>JASFAV010000021.1:0-10000000 GCA_030765085.1 Allium cepa | reverse complement strand
ACGAGCCTAGAGTTATGGCCCTCGGAAGAATCGATTTCCACAGGGTGCAACATCTGCGGTGCAAGGTGCAACATCCGTCCAAAATGATGAAACAGTGTCGTACGACCTTTAGAAATGAGTGCATGGATTTGAAACATTGCAGTACCATGGTACACCACTGTCCATTGATGGTAAATCATTGACCAGCCATGGGGATCCCGTTTTTACAGAAAAAATCCACGTGACGAAAAAACGAAGGGTAAAAAACTTCCATGACCCGATTGAGGTTCAGATAGGATTTTTTGGGTATGAAACTAACCAGTGACGGCTGAAAGCTGTCATAGCTGTAGAACACACAGATACCTTCGTTTGACTGGTAATGGCTCCCGTAACTCCAAACGAGCCAAGAGTTATGGCCCTCCGAATAATCGATATCCACAGGGTGCAACATCTACGGTGCAAGGTACAACATCCGTCCAAAATGACGAAACAGTGCCGTACGACCTTTAGAAATAAGTGCATGGATTTGACACATTGCAGTACCATGGTGCACCACTCTCCAGCGATGGTGAATCATAGACCAGCCACGGGGATCCCGTTTTACAGAAAAAATCCACGTGACGAAAAAACGAAGGGTAAAAAACTTCCATGACCCGATTGAGGTTCGGATAGGATTTTTTGGGTATGAAACTAACCAGTGACGGCTGAAAGCTGTCATAGCTGTAGAAGTCGCAGATACCTTCGTTTTGACTGGTTATGGCTCCCGTAACTCTAAACGAGCCAAGATTATGGCCCTCGGAAGAATCGATTTCCACAGGGTGCAACATCTGCGGTGCAAGGTGCAACATCCGTCCAAAATGACGAAACAGTGTCGTACGACCTTTAGAAATGGGTGCACGGATTTGAAACAATGCAGTACCATGGTGCACCACTCTCCAGCGAGGGTAAATCATAGACCAGCCACAGGGATCTCGTTTTATAGAAAAAATCCACGTGACGAAAAAACGAAGGGTAAAAAACTTCCGTGACCCGATTGAGGTTCGGATAGGAATTTTTGGGTATGAAACTAACCAGTGACGGCTGAAAGCTGCCATAGCTGTAGAACTCAAAGATACATTCATTTTGACTAGTTATGCCTCCCGTAACTCTAACGAGCCAAGAGTTATGGCCCTCTGAAGAATCGATATCCACAGGGTGCAACATCTACGGTGCAAGGTGCAACATCCTGTCTAAAATGACGAAACAGTGTCATACGAACTTTAGAAATGAGTGCATGGATTTGAAACATTGCAGTACCATGGTGCATCACTCTCCAGCGATGGCAAATCATAGACCAGCCACGGGGATCCCGTTTTACAGAAAAAATCCACGTGACGAAAAAACGAAGGGTAAAAAACTTCCTTGACCCGATTGAGGTTCGGATAGGATTTTTTTTGGGTATGAAACTAACCAGTGACGACTGAAAGCTGTCATAGCTGTAGAACACACAGATACCTTCGTTTGACTGGTAATGGCTCCCGTAACTCTAAACGAGCCAAGAGTTATGGCCCTCCGAATAATCGATATCCAGAGGGTGCAACATCTACGGTGCAAGGTGCAACATCCGTCCAAAATGACGAAACAGTGTCGTACGACCTTTATAAATGAGTGCATGGATTTGAAACGATGCAGTACCATGGTGCACCACTCTCCAGCGATGGTAAATCATAGACCAGCCACGGGGATCCCGTTTTACAGAAAAAATCCACGTGGTGAAAAAACGAAGGGTAAAAAACTTCCTTGACCCGATTGAGGTTCGGATAGGAATTTTTGGGTATGAAACTAACCAGTGACGGCTGAAAGCCGTCATAGCTGTAGAAATCACAGATACCTTCGTTTTGACTGGTTATGACTCCCGTAACTCTAAACGAGCCAAGAGTTATAGCCCTCGGAAGAATCGATTTCCACAGGGTGCAACATCTACGGTGCAAGGTGCAACATCCGTCCAAAATGACGAAACAGTGTCGTACGACTTTAGAAATGGGTGCATGGATTTGAAACGATGCAGTACCATGGTGCACCACTCTCCAGCGATGGTAAATCATAGGCCAGCCACGGGGATCCCGTTTTACAGAAAAAAACCACGTGACGAAAAAACGAAGGGTAAAAAACTTCCTTGACCCGATTGAGGTTCGGATAGAAATTTTTGGGTATGAAACTAACCAGTGACGGCTGAAAGCTGCCATAGCTGTAGAACTCACAGATACCTTCGTGTTAAATGGTTATGGCTCCCGTAACTCTAAATGAGCCAAGAGCTATGGCCCTCCGAAGAATCGATATCCACAGGGTGCAACATCTACGGTGCAAGGTGCAACATCCGTCCAAAATGACGAAACAGTGTCGTACGACCTTTAGAAACGAGTGCATGGATTTGAAACATTGCAGTACCATGGTGCACCACTCTCCAGCGAAACCGTGCCGTACGACCTTTAGAAATGGGTGCATGGATTTGAAACGGTGCAGTACCATGGTGCACCACTCTCCAGCGATGATAAATCATTGACCAGCCACGAGGGTAAAAAACTTCCTTGACCCGATTGAGGTTCGGATAGGATTTTTTGGGTATGAAACTAACCAGTGACGGCTGAAAGCTATCATAGCTGTAGAACTCACAGATACCTTCGTTTTGACTAGTTATGGCTCCCGTAACTCTAACGAGCCAAGAGTTATGGCCCTCCGAAGAATCGATATCCACAGGGTGCAACATCTACGATGCAAGGTGCAACATCCTGTCTAAAATGACGAAACAGTGCCATACGACCTTTAGAAATGAGTGCATGGATTTGAAACGGTGCAGTACCTGTGTTCACCACTCTCCAGCGACGGTAAATCATTGACCAGCCACGGGGATCCCGTTTTTACAGAAAAAATCCACGTGACGAAAAAACGAAGGGTAAAAAACTTCCATGACCCGATTGAGGTTCGGATAGGATTTTTTGGGTATGAAACTAAGCAGTGACGGCTGAATGCCATCATAGCTGTAGAAATCACAGATACCTTCGTTTTGACTGGTAATGGCTTCCGTAACTCTAAACGAGCCAAGAGTTATGGCCCTCGGAAGAATCGATTTTCACATGGTGCAACATCTGCGGTGCAAGGTGCAACATCCATCCAAAATGACGAAACAGTGTCGTACGACCTTTGGAAATGGATGCATGGATTTGAAACGATGCAGTACCGTGGTGCACCACTCTCCAGCGAAGGTAAATCATAGACCAGCCACGGGGATCCCGTTTTACAGAAAAAATCCACGTGACGAAAAAACGAAGGGTAAAAAACTTCCTTGACCCGATTGAGGTTCGGATAGGAATTTTTGGGTATGAAACTAACCAGTGACGGCTGAAAGCTGCCATAGCTGTAGAACTCACAGATACCTTCGTTTTGACTGGTTATGGCTCCCGTAACTCTAAACGAGCCAAGAGTTATGGCCCTCCGAAGAATCGATATCCACAGGGTGCAACATCTACGGTGCAAGGTGCAACATCCGTCCAAAATGACGTAACAGTGCCGTACGACCTTTAGAAATGAGTGCATGGATTTGAAATATTGCAGTACCATGGTGCACCACTCTCCAGCGATGGTAAATCATAGACCAGCCACGGGATCCCGTTTTACAGAAAACATCCAAGTGACGAAAAAACGAATGGTAAAAAACTTCCTTGACCCGATTGAGGTTCGGATAGGATTTTTTGGGTATGAAACTAACCATTGATGGAAGAAAGCTGTCATAGCTGTAGAACTCACAGATACCTTCGTTTTGACTGGTTATGGCTCCCGTAACTCTAAACGAGCCAAGAGTTATGACCCTCCGAATAATCGATATCCACAGGGTGCAACATCTACGGTGCAAGGTGCAACATCCTGTCTAAAATGACGAAACCGTACGACCTTTAGAAATGGGTGCATGGATTTGAAACGGTCCAGTACCAAGGTGCACCACTCTCCAGCGATGGTAAATCATTGACCAGCCACGGGGATCCCATTTTTACAGAAAAATCCACGTGACGAAAAAACGAAGGGTAAAAAACTTCCATGACCCGATTGAGGTTCGGATTGGATTTTTTGGGTATGAAACTAAGCAGTGACGGCTGAAAGCCGTCATAGCTGTAGAAATCACAGATACCTTCGTTTTGACTGGTTATGGCTCCCGTAACTCTAAACGAGCCAAAAGTTATGGCCCTCGGAAGAATCGATTTCCACATGGTGCAACATCTGCGGTGCAAGGTGCAACATCCATCCAAAATGACGAAACAGTGTCGTACGACCTTTAGAAATGGGTGCATAGATTTGAAACGATGCAGTACCGTGGTGCACCACTCTCCAGCGATGGAAAATCATAGACCAGCCACGGGGATCCCGTTTTACAGAAAAAAATCCACGTGACGAAAAAACGAAGGGTAAAAAACTTCCTTGACCCGATTGAGGTTCGGATAGGATTTTTTGGGTATGAATCTAACCAGTGACGGCTGAAAGCTGCCGTAGCTGTAGAACTCACAGATACCTTCGTTTTGACTGGTTATGGCTCCCGTAACTCTAAACGAGCCAAGAGTCATGGCCCTCCGAAGAATCGATATCCACAGGGTGCAGCATCTACGGTGCAAGGTGCAACATCCGTCCAAAATGACGAAACAGTGCCGTACGACCTTTCGAAATGAGTGCATGGATTTGAAACATTGCAGTACCATGGTGCACCACTCTCCAATGATGGTAAATCATAGACCAGCCACGGGGATCCCGTTTTACAGAAAAGATCCACGTGACGAAAAAACGAAGGGTAAAAAACTTCCATGACCCGATTGAGGTTCGGATAGGATTTTTGGGTACGAAACTAACCAGTGACGGCTGAAAGCTGTCATAGCTGTAGAACTCATAGATACCTTCGTTTTGACTGGTTATGGCTCCCGTAACTCTAAACGAGCCAAGAGTTATGGCCCTCCGAAGAATCGATTTCCACAGGGTGCAACATCTGCGGTGCAAGGTGCAACATCCGTCCAAAATGACGAAACAGTGTCGTACGACCTTTAGAAATGGGTGCATGGATTTGAAACGATGCAGTACCATGGTGCACCACTCTCCAGCGATGGTAAATCATAGACCAGCCACGGGGATCCCGTTTTACAGAAAAAATCCACGTGACTAAAAAACGAAGGGTAAAAAACTTCCATGACCCGATTGAGGTTCGGAGAGGATTTTTGGGTACGAAACTAACCAGTGACGGCTGAAAGCTGTCATAGCTGTAGAAATCACAAATACCTTCGTTTTGACTGGTTATGGCTCCCGTAACTCTAAACGAGCCAAGAGTTATGGCCCTCGGAAGAATCGATTTCCACAGGGTGCAACATCTGCGGTGCAAGGTGCAACATCCGTCCAAAATGACGAAACAGTGTCGTACGACCTTTAGAAATGGGTGCATGGATCTGAAACGATGCAGTACCATGGTGCACCACTCTCCAGCGATGGTAAATCATAGACCAGCCACGGGGATCCCGTTTTACAGAAAAAATCCACGTGACTAAAAAACGAAGGGTAAAAAACTTCCTTGACCCGATTGAGGTTCGGATAGGATTTTTGGGTACGAAACTAACCAGTGACGGCTGAAAGCTGTCATAGCTGTAGAACTCATAGATACCTTCGTTTTGACTGGTTATGGCTCCCGTAACTCTAAACGAGCCAAGAGTTATGGCCCTCCGAAGAATCGATTTCCACAGTGTGCAACATCTGCGGTGCAAGGTGCAACATCCGTCCAAAATGACGAAACAGTGTCGTACGACCTTTAGAAATGGGTGCATGGATTTGAAACGATGCAGTACCATGGTGCACCACTCTCCAGCGATGGTAAATCATAGACCAGCCACGGGGATCCCGTTTTACAGAAAAAATCCACGTGACTAAAAAACGAAGGGTAAAAAACTTCCATGACCCGATTGAGGTTCGGAGAGGATTTTTGGGTACGAAACTAACCAGTGACGGCTGAAAGCTGTCATAGCTGTAGAAATCACAAATACCTTCGTTTTGACTGGTTATGGCTCCCGTAACTCTAAACGAGCCAAGAGTTATGGCCCTCGGAAGAATCGATTTCCACAGGGTGCAACATCTGCGGTGCAAGGTGCAACATCCGTCCAAAATGACGAAACAGTGTCGTACGACCTTTAGAAATGGGTGCATGGATCTGAAACGATGCAGTACCATGGTGCACCACTCTCCAGCGATGGTAAATCATAGACCAGCCACGGGGATCCCGTTTTACAGAAAAAATCCACGTGACTAAAAAACGAAGGGTAAAAAACTTCCTTGACCCGATTGAGGTTCGGATAGGAATTTTTGGGTATGAAACTAACCAGTGACGGCTGAAAGCCGTCATAGCTGTAGAAATCACACATACCTTCGTTTTGACTGGTTATGACTCCCGTAACTCTAAACGAGCCAAGAGTTATGGCCCTCGGAAGAATCGATTTCCACAGGGTGCAACATCTGCGGTGCAAGGTGCAACATCCGTCCAAAATGACGAAACAGTGTCGTACGACCTTTAGAAATGGGTGCATGGATTTGAAACGATGCAGTACCATGGTGCACCACTCTCCAGCGATGGTAAATCATAGACCAGCCACGGGGATCCCGTTTTACAGAAAAAATCCACGTGACTAAAAAACGAAGGGTAAAAAACTTCCTTGACCCGATTGAGGTTCGGATAGGAATTTTTGGGTATGAAACTAACCAGTGACGGCTGAAAGCCGTCATAGCTGTAGAAATCACACATACCTTCGTTTTGACTGGTTATGACTCCAGTAACTCTAAACGAGCCAAGAGTTATGGCCCTCGGAAGAATCGATTTCCACAGGGTGCAACATCTGCGGTGCAAGGTGCAACATCCGTCCAAAATGACGAAACAGTGTCGTACGACCTTTAGAAATGGGTGCATGTATTTGAAACGATGCAGTACCATGGTGCACCACTTTCCAGCGATGGTAAATCATAGACCAGCCACGGGGATCCCGTTTTACAGAAAAAATCCACGTGACGAAAAAACGAAGGGTAAAAAACTTCCTTGACCCGATTGAGGTTCGGATAGGAATTTTTGGGTATGAAACTAACCAGTGATTGCTGAAAGCTTCCATAGCTGTAGAACTCACAGATACTATCGTTTTGACTGGTTATGGCTCCCGTAACTCTAAATAAGCCAAGAGTTATGGCCCACCGAAGAATCGATATCCACAGCGTGCAACATATACGGAGCAAGGTGCAACATCCGTCCAAAATGACGAAACAGTGCCGTACGACCTTTAGAAATGAGTGCATGGACTCGAAACATTGCAGTACCATGGTGCACCACTCTCCAGCGATTTTATATCATAGACCAGCCACGGGGATCCCGTTTTACAGAAAAAATCCACGTGACGAAAAAACGAAGGGTAAAAAACTTCCTTGACCCAATTGAGGTTCGGATAGGACTTTTTGGGTATGAAACTAACCAGTGACGGCTAAAAGTTGTCATAGCTGTAGAACTCACAGATACATTCATTTTGTATGGTTATGGCTCCCGTAGCTCTAAACGAGCCAAGAGTTATGGCCCTCGGAAGAATCGATTTCCACAGGGTGCAACATCTGCGGTGCTAGGTGCAACATCCGTCCAAAATGACGAAACAGTGTCGTACGACCTTTAGAAATGAGTGCATGGATTTGAAACGATGCAGTACCATGGTGCACCACTTTCCAGCGATGGTAAATCATAGACCAGCCACGGGGATCCCGTTTTACAGAAAAAATCCACGTGACGAAAAAACGAAGGGTAAAAAACTTCCTTGACCCGATTGAGGTTCGGATAGGAATTTTTGGGTATGAAACTAACCAGTGATGGCTGAAAGCTTCCATAGCTGTAGAACTCACAGATACTATCGTTTTGACTGGTTATGGCTCCCGTAACTCTAAACAAGCCAAGAGTTATGGCCCACCGAAGAATCGATATCCACAGCGTGCAACATCTACGGAGCAAGGTGCAACATCCGTCCAAAATGACGAAACAGTGCCGTACGACCTTTAGAAATGAGTGCATGGATTTGAAACATTGCAGTACCATGGTGCACCACTCTCCAGCGATTTTATATCATAGACCAGCCACGGGGATCCCGTTTTACAGAAAAAATCCACGTGACGAAAAAACGAAGGGTAAAAAACTTCCTTGACCCGATTGAGGTTCGGATAGGACTTTTTGGGTATGAAACTAACTAGTGACGGCTAAAAGTTGTCATAGCTGTAGAACTCACGGATACATTCATTTTGTATGGTTATGGCTCCCGTAGCTCTAAACGAGCCGAGAGTTACGGCCCTCGGAAGAATCGATTTCCACAGGGTGCAACATCTGCGGTGCAAGGTGCAACATCCGTCCAAAATGACGAAACAGTGTCGTACGACCTTTAGAAATGGGTGCATGGATTTGAAACGATGCAGTACCATGGTGCACCACTTTCCAGCGATGGTAAATCATAGACCAGCCACGGGGATCCCGTTTTACAGAAAAAATCCACGTGACGAAAAAACGAAGGGTAAAAAACTTCCTTGACCCGATTGAGGTTCGGATAGGAATTTTTGGGTATGAAACTAACCAGTGATGGCTGAAAGCTTCCATAGCTGTAGAACTCACAGATACTATCGTTTTGACTGGTTATGGCTCCCGTAACTCTAAACAAGCCAAGAGTTATGGCCCACCGAAGAATCGATATCCACAGCGTGCAACATCTACGGAGCAAGGTGCAACATCCGTCCAAAATGACGAAACAGTGCCGTACGACCTTTAGAAATGAGTGCATGGATTTGAAACATTGCAGTACCATGGTCCACCACTCTCCAGCGATTTTATATCATAGACCAGCCACGGGGATCCCGTTTTACAGAAAAAATCCACGTGACGAAAAAACGAAGGGTAAAAAACTTCCTTGACCCGATTGAGGTTCGGATAGGACTTTTTGGGTATGAAACTAACAAGTGACGGCTAAAAGTTGTCATAGCTGTAGAACTCACAGATACATTCATTTTGTATGGTTATGGCTCCCGTAGCTCTAAACGAGCCAAGAGTTATGGCCCTCGGAAGAATCGATTTCCACAGGGTGCAACATCTGCGGTGCTAGGTGCAACATCCGTCCAAAATGATGAAACAGTGTCGTACAACCTTTAGAAATGAGTGCATGGATTTGAAACATTGCAGTACCATGGTACACCACTCTCCAATGATGGTAAATCGTTGACCAGCCATGGGGATCCCGTTTTTACAGAAAAAATCCATGTGACGAAAAAACGAAGGGTAAAAAACTTCCTTGACCCGATTGAGGTTCGGATAGGATTTTTTGGGTATGAAACTAACCAGTGACGGCTGAAAGCTGTCATAGCTGTAGAACACACAGATACCTTCGTTTTACTGGTAATGGCTCCCAAAACTCTAAACGAGCCAAGAGTTATGGCCCTCCGAATAATCGATATCCACAGGGTGCAACATCTACGGTGCAAGGTGCAACATCCGTCCAAAATGACGAAACAGTGCCGTACGACCTTTAGAAATGAGTGCATGGATTTGAAACATTGCAGTACCATGGTGCACCACTTTCCAACGATGGTGAATCATAGACCAGCCACGGGGATCCCGTTTGACAGAAAAAATCCACGTGACGAAAAAACGAAGGGTAAAAAACTTCCATGACCCGATTGAGGTTCGGATAGGATTTTTTGGGTATGAAACTAACCAGTGACGGCTGAAAGCCGTCATAGCTGTAGAACTCACAGATACCTTCGTTTTGACTGGTTATGGCTCCCGTAACTCTAAACGAGCCAAGATTATGGCCCTCGGAAGAATCGATTTCCACAGGGTGCAACATCTGCGGTGCAAGGTGCAACATCCGTCCAAAATGACGAAACAGTGTCGTACGACCTTTAGAAATGGGTGCATGGATTTGAAACGATGCAGTACCATGGTGCACCACTCTCCAGCGAGGGTAAATCATAGACCAACCACGAGGATCCCGTTTTACAGAAAAAATCCACGTGACGAAAAAACGATGGGTAAAAAACTTCCTTGACCCGATTGAAGTTCGGATAGGAATATTTTGGGTATGAAACTAACCAGTGACGGCTGAAAGCTGCCATAGCTGTAGAACTCAAAGATACCTTCGTTTTGACTGGTTATGGCTCCCGTAACTCTAACGAGCCAAGAGTTATGGCCCTCCGAAGAATCGATATCCACAGGGTGCAACATCTACGGTGCAAGATGCAACATCCTGTCTAAAATGACGAAACAGTGCCATACGACCTTTAGAAATGAGTGCATGGATTTGAAACATTGCAGTACCATGGTGCACCACTCTCCAACGATGGTAAATCATAGACCCGCCACGGGGATCCCGTTTTACAGAAAAAATCCACGTGACGAAAAAACGAAGGGTAAAAAACTTCCTTGACCCGATTGAGGTTCGGATAGGATTTTTTGGGTACGAAATTAACTAGTGATGGCTGAAAGCAGTCATAGCTGTAGAACTCGCAGATACCTTCGTTTTGACTGGTTATGGCTCCCGTAACTCTAAACGAGCCAAGAGTTATGGCCCTCTGAATAATCGATATCCAAAGGGTGCAACATCTACGGTGCAAGGTGCAACATCCGTCCAAAATGACGAAACCGTGCCGTATGATCTTTAGAAATGGGTGCATGGATTTGAAACAGTGCAGTACCATGGTGCACCACTCTCCAGCGATGGTAAATCATTGACCAGCCACGAGGATCCCGTTTTTACAGAAAAAATCCACGTGACGAAAAAACGAAGGGTAAAAAACTTCCATGACCCGATTGAGGTTCGGATAGGATTTTTTGGGTATGAAACTAACCAGTGACGGCTGAAAGCTATCATAGCTGTAGAACTCACAGATACCTTCGTTTTGACTGGTTATGGCTCCCGTAACTCTAAATGAGCCAAGAGTTATGGCCCTCCGAAGAATCGATATCCACAGGGTGCAACATTTACGGTGCAAGGTGCAACATCCGTCCAAAATGACGAAACAGTGCCGTACGACCTTTAGAAATGAGTGCATGGATTTGAAACATTGCAGTACCATGGTGCACCACTCTCCAGCGATGGTAAATCATAGACCAGCCACGGGGATCCCGTTTTACAGAAAAAATCCACGTGACGAAAAAACGAATGGTAAAAAACTTCCTTGACCCGATTGAGGTTCGGATAGGATTTTTTGGGTATGAAACTAACCAGTGATGGAATAAAGCTATCATAGCTGTACAACTCACAGATACCTTCGTTTTGACTGGTTATGGCTCCCGTAACTCTAAACGATCCAAGAGTTATGGCCCTCCGAATAATCGATATCCATAGGGTGCAACATCCGTCCAAAATGACGAAACCGTGCCGTACGACCTTTAGAAATGGGTGCATGGATTTGAAACGGTGCAGTAAAAAGGTGCACCACTCTCCAGCGATGGTAAATCATTGACCAGCAACGGGGATCCCGTTTTTACAGAAAAAATCCACGTGACGAAAAAACGAAGGGTAAAAAACTTCCATGACCCGATTGAGGTTCAGATAGGATTTTTTGGGTATGAAACTAAACAGTGACAGCTGAAAGCTGTCATAGCTGTAGAACTCACAGATACCTTCGTTTTAACTGGTTATGGCTCCCGTAACTCTAAACAAGCCAAGAGTTATGGCCCTCCGAAGAATCGATATCCACAGGGTGCAACATCTACGGTGCAAAGTGCAACATCCGTCCAAAATGACGAAACAGTGCCGTACGACCTTTAGAAATGGGTGCATGGATTTGAAATGATGCAGTACCGTGGTGCACCACTCTCCAGCGATGGTAAATCATAGACCAGCCACGGGGATCCCGTTTTACAGAAAAAATCCACGTGACGAAAAAACGAAGGGTAAAAAACATCCTTGACCCGATTGAGGTTCGGATAGGAATTTTTGGGTATGAAACTAACCAGTGATGGCTGAAAGCTGCCATAGCTGTAGAACTCACATATACCTTCGTTTTGACTCGTTATGGCTCCTGTAACTCTAAACGAGCCAAGAGTTATGGCCCTTCGAAGAATCGATATCCACAGGGTGCAACATCTACGGTGCAAGGTGCAACATCCGTCCAAAATGACGAAACAGTGTCGTACGACCTTTAGAAATGAGTGCATGGATTTGAAACATTGCAGTACCATGGTGCACCACTCTCCAGCGATGGTAAATCATAGACCAGCCACGGGGATCCCGTTTTACAGAAAAAATCCACGTGACGAAAAAACGAAGGGTAAAAAACTTCGTTGACCCGACTGAGTTTCGGATAGGATTTTTTGGGTATGAAACTAACCATTGACGGCTGAAAGCTGTCATAGCTGTAGAACTCACAGATACCTTCATTTTGACTGGTTATGGCTCCCGTAACTCTAAACGAGCCAAGAGTTTTGGCCCTTCGAATAATCGATATCCACAGGGTCCAACATCTACGGTGCAAGGTGCAACATCCGTCCAAAATGACGAAACCGTGCCTTACGCCCTTTAGAAATGGGTGCATGGATTTGAAATGGTGCAGTACCATGGTGCACCACTCTCCAGCGATGGTAAATCATTGACCAGCCACGGGGATCCCGTTTTTACAGAAAAAATCCACGTGACGAAAAAACGAAGGGTAAAAAACTTTCATGACCCGATTGAGGTTCGGATAGGATTTTTTGGGTATGAAACTAACCAGTGATGGCTGAAAGCCGTCATAGCTGTAGAAATCACAGATACCTTCGTTTTGACTGGTTATTGCTTCCGTAACTCTAAACGAGCCAAGAGTTATGGCCCTCGGAAGAATCGATTTCTACAGGGTGCAACATCTGCGGTGCAAGGTGCAACATCCGTCCAAAATGACGAAACAGTGTCGTACGACCTTTAGAAATGGCTGCATGGATTTGAAACGATGTAGTACCATGGTGCACCACTCTCCAGGGATGGTAAATCATAGACCAGCCACGGGGATCCCGTTTTACAGAAAAAATCCACGTGACTAAAAAACGAAGGGTAAAAAACTTCCTTGACCCGATTGAGGTTCGGATAGGAATTTTTAGGTATGAAACTAACCAGTGAAGGCTGAAAGCCATCATAGCTGTAGAAATCACAGATACCTTCATTTTGACTGGTTATGACTCCCGTAACTCTAAACGAGCCAAGAGTTATGGCCCTCGGAAGAATCGATTTCCACAGGGTGCAACATCTGCGGTGCTAGGTGCAACATCCGTCCAAAATGACGAAACAGTGTCTTACGACCTTTAGAAATGGGTGCATGGATTTGAAACGATGCAGTACCGTGGTGCACCACTCTCCAGCGATGGTAAATCATTGACCAGCCACGAGAATCCCGTTTTTACAGAAAAAATACACGTGACGAAAAAACGAAGGGTAAAAAACTTCCATGACCCGATTGAGGTTCGGATAGGATTTTTTGGGTATGAAACTAACCAGTGACGGCTGAAATCCATCATAGCTGTAGAAATCACAGATACCTTCGTTTTGACTGGTTATGCATCCCGTAACTCTAAACGAGCCAAGAGTTATGGCCCTCGGAAGAATCGATTTCCACAGGGTGCGACATCTGCGGTGAACGGTGCAACATCCGTCCAAAATGACGAAACAGTGTCGTACGACCTTTAGAAATGGGTGCATGGATTTGAAACGATGCAGTACCATGGTGCACCACTCTCCAGCGATGGTAAATCATAGACCAGCTACGGGGATCCCGTTTTACAGAAAAAATCCACGTGACGAAAAACGAAGGGTAAAAAACTTCCTTGACCCGATTGAGGTTCAGATAGGAATTTTTGGGTATGAAACTAACCAGTGATGGCTGAAAGCCGTCGTAGCTGTAGAAATCACAGATACCTTCGTTTTGACTGGTTATGACTCCCGTAACTCTAAACGAGCCAAGAGTTATGGCCCTCGGAAGAATCGATTTCCACAGGGTGCAACATCTGCGGTGCAAGGTGCAACATCCGTCCAACATGACGAAACAGTGTCGTACGACTTTAGAAATGCATGCATGGATTTGAAACGATGCAGTACCATGGTGCACCACTCTCCAGAGATGGTAAATCATAGGCTAGCCACGGGGATCCCGTTTTACAGAAAAAATCCACGTGACGAAAAAACGAAGGGTAAAAAACTTCCTTGACCCGATTGAGGTTCGGATAGGAATTTTTGGGTATGAAACTAACCAGTGACGGCTGAAAGCTGCCATAGCTGTAGAACTCACAGATACCTTCGTTTTGACTGGTTATGGCTCCCGTAACTCTAAACGAGCCAAGAGTTATGGCCCTCCGAAGAATCGATATCCATAGGGTGCAACATCTACGGTGCAAGGTGCAACGTCCGTCCAAAATGACGAAACAGTGCCGTACGACCTTTAGAAATGAGTACATGGATTTGAAACATTACAGTACCATGGTGCACCACTCTCCAGCAATTTTAAATCATAGACCAGCCAAGGGGATCCCGTTTTACCGAAAAAATCCACGTGACGAAAAAACGAAGGGTAAAAAACTTCCTTGACCCGATTGAGGTTCGGATAGGAATTTTTGGGTATGAAACTAACCAGTGACGGCTGGAAGCTGCCATAGCTGTAGAACTCACAGATACTTTGTTTTGACTGGTTGTGGCTCCCGTAACTCTAAACGAGCCAAGAGTTATGGCCCTCCGAAGAATCGATATCCACAGGGTGCAACATCTACGGTGCAAGGTGCAACATCCGTCCAAAATGACGAAACAGTGCCGTACGACCTTTAGAAATGAGTGCATGGATTTGAAACATTGCAGTACCATGGTGCACCACTCTCCAGCGATGGTAAATCATAGACCAGCCATGGGGATCCCGTTGTACAGAAAAAATCCAAGTGACGAAAAAACGAATGGTAAAAAACTTCCTTGACCCGATTGAGGTTCGGATAGGATTTTTGGGTATGAAACTAACCAGTGACGGAAGAAAGCTGTCATAGCTTTAGAACTCACAGATACCTTCGTTTTGACTGGTTATGGCTCCCGTAACTCTAAACGAGGCAAGAGTTATGGCCCTCCGAAGAATCGATATCCACAGGGTGCAACATCTACGGTGCAAGGTGCAACATCCGTCTAAAATGACGAAACAGTGCCGTACGACCTTTAGAAATGAGTGATTTGAAACATTGCAGTACCATGGTGCACCACTCTCCAGCGATGGTAAATCATAGACCAGCCACGGGGATCTCGTTTTACAAAAAAAATCCACGTGACGAAAAAACGAAGGGTAAAAAACTTTCTTGACCCGATTGAGGTTCGGATAGGATTTTTTGGGTATGAAATTAACCAGTGACGGAAGAAAGCTGTCATAGCTGTAGAACTCACAGATACCTTCGTTTTGACTGGTTATGGCTCCCGCAACTCTAAACGAGCCAAGAGTTATGGCCCACCGAATAATCGATATCCACAGGGTGCAACATCTACGGTGCAAGTTGCGACATCCGTCCAAAATGACGAAACCGTGCCGTACGACCTTTAGAAATGGGTGCATGGATTTGAAACGGTGCAGTACCATGGTGAACCAATCTCCAGCGATGGTAAATCATTGACCAGCCACGGGCATCCCGTTTTTACAGAAAAAATCCACGTGACGAAAAAACGAAGGGTAAAAAACTTTCATGACCCGATTGACATTCGGATAGGATTTTTTGGGTATGAAACTAGCCAGTGATGGCTGAAAGCCATCATAGCAGTAGAAATCATAGATACCTTCGTTTTGACTGGTTATGGCTCCCGTAACTCTAAACGAGCCAAGAGTTATGGCCCTCGGAAGAATCGATTTCCACAGGGTGCAACATCTGCGGTGCAAGGTGCAACATCCGTCCAAAATGACGAAACAGTGTCGTACGACCTTTAGAAATGGGTGCATGGATTTGAAACGATGCAGTACCATGGTGCACCACTCTCCAGCGATGGTAAATCATAGACCAGCCACGGGGATCCCGTTTTACAGAAAAAATCCACGTGACGAAAAAACGAAGGGTAAAAAACTTCCTTGACCCGATTGAGGTTCGGATAGGAATTTTTGGGTATGAAACTAACCAGTGACGGCTGAAAGCTGCCATAGCTGTAGAACTCACAGATACCTTCGTTTTGACTGCTTATGGCTCCCGTAACTTTAAACGAGCCAAGAGTTATGGCCCTCCGAAGAATCGATATCCACATCGTGCAACATCTACGGTGCAAGGTGCAACATCCGTCCAAAATGACGAAACAGTGCCGTACGACCTTTAGAAATGAGTGCATGGATTTGAAACATTGCAGTACCATGGTGCACCACTCTCCAGCAATTTTATATCATAGACCAGCCACGGGGATCCCGTTTTACAGAAAAAATCCACGTGACGAAAAAACGAAGGGTAAAAAACTTCCTTGACCCGATTGTGGTTCGGATAGGATTTTTTGGGTATGAAACTAACCAGTGACGGCTAAAAGCCGTCATAGCTGTAGAACTCACAGATACCTTCATTTTGACTGGTTATGGCTCCCGTAACTCTAAACGAGCCAAGAGTTATGGCCCTCGGAAGAATCGATTTCCACAGGGTGCAACATCTGCGGTGCAAGGTGCAACATCCGTCCAAAATGATGAAATAGTGTCGTACGACCTTTAGAAATGAGTGCATGGATTTGAAACATTGCAGTACCATGGTGCACCACTCTCCATTGATGGTAAATCATTGACCAGCCATGGGGATCCCGTTTTTACAGAAAAAATCCACGTGACGAAAAAACGAAGGGTAAAAAACTTCCATGACCCGATTGAGGTTCGGATAGGATTTTTTGGGTATGAAACTAACCAGTGACGGCTGAAAGCTGTCATAGCTGTAGAACACACAGATACCTTCGTTTGATTGGTAATGGCTCTCGTAACTCTAAACGAGCCAAGAGTTATGGCCCTCCGAATAATCGATATCCACAGGATGCAACATCTACGGTGCAAGGTGCAACATCCATCCAAAATGACGAAACAGTGCCGTACGACCTTTAGAAATGAGTGCATGGATTTGAAACATTGCAGTACCATGGTGTACCACTCTCCAGCGATGGTGAATCATAGACCAGCCACGGGGATCCCGTTTTACAGAAAAAATCCACGTGACGAAAAAACGAAGGGTAAAAAACTTCCATGACCCGATTGAGGTTCGGATAGGATTTTTCGGTTATGAAACTAACCAGTGACGGCTGAAAGCGGTCATAGTTGTAGAACTCACAGATACCTTCGTTTTGACTGGTTATGACTCCCGTAACTCTAAACGAGCCAAGAGTTTTGGCCCTTCGAATAATCGATATCCACAGGGTCCAACATCTACGGTGCAAGGTGCAACATCCGTCCAAAATGACGAAACCGTGCCGTACGACCTTTAGAAATGGGTGCATGGATTTGAAACGGTGCAGTACCATGGTGCACCACTCTCCAGCGATGATAAATCATTGACCAGCCACGAGGATCCCGTTTTTACAGAAAAAATCCACGTGACGAAAAAACGAAGGGTAAAAAACTTCCATGACCCGATTGAGGTTCGGATAGGATTTTTTGGGTACGAAACTAACCAGTGACGGTTGAAAGCCCTCATAGCTATAGAAATCACAGATACCTTCGTTTTGACTGGTTATGGCTCACGTAACTCTAAAGGAGCCAAGAGTTATGGCCCTCGGAAGAATCGATATCCACAGGGTGTAACATCTGCGGTGCAAGGTGCAACATCCGTCCAAGATGACGAAACAGTGTCGTACCACCATTAGAAATGGGTGCATGGATTTGAAATGATGCAGTACCATGGTGCACCACTCTCCAGCGATGGTAAATCATAGACCAGCCACGGGGATCCCGTTTTACAGAAAATAATCCACGTGACGAAAAAACGAAGGGTAAAAAACTTTCTTGACCCGATTGAGGTTCGGATAGGAATTTTTGGGTATGAAACTAACCAGTGACGGCAGAAAACTGCCATAGCTATAGATCTCACAGATACCTTCGTTTGGACTGGTTATGGCTCCCGTAACTCTAAACGAGCCAAGAGTTATGCCCCTCCGAAGAATCGATATCCACATGGTGCAACATCTACGGTGCAAGGTGCAACATCCGTCCAAAATGACGAAACAGTGTCGTACGACCTTTAGAAATGAGTGCATGGATTTGAAACTTTGCAGTACCATGGTGCACCACTCTCCGGCGATGGTAAATCATAGACCAGCCACGGGGATCCCGTTTTACAGAAAAAATCCACGTGACGAAAAAACGAAGGGTAAAAAACTTCCTTGACCCGATTGAGGTTCGGATAGGATTTATTGGGCATGAAACTAACCAGTGCCGGCTGAAAGCGGTCGTAGCTGTAGAACTCACAGATACCTTCATTTTGACTGGTAATGGCTCCCGTAACTCTAAACGAGCCAAGAGTTATGGCCCTCCGAATAATCGATATCCATAGGGTGCAACATCTACGGTGCAAGGTGCAACATCCGTCCAAAATGACGAAACCGTGTCGTACGACCTTTAGAAATGGTTGCACGGATTTGAAACGGTGCAGTACCATGGTGCACCACTCTCCAGCGAAGGTAAATCATAGACCAGCCATGGGATCCCGTTTTACAGAAAAAATCCACGTGACGAAAAAACGAAGGGTAAAAAACTTCCTTGACCCGATTGAGGTTCGGATATGATTTTTTGGGTATGAAACTTACTAGTGACGGCTGAAAGCCATCATTGCTGTAGAAATCACAGATACCTTCGTTTTGCCGGGTTATGGCTCCCGTAACTCTAAACGAGCCAAGAGTTATGGCCCTCCGAAGAATCGATATCCACAGGGTGCAACATCTACGGTGCAAGATGCAACATCCATCCAAAATGACGAAACCGTGCCGTACGACCTTTAGAAATGGGTGCATGGATTTGAAACGGTGCAGTACCATGGTGCACCACTCTCCAGCAATGGTAAATCATTGACCAGCCACGGGGATCCCGTTTTTAAAGAAAAAATCCACGTGACGAAAAAACGAAGGGTAAAATACTTCCATGACCCGATTGAGGTTCGGATAGGATTTTTTGGGTATGAAACTAACCAGTGACGGCTGAAAGCCGTCATAGCTGTAGAACTCACAGATACCTTCGTTTTGACTGGTTATGGCTCCCGTAACTCTAAACGAGCCAAGAGTTATGGCCCTCCGAAGAATCGATATCCACAGGGTGCAACATCTACGGTGCAAGGTGCAACATCCGTCCAAAATGACGAAACAATGTCGTACGACCTTTAGAAATGGGTGCATGGATTTGAAACGAGGCAGTACCATGGTGCACCACTCTCCAGCGATGGTAAATCATAGACCAGCCACGGGGATCCCGTTTTACAGAAAAAATCCACGTGACAAAAAAACGAAGGGAAAAAATCTTCCTTGACCCGATTGAGGTTCGGATAGGAATTTTTGGGTATGAAACTAAGCAGTGATGGCTGAAAGCTGCCATAGCTGTAGAACTCACAGATACCTTCGTTTTGACTGGTTATGGCTCCCGTAACTCTAAACAAGCCAAGAGTTATGGCCCTCCGAAGAATCGATATCCACAGTGTGCAACATCTACGGTGCAAGGTGCAACATCCGTCCAAAATGACGAAACAGTGTTGTACGACCTTTAGAAATGAGTGCATGGATTTGAAACATTGCAGTACCATGGGGTACCACTCTCCAGCGATGGTAAATCATAGACCAGCCACGGGGATCCCGTTTTACAGAAAAAATCCACGTGACGAAAAAACGAAGGGTAAAAAACTTCCTTGACCCGATTGAGGTTCGGATAGGAATTTTTGGGTACGAAACTAACCAGTGATGGCTGAAAGCTGCCATAGCTGTAGAACTCACAGATACCTTCGTTTTGACTGGTTATGGCTCCCGTAACTCTAAACGAGCCAAGAGTTATGGCCCTCCGAAGAATCGATATCCACAGTGTGCAACATCTACGGTGCAAGGTGCAACATCCGTCCAAAATGACGAAACGGTGCCGTACGACCTTTAGAAATGGGTGCATGGATTTGAAACGGTGCAGTACCATGGTGCACCACTCTCCAGCGATGGTAAATCATAGACCAGCCATGGGGATCCCGTTTTACAGAAAAAATCCATGAGACGAAAAAACGAAGGGTAAAAAACTTCCTTGACCCAATTGAGGTTCGGATAGGAATTTTTGGGTATGAAACTAACCAGTGACGGCTGAAAGCTGCCATAGCTGTAGAACTCACAGATACCTTCGTTTTGACTGGTTATGGCTCCTGTAACTCTAAACGAGCCAAGAGTTATGGCCCTCCGAAGAATCGATATCCATAGGGTGCAACATCTACGGTGCAAGGTGCAACATCCGTCCAAAATGACGAAACATTGCCGTACGACATTTAGAAATGAGTGCATGGATTTGAAACATTGCAGTACCATGGTGCACCACTCTCCAGCGATGGTAAATCATAGACCAGCCACGGGGATCCCGTTTTACAGAAAAAATCCACGTGACGAAAAAACGAAGGGTAAAAAACTTCCTTGTCCCGATTGAGGTTCGGATAGGATTTTTTGGGTATGAAACTAACCAGTGACAGCTGAAAGCGGTCATAGCTGTAGAACTCACAGATACCTTCGTTTTGACTGGTTATGGCTCCCGTAACCCTAAAGGAGCCAAGAGTTATGGCCCACCGAAGAATCGATATCCACAGGGTGCAACATCTACGGTGCAAGGTGCAACATCCGTCCAAAATGATGAAACAGTGCCGTACGACCTTTAAAAATGAGTGCATGGATTTGAAACATTGCAGTACCATGGTGCACCACTCTCCAGCGATGGTAAATCGTAGACCAGCCACGGGGATCCCGTTTTACAGAAAAAATCCACGTGACGAAAAAACGAAGGGTAAAAAACTTCCATGACCCGATTGAGGTTCGGATAGGATTTTTTGGGTATGAAACTAACCAGTGACGGCTGAAAGCTGTCATAGCTGTAGAACACACAGATACCTTCGTTTGATTGGTAATGGCTCTCGTAACTCTAAACGAGCCAAGAGTTATGGCCCTCCGAATAATCGATATCCACAGGATGCAACATCTACGGTGCAAGGTGCAACATCCATCCAAAATGACGAAACAGTGCCGTACGACCTTTAGAAATGAGTGCATGGATTTGAAACATTGCAGTACCATGGTGTACCACTCTCCAGCGATGGTGAATCATAGACCAGCCACGGGGATCCCGTTTTACAGAAAAAATCCACGTGACGAAAAAACGAAGGGTAAAAAACTTCCATGACCCGATTGAGGTTCGGATAGGATTTTTCGGTTATGAAACTAACCAGTGACGGCTGAAAGCGGTCATAGTTGTAGAACTCACAGATACCTTCGTTTTGACTGGTTATGACTCCCGTAACTCTAAACGAGCCAAGAGTTTTGGCCCTTCGAATAATCGATATCCACAGGGTCCAACATCTACGGTGCAAGGTGCAACATCCGTCCAAAATGACGAAACCGTGCCGTACGACCTTTAGAAATGGGTGCATGGATTTGAAACGGTGCAGTACCATGGTGCACCACTCTCCAGCGATGATAAATCATTGACCAGCCACGAGGATCCCGTTTTTACAGAAAAAATCCACGTGACGAAAAAACGAAGGGTAAAAAACTTCCATGACCCGATTGAGGTTCGGATAGGATTTTTTGGGTACGAAACTAACCAGTGACGGTTGAAAGCCCTCATAGCTATAGAAATCACAGATACCTTCGTTTTGACTGGTTATGGCTCACGTAACTCTAAAGGAGCCAAGAGTTATGGCCCTCGGAAGAATCGATATCCACAGGGTGTAACATCTGCGGTGCAAGGTGCAACATCCGTCCAAGATGACGAAACAGTGTCGTACCACCATTAGAAATGGGTGCATGGATTTGAAATGATGCAGTACCATGGTGCACCACTCTCCAGCGATGGTAAATCATAGACCAGCCACGGGGATCCCGTTTTACAGAAAATAATCCACGTGACGAAAAAACGAAGGGTAAAAAACTTTCTTGACCCGATTGAGGTTCGGATAGGAATTTTTGGGTATGAAACTAACCAGTGACGGCAGAAAACTGCCATAGCTATAGATCTCACAGATACCTTCGTTTGGACTGGTTATGGCTCCCGTAACTCTAAACGAGCCAAGAGTTATGCCCCTCCGAAGAATCGATATCCACATGGTGCAACATCTACGGTGCAAGGTGCAACATCCGTCCAAAATGACGAAACAGTGTCGTACGACCTTTAGAAATGAGTGCATGGATTTGAAACTTTGCAGTACCATGGTGCACCACTCTCCGGCGATGGTAAATCATAGACCAGCCACGGGGATCCCGTTTTACAGAAAAAATCCACGTGACGAAAAAACGAAGGGTAAAAAACTTCCTTGACCCGATTGAGGTTCGGATAGGATTTATTGGGCATGAAACTAACCAGTGCCGGCTGAAAGCGGTCGTAGCTGTAGAACTCACAGATACCTTCATTTTGACTGGTAATGGCTCCCGTAACTCTAAACGAGCCAAGAGTTATGGCCCTCCGAATAATCGATATCCATAGGGTGCAACATCTACGGTGCAAGGTGCAACATCCGTCCAAAATGACGAAACCGTGTCGTACGACCTTTAGAAATGGTTGCACGGATTTGAAACGGTGCAGTACCATGGTGCACCACTCTCCAGCGAAGGTAAATCATAGACCAGCCATGGGATCCCGTTTTACAGAAAAAATCCACGTGACGAAAAAACGAAGGGTAAAAAACTTCCTTGACCCGATTGAGGTTCGGATATGATTTTTTGGGTATGAAACTTACTAGTGACGGCTGAAAGCCATCATTGCTGTAGAAATCACAGATACCTTCGTTTTGCCGGGTTATGGCTCCCGTAACTCTAAACGAGCCAAGAGTTATGGCCCTCCGAAGAATCGATATCCACAGGGTGCAACATCTACGGTGCAAGATGCAACATCCATCCAAAATGACGAAACCGTGCCGTACGACCTTTAGAAATGGGTGCATGGATTTGAAACGGTGCAGTACCATGGTGCACCACTCTCCAGCAATGGTAAATCATTGACCAGCCACGGGGATCCCGTTTTTAAAGAAAAAATCCACGTGACGAAAAAACGAAGGGTAAAATACTTCCATGACCCGATTGAGGTTCGGATAGGATTTTTTGGGTATGAAACTAACCAGTGACGGCTGAAAGCCGTCATAGCTGTAGAACTCACAGATACCTTCGTTTTGACTGGTTATGGCTCCCGTAACTCTAAACGAGCCAAGAGTTATGGCCCTCCGAAGAATCGATATCCACAGGGTGCAACATCTACGGTGCAAGGTGCAACATCCGTCCAAAATGACGAAACAGTGTCGTACGACCTTTAGAAATGGGTGCATGGATTTGAAACGAGGCAGTACCATGGTGCACCACTCTCCAGCGATGGTAAATCATAGACCAGCCACGGGGATCCCGTTTTACAGAAAAAATCCACGTGACAAAAAAACGAAGGGAAAAAATCTTCCTTGACCCGATTGAGGTTCGGATAGGAATTTTTGGGTATGAAACTAAGCAGTGATGGCTGAAAGCTGCCATAGCTGTAGAACTCACAGATACCTTCGTTTTGACTGGTTATGGCTCCCGTAACTCTAAACAAGCCAAGAGTTATGGCCCTCCGAAGAATCGATATCCACAGTGTGCAACATCTACGGTGCAAGGTGCAACATCCGTCCAAAATGACGAAACAGTGTTGTACGACCTTTAGAAATGAGTGCATGGATTTGAAACATTGCAGTACCATGGGGTACCACTCTCCAGCGATGGTAAATCATAGACCAGCCACGGGGATCCCGTTTTACAGAAAAAATCCACGTGACGAAAAAACGAAGGGTAAAAAACTTCCTTGACCCGATTGAGGTTCGGATAGGAATTTTTGGGTACGAAACTAACCAGTGATGGCTGAAAGCTGCCATAGCTGTAGAACTCACAGATACCTTCGTTTTGACTGGTTATGGCTCCCGTAACTCTAAACGAGCCAAGAGTTATGGCCCTCCGAAGAATCGATATCCACAGTGTGCAACATCTACGGTGCAAGGTGCAACATCCGTCCAAAATGACGAAACGGTGCCGTACGACCTTTAGAAATGGGTGCATGGATTTGAAACGGTGCAGTACCATGGTGCACCACTCTCCAGCGATGGTAAATCATAGACCAGCCATGGGGATCCCGTTTTACAGAAAAAATCCATGAGACGAAAAAACGAAGGGTAAAAAACTTCCTTGACCCAATTGAGGTTCGGATAGGAATTTTTGGGTATGAAACTAACCAGTGACGGCTGAAAGCTGCCATAGCTGTAGAACTCACAGATACCTTCGTTTTGACTGGTTATGGCTCCTGTAACTCTAAACGAGCCAAGAGTTATGGCCCTCCGAAGAATCGATATCCATAGGGTGCAACATCTACGGTGCAAGGTGCAACATCCGTCCAAAATGACGAAACATTGCCGTACGACATTTAGAAATGAGTGCATGGATTTGAAACATTGCAGTACCATGGTGCACCACTCTCCAGCGATGGTAAATCATAGACCAGCCACGGGGATCCCGTTTTACAGAAAAAATCCACGTGACGAAAAAACGAAGGGTAAAAAACTTCCTTGTCCCGATTGAGGTTCGGATAGGATTTTTTGGGTATGAAACTAACCAGTGACAGCTGAAAGCGGTCATAGCTGTAGAACTCACAGATACCTTCGTTTTGACTGGTTATGGCTCCCGTAACCCTAAAGGAGCCAAGAGTTATGGCCCACCGAAGAATCGATATCCACAGGGTGCAACATCTACGGTGCAAGGTGCAACATCCGTCCAAAATGATGAAACAGTGCCGTACGACCTTTAAAAATGAGTGCATGGATTTGAAACATTGCAGTACCATGGTGCACCACTCTCCAGCGATGGTAAATCGTAGACCAGCCACGGGGATCCCGTTTTACAGAAAAAATCCACGTGACGAAAAAACGAAGGGTAAAAAACTTCCTTGACCCGATTGAGGTTCGGATAGGATTTTTTGGGTATGAAACTAACCAGTGACGGCTGAAAGCGGCCATAGCCGTAGAACTCACAGATACCTTCGTTTTGACTGGTTATGGCTCCTGTAACTCTAAACGAGCCAAGAGTTATGGCCCTCCGAAGAATCGATATCCACAGGGTGCAACATCTACGGTGCAAGGTGCAACATCCGTCCAAAATGACGAAACAGTGCCGTACGACCTTTAGAAATGAGTGCATGGATTTGAAACATTGCAGTACCATGGTGCACCACTCTCCAGCGATGGTAAATCATAGACCAGCCACGGGGATCCCGTTTTACAGAAAAAATACACGTGACGAAAAAACGAAGGGTAAAAAACTTCCTTGACCCGATTGAGGTTCGGATAGGATTTTTTGGGTATGAAACTAACCAGTGACGGCTAAAAGCTGTCATAGCTGTAGAACTCACAGATACCTTCGTTTTGACTTGTTATGGCTCCCGTAACTCCAAACGAGCCAAGAGTTATGGCCCTCCGAACAATCGATATCCATAGGGTGCAACATCTACGGTGCAAGGTGCAACATCCGTCCAAAATGAGGAAACAGTGTCATACGACCTTTAGAAATGGGTGCATGGATTTGAAACGGTGCAGTACCATTGTGCACCACTCTCCAGCGATGGTAAATCATAGACCAGCCACGGGGATCCCGTTTTACAGAAAAAATCCACGTGACGAAAAAATGAAGGGTGAAAAACTTCCTTGACCCGATTGAGGTCCAGATAGGAATTTTTGGGTATGAAACTAACCAGTAACGGCTAAAAGCTGCCATAGCTGTAGAACTCACAGATACCTTCGTATTGACTGGTAATGGCTCCCGTAACTCTAAACGAGCCAAGAGTTATGGCCCTCCGAAGAATCGATATCCACAGGGTGCAACATCTACGGTGCAAGGTGCAACATCCGTCCAAAATGACGAAACAGTGACGTACGTCCTTTAGAAATGAGTGCATGGATTTGAAACATTGCAGTACCATGGTGCACCACTCTCCAGCGATGGTAAATCATAGACCAGCCACGGGGTTCCCGTTTTACAGAAAAAATCCACGTGACGAAAAAACAAAGGGTAAAAAACTTCCTTGACCCGATTGAGGTTCGGATAGGATTTTTTGGGTATGAAACTAACCAGTGACGGCTGAAAGCTGCCATAGCTGTAGAACTCACAGATACCTTCGTTTTGACTGGTTATGGCTCCCGTAACTCTAAACGAGCCAAGAGTTATGGCCCTCCGAACAATCGATATCCACAGGGTGCAACATCTACGGTGCAAGGTGCAACATCCGTCCAAAATGACGAAACATTGCCGTACGACCTTTAGAAATGAGTGCATGGATTTGAAACATTGCAGTACCATGGTGCACCACTCTCCAGCGATGGTAAATCATAGACCAGCCACGGGGAACCCGTTTTACAGAAAAAATCCACGTGACGAAAAAACGAAGGGTAAAAAACTTCCTTGTCCCGATTGAGGTTCGGATAGGATTTTTTGGGTATGAAACTAACCAGTGACAGTTGAAAGCGGTCATTGCTGTAGAACTCACAGATACCATCGTTTTGACTGGTTATGGCTCCCGTAACTCTAAAGGAGCCAAGAGTTATGGCCCTCCGAAGAATCGATATCCACAGGGTGCAACATCTACGGTGCAAGGTGCAACATCCGTCCAAAATGATGAAACAGTGCCGTACGACCTTTAAAAATGAGTGCATGGATTTGAAACATTGCAGTACCATGGTGCACCACTCTCCAGCGATGGTAAATCATAGACCAGCCACGGGGATCCCGTTTTACAGAAAAAATCCACGTGACGAAAAAACGAAGGGTAAAAAACTTCCTTGACCCGATTGAGGTTCGGATAGGATTTTTTGAGTATGAAACTAACCAGTGACGGCTGAAAGCGGTCATAGCTTTAGAACTCACAGATACCTTCGTTTTGACTGGTTATGGCTCCCGTAACTCTAAACGAGCCAAGAGTTATGGCCCTCCGAACAATCGATATCCATAAGGTGCAACATCTACGGTGCAAGGTGCAACATCCGTCCAAAATGAGGAAACAGTGTCGTACGACGTTTAGAAATGGGTGCATGGATTTGAAACGGTGCAGTACCATTGTGCACCACTCTCCATCGATGGTAAATCATAGACCAGCCACGGGGATCCCATTTTACAGAAAAAATCCACGTGACGAAAAAATGAAGGGTAAAAAACTTCCTTGACCCGATTGAGGTCCGGATAGGAATTTTTGGGTATGAAACTAACCAGTGATGGCTAAAAGCTGCCACAGCTGTAGAACTCACAGATACCTTCGTTTTGACTGGTAATGGCTCCCGTAACTCTAAACGAGCCAAGAGTTATGGCCCTCCGAAGAATCGATATCCACAGGGTGCAACATCTACGGTGCAAGGTGCAACATCCGTCCAAAATGACGAAACAGTGACGTACGTCCTTTAGAAATGAGTGCATGGATTTGAAACATTGCAGTACCATGGTGCACCACTCTCCAGCGATGGTAAATCATAGACTAGCCACGGTGTTCCCGTTTTACAGAAAAAATCCACGTGACGAAAAAACGAAGGGTAAAAAACTTCCTTGACCCGATCGAGGTTCGGATAGGATTTTTTGGGTATGAAACTAACCAGTGACGGCTGAAAGCTGTCATAGCTGTAGAACTCACAGATACCTTCGTTTTGACTTGTTATGGCTCCCATAACTCCAAACGAGCCAAGAGTTATGGCCCTCCGAACAATCGATATCCATAGGGTGCAACATCTACGGTGCAAGGTGCAACATCCGTCCAAAATGACGAAACCGTGTCGTACGATCTTTAGAAATGGGTGCATGGATTTGAAACGGTGCAGTACCATGGTGAACCACTCTCCAGCGATGGTAACTCATAGACCAGCCACGGGGATCCCGTTTTATAGAAAAAATCCACGTGACGAAAAAACGAAGGGTAAAAAACTTCCTTGTCCCGATTGAGGTTCGGATAGGATTTTTTGGGTATGAAACTAACCAGTGACGGCTGAAAGATGTCATAGCTGTAGAACTCACAGATACCTTCGTTTTGACTTGTTATGGCTCCCGTAACTCCAAACGAGCCAAGAGTTATGGCCCTCCGAACAATCGATATCCATAGGGTGCAACATCTACGGTGCAAGGTGCAACATCCGTCCAAAATGAGGAAACAGTGTCGTACGACCTTTAGAAATGGGTGCATGGATTTGAAACATTGCAGTACCATGGTGCACCACTCTCCAGCGATGGTAAATCATAGACCAGCCATGGGGATCCCGTTTTACAGAAAAAATCCACGTGACGAAAAAACGAAGGGTAAAAAACTTCCTTGACCCAATTGAGGTTCGGATAGGAATTTTTGGGTATGAAACTAACCAGTGACGGCTGAAAGCTGCCATAGCTGTAGAACTCACAGATACCTTCTATTTGACTGGTTATGGCTCCCGTAACTCTAAACGAGCCAAGAGTTATGGTCCTCCGAAGAATCGATATCCACAGGGTGCAACATCTACGGTGCAAGGTGCAACATCCGTCCAAAATGATGAAACAGTGCCGTACGACCTTTAGAAATGAGTGCATGGATTTAAAACATTGCAGTACCATGGCGCACCACTCTCCAGCGATGGTAAATCATAGACCAGCCACGGGGATCCCGTTTTACAGAAAAAATCCACGTGACGAAAAAACGAAGGGTAAAATACTTCCTTGTCCCGATTGAGGTTCGGATAGGATTTTTTGGGTATGAAACTAACCAGTGACAGTTGAAAGCGGTCACAGCTGTAGAACTCACGGATACCTTCGTTTTGACTGGTTATGGCTCCCGTAACTCTAAAGGAGCCAAGAGTTATGGCCCTCCGAAGAATCGATATCCACAGGGTGCAACATCTACGGTGCAAGGTGCAACATCCGTCCAAAATGATGAAACAGTGGAGTACGACCTTTAAAAATGAGTACATAGATTTGAAACATTGCAGTACCATGGTGCACCACTCTCCAGCGATGGTAAATCGTAGACCAGCCACGGGGATCCCATTTTACAGAAAAAATCCACGTGACGAAAAAACGAAGGGTAAAAAACTTCCTTCACCCGATTGAGGTTCGGATATGATTTTTTGGGTATGAAACTAACCAGTGATGGCTGAAAGCGGTCATAGCTTTAGAACTCACAGATACCTTCGTTTTGACTGGTTATGGCTCCCGTAAATCTAAACGAGCCAAGAGTTATGGCCCTCCGAAGAATCGATATCCACAGGGTGCAACATCTACGGTGCAAGGTGCAACATCCGTCCAAAATGACGAAACCGTGCCGTACGACCTTTAGAAATGAGTGCATGGATTTGAAACATTGCAGTGCCATGGTGCACCACTCTCCAGCGATGGTAAATCATAGACCAGCCACGGGGATCCCGTTTTACAGAAAAAATCCACGTGCCGAAAAAACGAAGGGTAAAAAACTTCCTTGACCCGATTGAGGTTCGGATAGGATTTTTTGGGTATGAAACTAACCAGTGACGCCTGAAAGCTGTCATAGCTGTAGAACTCACAGATACCTTCGTTTTGACTAGTTATGGCTCCCGTAACTCCAAACGAGCCAAGAGTTATGGCCCTCCGAACAATCGATATCCATAGGGTGCAACATCTATGGTGCAAGGTGCAACATCCGTCCAAAATGAGGAAACAGTGTCGTACGACCTTTAGAAATGGGTGCATGGATTTGAAACGGTGCAGTACCATTGTGCACCACTCTCCAGCGATGGTAAATCATAGACCAGCCATGGGGATCCCGTTTTACAGAAAAAATCCACGTGACGAAAAAACGAAGGGTAAAAAACTTCCTTGACCCGATTGAGGTCCGGATAGGAATTTTTGGGTATGAAACTAACCAGTGACGGCTGAAAGCTACCATAGCTGTAGAACTCACAGATACCTTCGTTTTGACTGGTAATGGCCCCCGTAACTCTAAACGAGCCAAGAGTTATGGCCCTCCGAAGAATCGATATCCACAGGGTGCAACATCTACGGTGCAAGGTGCAACATCTGTCCAAAATGACGAAACAGTGACGTACGTCCTTTAGAAATGAGTGCATGGATTTGAAACATTGCAGTACCATGGTGCACCACTCTCCAGCGATGGTAAATCATAGACCAGCCACGGGGTTCCCGTTTTACAGAAAAAATCCACGTGACGAAAAAACGAAGGGTAAAAAACTTCCTTGACCCGATTGAGGTTCGGATAGGATTTTTAGGTATGAAACTAACCAGTGACGGCTGAAATCTGTCATAGCTGTAGAACTCAACATACCTTCGTTTTGACTGGTTATGGCTCCCGTAACACTAAACGAGCCAAGAGTTATGGCCCTCCGAATAATCGATATCCACTGGGTGCAACATCTACGGTGCAAGGTGCAACATCCGTCCAAAATGGCGAAACAGTGCCGTACGACCTTTAGAAATGGGTGCATGGATTTGAAATGGTGCAGTACCATGGTGCACCACTCTCCAGCGATGGTAACTCACAGACCAGCCACGAGGATCCCGTTTTACAGAAAAAATCCACGTGACGAAAAAACGAAGGGTAAAAAACTTCCATGACCCGATTGAGGTTCGGATAGGATTTTTTGGGTATGAAACTAACCAGTGACGGCTGAAAGCCGTCATAGCTGTAGAGCTTACAGATACTTTCGTTTTGACTTGTTACGGCCCCCGTAACTCTAAACGAGCCAAGAGTTATGGCCCTCCGAAGAATTGAATTCCACCGGGTGCAACATCTGGGGTGCAAGGTGCAACATCCGATTAAAATGACGAAACAGTGCCGTACGACATTTAGAAATGTGTGCATGGATTTGAAACATTGTAGTACCATGGTGTACCACTCTCCAGCGATGGTAAATCATAGACCAGGCATGGGGATCCCATTTTACAGAAAAAATCCACGTGACGAAAAAACGAAGGGTAAAAAACTTACTTGACCCGATTGAAGTTCGGATAGGATTTTTTGGGTATGAAACTAACCAGTGACGGCTGAAAGCTGTCATAGTTGTAGAACTCATAGAAACCTTCGTTTTGACTGGTTATGGCTCCCGTAACTCTAAAGGAGCCAAGAGTTATGGCCCTCCGAAGAATCAATATCCACAGGGTGCAACATCTACGGTACAAGGTGCAACATCCGTCCAAAATGACGAAACAGTGCCGTACGACCTATAGAAATGACTGCATGGATTTGAAACATTGCAGTACCATGGTGCACCACTCTCCAGCGATGGTAAATCATAGACCAGCCACGGGGATCCCGTTTTAAAGAAAAAATCAACGTGACGAAAAAACGAAGGGTAAAAAACTTCCTTGACTCGATTGAGGTTCGGATAGGATTTTTTGGGTATGAAACTAACCAGTACGGCTGAAAGCCATCATAGCTGTAGAAATCACAGATACCTTCGTTTTGACTGGTTATGGCTCCCGTAGCTCTAAACGAGCAAAGAGTTATGGCCCTTCGAATAATCGATATCCATAGGGTGCAACATCTACGGTGCAAGGTGCAACATCCGTCCAAAATAACGAAACCGTGCCGTACGACCTTTAGAAATGGGTGCATGGATTTGAAACGGTGCAGTACCATGGTGCACCACTCTCCAGCGATGGTAAATCATTGACCAGCCACGGGGATCCCGTTTTTACAAAAAAATCCACGTGACGAAAAAACGAAGGGTAAAAAACTTCCATGACCCGATTGAGGTTCGGATAGGATTTTTTGGGTATGAAACTAATCAGTGACGGCTGAAAGCTGTCATAGCTGTAGAACACACAGATACCTTCGTTTTGACTGGTTATGGCTCCCGTAACTCTAAACGAGCCAAGAGTTATGGCCCTCCGAAGAATCGATATCCACAGGGTGCAACATCTACGGTGCAAGGTGCAACATCCGTCCAAAATGACGAAACAGTGCCGTACGACCTTTAGAAATGAGTGCATGGATTTGAAACATTGCAGTACCACGGTGCACCACTCTCCAGCGATGGTAAATCATAGACCAGCCATGGGGATTCCGTTTTACAGAAAAAATCCACGTGACGAAAAAACGAAGGGTAAAAAACTTCCTTGACCCGATTGAGGTTCGGATAGGAATTTTTGGGTATGAAACTAACCAGTGACGGCTGAAAGCTGCCATAGCTGTAGAACTCACAGATACCTTCGTTTTGACTGGTTATGGCTCCCGTAACTCTAAACGAGCCAAGAGTTATGGTCTCCGTAGAATCGATATCCACAGGGTGCAACATCTACGGTGCAAGGTGTTATCCCGCTTTTTGGCAAAGCCGTGATACCAAAAGATTGGTCGAAAACGAAAGACAGTTCGTCTCAGAGATTGGTTATACTTCACTTTGCTATTGATATCGATGAATTTTGTCCAAGTCCGTATCAAGCCACAATTGATAGGACATGACAAGAAAGGTCGTAGGAGTCGTCATTTCAAATTTCAAGTCAATCCAAGTTCGTATGCTCAAGATAGGATGGATTCAAAGTGAGAAAGGTGGTCACTGTCTATTTCGAACCCATCGCACTGGAGTACTTCGAAACCATCCACTGTCTCTGCTTCGAACCCATCCACTGTCTCTCCTTCGAACCCATCTAGTTCGAACCCATCCACGCCCTTGCCTTCGAAACCATGAAGTTCGAACCCAAGCCACGTTCGAACCCATCAGCTAGTACCTGCTTCGACTCCATCGCCTTCGACTCCATCGCCTTCGAATCCACCACAATGGCCTACCTTCGAATCCATGACTTCACTCAGCTTCGCACCCTTACTTCGAATCCATGCAAGCCCTTAATTCGAACCCATCGAGCGACCTAGTTCGAACCGATCAAGTTCGAACCCATAGGGATTCCTTGATTCGAATCGGTCACATTCGAAGCCAGGACTAATCCTTAGTTCGAATCCACCGAGTCAATTGGTTTGGATGACGTGTCCTCCGTAGTTCACGGAGTCGAAGCGGTCAACTCGGAGATAAAGTAGCATCGATTCGAGAGATGCGCGCCACGTCACTGCAAACCCACGTGCACTCAGGGATTCGAAATGAAGGGTTCGAAGTCATGGTTTCGAACGACACAGCCAACCGAAAATGCTCATTTCGAACCGAGCATATCTCCTTAACCACAAATCCAAATGCAACCAAATTTTCACATTAGCTTTCATATGAGGTAAAGATTGTTCCTGCCAAGTTTCAGCTCGATTGGACCATTTCTTTATGGGTTCGAAATCACTTCGAACCGATGTCAGATCGAGACGAAATTTGGTGGGGTCGGTCGCATGGGTCCACTCACGTGCCAGAAGAAGTCTCACGAAGTTTCAGCAAGATCTGGGCCTCCAACGCCTATAAATAGCACCCTGAAGCCTTCAGAAAGGGGGATCTTCGGACAACTTCTGCCATTGAACGCCAAGACTCTGCCGGATTCAAGTCTATCTATCATAATCACTGTTGTATTCAGATTTCAAAGCAATTGTCTGCTGTAATCCGTTGTAATCGATTTAATCAAGCAAAGCAATAAAGAGAAAACCTTCAAAGTGGACGTAGGCGCGAACGCCGAACCACTATAAATCCTGTGTTTGTGATCGTTGTTTGTGAATTACTGTGATTTGTTACTTAGAACTGAATTCTATATTGATTGTTGCTGAATTCTGTGTTGATTATTATTGAGTTGAGTACGTAAACGGGTGCTTTCACGACTTTGGGTGTTTGTGACCAATTTTGGCGCAAACATTTTGGTGCTTTCACTGAGAATTGATTCAGGAAGAAGTTGAATTTGAAAATCCAGGAGTTCAGATCTAGGAATTATGGCAAGACAATCGAGTAGAAAGCCAAGGCCTGAGAGAAGCGAACCACAAGGAAGTCAAGAGGCTTCCTCAGGAGCGAATCAACCATCGATATACATCACTAGGGACGAGATGGAGACGATGATGAAGAGGCAAGAGGAATTGATCCAACAGATAGGACAGCTGGGAGCACAGAATAGGGAAGCCAATGGAGTCCAGAACGGAGCAGGACCATCTGGCATAGCACCAGAGCTAGGGGGCACGCATATGGAAAACGTTGACCCAATCTTGGAAAGAGAGAGAGAAGGATCTGAGCAACCCGGTAGTAGTAGAGGAGCGAACACTCAGTCAAGGGGGCAGATCCCGGAGTTACCTCGTGAACTCGGGAGGCATGCTGAAAGTAGTGAACAAGGGTTACATCTCGGAGACAATGACCGATTAGAAGAGATGGTTAGAAGAGCTTTGAGAGGCGGTATGGTGAACAAAGATCTGGAGGATGTTAATAGAAGTCCTTTTACTTCAGCGATCAGGCAAGCTAGGAACCCACCGGATTTCAAACTACCATCGTTGGATATGTACGACGGGAGAACGGACCCCACGGTCCATCTGACAAAATATATGAGGCATATGGAAGTGCTGGGGGCATCGGAGGAGGTTATGGCCCGCTGCTTTCCGTTATACTTGACAGATATCGCAGCTCTATGGTTTAGACAATTGGAGAATGGATCCATCGGAACATGGAATGGTTTAGTGGAGAGATTTATGAGGCAATTCAGGGTCCATATCACAAGACCCAAGAATGTGATGACTTTGGCAACCCTAAAGCAAAAAGCCGGAGAGACCTTGAGGAGTTATCTAGCACGATTCAATGCAGCAGCAGCTTCAGTGGATCGAGCGGATCCGTCCATGGTAGTAATGGCAGCTGTATCCGGAATAGCTGACGGCACAGAGTTCAAGAATTCATTGACTAAAGATCCACCCATAGATCTAGAGGAATTCTATCATGAGGCAGAAAAGTTTTTACGATTAGAAGATGCGAATGCCGAGAGAGAAGAAGGAGATGGGATAGAGGTTTTTGCATTTAGAGACGAAAAGCCTCTCAAAAAAGATTCGAACAAGGATAAAGGTAAAAGAAAGATTGAGAATGACAGAGACAGATCAAAGCGGCAACGGAGGGAGCCGCGATTCACCACCTACACTGAGTTGAACGAGAGCCTGGAGCGAATTTACCAGGATACCAAAGAACAGATTCTGTATCGTAGTCCAATGCGAAGGGATCCTACCTCTGACGAAAGGAAATCAGATAAGTTCTGTGTATTCCATGAATTAAATGGTCATAACACTAATGATTGTAGGCACCTGAAGGACGAGGTGGAAGGGCATATCAGGAACGGTATGCTCCTTCAATATGTAAGGAGGCGAGCTCCTGCGGCGGAACCAGAGCGACCACCGTCCACATCAGCTAGAGGCGACCCCGAATCCAGGCACCGTTTGGTTATCAATTGAATGAAATAACGATGAACAAGTTGTAAGCTTCTACTACCGCAATTAAATCATTTACACATGTGCGAGATCGCGAACGATCTCCAGGCATGCTCTGAGTGATCATTGACCGTTTCATAGTGGAAACTTACACTTTGACATCCATGCTTTACTTTTATTTCATTTTGATTTGAACATTTGGACTTTGTTTGTTTGGACATTGTTTTTGGAGCTCATCCGTTTAATAGTTATTTGATTCTGATAACTCTGGAATGACTAAGCTACTTATACATGTATGGGGTCGCGAACGATCCTTAGGTTTGCTTTGAGACGGCGATGAACCGCCCCTATAAACGATCCAGGAACTCACCCGAACGTGACCCTGGCATCGATAAAACCAAGCCCTCCCAGGCACACACAACTCGCCTCGAACGGCACCCGATCGCGAACGATCACAACCCGACTTCGAACAGTCACAACTCGCCTCACCTCAAATGGCTTGATCGCGAACGATCATCACTTGAGGTCCGACACACGCCCGCGAACGGTCACAAATTCACCTCGAACGGCACACGATTGCGAACGATCACTTTCTGCCTCGAACGCCATCGGCCGCGAACGGTCATGGCTCACTAATTATGAAACCCGACCTCGAATGGTCACCATTCGCCTTGAACGGCACTTGGTCGCGAACGATCATCATTTTCCACGAAAAACAATCGACCACGAACGGTCCCATTTCATCATTTGCCGCGAACGGCATCGACCACGAATGGTCCTATTTCATCCTATGCCACGAACGGCACGGACCGCGAACGGTCCCGATTCACCTCAAGCAGCATACGATCCCGAACGATCGATGCATGGATTTATACGCTCGACCGCGCACGGTCGCACTTTACCTCGAATGACTCGATCCCGAACGGTCGTCATTTGAAGTTGGGCGCTTGACCTTGAACGGTCGCATTTCACCACAGATAACTCGATCCCGAAAGATCGAAGCATGGATTTACGCGCTTGACCGCGCAGGGTCGCACTTTCCCTCGAATGACTCGATCACGAACGATCGTCATTTGAAGATAGGCGCTTGACCATGAACGGCCGCGCTTCATCCCGAATAATTCGATCACGAACGATCGTCATTTGAGGACATATAAAATTATCAAGTTCTTTATAGGTTGATGATAGGATACGAACATCGAACTCAAGGCATTACAAAACACACCTTCCTACCGCAAGGCATGTTTTGGGGGGCAAAATGTTATCCCGCTTTTTGGCAAAGCCGTGATACCAAAAGATTGGTCGAAAACGAAAGACAGTTCGTCTCAGAGATTGGTTATACTTCACTTTGCTATGGATATCGATGAATTTTGTCCAAGTCCGGATCAAGCCACAATTGATAGGACATGACAAGAAAGGTCGTAGGAGTCGTCATTTCAAATTTCAAGTCAATCCAAGTTCGTCTGCTCAAGATAGGATGGATTCAAAGTAAGAAAGGTGGTCACTGTCTGTTTCGAACCCATCGCACTGGAGTACTTCGAAACCATCCACTGTCTCTGCTTCGAACCCATCCACTGTCTCTCCTTCGAACCCATCTAGTTCGAACCCATCCACGCCCTTCCCTTCGAAACAATGAAGTTCGAACCCAAGCCACGTTCGAACCCATCAGCTAGTACCTGCTTCGACTCCATCGCCTTCGACTCCATCGCCTTCGAATCCACCACAATGGCCTACCTTCGAATCAATGACTTCACTCAGCTTCGCACCCTTACTTCGAATCCATGCAAGCCCTTAATTCGAACCCATCGAGCGACCCAGTTCGAACCGATCAAGTTCGAACCCATAGGGATTCCTTGATTCGAATCGGTCACGTTCGAAGCCAGGACTAATCCTTAGTTCGAATCCACCGAGTCAATTGGTTTGGATGACGTGTCCGCCGTAGTTCACGGAGTCGAAGCGGTCAACTCGGAGATAAAGTAGCATCGATTCGAGAGATGCGCGCCACGTCACTGCAAACCCACGTGCACTCAGGGATTCGAAATGAAGGGTTCGAAGTCATGGTTTCGAACGACACAGCCAACCGAAAATGCTCATTTCAAACCGAGCATATCTCCTTAACCACAAATCCAAATGCAACCAAATTTTCACAGTAGCTTTCATATGAGGTAAAGATTGTTCCTGCCAAGTTTCAGCTCGATTGGACCATTTCTTGATGGGTTCGAAATCACTTCGAACCGATGTCAGATCGAGACGAAATTTGGTGGGGTCGGTCGCGTGGGCCCACTCACGTGCCAGAAGAAGTCTCACGAAGTTTCAGCAAGATCTGGGCCTCCAACGCCTATAAATAGCACCCTGAAGCCTTCAGAAAGGGGGATCTTCGGACAACTTCTTCCATTGAACGCCAAGACTTTGCCAGATTCAAGTCTATCTGTCATAATCACTGTTGTATTCAGATTTCAAAGCAATTGTCAGCTGTAATCCGTTGTAATCGATTTAATCAAGCAAAGCAATAAAGAGAAAACCTTCAAAGTGGACGTAGGCGCGAACGCCGAACCACTATAAATCCTGTGTTTGTGATCATTGTTCGTGAATTACTGTGATTTGTTACTTAGAACTGAATTCTATATTGATTGTTGCTGAATTCTGTGTTGATTATTATTGAGTTGAGTAGGTAAACGGGTGCTTTCACGACTTTGGGTGTTTGTGACCAATTTTGGCGCAAACACAAGGTGCAACATCCGTCAAAAATGACGAAACATTGCCGTACGACCTTTAGAAATGAGTGCATGGATTTGAAAATTGCAGTACCATGGTGCACCACTCTCCAGCGATGGTAAATCACAGACCAGCCACGGGGATCCCGACAGAAAAAATCCACATGACGAAAAAACGAAGGGTAAAAAACTTCCTTGTCCCGATTGAGGTTCGAATTGGATTTTTTGGGTATGAAACTAACCAGTGACAACTGAAAGCGATCATAGTTGTAGAACTCACAGATACCTTCATTTTGACTGGTTATGGCTCCCGTAACTCTAAAGGAGCCAAGAGTTATGGCCCTCCGAAGAATCGATATCCACAGGGTGCAACAACTACGGTGCAAGGTGCAACATCCGTCCAAAATGATGAAACAGTGCCGTACGACCTTTACAAATGAGTGCATGGATTTGAAACATTGCAGTACCATGGTGCACCACTCTCCAGCGATGGTAAATCGTAGAACAGCCACGGGGATCCCGTTTTACAGAAAAATTCCACGTGACGAAAAAACGAAGGGTAAAAAACTTCTTTGACCCGATTGAGGTTCGGATAGAATTTTTTGGGTATGAAACTAACCAGTGACGGCTGAAAGCTATCATAGCTGTAGAACTCACAGATACCTTCGTTTTGACTAGTTATGGCTCCTGTAACTCTAAACGAGCCAAGAGTTATGGCCCTCCGAAGAATCGATATCCACAGGGTGCAACATCTACGGTGCAAGGTGCAACATCCGTCCAAAATGACGAAACCGTGCCGTACGACCTTTAGAAATGAGTGCTTGGATTTAAAACATTGCAGTACCATGGTGCACCACTCTCCAGCGATGGTAAATCATAGACCAGCCACGGGGACCCGTTTTACAGAAAAAATCTACGTGACGAAAAAACGAAGGGTAAAAAACTTCCTAGACCCGATTGAGGTTCGGATAGGATTTTTTGGGTATGAAACTAACCATTGATGGCTGAAAGCTGTCATAGATGTAGAACTCACATATACCTTCGTTTTGACTTGTTATGGATCCCGTAACTCTAAACGAGCCAAGAGTAATGGCCCTCCGAACAATCGATATACATAGGGTGCAACATCTACGGTGCAAGGTGCAACATCCGTCCAAAATGACGAAACAGTGTCGTACGACCTTTAGAAATGGGTGCATGGATTTGAAACGGTGCAGTACCATAGTGCACCACTCTCCAGCGATGGTAAATCATAGACCAGCCACGGGGTTCCCGTTTTACAGAAAAAATCCACGTGACGAAAAAACGAAGGGTAAAAAACTTCCTTGACCCGATTGAGGTTCGGATAGGATTTTTTGGGTATGAAACTAACCAGTGATGGCTGAAAGCTGTCATTGCTGTAGAACTCACAGATACCTTCGTTTTGACTGGTTATGGCTCCAGTAACTCTAAACGAGCCAAGAGTTATGGTCCTCCGTAGAATCGATATCCACAGGGTGCAACATCTACGGTGCAAGGTGCAACATCCGTCCAAAATGACGAAACATTGCCGTACGACCTTTAGAAATGAGTGCATGGATTTGAAACATTGTAGTACCATGGTGCACCACTCTCCAGCGATGGTAAATCACAGACCAGCCACGGGGATCCCGACAGAAAAAATCCACGTGACGAAAAAACGAAGGGTAAAAAACTTCCTTGTCCCGATTGAGGTTCGGATAGGATTTTTTGGGTATGAAACTAACCAATGACAGCTGAAAGCGGTCATAGCTGTATAACTCACAGATACCTTCGTTTTGACTGGGTATGGCTCCCGTAACTCTAAAGGAGCCAAGAGTTATGGCCCTCCGAAGAATCGATATCCACAGGGTGCAACAACTACGGTGCAAGGTGCAACATCCGTTCAAAATGATGAAACAGTGCCGTACGACCTTTAAAAATGAGTGCATGGATTTGAAACATTGCAGTACCATGGTGCACCACTCTCCAGCGATGGTAAATCGTAGGCCAGCCACGGGGATCCCGTTTTACAGAAAAAATCCATGTGACGAAAAAACGAAGGGTAAAAAACTTCCTTGACCCGATTGAGGTTCGGATAGGATTTTTTGGGTATGAAACTAACCAGTGACGGCTGAAAGCTGTCATAGCTGTAGAACTCGCAGATACCTTCGTTTTGACTGGTTGTGGCTCCCGTAACTCTAAACGAGCCAAGAGTTATGGCCCTACGAAGAATCGATATCCACATGGTGCAACATCTACGGTGCAAGGTGCAACATCCGTCCAAAATGACGAAACCGTGCCGTACGACCTTTAGAAATGAGTGCATGGATTTGAAACATTGCAGTACCATGGTGCACCACTCTCCAGCGATGGTAAATCATAGACCAGCCATGGGGATTCCGTTTTACAGAAAAAATCCACGTGACGAAAAAACGAAGGGTAAAAAACTTCCTTGACCCGATTGAGGTTCGGATAGGAATTTTTGGGTATGAAGCTAACCAGTGACGGCTGAAAGCTGCCATAGCTGTAGAACTCACAGATACCTTCGTTTTGACTGGTTATGGCTCCCGTAACTCTAAACGAGCCAAGAGTTATGGTCCTCCGTAGAATCGATATCCATAGGGTGCAACATCTACGGTGCAAGGTGCAACATCCATCCAAAATGACGAAACATTGTCGTACGACCTTTAGAAATGAGTGCATGGATTTGAAACATTGCAGTACCATGGTGCACCACTCTCCAGCGATGGTAAATCACAGACCAGCCACGGGGATCCCGACAGAAAAAATCCACGTGACGAAAAAACGAAGGGTAAAAAACTTCCGTGTCCCGATTGAGGTTCGAATTGGATTTTTTGGGTATGAAACTAACCAGTGACAGCTGAAAGCGGTCATAGCTGTAGAACTCACAGATACCTTCGTTTTGACTGGTTATGGCTCCCGTAACTGTAAAGGAGCCAAGAGTTATGGCCCTCCGAAGAATCGATATCCACAGGGTGCAACAACTACGGTGCAAGGTGCAACATCCGTCCAAAATGATGAAACAGTGCCGTACGACCTTTACAAATGAGTGCATGGATTTGAAACATTGCAGTACCATGGTGCACCACTCTCCAGCGATGGTAAATCGTAGACCAGCCACGGGGATCCCGTTTTACAGAAAAAATCCACGTGACGAAAAAACGAAGGGTAAAAAACTTCCTTGACCCGATTGAGGTTCGGATAGGATTTTTTGGGTATGAAACTAACCGGTGACGGCTGAAAGCTATCATAGCTGTAGAACTCACAGATACCTTCGTTTTGACTGGTTATGGCTCCCGTAACTCTAAAGGAGCCAAGAGTTATGGCCCTCCGAAAAATCAATATCCACAGGGTGCAACAACTACGGTGTAAGGTGCAACATCCGTCCAAAATGATGAAACAGTGCCATACGACCTTTAAAAATGAGTGCATGGATTTGAAACATTGCAGTACCATGGCTCACCACTCTCCAGCGATGGTAAATCGTAGACCAGCCACGGGGATCCCGTTTTACAGAAAAAATCCATGTGACGAAAAAACGAAGGGTAAAAAACTTCCTTGACCCGATTGAGGTTCGGATAGGATTTTTTGGGTATGAAACTAACCAGTGACGGCTGAAAGCTGTCATAGCTGTAGAACTCGCAGATACCTTCGTTTTGACTGGTTATGGCTCCCGTAACTCTAAACGAGCCAAGAGTTATGGCCCTACGAAGAATCGATATACACATGGTGCAACATCTACGGTGCAAGGTGCAACATCCGTCCAAAATGACGAAACCGTGCCGTACGACCTTTAGAAATGAGTGCATGGATTTGAAACATTGCAGTACCATGGTGCACCACTCTCCAGCGATGGTAAATCATAGACCAGCCATGGGGATTCCGTTTTACAGAAAAAATCCACGTGACGAAAAAACGAAGGGTAAAAAACTTCCTTGACCCGATTGAGGTTCGGATAGGAATTTTTGGGTATGAAACTAACCAGTGACGGCTGAAAGCTGTCATAGCTGTAGAACTCGCAGATACCTTCGTTTTGACTGGTTATGGCTCCCGTAACTCTAAACGAGCCAAGAGTTATGGCCTACGAAGAATCGATATCCACATGGTGCAACATCTACGGTGCAAGGTGCAACATCCGTCCAAAATGACGAAACCGTGCCGTACGACCTTTAGAAATGAGTGCATGGATTTGAAACATTGCAGTACCATGGTGCACCACTCTCCAGCGATGGTAAATCATAGACCAGCCACGAGGATCCCGTTTTACCGAAAAAATCCACGTGACGAAAAAACGAAGGGTAAAAAACTTCCTTGACCCGATTGAGGTTCGGATAGGATTTTTTGGGTATGAAACTAACCAGTGATGGCTGAAAGCTGTCATAGCTGTAGAACTCACAGATACCTTCGTTTTGACTTGTTATGGCTCCCGTAACTCTAAACGAGCCAAGAGTAATGGCCCTCCGAACAATCGATATACATAGGGTGCAACATCTATGGTGCAAGGTGCAACATCCGTCCAAAATGACGAAACAGTGTCGTACGACCTTTAGAAATGGGTGCATGGATTTGAAACGGTGCAGTACCATTGTGCACCACTCTCCAGCGATGGTAAATCATAGACCAGCCACGGGGATCCCGTTTTACAGAAAAAATCCACGTGACGAAAAAACGAAGGGTAAAAAACTTCCTTGACCCGATTGAGGTCCGGATAGGAATTTTTGGATCTGAAACTAACCAGTGACGGCTGAAAGCTGCCATAGCTGTAGAACTCACAGATACCTTCGTTTTTACTGATAATGGCTCCCGTAACTCTAAACGAGCCAAGAGTTATGGCCCTCCGAAGAATCGATATCCACAGGGTGCAACATCTACGGTGCAAGGTGCAACATCCGTCCAAAATGACGAAACAGTGCCGTACGTCCTTTAGAAATGAGTGCATGGATTTGAAACATTGCAGTACCATGGTGCACCACTCTCCAGCGATGGTAAATCATAGACAAGCCACGGGGTTCCCGTTTTACAGAAAAAATCCACGTGACGAAAAAACGAAGGGTAAAAAACTTCCTTGACCCGATTGAGGTTCGGATAGGATTTTTTGGGTATGAAACTAACCAGTGACGGCTGAAAGCCGTCATAGCTGTAGAACTCACAGATACCTTCGTTTTGACTGGTTATGGCTCCCGTAACTCTAAACGAGCCAAGAGTTATGGCCCTCCGAAGAATCGATATCCACATGGTGCAACATCTACGGTGCATGGTGCAACATCCGTCAAAAATGACGAAACCTTGCCGTACGACCTTTAGAAATGAGAGCATGGATTTGAAACATTGCAGTACCATGGTGCACCACTCTCCAGCGATGGAAAATCACAGACCAGCCACGGGGATCCCGACAGAAATGTTTGCGTAAAAAATGGCCGCAAACACCCAATACCGTGAAAGCACCAGTGTATGAATATAAGTCAGCGATATTCAAACACAAATCACAGATCTCAGCAAATAACTCAAATACGTTTGCACAAAAGATGGGCAAAAAACTCCAAGTCGTATGATTTAGTTGATTTTATGTTGTTCATAGTGATTTAGGTGGTTTATGCAAATGCGTAAAAAGCAGGGACTAAACTGTAAAAGACACACAGATTTATAGTGGTTCGGCCAGAATGTGCCTACGTCCACTTTATATGTTATTCTCCTTTTCCGATCCGATTACAAGTACAAAGCTTGTAGTACAAGTGTATGAAAGTTGTTTGAAAGTTCCTTCCCGGTTTGAGCTCTCAAACTTGTCCCCCATTGTTGTACCCCTGCCCCTCTATTTATAGAGTGAGGCTGGGGGCAGGGGTCTTGGATGTTTATAGCTGCTGGTGGGCCTGGGCTGATGCGATCTGGACCGGCAGCGTTCTGGTTCGGCAGCGTCTTGGTTCGGCGGTGAGTGGTAACATGGGTGATTCGGCAGGTAGTGGAGATAGGGGTTCGGTGGTAGGTTGGATCGGTGGTAACATGGTTCGGTGGGAGCATGGTTCGGTGGTAGCATGGTTCGGTGGTAGGTTGGATCGGTGGTAACATGGGAGTTGGTTCGGTAGTGGCATGGTCCGGTCATGAATGGTCCGGTAGGGTATTGGAGAGGTGAAGTATGGTGGACCGGTATGGCTGGTCCGGCTACCGAATGATATATGCCGAATGGCTTGCCTTTGCCGAATGGGGCTCTATTTGCCGAATGAACTCGGGGACTCCGAGTGTTGAATGCACTTCTGCCTTGCTTCCAATCGATTTTCAATCCCGACCTCCATCATTCCTTGCCAATTTGTCGATATTCCAGTTTTGACCAAAAAATGGGATAACACTTTGCCCCCCAAAACATGCCTTGTGATAACAAGGCGTGTTTTGAATAGTCCCGAATCCAATATCCAATGTCAATAGCCATATTGCCAGAGTAGATCATCCTTGACTGCTCCGAGTCGATATCCAGTTCCAAATCCAATAACCAAAGCTTGAGCCAATTCCATGTCCATCCGAACTTGACAACGGAGTCCCAAACCATCCTTATCCAATGGCCAACAACCGAATCCAGGACCTCTTTGGGTCCATGTCCAAATTCATAACCTCTCCGGGCTCTTGCCAAGCGCAATCCACACCTGACGGCCATGATCCCGTGTCCCTGGATGTTGAGCTAACCTCTCCGGGTTCTTGCCATGCGTAATCCACACTTGACGATTTTGATCCAGTGTCCCTGGACTTTGAGCTAACCTCTCCGGGTTCTTGCCATGCCTAATCCACACATGACGACCTTGGTCCAGTGTCCCTGGATGTTGTACAATGCCATGGCTTAAGTCCTAAGCCGAATCCTGGTCTCTCCGGACCCTTGCCGAGCATAGTCCATACTCGACGACCTGAAAATAACGATTGATAATATAGGGCCTAAGTCCTAGGCCGAATCCTGGTCACTCCGGACCCTTGCCGAGCATAGTCCATACTCGACGACCTGAATGAGTCAATTTACCACGTTCGGGCAAAGCGACTCACCCCTTGCCAGGCATAATCCATACCCGACGACCGTTTATCAAAAGTCAGATAAAAATCCAATTAAAATCCAACTCAAAATCCAAGTCCAAAATCCAAATCGAGAATCCAAATCCAAAATCCAAATCCAGAATCCAAATCCAAAATCCAAATCCAGAATCCAAATCCAAAATCCAAATCCAAAATCCATAAAAACAGAAATCCAAACTAACATCCAAAACCGAAAACAATTGTCCAAAGGAAAATCCAAATCAAAAAGCAAGGAAAACCAGGAGCTCAATCCAAGCTCCAAAACCGAAAACCAAAAAGAAAAGCATTGTCCAATCCAAAAGAAAAAGATAAATTTCACAAACCATAGCGTCGCAGTTTATCATCATTCAGAGCATGCCTAGGGGCTATCTCCGTCCCCGTACATGTGTAAATGACTTGGTTGCTTGCCAATAGTTTGCTACTTATTTAATATTAACCTGGTTAAGGGACGATCAACCGACCATCATTCCTGGGCCTCCCACCATCGTAGCTTGAGGTAGGCGGCGGTTGCTCCTGCCTCGCCGTTGCATTCCGCGGTCCAACATATTGCGGCAGTTGTCCATTCCTTACATGTTCCTCAATTATGTCCTTTAAGTGCCTGCAGCTGTTGGTGTCGTGTCCATCCAAATCATGAAAGAGACAGTGCCTTCCTGATGTCCTTTCCCGTTCTGTTGGTTCTCTCCTAGCCGGCCTCCGGTAGTGAAGGCGATTTCGAGTATTCAGGTATATCTGCTCCAGTGTCTCGTTCAATCCTGTGTATGTGGAAAACTTTGGATCCTTCCATTGCTTCCTAGCATTTCCAGAATCACTGTCCAACTTCCTTTTTCCTTTGTTTTTATCCGAACCATTGCTGGATGGTCCTCCCCCCTCAACCGCGTTAACCTTTTTCAGCTTTAAATCCGTACTCGCATCTTCTTGTCGAAGGAACCTTTCTGCCTCATGAAAAAATTCGTCGAGATTCCGTGGGGGATCTCGTATCAGAGAAACCTTGAAATCCGAGTTCTCCCTGACTCCTGATACTGCTGCCATTAAAACCATCGATGGATCGGGCCGATCCACCGAAGTAACTGCGGCACTGAATCGAGTTAGAAAAGCTCTAAGCGATTCATCCATCCTTTGCCTTACCGACGTCAACGTCATCACATTCTTCGGTCTCTTGACATGAACCCGAAACTGTCCCAAAAACCTTTCCACCAATTCCCTCCAAGTCCTGATAGATCCTTCTTCCAGCTGCCTGAACCACATTGCAGCTAAGTCCGTCAAGTACAAAGGGAAGCATCGGGCCATCACCTCCTCCGATGCCCCCAGCACCTCCATGTGTCTGGTGTATCTCATCAAGTGATCCGTAGGGTCTTCCTTGCCATTGTATGCCTCCACGCTAGGTAGCTTGAACTTAGGTGGATTCTGAGCCATCCTTATTTCCCGGGTGAACGGACTCCTGTTTACTCCTTCCAAGTCTCCGTTGGTCAAACCACCTCGCACAGTCTTCCTGATTATATCTACCAATCCACCGTTATCTGTCGGGGGTTGCCCCCGAGGGAACTCCGGTACATACTCTTCGTGTGGCTCGTTAGCAGCAACGTTGGTTCTAGCCTGTTGAACTCCTTCCAAAGGTTCTCCTGTGTTGAATCCTGTGGGCCTGCCCCCAAGCCCTTGTCGATTGCCGCCTGGCTCCGTATCCTGTCCTTCATTGGGTTCCATAACCCTAGCTCCTTGTCCTGCATCCACAGCCGTCGTAGCTGTTCCTAGGTTCTGCATCCCTGCAACTCTCATTTGCTCCAAGAAAGTTTGCATCATTTCCTGTTGACTTTTCAGCAACCTCTCTTGCAGTGAATTTGTTATGGCTTCCATTTCATCCCGGGTTATATAGATCGAAGCCGGTCCTTCCTCACCTCCGGAGGATGCTTGTTGACTTCCTCCTTGTTGGCTTCTCTCAGCCCTTAGCCTTCTACTGTTTTGCCTAGTCATTGTCTTCCAAATCCAAACTTCTATCCGATGTAGTGGGAGCTGGTCCTTCTCAGTGAAAGCACCAAAATGTTTGCGTAAAAAATGGCCGCAAACACCCAATACCGTGAAAGCACCAGTGTATGAATATAAGTCAGCGATATTCAAACACAAATCACAGATCTCAGCAAATAACTCAAATACGTTTGCACAAAAGATGGGCAAAAAACTCCAAGTCGTATGATTTAGTTGATTTTATGTTGTTCATAGTGATTTAGGTGGTTTATGCAAATGCGTAAAAAGCAGGGACTAAACTGTAAAAGACACACAGATTTATAGTGGTTCGGCCAGAATGTGCCTACGTCCACTTTATATGTTATTCTCCTTTTCCGATCCGATTACAAGTACAAAGCTTGTAGTACAAGTGTATGAAAGTTGTTTGAAAGTTCCTTCCCGGTTTGAGCTCTCAAACTTGTCCCCCATTGTTGTACCCCTGCCCCTCTATTTATAGAGTGAGGCTGGGGGCAGGGGTCTTGGATGTTTATAGCTGCTGGTGGGCCTGGGCTGATGCGATCTGGACCGGCAGCGTTCTGGTTCGGCAGCGTCTTGGTTCGGCGGTGAGTGGTAACATGGGTGATTCGGCAGGTAGTGGAGATAGGGGTTCGGTGGTAGGTTGGATCGGTGGTAACATGGTTCGGTGGGAGCATGGTTCGGTGGTAGCATGGTTCGGTGGTAGGTTGGATCGGTGGTAACATGGGAGTTGGTTCGGTAGTGGCATGGTCCGGTCATGAATGGTCCGGTAGGGTATTGGAGAGGTGAAGTATGGTGGACCGGTATGGCTGGTCCGGCTACCGAATGATATATGCCGAATGGCTTGCCTTTGCCGAATGGGGCTCTATTTGCCGAATGAACTCGGGGACTCCGAGTGTTGAATGCACTTCTGCCTTGCTTCCAATCGATTTTCAATCCCGACCTCCATCATTCCTTGCCAATTTGTCGATATTCCAGTTTTGACCAAAAAATGGGATAACAAGAAAAAATCCACGTGACAAAAAAACGAGGGGTAAAAAACATCCTTTTCCCGATTGAGGTTCGGATAGGATTTTTTGGGTATGAAACTAACCAGTGACAGCTGAAAGCGGTCATATCGGTAGAACACACAGATACCTTCGTTTTGACTGGTTATGGCTCCCGTAACTCTAAAGGAGCCAAGAGTTATGGCCCTCCGAAAAATCAATATCCACAGGGTGCAACAACTACGGTGTAAGGTGCAACATCCGTCCAAAATGATGAAACAGTGCCATACGACCTTTAAAAATGAGTGCATGGATTTGAAACATTGCAGTACCATGGCTCACCACTCTCCAGCGATGGTAAATCGTAGACCAGCCACGGGGATCCCGTTTTACAGAAAAAATCCATGTGACGAAAAAACGAAGGGTAAAAAACTTCCTTGACCCGATTGAGGTTCGGATAGGATTTTTTGGGTATGAAACTAACCAGTGACGGCTGAAAGCTGTCATAGCTGTAGAACTCACAGATACCTTCGTTTTGACTAGTTATGGCTCTTGTAACTCTAAACGAGCCAAGAGTTATGGCCCTCCGAAGAATCGATATCCACAAGGTGCAACATCTACGGTGCAAGGTGCAACATCCGTCCAAAATGACGAAACCGTGCCGTACGACCTTTAGAAATGAGTGCATGGATTTGAAACATTGCAGTACCATGGTGCACCACTCTCCAGCGATGGTAAATCATAGACCAGCCATGGGGATTCCGTTTTACAGAAAAAATCCACGTGACGAAAAAACGAAGGGTAAAAAACTTCCTTGACCCGATTGAGGTTCGGATAGGAATTTTTGGGTATGAAACTAACCAGTGACGGCTGAAAGCTGTCATAGCTGTAGAACTCGCAGATACCTTCGTTTTGACTGGTTATGGCTCCCGTAACTCTAAACGAGCCAAGAGTTATGGCCCTACGAAGAATCGATATCCACATGGTGCAACATCCACGGTGCAAGGTGCAACATCCGTCCAAAATGACGAAACCGTGCCGTACGACCTTTAGAAATGAGTGCATGGATTTGAAACATTGCAGTACCATGGTGCACCACTCTCCAGCGATGGTAAATCATAGACCAGCCACGAGGATCCCGTTTTACCGAAAAAATCCACGTGACGAAAAAACGAAGGGTAAAAAACTTCCTTGACCCGATTGAGGTTCGGATAGGATTTTTTGGGTATGAAACTAACCAGTGATGGCTGAAAGCTGTCATAGCTGTAGAACTCACAGATACCTTCGTTTTGACTTGTTATGGCTCCCGTAACTCTAAACGAGCCAAGAGTAATGGCCCTCCGAACAATCGATATACATAGGGTGCAACATCTATGGTGCAAGGTGCAACATCCGTCCAAAATGACGAAACAGTGTCGTACGACCTTTAGAAATGGGTGCATGGATTTGAAACGGTGCAGTACCATTGTGCACCACTCTCCAGCGATGGTAAATCATAGACCAGCCACGGGGATCCCGTTTTACAGAAAAAATCCACGTGACGAAAAAACGAAGGGTAAAAAACTTCCTTGACCCGATTGAGGTCCGGATAGGAATTTTTGGATCTGAAACTAACCAGTGACGGCTGAAAGCTGCCATAGCTGTAGAACTCACAGATACCTTCGTTTTTACTGATAATGGCTCCCGTAACTCTAAACGAGCCTAGAGTTATGGCCCTCCGAAGAATCGATATCCACAGGGTGCAACATCTACGGTGCAAGGTGCAACATCCGTCCAAAATGACGAAACAGTGCCGTACGTCCTTTAGAATTGAGTGCATGGATTTGAAACATTGCAGTACCATGGTGCACCACTCTCCAGCGATGGTAAATCATAGACAAGCCACGGGGTTCCCGTTTTACAGAAAAAATCCACGTGACGAAAAAACGAAGGGTAAAAAACTTCCTTGACCCGATTGAGGTTCGGATAGGATTTTTTGGGTATGAAACTAACCAGTGACGGCTGAAAGCGGTCATAGCTGTAGAACTCACAGATACCTTCGTTTTGACTGGTTATGGCTCCCGTAACTCTAAACGAGCCAAGAGTTATGGCCCTCCGAAGAATCGATATCCGCAGGGTGCAACATCTACGGTGCAAGGTGCAACATCCGTCCAAAATGACGAAACCGTGCCGTACGACCTTTAGAAATGAGTGCATGGATTTGAAACATTGCAGTACCATGGTGTACCACTCTCTAGCGATGGAAAATCACAGACCAGCCACGGGGATCCCGACAGAAAAAATCCACGTGACGAAAAAACGAGGGGTAAAAAACATCCTTTTCCCGATTGAGGTTCGGATAGGATTTTTTGGGTATGAAACTAACCAGTGACAGCTGAAAGCGGTCATAGCTGTAGAACTCACAGATACCTTCATTTTAACTGGTTATGGCTCCCGTAACTCTAAAGGAGCCAAGAGTTATGGCCCTCCGAAGAATCGATATCCACAGGGTGCAACAACTACGGTGCAAGGTGCAACATCCGTCCAAAATGATGAAACAGTGCCGTACGACCTTTAAAAATGAGTGCATGGATTTGAAACATTGCAGTACCATGGTGCACCACTCTCCAGCGATGGTAAATCGTAGACCAGCCACGGGGATCCCGTTTTACAGAAAAAATCCACGTAATGAAAAAACGAAGGGTAAAAAACTTCCTTGACCCGATTGAGGTTCGGATAGGATTTTTTGGGTATGAAACTAACCAGTGACGGCTGAAAGCTGCCATAGCTGTAGAACTCACAGATACCTTCGTTTTGACTGGTTATGGCTCCCGTAACTCTAAAGGAGCCAAGAGTTATGGCCCTCCGAAGAATCGATATCCACAGGGTGCAACAACTACGGTGCAAGGTGCAACATCCGTCCAAAATGATGAAACAGTGCCGTACGACCTTTAAAAATGAGTGCATGGATTTGAAACATTGCAGTACCATGGTGCACCACTCTCCAGCGATGGTAAATCGTAGACCAGCCACGGGGATCCCGTTTCACAGAAAAAATCCACATGACGAAAAAACGAAGGGTAAAAAACTTCCTTGACCCAATAGAGGTTCGGATAGGATTTTTTGGGTATGAAACTAACCAGTGATGGCTGAAAGCTGTCATAGCTGTAGAACTCACAGATACATTCGTTTTAACTGGTTATGGCTCCCGTAACTCTAAACGAGCCAAGAGTTATGGCCCTCCGAAGAATCGATATCCACAAGGTGCAACATCTACGGTGCAAGGTGCAACATCCGTCCAAAATGACGAAACCGTGCCGTACGACCTTTAGAAATGAGTGCATGGATTTGAAACATTGCAGTACCATGGTGCACCACTCTCCAGCGATGGTAAATCATAGACCAGCCACAGGGATCCCGTTTTACAGAAAAAATCCACGTGACGAAAAAACGAAGGGTAAAAAACTTCCTTGACCCGATTGAGGTTCGGATAGGATTTTTTGGGTATGAAACTAACCAGTGATGGCTGAAAGCTGTCATAGCTGTAGAACTAACATATACCTTTGTTTTGACTTGTTATGGCTTCCGTAACTCTAAACGAGCCAAGAGTAATGGCCCTCCGAACAATCGATGTACATAGGGTGCAACATCTACGGTGCAAGGTGCAACATCCGTCCAAAATGACGAAACAGTGTCGTACGACCTTTAGAAATGGGTGCATGGATTTGAAACGGTGCAGTACCATTGTGCACCACTCTCCAGCGATGGTAAATCATAGACCAGCCACGGGGATCCCGTTTTACAGAAAAAATCCACGTGACGAAAAAACGAAGGGTAAAAAACTTCCTTGACCCGATTGAGGTCCGGATAGGAATTTTTGGGTATGAAACTAACCAGTGACGGCTGAAAGCTGCCATAGCTGTAGAACTCACAGATACCTTCGTTTTGACTGATAATGGCTCCCGTAACTCTAAACGAGCCAAGAGTTATGGCCCTTCGAAGAATCGATATCCATTGGGTGCAACATCTACGGTGCAAGGTGCAACATCCGTCCAAAAGGACGAAACAGTGCCGTACGTCCTTTAGAAATGAGTGCATGGATTTGAAACATTGCAGTACCTTGGTGCACCACTCTCCAGCGATGGTAAATCATAGACCAGCCACGGGGTTCCCGTTTTACAGAAAAAATCCACGTGACGAAAAAACGAAGGGTAAAAAACTTCCTTGACCCGATTGAGGTTCGGATAGGATTTTTTGGGTTTGAAACTAACCAGTGACGGCTGAAAGCTGTCATAGCTGTAGAACTCACAGATACCTTCGTTTTGACTGGTTATGGCTCCCGTAACTCTAAACGAGCCAAGAGTTATGGCCCTCCGAAGAATCAATATCCACAGGGTGCAACATCTACGGTGCAAGGTGCAACATCCGTCCAAAATGACGAAACCGTGCCGTACGACCTTTAGAAATGAGTGCATGGATTTGAAACATTGCAGTACCATGGTGCACCACTCTCCAGCGATGGTAAATCATAGACCAGCCCCGGGTATCCCGTTTTACAGAAAAAATCCACGAGACGAAAAAACGAAGGGTAAAAAACTTCCTTGACCCGACTGAGGTTCGGATAAGATTTTTTGGGTATGAAACTAACCAGTGATGGCTGAAAGTTGTCATAGCTGTAGAACTCACAGATACCTTCGTTTTGACTGGTTATGGCTCCCGTAACTGTAAACGAGCCAAGAGTTATGGTCCTCCGTAGAATCGATATCCACAGGGTGCAACATCTACGGTGCAAGGTGCAACATCCGTCCAAAATGACGAAACATTGCCGTACGACCTTTAGAAATGAGTGCATGGATTTGAAACATTGCAGTACCATGGTGCACCACTATCCAGCGATGGTAAATCACAGACCAGCCACGGGGATCCCGACAGAAAAAATCCACGTGACGAAAAAACGAGGGGTAAAAAACTTCCTTGTCCCGATTGAGGTTCGGATAGGATTTTTTGGGTATGAAACTAACCAGTGACACCTTAAAGCGGTCATAGCTGTAGAACTCACAGATACCTTAGTTTGGACTGGTTATGGCTCCCGTAACTCTAAAGGAGCCAAGAGTTATGGCCCTCCGAAGAATCGATATCCACAGGGTGCAACAACTACGGTGCCGTACGACCTTTAAAAATGAGTGCATGGATTTGGAACATTGCAGTACCATGGTGCACCACTCTCCAGCGATGGTAAATCGTAGACCAGCCACGGGGATCCCGTTTTACAGAAAAAATCCACATAACGAAAAAACGAAGGGTAAAAAACTTCCTTGACCCGATTGAGGTTCGGATAGGATTTTTTGGGTATGAAACTAACCAGTGACGGCTGAAAGCTGTCATAGCTGTAGAACTCACAGATACCTTCGTTTTGACTTGTTATGGCTCCCGTAACTCTAAACGAGCCAAGAGTAATGGCCCTCCGAACAATCGATATACATAGGGTGCAACATCTACGGTGCAAGTGCAACATCCGTCCATAATGACGAAATAGTGTCGTACGACCTTTAGAAATGGGTGCATGGATTTGAAACGGTGCAGTACCATTGTGCACCACTCTCCAGCGATGGTAAATCATAGACCAGCCACGGGGATCCCGTTTTACAGAAAAAATCCACGTGACGAAAAAACGAAGGGTAAAAAACTTCCTTGACCCGATTGAGGTCCGAATAGGAATTTATGGGTATGAAACTAACCAGTGACGGCTGAAAGCTGCCATAGCTGTAGAACTCACAGATACCTTCGTTTTGACTGATAATGGCTCCCGTAACTCTAAACGAGCAAAGAGTTATGGCCCTCAGAAGAATCGATATCCACAGGGTGCAACATCTACGGTGCAAGGTGCAACATCCGTCCAAAATGACGAAACAGTGCCGTACGTCCTTTAGAAATGAGTGCATGGATTTGAAACATTGCAGTACCATGGTGCACGACTCTCCAGCGATGGTAAATCATAGACCAGCCACGGGGTTCCCGTTTTACAGAAAAAATCCACGTGACGAAAAAACGAAGGGTAAAAAACTTCCTTGACCCGATTGAGGTTCGGATAGGATTTTTTGGGTATGAAACTAACCAGTGACGGCTGAAAGCTGTCATTGCTGTAGAACTCACAGACACCTTCGTTTTGACTGGTTACGGCTCCCGTAACTATCAACGAGGCAAGAGTTATGGCCCTCCGAATAATCGATATCCACTGGGTGCAACATCTAAGGTGCAAGGTGCAACATCCGTCCAAAATGACGAAACAGTGCCATACGAACTTTAGAAATGGGTGCATGGATTTGAAATGGTGCAGTACAATGGTGCGCCACTCTCCAGCGATGGTAACTCATAGACCAGCCACGGGGATCCCGTTTTACAGAAAAAATCCACGTGACGAAAAAACGAAGGGTAAAAAACTTCCATGACCCGATTGAGGTTCGGATATGATTTTTTGGGTATGAAACTAACCAGTGATGGCTGAAAGCCGTCATAGCTGTAGAGCTCACAGATACCTTCGTGTTGACTGGTTACGGCTCCCGTAACTCTAAACGAGCCAAGAGTTATGGCCCTCCGAAGAATCGATTTCCACAGGGTGCAACATCTGCGGTGCAAGGTGCAACATCCGTCCAAAATGACGAAACAGTGTCGTACGACCTATAGAAATGAGTGCATGGATTTGAAACACTGTAGTACCATGGTGCACCACTCTCCAGCGATGGTAAATCATAGACCAGCCACGGGGATCCCGTTTTACAGAAAAAATCCACGTGACGAAAAAACGAAGGGTAAAAAACTTACTTGACCCGATTGACGTTCGGATAGGATTTTTTGGTTATGAAACTAACCAGTGATGGCTGAAAGCGGTCATAGCTGTAGAACTCAAAGATACCTTCGTTTTGACTGGTTATGGCTCCCGTAACTCTAAAGGAGCCAAGAGTTATGGCCCTCCGAAGAATCGATATCCACAGTGTGCAACATCTACGGTGCAAGGTGCAACATCCGTCCAAAATGACGAAACAGTGCCGTACGACCTATAGAAATGAGTGCATGGATTTGAAACATTGCAGTACCATGGTGTACCACTCTCCAGCGATGGTAAATCATAGACCAGCCACGGGGATCCCGTTTTACAGAAAAAATCCACGTGACGAAAAAACGAAGGGTAAAAAACTTCCTTGACCCGATTGAGGTTCGGATAGGATTTTTGGGTATGAAACTAACCAGTGACGGCTGAAATCCATCATAGCTGTAGAACTCACAGATAACTTCGTTTTGACTGGTTATGGCTCCCGTAGCTCTAAACGAGCCAAGAGTTATGGCCCTCCGAATAATCGATATCCACAGGGTGCAACAACTACGGTGCGAGGCGCAACATCCGTCCAAAATGACGAAACCGTGCCGTACGACCTTTAGAAATGAGTGCATGGATTTGAAACATTGTAGTACCATGGTGCACCACTCTCCAGCGATGGTAAATCATAGACCAGCCACGGGGATCCCGTTTTATAGAAAAAATCCACGTGACGAAAAAACGAAGGGTAAAAAACTTCCTTGACCCGATTGAGGTTCGGATAGGATTTTTTGGGTATGAAACTAACCAGTGATGGCTGAAAGCTGTCATAGCTGTAGAACTCACAGATACCTTCGTTTTGACTTGTTATGGCTCCCGTAACTCTAAACGAGCCAAGAGTAATGGCCCTCCGAACAATCGATATACATAGGGTGCAACATCTACGGTGCAAGGTTCAACATCCGTCCAAAATGACGAAACAGTGTCGTACGACCTTTAGAAATGGGTGCATAGATTTGAAACGGTGCAGTACTATTGTGCACCACTCTCCAGCGATGGTAAATCATAGACCAGCCACGGGGATCCCGTTTTACAGAAAAAATCCACGTGACGAAAAAACGAAGGGTAAAAAACTTCCTTGACCCGATTGAGGTCCGGATAGGAATTTTTGGGTATGAAACTAACCAGTGACGGCTTAAAGCTGCCATAGCTGTAGAACTCACAGATACCTTCGTTTTGACTGATAATGGCTCCCGTAACTCTAAACGAGCCAAGAGTTATGGCCCTCCGAAGAATCGATATCCACAGGGTGCAACATCTACGGTGCAAGGTGCAACATCCATCCAAAATGACGAAACAGTGTCGCACGTCGTTTAGAAATGAGTGCATGGATTTGAAACATTGCAGTACCATGGTGCACCACTCTCCAGCGATGGTAAATCGTAGACCAGCCACGGGGATGACGTTTTACAGAAAAAATCCACGTGACGAAAAAACGAAGGGTAAAAAACTTCCTTGACCCGATTGTGGTTCGGATAGGATTTTTTGGGTATGAAACTAACCAGTGACGGCTGAAAGCGGTCATAGCTGTAGAACTCACAGATACCTTCGTTTTGACTGGTTATGGATCCCGTAACTCTAAACGAGCCAAGAGTTATGGCCCTCCGAATAATCGATATCCACTGGGTGCAACATCTACGGTGCAAGGTGCAACATCCGTCCAAAATGACGAAACAGTGCCATACGACCTTTAGAAATGGGTGCATGGATTTGAAATGGTGCAGTACCATGGTGCACCACACTCCAGCGATGGTAACTCATAGACCAACCACGGGGATCCCGTTTTACAGAAAAAATCCACGTGACGAAAAAACGAAGGGTAAAAAACTTCCATGACCCGATTGAGGTTCGGATATGATTTTTTGGGAATGAAACTAACCAGTGACGGCTAAAAGCCGTCATAGCTGTAGAGCTCAAAGATACCTTCGTTTTCACTGGTTATGGCTCCCGTAACTCTAAACGAGCCAAGAGTTATGGCCCTCCGAAGAATCGATTTCCACAGGGTGCAACATCTGCGGTGCAAGGTGCAACATCCGTCCAAAATGACGAAACAGTGCCGTACGACCTTTAGAAATGAGTGCATGGATTTGAAACATTGCAGTACCATGGTGCACCACTCTCCAGCGATGGTAAATCATAGACCAGCCACGGGGATCCCGTTTTACAGAAAAAATCCACGTGACGAAAAAACGAAGGGTAAAAAACTTCCTTGACCCGATTGAGGTTCGGATAGGAATTTTTGGGTATGAAACTAACCAGTGACGGCTGAAAGGTGTCACAGATGTAGAACTCACAGATACCTTCGTTTTGACTGGTTGTGGCTCCCGTAACTCTGAAGGAGCCAAGAGTTATGGCCCTCCGAAGAATCGATATCCATAGGGTGCAACATCTACGGTGCAAGGTGCAACATCCGTCCAAAATGACGAAACAGTGTCGTACGACCTATAGAAATGAGTGCATGGATTTGAAACATTGCAGTACCATTTTGCACCACTCTCCAGCGATGCTAAATCATAGACCAGCCACGGGGATCCCGTTTTAAAGAAAAAATCAACGTGACGAAAAAATGAAGGGTAAAAAACTTCCTTGACCCGATTGAGGTTCGGATAGGATTTTTGGGTATGAAACTAACCAGTGACGGCTGAAAGCCATCATAGCTGTAGAAATCACAGATACCTTCGTTTTGACTGGTTATGGCTCCCGTAGCTCTAAACGAGCCAAGAGTTATGGCCCTCCGAATAATCGATATCCATAGGGTGCAACATCTACGGTGCAAGGTGCAACATCCGTCCAAAATGACGAAACCGCACCGTACGACCTTTAGAAATGGGTGCATGGATTTGAAACGGTGCAGTACCATGGTGCACCACTCTCCAGCGATGGTAAATCATTGACCAGCCACGGGGATCCCGTTTTTACAAAAAAATCCACCTGATGAAAAAACAAAGGGTAAAAAACTTCCATGACCCGATTGAGGTTCGGATAGGATTTTTTGGGTATGAAACTAACCAGTGACAGCTGAAAGCAATCACAGGTGTAGAACTCACAGATACCTTCGTTTTGATTGGTTGTGGCTCCCGTAACTCTAAACGAGCCATGAGTAATGGCCCTCCGAAGAATCGATATCCACAAGGTGCAACATCTACGGTGCAAGGTGCAACATCCGTTCAAAATGACGAAACAGTGTCGTACGACCTATAGAAATGAGTGCATGGATTTGAAACATTGCAGTACCATGGTGCACCACTCTCCAGCGATGGTAAATCATAGACCAGCCACGGGGATCCCGTTTTAAAGAAAAAATCAACGTGACGAAAAAACGAAGGGTAAAAAACTTCCTTGACCCGAGGTTCGGATAGGATTTTTGGGTATGAAACTAACCTGTACGGCTGAAAGCCATCATAGCTGTAGAAATCACAGATACCTTCATTTTGACTGGTTATGGCTCCCGTAGCTCTAAACGAGCCAAGAGTTATGGCCCTCCGAACAATCGATTTCCATAGGGTGCAACATCTACGGTGCAAGGTGCAACATCCGTCCAAAATGACGAAACCGTGCCGTACGACCTTTAGAAATGGGTGCATGGATTTGAAACCATGAAGTACCATGGTGCACCACTCTCCAGCGATGGTAAATCATTAACCAGCCACGGGGATCCCGTTTTTACAAAAAAAATCCACGTGACGAAAAAACGAAGGGTTAAAAACTTCCATGACCCGATTGAGGTTCGGATAGGATTTTTTGGGTATGAAACTAACCAGTGACGGCTGAAAGCGGTCATAGCTGTAGAACTCACAGATACCTTCGTTTTGACTGGTTATGGCTCCCGTAACTCTAAACGAGCCAAGAGTTATGGCCCTTCGAAGAATCGATATCCATAGGGTGCAACATCTACGGTGCAAGGTGCAACATCCATCCAAAATGACGAAACAGTGCCGTACGACCTTTAGAAATGAGTGCATGGATTTGAAACATTGCAGTACCATGGTGCACCACTCTCCAACGATGGTAAATCATAGACCAGCCACGGGGATCCCGTTTTACAGAAAAAATCCACGTGACGAAAAAACGTAGGGTAAAAAACTTCCTTGACCCGATTGAGGTTCGGATAGGAATTTTTGGGTATGAAACTGACCAGTGACGGCTGAAAGCTGCCATAACTGTAAAACTCACAGATACCTTCGTTTTGACTGGTTATGGCTCCCGTAAATCTAAACGAGCCAAGAGTTATGGTCCTCCGTAGAATCGATATCCACAGGGCGCAACATCTACGGTGCAAGGTGCAACATCCGTCCAAAATGACGAAACCGTGCCGTACGACCTTTAGAAATGAGTGCATGGATTTGAAACATTGTAGTACCATGGTGCACCACTCTCCAGCGATGGTAAATCATAGACCAGCCACGGGGATCCCGTTTTATAGAAAAAATCCACGTGACGAAAAAACGAAGGGTAAAAAACTTCCTTGACCCAATTGAGGTTCGGATAGGATTTTTTGGGTATGAAACTAACCAGTGATGGCTGAAAGCTGTCATAGCTGTAGAACTCACAGATACCTTCGTTTTGACTTGTTATGGCTCCCGTAACTCTAAACGAGCCAAGAGTAATGGCCCTCCGAACAAGCGATATACATAGGGTGCAACATCTACGGTGCAAGGTTCAACATCCGTCCAAAATGACGAAACAGTGTCGTACGACCTTTAGAAATGGGTGCATGGATTTGAAACGGTGCAGTACTATTGTGCACCACTCTCCAGCGATGGTAAATCATAGACCAGCCACGGGGATCCCGTTTTACAGAAAAAATCCACGTGACGAAAAAACGAAGGGTAAAAAACTTCCTTGACCCGATTGAGGTCCGGATAGGAATTTTTGGGTATGAAACTAACCAGTGACGGCTTAAAGCTGCCATAGCTGTAGAACTCACAGATACCTTCGTTTTGACTGATAATGGCTCCCGTAACTCTAAACGAGCCAAGAGTTATGGCCCTCCGAAGAATCGATATCCACAGGGTGCAACATCTACGGTGCAAGGTGCAACATCCATCCAAAATGACGAAACAGTGTCGTACGTCGTTTAGAAATGAGTGCATGGATTTGAAACATTGCAGTACCATGGCGCACCACTCTCCAGCGATGGTAAATCGTAGACCAGCCACGGGGATCACGTTTTACAGAAAAAATCCACGTGACGAAAAAACGAAGGGTAAAAAACTTCCTTGACCCGATTGTGGTTCGGATAGGATTTTTTGGGTATGAAACTAACCAGTGACGGCTGAAAGCGGTCATAGCTGTAGAACTCACAGATACCTTCGTTTTGACTGGTTATGGATCCCGTAACTCTAAACGAGCCAAGAGTTATGGCCCTCCGAATAATCGATATCCACTGGGTGCAACATCTACGGTGCAAGGTGCAACATCCGTCCAAAATGACGAAACAGTGCCATACGACCTTTAGAAATGGGTGCATGGATTTGAAATGGTGCAGTACCATGGTGCACCACACTCCAGCGATGGTAACTCATAGACCAACCACGGGGATCCCGTTTTACAGAAAAAATCCACGTGACGAAAAAACGAAGGGTAAAAAACTTCCATGACCCGATTGAGGTTCGGATATGATTTTTTGGGAATGAAACTAACCAGTGACGGCTAAAAGCCGTCATAGCTGTAGAGCTCATAGATACCTTCGTTTTCACTGGTTATGGCTCCCGTAACTCTAAACGAGCCAAGAGTTATGGCCCTCCGAAGAATCGATTTCCACAGGGTGCAACATCTGCGGTGCAAGGTGCAACATCCGTCCAAAATGACGAAACAGTGCCATACGACCTTTAGAAATGAGTGCATGGATTTGAAACATTGCAGTACCATGGTGCACCACTCTCCAGCGATGGTAAATCATAGACCAGCCACGGGGATCCCGTTTTACAGAAAAAATCCACGTGACGAAAAAACGAAGGGTAAAAAACTTCCTTGACCCGATTGAGGTTCGGATAGGAATTTTTGGGTATGAAACTAACCAGTGACGGCTGAAAGGTGTCACAGATGTAGAACTCACAGATACCTTCGTTTTGACTGGTTGTGGCTCTCGTAACTCTGAAGGAGCCAAGAGTTATGGCCCTCCGAAGAATCGATATCCATAGGGTGCAACATCTACGGTGCAAGGTGCAACATCCGTCCAAAATGACGAAACAGTGTCGTACGACCTATAGAAATGAGTGCATGGATTTGAAACATTGCAGTACCATTTTGCACCACTCTCCAGCGATGCTAAATCATAGACAAGCCACGGGGATCCCGTTTTAAAGAAAAAATCAACGTGACGAAAAAATGAAGGGTAAAAAACTTCCTTGACCCGATTGAGGTTCGGATAGGATTTTTGGGTATGAAACTAACCAGTGACGGCTGAAAGCCATCATAGCTGTAGAAATCACAGATACCTTCGTTTTGATTGGTTATGGCTCCCGTAGCTCTAAACGAGCCAAGAGTTATGGCCCTCCGAATAATCGATATCCATAGGGTGCAACATCTACGGTGCAAGGTGCAACATCCGTCCAAAATGACGAAACCGCACCGTACGACCTTTAGAAATGGGTGCATGGATTTGAAACGGTGCAGTACCATGGTGCACCACTCTCCAGCGATGGTAAATCATTGACCAGCCACGGGGATCCCGTTTTTACAAAAAAATCCACCTGATGACAAAACAAAGGGTAAAAAACTTCCATGACCCGATTGAGGTTCGGATAGGATTTTTTGGATATGAAACTAACCAGTGACAGCTGAAAGCAATCACAGGTGTAGAACTCACAGATACCTTCGTTTTGACTGGTTGTGGCTCCCGTAACTCTAAACGAGCCAAGAGTAATGGCCCTCCGAAGAATCGATATCCACAAGGTGCAACATCTACGGTGCAAGGTGCAACATCCGTCCAAAATGACGAAACAGTGTCGTACGACCTATAGAAATGAGTGCATGGATTTGAAACATTGCAGTACCATGGTGCACCACTCTCCAGCGATGGTAAATCATAGACCAGCCACGGGGATCCCGTTTTAAAGAAAAAATCAACGTGACGAAAAAACGAAGGGTAAAAAACTTCCTTGACCCGAGGTATGATAGGATTTTTGGGTATGAAACTAGCCAGTACGGCTGAAAGCCATCATACCTGTAGAAATCACAGATACCTTCATTTTGACTGGTTATGGCTCCCGTAGCTCTAAACGAGCCAAGAGTTATGGCCCTCCGAATAATCGATTTCCATAGGGTGCAACATCTACGGTGCAAGATGCAACATCCGTCCAAAATGACGAAACCGTGCCGTACGACCTTTAGAAATGGGTGCATGGATTTGAAACTGTGAAGTACCATGGTGCACCACTCTCCAGCGATGGTAAATCATTAACTAGCTACGGGGATCCCGTTTTTACAAAAAAAATCCACGTGACGAAAAAACGAAGGGTTAAAAACTTCCATGACCCGATTGAGGTTCGGATAGGATTTTTTGGGTATGAAACTAACCAGTGACGGCTGAAAGCGGTCATAGCTGTAGAACTCACAGATACCTTCGTTTTGACTGGTTATGGCTCCCGTAACTCTAAACGAGCCAAGAGTTATGGCCCTTCGAAGAATCGATATCCATAGGGTGCAACATCTACGGTGCAAGGTGCAACATCCATCCAAAATGACGAAACAGTGCCGTACGACCTTTAGAAATGAGTGCATGGATTTGAAATATTGCAGTACCATGGTGCACCACTCTCCAGCGATGGTAAATCATAGACCAGCCACGGGGATCCCGTTTTACAGAAAAAATCCACGTGACGAAAAAACGAAGGGTAAAAAACTTCCTTGACCCGATTGAGGTTCGGATAGGAATTTTTGGGTATGAAACTGACCAGTGACGGCTGAAAGCTGCCATAGCTGTAAAACTCACAGATACCTTCGTTTTGACTGGTTATGGCTCCCGTAAATCTAAACGAGCCAAGAGTTATGGTCCTCCGTAGAATCGATATCCACAGGGCGCAACATCTACGGTGCAAGGTGCAACATCCGTCCAAAATGACGAAACAGTGCCGTACGACCTTTAGAAATGAGTCCATGGATTTGAAACATTGCAGTACCATGGTGCACCACTCTCCAGCGATGGTAAATCACAGACCAGCCATGGGGATCCCGTTTTACAGAAAAAATCCACGTGACGAAAAAACGAAAAGTAAAAAACTTCCTTGTCCCGATTGAGGTTCGGATAGGATTTTTTGGGTATGAAACTAACCAGTGACAGCTGAAAGCGGTCATAGCTGTAGAACTCATAGATACCTTCGTTTTGACTGGTTATGGCTCCCGTAACTCTAAAGGAGCCAAGAGTTATGGCCCTCCGAAGAATCGATATCCACAGGGTGCAACATCTACGGTGCAAGGTGCAACATCCGTCCAAAATGATGAAACAGTGCCGTACGACCTTTAAAAATGAGTGCATGGATTTGAAACATTGCAGTACCATGGTGCACCACTCTCCAGCGATGGTAAATCGTAGACCAGCCACGGGGATCCCGTTTTACAGAAAAAATCCACGTAATGAAAAAACGAAGGGTAAAAAACTTCCTTGACCCGATTGAGGTTCGGATAGGATTTTTTGGGTATGAAACTAACCAGTGACGGCTGAAAGCTGTCATAGCTTTAGAACTCACAGATATCTTCGTTTTGACTGGTTATGGCTCCCGTAACTCTAAACGAGCCAAGAGTTATGGCCCTCCGAAGAATCGATATCCACAGGGTGCAACGTCTACGCTGCAAGGTGTTTGCGCCAAAATTGGTCACAAACACCCAATATCACGAAAGCACCCGTTTGCGTATTCAACTCGGTAATAATCAACACAAAATTCAGCAACAACCAATATAGAATTCAGCTCTAAGTAACAAATCACAGTAATTCACAAGCAACAATCACAAACACAGGATTTACAGTGGTTCGGCGTTCTTGCCTACGTCCACTTTGAAGGATTTCTCTTTATTGCTTTGCTCGATTCAATCGACTACAATGGATTACAGTAGATAATAGCTTTGAAATCTGAATACAACAGTGATTCTGATCAATAGACGTTAATCCGGCAGAGTCTCAGCGTTCAATGGCAGAAGTTCTCCGAAGATCCCCCTTTTTGAAGGCTTCAGGGTGCTATTTATAGGCGTTGGAGGCCCAGATCTGGCTGAAACTTCGTTAGACTTCTTCTGGCACGTGAGTGGGCCCACGCGACCGACCCCACCAAGTTTCGTCTCGATCTGACATCGGTTCGAAGTGATTTCGAACCCATCAAGAAATGGACCAATCGAGCTGAAACTTGGCAGGGACAATCTTTACCTCATATGAAAGCCACTGTGAAAATTTGGTTGCATTTGGATGTGTGGTTGAGGAGATATGCTCGGTTCGAATGGTGTTTTCTTTGTTGGCTGTGTCGTTCGAACCCATGACTTCGAACCCAAGCATTCGAATCGATGGAAGCACGTGTTACCTAGTGACGTGTCGCGCACTCCTCGCATCGATCCTACTTTTTCTCCGTGTTGACCGCTTCGAACCCGGGGATTTCGCCGACTTCGTATCGATGACCGTCGCGTAGTTTGAATCGATCAACTGCATCTGCCTAGTTCGAACCGAGGGGAGGGAGCTTCCTTTGTATCGATGTCAAGCTCGCATATGTGATGGATACGAAATGAAGCTCCGCGATGGATTTGAAGGCAATCGGTTCGAAGTAGATGGAGAATGATGGATTCGAACACATCCATCCGAAGGGTCACGAACCGATCGATTCGAAGTGACCGATATCATGCCTGATCGGTTCGAATCGATCGGTTCGAAGTTAGCAGAGTGATGGGTTCGAAGCAGTGAGTATTGGATGGGTTCGAAGTGGATGGGTTCGAAGCAGTGAGTATTGGATGGGTTCGAAGTGGATGGGTTCGAAGCACTCCAGTGTGATGGGTTCGAAACAGACAGTGACCACCTTTCTCAATTTGAATCCATCCTATCTCGAGCATACGAACTCGGATTGACTTGAAATTTGAAATGACGACTCATACGATCTTTATTGTCATGCTCTATCAATTTTGGCCCGTTCCGGACTCGGACAAAATTCATCGATAACCATAGTAAAGTGAAGTATAATCAATCTCTGAGACGAACTGTCTTTCGTTTTCGACCAATCTTTTGGTATCACGGCTTTGCCAAAAAGCAGGATAACATTTTGCCCCCCAAAACATGCCTTGCGGTAGGAAGGCGTGTTTTGTAATGCTTTGAGCTGGATGTTCTTATCCTGTCATCGACCTGCAAAGAATTTGACAGTTTCATATGGCCTCAAATGACGATCGTTTGGGACCAAGCCATTTGGGACGAAGCGCGGCCGTTCATGGTCGAGCGCTTAACTTCAAATTACGATCGTTCGTGATCGAGTCATTCGAGGTGAAGTGCGACCGTGCGCGGTCGAGCGTATAAATCCATGCATTGATCGTTCGGGATCATATGCTGTTTGAGGTGAATTGGGACCGCTTGCGGTCCTGCCGTTCGCGGCATAGGATGGAATAGGACCGTTCGCGGTCGATGCCGTTCGCGGCAATTGATGATCGTTCGCGACCAAGTGCCGTTCAAGGCGAATGGTGACCGTTCGAGGTCGGATTTTATAATTAGTGAATCATGACCGTTCGCGGTCGGTGCCGTTCAAGGCAGAGAGTGATCGTTCGCGATCGTGTGCCGTTCGAGGCGGATTCGTGACCGTTCGCGGTCGGGTGTTAGACCTCAAGTGACGACCGTTCGCGATCAAGCCATTTGAGGCGTGGTGAGTTGTGACTGTTCGAAGTCGAGTGCCGTTCGAGGCGAATTGTGTGCCCGGGAGGGCTTGATGTTATCGATGTCAGGGTCACGTTCGGGTGAGAACTTGGATCGTTTGTCAGGGCGGTTTATCGCCATCTCAGAGCATGCCTAAGGATCGTTCGCGACCCCATACATGTATAAGTAGCATAGTCATTCCACAGTTATCAGAATCAAATAACTATTAAACGGATGAGCTCCAAAAACAATGTCCAAACAAACAAAGTCCAGATGTTCAAATTGAAATGACATGAAAGCAAAGCATGGATGTCAAAGTGTAAGTTCCCACTACGAAACGGTCAATGATCATCCAGAGCATGCCTGGAGATCGTTCGCGATCTCGCACATGTGTAAATGATTTGATTGCGTTAGTGGAAGCTTACAACTTGTTCATCGTTATCTCACTCAATTGATAACCAAATGGTGTCTTGACTCAGGATCGCCCCTAGCTGATGTGGACGATGGTCGTTCTGGTTCCGCCACAGGAGCTCGCCTCCTTACATATTGAAGGAGCATACCATTCCTGATATGCCCTTCCACCTCGTCCTTCAGGTGCCTACAATCATTAGTGTTATGACCATTTAATTCATGGAATACACAGAACTTATCTGATTTCCTTTCGTCAGAGGTAGGATCCCTTCGCATTGGCCTACGATACGGAATCTGTTCTTTGGTATCCTGGTAAATTCGTTCCAGGCTCTCGTTCAACTCAGTGTAGGTGGTGAATCGCGGCTCCCTCCGTTGCCGCTTTGATCTGTCTCTGTCATTCTCAATCTTTCTTTTACCTTTATCCTTGTCCGAATCTTTTTTGAGAGGCTTTTCGTCTCTAAATGCAAAAACCTCTATCCCATCTCCTTCTTCTCTCTCGGCATTCGCATCTTCTAATCGTAAAAACTTTTCTGCCTCATGATAGAATTCCTCTAGATCTATGGGTGGATCTTTAGTCAATGAATTCTTGAACTCTGTGCCGTCAGCTATTCCGGACACAGCTGCCATTACTACCATGGACGGATCCGCTCGATCCACTGAAGCTGCTGCTGCATTGAATCGTGCTAGATACCTCCTCAAGGTCTCTCCGGCTTTTTGCTTTAGGGTTGCCAAAGTCATCACATTCTTGGGTCTTGTGATATGGACCCTGAATTGCCTCATAAATCTCTCTACTAAACCATTCCATGTTCCGATGGATCCATTCTCCAATTGTCTAAACCATAGTGCTACGATATCTGTCAAGTATAACGGAAAGCAGCGGGCCATAACCTACTCCGATGCCCCCAGCACTTCCATATGCCTCATATATTTTGTCAGATGGACCGTGGGGTCCGTTCTCCCGTCGTACATATCCAACGATGGTAGTTTGAAATCCGGTGGGTTCCTAGCTTGCCTGATCGCTGAAGTAAAAGGACTTCTATTAACATCCTCCAGATCTTTGTTCACCATACCGCCTCTCAAAGCTCTTCTAACCATCTCTGCTAATCGGTCATTGTCTCCGAGATGTAGCCCTTGTTCACTACTTTCAGCCTGCCTCCCGAGTTCACGAGGTAACTCCGGGATCTGCCCCCTTGACTGAGCGTTCGCTCCTCTACTACTACCGGGTTGCGCAGATCCTTCTCTCTCTCTTTCCAAGATTGGGTCAACGTTTTCCATATGCGTGCCCCCTAGCCCTGGTGCTATGCCGGATGGTCCTGCCCCGTTTTGAACAACAGTTGCTCCTTGGATTTGCGCTCCAATTTGCCCAATTTGTTGAAGTAAGTTCTGGATCATCTCTTCTTGCCTCTTCATCATCGTCTCCATCTCGTCCCTAGTAATGTATATCGATGGTTGATTCGCTCCTGAAGAAGCCTCTTGACTTCCTTGTGGTTCGCTTCTCTCAGGCCTTGGCTTTCTACTCGATTGTCTTGCCATAATCCCTAGATCTGAAATCCTGGATTTTCAAATTCAACTTCTTCCTGAATCAATTCTCGGTGAAAGCACCAAAATGTTTGCGCCAAAATTGGTCACAAACACCCAATATCACGAAAGCACCCGTTTGCGTATTCAACTCGGTAATAATCAACACAGAATTCAGCAACAATCAATATAGAATTCAGCTCTAAGTAACAAATCACAGTAATTCACAAGCAACAATCACAAACACAGGATTTATAGTGGTTCGCCGTTCGTGCCTACGTCCACTTTGAAGGATTTCTCTTTATTGCTTTGCTCGATTCAATCGACTACAATGGATTACAGTACATAATAGCTTTGAAATCTGAATACAACAGTGATTCTGATCAATAGACGTTAATCCGGCAGAGTCTCAGCGTTCAATGGCAGAAGTTCTCCGAAGATCCCCCTTTCTGAAGGCTTCAGGGTGCTATTTATAGGCGTTGGAGGCCCAGATCTGGCTGAAACTTCGCGAGACTTCTTCTGGCACGTGAGTGGGCCCACGCGACCGACCCCACCAAGTATCGTCTCGATCTGACATCGGTTCGAAGTGATTTCGAACCCATCAAGAAATGGACCAATCGAGCTGAAACTTGGCAGGGACAATCTTTACCTCATATGAAAGCCACTGTGAAAATTTTGTTGCATTTGGATGTGTGGTTGAGGAGATATGCTCGGTTCGAAATGGTGTTTTCTTGGTTGGCTGTGTCGTTCGAACCCATGATTTCGAACCCAAGCATTCGAATCGATGGAAGCACGTGTTACCTAGTGACGTGTCGCGCACTCCTCGCATCAATCCTACTTTTTCTCCGTGTTGACCGCTTCGAACCCGGGGATTTCGTCGACTTTGTATCGATGACCGTCGCGTAGTTTGAATCGATCAACTGCATCTGCCTAGTTCGAACCGAGGGGAGGGAGCTTCCTTCGTATCGATGTCAAGCTCGCATATGTGATGGATACGAAATGAAGCTCCGCGATGGATTTGAAGGCAATCGGTTCGAAGTAGATGGAGAATGATGGATTCGAACACATCCATCCGAAGGGTCACGGACCGATCGATTCGAAGTGACCGATATCATGCCTGATCGGTTCGAATCGATCGGTTCGAAGTTAGCGGAGTGATGGGTTCGAAGCAGTGAGTATTGGATGGGTTCGAAGTGGATGGGTTCGAAGCAGTGAGTATTGGATGGGTTCGAAGCAGTGAGTATTGGATGGGTTCGAAGTGGATGGGTTCGAAGCACTCCAGTGTGATGGGTTCAAAACAGACAATGACCACCTTTCTCAATTTGAATCCATCCTATCTCGAGCATACGAACTCGGATTGACTTGAAATTTGAAATGACGACTCATACGATCTTTATTGTCATGCTCTATCAATTTTGGTCCGTTCCGGACTCGGAAAAAATTCATCGATAACCATAGTAAAGTGAAGTATAATCAATCTCTGAGACGAACTGTCTTTCGTTTTCGACCAATCTTTTGGTATCACGGCTTTGCCAAAAAGCGGGATAACACAAGGTGCAACATCCGTCCAAAATGACGAAACAGTGCCGTACGACCTTTAGAAACGAGTGCATGGATTTGAAACATTGCAGTACCATGGTGCACCACTCTCCAGCGATGGTAATGCATAGACCAGCCACGGGGATCCCGTTTTACAGAAAAAATCCACGTGACGAAAAAACGAAGGGTAAAAAACTTTCTTGACCCGATTGAGGTTCGGATAGGATTTTTTGGGTATGAAACTAACCAGTGATGGCTGAAAGCTGTCATAGCTGTAGAACTCACAGATACCTTCGTTTTGACTTGTTATGGCTCCCGTAACTCTAAACGAGCCAAGAGTTATGGCCCTCCGAACAATCGATATACATAGGGTGCAACATCTACGGTGCAAGGTGCAACATCCGTCCAAAATGACGAAACAGTGTCGTACGACCTTTAGAAATGGGTGCATGGATTTGAAACGGTGCAGTACCATTGTGCACCACTCTCCAGCGATGGCAAATCATAGACCAGCCACGGGGATCCCGTTTTACAGAAAAAATCCACGTGACGAAAAAACGAAGGGTAAAAAAATTCCTTGACCCGATTGAGGTCCGGATAGGAATGTTTGGGTATGAAATTAACCAGTGACGGCTGAAAGCTGCCATAGCTGTAGAACTCACTGATACCTTCGTTTTGACTGATAATGGCTCCCGTAACTCTAAACGAGCCAAGAGTTATGGCCCTCCGAAGAATCGATATCCACAGGGTGCAACATCTACGGTGCAAGGTGCAACATCCGTCCAAAATGACGAAATAGTGCCGTACGTCCTTTAGAAATGAGTGCATGGATTTGAAACATTGCATTACCATGGTGCACCACTCTCCAGCAATGATAAATCATAGACCAGCCACGGGGTTCCCGTTTTACAGAAAAAATCCACGTGACGAAAAAACGAAGGGTAAAAAACTTCCTTGACCCGATTGAGGTTCGGATAGGATTTTTTGGGTATGAAACTAACCAGTGACGGCTGAAAGCATTCAGAGCTGTAGAACTCACAGATACCTTCGTTTTGACTGGTTATGGCTCCCGTAACTCTAAACGAGCCAAAAGTTATGGCCCTCCGAATAATCGATATCCACTGGGTGCAACATCTACGGTGCAAGGTGCAACATCCGTCCAAAATGACGAAACAGTGCCGTACGACCTTTAGAAATGGGTGCATGGATTTGAAATGGTGCAGTACCATGGTGCACCACTCTCCAGCGATGGTAACTCATAGACCAGCCACGGGGATCCCGTTTTACAGAAAAAATCCACGTGACGAAAAAACGAAGGGTAAAAAACTTCCATGACCCGATTGAGGTTCGGATATGATTTTTTGGGTATGAAACTAACCAGTGACGGCTGAAAGCCGTCATAGCTGTAGAGTTCACAGATACCTTCGTTTTGACTGGTTACGGCTCCCGTAACTCTAAACGAGCCAAGAGTTATGGCCCTCCGAAGAATCGATTTCCACAGGGTGCAACATCTGCGGTGCAAGGTGCAACATCCGTCCAAAATGACGAAACAGTGCCGTACGACCTATAGAAATGAGTGCATGGATTTGAAACATAGTAGTACCATGGTGCACCACTCTCCAGCGATGGTAAATCATAGACCAGCCACGGGGATCCCGTTTTACAGAAAAAATCCACGTGACGAAAAAACGATGGGTAAAAAACTTACTTGACCCGATTGAGGTTCGGATAGGATATTTTGGGTATGAAACTAACCAGTGACGGCTGAAAGTGGTCATAGCTGTAGAACTCATAGATACCTTCATTTTGACTGGTTATGGCTCCCGTAACTCTAAAGGAGCCAAGAGTTATGGCCCTCCGAAGAATCGATATCCACAGGGTGCAACATCTACGGTGCAAGGTGCAACATCCGACCAAAATGACGAAACAGTGCCGTACAACCTTTAGAAATGAATGCATGGATTTGAAACATTGCAGTCCCATGGTGCACCACTCTCCAGCGATGGTAAATCGTAGACCAGCCACGGGGATCCCGTTTTACAGAAAAATCCACGTGACGAAAAAACGAAGGGTAAAAAACTTCCTTGACCCGATTGAGGTTCGGTAGGCTTTTTTGGGTATGAAAGTAACCAGTGACTGCTGAAAGCTGTCATAGCTGTAGAACTCACAGATACCTTCGTTTTGACTGGTTATGGCTCCCGTAACTGTAAAGGAGCCAAGAGTTATGGCCCTCAGAAGAATCGATATCCACAGGGTGCAACATCTACGGTGCAAGGTGCAACATCCGTCCAAAATGACGAAACAGTGCCGTACGACCTTTAGAAATGAGTGCATGGATTTGAAACATTGCAGTCCCATGGTGCACCACTCTCCAGCGATGGTAAATCATAGACCAGCCACGGGGATCCCGTTTTACAGAAAAAATCCACGTGACGAAAAAACGAAGGGTAAAAAACTTCCTTGACCCGATTGAGGTTTGGATAGGATTTTTTGGGTATGAAACTAATCAGTGACGGCTGAAAGCCGTCATAGCTGTAGAAATCACAGATACCTTCGTTTTGACTGGTTATGGCTCCCGTAACTCTAAACGAGCCAAGAGTTATGGGCCTCCAAACAATCGATATACATAGGGCGCAACATCTACGGTGCAAGGTGCAACATCCGTCCAAAATGACGAAACAGTGTCGTACGACCTTTAGAAATGGGTGCATGGATTTGAAACGGTGCAGTACCATTGTGCACCACTCTCCAGCGATGGTAAATCATAGACCAGCCACGGGGATCCCGTTTTACAGAAAAAATCCACGTGACGAAAAAACGAAGGGTAAAAACTTCCTTGACCCGATTGAGGTTCGGATAGGATTTTTTGGGTATGAAACTAACCAGTGACGGCTGAAAGCAGTCAAAGCTTTAGAACTCACAGATACCTTCGTTTTGACTGGTTATGGCTCCCGTAACTCTAAACGAGCCAAGAGTTATGGCCCTCCGAAGAATCGATATCCACAGGGTGCAACATCTACGGTGCAAGGTGCAACATCCGTCCAAAATGACGAAACAGTGCCGTACGACCTTTAGAAATGAGTGCATGGATTTCAAACATTGCAGTACCATGGTGCACCACTCTCCAGCGATGGTAAATCATAAACCAGCCACGGGGATCCCGTTTTACAGAAAAAATCCACGTGAGGAAAAAACGAAGGGTAAAAAACTTCCTTGACCCGATTGAGGTTCGGATAGGATTTTTTGGGTATGAAACTAACCATTGATGGCTGAAAGCTGTCATAGCTGTAGAACTCACAGATACCTTCGTTTTGACTTGTTATGGCTCCCGTAACTCTAAACGAGCCAAGAGTTATGGCCCTCCGAACAATCGATATACATAGGGTGCAACATCTACGGTGCAAGGTGCAACATCCGTCCAAAATGACGAAACAGTGTCGTACGACCTTTAGAAATGGGTGCATGGATTTGAAACGGTGCAGTACCATTGTGCACCACTCTCCAGCGATGGTAAATCATAGACCAGCCACGGGGATCCCGTTTTACAGAAAAAATCCACGTGACGAAAAAACGAAGGGTAAAAAACTACCTTGACCCGATTGAGGTCCGGATAGGAATTTTTGGGTATGAAACTAACCAGTGACGGCTGAAAGCTGCCATAGCTGTAGAACTCACAGATACCTTCGTTTTGACGATTTTTTGGGTATGAAACTAACCAATGACGGCTGAAAGCGGTCATAGCTGTAGAACTCACAGATACCTTCGTTTTGAATGGTTATGGCTCCCGTAACTCTAAAGGAGCCAAGAGTTATGGCCCTCCGAAGAATCGATATCCACAGGGTGCAACATGTACGGTGCAAGGTGCAACATCCGTCCAAAACGACGAAAATGTGTCGTACGACCTTTAGAAATGAGTGCATGGATTTGAAACATTGCAGTACCATGGTGCACCACTCTCAAGCGATGGTAAATCATAGACCAGCCACGGGGATCCCGTTTTACAGAAAAAATCCACGTGACGAAAAAACGAAGGGTAAAAAACTTCCTTGACCCGATTGAGGATCGGATAGGATTTTTTGGGTATGAAACTAACCAGTGACGGCTGAAAGCCGTCATAGCTGTAGAACTCACAGATACCTTCGTTTTGACTGGTTATGGCTCCCGTAACTCTAAACGAGCCAAGAGTTATGGCCCTCCGAAGAATCGATTTTCACAGGGTACAACATCTGCGGTGCAAGGTGCAACATCCGTCCAAAATGACGAAGCAGTGTCGTACGACCTTTAGAAATGAGTGCATGGATTTGAAACATTGCAGTACCATGGTGCACCACTCTCCAGCGATGGTAAATCATAGACCAGCCAAGGGGATCCCGTTTTACAGAAAAAATCCACGTGACGAAAATCGAAGGGTAAAAAACTTCCTTGACCTGATTGAGGTTCGGATAGGAATTTTTGGGTATGAAACTAACCAGTGACGGCTTAAAGCTTCCATAGCTGTATAACTCACAGATACTTTCGTTTTGACTGGTTATGGCTTCCGTAAATCTAAACGAGCAAAGAGTTATGGCCCTCCGAAGAATCGATATCCACAGGGTGCAACATTTACGGTGCAAGGTGCAACATCCGTCCAAAATGACGAAACAATGCCGTACGACCTTTAGAAATGAGTGCATGGATTTGAAACATTGCAGTACCATGGTGCACCACTCTCCAGCGATGGTAAATCATAGACCAGCCACGGGGATCCCGTTTTATAGAAAAAATCCACGTGACGAAAAAACGAAGGGTAAAAAACTTCCTTGACCCAATTGAGGTTCGGATAGGATTTTTTGGGTATAAAACTAACCAGTGATGGCTGAAAGCCGTCATAGCTGTAGAACTCACAGATACCTTCGTTTTGACTAGTTATGGCTCCCGTAACTCTAAACGAGCCAAGAGTTTTGGCCCTCCGAAGAATCGATATCCACAGGGTGCAACATCTGCGGTGCAAGGTGCAACATCCGTCCAAAATGACGAAACAGTGCCGTACGACCTTTAGAAATGGGTGTATGGATTTGAAACGGTGTAGTACCATGGTGAATCACTCTCCAGCGATGGTAACTCATAGACCAGCCACGGGGATCCCGTTTTACAGAAAAATCCACGTGACGAAAAAACGAAGGGTAAAAAACTTCCTTGACCCGATAGAGGTTCGGAAAGGATTTTTTGGGTATGAAACTAACCAGTGACGGCTGAAAGCTGTCATAGCTGTAAACTCACAGATACCTTCGTTTTGACTGGTTATGGCTCCCGTAACTCTAAACGAGCCAAGAGTTATGGCGCTCCGAATAATTGATATCTACTGGGTGTAACATCTACGGTGCAAGGTGCAACATCCGTCCAAAATGACGAAACAGTGCCGTACGACCTTTAGAAATGGGTGTATGGATTTGAAACGGTGCAGTACCATGGTGAACCACTCTCCAGTGATGGTAACTCATAGACCAGCCACGGGGATCCCGTTTTACAGAAAAATCCACGTGACAAAAAAACGAAGGGTAAAAAACTTCCATGCCCGATTGAGGTTCGGATAGGATTTTTTGGGTATGAAACTAACCAGTGACGGCTGAAAGCCATCATAGCTGTAGAACTCATAGAAACCTTCGTTTTGACTGGTTATGGCTCCCGTAACTCTAAACGAGCCAAGAGTTATGGCCCTCCGAAGAATCGATTTCCACAGGGTGCAACATCTGCGGTGCAAGGTGCAACATCCGTCCAAAATGACGAAACAGTGCCGTACGACCTTTAGAAATGTGTGCGTGGATTTGAAACATTGCAGTACCGTGGTGCACCACTCTCCAGCGATGGTAAATCATAAACCAACCACGGGGATCTCGTTTTACAGAAAAAATCCACGTGACGAAAAAACGAAGGGTAAAAAACTTCCTTGACCAAATTGAGGTTCGGATAGGATTTTTTGGGTATGAAACTAACCAGTGACGGCTGAAAGCTGTCATAGCTTTAGAACTCACAGATACCTTCGTTTTGACTGGTTATGGCTCCCGTAACTCTAAACGAGCCAAGAGTTATGGCCCTCCGAATAATCGATATCCACTGGGTGCAACATCTACGGTGCAAGGTGCAACATCTGTCCAAAATGACGAAACAGTGCCGTACGACCTTTAGAAATGGGTGCATGGATTTGAAACGGTGCAGTACCATGGTGAACCACTCTCCAGCGATGGTAACTCATAGACCAGCCACGGGGATCCCGTTTTACATAAAAAATCCACGTGACGAAAAAACGAAGGGTAAAAAACTTCCATGACTCGATTGTGGTTCGGATAGGATTTTTGGGGTATGAAACTAACCAGTGACGGCTGAAAGCCATCATAGCTGTAGAACTCACAGATGCCTTCGTTTTGACTGGTTATGGCTCCCGTAACTCTAAACGAGCCAAGAGTTATGGCCCTCCGAAGAATCGATTTCCACAGGGTGCAACATCTGCGGTGCAAGGTGCAACATTCGTCCAAAATGACGAAACAGTGCCGTACGACCTTTAGAAATGTGTGCATGGATTTGAAACACTGCAGTACCATGGTGCACCACTCTCCAGCGATGGTAAATCATAGACCAGCCACGGGGATCCCGTTTTAAAGAAAAAATCCACGTGACGAAAAAACGAAGGGTAAAAAACATCCATGACCCGATTGAGGTTCGGATAGGATTTTTGGGCATGAAACTAACCAGTGACGGCTGAAAGCTGTCATAGCTGTAGAACTCACAGATACCTTTGTTTTGACTGGTTATGGCTCCCGTAACTCTAAACGAGCCTAGAGTTATGGCGCTCCGAATAATCGATATCTACATGGTGCAACATCTACGGTGCAAGGTGCAACATCCGTCCAAAATGACGAAACAGTGCCGTACGACCTTTAGAAATGAGTGCATGAATTTGAAACATTGCAGTACCATGGTTCACCACTCTCCAGCGATGGTAAATCATAGACCATCCACAGAGATCCCGTTTTATAGAAAAAATCCACGTGACGAAAAAACGAAGGGTAAAAAACTTCCATGACCCGATTGAGGTTCGGATAGGATTTTTTGGGTATGAAACTAAAAAGTGACGGCTGAAAGCTGTCATAGCTGTAGAACTCACAGATACCTTCGTTTTGACTGGTATGGCTCCCGTTACTCTAAACGAGCCAAGAGTTATGGGCCTCCGAAGAATCGATATCCACAGGGTGCAACATCTACGGTGCAAGGTGCAACATCCGTCCAAAATGACGAAACAGTGCCGTACGACCTTTAGAAATGAGTGCATCGATTTGAAACATTGCAGTACCATGGTGCACCACTCTCCAGCGATGGTAAATCACAGACCAGCCATAGAGATCCCGTTTTACAGAAAAAATCCACGCGATGAAAAAACGAAGGGTAAAAAACTTCCTTGACCTGATTGAGGTTCGGATAGGATTTTTTGGGTATGAAACTAACCAGTGATGGCTGAAAGCTGTCATAGCTGTAGAACTCACAGATACCTTCGTTTTGACTGGATATGGCTCCCGTAATTCTAATGGAGCCAAGAGTTATGGCCCTCCGAAAAATCGATATCCATAGGGTGCAACATCTACGGTGCAAGGTGCGACATCCGTCCAAAACGACGAAAATGTGTCGTACGACCTTTAGAAATGAGTGAATGGATTTGAAACATTGCAGTACCATGGTGCACCACTCTCAAGCGATGGTAAATCATAGACCAGCCACGGGGATCCCGTTTTACAGAAAAAATCCACGTGACGAAAAAACGAAGGGTAAAAAACTTCCTTGACCCGATTGAGGATCGGATAGGATTTTTTGGGTATGAAACTAACCAGTGACGGCTGAAAGCCGTCATAGCTGTAGAACTCACAGATACCTTCGTTTTGACTAGTTATGGCTCCCGTAACTCTAAACGAGCCAAGAGTTATGGTCCTCCGAAGAATCGATTTTCACAGGGTACAACATCTGCGGTGCAAGGTGCAACATCCGTCCAAAATGACGAAGCAGTGCCGTACGACCTTTAGAAATGAGTGCATGGATTTGAAACATTGCAGTACCATGGTGCACCACTCTCCAGCGATGGTAAATCATAGACCAGCCAAGGGGATCACGTTTTACAGAAAAAATCCACGTGACGAAAATCGAAGGGTAAAAAACTTCCTTGACCTGATTGAGGTTCGGATAGGAATTTTTGGGTATGAAACTAACCAGTGACGGCTTAAAGCTTCCATAGCTGTAGAACTCACAGATACTTTCGTTTTGACTGGTTATGGCTTCCGTAAGTCTAAACGAGCAAAGAGTTATGGCCCTCCGAAGAATCGATATCCACAGGGTGCAACATTTACGGTGCAAGGTGCAACATCCGTCCAAAATGACGAAACAATGCCGTACGACCTTTAGAAATGAGTGCATGGTTTTGAAACATTGCAGTACCATGGTGCACCACTCTCCAGCGATGGTAAATCATAGACCAGCCACGGGGATCCCGTTTTATAGAAAAAATCCACGTGACGAAAAAACGAAGGGTAAAAAACTTCCTTGACCCAATTGAGGTTCGGATAGGATTTTTTGGGTATAAAACTAACCAGTGATGGCTGAAAGCCGTCATAGCTGTAGAACTCACAGATACCTTCGTTTTGACTAGTTATGGCTCCCGTAACTCTAAACGAGCCAAGAGTTATGGCCCTCCGAAGAATCGATATCCACAGGGTGCAACATCTGCGGTGCAAGGTGCAACATCCGTCCAAAATGACGAAACAGTGCCGTACGACCTTTAGAAATGGGTGTATGGATTTGAAACGGTGTAGTACCATGGTGAATCACTCTCCAGCGATGGTAACTCATAGACCAGCCACGGGGATCCCGTTTTACAGAAAAATCCACGTGACGAAAAAACGAAGGGTAAAAAACTTCCTTGACCCGATAGAGGTTCGGATAGGATTTTTTGGGTATGAAACTAACCAGTGACGGCTGAAAGCTGTCATAGCTGTAGAACTCACAGAAACCTTCGTTTTGACTGGTTATGGCTCCCGTAACTCTAAACGAGCCAAGAGTTATGGCGCTCCGAATAATTGATATCTACTGGGTGTAACATCTACGGTGCAAGGTGCAACATCCGTCCAAAATGACGAAACAGTGCCGTACGACCTTTAGAAATGGGTGTATGGATTTGAAACGGTGCAGTACCATGGTGAACCACTCTCCAGTGATGGTAACTCATAGACCAGCCACGGGGATCCCGTTTTACAGAAAAATCCACGTGACAAAAAAACGAAGGGTAAAAAACTTCCATGCCCGATTGAGGTTCGGATAGGATTTTTTGGGTATGAAACTAACTAGTGACGGCTGAAAGCCATCATAGCTGTAGAACTCATAGAAACCTTCGTTTTGACTGGTTATGGCTCCCGTAACTCTAAACGAGCCAAGAGTTATGGCCCTCCGAAGAATCGATTTCCACAGGGTGCAACATCTGCGGTGCAAGGTGCAACATCCGTCCAAAATGACGAAACAGTGTCGTACGACCTTTAGAAATGTGTGCGTGGATTTGAAACATTGCAGTAACATGGTGCACCACTCTCCAGCGATGGTAAGTCATAAACCAACCACGGGGATCTCGTTTTACAGAAAAAATCCACGTGACGAAAAAACGAAGGGTAAAAAACTTCCTTGACCCAATTGAGGTTCGGATAGGATTTTTTGGGATGAAACTAACCAGTGACGGCTGAAAGCTGTCAAAGCTTTAGAACTCACAGATACCTTCGTTTTGACTGGTTATGGCTCCCGTAACTCTAAACGAGCCAAGAGTTATGGCCCTCCGAATAATCGATATCCACTGGGTGCAACATCTACGGTGCAAGGTGCTACATCTGTCCAAAATGACGAAACAGTGCCGTACGACCTTTAGAAATGGGTGCATGGATTTGAAACGGTGCAGTACCATGGTGAACCACTCTCCAGCGATGGTAACTCATAGACCAGCCACGGGGATCCCGTTTTACATAAAAAATCCACGTGACGAAAAAACGAAGGGTAAAAAACTTCCATGACCCGATTGTGGTTCGGATAGGATTTTTGGGGTATGAAACTAACCAGTGACGGCTGAAAGCCATCATAGCTGTACAACTCACAGATGCCTTCGTTTTGACTGGTTATGGCTCCCATAACTCTAAACGAGCCAAGAGTTATGGCCCTCCGAAGAATCGATTTCCACAGGGTGCAACATCTGCGGTGCAAGGTGCAACATCCGTCCAAAATGACGAAACAGTGCCGTACGACCTTTAGAAATGTGTGCATGGATTTGAAACACTGCAGTACCATGGTGCACCACTCTCCAGCGATGGTAAATCATAGACCAGCCACGGGGATCCCGTTTTAAAGAAAAAATCCACGTGACGAAAAAACGAAGGGTAAAAAACATCCATGACCCAATTGAGGTTCGGATAGGATTTTTGGGCATGAAACTAACCAGTGACGGCTGAAAGCTGTCATAGCTGTAGAACTCACAGATACCTTCGTTTTGACTGGTTATGGCTCCCGTAACTCTAAACGAGCCTAGAGTTATGGCGCTCCGAATAATCGATATCTACATGGTGCAACATCTACGGTGCAAGGTGCAACATCCGTCCAAAATGACGAAACAGTGCCGTACGACCTTTAGAAATGAGTGCATGAATTTGAAACATTGCAGTACCATGGTTCACCACTCTCCAGCGATGGTAAATCATAGACCATCCACAGAGATCCCGTTTTATAGAAAAAATCCACGTGACGAAAAAAACGAAGGGTAAAAAACTTCCTTGACCCGATAGAGGTTCGGATAGGATTTTTTGGGTATGAAACTAACCAGTGACGGCTGAAAGCGGTCATAGCTGTAGAACTCACAGATACCTTCATTTTGACTGGTTATGGCTCCCGTAACTCTAAACGAGCCAAGAGTTATGGCCCTCCGAATAATCGATATCCATAGGGTGCAACATCTGCGGTGCAAGGTGCAACATTCTTCCAAAATGACGAAACCGTACCGTACGACCTTTATAAATGGATGCATGGATTTGAAACGGTGCAGTACCATGGTGCACCACTCTCCAGCGATGGTAAATCATTGACCAGCCACGGGGATCCCGTTTTTACAGAAAAAATTCACGTGACGAAAAAACGAAGGGTAAAAAACTTCCATGACCCGATTGAGGTTCGGATAGGCTTTTTTGGGTATGAAACGAACCAGTGACTGCTGAAAGCTGTCATAGCTGTAGAACTCACAGATACCTTCGTTTTGACTGGTTATGGCTCCCGTAACTCTAAAGGAGCCAAGAGTTATGGCCCTCCGAAGAATCGATATCCACAGGGTGCAACATCTACGGTGCAAGGTGCAACATCCGTCCAAAATGACGAAACAGTGTCGTACGACCTTTAGAAATGGGTGTATGGATTTGAAACGGTGCAGTACCATGGTGAACCACTCTCCAGCGATGGTAACTCATAGACCAGCCACGGGGATCCCGTTTTACAGAAAAATCCACGTGACGAAAAAACGAAGGGTAAAAAACTTCCTTGACCCGATAGAGGTTCGGATAGGATTTTTTGGGTATGAAACTAACCAGTGACGGCTAAAAGCTGTCATAGCTGTAGAACTCACAGATACCTTCGTTTTGACTGGTTATGGCTCCCGTAACTCTAAACGAGCCAAGAGTTATGGCGCTCCGAATAATTGATATCTACTGGGTGTAACATCTACGGTGCAAGGTGCAACATCCGTCCAAAATGACGAAACAGTGCCGTACGACCTTTAGAAATTGGTGTATGGATTTGAAACGGTGCAGTACCATGGTGAACCACTCTCCAGTGATGGTAACTCATAGACCAGCCACGGGGATCCCGTTTTACAGAAAAATCCACGTGACGAAAAAACGAAGGGTAAAAAACTTCCATGACTCGATTGAGGTTCGGATAGGATTTTTGGGCATGAAACTAACCAGTGACGGCTGAAAGCGGTCATAGCTGTAGAACTCACAGATACCTTCGTTTTGACTGGTTATGGCTCCCGTAACTCTAAACGAGCCAAGAGTTATGACGCTCCGAATAATCGATATCTACTGGGTGTAACATCTACGGTGCAAGGTGCAACATCCGTCCAAAATGACGAAATAGTGCCGTACGACCTTTAGAAATAGGTGTATGGATTTGAAACGGTGCAGTACCATGGTTAACCACTCTCCAGTGATGGTAACTCATAGACCAGCCACGGGGATCCCGTTTTACAGGAAAATCCACGTGACGAAAAAACGAAGGGTAAAAAACTTCCATGCCCGATTGAGGTTCGGATAGGATTTTTTGGGTATGAAACTAACCAGTGATGGCTGAAAGCCATAATAGCTGTAGAACTCACAGATACCTTCGTTTTGACTGGTTATGGCTCCCGTAAATCTAAACGAGCCAAGAGTTATGGCCCTCCGAAGAATCGATTTCCACAGGGTGCAATATCTGCGGTGCAAGGTGCAACATCCGTCCAAAATGACGAAACAGTGCCGTACGACCTTTAGAAATGAGTGCATGGATTTGAAACATTGCAGTACCATGGTGCACCACTCTCCAGCGATGGTAAATCATAGACCAGCCACGGAGATCCCGTTTTATAGAAAAAATCCACGTGACGAAAAAACGAAGGGTAAAAAACTTCCTTGACCCGATAGAGGTTCGGATAGGATTTTTTGGGTATGAAACTAACCAGTGACGGCTGAAAGCGGTCATAGCTGTAGAACTCACAGATACCTTCGTTTTGACTGGTTGTGGCTCCCGTAACTCTAAACGAGCCAAGAATTATGGCGCTCCGAATAATCGATATCTACTGGGTGCAACATCTACGGGGCAAGGTGCAACATCCGTCCAAAATGACAAAACAGTGCCGTACGACCTTTAGAAATGGGTGTATCGATTTGAAACGGTGCAGTACCATGGTGAACCACTCTCCAGCGATGGTAACTCATAGACCAGCCACGGGGATCCCGTTTTACAGAAAAATCCACGTGACGAAAAAACGAAGGGTAAAAAACTTCCATGCCCGATTGAGGTTCGGATAGGATTTTTTGGGTATGAAACTAACCAGTGACGGCTGAAAGCCATCATAGCTGTAGAACTCACAGATACCTTCGTTTTGACTCGTTATGGCTCCCGTAACTCTAAACGAGCCAAGAGTTTGGCCCTCCGAAGAATCGATTTCCACAGGGTGCAACATCTGCGGTGCAAGGTGCAACATTCGTCCAAAATGACGAAACAGTGCCGTACGACCTTTAGAAATGTGTGCATGGATTTGAAACATTGCAGTACCATGGTGCACCACTCTCCAGCGATGGTAAATCATAGACCAGCCACGGGGATCCCATTTTACAGAAAAAATCCACGTGACGAAAAAACGAAGGGTAAAAAACTTCCTTGACCCGATTGAGGTTCGGATAGGATTTTTTGGGTATGAAACTAACCAGTGACGGCTGAAAGCCGTCATAGCTGTAGAACTCACAGATACCTTTGTTTTGACTGGTTATGGCTCCCGTAACTCTAAACGAGCCAAGAGTTATGGCCCTCCGAAGAATCGATTTCCACAGGGTGCAACATCTGCGGTGCAAGGTGCAACATCCGTCCAAAATGACGAAACAGTGTCGTACGACCTTTAGAAATGAGTGCATGGATTTGAAACATTTCAGTACCATGGTGCACCACTCTCCAGCGATGGTAAATCATAGACCAGCCACGGGGATCCCGTTTTACAGAAAAATCCACGTGACGAAAAAACGAAGGGTAAAAAACTTAGTTGACCCGAACGAGGTTCGAATAGGATTTTTTGGGTATGAAACTAACCAGTGACGGCTGAAAGCGGCCATAGATGTAGAACTCACAGATACCTTCGTTTTGACTGGTTATGGCTCCCGTAACTATAAAGGAGCCAAAAGTTATGGCCCTCCGATGAATCGATATCCACAGGGTGCAACATCTACGGTGCAAGGTGAAACATCCGTCCAAAATGACGAAACAATGGCGTACGACCTTTAGAAATGAGTGCATGGATTTGAAACGTTGCAGTACCATGGTGCATCACTCTTCAGCGATGGTAAATCATAGACCAGCCACGGGGATCCCATTTTACAGAAAAAATCCACGTGACGAAAAACGAAGGGTAAAAAACTTCCTTTACCCGATTGAGGTTCGGATAGGATTTTTTGGGTATGAAACTAACCAGTGACGGCTGAAAGCTGTCATAGCTGTAGAACTCACAGATACCTTCGTTTTGACTGGTTATGGTTCCCGTAACTCTAAATGAGCCAAGAGTTATGGCCCTCCGAAGAATCGATATCCACAGGGTGCAACATCTACGGTGCAAGGTGCAACATCCGTCCAAAATGACGAAATAGTGCCGTACGACCTTTAGAAATGAGTGCATGGATTTGAGACATTGCGGTACCAAGATGCACCACTCTCCAGCGATGGTAAATCATAGACCAGCCACGGGGATCCCGTTTTACAGAAAAAATCCACGTGACGAAAAAACGAAGGGTAAAAAACTTCCATGACCCGATTGAGGTTCGGATAGGATTTTTGGGTATGAAACTAACCAGTGACGGCTGAAAGCTATCATAGCTGTAGAACTCACAGATGCCTTCGTTTTGACTGGTTATTGCTCCCGTAACTCTAAACGAGCCAAGAGTTATGGCCCTCCGAAGAATCGATATCCACAGGGTGCAACATCTACGGTGCAAGGTGCAACATCCGTCCAAAATGACGAAACAGTGCCGTACGACCTATAGAAATGAGTGCATGGATTTGAAACATTGCGGTACCACGGTGCACCACTCTCCAGCGATGGTAAATCATAGACCAGCCACGGGGATCCCGTTTTACAGAAAAAATCCACGTGACGAAAAACGAAGGGTACAAGAATCCCATGACCCGATTGAGGTTCGGATAGGATTTTTTGGGTATGAAACTAACCAGTGATGGCTAAAAGCCGTCATAGCTGTAGAACTCACAGATATCTTCGTTTTGACTGGTTGTGGCTCCCGTAACTCTAAACGAGCCAAGAGTTATGGCCCTCCGAATAATCGATATCCATAGGGTGCAACATCTACGGTGCAAGGTGCAACATCCGTCCAAAATGACGAAACCGTGCTATACGACCTTTAGAAATAGATGCATGGATTTGAAACGGTGCAGTACCATGGTGCACAACTCTGCAGCGATGGTAAATCATTGACCAGCCATAGGGATCCCGTTTTACAGAAAATATCCACGTGACGAAAAAATGAAGGGTAAAAAACTTCCTTGACCCGATTGAGGTTCGGACAGGATTTTTTGGGTATGGAACTAACCAGTGACAGCTGAAAGCGGTCATGGCTGTAGAACTCACAGATACCTTCGTTTTGACTAGTTATGGCTCCCGTAACTCTAAAGGAGCCAAGAGTTATGGCCCTCCGAAGAATCGATATCCACAGGGTGCAACATCTACGGTGCAAGGTGCAACATCCGTCCAAAATGACAAAACAGTGCCGTACGACCTTTAGAAATGAGTGCATGGATTTGAAATATTGCAGTCCCATGGTGCACCACTCTCCAGCGATGGTAAATCATAGACCAGCCATGGGGATCCCGTTTTACAGAAAAATTCCACCTGACGAAAAAACGAAGGGTAAAAAACTTCCTTGACCCGATTGAGGTTCGGAAAGGATTTTTTGGGTATGAATCTAACCAGTGACGGCTAAATGCGGTCGTTGCTGTAGAACTCACAGATACCTTCGTTTTGACTGGTTATGGCTCCCGTAACTCTAAACGAGCCAAGAGTTATGGCCCTCCGAATAATCGATATCCACTGGGTGCAACATCTACGGTGCAAGGTGCAACATCCGTCCAAAATGACAAAACAGTGTCGTACGACCTTTAGAAATGGGTGCATGGATTTGAAACGGTGCAGTACCATGGTGAACCTCTCTCCAGCGATGGTAACTCACAGACCAGCCACGGGGATCCCGTTTTACATAAAAAATCCACGTGACGAAAAAACGAAGGGTAAAAAACTTCCATGACCCGATTGAGGTTCGGATAGGATTTTTTGGGTATGAAACTAACCAGTGACGGCTGAAAGCCATCATAGCTGTAGAACTCACGGATACCTTCGTTTTGACTGGTTATGGCTCCCGTAACTCTAAATGAGCCAAGAGTTATGGCCCTCCGAAGAATCGATTTCCATAGGGTGCAACATCTGCGGTGCCAGGTGCAACATCCGTCCAAAATGACGAAACAGTGCCGTACGACCTTTAGAAATGAGTGCATGGATTGGAAACATTGCAGTACCATGGTGCACCACTCTCCAGCGATGGTAAATCATAGACCAGCCACGGGGATCCCGTTTTACAGAAAAAATCCACGTGACGAAAAAACGAAGGGTAAAAAACATCCATGACTCGATTGAGGTTCGGATAGGATTTTTGGGCATGAAACTAACCAGTGACGGCTGAAAGCTGTCATAGCTGTAGAACTCACAGATACCTTCGTTTTGACTGGTTATGGCTCCCGTAACTCTAAACGAGCCAAGAGTTATGGCGCTCCGAATAATCGATATCTACTGGGTGTAACATCTACGGTGCAAGGTGCAACATCCGTCCAAAATGACGAAATAGTGCCGTACGACCATTAGAAATAGGTGTATGGATTTGAAACGGTGCAGTACCATGGTTAACCACGCTCCAGTGATGGTAACTCATAGACCAGCCACGGGGATCCCGTTTTATAGGAAAATCCACGTGACGAAAAAACGAAGGGTAAAAAACTTCCATGCCCGATTGAGGTTCGGATAGGATTTTTTGGGTATCAAATTAACCAGTGATGGCTGAAAGCCATAATAGCTGTAGAACTCACAGATACCTTCGTTTTGACTGGTTATGGCTCCCGTAACTCTAAACGAGCCAAGAGTTATGGCCCTCCGAAGAATCGATTTCCACAGGGTGCAATATCTGCGGTGCAAGGTGCAACATCCGTCCAAAATGACGAAACAGTGCCGTACGACCTTTAGAAATGAGTGCATGGATTTGAAACATTGCAGTACCATGGTGCACCACTCTCCAGCGATGGTAAATCATAGACCAGCCACGGAGATCCCGTTTTATAGAAAAAATCCACGTGACGAAAAAACGAAGGGTAAAAAACTTCCTTGACCCGATAGAGGTTCGGATAGGATTTTTTGGGTATGAAACTAACCAGTGACGGCTGAAAGCTGTCATAGCTGTAGAACTCACAGATACCTTCGTTTTGACTGGTTGTGGCTCCCGTAACTCTAAACGAGCCAAGAATTATGGCGCTCCGAATAATCGATATCTACTGGGTGCAACATCTACGGGGCAAGGTGCAACATCCGTCCAAAATGACGAAACAGTGCCGTACGACCTTTAGAAATGAGTGCATGGATTTGAAACATTGCAGTACCATGTGAACCACTCTCCAGCGATGGTAACTCATAGACCAGCCACGGGGATTGTGACGACCGCCCATGACTCCCGCACCAAATCAAGGAAATAATGCGCTAAAAGGTGTGCCAGGCAGCCATGGACGATAGTCAGGGTAAAACAAAACAGAAGAATCTCTATCGCATAACTCATAGCGCACGGATAAAATATAATAGAGAAATATAATATAGTGAAGCTCCATAGAACAGAACATCATCATATAAGCATCACAGTAGTTTTATACAATCATCTACACATATCCATACATGAAAGCCTCACTACAAATCACTCAACCAAATACAGCAGCGGATACCCAATACATATAGTAAGAAAACTAATATGCAAAGCCTCCTGCTCGTCTTCGTCATCTTCAGCGTAGAACTCCTAGCACAGCACCTGTCACCTGCTACCTAGTCTGCCCATCCCAACATGGATGAACAGCCCAAGGTAATAAGAGGAGACATAAAACCTTGAGTCAGACAAAGTCTTAGTGAACAGTAAATTAACTATCAAACATACCAAAAGAGCATAAAGGATAAAAGGAATAGGAACCAAACCATCCCACTCCACCTCTTTCTACAGTGATAGCCCCAGACATACACTAAGGAGAAGCAAGCATAACAACATAGACAATTAAGGTAAAGCAAATACCACTCGAGTCAAGGACGATGTTTTCCAAATACAAACCCCCAAGGCCTAAACCAAGATCAGATAAGCACCCAGAAAACACCGCTCTTGAAGCCGAATGATAATACAACCAAACATCCATGACTCTGGCTATCACTGTTATCCTTGCCTCGATTTCACCGTTAGTTGAATGACCATCTGTCAAGGGCTAATGGTAACCCCGGTTCTAACCATAACTCCGCACACTGCCTTGTGCCTAGGACTTATCTACTTTGCCCAGAGTACTCAACTACCTACCTGTAGTCTTTTGGGTGTCCCGACTACCTACCTGTAGTCGATATGGGCGCCCCATGTACTCTTGCTTTTGAGCATGCTAGAACCTTCAACAACGACGAGATCCAAGCCTCCTGGCCATCCTTCTTGACGACTATCCTCATACAAGCTCAAGCTACCTCTTGAACAATTCATTATCAACCAACTTGAACTACCCTTCAAGTTATCAACATGCTTGGAATGATCCCTGCTTGGATTAAGCCAAAACTCACATCATACTTCGCTTCATCGCATCAAAGTAAAGTCTCAACTCAACAACATGGTTTGCCTCATCAAATCATGGCAAAGTCCCATCTCAACATCATCCAATCTATACATATGAGCTTCAACATCCGCTACATATGCCTTAAGCAGCTTTCACCATTCAAGAGCCTTCTTCCATAGCTTTTGAATCCTCTTCCATCATCTTGTTCCAAATCAACTACTAGCTAACTTGGAAACAATCAAACCAATCATACATTCAAATAATCAACCATTCAAACAAGATCTATTAAGCAATATAAGCAATATCAACTATAATGGCAATTTCGTAAATAAATGAGCAAAAGTCCAACATATGTGAAATCATGGTTTTTAGCATAGATCTATCAAATATAAAACATGGGTTTTGTCTCTAATACTTATTAAACAAACTTGCATAAGTAAACATCTTCAAAAACCATGGATCTAGACTTAGATCTAAGAAAAATGCATGAAATCTCTAACTTTAACACCCAAACATGCCACCAATCCAATATACTCCTTTGGATCCGCGTGAGAGATAACTACCACTCACCAAATCACCAAAACAACCTAAAATCAATCAACTTCAGATCTGGACAGCAAGGACTTGAGCTTGATCCGGAGAAATTTCACTTGAAACGGTGAAATCTAGCTTCTTCGGATGAAAATCTTCAACTTTGGCTCTTGATCTTTGATCTTGATCTTCAATCTTCAATGGATGTAAGCACTTGATAGAAGTAGAGAAAGAAGTGAAGAAAATACTGTAGTCGAGTTTCCAAAATGGCAGCACTTCGTCGCTTCGAAATCCGGTGCCAAAAAGTGAGCCGAACCCCTCTATTTATAGGCTGGAACCTCCCTGAGTCGTCGCCCCATGAGTCGGTCCCGACTCATCATGAGTCGTCCACGACTCATCTCCTGCCGACTCATCCTTGCCGACTCACGACCTAGCACAGCCGACCCTGCGACTTAACTATACAACATATACTGCCGACTTAACACTAACCCAGATGCCGACTTAAATTCTACCGACTCAAAGACCTAACGACTCAACACAGCAAGAAGGTCACACGACTTAAGACACATACGACTTATCCCGGCCGACCTAAGCCTAATCCTTATCCCACGAGACACGACTCAAAAGCCTAAGTCCCCAACGACTTATCCACTAAGTCGGCCCACCGACCTAAGCCTTAGATCTTATAGACCGTTAACCCCTATAAGCCGCTACAACCTTTAGTCGTCTAAGCCCCTTGAGTCGGTCCCTATGAGTCGGTCACGACTCATCACCTAACTTGCTAACTCGCACAAGCCTATAGGTCGTTACCCCTCTTAACTCGTTAGCTCCTTAGGTCGTATAACTTCCTGGGTTGGCCAAAGCCTTAAGTCGTTACTTCCACTAACTCGTACACGACCTAACCACTATCCCACTAAGTCGTGTACGACTTAGACCCTAGGCCCACTGAGTCGTTATCTCGTATATTTCCTTAACCCGTTAGCTACCTTGCACACAGTTGACTCGTGCCCAAGCTAACTCGCTAACGACTCATAGTTTCTTAACTCGGCAACCCTATGAGTCGGTCACGACTCAAGCTAGAGGCAACACAATCAACACTATCGACCTGCAAATTCTACGATTTATCGACACGTAAAATACGGGTCGTTACATTCTCTCCCCCTTAGGAATTTCGCCCCCGAAATTCCAAGCAAACAATAGCAATCACAATTATTCCGCATGCCTACCATCCATAGCAATCAACAAACCATGCATCCAATTCTAGCTTAGCATGCAGAATTCTAAGACTTAGAACAAGCTACAAATTCATGAGATGTCACGACACTTTAGGGCAATACCTCGAAGAGTCCGGGATGAGCTGCCTTCATCCTCTCTTCCTCCTCCCACGTACAGTCGTTAACATCATCACTCCATTGTACCTTGAGCAACGTAATCGTCTTCCTCCTAAGCTGTTTCGTATCAGTTTCAACAATACGAAGCGGCTTAGGAGGTCTCGTAACCACTGGATCAACCTCCAAATCTTCACAGCTATCAGCAGAAATCACAGTAGTTGGGTCATGCACACATTTCCGTAGATAAGATACATGAAAAACATTGTGCACACCCACCATCTTTTCCGGTAACTCCAATCTATAAGTGAGCTTTCCAATACGCTCGATAATCGGGAATGGTCCAACAAATCTCGGAGTCAACTTTCCTTTCTTCCCAAACCTTATAGCATTCTTCAATGGAGAAATCTTCACAAAAACCATATCACCCACGTCGAATTCCAAATCCTTTCGACGATTATCTGCATAACTCTTCTGACGATCCTGGGCTGCCCTCATTCGTTGCCGAATGATCTCTATACAATCCGTAGTTTGACGAATCATCTCTGGCCCAAGCATCAGCTTTTCTCCAGTTTCCAACCAACATGTCGGAGAGTTACACGGTCTTCCATATAATGCTTCATATGGTGCCATACCAATACTCGACTGATAACTGTTATTATAAGCAAACTCCACCAAATGAAGGTGATCTTCCCATGATCCTCCGAAGTCCAAAACACATGCCCTAAGAAGATCTTCCAAAACTCGGTTGACTCTCTCAGTCTGACCATCTGTTTGAGGGTGATAAGCTGTACTCAAACACAACTCAGTTCCCAAAACTTCCTGGAAGCTCTTCCAAAATCTACTAGTGAACAATGGGTCTCGATCGCTCACTATACTCTTCGGAACACCATGGAAACGAACTATCCACTTCACATACAGTTCAGCCAACTTCGATGCAGTCCTAGTCGATCGAACAGGAATGAACCTTGCACTCTTGGTCAAACGATCTACAATGACCCAAATCCCTTCATTCCCTGCTCTTGTCCTAGGTAGACCATCAATAAAATCCATCGACACTTGCTCCCACTTCCATGTAGGAACCTCCAATGGCTGAAGCAATCCACTGGGCTTCTTCTGCTCAGCTTTCACCAACTGGCAATTCATACACTTGGAAATAAAATTTCCAACATCCTTCTTCATACCTTCCCAGTAGTAGGATCTTTTCATATCCCGATACATCTTATTCCCACCTGGATGAATTGTCAACTTCGAGTGATGACTTTCCCTCAGAACTTCATCTCTCAATCCATCGATATCGGGAACAACCAATCGTCCTTGCTTCCGAAGCCAACCCTCTCGATCGACCTCGAATCCCTTATCCTTCTCTGGGTCCAACCCAGATTCCAAATCACGGAAAATCTTGACAAGCTTATCATCTCTCTTTTGGCTCTCGCCAATCCTTTCCACAAGAGTAGGTCTTATTAATAAGTTTGCCAACATCTCAGGTTCCAACTCGCACCTAGGCCTGAAATCAAATCCAGCCAAATACTCAAGACTCTTCCATTCTGAAAACATGGCTCCCAATCCTGCATGTCTTCGACTTAACGCATCAGCCACTGCGTTACCTTTCCCCGGAGTATAGGCTATACCAAAATCATACGATGCTAAGAACTCTAGCCACCTTTGCTGTCGAAGATTCAAATCCTTTTGGGAGAACAGATACTTCAACGACTTATGATCTGTAAACAACTCGAATCTAACTCCCAATAGATAGTGTCTCCACATCTTCAAAGCAAACACAATCGCCGCTAACTCCAAATCATGAGTCGGATAATTCCTTTCATGCGGCTTCAGTTGTCGACTTGCATACGCAACAACTTTCTCTCTCTGCATTAGCACCGCTCCTAGTCCAGTGCCACATGCATCGGTGTAAACCACCATCTCATCATTCCCACTTGGAATAGTCAAAACAGGAGCACTTGTCAGTCGCTCTTTCAGGATTACGAAAGCTTGCTCACACTTATCATCCCATATGAACACTTGGTTCTTCTTCGTCAATCCTGTCAACGGTGCAGCTATCTTGGAAAAGTCTTTGATAAACCGACGATAGTATCCTGCTAATCCAAGAAAACTTCTCACATCAGATGCATTCTTAGGTCTAACCCAATCCTGGATCGCTGCCACCTTAGCGGGGTCAACCGCTATTCCATTTCCAGAAATAACATGGCCTAAGAACCTCACTTCATTCTTCCAGAAGTGACACTTCGAAAACTTAGCCTTCAGCTGATGTTTCCGTAAAATTTCCAAAACAATCCTCAAGTGCGTCTTGTGCTCTTCCTCAGTTCTGGAATAAACCAAAATAACATCCACAAACACAAGCACGAACTTATTCAACTGATCTCTGAATACTCTATTCATAAGATCCACAAAATATGCTGGCGCGTTAGTCAATCCAAACGGCATTACCAGCCACTCATAAAACCCAGATGGTGTCCTGAAAGCAGTCTTCGGCACACTATCCTTTGCCACTCTCAACTGGTGAAATCCCGTTGCCAAATCCATCTGAGAAAACACCTTAGCCTCGTGGAGCTGATCAAACAAGTCATCTATTCTCGGCAATGGATACTTGTTCTTCTTAGTCACCTTATTCAGCTCACGATAATCAACACACAACCTCAACGATCCATCCGCTTTGGTTGCGAACACAACGGGCGCACCCCATTCGGACACACTTCTCCGAATGAATCCTTTCCGCAAAAGGTCATCAACTTGCACCTTCAGCTCTTGCTGCTCCCTCGGTGCCATTCGCCTAAGAGGCCTCACAACAGGTCTGGCTCCCTCAACTAGATCGATACGAAACTCGATCTCCCTATGCGGCGGTAACCCTTTGACTTCGTCAAAGACATCATCAAATCCATTCACAATAGGCACCGATGACAGTCCATCCCGTGGAACAACCAGCGAATACATGAAGCTCATGAAGACGCCTTCCTCATGCTTGCATCGTATCACAACCTTTCGCCCTTCCACATTCCCGACTGTCACCTCAAGCCTCTCACAATCAATCCTAGCCGCATACTTCCTAAGCCAGTCCATACCCAAAATAATTCCGAACCCCGCAAAGTTCAGAACAAAGCAATCACAAACAAACGAGCAATCATGACTCGACACAACTAGACCACGGCATATCATACACAAACATGACGAACCCCCAACTGGATTAGTCACAACCAATGGCTTATCAACAATATCCGGTTTCATACCTAACCGGCATACCAAATCATCACAAACAAAAGAATGCGATGCTCCAGTATCGAACAACACTCTAACTGGAACACCACAGATAGAAAGAGTACCTTGAACCACCACACTCTTCCCCTTCTCTTCAGCTGTAGGAGCTTTCGAAGACGATGGAACAGCCCCCAAAGCATAGGCTTGCACAACCTGCCTATCTTTCCTCGGTTCTGGACAGTCCTTCTTGATATGTCCCAGCTTATCACAGTTGTAACATTTTCCCGGCACCTTGGGATTCTTACAATCTTTGTAAAGATGGCCCTTCTGCTGGCAGTTATAGCAAGTCATTTCTCCCTTTGGCTTCTTCTGGCCATCCCTACCCTTCTGTTGCTGCTGCTTCCTCTTCCTATTGCAACTCTGCTGTGGTTTAGATCCCTCCCTGGTTATAGCAACAACAGAACTTTCCTTAGGAAACAAACTCTCGTGCCTGAGAGCTTTCTCCACCAGCTTCTCAAACGGATCGTCCAGATGATCCACTAACTGCCTCCCAAGATAAGCATCCAGACCAGTCACAAACTTTTCATTCTTCTGGTAGGGAGAATCAATATATGATCTGGCATACTTAGACAAAGCTTCGAACTCAGAAATATACTCAAGAACAGGCCTCCCACCTTGCTTGAGCTCCACAAACCTCTTAAACAAGACCGATTTCTGAGCAGTAGAGATGAACTTAGCTTCAAATCTAACTTGGAATTGCTCCCAAGTAATCTCTTCTTCTGGGGTATCAATGGTGATAGAATTCCACCAATCAGCAGCTCTTCCCTGAAGCTGTCTCGATGCAAGCTTCCTCTTAATTGCATCCTCAATCCCTAAGTCACCAAAGATTCTTTTGCAAGCATCAATCCATCTCTGCACCTCAATAGTCGACTCCGTCCCCAAGAAAACTTTCCCTCCAAGAGCAGTATAATCCTTACAGAGCTTGGCAAAATCTACTGGTCTTGGAGCTTGGACCTGAACTCCCACATCCACAGATGATCCTGAAGCTGGTATTCTCCTCATGATTGAAGTCATCATGGCCTCAAACATAGGAGCATAATCAACAGCTTCCCTAGCAGCACGGCTATCCCTCGCAGCTTGTCTCTCACTTCGACTCATCCTTAATATCTGTAAAAAGGAATGATTAGAACACCTTAAGAAACAACTGCATAAGGAGTTCAAATCCTTCTAAGCTACTATATTATATATAGTAATCATCCATCAAAATACAATTACGTCTCTCATACGTAGTTACATCAGCGAACGTTGGCTAAAATCGATTAACCAAAGCTCTGATACCAAATGTGACGACCGCCCATGACTCCCGCACCAAATCAAGGAAATAATGCGCTAAAAGGTGTGCCAGGCAGCCATGGACGATAGTCAGGGTAAAACAAAACAGAAGAATCTCTATCGCATAACTCATAGCGCATGGATAAAATATAATAGAGAAATATAATATAGTGAAGCTCCATAGAACAGAACATCATCATATAAGCATCACAGTAGTTTTATACAATCATCTACACAAATCCATACATGAAAGCCTCACTACAAATCACTCAACCAAATACAGCAGCGGATACCCAATACATATAGTAAGAAAACTAATATGCAAAGCCTCCTGCTCGTCTTCGTCATCTTCAGCGTAGAACTCCTAGCACAGCACCTGTCACCTGCTACCTAGTCTGCCCATCCCAACATGGATGAACAGCCCAAGGTAATAAGAGGAGACATAAAACCTTGAGTCAGACAAAGTCTTAGTGAACAGTAAATTAACTATCAAACATACCAAAAGAGCATAAAGGATAAAAGGAATAGGAACCAAACCATCCCACTCCACCTCTTTCTACAGTGATAGCCCCAGACATACACTAAGGAGAAGCAAGCATAACAACATAGACAATTAAGGTAAAGCAAATACCACTCGAGTCAAGGACGATGTTTTCCAAATACAAACCCCCAAGGCCTAAACCAAGATCAGATAAGCACCCAGAAAACACCGCTCTTGAAGCCGAATGATAATACAACCAAACATCCATGACTCTGGCTATCACTGTTATCCTTGCCTCGATTTCACCGTTAGTTGAATGACCATCTGTCAAGGGCTAATGGTAACCCCGGTTCTAACCATAACTCCGCACACTGCCTTGTGCCTAGGACTTATCTACTTTGCCCAGAGTACTCAACTACCTACCTGTAGTCTTTTGGGTGTCCCGACTACCTACCTGTAGTCGATATGGGCGCCCCATGTACTCTTGCTTTTGAGCATGCTAGAACCTTCAACAACGACGAGATCCAAGCCTCCTGGCCATCCTTCTTGACGACTATCCTCATACAAGCTCAAGCTACCTCTTGAACAATTCATTATCAACCAACTTGAACTACCCTTCAAGTTATCAACATGCTTGGAATGATCCCTGCTTGGATTAAGCCAAAACTCACATCATACTTCGCTTCATCGCATCAAAGTAAAGTCTCAACTCAACAACATGGTTTGCCTCATCAAATCATGGCAAAGTCCCATCTCAACATCATCCAATCTATACATATGAGCTTCAACATCCGCTACATATGCCTTAAGCAGCTTTCACCATTCAAGAGCCTTCTTCCATAGCTTTTGAATCCTCTTCCATCATCTTGTTCCAAATCAACTACTAGCTAACTTGGAAACAATCAAACCAATCATACATTCAAATAATCAACCATTCAAACAAGATCTATTAAGCAATATAAGCAATATCAACTATAATGGCAATTTCGTAAATAAATGAGCAAAAGTCCAACATATGTGAAATCATGGTTTTTAGCATAGATCTATCAAATATAAAACATGGGTTTTGTCTCTAATACTTATTAAACAAACTTGCATAAGTAAACATCTTCAAAAACCATGGATCTAGACTTAGATCTAAGAAAAATGCATGAAATCTCTAACTTTAACACCCAAACATGCCACCAATCCAATATACTCCTTTGGATCCGCGTGAGAGATAACTACCACTCACCAAATCACCAAAACAACCTAAAATCAATCAACTTCAGATCTGGACAGCAAGGACTTGAGCTTGATCCGGAGAAATTTCACTTGAAACGGTGAAATCTAGCTTCTTCGGATGAAAATCTTCAACTTTGGCTCTTGATCTTTGATCTTGATCTTCAATCTTCAATGGATGTAAGCACTTGATAGAAGTAGAGAAAGAAGTGAAGAAAATACTGTAGTCGAGTTTCCAAAATGGCAGCACTTCGTCGCTTCGAAATCCGGTGCCAAAAAGTGAGCCGAACCCCTCTATTTATAGGCTGGAACCTCCCTGAGTCGTCGCCCCATGAGTCGGTCCCGACTCATCATGAGTCGTCCACGACTCATCTCCTGCCGACTCATCCTTGCCGACTCACGACCTAGCACAGCCGACCCTGCGACTTAACTATACAACATATACTGCCGACTTAACACTAACCCAGATGCCGACTTAAATTCTACCGACTCAAAGACCTAACGACTCAACACAGCAAGAAGGTCACACGACTTAAGACACATACGACTTATCCCGGCCGACCTAAGCCTAATCCTTATCCCACGAGACACGACTCAAAAGCCTAAGTCCCCAACGACTTATCCACTAAGTCGGCCCACCGACCTAAGCCTTAGATCTTATAGACCGTTAACCCCTATAAGCCGCTACAACCTTTAGTCGTCTAAGCCCCTTGAGTCGGTCCCTATGAGTCGGTCACGACTCATCACCTAACTTGCTAACTCGCACAAGCCTATAGGTCGTTACCCCTCTTAACTCGTTAGCTCCTTAGGTCGTATAACTTCCTGGGTTGGCCAAAGCCTTAAGTCGTTACTTCCACTAACTCGTACACGACCTAACCACTATCCCACTAAGTCGTGTACGACTTAGACCCTAGGCCCACTGAGTCGTTATCTCGTATATTTCCTTAACCCGTTAGCTACCTTGCACACAGTTGACTCGTGCCCAAGCTAACTCGCTAACGGCTCATAGTTTCTTAACTCGGCAACCCTATGAGTCGGTCACGACTCAAGCTAGAGGCAACACAATCAACACTATCGACCTGCAAATTCTACGATTTATCGACACGTAAAATACGGGTCGTTACAGGGATCCCGTTTTACAGAAAAATCCACGTGACGAAAAAACGAAGGGTAAAAAACTTCCATGCCCGATTGAGGTTCGGATAGGATTTTTTGGGTATGAAACTAACCAGTGACGGCTGAAAGCCATCATAGCTGTAGAACTCACAGATACCTTCGTTTTGACTCGTTATGGCTCCCGTAACTCTAAACGAGCCAAGATTTTGGCCCTCCGAAGAATCGATTTCCACAGGGTGCAACATCTGCGGTGCAAGGTGCAACATCCGTCCAAAATGACGAAACAGTGCCGTACGACCTTTAGAAATGTGTGCATGGATTTGAAACATTGCAGTACCATGGTGCACCACTCTCCAGCGATGGTAAATCATAGACCAGCCACGGGGATCCCATTTTACAGAAAAAATCCACGTGACGAAAAAACGAAGGGTAAAAAACTTCCTTGACCCGATTGAGGTTCGGATAGGATTTTTTGGGTATGAAACTAACCAGTGACGGCTGAAAGCCGTCATAGCTGTAGAACTCACAGATACCTTTGTTTTGACAGGTTATGGCTCCCGTAACTCTAAACGAGCCAAGAGTTATGGCCCTCCGAAGAATCGATTTCCACAGGGTGCAACATCTGCGGTGCAAGGTGCAACATCCGTCCAAAATGACGAAACAGTGTCGTACGACCTTTAGAAATGAGTGCATGGATTTGAAACATTGCAGTACCATGGTGCACCACTCTCCAGCGATGGTAAATCATAGACCAGCCACGGGGATCCCGTTTTACAGAAAAATCCACGTGACGAAAAAACGAAGGGTAAAAAACTTAGTTGACCCGAACGAGGTTCGAATAGGATTTTTTGGGTATGAAACTAACCAGTGACGGCTGAAAGCGGCCATAGATGTAGAACTCACAGATACCTTCGTTTTGACTGGTTATGGCTCCCGTAACTATAAAGGAGCCAAAAGTTATGGCCCTCCGATGAATCGATATCCACAGGGTGCAACATCTACGGTGCAAGGTGAAACATCCGTCCAAAATGACGAAACAATGGCGTACGACCTTTAGAAATGAGTGCATGGATTTGAAACGTTGCAGTACCATGGTGCAGCACTCTCCAGCAATGGTAAATCATAGACCAGCCACGGGGATCCCATCTTACAGAAAAAATCCACGTGACGAAAAACGAAGGGTAAAAAACTTCCTTTACCCGATTGAGGTTCGGATAGGATTTTTTGGGTATGAAACTAACCAGTGACGGCTGAAAGCTGTCATAGCTGTAGAACTCACAGATACCTTTGTTTTGACTGGTTATGGTTCCCGTAACTCTAAACGAGCCAAGAGTTATGGCCCTCCGAAGAATCGATATCCACAGGGTGCAACATCTACGGTGCAAGGTGCAACATCCGTCCAAAATGACGAAACAGTGCCGTACGACCTTTAGAAATGAGTGCATGGATTTGAAACATTGCGGTACCAAGATGCACCACTCTCCAGCGATGGTAAATCATAGACCAGCCACGGGGATCCCGTTTTACAGAAAAAATCCACGTGACGAAAAAACGAAGGGTAAAAAACTTCCATGACCCGATTGAGGTTCGGATAGGATTTTTGGGTATGAAACTAACCAGTGACGGCTGAAAGCTATCATAGCTGTAGAACTCACAGATACCTTCGTTTTGACTGGTTATTGCTCCCGTAACTCTAAACGAGCCAAGAGTTATGGCCCTCCGAAGAATCGATATCCACAGGGTGCAACATCTACGGTGCAAGGTGCAACATCCGTCCAAAATGACGAAACAGTGCCGTACGACCTATAGAAATGAGTGCATGGATTTGAAACATTGCGGTACCATGGTGCACCACTCTCCAGCGATGGTAAATCATAGACCAGCCACGGGGATCCCGTTTTACAGAAAAAATCCACGTGACGAAAAACGAAGGGTACAAGAATCCCATGACCCGATTGAGGTTCGGATAGGATTTTTTGGGTATGAAACTAACCAGTGATGGCTAAAAGCCGTCATAGCTGTAGAACTCACAGATATCTTCGTTTTGACTGGTTGTGGCTCCCGTAACTCTAAACGAGCCAAGAGTTATGGCCCTTCGAAGAATCGATATCCACGGGCTGCAACATCTACGGTGCAAGGTGCAACATCCGTCCAAAATGACGAAACAGTGTCGTACGACCTTTAGAAATGAGTGCATGGATTTGAAACATTGCAGTACCATGGTGCACCACTCTCCAGCGATGGTAAATCATAGACCAGCCACGGGGATCCCATTTTACAGAAAAAATCCACGTGACGTAAAAACGAAGGGTAAAAAACTTCCTTGACCCGATTGAGGTTCGGATAGGATTTTTTGGGTATGAAACTAACCAGTGACGGCTGAAAGCTGTCATAGCTGTAGAACTCACAGATACCTTCGTTTTGACTAGTTTTGGCTCCCGTAACTCTAAACGAGCCAAGAGTTATGGCCCTCCGAAGAATCGATATCCACATGGTGCAACATCTACGGTGCAAGGTGCAACATCCGTCCAAAATGACGAAACAGTGCCGTACGACCTTTAGAAATGAGTGCATGGATTTGAAACATTGCGGTACCAAGGTGCACCACTCTCGAGCGATGGTAAATCATAGACCAGCCACGGGGATCCCGTTTTACAGAAAAAATCCACGTGACGAAAAACGAAGGGTACAAGAATCCCTTGACCCGATTGAGGTTCGGATAGGATTTTTTGGGTATGAAACTAACAAGTGAAGGCTAAAAGCAGTCCTAGCTGTAGAACTCACAGATACCTTCGTTTTGACTGGTTATGGCTCCCGCAACTCTAAACGAGCTAAGAGTTATGGCCCTCCGAAGAATCGATATGCACAGGGTGCAACATCTACGGTGCAAGGTGCAAAATCCGTCCAAAATGACGAAACAGTGCCGTACGACCTTTAGAAATGAGTGCATGCATTTAAAACATTGCAGTACCATGGTGCACCACTCTCCAGCGATGGTAAATCATAGACCAGCCACGGGGATCCCGTTTTACAGAAAAAATCCACGTGACGAAAAAACGAAGGGTAAAAAACTTCCTTTACCCGATTGAGGTTCGGATAGGAATTTTTGGGTATGAAACTAACCAGTGACGGCTGGAAGCTGTCATAGCTGTAGAACTCACAGATACCTTCGTTTTGACTGGTTATGGCTCCCGTAACTCTAAACGAGCCAAGAGTTATGGCCCTCCGAAGAATCGATATCCACAGTGTGCAACAACTACGGTGCAAGATGCAACATCCGACCAAAATGACGAAACAGTGCCGTACGACCTTTAGAAATGAGTGCATGGATTTGAAACATTGCAGTACCATGGTGCACCACTCTCCAGCGATGGTAAATCATAGACCAGCCACGGGGATCCCGTTTTACAGAAAAAATGCACGTGACGAAAAACGAAGGGTACAAGAATCCCATGACCCGATTGAGGTTCGGATAGGATTTTTTGGGTATGAAACTAACCAGTGACGGCTGAAAGCCGTCATAGCTGTAGAGCTCACAGATATCTTCGTTTTGACTGGTTGTGGCTCCCGTAAATCTAAACGAGCCAAGAGTTATGGCCCTTCGAAGAATCGATATCCACAGGGTGCAACATCTACGGTGCAAGGTGCAACATCCGTCCAAAATGACGAAACAGTGCCGTACGACCTTTAGAAATGAGTGCATGGATTTGAAACATTGCAGTACCATTGTGCACCACTCTCCAGCGATGGTAAATCATAGACCAGCAACGGGGATCCCGTTTTACAGAAAAAATCCACGTGACGAAAAAACGAAGGGTAAAAAACTTCCTTGACCCAATTGAGGTTCGGGTAGGATTTTTTGGGTATGAAACTAACCAGTGACGGTTGAAAGCTGTCATAGCTGTAGAACTCACAGATACCATTGTTTTGACTGGTTATGACTCCCGTAACTCTAAACGAGCCAAGAGTTATGGCCCTTCGAAGAATCGATATCCACAGGGTGCAACATCTACGGTGCAAGGTGCAACATCCGTCCAAAATGACGAAACAGTGCCGTACGATCTTTAGAAATGAGTGCATGGATTTGAAACATTGCAGTACCATGGTGCACCACTCTCCAACGACGGTAAATCATAGACCAGCCACGGGGATCCCGTTTTACAGAAAAAATCCACGTGACGAAAAACGAATGGTACAAGAATCCCATGACCCGATTGAGGTTCGGATAGGATTTTTTGGGTATGAAACTAACAAGTGAAGGCTAAAAGCAGTCATAGCTGTAGAACTCACAGATACCTTCGTTTTGACTGGTTATGCCTCCCGTAACTCTAAACGAGCCAAGAGTTATGGCCCTCCGAAGAATCGATATCCACAGGGTGCAACATCTACGGTGCAAGGTGCAACATCCGTCCAAAATGACGAAACAGTGCCGTACGACCTTTAGAAATGAGTGCATGTATTTAAAACATTGCAGTACCATAGTGCACCACTCTCCAGCGATGGTAAATCATAGACCTGCCACAGGGATCCCGTTTTACAGAAAAAATCCACGTGACGAAAAAACGAAGGGTAAAAAACTTCCTTTACCCGATTGAGGTTCGGATAGGAATTTTTGGGTATGAAACTAACCAGTGACGGCTGAAAGCTGTCATAGCTGTAGAACTCACAGATACCTTCGTTTTGACTGGTTATGGCTCCCGTAACTCTAAACGAGCCAAGAGTTATGGCCCTTCGAAGAATCGATATCCACAGTGTGCAACAACTACGGTGCAAGGTGCAACATCCGTCCAAAATGACGAAACAGTGCCGTACGACCTTTAGAAATGAGTGCATGGCTTTGAAACATTGCAGTACCATGGTGCACCACTCTCCAGCGATGGTAAATCATAGACCAGCCACGGGGATCCCGTTTTACAGAAAAAATGCACGTGACGAAAAACGAAGGGTACAAGAATCCCATGACCCGATTGAGGTTCGGATAGGATTTTTTGGGTATGAAACTAACCAGTGAAGGCTAAAAGCTTTTATAGCTGTAGAACTCACAGATACCTTCGTTTTGACCGGTTATGGCTCTCGTAACTCTAAACGAGCCTAGAGTTATAGCCCTCCGAAGAATCGATATCCACAGGGTGCAACATCTACGGTGCAAGGTGCAACATCCGTCCAAAATGACGAAACAGTGCCGTACGACCTTTAGAAATGAGTGCATGTATTTGAAACATTGCAGTACCATGGTGCACCACTCTCCAGCGATGGTAAATCATAGACCAGCCACGGGGATCCCGTTTTACAGAAAAAATCCACGTGACGAAAAAACGAAGGGTAAAAAACTTCCTTGACCCGATTGAGGTTCGGATAGGATTTTTTGGGTATGAAACTAACCAGTGACGGCTGAAAGCTGTCATAGCTGTAGAACTCACAGATACCTTCCTTCTGACTGGTTATGGCACCCGTAACTCTAAACGAGCCAAGAGTTATGGCCCTCCGAAGAATCGATATCCACAGGGTGCAACATCTACGGTGCAAGGTGCAACATCCGTCCAAAATGACGAAACAGTGCCGTACGACCTTTAGAAATGAGTGCATGGATTTGAAACATTGCAGTACCATGGTGCACCGCTCTCCAGCGATGGTAAATCATAGACCAGCCACGGGGATCCCGTTTTACAAAAAAAATCCACGTGACGAAAAAACGAAGGGTAAAAAACTTCCTTGACCCGATTGAGGTTCGGATAGGATTTTTTGGGTATGAAACTAACCAGTGACGTCTAAAAGCTGTCATAGCTGTAGAACTCACAGATACCTTCATTTTGACTGGTTATGGCTCCCGTAACTCTAAACGAGCCAAGAGTTATGGCCCTCCGAAGAATCGATATCCACAGGATGCAACATCTACGGTACAAGGTGCAACATCCGTCCAAAATGACGAAACAGTGTCGTACGACCTTTACAAATGAGTGCATGGATTTGAAACATTGCGGTACCATGGTGCACCACTCTTCAGCGATGGTAAATCATAGACCAGCCACGGGGATCCCGTTTTACAGAAAAAATCCACGTGACGAAAAAACGAAGGGTAAAAAACTTCCATGACCCGATTGAGGTTCGGATAGGATTTTTGGGTATGAAACTAACCAGTGACGGCTGAAAGCTGTCATAGCTGTTGAACTCACAGATACCTTCGTTTTGACTGGTTGTGGCTCCCGTAACTCTAAACGAGCCAAGAGTTATGGCCCTCCGAAGAATCGATATCCACAGGGTGCAACATCTACGGTGCAAGGTGCAACATCCGTCCAAAATGACGAAACAGTGTCGTACGACCTTTAGAAATGAGTGCATGGATTTGAAACATTGCAGTACCATGGTGCACCACTCTCTAGCGATGGTAAATCATAGAGCAGCCACGGGGATCCCGTTTTACAGAAAAAATCCACGTGACGAAAAACGAAGGGTACAAGAATCCCATGACCCGATTGAGGTTCGGATAGGATTTTTTGGGTATGAAACTAACCAGTTGTTTGCAACAAAATTGGGCAAACACCCTTCGGAAGTTTTTGAAGAGATAGTAAATGAAGAACTTGAATTGGAAATAAGAACTATCTAACAAAAACTCCAAGTCACAGAAAAGTAAATTGCATAAAAAACAAGGATTTAGAGTGGTTCGGCGATGCGCCTACGTCCACTATGAAGTTTTGTCACTTTATTACTTAATACTTGAAGGTTACAAGTGTTTTTAAGCAAATTACAGCAGAAAATGGACTTAAATTCGAAATCAGCAACCAAGGAGGTGGTATGGAGTGCTTTTGGCAGCGTTTGGGCGTATCCTTTCTCTCCATATTCTCCGACCCCTTTTCTGAATGACCTGGGGCTCTATTTATAGGTGTGGAAGGCCAAAATCCCGCCTAAAACTCAGGGAGGTTGCCTGGCACGTGAGGGGGGCCCATAAGCCCGCGTTCTCGGAGTCCGTGCCCAGTTTGGGATCGATTCGAAGTGAACTTCGAATCGATCAAAAATGCATCCAATCGAGGCGAAATTTGGTGTGGACATTCTTCAACATGTATGCAAGCTTCTGTGAAAATTTCATGGCTTTGGATCATGGGATTGAGAGATATGATCGATTTAAGATTGCGTCTTCGTGTACCCTGTTTGCTTCGACTCCACTTATTGATTCATTCGAATCCATATGATTCGAATCCATACGGTTCGAATCCATAGGTTCGAATCCATACGGTTCGAATCCATAGGTTCGAATCCATACGGTTCGAATCCATAGGTTCGAATCCATACGGTTCGAATCCATGGATTCGAATCCATATGGCTCGACTCCATATGTTTCGAATCCATGCTTTTGTATGCGAAGGCAGTGACGTGGTGTATTGTGTGGATGGATTCGAAGCCGATGGATGCGAGGCCGATGGAGTCGAAATTGATGGATTCGAAGCATGTACCGGCTGATGGATTCGAGGCTAGGTGAAGTCGTTGATTCGAAGCGCATTCACCTCCGATGGATTCGAAGGGAGGCACGCCCCTGATGGATTCGAAGTAGGGAGTATTTTTAGATGGGTTCGAAGTGAAGACTTGCTTGGTGGACTCGAAGCAACTGCACTTCTCATGGGTTCGAGGCGACATGCGTCTTGATGGATTCGAAGGAAGGTCGGAGGATGGTTTCGAATTCCGTGGGTTCGAAATGGACGAATTCGAATCAATGTGGAGGTGACGATTTCGAACCAAGCAACATTCCTCTCTTTCAACCTTGAATCCATCATAACTCGAGCATACGACCTTGGATTGACTTGAAACTTGAAATGCTGGTTCCGATGACTTTGATCATCATGTCTTGTCGATTTTGGCCCAATCCGGGCTCGGAAAATATTCATCGATATCCATAGCGAAGGGGAGTACGATCAATCTCTGAGTTGAACTGTCTTCTGTTTTTGACCAGTCTTTTGATATCACGGCTTTGCCAAAAAGCGGGATAACATTTTGCCCCCCAAAGTACGTCTTGTGGGAACATGACGTGCTTTGAATAGTTGCCATCTCTTTCTGAAAAATCATTGCTCTCTTTTCGCTGAGACTCATACGCCATATTGTTGTAACTTTGCCTTGATATGATTGATTGCTGTATAATTGCGCTTAGTCGTTGGCTGTTGTAGTTGTAACAGGATGAGTGTTTGATCCCTGTAAATGTTTAAAATCGAATGTTAGTTTGATGTGTGTGCATACGTATTAGTTTGACCCCTACTAACGTCGTACGTTCACGAGTTATGTTGGTTCTTGTTTGCTGCTTAATTCCGTATTGATTTTCTCCTGAATCGATTTAAGATTCAAGTCAAAGTATTGCTTTTATGGTTATCTATGATTATCCTTTCGTATCGATCCTCTCCTGAATCGGTATACGAGGTAGACAAGTAGTTTTTTACATTTGAAGCGATCTCGTCCGTTTTCGTCCGTGGCCTTCGATGGATTCGAAGTTATGTTTGCGTAAATACGTGGCTTTCGAATCGATGGCCCGATGGACCTCGTGCTTCGAATCGATTGGACCTTCAATCCAGCCCTTGCTCATGTGCTTCTTCGAATCGATGGTGCCTCGTATCGATGCTGCCTTGCCGGATTCGAAGCTTAGGAGGGAGTCAGAGCCGTGATGGATTCGAAGCTTAGAAAGGATTCGAAGCTGTGATGGATTCGAAGCTTAAAAAGGATTCGAAGCTGTGATGGATTCGAAGCTTAAAAAGGATTCGAAGCTGTGATGGATTCGAAGCAGTGATGGACTCGAAGCTTAAAAAGGATTCGAAGTTGTGATGGATTCGAAGCAGTGATGGACTCGAAGCTTAAAAAGGATTCGAAACTGTGATGGATTCGAAGCAATGATGGACTCGAAGCTGTGATGGATTCGAAGCTTAGAAGGGATTCGAAAGTAGTCGTTCGAATAGATGGGGTTGTGACCTGTGGTAAGCGGTCAATATGACCGAGAGTCGAAGCGCCACCAATCCCCCTTGGAGTCCATATAAATACACAAGGCCGACTCCATTTTCACTTTTTACCTTTTACCATTGCTTTAGCTGCTTCTTCGAATCGATCCCAGAGCCAAATCAAACGTTCTTTTCCACGAGTCGATCAAATTCCTCCAAGCTTCCATTTGCAATCGAACCAAGCCAGGTAACCAAGGGATTGATTAGAGTTGGGAATGATAAAACTGGAATTTTTTGGCATTGATTCAACACTTTCTTCTGGAAATCTTGAAGTGTGGCAAGATATGAACAAAGTGGGTCGACTCGATGGAACTGAGGAACGAACCCATGCGTGTCGTATCATTAAGGGCGTTGTCTTACATTGTTTCGCATTGATCAAGGGGTGAGTGCTTCGAGTTGGTTTCGAATGTGCAGCTTCGAATCGATGATTGCAGGTGAACAAGAAAAATGCTTGCGGTGATCGATTCGAAACAGCAATATTTCGATCGATTCGAAGCGATGATACGTTGATTGATTCGAAGGAGTTTAACTCCGATCGATTCGAAGTCAGGTAGGGTTCCATGGGTTCGAACTGCTCTTGATGGATTCGATGGAGTTCGACTTCGATCGATTCGAAGTCAGGTGGAGTTCCATGGATTCGAACAGCTCTTTATGGATTCGAAGTCAGGTGGGGCTCCATGGGTTCGAACTGCTCCTCTGTTCCCAGGTCTTATTGAGTCCAACTACGTGGCATTGGGGCGTGCCGATGCGAAGTTTATCGATTCGACTCGTGTCGAATTGAGTTGATCGATTCGAACGTTCTCGCTTCTGGAACTTCCACTCCTTTGATTTGCTCCAATATCTGAACTACGACCAACTTTAAATTGAACTCTGACGAACTCACTAAATTTTTAGCATATTTGATTCCGACGAGCTTTGTCCTTGCATGATCAAAGTTGACCTGACCTGTCTTTTGGAGCTCGTCGATGGCACCATGACTTAAACACATATAACGAATTCATACTTGAATTGGTCAGTAGTATCTGAGTGACGCGAAAGTGACGGTCAGCGATGACGGTCGTTTTCGTTTTCCGATTCCAAAGTTCTGTCGTTCGGACACCGTGTTCCAATCTTGTAAAATTTTCTTTAGTTATGCACTTGCACTGCACGGCATATTCATATACTTCACACCGGGGAATATACGGGCTTTCTTTGTTTTTAACGCTGCTTTCTCGTGAGTTAGTTAATTATGGAGTCTTCGGGTTCTGAACAACAAGAGTTACAAAGCTTGCCTCCTCCAGTGCTAGAAATTCCAGAGATCCTTCCTGAAGTAATAGATCCTGCTCCGGACGAATTGCCGGAGGCCTTACTTATCGAGGATCCCATAGACTCCGTCCGATCCAATATTTCTGGAGCATTATTGTGTCGGATATGTTCGAAACATAACTTATCCCCGGATGACGTTTTGCTACCGAGAGTTGATGATAGACCTCACAATCCACCCGAGGGCTATACTGCTTTTTATCGCCATGCTTGTGCGGCTGGAACTCTCCCTCCGTTTAACCAATATATCAGGGAGATGCTATCGTTCATTGGAATCGCTCCCGCACAACTTCATCCCAACGGGCACGCGTTGCTGAACAGTGTTTTCAACTTATTCATGGACCGCCTCTTTCGTCCGCCTAGGCCAGCTGAGATTAGACATATATTCAACTTCAAGAGCAGGGGTGATAGTCCATCTTTCACCTTTCTGGAAGCAGTTAGAAACTGCCAGATTGTGACGGGAGCCTGGACCAGACTTAGTTACTTTAAGAATGAATGGTTCTTTGTCCAATGCCCCCCAGGATTCGCTAGGCGATGGCTGTCCAGACGTGAGTGTCGTAAATCGTGTAAACCTTCTTTAATAGTCATTGTCGACACTCGAACTGACATCAGGTGTTTTTCTTGCAGCTATCATATCAAGGCCAGACGGTGGTCGATACAGAAACGTCATCCGAAGTTTACAAGAGATCCCGAGTGATTTGCGGCACATTGACTCGGTCTTAACTGATGATAACTTAAGGATGCTGGGTTTAATTGAGACGAACCAGAGTATTGTCGTTGAGGGGTTGGCGAAATCGGCTCCGAAGGCAAAGAGGAAAACCGGTGTAGTGATAAGAGAAACGAGCGATGATGAGAGGACGCCTACTGACACCGGGCTAGCGGCTGACCTTCCCCAAGCAGGAAAAAAGCGGAAAGGCAAGGTTGTTGTTCCTAAATTTAAGAGACGGAAGTCTGTAGTCGTGTCTCGCTTGATCCCTGGAATTATTTCTTCTGACTCCGCTCTTTGTCAACCAGGAAACATTTTCATAGGACTGGATGACGTTCCCATCCCGGAATGCGTTTCTCTTTATCACGAGTCCGGGTTGGTTGAGCTCCGGGAAGCGTTAGACATAAGCGAGTTTTTACCCGTTAGTGCAGTCGATACTTCTGGTTGGTCGGGGGCTTTGCAAATTTGCATACACTTTCATGACACTACATGACTGCTTCACATGCCATATCGATTTTGCCTGGTACTTAACTGAACTGCATCTCTTTTCCAGGTAATATTGCTGGCCGTCAGTCTACATTGGACAAACTCCAAAGAGTGCATCACCCATCAACTTATTACGAATCTCGGCGTGGAGACTCCGATCGTGATCGCGACCGGAGGCATCATGGCCAATAGTATCAAGCAAAGGATCATCACCGTGGTTACTCTAGCCAGGAACGATCGGACAGGGATCGTAGACATCGCTCCCCTTCTCGATCTCCTCCGACATCCCGAAGTCACGTCCAGGTATCCGAGCCTCTGCGACATCAACCACCTTCGCAAGTTTCGAGGCTCGAGCCACATCGTCCTCGAACTAAGGTTGCAACTTCCACATCCGCGGAGGAGACCCTTATTGGGTCTTCTGGCGAAGGGGCCATCAGGCTTGCTCAATTGAGGAAGGACTTTCCAGAGATTTGCTTTGACGCTTGTATTTTTCCTCCCAATCTTAAAAGAATTCCTGAAGATGCCGCGACCACGGCGCTCAGCTACACCCGTGACTTTTTTGCTCAGTACAAAGAATGGTACAAAGCGGCTGTTAAGGCTTCCAAAGCTGCCTTCGACCGGGCCCAAATCATCGAGAAGCTGGAAGCCGATTTGGCTCAAAAGAGTCGCATTGTCGACATACTCCAATCTGAGGCGGAATCTTCCCGCAAGGCCGAGGTCGAGTCGTTAAAAAAGGTTGATGAGACATTAGTTGAGATGGCGAAAATGCAACAGGCACATTGTACTTTAGTTGAAGACTTAGGCCATCGATACAAGAATGTTGAATCTGAGCGGGATGCGGCAGTCAAGGAACTAGAGGAGTTAAAGGCTAAGTTCGCTGACATGAATAAAGAAACAGACGACGCGAACGTGGCCGCGCAAGAAGCGTGTGAGCAGGCTGTATCTTTTCGAGCTGAGCGCGATGCGGCAACTGCAAGGGTTAAGGAGGTTGAATCGGAGGTGGAGGAAAGTGTCCAAGCAGAGAGGTTCAAGATGGAGACCGAATTCGACGATCTCTTGGACACATATAATGCCAATGTATTAGAGCATAGAAATCTCTCCTGGCTAGGGGATTACTCGATGCCTCTCTACAATGCTTGGAAGAAATTAGTGGAAAACAAGAGGATGTCTTGTCCAGATGGGGTATTAGATGAGTTTGAGCTTGAGTCACGTCTGCTTAGCGAGGATGAGAGGAGAACCCTTCATGAAGCAATAATTTCTGTTGAAAAAGGAAGACTTGGCGTCCATCAAACGGAGGTTGGCGAAGGTTCGGGTATTGTGCATCATAGCGAGACTACTGAAGTCCCTGTTTCGACTTCATCCGAAGCTGTTGCTGTGGTTGATCCACAAGCTATTCCAGCCTACAATCCGGACCAACCGGAACTGTCTTCGGGCAAGACTCTCGTCCCCGAGCTTGTTCAAGCTCCAAGGCAAGGTAAAGTAGGTATTTTGATTACTCTCCTTACGTCTTAAAACATTGATTTTCGAGGGAATTTCTTGGTCTGATAGCTCTAATTTTTGTTGTTTAGTGACCGAGAGTGTCGCACCCGTGCTCCCTGTTCCTTCGGCTTTATATCCTATGCGTGGAGTTATTGTCACCGAGGCGATTTCAACTGCCGCCATGGTTGGTGATATGGGAGAGGGAGGCTCAATGTCATTCGATGTTCAAATGTTTGAAGAGCTATTTGGTCACCCTCTTGACCCCATCCCCGATCTTTCTTTTGCGACGATTGGAGCTGCTCCAGTTTCTAGCTCGATTGTGATGACCACCAGTGTATCTAGCGTGGCCCAACTGTCTCGAGAGGAAGAGATTTTAGCCGAGATAAGTGCCGAGAAGGCTACGACAGTGACAGTTGGTCCTGGTTGTGACGCTGCTCCCTCAAGCTTATCTTCTCTAATGATGATTTCTCCTGGTGGCACGGTAACCGTCTCGAGTGTTGCTGACCAAGTACATGTTACCGCTCCCATGCCCTCGGCTCACCCCCACAGAAGGATCTCTATCCCTTCCAGTTCTGAGGAAGACGTCGATATTATGCCAGACCCGGAGGATGTTCCCAAGAAAGGCAAAAAGTCTCGCAGGATGCCAGGCAGTGGGTCTAGCGGCTCGACTCCGAGGAAGAAGCACCGGAGGAAGAAAGAGTGAGCCCTTCTCTTTGTCTTGTGATTACGGATAACAATTCTTTTATCTTTTCTCTTGTTCTTTTTGGGCCGTGTATATGTGTGTATTCGGCCTCTACTTAATCGAAACATCTTTACTTGCCATGTAATCAATCCAGTTTTTGTTGGCTGATAAAATGGGAAATTATTCTTTTCTTTTACCTAAATGCCTTGCAGTATTTGTTTTCTATCCTCTCAATATTTTAAAGATAGCTTCGTGTCGCGATTTAATGAATGAGTTGGACTCTGAATACATTATCACTTAAGCCAGTGATTAACACTCAGCTTCTTGCCTCTTAGTTGCGGGGAATAATATTCATATTCTGGCGGCTGATTGCGTTTATTGCAAGTCTTGGGCACATGCCCCCCTTCTGGGGACTTATGACAATTTGAGATCGATAATCTGTCCTGCATTCCAGGAATCTGAGAGTTATCGATGTTTGGAACACGGTTCGCGCTCTGGGAACTCGGAATTGATGTTCACACTCCACTTCACGCTATGGGGATAGGGAGTTGATGTTGACATCTCGGCCCGTATTTCGGGAACTTCGAATAGTTGTTTGTACTTCGATTCGCGCTCCGGGAATCTGGACTAGATGCTTATACTCCAATTCGCACTCTGGGAAGTTGGAGTTTGTTCGCACTCCGGGAACGAATTATGGAATATTTATACTCCAATTTATGCTGTGGGAAGTTGGAGTTAGCCGATAGGTGGTCAGTCACACCTATTTGGGCTTTTTAGAAATTCGTTCACACTCTGGGAACGACGGATTTGATGTTTATACTCCAATTCGCGCTGCGGGAAGGTGGAGTTAGCCGATAGATGGTCAGTCACACCTATTTGGGCTTTTTAGGAATTCGTTCACACTCTGGGAACGACGGATTTGATGTTTATACTCCAATTCGCACTCTGGGAAGTTGGAGTCCGTTCGCGCTCCGGGAACGAATTATGGAATGTTTGTACTCCAATTCACACTCCGGGAAGTTGGAGTCCGTTCGCACTCCGGGAACGAATTATGGAATGTTTATACTCCAATTCACACTCTGGGAATTCGGAGTTAGTAAAAGGATTGTCGTGTATCAATCCCTGGGAATGCTGGTATTGTGTTTTGTCCCCGAGCTCGGGTTTCATTTAGTGAGTGACTGGTCGTATCACGGTTACTCCCTATTTAAATAAATCCCACCGTGCGATGGAATTTAGCTCTTTGTGTAACGTGATATTATGTGTTATTTTCAGTGAATCACAACTTTTGGCTCGAAGAGATGGCATTTTATTGCTGAAACGAAAGAAACATGGAAAAATCAGTTGCCTTATTACAAGTTCAAATTTCAAAATGCAAAAACAAAATGCTAAGAAAGAAATTGATAAAAATAGATAAATAAAGCCTGTCAGATGTAGTAGCGACGGAGGCTTCTGCTATTCCAGGCTCTTGGTAAAGTGAGACCATCAACGGTTGATAACTTGAATGTGCCATCTCTGAGCTTTTGTGAAATCATATACGACCCTTCCCAATTTGGGTTTATGTGCGAAGGGACCGGGTAAATTCTCTTGAGTACCAGGTCGCCGGGTTCAAAAGTTCGTGGGCGGACCTTGGCGTTGTATATTCGAGCGACTCGACCTCGATATGCAGCTGCCCTCACATCGGCTTCTTCACGCTTCTCATCAAGTAGATCTAGGGATTCAGCAAGTAATATAGCATTCGTTTTCGGGTCGTAGTATGTCACACGGTGAGAGTGAACTTCCATTTCGACTGGAATAACTGCCTCAGAGCCATAGGATAGAGAAAAAGGGGTGTGTCCGTTCGCAGTTTTGTGAGTCGTTCTGTACGCCCACAGAGCCATTGGTAGTTCATCAACCCACTTGCCCCCGGCTTTCTCCAGTCTTTTCTTCAATATAGACTTGATAACCTTATTGACGGCCTCGACCTGACCATTCGCTTGTGGGTGCGCTACTGCTGAGAATCTCTTATGGATGTGAAATCGCCGACAGAAGTCCCTGAATTCAGCACTGTCGAATTGGGTTCCATTGTCGGTGATAATAGTATGTGGGAGACCAAACCGGCATATGATGTTGCGTACCACGAAGTTGATTACCTTTTTTGTTGTAATTGTTGCAAGAGGCTCAGCCTCAGCCCATTTGGTGAAGTAATCAACCGCAACTATGGCGTACTTTGCACCCCCTTTAGCTAAAGGCAATGCACCGATTATATCCATCCCCACATTGCAAATGGCCACGGGCTGACCATTTGGGTTATATCAGAAGGCGGGGCTCTAGGGATCCGAGCGTGTCTCTGGCATTTATCACATCTTTTGGCATAATCCATAGCATCGCGGTTAACGATAGGCCAATAATATCCGTATCGAAGTATTTTCTTGGCAATTGCTTGACCCCCAGTGTGATCGCCACATTCTCCTTCGTGCACCTCACGCAACACTCGCTTGATTTCGTCATGTGCGATACACCGAAGAAGAGGAACAAGGTATCCCCTCCGATACATAACTCTGTTTTGAATGACAAATCGTCAAACCTTTCGAAGAATCTGTCTTCTTTCACTTCGTCGTTCTGGCAGTGTGCCATGCTCAATGTAGTCTCGGTAGGGGGTCATCCATGATTCCCTCTCGGAGGTAGCTTCAAATGTGAGTTCATTTTTCGTTCGATCAATGCTTGGAGAGGATAAAGTCTCGACGGGAACGAGTCCCAAGTGTTGAGTTTCGCCTGTGCTTGCCAACTTTGCCAACGAATCGGCTTTCTGATTGTGCTCTCGGGGTATGTAGAAGATGGTATAATAATCAAACTGACCCAGTATTTCTCAGACCTGGGTTAGATAAGCGGCTAGTCTTCGATCCTTGGCCTGATATTCACCCCGAACTTTGCATACCACCAACTGGGAATCGCAGTAGATCTCCACAGCGATAATTCTCAGGTCACGGGCCAACTTCAAACCGGTGAGCAAGGCTTCGTATTCAGCTTCGTTGTTGGTTGCCCGGAAATCAAACTTTAAGGCGTAGCAGATGGATCGGCCTTCGGAAGTCACAAGCACTATTCCTGCGCCCGAGCACCGATCGTTGGATGCACCATCAGTGTATAGCTTCCATATATATTCGGGGGAGTTACTAGTTTCAGGTAAGTCTTCAGGAACAGTGAATTCGGCAATGAAATCTGCTAGGACTTGACCGTGTATGGCTCTCCTCATAACATATGTGATGTCGAATTGACTCAGTTCAATGTTCCACTTTAGTAACCTGCCAGACGTCTCAGGTCGTGTGAGAACCTGTCGTAACGGTTGGTCGGTGTACACAATGATAGAGTGAGCCTGAAAATATGGACGGAGCTTCCTCGAGGCGATGACTAGGCAGTATGCCAATTTTTCTAGCCTTGGATAATTTCTCTCGGCCCCGGTTAATCGTTTACTGACATAATAGACTGGTTTCTGTGTTCAGTCTTCCTCTCGAACTAATGCAGCACTAATAGCGTTTTCAGAAACAGCCAGATAAAGGTATAATTGTTCGTGATCAACAGGTTTTGAAAGAATCGGTGGTGTGGAAAGATGCTGAACTGGCGATTGAAACGCGCCCTCACATTCCGTAGTCCATTCGAAGTTTCGTTTCCCTTTTCGGATCAGATCGAAGAAGGGGATGCATTTATCCGTTGATTTCGAGATGAACCTGCTCAGCGCTGCAACCTTCCCATTGAGACTCTGAACCTGTTTTATGGTCCTTGGGGTTTGAAGATTCCTGATTGCCCAGATCTTCTCGGGGTTGGCCTCTATTCCCCGGGCGTTGACGATGAACCCAAGGAACTTTCCGGAAGCGACCCCAAAATGACATTTTAGCGGATTGAGCTTCATCTCATATCTCCGGAGGACATTGAACATTGACTCTAAGTCTTTGACATGATCAGTGGAGTATCGTGATTTTACCAACATGTCATCCACATAGACCTCCATGGTTTTCCCGATCTGGTCGGCAAACATTCGGTTGACTAAGCGTTGGTAAGTTGCTCCGGCATTCTTTAAAACAAAAGGCATGACCTTGTAGCAGTATAGTCCCAGGTCAGTTACGAAGCTTGTATGTTCTTGATCGGGCACCTGCATGGGTATCTGATTGTACCCAGAGTAAGCATCCATGAAGGATAATAATTCATGTCCAGCCGTCGAATCCACAAGTTGATCGATTCGAGGAAGTGGAAAACTGTCTTTCGGACAAGCCTTGTTTAAGTCAGAGTAGTCGATGTACGTTCTCCATTTTCCATTCGGTTTGCGGACAAGTATAGGATTGGATACCCACTCCGGGTGCAAAGCATCTCAGATAAACCCATTCGTCTTCAACTTATCGACTTCTTCTTTGAGGGCGGCAGATCTCTCTGGATCCATACCGCGTCTCTTTTGCTTGACCGGGATGTACCGCGGGTCAATATTTAAGGTGTGGCTCGCGATGCCCGACGAGATTCCACACATATCGGAGTGCGTCCAGGAGAATACGTCTAGATTTGCTTGGAGAAATTCGACCAATTCCTGTTGTGCTTGCAGGTTTAGCTGAGACCCAATTTTCAATATTTTCGGATCGTTATTGTCATCAATTGGAACATCGATCGTCAGCTCGGCTGGGGAAGCTTGACTTTCTTTGGATTCATCATTATCTTCAGTGTCTCGAGGGTCAAGATCCTTCTGGAATTGGTCGTGGTGCCCGGGCCGAGGCCCAGGCGCTAATTGTCAATCATCGGCAAAGCGGACGCAGAGAGATTCCTCCACGCCCTTTCCTTTCGCCCTCCTCTGTGCTTCTCGTAGTTCAGCAACATAACAGGCTCTCCCAGCAGCCTGGTCCCCTTGAATGACCCTAATCCCGTGGTCAGTAGGGAACTTTAGAGTCAAACACCACGGGGCAATTGCTGCCCTAAATTCGGCAAAGGCTGGTCGGCCCAAAAAGGCATTATAGGGTGAATGGATATCCAGGACAACAAATTGTAACATTCGGACTCTATGGCGTTCTCCGTTTCCCAATTCTACTGGCAATTCCACCATCCCGGTGGGTATATTAGCACTTCCATCGAAGCCGTGGGTCCTACATTGAAAAGGCTTTAGATCTTTAGTCTCCATCTTCATCTGATCATAGGCCCTCTTAAACAAGATGTTTACTGAGCTTCCACTGTCTACCAGGATCCTCCTCATCCAAGCAGGACCAACCTGGGCGGATATGACTAGTGGGTCTATAGTCGGGGCTTCGACTTTATCAGCATCTCGGTTTCTAAATACGATATCATCCGCCATTGTCTTCTGTTGCTTAGCCGGAGCCCCTTCATCAAGTGTACTGCAGCTTTCAAAACTCACGTGCCTGATCGAATTGGCGTATGATTCCATTTCCCTCCAACTTCGATCCACTGGATGAGGGCCTCCACTGACTGTATTTATGACCAACCTTCCGCTTGTACGAGCGGGCTCCTCCTGTCTTTCTTGGTTCTGTGCACGATTTTGGTTTGACGGGCCCACACCACCGGCTTGCGGTGCCCGCACAAATTGGTCCAACTTCCTTTCTCTAATTAGTTTTTCAATAAGGTCTTGCAAATGCCTGCAGTCATTGGTGTTGTGTCCATAGCTTTCGTGAAATCTACAAAACTTCCCCGTTTGAATCTGTTTCTCCGACGATGGCTTCGGAGTCGGCTTCTTATATTGCATCGCATTACAGGTTTGTAGATATACGTTTTCCAATGTCGTATTCAGTGGTGTATAGCTTTCAAACATTTGCGCCCTACGTCGCGGGCCACGATTCTGATCCTTCTTCTTACTTCTATTATCGTCGTTCCTTGGCTGGGTATGCTTGTTCTGAATATTCAACTGTACTCTTCCTGAGCCCTCTTATGACTGTTTAACTGCCACATTGCTTTGAACCCCTCCATTGCTGGGCCTCGCATCATCCTGCTTCCTCGATTGTTTTGCATCCTCACGCCTCAAGAATTGGGCGGCTTTGGAACAGAAACGATCCAACGACGCGGGAGGTTTTCCAGCTAGCCAGTTTCCAAAATCAGAGTCGGGGTCAATCCCCTTATTCAGAGCCATCAAGATTGAATTATCATTGGGGTTAGTGATTTCTGCACAGGCGGCGTTGAATCTTTCCAGGTATCGCCTGAGTGTCTCCCCGGGGGCTTGACTGACACTAGATAAAGTATTTACGTCTTTAGGCCTGGCAATGTGCATACGGAATTGCTCAATAAATTTGGTAGCCAATTGGTCAAACGAGGAGATGGACCGTGGTGGTAATCGTGTAAACCACATTGTCACAATTCCCCCTAAGGAAATGGGAAAACTACGGCACTTTACTGCATCATCAGCTCTGGCAGCAGTCATTGACCATTCGTATTTCAGGATATGCTGGCTAGGGTCGGAGTTTCCTTCATACATGGGCAAAGCCGGCATCCTGAATCGCCGGGGAGGCTCAGCATACAATATGTCATCAGTGAACGGGGTGTGACTTCGAGAGATCCCCCAATCGTCATTTGTTAAACCTTGACTTTCGCGAACCATTTGGCGGACCATAGCTGAGAGATCAGGCGTTGCCATATTCGAAGGGTGTCGAGCCAAAGTGTGGTCGGGTTCCAAAGTGCTAGGTGGGATCGGGCGCTGTCGACGATCCGAATCTTGCCTCCTTGGCTCGACGTCTTCTGGGACATTCGGTCCTGGGACACGTTCCTGTGGGTGGTAGTTTGGACTGGAGTGATTTTGGGTGTCAACTCCTGTGTCAACTGCGGTGGCTTCGTTATCTGTAGTGTGCTGTGGAACAGTGCCTCCTCGAGAGGAAGGTCCCGTATGAAAACTGGCAGAGGGGCCAACTCTTATTTGCCCCACAGTTAATGTTTGCCGGAGAGCAGAAGCATGTGCATGACTTCCGTCTAGCCTGGGGCGCGTAGATCTGCCGTCATAGTCAGATGAGGCAGAGCTTTCCGTGGAAGAATACGGAGCGTGGTCCCTCTTGAATCCCCTTCGCCCTTGACGGTTTAGTTGGTTAGCCAATTCAGCATTGACACGTAACTGCTCGGTTAGCTATTGTCGGCTTTGAGTTAATTCCTGGAGTAATGTTTGGAACTCCTGTCTTGTAACCGGACCCGACCGATCCGTTTGCCCAGCGGCATCCTGATTGGCTGACTGTAGTTGTGTGGGATTCTGCCTATCCCGACCTTCTTGATTACCAACGTTGGAAGTGGTTCTCGTACTAACCATCCTGAAGGTTGGATTCCTGTCCTAGATTTTGAGCAAATCTGAAAAGAATGGAAGGAATCTGAATTTGAAGTCTGGATCTCCCTCTTAGATTTATGCAATCCGGTATCGAAGATAGATCCACGGAGCAGGAGAAAGAACTGGTTTTTCCTTCTCAGTGAAAGCACCAAAATGTTTGCACCAAAATTGGGCAAACACCCTTCGGAAGTTTTTGAAGAGATAGTAAATGAAAAACTTGAATTGGAAATAAGAACTATCTAACAAAAACTCCAAGTGACAGAAAAGTAAATTGCACAAAAACAAGGATTTAGAGTGGTTCGGCGATGCGCCTACGTCCACTATGAATTTTTGTCACTTTATTACTTAATACTTGAAGGTTACAAGTGTTTTAAGCAAATTACAGCAGAAAATGGACTTAAATTCGAAATCAGCAACCAAGGAGGTGGTATGGAGTGCTTTTGGCAGCGTTTGGGCATATCCTTTCTCTCCAAATTCTCCGACCCCTTTTCTGAATGACCAGGGGCTCTATTTATAGGTGTGGAAGGCCAAAATCCCGCCTAAAACTCAAGGAGGTTGCCTGGCACGTGAGGGGGGCCCATAAGCCCGCGTTCTCGGAGTCCGTGCCCAGTTTGGGATCGATTCGAAGTGAACTTCGAATCGATCAAAAATGCATCCAATCGAGGCGAAATTTGGTGTGGACATTCTTCAACATGTATGCAAGCTTCTGTGAAAATTTCATGGCATTTGGATCATGGGATTGAGAGATATGATCGATTTAAGATTACGTCTTCGTATACCCTGTTTGCTTCGACTCCACTTACTGATTCATTTGAATCCATATGATTCGAATCCATATGGTTCGAATCCATATGGTTTGAATCCATAGGTTCGAATCCATACGGTTTGAATCCATAGGTTCGAATCCATACGGTTCGAATCCATGGATTCGAATCCATATGGTTCGACTCCATATGTTTCGAATCCATGCTTTTGTGTGCGAAGGCAGTGACGTGGTGTATTGTGTGGATGGATTCGAAGCTGATGGATGTGAGGCCGATGGAGTCGAAGTTGATGGATTCGAAGCATGTACTTGCTGATGGATTCAGGCTAGCTGAAGTCGTTGATTCGAAGCGTATTCACCTCCGATGGATTCGAAGGGTGGCACGCCCCTGATGGATTCGAAGTAGGGAGTATTTTTAGATGGGTTCGAAGTGAAGGCTTGCTTGGTGGACTCGAAGCAACTGCACTTCTCATGGGTTCGAGGCGACATGCGTCTTGATGGATTCGAAGGAAGGCCAGAGGATGGTTTCGAATTCCGTGGGTTCGAAATGGACGAATTCGAATCAATGTGGAGGTGACGGGTTCGAACCAAGCAACATTCCTCTCTTTCAACTTTGAATCCATCATAACTCGAGCATACGACCTTAGATTGACTTGAAACTTGAAATGCTGGTTCCTATGACTTTAATCATCATGTCTTGTCAATTTTGGCCCAATCCAGGCTCGGACAATATTCATCGATATCCATAGCGAAGGGGAGTACGATCAATCTCTGAGGTGAACGGTCTTCTGTTTTTGACCAGTCTTTTGATATCACGGCTTTGCCAAAAAGCGGGATAACACCAGTGAAGGCTAAAAGCTGTCATAGCTGTAGAACTCGCAGATACCTTCGTTTTGACTGGTTATTGCTCCGGTAACTCTAAACGAGCCAAGAGTTATGGCCCTCCGAAGAATCGATATCCACAGGGTGCAACATCTACGGTGCAAGGTGCAACATCCGTCCAAAATGACGAAACAGTGCCGTACGACCTTTAGAAATGAGTGCATGTATTTAAAACATTGCAGTACCATGGTGCACCACTCTCCAGCGATGGTAAATCATAGACCAGCCACGGGGATCCCGTTTTACAGAAAAAATCCACGTGACGAAAAAACGAAGGGTAAAAAACTTCCTTGACCCGATTGAGGTTCGGACAGGATTTTTTGGGTATGAAACTAACCAGTGACGGCTGAAAGCTGTCATAGCTGTAGAACTCACAGATTCCTTCGTTTTGACTGGTTATGGTTCCCGTAACTCTAAACGAGCCAAGAGTTATGGCCCTCCGAAGAATCGATATCCACAGGGTGCAACATCTACGGTGCAAGGTGCAACATCCGTCCAAAATGACGAAACAGTGTCGTACGACCTTTAGAAATGAGTGCATGGATTTGAAAGATTGCAGTACCATGGTGCACCACTCTCCAGCGATGGTAAATCATAGACCAGCCACGGGGATCCCGTTTTACAGAAAAAATCCACGTGACTAAAAAACGAAGGGTAAAAAACTTCCTTGACCCGATTGAGGTTCGGATAGGATTTTGTGGGTATGAAACTAACCAGTGACGGCTGAAAGCAGTCATAGCTGTAGAACTCACAGATACCTTCGTTTTGACTCATTATGGCTCCCGTAACTCTAAACGAGCCAAGAGTTATGGCCCTCCGAAGAATCGATATCCACAGGGTTCAACATCTACGGTGCAAGGTGCAACATCCATCCAAAATGACGAAACAGTGCCGTACGACCTTTAGAAATGAGTGCATCGATTTGAAACATTGCAGTACCATGGTGCACCACTCTCCAGCGACGGTAAATCATAGACCAGCCACGGGGATCCCGTTTTACAGAAAAAATCCACGTGACGAAAAACGAAGGGTACAAGAATCCCATGACCCGATTGAGGTTCGGATAGGATTTTTTGGGTATGAAACTAACCAGTGAAGGCTAAAAGCAGTCATAGCTGTAGAACTCACAGATACCTTCGTTTTGACTGTTTATGGCTCCCGTAACTCTAAACGAGCCAAGTGTTATGGCCCTCCGAAGAATCGATATCCACAGGGTGCAACATCTATGGTGCAAGGTGCAACATCCGTCCAAAATGACGAAACAGTGCCGTACGACCTTTAGAAATGAGTGCATGTATTTAAAACATTGCAGTACCATGGTGCACCACTCTCCAGCGACGGTAAATCATAGACCAGCCACGGGGATCCCGTTTTACAGAAAAAATCCACGTGACGAAAAACGAAGGGTACAAGAATCCCATGACCCGATTGAGGTTCGGATAGGATTTTTTGGGTATGAAACTAACCAGTGAAGGCTAATAGCAGTCATAGCTGTAGAACTCAAAGATACCTTCGTTTTGACTGGTTATGGCTCTCGTAACTCTAAACGAGCGAAGAGTTATGGCCCTCCGAATAATCGATATCCACAGTGTGCAACATCTACGGTGCAAGGTGCAACATCCCTCCAAAATGATGAAACAGTGTCGTACGACCTTTAGAAATGAGTGCATGTATTTAAAACATTGCAGTACCATGGTGCACTACTCTCCAGCGATGGTAAATCATAGACCAGCCACGGGGATCCCGTTTTACAGAAAAAATCCACGTGACGAAAAAACGAAGGGTAAAAAACATCCTTGACCCGATTGAGGTTCGGATAGGATTTTTTGGGTATGAAACTAACCAGTGACGGCTAAAAGCTGTCATAGCTGTAGAACTCACATATACCTTCGATTTGACTGGTTATGGCTCCCGTAACTCTAAACGAGCCAAGAGTTATGGCCCTCCGAAGAATCGATATCCACAGTGTGCAACAACTATAGTGCAAGGTGCAACATCCGTCCAAAATGACGAAACAGTGCCGTACGACCTTCAGAAATGAGTGCATGGATTTGAAACATTGCAGTACCATGGTGCACCACTCTCCAGCGATGGTAAATCATAGACCAGCCACGGGGATCCCGTTTTACAGAAAAAATCCACGTGACGAAAAACGAAGTGTACAAGAATCCCATGACCCGATTGAGGTTCGGATAGGATTTTTTGGGTATGAAACTAACCAGTGAAGGCTAAAAGCTGTTATTGCTGTAGAACTCACAGATACCTTCGTTTTGACTAGTTATGGCTCTCGTAACTCTAAACGAGCCAAGAGTTATGGCCCTCCGAAGAATCGGTATCCACAGGGTGCAACATCTACGGTGCAAGGTGCAACATCCGTCCAAAATGACGAAACAGTGCCGTACGACCTTTAGAAATGAGTGCATGTATTTGAAACATTGCAGTACCATGGTGCACCACTCTCCAGCGATGGTAAATCATAGACCAGCCACGGGGATCCCGTTTTACAGAAAAAATCCACGTGACGAAAAACGAAGGGTACAAGAATCCCATGACCCGATTGAGGTTCGGATAGGATTTTTTGGGTATGAAACTAACCAGTGAAGGCTAAAAGCAGTCATAGCTGTAGAACTCATAGATACCTTCGTTTTGACTGGTTATGGCTCCCGTAACTCTAAACGAGCCAAGTTTTATGGCCCTCCGAAGAATCGATATCCACAGGGTGCAACATCTATGGTGCAAGGTGCAACATCCGTCCAAAATGACGAAACAGTGCCGTACGACCTTTAGAAATGAGTGCATGTATTTAAAACATTGCAGTACCATGGTGCACCACTCTCCAGCGACGGTAAATCATAGACCAGCCACGGGGATCCCGTTTTACAGAAAAAATCCACGTGACGAAAAACGAAGGGTCCAAGAATCCCATGACCCGATTGAGGTTCGGATAGGATTTTTTGGGTATGAAACTAACCAGTGAAGGCTAATAGCAGTCATAGCTGTAGAACTCAAAGATACCTTCGTTTTGACTGGTTATGGCTCTCGTAACTCTAAACGAGCGAAGAGTTATGGCCCTCCGAATAATCGATATCCACAGTGTGCAACATCTACGGTGCAAGGTGCAACATCCCTCCAAAATGATGAAACAGTGTCGTACGACCTTTAGAAATGAGTGCATGTATTTAAAACATTGCAGTACCATGGTGCACTACTCTCCAGCGATGGTAAATCATAGACCAGCCACGGGGATCCCGTTTTACAGAAAAAATCCACGTGACGAAAAAACGAAGGGTAAAAAACATCCTTGACCCGATTGAGGTTCGGATAGGATTTTTTGGGTATGAAACTAACCAGTGACGGCTAAAAGCTGTCATAGCTGTAGAACTCACATATACCTTCGATTTGACTGGTTATGGCTCCCGTAACTCTAAACGAGCCAAGAGTTATGGCCCTCCGAAGAATCGATATCCACAGTGTGCAACAACTATAGTGCAAGGTGCAACATCCGTCCAAAATGACGAAACAGTGCCGTACGACCTTCAGAAATGAGTGCATGGATTTGAAACATTGCAGTACCATGGTGCACCACTCTCCAGCGATGGTAAATCATAGACCAGCCACGGGGATCCCGTTTTACAGAAAAAATCCACGTGACGAAAAACGAAGGGTACAAGAATCCCATGACCCGATTGAGGTTCGGATAGGATTTTTTGGGTATGAAACTAACCAGTGAAGGCTAAAAGCTGTTATTGCTGTAGAACTCACAGATACCTTCGTTTTGACTAGTTATGGCTCTCGTAACTCTAAACGAGCCAAGAGTTATGGCCCTCCGAAGAATCGGTATCCACAGGGTGCAACATCTACGGTGCAAGGTGCAACATCCGTCCAAAATGACGAAACAGTGCCGTACGACCTTTAGAAATGAGTGCATGTATTTGAAACATTGCAGTACCATGGTGCACCACTCTCCAGCGATGGTAAATCATAGACCAGCCACGGGGATCCCGTTTTACAGAAAAAATCCACGTGACGAAAAAACGAAGGGTAAAAAACTTCCTTGACCCGATTGAGGTTCGGATAGGATTTTTTGGGTATTAACTAACCAGTGACGGCTGAAAGCTGTCATAGCTGTAGAACTCACAGATACCTTCGTTTTGACTAGTTATGGCTCCCGTAAATCTAAACGAGCCAAGAGTTATGGCCCTCCGAAGAATCGATATCCACAGTGTGCAACAACTATGGTGCAAGGTGCAACATCCGTCCAAAATGACGAAACAGTGTCGTACGACCTTTAGAAATGAGTGCATAGATTTGAAACATTGCAGTACCATGGTGCACCACTCTCCAGCGATGGTAAATCATAGACCAGCCACGGGGATCCCGTTTTATAGAAAAAATCCACGTGACGAAAAAACGAAGGGTAAAAAACTTCCTTGGCCCGATTGAGGTTCGGATAGGATTTTTTGGGTGTGAAACTAACCAGTGACGGTTGAAAGCTGTCATAGCTGTAGAACTCACACATACCTTCATTTTGACTTGTTATGACTCCCGTAACTCTAAACGAGCCAAGAGTTATGGCCCTCCGAAGAATCGATATCCACAGGGTGCAACATCTACGGTGCAAGGTGTAACATCCGTCCAAAATGACGAAACAGTGCCGTACGACCTTTAGAAATGAGTGCATGGATTTGAAACATTGCAGTACCATGGTGCACCACTCTCCAGCGGCGGTAAATCATAGACCAGCCACGGGGATCCCGATTTACAGAAAAAATCCACGTGACGAAAAACGAAGGGTACAAGAATCCCATGACCCGATTGAGGTTCGGATAGGATTTTTTGGGTATGAAACTAACCAGTGAAGGCTCAAAGCAGTCATAGCTGTAGAACTCACAGATACCTTCGTTTTGACTGGTTATGGCTCCCGTAACTCTAAACGAGCCAAGAGTTATGGCCCTCCAAAGAATCGATATGCACAGGGTGCAACATCTACGGTGCAAGGTGCAACATCCGTCCAAAATGACGAAACAGTGTCGTACGACCTTTAGAAATGAGTGCATGTATTTAAAACATTGCAGTACCATGGTGCACCACTCTCCAGCGATGGTAAATCATAGACCAGCCACGGGGATCCCGTTTTACAGAAAAAATCCACGTGACGAAAAAACGAAGGGTAAAAAACTTCCTTGACCCGATTGAGGTTCGGATAGGATTTTTTGGGTATGAAACTAACCAGTGACGGCTGAAAGCTGTCATAGCTGTAGAACTCACAGATACCTTCGTTTTGACTGGTTATGGCTCCCATAACTCTAAACGAGCCAAGAGTTATGGCCCTCCGAAGAATCGATATCCACAGTGTGCAACAACTACGGTGCAAGGTGCAACATCCGTCCAAAATGACGAAACAGTGCCGTACGACCTTTAGAAATGAGTGCATGGAATTGAAACATTGCAGTACCATGGTGCACCACTCTCCAGCGATGGTAAATCATAGACCAGCCACGGGAATCCCGTTTTACAGAAAAAATCCACGTGACGAAAAACGAAGGGTACAAGAATCCCATGACCCGATTGAGGTTCGGATAGGATTTTTTGGGTATGAAACTAACCAGTGAAGGCTAAAAGCTGTTATTGCTGTAGAACTCACAGATACCTTCGTTTTGACTGGTTATGACTCTCGTAACTCTAAACGAGCCAAGAGTTATGGCCCTCCGAAGAATCGATATCCACAGGGTGCAACATCTACGGTGCAAGGTGCAACATCCGTCCAAAATGATGAAACAGTGCCGTACGACCTTTAGAATTGAGTGCATGTATTTGAAACATTGCAGTACCATGGTACACCACTCTCCAGCGATGGTAAATCATAGACCAACCACGGGGATCCCGTTTTACAGAAAAAATCCACGTGACGAAAAAACGAAGGGTAAAAAACTTCCTTGACCCGATTGAGGTTCGGATAGGATTTTTTGGGTATGAAACTAACCAGTGACGGCTGAAAGCTGTCATAGCTGTAGAACTCACAGATACCTTCGTTTTGACTGGTTATGGCACCCGTAACTCTAAACGAGCCAAGAGTTATGGCCCTCCGAAGAATCGATATCCACAGGGTGCAACATCTACGGTGCAAGGTGCAACATCCGTCCAAAATGACGAAACAGTGTCGTACGACCTTTAGAAAAGAGTGCATGGATTTGAAACATTGCAGTACCATGGTGCACCACTCTCCAGCGATGGTAAATCATAGACCAGCCACGGGGATCCCGTTTTACAGAAAAAATCCACGTGATGAAAAAACGAAGGGTAAAAAACTTCCTTGACCCGATTGAGGTTCGGATAGGATTTTTTGGGTATTAAACTAACCAGTGACAGCTGAAAGCTGTCATAGATGTAGAACTCACAGATAACTTCGTTTTGACTGGTTATGGCTCCCGTAACTCTAAACGAGCCAAGAGTTATGGCCCTCCGAAGAATCGATATCCACAGGGTGCAACATCTACGGTGCAAGGTGCAACATCCGTCCAAAATGACGAAACAGTGCCGTACGACCTTTACAAATGAGTGCATGGATTTGAAACATTGTGGTACCATGGTGCACCACTCTCCAGCGATGGTAAATCATAGACCAGCCACGGGGATCCCGTTTTACAGAAAAAATCCACGTGGCGAAAAAACAGAGGGTAAAAAACTTCCATGACCCGATTGAGGTTCGGATAGGATTTATGGGTATGAAACTAACCAGTGATGGCTGAAAGCTGTCATAGTTGTAGAACTCACAGATACCTTCGTTTTGACTGGTTATGGCTCCCGTAACTCTAAACGAGCCAAGAGTTATGGCCCTCCGAAGAATCGATATCCACAGGGTGCAACATCTACGGTGCAAGGTGCAACATCCGTCCAAAATGACGAAACAGTGTCGTACGACCTTCAGAAATGAGTGCATGGATTTGAAACATTGCAGTACCATGGTGCACCACTCTCCAGCGATGGTAAATCATAGACCAGCCACGGGGATCCCGTTTTACAGAAAAAATTCACGTGACGAAAAACGAAGGGTACAAGAATCCCATGACCCGATTGAGGATCGGATAGGATATTTTGGGTATGAAACTAACCAGTGAAGGCTAAAAGCTGTTATTGCTGTATAACTCACAGATACCTTCGTTTTGACTAGTTATGGCTCTCGTAACTCTAAACGAGCCAAGAGTTATGGCCCTCCGAAGAATCGGTATCCACAGGGTGCAACATCTACGGTGCAAGGTGCAACATCCGTCCAAAATGACGAAACAGTGCCGTACGACCTTTAGAAATGAGTGCATGTATTTGAAACATTGCAGTACCATGGTGCACCACTCTCCAGCGATGGTAAATCATAGACCAGCCACGGGGATCCCGTTTTACAGAAAAAATCCACGTGACGAAAAAACGAAGGGTAAAAAACTTCCTTGACCCGATTGAGGTTCGGATAGGATTTTTTGGGTATTAACTAACCAGTGACGGCTGAAAGCTGTCATAGCTGTAGAACTCACAGATACCTTCGTTTTGACTAGTTATGGCTCCCGTAACTCTAAACGAGCCAAGAGTTATGGCCCTCCGAAGAATCGATATCCACAGTGTGCAACAACTATGGTGCAAGGTGCAACATCCGTCCAAAATGACGAAACAGTGTCGTACGACCTTTAGAAATGAGTGCATAGATTTGAAACATTGCAGTACCATGGTGCACCACTCTCCAGCGATGGTAAATCATAGACCAGCCACGGGGATCCCGTTTTATAGAAAAAATCCACGTGACGAAAAAACGAAGGGTAAAAAACTTCCTTGGCCCGATTGAGGTTCGGATAGGATTTTTTGGGTGTGAAACTAACCAGTGACGGTTGAAAGCTGTCATAGCTGTAGAACTCACACATACCTTCATTTTGACTTGTTATGACTCCCGTAACTCTAAACGAGCCAAGAGTTATGGCCCTCCGAAGAATCGATATCCACAGGGTGCAACATCTACGGTGCAAGGTGTAACATCCGTCCAAAATGACGAAACAGTGCCGTACGACCTTTAGAAATGAGTGCATGGATTTGAAACATTGCAGTACCATGGTGCACCACTCTCCAGCGGCGGTAAATCATAGACCAGCCACGGGGATCCCGATTTACAGAAAAAATCCACGTGACGAAAAACGAAGGGTACAAGAATCCCATGACCCGATTGAGGTTCGGATAGGATTTTTTGGGTATGAAACTAACCAGTGAAGGCTAAAAGCAGTCATAGCTGTAGAACTCACAGATACCTTCGTTTTGACTGGTTATGGCTCCCGTAACTCTAAACGAGCCAAGAGTTATGGCCCTCCAAAGAATCGATATGCACAGGGTGCAACATCTACGGTGCAAGGTGCAACATCCGTCCAAAATGACGAAACAGTGTCGTACGACCTTTAGAAATGAGTGCATGTATTTAAAACATTGCAGTACCATGGTGCACCACTCTCCAGCGATGGTAAATCATAGACCAGCCACGGGGATCCCGTTTTACAGAAAAAATCCACGTGACGAAAAAACGAAGGGTAAAAAACTTCCTTGACCCGATTGAGGTTCGGATAGGATTTTTTGGGTATGAAACTAACTAGCGACGGCTGAAAGCTGTCATAGCTGTAGAACTCACAGATACCTTCGTTTTGACTGGTTATGGCTCCCGTAACTCTAAACGAGCCAAGAGTTATGGCCCTCCGAAGAATCTATATCCACAGTGTGCAACAACTACGGTGCAAGGTGCAACATCCGTCCAAAATGACGAAACAGTGCCGTACGACCTTTAGAAATGAGTGCATGGAATTGAAACATTGCAGTACCATGGTGCACCACTCTCCAGCGATGGTAAATCATAGACCAGCCACGGGAATCCCGTTTTACAGAAAAAATCCACGTGACGAAAAACGAAGGGTACAAGAATCCCATGACCCGATTGAGGTTCGGATAGGATTTTTTGGGTATGAAACTAACCAGTGAAGGCTAAAAGCTGTTATTGCTGTAGAACTCACAGATACCTTCGTTTTGACTGGTTATGACTCTCGTAACTCTAAACGAGCCAAGAGTTATGGCCCTCCGAAGAATCGATATCCACAGGGTGCAACATCTACGGTGCAAGGTGCAACATCCGTCCAAAATGATGAAACAGTGCCGTACGACCTTTAGAAATGAGTGCATGTATTTGAAACATTGCAGTACCATGGTACACCACTCTCCAGCGATGGTAAATCATAGACCAACCACGGGGATCCCGTTTTACAGAAAAAATCCACGTGACGAAAAAACGAAGGGTAAAAAACTTCCTTGACCCGATTGAGGTTCGGATAGGATTTTTTGGGTATGAAACTAACCAGTGACGGCTGAAAGCTGTCATAGCTGTAGAACTCACAGATACCTTCGTTTTGACTGGTTATGGCACCCGTAACTCTAAACGAGCCAAGAGTTATGGCCCTCCGAAGAATCGATATCCACAGGGTGCAACATCTACGGTGCAAGGTGCAACATCCGTCCAAAATGACGAAACAGTGCCGTACGACCTTTAGAAAAGAGTGCATGGATTTGAAACATTGCAGTACCATGGTGCACCACTCTCCAGCGATGGTAAATCATAGACCAGCCACGGGGATCCCGTTTTACAGAAAAAATCCACGTGATGAAAAAACGAAGGGTAAAAAACTTCCTTGACCCGATTGAGGTTCGGATAGGATTTTTTGGGTATTAAACTAACCAGTGACAGCTGAAAGCTGTCATAGATGTAGAACTCACAGATAACTTCGTTTTGACTGGTTATGGCTCCCGTAACTCTAAACGAGCCAAGAGTTATGGCCCTCCGAAGAATCGATATCCACAGGGTGCAACATCTACGGTGCAAGGTGCAACATCCGTCCAAAATGACGAAACAGTGCCGTACGACCTTTACAAATGAGTGCATGGATTTGAAACATTGTGGTACCATGGTGCACCACTCTCCAGCGATGGTAAATCATAGACCAGCCACGGGGATCCCGTTTTACAGAAAAAATCCACGTGGCGAAAAAACAGTGGGTAAAAAACTTCCATGACCCGATTGAGGTTCGGATAGGATTTTTGGGTATGAAACTAACCAGTGATGGCTGAAAGCTGTCATAGTTGTAGAACTCACAGATACCTTCGTTTTGACTGGTTATGGCTCCCGTAACTCTAAACGAGCCAAGAGTTATGGCCCTCCGAAGAATCGATATCCACAGGGTGCAACATCTACGGTGCAAGGTGCAACATCCGTCCAAAATGACGAAACAGTGTCGTACGACCTTCAGAAATGAGTGCATGGATTTGAAACATTGCAGTACCATGGTGCACCACTCTCCAGCGATGGTAAATCATAGACCAGCCACGGGGATCCCGTTTTACAGAAAAAATCCACGTGACGAAAAACGAAGGGTACAAGAATCCCATGACCCGATTGAGGATCGGATAGGATATTTTGGGTATGAAACTAACCAGTGAAGGCTAAAAGCTGTTATTGCTGTAGAACTCACAGATACCTTCGTTTTGACTGGTTATGGCTCTCGTAACTCTAAACAAGCCAAGAGTTATGGCCCTCCGAAGAATCGGTATCCACAGGGTGCAACATCTACGGTGCAAGGTGCAACATCCGTCCAAAATGACGAAACAGTGCCGTACGACCTTTAGAAATGAGTGCATGTATTTGAAACATTGCAGTACCATGGTGCACCACTCTCCAGCGATGGTAAATCATAGACCAGCCACGGGGATCCCGTTTTACAGAAAAAATCCACGTGACGAAAAAACGAAGGGTAAAAAACTTCCTTGACCCGATTGAGGTTCGGATAGGATTTTTTGGGTATTAACTAACCAGTGACGGCTGAAAGCTGTCATAGCTGTAGAACTCACAGATACCTTCGTTTTGACTGGTTATGGCTCCCGTAACTCTAAACGAGCCAAGAGTTATGGCCCTCCGAAGAATCGATATCCACAGTGTGCAACAACTATGGTGCAAGGTGCAACATCCGTCCAAAATGACGAAACAGTGTCGTACGACCTTTAGAAATGAGTGCATAGATTTGAAACATTGCAGTACCATGGTGCACCACTCTCCAGCGATGGTAAATCATAGACCAGCCACGGGGATCCCGTTTTACAGAAAAAATCCACGTGACGAAAAAACGAAGGGTAAAAAACTTCCTTGGCCCGATTGAGGTTCGGATAGGATTTTTTGGGTATGAAACTAACCAGTGACGGTTGAAAGCTGTCATAGCTGTAGAACTCACACATACCTTCATTTTGACTTGTTATGACTCCCGTAACTCTAAACGAGCCAAGAGTTATGGCCCTCCGAAGAATCGATATCCACAGGGTGCAACATCTACGGTGCAAGGTGTAACATCCGTCCAAAATGACGAAACAGTGCCGTACGACCTTTAGAAATGAGTGCATGGATTTGAAACATTGCAGTACCATGGTGCACCACTCTCCAGCGGCGGTAAATCATAGACCAGCCACGGGGATCCCGTTTTACAGAAAAAATCCACGTGACGAAAAAACGAAGGGTAAAAAACTTCCTTGACCCGATTGAGGTTCGGACAGGATTTTTTGGGTATGAAACTAACCAGTGACGGCTGAAAGCTGTCATAGCTGTAGAACTCACAGATACCTTGTTTCGACTGGTTATGGCTCCCGTAACTCTAAACGAGCCAAGAGTTATGGCCCTCCAAAGAATCGATATGCACAGGGTGCAACATCTACGGTGCAAGGTGCAACATCCATCCAAAATGACGAAACAGTGTCGTACGACCTTTAGAAATGAGTGCATGTATTTAAAACATTGCAGTACCATGGTGCACCACTCTCCAGCGATGGTAAATCATAGACCAGCCACGGGGATCCCGTTTTACAGAAAAAATCCACGTGACGAAAAAACGAAGGGTAAAAAACTTCCTTGACCCGATTGAGGTTCGGATAGGATTTTTTGGGTATGAAACTAACCAGTGACGGCTGAAAGCTGTCATAGCTGTAGAACTCACAGATACCTTCGTTTTGACTGGTTATGGCTCCCGTAACTCTAAACGAGCCAAGAGTTATGGCCCTCCGAAGAATCGATATCCACAGTGTGCAACAACTACGGTGCAAGGTGCAACATCCGTCCAAAATGACGAAACAGTGCCGTACGACCTTTAGAAATGAGTGCATGGAATTGAAACATTGCAGTACCATGGTGCACCACTCTCCAGCGATGGTAAATCATAGACCAGCCACGGGAATCCCGTTTTACAGAAAAAATCCACGTGACGAAAAACGAAGGGTACAAGAATCCCATGACCCGATTGAGGTTCGGATAGGATTTTTTGGGTATGAAACTAACCAGTGAAGGCTAAAAGCTGTCATGGCTGTAGAACTCACAGATACCTTCGTTTTGACTGGTTATGGCTCCCGTAACTCTAAACGAGCCAAGAGTTATGGCCCTCCGAAGAATCGATATCCACAGGGTGCAACATCTACGGTGCAAGGTGCAACATCCGTCCAAAATGATGAAACAGTGCCGTACGACCTTTAGAAATGAGTGCATGTATTTGAAACATTGCAGTACCATGGTACACCACTCTCCAGCGATGGTAAATCATAGACCAGCCACGGGGATCCCGTTTTACAGAAAAAATCCCCGTGACGAAAAAACGAAGGGTCAAAAACTTCCTTGACCCGATTAAGGTTCGGATACGATTTTTTGGGTATGAAACTAACCAGTGACGGCTGAAAGCTGTCATAGCTGTAGAACTCACAGATACCTTCGTTTTGACTGGTTATGGCACCCGTAACTCTAAACGAGCCAAGAGTTATGGCCCTCCGAAGAATCGATATCCACAGGGTGCAACATCTACGGTGCAAGGTGCAACATCCGTCCAAAATGACGAAACAGTGCCGTACGACCTTCAGAAAAGAGTGCATGGATTTGAAACATTGCAGTACCATGGTGCACCACTCTCCAGCGATGGTAAATCATAGACCAGCCACGGGGATCCCGTTTTACAGAAAAAATCCACGTGATGAAAAAACGAAGGGTAAAAAACTTCCTTGACCCGATTGAGGTTCGGATAGGATTTTTTGGGTATGAAACTAACCAGTGATAGCTGAAAGCTGTCATAGATGTAGAACTCACAGATAACTTCGTTTTGACTGGTTATGGCTCCCGTAACTCTAAACGAGCCAAGAGTTATGGCCCTCCGAAGAATCGATATCCACAGGGTGCAACATCTACGGTGCAAGGTGCAACATCCGTCCAAAATGACGAAACAGTGCCGTACGACCTTTACAAATGAGTGCATGGATTTGAAACATTGTGGTACCATGGTGCACCACTCTCCAGCGATGGTAAATCATAGACCAGCCACGGGGATCCCGTTTTACAGAAAAAATCCACGTGACGAAAAACGAAGGGTACAAGAATCCCATGACCCGATTGAGGTTCGGATAGGATTTTTGGGTATGAAACTAACCAGTGATGGCTGAAAGCTGTCATAGTTGTAGAACTCACAGATACCTTCGTTTTGACTGGTTATGGCTCCCGTAACTCTAAACGAGCCAAGAGTTATGGCCCTCCGAAGAATCGATATCCACAGGGTGCAACATCTACGGTGCAAGGTGCAACATCCGTCCAAAATGACGAAACAGTGTCGTACGACCTTTAGAAATGAGTGCATGGATTTGAAACATTGCATTACCATGGTGCACCACTCTCCAGCGATGGTAAATCATAGACCAGCCACGGGGATCCCGTTTTACAGAAAAAATCCACGTGGCGAAAAAACAGAGGGTAAAAAACTTCCATGACCCGATTGAGGTTCGGATAGGATTTTCGGGTATGAAACTAACCAGTGATGGCTGAAAGCTGTCATAGTTGTAGAACTCACAGATACCTTCGTTTTGGCTGGTTATGGCTCCCGTAACTCTAAACGAGCCAAGAGTTATGGCCCTCCGAAGAATCGATATCCACAGGGTGCAACATCTACGGTGCATGGTGCAACATCCGTCCAAAATGACGAAACAGTGCCGTACGACCTTCATAAATGAGTGCATGGATTTGAAACATTGCAGTACCATGGTGCACCACTCTCCAGCGATGGTAAATCATAGACCAGCCACGGGGATCCCGTTTTACAGAAAAAATCCACGTGACGAAAAACGAAGGGTACAAGAATCCCATGACCCGATTGAGGTTCGGATAGGATTTTTTGGGTATGAAACTAATCAGTGAAGGCTAAAAGCTGTTATTGCTGTAGAACTCACAGATACCTTCGTTTTGACTACTTATGGCTCTCGTAACTCTAAACGAGCCAAGAGTTATGGCCCTCCGAAGAATCGGTATCCACAGGGTGCAACATCTACGGTGCAAGGTGCAACATCCGTCCAAAATGACGAAACAGTGCCGTACGACCTTTAGAAATGAGTGCATGTATTTGAAACATTGCAGTACCATGGTGCACCACTCTCCAGCGATGGTAAATCATAGACCAGCCACGGGGATCCCGTTTTACAGAAAAAATCCACGCGACGAAAAAACGAAGGGTAAAAAACTTCCTTGACCCGATTGAGGTTCGGATAGGATTTTTTGGTTATTAACTAACCAGTGACGGCTGAAAGCTGTCATAGCTGTAGAACTCACAGATACCTTCGTTTTGACTGGTTATGGCTCCCGTAAATCTAAACGAGCCAAGAGTTATGGCCCTCCGAAGAATCGATATCCACAGTGTGCAACAACTATGGTGCAAGGTGCAACATCCGTCCAAAATGACGAAACAGTGTCGTACGACCTTTAGAAATGAGTGCATAGATTTGAAACATTGCAGTACCATGGTGCACCACTCTCCAGCGATGGTAAATAATAGACCAGCCACGGGGATCCCGTTTTACAGAAAAAATCCACGTGACGAAAAAACGAAGGGTAAAAAACTTCCTTGGCCCGATTGAGGTTCGGATAGGATTTTTTGGGTATGAAACTAACCAGTGACGGTTGAAAGCTGTCATAGCTGTAGAACTCACACATACCTTCATTTTGACTTGTTATGACTCCCGTAACTCTAAACGAGCCAAGAGTTATGGCCCTCCGAAGAATCGATATCCACAGGGTGCAACATCTACGGTGCAAGGTGTAACATCCGTCCAAAATGACGAAACAGTGCCGTACGACCTTTAGAAATGAGTGCATGGATTTGAAACATTGCAGTACCATGGTGCACCACTCTCCAGCGGCGGTAAATCATAGACCAGCCACGGGGATCCCGTTTTACAGAAAAAATCCACGTGACGAAAAACGAAGGGTACAAGAATCCCATGACCCGATTGAGGTTCGGATAGGATTTTTTGGGTATGAAACTAACCAGTGAAGGCTAAAAGCAGTCATAGCTGTAGAACTCACAGATACCTTGTTTTGACTGGTTATGGCTCCCGTAACTCTAAACGAGCCAAGAGTTATGGCCCTCCAAAGAATCGATATGCACAGGGTGCAACATCTACGGTGCAAGGTGCAACATCCGTCCAAAATGACGAAACAGTGTCGTACGACCTTTAGAAATGAGTGCATGTATTTAAAACATTGCAGTACCATGGTGCACCACTCTCCAGCGATGGTAAATCATAGACCAGCCACGGGGATCCCGTTTTACAGAAAAAATCCACGTGACGAAAAAACGAAGGGTAAAAAACTTCCTTGACCCAATTGAGGTTCGGATAGGATTTTTTGGGTATGAAACTAACCAGTGATGGCTGAAAGCTGTCATAGCTGTAGAACTCACAGATACCTTCGTTTTGACTGGTTATGGCTCCCGTAACTCTAAACGAGCCAAGAGTTATGGCCCTCCGAAGAATCGATATCCACAGGGTGCAACAACTACGGTGCAAGGTGCAACATCCGTCCAAAATGACGAAACAGTGCCGTACGACCTTCAGAAATGAGTGCATGGATTTGAAACATTGCAGTACCATGGTGCACCACTCTCCAGCGATGGTAAATCATAGACCAGCCACGGGGATCCCGTTTTACAGAAAAAATCCACGTGACGAAAAACGAAGGGTACAAGAATCCCATGACCCGATTGAGGTTCGGATATGATTTTTTGGGTATGAAACTAACCAGTGAAGGCTAAAAGCTGTTATTGCTGTAGAAATCACAGATACCTTCGTTTTGACTGGTTATGGCTCTCGTCACTCTAAACGAGCCAAGAGTTATGGCCCTCCGAAGAATCGGTATCCACAGGGTGCAACATCTACGGTGCAAGGTGCAACATCCGTCCAAAATGACGAAACAGTGCCGTACGACCTTTAGAAATGAGTGCATGTATTTGAAACATTGCAGTACCATGGTGCACCACTCTCCAGCGATGGTAAATCATAGACCAGCCACGGGGATCCCGTTTTACAGAAAAAATCCACGTGACGAAAAAACGAAGGGTAAAAAACTTCCTTGACCCGATTGAGGTTCGGATAGGATTTTTTGGGTATTAACTAACCAGTGACGGCTGAAAGCTGTCATAGCTGTAGAACTCACAGATACCTTCGTTTTGACTGGTTATGGCTCCCGTAACTCTAAACGAGCCAAGAGTTATGGCCCTCCGAAGAATCGATATCCACAGTGTGCAACAACTACGGTGCAAGGTGCAACATCCGTCCAAAATGACGAAACAGTGTCGTACGACCTTTAGAAATGAGTGCATGGATTTGAAACATTGCAGTACCATGGTGCACCACTCTCCAGCGATGGTAAATCATAGACCAGCCACGGGGATCCCGTTTTACAGAAAAAATCCACGTGACGAAAAACGAAGGGTAAAAAACTTCCTTGACCCGATTGAGGTTCGGATAAGATTTTTTGGGTATGAAACTAACCAGTGACGGTTGAAAGTTGTCATAGCTGTAGAACTCACACATACCTTCATTTTGACTTGTTATGACTCCCGTAACTCTAAACGAGCCAAGAGTTATGGCCCTCCGAAGAATCGATATCCACAGGGTGCAACATCTACGGTGCAAGGTGCAACATCCGTCCAAAATGACGAAACAGTGCCGTACGACCTTTAGAAATGAGTGCATGGATTTGAAACATTGCAGTACCATGGTGCTCCACTCTCCAGCGACGGTAAATCATAGACCAGCCACGGGGATCCCGTTTTACAGAAAAAATCCACGTGACGAAAAACGAAGGGTACAAGAATCCCATGACCCGATTGAGGTTCGGATAGGATTTTTTGGGTATGAAACTAACCAGTGAAGGCTAAAAGCTGTTATTGCTGTAGAACTCACAGATACCTTCGTTTTGACTAGTTATGGCTCTCGTAACTCTAAACGAGCCAAGAGTTATGGCCCTCCGAAGAATCGATATCCACAGGGTGCAACATCTACGGTGCAAGGTGCAACATCCGTCCAAAATGACGAAACAGTGTCGTACGACCTTTAGAAATGAGTGCATGGATTTGAAAGATTGCAGTACCATGGTGCACCACTCTCCAGCGATGGTAAATCATAGACCAGCCACGGGGATCCCGTTTTACAGAAAAAATCCACGTGACGAAAAAACGAAGGGTAAAAAACTTCCTTGACCCGATTGAGGTTCGGATAGGATTTTTTGGGTATGAAACTAACCAGTGACGGCTGAAAGCTATCATAGCTGTAGAACTCACACATACCTTCATTTTGACTTGTTATGACTCCCGTAACTCTAAACGAGCCAAGAGTTATGGCCCTCCGAAGAATCGATATCCACAGGGTGCAACATCTACGGTGCAAGGTGTAACATCCGTCCAAAATGACGAAACAGTGCCGTACGACCTTTAGAAATGAGTGCATGGATTTGAAACATTGCAGTACCATGGTGCACCACTCTCCAGCGGCGGTAAATCATAGACCAGCCACGGGGATCCCGTTTTACAGAAAAAATCCACGTGACGAAAAACGAAGGGTACAAGAATCCCATGACCCGATTGAGGTTCGGATAGGATTTTTTGGGTATGAAACTAACCAGTGAAGGCTAAAAGCAGTCATAGCTGTAGAACTCACAGATACCTTGTTTTGACTGGTTATGGCTCCCGTAACTCTAAACGAGCCAAGAGTTATGGCCCTCCAAAGAATCGATATGCACAGGGTGCAACATCTACGGTGCAAGGTGCAACATCCGTCCAAAATGACGAAACAGTGTCGTACGACCTTTAGAAATGAGTGCATGTATTTAAACATTGCAGTACCATGGTGCACCACTCTCCAGCGATGGTAAATCATAGACCAGCCATGGGGATCCCGTTTTACAGAAAAAATCCACGTGACGAAAAAACGAAGGGTAAAAAACTTCCTTGACCCGATTGAGGTTCGGATAGGATTTTTTGGGTATGAAACTAACCAGTGACGGCTGAAAGCCGTCATAGCTGTAGAACTCACAGATACCTTCGTTTTGACTGGTTATGGCTCCCGTAACTCTAAACGAGCAAAGAGTTATGGCCCTCCGAAGAATCGATATCCACAGTGTGCAACAACTACGGTGCAAGGTGCAACATCCGTCCAAAATGACGAAACAGTGCCGTACGACCTTTAGAAATGAGTGCATGGAATTGAAACATTGCAGTACCATGGTGCACCACTCTCCAGCGATGGTAAATCATAGACCAGCCACGGGAATCCCGTTTTACAGAAAAAATCCACGTGACGAAAAACGAAGGGTACAAGAATCCCATGACCCGATTGAGGTTCGGATAGGATTTTTTGGGTATGAAACTAACCAGTGAAGGCTAAAAGCTGTCATGGCTGTAGAACTCACAAATACCTTCGTTTTGACTAGTTATGGCTGCCGTAACTCTAAACGAGCCAAGAGTTATGGCCCTCCGAAGAATCGATATCCACAGGGTGCAACATCTACGGTGCAAGGTGCAACATCCGTCCAAAATGATGAAACAGTGCCGTACGACCTTTAGAAATGAGTGCATGTATTTGAAACATTGCAGTACCATGGTACACCACTCTCCAGCGATGGTAAATCATAGACCAGCCACGGGGATCCCGTTTTACAGAAAAAATCCACGTGACGAAAAAACGAAGGGTCAAAAACTTCCTTGACCCGATTGAGGTTCGGATAGGATTTTTTGGGTATGAAACTAACCAGTGACGGCTGAAAGCTGTCATAGCTGTAGAACTCACAGATACCTTCGTTTTGACTGGTTATGGCACCCGTAACTCTAAACGAGCCAAGAGTTATGGCCCTCCGAAGAATCGATATCCACAGGGTGCAACATCTACGGTGCAAGGTGCAACATCCGTCCAAAATGACGAAACAGTGCCGTACGACCTTCAGAAAAGAGTGCATGGATTTGAAACATTGCAGTACCATGGTGCACCACTCTCCAGCGATGGTAAATCATAGACCAGCCACGGGGATCCCGTTTTACAGAAAAAATCCACGTGATGAAAAAACGAAGGGTAAAAAACTTCCTTGACCCGATTGAGGTTCGGATAGGATTTTTTGGGTATGAAACTAACCAGTGATAGCTGAAAGCTGTCATAGATGTAGAACTCACAGATAACTTCGTTTTGACTGGTTATGGCTCCCGTAACTCTAAACGAGCCAAGAGTTATGGCCCTCCGAAGAATCGATATCCACAGGGTGCAACATCTACGGTGCAAGGTGCAACATCCGTCCAAAATGACGAAACAGTGCCGTACGACCTTTACAAATGAGTGCATGGATTTGAAACATTGTGGTACCATGGTGCACCACTCCCCAGCGATGGTAAATCATAGACCAGCCACGGGGATCCCGTTTTACAGAAAAAATCCACGTGACGAAAAACGAAGGGTACAAGAATCCCATGACCCGATTGAGGTTCGGATAGGATTTTTGGGTATGAAACTAACCAGTGATGGCTGAAAGCTGTCGTAGTTGTAGAACTCACAGATACTTTCGTTTTGACTGGTTATGGCTCCCGTAACTCTAAACGAGCCAAGAGTTATGGCCCTCCGAAGAATCGATATCCACAGGGTGCAACATCTACGGTGCAAGGTGCAACATCCGTCCAAAATGACGAAACAGTGTCGTACGACCTTTAGAAATGAGTGCATGGATTTGAAACATTGCAGTACCATGGTGCACCACTCTCCAGCGATGGTAAATCATAGACCAGCCACGGGGATCCCGTTTTACAGAAAAAATCCACGTGGCGAAAAAACAGAGGGTAAAAAACTTCCATGACCCGATTGAGGTTCGGATAGGATTTTTGGGTATGAAACTAACCAGTGATGGCTGAAAGCTGTCATAGTTGTAGAACTCACAGATACCTTCGTTTTGGCTGGTTATGGCTCCCGTAACTCTAAACGAGCCAAGAGTTATGGCCCTCCGAAGAATCGATATCCACAGGGTGCAACATCTACGGTGCAAGGTGCAACATCCGTCCAAAATGACGAAACAGTGCCGTACGACCTTCAGAAATGAGTGCATGGATTTGAAACATTGCAGTACCATGGTGCACCACTCTCCAGCGATGGTAAATCATAGACCAGCCACGGGGATCCCGTTTTACAGAAAAAATCCACGTGAAGAAAAACGAAGGGTACAAGAATCCCATGACCCGATTGAGGTTCGGATAGGATTTTTTGGGTATGAAACTAACCAGTGAAGGCTAAAAGCTGTTATTGCTGTAGAACTCACAGATACCTTCGTTTTGACTAGTTATGGCTCTCGTAACTCTAAACGAGCCAAGAGTTATGGCCCTCCGAAGAATCGGTATCCACAGGGTGCAACATCTACGGTGCAAGGTGCAACATCCGTCCAAAATGACGAAACAGTGCCGTACGACCTTTAGAAATGAGTGCATGTATTTGAAACATTGCAGTACCATGGTGCACCACTCTCCAGCGATGGTAAATCATAGACCAGCCACGGGGATCCCGTTTTACAGAAAAAATCCACGTGACGAAAAAACGAAGGGTAAAAAACTTCCTTGACCCGATTGAGGTTCGGATAGGATTTTTTGGGTATTAACTAACCAGTGACGGCTGAAAGCTGTCATAGCTGTAGAACTCACAGATACCTTCGTTTTGACTGGTTATGGCTCCCGTAACTCTAAACGAGCCAAGAGTTATGGCCCTCCGAAGAATCGATATCCACAGTGTGCAACAACTATGGTGCAAGGTGCAACATCCGTCCAAAATGACGAACCAGTGTCGTACGACCTTTAGAAATGAGTGCATCGATTTGAAACATTGCAGTACCATGGTGCACCACTCTCCAGCGATGATAAATCATAAACCAGCCACGGGGATCCCGTTTTACAGAAAAAATCCACGTGACGAAAAAACGAAGGGTAAAAAACTTCCTTGGCCCGATTGAGGTTCGGATAGGATTTTTTGGGTATGAAACTAACCAGTGACGGTTGAAAGCTGTCATAGCTGTAGAACTCACACATACCTTCATTTTGACTTGTTATGACTCCCGTAACTCTAAACGAGCCAAGAGTTATGGCCCTCCGAAGAATCGATATCCACAGGGTGCAACATCTACGGTGCAAGGTGTAACATCCGTCCAAAATGACGAAACAGTGCCGTACGACCTTTAGAAATGAGTGCATGGATTTGAAACATTGCAGTACCATGGTGCACCACTCTCCAGCGGCGGTAAATCATAGACCAGCCACGGGGATCCCGTTTTACAGAAAAAATCCACGTGACGAAAAAACGAAGGGTAAAAAACTTCCTTGACCCGATTGAGGTTCGGATAGGATTTTTTGGGTATGAAACTAACTAGCGACGGCTGAAAGCTGTCATAGCTGTAGAACTCACAGATACCTTCGTTTTGACTGGTTATGGCTCCCGTAACTCTAAACGAGCCAAGAGTTATGGCCCTCCGAAGAATCGATATCCACAGTGTGCAACAACTACGGTGCAAGGTGCAACATCCGTCCAAAATGACGAAACAGTGCCGTACGACCTTTAGAAATGAGTGCATTGAATTGAAACATTGCAGTACCATGGTGCACCACTCTCCAGCGATGGTAAATCATAGACCAGCCACGGGAATCCCGTTTTACAGAAAAAATCCACGTGACGAAAAACGAAGGGTACAAGAATCCCATGACCCGATTGAGGTTCGGATAGGATTTTTTGGGTATGAAACTAACCAGTGAAGGCTAAAAGCAGTCATAGCTGTAGAACTCACAGATACCTTCGTTTTGACTGGTTATGGCTCCCGTAACTCTAAACGAGCCAAGAGTTATGGCCCTCCGAAGAATCGATATCCACAGGGTGCAACATCTACGGTGCAAGGTGTAACATCCGTCCAAAATGACGAAACAGTGCCGTACGACCTTTAGAAATGAGTGCATGGATTTGAAACATTGCAGTACCATGGTGCACCACTCTCCAGCGATGGTAAATCATAGACCAGCCACGGGGATCCCGTTTTACAGAAAAAATCCACGTGGCGAAAAAACAGAGGGTAAAAAACTTCCATGACCCGATTGAGGTTCGGATAGGATTTATGGGTATGAAACTAACCAGTGATGGCTGAAAGCTGTCATAGTTGTAGAACTCACAGATACCTTCGTTTTGACTGGTTATGGCTCCCGTAACTCTAAACGAGCCAAGAGTTATGGCCCTCCGAAGAATCGATATCCACAGGGTGCAACATCTACGGTGCAAGGTGCAACATCCGTCCAAAATGACGAAACAGTGCCGTACGACCTTCAGAAATGAGTGCATGGATTTGAAACATTGCAGTACCATGGTGCACCACTCTCCAGCGATGGTAAATCATAGACCAGCCACGGGGATCCCGTTTTACAGAAAAAATCCACGTGACGAAAAACGAAGGGTACAAGAATCCCATGACCCGATTGAGGTTCGGATAGGATTTTTTGGGTATGAAACTAACCAGTGAAGACTAAAAGCTGTTATTGCTGTAGAAATCACAGATACCTTCGTTTTGACTGGTTATGGCTCTCGTAACTCTAAACGAGCCAAGAGTTATGGCCCTCCGAAGAATCGGTATCCACAGGGTGCAACATCTACGGTGCAAGGTGCAACATCCGTCCAAAATGACGAAACAGTGCCGTACGACCTTTAGAAATGAGTGCATGTATTTGAAACATTGCAGTACCATGGTGCACCACTCTCCAGCGATGGTAAATCATAGACCAGCCACGGGGATCCCGTTTTACAGAAAAAATCCACGTGACGAAAAAACGAAGGGTAAAAAACTTCCTTGACCCGATTGAGGTTCGGATAGGATTTTTTGGGTATTAACTAACCAGTGACGGCTGAAAGCTGTCATAGCTGTAGAACTCACAGATACCTTCGTTTTGACTGGTTATGGCTCCCGTAACTCTAAACGAGCTAAGAGTTATGGCCCTCCGAAGAATCGATATCCACAGTGTGCAACAACTACGGTGCAAGGTGCAACATCCGTCCAAAATGACGAAACAGTGTCGTACGACCTTTAGAAATGAGTGCATGGATTTGAAACATTGCAGTACCATGGTGCACCACTCTCCAGCGATGGTAAATCATAGACCAGCCACGGGGATCCCGTTTTACAGAAAAAATCCACGTGACGAAAAACGAAGGGTAAAAAACTTCCTTGACCCGATTGAGGTTCGGATAGGATTTTTGGGTATGAAACTAACCAGTGACGGTTGAAAGCTGTCATAGCTGTAGAACTCACACATACCTTCATTTTGACTTGTTATGACTCCCGTAACTCTAAACGAGCCAAGAGTTATGGCCCTCCGAAGAATCGATATCCACAGGGTGCAACATCTACGGTGCAAGGTGCAACATCCGTCCAAAATGACGAAACAGTGCCGTACGACCTTTAGAAATGAGTGCATGGATTTGAAACATTGCAGTACCATGGTGCTCCACTCTCCAGCGACGGTAAATCATAGACCAGCCACGGGGATCCCGTTTTACAGAAAAAATCCACGTGACGAAAAACGAAGGGTACAAGAATCCCATGACCCGATTGATGTTCGGATAGGATTTTTTGGGTATGAAACTAACCAGTGAAGGCTAAAAGCAGTCATAGCTGTAGAACTCACAGATACCTTCGTTTTGACTGGTTATGGCTCCCGTAACTCTAAACGAGCCAAGAGTTATGGCCCTCCGAAGAATCGATATGCACAGGGTGCAACATCTACGGTGCAAGGTGCAACATCCGTCCAAAATGACGAAACAGTGCCGTACGACCTTTACAAATGAGTGCATGGATTTGAAACATTGTGGTACCATGGTGCACCACTCTCCAGCGATGGTAAATCATAGACCAGCCACGGGGATCCCGTTTTACAGAAAAAATCCACGTGACGAAAAAACGAAGGGTAAAAAACTTCCTTGACCCGATTGAGGTTCGGATAGGATTTTTTGGGTATGAAACTAACCAGTGACGGCTGAAAGCTGTCATAGCTGTAGAACTCATAGATACCTTCGTTTTGACTGGTTATGGCTCCCGTAACTCTAAACGAGCCAAGAGTTATGGCCCTCCGAAGAATCGATATCCACAGTGTGCAACAACTACGGTGCAAGGTGCAACATCCGTCCAAAATGACGAAACAGTGCCGTACGACCTTTAGAAATGAGTGCATGGAATTGAAACATTGCAGTACCATGGTGCACCACTCTCCAGCGATGGTAAATCATAGACCAGCCACGGGGATCCCGTTTTACAGAAAAAATCCACGTGACGAAAAACGAAGGGTACAAGAATCCCATGACCCGATTGAGGTTCGGATAGGATTTTTTGGGTATGAAACTAACCAGTGAAGGCTAAAAGCTGTTATTGCTGTAGAACTCACAGATACCTTCGTTTTGACTGGTTATGGCTCTCGTAACTCTAAACGAGCCAAGAGTTATGGCCCTCCGAAGAATCGATATCCACAGGGTGCAACATCTACGGTGCAAGGTGCAACATCCGTCCAAAATGATGAAACAGTGCCGTACGACCTTTAGAAATGAGTGCATGTATTTGAAACATTGCAGTACCATGGTACACCACACTCCAGCGATGGTAAATCATAGACCAGCCACGGGGATCCCGTTTTACAGAAAAAATCCACGTGACGAAAAAACGAAGGGTAAAAAACTTCCTTGACCCGATTGAGGTTCGGATAGGATTTTTTGGGTATGATACTAACCAGTGACGGCTGAAAGCTGTCACAGCTGTAGAACTCACAGATACCTTCGTTTTGACTGGTTATGGCACCCGTAACTCTAAACGAGCCAAGAGTTATGGCCCTCCGAAGAATCGATATCGACAGGGTGCAATATCTACGGTGCAAGGTGCAACATCCGTCCAAAATGACGAAACAGTGTCGTACGACCTTTAGAAAAGAGTGCATGGATTTGAAACATTGCAGTACCATGGTGCACCACTCTCCAGCGATGGTAAATCATAGACCAGCCACGGGGATCCCGTTTTACAGAAAAAATCCACGTGATGAAAAAACGAAGGGTAAAAAACTTCCTTGACCCGATTGAGGTTCGGATAGGATTTTTTGGGTATGAAACTAACCAGTGACGGCTGAAAGCTGTCATAGATGTAGAACTCACAGATAACTTCGTTTTGACTGGTTATGGCTCCCGTAACTCTAAACGAGCCAAGAGTTATGGCCCTCCGAAGAATCGATATCCACAGGGTGCAACATCTACGGTGCAAGGTGCAACATCCGTCCAAAATGACGAAACAGTGCCGTACGACCTTTACAAATGAGTGCATGGATTTGAAACATTGTGGTACCATGGTGCACCACTCTCCAACGATGGTAAATCATAGACCAGCCACGGGGATCCCGTTTTACAGAAAAAATCCACGTGGCGAAAAAACCATGGGTAAAAAACTTCCATGACCCGATTGAGGTTCGGATAGGATTTTTGGGTATGAAACTAACCAGTGATGGCTGAAAGCTGTCATAGTTGTAGAACTCACAAATACCTTCGTTTTGACTGGTTATGGCTCCCATAACTCTAAACGAGCCAAGAGTTATGGCCCTCCGAAGAATCGATATCCACAGGGTGCAACATCTACGGTGCAAGGTGCAACATCCGTCCAAAATGACGAAACAGTGTCGTACGACCTTTAGAAATGAGTGCATGGATTTGAAACATTGCAGTACCATGGTGCACCACTCTCCAGCGATGGCAAATCATAGACCAGCCACGGGGATCCCGTTTTACAGAAAAAATCCACGTCACGAAAAAAAGAAGGGTAAAAAACTTCCTTGACCCGATTGAGGTTCGGATAGGATTTTTTGGGTATGAAACTAACCAGTGACGGCTGAAAGCCATCATAGCTGTAGAACTCACAGATACCTTCGTTTTGACTGGTTATGGCACCCGTAACTCTAAACGAGCCAAGAGTTATGGCCCTCCGAAGAATCGATATCCACAGTGTGCAACAACTATAGTGCAAGGTGCAACATCCGTTTAAAATGACGAAGCAGTGCCGTACTACCTTCAGAAATGAGTGCATGGATTTGAAACATTGCAGTACCATGGTGCACCACTCTCCAGCGATGGTAAATCATAGACCAGCCATGGGGATCTCGTTTTACAGAAAAAATCCACGTGACGAAAAACGAAGGGTACAAGAATCTCATGACCCGATTGAGGTTCGGATAGGATTTTTTGGGTATGAAACTTACCAGTGAAGGCTAAAAGCTGTTATTGCTGTAGAACTCACAGATACCTTCGTTTTGACTAGTTATGGCTCTCGTAACTCTAAACGAGCCAAGAGTTATGGCCCTCCGAAGAATCGGTATCCACAGGGTGCAACATCTACGGTGCAAGGTGCAACATCCGTCCAAAATGACGAAACAGTGCCGTACGACCTTTAGAAATGAGTGCATGTATTTGAAACATTGCAGTACCATGGTGCACCACTCTCCAGCGATGGTAAGTCATAGACCAGCCACGGGGATCCCGTTTTACAGAAAAAATCCACGTGACGAAAAAACGAAGGGTAAAAAACTTCCTTGACCCGATTGAGGTTCGGATAGGATTTTTTGGGTATTAACTAACAAGTGACGGCTGAAAGCTGTCATAGCTGTAGAACTCACAGATACCTTCGTTTTGACTGGTTATGGCTCCCGTAACTCTAAACGAGCCAAGAGTTATGGCCCTCCGAAGAATCGATATCCACAGTGTGCAACAACTACGGTGCAAGGTGCAACATCCGTCCAAAATGACGAAACAGTGTCGTACGACCTTTAGAAATGAGTGCATGGATTTGAAACATTGCAGTACCATGGTGCACCACTTTCCAGCGATGGTAAATCATAGACCAGCCACGGGGATCCCGTTTTACAGAAAAAATCCACGTGACGAAAAAAGGAAGGGTAAAAAACTTCCTTGACCCGATTGAGGTTCGGATAGGATTTTTTGGGTATGAAACTAACCAGTGACGGTTGAAAGATGTCATAGCTGTAGAACTCACACATACCTTCATTTTGACTTGTTATGACTCCTGTAACTCTAAACGAGCCAAGAGTTATGGCCCTCTGAAGAATCGATATCCACAGGGTGCAACATCTACGGTGCAAGGTGCAACATCCGTCCAAAATGACGAAACAGTGCCGTACGACCTTTAGAAATGAGTGCATGGATTTGAAACATTGCGGCACCATGGTGCACCACTCTCCAGCGACGGTAAATCATAGACCAGCCACGGGGATCCCGTTTTACAGAAAAAATCCACGTGACGAAAAACGAAGTGTACAAGAATCCCATGACCCGATTGATGTTCGGATAGGATTTTTTGGGTATGAAACTAACCAGTGAAGGCTAAAAGTAGTCATAGCTGTAGAACTCACAGATACCTTCGTTTTGACTGGTTATGGCTCCCGTAACTCTAAACGAGCCAAGAGTTATGGCCCTCCGAAGAATCGATATGCACAGGGTGCAACATCTACGGTGCAAGGTGCAACATCCGTCCAAAATGACGAAACAGTGTCGTACGACCTTTAGAAATGAGTGCATGTATTTAAAACATTGCAGTACCATGGTGCACCACTCTCCAGCGATGGTAAATCATAGACCAGCCACGGGGATCCCGTTTTACAGAAAAAATCCACGTGACGAAAAAACGAAGGGTAAAAAACTTCCTTGACCCGATTGAGGTTCGGATAGGATTTTTTGGGTATGAAACTAACCAGTGACGGCTAAAAGCTGTCATAGCTGTAGAACTCACAGATACCTTCGTTTTGACTGGTTATGGCTCCCGTAACTCTAAACGAGCCAAGAGTTATGGCCCTCCGAAGAATCGATATCCACAGTGTGCAACAACTACGGTGCAAGGTGCAACATCCGTCCAAAATGACGAAACAGTGCCGTACGACCTTTAGAAATGAGTGCATGGAATTGAAACATTGCAGTACCATGGTGCACCACTCTCCAGTGATGGTAAATCATAGACCAGCCACGGGGATCCCGTTTTACAGAAAAAATCCACGTGACGAAAAACGAAGGGTACAAGAATCCCATGACCCGATTGAGGTTCGGATAGGATTTTTTGGGTATGAAACTAACCAGTGAAGGCTAAAAGCTGTTATTGTTGTAGAACTCACAGATACCTTCGTTTTGACTGGTTATGGCTCTCGTAACTCTAAACGATCCAAGAGTTATGGCCCTCCGAAGAATCGATATCCACAGGGTGCAACATCTACGGTGCAAGGTGCAACATCCGTCCAAAATGATGAAACAGTGCCATACGACCTTTAGAAATGAGTGCATGTATTTGAAACATTGCAGTACCATGGTACACCACTCTCCAGCGATGGTAAATCATAGACCAGCCACGGGGATCCCGTTTTACAGAAAAAATCCACGTGACGAAAAAACGAAGGGTAAAAAAGTTACTTGACCCGATTGAGGTTCAGATAGGATTTTTTGGGTATGAAACTAACCAGTGACGGCTGAAAGCTGTCATAGCTGTAGAACTCACAGATACCTTCGTTTTGACTGGTTATGGCACCCGTAACTCTAAACGAGCCAAGAGTTATGGCCCTCCGAAGAATCGATATCCACAGGGTGCAACATCTACGGTGCAAGGTGCAACATCCGTCCAAACTGACGAAACAGTGCCGTACGACCTTTAGAAAAGAGTGCATGGATTTGAAACATTGCAGTACCATGGTGCACCACTCTCCAGCGATGGTAAATCATAGACCAGCCACGGGGATCCCGTTTTACAGAAAAAATCCACGTGACGAAAAAACGAAGGGTAAAAAACTTCCTTGACCCGATTGAGGTTCGGATAGGATTTTTTGGGTATGAAACTAACCAGTGACGGCTGAAAGCTGTCATAGCTGTAGAACTCACAGATACCTTCGTTTTGACTGGTTATGGCACCCGTAACTCTAAACGAGCCAAGAGTTATGTCCCTCCGAAGAATCGATATCCACAGGGTGCAACATCTACGGTGCAAGGTGCAACATCCGTCCAAAATGACGAAACAGTGCCGTACGACCTTTAGAAAAGAGTGCATGGATTTGAAACATTGCAGTACCATGGTGCACCACTCTCCAGCGATGGTAAATCATAGACCAGCCACGGGGATCCCGTTTTACAGAAAAAATCCACGTGACGAAAAAACGAAGGGTAAAAAACTTCCTTGACCCGATTGAGGTTCGGATAGGATTTTTTGGGTATGAAACTAACCAGTGACGGCTGAAAGCTGTCATAGATGTAGAACTCACAGATACCTTCGTTTTGACTGGTTATGGCTCCCGTAACTCTAAACGAGCCAAGAGTTATGGCCCTCCGAAGAATCGATATCCACAGGGTGCAACATCTACGGTGCAAGGTGCAACATCCGTCCAAAATGACGAAACAGTGCCGTACGACCTTTACAAATGAGTGCATGGATTTGAAACATTGTGGTACCATGGTGCACCACTCTCCAGCGATGGTAAATCATAGACCAGCCACGGGGATCCCGTTTTACAGAAAAAATCCACGTGGCGAAAAACGAAGGGTACAAGAATCCCATGACCCGATTGAGGTTCGGATAGGATTTTTTGGGTATGAAACTAACCAGTGAAGGCTAAAAGCTGTTATTGCTGTAGAACTCACAGATACCTTCGTTTTGACTGGTTATGGCTCTCGTAACTCTAAACGAGCCAAGAGTTATGGCCCTCCGAAGAATCGATATCCACAGGGTGCAACATCTACGGTGCAAGGTGCAACATCCGTCCAAAATGATGAAACAGTGCCGTACGACCTTTAGAAATGAGTGCATGTATTTGAAACATTGCAGTACCATGGTACACCACTCTCCAGCGATGGTAAATCACAGACCAGCCACGGGGATCCCGTTTTACAGAAAAAATCCACGTGACGAAAAAACGAAGGGTAAAAAACTTCCTTGACCCGATTGAGGTTCGGATAGGATTTTTTGGGTATGAAACTAACCAGTGACGGCTGAAAGCTGTCATAGCTGTAGAACTCACAGATACCTTCGTTTTGACTGGTTATAGCTCCCGTAACTCTAAACGAGCCAAGAGTTATGGCCCTCCGAAGAATCGATATCCACAGTGTGCAACAACTATAGTGCAAGGTGCAACATCCGTCCAAAATGACGAAACAGTGCCGTACGACCTTCAGAAATGAGTGCATGGATTTGAAAGCTTGCGGTACCATGGTGCACCACACTCCAGCGATGGTAAATCATAGACCAGCCACGGGGATCCCGTTTTACAGAAAAAATCCACGTGACGAAAAACGAAGGGTACAAGAATCCCATGACCCGATTGAGGTTCGGATAGGATTTTTTGGGTATGAAACTTACCAGTGAAGGCTAAAAGATGTTATTGCTGTAGAACTCACAGATACCTTCGTTTTGACTAGTTATGGCTCTCGTAACTCAAAACGAGCTAAGAGTTATGGCCCTCCGAAGAATCGGTATCCACAGGGTGCAACATCTACGGTGCAAGGTGCAACATCCGTCCAAAATGACGAAACAGTGCCGTACGACCTTTAGAAATGAGTGCATGTATTTGAAACATTGCAGTACCATGGTGCACCACTCTCCAGCGATGGTAAATCATAAACCAGCCACGGGGATCCCGTTTTACAGAAAAAATCCACGTGACGAAAAAACGAAGGGTAAAAAACTTCCTTGACCCGATTGAGGTTCGGATAGGATTTTTTGGGTATTAACTAACCAGTGACGGCTGAAAGCTGTCATAGCTGTAGAACTCATAGATACCTTCGTTTTGACTGGTTATGGCTCCCGTAACTCTAAACGAGCCAAGAGTTATGGCCCTCCGAAGAATCGATATCCACAGTGTGCAACAACTACGGTGCAAGGTGCAACATCCGTCCAAAATGACGAAACAGTGTCGTACGACCTTTAGAAATGAATGCATGGATTTGAAACATTGCAGTACCATGGTGCACCACTCTCCAGCGATGGTGAATCATAGACCAGCCACGGGGATCCCGTTTTACAGAAAAAATCCACGTGACGAAAAAACGAAGGGTAAAAAACTTCCTTGACCCGATTGAGGTTCGGATAGGATTTTTTGGGTATGAAACTAACCAGTGATGGTTGAAAGCTGTCATAGCTGTAGAACTCACACATACCTTCATTTTGACTTGTTATGACTCCCGTAACTCTAAACGAGCCAAGAGTTATGGCCCTCCGAAGAATCGATATCCAAAGGGTGCAACATCTACGGTGCAAGGTGCAACATCCGTCCAAAATGACGAAACAGTGCCGTACGACCTTTAGAAATGAGTGCATGGATTTGGAACATTGCAGTACCATGGTGCACCACTCTCCAGCGACGGTAAATCATAGACCAGCCACGGGGATCACGTTTTACAGAAAAAATCCACGTGACGAAAAACGAAGGGTACAAGAATCCCATGACCCGATTGATGTTCGGATAGGATTTTTTGGGTATGAAACTAACCAGTGAAGGCTAAAAGCAGTCATAGCTGTAGAACTCACAGATACCTTCGTTTTGACTGGTTATGGCTCCCGTAACTCTAAACGAGCCAAGAGTTATGGCCCTCCGAAGAATCGATATGCACAGGGTGCAACATCTACGGTGCAAGGTGCAACATCCGTCCAAAATGACGAAACAGTGTCGTACGACCTTTAGAAATGAGTTCATGTATTTAAAACATTGCAGTACCATGGTGCACCACTCTCCAGCGATGGTAAATCATAGACCAGCCACGGGGATCCCGTTTTACAGAAACAATCCACGTGACGAAAAAACGAAGGGTAAAAAACTTCCTTTACCCGATTGAGGTTCGGATAGGATTTTTTGGGTATGAAACTAACCAGTGACGGCTGAAAGCTGTCATAGCTGTAGAACTCACAGATACCTTCGTTTTGACTGGTTATGGCTCCCGTAACTCTAAACGAGCCAAGAGTTATGGCCCTCCGAAGAATCGATATCCACAGTGTGCAACAACTACGGTGCAAGGTGCAACATCCGTCCAAAATGACGAAACAGTGCCGTACGACCTTTAGAAATGAGTGCATGGAATTGAAACATTGCAGTACCATGGTGCACCACTCTCCAGCGATGGTAAATCATAGACCAGCCACGGGGATCCCGTTTTACAGAAAAAATCCACGTGACGAAAAACGAAGGGTACAAGAATCCCATGACCCGATTGAGGTTCGGATAGGATTTTTTGGGTATGAAACTAACCAGTGAAGGCTAAAAGCTGTTATTGTTGTAGAACTCACAGATACCTTCGTTTTGACTGGTTATGGCTCTCGTAACTCTAAACGATCCAAGAGTTATGGCCCTCCGAAGAATCGATATCCACAGGGTGCAACATCTACGGTGCAAGGTGCAACATCCGTCCAAAATGATGAAACAGTGCCGTACGACCTTTAGAAATGAGTGCATGTATTTGAAACATTGCAGTACCATGGTACACCACTCTCCAGCGATGGTAAATCATAGACCAGCCACGGGGATCCCGTTTTACAGAAAAAATCCACGTGACGAAAAAACGAAGGGTAAAAAAGTTACTTGACCCGATTGAGGTTCAGATAGGATTTTTTGGGTATGAAACTAACCAGTGACGGCTGAAAGCTGTCATAGCTGTAGAACTCACAGATACCTTCGTTTTGACTGGTTATGGCACCCGTAACTCTAAACGAGCCAAGAGTTATGGCCCTCCGAAGAATCGATATCCACAGGGTGCAACATCTACGGTGCAAGGTGCAACATCCGTCCAAAATGACGAAACAGTGCCGTACGACCTTTAGAAAAGAGTGCATGGATTTGAAACATTGCAGTACCATGGTGCACCACTCTCCAGCGATGGTAAATCATAGACCAGCCACGGGGATCCCGTTTTACAGAAAAAATCCACGTGACGAAAAAACGAAGGGTAAAAAACTTCCTTGACCCGATTGAGGTTCGGATAGGATTTTTTGGGTATGAAACTAACCAGTGACGGCTGAAAGCTGTCATAGCTGTAGAACTCACAGATACCTTCGTTTTGACTGGTTATGGCACCCGTAACTCTAAACGAGCCAAGAGTTATGTCCCTCCGAAGAATCGATATCCACAGGGTGCAACATCTACGGTGCAAGGTGCAACATCCGTCCAAAATGACGAAACAGTGCCGTACGACCTTTAGAAAAGAGTGCATGGATTTGAAACATTGCAGTACCATGGTGCACCACTCTCCAGCGATGGTAAATCATAGACCAGCCACGGGGATCCCGTTTTACAGAAAAAATCCACGTGACGAAAAAACGAAGGGTAAAAAACTTCCTTGACCCGATTGAGGTACGGATAGGATTTTTTGGGTATGAAACTAACCAGTGACGACTGAAAGCTGTCATAGATGTAGAACTCACAGATACCTTCGTTTTGACTGGTTATGGTTCCCGTAACTCTAAACGTGCCAAGAGTTATGGCCCTCCGAAGAATCGATATCCACAGGGTGCAACATCTACGGTGCAAGGTGCAACATCCGTCCAAAATGACGAAACAGTGCCGTACGACCTTTACAAATGAGTGCATGGATTTGAAACATTGTGGTACCATGGTGCACCACTCTCCAGCGATGGTAAATCATAGACCAGCCACGGGGATCCCGTTTTACAGAAAAAATCCACGTGGCGAAAAACGAAGGGTACAAGAATCCCATGACCCGATTGAGGTTCGGATAGGATTTTTTGGGTATGAAACTAACCAGTGAAGGCTAAAAGCTGTTATTGCTGTAGAACTCACAGATACCTTCGTTTTGACTGGTTATGGCTCTCGTAACTCTAAACGAGCCAAGAGTTATGGCCCTCCGAAGAATCGATATCCACAGGGTGCAACATCTACGGTGCAAGGTGCAACATCCGTCCAAAATGATGAAACAGTGCCGTACGACCTTTAGAAATGAGTGCATGTATTTGAAACATTGCAGTACCATGGTACACCACTCTCCAGCGATGGTAAATCACAGACCAGCCACGGGGATCCCGTTTTACAGAAAAAATCCACGTGACGAAAAAACGAAGGGTAAAAAACTTCCTTGACCCGATTGAGGTTCGGATAGGATTTTTTGGGTATGAAACTAACCAGTGACGGCTGAAAGCTGTCATAGCTGTAGAACTCACAGATACCTTCGTTTTGACTGGTTATGGCTCCCGTAACTCTAAACGAGCCAAGAGTTATGGCCCTCCGAAGAATCGATATGCACAGGGTGCAACATCTACGGTGCAAGGTGCAACATCCGTCCAAAATGACGAAACAGTGTCGTACGACCTTTAGAAATGAGTTCATGTATTTAAAACATTGCAGTACTATGGTGCACCACTCTCCAGCGATGGTAAATCATAGACCAGCCATGGGGATCCCGTTTTACAGAAAAAATCCACGTGACGAAAAAACGAAGGGTAAAAAACTTCCTTTACCCGATTGAGGTTCGGATAGGATTTTTTGGGTATGAAACTAACCAGTGACGGCTGAAAGCTGTCATAGCTGTAGAACTCACAGATACCTTCGTTTTGACTGGTTATGGCTCCCGTAACTCTAAACGAGCCAAGAGTTATGGCCCTCCGAAGAATCGATATCCACAGTGTGCAACAACTACGGTGCAAGGTGCAACATCCGTCCAAAATGACGAAACAGTGCCGTACGACCTTTAGAAATGAGTGCATGGAATTGAAACATTGCAGTACCATGGTGCACCACTCTCCAGCGATGGTAAATCATAGACCAGCCACGGGGATCCCGTTTTACAGAAAAAATCCACGTGACGAAAAACGAAGGGTACAAGAATCCCATGACCCGATTGAGGTTCGGATAGGATTTTTTGGGTATGAAACTAACCAGTGAAGGCTAAAAGCTGTTATTGCTGTAGAACTCACAGATACCTTCGTTTTGACTGGTTATGGCTCTCGTAACTCTAAACGAGCCAAGAGTTATGGCCCTCCGAAGAATCGATATCCACAGGGTGCAACATCTACGGTGCAAGGTGCAACATCCGTCCAAAATGATGAAACAGTGCCGTACGACCTTTAGAAATGAGTGCATGTATTTGAAACATTGCAGTACCATGGTACACCACTCTCCAGCGATGGTAAATCATAGACCAGCCACGGGGATCCCGTTTTACAGAAAAAATCCACGTGACGAAAAAACGAAGGGTAAAAAACTTCCTTGACCCGATCGAGGTTCGGATAGGATTTTTGGGTATGAAACTAACCAGTGACGGCTGAAAGCGGTCATAGCTGTAGAACTCACAGATACCTTCGTTTTGACTGGTTATGGCACCCGTAACTCTAAACGAGCCAAGAGTTATGTCCCTCCGAAGAATCGATATCCACAGGGTGCAACATCTACGGTGCAAGGTGCAACATCCGTCCAAAATGACGAAACAGTGCCGTACGACCTTTAGAAAAGAGTGCATGGATTTGAAACATTGCAGTACCATGGTGCACCACTCTCCAGCGATGGTAAATCATATACCAGCCACGGGGATCCCGTTTTACAGAAAAAATCCACGTGACGAAAAAACGAAGGGTAAAAAACTTCCTTGACCCGATTGAGGTTCGGATAGGATTTTTTGGGTATGAAACTAACCAGTGACGGCTGAAAGCTGTCATAGATGTAGAACTCACAGATACCTTCGTTTTGACTGGTTATGGCTCCCGTAACTCTAAACGAGCCAAGAGTTATGGCCCTCCGAAAAATCGATATCCACAGGGTGCAAAATCTACGGTGCAAGGTGCAACATCCGTCCAAAATGACGAAACAGTGCCGTACGACCTTTACAAATGAGTGCATGGATTTGAAACATTGTGGTACCATGGTGCACCACTCTCCAGCGATGGTAAATCATAGACCAGCCACGGGGATCCCGTTTTACAGAAAAAATCCACGTGGCGAAAAAACGAAGGGTAAAAAACTTCCATGACCCGATTGAGGTTCGGATAGGATTTTTAGGTATGAAACTAACCAGTGATGGCTGAAAGCTGTCATAGTTGTAGAACTCACAGATACCTTCGTTTTGACTGGTTATGGCTCCCGTAACTCTAAACGAGCCAAGAGTTATGGCCCTCCGAAGAATCGATATCCACAGGGTGCAACATCTACGGTGCAAGGTGCAACATCCGTCCAAAATGACGAAACAGTGTCGTACGACCTTTAGAAATGAGTGCATGGATTTGAAACATTGCAGTACCATGGTGCACCACTCTCCAGCGATGGTAAATCATAGACCAGCCACGGGGATCCCGTTTTACAGAAAAAATCCACGTGACGAAAAAACGAAGGGTAAAAAACTTCCTTGACCCGATTGAGGTTCGGATAGGATTTTTTGGGTATGAAACTAACCAGTGACGGCTGAAAGCTGTCATAGCTGTAGAACTCACAGATACCTTCGTTTTGACTGGTTATGGCTCCCGTAACTCTAAACGAGCCAAGAGTTATGGCCCTCCGAAGAATCGATATCCACAGTGTGCAACAACTATAGTGCAAGGTGCAACATCCGTCCAAAATGACGAAACAGTGCCGTACGACCTTCAGAAATGAGTGCATGGATTTGAAACATTGCGGTACCATGGTGCACCACACTCCAGCGATGGTAAATCATAGACCAGCCACGGGGATCCCGTTTTACAGAAAAAATCCACGTGACGAAAAACGAAGGGTACAAGAATCCCATGACCCGATTGAGGTTCGGATAGGATTTTTTGGGTATGCAGTGAAGGCTAAAAGCTGTTATTGCTGTAGAACTCACAGATACCTTCGTTTTGACTAGTTATGGCTCTCGTAAATCAAAATGAGCCAAGAGTTATGGCCCTCCGAAAAATCGGTATCCACAGGGTGCAACATCTACGGTGCAAGGTGCAACATCCGTCCAAAATGACGAAACAGTGCCGTACGACCTTTAGAAATGAGTGCATGTATTTGAAACATTGCAGTACCATGGTGCACCACTCTCCAGCGATGGTAAATCATAGACCAGCCACGGGGATCCCGTTTTACAGAAAAAATCCACGTGACGAAAAAACGAAGGGTAAAAAACTTCCTTGACCCGATTGAGGTTCGGATAGGATTTTTTGGGTATTAACTAACCAGTGACGGCTGAAAGCTGTCATAGCTGTAGAACTCATAGATACCTTCGTTTTGACTGGTTATGGCTCCCGTAACTCTAAACGAGCCAAGAGTTATGGCCCTCCGAAGAATCGATATCCACAGTGTGCAACAACTATGGTGCAAGGTGCAACATCCGTCCAAAATGACGAAACAGTGTCGTACGACCTTTAGAAATGAGTGTATGGATTTGAAACATTGCATTACCATGGTGCACCACTCTCCAGCGATGGTAAATCATAGACCAGCCACGGGGATCCCGTTTTACAGAAAAAATCCACGTGACGAAAAAACGAAGGGTAAAAAACTTCCTTGACCCAATTGAGGTTCGGATAGGATTTTTTGGGTATGAAACTAACCAGTGACGGTTGAAAGCTGTCATAGCTGTAGAACTCACAGATACCATTGTTTTGACTGGTTATGACTCCCGTAACTCTAAACGAGCCAAGAGTTATGGCCCTCCGAAGAATCGATATCCACAGGGTGCAACATCTACGGTGCAAGGTGCAACATCCGTCCAAAATGACGAAACAGTGCCGTACGACCTTTAGAAAAGAGTGCATGGATTTGAAACATTGCAGTACCATGGTGCACCACTCTCCAGCGATGGTAAATCATAGACCAGCCACGGGGATCCCGTTTTACAGAAAAAATCCACGTGACGAAAAAACGAAGGGTAAAAAACTTCCTTGACCCGATTGAGGTTCGGATAGGATTTTTTGGGTATGAAACTAACCAGTGACGGCTGAAAGCCGTCATAGATGTAGAACTCACAGATACCTTCGTTTTGACTGGTTATGGCTCCCGTAACTCTAAACGAGCCAAGAGTTATGGCCCTCCGAAGAATCGATATCCACAGGGTGCAACATCTACGGTGCAAGGTGCAACATCCGTCCAAAATGACGAAACAGTGCCGTACGACCTTTACAAATGAGTGCATGGATTTGAAACATTGTGGTACCATGGTGCACCACTCTCCAGCGATGGTAAATCATAGACCAGCCACGGGGATCCCGTTTTACAGAAAAAATCCACGTGGCGAAAAAACGAAGGGTAAAAAACTTCCATGACCCGATTGAGGTTCGGATAGGATTTTTGGGTATGAAACTAACCAGTGATGGCTGAAAGCTGTCATAGTTGTAGAACTCACAGATACCTTCGTTTTGACTGGTTATGGCTCCCGTAACTCTAAACGAGCCAAGAGTTATGGCCCTCCGAAGAATCGATATCCACAGGGTGCAACATCTACGGTGCAAGGTGCAACATCCGTCCAAAATGACGAAACAGTGCCGTACGACCTTTAGAAATGAGTGCATGGATTTGAAACATTGCAGTATCATGGTGCACCACTCTCCAGCGATGGTAAATCATAGACCAGCCACGGGGATCCCGTTTTACAGAAAAAATCCACGTGACGAAAAAACGAAGGGTAAAAAACTTCCTTGACCCGATTGAGGTTCGGATAGGATTTTTTGGGTATGAAACTAACCAGTGACGGCTGAAAGCTGTCATAGCTGTAGAACTCACAGATACCTTCGTTTTGACTGGTTATGGCTCCCGTAACTCTAAACGAGCCAAGAGTTATGGCCCTCCGAAGAATCGATATCCACAGTGTGCAACAACTATAGTGCAAGGTGCAACATCCGTCCAAAATGACGAAACAGTGCCGTACGACCTTCAGAAATGAGTGCATGGATTTGAAACATTGCGGTACCATGGTGCACCACACTCCAGCGATGGTAAATCATAGACCAGCCACGGGGATCCCGTTTTACAGAAAAAATCCACGTGACGAAAAAACGAAGGGTAAAAAACTTCCTTGACCCGATTGAGGTTCGGATAGGATTTTTTGGGTATGAAACTAACCAGTGACGGCTGAAAGCTGTCATAGATGTAGAACTCACAGATACCTTCGTTTTGACTGGTTATGGCTCCCGTAACTCTAAACGAGCCAAGAGTTATGGCCCTCCGAAGAATCGATATCCACAGGGTGCAACATCTACGGTGCAAGGTGCAACATCCGTCCAAAATGACGAAACAGTGCCGTACGACCTTTACAAATGAGTGCATGGATTTGAAACATTGTGGTACCATGGTGCACCACTCTCCAGCGATGGTAAATCATAGACCAGCCACGGGGATCCCGTTTTACAGAAAAAATCCACGTGGCGAAAAAACGAAGGGTAAAAAACTTCCATGACCCGATTGAGGTTCGGATAGGATTTTTGGGTATGAAACTAACCAGTGATGGCTGAAAGCTGTCATAGTTGTAGAACTCACAGATACCTTCGTTTTGACTGGTTATGGCTCCCGTAACTCTAAACGAGCCAAGAGTTATGGCCCTCCGAAGAATCGATATCCACAGGGTGCAACATCTACGGTGCAAGGTGCAACATCCGTCCAAAATGACGAAACAGTGCCGTACGACCTTTAGAAATGAGTGCATGGATTTGAAACATTGCAGTACCATGGTGCACCACTCTCCAGCGATGGTAAATCATAGACCAGCCACGGGGATCCCGTTTTACAGAAAAAATCCACGTGACGAAAAAACGAAGGGTAAAAAACTTCCTTGACCCGATTGAGGTTCGGATAGGATTTTTTGGGTATGAAACTAACCAGTGACGGCTGAAAGCTGTCATAGCTGTAGAACTCACAGATACCTTCGTTTTGACTGGTTATGGCTCCCGTAACTCTAAACGAGCCAAGAGTTATGGCCCTCCGAAGAATCGATATCCACAGGGTGCAACATCTACGGTGCAAGGTGCAACATCCGTCCCAAATGACGAAACAGTGCCATACGACCTTTAGAAATGAGTGCATGGAATTGAAACATTGCAGTACCATGGTGCACCACTCTCCAGCGATGGTAAATCATAGACCAGCCACGGGGATCCCGTTTTACAGAAAAAATCCACGTGACGAAAAACGAAGGGTACAAGAATCCCATGACCCGATTGAGGTTCGGATAGGATTTTTTGGGTATGAAACTAACCAGTGAAGGCTAAAAGCTGTTATTGCTGTAGAACTCACAGATACCTTCGTTTTGACTGGTTATGGCTCTCGTAACTCTAAACGAGCCAAGAGTTATGGCCCTCCGAAGAATCGATATCCACAGGGTGCAACATCTACGGTGCAAGGTGCAACATCCGTCCAAAATGATGAAACAGTGCCGTACGACCTTTAGAAATGAGTGCATGTATTTGAAACATTGCAGTACCATGGTACACCACTCTCCAGCGATGGTAAATCATAGACCAGCCACGGGGATCCCGTTTTACAGAAAAAATCCACGTGACGAAAAAACGAAGGGTAAAAAACTTCCTTGACCCGATCGAGGTTCGGATAGGATTTTTGGGTATGAAACTAACCAGTGACGGCTGAAAGCGGTCATAGCTGTAGAACTCACAGATACCTTCGTTTTGACTGGTTATGGCACCCGTAACTCTAAACGAGCCAAGAGTTATGTCCCTCCGAAGAATCGATATCCACAGGGTGCAACATCTACGGTGCAAGGTGCAACATCCGTCCAAAATGACGAAACAGTGCCGTACGACCTTTAGAAAAGAGTGCATGGATTTGAAACATTGCAGTACCATGGTGCACCACTCTCCAGCGATGGTAAATCATAGACCAGCCACGGGGATCCCGTTTTACAGAAAAAATCCACGTGACGAAAAAACGAAGGGTAAAAAACTTCCTTGACCCGATTGAGGTTCGGATAGGATTTTTTGGGTATGAAACTAACCAGTGACGGCTGAAAGCTGTCATAGATGTAGAACTCACAGATACCTTCGTTTTGACTGGTTATGGCTCCCGTAACTCTAAACGAGCCAAGAGTTATGGCCCTCCGAAAAATCGATATCCACAGGGTGCAAAATCTACGGTGCAAGGTGCAACATCCGTCCAAAATGACGAAACAGTGCCGTACGACCTTTACAAATGAGTGCATGGATTTGAAACATTGTGGTACCATGGTGCACCACTCTCCAGCGATGGTAAATCATAGACCAGCCACGGGGATCCCGTTTTACAGAAAAAATCCACGTGGCGAAAAAACGAAGGGTAAAAAACTTCCATGACCCGATTGAGGTTCGGATAGGATTTTTGGGTATGAAACTAACCAGTGATGGCTGAAAGCTGTCATAGTTGTAGAACTCACAGATACCTTCGTTTTGACTGGTTATGGCTCCCGTAACTCTAAACGAGCCAAGAGTTATGGCCCTCCGAAGAATCGATATCCACAGGGTGCAACATCTACGGTGCAAGGTGCAACATCCGTCCAAAATGACGAAACAGTGTCGTACGACCTTTAGAAATGAGTGCATGGATTTGAAACATTGCAGTACCATGGTGCACCACTCTCCAGCGATGGTAAATCATAGACCAGCCACGGGGATCCCGTTTTACAGAAAAAATCCACGTGACGAAAAAACGAAGGGTAAAAAACTTCCTTGACCCGATTGAGGTTCGGATAGGATTTTTTGGGTATGAAACTAACCAGTGACGGCTGAAAGCTGTCATAGCTGTAGAACTCACAGATACCTTCGTTTTGACTGGTTATGGCTCCCGTAACTCTAAACGAGCCAAGAGTTATGGCCCTCCGAAGAATCGATATCCACAGTGTGCAACAACTATAGTGCAAGGTGCAACATCCGTCCAAAATGACGAAACAGTGCCGTACGACCTTCAGAAATGAGTGCATGGATTTGAAACATTGCGGTACCATGGTGCACCACACTCCAGCGATGGTAAATCATAGACCAGCCACGGGGATCCCGTTTTACAGAAAAAATCCACGTGACGAAAAACGAAGGGTACAAGAATCCCATGACCCGATTGAGGTTCGGATAGGATTTTTTGGGTATGCAGTGAAGGCTAAAAGCTGTTATTGCTGTAGAACTCACAGATACCTTCGTTTTGACTAGTTATGGCTCTCGTAAATCAAAATGAGCCAAGAGTTATGGCCCTCCGAAAAATCGGTATCCACAGGGTGCAACATCTACGGTGCAAGGTGCAACATCCGTCCAAAATGACGAAACAGTGCCGTACGACCTTTAGAAATGAGTGCATGTATTTGAAACATTGCAGTACCATGGTGCACCACTCTCCAGCGATGGTAAATCATAGACCAGCCACGGGGATCCCGTTTTACAGAAAAAATCCACGTGACGAAAAAACGAAGGGTAAAAAACTTCCTTGACCCGATTGAGGTTCGGATAGGATTTTTTGGGTATTAACTAACCAGTGACGGCTGAAAGCTGTCATAGCTGTAGAACTCATAGATACCTTCGTTTTGACTGGTTATGGCTCCCGTAACTCTAAACGAGCCAAGAGTTATGGCCCTCCGAAGAATCGATATCCACAGTGTGCAACAACTATGGTGCAAGGTGCAACATCCGTCCAAAATGACGAAACAGTGTCGTACGACCTTTAGAAATGAGTGTATGGATTTGAAACATTGCATTACCATGGTGCACCACTCTCCAGCGATGGTAAATCATAGACCAGCCACGGGGATCCCGTTTTACAGAAAAAATCCACGTGACGAAAAAACGAAGGGTAAAAAACTTCCTTGACCCAATTGAGGTTCGGATAGGATTTTTTGGGTATGAAACTAACCAGTGACGGTTGAAAGCTGTCATAGCTGTAGAACTCACAGATACCATTGTTTTGACTGGTTATGACTCCCGTAACTCTAAACGAGCCAAGAGTTATGGCCCTCCGAAGAATCGATATCCACAGGGTGCAACATCTACGGTGCAAGGTGCAACATCCGTCCAAAATGACGAAACAGTGCCGTACGACCTTTAGAAAAGAGTGCATGGATTTGAAACATTGCAGTACCATGGTGCACCACTCTCCAGCGATGGTAAATCATAGACCAGCCACGGGGATCCCGTTTTACAGAAAAAATCCACGTGACGAAAAAACGAAGGGTAAAAAACTTCCTTGACCCGATTGAGGTTCGGATAGGATTTTTTGGGTATGAAACTAACCAGTGACGGCTGAAAGCCGTCATAGATGTAGAACTCACAGATACCTTCGTTTTGACTGGTTATGGCTCCCGTAACTCTAAACGAGCCAAGAGTTATGGCCCTCCGAAGAATCGATATCCACAGGGTGCAACATCTACGGTGCAAGGTGCAACATCCGTCCAAAATGACGAAACAGTGCCGTACGACCTTTACAAATGAGTGCATGGATTTGAAACATTGTGGTACCATGGTGCACCACTCTCCAGCGATGGTAAATCATAGACCAGCCACGGGGATCCCGTTTTACAGAAAAAATCCACGTGGCGAAAAAACGAAGGGTAAAAAACTTCCATGACCCGATTGAGGTTCGGATAGGATTTTTGGGTATGAAACTAACCAGTGATGGCTGAAAGCTGTCATAGTTGTAGAACTCACAGATACCTTCGTTTTGACTGGTTATGGCTCCCGTAACTCTAAACGAGCCAAGAGTTATGGCCCTCCGAAGAATCGATATCCACAGGGTGCAACATCTACGGTGCAAGGTGCAACATCCGTCCAAAATGACGAAACAGTGCCGTACGACCTTTAGAAATGAGTGCATGGATTTGAAACATTGCAGTATCATGGTGCACCACTCTCCAGCGATGGTAAATCATAGACCAGCCACGGGGATCCCGTTTTACAGAAAAAATCCACGTGACGAAAAAACGAAGGGTAAAAAACTTCCTTGACCCGATTGAGGTTCGGATAGGATTTTTTGGGTATGAAACTAACCAGTGACGGCTGAAAGCTGTCATAGCTGTAGAACTCACAGATACCTTCGTTTTGACTGGTTATGGCTCCCGTAACTCTAAACGAGCCAAGAGTTATGGCCCTCCGAAGAATCGATATCCACAGTGTGCAACAACTATAGTGCAAGGTGCAACATCCGTCCAAAATGACGAAACAGTGCCGTACGACCTTCAGAAATGAGTGCATGGATTTGAAACATTGCGGTACCATGGTGCACCACACTCCAGCGATGGTAAATCATAGACCAGCCACGGGGATCCCGTTTTACAGAAAAAATCCACGTGACGAAAAAACGAAGGGTAAAAAACTTCCTTGACCCGATTGAGGTTCGGATAGGATTTTTTGGGTATGAAACTAACCAGTGACGGCTGAAAGCTGTCATAGATGTAGAACTCACAGATACCTTCGTTTTGACTGGTTATGGCTCCCGTAACTCTAAACGAGCCAAGAGTTATGGCCCTCCGAAGAATCGATATCCACAGGGTGCAACATCTACGGTGCAAGGTGCAACATCCGTCCAAAATGACGAAACAGTGCCGTACGACCTTTACAAATGAGTGCATGGATTTGAAACATTGTGGTACCATGGTGCACCACTCTCCAGCGATGGTAAATCATAGACCAGCCACGGGGATCCCGTTTTACAGAAAAAATCCACGTGGCGAAAAAACGAAGGGTAAAAAACTTCCATGACCCGATTGAGGTTCGGATAGGATTTTTGGGTATGAAACTAACCAGTGATGGCTGAAAGCTGTCATAGTTGTAGAACTCACAGATACCTTCGTTTTGACTGGTTATGGCTCCCGTAACTCTAAACGAGCCAAGAGTTATGGCCCTCCGAAGAATCGATATCCACAGGGTGCAACATCTACGGTGCAAGGTGCAACATCCGTCCAAAATGACGAAACAGTGTCGTACGACCTTTAGAAATGAGTGCATGGATTTGAAACATTGCAGTACCATGGTGCACCACTCTCCAGCGATGGTAAATCATAGACCAGCCACGGGGATCCCGTTTTACAGAAAAAATCCACGTGACGAAAAAACGAAGGGTAAAAAACTTCCTTGACCCGATTGAGGTTCGGATAGGATTTTTTGGGTATGAAACTAACCAGTGACGGCTGAAAGCTGTCATAGCTGTAGAACTCACAGATACCTTCGTTTTGACTGGTTATGGCTCCCGTAACTCTAAACGAGCCAAGAGTTATGGCCCTCCGAAGAATCGATATCCACAGTGTGCAACAACTATAGTGCAAGGTGCAACATCCGTCCAAAATGACGAAACAGTGCCGTACGACCTTCAGAAATGAGTGCATGGATTTGAAACATTGCGGTACCATGGTGCACCACACTCCAGCGATGGTAAATCATAGACCAGCCACGGGGATCCCGTTTTACAGAAAAAATCCACGTGACGAAAAACGAAGGGTACAAGAATCCCATGACCCGATTGAGGTTCGGATAGGATTTTTTGGGTATGCAGTGAAGGCTAAAAGCTGTTATTGCTGTAGAACTCACAGATACCTTCGTTTTGACTAGTTATGGCTCTCGTAACTCAAAACGAGCCAAGAGTTATGGCCCTCCGAAAAATCGGTATCCACAGGGTGCAACATCTACGGTGCAAGGTGCAACATCCGTCCAAAATGACGAAACAGTGTCGTACGACCTTTAGAAATGAGTGCATGTATTTGAAACATTGCAGTACCATGGTGCACCACTCTCCAGCGATGGTAAATCATAGACCAGCCACGGGGATCCCGTTTTACAGAAAAAATCCACGTGACGAAAAAACGAAGGGTAAAAAACTTCCTTGACCCGATTGAGGTTCGGATAGGATTTTTTGGGTATTAACTAACCAGTGACGGCTGAAAGCTGTCATAGCTGTAGAACTCATAGATACCTTCGTTTTGACTGGTTATGGCTCCCGTAACTCTAAACGAGCCAAGAGTTATGGCCCTCCGAAGAATCGATATCCACAGTGTGCAACAACTATGGTGCAAGGTGCAACATCCGTCCAAAATGACGAAACAGTGTCGTACGACCTTTAGAAATGAGTGCATGGATTTGAAACATTGCATTACCATGGTGCACCACTCTCCAGCGATGGTAAATCATAGACCAGCCACGGGGATCCCGTTTTACAGAAAAAATCCACGTGACGAAAAAACGAAGGGTAAAAAACTTCCTTGACCCAATTGAGGTTCGGATAGGATTTTTTGGGTACGAAACTAACCAGTGACGGTTGAAAGCTGTCATAGCTGTAGAACTCACAGATACCATTGTTTTGACTGGTTATGACTCCCGTAACTCTAAACGAGCCAAGAGTTATGGCCCTCCGAAGAATCGATATCCACAGGGTGCAACATCTACGGTGCAAGGTGCAACATCCGTCCAAAATGACGAAACAGTGCCGTACGACCTTTAGAAAAGAGTGCATGGATTTGAAACATTGCAGTACCATGGTGCACCACTCTCCAGCGATGGTAAATCATAGACCAGCCACGGGGATCCCGTTTTACAGAAAAAATCCACGTGACGAAAAAACGAAGGGTAAAAAACTTCCTTGACCCGATTGAGGTTCGGATAGGATTTTTTGGGTATGAAACTAACCAGTGACGGCTGAAAGCCGTCATAGATGTAGAACTCACAGATACCTTCGTTTTGACTGGTTATGGCTCCCGTAACTCTAAACGAGCCAAGAGTTATGGCCCTCCGAAAAATCGATATCCACAGGGTGCAAAATCTACGGTGCAAGGTGCAACATCCGTCCAAAATGACGAAACAGTGCCGTACGACCTTTACAAATGAGTGCATGGATTTGAAACATTGTGGTACCATGGTGCACCACTCTCCAGCGATGGTAAATCATAGACCAGCCACGGGGATCCCGTTTTACAGAAAAAATCCACGTGGCGAAAAAACGAAGGGTAAAAAACTTCCATGACCCGATTGAGGTTCGGATAGGATTTTTGGGTATGAAACTAACCAGTGATGGCTGAAAGCTGTCATAGTTGTAGAACTCACAGATACCTTCGTTTTGACTGGTTATGGCTCCCGTAACTCTAAACGAGCCAAGAGTTATGGCCCTCCGAAGAATCGATATCCACAGGGTGCAACATCTACGGTGCAAGGTGCAACATCCGTCCAAAATGACGAAACAGTGTCGTACGACCTTTAGAAATGAGTGCATGGATTTGAAACATTGCAGTACCATGGTGCACCACTCTCCAGCGATGGTAAATCATAGACCAGCCACGGGGATCCCGTTTTACAGAAAAAATCCACGTGACGAAAAACGAAGGGTACAAGAATCCCATGACCCGATTGAGGTTCGGATAGGATTTTTTGGGTATGAAACTAACCAGTTACGGTTGAAAGCTGTCATAGCTGTAGAACTCACACATACCTTCATTTTGACTTGTTATGACTCCCGTAACTCTAAACGAGCCAAGAGTTATGGCCCTCCGAAGAATCGATATCCACAGGGTGCAACATCTACGGTGCAAGGTGCAACATCCGTCCAAAATGACGAAACAGTGCCGTACGACCTTTAGAAATGAGTGCATGGATTTGAAACATTTCAGTACCATGGTGCACCACTCTCCAGCGACGGTAAATCATAGACCAGCCACGGGGATCCCGTTTTACAGAAAAAATCCACGTGACGAAAAAACGAAGGGTAAAAAACTTCCATGACCCGATTGAGGTTCGGACAGGATTTTTTGGGTATGAAACTAACCAGTGACGGCTGAAAGCAGTCATAGCAGTAGAACTCACAGATACCTTCGTTTTGACTGGTTATGGCTCCCGTAACTCTAAACGAGCCAAGAGTTATGGCCCTCCGAAGAATCGATATCCACAGTGTGCAACAACTACGGTGCAAGGTGCAACATCCGTCCAAAATGACGAAACAGTGCCGTACGACCTTTAGAAATGAGTGCATGTATTTGAAACATTGCAGTACCATGGTGCACCACTCTCCAGCGATGGTAAATCATAGACCAGCCACGGGGATCCCGTTTTACAGAAAAAATCCACGTGACGAAAAAACGAAGGGTAAAAAACTTCCTTGACCCGATTGAGGTTCGGATAGGATTTTTTGGGTATTAACTAACCAGTGACGGCTGAAAGCTGTCATAGCTGTAGAACTCATAGATACCTTCGTTTTGACTGGTTATAGCTCCCGTAACTCTAAACGAGCCAAGAGTTATGGCCCTCCGAAGAATCGATATCCACAGTGTGCAACAACTATGGTGCAAGGTGCAACATCCGTCCAAAATGACGAAACAGTGTCGTACGACCTTTAGAAATGAGTGTATGGATTTGAAACATTGCATTACCATGGTGCACCACTCTCCAGCGATGGTAAATCATAGACCAGCCACGGGGATCCCGTTTTACAGAAAAAATCCACGTGACGAAAAAACGAAGGGTAAAAAACTTCCTTGACCCAATTGAGGTTCGGATAGGATTTTTTGGGTATGAAACTAACCAGTGACGGTTGAAAGCTGTCATAGCTGTAGAACTCACAGATACCATTGTTTTGACTGGTTATGACTCCCGTAACTCTAAACGAGCCAAGAGTTATGGCCCTCCGAAGAATCGATATCCACAGGGTGCAACATCTACGGTGCAAGGTGCAACATCCGTCCAAAATGACGAAACAGTGCCGTACGACCTTTAGAAAAGAGTGCATGGATTTGAAACATTGCAGTACCATGGTGCACCACTCTCCAGCGATGGTAAATCATAGACCAGCCACGGGGATCCCGTTTTACAGAAAAAATCCACGTGACGAAAAAACGAAGGGTAAAAAACTTCCTTGACCCGATTGAGGTTCGGATAGGATTTTTTGGGTATGAAACTAACCAGTGACGGCTGAAAGCCGTCATAGATGTAGAACTCACAGATACCTTCGTTTTGACTGGTTATGGCTCCCGTAACTCTAAACGAGCCAAGAGTTATGGCCCTCCGAAGAATCGATATCCACAGGGTGCAACATCTACGGTGCAAGGTGCAACATCCGTCCAAAATGACGAAACAGTGCCGTACGACCTTTACAAATGAGTGCATGGATTTGAAACATTGTGGTACCATGGTGCACCACTCTCCAGCGATGGTAAATCATAGACCAGCCACGGGGATCCCGTTTTACAGAAAAAATCCACGTGGCAAAAAAACGAAGGGTAAAAAACTTCCATGACCCGATTGAGGTTCGGATAGGATTTTTGGGTATGAAACTAACCAGTGATGGCTGAAAGCTGTCATAGTTGTAGAACTCACAGATACCTTCGTTTTGACTGGTTATGGCTCCCGTAACTCTAAACGAGCCAAGAGTTATGGCCCTCCGAAGAATCGATATCCACAGGGTGCAACATCTACGGTGCAAGGTGCAACATCCGTCCAAAATGACGAAACAGTGCCGTACGACCTTTAGAAATGAGTGCATGGATTTGAAACATTGCAGTATCATGGTGCACCACTCTCCAGCGATGGTAAATCATAGACCAGCCACGGGGATCCCGTTTTACAGAAAAAATCCACGTGACGAAAAAACGAAGGGTAAAAAACTTCCTTGACCCGATTGAGGTTCGGATAGGATTTTTTGGGTATGAAACTAACCAGTGACGGCTGAAAGCTGTCATAGCTGTAGAACTCACAGATACCTTCGTTTTGACTGGTTATGGCACCCGTAACTCTAAACGAGCCAAGAGTTATGTCCCTTCGAAGAATCGATATCCACAGGGTGCAACATCTACGGTGCAAGGTGCAACATCCGTCCAAAATGACGAAACAGTGCCGTACGACCTTTAGAAAAGAGTGCATGGATTTGAAACATTGCGGTACCATGGTGCACCACTCTCCAGCGATGGTAAATCATAGACCAGCCACGGGGATCCCGTTTTACAGAAAAAATCCACGTGACGAAAAACGAAGGGTACAAGAATCCCAAGACCCGATTGAGGTTCGGATAGGATTTTTTGGGTATGAAACTAACCAGTGACGGCTGAAAGCTGTCATAGCTGTAGAACTCACAGATACCTTCGTTTTGACTGGTTATGGCACCCGTAACTCTAAACGAGCCAAGAGTTATGGCCCTCCGAAGAATCGATATCCACAGGGTGCAACATCTACGGTGCAAGGTGCAACATCCGTCCAAAATGACGAAACAGTGCCGTACGACCTTTAGAAATGAGTGCATGGATTTGAAACATTTCAGTACCATGGTGCACCACTCTCCAGCGACGGTAAATCATAGACCAGCCACGGGGATCCCGTTTTACAGAAAAAATCCACGTGACGAAAAAACGAAGGGTAAAAAACTTCCATGACCCGATTGAGGTTCGGACAGGATTTTTTGGGTATGAAACTAACCAGTGACGGCTGAAAGCAGTCATAGCAGTAGAACTCACAGATACCTTCGTTTTGACTGGTTATGGCTCCCGTAACTCTAAACGAGCCAAGAGTTATGGCCCTCCGAAGAATCGATATCCACAGTGTGCAACAACTACGGTGCAAGGTGCAACATCCGTCCAAAATGACGAAACAGTGCCGTACGACCTTTAGAAATGAGTGCATGGAATTGAAACATTGCAGTACCATGGTGCACCACTCTCCAGCGATGGTAAATCATAGACCAGCCACGGGGATCCCGTTTTACAGAAAAAATCCACGTGACGAAAAACGAAGGGTACAAGAATCCCATGACCCGATTGAGGTTCGGATAGGATTTTTTGGGTATGAAACTAACCAGTGAAGGCTAAAAGCTGTTATTGCTGTAGAACTCATAGATACCTTCGTTTTGACTGGTTATGTCTCTCGTAACTCTAAACGAGCCAAGAGTTATGGCCCTCCGAAGAATCGATATCCACAGGGTGCAACATCTACGGTGCAAGGTGCAACATCCGTCCAAAATGATGAAACAGTGCCGTACGACCTTTAGAAATGAGTGCATGTATTTGAAACATTGCAGTACCATGGTACACCACTCTCCAGCGATGGTAAATCATAGACCAGCCACGGGGATCCCGTTTTACAGAAAAAATCCACGTGACGAAAAAACGAAGGGTAAAAAACTTCCTTGACCCGATTGAGGTTCGGATAGGATTTTTTGGGTATGAAACTAACCAGTGACGGCTGAAAGCTGTCATAGCTGTAGAACTCACAGATACCTTCGTTTTGACTGGTTATGGCACCCGTAACTCTAAACGAGCCAAGAGTTATGTCCCTCCGAAGAATCGATATCCACAGGGTGCAACATCTACGGTGCAAGGTGCAACATCCGTCCAAAATGACGAAACAGTGCCGTACGACCTTTAGAAAAGAGTGCATGGATTTGAAACATTGCAGTACCATGGTGCACCACTCTCCAGCGATGGTAAATCATAGACCAGCCACGGGGATCCCGTTTTACAGAAAAAATCCACGTGACGAAAAAACGAAGGGTAAAAAACTTCCTTGACCCGATTGAGGTACGGATAGGATTTTTTGGGTATGAAACTAACCAGTGACGGTTGAAAGCTGTCATAGATGTAGAACTCACAGATACCTTCGTTTTGACTGGTTATGGCTCCCGTAACTCTAAACGAGCCAAGAGTTATGGCCCTCCGAAAAATCGATATCCACAGGGTGCAACATCTACGGTGCAAGGTGCAACATCCGTCCAAAATGACGAAACAGTGCCGTACGACCTTTACAAATGAGTGCATGGATTTGAAACATTGTGGTACCATGGTGCACCACTCTCCAGCGATGGTAAATCATAGACCAGCCACGGGGATCCCGTTTTACAGAAAAAATCCACGTGGCGAAAAAACGAAGGGTAAAAAACTTCCATGACCCGATTGAGGTTCGGATAGGATTTTTGGGTATGAAACTAACCAGTGATGGCTGAAAGCTGTCATAGTTGTAGAACTCACAGATACCTTCGTTTTGACTGGTTATGGCTCCCGTAACTCTAAACGAGCCAAGAGTTATGGCCCTCCGAAGAATCGATATCCACAGGGTGCAACATCTACGGTGCAAGGTGCAACATCAGTCCAAAATGACGAAACAGTGTCGTACGACCTTTAGAAATGAGTGCATGGATTTGAAACATTGCAGTACCATGGTGCACCACTCTCCAGCGATGGTAAATCATAGACCAGCCACGGGGATCCCGTTTTACAGAAAAAATCCACGTGACGAAAAAACGAAGGGTAAAAAACTTCCTTGACCCGATTGAGGTTCGGATAGGATTTTTTGGGTATGAAACTAACCAGTGACGGCTGAAAGCTGTCATAGCTGTAGAACTCACAGATACCTTCGTTTTGACTGGTTATGGCTCCCGTAACTCTAAACGAGCCAAGAGTTATGGCCCTCCGAAGAATCGATATCCACAGTGTGCAACAACTATAGTGCAAGGTGCAACATCCGTCCAAAATGACGAAACAGTGCCGTACGACCTTCAGAAATGAGTGCATGGATTTGAAACATTGCGGTACCATGGTGCACCACACTCCAGCGATGGTAAATCATAGACCAGCCACGGGGATCCCGTTTTACAGAAAAAATCCACGTGACGAAAAACGAAGGGTACAAGAATCCCATGACCCGATTGAGGTTCGGATAGGATTTTTTGGGTATGCAGTGAAGGCTAAAAGCTGTTATTGCTGTAGAACTCACAGATACCTTCGTTTTGACTAGTTATGGCTCTCGTAACTCAAAACGAGCCAAGAGTTATGGCCCTCCGAAAAATCGGTATCCACAGGGTGCAACATCTACGGTGCAAGGTGCAACATCCGTCCAAAATGACGAAACAGTGCCGTACGACCTTTAGAAATGAGTGCATGCATTTGAAACATTGCAGTACCATGGTGCACCACTCTCCAGCGATGGTAAATCATAGACCAGCCACGGGGATCCCGTTTTACAGAAAAAATCCACGTGACGAAAAAACGAAGGGTAAAAAACTTCCTTGACCCGATTGAGGTTCGGATAGGATTTTTTGGGTATTAACTAACCAGTGACGGCTGAAAGCTGTCATAGCTATAGAACTCATAGATACCTTCGTTTTGACTGGTTATGGCTCCCGTAACTCTAAACGAGCCAAGAGTTATGGCCCTCCGAAGAATCGATATCCACAGTGTGCAACAACTACGGTGCAAGGTGCAACATCCGTCCAAAATGACGAAACAGTGTCGTACGACCTTTAGAAATGAGTGCATGGATTTGAAACATTGCAGTACCATGGTGCACCACTCTCCAGCGATGGTGAATCATAGACCAGCCACGGGGATCCCGTTTTACAGAAAAAATCCACGTGACGAAAAAACGAAGGGTAAAAAACTTCCTTGACCCGATTGAGGTTCGGATAGGATTTTTGGGTATGAAACTAACCAGTGATGGCTGAAAGCTGTCATAGTTGTAGAACTCACAGATACCTTCGTTTTGACTGGTTATGGCTCCCGTAACTCTAAACGAGCCAAGAGTTATGGCCCTCCGAAGAATCGATATCCACAGGGTGCAACATCTACGGTGCAAGGTGCAACATCCGTCCAAAATGACGAAACAGTGCCGTACGACCTTTAGAAATGAGTGCATGGATTTGAAACATTTCAGTACCATGGTGCACCACTCTCCAGCGACGGTAAATCATAGACCAGCCACGGGGATCCCGTTTTACAGAAAAAATCCACGTGACGAAAAACGAAGGGTACAAGAATCCCATGACCCGATTGATGTTCGGATAGGATTTTTTGGGTATGAAACTAACTAGTGAAGGCTAAAAGCAGTCATAGCTGTAGAACTCACAGATACCTTCGTTTTGACTGGTTATGGCTCCCGTAACTCTAAACGAGCCAAGAGTTATGGCCCTCCGAAGAATCGATATGCACAGGGTGCAACATCTACGGTGCAAGGTGCAACATCCGTCCAAAATGACGAAACAGTGTCGTACGACCTTTAGAAATGAGTGCATGTATTTAAAACATTGCAGTACCATGGTGCACCACTCTCCAGCGATGGTAAATCATAGACCAGCCACGGGGATCCCGTTTTACAGAAAAAATCCACGTGACGAAAAAACGAAGGGTAAAAAACTTCCTTTACCCGATAGAGGTTCGGATAGGAGTTTTTGGGTATGAAACTAACCAGTGACGGCTGAAAGCTGTCATAGCTGTAGAACTCACAGATTCCTTCGTTTTGACTGGTTATGGCTCCCGTAACTCTAAACGAGCCAAGAGTTATGGCCCTCCGAAGAATCGATATCCACAGTGTGCAACAACTACGGTGCAAGGTGCAACATCCGTCCAAAATGACGAAACAGTGCCGTACGACCTTTAGAAATGAGTGCATGGAATTGAAACACTGCAGTACCATGGTGCACCACTCTCCAGCGATGGTAAATCATAGACCAGCCACGGGGATCCCGTTTTACAGAAAAAATCCACGTGACGAAAAACGAAGGGTACAAGAATCCCATGACCCGATTGAGGTTCGGATAGGATTTTTTGGGTATGAAACTAACCAGTGAAGGCTAAAAGCTGTTATTGCTCTAGAACTCACAGATACCTTCGTTTTGACTGGTTATGGCTCTCATAACTCTTAACGAGCCAAGAGTTATGGCCCTCCGAAGAATCGATATCCACAGGGTGCAACATCTACGGTGCAAGGTGCAACATCCGTCCAAAATGATGAAACAGTGCCGTACGACCTTTAGAAATGAGTGCATGTATTTGAAACATTGCAGTACCATGGTACACCACACTCCAGCGATGGTAAATCATAGACCAGCCACGGGGATCCCGTTTTACAGAAAAAATCCACGTGACGAAAAAACGAAGGGTAAAAAACTTCCTTGACCCGATTGAGGTTCGGATAGGATTTTTTGGGTATGAAACTAACCAGTGACGGCTGAAAGCTGTCATAGATGTAGAACTCACAGATACCTTCGTTTTGACTGGTTATGGCACCCGTAACTCTAAACGAGCCAAGAGTTATGTCCCTTCGAAGAATCGATATCCATAGGGTGCAACATCTACGGTGCAAGGTGCAACATCCGTCCAAAATGACGAAACAGTGCCGTACGACCTTTAGAAAAGAGTGCATGGATTTGAAACATTGCAGTACCATGGTGCACCACTCTCCAGCGATGGTAAATCATAGACCAGCCACGGGGATCCCGTTTTACAGAAAAAATCCACGTGACGAAAAAACGAAGGGTAAAAAACTTCCTTGACCCGATTGAGGTTCGGATAGGATTTTTTGGGTATGAAACTAACCAGTGACGGCTGAAAGCTGTCATAGATGTAGAACTCACAGATACCTTCGTTTTGACTGGTTATGGCACCCGTAACTCTAAACGAGCCAAGAGTTATGTCCCTCCGAAGAATCGATATCCACAGGGTGCAACATCTACGGTGCAAGGTGCAACATCCGTCCAAAATGACGAAACAGTGCCGTACGACCTTTACAAATGAGTGCATGGATTTGAAACATTGTGGTACCATGGTGCACCACTCTCCAGCGATGGTAAATCATAGACCAGCCACAGGGATCCCGTTTTACAGAAAAAATCCACGTGGCGAAAAAACGAAGGATAAAAAACTTCCGTGACCCGATTGAGGTTCGGATAGGATTTTTGGGTATGAAACTAACCAGTGATGGCTGAAAGCTGTCATAGTTGTAGAACTCACAGATACCTTCGTTTTGACTGGTTATGGCTCCCGTAACTCTAAACGAGCCAAGAGTTATGGCCCTCCGAAGAATCGATATCCACAGGGTGCAACATCTACGGTGCAAGGTGCAACATCCGTCCAAAATGACGAAACAGTGCCGTACGACCTTTAGAAATGAGTGCATGGATTTGAAACATTGCAGTACCATGGTGCACCACTCTCCAGCGATGGTAAATCATAGACCAGCCACGGGGATCCCGTTTTACAGAAAAAATCCACGTGACGAAAAAACGAAGGGTAAAAAACTTCCTTGACCCGATTGAGGTTCGGATAGGATTTTTTGGGTATGAAACTAACCAGTGACGGCTGAAAGCTTTCATAGCTGTAGAACTCACAGATACCTTCGTTTTGACTGGTTATGGCACCCGTAACTCTAAACGAGCCAAGAGTTATGTCCCTCCGAAGAATCGATATCCACAGGGTGCAACATCTACGGTGCAAGGTGCAACATCCGTCCAAAATGACGAAACAGTGCCGTACGACCTTTAGAAAAGAGTGCATGGATTTGAAACATTGCAGTACCATGGTGCACCACTCTCCAGCGATGGTAAATCATAGACCAGCCACGGGGATCCCGTTTTACAGAAAAAATCCACGTGACGAAAAAACGAAGGGTAAAAAACTTCCTTGACCCGATTGAGGTTCGGATAGGATTTTTTGGGTATGAAACTAACCAGTGACGGCTGAAAGTTGTCATAGATGTAGAACTCACAGATACCTTCGTTTTGACTGGTTATGGCTCCCGTAACTCTAAACGAGCCAAGAGTTATGGCCCTCCGAAGAATCGATATCCACAGGGTGCAACATCTACGGTGCAAGGTGCAACATCCGTCCAAAATGACGAAACAGTGCCGTACGACCTTTACAAATGAGTGCATGGATTTGAAACATTGTGGTACCATGGTGCACCACTCTCCAGCGATGGTAAATCATAGACCAGCCACGGGGATCCCGTTTTACAGAAAAAATCCACGTGGCGAAAAAACGAAGGGTAAAAAACTTCCATGACCCGATTGAGGTTCGGATAGGATTTTTGGGTATGAAACTAACCAGTGATGGCTGAAAGCTGTCATAGTTGTAGAACTCACAGATACCTTCGTTTTGACTGGTTATGGCTCCCGTAACTCTAAACGAGCCAAGAGTTATGGCCCTCCGAAGAATCGATATCCACAGGGTGCAACATCTACGGTGCAAGGTGCAACATCCGTCCAAAATGACGAAACAGTGTCGTACGACCTTTAGAAATGAGTGCATGGATTTGAAACATTGCAGTACCATGGTTCACCACTCTCCAGCGATGGTAAATCACAGACCAGCCACGGGGATCCCGTTTTACAGAAAAAATCCACGTGACGAAAAAACGAAGGGTAAAAAACTTCCTTGACCCGATTGAGGTTCGGATAGGATTTTTTGGGTATGAAACTAACCAGTGACGGCTGAAAGCTGTCATAGCTGTAGAACTCACAGATACCTTCGTTTTGACTGGTTATGGCTCCCGTAACTCTAAACGAGCCAAGAGTTATGGCCCTCCGAAGAATCGATATCCACAGTGTGCAACAACTATAGTGCAAGGTGCAACATCCGTCCAAAATGACGAAACAGTGCCGTACGACCTTCAGAAATGAGTGCATGGATTTGAAACATTGCGGTACCATGGTGCACCACTCTCCAGCGATGGTAAATCATAGACCAGCCACGGGGATCCCGTTTTACAGAAAAAATCCACGTGACGAAAAACGAAGGGTACAAGAATCCCATGACCCGATTGAGGTTCGGATAGGATTTTTTGGGTATGAAACTTACCAGTGAAGGCTAAAAGCTGTTATTGCTGTAGAACTCACAGATACCTTCGTTTTGACTAGTTATGGCTCTCGTAAATCTAAACGAGCCAAGAGTTATGGCCCTCCGAAGAATCGGTATCCACAGGGTGCAACATCTACGGTGCAAGGTGCAACATCCGTCCAAAATGACGAAACAGTGCCGTACGACCTTTAGAAATGAGTGCATGTATTTGAAACATTGCAGTACCATGGTGCACCACTCTCCAGCGATGGTAAATCATAGACCAGCCACGGGGATCCCGTTTTACAGAAAAAATCCACGTGACGAAAAAACGAAGGGTAAAAAACTTCCTTGACCCGATTGAGGTTCGGATAGGATTTTTTGGGTATTAACTAACCAGTGACGGCTGAAAGCTGTCATAGCTGTAGAACTCACAGATACCTTCGTTTTGACTGGTTATGGCTCCCGTAACTCTAAACGAGCCAAGAAATATGGCCCTCCGAAGAATCGATATCCACAGTGTGCAACAACTACGGTGCAAGGTGCAACATCCGTCCAAAATGACGAAACAGTGTCGTACGACCTTTAGAAATGAGTGCATGGATTTGAAACATTGCAGTACCATGGTGCACCACTCTCCAGCGATGGTGAATCATAGACCAGCCAAGGGGATCCCGTTTTACAGAAAAAATCCACGTGACGAAAAAACGAAGGGTAAAAAACTTCCTTGACCCGATTGATGTTCGGATAGGATTTTTTGGGTATGAAACTAACCAGTGACGGTTGAAAGCAGTCATAGCTGTAGAACTCACACTTACCTTCATTTTGACTTGTTATGACTCCCGTAACTCTAAACGAGCCAAGAGTTATGGCCCTCCGAAGAATCGATATCCACAGGGTGCAACATCTACGGTGCAAGGTGCAACATCCGTCCAAAATGACGAAACAGTGCCGTACGACCTTTAGAAATGAGTGCATGGATTTGAAACATTGCAGTACCGTGGTGCACCACTCTCCAGCGACGGAAAATCATAGACCAGCCACGGGGATCCCGTTTTACAGAAAAAATCCACGCGACGAAAAACGAAGGGTACAAGAATCCCATGACCCGATTGATGTTCGGATAGGATTTTTTGGGTATGAAACTAACCAGTTTAGGCTAAAAGCAGTCATAGCTGTAGAACTCACAGATACCTTCGTTTTGACTGGTTATGGCTCCCGTAACTCTAAACGAGCCAAGAGTTATGGCCCTCCGAAGAATCGATATGCACAGGGTGCAACATCTACGGTGCAAGGTGCAACATCCGTCCAAAATGACGAAACAGTGTCGTACGACCTTTAGAAATGAGTGCATGTATTTAAAACATTGCAGTACCATGGTGCACCACTCTCCAGCGATGGTAAATCATAGACCAGCCACGGGGATCCCGTTTTACAGAAAAAATCCACGTGACGAAAAAACGAAGGGTAAAAAACTTCCTTGACCCGATTGAGGTTCGGATAGGATTTTTTGGGTATGAAACTAACCAGTGACGGCTGAAAGCCGTCATAGCTGTAGAACTCACAGATACCTTCGTTTTGACTGGTTATGTCTCCCGTAATTCTAAAGGAGCCAAGAGTTATGGCCCTCCGAAGAATCGATATCCACAGGGTGCAACATCTACGGTGCAAGGTGCAACATCCGTCCAAAATGACGAAAATGTGTCGTACGACCTTTAGAAATGAGTGCATGGATTTGAAACATTGCAGTACCATGATGCACCACTCTCAAGCGATGGTAAATCATAGACCAGCCACGGGGATCCCGTTTTACAGAAAAAATCCACGTGACGAAATGATTCGAAGCCATGATGGATTCGAAGCTTAGAAAGGATTCGAAGCTGTGATGGATTCGAAGCTTAAAAAGGATTCGAAGCTGTGATGGATTCGAAGCTTAAAAAGGATTCGAAGCTGTGATGGATTCGAAGCAGTGATGGACTCGAAGCTTAAAAAGGATTCGAAGTTGTGATGGATTCGAAGCAGTGATGGACTCGAAGCTTAAAAAGGATTCGAAACTGTGATGGATTCGAAGCAATGATGGACTCGAAGCTGTGATGGATTCGAAGCTTAGAAGGGATTCGAAAGTAGTCGTTCGAATAGATGGGGTTGTGACCTGTGGTAAGCGGTCAATATGACCGAGAGTCGAAGCGCCACCAATCCCCCTTGGAGTCCATATAAATACACAAGGCCGACTCCATTTTCACTTTTTACCTTTTACCATTGCTTTAGCTGCTTCTTCGAATCGATCCCAGAGCCAAATCAAACGTTCTTTTCCACGAGTCGATCAAATTCCTCCAAGCTTCCATTTGCAATCGAACCAAGCCAGGTAACCAAGGGATTGATTAGAGTTGGGAATGATAAAACTGGAATTTTTTGGCATTGATTCAACACTTTCTTCTGGAAATCTTGAAGTGTGGCAAGATATGAACAAAGTGGGTCGACTCGATGGAACTGAGGAACGAACCCATGCGTGTCGTATCATTAAGGGCGTTGTCTTACATTGTTTCGCATTGATCCAGGGGTGAGTGCTTCGAGTTGGTTTCGAATGTGCAGCTTCGAATCGATGATTGCAGGTGAACAAGAAAAATGCTTGCGGTGATCGATTCGAAACAGCAATATTTCGATCGATTCGAAGCGATGATACGTTGATTGATTCGAAGGAGTTTAACTCCGATCGATTCGAAGTCAGGTAGGGTTCCATGGGTTCGAACTGCTCTTGATGGATTCGATGGAGTTCAACTTCGATCGATTCGAAGTCAGGTGGAGTTCCATGGATTCGAAATGCTCTTGATGGATTCGAAGTCAGGTGGGGCTCCATGGGTTCGAACTGCTCCTCTGTTCCCAGGTCTCATTGAGTCGAACTATGTGGCATTGGGGCGTGCCGATTCGAAGTTTATCGATTCGACTCGTGTCGAATCGAGTTGATCGATTCGAACGTTCTCGCTTCTGGAACTTCCACTCCTTTGATTTGCTCCAATATCTGAACTACGACCAACTTTAAATTGAACTCTGACGAACTCACTAAATTTTTAGCATATTTGATTCCGACGAGCTTTGTCCTTGCATGATCAAAGTTGACCTGACCTGTCTTTTGGAGCTCGTCGATGGCACCATGACTTAAACACATATAACGAATTCATACTTGAATTGGTCAGTAGTATCTGAGTGACGTGAAAGTGACGGCCAGCGATGACGGTCGTTTTCGTTTTCCGATTCTAAAGTTTTGTCGTTCGGACACCGTGTTCCAATCTTGTAAAATTTGCTTTAGTTATGCACTTGCACTGCACGGCATATTCATATACTTCACACCGGGGAATATACGGGCTTTCTTTGTTTTTAACACTGCTTTCTCGTGAGTTAGTTAATTATGGAGTCTTCGGGTTCTGAACAACAAGAGTTACAAAGCTTGCCTCCTCCAGTGCTAGAAATTCCAGAGATCCTTCCTGAAGTAATAGATCCTGCTTCGGACGAATTGCCGGAGGCCTTACTTATCGAGGATCCCATAGACTCCGTCCGATCCAATATTTCTGGAGCATTATTGGGTCGGATATGTTCGAAACATAACTTATCCCCGGATGACTTTTTGCTATCGGGAGTTGATGATAGACCTCACAATCCACCCGAGGGCTATACTGCTTTTTATCGCCATGCTTGTGCGGCTGGAACTCTCCCTCCATTTAACCAATATATCAGGGAGATGCTATCGTTCATTGGAATCGCTCCCGCACAACTTCGTCCCAACGGGCACCCGTTGCTGAACAGTGTTTTCATCTTATTCATGGACCGCCTCTTTCGTCCGCCTAGGCCAGCTGAGATTAGACATATATTCAACTTCAAGAGCAGGGGTGATAGTCCATCTTTCACCTTTCTGGAAGCAGTTAGAAACTGCCAGATTGTGACGGGAGCCTGGACCAGACTTAGTTACTTTAAGAATGAATGGTTCTTTGTCCGATGCCCCCCAGGATTCGCTAGGCGATGGCTGTCCAGACGTGAGTGTCGTAAATCGTGTAAGCCTTCTTTAATAGTCATTGTCGACACTCGAACTGACATCAGGTGTTTTTCTTGCAGCTATCATATCAAGGCCAGACGGTGGTCGATACAGAAACGCCATCCGAAGTTTACAAGAGATCCCGAGTGATTTGCGGCACATTGACTCGGTCTTAACTGATGATAACTTAAGGATGCTGGGTTTAATTGAGACGAACCAGAGTATTGTCGTTGAGGGGTTGGCGAAATCGGCTCCGAAGGCAAAGAGGAAAACCGGTGTAGTGATAAGAGAAATGAGCGATAATGAGAGGACGCCTACTGACACCGGGCTAGCGGCTGACCTTCCCCAAGCAGGAAAAAAGCGGAAAGGCAAGGCTGTTGTTCCTAAATTTAAGAGACGGAAGTCTGTAGTCGTGTCTCGCTTGATCCCTGGAATTATTTCTTCTGACTCCGCTCTTTGTCAACCAGGAAACATTTTCATAGGACTGGATGACGTTCCCATCCCGGAATGCGTTTCTCTTTATCACGAGTCCGGGTTGGTTGAGCTCCGGGAAGCGTTAGACATAAGCGAGTTTTTACCCGTTAGTGCAGTCGATACTTCTGGTTGGTCGGGGGCTTTGTAAATTTGCATACACTTTCATGACACCACATGACTGCTTCACATGCCATATCGATTTTGCCTGGTACTTAACTGAACTGCATCTCTTTTCCAGGTAATATTGCTGGCCGTCAGTCTACATTGGACAAACTCCGGAGAGTGCATCACCCATCAACTTATTACGAATCTCGGCGTGGAGACTCCGATCGTGATCGCGACCGGAGGCATCATTGCCAAGAGTATCAAGCAAAGGATCATCAACGTGGTTACTCTAGCCAGGAACGATCGGACAGGGATCGTAGACATCGCTCCCCTTCTCGATCTCCTCCGACATCCCGAAGTCACGTCCAGGTATCCGAGCCTCTGCGACATCAACCACCTTCGCAAGTTTCGAGGCTCGAGCCACATCGTCCTCGAACTGAGGTTGCAACTTCCATGTCCGCCGAGGAGACCCTTATTGGGTCTTCTGGCGAAGGGGCCATCAGGCTTGCTCAATTGAGGAAGGACTTTCCAGAGATTTGCTTTGACGCTTGTATTTTTCCTCCCAATCTTAAAAGAATTCCTGAAGATGCTGCGACCACGGCGCTCATCTACACCCGTGACTTTTTTGCTCAGTACAAAGAATGGTACAAAGCGGCTGTTAAGGCTTCCAAAGCTGCCTTCGACCGGGCCCAAATCATCGAGAAGCTGGAAGCCGACTTGGCTCAAAAGAGTCGCATTATCGACATACTCCAATCTGAGGCGGAATCTTCCCGCAAGGCCGAGGTTGAGTCGTTAAAAAAGGTTGATGAGACATTAGTTGAGATGGCGAAAATGCAACAGGCACATTGTACTTTAGTTGAAGACTTAGGCCATCGATACAAGAATGTTGAATCTGAGCGGGATGCGGCAGTCAAGGAACTAGAGGAGTTAAAGGCTAAGTTCGCTGACATGAAGCATGTGAGCAGGCTGTATCTTTTCGAGCTGAGCGCGATGCGGCAATTGCAAGGGTTAAGGGGGTTGAATCGGAGGTGGAGGAAAGAGTCCAAGCAGAGAGGTTCAAGATGGAGACCGAATTCGACGATCTCTTGGACACATATAATGCCAATGTATTAGAGCATAGAAATCTCTCCTGGCTAGGGGATTACTCGATGCCTCTCTACAATGCTTGGAAGAAATTAGTGGAAAACAAGAGGATGTCTTGTCCGGATGGGGTATTAGATGAGTTTGAGCTTGAGTCACGTCTGCTCAGCGAGGATGAGAGGAGAACCCTTCATGAAGCAATAATTTCTGTTGAAAAAGAAAGACTTGGCGTCCATCAAACGGAGGTTGGCGAAGGTTCGGGTATTGTGCATCATAGCGAGAATACTGAAGTCCCTGTTTCGACTTCATCCGAAGCTGTTGCTGTGGTTGATCCACAAGCTATTCCAGCCTACAATCCGGACCAACCGGAACTGTCTTCGGGCAAGACTCTCGTCCCCGAGCTTGTTCAAGCTCCAAGGCAAGGTAAAGTAGGTATTTTGATTACTCTCCTTACGTCTTAAAACATTGATTTTCGAGGGAATTTCTTGGTCTGATAGCTCTAATTTTTGTTGTTTAGTGACCGAGAGTGTCGCACCCATGCTCCCTGTTCCTTCGGCTTTATATCCTACGCGTGGAGTTATTGTCACCGAGGCGATTTCAACTGCCGCCATGGTTGGTGATATGGGAGAGGGAGGCTCAATGTCATTCGATGTTCAAATATTTGAAGAGCTATTTGGTCACCCTCTTGACCCCATCCCCGATCTTTCTTTTGCGACGAGTGGAGCTGCTCCAGTTTCTAGCTCGATTGTGATGACCACCAGTGTATCTAGCGCGGCCCAACTATCTCGAGAGGAAGAGATTTTAGCCGAGATAAGTGCCGAGATGGCTACGACAGTGACAGTTGGTCCCGGTTGTGACGCTGCTCCCTCAAGCTTATCTTCTCTAATGATGATTTCTCCTGGTGGCACGGTAACCGTCTCGAGTGTTGCTGACCAAGTACATGTTACCGCTCCCATGCCCTCGGCTTACCCCCACAGAAGGATCTCTATCCCTTCCAGTTCTGAGGAAGACGTCGATATTATGCCAGACCCGGAGGATGTTCCCAAGAAAGGCAAAAAGTCTCGCAGGACGCCAGGCATTGGGTCTAGCGGCTCGACTCTGAGGAAGAAGCACCGGAGGAAGAAAGAGTGAGCCCTTCGCTTTGTCATGTGATTACGGATAACAATTCTTTTATCTTTTCTCTTGTTCTTTTTGGGCCGTGTATATGTGTGGATTCGGCCTCTGCTTAATCGAAACATCTGTACTTGCCATGTAATCAAACCAGTTTTTGTTGGCTGATAAAATGGGAAATTATTCTTTTCTTTTACCTAAATGCCTTGTAGTATTTGTTTTCTATCCTCTCAATATTTTAAAGATAGCTTCGTGTCGTGATTTAATGAATGAGTTGGACTCTGAATACATTATCACTTAAGCCAGTGATTAACACTCAGCTTCTTGCCCCTTAGTTGCGGGGAATAATATTCATATTCTGGCGGCTGATTGCGTTTATTGCAAGTCTTGGGCACATGCCCCCTTCTGGGGACTTATGACAATCTGAGATCGATAATCTGTCCTGCATTCCAGGAATCTGAGAGTTATCGATGTTTGGACCACGGTTCGCGCTCTGGGAACTCGGAATTGATGTTCACACTCCATTTCACGCTATAGGGATTGGGAGTTGATGTTGACATCTCGGCCCGTATTTCGGGAACTTCGAATTGTTGTTTGTACTTCGATTCGCGCTCCGGGAATCTGGACTAGATGCTTATACCCCAATTCGCACTCTGGGAAGTTGGAGTTTGTTCGCACTCCGAGAACGAATTATGGAATGTTTATACTCCAATTTACGCTGTGGGAAGTTGGAGTTAGCCGAAAGGTGGTCAATCACACCTATTTGGGCTTTTTAGAAATTCGTTCACACTCTGGGAACGACGGATTTGATGTTTATACTCCAATTCGCGCTGCGGGAAGTTGGAGTTAGCCGATAGGTGGTCAGTCACACCTATTTGGGCTTTTTAGGAATTCGTTCACACTCTGGGAACGACGGATTTGATGTTTATACTCCAATTCGCACTCTAGGAAGTTGGAGTTAGCCGATAGGTGGTCAGTCACACCTATTTGGGCTTTTTAGGAATTCGTTCACACTCTGGGAACGACGGATTTGATGTTTATACTCCAATTCGCACTCTGGGAAGTTGGAGTCCGTTCGCGCTCCGGGAACGAATTATGGAATGTTTATACTCCAATTCACACTCCGGGAAGTTGGAGTCCGTTCGCACTCCGGGAACGAATTATGGAATGTTTATACTCCAATTCACACTCTGGGAATTCGGAGTTAGCAAAAGGATTGTCGTGTATCAATCCCTGGGAATGCTGGTATTGTGTTTTGTCCCCGAGCTCGGGTTTCATTTAGTGAGTGACTGGTCGTATCACGGTTACTCCCTATTTAAATAAATCCCACCATGCGATGGAATTTAGCTCTTTGTGTAACGTGATATTATGTGTTATTTTCAGTGAATCACAACTTTTGGCTCGAAGAGATGGCATTTTATTGCTGAAACGAAAGAAACATGGCAAAATTAGTTGCTTTATTACAAGTTCAAATTTCAAAATGCAAAAACAAAATGCTAAGAAAGAAATTGATAAAAATAGATAAATAAAGCCTGTCAGATGTAGTAGCGACGGAGGCTTCTGCTATTCCAGGCTCTTGGTAAAGTGAGACCATCAACGGTTGATAACTTGAATGTGCCATCTCTGAGCTTTTGTGAAATCATATACGACCCTTCCCTATTTGGGTTTATGTGCGAAGGGACCGGGTAAATTCTCTTGAGTACCAGGTCGCCGGGTTCAAAAGTTCGTGGGCGGACCTTGGCGTTGTATATTCGAGCGACTCGACCTCGATATGCAGCTGCCCTCACATCGGCTTCTTCACGCTTCTCATCAAGCAGATCTAGGGATTCAGCAAGTAATATAGCAATCGTTTTCGGGTCGTAGTATGTCACACGATGAGAGTGAACTTCCATTTCGACTGGAATAACTGCCTCAGAGCCATAGGATAGAGAAAAAGGGGTGTGTCCGGTCGCAGTTTTGTGAGTCGTTCTGTACGCCCACAGAGCCATTGGTAGTTCATCAACCCACTTTCCCCCAGCTTTCTCCAGTCTTTTCTTCAATATGGACTTGATAACCTTATTGACGGCCTCGACCTGACCATTCGCTTGTGGGTGCGCTACTGCTGAGAATCTCTTATGGATGTGAAATCGCCGACAGAAGTCCCTGAATTCAGCACTGTCGAATTGGGTTCCATTGTCGGTGATAATAGTATGTGGGAGACCAAACCGGCAGATGATGTTGCGTACCACGAAGTTGATTACCTTTTTTGCTGTAATTGTTGCAAGAGGCTCAGCCTCAGCCCATTTGGTGAAGTAATCAACCGCAACTATGGCGTACTTTGCACCCCCTTTAGCTAAAGGCAATGCACCGATTATATCCATCCCCCACATTGCAAATGGCCACGGGCTGACCATTTGGGTTATTTCAGAAGGCGGGGCTCTAGGGATCCGAGCGTGTCTCTGGCATTTATCACATCTTTTGGCATAATCCATAGCATCGCGGTTAACGGTAGGCCAATAATATCTGTATCGAAATATTTTCTTGGCAAGTGCTTGCCCCCCAGTGTGATCGCCACATTCTCCTTCGTGCACCTCACGCAACACTCGCTTGATTTCGTCATGTGCGATACACCGGAGAAGAGGAACAGAGTATCCCCTCCGATACATAACTCCGTTTTGAATGACAAATCGTCAAACCTTTCGAAGAATCTGTCTTCTTTCACTTCGTCGTTCTGGCAGTGTGCCATGCTCAATGTAGTCTCGGTAGGGGGTCATCCATGATTCCCTCTCGGAGGTAGCTTCAAATGTGAGTTCATTTTCCGTTCGATCAATGCTTGGAGAGGATAAAGTCTCGACGGGAACGAGTCCCAAGTGTTGAGTTTCGCTTGTGCTTGCCAACTTTGCCAACGAATCGGCTTTCTGATTGTGCTCTCGGGGTATGTATAAGATGGTATAATAATCAAACTGACCCAGTATTTCTCGGACCTGGGTTAGATAAGCGGCTAGTCTTCGATCCTTGGCCTGATATTCACCCCGAACTTGGCATACCACCAACTGGGAATCACAGTAGATCTCCACAGCGATAATTCTCAGGTCACGGGCCAACTTCAAACCGGTGAGCAAGGCTTCGGATTCAACTTCGTTGTTGGTTGCCCGGAAATCAAACTTTAAGGCGTAGCAGATGGATCGGCCTTCGGGAGTCACAAGCACTATTCTTGCGCCCGAGCACCGATCGTTGGATGCACCATCAGTGTATAGCTTCCATATATATTCGGGGGAGTTACTAGTTTCAGGTAAGTCTTCAGGAACAGTGAATTCGGCAATGAAATCTGCTAGGACTTGATCGTGTATGGCTCTCCTCGGAACATATGTGATGTCGAATTGACTCGGTTCAATGTTCCACTTTAGTAACCTACCAGACGTCTCAGGTCGTGTGAGAACCTGTCATAACGGTTGGTCGGTGTACACAATGATAGAGTGAGCCTGAAAATATGGACGGAGCTTCCTCGAGGCGATGACTAGGCAGTATGCCAATTTTTCTAGCCTTGGATAATTTCTCTCGGCCCCGGTTAATCGTTTACTGACATAATAGACTGGTTTCTGTGTTCAGTCTTCCTCTCGAACTAATGCAGCACTAATAGCGTTTTCAGATACAGCTAGATAAAGGTATAATTGTTCGTGATCAACAGGTTTTGAAAGAATCGGTGGTGTGGAAAGATGCTGAACTGGCGATTGAAACGCGCCCTCACATTCCGTAGTCCATTCGAAGTTTCGTTTCGCTTTTCGGATCAGATCGAAGAAGGGGATGCATTTATCCGTTGATTTCGAGATGAACCTGCTCAGCGCTGCAACCTTCCCATTGAGACTCTGAACCTGTTTTATGGTCCTTGGGGTTTGAAGATTCCTGATTGCCCAGATCTTCTCGGGGTTGGCCTCTATTCCCCGGGCGTTGACGATGAACCCAAGGAACTTTCCGGAAGCGACCCCAAAATGACATTTTAGCGGATTGAGCTTCATCCCATATCTCCGGAGGACATTGAACATTGACTCTAAGTCTTTGACATGATCAGTGGAGTATCGTGATTTTACCAACATGTCATCCACATAGACCTCCATGGTTTTCCCGATCTGGTCGGCAAACATTCGGTTGACTAAGCGTTGGTAAGTTGCTCCGGCATTCTTTAAACCAAAAGGCATGACCTTGTAGCAGTATAGTCCCAGGTCAGTTACGAAGCTTGTATGTTCTTGATCGGGCACCTGCATGGGTATCTGATTGTACCCAGAGTAAGCATCCATGAAGGATAATAATTCATGTCCGGCCGTCGAATCCACAAGTTGATCGATTCGAGGAAGTGGAAAACTGTCTTTCGGACAAGCCTTGTTTAAGTCAGAGTAGTCGATGCACGTTCTCCATTTTCCATTCGGTTTGCAGACAAGTACAGGATTGGATACCCACTCCGGGTACAAAGCATCTCGGATAAACCCATTCTTCTTCAACTTATCGACTTCTTCTTTGAGGGCGGCAGATCTCTCTGGATCCATACCGCGTCTCTTTTGCTTGACCGGGATGTACCGCGGGTCAATATTTAAGGTGTGGCTCGCGATGCCCGACGAGATTCCACACATATCGGAGTGCGTCCAGGCGAATACGTCTAGATTTGCTTGGAGAAATTCGACCAATTCCTGTTGTGCTTGCAGGTTTAGCTGAGACCCAATTTTCAATATTTTCGAATCGTATTGTCATCAATTGGAACATCGATCGTCAGCTCGGTTGGGGAAGCTTGACTTTCTTTGGATTCATCATTATCTTCAGTGTCTCGAGGGTCAAGATCCTTCTGGAATTGGTCGTGGTGCCCGGGCCGAGGCCCAGGCGCTAATTGTCAATCATCGGCAAAGCGGACGCAGAGAGATTCCTCCACGCCCTTTCCTTTCGCCCTCCTCTGTGCTTCTCGTAGTTCAGCAACATAACAGGCTCTCCCGGCAGCCTGGTCCCCTTGAATGACCCCAATCCCGTGGTCAGTAGGGAACTTTAGAGTCAAACACCACGGGGCAATTGCTGCCCTAAATTCGGCAAGGGCTGGTCGGCCCAAAAAGGCATTATAGGGTGAATGGATATCCAGGACAACAAATTGTAACATTCGGACTCTGCGGCGTTCTCCGTTTCCCAATTCTACTAGCAATTCCACCATCCCGGTGGGTATATTAGCACTTCCATCGAAGCCGTGGGTCCTACATTGACAAGGCTTTAGATCTTTAGTCTCCATCTTCATCTGATCATAGGCCGTCTTAAACAAGATGTTTACTGAGCTTCCACTGTCTACCAGGATCCTCTTCATCCAAGCAGGACCAACCTGGGCGGATATGACTAGTGGGTCTATAGTCGGGGCTTCGACTTTATCAGCATCTCAGTTTCTAAATACGATATCATCCGCCATCGTCTTCTGTTGCTTAGCCAGAGCCCCTTCATCAAGTGTACTGCAGCTTTCAAAACTCACGTGCCTGATCGAATTGGCGTATGACTCCATTTCCCTCCAACTTCGATCCGCTGGATTAGGGCCTCCGCTGACTGTATTTATGACCAACCTTCCGCTTGTACGAGCGGGCTCCTCCTGTCTTTCTTGGTTCTGTGCACGATTTTGGTTTGACGGGCCCACACCACCGGCTTGCGGTGCCCGCACAAATTGGTCCAACTTCCTTTCTCTAATTAGTTTTTCAATAAGGTCTTGCAAATGCCTGCAGTCATTGGTGTTGTGTCCATAGCTTTCGTGAAATCTACAAAACTTCCCCGTTTGAATCTGTTTCTCCGACGATGGCTTCGGAGTCGGCTTCTTATATTGCATCGCATTACAGGTTTGTAGATATACGTTTTCCAATGTCGTATTCAGTGGTGTATAGCTTTCAAACATTTGCACCCTACGTCGCGAGCCACGATTCTGATCCTGCTTCTTACTCCTATTATCGTCGTTCCTTGGCTGGGTTTGCTTGTTCTGAATATTCAACTGTACTCTTCCTAAGCCCTCTTCTGACTGTTTAACCGCCACATTGCTTTGAACCCCTCCATTGCTGGGCCTTGCATCGTCCTGCTTCTTAGATTGTTTCGCATCCTCACGCCTCAAGAAATGGGCGACTTTGGAATGGAAACGATCCAACGACGTGGGAGGTTTTCCAGCTAGCCAGTTTCCAAAATCAGAGTCGGGGTCAATCCCCTTAGTCAGAGCCATCAAGATTGAATTATCATTGGGGTTAGTGATTTCTGCACAGGCGGCGTTGAATCTTTCCAGGTATCGCCTGAGTGTCTCCCCGGGGGCTTGAGTGACACTAGATAAAGTATTTACGTCTTTAGGCCTGGCAATGTGCATACGGAATTGCTCAATAAATTTGGTAGCCAATTGGTCAAACGAGGAGATGGACCGTGGTGGTAATCATGTAAACCACATTGTCACAATTCCCCCTAAGGAAATGGGAAAACTACGACACTTTACTGCATCATCAGCTCTGGCAGCAGTCATTGACCATTCATATTTCAGGATATGCTGGCTAGGGTCGGAGTGTCCTTCATACATGGGCAAAGCCGGCATCCTGAATCGCCGGGGAGGCTCAGCATACAATATGTCTTCAGTGAACGGGGTGTGACTTCGAGAGATTCCCCAATCGTCATTTGTTAAACCTTGACTTTCGCGAACCATTTGGCGGACCATAGCTGAGAGATCAGGCGTTGCCATATTCGAAGGGTGTCGAGCCAAAGTGTGGTCGGGTTCCAAAGTGCGAGGTGGGATCGGGCGCTGTCGACGATCCGAATCTCGCCTCCTTGGCTTGACGTCTTCTGGGACATTCGGTTCTGGGACACGTTCCTGTGGGTGGTAGTTTGGACTGGAGTGATTTCGGGTGTCAACTCCTGTGTCAACTGCGGTGGCTTGGTTATCTGCAGTGTGCTGTGGAACAGTGCCTCCTCGAGAGGAAGGTCCCGTATGAAAACTGGCAGAGGGGCCAACTCTTATTTGCCCCACAGTTAATGTTTGCCGGAGACCAGAAGCATGCGCATGACTTCCGTCTAGCCTGGGGCGCGTAGATCTGCCGTCATAGTCAGATGAGGCAGAGCTTTCCGTGGAAGAATATGGAGCGTGGTCCCTCTTGAATCTCCTTCGCCCTTCACGGTTTAGTTGGTTAGCCAATTCAGCATTGACACGTAACTGCTCGGTTAGCTGTTGTCGGCTTTGAGTTAATTCCTGGAGTAATGTTTGGAACTCCTCTCTTGTAACCGGACCCGACTGATCCATTTGCCCAGCGGCATCCTGATTGGCTGACTGTAGCTGTGCGGGATTCTGCCTATCCCGACCTTCTTGATTACCAACGTTGGAAGTGGTTCTCGTACTAACCATCCTGAAGGTTGGATTCCTGTCCTAGATTTTGAGCAAATCTGAAAAGAATGGAAGGAATCTGAATTTGAAGTCTGGATCTCCCTCTTAGATTTATGCAATCCGGTATCGAAGATAGATCCACGGAGCAGGAGAAAGAACTGGTTTTTCCTTCTCAGTGAAAGCACCAAAATGTTTGCACCAAAATTGGGCAAACACCCTTCGAAAGTTTTTGAAGAGATAGTAAATGAAGAACTTGAATTGGAAATAAGAACTATCTAACAAAAACTCCAAGTGACAGAAAAGTAAATTGCACAAAAAACAAGGATTTAGAGTGGTTCGGCGATGCGCCTACGTCCACTATGAAGTTTTGTCACTTTATTACTTAATACTTGAAGGTTACAAGTGTTTTAAGCAAATTACAGCAGAAAATGGACTTAAATTCGAAATCAGCAACCAAGGAGGTGGTATGGAGTGCTTTTGGCAGCGTTTGGGCATATCCTTTCTCTCCAAATTCTCCGACCCCTTTTCTGAATGACCAGGGGCTCTATTTATAGGTGTGGAAGGCCAAAATCCCGCCTAAAACTCAAGGAGGTTGCCTGGCACGTGAGGGGGTCCCATAAGCCCGCGTTCTCGGAGTCCGTGCCCAGTTTGGGATCGATTCGAAGTGAACTTCGAATCGATCAAAAATGCATCCAATCGAGGCGAAATTTGGTGTGGACATTCTTCAACATGTATGCAAGCTTCTGTGAAAATTTCATGGCATTTGGATCATGGGATTGAGAGATATGATCGATTTAAGATTGCGTCTTCGTGTACCCTGTTTGCTTCGACTCCACTTATTGATTCATTCGAATCCATATGATTCGAATCCATATGGTTCGAATCCATATGGTTCGAATCCATAGGTTCGAATCCATACGGTTTGAATCCATAGGTTCGAATCCATACGGTTCGAATCCATGGATTCGAATCCATATGGTTCGACTCCATATGTTTCGAATCCATGCTTTTGTATGCGAAGGCAGTGACGTGGTGTATTGTGTGGATGGATTCGAAGCCGATGGATGCGAGGCCGATGGAGTCGAAGTTGATGGATTCGAAGCATGTACCGGCTGATGGATTCGAGGCTAGGTGAAGTCGTTGATTCGAAGCGTATTCACCTCCGATGGATTCGAAGGGAGGCACTCCCCTGATGGATTCGAAGTAGGGAGTATTTTTAGATGGGTTCGAAGTGAAGGCTTGCTTGGTGGACTCGAACCAACTGCACTTCTCATGGGTTCGAGGCGACATGCGTCTTGATGGATTCGAAGGAAGGCCAGAGGATGGTTTCGAATTCCGTGGGTTCGAAATGGACGAATTCGAATCAATGTGGAGGTGACGGGTTCGAACCAAGCAACATTCCTCTCTTTCAACCTTGAATCCATCATAACTCGAGCATACGACCTTGGATTGACTTGAAACTTGAAATGCTGGTTCCTATGACCTTGATCATCATATCTTGTCAATTTTGGCCCAATCCGAGCTCGGACAATATTCATCGATATCCATAGCGAAGGGGAGTACGATCAATCTCTGAGGTGAACTGTCTTCTGTTTTTGACCAGTCTTTTGATATCACGGCTTTGCCAAAAAGCGGGATAACACCAGTGAAGGCTAAAAGCTGTCATAGCTGTAGAACTCACAGATACCTTCGTTTTGACTGGTTATGGCTCCCGTAACTCTAAACGAGCCAAGAGTTATGGCCCTCCGAAGAATCGATATCCACAGGGTGCAACATCTACGGTGCAAGGTGCAACATCCGTCCAAAATGACGAAACAGTGCCTTACGACCTTTAGAAATGAGTGCATGTATTTAAAACATTGCAGTACCATGGTGCACCACTCTCCAGCGATGGTAAATCATAGACCAGCCACGGGGATCCCGTTTTACAGAAAAAATCCACGTGACGAAAAAACGAAGGGTAAAAAACTTCCTTGACGCGATTGAGGTTCGGATAGGATTTTTTGGGTATGAAACTAACCAGTGACGGCTGAAAGCTGTCATAGCTATAGAACTCACAGATACCTTCGTTTTGACTGGTTGTGGCTCCCGTAACTCTAAACGAGCCAAGAGTTATGGCCCTCCGAAGAATCGATATCCACAGGGTGCAACATCTACGGTGCAAGGTGCAACATCCGTCCAAAATGACGAAACAGTGCCGTAATACCTTTAGAAATGAGTGCATGGATTTGAAACATTGCGGTACCATGGTGCACCACTCTCCAGCGATGGTAAATCATAGACCGGCCACGGGGATCTCGTTTTACAGAAAAAATCCACGTGACGAAAAACGAAGGGTAAAAAACTTCCTTGACCCGATTGAGGTTCGGATAGGATTTTTTGGGTATGAAACTAACCAGTGACGGTTGAAAGCTGTCATATCTGTAGAACTCACAGATACCTTCGTTTTGACTGGTTATGGCTCCCGTAACTCTAAACGAGACAAGAGTTATGGCCCTCGGAAGAATCGATATCCACAGGGTGCAACATCTACGGTGCAAGGTGCAACATCCGTCCAAAATGACGAAACAGTGCCATACGACCTTTAGAAATGAGTGCATGGATTTGAAACATTGCGGTACCATGGTGCACCACTCTCCAGCGATGGTAAATCATAGACCAGCCACGGGGATCCCGTTTTACAGAAAAAATCCACGTGACGAAAAAACGAAGGGTAAAATACTTCCTTGACCCGATTGAGGTTCGGATAGGATTTTTTGGGTATGAAACTAACCAGTGCCGTCTGAAAGCTGCCATAGCTGTAAAACTCACAGATACCTTCGTTTTGACTGGTTATGGCTCCCGTAACTCTAAACGAGCCAAGAGTTATGGCCCTCCGAAGAATCGATATCCGTAGGGTGCAACATCTACGGTGCAAGGTGCAACATCCGTCCAAAATGACGAAACAGTGTCGTACGACCTTTAGAAATGAGTGCATGTATTTGAAACATTGCGGTACCATGGTGCACCACTCTCCAGCGATGGTAAATCATAGACCAGCCACGGGGATCCCGTTTTGCAGAAAAAATCCACGTGACGAAAAAACGAAGGGTAAAATACTTCCTTGACCCGATTGAGGTTCGGATAGGATTTTTTGGGTATGAAACTAACCAGTGACGGCTGGAAGCTGTCATAGCTGTAGATCTCACAGATACCTTCGTTTTGACTGGTTATGGCTCCCGTAACTCTAAACGAGCCAAGAGTTATGGCCCTCCGTAGAATCGATATCCACAGGGTGCAACATCTACGGTTCAAGGTGCAACATCCGTCCAAAATGACGAAACAGTGCCGTACGACCTTTAGAAATGAGTGCATGGATTTGAAACATTGCAGTACCATGGTGCACCACTCTCCAGCGATGGTATATCATAGACCAGCCACGGGGATCCCGTTTTACAGAAAAAATCCACGTGACGAAAAAACGAAGGGTAAAATACTTCCTTGACCCGATTGAGGTTCGGATAGGATTTTTTGGGTATGAAACTAACCAGTGACGGCTGAAAGCCGTCATAGTTGTAGAACTCACAGATACCTTCGTTTTGACTGGTTATGGCTCCCGTAACTCTAAACGAGCCAAGAGTTATGGCCCTCCGAAGAATCGATATCCACAGGGTGCAACATCTACGGTGCAAGGTGCAACATCCGTCCAAAATGACGAAACAGTGCCGTACGACCTTTATAAATGAGTGCATGGATTTGAAACATTGCAGTGCCATGGTGCAACACTCTCCAGCGATGGTAAATCATAGACCAGCCACGGGGATCCCGTTTTGCAGAAAAAATCCACGTGACGAAAAAACGAAGGGTAAAAAACTTCCTTGACCCGATTGAGGTTCGGATAGGATTTTTTGGGTATGAAACTAACCAGTGACGGCTGAAAGCTGTCATAGCTGTAGAACTCACAGATTCCTTCGTTTTGACTGGTTATGGCTCCCGTAACTCTAAACGAGCCAAGAGTTATGGCCCTCCGAAGAATCGATATCCACAGGGTGCAACATCTACGGTGCAAGGTGCAACATCCGTCCAAAATGACGAAACAGTGCCGTACGACCTTTAGAAATGAGTGCATGGATTTGAAACATTGCAGTGCCATGGTGCAACACTCTCCAGCGATGGTAAATCATAGACCAGCCACGGGGATCCCGTTTTGCAGAAAAAATCCACGTGACGAAAAAACGAAGGGTAAAATACTACCTTGACCCGATTGAGGTTCGGATAGGATTTTTTGGGTATGAAACTAACCAGTGACGGCTGAAAGCTTTCATAGGTGTAGAACTCACAGATACCTTCGTTTTGACTGGTTATGGCTCCCGTAACTCTAAACGAGCCAAGAGTTATGGCCCTCCGAAGAATCGATATCCACAGGGTGCAACATCTACGGTGCAAGGTGCAACATCCGTCCAAAATGACGAAACAGTGCCGTACGACCTTTAGAAATGAGTGCATGGATTTGAAACATTGCAGTACCATGGTGCACCACTCTACAGCGATGGTAAATCATAGACCAGCCACTGGGATCCCGTTTTACAGAAAAAATCCACGTGACGAAAAAACGAAGGGTAAAATACTTCCTTGACCCGATTGAGGTTCGGATAGGATTTTTTGGGTATGAAACTAACCAGTGACGGCTGAAAGCCGTCATAGCTGTAGAACTCACAGATACCTTCGTTTTGACTGGTTATGGCTCCCGTAACTCTAAACGAGCCAAGAGTTATGGCCCTCCGAAGAATCGATATCCACAAGGTGCAACATCTACGGTGCAAGGTGCAACATCCGTCCAAAATGACGAAACAGTGCCGTACGACCTTTAGAAATGAGTGCATGGATTTGAAACATTGCAGTGCCATGGTGCACCACTCTCCAGCGATGGTAAATCATAGACCAGCCACGGGGATCCCGTTTTACAGAAAAAATCCACGTGACGAAAAAACGAAGGGTAAAATACTTCCTTGACCCGATTGAGGTTCGGATAGGATTTTTTGGGTATGAAACTAACCAGTGACGGCTAAAAGCCGTCATAGGTGTAGAACTCACAGATACCTTCGTTTTGACTGGTTATGGCTCCCGTAACTCTAAACGAGCCAAGAGTTATGGCCCTCCGAAGAATCGATATCCACAGGGTGCAACATCTACGGTGCAAGGTGCAACATCCGTCCAAAATGACGAAACAGTGCCGTACGACCTTTAGAAATGAGTGCATGGATTTGAAACATTGCAGTGCCATGGTGCAACACTCTCCAGCGATGGTAAATTATAGACCAGCCACGGGGATCCCGTTTTGCAGAAAAAATCCACGTGACGAAAAAACGAAGGGTAAAATACTTCCTTGACCCGATTGAGGTTCGGATAGGATTTTTTGGGTATGAAACTAACCAGTGACGGCTGAAAGCTGTCATAGCTGTAGAACTCATAGATACCTTCGTTTTGACTGGTCATGGCTCCCGTAACTCTAAACGAGCCAAGAGTTATGGCCCTCCGTAGAATCGATATCCACAGGGTGCAACATCTACGGTGCAAGGTGCAACATCCGTCCAAAATGACGAAACAGTGCCGTACGACCTTTAGAAATGAGTGCATGGATTTGAAACATTGCAGTACCATGGTGCACCACTCTCCAGCGATGGTAAATCATAGACCAGCCACGGGGATCCCGTTTTACAGAAAAAATCCACGTGACGAAAAAACGAAGGGTAAAATACTTCCTTGACCCGATTGAGGTTCGGATAGGATTTTTTGGGTATGAAACTAACCAGTGACGGCTGAAAGCTGTCATAGGTGTAGAACTCACAGATACCTTCGTTTTGACTGGTTATGGCTCCCGTAACTCTAAACGAGCCAAGAGTTATGGCCCTCCGAAGAATCGATATCCACAGGGTGCAACATCTACGGTGCAAGGTGCAACATCCGTCCAAAATGACGAAACAGTGCCGTACGACCTTTAGAAATGAGTGCATGGATTTGAAACAATGCAGTACCATGGTACACCACTCTCCAGCGATGGTAAATCATAGACCAGCCACGGGGATCCCGTTTTACAGAAAAAATCCACGTGACGAAAAAACGAAGGGTAAAATACTTCCTTGACCCGATTGAGGTTCGGATAGGATTTTTTGGGTATGAAACTAACCAGTGACGGCTGAAAGCTGTCATAGCTGTAGAACTCACAGATACCTTCGTTTTGACTGGTTATGGCTCCCGTAACTCTAAACGAGCCAAGAGTTATGGCCCTCCGAAGAATCGATATCCACAGGGTGCAACATCTACGGTGCAAGGTGCAACATCCGTCCAAAATGACGAAACAGTGCCGTACGACCTTTAGAAATGAGTGCATGGATTTGAAACATTGCAGTGCCATGGTGCAACACTCTCCAGCGATGGTAAATCATAGACCAGCCACGGGGATCCCGTTTTGCAGAAAAAATCCACGTGACGAAAAAACGAAGGGTAAAATACTACCTTGACCCGATTGAGGTTCGGATAGGATTTTTTGGGTATGAAACTAACCAGTGACGGCTGAAAGCTGTCATAGGTGTAGAACTCACAGATACCTTCGTTTTGACTGGTCATGGCTCCCGTAACTCTAAACGAGCCAAGAGTTATGGCCCTCCGTAGAATCGATATCCACAGGGTGCATCATCTACGGTGCAAGGTGCAACATCCGTCCAAAATGACGAAACAGTGCCGTACGACCTTTAGAAATGAGTGCATGGATTTGAAACATTGCAGTGCCATGGTGCAACACTCTCCAGCGATGGTAAATCATAGACCAGCCACGGGGATCCCGTTTTACAGAAAAAATCCACGTGACGAAAAAACGAAGGGTAAAATACTTCCTTGACCCGATTGAGGTTCGGATAGGATTTTTTGGGTATGAAACTAACCTGTGACGGCTGAAAGCGGTCATAGCTGTTGAACTCACAGATACCTTCGTTTTGACTGGTTATGGCTCCCGTAACTCTAAACGAGCCAAGAGTTATGGCCCTCCGAAGAATCGATATCCACAGGGTGCAACATCTACGGTGCAAGGTGCAACATCCGTCCAAAATGACGAAACAGTGCCGTACGACCTTTAGAAATGAGTGCATGGATTTGAAACATTGCAGTGCCATGGTGCAACACTCTCCAGCAATGGTAAATCATAGACCAGCCACGGGGATCCCGTTTTACAGAAAAAATCCACGTGACGAAAAAAAGAAGGGTAAAATACTTCCTTGACCCGATTGAGGTTCGGATAGGATTTTTTGGGTATGAAACTAACCAGTGACGGCTGAAAGCTGTCATAGCTGTAGAACTCACAGATACCTTCGTTTTGACTGGTTATGGCTCCCGTAACTCTAAACGAGCCAAGAGTTATGGCCCTCCGAAGAATCGATATCCACAGGGTGCAACATCTACGGTGCAAGGTGCAACATCCGTCCAAAATGACGAAACAGTGCCGTACGACCTTTAGAAATGAGTGCATGGATTTGAAACATTGCAGTGCCATGGTGCAACACTCTCCAGCGATGGTAAATCATATACCAGCCACGGGGATCCCGTTTTACAGAAAAAATCCACGTGACGAAAAAAAGAAGGGTAAAATACTTCCTTGACCCGATTGAGGTTCGGATAGGATTTTTTGGGTATGAAACTAACCAGTGACGGCTGAAAGCTGTCATAGCTGTAGAACTCATAGATACCTTCGTTTTGACTGGTCATGGCTCCCGTAACTCTAAACGAGCCAAGAGTTATGGCCCTCCGTAGAATCGATATCCACAGGGTGCAACATCTACGGTGCAAGGTGCAACATCCGTCCAAAATGACGAAACAGTGCCGTACGACCTTTAGAAATGAGTGCATGGATTTGAAACATTGCAGTACCATGGTGCACCACTCTCCAGCGATGGTAAATCATAGACCAGCCACGGGGATCCCGTTTTACAGAAAAAATCCACGTGACGAAAAAACGAAGGGTAAAATACTTCCTTGACCCGATTGAGGTTCGGATAGGATTTTTTGGGTATGAAACTAACCAGTGACGGCTGAAAGCTGTCATAGGTGTAGAACTCACAGATACCTTCGTTTTGACTGGTTATGGCTCCCGTAACTCTAAACGAGCCAAGAGTTATGGCCCTCCGAAGAATCGATATCCACAGGGTGCAACATCTACGGTGCAAGGTGCAACATCCGTCCAAAATGACGAAACAGTGCCGTACGACCTTTAGAAATGAGTGCATGGATTTGAAACAATGCAGTACCATGGTACACCACTCTCCAGCGATGGTAAATCATAGACCAGCCACGGGGATCCCGTTTTACAGAAAAAATCCACGTGACGAAAAAACGAAGGGTAAAATACTTCCTTGACCCGATTGAGGTTCGGATAGGATTTTTTGGGTATGAAACTAACCAGTGACGGCTGAAAGCTGTCATAGCTGTAGAACTCACAGATACCTTCGTTTTGACTGGTTATGGCTCCCGTAACTCTAAACGAGCCAAGAGTTATGGCCCTCCGAAGAATCGATATCCACAGGGTGCAACATCTACGGTGCAAGGTGCAACATCCGTCCAAAATGACGAAACAGTGCCGTACGACCTTTAGAAATGAGTGCATGGATTTGAAACATTGCAGTGCCATGGTGCAACACTCTCCAGCGATGGTAAATCATAGACCAGCCACGGGGATCCCGTTTTGCAGAAAAAATCCACGTGACGAAAAAACGAAGGGTAAAATACTACCTTGACCCGATTGAGGTTCGGATAGGATTTTTTGGGTATGAAACTAACCAGTGACGGCTGAAAGCTGTCATAGGTGTAGAACTCACAGATACCTTCGTTTTGACTGGTCATGGCTCCCGTAACTCTAAACGAGCCAAGAGTTATGGCCCTCCGTAGAATCGATATCCACAGGGTGCATCATCTACGGTGCAAGGTGCAACATCCGTCCAAAATGACGAAACAGTGCCGTACGACCTTTAGAAATGAGTGCATGGATTTGAAACATTGCAGTGCCATGGTGCAACACTCTCCAGCGATGGTAAATCATAGACCAGCCACGGGGATCCCGTTTTACAGAAAAAATCCACGTGACGAAAAAACGAAGGGTAAAATACTTCCTTGACCCGATTGAGGTTCGGATAGGATTTTTTGGGTATGAAACTAACCTGTGACGGCTGAAAGCGGTCATAGCTGTTGAACTCACAGATACCTTCGTTTTGACTGGTTATGGCTCCCGTAACTCTAAACGAGCCAAGAGTTATGGCCCTCCGAAGAATCGATATCCACAGGGTGCAACATCTACGGTGCAAGGTGCAACATCCGTCCAAAATGACGAAACAGTGCCGTACGACCTTTAGAAATGAGTGCATGGATTTGAAACATTGCAGTGCCATGGTGCAACACTCTCCAGCAATGGTAAATCATAGACCAGCCACGGGGATCCCGTTTTACAGAAAAAATCCACGTGACGAAAAAAAGAAGGGTAAAATACTTCCTTGACCCGATTGAGGTTCGGATAGGATTTTTTGGGTATGAAACTAACCAGTGACGGCTGAAAGCTGTCATAGCTGTAGAACTCACAGATACCTTCGTTTTGACTGGTTATGGCTCCCGTAACTCTAAACGAGCCAAGAGTTATGGCCCTCCGAAGAATCGATATCCACAGGGTGCAACATCTACGGTGCAAGGTGCAACATCCGTCCAAAATGACGAAACAGTGCCGTACGACCTTTAGAAATGAGTGCATGGATTTGAAACATTGCAGTGCCATGGTGCAACACTCTCCAGCGATGGTAAATCATATACCAGCCACGGGGATCCCGTTTTACAGAAAAAATCCACGTGACGAAAAAAAGAAGGGTAAAATACTTCCTTGACCCGATTGAGGTTCGGATAGGATTTTTTGGGTATGAAACTAACCAGTGACGGCTGAAAGCTGTCATAGCTGTAGAACTCACAGATACCTTCGTTTTGACTGGTTATGGCTCCCGCAACTCTAAACGAGCCAAGAGTTATGGCCCTCCGAAGAATCGATATCCACAGGGTGCAACATCTACGGTGCAAGGTGCAACATCCGTCCAAAATGACGAAACAGTGCCGTACGACCTTTAGAAATGAGTGCATGGATTTGAAACATTGCAGTGCCATGGTGCAACACTCTCCAGCGATGGTAAATCATAGACCAGCCACGGGGATCCCGTTTTACAGAAAAAATCCACGTGACGAAAAAACGAAGGGTAAAATACTTCCTTGACCCGATTGAGGTTCGGATAGGATTTTTTGGGTATGAAACTAACCTGTGACGGCTGAAAGCGGTCATAGCTGTTGAACTCACAGATACCTTCGTTTTGACTGGTTATGGCTCCCGTAACTCTAAACGAGCCAAGAGTTATGGCCCTCCGAAGAATCGATATCCACAGGGTGCAACATCTACGGTGCAAGGTGCAACATCCGTCCAAAATGACGAAACAGTGCCGTACGACCTTTAGAAATGAGTGCATGGATTTGAAACATTGCAGTGCCATGGTGCAATACTCTCCAGCGATGGTAAATCATAGACCAGCCACGGGGATCCCGTTTTGAAGAAAAAATCCACGTGACGAAAAAACGAAGGGTAAAATACTACCTTGACCCGATTGAGGTTCGGATAGGATTTTTTGGGTATGAAACTAACCAGTGACGGCTGAAAGCTGTCATAGGTGTAGAACTCACATATACCTTCGTTTTGACTGGTTATGGCTCCCGTACCTCTTAACGAGCCAAGAGTTATGGCCCTCCGTAGAATGGATATCCACAGGGTGCAACATCTACGGTGCAAGGTGCAACATCCGTCCAAAATGACGAAACAGTGCCGTACGACCTTTAGAAATGAGTGCATGGATTTGAAACATTGCAGTGCCATGGTGCAACACTCTCCAGCGATGGTAAATCATAGACCAGCCACGGGGATCCCGTTTTACAGAAAAAATCCACGTGACGAAAAAACGAAGGGTAAAATACTTCCTTGACCCGATTGAGGTTCGGATAGGATTTTTTGGGTATGAAACTAACCTGTGACGGCTGAAAGCGGTCATAGCTGTTGAACTCACAGATACCTTCGTTTTGACTGGTTATGGCTCCCGTAACTCTAAACGAGCCAAGAGTTATGGCCCTCCGTAGAATCGATATCCACAGGGTGCAACATCTACGGTTCAAGGTGCAACATCCGTCCAAAATGACGAAACAGTGCCGTACGACCTTTAAAAATGAGTGCATGGATTTGAAACATTGCCGTACCATGGTGCACCACTCTCCAGCGATGGTAAATCATAGACCAGCCACGGGGATCCCGTTTTACAGAAAAAATCCACGTGACGAAAAAAAGAAGGGTAAAATACTTCCTTGACCCGATTGAGGTTCGGATAGGATTTTTTGGGTATGAAACTAACCAGTGACGGCTGAAAGCTGTCATAGCTGTAGAACTCACAGATACCTTCGTTTTGACTGGTTATGGCTCCCGTAACTCTAAACGAGCCAAGAGTTATGGCCCTCCGAAGAATCGATATCCACAGGGTGCAACATCTACGGTGCAAGGTGCAACATCCGTCCAAAATGACGAAACAGTGCCGTACGACCTTTAGAAATGAGTGCATGGATTTGAAACATTGCAGTGCCATGTTTCAACACTCTCCAGCGATGGTAAATCATATACCAGCCACGGGGATCCCGTTTTACAGAAAAAATCCACGTGACGAAAAAAAGAAGGGTAAAATACTTCCTTGACCCGATTGAGGTTCGGATAGGATTTTTTGGGTATGAAACTAACCAGTGACGGCTGAAAGCTGTCATAGCTGTAGAACTCACAGATACCTTCGTTTTGACTGGTTATGGCTCCCGCAACTCTAAACGAGCCAAGAGTTATGGCCCTCCGAAGAATCGATATCCACAGGGTGCAACATCTACGGTGCAAGGTGCAACATCCGTCCAAAATGACGAAACAGTGCCGTACGACCTTTAGAAATGAGTGCATGGATTTGAAACATTGCAGTGCCATGGTGCAACACTCTCCAGCGATGGTAAATCATAGACCAGCCACGGGGATCCCGTTTTACAGAAAAAATCCACGTGACGAAAAAACGAAGGGTAAAATACTTCCTTGACCCGATTGAGGTTCGGATAGGATTTTTTGGGTATGAAACTAACCTGTGACGGCTGAAAGCGGTCATAGCTGTTGAACTCACAGATACCTTCGTTTTGACTGGTTATGGCTCCCGTAACTCTAAACGAGCCAAGAGTTATGGCCCTCCGAAGAATCGATATCCACAGGGTGCAACATCTACGGTGCAAGGTGCAACATCCGTCCAAAATGACGAAACAGTGCCGTACGACCTTTAGAAATGAGTGCATGGATTTGAAACATTGCAGTGCCATGGTGCAATACTCTCCAGCGATGGTAAATCATAGACCAGCCACGGGGATCCCGTTTTACAGAAAAAATCCACGTGACGAAAAAACGAAGGGTAAAATACTTCCTTGACCCGATTGAGGTTCGGATAGGATTTTTTGGGTATGAAACTAACCAGTGACGGCTGAAAGCTGTCATAGCTGTAGAACTCACAGATACCTTCGTTTTGACTGGTTATGGCTCCCGTAACTCTAAACGAGCCAAGAGTTATGGCCCTCCGAAGAATCGATATCCACAGGGTGCAACATCTACGGTGCAAGGTGCAACATCCGTCCAAAATGACGAAACAGTGCCGTACGACCTTTAGAAATGAGTGCATGGATTTGAAACATTGCATTGCCATGGTGCAACACTCTCCAGCGATGGTAAATCATAGACCAGCCACGGGGATCCCGTTTTGCAGAAAAAATCCACGTGACGAAAAAACGAAGGGTAAAATACTACCTTGACCCGATTGAGGTTCGGATAGGATTTTTTGGGTATGAAACTAACCAGTGACGGCTGAAAGCCGTCATAGTTGTAGAACTCACAGATACCTTCGTTTTGACTGGTTATGGCTCCCGTACCTCTAAACGAGCCAAGAGTTATGGCCCTCCGTAGAATCGATATCCACAGGGTGCAACATCTACGGTTCAAGGTGCAACATCCGTCCAAAATGACGAAACAGTGCCGTACGACCTTTAAAAATGAGTGCATGGATTTGAAACATTGCCGTACCATGGTGCACCACTCTCCAGCGATGGTAAATCATAGACCAGCCACGGGGATCCCGTTTTACAGAAAAAATCCACGTGACGAAAAAACGAAGGGTAAAATACTTCCTTGACCCGATTGAGGTTCGGATAGGATTTTTTGGGTATGAAACTAACCAGTGACGGCTGAAAGCTGTCATAGCTGTAGAACTCACAGATACCTTCGTTTTGACTGGTTATGGCTCCCGTAACTCTAAACGAGCCAAGAGTTATGGCCCTCCGTAGAATCGATATCCACAGGGTGCAACATCTACGGTGCAAGGTGCAACATCCGTCCAAAATGACGAAACAGTGCCGTACGACCTTTAGAAATGAGTGCATGGATTTGAAACATTGCAGTACCATGGTGCACCACTCTCTAGCGATGGTAAATCATAGACCAGCCACGGGGATCCCGTTTTACAGAAAAAATCCACGTGACGAAAAAAAGAAGGGTAAAATACTTCCTTGACCCGATTGAGGTTCGGATAGGATTTTTTGGGTATGAAACTAACCAGTGACGGCTGAAAGCCGTCATAGTTGTAGAACTCACAGATACCTTCGTTTTGACTGGTTATGGCTCCCGTAACTCTAAACGAGCCAAGAGTTATGGCCCTCCGAAGAATCGATATCCACAGGGTGCAACATCTACGGTGCAAGGTGCAACATCCGTCCAAAATGACGAAACAGTGCCGTACGACCTTTAGAAATGAGTGCATGGATTTGAAACATTGCAGTGCCATGGTGCAACACTCTCCAGCGATGGTAAATCATATACCAGCCACGGGGATCCCGTTTTACAGAAAAAATCCACGTGACGAAAAAAAGAAGGGTAAAATACTTCCTTGACCCGATTGAGGTTCGGATAGGATTTTTTGGGTATGAAACTAACCAGTGACGGCTGAAAGCTGTCATAGCTGTAGAACTCACGGATACCTTCGTTTTGACTGGTTATGGCTCCCGCAACTCTAAACGAGCCAAGAGTTATGGCCCTCCGAAGAATCGATATCCACAGGGTGCAACATCTACGGTGCAAGGTGCAACATCCGTCCAAAATGACGAAACAGTGCCGTACGACCTTTAGAAATGAGTGCATGGATTTGAAACATTGCAGTGCCATGGTGCAACACTCTCCAGCGATGGTAAATCATAGACCAGCCACGGGGATCCCGTTTTACAGAAAAAATCCACGTGACGAAAAAACGAAGGGTAAAATACTTCCTTGACCCGATTGAGGTTCGGATAGGATTTTTTGGGTATGAAACTAACCTGTGACGGCTGAAAGCGGTCATAGCTGTTGAACTCACAGATACCTTCGTTTTGACTGGTTATGGCTCCCGTAACTCTAAACGAGCCAAGAGTTATGGCCCTCCGAAGAATCGATATCCACAGGGTGCAACATCTACGGTGCAAGGTGCAACATCCGTCCAAAATGACGAAACAGTGCCGTACGACCTTTAGAAATGAGTGCATGGATTTGAAACATTGCAGTGCCATGGTGCAATACTCTCCAGCGATGGTAAATCATAGACCAGCCACGGGGATCCCGTTTTGAAGAAAAAATCCACGTGACGAAAAAACGAAGGGTAAAATACTACCTTGACCCGATTGAGGTTCGGATAGGATTTTTTGGGTATGAAACTAACCAGTGACGGCTGAAAGCTGTCATAGGTGTAGAACTCACAGATACCTTCGTTTTGACTGGTTATGGCTCCCGTACCTCTTAACGAGCCAAGAGTTATGGCCCTCCGTAGAATGGATATCCACAGGGTGCAACATCTACGGTGCAAGGTGCAACATCCGTCCAAAATGACGAAACAGTGCCGTACGACCTTTAGAAATGAGTGCATGGATTTGAAACATTGCAGTACCATGGTGCACACTCTCCAGCGATGGTAAATCATAGACCAGCCACGGGGATCCCGTTTTACAGAAAAAATCCACGTGACGAAAAAACGAAGGGTAAAATACTACCTTGACCCGATTGAGGTTCGGATAGGATTTTTTGGGTATGAAACTAACCAGTGACGGCTGAAAGCCGTCATAGTTGTAGAACTCACAGATACCTTCGTTTTGACTGGTTATGGCTCCCGTACCTCTAAACGAGCCAAGAGTTATGGCCCTCCGTAGAATCGATATCCACAGGGTGCAACATCTACGGTTCAAGGTGCAACATCCGTCCAAAATGACGAAACAGTGCCGTACGACCTTTAAAAATGAGTGCATGGATTTGAAACATTGCCGTACCATGGTGCACCACTCTCCAGCGATGGTAAATCATAGACCAGCCACGGGGATCCCGTTTTACAGAAAAAATCCACGTGACGAAAAAACGAAGGGTAAAATACTTCCTTGACCCGATTGAGGTTCGGATAGGATTTTTTGGGTATGAAACTAACCAGTGACGGCTGAAAGCTGTCATAGCTGTAGAACTCACAGATACCTTCGTTTTGACTGGTTATGGCTCCCGTAACTCTAAACGAGCCAAGAGTTATGGCCCTCCGTAGAATCGATATCCACAGGGTGCAACATCTACGGTGCAAGGTGCAACATCCGTCCAAAATGACGAAACAGTGCCGTACGACCTTTAGAAATGAGTGCATGGATTTGAAACATTGCAGTACCATGGTGCACCACTCTCTAGCGATGGTAAATCATAGACCAGCCACGGGGATCCCGTTTTACAGAAAAAATCCACGTGACGAAAAAAAGTTGGGTAAAATACTTCCTTGACCCGATTGAGGTTCGGATAGGATTTTTTGGGTATGAAACTAACCAGTGACGGCTGAAAGCCGTCATAGTTGTAGAACTCACAGATACCTTCGTTTTGACTGGTTATGGCTCCCGTAACTCTAAACGAGCCAAGAGTTATGGCCCTCCGAAGAATCGATATCCACAGGGTGCAACATCTACGGTGCAAGGTGCAACATCCGTCCAAAATGACGAAACAGTGCCGTACGACCTTTAGAAATGAGTGCATGGATTTGAAACATTGCAGTGCCATGGTGCAACACTCTCCAGCGATGGTAAATCATAGACCAGCCACGGGGATCCCGTTTTACAGAAAAAATCCACGTGACGAAAAAACGAAGGGTAAAATACTTCCTTGACCCGATTGAGGTTCGGATAGGATTTTTTGGGTATGAAACTAACCTGTGACGGCTGAAAGCGGTCATAGCTGTTGAACTCACAGATACCTTCGTTTTGACTGGTTATGGCTCCCGTAACTCTAAACGAGCCAAGAGTTATGGCCCTCCGAAGAATCGATATCCACAGGGTGCAACATCTACGGTGCAAGGTGCAACATCCGTCCAAAATGTCGAAACAGTGCCGTACGACCTTTAGAAATGAGTGCATGGATTTGAAACATTGCAGTGCCATGGTGCAATACTCTCCAGCGATGGTAAATCATAGACCAGCCACGGGGATCCCGTTTTGAAGAAAAAATCCACGTGACGAAAAAACGAAGGGTAAAATACTACCTTGACCCGATTGAGGTTCGGATAGGATTTTTTGGGTATGAAACTAACCAGTGACGGCTGAAAGCCGTCATAGATGTGGAACTCACAGATACCTTCGTTTTGACTGGTTATGGCTCCCGTACCTCTAAACGAGCCAAGAGTTATGGCCCTCCGTAGAATCGATATCCACAGGGTGCAACATCTACGGTGCAAGGTGCAACATCCGTCCAAAATGACGAAACAGTGCCGTACGACCTTTAGAAATGAGTGCACGGATTTGAAACATTGCAGTGCCATGGTGCAACACTCTCCAGCGATGGTAAATCATAGACCAGCCACGGGGATCCCGTTTTGCAGAAAAAATCCACGTGACGAAAAAACGAAGGGTAAAATACTACCTTGACCCGATTGAGGTTCGGATAGGATTTTTTGGGTATGAAACTAACCAGTGACGGCTGAAAGCTGTCATAGCTGTAGAACTCACAGATACCTTCGTTTTGACTGGTTATGGCTCCCGTAACTCTAAACGAGCCAAGAGTTATGGCCCTCCGAAGAATCGATATCCACAGGGTGCAACATCTACGGTGCAAGGTGCAACATCCGTCCAAAATGACGAAACAGTGCCGTACGACCTTTAGAAATGAGTGCATGGATTTGAAACATTGCAGTGCCATGGTGCAACACTCTCCAGCGATGGTAAATCATAGACCAGCCACGGGGATCCCGTTTTACAGAAAAAATCCACGTGACGAAAAAACGAAGGGTAAAATACTTCCTTGACCCGATTGAGGTTCGGATAGGATTTTTTGGGTATGAAACTAACCTGTGACGGCTGAAAGCGGTCATAGCTGTTGAACTCACAGATACCTTCGTTTTGACTGGTTATGGCTCCCGTAACTCTAAACGAGCCAAGAGTTATGGCCCTCCGAAGAATCGATATCCACAGGGTGCAACATCTACGGTGCAAGGTGCAACATCCGTCCAAAATGTCGAAACAGTGCCGTACGACCTTTAGAAATGAGTGCATGGATTTGAAACATTGCAGTGCCATGGTGCAATACTCTCCAGCGATGGTAAATCATAGACCAGCCACGGGGATCCCGTTTTGAAGAAAAAATCCACGTGACGAAAAAACGAAGGGTAAAATACTACCTTGACCCGATTGAGGTTCGGATAGGATTTTTTGGGTATGAAACTAACCAGTGACGGCTGAAAGCCGTCATAGTTGTAGAACTCACAGATACCTTCGTTTTGACTGGTTATGGCTCCCGTAACTCTAAACGAGCCAAGAGTTATGGCCCTCCGAAGAATCGATATCCACAGGGTGCAACATCTACGGTGCAAGGTGCAACATCCGTCCAAAATGACGAAACAGTGCCGTACGACCTTTAGAAATGAGTGCACGGATTTGAAACATTGCAGTGCCATGGTGCAACACTCTCCAGCGATGGTAAATCATAGACCAGCCACGGGGATCCCGTTTTGCAGAAAAAATCCACGTGACGAAAAAACGAAGGGTAAAATACTACCTTGACCCGATTGAGGTTCGGATAGGATTTTTTGGGTATGAAACTAACCAGTGACGGCTGAAAGCCGTCATAGTTGTAGAACTCACAGATACCTTCGTTTTGACTGGTTATGGCTCCCGTACCTCTAAACGAGCCAAGAGTTATGGCCCTCCGATGAATCGATATCCACAGGGTGCAACATCTACGGTTCAAGGTGCAACATCCGTCCAAAATGACGAAACAGTGCCGTACGACCTTTAGAAATGAGTGCATGGATTTGAAACATTGCAGTACCATGGTGCACCACTCTCCAGCGATGGTAAATCATAGACCAGCCACGGGGATCCCGTTTTACAGAAAAAATCCACGTGACGAAAAAACGAAGGGTAAAATACTTCCTTGACCCGATTGAGGTTCGGATAGGATTTTTTGGGTATGAAACTAACCAGTGACGGCTGAAAGCTGTCATAGCTGTAGAACTCACAGATACCTTCGTTTTGACTGGTTATGGCTCCCGTAACTCTAAACGAGCCAAGAGTTATGGCCCTCCGTAGAATCGATATCCACAGGGTGCAACATCTACGGTGCATGGTGCAACATCCGTCCAAAATGACGAAACAGTGCCGTACGACCTTTAGAAATGAGTGCATGGATTTGAAACATTGCAGTGCCATGGTGCACCACTCTCCAGCGATGGTAAATCATAGACCAGCCACGGGGATCCCGTTTTGCAGAAAAAATCCACGTGACGAAAAAACGAAGGGTAAAATACTACCTTGACCCGATTGAGGTTCGGATAGGATTTTTTGGGTATGAAACAAACAAGTGACGGCTGAAAGCCGTCATAGCTGTAGAACTCACAGATACCTTCGTTTTGACTGGTTATGGCTCCCGTAACTCTAAACGAGCCAAGAGTTATGGCCCTCCGAAGAATCGATATCCACAGGGTGCAACATCTACGGTTCAAGGTGCAACATCCGTCCAAAATGACGAAACAGTGCCGTACGACCTTTAGAAATGAGTGCACGGATTTGAAACATTGCAGTGCCATGGTGCAACACTCTCCAGCGATGGTAAATAATAGACCAGCCACGGGGATCCCGTTTTGCAGAAAAAATCCACGTGACGAAAAAACGAAGGGTAAAATACTACCTTGACCCGATTGAGGTTCGGATAGGATTTTTTGGGTATGAAACTAACCAGTGACGGCTGAAAGCCGTCATAGTTGTAGAACTCACAGATACCTTCGTTTTGACTGGTTATGGCTCCCGTAACTCTAAACGAGCCAAGAGTTATGGCCCTCCGAAGAATCGATATCCACAGGGTGCAACATCTACGGTGCAAGGTGCAACATCCGTCCAAAATGACGAAACAGTGCCGTACGACCTTTAGAAATGAGTGCACGGATTTGAAACATTGCAGTGCCATGGTGCAACACTCTCCAGCGATGGTAAATCATAGACCAGCCACGGGGATCCCGTTTTGCAGAAAAAATCCACGTGACGAAAAAACGAAGGGTAAAATACTACCTTGACCCGATTGAGGTTCGGATAGGATTTTTTGGGTATGAAACTAACCAGTGACGGCTGAAAGCCGTCATAGTTGTAGAACTCACAGATACCTTCGTTTTGACTGGTTATGGCTCCCGTAACTCTAAACGAGCCAAGAGTTATGGCCCTCCGATGAATCGATATCCACAGGGTGCAACATCTACGGTTCAAGGTGCAACATCCGTCCAAAATGACGAAACAGTGCCGTACGACCTTTAGAAATGAGTGCATGGATTTGAAACATTGCAGTACCATGGTGCACCACTCTCCAGCGATGGTAAATCATAGACCAGCCACGGGGATCCCGTTTTACAGAAAAAATCCACGTGACGAAAAAACGAAGGGTAAAATACTTCCTTGACCCGATTGAGGTTCGGATAGGATTTTTTGGGTATGAAACTAACCAGTGACGGCTGAAAGCTGTCATAGCTGTAGAACTCACAGATACCTTCGTTTTGACTGGTTATGGCTCCCGTAACTCTAAACGAGCCAAGAGTTATGGCCCTCCGAAGAATCGATATCCATAGGGTGCAACATCTACGGTGCATGGTGCAACATCCGTCCAAAATGACGAAACAGTGCCGTACGACCTTTAGAAATGAGTGCATGGATTTGAAACATTGCAGTGCCATGGTGAAACACTCTCCAGCGATGGTAAATCATAGACCAGCCACGGGGATCCCGTTTTGCAGAAAAAATCCACGTGACGAAAAAACGAAGGGTAAAATACTACCTTGACCCGATTGAGGTTCGGATAGGAATTTTTGGGTATGAATCTAACCAGTGACGGCTGAAAGCTGTCATAGCTGTAGAACTCACAGATACCTTCGTTTTGACTGGTTATGGCTCCCGTAACTCTAAACGAGCCAAGAGTTATGGCCCTCCGTAGAATCGATATCCACATGGTGCAACATCTACGGTGCAAGGTGCAACATCCGTCCAAAATGACGAAACAGTGCCGTACGACCTTTAGAAATGAGTGCATGGATTTGAAACATTGCAGCACCATGGTGCACCACTCTCTAGCGATGGTAAATCATAGACCAGCCACGGGGATCCCGTTTTACAGAAAAAATCCACGTGACGAAAAAAAGAAGGGTAAAATACTTCCTTGACCCGATTGAGGTTCGGATAGGAATTTTTGGGTATGAATCTAACCAGTGACGGCTGAAAGCTGTCATAGCTGTAGAACTCACAGATACCTTCGTTTTGACTGGTTATGGCTCCCGTAACTCTAAACGAGCCAAGAGTTATGGCCCTCCGTAGAATCGATATCCACAGGGTGCAACATCTACGGTGCAAGGTGCAACATCCGTCCAAAATGACGAAACAGTGCCGTACGACCTTTAGAAATGAGTGCATGGATTTGAAACATTGCAGTACCATGGTGCACCACTCTCCAGCGATGGTAAATCATAGACCAGCCACGGGGATCCCGTTTTACAGAAAAAATCCACGTGACCAAAAAACGAAGGGTAAAATACTTCCTTGACCCGATTGAGGTTCGGATAGGATTTTTTGGGTATGAAACTAACCAGTGACGGCTGGAAGCTGTCATAGCTGTAGAACTCACAGATACCTTCGTTTTGACTGGTTATGGCTCCCGTAACTCTAAACGAGCCAAGAGTTATGGCCCTCCGATGAATCGATATCCACAGGGTGCAACATCTACGGTGCAAGGTGCAACATCCGTCCAAAATGACGAAACAGTGCCGTACGACCTTTAGAAATGAGTGCATGGATTTGAAACATTGCAGTACCATGGTGCACCACTCTCCAGCGATGGTAAATCATAGACCAGCCACGGGGATCCCGTTTTACAGAAAAAATCCACGTGACGAAAAAACGAAGGGTAAAATACTTCCTTGACCCGATTGAGGTTCGGATAGGATTTTTTGGGTATGAAACTAACCAGTGACCGCTCAAAGATGTCATAGCTGTAGAACTCACAGATACCTTCGTTTTGACTGGTTATGGCTCCCGTAACTCTAAACGAGCCAAGAGTTATGGCCCTCCGTAGAATCGATATCCACAGGGTGCAACATCTACGGTGCAAGGTGCAACATCCGTCCAAAATGACGAAACAGTGCCGTACGACCTTTAGAAATGAGTGCATGGATTTGAAACATTGCAGTGCCATGGTGCACCACTCTCCAGCGATGGTAAATCATAGACCAGCCACGGGGATCCCGTTTTACAGAAAAAATCCACGTGACGAAAAAACGAAGGGTAAATACTTCCTTGACCCGATTGAGGTTCGGATAGGATTTTTTGGGTATGAAACAAACAAGTGACGGCTGAAAGCTATCATAGCTGTAGAACTCACAGATACCTTCGTTTTGACTGGTTATGGCTCCCGTAACTCTAAACGAGCCAAGAGTTATGGCCCTCCGAAGAATCGATATCCACAGGGTGCAACATCTACGGTGCAAGGTGCAACATCCGTCCAAAATGACGAAACAGTGCCGTACGACCTTTAGAAATGAGTGCACGGATTTGAAACATTGCAGTGCCATGGTGCAACACTCTCCAGCGATGGTAAATAATAGACCAGCCACGGGGATCCCGTTTTGCAGAAAAAATCCACGTGACGAAAAAACGAAGGGTAAAATACTACCTTGACCCGATTGAGGTTCGGATAGGATTTTTTGGGTATGAAACTAACCAGTGACGGCTGAAAGCCGTCATAGTTGTAGAACTCACAGATACCTTCGTTTTGACTGGTTATGGCTCCCGTAACTCTAAACGAGCCAAGAGTTATGGCCCTCCGAAGAATCGATATCCACAGGGTGCAACATCTACGGTGCAAGGTGCAACATCCGTCCAAAATGACGAAACAGTGCCGTACGACCTTTAGAAATGAGTGCACGGATTTGAAACATTGCAGTGCCATGGTGCAACACTCTCCAGCGATGGTAAATCATAGACCAGCCACGGGGATCCCGTTTTGCAGAAAAAATCCACGTGACGAAAAAACGAAGGGTAAAATACTACCTTGACCCGATTGAGGTTCGGATAGGATTTTTTGGGTATGAAACTAACCAGTGACGGCTGAAAGCCGTCATAGTTGTAGAACTCACAGATACCTTCGTTTTGACTGGTTATGGCTCCCGTAACTCTAAACGAGCCAAGAGTTATGGCCCTCCGATGAATCGATATCCACAGGGTGCAACATCTACGGTTCAAGGTGCAACATCCGTCCAAAATGACGAAACAGTGCCGTACGACCTTTAGAAATGAGTGCATGGATTTGAAACATTGCAGTGCCATGGTGCACCACTCTCCAGCGATGGTAAATCATAGACCAGCCACGGGGATCCCGTTTTACAGAAAAAATCCACGTGACGAAAAAACGAAGGGTAAAATACTTCCTTGACCCGATTGAGGTTCGGATAGGATTTTTTGGGTATGAAACTAACCAGTGACGGCTGAAAGCTGTCATAGCTGTAGAACTCACAGATACCTTCGTTTTGACTGGTTATGGCTCCCGTAACTCTAAACGAGCCAAGAGTTATGGCCCTCCGAAGAATCGATATCCATAGGGTGCAACATCTACGGTGCATGGTGCAACATCCGTCCAAAATGACGAAACAGTGCCGTACGACCTTTAGAAATGAGTGCATGGATTTGAAACATTGCAGTGCCATGGTGAAACACTCTCCAGCGATGGTAAATCATAGACCAGCCACGGGGATCCCGTTTTGCAGAAAAAATCCACGTGACGAAAAAACGAAGGGTAAAATACTACCTTGACCCGATTGAGGTTCGGATAGGAATTTTTGGGTATGAATCTAACCAGTGACGGCTGAAAGCTGTCATAGCTGTAGAACTCACAGATACCTTCGTTTTGACTGGTTATGGATCCCGTAACTCTAAACGAGCCAAGAGTTATGGCCCTCCGTAGAATCGATATCCACATGGTGCAACATCTACGGTGCAAGGTGCAACATCCGTCCAAAATGACGAAACAGTGCCGTACGACCTTTAGAAATGAGTGCATGGATTTGAAACATTGCAGCACCATGGTGCACCACTCTCTAGCGATGGTAAATCATAGACCAGCCACGGGGATCCCGTTTTACAAAAAAAATCCACGTGACGAAAAAAAGAAGGGTAAAATACTTCCTTGACCCGATTGAGGTTCGGATAGGAATTTTTGGGTATGAATCTAACCAGTGACGGCTGAAAGCTGTCATAGCTGTAGAACTCACAGATACCTTCGTTTTGACTGGTTATGGCTCCCGTAACTCTAAACGAGCCAAGAGTTATGGCCCTCCGTAGAATCGATATCCACAGGGTGCAACATCTACGGTGCAAGGTGCAACATCCGTCCAAAATGAAGAAACAGTGCCGTACGACCTTTAGAAATGAGTGCATGGATTTGAAACATTGCAGTACCATGGTGCACCACTCTCCAGCGATGGTAAATCATAGACCAGCCACGGGGATCCCGTTTTACAGAAAAAATCCACGTGACCAAAAAACGAAGGGTAAAATACTTCCTTGACCCGATTGAGGTTCGGATAGGATTTTTTGGGTATGAAACTAACCAGTGACGGCTGGAAGCTGTCATAGCTGTAGAACTCACAGATACATTCGTTTTGACTGGTTATGGCTCCCGTAACTCTAAACGAGCCAAGAGTTATGGCCCTCCGTAGAATCGATATCCACAGGGTGCAACATCTACGGTGCAAGGTGCAACATCCGTCCAAAATGACGAAACAGTGCCGTACGACCTTTAGAAATGAGTGCATGGATTTGAAACATTGCAGTCCCATGGTGCACCACTCTCCAGCGATGGTAAATCATAGACCAGCCACGGGGATCCCGTTTTACAGAAAAAATCCACGTGACGAAAAAACGAAGGGTAAAATACTTCCTTGACCCGATTGAGGTTCGGATAGGATTTTTCGGGTATGAAACAAACCAGTGACGGCTGAAAGCAGTCATAGCTGTAGAACTCACAGATACCTTCGTTTTGACTGGTTATGGCTCCCGTAACTCTAAACGAGCCAAGAGTTATGGCCCTCCGAAGAATCGATATCCATAGGGTGCAACATCTACGGTGCAAGGTGCAACATCCGTCCAAAATGACGAAACAGTGCCGTACGACCTTTAGAAATGAGTGCACGGATTTGAAACATTGCAGTGCCATGGTGCAACACTCTCCAGCGATGGTAAATCATAGACCAGCCACGGGGATCCCGTTTTGCAGAAAAAATCCACGTGACGAAAAAACGAAGGGTAAAATACTACCTTGACCCGATTGAGGTTCGGATAGGATTTTTTGGGTATGAAACTAACCAGTGACGGCTGAAAGCCGTCATAGTTGTAGAACTCACAGATACCTTCGTTTTGACTGGTTATGGCTCCCGTAACTCTAAACGAGCCAAGAGTTATGGCCCTCCGAAGAATCGATATCCACAGGGTGCAACATCTACGGTGCAAGGTGCAACATCCGTCCAAAATGACGAAACAATGTCGTATGTTATCCCGCTTTTTGGCAAAGCCGAGATACCAAAAGATTGGTCGAAAACGGGAAACAGTTCATCTCAGAGATTGGATATACTTCACTTAGCTATGGATATCGATGAATTTTGCCCGAGTCCGGATCAGGCCACAATTGATAGGACACGACAAGAAAGGTTGTAGGAGCCATCATTTCAAATTTCAAGTCAATCCGAGTTCGTATGCTCAAGATATGATGGATTCAGTGTGAAGAGAAATAGTCATTGTCTGGTTCGAAACCATGAAGTTCGAACCCATCCTTTTCGAACCCATGCTGTTCGAAACCATCCACGCCCTCTCCTTCGAAACCACCTAGTTCGAACCCATCCGCGTCCTTGCCTTCGAACCCATGATGTTCGAACCCATCAGCTAGTACCCAGCCTCGACTCCATCGCCTTCGACTCCATTACCTTCGAATCCACCACAGTGACCTACCTTCGAATCCACGACTTCACTCGGCCTCACATCCTCACTTCGAACCCATCGAATAACCCAGTTCGAACCGATCAACTTCGAACCCATAAGAATTCCTGGATTCGAATGTCACGTTCGAAACCAAGAGTGCTTCCTATTTCGAATCCACCGAGTCAATTGGTTTGGAGGACGTGTTCGCCGTAGTTCACGGAGTCGAAGCGGACCATTCGGAGATAAGTTAGGATCGATTCGAATATTGCGCGCCACGTCACTGCAAGCTCACGTGCACTGATGGATTCGAAACGAAGGGTTCGAAATAATGGGTTCGAACGCCTCAGCCAACCGAAGGTGTCGATTTCGAACCGAGCATATCTCCTTAACCATAGATCCAAATGCAACCAAATTTTTACAGTATCTTCCATGTGAGGTAAAGATTGTTCCTGCCAAGTTTCAGCTCGATTGGACCATTTCTTGATGGGTTCGAAATCACTTCGAACCGATGTCAGATCGAGACGAAACTTGGTGGGGTCGGTCGCGTGGGCCCACTCACGTGCCAGAGGGAGTCTCACGAAGTTTCAGCAAGATCTGGGCCTCCAACGCCTATAAATAACACCCTGAAGCCTTCAGAAAAGGGGATCTTTTCCGCCATTGAACGCCAAGACTCTGCCGGATTCAAGTTTAACTATCAGAATCGCTGTTGTATTCAGATTTCAAAAGCAATTGTCGGCTGTAATCCATTGTAATCGATTCAATCAAGCAAAGCAATTGTCCGCTGTAATCCATTGTAATCGATTGAATCGAACAAGGCAATAAAGAGAAATCCTTCAGAGTGGACGTAGGCGCGAACGCCGAACCACTATAAATCTTGTGTTTGTGATTGTTGTTTGTGAATTACTGCGATTTGTTACTTAGAGCTGAATTATATATTGATTGTTGCTGAGTTCTGTGTTGAATATTATCGAATTGAACACGTAAACGGGTGCTTTCACGATTTTGGGTGTTTGTGACCAATTTTGGCGCAAACATTTTGGTGCTTTCACTGAGGATTGAACTCAGGAAGAAGTTGGATTTGAAAGTTCAGAAGTTCAGATCTAGGAATTATGGCAAGGCAATCGAGTAGGAGACCAAGGACTGAGAGAAGCGAACCACAGGGAAGCCAAGAGGCTACGTCAGGAGCAAATCAACCATCAATATACATTACTAGGGACGAGATGGAAACTATGATGAAGAGGCAAGAGGAAATGATTCAGAGTTTACTCCATCAGATAGGACAGCTCGGAGCACAGAATAGGGAAGCCAATGGAGTCCAGAACGGAGCAGGACTATCCGGAGTAGCACCTGGATTAGGGGGCACACCCTTGGAGAACGTTGATCCAGTTTCGGAGAGAGAAAGGGGAGCATCTGCGCAACCCGGTAGTAGTAGAGATGCAAACGCTCAGTCAAGGGGGCAGATCCCGGAGTTACCTCGTGAACTCGGGGGGCAGGTTGGAAGTAGTGAACAAGGATTACATCTCGGAGACAATGACCGATTAGCAGAGATAGTTAGGAGAGCTTTGAGAGGCGGTATGGTGAATAAAGATTTGGAAGATGTTAATAGAAGTCCTTTTACTTCAGCAATCAGGCAAGCTAGGAACCCGCCTGATTTCAAACTACCATCGTTGGATATGTATGACGGGAGAACGGACCCCACGGTCCACCTGACAAAATATATGAGGCATATGGAAGTACTGGGGGCATCGGAGAAGGTTATGGCCCGGTGTTTTCCATTATACTTGACAGATATCGCTGCACTATGGTTTAGACAGTTGGAGAACGGATCCATTGGAACTTGGAATGGTTTAGTAGAGAGATTTATGAGGCAATTCAGGGTTCATATTACAAGACCCAAGAACGTGATGACTCTGGCAACCCTAAAGCAGAAGGCCGGAGAGACCTTGAGAACTTATCTAGCACGATTTAATGCAGCAGCAGCTTCAGTGGATAGAGCAGATCCATCCATGGTGGTAATGGCAGCTGTGTCCGGAATAGCTGACGGCACAGAGTTTAAGAATTCATTGACTAAAGATCCACCCACAGATCTGGAGGAATTCTATCATGAAGCAGAAAAGTTTTTACGATTAGAAGATGCGAATGCCGAGAGAGAAGAAAGAGATGGGATAGAAATTTTTGCATTTAGAGACGAAAAGCCTCTTAAAAAGGATTCGGACAAGGATAGAGGTAAAAGAAAGATTGAGAATGACAGAGACAGATCGAAGCGGCAACGAAGGGAGCCGCGATTCACCACCTACACTGAGTTAAACGAGAGCCTGGAACGAATTTATCAGGATACCAAAGAACAGATTCCGTATCGTAGGCCAATGCGAAGGGATCCTACTTCTGACGAAAGGAAATCAGATAAGTTCTGTATATTCCATGAATTAAATGGTCATAATACTAACGATTGTAGGCACCTGAAGGATGAGGTGGAAGGGCATATCAGGAACGGTATGCTCCTTCAATATGTGAGGAGACGAGCTCCTGTGGCGGAACCAGAACGACCACCGTCCACATCAGCTAAAGGCGACCCCGAACCAAGGCACCGTCTGGTTATCAACTGAATGAAATAACGATGAACAAGTCGTAAGCTTCCACTACCACAATTAAATCATTTACACATGCGCGAGATCGCGAACGATCTCCAGGCATGCTCTGAGTGATCATCGACCGTTTCGTAGTGGGAACTTACACTTTGACATCCATGCTTTACTTTCGTTTCATTTTGATTTGAACGTTTGGACTTTGTTTATTTGGACATTGTTTTTGGAACTCATCTGTTTAATAATTATTTGATTTTGATAACTCTGGAATGACTAAGCTACGTACACATGTATGGGGGTCGCGAACGATCCTTAGGCATGCTCTGAGATGGCGATGAACCGCCCTGACAAATGATCCAGGATCTCACCCGAACGTGACCCTGGCATCGATAACATCAAGCCCTCCCGGGCACACACACAATCCGCCTCGAACGGCACCCGACTTCGAACAGTCATAACTCACCTTACCCCAATGGCTTGATCGCGAACGGTCGTCACTTGAGGTCCGACATCCGACCATGAACGGTCACGAATTCGCCTCGAACGGCACACGATCGCGAACGATCACTTCCTGCCTCGAACGCCATCGATCGCGAACGGTCATGGCTCACTGATTATGAAATCCGACCTCGAACGGTCACCACTCGCCTTGAACGGCACTTGGTCGCGAACGATCATCATTTGCCACGAACGGCAGTCGACCGCGAACGGTCCCATCTCATCATTCGCCGCGAACGGCATCGACCGCGAACGGTCCTATTCCATCTTATGCCACGAACGGCACGGACCGCGAACGGTCCCGATTCACTTCAAGCAGCATACGATCCCGAACGATCGAAGCATGCATTTGTACGCTCGACCGCGCACGGTCGCACTTCCCCTCGAATGACTCGATCACGAACGATCGTCATTTGAAGTTGAGCGCTTGACCATGAACGGCCGCACTTCATCCCAAATGGCTCGATCCCGAACGATCGTCATTTGAGGACATATGAAACTATTGAGTTCTTTGCAGGTTGATGATCGGATACGAACATCCAACTCAAGGCATTACAAAACACACCTTCCTACAGCAAGGCATGTTTTGGGGGGCAAAGTGTTATCCCGCTTTTTGGCAAAGCCGAGATACCAAAAGATTGGTCGAAAACGGGAAACAGTTCATCTCAGAGATTGGATATACTTCACTTAGCTATGGATATCGATGAATTTTGCCCGAGTCCGGATCAGGCCACAATTGATAGGACACGACAAGAAAGGTTGTAGGAGCCATCATTTCAAATTTCAAGTCAATCCGAGTTCGTATGCTCAAGATATGATGGATTCAGTGTGAAGAGAAATAGTCATTGTCTGGTTCGAAACCATGAAGTTCGAACCCATCCTTTTCGAACCCATGCTGTTCGAAACCATCCACGCCCTCTCCTTCGAAACCACCTAGTTCGAACCCATCCGCGTCCTTGCCTTCGAACCCATGATGTTCGAACCCATCAGCTAGTACCCAGCCTCGACTCCATCGCCTTCGACTCCATTACCTTCGAATCCACCACAGTGACCTACCTTCGAATCCACGACTTCACTCGGCCTCACATCCTCACTTCGAACCCATCAAATAACCCAGTTCGAACCGATCAACTTCGAACCCATAAGAATTCCTGGATTCGAATGTCACGTTCGAAACCAAGAGTGCTTCCTATTTCGAATCCACCGAGTCAATTGGTTTGGAGGACGTGTTCGTCGTAGTTCACGGAGTCGAAGCGGTCCATTCGGAGATAAGTTAGGATCGATTCGAATATTGCGCGCCACGTCACTGCAAGCTCACGTGCACTGATGGATTCGAAACGAAGGGTTCGAAATAATGGGTTCGAACGCCTCAGCCAACCGAAGGTGTCGATTTCGAACCGAGCATATCTCCTTAACCATAGATCCAAATGCAACCAAATTTTCACAGTATCTTCCATGTGAGGTAAAGATTGTTCCTGCCAAGTTTCAGCTCGATTGGACCATTTCTTGATGGGTTCGAAATCACTTCGAACCGATGTCAGATCGAGACGAAACTTGGTGGGGTCGGTCGCGTGGGCCCACTCACGTGCCAGAGGGAGTCTCACGAAGTTTCAGCAAGATCTGGGCCTCCAACGCCTATAAATAGCACCCTGAAGCCTTCAGAAAAGGGGATCTTTTCCGCCATTGAACGCCAAGACTCTGCCGGATTCAAGTTTAACTATCAGAATCGCTGTTGTATTCAGATTTCAAAAGCAATTGTCGGCTGTAATCCATTGTAATCGATTCAATCAAGCAAAGCAATTGTCCGCTGTAATCCATTGTAATCGATTGAATCGAACAAGGCAATAAAGAGAAATCCTTCAGAGTGGACGTAGGCGCGAACGCCGAACCACTATAAATCTTGTGTTTGTGATTGTTGTTTGTGAATTACTGCGATTTGTTACTTAGAGCTGAATTATATATTGATTGTTGCTGAGTTCTGTGTTGAATATTATCGAATTGAACACGTAAACGGGTGCTTTCACGATTTTGGGCGTTTGTGACCAATTTTGGCGCAAACACCGTACGACCTTTAGAAATGAGTGCACAGATTTGAAACATTGCAGTGCCATGGTGAAACACTCTCCAGCGATGGTAAATCATAGACCAGCCACGGGGATCCCGTTTTGCAGAAAAAATCCACGTGACGAAAAAACGAAGGGTAAAATACTACCTTGACCCGATTGAGGTTCGGATAGGAATTTTTGGGTATGAATCTAACCAGTGACGGCTGAAAGCTGTCATAGCTGTAGAACTCACAGATACCTTCGTTTTGACTGGTTATGGCTCCCGTAACTCTAAACGAGCCAAGAGTTATGGCCCTCCGTAGAATCGATATCCACAGGGTGCAACATCTACGGTGCAAGGTGCAACATCCGTCCAAAATGACGAAACAGTGCCGTACGACCTTTAGAAATGAGTGCATGGATTTGAAACATTGCAGCACCATGGTGCACCACTCTCTAGCGATGGTAAATCATAGACCAGCCACGGGGATTGTGACGACCACCCATGACTCCCGCACCAAATCAAGGAATCTCTTAAACAAGACCGACTTCTGAGCAGTAGAGATGAACTTAGCTTCAAATCTAACTTGGAATTGCTCCCAAGTAATCTCTTCTTCCGGAGTATCTATGGTGATAGAATTCCACCAATCAGCAGCTCTTCCCTGAAACTGTCTCGATGCAAGCTTCCTCTTAGTTGCATCCTCAATCCCTAAGTCACCAAAGATTCTTTTGCAAGCATCAATCCATCTCTGCACCTCAATAGTCGACTCCGTCCCCAAGAAAACTTTCCCTCCGAGAGCAGTATAATCCTTACAGAGCTTGGCAAAATCCACTGGTCTTGGAGCTTGGACTTGAACTCCCACATCCACAGATGATCCTGAAGCTGGTATTCTCCTCATGATTGAAGTCATCATGGCCTCAAACATAGGAGCATAATCAACAGCTTCTCTAGCAACACGGCTATCCCTCGCAGCTTGTCTCTCACTTCGACTCATCCTTAATATCTGTAAAAAGGAATGATTAGAACACCTTAAGAAACAACTGCATAAGGAGTTCAAATCCTTCTAAGCTACTATATTATATATAGTAATCATCCATCAAAATACAATTACGTCTCTCTTACGTAGTTACATCGGCGAGCGTTGGCTAAAATCGGTTAACCAAAGCTCTGATACCAAATGTGACGACCACCCATGACTCCCGCACCAAATCAAGGAAATAATGCGCTAAAAGGTGTGCCAGGCAGCCATGGACGATAGTCAGGGTAAAACAAAACAGAAGAATCTCTATCGCATAACTCACAGCGCATGGATAAAATACAATAGAGAAATATAATATAGTGAAGCTCCATAGAATAGAACATCATCATATAAGCATCACAGTAGTTTTATACAATCATCTACTTAAATCCATACATGAAAGCCTCACTACAAATCACTCAACCAAATACAGCAGCGGATACCCAGTACATATAGTAAGAAAACTAATATGCAAAGCCTCCTGCTCGTCTTCGTCACCTTCAGCGTAGAACTCCTAGCACAGCACCTGTCACCTGCTACCTAGTCTGCCCATCCCAAACATGGATGAACAGCCCAAGGTAATAAGAGGAGACATAAAACCTTGAGTCAGACAAAGTCTTAGTGAGCAGTAAATCAACTATCAAGCATACCAAAAGAGCATAAAGGATAAAAGGAATAGGAACCAAATCATCCCACTCCACCTCTTTCTACAGTGATAGCCCCAGACATACGCTAAGGAGAAGCAAGCATAACAACATAGACAATTAAGGTAAAGCAAATACCACTCGAGTCAAGGACGATGTTTTCCAAATACAAACCCCCAAGGCCTAAACCAAGATCAGATAAACACCCAGAAAACACCGCTCTTGAAGCCGAATGATAATACAACCAAACATCCATGACTCTGGCTATCACTGTTATCCTTGCCTCGATTTCACCGTTAGTTGAATGACCATCAGTCAAGGGCTAATGGTAAACCCGGTTCTAACCATAACTCCGCACACTGCCTTGTGCCTAGGACTTATCTACTTTGCCCAGAGTACTCAACTACCTACCTGTAGTCTTTTGGGTGTCCCGACTACCTACCTGTAGTCGTTATGGGCGCCCCATGTACTCTTGCTTTTGAGCATGCTAGAACCTTCAACAACGACGAGATCTAAGCCTCCTAGCCATCCTTCTTGACGACTATCCTCATACAAGCTCAAGCTACCTCTTGAACAATCCATTATCAACCAACTTGAACTACCCTTCAAGTTATCAACATGCTTGGAATGATCCCTGCTTGGATTAAGCCAAGACCCACATCATACTTCGCTTCATCGCATCAAAGCAAAGTCTCAACTCAACAACATGGTTTGCCTCATCAAATCATGGCAAAGTCCCATCTCAACATCATCCAATCTATACATATGAGCTTCAACATCCGCTACATATGCCTTAAGCAGCTTTCACCATTCAAGAGCCTTCTTCCATAGCTTTTGAATCCTCTTCCATCATCTTGTTCCAAATCAACTACTGGCTAACTTGGAAACAATCAAATCAATCATACATTCAAATAATCAATCATTCAAACAAGATCGAATAAGCAATATAAGCAATATCAACTATAATGGCAATTTCGTAAATAAATGAGCAAAAGTCCAACATATGTGAAATCATGGTTTTTAGTATAGATCTATCAATTATAAAACATGGGTTTTGTCTCTAATACTTATTAAACAAACTTGCATAAGTAAACATCTTCAAAAACCATGGATCTAGACTTAGATCTAAGAAAAATGCATGAAATCTCTAACTTTAACACCCAAACATGCCACCAATCCAATATGCTCCTTTGGATCCGCGTGAGAGATAACTACCACTCACCAAATCACCAAAACAACCTAAAATCAATCAACTTCAGATCTGGACAGCAAGGACTTGAGCTTGATCCGGAGAAATTTCACTTGAAACGGTGAAATCTAGCCTCTTCGGATGAAAATCTTCAACTTTGGCTCTTGATCTTTGATCTTGATCTTCAATCTTCAATAGATGTTAGAATTAGATTGGAAGTAGAGAAAGAAATGAAGAAAATACCGTAGTCGAGTTCCCAAAATGGCAGCACTTCGTCGCTTCGAAATCCGGTGCCAAAAAGTGAGCCGAACCCCTCTATTTATAGGCTGGAATCCCCCCTTAACTCGGCCAACTTCTTAACTCGGAGCTCGCTATTAGGTCGTCCCCGACTCATCCTTGCCGACTCATCCTTGCCGACTCACGACCTAAGCGACCCCATACGACCCAACACTCTGCCGACCTAAGCCAAAGCCTTATCCCGACCTAACACGTATGCACGACTCAAAGGCCTAAGTCCCCAACGACTTATCTACTAAGTCGGCCCACCGACCTAACAACACAAGGGATAACGTACTCTACCGACCCAATCCCTGAGTCGCTCCACGACTCATCTCCAAGCCTAACCGAGACAACAACCTAGCTACACAACGGCTCAACGACTCAACGCTTCAATCAAACACGGCCGACTTAACCCTTTGCCGACTCAAGCCAACGACTCAACAACACGCTAACTCGGCCATACGAGTTAACTTTTAAGCCGGCCTCCTATGAGTCGTAACCCGTACACGACTCATCCCTTGACCCCTATCTCGCCTCTCATCTTAAGTCGGTAACCCCTATGCCGTTCTAACTCTTAACTCGGTCCAAATCCCTATCCAGTTAACTCCTATAGCTCGGCCCCTACCTTAGGTCGGCCATACGACCTAAACTTCCTTAGGTCGGTTATGCGACCTAGACTCAACTCGGCAACTCTAGACTCAGTCACGAGTTAACTCCATAACTCGTTCCAACTTATGAGTCGGTCACGACTCAATACTCCAACACACGAGTTACTCTCCATATGACTCAGGCTAGAGACAACACAAACAACACTAACAACCTGTAAATTCTACGATTTATTGACACGTAAAAATACGGGTCGTTACATTCTCTCCCCCTTAGGAATTTCGCCCCCGAAATTCCAAGCAAACAACAGCAATCAAAATTATTCCGCATGCCTATCATCCATGGCAATCAACAATCCATGCAACCAATTCTAACCTAGCATGCAGAATTCTAAGATTTAGAACAAGCTACAAATTCATGAGATGTCACGACACTTTAGGGCCATACCTCGAAGAGTCCGGGATGAGCTGCCTTCATCCTCTCTTCCTCCTCCCATGTACAGTCGTTAACATCATCACTCCATTGTACCTTGAGCAACGTAATCGTCTTCCTCCTAAGCTGTTTCGTATCGGTCTCAACAATACGAAGCGGCTCACGAGGTCTCGTACCCACGGAATCAACCTCTAAGTCTTCACAGCTATCAGCAGAAACCACCGTAGTTGGGTCGTGCATATACTTCCGTAGATAAGATACATGAAAAACACTGTGCACACCCGCCATCTTTTCCGGTAACTCCAATCTATAAGCGAGCTTTCCAATACGCTCGATAATCGGGAATGGTCCAACAAATCTCGGAGTTAACTTTCCTTTCTTCCCGAATCTAATGACACTCTTCAGAGGAGAAATCTTCACAAAAACCATATCACCTACGTCGAATTCCAAATCCTTACGACGATTATCGGCATAACTTTTCTGACGATCTTGGGCTGCCTTCATTCGTTGCCGAATGATCTCTATACAATCCGAAGTCTGTCGAATCATCTCTGGCCCAAGTATCAGCTTTTCTCCAGTTTCCAACCAACATGTCGGAGAGTTACACGGTCTTCCATATAATGCCTCATATGGTGCCATACCGATACTCGACTGATAACTGTTATTATAAGCAAACTCCACCAAATGAAGGTGATCTTCCCATGATCCTCCGAAGTCCAAAACACATGCTCTAAGAAGATCTTCCAAAACTCGGTTGACTCTCTCAGTCTGACCATCTGTTTGAGGGTGATGAGCTGTACTCAAACACAACTCAGTTCCCAAAACTTCCTGGAAGCTCTTCCAAAATCTACTAGTGAACAATGGATCTCGATCGCTCACTATACCCTTCGGAACACCATGGAAACGAACTATCCATTTCACATACAACTCAGCCAACTTCGATGCAGTCCTAGTCGATCGAACAGGAATGAACCTTGCACTCTTGGTCAAACGATCTACAATGACCCAAATCCCTTCATTTCCCGCTCTTGTCCTAGGCAGACCATCGATAAAATCCATCGACACTTGCTCCCACTTCCATGTAGGAACCTCTAATGGCTGAAGTAATCCACTGGGCTTCTTCTGCTCAGCTTTCACCAACTGGCAGTTCATACACTTGGAAATAAAATTTCCAACATCCTTCTTCATACCTTCCCAGTAGTAGGTTCTCTTCATATCCCGATACATCTTATTTCCACCTGGATGAATTGTCAACTTCGAGTGATGACTTTCCCTTAGAACTTCATCTCTCAATCCATCTACATCGGGAACAACTAGTCGTCCTTGCTTTCGAAGCCAACCCTCTCGATCGACCTCGAATCCTTTATCCTTCTCCGGGTCCAATCCGGATTCCAAATCACGGATAATCTTGACAAGCTTATCATCTCTCCTTTGGCTCTCGCCAATTCTTTCCACAAGAGTAGGCCTTATCGATAAGTTTGCCAACATCTCAGGTTCCAATTCACATCTAGGCCTGAAATCAAACTCAGCCAAATACTCGAGACTCTTCCACTCTGAAAACATGGCTCCCAATCCTGCATGTCTTCGACTTAACGCATCAGCCACTGCGTTACCTTTTCCCGGAGTATAGGCTATACCAAAATCATAAGATGCTAAGAACTCTAGCCACCTTTGCTGTCGAAGATTCAAATCCTTTTGGGAGAACAGATACTTCAACGACTTATGATCTGTAAACAGCTCGAATCTAACTCCCAATAAGTAATGTCTCCACATCTTCAAAGCAAACACAATCGCCGCTAACTCCAAATCATGAGTCGGATAATTCCTTTCATGCGGCTTCAGTTGTCGACTTGCATACGCAACAACCTTATCTCTCTGCATTAGCACTGCTCCTAGTCCAGTGCCACATGCATCGGTATAAACCACCATCTCATCATTCCCACCTGGAATAGTCAAAACAGGAGCACTCGTCAGTCGCTCTTTCAGGATTACGAAAGCTTGCTCACACTTATCATCCCATTTGAACAACTGGTTCTTTTTCGTCAATCCTGTTAACGGTGCAGCTATCTTGGAAAAATCTTTGATAAACCGACGATAATATCCTGCTAATCCAAGAAAACTTCTCACATCAGACGCATTCTTAGGTCTAACCCAATCCTGGATTGCTGCCACCTTAGCGGGATCAACAGCTATTCCATTTCCAGAGATAACATGGCCTAAGAATCTCACTTCACTCTTCCAGAAGTGACACTTCGAAAACTTAGCCTTCAGCTGATGTTTCCGCAAAATTTCCAAAACAATCCTCAAGTGCGTCCTGTGCTCTTCCTCGGTTCTGGAGTAAACCAAAATATCATCTACGAACACAAGCACGAACTTATTCAACTGATCTCTGAATACTCTATTCATAAGATCCACAAAATATGCTGGCGCATTAGTCAACCCAAACGGCATTACCAGCCACTCATAAAATCCGGATGGTGTCCTGAAAGCAGTCTTCGGCACACTATCCTTCGCCACTCTCAACTGGTGAAATCCCGTTGCCAAATCCATCTGAGAAAACACCTTAGCCTCGTGAAGCTGATCAAACAAGTCATCTATTCTCGGCAATGGATACTTGTTCTTCTTAGTCACCTTATTCAGCTCACGATAATCAACACACAACCTCAACGATCCATCCGCCTTGGTTGCGAACACAACGGGCGCACCCCATTCGGACACACTTCTCCGAATGAATCCTTTCTGCAAAAGGACATCAACTTGCACCTTCAGCTCTTGCTGCTCCCTCGGTGCCATCCGCCTAAGAGGCATCACAACAGGTCTGGCTCCCTCAACTAGATCGATACGAAACTCGATCTCCCTATGCGGCGGCAACCCTTTGACTTCCTCAAAGGCATCCTCAAACTCATTCACGATAGGCACCGATGACAGTCCATCCCGTGGAACAATCAGCGAATACATGAAGCTCATGAAGACACCTTCTTCATGCTTACATCGTATCACAACCTTTCGCCCTTCCACATTCCCGACTGTCACCTCCAGCCTCTCACAATCAATCCTTGCCGCATACTTCCTAAGCCAGTCCATACCCAAAATAATTCCGAACCCCGCAAAGTTCAGAACAAAGCAATCACAATCAAACGAGCAATCATGACTCGACACAACTAGACCACGGCATATCATACACAAACATGACGAACCCCCCACTGGATTAGTCACAACCAATGGCCTATCAACAATATCCGGTTTCAAACCCAACCGGCCTACCAAATCATCACAAACAAAAGAATGCGACGCTCCGGTATCAAACAACACTCTAACTGGAACACCACAAATAGAAAGAGTACCTTGAACCACCCCACTCTTCTCCTTCTCTTCAGCAGTGGGAGCTTTCGAAGATGACGGCACGGCTCCCAAGGCATAAGTTTGCACCATCTGCCTATCCTTCCTTGGCTCTGGACAATCCTTCTTGATATGTCCCAGCTTATCACAGTTGTAACACTTTCCCGGCACCTTGGGATTCTTACAGTCTTTGTGAAGATGGCCCTTCTGCTGGCAGTTATAGCAAGTCATTTCACCTCTCGGCTTCTTCTGGCCATCCTTGCCTTTCTGTTGCTGCTGCTTCCTCTTCCTATTTCCACCCTGCTGTGGTTTAGATCCTTCCCTGGTTACAGCAACAACAGAACTTTCCTTAGGAAACAAACTCTCGTGCCTAAGAGCTTTCTCCACAAGCTTCTCAAACGGATCGTCCAAATGATCCACTAACTGCCTCCCAAGATAAGCATCCAGACCAGTCACAAACTTTTCATTCTTCTGATAGGGAGAATCAATGTACGATCTGGCATACTTAGACAAAGCTTCAAACTCAGAAATATACTGAAGAACAGGCCTCCCACCTTGCTTGAGCTCCACAAACCTCTTAAACAAGACCGACTTCTGAGCAGTAGAGATGAACTTAGCTTCAAATCTAACTTGGAATTGCTCCCAAGTAATCTCTTCTTCCGGAGTATCTATGGTGATAGAATTCCACCAATCAGCAGCTCTTCCCTGAAACTGTCTCGATGCAAGCTTCCTCTTAGTTGCATCCTCAATCCCTAAGTCACCAAAGATTCTTTTGCAAGCATCAATCCATCTCTGCACCTCAATAGTCGACTCCGTCCCCAAGAAAACTTTCCCTCCGAGAGCAGTATAATCCTTACAGAGCTTGGCAAAATCCACTGGTCTTGGAGCTTGGACTTGAACTCCCACATCCACAGATGATCCTGAAGCTGGTATTCTCCTCATGATTGAAGTCATCATGGCCTCAAACATAGGAGCATAATCAACAGCTTCTCTAGCAACACGGCTATCCCTCGCAGCTTGTCTCTCACTTCGACTCATCCTTAATATCTGTAAAAAGGAATGATTAGAACACCTTAAGAAACAACTGCATAAGGAGTTCAAATCCTTCTAAGCTACTATATTATATATAGTAATCATCCATCAAAATACAATTACGTCTCTCTTACGTAGTTACATCGGCGAGCGTTGGCTAAAATCGGTTAACCAAAGCTCTGATACCAAATGTGACGACCACCCATGACTCCCGCACCAAATCAAGGAAATAATGCGCTAAAAGGTGTGCCAGGCAGCCATGGACGATAGTCAGGGTAAAACAAAACAGAAGAATCTCTATCGCATAACTCACAGCGCATGGATAAAATACAATAGAGAAATATAATATAGTGAAGCTCCATAGAATAGAACATCATCATATAAGCATCACAGTAGTTTTATACAATCATCTACTTAAATCCATACATGAAAGCCTCACTACAAATCACTCAACCAAATACAGCAGCGGATACCCAGTACATATAGTAAGAAAACTAATATGCAAAGCCTCCTGCTCGTCTTCGTCACCTTCAGCGTAGAACTCCTAGCACAGCACCTGTCACCTGCTACCTAGTCTGCCCATCCCAAACATGGATGAACAGCCCAAGGTAATAAGAGGAGACATAAAACCTTGAGTCAGACAAAGTCTTAGTGAGCAGTAAATCAACTATCAAGCATACCAAAAGAGCATAAAGGATAAAAGGAATAGGAACCAAATCATCCCACTCCACCTCTTTCTACAGTGATAGCCCCAGACATACGCTAAGGAGAAGCAAGCATAACAACATAGACAATTAAGGTAAAGCAAATACCACTCGAGTCAAGGACGATGTTTTCCAAATACAAACCCCCAAGGCCTAAACCAAGATCAGATAAACACCCAGAAAACACCGCTCTTGAAGCCGAATGATAATACAACCAAACATCCATGACTCTGGCTATCACTGTTATCCTTGCCTCGATTTCACCGTTAGTTGAATGACCATCAGTCAAGGGCTAATGGTAACCCCGGTTCTAACCATAACTCCGCACACTGCCTTGTGCCTAGGACTTATCTACTTTGCCCAGAGTACTCAACTACCTACCTGTAGTCTTTTGGGTGTCCCGACTACCTACCTGTAGTCGTTATGGGCGCCCCATGTACTCTTGCTTTTGAGCATGCTAGAACCTTCAACAACGACGAGATCTAAGCCTCCTAGCCATCCTTCTTGACGACTATCCTCATACAAGCTCAAGCTACCTCTTGAACAATCCATTATCAACCAACTTGAACTACCCTTCAAGTTATCAACATGCTTGGAATGATCCCTGCTTGGATTAAGCCAAGACCCACATCATACTTCGCTTCATCGCATCAAAGCAAAGTCTCAACTCAACAACATGGTTTGCCTCATCAAATCATGGCAAAGTCCCATCTCAACATCATCCAATCTATACATATGAGCTTCAACATCCGCTACATATGCCTTAAGCAGCTTTCACCATTCAAGAGCCTTCTTCCATAGCTTTTGAATCCTCTTCCATCATCTTGTTCCAAATCAACTACTGGCTAACTTGGAAACAATCAAATCAATCATACATTCAAATAATCAATCATTCAAACAAGATCGAATAAGCAATATAAGCAATATCAACTATAATGGCAATTTCGTAAATAAATGAGCAAAAGTCCAACATATGTGAAATCATGGTTTTTAGTATAGATCTATCAATTATAAAACATGGGTTTTGTCTCTAATACTTATTAAACAAACTTGCATAAGTAAACATCTTCAAAAACCATGGATCTAGACTTAGATCTAAGAAAAATGCATGAAATCTCTAACTTTAACACCCAAACATGCCACCAATCCAATATGCTCCTTTGGATCCGCGTGAGAATAACTACCACTCACCAAATCACCAAAACAACCTAAAATCAATCAACTTCAGATCTGGACAGCAAGGACTTGAGCTTGATCCGGAGAAATTTCACTTGAAACGGTGAAATCTAGCCTCTTCGGATGAAAATCTTCAACTTTGGCTCTTGATCTTTGATCTTGATCTTCAATCTTCAATAGATGTTAGAATTAGATTGGAAGTAGAGAAAGAAATGAAGAAAATACCGTAGTCGAGTTCCCAAAATGGCAGCACTTCGTTGCTTCGAAATCCGGTGCCAAAAAGTGGGCCGAACCCCTCTATTTATAGGCTGGAATCCCCCCTTAACTCGGCCAACTTCTTAACTCGGAGCTCGCTATTAGGTCGTCCCCGACTCATCCTTGCCGACTCATCCTTGCCGACTCACGACCTAAGCGACCCCATACGACCCAACACTCTGCCGACCTAAGCCAAAGCCTTATCCCGACCTAACACGTATGCACGACTCAAAGGCCTAAGTCCCCAACGACTTATCTACTAAGTCGGCCCACCGACCTAACAACACAAGGGATAACGTACTCTACCGACCCAATCCCTGAGTCGCTCCACGACTCATCTCCAAGCCTAACCGAGACAACAACCTAGCTACACAACGGCTCAACGACTCAACGCTTCAATCAAACACGGCCGACTCAACCCTTTGCCGACTCAAGCCAACGACTCAACAACACGCTAACTCGGCCATACGAGTTAACTTTTAAGCCGGCCTCCTATGAGTCGTAACCCGTACACGACTCATCCCTTGACCCCTATCTCGCCTCTCATCTTAAGTCGGTAACCCCTATGCCGTTCTAACTCTTAACTCGGTCCAAATCCCTATCCAGTTAACTCCTATAGCTCGGCCCCTACCTTAGGTCGGCCATACGACCTAAACTTCCTTAGGTCGGTTATGCGACCTAGACTCAACTCGGCAACTCTAGACTCAGTCACGAGTTAACTCCATAACTCGTTCCAACTTATGAGTCGGTCACGACTCAATACTCCAACACACGAGTTACTCTCCATATGACTCAGGCTAGAGACAACACAAACAACACTAACAACCTGTAAATTCTACGATTTATAGACACGTAAAAATACGGGTCGTTACAGGGATCCCGTTTTACAGAAAAAATCCACGTGACGAAAAAAAGAAGGGTAAAATACTTCCTTGACCCGATTGAGGTTCGGATAGGAATTTTTGGGTATGAATCTAACCAGTGACGGCTGAAAGCTGTCATAGCTGTAGAACTCACAGATACCTTCGTTTTGACTGGTTATGGCTCCCGTAACTCTAAACGAGCCAAGAGTTATGGCCCTCCGTAGAATCGATATCCACAGGGTGCAACATCTACGGTGCAAGGTGCAACATCCGTCCAAAATGACGAAACAGTGCCGTACGACCTTTAGAAATGAGTGCATGGATTTGAAACATTGCAGTACCATGGTGCACCACTCTCCAGCGATGGTAAATCATAGACCAGCCACGGGGATCCCGTTTTACAGAAAAAATCCACGTGACCAAAAAACGAAGGGTAAAATACTTCCTTGACCCGATTGAGGTTCGGATAGGATTTTTTGGGTATGAAACTAACCAGTGACGGCTGGAAGCTGTCATAGCTGTAGAACTCACAGATACCTTCGTTTTGACTGGTTATGGCTCCCGTAACTCTAAACGAGCCAAGAGTTATGGCCCTCCGTAGAATCGATATCCACAGGGTGCAACATCTACGGTGCAAGGTGCAACATCCGTCCAAAATGACGAAACAGTGCCGTACGACCTTTAGAAATGAGTGCATGGATTTGAAACATTGCAGTACCATGGTGCACCACTCTCCAGCGATGGTAAATCATAGACCAGCCACGGGGATCCCGTTTTACAGAAAAAATCCACGTGACGAAAAAACGAAGGGTAAAATACTTCCTTGACCCGATTGAGGTTCGGATAGGATTTTTTGGGTATGAAACAAACCAGTGACGGCTGAAAGCTGTCATAGCTGTAGAACTCACAGATACCTTCGTTTTGACTGGTTATGGCTCCCGTAACTCTAAACGAGCCAAGAGTTATGGCCCTCCGAAGAATCGATATCCACAGGGTGCAACATCTACGGTGCAAGGTGCAACATCCGTCCAAAATGACGAAACAGTGCCGTACGACCTTTAGAAATGAGTGCACGGATTTGAAACATTGCAGTGCCATGGTGCAACACTCTCCAGCGATGGTAAATCATAGACCAGCCACGGGGATCCCGTTTTGCAGAAAAAATCCACGTGACGAAAAAACGAAGGGTAAAATACTACCTTGACCCGATTGAGGTTCGGATAGGATTTTTTGGGTATGAAACTAACCAGTGACGGCTGAAAGCCGTCATAGTTGTAGAACTCACAGATACCTTCGTTTTGACTGGTTATGGCTCCCGTAACTCTAAACGAGCCAAGAGTTATGGCCCTCCGAAGAATCGATATCCACAGGGTGCAACATCTACGGTGCAAGGTGCAACATCCGTCCAAAATGACGAAACAGTGCCGTATGTTATCCCGCTTTTTGGCAAAGCCGAGATACCAAAAGATTGGTCGAAAACGGGAAACAGTTCATCTCAGAGATTGGATATACTTCACTTAGCTATGGATATCGATGAATTTTTCCCGAGTCCGGATCAGGCCACAATTGATAGGACACGACAAGAAAGGTTGTAGGAGCCATCATTTCAAATTTCAAGTCAATCCGAGTTCGTATGCTCAAGATATGATGGATTCAGTGTGAAGAGAAATAGTCATTGTCTGGTTCGAAACCATGAAGTTCGAACCCATCCTTTTCGAACCCATGCTGTTCGAAACCATCCACGCCCTCTCCTTCGAAACCACCTAGTTCGAACCCATCCGCGTCCTTGCCTTCGAACCCATGATGTTCGAACCCATCAGCTAGTACCCAGCCTCGACTCCATCGCCTTCGACTCCATTACCTTCGAATCCACCACAGTGACCTACCTTCGAATCCACGACTTCACTCGGCCTCACATCCTCACTTCGAACCCATCGAATAACCCAGTTCGAACCGATCAACTTCGAACCCATAAGAATTCCTGGATTCGAATGTCACGTTCGAAACCAAGAGTGCTTCCTATTTCGAATCCACCGAGTCAATTGGTTTGGAGGACGTGTTCGCCGTAGTTCACGGAGTCGAAGCGGACCATTCGGAGATAAGTTAGGATCGATTCGAATATTGCGCGCCACGTCACTGCAAGCTCACGTGCACTGATGGATTCGAAACGAAGGGTTCGAAATAATGGGTTCGAACGCCTCAGCCAACCGAAGGTGTCGATTTCGAACCGAGCATATCTCCTTAACCATAGATCCAAATGCAACCAAATTTTCACAGTATCTTCCATGTGAGGTAAAGATTGTTCCTGCCAAGTTTCAGCTCGATTGGACCATTTCTTGATGGGTTCGAAATCACTTCGAACCGATGTCAGATCGAGACGAAACTTGGTGGGGTCGGTCGCGTGGGCCCACTCACGTGCCAGAGGGAGTCTCACGAAGTTTCAGCAAGATCCGGGCCTCCAACGCCTATAAATAACACCCTGAAGCCTTCAGAAAAGGGGATCTTTTCCGCCATTGAACGCCAAGACTCTGCCGGATTCAAGTTTAACTATCAGAATCGCTGTTGTATTCAGATTTCAAAAGCAATTGTTGGCTGTAATCCATTGTAATCGATTCAATCAAGCAAAGCAATTGTCCGCTGTAATCCATTGTAATCGATTGAATCGAACAAGGCAATAAAGAGAAATCCTTCAGAGTGGACGTAGGCGCGAACGCCGAACCACTATAAATCTTGTGTTTGTGATTGTTGTTTGTGAATTACTGCGATTTGTTACTTAGAGCTGAATTATATATTGATTGTTGCTGAGTTCTGTGTTGAATATTATCGAATTGAACACGTAAACGGGTGCTTTCACGATTTTGGGTGTTTGTGACCAATTTTGGCGCAAACATTTTGGTGCTTTCACTGAGGATTGAACTCAGGAAGAAGTTGGATTTGAAAGTTCAGAAGTTCAGATCTAGGAATTATGGCAAGGCAATCGAGTAGGAGACCAAGGACTGAGAGAAGCGAACCACAGGGAAGCCAAGAGGCTTCGTCAGGAGCAAATCAACCATCAATATACATTACTAGGGACGAGATGGAAACTATGATGAAGAGGCAAGAGGAAATGATTCAGAGTTTACTCCATCAGATAGGACAGCTCGGAGCACAGAATAGGGAAGCCAATGGAGTCCAGAACGGAGCAGGACTATCCGGAGTAGCACCTGGATTAGGGGGCACACCCTTGGAGAACGTTGATCCAGTTTCGGAGAGAGAAAGGGGAGCATCTGCGCAACCCGGTAGTAGTAGAGATGCAAACGCTCAGTCAAGGGGGCAGATCCCGGAGTTACCTCATGAACTCGGGGGGCAGGTTGGAAGTAGTGAACAAGGATTACATCTCGGAGACAATGACCGATTAGCAGAGATAGTTAGGAGAGCTTTGAGAGGCGGTATGGTGAATAAAGATTTGGAAGATGTTAATAGAAGTCCTTTTACTTCAGCAATCAGGCAAGCTAGGAACCCGCCTGATTTCAAACTACCATCGTTGGATATGTATGACGGGAGAACGGACCCCACGGTCCACCTGACAAAATATATGAGGCATATGGAATTACTGGGGGCATCGGAGGAGGTTATGGCCCGGTGTTTTCCATTATACTTGACAGATATCGCTGCACTATGGTTTAGATAGTTGGAGAACGGATCCATTGGAACTTGGAATGGTTTAGTAGAGAGATTTATGAGGCAATTCAGGGTTCATATTACAAGACCCAAGAACGTGATGACTCTGGCAACCCTAAAGCAGAAGGCCGGAGAGACCTTGAGAAGTTATCTAGCACGATTTAATGCAGCAGCAGCTTCAGTGGATAGAGCAGATCCATCCATGGTGGTAATGGCAGCTGTGTCCGGAATAGCTGACGGCACAGAGTTTAAGAATTCATTGACTAAAGATCCACCCACAGATCTGGAGGAATTCTATCATGAAGCAGAAAAGTTTTTACGATTAGAAGATGCGAATGCCGAGAGAGAAGAAAGAGATGGGATAGAAATTTTTGCATTTAGAGACGAAAAGCCTCTTAAAAAGGATTCGGACAAGGATAGAGGTAAAAGAAAGATTGAGAATGACAGAGACAGATCGAAGCGGCAACGAAGGGAGCCGCGATTCACCACCTACACTGAGTTAAACGAGAGCCTGGAACGAATTTATCAGGATACCAAAGAACAGATTCCGTATCGTAGGCCAATGCGAAGGGATCCTACTTCTGACGAAAGGAAATCAGATAAGTTCTGTATATTCCATGAATTAAATGGTCATAATACTAACGATTGTAGGCACCTGAAGGATGAGGTGGAAGGGCATATCAGGAACGGTATGCTCCTTCAATATGTGAGGAGACGAGCTCCTGTGGCGGAACCAGAACGACCACCGTCCACATCAGCTAGAGGCGACCCCGAACCAAGGCACCGTCTGGTTATCAACTGAATGAAATAACGATGAACAAGTCGTAAGCTTCCACTACCACAACTAAATCATTTACACATGCGCGAGATCGCGAACGATCTCCAGGCATGCTCTGAGTGATCATCGACCGTTTCGTAGTGGGAACTTACACTTTGACATCCATGCTTTACTTTCGTTTCATTTTGATTTGAACGTTTGGACTTTGTTTATTTGGACATTGTTTTTGGAACTCATCTGTTTAATAATTATTTGATTTTGATAACTCTGGAATGACTAAGCTACGTACACATGTATGGGGGTCGCGAACGATCCTTAGGCATGCTCTGAGATGGCGATGAACCGCCCTGACAAATGATCCAGGATCTCACCCGAACGTGACCCTGGCATCGATAACATCAAGCCCTCCCGGGCACACACACAATCCGCCTCGAACGGCACCCGACTTCGAACAGTCATAACTCACCTTACCTCAATGGCTTGATCGCGAACGGTCGTCACTTGAGGTCCGACATCCGACCACGAACGGTCACGAATTCGCCTCGAACGGCACCCGATCGCGAACGATCACTTCCTGCCTCGAACGCCATCGATCGCGAACGGTCATGGCTCACTGATTATGAAATCCGACCTCGAACGGTCACCACTCGCCTTGAACGGCACTTGGTCGCGAACGATCATCATTTGCCACGAACGGCAGTCGACCGCGAACGGTCCCATCTCATCATTCGCCGCGAACGGCATCGACCGCGAACGGTCCTATTCCATCTTATGCCACGAACGGCACGGACCGCGAACGGTCCCGATTCACTTCAAGCAGCATACGATCCCGAACGATCGAAGCATGCATTTGTACGCTCGACCGCGCACGGTCGCACTTCCCCTCGAATGACTCGATCACGAACGATCGTCATTTGAAGTTGAGCGCTTGACCATGAACGGCCGCACTTCATCCCAAATGGCTCGATCCCGAACGATCGTCATTTGAGGACATATGAAACTATTGAGTTCTTTGCAGGTTGATGATCGGATACGAACATCCAACTCAAGGCATTACAAAACACACCTTCCTACAGCAAGGCATGTTTTGGGGGGCAAAGTGTTATCCCGCTTTTTGGCAAAGCCGAGATACCAAAAGATTGGTCGAAAACGGGAAACAGTTCATCTCAGAGATTGGATATACTTCACTTAGCTATGGATATCGATGAATTTTGCCCGAGTCCGGATCAGGCCACAATTGATAGGACACGACAAGAAAGGTTGTAGGAGCCATCATTTCAAATTTCAAGTCAATCCGAGTTCGTATGCTCAAGATATGATGGATTCAGTGTGAAGAGAAATAGTCATTGTCTGGTTCGAAACCATGAAGTTCGAACCCATCCTTTTCGAACCCATGCTGTTCGAAACCATCCACGCCCTCTCCTTCGAAACCACCTAGTTCGAACCCATCCGCGTCCTTGCCTTCGAACCCATGATGTTCGAACCCATCAGCTAGTACCCAGCCTCGACTCCATCGCCTTCGACTCCATTACCTTCGAATCCACCACAGTGACCTACCTTCGAATCCACGACTTCACTCGGCCTCACATCCACACTTCGAACCCATCGAATAACCCAGTTCGAACCGATCAACTTCGAACCCATAAGAATTCCTGGATTCGAATGTCACGTTCGAAACCAAGAGTGCTTCCTATTTCGAATCCACCGAGTCAATTGGTTTGGAGGACGTGTTCGCCGTAGTTCACGGAGTCGAAGCGGTCCATTCGGAGATAAGTTAGGATCGATTCGAATATTGCACGCCACGTCACTGCAAGCTCACGTGCACTGATGGATTCGAAACGAAGGGTTCGAAATAATGGGTTCGAACGCCTCAGCCAACCGAAGGTGTCGATTTCGAACCGAGCATATCTCCTTAACCATAGATCCAAATGCAACCAAATTTTCACAGTATCTTCCATGTGAGGTAAAGATTGTTCCTGCCAAGTTTCAGCTCGATTGGACCATTTCTTGATGGGTTCGAAATCACTTCGAACCGATGTCAGATCGAGACGAAACTTGGTGGGGTCGGTCGCGTGGGCCCACTCACGTGCCAGAGGGAGTCTCACGAAGTTTCAGCAAGATCTGGGCCTCCAACGCCTATAAATAACACCCTGAAGCCTTCAGAAAAGGGGATCTTTTCCGCCATTGATCGCCAAGACTCTGCCGGATTCAAGTTTAACTATCAGAATCGCTGTTGTATTCAGATTTCAAAAGCAATTGTCGGCTGTAATCCATTGTAATCGATTCAATCAAGCAAAGCAATTGTCCGCTGTAATCCATTGTAATCGATTGAATCGAACAAGGCAATAAAGAGAAATCCTTCAGAGTGGACGTAGGCGCGAACGCCGAACCACTATAAATCTTGTGTTTGTGATTGTTGTTTGTGAATTACTGCGATTTGTTACTTAGAGCTGAATTATATATTGATTGTTGCTGAGTTCTGTGTTGAATATTATCGAATTGAACACGTAAACGGGTGCTTTCACGATTTTGGGTGTTTGTGACCAATTTTGGCGCAAACACCGTACGACCTTTAGAAATGAGTGCACAGATTTGAAACATTGCAGTGCCATGGTGCAACACTCTCCAGCGATGGTAAATCATAGACCAGCCAAGGGGATCCCGTTTTGCAGAAAAAATCCACGTGACGAAAAAACGAAGGGTAAAATACTACCTTGACCCGATTGAGGTTCGGATAGGATTTTTTGGGTATGAAACTAACCAGTGACGGCTGAAAGCCGTCATAGTTGTAGAACTCACAGATACCTTCGTTTTGACTGGTTATGGCTCCCGTAACTCTAAACGAGCCAAGAGTTATGGCCCTCCGATGAATCGATATCCACAGGGTGCAACATCTACGGTTCAAGGTGCAACATCCGTCCAAAATGACGAAACAGTGCCGTACGACCTTTAGAAATGAGTGCATGGATTTGAAACATTGCAGTACCATGGTGCACCACTCTCCAGCGATGGTAAATCATAGACCAGCCACGGGGATCCCGTTTTACAGAAAAAATCCACGTGACGAAAAAACGAAGGGTAAAATACTTCCTTGACCCGATTGAGGTTCGGATAGGATTTTTTGGGTATGAAACTAACCAGTGACGGCTGAAAGCCGTCATAGCTGTAGAACTCACAGATACCTTCGTTTTGACTGGTTATGGCTCCCGTAACTCTAAACGAGCCAAGAGTTATGGCCCTCCGAAGAATCGATATCCATAGGGTGCAACATCTACGGTGCATGGTGCAACATCCGTCCAAAATGACGAAACAGTGCCGTACGACCTTTAGAAATGAGTGCATGGATTTGAAACATTGCAGTGCCATGGTGAAACACTCTCCAGCGATGGTAAATCATAGACCAGCCACGGGGATCCCGTTTTGCAGAAAAAATCCACGTGACGAAAAAACGAAGGGTAAAATACTACCTTGACCCGATTGAGGTTCGGATAGGATTTTTTGGGTATGAAACTAACCAGTGACGGCTGAAAGCCGTCATAGTTGTAGAACTCACAGATACCTTCGTTTTGACTGGTTATGGCTCCCGTAACTCTAAACGAGCCAAGAGTTATGGCCCTCCGATGAATCGATATCCACAGGGTGCAACATCTACGGTTCAAGGTGCAACATCCGTCCAAAATGACGAAACAGTGCCGTACGACCTTTAGAAATGAGTGCATGGATTTGAAACATTGCAGTACCATGGTGCACCACTCTCCAGCGATGGTAAATCATAGACCAGCCACGGGGATCCCGTTTTACAGAAAAAATCCACGTGACGAAAAAACGAAGGGTAAAATACTTCCTTGACCCGATTGAGGTTCGGATAGGATTTTTTGGGTATGAAACTAACCAGTGACGGCTGAAAGCTGTCATAGCTGTAGAACTCACAGATACCTTCGTTTTGACTGGTTATGGCTCCCGTAACTCTAAACGAGCCAAGAGTTATGGCCCTCCGAAGAATCGATATCCATAGGGTGCAACATCTACGGTGCATGGTGCAACATCCGTCCAAAATGACGAAACAGTGCCGTACGACCTTTAGAAATGAGTGCATGGATTTGAAACATTGCAGTGCCATGGTGAAACACTCTCCAGCGATGGTAAATCATAGACCAGCCACGGGGATCCCGTTTTGCAGAAAAAATCCACGTGACGAAAAAACGAAGGGTAAAATACTACCTTGACCCGATTGAGGTTCGGATAGGAATTTTTGGGTATGAATCTAACCAGTGACGGCTGAAAGCTGTCATAGCTGTAGAACTCACAGATACCTTCGTTTTGACTGGTTATGGCTCCCGTAACTCTAAACGAGCCAAGAGTTATGGCCCTCCGTAGAATCGATATCCACAGGGTGCAACATCTACGGTGCAAGGTGCAACATCCGTCCAAAATGACGAAACAGTGCCGTACGACCTTTAGAAATGAGTGCATGGATTTGAAACATTGCAGCACCATGGTGCACCACTCTCTAGCGATGGTAAATCATAGACCAGCCACGGGGATCCCGTTTTACAGAAAAAATCCACGTGACGAAAAAAAGAAGGGTAAAATACTTCCTTGACCCGATTGAGGTTCGGATAGGAATTTTTGGGTATGAATCTAACCAGTGACGGCTGAAAGCTGTCATAGCTGTAGAACTCACAGATACCTTCGTTTTGACTGGTTATGGCTCCCGTAACTCTAAACGAGCCAAGAGTTATGGCCCTCCGTAGAATCGATATCCACAGGGTGCAACATCTACGGTGCAAGGTGCAACATCCGTCCAAAATGACGAAACAGTGCCGTACGACCTTTAGAAATGAGTGCATGGATTTGAAACATTGCAGTACCATGGTGCACCACTCTCCAGCGATGGTAAATCATAGACCAGCCACGGGGATCCCGTTTTACAGAAAAAATCCACGTGACCAAAAAACGAAGGGTAAAATACTTCCTTGACCCGATTGAGGTTCGGATAGGATTTTTTGGGTATGAAACTAACCAGTGACGGCTGGAAGCTGTCGTAGCTGTAGAACTCACAGATACCTTCGTTTTGACTGGTTATGGCTCCCGTAACTCTAAACGAGCCAAGAGTTATGGCCCTCCGTAGAATCGATATCCACAGGGTGCAACATCTACGGTGCAAGGTGCAACATCCGTCCAAAATGACGAAACAGTGCCGTACGACCTTTAGAAATGAGTGCATGGATTTGAAACATTGCAGTACCATGGTGCACCACTCTCCAGCGATGGTAAATCATAGACCAGCCACGGGGATCCCGTTTTACAGAAAAAATCCACGTGACGAAAAAACGAAGGGTAAAATACTTCCTTGACCCGATTGAGGTTCGGATAGGATTTTTTGTGTATGAAACAAACCAGTGACGGCTGAAAACTGTCATAGCTGTAGAACTCACAGATACCTTCGTTTTGACTGGTTATGGCTCCCGTAACTCTAAACGAGCCAAGAGTTATGGCCCTCCGAAGAATCGATATCCACAGGGTGCAACATCTACGGTGCAAGGTGCAACATCCGTCCAAAATGACGAAACAGTGCCGTACGACCTTTAGAAATGAGTGCACGGATTTGAAACATTGCAGTGCCATGGTGCAACACTCTCCAGCGATGGTAAATCATAGACCAGCCACGGGGATCCCGTTTTGCAGAAAAAATCCACGTGACGAAAAAACGAAGGGTAAAATACTACCTTGACCCGATTGAGGTTCGGATAGGAATTTTTGGGTATGAATCTAACCAGTGACGGCTGAAAGCTGTCATAGCTGTAGAACTCACAGATACCTTCGTTTTGACTGGTTATGGCTCCCGTAACTCTAAACGAGCCAAGAGTTATGGCCCTCCGTAGAATCGATATCCACAGGGTGCAACATCTACGGTGCAAGGTGCAACATCCGTCCAAAATGACGAAACAGTGCCGTACGACCTTTAGAAATGAGTGCATGGATTTGAAACATTGCAGCACCATGGTGCACCACTCTCTAGCGATGGTAAATCATAGACCAGCCACGGGGATCCCGTTTTACAGAAAAAATCCACGTGACGAAAAAAAGAAGGGTAAAATACTTCCTTGACCCGATTGAGGTTCGGATAGGAATTTTTGGGTATGAATCTAACCAGTGACGGCTGAAAGCTGTCATAGCTGTAGAACTCACAGATACCTTCGTTTTGACTGGTTATGGCTCCCGTAACTCTAAACGAGCCAAGAGTTATGGCCCTCCGTAGAATCGATATCCACAGGGTGCAACATCTACGGTGCAAGGTGCAACATCCGTCCAAAATGACGAAACAGTGCCGTACGACCTTTAGAAATGAGTGCATGGATTTGAAACATTGCAGTACCATGGTGCACCACTCTCCAGCGATGGTAAATCATAGACCAGCCACGGGGATCCCGTTTTACAGAAAAAATCCACGTGACCAAAAAACGAAGGGTAAAATACTTCCTTGACCCGATTGAGGTTCGGATAGGATTTTTTGGGTATGAAACTAACCAGTGACGGCTGGAAGCTGTCGTAGCTGTAGAACTCACAGATACCTTCGTTTTGACTGGTTATGGCTCCCGTAACTCTAAACGAGCCAAGAGTTATGGCCCTCCGTAGAATCGATATCCACAGGGTGCAACATCTACGGTGCAAGGTGCAACATCCGTCCAAAATGACGAAACAGTGCCGTACGACCTTTAGAAATGAGTGCATGGATTTGAAACATTGCAGTACCATGGTGCACCACTCTCCAGCGATGGTAAATCATAGACCAGCCACGGGGATCCCGTTTTACAGAAAAAATCCACGTGACGAAAAAACGAAGGGTAAAATACTTCCTTGACCCGATTGAGGTTCGGATAGGATTTTTTGTGTATGAAACAAACCAGTGACGGCTGAAAACTGTCATAGCTGTAGAACTCACAGATACCTTCGTTTTGACTGGTTATGGCTCCCGTAACTCTAAACGAGCCAAGAGTTATGGCCCTCCGAAGAATCGATATCCACAGGGTGCAACATCTACGGTGCAAGGTGCAACATCCGTCCAAAATGACGAAACAGTGCCGTACGACCTTTAGAAATGAGTGCACGGATTTGAAACATTGCAGTGCCATGGTGCAACACTCTCCAGCGATGGTAAATCATAGACCAGCCACGGGGATCCCGTTTTGCAGAAAAAATCCACGTGACGAAAAAACGAAGGGTAAAATACTACCTTGACCCGATTGAGGTTCGGATAGGATTTTTTGGGTATGAAACTAACCAGTGATGGCTGAAAGCCGTCATAGTTGTAGAACTCACAGATACCTTCGTTTTGACTGGTTATGGCTCCCGTAACTCTAAACGAGCCAAGAGTTATGGCCCTCCGAAGAATCGATATCCACAGGGTGCAACATCTACGGTGCAAGGTGCAACATCCGTCCAAAATGACGAAACAGTGCCGTACGACCTTTAGAAATGAGTGCACAGATTTGAAACATTGCAGTGCCATGGTGCAACACTCTCCAGCGATGGTAAATCATAGACCAGCCACGGGGATCCCGTTTTGCAGAAAAAATCCACGTGACGAAAAAACGAAGGGTAAAATACTACCTTGACCCGATTGAGGTTCGGATAGGATTTTTTGGGTATGAAACTAACCAGTGACGGCTGAAAGCCGTCATAGTTGTAGAACTCACAGATACCTTCGTTTTGACTGGTTATGGCTCCCGTAACTCTAAACGAGCCAAGAGTTATGGCCCTCCGATGAATCGATATCCACAGGGTGCAACATCTACGGTTCAAGGTGCAACATCCGTCCAAAATGACGAAACAGTGCCGTACGACCTTTAGAAATGAGTGCATGGATTTGAAACATTGCAGTACCATGGTGCACCACTCTCCAGCGATGGTAAATCATAGACCAGCCACGGGGATCCCGTTTTACAGAAAAAATCCACGTGACGAAAAAACGAAGGGTAAAATACTTCCTTGACCCGATTGAGGTTCGGATAGGATTTTTTGGGTATGAAACTAACCAGTGACGGCTGAAAGCCGTCATAGCTGTAGAACTCACAGATACCTTCGTTTTGACTGGTTATGGCTCCCGTAACTCTAAACGAGCCAAGAGTTATGGCCCTCCGAAGAATCGATATCCATAGGGTGCAACATCTACGGTGCATGGTGCAACATCCGTCCAAAATGACGAAACAGTGCCGTACGACCTTTAGAAATGAGTGCATGGATTTGAAACATTGCAGTGCCATGGTGAAACACTCTCCAGCGATGGTAAATCATAGACCAGCCACGGGGATCCCGTTTTGCAGAAAAAATCCACGTGACGAAAAAACGAAGGGTAAAATACTACCTTGACCCGATTGAGGTTCGGATAGGATTTTTTGGGTATGAAACTAACCAGTGACGGCTGAAAGCCGTCATAGTTGTAGAACTCACAGATACCTTCGTTTTGACTGGTTATGGCTCCCGTAACTCTAAACGAGCCAAGAGTTATGGCCCTCCGATGAATCGATATCCACAGGGTGCAACATCTACGGTTCAAGGTGCAACATCCGTCCAAAATGACGAAACAGTGCCGTACGACCTTTAGAAATGAGTGCATGGATTTGAAACATTGCAGTACCATGGTGCACCACTCTCCAGCGATGGTAAATCATAGACCAGCCACGGGGATCCCGTTTTACAGAAAAAATCCACGTGACGAAAAAACGAAGGGTAAAATACTTCCTTGACCCGATTGAGGTTCGGATAGGATTTTTTGGGTATGAAACTAACCAGTGACGGCTGAAAGCTGTCATAGCTGTAGAACTCACAGATACCTTCGTTTTGACTGGTTATGGCTCCCGTAACTCTAAACGAGCCAAGAGTTATGGCCCTCCGAAGAATCGATATCCATAGGGTGCAACATCTACGGTGCATGGTGCAACATCCGTCCAAAATGACGAAACAGTGCCGTACGACCTTTAGAAATGAGTGCATGGATTTGAAACATTGCAGTGCCATGGTGAAACACTCTCCAGCGATGGTAAATCATAGACCAGCCACGGGGATCCCGTTTTGCAGAAAAAATCCACGTGACGAAAAAACGAAGGGTAAAATACTACCTTGACCCGATTGAGGTTCGGATAGGAATTTTTGGGTATGAATCTAACCAGTGACGGCTGAAAGCTGTCATAGCTGTAGAACTCACAGATACCTTCGTTTTGACTGGTTATGGCTCCCGTAACTCTAAACGAGCCAAGAGTTATGGCCCTCCGTAGAATCGATATCCACAGGGTGCAACATCTACGGTGCAAGGTGCAACATCCGTCCAAAATGACGAAACAGTGCCGTACGACCTTTAGAAATGAGTGCATGGATTTGAAACATTGCAGCACCATGGTGCACCACTCTCTAGCGATGGTAAATCATAGACCAGCCACGGGGATCCCGTTTTACAGAAAAAATCCACGTGACGAAAAAAAGAAGGGTAAAATACTTCCTTGACCCGATTGAGGTTCGGATAGGAATTTTTGGGTATGAATCTAACCAGTGACGGCTGAAAGCTGTCATAGCTGTAGAACTCACAGATACCTTCGTTTTGACTGGTTATGGCTCCCGTAACTCTAAACGAGCCAAGAGTTATGGCCCTCCGTAGAATCGATATCCACAGGGTGCAACATCTACGGTGCAAGGTGCAACATCCGTCCAAAATGACGAAACAGTGCCGTACGACCTTTAGAAATGAGTGCATGGATTTGAAACATTGCAGTACCATGGTGCACCACTCTCCAGCGATGGTAAATCATAGACCAGCCACGGGGATCCCGTTTTACAGAAAAAATCCACGTGACCAAAAAACGAAGGGTAAAATACTTCCTTGACCCGATTGAGGTTCGGATAGGATTTTTTGGGTATGAAACTAACCAGTGACGGCTGGAAGCTGTCGTAGCTGTAGAACTCACAGATACCTTCGTTTTGACTGGTTATGGCTCCCGTAACTCTAAACGAGCCAAGAGTTATGGCCCTCCGTAGAATCGATATCCACAGGGTGCAACATCTACGGTGCAAGGTGCAACATCCGTCCAAAATGACGAAACAGTGCCGTACGACCTTTAGAAATGAGTGCATGGATTTGAAACATTGCAGTACCATGGTGCACCACTCTCCAGCGATGGTAAATCATAGACCAGCCACGGGGATCCCGTTTTACAGAAAAAATCCACGTGACGAAAAAACGAAGGGTAAAATACTTCCTTGACCCGATTGAGGTTCGGATAGGATTTTTTGTGTATGAAACAAACCAGTGACGGCTGAAAGCCGTCATAGCTGTAGAACTCACAGATACCTTCGTTTTGACTGGTTATGGCTCCCGTAACTCTAAACGAGCCAAGAGTTATGGCCCTCCGAAGAATCGATATCCACAGGGTGCAACATCTACGGTGCAAGGTGCAACATCCGTCCAAAATGCCGAAACAGTGCCGTACGACCTTTAGAAATGAGTGCACGGATTTGAAACATTGCAGTGCCATGGTGCAACACTCTCCAGCGATGGTAAATCATAGACCAGCCACGGGGATCCCGTTTTGCAGAAAAAATCCACGTGACGAAAAAACGAAGGGTAAAATACTACCTTGACCCGATTGAGGTTCGGATAGGATTTTTTGGGTATGAAACTAACCAGTGATGGCTGAAAGCCGTCATAGTTGTAGAACTCACAGATACTTTCGTTTTGACTGGTTATGGCTCCCGTAACTCTAAACGAGCCAAGAGTTATGGCCCTCCGAAGAATCGATATCCACAGGGTGCAACATCTACGGTGCAAGGTGCAACATCCGTCCAAAATGACGAAACAGTGCCGTACGACCTTTAGAAATGAGTGCACAGATTTGAAACATTGCAGTGCCATGGTGCAACACTCTCCAGCGATGGTAAATCATAGACCAGCCACGGGGATCCCGTTTTGCAGAAAAAATCCACGTGACGAAAAAACGAAGGGTAAAATACTACCTTGACCCGATTGAGGTTCGGATAGGATTTTTTGGGTATGAAACTAACCAGTGACGGCTGAAAGCCGTCATAGTTGTAGAACTCACAGATACCTTCGTTTTGACTGGTTATGGCTCCCGTAACTCTAAACGAGCCAAGAGTTATGGCCCTCCGATGAATCGATATCCACAGGGTGCAACATCTACGGTTCAAGGTGCAACATCCGTCCAAAATGACGAAACAGTGCCGTACGACCTTTAGAAATGAGTGCATGGATTTGAAACATTGCAGTACCATGGTGCACCACTCTCCAGCGATGGTAAATCATAGACCAGCCACGGGGATCCCGTTTTACAGAAAAAATCCACGTGACGAAAAAACGAAGGGTAAAATACTTCCTTGACCCGATTGAGGTTCGGATAGGATTTTTTGGGTATGAAACTAACCAGTGACGGCTGAAAGCTGTCATAGCTGTAGAACTCACAGATACCTTCGTTTTGACTGGTTATGGCTCCCGTAACTCTAAACGAGCCAAGAGTTATGGCCCTCCGAAGAATCGATATCCACAGGGTGCAACATCTACGGTGCAAGGTGCAACATCCGTCCAAAATGACGAAACTGTGCCGTACGTCCTTTAGAAATGAGTGCACGGATTTGAAACATTGCAGTGCCATGGTGCAACACTCTCCAGCGATGGTAAATCATAGACCAGCCACGGGGATCCCATTTTGCAGAAAAAATCCACGTGACGAAAAAACGAAGGGTAAAATACTACCTTGACCCGATTGAGGTTCGGATAGGATTTTTTGGGTATGAAACTAACCAGTGACGGCTGAAAGCCGTCATAGTTGTAGAACTCACAGATACCTTCGTTTTGACTGGTTATGGCTCCCGTACCTCTAAACGAGCCAAGAGTTATGGCCCTCCGTAGAATCGATATCCACAGGGTGCAACATCTACGGTTCAAGGTGCAACATCCGTCCAAAATGACGAAACAGTGCCGTACGACCTTTAGAAATGAGTGCATGGATTTGAAACATTGCAGTACCATGGTGCACCACTCTCCAGCGATGGTAAATCATAGACCAGCCACGGGGATCCCGTTTTACAGAAAAAATCCACGTGACGAAAAAACGAAGGGTAAAATACTTCCTTGACCCGATTGAGGTTCGGATAGGATTTTTTGGGTATGAAACTAACCATTGATGGCTGAAAGCGGTCATAGCTGTAGAACTCACAGATACCTTCGTTTTGACTGGTTATGGCTCCCGTAACTCTAAACGAGCCAAGAGTTATGGCCCTCCGAAGAATCGATATCCATAGGGTGCAACATCTACGGTGCAAGGTGCAACATCCGTCCAAAATGACGAAACAGTGTCGTACGAACTTTAGAAATGAGTGCATGTATTTGAAACATTGCGGTACCATGGTGCACCACTCTCCAGCGATGGTAAATCATAGACCAGCCACGGGGATCCCGTTTTGCAGAAAAAATCCACGTGACGAAAAAACGAAGGGTAAAATACTTCCTTGACCCGATTGAGGTTCGGATAGGATTTTTTGGGTATGAAACTAACCAGTGACGGCTGGAAGCTGTCATAGCTGTAGAACTCACAGATACCTTCGTTTTGACTGGTTATGACTCCCGTTACTCTAAACGAGCCAAGAGTTATGGCCCTCCGTAGAATCGATATCCACAGGGTGCAACATCTACGGTTCAAGGTGCAACATCCGTCCAAAATGACGAAACAGTGCCGTACGACCTTTAGAAATGAGTGCATGGATTTGAAACATTGCAGTACCATGGTGCACCACTCTCCAGCGATGGTAAATCATAGACCAGCCACGGGGATCCCGTTTTACAGAAAAAATCCACGTGACGAAAAAACGAAGGGTAAAATACTTCCTTGACCTGATTGAGGTTCGGATAGGATTTTTTGGGTATGAAACTAACCAGTGACGGCTGAGAGCCGTCATAGCTGTAGAACTCACAAATACCTTCGTTTTGACTAGTTATGGCTCCCGTAACTCTAAACGAGCCAAGACTTATGGCCCTCCGAAGAATCGATATCCACAGGGTGCAACATCTACGGTGCAAGGTGCAACATCCGTCAAAAATGACGAAACAGTGCCGTACGACCTTTAGAAATGAGTGCATGGACTTGAAACATTGCAGTACCATGGTGCACCACTCTCCAGCGATTGTAAATCATAGACCTGCCACGGGGATCCCCTTTTGCAGAAAAAATCCACGTGACGAAAAACGAAGGGTACAAGAATCCCATGACCCGATTGAGGTTCGGATAGGATTTTTTGGGTATGAAAATAACCAGTGAAGGCTAAAAGCTGTCATAGATGAAGAACTCACAGATACCTTCGTTTTGACTGGTTATGGCTCCCGTAACTCTAAATGAGCCAAGAGTTATGGCCCTCCAAAGAATCGATATCCACAGTGTGCAACATCTACGGTGCAAGTTGCAACATCCGTCCAAAATGACGAAACAGTGCCGTACGACCTTTAGAAATGAGTGCATGGATTTGAAACATTGCAGTGCCATGGTGCAACACTCTCCAGCGATGGTAAATCATAGACCAGCCACGGGGATCCCGTTTTGCAGAAAAAATCCACGTGACGAAAAAACGAAGGGTAAAATACTACCTTGACCCGATTGAGGTTCGGATAGGATTTTTGGGTATGAAACTAACCAGTGACGGCTGAAAGCTGTCATAGCTGTAGAACTCACAGATACCTTCGTTTTGACTGGTTATGGCTCCCGTAACTCTAAACGAGCCAAGAGTTATGGCCCTCCGAAGAATCGATATCCACGGGGTGCGACATCTACGGTGCAAGGTGCAACATCCGTCCAAAATGACGAAACAGTGCCGTACGTCCTTTAGAAATGAGTGCATGGATTTGAAACATTGCAGTACCATGGTGCACCACTCTCCAGCGATGGTAAATCATAGACCAGCCACGGGGATCCCGTTTTACAGAAAAAATCCACGTGACGAAAAAACGAAGGGTAAAATACTTCCTTGACCCGATTGAGGTTCGGATAGGATTTTTTGGGTATGAATCTAACCAGTGACGGCTGAAAGCTGTCATAGCTGTAGAACTCACAGATACCTTCGTTTTGACTGGTTATGGCTCCCGTAACTCTAAACGAGCCAAGAGTTATGGCCCTCCGAAGAATCGATATCCACAGGGTGCAACATCTACGGTGCAAGGTGCAACATCCGTCCAAAATGACGAAACAGTGCCGTACGACCTTTAGAAATGAGTGCATGGATTTGAAACATTGCAGTGCCATGGTGCAACACTCTCCAGCGATGGTAAATCATAGACCAGCCACGGGGATCCCGTTTTGCAGAAAAAATCCACGTGACGAAAAAACGAAGGGTAAAATACTACCTTGACCCGATTGAGGTTCGGATAGGATTTTTGGGTATGAAACTAACCAGCGACGGCTGAAAGCTGTCATAGCTGTAGAACTCACAGATACCTTCGTTTTGACTGGTTATGGCTCCCGTAACTCTAAACGAGCCAAGAGTTATGGCCCTCCGAAGAATCGATATCCATAGGGTGCAACATCTACGGTGCAAGGTGCAACATCCGTCCAAAATGACGAAACAGTGCCGTACGACCTTTAGAAATGAGTGCATGGATTTGAAACATTGCGGTACCATGGTGCACCACTCTCCAGCGGTGGTAAATCATAGACCAGCCACGGGGATCCCGTTTTACAGAAAAAATCCACGTGACGAAAAAACAAAGGGTAAAAAACTTCCTTGACCCGATTGAGGTTCGGATAGGTTTTTTTGGGTATGAATCTAACCAGTGACGGCTGAAAGCTGTCATAGCTGTAGAACTCACAGATACCTTCGTTTTGACTAGTTATGGCCCCCGTAACTCTAAACGAGCCAAGAGTTATGGCCCTCCGAAGAGTCGATATCCACAGGGTGCAACATCTACGGTGCAAGGTGCAACATCCGTCCAAAATGACGAAACAGTGCCGTACGACCTTTAGAAATGAGTGCATGGATTTGAAACATTGCGGTGCCATGGTGCAACACTCTCTAGCGATGGTAAATCATAGACCAGCCACGGGGATCCCGTTTTGCGGAAAAAATCCACGTGACGAAAAAACGAAGGGTAAAATACTTCCTTGACCCGATTGAGGTTCGGATAGGATTTTTTGGGTATGAAACTAACCAGTGACGGCTGAAAGCGGTCATAGCTGTACAACTCACAGATACCTTCGTTTTGACTGGTTATGGCTCCCGTAACTCTAAACGAGCCAAGAGTTATGGCCCTCCGAAGAATCGATATCCACGGGGTGCAACATCTACGGTGCAAGGTGCAACATCCGTCCAAAATGACGAAACAGTGCCGTACGACCTTTAGAAATGAGTGCATGGATTTGAAACATTGCAGTACCATGGTGCACCACTCTCCAGCGATGGTAAATCATAGACCAGCCACGGGGATCCCGTTTTACAGAAAAAATCCACGTGACGAAAAAACGAAGGGTAAAATACTTCCTTGACCCGATTGAGGTTCGGATAGGGTTTTTTGGGCATGAAACTAACCAGTGACGGCTGAAAGCTGTCATAGCTGTACAACTCACAGATACCTTCGTTTTGACTGGTTATGGCTCCCGTAACTCTAAACGAGCCAAGAGTTATGGTCCTCCGAAGAATCGATATCCACGGGGTGCAACATCTACGGTGCAAGGTGCAACATCCGTCCAAAATGACGAAACAGTGCCGTACGGCCTTTAGAAATGAGTGCATGGATTTGAAACATTGCAGTACCATGGTGCACCACTCTGCAGCGATGGTAAATCATAGACCAGCCACGGGGATCCCGTTTTACAGAAAAAATCCACGTGACGAAAAAACGAAGGGTAAAATACTTCCTTGACCCGATTGAGGTTCGGATAGGATTTTTTGGGTATGAAACTAACCAGTGACGGCTGAAAGCTGTCATAGCTGTAGAACTCACAAATACCTTCGTTTTGACTGGTTATGGCTCCCGTAACTCTAAACGAGCCAAGAGTTATGGCCCTCCGAAGAATCGATATCCACAGGGTGCAACATCTACGGTGCAAGGTGCAACATCCGTCCAAAATGACGAAACAGTGCCGTACGACCTTTAGAAATGAGTGCATGTATTTGAAACATTGCAGTACCATGGTGCACCACTCTCCAGCGATGGTAAATCATAGACCAGCCACGGGGATCCCGTTTTACAGAAAAAATCCACGTGACGAAAAAACGAAGGGTAAAATACTTCCTTGACCCGATTGAGGTTCGGATAGGATTTTTTCGGTATGAAACTAACCAGTGACGGCCGAAAGCCGTCATAGCTGTAGAACTCACAGATACCTTCGTTTTGACTGGTTATGTCTCCCGTAACTCTAAACGAGCCAAGAGTTATGGCCCTCTGAAGAATCGATATCCACAGGGTGCAACATCTACGGTGCAAGGTGCAACATCCGTCCAAAATGACGAAACAGTGCCGTACGACCTTTAGAAATGAGTGCATGTATTTGAAACATTGCAGTACCATGGTGCACCACTCTCCAGCGATGGTAAATCATAGACCAGCCACGGGGATCCCGTTTTACAGAAAAAATCCACGTGACGAAAAAACGAAGGGTAAAATACTTCCTTGACCCGATTGAGGTTCGGATAGGATTTTTTGGGTATGAAACTAACCAGTGACGGCTGGAAGCTGTCATAGCTGTAGAACTCACAAATACCTTCGTTTTGACTGGTTATGGCTCCCGTAAATCTAAACGAGCCAAGAGTTATGGCCCTCCGAAGAATCGATATCCACAGGGTGCAACATCTACGGTGCAAGGTGCAACATCCGTCCAAAATGACGAAACAGTGCCGTACGACCTTTAGAAATGAGTGCATGGATTTGAAACATTGCAGTGCCATGGTGCAACACTCTCCAGCGATGGTAAATCATAGACCAGCCACGGGGATCCCGTTTTGCAGAAAAAATCCACGTGACGAAAAAACGAAGGGTAAAATACTACCTTGACCCGATTGAGGTTCGGATAGGATTTTTGGGTATGAAACTAACCAGCGACGGCTGAAAGCTATCATAGCTGTAGAACTCACAGATACCTTCGTTTTGACTGGTTATGGCTCCCGTAACTCTAAACGAGCCAAGAGTTATGGCCCTCCGAAGAATCGATATCCATAGGGTGCAACATCTACGGTGCAAGGTGCAACATCCGTCCAAAATGACGAAACAGTGCCGTACGACCTTTAGAAATGAGTGCATGGATTTGAAACATTGCGGTACCATGGTGCACCACTCTCCAGCGGTGGTAAATCATAGACCAGCCACGGGGATCCCGTTTTACAGAAAAAATCCACGTGACGAAAAAACAAAGGGTAAAAAACTTCCTTGACCCGATTGAGGTTCGGATAGGATTTTTTGGGTATGAATCTAACCAGTGACGGCTGAAAGCCGTCATAGTTGTAGAACTCACAGATACCTTCGTTTTGACTGGTTATGGCTCCCGTAACTCTAAACGAGCCAAGAGTTATGGCCCTCCGAAGAATCGATATCCACAGGGTGCAACATCTACGGTGCAAGGTGCAACATCCGTCCAAAATGACGAAACAGTGCCGTACGACCTTTAGAAATGAGTGCATGGATTTGAAACATTGCGGTGCCATGGTGCAACACTCTCTAGCGATGGTAAATCATAGACCAGCCACGGGGATCCCGTTTTGCGGAAAAAATCCACGTGACGAAAAAACGAAGGGTAAAATACTTCCTTGACCCGATTGAGGTTCGGATAGGATTTTTTGGGTATGAAACTAACCAGTGACGGCTGAAAGCGGTCATAGCTGTACAACTCACAGATACCTTCGTTTTGACTGGTTATGGCTCCCGTAACTCTAAACGAGCCAAGAGTTATGGCCCTCCGAAGAATCGATATCCACGGGGTGCAACATCTACGGTGCAAGGTGCAACATCCGTCCAAAATGACGAAACAGTGCCGTACGGCCTTTAGAAATGAGTGCATGGATTTGAAACATTGCAGTACCATGGTGCACCACTCTCCAGCGATGGTAAATCATAGACCAGCCACGGGGATCCCGTTTTGCAGAAAAAATCCACGTGACGAAAAAACGAAGGGTAAAATACTACCTTGACCCGATTGAGGTTCGGATAGGATTTTTGGGTATGAAACTAACCAGTGACGGCTGAAAGCTGTCATAGCTGTAGAACTCACAGATACCTTCGTTTTGACTGGTTATGGCTCCCGTAACTCTAAACGAGCCAAGAGTTATGGCCCTCCGAAGAATCGATATCCACGGGGTGCAACATCTACGGTGCAAGGTGTTATCCCAACTTTTGGCAAAGTTGAGATACCCAAAATTTACTAGAAACCAATGATTACTCTTCATGAATATCAACCATGCACTGCAGGATAACCATGGATATCGATGAATTTTGTCCGAGTCCGGAATGGGCCACAATTGATAGGACACGACAAGAAAGATCATGGAAGTCTGCACTCCAAATTTCAAGTCAATCCGAGGTCATATGCTCAAGTTATGATGGAATCAAGATAAGAGGAATTGACATTGCTCGGTTCGAACCCATTGTGTTCGAACCCATCACATTCGAAACCATCTGGTTCGAATGCAAAGAAATAAGGTCGCGCCTCGAAAGCATTTGCCCCAGTTCGAATCGATGGAGTTCGTATCCATCGGTTCGAAACCATCTAGTTCGAACCCACCTGCGTTCGAACCGATAGCCCAGCCATGCCACACTCGAACCCATCGGGTTCTAGTCCACCTAGTTCGCATCCATTAGCCTCGACTCCACTTCGAACCCACCAAGCCATTGCCTACTTCGAACCCATCACAATGTCCTCTCTTCGAACCCATCACAGAGCCACACTTCGAACCCATCCATGATGTCGTCTTCGAACCCAACCTGTGTAGCTTCATTCGAACCGACTGAGTCAACCAATCACGATGACGTGTCTTCCATCGGTTCGAATGCGCCGAGATATATGGAGTCGAAGCGGTCAACACGGAGAGAAGTCCGGATCGATTCGAAGCTTGCGCTCCACGTCACCACGAAGTCGCGTGCCACACTGGTTTCGAAACCATCGTTTCGAGTAACAGGGGTTCGAAATTAACAGCCTGGCTATGAAGTCAATTTCGAACCCATCATATCTCCTAACCTACTGATCCAAATGCCGTGAAATTTTCACAGATGCTTGCATACATGATGAAGAATGTCCACGCCAAATTTCACCTCGATTGGATGAATTCTTGATCGGTTCGAATGGAGTTCGAACCGATGCCAAAGTGGGCCCAAACTTCCCGAGACCGTACATGTGGGTCCCCTCACGTGCCAGAAGTGGTCTCCCAAGTTTTCAGCGAGATAGCAGCAGCCTACGCCTATAAATAGACCTCCAGGTCATTAAGAAAAGGGATCTTCCCGCCCTTAAACGCCAAGACTCTGCCGGATTCAAGTTTAACTATCAGAATCACCGTTGTACCTGAATTTCAGAACTACAATTCATTGTAATCCGCTGTAATCAATTGTAATCAGCGAAGAACATCAATAAAAGGAAAAACCTTTGAAGTGGACGTAGGCCGGAGATAGCCGAACCACTATAAAATCGTGTGTCCTTGTTTACATTTACTATTTTGCTACTTAGATCTGCGATTTGTGTTTGGATATTGCTGATTTATATTCCAACACTGGTGCTTTCACATTCATTGGGGTTTGTGACCAATTTTGGCACAAACACTTTGGTGCTTTCACTGAGAACAACTAGCACCCGCTACATCAGAATTCAGAATTCAGAAACAATGACTCGACAAACAAGACAGAGAGTTGATAGGAGCCTACAAGGAGGAAGCCAAGAAGCATCCTCTGGATCAAGAGAAGGACCGGCTTCCGTCTACATCACTAGAGACGAGATGGAGGCTATGGCCAACTCATTGCGCGAAAGCATAATGAAAAGTCAACAGGAGATGCTGCAGAATTTCCTCGAGCAAATGAGGACAGCAAATATACAAAACCTTGGACCAACTACAACAGCTACAAGTACGGGACAAGGAATCAGGATTGCAGAAGCAAATGAAGGACAGGCTCAAGGCCAGAATACGGGGATTGAAGGAGGTCAACAAGGCCTTGGGGGTAGACCCTCAGGGTCCGATACTGGAAGACCAACAGATGGAGCTCAGCAGGCTGGAGCCAATGCTCACGCTAACGAGCCACCGGAAGAGTATGTACCAGAATTCCCTTCAAGGCTCGGGGGGCAGGATATGAACTTGACAAGGGGGCAACCCCTAGACGGGGACGAGAGAATGATTGGCCTCATGCGAAGAATCATGAGAGGAGGATTACCTAGCGGAGGCCTAGAAGAAGTTAGTCGGAGTCCATTCACTCCAAACATCAGAAATGCCAGGAACCCTCCAAAATTCAAGCTACCAACGCTGGATCCTTACGACGGGAGGTCAGACCCAACAATGCACATCACAAGATATATCAGGCACATGGAAGTGCTGGGGGCATCCGAGGAAGTGATGGCGCGATGTTTCCCCCTGTATTTGACAGATTTAGCTGCACTATGGTTCAGACAACTAGAGACTGGATCAATCGGAACATGGAGCGAGCTCGTAGATTGCTTCATGAGACAGTTCAGGGTCCACGTGACGCGACCCAAGAGCGTGATGACCTTAGCAACAATCAAACAGAGGACCGGAGAGTCCATAAAAGATTTTTTACTCAGATTCAACGTGACAGTGACTTCTGTGGATCGCCTGGATCCATCGATGATTCTAATGGCGGCGGTGGCAGGAGTCGCGGAAGGTACCAAGTTTAAAGATTCTCTAACGAAGGACCCGCCGCAAGATCTTGGAGAATTCTTTCATAAAGCCGAAAAGTTCATTCGGTTAGAAGAATCACGAGTCGGGAGTTGTGAAATAAATGCCACGAAAAGCGTAGGAACCTCTGGAGAGCAGTCCGGAGCGGACAAGGGAAAGAGAAAACAGGATGACAGACATGATGGTCCTGATAAACGGAAGAAATTCCGAGAACCAAGATTCAGGCAGTACACAGATCTGAATGCAAGCCTAGAAAGAGTCTTCACTGAAACCAGGGGGCAACTTCACTATCGAAAGCCACCTGTAAGGGATCCCACCGAGCGGGAGCGCAGGACTGGAAAATATTGCCTATTCCATGAGCTGGATGGGCACACCACAGATGAATGCCGTCACCTGAAGGATGAGGTGGAAGAACACGCTAGGGGTGGTAGATTACCGCAGTATGTCAGAGAACGGACAGCAGCGACAAGGCATGAACAACTACCGCCTCCACCTTGCAGGAACGATCCTGGATCGGGATCACGACTCGTCATCAACTGATCAAAGATGGCAAGGGCCAAGTCCACGATTTGGACTTCGGTCGAATAACTTTATTTAGGTTTATTTTCAGAATAAACGGTTACTCCACTTACACATGTACGGGAACCGGAGAGATCCCTAGGCATGCTCTGAGATGGAGATAAACCGCTGCGCCCGGAGTGGCAATCCTTAGTTTTTTCTGATGTTTGAGATTGAACATCTAGAACTTGAATATCAATAAATAAATTAGAACTTCTTGCAATAAACCTTTTGACCGGAGAGTCAAAGGATGAACATTACATATAAACATGATCGCTTTATGACCCTATCCGGAGAGACGGGGTCCGAAGGTAAGAAGTGAGTTGCTTCGCCGGAGAGCGACAGGATCAACTCACTTATACAAGAAAGATCGCCTTCACCCGGAGAGGTGAATCCAGAAGGCAAGAAGTGAGTTGCTTCGCCGGAGAGCGACAGGATCGACTCACTTATCGTCGTTTCCCCTTCACCAGAGAGTGACAGGATGGGATCCGACAAGAGTCCGGAGAGACTATGATCGGCCGATGATTCAGGTCATGACATCGCTTAATGTTCAACTGCTTTGAACCGGAGTGCAAGAAGTGAGTCGCTTCACCGGAGAGCGACAGGATCGACTCACTTAAGCGCTGTTTCCCCTTCACCGGAGAGTGACAGGATGGGATCCAGCAAGAGCCCGGAGAGGCTATGATCGGTCCCGAACGACCATGGTATCGCTATATGTCCTTACCGGGACCGGAGTGCAAGGGATAGAAGGCAACGCCAGAGAGCAATAGGACCTTTCTATTCAATCACTGAGTCTAGAATGGGCTCAGTAAGGGTTTAGAGCAGCCAATAATAGTCCGGAGAGACTATGAAACTTCATTCTCAACTCCTACGGGAAGAACGACTATTGATTTGGCTTCGAACAGCCACATACTTGATTGATAATGCCACAGATATCAACGAAACATGAATTTATTACACTTGATCTAAGACCGTTCAAAACATACCTTTTACAAAAAGGCATGTTTTGGGGGGCAAAATGTTATCCCAACTTTTGGCAAAGTTGAGATACCCAAAATTTACTAGAAACCAATGATTACTCTTCATGAATATCAACCATGCACTGCAGGATAACCATGGATATCGATGAATTTTGTCCGAGTCCGGAATGGGCCACAATTGATAGGACACGACAAGAAAGATCATGGAAGTCTGCACTCCAAATTTCAAGTCAATCCGAGGTCATATGCTCAAGTTATGATGGAATCAAGATAAGAGGAATTGACATTGCTCGGTTCGAACCCATTGTGTTCGAACCCATCACATTCGAAACCATCTGGTTCGAATGCAAAGAAATAAGGTCGCGCCTCGAAAGCATTTGCCCCAGTTCGAATCGATGGAGTTCGTATCCATCGGTTCGAAACCATCTAGTTCGAACCCACCTGCGTTCGAACCGATAGCCCAGCCATGCCACACTCGAACCCATCGGGTTCTAGTCCACCTAGTTCGCATCCATTAGCCTCGACTCCACTTCGAACCCACCAAGCCATTGCCTACTTCGAACCCATCACAATGTCCTCTCTTCGAACCCATCACAGAGCCACACTTCGAACCCATCCATGATGTCGTCTTCGAACCCAACCTGTGTAGCTTCATTCGAACCGACTGAGTCAACCAATCACGATGACGTGTCTTCCATCGGTTCGAATGCGCCGAGATATATGGAGTCGAAGCGGTCAACACGGAGAGAAGTCCGGATCGATTCGAAGCTTGCGCTCCACGTCACCACGAAGTCGCGTGCCACACTGGTTTCGAAACCATCGTTTCGAGTAACAGGGGTTCGAAATTAACAGCCTGGCTATGAAGTCAATTTCGAACCCATCATATCTCCTAACCTACTGATCCAAATGCCGTGAAATTTTCACAGATGCTTGCATACATGATGAAGAATGTCCACGCCAAATTTCACCTCGATTGGATGAATTCTTGATCGGTTCGAATGGAGTTCGAACCGATGCCAAAGTGGGCCCAAACTTCCCGAGACCGTACATGTGGGTCCCCTCACGTGCCAGAAGTGGTCTCCCAAGTTTTCAGCGAGATAGCAGCAGCCTACGCCTATAAATAGACCTCCAGGTCATTAAGAAAAGGGATCTTCCCGCCCTTAAACGCCAAGACTCTGCCGGATTCAAGTTTAACTATCAGAATCACCGTTGTACCTGAATTTCAGAACTACAATTCATTGTAATCCGCTGTAATCAATTGTAATCAGCGAAGAACATCAATAAAAGGAAAAACCTTTGAAGTGGACGTAGGCCGGAGATAGCCGAACCACTATAAAATCGTGTGTCCTTGTTTACATTTACTATTTTGCTACTTAGATCTGCGATTTGTGTTTGGATATTGCTGATTTATATTCCAACACTGGTGCTTTCACATTCATTGGGGTTTGTGACCAATTTTGGCACAAACACAAGGTGCAACATCCGTCCAAAATGACGAAACAGTGCCGTACGGCCTTTAGAAATGAGTGCATGGATTTGAAACATTGCAGTACCATGGTGCACCACTCTGCAGCGATGGTAAATCATAGACCAGCCACGGGGATCCCGTTTTACAGAAAAAATCCACGTGACGAAAAAACGAAGGGTAAAATACTTCCTTGACCCGATTGAGGTTCGGATAGGATTTTTTGGGTATGAAACTAACCAGTGACGGCTGAAAGCTGTCATAGCTGTAGAACTCACAAATACCTTCGTTTTGACTGGTTATGGCTCCCGTAACTCTAAACGAGCCAAGAGTTATGGCCCTCCGAAGAATCGATATCCACAGGGTGCAACATCTACGGTGCAAGGTGCAACATCCGTCCAAAATGACGAAACAGTGCCGTACGACCTTTAGAAATGAGTGCATGTATTTGAAACATTGCAGTACCATTGTGCACCACTCTCCAGCGATGGTAAATCATAGACCAGCCACGGGGATCCCGTTTTACAGAAAAAATCCACGTGACGAAAAAACGAAGGGTAAAATACTTCCTTGACCCGATTGAGGTTCGGATAGGATTTTTTCGGTATGAAACTAACCAGTGACGGCCGAAAGCCGTCATAGCTGTAGAACTCACAGATACCTTCGTTTTGACTGGTTATGTCTCCCGTAACTTTAAATGAGCCAAGAGTTATGGCCCTCTGAAGAATCAATATCCACAGGGTGCAACATCTACGGTGCAAGGTGCAACATCCGTCCAAAATGACGAAACAGTGCCGTACGACCTTTAGAAATGAGTGCATGTATTTGAAACATTGCAGTACCATGGTGCACCACTCTCCAGCGATGGTAAATCATAGACCAGCCACGGGGATCCCGTTTTACAGAAAAAATCCACGTGACGAAAAAACGAAGGGTAAAATACTTCCTTGACCCGATTGAGGTTCGGATAGGATTTTTTGGGTATGAAACTAACCAGTGACGGATGGAAGCTGTCATAGCTGTAGAACTCACAAATACCTTCGTTTTGACTGGTTATGGCTCCCGTAAATCTAAACGAGCCAAGAGTTATGGCCCTCCGAAGAATCGATATCCACAGGGTGCAACATCTACGGTGCAAGGTGCAACATCCGTCCAAAATGACGAAACAGTGCCGTACGACCTTTAGAAATGAGTGCATGGATTTGAAACATTGCAGTACCATGGTGCACCACTCTGCAGCGATGCTAAATCATAGACCAGCCACGGGGATCCCGTTTTACAGAAAAAATCCACGTGACGAAAAAACGAAGGGTAAAATACTTCCTTGACCCGATTGAGGTTCAGATAGGATTTTTTGGGTATGAAACTAACCAGTGACGGCTGAAAGCTGTCATAGCTGTACAACTCACAGATACCTTCGTTTTGACTGGTTATGGCTCCCGTAACTCTAAACGAGCCAAGAGTTATGGCCCTCCGAAGAATCGATATCCACGGGGTGCAACATCTACGGTGCAAGGTGCAACATCCGTCCAAAATGACGAAACAGTGCCGTACGGCCTTTAGAAATGAGTGCATGGATTTGAAACATTGCAGTACCATGGTGCACCACTCTGCAGTGATGGTAAATCATAGACCAGCCACGGGGATCCCGTTTTACAGAAAAAATCCACGTGACGAAAAAACGAAGGGTAAAATACTTCCTTGACCCGATTGAGGTTCGGATAGGATTTTTTGGGTATGAAACTAACCAGTGACGGCTGAAAGCTGTCATAGCTGTACAACTCACAGATACCTTCGTTTTGACTGGTTATGGCTCCCGTAACTCTAAACGAGCCAAGAGTTATGGCCCTCCGAAGAATCGATATCCACGGGGTGCAACATCTACGGTGCAAGGTGCAACATCCGTCCAAAATGACGAAACAGTGCCGTACGGCCTTTAGAAATGAGTGCATGGATTTGAAACATTGCAGTACCATGGTGCACCACTCTGCAGCGATGGTAAATCATAGACCAGCCACGGGGATCCCGTTTTACAGAAAAAATCCACGTGACGAAAAAACGAAGGGTAAAATACTTCCTTGACCCGATTGAGGTTCGGCTAGGATTTTTTGGGTATGAAACTAACCAGTGACGGCTAAAAGCTGTCATAGCTGTACAACTCACAGATACCTTCGTTTTGACTGGTTATGGCTCCCGTAACTCTAAACGAGCCAAGAGTTATGGCCCTCCGAAGAATCGATATCCACGGGGTGCAACATCTACGGTGCAAGGAGCAACATCCGTCCAAAATGACGAAACAGTGCCGTACGACCTTTAGAAATGAGTGCATGTATTTGAAACATTGCGGTACCATGGTTCACCACTCTCTAGCGATGGTAAATCATAGGCCAGCCACGGGGATCCCATTTTACAGAAAAAATCCACGTGACGAAAAAACGAAGGGTAAAATACTACCTTGACCCGATCGAGGTTCGGATAGGATTTTTTGGGTATGAAACTAACCAGTGACGGCTGAAAGATGTCATAGCTGTAGAACTCACAGATACCTTCGTTTTTACTGGTTATGGCTCCCGTAACTCTAAACGAGCCAAGAGTTATGGCCCTCCGAAGAATCGATATCCACAGGGTGCAACATCTACGGTGCAAGGTGCAACATCCGTCCAAAATGACGAAACAGTGCCGTACGACCTATAGAAATGAGTGCATGTATTTGAAACATTGCAGTACCATGGTGCACCACTCTCCAGCGATGGTAAATCATAGACCAGCCACGGGGATCCCGTTTTACAGAAAAAATCCACGTGACGAAAAAACGAAGGGTAAAATACTTCCTTGACCCGATTGAGGTTCGGATAGGATTTTTTGGGTATGAAACTAACCAGTGACGGCTGGAAGCGGTCATAGCTGTAGAACTCACAAATACCTTCGTTTTGACTGGTTATGGCTCCCGTAAATCTAAACGAGCCAAGAGTTATGGCCCTCCGAAGAATCGATATCCACAGGGTGCAACATCTACGGTGCAAGGTGCAACATCCGTCCAAAATGACGAAACAGTGCCGTACGACCTTTAGAAATGAGTGCATGGATTTGAAACATTGCAGTACCATGGTGCACCACTCTGCAGCGATGGTAAATCATAGACCAGCCACGGGGATCCCGTTTTACAGAAAAAATCCACGTGACGAAAAAACGAAGGGTAAAATACTTCCTTGACCCGATTGAGGTTCGGATAGGATTTTTTGGGTATGAAACTAACCAGTGACGGCTGAAAGCTGTCATAGCTGTACAACTCACAGATACCTTCGTTTTGACTGGTTATGGCTCCCGTAACTCTAAACGAGCCAAGAGTTATGGCCCTCCGAAGAATCGATATCCACGGGGTGCAACATCTACGGTGCAAGGTGCAACATCCGTCCAAAATGACGAAACAGTGCCGTACGGCCTTTAGAAATGAGTGCATGGATTTGAAACATTGCAGTACCATGGTGCACCACTCTCCAGCGATGGTAAATCATAGACCAGCCACGGGGATCCCGTTTTGCAGAAAAAATCCACGTGACGAAAAAACGAAGGGTAAAATACTACCTTGACCCGATTGAGGTTCGGATAGGATTTTTGGGTATGAAACTAACCAGTGACGGCTGAAAGCCGTCATAGCTGTAGAACTCACAGATACCTTCGTTTTGACTGGTTATGGCTCCCGTAACTCTAAACGAGCCAAGAGTTATGGCCCTCCGAAGAATCGATATCCACGGGGTGCAACATCTACGGTGCAAGGTGCAACATCCGTCCAAAATGACGAAACAGTGCCGTACGACCTTTAGAAATGAGTGCATGGATTTGAAACATTGCAGTGCCATGGTGCAACACTCTCCAGCGATGGTAAATCATAGACCAGCCACGGGGATCCCGTTTTGCAGAAAAAATCCACGTGACGAAAAAACGAAGGGTAAAATACTACCTTGACCCGATTGAGGTTCGGATAGGATTTTTGGGTATGAAACTAACCAGCGACGGCTGAAAGCTGTCATAGCTGTAGAACTCACAGATACCTTCGTTTTGACTGGTTATGGCTCCCGTAACTCTAAACGAGCCAAGAGTTATGGCCCTCCGAAGAATCGATATTCATAGGGTGCAACATCTACGGTGCAAGGTGCAACATCCGTCCAAAATGACGAAACAGTGCCGTACGACCTTTAGAAATGAGTGCATGTATTTGAAACATTGCGGTACCATGGTGCACCACTCTCTAGCGATGGTAAATCATAGGCCAGCCACGGGGATCCCATTTTACAGAAAAAATCCACGTGACGAAAAAACGAAGGGTAAAATACTACCTTGACCCGATCGAGGTTCGGATAGGATTTTTTGGGTATGAAACTAACCAGTGACGGCTGAAAGCCGTCATAGTTGTAGAACTCACAGATACCTTCGTTTTGACTGGTTATGGCTCCCGTAACTCTAAACGAGCCAAGAGTTATGGCCCTCCGAAGAATCGATATCCACAGGGTGCAACATCTACGGTGCAAGGTGCAACATCCGTCCAAAATGACGAAACAGTGCCGTACGACCTTTAGAAATGAGTGCATGGATTTGAAACATTGCGGTGCCATGGTGCAACACTCTCTAGCGATGGTAAATCATAGACCAGCCACGGGGATCCCGTTTTACAGAAAAAATCCACGTGACGAAAAAACGAAGGGTAAAATACTTCCTTGACCCGATTGAGGTTCGGATAGGATTTTTTGGGTATGAAACTAACCAGTGACGGCTGAAAGCTGTCATAGCTGTACAACTCACAGATACCTTCGTTTTGACTGGTTATGGCTCCCGTAACTCTAAACGAGCCAAGAGTTATGGCCCTCCGAAGAATCGATATCCACGGGGTGCAACATCTACGGTGCAAGGTGCAACATCCGTCCAAAATGACGAAACAGTGCCGTACGGCCTTTAGAAATGAGTGCATGGATTTGAAACATTGCAGTACCATGGTGCACCACTCTCCAGCGATGGTAAATCATAGACCAGCCACGGGGATCCCGTTTTGCAGAAAAAATCCACGTGACGAAAAAACGAAGGGTAAAATACTACCTTGACCCGATTGAGGTTCGGATAGGATTTTTGGGTATGAAACTAACCAGTGACGGCTGAAAGCCGTCATAGCTGTAGAACTCACAGATACCTTCGTTTTGACTGGTTATGGCTCCCGTAACTCTAAACGAGCCAAGAGTTATGGCCCTCCGAAGAATCGATATCCACGGGGTGCAACATCTACGGTGCAAGGTGCAACATCCGTCCAAAATGACGAAACAGTGCCGTACGACCTTTAGAAATGAGTGCATGGATTTGAAACATTGCAGTGCCATGGTGCAACACTCTCCAGCGATGGTAAATCATAGACCAGCCACGGGGATCCCGTTTTGCAGAAAAAATCCACGTGACGAAAAAACGAAGGGTAAAATACTACCTTGACCCGATTGAGGTTCGGATAGGATTTTTGGGTATGAAACTAACCAGCGACGGCTGAAAGCTGTCATAGCTGTAGAACTCACAGATACCTTCGTTTTGACTGGTTATGGCTCCCGTAACTCTAAACGAGCCAAGAGTTATGGCCCTCCGAAGAATCGATATCCATAGGGTGCAACATCTACGGTGCAAGGTGCAACATCCGTCCAAAATGACGAAACAGTGCCGTACGACCTTTAGAAATGAGTGCATGGATTTGAAACATTGCGGTACCATGGTGCACCACTCTCCAGCGGTGGTAAATCATAGACCAGCCACGGGGATCCCGTTTTACAGAAAAAATCCACGTGACGAAAAAACAAAGGGTAAAAAACTTCCTTGACCCGATTGAGGTTCGGATAGGATTTTTTGGGTATGAATCTAACCAGTGACGGCTGAAAGCCGTCATAGTTGTAGAACTCACAGATACCTTCGTTTTGACTGGTTATGGCTCCCGTAACTCTAAACGAGCCAAGAGTTATGGCCCTCCGAAGAATCGATATCCACAGGGTGCAACATCTACGGTGCAAGGTGCAACATCCGTCCAAAATGACGAAACAGTGCCGTACGACCTTTAGAAATGAGTGCATGGATTTGAAACATTGCGGTGCCATGGTGCAACACTCTCTAGCGATGGTAAATCATAGACCAGCCACGGGGATCCCGTTTTGCGGAAAAAATCCACGTGACGAAAAAACGAAGGGTAAAATACTTCCTTGACCCGATTGAGGTTCGGATAGGATTTTTTGGGTATGAAACTAACCAGTGACGGCTGAAAGCGGTCATAGCTGTACAACTCACAGATACCTTCGTTTTGACTGGTTATGGCTCCCGTAACTCTAAACGAGCCAAGAGTTATGGCCCTCCGAAGAATCGATATCCACGGGGTGCAACATCTACGGTGCAAGGTGCAACATCCGTCCAAAATGACGAAACAGTGCCGTACGGCCTTTAGAAATGAGTGCATGGATTTGAAACATTGCAGTACCATGGTGCACCACTCTCCAGCGATGGTAAATCATAGACCAGCCACGGGGATCCCGTTTTGCAGAAAAAATCCACGTGACGAAAAAACGAAGGGTAAAATACTACCTTGACCCGATTGAGGTTCGGATAGGATTTTTGGGTATGAAACTAACCAGTGACGGCTGAAAGCTGTCATAGCTGTAGAACTCACAGATACCTTCGTTTTGACTGGTTATGGCTCCCGTAACTCTAAACGAGCCAAGAGTTATGGCCCTCCGAAGAATCGATATCCACGGGGTGCAACATCTACGGTGCAAGGTGCAACATCCGTCCAAAATGACGAAACAGTGCCGTACGGCCTTTAGAAATGAGTGCATGGATTTGAAACATTGCAGTACCATGGTGCACCACTCTGCAGCGATGGTAAATCATAGACCAGCCACGGGGATCCCGTTTTACAGAAAAAATCCACGTGACGAAAAAACGAAGGGTAAAATACTTCCTTGACCCGATTGAGGTTCGGATAGGATTTTTTGGGTATGAAACTAACCAGTGACGGCTGAAAGCTGTCATAGCTGTACAACTCACAGATACCTTCGTTTTGACTGGTTATGGCTCCCGTAACTCTAAACGAGCCAAGAGTTATGGCCCTCCGAAGAATCGATATCCACGGGGTGCAACATCTACGGTGCAAGGTGCAACATCCGTCCAAAATGACGAAACAGTGCCGTACGGCCTTTAGAAATGAGTGCATGGATTTGAAACATTGCAGTACCATGGTGCACCACTCTGCAGCGATGGTAAATCATAGACCAGCCACGGGGATCCCGTTTTACAGAAAAAATCCACGTGACGAAAAAACGAAGGGTAAAATACTTCCTTGACCCGATTGAGGTTCGGATAGGATTTTTTGGGTATGAAACTAACCAGTGACGGCTGAAAGCTGTCATAGCTGTACAACTCACAGATACCTTCGTTTTGACTGGTTATGGCTCCCGTAACTCTAAACGAGCCAAGAGTTATGGCCCTCCGAAGAATCGATATCCACGGGGTGCAACATCTACGGTGCAAGGTGCAACATCCGTCCAAAATGACGAAACAGTGCCGTACGGCCTTTAGAAATGAGTGCATGTATTTGAAACATTGCAGTACCATGGTGCACCACTCTGCAGCGATGGTAAATCATAGACCAGCCACGGGGATCCCGTTTTACAGAAAAAATCCACGTGACGAGAAAACGAAGGGTAAAATACTTCCTTGACCCGATTGAGGTTCGGATAGGATTTTTTGGGTATGAAACTAACCAGTGACGGCTGAAAGCTGTCATAGCTGTACAACTCACAGATACCTTCGTTTTGACTTGTTATGGCTCCCGTAACTCTAAACGAGCCAAGAGTTATGGCCCTCCGAAGAATCGATATCCACGGGGCGCAACATCTACGGTGCAAGGTGCAACATCCGTCCAAAATGAAGAACCAGTGCCGTACGGCCTTTAGAAATGAGTGCATGGATTTGAAACATTGCAGTACCATGGTGCACCACTCTGCAGCGATGGTAAATCATAGACGAGCCACGGGGATCCCGTTTTACAGAAAAAATCCACGTGACGAAAAAACGAAGGGTAAAATACTTCCTTGACCCGATTGAGGTTCGGATAGGATTTTTTGGGTATGAAACTAACCAGTGACGGCTGAAAGCCGTCATAGCTGTAGAACTCACAGATACCTTCGTTTTGACTGGTTATGGCTCCCGTAACTCTAAACGAGCCAAGAGTTATGGCCCTCCGAAGAATCGATATCCACAGGGTGCAACATCTACGGTGCAAGGTGCAACATCCGTCCAAAATGACGAAACAGTGCCGTACGACCTTTAGAAATGAGTGCATGTATTTGAAACATAGCGGTACCATGGTGCACCACTCTCCAGCGATGGTAAATCATAGACCAGCCACGGGGATCCCGTTTTACAGAAAAAATCCACGTGACGAAAAAACGAAGGGTAAAATACTTCCTTGACCCGATTGAGGTTCGGATAGGATTTTTTGGGTATGAAACTAACCAGTGACGGCTGGAAGCTGTCATAGCTGTACAACTCATAGATACCTTCGTTTTGACTGGTTATGGCTCCCGTAACTCTAAACGAGCCAAGAGTTATGGCCCTCCGAAGAATCGATATCCACAAGGTGCAACATCTACGGTGCAAGGTGCAACATCCGTCCAAAATGACGAAACAGTGCCGTACGACCTTTAGAAATGAGTGCATGGATTTGAAACATTGCAGTACCATGGTGCACCACTCTCCAGCGATGGTAAATCATAGGCCAGCCACGGGGATCCCGTTTTACAGAAAAAATCCACGTGACGAAAAAACGAAGGGTAAAATACTTCCTTGACCCGATTGAGGTTCGGCTAGGATTTTTTGGGTATGAAACTAACCAGTGACGGCTGAAAGCTGTCATAGCTGTACAACTCACAGATACCTTCGTTTTGACTGGTTATGGCTCCCGTAACTCTAAACGAGCCAAGAGTTATGGCCCTCCGAAGAATCGATATCCACGGGGCGCAACATCTACGGTGCAAGGTGCAACATCCGTCCAAAATGAAGAACCAGTGCCGTACGGCCTTTAGAAATGAGTGCATGGATTTGAAACATTGCAGTACCATGGTGCACCACTCTGCAGCGATGGTAAATCATAGACGAGCCACGGGGATCCCGTTTTACAGAAAAAATCCACGTGACGAAAAAACGAAGGGTAAAATACTTCCTTGACCCGATTGAGGTTCGGATAGGATTTTTTGGGTATGAAACTAACCAGTGACGGCTGAAAGCTGTCATAGCTGTACAACTCACAGATACCTTCGTTTTGACTGGTTATGGCTCCCGTAACTCTAAACGAGCCAAGAGTTATGGCCCTCCGAAGAATCGATATCCACGGGGTGCAACATCTACGGTGCAAGGTGCAACATCCGTCCAAAATGACGAAACAGTGCCGTACGGCCTTTAGAAATGAGTGCATGTATTTGAAACATTGCAGTACCATGGTGCACCACTCTGCAGCGATGGTAAATCATAGACCAGCCACGGGGATCCCGTTTTACAGAAAAAATCCACGTGACGAGAAAACGAAGGGTAAAATACTTCCTTGACCCGATTGAGGTTCGGATAGGATTTTTTGGGTATGAAACTAACCAGTGACGGCTGAAAGCTGTCATAGCTGTACAACTCACAGATACCTTCGTTTTGACTTGTTATGGCTCCCGTAACTCTAAACGAGCCAAGAGTTATGGCCCTCCGAAGAATCGATATCCACGGGGCGCAACATCTACGGTGCAAGGTGCAACATCCGTCCAAAATGAAGAACCAGTGCCGTACGGCCTTTAGAAATGAGTGCATGGATTTGAAACATTGCAGTACCATGGTGCACCACTCTGCAGCGATGGTAAATCATAGACGAGCCACGGGGATCCCGTTTTACAGAAAAAATCCACGTGACGAAAAAACGAAGGGTAAAATACTTCCTTGACCCGATTGAGGTTCGGATAGGATTTTTTGGGTATGAAACTAACCAGTGACGGCTGAAAGCCGTCATAGCTGTAGAACTCACAGATACCTTCGTTTTGACTGGTTATGGCTCCCGTAACTCTAAACGAGCCAAGAGTTATGGCCCTCCGAAGAATCGATATCCACAGGGTGCAACATCTACGGTGCAAGGTGCAACATCCGTCCAAAATGACGAAACAGTGCCGTACGACCTTTAGAAATGAGTGCATGTATTTGAAACATAGCGGTACCATGGTGCACCACTCTCCAGCGATGGTAAATCATAGACCAGCCACGGGGATCCCGTTTTACAGAAAAAATCCACGTGACGAAAAAACGAAGGGTAAAATACTTCCTTGACCCGATTGAGGTTCGGATAGGATTTTTTGGGTATGAAACTAACCAGTGACGGCTGGAAGCTGTCATAGCTGTACAACTCATAGATACCTTCGTTTTGACTGGTTATGGCTCCCGTAACTCTAAACGAGCCAAGAGTTATGGCCCTCCGAAGAATCGATATCCACAAGGTGCAACATCTACGGTGCAAGGTGCAACATCCGTCCAAAATGACGAAACAGTGCCGTACGACCTTTAGAAATGAGTGCATGGATTTGAAACATTGCAGTACCATGGTGCACCACTCTCCAGCGATGGTAAATCATAGGCCAGCCACGGGGATCCCGTTTTACAGAAAAAATCCACGTGACGAAAAAACGAAGGGTAAAATACTTCCTTGACCTGATTGAGGTTCGGCTAGGATTTTTTGGGTATGAAACTAACCAGTGACGGCTGAAAGCTGTCATAGCTGTACAACTCACAGATACCTTCGTTTTGACTGGTTATGGCTCCCGTAACTCTAAACGAGCCAAGAGTTATGGCCCTCCGAAGAATCGATATCCACGGGGCGCAACATCTACGGTGCAAGGTGCAACATCCGTCCAAAATGAAGAACCAGTGCCGTACGGCCTTTAGAAATGAGTGCATGGATTTGAAACATTGCAGTACCATGGTGCACCACTCTGCAGCGATGGTAAATCATAGACGAGCCACGGGGATCCCGTTTTACAGAAAAAATCCACGTGACGAAAAAACGAAGGGTAAAATACTTCCTTGACCCGATTGAGGTTCGGATAGGATTTTTTGGGTATGAAACTAACCAGTGACGGCTGAAAGCCGTCATAGCTGTAGAACTCACAGATACCTTCGTTTTGACTGGTTATGGCTCCCGTAACTCTAAACGAGCCAAGAGTTATGGCCCTCCGAAGAATCGATATCCACAGGGTGCAACATCTACGGTGCAAGGTGCAACATCCGTCCAAAATGACGAAACAGTGCCGTACGACCTTTAGAAATGAGTGCATGTATTTGAAACATAGCGGTACCATGGTGCACCACTCTCCAGCGATGGTAAATCATAGACCAGCCACGGGGATCCCGTTTTACAGAAAAAATCCACGTGACGAAAAAACGAAGGGTAAAATACTTCCTTGACCCGATTGAGGTTCGGATAGGATTTTTTGGGTATGAAACTAACCAGTGACGGCTGGAAGCTGTCATAGCTGTACAACTCATAGATACCTTCGTTTTGACTGGTTATGGCTCCCGTAACTCTAAACGAGCCAAGAGTTATGGCCCTCCGAAGAATCGATATCCACAAGGTGCAACATCTACGGTGCAAGGTGCAACATCCGTCCAAAATGACGAAACAGTGCCGTACGACCTTTAGAAATGAGTGCATGGATTTGAAACATTGCAGTACCATGGTGCACCACTCTCCAGCGATGGTAAATCATAGGCCAGCCACGGGGATCCCGTTTTACAGAAAAAATCCACGTGACGAAAAAACGAAGGGTAAAATACTTCCTTGACCTGATTGAGGTTCGGCTAGGATTTTTTGGGTATGAAACTAACCAGTGACGGCTAAAAGCCGTCATAGCTGTAGAACTCACAGATACCTTCGTTTTGACTGGTTATGGCTCCCGTAACTCTAAATGAGCCAAGACTTATGGCCCTCCGAAGAATCGATATCCACAGGGTGCAACATCTACGGTGCAAGGTGCAACATCCGTCAAAAATGACGAAACAGTGCCGTACGACCTTTAGAAATGTGTGCATGGATTTGAAACATTGCAGTACCATGGTGCACCACTCTCCAGCGATGGTAAATCATAGACCAGACACGGGGATCCCTTTTTACAGAAAAAATCCACGTGACGAAAAACGAAGGGTACAAGAATCCCATGACCCGATTGAGGTTCGGATAGGATTTTTTGGGTATGAAAATAACCAGTGAAGGCTAAAAGCTGTCATAGCTGTAGAACTCACAGATACCTTCATTTTGACTGGTTATGGCTCCCGTAACTCTAAACAAAGCCAAGAGTTATGGCCCTCCGAAGAATCGATATCCACAGTGTGCAACATCTACGGTGCAAGGTGCAACATCCGTCCAAAATGACGAAACAGTGTCGTACGACCTTTAAAAATGAGTGCATGTATTTGAAACATTGCAGTACCATGGTGCACCACTCTCCAGCGATGGTAAATCATAGACCAGCCACGGGGATCCTGTTTTACAGAAAAAATCCACGTGACGAAAAAACGAAGGGTAAAAAACTTCCTTGACCCGATTGAGGTTCGGATAGGATTTTTTGGGTATGAAACTAACCAGTGACGGCTGAAAGCTGTCATAGCTGTAGAACTCACAGATACCTTCGTTTTGAGTGGTTATCGCACCCGTAACTCTAAACGAGCCAAGAGTTATGGCCCTCCGAAGAATCGATATCCACAGGGTGCAACATCTACGGTGCAAGGTGCAACATCCGTCCAAAATGACGAAACAATGCCGTACGACCTTTAGAAATGAGTGCATGGATTTGAAACATTGCAGTACCATGGTGCACCACTCTGCAGCGATGATAAATCATAGACCAGCCATGGGGATCCCGTTTTACAGAAAAAATCCACGTGACGAAAAAACGAAGGGTAAAATACTTCCTTGACCCGATTGAGGTTCGGATAGGATTTTTTGGGTATGAAACTAACCAGTGACGGCTGAAAGCGGTCGTAGCTGTAGAACTCACAGATACCTTCGTTTTGACTGGTTATGGCTCCCGTAACTCTAAACGAGGCAAGAGTTATGGCCCTCCGAAGAATCGATATCCACGGGGTGCAACATCTACGGTGCAAGGTACAACATCCGTCCAAAATGACGAAACAGTGCCGTACGACCTTTAGAAATGAGTGCATGTATTTGAAACATTGCGGTACCATGGTGCACCACTCTCCAGCGATGGTAAATCATAGACCAGCCACGGGGATCCCGTTTTACAGAAAAAATCCACGTGACGAAAAAACGAAGGGTAAAATACTATCTTGACTTGATTGAGGTTCGGATAGGATTTTTTGGGTATGAAACTAACCAGTGACGGCTGAAAGCGGTCATAGCTGTAGAACTCACAGATACCTTCGTTTTGACTGGTTATGGCTCCCGTAAATCTAAACGAGCCAAGAGTTATGGCCCTCCGAAGAATCGATATCCACAGGGTGCAACATCTACGGTGCAAGGTGCAACATCCGTCCAAAATGACGAAACAGTGCCGTACGACCTTTAGAAATGAGTGCATGGATTTGAAACATTGCAGTACCATGGTGCACCACTCTCCAGCGATGGTAAATCATAGGCCAGCCACGGGGATCCCGTTTTACAGAAAAATCCACGTGACGAAAAAACGAAGGGTAAAATACTTCCTTGACCTGATTGAGGTTCGGATAGGATTTTTTGGGTATGAAACCAACCAGTGACGGCTGAAAGCGGTCATAGCTGTAGAACTCACAGATACCTTCGTTTTGACTGGTTATGGCTCCCGTAAATCTAAACGAGCCAAGACTTATGGCCCTCCGAAGAATCGATATCCACAGGGTGCAACATCTACGGTGCAAGGTGCAACATCCGTCCAAAATGATGAAACAGTGCCGTACGACCTTTAGAAATGAGTGCATGGATTTGAAACATTGCAGTACCATAGTGCACCACTCTCCAGCGATGGTAAATCATAGACCAGCCACGGGGATCCCGTTTTACAGAAAAAATCCACGTGACGAAAAACGAAGGGTACAAGAATCCCATGACCCGATTGAGGTTCGGATAGGATTTTTTGGGTATGAAACTAACCAGTGACGACTGAAAGCTGTCATAGCTGTAGAACTCACAGATACCTTCGTTTTGACTGGTTATGGCTCCCGTAACTCTAAACGAGCCAAGAGTTATGGCCCTCCGAAGAATCGATATCCACAGGGTGCAACATCTACGGTGCAAGGTGCAACATCCGTCCAAAATGACGAAACAGTGCCTACGACCTTTAGAAATGAGTGCATGTATTTGAAACATTGCGGTACCATGGTGCACCACTCTCCAGCGATGGTAAATCATAGACCAGCCACGGGGATCCCGTTTTACAGAAAAAATCCACGTGACGAAAAAACGAAGGGTAAAATACTTCCTTGACCCGATTGAGGTTCGGATAGGATTTTTTGGGTATGAAACTAACCAGTGACGGCTAAAAGCCGTCATAGCTGTAGAACTCACAGATACCTTTGTTTTGACTGGTTATGGCTCCCGTAACTCTAAACGAGCCAAGACTTATGGCCCTCCGAAGAATCGATATCCACAGGGTGCAACATCTACGGTGCAAGGTGCAACATCCGTCAAAAATGACGAAACAGTGTCGTACGACCTTTAGAAATGAGTGCATGGATTTGAAACATTGCAGTACCATGGTGCACCACTCTCCAGCGATGGTAAATCATAAACCAGACACGGGGATCCCTTTTTACAGAAAAAATTCACGTGACGAAAAACGAAGGGTACAAGAATCCCATGACCCGATTGAGGTTCGGATAGGATTTTTTGGGTATGAAAATAACCAGTGAAGGCTAAAAGCTGTCATAGCTGTAGAACTCACAGATACCTTCGTTTTGACTGGTTATCGCACCCGTAACTCTAAACGAGCCAAGAGTTATGGCCCTCCGAAGAATCGATATCCACAGGGTGCAACATCTACGGTGCAAGGTGCAACATCCGTCCAAAATGACGAAACAGTGCCGTACGACCTTTAGAAATGAGTGCATGGATTTGAAACATTGCAGTACCATGGTGCACCACTCTGCAGCGATGCTAAATCATAGACCAGCCACGGGGATCCCGTTTTACAGAAAAAATCCACGTGACGAAAAAACGAAGGGTAAAATACTTCCTTGACCCGATTGAGGTTCGGATAGGATTTTTTGGGTATGAAACTAACCAGTGACGGCTGAAAGCGGTCATAGCTGTAGAACTCACAGATACCTTCGTTTTGACTGGTTATGGCTCCCGTAACTCTAAACGAGGCAAGAGTTATGGCCCTCCGAAGAATCGATATCCACGGGGTGCAACATCTACGGTGCAAGGTACAACATCCGTCCAAAATGACGAAACAGTGCCGTACGACCTTTAGAAATGAGTGCATGTATTTGAAACATTGTGGTACCATGGTGCACCACTCTCCAGCGATGGTAAATCATAGACCAGCCACGGGGATCCCGTTTTACAGAAAAAATCCACGTGACGAAAAAACGAAGGGTAAAATACTTCCTTGACCCGATTGAGGTTCGGATAGGATTTTTTGGGTATGAAACTAACCAGTGACGGCTGAAAGCTGTCATAGCTGTAGAACTCACATATACCTTCATTTTGACTGGTTACGGCTCCCGTAACTCTAAACGAGCCAAGAGTTATGGCCCTCCGAAGAATCGATATCCACAGGGTGCAACATCTACGGTGCAAGGTGCAACATCCGTCCAAAATGACGAAACAGTGCCGTACGACCTTTAGAAATGAGTGCACGGATTTGAAACATTGCAGTACCATGGTGCACCACTCTCCAGCGATGGTAAATCATAGACCAGCCACGGGGATCCCGTTTTACAGAAAAAATCCACGTGACGAAAAAACGAAGGGTAAAATACTTCCTTGACCCGATTGAGGTTCGGATAGGATTTTTTGGGTATGAAACTAACCAGTGACGGCTGAAAGCGGTCATAGCTGTAGAACTCACAGATACCTTCGTTTTGACTGGTTATGGCTCCCGTAACTCTAAACGAGGCAAGAGTTATGGCCCTCCGAAGAATCGATATCCACGGGGTGCAACATCTACGGTGCAAGGTACAACATCCGTCCAAAATGACGAAACAGTGCCGTACGACCTTTAGAAATGAGTGCATGTATTTGAAACATTGCGGTACCATGGTGCACCACTCTCCAGCGATGGTAAATCATAGACCAGCCACGGGGATCCCATTTTACAAAAAAAATCCACGTGACGAAAAAACGAAGGGTAAAATACTACCTTGACCCGATTGAGGTTCGGATAGGATTTTTTGGGTATGAAACTAACCAGTGACGGCTGAAAGCGGTCATAGCTGTAGAACTCACAGATACCTTCGTTTTGACTGGTTATGGCTCCCGTAACTCTAAACGAGCCAAGAGTTATGGCCCTCCGAAGAATCGATATCCACAGGGTGCAACATCTACGGTGCAAGGTGCAACATCCGTCCAAAATGACGAAACAGTGCCGTACGACCTTTAGAAATGAGTGCATGGATTTGAAACATTGCAGTACCATGGTGCACCACTCTCCAGCGATGGTAAATCATAGACCAGCCACGGGGATCCCGTTTTACAGAAAAAATCCACGTGACGAAAAAACGAAGGGTAAAATACTTCCTTGACCTGATTGAGGTTCGGATAGGATTTTTTGGGTATGAAACTAACCAGTGATGGCTGAAAGCTGCCATAGCTGTAAAACTCACAGATACCTTCGTTTTGACTGGTTATGGCTCCCGTAACTCTAAACAAGCCAAGAGTTATGGCCCTCCGAAGAATCGATATCCACAGGGTGCAACATCTACGGTGCAAGGTGCAACATCCGTCCAAAATGATGAAACAGTGCCGTACGACCTTTAGAAATGAGTGCATGGATTTGAAACATTGCAGTACCATGGTGCACCACTCTCCAGCGATGGTAAATCATAGACCAGCCACGGGGATCCCGTTTTACAGAAAAAATCCACGTGACGAAAAAACGAAGGGTACAAGAATCCCATGATCCGATTGAGGTTCGGATAGGATTTTTTGGGTATGAAACTAACCAGTGACGACTGAAAGCTGTCATAGCTGTAGAACTCACAGATACCTTCGTTTTGACTGGTTATCGCACCCGTAACTCTAAACGAGCCAAGAGTTATGGCCCTCCGAAGAATCGATATCCACAGGGTGCAACATCTACGGTGCAAGGTGCAACATCCGTCCAAAATGACGAAACAGTGCCGTACGACCTTTAGAAATGAGTGCATGTATTTGAAACATTGCGGTACCATGGTGCACCACTCTCTAGCGATGGTAAATCATAGACCAGCCACGGGGATCCCGTTTTACAGAAAAAATCCACGTGACGAAAAAACAAAGGGTAAAATACTTCCTTGACCCGATTGAGGTTCGGATAGGATTTTTTGGGTATGAAACTAACCAGTGACGGCTGGAAGCTGTCATAGCTGTAGAACTCACAGATACCTTCGTTTTGACTGGTTATGGCTCCCGTAACTCTAAACGAGCCAAGAGTTATGGCCCTCCGAAGAATCGATATCCACAGGGTGCAACATCTACGGTGCAAGGTGCAACATCCGTCCAAAATGACGAAACAGTGCCGTACGACCTTTAGAAATGAGTGCATGGATTTGAAACATTGCAGTACCATGGTGCACCACTCTCCAGCGATGGTAAATCATAGACCAGCCACGGGGATCCCGTTTTACAGAAAAAATCCACGTGACGAAAAAACGAAGGGTAAAATACTTCCTTGACCCGATTGAGATTCGGATAGGATTTTTTGGGTATGAAACTAACCAGTGACGGCTGAAAGCGGTCATAGCTGTAGAACTCACAGATACCTTCGTTTTGACTGGTTATGGCTCCCGTAACTCTAAACGAGCCAAGAGTTATGGCCCTCCGAAGAATCGATATCCACAGGGTGCAACATCTACGGTGCAAGGTGCAACATCCGTCCAAAATAACGAAACAGTGCCGTACGACCTTTAGAAATGAGTGCATGTATTTGAATCATTGCGGTACCATGGTGCACCACTCTCCAGCGATGGTAAGTCATAGGCCAGCCACGGGGATCCCGTTTTATAGAAAAAATCCACGTGACGAAAAAACGAAGGGTAAAATACTACCTTGACCCGATTGAGGCTCGGATAGGATTTTTTGGGTATGAAACTAACCAGTGACGGCTGAAAGCCGTCATAGCTGTAGAACTCACAGATACCTTCATTTTGACTAGTTATGGCTCCCGTAACTCTAAACGAGCCAAGACTTATGGCCCTCCGAAGAATCGATATCCACAGGGTGCAACATCTACGGTGCAAGGTGCAACATCCGTCGAAAATGACGAAACAGTGCCGTACGACCTTTAGAAATGAGTGCATGGATTTAAAACATTGCAGTACCATAGTGCACCACTCTCCAGCGGTGGTAAATCATAGACCAGCCACGGGGATCCCGTTTTACAGAAAAAATCCACGTGACGAAAAACGAAGGGTACAAGAATCCCATGACCCGATTGAGGTTCGGATAGGATTTTTTGGGTATGAAACTAACCAGTGACGGCTGAAAGCGGTCATAGCTGTAGAACTCACAGATACCTTCGTTTTGACTGGTTATGGTTCCCGTAAATCTAAACGAGCGAAGAGTTATGGCCCTCCGAAGAATCGATATCCACAGGGTGCAACATCTACGGTGCAAGGTGCAACATCCGTCCAAAATGACGAAACAGTGCCGTACGACCTTTAGAAATGAGTGCATGGATTTGAAACATTGCAGTACCATGGTGCACCACTCTCCAGCGATGGTAAATCATAGGCCAGCCACGGGGATCCCGTTTTACAGAAAAATCCACGTGACGAAAAAACAAAGGGTAAAATACTTCCTTGACCTGATTGAGGTTCGGATAGGATTTTTTGGGTATGAAACTAACTAGTGACGGCTGAAAGCCATCATAGCTGTAGAACTCACAGATACCTTCGTTTTGACTGGTTATGGCTCCCGTAAATCTAAACGAGCCAAGACTTATGGCCCTCCGAAGAATCGATATCCACAGGGTGCAACATCTACGGTGCAAGGTGCAACATCCGTCCAAAATGACGAAACAGTGCCGTACGACCTTTAGAAATGAGTGCATGGATTTGAAACATTGCAGTACCATAGTGCACCACTCTCCAGCGATGGTAAATCATAGACCAGCCACGGGGATCCCGTTTTACAGAAAAAACGCACGTGACGAAAAACGAAGGGTACAAGAATCCCATGACCCTATTGAGGTTCGGATAGGATTTTTTGGGTATGAAACTAACCAGTGAAGGCTAAAAGCTGTCATAGCTGTAGAACTCACAGATACCTTCGTTTTGACTGGTTATGGCTCCCGTAACTCTAAACGAGCCAAGAGTTATGGCCCTCCGAAGAATCGATATCCACAGGGTGCAACATCTACGGTGCAAGGTGCAACATCCGTCCAAAATGACAAAACAGTGCCGTACGACCTTTAGAAATGAGTGCATGGATTTGAAACATTGCAGTACCATGGTGCGCCACTCTCCAGCGATGGTAAATCATAGACCAGCCACGGGGATCCCGTTTTACAGAAAAAATCCACGTGACGAAAAAACGAAGGGCAAAAAACTTCCATGACCCGCTTGAGGTTCGGATAGGATTTTTGGGTATGAAACTAACCAGTGACGGCTGAAAGCTGTCATAGCTGTAGAACTCACAGATACCTTTGTTTTGACTGGTTATGGCTCCCGTAACTCTAAACGAGCCAAGAGTTATGGCCCTCCGAAGAATCGATATCCACAGGGTGCGACATCTACGGTGCAAGGTGCAACATCCGTCCAAAATGACGAAACAGTGCCGTACGTCCTTTAGAAATGAGTGCATGGATTTGAAACATTGCAGTACCATGGTGCACCACTCTCCAGCGATGGTAAATCATAGACCAGCCACGGGGATCCCGTTTTACGGAAAAAAATCCACGTGATGAAAAAACGAAGGGTAAAAAACTTCCATGACCCGATTGAGGTTCGGATAGGATTTTTGGGTATGAAACTAACCAGTGATGGCTGAAAGCCGTCATAGCTGTAGAACTCACAGATACCTTCGTTTTGACTGGTTATGGCTCCCGTAACTCTAAACGAGGCAAGAGTTATGGCCCTCCGAAGAATCGATATCCACGGGGTGCAACATCTACGGTGCAAGGTACAACATCCGTCCAAAATGACGAAACAGTGCCGTACGACCTTTAGAAACGAGTGCATGTATTTGAAACATTGCGGTACCATGGTGCACCACTCTCCAGCGATGGTAAATCATAGACCAGCCACGGGGATCCCGTTTTACAGAAAAAATCCACGTGACGAAAAAACGAAGGGTAAAATACTACCTTGACCCGACTGAGGTTCGGATAGGATTTTTTGGGTATGAAACTAACCAGTGACGGCTGAAAGCGGTCATAGCTGTAGAACTCACAGATACCTTCGTTTTGACTGGTTATGGCTCCCGTAACTCTAAACGAGCCAAGAGTTATGGCCCTCCGAAGAATCGATATCCACGGGGTGCAACATCTACGGTGCAAGGTGCAACATCCGTCCAAAAAGACGAAACAGTGCCGTACGTTCTTTAGAAATGAGTGCATGGATTTGAAACATTGCAGACCATGGTGCACCACTCTCCAGCGATGGTAAATCATAGACCAGCCACGGGGATCCCGTTTTACAGAAAAAATCCACGTGACGAAAAAACGAAGGGTAAAAAACTTCCTTGACCCGATTGAGGTTCGGATAGGATTTTTTGGGTATGAAACTAACCAGTGACGGCTGAAAGCTGTCATAGCTGTAGAACTCACAGATACCTTCATTTTGACTGGTTATGGCACCCGTAACTCTAAACGAGCCAAGAGTTATGGCCCTCCGAAGAATCGATATCCACAGGGTGCAACATCTACGGTGCAAGGTGCAACATCCGTCCAAAATAACGAAACAGTGCCGTACGACCTTTAGAAATGAGTGCATGTATTTGAAACATTGCGGTACCATGGTGCACCACTCTCTAGCGATGGTAAATCATAGGCCATCCACGGGGATCCCATTTTACAGAAAAAATCCACGTGACGAAAAAACGAAGGGTAAAATACTACCTTGACCCGATCGAGGTTCGGATAGGATTTTTTGGGTATGAAACTAACCAGTGACGGCTGAAAGATGTCATAGCTGTAGAACTCACAGATACCTTCGTTTTGACTGGTTATGGCTCCCGTAACTCTAAACGAGCCAAGAGTTATGGCCCTCCGAAGAATCGATATCCACAGGGTGCAACATCTACGGTGCAAGGTGCAACATCCGTACAAAATGACGAAACAGTGCCGTACGACCTATAGAAATGAGTGCATGTATTTGAAACATTGCAGTACCATGGTGCACCACTCTCCAGCGATGGTAAATCATAAACCAGCCACGGGGATCCCATTTTACAGAAAAAATCCACGTGACGAAAAAACGAAGGGTAAAAAACTTCCTTGACCCGATTGAGGTTCGGATAGGATTTTTTGGGTATGAAACTAACCAGTGACGGTTGAAAGCGGTCATAGCTGTAGAACTCACAGATACCTTCGTTTTGACTGGTTATGGCACCCGTAACTCTAAACGAGCCAAGAGTTATGGCCCTCCGAAGAATCGATATCCACAGGGTGCAACATCTACGGTGCAAGGTGCAACATCCGTCCAAAATAACGAAACAGTGCCGTACGACCTTTAGAAATGAGTGCATGTATTTGAAACATTGCGGTACCATGGTGCACCACTCTGCAGCGATGATAAATCATAGACCAGCCACGGGGATCCCGTTTTACAGAAAAAATCCACGTGACGAAAAAACGAAGGGTAAAATACTTCCTTGACCCGATTGAGGTTCGGATAGGATTTTTTGGGTATGAAACTAACCAGTGACGGCTGAAAGTGGTCATAGCTGTAGAACTCACAGATACCTTCGTTTTGACTGGTTATGGCTCCCGTAACTCTAAACGAGGCAAGAGTTATGGCCCTCCGAATAATCGATATCCACGGGGTGCAACATCTACGGTGCAAGGTACAACATCCGTCCAAAATGACGAAACAGTGCCGTACGACCGTTAGAAATGAGTGCATGTATTTGAAACATTGCGGTACCATGGTGCACCACTCTCCAGCGATGATAAATCATAGACCAGCCACGGGGATCCCGTTTTACAGAAAAGATCCACGTGACGAAAAAACAAAGGGTAAAATACTTCCTTGACCCGATTGAGGTTCGGATAGGATTTTTTGGGTATGAAACTAACCAGTGACGGCTGAAAGCTGTCAAAGCTGTAAAACTCACAGATACCTTCGTTTTGACTGGTTATGGCTCCCGTAACTCTAAACGAGCCAAGAGTTATGGCCCTCCGAAGAATCGATATCCACGGGGTGCAACATCTACGGTGCAAGGTGCAACATCCGTCCAAAATTAAGAAACAGTGCCGTACGTCCTTTAGAAATGAGTGCATGGATTTGAAACATTGCAGTACCATGGTGCACCACTCTCCAGCGATGGTAAATCATAGACCAGCCACGGGGATCCCGTTTTACAGAAAAAATCCACGTGACGAAAAAACGAAGGGTAAAATGTTTCCTTGACCCGATTGAGGTTCGGATAGGATTTTTTGGGTATGAAACTAACCAGTGATGGCTGAAAGCTGTCATAGCTGTAGAACTCACAGATACCTTCGTTTTGACTGGTTATGGCACCCGTAACTCTAAACGAGCCAAGATTTATGGCCCTCCGAAGAATCGATATCCACAGGGTGCAACATCTACGGTGCAAGTTGCAACATCCGTCCAAAATGACGAAACAGTGTCGTACGACCTTTAGAAATGAGTGCATGGATTCGAAACATTGCAGTACCATGGTGCACCACTCTCCAGTGATGGTAAATGGTAGACCAGCGACGTGGATCCCGTTTTACAGAAAAAATCCACGTGACAAAAAAACGAAGGCTAAAATACTACCTTGACCCGATTGAGGTTCGGATAGGATTTTTTGGGTATGAAACTAACCAGTGACGGCTGAAAGCTGTCATAGCTGTAGAACTCACAGATACCTACGTTTTGACTGGTTATGGCTCCCGTAACTCTAAACGAGCCAAGAGTTATGGCCCTCCGAAGAATCGATATCCACAGGGTGCAACATCTACGGTGCAAGGTGCAACATCCGTCCAAAATGACGAAACAGTGTCGTACGTCCTTTAGAAATGAGTGCAAGGATTTGAAACATTGCGGTACCATGGTGCACCACTCTCCAGCGATGGTAAATCATAGACCAGCCACGGGGATCCCGTTTTACAGAAAAAATCCACGTGACGAAAAAACGAAGGGTAAAATACTTCCTTGACCCGATTGAGGTTCGGATAGGATTTTTTGGGTATGAAACTAACCAGTGACGGCTGAAAGTGGTCATAGCTGTAGAACTCACAGATACCTTCGTTTTGACTGGTTATGGCTCCCGTAACTCTAAACGAGCCAAGAGTTATGGCCCTCCGAAGAATCGATATCCACAGGGTGCAACATCTACGGTGCAAGGTGCAACATCCGTCCAAAATAACGAAACAGTGCCGTACGACCTTTAGAAATGAGTGCATGTATTTGAAACATTGCGGTACCATGGTGCACCACTCTCCAGCGATGGTAAATCATAGGCCAGCCACGGGGATCCCGTTTTACAGAAAAAATCCACGTGACGAAAAAACGAAGGGTAAAATACTACCTTGACCAGATTGAGGTTCGGATAGGATTTTTTGGGTATGAAACTAACCAGTGACGGCTGAAAGCCGTCATAGCTGTAGAACTCACAGATACCTTCGTTTTGACTGGTTATGGCTCCCGTAACTCTAAACGAGCCAAGACTTATGGCCCTCCGAAGAATCGATATCCACGGGGTGCAACATCTACGGTGCAAGGTGCAACATCCGTCGAAAATAACGAAACAGTGCCGTACGACCTTTAGAAATGAGTGCATGGATTTAAAACATTGCAGTACCATAGTGCACCACTCTCCAGCGATGGTAAATCATAGACCAGCCACGGGGATCCCGTTTTACAGAAAAAATCCACGTGACGAAAAACGAAGGGTACAAGAATCCCATGACCAGATTGAGGTTCGGATAGGATTTTTTGGGTATGAAACTAACCAGTGAAGGCTAAAAGCTGTCATGACTGTAGAACTCACAGATACCTTCGTTTTGACTGATTATGGCTCCCGTAACTCTAAACGAGCCAAGAGTTATGGCCCTCCGAAGAATCGATATCCACAGGGTGCAACATCTACGGTGCAAGGTGCAACATCCGTCCAAAATGACGAAACAGTGTCGTACGACCTTTAGAAATGAGTGCATGTATTTGAAACATTGCAGTACCATGGTGCACCACTCTCCAGCGATGGTAAATCATAGACCAGCCACGGGGATCCCATTTTACAGAAAAAATCCACGTGACGAAAAAACGAAGGGTAAAAAACTTCCTTGACCCGATTGAGGTTCGGATAGGATTTTTTGGGTATGAAACTAACCAGTGACGGCTGAAAGCCGTCATAGCTGTAGAACTCACAGATACCTTCGTTTTGACAGGTTACGGCACCCGTAACTCTAAACGAGACAAGAGTTATGGCCCTCCGAAGAATCGATATCCACAGGGTGCAACATCTACGGTGCAAGGTGCAACATCCGTCCAAAATAACGAAACAGTGTCGTACGACCTTTAGAAATGAGTGCATGTATTTGAAACATTGCGGTACCATGGTGCACCACTCTCCAGCGATGGTAAACCATAGGCCAGCCACGGGGATCCCGTTTTACAGAAAAAATCCACGTGACGAAAAAACGAAGGGTAAAATACTACCTTGACCCGATCGAGGTTCGGATAGGATTTTTTGGGTATGAAACTAACCAGTGACGGCTGAAAGATGTCATAGCTGTAGAACTCACAGATACCTTCGTTTTGACTGGTTATGGCTCCCGTAACTCTAAACGAGCCAAGAGTTATGGCCCTCCGAAGAATCGATATCCATAGGGTGCAACATCTACGGTGCAAGGTGCAACATCCGTCCAAAATGACGAAACAGTGCCGTACGACCTTTAGAAATGAGTGCATGTATTTGAAACATTGCAGTACCATGGTGCACCACTCTCCAGCGATGGTAAATCATAGACCAGCCACGGGGATCCTATTTTACAGAAAAAATCCACGTGACGAAAAAACGAAGGGTAAAAAACTTCCTTGACCCGATTGAGGTTCGGATAGGATTTTTTGGGTATGAAACTGACCAGTGACGGCTGAAAGTTGTCATAGCTGTAGAACTCACAGATACCTTCGTTTTGACTGGTTATGGCACCCGTAACTCTAAACGAGCCAAGAGTTATGGCCCTCCGAAGAATCGATATCCACAGGGTGCAACATCTACGGTGCAAGGTGCAACATCCGTCCAAAATGACGAAACAGTGCCGTACGACCTTTAGAAATGAGTGCGTGGATTTGAAACATTGCAGTACCATGGTGCACCACTCTGCAGCGATGATAAATCATAGACCAGCCACGGGGATCCCGTTTTACAGAAAAATCCACGTGACGAAAAAACGAAGGGTAAAATACTTCCTTGACCCGATTGAGGTTCGGATAGGATTTTTTGGGTATGAAACTAACCAGTGACGGCTGAAAGCGGTCATAGCTGTAGAACTCACAGATACCTTCGTTTTGACTGGTTATGGCTCCCGTAACTCTAAACGAGGCAAGAGTTATGACCCTCCGAAGAATCGATATCCACGGGGTGCAACATCTACGGTGCAAGGTACAACATCCGTCCAAAATGACGAAACAGTGCCGTACGACCTTTAGAAATGAGTGCATGTATTTGAAACATTGAGGTACCATGGTGCACCACTCTCCAGCGATGGTAAATCATAGACCAGCCATGGGGATCCCGTTTTACAGAAAAAATCCACGTGACGAAAAAACGAAGGGTAAAATACTTCCTTGACCCGATTGAGGTTCGGATAGGATTTTTTGGGTATGAAACTAACCAGTGACGGCTGAAAGCTGTCATAGCTGTAGAACTCACAGATACCTTCGTTTTGACTGGTTATGGCACCCGTAACTCTAAACGAGCCAAGATTTATGGCCCTCCGAAGAATCGATATCTACAGGGTGCAACATCTACGGTGCAAGGTGCAACATCCGTCCAAAATGACGAAACAGTGTCGTACGACCTTTAGAAATGAGTGCATGGATTTGAAACATTGCAGTACCATGGTGCACCACTCTCCAGCGATGGTAAATGATAGACCAGCCACGTGGATCCCGTTTTACAGAAAAAATCCACGTGACGAAAATACGAAGGGTAAAATACTTCTTTGACCCGATTGAGGTTCGGATAGGATTTTTTGGGTATGAAACTAACCAGTGACAGTTGAAAGCGTTCATAGCTGTAGAACTCACAGATACCATCGTTTTGACTGGTTATGGCTCCCGTAACTCTAAACGAGCCAAGAGTTATGGCCCTCCGAAGAATCGATATCCACAGGGTGCAACATCTACGGTGCAAGGTGCAACATCCGTCCAAAATGACGAAACAGTGCCGTACGACCTTTAGAATTGAGTGCATGGATTTGAAACATTGCGGTACCATGGTGCACCACTCTCCAGCGATGGTAAATCATAGGCCAACCACGGGGATCCCGTTTTACAGAATAAATCCACGTGACGAAAAAACGAAGCGTAAAAAACTTCCATGACCCGATTGAGGTTCGGATAGGATTTTTGGGCATGAAACTAACCAGTGACGGCTGAAAGCAGTCATAGCTGTAGAACTCACAGATACCTTCGTTTTGACTGGTTATGGCTCCCGTAACTCTAAACGAGCCAAGAGTTATGGCCCTCCGAAGAATCGATATCCACAGGGTGCAACATCTACGGTGCAAGGTGCAACATCCGTCCAAAATGACGAAACAGTGCCGTACGACCTTTAGAAATGAGTGCATGTATTTGAAACATTGCAGTACCATGGTGCACCACTCTCCAGCGATGGTAAATCATAGGCCAGCCACGGGGATCCCGTTTTACAGAAAAAATCCACGTGACGAAAAAACGAATGGTAAAATACTACCTTGACCCGATTGAGGTTCGGATAGGATTTTTTGGGTATGAAACTAACCAGTGACGGCTGAAAGCTGTCATAGCTGTAGAACTCATAGATACCTTCGTTTTGACTGGTTTTGGCTCCCGTAACTCTAAACGAGCCAAGAGTTATGGCCCTCCGAAGAATCCATATCCACGGGGTGCAACATCTACGGTGCAAGGTGCCACATCCGTCCAAAATAACGAAACAGTGCCGTACGACCTTTAGAAATGAGTGCATGGATTTGAAACACTGCAGTGCCATGGTGCACCACTCTCCAGCGATGGTAAATCATAAGCCAGCCACGGGAATCCCGTTTTACAGAAAAAATCCACGTGACGAAAAAAGGAAGGGTAAAATACTTCCTTGACCCGATTGAGGTTCGGATAGGATTTTTTGGGTATGAAACTAACCAGGACGGCTGAAAGCTGCCATAGCTATAGAACTCACAGATACCTTCGTTTTGACTGGTTATGGCACCCGTAACTCTAAACGAGCCAAGAGTTATGGCCCTCCGAAGAATCGATATCCACAGGGTGCAACATCTACGGTGCAAGGTGCAACATCCGTCCAAAATGACGAAACAGTGCCGTACGACCTTTAGAAATGAGTGCATGTATTTGAAACATTGCGGTACCATGGTGCACCACTCTGCAGCGATGATAAATCATAGACCAGCCACGGGGATCCCGTTTTACAGAAAAATCCACGTGACGAAAAAACGAAGGGTAAAATACTTCCTTGACCCGATTGATGTTCGGATAGGATTTTTTGGGTATGAAACTAACCAGTGACGGCTGAAAGCGGTCATAGCTGTAGAACTCACAGATACCTTCGTTTTGACTGGTTATGGCTCCCGTAACTCTAAACGAGGCAAGAGTTATGGCCCTCCGAAGAATCGATATCCACGGGGTGCAACATCTACGGTGCAAGGTACAACATCCGTCCAAAATGACGAAACAGTGCCGTACGACCTTTAGAAATGAGTGCATGTATTTGAAACATTGAGGTACCATGGTGCACCACTCTCCAGCGATGGTAAATCATAGACCAGCCATGGGGATCCCGTTTTACAGAAAAAATCCACGTGACGAAAAAACGAAGGGTAAAATACTTCCTTGACCCGATTGAGGTTCGGATAGGATTTTTTGGGTATGAAACTAACCAGTGACGGCTGAAAGCTGTCATAGCTGTAGAACTCACAGATACCTTCGTTTTGACTGGTTATGGCACCCGTAACTCTAAACGAGCCAAGATTTATGGCCCTCCGAAGAATCGATATCTACAGGGTGCAACATCTACGGTGCAAGGTGCAACATCCGTCCAAAATGACGAAACAGTGTCGTACGACCTTTAGAAATGAGTGCATGGATTTGAAACATTGCAGTACCATGGTGCACCACTCTCCAGCGATGGTAAATGATAGACCAGCCACGTGGATCCCGTTTTACAGAAAAAATCCACGTGACGAAAATACGAAGGGTAAAATACTTCTTTGACCCGATTGAGGTTCGGATAGGATTTTTTGGGTATGAAACTAACCAGTGACAGTTGAAAGCGTTCATAGCTGTAGAACTCACAGATACCATCGTTTTGACTGGTTATGGCTCCCGTAACTCTAAACGAGCCAAGAGTTATGGCCCTCCGAAGAATCGATATCCACAGGGTGCAACATCTACGGTGCAAGGTGCAACATCCGTCCAAAATGACGAAACAGTGCCGTACGACCTTTAGAATTGAGTGCATGGATTTGAAACATTGCGGTACCATGGTGCACCACTCTCCAGCGATGGTAAATCATAGGCCAACCACGGGGATCCCGTTTTACAGAATAAATCCACGTGACGAAAAAACGAAGCGTAAAAAACTTCCATGACCCGATTGAGGTTCGGATAGGATTTTTGGGCATGAAACTAACCAGTGACGGCTGAAAGCAGTCATAGCTGTAGAACTCACAGATACCTTCGTTTTGACTGGTTATGGCTCCCGTAACTCTAAACGAGCCAAGAGTTATGGCCCTCCGAAGAATCGATATCCACAGGGTGCAACATCTAAGGTGCAAGGTGCAACATCCGTCCAAAATGACGAAACAGTGTCGTACGACCTTTAGAAATGAGTGCATGTATTTGAAACATTGCAGTACCATGGTGCACCACTCTCCAGCGATGGTAAATCATAGGCCAGCCACGGGGATCCCGTTTTACAGAAAAAATCCACGTGACGAAAAAACGAATGGTAAAATACTACCTTGACCCGATTGAGGTTCGGATAGGATTTTTTGGGTATGAAACTAACCAGTGACGGCTGAAAGCTGTCATAGCTGTAGAACTCATAGATACCTTCGTTTTGACTGGTTTTGGCTCCCGTAACTCTAAACGAGCCAAGAGTTATGGCCCTCCGAAGAATCCATATCCACGGGGTGCAACATCTACGGTGCAAGGTGCCACATCCGTCCAAAATAACGAAACAGTGCCGTACGACCTTTAGAAATGAGTGCATGGATTTGAAACATTGCAGTGCCATGGTGCACCACTCTCCAGCGATGGTAAATCATAAGCCAGCCACGGGAATCCCGTTTTACAGAAAAAATCCACGTGACGAAAAAACGAAGGGTAAAATACTTCCTTGACCCGATTGAGGTTCGGATAGGATTTTTTGGGTATGAAACTAACCAGGACGGCTGAAAGCTGCCATAGCTATAGAACTCACAGATACCTTCGTTTTGACTGGTTATGGCACCCGTAACTCTAAATGAGCCAAGAGTTATGGCCCTCCGAAGAATCGATATCAACAGGGTGCAACATCTACGGTGCAAGGTGCAACATCCGTCCAAAATGACGAAACAGTGCCGTACGACCTTTAGAAATGAGTGCATGGATTTGAAACATTGCAGTACCATGGTGCACCACTCTGCAGCGATGGTAAATCATAGACCAGCCACGGGGATCCCGTTTTACAGAAAAAATCCACGTGACGAAAAAACGAAGGGTAAAATACTTCCTTGACCCGATTGAGGTTCGGATAGGATTTTTTGGATATGAAACTAACCAGTGACGGCTGAAAGCGGTCATAGCTGTAGAACTCACAGATACCTTCGTTTTGACTGGTTATGGCTCCCGTAACTCTAAACGAGGCAAGAGTTATGGCCCTCCGAAGAATCGATATCCACGGGGTGCAACATCTACGGTGCAAGGTACAACATCCGTCCAAAATGACGAAACAGTGCCGTACGACCTTTAGAAATGAGTGCATGTATTTGAAACATTGAGGTACCATGGTGCACCACTCTCCAGCGATGGTAAATCATAGACCAGCCATGGGGATCCCGTTTTACAGAAAAAATCCACGTGACGAAAAAACGAAGGGTAAAATACTTCCTTGACCCGATTGAGGTTCGGATAGGATTTTTTGGGTATGAAACTAACCAGTGACGGCTGAAAGCTGTCATAGCTGTAGAACTCACATATACCTTCGTTTTGACTGGTTATGGCACCCGTAACTCTAAACGAGCCAAGATTTATGGCCCTCCGAAGAATCGATATCTACAGGGTGCAACATCTACGGTGCAAGGTGCAACATCCGTCCAAAATGACGAAACAGTGTCGTACGACCTTTAGAAATGAGTGCATGGATTTGAAACATTGCAGTACCATGGTGCACCACTCTCCAGCGATGGTAAATGATAGACCAGCCACGTGGATCCCGTTTTACAGAAAAAATCCACGTGACGAAAATACGAAGGGTAAAATACTTCTTTGACCCGATTGAGGTTCGGATAGGATTTTTTGGGTATGAAACTAACCAGTGACAGTTGAAAGCGTTCATAGCTGTAGAACTCACAGATACCATCGTTTTGACTGGTTATGGCTCCCGTAACTCTAAACGAGCCAAGAGTTATGGCCCTCCGAAGAATCGATATCCACAGGGTGCAACATCTACGGTGCAAGGTGCAACATCCGTCCAAAATGACGAAACAGTGCCGTACGACCTTTAGAATTGAGTGCATGGATTTGAAACATTGCGGTACCATGGTGCACCACTCTCCAGCGATGGTAAATCATAGGCCAACCACGGGGATCCCGTTTTACAGAATAAATCCACGTGACGAAAAAACGAAGCGTAAAAAACTTCCATGACCCGATTGAGGTTCGGATAGGATTTTTGGGCATGAAACTAACCAGTGACGGCTGAAAGCAGTCATAGCTGTAGAACTCACAGATACCTTCGTTTTGACTGGTTATGGCTCCCGTAACTCTAAACGAGCCAAGAGTTATGGCCCTCCGAAGAATCGATATCCACAGGGTGCAACATCTACGGTGCAAGGTGCAACATCCGTCCAAAATGACGAAACAGTGCCGTACGACCTTTAGAAATGAGTGCATGTATTTGAAACATTGCAGTACCATGGTGCACCACTCTCCAGCGATGGTAAATCATAGGCCAGCCACGGGGATCCCGTTTTACAGAAAAAATCCACGTGACGAAAAAACGAATGGTAAAATACTACCTTGACCCGATTGAGGTTCGGATAGGATTTTTTGGGTATGAAACTAACCAGTGACGGCTGAAAGCTGTCATAGCTGTAGAACTCATAGATACCTTCGTTTTGACTGGTTTTGGCTCCCGTAACTCTAAACGAGCCAAGAGTTATGGCCCTCCGAAGAATCCATATCCACGGGGTGCAACATCTACGGTGCAAGGTGCCACATCCGTCCAAAATAACGAAACAGTGCCGTACGACCTTTAGAAATGAGTGCATGGATTTGAAACATTGCAGTGCCATGGTGCACCACTCTCCAGCGATGGTAAATCATAAGCCAGCCACGGGAATCCCGTTTTACAGAAAAAATCCACGTGACGAAAAAACGAAGGGTAAAATACTTCCTTGACCCGATTGAGGTTCGGATAGGATTTTTTGGGTATGAAACTAACCAGGACGGCTGAAAGCTGCCATAGCTATAGAACTCACAGATACCTTCGTTTTGACTGGTTATAGCACCCGTAACTCTAAATGAGCCAAGAGTTATGGCCCTCCGAAGAATCGATATCAACAGGGTGCAACATCTACGGTGCAAGGTGCAACATCCGTCCAAAATGACGAAACAGTGCCGTACGACCTTTAGAAATGAGTGCATGGATTTGAAACATTGCAGTACCATGGTGCACCACTCTGCAGCGATGGTAAATCATAGACCAGCCACGGGGATCCCGTTTTACAGAAAAAATCCACGTGACGAAAAAACGAAGGGTAAAATACTTCCTTGACCCGATTGAGGTTCGGATAGGATTTTTTGGATATGAAACTAACCAGTGACGGCTGAAAGCGGTCATAGCTGTAGAACTCATAGATACCTTCGTTTTGACTGGTTATGGCTCCCGTAACTCTAAACGAGCCAAGAGTTATGGCCCTCCGAAGAATCGATATCCACAGGGTGCAACATCTACGGTGCAAGGTGCAACATCCGTCCAAAATGACGAAACAGTGCCGTACGACCTTTAGAAATGAGTGCATGTATTTGAAACATTGCAGTACCATGGTGCACCACTCTCCAGCGATGGTAAATCATAGGCCAGCAACGGGGATCCCATTTTACAGAAAAAATCCACGTGACGAAAAAACGAAGGGTAAAATACTACCTTGAACCGATTGAGGTTCGGATAGGATTTTTTGGGTATGAAACTAACCAGTGACGGCTGAAAGCAGTCATAGTAGTAGAACTCACAGATACCTTCGTTTTGACTGGTTATGGCTCCCGTAACTCTGAACGAGCCAAGAGTTATGGCCCTCCGAAGAATCGATATCCACAGGGTGCAACATCTACGGTGCAAGGTTCAACATCCGTCCAAAATGACGAAACAATGTCGTACGACCTTTAGAAATGAGTGCATGGATTTGAAACATTGCAGTACCATGGTGCACCACTCTCCAGCGATGGTAAATCATAGGCCAGCCACGGGGATCCCGTTTTACAGAAAAAATCCACGTGACGAAAAAACGAAGGTAAAATACTTCCTTGACCCGATTGAGGTTCGGATAGGATTTTTTGGGTATGAAACTAACCTGTGACGGCTGAAAGCTGTCATAGCTGTAGAACTCACAGACACCTTCGTTTTGACTGGTTATGGCTCCCGTAACTCTAAACGAGCCAAGAGTTATGGCCCTACAAAGAATCGATATCCACAGGGTGCAACATCTACGGTGCAAGGTGCAACATCCGTCCAAAATGACGAAACAGTGCCGTACGACCTTTAGAAATGAGTGCATGGATTTGAAACATTGCAGTACCATGGTGCACCACTCTCCAGCGATGGTAAATCATAGACCAGCCACGGGGATCCCGTTTTACAGAAAAAATCCACGTGACGAAAAAACGAAGGGCAAAAAACTTCCATGACCCGCTTGAGGTTCGGATAGGATTTTTTGGGTATGAAACTAACCAGTGACGGCTGAAAGCTGTCATAGCTGTAGAACTCACAGATACCTTTGTTTTGACTGGTTATGGCTCCCGTAACTCTAAACGAGCCAAGAGTTATGGCCCTCCGAAGAATCGATATCCACAGGGTGCGACATCTACGGTGCAAGGTGCAACATCCGTCCAAAATGACGAAACAGTGCCGTACGTCCTTTAGAAATGAGTGCATGGATTTGAAACATTGCAGTACCATGGTGCACCACTCTCCAGCGATGGTAAATCATAGACCAGCCACGGGGATCCCGTTTTACGGAAAAAAATCCACGTGATGAAAAAACGAAGGGTAAAAAACTTCCATGACCCGATTGAGGTTCGGATAGGATTTTTGGGTATGAAACTAACCAGCGATGGCTGAAAGCCGTCATAGCTGTAGAACTCACAGATACCTTCGTTTTGACTGGTTATGGCTCCCGTAACTCTAAACGAGCCAAGAGTTATGGCCCTCCGAAGAATCGATATCCACAGGGTGCAACATCTACGGTGCAAGGTGAAACATCCGTCCAAAATGACGAAACAGTGCCGTACGACCTTTAGAAATGAGTGCATGGATTTGAAACATTGCGGTACCATGGTGCACCACTCTCCAGCGATGGTAAATCATAGACCAGGCACGGGGATCCCATTTTACAGAAAAAATCCACGTGACGAAAAAACGAAGGGTAAAAAACTTCCATGACCCGATTGAGGTTCGGATATGATTTATGGGTATGAAACTAACCAGTGACGGCTGAAAGCTGTCATAGCTGTAGAACTCACAGATACCTTCGTTTTGACTGGTTATGGCTCCCATAACTCTAAACGAGCCAAGAGTTATGGCCCTCCGAAGAATCGATATCCACAGGGTGCAACATCTACGGTGCAAGGTGCAACATCCGTCCAAAATGACGAAACAGTACCGTACGACCTTTAGAAATGAGTGCATGGATTTGAAACATTGCAGTACCATGGTGCACCACTCTCCAGCGATGGTAAATCATAGGCCAGCCACGGGGATCCCGTTTTACAAAAAAAATCCACGTGACGTAAAAACGAAGGGTAAAAAACTTCCATGACCCGATTGAGGTTTGGATAGGATTTTTGGGTATGAAACTAACCAGTGACGGCTGAAAGCTGTCATAGCTGTAGAACTCACAGACACCTTCGTTTTGAATGGTTATGGCTCCCGTAACTCTAAACGAGCCAAGAGTTATGGCCCTCCAAAGAATCGATATCCACAGGGTGCAAATTCTACGGTGCAAGGTGCAACATCCGTCCAAAATGACGAAACAGTGCCGTACGACCTTTAGAAATGAGTGCATGGATTTGAAACATTGCAGTACCATGGTGCACCACTCTCCAGCGATGGTAAATCATAGACCAGCCACGGGGATCCCGTTTTACAGAAAAAATCCACGTGAGAAAAAACGATGGGTAAAAAACTTCCATGACCCGATTGAGGTTCGGATAGGATTTTTGGGTATGAAACTAACCAGTGACGGCTGAAAGCTGTCATAGCTGTAGAACTCACAGATACCTTCGTTTTGACTGGTTATGGCTCCCGTAACTCTAAACGAGCCAAGAGTTATGGCCCTCCGAAGAATCGATATCCACAGGGTGCAACATCTACGGTGCAAGGTGCAACATCCGTCCAAAATGACGAAACAGTGCCGTACGTCCTTTAGAAATGAGTGCATGGATTTGAAACATTGCAGTACCATGGTGCACCACTCTCCAGCGATGGTAAATCATAGACCAGCCACGGGGATCCCGTTTTACGGAAAAAATCCACGTGATGAAAAAACGAAGGGTAAAATACTTCCTTGACCCGATTGAGGTTCGGATAGGATTTTTTGGGTATGAAACAAACCAATGACGGCTGAAAGCTGTCATAGCTGTAGAACTCACAGATACATTCGTTTTGACTGGTTATGGCTCCCGTAACTCTAAACGAGCCAAGAGTTATGGCCCTCCGAAGAATCGATATCCACAGGGTGCAACATCTACGGTGCAAGGTGCAACATCCGTCCAAAATGACGAAACAGTGCCGCACGACCTTTAGAAATGAGTGCATGGATTTGAAACATTGCAGTACCATGGTGCACCACTCTCCAGCGATGGTAAATCATAGGCCAGCCACGGGGAACCCGTTTTACAGAAAAAATCCACGTGACGAAAAAACGAAGGGTAAATTACTACCTTGACCCGATTGAGGTTCGGATAGGATTTTTTGGGTATGAAACTAACCAGTGACGGCTGAAAGAAGTCATAGCTGTAGAACTCACAGATACCTTCGTTTTGACTGGTTATGGCTCCTGTAACTCGAAACGAGCCAAGAGTTATGTCCCTCCGAAGAATCGATATCCACAGGGTGCAACATCTACGGTGCAAGGTGCAACATCCGTCCAAAATGACGAAACATTGCCGTACGACCTTTAGAAATGAGTGCATGGATTTGAAACATTGCGGTACCATGGTGCACCACTCTCCAGCGATGGTAAATCATAGACCAGTCACGGGGATCCCGTTTTACAGAAAAAATCCACGTGACGAAAAAACGAAGGGTAAAAAACTTCCAAGACCCGATTGAGGTTCGGATAGGATTCTTGGGTATGAAACTAACCAGTGATGGCTGAAAGCCGTCATAGCTGTAGAACTCACAGATACCTTCGTTTTGACTGGTTATGGCTCCCATAACTCTAAACGAGCCAAGAATTATGGCCCTCCGAAGAATCGATATCCACAGGGTGCAACATCTACGGTGCAAGGTGCAACATCCGTCCAAAATGACGAAACAGTGCCGTACGACCTTTAGAAATGAGTGCATAGATTTGAAACATTGCAGTACCATGGTGCACCACTCTCCAGCGATGGTAAATCATAGACCAGCCACGGGGATCCCGTTTTACAGAAAAAATCCACGTGATGAAAAAACGAAGGGTAAAATACTTCCTTGACCCGTTTGAGGTTCGAATAGGATTTTTTGGGTATGAAACTAACCAGTGACGGCTGAAAGCCGTCATAGCTGTAGAACTCACAGACACCTTCGTTTTGACTGGTTATGGCTCCCGTAACTCTAAACGAGCCAAGAGTTATGGCCCTCCAAAGAATCGATATCCACAGGGTGCAACATCTACGGTGCAAGGTGCAACATCCGTCCAAAATGACGAAACAGTGCCGTACGACCTTTAGAAATGAGTGCATGGATTTGAAACATTGCAGTACCATGGTGCACCACTCTCCAGCGATGGTAAATCATAGACCAGCCACGGGGATCCCGTTTTACAGAAAAAATCCACGTGACGAAAAAACGAAGGGCAAAAAACTTCCATGACCCGCTTGAGGTTCGGATAGGATTTTTGGGTATGAAACTAACCAGTGACGGCTGAAAGCTGTCATAGCTGTAGAACTCACAGATACCTTTGTTTTGACTAGTTATGGCTCCCGTAACTCTAAACGAGCCAAGAGTTATGGCCCTCCGAAGAATCGATATCCACAGGGTGCGACATCTACGGTGCAAGGTGCAACATCCGTCCAAAATGACGAAACAGTGCCGTACGTCCTTTAGAAATGAGTGCATGGATTTGAAACATTGCAGTACCATGGTGCACCACTCTCCAGCGATGGTAAATCATAGACCAGCCACGGGGATCCCGTTTTACGGAAAAAAATCCACGTGATGAAAAAACGTAGGGTAAAAAACTTCCATGACCCGATTGAGGTTCGGATAGGATTTTTGGGTATGAAACTAACCAGTGATGGCTGAAAGCCGTCATAGCTGTAGAACTCACAGATACCTTCGTTTTGACTGGTTATGGCTCCCGTAACTCTAAACGAGCCAAGAGTTATGGCCCTCCGAAGAATCGATATCCACAGGGTGCAACATCTACGGTGCAAGGTGAAACATCCGTCCAAAATGACGAAACAGTGCCGTACGACCTTTAGAAATGAGTGCATGGATTTGAAACATTGCGGTACCATGGTGCACCACTCTCCAGCGATGGTAAATCATAGACCAGGCACGGGGATCCCATTTTACAGAAAAAATCCACGTGACGAAAAAACGAAGGGTAAAAAACTTCCATGACCCGATTGAGGTTCGGATATGATTTTTGGGTATGAAACTAACCAGTGACGGCTGAAAGCTGTCATAGCTGTAGAACTCACAGATACCTTCGTTTTGACTGGTTATGGCTCCCATAACTCTAAACGAGCCAAGAGTTATGGCCCTCCGAAGAATCGATATCCACAGGGTGCAACATCTACGGTGCAAGGTGCAACATCCGTCCAAAATGACGAAACAGTACCGTACGACCTTTAGAAATGAGTGCATGGATTTGAAACATTGCAGTACCATGGTGCACCACTCTCCAGCGATGGTAAATCATAGGCCAGCCACGGGGATCCCGTTTTACAAAAAAAATCCACGTGACGTAAAAACGAAGGGTAAAAAACTTCCATGACCCGATTGAGGTTTGGATAGGATTTTTGGGTATGAAACTAACCAGTGACGGCTGAAAGCTGTCATAGCTGTAGAACTCACAGACACCTTCGTTTTGACTGGTTATGGCTCCCGTAACTCTAAACGAGCCAAGAGTTATGGCCCTCCAAAGAATCGATATCCACAGGGTGCAACATCTACGGTGCAAGGTGCAACATCCGTCCAAAATGACGAAACAGTGCCGTACGACCTTTAGAAATGAGTGCATGGATTTGAAACATTGCAGTACCATGGTGCACCACTCTCCAGCGATGGTAAATCATAGACCAGCCACGGGGATCCCGTTTTACAGAAAAAATCCACGTGACGAAAAAACGATGGGTAAAAAACTTCCATGACACGATTGAGGTTCGGATAGGATTTTTGGGTATGAAACTAACCAGTGACGGCTGAAAGCTGTCATAGCTGTAGAACTCACAGATACCTTCGTTTTGACTGGTTATGGCTCCCGTAACTCTAAACGAGCCAAGAGTTATGGCCCTCCGAAGAATCGATATCCACAGGGTGCAACATCTACGGTGCAAGGTGCAACATCCGTCCAAAATGACGAAACAGTGCCGTACGTCCTTTAGAAATGAGTGCATGGATTTGAAACATTGCAGTACCATGGTGCACCACTCTCCAGCGAAGGTAAATCATAGACCAGCCACGGGGATTCCGTTTTACGGAAAAAATCCACGTGATGAAAAAACGAAGGGTAAAATACTTCCTTGACCCGATTGAGGTTCGGATAGGATTTTTTGGGTATGAAACAAACCAATGACGGCTGAAAGCTGTCATAGCTGTAGAACTCACAGATACATTCGTTTTGACTGGTTATGGCTCCCGTAACTCTAAACGAGCCAAGAGTTATGGCCCTCCGAAGAATCGATATCCACAGGGTGCAACATCTACGGTGCAAGGTGCAACATCCGTCCAAAATGACGAAACAGTGCCGCACGACCTTTAGAAATGAGTGCATGGATTTGAAACATTGCAGTACCATGGTGCACCACTCTCCAGCGATGGTAAATCATAGGCCAGCCACGGGGAACCCGTTTTACAGAAAAAATCCACGTGACGAAAAAACGAAGGGTAAATTACTACCTTGACCCGATTGAGGTTCGGATAGGATTTTTTGGGTATGAAACTAACCAGTGACGGCTGAAAGAAGTCATAGCTGTAGAACTCACAGATACCTTCGTTTTGACTGGTTATGGCTCCCGTAACTCGAAACGAGCCAAGAGTTATGTCCCTCCGAAGAATCGATATCCACAGGGTGCAACATCTACGGTGCAAGGTGCAACATCCGTCCAAAATGACGTAACAGTGCCGTACGACCTTTAGAAATGAGTGCATGGATTTGAAACATTGCGGTACCATGGTGCACCACTCTCCAGCGATGGTAAATCATAGACCAGTCACGGGGATCCCGTTTTACAGAAAAAATCCACGTGACGAAAAAACGAAGGGTAAAAAACTTCCAAGACCCGATTGAGGTTCGGATAGGATTCTTGGGTATGAAACTAACCAGTGATGGCTGAAAGCCGTCATAGCTGTAGAACTCACAGATACCTTCGTTTTGACTGGTTATGGCTCCCATAACTCTAAACGAGCCAAAAATTATGGCCCTCCGAAGAATCGATATCCACAGGGTGCAACATCTACGGTGCAAGGTGCAACATCCGTCCAAAATGACGAAACAGTGCCGTACGACCTTTAGAAATGAGTGCATAGATTTGAAACATTGCAGTACCATGGTGCACCACTCTCCAACGATGGTAAATCATAGACCAGGCACGGGGATCCCGTTTTACAGAAAAAATCCACGTGATGAAAAAACGAAGGGTAAAATACTTCCTTGACCCGTTTGAGGTCCGAATAGGATTTTTTGGGTATGAAACTAACCAGTGACGGCTGAAAGCCGTCATAGCTGTAGAACTCACAGACACCTTCGTTTTGACTGGTTATGGCTCCCGTAACTCTAAACGAGCCAAGAGTTATGGCCCTCCAAAGAATCGATATCCACAGGGTGCAACATCTACGGTGCAAGGTGCAACATCCGTCCAAAATGACGAAACAGTGCCGTACGACCTTTAGAAATGAGTGCATGGATTTGAAACATTGCAGTACCATGGTGCACCACTCTCCAGCGATGGTAAATCATAGACCAGCCACGGGGATCCCGTTTTACAAAATAAATCCACGTGACGAAAAAACGAAGGGCAAAAAACTTCCATGACCCGATTGAGGTTCGGATAGGATTTTTGGGTATGAAACTAACCAGTGACGGCTGAAAGCTGTCATAGCTGTAGAACTCACAGATACCTTCGGTTTGACTGGTTATGGCTCCCGTAACTCTAAACGAGCCAAGAGTTATGGCCCTCCGAAGAATCGATATCCACAGGGTGCGACATCTACGGTGCAAGGTGCAACATCCGTCCAAAATGACGAAACAGTGCCGTACGTGCTTTAGAAATGAGTGCATGGATTTGAAACATTGCAGTACCATGGTGCACCACTCTCCAGCGATGGTAAATCATAGACCAGCCACGGGGATCCCGTTATACGGAAAAAAATCCACGTGATGAAAAAACGAAGGGTAAAAAACTTCCATGACCCGATTGAGGTTCGGATAGGATTTTTGGGTATGAAACTAACCAGTGATGGCTGAAAGCCGTCATAGCTGTAGAACTCACAGATACCTTCGTTTTGACTGGTTATGGCTCCCGTAACTCTAAACGAGCCAAGAGTTATGGCCCTCCGAAGAATCGATATCCACAGGGTGCAACATCTACGGTGCAAGGTGCAACATCCGTCCAAAATGACGAAACAGTGCCGTACGACCTTTAGAAATGAGTGCATGTATTTGAAACATTGCAGTACCACGGTGCACCACTCTCCAGCGATGGTAAATCATAGACCAGCCACAGGGGATCCCGTTTAACAGAAAAAATCCACGTGACGAAAAAACGAAGGGTAAAAAAATTCCTTGACCCGATTAAGGTTCGGATAGGATTTTTGGGTATCAAACTAACCAATGATGGCTGAAAGATGTCATAGCTGTAGAACTCACAGATACCTTCGTTTTGACTGGTTATGGCTCCCGTAACTCTAAACGAGCCAAGAGTTATGGCCCTCCGAAGAATCGATATCCAAAGGGTGCAACATCTACGGTGCAAGGTGCAACATCCGTCCAAAATGACGAAACAGTGCCGTACGACCTTTAGAAATGAGTGCATCGATTTGAAACATTGCAGTACCATGGTGCACCACTCTCCAGCGATGGTAAATCATAGGCCAGCCACGGGGATCCCGTTTTACAGAAAAAATCCACGTGACGAAAAAACGAAGGGTCAAATACTTCCTTGACCCGATTGAGGTTCGGATAGGATTTTCTGGGTATGAAACTAACCAGTGATGGCTGAAAGCTGTCATAGCTGTAGAACTCACAGATACCTTCGTTTTGACTGGTTATGGCTCCCGTAACTCTAAACGAGCCAAGACTTATGGCCCTCCGAAGAATCGATATCCACAGGGTGCAACATCTGCGGTGCAAGGTGCAACATCCGTCCAAAATGACGAAACAGTGCCGTACGACCTTTAGAAATGAGTGCATGGATTTGAAACATTGCGGTACCATGGTGCACCACTCTCCAGCGATGGTAAATCATAGACCAGTCACGGGGATCCCGTTTTACAGAAAAAATCCACGTGACGAAAAAACGAAGGGTAAAATGCTTCCTTGACCCGATTGAGGTTCGGATAGGATTTTTTGGGTATGAAACTAACCAGTGATGGCTGAAAGCTGTCATAGCTATAGAACTTACAGATACCTTCGTTTTGACTGGTTATGGCTCCCGTAACTCTAAACGAGCCAAGAGTAATGGCCCTCCGAAGAATCGATATCCACAGGGTGCAACATCTACGGTGCAAGGTGCAACATCCGTCCAAAATGACGAAACAGTATCGTACGACCTTTAGAAATGAGTGCATGGATTTGAAACATTACAGTACCATGGTGCACCACTCTCCAGCGATGGTAAATCATAGGCCAGCCACGGGGATCCCGTTTTACAGAAAAAATCCACGTGACGAAAAAACGAAGGGTAAAAAACTTCCATGACCCGATTGAGGTTCGGATAGGATTTTTGGGTATGAAACTAACCAGTGACGGCTGAAAGCTGTCATAGCTGTAGAACTCACAGATACCTTCGTTTTGACTGGTTATGGCTCCCGTAACTCTAAACGAGCCAAGAGTTATGGCCCTCCAAAGAATCGATATCCACAGGGTGCAACATCTACGGTGCAAGTTGCAACATCCGTCCAAAATGACGAAACAGTGTCGTACGACCTTTAGAAATGAGTGCATGGATTTGAAACATTGCAGTACCATGGTGCACCACTCTCCAGCGATGGTAAATCATAGACCAGCCACGGGGATCCCGTTTTACAGAAAAAATCCACGTGACGAAAAAACGAAGGGTAAAAAACTTCCTTGACCCGATTGAGGTTCGGATAGGATTTTTTGGGTATGAAACTAACCATTGACGGCTGAAAGCTGTCATAGCTGTAGAACTCATAGATACCTTCGTTTTGACTGGTTATGGCTCCCGTAACTCTAAACAAGCCAATAGCTATGGCCCTTCGAAGAATCGATATCCACAGGGTGCAACATCTACGGTGCAAGGTGCAACATCCGTCCAAAATGACGAAACAGTGCCGTACGACCTTTAGAAATGAGTGCATGGATTTGAAACATTGCGGTACCATGGTGCACCACTCTCCAGCGATGGTAAATCATAGGCCAGCCACGGGGATCCCGTTTTACAGAAAAAATCCACGTGACGAAAAAACGAAGGTTAAAAAACTTCCATGACCCGATTGAGGTTCGGATAGGATTTTTGGGTATGAAACTAACCAGTGACGGCTGAAAGCAGTCATAGCTGTAGAACTCACATATACCTTCGTTTTGACTGGTTATGGCTCCCGTAACTCTAAACGAGCCAAGAGTTATGGCCCTCCGAAGAATCGATATCCACAGGGTGCAACATCTACGGTGCAAGCTGCAACATCCGTCCAAAATGACGAAACAGTGCCGTACGACCTTTAGAAATGAGTGCATGGATTTGAAACATTGCAGTACCATGGTGCACCACTCTCCAGCGATGGTAAATCATAGACCAGCCACGGGGATCCCGTTTTACAGAAAAAATCCACGTGACGAAAAAACGAAGGGTAAAAAACTTCCATGACCCGATTGAGGTTCGGATAGGATTTTTGGGTATGAAACTAACCAGTGACGGCTGAAAGCTATCATAGCTGTAGAACTCACAGATACCTTCATTTTGACTGGTTATGGCTCCCATAACTCTAAACGAGCCAAGAGTTATGGCCCTCCGAAGAATCGATATCCACATGGTGCAACATCTACGGTGCAAGGTGCAACATCCGTCCAAAATGACGAAACAGTGCCGTACGACCTTTAGAAATGAGTGCATGGATTTGAAACATTGCAGTACCATGGTGCACCACTCTCCAGCGATGGTAAATCATAGACCAGCCACGGGGATCCCATTTTACAGAAAAAATCCACGTGGCGAAAAACGAAGGGTACAAGAATCCCATGACCCGATTGAGGTTCGGATAGGATTTTTGGGTATGAAACTAATCAGTGACGGCTGAAAGCTGTCATAGCTGTAGAACTCACAGATACCTTCGTTTTGACTGGTTATGGCTCCCGTAACTCTAAACGGGCCAAGAGTTATGGCCCTCCGAAGAATCGATATCCACAGGGTGCAACATCTACGGTGCAAGGTGCAACATCCGTCCAAAATGACGAAACATTGTCGTACGTCCTTTAGAAATGAGTGCATGGATTTGAAACATTGCAGTACCATGGCGCACCACTCTCCAGCGATGGTAAATCATAGGCCAGCCATGGGGATCCCGTTTTACAGAAAAAATCCACGTGACGAAAAAACGAAGGGTAAAAAACATCCATGACCCGATTGAGGTTCGGATAGGATTTTTGGGTATGAAACTAACCAGTGACGGCTGAAAGCTGTCATAGCTGTAGAACGCACAGATACCTTCGTTTTGACTGGTTATGGCTCCCGTAACTCTAAAGGAGCCAAGTGTTATGGCCCTCCGAAGAATCGATATCCACAGGGTGCAACATCTACGGTGCAAGGTGCAACATCCGTCCAAAATGACGAAACAGTGCCGTACGACCTTTAGAAATGAGTGCATGGATTTGAAACATTGCAGTACCATGGTGCACCACTCTCCAGCGATGGTAAATCATAGACCAGCCACGGGGATCCCGTTTTACAGAAAAAATCCACGTGACGAAAAAACGAAGGGTAAAAAACTTCCATGACCCGATTGAGGTACGGATAGGATTTTTGGGTATGAACTAACCAATGACGGCTGAAAGCTGTCATAGCTGTAGAACTCACAGATACCTTCGTTTTGACTGGTTATGGCTCCCGTAACTCTAAACGAGCCAAGAGTTATGGCCCTCCGAAGAATCGATATCCACAGGGTGCAACATCTACGGTGCAAGGTGCAACATCCGTCCAAAATGACGAAACAGTGCCGTACGACCTTTAGAAATGAGTGCATGGATTTGAAACATTGCAGTACCATGGTGCACCACTCTCCAGCGATGGTAAATCATAGACCAGCCACGGGGATCCCGTTTTACAGAAAAAATCCACGTGACGAAAAACGAAGGGTACAAGAATCCCATGACCCGATTGAGTTTCAGATAGGATTTTTTGGGTATGAAACTAACCAGTGAAGGCTAAAAGCTGTCATAGCTGTAGAACTCACAGATACCTTCGTTTTGACTGGTTATGGCTCCCGTAACTCTAAACGAGCCAAGAGTTATGGCCCTCCGAAGAATCGATATCCACAGGGTGCAACATCTACGGTGCAAGGTGCAACATCCGTCCAAAATGACGAAACAGTGCCGTACGTCCTTTAGAAATGAGTGCATGGAGTTGAAACATTGCGGTACCATGGTGCACCACTCTCTAGCGATGGTAAATCATAGACCAGCCACGGGGATCCCATTTTACAGAAAAAATCCACGTGACGAAAAAACGAAGGGTAAAATACTTCCTTGACCCGATTGAGGTTCGGATAGTATTTTTTGGGTATGAAACTAACCAGTGACGGCTGAAAGCCGTCATAGCTGTAGAACTCACAGATACCTTCGTTTTGACTGGTTATGGCTCCCGTAACTCTAAACGAGCCAAGAGTTATGGCCCTCCAAAGAATCGATATCCACAGGGTGCAAAATCTACGGTGCAAGGTGCAACATCCGTCCAAAATGACGAAACAATGTCGTACGACCTTTAGAAATGAGTGCATGGATTTGAAACATTGCGGTACCATGGTGCACCACTCTCCAGCGATGGTAAATCATAGACCAGCCACGGAGATCCCGTTTTACAGAAAAAATCCACGTGACGAAAAAACGAAGGGTAAAAAACTTCCATGACCCGATTGAGGTTCGGATAGGATTTTTGGGTATGAAACTAACCAGTGACGGCTGAAAGCTGTCATAGCTGTAGAACTCACAGATACCTTCGTTTTGAATGGTTATGGCTCCCATAACTCTAAACGAGCCAAGAGTTATGGCCCTCCAAAGAATCGATATCCACAGGGTGCAACATCTACGGTGCAAGGTGCAACATCCGTCCAAAATGACGAAACAGTGCCGTACGACCTTTAGAAATGAGTGCATGGATTTGAAACATTGCAGTACCATGGTGCACCACTCTCCTGCGATGGTAAATCATAGACCAGCCACGGGGATCCCGTTTTACAGAAAAAATCCACGTGACGAAAAAACGAAGGGTAAAAAACTTCCTTGACCCGATTGAGGTTCGGAGAGGATTTTTTGGGTATGAAACTAACTAGCGACGGCTGAAAGAGGTCATAGCTGTAGAACTCACAGATACCTTCGTTTTGACTGGTTATGACTCCCGTAACCCTAAACGAGCCAAGAGTTATGGCCCTCCGAAGAATCGATATCCACAGGGTGCAACATCTACGGTGCAAGGTGCAACATCCGTCCAAAATGACGAAACATCAGTACCATGGTGCAACATCAGTACCATGGTGCAAGGTGCAACATCAGTACCTACGGTGCAAGGTGCAACATCAGTACCATGGTGCACCACTCTCCAGCGATGGTAAATCATAGACCAGCCACGGGGATCCCGTTTTACAGAAAAAATCCACGTGACGAAAAAACGAAGGGTAAAATACTTCCTTGACCCGATTGAGGTTCGGATAGGATTTTTTGGGTATGAAACTAATCAGTTACGGCTGAAAGCTGTCATAGCTGTAGAACTAACAGATACCTTCGTTTTGACTGGTTATGGCTCCCGCAACTCTAAACGAGCCAAGAGTTATGGCCCTCCGAAGAATCGATATCCATAGGGTGCAACACTACGGTGCAAGGTGCAACAACCGTTCAAAATGACGAAACAGTGCCGTACGACCATTAGAAATGAGTGCATGGATTTGAAACATTGCAGTACCATGGTGCACCACTCTCCAGCGATGTTAAATCATAGACCAGCCACGGGGATCCCGTTTTACAGAAAAAATCCACGTGACGAAAAAACGAAGGGTAAAATACTTCCTTGACCCGATTGAGGTTCGGATAGGATTTTTTGGGTATGAAACTAACCAGTGACGGCTGAAAGCAGTCATAGCTGTAGAACTCACAGATACCTTTGTTTCGACTGGTTATGGCTTCCGTAACTCTAAACGACCCAAGAGTTATGGCCCTCCGAAGAATCGATATCCACAGGGTGCAACATCTACGGTGCAAGGTGCAACATCCATCCAAAATGACGAAACAGTGCCGTACGACCTTTAGAAATGAGTGCATGGATTTGAAACATTGCAGTACCATAGTGCACCATTCTCCAGCGATGGTAAATGATAGACCAGCCACGGGGATCCCGTTTTACAGAAATAATCCACGTGACGAAAAAACGAAGGGTAAAAAACTTGCACGACCCGATTGAAATTCGGATAGGATTTTTGGGTATGAAACAAACCAGTGACGGCTGAAAGCTATCATTACTGTAGAACTCACAGATACCTTCGTTTTGACTGGTTATGGCTCCCGTAACTCTAAACGAGCCAAGAGTTATGGCCCTCCGAAGAATCGATATCCACAGGGTGCAACATTTACGGTGCAAGGTGCAACATCCGTCCAAAATGACGAAATAGTGCCGTACGACCTTTAGAAATGAGTGCGTGAATTTGAAACATTGCAGTACCATGGTGCACCACTCTCCAGCGATGGTAAATCATAGACCAGCCACGGGGATCCCGTTTTACAGAAAAAAATCCACGTGACGAAAAAACGAAGGGTAAAATACTTCCTTGACCCGATTGAGGTTCGGATAGGATTTTTTGGGTATGAAACTAACCAGTGACGGCTTAAAGCTGTCATAGCTGTAGAACTCACAGATACCTTCGTTTTGACTGGTTATGGCTCCCGTAACTCTAAACGAGCCAAGAGTTATGGCCCTCCGAAGAATCGATATCCATAGGGTGCAACATCTACGGTGCAAGGTGCAACATCCGTCCAAAATGACGAAACAGTGCCTTACGACCTTTAGAAATGAGTGCATGGATTTGAAACATTGCAGTACCATGGTGCACCACTCTCCAGCGATGGTAAATCATAGACCAGCCACGGGGATCCCCTTTTACAGAAAAAATCCACATGACGAAAAAACGAAGGGTAAAAAACTTCCACGACCCGATTGAGGTTCGGATAGGATTTTTGGGTATGAAACAAACCAGTGACGGCTGAAAGCTGTCATAGCTGTAGAACTCAGAGATACCATCATTTTGACTAGTTATAGCTCCCGTAACTCTAAACGAGCCAAGAGTTATGGCCCTCCGAAGAATCGATATCCACAGGGTGCAACATCTACGGTGCAAGGTGCAACATCCGTCCAAAATGACGAAACAGTGCCGTACGACCTTTAGAAATGAGTGCACGGATTTGAAACATTGCAGTACCATGGTGCACCACTCTCCAGCGATGGTAAATCATAGACCAGCCACGGGGATCCCGTTTTACAGAAAAAATCCACGTGACGAAAAAACGAAGGGTAAAATACTTCCTTGACCCGATTGAGGTTCGGATAGGATTTTTTGGGTATGAAACTAACCAGTGACGGCTGAAAGCTGTCATAGCGGTAGAACTCACAGATACCTTCATTTTGACTGGTTATGGCTCCCGTAACTCTAAACGAGCCAAGAGTTATGGCCCTCCGAAGAATCGATATCCACAGGGTGCAACATCTACGGTGCAAGGTGCAACATCCGTCCAAAATGACGAAACAGTGCCGTACGACCTTTAGAAATGAGTGCATGGATTTGAAACATTGCAGTACCATGGTGCACCACTATTTAGAGATGGTAAATCATAGACCAGCCACGGGGATCCCGTTTTACAGAAAAAATCCACGTGACGAAAAAACGAAGGGTAAAAAACTTCCACGACCCGATTGAGGTTCGGATAGGATTTTTGGGTATGAAACTAACCAGTGACGCCTGAAAGCTGTCATAGCTGTAGAACTCAGAGATACCTTCGTTTTGACTGGTTATGGCTCCCGTAACTCTAAACGAGCCAAGAGTTATGGTCCTCCGAAGAATCGATATCCACAGGGTGCAACATCTACGGTGCAAGGTGCAACATCCGTCCAAAATGACGAAACAGTGCCGTACCACCTTTAGAAATGAGTGCATGGATTTGAAACATTGCAGTACCATGGTGCACCACTCTTTAGCGATGGTAAATCATAGACCAGCCACGGCGATCCCGTTTTACAGAAAAAATCCACGTGACGAAAAAACGAAGGGTAAAAAACTTCCACGACCCGATTGAGGTTCGGATAGGATTTTTGGGTATGAAACTAACCAGTGACGGCTGAAAGCTGTCATAGCTGTAGAACTCAGAGATACCTTCGTTTTGACTGGTTATGGCTCCCGTAACTCTAAACGAGCCAAAAGTTATGGCCCTCCGAAGAATCGATATCCACAGGGTGCAACATCTACGGTGCAAGGTGCAACATTCGTCCAAAATGACGAAACAGTGCCGTACCACCTTTAGAAATGAGTGCATGGATTTGAAACATTGCAGTACCATGGTGCACCACTCTCCAGCGATGGTAAATCATAGACCAGCCACGGGGATCCCGTTTTACAGAAAAAATCCACGTGACGAAAAAACGAAGGGTAAAATACTTCCTTGACCCGATTGAGGTTCGGATAGGATTTTTTGGGTATGAAACTAACCAGTGACGGCTGAAAGCTGTCATTGCTGTAGAACTCACAGATACCTTCGTTTTGACTGGTTATGGCTCCCGTAACTCTAAACGAGCCAAGAGTTATGGCCCTCCGAAGAATCGATATCCACAGGGTGCAACATCTACGGTGCAAGGTGCAACATCCATCCAAAATGACGAAACAGTGCCGTACGACCTTTAGAAATGAGTGCATGGATTTGAAACATTGCAGTACCATAGTGCACCATTCTCCAGCGATGGTAAATGATAGACCAGCCACGGGGATCCCGTTTTACAGAAAAAATCCACGTGACGAAAAAACGAAGGGTAAAAAACTTGCACGACCCGATTGAAATTCGGATAGGATTTTTGGGTATGAAACAAACCAGTGACGGCTGAAAGCTATCATTACTGTAGAACTCACAGATACCTTCGTTTTGACTGGTTATGGCTCCCGTAACTCTAAACGAGCCAAGAGTTATGGCCCTCCGAAGAATCGATATCCACAGGGTGCAACATTTACGGTGCAAGGTGCAACATCCGTCCAAAATGACGAAATAGTGCCGTACGACCTTTAGAAATGAGTGCGTGAATTTGAAACATTGCAGTACCATGGTGCACCACTCTCCAGCGATGGTAAATCATAGACCAGCCACGGGGATCCCGTTTTACAGAAAAAAATCCACGTGACGAAAAAACGAAGGGTAAAATACTTCCTTGACCCGATTGAGGTTCGGATAGGATTTTTTGGGTATGAAACTAACCAGTGACGGCTTAAAGCTGTCATAGCTGTAGAACTCACAGATACCTTCGTTTTGACTGGTTATGGCTCCCGTAACTCTAAACGAGCCAAGAGTTATGGCCCTCCGAAGAATCGATATCCATAGGGTGCAACATCTACGGTGCAAGGTGCAACATCCGTCCAAAATGACGAAACAGTGCCTTACGACCTTTAGAAATGAGTGCATGGATTTGAAACATTGCAGTACCATGGTGCACCACTCTCCAGCGATGGTAAATCATAGACCAGCCACGGGGATCCCCTTTTACAGAAAAAATCCACATGACGAAAAAACGAAGGGTAAAAAACTTCCACGACCCGATTGAGGTTCGGATAGGATTTTTGGGTATGAAACAAACCAGTGACGGCTGAAAGCTGTCATAGCTGTAGAACTCAGAGATACCATCATTTTGACTAGTTATAGCTCCCGTAACTCTAAACGAGCCAAGAGTTATGGCCCTCCGAAGAATCGATATCCACAGGGTGCAACATCTACGGTGCAAGGTGCAACATCCGTCCAAAATGACGAAACAGTGCCGTACGACCTTTAGAAATGAGTGCACGGATTTGAAACATTGCAGTACCATGGTGCACCACTCTCCAGCGATGGTAAATCATAGACCAGCCACGGGGATCCCGTTTTACAGAAAAAATCCACGTGACGAAAAAACGAAGGGTAAAATACTTCCTTGACCCGATTGAGGTTCGGATAGGATTTTTTGGGTATGAAACTAACCAGTGACGGCTGAAAGCTGTCATAGCGGTAGAACTCACAGATACCTTCATTTTGACTGGTTATGGCTCCCGTAACTCTAAACGAGCCAAGAGTTATGGCCCTCCGAAGAATCGATATCCACAGGGTGCAACATCTACGGTGCAAGGTGCAACATCCGTCCAAAATGACGAAACAGTGCCGTACGACCTTTAGAAATGAGTGCATGGATTTGAAACATTGCAGTACCATGGTGCACCACTATTTAGAGATGGTAAATCATAGACCAGCCACGGGGATCCCGTTTTACAGAAAAAATCCACGTGACGAAAAAACGAAGGGTAAAAAACTTCCACGACCCGATTGAGGTTCGGATAGGATTTTTGGGTATGAAACTAACCAGTGACGGCTGAAAGCTGTCATAGCTGTAGAACTCAGAGATACCTTCGTTTTGACTGGTTATGGCTCCCGTAACTCTAAACGAGCCAAGAGTTATGGTCCTCCGAAGAATCGATATCCACAGGGTGCAACATCTACGGTGCAAGGTGCAACATCCGTCCAAAATGACGAAACAGTGCCGTACCACCTTTAGAAATGAGTGCATGGATTTGAAACATTGCAGTACCATGGTGCACCACTCTTTAGCGAAGGTAAATCATAGACCAGCCACGGCGATCCCGTTTTACAGAAAAAATCCACGTGACGAAAAAACGAAGGGTAAAAAACTTCCACGACCCGATTGAGGTTCGGATAGGATTTTTGGGTATGAAACTAACCAGTGACGGCTGAAAGCTGTCATAGCTGTAGAACTCAGAGATACCTTCGTTTTGACTGGTTATGGCTCCCGTAACTCTAAACGAGCCAAAAGTTATGGCCCTCCGAAGAATCGATATCCACAGGGTGCAACATCTACGGTGCAAGGTGCAACATTCGTCCAAAATGACGAAACAGTGCCGTACCACCTTTAGAAATGAGTGCATGGATTTGAAACATTGCAGTACCATGGTGCACCACTCTCCAGCGATGGTAAATCATAGACCAGCCACGGGGATCCCGTTTTACAGAAAATATCCACGTGACGAAAAAACGAAGGGTAAAATACTTCCTTGACCCGATTGAGGTTCGGATAGGATTTTTTGGGTATGAAACTAACCAGTGACGGCTGAAAGCTGTCATTGCTGTAGAACTCACAGATACCTTCGTTTTGACTGGTTATGGCTCCCGTAACTCTAAACGAGCCAAGAGTTATGGCCCTCCGAAGAATCGATATCCACAGGGTGCAACATCTACGGTGCAAGGTGCAACATCCGTCCAAAATGACGAAACAGTGCCGTACGACCTTTAGAAATGAGTGCATGGATTTGGAACATTGCAGTACCATGGTGCACCACTCTCCAGCGATGGTAAATCATAGACCAGCCACGGGGATCCCGTTTTACAGAAAAAATCCACGTGACGAAAAAACGAAGGGTAAAATACTTCCTTGACCCGATTGAGGTTCGGATAGGATTTTTTGGGTATGAAACTAACCAGTGACGGCTTAAAGCTGTCATAGCTGTAGAACTCACAGATACCTTCGTTTTGACTGGTTATGGCTCCCGTAACTCTAAACGAGCCAAAAGTTATGGCCCTCCGAAGAATCGATATCCACAGGGTGCAACATCTACGGTGCAAGGTGCAACATCCGTCCAAAATGACGAAACAGTGCCGTACCACCTTTAGAAATGAGTGCATGGATTTGAAACATTGCAGTACCATGGTGCACCACTCTTTAGCGATGGTAAATCATAGACCAGCCACGGCGATCCCGTTTTACAGAAAAAATCCACGTGACGAAAAAACGAAGGGTAAAAAACTTCCACGACCCGATTGAGGTTCGGATAGGATTTTTGGGTATGAAACTAACCAGTGACGGCTGAAAGCTGTCATAGCTGTAGAACTCAGAGATACCTTCGTTTTGACTGGTTATGGCTCCCGTAACTCTAAACGAGCCAAAAGTTATGGCCCTCCGAAGAATCGATATCCACAGGGTGCAACATCTACGGTGCAAGGTGCAACATTCGTCCAAAATGACGAAACAGTGCCGTACCACCTTTAGAAATGAGTGCATGGATTTGAAACATTGCAGTACCATGGTGCACCACTCTCCAGCGATGGTAAATCATAGACCAGCCACGGGGATCCCGTTTTACAGAAAAAATCCACGTGACGAAAAAACGAAGGGTAAAAAACTTCCACGACCCGATTGAGGTTCGGATAGGATTTTTGGGTATGAAACTAACCAGTGACGGCTGAAAGCTGTCATAGCTGTAGAACTCAGAGATACCTTCGTTTTGACTGGTTATGGCTCCCGTAACTCTAAACGAGCCAAAAGTTATGGCCCTCCGAAGAATCGATATCCACAGGGTGCAACATCTACGGTGCAAGGTGCAACATTCGTCCAAAATGACGAAACAGTGCCGTACCACCTTTAGAAATGAGTGCATGGATTTGAAACATTGCAGTACCATGGTGCACCACTCTCCAGCGATGGTAAATCATAGACCAGCCACGGGGATCCCGTTTTACAGAAAAAATCCACGTGACGAAAAAACGAAGGGTAAAATACTTCCTTGACCCGATTGAGGTTCGGATAGGATTTTTTGGGTATGAAACTAACCAGTGACGGCTGAAAGCTGTCATTGCTGTAGAACTCACAGATACCTTCGTTTTGACTGGTTATGGCTCCCGTAACTCTAAACGAGCCAAGAGTTATGGCCCTCCGAAGAATCGATATCCACAGGGTGCAACATCTACGGTGCAAGGTGCAACATCCGTCCAAAATGACGAAACAGTGCCGTACGACCTTTAGAAATGAGTGCATGGATTTGAAACATTGCAGTACCATGGTGCACCACTATTTAGAGATGGTAAATCATAGACCAGCCACGGGGATCCCGTTTTACAGAAAAAATCCACGTGACGAAAAAACGAAGGGTAAAAAACTTCCACGACCCGATTGAGGTTCGGATAGGATTTTTGGGTATGAAACTAACCAGTGACGGCTGAAAGCTGTCATAGCTGTAGAACTCAGAGATACCTTCGTTTTGACTGGTTATGGCTCCCGTAACTCTAAACGAGCCAAGAGTTATGGTCCTCCGAAGAATCGATATCCACAGGGTGCAACATCTACGGTGCAAGGTGCAACATCCGTCCAAAATGACGAAACAGTGCCGTACCACCTTTAGAAATGAGTGCATGGATTTGAAACATTGCAGTACCATGGTGCACCACTCTTTAGCGATGGTAAATCATAGACCAGCCACGGCGATCACGTTTTACAGAAAAAATCCACGTGACGAAAAAACGAAGGGTAAAAAACTTCCACGACCCGATTGAGGTTCGGATAGGATTTTTGGGTATGAAACTAACCAGTGACGGCTGAAAGCTGTCATAGCTGTAGAACTCAGAGATACCTTCGTTTTGACTGGTTATGGCTCCCGTAACTCTAAACGAGCCAAAAGTTATGGCCCTCCGAAGAATCGATATCCACAGGGTGCAACATCTACGGTGCAAGGTGCAACATTCGTCCAAAATGACGAAACAGTGCCGTACCACCTTTAGAAATGAGTGCATGGATTTGAAACATTGCAGTACCATGGTGCACCACTCTCCAGCGATGGTAAATCATAGACCAGCCACGGGGATCCCGTTTTACAGAAAAAATCCACGTGACGAAAAAACGAAGGGTAAAATACTTCCTTGACCCGATTGAGGTTCGGATAGGATTTTTTGGGTATGAAACTAACCAGTGACGGCTGAAAGCCGTCATTGCTGTAGAACTCACAGATACCTTCGTTTTGACTGGTTATGGCTCCCGTAACTCTAAACGAGCCAAGAGTTATGGCCCTCCGAAGAATCGATATCCACAGGGTGCAACATCTACGGTGCAAGGTGCAACATCCGTCCAAAATGACGAAACAGTGCCGTACGACCTTTAGAAATGAGTGCATGGATTTGAAACATTGCAGTACCATGGTGCACCACTCTCTAGCGATGGTAAATCATAGACCAGCTACGGGGATCCCGTTTTACAGAAAAAAATCCACGTGACGAAAAAACGAAGGGTAAAATACTTCCTTGACCCGATTGAGGTTCGGATAGGATTTTTTGGGTATGAAACTAACCAGTGACGGCTTAAAGCTGTCATAGCTGTAGAACTCACAGATACCTTCGTTTTGACTGGTTATGGCTCCCGTAACTCTAAACGAGCCAAGAGTTATGGCCCTCCGAAGAATCGATATCCATAGGGTGCAACATCTACGGTGCAAGGTGCAACATCCGTCCAAAATGACGAAACAGTGCCATACGACCTTTAGAAATGAGTGCATGGATTTAAAACATTGCAGTACCATGGTGCACCACTCTCCAGCGATGGTAAATCATAGACCAGCTACGGGGATCCCCTTTTACAGAAAAAATCCACATGACGAAAAAACGAAGGGTAAAAAACTTCCACGACCCGATTGAGGTTCGGATAGGATTTTTGGGTATGAAACAAACCAGTGACGGCTGAAAGCTGTCATAGCTGTAGAACTCAGAGATACCATCATTTTGACTGGTTATAGCTCCCGTAACTCTAAACGAGCCAAGAGTTATGGCCCTCCGAAGAATCGATATCCACAGGGTGCAACATCTACGGTGCAAGGTGCAACATCCGTCCAAAATGACGAAACAGTGCCGTACGACCTTTAGAAATGAGTGCACGGATTTGAAACATTGCAGTACCATGGTGCACCACTCTCCAGCGATGGTAAATCATAGACCAGCCACGGGGATCCCGTTTTACAGAAAAAATCCACGTGACGAAAAAATGAAGGGTAAAATACTTCCTTGACCCGATTGAGGTTCGGATAGGATTTTTTGGGTATGAAACTAACCAGTGACGGCTGAAAGCCGTCATAGCGGTAGAACTCACAGATACCTTCATTTTGACTGGTTATGGCTCCCGTAACTCTAAACGAGCCAAGAGTTATGGCCCTCCGAAGAATCGATATCCACAGGGTGCAACATCTACGGTGCAAGGTGCAACATCCGTCCAAAATGACGAAACAGTGTCGTACGACCTTTAGAAATGAGTGCATGGATTTGAAACATTGCAGTACCATGGTGCACCACTCTTTAGAGATGGTAAATCATAGACCAGCCACGGGGATCCCGTTTTACAGAAAAAATCCACGTGACGAAAAAACGAAGGGTAAAAAACTTCCACGACCCGATTGAGGTTCGGATAGGATTTTTGGGTATGAAACTAACCAGTGACGGCTGAAAGCTGTCATAGCTGTAGAACTCAGAGATACCTTCGTTTTGACTGGTTATGGCTCCCGTAACTCTAAACGAGCCAAGAGTTATGGTCCTCCGAAGAATCGATATCCACAGGGTGCAACATCTACGGTGCAAGGTGCAACATCCGTCCAAAATGACGAAACAGTGCCGTACCACCTTTAGAAATGAGTGCATGGATTTGAAACATTGCAGTACCATGGTGCACCACTCTTTAGCGATGGTAAATCATAGACCAGCCACGGCGATCCCGTTTTACAGAAAAAATCCACGTGACGAAAAAACGAAGGGTAAAAAACTTCCACGACCCGATTGAGGTTCGGATAGGATTTTTGGGTATGAAACTAACCAGTGACGGCTGAAAGCTGTCATAGCTGTAGAACTCAGAGATACCTTCGTTTTGACTGGTTATGGCTCCCGTAACTCTCAACGAGCCAAAAGTTATGGCCCTCCGAAGAATCGATATCCACAGGGTGCAACATCTACGGTGCAAGGTGCAACATTCGTCCAAAATGACGAAACAGTGCCGTACCACCTTTAGAAATGAGTGCATGGATTTGAAACATTGCAGTACCATGGTGCACCACTCTCCAGCGATGGTAAATCATAGACCAGCCACGGGGATCCCGTTTTACAGAAAAAATCCACGTGACGAAAAAACGAAGGGTAAAATACTTCCTTGACCCGATTGAGGTTCGGATAGGATTTTTTGGGTATGAAACTAACCAGTGACGGCTGAAAGCTGTCATAGCTGTAGAACTCACATATACCTTCATTTTGATTGGTTACGGCTCCCGTAACTCTAAACGAGCCAAGAGTTATGGCCCTCCGAAGAATCGATATCCACAGGGTGCAACATCTACGGTGCAAGGTGCAACATCCGTCCAAAATGACGAAACAGTGCCGTACGACCTTTAGAAATGAGTGCACGGATTTGAAACATTGCAGTACCATGGTGCACTACTCTCCAGCGATGGTAAATCATAGACCAGCCACGGGGATCCCGTTTTACAGAAAAAATCCACATGACGAAAAAACGAAGGGTAAAATACTTCCTTGACCCGATTGAGGTTCGGATAGGATTTTTTGGGTATGAAACTAACCAGTGACGGCTGAAAGCTGTCATAGCGGTAGAACTCACAGATACCTTCATTTTGACTGGTTATGGCTCCCGTAACTCTAAACGAGCCAAGAGTTATGGCCCTCCGAAGAATCGATATCCACAGGGTGCAACATCTACGGTGGAAGGTGCAACATCCGTCCAAAATGACGAAACAGTGCCGTACGACCTTTAGAAATGAGTGCATGGATTTGAAACATTGCAGTACCATGGTGCACCACTCTTTAGAGATGGTAAATCATAGACCAGCCACGGGGATCCCGTTTTACAGAAAAAATCCACGCGACGAAAAAACGAAGGGTAAAAAACTTCCACGACCCGATTGAGGTTCGGATAGGATTTTTGGTTATGAAACTAACCAGTGACGGCTGAAAGCTGTCATAGCTGTAGAACTCACAGATACCTTCGTTTTGACTGGTTATGTCTCCCGTAACTCTAAACGAGCCAAGAGTTATGGCCCTTCGAAGAATCGATATCCACAGGGTGCAACATCTACGGTGCAAGGTGCAACATCCGTCCAAAATGACGAAACAGTGCCGTACGACCTTTAGAAATGAGTGCATTGATTTGAAACATTGCAGTACCATGGTGCACCACTCTCCAGCGATGGTAAATCATAGACCAGCCACGGGGATCCCCTTTTACAGAAAAAATCCACATGACGAAAAAACGAAGGGTAAAAAACTTCCACGACCCGATTGAGGTTCGGATAGGATTTTTGGGTATGAAACAAACCAGTGACGGTTGAAAGCTGTCATAGCTGTAGAACTCAGAGATACCATCATTTTGACTGGTTATAGCTCCCGTAACTCTAAACGAGCCAAGAGTTATGGCCCTCCGAAGAATCGATATCCACAGGGTGCAACATCTACGGTGCAAGGTGCAACATCCGTCCAAAATGACGAAACAGTGCCGTACGACCTTTAGAAATGAGTGCACGGATTTGAAACATTGCTGTACCATGGTGCACCACTCTCCAGCGATGGTAAATCATAGACCAGCCACGGGGATCCCGTTTTACAGAAAAAATCCACGTGACGAAAAAACGAAGGGTAAAATACTTCCTTGACCCGATTGAGGTTCGGATAGGATTTTTTGGGTATGAAACTAACCAGTGACGGCTGAAAGCGGTCATAGCGGTAGAACTCACAGATACCTTCATTTTGACTGGTTATGGCTCCCGTAACTCTAAACGAGCCAAGAGTTATGGCCCTCCAAAGAATCGATATCCACAGGGTGCAACATCTACGGTGCAAGGTGCAACATCCGTCCAAAATGACGAAACAGTGCCGTACGACCTTTAGAAATGAGTGCATGGATTTGAAACATTGCAGTACCATGGTGCACCACTCTTTAGAGATGGTAAATCATAGACCAGCCACGGGGATCCCGTTTTACAGAAAAAATCCACGTGACGAAAAAACGAAGGGTAAAAAACTTCCACGACCCGATTGAGGTTCGGATAGGATTTTTGGGTATGAAACTAACCAGTGACGGCTGAAAGCTGTCATAGCTGTAGAACTCAGAGATACCTTCGTTTTGACTGGTTATGGCTCCCGTAACTCTAAACGAGCCAAGAGTTATGGTCCTCCGAAGAATCGATATCCACAGGGTGCAACATCTACGGTGCAAGGTGCAACATCCGTCCAAAATGACGAAACAGTGCCGTACCACCTTTAGAAATGAGTGCATGGATTTGAAACATTGCAGTACCATGGTGCACCACTCTTTAGCGATGGTAAATCATAGACCAGCCACGGCGATCCCGTTTTACAGAAAAAATCCACGTGACGAAAAAACGAAGGGTAAAAAACTTCCACGACCCGATTGAGGTTCGGATAGGATTTTTGGGTATGAAACTAACCAGTGACGGCTGAAAGCTGTCATAGCTGTAGAACTCAGAGATACCTTCGTTTTGACTGATTATGGCTCCCGTAACTCTAAACGAGCCAAAAGTTATGGCCCTCCGAAGAATCGATATCCACAGGGTGCAACATCTACGGTGCAAGGTGCAACATTCGTCCAAAATGACGAAACAGTGCCGTACCACCTTTAGAAATGAGTGCATGGATTTGAAACATTGCAGTACCATGGTGCACCACTCTCCAGCGATGGTAAATCATAGACCAGCCACGGGGATCCCGTTTTACAGAAAAAATCCACGTGACGAAAAAACGAAGGGTAAAATACTTCCTTGACCCGATTGAGGTTCGGATAGGATTTTTGGGTATGAAACTAACCAGTGACGGCTGAAAGCTGTCATAGCTGTAGAACTCACATATACCTTCATTTTGACTGGTTACGGCTCCCGTAACTCTAAACGAGCCAAGAGTTATGGCCCTCCGAAGAATCGATATCCACAGGGTGCAACATCTACGGTGCAAGGTGCAACATCCGTCCAAAATGACGAAACAGTGCCGTACGACCTTTAGAAATGAGTGCACGGATTTGAAACATTGCAGTACCATGGTGCACCACTCTCCAGCGATGGTAAATCATAGACCAGCCACGGGGATCCCGTTTTACAGAAAAAATCCACGTGACGAAAAAACGAAGGGTAAAATACTTCCTTGACCCGATTGAGGTTCGGATAGGATTTTTTGGGTATGAAACTAACCAGTGACGGCTGAAAGCTGTCATAGCGGTAGAACTCACAGATACCTTCATTTTGACTGGTTATGGCTCCCGTAACTCTAAACGAGCCAAGAGTTATGGCCCTCCGAAGAATCGATATCCACAGGGTGCAACATCTACGGTGCAAGGTGCAACATCCGTCCAAAATGACGAAACAGTGCCGTACGACCTTTAGAAATGAGTGCATGGATTTGAAACATTGCAGTACCATGGTGCACCACTCTTTAGAGATGGTAAATCATAGACCAGCCACGGGGATCCCGTTTTACAGAAAAAATCCACGTGACGAAAAAACGAAGGGTAAAAAACTTCCACGACCCGATTGAGGTTCGGATAGGATTTTTGGGTATGAAACTAACCAGTGACGGCTGAAAGCTGTCATAGCTGTAGAACTCACAGATACCTTCGTTTTGACTGGTTATGTCTCCCGTAACTCTAAACGAGCCAAGAGTTATGGCCCTTCGAAGAATCGATATCCACAGGGTGCAACATCTACGGTGCAAGGTGCAACATCCGTCCAAAATGACGAAACAGTGCCGTACGACCTTTAGAAATGAGTGCATGGATTTGAAACATTGCAGTACCATGGTGCACCACTCTCCAGCGATGGTTTATCATATACCAGCCACGGGGATCCCGTTTTACAGTAAAATCCACGTGATGAAAAACGAAGGGTACAAGAATTCCATGACCCGATTGAGGTTCGGATAGGATTTTTTGGGTATGAAACTAACCAATGAATGCTAAAAGCTGTCATAACTGTAGAACTCACAGATACCTTCGTTTTGACTGGTTATGGCTTCCGTAACTCTAAATGAGCCAAGAGTTATGGCCCTCCGAAGAATCCATATCCACAGGGTGCAACATCAACGGTGCAAGGTGCAACATCCGTCCAAAATGACGAAACAGTGCCGTACGACCTTTAGAAATGAGTGCATGGATTTGAAACATTGCAGTACCATTGTGCACCACTCTCCAGCGATGGTAAATCATAGACCAGCCACGGGGATCCCGTTTTACAGAAAAAATCCACGTGACGAAAAAACGAAGGGTAAAAAACTTCCTTGACCCGATTGAGGTTCGGATAGGATTTTTGGGTATGAAACTAACCAGTGACGGCTGAAAGTTGTCATAGCTGTAGAACTCACAGATACCTTCGTTTTGACTGGTTATGGCTCCCGTAACTCTAAACGAGCCAAGAGTTATGGCCCTCCGAAGAATCGATATCCACAGCGTGCAACATCTACGGTGCGAGGTGCGACATCCGTCCAAAATGACAAAACAGTGCCGTACGACCTTTAGAAATGGGTGCATGGATTTGAAACATTGCAGTACCATGGTGCACCACTCTCCAGCGATGGTAAATCATAGACCAGCAACGGGGATCCCGTTTTACAGAAAAAATCCACGTGACGAAAAAACGAAGGGTAAAAAACTTCCTTGACCCGATTGAGGTTCGGATAGGATTTTTTGGGTATGAAACTAACTAGCGACGGCTGAAAGCGGTCATAGCTGTAGAACTCACAGATACCTTCGTTTTGACTGGTTGTGGCTCCCGTAACTCTAAACGAGCCAAGAGTTATGGCCCTCCTAAGAATCGATATCCACAGGGTGCAACATCTACGGTGCAAGGTGCAACATCCGTCCAAAATGACGAAACAGTGCCGTACGACCTTTAGAAATGGGTGCATGGGTTGGAAACGGTGCAGTACCATGGTGCACCACTCTCCAGTGTTGGTAAATCATAGACCAGACACGGGGATCCCATTTTACAGAAAAAATCCACGTGACGAAAAAACAAAGGGTAAAAACTTCCATGACCCGATTGAGGTTCGGGTAGGATTTTTTGGGTATGAAACTAACCAGTGACGGCTAAAAGCCGTCACAGATGTAGATCTCACAAATACCTTCGTTTTGACTGGTTGTGGCTCCCGTAACTCTAAACGAGCCAAGAGTTATGGCCCTCCGAATAATCGATATCCATAGGGTGCAACATCTACGGTGCAAGGTGCAACATCCGTCCAAAATGACGAAACAGTGCGTACAACCTTTAGAAACAGGTGCATGGATTGGAAACGGTGCAGTACCACGGTGCACCACTCTCCAGCGTTGGTAAATCATAGACCAGCCACGGGGATCCCGTTTTACAGAAAAAATCCACGTGACGAAAAAACGAAGGGTAAAAAACTTCCTTGACCCGATTGAGGTTCGGATAGGATTTTTGGGTATGAAACTAACCAGTGACGGCTGAAAGCTGTCATAGCTGTAGAACTCACAGATACCTTCGTTTTGACTGGTTATGGCTCCCGTAACTCTAAACGAGCCAAGAGTTATGGCCCTCCGAAGAATCGATGTCCACAGGGTGCAACATCTACGGTGCGAGGTGCAACATCCGTCCAAAATGACGAAACAGTACCGTACGACCTTTAGAAATGGGTGCATGGATTTGAAACATTGCAGTACCACGGTGCACCACTCTCCAGCGTTGGTAAATCATAGACCAGCCACGGGGATCCCGTTTTACAGAAAAAATCCACGTGACGAAAAAACGAAGGGTAAAAAACTTCCATGACCCGATTGAGGTTCGGATAGGATTTTTTCGGTATGAAACTAACTAGTGACGGATGAAAGCTGTCACAGATGTAGAACTCACAGATACCTTCGTTTTGACTGGTTGTGGCTCCCGTAACTCTAAACGAGCCAAGAGTTATGGCCCTCCGAAGAATCGATATCCACAGGGTGCAACATCTACGGTGCAAGGTTCAACATCCGTCCAAAATGACGAAACAGTGCCGTACGACCTTTAGAAATGGGTGCATGGATTGGAAACGGTGCAGTACCATAGTGCACCACTCTCCAGCATTGGTAAATCATAGACTAGACACGGGGATCCCGTTTTACAGAAAAAATCCACGTGACGAAAAAACGAAGGGTAAAAAACTTCCATGACCCGATTGAGGTTCGGATAGGATTTTTTGGGTATGAAACTAACCAGTGACGGCTAAAAGCCGTCGCAGATGTAGATCTCACAGATACCTTCGTTTTGACTGGTTGTGGCTCCCGTAACTCTAAACGAGCCAAGAGTTATGGCCCTCCGAAAAATCGATATCCATAGGGTGCAACATCTACGGTGCAAGGTGCAACATCCGTCCAAAATGACGAAACAGTGCGTACGACCTTTAGAAACGGGTGCATGGATTGAAAACGGTGTAGTACCATGGTACACCACCCTCCAGTGTTGGTAAATCATAGACCAGCCACGGTGATCCCGTTTTACAGAAAAAATCCACGTGACGAAAAAACGAAGGGTAAAAAACTTCCATGACCCGATTGAGGTTCGGATAGGATTTTTTGGGTATGAAACTAACCAGTGACAGCTGAAAGCTGTCACAGCTGTAGAACTCACAGATACCTTCGTTTTGACAGGATATGGCTCCCGTAACTCTAAACGAGCCAGGAGTTATGACCCTCCGAAGAATCGATATCCATAGGGTGCAACATCTACGGTGCAAGGTGCAACATCCGTCCAAAATGACGAAACAGTGCCGTACGACCTTTAGAAATGGGTGCATGGATTGGAAACGGTGCAGTACCATGGTGCACCCCTCTCCAGCGTTGGTAAATCATAGACCAGCCACGGGGATCCCGTTTTACAGAAAAAATCCACGTGACGAAAAAACGAAGGGTAAAAAACTTCCATGACCCGATTGAGGTTCGGATAGGATTTTTTGGGCATGAAACTAACCAGTGATGGCTAAAAGCCGTGACAGCTGTAGAACTCACAGATACCTTCGTTTTGACAGGTTATGGCTCCCGTAACTCGAAACGAGCCAAGAGTTATGGCCCTCCGAAGAATCGATATCCACAGGTTGCAACATCTACGGTGCAAGGTGCAACATCCATCCAAAATGACGAAACAGTGCCGTACGACCTTTAGAAATTGGTGCATGGATTGGAAATGGTGCAGTACCATGGTGCACCACTCTCCAGCGTTGGTAAATCATAGACCAGCCACGGGGATTCCGTTTTACAGAAAAAATCCACGTGACGAAAAAACGAAGGGTAAAAAACTTCCATGACCCGATTGAGGTTCGGATAGGATTTTTTCGGTATGAAACTAACCAGTGACGGATGAAAGCTGTCACAGATGTAGAACTCACAGATACCTTCGTTTTGACTGGTTGTGGCTCCCGTAACTCTAAACGAGCCAAGAGTTATGGCCCTCCGAAGAATCGATATCCACAGGGTGCAACATCTACGGTGCAAGGTTCAACATCCGTCCAAAATGACGAAACAGTGCCGTACGACCTTTAGAAATGGGTGCATGGATTGGAAACGGTGCAGTACCATAGTGCACCACTCTCCAGCATTGGTAAATCATAGACTAGACACGAGGATCCCGTTTTACAGAAAAAATCCACGTGACGAAAAAACGAAGGGTAAAAAACTTCCATGACCCGATTGAGGTTCGGATAGGATTTTTTGGGTATGAAACTAACCAGTGACGGCTGAAAGCCGTCGCAGATGTAGATCTCACAGATACCTTCGTTTTGACTGGTTGTGGCTCCCGTAACTCTAAACGAGCCAAGAGTTATGCCCTCCGAAAAGTCGATATCCATAGGGTGCAACATCTACGGTGCAAGGTGCAACATCCGTCCAAAATGACGAAACAATGCGTACGACCTTTAGAAACGGGTGCATGGATTGGAAACGGTGTATCCCGAAGGAACGGGATATGACGTCAAGTTGCTCCTCCTTTAAGGAGCTTGGAAAGCAGTCAGGGGGAGAGATCAAAAGTTCCTATGGACCATATCCATCCACTAGAGACCTCGGAATAGGCCGATGTTGCCCGGATCCTGGTTGGACTGGGGGCAAGGAAGAAGAAGGCTCTCCCGTGCCTCTAGACTTCTTTCTGTCCGATCGTGTTTCCGCTTTGCGAGACATTTAACTGCAACACAAGGAAAGCATGGCATTAGAACAAGGAATATAGAAAAGTAAACAAACAAGTGCGTGCAAGTGTGGGATTTCATTCGCAAACTAAAGTTTTCAAGTTCACAAGTTCATTCGGTTTCCAAGTTCATTCGGTTTCCATCTCGTTCGGTCATCATGTCCATTCGGTGGTACTATATCGAGTGCATTCGGTACACAAGACATTCGGCCCCAAGGCCGTAGTCCCATTCGGTGAAACGAAGACTTACGTGTGTATTCGGCAATGAGTATATACCTGGTTCGGTATAAGGTTGGTTCGGCAAACACTTGGTTCGGCAATAAATTGATTCGGCGCTTGTTGGTTCGGTAAAGAAAACTAAGGGGGTGTAGCCCCTATATATAGACGATAGCAATACCACCGGACCAAACGGTTCGGCCTACCGGACCAATCTCCAGCCGAATGAAACCTTTAACCGAATGAAAACTACACCAACCTCGCAGGAACCGAAGACAGGGGGCATGCAGGGCGCCTCACTCAGATAAGTCCCGAGCTCCAGATCTTACTAATAAAATAAAGAATATGATAACAATGGATAAGTCGTGAATCTCTCACTAACATGGGTTAATCATTTACACGTGTACGCGACCGCGGATGGTCCATAGGCACGCTCTGAATGGCTTTTAACCCCGTCGCCATGAGAATTCACACTTTGACACCCCTGTTTTAATCTCATCGGTTAGACGAATATTTGACTCTGATAATTAGAGAATGGCTAAGCTACTTACACGTGTACGGGATCGCGAACAATCCCTAGGCATGCTCTGAGCTGGCAATAAACCACCTTGAAAACAATCCAGGGGCCCACTCTAACGTGAACCCGGCATCGTTAATGCTAAGCCCTCTCGGGGCACGCTAACCCGCCTCGAACGGCGCACTTCACTTCATTTCAAATATCTTGACCCCGAGCGGTCGTTATTTGAATTCACACTAAAACTGTAATTTCCTTTGCAGGACATCCAAAGGATATGGACACCCAGCTTATGTCGTTTTACATATCACGCCCACTACAGGGAAACAAAGCGCGACACATGCAAGCACGTGCCCCACTTTGGGGGGCAAATGTTGGGCGAATTCTCACCCAGAGGATCTCAAGACTGAGAAGCGTCAATTTTACCCAGGCTCGCAATCTCCACTTCGTTCAGCAAACACAAACCCAGAAGCCCATCCAACATCCTCCATGAAGAAGCTCATTCGGCAGAGCAAAGGCAAGCTCATTCGGCAGAGCAAAGGCAATCTCATTCGGCAGAGCCCAACTACTGGTCCATTCGGCATTCCCATTCGACCACCGGACCAAGCCCATCCCCACCATGGCCGAACCAGTCACACAACCGGACCAGACAGCCATCACCGAACCAATACTCAACCGGTCCAGATGAGCACCGGACCGGACCCCCAAGCCACACCGGTCCATCACAACTCTCCTACCACCGGTCCAGGTTGGTACCGGACCAAAGCCCTACTGCCACTCCAACACCACCACCGGACCAAGGGATGAAGTCACCATGAAGTCACCATCACCAGTCCAAGCTCCATGCCGAATGAAGCCTCGCCAAACCAGAATGCTACCAGGCCAGATTGGTCCAGCCCAGGCCCGCTAGCAGCTATATACTTCCAAGACCCCTGCCCCCTACCTCACTCTATAAATAGAGGGGCAGAGGTACAACAATGGCAGACAAGTTTGAGAGCTCAAGCAAGGAAGGAACTTTCAAACTACTTTCATACGCTTGTATACAAAACATTGTACTTGTAACCTGAAAGAAAGAAGATAATAACATATAAAGTGGACGTAGGCACATTCTGGCCGAACCACTATAAATCTGTGTGTCTTGACATTTCAGCCCCTGCTTTTTCCATATTTACATACTCATCTAAAATCATTGAAAATCACATATAATCAACTAAATAATACGACTTGGAGGTGTTTGTCCATTTTTTGTGCAAACATTTTTGGTGCTTTCACTGAGAATAGAACTCAAGCTTCATTTTCTCCCACTCAACCGTCTTCCTAACAGCATCACTCGTTGCTTAGAAATCATGCCTTCCAAACAGAGAAGGGATGTTAATAAAGGAAAGAACATCGCAACTAGCAGCCTTCCAGATCCAGCAATCACAGATCAGCCCACTTCAACAGCAGTACCGGATGAAAATCAGGAAAATCCAACTGGTCCCGCAACGGAACAACCAATCACTAGGGCAGATCTGGACAGGGTAGTGGCTGAAGTAACTAACCGCTTCACATCCCAACAAGAAACTTTGGTGGATCAACTCATGTCACGCTTAAGGGATGCTGAAGAGTCCAACCGCAACACTGAATCATGGGGTGAATCCCAATCCGGAGGATCCCGGAGGCAACAAAGGTCTTCACTCTTCGAAGAAGCTATCAACAGGAACAACAATGATAGGGGCCGCGCCCGGACTCAGCCCGAATTCCGACTCGAGGAAGCCCTTGGAACCGAACCCAGCGGGGGAGGCACCAGGCGAGGGTCGGATGTAGCTGAGCCAGTCATGCCACCTAATCATAGAAACCCCGCTGAACGGAGCCGAGCTAGAACCCAGCCCGAAGTTGGCCCCATGGATGTGCTCGAAACAGAACCCCGCAGGGGAAGATCAAGGCAGGGGGCAACTGTAGCTGGTCCTAGCGTGCATCCAAGCAGCCAAAGACAACCACTGGATAATGCTAGAAGTGATAGACTGTACCATCCCTACAGGTCATCTGGACGAGATAGATCCCGCAGGGAAGAACCAAGCTCATTCTTGTCCGCTCCAAGTTCTGACGAACGAATGGCACAATTATTCAGAGAATGTGTACAACGGGAGCAAAGGGACCGAGGAATAGGCGCTAGGGTCACCAGCCCCTTTACCCGAAATATCGAAACTGCCATTACTCCCCGGGAATGGAAAATGCCAACCATGGAGCCTTACAAAGGAACTTCCGACCCCATCGTACATTTACAGAGATACACCCAGCATATGCTCATGAGTGGAGCAACAGAAGGAGTATTATGCAAGTGCTTTCCGCTGTTCCTAGCAGATTAGCTACCTCCTGGTTCTGCCATCTACCCCAAGGATCCATCAACTCATGGGAGACGTTGAAAGAAAGGTTTATCAGCCAGTTCCGCATCCATGTGGAACAGCCCAAGGACGCTTATTCTCTATCCAATGTCAAACAAAAATCCGGAGAGACGCTACAACAATATCTAACCCGGTTCAACGCCGCAGCGGCTGCAGTTCAAGATGCCGATGAAAAACTCACTCTAATGGCCCTCTGTAGTGGTGTACATCCAGACACCAAGTTTGCCAGAAGGTTAACTAAGGAAAAACCAGCTACCTTGCCTGATTTCTTCCATGAAGCTGGAAAGTATATGAGACTTGAAGACGCTGCTACAGAAAGGCAATCAGGACAACAAGGTAAGACAGTTCAGGACAAGGTTCCCGCTGCAGCTAAGGACGCTCGAAGAAATGAATCTAGAGACAATGCTGGGGGCAGAAAGGTTGAAAAGCGCCAATATCGACCAGGGCCAAGATTTGACTCCTACACTCCTTTGAATGAAACAATCGAAAACATCTACCTAGCCACTCAGGGCGAACTCGGATACAAGCGCCCCCCGCACAAGAAAGAATCAGATAACGCACTCAAGTCCGGAAAGTTCTGTCGCTTCCACGAATCCCACGGACATGACACCAATGAATGCCACCATCTTCGGGACTTGATCGAAGAACACATTAGAAGAAGAAGACTGGAACGTTATGTGAAAGGTCAGAACAGGACTCCAACTCCTGCCAATGAGAACTCAAAGCAACCCCTCCCAGAAGTAGGCGGAGGGAATCGCAACAATCACAACACCAGTGGCTCTAGTCAAGAGAAGATAGTGGTCCTTACCATCTCAGGAGGACCACACATCGCCGACAGAAGTTGGGCAGAGATGGAAAGGTACGGCAAGTCGCTTAGAAATGCCGAAGGATATGTTAACTCCATTACGGAGGAACGCCACCCGAAACGAAAAGAAAACGATGACATTGTATTCAGTAGGCGTGATTTGGAAGGAAGACAGTACCCACATATGGATCCCATGGTCATCTCTGCCTGGTTCGGTCCAGCTAAAATTTTTCGGATTCTAATAGACACGGGAAGCTCCGTAAATATCCTGTTCAAACATGCTTTCGACAAAATGAAGTTGTCAATGAAGGATGTATCCCCCTGTGACAAACCACTGCACGGTTTCACTGGAGATGCAAAAATGCCCCTCGGGCAACTTGACCTCTTCGTCGAAATAGGAAGTCATCCTCGCTCCGTTGTGCGAAAACAAACGTTCGTACTAATAGAAAACCACTCGGCTTACAACGCTTTCTTGGGAAGACCAGCCTTGTCTGACTTCCAGATTGTATTAGCCCCCTGGTGCCTGAAAATGAAATTTCCAACAGACAACGGAGTAGGAGAAGTAGAAGGAGATCAAGATGCTGCCCGAGACTGCTACGTAACTGAACTTCGCAATAACCGCAGAAAGAATAAAGGAAAAGATGCAGAGACCACTCTCTGCATGAAAAGCTTGGAGGCATAGCAACTAAAGAAAGCCCCTCCTCTTCGATACACAAGCGATCCCTTCAATGAACTAGACCCCAGGGATAAAGAGGAGGAGGCTACCGCCGAGCCTGCAGAGGCTATGGAATTCGTATCGGTAGATAAGCATGATTCAAGTAGACTATTAAAAATCGGATCTCAGCTGAAAACGGAATTGAAGGATCAACTCATTGACTTTCTCCGCCACAACTTAGATGTATTTGCGTGGACCCATGCCGATATGACAGGAATCTCCCCAGACATAGCATGCCACATGTTGAACATCGATCCCACCAAGGTACCAGTAAAGCAGAAAAAGAGGAGCATGGGGGCAGAGCGATCAGCAGCCCTTGATGAGGAAGTAAAAAATCTACTTGCTAATGGCTTCATACGGGAAGCCATCTACCCAGAATGGATCGCTAACCCAGTGCTAGTAAAAAAGGCCAATGGAAAGTGGCGAACATGTATTGACTTCTCCAATCTGAATGACGCTTGCCCGAAAGACTGCTTCCCACTTCCCCGAATTGACCAACTCGTAGACAGCACAGCTGGGCACGAACTCCTATCTTTTATGGATGCATACTCCGGATATAACCAGATCCCCATGCACGCTCCCGATCAGGACCACACTAGCTTCATCACCGACCGCGGATTATATTGTTACAAAGTCATGCCTTTTGGACTCAAAAATGCTGGAGCTACCTATCAACGCCTCGTCAACAAAATGTTCGCAGAACTGATAGGACGAACTATGGAAGTATATGTGGATGACATGTTGGTAAAGTCCAGGAAAGCCAACGACCATGTAAGCCATCTGGACGATATGTTTCAGGTACTTCGCCGATATGGAATGAAGCTGAATCCTCTAAAGTGCTCCTTCGGAGTATCATCGAGAAAATTCTTAGGATTCATCGTCCACGCCAGAGGAATCGAAGCAAACCCTGAACAAATCCGGGCTTTAAAAGAAATAAGGATACCTTCCACTCGAAAAGAAATGCAGAGCCTAAACGGAAAGGTGGCCGCCCTAAGCAGATTCATTTCCAAGGCAACTGACAAGTGTGTCCCTTTCTTCGAAGCACTCAAGAAAGACAAAGGGAGGTTCGAGTGGACCGACGAATGCTTAAAAGCCTTCCTCAACCTAATCGAACACCTTCAGAGACCACCAGTACTCTCAACTCCAAATGAAGGTGAAGTGTTATACCTATACCTCGCTGTATCATCTCATGCTCTAAGCGCCGCCTTGGTAAGAGAAGAAGACCGCACACAACGCCCGGTTTACTTTGTAAGTAAGAGATTTACAGGGGCAGAAGCCAGATATCCTAAACTTGAGAAATTAGCATATTGTTTATTGATCGCGTCACGAAAACTGCGACACTACTTCCAGTCTCACTCCATCAGGGTTCTAACCGATCAACCACTAAGACAAGTGCTCCATCGTCCTGACACTTCTGGGCGACTCCTCAAATGGTGCATCGAACTAAGTCAGTATGATATCACCTACCATCCTCGCACCGCTATCAAAGGACAAGCCATGGCTGATTTCATTGCCGAATTCACTACCAACGAAGGCAAGGAACAATCCGAAGTAGCAAAAAACATCAAGTGGAACCTCTTTGTAGACGGAGCATCGAACGAACAAGGCTCGGTGGCAGGTATTGTGATCATCACCCCCAGGGGAAGAAAGTTGTACTATGCATTAAGATTGGAGTTCACGGCCACTAACAACGATGCTGAATATGAAGCAGTAATAGCGGGATTGGAACTGGCCCTAGAAATTGGAATCAATTCCTTATGTATTCATAGTGATTCTCAGCTTATCGTAAACCAGGTACTAGGAGAATTTCAGACTCGAGGAGAACGACTCACAGCATACCTAAAGAAAACCAGACTGCTGCTCGATCGATTGGACCATTATCTAATCAAACACATTCCTCGAGAAGAAAACCAAGAGGCAGATGAACTTGCAAAGCAAGCTAGTATGAAGAACAGCACCATTTCCGGAGCACTAGCAATCTCAAGGCAGCTAGCCCCAAGTTTCGAACAAGTGAATCTGATAACAGCAATCGAAGAAGGAACCTGGATGACTCCTATCCGGAAATATTTGCAAGATGGCATACTACCCGACAGGCGTGACGAAGCCAAGAAGATCTTGAGGAAAGTTCCCCACTACACAATACAAGAAGGCATCCTCTACCGGCGTGGCTTCTCTAGCCCCTTATTAAGATGCGTCGCCGGAAGGGAAGCCAAGGAGATATTAACAAACATCCATCAGGGAGGATGCGGAGATCACACTGGAGGACAGACTTTGGCAAGAAAGATACTCCGATATGGATATTACTGGCCCACACTAAACAAAGATGCCCTAGACTTCGTTAAGAAATGCGACAGATGTCAGAAGTTCGCCAAGATTCCTCGACTGCCCACAAATGAAATTACTCAAATGACTAGCCCTTGGCCCTTTGCTGTATGGGGAATTGACTTAATTGGCGAACTGCCAACGGGCCGAGGCGGAGCCAGATATGCTATAGTGGCAGTCGATTATTTCACCAAATGGGTGGAAGCGGAACCTTTAAATAAAACATCTTCAGCAAAAGTTATCAACTTCTTGATCAAAAACATTCTGTGCAGGTATGGAGTCCCACTCAAGATCGTATCCGACAACGGACTCCAGTTTGACAGCGAAGAATTTGCCGACTGGTGCCAAGAGCATGGGATTCATAAAAGCTTCTCATCAGTAGCTTACCCTCAGGCAAACGGACAAATTGAAGCTGTCAACAAAATTCTCAAAACCCTAATCAAGAAGAAACTTGAAAAGTCAAAAGGCGCTTGGGTGGACGAACTTCCTACGGCACTATGGGCATACCGCACATCTTTCAGAACATCAACGGGACATACTCCTTTCTCTTTGGCATATGGATCGGAGGCAATGCTCCCAGTTGAGACTATTGTGCCTTCCCACCGTAGGATCCACTACAACCCAGAGGAAAACGAAGAACTCCTCCTCATGTCTTTGGATCTGATCGAGGAAAGGAGAAACGATGCAGCACTCAAAGCAGCAGCTCACAAACAAAAAGTGGCAGCACAATATAATTCCAAAGTCAAGCATCGCAGCTTACAAGAAGGAGATCTTGTCCTCAGGCGAATCTTTCCGCGCCCCGGGGCACTGGACCCCATCTGGGACGGACCATATGTAATTCATAAAGATCTCCACAACGGAGCTTACATTTTGTCAACAGTGGACGGAGAGGTGTTCCAGAGGGCATGTGTTGGGCGAATTTTCACCCAGAAGACCTCAAGACCAAGAAGCCACAATTTCACCCGGGCTCGCAACCTCCACTTCGTTCAATAGCCAAGAAGCTCAATACTAACCTAGAAGTCCATCCAATATTCTCCATAAAGAAGCTCGTTCGGCCCAAGCCTCCATTCGGCCCCTTCATTCGGCAAGCCCAGCCTATAGTCCATTCGGCCCCTTCATTCGGCAAGCCCAGCCTATAACCTCATTCGGCATAAGTTCCCGCCGAACCAGATGATTGCCAGTCCAGATTGCTTCAGCCCGGGCCCACCAGCAGTTATATACTTCCAAGACCCCTGCCCCCTACCTCACTCTATAAATAGAGGGGCAGGGGTACAACAATGGCAGACAAGTTTGAGAGCTCAAGCAAGGAAGGAACTTTCAAACTACTTTCATACACTTGTATACAACGCATTGTACTTGTAACCTGAAAGAAAGAGGATAATAACATATAAAGTGGACGTAGGCACATTCTGGCCGAACCACTATAAATCTGTGTGTCTTTTACATTTCAGCCCCTACTTTTCTCATATTTACATACTCATCTAAAATCATTGAAAATTACATATAATCAACTAAATAATACGACTTGGAGGTGTTTGTCCATTTTTTGTGCAAACATTTTTGGTGCTTTCACTGAGAGCTGAACTCAAACTTCATCTTCTCCCACTCAACCTTTTTCCTAACGACATCACTCGTTGCTTAGAAATCATGCCTTCCAAACAGAGAAGGGATGTTAACAAAGGAAAGAACATCGCAACTAGCAGCCTTCCAGATCCAGCAATCACAGATCAGCCCACTTCAACAGCAGTACCAGATGAAAATCAGGAAAATCCAACTGGTCCCGCAACGGAACAACCAATCACTAGGGCAGATCTGGACAGAGTTGTGGCTGAAGTAACTAACCGCTTCACATCCCAACAAGAAGCTTTGGTGGACCAACTCATGTCACGTTTAAGGGATGCTGAAGAGTCCAACCGCAACACTGAATCATGGGGCGAATCCCAATCTGGAGGATCTCGGAGGCAACAAAGGTCTCCACTCTTCGAAGAAGCTATCAACAGAAACAACAATGATAGGGGCCGCGCCCGGACTCAGCCCGAATCCCGACTCGAGGAAGCCCTTGGTGCCGAGCCCAACGGGGGAGGCACCAGGCGGGGGTCGGATGTAGCTGAGCCAGTCATGCCACCTAATCATAGAAACCCCGCTGAACGGAGCCGAGCTAGGACCCAGCCCGAAGTTGACCCCATGGATGTGCTCGAAACAGAACCCCACAGGGGAAGATCAAGGCAGGGGGCAACTGTAGCTGGTCCTAGCATGCATCCAAGCAGCCAAAGAGAACCACTAGATAATGCTAGAAGTGATAGATTGTACCATCCCTACAGGTCATCCGGACGAGATAGATCCCGCAGGGAAGAGCCAAGCTCATTTTTGTCCGCTCCAAGTTCTGACGAACGAATGGCACGATTATTCAGAGAATGTGTCCAACGCGAGCAAAGGGACCGGGGAATAGGCGCTAGGGTCACCAGCCCCTTTACCCGAAATATCGAAACCGCCATTACCCCCCGGGAATGGAAAATGCCAACCATGGAACCTTACAAAGGAACTTCCGACCCTATCGTACATTTACAGAGATACACCCAGCATATGCTCATGAGTGGAGCAACAGAAGGAGTATTATGTAAATGCTTTCCGCTATTCCTATCAGATCTAGCTACCTCCTGGTTCTGCCATCTACCCCAAGGATCCATCAACTCATGGGAGACTTTGAAAGAAAGGTTTATCAGCCAGTTCCGCATCCATGTGGAACAGCCCAAGGACGCTTATTCTCTATCCAATGTCAAACAGAAATCCGGAGAGACGCTGCAACAATATCTAACGCGGTTCAACGCCGCAGCGGCAGCAGTTCAAGATGCCGATGAAAAACTCACTCTAATGGCCCTCTGTAGTGGTGTGCATCCAGACACCAAGTTTGCCAGAAGATTAACTAAGGAAAAACCAGTTACCTTGCCTGATTTCTTCCATGAAGCTGGAAAGTATATGAGACTTGAAGACGCTGCTACGGAGAGGCAGCCAGGGCAACAAGGCAAGATAATTCAGGACAAGATTCCCACTGCAGCTAAGGACGCTCGAAGAAATGAATCTAGAGACAATGCTGGGGGCAGAAAGGGTGAGAAGCGCCAATATCGACCAGGGCCAAGATTTGACTCCTACACTCCTTTGAATGAAACAATCGAAAACATCTACCTAGCCACTCAGGGCGAACTCGGATACAAGCGCCCCCCGCACAAGAAAGAATCAGATAACGCACTCAAGTCCGGAAAGTTCTGTCGCTTCCACGAATCCCACGGACATGACACCAATGAATGCCACCATCTTCGGGACTTGATCGAAGAACACATTAGAAGAAGAAGACTGGAACGTTATGTGAAAAGTCAGAACAGGACTCCAACTCCTGCCAATGAGAACTCAAAGCAACCCCTCCCAGAAGTAGGCGGAGGGAGTCGCAACAATCACAACACCAGTGGCTCTAGTCAAGAGAAGATAGTAGTCCTTACCATCTCAGGAGGACCACACATTGCCGACAGAAGTTGGGCAGAGATGGAAAGGTACGGCAAGTCGCTTAGAAATGCCGAAGGATATGTTAACTCCATTACGGAGGAACGCCACCCGAAACGAAAAGAAAACGACAACATCATATTCAGTAGGCGTGATTTGGAAGGAAGACAGTACCCACATATGGATCCTATGGTCATCTCTGCCTGGTTCGGTCCAGCTAAAGTTTTTCGGATTCTAATAGACACAGGAAGCTCCGTTAATATCCTGTTCAAACATGCTTTCGACAAAATGAAGTTATCAATGAAGGATGTATCCCCCTGTGACAAACCACTGCACGGTTTCACTGGAGATGCAAAAATGCCCCTCGGGCAACTTGACCTCTTCGTCGAAATAGGAAGTCATCCCCGCTCCGTTGTGCGAAAACAAACGTTCGTACTAATAGAAAACCACTCGGCTTACAACGCTTTCTTGGGAAGACCAGCCTTGTCTGACTTTCAGATTGTATTAGCCCCCTGGTGCCTGAAAATGAAATTTCCAACAGACAACGGAGTAGGAGAAGTAGAAGGAGATCAAGGTGCTGCCCGAGACTGCTACGTAACTGAACTTCGCAATAACCGCAGAAAGAATAAAGGAAAAGATGCAGAGACTACTCTCTGCATGAAAAGCTTGGAGGCATAGCAACTAAAGAAAGCCCCTCCTCTTCGATACACAAGCGATCCCTTCAATGAACTAGACCCCCGGGATAAAGAGGAGGAGGCTACCGCCGAGCCTGCAGAGGCTATGGAATTCGTATCTGTAGATAAGCACGATTCAAGTAAACTATTAAAAATCGGATCTCAGCTGAAAACGGAATTAAAGGGTCAACTCATTGACTTTCTCCGCCACAATTTAGATGTATTTGCGTGGACCCACGCCGATATGACAGGAATCTCTCCAGACGTAGCGTGCCACATGTTGAACATCGATCCCACCAAGGTACCAGTAAAGCAGAAAAAGAGGAGCATGGGGGCAGAGCGATCAGCAGCCCTTGATGAGGAAGTAAAAAATCTACTTGCTAATGACTTCATACGGGAAGCCATCTACCCAGAATGGATCGCTAACCCAGTGCTAGTAAAAAAGGCCAATGGAAAGTGGCGAACATGTATTGACTTCTCCAATCTGAATGACGCTTGCCCGAAAGACTGCTTCCCACTTCCCCGAATTGACCAACTCGTGGACAGCACAGCTGGGCACGAACTCCTATCTTTTATGGATGCATACTCCGGATATAACCAGATCCCCATGCACGCTCCCGATCAGGACCACACTAGCTTCATCACCGACCGCGGATTATATTGTTACAAAGTCATGCCTTTTGGACTCAAAAATGCTGGAGCTACCTATCAACGCCTCGTCAACAAAATGTTCGCAGAACTGATGGGACGTACTATGGAAGTATATGTGGATGACATGTTGGTGAAGTCCAGGAAAGCCAACGACCATGTAAGCCATCTGGACGATATGTTTCGGGTACTTCGCCGATATGGAATGAAGCTGAATCCTCTAAAATGCTCCTTCGGAGTATCATCGGGAAAATTCTTAGGATTCATCGTCCACGCCAGAGGAATCGAAGCAAACCCTGAACAAATCCGAGCTTTAAAAGAAATAAGGATACCTTCCACTCGGAAAGAAATGCAGAGCCTAAACGGAAGGGTGGCCGCCCTAAGCAGATTCATTTCCAAGGCAACTGACAAGTGTGTCCCTTTCTTCGAAGCACTCAAGAAAGACAACGGGAGGTTCGAGTGGACCGACGAATGCTTAAAAGCCTTCCTCAACCTAATCGAACACCTTCAGAGACCACCAGTACTCTCAACTCCAAATGAAGGTGAAGTGTTATACCTATACCTCGCTGTATCATCTCATGCTCTAAGCGCCGCCTTGGTAAGAGAAGAAGACCGCACACAACGTCCGGTTTACTTTGTAAGCAAGAGATTTACGGGGGCAGAAGCCAGATATCCTAAACTTGAGAAGTTAGCATATTGTTTATTGATCGCGTCACGGAAACTGCGACACTACTTCCAGTCTCACTCCATCAGGGTTCTAACCGATCAACCACTAAGACAAGTGCTCCATCGTCCTGACACTTCTGGGCGACTCCTCAAATGGTGCATCGAACTAAGTCAGTATGATATCACCTACCATCCCCGCACCGCTATCAAAGGACAAGCCATGGCTGATTTCATTGCCGAATTCACTACCAACGAAGGCAAGGAACAATCCGAAGTAGCAAAAAACATCAAGTGGAACCTCTTTGTAGACGGAGCATCGAACGAACAAGGCTCGGGGGCAGGTATTGTGATCGTCACCCCCAGGGGAAGAAAGTTGTACTATGCATTAAGATTGGAGTTCACGGCCACTAACAACGATGCTGAATATGAAGCAGTAATAGCGGGATTGGAACTGGCCCTAGAAATTGGGATCAATTCCTTATATATTCATAGTGATTCTCAGCTTATCGTAAACCAGGTACTAGGAGAATTCCAGACTCGAGGAGAACGGCTCACAGCATACCTAAAGAAAACCAGACTGCTGCTCGATCGATTGGACCATTATCTAATCAAACACATTCCTCGAGAAGAAAACCAAGAGGCAGATGAACTTGCAAAGCGAGCTAGTATGAAGGACAGCACCATTCCCGGAGCACTAGTAATCTCAAGGCAGCTAGCCCCGAGTTTCGAACAAGCGAATCTGATAACTGCAATCGAAGAAGGAACCTGGATGACTCCTATCCGGAAATATTTGCAAGATGGCATACTACCCGACAGGCGTGACGAAGCCAAGAAGATCTTGAGGAAAGTTCCCCACTACACAATGCAAGAAGGCATCCTCTACCGGCGTGGTTTCTCTAGCCCCCTATTAAGATGCGTCGCCGGAAGGGAAGCCAAGGAGATATTAACAAACATCCATCAGGGAGGATGCGGAGATCACACTGGAGGACAGACTTTGGCAAGAAAGATACTCCGATATGGATATTACTGGCCCACACTAAACAAAGATGCCCTAGACTTCGTTAAGAAATGCGACAGATGTCAGAAGTTCGCCAAGATCCCTCGACTACCCACAAACGAAATTACTCAAATGACCAGCCCTTGGCCCTTCGCCGTATGGGGAATTGACTTAATTGGCGAACTGCCAACGGGCCGAGGCGGAGCCAAATATGCTATAGTGGCAGTCGATTATTTCACCAAATGGGTGGAAGCGGAACCTTTAAATAAAATATCTTCAGCAAAAGTTATCAACTTCTTGATCAAAAACATTCTGTGCAGGTATGGAGTCCCCCTCAAAATCGTATCAGACAACGGACTCCAATTTGACAGCGAAGAATTTGCCGACTGGTGCCAAGAGCATGGAATTCATAAAAGCTTCTCATCAGTAGCTTACCCTCAGGCAAACGGACAAGTTGAAGCTGTCAACAAAATTCTCAAAACCCTAATCAAGAAGAAACTTGAAAAGTCAAAAGGCGCTTGGGTGGACGAACTTCCTACGGCACTATGGGCATACCGCACATCTTTCAGAACATCAACGGGACATACTCCTTTCTCTTTGGCATATGGATCGGAGGCAATGCTCCCAGTTGAGACTATTGTGCCTTCCCACCGTAGGATCCACTACAACCCAGAAGAAAACGAAGAACTCCTCCTCATGTCTTTGGATCTGATTGAGGAAAGGAGAAACGATGCAGCACTCAAAGCAGCAGCTCACAAACAAAAAGTGGCAGCACTATACAATTCCAAAGTCAAGCATCGCAGCTTACAAGAAGGAGATCTTGTCCTCAGGCGAATCTTTCCGCGCCCCGGGGCACTGGACCCCATCTGGGACGGACCATATGTAATTCACAAAGATCTCCACAACGGAGCTTACATTTTGTCAACAGTGGACGGAGAGGTGTTCCAGAGGGCATGGAACATCCGACACCTCCGTCGATACTTTTCTTAACTTGTACTGCCCATATGAAGTGAATTAACAAAGAGAATCAGTGGACGTAGGCATTTTCGTGCCGAACCACTTTAAAAAATCTTGTCTCTTTTTAACTTGTTCCTTTATGTCTTGGCTACTTGTTAAGCGTTATCCCTTTCTGTTGAACAAAATTCTATGGCATCTCCACTCAAGACGCACCGCGGCCTCATCTGGACTAGGCCTAACAGGTACGCTACGATTCTATGCACTCGCCAATGAGACTCTTTTGCCCCGGCATCCCTCTGCTGCGGGTTAACTCATTGCGCGCCTGCCCTCAAAGCCAACTGTAATGAGCCGATTATAAGTCATCATAAAGGCCGACTATAGCCGATGGCAGCTCATTACGGCGTTCGGCTCGTCGGTAACTGTGAACCTACTTTAAGCCCCAACATAAGGTGTGGCCAGCCAGGGGTAGTTCACGGCCAACGGCACCCACGCTAGCCGGCCACGGTAAATCGAATAATACCCACGATTACGGACCATAATGGTTCGGGTAGTTACCGTGCGCGATCTCGGCTCCGATGTGTCTTAAGTGCGGCTGTGGTAAAAAAGAAAACTCCCCGCGGAGGCGTAAGATGGGTGACAAATGTCTCCAAGACCCACAGCTAGGGAAAGTGACTACAAAACCCGTTTGCCACGAACTTAAGCACATCGACGGCCTTCCGTGACTGGAAGTTTTACTTTTACTATATTTCCATTTCATTTAAATATTTTTCTCCTATCCTGTATAACAAACTCTAAAGTACAGGAAACCAAATAGGAAGCATTCACTCATGAGGCTCTAAGCCTGCGTGCTGGGTGACAGGGCGCTCAGCTATACCCGTGAACAATTACACAAGACACTCAAAGCTACCGCCTGCGAATAAAGCATAAAGGGCGGTACTCTCTTCACTTGTACATAAATGCGTAACTATAGCTTATTCATACACTGACATTGCAAAACGTGAAATTATATTTCAAGCAAAAACTTAACATCAAACACAACTGGAATCACAGGCATATACATAATTATACTTCTCACACAGCACATAAAGATAGCAACAACATTTAAACATGACAAAATCAGCTTATATTATAAGATCACACGAAGTTATTCTTTGCAAATAATTTTATTACAGTTGCATATCAAAGACTAACATGAACAGTGAAAAAAAAAAAGAAAACAAAAAGATGGCAGATGCATCCACACTCCATCACCAACTCCCCCAGCCTACTTAGCCGCAGGATCAGAGCCCCCAGCATGTGGATCTGAAGTCCCACCTGTCCAGATCAGAGGAGGAATTCATTAAACGAACGATCAAGTTATGAAAACACGGAAGGAAAAGAAAGGGAAAAGAATAACTCACCAGCACCCGCCGCTTGATCCTCATCATCCAGCTGTACACCCGCTTCCTCTGCAGCAAGCAGCCGCATCCCCTCCTTCACCGCCGCTTGCTCCTCCTTGGAGAACTGAGCGGTAACCGCACTCAAGTTGAAAGCCTCTCCGCCTTTCTTACCCGCATTAACCCTGGCCTCCTCCAAAGCTTGAAGATATACCTTGGCCATGACCCGAGGATAGTCGTCCATCCAAGACAAGCCACCCTCCTTCCAAGTTTGGAAGTACATGTCCTGCAGCATCTCATCCATCATCCCCTCGTTCTCCTCAAACTCCCTCACCCGGGCATCAGAAGCTTGCAGCTTGGCAACGGCGGCATCCCTCTCTGATTGGTACCTTAAGCAGTCAGCCTGGAACTTCCTCCTCATTTCCTCCTCCTTCAACTTGAGGGACCTCCTCATCTCCTCCATCTCCTCCTTCAACTCGGCCTGGGCCATCTCCGCAGCCTCGAGCCTCCCGGACAACTCCTCTACCCGCTCGAGATCCGCATTTCGAACCTCATCCACCGTTGTAATAGCCATGTTAATCCGCTCCCTGCAGGTGACCTCCATTTTCCGTAACTCCGCCCTACTTGCCTTCTCCATGGTCTCTTTCAGACGCTGGGAAGCTTCCTCATGCTGGGAGATCTGGATGGCTTGGTCGGCAAGCTGCTTGGCCTGATCGGCAACCTTTAGCCTTAACCGAATGTTAGCACTCCCAATCTCCTCTCCGGCCTTGACCAATCGAGCATGATGCTCCATTAACTTCTTAGTCTCTTCGGCCACCCGATCAATATTAGCCTTGGCCTCGTCCCCCATAGTAACTACTCGGGTAGTAAGCAGATCAAGATCTAGGGACTTGGCCTCATCCAGCACTCTTACCATGGGGTTGCGGGGAAGAAGGTGCTCGCCCGTGGCCTCATCAAATGAAATGTCTCGAGAGCTTGGGTCTAAATCGGGATGACCGGAAAAGGGGTCACGAGGCACGGGGTGAGGCATATCGGGACGCCTTATATGAATGACAGTAGAACTCTTGGAAGGAGGAGGAGGGGGGCAGGGCTCCATGCTCTCCTCCGTAGTATCAAGAGGAGGCTGAGTAGGAGGAGGCTGAATAGGAAGCTGCGAAGCAGAAGAAGACTCAAATAGGGAACGGCTCCGCTTCCTTTTCTGAATACTCTCTTCAATGACCCCGAGAAGAGGACGATACCTAACCACGTCCCCAGTACGACCAGTGGGAGGCTTCGCAGAAGCCCTTCTCGACTTGAAGTGTTCGAGGCGGTGTCGAATATCTGAAGTTTTAACCACCTGGCCTGCCCCTGGGATAACGAACGAGTGTTACGAACATACAATAATCCGCAGTTCATGAAAATGTGCTAAGTTAAAAAGAAAGAAAAGTGAGAAGACACATCTATTATACAAACCCGGCGGAGGAGTGGGATACTGCAATAAGTCCTGGATCTCATTCCAGGACGGAAGTGAACCGTAAAAAATTTCTAAGTCCCTATCGAAAATGGAATCGGCAGAAGACAAAAGTTCACCTTGCATCGCCGGGGTCACCCTAGCTGAGGAACCCTTAGAGGATGGGTCAGTGCTAACCACAGCTTTGCCGGTTTCCTCTGCCTTCTCCGTTTCCTTCTCTGTTTCCGACTCCCCCTCTGACTCCCCGAAGGCCCGACGGAGAGCCTCATCCAGTTCGAGGTCCTGCTCAGAGGTTAGAGCAGCAACACCGCTACCACCCTGACCATCGCCATCTCCTCCACCCTCCGACCCTTCTCCAACTTCACCTCCTTCCTCCTCTTCTACACCTTCCTCCTCCGGGACATCCGGGCAAGTACTTGGAGAAGGGCCATCGGACTCCTTGAGCTTCTTGCCTCCTACGACTGGACGTTGTGCAAAGGGCTTCCTCTTGCCACCCTTCGCTGTCACCCCACCTTTAGGCTGGGCAGCCTTCTCTTCTGCCGTGTCCCTCTGTTTGACTACGGACTGATGTGGGAGGATCAAATTATACGACAAGAGCCTGGCATTCCTAATCAGATAAGCAGCCGATCTGTCTCTCCCGGAAATAGCTTCAATTTCTGCTGCCATCCGAACCAAGCGATCATCTTCCACAACCGCAAAACCACCTGTCGCTAGCAAGAAATAAAAGCGCATAAGAGAGTGAATTACAGCCAAGACAGGAATTATGAGTAGAGTTTTTACTTACATCCGGAGGTAAATCGGCGAATAGAGACGGAGTCATCCCTGACAAAGAACCATTCCTTCTTGAACATGCTATACTTCGAGTATAAATCCAAAACAGGCTTGAAGGAAACGGCTGACTCCAAGCTAATATATGGGGACCCCTTCCTGTACCCCCTCAGATTGTACAGATATCGTATTTCCCGGTTGGAGGGGGCGCGCCCATATCTCTTCTGGAAGATAGCATATAAGCATACCAGAATGGCATAAGAGTTGGGCTGAAGCTGGAATGGAGCCACCTTCAGATAAGTGACGAAGCTTAGTATCCAGGCGTTGATTGGAGGAATAGCCCCGCACATGCAATGGTACCGGCTATAAGCGAAGTACCCCTCAGGGGGATCATATGGCATGACCCCTTCCCCCGGTAACAACATAAGAGCTCTGTCTATCCCAAAGGAACGGGATATAACGTCAAGTTGCTCCTCCTTTAAGGAGCTTGGGAAGCAGTCAGGGGGAGAGTTCAAAAGTTCCTGTGGACCACATCCGTCCACTAGAGACTTCGGAATAGGTCGGTGTTGCCCGGATCCTGATTGGACTGGGGGCGAGGAAGAAGAAGGCTCTCCTGTGCCTCTAGACTTCTTTCTATCTGATCGTGTTTCCGCTTTGCGAGACATTTTCTGCAGCACAAGAAAAACCTAATATTAGAACAAGGAAAATAGAAAAGTAAACAAACAAGTGCGTGCAAGTGTGGAATTTCATTCGCAAGCTGAAGTCTTCCAGATCACAAGTTCATTCGGTTTCCATGTTCATTCGGCTTCCAAGTTCATTCGGTTTCCAAGTTCATTCGGTTTCCATGTTCATTCGGCTTCCAAGTTCATTCGGTTTCCAAGTTCATTCGGTTTCCAAGTTCATTCGGTTTCAACCCCATTCGGTTTTCATCTCATTCGGCTCCAAGGCAGTAGTCCCATTCGGTGAAGCAAGGACATACGTGTGTATTCGGTAATAAGTATATACCTGGTTCGGTATAAGGTTGGTTCGGCAAACACTTGATTCGGCAATGGAGTGATTCGGCTCTACTCGTTCGGTAAAGAAAAACAAGGGGGGTACGGCCTCTATATATAGGCAAACTCACAACCACCGAACCAGATGTCTCGCCCAACCGGACCAATGATACCGGACCACCAGAAGCCGGATGAGAATAGCCGGACCAACCAAGAACCGAATGGAACCCTCTATCTACCGTCCAAGACCAGGAACTGGGGGCACGCAGGGCGCTTCACTCAGATAAGTGCCGAACTCTAAGAGCTTACTAATAAAATAAAAAATATGATAATAATGGATAAGTCGTGAATCTCTCACTAACATGGAGTAATCATTTACACGTGCACGCGACCACGAACGGTCCATAGGCACGCTCTGAATGGCTATTAACCCTATCGTCATGAGAATTTACACTTTGACATCCCTTTTTAAGCTCATCAGTCAAATGGATATTTGATAATTATGAAATGGCTAAGCTACTTACACATGTACGGGGTCGAGAACAACCCCTAGGCATGCTCTGAGCTAGCGATAAACCACCTTGACAAACGATCCAGGGAACCACTCTAACGTGAACCTGGCATCGATAACCCCCTCGGGGTACACTAACTCGCCTCGAACGGCGCAATTCACTTGATCACAAATATTTCGACCCCGAACGGTCGTTATTTGAATTCACACTAAAACTATGAATTCCTTCGCAGGACATCAATAGGATATAAACATCCAGCCCATGACATTACAAGACGAGTCTTCCCACCTACGAGAAACAAAGCGCGACACGTGCAAGCACGTGCCCCACTTTGGGGGGCAAATGTTGGGCGAATTTTCACCCAGAAGACCTCAAGACCAAGAAGCCACAATTTCACCCGGGCTCGCAACCTCCACTTCGTTCAATAGCCAAGAAGCTCAATACTAACCTAGAAGTCCATCCAATATTCTCCATAAAGAAGCTCGTTCGGCCCAAGCCTCCATTCGGCCCCTTCATTCGGCAAGCCCAGCCTATAGTCCATTCGGCCCCTTCATTCGGCAAGCCCAGCCTATAACCTCATTCGGCATAAGTTCCTGCCGAGCCAGATGATGCCGGACCAGCCTCTCCAATACACTACAGAGCCAGATGATGCCGGACCAAACACCACCGGTCCAAGCAGCCAACACCGAACCAACTCCTAAGGCCATCACCGAATCAAACGAGCACCGAACCACCTCATTGCCACCGGTCCACACATACCACCGGTCCATACCTACCACCGAATGGAGCTCCGCCGAACCAGATGATTGCCAGTCCAGATTGCTTCAGCCCGGGCCCACCAGCAGTTATATACTTCCAAGACCCCTGCCCCCTACCTCACTCTATAAATAGAGGGGCAGGGGTACAACAATGGCAGACAAGTTTGAGAGCTCAAGCAAGGAAGGAACTTTCAAACTACTTTCATACACTTGTATACAACGCATTGTACTTGTAACCTGAAAGAAAGAGGATAATAACATATAAAGTGGACGTAGGCACATTCTGGCCGAACCACTATAAATCTGTGTGTCTTTTACATTTCAGCCCCTACTTTTCTCATATTTACATACTCATCTAAAATCATTGAAAATTACATATAATCAACTAAATAATACGACTTGGAGGTGTTTGTCCATTTTTTGTGCAAACAGCATGGAACATCCGACACCTCCGTCGATACTTTTCTTAACTTGTACTGCCCATATGAAGTGAATTAACAAAGAGAATCAGTGGACGTAGGCATTTCCGTGCCGAACCACTTTAAAAAATCTTGTCTCTTTTTAACTTGTTCCTTTATGTCTTGGCTGCTCGTTAAGTTTTATCCCTTTCTGTTGAACAAAATCCTATGGCATCTCCCCTCAAGACGCACCACGGCCTCATCTGGACTAGGCCTAACAGGTACGCTACGATTCTATGCACTCGCCAATGAGACACTTTTGCTCCAGCATCCCTCTGCTGCGGGTTAACTCATTGCGCGCCTGCCCTCAAAGCCAACTGTAATGAGCCGATTATAAGTCATCATAAAGGCCGACTATAGCCGATGGCAGCTCATTACGGCGTTCGGCTCGCCGGCAACTGTGAACCTACTTTAAGCCCCAACATAAGGTGTGGCCAGCCAGGGGTAGTTCACGGCCAACGGCATCCACGCTAGCCGGCCACGGTAAATCGAATAATACCCACGATTACGGACCATAATGGTTCGGGTAGTTACCGTGCGCGATCTCGGCTCCGATGTGTCTTAAGTGCGGCTGTGGTAAAAAAGAAAACTCCCCGCGGAGGCGTAAGATGGGTGACAAATGTCTCCAAGACCCACAGCTAGGGAAAGTGACTACAAAACCCGTTTGCCACGAACTTAAGCACATCGACGGCCTTCCGTGACTGGAAGTTTTACTTTTACTATATTTCCATTCCATTTAAATATTTTTCTCCTATCCTGTATAACAAACTCTAAAGTACAGGAAACCGAATAGGAAGCATTCACTCATGAGGCTCTAAGCCTGCGTACTAGGTGGCAGGGTGCTCAGCTATACCCGTGAACAGTTACACAAGACACTCAAAGCTACCGCCTGCGAATAAAACATAAAGGGCGGTACTCTCTTCTCTTGTACATAAATGCGTAACTATAGCTTATTCATACACTGACATTGCAAAACGTGAAATTATATTTCAAGCAAAAACTTAACATCAAACACAACTAGAATCACAGGCATATACATAATTATACTTCTCACACAGCACATAAAGATAGCAACAACATTTAAACATGACAAAATCAGCTTATATTATAAGATCACACGAAGTTATTCTTTGCAAATAATTTTATTACAGTTGCATATCAAAGAATAACATAAACAGTGATAAAAAAGAAACAAAAAGATGGCAGATGCATCCACACTCCATCACCAACTCCCCCAGTCTACTTAGCCGCAGGATCAGAGCCCCCAGCATGTGGATCAGAAGTCCCGCCTGTCCAATTCGGAAGAGGAATTCATTAAACGAACAACCAAGTTATGGAAACACAGGAAGAAAAGAAAGGGAAGAAGAATAACTCACCAGCATCCGCCGCTTGATCCTCATCATCCAACTGCACGCCCGCTTCCTCTGTAGCAAGCAGCCGCATCCCCTCTTTCACCGCCGCTTGCTCCTCCTTTGAGAACTGAGCAGTAACCGCATTCAAGTTGAAAGCCTCTCCGCCTTCCTTACCCGCGTTCACCCTGGCCTCCTCTAAGGCCTGGAGATACACCTTGGCCATGACCCGAGGGTAATCGTCCATCCAAGACAAGCCGCCCTCCTTCCAAGTGTGGAAGTACATATCCTGCAGCATCTCATCCATCATCCCCTCGTTTTCCTCAAACTCCCTCACCCGGGCCTCGGAAGCTTGCAACTTGGCGACGGCGACGTCCCTCTCTGATTGGTATCTCAAGCAGTCAGCCTGGAGTGACCTCCTCATTTCCTCCTCCTTCAACTTGAGGGACCTCCTCATCTCCTCCATCTCCTCCTTCAACTCGGCCTGAGCCATCTCCGCAGCCTCGAGCCTCCCTGACAACTCCTCTACCCGCTCGAGATCCGCATTTCGAACCTCATCCACCGTTGTGATAGCTATGTTAATCCGTTCCCTGCAAGCGACCTCCATCTTCCGTAATTCCGCCCTACTGGCCTTCTCCATGGTCTCTTTCAGCCGCTTGGAGGCTTCCTCATGCTGGGAAATCTGGATGGCTTGGTCGGCGAGCTGCTTGGCCTGATCGGCAACCTTTAACCTCAACCGAATGTTAGCACTCCCGATCTCTTCCCCGGCCTTGACCAACTTAGCATGATGTTCCATTAACTTCTTGGTCTCTGCGGCCACCCGGTCGATATTAGCCTTGGCCTCATCCCCCATGGTGACTACCCGTGTAGTAAGTAAATCAAGATCTAAAGATTTGGCCTCGTCCAGCACTCTTACCATGGGGTTGCGGGGAAGGAGGTGCTCGCCCTTGGTCTCATCGAATGAAATGTCCTGAAAGCTTGGGTCTAAATCAGGATGACCGGCAAAAGGGTTACGAGGCACGGGGCGAGGCACATCGGGACGCCTTATACGAATGACAGTAGGACTCTTGGAAGGAGGAGGAGGGGGTCCGGGCTCCGTGCTCTCCTCCGTAGTATCACGAGGAGGCTGAATAGGAGGCTGCGAACCAGGGGACGACTCAAATAAGGAACGGCTCCGCTTCCTTTTCTGAATGCCCTCTTCGATGACCCCAAGAAGAGGGCGGTAACTGACTACATCCCCAGTGCGATCAGTAGAAGGTTTCGCGGAAGCTCTCCTCGACTTAAATTGTTCAAGGCGGTGTCGAACATCCGACGTTTTAACTGCCTGGCCTGCCCCTGGAATAAAGAACAAGTGTTACGAACATACAATAATCCACGATTCAAAAAATGTGCTAAGTTAAAAAGAAAGAAAAGTGGGAAGGCACATCTATTATACAAACCCGGCGGAGGAGTGGGATACTGCAATAAGTCCTGGATCTCACCCCAGGACGGAAGTGAACCGTAAAAAATTTCTAAGTCCCTATCGAAAATGGAATCGGCAGAAGACAAAAGTTCACCTTGCATCGCCGGAATCACCCTAGCTGAGGAACCCTTAGAGGATGGGTCAGTGCCAGCCACAGCTTTGCCGGTTTCCTTTGCCTTCTCCGTTCCCTTCTCCGTTTCCGACTCTCCCTCCGACTCCCCGAAAGCCCGACGGAGAGCCTCATCCAGTTCGAGGTCTTGCTCAGAGGTTAGAGCAGCAACACCACTACCACCTTGACCGTCGCCATCTCCTCCACCCTCCGACCCTTCTCCAACTTCGCCTCCTTCCTCCTCTTCCACACCTTCCTCCTCCGGGACAGTCGGGCAAGTACTTGGAGAAGGGCCATCGGACTTCTTCAGTTTCTTCCCCCCGACCACGGGACGCTCTGCGAAAGGCTCCCTCCTACCGCTCTTTACCTTAGCCCCCTCCTTAGCTTTAGCAGCCCTCTCCTCGGCCGTATCCCTTTGCTTAACCACGGATTGGTGCGGTAAGATCAAATTATGCTCCAAGAGGGTGGTGTTCCTGATCAAGAAAGAGGCCGACCGGTCCCGTGCCGAAATAGCCTTTAGTTCAGCAGCCATTCGCACTAAGGAATCGTCCTCCACGACTGCAATACCACCTGTCGCTAGCCAGAAATAGAAGCATGTCAGAAAAAACACTACAGTCAAAACACATGAAAAATATAAATGAAATCAATCTTACAGCCGGAAGTGAAAAGGCGGAAAGAAACAGCATCGTCCTTGACGAAGAACCACTCTTTCTTGAACATGGTGAACTTGGAATACAAGTCCAGGACTGGTTTGAAGGGCACGGCCGCTTCCAGGCTAATATACGGAGACCCTTTCTTATAGCCTCTCAGGTTATACAAATAACGAATTTCCCGGTTAGAAGGAGGACGCCCGTACCTCCTCTGGAAGATAACGAAGAGGCTCACCAGGATGGCGTAAGAATTAGGCTGAAGCTGGAAGGGGGCCACCTTCAAATATGTGGTGAAGCTTACTATCCAAGCGTTGATAGGAGGGATAGCACCGCACATGCAGTGGTATCTGCTATAGGCGAAGTAGCCCTCGGGGGGGTTATATGGCATCACCCCATCTCCCGGCAGCAGCATAAGAGCCCGATCTATCCCGAAGGAACGGGATATGACGTCAAGTTGCTCCTCCTTTAAGGAGCTTGGAAAGCAGTCAGGGGGAGAGATCAAAAGTTCCTGTGGACCATATCCATCCACTAGAGACCTCGGAATAGGCCGATGTTGCCCGGATCCTTGTTGGACTGGGGGCAAGGAAGAAGAAGGCTCTCCCGTGCCTCTAGACTTCTTTCTGTCCGATCGTGTTTCCGCTTTGCGAGACATTTAACTGCAACACAAGGAAAGCATGGCATTAGAACAAGGAATATAGAAAAGTAAACAAACAAGTGCGTGCAAGTGTGGGATTTCATTCGCAAACTAAAGTTTTCAAGTTCACAAGTTCATTCGGTTTCCAAGTTCATTCGGTTTCCATCTCGTTCGGTCATCATGTCCATTCGGTGGTACTATATCGAGTGCATTCGGTACACAAGATATTCGGCCCCAAGGCCGTAGTCCCATTCGGTGAAACGAAGACTTACGTGTGTATTCGGCAATGAGTATATACCTGGTTCGGTATAAGGTTGGTTCGGCAAACACTTGGTTCGGCAATAAATTGATTCGGCGCTTGTTGGTTCGGTAAAGAAAACTAAGGGGGTGTAGCCCCTATATATAGACGATAGCAATACCACCGGACCAAACGGTTCGGCCTACCGGACCAATCTCCAGCCGAATGAAACCTTTAACCGAATGAAAACTACACCAACCTCGCAGGAACCGAAGACAGGGGGCATGCAGGGCGCCTCACTCAGATAAGTCCCGAGCTCCAGATCTTACTAATAAAATAAAGAATATGATAACAATGGATAAGTCGTGAATCTCTCACTAACATGGGTTAATCATTTACACGCGTACGCGACCGCGGATGGTCCATAGGCACGCTCTGAATAGCTTTTAACCCCGTCGCCATGAGAATTCACACTTTGACACCCCTGTTTTAAGCTCATCGGTTAGACGAATATTTGACTCTGATAATTAGAGAATGGCTAAGCTACTTACACGTGTACGGGATCGCGAACAATCCCTAGGCATGCTCTGAGCTGGCAATAAACCACCTTGAAAACAATCCAGGGGCCCACTCTAACGTGAACCCGGCATTGTTAATGCTAAGCCCTCTCGGGGCACGCTAACCCGCCTCGAACGGCGCACTTCACTTCATTTCAAATATCTTGACCCCGAGCGGTCGTTATTTGAATTCACACTAAAACTGTAATTTCCTTTGCAGGACATCCAAAGGATATGGACACCCAGCTTATGTCGTTTTACATATCACGCCCACTACAGGGAAATAAAGCGCGACACATGCAAGCACGTGCCCCACTTTGGGGGGCAAATGTTGGGCGAATTCTCACCCAGAGGATCTCAAGACTGAGAAGCGTCAATTTTACCTAGGCTCGCAATCTCCACTTCGTTCAGCAAACACAAACCCAGAAGCCCATCCAACATCCTCCATGAAGAAGCTCATTCGGCAGAGCAAAGGCAAGCTCATTCGGCAGAGCAAAGGCAATCTCATTCGGCAGAGCCCAACTACTGGTCCATTCGGCATTCCCATTCGACCACCGGACCAAGCCCATCCCCACCATGGCCGAACCAGTCACACAACCGGACCAGACAGCCATCACCGAACCAATACTCAACCGGTCCAGATGAGCACCGGACCGGACCCCCAAGCCACACCGGTCCATCACAACTCTCCTACCACCGGTCCAGGTTGGTACCGGACCAAAGCCCTACTGCCACTCCAACACCACCACCGGACCAAGGGATGAAGTCACCATGAAGTCACCATCAACAGTCCAAGCTCCATGCCGAATGAAGCCTCGCCAAACCAGAATGCTACCAGGCCAGATTGGTCCAGCCCAGGCCCGCTAGCAGCTATATACTTCCAAGACCCCTGCCCCCTACCTCACTCTATAAATAGAGGGGCAGGGGTACAACAATGGCAGACAAGTTTGAGAGCTCAAGCAAGGAAGGAACTTTCAAACTACTTTCATACGCTTGTATACAAAACATTGTACTTGTAACCTGAAAGAAAGAAGATAATAACATATAAAGTGGACGTAGGCACATTCTGGCCGAACCACTATAAATCTGTGTGTCTTGACATTTCAGCCCCTGCTTTTTCCATATTTACATACTCATCTAAAATCATTGAAAATCACATATAATCAACTAAATAATACGACTTGGAGGTGTTTGTCCATTTTTTGTGCAAACATTTTTGGTGCTTTCACTGAGAATAGAACTCAAGCTTCATTTTCTCCCACTCAACCTTCTTCCTAACAGCATCACTCGTTGCTTAGAAATCATGCCTTCCAAACAGAGAAGGGATGTTAATAAAGGAAAGAACATCGCAACTAGCAGCCTTCCAGATCCAGCAATCACAGATCAGCCCACTTCAACAGCAGTACCGGATGAAAATCAGGAAAATCCAACTGGTCCCGCAACGGAACAACCAATCACTAGGGCAGATCTGGACAGGGTAGTGGCTGAAGTAACTAACCGCTTCACATCCCAACAAGAAACTTTGGTGGATCAACTCATGTCACGCTTAAGGGATGCTGAAGAGTCCAACCGCAACACTGAATCATGGGGTGAATCCCAATCCGGAGGATCCCGGAGGCAACAAAGGTCTTCACTCTTCGAAGAAGCTATCAACAGGAACAACAATGATAGGGGCCGCGCCCGGACTCAGCCCGAATTCCGACTCGAGGAAGCCCTTGGAACCGAACCCAGCGGGGGAGGCACCAGGCGAGGGTCGGATGTAGCTGAGCCAGTCATGCCACCTAATCATAGAAACCCCGCTGAACGGAGCCGAGCTAGAACCCAGCCCGAAGTTGGCCCCATGGATGTGCTCGAAACAGAACCCCGCAGGGGAAGATCAAGGCAGGGGGCAACTGTAGCTGGTCCTAGCGTGCATCCAAGCAGCCAAAGACAACCACTGGATAATGCTAGAAGTGATAGACTGTACCATCCCTACAGGTCATCTGGACGAGATAGATCCCGCAGGGAAGAACCAAGCTCATTCTTGTCCGCTCTAAGTTCTGACGAACGAATGGCACAATTATTCAGAGAATGTGTACAACGGGAGCAAAGGGACCGAGGAATAGGCGCTAGGGTCACCAGCCCCTTTACCCGAAATATCGAAACTGCCATTACTCCCCGGGAATGGAAAATGCCAACCATGGAGCCTTACAAAGGAAATTCTGACCCCATCGTACATTTACAGAGATACACCCAGCATATGCTCATGAGTGGAGCAACAGAAGGAGTATTATGCACGTGACGAAAAAACGAAGGGTAAAAAACTTCCATGACCCGATTGAGGTTCAGATTGGATTTTTTGGGTATGAAACTAACCAGTGACCGCTGAAAGATGTCACAGATGTAGAACTCACAGATACCTTCATTTTGACTGGTTGTGGCTCCCGTAACTCTAAACGAGCCAAGAGTTATGGCCCTCTGAAGAATCGATATCCATAGGGTGCAACATCTACGGTGCAAGGTGCAACATCCGTCCAAAATGACGAAATAGTGTCGTACGGCATTTAGAAATGGGTGCATGGATTTGAAACAGTGCAGTACCATGGTGCACCACTCTCCAGTGATGGTAAATAATAGACCAGCCGCGGGAATTCCCTTTTACAGAAAAAATCCACGTGACGAAAAAACGAAGGGTAAAAAACTTCCATGACCCGATTGAGGTTCGGATAGGATTTTTTGGGTATGAAACTAATCAGTGACGGCTGAAAGCCGTCAGAGATGTAGAACTCACAGATACCTTCGTTTTGACAAGTTGTGGCTCCCGTAACTCTAAACGAGCCAAGAGTTATGGCCCTCCGAAGAATCGATATCCATAGGGTGCAACATCTACAGTGCAAGGTGCAACATCCGTCCAAAATGACGAAACAGTGCGTACGACCTTTAGAAACGGGTGCATGGATTGGAAACGGTGTAGTACCATGGTGCACCACTCTCCAGCGTTGGTAAATCATAGACCAGCCACGGGGATCCCGTTTTACAGAAAAAATCCACGTGACGAAAAAACGAAGGGTAAAAAACTTCCATGACCCGATTGAGGTTCGGATAGAATTTTTTGGGTATGAAACTAACCAGTGACGGCTGAAAGCGGTCACAGCTGTAGAACTCACAGATACCTTCGTTTTGACAGGTTGTGGCTCCCGTAGCTCTAAACGAGCCAATTGAGGTTCGGATAGGGGTGCATGGATTGAAAACGGTGCAGTACCATGGTGCACCACTCTCCAGCATTGGTAACTCATAGACCAGCCACGGGGATTCCCTTTCATAGAAAAAATCCACGTGACGAAAAAACGAAGGGTAAAAAACTTCCATGACCCGATTGAGGTTCGGATAGGATTTTTTGGGTATGAAACTAACCTGTGACGGCTGAAAGCAGTCACAACTGTAGAACTCACAGATACCTTCGTTTTGACTGGTTATGGCTCCCGTAACTCTAAACGAGCCAAGAGTTATGGCCCTCCGAAGAATCGATATCCACAGGGTGCAACATCTACGGTGCAAGGTGCAACATCCATCCAAAATGACGAAACAGTGCCGTACGACCTTTAGAAATGGGTGCATGGATTGGAAACGGTGCAGTACCATGGTGCACCACTCTCCAGCGTTGGTAAATCATAGACCAGACACGGGGATCCCGTTTTACAGAAAAAATCCACGTGACGAAAAAACGAAGGGTAAAAAACTTCCATGACCCGATTGAGGTTCGGATAGGATTTTTTGGGTATGAAACTAACCTGTGACGGCTGAAAGCAGTCACAACTGTAGAACTCACAGATACCTTCGTTTTGACTGGTTGTGGCTCCCGTAACTCTAAACGAGCCAAGAGTTATGGCCCTCCGAAGAATCGATATCCATAGGGTGCAACATCTACGGTGCAAGGTGCAACATCCGTACAAAATGACGAAACAGTGCCGTACGACCTTTAGAAATGGGTGCATGGATTGGAAATGGTGCAGTACCATGGTGCATCACGCTCCAGCGATGGTAAATCATAGACCAGCCACGTGAATTCCCTTTTACAGAAAAATCCACGTGACGAAAAAACGAAGGGTAAAAAACTTCCGTCACCCGATTGAGGTTCGGATAGGATTTTTTGGGTATGAAACTAACCAGTGTCGGCTAAAAGCCGTCACAGATGTAGAACTCACAAATACCTTCGTTTTGACTGGTTGTGGCTCCCGTAACTCTAAACGAGCCAAGAGTTATGGCCCTCCGAAGAATCGATATCCATAGGGTGCAACATCTACGGTGCAAGGTGCAACATCCTTCCAAAATGACAATACAGTGCGTACGACCATTAGAAACGGGTGCATGGATTGAAAACGGTGCAGTACCATGGTGCACCACTCTCCAGCATTGGCAAATCATAGACCAGCCACGGGGATCCCGTTTTACAGAAAAAATCCACGTGACGAAAAAACGAAGGGTAAAAAACTTCCATGACCCGATTGAGGTTCGGATAGGATTTTTTAGGTATGAAACTAACCAGTGTCGGCTGAAAGCGGTCACAGATGTAGAACTCACAGATACCTTCATTTTGACTGGTTGTGGCTCCCGTAACTCTAAGCGAGCCAAGAGTTATGGCCCTCCGAAGAATTGATATCCATAGGGTGCAACATCTACGGTGCAAGGTGCAACATCCGTCCAAAATGAAGAAACAGTGCCGTACGACCTTTAGAAATGGGTGCATAGATTGGAAACGGTGCAGTACCATGGTGCACCACTCTCCAGCGAGGGTAAATCATAGACCAGCCACGGGAATTCCCTTTTACAGAAAAATCCTCGTGATGAAAAAACGAAGAGTAAAAAACTTCCGTGACCCGATTGAGCTTCGGATAGGATTTTTTGGGTATGAAACTAACCAGCGACGGCTGAAAGCCGTCATAGCTATAGAACTCACAAATACCTTCGTTTTGACAGGTTATGCCTCCCGTAACTCTAAACGAGCCAAGAGTTATGGCCCTCCGAAGAATCGATATCCATAGGGTGCAACATTTACGGTGCTAGGTGCAACATCCGTCCGAAATGACGAAACAGTGCCGTACGACCTTTAGAAACGGGTGCATGGATTGGAAACGGTGCAGTACCATGGTGCACCACTCTCCAGCGTTGGTAAATCATAGACCAGCCGCGGGGATCCCGTTTTACAGAAAAAATCCACGTGACGAAAAAATGAAGGGTAAAAAACTTCCATGACCCGATTGAGGTTCGGATAGGATTTTTTGGGTATGAAACTAACCAGTGACGGCTCGAAGCAGTAACAGATGTAGAACTCACAAATACCTTCATTTTGACTGGTTGTGGCTCCCGTAACTCTAAACGAGCCAAGAGTTACGGCCCTTCGAAGAATCGATATCCATAGGGTGCAACATCTACGGTGCAAGGTGCAACATCCGTTCAAAATGACGAAACAGTGCCGTACGAGCTTTAGAAATGGGTGCATGGATTGGAAACGGTGCAGTACCATGGTGCACCACTCTCCAGTGATGGTAAATGATAGACCAGCCATGGGAATTCCCTTTTACAGAAAAAATCCACGTGACGAAAAAACGAAGGGTAAAAAACTTCCATGACCCGATTGAGGTTCGGATAGGATTTTTTGGGTATGAAACTAACCAGTGACGGCTGAAAGCTGTCATAGCTGTAGAACTAATGGATACCTTTGTTTTGACTGGTTATGGCTCCCGTAACTCTAAACGATCCAAGAGTTACGGCCCTCCGAAGAATCGATATGAATAGGGTGCAACATCTACGGTGCAAGGTGCAACATCCGTCCAAAATGACGAAACAGTGTCGTACGACCTTTAGAAATGGGAGCATGGATTGGAAACGGTGCAGTACCATGGTGCACCACTCTCCAGCGATGGTAAATCATAGACCAGCCATGGGAATTCCCTTATACAGAAAAAATCCACGTGACGAAAAAACGAAGGGTAAAAAAATTCCATGACCCGATTGAGGTTCGGATAGGATTTTTTGGGTATGAAACTAACCAGTGACGGCTGATGGCTGTCATAGCTGTAGAACTCACAGATACCTTCGTTTTGACAGGTTATGGCTCCCGTAACTCTAAACGAGCCAAGAGTTATGGCCCTCCGAAGAATCGATATCCATAGGGTGCAACATCTACGGTGCAAGGTGCAACATCCGTCCAAAATGACGAAACAGTGTCGTACGACCTTTAGAAATGGGTGCATGGATTGCAAACGGTGCAGTACCATGGTGTACCACTCTCCAGCTGTGGTAAATCATAGACTAGCCATGGGAATTCCCTTTTACAGAAAAAATCCACGTGACGAAAAAACGAAGGGTAAAAAACTTCCATGACCCGATTTAGGTTCGGATAGGATTTTTTGGGTATGAAACTAACCAGTGACGGCTGAAAGCCGTCATAGCTGTAGAACTCACAAATACCTTCGTTTTGACAGGTTGTGGCTCCTGTAACTCTAAACGAGCCAAGAGTTACGGCCCTCCGAAGAATTGATATCCATAGGGTGCAACATCTACGGTGCAAGGTGCAACATCCGTTCAAAATGACGAAACAGTGCCGTACGAGCTTTAGAAATGGGTGCATGGATTGGAAACGGTGCAGTACCATGGTGCACCACTCTCCAGCGATGGTAAATCATAGACCAGCCATGGGAATTCCCTTTTACAGAAAAAATCCACGTGACGAAAAAACGAAGGGTAAAAAACTTCCATGACCCGATTGAGGTTCGGATAGGATTTTTTGGGTATGAAACTAACCAGTGACGGCTGAAAGCCATCACAGCTGTAGAACTCACAGATACCTTCGTTTTGACTGGTTGTGGCTCCCGTAACTCTAAACGAGCCAAGAGTTATGGCCCTCCGAAGAATTGATATCCATAGGGTGCAACATCTACGGTGCAAGGTGCAACATCCGTCCAAAATGAAGAAACAGTGCCGTACGACCTTTAGAAATGGGTGCATGGATTGGAAACGGTGCAGTACCATGGTGCACCACTCTCCAGCGATGGTAAATCATAGACCAGCCACGGGAATTCCCTTTTACAGAAAAATCCGTGTGACGAAAAAACGAAGGGTAAAAACTTCCGTGACCCGATTGAGGTTCGGATAGGATTTTTTGGGTATGAAACTAACCAGCGACGGCTGAAAGCCATCATAGCTATAGAACTCACAGATACCTTCGTTTTGACAGGTTATGGCTCCCGTAACTCTAAACGAGCCAAGAGTTATGGCCCTCCGAAGAATCGATATCCACAGGGTGCAACATCTACGGTGCAAGGTGCAACATCCGTACAAAATGACGAAACAGTGCCGTACGACCTTTAGAAATGGGTGCATGGATTGGAAATGGTGCAGCACCATGGTGCATCACTCTCCAGCGATGGTAAATCATAGACCAGCCACGGGAATTCCCTTTTACAGAAAAATCGACGTGACGAAAAAACGAAGGGTAAAAAACTTCCGTCACCCGATTGAGGTTCGGATAGGATTTTTTGGGTATGAAACTAACCAGTGACGGCTGAAAGCCGTCATAGCTGTAGAACTCACAAATACCTTTGTTTTGACAGGTTGTGGCTCCTGTAACTCTAAACGAGCCAAGAGTTACGGCCCTCCGAAGAATCGATATCCATAGGGTGCAACATCTACGGTGCAAGGTGCAACATCCGTTCAAAATGACGAAACAGTGCCGTACGAGCTTTAGAAATGGGTGCATGGATTGGAAACGGTGCAGTACCATGGTGCACCACTCTCCAGCGATGGTAAATCATAGACCAGCCATGGGAATTCCCTTTTACAGAAAAAATCCGCGTGACGAAAAAACGAAGGGTAAAAAACTTCCATGACCCGATTGAGGTTCGGATAGGATTTTTTGGGTATGAAACTAACCAGTGACGGCTGAAAGCCGTCACAGCTGTAGAACTCACAGATACCTTCGTTTTGACTGGTTGTGGCTCCCGTAACTCTAAACGAGCCAAGAGTTATGGCCCTCCGAAGAATTGATATCCATAGGGTGCAACATCTACGGTGCAAGGTGGAACATCCGTCCAAAATGAAGAAACAGTGCCGTACGACCTTTAGAAACGGGTGCATGAATTGGAAACGGTGCAGTACCATGGTGCACCACTCTCCAGCGATGGTAAATCATAGACCAGCCACGGGGATTCCCTTTTACAGAAAAATCCGTGTGACGAAAAAACGAAGGGTAAAAACTTCCGTGACCCATTGAGGTTCGGATAGGATTTTTTGGGTATGAAACTAACCAGCGACGGTTGAAAGCCATCATAGCTATAGAACTCACAGATACCTTCGTTTTGACAGGTTATGGCTCCCGTAACTCTAAACGAGCCAAGAGTTATGGCCCTCCGAAGAATCGATATCCACAGGGTGCAACATCTACGGTGCAAGGTGCAACATCCGTCCAAAATGACGAAACAGTGCCGTACGACCTTTAGAAACGGGTGCATGGATTGGAAACGGTGCAGTACCATGGTGCACCACTCTCCAGCGTTGGTAAATCATAGACCAGCCGCGGGGATCCCGTTTACAGAAAAAATCCACGTGACGAAAAAACGAAGGGTAAAAAACTTCCATGACCCGATTGAGGTTCGGATAGGATTTTTTGGGTATGAAACTAACCAGTGACGGCTCAAAGCCGTCACAGCTGTAGAACTTACAGAAACCTTCGTTTTGACTGGTTGTGGCTCCCATAACTCTAAACGAGCCAAGAGTTATGGCCCTCCGAAGAATCGATATCCATAGGGTGCAACATCTACGGTGCAATGTGCAACATACGTCCAAAATGACGAAACAGTGTCGTACGAACTTTAGAAATGGGTGCGTGGATTGGAAACGGTGCATTACCATGGTGCACCACTCTCCAGCGATGGTAAATCATAGACCAGCCACGGGAATTCCCTTTTACAGAAAAAATCCACGTGACGAAAAAACGAAGGGTAAAAAACTTCCATGACCCGATTGAGGTTCGGATAGGATTTTATGGGTATGAAACTAACCAGTGACGGTTGAAAGCCGTCATAGCTGTAGAACTCACAAATACCTTCGTTTTGACTGGTTGTGGCTCCCGTAATTCTAAACGAGCCAAGAGTTACGGCCCTCCGAAGAATCGATATCCATAGGGTGCAACATCTACGGTGCAAGGTGCAACATCCGTTCAAAATGACGAAACAGTGCCGTACGAGCTTTAGAAATGGGTGCATGGATTGGAAACGGTGCAGTACCATGGTGCACCACTCTCCAGCGATGGTAAATCATAGACCAGACATGGGAATTCCCTTTTACAGAAAAAATCCACGTGGCGAAAAAACGAAGGGTAAAAAACTTCCATGACCCGATTGAGGTTCGGATAGGATTTTTTGGGTATGAAACTAACCAGTGACGGCTGAAAGCCGTCATAGCTGTAGAACTCACAAATTCCTTCGTTTTGACTGGTTGTGGCTCCCGTAACTCTAAACGAGCCAAGAGTTACGGCCCTCCGAAGAATCGATATCCATAGGGTGCAACATCTACGGTGCAAGGTGCAACATCCGTCCAAAATGACGAAACAGTGCCGTACGAACTTTAGAAACGGGTGCATGGATTGGAAATGGTGCAGTACCATGGTGCACCACTCTCCAGCGATGGTAAATCATAGACCAGCCGCGGGAATTCCCTTTTACAGAAAAAATCCACGTGATGAAAAAACGAAGGGTAAAAAACTTCCATGACCCGATTGAGGTTCAGATAGGATTTTTTGGGTATGAAACTAACCAATGATGGCTGAAAGCCATCATAGCTGTAGAACTCACAAATACCTTCGTTTTGACTGGTTGTGGCTCCCGGTACTCTAAACGAGCCAAGAGTTACGGCCCTCCGAAGAATCGATATCCATAGGGTGCAACATCTACGGTGCAAGGTGCAACATCCGTTCAAAATGACGAAACAGTGTCGTACGTGCTTTAGAAATGGGTGCATGGATTGGAAACGGTGCAGTACCATGGTGCACCACTCTCCAGCGATGGTAAATCATAGACAAGCCATGGGAATTCCCTTATACAGAAAAAATCCACGTGACGAAAAAACGAAGGGTAAAAAACTTCCATGACCCGATTGAGGTTCGGATAGGATTTTTTGGGTATGAAACTAACCAGTGACGGCTGATAGCTGTCATAGCTGTAGAACTCACGGATACCTTTGTTTTGACTTTTTATGGCTCCCGTAACTCTAAACGAGCCAAGAGTTATGGCCCTCCGAAGAATCGATATCCATAGGGTGCAACATCTACGGTGCAAGGTGCAACATCCGTCCAAAATGACGAAACAGTGCCGTACGACCTTTGGAAATGGGTGCATGGATTGCAAACGGTGCAGTACCATGGTGCACCACTCTCCAGATGTGGTAAATCATAGACTAGCCATGGGAATTCCCTTTTACAGAAAAAATCCACGTGACGAAAAAACGAAGGGTAAAAAACATCCATGACCCGATTGAGGTTCGGATAGGATTTTTTGGGTATGAAACTAACCAGTGACAGCTGAAAGCTGTCATAGCTGTAGAACTCACAAATACCTTCGTTTTGACTGGTTGTTGCTCCCGTAACTCTAAACGAGCCAAGAGTTATGGCCCTCCGAAGAATCGATATCCATAAGGTGCAACATCTACGGTGCAAGGTGCAACATCCGTCCAAAATGATGAAACAGTGCCGTACGACATTTAGAAATGGGTGCATGGATTTGAAACAGTGCAGTACCATGGTGCACCACTCTCCAGCGATGTAAATCATAGACCAGCCGCGGGAATTCCCTTTTACAGAAAAAATCCACGTAACGAAAAAACGAAGGGTAAAAAACTTCCATGACCCGATTGAGGTTCGGATAGGATTTTTTGGGTATGAAACTAACTAGTGACGGCTGAAAGCGGTCACTGCTGTAGAACTCACAAATACCTTCGTTTTGACTGGTTGTGGCTCCCGTAACTCTAAACGAGCCAAGAGTTATGGCCCTCCGAAGAATCGATATCCATAGGGTGCAACATCTACGGTGCAAGGTGCAACATCCGTCCAAAATAACGAAACAGTGCCGTACGAACTTTAGAAACGGGTGCATGGATTGGAAATGGTGCAGTACCATGGTGCACCACTCTCCAGCGATGGTAAATCATAGACCAGCCACGGGAATTCCCTTTTACAGAAAAAATCCACGTGACGAAAAAACGAAGGGTAAAAAACTTCCATGACCCGATTGAGGTTCGGATAGGATTTTTTGGGTATGAAACTAACCAGTGACCGCTGAAAGCCGTCATAGCTGTAGAACTCGCAAATACCTTCGTTTTGAGTGGTTGTGGCTCCCGGTACTCTAAACGAGCCAAGAGTTACGGCCCTCCGAAGAATCGATATCCATAGGGTGCAACATCTATGGTGCAAGGTGCAACATCCGTTCAAAATGACGAAACAGTGCCGTACGAGCTTTAGAAATGGGTGCATAGATTGGAAACGGTGCAGTACCGTGGTGCACCACTCTCCAGCGATGGTAAATCATACACCAGCCATGGGAATTCCCTTTTACAGAAAAAATCCACATGGCGAAAAAATAAAGGGTAAAAAACTTCCATGACTCGATTGAGGTTCGGATAGGATTTTTGGGTATGAAACTAACCAGTGACGGCTGAAAGCCGTCATAGCTGTAGAACTCACAAATACCTTCGTTTTGACTGGTTGTGGCTCCCGTAACTCTAAACGAGCCAAGAGTTACGGCCCTCCGAAGAATCGATATCCATAGGGTGCAACATCTACGGTGCAAGGTGCAACATCCGTTCAAAATGACGAAACAGTACCGTACGAGCTTTAGAAATGGGTGCATGGATTGGAAACGGTGCAGTACCATGGTGCACCACTCTCCAGCGATGGTAAGTAATAGACCAGCCATAGGAATTCCCTTTTAAAGAAAAAATCCACATGACGAAAAAACGAAGGGTAAAAAATTTCCATGCAACATCCGTCCAAAATGACGAAACCGTGTCGTACGACCTTTAGAAATGGGTGCATGGATTTGAAACGGTGCAATACCATGGTGCACCACTCTCCAGCGATGGTAAATCATTGACCAGCCACGGGGATCCCGTTTTACAGAAAAATCCACGTGACGAAAAAACGAAGGGTAAAAAACTTCCATGACCCGATTGAGGTTCGGATAGGATTTTTTGGGTATGAAACTAACCAGTGACGGCTGAAAGCCGTCATAGCTGTAGAACTCACAGATACCTTCGTTTTGACTAGTTATGGGTCCCGTAACTCCAAACGAGCCAAGAGTTATGGCCCTCCGAATAATCGATATCCAAAGGGTGCAACATCCGTCCAAAATAACGAAACCGTTTGCCGTACGACCTTTACAAATGGGTGCATGGAATTGAAACGGTGCAGTACCATGGTGCACCACTCTCCAGCGATGGTAAATCATTGACCAACCTTGGGGATCTCATTTTACAGAAAAAATCCACGTGACGAAAAAACGAAGGGTAAAAAACTTTCATGACCCGATTGAGGTTCGGATAGGATTTTTTGGGTATAAAACTAACCCGTGACGGCTTGAAGCCGTCATAGCTGTAGAACTCACAGATACCTTCGTTTTGACAGGTTATGGCTCCCGTAACTCTAAACGAGCCAAGAGTTATGGCCCTTCGAATAATCGATATCCAAAGGGTGCAACATCCGTCCAAAATGACGAAACCGTGCCGTACGACCTTTACAAATGGGTGCATGGAATTGAAACGGTGCAGTACCATGGTGCACCACTCTCCAGCGATGGTAAATCATTGACCAGCCACGGGGATCCCGTTTTACAGAAAAAATCCACGTGAAGAAAAAACGAAGGGTAAAAAACTTCCTTGACCCGATTGAGGTTCGGATAGGATTTTTTGGGTATGAATCTAACCAGTGACGGCTGAAAGCCGCCATAGCTGTAGAACTCACAGATACCTTCGTTTTGACTGGTTATGGCTCCCGTAACTCTAAAAGAGCCAAGAGTTATGGCCCTCCGAAGAATCGATATCCATAGGGTGCAACATCTATGGTGCAAGGTGCAACATCCGTCCAAAATGACGAAACAGTGCCGTACGACATTTAGAAATGGGTGCATGGATTTGAAACAGTGCAGTACCATGGTGCACCACTCTCCAGCGATGGCAAATCATAGACCAGCCGCGGGAATTCCCTTTTACAGAAAAAATCCACGTGACGAAAAAACGAAGGGTAAAAAACTTCCATGACCCGATTGAGGTTCGGATAGGATTTTTTGGATATGAAACTAACCAGTGACGGCTGAAAGCGGTCACAGCTGTAGAACTCACAAATACCTTCGTTTTGACTGGTTGTGGCTCCCGGTACTCTAAACGAGCCAAGAGTTACGACCCTCCGAAGAATCGATATCCATAGGGTGCAACATCTACGGTGCAAGGTGCAACATCCGTTCAAAATGACGAAACAGTGTCGTACGTGCTTTAGAAATGGGTGCATGGATTGGAAACGGTGCAGTACCATGGTGCACCACTCTCCAGCGATGGTAAATCATAGACAAGCCATGGGAATTCCCTTATACAGAAAAAATCCACGTGACGAAAAAACGAAGGGTAAATAACTTCCATGACCCGATTGAGGTTCGGATAGGATTTTTTGGGTATGAAACTAACCAGTGACGGCTGATAGCTGTCATAGCTGTAGAACTCACGGATACCTTTGTTTTGACTTTTTATGGCTCCCGTAACTCTAAACGAGCCAAGAGCTATGGCCCTCCGAAGAATCGATATCCATAGGGTGCAACATCTACGGTGCAAGGTGCAACATCCGTCCAAAATGACGAAACAGTGCCGTACGACCTTTGGAAATGGGTGCATGGATTGCAAACGGTGCAGTACCATGGTGCACCACTCTCCAGCTGTGGTAAATCATAGACTAGCCATGGGAATTCCCTTTTACAGAAAAAATCCACGTGACGAAAAAACGAAGGGTAAAAAACTTTCATGACCCGATTGAGGTTCGGATAGGATTTTTTGGGTATGAAACTAACCAGTGACAGCTGAAAGCTGTCATAGCTGTAGAACTCACAAATACCTTCGTTTTGACTGGTTGTTGCTCCCGTAACTCTAAACGAGCCAAGAGTTATGGCCCTCCGAAGAATCGATATCCATAAGGTGCAACATCTACGGTGCAAGGTGCAACATCCGTCCAAAATGACGAAACAGTGCCGTACGACATTTAGAAATGGGTGCATGCATTTGAAACAGTGCAGTACCATGGTGCACCACTCTCCAGCGATGGTAAATCATAGACCAGCTGCGGGAATTCCCTTTTACAGAAAAAATCCACCTAACGAAAAAACGAAGGGTAAAAAACTTCCATGACCCGATTGAGGTTCGGATAGGATTTTTTGGGTATGAAACTAACTAGTGACGGCTGAAAGCGGTCACTACTGTAGAACTCACAAATACCTTCGTTTTGACTGGTTGTGGCTCCCGTAACTCTAAACGAGCCAAGAGTTATGGCCCTCCGAAGAATCGATATCCATAGGGTGCAACATCTACGGTGCAAGGTGCAACATCCGTCCAAAATAACGAAACAGTGCCGTACGAACTTTAGAAACGGGTGCATGGATTGGAAATGGTGCAGTACCATGGTGCACCACTCTCCAGCGATGGTAAATCATAGACCAGCCACGGGAATTCCCTTTTACAGAAAAAATCCACGTGACGAAAAAACGAAGGGTAAAAAACTTCCATGACCCGATTGAGGTTCGGATAGGATTTTTTGGGTATGAAACTAACCAGTGACGGCTGAAAGCCGTCATAGCTGTAGAACTCGCAAATACCTTCGTGTTGACTGGTTGTGGCTCCCGTAAATCTAAACGAGCCAAGAGTTACGGCCCTCCGAAGAATCGATATCCATAGGGTGCAACATCTATGGTGCAAGGTGCAACATCCGTTCAAAATGACGAAACAGTGCCGTACGAGCTTTAGAAATGGGTGCATAGATTGGAAACAGTGCAGTACCATGGTGCACCACTCTCCAGCGATGGTAAATCATACACCAGCCATGGGAATTCCCTTTTACAGAAAAAATCCACGTGGCGAAAAAATAAAGGGTAAAAAACTTCCATGACTCGATTGAGGTTCGGATAGGATTTTTGGGTATGAAACTAACCAGTGACGGCTGAAAGCCGTCATAGCTGTAGAACTCACAAATACCTTCGTTTTGACTGGTTGTGGCTCCCGTAACTCTAAACGAGCCAAGAGTTACGGCCCTCCGAAGAATCGATATCCATAGGGTGCAACATCTACGGTGCAAGGTGCAACATCCGTTCAAAATGACGAAACAGTGCCGTACGAGCTTTAGAAATGGGTGCATGGATTGGAAACGGTGCAGTACCATGGTGCACCACTCTCCAGCGATGGTAAATAATAGACCAGCCATAGGAATTCCCTTTTACAGAAAAAATCCACATGACGAAAAAACGAAGGGTAAAAAATTTCCATGCAACATCCGTCCAAAATGACGAAACCGTGTCGTACGACCTTTAGAAATGGGTGCATGGATTTGAAACGGTGCAATACCATGGTGCACCACTCTCCAGCGATGGTAAATCATTGACCAGCCACGGGGATCCCGTTTTACAGAAAAATCCACGTGACGAAAAAACGAAGGGTAAAAAACTTCCATGACCCGATTGAGGTTCGGATAGGATTTTTTGGGTATGAAACTAACCAGTGACGGTTGAAAGCCGTCATAGCTGTAGAACTCACAGATACCTTCGTTTTGACTAGTTATGGGTCCCGTAACTCCAAACGAGCCAAGAGTTATGGCCCTCCGAATAATCGATATCCAAAGGGTGCAACATCCGTCCAAAATAACGAAACCGTTTGCCGTACGACCTTTACAAATGGGTGCATGGAATTGAAACGGTGCGGTAACATGGTGCACCACTCTCCAGCGATGGTAAATCATTGACCAACCTTGGGGATCTCATTTTACAGAAAAAATCCACGTGACGAAAAAACGAAGGGTAAAAAACTTCCATGACCCGATTGAGGTTCGGATAGGATTTTTTGGGTATAAAACTAACCAGTGACGGCTTGAAGCCGTCATAGCTGTAGAACTCACGGATACCTTCGTTTTGACAGGTTATGGCTCCCGTAACTCTAAACGAGCCAAGAGTTATGGCCCTTCGAATAATCGATATCCAAAGGGTGCAACATCCGTCCAAAATGACGAAACCGTGCCGTACGACCTTTACAAATGGGTGCATGGAATTGAAACGGTGCAGTACCATGGTGCACCACTCTCCAGCGATGGTAAATCATTGACCAGCCACGGGGATCCCGTTTTACAGAAAAAATCCACGTGAAGAAAAAACGAAGGGTAAAAAACTTCCTTGACCCGATTGAGGTTCGGATAGGATTTTTTGGGTATGAATCTAACCAGTGACGGCTGAAAGCCGCCATAGCTGTAGAACTCACAGATACCTTCGTTTTGACTGGTTATGGCTCCCGTAACTCTAAACGAGCCAAGAGTTATGGCCCTCCGAAGAATCGATATCCATAGGGTGCAACATCTATGGTGCAAGGTGCAACATCCGTCCAAAATGACGAAATAGTGCCGTACGACATTTAGAAATGGGTGCATGGATTTGAAACAGTGCAGTACCATGGTGCACCACTCTCCAGCGATGGCAAATCATAGACCAGCCGCGGGAATTCCCTTTTACAGAAAAAATCCACGTGACGAAAAAACGAAGGGTAAAAAACTTCCATGACCCGATTGAGGTTCGGATAGGATTTTTTGGATATGAAACTAACCAGTGACGGCTGAAAGCGGTCACAGCTGTAGAACTCACAAATACCTTCGTTTTGACTGGTTGTGGCTCCCGTAACTCTAAAGTAGCCAAGAGTTATGGCCCTCCGAAGAATCGATATCCATAGGGTGCAACATCTACGGTGCAAGGTGCAACATCCGTCCAAAATAACGAAACAGTGCCGTACGAACTTCAGAAACGGGTGCATGGATTGGAAACGGTGCAGTACCATGGTGCACCACTCTCCAGCGATGGTAAATCATAGACCAGCCACGGGAATTCCCTTTTACAGAAAAAATCCACGTGACGAAAAAACGAAGGGTAAAAAACTTCCATGACCCGATTGAGGTTCGGATAGGATTTTTTGGGTATGAAACAAACCAGTGACGGCTGAAAGCCGTCATAGCTGTAGAACTCACGAATACCTTCGTTTTGACTGGTTGTGGCTCCCGTAACTCTAAACGAGCAAAGAGTTACGGCCCTCCGAAGAATCGATATCCATAGGGTGCAACATCTACGGTGCAAGGTGCAACATCCGTTCAAAATGACGAAACAGTGTCGTACGAGCTTTAGAAATGGGTGCATAGATTGGAAACGGTGCAGTACCATGGTGCACCACTCTCCAGCGATGGTAAATCATACACCAGCCATGGGAATTCCCTTTTACAGAAAAAATCCACGTGGCGAAAAAACGAAGGGTAAAAAACTTCCATGACCCGATTGAGGTTCGGATAGGATTTTTTGGGTATGAAACTAACCAGTGACGGCTGAAAGCCGTCATAGCTGTAGAACTCACAAATACCTTCGTTTTGACTGGTTGTGGCTCCCGTAACTCTAAACGAGCCAAGAGTTACGACGCTCCGAAGAATCGATATCCATAGGGTGCAACATCTACGGTGCAAGGTGCAACATCCGTTCAAAATGAAGAAACAGCTCCGTACGAGCTTTAGAAATGGGTGCATTGATTGGAAACGGTGTAGTACCATGGTGCACCACTCTCCAGCGATGGTAAATCATAGACCAGCCATAGGAATTCCCTTTTACAGAAAAAATCCACGTGACGGAAAAACGAAGGGTAAAAAACTTCCATGCAACATCCGTCCAAAATGACGAAACCGTGTCGTACGACCTTTAGAAATGGGTGCATGGATTTGAAACGGTGCAGTACCATGGTGCACCACTCTCCGGCGATGGTAAATCATTGACCAGCCACAGGGATCCCGTTTTACAGAAAAATTCACGTGACGAAAAAATGAAGGGTAAAAAACTTTCATGACCCGATTGAGGTTCGGATAGGATTTTTGGGTATGAAACTAACCAGTGACGGCTGAAAGCTGTCATAGATGTAGAACTCACAGATACCTTCGTTTTGTCTAGTTATGGCTCCCGTAACTCTAAACGAGCCAAGAGTTATGGACCTCCGAAGAATCGATATCCATAGGGTGCAACATCTACGGTGCAAGGTGCAACATCCGTCCAAAATGACGAAACTGTGCCTTACGACCTTTAGAAATGGGTGCATGGATTTGAAACGGTGCAGTACCATTGTGCACCACTCTCCAGCGATGGTAAATCATTGACCAACAATGGGGATCTCGTTTTACAGAAAAAATCCACGTGACGAAAAAACGAAGGGTAAAAAACTTCCATGACCCAATTGAGGTTCGGATAGGATTTTTTGGGTATGAAACTAACCAGTGACGGCTTAAAGCCATCATGGCTGTGGAACTCACAGATACCTTCGTTTTGACAGGTTATGGCTCCCGTAACTCTAAACGAGCCAAGAGTTATGGCCCTCCGAATAATCGATATCCAAAGGGTGCAACATCCGTCCAAAATGACGAAACCGTGCCGTACGACCTTTAGAAATGGGTGCATGGAATTGAAACGGTGCAGTACCATGGTGCACCACTCTCCAGCGATGGTAAATCATTGACCAGCCACGGGGATCCCGTTTTACAGAAAAAATCCACGTGACGAAAAAACGAAGGGTAAAAAACTTCCTTGACCCGATTGAGGTTCGGATAGGATTTTTTGGGTATGAATCTAACCAGTGACGGCTGAAAGCCGCCAGAGCTGTAGAACTCACAGATACCTTCGTTTTGACTGGTTATGGCTCCCGTAACTCTAAACGAGCCAAGAGTTATGGCCCTCCGAAGAATCGATATCCACAGGGTGCAACATCTACTGTGCAAGGTGCAACATCCGTCCAAAATGACGAAACAGTGCCGTACGACCTTTAGAAATGAGTGCATGGATTTGAAACATTGCAGTACCATGGTGCACCACTCTCCAGCGATGGTAAATCATAGACCAGCCACGGGGATCCCGTTTTACAGAAAAAATCCACGTGACGAAAAAACGAAGGGTAAACAACTTCCTTTACCCGATTGAGGTTCGGAAAGGATTTTTTGGGTATGAAACTAACCAGTGACGGCAGAAAGCTGTCATAGCTGTAGAACTCACAGATACCTTCGTTTTGACTGGTTATGGCTCCCGTATCTCTAAACGAGCCAAGAGTTATGGCCCTCCGAAGAATCGATATCCATAGGGTGCAACGTCTACGGCGCAAGGTGCAACATCCGTCCAAAATGACGAAACCGTGCCGTACGACCTTTAGAAATGGGTGCATGGAATTGAAACGGTGCAGTACCATGGTGCACCACTCTCCAGCGATGGTAAATCATTGACCAGCCACGGGGATCCCGTTTTACAGAAAAAATCCACGTGACGAAAAAACGAAGGGTAAAAAACTTCCATGACCCGATTATGGTTCGGATAGGATTTCTTGGGTATGGAACTAACCAGTGACGGCTGAAAACAGTGATAGCTATAGAACTCGCAGATACCTTCGTTTTGACTGGTTATGGGTCCCGTAACTCTAAACGAGCCAAGAGTTATGGCCCTCCGAATAATCGATATCCAAAGGGTGCAACATCTGCGGTGCAAGGTGCAACATCCGTCCAAAATGACGAAACCGTGCCGTACGACCTTCAGAAATGGGTGCAGGGATTTGAAACGGTGCAGTACCATGGTGCACCACTCTCCAGCGATGGTAAATCATTGACCAGCCACGGGGATCCCGTTTTACAGAAAAAATCCACGTGACGAAAAAACGAAGGGTAAAAAACTTCCACGACCCGATTGAGGTTCGGATAGGATTTTTTGTGTATGAAACTAACCAGTGACGGCTGAAAGCGGTCATAGCTGAAGAACTCACAGATACCTTCGTTTTGACTAGTTATGGCTTCCGTAACTCTAAACGAGCCAAGAGTTATGGCCCTCCGAATAATCGATATCCATAGGGTGCAACATCTACGGTGCAAGGTGCAACATCCGTCCAAAATGACGAAACCGTGCCGTACGACCTTTAGAAATGGATGCATGGATTTGAAACGGTGCAGTACCATGGTGCACCACTCTCCAGCGATGGTAAATCATTGACCAGCCACGGGGATCCCGTTTTACAGAAAAAATCCACGTGACGCGAAGGGTAAAAAACTTCGATGACCCGATTAAGGTTCGGATTGGATTTTTTGGGTATGAAACTAACCAGTGACGGCTGAAAGCCGTCATAGCTGTAGAACTCACAGATACCTTCGTTTTGACTGGTTATGGCTCCCGTAACTCTAAACGAGCCAAGAGCTATGGCCCTCGGAAGAATTGATTTCCACAGGGTGCAACATCTGCGGTGCAAGGTGCAACATCCGTCCAAAATGACGAAACCGTGTCGTACGACCTTTAGAAATGGGTGCATGGATTTGAAACGGTGCAGTACCATGGTGCACCACTCTCCAGCGATGGTAAATCATTGACCAGCCACGGGGATCCCGTTTTACAGAAAAAATCCACGTGATGAAAAAACGAAGGGTAAAAACTTCATTGACCCGATCGAGGTTCGGATAGGATTTTTTGGGTATGAAACTAACCAGTGACGGCTAAAAGCCGTCATAGCTGTAGAACTAGCAGATACCTTCGTTTTGACTGGTTATGGCTCCCGTAACTCCAAACGAGCCAAGAGTTATGGCCCTCCGAAGATTCGATTTCCACAGGGTGCAACATCTACGGTGCAAGGTGCAACATCCGTCCAAAATGACGAAACCGTGCCATACGACCTTTAGAATTGGGTTCATGGATTTGAAACGGTGCAGTACCATGGTGCACCACTCTCCAGCGATGGTAAATCATTGACCAGCCACGGGGATCACCTTTTTACAGAAAAAATCCACGTGAGGAAAAAACGAAGGGTAAAAAACTTCCATGACCCGATTGAGGTTCGGATAGGATTTTTTGGGTATGAAACTAACCAGTGACGGCTGAAAGCCGTCATAGCTGTAGAAATCACAGATACCTTCGTTTTGACTGGTTATGGCTCCCGTAACTCTAAACGAGCCAAGAGTTAGGGCCCTCCGAAGAATCGATTTCCACAGGGTGCAACATCTGCGGTGCAAGGTGCAACATCCGTCCAAAATGACGAAACCGTGCCGTACGACCATTAAAATTGGGTGCATGGATTTGAAACGGTGCAGTACCATGGTGCATCACTCTCCAGCGATGGTAAATCATTGACCAGCCACGGGGATCTCGTTTTACAGAAAAAATCCACGTGACGAAAAAACGAAGGGTAAAAACTTCCTTGACCCGATCGAGGTTCGGATAGGATTTTTTGGGTATGAAACTAACCAGTGACGGCTGAAAGCCATCATAGCTGTAGAAATCACAGATACCTTCATTTTGACTGGTTATGGCTCCCGTAACTCGAAACGAGCCAAGAGTTATGGCCCTCCGAATAATCGATATCCATAGGGTGCAACATCTACGGTGCAAGGTGCAACATCCGTCCAAAATGACGAAACCGTGCCGTACGACCTTTAGAAATGGGTGCATGGATTTAAAATGGTGCAGTACCATGGTGCACCACTCTCCAACAATGGTAAATCATTGACCAGCCACGGGGATCCCGTTTTTACAGAAAAAATCCACGTGACGAAAAAACGAAGGGTAAAAAACTTCCTTGACCCGATTGAGGTTCGGATAGGATTTTTTGGGTATGAATCTAACCAGTGACGGCTGAAAGCTGCCATAGCTGTAGATCTCACAGATACCTTCTTTTTGACTGGTTATGGCTCCTGTAACTCTAAACGAGCCATGAGTTATGGCCCTCCGAAGAATCGATATCCACAGGGTGCAACATCTACGGTGCAAGGTGCAACATCCGTCCAAAATGACGAAACAGTGCCGTACGACCTTTAGAAATGAGTGCATGGATTTGAAACATTGCAGTACCATGGTGCACCACTCTCCAGCGATGGTAAATCATAGACCAGCCACGGGGATCCCGTTTTACAGAAAAAATGCACGTGACGAAAAAACGAGGGGTAAAAAACTTCCTTGACCCGATTGAGGTTCGGATAAGATTTTTTGGGTATGAAACTAATGAGTGATGGCAGAAAGCTGTCATAGCTGTAGAACTCACAGATACCTTTGTTTTGACTGGTTATGGCTCCCGTAACTCTAAACGATCCAAGAGTTATGGCCCTTCGAATAATAGATATCCACAGGGTGCAACATCTACGGCGCAAGGTGCAACATCCGTCCAAAATGACGAAACCGTGCCGTACGACCTTTACAAATGGATGCATGGAATTGAAACGGTGCAGTACCATGGTGCACCACTCTCCAGCGATGGTAAATCATTGACCAGCCACGGGGATCCCATTTTACAGAAAAAATCCACGTGACGAAAAAACGAAGGGTAAAAAACTTCCTTGACCCGATTGAGGTTCGGATAGGATTTTTTGGGTATGTATCTAACCAGTTGTTATCCCATATTTTGGTCAAAACTGGAATAACAACAAATTGGCAAGGAATTATGGATATCAGGATTGGAGATAAGGCTACGATCGATATCGTCCAAATTTTGATGAACTCCAATCGGGACGAAATTGGTTGGAGATGATGAAAAGGACTGGGAAAGGCTATGTTTCAAATTTCAGGATAATCGGAGTTCGTATGGAGGAAATATGATGGATTCAAGGTAGGGAATGCATGTTGTTTGAATCCATCAAAAGGGGCAAAATGGTGCTCGGTTCGAATCGATCAGATTCGAACCCATCAGGATGGATTCGAACCCATCAGGATGGATTCGAACCCATCAAGTTCGCATCGGTCAAGAGTAAGGCAACGATGGTGGTTCGAATCCATGGGAACTCTATGGATTCGAAAGAGAAGGATTCGAAGGAGGGGAGTCAACTTCGTGGATTCAGAAGTGATGGATTCAAAGCAATGGATATGGATACGAAGATGATGGATACAAAGCAATGAAGATGGACTCGAAGAAGATAATGGATTCGAAGTATACATGGATTCGAAGTGGACATGGATTCGAAGAAGGAGATGGATTCGAAGTGGACATGGATTCGAAGAAGGAGATGGATTCGAAGGACGTGGATTCGAAAGGGATGGATTCGAAAAGAGTGGACTCGTAGGATATGGACTCGAAGGAGGCGGCATCAGAAAGCATGGATTCGAAAAGCATGGATTCGAAGGAGTTGGCCTTATGGATTCGAAGGAGATGGTTTCGAAGTAGTTGGTTTCGAAGAAGGCGGGTTCGAAGAAGGCGGGTTCGAAGTATGGGTTCGAACCAGGCAGAACGCACGGAGCTTTGATCTTCAATCGATCATATCTTCCAAACCGCTGATCCAAATGCAATGAAATTTTTACAGGAGCTCACATACATGTTGTAGAATGTTCAAGCCAATTTTCAGCTCAATTGGATGGATTCTTGATCGATTCGAACGTCACTTCGAATCGATCCCAAACTGGGCACGGATTCCGAGAACACGGGCCTGTGGGCCCCCCTCACGTGCCAAGCAGCCTCCCCAGGTTTTAGGCGGGATTTCAGCCTTCCACGCCTATAAATAGAGCCCCTGTTCATTCAGAAAAGGGGTCGGAAAATTTGGAGAGAAAAGGCAAGCCCAGACGCTGCTAGAATCATTCCATAGCATCATTACTGCTATTTTCTTCAGATTTGGTCACTACAACTGTTGTAATCACTTGTAATCTTCAAGGATAATCAATAAAAAGAAAAAAAAATTGGAGTGGACGTAGGCCGGAGATAGCCGAACCACTATAAAACTTGTGTCTCTGTTCTTTACTTTTGGGTTGCTGTCTATTATTGGTTGAGATTTCGTATTTGCGTTTGAATATCACTAATTTATATTCATACACTGGTGCTTTCACGGTATTGGGTGTTTGTGACCAATTTTGGCGCAAACATTTTGGTGCTTTCACTGAGAACAACTAGCACCTGCTACATCGGATTTGAAGAGTTTGAGGAATTTGGATTTGGAAGACAATGACTAGGCAGAATAGCAGAAGGCTAAGGGCTGAGAGAAGCCAACAAGGAGGAAGTCAACAAGCATCCTCCGGAGGTGAGGAAGGACAGGCTTCGGTCTACATAACTCGAGATGAAATGGAAGCTATGGCCAATTCTTTGCAGGAGAGATTGTTGAAAAGTCAACAGAAAATGATGCAAACTTTCTTGGAACAAATAAGAGCTGCAGGGATGCAGAACTTAGGAACAGCTACAGCAGCTGCGGATGCAGGACAAGGAGCTAGGGTTGTGGAACCCAATGAAGGACAGGATACGGAGCCAGAAGGCAATCAACAAGGGCTTGGGGGCAGGCCCACAGGATTCAATGCAGGAGAACCTTTGGAAGGAATTCAACAAGCTAGAGCTAACGTTGCTGCTAGTGAGCCACACGAGGAATATGTACCAGAGTTCCCTCGGGGGCATGGGGGGCAACCCCTACCAAACAATACAGGATTAGTAGAAATGATCAGGAAGACTGTGCGAGGTGGATTGACAAACGGAGATTTGGAAGGAGTGAATAGAAGTCCATTCGCTCGGGAGATAAGGATGGCTCAGAATCCACCTAAGTTCAAGCTACCTAGCGTGGAGATATATGATGGTAAGACGGATCCAACAGATCACTTAATGAGGTACACCAGACACATGGAGGTGCTGGGGGCATCGGAGGAAGTGATGGCCCGATGTTTCCCTTTGTATTTGAAGGACTTAGCTGCAATGTGGTTTAGGCAGCTGGGAGAAGGATCTATCAGGACTTGGAAGGAATTAGTGGAAAAGTTTCTGGGACAGTTTCGGGTTCACGTCAAGAGGCCGAAGAACGTGATGACTTTAACATCGGTAAAGCAAAGGATGGACGAATCACTTAGAGCTTTTCTAACTCGATTCAGTGCGGCGGTTGCTTCGGTGGATCGGCCTGATCCATCGATGGTTTTAATGGCAGCAGTATCAGGAGTCAAGGAGAATTCGGATTTCAAGGTATCTCTGATACGAGATCCCCCGCAAAATCTTGACGAATTATTTCACGAGGCAGAAAGGTTCCTTCGGCAGGAAGATGCAAGTACGGATTTAAAGTTGAAGAAGGTTAATGCAATCGAGGTTGGAGCGGTATCCAAAAATGGTTTGGATAAGGATAAAGGAAAAAGGAAGTTAGATGACGACTCTGGAAACGCTAGGAAGCGATGGAAGGATCCAAAGTTTTCCACATACACAGGATTGAACGAGACGCTTGAGCAGATATAGCTGGATACTCGGAATCGCCTTCCCTACCGAAGGCCGGCTTGGAGGGAACCAACAGAGCAGGAAAGGACATCAGGAAGGCACAGTCTCTTCCATGATCTGGATGGACACGATACCAACAGCTGCAGGCACCTAAAGGATATAATCGAGGAGCATGTAAGGAATGGACAGTTACAGCAATACGTTGGAACTCGGGATGCAACGGTGGAGCAGGAGCAACCACCGACCACCTCACGCCGTGATGATGGGAGGCCCAGGGATGATCGTCGATTGATCATCCATTGACCAGGATAATATGGAATAAGTAGCAAGCTACTAGCAAACGGTAAAGTCATTTACACATGTACGGGGACGGAGATAGCCCCTAGGCATGCTCTGAATGATGATAAACCGGGATGCTATGGTTTGGGAAATTTATTTCTTGCTTTTAGATTGGACATTGTTTTTCTTTTTGAATTTGGTTTTGGAGCTTGGATTGAGCTCCTGGTTTTTCTTGCTTTTTTATTTGGATTTTCCTTTGGATGACTGTTTTTGGTTTGGGATGCTGGTTTGGATTTCTGGTTTTCTGGTTTGGATTTGAATTTTGGATTTGGATTAGGATTTTGGATTTGGATTTCGGATTTGAATTTCGGATTTGGATTTTGGAATAGATTTTGGTTGGACTTTTGTCTGGTTTTTTATAAATGGTCGTCAGGTATGGATTATGCCTGGCAAGGGGTGAGTCACTTTACCCAAACAAGGTGAATTGACTCATTCAGGTCGTCAAGTATGGACTATGCTTTGCAAGGGTCCGGAGTGACAAGGATTCGGCCTAGGACTTAGGCCCTCTATTATCATTTATTATTTTCAGATCGTTGAGTATGAACTATGCTCGGCAAGGGTCCGGAGAGATCAGGATTCGGCTTAGGACTTAAGCCATGGCATTTTACAGCGCCCAGGGACAATGGGCCAAGGTCGTCAAGTATGGATTGCGCTTGGCAAGAACCCGGAGAGGTTGGCTCAACGTCCAGGGACACTGGACCAAGGTCGTCAAGTATGGATTGCGCTTGGCAAGAACCCGGAGAGGTTGGCTCAACGTCCAGGGACACTGGACCAAGAACATCAAGTATGGATTGCGCTTGGAAAGAACCCGAAGAGGTTAACTTAACGTCCAGGGACACTGGACCACGGTCGTCGGATGTGGATCACGTTTGGCAGGAACCCAGAGAGGTTATGGATTTGGATATCGACCCGGAGAGGTCCTGGCTTCGGTTATTGGCTATTGGATAAGGATGGAGTGGAACTTGGTTGTCGAGTTCGAATGGATACGGAATTGGCTAAGGCTTTGGTTATTGGATATGGAATTGGACATCGACTCGAAGCAATCAAGGATGATATTCTCTGGCAATATGGCTTTGGGCTTCGGATATCGGATTCGGAACTATTCAAAACACGTCTTGTTGTCACAATGCATGTTTTGGGGGGCAAAGTGTTATCCCATTTTTTGGTCAAAACTGGAATAACAACAAATTGGCAAGGAATTATGGATATCAGGATTGGAGATAAGGCTACGATTGATATCGTCCAAATTTTGATGAACTCCAATCGGGACGAAATTGATTGCAGATGATGAAAAGGACTGGGAAAGGCTATGTTTCAAATTTCAGGATAATCGGAGTTCGTATGGAGGAAATATGATGGATTCAAGGTAGGGAATGCATGTTGTTCGAATCCATCAAAAGGGGCAAAATGGTGCTCGGTTCGAATCGATCAGATTCGAACCCATCAGGATGGATTCGAACCCATCAAGTTCGCATCGGTCAAGAGTAAGGCACCGATGGTGGTTCGAATCCATGGGAACTCTATGGATTCGAAAGAGAAGGATTCGAAGGAGGGGAGTCAACTTCGTGGATTCAGAAGTGATGGATTCAAAGCAATGGATATGGATTCGACGATGATGGATACGAAGCAATGAAGATGGACTCGAAGAAGATAATGGATTCGAAGTATACATGGATTCGAAGTGGACATGGATTCGAAGAAGGAGATGGATTCGAAGTGGACATGGATTCGAAGAAGGAGATGGATTCGAAGGACGTGGATTCGAAAGGGATGGATTCGAAAAGAGTGGACTCGTAGGATATGGACTCGAAGGAGGCGGCATCAGAAAGCATGGATTCGAAGGAGTCGGCCTTATGGATTCGAAGGAGATGGTTTCGAAGTAGTTGGTTTCGAAGAAGGCGGGTTCGAAGAAGGCGGGTTCGAAGTATGGGTTCGAACCAGGTAGAACGCACGGAGCTTTGATCTTCAATCGATCATATCTTCCAAACCGCTGATCCAAATGCAATGAAATTTTTACAGGAGCTCAAATACATGTTGAAGAATGTTCACGCCAATTTTCAGCTCAATTGGATGGATTCTTGATCGATTCGAACGTCACTTCGAATCGATCCCAAACTGGGCACGGATTCCGAGAACACGGGCCTGTGGGCCCCCCTCACGTACCAAGCAGCCTCCCCAGGTTTTAGGCGGGATTTCAGCCTTCCACGCCTATAAATAGAGCCCCTGGTCATTCAGAAAAGGGGTCGGAAAATTTGGAGAGAAAAGGCAAGCCCAGACGTTGCTAGAATCATTCCATAGCATCATTACTGCTATTTTCTTCAGATTTGGTCACTACAACTGTTGTAATCACTTGTAATCTTCAAGGATAATCAATAAAAAGAAAAAAAATTGGAGTGGACGTAGGCCGGAGATAGCCGAACCACTATAAAACTTGTGTCTCTGTTCCTTACTTTTGGGTTGCTGTCTATTATTGGTTGAGATTTGGTATTTCCGTTTGAATATCACTAATTTATATTCATACACTGGTGCTTTCACGGTATTGGGTGTTTGTGACCAATTTTGGCGCAAACACCAGTGACGGCTGAAAGCCGCCATAGCTGTAGAACTCACAGATACCTTCGTTTTGACTGGTTATGGCTCCCGTAACTCTAAACGAGCCAAGAGTTATGGCCCTCCGAAGAATCGATATCCACAGGGTGCAACATCTACGGTGCAAGGTCCAACATCCGTCCAAAATGACGAAACAGTGCCGTACGATGGTGCACCACTCTCCAGCGATGGTAAATCATTGACCAGCCACGGGGATCCCGTTTTACAGAAAAAATCCACGTGACGAAAAAACGAAGGGTAAAAAACTTCCTTGACCCGATTGAGGTTCGGATAGGATTTTTTGGGTATGAATCTAACCAGTGACGGCAGAAAGCTATCATAGCTGTAGAACTCACAGATACCTTCGTTTTGACAGGTTATGGCTCCCGTAACTCTAAACGAGCCAAGAGTTATGGCCTTCCGAAGAATCGATATCCACAGGGTGCAACATCTACGGTGCAAGGTGCAACATCCGTCCAAAATGACGAAACAGTGCCGTACGAACTTTAGAAATGAGTGCATGGATTTGAAACATTGCAGTACCATGGTGCACCACTCTCCAGCGATGGTAAATCGTAGACCAGCCACGGGGATCCCGTTTTACAGAAAAAATCCACGTGACGAAAAAACGAAGGGTAAACAACTTCCTTTACCCAATTGAGGTTCGGAAAGGATTTTTTGGGTATGAAACTAACCAGTGATGGCAGAAAGCTGTCGTAGCTGTAGAACTCACAGATACCTTCGTTTTGACTGGTTATGGCTCCCGTAACTCAAAACGAGCCAAGAGTTATGGCCCTTCGAATAATAGATATCCATAGGGTGCAACTTCTACGGCGCAAGGTGCAACATCCGTCCAAAATGACGAAACCGTGCCGTACGACCTTTTGAAATGGGTGCATGGAATTGAAACGGTGCAGTACCATGGTGCACCACTCTCCAGCGATGGTAAATCATTGACAAGCCACGGGGATCCCGTTTTACAGAAAAAATCCACGTGACGAAAAAACGAAGGGTAAAAAACTTCCGTGACCCGATTGAGGTTCGGATAGGATTTTTTGGGTATGAAACGAACCAGTGACGGCTGAAAGCCGTCATAGCTGTAGAACTCACAGATACCTTCATTTTGACTGGTTATGGGTCCCGTAACTCTAAACGAGCCAAGAGTTATGGCCTTCCGAATAATCGATATCCAAAGGGTGCAACATCTGCGGTGCAAGGTGCAACATCCGTCCAAAATGACGAAACTGTGCCGTACGACCTTTAGAAATGGGTGCAGGGATTTGAAACGGTGCAGTACCATGGTGCACCACTCTCCAGCGATGGTAAATCATTGACCAGCCTCGGGGATCCCGTTTTACAGAAATAATCCACGTGACGAAAAAACTAAGGGTAAAAAACTTCCATGACCCGATTTAGGTTCGGATAGGATTTTTTGGGTATGAAACTAACCAGTGACGGCTGAAAGCGATCATAGCTGTAGAACTCACAGATACCTTCGTTTTGACTGGTTATGGCTCCCGTAACTCTAAACGAGCCAAGAGTTATGGCCCTCCAAAGAATCGATTTCCACAGGGTGCAACATCTGCGGTGCAAGGTGCAACATCCGTCCAAAATGACGAAACCGTGCCGTACGACCTTTAGAATTGGGTTCATGGATTTGAAACGGTGCAGTACCATGGTGCACCACTCTCCAGCGATGGTAAATCATTGACCAGCCACGGGGATCCCCTTTTTACAGAAAAAATCCACGTGAGGAAAAAACGAGGGGTAAAAAACTTCCATGACCCGATTGAGGTTCGGATAGGATTTTTTGGGTATGAAACTAACCAGTAACGGCTAAAAGCCGTCATAGCTGTAGAACTCACAGATACCTTCGTTTTGACTGGTTATGGCTCCCGTAACTCTAAACGAGCCAAGAGTTATGGCCCTCCGAAGAATCGATTTCCACAGGGTGCCACATCTGCGGTGCAAGGTGCAACATCCGTCCAAAATGACGAAACCATGCCGTACGACCTTTAGAATTGGGTGCATGGATTTGAAACGGTGCAGTACCATGGTGCACCACTCTCCAGCGATGGTAAATCATTGACCAACCACGGGGATCCCGTTTTACAGAAAAAATCCACGTGACGAAAAAACGAAGGGTAAAAACTTCCTTGACCCGATCGAGGTTCGGATAGGATTTTTTGGGTATGAAACTAACCAGTGACGGCTGAAAGCTGTCATAGCTGTAGAACTCACAGATACCTTCGTTTTGACTGGTTATGGCTCCCGTAACTCCAAACGAGCCAAGAGTTATGGCCCTCCGAATAGTAGATATCCATAGGGTGCAACGTCTACTGTGCATGGTGCAACATCCGTCCAAAATGACGAAACAGTGCCGTACGACCTTTAGAAATGGTTGCACGGATTTGAAACGGTGCAGTACCATGGTGCACCACTCTCCAGCGATGGTAAATCATAGACCAGCCACAGGATCCCGTTTTACAGAAAAAATCCACGTGACGAAAAAACGAAGGGTAAAAATCTACCTTGACCCGATTGAGGTTCGGATAGGATTTTTTGGGTATGAAGCTAACCAGTCACGGCTTAAAGCGGTCATAGCTGTAGAAGACACAGATACCTTCGTTTGATAGGTAATGGATCCCGGAACTCTAAACGAGCCAAGAGTTATGGCCCTCCGAATAATCGATATCCACAGGGTGCAACATCTACGGTGCAAGGTGCAACATCCATCCAAAATGACGAAACCGTGTCGTACGACCTTTAGAAATGGGTGCATGGATTTGAAATGGTGCAGTACCATGGTGCACCACTCTCCAGCGATGGTAAATCATTGACCAGCCACGGGGATCCGTTTTATCGAAAAATCCACGTGACGAAAAAACGAAGGGTAAAAAACTTTCATGGCCCGATTGAGGTTCGGATAGGATTTTTTGGGCATGAAACTAACCAGTGACGGCTGAAAGCTGTCATAGCTGTAGAACTCACAGATACCTTCGTTTTGACTAGTTATGGCTCCCGTAACTCTAAACGAGCCAAGAGTTATGGCCCTCCGAAGAATCGATATCCACAGGGTGCAACATCTACGGCGCAAGGTGCATCTGTCCAAAATGACGAAACCGTGTCGTACGACCTTTAGAAATGGGTGCATGGATTTGAAACATTGCAGTACCATGGTGCACCACTCTCCAGCTGTTATCCCAATTTTTGGACAAAACTGGAATATCCATGTTGAGCGCGTTTCCACCTCGAAGAAGCAGCCAGCAAGCGTATACAAGTTGAAGATTTCATTCATAACCCAAGTGCAAAAGCTCATTCGATATTAAGAAGTTTTAAGGTTTCATTCGGCATAGCCCATTCGGCCATAAGAAGCAAGGCCTCATTCGGCACTCGGAGCACGTAGGTTCATCCGGCGTTCCCTGCAACAATGTACATTCGGTATTCATCCATTCGGTAGTATGAAGCAAAGCTCATTCGGCATCCACAACCAAAGGCATCATTCGGCAGATCCATTCGGTGATACCCCACGCCGAACCAAGCCTCCCTACCACCGAATCACCATCTCCATATCCCTTCCCATCGAATTAGCTACAACCGAAACACCATCTCCATGCACTACCGAGCCAAACACACCTCTCATCAACCACCGGACCAATCCTTCTCAAGCCATCACCGAACCACACTCCTCTATGCAATACCGAATGACCTTCCAAAATACCTACCACCGGTCCACTCCATCACCGGACCAACCTTCATACCGAACCAGAGTTGCCAGTCCAGATTGCTTCAGCCCAAGCCCCCCAGCAGCAATATACATCCAAGACCCCTGCCCCCTACCTCACTCTATAAATAGAGGGGCAGGGGTACAACAATGGCGGACAAGTTTGAGAGCTCAAGCCTGGAAGGAACTCTCAAACAACTTTAGATACTTGTAATCAAAGCTTTGTACTTGTAATCTGAAGAGAAAAAGGAGAATAACATATAAAGTGGACGTAGGCACGTTCTGGCCGAACCACTATAAATCTGTGTGTCTTTTACAGTTTAGTCCCTGCTTTTCATATATTTGCATAAATCACCCAAATCACTAAGAACAACATAAAATCAATCAACTCATACGACTTTGGGTGTTTGCGGCCATTTTTTACGTAAACATTTTGGTGCTTTCACTGAGAGGAACCAGCTTCCACTACATCGGATAGAAGTTGAATTTGAAAATCTAAGAGTTCAGATCTAAGAGTTATGACGAGACAAACAAGTAAAAGGCAAAGGCCAGAGAGAAGTGAACACCAAGGAAGTCAAGAGGCTTCCTCAGGAGGGAATCAAGCGTCAATCTTCATCACTAGGGATGAGATGGAGGCCATGATGAGAAGACAAGAAGAGATGATGCAGAACTTACTTCAGCAAATTGGGCAAATTGGAGCACAAATCCAAGGAGCAACTGGAGTTCAGAACGGAGCAGGACCATCTGGCGCAGCACCAGAGCTAGGGGGCACTCACGCAGAGCATGTTGATCCGACCCCGGGAAGTGAGATGGGGGCATCCGAGCCACCTGGTAGCAATAGAGGAATGAACGTTCAGCCAGGGAGACATACACATGGAAACTCCCGCGGACTTGGGGGGCAGGTCGAAGACAGGGAACGAGAACTACAGCTTGGAGACAATGACAGATTAGCAGAGATGGTTAGAAGAGCTATGAGAGGCGGTTTAGTAAACAGAGACTTGGAAGATGTAAACAGGAGTCCTTTTTCTTCTACGATTAGGATGGCTAGGAACCCACCAGAATTCAAGCTACCATCATTAGACATGTACAACGGGAAAACGGACCCCACGGTCCATCTAACGAAGTATATGAGACATATGGAAGTGCTGGGGGCATCAGAGGAGGTTATGGCCCGGTGCTTTCCACTGTATTTGACAGACATTACAGCGTTATGGTTTAGACAACTGGAGAGCGGCTCCATAGGAACGTGGGCAGATTTAACTGAGAAATTCATGATACAATTCAGGGTTCATATTGCGAGACCCAAGAATGTGATGACCTTGGCAACCTTGAAACAGAAAACTGGAGAGACTTTGAGGAGCTTTCTAACGCGATTTAATGCGGCGGCAGCATCAGTGGATCGACCAGATCCATCTATGGTCATGATGGCGGCTGTATCTGGAATAGCTGGCAATACAGAGTTCAAGAATTCATTAACCAAGGACCCGCCTATGAATCTGGGAGAATTCTATCATGAGGCTGAAAAGTTTCTGCGTTTGGAAGATGCTAGTGCAGAAAGAGAGGAAGAAGATGACGTTTACACAATCAAGAGCGGAAACCTACCTGGAAAGGGTGCGGAGACTAGCAAAGGAAAAAGAAAGGCTGAGGATAATGATGATTGGACAAAGTGGCTACGAAGAGAGCCACGATTCACCACCTATGCAGAGCTGAATGAGAATTTGGAACGGATTTATCAGGATACCAAGGGGCAGGTTCCGTATCGTAGACCAATGCGAAGGGATCCAACCTCTGACGAAAGAAAATCAGATAAGTTTTGTGTATTTCATGAATTGAATGGTCATAACACTAATGATTGTAGGCATTTGAAGGACGAGGTGGAAGGGCATATCAGGAACGGTATGCTCCGTCAGTATGTGAGGAGGCGAACTCTAGCAGTGGAGCCAGAGCAACCGCCCTCTACGCCAGCTAGAGGTGCCCCTGGATCAGGGCACCATTTGATTATCCATTGATTGCTTGATTAAAATAACGATGAACAAGTTGTAAGCTTCCACTAAAGCAATTAAATCATTTACACATGTACGAGATCGCGAACGATCTCCAGGCATGCTCTGAATGATCATTGGCTGCTTCGAAGTGGGAACTTACACTTTGACATCCTTGCTTTGCTTTTGTTTTGATTTGAACATCTGAATTCTTCCTGTTTGGACATTTCTGCTGTAAGGTACTATTGCTTTAACATTTACAATTCTATGAAAAAATTATTTACTTGTATGCCCGTTGGATCGCGAACGGTCCACGAGCACCTATTGCATGGCAACGAACTGCCGAAGTCTTTGATTCGAAAAATTCCCCCAAACAATGACTCCAACACTGATAATATTAAGTCCCCCCCGGGCACACTCATTCGCCTCGAACGGCACCCGACTTCGAACAGTCACAATTCGCCTCGAACGGCACCCGACTTCGAACAGTCACAACTCGCCTCGAACGGCACCCGATCGCGAACGATCACAACTCGCCTCGAACGGCACAACTCGCCTCGAACGGCACAACTCGCCTCGAACGGCACAACTCGCCTTACCTCAAATGGCTCGATCGCGAACGGTAGTCATTTGAGGTCCGCCACATGATCACTGACTGTTACACCTTACCTCAAATGGCTTGATCGCGAACGGTCGTCATTTGAGGATCACCACTTGACCGCACACTGTCGCACCTTACCTCGAATGACTTGATCAGGAACGATCGTCATTTGAAGTTAGGCGCTTGACCCTGAACGGTCACATTTCATCACAAATAGCTCGGTCTCGAACGATCGACGCGTGGACTTACAGGCTCGACCGCGCACTGTCGCCTTGACCTCGAATGACTCGATCCCGAACGGTCGTCATTTGAAGTTGAGCGCTTGACCTTGAACGGTCACATTTCACCGCAGATGACTCGATCCCGAACGATCGACACATGGATTTACGCGCTTGACCGCGCAGGGTCGCACTTTCCCTCGAATGACTCGATCGCGAACGGTCGTCATTTGAAGTTAGGCGCTTGACCATGAACGGCCGCGCTTCATCCCGAATAGCTCGATCCCGAACGGTCGTCATTTGGGGCCATATAAACTATCAAATTCTTTACAGGTTGATGACAGGATATGAACATCCAGCTCATGGCATTACAAAACACGCCTTCCTACCGCAAGGCATATTTTGGGGGGCAAAGTGTTATCCCAATTTTTGGACAAAACTGGAATATCCATGTTGAGCGCGTTTCCACCTCGAAGAAGCAGCCAGCAAGCGTATACAAGTTGAAGATTTCATTCATAACCCAAGTGCAAAAGCTCATTCGATATTAAGAAGTTTTAAGGTTTCATTCGGCATAGCCCATTCGGCCATAAGAAGCAAGGCCTCATTCGGCACTCGGAGCACGTAGGTACATCCGGCGTTCCCAGCAACAATGTACATTCGGTATTCATCCATTCGGTAGTATGAAGCAAAGCTCATTCGGCATCCACAACCAAAGGCATCATTCGGCAGATCCATTCGGTGATACCCCACGCCGAACCAAGCCTCCCTACCACCGAATCACCATCTCCATATCCCTTCCCATCGAATTAGCTACAACCGAAACACCATCTCCATGCACTACCGAGCCAAACACACCTCTCATCAACCACCGGACCAATCCTTCTCAAGCCATCACCGAACCACACTCCTCTATGCAATACCGAATGACCTTCCAAAATACCTACCACCGGTCCACTCCATCACCGGACCAACCTTCATACCGAACCAGAGTTGCCAGTCCAGATTGCTTCAGCCCAAGCCCCCCAGCAGCAATATACATCCAAGACCCCTGCCCCCTACCTCACACTATAAATAGAGGGGCAGGGGTACAACAATGGCGGACAAGTTTGAGAGCTCAAGCCTGGAAGGAACTCTCAAACAACTTTAGATACTTGTAATCAAAGCTTTGTACTTGTAATCTGAAGAGAAAAAGGAGAATAACATATAAAGTGGACGTAGGCACGTTCTGGCCGAACCACTATAAATCTGTGTGTCTTTTACAGTTTAGTCCCTGCTTTTCATATATTTGCATAAATCACCCAAATCACTAAGAACAACGTAAAATCAATCAACTCATACGACTTTGGGTGTTTGCGGCCATTTTTTACGCAAACACCAGCGATGGTAAATCATTGACCAGCCACGGGGATCCCGTTTTTACAGAAAAAATCCACGTGAGGAAAAAACGAAGGGTAAAAAACTTCCATGACCCAATTGAGGTTCGGATAGGATTTTTTGGGTATGAAACTAACCAGTGACGGCAGAAAGCGGTCATAGCTGTAGAACTCACATATACCTTCGTTTTGACTAGTTATGGCTCCCATAACTCTAAACGAGCCAAGAGTTATGGCCCTCCGAAGAATCGATATCCACAGGGTGCAACTTCTATGGCGCAAGGTGCAACATCCGTCCAAAATGACGAAACCGTGCCGTACGACCTTTAGAAATGAGTGCATGGATTTGAAACATTGCAGTGCCATGGTGCACCACTCTCCAGCGATGGTAAATCATAGACCAGCCACTGGGATCCCGTTTTACAGAAAAAATCCACGTGACGAAAAAACGAAGGGTAAACAACTTCCTTTACCCGATTGAGGTTCGGAAAGGATTTTTTGGGTATGAAACTAACCAGTGACGGCAGAAAGCTGTCATAGCTGCAGAACTCATAGATACCTTCGTTTTGACTGGTTATGGCTCCCGTAACTCAAAACGAGCCAAGAGTTATGGCCCTTCGAATAATAGATATCCATAGGGTGCAACATCTACGGCGCAAGGTGCAACATCTACGGCGCAAGGTGCAACATCCGTCCAAAATGACGAAACCGTGCCGTACGACCTTTAGAAATGGGTGCATGGAATTGAAACGGTGCAGTACCATGGTGCATCACTCTCCAGCGATGGTAAATCATTGACCAGCCACGGGGATCCCGTTTTACAGAAAAAATCCACGTGACGAAAAAACAAAGGTTAAAAAACTTCCATGACCCGACTGAGGTTCGGATAGGATTTTTTGGGTATGAAACTAACCAGTGACGGCTGAAAGCCATCATAGCTGTAGAACTCACAGATACCTTCGTTTTGACAGGTTATGGGTCCCGTAGCTCTAAACGAGCCAAGAGTTATGGCCCTCCGAATAATCGATATCCAAAGGGTGCAACATCTGCGGTGCAAGGTGCAACATCCGTCCAAAATGACGAAACCGTGCCGTACGACCTTTAGAAATGGGTGTAGGGATTTGAAACGGTGCAGTACCATGGTGCACCACTGTCTAGCGATGGTAAATCATTGACCAGCCACGGGGATCCCGTTTTACAGAAAAAATCCACGTGACGAAAAAACGAAGGGTAAAAAACTTCCATGACCCGATTGAGGTTCGGATAGGATTTTTTGGGTATGAAACTAACCAGTGACGGCTGAAAGCGGTCATAGCTGTAGAACTCACAAATACCTTCGTTTTGACTGGTTATGGTTCCCGTAACTCTAAACGAGCCAAGAGTTATGGCCCTCCGAAGAATCGATATCCATATGGTGCAACATCTACGGTGCGAGGTGCAACATCCGTCCAAAATGACGAAACAGTGTCGTACGACCTTTAGAAATGGATGCATGGATTTGAAACGGTGCAGTACCATGGTGCACCACTCTCCAGCGATGGTAAATCATTGACCAGCCACGGGGATCCTGTTTTACAGAAAAAATCCACGTGACGAAAAAACGAAGGGTAAAAAACTTCCATGACCCGATTGAGGTTCGGATAGGATTTTTTGGGTATGAAACCAACCAGTGACGGCTAAAAGCCGTCATAGCTGTAGAACTCACAGATACCTTCGTTTTGACTGGTTATGGCTCCCGTAACTCTAAGCGAGCCAAGAGTTATGGCCCTCGGAAGAATCGATTTCCACAGGGTGCAACATCTGCGGTGCAAGGTGCAACATCCGTCCAAAATGACGAAACCGTGCCGTACGACCTTTAGAAATGGGTGTATGGATTTGAAACGGTGTAGTACCATGGTGCACCACTCTCCAGCGATGGTAAATCATTGACCAGCCACGGGGATCCCGTTCTACAGAAAAAATCCACGTGACGAAAAAACGAAGGGTAAAAACTTCCTTGACCCGATCGAGGTTCGGATAGGATTTTTTGGGTATGAAACTAACCAGTGACGGCTGAAAGCCGTCATAGCTGTAGAACTCCCAGATACCTTCGTTTTGACTGGTTATGGCTCCCGTAACTCCAAACGAGCCAAGAGTTATGGCCCTCCGAATAATCGATATCCATAGGGTGCAACATCTACGGTGCAAGGTGCAACATCCGTCCAAAATGATGAAACCGTGCCGTACGACCATTAGAAATGGGTGCATGGATTTGAAACGGTGCAGTACCATGGTGCACCACTCTCCAGCGATGGTAAATCATTGACCATCCACGGGGATCCCGTTTTTACAGAAAAAATCCACGTGAGGGAAAAACAAAGGGTAAAAAACTTCCATGACCCGATTGAGGTTCGGATAGGATTTTTTGGGTATGAAACTAACCAGTGACGGCTGAAAGCGGTCATAGCTGTAGAACTCACAGATACCTTCGTTTTGACTGGTTATGGCTCCCGTAACTCTAAACGAGCCAAGAGTTATGGCCCTCCGAAAAATCGATATCCACAGGGTGCAACATCTACGGTGCAAGGTGCAACATCCGTCCAAAATGACGAAACAGTGCCGTACGACCTTTAAAAATGAGTGCATGGATTTGAAACATTGCAGTGCCATGGTGCACCACTCTCCAGCGATGGTAAATCATAGACCAGCCACGGGGATCCCGTTTTACAGAAAAAATCCACGTGACGAAAAAACGAAGGGTAAAAAACTTCCTTGACCCGATTGAGGTTCGGATAGGATTTTTTGGGTATGAATCTAACCATTGACGGCTGAAAGCTGCCATAGCTGTAGAACTCACAGATACCTTCGTTTTGACTGGTTATGGCTCCCGTAACTCTAAACGAGCCAAGAGTTATGGCCTTTCGAATAATAGATATCCATAGGGTGCAACATCTACGGCGCAAGGTGCAACATCCGTCCAAAATGACGAAATCGTGCCGTACGACCTTTACAAATGGGTGCATAGAATTGAAACGGTGCAGTACCATGGTGCACCACTCTCCACCGATGGTAAATCATTGACCATCCACGGGGATCCCGTTTTTACAGAAAAAATCCACGTGAGGAAAAAACAAAGGGTAAAAAACTTCCATGACCCGATTGAGGTTCGGATAGGATTTTTTGGGTATGAAACTAACCAGTAACGGCTGAAAGCGGTCATAGCTGTAGAACTCACAGATACCTTCGTTTTGACTGGTTATGGCTCCCGTAACTCTAAACGAGCCAAGAGTTATGGCCCTCCGAAGAATCGATATCCACAGGGTGCAACATCTACGGTGTAAGGTGCAACATCCGTCCAAAATGACGAAACAGTGCCGTACGACCTTTAGAAATGAGTGCATGGATTTGAAACATTGCAGTGCCATGGTGCACCACTCTCCAGCGATGGTAAATCATAGAGCAGCCACGGGGATCCCGTTTTACAGAAAAAATCCTCGTGACGAAAAAACGAAGGGTAAAAAACTTCCTTGACCCGATTGAGGTTCGGATAGGATTTTTTGGGTATGAATCTAACCAGTGACGGCTGAAAGCTACCATAGCTGTAGAACTCACAAATACCTTTGTTTTGACTGGTTATGGCTCCCGTAACTCTAAACGAGCCAAGAGTTATGGCCTTCCGAAGAATCGATATCCACAGGGTGCAACATCTACGGTGCAAGGTGCAACATCCGTCCAAAATGACGAAACAGTGCCGTACGACCTTTAGAAATGAGTGCATGGATTTTGAAACATTGCAGTACCATGGTGCACCACTCTCCAGCGATGGTAAATCATAGACCAGCCACGGGGATCCCGTTTTACAGAAAAAATGCACGTGACGAAAAAACGAGGGGTAAAAAACTTCCTTGACCCGATTGAGGTTCGGATAAGATTTTTTGGGTATGAAACTAACGAGTGACGGCAAAAAGCTGTCATAGCTGTAGAACTCACAGATACCTTCGTTTTGACTTTTTATGGCTCCCGTAACTCTAAACGAGCCAAGAGTTATGGCCCTTCGAATAATAGATATCCATAGGGTGCAACATCTACGGCGCAAGGTGCAACATCCGTCCAAAATGACGAAAGCATGCCGTACGACCTTTACAAATGGGTGCATAGAATTGAAACGGTGCAGTACCATGGTGCACCACTCTCCAGCGATGGTAAATCATTGACCAGCCACGGGGATCCCGTTTTACAGAAAAAATCCACGTGACGAAAAAACGAAGGGTAAAAACTTCCTTGACCCGATCGAGGTCCGGATAGGATTTTTTGGGTATGAAACTAACCAGTGACGGCTGAAAGCCGTCATAGCTGTAGAACTCATAGATACCTTCGTTTTGACTGGTTATGGCTCCCGTAACTCCAAACGAGCCAAGAGTTATGGCCCTCCGAAGAATCGATATCCACAAGGTGTAACATCTACGGTGTAAGGTGCAGCATCCGTCCAAAATGACGAAACAGTGCCGTACGACCTTTAGAAATGAGTGCATGGATTTGAAACATTGCAGTGCCATGGTGCACCACTCTCCAGCGATGGTAAATCATAGACCAGCCACGAGGATCCCGTTTTACAGAAAAAATCCAGGTGACGAAAAAACGAAGGGTAAAAAACTTCCTTGACCCGATTGAGGTTCGGATAGGATTTTTTGGGTATGAATCTAACCAGTGATGGCTGAAAGCTGCCATAGCTGTAGAACTCACAGATACCTTCGTTTTGACTGGTTATGGCTCCCGTAACTCTAAACGAGGCAAGAGTTATGGCCCTCCGAAGAATCGATTTCCACAGGGTGCAACATCTGCGGTGCAAGGTGCAACATCCGTCCAAAATGACGAAACCGTGCCGTACGACCTTTAGAAATGGGTGCATGGATTTGAAATGGTGCAGTACCACGGTGCACCACTCTCCAGCGATGGTAAATCATTGACCAGCCACGGGGATCCCGTTTTACAGAAAAAATCCACGTGACGAAAAAACGAAGGGTAAAAAACTTCCATGACCCGATTAAGGTTCGGATAGGATTTTTTGGGTATGAAACTAACCAGTGACGGCTGAAAGCGGTCATAGCTGTAGAACTCACAGATACCTTCGTTTTGACTGGTTCTGGCTCCCGTAACTCTAAACGAGCCAAGAGTTATGGCCCTCCGAAGAATCGATATCCATAGGGTGCAACATCTACGGTGCAAGGTGCAACATCCGTCCAAAATGACGAAACCGTGCCGTACGACCTTTAGAAATGGATGCATGGATTTGAAACGGTGCAGTACCATGGTGCACCACTCTCCAGCGATGGTAAATCATTGACCAGCTACGGGGATCCCGTTTTACAGAAAAAATCCACGTGACGAAAAAATGAAGGGCAAAAAACTTCCATGACCCGATTGAGGTTCGGATAGGATTTTTTGGGTATGAAACTAACCAGTGACGGCTGAAAGCCGTCATAGCTGTAGAACTCACAGATACCTTTGTTTTGACTGGTTATGACTCCTGTAACTCTAAACGAGCCAAGAGTTATGGCCCTCGGAAGAATCGATTTCTACAGGGTGCACCATCTGCGGTGCAAGGTGCAACATCCTTCCAAAATGACGAAACCGTGTCGTACGACCTTTAAAAATGGGTGCATGGATTTGAATCGGTGCAGTACATTGTTGCACCACTCTCCAGCGATGGTAAATCATTGACCAGCCACGGGGATCCCGTTTTACAGAAAAAATCCACGTGACAAAAAAACGAAGGGTAAAAACTTCCTTGACCCGATCGAGGTTCGGATAGGATTTTTTGGGTATGAAACTAACCAGTGACGGCTAAAAGCCGTCAAAGCTGTAGAACTCACAGATACCTTCGTTTTGACTGGTTATGGCTCCCGTAACTCCAAACGAGCCAAGAGTTATGTCCCTCCGAATAATCGATATCCATAGAGTGCAACATCTACGGTGCAAGGTGCAACATCCGTCCAAAATGACGAAACCGTGTCGTACGACCTTTAGAAATGGGTGCATGGATTCGAAACGGTGCAATACCATGGTGCACCACTCACAAGCGATGGTAAATCATTGACCAGCCACGGGGATCCCCTTTTTACAGAAAAAATCCACGTGAGGAAAAAATGAAGGGTAAAAAACTTCCATGACCCGATTGAGGTTCGGATAAGATTTTTTGGGTATGAAACTAACCAGTGACGGCTGAAAGCCGTCATAGCTGTAGAACTCACAGATACCTTCGTTTTGACTGGTTATGGCTCCCGTAACTCTAAACGAGCCAAGAGTTATGGCCCTCGGAAGAATCGATTTCCACAGGGTGCAACATCTGCGGTGCAAGGTGCAACATCCGTCCAAAATGACGAAACCTTGTCGTACGACCTTTAGAAATGGGTGCATGGATTTTAAACGGTGCAGTACCATGGTGCACCACTCTCCAACGATGGTAAATCATTGACCAGCCACGGGGATCCCGTTTTACAGAAAAAATCCACGTGACGAAAAAACGAAGGGTAAAAACTTCCTTGACCCGATCGTGGTTCGGATAGGATTTTTTGGGTATGAAAATAACCAGTGAAGGCAGAAAGCCGTCATAGATGTAGAACTCACAGATACCTTCGTTTTGACTGGTTATGGCTCCCATAACTCCAAACTAGCCAAGAGTTATGGCCCTCCGAAGAATCGATATCCACAGGGTCCAACATCTACGGTGTAAGGTGCAACATCCGTCCAAAATGACGAAACAGTGCCGTACGACCTTTAGAAATGAGTGCATGGATTTGAAACATTGCAGTGCGATGGTGCGCCACTCTTCAGCGATGGTAAATCATAGACCAGCCACGGGGATCCCGTTTTACAAAAAAAATCCACGTGTCGAAAAAACGAAGGGTAAAAAACTTCCTTGACCCGATTGAGGTTCCGATAGGATTTTTTGGGTATGAATCTGACCAGTGACGGTTTAAAGCTGCCATAGCTGTAGAACTCACAGATACCTTCGTTTTGACTGGTTATGGCTCCCATTACTCTAAACGAGGCAAGAGTTATGGCCCTCCGAAGAATCGATTTCCACAGGGTGCAACATCTGCGGTGCAAGGTGCAACATCCGTCCAAAATGACGAAACCGTGCCGTACGACCTTTAGAAATGGGTGCATGGATTTGAAACGGTGCAGTACCATGGTGCACCACTCTCCAGCGATGGTAAATCATTGACCAGCCACGAGGATCCCGTTTTACAGAAAAAATCCACGTGACGAAAAAACGAAGGGCAAAAAACTTCCATGACCCGATTGAGGTTCGGATAGGATTTTTTGGGTATGAAACTAACCAGTGACGGCTGAAAGCCATCAAAGCTGTAGAACTCACAGATAGCTTCGTTTTGACAGGTTATGGGTCCCGTAGCTCTAAACGAGCCAAGAGTTATGGCCCTTCGAATAATCGATATCCAAAGGGTGCAACATCTGCGGTGCAAGGTGCAACATCCGTCCAAAATGACGAAACCGTGTCGTACGACCTTTAGAAATGGGTGCAGGGATTTGAAACGGTGCAGTACCATGGTGCACCACTGTCTAGCGATGGTAAATCATTGACCAGCCACGGGGATCCCGTTTTACAGAAAAAATCCACGTGACGAAAAAACGAAGGGTAAAAACTTCCTTGACCCAATCGAGGTTCGGATAGGATTTTTTGGGTATGAAACTAACCAGTGACGGCTAAAAGCCGTCATAGCTGTAGAACTCACAGATACCTTCGTTTTGACTGGTTATGGCTCCCGTAACTCCAAACGAGCCAAGAGTTATGTCCCTCCGAATAATCGATATCCATAGAGTGCAACATCTACGGTGCAAGGTGCAACATCCGTCCAAAATGACGAAACCGTGCCGTATGACCTTTAGAAATGGGTGCATGGATTTGAAACGGTGCAATACCATGGTGCACCACTCACAAGCGATGGTAAATCATTGACCAGCCACGGGGATCCCCTTTTTACAGAAAAAATCCACGTGAGGAAAAAATGAAGGGTAAAAAACTTCCATGACCCGATTGAGGTTCGGATAAGATTTTTTGGGTATGAAACTAACCAGTGACGGCTGAAAGCCGTCATAGCTGTAGAACTCACAGATACCTTCGTTTTGACTGGTTATGGCTCCCGTAACTCTAAACGAGCCAAGAGTTATGGCCCTCGGAAGAATCAATTTCCACAGGGTGCAACATCTGCGGTGCAAGGTGCAACATCCGTCCAAAATGACGAAACCTTGTCGTACGACCTTTAGAAATGGGTGCATGGATTTTAAACGGTGCAGTACCATGGTGCACCACTCTCCAACGATGGTAAATCATTGACCAGCCACGGGGATCCCGTTTTACAGAAAAAATCCACGTGACGAAAAAACGAAGGGTAAAAACTTCCTTGACCCGATCGAGGTTCGGATAGGATTTTTTGGGTATGAAAATAACCAGTGAAGGCAGAAAGCCGTCATAGCTGTAGAACTCACAGATACCTTCGTTTTGACTGGTTATGGCTCCCATAACTCCAAACTAGCCAAGAGTTATGGCCCTCCGAAGAATCGATATCCACAGGGTCCAACATCTACGGTGTAAGGTGCAACATCCGTCCAAAATGACGAAACAGTGCCGTACGACCTTTAGAAATGAGTGCATGGATTTGAAACATTGCAATGCGATGGTGCACCACTCTTCAGCGATGGTAAATCATAGACCAGCCACGGGGATCCCGTTTTACAAAAAAAATCTACGTGACGAAAAAACGAAGGGTAAAAAACTTCCTTGACCGGATTGAGGTTCGGATAGGATTTTTTGGGTATGAATCTGACCAGTGACGGCTGAAAGCTTCCATAGCTATAGAACTCACAGATACCTTCGTTTTGACTGGTTATGGCTCCCATTACTTTAAACGAGGCAAGAGTTATGGCCCTCCGAAGAATCGATTTCCACAGGATGCAACATCTACAGTGCAAGGTGCAACATCCGTCCAAAATGACGAAACCGTGCCGTACGACCTTTAGAAATGGGTGCATGGATTTGAAACGGTGCAGTACCATGGTGCACCACTCTCCAGCGATGGTAAATCATCGACCAGCCATGAGGATCCCGTTTTACAGAAAAAATCCACGTGACGAAAAAACGAAGGGTAAAAACTTCTTTGACCCGATCGAGGTTCGGATAGGATTTTTTGGGTATGAAACTAACCAGTGACGGCTGAAAGCCGTCGTAGCTGTAGAACTCGCAGATACCTTCGTTTTGACTGGTTGTGGCTCCCGTAACTCCAAACGAGCCAAGAGTTATGGCCCTCCAAATAATCGATATCCATCGGGTGCAACATCTACGGTGCAAGGTGTAACATCCGTCCAAAATGACGGAACCGTGCCGTACGACCTTTAGAAATGGGTGCATGGATTTGAAACGGTGCAGTACCATGGTGCAACACTCTCCAGCGATGGTAAATCATTGACCAGCCACGGGGATCCCGTTTTTACAGAAAAAATCCACGTGAGGAAAAAACAAAGGGTAAAAAACTTCCATGACCCGATTGAGGTTCGGATAGTATTTTTTGGGTATGAAACTAACCAGTGACGACTGTAAGCCGTCATAGCTGTAGAACTCACAGATACCTTCGTTTTGACTGGTTATGGCTCCCGTAACTCTAAACGAGCCAAGAGTTATGGCCCTCCGAAGAATCGATATCCACAGGGTGCAACATCTACGGTGCAAGGTGCAACATCCGTCCCAAATGACGAAACAGTGCCGTACGACCTTTAGAAATGAGTGCATGGATTTGAAACATTGCAGTGCCATGGTGCACCACTCTCCAGCGATGGTAAATCATAGACCAGCCACGGGGATCCCGTTTTACAGAAAAAATCCACGTGACGAAAAAACGAAGGGTAAAAAACTTCCTTGACCCGATTGAGGCTCGGATAGGATTTTTTGGGTATGAATCTAACCAGTGACGGCTGAAAATTGCCATAGCTGTAGAACTCATAGATACCTTCGTTTTGACTGGTTATGGCTCCCGTAACTCTAAACGAGCCAAGATTTATGGCCCTCCGAAGAATTGATATCCACAGGGTGCAACATCTACGGTGTAAGGTGCAACATCCGTCCAAAATGACGAAACAGTGTCGTACGACCTTTAGAAATGAGTGCATGGATTTGAAACATTGCAGTGCCATGGTGCACCACTCTCCAGCGATGGTAAATCATATACCAGCCACGAGGATCCCGTTTTACAAAAAAAATCCACGTGACGAAAAAAAGAAGGGTAAAAAACTTCCTTGACCCGATTGAGGTTCGGATAGGATTTTTTGGGTATGAATCTAACTAGTGACGGCTGAAAGCTGCCATAGCTGTAGAACTCACAAATACCTTCGTTTTGACTGGTTATGGCTCCCGTAACTCTAAACGAGCCAAGAGTTATGGCCCTCCGAAGAATCGATATCCACAGGGTGCAACATCTACGGTGCAAGGTGCAACTTCCGTCCAAAATGACGAAACAGTGCCGTACGACCTTTAGAAATGAGTGCATGGATTTGAAACATTGCAGTACCTTGGTGCACCATTCTCCAGCGATGGTAAATCATAGACCATTCATGGGGATCCCGTTTTACAGAAAAAATCCACGTGACGAAAAAACGAAGGGTAAAAAACTTCCTTGACCCGATTGAGGTTCGGATAGGATTTTTTGGATATGAAACTAACCAGTGATGGCAGAAAGCTGTCATAGCTGTAGAACTCACAGATACCTTCGTTTTGACTGGTTATGGCTCCCGTAACTCTAAACGAGCCCAGAGTTATGGCCCTTCGAATAATAGATATCCATAGGGTGCAACATTTACGGCGCAAGGTGCAACATCCGTCCAAAATGACGAAAACGTGCTGTACGACCTTTAGAAATGGGTGCATGGAATTGAAACGGTGTAGTACCATGGTGCACCACTCTCCAGCGATGGTAAATCATTGACCAGCCACGGGGATCCCGTTTTACAGAAAAAATCCACGCGACGAAAAAACGAAGGGTAAAAAACTTCCATGACCCGATTGAGGTTCGGATAGGATTTTTTGGGTATGAAACTAACCTGTGACGGCTGAAAGCCGTCATAGCTGTAGAACTCACAGATAACTTCGTTTTGACAGGTTATGGGTCCCGTAACTCTAAATGAGCCAAGAGTTATGGTCCTCCGAATAATCGATATCCAAAGGGTGCAACATCTGCGGTGCAAGGTGCAACATCCGTCCAAAATGACGAAACCGTGACGTACGACCTTTAGAAATGGGTGCAGGTATTTGAAACGGTGCAGTACCATGGTGCACCACTCTTCAGCGATGGTAAATCATTGACCAGCCACGGGGATCCCGTTTTACAGAAAAAATCCACGTGACGAAAAAACGAATGGTAAAAAACTTCCATGACCCGATTGAGGTTCGGATAGGATTTTTTGGTATGAATCTAACCAGTGACGGCTGAAAGCTGTCATAGCTGTAGAACTCACAGATACCTTCGTTTTGACTGGTTATGGCTCCCGTAACTCCAAATGAGCCAAGAGTTATGGCCCTCCGAATAATCGATATCCATAGGGTGCAACATCTACGGTGCAAGGTGCAACATCCGTCCAAAATGACGAAACCGTGCCGTACGACCTTTAGAAATGGGTGCATAGATTTGAAACGGTGGAGTACCATGGTGCACCACTCTCCAGCGATGGTAAATCATTGACCAGCCACGGGGATCCCGTTTTTACAGAAAAAATCCACGTGAGGAAAAAACAAAGGGTAAAAAACTTCCATGACCCGATTGAGGTTTGGATAGTATTTTTTGGGTATGAAACTAACCAGTGACAGCTGAAAGCTGTCACAGCTGTAGAACTCACAGATACCTTCGTTTTGACTGGTTATGGCTCCCGTAACTCTAAACGAGCCAAGAGTTATGGCCCTCCGAAGAATCGATATCCACAGGGTGCAACATCTACGGTGAAAGGTGCAACATCCGTCCAAAATGACGAAACAGTGCCGTACGACCTTTAGAAATGAGTGCATGGATTTGAAACATTGCAGTACCATGGTGCACCACTCTCCAGCGATGGTAAATCATAGACCAGCCACGGGGATTCCGTTTTACAGAAAAAATCCACGTGACGAAAAAACGAAGGGTAAAAAACTTCCTTGACCCGATTGAGGTTCGGATAGGATTTTATGGTATGACACTAACCAGTGACCGCTGAAAGCCGTCATAGCTGTAGAACTCACAGATACCTTCGTTTTGATTGGTTATGGCTCCCGTAACTCTAAACAAGCCAAAAGTTATGGCCCTCCGAAGAATCGATATCCACAGGGTGCAACATCTACGGTGCAAGGTGCAACATCCGTCCAAAATGACGAAACAGTGCCGTACGACCTTTTGAAATGAGTACATGCATTTGTAACATTGCAGTACCATGGTGCATGACTCTCCAGCGATGGTAAATCATAGACCAGCCACGGGGATCCCGTTTTACAGAAAAAATCCACGTGACGAAAAAACGAAGGGTAAAAAACTTCCATGACCCGATTGAGGTTCGGATAGGATTTTTGGGTATCAAACTAACCAGTGACGGCTGAAAGCTGTCACAGCTGTAGAACTCACAGATACCTTCGTTTTGACTGGTTATGGCTTCCGTAACTCTAAACGAGCCAAGAGTTATGGCCCTCCGAAGAATCGATATCCACAGGGTGCAACATCTACGGTGCAAGGTGCAACATCCGTCCAAAATGACGAAACAGTGCCGTACGACCTTTAGAAATGAGTGCATGGATTTGAAACATTGCAGTACCATGGTGCACCACTCCCCAGCGATGGTAAATCATAGACCAGCCACGGGGATCCCGGTTTACAGAAAAAATCCACGTGACGAAAAAACGAAGGGTAAAAAACTTCCTTGACCCGATTGAGGTTCGGATAGGACTTTTTGGGTATGAAACTAACCAGTGACGGCTGAAAGCGGTCATAGCTGTAGAACTCACAGATACCTTCGTTTTGACTGGTTATGGCTTCCGTAACTCTAAACAAGCCAAGAGTTATGGCCCTCCGAAGAATCGATATCCACAGGGTGCAACATCTACGGTGCAAGGTGCAACATCCGTCCAAAATGACGAAACAGTGCCGTACGACCTTTAGAAATGAGTGCATGGATTTGAAACATTGCAGTACCATAGTGCACCACTCTCTAGCGATGGTAAATCATAGACCAGCCACGGGGATCCCGTTTTACAGAAAAAATCCACGTGACGAAAAAACGAAGGGTAAAAAACATCCATGACCCGATTGAGGTTCGGATAGGATTTTTGGGTATGAAACTAACCAGTGACGGCTGAAAGCCGTCATAGCTGTAGAACTCACAGATACCTTCGTTTTGACTGGTTTTGGCTCCCGTAACTCTAAACGAGCCAAGAGTTATGGCCCTCCGAAGAATCGATATCCACAGGGTGCAACATCTACGGTGCAAGGTGCAACATCCGTCCAAAATGACGAAACAGTGCCTTACGACCTTTAGAAATGAGTGCATGGATTTGAAACATTGCAGTACCATGGTGAACCACTCTCCAGCGATGGTAAATCATAGACCAGCCACGGGGATCCCGTTTTACAGAAAAAATCCACGTGACGAAAAAACGAAGGGTAAAAAACTTCCTTGACCCGATTGAGGTTCGGATAGGATTTTTTGGGTATAACACTAACCAGTGACGGCTAAAAGCCGTCATAGCTGTAGAACTCACAGATACCTTCGTTTTGACTGGTTATGGCTCCCGTAACTCTAAACGAGCCAAAAGTTATGGCCCTCCGAAGAATCGATATCCACAGGGTGCAACATCTACGGTGCAAGGTGCAACATCCGTCCAAAATGAAGAAACAGTGCCGTACGACCTTTAGAAATGAGTGCATGGATTTGAAACATTGCAGTGCCATGGTGCACCACTCTCCAGCGATGGTAAATCATAGACCAGCCACGGGGATCCCGTTTTACAGAAAAAATCCACGTGACGAAAAAACGAAGGGTAAAAAACTTCCTTGACCCGATTGAGGTTCGGATAGGATTTTTTTGTATGAATCTAACCAGTGACGGCTAAAAGCTGCCATAGCTGTAGAACTCACAGATACCTTCGTTTGACTGGTTATGGCTCCCGTAACTCTAAAGGAGCCAAGAGTTTTAGCCCTCCGAAGAATCGATATCCACAGGGTGCAACATCTACGGTGCAAGGTGCAACATCCGTCCAAAATGACGAAACAGTGCCGTACGACCTTTAGAAATGAGTGCATGGATTTGAAACATTGCAGTACCACGGTTCACCATTCTCCAGCGATGGTAAATCATAGACCAGCCATGGGGATCCCGTTTTACAGAAAAAATCCACGTGACGAAAAAACGAAGGGTAAAAAACTTCCTTGACCCGATTGAGGTTCGGATAGGATTTTTGGGGTATGAAACTAACCAGTGACGGCAGAAAGCTGTCATAGCTGTAGAACTCACAGATACCTTCGTTTTGACTGGTTATGGCTCCCGTAACTCTAAACGAGCCAAGAGTTATGGCCCTTCGAATAATAGATATCCATAGGGTGCAACATCTACGGCGCAAGGTGCAACATCCGTCCAAAATGATGAAAACGTGCCGTACGACCTTTAGAAATGGGTGCATGGAATTGAAATGGTGTAGTACCATTGTGCACCACTCTCCAGCGATTGTAAATCATTGACCAGCCACGGGGATCCCGTTTTACAGAAAAAATCCACGTGACGAAAAAACGAAGGGTAAAAATCTTCCATGACCCGATTGTGGTTCGGATAGGATTTTTTAGGTATGAAACTAACTTGTGACGGCTGAAAGCCGTCATAGCTGTAGAACTCACAGATACCTTCGTTTTGACAGGTTATGGGTCCCGTAACTCTAAATGAGCCAAGAGTTATGTTCCTCCGAATAATCGATATCCAAAGGGTGCAACATCTGCGGTGCAAGGTGCAACATCCGTCCAAAATGACGAAACCGTGACGTACGACCTTTAGAAATGGGTGTAGGTATTTGAAACGGTGCAGTACCATGGTGCACCACTCTTCAGCGATGGTAAATCATTGACCAGCCACGGGGATCCCGTTTTACAGAAAAAATCCACGTGACGAAAAAACGAAGGGTAAAAAACTTCCATGACCCGATTGAGGTTCGAATAGGATTTTTTGGGTATGAATCTAACCAGTGACGGCTGAAAGCTGTCATAGCTGTAGAACTCACAGATACCTTCGTTTTGACTGGTTATGGCTCCCGTAACTCCAAATGAGCCAAGAGTTATGGCCCTCCGAATAATCGATATCCATAGGGTGCAACATCTACGGTGCAAGGTGCAACATCCGTCCAAAATGACGAAACCGTGTCGTACGACCTTTAGAAATGAGTGTATGGATTTGAAAAATTGCAGTACCATGGTGCACCACTCTCCAGCGATGGTAAATCATTGACCAGCCACGGGGATCCCGTTTTACAGAAAAAATCCACGTGACGAAAACGAAGGGTAAAAAACTTCCTTGACCCGATTGAGGTTCGGATAGGATTTTTTGGGTATGACACTAACCAGTGACGGCTGAAAGCCGTCATAGCTGTTGAACTCACAGTTACCTTCGTTTTGACTGGTTATGGCTCCCGTAACTCTAAACGAGCCAAAAGTTATGGCCCTCCGAAGAATCGATATCCACATGGTGCAGCATCTACGGTGAAAGGTGCAACATCCGTCCAAAATGACGAAACAGTGCCGTACGACCTTTAGAAATGAGTGCATGGATTTGAAACATTGCAGTACCATAGTGCACCACTCTCCAGCGATGGTAAATCATAGACCAGCCATGGGGATCCCGTTTTACAGAAAAAATCCACGTGACGAAAAAACGGAGGGTAAAAAATTTCCTTGACCCGATTGAGGTTCGGATAGGATTTTTTGGGTATGAAACTAACCAGTGACGGCTGAAAGCGGTCATAGCTGTAGAACTCACAGATACCTTCGTTTTGACTGGTTATGGCTTCTGTAACTCTAAACGAGCCAAGAGTTATGGCCCTCCGAAGAATCGATATCCACAGGGTGCAACATCTACGGTGCAAGGTGCATCATCCGTCCAAAATGACGAAACAGTGCCGTACGACCTTTAGAAATGAGTGCATGGATTTGAAACAAATCAGTACAATGGTGCACCACTCTCCAGCGATGGTAAATCATAGACCAGCCACGGGGATCCCGTTTTACAGAAAAAATCCACGTGACGAAAAAACGAAGGGTAAAAAACTTCCTTGACCCGATTGAGGTTCGGATAGGATTTTTTGGGTATGAAACTAACCAGTGACGGCTGAAAGAGGTCATAGCTGTAGAACTCACAGATACCTTCGTTTTGACTGGTTATGGCTTCCGTAACTCTAAACGAGCCAAGAGTTATGGCCCTCCGAAGAATCGATATCCACAGGGTGCAACAACTACGGTGCAAGGTGCGACATCCGTCCAAAATGACGAAACAGTGCCGTACGACCTTTAGAAATGAGTGCATGGATTTGAAACATTGCAGTACCATTGTGCACCACTCTCTAGCGATGGTAAATCATAGACCAGCCACGGGGATCCCGTTTTACAGAAAAAATCCACGTGACGAAAAAACGAAGGGTAAAAAACATCCATGACCCGATTGAGGTTCGGACAGGATTTTTGGGTATGAAACTAACCAGTGACGGCTGAAAGCTGTCATAGCTGTAGAACTCACATATACCTTCGTTTTGACTGGTTTTGGCTCCCGTAACTCTAAACGAGCCAAGAGTTATGGCCCTCCGAAGAATCGATATCCACAGGGTGCAACAACTACGGTGCAAGGTGCAACATCCGTCCAAAATGACGAAACAGTGCCTTACGACCTTTAGAAATGAGTGCATGGATTTGAAACATTGCAATACCATGGTGCACCACTCTCCAGCGATGGTAAATCATAGACCAGCCACGGGGATTCCGTTTTACAGAAAAAATCCACGTGACGAAAAAACGAAGGGTAAAAAACTTCCTTGACCCGATTGAGGTTCGGATAGGATTTTATGGTATGACACTAACCAGTGACCGCTGAAAGCCGTCATAGCTGTAGAACTCACAGATACCTTCGTTTTGATTGGTTATGGCTCCCGTAACTCTAAACAAGCCAAAAGTTATGGCCCTCCGAAGAATCGATATCCACAGGGTGCAACATCTACGGTGCAAGGTGCAACATCCGTCCAAAATGACGAAACAGTGCCGTACGACCTTTTGAAATGAGTACATGCATTTGTAACATTGCAGTACCATGGTGCACCACTCTCCAGCGATGGTAAATCATAGACCAGCCACGGGGATCCCGTTTTACAGAAAAAATCCACGTGACGAAAAAACGAAGGGTAAAAAACTTCCATGACCCGATTGAGGTTCGGATAGGATTTTTGGGTATCAAACTAACCAGTGACGGCTGAAAGCTGTCACAGCTGTAGAACTCACAGATACCTTCGTTTTGACTGGTTATGGCTCCCGTAACTCTAAACGAGCCAAGAGTTATGGCCCTCCGAAGAATCGATATCCACAGGATGCAACATCTACAGTGCAAGGTGCAACATCCGTCCAAAATGACGAAACAGTGCCGTACGACCTTTAGAAATGAGTGCATGGATTTGAAACATTACAGTACCATGGTGCACCACTCTCCAGCGATGGTAAATCATAGACTAGCGACGGGGATCCCGTTTTACAGAAAAAATCCACGTGACGAAAAAACGAAGGGTAAAAAACTTCCATGACCCGATTGAGGTTCGGATAGGATTTTTGGGTATGAAACTAACCAGTGACGGCTGAAAGCTGTCATAGCTGTAGAACTCACAGATACCTTCGTTTTGACTGGTTATGTGTAACAACCCGCGTATTTATCGATTTTATATTTAAATATTTTAGCGTTAGTCGGATTTTAGTCCGAAAAGCTACTTTTTGCATACGGTCGAATTAGGACTCGGGACCACTTCCATTGAGTTTAAAACGCCGTTTGCGACCTTTTTGAGTATAAGCTTCGGTATGTTTGGAGAAAGTTGATTTTTGCTACTTTTCACTTTGGGTTTGGTGTTTGGGCTCAGCCCTATGTTAACTTGTGCTCAAATCTGAGCCACCCTCCCCTACTCACCCTCATTCTCTTCTCTTTTCAGTTTTCTTAACATTAATGGTGAGAGAGATTAGAAATTAGAAATCCAAAACCCTAGTTTCTCTTGCAAATCAAATTCCAAGCTCCAAACTCAAGAAGAACCCATTGGTAAGCTTCTCTTCTTCTTCTCCAACTTATTCTCTTACCAATTTCAGAAATTCCTAAACCTAATTTTGGGAATGTTCTTGTTTTGAGCTTAGATTTAAGCTCATTTGGGTTGTGTTGAAGAGAGGTCGATTCTCCACTTGCTTTCTAGCTTCTTCTTGTTTGATTTTTGTGAAAAAGTGAGATTTTTATCTCACATCTATGACTAAAATTATCTTTGGTTGTTGGGTATGAAATCCTAACACCTCTTCATGTGCATTTGCTTTGGATTCGGATTGGTTTTGTGAATATTCCAATTTTTGGGTTTTTAAGTCAAATTTGTGTGAAAATCCTTTCATGGATGTTTGATCATGCTTTTGGTGATGCACCGAGGAGCATATAGGGCCGGGTTGCCGATTGGCATAAACCCTTAGTGCCAATGTTCGTCCGGTTGCATTTGGAAGAGTTTGCTCTTCATTTGAATAAGGCGGAAAAACAGCCCAGGCATGATTCAGTCGACTGAAAACTCTGTTCAGTCGACTGAACCTGGAACCCGAGAGTTTCCAGGCATGATTCAGTCGACTGAATTTTTCTGCACAGTCGACTGAACCTGGAAACAGAAAGTTTCCTGAACCTGGAAAATCTCCAGGTACAGGGTCAGCCGACTGAATTCTTCTGTTCAGTCGACTGAACCTGTTGTTTTAATCCAATTTGCCTTGTTGGATTGAATTTCCAACTTAAATCGATTCGTGTTGTTTCCCATGTGTGTTATCATTTGTTATAACTTTGATGACTCCTTTTTAGGGATTTTTGAATATCCGTTTTGATGGATTCTTTATCGGTTTCGTTGGATTTTTATTCACATCTTCGTATGTGAATTTTAGTGATTGATTGTTCCTACAATCTTCTTTGTGTTTGTCACTTTAAAAATATAAAGGTTTTCTATACTAGTAGTAAATATCAAAACTCTTTCCGCAAACGATTTCCATACTATTTAATACCAAATTCGTTTACAAAACCGTTTTCTAATCTATTAGTATATATAAACCTTTACCTCACTCGTATGAGAAATCTAATTAAACGGCTTAGTAAAACAAGTGGTATGAAACGCTTGCGTTCACTATGTTGGTTAATTCTTGGACTTGTTCGATTGAAAACTCTTGTGACAATTTTCTAGTGGAAATCTACAATTTGTTCGTAAATATTTAAGTTAAGCTAGTGGTTATGGGACATGATGCTAAGCTCATATATTTACTAGCTTATTGTAATTGACACTTCTCGTTGATCATGACGATCAACTTTGTGATTTAGACTAGCAATGTGCGATGTCTCTTTGTCTGCGAGGGAGACTAAACCCCGTTTTGTGGAGTTTCGACTCAATTTGTGATGGGGTAGCAACCCATGGTCTTCGGGCCGTTTGTGGAGCTTCGGCTCAATTTGTGATGGTTAGCGACCATGGAATTAGCGTTCCGTTTGTGATACACGTGTTGGTGAGCTTTATGCTCCCGTTTGTGATAGGCCTTCCCCCTTTGTGATTTCTGGATTTCTTGAGATGATTTCTAGAATTTGTGTTTCACCAATTTTCGTGATTCCCATTGATAAGTTTTTATCAATATTTGTGCATTGGTGAATTTGTGTGTCATTGACTTTGTGATTTCCATTGATAAGTTTTTATCAATATTTGTGCATTGGTGAATTTGTGTGTCAATGACTTTTGTGTTTGATATTGATATGACCGTAAATATTTGTGGTTTTGGTGAACGAAATAAAGAGTATGACGTTTCTTTGATTCTTGTGTAGATTCGGTGACATTGATAAATCTCTTGGTGATTTTCAACTAATTATATATATCACAGCTTGGCACTGTGATTATTATGTGTTTAGTCATATCTCTTATTCTGTATCGTTTCATGTGATATTTATAGTTAGACTGATCCGTTTATTATTTTCTTATTAAATAATACTCGGGTCAGACCGAGATGTTACAGGTGCTTCTGCTTGACTTCTCATCCGGGATTAACTCCTTGACTATTGGGTTAACTACTTAGATTAGTAGTTATTTTGTTGTATACATTTGAGATATAGACTCCTTAATGTATAATTATTCTTTTGTGTAGTTCGTGTAACTATTCTTTTGTGATATTGTGGATCTTCTTTGACCACTACTCTGATGTACACTTTCTAGTGTAATATTCATATCTTCTTCCGCCTTTGTGATATGAATTATCTGTGACTGATTTATGTTATGTTTATTTCTATATTTGTTTCTGAAGATATTATAGCCACTATGTAGTAGCTTTGAGTTTGTGTCGGTATGTCGGATTTCTTTATTATCTGACATATCGGTGCTCGCGCAAAGAAACTACACGGATGGTCGCTCCTCAACAGCCTTATTCTCCGTGCTAGTTGACAACATTACACCGTAGTGTCCTTGGCTAGCGTGGGTATAGAGGTGGGGCGTCACAGCATGGTATCAGAGACAAACTTCGGAACAATATGAAATATTATAACAAGGATCATCGTCCTAAGTCCATCTTAGGAGTCGTACTTTAGGATTTTATTCGGGTCTTCGTACCGTTCAATCCTATTTTCTTTTATGATTCCTTGTTTATCTATCAAGGTTGCTTGATATTCCATTTGGTGAATAACCTTTTTCTTCTTCTTCTTTCTTTCAAAAGGAAGAGAAATGTCTAGACCAGGCCGCCCCAGAGCCGTGCCATCTAGCACTCCGCCCCAGGATGGAGTTTTTATGACTGCTCAACAGCTTCTTGATTTAGTGACAAATGCTCAAGCAGCTGGAGCTAACCCGGAACCCACTCACCCAAAGTCGGGATTTGCACGCTTGTGTAGCGATTACACTAATTTGGGTGGCGAGCCATTCAAAGGTTCCGAAACTATTATTGAAGTACAGGCTTGGCTAAGGTCATGTGATCGAATCTTTTCTCGCATGAATCTTGTTGATCTTCACCGAGTTCAGGTGGCCTCTAGTATGCTCCGAGAAAGAGCTTTGGACTGGTACGAACTTCTTATTTCTGAGATTAATGAGGCGGATCTCACATGGGAGAAATTTCGAGAGCGCTTCGAATTAAAATTCGTTCCAGAAGCTGAGAAAGTGACGATGGCCCGTCGTTTCATTGACCTTGTTCAAGGCGATTCTTCCGTGACGGACTATGTTTCTTCTTTTGAATCACTTTCCAAATATGGGGTTGAATACATCAACACCCCTCTGAAGAAGAATCAGAGATTTGTTTATGGCTTAAATAAAAATCTCAAGAAGCCATTACTTCTAAAATTAGAAGTTTCTTTCGACCAACTCGTTGATATCGCTCTTCGTCTTGAAGAGGCGGATAGGGAGAATGATGTTGAAGTGGTGGGTTCCAAACCAAACTTCAACAACAAAAAGAAAAGGCGCGGTAAATTCAAAGGCCCTTATCCCAATAAGAAAGGGAAGCAAGCAACCCCAATGGCAAAGACTTCTTCCTTTGGTCGTGGGGAATGCTATAATTGTGGTTCGAAGGACCATTACGCGAACAAGTGCCCAAAGTCTCTCTCTTGTCGCTACTGCAAAGTTCCTGGTCATGTTATATCTTCTTGTCCCAAGCTTCAGGGAAAGAAGGAGGGAAAGTTGAATGTTGCTCAAGCCCCTGGCAACACATCTCGTGGCCAAGGTATTTCTCATTCTATCCTTGATGGAATTATTTTATTTCGTGATCATCCTATTCGAGTTCTTTTTGATACGGGTGCGTCCCATTCTTTTATATCAAAAGAACTTGTTGATACTTTTTCTTTGGATGTTTTGTGTTTAATGACTTCTTTGAGAATTGCGAATCCGGTTGGTGGATCCGCAACAATCAGTTTATTGTGTAAAGATGTCGAGATTATTTTGTGTGATTTTCCTTTTCTAGCCGACTTGCATGTCATGCGTTATTTAGGCTTTGGAATAATTTTGGGAATGGATTGGCTTAACCATTATGAAGCTCATATCCTATGTCCTGAGCGGACGATTCATCTCCGACATCCTCAATCTATTAATCAGATTTCTATTGATCTTAAAGATTCGGATTCTGCCTTGATTGCATCTTTATATTCTTTAAATCCTCGTGATGACGATAATGACGATGAGGAAGATATTATTTCTCTTATTCACGTTGTTCGTGAATTTTCCGACATATTTGAGCCCGTTTTAGGATTACCACCTAAGCGAGCAACTGAGTTCAGAATTAATCTCATTCCTGGAGCTCAACCTATTACTCGTCCTCCTTATCGTATGTCCAATAAAGAAAATGAGGAGATGCACCTACAATTATCCGATTTGGAAACGAAGCAATTTATTCGCTCTAGTTCCTCGCCTTGGGGAGCTTCAGCTATTTTTGTGAAGAAATCCGATGGAACGCTTAGGCTTTGCGTTGACTACCGCAAGCTTAATGATCTTACTATCAAAAATAAATATCCTTTACCTCGGATTGATGATCTATTCGATCAGCTTAGTGGTGCTAGAGTCTTTTCACAATTGGACTTAGCTACTGGATTTCATCAGCTTCGTATTGCAGAGGATAGCATTCCTTTGACCTCGTTCCGTACTCGTTATGGATCTTATGAATGGCTTGTTATGCCGTTTGGTTTAATGAATGCTCCGGCTTATTTCGCTGACCTTATGAATAGAGTTTTCAAAGACTTCCTCGACCGGTTTGTTCTCATCTTTATTGATGATATTCTTGTGTATTCTAAAACCGAGGAGGAGCATGAAAAGCATCTTCGGATTGTGTTGGAAACTCTTAGGAGTAATCAATTGAAAGCAAAATTTTCTAAGTGCCATTTTTGGCAATCTCGTGTGAAGTTTCTTGGTCATATTATTTCCAAATCCGGAATTTCCGTGGATCCTTCAAAGATTGAAGCGATTCAAAATTGGAAGAGACCGGAGAGTGTGACGGAGATCCGTAGCTTTCTCGGATTGGCAGGCTATTACCGCCGTTTTATCAAAGACTTTTCTAAGATTGCCGTGCCCCTCACTGGCTTGACTAAGAAAGGTGTTAAATACATTTGGTCGGACAAATGTGAAACTTCTTTTCGGAAATTAAAAGAACTTCTTTCGGATGCACCTATTCTTGTGATTCCCGAAGGGAATCAAGATTTTGTTGTTTATACCGATGCTAGTCGCATTGGTTTAGGTGCCGTTCTTATGCAAAAAGAACGTGTTATTGCTTACGCTTCTAGGCAATTGAAGCCGGCCGAGACTAGATATGCCACTCATGATTTAGAACTCGCGGCTATTGTTTTCGCCCTTCGAATTTGGCGTCATTATCTTTTGGGAGAGAAATTTATTCTTTATACCGATCATAAGTCCTTGAAGTATTTATTTTCTCAAAAGGAACTTAATTTGCGTCAACAACGTTGGCTCGAGTTCCTTGCTCCTTATGATCTTGATATTCTTTATACCCCCGGTAAGGGTAATCGTGTCGCCGATGCACTTAGTCGGAAGCAACAGGCGATTGTTTCTATGATGATATCCGAATGGAACGATCTCGAGATCTTATCCACTTGTGAGATTCGAGATCGCGTATCCGATTTATTCTCATCATTTGTTTTATGTAGCCTTGAGGCTCATCCTTCTCTTTTAGACCGCATTCTTGAAGCTCAAAGGCTAGATCCCGAATTGGCTCTTCTTAGCCGAAATATTAAGGATAAGATTGATATTGAAGGATTGAAAGTCTTTGATATCGATTTTCATGGCGGCGTTCGGAGATTTGGTAAACTCATCGTGCCAAATATTTGTGATCTTCGTAAAGATATTTTAGAAGATTCTCATCGTTCTAAATTCACCATTCATCCTGGTAGTAGCAAAATGTATGCGGATATGAAGCGACTCTATTATTGGGAGGGAATGAAACTTGACATCGCTAACTTCGTTAAGCGTTGCATGACTTGCCAACTTGTTAAGGCCGAACATCAAAGGCCCGGTGGGTTATTGCAACCTTTAGAAATTCCTATTTGGAAGTGGGATCAAATTTCCATGGATTTTATAGATGGCCTTCCCCGTTCTCGTTCGGGTCATGATAGTTTATGGGTAATTGTTGATAGACTTACTAAATCCGCCCATTTTATTCCCGTTCGGTCTAACCGAACCGTTCCTCTTTTGGCCAAACTCTTTATCAAAGAGATTGTTAAATTACATGGAGTTCCTACTTCTATTGTTAGTGATCGTGATCCATTGTTTACTAGTGGATTTTGGAAGAGTCTTCAAAAAGCTTTGGGAACGAAGCTTAATTTTAGCACCGCTTATCACCCCCAGTCCGATGGACAAACCGAGCGTGTGAATCAAACTCTTGAAGATCTTCTTCGTGCTTGTGTGCTTGATTTTGGTGGAAGTTGGGAAGATCATATTTCACTTGTTGAATTTTCCTATAATAATAGCTTCCAATCTAGTATTGGTATGGCACCTTTCGAGGCACTTTATGGTAGGCCATGCCGATCTCCTTCTTGTTGGCTTGAGGCCGGTGAGAAGCTGGTTTTAGGTCCAGATTTTATTCGGGATTCCACAGAGAAAATTGACCTTATTCGACATAGGATGAAAGAAGCCCAGAGTAGACAAAAATACTATGCCGATAACCGAAGAAGGAAATTAGAATTTTCTGTTGGAGATCTTGTTTTTATTCGTGTTTCACCAATGAAGGGTGTTGTGCGTTTCAGTCGCTCGGGAAAGTTAGCGCCTCGTTATATTGGGCCATTTCCTATCACTGAACGTATTGGTTCCATGGCTTATCGCCTTTTATTACCGGCTCAATTTTCTGCTATCCATGACGTGTTTCACGTTTCTCAACTTCGGAAGTGTCTTCGAGATTCCGATTCTATTCTTGAGCCCGGTGTTGTGGAAGAGATTAAAGTTTCACCGAATTTAACATATGAGCAACATCCCATTCGAATCATTGCTTCGGAGGTCAAACGACTTCGAAATAAAGATGTTCCGCTTGTTAAAGTTCAATGGTCTTCTAATCCTAAGGATTGTTCTTGGGAGACTAGGAAATTCATCGAGCGATCACATCCGGACTTGTTTTCTCGTGCTCTTTAAGGTGAACCTTTTGTTTCAAATTTCTTTTGTGTTGAATATGCTTTTATGGTTTTTACTTTATGTTCTCTTCTTTAATATTGCGAGGACGCAATTTCTTTAAGGAGGGGAGTCAGTAACAACCCGCGTATTTATCGATTTTATATTTAAATATTTTATTAAAATATTTTAGCGTTAGTCGGATTTTAGTCCGAAAAGCTACTTTTTGCATACGGTCGAATTAGGACTCGGGACCACTTCCATTGAGTTTAAAACGCTGTTTGCGACCTTTTTGAGTATAAGCTTCGGTATGTTTGGAGAAAGTTGATTTTTGCTACTTTTCACTTTGGGTTTGGTTTTTGGGCTCAGCCCTATGTTAACTTATGCTCAAATCTGAGCCACTCTCCCCTACTCACCCTCATTCTCTTCTCTTTTCAGTTTTCTTAACATTAATGGTGAGAGAGATTGGAAATTAGAAATCCAAAACCCTAGTTTCTCTTGCAAATCAAATTCCAAGCTCCAAACTCAAGAAGAACCCATTGGTAAGCTTCTCTTCTTCTTCTCCAACTTATTCTCTTACCAATTTCAGAAATTCCTAAACCTAATTTTGGGAATGTTCTTGTTTTGAGCTTAGATTCAAGCTCATTTGGGTTGTGTTGAAGAGAGGTCGATTCTCCACTTGCTTTCTAGCTTCTTCTTGTTTGATTTTTGTGAAAAGGTGAGATTTTTATCTCACATCTATGACTAAAATTATCTTTGGTTGTTGGGTATGAAATCCTAACACCTCTTCATGTGCATTTGCTTTGGATTTGGATTGGTTTTGTGAATATTCCAATTTTTGGGTTTTTAAGTCAAATTTGTGTGAAAATCCTTTCATGGATGTTTGATCATGCTTTTGGTGATGCACCGAGGAGCATATAGGGCCGGGTTGCCGATAGGCATAAACCCTTAGTGCCAATGTTCGTCCGGTTGCATTTGGAAGAGTTTGCTCTTCATTTGAATAAGGCGGAAAAACAGCCCAGGCATGATTCAGTCGACTGAAAACTCTGTTCAGTCGACTGAACCTGGAACCCGAGAGTTTCCAGGCATGATTCAGTCGACTGAATTTTTCTGCACAGTCGACTGAACCTGGAAACAGAAAGTTTCCTGAACCTGGAAAATCTCCAGGTACAGGGTCAGCAGACTGAATTCTTCTGTTCAGTCGACTGAACCTGTTGTTTTAATCCAATTTGCCTTGTTGGATTGAATTTCGAACTTAAATCGATTCGTGTTGTTTCCCATGTGTGTTATCATTTGTTATAACTTTGATGACTCCTTTTTAGGGATTTTTGAATATCCGTTTTGATGGATTCTTTATCGGTTTCGTTGGATTTTTATTCACATCTTCGTATGTGAATTTTAGTGATTGATTGTTCCTACAATCTTCTTTGTGTTTGTCACTTTAAAAATATAAAGGTTTTCTATACTAGTAGTAAATATCAAAACTCTTTCCGCAAACGATTTCCATACTATTTTAATACCAAATTCGTTTACAAAACCGTTTTCTAATCTATTAGTATATATAAACCTTTACCTCACTCGTATGAGAAATCTAATTAAACGGCTTAGTAAAACAAGTGGTATGAAACGCTTGCGTTCACTATGTTGGTTAATTCTTGGACTTGTTCGATTGAAAACTCTTGTGACAATTTTCTAGTGGAAATCTACAATTTGTTCGTAAATATTTAAGTTAAGCTAGTGGTTATGGGACATGATGCTAAGATCATATATTTACTAGCTTATTGTAATTGACACTTCTCGTTGATCATGACGATCAACTTTGTGATTTAGACTAGCAATGTGCGATGTCTCTTTGTCTGCGAGGGAGACTAAACCCCGTTTTGTGGAGTTTCGACTCAATTTGTGATGGGGTAGCAACCCATGGTCTTCGGGCCGTTTGTGGAGCTTCGGCTCAATTTGTGATGGTTAGCGACCATGGAATTAGCGTTCCGTTTGTGATACACGTGTTGGTGAGCTTTATGCTCCCGTTTGTGATAGGCCTTCCCCCTTTGTGATTTCTGGATTTCTTGAGATGATTTCTAGAATTTGTGTTTCACCAATTTTCGTGATTCCCATTGATAAGTTTTTATCAATATTTGTGCATTGGTGAATTTGTGTGTCATTGACTTTGTGATTTCCATTGATAAGTTTTTATCAATATTTATGCATTGGTGAATTTGTGTGTCAATGACTTTTGTGTTTGATATTGATATGACCGTCAATATTTGTGGTTTTGGTGAACGAAATAAAGAGTATGACGTTTCTTTGGTTCTTGTGTAGATTCGGTGACATTGATAAATCTCTTGGTGATTTTCAACTAATTATATATATCACAGCTTGGCACTGTGATTATTATGTGTTTAGTCATATCTCTTATTCTATATCGTTTCATGTGATATTTATAGTTAGACTGATCCGTTTATTATTTTCTTATTAAATAATACTCGGGTCAGACCGAGATGTTACAGGTGCTTCTGCTTGACTTCTCATCCGGGATTAACTCCTTGACTTTTGGGTTAACTACTTAGATTAGTAGTTATTTTGTTGTATACATTTGAGATATAGACTCCTTAATGTATACTTATTCTTTTGTGTAGTTCGTGTAACTATTCTTTTGTGATATTGTGGATCTTCTTTGACCACTACTCTGATGTACACTTTCTAGTGTAATATTCATATCTTCTTCCGCCTTTGTGATATGAATTATCTGTGACTGATTTATGTTATGTTTATTTCTATATTTGTTTCTGAAGATATTATAGCCACTGTGTAGTAGCTTTGAGTTTGTGTCGGTATGTCGGATTTCTTTATTATCTGACATATCGGTGCTCGCGCAAAGAAACTACACGGATGGTCGCTCCTCAACAGCCTTATTCTCCGTGCTAGTTGACAACATTACACCGTAGTGTCCTTGGCTAGCGTGGTTATAGAGGTGGGGCGTCACAGCATGGTATCAGAGACAAACTTCGGAACAATATGAAATATTATAACACGGATCATCGTCCTAAGTCCATCTTAGGAGTCGTACTTTATGATTTTATTCGGGTCTTCGTACCGTTCAATCCTATTTTCTTTTATGATTCCTTGTTTATCTATCAAGGTTGCTTGATATTCCATTTGGTGAATAACCTTTTTCTTCTTCTTCTTTGTTTCAAAAGGAAGAGAAATGTCTAGACCAGGCCGCCCCAGAGCCGTGCCATCTAGCACTCCGCCCCAGGATGGAGTTTTTATGACTGCTCAACAGCTTCTTGATTTAGTGACAAATGCTCAAGCAGCTAGAGCTAACCCGGAACCCACTCACCCAAAGTCGGGATTTGAACGCTTGTGTAGCGATTACACTAATTTGGGTGGGGAGCCATTCAAAGGTTTCGAAACTATTATTGAAGTACAGGCTTGGCTAAGGTCATGTGATCGAATCTTTTCTCGCATGAATCTTGTTGATCTTCACCGAGTTCAGGTGGCCTCTAGTATGCTCCGAGAAAGAGCTTTGGACTGGTACGAACTTCTTATTTCTGAGATTAATGAGGCGGATCTCACTTGGGAGAAATTTCGAGAGCGCTTCGAGTTAAAATTCGTGCCAGAAGCTGAGAAAGTGACGATGGCCCGTCGTTTCATTGACCTTGTTCAAGGCGATTCTTCCGTGACGGACTATGTTGCTTCTTTTGAATCACTTTCCAAATATGGGGTTGAATACATCAACACCCCTCTGAAGAAGAATCAGAGATTTGTTTATGGCTTAAATAAAAATCTCAAGAAGCCATTACTTCTAAAATTAGAAGTTTCTTTTGACCAACTCGTTGATATCGCTCTTCGTCTTGAAGAGGCGGATAGGGAGAATGATGTTGAAGTGGTGGGTTCCAAACCAAACTTCAACAACAACAAGAAAAGGCCCGGTAAATTCAAAGGCCCTTATCCCAATAAGAAAGGGAAGCAAGCAACCCCAGTGGCAAAGACTTCTTCCTTTGGTCGTGGGGAATGCTATAATTGTGGTTCGAAGGACCATTACGCGAACAAGTGCCCAAAGTCTCTCTCTTGTCGCTACTGCAAAGTTCCTGGTCATGTTATATCTTCTTGTCCTAAGCTTCAGGGCAAGAAGGAGGGAAAGTTGAATGTTGCTCAAGCCCCTGGCAACACATCTCGTGGCCAAGGTATTTCTCATTCTATCCTTGATGGAATTATTTTATTTCGTGATCATCCTATTCGAGTTCTTTTTGATACGGGTGCGTCCCATTCTTTTATATCAAAAGAACTTGTTGATTCTTTTTCTTTGGATGTTTTGTGTTTAATGACTTCTTTGAGAATTGCGAATCCGGTTGGTGGATCCGCAACAATCAGTTTATTGTGTAAAGATGTCGAGATTATTTTTTGTGATTTTCCTTTTCTAGCCGACTTGCATGTCATGCGTTATTTAGGCTTTGGAATAATTTTGGGAATGGATTGGCTTAACCATTATGAAGCTCATATCCTATGTCTTGAGCGGACTATTCATCTCCGACATCCTCAATCTATTAATCAGATTTCTATTGATCTTAAAGATTCGGATTCTGCCTTGATTGCATCTTTATATTCTTTAAATCCTCGTGACGACGATAATGACGATGAGGAAGATATTATTTCTCTTATTCACGTTGTTCGTGAATTTTCCGACATATTTGAGCCCGTTTTAGGACTACCACCTAAGCGAGCAATTGAGTTCAGAATTAATCTCATTCCTGGAGCTCAACCTATTACTCGTCCTCCTTATCGTATGTCCAATAAAGAAAATGAGGAGATGCGCCTACAATTATCCGATTTGGAAACGAAGCAATTTATTCGCTCTAGTTCCTCGCCTTGGGGAGCTTCAGCTATTTTTGTGAAGAAATCCGATGGAACGCTTAGGCTTTGCGTTGACTACCGCAAGCTTAATGATCTTACTATCAAAAATAAATATCCTTTACCTCGGATTGATGATCTATTCGATCAGCTTAGTGGTGCTAGAGTCTTTTCACAATTGGACTTAGCTACTGGATTTCATCAGCTTCGTATTGCAGAGGATAGCATTCCTTTGACCTCGTTTCGTACTCGTTATGGATCTTATGAATGGCTTGTTATGCCATTTGGTTTAACGAATGCTCCGGCTTATTTCGTTGACCTTATGAATAGAGTTTTCAAAGACTTCCTCGACCGGTTTGTTCTCATCTTTATTGATGATATTCTTGTGTATTCTAAAACCGAGGAGGAGCATGAAAAGCATCTTCGGATTGTGTTGGAAACTCTTAGGAGTACTCAATTGAAAGCAAAATTTTCTAAGTGCCATTTTTGGCAATCTCGTGTGAAGTTTCTTGGTCATATTATTTCTGAATCCGGAATTTCCGTGGATCCTTCAAAGATTTAAGCGATTCAAAATTGGAAGAGACCGGAGAGTGTGACGGAGATCCGTAGCTTTCTCGGATTGGCAGGCTATTACCGCCGTTTTATCAAAGACTTTTCTAAGATTGCCGTGCCCCTCACTGCCTTGACTAAGAAAGGTGTTAAATACATTTGGTCGGACAAATGTGAAACTTCTTTTCGGAAATTAAAAGAACTTCTTTCGGATGCACCTATTCTTGTGATTCCCGAAGGGAATCAAGATTTTGTTGTTTATACTGATGCTAGTCGCATTGGTTTGGGTGCCGTTCTTATGCAAAAAGAACGTGTTATTGCTTACGCTTCTAGGCAATTGAAGCCGGCCGAGACTAGATATGCCACTCATGATTTAGAACTCGCGGCTATTGTTTTCGCCCTTTGAATTTGGCGTCATTATCTTTTGGGAGAGAAATTTATTCTTTATACCGATCATAAGTCGTTGAAGTATTTATTTTCTCAAAAGGAACTTAATTTGCGTCAACAACGTTGGCTCGAGTTCCTTGCTCCTTATGATCTTGATATTCTTTATACCCCCGGTAAGTGTAATCGTGTCGCCGATGCACTTAGTCGGAAGCAACAGGCGGTTGTTTCTATGATGATATCCGAATGGAACGATCTCGAGATCTTATCCAGTTGTGTGATTCGAGATCGCGTATCCGATTTATGCTCATCATTTGTTTTATGTAGCCTTGAGGCTCATCCTTCTCTTTTAGACCGCATTCTTGAAGCTCAAAGGATAGATCCCGAATTGGCTCTTCTTAGCCGAAATATTAAGGATAAGATTGATATTGAAGGATTGAAAGTCTTTGATATCGATTTTCGTGGCGGCGTTCGGAGATTTGGTAAACTCATCGTGCCAAATATTTGTGATCTTTGTAAAGATATTTTAGAAGATTCTCATCGTTCTAAATTCACCATTCATCCCGGTAGTAGCAAAATGTATGCGGATATGAAGCGACTCTATTATTGGGAGGGAATGAAACTTGACATCGCTAACTTCGTTAAGCGTTGCATGACTTGCTAACTTGTTAAGGCCGAACATCAAAGGCCCGGTGGGTTATTGCAACCTTTAGAAATTCCTATTTGGAAGTGGGATCAAATTTCCATGGATTTTATAGATGGCCTTCTCCGTTCTCGTTCGGGTCATGATAGTTTATGGGTAATTGTTGATAGACTTACTAAATCCGCCCATTTTATTCCCGTTCGGTCTAACCGAACCGTTCCTCTTTTGGCCAAACTCTTTATCAAAGAGATTGTTAAATTGCATGGAGTTCCTACTTCTATTGTTAGTGATCGTGATCCATTGTTTACTAGTGGATTTTGGAAGAGTCTTCAAAAAGCTTTGGGAACGAAGCTTAATTTTAGCACCGCTTATCACCCCCAGTCCGATGGACAAACCGAGCGTGTGAATCAAACTCTTGAAGATCTTCTTCGTGCTTGTGTGCTTGATTTTGGTGGAAGTTGGGAAGATCATATTTCACTTGTTGAATTTTCCTATAATAATAGCTTCCAATCTAGTATTGGTATGGCACCTTTCGAGGCACTTTATGGTAGGCCATGCCGATCTCCTTGTTGTTGGCTTGAGGCCGGTGAGAAGCTGGTTTTAGGTCTAGATTTTATTCGGGATTCCACAGAGAAAATTGACCTTATTCGACATAGGATGAAAGAAGCCCAGAGTAGACAAAAATCCTATGCCGATAACCGAAGAAGGAAATTAGAATTTTCTGTTGGAGATCTTGTTTTTATTCGTGTTTCACCAATGAAGGGTGTTGTGCGTTTCAGTCGCTCGGGAAAATTAGCGCCTCGTTATATTGGGCCATTTCCTATCACTGAACGTATTGGTTCCATGGCTTATCGCCTTTTATTACCGGCTCAATTTTCTGCTATTCATGACGTGTTTCACGTTTCTCAACTTCGGAAGTGTCTTCGAGATTCCGATTCTATTCTTGAGCCCAGTGTTGTGGAAGAGATTAAAGTTTCACCGAATTTAACATATGAGCAACATCCCATTCGAATCATTGCTTCGGAGGTCAAACGACTTCGAAATAAAGATGTTCCGCTTGTTAAAGTTCAATGGTCTTCTAATCCTAAGGATTGTTCTTGGGAGACTAGGAAATTCATCGAGCGATCACATCCGGACTTGTTTTCCCGTGCTCTTTAAGGTGAACCTTTTGTTTCGAATTTCTTTTGTGTTGAATATGCTTTTATGGTTGTTACTTTATGTTCTCTTCTTTAATATTGCGAGGACGCAATTTCTTTAAGGAGGGGAGTCTGTAACAACCCGCGTATTTATCGATTTTATATTTAAATATTTTATTTAAATATTTTAGCGTTAGTCGGATTTTAGTCCGAAAAGCTACTTTTTGCATACGGTCGAATTAGGACTCGGGACCACTTCCATTGAGTTTAAAACGCCGTTTGCGACCTTTTTGAGTATAAGCTTCGGTATGTTTGGAGAAAGTTGATTTTTGCTACTTTACACTTTGGGTTTGGTTTTTGGGCTCAGCCCTATGTTAACTTATGCTCAAATCTGAGCCACTCTCCCCTACTCACCCTCATTCTCTTCTCTTTTCAGTTTTCTTAACATTAATGGTGAGAGAGATTGGAAATTAGAAATCCAAAACCCTAGTTTCTCTTGCAAATCAAATTCCAAGCTCCAAACTCAAGAAGAACCCATTGGTAAGCTTCTCTTATTCTTCTCCAACTTATTCTCTTACCAATTTCAGAAATTCCTAAACCTAATTTTGGGAATGTTCTTGTTTTGAGCTTAGATTCAAGCTCATTTGGGTTGTGTTGAAGAGAGGTCGATTCTCCACTTGCTTTCTAGCTTCTTCTTGTTCGATTTTTGTGAAAAGGTGAGATTTTTATCTCACATCTATGACTAAAATTATCTTTGGTTGTTGGGTATGAAATCCTAACACCTCTTCATGTGCATTTGCTTTGGATTCGGATTGGTTTTGTGAATATTCCAATTTTTGGGTTTTTAAGTCAAATTTGTGTGAAAATCCTTTCATGGATGTTTGATCATGCTTTTGGTGATGCACCGAGGAGCATATAGGGCCGGGTTGCCGATTGGCATAAACCCTTAGTGCCAATGTTCGTCCGGTTGCATTTGGAAGAGTTTGCTCTTCATTTGAATAAGGCGGAAAAACAGCCCAGGCATGATTCAGTCGACTGAAAACTCTGTTCAGTCGACTGAACCTGGAACCCGAGAGTTTCCAGGCATGATTCAGTCGACTGAATTTTTCTGCACAGTCGACTGAACCTGGAAACAGAAAGTTTCCTGAACCTGAAAAATCTCCAGGTACAGGGTCAGCCGACTGAATTCTTCTGTTCAGTCGACTGAACCTGTTGTTTTAATCCAATTTGCCTTGTTGGATTGAATTTCCAACTTAAATCGATTCGTGTTGTTTCCCATGTGTGTTATCATTTGTTATAACTTTGATGACTCCTTTTTAGGGATTTTTGAATATCCGTTTTGATGGATTCTTTATCGGTTTCGTTGGATTTTTATTCACATCTTCGTATGTGAATTTTAGTGATTGATTGTTCCTACAATCTTCTTTGTGTTTGTCACTTTAAAAATATAAAGGTTTTCTATACTAGTAGTAAATATCAAAACTCTTTCCGCAAACGATTTCCATACTATTTTAATACCAAATTCGTTTACAAAACCGTTTTCTAATCTATTAGTATATATAAACCTTTACCTCACTCGTATGAGAAATCTAATTAAACGGCTTAGTAAAACAAGTGGTATGAAACGCTTGCGTTCACTATGTTGGTTAATTCTTGGACTTGTTCGATTGAAAACTCTTGTGACAATTTTCTAGTGGAAATCTACAATTTGTTCGTAAATATTTAAGTTAAGCTAGTGGTTACGGGACATGATGCTAAGATCATATATTTACTAGCTTATTGTAATTGACACTTCTCGTTGATCATGACGATCAACTTTGTGATTTAGACTAGCAATGTGCGATGTCTCTTTGTCTGCGAGGGAGACTAAACCCCGTTTTGTGGAGTTTCGACTCAATTTGTGATGGGGTAGCAACCCATGGTCTTCGGGCCGTTTGTGGAGCTTCGGCTCAATTTGTGATGGTTAGCGACCATGGAATTAGCGTTCCGTTTGTGATACACGTGTGGGTGAGCTTTATGCTCCCGTTTGTGATGGGCCTTCCCCCTTTGTGATTTCTGGATTTCTTGAGATGATTTCTAGAATTTGTGTTTCACCAATTTTCATGATTCCCATTGATAAGTTTTTATCAATATTTGTGCATTGGTGAATTTGTGTGTCATTGACTTTGTGATTTCCATTGATAAGTTTTTATCAATATTTGTGCATTGGTGAATTTGTGTGTCAATGACTTTTGTGTTTGATATTGATATGACCGTCAATATTTGTGGTTTTGGTGAACGAAATAAAGAGTATGACGTTTCTTTGATTCTTGTGTAGATTCGGTGACATTGATAAATCTCTTGGTGATTTTCAACTAATTATATATATCACAGCTTGGCACTGTGATTATTATGTGTTTAGTCATATCTCTTATTCTATATCGTTTCATGTGATATTTATAGTTAGACTGATCCGTTTATTATTTTCTTATTAAATAATACTCGGGTCAGACCGAGATGTTACAGGTGCTTCTGCTTGACTTCTCATCCGGGATTAACTCCTTGACTTTTGGGTTAACTACTTAGATTAGTAGTTATTTTGTTGTATACATTTGAGATATAGACTCCTTAATGTATACTTATTCTTTTGTGTAGTTCGTGTAACTATTCTTTTGTGATATTGTGGATCTTCTTTGACCACTACTCTGATGTACACTTTCTAGTGTAATATTCATATCTTCTTCCGCCTTTGTGATATGAATTATCTGTGATTGATTTATGTTATGTTTATTTCTATATTTGTTTCTAAAGATAATATAGCCAATGTGTAGTAGCTTTGAGTTTGTGTCGGTATGTCGGATTTCTTTATTATCTGACATAACGGTGCTCGCGCAAAGAAACTACACGGATGGTCGCTCCTCAACAGCCTTATTCTACGTGCTAGTTGACAACATTACACCGTAGTGTCCTTGGCTAGCGTGGTTATAGAGGTGGGGCGTCACAGCATGGTATCAGAGACAAACTTCGGAACAATATGAAATATTATAACACGGATCATCGTCCTAAGTCCATCTTAGGAGTCGTACTTTATGATTTTATTCGGGTCTTCGTACCGTTCAATCCTATTTTCTTTTATGATTCCTTGTTTATCTATCAAGGTTGCTTGATATTCCATTTGGTGAATAACCTTTTTCTTCTTCTTCTTTCTTTCAAAAGGAAGAGAAATGTCTAGACCAGGCCGCCCCAGAGCCGTGCCATCTAGCACTCCGCCCCAGGATGGACTTTTTATGACTGCTCAACAGCTTCTTGATTTAGTGACAAATGCTCAAGCAGATAGAGCTAACCAGTGACGGCTGAAAGCCGTCGTAGCTGTAGAACTCACAGATACCTTCGTTTTGACTGGTTATGGCTCCTGCAACTCTAAACGAGCCAAGAGTTATGGCCCTCCGAAGAATCGATATCCACAGGGTGCAACATCTACGGTGCAAGGTGCAACATCCGTTTAAAATGACGAAACAGTGTCGTACGACCTTTAGAAATGAGTGCATGGATTTGAAACATTGCAGTACCATGGTGCACCACTGTCCAGCGATGATAAATCATAGACCAGCCACGGGGATCCCGTTTTACAGAAAAAATCCACGTGACGAAAAAACGAAGGGTAAAAAACTTCCTTGACCCGATTGAGGTTCGGATAGGATTTTTTGGGTATGAAACTAACCAGTGACGACTGAAAGCTATCATAGCTGTGGAACTCACAAATGCCTTCGTTTTGACTGGTTATGGCTCCCGTAACTCTAAACGAGCCAAGAGTTATGGCCCTCCGAATAATCGATATCCACAGGGTGCGACATCTACGGTGCAAGGTGCAACATCCGTCCAAAATGACGAAACAGTGCCGTACGACCTTTAGAAATGAGTGCATGCGTTTGAAACATTGCAGTACCATGGTGCACCACTCTCCAGCGATGGTAAATCATAGACCAGCCACGGGGATCCCGTTTTACAGAAAAAATCTACGTGACGAAAAAACGAAGGGTAAAAAACTTCCTTGACCCGATTGAGGTTCGGATATGATTTTTTGGGTATGAATCTAACCAGTGACGGCTGAAAGCGGTAGAACTCACAGATACCTTCGTTTTGACTGGTTATGGCTCCCGTAACTCTAAACGAGCCAAGAGTTATGGCCCTCCGAAGAATCGATATCCACAGGGTGCAACATCTACGGTGCAAGGTGCAACATCCGTCCAAAATGACGAAACAGTGTCGTACGACCTTAAGAAATGAGTGCATGGATTTTAAACATTGCAGTACCATGGTGCACCATTCTCCAGCGATGGTAAATCATATACCAGCCATGGGGATCCCGTTTTACAGAAAAAATCAACGTGACGAAAAAACGAAGGGTAAAAAACTTCCTTGACCCGATTGAGGTTCGCATAGGATTTTTTGGGTATGAAACTAACCAGTGACGGCAGAAAGCTGTCATAGCTGTAGAACTCACAAATACCTTCGTTTTGACTGGTTATGGCTCCCGTAACTCTAAACGAGCCAAGAGTTATGGCCTTTCGAATAATAGATATCCATAGGGTGCAACATCTACGGCGCAAGGTGCAACATCCGTCCAAAATGACGAAAACGTGCCGTACGACCTTTAGAAATGGGTGCATGGAATTGAAACGGCGTAGTACCATGGTGCACCACTCTCCAGCGATGGTAAATCATTGACCAGCCATGGGGATCCCGTTTTACAGAAAAAATCCACGTGACGTAAAAACGAACGGTAAAAAACTTCCATGACCCGATTGAGGTTCGGATAGGATTTTTTGGGTATGAAACTAACCTGTGACGGCTGAAAGCCGTCATAGCTGTAGAACTCACAGATACCTTCGTTTTGACAGGTTATGAGTCCTGTAACTCTAAATGACCCAAGAGTTATGGTCCTCCGAATGATCGATATCTAAAGGGTGCAACATCTATGGTGCAAGGTGCAACATCCGTCCAAAATGACGAAACCGTGACGTACGACCTTTAGAAATGGGTGCAGGTATTTGAAACGGTGCAGTACCATGGTGCAACACTCTCCAGCGATGGTAAATCATAGACCAGCCACGGGGATCCCGTTTTACAGAAAAAATCCACGTGACGAAAAAACGAAGGGTAAAAAACTTCCATGACCCAATTGAGGTTCGGATAGGATTTTTGGGTATGAAACTAACCAGTGACGGCTGAAAGCTATCATGGCTGTAGAACTCACAGATACCTTCATTTTGACTGGTTATGGCTCCCTAACTCTAAACGAGCCAAGAGTTATGGCCCTCCGAAGAATCGATATCCACAGGGTGCAACATCTACGGTGCAAGGTGCAACATCCGTCCAAAATGACAAAACAGTGCCGTACGACCTTTAGAAATGAGTGCACGTATTTGAAACATTGCAGTACCAAGGTGCACCACTCTCCAGCGATGGTAAATCATAGGCCAGCCACGGGGATCCCGTTTTACAGAAAAAATCCACGTGACGAAAAAACGAAGGGTAAAATTCTACCTTGACCCGATTGAGGTTCGGATAGGATTTTTTGGGTATGAAACTAACCAGTGACGGCTGAAAGCCGTCATAGCTGTAGAACTCACAGATACCTTCGTTTTGACAGGTTATGAGTCCTGTAACTCTAAATGACCCAAGAGTTATGGTCCTCCGAATGATCGATATCTAAAGGGTGCAACATCTATGGTGCAAGGTGCAACATCCGTCCAAAATGACGAAACCGTGACGTACGACCTTTAGAAATGGGTGCAGGTATTTGAAACGGTGCAGTACCATGGTGCAACACTCTCCAGCGATGGTAAATCATAGACCAGCCACGGGGATCCCGTTTTACAGAAAAAATCCACGTGACGAAAAAACGAAGGGTAAAAAACTTCCATGACCCGATTGAGGTTCGGATAGGATTTTTGGGTATGAAACTAACCAGTGACGGCTGAAAGCTATCATGGCTGTAGAACTCACAGATACCTTCATTTTGACTGGTTATGGCTCCCTAACTCTAAACGAGCCAAGAGTTATGGCCCTCCGAAGAATCGATATCCACAGGGTGCAACATCTACGGTGCAAGGTGCAACATCCGTCCAAAATGACAAAACAGTGCCGTACGACCTTTAGAAATGAGTGCACGTATTTGAAACATTGCAGTACCAAGGTGCACCACTCTCCAGCGATGGTAAATCATAGGCCAGCCACGGGGATCCCGTTTTACAGAAAAAATCCACGTGACGAAAAAACGAAGGGTAAAATTCTACCTTGACCCGATTGAGGTTCGGATAGGATTTTTTGGGTATGAAACTAACCAGTGACGGCTGAAAGCTGTCATAGCTGTAGAACTCACAGATACCTTCGTTTTGACTGGTTATGGCTCCCGTAACTCTAAACGAGCCAAGAGTAATGGCCCTCCGAAGAATCGATATCCATAGGGTGCAACATCTACGGTGAAAGGTGCAACATCCGTCCAAATTGACGAAACAGTGTCGCACGACCTTTAGAAATGAGTGCATGGATTTGAAACATTGCAGTACCATGGTGCACCACTCTCCAGCGGTGGTAAATCATAGACCAACCACGGGGATTCCGTTTTACAGAAAAAATCCACGTGACGAAACGAAGGTTAAAAAATTTCCTTGACCCGATTGAGGTTCGGATAGGATTTTTTGGGTATGAAACTAACCAGTGACGGCTGAAAGCGATCATAGCTGTAGAACTCATAGATGCCTTCGTTTTGACTGGTTATGGCTTCCGTAACTCTAAACGAGCCAAGAGTTATGGCCCTCCGAAGAATCGATATCCACAGGGTGCAACATCTACGGTGCAAGGTGCAACATCCGTCCGAAATGACGAAACAGTGCCGTACGACCTTTAGAAATGAGTGCATGGATTTGAAACATTGCAGTATCATGGTGCACCACTCTCCAGCGATGGTAAATCATAGACCAGCCACGGGGATCCCGTTCTACAGAAAAAATCCACGTGACGAAAAAATGAAGGGTAAAAAACTTCCTTGACCCGATTGAGGTTCGGATAGGATTTTTTGGGTATGAAACTAACCAGTGATGGCTAAAAGCGGTCATAGCTGTAGAACTCGCAGATACCTTCGTTTTGACTGGTTATGGCTTCCGTAACTCTAAACGAGCCAAGAGTTATGGCCCTCCGAATAATCGATATCCACAGGGTGCAACATTTACGGTGCAAGGTGCAACATCCGTCCAAAATGACGAAACAGTGTCGTACGACCTTTAGAAATGAGTGCATGGATTTGAAACATTGCAGTACCATAGTGCACCACGCTCTAGCGATGCTAAATCATAGACCAGCAACGGGGATCCCATTTTACAGAAAAAATCCACGTGACGAAAAAACGATGGGTAAAAAACATCCATGACCCGATTGAGGTTCGGATAGGATTTTTGGGTATGAAACTAACCAGTGACGGCTGAAAGCTGTCATAGCTGTAGAACTCACAGATACCATAGTTTTGACTGGTTTTGGCTCCCGTAACTCTAAACGAGCCAAGAGTTATGGCCCTCCGAAGAATCGATATCCGCAGGGTGCAACATCTACGGTGCAAGGTGCAACATCCGTCCAAAATGACGAAACAGTGCCTTACGACCTTTAGAAATGAGTGCATGGATTTGAAACATTGCAGTACCATGGTGCACCACTCTCCAGCGATGGTAAATCATAGACCAGCCACGGGGATCCCGTTTTACAGAAAAAATCCACGTGACGAAAAAACGAAGGGTAAAAAACTTCCTTGACCCGATTGAGGTTCGGATAGGATTTTTTGGGTATGACACTAACCAGTGACGGCTTAAAGCCGTCATAGCTGTAGAACTCACAGATACCTTCGTTTTGACTGGTTATCGCTCCCGTAACTCTAAACGAGCCAAAAGTTATGGCCCTCCGAAGAATCGATATCCACAGGGTGCAACATCTACGGTGCAAGGTGCAACATCCGTCCAAAATGACGAAACAGTGCCGTACGACCTTTAGAAATGAGTGCATGCATTTGAAACATTGCAGTACCATGGTGCACCACTCTCCAGCGATGGTAAATCATAGGCCAGCCACGGGGATCCCGTTTTACAGAAAAAATCCACGTGAAGAAAAAATGAAGGGTAAAAAACTTCCATGACCCGATTGAGGTTCGGATAGGATTTTTGGGTATGAAACTAACCAGTGACGGCTGAAAGCGGTCATAGCTGTAGAACTCACAAATACCTTCGTTTTTACTGGTTATGGCTCCCGTAACTCTAAACGAGCCAAGAGTTATGGCCCTCCAAAGAATCGATATCCACAAGGTGCAACATCTACGGTGCAAGGTGCAACATCCGTCCAAAATGACGAAACAGTGGCGTACGACCTTTAGAAATGAATGCATGGATTTGAAACATTGCAGTACCATGGTGCACCACTCTCCACGATGGTAAATCATAGACCAGCGACGGGGATCCCGTTTGACAGAAAAAATCCACGTGTCGAAAAAACGAAGGGTAAAAAACTTCCATGACCCGATTGAGGTTCGGATAGGATTTTTGGGTATGAAACTAACCAGTGACGGCTGAAAGCTGTCATAGCTGTAGAACTCACAGATACCTTCGTTTTGACTGGTTATGGCTCCCGTAACTCTAAACGAGCCAAGAGTTATGGCCCTCCGAAGAATCGATATCCACAGGGTGCAACATCTACGGTGCAAGGTGCAACATCCGTCCAAAATGACGAAACAGTGCCGTACGACCTTTAGAAATGAGTGCATGCATTTGAAACATTGCAGTACCATGGTGCACCACTCTCCAGCGATGGTAAATCATAGACCAGCCACGGGGATCCCGTTTTACAGAAAAAATCCACGTGACGAAAAAACGAAGGGTAAAAAACTTCCATGACCCGATTGAGGTTCGGATAGGATTTTTGGGTATGAAACTAACCAGTGACGGCTGAAAGCGGTCATGGCTGTAGAACTCACAGATACCTTCGTTTTGACTGGTTATGGCTCCCGTAACTCTAAACGAGCCAAGAGTTATGGCCCTCCGAAGAATCGATATCCACAGGGTGCAACATCTACGGTGCAAGGTGCAACATCCGTCCAAAATGACGAAACAGTGCCGTACGACCTTTAGAAATGAGTGCATAGATTTGAAACATTGCAGTACCATGGTGCACCACTCTCCAGCGATGGTAAATCATAGACCAGCCACGGGGATCCCGTTTTACAGAAAAAATCCACGTGACGAAAAAACGAAGGGCAAAAAATTTCCTTGACCCGATTGAGGTTCGGATAGAATTTTTTAGGTATGAAACTAACCAGTGACGGCTGAAAGTGGTCATAGCTGTAGAACTCACAGATACCTTCGTTTTGACTGGTTATGGCTTCTGTAACTCTAAACGGGCCAAGAGTTATGGCCCTCCGAAGAATCGATATCCACAGGGTGCAACATCTACGGTGCAAGGTGCAACATCCGTCCAAAATGACGAAACAGTGCTGTACGACCTTTAGAAACGAGTGCATGGATTTGAAACATTGCAGTACCATGGTGCACCACTCTCCAGCGATGGTAAATCATAGACCAGCCACGGGGATCCCGTTTTACAGAAAAAATCCACGTGACGAAAAAACGAAGGGTAAAAAACTTCCTTGACCCGATTGAGGTTCGGATAGGATTTTTTGGGTATGAAACTAACCAGTGACGGCTGAAAGCGGTCATAGCTGTAGAACTCACAGATACCTTCATTTTTACTGGTTATGGCTTCCGTAACTCTAAACGAGCCAAGAGTTATGGCCCTCCGAAGAATCGATATCCACAAGGTGCAACATCTACGGTGCAAGGTGCAACATCCATCCAAAATGACGAAACAGTGCCGTACGACCTTTAGAAATGAATGCATGGATTTGAAACATTGCAGTACCATGGTGCACCACTCTCCAGCGATGGTAAATCATAGACCAGCCACGGGGATCCCGTTTTACAGAAAAAATCCACGTGACGAAAAAACGAAGGGTAAAAAACTTCCTTGACCCGATTGAGGTTCGGATAGGATTTTCTGGGTATGACACTAACCAGTGATGGCTGAAAGCCATCATAGCTGTAGAACTCACAGATACCTTCGTTTTGACTGGTTATGGCTCCCGTAACTCTAAACGAGCCAAAAGTTAAGGCCCTCCGAAGAATCGATATCCACAAGGTGCAACATCTACGGTACAAGGTGCAACATCCGTCCAAAATGACGAAACAGTGCCGTACGACCTTTAGAAATGAATGCATGGATTTGAAACATTGCAGTACCATGGTGCACCACTCTCCAGCGATGGTAAATCATAGACCAGCCACGGGGATCCCGTTTTACAGAAAAAATACACGTGACGAAAAAACGAAGGGTAAAAAACTTCCATGACCCGATTGAGGTTCGGATAGGATTTTCTGGGTATGACACTAACCAGTGATGGCTGAAAGCCATCATAGCTGTAGAACTCACAGATACCTTCGTTTTGACTGGTTATGGCTCCCGTAACTCTAAACGAGCCAAAAGTTAAGGCACTCCGAAGAATCGATATCCACAGGGTGCACCATCTACGGTGCAAGGTGCAACATCCGTCCAAAATGACGAAACAGTGCCGTACGACCTTTAGAAATGAGTGCATGCATTTGAAACATTGCAGTACCATGGTGCACCACTCTCCAGCGATGGTAAATCATAGACCAGCCACGGGGATCCCGTTTTACAGAAAAAATCCACGTGACGAAAAAACGAAGGGTAAAAAACTTCCATGACCCGATTGAGGTTCGGATAGGATTTTTGGGTATGAAACTAACCAGTGACGGCTGAAAGCTGTCATGGCTGTAGAACTCACAGATACCTTCGTTTTGACTGGTTATGGCTCCCGTAACTCTAAACGAGCCAAGAGTTATGGCCCTCCGAAGAATCGATATCCACAGGGTGCAACATCTACGGTGCAAGGTGCAACATCCGTCCAAAATGACGAAACAGTGTCGTACGACCTTTAGAAATGAGTGCATGGATTTGAAACATTGCAGTACCATGGTGCACCACTCTCCAGCGATGGTAAATCATAGACCAGCCACGGGGATCCCGTTTTACAGAAAAAATCCACGTGACAAAAAAACGAAGGGTAAAAAAGTTCCATGACCCGATTGAGGTTCGGATAGGATTTTTAGGTATGAAAGTAACCAGTGACGGCTGAAAGCGGTCATAGCTGTAGAACTCACAGATACCTTCGTTTTGACTGGTTATGGCTTCCGTAACTCTAAACGGGCCAAGAGTTATGGCCCTCCGAAGAATCGATATCCACAGGGTGCAACATCTACGGTGCAAGGTGCAACATCCGTCCAAAATGACGAAACAGTACCGTACGACCTTTAGAAACGAGTGCATGGATTTGAAACATTGCAGTACCATGATGCACCACTCTCCAGCGATGGTAAATCATAGACCAGCCACGGGGATCCCATTTTACAGAAAAAATCCACGTGACGAAAAAACGAAGGGTAAAAAACTTCCTTGACCCGATTGAGGTTCGGATAGGATTTTTTGGGTATGACACTAACCAGTGACGGCTTAAAGCCGTCATAGCTGTAGAACTCACAGATACCTTCGTTTTGACTGGTTATCGCTCCCGTAACTCTAAACGAGCCAAAAGTTATGGCCCTCCGAAGAATCGATATCCACAGGGTGCAACATCTACGGTGCAAGGTGCAACATCCGTCCAAAATGACGAAACAGTGCCGTACGACCTTTAGAAATGAGTGCATGCATTTGAAACATTGCAGTACCATGGTGCACCACTCTCCAGCGATGGTAAATCATAGGCCAGCCACGGGGATCCCGTTTTACAGAAAAAATCCACGTGAAGAAAAAATGAAGGGTAAAAAACTTCCATGACCCGATTGAGGTTCGGATAGGATTTTTGGGTATGAAACTAACCAGTGACGGCTGAAAGCGGTCATAGCTGTAGAACTCACAAATACCTTCGTTTTTACTGGTTATGGCTCCCGTAACTCTAAACGAGCCAAGAGTTATGGCCCTCCAAAGAATCGATATCCACAAGGTGCAACATCTACGGTGCAAGGTGCAACATCCGTCCAAAATGACGAAACAGTGGCGTACGACCTTTAGAAATGAATGCATGGATTTGAAACATTGCAGTACCATGGTGCACCACTCTCCACGATGGTAAATCATAGACCAGCGACGGGGATCCCGTTTGACAGAAAAAATCCACGTGTCGAAAAAACGAAGGGTAAAAAACTTCCATGACCCGATTGAGGTTCGGATAGGATTTTTGGGTATGAAACTAACCAGTGACGGCTGAAAGCTGTCATAGCTGTAGAACTCACAGATACCTTCGTTTTGACTGGTTATGGCTCCCGTAACTCTAAACGAGCCAAGAGTTATGGCCCTCCGAAGAATCGATATCCACAGGGTGCAACATCTACGGTGCAAGGTGCAACATCCGTCCAAAATGACGAAACAGTGCCGTACGACCTTTAGAAATGAGTGCATGCATTTGAAACATTGCAGTACCATGGTGCACCACTCTCCAGCGATGGTAAATCATAGACCAGCCACGGGGATCCCGTTTTACAGAAAAAATCCACGTGACGAAAAAACGAAGGGTAAAAAACTTCCATGACCCGATTGAGGTTCGGATAGGATTTTTGGGTATGAAACTAACCAGTGACGGCTGAAAGCTGTCATGGCTGTAGAACTCACAGATACCTTCGTTTTGACTGGTTATGGCTCCCGTAACTCTAAACGAGCCAAGAGTTATGGCCCTCCGAAGAATCGATATCCACAGGGTGCAACATCTACGGTGCAAGGTGCAACATCCGTCCAAAATGACGAAACAGTGCCGTACGACCTTTAGAAATGAGTGCATAGATTTGAAACATTGCAGTACCATGGTGCACCACTCTCCAGCGATGGTAAATCATAGACCAGCCACGGGGATCCCGTTTTACAGAAAAAATCCACGTGACGAAAACACGAAGGGCAAAAAATTTCCTTGACCCGATTGAGGTTCGGATAGAATTTTTTAGGTATGAAACTAACCACTGACGGCTGAAAGTGGTCATAGCTGTAGAACTCACAGATACCTTCGTTTTGACTGGTTATGGCTTCTGTAACTCTAAACGGGCCAAGAGTTATGGCCCTCCGAAGAATCGATATCCACAGGGTGCAACATCTACGGTGCAAGGTGCAACATCCGTACAAAATGACGAAACAGTGTTGTACGACCTTTAGAAACGAGTGCATGGATTTGAAACATTGCAGTACCATGGTGCACCACTCTCCAGCGATGGTAAATCATAGACCAGCCACGGGGATCCCGTTTTACAGAAAAAATCCACGTGACGAAAAAACGAAGGGTAAAAAACTTCCTTGACCCGATTGAGGTTCGGATAGGATTTTTTGGGTATGAAACTAACCAGTGACGGATGAAAGCGGTCATAGCTGTAGAACTCACAGATACCTTCATTTTGACTGGTTATGGCTTCCGTAACTCTAAACGAGCCAAGAGTTATGGCCCTCCGAAGAATCGATATCCACAAGGTGCAACATCTACGGTGCAAGGTGCAACATCCATCCAAAATGACGAAACAGTGCCGTACGACCTTTAGAAATGAATGCATGGATTTGAAACATTGCAGTACCATGGTGCACCACTCTCCAGCGATGGTAAATCATAGACCAGCCACGGGGATCCCGTTTTACAGAAAAAATCCACGTGACGAAAAAACGAAGGGTAAAAAACTTCCTTGACCCGATTGAGGTTCGGATAGGATTTTCTGGGTATGACACTAACCAGTGATGGCTGAAAGCCATCATAGCTGTAGAACTCACAGATACCTTCGTTTTGACTGGTTATGGCTCCCGTAACTCTAAACGAGCCAAAAGTTAAGGCCCTCCGAAGAATCGATATCCACAAGGTGCAACATCTACGGTACAAGGTGCAACATCCGTCCAAAATGACGAAACAGTGCCGTACGACCTTTAGAAATGAATGCATGGATTTGAAACATTGCAGTACCATGGTGCACCACTCTCCAGCGATGGTAAATCATAGACCAGCCACGGGGATCCCGTTTTACAGAAAAAATCCACGTGACGAAAAAACGAAGGGTAAAAAACTTCCATGACCCGATTGAGGTTCGGATAGGATTTTCTGGGTATGAAACTAACCAGTGACGGCTGAAAGCTGTCATAGCTGTAGAACTCACAGATACCTTCGTTTTGACTGGTTATGGCTCCCGTAACTCTAAACGAGCCAAGAGTTATGGCCCTCCGAAGAATCGATATCCACAGGGTGCAACATCTACGGTGCAAGGTGCAACATCCGTCCAAAATGACGAAACAGTGCCGTACGACCTTTAGAAATGAGTGCATGCATTTGAAACATTGCAGTACCATGGTGCACCACTCTCCAGCGATGGTAAATCATAGACCAGCCACGGGGATCCCGTTTTACAGAAAAAATCCACGTGACGAAAAAACGAAGGGTAAAAAACTTCCATGACCCGATTGAGGTTCGGATAGGATTTTTGGGTATGAAACTAACCAGTGACGGCTGAAAGCTGTCATGGCTGTAGAACTCACAGATACCTTCGTTTTGACTGGTTATGGCTCCCGTAACTCTAAACGAGCCAAGAGTTATGGCCCTCCGAAGAATCGATATCCACAGGGTGCAACATCTACGGTGCAAGGTGCAACATCCGTCCAAAATGACGAAACAGTGCCGTACGACCTTTAGAAATGAGTGCATAGATTTGAAACATTGCAGTACCATGGTGCACCACTCTCCAGCGATGGTAAATCATAGACCAGCCACGGGGATCCCGTTTTACAGAAAAAATCCACGTGACGAAAAAACGAAGGGCAAAAAATTTCCTTGACCCGATTGAGCTTCGGATAGGATTTTTTGGGTATGAAACTAACCAGTGACGGCTGAAAGTGGTCATAGCTGTAGAACTCACAGATACCTTCGTTTTGACTGGTTATGGCTTCTGTAACTCTAAACGGGCCAAGAGTTATGGCCCTCCGAAGAATCGATATCCACAGGGTGCAACATCTACGGTGCAAGGTGCAACATCCGTCCAAAATGACGAAACAGTGCGGTACGACCTTTAGAAACGAGTGCATGGATTTGAAACATTGCAGTACCATGGTGCACCACTCTCCAGCGATGGTAAATCATAGACCAGCCACGGGGATCCCGTTTTACAGAAAAAATCCACGTGACGAAAAAACGAAGGGTAAAAAACTTCCTTGACCCGATTGAGGTTCGGATAGGATTTTTTGGGTATGAAACTAACCAGTGACGGATGAAAGCGGTCATAGCTGTAGAACTCACAGATACCTTCATTTTGACTGGTTATGGCTTCCGTAACTCTAAACGAGCCAAGAGTTATGGCCCTCCGAATAATCGATATCCACAAGGTGCAACATCTACGGTGCAAGGTGCAACATCCATCCAAAATGACGAAACAGTGCCGTACGACCTTTAGAAATGAATGCATGGATTTGAAACATTGCAGTACCATGGTGCACCACTCTCCAGCGATGGTAAATCATAGACCAGCCACGGGGATCCCGTTTTACAGAAAAAATCCACGTGACGAAAAAACGAAGGGTAAAAAACTTCCTTGACCCGATTGAGGTTCGGATAGGATTTTCTGGGTATGACACTAACCAGTGATGGCTGAAAGCCATCATAGCTGTAGAACTCACAGATACCTTCGTTTTGACTGGTTATGGCTCCCGTAACTCTAAACGAGCCAAAAGTTAAGGCCCTCCGAAGAATCGATATCCACAAGGTGCAACATCTACGGTACAAGGTGCAACATCCGTCCAAAATGACGAAACAGTGCCGTACGACCTTTAGAAATGAATGCATGGATTTGAAACATTGCAGTACCATGGTGCACCACTCTCCAGCGATGGTAAATCATAGACCAGCCACGGGGATCCCGTTTTACAGAAAAAATCCACGTGACGAAAAAACGAAGGGTAAAAAACTTCCATGACCCGATTGAGGTTCGGATAGGATTTTCTGGGTATGACACTAACCAGTGATGGCTGAAAGCCATCATAGCTGTAGAACTCACAGATACCTTCGTTTTGACTGGTTATGGCTCCCGTAACTCTAAACGAGCCAAAAGTTAAGGCACTCCGAAGAATCGATATCCACAGGGTGCAACATCTACGGTGCAAGGTGCAACATCCGTCCAAAATGACGAAACAGTGCCGTACGACCTTTAGAAATGAGTGCATGCATTTGAAACATTGCAGTACCATGGTGCACCACTCTCCAGCGATGGTAAATCATAGACCAGCCACGGGGATCCCGTTTTACAGAAAAAATCCACGTGACGAAAAAACGAAGGGTAAAAAACTTCCATGACCCGATTGAGGTTCGGATAGGATTTTTGGGTATGAAACTAACCAGTGACGGCTGAAAGCTGTCATGGCTGTAGAACTCACAGATACCTTCGTTTTGACTGGTTATGGCTCCCGTAACTCTAAACGAGCCAAGAGTTATGGCCCTCCGAAGAATCGATATCCACAGGGTGCAACATCTACGGTGCAAGGTGCAACATCCGTCCAAAATGACGAAACAGTGTCGTACGACCTTTAGAAATGAGTGCATGGATTTGAAACATTGCAGTACCATGGTGCACCACTCTCCAGCGATGGTAAATCATAGACCAGCCACGGGGATCCCGTTTTACAGAAAAAATCCACGTGACAAAAAAACGAAGGGTAAAAAATTTCCTTGACCCGATTGAGGTTCGGATAGGATTTTTAGGTATGAAAGTAACCAGTGATGGCTGAAAGCGGTCATAGCTGTAGAACTCACAGATACCTTCGTTTTGACTGGTTATGGCTTCTGTAACTCTAAACGGGCCAAGAGTTATGGCCCTCCGAAGAATCGATATCCACAGGGTGCAACATCTACGGTGCAAGGTGCAACATCCGTCCAAAATGACAAAACAGTACCGTACGACCTTTAGAAACGAGTGCATGGATTTGAAACATTGCAGTACCATGGTGCACCACTCTCCAGCGATGGTAAATCATAGACCAGCCACGGGGATCCCATTTTACAGAAAAAATCCACGTGACGAAAAAACGAAGGGTAAAAAACTTCCTTGACCCGATTGAGGTTCGGATAGGATTTTTTGGGTATGAAACTAACCAGTGACGGCTGAAAGCGGTCATAGCTGTAGAACTCACAGATACCTTCGTTTTGACTGGTTATGGCTTCCGTAACTCTAAACGAGCCAAGAGTTATGGCCCTCCGAAGAATCGATATCCACAAGGTGCAACATCTATGGTGCAAGGTGCAACATCCGTCCAAAATGACGAAACAGTGCCGTACGACCTTTAGAAATGAATGCATGGATTTGAAACATTGAAGTACCATGGTGCACCACTATCCAGCGATGGTAAATCATAGACCAGCGACGGGGATCCCGTTTGACAGAAAAAATCCACGTGTCGAAAAAACGAAGGGTAAAAAACTTCCATGACCCGATTGAGGTTCGGAAAGGATTTTTGGGTATGAAACTAACCAGTGACGGCTGAAAGCGGTCATAGCTATAGAACTCACAGATACCTTCGTTTTTACTGGTTATGGCTCCCGTAACTCTAAACGAGCGAAGAGTTATGGCCCTCCGAAGAATCGATATCCACAAGGTGCAACATCTACGGTGCAAGGTGCAACATCCGTCCAAAATGACGAAACAGTGCCGTACGACCTTTAGAAATGAGTGCATGCATTTGAAACATTGCAGTACCATGGTGCACCACTCTCCAGCGATGGTAAATCATAGACCAGCCACGGGGATCCCGTTTTACAGAAAAAATCCACGTGACGAAAAAACGAAGGGTAAAAAACCTCCTTGACCCGATTGAGGTTCGGATAGGATTTTCTGGTTATGACACTAACCAGTGATGGCTGAAAGCCATCATAGCTGTAGAACTCACAGATACCTTCGTTTTGACTGGTTATGGCTCCCGTAACTCTAAACGAGCCAAAAGTTAACGCCCTCCGAAGAATCTATATCCACAGGGTGCAACATCTACGGTGCAAGGTGCAACATCCGTCCAAAATGACGAAACAGTGCCGTACGACCTTTAGAAATGAGAGCATGCATTTGAAACATTGCAGTACCATGGTGCACCACTCTCCAGCGATGGTAAATCATAGACCAGCCACGGGGATCCCGTTTTACAGAAAAAATCCACGTGACGAAAAAACGAAGGGTAAAAAACTTCCATGACCCGATTGAGGTTCGGATAGGATTTTTGGGTATGAAACTAACCAGTGACGGCTGAAAGCGGTCATAGCTGTAGAACTCACAGATACCTTCGTTTTTACTGGTTATGGCTCCCGTAACTCTAAACGAGCCAAGAGTTATGGCCCTCCGAAGTATCGATATCCACAAGGTGCAACATCTACGGTGCAAGGTGCAACATCCGTCCAAAATGACGAAACAGTGCCGTACGACCTTTAGTAATGAGTGCATGCATTTGAAACATTGCAGTACCATGGTGCACCACTCTCCAGCGATGGTAAATCATAGACCAGCGACGGGGATCCCGTTTGACAGAAAAAATCCACGTGTCGAAAAAACGAAGGGTAAAAAACTTCCATGACCCGATTGAGGTTCGGATAGGATTTTTGGGTATGAAACTAACCAGTGACGGATGAAAGCGGTCATAGCTGTAGAACTCACAGATACCTTCGTTTTTACTGGTTATGGCTCCCGTAACTCTAAACAAGCCAAGAGTTATGGCCCTCCGAAGAATCGATATCCACAAGGTGCAACATCTACGGTGCAAGGTGCAACATCCGTCCAAAATGACGAAACAGTGCCGTACGACCTTTAGAAATGAGTGCATGCATTTGAAACATTGCAGTACCATGGTGCACCACTCTCCAGCGATGGTAAATCATAGACCAGCCACGGGGATCCCGTTTTACAGAAAAAATCCACGTGACGAAAAAACGAAGGGTAAAAAACTTCCATGACCCGATTGAGGTTCGGATAGGATTTTTGGGTATGAAACTAACCAGTGACGGCTGAAAGCTGTCATAGCCGTAGAACTCACAGATACCTTCGTTTTGACTGGTTTTGGCTCCCGTAACTCTAAACGAGCCAAGAGTTATGGCCCTCCGAAGAATCGATATCCACAGAGTGCAACATCTACGGTGCAAGGTGCAACATCCGTCCAAAATGACGAAACAGTGCCTTACGACCTTTAGAAACGAGTGCATGGATTTGAAACATTGCAGTACCATGGTGCACCACTCTCCAGCGATGGTAAATCATAGACCAGCCACGGGGATCCCGTTTTACAGAAAAAATCCACGTGACGAAAAAACGAAGGGTAAAAAACTTCCTTGACCCGATTGAGGTTCGGATAGGATTTTCTGGGTATGACACTAACCAGTGATGGCTGAAAGCCATCATAGCTGTAGAACTAACATATACCTTTGTTTTGACTGGTTATGGCTCCCGTAACTCTAAACGAGCCAAAAGTTAAGGCCCTCCGAAGAATCTATATCCACAGGGTGCAACATCTACGGTGCAAGGTGCAACATCCGTCCAAAATGACGGAACAGTGCCGTACGACCTTTAGAAATGAGTGCATGCATTTGAAACATTGCAGTACCATGGTGCACCACTCTCCAGCGATGGTAAATCATAGACCAGCCACGGGGATCCCGTTTTACAGAAAAAATCCACGTGACGAAAAAACGAAGGGTAAAAAACTTCCATGACCCGATTGAGGTTCGGATAGGATTTTTGGGTATGAAACTAACCAGTGACGGCTGAAAGCGGTCATAGCAGTAGAACTCACAGATACCTTCGTTTTGACTGGTTATTGCTCCCGTAACTCTAAATGAGCCAAGAGTTATGGCCCTCCGAAGAATCGATATCCACAGGGTGCAACATCTACGGTGCAAGGTGCAACATCCGTCCAAAATGACGAAACAGTGCCGTACGACCTTTAGAAATGAGTGCATGCATTTGAAACATTGCAGTACCATGGTGCACCACTCTCCAGCGATGGTAAATCATAGACCAGCCACGGGGATCCCGTTTTACAGAAAAAATCCACGTGACGAAAAAACGAAGGGTAAAAAACTTCCATGACCCGATTGAGGTTCGGATAGGATTTTTGGGTATGAAACTAACCAGTGACGGCTGAAAGCTGTCATGGCTGTAGAACTCACAGATACCTTCGTTTTGACTGGTTATGGCTCCCGTAACTCTAAACGAGCCAAGAGTTATGGCCCTCCGAAGAATCGATATCCACAGGGTGCAACATCTACGGTGCAAGGTGCAACATCCGTCCAAAATGACGAAACAGTGTCGTACGACCTTTAGAAATGAGTGCATGGATTTGAAACATTGCAGTACCATGGTGCACCACTCTCCAGCGATGGTAAATCATAGACCAGCCACGGGGATCCCGTTTTACAGAAAAAATCCACGTGACAAAAAAACGAAGGGTAAAAAATTTCCTTGACCCGATTGAGGTTCGGATAGGATTTTTAGGTATGAAAGTAACCAGTGACGGCTGAAAGCGGTCATAGCTGTAGAACTCACAGATTCCTTCGTTTTGACTGGTTATGGCTTCTGTAACTCTAAACGGGCCAAGAGTTATGGCCCTCCGAAGAATCGATATCCACAGGGTGCAACATCTACGGTGCAAGGTGCAACATCCGTCCAAAATGACGAAACAGTGCGGTACGACCTTTAGAAACGAGTGCATGGATTTGAAACATTGCAGTACCATGGTGCACCACTCTCCAGCGATGGTAAATCATAGACCAGCCACGGGGATCCCGTTTTACAGAAAAAATCCACGTGACGAAAAAACGAAGGGTAAAAAACTTCCTTGACCCGATTGAGGTTCGGATAGGATTTTCTGGGTATGACACTAACCAGTGATGGCTGAAAGCCATCATAGCTGTAGAACTCACAGATACCTTCGTTTTGACTGGTTATGGCTCCCGTAACTCTAAACGAGCCAAAAGTTAAGGCACTCCGAAGAATCGATATCCACAGGGTGCAACATCTACGGTGCAAGGTGCAACATCCGTCCAAAATGACGAAACAGTGCCGTACGTCCTTTAGAAATGAATGCATGGATTTGAAACATTGCAGTACCATGGTGCACCACTCTCCAGTGATGGTAAATCATAGACCAGCCACGGGGATCCCGTTTTACAGAAAAAATCCACGTGACGAAAAAACGAAGGGTAAAAAACTTCCATGACCCGATTGAGGTTCAGATAGGATTTTTGGGTATGAAACTAACCAGTGACGGCTGAAAGCTGTCATGGCCGTAGAACTCACAGATACCTTCGTTTTGACTGGTTATGGCTCCCGTAACTCTAAACGAGCCAAGAGTTATGGCCCTCCGAAGAATCGATATCCACAGGGTGCAACATCTACGGTGCAAGCTGCAACATCCGTCCAAAATGACGAAACAGTGCCGTACGACCTTTAGAAATGAGTGCATGGATTTGAAACATTGCAGTACCATGGTGCACCACTCTCCAGCGATGGTAAATCATAGACCAGCCACGGGGATCCCGTTTTACAGAAAAAATACACGTGACGAAAAAACGAAGGGTAAAAAATTTCCTTGACCCGATTGAGGTTCGGACAGGATTTTTTAGGTATGAAACTAACCAGTGACGGCTGAAAGCGGTCATAGCTGTAGAACTCACAGATACCTTCGTTTTGACTGGTTATGGCTTCTGTAACTCTAAACGGGCCAAGAGTTATGGCCCTCCGAAGAATCGATATCCACAGGGTGCAACATCTACGGTGCAAGATGCAACATCCGTCCAAAATGACGAAACAGTGCCGTACGACCTTTAGAAATGAATGCATGGATTTGAAACATTGCAGTACCATGGTGCACCACTCTCCAGCGATGGTAAATCATAGACCAGCGACGGGGATCCCGTTTGACAGAAAAAATCCACGTGTCGAAAAAACGAAGGGTAAAAAACTTCCATGACCCGATTGAGGTTCGGATAGGATTTTTGGGTATGAAACTAACCAGTGACGGCTGAAAGCTGTCATAGCTGTAGAACTCACAGATACCTTCGTTTTTACTGGTTATGGCTCCCGTAACTCTAAACGAGCCAAGAGTTATGGCCCTCCGAAGAATCGATATCCACAAGGTGCAACATCTACGGTGCAAGGTGCAACATCCGTCCAAAATGACGAAACAGTGCCGTACGACCTTTAGAAATGAGTGCATGCATTTGAAACATTGCAGTACCATGGTGCACCACTCTCCAGCTATGGTAAATCATAGACCAGCCACGGGGATCCCGTTTTACAGAAAAAATCCACGTGACGAAAAAACGAAGGGTAAAAAATTTCCTTGACCCGATTGAGGTTCGGATAGGATTTTTTAGGTATGAAACTAACCAGTGACGGCTGAAAGCGGTCATAGCTATAGAACTCACAGATACCTTCGTTTTGACTGGTTATGGCTTCTGTAACTCTAAACGGGCCAAGAGTTATGGCCCTCCGAAGAATCGATATCCACAGGGTGCAACATCTACGGTGCAAGGTGCAACATCCGTCCAAAATGACGAAACAGTGCCGTATGACCTTTAGAAACGAGTGCATGGATTTGAAACATTGCAGTACCATGGTGCACCACTCTCCAGCGATGGTAAATCATAGACCAGCCACGGGGATCCCGTTTTACAGAAAAAATCCACGTGACGAAAAAACGAAGGGTAAAAAACTTCCTTGACCCGATTGAGGTTCGGATAGGATTTTTTGGGTATGAAACTAACCAGTGACGGCTGAAAGCGGTCATAGCTGTAAAACTCACAGATACCTTCGTTTTGACTGGTTATGGCTTCCGTAACTCTAAACGAGCCAAGAGTTATGGCCCTCCGAAGAATCGATATCCACAAGGTGCAACATCTACGGTGCAAGGTGCAACATCCGTCCAAAATGACGAAACAGTGCCGTACGACCTTTAGAAATGAATGCATGGATTTGAAACATTGCAGTACCATGGTGCACCACTCGCCAGCGATGGTAAATCATAGACCAGCGACGGGGATCCCGTTTGACAGAAAAAATCCACGTGACGAAAAAACGAAGGGTAAAAAACTTCCATGACCCGATTGAGGTTCGGATAGGATTTTTGGGTATGAAACTAACCAGTGACGGCTGAAAGCGGTCATAGCTGTAGAACTCACAGATACCTTCGTTTTTACTGGTTATGGCTCCCGTAACTCTAAACGAGCCAAGAGTTATGGCCCTCCGAAGAATCGATATCCACAAGGTGCAACATCTACGGTGCAAGGTGCAACATCCGTCCAAAATGACGAAACAGTGTCGTACGACCTTTAGAAATGAATGCATGGATTTGAAACATTGCAGTACCATGGTGCACCACTCTCCAGCGATGGTAAATCATAGACCAGCCACGGGGATCCCGTTTTACAGAAAAAATCCACGTGACGAAAAAACGAAGGGTAAAAAACTTCCATGACCCGATCGAGGTTCGGATAGGATTTTTGGGTATGAAACTAATCAGTGAGGGCTGAAAGCTGTCATGGCTGTAGAACTCACAGATACCTTCGTTTTGACTGGTTATGGCTCCCGTAACTCTAAATGAGCCAAGAGTTATGGCCCTCCGAAGAATCGATATCCACAGGGTGCAACATCTATGGTGCAAGGTGCAACATCCGTCCAAAATGACGAAACAGTGTCGCACGACCTTTAGAAATGAGTGCATGGATTTGAAACATTGTAGTACCATGGTGCACCACTCTCCAGCGATGGTAAATCATAGACCAGCCACGGGGATCCCGTTTTACAGAAAAAATCCACTTGACGAAAAAACGAAGGGTAAAAAATTTCCTTGACCCGATTGAGGTTCGGATAGGATTTTTTGGGTATGAAACTAACCAGTGACGGCTGAAAGCGGTCACAGCTGTAGAACTCACAGATACCTTCGTTTTGACTGGTTATGGCTTCTGTAACTCTGAACGGGCCAAGAGTTATGGCCCTCCGAAGAATCGATATCCACAGGGTGCAACATCTACGGTGCAAAATGCAACATCCGTCCAAAATGACGAAACAGTGCTGTACGACCTTTAGAAACGAGTGCATGGATTTGAAACATTGCAGTACCATGGTGCACCACTCTCCAGCGATGGTAAATCATAGACCAGCCACGGGGATCCCGTTTTACAGAAAAAAACCACGTGACGAAAAAACGAAGGGTAAAAAACTTCCTTGACCCGATTGAGGTTCGGATAGGATTTTTTGGGTATGAAACTAACCAGTGACGGCTGAAAGCGGTCATAGCTGTAGAACTCACAGATACCTTCGTTTTGACTTGTTATGGCTTCCGTAACTCTAAACGAGCCAAGAGTTATGGCCCTCCGAAGAATCGATATGCACAGGGTGCAACATCTACGGTGCAAGGTGCAACATCCGTCCAAAATGACGAAACTGTGCCGTACGACCCTAGAAATGAGGGCATGGATTTGAAACATTGCAGTACCATGGTGCACCACTCTCCAGCGATGGTAAATCATAGACCAGCCATGGGGATCCCGTTTTACAGAAAAAATCCACGTGACGAAAAAACGAAGGGTAAAAAACATACATGACCCGATTGAGGTTCGGATTGGATTTTTGGGTATGAAACTAACCAGTGACGGCTGAAAGCTGTCATGGCTGTAGAACTCACAGATACCTTCGTTTTGACTGGTTATGGCTCTCGTAACTCTAAACGAGCCAAGAGTTATGGCCCTCCGAATAATCGATATCCACAGGGTGCAACATCTACGGTGCAAGGTGCAACATCCGTCCAAAATGACGAAACAGTGCCGTACGACCTTTAGAAATGAGTGCATGCATTTGAAACATGGCAGTACCATGGTGCACCACTCTCCAGCGATGGTAAATCATAGACCAGCCACGGGGATCCCGTTTTACAGAAAAAATCCACGTGACGAAAAAACGAAGGGTAAAAAACTTCCATGACCCGATTGAGGTTCGGATAGAATTTTTGGGTTTGAAACTAACCAGTGACGGCTGAAAGCTATCATGGCTGTAGAACTCACAGATACCTTCATTTTGACTGGTTATGGCTCCCGTAACTCTAAACGAGCCAAGAGTTATGGCCCTCCGAAGAATCGATATCCACAGGGTGCAACATCTACGGTGCAAGGTGCAACATCCGTCCAAAATGACGAAACAGTGCCGTACGACCTTTAGAAATGAGTGCATGCATTTGAAACATTGCAGTACCATGGTGCACCACTCTCCAGCGATGGTAAATCATAGACCAGCCACGGGGATCCCGTTTTACAGAAAAAATCCACGTGACGAAAAAACGAAGGGTAAAAAACTTCCATGACCCGATTGAGGTTCGGATAGGATTTTTGGGTATGAAACTAACCAGTGACGGCTGAAAGCTGTCATAGCTGTAGAACTCACAGATACCTTCGTTTTGACTAGTTTTGTCTCCCGTAACTCTAAACGAGCCAAGAGTTATGGCCCTCCGAAGAATCGATATCCACAGGGTGCAACATCTACGGTGCAAGGTGCAACATCCGTCCAAAATGACGAAACAGTGCCTTACGACCTTTAGAAATGAGTGCATGGATTTGAAACATTGCAGTACCATGGTGCACCACTCTCCAGCGATGGTAAATCATAGACCAGCCACGGGGATCCCGTTTTACAGAAAAAATCCACGTGACGAAAAAACGAAGGGTAAAAAACTTCCTTGACCCGATTGAGGTTCGGATAGGATTTTCTGGGTATGACACTAACCAGTGATGGCTGAAAGCCATCATAGCTGTAGAACTAACAGATACCTTTGTTTTGGCTGGTTATGGCTCCCGTAACTCTAAACGAGCCAAAAGTTAAGGCCCTCCGAAGAATCTATATCCACAGGGTGCAACATCTACGGTGCAAGGTGCAACATCCGTCCAAAATGACGAAGCAGTGTCGTACGACCTTTAGAAATGAGTGCATGCATTTGAAACATTGCAGTACCATGGTGCACCACTCTCCAGCGATGGTAAACCATAGACCAGCCACGGGGATCCCGTTTTACAGAAAAAATCCACGTGACGAAAAAACGAAGGGTAAAAAACTTCCATGACCCGATTGAGGTTCGGATAGGATTTTTGGGTATGAAACTAACCAGTGACGGCTGAAAGCGGTCATAGCAGTAGAACTCACAGATACCTTCGTTTTGACTGGTTATTGCTCCCGTAACTCTAAATGAGCCAAGAGTTATGGCCCTCCGAAGAATCGATATCCACAGGGTGCAACATCTACGGTGCAAGGTGCAACATCCGTCCAAAATGACGAAACAGTGCCGTACGACCTTTAGAAATGAGTGCATGCATTTGAAATATTGCAGTACCATGGTGCACCACTCTCCAGCGATGGTAAATCATAGACCAGCCACGGGGATCCCGTTTTACAGAAAAAATCCACGTGACGAAAATACGAAGGGTAAAAAACTTCCTTGACCCGATTGAGGTTCGGATAGGATTTTCTGGGTATGACACTAACCAGTGATGGCTAAAAGCCATCATAGCTGTAGAACTCACAGATACCTTCGTTTTGACTGGTTATGGCTCCCGTAACTCTAAACGAGCCAAAAGTTAAGGCCCTCCGAAGAATCGATATCCACAGGGTGCAACATCTACGGTGCAAGGTGCAACATCCGTCCAAAATGACGAAACTGTGCCGTACGACCTTTAGAAATGAATGCATGGATTTGAAAAATTGCAGTACCATGGTGCACCACTCTCCAGCGATGGTAAATCATAGACCAGCCACGGGGATCCCGTTTTACAGAAAAAATCCACGTGACGAAAAAACGAAGGGTAAAAAACTTCCATGACCCGATTGAGGTTCGGATAGGATTTTTGGGTATGAAACTAACAAGTGACGGCTGAAAGCTGTCATGGCTGTAGAACTCACAGATACCTTCGTTTTTACTGGTTATGGCTCCCGTAACTCTAAACGAGCCAAGAGTTGTGGCCCTCCGAAGAATCGATATCCACAGGGTGCAACATCTACGGTGCAAGGTGCAACATCCGTCCAAAATGACGAAACAGTGCCGTACGACCTTTAGAAATGAGTGCATGCATTTGAAACATGGCAGTACCATGGTGCACCACTCACCAGCGATGGTAAATCATAGACCAGCCACGGGGATCCCGTTTTACAGAAAAAATCCACGTGACGAAAAAACGAAGGGTAAAACATTTCCTTGACCCGATTGAGGTTCGGATAGGATTTTTTAGATATGAAACTAACCAGTGACGGCTGAAAGCGGTCATAGCTGTAGAACTCACAGATACCTTCGTTTTGACTGGTTATGGCTTCTGTAACTCTAAACGGGCCAAGATTTATGGCCCTCCGAAGAATCGATATCCACAGGGTGCAACATCTACGGTGCAAGGTGCAACATCCGTCCAAAATGAAGAAACAGTGCCGTACGACCTTTAGAAATGAGTGCATGGATTTGAAACATTGCAGTACCATGGTGCACCACTCTCCAGCGATGGTAAATCAAAGACCAGCCACGGGGATCCCGTTTTACAGAAAAAATCCACGTGACGAAAAAACGAAGGGTAAAAAACTTCGTTGACCCGATTGAGGTTCGGATAGGATTTTTTGGGTATGAAACTAACCAGTGACGGCTGAAAGCGGTCATAGCTGTAGAACTCACAGATACCTTCGTTTTGACTAGTTATGGCTTCCGTAACTCTAAACGAGCCAAGAGTTATGGCCCTCCGAAGAATCGATATCCACAAGGTGCAACATCTACGGTGCAAGGTGCAACATCCGTCCAAAATGACGAAACAGTGCCGTACGACCTTTAGAAATGAATGCATGGATTTGAAACATTGCAGTACCATGGTGCACCACTCTCCAGCGATGGTAAATCATAGACCAGCGACGGGGATCCCGTTTGACAGAAAAAATCCACGTGTCACAAAAACGAAGGGTAAAAAACTTCCATGACCCGATTGAGGTTCGGATAGGATTTTTGGGTATGAAACTAACCAGTGACGGCTGAAAGTGGTCATAGCTGTAGAACTCACAGATACCTTCGTTTTTACTGGTTATGGCTCCCGTAACTCTAAACGAGCCAAGAGTTATGGCCCTCCGAAGAATCGATATCCACAAGGTGCAACATCTACGGTGCAAGGTGCAACATCCGTCCAAAATGACGAAACAGTGCCGTGCGACCTTTAGAAATGAATGCATGGATTTGAAACATTGCAGTACCATGGTGCACTACTCTCCAGCGATGGTAAATCATAGACCAGCGACGGGGATCCCGTTTGACAGAAAAAATCCACGTGTCGAAAAAACGAAGGGTAAAAAACTTCCATGACCCGATTGAGGTTCGGATAGGATTTTTGGGTATGAAACTAATCAGTGACGGCTGAAAGCTGTCATAGCTGTAGAACTCACAGATACCTTCGTTTTTACTGGTTATGGCTCCCGTAACTCTAAACGAGCCAAGAGTTATGGCCCTCCGAAGAATCGATATCCACAAGGTGCAACATCTACGGTGCAAGGTGCAACATCCGTCCAAAATGACGAAACAGTGCCGTACGACCTTTAGAAATGAGTGCATGCATTTGAAACATTGCAGTACCATGGTGCACCACTCTCCAACGATGGTAAATCATAGACCAGCCACGGGGATCCCGTTTTACAGAAAAAATCCACGTGACGAAAAAACGAAGGGTAAAAAATTTCCTTGACCCGATTGAGGTTCGGATAGGATTTTTTAGGTATGAAACTAACCAGTGACGGCTGAAAGCGGTCATAGCTGTAGAACTCACAGATACCTTCGTTTTGACTGGTTATGGCTTCTGTAACTCTAAACGGGCCAAGAGTTATGGCCCTCCGACGAATCGATATCCACAGGGTGCAACATCTACGGTGCAAGGTGCAACATCCGTCCAAAATGACGAAACAGTGCCGTACGACCTTTAGAAACGAGTGCATGGATTTGAAACATTGCAGTACCATGGTGCACCACTCTCCAGCGATGGTAAATCATAGACCAGCCACGGGGATCCCGTTTTACAGAAAAAATCCACGTGACGAAAAAACGAAGGGTAAAAAACTTCCTTGACCCGATTGAGGTTCGGATAGGATTTTTTGGGTATGAAACTAACCAGTGACGGCTGAAAGCGGTCATAGCTGTAGAACTCACAGATATTTTCGTTTTGACTGGTTGTTGCTTCCGTAACTCTAAACGAGCCAAGAGTTATGGCCCTCCGAAGAATCGATATCCACAAGGTGCAACATCTACGGTGCAAGGTGCAACATCCGTCCAAAATGACGAAACAGTGCCGTACGACCTTTAGAAATGAATGCATGGATTTGAAACATTGCAGTACCATGGTGCACCACTCTCCAGCGATGGTAAATCATAGACCAGCGACGGGGATCCCGTTTGACAGAAAAAATCCACGTGACGAAAAAACGAAGGGTAAAAAACTTCCATGACCCGATTGAGGTTCGGATAGGATTTTTAGGTATGAAACTAACCAGTGACGGCTGAAAGCGGTCATAGCTGTAGAACTCATAGATACCTTCGTTTTTACTGGTTATGGCTCCCGTAACTCTAAACGAGCCAAGAGTTATGGCCCTCCGAAGAATCGATATTCACAAGGTGCAACATCTACGGTGCAAGGTGCAACATCCGTCCAAAATGACGAAACAGTGTCGTACGACCTTTAGAAATGAATGCATGGATTTGAAACATTGCAGTACCATGGTGCACCACTCTCCAGCGATGGTAAATCATAGACCAGCGACGGGGATCCCGTTTGACAGAAAAAATCCACATGTCGAAAAAACGAAGGGTAAAAAACTTCCATGACCCGATTGAGGTTCGGATAGGATTTTTGGGTATGAAACTAACCAGTGACGGCTGAAAGCTGTCATCGCTGTAGACCTCACAGATACCTTCGTTTTGACTGGTTATGGCTCCCGTAACTCTAAACGAGCCAAGAGTTATGACCCTCCGAAAAATCGATATCCACAGGGTGCAACATCTACGGTGCAAGGTGCAACATCCGTCCAAAATGACGAAACAGTGCCGTACGACCTTTAGAAATGAGTGCATGCATTTGAAACATTGCAGTACCATGGTGCACCACTCTCCAGCGATGGTAAATCATAGACCAGCCACGGGGATCCCGTTTTACAGAAAAAATCCACTTGACGAAAAAACGAAGGGTAAAAAATTTCCTTGACCCGATTGAGGTTCGGATAGGATTTTTTGGGTATGAAACTAACCAGCGACGGCTGAAAGCGGTCACAGCTGTAGAACTCACAGATACCTTCGTTTTGACAGGTTATGGCTTCTGTAACTCTAAACGGGCCAAGAGTTATGGCCCTCCGAAGAATCGATATCCACAGGGTGCAACATCTACGGTGCAAGATGCAACATCCGTCCAAAATGACGAAACAGTGTCGTACGACCTTTAGAAACGAGTGCATGGATTTGAAACATTGCAGTACCATGGTGCACCACTCTCCAGCGATGGTAAATCATAGACCAGCCACGGGGATCCCGTTTTACAGAAAAAATCCACGTGACGAAAAAACGAAGGGTAAAAAACATCCTTGACCCGATTGAGGTTCGGATAGGATTTTTTGGGTATGAAACTAACCAGTGAAGGCTGAAAGCGGTCATAGCTGTAAAACTCACAGATACCTTCGTTTTGACTGGTTATGGCTTCCGTAACTCTAAACGAGCCAAGAGTTATGGCCCTCCGAAGAATCGATATCCACAGGGTGCAACATCTACGGTGCAAGGTGCAACATCCGTCCAAAATGACGAAACAGTGCCGTACGACCCTAGAAATGAGGGCGTGGATTTGAAACATTGCAGTACCATGGTGCACCACTCTCCAGCGATGGTAAATCATAGACCAGCCACGGGGATCCCGTTTTACAGAAAAAATCCACGTGACGAAAAAACGAAGGGTAAAAAACATCCATGACCCGATTGAGGTTCGGATTGGATTTTTGGGTATGAAACTAACCAGTGACGGCTGAAAGCTGTCATGGCTGTAGAACTCACAGATACCTTCGTTTTGACTGGTTATGGCTCTCGTAACTCTAAACGAGCCAAGAGTTATGGCCCTCCGAAGAATCGATATCCACAGGGTGCAACATCTACGGTGCAAGGTGCAACATCCGTCCAAAAAGACGAAACAGTGCCGTACGACCTTTAGAAATGAGTGCATGCATTTGAAACATTGCAGTACCATGGTGCACCACTCTCCAGCGATGGTAAATCATAGACCAGCCACGGGGATCCCGTTTTACAGAAAAAATCCACGTGACGAAAAAACGAAGGGTAAAAAACTTCCATGACCCGATTGAGGTTCGGATAGGATTTTTGGGTATGAAACTAACCAGTGACGGCTGAAAGATGTCATAGCTGTAGAACTCACAGATACCTTCGTTTTGACTGGTTTTGGCTCCCGTAACTCTAAACGAGCCAAGAGTTATGGCCCTCCGAAGAATCGATATCCACAGGGTGCAACATCTACGGTGCAAGGTGCAACATCCGTCCAAAATGACGAAACAGTGCCTTACGACCTTTAGAAATGAGTGCATGGATTTGAAACATTGCAGTACCATGGTGCACCACTCTCCAGCGATGGTAAATCATAGACCAGCCACGGGGATCCCGTTTTACAGAAAAAATCCACGTGACGAAAAAACGAAGGGTAAAAAACTTCCTTGACCCGATTGAGGTTCGGATAGGATTTTCTGGGTATGACACTAACCAGTGATGGCTGAAAGCCATCATAGCTGTAGAACTAACAGATACCTTTGTTTTGACTGGTTATGGCTCCCGTAACTCTAAACGAGCCAAAAGTTAAGGCCCTCCGAAGAATCTATATCCACAGGGTGCAACATCTACGGTGCAAGGTGCAACATCCGTCCAAAATGACGAAGCAGTGCCGTACGACCTTTAGAAATGAGTGCATGCATTTGAAACATTGCAGTACCATGGTGCACCACTCTCCAGCGATGGTAAACCATAGGCCAGCCACGGGGATCCCGTTTTACAGAAAAAATCCACGTGACGAAAAAACGAAGGGTAAAAAACTTCCATGACCCGATTGAGGTTCGGATAGGATTTTTGGGTATGAAACTAACCAGTGACGGCTGAAAGCGGTCATAGCACTAGAACTCACAGATACCTTCGTTTTGACTGGTTATTGCTCCCGTAACTCTAAATGAGCCAAGAGTTATGGCCCTCCGAAGAATCGATATCCACAGGGTGCAACATCTACGGTGCAAGGTGCAACATCCGTCCAAAATGACGAAACAGTGCCGTACGACCTTTAGAAATGAGTGCATGCATTTGAAATATTGCAGTACCATGGTGCACCACTCTCCAGCGATGGTAAATCATAGACCAGCCACGGGGATCCCGTTTTACAGAAAAAATCCACGTGACGAAAATACGAAGGGTAAAAAACTTCCTTGACCCGATTGAGGTTCGGATAGGATTTTCTGGGTATGACACTAACCAGTGATGGCTGAAAGCCATCATAGCTGTAGAACTCACAGATACCTTCGTTTTGACTGGTTATGGCTCCCGTAACTCTAAACGAGCCAAAAGTTAAGGCCCTCCGAAGAATCGATATCCACAGGGTGCAACATCTACGGTGCAAGGTGCAACATCCGTCCAAAATGACGAAACAGTGCCGTACGACCTTTAGAAATGAATGCATGGATTTGAACCATTGCAGTACCATGGTGCACCACTCTCCAGCGATGGTAAATCATAGACCAGCCACGGGGATCCCGTTTTACAGAAAAAATCCACGTGACGAAAAAACGAAGGGTAAAAAACTTCCATGACCCGATTGAGGTTCGGATAGGATTTTTGGGTAAGAAACTAACCAGTGACGGCTGAAAGCTGTCATGGCTGTAGAACTCACAGATACCTTCGTTTTGACTGGTTATGGCTCCCGTAACTCTAAACGAGCCAAGAGTTGTGGCCCTTCGAAGAATCGATATCCACAGGGTGCAACATCTACGGTGCAAGGTGCAACATCCGTCCAAAATGACGAAACAGTGCCGTACGACCTTTAGAAATGAGTGCATGGATTTGAAACATTGCAGTACCATGGTGCACCACTCTCCAGCGATGGTAAATCATAGACCAGCCACGGGGATCCCGTTTTACAGAAAAAATCCACGTGACGAAAAAACGAAGGGTAAAACATTTCCTTGACCCGATTGAGGTTCGGATAGGATTTTTTAGATATGAAACTAACCAGTGACGGCTGAAAGCGGTCATAGCTGTAGAACTCACAGATACCTTCGTTTTGACTGGTTATGGCTTTTGTAACTCTAAACGGGCCAAGAGTTATGGCCCTCCGAAGAATCGATATCCACAGGGTGCAACATCTACGGTGCAAGGTGCAACATCCGTCCAAAATGACGAAACAGTGCCGTACGACCTTTAGAAACGAGTGCATGGATTTGAAACATTGCAGTACCATGGTGCACCACTCTCCAGCGATGGTAAATCATAGACCAGCCACGGGGATCCCGTTTTACAGAAAAAATCCACGTGACGAAAAAACGAAGGGTAAAAAACTTCCTTGACCCGATTGAGGTTCGGATAGGATTTTTTGGGTATGAAACTAACCAGTGACGGCTGAAAGCGGTCATAGCTGTAGAACTCACAGATACCTTCGTTTTGACTGGTTATGGCTTCCGTAACTCTAAACGAGCCAAGAGTTATGGCCCTTCGAAGAATCGATATCCACAAGGTGCAACATCTACGGTGCAAGGTGCAACATCCGTCCAAAATGACGAAACAGTGCCGTACGACCTTTAGAAATGAATGCATGGATTTGAAACATTGCAGTACCATGGTGCACCACTCTCCAGCGATGGTAAATCATAGACCAGCGACGGGGATCCCGTTTGACAGAAAAAATCCACGTGTCGAAAAAACAAAGGGTAAAAAACTTCCATGACCCGATTGAGGTTCGGATAGGATTTTTGGGTATGAAACTAACCAGTGACGGCTGAAAGTGGTCATAGCTGTAGAACTCACAGATACCTTCGTTTTTACTGGTTATGGCTCCCGTAACTCTAAACGAGCCAAGAGTTATGGCCCTCCGAAGAATCGATATCCACAAGGTGCAACATCTACGGTGCAAGGTGCAACATCCGTCCAAAATGACGAAACAGTGCCGTGCGACCTTTAGAAATGAATGCATGGATTTGAAACATTGCAGTAACATGGTTCACTACTCTCCAGCGATGGTAAATCATAGACCAGCGACGGGGATCCCGTTTGACAGAAAAAATCCACGTGTCGAAAAAACGAAGGGTAAAAAACTTCCATGACCCGATTGAGGTTCGGATAGGATTTTTGGGTATGAAACTAATCAGTGACGGCTGAAAGCTGTCATAGCTGTAGAACTCACAGATACCTTCGTTTTTACTGGTTATGGCTCCCGTAACTCTAAACGAGCCAAGAGTTATGGCCCTCCGAAGAATCGATATCCACAAGGTGCAACATCTACGGTGCAAGGTGCAACATCCGTCCAAAATGACGAAACAGTGCCGTACGACCTTTAGAAATGAGTGCATGCATTTGAAACATTGCAGTACCATGGTGCACCACTCTCCAACGATGGTAAATCATAGACCAGCCACGGGGATCCCGTTTTACAGAAAAAATCCACGTGACGAAAAAACGAAGGGTAAAAAATTTCCTTGACCCGATTGAGGTTCGGATAGGATTTTTTAGGTATGAAACTAACCAGTGACGGCTGAAAGCGGTCATAGCTGTAGAACTCACAGATACCTTCGTTTTGACTGGTTATGGCTTCTGTAACTCTAAACGGGCCAAGAGTTATGGCCCTCCGAAGAATCGATATCCACAGGGTGCAACATCTACGGTGCAAGGTGCAACATCCGTCCAAAATGACGAAACAGTGCCGTACGACCTTTAGAAACGAGTGCATGGATTTGAAACATTGCAGTACCATGGTGCACCACTCTCCAGCGATGGTAAATCATAGACGAGCCACGGGGATCCCGTTTTACAGAAAAAATCCACGTGACGAAAAAACGAAGGGTAAAAAACTTCCTTGACCCGATTGAGGTTCGGATAGGATTTTCTGGGTATGACACTAACCAGTGATGGCTGAAAGCCATCATAGCTGTAGAACTAACAGATACCTTTGTTTTGACTGGTTATGGCTCCCGTAACTCTAAACGAGCCAAAAGTTAAGGCCCTCCGAAGAATCTATATCCACAGGGTGCAACATCTACGGTGCAAGGTGCAACATCCGTCCAAAATGACGAAGCAGTGCCGTACGACCTTTAGAAATGAGTGCATGCATTTGAAACATTGCAGTATCATGGTGCACCACTCTCCAGCGATGGTAAACCATAGACCAGCCACGGGGATCCCGTTTTACAGAAAAAATCCACGTGACGAAAAAACGAAGGGTAAAAAACTTCCATGACCCGATTGAGGTTCGGATAGGATTTTTGGGTATGAAACTAACCAGTGACGGCTGAAAGCGGTCATAGCAGTAGAACTCACAGATACCTTCGTTTTGACTGGTTATTGCTCCCGTAAATCAAAATGAGCCAAGAGTTATGGCCCTCCGAAGAATCGATATCCACAGGGTGCAACATCTACGGTGCAAGGTGCAACATCCGTCCAAAATGACGAAACAGTGCCGTACGACCTTTAGAAATGAGTGCATGCATTTGAAATATTGCAGTACCATGGTGCACCACTCTCCAGCGATGGTAAATCATAGACCAGCCACGGGGATCCCGTTTTACAGAAAAAATCCACGTGACGAAAATACGAAGGGTAAAAAACTTCCTTGACCTGATTGAGGTTCGGATAGGATTTTCTGGGTATGACACTAACCAGTGATGGCTGAAAGCCATCATAGCTGTAGAACTCACAGATACCTTCGTTTTGACTGGTTATGGCTCCCGTAACTCTAAACGAGCCAAAAGTTAAGGCCCTCCGAAGAATCGATATCCACAGGGTGCAACATCTACGGTGCAAGGTGCAACATCCGTCCAAAATGACGAAACAGTGCCGTACGACCTTTAGAAATGAATGCATGGATTTGAACCATTGCAGTACCATGGTGCACCACTCTCCAGCGATGGTAAATCATAGACCAGCCACGGGGATCCCGTTTTACAGAAAAAATCCACGTGACGAAAAAACGAAGGGTAAAAAACTTCCATGACCCGATTGAGGTTCGGATAGGATTTTTGGGTAAGAAACTAACCAGTGACGGCTAAAAGCTGTCATGGCTGTAGAACTCACAGATACCTTCGTTTTGACTGGTTATGGCTCCCGTAACTCTAAACGAGCCAAGAGTTGTGGCCCTCCGAAGAATCGATATCCACAGGGTGCAACATCTACGGTGCAAGGTGCAACATCCGTCCAAAATGACGAAACAGTGCCGTACGACCTTTAGAAATGAGTGCATGGATTTGAAACATTGCAGTACCATGGTGCACCACTCTCCAGCGATGGTAAATCATAGACCAGCCACGGGGATCCCGTTTTACAGAAAAAATCCACGTGACGAAAAAACGAAGGGTAAAACATTTCCTTGACCCGATTGAGGTTCGGATAGGATTTTTTAGATATGAAACTAACCAGTGACGGCTGAAAGCGGTCATAGCTGTAGAACTCACAGATACCTTCGTTTTGACTGGTTATGGCTTCTGTAACTCTAAACGGGCCAAGAGTTATGGCCCTCCGAAGAATCGATATCCACAGGGTGCAACATCTACGGTGCAAGGTGCAACATCCGTCCAAAATGACGAAACAGTGCCGTACGAACTTTAGAAACGAGTGCATGGATTTGAAACATTGCAGTACCATGGTGCACCACTCTCCAGCGATGGTAAATCATAGACCAGCCACGGGGATCCCGTTTTACAGAAAAAATCCACGTGACGAAAAAACGAAGGGTAAAAAACTTCCTTGACCCGATTGAGGTTCGGATAGGATTTTTTGGGTATGAAACTAACCAGTGACGGCTGAAAGCGGTCATAGCTGTAGAACTCACAGATATCTTCGTTTTGACTGGTTATGGCTTCCGTAACTCTAAACGAGCCAAGAGTTATGGCCCTTCGAAGAATCGATATCCACAAGGTGCAACATCTACGGTGCAAGGTGCAACATCCGTCCAAAATGACGAAACAGTGCCGTACGACCTTTAGAAATGAATGCATGGATTTGAAACATTGCAGTACCATGGTGCACCACTCTCCAGCGATGGTAAATCATAGACCAGCGACGGGGATCCCGTTTGACAGAAAAAATCCACGTGTCGAAAAAACAAAGGGTAAAAAACTTCCATGACCCGATTGAGGTTCGGATAGGATTTTTGGGTATGAAACTAACCAGTGACGGCTGAAAGTGGTCATAGCTGTAGAACTCACAGATACCTTCGTTTTTACTGGTTATGGCTCCCGTAACTCTAAACGAGCCAAGAGTTATGGCCCTCCGAAGAATCGATATCCACAAGGTGCAACATCTACGGTGCAAGGTGCAACATCCGTCCAAAATGACGAAACAGTGCCGTGCGACCTTTAGAAATGAATGCATGGATTTGAAACATTGCAGTACCACGGTGCACTACTCTCCAGCGATGGTAAATCATAGACCAGCGACGGGGATCCCGTTTGACAGAAAAAATCCACGTGTCGAAAAAACGAAGGGTAAAAAACTTCCATGACCCGATTGAGGTTCGGATAGGATTTTTGGGTATGAAACTAATCAGTGACGGCTGAAAGCTGTCATAGCTGTAGAACTCACAGATACCTTCGTTTTTACTGGTTATGGCTCCCGTAACTCTAAACGAGCCAAGAGTTATGGCCCTCCGAAGAATCGATATCCACAAGGTGCAACATCTACGGTGCAAGGTGCAACATCCGTCCAAAATGACGAAACAGTGCCGTACGACCTTTAGAAATGAGTGCATGCATTTGAAACATTGCAGTACCATGGTGCACCACTCTCCAACGATGGTAAATCATAGACCAGCCACGGGGATCCCGTTTTACAGAAAAAATCCACGTGACGAAAAAACGAAGGGTAAAAAATTTCCTTGACCCGATTGAGGTTCGGATAGGATTTTTTAGGTATGAAACTAACCAGTGACGGCTGAAAGCGGTCATAGCTGTAGAACTCACAGATACCTTCGTTTTGACTGGTTATGGCTTCTGTAACTCTAAACGGGCCAAGAGTTATGGCCCTCCGAAGAATCGATATCCACAGGGTGCAACATCTACGGTGCAAGGTGCAACATCCGTCCAAAATGACGAAACAGTGCCGTACGACCTTTAGAAATGAGTGCATGCATTTGAAACATTGTAGTACCATGGTGCACCACTCTCCAGCGATGGTAAATCATAGACCAGCCACGGGGATCCCGTTTTACAGAAAAAATCCACGTGACGAAAAAACGAAGGGTAAAAAACTTCCATGACCCGATTGAGGTTCGGACAGGATTTTTGGGTATGAAACTAACCAGTGACGGCTGAAAGCTGTCATGGCTGTAGAACTCACAGATACCTTCATTTTGACTGGTTATGGCTCCCGTAACTCTAAACGAGCCAAGAGTTATGGCCCTCCGAAGAATCGATATCCACAGGGTGCAACATCTACGGTGCAAGGTGCAACATCCGTCCAAAATGACGAAACAGTGCCGTACGATCTTTAGAAATGAGTGCATGGATTTGAAACATTGCAGTACCATGGTGCACCACTCTCCAGCGATGGTAAATCATAGACCAGCCACGGGGATCCCGTTTTACAGAAAAAATCCACGTGACGAAAAAACGAAGGGTAAAACATTTCCTTGACCCGATTGAGGTTCGGATAGGATTTTTTAGATATGAAACTAACCAGTGACGGCTGAAAGCGGTCATAGCTGTAGAACTCACAGATACCTTCGTTTTGACTGGTTATGGCTTCTGTAACTCTAAACGGGCCAAGAGTTATGGCCCTCCGAAGAATCGATATCCACAGGGTGCAACATCTACGGTGCAAGGTGCAACATCCGTCCAAAATGACGAAACAGTGCCGTACGACCTTTAGAAACGAGTGCATGGATTTGAAACATTGCAGTACCATGGTGCACCACTCTCCAGCGATGGTAAATCATAGACCAGCCACAGGGATCCCGTTTTACAGAAAAAATCCACGTGACGAAAAAACGAAGGGTAAAAAACTTCCTTGACCCGATTGAGGTTCGGATAGGATTTTTTGGGTATGAAACTAACCAGTGACGGCTGAAAGCGGTCATAGCTGTAGAACTCACAGATACCTTCGTTTTGACTGGTTATGGCTTCCGTAACTCTAAACGAGCCAAGAGTTATGGCCCTTCGAAGAATCGATATCCACAAGGTGCAACATCTACGGTGCAAGGTGCAACATCCGTCCAAAATGACGAAACAGTGCCGTACGACCTTTAGAAATGAATGCATGGATTTGAAACATTGCAGTACCATGGTGCACCACTCTCCAGCGATGGTAAATCATAGACCAGCGACGGGGATCCCGTTTGACAGAAAAAATCCACGTGTCGAAAAAACAAAGGGTAAAAAACTTCCATGACCCGATTGAGGTTCGGATAGGATTTTTGGGTATGAAACTAACCAGTGACGGCTGAAAGTGGTCATAGCTGTAGAACTCACAGATACCTTCGTTTTTACTGGTTATGGCTCCCGTAACTCTAAACGAGCCAAGAGTTATGGCCCTCCGAAGAATCGATATCCACAAGGTGCAACATCTACGGTGCAAGGTGCAACATCCGTCCAAAATGACGAAACAGTGCCGTGCGACCTTTAGAAATGAATGCATGGATTTGAAACATTGCAGTACCATGGTGCACTACTCTCCAGCGATGGTAAATCATAGACCAGCGACGGGGATCCCGTTTGACAGAAAAAATCCACGTGTCGAAAAAACGAAGGGTAAAAAACTTCCATGACCCGATTGAGGTTCGGATAGGATTTTTGGGTATGAAACTAATCAGTGACGGCTGAAAGCTGTCATAGCTGTAGAACTCACAGATACCTTCGTTTTTACTGGTTATGGCTCCCGTAACTCTAAACGAGCCAAGAGTTATGGCCCTCCGAAGAATCGATATCCACAAGGTGCAACATCTACGGTGCAAGGTGCAACATCCGTCCAAAATGATGAAACAGTGCCGTACGACCTTTAGAAATGAGTGCATGCATTTGAAACATTGCAGTACCATGGTGCACCACTCTCCAACGATGGTAAATCATAGACCAGCCACGGGGATCCCGTTTTACAGAAAAAATCCACGTGACGAAAAAACGAAGGGTAAAAAACTTCCATGACCCGATTGAGGTTCGGATAGGATTTTTTAGGTATGAAACTAACCAGTGACGGCTGAAAGCGGTCATAGCTGTAGAACTCACAGATACCTTCGTTTTGACTGGTTATGGCTTCTGTAACTCTAAACGGGCCAAGAGTTATGGCTCTCCGAAGAATCGATATCCACAGGGTGCAACATCTACGGTGCAAGGTGCAACATCCGTCCAAAATGACGAAACAGTGCCGTACGACCTTTAGAAACGAGTGCATGGATTTGAAACATTGCAGTACCATGGTGCACCATTCTCCAGCGATGGTAAATCATAGACCAGCCACGGGGATCCCGTTTTACAGAAAAAATCCACGTGACGAAAAAACGAAGGGTAAAAAACTTCCTTGACCCGATTGAGGTTCGGATAGGATTTTTTGGGTATGAAACTAACCAGTGACGGCTGAAAGTGGTCATAGCTGTAGAACTCACAGATATTTTCGTTTTGACTGGTTGTTGCTTCCATAACTCTAAACGAGCCAAGAGTTATGGCCCTCCGAAGAATCGATATCCACAAGGTGCAACATCTACGGTGCAAGGTGCAACATCCGTCCAAAATGACGAAACAGTGCCGTACGACCTTTAGAAATGAATGCATGGATTTGAAACATTGCAGTACCATGGTGCACCACTCTCCAGCGATGGTAAATCATAGACCAGCGACGGGGATCCCGTTTGACAGGAAAAATCCACGTGACGAAAAAACGAAGGGTAAAAAACTTCCATGACCCGATTGAGGTTCGGATAGGATTTTTAGGTATGAAACTAACCAGTGACGGCTGAAAGCGGTCATAGCTGTAGAACTCATAGATACCTTCGTTTTTACTGGTTATGGCTCCCGTAACTCTAAACGAGCCAAGAGTTATGGCCCTCCGAAGAATCGATATCCACAAGGTGCAACATCTACGGTGCAAGGTGCAACATCCATCCAAAATGACGAAACAGTGTCGTACGACCTTTAGAAATGAATGCGTGGATTTGAAACATTGCAGTACCATGGTGCACCACTCTCCAGCGATGGTAAAACATAGACCAGCGACGGGGATCCCGTTTGACAGAAAAATCCACATGTCGAAAAAACGAAGGGTAAAAAACTACCATGACCCGATTGAGGTTCGGATAGGATTTTTGGGTATGAAACTAACCAGTGACGGCTGAAAGCTGTCATAGCTGTAGAACTCACAGATACCTTCGTTTTGACTGGTTATGGCTCCCGTAACTCTAAACGAGCCAAGAGTTATGACCCTCCGAAGAATCGATATCCACAGGGTGCAACATCTACGGTGCAAGGTGCAACATCCGTCCAAAATGACGAAACAGTGCCGTACGACCTTTAGAAATGAGTGCATGCATTTGAAACATTGCAGTACCATGGTGCACCACTCTCCAGCGATGGTAAATCATAGACCAGCCACGGGGATCCCGTTTTACAGAAAAAATCCACGTGACGAAAAAACGAAGGGTAAAAAACTTCCATGACCCGATTGAGGTTCGGACAGGATTTTTGGGTATGAAACTAACCAGTGACGGCTGAAAGCTGTCATGGCTGTAGAACTCACAGATACCTTCGTTTTGACTGGTTATGGCTCCCGTAACTCTAAACGAGCCAAGAGTTATGGCCCTCCGAAGAATCGATATCCACAGGGTGCAACATCTACGGTGCAAGGTGCAACATCCGTCCAAAATGACGAAACAGTGCCGTACGACCTTTAGAAATGAGTGCATGGATTTGAAACATTGCAGTACCATGGTGCACCACTCTCCAGCGATGGTAAATCATAGACCAGCCACGGGGATCCCGTTTTACAGAAAAAATCCACTTGACGAAAAAACGAAGGGTAAAAAATTTCCTTGACCCGATTGAGGTTCGGATAGGATTTTTTGGGTATGAAACTAACCAGTGACGGCTGAAAGCGGTCACAGCTGTAGAACTCACAGATACCTTCGTTTTGACTGGTTATGGCTTCTGTAACTCTAAACGGGCCAAGAGTTATGGCCCTCCGAAGAATCGATATCCACAGGGTGCAACATCTACGGTGCAAGATGCAACATCCCTCCAAAATGACGAAACAGTGCCGTACGACCTTTAGAAACGAGTGCATGGATTTGAAACATTGCAGTACCATGGTGCACCACTCTCCAGCGATGGTAAATCATAGACCAGCCACGGGGATCCCGTTTTACAGAAAAAATCCACGTGACGAAAAAACGAAGGGTAAAAAACTTCCTTGACCCGATTGAGGTTCGGATAGGATTTTTTGGGTATAAAACTAACCAGTGACGGCTGAAAGCGGTCATAGCTGTAAAACTCACAGATACCTTCGTTTTGACTGGTTATGGCTTCCGTAACTCTAAACGAGCCAAGAGTTATGGCCCTCCGAAGAATCGATATCCACAGGGTGCAACATCTACGGTGCAAGGTGCAACATCCGTCCAAAATGACGAAACAGTGCCGTACGACCCTAGAAATGAGGGCGTGGATTTGAATCATTGCAGTACCATGGTGCACCACTCTCCAGCGATGGTAAATCATAGACCAGCCACGGGGATCCCGTTTTACAGAAAAAATCCACGTGACGAAAAAACGAAGGGTAAAAAACATCCATGACCCGATTGAGGTTCGGATTGGATTTTTGGGTATGAAACTAACCAGTGACGGCTGAAAGCTGTCATGGCTGTAGAACTCACAGATACCTTCGTTTTGACTGGTTATGGCTTTCGTACTCTAAACGAGCCAAGAGCTTTGGCCCTCCGAAGAATCGATATCCACAGGGTGCAACATCTACGGTGCAAGGTGCAACATCCGTCCAAAATGACGAAACAGTGCCGTACGACCTTTAGAAATGAGTGCATGCATTTGAAACATGGCAGTACCATGGTGTACCACTCTCCAGCGATGGTAAATCATAGACCAGCCACGGGGATCCCGTTTTACAGAAAAAATCCACGTGACGAAAAAACGAATGGTAAAAAACTTCCATGACCCGATTGAGGTTCGGATAGGATTTTTGGGTATGAAACTAACCAGTGACGGCTGAAAGCTGTCATGGCTATAGAACTCACAGATACCTACGTGTTGACTGGTTATGGCTCCCGTAACTCTAAACGAGCCAAGAGTTATGGCCCTCCGAAGAATCGATATCCACAGGGTGCAACATCTACGGTGCAAGGTGCAACATCGGTCCAAAATGACGAAACAGTGCCATACGACCTTTAGAAATGAGTGCATGGATTTGAAACATTGCAGTACCATGGTGCACCACTCTCCAGCGATGGTAAATCATAGACCAGCCACGGGGATCCCGTTTTACAGAAAAAATCCAAGTGACGAAAAAACGAAGGGTAAAAAACTTCCATGACCCGATTGAGGTTCGGATAGGATTTTTGGGTATGAAACTAACCAGTGACGGCTGAAAGTGGTCATAGCTGTAGAACTCACAGATACCTTCGTTTTTACTGGTTATGGCTCCCGTAACTCTAAACGAGCCAAGAGTTATGGCCCTCCGAAGAATCGATATCCACAAGGTGCAACATCTACGGTGCAAGGTGCAACATCCGTCCAAAATGACGAAACAGTGCCGTGCGACCTTTAGAAATGAATGCATGGATTTGAAACATTGCAGTACCATGGTGCACTACTCTCCAGCGATGGTAAATCATAGACCAGCGACGGGGATCCCGTTTGACAGAAAAAATCCACGTGTCGAAAAAACGAAGGGTAAAAAACTTCCATGACCCGATTGAGGTTCGGATAGGATTTTTGGGTATGAAACTAATCAGTGACGGCTGAAAGCTGTCATAGCTGTAGAACTCACAGATACCTTCGTTTTTACTGGTTATGGCTCCCGTAACTCTAAACGAGCCAAGAGTTATGGCCCTCCGAAGAATCGATATCCACAAGGTGCAACATCTACGGTGCAAGGTGCAACATCCGTCCAAAATGACGAAACAGTGCCGTACGACCTTTAGAAATGAGTGCATGCATTTGAAACATTGCAGTACCATGGTGCACCACTCTCCAACGATGGTAAATCATAGACCAGCCACGGGGATCCCGTTTTACAGAAAAAATCCACGTGACGAAAAAACGAAGGGTAAAAAACTTCCATGACCCGATTGAGGTTCGGATAGGATTTTTTAGGTATGAAACTAACCAGTGACGGCTGAAAGCGGTCATAGCTGTAGAACTCACAGATACCTTCGTTTTGACTGGTTATGGCTTCTGTAACTCTAAACGGGCCAAGAGTTATGGCTCTCCGAAGAATCGATATCCACAGGGTGCAACATCTACGGTGCAAGGTGCAACATCCGTCCAAAATGACGAAACAGTGCCGTACGACCTTTAGAAACGAGTGCATGGATTTGAAACATTGCAGTACCATGGTGCACCATTCTCCAGCGATGGTAAATCATAGACCAGCCACGGGGATCCCGTTTTACAGAAAAAATCCACGTGACGAAAAAACGAAGGGTAAAAAACTTCCTTGACCCGATTGAGGTTCGGATAGGATTTTTTGGGTATGAAACTAACCAGTGACGGCTGAAAGTGGTCATAGCTGTAGAACTCACAGATATTTTCGTTTTGACTGGTTGTTGCTTCCATAACTCTAAACGAGCCAAGAGTTATGGCCCTCCGAAGAATCGATATCCACAAGGTGCAACATCTACGGTGCAAGGTGCAACATCCGTCCAAAATGACGAAACAGTGCCGTACGACCTTTAGAAATGAATGCATGGATTTGAAACATTGCAGTACCATGGTGCACCACTCTCCAGCGATGGTAAATCATAGACCAGCGACGGGGATCCCGTTTGACAGGAAAAATCCACGTGACGAAAAAACGAAGGGTAAAAAACTTCCATGACCCGATTGAGGTTCGGATAGGATTTTTAGGTATGAAACTAACCAGTGACGGCTGAAAGCGGTCATAGCTGTAGAACTCATAGATACCTTCGTTTTTACTGGTTATGGCTCCCGTAACTCTAAACGAGCCAAGAGTTATGGCCCTCCGAAGAATCGATATCCACAAGGTGCAACATCTACGGTGCAAGGTGCAACATCCATCCAAAATGACGAAACAGTGTCGTACGACCTTTAGAAATGAATGCGTGGATTTGAAACATTGCAGTACCATGGTGCACCACTCTCCAGCGATGGTAAAACATAGACCAGCGACGGGGATCCCGTTTGACAGAAAAATCCACATGTCGAAAAAACGAAGGGTAAAAAACTACCATGACCCGATTGAGGTTCGGATAGGATTTTTGGGTATGAAACTAACCAGTGACGGCTGAAAGCTGTCATAGCTGTAGAACTCACAGATACCTTCGTTTTGACTGGTTATGGCTCCCGTAACTCTAAACGAGCCAAGAGTTATGACCCTCCGAAGAATCGATATCCACAGGGTGCAACATCTACGGTGCAAGGTGCAACATCCGTCCAAAATGACGAAACAGTGCCGTACGACCTTTAGAAATGAGTGCATGCATTTGAAACATTGCAGTACCATGGTGCACCACTCTCCAGCGATGGTAAATCATAGACCAGCCACGGGGATCCCGTTTTACAGAAAAAATCCACGTGACGAAAAAACGAAGGGTAAAAAACTTCCATGACCCGATTGAGGTTCGGACAGGATTTTTGGGTATGAAACTAACCAGTGACGGCTGAAAGCTGTCATGGCTGTAGAACTCACAGATACCTTCGTTTTGACTGGTTATGGCTCCCGTAACTCTAAACGAGCCAAGAGTTATGGCCCTCCGAAGAATCGATATCCACAGGGTGCAACATCTACGGTGCAAGGTGCAACATCCGTCCAAAATGACGAAACAGTGCCGTACGACCTTTAGAAATGAGTGCATGGATTTGAAACATTGCAGTACCATGGTGCACCACTCTCCAGCGATGGTAAATCATAGACCAGCCACGGGGATCCCGTTTTACAGAAAAAATCCACTTGACGAAAAAACGAAGGGTAAAAAATTTCCTTGACCCGATTGAGGTTCGGATAGGATTTTTTGGGTATGAAACTAACCAGTGACGGCTGAAAGCGGTCACAGCTGTAGAACTCACAGATACCTTCGTTTTGACTGGTTATGGCTTCTGTAACTCTAAACGGGCCAAGAGTTATGGCCCTCCGAAGAATCGATATCCACAGGGTGCAACATCTACGGTGCAAGATGCAACATCCCTCCAAAATGACGAAACAGTGCCGTACGACCTTTAGAAACGAGTGCATGGATTTGAAACATTGCAGTACCATGGTGCACCACTCTCCAGCGATGGTAAATCATAGACCAGCCACGGGGATCCCGTTTTACAGAAAAAATCCACGTGACGAAAAAACGAAGGGTAAAAAACTTCCTTGACCCGATTGAGGTTCGGATAGGATTTTTTGGGTATAAAACTAACCAGTGACGGCTGAAAGCGGTCATAGCTGTAAAACTCACAGATACCTTCGTTTTGACTGGTTATGGCTTCCGTAACTCTAAACGAGCCAAGAGTTATGGCCCTCCGAAGAATCGATATCCACAGGGTGCAACATCTACGGTGCAAGGTGCAACATCCGTCCAAAATGACGAAACAGTGCCGTACGACCCTAGAAATGAGGGCGTGGATTTGAATCATTGCAGTACCATGGTGCACCACTCTCCAGCGATGGTAAATCATAGACCAGCCACGGGGATCCCGTTTTACAGAAAAAATCCACGTGACGAAAAAACGAAGGGTAAAAAACATCCATGACCCGATTGAGGTTCGGATTGGATTTTTGGGTATGAAACTAACCAGTGACGGCTGAAAGCTGTCATGGCTGTAGAACTCACAGATACCTTCGTTTTGACTGGTTATGGCTTTCGTACTCTAAACGAGCCAAGAGCTTTGGCCCTCCGAAGAATCGATATCCACAGGGTGCAACATCTACGGTGCAAGGTGCAACATCCGTCCAAAATGACGAAACAGTGCCGTACGACCTTTAGAAATGAGTGCATGCATTTGAAACATGGCAGTACCATGGTGTACCACTCTCCAGCGATGGTAAATCATAGACCAGCCACGGGGATCCCGTTTTACAGAAAAAATCCACGTGACGAAAAAACGAATGGTAAAAAACTTCCATGACCCGATTGAGGTTCGGATAGGATTTTTGGGTATGAAACTAACCAGTGACGGCTGAAAGCTGTCATGGCTATAGAACTCACAGATACCTACGTTTTGACTGGTTATGGCTCCCGTAACTCTAAACGAGCCAAGAGTTATGGCCCTCCGAAGAATCGATATCCACAGGGTGCAACATCTACGGTGCAAGGTGCAACATCGGTCCAAAATGACGAAACAGTGCCATACGACCTTTAGAAATGAGTGCATGCATTTGAAACATTGCAGTACCATGGTGCACCACTCTCCAGCGATGGTAAATCATAGACCAGCCACGGGGATCCCGTTTTACAGAAAAAATCCAAGTGACGAAAAAACGAAGGGTAAAAAACTTCCATGACCCGATTGAGGTTCGGATAGGATTTTTGGGTATGAAACTAACCAGTGACGGCTGAAAGCTATCATAGATGTAGAACTCACAGATACCTTCGTTTTGACTGGTTTTGTCTCCCGTAACTCTAAACGAGCCAAGAGTTATGGCCCTCCGAAGAATCGATATCCACAGGGTGCAACATCTACGGTGCAAGGTGCAACATCCGTCCAAAATGACGAAACAGTGCCTTACGACCTTTAGAAATGAGTGCATGGATTTGAAACATTGCAGTACCATGGTGCACCACTCTCCAGCGATGGTAAATCATAGACCAGCCACGGGGATCCCGTTTTACAGAAAAAATCCACGTGACGAAAAAATGAAGGGTAAAAAACTTCCTTGACCCGATTGAGGTTCGGACATGATTTTTTGGGTATGAATCTAACCAGTGACGGCTGAAAGCTGCCATAGCTGTAGAACTCACAGATACCTTCGTTTTGACTGGTTATGGCTCCCGTAACTCTAAACGAGCCAAGAGTTATGGCCCTCCGAAGAATCGATATCCACAGGGTGCAACATCTACGGTGCAAGGTGCAACATCCGTCCAAAATGACGAAACAGTGCCGTACGACCTTTAGAAATGGATGCCTGGATTTGAAACGGTGCAGTACCATGGTGCACCACCCTCCAGCGATGGTAAATCATAGACCAGCCACGGGGATCCCGTTTTACAGAAAAAATCCACGTGACGAAAAAACGAAGGGTAAAAAACTTCCATGACCCGATTGAGGTTCGGATAGGATTTTTGGGTATGAAACTAACCAGTGACGGCTGAAAGCTGTCATGGTTGTAGAACTCACAGATACCTTCGTTTTGACTGGTTATGGCTCCCGTAACTCTAAACGAGCCAAGAGTTATGGCCCTCCGAAGAATCGATATCCACAGGGTGCAACATCTACGGTGCAAGGTGCAACATCCGTCCAAAATGACGAAACCGTGCCGTACGACCTTTAGAAATGAGTGCATGGATTTGAAACATTGCAGTACCATGGTGCACCACTCTCCAGCGATGGTAAATCATAGACCAGCCACGGGGATCCCGTTTTACAGAAAAAATCCACGTGACGAAAAAACGAAGGGTAAAAAACTTCCTTGACCCGATTGAGGTTCGGATAGGATTTTTTGGGTATGAAACTAACCAGTGACGGCTGAAAGCGGTCATAGCTGTAGAACTCACAGATACCTTCGTTTTGACTGGTTATGGCTTCCGTAACTCTAAACGAGCCAAGAGTTATGGCCCTCCGAAGAATCGATATCCACAGGGTGCAACATCTACGGTGCAAGGTGCAACATCCGTCCAAAATGACGAAACAGTGCCGTACGACCTTTAGAAATGAGTGCATGGATTTGAAACATTGCAGTACCATGGTGCACCACTCTCCAGCGATGGTAAATCATAGACCAGCCACGGGGATCCCGTTTTACAGAAAAAATCCACGTGACGAAAAAACGAAGGGTAAAAAACTTCCTTGACCCGATTGAGGTTCGGATAGGATTTTTTGGGTATGAAACTAACCAGTGACGGCTGAAAGCCGTCATGGCTGTAGAACTCACAGATACCTTCGTTTTGACTGGTTATGGCTCCCGTAACTCTAAACGAGCCAAGAGTTGTGGCCCTCCGAAGAATCGATATCCACAGGGTGCAACATCTACGGTGCAAGGTGCAACATCCGTCCAAAATGACGAAACAGTGCCGTACGACCTTTAGAAATGAGTGCATGGATTTGAAACATTGCAGTACCATGGTGCACCACTCTCCAGCGATGGTAAATCATAGACCAGCCACGGGGATCCCGTTTTACAGAAAAAATCCACGTGACGAAAAAACGAAGGGTAAAAAATTTCCTTGACCCGATTGAGGTTCGGATAGGATTTTTTAGGTATGAAACTAACCAGTGACGGCTGAAAGCAGTCATAGCTGTAGAACTCACAGATACCTTCGTTTTGACTGCTTATGGCTTCTGTAACTCTAAACGGGCTAAGAGTTATGGCCCTCCGAAGAATCGATATCCACAGGGTGCAACATCTACGGTGCAAGGTGCAACATCCGTCCAAAATGACGAAACAGTGCCGTACGACCCTAGAAATGAGGGCATGGATTTGAAACATTGCAGTACCATGGTGCACCACTCTCCAGCGATGGTAAATCATAGACCAGCCACGGGGATCCCGTTTTACAGAAAAAATCCACGTGACGAAAAAACGAAGGGTAAAAAACTTCCTTGACCCGATTGAGGTTCGGATAGGATTTTTTGGGTATGAAACTAACCAGTGACGGCTAAAAGTTGTCATAGCTGTAGAACTCACAGATACCTTCGTTTTGACTGGTTAAGGCTCCCGTAACTCTAAACGAGCCAAGAGTTATGGCCCTCCGAAGAATCGATTTCCACAGGGTGCAACATCTGCGGTGCAAGGTGCAACATCCGTCCAAATTGACGAAACCGTGCCGTACGTCCTTTAGAAATGGGTGCATGGATTTGAAACATTGCAGTACCATGGTGCACCACTCTCCAGCGATGGTAAATCATAGACCAGCCACGGGGATCCCGTTTTACAGAAAAAATCCACGTGACGAAAAAACGAAGGGTAAAAAACATCCATGACCCGATTGAGGTTCGGATTGGATTTTTGGGTATGAAACTAACCAGTGACGGCTGAAAGCGGTCATAGCTGTAGAACTCACAAATACCCTCGTTTTGACTGGTTATGGCTTCTGTAACTCTAAACGGGCCAAGAGTTATGGCCCTCCGAAGAATCGATATCCACATGGTGCAACATCTACGGTGCAAGGTGCAACATCCGTCCAAAATGACGAAACAGTGCCGTACGACCCTAGAAATGAGGGCATGGATTTGAAACATTGCAGTACCATGGTGCACCACTCTCCAGCGATGGTAAATCATAGACCAGCCACGGTGATCCCGTTTTACAGAAAAAATCCACGTGACGAAAAAACGAAGGGTAAAAAACTTCCTTGACCCGATTGAGGTTCGGATAGGATTTTTTGGGTATGAAACTAACCGGTGATGGCTGAAAGCGGTCACAGCTGTAGAACTCACTGATACCTTCGTTTTGACTGGTTATGGCTTCCGTAACTCTAAACGAGCCAAGAGTTATGGCCCTCCGAAGAATCGATATCCACAGGGTGCAACATCTACGGTGCAAGGTGCAACATCCGTCCAAAATGACGAAACAGTGCCGTACAACCTTTAGAAATGAGGGCATGGATTTGAAACATTGCAGTACCATGGTGCACCACTCTCCAGCGATGGTAAATCATAGACCAGCCACGGGGATCCCGTTTTACAGAAAAAATCCACGTGACGAAAAAACGAAGGGTAAAAAACATCCATGACCCGATTGAGGTTCGGATTGGATTTTTGGGTATGAAACTAACCAGTGACGGCTGAAAGCTGTCATGGCCGTAGAACTCACAGATACCTTCGTTTTGACTGGTTATGGCTCCCGTAACTCTAAACGAGACAAGAGTTATGGCCCTCCGAAGAATCGATATCCACAGGGTGCAACATCTACGGTGCAAGGTGCAACATCCGTCCAAAATGACGAAACAGTGCCGTACGACCTTTAGAAATGAGTGCATGCATTTGAAACAATGCAGTACCATGGTGCACCACTCTCCAGTTATGGTAAATCATAGACCAGCCACGGGGATCCCGTTTTACAGAAAAAATCCACGTGACGAAAAAACGAAGGGTAAAAAACTTCCATGACCCGATTGAGGTTCGGATAGGATTTTTGGGTATGAAACTAACCAGTAACGGCTGAAAGCTGTCATGGCTGTAGAACTCACAGATACCTTCGTTTTGACTGGTTATGGCTCCCGTAACTCTAAACGAGCCAAGAGTAATGGCCCTCCGAAGAATCGATATCCACAGGGTGCAACATCTACGGTGCAAGGTGCAACATCCGTCCAAAATGACGAAACAGTGCCGTACAACCTTTAGAAATGAGGGCATGGATTTGAAACATTGCAGTACCATGGTGCACCACTCTCCAGCGATGGTAAATCGTAGACCAGCCACGGGGATCCCGTTTTACAGAAAAAATCCACGTGACGAAAAAACGAAGGGTAAAAAATTTCCATGACCCGATTGAGGTTCGGATAGGATTTTTGGGTATGAAACTAACCAGTGACGGCTGAAAGCTGTCATAGCTGTGGAACTCACAGATGCCTTCGTTTTGACTGGTTATGGCTCCCGTAACTCTAAACGGGCCAAGAGTTATGGCCCTCCGAAGAATCGATATCCACAGGGTGCAACATCTACGGTGCAAGGTGCAACATCCGTCCAAAATGACGAAACAGTGCCGTACGACCTTTAGAAACGAGTGCATGGATTTGAAACATTGCAGTACCATGGTGCACCACTCTCCAGCGATGGTAAATCATAGACCGGCCACGGGGATCCCGTTTTACAGAAAAAATCCACGTGACGAAAAAACGAAGGGTAAAACATTTCCTTGACCCGATTGAGGTTCGGATAGGATTTTTTAGATATGAAACTAACCAGTGACGGCTGAAAGCGGTCATAGCTGTAGAACTCACAGATACCTTCGTTTTGACTGGTTATGGCTTCTGTAACTCTAAACGGGCCAAGAGTTATGGCCCTCCGAAGAATCGATATCCACAGGGTGCAACATCTACGGTGCAAGGTGCAACTTCCGTCCAAAATGACGAAACAGTGCCGTACGACCTTTAGAAATGAGTGCATGGATTTGAAACATTGCAGTACCATGGTGCACCACTCTCCAGCGATGGTAAATCATAGACCAGCCACGGGGATCCCGTTTTACAGAAAAAATCCACGTGACGAAAAAACGAAGGGTAAAAAACTTCCTTGACCCGATTGAGGTTCGGATAGGATTTTTTGGGTATGAAACTAACCAGTGACGGCTGAAAGCGGTCATAGCTGTAGAACTCACAGATACCTTCGTTTTGACTGGTTATGGCTTCCGTAACTCTAAACGAGCCAAGAGTTATGGCCCTTCGAAGAATCGATATCCACAAGGTGCAACATCTACGGTGCAAGGTGCAACATCCGTCCAAAATGACGAAACAGTGCCGTACGACCTTTAGAAATGAATGCATGGATTTGAAACATTGCAGTACCATGGTGCACCACTCTCCAGCGATGGTAAATCATAGACCAGCGACGGGGATCCCGTTTGACAGAAAAAATCCACGTGTCGAAAAAACAAAGGGTAAAAAACTTCCATGACCCGATTGAGGTTCGGATAGGATTTTTGGGTATGAAACTAACCAGTGACGGCTGAAAGTGGTCATAGCTGTAGAACTCACAGATACCTTCGTTTTTACTGGTTATGGCTCCCGTAAATCTAAACGAGCCAAGAGTTATGGCCCTCCGAAGAATCGATATCCACAAGGTGCAACATCTACGGTGCAAGGTGCAACATCCGTCCAAAATGACGAAACAGTGCCGTGCGACCTTTAGAAATGAATGCATGGATTTGAAACATTGCAGTACCATGGTGCACTACTCTCCAACGATGGTAAATCATAGACCAGCGACGGGGATCCCGTTTGACAGAAAAAATCCACGTGTCGAAAAAACGAAGGGTAAAAAACTTCCATGACCCGATTGAGGTTCGGATAGTATTTTTGGGTATGAAACTAATCAGTGACGGCTGAAAGCTGTCATAGCTGTAGAACTCACAGATACCTTCGTTTTTACTGGTTATGGCTCCCGTAACTCTAAACGAGCCAAGAGTTATGGCCCTCCGAAGAATCGATATCCACAAGGTGCAACATCTACGGTGCAAGGTGCAACATCCGTCCAAAATGACGAAACAGTGCCGTACGACCTTTAGAAATGAGTGCATGCATTTGAAACATTGCAGTACCATGGTGCACCACTCTCCAACGATGGTAAATCATAGACCAGCCACGGGGATCCCGTTTTACAGAAAAAATCCACGTGACGAAAAAACGAAGGGTAAAAAATTTCCTTGACCCGATTGAGGTTCGGATAGGACTTTTTAGGTATGAAACTAACCAGTGACGGCTGAAAGCGGTCATAGCTGTAGAACTCACAGATACCTTCGTTTTGACTGGTTATGGCTTCTGTAACTCTAAACGGGCCAAGAGTTATGGCCCTCCGAAGAATCGATATCCACAGGGTGCAACATCTACGGTGCAAGGTGCAACATCCGTCCAAAATGACGAAACAGTGACGTACGACCTTTAGAAATGAGTGCATGCATTTGAAACATTGTAGTTACATGGTGCACCACTCTCCAGCGATGGTAAATCATAGACCAGCCACGGGGATCCCGTTTTACAGAAAAAATCCACGTGACGAAAAAACGAAGGGTAAAAAACTTCCATGACCCGATTGAGGTTCGGACAGGATTTTTGGGTATGAAACTAACCAGTGACGGCTGAGAGCTGTCATGGCTGTAGAACTCACAGATACCTTCGTTTTGACTGGTTATGGCTCCCGTAACTCTAAACGAGCCAAGAGTTATGGCCCTCCGAAGAATCGATATCCACAGGGTGCAACATCTACGGTGCAAGGTGCAACATCCGTCCAAAATGACGAAACAGTGCCGTACGATCTTTAGAAATGAGTGCATGGATTTGAAACATTGCAGTACCATGGTGCACCACTCTCCAGCATGGTAAATCATAGACCAGCCACGGGGATCCCGTTTTACAGAAAAAATCCACGTGACGAAAAAACGAAGGGTAAAACATTTCCTTGACCCGATTGAGGTTCGGATAGGATTTTTTAGATATGAAACTAACCAGTGACGGCTGAAAGCGGTCATAGCTGTAGAACTCACAGATACCTTCGTTTTGACTGGTTATGGCTTCTGTAACTCTAAACGGGCCAAGAGTTATGGCCCTCCGAAGAATCGATATCCACAGGGTGCAACATCTACGGTGCAAGGTGCAACATCCGTCCAAAATGACGAAACAGTGCCGTACGACCTTTAGAAACGAGTGCATGGATTTGAAACATTGCAGTACCATGGTGCACCACTCTCCAGCGATGGTAAATCATAGACCAGCCACGGGGATCCCGTTTTACAGAAAAAATCCACGTGACGAAAAAACGAAGGGTAAAAAACTTCCTTGACCCGATTGAGGTTCGGATAGGATTTTTTGGGTATGAAACTAACCAGTGACGGCTGAAAGCGGTCATAGCTGTAGAACTCACAGATACCTTCGTTTTGACTGGTTATGGCTTCCGTAACTCTAAACGAGCCAAGAGTTATGGCCCTTCGAAGAATCGATATCCACAAGGTGCAACATCTACGGTGCAGGGTGCAACATCCGTCCAAAATGACGAAACAGTGCCGTACGACCTTTAGAAATGAATGCATGGATTTGAAACATTGCAGTACCATGGTGCACCACTCTCCAGCGATGGTAAATCATAGACCAGCGACGGGGATCCCGTTTGACAGAAAAAATCCACGTGTCGAAAAAACAAAGGGTAAAAAACTTCCATGACCCGATTGAGGTTCGGATAGGATTTTTGGGTATGAAACTAACCAGTGACGGCTGAAAGTGGTCATAGCTGTAGAACTCACAGATACCTTCGTTTTTACTGGTTATGGCTCCCGTAACTCTAAACGAGCCAAGAGTTATGGCCCTCCGAAGAATCGATATCCACAAGGTGCAACATCTACGGTGCAAGGTGCAACATCCGTCCAAAATGACGAAACAGTGCCGTGCGACCTTTAGAAATGAATGCATGGATTTGAAACATTGCAGTACCATGGTGCACTACTCTCCAGCGATGGTAAATCATAGACCAGCCACGGGGATCCCGTTTGACAGAAAAAATCCACGTGTCGAAAAAACGAAGGGTAAAAAACTTCCATGACCCGATTGAGGTTCGGATAGGATTTTTGGGTATGAAACTAATCAGTGACGGCTGAAAGCTGTCATAGCTGTAGAACTCACAGATACCTTCGTTTTTACTGGTTATGGCTCCCGTAACTCTAAACGAGCCAAGAGTTATGGCCCTCCGAAGAATCGATATCCACAAGGTGCAACATCTACGGTGCAAGGTGCAACATCCGTCCAAAATGACGAAACAGTGCCGTACGATCTTTAGAAATGAGTGCATGCATTTGAAACATTGCAGTACCATGGTGCACCACTCTCCAACGATGGTAAATCATAGACCAGCCACGGGGATCCCGTTTTACAGAAAAAATCCACGTGACGAAAAAACGAAGGGTAAAAAATTTCCTTGACCCGATTGAGGTTCGGATAGGATTTTTTAGGTATGAAACTAACCAGTGACGGCTGAAAGCGGTCATAGCTGTAGAACTCACAGATACCTTCGTTTTGACTGGTTATGGCTTCTGTAACTCTAAACGGGCCAAGAGTTATGGCCCTCCGAAGAATCGATATCCACAGGGTGCAACATCTACGGTGCAAGGTGCAACATCCGTCCAAAATGACGAAACAGTGCCGTACGACCTTTAGAAACGAGTGCATGGATTTGAAACATTGCAGTACCATGGTGCACCATTCTCCAGCGATGGTAAATCATAGACCAGCCACGGGGATCCCGTTTTACAGAAAAAATCCACGTGACGAAAAAACGAAGGGTAAAAAACTTCCTTGACCCGATTGAGGTTCGGATAGGATTTTTTGGGTATGAAACTAACCAGTGACGGCTGAAAGCGGTCATAGCTGTAGAACTCACAGATATTTTCATTTTGACTGGTTGTTGCTTCCGTAACTCTAAACGAGCCAAGAGTTATGGCCCTCCGAAGAATCGATATCCACAAGGTGCAACATCTACGGTGCAAGGTGCAACATCCGTCCAAAATGACGAAACAGTGCCGTACGACCTTTAGAAATGAATGCATGGATTTGAAACATTGCAGTACCATGGTGCACCACTCTCCAGCGATGGTAAATCATAGACCAGCGACGGGGATCCCGTTTGACAGGAAAAATCCACGTGACGAAAAAACGAAGGGTAAAAAACTTCCATGACCCGATTGAGGTTCGGATAGGATTTTTAGGTATGAAACTAACCAGTGACGGCTGAAAGCGGTCATAGCTGTAGAACTCATAGATACCTTCGTTTTTACTGGTTATGGCTCCCGTAACTCTAAACGAGCCAAGAGTTATGGCCCTCCGAAGAATCGATATCCACAAGGTGCAACATCTACGGTGCAAGGTGCAACATCCATCCAAAATGACGAAACAGTGTCGTACGACCTTTAGAAATGAATGCATGGATTTGAAACATTGCAGTACCATGGTGCACCACTCTCCAGCGATGGTAAAACATAGACCAGCGACGGGGATCCCGTTTGACAGAAAAATCCACATGTCGAAAAAACGAAGGGTAAAAAACTTCCATGACCCGATTGAGGTTCGGATAGGATTTTTGGGTATGAAACTAACCAGTGACGGCTGAAAGCTGTCATAGCTGTAGAACTCACAGATACCTTCGTTTTGACTGGTTATGGCTCCCGTAACTCTAAACGAGCCAAGAGTTATGACCCTCCGAAGAATCGATATCCACAGGGTGCAACATCTACGGTGCAAGGTGCAACATCCGTCCAAAATGACGAAACAGTGCCGTACGACCTTTAGAAATGAGTGCATGCATTTGAAACATTGCAGTACCATGGTGCACCACTCTCCAGCGATGGTAAATCATAGACCAGCCACGGGGATCCCGTTTTACAGAAAAAATCCACGTGACGAAAAAACGAAGGCTAAAAAACATCCATGACCCGATTGAGGTTCGGACAGGATTTTTGGGTATGAAACTAACCAGTGACGGCTGAAAGCCGTCATAGCAATAGAACTCACAGATACCTTCGTTTTGACTGGTTATGGCTTCCGTAACTCTAAACGAGCCAAGAGTTATGGCCCTCCGAAGAATCGATATCCACAGGGTGCAACATCTACGGTGCAAGGTGCAACATCCGTCCAAAATGACGAAACAGTGCCGTACGACCTTTAGAAATGAGTGCATGGATTTGAAACATTGCAGTACCATGGTGCACCACTCTCCAGCGATGGTAAATCATAGACCAGCCACGGGGATCCCGTTTTACAGAAAAAATCCACTTGACGAAAAAACGAAGGGTAAAAAATTTCCTTGACCCGATTGAGGTTCGGATAGGATTTTTTGGGTATGAAACTAACCAGTGACGGCTGAAAGCGGTCACAGCTGTAGAACTCACAGATACCTTCGTTTTGACTGGTTATGGCTTCTGTAACTCTAAACGGGCCAAGAGTTATGGCCCTCCGAAGAATCGATATCCACAGGGTGCAACATCTACGGTGCAAGATGCAACATCCCTCCAAAATGACGAAACAGTGCCGTACGACCTTTAGAAACGAGTGCATGGATTTGAAACATTGCAGTACCATGGTGCACCACTCTCCAGCGATGGTAAATCATAGACCAGCCACGGGGATCCCGTTTTACAGAAAAAATCCACGTGACGAAAAAACGAAGGGTAAAAAACTTCCTTGACCCGATTGAGGTTCGGATAGGATTTTTTGGGTATGAAACTAACCAGTGACGGCTGAAAGAGGTCATAGCTGTAAAACTCACAGATACCTTCGTTTTGACTGGTTATGGCTTCCGTAACTCTAAACGAGCCAAGAGTTATGGCCCTCCGAAGAATCGATATCCACAGGGTGCAACATCTACGGTGCAAGGTGCAACATCCGTCCAAAATGACGAAACAGTGCCGTACGACCCTAGAAATGAGGGCGTGGATTTGAAACATTGCAGTACCATGGTGCACCACTCTCCAGCGATGGTAAATCATAGACCAGCCACGGGGATCCCGTTTTACAGAAAAAATCCACGTGACGAAAAAACGAAGGGTAAAAAACATCCATGACCCGATTGAGGTTCGGATTGGATTTTTGGGTATGAAACTAACCAGTGACGGCTGAAAGCTGTCATGGCTGTAGAACTCACAGATACCTTCGTTTTGACTGGTTATGGGTCTCGTACTCTAAACGAGCCAAGAGCTTTGGCCCTCCGAAGAATCGATATCCACAGGGTGCAACATTTACGGTGCAAGGTGCAACATCCGTCCAAAATGACGAAACAGTGCCGTACGACCTTTAGAAATGAGTGCATGCATTTGAAACATGGCAGTACCATGGTGTACCACTCTCCAGCGATGGTAAATCATAGACCAGCCACGGGGATCCCGTTTTACAGAAAAAATCCACGTGACGAAAAAACGAAGGGTAAAAAACTTCCATGACCCGATTGAGGTTCGGATAGGATTTTTGGGTATGAAACTAACCAGTGACGGCTGAAAGCTGTCATGGCTATAGAACTCACAGATACCTTCGTTTTGACTGGTTATGGCTCCCGTAACTCAAAACGAGCCAAGAGTTATGGCCCTCCGAAGAATCGATATCCACAGGGTGCAACATCTACGGTGCAAGGTGCAACATCCGTCCCAAATGACGAAACAGTGCCATACGACCTTTAGAAATGAGTGCATGCATTTGAAACATTGCAGTACCATGGTGCACCACTCTCCAGCGATGGTAAATCATAGACCAGCCACGGGGATCCCGTTTTACAGAAAAAATCCACGTGACGAAAAAACGAAGGGTAAAAAACTTCCATGACCCGATTGAGGTTCGGATAGGATTTTTGGGTATGAAATTAACCAGTGACGGCTGAAAGCTATCATAGATGTAGAACTCACAGATACCTTCGTTTTGACTGGTTTTGTCTCCCGTAACTCTAAACGAGCCAAGAGTTATGGCCCTCCGAAGAATCGATATCCACAGGGTGCAACATCTACGGTGCAAGGTGCAACATCCGTCCAAAATGACGAAACAGTGCCTTACGACCTTTAGAAATGAGTGCATGGATTTGAAACATTGCAGTACCATGGTGCACCACTCTCCAGCGATGGTAAATCATAGACCAGCCACGGGGATCCCGTTTTACAGAAAAAATCCACGTGACGAAAAAACGAAGGGTAAAAAACTTCCTTGACCCGATTGAGGTTCGGACATGATTTTTTGGGTATGAATCTAACCAGTGACGGCTGAAAGCTGCCATAGCTGTAGAACTCACAGATACCTTCGTTTTGACTGGTTATGGCTCCCGTAACTCTAAACGAGCCAAGAGTTATGGCCCTCCGAAGAATCGATATCCACAGGGTGCAACATCTACGGTGCAAGGTGCAACATCCGTCCAAAATGACGAAACAGTGCCGTACGACCTTTAGAAATGAGTGCATGCATTTGAAACATTGTAGTACCATGGTGCACCACTCTCCAGCGATGGTAAATCATAGACCAGCCACGGGGATCCCGTTTTACAGAAAAAATCCACGTGACGAAAAAACGAAGGGTAAAAAACTTCCATGACCCGATTGAGGTTCGGACAGGATTTTTGGGTATGAAACTAAACAGTGACGGCTAAAAGCTGTCATGGCTGTAGAACTCACAGATACCTTCGTTTTGACTGGTTATGGCTCCCGTAACTCTAAACGAGCCAAGAGTTATGGCCCTCCGAAGAATCGATATCCACAGGGTGCAACATCTACGGTGCAAGGTGCAACATCCGTCCAAAATGACGAAACAGTGCCGTACGATCTTTAGAAATGAGTGCATGGATTTGAAACATTGCAGTACCATGGTGCACCACTCTCCAGCGATGGTAAATCATAGACCAGCCACGGGGATCCCGTTTTACAGAAAAAATCCACTTGACGAAAAAACGAAGGGTAAAAAATTTCCTTGACCCGATTGAGGTTCGGATAGGATTTTTTGGTATGAAACTAACCAGTGACGGCTGAAAGCGGTCACAGCTGTAGAAATCACAGATACCTTCGTTTTGACTGGTTATGGCTTCTGTAACTCTAAACGGGCCAAGAGTTATGGCCCTCCGAAGAATCGATATCCACAGGGTGCAACATCTACGGTGCAAGGTGCAACATCCGTCCAAAATGACGAAACAGTGCCGTACGACCTTTAGAAATGAGTGCATGCATTTGAAACATTGCAGTACCATGGTGCACCACTCTCCAGCGATGGTAAATCATAGACCAGCCATGGGGATCCCGTTTTACAGAAAAAATCCACGTGACGAAAAAACGAAGGGTAAAAAACTTCCATGACCCGATTGAGGTTCGGATAGGATTTTTGGGTATGAAACTAACCAGTGACGGCTGAAAGCTGTCAAAGCTGTAGAACTCACAGATACCTTCGTTTTGACTAGTTTTGGCTCCCGTAACTCTAAACGAGCCAAGAGTTATGGCCCTCCGAAGAATCGATATCCACAGGGTGCAACATCTACGGTACAAGGTGCAACATCCGTCCAAAATGACGAAACAGTGCCTTACGACCTTTAGAAATGAGTGCATGGATTTGAAACATTGCAGTACCATGGTGCACCACTCTCCAGCGATGGTAAATCATAGACCAGCCACGGGGATCCCGTTTTACAGAAAAAATCCACGTGACGAAAAAACGAAGGGTAAAAAACTTCCTTGACCCGATTGAGGTTCGGATAGGATTTTCTGGGTATGACACTAACCAGTGATGGCTGAAAGCCATCATAGCTGTAGAACTCACAGAACCTTCGTTTTGACTGGTTATGGCTCCCGTAACTCTAAACGAGCCAAAAGTTAAGGCCCTCCGAAGAATCTATATCCACAGGGTGCAACATCTACGGTGCAAGGTGCAACATCCGTCCAAAATGACGAAACAGTGCCGTACGACCTTTAGAAATGAGTGCATACATTTGAAACATTGCAGTACCATGGTGCACCACTCTCCAGCGATGGTAAATCATAGACCAGCCACGGGGATCCCGTTTTACAGAAAAAATCCACGTGACGAAAAAACGAAGGGTAAAAAACTTCCTTGACCCGATTGAGGTTCGGATAGGATTTTCTGGGTATGACACTAACCAGTGATGGCTGAAAGCCATCATAGGTGTAGAACTCACAGATACCTTCGTTTTGACTGGTTATGGCTCCCGTAACTCTAAACGAGCCAAAAGTTAAGGCCCTCCGAAGAATCGATATCCACAGGGTGCAACATCTACGGTGCAAGGTGCAACATCCGTCCAAAATGACGAAACAGTGCCGTACGACCTTTAGAAATGAATGCATGGATTTGAAACATTGCAGTACCATGGTGCACCACTCTCCAGCGATGGTAAATCATAGACCAGCCACGGAAATCCCGTTTTACAGAAAAAATCCACGTGACGAAAAAACGAAGGGTAAAAAACTTCCATGACCCGATTGAGGTTCGGATAGGATTTTTGGGTATGAAACTAACCAGTGACGGCTGAAAGCTGTCATGGCTGTAGAACTCACAGATACCTTCGTTTTGACTGGTTATGGCTCCCGTAACTCTAAACGAGCCAAGAGTTATGGCCCTCCGAAGAATCGATATCCACAGGGTGCAACATCTACGGTGCAAGGTGCAACATCCGTCCAAAATGACGAAACAGTGCCGTACGACCTTTAGAAATGAGTGCATGGATTTGAAACATTGCAGTACCATGGTGCACCACTCTCCAGCGATGGTAAATCATAGACCAGCCACGGGGATCCCGTTTTACAGAAAAAATCCACGTGACGAAAAAACGAAGGGTAAAAAACTTCCTTGACCCGATTGAGGTTCGGATAGGATTTTTTGGGTATGAAACTAACCAGTGACGGCTGAAAGCGGTCATAGCTGTAGAACTCACAGATACCTTCGTTTTGACTGGTCATGGCTTCCGTAACTCTAAACGAGCTAAGAGTTATGGCCCTCCGAAGAATCGATATCCACAGGGTGCAACATCTACGGTGCAAGGTGCAACATCCGTCCAAAATGACGAAACAGTGCCGTACGACCTTTAGAAATGAGTGCATGGATTTGAAACATTGCAGTACCATGGTGCACCACTCTCCAGCGATGGTAAATCATAGACCAGCCACGGGGATCCCGTTTTACAGAAAAAATCCACGTGACGAAAAAACGAAGGGTAAAAAACTTCCTTGACCCGATTGAGGTTCGGATAGGATTTTTTGGGTATGAAACTAACCAGTGACGGCTGAAAGCGGTCATAGCTGTAGAACTCACAGATACCTTCGTTTTGACTGGTCATGGCTTCCGTAACTCTAAACGAGCCAAGAGTTATGGCCCTCCGAAGAATCGATATCCACAGGGTGCAACATCTACGGTGCAAGGTGCAACATCCGTCCAAAATGACGAAACAGTGCCGTACGACCTTTAGAAATGAGGGCATGGATTTGAAACATTGCAGCACCATGGTGCACCACTCTCCAGCGATGGTAAATCATAGACCAGCCATGGGGATCCCGTTTTACAGAAAAAATCCACGTGACGAAAAAACGAAGGGTAAAAAACATCCATGACCCGATTGAGGTTCGGATTGGATTTTTGGGTATGAAACTAACCAGTGATGGCTGAAAGCTGTCATGGCTGTAGAACTCACAGATACCTTCATTTTGACTGGTTATGGCTCCCTTAGCTCTAAACGAGCCAAGAGTTATGGCCCTCCGAAGAATCGATATCCACAGGGTGCAACATCTACGGTGCAAGGTGCAACATCCGTCCAAAATGACGAAACAGTGTCGTACGACCTTTAGAAATGAGTGCATGCATTTGAAACGTTGCAGTACCATGGTGCACCACTCTCCAGCGATGGTAAATCATAGACCAGCCACGGGGATCCCGTTTTACAGAAAAAATCCACGTGACGAAAAAACGAAGGGTAAAAAACTTCCATGACCCGATTGAGGTTCGGATAGGATTTTTGGGTATGAAACTAACCAGTGACGGCTGAAAGCGGTCATGGCTGTAGAACTCACAGATACCTTCGTTTTGACTGGTTATGGCTCCCGTAACTCTAAACGAGCCAAGAGTTATGGCCCTCCGAAGAATCGATATCCACAGGGTGCAACATCTACGGTGCAAGGTGCAACATCCATCCAAAATGACGAAACAGTGCCGTACGACCTTTAGAAATGAGTGCATGCATTTGAAACGTTGCAGTACCATGGTGCACCACTCTCCAGCGATGGTAAATCATAGACCAGCCACGGGGATCCCGTTTTACAGAAAAAATCCACGTGACGAAAAAACGAAGGGTAAAAAACTTCCTTGACCCGATTGAGGTTCGGATAGGATTTTTGGGTATGAAACTAACCAGTTACGGCTGAAAGCTGTCATTGCTGTAGAACTCACAGATACCTTCGTTTTGACTGGTTATGGCTCCCGTAACTCTAAACGAGCCAAGAGTTATGGCCCTCCGAAGAATCGATATCCACAGGGTGCAACATCTACGGTGCAAGGTGCAACATCCGTCCAAAATGATGAAACAGTGCCGTACGACCTTTAGAAATGAGTGCATGCATTTGAAACATTGCAGTACCATGGTGCACCACTCTCCAGCAATGGTAAATCATAGACCAGCCACGGGGATCCCGTTTTACAGAAAAAATCCACGTGACGAAAAAACGAAGGGTAAAAAACTTCCTTGACCCGATTGAGGTTCGGACATGATTTTTTGGGTATGAATCTAACCAGTGATGGCTGAAAGCTGCCATAGCTGTAGAACTCACAGATACCTTCGTTTTGACTGGTTATGGCTCCCGTAACTCTAAACGAGCCAAGAGTTATGGCCCTCCGAAGAATCGATATCCACAGGGTGCAACATCTACGGTGCAAGGTGCAACATCCGTCCAAAATGACGAAACAGTGCCGTACGACCTTTAGAAATGAGTGCATGCATTTGAAACATTGCAGTACCATGGTGCACCACTCTCCAGCGATGGTAAATCATAGACCAGCCACGGGGATCCCGTTTTACAGAAAAAATCCACGGGACGAAAAAACGAAGGGTAAAAAACTTCCTTGACCCGATTGAGGTTCGGAAATGATTTTTTGGGTATGAATCTAACCAGTGACGGCTGAAAGCTGCCATAGCTGTAGAACTCACAGATACCTTCGTTTTGACTGGTTATCGCTCGCGTAACTCTAAACGAGCCAAGAGTTAAGGCCCTCCGAAGAATCTATATCCACAGGGTGCAACATCTACGGTGCAAGGTGCAACATCCGTCCAAAATGACGAAACTGTGCCGTACGACCTTTAGAAATGAGTGCATGCATTTGAAACATTGCAGTACCATGGTGCACCACTCTCCAGCGATGGTAAATCATAGACCAGCCACGGGGATCCCGTTTTACAGAAAAAATACACGTGACGAAAAAACGAAGGGTAAAAAACTTCCATGACCCGATTGAGGTTCGGATAGGATTTTTGGGTATGAAACTAACCAGTGACAGCTGAAAGCTGTCATAGCTGTAGAACTCACAGATACCTTCGTTTTGACTGGTTATGGCTCCCGTAACTCTAAACGAGCCAAGAGTTATGGCCCTCCGAAGAATCGATATCCACAGGGTGCAACATCTACGGTGCAAGGTGCAACATCCGTCCAAAATGACGAAACAGTGCCGTACGACCTTAAGAAATGAGTGCATGGATTTGAAACATTGCAGTACCATGGTGCACCATTCTCCAGCGATGGTAAATCATAGACCAGCCACGAAGATCCCGTTTTACAGAAAAAATCCACGTGACGAAAAAACGAAGGGTAAAAAACTTTCTTGACCCGATTGAGGTTCGGATATGATTTTTTGGGTATGAATCTAACCAGTGACGGCTGAAAGCCGCCATAGCTGTAGAACTCACAGATACCTTCGTTTTGACTGGTTATGGCTCCCGTAACTCTAAACGAGCCAAAAGTTATGGCCCTCCGAAGAATCGATATCCACAGGGTGCAACATCTACGGTGCAAGGTGCAACATCTGTCCAAAATGACGAAACAGTGCCGTACGACCTTTAGAAATGAGTGCATGCATTTGAAACATTTCAGTACCATGGTGCACCACTCTCCAGCGATGGTAAATCATAGACCAGCCACGGGGATACCGTTTTACAGAAAAAATCCACGTGACGAAAAAACGAAGGGTAAAAAACTTCCATGACCCGATTGAGGTTCGGATAGGATTTTTGGGTATGAAACTAACCAGTGACGGCTGAAAGCCGTCATAGCGGTAGAACTCACAGATACCTTCGTTTTGACTGGTTATGGCTCCCGTAACTCCAAACGAGCCAAGAGTTATGGCCCCCCGAAGAATCGATATCCACAGGGTGCAACATCTACGGTGCAAGGTGCAACATCCGTCCAAAATGACGAAACAGTGCCTTATGACCTTTAGAAATGAGTGCATGGATTTGAAACATTGCAGTACCATGGTGCACAACTCTTCAGCGATGGTAAATCACAGACCAGCCACGGGGATCCCGTTTTACAGAAAAAATCCACGTGACGAAAAAACGAAGGGTAAAAAACTTCCTTGACCCGATTGAGGTTCGGATAGGATTTTTTGGGTATGACACTAACCAGTGATGGCTGAAAGCCGTCATAGCTGTAGAACTCACAGATACCTTCGTTTTGACTGGTTATGGCTCCCGTAACTCTAAATGAGCCAAAAGTTATGGCCCTCCGAAGAATCGATATCCACAGGGTGCAACATCTACGGTGCAAGGTGCAACATCCGTCCAAAAGGACGAAACAGTGCCTTACGACCTTTAGAAATGAGTGCATAGATTTGAAACATTGCAGTACCATGGTGCACCACTCTCCAGCGATCGTAAATCATAGACCAGCCACGGGGATCCCGTTTTACAGAAAAAATCCACGTGACGAAAAAACGAAGGGTAAAAAACTTCCTTGACCCGATTGAGGTTCAGATAGGATTTTTTGGGTATGACACTAACCAGTGACGGCTGAAAGCCGTCATAGCTGTAGAACTCACAGATACCTTCGTTTTGACTGGTTATGGCTCCCGTAACTCTAAACGAGCCAAAAGTTATGGCCCTTCGAAGAATCGATATCCACAGGGTGCAACATCTACGGTGCAAGGTGCAACATCCGTCCAAAATGACGAAACAGTGCCGTACGACCTTTAGAAATGAGTGCATGGATTTGATACATTGCAGTACCATGGTGCACAACTCTCCAGTGATGGTAAATCATAGACCAGCCACGGGGATCCCGTTTTACAGAAAAAATCCACGTGACGAAAAAACGAAGGGTAAAAAACTTCCTTGACCCGATTGAGGTTCGGAGAGGATTTTTTGGGTATGAAACTAACCAGTAGTTTGCGCCAAAATTGGTCACGAACACCCGATACCGTAGAAGCACCAGTGTATGAATATAAATTAGTGATATTCAAACACAAATAACGAATCTCAGCAAATATACGACAACAATCCAAAAGTAAAGAACAGAGACACAAGTTTTATAGTGGTTCGGCTATCTCCGGCCTACGTCCACTCCAATTTTTTTTCCTTATATTGATTATCCTTGAAGATTACAGTGATTACAAAGTCCAAATCTGAAAGAAAATAGCTATAATGATGCTATGGAATGATCCTAGCAGCGTCCGGGCATGCTTTTCCTTTCTCAACTCTCCGACCCTCTTTTCTGAATTACCAGGGGCTCTATTTATAGGCGTGGAAGGCTGAAATCCCGCCTAAAACCTGGGGAGGCTGCTTGGCACGTGAGGGGGGCCCACAGGCCCGTGTTCTCGGAATCCGTGCCCAGTTTGGGATCGATTCGAAGTGACGTTCGAATCGATCAAGAATTCATCCAATTGAGCTGAAATTTGGCGTGAACATTCTTTAACATGTATGTAAGCTCCTGTAAAAACTTCATTGCATTTGAATTAGCGATATGGAAGATATGATCGATTCAAGATCAAAGCTCCGTGCGTTCTGCCTGGTTCGAACCCATACTTCGAACCCGCCTTCTTCGAAACCATCCACTTCGAAACCATCCACTTCGAAACCATCTCCTTCGAATCCATAAGGCCGACTCCTTCGAATCCATGCTTTTCGAATCCATGCTTTCTGAAGCCGCCTCCTTCGAGTCCATATCCTACGAGTCCATCCTTTTCGAATCCATCCCTTTCGAATCCACGTCCTTCGAATCCGTGTCCCTTGCTTCGTATCCATCATCTTCGAATCCATGTCCATTTCGAATCCATCTCCTTCTTCGAATCCATGTCCACTTCGAATCCATCTTCTTCTTCGAATCCATGTCCACTTCGAATCCATCTCCTTCTTCGAGTCCATGTCCACTTCGAATCCATCTTCTTCTTCGAATCCATGTCCACTTCGAATCCATATCCTTCTTCGAATCCATGTCCACTTCGAATCCATCTCCTTCTTCGAGTCCATGTCCACTTCGAATCCATCTTCTTCTTCGAATCCATGTCCACTTCGAATCCATTTCCTTCTTCGAATCCATGTCCACTTCGAATCCATCTTCTTCGTCGAATCCATCTTCTTTGTATCCATCGAGTCCCCATCGATTCGAAGTACCATCGATGCGAACTTGGTGGGTTCGAATCCATCCTGATGGGTTCGAATCTGATGGATTCGAACCTAGCACTCCATCTTGATGGATTCGAACAGCATACCTCTCCCACCTTGAATCCATCATATTTCCTTCATACGAACTCCGATTAACCTGAAATTTGAAACATAGCCTTTTCTAGTCCATATCATTGTCTCCAATCAATTTCGTCCCGATCGGAGTTTAACAAAATTTTGACGATATCGATCACAACCTTGATTCCAACTGATCTCCAATCCTGATATCCATAATTCCTTGCCAATTTGTTGATATTCCAGTTTTGACCAAAAAATGGGATAACATTTTGCCCCCCAAAACATGCCTTGTGACAACAAGGCGTGTTTTGAATAACTCCGAATCCAATAGCCGAAGTCCAAAGCCATATCGCCAGAGTATATCTCCCTTGACTGCTTCGAGTCGATGTCCAATTCCAGATCCAATAACCAAAGCCTTAGACAATTCTGTATCCATTCGAACTCGACAACCGAGTTCCAATCCATCCTTATCCAATAGCCAATAACCGAATCCAGGACCTCTCCGGGTTGATATCCAAATCCATAACCTCTCTGGGCTCCTTCCAAGCATAATCCACATCTGACGACCGTGGTCCAGTGCCCCTGGTCGTTGAGTTGACCTTCCGGTTCTTTTCAAGCGCAATCCATACTTGGTGTCCTTGGTCCAGTATCCCTGGACGATGAGCTAACCTCTCCGGGTTCTTGCCAAGCGTAATCCACACTTGACGACCTTGGCCCAGTGTCCCTGGGCGCTGTAAAATGCCATGGCTTAAGTCCTAAGCCGAATCCTGGTCTCTCCGGACCCTTGCCGAGCATAGTCCATACTCAACGACCTGAAAATAATAATTGATTATAGAGGGCCTAAGTCCTAGGCCGAATCCTGGTCACTCCGGACCCTTGCCAAGCATAGTCCATACTTGATGACCTGAATGAGCCAACTCACCTTGTTCGGGCAAAGTGACTCACCCCTTGCCAGGCATAATCCATACCTGACGACCATTTATCAAAAACCAGATAAAAGTCCAACCAAAATCCAGTCCAAAATCCAAATCCGAAATTCAAATCCGAAATCCAAATCCAAAATTCAAATCCAAATCCAAAATTCAAATCCAAAACCAGAAAACCAAAAATCCAAACCACCATCCAAAACCAAAAACAATTATCCAAAGGAAAATCCAATCATCCAAAGGAAAAGCAAGAAAAACCAGGAGCTCAATCCAAGCTCTAAAACCAAATTCAAAAAGAAAAGCAATGTCCAATCTAAAAGCAAGAAATAAATTTCACAAACCATAGCGTCCCGGTTTATCATCATTCAGAGCATGCCTAGGGGCTATCTCTGTCCCCGTACATGTGTAAATGACTTTACCGTTTGCTATTAGCTTGTTACTTATTCCATATTATCCTGGTTAATGGATGATCAGTCGACCATCATCCTTGGGCCTCCCATCATCACGGCGTGAGGTGGTCGGTGGTTGCTCCTGCTCCACCGTTGCATTCCGAGTTCCAACGTATTGCTGCAACTTTCCATTCCTTACATGCTCCTCGATAATATCCTTTAGGTGCCTGCAGCTGTTGGTATCGTGTCCATCCAGATCATGGAAGAGACAGTGCCTTCCTGATGTCCTTTCCCGCTCTGTTGGTTCCCTCCTAGCCGGCCTTCGGTAGGGAAGGCGGTTCCGAGTTTCCAAGTATATCCGCTCCAGCGTCTCGTTCAATCCAGTGTATGTGGAAAACTTTGGATCCTTCCATCGTTTTCTAGCGTTTCCAGAGTCGTCATCTAACTTCCTTTTTCCTTTATCTTTATCCGAACCATTTTTGGATACCGCTCCAACCTCGATTGCACTAACCTTTTTCAACTTTAAATCCATACTTGCATCTTCTTGCCGAAGGAACCTTTCTGCCTCATGAAAGAATTCGTCGAGATTTTGCGGGGGATCTCGTATCAGAGATACCTTGAAATCCGAATTCTCCTTGACTCCTGATACTGCTGCCATTAAAACCATTGATGGATCAGGCCGATCCACCGAAGCGACTGCCGCACTGAATCGAGTTAGAAAAGCTCTAAGCGATTCGTCCATCCTTTGCTTCACCGATGTTAAAGTCATCACGTTCTTCGGCCTCTTGACGTGAACCCGAAACTGTCCCAGAAACTTTTCCACTAATCCCTTCCAAGTCCTGATAGATCCTTCTCCCAGCTGCCTAAACCACATTGCAGCTAAGTCCTTCAAATACAAAGGGAAACATCGGGCCATCACTTCCTCCGATGCCCCCAGCACCTCCATGTGTCTGGTGTACCTCATTAAGTGATCTGTTGGATCCGTCTTACCATCATATACCTCCACGCTAGGTAGCTTGAACTTAGGTGGATTCTGAGCCATCCTTATCTCCCGAGCGAATGGACTTCTATTCACTCCTTCCAAATCTCCGTTTGTCAAACCACCACGCACAGTCTTCCTGATCATTTCTACTAATCCTGTATTGTCTGGTAGGGGTTTCCCCCCATGCCCCCGAGGGAACTCTGGTACATATTCCTCGTGTGGCTCACTAGCAGCAACGTTAGCTCTAGCTTGTTGAATTCCTTCCAAAGGTTCTCCTGCATTGAATCCTGTGGGCCTGCCCCCAAGCCCTTGTTGATTGCCTTCTGGCTCCGTATCCTGTCCTTCATTGGGTTCCACAACCCTAGCTCCTTGTCCTGCATCCGTAGCTGCTGTAGCTGTTCCTAAGTTCTGCATCCCTGCAGCACTCATTTGTTCCAAGAAAGTTTGCATCATTTCCTGTTGACTTTTCAACAATCTCTCCTGCAAAGAATTGGCCATAGCTTCCATTTCATCCCGAGTTATGTAGACCGAAGCCTGTCCTTCCTCACCTCCGGAGGATGCTTGTTGACTTCCTCCTTGTTGGCTTCTCTCAGCCCTTAGCCTTCTGCTATTCTGCCTAGTCATTGTCTTCCAAATCCAAATTCCTCAAACTCTTCAAATCTGATGTAGCGGGTGCTAGTTGTTCTCGGTGAAAGCACCAAAATGTTTGCGCCAAAATTGGTCACGAACACCCGATACCGTAAAAGCACCGGTGTATGAATATAAATTAGTGATATTCAAACACAAATAACGAATCTCAGCAAATATACGACAGCAATCCAAAAGTAAAGAACAAAGACACAAGTTTTATAGTGGTTCGGCTATCTCCGGCCTAAGTCCACTCCATTTTTTTTTCCTTTTATTGATTATCCTTGAAGATTACAGCGATTACAAAGTCCAAATCTGAAAGAAAATAGCTATAATGATGCTATGGAACGATCCTAGCAGCGTCCGGGCATGCTTTTCCTTTCTCAACTCTCCGACCCTCTTTTCTGAATGACTAGGGGCTCTATTTATAGGCGTGGAAGGCTGAAATCCCGCCTAAAACCTGGGGAGGCTGCTTGGCACGTGAGGGGGGCCCACAGGCCCGTGTTCTCGGAATCCGTGCCCAGTTTGGGATCGATTCGAAGTGACGTTCGAATCGATCAAGAATCCATCCAATTGAGCTGAAATTTGGCGTGAACATTCTTCGACATGTATGTAAGCTCCTATAAAAATTTCATTGCATTTGGATCAGCGGTTTGGAAGATATGATTGATTCAAGATCAAAGCTCCGTGCGTTCTGCCTGGTTCGAACCCATACTTCGAACCCGCCTTCTTCGAAACCATCCACTTCGAAACCATCTCCTTCGAATCCATAAGGCCGACTCCTTCGAATCCATGCTTTTCAAATCCATGCTTTCTGAAGCCGCCTCCTTCGAGTCCATATCCTACGAGTCCATCCTTTTCGAATCCATCCCTTTCGAATCCACGTCCTTCGAATCCGTGTCCCTTGCTTCGTATCCATCATCTTCGAATCCATGTCCATTTCGAATCCATCTCCTTCTTCGAATCCATGTACACTTCGAATCCATCTTCTTCTTCGAATCCATGTCCACTTCGAATCCATCTCCTTCTTCGAGTCCATGTCCACTTCGAATCCATCTTCTTCTTTGAATCCATGTCCACTTCGAATCCATTTCCTTCTTCGAATCCATGTCCACTTCGAATCCATCTCCTTCTTCGAGTCCATGTCCACTTCGAATCCATCTTCTTCTTCGAATCCATGTCCACTTCGAATCCATTTCCTTCTTCGAATCCACGTCCACTTCGAATCCATCTTCTTCTTCGAATCCATCTTCTTTGTATCCATCGAGTCCCCATCGATTCGAAGTACCATCGATGCAAACTTGGTGGGTTCGAATCCATCCTGATGGGTTCGAATCTGATGGATTCGAACCTAGCACTCCATATTGATGGATTCGAACAGCATACCTCTCCCACCTTGAATCCATCATATTTCCTTCATACGAACTCCGATTAACCTGAAATTTGAAACATAGCCTTTTCTAGTCCATATCATTGTCTCCAATCAATTTCGTCCCGATCGGAGTTTAACAAAATTTTGACGATATCGATCACAGCCTTGATTCCAACTGATCTCCAATCTTGATATCCATAATTCCTTGCCAATTTGTTGATATTCCAGTTTTGACCAAAAAATGGGATAACACCAGTGATGGCTGAAAGCCGTCATAGCTGTAGAACTCACAGATACCTTCGTTTTGACTGGTTATGGCTCCCGTAACTCTAAACGAGCCAAGAGTTATGGCCCTCCGAATAATCGATATCCACAGGGTGCAACATCTACGGTGTAAGGTGCAACATCCGTCCAAAATGACGAAACAGTGTCGTACGACCTTTAGTAATGAGTGCATGGATTTGAAACATTGCAGTGCCATGGTGCACCACTCTCCAGCGATGGTAAATCATAGACCAGCCACGGGGATCCCGTTTTACAGAAAAAATCCACGTGACGAAAAAACGAAGGGTAAAAAACTTCCTTGACCCGATTGAGGTTCGGAAAGGATTTTTTGGGTATGAATCTAACCAGTGACGGCTGAAAGCTGCCATAGCTGTAGAACTCACAGATACCTTTGTTTTGACTGGTTATGGCTCCCGTAACTCTAAACGAGGCAAGAGTTATGGCCATCCGAAGAACCGATTTCCACAGGGTGCAACATCTGCGGTGCAAGGTGCAACATCTGTCCAAAATGACGAAACCGTGCCGTACGACCTTTAGAAATGGGTGCATGGATTTGAAACGGTGCAGTACCATGGTGCACCACTCTCCAGCGATGGTAAATCATTGACCAGCCACGGGGATCCCGTTTTACAGAAAAAATCCACGTGACGAAAAAACGAAGGGTAAAAACTTCCTTGACCCGATCGAGGTTCAGATAGGATTTTTTTGGTATGAAACTAACCAGTGACGGTTGAAAGCCGTCATAGCTGTAGAACTCACAGATACCTTCGTTTTGACTGGTTATGGCTCCCGTAATTCCAAACGAGCCAAGAGTTATGGCCCTCCGAATAATCGATATCCATAGGGTGCAACATCTACGGTGCAAGGTGCAACTTCCGTCCAAAATGACGAAACCGTGCCGTACGACCTTTAGAAATGGGTGCATGGAATTGAAACGGTGCAGTACCATGGTGCAACACTCTCCAGCGATGGTAAATCATTGACCAGCCACAGGGATCCCGTTTTACAGAAAAAATCCACGTGAGGAAAAAACGAAGGGTAAAGAACTTCCATGACCCGATTGAGGTTCGGATAGGATTTTTTGGGTATGAAACTAACCAGTGACGGCTGAAAGCTGTCATAGATGTAGAACTCACAGATACCTTCGTTTTGACTGGTAATGGCTCCCGTAACTCTAAACGAGCCAAGAGTTATGTCCCTCCGAAGAATCGATATCCACAGGGTGCAACATCTGCGGTGCAAGGTGCAACATCCGTCCAAAATGACGAAACCGTGCTGTACGACCTTTAGAAATGGGTGCATGGATTTGAAACGGTGCAGTACCATGGTGCACCACTCTCCAGCGATGGTAAATCATTGACCAGCCACGGGGATCCCGTTTTACAGAAAAAATCCACGTGACGAAAAAACGAAGGGTAAAAACTTCCTTGACCCGATCGAGGTTCGGATAGGATTTTTTGGGTATGAAACTAACCAGTGACGGCTGAAAGCCGTCATAGCTGTAGAACTCACAGATACCTTCGTTTTGACTGGTTATGGCTCCCGTAACTCCAAACGAGCCAAGAGTTATGGCCCTCCGAATAATCGATATCCATAGGGTGCAACATCTACGGTGCAAGGTGCAACATCCGTCCAAAATGACGAAACCGTGCCGTACGACCTTTAGAAATGGGTGCATGGAATTGAAACGGTGCAGTACCATGGTGCACCACTCTCCAGCGATGGTAAATCATTGACCAGCCACGGGGATCCCGTTTTACAGAAAAAATCCACGTGAGGAAAAAACGAAGGGTAAAGAACTTTCATGACCCGAGTGAGGTTCGGATAGGATTTTTTGGGTATGAAACTAACCAGTGACGGCTGAAAGCGGTCATAGCTGTAGAACTCACAGATACCTTCGTTTTGACTGGTAATGGCTCCCGTAACTCTAAACGAGCCAAGAGTTATGGCCCTCCGAAGAATCGATATCCACAGGGTGCAACATCTGCGGTGCAAGGTGCAACATCCGTCCAAAATGACGAAACCGTGCCGTACGACCTTTAGAAATGGGTGCATGGATTTGAAACGGTGCAGTACCATGGTGCACCACTCTCCAGCGATGGTAAATCATTGACCAGCCACGGGGATCCCGTTTTAAAGAAAAAATCCACGTGACGAAAAAACGAAGGGTAAAAACTTCCTTGACCCGATCGAGGTTCGGATAGGATTTTTTGGGTATGAAACTAAACAGTGACGGCTGAAAGCCATCATAGCTGTAGAACTCACAGATACCTTCATTTTGACTGGTTATGGCTCCCGTAACTCTAAACGAGCCAAGAGTTATGGCCCTCCGAAGAATCGATATCCACAGGGTGCAACATCTACGGTGCAAGGTGCAACATCCGTCCAAAATGACGAAACAGTGTCGTACGACCTTTAGAAATGAGTGCATGGATTTGAAACATTGCAGTACCATGGTGCACCACTCTCCAGCGATGGTAAATCATAGACCAGCCACGGGGATCCCGTTTTACAGAAAAAATCCACGTGACGAAAAAACGAAGGGTAAAAAACTTCCTTGACCAGATTGAGGTTCGGATAGGATTTTTTGGGTATGAAACTAACCAGTGACGACTGAAAGCTGTCATAGCTGTAGACCTCACAGATACCTTCGTTTTGACTGGTTATGACTCCCGTAACTCTAAACGAGCCAAGAGTTATGGCCCTCCGAAGAATCGATATCCACAGGGTGCGACATCTACAATGCAAGGTGCAACATCCGTCCAAAATGACGAAACAGTGCCGTACGACCTTTAGAAATGAGTGCATGTATTTGAAACATTGCAGTACCATGGTGCACCACTCTCCAGCAATGGTAAATCATAGACCAACCACGGGGATCCCGTTTTACAGAAAAAATCCACGTGACGAAAAAACGAAGGGTAAAAAACTTCCTTGACCCGATTGAGGTTCGGATAGGATTTTTTGGGTATGAATCTAACCAGTGACGGCTGAAAGCTGCCATAGCCGTAGAACTCACAGATACCTTCGTTTTGACTGGTTATGGCTCCCGTAACTCTAAACGAGGCAAGAGTTATGGCCCTCCGAAGAATCGATTTCCACAGGGTGCAACATCTGCGGTGCAAGGTGCAACATCTGTCCAAAATGACGAAACCGTGCCTTACGACCTTTAGAAATGGGTGCATGGATTTGAAACGGTGCAGTACCATGGTGCACCACTCTCCAGCGATGGTAAATCATTGACCAGCCACTGGGATCCCGTTTTACAGAAAAAATCCACGTGATGAAAAAACGAAGGGTAAAAACTTCCTTGACCCGATCGAGGTTCGGATAGGATTTTTTGGGTATGAAACTAACCAGTGACGGATGTAAGCCATCATAGCTGTAGAACTCACAGATACCTTCGTTTTGACTGGATATGGCTCCCGTAACTCTAAACGAGCCAAGAGTTATGGCCCTCCGAAGAATCGATATCCACACGGTGCAACATCTACGGTGTAAGGTGCAACATCCGTCCAAAATGACGAAACAGTGCCGTACGACCTTTAGAAATGAGTGCATGGATTTGAAACATTGCAGTGCCGTGGTGCACCACTCTCCAGCGATGGTAAATCATAGACCAGCCATGGGGATCCCGTTTTACAGAAAAAATCCACGTGACGAAAAAACGAAGGGTAAAAAACTTCCTTGACCCGATTGAGGTTCAGATAGGATTTTTTGCGTATGACACTAACCAGTGACGGCCGAAAGCCGTCATAGCTGTAGAACTCACAGATACCTTCTTTTTGACTGGTTATGGCTCCCGTAACTCTAAACGAACCAAAAGTTATGGCCCTCCGAAGAATCGATATCCACAGGGTGCAACATCTACGGTGCAAGGTGCAACATCCGTCCAAAATGACGAAACAGTGTCGTACGACCTTTAGAAATGAGTGCATGGATTTGATACATTGCAGTACCATGGTGCACCACTCTCCAGCGATGGTAAATCATAGACCAGCCACGGGGATCCCGTTTTACAGAAAAAATCCACGTGACGAAAAAACGAAGGGTAAAAAACTTCCTTGACCCGATTGAGGTTCGGATAGGATTTTTTGGGTATGAAACTAACCAGTGATGGCTGAAAGCCGTCATAGCTGTAGAACTCACAGATACCTTCGTTTTGACTGGTTATGGCTCCCGTAACTCTAAACGAGCCAAGAGTTATGGCCCTCCGAATAATCGATATCCACACGGTGCAACATCTACGGTGTAAGGTGCAACATCCGTCCAAAATGACGAAACAGTGCCGTACGATCTTTAGAAATGAGTGCATGGATTTGAAACATTGCAGCGCCATGGTGCACCACTCTCCAGCGATGGTAAATCATAGACCAGCTACGGGGATCCCGTTTTACAGAAAAAATCCACGTGACGAAAAAACGAAGGGTAAAAAACTTCCTTGACCCGATTGAGGTTCGGATAGAATTTTTTGGGTATGAATCTAACCAGTGACGGCTAAAAGCTGCCATAGCTGTAGAACTCACAGATACCTTCGTTTTGACTGGTTATGGCTCCCGTAACTCTAAACGAGGCAAGAGTTATGGCCCTCCGAAGAATCGATTTCCACAGGGTGCAACATCTGCGGTGCAAGGTGCAACATCTGTCCAAAATGACGAAACCGTGCCGTACGACCTTTAGAAATAGGTGCATGGACTTGAAATGGTGCAGTACCATGGTGCACCACTCTCCAGCGATGGTAAATCATTGTCCAGCCACGGGGATCCCGTTTTACAGAAAAAATCCACGTGACGAAAAAACGAAGGGTAAAAACTTCCTTGACCCGATCGAGGTTCGGATAGGATTTTTTGGGTATGAAACTAACCAGTGACAGCTGTAAGCCGTCATAGCTGTAGAACTCACAGATACCTTTGTTTTGACTAGTTATGGCTCCCGTAACTCTAAACGAGCCAAGAGTTATGGCCCTCCGAAGAATCGATATCCACACGGTGCAACATCTACGGTGTAAGGTGCAACATCCGTCCAAAATGACGAAACTGTGCCGTACGACCTTTAGAAATGGGTGCATGGATTTGAAACCTTGCAGTGCCGTGGTGCACCACTCTCCAGCGATGGTAAATTATAGACCAGCCACGGGGATCCCGTTTTACAGAAAAAATCCACGTGACGAAAAAACGAAGGGTAAAAAAACTTCCTTGACCCGATTGAGGTTCGGATAGGATTTTTTGGGTATGAATCTAACCATTGACGGCTGAAAGCTGCCATAGCTGTAGAACTCACAGATACCTTCGTTTTGACTGGTTATGGCTCCCGTAACTCTAAACGAGCCAAGAGTTATGGCCCTCCGAAGAATCGATATCCATAGGGTGCAACATCTACGGTGCAAGGTGCAACATCCGTCCAAAATGACGAAACCGTGCCGTACGACCTTTAGAAATGGATGCATGGATTTGAAACGGTGCAGTACCATGGTGCACCACTCTCCAGCGATGGTAAATCATTGACCAGCCACGGGGATCCTGTTTTACAGAAAAAATCCACGTGACAAAAAAACGAAGGGTAAAAAACTCCCATGACCCGATTGAAGTTCGGATAGGATTTTTTGGGTATGAAACTACCCAACGACGGCTGAAAGCCATCATAGTTGTAGAACTCAAAGATACCTTCGTTTTGACTGGTTATGGCTCCCGTAACTCCAAACGAGCCAAGAGTTATGGCCCTCCGAATAATCGATATCCATAGGGTGCAACATCTGCGGTGCAAGGTGCAACATCCGTCCAAAATGACGAAACCGTGCCGTACGACATTTAGAAATGGGTGCATGGATTTGAAACGGTGCAGTACCATGGTGCACCACTCTCCAGCGATGGTAAATCATTGACCAGCCACGGGGATCCCGTTTTTACAAAAAAAATCCACGTGAGGAAAAAACGAAGGGTAAAAAACTTCCATAACCCGATTGAGGTTCGGATAGGATTTTTTGGGTATGAAACTAACCAGTGACGGCTGAAAGCCGTCATAGCTGTAGAACTCACAGATACCTCCGTTTTGACTGGTTATGGCTCCCGTAACTCCAAACGAGCCAAGAGTTACGGCCCTCCGAATAATCGATATCCATAGGGTGCAACATCTACGTTGCAAGGTGCAACATCCGTCCAAAATGACGAAACCGTGCCGTACGACCTTTAGAAATGGGTGCATGGATTTGAAACGGTGCAGTACCATGGTGCACCACTCTCCAGCGATGGTAAATCATTGACCAGCCACGGGGATCCCGTTTTACAGAAAAAATCCACATGACGAAAAAACGAAGGGTAAAAAACTTCCATGACCCGATTGAGGTTCGGATAGGATTTTTTGGGTATGAAATTAACCAGTGACGGCTGAAAGCCGTCATAGCTGTAGCACTCACAGATACCTTCGTTTTGACTGGTTATGGCTCCCGTAACTCTAAGCGAGCCAAGAGTTATGGCCCTCCGAAGAATCGATTTCCACAGGGTGCAACATCTGCGGTGCAAGGTGCAACATCCGTCCAAAATGACGAAACCATGCTGTACGACCTTTAGAAATGGGTGCATGGATTTGAAACGGTGCAGTACCATGTTGCACCACTCGCCAGCGATGGTAAATCATTGACAAGCCACGGGGATCCCGTTTTACAGAAAAAATCCACGTGACGAAAAAAAGAAGGGTAAAAACTTCCTTGACCGGATCGAGGTTCGGATAGGATTTTTTGGGTATGAAACTAACCAGTGACGGCTGAAAGCCATCATAGCTGTAGAACTCACATATACCTTCGTTTTGACTGGTTATGGCTCCCGTAACTCCAAACGAGCCAAGAGTTATGGCCCTCCGAATAATCGATATCCATAGGGTGCAACATCTACGGTGCAAGGTGCAACATCCGTCCAAAATGACGAAACCGTGCCGTACGACCTTTAGAAATGGGTGCATGTATTTGAAACGGTGCAGTACCATGGTGCACCACTCTCCAGCGATGGTAAATCATTGACCAGCCACGGGGATCCCGTTTTACAGAAAAAATCCACGTGACGAAAAAACGAAGGGTAAAAACTTCCATAACCCGATTGAGGTTCGGATAGAATTTTTTGGGTATGAAACTAACTAGTGACGGCTGAAAGCTGTCATAACTGTAGAACTCACAGATACCTTCGTTTTGACTGGTTATGGCTCCCGTAACTCTAAACGAGCCAAGAGTTATGGCCCTCCGAAGAATCGATATCCACAAGGTGCAACATCTACGGTGTAAGGTGCAACATCCGTCCAAAATGACGAAACAGTGCCGTACACCTTTAGAAATGACTCCATGGATTTGAAACACTGCAGTGCCATGGTGCACCACTCTCCAGCGTTGGTAAATTATAGACCAGCCACGGGGATCCCGTTTTACAGAAAAAATCCACATGACGAAAAAACGAAGGGTAAAAAACTTCCTTGACCCGATTGAGGTTCGGATAGGATTTTTTAGGTATGAATCTAATCAGTGATGGCTGAAAGCTGCCATAGCTGTAGAACTCACAGATACCTTCGTTTTGACTGTTTATGGCTCCCGTAACTCTAAACGAGGCAAGAGTTATGGCCCTCCGAAGAATCGATTTCCACAGGGTGCAACATCTGCGGTGCAAGGTGCAACATCCGTCCAAAATGACGAAACCGTGCCGTACGACCTTTAGAAATGGGTGCATGGATTTGAAACGGTGCAGTACCATGGTGCACCACTCTCCAGCGATGGTAAATCATTGACCAGCCACGGGGATCCCGTTTTACAGAAAAAATCCACGTGACGAAAAAACGAAGGGTAAAAACTTCCTTGACCCGATCGAGGTTCGGATAGGATTTTTTAAGTATGAAACTAACCAGTGACGGCTGAAAGCCGTCATAGCTGTAGAACTCATAGATATCTTCGTTTTGACTGGTTATGGCTCCCGTAACTCCAAACGAGCCAAGAGTTATGGCCCTCCGAATAATCGATATCCATAGGGTGCAACATCTACGGTGCAAGGTGCAACATCCGTCCAAAATGACGAAACCGTGCCGTACGACCTTTAGAAATGGATGCATGGATTTGAAACGGTGCATTACCAGGGTGCACCACTCTCCAGCGATGGTAAATCATTGACCAGCCACGGGGATCCCGTTTTACAGAAAAAATCCACGTGACGAAAAAACGAAAGGTAAAAAACTTCCATGACCCGATTGAGGTTCGGATAGGATTTTTTGGGTATGGAACTAACCAGTGATGGCTGAAAGCCGTCATAGCTGTAGAACTCACAGATACCTTCGTTTTGACTGGTTATGGCTCCCGTAACTCTAAACGAGCCAAGAGTTATGGCCCTTCGAATAATCGATATCCACACGGTGCAACATCTACGGTGTAAGGTGCAACATCCGTCCAAAATGACGAAACAGTGTCGTACAACCTTTAGAAATGAGTGCATGGTTTTGAAACATTGCAGTGCCATGGTGCACCACTCTCCAGCGATGGTAAATCATAGACCAGCCACGGGGATCCCGTTTTACAGAAAAAATCCACGTGACGAAAAAACGAAGGGTTAAAAACTTCCTTGACCCGATTGAGGTTCGGATAGGATTTTTTGGGTATGAATCTAACCAGTGACGGCAGAAAGTGCCATAGCTATAGAACTCACAGATACCTTCGTTTTGACTGGTTATGGCTCCCGTAACTCTAAACGAGGCAAGAGTTATGGCCATCCGAAGAATCGATTTCCACAGGGTGCAACATCTGCGGTGCAAGGTGCAACATCCGTCCAAAATGACGAAACCGTGTCGTACGACCTTTAGAAATGGGTGCATGGATTTGAAACGGCGGAGTACCATGGTGCACCACTCTCCAGCGATGGTAAATCATTGACCAGCCACGGGGATCCCGTTTTACAGAAAAAATCCACGTGACGAAAAAACGAAGGGTAAAAACTTCCTTGACCCGATCGAGGTTCGGATAGGATTTTTTGGGTATGAAACTAACCAGTGACGGCTGAAAGCTGTCATAGCTGTAGAACTCACAGATACCTTTGTTTTGACTGGTTATGGCTCCCGTAACTCCAAACGAGCCAAGAGTTATGGCCCTCCGAATAATCGATATCCATAGGGTGCAACATCTACGGTGCAAGGTGCAACATCCGTCCAAAATGACGAAACCGTGCAGTACGACCTTTAGAAATGGGTGCATGGAATTGAAACGGTGCAGTACCATGGTGCACCACTCTCCAGCGATGGTAAATCATTGACCAGCCACGGGGATCCCGTTTTACAGAAGAAATCCACGTGACGAAAAAACGAAGGGTAAAAACTTCCTTGACCCGATCGAGGTTCGGATAGGATTTTTTGGGTATGAAACTAACCAGTGACGGCTGAAAGCCATCATAGCTGTAGAACTCACAGATACCTTCGTTTTGACTGGTTATGGCTCCCGTAACTCTAAACGAGCCAAGGGTTATGGCCCTCCGAAGAATCGATATCCACTCGGTGCAACATCTACGGTGTAAGGTGCAACATCCGTCCAAAATGACGAAACAGTGCCGTACACCTTTAGAAATGAGTGCATGGATTTGAAACATTGCAGTGCCATGGTGCACCACTCTCCAGCGATGGTAAATTATAGACCAGCCACGGGGATCCCGTTTTACAGAAAAAATCCACGTGACGAAAAAACGAAGGGTAAAAAACTTCCTTGACCCGATTGAGGTTCGGATAGGATTTTTTGGGTATGAATCTAACCAGTGACGGCTGAAAGCTGCCATATCTGTAGAACTCACAGATACCTTCGTTTTGACAGGTTATGGCTCCCGTAACTCTAAACGAGGCAAGATTTATGGCCCTCCGAAGAATCGATTTCCATAGGGTGCAACATCTGCGGTGCAAGGTGCAACATCCGTCCAAAATGACGAAACCGTGCCGTACGACCTTTAGAAATGGGTACATGGATTTGAAACGGTGCAGTACCATGGTGCACCACTCTCCAGCGATCGTAAATCATTGACCAGCCAAGGGGATCCCGTTTTACAGAAAAAATCCACGTGACGAAAAAACAAAGGGTAAAAAACTTCCATGACCCGATTGAGGTTCGGATAGGATTTTTTGGGTATGAAACTAACCAGTGACGGCTGAAAGCCGTCATAGCTGTAGAACTCACGGATACCTTCGTTTTGACTGGTTATGGCTCCCGTAACTCCAAACGAGCCAAGAGTTATGGCCCTCCGAATAATCGATATCCATAGGGTGCAACATCTACGGTGCAAGGTGCAACATCCGTCCAAAATGACGAAACCGTGCCGTACGACCTTTAGAAACGGGTGCATGGATTTGAAATGGTGCAGTACCATGGTGCACCACTCTCCAGCGATGGTAAATCATTGACCAGCCACGGGAATCCCGTTTTACAGAAAAAATCCACGTGACAAAAAAATGAAGGGTAAAAAACTTCCATGACCCGATTGAGGTTCGGATAGGATTTTTTGGGTATGAAACTAACCAGTGACCGCTAAAAGATGTCATAGCTGTAGAACTCACAGATACCTTCGTTTTGACTGGTTATGGCTCCCGTAACTCTAAACGAGCCAAGAGTTATGGCCCTCTGAAGAATCGATTTCCACAGGGTGCAACATCTGCGGTGCAAGGTGCAACATCCGTCCAAAACGACGAAACCGTGCCGTACGACCTTTAGAAATGGGTGCATGGATTTGAAACGGTGCAATACCATGGTGCACCACTCTCCAGCGATGGTAAATCACTGACCAGCCACGGGGATCCCGTTTTACAGAAAAAATCCACGTGACGAAAAAACGAAGGGTAAAAACTTCCTTGACCCGATCGAGGTTCGGATAGGATTTTTTAAGTATGAAACTAACCAGTGAAGGCTGAAAGCCGTCATAGCTGTAGAACTCATAGATATCTTCGTTTTGACTGGTTATGGCTCCCGTAATTCCAAACGAGCCAAGAGTTATGGCCCTCCGAATAATCGATATCCATAGGGTGCAACATCTACGGTGCAAGGTGCAACATCCGTCCAAAATGACGAAACCGTGCCGTACGACCTTTAGAAATGGATGCATGGATTTGAAACGGTGCATTACCATGGTGCACCACTCTCTAGCGATGGTAAATCATTGACCAGCCACGGGGATCCCGTTTTGCAGAAAAAATCCACGTGACGAAAAAACGAAGGGTAAAAAACTTCCATGACCCGATTGAGGTTCGGATAGGATTTTTTGGGTATGGAACTAACCAGTGATGGCTGAAAGCCATCATAGCTGTAGAACTCACAGATACCTTCGTTTTGACTGGTAATGGCTCCCGTAACTCTAAACGAGCTAAGAGTTATGGCCCTTCGAATAATCGATATCCACACGGTGCAACATCTACGGTGTAAGGTGCAACATCCGTCCAAAATGACGAAACAGTGCTGTACGACCTTTAGAAATGAGTGCATGGATTTGAAACATTGCAGTGCCATGGTGCACCGCTCTCCAGCAATGGTAAATCATAGACCAGCCACGGGGATCCCGTTTTACAGAAAAAATCCACGTGACGAAAAAACGAAGGGTTAAAAACTTCCTCGACCCGATTGCGGTTCGGATAGGATTTTTTGGGTATGAATCTAACCAGTGACAGCTGAAAGCTGCCATAGATGTAGAACTCACAGATACCTTCGTTTTGACTGGTTATGGCTCCCGTAACTCTAAATGAGGCAAGAGTTATGGCCCTCCGAAGAATCGATTTCCACAGGGTGCAACATCTGCGGTGCAAGGTGCAACATCCGTCCAAAATGACGAAACCGTGCCGTACGACCTTTAGAAATGGGTGCATGGATTTGAAACGGTGCAGTACCATGGTGCACCACTCTCCAGCGATGGTAAATCATTGACCATCCACGGGGATCCCGTTTTACAGAAAAAATCGACGTGACGAAAAAACGAAGGGTAAAAACTTCCTTGACCCGATCGAGGTTCGGATAGGAATTTTTGGGTATGAAACTAACCAGTGACGGCTGAAAGCCATCATAGCAGTAGAACTCACAGATACCTTCGTTTCGACTGGTTATGGCTCCCGTAACTCCAAATGAGCCAAGAGTTATGGCCCTCCGAATAATCGATATCCATAGGGTGCAACATCTACGGTGCAAGGTGCAACATCCGTCCAAAATGACGAAACCGTGCCGTACGACCTTTAGAAATGGGTGCATGGAATTGAAACGGTGCAGTACCATGGTGCACCACTCTCCAGCGATGGTAAATCATTGACCAGCCATGGGGATCCCGTTTTACAGAAAAAATCCACGTGACGAAAAAACGAAGGGTTAAAAACTTCCTTGACCCGATTGAGGTTCGGATAGGATTTTTTGGGTATGAATCTAACCAGTGACGGCTGAAAGTGCCATAGCTATAGAACTCACAGATATCTTCGTTTTGACTGGTTATGGCTCCCGTAACTCCAAACGAGGCAAGAGTTATGGCCCTCCGAAGAATCGATTTCCACAGGGTGCAACATCTGCGGTGCAAGGTGCAACATCCGTCCAAAATGACGAAACCGTGTCGTACGACCTTTAGAAATGGGTGCATGGATTTGAAACGGTGCAGTACCATGGTGCACCACTCTCCAGCGATGGTAAATCATTGACCAGCCACGGGGATCCCGTTTTTACAGAAAAAATCCACGTGAGGAAAAAACGAAGGGTAAAAAACTTCCATAACCCGATTGAGGTTCGGATAGGATTTTTTGGGTATGAAACTAACCAGTGACGGCTAAAAGCTGTCATAGCTGTAGAACTCACAGATACCTTCGTTTTGACTGGTTAAGGCTCCCGTAACTCTAAACGAGCCAAGAGTTATGGCCCTCCGAAGAATCGATTTCCACAGGGTGCAACATCTGCGGTGCAAGGTGCAACATCCGTCCAAATTGACGAAACCGTGCCGTACGTCCTTTAGAAATGGGTGCATGGATTTGAAACGGTGCAGTACCATGGTGCACCACTCTCCAGCGATGGTAAATCATTGACCAGCCACGGGGATCCCGTTTTACAGAAAAAATCCACGTGACGAAAAAACAAAGGGTAAAAACTTCCTTGACCCGATCGAGGTTCGGATAGGATTTTTTGGGTATGAAACTAACCAGTGACGTCTGAAAGCCGTCATAGCTGTAGAACTCACAGATACCGTCGTTTTGACTGGTTATGGCTCACGTAACTCCAAACGAGCCAACAGTTATGGCCCTCCGAATAATCGATATCCATAGGGTGCAACATCTACGGTGCAAGGTGCAACATCCGTCCAAAATGACGAAACCGTGCCGTACGACCTTTAGAAATGGGTGCATGGAATTGAAACGGTGCAGTACCATGGTGCACCACTCTCCAGCGATGGTAAATCATTGACCAGCCACGGGGATCCCAGTTTACAGAAAAAATCCATGTGAGGAAAAAACGAAGGGTAAAAAACTTCCATGACCCGATTGAGGTTCGGATAGGATTTTTTGGGTATGAAACTAATCAGTGACGGTTGAAAGCTGTCATAGCTGTAGAACTCACAGATACCTTCGCTTTGACTGGTAATGGCTCCCGTAACTCTAAACGAGCCAAGAGTTATGGCCCTCCGAAGAATCGATATCCATAGGGTGCAACATCTACGGTGCAAGGTGCAACATCCGTCCAAAATGACAAACCGTGCCGTACGACCTTTAGAAATGGATGCATGGATTTGAAACAGTGCAGTACCATGGTGCACCACTCTCCAGCAATGGTAAATCATTGACTAGCCACGGGGATCCCGTTTTATAGAAAAAATCCACGTGACGAAAAAACGAAGGGTAAAAAACTTCCATGACCCGATTGAGGTTCGGATAGGATTTTTTATGTATGAAACTAACCAGTGACGGATCAAAGCCGTCATAGCTGTAGAACTCACAGATACCTTCGTTTTGACTGGTTATGGCTCCCGTAACTCCAAACGAGCCAAGAGTTATGGCCCTCTGAATAATCGATATCCATAGGGTGCAACATCTGCGGTGCAAGGTGCAACATCCGTCCAAAATGACGAAACTGTGCCGTACGACCTTTAGAAATGGGTGCATGGATTTGAAACGGTGCCGTACCATGGTGCACCACTCTCCAGCGATGGTAAATCATTGACCAGCCACGGGGATCCCGTTTTTACAGAAAAAATCCACGTGAGGAAAAAACGAAGGGTAAAAAACTTCCATAACCCGATTGATGTTCGGATAGGATTTTTTGGGTATGAAACTAACCAGTGACGGCTGAAAGCCGTCATAGCTGTAGAACTCACAGATACCTTCATTTTGACTGGTTATGGCTCCCGTAACTCCAAACGAGCCAAGAGTTATGGCCCTCCGAATAATCGATATCCATAGGGTGCAACATCTACGGTGCAAGGTGCAACATCCGTCCAAAATGACGAAACCGTGCCGTACGACCTTTAGAATGGGTGCGTGGATTTGAAACGGTGCAGTAACATGGTGCACCACTCTCCAGCGATGGTAAATCATTGACCAGCCACGGGGATCCCGTTTTACAGAAAAAATCCACGTGACGAAAAAACGAAGGGTAAAAAACTTCCATGACCCGATTGAGGTTCGGATAGGATTTTTTGGGTATGAAACTAACCAGTGACGGCTAAAAGCCATCATAGCTGTAGAACTCACAGATACCTTCGTTTTGACTGGTTATGACTCCCGTAACTCTAAACGAGCCAAGAGTTATGGCGCTCCGAAGAATCGATTTCCACAGGGTGCAACATCTGCAGTGCAAGGTGCAACATCCGTCCAAATTGACGAAACCGTGCCGTACGTCCTTTAGAAATGGGTGCATGGATTTGAAATGGTGCAGTACCATGGTGCACCACTCTCCAGCGATGGTAAATCATTGACCAGCCACGGGGATCCCGTTTTACAGAAAAAATCCACGTGACGAAAAAACGAAGGGTAAAAACTTCCTTGACCCGATCGTGGTTCGGATAGGATTTTTTGGGTCTGAAACTAACCAGTGACGGCTAAAAGCTGTCACAGCTGTAGAACTCACAGATACCTTCGTTTTGACTGGTTATGCCTCCTATAACTCCAAACGAGCCAAGAGTTATGGCCCTCCGAATAATCGATATCCATAGGGTGCAACATCTACGGTGCAAGGTGCAACATCCGCCCAAAATGACGAAACCGTGCCATACGACCTTTAGAAATGGGTACATGGATTTGAAACGGTGAAGTACCATGGTGCACCACTCTCCAGCGATGGTAAATCATTGACCATCCACGGGGATCCCGTTTTACAGAAAAAATCGACGTGACGAAAAAACGAAGGGTAAAAACTTCCTTGACCCGATCGAGGTTCGGATAGGAATTTTTGGGTATGAAACTAACCAGTGACGGCTGAAAGCCGTCATAGCTGTAGAACTCACAGATACCTTTGTTTGGACTAGTTATGGCTCCCGTAACTCCAAACGAGCCAAGAGTTATGGCCCTCCGAATAATCGATATCCATAGGGTGCAACATCTGCGGTGCAAGGTGCAACATCCGTCCAAAATGACGAAACCGTGCCGTACGACCTTTAGAAATGGGTGCATGGATTTGAAACGGTGCGGTACCATGGTGCACCACTCTCCAGCGATGGTAAATCATTGACCAGCCACGGGGATCCCGTTTTTACAGAAAAAATCCACGTGAGGAAAAAACGAAGGGTAAAAAACTTCCATAACCCGATTGAGGTTCGGATAGGATTTTTTGGGTATGAAACTAACCAGTGACGGTTGAAAGCCGTCATAGCTGTAGAACTCAAAGATACCTTCGTTTTGACTGGTTATGGCTCCCGTAACTCCAAAAGAGCCAAGAGTTATGGCCCTCCGAATAATCGATATCCATAGGGTGCAACATTTACGGTGCAAGGTGCAACATCCGTCCAAAATGACGAAACCGTGCCGTACGACCTTTAGAAATGAGTGCATGTATTTGAAACATTGCAGTACCATGGTGCACCACTCTCCAGCGATGGTAAATCATAGACCAGCCACGGGGATCCCGTTTTACAGAAAAAATCAACGTGACGAAAAAACGAAGGGTAAAAAACCTCCATGACCCGATTGAGGTTCGGGTAGGATTTTTTGGGTATGAAACTAACTAGTGATGGCTGAAAGCCATCATAGCTGTAGAACTCACAGATACCTTCGTTTTGACTGGTTATGGCTCCCGTAACTCCAAACGAGCCAAGAGTTATGACCCTCCGAATAATCGATATCCATAGGGTGCAACATCTACGGTGCAAGGTGCAACATCCGTCCAAAATGACGAAACCGTGCCATACGACCTTTAGAAATGGGTACATGGATTTGAAACGGTGCAGTACCATGGTGCACCACTCTCCAGCGATGGTAAATCATTGACCAGCCACGGGGATCCCGTTTTTACAGAAAAAATCCACGTGAGGAAAAAACAAAGGGTAAAAAACTTCCATAACCCGATTGAGGTTCGGATAGGATTTTTGGGTATGAAACTAATCAGTGACGGCTGAAAGTCGTCATAGCTATAGAACTCACAGATACCTTCGTTTTAACTGGTTATGGCTCCCGTAACTCTAAACGAGCCAAGAGTTATGACCCACCGAAGAATCGATATCCACACGGTGCAACATCTACGGTGTAAGGTGCAACATCCGTCCAAAATGACGAAACAGTGCCGTACCACCTTTAGAAATGAGTGCATGGATATGAAACATTGCAGTGCCATGGTGCACCACTCTCCAGCGATGGTAAATCATAGACCAGCCACGGGGATCCCGTTTTACAGAAAAAATCCACGTGACGAAAAAACGAAGGGTAAAAAACTTCCTTGACCCGATTGAGGTTCAGATAGGATTTTTTGGGTATGAATCTAACCAGTGACGGCTGAAAGCTGTCATAGCTGTAGAACTCACAGATACCTTTGTTTTGACTGGTTATGGCTCCCGTAACTCTAAACGAGGCAAGAGTTATGGCCCTCCGAAGAATCGATTTCCACAGGGTGCAACATCTGCGGTGCAAGGTGCAACATCCGTCCAAAATGACAAAACCGTGCCGTACGACCTTTAGAAATGGGTGCATGGATTTGAAACGGTGTAGTACCATGGTGCACCACTCTCCAACGATGGTAAATCATTGACCAGCCACGGGGATCCCATTTTACAGAAAAAATCCACGTGACGAAAAAACGAAGGGTAAAAAACTTCCACGACCCGATTGAGGTTCGGATAGGATTTTTTGGGTATGAAACTAACCAGTGACGGTTGAAAGCCGTCATAGCTGTAGAACTCACAGATACCTTCGTTTTGACTAGTTATGGCTCCCGTAACTCCAAACGAGCCAAGAGTTATGGCCCTCCGAATAATCGATATCCACAGGGTCCAACATCTACGGTGCAAGGTGCAACATCCGTCCAAAATGACGAAACCGTGCCGTACGACCTTTAGAAATTGGTGCATGGATTTGAAACGGTGCAGTACCATGGTGCACCACTCTCCAGCGATGGTAAATCATTGACCAGCCACGGGGATCCCGTTTTTATAGAAAAAATCCACGTGAGGAAAAAACGAAGGGTAAAAAACTTCCATAACCCGATTGAGGTTCGGATAGGATTTTTTGTGTATGAAACTAACCAGTGACGGCTGAAAGCCGTCACAGCTGTAGAACTCACAGATACCTTCGTTTTGACTGGTTATGGCTCCCGTAACTCCAAACGAGCTAAGAGTTATGGCCCTCCGAATAATCGATATCCATAGGGTGCAACATCTACGGTGCAAGGTGCAACATCCGTCCAAAATGACGAAACCGTGCCGTACGACCTTTAGAAATGAGTGCATGTATTTGAAACATTGCAGTACCATGGTGCACCACTCTCCAGCGATGGTAAATCATTGACCAGCCATGGGGATCCCGTTTTACAGAAAAAATCCACGTGACGAAAAAACGAAGGGTAAAAAACTTCCATGACCCGATTGAGGTTTGGATAGGATTTTTTGGGTATGAAACTAACCAGTGACGGCTCAAAGCCGTCATAGCTATAGAACTCACAGATACCTTCGTTTTGACTGGTTATGGCTCCCGTAACTCCAAACGAGCCAAGAGTTATGGCCCTCCGAATAATCGATATCCATAGGGTGCAACATCTGCGGTGCAAGGTGCAACATCCGTCCAAAATGACGAAACCGTGCCGTACGACCTTTAGAAATGGGTGCATGGATTTGAAACGGTGCCGTACCATGGTGCACCACTCTCCAGCGATGGTAAATCATTGACCAGCCCCGGGGATCCCGTTTTTACAGAAAAAATCCACGTGAGGAAAAAACGAAGGGTAAAAAACTTCCATAACCCGATTGATGTTCGGATAGGATTTTTTGGGTATGAAACTAACAAGTGACGGCTGAAAGCCGTCATAGCTGTAGAACTCACAGATACCTTCGTTTTGACTGGTTATGGCTCCCGTAACTCCAAACGAGCCAAGAGTTATGGCCCTCCGAATAATCGATATCCATAGGGTGCAACATCTACGGTGCAAGGTGCAACATCCGTCCAAAATGACGAAACCGTGCCGTACGACCTTTAGAATGGGTGCGTGGATTTGAAACGGTGCAGTAACATGGTGCACCACTCTCCAGCGATGGTAAATCATTGACCAGCCACGGGGATCCCGTTTTACAGAAAAAATCCACGTGACGAAAAAACGAAGGGTAAAAAACTTCCATGACCCGATTGAGGTTCGGATAGGATTTTTTGGGTATGAAACTAACCAGTGACGGCTAAAAGCCATCATAGCTGTAGAACTCACAGATACCTTCGTTTTGACTGGTTATGACTCCCGTAACTCTAAACGAGCCAAGAGTTAAGGCGCTCCGAAGAATCGATTTCCACAGGGTGCAACATCTGCGGTGCAAGGTGCAACATCCGTCCAAATTGACGAAACCGTGCCGTACGTCCTTTAGAAATGGGTGCATGGATTTGAAATGGTGCAGTACCATGGTGCACCACTCTCCAGCGATGGTAAATCATTGACCAGCCACGGGGATCCCGTTTTACAGAAAAAATCCACGTGACGAAAAACCGAAGGGTAAAAACTTCCTTGACCCGATCGTGGTTCGGATAGGATTTTTTGGGTCTGAAACTAACCAGTGACGGCTAAAAGCTGTCACAGCTGTAGAACTCACAGATACCTTCGTTTTGACTGGTTATGCCTCCTGTAACTCCAAACGAGCCAAGAGTTATGGCCCTCCGAATAATCGATATCCATAGGGTGCAACATCTACGGTGCAAGGTGCAACATCCGTCCAAAATGACGAAACCGTGCCATACGACCTTTAGAAATGGGTACATGGATTTGAAACGGTGAAGTACCATGGTGCACCACTCTCCAGCGATGGTAAATCATTGACCATACACGGGGATCCCGTTTTACAGAAAAAATCGACGTGACGAAAAAACGAAGGGTAAAAACTTCCTTGACCCGATCGAGGTTCGGATAGGAATTTTTGGGTATGAAACTAACCAGTGACGGCTGAAAGCCGTCATAGCTGTAGAACTCACAGATACCTTTGTTTTGACTAGTTATGGCTCCCGTAACTCCAAACGAGCCAAGAGTTATGGCCCTCCGAATAATCGATATCCATAGGGTGCAACATCTGCGGTGCAAGGTGCAACATCCGTCCAAAATGACGAAACCGTGCCGTACGACCTTTAGAAATGGGTGCATGGATTTGAAACGGTGCGGTACCATGGTGCACCACTCTCCAGCGATGGTAAATCATTGACCAGCCACGGGGATCCCGTTTTTACAGAAAAAATCCACGTGAGGAAAAAACGAAGGGTAAAAACTTCCATAACCCGATTGAGGTTCGGATAGGATTTTTTGGGTATGAAACTAACCAGTGATGGTTGAAAGCCGTCATAGCTGTAGAACTCAAAGATACCTTCGTTTTGACTGGTTATGGCTCCCGTAACTCCAAACGAGCCAAGAGTTATGGCCCTCCGAATAATCGATATCCATAGGGTGCAACATCTACGGTGCAAGGTGCAACATCCGTCCAAAATGACGAAACCGTGCCGTACGACCTTTAGAAATGAGTGCATGTATTTGAAACATTGCAGTACCATGGTGCACCACTCTCCAGCGATGGTAAATCATAGACCAGCCACGGGGATCCCGTTTTACAGAAAAAATCAACGTGACGAAAAAATGAAGGGTAAAAAACCTCCATGACCCGATTGAGGTTCGGGTAGGATTTTTTGGGTATGAAACTAACTAGTGATGGCTGAAAGCCATCATAGCTGTAGAACTCACAGATACCTTCGTTTTGACTGGTTATGGCTCCCGTAACTCCAAACGAGCCAAGAGTTATGGCCCTCCGAATAATCGATATCCATAGGGTGCAACATCTACGGTGCAAGGTGCAACATCCGTCCAAAATGACGAAACCGTGTCATACGACCTTTAGAAATGGGTACATGGATTTGTAACGGTGCAGTACCATGGTGCACCACTCTCCAGCGATGGTAAATCATTGACCAGCCACGGGGATCCCGTTTTTACAGAAAAAATCCACGTGAGGAAAAAACGTAGGGTAAAAAACTTCCATAACCCGATTGAGGTTCGGATAGGATTTTTTGGGTATGAAACTAATCAGTGACGGCTGAAAGTCGTCATAGCTGTAGAACTCACAGATACCTTCGTTTTAACTGGTTATGGCTCCCGTAACTCTAAACGAGCCAAGAGTTATGACCCACCGAAGAATCGATATCCACACGGTGCAACATCTACGGTGTAAGGTGCAACATCCGTCCAAAATGACGAAACAGTGCCGTACCACCTTTAGAAATGAGTGCATGGATATGAAACATTGCAGTGCCATAGTGCACCACTCTCCAGCGATGGTAAATCATAGACCAGCCACGGGGATCCCGTTTTACAGAAAAAATCCACGTGACGAAAAAACGAAGGGTAAAAAACTTCCTTGACCCGATTGAGGTTCAGATAGGATTTTTTGGGTATGAATCTAACCAGTGACGGCTGAAAGCTGTCATAGCTGTAGAACTCACAGATACCTTTGTTTTGACTGGTTATGGCTCCCGTAACTCTAAACGAGGCAAGAGTTATGGCCCTCCGAAGAATCGATTTCCACAGGGTGCAACATCTGCGGTGCAAGGTGCAACATCCGTCCAAAATGACAAAACCGTGTCGTACGACCTTTAGAAATGGGTGCATGGATTTGAAACGGTGTAGTACCATGGTGCACCACTCTCCAACGATGGTAAATCATTGACCAGCCACGGGGATCCCGTTTTACAGAAAAAATCCACGTGACGAAAAAACGAAGGGTAAAAAACTTCCACGACCCGATTGAGGTTCGGATAGGATTTTTTGGGTATGAAACTAACCAGTGACGGCTGAAAGCCGTCATAGCTGTAGAACTCACAGATACCTTCGTTTTGACTAGTTATGGCTCCCGTAACTCAAAACGAGCCAAGAGTTATGGCCCTCCGAATAATCGATATCCACAGGGTGCAACATCTACGGTGCAAGGTGCAACATCCGTCCAAAATGACGAAACCGTGCCGTACGACCTTTAGAAATGGGTGCATGGATTTGAAACGGTGCAGTACCATGGTGCACCACTCTCCAGCGATGGTAAATCATTGACCAGCCACGGGGATCCCGTTTTTATAGAAAAAATCCACGTGAGGAAAAAACGAAGGGTAAAAAACTTCCATAACCCGATTGAGGTTCGGATAGGATTTTTTGTGTATGAAACTAACCAGTGACGGCTGAAAGCCGTCACAGCTGTAGAACTCACAGATACCTTCGTTTTGACTGGTTATGGCTCCCGTAACTCCAAACGAGCTAAGAGTTATGGCCCTCCGAATAATCGATATCCATAGGGTGCAACATCTACGGTGCAAGGTGCAACATCCGTCCAAAATGACGAAACCGTGCCGTACGACCTTTAGAAATGAGTGCATGTATTTGAAACATTGCAGTACCATGATGCACCACTCTCCAGCGATGGTAAATCATTGACCAGCCATGGGGATCCCGTTTTACAGAAAAAATCCACGTGACGAAAAAACGAAGGGTAAAAAAATTCCATGACCCGATTGAGGTTCGGATAGGATTTTTTGGGTATGAAACTAACCAATGACGGCTCAAAGCCGTCATAGCTATAGAACTCACAGATACCTTCGTTTTGACTGGTTATGGCTCCCGTAACTCCAAACGAGCCAAGAGTTATGGCCCTCCGAATAATCGATATCCATAGGGTGCAACATCTGCGGTGCAAGGTGCAACATCCGTCCAAAATGACGAAACCGTGCCGTACGACCTTTAGAAATGGGTGCATGGATTTGAAACGGTGCCGTACCATGGTGCACCACTCTCCAGCGATGGTAAATCATTGACCAGCCACGGGGATCCCGTTTTTACAGAAAAAATCCACGTGAGGAAAAAACGAAGGGTAAAAAACTTCCATAACCCGATTGATGTTCGGATAGGATTTTTTTGGTATGAAACTAACCAGTGACGGCTGAAAGCCGTCATAGCTGTAGAACTCACAGATACCTTCGTTTTGACTGGTTATGGCTCCCGTAACTCCAAACGAGCCAAGAGTTATGGCCCTCCGAATAATCGATATCCATAGGGTGCAACATCTACGGTGCAAGGTGCAACATCCGTCCAAAATGACGAAACCGTGCCGTACGACCTTTAGAATGGGTGCGTGGATTTGAAATGGTGCAGTAACATGGTGCACCACTCTCCAGCGATGGTAAATCATTGACCAGCCACGGGGATCCCGTTTTACAGAAAAAATCCACGTGACGAAAAAACGAAGGGTAAAAAACTTCCATGACCCGATTGAGGTTCGGATAGGATTTTTTGGGTATGAAACTAACCAGTGACGGCTAAAAGCCATCATAGCTGTAGAACTCACAGATACCTTCGTTTTGACTGGTTATGACTCCCGTAACTCTAAACGAGCCAAGAGTTAAGGCGCTCCGAAGAATCGATTTCCACAGGGTGCAACATCTGCGGTGCAAGGTGCAACATCCGTCCAAATTGACGAAACCGTGCCGTACGTCCTTTAGAAATGGGTGCGTGGATTTGAAACGGTACAGTAACATGGTGCACCACTCTCCAGCGATGGTAAATCATTGACCAGCCACGGGGATCCCGTTTTACAGAAAAAATCCACGTGACGAAAAAACGAAGGGTAAAAAACTTCCATGACCCGATTGAGGTTCGGATAGGATTTTTTGGGTATGAAACTAACCAGTGACGGCTAAAAGCCATCATAGCTGTAGAACTCACAGATACCTTCGTTTTGACTGGTTATGACTCCCGTAACTCTAAACGAGCCAAGAGTTAAGGCGCTCCGAAGAATCGATTTCCACAGGGTGCAACATCTGCGGTGCAAGGTGCAACATCCGTCCAAATTGACGAAACCGTGCCGTACGTCCTTTAGAAATGGGTGCATGGATTTGAAATGGTGCAGTACCATGGTGCACCACTCTCCAGCGATGGTAAATCATTGACCAGCCACGGGGATCCCGTTTTACAGAAAAAATCCACGTGACGAAAAACCGAAGGGTAAAAACTTCCTTGACCCGATCGTGGTTCGGATAGGATTTTTTGGGTCTGAAACTAACCAGTGACGGCTAAAAGCTGTCATAGCTGTAGAACTCACAGATACCTTTGTTTTGACTGGTTATGGCTCCCGTAACTCTAAACGAGGCAAGAGTTATGGCCCTCCGAAGAATCGATTTCCACAGGGTGCAACATCTGCGGTGCAAGGTGCAACATCCGTCCAAAATGACAAAACCGTGTCGTACGACCTTTAGAAATGGGTGCATGGATTTGAAACGGTGTAGTACCATGGTGCACCACTCTCCAACGATGGTAAATCATTGACCAGCCACGGGGATCCCGTTTTACAGAAAAAATCCACGTGACGAAAAAACGAAGGGTAAAAAACTTCCACGACCCGATTGAGGTTCGGATAGGATTTTTTGGGTATGAAACTAACCAGTGACGGCTGAAAGCCGTCATAGCTGTAGAACTCACAGATACCTTCGTTTTGACTAGTTATGGCTCCCGTAACTCAAAACGAGCCAAGAGTTATGGCCCTCCGAATAATCGATATCCACAGGGTGCAACATCTACGGTGCAAGGTGCAACATCCGTCCAAAATGACGAAACCGTGCCGTACGACCTTTAGAAATGGGTGCATGGATTTGAAACGGTGCAGTACCATGGTGCACCACTCTCCAGCGATGGTAAATCATTGACCAGCCACGGGGATCCCGTTTTTATAGAAAAAATCCACGTGAGGAAAAAACGAAGGGTAAAAAACTTCCATAACCCGATTGAGGTTCGGATAGGATTTTTTGTGTATGAAACTAACCAGTGACGGCTGAAAGCCGTCACAGCTGTAGAACTCACAGATACCTTCGTTTTGACTGGTTATGGCTCCCGTAACTCCAAACGAGCTAAGAGTTATGGCCCTCCGAATAATCGATATCCATAGGGTGCAACATCTACGGTGCAAGGTGCAACATCCGTCCAAAATGACGAAACCGTGCCGTACGACCTTTAGAAATGAGTGCATGTATTTGAAACATTGCAGTACCATGATGCACCACTCTCCAGCGATGGTAAATCATTGACCAGCCATGGGGATCCCGTTTTACAGAAAAAATCCACGTGACGAAAAAACGAAGGGTAAAAAAATTCCATGACCCGATTGAGGTTCGGATAGGATTTTTTGGGTATGAAACTAACCAATGACGGCTCAAAGCCGTCATAGCTATAGAACTCACAGATACCTTCGTTTTGACTGGTTATGGCTCCCGTAACTCCAAACGAGCCAAGAGTTATGGCCCTCCGAATAATCGATATCCATAGGGTGCAACATCTGCGGTGCAAGGTGCAACATCCGTCCAAAATGACGAAACCGTGCCGTACGACCTTTAGAAATGGGTGCATGGATTTGAAACGGTGCCGTACCATGGTGCACCACTCTCCAGCGATGGTAAATCATTGACCAGCCACGGGGATCCCGTTTTTACAGAAAAAATCCACGTGAGGAAAAAACGAAGGGTAAAAAACTTCCATAACCCGATTGATGTTCGGATAGGATTTTTTTGGTATGAAACTAACCAGTGACGGCTGAAAGCCGTCATAGCTGTAGAACTCACAGATACCTTCGTTTTGACTGGTTATGGCTCCCGTAACTCCAAACGAGCCAAGAGTTATGGCCCTCCGAATAATCGATATCCATAGGGTGCAACATCTACGGTGCAAGGTGCAACATCCGTCCAAAATGACGAAACCGTGCCGTACGACCTTTAGAATGGGTGCGTGGATTTGAAATGGTGCAGTAACATGGTGCACCACTCTCCAGCGATGGTAAATCATTGACCAGCCACGGGGATCCCGTTTTACAGAAAAAATCCACGTGACGAAAAAACGAAGGGTAAAAAACTTCCATGACCCGATTGAGGTTCGGATAGGATTTTTTGGGTATGAAACTAACCAGTGACGGCTAAAAGCCATCATAGCTGTAGAACTCACAGATACCTTCGTTTTGACTGGTTATGACTCCCGTAACTCTAAACGAGCCAAGAGTTAAGGCGCTCCGAAGAATCGATTTCCACAGGGTGCAACATCTGCGGTGCAAGGTGCAACATCCGTCCAAATTGACGAAACCGTGCCGTACGTCCTTTAGAAATGGGTGCGTGGATTTGAAACGGTACAGTAACATGGTGCACCACTCTCCAGCGATGGTAAATCATTGACCAGCCACGGGGATCCCGTTTTACAGAAAAAATCCACGTGACGAAAAAACGAAGGGTAAAAAACTTCCATGACCCGATTGAGGTTCGGATAGGATTTTTTGGGTATGAAACTAACCAGTGACGGCTAAAAGCCATCATAGCTGTAGAACTCACAGATACCTTCGTTTTGACTGGTTATGACTCCCGTAACTCTAAACGAGCCAAGAGTTAAGGCGCTCCGAAGAATCGATTTCCACAGGGTGCAACATCTGCGGTGCAAGGTGCAACATCCGTCCAAATTGACGAAACCGTGCCGTACGTCCTTTAGAAATGGGTGCATGGATTTGAAATGGTGCAGTACCATGGTGCACCACTCTCCAGCGATGGTAAATCATTGACCAGCCACGGGGATCCCGTTTTACAGAAAAAATCCACGTGACGAAAAACCGAAGGGTAAAAACTTCCTTGACCCGATCGTGGTTCGGATAGGATTTTTTGGGTCTGAAACTAACCAGTGACGGCTAAAAGCTGTCACAGCTGTAGAACTCACAGATACCTTCGTTTTGACTGGTTATGCCTCCTGTAACTCCAAACGAGCCAAGAGTTATGGCCCTCCGAATAATCGATATCCATAGGGTGCAACATCTACGGTGCAAGGTGCAACATCCGTCCAAAATGACGAAACCGTGCCATACGACCTTTAGAAATGGGTACATGGATTTGAAACGGTGAAGTACCATGGTGCACCACTCTCCAGCGATGGTAAATCATTGACCATCCACGGGGATCCCGTTTTACAGAAAAAATCGACGTGACGAAAAAACGAAGGGTAAAAACTTCCTTGACCCGATCGATGTTCGGATAGGAATTTTTGGGTATGAAACTAACCAGTGACGGCTGAAAGCCGTCATAGCTGTAGAACTCACAGATACCTTTGTTTTGACTAGTTATGGCTCCCGTAACTCCAAACGAGCCAAGAGTTATGGCCCTCCGAATAATCGATATCCATAGGGTGCAACATCTGCGGTGCAAGGTGCAACATCCGTCCAAAATGACGAAACCGTGCCGTACGACCTTTAGAAATGGGTGCATGGATTTGAAACGGTGCGGTACCATGGTGCACCACTCTCCAGCGATGGTAAATCATTGACCAGCCACGGGGATCCCGTTTTTACAGAAAAAATCCACGTGAGGAAAAAACGAAGGATAAAAAACTTCCATAACCCGATTGAGGTTCGGATAGGATTTTTTGGGTATGAAACTAACCAGTGACGGTTGAAAGCCGTCATAGCTGTAGAACTCAAAGATACCTTCGTTTTGACTGGTTATGGCTCCCGTAACTCCAAACGAGCCAAGAGTTATGGCCCTCCGAATAATCGATATCCATAGGGTGCAACATCTACGGTGCAAGGTGCAACATCCGTCCAAAATGACGAAACCGTGCCGTACGACCTTTAGAAATGAGTGCATGTATTTGAAACATTGCAGTACCATGGTGCACCACTCTCCAGCGATGGTAAATCATAGACCAGCCACGGGGATCCCGTTTTACAGAAAAAATCAACGTGACGAAAAAACGAAGGGTAAAAAACCTCCATGACCCGATTGAGGTTCGGGTAGGATTTTTTGGGTATGAAACTAACTAGTGATGGCTGAAAGCCGTCATAGCTGTAGAACTCACAGATACCTTCGTTTTGACTGGTTATGGCTCCCGTAACTCCAAACGAGCCAAGAGTTATGGCCCTCCGAATAATCGATATCCATAGGGTGCAACATCTGCGGTGCAAGGTGCAACATCCGTCCAAAATGACGAAACCGTGCCGTACGACCTTTAGAAATGGGTGCATGGATTTGAAACGGTGCGGTACCATGGTGCACCACTCTCCAGCGATGGTAAATCATTGACCAGCCACGGGGATCCCGTTTTTACAGAAAAAATCCACGTGAGGAAAAAACGAAGGGTAAAAAACTTCCATAACCCGATTGAGGTTCGGATAGGATTTTTTGGGTATGAAACTAACCAGTGACGGTTGAAAGCCGTCATAGCTGTAGAACTCAAAGATACCTTCGTTTTGACTGGTTATGGCTCCCGTAACTCCAAACGAGCCAAGAGTTATGGCCCTCCGAATAATCGATTTCCATAGGGTGCAACATCTACGGTGCAAGGTGCAACATCCGTCCAAAGTGACGAAACCGTGCCGTACGACCTTTAGAAATGAGTGCATGTATTTGAAACATTGCAGTACCATGGTGCACCACTCTCCAGCGATGGTAAATCATAGACCAGCCACGGGGATCCCGTTTTACAGAAAAAATCAACGTGACGAAAAAACGAAGGGTAAAAAACCTCCATGACCCGATTGAGGTTCGGGTAGGATTTTTTGGGTATGAAACTAACTAGTGATGGCTGAAAGCCATCATAGCTGTAGAACTCACAGATACCTTCGTTTTGACTGGTTATGGCTCCCGTAACTCCAAACGAGCCAAGAGTTATGGCCCTCCGAATAATCGATATCCATAGGGTGCAACATCTACTGTGCAAGGTGCAACATCCGTCCAAAATGACGAAACCGTGCCTTACGACCTTTAGAAATGGGTACATGGATTTGAAACGGTGCAGTACCAAGGTGCACCACTCTCCAGCGATGGTAAATCATTGACCAGCCATGGGGATCCCGTTTTTACAGAAAAAATCCACGTGAGGAAAAAACGAAGGGTAAAAAACTTCCATAACCCGATTGAGGTTCGGATAGGATTTTTTGGGTATGAAACTAATCAGTGACGGCTGAATTCGTCATAGCTGTAGAACTCACAGATACCTTCGTTTTGACTGGTTATGGCTCCCGTAACTCTAAACGAGCCAAGAGTTATGACCCACCGAAGAATCGATATCCACACGGTGCAACATCTACGGTGTAAGGTGCAACATCCGTCCAAAATGACGAAACAGTGCCGTACGACCTTTAGAAATGAGTGCATGGATATGAAACATTGCAGTGCCATGGTGCACCACTCTCCAGCGATGGTAAATCATAGACCAGCCACGGGGATCCCGTTTTACAGAAAAAATCCACGTGACGAAAAAACGAAGGGTAAAAAACTTCCTTGACCCGATTGAGGTTCAGATAGGATTTTTTGGGTATGAATCTAACCAGTGACGGCTGAAAGCTGTCATAGCTGTGGAACTCACAGATACCTTTGTTTTGACGGGTTATGGCTCCCGTAACTCTAAACGAGGCAAGAGTTATGGCCCTCCGAAGAATCGATTTCCACAGGGTGCAACATCTGCGGTGCAAGGTGCAACATCCGTCCAAAATGACAAAACCGTGCCGTACGACCTTTAGAAATGGGTGCATGGATTTGAAACGGTGCAGTACCATGGTGCACCACTCTCCAACGATGGTAAATCATTGACCAGCCACGGGGATCCCGTTTTACAGAAAAAATCCACGTGACGAAAAAACGAAGGGTAAAAAACTTCCACGACCCGATTGAGGTTCGGATAGGATTTTTTGGGTATGAAACTAACCAGTGACGGCTGAAAGCTGTCATAGCTGTAGAACTCACAGATACCTTCGTTTTGACTAGTTATGGCTCCCGTAACTCCAAACGAGCCAAGAGTTATGGCCCTCCGAATAATCGATATCCATAGGGTGCAACATCTACGGTGCAAGGTGCAACATCCGTCCAAAATGACGAAACCGTGCCGTACGACCTTTAGAAATGGGTGCATGGATTTGAAACGGTGCAGTACCATGGTGCACCACTCTCCAGCGATGGTAAATCATTGACCAGCCACGGGGATCCCGTTTTTATAGAAAAAATCCACGTGAGGAAAAAACGAAGGGTAAAAAACTTCCATAACCCGATTGAGGTTCGGATAGGATTTTTTGTGTATGAAACTAACCAGTGACGGCTGAAAGCCGTCACAGCTGTAGAACTCAAAGATACCTTCGTTTTGACTGGTTATGGCTCCCGTAACTCCAAACGAGCCAAGAGTTATGGCCCTCTGAATAATCGATATCCATAGGGTGCAACATCTATGGTGCAAGGTGCAACATCCGTCCAAAATGACGAAACCGTGCCGTACGACCTTTAGAAATGAGTGCATGTATTTGAAACATTGCAGTACCATGGTGAACCACTCTCCAGCGATGGTAAATCATAGACCAGCCACGGGGATCCCGTTTTACAGAAAAAATCAACGTGACGAAAAAACGAAGGGTAAAAAACCTCCATGACCCGATTGAGGTTCGGGTAGGATTTTTTGGGTATGAAACTAACTAGTGATGGCTGAATGCTGTCATAGCTGTAGAACTCACAGATACCTTCGTTTTGACTGGTTATGGCTCCCGTAACTCTAAACGAGCCAAGAGTTATGGCCCTCTGAAGAATCGATATACACACAGTGCAACATCTACGGTGTAAGGTGCAACATCCGTCCAAAATGACGAAACAGTGTCGTACGACCTTTAGAAATGGGTGCAGGGATTTGAAACATTGCAGTGCCATGGTGCACCACTCTCCAGCGAAGGTAAATCATAGACCAGCCACGGGGATCCCGTTTTACAGAAAAAATCCACGTGACGAAAAAACGAAGGGTAAAAAACTTCCATGACCCGATTGAGGTTCGGATAGGATTTTTTGGGTATGAAACTAACTAGTGACGGCTGAAAGCCGTCATAGCTGTAGAAATCACAGATACCTTCGTTTTGACTGGTTATGGCTCCCGTAACTCCAAACGAGCCAAGAGTAATGGCCCTCCGAATAATCGATATCCATAGGGTGCAACATCTACGGTGCAAGGTGCAACATCCGTCCAAAATGACGAAACCGTGCCATACGACCTTTAGAAATGGGTACATGGATTTGAAATGGTGCAGTACCATGGTGCACCACTCTCCAGCGATGGTAAATCATTGTCCAGCCACGGGGATCCCGTTTTTACAGAAAAAATCCACGTGAGGAAAAAACGAAGGGTAAAAAACTTCCATAGCCCGATTGAGGTTCGGTTAGGATTTTTTGGGTATGAAACTAACCAGTGACGGCTGAAAGCTGTCATAGCTGTAGAACTCACAGATACCTTCGTTTTGACTGGTTATGGCTCCCGTAACTCTAAACGAGCCAAGAGTTATGGCCCTCCGAAGAATCGATATCCACACGGTGCAACATCTACGGTGTAAGGTGCAACATCCGTCCAAAATGACGAAACAGTGCCGTACGACCTTTACAAATGAGTGCATGGATTTGAAACATTGCAGTGCCATGGTGCACCACTCTCCAGCGATGGTAAATCATTGACCAGCCACGGGGATCCCGTTTTACAGAAAAAATCCACGTGACGAAAAAACGAAGGGCAAAAACTTCCTTGACCCGATCGAGGTTCAGATAGGATTTTTTGGGTATGAAACTAACCAGTGACGGCTGAAAGCCGTCATAGCTGTAGAACTCACAGATACCTTCGTTTTGACTGGTTATGGCTCCCGTAACTCCAAACGAGCCAAGTGTTATGGCCCTCCGAATAATCGATATCCATAGGGTGCAACATCTACGGTGCAAGGAGCAACATCCGTCCAAAATGACGAAACCGTGCCGTACGACCTTTAGAAATGGGTGCATGGATTTGAAACGGTACAGTACCATGGTGCACCACTCTCCAGCGATGGTAAATCATTGACCAGCCACGGGGATCCCGTTTTTACAGAAAAAATCCACGTGAGGAAAAAACGAAGGGTAAAAAACTTCAATAACCCGATTGAGGTTCGGATAGGATTTTTTGGGTAAGAAACTAACCAGTGACGGCTGAAAGCTTTCATAGCTGTAGAACTCACAGATATCTTCGTTTTGACTGGTTATGGCTCCCATAACTCTAAACAAGCCAAGAGTTATGGCCCTCCGAAGAATCGATATCCACACGGTGCAACATCTACGGTGTAAGGTGCAACATCCGTCCAAAATGACGAAATAGTGTCGTACGACCTTTACAAATGAGCGCATGGATTTGAAACACTGCAGTGCCATGGTGCACCACTCTCCAGCGATGGTAAATCATAGACCAGCCACGGGGATCCCGTTTTATAAAAAAAAATCCACGTGACGAAAAAACGAAGGGTAAAAAACTTCCTTGACCCGATTGAGGTTCGGATAGGATTTTTTGGGTATGAATCTAACCAGTGATGGCTGAAAGCTGCCATAGCTGTAGAATTCACAGATACCTTCGTTTTGACTGGTTATGGCTCCCGTTACTCTAAACGAGGCAAGAGTTGTGGCCCTCCGAAGAATCGATTTCCACAGGGTGCAACATCTGCAGTGCAAGGTGCAACATCCGTCCAAAATGACGAAACCGTGCCGTACGGCCTTTAGAAATAGGTGCATGGATTTGAAACGGTGCAGTACCATGGTGCACCACTCTCCAGCGATGGTAAATCATTGACCAGCCCCGGGGATCCCGTTTTACGGAAAAAATCCACGTGACGAAAAAACGAAGGGTAAAAAACTTCAATGACCCGATTAAGGTTCGGATAGGATTTTTTGGGTATGAAACTAACTAGTGACGGCTGAAAGTCGTCATAGCTGTAGAACTCACAGATACCTTCGTTTTGACTGGTTATGGCTCCCGTAACTCCAAACGAGCCAAGAGTTATGGCCCTCCGAATAATCGATATCCATAGGGTGCAACATCTACGGTGCAAGGTGCAACATCCATCCAAAATGACGAAACCGTGCCGTACGACCTTTAGAAATGGGCGCATGGATTTGAAACGGTGCAGTACCATGGTGCACCACTCTCCAGCGATGGTAAATCATTGACCAGCCACGGGAATCCCGTTTTACAGAAAAAATCCACCTGACGAAAAAACGAAGGGTAAAAAACTTCCATGACCCGATTGAGGTTCGGATAGGATTTTTTGGGTATGAAACTAACCAGTGACGGCTAAAAGCCATCATAGCTGTAGAACTCACAGATACCTTCGTTTTGACTGGTTATGGCTCCCGTAACTCTAAACGAGCCAAGAGTTATGGCCTTCCGAAGAATCGATTTCCACAGGGTGCAACATCTGCGGTGCAAGGTGCAACATCCGTCCAAAATGACGAAACCGTGCCGTACGACCTTTAGAAATGGGTGCATGGATTTGAAACGGTGCAGTACCATGGTGCACCACTCTCCAGCGATGGTAAATCATTGACCAGCCACCGAGATCCCGTTTTACAGAAAAAATCCACGTGAAGAAAAAACGAAGGGTAAAAACTTCCTTGACCCGATCGAGGTTCGGATAGGATTTTTTGGGTATGAAACTAACCAGTGATGGCTGAAAGCCGTCATAGCTGTAGAACTCACAGATACCTTCGTTTTGACTGGTTATGGCTCTCGTAACTCCAAACGAGCCAAGAGTTATGGCCCTCCGAATAATCGATATCCATAGGGTGCAACATCTACGGTGCAAGGTGCAACATCCGTCCAAAATGACGAAACCGTGCCGTACTACCTTTAGAAATGGGTGCATGGATTTGAAACGGTGCAGTGCCATGGTGCACCACTCTCCAGCGATGGTAAATCATAGACCAGCCACGGGGATACTGTTTTACAGAAAAAATTCACGTGAGGAAAAAACGAAGGCTAAAAAACTTCCTTGACCCGATTGAGGTTCGGATAGGATTTTTTGGGTATGAAACTAACCAATGACGGCTGAAAGCCGTCATAGCTGTAGAACTCACAGGTACCTTCGTTTTGACTGGTTATGGCTCCCGTAACTCTAAACGAGCCAAAAGTTATGGCCCTCCGAAGAATCGATATCCACACGGTGCAACATCTACGGTGTAAGGTGCAACATCCGTCCAAAATGACGAAACAGTGCCGTACGACCTTTAGAAATGAGTGCATGGATTTGAAACATTGCAGTGCCATGGTGCACCACTCTCCAGCGGTGGTAAATCTTTGACCAGCCACGGGGATCCCGTTTTACAGAAAAAATCCACGTGACGAAAAAACGAAGGGTAAAAAACTTCCTTGACCCGATTGAGGTTCGGATAGGATTTTTTGGGTATGAATCTAACCAGTGTCGGCTGAAAGCTTCCATAGCTGTAGAACTCACAGATACCTTCGTTTTGACTGGTTATCGCTCCCGTAACTCTAAACGAGGCAAGAGTTATGACCCTCCGAAGAATCGATTTCCACAGGATGCAACATCTGCGGTGCAAGGTGCAACATCCGTCCAAAATGACGAAACAGTGCATGTATTTGAAACATTGCAGTACCATGGTGCACCACTCTCCAGCGATGGTAAATCATAGACCAGCCACGGGGATGCCGTTTTACAGAAAAAATCCACGTGACGAAAAAACGAAGTGTAAAAAACTTCCTTGACCCGATTGAGGTTCGGATAGGATTTTTTGGGTATGTAACTAACCAGTGACAGAAGAAAGCTGTCATAGCTGTAGAACTCACAGATACCTTCGTTTTGACTGGTTATGGCTCCCGTAACTCTAAACGAGCCAAGAGTTATGGCCCTCCGAAGAATCGATATCCACAGGGTGCAACATCTACGGTGCAAGGTGCAACTTCCGTCCAAAATGACGAAACAGTGCCGTACGACCTTTAGAAATGAGTGCATGGATTTGAAACATTGCAGTACCATGGTGCACCACTCTCCAGCGATGGTAAATCATAGACCAGCCACGGGGATCCCGTTTTACAGAAAAAATCCACGTGACGAAAAAACGAAGGGTAAAAAACTTCCTTGACCCGATTGAGGTTCGGATAGGATTTTTTGGGTATGAAACTAACCAGTGACGACGGAAAGATTTCATAGCAGTAGAACTCACAGATACCATCGTTTTGACTGGTTATGGCTCCCGTAACTCTAAACGAGCCAAGAGTTATGGCCCTCCGAATAATCGATATCCATAGGGTGCAACATCTACGGTGCAAGGTGCAATATCCGTCCAAAATGACGAAACCGTGCCGTACAACCTTTAGAAATGGGTGCATGGATTTGAAACGGTGCAGTACCATGGTGCACCACTCTCCAGCGATGGTAAATCATTGACCAACCACGGGGATGCCGTTTTTACAGAAAAAATCCACGTGACGGAAAAACGAAGGGTAAAAAACTTCCATGACCCGATTGAGGTTCGGATAGGATTTTTTGGGTATGAAACTTACCAGTGACGGCTGAAAGCTGTCACAGCTGTAGAAATCACAGATACCTTCGTTTTGACTTGTTATGGCTCCCGTAACTCTAAACGAGCCAAGAGTTATGGCCCTCCGAACAATCGATATCCACAGGGTGCAACATCTACGGTGCAAGGTGCAACATCCGTCCAAAATGACAAAACAGTGCCGTACGACCTTTAGAAATGGTTGCACGGATTTGAAACGGGGCAGTACCATGGTGCACCACTCTCCAGCGATGGTAAATCATTGACCAGCCACGGGATCCCGTTTTACAGAAAAAATCCACGTGACGAAAAAACGAAGGGAAAAATCTTCCTTGACCCGATTGAGGTTCAAATAGGATTTTTTGGGTATGAAACTAACCAGTGACGGCTGAAAGCCGTCATAGCCGTAGAAATCATAGATACCTTCGTTTTGACTGGTTATGGCTCCCGTAACTCTAAACGAGCCAAGAGTTATGGCGCTCGGAAGGATCGATTTCCACAGGGTGCAACATCTGCGGTGCAAGGTGCAACATCCGTCCAAAATGACGAAACAGTGCATGGATTTGAAACATTGCAGTACCATGGTGCACCACTCTCCAGCGATGGTAAATCATAGACCAGCCACGGGGATGCCGTTTGACAGAAAAAATCCACGTGACGAAAAAACGAAGTGTAAAAAACTTCCTTGACCCGATTGAGGTTCGGATAGGATTTTTTGGGTATGTAACTAACCAGTGATAGAAGAAAGCTGTCATAGCTGTAGAACTCACAGATACCTTCGTTTTGACTGGTTATGGCTCTCGTAACACTAAACGAGCCAAGAGTTATGGCCCTCCGAATAATCGATATCCACAGGTTGCAACATCTACGGTGCAAGGTGCAACATCCGTCCAAAATGACGAAACCGTGCCGTACGACCTTTAGAAATGGGTGCATGGATTTGAAACGGTGCAGTACCATGGTGCACCACTCTCCAGCGATGGTAAATCATAGACCAGCCACGGGGATCCCGTTTTACAGAAAAAATCCACGTGACGAAAAAACGAAGGGTAAAAAACTTTCATGACCCGATTGAGGTTCGGATAGGATTTTTTTGGTATGAAACTTGCCAGTGACGGCTGAAAGCTGTCACAGCTATAGAAATCACAGATACCTTCGTTTTGACTTGTTATGGCTCCCGTAACTCTAAACGAGCCAAGAGTTATGGCCCTCCGAACAATCGATATCCACAGGGTGCAACATCTACGGTGCAAGGTGCAACATCCGTCCAAAATGACAAAACAGTGCCGTACGACCTTTAGAAATGGTTGCACGGATTTGAAACGGTGCAGTACCATGGTGCACCACTCTCCAGCGATGGTAAATCATTGACCAGCCACGGGATCCCATTTTACAGAAAAAATCCACGTGACGAAAAAACGAAGGGAAAAATCTTCCTTGACCCGATTGAGGTTCGAATAGGATTTTTTGGGTATGAAACTAACCAGTGACGGCTAAAAGCCGTCATAGCTGTAGAAATCACAGATACCTTCGTTTTGACTGGTTATGGCTCCCGTAACTCTAAACGAGCCAAGAGTTATGGCCTTCGGAAGAATCGATTTCCACAGGGTGCAACATCTGCGGTGCAAGGTGCAACATCCGTCCAAAATGACGAAACAGTGCATGGATTTGAAACATTGGAGTACCATGGTGCACCACTCTCCAGCGATGGTAAATCATAGCCAGCCACGGGGATCCCGTTTTACAGAAAAAATCCACGTGACGAAAAAACGAGGGGTAAAAAACTTCCTTGACCCGATTGAGGTTCGGATAGGATTTTTTGGGTATGTAACTAACCAGTGACAGAAGAAAGCTGTCATAGCTGTAGAACTCACAGATACCTTCGTTTTGACTGGTTATGGCTCTCGTAACTCTAAACGAGCCAAGAGTTATGGCCCTCCGAATAATCGATATCCACAGGGTGCAACATCTACGGTGCAAGGTGCAACATCCGTCCAAAATGACGAAACCGTGCCGTACGACCTTTAGAAATGGGTGCATGGATTTGAAACGGTGCAGTACCATGGTGCACCACTCTCCAGCGATGGTAAATCATAGACTAGCCACGGGGATCTCGTTTTATAGAAAAAATCCACGTGACGAAAAAACGAATGGTAAAAAACTTCCATGACCCGATTGAGGTTCGGATAGGATTTTTTGGGTATGAAACTAACCATTGACGGCTGAATGCTGTCATAGCTGTAGAACTCACAGATACCTTCGTTTTGACTGGTTATGGCTCCCGTAACTCTAAACGAGCCAAGAGTTATGGCCCTCGGAAGAATCGATTTCCACAGGGTGCAACATCTGCGGTGCAAGGTGCAACATCCGTCCAAAATGACGAAACAGTGTCGTACGACCTTTAGAAATGGGTGCATAGATTTGAAATGCTGCAGTACCATGGTGCACCACTCTCCAGCGATGGTAAATCATAGACCAGCCACGGGGATCCCGTTTTACAGAAAAAATCCACGTGACGAAAAAACGAAGGGTAAAAAACTTCCTTGACCCGATTGAGGTTCGGATTGGAATTTTGGGGTATGAAACTAACCAGTGACGGCTGAAAGCTGCCATAGCTGTAGAACTCACAGATACCTTCGTTTTGACTAGTTATGGCTCCCGTAACTCTAAACGAGCCAAGATTTATGGCCCTCCGAAGAAGCGATATCCACAGTGTGCAACATCTACGGTGCAAGGTGCAACATCCGTCCAAAATGACGAAACAGTGCCGTACGACCTTTAGAAATGAGTGCATGGATTTGAAACATTGCGGTACCATGGTGCACCACTCTCCAGCGATGGTAAATCATAGACCAGCCACGGGGATCTCGTTTTACAGAAAAAATCCACGTGACGAAAAAACGAAGGGTAAAAACTTCCTTGACCCGATCGAGGTTCGGATAGGATTTTTTGGGTATGAAACTAACCAGTGACGGCTGAAAGCCGTCATAGCCGTAGAACTCGCAGATACCTTCGTTTTGACTTGTTATGGCTCCCGTAACTCCAAACGAGCCAAGAGTTATGGCCCTCCGAAGAATCGATATCCACACGGTGCAACATCTGCGGTGTAAGGTGCAACATCCGTCCAAAATGACGAAACCGTGCCGTACGACCTTTAGAAATGGGTGCATGGATTTGAAACATTGCAGTGCCATAGTGTACCACTGTCCAGCGATGGTAAATCATAGACCAGCCACGGGGATCCCGTTTTACAGAAAAAATTCACGTGACGCAAAAAGGAAGGGTAAAAAACGTCCTTGACCCGATTGAGGTTCGGATAGGATTTTTTGGGTATGAAACTAACTAGTGACGGCTGAAAGCCGTTATAGCTGTAGAACTCACAGATACCTTCGTTTTGACTGGTTATGGCTCCCGTAACTCGAAACGATCCAAGAGTTATGGCCCTCCGAAGAATCGATATCCACACGGTGCAACATCTACGGTGTAAGGTGCAACATCCGTCCAAAATGACGAAACAGTGCCGTACGACCTTTACAAATGAGTGCGTGGATTTGAAACATTGCAGTGCCATGGTGCACCACTCTCCAGCGATGGTAAATCATAGACCAGCCACGGGGATCCCGTTTTACAGAAAAAATCCACGTGACGAAAAAACGAAGGGTAAAAAACTTCCTTGACCCGATTGAGTTTCGGATAGGATTTTTTGGGTATGAATCTAACCAGTGAGGGCTGAAAGCTGCCATAGCTGTAGAACTCACAGATACCTTCGTTTTGACTGGTTGTGGCTCCCGTAACTCTAAACGAGGCAAGAGTTATGACCCTCCGAAGAATCGATTTCCACAGGGTGCAACATCTGCGGTGCAAGGTGCAACATCCGTCCAAAATAACGAAACCGTGCCGTACGACCTTTAAAAATGGGTGCATGGATTTGAAACGGTGCAGTACCATGGTGCACCACTCTCCAGCGATGGTAAATCATTGACCAGCCACGGGGATCCCGTTTTAAAGAAAAATTCCACGTGACGAAAAAACGAAGGGTAAAAAACTTCCTTGACCCGATTGAGGTTCGGATAGGAATTTTTGGGTATGAAACTAACCAGTGACGGCTGAAAGCCGTCATAGCCGTAGAACTCGCAGATACCTTCGTTTTGACTGGTTATGGCTCCCGTAACTCCAAACGAGCCAAGAGTGATGGCCTTCCGAAGAATCGATATCCACACGGTGCAACATCTGCGGTGTAAGGTGCAACATCCGTCCAAAATGACGAAACCGTGCCGTACGACCTTTAGAAATGGGTGCATGGATTTGAAACGGTGCAGTGCCATAGTGTACCACTGTGCAGTGATGGTAAATCATAGACCAGCCACGGGGATCCCGTTTTACAGAAAAAATCCACGTGACGAAAAAACGAGGGGTAAAAAACTTCCTTGACCCGATTGAGGTTCGGATAGGATTTTTTGGGTATGTAACTAAGCAGTGACAGAAGAAAGCTGTCATAGCTGTAGAACTCACAGATACCTTCGTTTTGACTGGTTATGGCTCTCGTAACTCTAAACGAGCCAAGAGTTATGGCCCTCCGAATAATCGATATCCACAGGGTGCAACATCTACGGTGCAAGGTGCAACATCCGTCCAAAATGACGAAACCGTGCCGTACGACCTTTAGAAATGGGTGCATGGATTTGAAACGGTGCAGTACCATGGTGCACCACTCTCCAGCGATGGTAAATCATAGACCAGCCACGGGGATCCCGTTTTACAGAAAAAATTCACGTGACGAAAAAACGAAGGGTAAAAAACGTCCTTGACCCGATTGAGGTTCGGATAGGATTTTTTGGGTATGAAACTAACTAGTGACGGCTGAAAGCCGTCATAGCTGTAGAACTCACAGATACCTTCGGAAGAATCGATTTCCACAGGGTGCAACATCTGCGGTGCAAGGTGCAACATCCGTCCAAAATGACGAAACAGTGCATGGATTTGAAACATTGGAGTACCATGGTGCACCACTCTCCAGCGATGGTAAATCATAGCCAGCCACGGGGATCCCGTTTTACAGAAAAAATCCACGTGACGAAAAAACGAGGGGTAAAAAACTTCCTTGACCCGATTGAGGTTCGTATAGGATTTTTTGGGTATGTAACTAACCAGTGACAGAAGAAAGCTGTCATAGCTGTAGAACTCACAGATACCTTCGTTTTGACTGGTTATGGCTCTCGTAACTCTAAACGAGCCAAGAGTTATGGCCCTCCGAATAATCGATATCCACAGGGTGCAACATCTACGGTGCAAGGTGCAACATCCGTCCAAAATGACGAAACCGTGCCGTACGACCTTTAGAAATGGGTGCATGGATTTGAAACGGTGCAGTACCATGGTGCACCACTCTCCAGCGATGGTAAATCATAGACCAGCCACGGGGATCTCGTTTTACAGAAAAAATCCACGTGACGAAAAAACGAATGGTAAAAAACTTCCATGACCCGATTGAGGTTCGGATAGGATTTTTTGGGTATGAAACTAACCATTGACGGCTGAATGCTGTCATAGCTGTAGAACTCACAGATACCTTCGTTTTGACTGGTTATGGCTCCCGTAACTCTAAACGAGCCAAGAGTTATGGCCCTCGGAAGAATCGATTTCCACAGGGTGCAACATCTGCGGTGCAAGGTGCAACATCCGTCCAAAATGACGAAACAGTGTCGTACGACCTTTAGAAATGGGTGCATAGATTTGAAACGCTGCAGTACCATGGTGCACCACTCTCCAGCGATGGTAAATCATAGACAGCCATGGGGATCCCGTTTTACAGAAAAAATCCACGTGACGATAAAACGAGGGGTAAAAAACTTCCTTGACCCGATTGAGGTTCGGATAGGATTTTTTGGGTATGTAACTAACCAGTGACAGAAGAAAGCTGTCATAGCTGTAGAACTCACAGATACCTTCGTTTTGACTGGTTATGGCTCTCGTAACTCTAAACGAGCCAAGAGTTATGGCCCTCCGAATAATCGATATCCACAGGGTGCAACATCTACGGTGCAAGGTGCAACATCCGTCCAAAATGACGAAACCGTGCCGTACGACCTTTAGAAATGGGTGCATGGATTTGAAACGGTGCAGTACCATGGTGCACCACTCTCCAGCGATGGTAAATCATAGACCAGCCACGGGGATCTCTTTTTACAGAAAAAATCCACGTGACGAAAAAACGAATGGTAAAAAACTTCCATGACCCGATTGAGGTTCAGATAGGATTTTTTGGGTATGAAACTAACCATTGACGGCTGAATGCTGTCATAGCTGTAGAACTCACAGATACCTTCGTTTTGACTGGTTATGGCTCCCGTAACTCTAAACGAGCCAAGAGTTATGGCCCTCGGAAGAATCGATTTCCACAGGGTGCAACATCTGCGGTGCAAGGTGCAACATCCGTCCAAAATGACGAAACAGTGTCGTACGACCTTTAGAAATGGGTGCATAGATTTGAAACGCTGCAGTACCTTGGTGCACCACTCTCCAGCGATGGTAAATCATAGACCAGCCACGGGGATCCCGTTTTACAGAAAAAATCCACGTGACGAAAAAACGAATGGTAAAAAACTTCCTTGACCCGATTGAGGTTCGGATTGGAATTTTGGGGTATGAAACTAACCAGTGACGGCTAAAAGCTGCCATAGCTGTAGAACTCACAGATACCTTCGTTTTGACTAGTTATGGCTCCCGTAACTCTAAACGAGCCAAGATTTATGGCCCTCCGAAGAAGCGATATCCACAGTGTGCAACATCTACGGTGCAAGGTGCAACATCCGTCCAAAATGACGAAACAGTGCCGTACGACCTTTAGAAATGAGTGCATGGATTTGAAACATTGCAGTACCATGGTGCACCACTCTCCAGCGATGGTAAATCATAGACCAGCCACGGGGATCTCGTTTTACAGAAAAAATCCACGTGACGAAAAAACGAAGGGTAAAAACTTCCTTGACCCGATTGAGGTTCGGATAGGATTTTTTGGGTATGAAACTAACCAGTGACGGCTGAAAGCCGTCATAGCCGTAGAACTCGCAGATACCTTCGTTTTGACTGGTTATGGCTCCCGTAACTCCAAACGAGCCAAGAGTTATGGCCCTCCGAAGAATCGATATCCACACGGTGCAACATCTGCGGTGTAAGGTGCAACATCCGTCCAAAATGACGAAACCGTGCCGTACGACCTTTAGAAATGGGTGCATGGATTTGAAACGGTGCAGTGCCATAGTGTACCACTGCCCAGCGATGGTAAATCATAGACCAGCCACGGGGATCCCGTTTTACAGAAAAAATTCACGTGACGAAAAAACGAAGGGTAAAAAACGTCATTGACCCGATTGAGGTTCGGATAGGATTTTTTGGGTATGAAACTAACTAGTGAGGGCTGAAAGCCGTCATAGCTGTAGAACTCACAGATACCTTCGTTTTGACTGGTTATGGCTCCCGTAACTCGAAACGATCCAAGAGTTATGGCCCTCCGAAGAATCGATATCCACACGGTGCAACATCTACGGTGTAAGGTGCAACATCCGTCCAAAATGACGAAACAGTGCCGTACGACCTTTAGAAATGAGTGCGTGGATTTGAAACATTGCAGTGCCATGGTGCACCACTCTCCAGCGATGGTAAATCATAGACCAACCACGGGGATCCCGTTTTACAGAAAAAATCCACGTGACGAAAAAACGAAGGGTAAAAAACTTCCTTGACCCGATTGAGTTTCGGATAGGATTTTTTGGGTATGAATCTAACCAGTGAGGGCTGAAAGCTGCCATAGCTGTAGAACTCACAGATACCTTCGTTTTGACTGGTTGTGGCTCCCGTAACTCTAAACGAGGCAAGAGTTATGACCCTCCGAAGAATCGATTTCCACAGGGTGCAACATCTGCGGTGCAAGGTGCAACATCCGTCCAAAATAACGAAACCGTGCCGTACGACCTTTAGAAATGGGTGCATGGATTTAAAACGGTGCAGTACCATGGTGCACCACTCTCCAGCGATGGTAAATCATTGACCAGCCACGGGGATCCCGTTTTAAAGAAAAATTCCACGTGACGAAAAAACGAAGGGTAAAAACTTCCTTGACCCGATCGAGGTTCGGATAGGATTTTTTGGGTATGAAACTAACCAGTGACGGCTACCCGTCATAGCAGTAGAACTCACACATACCTTCGTTTTGACTGGTTATGGCTCCCGTTACTCCAAACGAGCCAAGAGTTATGGCCCTCCGAATAATCGATTTCCATAGGGTGCAACATCTACGGTGCAAGGTGCAACATCCGTCCAAAATGATGAAACCGTGCCGTACGACCTTTAGAAATGGGTGCATGGATTTGAAACGGTGCAGTACCATGGTGCACCACTCTCCAGCGATGGTAAATCATTGACCAGCCACGTGGATCCCCTTTTTACAGAAAAAATCCACGTGAGGAAAAAACGAAGGGTAAAAAACTTCCATGACCCGATTGAGGTTCGGATAGGATTTTTTGGGTATGAATCTAACCAGTGACGGCTGAAAGCCGTCATAGCTGTAGAACTCACAGATACCTTCGTTTTGACTTGTTATGGCTCCCGTAACTCCAAACGAGCCAAGAGTTATGGCACTCCGAATAATCGATATCCATAGGGTGCAACATCTACGGTGCAAGGTGCAACATCCGTCCAAAATGACGAAACCGTGTCGTACGACCTTTAGAAATGGGTGCATGGATTTGAAACGGTGCAGCACCATGGTGCACCACTCTCCAGCGATGGTAAATCATTGACCAGCCACGGGGATCGCCTTTTTACAGAAAAAATCCACGTGAGGAAAAAACGAAGGGTAAAAAACTTCCATGACCCGATTGAGGTTCGGATAGGATTTTTTGGGTATGAATCTAACCAGGGACGGCTGAAAGCTGCCATAGCTGTAGAACTCACAGATACCTTCGTTTTGACGGTTTATGGCTCCCGTAACTCTAAACGAGGCAAGAGTTGTGGCCCTTCGAAGAATCGATTTCCACAGGGTGCAACATCTGCGGTGCAAGGTGCAACATCCGTCCAAAATGACGAAACCGTGCCGTACGACCTTTGGAAATGGGTGCATGGATTTAAAACGGTGCAGTACCATGGTGCACCACTCTCCAGCGATGGTAAATCATTGACCAGCCTCGGGGAACCCGTTTTACAGAAAAAATCCACGTGACGAAAAAACGAAGGGTAAAAACTTCCTTGACCCGATCGAGGTTCGGATAGGATTTTTTGGGTATGAAACTAACCAGCGACGGCTGAAAGCTGCCATAGCTGTAGAACTCACAGATACCTTCGTTTTGACTGGTTATGGATCCCGTAACTCCAAACGAGCCAAGAGTTATGGCCCTCCGAAGAATCGATATCCACACGGTGCAACATCTGCGGTGCAAGGTGCAACATCCGTCCAAAATGACGAAACCGTGCCGCACGACCTTTAGAAATGGGTGCATGGATTTGAAACGGTGCAGTACCATGGTGCACCACTCTCCAGCGATGGTAAATCATTGACCATCCACGGGGATTCCGTTTTACAGAAAAAATCCACGTGACGAAAAAACGAAGGGTAAAAACTTCCTTGACCCGATCGAGGTACGGATAGGATTTTTTGGGTATGAAACTAACCAGTGACGGCTGAAAGCCGTCATAGCTGTAGAACTCACAGATACCTTCGTTTTGACTGGTTATGGCTCCCGTAACTCCAAACGAGCCAAGAGTTATGGCCCTCCGAATAATCGATATCCATAGGGTGCAACATCTACGGTGCAAGGTGCAACATCCGTCCAAAATGAAGAAACCGTGCCGTACGACCATTAGAAATGGGTGCATGGATTTGAAACGGTGCAGTACCATGGTGCACCACTCTCCAGCGATGGTAAATCATTGACCAGCCACGGGGATCCCCTTTTTACAGAAAAAATCCACGTGAGGAAAAAACGAAGGGTAAAAAACTTCCATGACCCGATTGAGGTTCGGATAGGATTTTTTGGGTATGAATCTAACCAGTGACGGCTGAAAGCTGCCATAGCTGTAGAACTCACAGATACCTTCGTTTTGACTGGTTATGGCTCCCGTAACTCTAAACGAGGCAAGAGTTATGGCCCTCCGAAGAATCGATTTCCATAGGGTGCAACATTTGCGGTGCAAGGTGCAACATCCGTCCAAAATGACGAAACCGTGCCGTACGACCTTTAGAAATGGGTGCATGGATTTGAAACGGTGCAGTACCATGGTGCACCACTCTCCAGCAATGGTAAATCATTGACCAGCCACGGGGATCCCGTTTTACATAAAAAATCCACGTGACGAAAAAACGAAGGGTAAAAACTTCCTTGAGCCGATCGAGGTTCGGATAGGATTTTTTGGGTATGAAACTAACCAGTGACGGCTAAAGCCGTCATAGCTGTAGAACTCACAGATACGTTCGTTTTGACTGGTTATGGATCCCGTAACTCCAAACGAGCCAAGAGTTATGGCCCTCCGAAGAATCGATATCCACACGGTGCAACATCTGCGGTGTAAGGTGCAACATCCGTCCAAAATGACGAAACCGTGCCGTACGACCTTTAGAAATGGGTGCATGGATTTGAAACGGTGCAGTGCCATGGTGCACCACTCTCCAGCGATGGTAAATCATAGACCAGCCACGGGGATCCCGTTTTACAGAAAAAATTCACGTGACGAAAAAACAAAGGGTAAAAAACTTCCTTGACCCGATTGAGGTTCGGATAGGATTTTTTGGGTATGAAACTAACCAGTGACGGCTGAAAGCTGCCATAGCTGTAGAACTCACAGATACTTCGTTTTGACTGGTTATGGCTCCCGTAACTCTAAACGAGGCGAGAGTTATGGCCCTCCGAAGAATCGATTTCCACAGGGTGCAACATCTGCGGTGCAAGGTTCAACATCCGTCCAAAATGACGAAACCGTGCCGTACGACCTTTAGAAATGGGTGTATGGATTTGAAACGGTGCAGTACCATGGTGCACCACTCTCCAGCGATGGCAAATCATTGACCAGCCACGGGGATCCCGTTTTACAGAAAAAATCCACGTGACGGAAAAACGAAGGGTAAAAACTTCCTTGACCCGATCGAGGTTCGGATAGGATTTTTTGGGTATGAAACTAACCAGTGACGGCTGAAAGCCATCATAGCTTTAGAACTCACAGATACCTTCGTTTTGACTGGTTACGGCTCCCGTAACTCGAAACGAGCCAAGAGTTATGGCCCTCCGAATAATCGATATCCATAGGGTGCAACATCTACGGTGCAAGGTGCAACATCCGTCCAAAATGACGAAACCGTGCCGTACGACCTTTAGAAATGGGTGCATGGAATTAAAACGGTGCATTACCATGGTGCACCACTCTCCAGTGACGGTAAATCATTGACCAGCCATGGGGATCCCGTTTTACAGAAAAAATCCACGTGAGGAAAAACGAAGGGTAAAAAACTTCCATGACCCGATTGAGGTTCGGATAGGATTTTTTGGGTATGAATCTAACCAGTGACGGCTGAAAGCCGTCATAGCTGTAGAACTCACAGATACCTTCGTTTTGACTGGTAATGGCTCCCGTAACTCTAAACGAGCCAAGAGTTATGGCCCTCCGAAGAATCGATATCCATAAGGTGCAACATCTACGGTGCAAGGTGCAACATCCGTCCAAAATGACGAAACCGTGCCGTACGACCTTTAGAAATGGATGCATGGATTTGAAACGGTGCGGTACCATGGTGCACCACTTTCCAGCGATGGTAAATCATTGACCAGCCACGGGGATCCCATTTTACAGAAAAAATCCACGTGAGGAAAAAACGAAGGGTAAAAAACTTCCATGACCCTATTGAGGTTCGGATAGGATTTTTTGGGTATGAAACTAATCAGTGACGGCTGAAAGCCATCATAGCTGTAGAACTCACAGATACCTTCGTTTTGACCGGTTATGGCTCCCGTAACTCTAAACGAGCCAAGAGTTATGGCCCTCCGAAAAATCGATTTCCACAGGGTGCAACATCTGCGGTGCAAGGAGCAACATCCGTCCAAAATGACGAAACCGTGCCGTACGGCCTTTAGAAATGGGTGCATGGATTTGAAACGGTGCAGTACCATGGTGCACCACTCTCCAGCGATGGTAAATCATTGACGAGCCACGGGGATCCCGTTTTTACAGAAAAAATCCACGTGAGGAAAAAACGAAGGGTAAAAAACTTCCATGACCCGATTGAGGTTCGGATAGGATTTTTTGGGTATGAATCTAACCAGTGACGGCTGAAAGCTGCCATAGCTGTAGAACTCACAGATACCTTCGTTTTGACTGGTTATGGCTCCCGTAACTCTAAACGAGCCAAGAGTTATGGCCCTCCGAAGAATCGATATCCACACGGTGCAACATCTACGGTGTAAGGTGCAACATCCGTCCAAAATAACGAAACAGTGCTGTACGACCTTTAGAAATGAGTGCATGGATTTGAAACATTGCAGTGCCATGGTGCACCACTCTCCAGCGATGGTAAATCATAGACCAGCCACGGGGATCCCGTTTTGCAGAAAAAATCCACGTGACGAAAAAACGAAGGGTAAAAAACTTCCTTGACCCGATTGAGGTTCGGATAGGATTTTTTGGGTATGAATCTAACCAGTGACGGTTGAAAGCTGCCATAGCTGTAGAACTCACAGATACCTTTGTTTTGACTGGTTATGGATCCCGTAACTCTAAACGAGGCAAGAGTAATGACCCTCCGAACAATCGATTTCCACAGGGTGCAACATCTGCGGTGCAAGGTGCAACATCCGTCCAAAATGACGAAACCGTGCCGTACGACCTTTAGAAATGGGTGCATGGATTTGAAACAGTGCGGTACCATGGTGCACCACTCTCCAGCGACGGTAAATCATTGACCAGCCACGGGGATCCCGTTTTACAAAAAAATCCACGTGACGAAAAAACGAAGGGTAAAAACTTCCTTGACCCGATCGAGGTTCGGATAGGATTTTTTGGGTATGAAACTAACCAGTGACGGCTAAAAGCCGTCATAGCTGTAGAACTCACAGATACCTTCGTTTTGACTGGTTATGGCTCCAGTAACTCCAAACGAGCCAAGAGTTATGGCCCTCCGAATAATCGATATCCATAGGGTGCAACATCTACCGTGCAAGGTGCAACATCCGTCCAAAATGACGAAACCGTGCCGTACGACCTTTAGAAATGGGTGCATGGATTTGAAACGGTGCAGTACCATGGTGCACCACTCTCCAGCGATGGTAAATCATTGACCAGCCACGGGGATCCCCTTTTTACAGAAAAAATCCACGTGGGGAAAAAACGAAGGGTAAAAAACTTCCATGACCCGATTGAGGTTCGGATAGGATTTTTTGGCTATGAATCTAACCAGTGACGGCTGAAAGCTGCCATAGCTGTAGAACTCACAGATACCTTCGTTTTGACTAGTTATGGCTCCCGTAACTCTAAACGAGGCAAGAGTTATGGCCCTCCGAAATATCGATTTCCACAGGGTGCAACATCTGCGGTGCAAGGTGCAACATCCGTCCAAAATGACGAAACCGTGCCGTACGACCTTTAGAAATGGATGCATGGATTTGAAACGGTGCAGTACCATGGTGCACCACTCTCCAGCGACGGTAAATCATTGACCAGCCACGGGGATCCCATTTTACAGAAAAAATCCACGTGACGAAAAAACGAAGGGTAAAAACTTGCTTGAGCCGATCGAGGTTCGGATAGGATTTTTTGGGTATGAAACTAACCAGTGACCGCTGAAAGCCGTCATAGCTGTAGAACTCACAGATACCTTCGTTTTGACTAGTTATGGCTCCCGTAACTCTAAACGAGCCAAGAGTTATGGCCCTCCGAGGAGTCGATTTTCACAGGGTGCAACATCTGCGGTGCAAGGTGCAACATCCGTCCAAAATGACGAAACCGTGCCGTACGACCTTTAGAAATGGGTGCATGGATTTGAAACGGTACAGTACCATGGTGCACTACTCTCCAGCGATGGTAAATTATTGACCAGCCACGGGGATCCCGTTTTACAGAAAAAATCCACGTGACGAAAAAACGAAGGGTAAAAACTTCCTTGACCCGATCGAGGTTCGGATTGGATTTTTTAGGTATGAAACTAACCAGTGACGGCTGAAAGCCGTCATAGCTGTAGAACTCACAGATACCTTCGTTTTGACTGGTTATGGCTCCCGTAACTCCAAACGAGCCAAGAGTTATGGCCCTCCGAATAATCGATATCCATAGGATGCAGCATCTACGGTGCAAGGTGCAACATCCGTCCAAAATGACGAAACCGTGCCGTACGACCTTTAGAAATGGGTGCATGGATTTGAAACGGTGCAGTACCATGGTCCACCACTCTCCAGCGATGGTAAATCATTGACCAGCCACGGGGATCCCCTTTTTACAGAAAAAATCCACGTGAGGAAAAAACGAAGGGTAAAAAACTTCCATGACCCGATTGAGGTTCGGATAGTATTTTTTGGGTATGAATCTAACCAGTGATGGCTGAAAGCCGTCATAGCTGTAGAACTCACAGATACCTTCGTTTTGACTGGTTATGGCTCCCGTAACTCCAAACGAGCCAAGGGTTATGGCCCTCCGAATAATCGATATCCATAGGGTGCAACATCTACGGTGCAAGGTGCAACATCCGTCCAAAATGACGAAACCGTGCCGTACGACCTTTAGAAATGGGTGCATGGATTTGAAACGGTGCAGTGCCATGGTGCACCACTCTCCAGCGATGGTAAATCATTGACCAGCCACGGGGATCCCCTTTTTACAGAAAAAATCCACGTGAGGAAAAAACGAAGGGTAAAAAACTTCCATGACCCGATTGAGGTTCGGATAGGATTTTTTGGGTATGAATCTAACCAGTGACGGCTGAAAGCTGCCATAGCTGTAGAACTCACAGATACCTTCGTTTTGACTGGTTATGGCTCCCGTAACTCTAAATGAGGCAAGAGTTATGGCCCTCCGAAGAATCGATTTCCATAGGGTGCAACATCTGCGGTGCAAGGTGCAACATCCGTCCAAAATGACGAAACCGTGCCGTACGACCTTTAGAAATGGGTGCATGGATTTGAAACGGTGCAGTACCGCGGTGCACCACTCTCCAGCGATGGTAAATCATTGACCAGCCACGGGGATCCCGTTTTGCAGAAAAAATTCACGTGACGAAAAAACGAAGGGTAAAAAACGTCCTTGACCCGATTGAGGTTCGGATAGGATTTTTTGGGTATGAAACTAACTAGTGACGGCTGAAAGCCGTCATAGCTGTAGAACTCACAGATACCTTCGTTTTGACTGGTTATGGCTCCCGTAACTCCAAACGAGCCAAGAGTTATGGCACTCCGAATAATCGATATCCATAGGGTGCAACATCTACGGTGCAAGGTGCAACATCCGTCCAAAATGACGAAACTGTGCCGTACGACCTTTAGAAATGGGTGCATGGATTTGAAACGGTGCAGTACCATGGTGCACCTCTCTCCAGCGATGGTAAATCATTGACCAGCCACGGGGATCCCGTTTTACAGAAAAAATCAACGTGACGAAAAAACGAAGGGTAAAAAACTTCCATGACCCGATTGAGGTTCGGATAGGATTTTTTGGGTATGAAACTAACCAGTGACGGCTGAAAGCTGTCATAGCTGTAGAACTCATAGATACCTTCGTTTTGACTGGTTATGGCTCCTGTAACTCTAAACGAGCCAAGAGTTATGGCCCTCTGAAGAATCGATATCCACACGGTGCAACATCTACGGTGTAAGGTGCAACATCCGTCCAAAATGACGAAACAGTGCCGTACGACCTTTAGAAATGAGTGCATGGATTTGAAACATTGTAGTGCCATGGTGCACCACTCTCCAGCGATGGCAAATCATAGACCAGCCACGGGGATCCCGTTTTAATGAAAAAATCCACGTGACGAAAAAACGAAGGGTAAAAAACTTCCTTGACCCGATCGAGGTTCGGATAGGATTTTTGGGTATGAAACTAACCAGTGACGGCTGAAAGCGGTCATAGCTGTAGAACTCACAGATACCTTCGTTTTGACTGGTTATGGCTCCCGTAACTCCAAAAGAGCCAAGAGTTATGGCCCTCCGAATAATCGATATCCATAGGGTGCAACATCTACGGTGCAAGGTGCAACATCCGTCCAAAATGACGAAACCGTGCCGTACGACCTTTAGAAATGGGTGCATGGATTTGAAACGGTGCAGTACCATGGTGCACCACTGTCCAGCGATGGTAAATCATTGACCAGCCACGGGGATCCCCTTTTTACAGAAAAAATCCACGTGAGGAAAAAACGAAGGGTAAAAAACTTCCATGACCCGATTGAGGTTCAGATAGGATTTTTTGGGTATGAAACTAACCAGTGATGGCTGAAAGCAGTCATAGCTGTAGAACTCACAGATACCTTCGTTTTGACTGGTTATGGCTCCCGTAACTCTAAACGAGCCAAGAGTTATGGACCTCCGAAGAATCGATATCCACAGGGTGCAACATCTACGGTGTAAGGTGCAACATCCGTCCAAAATGACGAAACAGTGCCGTACGACCTTTAGAAATGAGTGAAAGGATTTGAAACATTGCAGTGCCATGGTGCACCACTCTCCAGTGATGGTAAATCATAGACCAGCCACGGGGATCCCGTTTTACAGAAAAAATCCACGTGACGAAAAAACGAAGGGTAAAAACTTCCTTGACCCGATCGAGGTTCGGATAGGATTTTTTGGGTATGAAACTAACCAGTGACGGCTGAAAGCTGTCATAGCTGTAGAACTCACAGCTACCTTCGTTTTGACTGGTAATGGCTCCCGTAACTCCAAACGAGCCAAGAGTTATGGCCCTCCGAATAATCGATATCCATAGGGCGCAACATCTACGGTGCAAGGTGCAACATCCGTCCAAAATGACGAAACCGTGCCGTACGACCTTTAGAAATGGGTGCATGGAATTGAAACGGTGCAGTACCATGGTGCACCACTCTCCAGCGATGGTAAATCATTGACCAGCCACGGGGATCCCGTTTTACAGAAAAAATCCACGTGAGGAAAAAACGAAGGGTAAAAAACTTCCATGACCCGATTGAGGTTCGGATAGGATTTTTTGGGTATGAAACTAACCACTGACTGCTTAAAGCCGTCATAGCTATAGAACTCACAGATACCTTCGTTTTGACTGGTAATGGCTCCCGTAACTCTAAACGAGCCAAGAGTTATGGCCCTCCGAAGAATCGATATCCATAGGGTGCAACATCTACGGTGCAAGGTGCAACATCCGTCCAAAATGACAAAACCGTGCCGTACGACCTTTAGAAATGGATGCATGGATTTGAAACGGTGCAGTCCCATGGTGCACCACTCTCCAGCGATGGTAAATCATAGACCAGCCACGGGGATCCCGTTTTACAGAATCCACGTGACGAAAAAACGAAGGGTAAAAAACTTCCATGACCCGATTGAGGTTCGGATAGGATTTTTTGGCTATGAATCTAACCAGTGACGGCTGAAAGTTGCCATTGCTGTAGAACTCACAGATACCTTCGTTTTGACTGGTTATGGCTCCCGTAACTCTAAACGAGGCAAGAGTTATGGCCCTCCGAAGAATCGATTTCCACAGGGTGCAACATCTGCGGTGCAAGGTGCAACATCCGTCCAAAATGACGAAACCGTGCCGTACGACCTTTAGAAATGGGTGCATGGATTTGAAACGGTGCAGTACGATGGTGCACCACTCTCCAGCGATGGTAAACCATTAACCAGCCACGGGGATCCCGTTTTACAGAAAAAATCCACGTGACGAAAAAACGAAGGGTAAAAAACTTCCATGACCCGATTGAGGTTCGGAGAGGATTTTTTGGGTATCAAACTAACCAGTGACGGCAGAAAGCCGTCATAGCTGTAGAACTCACAGATACCTTCGTTTTGACTGGCTATGGCTCCCGTAATTCTAAACGAGCCAAGAGTTATGGCCCTTCGAATAATAGATATCCATAGGGTGCAACATTTACGGCGCAAGGTGCAACATCCGTCCAAAATGACGAAACCGTGCCGTACGACCTTTAGAAATGGGTGCATGGATTTGAAACGGTGCAGTACCATGGTGCACCACTCTCCCGCGATGGTAAATCATAGACCAGCCACGGGGATCCCGTTTTACACAAAAAATCCACGTGACGAAAAAACGAAGGGTAAAAAACCTCCTTGACCCGATTGAGGTTCGGATAGGATTTTTTGGGTATGAAACTAACCAGTGACGGCATAAAGCTGTCATAGCTGTAGAACTCACAGATATCTTCGTTTTGACTGGTTATGTCTCCCGTAACTCTAAACGAGCCAAGAGTTATGGCCCTTCGAATAATAGATATCCATAGGGTGCAACATCTACGGCGCAAGGTGCAACATCCATCCAAAATGACGAAACCGTGCCGTACGACCTTTAGAAATGGGTGCATGGAATTGAAACGGTGCAGTACCATAGTGCACCACTCTCCAGCGATGGTAAATCATCGACCAGCCACGGGGATCCCGTTTTACAGAAAAAAATCCACGTGACGAAAAAACGAAGGGTAAAAAACTTCCATGACCCGATTGAGGTTCGGATAGGATTTTTTGGGTATGAAACTAACCAGTGACGGCTGAAAGCCGTCATAGCTGTAGAACTCATAGATACCTTCGTTTTGACATGTTATGGGTCCCGTAACTCTAAACGAACCATGAGTTATGGCCCTCCGAATAATCGATATCCAAAGGGTGCAACATCTGCGGTGCAAGGTGCAACATCCGTCCAAAATGACGAAACCATGCCGTACGACCTTTAGAAATGGGTGCAGGGATTTGAAACGGTGCAGTACCATGGTGCACCGCTCTCCAGCGATGGTAAATCATTGACCTGCCACGGGGATCCTTTTTTTACAGAAAAAATCCACGTGAGGAAAAAACGAAGGGTAAAAAACTTCCATGAACCGATTGAGGTTCGGATAGGATTTTTTGGGTATGAAACTAACCAGTGACGGCTGAAAGCTGTCATAGCTATAGAACTCACAGATACCTTCGTTTTGACTGGTTGTGGCTCCCGTAACTCTAAACGAGCCAAGAGTTATGGCCCTCCGAAGAATCGATATCCACAGGGTGCCACATCTACGGTGTAAGGTGCAACATCCGTCCAAAATGACGAAACAGTGCCGTACGACCTTTAGAAATGAGTGCATGGATTTGAAACATTGCAGTGCCATGGTGCACCACTCTCCAGCGATGGTAAATCATAGACCAGCCACGGAGATCCCGTTTAACATAAAAAATCCAGGTGACGAAAAAACGAAGGGTAAAATACTTCCTTGACCCGATTGAGGTTCGGATAGGATTTTTTGGGTATGAAACTAACCAGTGACGGCTGAAAGCTGTCATAGCTATAGAACTCACAGATACCTTCGTTTTGACTGGTAATGGCCCCTGTAACTCTAAACGAGCCAAGAGTTATGGCCCTCCGAAGAATCGATATCCATAGGGTGCAACATCTACGGTGCAAGGTGCAACATCCGTCCAAAATGACGAAACCGTGCCGTACGTCCTTTAGAAATGGATGCATGGATTTGAAACGGTGCGGTACCATGGTGCACCACTCTCCAGCGATGGTAAATCATTGACCAGCCACGGGGATCCCGTTTTACAGAAAAAATCCACGTGACGAAAAAACGAAGGGTAAAAAACTTCCATGACCCGATTGAGGTTCGGATAGGATTTTTTGGGTATGAAACTAACCAGTGACGGCTAGAAGCCGTCATGGCTGTAGAACTCACAGATACCTTCGTTTTGACTGGTTATGGCTCCCGTAACTCCAAACGAGCAAAGAGTTATGGCCCTCCGAAGAATCGATTTCCACAGGGTGCAACATCTGCGGTGCAAGGTGCAACTTCCGTCCAAAATGACGGAACCGTGCCGTACGACCTTTAGAAATGGGTGCATGGATTTGAAACGGTGCAGTACCATGGTGCACCACTCTCCAGTGATGGTAAATCATTGACCAGCCACGGGGATCCCGTTTTTACAGAAAAAATCCACGTGAGGAAAAAACGAAGGGTAAAAAACTTCCATGATCCGATAGAGGTTCGGATAGGATTTTTTGGGTATGAAACTAACTAGTGAAGGCTGAAAGCTGTCATAGCTGTAGAACTCACAGATACCTTCGTTTTGACTGGTTATGGCTCCCGTAACTCTAAACGAGGCAAGAGTTATGGCCCTCCGAAGAATCGATTTCCATAGGGTGCAACATCTGCGGTGCAAGGTGCAACATCCGTCCAAAATGACGAAACCGTACCGTACGACCTTTAGAAATGTGTGCATGGATTTGAAACGGTGCAGTACCGTTGTGCACCACTCTCCAGCGATGGTAAATCATTGACCAGCCACGGGGATCCCGTTTTACAGAAAAAATCCACGTGACGAAAAAACGAAGGGTAAAAAACGTCCTTGACCCGATTGAGGTTCGGATAGGATTTTTTGGGTATGAAACTAACTAGTGAAGGCTGAAAGCTGTCATAGCTGTAGAACTCACAGATACCTTCGTTTTGACTGGTTATGGCTCCCGTAACTCTAAACGAGCCAAGAGTTATGGCCCTCCGAAGAATCGATTTCCACAGGGTGCAACATCTGCGGTGCAAGGTGCAACATCCGTCCAAAATGACGAAACCGTGCCGTACGACCTTTAGAAATGGGTGCATGGATTTGAAACGGTGCAGTACCATGGTGCACCACTCTCCAGCGATGGTGAATCATTGACCAGCCACGGGGATCCCTTTTTACAGAAAAAATCCACGTGACGAAAAAACGAAGGGTAAAAAACTTCCTTGACCCGATTGAGGTTCGGATAGGACTTTTTGGGTATGAAACTAACCAGTGACGGCAGAAAGCTGTCATAGCTGTAGAACTCACAGATACCTTCGTTTTGACTGGTTATGGCTCCCGTAACTCTAAACGAGCCAAGAGTTATGGCCCTTCGAATAATAGATATCCATAGGGTGCAACATCTACGGCGGAAGGTGCAACATCCGTCCAAAATGACGAAACCGTGCCGTACGACCTTTAGAAATGGGTGCATGGATTTGAAACGGTGCAGTACCATGGTGCACCGCTCTCCAGCGATGGTAAATCATTGACCAGCCACGAGGATCCCGTTTTACAGAAAAAATCCACGTGACGAAAAACGAAGGGTAAAAAACTTCAATGACCCGACTGAGGTTCGGATAGGATTTTTTGGGTATGAAACTAACCAGTGACGGCTGAACGCCGTCATAGCTGTAGAACTCACAGATACCTTCGTTTTGATAGGTTATGGGTCCCGTAAGTCTAAACGAGCCAAGAGTTATGGCCCTCCGAATAATCGATATCCAAAGGGTGCAACATATGCGGTGCAAGGTGCAACATCCGTCCAAAATGACGAAACAGTGCCGTACGACCTTTAGAAATGAGTGCATGGATTTGAAACATTGCAGTGCCTTGGTGCACCACTCTCCAGCGATGGTAAATCATAGACCAGCCACGGGGATCCCGTTTAACATAAAAAATCCACGTGACGAAAAAAATAAGGGTAAAAAACTTCCTTAACCCGATTGAGGTTCGGATAGGATTTTTTGGGTATGAAACTAACCAGTGACGGCTGAAAGCTGTCATAGCTGTAGAACTCACAGATACCATCGTTTTGACTTGTAATGGCTCCCGTAACTCTAAACGAGCCAAGAGTTATGGCTCTCCGAAGAATCGATATCCATAGGGTGCAACATCTACGGTGCAAGGTGCAACATCCGTCCAAAATGACGAAACCGTGCCGTACGACCTTTAGAAATGGATGCATGGATTTGAAACAGTGCGGTACCATGGTGCACCACTCTCCAGCGATGGTAAATCATTGACCAGCCACGGGGATCCCGTTTTACAGAAAAAATCCACGTGACGAAAAAACGAAGGGTAAAAAACTTCCATGACCCGATTGAGGTTCGGATAGAATTTTTTGGGTATGAAACTAACCAGTGACGGCTGAAAGCCATCATAGCTGTAGAACTCACAGAAACCTTCGTTTTGACTGGTTATGGCTCCCGTAACTCCAAACGAGCCAAGAGTTATGGCCCTCCGAAGAATCGATTTCCACAGGGTGCAACATCTGCGGTGCAAGGTGCAACATCCGTCCAAAATGACGAAACCGTGCCGTACGACCTTTAGAAATGGGTGCATGGATTTGAAACGGTGCAGTCCCATGGTGCACCACTCTCCAGCGATGGTAAATCATTGACCAGCCACGGGGATCCCGTTTTTACAGAAAAAATCCACGTGAGGAAAAAACGAAGGGTAAAAAACTTCCATGACCCGATTGAGGTTCGGATAGGATTTTTTGGGTATGGAACTAACCAGTGAAGGCTGAAAGCTATCATAGCTGTAGAACTCACAGATACCTTCGTTTTGACTGGTTATGGCTCCCGTAACTCTAAACGAGCCAAGAGTTATGGCCCTTCGAAGAATCGATTTCCACAGGGTGCAACATCTGCGGTGCAAGGTGCAACATCCGTCCAAAATGACGAAACCGTGATGTACGACCTTTAGAAATGGATGCATGGATTTGAAACGGTGCAGTACCATGGTGCACCACTCTCCAGCGATGGTAAATCATTGACCAGCCACGGGGATCCCGTTTGACAGAAAAATCCACGTGACGAAAAAACGAAGGGTAAAAACTTCCTTGACCCGATCGAGGTTCGGATAGGATTTTTTGGGTATGAAACTAACCAGTGACGGCTGAAAGCTGTCATAGCTGTAGAACTCACAGATACCTTCGTTTTGACTTGTAATAGCTCCCGTAACTCTAAACGAGCCAAGAGTTATGGCCCTCCGAAGAATCGATATCCATAGGGTGCAACATCTACGGTGCAAGGTGCAACATCCTCCAAAATGACGAAACTGTGCCGTACGACCTTTAGAAATGGATGCATGGATTTGAAACGGTGCGGTACCATGGTGCACCACTCTCCAGCGATGGTAAATCATTGACCAGCCACGGGGATCCCGTTTTACAGAAAAAATCCACGTGACGAAAAAACGAAGGGTAAAAAACTTCCATGACCCGATTGAGGTTCGGATAGGATTTTTTGGTTATGAAACTAACCAGTGACGGCTGAAAGCCATCATGGCTGTAGAACTCACAGATACCTTCGTTTTGACTGGTTATGGCTCCCGTAACTCCAAACGAGCCAAGAGTTATGGCCCTCCGAAGAATCGATTTCCACAAGGTGCAACATCTGCGGTGCAAGGTGCAACATCCGTCCAAAATGACGAAACCGTGCCGTACGACCTTTAGAAATGGGTGCATGGATTTGAAACGGTGCAGTGCCATGGTGCACCACTCTCCAGCGATGGTAAATCATAGACCAGCCACGGGGATCCCGTTTTTACAGAAAAAATCCACGTGAGGAAAAAACGAAGGGTAAAAAACTTCCATGACCCGATTGAGGTTCGGATAGGATTTTTTGGGTATGAAACTAACCATTGACGGCTGAAAGCCGTCATAGCTGTAGAACTCACAGATACCTTCGTTTTGACTGGTTGTGGCTCCCGTAACTCTAAACGAGCCAAGAGTTATGGCCCTCCGAAGAATCGATATCCACAGGGTGCAACATCTACGGTGGAAGGTGCAACATCCGTCCAAAATGACGAAACAGTGTCGTACGTCCTTTAGAAATGAGTGCAAGGATTGAAACATTGCAGTGCCATGGTGCACCACTCTCCAGCGATGGTAAATCATAGACCAGCCACGGGGATCCCATTTTACAGAAAAATCCACGTGACGAAAAAACGAAGGGTACAAAACTTCCATGACCCGATTGAGGTTCGGATAGGATTTTTTGGGTATGAAACTAACCAGTGACGGCTAAAAGCCGTCATAACTGTAGAACTCACAAATACCTTCGTTTTGACAGGTTATGGGTCCCGTAACTCTAAACGAGCCAAGAGTTATGGCCCTCCGAATAATCGATATCCAAAGGGTGCAACATCTGCGGTGCAAGGTGCAACATCCGTCCAAAATGACGAAACCGTGCCGTACGACCTTTAGAAATGGGTGCAGGGATTTGAAACGGTGCAGTACCATGGTGCACCACTCTCCAGCGATGGTAAATCATTGACAAGCCACGGGGATCCCGTTTTACAGAAAAAATCCACGTGACGAAAAAACGAAGGGTAAAACACTTCCATGACCCGATTGAGGTTCGGATAGGATTTTTTGGGTATGAAACTAACCAGTGATGGCTAAAAGCCGTCATAACTGTAGAACTCACAAATACCTTCGTTTTGACAGGTTATGGGTCCCGTAACTCTAAACGAGCCAAGAGTATGGCCCTCCGAATAATCGATATCCAAAGGGTGCAACATCTGCGGTGCAAGGTGCAACATCCGTCCAAAATGACGAAACCGTGCCGTACGACCTTTAGAAATGGGTGCAGGGATTTGAAACGGTGCAGTACCATGGTGCACCACTCTCCAGCGATGGTAAATCATTGACCAGCCACGGGGATCCCGTTTTACAGAAAAAATCCACGTGACGAAAAAACGAAGGGTAAAAAACTTCCATGACCCGATTGAGGTTCGGATAGGATTTTTTGGGTATGAATCAAACCAGTGACGGCTGAAAGCGGTCATAGCTGTAGAACTCACAGATACCTTCGTTTTGACTGGTTATGGCTCCCGTAACTCCAAACGAGCCAAGAGTTATGGCCCTCCGAATAATCGATATCCATAGGGTGCAACATCTACCGTGCAAGGTGCAACATCCATCCAAAATGATGAAACCGTGTCGTACGACCTGTAGAAATGGGTGCATAGATTTGAAACAGTGCAGTAACATGGTGCACCTCTCTCCAGCGATGGTAAATCATTGACCAGCCACGGGGATCCTGTTTTTACAGAAAAAATCCACTTGAGGAAAAAACGAAGGGTAAAAAACTTCCATGACCCGATCGAGGTTCGGATAGGATTTTTTGGGTATGAAACTAACCACTGACGGCTGAAAGCTATCATTGCTGTAGAACTCACAGATACCTTCGTTTTGACTGGTTGTGGCTCTCGTAACACTAAACGAGCCAAGAGTTATGGCCCTCCGAAGAATCGATATCCACAGGGTGCAACATCTACGGTGTAAGGTGCAACATCCGTCCAAAATGACGAAACAGTGCCGTACGCCCTTTAGAAATGAGTGCATAGATTTGAAACATTGCAGTGCCATGGTGCACCACTCTCCAGCGATGGTAAATCATAGACCAGCCGCGGGGATCCCGTTTAACATAAAAAATCCACGTGACGAAAAAACGAAGGGTAAAAAACTTCCTTAACCCGATTGAGGTTCGAATAGGATTTTTTGGGTATGAAACTAACCAGTGACGGCTGAAAGCTGTCATAGCTGTAGAACTCACAGATACCTTCGTTTTGACTTGTAATGGCTCCCGTAACTCTAAACGAGCCAAGAGTTATGGCCCTCCGAAGAATCGATATCCATAGGGTGCAACATCTACGGTGCAAGGTGCAACATCCGTCCAAAATGACGAAACCGTGCCGTACGACCTTTAGAAATGGATGCATGGATTTGAAACGGTGCGGTACCATGGTGCACCACTCTCCAGCGATGGTAAATCATCGACCAGCCACGGGGATCCCATTTTACAGAAAAAATCCACGTGACGAAAAAACGAAGGGTAAAAAACTTCCATGACCCGATTGAGGTTCGGATAGGATTTTTTGGGTATGAAACTAACCAGTGACGGCTGAAAGCCATCATAGCTGTAGAACTCACAGATACCTTCGTTTTGACATGTTATGGTTCCCGTAACTCCAAACGAGCCAAGAGTTATGGCCCTCCGAAGAATCGATTTCCACAGGGTGCAACATCTGCGATGCAAGGTGCAACATCCGTCCAAAATGACGAAACCGTAACGTACGACCTTTAGAAATGGGTGCATGGATTTGAAACGGTGCAGTACCATGGTGAACCACTCTCCAGCGATGGTAAATCATTGACCAGCCTCGGGGATCCCGTTTTTACAGAAAAATCCACGTGAGGAAAAAACGAAGGGTAAAAAACTTCCATGACCCGATTGAGGTTCGGATAGGATTTTTTGGGCATGGAACTAACCAGTGAAGGCTGAAAGCTGTCATAACTGTAGAACTCACAGATATCTTCGTTTTGACTGGTTATGGCTCCCGTAACTCTAAACGAGCCAAGAGTTATGGCCCTCCGAAGAATCGATTTCCACAGAGTGCAACATTTGCGGTGCAAGGTGCAACATCCGTCCAAAATGACGAAACCATGCTGTACGACCTTTAGAAATGGGTGCATGGATTTGAAACGATGCAGTACCATGGTGCACCACTCTCCAGCGATGGTAAATCATTGACCAGCCACGGGAATCCCGTTTTACAGAAAAAATCCACGTGACGAAAAAACGAAGGGTAAAAACTTCCTTGACCCGATCGAGGTTCGGATAGGATTTTTTGGGTATGAAACTAACCAGTGACGGCTGAAAGCCGTCATAGCTGTAGAACTCACAGATACCTTCGTTTTGACTGGTTATGGCTCCCGTAACTCCAAACGAGCCAAGAGTTATGGCCCTCCGGATAATCGATATCCATAGGGTGCAACATCTACGGTGCAAGGTGCAACATCCGTCCAAAATGACGAAACCGTGTCGTACGACCTGTAGAAATGGGTGCATGGATTTGAAACCTTGCAGTGCCATGGTGCACCACTCTCCAGCGATGGTAAATTATAGACCAGCCACGGGGATCCCGTTTTACAGAAAAAATCCACGTGACGGAAAAACGAAGGGTAAAAAACTTCCTTGACCCGATTGAGGTTCGGATAGGATTTTTTGGGTATGAAACTAACCAGTGACGGCTGAAAGCCGTCACAGCTGTAGAACTCACAGATACCTTCGTTTTGACTGGTTATGGCTCCCGTAGCTCTAAACGAGCCAAGAGTTATGGCCCTCCGAAGAATCGATATCCACAGGGTGCAACATCTACGGTGCAGGGTGCAACATCCGTCCAAAATGACGAAACAGTGCCGTACGACCTTTAGAAATGAGTGCATGGATTTGAAACAATGCAGTACCATGGTGCACCACTCTCCAGCGATGGTGAATCATAGACCAGCCACGGGGATCCCGTTTTACAGAAAAAATCCACGTGAGGAAAAAACGAAGGGTAAAAAACTTCCATGACCCGATTGAGGTTCGGATAGGATTTTTTGGGTATGGAACTAACCAGTGAAGGCTGAAAGCTATCATAGCTGTAGAACACACAGATTCCTTCGTTTTGACTGGTTATGGCTCCCGTAGCTCTAAACGAGCCAAGAGTTATGGCCCTCCGAGTAATCGATATCCTTAGGGTGCAACATCTACGGTGCAAGGTGCAACATCCGTCCAAAATGACGAAACCGTGCCGTACGACCTTTAGAAATGGGTGCATGGATTTGAAACGGTGCAGTACCATGGTGCACCACTCTCCAGCGATGGTAAATCATTGACCAGCCACGGGGATCCCGTTTTACAGAAAAATCCACGTGACGAAAAAACGAAGGGTAAAAAACTTCCATGACCCGATTGAGGTTCGGATAGGATTTTTTGGGTATGAAACTAACCAGTGATGGCTGAAAGCCGTCATAACTGTAGAACTCACAGATACCTTCGTTTTGACAGGTTATGGGTCCCATAACTCTAAACGAGCCAAGAGTTATGGCCCTCCGAATAATCGATATCCAAAGGGTGCAACATCTGCGGTGCAAGGTGCAACATCCGTCCAAAATGACGAAACCGTGCCGTACGACCTTTAGAAATGGGTGCAGGGTTTTGAAACGGTGCAGTACCATGGTGCACCACACTCCAGCGATGGTAAATCATTGACCAGCCACGGGGATCCCGTTTTACAGAAAAAATCCACGTGACGAAAAAACGAAGGGTAAAAAACTTCCATGACCCGATTGAGGTTCGGATAGGATTTTTTGGGTATGAATCAAACCAGTGACGGCTGAAAGCGGTCATAACTGTAGAACTCACAGATACCTTCGTTTTGACTGGTTATGGCTCCCGTAACTCCAAACGAGCCAAGAGTTATGGCCCTCCGAATAATCGATATCCATAGGGTGCAACATCTACGGTGCAAGGTGCAACATCCGTCCAAAATGATGAAACCGTGTCGTACGACCTTTAGAAATGGGTGCATAGATTTGAAACGGTGCAGTACCATGGTACACCACTCTCCAGCGATGGTAAATCATTGACCAGCCACGGGGATCCTGTTTTTACAGAAAAAATCCACTTGAGGAAAAAACGAAGGGTAAAAAACTTCCATGACCCGATTGAGGTTCGGATAGGATTTTTTGGGTATGAAACTAACCACTGACGGCTGAAAGCTGTCATAGCTGTAGAACTCACAGATACCTTCGTTTTGACTGGTTGTGGCTCCCGTAACACTAAACGAGCCAAGAGTTATGGCCCTCCGAAGAATCGATATCCACAGGGTGCAACATCTACGGTGTAAGGTGCAACATCCGTCCAAAATGACGAAACAGTGCCGTACGACCTTTAGAAATGAGTGCATGGATTTGAAACATTGCAGTGTCATCGTGCACCACTCTCCAGCGATGGTAAATCATAGACCAGCCACGGGGATCCCGTTTAACATAAAAAATCGACGTGACGAAAAAACGAAGGGTAAAAAACTTCCTTAACCCGATTTAGGTTCGAATAGGATTTTTTGGGTATGAAACTAACCAGTGACGGCTGAAAGCTGTCATAGCTGTAGAACTCACAGATACCTTCGTTTTGACTTGTAATGGCTCCCGTAACTCTAAACGAGCCAAGAGTTATAGCCCTCCGAAGAATCGATATCCATAGGGTGCAACATCTACGGTGCAAGGTGCAACATCCTCCAAAATGACGAAACCGTGCCGTAGACCTTTAGAAATGGATGCATGGATTTGAAACGGTGCGGTACCATGGTGCACCACTCTCCAGCGATGGTAAATCATTGACCAGCCACGGGGATCCCGTTTTACAGAAAAAATCCACGTGACGAAAAAACGAAGGGTAAAAAACTTCCATGACCCGATTGAGGTTCGGATAGGATTTTTTGGGTATGAAATTAACCAGTGACGGCTGAAAGCCATCATAGCTGTAGAACTCACAGATACCTTCGTTTTGACTGGTTATGGCTCCCGTAACTCCAAACGAGCCAAGAGTTATGGCCCTCCGAAGAATCGATTTCCACAGGGTGCAACATCTGCGGTGCAAGGTGCAACATCCGTCCAAAATGACGAAACCATGCCGTACGACCTTTAGAAATGGGTGCATGGATTTGAAACGGTGCAGTACCATGGTGCACCACTCTCCAGCGATGGTAAATCATTGACCAGCCACGGGGATCCCGTTTTTACAGAAAAAATCCACGTGAGGAAAAAACGAAGGGTAAAAAACTTCCATGAGCCGATTGAGGTTCGGATAGGATTTTTTGGGTATGGAACTAACCAGTGAAGGCTGAAAGCTGTCATAGCTGTAGAACTCACAGATACCTTCGTTTTGACTGGTTATGGCTCCCGTAACTCTAAACGAGCCAAGAGTTATGGCCCTCCGAAGAATCGATTTCCACAGGGTGCAACATCTGCGGTGCAAGGTGCAACATCCGTCCAAAATGACGAAACCGTGCTGTACGACCTTTAGAAATGGGTGCATGGATTTGAAATGGTGCAGTACCATGGTGCACCACTCTCCAGCGATGGTAAATCATTGACCAGCCACGGGGATCCCGTTTTACAGAAAAAATCCACGTGACGAAAAAACAAAGGGTAAAAACTTCCTTGACCCGATCGAGGTTCGGATAGGATTTTTTGGGTATGAAACTAACCAGTGACGGCTGAAAGCTGTCATAGCTGTAGAACTCACAGATACCTTCGTTTTGACTGGTTATGGCTCCCGTAACTCCAAACGAGCCAAGAGTTATGGCCCTACGGATAATCGATATCCATTGGGTGCAACATCTACGGTGCAAGGTGCAAGGTCCGTCCAAAATGACGAAACCGTGCCGTACGACCTTTAGAAATGGGTGCATGGATTTGAAATGGTGCAGTACCATGGTGCACCACTCTCCAGCGATGGTAAATCATTGACCAGCCACGGGGATCCCGTTTTACAGAAAAAATCCACATGACGAAAAAACGAAGGGTAAAAAACTTCCATGACCCAATTGAGGTTCGGATAGGATTTTTTGGGTATGAAACTAACTAGTGACGGCTGAAAGCCATCATAGCTGTAGAACTCACAGATGCCTTCGTTTTGAATGGTTATAGCTCCCGTAACTCTAAACGAGCCAAGAGTTATGGCCCTCCGAAGAATCGATTTCCACAGGGTGCAACATCTGCGGTGCAAGGTGCAACATCCGTCCAAAATGACGAAACCGTGCTGTACGACCTTTAGAAATGGGTCCATGGATTTGAAATGGTGCAGTACCATGGTGCACCATTCTCCAGCGATGGTAAATCATTGACCAGCCACGGGGATCCCGTTTTACAGAAAAAATCCACGTGACGAAAAAACGAAGGGTAAAAACTTCCTTGACCCGATCGAGGTTCGGATAGGATTTTTTGGGTATGAAACTAACCAGTGACGGCTGAAAGCTGTCATAGCTGTAGAACTCACAGATACCTTCGTTTTGACTGGTTATGGCTCCCGTAACTCCAAACGAGCCCAGAGTTATGGCCCTCCGGATAATCGATATCCATAGGGTGCAACATCTACGGTGCAAGGTGCAACATCCGTCCAAAATGACGAAACCGTGCCGTACGACCTTTAGAAATGGGTGCATGGATTTGAAACGGTGCAGTACCATGGTGCACCACTCTCCAGCGATGGTAAATCATTGACCAGCCACGGGGATCCCGTTTTACAGAAAAAATCCACGTGACGAAAAAACGAAGGGTAAAAAACTTCCATGACCCGATTGAGGTTTGGATAGGATTTTTTGGGTATGAAACTAACCAGTGACGGCTGAAAGCCTTCATAGCTGTAGAACTCACAGATGCCTTCGTTTTGACTGGTTATGGCTCCCGTAACTCCAAACGAGCCAAGAGTTATGGCCCTCCGAAGAATCGATTTCCACAGGGTGCAACATCTGCGGTGCAAGGTGCAACATCCGTCCAAAATGACGAAACCGTGCCGTACGACCTTTAGAAATGGGTGCATGGATTTGAAACAGTGCAGTACCATGGTGCACCACTCTCCAGCGATGGTAAATCATTGACCAGCCACGGGGATCCCGTTTTTACAGAAAAAATCCACTTGAGGAAAAAACGAAGGGTAAAAAACTTCCATGACCCGATTAAGGTTCGGATAGGATTTTTTGGGTATGGAACTAACCAGTGAAGGCTGAAAGCTGTCATAGCTGTAGAACTCACAGATACCTTCGTTTTGACTGGTTATGGCTCCCGTAAACGAGCCAAGAGTAATGGCCCTCCGAAGAATCGATTTCCACAGGGTGCAACATCTGCGGTGCAAGGTGCAACATCCGTCCAAAATGACGAAACCGTGCTGTACGACCTTTAGAAATGGGTGCATGGATTTGAAATGGTGCAGTACCATGGTGCACCACTCTCCAGCGATGGTAAATCATTGACCAGCCACGGGGATCCCGTTTAAAAGAAAAAATCCACGTGACGAAAAAACGAAGGGTAAAAACTTCCTTGACCCGATCGAGGTTCGGATAGGAATTTTTGGGTATGAAACTAACCAGTGAAGGCTGAAAGCTGTCATAGCTGTAGAAATCACAGATACCTTCGTTTTGACTGGTTATGGCTCCCGTAACTCTAAACGAGCCAAGATTTATGGCCCTCCGAAGAATCGATATCCACAGGGTGCAACATCTACGGTGTAAGGTGCAACATCCGTCCAAAATGACGAAACAGTGCCGTACGACCTTTAGAAATGAGTGCATGGATTTGAAACATTGCAGTGCCATGGTGTACCACTCTCCAGCGATGGTAAATCATAGACCAGCCACGGGGATCCCGTTTTACAAAAAAATCCACGTGACGAAAAAACGAAGGGTAAAAAACTTCCTTGACCCGATTGAGGTTCGGATAGGATTTTTTGGGTATGAAACTAACCAGTGACGGCTGAAAGCCGTCACAGCTGTAGAACTCACAGATACCTTCGTTTTGACTTGTTGTGGCTCCCGTAACTCTAAACGAGCCAAGAGTTATGGCCCTCCGAAGAATCGATATCCGCAGGGTGCAACATCTACGGTGCAAGGTGCAACATCCGTCCAAAATGACGAAACAGTGTCGTACGTCCTTTAGAAATGAGCGCATGGATTTGAAACCTTGCAGTGCCATGGTGCACCACTCTCCAGCGATGGTAAATTATAGACCAGCCACGGGGATCCCGTTTTACAGAAAAAATCCACGTGACGGAAAAACGAAGGGTAAAAAACTTCCTTGACCCGATTGAGGTTCGGATAGGATTTTTTGGGTATGAAACTAATCAGTGACGGCTGAAAGCCGTCACAGCTGTAGAACTCACAGATACCTTCGTTTTGACTGGTTATGGCTCCCGTAACTCTAAACGAGCCAAGAGTTATGGCCCTCCGAAGAATCGATATCCACAGGGTGCAACATCTACGGTGCAGGGTGCAACATCCGTCCAAAATGACGAAACAGTGCCGTACGACCTTTAGAAATGAGTGCATGGATTTGAAACAATGCAGTACCATGGTGCACCACTCTCCAGCGATGGTAAATCATAGACCAGCCACGGGGATCCCGTTTTACAGAAAAAATCCACGTGACGGAAAAACGAAGGGTAAAAAACTTCCTTGACCCGATTGAGGTTCGGATAGGATTTTTTGGGTATGAAACTAACCAGTGACGGCTAAAAGCCGTCACAGCTGTAGAACTCACAGATACCTTCGTTTTGACTTGTTGTGGCTCCCGTAACTCTAAACGAGCCAAGAGTTATGGCCCTCCGAAGAATCGATATCCGTAGGGTGCAACATCTGCGGTGCAAGGTGCAACATCCGTCCAAAATGACGAAACAGTGTCGTACGTCCTTTAGAAATGAGCGCATGGATTTGAAACATTGCATTGCCATGGTACACCACTCTCCAGCGATGGTAAATTATAGACCAGCCACGGAGATCCCGTTTAACATAAAAAATCCACGTGACGAAAAAACGAAGGGTAAAAAACTTCCTTGACCCGATTGAGGTTCGGATTGGATTTTTTGGGTATGAAACTAACCAGTGACGGCTGAAAGCCGTCATAGCTGTAGAACTCACAAATGCCTTCGTTTTGACTGGTTATGGCTCCCGTAACTCCAAACGAGCCAAGAGTTATGGCCCTCCGAAGAATCGATTTCCACAGGGTGCAACATCTGCGGTGCAAGGTGCAACATCCGTCCAAAATGACGAAACATTGTCGTACGACCTTTAGAAATGGGTGCATGGATTTGAAACGGTGCAGTACCATGGTGCACCACTCTCCAGCAATGGTAAATCATTGACCAGCCACGGGGATCCCGTTTTTACAGAAAAAATCCACGTGAGGAAAAAACGAAGGTTAAAAAACTTCCACGACCCGATTGAGGTTCGGATAGGATTTTTTGGGTATGAAACTAACCAGTGAAGGCTGAAAGCTATCATAGCTGTAGAACTCACAGATACCTTCGTTTTGACTGGTTATGGCTCCCGTAACTCTAAACGAGCCAAGATTTATGGCCCTCCGAAGAATCGATATCCACAGGGTGCAACATCTACGGTGTAATGTGCAACATCCGCCCCAAATGACGAAACAGTGCCGTACGACCTTTAGAAATGAGTGCATGGATTTGAAACTTTGCAGTGCCATGGTGCACCACTCTCCAGCGATGGTAAATCATAGACCAGCCACGGGGATCCCGTTTTACAGAAAAAATCCACGTGACGAAAAAACGAAGGGTAAAAAACTTCCTTGACCCGATTGAGGTTCGGATAGGATTTTTTGGGTATGAATCTAACCAGTGACGGCTGAAAGCTGCCATAGCTGTAGAACTCACAGATACCTTCGTTTTGACTGGTTATGGCTCCCGTAACTCTAAACGAGCCAAGAGTTATGGCCCTCCGAAGAATCGATATCCACAGGGTGCAACATCTACGGTGTAAGGTGCAACATCCGTCCAAAATGACGAAACAGTGCCGTACGACCTTTAGAAACGAGTGCATGGATTTGAAACATTGAAGCACCATGGTGCACCACTCTCCAGCGATGGTAAATCATAGACCAGCCACGGGGATCCCGTTTTACAGAAAAAATCCACGTGACGAAAAAACGAAGGGTAAAAAACTTAATTGACCCGATTGAGGTTCGGATAGGATTTTTTGGGTATGAAACTAACCAGTGACGGCTGAAAGCGGTCATAGCTGTAGAACTCACAGATACCTTCGTTTTGACTGGTTGTGGCTCCCGTAACTCTAAACGAGCCAAGAGTTATGGCCCTCCGAATAATCGATATCCATAGGGTGCAACATCTACGGTGCAAGGTGCAACATCCGTCCAAAATGACGAAACCGTGCCGTACGACCTTTAGAAATGGGTGCATAGATTTGAAACGGTGCAGTACCATGGTGCACCACTCTCCAGCGATGGTAAATCATTGACCAGCCACGGGGATCCCGTTTTTACAGAAAAAATCCACGTGACGAAAAAACGAAGGGTAAAAAACTTCCTTGACCCGATTGAGGTTCGGATAGGATTTTTTGGGTATGAAACTAACCAGTGACGGCTAAAAGCCGTCATAGCTGTAGAACTCACAGATACCTTCGTTTTGACATGTTATGGGTCCCGTAACTCTAAACGAGCCAAGAGTTATGGCCCTCCGAATAATCGATATCCAAAGGGTGCAACATCTGCGGTGCAAGGTGCAACATCCGTCCAAAATGACGAAACCTTGTCGTACGACCTTTAGAAATGGGTGCAGGGATTTGAAATGGTGCAGTACCATGGTGCACCACACTCCAGCGATGGTAAATCATTGACCAGCCACGGGGATCCCGTTTTACAGAAAAAATCCACGTGACGAAAAAACGAAGGGTAAAAAACTTCCATGACCCGATTGAGGTTCGGATAGGATTTTTTGGGTATGAAACAAACCAGTGACGGCTGAAAGCGGTCATAGCTGTAGAACTCACAGATACCTTCGTTTTGACTGGTTGTGGCTCCCGTAACTCCAAACGAGCCAAGAGTTATGGCCCTCCGAAGAATCGATATCCACAGGGTGCAACATCTACGGTGCAGGGTGCAACATCCGTCCAAAATGACGAAACAGTGCCGTACGACCTTTAGAAATGAGTGCATGGATTTGAAACATTGCAGTACCATGGTGCACCACTCTCCAGCGATGGTAAATCATAGACCAGCCACGGGGATCCCGTTTTACAGAAAATATCCACGTGACGGAAAAACGAAGGGTAAAAAACTTCGTTGACCCGATTGAGGTTCGGATAGGATTTTTTGGGTATGAAACTAACCAGTGACGGCTGAAAGCCGTCATAGTTGTAGAACTCACAGATACCTTCGTTTTGACTGGTTGTGGCTCCCGTAACTCTAAACGAGCCAAGAGTTATGGCCCTCCGAAGAATCGATATCCACAGGGTGCCACATCTACGGTGTAAGGTGCAACATCCGTCCAAAATGACGAAACAGTGTCGTACGTCCTTTAGAAATGAGTGCATGGATTTGAAACATTGCAGTGCCATGGTGCACCACTCTCCAGCGATGGTAAATCATAGACCAGCCACGGGGATCCCGTTTAACATAAAAAATCCACGTGACGAAAAAACGAAGGGTAAAAAACTTCCTTGACCCGATTGAGGTTCGGATAGGATTTTTTGGGTATGAAACTAACCAGTGACGGCTGAAAGCGGTCATAGCTGTAGAACACACAGATACCTTCGTTTTGACTGGTTATGGCTCCCGTAACTCTAAACGAGCCAAGAGTTATGGCCCTCCGAAAAATCGATATCCATATGGTGCAACATCTACGGTGCAAGGTGCAACATCCGTCCAAAATGACGAAACCGTGCCGTACGACCTTTAGAAATGGATGCATGGATTTGAAACGGTGCAGTACCTTGGTGCACCACTCTCCAGCGATGGTAAATCATTGACCAGCCACGGGGATCCCGTTTTACAGAAAAAATCCACGTGACGAAAAAACGAAGGCTAAAAAACTTCCATGACCCGATTGAGGTTCGGATAGGATTTTTTGGGTATGACACTAACCAGTGACGGCTGAAAGCTGTCATTGCTGTAGAACTCACAGATGCCTTCGTTTTGACTGGTTATGGCTCCCGTAACTCTAAACGAGCCAAGAATTATGGCCCTCCGAAGAATCGATATCCAGAGGGTGCAACATCTACGGTGCATGGTGCAACATCCGTCCAAAATGACGAAACCGTGCCGTACGACCTTTAGAAATGGATGCATGGATTTGAAACGGTGCAGTTCCATGGTACACCACTCTCCAGCGATGGTAAATCATTGACCAGCCACGGGGATCCCGTTTTACAGAAAAAATCCACGTGACGAAAAAACGAAGGGCAAAAAACTTCCATGACCCGATTGAGGTTCGGATAGGATTTTTTGGGTATGAAACTAACCAGTGACGGCTGAAAGCCATCATAGCTGTAGAACTCACAGATGCCTTCGTTTTGACTGGTTATGGCTCCCGTAACTCCAAACGAGCCAAGAGTTATGGCCCTCCGAAGAATCGATTTCCACAGGGTGCAACATCTGCGGTGCAAGGTGCAACATCCGTCCAAAATGACGAAACTGTGCCGTACGACCTTTAGAAATGGGTGCAGGGATTTGAAACGGTGCAGTACCATGGTGAACCACTCTACAGCGATGGTAAATCATTGACCAGCCACGGGGATCCCGTTTTACAGAAAAAATCCACGTGACGAAAAAACGAAGGGTAAAAAACTTCCATGACCCGATTGAGGTTCGGATAGGATTTTTTGGGCATGAAACAAACCAGTGACGGCTGGAAGCGGTCATAGCTGTAGAACTCACAGATACCTTCTTTTTGACAAGTTGTGGCTCCCGTAACTCCAAACGATCCAAGAGTTATGGCCCTCCGAAGAATCGATATCCACAGCGTGCAACATCTACGGTGTAAGGTGCAACATCCGTCCAAAATGACGAAACAGTGCCGTACGAACTTTAGAAATGGGTGCATGGAATTGAAACGGTGCAGTTCCATGGTGCACCACTCTCCAGCGATGGTAAATCGTAGACCAGCCACGGGGATCCCGTTTTACAGAAAAAATCCACGTGACGAAAAAACGAAGGGTAAAAAACTTCCTTGACCCGATTGAGGTTCTGATAGGATTTTTTAGGTATGAATCTAACCAGTGACGGCTGAAAGTTGCCATAGCTGTAGAACTCACAGATACCTTTGTTTTGACTGGTTGTGGCTCCCGTAACTCTAAACGAGCCAAGATTTATGGCCCTCCGAAGAATCGATATCCACAGGGTGCAACATCTACGGTGTAAGGTGCAACATCCGTCCCAAATGACGAAACAGTGTCGTACGACCTTTAGAAATGAGTGCATGGATTTGAAACATTGCAGAGCCATGGTGCACCACTCTCCAGCGATGGTAAATCATAGACCAGCCACGGGGATCCCGTTTTTACAGAAAAAATCCACGTGACGAAAAAACGAAGGGTAAAAAACTTCCTTGACCCGATTGAGGTTCGGATAGGATTTTTTGGGTATGAATCTAACAGTGATGGCTGAAAGCTGCCATAGCTGTAGAACTCACAGATACCTTCGTTTTGACTGGTTATGGCTCCCGTAACTCTAAACGAGCCAAGGGTTATGGCCCTCCGAAGAATCGATATCCACAGGGTGCAACATCTACGGTGCAAGGTGCAACATTCGTCCAAAATGACGAAACAGTGCCGTACGACCTTTAGAAATGAGTGCATGGATTTGAAACATTGCAGCACCATGGTGCACCACTCTCCAGCGATGGTAAGTCATAGACCAGCCACGGGGATCCCTTTTACAGAAAAAATCCACGTGACGAAAAAACGAAGGGTAAAAAACTTCCTTGACCCGATTGAGGTTCGGATAGGATTTTTTGTGTATGAAACTAACCAGTGATGGCAGAAAGCTGTCATAGCTGTAGAACTCACAGATACCTTCGTTTTGACTGGTTATGGCTCCCGTAACTCTGAACGAGCCAAGAATTATGGCCCTGCGAATAATATATATCCATAGGGTGCAACATCTACGGCGCAAGGTGCAACATCCGTCCAAAATGACGAAACCGTGCCGTACGACCTTTAGAAATGGGTGCATGGAATTGAAACGGTGCAGCACAATGGTGCACCACTCTCCAGCGATGGTAAATCATTGACCAGCCACGGGGATCCCTTTTTACAGAAAAAATCCACGTGACGAAAAAACGAAGGGTAAAAAACTTCCATGACCCGATTGAGGTTCGGATAGGATTTTTAGGGTATGAAACTAACCAGTGACGGCAGAAAGCCGTCATAGCTGTAGAACTCACAGATACCTTCGTTTTGACAGGTTATGGGTCCCGTAACTCTAAACGAGCCAAGAGTTATGGCCCTCCGAATAATCGATATCCAAAGGGTGCAACATCTGCGGTGCAAGGTGCAACATCCGTCCAAAATGACGAAACCGTGCCGTTCGATCTTTAGAAATGGGTGCAGGGATTTGAAACGGTGTAGTACCATGGTGCACCACTCTCCAATGATGGTAAATCATTGACCAGCCACGGGGATCCCGTTTTACAGAAAAAATCCACGTGATGAAAAAACGAAGGGTAAAAAACTTCCATGACCCGATTGAGGTTCGGATAGGATTTTTTGGGTATGAAACTAACCAGTGACGGCTGAAAGACGTCATAGCTGTAGAACTCACAGATACCTTCGTTTTGACAGGTTATGGCTCCCGTAACTATAAACGAGCCAAGAGTTATGGCCCTCCGAATAATCGATATCCAAAGGGTGCAACATCTGCGGTGCAAGGTGCAACATCCGTCCAAAATGACGAAACCGTGCCGTACGACCTTCAGAAATGGGTGCAGGGATTTGAAACGGTGCAGTACCATGGTGCACCACTCTCCAGCGATGGTAAATCATTGACCAGCCACGGGGATCCCGTTTTACAGAAAAAATCCACGTGACGAAAAAACGAAGGGTAAAAAACTTCCATGACCCGATTGAGGTTCAGATAGGATTTTTTGGGTATGAAACAAACCAGTGACGGCTGAAAGCGGTCATAGCTGTAGAACTCACAGATACCATCGTTTTGACTGGTTGTGGCTCCAGTAACTCCAAACGAGCCAAGAGTTATGGCCCTCCGAATAATCGATATCCATAAGGTGCAACATCTACGGTGCAAGGTGCAACATCCGTCCAAAATGACGAAACCGCACCGTACGACCTTTAGAAATGGGTGCATAAATTTGAAACGGTGCAGTACCATGGTGCACCATTCTCCAGCGATGGTAAATCATTGACCAGCCACGGGGATTCCGTTTTTACAGAAAAAATCCACGTGACGAAAAAATGAAGGGTAAAACCTTCCTTGACCCGATTGAGGTTCGGATAGGATTTTTTGGGTATGAAACTAGCCATTGACGGCAGAAAGCTGTCACAGCTGTAGAACTCACAGATACCTTCGTTTTGACTGGTTGTGGCTCCCGTAACTCTAAACGAGCCAAGAGTTATGGCCCTCCGAATAATCGATATCCATAAGGTGCAACATCTGCGGTGCAAGGTGCAACATCCGTCCAAAATGACGAAACCGTGCCGTACGACCTTCAGAAATGGGTGCAGGGATTTGAAACGGTGCAGTACCATGGTGCACCACTCTCCAGCGATGGTAAATCATTGACCAGCCACGGGGATCCCGTTTTACAGAAAAAATCCACGTGACGAAAAAACGAAGGGTAAAAAACTTCCATGACCCGATTGAGGTTCGGATAGGATTTTTTGGGTATGAAACAAACCAGTGACGGCTGAAAGCGATCATAGCTGTAGAACTCACATATACCTTCGTTTTGACTGGTTATGACTCCCGTAACTCCAAACGAGCCAAGAGTTATGGCCCTCCGAATAATCGATATCCATAGGGTGCAACATCTACGGTGCAAGATGCAACATCCGTCCAAAATGACGAAACCGTGCCGTACGACGTTTAGAAATGGGTGCACAGATTTGAAACGGCGCAGTACCATGGTGCGCCACTCTCCAGCGATGGTAAATCATTAACCAGCCACGGGGATCCCGTTTTTATGGAAAAAAACCACGTGAGGAAAAAACGAAGGGTAAAAAACTTCCATGACCCGATTGAGGTTCGGATAGGATTTATTGGGTATGAAACTAACTAGTGACGGCTGAAAGCGTTCATAACTGTAGAACTCACAGATACCTTCGTTTTGACTTGTTGTGGCTCCCGTAACTCGAAACGAGCCAAGAGTTCTGGCCCTCCGAAGAATCGATATCCACAGGGTGCAACATCTACGGTGTAAGGTGCAACATCCGTCCAAAATGACGAAACAGTGCCGTACGTCCTTTAGAAATGAGTGCATGGATTTGAAACATTGCAGTGCCATAGTGCACCACTCTCCAGCGATGGTAAATAATAGACCAGCCACGGGGATCCCGTTTAACATAAAAAATCCACGTGACGAAAAAACGAAGGGTAAAAAACTTCCATGACCCGATTGAGGTTCGGATAGGATTTTTTGGGTATGAAACTAACCAGTGACGGCTGAAAGCCGTCATAGCTGTAGAACTCACAGATACCTTCGTTTTGACTGGTTATGGCTCCCTTAACTCCAAACGGGCCAAGAGTTATGGCCCTCCGAAGAATCGATTTCCACAGGGTGCAACATCTGCGGTGCAAGGTGCAACATCCGTCCAAAATGACGAAACCGTGCCGTACGACCTTTAGAAATGGGTGCATGGATTTGAAACGGTGTTGTACCATGGTGCACCACTCTCCAGCGATGGTAAATCATTGACCAGCCACGGGGATCCCGTTTTTACAGAAAAAATCCACGTGAGGAAAAAACAAAGGGTAAAAAACTTCCATGACCCGATTGAGGTTCGGATAGGATTTTTTGGGTATGAAACTAACCAGATAAGGCTGAAAGCTGTCATAGCTGTAGAACTCACTGATACCTTCGTTTTGACTGGTTATGGCTCCCGTAACTCTAAACGAGCCAAGAGTTATGGCCCTCCGAAGAATCGATATCCACAGGGTGCAACATCTACGGTGTAAGGTGCAACATCCGTCCAAAATGACGAAATAGTGCCGTACGACCTTTAGAAATGAGTGCATGGATTTGAAACATTGCAGTGCAATGGTGCACCACTCTCCAGCAATGGTAAATCATAGACCAGCCACGGGGATACCGTTTTACAGAAAAAATCCACGTGACGAAAAAACGAAGGGTAAAAAACTTCCTTGACCCGATTGAGGTTCGGATAGGATTTTTTGGGTATGAATCTAACCAGTGACGGCTGAAAGCTGCCATAGATGTAGAACTCACAGATACCTTCATTTTGACTGGTTATGGCTCCCGTAACTCTAAACGAGCCAAGAGTTATGGCCCTCCGAAGAATCGATATCCACAGGGTGCTACATCTACGGTGCAAGGTGCAACATCCGTCCAAAATGACGAAACAGTGCCGTACGACCTTTAGAAATGAGTGCATGGATTTGAAACATTGTACTACCATGGTGCACCACTCTCCAGCGATGGTAAATCATAGACCAGCCACGGGGATCCCGTTTTACAGAAAAAATCCACGTGACGAAAAAACGAAGGGTAAAAAACTTCCTTGACCCGATTGAGGTTCGGATAGGATTTTTTGGGTATGAAACTAACCAGTGACGGCAGAAAGCTGTCATAGCTATAGAACTCACAGATACCTTCGTTTTGACTGGTTATGGCTCCCGTAACTCTAAACGAGCCAAGAGTTATGGCCCTGCGAATAATAGATATCCATAGGGTACAACATCTACGGCGCAAGGTGCAACATCCGTCCAAAATGACGAAACCGTGCCGTACGACCTTTAGAAATTGGTGCATGGAATTGAAACAGTGCAGTACCATGGTGCACCACTCTCCAGCAATGGTAAATCATTGACCAGCCACGGGGATCCCGTTTTACAGAAAAAATCCATGTGACGAAAAAACGAAGGGTAAAAAACTTCCATGACCCGACTGAGGTTCGGATAGGATTTTTTGGGTATGAAACTAACCAGTGACGGCTAAAAGCCGTCATAGCTGTAGAACACACAGATACCTTCGTTTTGACAGGTTATGGGTCCCGTAACTCTAAACGAGCCAAGAGTTATGGCCCTCCGAATAATCGATATCCAAAGGGTGCAACATCTGCGGTGCAAGGTGCAACATCCGTCCAAAATGACGAAACCGTGTCGTACGACCTTTAGAAATGGGTGCAGGGATTTGAAACGGTGCAGTACCATGGTGCACCACTCTCCAGCGATGGTAAATCATTGACCAGCCACGGGGATCCCGTTTTACAGAAAAAATCCACGTGACGAAAAAACGAAGGGTAAAAAACTTCCATGACCCGATTGAGGTTCGGATAGGATTTTTTGGGTATGAAACAAACCAGTGACGGCTGAAAGCGATCATAGCTGTAGAACTCACATATACCTTCGTTTTGACTGGTTATGGCTCCCGTAACTCCAAACGAGCCAAGAGTTATGGCCCTCCGAATAATCGATATCCATAGGGTGCAACATCTACGGTGCAAGGTGCAACATCCGTCCAAAATGACGAAACCGTGCCGTACGACCTTTAGAAATGGGTGCACAGATTTGAAACGGCGCAGTACCATGGTGGACCTCTCTCCAGCGATGGTAAATCATTAACCAGCCACGGGGATCCCGTTTTTATGGAAAAAAACCACGTGAGGAAAAAACGAAGGGTAAAAAACTTTCATGACCCGATTGAGGTTCGGATAGGATTTATTGGGTATGAAACTAACCAGTGACGGCTGAAAGCGGTCATAGCTGTAGAACTCACAGATACCTTCGTTTTGACTTGTTGTGGCTCCCGTAACTCTAAACGAGCCAAGAGTTATGGCCCTCCGAAAAATCGATATCCACAGGGTGCAACATCTACGGTGTGAGGTGCAACATCCGTCCAAAATGACGAAACAGTGCCGTACGTCCTTTAGAAATGTGTGCATGGATTTGAAACATTGCAGTGCAATGGTGCACCACTCTCCAGCGATGGTAAATCATAGACCAGCCACGGGGATCCCGTTTAACATAAAAAATCCACGTGACGAAAAAACGAAGGGTAAAAAACTTCCTTGACCCGATTGAGGTTCGGATAGGATTTTTTGGTTATGAAACTAACCAGTGACGGCTGAAAGCTGTCATAGCTGTAGAACTCACAGATACCTTTGTTTTGACTGGTTATGGCTCCCGTAACTCTAAACGAGCCAAGAGTTATGGCCCTCCGAAGAATCGATATCCATAGGGTGCAACATCTACGGTGCAAGGTGCAACATCCGTCCAAAATGACGAAACCGTGCCGTACGACCTTTAGAAATGGATGCATTGATTTGAAACGGTGCAGTACCATATTGCACCACTCTCCAGCGATGGTAAATCATTGACCAGCCACGGGGATCCCGTTTTACAGAAAAAATCCACGTGACGAAAAAACGAAGGGTAAAAAACTTCCATGACCCGATTGAGGTTCGGATAGGATTTTTTGGGTATGAAACTAACCATTGACGGCTGAAAGCCGTCATAGCTGTAGAACTCACAGATACCTTCGTTTTGACTGGTTATGGCTCCCGTAAATCCAAACGAGCCAAGAGTTATGGCCCTCCGAAGAATCGATTTCCACAGGGTGCAACATCTGCGGTGCAAGGTGCAACATCCGTCCAAAATGACGTAACCGTGCCGTACAACCTTTAGAAATGGGTGCATGGATTTGAAACGGTGCAGTACCATGGTGCACCACTCTCCAGCGGTGGTAAATCATTGACCAGCCACGGGGATCCCGTTTTTACAGAAAAAATCCACGTGAGGAAAAAACGAAGGGTAAAAAACTTCCATGACCCGATCGAGGTTCGGATAGGATTTTTTGGGTATGAAACTAACCAGTGAAGGCTGAAAGCTGTCATAGCTGTAGAATTCACAGATACCTTCGTTTTGACTGGTTATGGCTCCCGTAACTCCAAACGAGCCAAGAGTTATGGCCCTCCGAAGAATCGATATCCACAGGGTGCAACATCTACGGTGCAAGGTGCAACATCCGTCCAAAATGACGAAAAAGTGCCGTACGACCTTTAGAAATGAGTGCATGGATTTGAAACGTTGCAGTACCATGGTGCACCACTCTCCAGCGATGGTAAATCATAGACCAGCCACGGGGATCCCGTTTTACAGAAAAAATCCGTGTGACGGAAAAACGAAGGGTAAAAAACTTCCTAGACCCGATTGAGGTTCGGATAGGATTTTTTGGGAATGAAACTAACCAGTGACGGCAGAAAGCTATCATAGTTGTAGAACTCACAGATACCTTCGTTTTGACAGGTTATGGCTCCCGTAACTCTAAACGAGCCAAGAGTTATGGCCCTTCGAATAATAGATATCCGTAGGGTGCAACATCTACGGCGCAAGGTGCAACATCCGTGCAAGATGACGAAACCGTGCCCTACGACCTTTAGAAATGGGTGCATGGAATTGAAACGGTGCAGTACCATGGTTCACCACTCTCCAGCGATGGTAAATCACTGACCAGCCACGGGGATCCCGTTTTACAGAAAAAATCCACGTGACGAAAAAACGAAGGGTAAAAAACTTCCATGACCCGATTCAGGTTCGGATTGGATTTTTTGGGTATGAAACTAACCAGTGATGGCTGAAAGCCGTCATAGTTGTAGAACTCACAGATACCTTCGTTTTGACAGGTTATGGGTCCCGTAACTCTAAACGAGCCAAGAGTTATGGCCCTCCGAATAATCGATATCCAAAGGGTGCAACATCTGCGGTGCAAGGTGCAACATCCGTCCAAAATGAAGAAACCGTGCCGTACGACCTTTAGAAATGGGTGCAGGGATTTGAAACGGTGCAGTACCATGGTGCACCACTCTCCAGCGATGATAAATCATTGACCAGCCACGGGGATCCCGTTTTACAGAAAAAATCCACGTGACGAAAAAACGAAGGGTAAAAAAGTTCCATGACCCGATTGAGGTTCGGATAGGATTTTTTGGGTATGAAACTAACCAGTGACGGCTGAAAGTGGTCACAGCTGTAGAACTCACAGATACCTTCGTTTTGACTGGTTGTGGCTCCCGTAACTCTAAACGAGCCAAGAGTTATGGCCCTCCGAAGAATCGATATCCACAGGGTGCAACATCTACGGTGTAAGGTGCAACATCCGTCCAAAATGACGAAACTGTGCCGTACGACCTTTAGAAATGAGTGCATGGATTTGAAACATTGCAGTGCCATGGTGCACCACTCTCCATCGATGGTAAATCATAGACCAGCCACGGGGATCCCGTTTAACATAAAAAATCCACGTGATGAAAAAACGAAGGGTAAAAAACTTCCTTGACCCGATTGAGGTTCGGATAGGATTTTTTGGGTATGAAACTAACCAGTGACGGCTGAAAGCGGTCATAGCTGTAGAACTCACAGATACCTTCGTTTTGACTGGTTATGGCTCCCGTAACTCTAAACGAGCCAAGAGTTATGGCCCTCCGAAGAATCGATATCCACAGGGTGCAACATCAACGGTGCAAGGTGCAACATCCGTCCAAAATGATGAAACAGTGACGTACGACCTTTAGAAATGAGTGCATGGATTTGAAACATTGCAATAACATGGTGCACCACTCTCCAGCGATGGTAAATCATAGACCAGCCACGGGGATCCCGTTTTACAGAAAAAATCCACGTGACGAAAAAAACGAAGGGTAAAAAACTTCCTTGACCCGATTGAGGTTCGGATAGGATTTTTTGGGTATGAAACTAACCAGTGATGGCATAAATCTGTCATAGCTGTAGAACTCACAGATACCTTCGTTTTGACTGGTTATGGCTCCCGTAACTCTAAACGAGCCAAGAGTTATGGCCCTCCGAAGAATCGATATCCATAGGGTGCAACATCTACGGTGCAAGGTGCAACATCCGTCCAAAATGATGAAACCGTGCCGTACGACCTTTAGAAATGGATGCATGGATTTGAAACGGCGCAGTACCATGGTGCACCACTCTCTAGCGATGGTAAATCATTGACCTGCCACGGGGATCCCGTTGTACAGAAAAAATCCATGTGATGAAAAAACGAAGGGTAAAAAACTTCCATGACCCGATTGAGGTTCGGATAGGATTTTTTGGGTATGAAACTAACCAGTGACGGCTGAAAGCCGTCGTAAATGTAGAACTCACAGATACCTTCGTTTTGACTGGTTATGGCTCCCGTAACTCCAAACGAGCCAAGAGTTATGGCCCTCCGAAGAATCGATTTCCACAGGGTGCAACATCTGCGGTGCAAGGTGCAACATCCGTCCAAAATGACGAAACCGTGCCGTACGACCTTTAGAAATGGGTGCATGGATTTGAAACGATGCAGTACCATGGTGCACCACTCTCCATCGATGGTAAATCACTGACCAGCCATGGGGATCCCGTTTTTACAGAAAAAATCCACGTGAGGAAAAAATGAAGGGTAAAAAACTTTCATGACCCGATTGTGGTTCGGTTAGGATTTTTTGGGTATGAAACTAACCAGTGAAGGCTGAAAGCCGTTATAGCTGTAGAACTCACAGATACCTTCGTTTTGACTGGTTATGGCTCCTGTAACTCTAAACGAGCCAAGAGTTATGGCCCTCCGAAGAATCGATATCCACAGGGTGCAACATCTACGGTGTAAGGTGAAACATCCGTCCAAAATGACAAAACAGTGCCGTACGACGTTTACAAATGAGTGCATGGATTTGAAACATTGCAGTGCCATGGTGCACCACTCTCCAGCGATGGTAAATCATAGACCAGCCACGGGGATCCCGTTTTACAGAAAAAATCCACGTGACGAAAAAACGAAGGGTAAAAAACTTCCTTGACCCGATTGAGGTTCGGATAGGATTTTTTGGGTATGAATCTAACCAGTGACGGCTGAAAGCTACCATAGCTGTAGAACTCACAGATACCTTCGTTTTGACTGGTTATGGCTCCCGTAACTCTAAACGAGCCAAGAGTTATGGCCCTCCGAAGAATCGATATCCACAGGGTGCAACATCTACGGTGCAAGGTGCAACATCCGTCCAAAATGATGAAACAGTGCCGTACGACCTTTAGAAATGAGTGCATGGATTTGAAACATTGCAGTACCATGGTGCACCACTCTCCAGCGATGGTAAATCATAGACCAGCCACGGGGATCCCGTTTTACAGAAAAAATCCACGTGACGAAAAAAACGAAGGGTAGAAAACTTCCTTGACCCGATTGAGGTTCGGATAGGATTTTTTGGGTATGAAACTAACCAGTGATGGCAGAAATCTGTCATAGCTGTAGAACTCACAGATACCTTCGTTTTGACTGGTTATGGCTCCCGTAACTCTAAACGAGCCAAGAGTTATGGCCCTTCGAATAATAGATATCCATAGGGTGCAACATCTACGGCGCAAGGTGCAACATCCGTGCAAGATGACGAAACCGTGCCCTACGAGCTTTAGAAATGGGTGCATGGAATTGAAACGGTGCAGTACCATGGTGCACCACTCTCCAGCGATGGTAAATCATTGACCAGCCACGGGGATCCCGTTTTACAGAAAAAATCCACGTGACGAAAAAACGAAGGGTAAAAAACTTCCATGACCCGATTCAGGTTCGGATTGGATTTTTTGTGTATGAAACTAACCAGTGATGGCTGAAAGCCGTCATAGTTGTAGAACTCACAGATACCTTCGTTTTGACAGGTTATGGGTCCCGTAACTCTAAACGAGCCAAGAGTTATGGCCCTCCGAATAATCGATATCCAAAGGGTGCAACATCTGCGGTGCAAGGTGCAACATCCGTCCAAAATGACGAAACCGTGCCGTACGACCTTTAGAAATGGGTGCAGGGATTTGAAACGGTGCAGTACCATGGTGCACCACTCTCCAGCGATGGTAAATCATTGACCAGCCACGGGGATCCCGTTTTACAGAAAAAATCCACGTGACGAAAAAACGAAGGGTAAAAAACTTCCATGACCCGATTGAGGTTCGGATAGGATTTTTTGGGTATGAAACTAACCAGTGACGGTTGAAAGCGGTCATAGCTGTAGAACTCACAGATACCTTCGTTTTGACTGGTTATGGCTCCCGTAACTCCAAACGAGCCAAGAGTTATGGCCCTCCGAATAATCGATATCCATAGGGTGCAACATCTACGGTGCAAGGTGCAACATCCGTCCAAAATGACGAAACAGTGCCGTACGACCTTTAGAAATGAGTGCATGGATTTGAAACGGTGCAGTACCATGGTGCACCACTCTCCAGCGATGGTAAATCATTGACCAGCCACGGGGATCCCGTTTTTACAGAAAAAATCCACGTGAGGAAAAAACGAAGGGTAAAAAACTTCCATGACCCGATTGAGGTTCGGATAGGATTTTTTGGGTATGAAACTAACCAGTAACGGCTGAAAGCTTTCACAGCTGTAGAACTCACAGATACCTTCCTTTTCACTGGTTGTGTCTCCCGTAACTCTAGACGAGCCAAGAGTTATGGCCCTCCGAAGAATCGATATCCGCAGGGTGCAACATCTACGGTGTAAGGTGCAACATCCGTCCAAAATGACGAAACAGTGCCGTACGACCTATAGAAATGAGTGCATGGATTTGAAACATTGCAGTGCCATGGTGCACCACTCTCCAGCGATGGTAAATCATAGACCAGCCACGGGGATCCCGTTTAACATAAAAAATCCACGTGATGAAAAAACGAAGGGTAAAAAACTTCCTTGACCCGATTGAGGTTCGGATAGGATTTTTTGGGTATGAAACTAACCAGTGACGGCTGAAAGCGGTCATAGCTGTAGAACTCACAGATACCTTCGTTTTGCTGGTTATGGCTCCCGTAACTCTAAACGATCCAAGAGTTATGGCCCTCCGAAGAATCGATATCCATAGGGTGCAACATCTACGGTGCAAGGTGCAACATCCGTCCAAAATGATGAAACCGTGCCGTACGACCTTTAGAAATGGATGCATGGATTTGAAACGGCGCATTACCATGGTGCACCACTCTCTAGCGATGGTAAATCATTGACCAGCCACGGGGATCCCGTTTTACAGAAAAAATCCACGTGATGAAAAAACGAGGGGTAAAAAACTTCCATGACCCGATTGAGGTTCGGATAGGATTTTTTGGGTATGAAACTAACCAGTGACGGCTGAAAGCCGTCGTAGATGTAGAACTCATAGATACCTTCGTTTTGACTGGTTATGACTCCCGTAACTCCAAACGAGCCAAGAGTTATGGCCCTCCGAAGAATCGATTTCCACAGGGTGCAACATCTGCGGTGCAAGGTGCAACATCCGTCCAAAATGACGAAACCGTGTCGTACGACCTTTAGAAATGGGTGCATGGATTTGAAACGGTGCAGTACCATGGTGCACCACTCTCCATCGATGGTAAATCACTGACCAGCCACGGGGATCCCGTTTTTACAGAAAAAATCCACGTGAGGAAAAAACGAAGGGTAAAAAACTTTCATGACCCGATTGAGGTTCGGATAGGATTTTTTGGGTATGAAACTAACCAGTGAAGGATGAAAGCCGTTATAGCTGTAGAACTCACAGTTACCTTCGTTTTGACTGGTTATGGCTCCGGTAACTCTAAACGAGCCAAGAGTTATGGCCCTCCGAAGAATCGATATCCACAGGGTGCAACATCTACGATGTAAGGTGAAACATCCGTCCAAAATGACGAAACAGTGCCGTACGACCTTTAGAAATGAGTGCATGGATTTGAAACATTGCAGTGCCGTGGTGCACCACTCTCCAGCGATGGTAAATCATAGACCAGCCACGGGGAACCCGTTTTACAGAAAAAATCCACGTGACGAAAAAACGAAGGGTAAAAAACTTCCTTGACCCGATTGAGGTTCGGATAGGATTTTTTGGGTATGAATCTAACCAGTGACGGCTGAAAGCTACCATAGCTGTAGAACTCACAGATACCTTCGTTTTGACTGGTTATGGCTCCCGTAACTCTAAACGAGCCAAGAGTTATGGCCCTCCGAAGAATCGATATCCACAGGGTGCAACATCTACGGTGCAAGGTGCAACATCCGTCCAAAATGATGAAACAGTGCCGTACGACCTTTAGAAATGAGTGCATGGATTTGAAACATTGCAGTACCATGGTGCACCACTCTCCAGCGATGGTAAATCATAGACCAGCCACGGGGATCCCGTTTTACAGAAAAAATCCACGTGACGAAAAAAACGAAGGGTAAAAAACTTCCTTGACCCGATTGAGGTTCGGATAGGATTTTTTGGGTATGAAACTAACCAGTGACGGCAGAAATCTGTCATAGCTGTAGAACTCACAGATACCTTCGTTTTGACTGGTTATGTCTCCCGTAAATCTAAACGAGCCAAGAGTTATAGCCCTTCGAATAATAGATATCCATAGGGTGCAACATTTACGGCGCAAGGTGCAACATCCGTCCAAGATGACGAAACCGTGCCGTACGACCTTTAGAAATGGGTGCATGGAATTGAAACGGTGCAGTACCATGGTGCACCACTCTCCAGGGATGGTAAATCGTTGACGAGCCACGGGGATCCCGTTTTACAGAAAAAATCCACGTGACGAAAAAACGAAGGGTAAAAAACTTCCATGACCCGATTGAGGTTCGGATAGGATTTTTTGGGTATGAAACTAACCAGTGACGGCTGAAAGCCGTCATTGCTGTAGAACTTACAGATACCTTCGTTTTGACATGTTATGGGTCCCGTAACTCTAAACGAGCCAAGAGTTATGGCCCTTCGAATAATCGATATCCAAAGGGTGCAACATCTGCGGTGCAAGGTGCAACATCTGTCCAAAATGACGAAACCGTGCCGTACAACCTTTAGAAATGGGTGCAGGGATTTGAAACGGTGCAGTTCCATGGTGCACCACTCTCCAGCGATGGTAAATCATTGACCAGCCACGGGGATCCCGTTTTACAGAAAAAATCCACGTGACGAAAAAACGAAGGGTAAAAAACTTCCATGACCCGATTGAGGTTCGGATAGGATTTTTTAGGTATGAAACTAACCAGTGACGGCTGAAAGCGGTCATAGCTGTAGAACTCACAGATACCTTCGTTTTGACTGGTTATGGCTCCCGTAACTCCAAACGAGCCAAGGGTTATGGCCCTCCGAATAATCGATATCCATAGGGTGCAACGTCTACGGTGCAAGGTGCAACATCCGTCCAAAATGACGAAACTGTGCCGTACGACCTTTAGAAATGGGTGCATAGATTTGAAACGGTGCAGTACCATGGTTCACCACTCTCCAGCGATGGTAAATCATTGACCATCCACGGGGATCCCGTTTTTACAGAAAAAATCCACATGAGGAAAAAACGAAGGGTAAAAAACTTCCATGACCCGATTGAGGTTCGGATGGGATTTTTTGGGTATGAAACTAACCAGTGACGGCTGAAAGCTGTCATAGCTGTAGAACTCACAGATACCTTCGTTTTGACTGGTTGTGGCTCCCGTACCTCTAAACGAGCCAAGAGTTATGGCCCTCTGAAGAATCGATATCCACAGGGTGCAACATCTACGGTGTAAGGTGCAACATCCGTCCAAAATGACGAAACAGTGCCGTACGACCTTTAGAAATGAGTGCATGGATTTGAAACATTGCAGTGCCATGGTGCACCCCTCTCCAGCGATGGTAAATCATAGACCAGCCACGGGGATCCCGTTTAACATAAAAAATCTACGTGACGAAAAAACGAAGGGTAAAAAACTTGCTTGACCCGATTGAGGTTCGGATAGGATTTTTTGGGTATGAAACTAACCAGTGATAGCTGAAAGCTGTCATAGCTGTAGAAATCACAAATACCTTCGTTTTGACTGGTTATGGCTCCCGTAACTCTAAACGAGCCAAGAGTTATGGCCCTCCGAAGAATCGATATCCATAGGGTGCAACATCTACGGTGCAAGGTGCAACATCCGTCCAAAATGACGAAACCGTGCCGTATGACCTTTAGAAATGGATGCATGGATTTGAAACGGTGCAGTACCATGGTGCACCACTCTCCAGCGATGGTAAATCATTGACCAGCCACGGGGATCCCGTTTTACATAAAAATCCACGTGACGAAAAAACGAAGGGTAAAAATCTTTCATGACCCGATTGAGGTTCGGATAGGATTTTTAGGGAATGAAACTAACCAGTGACGGCTAAAAGCCGTCATAGCTGTAGAACTCACAGATACCTTCGTTTTGACTGGTTATGGATCCCGTAACTCCAAACGAGCCAAGAGTTATGGCCCTCCGAAGAATCGATTTCCACAGGGTGCAACATCTGCGGTGCAAGGTGCAACATCCGTCCAAAATGACGAAACCATGTCGTACGACCTTTAGAAATGGGTGCATGGATTTGAAACGGTGCAGTACCATGGTGCACCACTCTCCAGCGATGGTAAATCATTGACCGGCCACAGGGATCCCGTTTTTATAGAAAAAATCCACGTGAGGAAAAAACGAAGGGCAAAAAACTTCCATAACCCGATTGAGGTTCGGATAGGATTATTTGGGTATGAAACTAACCAGTGAAGGCTGAAAGCAGTCATAGCTGTAGCACTCACAGATACCTTTGTTTTGACTGGTTATGGCTCCCGTAACTCTAAACGAGCCAAGAGTTGTGGCCCTCCGAAGAATCGATATCCACAGGGTGCAACATCTACGGTGTAAGGTGCAACATCCGTCCAAAATGACGAAACAGTGCCGTACGACCTTGAGAAATGAGTGCATGGATTCGAAACATTGCAGTGCCATGGTGCACCACTCTCTAGCGATGGTAAATCATAGACCAGCCACGGGGATCCCGTTTTACAGAAAAAATCCACGTGACGAAAAAACGATGGGTAAAAAACTTCCTCGACCCGATTGAGGTTCGGATAGGATTTTTTGGGTATGAATCTAATCAATGACGGCTGAAAGCTGCCATAGCTGTTGTTGGGCGAATTCTCACCCAGGAGACCATCAGTTCCTGACTGAAAGGGAATGCTTTTGGGCTTTCGAAGTGCCGATAATATGTTGATTGATTCGATGATTATTCGCGTGTACCCAAGACCAATAGGCGTCAGTTCCATCTTGGATCGCAGTCTCCATCCTCGTTCGGCGATACCCCACAAGCTCCATTCGGCACCTCCGTGGACACAGCCCCATTCGGCACCTCCATGTACCCAAGTCATTCGGCGTCTCCATGTGCCATGATCCATCCGGCAGTCCCATGCTCCTTCACCCATTCGGTATAGCCGGTCCAAGCCCCGCCGAATACCACCAACGGACCACGCTATTGCCGAACCACCTTCCCATCACATCTCCTCCGGACCAACCTCTCCAATATCCACCCATCACCGGACCACCATAGCCGGACCAGGCACCACCGGCCAAACTCCAACATCTCCCTACCGAACGAGGCTACCACCGGTCCAACCTCACCACCGAATGAACCTCGCCGAACCAGACAACTGCCAGTCCAGATCGCTTCAGCCCGGGCCCACCAGCAGTTATATACTTCCAAGACCCCTGCCCCCTACCTCATTCTATAAATAGAGGGGCAGGGGTACAACAATGGCAGACAAGTTTGAGAGCTCAAGCAAGGAAGGAACTTTCAAACTACTTTCATACACTTGTATACAACGCATTGTACTTGTAACCTGAAAGAAAGAAGATAATAACATATAAAGTGGACGTAGGCACATTCTGGCCGAACCACTATAAATCTGTGTGTCTTTTACATTTCAGCCCCTACTTTTCTCATATTTACATACTCATCTAAAATCATTGAAAATCACATATAATCAACTAAATAATACGACTTGGAGGTGTTTGTCCATTTTTTGTGCAAACATTTTTGGTGCTTTCACTGAGAACTGAACTCAGGCTTCATCTTCTCCCACTCAACCTTCTTCCTAACGACATCACTCGTTGCTTAGAAATCATGCCTTCCAAACAGAGAAGGGATGTTAACAAAGGAAAGAACATCGCAACTAGCAGCCTTCCAGATCCAGCAATCACAGATCAGCCCACTTCAACAGCAGTACCAGATGAAAATCAGGAAAATCCAACTGGTCCCGCAACGGAACAACCAATCACTAGGGCAGATCTGGACAGGGTTGTGGCTGAAGTAACTAACCGCTTCACATCCCAACAAGAAACTTTGGTGGACCAACTCATGACACGCTTAAGGGATGCTGAAGAGTCCAACCGCAACACTGAATCATGGGGTGAATCCCAATCCGGAGGATCCCGGAGGCAACAAAGGTCTTCACTCTTCGAACAAGCTATCAACAGGAAAAACGATGATAGGGGCCGCGCCCGGACTCAGCCCGAATTCCGACTCGAGGAAGCCCTTGGAACCGAACCTAGCGGGGGAGGCACCAGGCGAGGGTCGGATGTAGCTGAGCCAGTCATGCCACCTAATCATAGAAACCCCGCTGAACGGAGCCGAGCTAGAACCCAGCCCGAAGTTGAACCCATGGATGTGCTCGAAACAGAACCCCACAGGGGAAGATCAAGGCAGGGGGCAACTGTAGCTGGTCCTAGCGTGCATCCAAGCAGCCAAAGACAACCACTGGATAATGCTAGAGGTGATAGACTGTACCATCCCTACAGGTCATCTGGACGAGATAGATCCCGCAGGGAAGAACCGAGCTCATTTTTGTCCGCTCCAAGTTCTGACGAGCGGATGGCACGATTATTCAGAGAATGTGTCCAACGGGAGCAAAGGGACCGGGGAATAGGCGCTAGGGTCACCAGTCCCTTTACCCGAAATATCGAAACTGCCATCACTCCCCGGGAATGGAAAATGCCAACCATGGAACCTTACAAAGGAACTTCCGACCCCATCGTACACCTGCAGAGATACACCCAGCATATGCTCATGAGTGGAGCAACAGAAGGAGTATTATGTAAATGCTTTCCGCTATTCCTATCAGATCTAGCTACCTCCTGGTTCTGCCATCTACCCCAAGGATCCATCAGCTCATAGGAGATGTTAAAAGAAAGGTTTATTAGCCAGTTCCGCATCCATGTGGAACAACCCAGGGATGCTTATTCTCTATCCAATGTCAAACAGAAATCCGGAGAGACGCTGCAACAATATCTAACACGGTTCAACGCCGCAGCGGCAGCAGTTCAAGATGCCGATGAAAAACTCACTCTAATGGCCCTCTGTAGTGGTGTACATCCAGACACCAAGTTTGCCAGAAGATTAACTAAGGAAAAACCAGCTACCTTGCCTGATTTCTTCCATGAAGCTGGAAAGTATATGAGACTTGAAGACGCTGCTACGGAGAGGCAGTCAGGGCAACAAGGCAAGATAGTTCAGGACAAGGTTCCCACTGCAGCTAAGGACGCTCGAAGAAATGAATCTAGAGACAATGCTGGGGGCAGAAAGGTTGAGAAGCGCCAATATCGACCAGGGCCAAGATTTGACTCCTACACTCCTTTGAATGAAACAATCGAAAACATCTACCTAGCCACTCAGGGCGAACTCGGATACAAGCGCCCCCCGCACAAGAAAGAATCAGATAACGCACTCAAGTCCGGAAAGTTCTGTCGCTTCCACGAATCCCACGGACATGACACCAATGAATGCCACCATCTTCGGGACTTGATCGAAGAACACATTAGAAGAAGAAGACTGGAACGTTATGTGAAAAGTCAGAACAGGACTCCAACTCCTGCCAATGAGAACTCAAAGCAACCCCTCCCAGAAGTAGGCGGAGGGAATCGCAACAATCACAACACCAGTGGCTCTAGTCAAGAGAAGATAGTGGTCCTTACCATCTCAGGAGGACCACACATCGCCGACAGAAGTTGGGCAGAGATGGAAAGGTACGGCAAGTCGCTTAGAAATGCAGAAGGCTATGTTAACTCCATCACGGAAGAACGCCACCCGAAACGAAAAGAGAACGACGACATCATATTCAGTAGGCGTGATTTGGAAGGAAGACAGTACCCACATATGGATCCTATGGTCATCTCTGCCTGGTTCGGTCCAGCTAAAGTTTTTCGGATTCTAATAGACACAGGAAGCTCCGTAAATATCCTATTCAGACATGCTTTCGACAAAATGAAGTTATCAATGAAGGATGTATCCCCCTGTGACAAACCACTGCACGGTTTCACTGGAGATGCAAAAATGCCCCTCGGGCAACTTGACCTCTTCGTCGAAATAGGAAGTCATCCCCGCTCCGTTGTGCGAAAACAAACGTTCGTACTAATAGAAAACCACTCGGCTTACAACGCTTTCTTGGGAAGACCAGCCTTGTCTGACTTTCAGATTGTATTAGCCCCCTGGTGCCTGAAAATGAAATTTCCAACAGACAACGGAGTAGGAGAAGTAGAAGGAGATCAAGGTGCTGCCCGAGACTGCTACGTAACTGAACTTCGCAATAACCGCAGAAAGAATAAAGGAAAAGATGCAGAGACTACTCTCTGCATGAAAAGCTTGGAGGCATAGCAACTAAAGAAAGCCCCTCCTCTTCGATACACAAGCGATCCCTTCAATGAACTAGACCCCAGGGATAAAGAGGAGGAGGCTACCGCCGAGCCTGCAGAGGCTATGGAATTCGTATCGGTAGATAAGCATGATTCAAGTAGACTATTAAAAATCGGATCTCAGCTGAAAACGGAATTGAAGGATCAACTCATTGACTTTCTCCGCCACAACTTAGATGTATTTGCGTGGACCCATGCCGATATGACAGGAATCTCCCCAGACGTAGCATGCCACATGTTGAACATCGATCCCACCAAGGTACCAGTAAAGCAGAAAAAGAGGAGCATGGGGGCAGAGCGATCAGCAGCCCTTGATGAGGAAGTAAAAAATCTACTTGCTAATGGCTTCATACGGGAAGCCATCTACCCAGAATGGATCGCTAACCCAGTGCTAGTAAAAAAGGCCAATGGAAAGTGGCGAACATGTATTGACTTCTCCAATCTGAATGACGCTTGCCCGAAAGACTGCTTCCCACTTCCCCGAATTGACCAACTCGTGGACAGCACAGCTGGGCACGAACTCCTATCTTTTATGGATGCATACTTCGGATATAACCAGATCCCCATGCACGCTCCCGATCAGGACCACACTAGCTTCATCACCGACCGCGGATTATATTGTTACAAAGTCATGCCTTTTGGACTCAAAAATGCTGGAGCTACCTATCAACGCCTCGTCAACAAAATGTTCGCAGAACTGATAGGACGTACTATGGAAGTATATGTGGATGACATGTTGGTGAAGTCCAGGAAAGCCAACGACCATGTAAGCCATCTGGACGATATGTTTCGGGTACTTCGCCGATATGGAATGAAGCTGAATCCTCTAAAGTGCTCCTTCGGAGTATCATCGGGAAAATTCTTAGGATTCATCGTCCACGCCAGAGGAATCGAAGCAAACCCTGAACAAATCCGAGCTTTAAAAGAAATAAGGATACCTTCCACTCGAAAAGAAATGCAGAGCCTAAACGGAAAGGTGGCCGCCCTAAGCAGATTCATTTCCAAGGCAACTGACAAGTGTGTCCCTTTCTTCGAAGCACTCAAGAAAGACAAAGGGAGGTTCGAGTGGACCGACGAATGCTTAAAAGCCTTCCTCAACCTCATCGAACACCTTCAGAGACCACCAGTACTCTCAACTCCAAATGAAGGTGAAGTGTTATACCTATACCTCGCTGTATCATCTCATGCTCTAAGCGCCGCCTTGGTAAGAGAAGAAGACCGCACACAACGCCCGGTTTACTTTGTAAGTAAGAGATTTACAGGGGCAGAGGCCAGATATCCTAAACTTGAGAAATTAGCATATTGTTTATTGATCGCGTCACGAAAACTGCGCCACTACTTCCAGTCTCACTCCATCAGGGTTCTAACCGATCAACCACTGAGACAAGTGCTCCATCGTCCTGACACTTCTGGGCGACTCCTCAAATGGTGCATCGAACTAAGTCAGTATGATATCACCTACCATCCTCGTACCGCTATCAAAGGACAAGCCATGGCTGATTTCATTGCCGAATTCACTATCAACGAAGGCGAGGAACAATCCGAAGTAGCAAAAAACATCAAGTGGAACCTCTTTGTAGACGGAGCATCGAACGAACAAGGCTCGGGGGCAGGTATTGTGATCATCACCCCCAGGGGAAGAAAGTTGTACTATGCATTGAGATTGGAGTTCACGGCCACTAACAACGATGCTGAATATGAAGCAGTAATAGCGGGATTGGAACTGGCCCTAGAAATTGGAATCAATTCCTTATGTATTCATAGTGATTCTCAGCTTATCGTAAACCAGGTACTAGGAGAATTCCAGACTCGAGGAGAACGACTCACAGCATACCTAAAGAAAACCAAACTGCTGCTCGATCAATTGGACCATTATCTAATCAAACACATTCCTCGAGAAGAAAACCAAGAGGCAGATGAACTTGCAAAGCAAGCTAGTATGAAGGACAGCACCATTCCCGGAGCACTAGCAATCTCAAGGCAGCTAGCCCCAAGTTTCGAACAAGTAAATCTGATAACTGCAATCGAAGAAGGAACCTGGATGACTCCTATCCGGAAATATTTGCAAGATGGCATACTACCCGACAGGCGTGACGAAGCCAAGAAGATCTTGAGAAAAGTTCCCCACTACACAATACAAGAAGGCATCCTCTACCGGCGTGGCTTCTCTAGCCCCTTATTAAGATGCGTCGCCGGAAGGGAAGCCAAGGAGATATTAACAAACATCCATCAGGGAGGATGCGGAGATCACACTGGAGGACAGACTTTGGCAAGAAAGATACTCCGATATGGATATTACTGGCCCACACTAAACAAAGATACCCTAGACTTCGTTAAGAAATGCGACAGATGTCAGAAGTTCGCCAAGATCCCTCGACTGCCCACAAACGAAATTACTCAAATGACCAGCCCTTGGCCCTTTGCTGTATGGGGAATTGACTTAATTGGCGAACTGCCAACGGGCCGAGGCGGAGCCAAATATGCTATAGTGGCAGTCGATTATTTCACCAAATGGGTGGAAGCGGAACCTTTAAATAAAATATCTTCAGCAAAAATTATCAACTTCTTGATCAAAAACATTCTGTGCAGGTATGGAGTCCCCCTCAAGATCGTATCAGACAACGGACTCCAATTTGACAGCGAAGAATTTGCCGACTGGTGCCAAGAGCATGGAATTCATAAAAGCTTCTCATCAGTAGCTTACCCTCAGGCAAACGGACAAGTTGAAGCTGTCAACAAAATTCTCAAAACCCTAATCAAGAAGAAACTTGAAAAGTCAAAAGGCGCTTGGGTGGACGAACTTCCTACGGCACTATGGGCATACCGCACATCTTTCAGAACATCAACGGGACATACTCCTTTCTCTTTGGCATATGGATCGGAGGCAATGCTCCCAGTTGAGACTATTGTGCCTTCCCACCGTAGGATCCACTACAACCCAGAAGAAAACGAAGAACTCCTCCTCATGTCTTGAGGAAAGGAGAAACGATGCAGCACTCAAAGCAGCAGCTCACAAACAAAAAGTGGCAGCACTATACAATTCCAAAGTCAAGCATCGCAGCTTACAAGAAGGAGATCTTGTCCTCAGGCGAATCTTTCCGCGCCCCGGGGCACTGGACCCCATCTGGGACGGACCATATGTAATTCACAAAGATCTCCACAACGGAGCTTACATTTTGTCAACAGTGGACGGAGAGGTGTTCCAGAGGGCATGGAACATCCGACACCTCCGTCGATACTTTTCTTAACTTGTACTGCCCATATGAAGTGAATTAACAAAGAGAATCAGTGGACGTAGGCATTTTCGTGCCGAACCACTTTAAAAAATCTTGTCTCTTTTTAACTTGTTCCTTTATGTCTTGGCTACTTGTTAAGTTTTATCCCTTTCTGTTAAACAAAATCCTATGGCATCTCCACTCAAGACGCACCGCGGCCTCATCTGGACTAGGCCTAACAGGTACGCTACGATTCTATGCACTCGCCAATGAGACTCTTTTGCTCCAGCATCCCTCTGCTGCGGGTTAACTCATTGCGCGCCTGCCCTCAAAGCCAACTGTAATGAGCCGATTATAAGTCATCATAAAGGCCGATTATAGCCGATGGCAGCTCATTACGGCGTTCGGCTCGTCGGTAACTGTGAACCTACTTTAAGCCCCAACATAAGGTGTGGCCAGCCAGGGGTAGTTCACGGCCAACGGCACCCACGCTAGCCGGCCACGGTAAATCAAATAATACCCACGATTACGGACCATAATGGTTCGGGTAGTTACCGTGCGCGATCTCGGCTCCGATGTGTCTTAAGTGCGGCTGTGGTAAAAAAGAAAACTCCCCGCGGAGGCGTAAGATGGGTGACAAATGTCTCCAAGACCCACAGCTAGGGAAAGTGACTACAAAACCCGTTTGCCACGAACTTAAGCACATCGACGGCCTTCCGTGACTGGAAGTTTTACTTTTAGTATATTTCCTTTTCATTTAAATATTTTTCTCCTATCCTGTATAACAAACTCTAAAGTACAGGAAACCAAATAGGAAGCATTCACTCATGGGGCTCGAAGCCTGCGTACTGGGTGGCAGGGCGCTCAGCTATACCCGTAAACAGTTACACAAGACACTCAAAGCTACCGCCTGCGAATAAAACATAAAGGGCGGTACTCTCTTCTCTTGTACATAAATGCGTAACTATAGCTTATTCATACACTGACATTGCAAAACGTGAAGTTATATTTCAAGCAAAAACTTAACATCAAACACAACTAGAATCACAGGCATATACATAATTATACTTCTCACACGGCACATAAAGATAGCAACAACATTTAAACATGACAAAATCAGCTTATATTATGAGATCACACGAAGTTATTCTTTACAAATAATTTTATTACAGTTGCATGTCAAAGACTAACATAAACAGTGATAAAAAAGAAACAAAAAGATGGCAGATGCATCCACACTCCATCACCAACTCCCCCAGCCTACTTAGCCGCAGGATCAGAACCCCCAGCATGTGGATCTGAAGTCCCACCTGTCCAGATCAGAAGAGGAATTCATTAAACGAACGATCAAGTTATGAAAACACGAAAAGAAAAGAAAGGGAAAAGAATGACTCACCAGCATCCGCCGCTTGATCCTCATCATCCAACTGCACGCCCGCTTCCTCTGCAGCGAGCAGCCGCATCCCCTCTTTCACCGCCGCTTGCTCCTCCTTTGAGAACTGAGCAGTAACCGCACTCAAGTTGAAAGCCTCTCCGCCTTCCTTACCCGCGTTCACCCTGGCCTCCTCTAAAGCCTGGAGATACACCTTGGCCATGACCCGAGGGTAATCGTCCATCCAAGACAAGCCGCCCTCCTTCCAAGTGTGGAAGTACATATCCTGCAGCATCTCATCCATCATCCCCTCGTTTTCCTCAAACTCCCTCACCCGGGCCTCGGAAGCTTGCAACTTGGCGACGGCGACGTCCCTCTCTGACTGGTATCTCAAGCAGTCAGCCTGGAGTGACCTCCTCATTTCCTCTTCCTTCAACTTGAGGGACCTCCTCATCTCCTCCATCTCCTCCTTCAACTCGGCCTGAGCCATCTCCGCAGCCTCGAGCCTCCCTGACAACTCCTCTACCCGCTCGAGATCCGCATTTCGAACCTCATCCACCGTTGCGATAGCTATGTTAATCCGTTCCCTGCAAGCGACCTCCATCTTCCGTAATTCCGCCCTACTGGCCTTCTCCATGGTCTCTTTCAGACGCTTGGAGGCTTCCTCATGTTGGGAAATCTGGATGGCTTGGTCGGCGAGTTTCTTGGCCTGATCGGCAACCTTTAACCTCAACCGAATGTTAGCACTCCCGATCTCTTCCCCGGCCTTGACCAACTTAGCATGATGCTCCATTAACTTCTTGGTCTCTGCGGCCACTCGGTCGATATTAGCCTTGGCCTCATCCCCCATAGTGACTACCCGTGTAGTAAGTAAATCAAGATCTAAAGATTTGGCCTCGTCCAACACTCTTACCATGGGGTTGCGGGGAAGGAGGTGCTCGCCCGTGGTCTCATCGAATGAAATGTCCCGAAAACTTGGGTCTAAATCAGGATGACCGGCAAAAGGGTCACGAGGCACGGGGCGAGGCACATCGGGACGCCTTATATGAATGACAGTAGAACTCTTGGAAGGAGGAGGAGGGGGGCAGGGCTCCGTGCTCTCCTCCGTAGTATCACGAGGAGGCTGAGTAGGAAGAGGCAGAGTAGGAAGCTGCGAAGCAGAAGAAGACTCAAATAAGGAACGGCTCCGCTTCCTTTTCTGAATGCCCTCTTCGATGACCCCAAGAAGAGGGCGATACTTGACTACGTCCCCAGTGCGATCAGTAGAAGGTTTCGCGGAAGCTCTCCTCGACTTAAATTGTTCAAGGCGGTGTCGAACATCCGACGTTTTACCCGCCTGGCCTGCCCCTGGAATAAAGAACAAGTGTTACGAACATACAATAATCCGCAATTCAAAAAATGTGCTAAGTTAAAAAGAAAGAAAAGTGAGGAGACACATCTATTATACAAACCCGGCGGAGGAGTGGGATACTGCAATAAGTCCTGGATCTCATTCCAGGACGGAAGTGAACCGTAAAAAATTTCTAAGTCCTTATCGAAAATAGAATCGGCAGAAGACAAAAGTTCACCTTGCATCGCCGGAATCACCCTAGCTGAGGAACCCTTAGAGGATGGGTCAGTGCCAGCCACAGCTTTGCCGGTTTCCTTTGCCTTCTCCGTTCCCTTCTCCGTTTCCGACTCTCCCTCCGACTCCCCGAAGGCCCGACGGAGAGCCTCATCCAGTTCGAGGTCTTGTTCAGAGGTTAGAGCAGCAACACCACTACCACCTTGACCGTCGCCATCTCCTCCACCCTCCGACCCTTCTCCAACTTCGCCTCCTTCCTCCTCTTCCACACCTTCCTCCTCCGGGACAGTCGGGCAAGTACTTGGAGAAGGGCCATCGGACTTCTTCAGTTTCTTCCCCCCAACCGCAGGACGCGCTGCGAAAGGCTCCCTCTTACCGCTCTTTACCGTAGCCCCCTCCTTAGCTTTAGCAGCCCTCTCCTCAGCCGTATCCCTTTGCTTAACCACGGACTGGCGCGGTAAGATCAAATTATACTCCAAGAGGGTTGCGTTCCTGATCAAGAAGGAGGCCGACCGGTCCCGTGCCGGAATAGCCTTTAGTTCAACAGCCATTCGCACTAAGGAATCGTCCTCCACGACTGCAATACCACCTGTCGCTAGCCAGAAATAGAAGCATGTCAGAAAAAACACTACAGTCAAAACACATGAAAAATATAAACGAAATCAATCTTACAGCCGGAAGTGAAAAGGCGGAAAGAAACAGCATCGTCCTTGACGAAGAACCACTCTTTCTTGAACATGGTGAACTTGGAATACAAGTCCAGAACTGGTTTGAAGGGCACGGCCGCCTCCAGACTAATATACGGAGACCCCTTCTTATAGCCTCTCAGGTTGTACAAGTATCTGATTTCCCGGTTAGAAGGAGGACGCTCGTACCTCCTCTGGAAGATAACAAAGAGGCTCACCAGGATGGCATATGAGTTAGGCTGGAGCTGGAAAGGAGCCACCTTCAAATAGGTGGTGAAGCTTACTATCCAAGCGTTGATAGCGGGGATAGCGCCGCACATGCAATGGTATCTGCTAAAAGCGAAGTAGCCCTCGGGAGGATTATATGGCATCACCCCATCTCCTGGCAGCAGCATAAGAGCCCTATCTATCCCAAAGGAACGGGATATGACGTCAAGTTGCTCCTCCTTTAAGGAGCTAGGAAAGCAATCAGGGGGGGAGATCAAAAGTTCCTGTGGACCATATCCATCCACTAGAGACCTTGGAATGGGTCGATGTTGCTCGGATCCTGATTGGACTGGGGGCAAGGAAGAAGAGGGCTCTCTTGTGCCTCTAGACTTCTTTCTGTCTGATCGTGTTTCCGCTTTGCGAGACATTTTCTGCAGCACAAGAAAAACACGGTGTTAGAGCAAGAAGTATAGAAAGATAAACAAGCAAGTATCTAAAGAAAGCATATAAAAGCACAAGATTCCGCTCAAGGTTCAAGTATGAAGTCTCATTCGGCGGTGCAAGACGAGTTCATTCGGCACCAAACTCCAATGCTCATTCGGCATACATGTCATTCGGCATGCATGTCATTCGGCATACCTCATTCGGCTATTCAATACACTCCGTACACATTCGGCAAACAGGGCCATCCGGTGGCAAGGGTTCATTCGGCAGAAAGTATACATACCTGGTTCGGTATAAGCTGGTTCGGCGAAGACTTTGGTTTGGTAGCACAATATGGTTCGGCTCTACTCGTTCGGTAATGAAAAACAAGGGGGGTACGGCCTCTATATATAGGCGAGCACAGGACCGGACCAAGGCATTCGACATACCGGACCGAATGAAAACCGAATGGAACTATCCATACCGGACCAGCCTCCAACCGAATGAAACCTGTGCCAACTCGAACCCGAACGAAGCTGCCTCTACCAGCAGAAACCAGAAACAGGGGGCACGCAGGCGCTTCACTCAGATAAGTACCGAACTCTAGAACTAACTAATAAAATAAGATTATGATAGCGGTGAATAAGTCGTAAAATCCTCACCGACGTGGATTAAATCGTTTACACGTGTACGCGACCTCGAATGGTCCATAGGCACGCTCTGAATGGTTATTAACCCTACCATCGTGGGAATTTACACTTTGACACGCATTCTTAAGCCCAGCGGTCATATGGATATTTGATAATTATGAAATGGCTAAGCTACTTACACATGTACGGGGTTGCGAACGATCCTTAGGCATGCTCTGAGCTGGCAATAAACCATCTTCACAAACATAAACCGGGCATCGACGATGCCAAGCCCCTTCGGGGCTCACTCTCTCGTCATGAACGGCACAGTTCACTTCATCTCGAATATTTCGATCATGAACGGTCGTTATTTGAAATCATACTGAAACCGTAAGTCCCTTTGCAGGACATCAACAAGATACGAACATCTAGCCCATGGCGTTACAAAACGAGCCTTCCCACCACAGAAAAACAAAGCGCGGCACATGCAAGCACGTACCCCACTTTGGGGGGCAAATGTTGGGCGAATTCTCACCCAGGAGACCATCAGTTCCTGACTGAAAGGGAATGCTTTTGGGCTTTCGAAGTGCCGATAATATGTTGATTGATTCGATGATTATTCGCGTGTACCCAAGACCAATAGGCGTCAGTTCCATCTTGGATCGCAGTCTCCATCCTCGTTCGGCGATACCCCACAAGCTCCATTCGGCACCTCCGTGGACACAGCCCCATTCGGCACCTCCATGTACCCAAGTCATTCGGCGTCTCCATGTGCCATGATCCATCCGGCAGTCCCATGCTCCTTCACCCATTCGGTATAGCCGGTCCAAGCCCCGCCGAATACCACCACTGGACCACGCTATTGCCGAACCACCTTCCCATCACATCTCCTCTGGACCAACCTCTCCAATATCCACCCATCACCGGACCACCATAGCCGGACCAGGCACCACCGGCCAAACTCCAACATCTCCCTACCGAACGAGGCTACCACCGGTCCAACCTCACCACCGAATGAACCTCGCCGAACCAGACAACTGCCAGTCCAGATCGCTTCAGCCCGGGCCCACCAGCAGTTATATACTTCCAAGACCCCTGCCCCCTACCTCATTCTATAAATAGAGGGGCAGGGGTACAACAATGGCAGACAAGTTTGAGAGCTCAAGCAAGGAAGGAACTTTCAAACTACTTTCATACACTTGTATACAACGCATTGTACTTGTAACCTGAAAGAAAGAAGATAATAACATATAAAGTGGACGTAGGCACATTCTGGCCGAACCACTATAAATATGTGTGTCTTTTACATTTCAGCCCCTAATTTTCTCATATTTACATACTCATCTAAAATCATTGAAAATCACATATAATCAACTAAATAATACGACTTGGAGGTGTTTGTACATTTTTTGTGCAAACAGCTGTAGAACTCACAGATACCTTCGTTTTGACTGGTTATGGCTCCCGTAACTCTAAACGAGCCAAGTGTTATGGCCCTCCGAAGAATCGATATCCACAGGGTGCAACATCTACGGTGCAAGGTGCAACATCCGTCCAAAATGACGATACAGTGCCGTACGACCTTTAGAAATGAGTGCATGGATTTGAAACATTGCAGTACCATGGTGCACCACTCTCCAGCGATGGTAAATCATAGACCAGCCACGGGGTTCCCGTTTTACAGAAAAAATCCACGTGACGAAAAAACGAAGGGTAAAAAACTTCCTTGACCCGATTGAGGTTCGGATAGGATTTTTTGGGTATGAAACTAACCAGTGACGGCAGAAAGCTGTCATAGCTGTAGAACTCCCAGATACCTTCATTTTGACTGGTTATGTCTCCCGTAAATCTAAACGAGCCAAGAGTTATGGCCCTTCGAATAATAGATATCCATAGGGTGCAACATCTACGGTGCAAGGTGCAACATCCGTCCAAGATGACGAAACCGTGCCGTACGACCTTTAGAAATGGGTGCATGGAATTGAAATGGTGCAGTACCATGGTGCACCACTCTCCAGCGATGGTAAATCATTGACCAGCCACGGGGATCCCGTTTTACAGAAAAATCCACGTGACGAAAAAACGAAGGGTAAAAAACTTCCATGACCCGATTGAGGTTCGGATAGGATTTTTTGGGTATGAAACTAACCAGTGAAGGCTGAAAGCTATCATAGCTATAGAACTCACAGATACCTTCGTTTTGACTGGTTATGGCTCCCGTAACTCTAAACGAGCCAAGAGTTATGGCCCTCCGAAGAATCGATATCCACAGGTTGCAACATCTACGGTGGAAGGTGCAACATCCGTCCAAAATGACGAAACAGTGCCGTACGACCTTTAGAAATGAGTGCATGGATTTGAAACATTGCAGTGCCATGGTGCACCACTCTCCAGCGATGGTAAATCATTGACCAGCCACGGGGATCCCGTTTTACAGAAAAAATCCACGTGACGAAAAAACGAAGGGTAAAAAACTTCCATGACCCGATTGAGGTTCGGATAGGATTTTTTGGGTATGAAACTAACCAGTGACGGATGAAAGCCGTCATAGCTGTAGAACTCACAGATACCTTCGTTTTGACTGGTTGTGGCTCCCGTAAATCTAAACGAGCCAAGAGTAATGGCCCTCCGAAGAATCGATTTCCACAGGGTGCGACATTTTCGGTGCAAGGTGCAACATCCGTCCAAAATGACGAAACCGTGTCGTACGACCTTTAGAAACGAGTGCATGGATTTGAAACATTGCAGTACCATGGTGCACCACTCTCCAGCGATGGTAAATCATAGACCAGCCACGGGGATCCCGTTTTACAGAAAAAATCCACGTCACGAAAAAACGAATTGTAAAAAACTTCCTTGACCCGATTGAGGTTCGGATAGGATTTTTTGGGTATGAAACTAACCAGTGGCGGCAGAAAGCCGTCATAGCTGTAGAAATCACAGATACCTTCGTTTTGACTGGTTATGGCTCTCGTAACTCTAAACGAGCCAAGAGTTATGGCCCTCCGAAGAATAGATATCCACAGGGTGCAACATCTACGGCGTAAGGTGCAACATCCGTCCAAGATGACGAAACCGTGCCGTACGACCTTTAGAAATGGGTGCATGGATTTGAAACCGTGCAGTACCCTGGTGCACCACTCTCCGGCGATGGTAAATCATTGACCAGCCACGGGGATCCCGTTTTACAGAAAAAATCCACGTGACGAAAAAACGAAGGGTAAAAAACTTCCTTGACCCGATTGAGGTTCGGATAGGATTTTTTTGGGTATGAAACTAACCAGTGACGGCAGAAAGCTGTCATTGCTGTAGAACTCCCAGATACCTTCATTTTGACTGGTTATGTCTCCCATAAATCTAAACGAGCCAAGAGTTATGGCCCTTCGAATAATAGATATCCATAGGGTGCAATATCTACGGCGCAAGGTGCAACATCCGTCCAAGATGACGAAACTGTGCCGTACGACCTTTAGAAATGGGTGCACGGAATTGAAATGGTGCAGTACCATGGTGCACCACTCTGCAGCGATGGTAAATCATTGACCAGCCATGGGGATCCCGTTTTACAGAAAAAATCCACGTGACGAAAAAACGAAGGGTAAAAAACTTCCATGACCCAATTGAGGTTCGGATAGGATTTTTTGGGTATGAAACTAACCAGTGAAGGCTGAAAGCTATCATAGCTGTAGAACTCACAGATACCTTCGTTTTGACTGGTTATGGCTCCCGTAACTCTAAACGAGCCAAGAGTTATGGCCCTCCGAAGAATCGATATCCACAGGTTGCAACATCTACGGTGGAAGGTGCAACATCCGTCCAAAATGAAGAAACAGTGCCGTACGACCTTTAGAAATGAGTGCATGGATTTGAAACATTGCAGTGCCATGGTGCACCACTCTCCAACGATGGTAAATCATTGACCAACCACGGGGATCCCGTTTTACAGAAAAAATCCACGTGACGAAAAAACGAAGGGTAAAAAACTTCCATGACCCGATTGAGGTTCGGATAGGATTTTTTGGGTATGAAACTAACCATTGACGGATGAAAGCCGTCATAGCTGTAGAACTCACAGATACCTTCGTTTTGACTGGTTGTGGCTCCCGTAAATCTAAACGAGCCAAGAGTAATGGCCCTCCGAAGAATCGATTTCCACAGGGTGCGACATTTTCGGTGCAAGGTGCAACATCCGTCCAAAATGACGAAACCGTGTCGTACGACCTTTAGAAACGAGTGCATGGATTTGAAACATTGCAGTACCATGGTGCACCACTCTCCAGCGATGGTAAATCATAGACCAGCCACGGGGATCCCGTTTTACAGAAAAAATCCACGTCACGAAAAAACGAATTGTAAAAAACTTCCTTGACCCGATTGAGGTTCGGATAGGATTTTTTGGGTATGAAACTAACCAGTGGCGGCAGAAAGCCGTCATAGCTGTAGAAATCACAGATACCTTCGTTTTGACTGGTTATGGCTCTCGTAACTCTAAACGAGCCAAGAGTTATGGCCCTCCGAAGAATAGATATCCACAGGGTGCAACATCTACGGCGTAAGGTGCAACATCCGTCCAAGATGACGAAACCGTGCCGTACGACCTTTAGAAATGGGTGCATGGATTTGAAACCGTGCAGTACCCTGGTGCACCACTCTCCGGCGATGGTAAATCATTGACCAGCCACGGGGATCCCGTTTTACAGAAAAAATCCACGTGACGAAAAAACGAAGGGTAAAAAACTTCCTTGACCCGATTGAGGTTCGGATAGGATTTTTTGGGTATGAAACTAACCAGTGACGGCTGAAAGCTGCCATAGCTGTAGAACTCACAGATACCTTCGTTTTGACTTGTTATGGCTCCCGTAACTCTAAACGAGCCAAGAGTTATGGCCCTCCGAATAATCGATATCCAAAGGGTGCAACATCTACGGTGCAAGGTGCAACATCCGTCCAATATGACGAAACCGTGTCGTACGACCTTTAGAAATGGGTGCATGGAATTGAAATATTGCAGTGCCATGATGCCCCACTCTCCAGCGATGGTAAATCATAGACCAGCCACGGGGATCCCCTTTAACATAAAAAATCCACGTGACGAAAAAACGAAGGGTAAAAAACTTCCTTGACCCGATTGAGGTTCGGATAGGATTTTTTGGGTATGAAACTAACCAGTGACGGCTGAAAGCCGTCATAGCTGTAGAACTCACAAATACCTTCGTTTTGACTGGTTATGGCTCCCGTAACTCCAAACGAGCCAAGAGTTATGGCCCTCCGAAGAATCGATTTCCGCAGGGTGCAACATCTGCGGTGCAAGGTGCAACATCCGTCCAAAATGACGAAACCGTGCCGTACGACCTTTAGAAATGGGTGCATGGATTTGAAACGGTGCAGTACCATGGTGCACCACTCTCCAGCGATGGTAAATCATTGACCAGCCACGGGGATCCCGTTTTTACAGAAAAAATCCACGTGAGGAAAAAACTTCCATGACCCGATTCAGGTTCGGATAGGATTTTTTGGGTATGAGACTAACCAGTGAAGGCTGAAAGCTGTCATAGCTGTAGAACTCGCAGATACCTTCGTTTTGACTAGTTATGGCTCCCGTAACTCTAAACGAGCCAAGAGTTATGGCCCTCCGAAGAATCGATATCCACAGGGTGCAACATCTACGGTGTAAGGTGCAACTTCCGTCCAAAATGACGAAACAGTGCCGTACGTCCTTTAGAAATGAGTGCATGGATTTGAAACATTGCAGTGCCATGGTGCACCACTCTCCAGCGATGGTAAATCATTGACCAGCCACGGGGATCCCGTTTTACCGAAAAAATCCACGTGACGAAAAAACGAAGGGTAAAAAACTTCCATGACCCGATTGAGGTTCGGATAGGATTTTTTGGGTATGAAACTAACCAGTGACGGCTGAAAGGTGTCATAGCCGTAGAACTCACAGATACCTTCGTTTTGACAGGTAATGGGTCCCGTAACTCTAAACGAGCCAAGAGTTATGGCCCTCCGAATAATCGATATGCAAAGGGTGCAACATCTACGGTGCAAGGTGCAACATCCGTCCAAAATGACGAAACCGTGTTGTACGACCTTTAGAAAGGGGTGCAGGGATTTGAAACGGTGCAGTACCATGGTGCACCACTCTCCAGCGATGGTAAATCATTGACCAGCCACGGGGATCCCGTTTTACAGAAAAAATCCACGTGACGAAAAAACGAAGGGTAAAAAACTTCCATGACCCGATTGAGGTTCGGATAGGTTTTTTTGGGTATGAAACTAACCAGTGACGGCTGAAAGCTTTCATAGATGTAGAACTCACAAATACCTTCGTTTTGACTGGTTATGGCTCCCGTAACTCCAAACGAGCCAAGAGTTATGGCCCTCCAAAGAATCGATTTCCACAGGGTGCAACATCTGCGGTGCAAGGTGCAACATCCGTCCAAAATGACGAAACCATGCCGTACGACCTTTAGAAATGGGTGCATGGATTTGAAACGGTGCAGTACCATGGTGCACCACTCTCCAGCGATGGTAAATCATTGACCGGCCACGGGGATCCTTTTTTTACAGAAAAAATCCACGTGAGGAAAAAACTTCCATGACCCGATCGAGGTTTGGATAGGATTTTTTGGGTATGAAACTAACCAGTGAAGGCTGAAAGCTGTCATAGCTGTAGAACTCACAAATACCTTCGTTTTGACTGGTTATGGCTCCCGTAACTCTAAACGAACCAAGAGTTATGGCCCTCCGAAGAATCGATATCCACAGGTTGCAACATCTACGGTGGAAGGTGCAACATCCGTCCAAAATGACGAAACAGTGCCGTACGTCCTTTAGAAATGAGTGCATGGATTTAAAACATTGCAGTGCCATGGTGCACCACTCTCCAGCGATGGTAAATCATTGACCAGCCACGGGGATCCCGTTTTACAGAAAAAATCCACGTGACGAAAAAACGAAGGGTAAAAAACTTCCATGACCCGATTGAGGTTCGGATAGGATTTTTTGGGTATGAAACTAACCAGTGACTGATGAAAGCCGTCATAGTTGTAGAACTCACAGATACCTTCGTTTTGACTGGTTATGGCTCCCGTAACTCTAAACGAGCCAAGAGTTATGGCCCTCCGAAGAATCGATTTCCACAGGGTGCAACATCTTCGGTGCAAGGTGCAACATCCGTCCAAAATGACGAAACCGTGCCGTACGACCTTTAGAAATGAGTGCATGGATTTGAAATATTGCAGTACCATGGTGCACCACTCTCCAGCGATGGTAAATCATAGACCAGCCATGGGGATCCCGTTTTACAGAAAAAATCCACGTGACGAAAAAACGAAGGGTAAAAAACTTCCTTGACCCGATTGAGGTTCGGATAGGATTTTTTGGGTATGAAACTAACCAGTGGCGGCAGAAAGCCGTCATAGCTGTAGAACTCACAGATACCTTCGTTTTGACTGGTTATGGCTCCCGTAACTCTAAACGAGCCAAGAGTTATGGCCCTCCGAAGAATAGATATCCACAGGGTGCAACATCTACGGCGTAAGGTGCAACATCCGTCCAAGATGACGAAACTGTGTCGTACGACCTTTAGAAATGGGTGCATGGATTTGAAACGGTGCAGTACCATGGTGCACCACTCTCCAGCGATGGTAAATCATTGACCAGCCACGGGGATCCCGTTTTACGGAAAAAATCCACGTGACGAAAAAACGAAGGGTAAAAAACTTCCATGACCCGATTGAGGTTCGGATAGGATTTTTTGGGTATGAAACTAACCAGTGACGGCTGAAAGCCGTCATAGCTGTAGAACTCACAGATACCTTCGTTTTGACAAGTTATGGGTCACGTAAGTCTAAACGAGCCAAGAGTTATGGCCCTCCGAATAATCGATATCGAAAGGGTGCAACATCTGCGGTGCAAGGTGCAACATCCATCCAAAATGACTAAACCGTGTCGTACGACCTTTAGAAATGGGTGCAGGGATTTGAAACGGTGCAGTACCATGGTGCACCACTCTCCAGCGATGGTAAATCATTGACCAGCCACGGGGATCCCGTTTTATAGAAAAAATCCACGTGACGAAAAAACGAAGGGTAAAAAACTTCCATGACCCGATTGAGGTTCGGATAGGATTTTTTGGGAATGAAACTAACCAGTGACGGCTGAAAGCGGTCATAGCTATAGAACTCACAGATACCTTCGTTTTGACTGGTTATGGCTACCGTAGCTCCAAACGAGCAAAGAGTTATGGCCCTCCGAAGAATCGATTTCCACAGGGTGCAACATCTGCAGTGCATGGTGCAACATCCGTCCAAAATGACGAAACCGTGCCGTACGACCTTTAGAAATGGGTGCATGGATTTGAAACGGTGCAGTGCCATGGTGCACCACTCTCCAGCGATGGTAAATCATTGACCAGCCACGGGGATCCCGTTTTACAGAAAAAATCCACGTGACAAAAAAACGAAGGGTAAAAAACTTCCATGACCCGATTGAGGTTCGGATAGGATTTTTTGGGTATGAAACTAACCAGTGACGGCTGAAAGCCATCATAGCTGTAGAACTCACAGATACCTTCGTTTTGACTGGTTATGGCTCCCGTAACTCTAAACGAGCCAAGAGTTATGGCCCTCCGAAGAATCGATTTCCACAGGGTGCAACATATGCGGTGCAAGGTGCAACATCCGTCCAAAATGACGAACAGTGCCGTACGACCTTTAGAAATGGGCGCATGGATTTGAAACATTGCGGTACCATGGTGCACCACTGTCCAGCGATGGTAAATATTTGACCAGCCACGGGGATCCCGTTTTACAGAAAAAATCCACGTGACGAAAAAACGAAGGGTAAAAAACTTCCATGACCCGATCGTGGTTCGGATAGGATTTTTTGGGTATGAAACTAACCAGTGAAGGCAGAAAGCTATCATAGCTGTAGAACTCACAGATACCTTCGTTTTGACTGGTTATGGCTCCCGTAACTCTAAACGAGCCAAGAGTTATGGCCCTCCGAAGAATCGATATCCATAGGGTGCAACATCTACGGTGCAAGGTGCAACATCCGTCCAAAATGACGAAACCGTGCCGTACGACCTTTAGAAATGGATGCATGGATTTGAAACGGTGCAGTACCATGGTGCGCCACTCTCAAGCGATGGTAAATCATTGACCAGCCACGGGGATCCCGTTTTACAGAAAAAATCCACGTGACGAAAAAACGAAGGGTAAAAAACTTCCATGACCCGATTGAGGTTCGGATATGATTTTTTGGGTATGAAAGTAACCAGTGACGGCTAAAAGCCGTCATAGCTGTAGAACTCACAGATACCTTCGTTTTGACTGGTTATGGGTCCCGTAACTCTAAACGAGCCAAGAGTTATGGCCCTCTGAATAATCGATATCCAAAGGGTGTAACATCTGCGGTGCAAGGTGCAACATTCGTTCAAAATGACGAAACCGTGCCGTACGACCTTTAGAAATGGGTGCAAGGAATTGAAACGGTGCAGTACCATGGTGCACCACTCTCCAGCGATGGTAAATCATTGACCAGCCACGGGGATCCCGTTTTACAGAAAAAATCCACGTGACGAAAAAACGAAGGGTAAAAAACTTCCATGACCCGATTGAGGTTCGGATAGGATTTTTTGGGTATGAAACTAACCACTGACGGTTAAAAGCCGTCATAGCTGTAGAACTCACGGATACCTTCGTTTTGACTGGTTGTGGCTCCCGTAAGTCTAAACGAGCCAAGAGTTATGGCCCTCCGAATAATCGATATCCAAAGGGTGCAACATCTGCGGTGCAAGGTGCAACATCTGCGGTGCAAGGTGCAACATCCATCCAAAATGACTAAACCGTGCCGTACGACCTTTAGAAATGGTTGCAGGGATTTGAAACGGTGCAGTACCATGGTGCACCACTCTCCAGCGATGGTAAATCATTGACCAGCCACGGGGATCCCGTTTTACAGAAAAAATCCACGTGACGAAAAAACGAAGGGTAAAAAACTTCCATGACCCGATTGAGGTTCGGATAGGGTTTTTTGGGAATGAAACTAACCAGTGACGGCTGAAAGCGGTCATAGCTATAGAACTCACAGATACCTTCGTTTTGACTGGTTATGGCTCCCGTAGCTCCAAACGAGCAAAGAGTTATGGCCCTCCGAAGAATCGATTTCCACAGGGTGCAACATCTACGGTGCATGGTGCAACATCCGTCCAAAATGACGAAACCGTGCCGTACGACTTTTAGAAATGGGTGCATGGATTTGAAACGGTGCAGTACCATGGTGCACCACTCTCCAGCGATGGTAAATCATTGACCAGCCACGGGGATCCCGTTTTACAGAAAAAATCCACGTGACGAAAAAACGAAGGGTAAAAAACTTCCATGACCCGATTGAGGTTCGTATAGGATTTTTTGGGTATGAAACTAACCAGTGATGCCTGAAACCCGTCATAGCTGTAGAACTCACAGATACCTTCGTTTTGACAGGTTATGGGTCACGTAAGTCTAAACGAGCCAAGAGTTATGGCCCTCCGAATAATCGATATCCAAAGGGTGCAACATCTGCGGTGCAAGGTGCAACATCCATCCAAAATGACTAAACCGTGCCGTACGACCTTTAGAAATGGGTGCAGGGATTTGAAACGGTGCAGTACCATGGTGCACCACTCTCCAGCGATGGTAAATCATTGACCAGCCACGGGGATCCCGTTTTATAGAAAAAATCCACGTGACGAAAAAACGAAGGGTAAAAAACTTCCATGACCCGATTGAGGTTCGGATAGGATTTTTTGGGAATGAAACTAACCAGTGACGGCTGAAAGCGGTCATAGCTATAGAACTCACAGATACCTTCGTTTTGACTGGTTATGGCTCCCGTAGCTCCAAACGAGCCAAGAGTTATGGCCCTCCGAAGAATCGATTTCCACAGGGTGCAACATCTACGGTGCATGGTGCAACATCCGTCCAAAATGACGAAACCGTGCCGTACGACCTTTAGAAATGGGTGCATGGATTTGAAACGGTGCAGTACCATGGTGCACCACTCTCCAGCGATGGTAAATCATTGACCAGCCACGGGGATCCCGTTTTACAGAAAAAATCCACGTGACGAAAAAATGAAGGGTAAAAAACTTCCATGACCCGATTGAGGTTCGGATAGGATTTTTTGGGTATGAAACTAACCAGTGACGGCTGAAAGCCATCATAGCTGTAGAACTCACAGATACCTTCGTTTTGACTGGTTATGGCTCCCGTAACTCTAAACGAGCCAAGAGTTATGGCCCTCCGAAGAATCGATTTCCATAGGGTGCAACATATGCGGTGCAAGGTGCAACATCCGTCCAAAATGACGAACAGTGCCGTACGACCTTTAGAAATGGGCGCATGGATTTGAAACATTGCAGTACCATGGTGCACCACTGTCCAGCGATGGTAAATAATTGACCAGCCACGGGGATCCCGTTTTACAGAAAAAATCCACGTGACGAAAAAACGAAGGGTAAAAAACTTCCATGACCCGATCGTGGTTCGGATAGGATTTTTTGGGTATGAAACTAACCAGTGAAGGCAGAAAGCTGTCATAGCTGTAGAACTCACAGATACCTTCGTTTTGACTGGTTATGGCTCCCGTAACTCTAAACGAGCCAAGAGTTATGGCCCTCCGAAGAATCGATATCCATAGGGTGCAACATCTACGGTGCAAGGTGCAACATCCGTCCAAAATGACGAAACCGTGCCGTACGACCTTTAGAAATGGATGCATGGATTTGAAACGGTGCAGTACCATGGTGCGCCACTCTCAAGCGATGGTAAATCATTGACCAGCCACGGGGATCCCGTTTTACAGAAAAAATCCACGTGACGAAAAAACGAAGGGTAAAAAACTTCCATGACCCGATTGAGGTTCGGATATGATTTTTTGGGTATGAAACTAACCAGTGACGGCTAAAAGCCGTCATAGCTGTAGAACTCGAAGATACCTTCGTTTTGACTGGTTATGGGTCCCGTAACTCTAAACGAGCCAAGAGTTATGGCCCTCTGAATAATCGATATCCAAAGGGTGCAACATCTGCGGTGCAAGGTGCAACATTCGTTCAAAATGACGAAACCGTGCCGTACGACCTTTAGAAATGGGTGCAAGGATTTGAAACGGTGCAGTACCATGGTGCACCACTCTCCAGCGATGGTAAATCATTGACCAGCCACGGGGATCCCGTTTTACAGAAAAAATCCACGTGACGAAAAAACGAAGGGTAAAAAACTTCCATGACCCGATTGAGGTTCGGATAGGATTTTTTGGGTATGAAACTAACCACTGACGGCTGAAAGCCGTCATAGCTGTAGAACTCACAGATACCTTCGTTTTGACTGGTTGTGGCTCCCGTAAGTCTAAACGAGCCAAGAGTTATGGCCCTCCGAATAATCGATATCCAAAGGGTGCAACATCTGCGGTGCAAGGTGCAACATCCATCCAAAATCACTAAACCGTGCCGTACGACCTTTAGAAATGGGTGCAGGGATTTGAAACGGTGCAGTACCATGGTGCACCACTCTCCAGCGATGGTAAATCATTGACCAGCCACGGGGATCCCGTTTTACAGAAAAAATCCACGTGACGAAAAAACGAAGGGTAAAAAACTTCCATGACCCGATTGAGGTTCGGATAGGATTTTTTGGGAATGAAACTAACCAGTGACGGCTGAAAGCGGTCATAGCTATAGAACACACAGATACCTTCGTTTTGACTGGTTATGGCTCCCGTAGCTCCAAACGAGCAAAGAGTTATGGCCCTCCGAAGAATCGATTTCCATAGGGTGCAACATCTACGGTGCATGGTGCAACATCCGTCCAAAATGACGAAACCGTGCCGTACGACTTTTAGAAATGGGTGCATGGATTTGAAACGGTGCAGTACCATGGTGCACCACTCTCCAGCGATGGTAAATCATTGACCAGCCACGGGGATCCCGTTTTACAGAAAAAATCCACGTGACGAAAAAACGAAGGGTAAAAAACTTCCATGACCCGATTGAGGTTCGGATAGGATTTTTTGGGTATGAAACTAACCAGTGACGGCTGAAAGCCATCATAGCTGTAGAACTCACAGATACCTTCGTTTTGACTGGTTATGGCTCCCGTAACTCTAAACGAGCCAAGAGTTATGGCCCTCCGAAGAATCGATTTCCACAGGGTGCAACATATGCGGTGCAAGGTGCAACATCCGTCCAAAATGACGAACAGTGCCGTACGACCTTTAGAAATGGGCGCATGGATTTGAAACATTGCAGTACCATGGTGCACCACTGTCCAGCGATGGTAAATAATTGACCAGCCACGGGGATCCCGTTTTACAGAAAAAATCCACGTGACGAAAAAACAAAGGGTAAAAAACTTCCATGACCCGATCGAGGTTCGGATAGGATTTTTTGGGTATGAAACTAACCAGTGAAGGCAGAAAGCTGTCATAGCTGTAGAACTCACGGATACCTTCGTTTTGACTGGTTATGGCTCCCGTAACTCTAAACGAGCCAAGAGTTATGGCCCTCCGAAGAATCGATATCCATAGGGTGCAACATCTACGGTGCAAGGTGCAACATCCGTCCAAAATGACGAAACCGTGCCGTACGACCTTTAGAAATGGATGCGTGGATTTGAAACGGTGCATACCATGGTGCACCACTCTCAAGCGATGGTAAATCATTGACCAGCCACGGGGATCCCGTTTTACAGAAAAAATCCACGTGACGAAAAAACGAAGGGTAAAAAACTTCCATGACCCGATTGAGGTTCGGATAGGATTTTTTGGGTATGAAACTAACCAGTGACGGCTAAAAGCCGTCATAGCAGTAGAACTCACAAATACCTTCGTTTTGACTTGTTATGGCTGCCGTAACTCTAAACGAGCCAATAGTTATGGCCCTCCGAATAATCGATATCCATAGGGTGCAACATCTGCGGTGCATGGTGCAACAGCCGTCCAAAATGACGAAACCGTGCCGTACGACCTTTAGAAATGGGTGCATGGATTTGAAACGGTGCAGTACCAAGGTGCACCACCCTCCAGCGATGGTAAATCATTGACCAGCCACGGGGATCCCGTTTTACAGAAAAAATCCACGTGACGAAAAAACGAAGGGTAAAAAACTTCCATGACCCGATTGAGGTTCGGATAGGTTTTTTTGGGTATGAAACTAACCAGTGATGGCTGAAAGCTGTCATAGATGTAGAACTCACAGATACCTTCGTTTTGACTGGTTATGTCTCCCGTAACTCTAAACGAGCCAAGAGTTATGGTCCTCCGAAGAATCGATATCCATAGGGTGCAACATCTACGGTGCAAGGTGCAATATCCTTCCAAAATGACGAAACCGTGTCGTACGACCTTTAGAAATGGGTGCATGGAGTTGAAACGGTGCAGTACCATGGTGCTCCACTCTCCAGCGATGGTAAATCATTGATCAGCCACGGGGATCCCGTTTTTACAGAAAAAATCCACGTGAGGAAAAAACGAAGGGTAAAAAACTTCCATGACCCGATTGAGGTTCGGATAGGATTTTTTGGGTATGAAACTAACCTGTGACGGCTGAAAGCCATCATAGCTGTATAACTCACAGATACCTTCGTTTTGACTGGTTATGGCTCCCGTAACTCTAAACGAGCCAAGAGTTATGGCCCTTCGAATAATAGATATCCATAGGGTGCAACATCTACGGCGCAAGGTGCAACATCCGTCCAAAATGACGAAACCGTGCCGTACGACCTTTAGAAATGGATGCAGGGATTTGAAACGGTGTAGTACCATGTTGCGCCACTCTCCAGCGATGGTAAATCATTGACCAGCCACGGGGATCCCGTTTTACAGAAAAAATCCACGTGACGAAAAAACGAAGGGTAAAAAACTTCCATGACCCGATTGAGGTTCGGATAGGATTTTTTGGGTATGAAACTAACCAGTGACGGCTGAAAGCCATCATAGCTGTATAACTCACAGATACCTTCGTTTTGACTGGTTATGGCTCCTGTAACTCTAAACGAGCCAAGAGTTATGGCCCTTCGAATAATAGATATCCATAGGGTGCAACACCTACGACGCAAGGTGCAACATCCGTCCAAAATGACGAAACCGTGCCGTACGACCTTTAGAAATGGATGCATGGAATTGAAACGGTGCAGTACCATGTTGCACCACTATCCAGCGATGGTAAATCATTGACCAGCCATGGGGATCCCGTTTTACAGAAAAAATCCACGTAACGAAAAAACGAAGGGCAAAAAACTTCCATGACCCGATCGAGGTTCGGATAGGATTTTTTGGGTATGAAACTAACCAGTGACGGCAGAAAGCCATCATAGCTGTAGAACTCACAGATACCTTCGTTTTGACTGGTTATGGCTCCCGTAACTCTAAACGAGCCAAGAGTTATGGCCCTCCGAAGAATCGATATCCATAGGGTGCAACATCTACGGCGCAAGGTGCAACATCCGTCCAAAATGACGAAACCGTGCCGTACGACCTTTAGAAATGGATGCATGGATTTGAAACGGTGCAGTACCATGGTGCACCACTCTTCAGCGATGGTAAATCATTGACCAGCCACGGGGATCCCGTTTTACAGAAAAAATCCACGTGACGAAAAAACGAAGGGCAAAAAACTTCCATGACCCGATCGAGGTTCGGATAGGATTTTTTGGGTATGAAACTAACCAGTGACGGCAGAAAGCTGTCATAGCTGTAGAACTCACAGATACCTTCGTTTTGACTGGTTATGGCTCCCGTAACTCTAAACGAGCCAAGAGTTATGGCCCTCCGAAGAATCGATATCCATAGGGTGCAACATCTACGGTGCAAGGTGCAACATCCGTCCAAAATGACGAAACCGTGCCGTACGACCTTTAAAAATGGATGCATGGATTTGAAACGGTGCAGTACCATGGTGCACCACTCTCCAGCGATGGTAAATCATTGACCAGCCACGGGGATCCCTTTTTACAGAAAAAATCCACGTGACGAAAAAACGAAAGGTAAAAAACTTCCATTACCCGATTGAGGTTCGGATAGGATTTTTTGGGTATGAAACTAACCAGTGACGGCCGAAAGCCGTCATAGTTGTAGAACTCACAGATACCTTCGTTTTGACTGGTTATGGCTCCCGTAACTCTGAACGAGCCAAGAGTTATGGCCCTCCGAAGAATCGATTTCCACAGTGTGCAACATCTTCGGTGCAAGGTGCAACATCCGTCCAAAATGACGAAACCGTGCCGTACAACCTTTAGAAATGGGTGCATGGATTTGAAACGGTGCAGTACCATGGTGCACCACTCTCCAGCGATGGTAAATCATTGACCAGCCACGGGGATCCCGTTTTACAGAAAAAATCCACGTGACGAAAAAACGAAGGGTAAAAAACTTCCATGACCCGATTGAGGTTCGGATAGGATTTTTTGGGTATGAAATTAACCAGTGACGGCTGAAAGCCGCCATAGCTGTAGAACTCATAGATACCTTCGTTTTGACTGGTTGTGGCTCTCGTAACTCTAAACGAGCCAAGATTTATGGCCCTTCGAAGAATCGATATCCACAGGGTGCAACATCTACGGCGTAAGGTGCAACATCCGTCCAAGATGACGAAACCGTGCCGTACGACCTTTAGAAATGGGTGCATGGATTTGAAACGGTGCAGTACCATGGTGCACCACTCTCCAGCGATGGTAAATCATAGTCCAGCCACGGGGATCCCGTTTTACAGAAAAAATCCACGTGACGAAAAAACGAAGGGTAAAAAACTTCCATGACCCGATTGAGGTTCGGATAGGATTTTTTTGGTATGAAACTAACCAGTGACAGCTGAAAGCTGCCATAGCTGTAGAACTCACAGATACCTTCGTTTTGACTGGTTATGGCTCCCGTAACTCTAAACGAGCAAAGAGTTATGGCCCTCCGAAGAATCGATATCCACAGGGTGCAACATCTACGGTGCAAGGTGCAACATCCGTCCAAAATGACGAAACAGTGCGGTACGACCTTTAGAAATGAGTGCATGGATTTGAAATATTGCAGTACCATGGTACACCACTCTCCAGCGATGGTAAATCATAGACCTGCCACGGGGACCCCGTTTTACAGAAAAAATCCACGTGACGAAAAAACGAAGGGTAAAAAACTTCCTTGACCCGATTGAGGTTCGGATAGGATTTTTTGGGTATGAAACTAACCAGTGACGGCTGAAAGCTGCCATAGCTGTAGAACTCACAGATTCCTTCGTTTTGACTGGTTATGGCTCCCGTAACTCTAAACGAGCCAAGAGTTATGGCCCTCCGAAGAATCGATATCCACAGGGTGCAACATCTACGGTGTAAGGTGCAACATCCGTCCAAAATGACGAAACAGTTCCGTACGATCTTTAGAAATGAGTGCATGGATTTGAAACATTGCAGTGCCATGGTGCACCACTCTCCAGCGAGGGTAAATCATAGACCAGCCACGGGGATCCCGTTTTACAGAAAAAATCCACGTGACGAAAAAACGAAGGGTAAAAAACTTTCTTGACCCGATTGAGGTTCGGATAGGATTTTTTGGGTATGAATCTAACTAGTGACGGCTGAAAGCTACCATAGCTGTAGATCTCACAGATACCTTCGTTTTGACTGGTTATGGCTCCCGTAACTCTAAACGAGCAAAGAGTTATGGCCCTCCGAAGAATCGATATCCACAGGGTGCAACATCTACGGTGCAAGGTGCAACATCCGTCCAAAATGACGAAACAGCGCGGTACGACCTTTAGAAATGAGTGCATGGATTTGAAACATTGCAGTACCACGGTGCACCACTCTCCAGCGATGGTAAATCATAGACCTGCCACGGGGATCCCGTTTTACAGAAAAAATCCACGTGACGAAAAAACGAAGGGTAAAAAACTTCCATGACCCGATCGAGGTTCGGATAGGATTTTTTGGGTATGAAACTAACCAGTGACGGCAGAAAGCTATCAAAGCTGTAGAACTCACAGATACATTCGTTTTGACTGGTTATGGCTCCCGTAACTCTAAACGAGCTAAGAGTTGTGGCCCTTCGAATAATAGATATCCATAGGGTGCAACATCTACGGCGCAAGGTGCAACATCCGTCCAAAATGACGAAACCGTGCCATACGACCTTTAGAAATGGATGCATGGATTTGAAACGGTGCAGTACCATGGTGCACCACTCTCCAGCGATGGTAAATCATTGACCAGCCACGGGGATCCCGTTTTACAGAAAAATCCACGTGACGAAAAAACGAAGGGCAAAAAACTTCCATGACCCGATCGAGGTTCGGATAGGATTTTTTGGGTATGAAACAAACCAGTGACGGCAGAAAGCTGTCATAGCTGTAGAACTCACAGATACCTTCGTTTTGACTGGTTATGGCTCCCGTAACTCTAAACGAGCCAAGAGTTATGGCCCTCCGAAGAATCGATATCCATAGGGTGCAACATCTACGGTGCAAGGTGCAACATCCGTCCAAAATGACGAAACCATGCCGTACGACCTTTAAAAACGGATGCATGGATTTGAAACGGTGCAGTACCATGGTGCACCACTCTCCAGCGATGGTAAATCATTGACCAGCCATGGGGATCCCTTTTTACAGAAAAAATCCACGTGACGAAAAAACGAAGGGTAAAAAACTTCCATTACCCGATTGAGGTTCGGATAGGATTTTTTGGGTATGAAACTAACCAGTGACGGCTGAAAGCCGTCATAGCTGTAGAACTTACAGATACCTTCGTTTTGACTGGTTATGGCTCCCGTAACTCTAAACGAGCCAAGAGTTATGGCCCTCCGAAGAATCGATTTCCACACGGTGCAACATCTTCGGTGCAAGGTGCAACATCCGTCCAAAATGACGAAACCGTGCCGTACGACCTTTAGAAATAGGTGCATGGATTTGAAACGGTGCAGTACCATGGTGCACCACTCTCCAGCGATGGTAAATCATTGACCAGCCACGGGGATCCCGTTTTACAGAAAAAATCCACGTGACGAAAAAACGAAGGGTAAAAAACTTCCATGACCCGATTGAGGTTCGGATAGGATTTTTTGGGAATGAAACTAACCAGCGACGGCTGAAAGCGGTCATAGCTGTAGAACTCACAGATACCTTCGTTTTGACTGGTTATGGCTCCCGTAGCTCCAAACGAGCCAAGAGTTATGGCCCTCCGAAGAATCGATTTCCACAGGGTGCAACATCTACGGTGCAAGGTGCAACATCCGTCCAAAATGACGAAACCGTGCCATACGACCTTTAGAAATGGGTGCATGGATTTGAAACGGTGCAGTACCATGGTGCACCACTCTCCAGCGATGGTAAATCATTGACCAGCCACGGGGATCCCGTTTTACAGAAAAAATCCATGTGACGAAAAAACGAAGGGTAAAAAACTTCCATGACCCGATTGAGGTTCGGATAGGATTTTTTGGGTATGAAACTAACCAGTGACGGCTGAAAGCCGTCATAGCTGTGGAACTCACAGATATCTTCGTTTTGACTGGTTGTGGCTCCCGTAACTCTAAACGAGCCAAGAGTTATGGCCCTACGAAGAATCGATATCCACAGGGTGCAACATCTACGGTGTAAGGTGCAACATCCGTCCAAGATGACGAAACAGTGCCGTACGACCTTTAGAAACGAGTGCATGGATTTGAAACATTGCAGTGCCATGGTGCACCACTCTCCAGCGAGGGTAAATCATAGACCAGCCACGGGGATCCCGTTTTACAGAAAAAATCCACGTGACGAAAAAACGAAGGGTAAAAAACTTCCTTGACCCGATTGAGGTTCGGATAGGATTTTTTGGGTATGAAACTAACCAGTGACGGTAGAAAGCTATCATAGCTGTAGAACTCACAGATACCTTCGTTTTGACTGGTTATGGCTCCCGTAACTCTAAACGAGCCAAGAGTTATGGCCCTCCGAAGAATTGATATCCACAGGGTGCAACATCTACGGTGCAAGGTGCAACATCCGTCCAAAATGACGAAACCGTGCCGTACGACCTTTAGAAATGGATGCATGGATTTGAAACGGTGCAGTACCATGGTGCACCACTCTCCAGCGATGGTAAATCATTGACCAGCCACGGGGATCCCGTTTTACAGAAAAAATCCACGTGACGAAAAAACGAAGGGTAAAAAACTTCCATGACCCGATTGAGGTTCCGATAGGATTTTTTGGGTATGAAACTAACCAGTGACGGCTGAAAGCCGTCATAGCTGTAGAACTCACAGATACCTTCGTTTTGACTGGTTATGGCTCCCGTAACTCTAAACGAGCCAAGAGTTATGGCCCTCCGAAGAATCGATTTCCACAGGGTGCAACATCTTCGGTGCAAGGTGCTACATCCGTCCAAAATGACGAAACCGTGTCGTACGACCTTTAGAAATGGGTGCATGGATTTGAAACGGTGCAGTACCATGGTGCACCACTCTCCAGCGATGGTAAATCATTGACCAGCCACGGGGATCCCGTTTTACAGAAAAAATCCACGTGACGAAAAAACGAAGGGTAAAAAACTTCCATGACCCGATTGAGGTTCGGATAGGATTTTTTGGGTATGAAACTAACCAGTGACGGCTGAAAGCCGTCATAGCTGTGGAACTCACAGATATCTTCGTTTTGACTGGTTGTGGCTCCCGTAACTCTAAACGAGCCAAGAGTTATGGCCCTACGAAGAATCAATATCCACAGGGTGCAACATCTACGGCGTAAGGTGCAACATCCGTCCAAGATGACGAAACAGCGCCGTACGACCTTTAGAGACGAGTGCATGGATTTGAAACATTGCAGTGCCATGGTGCACCACACTCCAGCGAGGGTAAATCATAGACCAGCCACGGGGATCCCGTTTTACAGAAAAAATCCACGTGACGAAAAAACGAAGGGTAAAAAACTTCCTTGACCCGATTGAGGTTCGGATAGGATTTTTTGGGTATGAAACTAACCAGTGACGGCTGAAAGCCGTCATAGCAGTAGAACTCACAGATACCTTCGTTTTGACTTGTTATGGCTGCCGTAACTCTAAACGAGCCAAGAGTTATGGCCCTCCGAATAATCGATATCCATAGGGTGCAACATCTACGGTGCATGGTGCAACAGCCGTCCAAAATGACGAAACCGTGCCGTACGACCTTTAGAAATGGGTGCATGGATTTGAAACGGTGCAGTACCATGGTGCACCACCCTCCAGCGATGGTAAATCATTGACCAGCCACGGGGATCCCGTTTTTACAGAAAAAATCCACGTGACGAAAAAACGAAGGGTAAAAAACTTCCATTACCCGATTGAGGTTCGGATAGGATTTTTTGGGTATGAAACTAACCAGTGATGGCTGAAAGGCGTCATAGCTGTAGAACTCATAGATACCTTCGTTTTGACTGGTTATGGCTCCCGTAACTCTAAACGAGCCAAGAGTTATGGCCCTCCGAAGAATCGATATCCATAGGGTGCAACATCTGCGGTGCAAGGTGCAACATCCGTCCAAAATGACGAAACCGTGTCGTACGACCTTTAGAAATGGGTGCATGGATTTGAAACGGTGCAGTACCATGGTGCACCACTCTCCAGCGATGGTAAATCATTGACCAGCCACGGGGATCCCGTTTTACAGAAAAAATCCACGTGACGAAAAAACGAAGGGTAAAAAACTTCCATGACCCGATTGAGGTTCCGATAGGATTTTTTGGGTATGAAACTAACCAGTGACGGCTGAAAGCCGTCATAGCTGTAGAACTCACAGATACCTTCGTTTTGACTGGTTATGGCTCCCGTAACTCTAAACGAGCCAAGAGTTATGGCCCTCCGAAGAATCGATTTCCACAGGGTGCAACATCTTCGGTGCAAGGTGCAACATCCGTCCAAAATGACGAAACCGTGTCGTACGACCTTTAGAAATGGGTGCATGGATTTGAAACGGTGCAGTACCATGGTGCACCACTCTCCAGCGATGGTAAATCATTGACCAGCCACGGGGATCCCGTTTTACAGAAAAAATCCACGTGACGAAAAAACGAAGGGTAAAAAACTTCTATGACCCGATTGAGGTTCGGATAGGATTTTTTGGGTATGAAACTAACCAGTGACGGCTGAAAGCCGTCATAGCTGTGGAACTCACAGATATCTTCGTTTTGACTGGTTGTGGCTCCCGTAACTCTAAACGAGCCAAGAGTTATGGCCCTACGAAGAATCGATATCCACAGGGTGCAACATCTACGGCGTAAGGTGCAACATCCGTCCAAGATGACGAAACAGTGCCGTACGACCTTTAGAAACGAGTGCATGGATTTGAAACATTGCAGTGCCATGGTGCACCACTCTCCAGCGAGGGTAAATCATAGACCAGCCACGGGGATCCCGTTTTACAGAAAAAATCCACGTGACGAAAAAACGAAGGGTGAAAAACTTCCTTGACCCGATTGAGGTTCGGATAGGATTTTTTGGGTATGAAACTAACCAGTGACGGCTGAAAGCCGTCATAGCAGTAGAACTCACAGATACCTTCGTTTTGACTTGTTATGGCTGCCGTAACTCTAAACGAGCCAAGAGTTATGGCCCTCCGAATAATCGATATCCATAGGGTGCAACATCTACGGTGCATGGTGCAACAGCCGTCCAAAATGACGAAACCGTGCCGTACGACCTTTAGAAATGGGTGCATGGATTTGAAACGGTGCAGTACCATGGTGCACCACCCTCCAGCGATGGTAAATCATTGACCAGCCACGGGGATCCCGTTTTTACAGAAAAAATCCACGTGACGAAAAAACGAAGGGTAAAAAACTTCCATGACCCGATTGAGGTTCGGATAGGATTTTTTGGGTATGAAACTAACCAGTGATGGCTGAAAGGCATCATAGCTGTAGAACTCATAGATACCTTCGTTTTGACTGGTTATGGCTCCCGTAACTCTAAACGAGTAAAGAGTTATGGCCCTCCGAAGAATCGATATCCATAGGGTGCAACATCTACGGTGCAAGGTGCAACATCCGTCCAAAATGACGAAACCGTGCCGTACGACCTTTAGAAATGGGTGCATGGATTTGAAACGGTGCAGTACCAAGGTGCACCACTCTCCAGCGATGGTAAATCATTGACCAGCCACGGGGATCCCGTTTTACAGAAAAAATCCACGTGACGAAAAATCGAAGGGTAAAAAACTTCCATGACCCGATTGAGGTTCGGATAGGATTTTTTGGGTATGAAACTAACCAGTGATGGCTGAAAGCCGTCATAGCTGTAGAACTCACAGATACCTTCGTTTTGACTGGTTATGGCTCCCGTAACTCTAAACGAGAGTTATGGCCCTCCGAAGAATCGATTTCCTCAAGGTGCAACATCTGCGGTGCAAGGTGCAACATCCGTCCAAAATGACGAAACCGTGTCGTACGACCTTTAGAAATGGGTGCATGGATTTGAAACGGTGCAGTACCATGGTGCACCACTCTCCAGCGATGTTAAATCATTGACCAGCCACGGGGATCCCGTTTTACAGAAAAAATCCACGTGACGAAAAAACGAAGGGTAAAAAACTTCCATGACCCGATTGAGGTTCGGATAGGATTTTTTGGGTATGAAACTAACCAGTGACGGCTGAAAGCCGTCATAGCTGTGGAACTCACAGATATCTTCGTTTTGACTGGTTGTGGCTCCCGTAACTCTAAACGAGCCAAGAGTTATGGCCCTACGAAGAATCAATATCCACAGGGTGCAACATCTACGGCGTAAGGTGCAACATCCGTCCAAGATGACGAAACAGCGCCGTACGACCTTTAGAGACGAGTGCATGGATTTGAAACATTGCAGTGCCATGGTGCACCACACTCCAGCGAGGGTAAATCATAGACCAGCCACGGGGATCCCGTTTTACAGAAAAAATCCACGTGACGAAAAAACGAAGGGTAAAAAACTTCCTTGACCCGATTGAGGTTCGGATAGGATTTTTTGGGTATGAAACTAACCAGTGACGGCTGAAAGCCGTCATAGCAGTAGAACTCACAGATACCTTCGTTTTGACTTGTTATGGCTGCCGTAACTCTAAACGAGCCAAGAGTTATGGCCCTCCGAATAATCGATATCCATAGGGTGCAACATCTACGGTGCATGGTGCAACAGCCGTCCAAAATGACGAAACCGTGCCGTACGACCTTTAGAAATGGGTGCATGGATTTGAAACGGTGCAGTACCATGGTGCACCACCCTCCAGCGATGGTAAATCATTGACCAGCCACGGGGATCCCGTTTTTACAGAAAAAATCCACGTGACGAAAAAACGAAGGGTAAAAAACTTCCATTACCCGATTGAGGTTCGGATAGGATTTTTTGGGTATGAAACTAACCAGTGATGGCTGAAAGGCGTCATAGCTGTAGAACTCATAGATACCTTCGTTTTGACTGGTTATGGCTCCCGTAACTCTAAACGAGCCAAGAGTTATGGCCCTCCGAAGAATCGATATCCATAGGGTGCAACATCTGCGGTGCAAGGTGCAACATCCGTCCAAAATGACGAAACCGTGTCGTACGACCTTTAGAAATGGGTGCATGGATTTGAAACGGTGCAGTACCATGGTGCACCACTCTCCAGCGATGGTAAATCATTGACCAGCCACGGGGATCCCGTTTTACAGAAAAAATCCACGTGACGAAAAAACGAAGGGTAAAAAACTTCCATGACCCGATTGAGGTTCCGATAGGATTTTTTGGGTATGAAACTAACCAGTGACGGCTGAAAGCCGTCATAGCTGTAGAACTCACAGATACCTTCGTTTTGACTGGTTATGGCTCCCGTAACTCTAAACGAGCCAAGAGTTATGGCCCTCCGAAGAATCGATTTCCACAGGGTGCAACATCTTCGGTGCAAGGTGCAACATCCGTCCAAAATGACGAAACCGTGTCGTACGACCTTTAGAAATGGGTGCATGGATTTGAAACGGTGCAGTACCATGGTGCACCACTCTCCAGCGATGGTAAATCATTGACCAGCCACGGGGATCCCGTTTTACAGAAAAAATCCACGTGACGAAAAAACGAAGGGTAAAAAACTTCTATGACCCGATTGAGGTTCGGATAGGATTTTTTGGGTATGAAACTAACCAGTGACGGCTGAAAGCCGTCATAGCTGTGGAACTCACAGATATCTTCGTTTTGACTGGTTGTGGCTCCCGTAACTCTAAACGAGCCAAGAGTTATGGCCCTACGAAGAATCGATATCCACAGGGTGCAACATCTACGGCGTAAGGTGCAACATCCGTCCAAGATGACGAAACAGTGCCGTACGACCTTTAGAAACGAGTGCATGGATTTGAAACATTGCAGTGCCATGGTGCACCACTCTCCAGCGAGGGTAAATCATAGACCAGCCACGGGGATCCCGTTTTACAGAAAAAATCCACGTGACGAAAAAACGAAGGGTGAAAAACTTCCTTGACCCGATTGAGGTTCGGATAGGATTTTTTGGGTATGAAACTAACCAGTGACGGCTGAAAGCCGTCATAGCAGTAGAACTCACAGATACCTTCGTTTTGACTTGTTATGGCTGCCGTAACTCTAAACGAGCCAAGAGTTATGGCCCTCCGAATAATCGATATCCATAGGGTGCAACATCTACGGTGCATGGTGCAACAGCCGTCCAAAATGACGAAACCGTGCCGTACGACCTTTAGAAATGGGTGCATGGATTTGAAACGGTGCAGTACCATGGTGCACCACCCTCCAGCGATGGTAAATCATTGACCAGCCACGGGGATCCCGTTTTTACAGAAAAAATCCACGTGACGAAAAAACGAAGGGTAAAAAACTTCCATGACCCGATTGAGGTTCGGATAGGATTTTTTGGGTATGAAACTAACCAGTGATGGCTGAAAGGCATCATAGCTGTAGAACTCATAGATACCTTCGTTTTGACTGGTTATGGCTCCCGTAACTCTAAACGAGTAAAGAGTTATGGCCCTCCGAAGAATCGATATCCATAGGGTGCAACATCTACGGTGCAAGGTGCAACATCCGTCCAAAATGACGAAACCGTGCCGTACGACCTTTAGAAATGGGTGCATGGATTTGAAACGGTGCAGTACCAAGGTGCACCACTCTCCAGCGATGGTAAATCATTGACCAGCCACGGGGATCCCGTTTTACAGAAAAAATCCACGTGACGAAAAATCGAAGGGTAAAAAACTTCCATGACCCGATTGAGGTTCGGATAGGATTTTTTGGGTATGAAACTAACCAGTGATGGCTGAAAGCCGTCATAGCTGTAGAACTCACAGATACCTTCGTTTTGACTGGTTATGGCTCCCGTAACTCTAAACGAGAGTTATGGCCCTCCGAAGAATCGATTTCCTCAAGGTGCAACATCTGCGGTGCAAGGTGCAACATCCGTCCAAAATGACGAAACCGTGTCGTACGACCTTTAGAAATGGGTGCATGGATTTGAAACGGTGCAGTACCATGGTGCACCACTCTCCAGCGATGTTAAATCATTGACCAGCCACGGGGATCCCGTTTTACAGAAAAAATCCACGTGACGAAAAAACGAAGGGTAAAAAACTTCCATGACCCGATTGAGGTTCGGATAGGATTTTTTGGGTATGAAACTAACCAGTGACGGCTGAATGCCGTCATAGCTGTAGAACTCACAGATACCTTCGTTTTGACTGGTTATGGCTCCCGTAACTCTAAACCAGCCAAGAGTTATGGCCCTCCGAATAATCGATATCCATAGGGTGCAACATCTTCGGTGCAAGGTGCAACATCCGTCCAAAATGACGAAACCGTGCCGTACGACCTTTAGAAATGGGTGCATGGATTTGAAACGGTGCAGTACCATGGTGCACCACTCTCCAGCGATGGTAAATCATTGACCAGCCACGGGGATCCCGTTTTACAGAAAAAATCCACGTGACGAAAAAACGAAGGGTAAAAAACTTCCATGACCCGATTGAGGTTCGGATAGGATTTTTTGGGAATGAAACTAACCAGCGACGGCTGAAAGCGGTCATAGCTGTAGAACTCACAGATACCTTCGTTTTGACTGGTTATGGCTCCCGTAGCTCCAAACGAGCAAAGAGTTATGGCCCTCCGAAGAATCGATTTTCACAGTGTGCAACATCTGCGGTGCAAGGTGCAACATCCGTCAAAAATGACGAAACCGTGTCGTACGACCTTTAGAAATGGGTGCATGGATTTGAAACGGTGCAGTACCATGGTGCACCACTCTCCAGCGATGGTAAATCATTAACCAGCAACGGGGATCCCGTTTTACAGAAAAAATCCACGTGACGAAAAAACGAAGGGTAAAAAACTTCCATGACCCGATTGAGGTTCGGATAGGATTTTTTGGGTATGAAACTAACCAGTGACGGCTGAAAGCCGTCATAGCTGTAGAACTCACAGATACGTTCGTTTTGACTGGTTATGGCTCCCGTAACTTTAAACGAGCCAAGAGTTATGGCCCTCCGAAGAATCGATTTCCACAGGGTGCAACATCTTCGGTGCAAGGTGCAACGTCCGTCCAAAATGACGAAACCGTGTCGTACGACCTTTAGAAATGGGTGCATGGATTTGAAACGGTGCAGTACCATGGTGCACCACTCTCCAGCGATGGTAAATCATTGACCAGCCACGGGGATCCCGTTTTACAGAAAAAATCCACGTGACGAAAAAACGAAGGGTAAAAAACTTCTATGACCCGATTGAGGTTCGGATAGGATTTTTTGGGTATGAAACTAACCAGTGACGGCTGAAAGCCGTCATAGCTGTGGAACTCACAGATATCTTCGTTTTGACTGGTTGTGGCTCCCGTAACTCTAAACGAGCCAAGAGTTATGGCCCTACGAAGAATCGATATCCACAGGGTGCAACATCTACGGCGTAAGGTGCAACATCCGTCCAAGATGACGAAACAGTGCCGTACGACCTTTAGAAACGAGTGCATGGATTTGAAACATTGAAGTGCCATGGTGCACCACTCTCCAGCGAGGGTAAATCATAGACCAGCCACGGGGATCCCGTTTTACAGAAAAAATCCACGTGACGAAAAAACGAAGGGTGAAAAACTTCCTTGACCCGATTGAGGTTCGGATAGGATTTTTTGGGTATGAAACTAACCAGTGACGGCTGAAAGCCGTCATAGCAGTAGAACTCACAGATACCTTCGTTTTGACTTGTTATGGCTGCCGTAACTCTAAACGAGCCAAGAGTTATGGCCCTCCAAATAATCGATATCCATAGGGTGCAACATCTACGGTGCATGGTGCAACAGCCGTCCAAAATGACGAAACCGTGCCGTACGACCTTTAGAAATGGGTGCATGGATTTGAAACGGTGCAGTACCATGGTGCACCACCCTCCAGCGATGGTAAATCATTGACCAGCCACGGGGATCCCGTTTTTACAGAAAAAATCCACGTGACGAAAAAACGAAGGGTAAAAAACTTCCATGACCCGATTGAGGTTCGGATAGGATTTTTTGGGTATGAAACTAACCAGTGATGGCTGAAAGGCATCATAGCTGTAGAACTCATAGATACCTTCGTTTTGACTGGTTATGGCTCCCGTAACTCTAAACGAGTAAAGAGTTATGGCCCTCCGAAGAATCGATATCCATAGGGTGCAACATCTACGATGCAAGGTGCAACATCCGTCCAAAATGACGAAACCGTGCCGTACGACCTTTAGAAATGGGTGCATGGATTTGAAACGATGCAGTACCAAGGTGCACCACTCTCCAGCGATGGTAAATCATTGACCAGCCACGGGGATCCCGTTTTACAGAAAAAATCCACGTGACGAAAAATCGAAGGGTAAAAAACTTCCATGACCCGATTGAGGTTCGGATAGGATTTTTTGGGTATGAAACTAACCAGTGATGGCTGAAAGCCGTCATAGCTGTAGAACTCACAGATACCTTCGTTTTGACTGGTTATGGCTCCCGTAACTCTAAACGAGAGTTATGGCCCTCCGAAGAATCGATTTCCTCAAGGTGCAACATCTGCGGTGCAAGGTGCAACATCCGTCCAAAATGACGAAACCGTGTCGTACGACCTTTAGAAATGGGTGCATGGATTTGAAACGGTGCAGTACCATGGTGCACCACTCTCCAGCGATGTTAAATCATTGACCAGCCACGGGGATCCCGTTTTACAGAAAAAATCCACGTGACGAAAAAACGAAGGGTAAAAAACTTCCATGACCCGATTGAGGTTCGGATAGGATTTTTTGGGTATGAAACTAACCAGTGACGGCTGAATGCCGTCATAGCTGTAGAACTCACAGATACCTTCGTTTTGACTGGTTATGGCTCCCGTAACTCTAAACCAGCCAAGAGTTATGGCCCTCCGAATAATCGATATCCATAGGGTGCAACATCTTCGGTGCAAGGTGCAACATCCGTCCAAAATGACGAAACCGTGCCGTACGACCTTTAGAAATGGGTGCATGGATTTGAAACGGTGCAGTACCATGGTGCACCACTCTCCAGCGATGGTAAATCATTGACCAGCCACGGGGATCCCGTTTTACAGAAAAAATCCACGTGACGAAAAAACGAAGGGTAAAAAACTTCCATGACCCGATTGAGGTTCGGATAGGATTTTTTGGGAATGAAACTAACCAGCGACGGCTGAAAGCGGTCATAGCTGTAGAACTCACAGATACCTTCGTTTTGACTGGTTATGGCTCCCGTAGCTCCAAACGAGCAAAGAGTTATGGCCCTCCGAAGAATCGATTTTCACAGTGTGCAACATCTGCGGTGCAAGGTGCAACATCCGTCAAAAATGACGAAACCGTGTCGTACGACCTTTAGAAATGGGTGCATGGATTTGAAACGGTGCAGTACCATGGTGCACCACTCTCCAGCGATGGTAAATCATTAACCAGCAACGGGGATCCCGTTTTACAGAAAAAATCCACGTGACGAAAAAACGAAGGGTAAAAAACTTCCATGACCCGATTGAGGTTCGGATAGGATTTTTTGGGTATGAAACTAACCAGTGACGGCTGAAAGCCGTCATAGCTGTAGAACTCACAGATACGTTCGTTTTGACTGGTTATGGCTCCCGTAACTTTAAACGAGCCAAGAGTTATGGCCCTCCGAAGAATCGATTTCCACAGGGTGCAACATCTTCGGTGCAAGGTGCAACGTCTGTCCAAAATGACGAAACCGTGTCGTACGACCTTTAGAAATGGGTGCATGGATTTGAAACGGTGCAGTACCATGGTGCACCACTCTCCAGCGATGGTAAATCATTGACCGGCCACGGGGATCCCGTTTTACAGAAAAAATCCACGTGACGAAAAAACGAAGGGTAAAAAACTTCCATGACCCGATTGAGGTTCGGATAGGATTTTTTGGGTATGAAACTAACCAGTGACGGCTGAAAGCCATCATAGCTGTAGAACTCACAGATATGTTCGTTTTGACTGGTTGTGGCTCGCGTAACTCTAAACGAGCCAAAAGTTATGGCCCTCCGAAGAATCGATATCCACAGGATGCAACATCTACGGTGTAATGTGCAACATCCGTCCAAAATGACGAAACAGTGCCGTACGACCTTTAGAAATGAGTGCATGGATTTGAAACATTGCATTGCCATGGTGCACCACTCTCCAGCGATGGCAAATCATAGACCAGCCACGGGGATCCCGTTTTACAGAAAAAATCCACGTGACGAAAAAACGAAGGGTAAAAAACTTCCTTGACCCGATTGAGGTTCAGATAGGACTTTTTGGGTACGAAACTAACCAGTGACGGCTGAAAACTGTCATAGCTGTAGAACTCACAAATACCTTCGTTTTGACTAGTTATGGCTCCAGTAACTCTAAACGAGCCAAGAGTTATGGCCTTCCGAAGAATCGATATCCATAGGGTGCAACATCTACGGTGCAAGGTGCAACATCCGTCCAAAATGACGAAACCGTGCCGTACGACCTTTAGAAATGGATGCATGGATTTGAAATGGTGCAGTATTATGGTGCACCACTCTCCAGCAATGGTAAATCATTGACCAGCCACGGGGATCCCGTTTTACAGAAAAAATCCATGTGACGAAAAAACGAAGGGTAAAAAACTTCCATGACCCGATTGAGGTTCGGATAGGATTTTTTGGGTATGAAACTAACCAGTGACGGCCATTAGCCGTCATAGCTGTAGAACTCACAGATACCTTCGTTTTGACTGGTTATGGCTTTCGTAAGTCTAAACGAGCCAAGAGTTATGGCCCTCCGAAGAATTGATTTCCACAGGGTGCAACATCTGCGGTGCAAGGTGCAACATCCGTCCAAAATGACGAAACCGTGCCGTACGACCTTTAGAAATGGGTGCATGGATTTGAAACAGTGCAGTACCATGGTGCACCACTCTCCAGCGATGGTAAATCATTGACCAGCCACGGGGATCCCGTTTTACAGAAAAAATCCACGTGACGAAAAAACGAAGGGTAAAAAACTTCCATGACCCGATTGAGGTTCGGATAGGATTTTTTGGGTATGAAACTAACCAGTAACGGCTGAAAGCCATCATAGCTGTAGAACTCACAGATACCTTCGTTTTGACTAGTTATGGCTCCCGTAACTCTAAACGAGCCAAGAGTTATGGCCCTCCGAAGAATCGATTTCCACAGGGTGCAACATCTGCGGTGCAAGGTGCAACATCCGTCCAAAATGACGAAACCGTGTCGTACGACCTTTAGAAATGGTGCATGGATTTGAAACGGTGCAGTACCATGGTGCACCACTCTCCAGCGGTGGTAAATCATTGACCAGCCACGGGGATCCCGTTTTACAGAAAAAATCCACTTGACGAAAAAACGAAGGGTAAAAAACTTCCATGACCCGATCGAGGTTCGGATAGGATTTTTTGGGTATGAAACTAACCAGTGATGGAAGAAAGCTATCATAGCTGTAGAACTCACAGATACCTTCGTTTTGACTGGTTATGGCTCCCGTAAGTCTAAACGAGCCAAGAGTTATGGCCCTCTAAAGAATCGATATCCATAGGGTGCAACATCTACGGTGCAAGGTGCAACATCCGTCCAAAATGACGAAACCGTGCCGTACGACCTTTAGAAATGGATGCATGGATTTGAAACGGTGCAGTACTATGGTGCACCACTCTCCAGCGATGGTAAATCATTGACCAGCCACGGGGATCCCGTTTTACAGAAAAAATCCACGTGACGAAATTACGAAGGGTAAAAAACCTCCATGACCCAATTGAGGTTCGGATAGGATTTTTTGGGTATGAAACTAACCAGTGACGGCTAAAAGCCATCATAGCTGTAGAACTCACAGATACCTTCGTTTTGACTGGTTATGGCTCCCGTAACTCTAAACGAGCCAAGAGTTATGGCCCTCCGAAGAATCGACTTCCACAGGGTGCAACATCTTCGGTGCAAGGTGCAACATCCGTCCAAAATGACGAAACCGTGTCGTACGACCTTTAGAAATGGGTGCATGGATTTGAAACGGTGCAGTTCCATGGTGCACCACTCTCCAGCGATGGTAAATCGTTGACCAGCCACGGGGATCCCGTTTTACAGAAAAAATCCACGTGACGAAAAAACGAAGGGTAAAAAACTTCCATGACCCAATTGAGGTTCGGATAGGATTTTTTGGGTATGAAACTAACCAGTGACGGATGAAAGCCGAAATAGCTGTAGAACTCACAGATATCTTCGTTTTGACTGGTTGTTGCTCCCGTAACTCTAAACGAGCCAAGAGTTATGGCCCTCCGAAGAATCGATATCCACAGGGTGCAACATCTACGGTGTAAGGTGCAACATCCGTCCAAAATGACGAAACAGTGTCATACGACCTTTAGAAATGAGTGCATGGATTTGAAACATTGCATTGCCATGGTGCACCACTCTCCAGCGATGGTAAATCATAGACCAGCCACGGGGATCCCGTTTTACAGAAAAAATCCACGTGACGAAAAAACGAAGGGTAAAAGTCTTCCTTGACCCGATTGAGGTTCGGATAGGATTTTTTGGGTATGAAACTAACCAGTGACGGCTGAAAGCCGTCATAGCTGTAGAACTCACAGATACCTTCGTTTTGACTGGTTGTGGCTCCCGTAACTCTAAACGAGCCAAGAGTTACGGCCCTCCGAATAATCGATATCCATAGGGTGCAACATCTACGGTGCAAGGTGCAACATCCGTCCAAAATGACGAAACCGTGTCGTACGACCTTTAGAAATGGGTGCATGGATTTGAAACGGTGCAGTACCATGGTGCACCACTCTCCAGCGATGGTAAATCATTGACCAGCCACGGGGATCCCGTTTTTAAAGAAAAAATCCACGTGACGAAAAAACGAAGGGTAAAAAACTTCCATCGCCCGATTGAGGTTCGGATAGGATTTTTTGGGTATGAAACTAACCAGTGATGGCTGAAAGGCGTCATAGCTGTAGAACTCATAGATACCTTCGTTTTGACTGGTTATGGCACCCGTGACTCTAAACGAGCCAAGAGTTATGGCCCTCCGAAGAATCGATATCCATAGGGTGCAACATCTACGGTGCAAGGTGCAACATCCGTCCAAAATGACGAAACCGTGCCGTACGACCTTTAGAAATGGGTGCATGGATTTGAAATGGTGCAGTACCATGGTGCACCACTCTCCAGCGATGGTAAATCATTGACCAGCCACGGGGATCCCGTTTTACAGAAAAAATCCACGTGACGAAAAATCGAAGGGTAAAAAACTTCCATGACCCGATTGAGGTTCGGATAGGATTTTTTGGGTATGAAACTAACCAGTGATGGCTGAAAGCCGTCATAGCTGTAGAACTCACAGATACCTTCGTTTTGACTGGTTATGGCTCCCGTAACTCTAAACGAGAGTTATGGCCCTCCGAAGAATCGATTTCCACAAGGTGCAACATCTGCGGTGCAACATCCGTCCAAAATGACGAAACCGTCCCGTACGACCTTTAGAATTGGGTGCGTGGATTTGAAACGGTGCAGTACCATGGTGCACCACTCTCCAGCGATGTTAAATCATTGACCAGCCACGGGGATCCCGTTTTACAGAAAAAATCCACGTGACGAAAAAACGAAGGGTAAAAAACTTCCATGACCCGATTGAGGTTCGGATATGATTTTTTGGGTATGAAACTAACCAGTGATGGCTGAAAGCCGTCATAGCTGTAGAACTCACAGATTCCTTCGTTTTGACCGGTTATGGCTCCCGTAACTCTAAACGAGCCAAGAGTTATGGCCCTCTGAATAATCGATATCCATAGGGTGCAACATCTTCGGTGCAAGGTGCAACATCCGTCCAAAATGACGAAACCGTGCCGTACGACCTTTAGAAATGGGTGAATGGATTTGAAACGGTGCAGTACCATGGTGCACCACTCTCCAGCGATGGTAAATCATTGACCAGCCACGGGGATCCCGTTTTTACAGAAAAAATCCACGTGACAAAAAAACGAAGGATAAAAAACTTCCATGACCCGATTGAGGTTCGGATAGGATTTATTGGGTATGAAACTAACCAGTGACGGCTGAAAGCCATCATAGCTGTAGAACTCACAGATACCTTCGTTTTGACTGGTTATGGCTCCCGTAACTCTAAACGAGCCAAGAGTTATGGCCCTCCGAAGAATCGACTTCCACAGGGTGCAACATCTGCGGTGCAAGGTGCAACATCCGTCCAAAATGACGAAACCGTGCCGTACGACATTTAGAAATGGGTGCATGGATTTGAAACGGTGCAGTACCATGGTGCACCACTCTCCAGCGATGGTAAATCATTGACCAGCCACGGGGATCCCGTTTTTAAAGAAAAAATCCACGTGACGAAAAAACGAAGGGTAAAAAACTTCCATGACCCGATTGAGGTTCGGATAGGATTTTTTGGGTATGAAACTAACCAGTGACGGCTGAAAGCCGTCATAGCTGTAGAACTCACAGATACCTCCGTTTTGACTGGTTATGGCACCCGTGACTCTAAACGAGCCAAGAGTTATGGCCCTCCGAAGAATCGATTTCCACAGGGTGCAACATCTGCGGTGCAAGGTGCAACATCCGTCCAAAATGACGAAACCGTGCCGTACGACCTTTAGAAATGGGTGCATAGATTTGAAACGGTGCAGTACCATGGTGCACCACTCTCCAGCGATGGTAAATCATTGACCAGCAACGGGGATCCCGTTTTACAGAAAAAATCCACGTGACAAAAAAGCGAAGGGAAAAAAACTTCCATGACCCGATTGAGGTTCGGATAGGATTTTTTGGGTATGAAACTAACCAGTGACGGCTGAAAGCCGTCATAGCTGTAGAACTCATAGATTACGTTCGTTTTGACTGGTTATGGCTCCCGTAACTCTAAACGAGCCAAGAGTTATGGCCCTCCGAAGAATCGATTTCCACAGGGTGCAACATCTTCGTTGCAAGGTGGAACATCCGTCCAAAATGACGAAACCGTGCCGTACGACCTTTAGAAATGGGTGCATGGATTTGAAACGGTGCAGTACCATGGTGCACCACTCTCCAGCTATGGTAAATCATTGACCAGCCACGGGGATCCCGTTTTACAGAAAAAATCCACGTGACGAAAAAACGAAGAGTAAAAAACTTCCATGACCCGATTGAGGTTCGGATAGGATTTTTTGGGTGTGAAACTAACCAGTGACGGCTGAAAGCCGTCATAGCTGTAGAAATCACAGATACCTTCGTTTTGACTGGTTATGGCTCCCGTAACTCTAAACGAGCCAAGAGTTATAGCCCTCCGAAGAATCGATATCCACAGGGTGCAACATCTACGGTGTAAGGTGCAACATCCGTCCAAAATGACGAAACAGTGCCGTACGACCTTTAGAAATGAGTGCATGGATTTGAAACATTGCATTGCCATGGTGCACCACTCTCCAGCGATGGTAAATCATAGACCAGCCACAGGGATCCCGTTTTACAGAAAAAATCCACGTGACGAAAAAACGAAGGGCAAAAAACTTCCTTGACCCGATTGAGGTTCGGATAGGATTTTTTGGGTATGAATCTAACCAGTGACGGCTGAAAGCTGCCATAGCTGTAGAACTCACAGATACCTTCGTTTTGACTGGTTATGGCTCCCGTAACTCTAAACGAGCAAAGAGTTACGGCCCTCCGAAGAATCGATATCCACAGGGTGCAACATCTACGGTGCAAGGTGCAAAATCCGTCCAAAATGACGAAACAGTGCGGTACGACCTTTAGAAATGAGTGCATGGATTTGAAACATTGCAGTACCATGGTGCACCACTCTCCAGCGATGGTAAATCATAGACCAGCCACGGGGATTCCGTTTTACAGAAAAAATCCACGTGACGAAAAAACGAAGGGTAAAAAACTTTCTTGACCCGATTGAGGTTCGGATAGGATTTTTTTGGTATGAATCTAACCAGTGACGACTGAAAGCTGCCATAGCTATAGAACTCACAGATACCTTCGTTTTGACTGGTTATGGCTCCCGTAACTCTAAACGAGCAAAGAGTTACGGCCCTCCGAAGAATCGATATCCACAGGGTGCAACATCTACGGTGCAAGGTGCAACATCCGTCCAAAATGAGGAAACAGTGCGGTACGACCTTTAGAAATGAGTGCATGGATTTGAAACATTGCAGTACCATGATGCACCACTCTCCAGCGATGGTAAATCATAGACCAGCCACGGGGATCCCGTTTTACAGAAAAAATCCACGTGACGAAAAAACGAAGGGTAAAAAACTTCCATGACCCGATTGAGGTTCAGATAGGATTTTTTGGGTATGAAACAAACCAGTGACGGCTGAAAGCCGTCATAGCTGTAGAACTCACAGATATCTTCGTTTTGACTTGTTGTGGCTCCCGTAACTCTAAACGAGCCAAGAGTTATAGCCCTCCGAATAATCGATATCCACAGGGTGCAACATCTACGGTGCAAGGTGCAACATCCGTCCAAAATGACGAAACCGTGCCGTACGACTTTTAGAAATGGGTGCATGGAATTGAAACGGTGCAGTACGATGGTGCACCACTCTCCAGCGATGATAAATCGTTGACCAGCCACGGGGATCCCGTTTTACAGAAAAATCCACGTGACGAAAAAACGAAGGGTAAAAAACTTCCATGACCCGATTGAGGTTCAGATAGGATTTTTTGGGTATGAAACTAACCAGTGACGGCTGAAAGTCGTCATAGCTGTAGAACTTACAGATACCTTCGTTTTGACAGGTTATGGGTCCCGTAACTCTAAACGAGCCAAGAGTTATGGCCCTCCGAATAATCGATATCCAAAGGGTGTAACATCTGCGGTGCAAGGTGCAACATCCGTCCAAAATGACGAAACCGTGCCGTACGACCTTTAGAAATGGGTGCAGGGATTTGAAACGGTGCAGTACCATGGTGCAACACTCTCCATCGATGGTAAATCATTGACCAGCCATGGGGATCCCGTTTTACAGAAAAAATCCACGTGACGAAAAAACGAAGGGTAAAAAACTTCCATGACCCGATTGAGGTTCGGATAGGTTTTTTTGGGTATGAAACTAACCAGTGACGGCTGAAAGCGGTCATAGATGTAGAACTCATAGATACCTTCGTTTTGACTGGTTATGGCTCCCGTAACTCTAAACGAGCCAAGAGTTATGGCCCTCCGAAGAATCGATATCCATAGGGTGCAACATCTACGGTGCAAGGTGCAATATCCGTCCAAAATGACGAAACCATGTCGTACGACCTTTACAAATGGGTGCATGGATTTGAAACGGTGCTGTACCATGGTGCACCACTCTCCAGCGATGGTAAATCATTGACCAGCCACGGGGATCCCGTTTTTACAGAAAAAATCCACGTGAGGAAAAAACGAAGGGTAAAAAACTTCCATGACCCGATTGAGGTTCGGATAGGATTTTTTGGGTATGAAACTAACCAGTGACGGCTGAAAGCGGTCATAGCTGTAGAACTCACAGATACCTTCGTTTTGACTGGTTGTGGCTTCCGTAACTCTAAACTAGCCAAGAGTTATGGCCCTCCGAAGAATCGATATCCATAGGGTGCAACATCTACGGTGCAAGGTGCAACATCCGTCCAAAATGACGAAACCGTGCCGTACGACCTTTATAAATGAATGCGTGGATTTGAAACGATGAAGTACCATGGTGCACCACTCTTCAGCGATGGTAAATCATTGACCAGCCACGGGGATCCCGTTTTACGGAAAAAATCCACGTGACGAAAAAACGAGGGGTAAAAAACTTCCATGACCCGATTGAGGTTCGGATAGGATTTTTTGGGTATGAAACTAACCAGTTACGGCTAAAAGCCATCATAGCTGTATAACTCACAGTTACCTTCGTTTTGAATGGTTATGGCTCCCGTAACTCTAAACGAGGCAAGAGTTATGGCCCTTCGAATAATAGATATCCATAGGGTGCAACATCTACGGCGCAAGGTGCAACATCCGTCCAAAATGACGAAACCGTGCCGTACGACCTTTAGAAATGGGTGCATGGAATTGAAACGGTGCAGTACCATGGTGCACCACTCTCCAGCGATGGTAAATCATTGACCAGCCACGGGGATCCCGTTTTACAGAAATAATCCACGTGACGAAAAAACGAAGGGTAAAAAACTTCCATGACCCGATCGAGGTTCGGATAGGATTTTTTGGGTATGAAACTAACCAGTGATGGCAGAAAGCTGTCATAGCTGTAGAACTCACAGATACCTACGTTTTGACTGGTTATGGCTCCCGTAACTCTAAACGAGCCAAGAGTTATGGCCCTCCAAAGAATCGATATCCATAGGGTGCAACATCTACGGTGCAAGGTGCAACATCCGTCCAAAATGACGAAACCGTGCCGTACGACCTTTAGAAATGGATGCATGGATTTGAAACGGTGCAGTACCATGGTGCACCACTCTCCAGCGATGGTAAATCATTGACCAGCCACGGGGATCCCGTTTTACAGAAAAAATCCACGTGACGAAAAAACGAAGGGTAAAAAACTTCCATGACCCGATTGAGGTTCGGATAGGATTTTTTGGGTATGAAACTAACCAGTGACGGCTGAAAGCCGTCATAGCTGTAGAACTCACAGATACCTACGTTTTGACTGGTTATGGCTCCCGTAACTCTAAACGAGCCAAGAGTTATGGCCCTCCGAAAAATCGATTTCCACAGGGTGCAACATCTTCGGTGCAAGGTGCAACATCCGTCCAAAATGACGAAACCGTGCCGTACGACCTTTAGAAATGGGTGCATAGATTTGAAACGGTGTAGTACCATGGTGCACCACTCTCCAGCGATGGTAAATCATTGACCAGCCACGGGGATTCCGTTTTACAGAAAAATCCACGTGATGAAAAAACAAAGGGTAAAAAACTTCCATGACCCGATTGAGGTTCGGATAGGATTTTTTGGGTATGAAACTAACCAGTGGCGGCTGAAAGCCATCATAGCTGTAGAACTCACAGATATCTTCATTTTGATTGGTTGTGGCTCCCGTAACTCTAAACGAGCCAAGAGTTATGGCCCTCCGCAGAATCGATATCCACAGGGTGCAACATCTACGGTGTAAGGTGCAACATCCGTCCAAAATGACGAAACAGTGTCGTACGACCTTTAGAAACGAGTGCATGGATTTGAAACATTGCAGTGCCATGGTGCACCACTCTCCAGCGATGGTAAATCATAGACCAGCCACGGGGATCCCGTTTTACAGAAAAAATCCACGTGACAAAAAAACGAAGGGTAAAAAACTTCCTTGGCCCGATTGAGGTTCTGATAGGATTTTTTGGGTATGAAACTAACCAGTGACGGCTGAAAACTGTCATAGCTGTAGAACTCACAAATACCTTCATTTTGACTGGTTATGGCTCCCGTAACTCTAAACGAGCCAAGAGTTATGGCCCTCCGAAGAATAGATATCCATAGGGTGCAACATCTACGGTGCAAGGTGCAACATCAGTCCAAAATGACGAAACCGTGCCGTACGACCTTTAGAAATGGATGCATGGATTTGAAACGGTGCAGTATCATGGTGCACCACTCTCCATCAATGGTAAATCATTGACCAGCCACGGGGATCCCGTTTTACAGAAAAAATCCACGTGACAAAAAAACGAAGGGTAAAAAACTTCCATGCCCCGATTGAGGTTCGGATAGGATTTTTTGGGTATGAAACTAACCAGTGACGGCCGAAAGCCGTCATAGCTGTATAACTCACAGATACCTTCGTTTTGACTGGTTATGGCTCCCGTAACTCTAAACGAGCCAAGAGTTATGGCCCTCCGAAGAATCGATTTCCACAGGGTGCAACATTTGCGGTGCAAGGTGCAACATCCGTCCAAAATGACGAAACCGTGCCGTACTACCTTTAGAAATGGGTGCATGTATTTGAAACGGTGTAGTATCGTGGTGCACTACTCTCTAGCGATGGTAAATCATTGACCAGCCACGGGGATCCCGTTTTACAGAAAAAATCCACGTGACGAAAAAACAAAGGGTAAAAAACTTCCATGACCCGATTGAGGTTCGGATAGGATTTTTTGGGTATGAAACTAACCAGTGACGGCTGTAAGCCGTCATAGCTGTAGAACTCACAGATACCTTCGTTTTGACTGGTTATGGCTCCCGTAACTCTAAACGAGCCAAGAGTTATGGCCCTCCGAAGAATCGATTTCCACAGGGTGCAACAACTGCGGTGCAAGGTGCAACATTCGTCCAAAATGACGAAACCGTGCCGTACGACCTTTAGAAATGGGTGCATGGATTTGAAATGGTGCAGTACCATGGTGCACCACTATCTAGCGATGGTAAATCATTGACCAGCCACAGGGATCCCGTTTTACAGAAAAAATCCACGTGACGAAAAACGAAAGGGTAAAAAACTTCCATGACCCGATTGAGGTTCGGATAGGATTTTTTGGGTATGAAACTAACCAGTGACGGCTGAAAGCCGTCATAGCTGTAGAACTCATAGATACCTTCGGTTTGACTGGTTATGGCTCCGTAACTCTAAACGAGCCAAGAGTTATGGCCCTCCGAAGAATCGATTTCCACAGGGTGCAACATCTGCAGTGCAAGGTGCAACATCCGTCCAAAATGACGAAACCGCGCCGTACGACCTTTAGAAATGGGTGCATGGATTTGAAATGGTGCAGTACCATGGTGCACCACTCTTCAGCGATGGTAAATCATTGACCAGCCACGGGGATCCCGTTTTACAGAAAAAATCCACGTGACGAAAAATCGAAGGGTAAAAAACTTCCATGACCCGATTGAGGTTCGGATAGGATTTTTTGGGTATGAAACTAACCAGTGACGGCTGAAAGCCGTCATTGCTGTAGAACTCACAGATACCTTCGTTTTGACAGGTTATGGCTCCCGTAACTCTAAACGAGCCAAGAGTTATGGCCCTCCGAAGAATCGATTTCCACAAGGTGCAACATCTGCGGTGCAAGGTGCAACATCCGTCCAAAATGACGAAACCGTGCCGTACGACCTTTAGAAATGGGTGCATGGATTTGAAACGGTGCAGTACCATGGTGCACCACTCTCCAGCGATGGTAAATCATTGACCAGCCACGGGGATCCCGTTTTTACAGAAAAAATCCACGTGACGAAAAAACGAAGGGTAAAAAACTTCCATGACCCGATTGAGGTTCGGATAGGATTTTTTGGGTATGAAACTAACCAGTGACGGCTGTTATCCCGCTTTTTGGCAAAGCCGCGATACCAAAAGGTCGATCAGAAACGGAGAATAGTTCGTCTCAGAGACTGGCCATACTTCGTCTTGCTATGGATATCACTAAATTTTGTCCGAGTCCGGATTAGACTACAATTGATAGGACACGGCAAGAAAGACCACAAGAGTCAGCATTTCAAATTTCAAGTCAATCCGAGTTCGTATGCTCAAGTTATGATCGGTTCAACTTGGAGGGAACACACTGGTTTCGAACCCACCATGATGGGTGTCTTCGAAACCATCATCATGCACCATTCGAAACCATCACTTCGAATCCATCAAGTTCGAAACCATCGCCTTCGAAACCCTCGGGATGCCTCGGCCTCGAACTCATCAGAGAGTAGCTGATTCGAATCCATACTCGGCTGCCTCATGTCGAAACCATCGGACATGCATGCTTCGAAACCATCCATAAGCTTCGTTCGAACCCATCCCTGAAGTCATGTTCGAACCCGTCGCAGAGCCATGCTTCGAACCCATCACAGAGGCCTTCTTCGAAACCATCCGTGATACCTTCTTCGAACCCATCCGTGATGCCATGTTCGAACCCATCCTGTGTTGCCTTATTCGAACCTACTGGGTCAACCAACGTGTCTTCCATCGGTTCGAAATCACCGAGATACACGGAGTCCAAGCGGTCAACGCGGAGTTAAGTCCGGGTCGATTCGAAGTTTGCGCTCCACGTCACCATGAAGCCGCGTGCCATGATGGATTCGAAACCATCGTTTCGAATACATGGGTTCGAACCAAACAGCCATGCCATGAACTCAATTTCGAATCCATCATATCTCCTAATCTACTAATCCAAATGCCATGAAATTTTCACAGATGCTAGCATACATATTGAAGAATGTCCACGCCAAATTTCACCTCGATTGGATGAATTCTTGATCGGTTCGAATGGAGTTCGAACCGATGTCAAAGTGAGCCCAAACTTCCCGAGAACGTACGCGTGGGCCCCCTCACGTGCCAGAAGTGGTCTCCCGAGCTTTCAGCGAAATATCAGCAGCCTACACCTATAAATAGAGCTCCAGAGCCAACAGAAAAGGGACCTTCGGGATCTACTGACTCTCAAGCGCCCAGACTCTGCCGGATTGACATCTCCATCATAATTTCACTACTGATTTCGAATTTCCAGTTGTATCTTGCTGTTGATCGCGGTAACAACTTGTAAACATTGAAAGAGAATCAATAAAAAATCAAAAAACTTCACAGTGGACGTAGGCGACACGCCGAACCACTATAAATCGTTTGTCTACGCATTTTCTTTACTGTTGACTGGAGTTTTTGTTAGATAATATTCATATTCGGTTCATACTCTTGATTGTTATCTCTTCAACGACTCCCGAAAAGTGTTGTGACCAATTTTGGTGCAAACACTTTGGTGCTTTCACTGAGAAAAAACCCAGTTTTTTCTCCTGCTCGTTGGATCTGTCATCGATACCGGATTGAATAAATCCAAGAGAGAGATCCAGATCTTTGAATTCAAATTCCTTCCATTCTATTCAGATTTGCAAAAGTCTAAGGAAAGGAATTCAACGTTCAAGATGGTTAGCACAAGAACCACTTCTAACGCCGTCAATCAAGAAGAACAGGATCGACAGACTCCTGTAACTCTACCTCCACCTAATCAGGATGCTACTGCACACTCGAAACCCTCAGCTCCGGTTACCCGACAAGAGTTGCAGTCGCTAATCCAAGAGTTGACCCAGAGTCGGCAACAACTAGAAGAACAGCTGCGCGCTAATGCTGAACTAATCAACAAATTGGATCGTCAGAAACGAAAGAGATCCAAGAGAGACCACGTGTCTCGTTCCTCCAGCGAGAGTTCTTCATCTTCTGACTATCACAATCGACCTCCACAACCCCAGCTAGATGGGAATCGCATGCCAACTGCTGGAGATCAACCAACGCTGACCGTTGGACAACTGAGAGTTGGTCCACCGGCCAATTTCCAAACCGGACCCTCCTCCCGAGGAGGTGCCATCCCTCACCACGCTACAGAATACCGCACTACTGACGTTGCGGTGGAACCAGAGGTCGACGTTCAAGATCAGTCGGACCTGAACCGTCGTCATGACGGACGTACTCCTGAACTATACGTCCCAGAGGACTATATGCCAAGAAGGCAAAGCTTGGACTGTCGACAATATCCGGTCCAACCTCAAAGCATGGAACGTAATCATACTCCGGCACAAGCCGTACAGAACGCGCAAATGCCGGATCTTTCCACTATGATACGTCAAATGATCCGTGAGAGTCAGGGATTCACAAATGACGATTGGGGAATTACCCAAAGTCATACTCCTTTTACGGACGATATCCTTACTACTGAACCCCCACGGCGATTCCGAATGCCAACTCTACCCATGTACGAAGGAAACTCCGACCCTAACCAACATATTCTAAATATGAATGGTCGATGACTGCTGCCCGTGCGGACGATGCAGTAAAGTGTCGAAGTTTCCCCATATCCTTGGGGGGCATCACCACCATGTGGTTCACTCGATTGCCACCTCGATCCATCTCTTCATTCGACCAGTTAGCTACAAAATTCGTTGAAAAATTCCGCATGCATGTCACAAGACCCAAAGATGTCAACACTCTGTCTAGTGTCACTCAGGCTCCCGGAGAGACACTCAGACATTATTTAGAGAGATTCCATACCGCATGCGCGGAGATCAGCAATCCGAACGATAATTCCATCCTTATGGCGCTGACTAAGGGGATCGACCCCGATTCTGAGTTCGGCAATTGGTTAGCCGGAAAACCACCTACATCGTTGGACCGTTTTCACGCCAAGGCGGCTCAATTGCTGAGACGGGAAGACGCGAAACAGTCTAGGAAGCAAACCGATGCAAGACCGAGTACAGAAGGGATCCAAAGCAATGTTGCCATCAAACAATCCGGTGAGAGCTCCGGAAAAGTTCAGTTGAACATCAAAAATAAGCAAGCTCGGCGAAGAGAGAGCGTGAATCAAATTAAAAAACAAGATCAAAATCGTGGCCCGTCACGCAAACATCCGATGTTCGACAACTATACTCCTTTGAATACTTCACTGGAGGACTTGTATTTACAAACCCGTAATACAATTCAATATGAAAAACCTGCTCCGAGACCGTCGTCAGAGAGACAAATCCAAACAGGAAAGTTTTGCAGATTCCATGAAAACTACGGGCACGATACGAACGAGTGTCGTCACTTACAGGATCTCATTGAAAAACTGATCAGGGAAAGGAAGCTTGATCGATTTGTGCGGACACCGCAACCCAGGGAAGCAGGTCCATCAAATCAAAACAATGAACCCGATCGACCGAGACATGAGGACTCCAATGGTCCTCGCGGGAGATTGGTGATAAACGCCATCAGTGGCGGACCGACCTTCTGAGGAGCCTGGAACGACGAGGATCTTCGTCACTGTCACACATGACAGGCTCATTCAATCTATGAATAATTTGCAATTTCCTTTACATTCTGAAATTTGATTTTGTAATACGGCACTGACTTTGCCATATTTTCTTATTTCAGCAATAAAACATTATCTCTTCAAGCTAGAGCTGTGATTCACCGAATGCAACGTTCAACAATCACGACACACGAAGAGCTAAATTCCATCAAACAATGGAATTTATTCAAATAGAGAGTGACTGCGATACAACCGGCCACTCACTAAGTGAAACCCCAGCTCGGGGGCAAGCCATCACACTAAAGGCTGAACTGGACCGACATACGACAGTCCTACAACTAACTCCAACTTCCCACAGCGCGAATTGGAGTATAAACATTCCATAATTCGTTCCCACAGCGCGAACGGACTCCAACTTCCTAGAACGCGAATTGGAGTATAAACATTCCATAATACGTTCCCACAGCGCGAACGGACTCCAACTTCCTAGAACGCGAATTGGAGTATAAACATTCCATAATTCGTTCCCACTGCGTGAACGGACTCCAACTTCCCACAGTGCGAATTGGAGTATAAACATTCCATAATTCGTTCCCACTGCGTGAACGGACTCCAACTTCCCACAGCGCGAATTGGAGTATAAACATTCCATAATTCGTTCCCAGAGTGCGAACGGACTCCAACTTCCCAGTGCGTGAATTGGAGTATAAACATTCCATAATCCGTTCCCAGAGCGCGAACGGACTCCAACTTCCTAGAACGCGAATTGGAGTATAAACATTCCATAATTCGTTCCCACTGCGTGAACGGACTCCAACTTCCCAGAGTGTGAATTAGAGTATAAACATGCCATAATTCGTTCCCAGAGTGCGAACGGACTCCAACTTCCCAGAGCGCGAATTGGAGTATAAACATCAAATCCATCGTTCCCGGAGTGCGAACGAATTCCTAAAAAGCTCAAATAGGTGTGACTGACCATCTGTCGGCTAACTCCAACTTCCCAGAGTGAGAATTGGAGTATAAACATCTATTCCAGGTTCCCGGAGTGCGAACCAACCCATCAATGCGAACTCCAAGTTCTCAAAGCATGCATTGGAGTGTAAACACAAATCACAGGTTCTCGGAGCGCGAACCGAAGCATCCATGCTAACCCCAAGTTCCCGAAGCGTGAAGTGGGGTATAAACATTAATTCCAGGTTCCCAGAGCACGAACCATGTTACAAACAATCGATAATTCTCAAAATTCCTGGAGTGCAAAGCAGATTATCGATCTCAAATTATCCTAAGTCCCCAGAATGCGGACGTGTGCTTAAGATTTGCAACAAGTGCAATCAACTGCCAAAAATACAAGTGCTGTTCCCCAAAACTGGGGGGCACGAAAGCTAAGTGTCAATCACTAATCGAAGTGATACAACGTCCGAAGTTCAACTCAATCATCAATCACAACTTGTGACCAAGATTTTCAGGCTTGGCGAATGAAACGAACTCTATTTAAATGGTAAAAACACCTCAAATACACCGGACCGAAAGCGAGACACTGCAAGTACTTAAGCACAAACAAAACAAGAGTTGAAACAAAGAAACTAAAGTGTATTTCAACTAACTAAAAATAAGGGCTTACATATGAAAAAGTTCTCCCAAAAACAATCCCTACTAGCAGGAGCCGAACCTGCATCTATACACGGCTTACTAACAAAAAAACAAAAACAAGTACCTATCTACCAAAACATCTACTTGTAAAACCAGTCTATTTCTTCTTCTTTTTCGTCTTCCTTATTAGTGGTTCATCATCATCAGAATCACTAGCGACAGAAATTCTTTTTGGGTGCCTCCTCTTCGGTGGTGACTCTTCGGCTGGGGGCATGATATCGATATCCTCCTCAGAGCTCGAGTCTACAGGGAGGCTTCCCGCCAGAGGAGTAGGGGGGACTGGATCTATGAAGGAAGATGGGACAGTGCCACCCGATGACACTACCCTAGCAGGCGCTGGACTCTGCGCCGCCGTGCTGCCACCGGCGCTACCACTGTGCCCCGCAGCTTCTATTTCGGCATTGATTTCAGCCAAAATTTCCTCATCTCGAGCCGCTTGAGCCTGGCTGGGGGCATCCGCAGTTTGCATCGAAGAACTTGAGGTCGGCACGGGATCACTAACGATGATAAACGGTAAGTCCGTAGAGAAACCGCCCTGCTCACCGAGCAGCTCGCTCACCATCTGTTCCTCGAGAGATAACCCACTCCCATGTGCCGCCTCGGTCGATACCGTAGTTACAGCAATAGTCTCGGTGGCGATGGCCTTATCCCTTTGGCTTGATTCTTGAGCCGCGACTGTCGGCGCAACCTCCGTCACTAGGAAAAAACAATAAGTTATTAGTAACTTCTTCAAAACAAACTCTCTATTTAGAAAACGCTTGAGATAACTTAAGAGTACCTTCCCCAGTTTGACTCGCAGACGGCTGAATGGCCTCGGAAGTGTGCTCATGCATAGGAGATAAGCGCGGCTGCTCTGGGTCGTAAGAAGGAACAGGTGGCAAGCTGACCGCAGATACAGGCATTGACGAAGGCGATGTGGTGACTTTAGTGACATCCGCATGATGCTCAACGCCTGATCCCTCTCCAACTTCCAGGGAACGACCACCCATCATCTCCTTCTCATGAGCAATGATAGCATCATGAAGGACCTTCTTCTCATCCTCAGTTAGCAGCCGGTTCTCGAGCTCGAATCGATCAACCGATTCGCCCGGATGCGCTTCCTCCTCTTCCTCGACCAGTCGTTCCCAAGCGCTGCGAAGGTGAACAGGATAATCCTGAAGCCAAGCCAAATTTCGGTGTTTTAACACGTTGGCATTATAAGTTATAAGCAAATCTTCGATATCGGCCTCTAGCCTGGCCTCTGCTTGTAGAACTTTCTCCTCTACTTCTGCCTCGACTGCTTGAACTTTCGCCACCGCCGCATCCCTTTCGGTGCGAAGAATCACAGCTTGTTCACATGCCTCTTGGGCTGCGCTATTCGCATCATCCCTTTCCTTGGCGATTTCGGCGAATTTTGACTTAAGCTCGTTCAACTCCTTCAGGGCTGCATCCCTCTCTGCAGTAACCAAGGTGTTTCGATGGCCCATATCCTCAACCGTGGCGTAGTGCACACGTTTCGTCCTATCCATGATTGCCTGGGCTTCATCGGCTCTCTTGGTGGCCTCTATTTCAGATTTACGGGATGATTCAGCCTCAGTATTCATCACTTAAATGATACGATCTCTTTGTGCTAACACGGTTTGCAACTTTTCAATGGTGGCCGCTCGTTCGAAGGCCAGCGCCGATGCTTTTTCGGCCGCTTTATACCATACCTTGTATTGTGCGTAGAAGTCATGCACATAATCGAGCGCCAACCGCTCAGCCCCCGGCGGGATTCTTTTCAAGTTCGGGGGAAAGACGTAGTTGTCGAAGCAGATATTCGGGAACTCCCTCTTCAGTTGAGCAAGCCTAATCGCCCCTTCCCCCGAGATTTCAGTAGGAGTTTCCTTCGCAACCACCGGCGCCATCGCCTCGGATCTAGAAACTTGAGAAACCGAAACATATCGAGAAGAATCAAAGGACGAGAGACATGAACGGGAGGTTGTATAGGATCTCTGGAAGGAGGAGGGGTACGCGATCGCGATCGACGCCTATGGCCCCTGTCCGAATCATATCTCTCATGGCTAGAATATCCAGAACGTCCCTGGTCATAATACCCGGAGCGTCCCTGATCATAATCTCTATCCCCCTCTCGTCTACGCGAATCGTAATATGAAGACCTGCGGGCATGTCGAAGACTCCCAAGCATTGAACCTCGCTTAGACATAGTATCTGCAAAGTAAAATAAAATAGAATTAATCACTCTTCGAAACAGGTAATTTACAGTCAAAGGTTATGCAGTGTCGTGAAGTGTGTATGAATGTGCATTCCCCCTGACCAACCAGAAATGTCGACCTCGCTAGTAATAAGAGGCTCGCTCAATTCTAGATTACGATGGAACTCCTCCAACCCGGCATCATGTTGAAAAGACACATCTTCCGGGATTGGAAGGTCGACAAGCCCTTCGTAGAGACTTTCAGTTCGCGGAGGAGACATCTTAGAAATTCTAACTCCGGAAGAGGACCGGGCAGTGACAACCGATTTCCGTCTCCCCCGCTTAGTTGACTTAACCATGGCAGCCTTGCCTTTTCCCTGCTCCGCGACATCCGGAGCTACATCCGTAGGCTCAGTCAGCGGCTCATCGTCAGTATGAGTTCTTTCAGAATCAGCCTCCTCGGCTATGACAAGTTCGGGCTTCTTATGTTTGACTCGTTTCTTAGGAACGATCCTTAGGGCCACCTCAAACCTTATACTCTGTCCTCGTTCAATCAGCCCATAAGTCCGGAGATTCCTGTCGTTCAAAAGCAACTCGATGTCCCTATCTTCACTCGGGACTTCTCGAAGTACTCGCACCATCTCCTTGAACTCTTCGCCTTCGGGTCGCGGGATCGTTGCTGTAAAAAGGAAAAATTAATATAAGTTTCACTTCGGCAGCAATTGTCGTAGTAACTATTTAAGAACTCGGTTATACTCACGTCTGAATAACCATCGTCGGGCAAATCCTGGAGGACATCTGACGTAAAACCATTCTGTCCTATAGTAACTCAGTCTTGTCCAGGATCCGGTGACCACTTGACAATTTCTCACCGCTTCTAGAAATGTGAAAGAAGGATAATCACCCCGAGTTTTGAAGTTGAACAAGTATCTGATCTCAATTGGGAGCGGCGGTCGATGGAGATATTCCATAAATGCAATGAACAAGCTATTGATCGACGCATATCCGTTCGGGTGCAGCTGAGATGGGGCGATCCTCAAAAACGACAATACTTCTCTTATATACTCGTTGAACGGGGGAAGTGTCCCGGCCGCACACGCGTGGCGGTTAAATGCTGTGTATCCTTCCGGCGGATTATGCGGTCTATCGTTCGGCCCCGGCAGTAACACATCGTCGAGTGACAGGCCGTTCTCAAACATATTCTCCCCAACATGTCTTCAGAGATATTCGATGGAACGGAATCCGATGGATTGGCAATGAACGACGCCTCAGGAAGTTCGTCCGGAGCCGGACCAATGATCTCAGAATCTATATCCGGAACTTCTAGCCTTGGAGAGACTGTACCTTGAATCTCCTGCTGCTGTGAACTTGAAGGTTCCATAACTAGCTAACTCATGAGAAACCATCGTTAGACGACAAAGAACCCGTGCGTTCCCCAGTGTAAAGTGTATGAATGTGTGTGGTACCGTGCCATGCATTACTTGAATAAATGTTGCAGAGTTAAAGTGAATATGCAAACGACAAAGCTACGAAGTCCAGCTATAATGACCGTCATCACTGACCGTCATCACTAAATCGTTTATATGATGGAAGTCGGTTCGAATAGAAGTTGTTATAGTTCCATCGACGAGCTTCAAAAGGCAGTCAAGTATGCAGTTTAATATTCAAGTCCAAATATGCAGGAATGAAGCTCGTCGGGGTTATGCTTGAAAAAATTTCAAATTTTGGAATCCATCATGTAGGGTTTGAAACCATCACAGAGGCTTCGTTCGAACCCAACCGAACACCTCTTCCTTCGAACCAATCCAAACTTCGTTCGAACCCATGCGTTCGAAACCATCATAACATTGCTTCGAACCCAGGCGTTCGAACCCAACCTGACGTCACTTCGAATCGATCATTGCCTGACAAGTTCGAACCGATACAGAAACCCTTAACTTGACATCGGTCGCGTTCGAACCGATCCACTTCGAATCGATACAAAGTTGTGGACTTCGAAACGATAGCCTATGGGTTCGAATCCATCGGTTCGAATGGACCCCTCGAAACCCTCATTCGGTGCAAACTGCGCATCCCAACAAAGACTTTCTAAGGATCGATTCGAAATCTAATGAAAAGCACCACCGTCATCGATTCGAACTCGAACCCACACATCGGTTCGAAACCCTCCCAAACCAGATCTAGTTTTGTCAATCTCGAGGCCATGCGATCGATAAACAGAAATAGGTTCGAAATAGCTTCGTCGTTTGAATCCGAGGCTAATTACCTAGTCTGAACAATGGATTCGAGAGATTGAAGGCTTGAATCTGGATTGATTCGAAAACGCGACGCAGTGTTTTCTCTTTTGAAGCTTCGAAACGATGCACTGCACAGTAGAAAGCAAGCGAGAGTAAAAGTAAAAAGTGAAAAAGTGGCAGGCCCACTGCTATTTATATGGGGGGTTGGTGATGACCGGATCGATTCGAGTTCCGGTAAAGTTGACCGATTACAACAGGTCAGAAGGCAGAAACGTTTCGAAACCTACTTTCGAACACATACGCTTGAGGCTCCATCGTGTGAAGCACACGAAACACTGCCGTGAACAAAAGTTTCGTACCCATCCAAATCATCGATTCGAAGATCAGTTTCGAACCAACGAAACGAACTACTAGTTCGAAACCATCCTCTCACATCGTTTCGAATGTCAGTTTCGAACCCATCACAGCACAAGTATACTCCATCCTTTCTGACCAGTTCAAAAGTCAATTTCGAATCCATCATAGCACGAGTATACTCCGTCGGTTCGAATGAAGATTTTGAATCCATCGATGCTCCAGCGCATCGATTCGAAGTCTCATATTCACGCAACCCATCATTGCACGGGCATATTGCATCCATACAAACTTGGGTTTCGAACCCATCAATGCTCGAACGCATCGGTTCGAAACATTACACTCGCGCAATGCAAATTCGATTCCTTTAACCTCCTACATCGGTTCAGGAGAGGATCGATACGAAGGAACCTTTCAAAACGACCATCAAGCGTTGTCTCAATTCAAATTTCAAAATCGATTCAGGAGAGAATCGATACGAAATTCTATAGCAAACCAAACTGACAACGACTCGTGGACGCACGACGTTTACAAGGTTCAAATTAACATATGTGCATACATGTCAGACGAACATTCGATTTTGAATATTCACAGGGATCAAACACTCATCCTATTACAAATGCAACAGCCAACGGCTAAGCACTATTATACAGCAATCAATCACATCAACGCAAGGTTACAGCAGTACAGCATACGAGTTTCAATGAAAAAAAAAAGAGAGCAATGATTGTTCAGATAGAAATGGCAGCTATTCAAAGCACGTCATGTTCCCACAAGACGTACTTTGGGGGGCAAAATGTGATCCCGCTTTTTGGCAAAGCCGCGATACCAAAAGATCGATCAGAAACGGAGAATAGTTCGTCTCAGAGACTGGTCATACTTCATCTTGCTATGGATATCACTAAATTTTGTCCGAGTCCAGATTGGACTACAATTGATAGGACACGGCAAGAAAGACCACAAGAGTCAGCATTTCAAATTTCAAGTCAATCCGAGTTCGTATGCTCAAGTTATGATCGGTTCAACTTGGAGGGAACACACTGGTTTCGAACCCACCATGATGGGTGTCTTCGAACCCATCATCATGCACCATTCGAAACCATCACTTCGAATCCATCAAGTTCGAAACCATCGCCTTCGAAACCCTCGGGATGCCTCGGCCTCGAACTCATCAGAGAGTAGCTGATTCGAATCCATACTCGGCTGCCTCATTTCGAAACCATCGGACATGCATGCTTCGAAACCATCCATAAGCTTCGTTCGAACCCATCCCTGAAGTCATGTTCGAACCCATCACAGAGCCATGCTTCGAACCCATCACAGAGGCCTTCTTCGAAACCATCCGCGATACCTTCTTCGAACCCATCCGTGATACCATGTTCGAACCCATCCTGTGTTGCCTTATTCGAACCTACTGGGTCAACCAACGTGTCTTCCATCGGTTCGAAATCACCGAGATACACGGAGTCGAAGCGGTCAACGCGGAGTTAAGTCCGGGTTGATTCGAAGTTTGCGCTCCACGTCATCACGAAGCCGCGTGCCATGATGGATTCGAAACCATCGTTTCGAATACATGGGTTCGAACCAAACAACCATGCCATGAACTCAATTTCGAATCCATCATATCTCCTAATCTACTGATCCAAATGCCATGAAATTTTCACAGATGCTAGCATACATATTGAAGAATGTCCACGCCAAATTTCACCTCGATTGGATGAATTCTTGATTGGTTCGAATGGAGTTCGAACCGATGTCAAAGTGGGCCCAAACTTCCCGAGACCGTACGCGTGGGTCCCCTCACGTGCCAGAAGTGGTCTCCCGAGCTTTCAGCGAAATATCAGCAGCCTACACCTATAAACAGAGCTCCAGAGCCAACAGAAAAGGGACCTTCGGGATCTACTGACTCTCAAGCGCCCAGACTCTGCCGGATTGACATCTCCATCATAATTTCACTACTGATTTCGAATTTCCAGTTGTAACTTGCTGTTGATCGCGGTAACAACTTGTAAACAATGAAAGAGAATCAATAAAAAATCAAAAAACTTCACAGTGGACGTAGGCAACATGCCGAACCACTATAAATCGTTTGTCTACGCATTTTCTTTACTGTTGACTGGAGTTTTTGTTAGATAATATTCATATTCAGTTCATACTCTTGATTGTTATCTCTTCAACGACTCCCGAAGAGTGTTGTGACCAATTTTGGTGCAAACAACAGCTGAAAGCCGTCATAGCTGTAGAACTCACAGATACCTTCGTTTTGACTGGTTATGGTTCCGGTAACTCTAAACGAGCCAAGAGTTATGGCCCTCCGAAGAATCGATTTCCACAAGGTGCAACATCTGCGGTGCAAGGTGCAACATCCGTCCAAAATGACGAAACCGTGCCGTACGACCTTTAGAAATGGGTGCATGGATTTGAAACGGTGCAGTACCATGGTGCACCACTCTCCAGCGATGGTAAATCATTGACCAGCCACGGGAATCCCGTTTTACAAAAAAAATCCACGTGACGAAAAAACGAAGGGTAAAAAACTTCCATGACCCGATTGAGGTTCGGATAGGATTTTTTGGGTATGAAACAAACCAGTGACGGCTGAAAGCCGTCATAGCTGTAAAACTCACAGATACCTTCGTTTTGACTGGTTATGGCTCCCGTAACTCTAAACGAGCCAAGAGTTATGGCCCTCCGAAGAATCGATTTCCACAAGGTGCAACATCTGCGGTGCAAGGTGCAACATCCGTCCAAAATGACGAAACCGTGCCGTACGACCTTTAGGAATGGGTGCATGGATTTGAAACGGTGCAGTACCATGGTGCACCACTCTCCAGCGATGGTAAATCATTGACCAGCCACGGGGATCCCGTTTTTACAGAAAAAATCCACGTGACGAAAAAACGAAGGGTAAAAAACTTCCATGACCCGATTGAGGTTCGGATAGGATTTTTTGGGTATGAAACAAACCAGTGACGGCTGAAAGCCGTCATAGCTGTAGAAATCACAGATACCTTCGTTTTGACTGGTTATGGCTCCGTAACTCTAAACGAGCCAAGAGTTATGGCCCTCCGAAGAATCGATTTCCACAGGGTGCAACATCTGCGGTGCAAGGTGCAACATCCGTCCAAAATGACGAAACCGTGCCGTACGACCTTTAGAAATGGGTGCATGGATTTGAAACGGTGCAGTACCATGGTGCACCACTGTTCTGCGATGGTAAATCATTGACCAGCCACGGGGATCCTGTTTTTACAGAAAAAATCCACGTGACGAAAAAACGAAGGGTAAAAAACTTCCATGACCCGATTGAGGTTCGGATCGGATTTTTTGGGTATGAAACTAACCAGTGACGGCTGAAATCCGTCATAGCTGTAGAACTCACAGATACCTTCGTTTTGACTGGTTATGTCTCCGTAACTCTAAACGAGCCAAGAGTTATGGCCCTCCGAAGAATCGATTTCCACAGGGTGCAACATCTGCGGTGCAAGGTGCAACATCCGTCCAAAATGACGAAACCGTGCCGTACGACCTTTAGAAATGGGTGCATGGATTTGAAACGGTGCAGTACCATGGTGCACCACTCTCCAGCGATGGTATATCATTGACCAGCCACGGGGATCCCGTTTTACAGAAAAATTCCACGTGACGAAAAAACGAAGGGTAAAAACTTCCTTGACCCGATTGAGATTCAGATAGGATTTTTTGGGTATGAAACTAACCAGTGATGGCTGAAAGCTGTCATAGCTGTAGAACTCACAGATACCTTCGTTTTGACTGGTTATGGCTCCCGTAACTCTAAACGAGCCAAGAGTTATGGCCCTCCAAAGAATCGATTTCCACAAGGTGCAACATCTGCGGTGCAAGGTGCAACATTCGTCCAAAATGACGAAACCGTGCCGTACGACCTTTAGAAATGGGTGCATGGATTTGAAACGGTGCAGTACCATGGTGCACCACTCTTCAGCGATGGTAAATCATTGACCAGCCATGGGGATCCCGTTTTTACAGAAAAAATCCACGTGACGAAAAAACGAAGGGTAAAAAACTTCCATGACCCGATTGAGGTTCGGATAGGATTTTTTGGGTATGAAACTAACCAGTAGCGGCTGAAAGCCGTCATAGCCGTAGAACTCACAGATACCTTCGTTTTGACTGGTTATGGCTCCGTAACTCTAAACGAGCCAAGAGTTATGGCCCTCCGAAGAATCGATTTCCACAGGGTGCAACATCTGCGGTGCAAGGTGCAACATCCGTCCAAAATGACGAAACCGTGCCGTACGACCTTTAGAAATGGGTGCATGTATTTGAAACGGTGTAGTACCATGGCGCACCACTCTCCAGCGATGGTAAATCATTGACCAGCCACGAGGATCTCGTTTTACAGAAAAATCCACGTGACGAAAAAACGAAGGGTAAAAAACTTCCATGACCCGATTGTGGTTCGGATAGGATTTTTTGGGTATGAAACTAACCAGTGACGGCTGAAAGCTGTCATAGCTGTAGAACTCACAAATACCTTCGTTTTGACTGGTTATGGCTCCCGTAACTCTAAACGAGCCATGAATTATGGCCCTCCGAAGAATCGATATCCATAGGGTGCAACATCTACGGTGCAAGGTGCAACATCCGTCCAAAATGACGAAACCGTGCTGTTTGCGCCAAAATCGGTCACAAACACCCAATACCGTGAAAGCACCAGTGTATGAATAGAAATTAGTGATATTCAAACACAAACAACAAATCTCAACAAATAATAGACCGCAATCCAAAAATAAAGAACAGAGACACAAGTTTTATAGTGGTTCGGCTATCTCCGGCCTACGTCCACTCCGATTTTTTCTTTTTTTATTGATTATCCTTGAAGATTACAAGTGATTACAACAGTTGTAGTGACCAAATCTGAAGAAAATAGCAGTAATGATGCTGTGGAATGATTTTAGCAGCGTCTGGGCTTGCTTTTCCTATCCAAATTTTCCGACCCCTTTTCTGAATGACCAGGGGCTCTATTTATAGGCGTGGAAGGTTGAAATCCCGCCTAAAACCTGGGGAGGTTGCTCGGCACGTGAGGGGGGGCCCACAGGCCCGTGTTCTCGGAATCCGTGCCCAGTTTGGGATCGATTCGAAGTGACTTTCGAATCGATCAAGAATCCATCCAATTGAGCTGAAATTTGGTGTGAACATTCTTCAACATGTATGTAAGCTCCTGTAAAAATTTCATTGCATTTGGATCAACGGTTTGGAAGATATTATCGATCCAAGTTCTAGAATTCGCGCGTCCTGATTGGTTCGAAACCATGCTTCGTCCTCTTCGAAACCATGTCTTTCGAACCCATTTTTCTCGAGTCCATCATCTTCGAATCCAGCTCTACTTCGAATCCATAGTCCTCGTATCTATCGTTTCGAAACCATCATCTTCGAATCCATCACTTTCTTCGAATCCATAGCAACTTCGATTCCATCACTTTCCACGAATCCATCACTAACTTCGAATCCATCACTTTCTACGAATCCATCACTTTCTACGAATCCATCACTTTCTTAGAATCCATAGCAACTTCGAATCCATCACTTTCCACGAATCCATCACCAACTTCGAATCCATCACTTTCTACGAATCCATCACCAGCTTCGAATCCATCTTCATTGCTTCGTATCCATCATTTTCGAATCCATATCTATCGTTCGCATCCACTATCTTCGAGTCCATGTCCATCATTCGAATCCATGTCCATTGCACTGAAGTTACTCCTTTCGAACCCATCTAGTTCCCATTGACTCGAAGTGTCATCGATGCGAGCCTCATGGGTTCGAACCTGATGGGTTCGAACCTGATGGGTTCGAACCTGATGGGTTCGAACCTGATGGGTTCGAACAACATTCCTCTCCCACCTTGAATCCATCATATTTCCTCCATACGAACTCCGATTAACCTGAAATTTGAAACATAGCCTTTCATAGTTCTTATCATCATTTCCAATCAATTTCGTCCCGATCGGAGTTCAACAAAATTTTGACGATATCCATTGTAGCCTTATCTCCAGTTCTGATATCCATAATTCCTTGTCAATTTGTTGTTATTCCCGTCTTGACCAAAAAATGGGATAACAGCTTGCCCCCCAAAACATGCCTTGTGATAACAAGACGTGTTTTGAATAGTTCTGAATCCAATATCCGAAGTCCAAAGCCATATTGCCAGAGTATATCATCCTTGACTGCTTAGAGTCGACGTCCAATTCCATATCCAATAACCAAAGCCTTAGCCAATTCCGTATCCATTCGAAGTCAACAACCAAGTTCCAATCCATCCTTATCCAATAGCCAATAACCGAAGCCAGGACCTCTCTGGGTCGATAGCCAATAACCGAAGCCAGGACCTCTCTGGGTCGATAGCCAATAACCGAAGCCAGGACCTCTCCGGGTCGATACCCAAATCCATAACCTCTTCGGGTTCCTGCCAAGCGTGATCCACATCCGACGACCGTGGTCCAGTGTCCCTGGACGTTGAATTAGTCTCTCCGGATTCTTTCCAAGCGCAATCCATACTTGATGTCCTTGGTCCAGTGTCCCTGGACGTTGAGCCAACCTCTCCGGGTTTTTGCCAAGCGCAATCCATACTTGACTACCTTGGCCCAGTGTCCCTGGGCGCTGTAAAATGCCATGGCTTAATTCCTAAGCCGAATCCTGATCTCTTCGGACCCTTGCCGAGCATAGTCCATACTCGACGACCTTGGCCCAGTGTCCCTGGGCGCTGTAAAATGTCATGGCTTAAGTCCTAAGCCGAATCCTGATCTCTTCGGACCCTTGCCGAGCATAGTCCATACTCGACGACCTTGGCCCAGTGTCCCTGGGCGCTGTAAAATGTCATGGCTTAAGTCCTAAGCCGAATCCTGATCTCTCCGGACCCTTGCCGAGCATAGTCCATACTCGACGACCTGAAAATAATATATGATAATAGAGGGCCTAAGTCCTAGGCCGAATCCTGGTCACTCCGGACCCTTGCCGAGCATAGTCCATACTTGACGACCTGAATGAGTCAATTCACCTTGTTTGGGTAAGATGACTCATCCCTTGCCAGGCATAATCCATACCCGACGACCATTTATCAAAAACCAGATAAAAGTCCAACCAAAATCCATTACAAAATCCAAAATCCAAATCCAAGATTCAAATCCAAAATCCAAATCCAAAATTCAAATCCAAATCCAAAATTCAAATCGAAAATCCAAATCCAGAAAACCAGAAATCCAAACCAGCATCCAAAACCAAAAACAATCATCCAAAGGAAAATCCAAATAAAAAAAAGCAAGAAAAACCAGGAGCTCAGTCCAAGCTCCAAAACCAAATCCAAAAAGAAAAGCAATGTCCAATCTAAAAAGCAAGAAATAAATTTCACAAACCATAGCATCCCGCTTTATCATCATTCAGAGCATGCCTAGAGGCTATCTTCATCCTCGTACATGTGTAAATGACTTTACCGTTTGCTAGTAGCTTGCTACTTATTCCATATTATCCCGGTCAATGGATGATCAATCGACGATCATCCCTGGGCCTCCCATCATCCCGGCGTGAGGTGGTCGGTGGTTGCTCCTGCTCCACCATTGCATCCCGAGTTCCAACATATTGCTGTAACTGTCCATTCCTTACATGCTCCTCGATTATGTCCTTTAGGTGCCTGCAGCTGTTGGTATCATGTCCATCCAGATCATGGAAGAGACAGCGCCTTCCTGATGTCCTTTCCCGCTCTGTTGGTTCCCTCCTAGCCGGCCTTCGGTAGGGAAGGCGATTCCGAGTTTCCAGGTATATCCGCTCCAGCGTCTCGTTCAATCCTGTGTATGTGGAAAACTTTGGATCCTTCCATCGCTTCCTAGCGTTTCCAGAGTCGTCATCTAACTTTCTTTTTCCTTTATCCTTATCCAAACCATTTTTGGATACCGCTCCAACCTCGATTGCATTAGCCTTTTTCACCTTTAAATCCGTACTTGCATCTTCTTGCCGAAGGAACCTCTCTGCCTCATGAAAGAATTCGTCGAGATTTTGCGGGGGATCTCGTATCAGAGATACCTTGAAATCCGAATTCTCCTTCACTCCCGATACTGCTGCCATTAAAACCATTGATGGATCAGGCCGATCCACCGAAGCGACTGCCGCACTGAATCGAGTTAGAAAAGCTCTAAGCGATTCGTCCATCCTTTGCTTCACCGATGTTAAAGTCATCACGTTCTTCGGCCTCTTGACGTGAACCCGAAATTGTCCCAGAAACTTTTCCACTAACTCCTTCCAAGTCCTGATAGATCCTTCTCCCAGCTGCCTAAACCACATTGCAGCTAAGTCCTTCAAATACAAAGGGAAACATCGGGCCATCACTTCCTCCGATGCCCCCAGCACCTCCATGTGTCTGGTGTACCTCATTAAGTGATCTGTTGGATCCGTCTTACCATCATATACCTCCACGCTAGGTAGCTTGAACTTAGGTGGATTCCGAGCCATCCTTATTTCCCGAACGAATGGACTTCTATTCACTCCTTCCAAATCTCCGTTTGTCAAACCACCTCGCACAGTCTTCCTGATCATTTCTACTAATCCTATATTGTCTGGTAAGGGTTGCCCCCCTTGCCCCCGAGGGAACTCTGGTACATATTCCTCATGTGGCTCACTAGCAGCAACGTTAGCTCTAGCTTGTTGAATTCCTTCCAAAGGTTCTTCTGCATTGAATCCTGTGGACCTGCCCCCAAGCCCTTGTTGATTGCCTTCTGGCTCCGTATCCTGTCCTTCATTGGGTTCCACAATCCTAGCTCCTTGTCCTGCATCCGCAGATGCTGTAGCTGTTCCTAAGTTCTGCATTCCTGTAGCTCTCATTTGTTCCAAGAAAGTTTACATCATTTCATGTTGACTTTTCAACAATCTCTCCTGCAAAGAATTGGCCATAGCTTCCATTTCATCCCGAGTTATGTAGACTGAAGCCCGTCCTTCCTCACCTCCGGAGGATGCTTGCTGACTTCCTCCTTGTTGGCTTCTCTCAGCCCTTAGCCTTCTGCTATCCTGTCTAGCCATTGTCTTCCAAATCCAAATTCCTCAAACTCTTTAGATTCGATGTAGCGGGTGCTAGTCGTTCTCAGTGAAAGCACCAAAATGTTTGCGCCAAAATCGGTCACAAACACCCAATACCGTGAAAGCACCAGTGTATGAATAGAAATTAGTGATATTCAAACACAAACAACAAATCTCAACAAATAATAGACCGCAATCCAAAAATAAAGAACAGAGACACAAGTTTTATAGTGGTTCGGCTATCTCCGGCCTACGTCCACTCCGATTTTTTCATTTTTTATTGATTATCCTTGAAGATTACAAGTGATTACAACAGTTGTAGTGACCAAATCTGAAGAAAATAGCAGTAATGATGCTGTGGAATGATTTTAGCAGCGTCTGGGCTTGCTTTTCCTATCCAAATTTTCCGACCCCTTTTCTGAATGACCAGGGGCTCTATTTATAGGCGTGGAAGGTTGAAATCCCGCCTAAAACCTGGGGAGGTTGCTCGGCACGTGAGGGGGGGCCCACAGGCCCGTGTTCTCGGAATCCGTGCCCAGTTTGGGATCGATTCGAAGTGACTTTCGAATCGATCAAGAATCCATCCAATTGAGCTGAAATTTGGTGTGAACATTCTTCAACATGTATGTAAGCTCCTGTAAAAATTTCATTGCATTTGGATCAACGGTTTGGAAGATATTATCGATCCAAGTTCTAGAATTCGCGCGTCCTGATTGGTTCGAAACCATGCTTCGTCCTCTTCGAAACCATGTCTTTCGAACCCATTTTTCTCGAGTCCATCATCTTCGAATCCAGCTCTACTTCGAATCCATAGTCCTCGTATCTATCGTTTCGAAACCATCATCTTCGAATCCATCACTTTCTTCGAATCCATAGCAACTTCGAATCCATCACTTTCCACGAATCCATCACTAACTTCGAATCCATCACTTTCTACGAATCCATCACTTTCTACGAATCCATCACTTTCTTCGAATCCATAGCAACTTCGAATCCATCACTTTCCACGAATCCATCACCAACTTCGAATCCATCACTTTCTACGAATCCATCACTTTCTACGAATCCATCACCAGCTTCGAATCCATCTTCATTGCTTCGTATCCATCATTTTCGAATCCTTATCTATCGTTCGCATCCACTATCTTCGAGTCCATGTCCATCATTCGAATCTATGTCCATTGCACTGAAGTTACTCCTTTCGAACCCATCTAGTTCCCATTGACTCGAAGTGTCATTGATGCGAGCCTCATGGGTTCGAACCTGATGGTTTCGAACCTGATGGGTTCGAACAACATTCCTCTCCCACCTTGAATCCATCATATTTCCTCCATACGAACTCCGATTAACCTGAAATTTGAAACATAGCCTTTCATAGTTCTTATCATCATTTCCAATCAATTTCGCCCCGATCGGAGTTCAACAAAATTTTGACGATATCCATTGTAGCCTTATCTCCAGTTCTGATATCCATAATTCCTTGTCAATTTGTTGTTATTCCCGTCTTGACCAAAAAATGGGATAACACGTGCCGTACGACCTTTAGATATGGGTGCATGGATTTGAAACGGTGCAGTACCATGGTGCACCACTCTCCAGCGATGGTAAATCATTGACCAGCCACGGGGATCCCGCTTTACAGAAAAAATCCACGTGACGAAAAAACGAAGGGTAAAAAACTTCCATGACCCGATTGAGGTTCGGATAGGATTTTTTGGGTATGAAACTAACCAGTGACGGCTGAAAGCCGTCATAGCTATAGAACTCACAGATACCTTCGTTTTGACTGGTTATGGCTCCAGTAACTCTAAACGATCCAAGAGTTATGGTCCTCCGAATAATCGATATCCATAGGGTGCAACATTTACGGTGCAAGGTGCAACATCCGTCCTAAATGACGAAACCGTGCCGTACGACCTTTAGAAATGGGTGCATGGATTTGAAATGGTGCAGTACCATGGTGCACCACTCTCCAGCGATGGTAAATCATTGACCAGCCACGGGGATCCCGTTTTACAGAAAAAGTCCACGTGACGAAAAAACGAAGGGTAAAAAACTTTCATGACCCGATTGAGGTTCGGATAGGATTTTTTGGGTATGAAACTAACCAGTGACGGCTGAAAGCCATCATAGCTGTAGAACTCACAGATACCTTCGTTTTGACTGGTTATGCCTCCCGCAACTCTAAACGAGCCAAGAGTTATGGCCCTCCGAAGAATCGATATCCATAGGGTGCAACATCTACGGTGCAAGGTGCAACATCCGTCCAAAATGACGAAACCGTGCCGTACGACCTTTAGAAATGGGTGCATGGATTTGAAACGGTGCAGTACCATGGTGCATCACTCTCCAGTGACGGTAAATCATTGACCAGCCACGGGGATCCCGTTTTACAGAAAAAATCCACGTGACGAAAATTCGAAGGGTAAAAAACTTCCATGACCCGATTGAGGTTCGGATAGGATTTTTTGGGTATGAAACTAACCAGTGACGACTGAAAGCCGTCATAGCTGTAGAACTCACATATACCTTCGTTTTGACTGGTTATGGCTCCCGTAGCTCTAAACGAGCCAAGAGTTTTGGCCCTCCGAAGAATCGATTTCCACAAGGTGCAACATCTGCGGTGCAAGGTGCAACAACCGTCCAAAATGACGAAACCGTGCCGTACGACCTTTAGAAATTGGTGCATGGATTTGAAATGGTGTAGTACCATGGTGCACCACTCTCCAGCAATGGTAAATCATTGACCAGCCACGGGGATCCCGTTGTACAGAAAAAATCCACGTGACGAAAAAACGAAGGGTAAAAAACTTCCATGACCCGATTGAGGTTCGGATAGGATTTTTTGGGCATGAAACTAACCAATGACCGCTGAAAGATGTCATAGCTGTAGAACTCACAGATACCTTCTTTTTGACTGGTTATGGCTCCCGTAACTCTAAACGAGCCAAGAGTTATGGCCCTCCGAAGAATCGATTTCCACAGGGTGCAACATCTGCGGTGCAAGGTGCAACATCCGTCCAAAATGACGAAACCGTGCCGTACGACCTTTAGAAATGGGTGCATGGATTTGAAACGGTGCAGTACCATGGTGCACCACTTTCCAGCGATGGTAAATCATTGACCAGCCACGTGGATCCCGTTTTACAGAAAAAATCCACGTGACGAAATAACGAAGGGTAAAAAACTTCCATGACCCGATTGAGTTTCGGATAGGATTTTTTGGGTATGAAACTAACCAGTGACGGCTGAAAGCCGTCATAGCTGTAGAACTCACATATACCTTCGTTTTGAATGGTATGGCTCCCGTAACTCTAAACGAGCCAAGAGTTATGGCCCTCCGAATAATCGATATCCATAGGGTGCAACCTCTACGGTGCAAGGTGCAACATCCGTCCAGAATGACGAAACCGTGCCGTACGACCTTTAGAAATAGGTGCATGGATTTGAAATGGTGCAGTACCATGGTGCACCACTCTCTAGCGATGGTAAATCATTGACCAGCCATGGGGATCCCGTTTTTACAGAAAAAATCCACGTGACGAAAAAACGAAGGGTAAAAAACTTCCATGACCCGATTGAGGTTCGGATAGGATTTTTTGGGTATGAAACTAACCAGTGACGGCTGAAAGCTGTCATAGCTGTATAACTCACAGATACCTTCGTTTTGACTAGTTATGGCTCCCGTAAATCTAAACGAGCCAAGAGTTATGGCCCTCCGAAGAATCGATATCCACAGGGTGCAACATCTACGGTGTAGGGTGCAACATCCATCCAAAATGACGAAACAGTGCCGTACGACCATTAGAAATGAGTGCATGGATTTGAAACATTGCATTTCCATGGTGCACCACTCTCCAGCGATGGTAAATCATAGACCAGCCACGGGGATCCCGTTTTACAGAAAAAATCCACGTGACGAAAAAACGAAGGGTAAAAAACTTCCTTGACCCGATTGAGGTTAGGATAGGATTTTTTGGGTATGAATCTAACCAGTGACGGCTGAAAGCTGCAATAGCTGTAGAACTCACAGATACCTTCGTTTTGACTGGTTATGGCTCCCGTAACTCTAAACGAGCAAAGAGTTATGGCCCTCCGAATAATCAATATCCACAGGGTGCAACATCTACGGTGCAATGTGCAACATCCGTCCAAAATGACGAAACAGTGCGGTACGACCTTTAGAAAAGAGTGCATGGATTTGAAACATTGCAGTACCATGGTGCGCCACTATCCAGCGATGGTAAATCATAGACCAGCCACGGGGATCCCGTTTTACAGAAAAAATCCACGTGACGAAAAAACGAAGGGTAAAAAACTTCCTTGACTCGATTGAGGTTCGGATAGGATTTTTGGGTATGAAACTAACCAGTGACGGTAGAAAGCTGTCATAGCTGTAGAACTCACAGATACCTTCGTTTGGACTGGTTATGGCTCCCGTAACTCTAAACGAGCCAAGAGTTATGGCCCTCCGAAGAATCGATATCCACAGGGTGCAACATCTACGGTGTAAGGTGCAACATCCGTCCAAAATGACGAAACAGTGCCGTACGACCATAGAAATGAGTGCATGGATTTGAAACATTGCAGTGCCATCGTGCACCACTCTCCAGCGATGGTAAATCATAGACCAGCCACGGGGATCCCGTTTTACAGAAAAAATCCACGTGACGAAAAAACGAAGGGTAAAAAACTTCCTTGACCCGATTGAGGTTCGGATAGGATTTTTTGGGTATGAAACTAACCAGTGACGGCTGAAAGCCGTCATAGCTGTAGAACTCACAGATATCTTCGTTTTGACTTGTTGTGGCTCCCGTAACTCTAAACGAGCCAAGAGTTATAGCCCTCCGAATAATCGATATCCACAGGGTGCAACATCTACGGTGCAAGGTGCAACATCCGTCCAAAATGACGAAACAGTGCGGTACGACCTTTAGAAATGAGTGCATGGATTTGAAACATTGCAGTACCATGGTGCACCACTTTCCAGCAATGGTAAATCATTGATCAGCCACGGGGATCCCGTTTTACAGAAAAAATCCACGTGGCGAAAAAACAAAGGGTAAAAAACTTCCATGACCCGATTGAGGTTCGGATAGGATTTTATGGGTATGAAACTAACCAGTGACGGCTGAAAGCCGTCTTAGCTGTAGAACTCACAGATACCTTCGTTTTGACTGGTTATGGCTCCCGTAACTCTAAACGAGCCAAGAGTTATGGCCCTCCGAATAATCGATATCCATAGGGCGCAACATCTACGGTGCAAGGTGCAACATCCGTCCAAAATGACGAAACCGTGCCGTACGATCTTTAGAAATGGGTGCATGGATTTGAAACGGTGCAGTACCATGGTGCACCACTCTCTAGCGATGGTAAATCATTAACCAGCCACGGGGATCCCGTTTTTACAGAAAAAATCCACGTGACGAAAAAACGAAGGGTAAAAAACTTCCATGACCCGATTGAGGTTCGGATAGGATTTTTTGGGTATGAAACTAACCAGTGACGGCTGAAAGCCGTCATAGCTGTAGAACTCACAGATACCTTCGTGTTGACTGGTTATGGCTCCCGTAACTCTAAACGAGCCAAGAGTTATGGCCCTCCGAAGAATCGATATCCATAGGGTGCAACATCTACGGTGTAAGGTGCAACATCCGTCCAAAATGACGAAACAGTGCCGTACGACCTTTAGAAATGAGTGCATGGATTTGAAACATTGCAGTGCCATGGTGCACCACTCTCCAGCGATGGTAAATCATAGACCAGCCACGGGGATCCCGTTTTACAGAAAAAATGCACGTGACGAAAAAACGAAGGGTAAAAAACTTCCTTGACCCGATTGAGGTTCGGATAGGATTTTTTGGGAATGAATCTAACCTGTGACGGCTGAAAGCTGCCAAAGCTGTAGAACTCACAGATACCTTCGTTTTGACTGGTTATGGCTCCCGTAACTCTAAACGAGCAAAGAGTTATGGCCCTCCGAATAATCAATATCCACAGGGTGCAACATCTACTGTGCAAGGTGCAACATCCGTCCATAATGACGAAACAGTGCGGTACGACCTTTAGAAACGAGTGCATGGATTTGAAACATTGCAGTACCATGGTGCACCACTCTCCAACGATGGTAAATCATAGACCAGCCACGGGGATCCCGTTTTACAGAAAAAATCCACGTGACGAAAAAACGAAGGGTAAAAAACTTCCTTTACCCGATTGAGGTTCGGATAGGATTTTTTGGGTATGAAACTAACCAGTGACGGCAGAAAGCTGTCACAGCTGTAGAACTCACAGATACCTTCGTTTTGACTGGTTATGGCTCCCGTAACTCCAAACGAGCCAAGAGTTATGGCCCTCCGAAGAATCGATATCCACAGGGTGCAACATCTACGGTGGAAGGTGCAACATCCGTCCAAAATGACGAAACAGTGCCGTACGACCATAGAAATGAGTGCATGGATTTGAAACATTGCAGTGCCATGGTGCACCACTCTCCAGCGATGGTAAATCATAGACCAGCCACGGGGATCCCGTTTTACACAAAAAATCCACGTGACGAAAAAACGAAGGGTAAAAAACTTCATTGACCCGATTAAGGTTCGGATAGGATTTTTTGGGTATGAATCTAACCAGTGACGGCTGAAAGCGGCCATAGCTGTAGAACTCACAGATACCTTCGTTTTGACTGGTTATGGCTCCCGTAACTCTAAACGAGCAAAGAGTTATGGCCCTCCGAATAATCGATATCCAAAGGGTGCAACATCTGCGGTGCAAGGTGCAACATCCGTCCAAAATGACGAAACCGTGCCGTACGACCTTTAGAAATGGATGCAGGGATTTGAAACGGTGCAGTACCATGGTGCACCACTCTCTAGCGATGGTAAATCATTGACCAGCCACGGGGATCCCGTTTTACAGAAAAAATCCACGTGACGATAAAACGAAGGGTAAAAAACTTCATTGACCCGATTGAGGTTCGGATAGGATTTTTTGGGTATGAAACTAACCGGTGATGGCTGAAAGCTGTCATAGCTGTAGAACTCACAGATACCTTCGTTTTGACTGGTTATGGCTCCCGTAACTCTAAACGAGCCAAGAGTTATGGCCCTCCGAATAATCGATAACCTTAGGGTGCAACATCTACGGTGCAAGGTGCAACATCCGTCCAAAATGACGAAACCGTGCCGTACGACCTTTAGAAATGGGTGCATGGATTTGAAACGGTGCAGTACCATGGTGCACCACTCTCCAGCGATGGTAAATCATTGACCAGCCACGGGGATCCCGTTTTACAGAAAAAATCCACGTGACGAAAAAACGAAGGGTAAAAAACTTCCATGAACCGATTGAGGTTCGGATAGGTTTTTTTGGGTATGAAACTAACCAGTGACGGCTGAAAGCGGTCATAGATGTAGAACTCATAGATACCTTCGTTTTGACTGGTTATGGCTCCCGTAACTCTAAACGAGCCAAGAGTTATGGCCCTCCGAAGAATCGATATCCATAGGGTGCAACATCTACGGTGCAAGGTGCAACATCCGTCCAAAATGACGAAACCGTGTCGTACGACCTTTAGAAATGGGTGCATGGATTTGAAACGGTGCAGTACCATGGTGCACCACTTTCCAGCGATGGTAAATCATTGATCAGCCACGGGGATCCCGTTTTACAGAAAAAATCCACGTGGCGAAAAAACGAAGGGTAAAAAACTTCCATGACCCGATTGAGGTTCGGATAGGATTTTTTGGGTATGAAACTAACCAATGACGGCTGAAAGCCGTCTTAGCTGTAGAACTCACAGATATCTTCGTTTTGACTGGTTATGGCTCCCGTAACTCTAAACGAGCCAAGAGTTATGGCCCTCCGAATAATCGATATCCATAGGGCGCAACATCTACGGTGCAAGGTGCAACATCCGTCCAAAATGACGAAACCGTGCCGTACGACCTTTAGAAATGGGTGCATGGATTTGAAACGGTGCAGTACCATGGTGCACCACTCTCTAGCGATGGTAAATCATTGACCAGCCACGGGGATCCCGTTTTTACAGAAAAAATCCACGTGACGAAAAAACGAAGGGTAAAAAATTTCCATGACCCGATTGAGGTTCGGATAGGATTTTTTGGGTATGAATAGAACTCACAGATACCTTCGTGTTGACTGGTTATGGCTCCCGTAACTCTAAACGAGCCAAGAGTTATGGCCCTCCGAAGAATCGATATCCATAGGGTGCAACATCTACGGTGTAAGGTGCAACATCCGTCCAAAATGACGAAACAGTGCCGTACGACCTTTAGAAATGAGTGCATGGATTTGAAACATTGCAGTGCCATGGTGCACCACTCTCCAGCGATGGTAAATCATAGACCAGCCACGGGGATCCCGTTTTACAGAAAAAATCCACGTGACGAAAAAACGAAGGGTAAAAAACTTCCTTGACCCGATTGAGGATCGGATAGGATTTTTTGGGAATGAATCTAACCAGTGACGGCTGAAAGCTGCCAAAGCTGTAGAACTCACAGATACCTTCGTTTTGACTGGTTATGGCTCCCGTAACTCTAAACGAGCAAAGAGTTATGGCCCTCCGAATAATCAATATCCACAGGGTGCAACATCTACTGTGCAAGGTGCAACATCCATCCATAATGACGAAACAGTGCGGTACGACCTTTAGAAACGAGTGCATGGATTTGAAACATTGCAGTACCATGGTGCACCACTCTCCAACGATGGTAAATCATAGACCAGCCACGGGGATCCCGTTTTACAGAAAAAATCCACGTGACGAAAAAACGAAGGGTAAAAAACTTCCTTTACCCGATTGAGGTTCGGATAGGATTTTTTGGGTATGAAACTAACCAGTGACGGCAGAAACCTGTCACAGCTGTAGAACTCACAGATACCTTCGTTTTGACTGGTTATGGCTCCCGTAACTCCAAACGAGCCAAGAGTTATGGCCCTCCGAAGAATCGATATCCACAGGGTGCAACATCTACGGTGGAAGGTGCAACATCCGTCCAAAATGACGAAACAGTGCCGTACGACCATAGAAATGAGTGCATGGATTTGAAACATTGCAGTGCCATGGTGCACCACTCTCCAGCGATGGTAAATCATAGACCAGCCACGGGGATCCCGTTTTACAGAAAAAATCCACGTGACGAAAAAACGAAGGGTAAAAAACTTCCTTGACCCGATTAAGGTTCGGATAGGATTTTTTGGGTATGAATCTAACCAGTGACGGCTGAAAGCGGCCATAGCTGTAGAACTCACAGATACCTTCGTTTTGACTGGTTATGGCTCCCGTAACTCTAAACGAGCAAAGAGTTATGGCCCTCCGAATAATCGATATCCAAAGGGTGCAACATCTGCGGTGCAAGGTGCAACATCCGTCCAAAATGACGAAACCGTGCCGTACGACCTTTAGAAATGGATGCAGGGATTTGAAACGGTGCAGTACCATGGTGCACCACTCTCCAGCGATGGTAAATCATTGACCAGCCACGGGGATCCCGTTTTACAGAAAAAATCCACGTGACGAAAAAACGAAGGGTAAAAAACTTCCATGAACCGATCGAGGTTTGGATAGGTTTTTTTGGGTATGAAACTAACCAGTGACGGCTGAAAGCGGTCATAGATGTTGAACTCATAGATACCTTCGTTTTGACTGGTTATGGCTCCCGTAACTCTAAACGAGCCAAGAGTTATGGCCCTCCGAAGAATCGATATCCATAGGGTGCAACATCTACGGTGCAAGGTGCAACATCCGTCCAAAATGACGAAACCGTGTCGTACGACCTTTAGAAATGGGTGCATGGATTTGAAACGGTGCAGTACCATAGTGCACCACTCTCCAGCGATGGTAAATCATTGACCAGCCACGGGGATCCCGTTTTTACAGAAAAAATCCACGTGAGGAAAAACGAAGGGTAAAAAACTTCCATGACCCGATTGAGGTTCAGATAGGATTTTTTGGGTATGAAACTAACCAGTGACGGTTGAAAGCTGTCATAGCTGTAGAACTCACAGATACCTTCGTTTTGACTGGTTGTGGCTCTCGTAACTCTAAACGAGCCAATAGTTATGGCCCTCCGAAGAATCGATATCCATAGGGTGCAACATCTACGGTGCAAGGTGCAACATCCGTCCAAAATGAGGAAACCGTGCCGTACGACCTTTAGAAATGGATGCATGGATTTGAAACGATGCAGTACCATGGTGCACCACTCTCCAGCGATGGTAAATCATTGACCAGCCACGGGGTTCCCGTTTTATAGAAAAAATCCACGTGACGAAAAAACGAAGGGTAAAAAACTTCCATGGCCCGATTGAGGTTCGGATTGGAATTTTTGGGTATGAAACTAACCAGTGACGGCTGAAAGCCATCAAAGCTGTATAACTCACAGATACCTTCGTTTTGACTGGTTATGGCTCCTGTAACTCTAAACGAGCCAAGAGTTATGGCCCTTCCGAAGAATCGATTTCCACAGGGTGCAACATCTGCGGTGCAAGGTGCAACATCCGTCCAAAATGATGAAACCGTGCCGTACGACCTTTAGAAATGGGTGCATGGATTTGAAACGGTGCAGTAACATGGTGCACCACTCTCCAGCGATGGTAAATCATTGACCAGCCACGGGGATCCCGTTTTACAGAAAAAATCCACGTGACGAAAAAAGGAAGGGTAAAAACTTCATTGACCCGATCGAGGTTCGGATAGGATTTTTTGGGTATGAAACTAACCAGTGACGGCTGAAAGCTCTCGTAGATGTAGAACTCATAGATACCTTAGTTTTGACTGGTTATGCCTCCCGTAACTCCAAACGAGCCAAGAGTTATGGCCCTCCGATAATCGATATCCATAGGGTGCAACTTCTACGGTGCACGGTGCAACATCCGTCCAAAATGACGAAACCGTGTCGTACGACCTTTAGAAATGGGTGCATGGATTTGAAACGGTGCAGTTACATGGTGCACCACTCTCCAGCGATGGTAAATCATTGACCATCCACGGGGATCCCGTTTTTACAGAAAAAATCCATGTGAGGAAAAAACGAAGGGTAAAAAACTTCCATGACCCGATTGAGGTTCGGATAGGATTTTTTGGGTATGAAACTAACCAGTGACGGCTGAAAGCCGTCATTGCTGTAGAACTCATAGATACCTTCGTTTTGACTGGTTATGGCTCCCGTAACTCTAAACGAGCCAAGAGTTATGGCCCTCCGAAGAATCGATTTCCACAGGGTGCAACATCTGCGGTGCAAGGTGCAACATCCGTCCAAAATGACGAAACCGTGCCGTACGACCTTTAGAAATGGGTGCATGGATTTGAAACGGTGCAGTACCATGGTGCACCACTCTCCAGCGATGGTAAATCATTGACCAGCCACGAGGATCCCATTTTACATAAAAAATCCACGTGACGGAAAAACGAAGGGTAAAAAACTTCCATGACCCGATTGAGGTTCGGATAGGATTTTTTGGGTATAAAACTAACCAGTGACGGCTGAGAGCCGTCATAGCTGTAGAACTCACATATATCTTCGTTTTGACTGGTTGTGGCTCCCGTAACTCTAAACGAGCCAAGAGTTATGGCCCTCCGAAGAATCGATATCCACAGGGTGCAACATCTACGGTGTAAGGTGCAACATCCGTCCAAAATGACGAAACAGTGCCGTACGACCTTTAGAAATGAGTGCATGGATTCGAAACATTGCAGTGCCACGGTGCACCACTCTCCAGCGATGGTAAATCATAGACCAGCCACGGGGATCCCGTTTTACAGAAAAAATCCACGTGACGAAAAAACGAAGGGTAGAAAACTTCCTTGACCCATTGAGGTTCGGATAGGATTTTTTGGGTATGAAACTAACCAGTGACGGCTGAAAGCCATCATAGCTGTAGAACTCACAGATACCTTCGTTTTGACTGGTTATGGCTCCCGTAACTCTAAACGAGCCAAGAGTTATGGCCCTCCGAAGAATCGATTTCCACAGGGTGCAACATCTGCGGTGCAAGGTGGAACATCCGTCCAAAATGACGAAACCGTGCCGTACGACCTTTAGAAATGGGTGCATGGATTTGAAACGGTGCAGTACCATGGTGCACCACTCTCCAGCGATGGTATATCATTGACCAGCCACGGGGATCCCGTTTTACAGAAAAAATCCACGTGACGAAAAAACGAAGGGTAAAAAACTTCCATGAACCGATCGAGGTTTGGATAGGTTTTTTTGGGTATGAAACTAACCAGTGACGGCTGAAAGCGGTCATAGATGTAGAACTCATAGATACCTTCGTTTTGACTGGTTATGGCTCCCGTAACTCTAAACGAGCCAAGAGTTATGGCCCTCCGAAGAATCGATATCCATAGGGTGCAACATCTACGGTGCAAGGTGCAACATCCGTCCAAAATGACGAAACCGTGTCGTACGACCTTTAGAAATGGGTGCATGGATTTGAAACGGTGCAGTACCATGGTGCACCACTCTCCAGCGATGGTAAATCATTGACCAGCCACGGGGATCCCGTTTTTACAGAAAAAATCCACGTGAGGAAAAACGAAGGGTAAAAAACTTCCATGACCCGATTGAGGTTCAGATAGGATTTTTTGGGTATGAAACTAACCAGTGACGGTTGAAAGCTGTCATAGCTGTAGAACTCACAGATACCTTCGTTTTGACTGGTTGTGGCTCTCGTAACTCTAAACGAGCCAATAGTTATGGCCCTCCGAAGAATCGATATCCATAGGGTGCAACATCTACGGTGCAAGGTGCAACATCCGTCCAAAATGAGGAAACCGTGCCGTACGACCTTTAGAAATGGATGCATGGATTTGAAACGATGCAGTACCATGGTGCACCACTCTCCAGCGATGGTAAATCATTGACCAGCCACGGGGTTCCCGTTTTATAGAAAAAATCCACGTGACGAAAAAACGAAGGGTAAAAAACTTCCATGGCCCGATTGAGGTTCGGATTGGAATTTTTGGGTATGAAGCTAACCAGTGACGGCTGAAAGCCATCAAAGCTGTATAACTCACAGATACCTTCGTTTTGACTGGTTATGGCTCCTGTAACTCTAAACGAGCCAAGAGTTATGGCCCTTCCGAAGAATCGATTTCCACAGGGTGCAACATCTGCGGTGCAAGGTGCAACATCCGTCCAAAATGATGAAACCGTGCCGTACGACCTTTAGAAATGGGTGCATGGATTTGAAACGGTGCAGTAACATGGTGCACCACTCTCCAGCGATGGTAAATCATTGACCAGCCACGGGGATCCCGTTTTACAGAAAAAATCCACGTGACGAAAAAAGGAAGGGTAAAAACTTCATTGACCCGATCGAGGTTCGGATAGGATTTTTTGGGTATGAAACTAACCAGTGACGGCTGAAAGCTCTCGTAGATGTAGAACTCATAGATACCTTAGTTTCTACTGGTTATGCCTCCCGTAACTCCAAACGAGCCAAGAGTTATGGCCCTCCGATAATCGATATCCATAGGGTGCAACTTCTACGGTGCACGGTGCAACATCCGTCCAAAATGACGAAACCGTGTCGTACGACCTTTAGAAATGGGTGCATGGATTTGAAACGGTGCAGTACCATGGTGCACCACTCTCCAGCGATGGTAAATCATTGACCATCCACGGGGATCCCGTTTTTACAGAAAAAATCCATGTGAGGAAAAAACGAAGGGTAAAAAACTTCCATGACCCGATTGAGGTTCGGATAGGATTTTTTGGGTATGAAACTAACCAGTGACGGCTGAAAGCCGTCATTGCTGTAGAACTCATAGATACCTTCGTTTTGACTGGTTATGGCTCCCGTAACTCTAAACGAGCCAAGAGTTATGGCCCTCCGAAGAATCGATTTCCACAGGGTGCAACATCTGCGGTGCAAGGTGCAACATCCGTCCAAAATGACGAAACCGTGCCGTACGACCTTTAGAAATGGGTGCATGGATTTGAAACGGTGCAGTACCATGGTGCACCACTCTCCAGCGATGGTAAATCATTGACCAGCCACGAGGATCCCATTTTACATAAAAAATCCACGTGACGGAAAAACGAAGGGTAAAAAACTTCCATGACCCGATTGAGGTTCGGATAGGATTTTTTGGGTATAAAACTAACCAGTGACGGCTGAGAGCCGTCATAGCTGTAGAACTCACATATATCTTCGTTTTGACTGGTTGTGGCTCCCGTAACTCTAAACGAGCCAAGAGTTATGGCCCTCCGAAGAATCGATATCCACAGGGTGCAACATCTACGGTGTAAGGTGCAACATCCGTCCAAAATGACGAAACAGTGCCGTACGACCTTTAGAAATGAGTGCATGGATTCGAAACATTGCAGTGCCACGGTGCACCACTCTCCAGCGATGGTAAATCATAGACCAGCCACGGGGATCCCGTTTTACAGAAAAAATCCACGTGACGAAAAAACGAAGGGTAGAAAACTTCCTTGACCCATTGAGGTTCGGATAGGATTTTTTGGGTATGAAACTAACCAGTGACGGCTGAAAGCCATCATAGCTGTAGAACTCACAGATACCTTCGTTTTGACTGGTTATGGCTCCCGTAACTCTAAACGAGCCAAGAGTTATGGCCCTCCGAAGAATCGATTTCCACAGGGTGCAACATCTGCGGTGCAAGGTGGAACATCCGTCCAAAATGACGAAACCGTGCCGTACGACCTTTAGAAATGGGTGCATGGATTTGAAACGGTGCAGTACCATGGTGCACCACTCTCCAGCGATGGTATATCATTGACCAGCCACGGGGATCCCGTTTTACAGAAAAATTCCACGTGACGAAAAAACGAAGGGTAAAAACTTCCTTGACCCGATTGAGGTTCGGATAGTATTTTTTGGGTATGAAACTAACCAATGATGGCTGAAAGCTGTCATAGCTGTAGAACTCACAGATACCTTCGTTTTGACTGGTTATGGCTCCCGTAACTCTAAACGAGCCAAGAGTTATGGCCCTCCGAATAATCGATATCCTTAGGGTGCAACATCTACGGTGCAAGGTGCAACATCCGTCCAAAATTACGAAACCGTGCCGTACGACCTTTAAAAATGGGTGCATGGATTTGAGACGGTGCAGTACCACGGTGTACCACTCTCCAGCGATGGTAAATCATTGACCAGCCACGGGGATCCCGTTTTACAAAAAAAATCCACGTGACGAAAAAACGAAGGGTAAAAAACTTCCATGACCCGATTGAGGTTCGGATAGGATTTTTTGGGTATGAAACTAACCAGTGACGGCTGAAAGCCGTCATAGCTGTAGAACTCACAGATACTGACGTTTTGACTGGTTATGGCTCCCGTAACTCTAAACGAGCCAAGAGTTATGGCCCTCCGAAGAATCGATTTCCACAGGGTGCAACATCTGCGGTGCAAGGTGCAACATCCGTCCAAAATGACGAAACCGTGCCGTACGACCTTTAGCTATAGAACTCACAGATACCATCGTTTTGACTGGTTATGGCTCCCGTAACTCTAAACGAGCCAAGAGTTATGGCCCTCCGAAGAATCGATTTCCACAGGGTGCAACATCTGCGATGCAAGGTGCAACATCCGTCCAAAATGACGAAACTGTGCCGTACGACCTTTAGAAATGGGTGCATGGATTTGAAACGGTGCAGTACCATGGTGCACCACTCTCCAGCGATGGTAAATCATAGACCAGCCACGGGGATCCCATTTTACAAAAAAAATCCACGTGACGAAAAAACGAAGGGTAAAAAACTTCCTTGACCCGATTGAGGTTCGGATAGGATTTTTTGGGTATGAAACTAACCGGTGACAGTAGAAAGATGTCATGGTTGTAGAACTCACAGATACCTTCGTTTTGACTGGTTATGGCTCCCGTAACTCTAAACGAGCCAAGAGTTATGGCCCTCCGAATAATAGATATCCATAGGGTGCAACATGTACGGCCTAAGGTGCAACATCCGTCCAAAATGACGAAACCGTGCCGTACAACCTTTAGAAATGGGTGCATGGATTTGAAACGGTGCAGTACCATGGTGCACCACTCTCCAGCGATGGAAAATCGTTGACCAGCCACGGGGATCCCATTTTACAGAAAAAATCCACGTGACGAAAAAACGAAGGGTAAAAAACTTCCATGACCCGATTGAGGTTCGGATAGGATTTTTTGGGTATGAAACTAACCAGTGACGGCTGAAAGCCGTCATAACTGTAGAACTCACAGATACCTTCGTTTTGACAGGTTATGGGTCCCGTAACTCTAAACGAGCCAAGAGTTATGGCCCTCCGAATAATCGATATCCAAAGGGTGCAACATCTGCGGTGCAAGGTGCAACATCCGTCCAAAATGACGAAACATGCCGTACGACCTTTAGAAATGGGTGCATGGATTTGAAACGGTGCAGTACCATGGTGCACCACTCTCCAGCAATGGTAAATCATTGACCAGCCACGGGGATCCCGTTTTACAGAAAAAATCCACGTGACGAAAAAACGAAGGGTAAAAAACTTCAATGACCCGATTGAGGTTCGGATAGGATTTTTTGGGTATGAAACTAACCGGTGATGGCTGAAAGCTGTCATAGCTGTAGAACTCACAGATACCTTCGTTTTGACTGGTTATGGCTCCCGTAACTCTAAACGAGCCAAGAGTTATGGCCCTCCGAATAATCGATAACCTTAGGGTGCAACATCTACGGTGCAAGGTGCAACATCCGTCCAAAATGACGAAACCGTGCCGTACGACCTTTAGAAATGGGTGCATGGATTTGAAACGGTGCAGTACCATGGTGCACCACTCTCCAGCGATGGTAAATCATTGACCAGCCACGGGGATCCCGTTTTACAGAAAAAATCCACGTGAAGAAAAAACGAAGGGTAAAAAACTTCCATGACCCGACTGAGGTTCGGATAGGATTTTTTGGATATGAAACTAACCAGTGACGGCTGAAAGCCATCATAGCTGTAGAACTCACAGATACCTTCGTTTTGACAGGTTATGGGTCCCGTAACTCTAAACGAGCCAAGAGTTATGGCCCTCCGAATAATCGATATCCAAAGGGTGCAACATCTGCGGTGCAAGGTGCAACATCCGTCCAAAATGACGAAACCGTGCCGTACGGCCTTTAGAAATGGGTGCATGGATTTGAAACGGTGCATTACCATGGTGCACCACTCTCCAGCGATGGTAAATCATAGACCAGCCACGGGGATCCCGTTTTACAGAAAAATTCCACGTGACGAAAAAACGAAGGGTAAAAACATCCTTGACCCGATTGAGGTTCGGATAGGATTTTTTGGGTATGAAACTAACCGGTGATGGCTGAAAGCTGCATAGCTGTAGAACTCACAGATACCTTCGTTTTGACTGGTTATGGCTCCCGTAACTCTAAACGAGCCAAGAGTTATGGCCCTCCGAATAATCGATATCCTTAGGGTGCAACATCTACGGTGCAAGGTGCAACATCCGTCCAAAATTACGAAACCGTGCCGTACGACCTTTAAAAATGGGTGCATGGATTTGAGACGGTGCAGTACCACGGTGTACCACTCTCCAGCGATGGTAAATCATTGACCAGCCACGGGGATCCCGTTTTACAGAAAAAATCCACGTGACGAAAAAACGAAGGGTAAAAAACTTCCATGACCCGATTGAGGTTCGGATAGGATTTTTTGGGTATGAAACTAACCAGTGACGGTTGAAAGCCGTCATAGCTGTAGAACTCACAGATACCGACGTTTTGACTGGTTATGGCTCCCGTAACTCTAAACGAGCCAAGAGTTATGGCCCTCCGAAGAATCGATTTCCACAGGGTGCAACATCTGCGGTGCAAGGTGCAACAACCGTCCAAAATGACGAAACCGTGCCGTACGACCTTTAGCTATAGAACTCACAGATACCTTCGTTTTGACTGGTTATGGCTCCCGTAACTCTAAACGAGCCAAGAGTTATGGCCCTCCGAAGAATCGATTTCCACAGGGTGCAACATCTGCGATGCAAGGTGCAACATCCGTCCAAAATGACGAAACTGTGCCGTACGACCTTTAGAAATGGGTGCATGGATTTGAAACGGTGCAGTACCATGGTGCACCACTCTCCAGCGATGGTAAATCATAGACCAGCCACGGGGATCCCATTTTACAAAAAAAATCCACGTGACGAAAAAACGAAGGGTAAAAAACTTCCTTGACCCGATTGAGGTTCGGATAGGATTTTTTGGGTATGAAACTAACCGGTGACAGTAGAAAGATGTCATGGTTGTAGAACTCACAGATACCTTCGTTTTGACTGGTTATGGCTCCCGTAACTCTAAACGAGCCAAGAGTTATGGCCCTCCGAATAATAGATATCCATAGGGTGCAACATGTACGGCCTAAGGTGCAACATCCGTCCAAAATGACGAAACCGTGCCGTACGACCTTTAGAAATGGGTGCATGGATTTGAAACGGTGCAGTACCATGGTGCACCACTCTCCAGCGATGGAAAATCGTTGACCAGCCACGGGGATCCCATTTTACAGAAAAAATCCACGTGACGAAAAAACGAAGGGTAAAAAACTTCCATGACCCGATTGAGGTTCGGATAGGATTTTTTGGGTATGAAACTAACCAGTGACGGCTGAAAGCCGTCATAACTGTAGAACTCACAGATACCTTCGTTTTGACAGGTTATGGGTCCCGTAACTCTAAACGAGCCAAGAGTTATGGCCCTCCGAATAATCGATATCCAAAGGGTGCAACATCTGCGGTGCAAGGTGCAACATCCGTCCAAAATGACGAAACATGCCGTACGACCTTTAGAAATGGGTGCATGGATTTGAAACGGTGCAGTACCATGGTGCACCACTCTCCAGCAATGGTAAATCATTGACCAGCCACGGGGATCCCGTTTTACAGAAAAAATCCACGTGACGAAAAAACGAAGGGTAAAAAACTTCAATGACCCGATTGAGGTTCGGATAGGATTTTTTGGGTATGAAACTAACCGGTGATGGCTGAAAGCTGTCATAGCTGTAGAACTCACAGATACCTTCGTTTTGACTGGTTATGGCTCCCGTAACTCTAAACGAGCCAAGAGTTATGGCCCTCCGAATAATCGATAACCTTAGGGTGCAACATCTACGGTGCAAGGTGCAACATCCGTCCAAAATGACGAAACCGTGCCGTACGACCTTTAGAAATGGGTGCATGGATTTGAAACGGTGCAGTACCATGGTGCACCACTCTCCAGCGATGGTAAATCATTGACCAGCCACGGGGATCCCGTTTTACAGAAAAAATCCACGTGAAGAAAAAACGAAGGGTAAAAAACTTCCATGACCCGACTGAGGTTCGGATAGGATTTTTTGGATATGAAACTAACCAGTGACGGCTGAAAGCCATCATAGCTGTAGAACTCACAGATACCTTCGTTTTGACAGGTTATGGGTCCCGTAACTCTAAACGAGCCAAGAGTTATGGCCCTCCGAATAATCGATATCCAAAGTGTGCAACATCTGCGGTGCAAGGTGCAACATCCGTCCAAAATGACGAAACCGTGCCGTACGGCCTTTAGAAATGGGTGCATGGATTTGAAACGGTGCATTACCATGGTGCACCACTCTCCAGCGATGGTAAATCATAGACCAGCCACGGGGATCCCGTTTTACAGAAAAATTCCACGTGACGAAAAAACGAAGGGTAAAAACATCCTTGACCCGATTGAGGTTCGGATAGGATTTTTTGGGTATGAAACTAACCGGTGATGGCTGAAAGCTGCATAGCTGTAGAACTCACAGATACCTTCGTTTTGACTGGTTATGGCTCCCGTAACTCTAAACGAGCCAAGAGTTATGGCCCTCCGAATAATCGATAACCTTAGGGTGCAACATCTACGGTGCAAGGTGCAACATCCGTCCAAAATGACGAAACCGTGCCGTACGACCTTTAGAAATGGGTGCATGGATTTGAAACGGTGCAGTACCATGGTGCACCACTCTCCAGCGATGGTAAATCATTGACCAGCCACGGGGATCCCGTTTTACAGAAAAATCCACGTGACGAAAAAACGAAGGGTAAAAAACTTCCATGACCCGATTGAGGTTCAGATAGGATTTTTTGGGTATGAAACTAACCAGTGACGGCTAAAAGCCGTCATAGCGGTAGAACTCACAGATACCTTCGTTTTCACTAGTTATGGCTCCCGTAACTCTAAACGAGCCAAGAGTTATGGCCCTCCGAAGAATCGATTTCCACAGGGTGCAACATCTGCGGTGCAAGGCGCAACATCCGTCCAAAATGACGAAACCGTGCCGTACGACCTTTCGAAATGGGTGCATGGATTTGAAATGGTGCAGTACCATGGTGCACCACTCTCCAGCGATGGAAAATCGTTGACCAGCCACGGGGATCCCGTTTTACAGAAAAAATCCACGTGACGAAAAAACGAAGGGTAAAAAACTTCCATGACCCGATTGAGGTTCGGATAGGATTTTTTGGGTATGAAACTAACCAGTGTCGGCTGAAAGCCGTCATAACTGTAGAACTCACAGATACCTTCGTTTTGACAGGTTATGGGTCCCGTAACACTAAACGAGCCAAGAGTTATGGCCCTCCGAATAATCGATATCCAAAGGGTGCAACATCTGCGGTGCAAGGTGCAACATCCGTCCAAAATGACGAAACCGTGCCGTACGACCTTTATAAATGGGTGCATGGATTTGAAACGGTGCAGTACCATGGTGCACCACTCTCCAGCAATGGTAAATCATTGACCAGCCACGGGGATCCCGTTTTACAGAAAAAATCCACGTGACGAAAAAACGAAGGGTAAAAAACTTCCATGACCCGATTGAGGTTCGGATAGGATTTTTTGGGTATGAAACTAACCATTGACGGCTTAAAGCTGTCATAGCTGTAGAACTCACAGATACCTTCGTTTTGACTGGTTATGGCTCCCGTAACTCTAAACGAGCCATGAGTTATGGCCCTCCGAAGAATCGATATCCATAGGGTGCAACATCTACGGTGCAAGGTGGAACATCCGTCCAAAATGACGAAACCGTGCCGTACGACCTTTAGAAATAGGTGCATGGATTTGAAACGGTGCAGTACCATGGTGCACCACTCTCCAGCGATGGTAAATCATTGACCAGCCACGGGGATCCCGTTTTACAGAAAAAATCCACGTGATGAAAAAACGAAGGGTAAAAAATTCCATGACCCGACTGAGGTTCGGATAGGATTTTTTGGATATGAAACTAACCAGTGACGGCTGAAAGCCGTCATAGCTGTAGAACTCACAGATACCTTCGTTTTGACAGGTTAAGGGTCCCGTAACTCTAAATGAGCCAAGAGTTATGGCCCTCCGAATAATCGATATCCAAAGGGTGCAACATCTGCGGTGCAAGGTGCAACATCCATCCAAAATGACGAAACCGTGCCGTACGGCCTTTAGAAATGGGTGCATGGATTTGAAACGGTGCAGTACCATGGTGCACCACTCTCCAACGATGGTAAATCATAGACCAGCCACGGGGATCCCGTTTTACAGAAAAATTCCACGTGACGAAAAAACGAAGGGTAAAAACATCCTTGACCCGATTGAGGTTCGGATAGGATTTTTTGGGTATGAAACTAACCGGTGATGGCTGAAAGCTGTCATAGCTGTAGAACTCACAGATACCTTCGTTTTAACTGGTTATGGCTCCCGTAACTCTAAACGAGCCAAGAGTTATGGCCCTCCGAATAATCGATAACCTTAGGGTGCAACATCTACGGTGCAAGGTGCAACATCCGACCAAAATGACGAAACCGTGCCGTACGACCTTTAGAAATGGGTGCATGGATTTGAAAGGGTGCAGTACCATGGTGCACCACTCTCCAGCGATGGTAAATCATTGACCAGCCACGGGGATCCCGTTTTACAGAAAAAATCCACGTGACGAAAAAACGAAGGGTAAAAAACTTCCATGACCCGATTGAGGTTCGGATAGGATTTTTTGGGTATGAAACTAACCAGTGATGGCTGAAAGCGGTCATAGCTGTAGAACTCACAGATACCTTCGTTTTGACTGGTTATAGCTCCCGTAACTCTAAACGAGCCAAGAGTTATGGCCCTCCGAAGAATCGATTTCCACAGGGTGCAACATCTGCGGTGCAAGGCGCAACATCCGTCCAAAATGACGAAACCGTGCCGTACGACCTTTAGAAATGGGTGCGTGGATTTGAAATGGTGCAGTACCATTGTGCACCACTCTCCAGCGATGGTAAATCATTGACTAGCCACGGGGATCCCGTTTTACAGAAAAATTCCACGTGACGAAAAAACGAAGGGTAAAAACTTCCTTGACCCGATTAAGGTTCGGGTAGGATTTTTTGGGTATGAAACTAACCAGTGATGGCTGAAAGCTGTCATAGCTGTAGAACTCACAGATACCTTCGTTTTGACGGGTTATGGCTCCCGTAACTCTAAACGAGCCAAGGGTTATGGCCCTCCGAATAATCGATATCCTTAGGGTGCAACATCTACGGTGCAAGGTGCAACATCCGTCCAAAATGACGAAACCGTGCCGTACGACCTTTAGAAATGGGTGCATGGATTTGAAACGGTGCAGCACCATGGTGCACCACTCTCCAGCGATGGTAAATCATTGACCAGCCACGGGGATCCAATTTTACAGAAAAAATCCACGTGACGAAAAAACGAAGGGTAAAAAACTTCCATGACCCGATCGAGGTTCGGATAGGATTTTTTGGGTATGAAACTAACCAGTGACGGCTGAAAGCCATCATAACTATAGAACCCACAGATACCTTCGTTTTGACTGGTTATGGCTCCCGTAACTCTAAACGAGCCAAGAGTTATGGCCCTCCGAATAATCGATATCCATATGGTGCAACATCTACGGTGCAAGGTGCAACATCCGTCCAAAATGACGAAACCGTGCCGTACGACCTTTAGAAATGGGTGCATGGATTTGAAACGGTGCAGTACCATGGTGCACCACTCTCCAGCGATGGTAAATCATAGACCAGCCACGGGGATCCCGTTTTACAGAAAAAATCCACGTGACGGAAAAACGAAGGGTAAAAAACTTCCTTGACCCGATTGAGGTTCGGATAGGATTTTTTTGGTATGAAACTAACCGGTGATGGCAGAAAGATGTCATAGCTGTAGAACTTACAGATACCTTCGTTTTGACTGGTTATGGCTCCCGTAACTCTAAACGAGCCAAGAGTTATGACCCTCCGAATAATAGATATCCATAGATTGCAACATTTACGGCGCAAGGTGCAACATCCGTCCAAAATGACGAAACCGTGCCGTACGACCTTTAGAAATGGGTGCATGGATTTGAAACGGCGCAGTACCATGGTGCACCACTCTCCAGCGATGGGAAATCGTTGACCAACCACGGGGATCCCGTTTTACAGAAAAAATCCACGTGACGAAAAAACGAAGGGTAAAAAACTTCCTTGACCCGATTGAGGTTCGGATAGGATTTTTTGGGTATGAAACTAACCAGTGACGGCTGAAAGCTGTCATAGCTCTAGAACTCACAGATACCTTCGTTTTGACAGGTTATGGCTCCCGTAACTCTAAACGATCCAAGAGTTATGGCACTTCGAATAATCGATATCCAAAGGATTCAACATCTGCGATGCAAGGTGCAACATCCGTCCAAAATGACGAAACCGTGCCGTACGACCTTTAGAAATGGGTGCATGGATTTGAAACGACGCAGTACAATGGTGCACCACTCTCCAGCGATGGGAAATCGTTGACCAACCACGGGGATCCCGTTTTACAGAAAAATTCCACGTGACGAAAAAACGAAGGGTAAAAACTTCCTTGACCCGATTGAGGTTCGGATAGGATTTTTTGAGTATGAAACTAACCAAGGATGGCTGAAAGCTGTCATAGCTATAGAACTCACAGATACCTTCGTTTTGACTGGTTATGGCTCCCGTAACTCTAAACGAGCCAAGAGTTATGGCCCTCCGAAGAATCGATTTCCACAGGGTGCAACATCTGCGGTGCAAGGTGCAACATCCGTCCAAAATGACGAAACCGTGCTGTACGACCTTTAGAAATGGGTGCATGGATTTGAAACGGTGCAGTACCATGGTGCACCACTCTCCAGCGATGGTAAATCATTGACCAGCCACGGGGATCCCGTTTTACAGAAAAATTCCACGTGACGAAAAAACGAAGGGTAAAAACTTCCTTGACCCGATTGAGGTTCGGATAGGATTTTTTGGGTATGAAACTAACCAGTGATGGCTGAAAGCCGTCATAGCTGTAGAACTCACAGATACCTTCGTTTTGACTGGTTATGGCTCCCGTAACTCTAAATGAGCCAAGAGTTATGGCCCTCCGAATAATCGATATCCATAGGGTGCAACATCTACGGTGCAAGGTGCAACATCCGTCCAAAATGACGAAACCGTGCCGTACGATGACCCGATTGAGGTTCGGATAGGATTTTTTGGGTATGAAACTAACCAGTGACGGCTGAAAGCCGTCATAGCTGTAGAACTCACAGATACCTTCGTTTTGACTGGTTATGGCTCCCGTAACTCTAAACGAGCCAAGAGTTATGACCCTCCGAAGAATCGATTTCCACAGGTTGCAACATCTGCGGTGCAAGGTGCAACATCCGTCCAAAATGACGAAACCGTGCCGTACGACCTTTAGAAATGGGTGCATGGATTTGAAATGGTGCAGTACCATGGTGCACCACTCTCCGGCGATGGTAAATCATTGACCAGCCACGGGGATCCCGTTTTACAGAAAAATTCCACGTGACGAAAAAACGAAGGGTAAAAACTTCCTTGACCCGATTGAGGTTCGGATAGGATTTTTTGGGTATGAAACTAACCAGTGATGGCTGAAAGCTGTCATAGCTGTAGAACTCACAGATACCTTCGTTTTGACTGGTTATGGCTCCCGTAACTCTAAACGAGCCAAGAGTTATGGCCCTCCGAATAATCGATATCAATAGGGTGCAACATCTACGGTGCAAGGTGCAACATCCGTCCAAAATGTCGAAACCGTGCCGTACGACCTTTAGGAATGGGTGCATGGACTTGAAATGGTGCAGTACCATGGTGCACCACTCTCCAGCGATGGTAAATCATAGACCAGCCACGGGGATCCCGTTTTACGGAAAAAATCCACGTGACGAAAAAATGAAGGGTAAAAAACTTTCTTGACCCGATTGAGGTTCGGATAGGATTTTTTAGATATGAAACTAACCGGTGACGGCAGAAAGATGTCATAGCTGTAGAACTCACAGATACCTTCGTTTTGACTGGTTATGGCTCCCGTTACTCTAAACGAGCCAAGAGTTATGGCCCTCCGAATAATAGATATCCATAGGGTGCAACATCTACGGCGCAAGGTGCAACATCCGTCCAAAATGACGAAACCGTGCCGTACGACCTTTAGAAATGGGTGCATGGATTTGAAATGGTGGAGTACCATGGTGCACCACTCTCTAGCGATGGAAAATCGTTGACCAGCCACGGGGATCCCGTTTTACAGAAAAAATCCACGTGACGAAAAAATGAAGGGTAAAAAACTTCCATGACCCGATTGAGGTTCGGATAGGATTTTTTGGGTATGAAACTAACCAGTGACGGCTGAAAGCCGTCATAGCTGTAGAACTCACAGATACCTTCGTTTTGACTGGTTATGGCTCCCGTAACTCTAAACGAGCCAAGAGTTATGGCCCTTCGAATAATCGATATCCAAAGGGTGCAACATTTGCGGTGCAAGGTGCAACATCCGTCCAAAATGACGAAACAATGCCGTACGACCTTTAGAAATGGTTGCACGGATTTGAAACGGTGCAGTACCATGGTACACCACTCCCCAGCAATGGTAAATCATAGACCAGCCACGGGATCCCGTTTTACAGAAAAAATCCACGTGACGAAAAAACGAAGGGTAAAAATCTTCCTTGACCCGATTGAGGTTCGGATAGGATTTTTTGGGTATGAAACTAACCAGTGACGGCTTAAAGCTGTCATAGCTGTAGAACACATAGATACCTTCGTTTGACTGGTAATGGCTACCGTAACTCTAAACGAGCCAAGAGTTATGGCCCTCCGAATAATCGATATTCACAGGGTGCAACATCTACGGTGCAAGGTGCAACATCCGTCCAAAATGACGAAACCGTGCCGTAAGACCTTTAGAAATGAGTGCATGGATTTGAAACGGTGCAGTACCATGGTGCACCACTCTCCAGCGATGGTAAATCATTGACCAGCCAAGTGGATCCCGTTTTACAGAAAAAATCCACGTGACGAAAAAACGAAGGGTAAAAAACTTCCATGATCCGATTGAGGTTCGGATAGGATTTTTTGGGTATGAAACTAACAGTGATGGCTGAAAGCTGTCATAGCTGTAGAACTCACAGATACCTTCGTTTTGACTGGTTATGGCACTCGTAACTCTGAACGAGCCAAGAGTTATGGCCCTCCGAAGAATCGATTTCCACAGGGTGCAACATCTGCGGTGCAAGGTGCAACATCCGTCCAAAATGACGAAACCGTGTCGTACGACCTTTAGAAATTGGTGCATGGATTTGAAACGGTGCAGTACCATGGTGCACCACTCTCCAGCGATGGTAAATCATTGACCAGCCACGGGGATCCCATTTTTACAGAAAAAATCCACGTGACGAAAAAACGAAGGGTAAAAAACTTCCATGACTCGATTGAGGTTCAGATAGGATTTTTTCGGTATGAAACTAACCAGTGACGGCTGAAAGCAGTCATAGCTGTAGAACTCGCAGATAGCTTCATTTTGACTGGTTATGGCTCCCGTAACTCCAAACGAGCCAAGAGTTATGCCCCTCCGAAGAATCGATATCCACAGGGTGCAACATCTACGGTGCAAGGTGCAACATCTGTCCAAAATGACGAAACAGTGTCGTACGACCTTTAGAAATGAGTGCATGGATTTGAAACATTGCAGTACCATGGTGCACCACTCTCCAGCGATGGTAAATCATAGACCAGCCACGGGGATCTCGTTTTACAGAAAAAATCCATGTGACGAAAAAACGAAGGGTAAAAAACTTTCTTGACCCGATTGAGGTTCGGATAGGATTTTTTGGGTATGAAACTAACCAGTGACGGCTGAAAGCTGCCATAGCCGTAGAACTCACAGATACCTTCGTTTTGACTGGTTATGGCTCCCGTAACTCTAAACGAGCCAAGAGTTATAGCCCTCCGAAGAATCGATATCCACAGGGTGCAACATCTACGGTGCAAGGTGCAACATCCGTCCAAAATGATGAAACAGTGCCGTACGACCTTTAGAAATGAGTCCATGGATTTGAAACATTGCAGTACCATGGTGCACCACTCTCCAGCGATGGTAAATCATAGACAAGCCACGGGGATACCGTTTTACAGAAAAAATCCACGTGACGAAAAAACGAAGGGTAAAAAACTTCCTTGACCCGATTGACGTTCGGATAGGATTTTTTGGGTATGAATCTAACCAGTGACGGCGGAAAGCTGTCATAGCTGTAGAACTCACAGATACCTTCGTTTTGACTGGTTATGGCTCCCGTAACTCTAAACGAGCCAAGAGTTATGGCCCCCGAATAATAGATATCCATAGGGTGCAACATCTACGGTGCAAGGTGCAACATCCGTCCAAAATGACGAAACCGTGCCGTACGACCTTTAGAAATGGATGCAAGGATTTGAAACGGTGCAGTACCATGGTGCACCACTCTCCAGCGATGGTAAATCATTGATGTGCCACGGGGATCCCGTTTTATAGAAAAAATCCACGTGACGAAAAAACGAAGGGTAAAAAACTTCCATGACCCGATTGAGGTTCGGATAGGATTTTTTGGGTATGAAACTAACCTGTGACGGCTGAAAGCCATCATAGCTGTAGAACTCACAGATACCTTCGTTTTGACTGGTTATGGCTCCCGTAACTCTAAACAAGCCAAGAGTAATGGCCCTCCGAAGAATCGATTTCCACAGGGTGCAACATCTGCGGTGCAAGGTGCAACTTCCGTCCAAAATGACGTAACAGTGCCGTACGACCTTTAGAAATGGGTGCATGGATTTGAAATGATGCAGTACATTGGTGCACCATTCTCCAGCGATGGTAAATCATAGACCAGCCACGGTGATCCTGTTTTACATAAAAATCCACGTGATGAAAAAACGAAGGGTAAAAAACTTCCTTGACCCGATTGAGGTTCGGATAGGAATTTTTGGGTATGAAACTAACCAAAGACGGCTGAAAGCTGCCATAGCTGTAGAACTCATAAATACCTTCGTTTTGACTGGTTACGGCTCCCGTAACTCTAAACGAGCCAACAGTTATGTCCCTCCGAAGAATCGATATCCACAGGGTGCAACATCTACGGTGCAAGGTGCAACATCCGTCCAAAATGACGAAACATTGCCGTACGACCTTTGGAAATGAGTGCATGGATTTGAAACACTGCAATACCATGGTGCACCACTCTCAGCGATGGTAAATCATAGACCAGCCACGGGGATCCCGTTTTACAGAAAAAATCCACGTGACGAAAAAACGAAGGGTAAAAATCTTCCTTGACCCGATTGAGGTTCGGATAGGATTTTTTGGGTATGAAACTAACCAGTGACGGCTTAAGGCTGTCATAGCTGTAGAACACACAGATACCTTCGTTTGACTGGTAATGGCTCGCGTAACTCGAAACGAGCCAAGAGTTATGGCCCTCCGAATAAACGATATCCACAGGGTGCAACATCTACGGTGCAAGGTGCAACATCCGTCCAAAATGACGAAACCGTGCCGTACGACCTTTAGAAATGGGTGCATGGATTTGAAATGGTGCAGTACCATGGTGCACCACTCTCCAGCGATGGTAAATCATTGACCAGCCACGAGGATCCCGTTTTACAGAAAAAATCCACGTGATGAAAAAACGAAGGGTAAAAAACTTCCATGACCTGATTGAGGTTCGGATAGGATTTTTTGGGTATGAAACTAACTAGTGACGGCTGAAAGCTTTCATAGCTGTAGAACTCGCAGATACCTTCGTTTTGACTGGTTATGGCTCCCGTAACTCTAAACGAGCCAATAGTTATGGCCCTCCGAAGAATCGATTTCCACAGGGTGCAACATCTACGGTGCAAGGTGCAACATCCGTCCAAAATGACGAAACCGTGTCGTACGACCATTAGAAATGGGTGCATGGATTTGAAACGGTGTAGTACCATAGTGCACCACTCTCCAGCGATGGTAAATCATTGTCCAGCCACGGAGATCTCGTTTTTACAGAAAAAATCCACGTGACGAAAAAAACGAAGGGTAAAAGAACAGCACCATTTCCGGAGCACTAGCAATCTCAAGGCAGCTAGCCCCAAGTTTCGAACAAGTGAATCTGATAATAGCAATCGAAGAAGGAACCTGGATGACTCCTATCCGGAAATATTTGCAAGATGGCATACTACCCGACAGGCGTGACGAAGCCAAGAAGATCTTGAGGAAAGTTCCCCACTACACAATACAAGAAGGCATCCTCTACCGGCGTGGCTTCTCTAGCCCCTTATTAAGATGCGTCGCCGGAAGGGAAGCCAAGGAGATATTAACAAACATCCATCAGGGAGGATGCGGAGATCACACTGGAGGACAGACTTTGGCAAGAAAGATACTCCGATATGGATATTACTGGCCCATTCTAAACAAAGATGCCCTAGACTTCGTTAAGAAATGCGACAGATGTCAGAAGTTCGCCAAGATTCCTCGACTGCCCACAAACGAAATTACTCAAATGACTAGCCCTTGGCCCTTTGCTGTATGGGGAATTGACTTAATTGGCGAACTGCCAACGGGCCGAGGCGGAGCCAGATATGCTATAGTGGCAGTTGATTATTTCACCAAATGGGTGGAAGCGGAACCTTTAAATAAAATATCTTCAGCAAAAGTTATCAACTTCTTGATCAAAAACATTCTGTGCAGGTATGACGGCTTTCAACCGTCACTGGTTAGTTTCATACCCAAAAAATCCTATCCGAACCTCAATCGGGTCAAGGATGTTTTTTACCCTTCATTTTTTCGTCACGTGGATTTTTTCTGTAAAACGGGATCCCCGTGGCTGGTCTATGATTTACCATCGCTAGAGAGTGGTGTACAATGGTACTGCAATGTTTCAAATCCATGCACTCATTTCTAAAGGTCGTACGGCACTGTTTCGTCATTTTGGACGGATGTTGCACCTTGCACCGTAGATGTTGCACCCTGTGGATATCGATTCTTCGGAGGGCCATAAATCTTGGCTCGTTTAGAGTTACGGGAGCCATAACCAGTCAAAGTGAAGGTAACCGTGAGTTCTACAGCTATGACAGCTTTCAGCCGTCACTGGTTAGTTTCGTACCCAAAAATCCTATCCGAACCTCAATCGGGTCATGGAAGTTTTTTACCCTTCGTTTTTTCGTCACGTTGATTTTTTCTGTAAAACGGGATCCCCGTGGCTGGTCTATGATTTACCATCGCTGGAGAGTGGTGCACCATGGTACTGCAATGTTTCAAATCCATGCACTCATTTCTAAAGGTCGTACGGCACTGTTTCGTCATTTTGGACGGATGTTGCACCTTGCACCGTAGATGTTGCACCCTGTGGATATCGATTCTTCGGAGGGCCATAACTCTTGGCTCGTTTAGAGTTACGGGTGCCATAACCAGTCAAAACGAAGGTATCTGTGAGTTCTACAGCTATGATGGCTTTTAACCGTCACTGGTTAGTTTCATACCCAAAAAATCCTATCCGAACCTCAATCGGGTCAAGGAAGTTTTTTACCCTTCGTTTTTTCGTCACGTGGATTTTTTCTGTAAAACGGGATCCCCGTGGCTGGTCTATGATTTACCATCGCTGGAGAGTGGTGCACCATGGTACTGCAATGTTTCAAATCCATGCACTCATTTCTAAAGGTCGTACGGCACTGTTTCGTCATTTTGGACGGATGTTGCACCTTGCACCGTAGATGTTGCACCCTGTGGATATCGATTCTTCGGAGGGCCATAACTCTTGGCTCATTTAGAGTTACGGGAGCCATAACCAGTCAAAACGAAGGTATCTGTGAGTTCTACCGCTATGACGGCTTTCAACCGTCACTGGTTAGTTTCATACCCAAAAAATCCTATCCGAACCTCAATCGGGTCAAGGAAGTTTTTTACCCTTCGTTTTTTCGTCACGTGGATTTTTTCTGTAAAACGGGATCCCCGTTGCTGGTCAATGATTTACCATCGCTAGAGAGTGGTGCACCATGGTACTGCAATGTTTCAAATCCATGCACTCATTTCTAAAGGTCGTACGGCACTGTTTCGTCATTTTGGACGGATGTTGCACCTTGCACCGTAGATCTTGCACCCTGTGGATATTGATTCTTCGGAGGGCCATAACTCTTGGCTCGTTTAAAGTTACGGGAGCCAAAACCAGTCAAAACGAAGGTATCTGTGAGTTCTACAGCTATGACGGCTTTCAGCCGTCACTGGTTAGTTTCATACCCAAAAAATCCTATCCGAACCTCAATCGGGTCAAGGATGTTTTTTACCCTTCATTTTTTCGTCACGTGGATTTTTTCTGTAAAACGGGATCCCCGTGGCTGGTCTATGATTTACCATCGCTAGATAGTGGTGTACAATGGTACTGCAATGTTTCAAATCCATGCACTCATTTCTAAAGGTCGTACGGCACTGTTTCGTCATTTTGGACGGATGATGCACCTTGCACCGTAGATGTTGCACCCTGTGGATATCGATTCTTCGGAGGGCCATAACTCTTGGCTCGCTTAGAGTTACGGGAGCCATAACCAGTCAAAACGAAGCTAACTGTGAGTTCTACAGCTATGACAGCTTTCAGCCGTCACTGGTTAGTTTCGTACCCAAAAATCCTATCCGAACCTCAATTGGGTCAAGGAAGTTTTTTACCCTTCGTTTTTTCGTCACGTGGATTTTTTCTGTAAAACGGGATCCCTGTGGCTGGTCTATGATTTACCATCACTGAAGAGTGGTGCACCATGGTACTGCAATGTTTCAAATCCATGCACTCATTTCTAAAGGTCGTACGGCACTGTTTCGTCATTTTGGACGGATGTTGCACCTTGCACCGTAGATGTTGCACCCTGTGGATATCGATTCTTCGGAGGGCCATAACTCTTGGCTCGTTTAGAGTTACGGGAGCCATAACCAGTCAAAACGAAGGTATCTGTGAGTTCTACAGCTATGATCGCTTTTAGCTATCACTGGTTAGTTTCATACCCAAAAAATCCTATCCGAACCTCAATCGGGTCAAGGAAGTGTTTTACCCTTTGTTTTTTCGTCACGTGGATTTTTTCTGTAAAACGGGATCCCCGTGGCTGGTCTATGATTTACCATCGCTAGAGAGTGGTGCACCATGGTACTGCAATGTTTCAAATCCATGCACTCATTTCTAAAGGTCGTACGGCACTGTTTCGTCATTTTGGACGGATGTTTCACCTTGCACCGTAGATGTTGCACCCTGTGGATATCGATTCTTCGGAGGGCCATAACTCTTGGCTCGTTTAGAGTTACGGGAGCCAAAACTAGTCAAAATGAAGGTACCTGTGAGTTCTACAGCTATGACGGCTTTCAGCCGTCACTGGTTAGTTTCATACCCAAAAAATCATATCCGAACCTCAATCGGGTTAAGGATGTTTTTTACCCTTCGTTTTTTCGTCACGTGGATTTTTTCTGTAAAACGGGATCCCCGTGGCTGGTCTATGATTTACCATCGCTGGAGAGTGGTGCACCATGGTACTGCAATGTTTCAAATCCACGCACTCATTTCTAAAGGTCGTACGGCACTGTTTCGTCATTTTGCATGGATGTTGCACCTTGCACCGTAGATGTTGCACCCTGTGGATATCGATTCTTCGAAGGGCCATAACTCTGGGCTCGTTTGGAGTTACGGGAGCGATAACCAGTCAAAACGAAGGTATCTGTGAGTTCTACAGCTATGACGGCTTTCAGCCGTCACTGGTTAGTTTCATACCCAAAAAATCCTATCCGAACCTCAATCGGGTCACGGAAGTTTTTTATCCTTCGTTTTTTCGTCACGTGGATTTTTTCTGTAAAACGGGATCCCCGTGGCTGGTCTCTGATTTACCATCGCTGAGGAGTGGTGCACCATGGTACTGCAATGTTTCAAATCCATTCACTCATTTCTAAAGGTCGTACGACACTGTTTCGTCATTTTGGACGGATGTTGCACCTTGCACCGTAGATGTTGCACCCTGTGGATATTGATTCTTCGGACGGCCATAACTCCTAGCTCGTTTAGAGTTACGGGAGCCATAACTAGTCAAAACGATGGTATCTATGAGTTCTACAGCTATGACAGCTTTCAGACGTCACTGGTTAGTTTCATACCCAAAAAATCCTATTCGAACCTCAATCGGGTCAAGGAAGTTTTTTACCCTTCGTTTTTTCGTCACGTGGATTTTTTCTGTAAAACGGGATCCCCGTGGCTGGTCTATGATTTACCATCGCTGGAGAGTGGTGCACCATGGTACTGCAATGTTTCAAATCCATGCACTCATTTCTAAAGGTCGTACGGCACTGTTTCGTCATTTTGGACGGATGTTGCACCTTGCACCGTAGATGTTGCACCCTGTGGATATCGATTCTTCGGAGGGCCATAACTCTTGGCTCGTTTAGAGTTACGGGAGCCACAACTAGTCAAAATGAAGGTACCTGTGAGTTCTACAGCTATGACGGCTTTCAGCCGTCACTGGTTAGTTTCATACCCAAAAAATCCTATCCGAACCTCAATCGGGTCAAGGAAGTGTTTTACCCTTTGTTTTTTCGTCACGTGGATTTTTTCTGTAAAACGGGATCCCCGTGGCTGGTCTATGATTTACCATCGCTAGAGAGTGGTGCACCATGGTACTGCAATGTTTCAAATCCATGCACTCATTTCTAAAGGTCGTACGGCACTGTTTCGTCATTTTGGACGGATGTTTCACCTTGCACCGTAGATGTTGCACCCTGTGGATATCGATTCTTCGGAGGGCCATAACTCTTGGCTCGTTTAGAGTTACGGGAGCCAAAACTAGTCAAAATGAAGGTACTTGTGAGTTCTACAGCTATGACGGCTTTCAGCCGTCACTGGTTAGTTTCATACCCAAAAAATCATATCCGAACCTCAATCGGGTCAAGGATGTTTTTTACCCTTCGTTTTTTCGTCACGTGGATTTTTTCTGTAAAACGGGATCCCCGTGGCTGGTCTATGATTTACCATCGCTGGAGAGTGGTGCACCATGGTACTGCAATGTTTCAAATCCACGCACTCATTTCTAAAGGTCGTACGGCACTGTTTCGTCATTTTGGACGGATGTTGCACCTTGCACCGTAGATGTTGCACCCTGTGGATATCGATTCTTCGAAGGGCCATAACTCTGGGCTCGTTTGGAGTTACGGGAGCGATAACCATTCAAAACGAAGGTATCTGTGAGTTCTACAGCTATGACGGCTTTCAGCCGTCACTGGTTAGTTTCATACCCAAAAAATCCTATCCGAACCTCAATCGGGTCACGGAAGTTTTTTATCCTTCGTTTTTTCGTCACGTGGATTTTTTCTGTAAAACGGGATCCCCGTGGCTGGTCTCTGATTTACCATCGCTGAGGAGTGGTGCACCATGGTACTGCAATGTTTCAAATCCATTCACTCATTTCTAAAGGTCGTACGACACTGTTTCGTCATTTTGGACGGATGTTGCACCTTGCACCGTAGATGTTGCACCCTGTGGATATTGATTCTTCGGACGGCCATAACTCCTAGCTCGTTTAGAGTTACGGGAGCCATAACTAGTCAAAACGATGGTATCTATGAGTTCTACAGCTATGACAGCTTTCAGACGTCACTGGTTAGTTTCATACCCAAAAAATCCTATTCGAACCTCAATCGGGTCAAGGAAGTTTTTTACCCTTCGTTTTTTCGTCACGTGGATTTTTTCTGTAAAACGGGATCCCCGTGGCTGGTCTATGATTTACCATCGCTGGAGAGTGGTGCACCATGGTACTGCAATGTTTCAAATCCATGCACTCATTTCTAAAGGTCGTACGGCACTGTTTCGTCATTTTGGACGGATGTTGCACCTTGCACCGTAGATGTTGCACCCTGTGGATATCGATTCTTCGGAGGGCCATAACTCTTGGCTCGTTTAGAGTTACGGGAGCGACAACCAGTCAAAACGAAGGTATCTGTGAGTTCTACAGCTATGACAGCTTTCAGCCGTCACTGGTTAGTTTCATACCCAAAAAATCCTGTCCGAACCTCAATCGGGTCAAGGAAGTTTTTTACCCTTCGTTTTTTCGTCACGTGGATTTTTTCTGTAAAACGGGATCCCCGTGGCCGGTCTATGAGTTACCATCGCTGGAGAGTGGTGCACCATGGTACTGCAATGTTTCAAATCCATTCACTCATTTCTAAAGGTCGTACGGCACTGTTTCGTCATTTTGGACGGATGTTGCACCTTGCACCGTAGATGTTGCACCCTGTGGATATCGATTCTTCTGAGGGCCATAACTCTTGGCTCGTTTAGAGTTACGGGAGCCATAACCAGTCAAAACGAAGGTAACTGTGAGTTCTACAGCTATGACAGCTTTCAGTCGTCACTGGTTAGTTTCGTACCCAAAAATCCTATCCGAACCTCAATCGGGTCATGGAAGTTTTTTACCCTTCGTTTTTTCGTCACGTTGATTTTTTCTGTAAAACGGGATCCCCGTGGCTGGTCTATGATTTACCATCGCTGGAGAGTGGTGCACCATGGTACTGCAATGTCTCAAATCCATGCACTCATTTCTAAAGGTCGTACGGCACTGTTTCGACATTTTGGACGGATGTTGCACCTTGCACCGTAGATGTTGCACCCTGTGGATATCGATTCTTCGGAGGGCCATAACTCTTGGCTCGTTTAGAGTTACGGGAGCCATAACCAGTCAAAACGAAGGTATTTGTGAGTTCTACAGCTATGATCGCTTTCAGCCATCACTGGTTAGTTTCATACCCAAAAAATCCTATCCGAATCTCAATCGGGTCAAGGAAGTTTTTTACCCTTCGTTTTTTCGTCACGTGGATTTTTTCTGTAAAACGGGATTTCCGTGGCTGGTCTATGATTTACCATCGCTGGAGAGTGGTGCACCATGGTACTGCAATGTTTCAAATCCATGCACTCATTTCTAAAGGTCGTACGGCACTGTTTCGTCATTTTGGACGGATGTTGCACCTTGCACCGTAGATGTTGCACCCTGTGGATATCGATTCTTCGGAGGGCCATAACTCTTGGCTCATTTAGAGTTACGGGAGCCATAACCAGTCAAAACGAAGGTATCTGTGAGTTCTACCGCTATGACGGCTTTCAACCGTCACTGGTTAGTTTCATACCCAAAAAATCCTATCCGAACCTCAATCGGGTCAAGGATGTTTTTTACCCTTCATTTTTTCGTCACGTGGATTTTTTCTGTAAAACGGGATCCCCGTGGCTGGTCTATGATTTACCATCGCTAGAGAGTGGTGTACAATGGTACTGCAATGTTTCAAATCCATGCACTCATTTCTAAAGGTCGTACGACACTGTTTCGTCATTTTGGACGGATGTTGCACCTTGCACCGTAGATGTTGCACCCTGTGGATATCGATTCTTCGGAGGGCCATAACTCTTGGCTCGTTTAGAGTTACGGGAGCCATAACCAGTCAAAGTGAAGGTAACTGTGAGTTCTACAGCTATGACAGCTTTCAGCCGTCACTGGTTAGTTTCGTACCCAAAAATCCTATCCGAACCTCAATCGGGTCATGGAAGTTTTTTACCCTTCGTTTTTTCGTCACGTTGATTTTTTCTGTAAAACGGGATCCCCGTGGCTGGTCTATGATTTACCATCGCTGGAGAGTGGTGCACCATGGTACTGCAATGTTTCAAATCCATGCACTCATTTCTAAAGGTCGTACGGCACTGTTTCGTCATTTTGGACGGATGTTGCACCTTGCACCGTAGATGTTGCACCCTGTGGATATCGATTCTTCGGAGGGCCATAACTCTTGGCTCGTTTAGAGTTACGGGTGCCATAACCAGTCAAAACGAAGGTATCTGTGAGTTCTACAGCTATGACGGCTTTTAACCGTCACTGGTTAGTTTCATACCCAAAAAATCCTATCCGAACCTCAATCGGGTCAAGGAAGTTTTTTACCCTTCGTTTTTTCGTCACGTGGATTTTTTCTGTAAAACGGGATCCCCGTGGCTGGTCTATGATTTACCATCGCTGGAGAGTGGTGCACCATGGTACTGCAATGTTTCAAATCCATGCACTCATTTCTAAAGGTCGTACGGCACTGTTTCGTCATTTTGGACGGATGTTGCACCTTGCACCGTAGATGTTGCACCCTGTGGATATCGATTCTTCGGAGGGCCATAACTCTTGGCTCGTTTAGAGTTACGGCAGCCATAACCAGTCAAAACGAAGGTATCTGTGAGTTCTACAGCTATGATCGCTTTCAGCCATCACTGGTTAGTTTCATACCCAAAAAATCCTATCCGAACCTCAATCGGGTCAAGGAAGTTTTTTACCCTTCGTTTTTTCGTCACGTGGATTTTTTCTGTAAAACGGGATCCCCGTTGCTGGTCTATGATTTACCATCTCTAGAGAGTGGTGCACCATGGTACTGCAATGTTTCAAATCCATGCACTCATTTCTAAAGGTCGTACGGCACTGTTTCGTCATTTTGGACGGATGTTGCACCTTGCACCGTAGATCTTGCACCCTGTGGATATTGATTCTTCGGAGGGCCATAACTCTTGGCTCGTTTAAAGTTACGGGAGCCAAAACCAGTCAAAACGAAGGTATCTGTGAGTTCTACAGCTATGACGGCTTTCATCCGTCACTGGTTAGTTTCATACCCAAAAAATCCTATCCGAACCTCAATCGGGTCAAGGATGTTTTTTACCCTTCATTTTTTCGTCACGTGGATTTTTTCTGTAAAACGGGATCCCCGTGGCTGGTCTATGATTTACCATCGCTAGAGAGTGGTGTACAATGGTACTGCAATGTTTCAAATCCATGCACTCATTTCTAAAGGTCGTACGGCACTGTTTCGTCATTTTGGACGGATGTTGCACCTTGCACCGTAGATGTTGCACCCTGTGGATATCGATTCTTCGGAGGGCCATAACTCTTGGCTCGCTTAGAGTTACGGGAGCCATAACCAGTCAAAACGAAGCTAACTGTGAGTTCTACAGCTATGACAGCTTTCGGCCGTCACTGGTTAGTTTCGTACCCAAAAATCCTATCCGAACCTCAATTGGGTCAAGGAAGTTTTTTAACCTTCGTTTTTTCGTCACGTGGATTTTTTCCATAAAACGGGATTCCCGTGGCTGGTCTATGATTTACCATCGCTGGAGAGTGGCGCACCATGGTACTACAATGTTTCAAATCCATGCACTCATTTTTAAAGGTCGTACGGCACTATTTCGTCATTTTGGACGGATGTTGCACCTTGCACCGTAGATGTTGCACCCTGTGGATATGGATTCTTCGGAGGGCCATAACTCTTGGCTCGTTCAGAGTTACGGGAGCCATAACCAGTCAAAATGAAGATATCTGTGAGTTCTACAGCAATGACAGCTTTCAGCCGTCACTGGTTAGATTCATACCCAAAAATCCTATCCGAACCTCAATCGGGTCATGGAAGTTTTTTACCCTTCGTTTTTTCGTCACGTGGATTTTTTCTGTAAAACGGGATCCCCGTGGCTGGTCTATGATTTACCATCGCTGGGGAGTGGTGCACCATGGTACTGCAATGTTTCAAATCCATGCACTCATTTCTAAAGGTCGTACGGCACTATTTCGTCATTTTGGACGGATGTTGCACCTTGCACCGTAGATGTTGCACCCTGTGGATATCGATTCTTCGGAGGGCCATAACTCTTGGGTCGTTTAGAGTTACGGGAGCCACAACCAGTCAAAACGAAGGTATCTGTGAGTTCTACAAATATGACTGCTTTCAGCCGTCACTGGTTAGTTTCATACCCAAAAAATCCTATCCGAACCTCAATCGGGTCAAGGAAGTTTTTCACCCTTCGTTTTTTCGTCACGTGGATTTTTTCCATAAAACGGGATCCCCGTGGCTGGTCTATGATTTACCATCGCTGGAGAGTGGTGCACCATGGTACTGCAATGTTTCAAATCCATGCACTCATTTCTAAAGGTCGTACGGCACAGTTTCGTCATTTTGGACGGATGTTGCACCTTGCACCGTGGATGTTGCACCTTGCACTGTAGATGTTGCACCCTGTGGATATCGATTCTTCGGAGGGCCATTACTCTTGGCTCGTTTAGAGTTACGGGAGCCATAACTAGTCAAAACGAAGGTATCTGTGAGTTCTACAGCTATGAAAGCTTTCAGCCGTCACTTTTTAGTTTCAAACCCAAAAATCCTATCCGAACCTCAATCGGGTCATGGAAGTTTTTTACCCTTCGTTTTTTCGTCACGTGGATTTTTTCTGTAAAACGGGATCCCCGTGGCTGATCTATGATTTACCATTGCTGGAGAGTGGTGCACCATGGTACTGCAATGTTTCAAATCCATGCATTCATTTCTAAAGGTCGTACGACACTGTTTCGTCATTTTGGACGGATGTTGCACCTTGCACCGTAGATGTTGCACCCTGTGGATATCGATTCTTCGGAGGGCCATAACTCTTGGCTCGTTTAGAGTTACGGGAGCCTTAACCAGTCAAAACGAAGGTATCTGTGAGTTCTACAGATATGACTGCTTTCATCCGTCACCGGCTAGTTTCATACCCAAAAAATCCTATCCGAACCTCAATCGGGTCAAGGAAGTTTTTTACCCTTCGTTTTTTCGTCACGTGGATTTTTTCTATAAAACGGGATCCCCGTGGCTGGTCTATGATTTACCGTCGCTGGAGAGTGGTGCACCATGGTACTGCAATGTTTCAAATCCATGCACCCAGTTATAAAGGTCGTACGACACTGTTTCGACATTTTGGACGGATGTTGCACCTTGCACCGTAGATGTTGCACCCTGTGGATATCGATTCTTCGGAGGGCCATAACTCTTGGCTCGTTTAGAGTTACGGGAGCCATAACCAGTCAAAACGAAGGTATCTGTGAGTTCTACAGCTATGACGGCTTTCAGCCATCACTGGTTAGTTTCATACCCAAAAAATCCTATCCGAACCTCAATCGGGTCAAGGATGTTTTTTACCCTTCGTTTTTTCGTCACGTGGATTTTTTCTGTAAAACGGGATCCCCGTGGCTGGTCTTTGATTTACCATCGCTGTAGAGTGGTGCACCATGGTACTGCAATGTTTCAAATCCATGCACTCGTTTCAAAAGATCGTACGACACTGTTTCGTCATTTTGGACGGAAGTTGCACCTTGCACCGTACATGTTGCACCCTGTGGATATCGATTCTGCGGAGGGCCATAACTCTTTGCTCGTTTAGAGTTACGGGAGCCATAACCAGTCAAAACGAAGGTATCTGTGAGTTCTACAGCTATGACAGCTTTCAGCCGTCACTGGTTAGTTTCAAACCCAAAAATCCTATACGAACCTCAATCGGGTCATGGAAGTTTTTTACCCTTCGTTTTTTCGTCACGTGGATTTTTTCTGTAAAACGGGATCCCTGTGGCTGGTCTATGATTTACCATCGCTGGAGAGTGGTGCACCATGGTACTGCAATGTTTCAAATCCATGCATTCATTTCTAAAGGTCGTACGACACTGTTTCGTCATTTTGGACGGATGTTGCACCTTGCACCGTAGATGTTGCACCCTGTGGATATCGATTCTTCGGAGGGCCATAACTCTTGGCTCGTTTAGAGTTACGGAAGCCATAACCAGTCAAAACGAAGGTATCTGTGAGTTCTACAGATATGACTACTTTTAGCCGTCACTGCTTAGTTTCGTACCCAAAAAAATCCTATCTGAACCTCGATCGGGTCAAGGAAGTTTATACCCTTTGTTTTTTCGTCACGTGGATTTTTTCTGTAACACGGGATCCCCGTGGCTGGTCTATGATTTACCATCGCTGGGGAGTGGTGCACCATGGTACTGCAATGTTTCAAATCCATGCACTCAATTCTAAAGGTCGTACGGCACTGTTTCGTCATTTTGGACGGATGTTGCACCTTGCACCGTAGATGTTGCACCCAGTGGATATCGATTCTTCGGAGGGCCATAACTCATGGCTCGTTTAGAGTTACGGGAGCCATAACCAATCAAAACGAAGGTATCTGTGAGTTCTACAGATATGACTTCTTTTAGCCGTCACTGGTTAGTTTTGTACCCAAAAAATCCTATCCGAACCTCAATCGGGTCAAGGAAGTTTTTTACCCTTCGTTTTTTCGTCACGTGGATTTTTTCTATAAAACGGGATCCCCGTGGCTGGTCTATGATTTACCATCGCTGGAGAGTGGTGCACCATGGTACTGCAATGTTTCAAATCCATGCACTCATTTCTAAAGGTCGTACGACACTGTTTCGTCATTTTGGACGGATGTTGCACCTTGCACCGTGGATGTTGCACCTTGCACTGTAGATGTTGCACCCTGTGGATATCGATTCTTCGGAGGGCCATAACTCTTGGCTCGTTTAGAGTTACGGGAGCCATAACCAGTCAAAACGAAGGTATCTATGAGTTCTACAGCTATGACAGCTTTCAGCCGTCACTGGTTAGTTTCAAACCCAAAAATCCTATCCAAACCTCAATCGGCTCATGGAAGTTTTTTACCCTTCGTTTTTTCGTCACGTGGATTTTTTCTGTAAAACGGGATCCCCGTGGCTGGTCTATGATTTACCATCGCTGGAGAGTGGTGCACCATGGTACTGCAATGTTTCAAATCCATGCATTCATTTCTAAAGGTCGTACGACACTGTTTCGTCATTTTGGACGGATGTTGCACCTTGCATCGTAGATGTTGCACCTTGTGGATATCAATTCTTCGGAGGGCCATAACTCTTGGCTCGTTTAGAGTTACGGGAGCCATAACCAGTCAAAACGAAGGTATCTGTGAGTTCTACAGCTATGACAGCTTTTAGCCTTCACTGGTTAGTTTCATACCCAAAAAATCCTATCCGAAACTCAATCGGGTCATGGGATTCTTGTACCCTTCGTTTTTCGTCACGTGGATTTTTTCTGTAAAACGGGATCCCCGTGGCTGGTCTATGATTTACCATCGCTGGAGAGTGGTGCACCATGGTACTGCAATGTTTCAAATCCATGCACTCATTTCTAAAGGTCGTACGGCACTGTTTCGACATTTTGGACGGATGTTGCACCTTGCACCGTAGATGTTGCACCCTGTGGATATCGATTCTTCGGAGGGCCATAACTCTTGGCTCGTTTAGAGTTACGGGAGCCATAACCAGTCAAAACGAAGGTATCTGTGAGTTCTATAGCTAAGACGGCTTTCAGCCGTCACTGGTTAGTTTCATACCCAAAAAATCCTATCCGAACCTCAATCGGGTCAAGGATGTTTTTTACCCTTCGTTTTTTCATCACGTGGATTTTTTCTGTAAAACGGGATCCCCGTGGCTGGTCTATGATTTACCATCGCTGGAGAGTGGTGCACCATGGTACTGCAATATTTCAAATCCATGCACTCATTTCTAAAGGTCGTACGACACTGTTTCGTCATTTTGGACGGATGTTGCACCTTGCACCGTAGATGTTGCACCCTATGGATATCGATTCTTCGGAGGGCCATAACTCTTGGCTCGTTTAGAGTTACGAGAGCCATAACCAGTCAAAACGAAGGTATCTGTGAGTTCTACAGCTATGACAGCTTTCAGCCGTCACTGGTTAGTTTCGTACCAAAAAATCCTATCCGAACCTCAATCGGGTCATGGAAGTTTTTTACCCTTCGTCTTTTCGTCACGTGCATTTTTTCTGTAAAACGGGATCCCCGTGGCTGGTCTATGATTTACCATCGCTGGAGAGTGGTGCACCATGGTACTGCAATGTTTCAAATCCATGCACTCATTTCTAAAGGTCGTACGGCACTGTTTCGTCATTTTGGACGGATGTTGCACCTTGCACCGTAGATGTTGCACCCTGTGGATATCGATTCTTCGGAGGGCCATAACTCTTGGCTCGTTTAGAGTTACGGGAGCCATAACCAGTCAAAACGAAGGTATCTGTGAGTTCTACAGCTATGACAGCTTTCAGCTATCAGTGGTTAGTTTCATACCCAAAAAATCCTATCCGAACCTCAATCGGGTCAAGGAAGTTTTTTACCCTTCATTTTTTCGTCACGTGGATTTTTTCTGTAAAACGGGATCCCCGTGGCTGGTTTATGATTTACCATCGCTAGAGAGTGGTGCACCATGGTACTGCAATGTTTCAAATCCATGCACTCATTTCTAAAGGTCGTACGGCACTGTTTCGTCATTTTGGACGGATGTTGCACCTTGCACCGTAGATGTTGCACCCTGTGGATATCGATTCTTCGGAGGGCCATAACTCTTGGCTCGTTCAGAGTTACGGGAGCCATAACCAGTCAAAACGAAGGTATCTGTGAGTTCTACAGTTATGACGGCTTTTAGCCGTCACTGGTTAGTTTCAAACCCAAAAATCCTATCCGAACCTCAATCGGGTTATGGAAGTTTTTTACCCTTCGTTTTTACGTCACGTGGATTTTTTCTGTAAAACGGGATCCCCGTGGCTGGTATATGATTTACCATCGCTGGAGAGTGGTGCACCATGGTACTGCCATGTTTCAAATCCATGCACTCATTTCTAAAGGTCGTACGGCACTGTTTCGTCATTTTGGACGGATGTTGCACCTTGCACCGTAGATGTTGCACCCTGTGGATATCGATTCTTCGGAGGGCCATAACTCTTGGCTCGTTTAGAGTTACGGGAGCCATAATCCGTCAAAACGAAGGTATCTGTGAGTTCTATAGCTATGACGGCTTTCAGCCGTCACTGGTTAGTATCATACCCAAAAAATCCTATCCGAACCTCAATCGGGTCAAGGATGTTTTTTACCCTTCGTTTTTTCGTCACGTGGATTTCTTCTGTAAAACGGGATCCCCGTGGCTGGTCTATGATTTACCATCGCTGGAGAGTGGTGCACCATGGTACTGCAATGTTTCAAATCCATGCACTCATTTCTAAAGGTCGTTCGGCACTGTTTCGTCATTTTGGACGGATGTTGCACCTTGCACCGTAGATGTTGCACCCTGTGGATATCGATTCTTCAGAGGGCCATAACTCTTGGCTCGTTTAGAGTTACGGGAGCCATAACCAGTCAAAACGTAGGTATCTGTGAGTTCTACAATTATGACGGCTTTCAGCCATCACTGGTTAGTTTCAAACCCAAAAATCCTATCCGAACCTCAATCGGGTCATGGAAGTTTTTTACCCTTCGTTTTTTCGTCACGTGGATTTTTTCTGTAAAACAGGATCCCCGTGGCTGGTATATGATTTACCATCGCTGGAGAGTGGTGCACCATGGTACTGCCATGTTTCAAATCCATGCACTCATTTCTAAAGGTCGTACGGCACTGTTTCGTCATTTTGGACGGATGTTGCACCTTGCACCGTAGATGTTGCACCCTGTGGATATCAATTCTTCGGAGGGCCATAACTCTTGGCTCGTTTAGAGTTACGGGAGCCATAACCAGTCAAGTCGAAGGTATCTGTGAGTTCTACAGCTATGACAGCTTTCAGCTATCACTGGTTAGTTTCATACCCATAAAATCCTATCCGAACCTCAATCGGGTCAAGGAAGTTTTTTACCCTTCATTTTTTCGTCACGTGGATTTTTTCTATAAAACGGGATCCCCGTGGCTGGTGTATGATTTACCATCGCTAGAGAGTGGTGCACCATGGTACTGCAATGTTTCAAATCCATGCACTCATTTCTAAAGGTCGTACGGCACTGTTTCGTCATTTTGGACGGATGTTGCACCTTGCACCGTAGATGTTGCACCCTGTGGATATCGATTCTTCAGAGGGCCATAACTCTTGGCTCGTTCAGAGTTACGGGAGCCATAACCAGTCAAAACGAAGGTATCTGTGAGTTCTACAGTTATGACGGCTTTCAGCCGTCACTGGTTTGTTTCATACCCAAAAATCCTATCCGAACCTCAATCGGGTCATGGAAGTTTTTTACCCTTCGTTTTATCGTCACGTGGATTTTTTCTGTAAAATGGGATCCCCGTGGCTGGTCTATGATTTACCGTCGCTGGAGAGTGGTGCACCATGGTACTGCAATGTTTCAAATCCATGCACTCATTTCTAAAGGTCGTACGGCACTGTTTCGTCATTTTGGACGGATGTTGCACCTTGCACCGTAGATGTTGCACCCTGTGGATATCGATTCTTCAGAGGGCCATAACTCTTGGCTCGTTTAAAGTTACGGGAGCCAAAACCAGTCAAAGCGAAGTTATCTGTGAGTTCTACCGCTATGACAGCTTTCAGCCGTCACTGGTTAGTTTCATACCCAAAAAATCCTGTCTGAACCTCAATCGGGTCAAGGAAGTTTTTTACCCTTCGTTTTTTCGTCACGTGGATTTTTTCTGTAAAACGGGATCCCCATGGCTGGTCTATGATTTACCATCGCTGGAGAGTGGTGCACCATGGTACTGCATTGTTTCAAATCCATGCACTCATTTCTAATGTTGGGCGAATTTTCACCCAGAAGATCTCGAGACCGAGAAGCATCAGTTTCACCCGGGTTCGCAACCTCCATTCCATCCGGTTCCTAAGTCCATTTGGCATTCCAAGCACAAGTTCATTCGGCAATTCAAGGTATATACCATTCGGTCCATGCATACTTTCCTCCAAGAACATTTTGCACAAGGCCATGCCACATTCGGTCAAACACATTCGGTCCTCCAATCTCACCGTGCTCCAACCTCCACCACCGGACCATTCATAGCCGGACCAACGCCACCGAATCAACCCTACACCGGTCCATTGCCTACCGGACCAAACTCCCAGCCGAACCACACGTGTCCAACCCTATGCCAAACCAACATACTACCGGTCCACTCCCCCACCGAACCAACTTCCACCGAATGAACCTCCAAACCACCTACCACCGGTCCACTCCATCACCGGTCCAAGCTCCATGCCGAATGAAGCTTCGCCGAACCAGAACGTTACCAGGCCAGATTGCTTCAGCCCGGGCCCACCAGCAGCTATATACATCCAAGACCCCTGCCCCCTACCTCACTCTATAAATAGAGGGGCAGGGGTACAACAATGGCGGACAAGTTTGAGAGCTCAAGCAAGGAAGGAACTTTCAAACTACTTTCATATACTTGTATACAAAGCTTTGTACTTGTAATCTGAAAGAAAAAAGGATAATAACATATAAAGTGGACGTAGGCATGTTCTGGCCGAACCACTATAAATCTGTGTGTCTTTTACATTTCAGCCCCTGCTTTTTACATATTCGCATAACTCATCCAAACCATTGAAAATCGCATATAATCAACTAAATAACACGACTTGGAGGTGTTTGCCCATTTTTTGCGCAAACATTTTTGGTGCTTTCACTGAGAGCTTGGAACTCGAAGCTTCAGCTTCCCTCATTCAACCTTCTTTCCCAATAGCACCCTTCATTGCCTAGGAAACATGACTTCCTGGCCAAGAAAAGACGCCAACAAGGGAAAGAACGTTGCAACCAACAGCGCTCCGAATCCAGTGGATGCAGATCAAGAGAACCATCCCACTACAACAGCAATGCCACATGTAGATCAGGCAATTCCAACACCCCCTACCGCGGAACAACCGGCAGTAATCAATAGGACAGACCTAGACAGAGTTGTGGAGGAAGTGACTAACCGCTTCGCATCCCAACAAGAAGCTTTGGTGAACCAACTCATGTCACGCTTGAGGGATGTCGAAGAATCCAGCCGCAACACTGAATCATGGGGTGAATCTCAATCTGGAGGATCTCGGAGACAGCAAAGGTCTTCCCTCTTTGAAGAAGCTATCAACAGGAACCACAATGATAGGGGCCGCGCCCGGACTCAGCCCGAACTTCGACTCGAGGAAGCACTTGGAACCGAACCCAGTGGGGGAGGCGCCAGGCGAGGGTCGGATGTAGCTGAGCCAGTCATGCCACCTAATCATAGAAACCCCGCTGAACGGAGCCGAGCTAGAACCCAGCCCGAAGTTGACCCTATGGAAATGCTCGAAACAGAACCCCATAGGGGAAGATCAAGGCAGGGGGCAACTGTAGCTGGTCCTAGCATGCATCCGAGCAGCCAGAGACAACCACTGGATAACGTCAGAAGTGATAGACTATACCATCCCTACAGGTCATCTGGACGAGATCGATCCCGCAGGGAAGAACCAAAGTCATTTCTATCCGCTCCAAATTCTGTTGAAAGAATGGCACGACTATTCAGAGAATGCGTCCAACGGGAGCAAAGGGATCGAGGAATAGGCGCTAGGGTCACCAGCCCCTTTACCCGCAATATCGAAACTGCCATCACCCCCCGGGAATGGAAAATGCCAACCATGGAACCTTACAAAGGAACTTCTGACCCCATCGTACACTTACAGAGATGCACCCAGCGTATGCTCATGAGCGGAGCAACAGAAGGGGTGCTGTGTAAATGCTTTCTGCTATTCCTAGCAGATCTAGCTACCTCCTGGTTCTGCCATCTACCCCAAGGATCTATCAGCTCATGGGAGATGTTGAAAGAAAGGTTCATTAGCCAGTTCCGCATCCATGTGGAACAACCCAAGGATGCTTATTCTCTATCCAATGTCAAACAGAAATCCGGAGAGACACTACAACAATATCTAACCCGGTTCAACGCCGCAGCGGCCGCAGTTCAAGATGCCGATGAGAAGCTCACCCTAATGGCCCTCTGTAGTGGTGTACACCCAGATACCAAGTTTGCCAGAAGACTAACTAAGAAAAAAACAGCTACTTTACCTGATTTCTTCCATGAAGCTGGAAAGTATATGAGACTGGAAGACGCCGCCACTGAGAGGCAGTCAGGGCAACAAGGTAAGACAGCTCAGGACAAGGTTCCCGCTGCAGCTAAGGACGCTCGAAGAAATGAATCTAGAGACAATGCTGGAGGCAGGAAGGTTGAAAAGCGCCAATATCGACCAGGACCAAGATTTGACTCCTACACTCCTTTGAATGAAACAATCGAAAACATCTTCCTAGCCACTCTGGGCGAACTCGGATACAAGCGCCCCCCGCACAAGAAAGAATCAGATAACGCACTCAAGTCTGGAAAGTTCTGTCGCTTTCACGAATCTCACGGACATGACACCAATGAATGCCACCATCTCCGGCACTTGATCGAAGAACACATTAGAAGAAGAAGACTGGAACGCTATGTGAAAGGTCAGAATAGGACTCCAACTCCTGCCAATGAGAACTCAAAGCGACCCCTCCCAGAAGTAGGCGGAGGGAATCGCAACACCAATGGCTCTAGTCAAGAGAAGATAGTGGTCCATACCATCTCGGGAGGACCACACATCGCCGACAGAAGCTGGGCAGAGATGGAAAGATACGGCAAGTCACTTAGAAATGCTGAAGGCTATGTAAACTCCATTATGGAAGAACGCCACCCAAAACGGAAAGAAAGTGACGACATCATATTCAGTAGGCGTGATTTAGAAGGAAGACAGTATCCACATATGGATCCCATGGTCATATCTGCCTGGTTCGGTCCAGCTAAAGTTTTTCGAATTCTAATAGACACAGGAAGCTCCGTAAATATCCTGTTCAAGCATGCTTTTGATAAGATGAAGCTGTCAATGAAGGATGTATCTCCCTGCAACAAACCACTACATGGTTTCACTGGAGATGCAAAGTTACCCCTCGGGCAACTGGATCTCTTTGTCGAAATAGGTAGTCACCCCCTCTCTGCCGTGCGAAAACAAACGTTCATGCTAATTGAAAACCACTCGGCCTACAACGCCTTCTTGGGAAGACCAGCCTTATCTGACTTCCAAATTGTCCTAGCCCCGTGGTGCCTGAAGATGAAATTCCCAACAGATAACGGAATAGGAGAAGTGGAAGGAGATCAAGACGCTGCCCGAGACTGCTATGTAACTGAACTTCGCAATAACCGCAGAAAGAATAAAGGGAAAGATGCAGAGACTACTCTCTGCATGAAAAGCTTGGAAGCATAGCAACTAAAGAAAGCCCCTCCTCTTCGATATACCAGCGATCCCTTCAATGAACTAGACCCCAGGGAAAAAGAGGAGGAGGCTACCGCCGAGCCTGCAGAGGCTATGGAATTCGTATCTGTTGACAAGCATGATTCAAATAGACTATTAAAAATCGGATCTCAACTAAAAACGGAATTGAAAGATCAACTCATTGACTTTCTCCGCCACAACTTAGATGTATTTGCATGGACACATGCCGATATGACAGGAATCTCCCCAAACATAGCATGTCACATGCTGAACATCGATCCCATCAAGGTACCAGTAAAGCAGAAAAAGAGGAGTATGGGGGCAGAACGATCAGCAGCCCTTGATGAGGAAGTAAAGAACCTACTTGCTAATGGCTTCATACGAGAAGCCATCTACCCAGAGTGGATCGCTAACCCAGTACTAGTAAAAAAGGCCAATGGAAAGTGGCGAACATGTATCGACTTCTCCAACCTGAATGACGCTTGCCCGAAAGATTGCTTCCCACTTCCCCGAATCGACCAACTTGTAGACAGCACAGCCGGGCACGAACTCTTATCTTTTATGGATGCATACTCCGGATATAACCAGATTCCCATGCACGCTCCCGATCAAGACCACACTAGCTTCATCACTGACCGAGGATTATATTGTTACAAAGTCATGCCTTTTGGACTCAAAAATGCCGGAGCTACCTATCAGCGCCTCGTCAACAAGATTTTCGCGGAACTAATAGGACGAACAATGGAAGTGTATGTGGACGACAAGTTGGTGAAGTCCAAGAAAGCCGACGACCATGTAAGCCACCTGGGTGAAATGTTCCAGGTACTTCGCCGATATGGAATGAAGCTGAATCCTCTAAAGTGCTCCTTCGGAGTATCATCGGGAAAATTCTTAGGATTTATCGTCCATGCCAAAGGAATCGAAGCAAACCCTGAACAAATCCCGGCTCTAAAAGAAATAAGGATACCTTCCACTCGAAAAGAAATGCAGAGCCTAAACGGAAAGGTGGCCGCCCTAAGCAGATTCATTTCCAAAGCAACTGACAAGTGCGTCCCTTTCTTCGAAGCTCTCAAGAAAGACAAAGGAAAATTCGAGTGGACCGATGAATGCTTAAAGGCCTTCCTTAACCTGATCGAACACCTTCAGAGACCACCCGTACTCTCAACTCCAAACGAAGGCGAGGAGCTGTACCTATACCTCGCTGTATCATCTCATGCTCTAAGCGCCGCCTTGGTAAGAGAAGAAGACCGCACACAACACCCGGTTTACTTTGTAAGTAAGAGATTTACTGGGGCAGAAGCCAGATATCCAAAACTTGAGAGATTAGCGTATTGTTTATTGATCGCGTCACGAAAACGGCGACACTACTTCCAGTCTCGCTCCATCAGAGTTCTAACCGATCAACCGCTAATACAGGTGCTCCATCGTCCCGACACTTCTGGGCGACTCCTCAAATGGTGCATTGAACTAAGTCAGTATGATATCACCTACCATCCTCGCACCGCTATCAAAGGACAAGCCATGGCCGACTTCATTGCCGAATTCACTACCAACGAAGGCAAGGAACAACCCGAAATAGCAAAAAACGTCAAGTGGAACCTCTTTGTAGATGGAGCATCGAACGAATAAGGCTCGGGGGCAGGTATTGTGATCATCACCCCAGGGGAAGAAAGCTGTACTATGCATTAAGGTTGGAATTCACGGCCACTAACAACGATGCGGAATATGAGGCAGTAATAGCGGGATTGGAACTTGCCCTAGAAATTGGAGTCAATTCTTTATGTCTTCATAGTGATTCTCAGCTTATCGTAAACCAAGTACTAGGAGAGTTCCAGACTCGAGGAGAACGACTCACAGCATACCTAAAGAAAACCAAACTGCTGCTCGATCAATTGGACCACTATCTAATCAAACACATTCCTCGAGAAGAGAACCAAGAGGCCTACGAACTAGCAAAGAAAGCTAGTATGAAGAATAGCACCATTTCCGGAGCACTAGCCATCTCGAGGCAGATAGCCCCAAGTTTCGAACAAGTGAATCTGATAACTGCAATCGAAGAAGGAACTTGGATGACTCCTATCTGGAAATATTTGCAAGATGGCACACTACCAGACAAACGTGATGAAGTTAGGAAAATTTTGAGGAAAGCTCCCTACTACACAATACAAGAAGGCATCCTCTATCGGCGTGGCTTCTCTAGCCCCTTATTCAGATGCGTCGCTGGAAGGGAAGCCAAGGAAATCTTATTCAACATCCATCAAGGAAGTTGCGGAGATCACACTGGAGGGCAGACTCTGGCGAAAAAGATACTCCGATATGGATATTACTGGCCCACACTGAACAAAGACGCCTTAGACTTCGTCAGGAGATGCGACAGATGTCAGAAATTTGCCAAGATTCCTCGACTACCCACAAATGAGATTACTCAAATGACCAGCCCTTGGCCCTTTGCTGTATGGGGAATTGATTTAATTGGCGAGCTGCCAACGGGCCGAGGCGGAGCCAAATATGCTATAGTGGCAGTCGATTATTTCACCAAATGGGTGGAAGCGGAACCCCTAAATAAAATATCTTCAGCCAAAGTTATCAACTTCTTGATCAAAAATATTCTGTGCAGGTACGGAGTCCCACTCAAGATCATATCAGACAACGGACCCCAATTTGACAGCGAAGAATTCGCCGACTGGTGCCAAGTGCATGGAATTCACAAAAGCTTCTCATCAGTAGCTTATCCTCAGGCAAACGGACAAGTCGAAGCTGTCAATAAAATTCTCAAAACCCTAATCAAGAAGAAACTTGAGAAGTCAAAGGGCGCTTGGGTGGACGAACTTCCTACGGCACTCTGGGCCTACCGCACGTCTTTCAAAACATCAACAGGGCATACTCCCTTGTCTTTGGCATATGGATCGGAGGCAATGCTCCCAGTTGAGACTACTGTGCCTTCCCACCGTAGGATCCACTACAACCCAGAAGAAAACGAAGAACTCCTCCTCATGTCTTTGGATCTGATTGAGGAAAGGAGAAACGATGCAGTACTCAAAGCAGCAGCTCACAGACAAAAAGTGGCAGCACTATACAATTCCAAAGTCAAGCATCGCAGCCTACAAGAAGGAGATCTTGTCCTCAGGCGAATCTTTCCACGCCCCGGGGCACTGGACCCCATCTGGGACGGACCATATGTAATTCATAAAATCTCCACAACGGGGCTTATATTTTGTCAACAGTGGACGGAGAGGTGTTCCAGAGGGCATGGAACATCCGACACCTCCGTCGATACTTTTCTTAACTTGTACTGCCCATATGAAGTGAATTAACAAAGAGAATCAGTGGACGTAGGCACTTGCATGCCGAACCACTTTAAAAAATCTTGTCTTCTTTTAACTTGTTCCTTTATATCTTGGCTGCTTGTTAAGCTTTATCCTTTTCTGTTGAAAAAAATCCTATGGCATCTCCACTCAAGACGCACCGCGGCCTCATCTGGACAAGGCCTAACAGGTACGCTACGATTCTATGCACTCGCCAATGAGACACTTTTGCTCCAGCATCCCTCTGCTGCGGGTTAACTCATTGCTCGCGCCTGCCCACAAAGGCAACTGTAATGAGCCGATTATAAGTCATCATAAAGGCCGACTATAGCTGATGGCAGCTCATTACGGCGTTCGGCTCGCCGGCAACTGTGAACCTACTTTAAGCCCCAACATAAGGTGTGGCCAGCCAGGGGTAGTTCACGGCCAACGGCACCCACGCTAGCCGGCCACGGCAAATCGAATAATACCCACGATTACGGACCATAATGGTTCGGGTAGTCACCGTGCGCGATCTCGGCTCCGATGTGTCTTAAGTGCGGCTGTGGTAAAAAAGAAAACTCCCCGCGGAGGCGTTAGATGGGTGACAAATGTCTCCATGACCCACAGCTAGGGAAAGTGACTACAAAGCCCGTTTGCCACGAACTTAAGCACATCGACGGCCTTCCGTGACTGGAAGTTTTACTTTATCTAGATTTCCATTTCATTTAAATACTTTTCGCCTACCCTGTATGACGAACTCTAAAGTACAGGAAACCAAATAGGAAGCATTCACTCATGAGAATCTAAGCCTGCATACTGGGTGGCAAGGTACTCAGCTATATCCATGATCAGTTACACAAGACGCTCAAAGCTACCGCCTGCAAACAAAACATAAAGGGCGGTACTCTCTTCTCTTGTACATAAATACGTAACTATAGCTTATTCATACGTCACACTAACATTGCAAAACATGACATTATATTTCAAGCAAAAGCTTAACATCAAACACAACTAAAATCACAGGCATATACATAGTTATACTTCTCACGCAGCACATCAAAATGACAACAACATTCAAACATAACAAAATCAGCTTATATTATAAAATCACACAAAGTTATTCTTTGCAAATAGTATTATTACAGTCACATCAATGTCTTGGACTAACGTAAACAACGATAAAAAGAAATAAAAAGGCGGCCGAATCCGGACAAGTAACTAGCTGCGTCCACACTCCATCACCAACTTCCCAAGCCTACTTGGCCGCAGGGCCAGAGCTCCCAGCATGTTGATCGGAAGTTCCACCTGTCCAATTCAGAAGAGGAGCTCATTAAACGAACAATAAACGATCAAGTTATGGAAACCCGGGAAGAAAAGAAAAAGAAAAGAGTAACTCACCAACGTCCGCCGCTTGATCCTCATCCTCCAAATGCACACCCGCTTCCTCCGCAGCAAGCAGCCGCATCCCCTCCTTTACCGCCGCTTGCTCCTCCTTCGAGAACTGAGCAGTGACGCATCCAGACTAAAAGCCTCTCCACCTTCCTTATCCGCATTGACCCTGGCCTCCTCTAAAGCCCGAAGATATACCTTGGCCATGACCCGGGGGTAGTCATCCATCCAAGACAAGATGCCTTCCTTCCAAGTGCGGAAGCACATGTCCTGCAGCATCTCGTCCATCATCCCCTCATTCTCCTCAAACTCCCTCACCCGGGCCTCGGAAGCCTGCAACTTGGCGACAACAACATCCCTCTTCGATCGGTATCTCAAGCAGTCAGCCTGGAGAGACCTCCTCATTTCCTCCATCTCTTCCTTTAACTTGACTTGAGCCATCTCCGCGGCCTCAAGCCTCGCAAACAAATCCTCTACCTGCTCGAGATCCGCATTTCGAACCTCATCCACTGTCGCAATGGCCATGTCAATCCGCTCCTTACAGGCGGTCTCCACCTTCCGTAGTTTTGCCCTGCTAGCCTTTTCCATAGTCTCTTTTAGCCGCCTGGAGGCTTCCTCATGCTGAGAGATCTGAATAGCTTGATCAGCAAGCTGTTTGGCCTGATCGGCAACCTTTAGCCGCAGCCGAATATTAGCACTCCCAATCTCCTCCCCGGCTTTGACCAAACAAGCATGATGCTCCATTAACTTCTTGGTCTCTTCAGCCACCCGATCGATATTAGCCTTGGCCTCATCCCCCATGGTAACTACCCGAGTAGTGAGCAGATCAAGATCTAGGGATTGGCCTCATCGAGCACTCGTACCATGGGGTTGCGGGGAAGAAGGTGCTCACCCGTGGCCTCATCAAATGAGATATCCTGAGAGCTTGGATCTAAATCAGGATGACCGGCAAAGGGGTCACGAGGCACATGACGAGGCACGTCAGGACGTCTTATACGGATAACGGTTGGATTCTTGAAAGGAGGTGGAGGGGGGCCAGACTCTGTGCTCTCCTCCGTGGTATCACGAGGAGGCTGGGTAGGAAGCTGCGGACCAGTGGAGGACTCAAATAAGGAACGACTCCGCTTCTTTTTCTGAATGCTCTCTTCAATGACCCCAAGAAGAGGACGGTAACTGACCACGTCCCCAGTACGACCAGTGGGAGGCTTCGCAGAAGCTCTCATCAACTTGAATTGTTCGAGGCGGTGTCGAACATCTGACGTTTTAACCACCTGGCCTGCCCCTGGAATAAAGAACAAGTGTTACGAACATACAATGGTCCACAATTCAAGAAACATGTTAAGTTAAAAAGAAAGAAAAGTGAGAAGGCACATCTATTATACAAACCCTTCGGAGGAGTGGGGTACTGCAATAAGTCCTGAATCTCATTCCAGGACGGAAGTGAACCATGAAATATTCCTAAGTCCTTATCGAAAATGGAATCGGCGGAAGTCAAAAGTTCACCTTGCACCGCCGAAGTTACCCTAGCTGAGGAACCTTTAGGGGATGGATCGGCACCAGCCACAGCCTTGCCAGTTTTCTTCGCCTTCTCCGCTTCCGACTCTCCCTCCGATTCCCCGAAAGCCTGACGGAGAGCCTCATCCGTCCACTCCTGAAGCTCCCCTACTTGCCCGGAGGTTAAGGCACCAGTACCACTACTGCCCTGTCCATCGCCATCACCATCTCCATCGCCATCTCCTCCGCCCACTGACTCTCCTCCCATATCGCCTCCTTCGCCCTCTTCCGCACCTTCCTCCTCCGGGATGATCGGGCAAGTACTAGGAGAGGGGCCATCAGACTCCTTAAGCTTCTTGCCTCCCACGACTGGGTGTTGTGCAAAGGGCTTCCTCTTGCCACTCTTTACCGTGGCCCCCTCCTTAGCTTTAGCAGCCTTCTCCTCAGCCGTGTCCCTATGCTTAACCACGGACTGGTGCGGCAGGATCAAGTTGTACTCCAGGAGGGTAGCATTCCTGATCAGGAAAGAAGCCGACCTGTCCCGTGCCGTAATGGCCTTTATTTCAGCAGCCATCTGCGCCAAGGAATCATCCTCCACGACTGCAATGCCACCTGTCGCTAGCAAGAAATAGAAGCATGTCAAAAGAAGCACTACAGTCAGAACATGGAAAATATAAATGAAATTCATCTTACAGCCGGAAGTGAAAAGGCGGAAAGAAACAGAATCGTCCTTGATAAAAAACCATTCTTTCTTGAACATGGTAAACTTTGAATATAAGTCCAAGACCGGTTTGAAGGGCACGACCGCTTCTAGACTAATATACGGAGACCCCTTCTTGTAGCCTCTCAGGTTATACAAATATCGAATTTCCCGGTTAGAAGGAGGGCGCCCGTGCCTCCTCTGGAAGATGACGAAAAGGCTCACCAGAATGGCGTAAGAGTTAGGTTGAAGCTGGAATGGAGCCACCTTCAAATATGTGGTAAAGCTGACTATCCAGGCATTGATAGGAGGGATAGCACCACACATGCAATGATATCTTGTAAGCAAAGTAACCTTCGGGGGGATTATACGGCATCACTCCATCTCCCGGCAACAGCATGCAAACCCTGTCTATCCCGAAGGAACGGGATATAACATCAAGTTGCTCCTCCTTTAGGGAGCTAGGAAAGCAATCGGGAGGGGAGACCAGAAGTTCCTGAGGACCGTACCCGTCCACTAACGACCTCGGGGCAGGCCCATGTTGCACCGGTCCTGGTTGGGCTGGGGGCACGAAGGAAGATGACTCTCCTCTACCTTTAGACTTCTTTTTATCCGATCGGGTTTCTGCTTTGCGAGACATTTTCTGTAGCACAAGAAAAACACGGTGTTAGAACAAGAAGTATAGAAACATAAGCAAGCAAGTATCTAAAGCAAGCATATAAAAGCCTAAGATTTCGCTCAAGATTCAAATTTCCGAGTCTCATTCGGTATATGCCTCATTCGGTAGTTCCATTCGGCATTAGAAGTTCATCCGGTATACGAATTCGTTCGGTAGTACAGTGCAAAGTTCATCCGGCATTAAAATCCCAGGTTCATTCGGTACAAAGTATCATTCGGCATTAAAAGCCTTACGCGTGTATTCGGCAATCAGATTCATTCGGTAATCAAGGACATTCGGCAAGAGAGCATATACCTGGTTCGACAAGGGTTTGGTTCGGCAAAGGTTCGATTCGGTATGGGCTTGGTTCGGCTCTCGTTGGTTCGGTAAGGAAAAACTAAGGGGGTGTAGCCCCTATATATAGGCAAGCGCAGAAGCACCGGTCCAGCCGGTTCGGCATACTGGACAATCAAAAACCGAATGAAACCATCTCAGCCAGCAAAAACCAGATAAGTATCGTACTCTAGGGTCTATTGATAAAATAGAAATTATGATAACGATGAATAAGTAGTAAATCTTTCACTTAACATGGGTTAATCATTGACACATGTACGCGACCACGAACGGTCCACAGGCATGCTCTGAATGGCTATTAACCCTATCGTTGTGAGAATTTACACTTTGACATCCTTTTTAAAACTCATCGGTTGGACGGATATTTAGTTCTGCTAATTTTGAAATGGCTAAGCTACTTACACATGTACGGGGTCGCGAACAACCCTTAGGCATGCTCTGAGCTGGCGATAAACCACCTTGACAAACGATCCAGGGACCCACTCTAACGTGAACCTGGCGTCGATAAAGCTAAGCCCCCTCGGGGCACACTCTCTCGCCTCGAACGGCACAATTCACTTCATCACAAATATTTCAATCCCAAACAGTCGTCATCTGAAATCATATTAAAACTGTAAATTCCTTTGCAGGAAACCACAGGATATGAACATCCAGCCCATGACGTTACAAAACAAGCCTTCCTACCATAGGGAAACAAAGCGCGACACATGCAAGCACGTGCCCCACTTTGGGGGGCAAATGTTGGGCGAATTTTCACCCAGAAGATCTCGAGACCGAGAAGCGTCAGTTTCACCCAGGTTCGCAACCGCCATTCCATCCGGTTCCTAAGTCCATTTGGCGTTCCAAGCACAAGTTCATTCGGCAATTCAAGGTATATACCATTTGGTCCATGCATACTTTCCTCCATGAACATTTTGCACAAGGCCATGCCCTATTCGGTCAAACACATTCGGTCCTCCAATCTCACCGTGCTCCAACCTCCACCACCGGACCATTCATAGCCGGACCAACGCCACCGAATCAACCATACACCGGTCCATTGCCTACCGGACCAAACTCCCAGCCGAACCACACGTGTCCAACCCTATGCCAAACCAACCTACTAGCGGTCCACTCCCCCACCGAACCAACTTCCACCGAATGAACCTCCAAACCACCTACCACCGGTCCACTCCATCACCGGTCCAAGCTCCATGCCGAATGAAGCTTCACCGAACCAGAACGTTACCAGTCCAGATTGCTTCAGCCCGGGCCCACCAGCAGCTATATACATCCAAGACCCCTGCCCCCTGTCCCCTACCCCACTCTATAAATAGACGGGCAGGGGTACAACAATGGCGGACAAGTTTGAGAGCTCAAGCAAGGAAGGAACTTTCAAACTACTTTCATATACTTGTATACAAAGCTTTGTACTTGTAATATGAAAGAAAAAAGGATAATAACATATAAAGTGGACGTAGGCACGTTCTGGCCGAACCACTATAAATCTGTGTGTCTTTTACATTTCAGCCCCTGCTTTTTACATATTTGCATAACTCATCCAAACCATTGAAAATCGCATATAATCAACTAAATAACACGACTTGGAGGTGTTTGCCCATTTTTTGCGCAAACATCTAAAGGTCGTACGGAACTGTTTCGTCATTTTGGACGGATGTTGCACCTTGCACAGTGGATGTTGCACCCTGTGGATATCGATTCTTCGGAGGGCCATAACTCTTGGCTCGTTTAGAGTTACGGGAGCCATAACCAGTCAAAACGAAGGTATCTGTGAGTTCTACAGCTATGACGGCTTTCAACCGTCACTGGTTAGTTTCATACCCAAAAAATCCTATCCGAACCTCAATCGGGTCACGGAAGTTTTTTACCCTTCGTTTTTTCGTCACGTGGATTTTTTCTGTAAAACGGGATCCCCGTGGCTGGTCTATGATTTACCATCGCTGGGGAGTGGTGCACCATGGTACTGCAATGTTTCAAATCCATGCACTCATTTCTAAAGGTCGTACGACACTGTTTCGTCATTTTGGACGGATGTTGCACCTTGCACCGTAGATGTTGCACCCTGTGGATATCGATTCTTCGGAGGGCCATAACTCTTGGCTCGTTTAGAGTTACGGGAGCCATAACCAGTCAAAACGAAGGTATCTGTGAGTTCTACAGCTATGACAGCTTTCAGCCATCACTGGTTAGTTTCATACCCAAAAAATCCTATCCGAACCTCAATCGGGTCACGGAAGTTTTTTACCCTTCGTTTTTTCGTCACGTGGATTTTTTCTGTAAAACGGGATCCCCGTGGCTGGTCTATGATTTACCATCGCTGGGGAGTGGTGCACCATGGTACTGCAATGTTTCAAATCCATGCACTCATTTCTAAAGGTCGTACGACACTGTTTCGTCATTTTGGACGGATGTTGCACCCTGTGGATATCGATTCTTCGAAGGGCCATAACTCTTGGCTCGTTTAGAGTTACGGGAGCCATAACCAGTCAAAACGAAGGTATCTGTGAGTTCTACAGCTATGACAGCTTTCAGCCGTCACTGGTTAGTTTCGTACCAAAAAATCCTATCCGACCTCAATCGGGTCATGGAAGTTTTTTACCCTTCGTTTTTTGGTCACGTGGATTTTTTCTGTAAAACGGGATCCCCATGGCTGTTCTATGATTTACCATCGTTGGAGAGTGGTGCACCATGGTACATCAATGTTTCAAATCCATGCACTCATTTCCAAAGGTCGTACGACACTGTTTCGTCATTTTGGACGGATGTTGCAGCTTGCACCGTAGGTGTTGCACCCTGTCGATATCGATTCTTCGGAGGGCCATAACTCTTGGCTCGTTTAGAGTTACGGGAGCCATAACCAGTCAAAACGAAGGTATCCGTGAGTTCTACAACTATGATGGCTTTCATCCGTCACTGGTTAGTTTCATACCCAAAAAATCCTATCCGAACCTCAATCGGGTCAAGGAAGTTTTTTACCCTTCGTTTTTTCGTCACGTGGATTTTTTCTGTAAAACAGGATCCCCTCAGCTGGTCTATGATTTACCATCGCTGGAGAGTGGTGCACCATGGTACTGCAATGTTTCAAATCCATGTACTCATTTCTAAAGGTCGTACGGCACAGTTTCGTCATTTTGGACGGATGTTGCACCTTGCACCGTAGATGTTGCACCCTATGGATATCGATTCTTCGGAGGGCCATAACTCTTGGCTCGTTTAGAGTTACGGGAGCCATAACCAGTCAAAACGAAGGAATCTGTGATTTCTACAGCTATGATAGCTTTGGGCAGTCACTGGTTACTTTCATACCCAAAAAAGCCTATCCGAACCTCAATCGGGTCACGGAAGTTTTTTACCCTTCGATTTTTCGTCACGTGGATTTTTTCTGTAAAACGGGATCCCCGTGGCTGGTCTATGATTTACCATCGCTGGGGAGTGGTTCACCATGGTACTGCAATGTTTCAAATCCATGCACTCATTTCTAAAGGTCGTACGGCACTGTTTCGTCATTTTGGACGGATGTTGCACCTTGCACCGTAGATGTTGCACCCTGTGGATATCGATTCTTCGGAGGGCCATAACTCTTGGCTCATTTAGAGTTACGGGAGCCATAACCAGTCAAAACGAAGGTATCTGTGAGTTCTACAGCTATGACAGCTTTCAGCCATCATTGGTTAGTTTCATACCCAAAAAATCCTATCCGAACCTCAATCGGGTCAAGGAAGTTTTTTACCCTTCGTTTTTTCGTCACGTGGATTTTTTCTGTAAAACGGGATCCCCGTGGCTGGTCTATGATTTACCATCGCTGGAGAGTGGTGCACCATGGTACTGCAATGTTTCAAATCCATGCACTCATTTCTAAAGGTCGTACGACACTGTTTCGTCATTTTGGACGGATGTTGCACCTTGCACAGTAGATGTTGCACCCTATGGATTTCGATTCTTCGGAGGGCCATAACTCTTGGCTCGTTTAGAGTTACGGGAGCCATAACAAGTCAAAACGAAGGTATCTGTGAGTTCTACCACTATGACCGCTTTCAGCCGTCATTGGTTAGTTTCATACCCAAAAAATCCTATCCGAACCTCAATCGGGTCAAGGAAGTTTTTTACCCTTCGTTTTTTCGTCACGTGGATTTTTTCTGTAAAACGGGATCCCCGTGGCTGGTCTATGATTTACCATCGCTAGAGAGTGGTGCACCATGGTACAGCAATGTTTCAAATCCATGAACTCATTTCTAAAGGTCGTACGGCACTGTTTCGTCATTTTGGACGGATGTTGCACCTTGCACCATAGATGTTGCACCCTGTGGATATCGATTCTTCGGAGGGCCATAACTCTTGGCTCGTTTAGAGTTACGGGAGCCATAACTAGTCAAAACGAAGGTATCTGTGAGTTCTACAGTTCTGACGGCTTTCAGCCGTCACTGGTTAGTTTCAAACCCAAAAATCCTATCCGAACCACAATCGGGTCATGGAAGTTTTTTACCCTTTGTTTTTTCGTCACGTGAATTTTTTCTGTAAAACGGGATCCCCGTGGCTGGTCTATGATTTACCATCGCTGGAGAGTGGTGCACCTTAGTACTGCAATGTTTCAAATCCATGCACTCATTTCTAAAGGTCGTACGGCACTGTTTCGTCATTTTGGACGGATGTTGCACCTTGCACCGTAGATGTTGCACCATGGTACTGCACCGTTTCAAATCCATGAACCCATTTCTAAAGGCCGTACGGCACGGTTTCGTCATTTTGGACGGATGTTGCACCTTGCACCGCAGATCACTACAACAAAAAAGACTTTTAACAGCGTTTGAGAAACGCTGTTAAAAGTTTTCACAGCGTTTTTAGAAACGCTGTATAACGACATGCTGTCGTTGACCCTAAAGTTTTAACTGCAAAAATATAAACGCTGTCAAAAACCAACTTTCTACAGCGTTTATTAAACGCTGTTAATAATTTTTCTACTGCAAGGTATAAACGCTGTTAATAGTTTTCTACTGCAATGTATAAACGCTGTCGTAGGGATATGCATTTTTTTCCCCAATGAATTGACAGCAATGTATAAACGCTGTCGTAGGGATATGCATTTTTTTTCCAATGAATTGACAGCAATGTATAAACGCTGTCGTAGGGATATGCATTTTTTTTCTAATGAATTCAGAAAATGCTCTATACTCAGTACATTACAATTACAATACTTTGTGCAATTCAGTTCAAATAGTACTCACTCCCCGGTTCAACAATAATACATATAGTACAATTCAATTCAGATAGTACTCACTCCCCAGTTCAACAATAATACATAATACCATATGTAATCCAATTCAGATAGTACTCACTCCCCAGTTCAACAATAATACATATAGTACAAAGTTCAACAAGGTAGGCAGCAACAATACAATATTGTACATAGTTCATAACCTAAAATATCGGCAAGAAAATGAAATATAATATGGTCATAGACCCTAAGTTGCATGAAAACTCTAAGTCAACTGTCATAGAATCACAATGCGTCCGCAAGTTGCAGCAGTTATTCATGATCCAACCAAGCAATTTGCAGGCTTGCAGTAGCTCTGAGACATAAGTAAGAAGGCAAGTTCTTAAACTGTGGAATATTTAATTCATCATGACTGATTAGTGGAAGATCACCAACTTTGAAACCAAACTATTTATATATGAAATAAAAGCAAGCAGGTAAAAAAGTACGTTAATTTTTTGGAAGGCTAATTTGACGTTGTGCTTGTGTGAGATGCTTTCAATGCTCCACAGAGCCCTAATTTATACAGTGTTTTGAAATCCTAACTTGGCTCAACATATAATTGGCATGAACAGGCTTAGTCTTTACCATCAATGTCCCGATAACTATACCAAATTCAACATGGCAACTTTAATAACACAACCTACATTTAATTTATGACATTAAAATAGTAATCATTCTTTAAATTTAATAATTGATAGTTAAGAACATAAAGCTTAAACAGCAAACCTGTAGTTAACATTAATCAACTGAAATAGCTTTCGCATTAAAAATCAACTTGGCCCTGAAATCCCAGTAATCCCAATCTTAGCCCTGAAATATCAACTGAGGTCAACACACAGCCAACTGCCCGTTCAACTCAGCCCGGCACTAGTCATAGAAGCATTGAACAAACTCATAAAGACATGGACTTCTGCCTGAAAAGTGAAGACGCAATGAATGAAAATGATAAGTCAATAGAAGTAGATGACAGCAGAATCAATGAGAGATCGTTTAAACTTGCAACGTCAAACTAGTTTCAACTACAACGATTGAGACATAATACCCATGAAAAGATGGTTTATGGATTGCAAGGAAATTAAACTTATGTCATATGCTAGTTTAGAAATTCTTTGCTTTTGATGAATATTACTGTATGGACCATAGCACAATAAAACCTATAAAACAATATATTTCATTTGCATATGAACAAAGATACTCCAAGTTTTGTTATTTTTCAACATGGCAAGGATCAGTTCACACAATAAACTGAGAGATATTTCATAAGCTTTCCTTTACCAGGGAGCAACCAAAAAAGAAAGAAAAAGTAACATGTACTCCCAACATTTACTCCAAATTAAGTCATATTTCTATAAAAAAATTATATATATGAAGCTCAACAGTTCAATGCCAAATTTAATTACAGTTTTAATTGAATAAAAATGGTTTGGGTTGTTTAAGATATACTTATTAAATAATTGAAAGTACTCTAGGAAAAAACATATGATACTAGAGGATGTGTTCAGTAACATGGAAGGACATTATACTACACTAATAATCCAAATTATAATGTTACTACCTATCAATGCTATATAATGAACTGTGTGCAAGTTCACACTAATTTCCTAAAACCAATTAAATAGAATCCAAAGTTAGCTTTGATGGAAATCACTTTGAAGATTCAGCATTAAGTTCAAAATCTCTCTGTAGACTAGATTAACATATTTAATTTTTTATTAAACTTGGCTAAATTCTACAAATTTATTTAATTTAGTCGGATGTTTATAAAACTTGATTAATTTATTCTCATCACTAGACTCATAGTTATTGTTTGCTCTCAATTCAAATTAAGTAGGGAATATCCAAGACATGTAACATTGGGATTTTTCTCAGGTCATTAGAGCTGACATGCTTTTTTCAATTGGTATAATGTGTATAGGATGTTATCACTATCCACGTTACCAAATTTAGGTACATGCAGTGGTTGCAGGTAGAAGAAAATAATGATCATAAATAGATATTTACAGTAATTCTAACATAAATAAATTACAACTTGTAACACAAACGATCTTTATATATAGTTTTATAGCTAAATACATAGGAAAACATAAGTGTATAGTTATATACTTAAAGACATCTTTCTTAAGGAAGCAGAAGATCATGTAGGGTAAATGGCTCTTTTGGGAGAGGAATGAGTAATGTAAAAATTGTCGTATATGAGCTAAACTATGTACACCTAAATCTAAATAGAGCAATAAATTCAATAGAGACGGTATTAAGAGAAAGAATAAATATAATTATTTCTAAAGCTATGAAGCGCCTAAAAAAAGAAGCAAAAAGAGTTAAAGATTAAAAATATGCTAAGTACAACATGTATAACATTCACCTGAGAGTAGAGCTAGCCATTCCGATCCTCTAATAAAGTGAGGCTAAGTACAGCATGTTCGAGTTGAAAGCACCAGTCCATCAAACATTGGTTTTGCAGTATGGCTGCTGTTGCTACAGTGGCTGCTATGAGATAGCTTCGCTACTGAGTGGAGATGGATGTGAGAACGCGCATCGTGGAGTTGAGGCAACATGATTAGCACTTACTGTAGTTGAGCATTACAAACATATGTGTACTACTCTAGAAGTCTTTCCATGAACTATTCAAGCAACAGGATTAGCACTTACTGTAGTTCTAATTAAATAAATACAACTACACTCATTGTTGCATAATACAAATGAACCATCAAATTGCACAATGATACCTTATAATTCAAGCACTTCATTTGAAATAGCCTACTAAAATTTTATTTGAGCTTGTTGAATTACGTTGCATAATGTAGTATGTAGAGTAGAGTTTATTTTAAATCAGTATAAAGAAATAAATAGCAGAAAATCTATCAAAACCTATCAATTACGTTGCATAATGTAGCATGTAACCCAAACAAGCTTTAATGCTTCAAATCTATCAAAAAAATCTTCAGGAAAACCTGAGAGATAGAACATAGTTTAGCACAAAGGATACTTCTAGTTAGAAAATGTAAGCATAAGATTGCAATAAAGTAGAATTTCTACTCCTAATATTCTTTCATTTCTTACGCACTCTCTTTGCATTGCCGGAATTCTCGATAGCGCTCTTTACATGCTTTCTTGCTTCTTGCGATTAAAGGGTGAGGTGGAACATGGGTGGTTTGTACAATTTATGTGAAGCTGCTATCTTGCTACAAAGCAAGAAACAAAAATGTTATAACTTATATATGAAATAAAATGATAACTTAACGTATGTGATACAAAATAGGGTTATAGTATATTGAACAAAATCATACAGTATATTAGCGAGTAATATGTTAAAAATATGACAAAGTGCTTCATTTTTAAAAAAATAAATGAAAAACCATTTTACTTCAAGTAAAATGACAGCCATCTTTCAAAATTTAAAAATAAGAATGATAAGCCTTCATTGTTTTCTTTTCACCAACTAAAGTAATCTAACTGAAATTCAAATGGGCTTCTTATCAAATACAGTCGACTAATTCGAACACAATCACATCATGTTAAATAATAGAGCGCAACAAAAACTCATCTTTGTAATGTGTTATTATGTCTTTCCCTAAATATTGTGTACAGAAAAAGAAGTCCACTATAAGTGCACACTTATGTTGCTTTGTTAAGTTTTAGGTGCATATAAAATTAATAAGGAAGACATCAAACATCTTTGCCTAAGAAAATCAACAATAACTTCTTTGAAAAAAATAAAAAATATTCACGGCCTATTTGAATCTATAGTCTTAACAAATATTGATTGAGCTCTCAAAATATGCGCTCAGCCAATTTGAACACGTATTTAATAATTGTACAAATAAAGTTTAATGTTATGGTGATTGGATCAGATTTTTCATTCCTTAGAAGCAAAATAAGGTTAAAACACTTACTAAAGGGTTGATTTTATTTGAATCACCACCAAGTCTGTTCATTGCATCACACATGCATGCGAGATCAACAACAGCTGGAACACCCGTGAAATCCTGTTAAACAAAAAAGGAAGGACAGCTAAGTAAATAAATATTCAGCATATGTGCAAGGCATTCCAACCAAGTTACATAAATTATACACCTGACATATCATAGTGTAAATAAGTCAACTACTATGTATTTAAGTAGCATTTTATTATTCATTACGAAAGAAGCAAGTATTCAACATAAAAATACATTAAAGACAAAAAACAGTTCCTTTTGTTAAAAGCATCTTCTATTTTAGAAGCTCGGATGTATAGCATCGCATAAGATCCAACAGAAAAAATAAAAGAATAATCCTTCACCCTTTTGTTGTTGCGAGGGCAGTTCAGATGTTATAAACCTAACTTCAGTAATAGAAATTAATTTGTAAACCTAAAAGGGGGAAGGTTAGATGAAAGCCTTCCTACTACGGTTCTGCGCTATAAGCAGGGTTCTACCTTATATATCCCTTTACTCGCTATCAAGCATCAAGTAGAGTAAAAAGGGTGTAAGTCCAGATTCCCAAATACAACATAACTAACTTCCAAAAAATCACAGATTAACACCTGAAGCAAAACTCTGGCAGGCTTAAAAGGAATCTCCACTTGTTTAGGAGCAGTATTCTCCCAATCCAAAATCTTCTCCACGTCCTTCTCCGTCACTTGAAACCCATCATAATTCCTGATTGCCGATTCCAACAGAATCCTTATTGAGTAAGGCAACCGGTCTGCGTTTGTTTTAAATTTTAGTAAGAAATAATAGCAGGATAAGTAAGTTTAGAAAATGAATTCACTAGTCAATAAGCAAATCAAACTCACCAATTCTAGGATCACTAAGTGCTGGCAAGCTATAATATTTCCCAAATTCACCTCCACCAGGCTTTGACAAGGCAGTCAATATACACTCGTAAGCATTTTTAGTGGCTACGGAATCAAACAAATCGATTTTAGGGTATAAACGTTTATTGAATTTCGAATTCAATACTTTCTTGGAAAGGTTTTTTATAAACTTCAAACCTACATACAAAGTCGATCTGAGGTGCCCTTTGTACCTGAGATGGAGACGATTAGTTGAAATGAAATCCGGTTGTGAATCCTAATCCGACTGTATGTAAAAGGCATCGACAGAAATGATTAGTTGAAAAAAAAAATCGACGATTAGTTGAAACACGTACCCGAGATGAGCAGCTAGCAGTGACGTTTCAGAGTCGACATCGAAAGAGAGGTGAAGGAAGATGCATGAACGATGAGGGCAGTGACGAATGGAAACTTCGGTGATTGGAAGAGAGACTTAATTTGCTCTGGGTTGTGAAGGCGGTAACGAAATGAAAGAGCGATAGAATTAATTGGGGAAAGTGGGAAAAAGCAGGCGGCAAATGATAATTAGGTTTTCCTCAGCGTTTGGGACGGAAACATTTTCCCTCCAGAAATTCTATGACCGCATTTGAAGGAGAAACGCTGATATTGGATGCTGTTGATAGTATGTTTTCTTGTAGTGGATGTTGCACCCTTTGGATATCGATTATTCGGAGGGCCATAACTCTTGGCTCGTTTAGAGTTACGGGACCCATAACCTTTCAAAACGAAGGTATCTGTGAGTTCTACAGCTATGATGGCTTTCAGCCGTCACTGGTTAGTTTCATATCCAAAAAATCCTATCCGAACCTCAGTCGGGTCATGGAAGTTTTTTACCCTTCGTTTTTTCTTCACGTGGATTTTTTCTGTAAAACGGGATCCCCGTGGCTGGTCAATGATTTACCATCGCTGGAGAGTGGTGCACCATGGTACTGCACCGTTTCAAATCCATGCACCCATTTCTAAAGGTCGTACGGCACGGTTTCGTCATTTTGGACGGATGTTGCACCTTGCACCGTAGATGTTGCACCCTAAGGTTATCGATTATTCGGAGGGCCATAACTCTTGGCTCGTTTAGAGTTACGGGAGCCATAACCAGTCAAAACGAAGGTATCTGTGAGTTCTACAGCTATGACAGCTTTCAGCCATCATTGGTTAGTATCATACCCAAAAAATCCTATCCGAACCACAATCGGGTCAAGGAAGTTTTTTACCCTTCGTTTTTTCGTCACGTGGATTTTTTCTGTAAAACGGGATCCCCGTGGATGGTCTATGATTTACCATCGCTGGAGAGTGGTGCACCATGGTACTGCAATGTTTCAAATCCTTGCACTCATTTCTAAAGGTCGTACGGCACTGTTTCGTCATTTTGGACGGATGTTGCACCTTGCACCGTAGATGTTGCACCCTGTGGATATCGATTCTTCGGAGGGCCATAACTCTTGGCTCGTTTAGAGTTACGGGAGCCATAACTAGTCCAAACGAAGATATCTGTGAGTTCAACAGATATGACAGTTTTCAGCCGTCACTGGTTAGTTTTATACCCAAAAAATCCTATCCGAACCTCAATCGGGTCAAGGAAGTTTTTTACCCTTCGTTTTTTCGTCACGTGGATTTTTTCTGTAAAACGGGATCCCCGTGGCTGGTCTATGATTTACAATCGCTGGAGAGTGGTGCACCATGGTACTGCAATGTTTCAAATCCATGCACTCATTTCTAAAGGTCGTACGGCACTGTTTCGTCATTTTGGACGGATGTTGCACCTTGCACCGTAGATGTTGCACCCTATGGATATCGATTCTTCGGAGGGCCATAACTTTTGGCTCGTTTAGAGTTACGGGAGCCATAACCAGTCAAAACGAAGGTATCTGTGAGTTCTACAGCTATGACGGCTTTCAGCCGTCGCTGGTTAGTTTCATACCCAAAAATCCTATCCGAACCTCAATCGGGTCAAGGATGTTTTTTACCCTTCGTTTTTTTGTCACGTGGATTTTTTCTGTAAAACGGGATCCCCGTGGCTGGTCTATGATTTACCATCGCTGGAGAGTGGTGCACCATGTTACTGCAATGTTTCAAATCCATGCACTCATTTCTAAAGGTCATACGACACTGTTTTGTCATTTTGGACGGATGTTGCACCTTGCACCGTAGATGTTGCACCATGTGGATATCGATTCTTCGGAGGGCCATAACACTTGGCTCGTTTAGAGTTACGGGAGCCATAACCAGTCAAAACGAAGGTATCTGTGAGTTCTACAGCTATGACCGCTTTCAGCCGTCACTGGTTAGTTTCATACCCAAAAAATCCTATCCGACCCTCAATCGGGTCAAGGAAGTTTTTTACCCTTCGTTTTTTCGTCACGTGGATTTTTTCTGTAAAACGGGATCCCCGTGGCTGGTCTATGATTTACCATCGCTAGAGAGTGGTGCACCATGGTACTGCAATGTTTCAAATCCATGCACTCATTTCTAAAGGTCGTACGGCACTGTTTCGTCATTTTGGACGGATGTTGCACCTTGCACCGTAGATGTTGCACCCTGTGGATATCGATTCTTCGGAGGGCCATAACTCTTGGCTCGTTTAGAGTTACGGGAGCCATAACCAGTCAAAACGAAGGTATCTGTGAGTTCTACGGGTATGACAGCTTTCAGCCGTCACTGGTTAGTTTCATACCCAAAAAATCCTAACCGAACGTCAATCGGGTCAAGGAAGTTTTTTACCCTTCGTTTTTTCGTCACGTGGATTTTTTCTGTAAAACGGGATCCCCGTGGCTAGTCTATGATTTACCATCGCTGGAGAGTGGTGCACCATGGTACTGCAATGTTTCAAATCCATGCACGCTTTTCTAAAGGTCGTACGGCACTGTTTCGTCGTTTTGGACGGATGTTGCACCTTGCACCGTAGATGTTGCACCCTGTGGATATCGATTCTTCGGAGGGCCATAACTCTTGGCTCGTTTAGAGTTACGGGAGCCATAACCAGTCAAAACGAAGGTATCTGTGAGTTCTACAGCTATGACAGCTTTCAACTGTCACTGGTTAGTTTCATACCCAAAAATCCTATCCGAACCTCAATCGGGTCATGGAAGTTTTTTGCCCTTCGTTTTTGGGTCACGTGGATTTTTTCTGTAAAACGGGATCCCCATGGCTGGTCTATGATTTACCATCGTTGGAGAGTGGTGCACCATGGTACTGCAATGTTTCAAATCCATGCACTCATTTCTAAAGGTCGTACGACACTGTTTCGTCATTTTAGACGGATGTTGCACCTTGCACTGTAGATGTTGGACCCTGTGGATATCGATTCTTCGGAGGGCCATAACTTTTGGCTCGTTTAGAGTTACGGGAGCCATAACCAGTCAAAACGAAGGTATCTGTGCGTTCTACAGCTATGACGGCTTTCAGCCGTCACTGGTTAGTTTCATACCCAAAAAATCCTATCCGAACCTCAATCGGGTCAAGGATGTTTTTAACCCTTCGTTTTTTTGTCACGTGGATTTTTTCTGTAAAACGGGATCCCCGTGGCTGGTCTATGATTTACCATCGCTGGAGAGTGGTGCACCATGGTACTGCAATGTTTCAAATCCATGCACTCATTTCTAAAGGTCATACGGCTCTGTTTCGTCATTTTGGACGGATGTTGCACCTTGCACCGTAGATGTTGCACCCTGTGGATATCGATTCTTCGGAGGGCCATAACTCTTGGCTCGTTTAGAGTTACGGGAGCCATAACTAGTCAAAACGAAGGTATCTGTGAGTTCTACAGCTATGACCGCTTTCAGCCGTCACTGGTTAGTTTCATACCCAAAAAATCCTATCCGAACCTCAATCGGGTCAAGGAAGTTTTTTACCCTTCGTTTTTTCGTCACGTGGATTTTTTCTGTAAAACGGGATCACCGTGGCTGGTCTATGATTTACCATCGCTAGAGAGTGGTGCACCGTGGTACTTCAATGTTTCAAATCCATGCACTCATTTCTAAAGGACGTACGGCACTGTTTCGTCATTTTGGACGGATGTTGCACCTTGCACCGTAGATGTTGCACCCTGTGGATATCGATTCTTCGGAGGGCCATAACTCTTGGCTCGTTTAGAGTTACGGGAGCCATAACCAGTCAAAACGAAGGTATCTGTGAGTTCTACGGCTATGACAGCTTTCAGCCATCACTGGTTAGTTTCATATCCAAAAATACTATCCGAACCTCAATCGGGTCAAGGAAGTTTTTTACCCTTCGTTTTTTCGTCACGTGGATTTTTTCTGTAAAACGGGATCCCCGTGGCTGGTCTATGATTTACCATCGCTGGAGAGTGGTGCACCATGGTACTGCAATGTTTCAAATCCATGCACGCTTTTCTAAATGTCGTACGGCACTGTTTCGTCATTTTGGACGGATGTTGCACCTTGCACCGTAGGTGTTGCACCCTGTGGATATCGATTCTTCGGAGGGCCATCACTCTTGGCTCGTTTAGAGTTACGGGAGCCATAACCAGTCAAAACGAAGGTATCTGTGAGTTCTACAGCTATGACAGCTTTCAGCCGTCACTGGTTAGTTTCATACCCAAAAATCCTATCCGAACCTAAATCGGGTCATGGAAGTTTTTTACCCTTCGTTTTTTGGTCACGTGGATTTTTTCTGTAAAACGGGATCCCCATGGATGTTCTATGATTTACCATCGTTGGAGAGTGGTGCACCATGGTACTGCAATGTTTCAAATCCATGCACTCATTTCAAAAGGTCGTACGACACTGTTTCGTCATTTTGGACGGATGTTGCACCTTGCACTGTAGGTGTTGCACCCTGTCGATATCGATTCTTCGGAGGGCCATAACTCTTGGCTCGTTTAGATTTATGGGAGCCATAACCAGTCAAAACGAAGGTATCTGTGAGTTCTACAACTATGATGGCTTTCATCCGTCACTGGTTAGTTTCATACCCAAAAAATCCTATCCGAACCTCAATCGGGTCAAGGAAGTTTTTTACCCTTCGTTTTTTCGTCACGTGGATTTTTTCTGTAAAACGGGATCCCCGTAGCTGGTCTATGATTTACCATCGCTGGAGAGTGGTGCACCATGGTACTGCAGTGTTTCAAATCCATGCACTCATTTCTAAAGTTCGTACGGCACTGTTTCGTCATTTTGGACGGATGTTGCACCTTGCACCGTAGATGTTGCACCCTATGGATATCGATTCTTCGGAGGGCCATAACTCTTGGCTCGTTTAGAGTTACGGGAGCCATAACCAGTCAAAACGAAGGTATCTGTGATTTCTACAGCTATGATAGCTTTCGGCAGTCACTGGTTACTTTCATACCCAAAAAAGCCTATCCGAACCTCAATCGGGTCATGGAAGTTTTTTACCCTTCGTTTTTTCGTCACGTGGATTTTTTCTGTAAAACGGGATCCCCGTGGCTGGTCTATGATTTACCATCGCTGGAGAGTGGTGCACCATGGTACTGCAATGTTTCAAATCCATGCACTCATTTCTAAAGGTCGTACGGCACTGTTTCGTCATTTTGGACGGATGTTGCACCTTGCACCGTAGATGTTGCACCCTGTGGATATCGATTCTTCGGAGGGCCATAACTCTTGGCTCGTTTAGAGTTACGGGAGCCATAACCAGTCCAAACGAAGGTATCTGTGAGTTCTACAGCTATGACGGCTTTCAGCCGTCACTGGTTAGTTTCATACCCAAAAAATCCTATCCGAACCTCAATCGGGTCAAGGATGTTTTTTACCCTTCGTTTTTTCGTCACGTGGTTTTTTCTGTAAAACGGGATCCACGTGGCTGGTCTATGATTTACCATCGCTGGAGAGTGGTACACCATGGTACTGCAATGTTTCAAATCCATGCACTCATTTCTAAAGGTCGTACGACACTGTTTCGTCATTTTGGACGGATGTTGCACCTTGCACCGTAGATGTTGCACCCTGTGGATATCGATTCTTCGGAGGGCCATAACTCTTGGCTCGTTTAGAGTTACGGGAGCCATAACCAGTCAAAACGAAGGTATCTGTGAGTTCTACAGCTATGACAGCTTTCAGCTGTTATCCCGCTTTTTGGCAAAGCCGCGATACCAAAAAATCGATCGAAAACGAAGGACAGTTCGCCTCAGAGGTTGATCGTACTTCATTTCGCCATGGATATCGCTGAATTTTATCCGAGTCCAGATTGAGCCACAATTGGTAGGACACGGCAAGAAAGACCACAAGAGTCAGCATTTCAAATTTCAAGTCAATCCAAGTTCATATGCTCGAGTTATGATCGATTCAATTTGAAGGGGAAGGCCTGGGTTTCGAACCCGTCAATTGTTAATATTTCAAAACGATCACTTTCGAAACCATCGGTTTCGAAACCATCAGTTTCGAAACCATCACAGCGCCTCACCTTCGACTCCATCGCCTTCGACTCCATCGTGTTCGAATCCATGTGCCTCGTATCCATGGTGGGGTTGCAGAGCTCATATGCGTCCAAGGAACACAAGTCTGAATCCATACTCGGCTGCCTTATTTCGAATCCACCGGACATGCATGCTTCGAACCCATCCATAAGCTTCGTTCGAACCCATCCCTGAAGTCTTGTTCGAACCCGTCACAGAGCCATGCTTCGAACCCATCACAGAGACCTTCTTCGAACCCATCCGTGATACCATCTTCGAACCCATCCGTGATGCCATCTTCGAACCCATCCATGATGCCATGTTCGAACCCATCCTGTGTTGCCTTATTCGAACCCACTGGGTCAACCAACGTGTCTTCCATCGGTTCGAAATCACCGAGATATACGGAGTCGAAGCGGTCAACACGGAGTGAAGTCCGGATCGATTCGAAGTTTGCGCTCCACGTCACCACGAAGTCGCGTGCCATGATGGATTCGAAACCATCGTTTCGAATACAGGGGTTCGAACCAAACAGCCGTGCCGTGAACCCTAATTTAACCCAACATATCTCCCAATCTGCTGATCCAAATTCCATGAAATTATCACAGATGCTTGCATACATGTTGAAGAATGTCCACGCCAAATTTCACCTCGATTGGATGAATTCTTGATCGGTTCGAATGGAGTTCGAACCGATGCCAAAGTGGGTCCAAACTTACCGAGACCGTACGTGTGGGCCCCCTCACGTGCCAGAAGAGGTCTCCCGAGTTTTCAGCGAGATACCAACAGCCTACGCCTATAAATAGAGCTCCAGAGCCAACAGAAATGGGACCTTCGGGATTTTCTCACTCTCAAGCGCCCAGACTCTGCCGGATTGACATCTCCATCATAATTTCACTACTGATTTCGAATTTCCAGTTGTAACTTGCTGTTGATCGCTGTAACAGCTTGTAAACATTGAAAGAGAATCAATAAAATATCAAAAACTTCACAGTGGACGTAGGCGACACGCCGAACCACTATAAATCGCTTGTCTACGCATTTTCTTTACTGTTGATTGGAGTTTTTGTTAGATAATATTCATATTCAGTCCATACTCTTGATTGTTATCTCTTCAACGACTCCCGAAGAGTGTTGTGACAAATTTTGGTGCAAACACTTTGGTGCTTTCACTGTGAAAAAACCCAGTTTTTTCTCCTGCTCGTTGGATCTGTCATCAATACCGGATTGAATAAATCCAAGAGAGAGATCCAGATCTTTGAATTCAAATTCCTTCCATTCTATTCAGATTTGCAAAAGTCTAAGGAAAGGAATCCAACGTTCGAGATGGTTAGCACAAGAACCACCTCAAACGCCGTCAATCAAGAAGAACAGGATCGACAGAATCTTGTAACTCTACCTCCACCTAATCAAGATACCACTGCACACTCGGAACCCTCAGCTCCGGTTACCCGACAAGAGTTGCAGTCGCTAATCCAAGAGCTGACCCAGAGTCGGCAACAACTAGAAGAACAGCTGCGCGCTAACGCCGAGCTAATCAATGAGTTAGATCGCCAGAAGCGAAAGAGATCCAAGAGAGACCACGTGTCTCGTTCCTCCAGCGAGAGTTCTTCATCTTCTGACTATCACAATCGACCTCCACAACCCCAGCTAGATGGGAATCGCATGCCAACTGCTGGAGATCGACCAACGCAGACCGTTGGACAACTGAGAGTTGGTCCATCGGCCAGTTTCCAAACCGGACCCTCCTCCCGAGGAGGTGCCATCCCTCACCACGCTACAGAATACCGCACTACTGACGTTGCGGTGGAACCAGAGGTCGACGTTCAAGATCAGTCGGACCTGAACCGTCGTCATGACGGACGTACTCCTGAACCATACGTCTTAGAAGACTATGTGCCAAGAAGGCAAAGCTTGGACCGTCGACAATATCCGGTCCAACCCCAAAGCATGGAACGTAATCGTACTCCGGCACAAGCCGCACAGAACGCGCAAATGCCGGATCTTTCCACTATGATACGTCAAATGATCCGTGAGAGTCAGGGATTCACAAATGACGATTGGGGAGTTACCCGAAGTCACACTCCTTTTATGGACGATATCCTTACTGCTGAACCCCCACGTCGATTCAGAATGCCAACTCTACCTATGTACGAAGGAAACTCCGACCCCAACCAACATATTCTAAAATATGAATGGTCGATGACTGCTGCCCGTGCCGATGATGCAGTAAAGTGTCGTAGTTTCCCCATATCCTTGGGGGGCATCGCAACCATGTGGTTCACTCGATTGCCACCTCGATCCATCTCTTCATTCGACCAGTTAGCTACAAAATTCGTTGAGCAATTCCGCATGCATGTCGCAAGACCCAAAGATGTTAACACTCTGTCTAGTGTCACTCAGGCTCCCGGAGAGACACTCAGACACTTCTTAGAGAGATTCCATATCGCATGCGCGGAGATCAGCAATCCAAACGATAATTCCATCCTTATGGCGCTGACTAAGGGGATCGACCCCGATTCTGAGTTCGGCAATTGGTTAGCCGGAAAACCACCTGCATCGTTGGACCGTTTCCACGCCAAGGCGGCTCAATTCCTGAGATGGGAAGACGGAAACAGTCTAGGAAGCAAACCGATGCAAAACCAAGTACGGAAGGGATCCAAAGCAATGTTGCCATCAAACAATGCGGTGAGAGCTCCGGAAAAGTTCAGTTGAACGTCAAAAATGAGCAAGCTCGGCGAAGAGAGAGCGTGAATCAAATTAAAAAACAAGATCAAAATCGTGGCCCGCCACGCAAACATCCGATGTTCGACAACTATACTCCTTTGAATACTTCACTGGAGGCCTTGTATTTACAAACCCGTAGTACAATTCAATATGAAAAACCTGCTCCGAGACCGTCGTCAGAGAGACAAATCCAAACAGGAAAATTTTGCAGGTTCCATGAAAGCTACGGGCACGATACGAACGAGTGTCGTCACTTACAGGATCTCGTTGAAAAACTGATCAGGGAAAGGAAGCTTGATCGATTTGTGCGGACATCGCAACCCAGGGAAGCAGGTCCATCAAATCAAAACAATGAACCCGATCGACCGAGACATGAGTGTTTGCACCAAAATTGGGCAAACACCCTTCGGAAGTTTTTTAAGAGATAGTAAATGAAGAACTTGAATTGGAAATAGGGACTATCTAACAAAAACTTCAAGTCACAGAAAAGTAAATTGCACAGAAGACAAGGATTTAGAGTGCTTCGGCTATGCGCCTACGTCCACTATGAAGTTTTATCACTTTATTTCTTAATACTTGAAGATTACAAGTGTTTTTAAGCAAATTACAGCAGGAAATGGACTTAAATTCGAAATTAATAGCAAAGGATGTAGTCTGGAGTGATTCCGGCAGCGTTTAGGCTTACTCTTCTTCTCCAAATTCTCCGCCCTCTTTTCTGAGTGACCAGGGGCTCTATTTATAGGTGTGGAAGGCCAAAATCCCGCCTAAAACCTGGAGAGGCTGCTTGGCACGTGACGGGGGGCCCACAGGCCCGCGTTCTTGAACTGCGTGCCCAGTTTGGGACCGATTCAAAGTGAACTTCGAATCGATCAAAAAATTGTCCAATTGCGATGAAACTTGGCGTGGACGTTCTTCGTCATGTAGACAAACTTCTGTAAAAATTTCATGGGATTTGGATCAATAGATTGGGAGTTATGATCGATTCAAGATGATGCATTTCGGTACGCTGGTTAGTTCGAATCGATCCTATGGGTCGTTCGAACCCATATGTTTCGAATCCATATGGTTCGAACCCTTAGGTTCGAATCCATATGGTTCGAATCCATATGGTTCGAACCCATAGGTTCGAGTCGAACCTGTTGCATGAGGGGGCGGCGACGCTTCGAATCGATGGCTTCGGATCGATTCGAAGTTGTTCTTAACGTGTAGGGTTCGAGGACAGCATGGATTCGAAGCTGTGATGGACTCGAAGCTTGTGATGGATTCGAAGTTGGTGATGGGTTCGAAGTTTGAGGTGGACACGAAGCTGTGATTGATTCGAGGCGCATTTAAGCAGTGATGGATTCGAAGGGAGGTATGCCCCTGATGGATTCGAACGTCGCTTCTTCCTATGGGTTCGAATATGATGGGTTCGAAACAGGTGGTTTCGAATGTGATGGGTTCGAAAACGATGGGTTCGAACATGATGGGTTCGAACCGAGCAATGTGCACCTTCTTAACTTGAATCCATCATTACTTGAGCATATGACCTCGGATTGACTTGAAATTTGAATTGGTGGCTTTTATGGTCTTTCTTGTTATGCCCTATCAATTGTGGCCCGATCCGGACTCGGACAGAATTCATCGATATCCATAGCGGAGTGAAGTACGATCAATCTCTGAGGCGAACTGTCTTTTGTCTTTGACCAATCTTTTGGTATCACGGCTTTTGCCCAAAAAGCGGGATAACATTTTGCCCCCCAAAGTACGTCTTGTGGGAACATGACGTGCTTTGAATAGTCGCCTTTTTATTCTGAAAATTATTGCTCCCTTTTCGTTGAGACTCATATGTCGTATTGCCGTAACCTTGCCTTGATATGATTGATTGCTGTGTGATTGTGCCTAATCGTTGGCTGTCGTTGCTACAACAGGGTGGACATTTGATCCCTGTAAATGTTCAAAATCGAATGTTAGTTCGATATGTGTGCACATATATTAGCTCTGCCCTTATTAACGTCGTGCGTCCACGAGTCATGTCGGTTTTTGTTTGCTGCCGAATTCCGTCCCGGTTTTCTCCTGAATCGATTTTAGATTCAAGTCAAAGTGTTGTTTATCAGTGGTTTTTGATGGATTCGAAGTTATGTTTGTATGAATTGATGGCTTTCGAATCGACGTTGCCTCGTATCGATGCCGTTTTGCTGGATTCGAAGCTTAGAAGGGATTCGGAGCTGCAATGGATTCGAAGCAGTGATGGGTTCGAAGACTCTGATGGACTCGAAGCCTATGATGGATTCGAAACTTAGATGGATTCGAAACTTAGATGGATTCGAAGCTTCTGATGGATTCGAAACATATATGGATTCGAAGCTTCTGATGGATTCGAAACTTAGATGGATTTGAAAGTGGTCGTTCGAATCGATGGGAGTCGAAGTGACACTAATCCCTTTTGGAACCCATATAAATACACGAGGCTGACTCCATTTTCACTTTTTACCTTTTACCATTACTTTAGCTGCTTCTTCGAATCGATTTCCCAGAGCCAAATCAAACGTGCTTTTTCACGAATCGATCAAATTCCTTCAAGCTTTCGCTTGTAATCAAACCAAATCAGGTAACCAAGGGGTCGATTCGAGTTGAGAATGATAGAAACTGTAGTCTTTTTTTTTGGCATTAGTTCGATCCCTTCTTCTGGAAATTGTTGGAGAGTGGTGAGATTTGAACGAAGTAGGCCGACTCCATGGAACTGAGGAATGCAAACTTCGAGCCGTATCGATCAGGGGTGAGCGCTTCGAGTTGGTTTCGAATGTGCAGCTTCGAATCGATGATTGCAGGAGAATAACAATAAAAGAGGCGTGTGGTGATGGATTCGAAACAGTGACATTCTGATCGATTCGAAGGAGCTCACTACTGATCGATTCGAAGCAATGATACGTTCATCGATTCGAAGGAGTCCAACTCCGATGGATCCGAAGTTAGGTGGGACTCTGTGGGTTCGAACTGCTCTTGATGGATTCGAAGGAGCTCGACTTCGATGGATTCGAAGTCAGGTGGGGCTCCATGGGTTCGACCTGCCCTTGATGGATTCGAAGGAGCTCGACTTCGATGGATTCAAAGTCAGTTGGGGTTCCATGGGTTCGAACTGCTCCTCCGTCCCCAAGTCTCGTCGAGTTGAACTACGTGGCATTGGGGCGCGCCGTCTCGAGGTTCATCGATCTGACTCGTGTCGAATCGAGTCGATCGATTCGAACGTTCTTACTTCTGGAACTTCCACCCCATCGACTTGTTCCAATATCTGAACTACGACCAACTTTAAATTGAACTCTAACGAACTCACTAAATTTTTAGCATACTTGATTCCGACGAGCTTCGGCCTCGCATGATCAAAGCTGACCTGACCTGTCTTTTTGGAGCTCGTCGATGGTACCATGACTTAAATGCATATAACGAATTCATAATTGGTCAGTAGTATCTGAGCGATGTGAAAGTGACGGTCAGCGATGACGGTCGTTTTCATTTTCCGATTTCAAGGTTTTGTCGTTCGGACACCGCGTCCCAATCTTGCAAAATTTGCTTTAGTTATGCATTTGCACTGCACAGCATGTTCATATACCTCACACCGGGGAATATACGGGCTTTCTTTGTTTTTAACTCTGCTTTCTCGTGAGTTAGTTAATTATGGAGTCTTCGGGTTCTGAACAACAAGATTTACAAAGCTTGTCTCCCCCAGTGCTAGAAATTCCAGAGATCCTCCCTGAAGTAATAGATCCTGCTCCGGACGAATTACCGGAGGCCTTACTTATCGAGGATCCCATAGACTCCGTCCGATCTAATATTTCTGGAGCATTATTGGGTCGGATATGTTCGAAACATAACTTATCCCCGGATGATGTTTTGCTATCGGGAGTTGATGATAGGCCTCACAGTCCACCCGAGGGCTATACTGCTTTTTATCGCCATGCTTGTGCGGCCTGAACTCTCCCTCCGTTTAACCAATATATCAGGGAGATGCTATCGTTCATTGGAATCGCTCCCGCACAACTTCACCCCAACGGGCACGCGTTACTGAACAGTGTTTTCATCTTATTCATGGACCGCCTCTTTCGTCCGCCTAGGCCAGCTGAGATTAGACATATATTCAACTTCAAGAGCAGGGGTGATAGTCCATCTTTCACCTTTCTGGAGGCGGTTAGAAACTGCCAGATTGTGACAGGAGCCTGGACCAGACTTAGTTACTTTAAGAATGAATGGTTCTTTGTCCGATGCCCCCCAGGATTCGCTAGGCGATGGCTGTCCAGACGTAAGTGTCGCAAATCGTGTAAGCCCTCTTTAATGGTTATTGTCAACACTCGAACTGACATCAGGTGTTTTTCTTGCAGCTATCATATCAAGGCCAGACGGTGGTCGATACAGAAACGTCATCCGAAGTTTACAAGGGATTCCGAGTGATTTGCGGCACATTGACTCGGTCGTAACTGATGATAACTTAAGGATGCTGGGTTTAATTGAGATGAACCAGAGTATTGTCGTTGAGGGGTTGGTGAAATCGGCTCTGAAGGCAAAGAAGAAGACCGTTGTAGAGATAAGAGGAATGGGCGACGATGAGAGGACGCCTACTGACACCGGGCTAGTGGCTGATTTTCCCCAAACAGGAAAAAAGCGGAAAGGCAAGGATGTTGTTCCTAAATTTAAGAGACGGAAGTCTGTAATCGTGTTTCGCTTGATTCCTGGAATTATTTATTCTGACTCCGTTCTTTGTCAACCAGGAAACATTTTCACAGGACTGGATGACGTTCCCATCCCGGAATGCGTTTCTCTTTATCACAAGTCCGGGTTGGTTGAGCTACGGGAAGCGTTAGACATAAGCGAGCTTTTACCCGTTAGTGCAGTCGATATTTCTGGTTGGTTGGGGGCTTTGCACATTTGCATACACTTTCATGACACTACATGACTGCTTCACTTGCCATATCGATTTTGCCTGGTACTTAACTGCACTGCATCTATTTTCCAGGTAATATGGCTAGCCGTCAGACTACATTGGACAAACTCCGGAGAGTGCATCACCCCTCAACCTATTATGAATCTCGACGTGGAGGCCCCGATCGTGATCGCGACCGGAGGCAATATGGCCAGGAGTATCATGCAAAGGATCATTACCGTGGTTACTCCAGCCAGGAACGATCAGACAGAGATCGTAGGCATCGCTCCTCATCTCGGCCTCCTCCGCCATCCCGAAGTCATGTCCAGGCACCCGAGCCTCTGCGACATCAGTCATCTTCGCAGGTTTCGAGGCTTGAGCCACATCGTCCTCGAACTGAGGTCACAACGTCTGCGTCTGCGGAGGAGACCCTTATTGAGTCTTCTGGCGAAGGGGCCATTAGGCTTGCTCAACTGAGAAAAGATTTTCCAGAGATTTTCTTTGATGCTTGTATTTTTCCTCCCAATCTTAAAAGAATTCCCGACGATGGCGCGACCACGGCGCTCAACTACACCCGTGACTTTTTTGCTCAATACAAAGAATGGTACAAAGCGGCTGTCAAGGCTTCCAAAGCTGCCTTCGACCGGGCCCAAATCATCGAGAAGCTGGAGGCCGACTTGGCTCAAAAGAGTCGCATTGTCGACATACTCCAATCTGAGGCGGAATCTTCCCGCAAGGCCGAGGTCGAGTCGTTAAAGAAGGTTGATGAGACATTAGTTGAGATGGCGAAAATGCAACAGGCACATTGTACTTTAGTTGAAGACTTAGGCCATCGATACAAGAATGTTGAATCTGAGCGGGATGCTGCAGTCAAGGAACTAGAGGAGCTAAAGGCCAGGTTTGCCGACATGAATAAAGAAAAAGACGACGCGAACGTGGCTGCGCAAGAAGCGTGTGAGCAGGCTGTATCTTTTCAAGCTGAGCGCGATGCGGCAATTGCAAGGGCTAAGGAGGTTGAATCGAAGGTGGAGGAGAGAGTCCAAGCAGAGAGGTTCAAGATGGAGGCCGAATTCGACGATCTCTTGGACACATATAATGCCAATGTATTGGAGCATAGAAATCTCTCCTGGCTAGGGGATTACTCGATGCCTCTCTACAATGCTTGGAAGAAATTAGTGGAAAACAAGAGGATGTCTTGTCCGGATTCGGTATTAGATGAGTTTGAGCTTGAGTCACGTCTGCTCAGCAAGGATGAGAGGAGAACCCTTCATGAAGCAATCATTTCTGTTGAAAAAGAGAGACTTGGTGTTCATCAAACGGAGGTTGGCGAAGGTTCGGGTATTGTGCACCATAGCGAGAATACTGAAGTCCCCGTTTCGACTGCATCCGAAGCTGTTGCTGTGGTTGATCCACAAGCTATTCCAGCCTACAATCCGGACCAACCGGAACTGTCTTCGGGCAAGATTCTCGCCCCCGAGCTTATCCAAGCTCCGAGGCAAGGTAAAGTAGGTATTTTGATTACTCTCTTTACGTCTTAAAACCTTGATTTTCGAGGGAATTTCTCGGCCTGATAGCTCTAATTTTTGTTGTTTAGTGACCGAGAGTGTCGCACCCGTGCTCCCTATTCCTTCGGCTTTATATCCTACGCGTGGAGTTATTGTCACCGAGGCGATTTCAACTGCTGCCATGGTTGGTGATATGGGAGAGGGAGGCTCAATGTCATTCGATGTTCAAATGTTTGAAGAGCTATTTGGTCACCCTCTTGACCCCATCCCTGATCTTTCTTTTGCGACGAGTGGAGCTGCTCCAGTTTCTAGCTCGATCGTGTTGACCACCAGTGTATCTGGCGCGGCCCAACTGTCTCGAGAGGAAGAGATTTTAGCCGAGATAAGTGCCGAGATGGCCACGACGGTGACGGTTGGTCCCGGTTGCGACGCTGTTCCCTCAAGCTTATCTTCTCTAATGATGATTTCACCTGGTGGCACGGTAACCGTCTCGAGTGTTGCTGACCAAGTACATGTTACCGTTCCCATGCCCTCGGCTCATTCCCACAGAAGGATCTCTGTCCCTTCCAGTTCTGAGGAAGACGTCGATATTATGCCAGACCCGGAGGACGTTCCCAAGAAAGGCAAAAAGTCTCGTAGGAAGCCAGGCAGTGGGTCTAGCGGCTCGACTCCGAGGAAGAAGCACCGGAGGAAGAAAGAGTGAGTCCTTCGCTTTGTCGTGAGATTACGGATAACAATTCTTTTGTCTTTCCTTTTCTTCTTTCCTAGGCCATGTGTATGTGTGGATTCGGCCTCCACTTAATCGTAGCACTTTACTTGCCATGTAATCAAACCTGTTTTTTTTGGCTGATGAAATGGGAAATTATTCTTTTCTTCTTACTTAAATGCCTTGTAGTATTTGTCTTCTATCCGCTCAGTATTTATATAGCTTCGTCTCGTGGTTTAATGAATGAGTCGGATTCTGAGTATTTTATCACTTAAGCCAGTGATTAACACCCAGCTTCTTGCCCCTTAGTTGCGGGGAATAATATTCATATTCTGGCGGCTGATTGCGTTTATTGCAAGCCTCAGGCACATGCCCCCCTTCTGGGGACTTATGACAATTTGAGATCGATAATCTGTCCTGCATTTCGGGAATCTGAGGGTTATCGATGTTTGGAACACGGTTTGCGCTCTGGGAGCTCGGAATTGACATTCAAACTCCACTTCGCGCTATGGGAATTGGGAGTTGATGTTGACATCTCGGCCCGTACTTCGGGAACTTCGAATTGTTGATTGCACTTCGATTCACGCTCCGGGAACCTGGACTAGATGCTTATACTCCAATTCGCACTCTGGGAAGATGGAGTCCGTTCGCACTCCAGGAACGAATTATGGAATGTTTATACTCCAATTCACACTCTGGGAAGTTGGAGTCCGTTCGCACTCCGGGAACGAATTATGGAATGTTTATACTCCAATTCACACTCTGGGAAGTTGGAGTCCGTTCGCACTCCGGGAACGAATTATGGAATGTTTATACTCCAATTCACACTCTGGGAAGTTGGAGTCCGTTCGCACTCCGGGAACGAATTATGGAATGTTTATACTCCAATTCACACTCTGGGAAGTTGGAGTCCGTTCGCACTCCGGGAACGAATTATGGAATGCTTATACTCCAATTCACACTCTGGGATGTTGGAGTTAGCCAAAAGGATTGTCGTGTGTCGATCCCTGTGTATGCTGGTATTGTGTCTTGTCCCCGAGCTCGGGTTTCATTTAGTGAGTGACTGGTCGCATCACAGTTACTCCCTATTTGAATAAATCTCACCGTGTGATGGTATCTAGTTCTTCATGCAATGTGATATTATGTGTTATTTTCAGTGAATCACGACTTTCGGCTCGAAGAGATGGCATTTTATTGCTGAAACGAAAGAAACATGGCAAATTCAGTTGCCTTATTACAAGTTCAAATTTCAAAATGCAAAAACAAAATGCTAGGGAAGAAATTGATAAAAAATAGATAAATAAATCCCGTCAGATGTAGTAGCGACGGAGGCTTCCGCTATTCCAGGCTCTTGGTAAAGTGAGACCATCAATGGTTGATAATTTGAATGTGCCATCTATGAGCTTTTGTGAAATCATATACGGCCCTTCCCAATTTGGGTTTATGTGTGAAGGGACCGGGTAAATTCTCTTGAGTACCAGGTCGCCGGGTTTAAAAGTTCGTGGGCGGACCTTGGCGTTGTACATTCGAGTGACTCGACCTCGATATTCAGCTGCCCTCACATCGGCTTCTTCACGCTTCTCATCAAGCAGATCTAGGGATTCAGCAAGTAATATAGCATTCGTTTTCGGGTCATAGTATGTCACACGGTGAGAGTGAACTTCCATTTCGACTGGAATAACTGCTTCAGAGCCATAGGATAGAGAAAAAGGGGTGTGTCCGGTCGCAGTTTTGTGAGTCGTTCTATACGCCCACAGAGCCATTGGTAGTTCATCAACCCACTTGCCCCCGGCTTTCTCCAATCTTTTCTTCAATATAGACTTGATAACCTTATTGACGGCCTCGACCTGACCATTCGCTTGTGGGTGCGCTACTGCTGAGAATCTCTTATGGATGTGAAATCGCAGACAGAAGTCCCTGAATTCAGTACTGTCGAATTGGGCTCCATTATCGGCGATAATAGTATGCGGGAGACCAAACCGACAGATGATGTTGCGTACCACGAAGTTGATCACCTTTTTTGTCGTTATCGTTGCAAGGGGCTCAGCCTCAGCCCATTTGGTGAAGTAATCAACCGCAACTATGGCGTACTTTGCACCCCCTTTAGCCAAAGGCAATGCACCGATTATATCCATCCCCCACATTGCAAATGGCCACAGACTGACCATTTGGATTATTTCAGAAGGCGGGGCTCTAGGAATCCGAGCGTGTCTCTGGCATTTATCACATCTTTTGGCATAACCCATAGCATCGCGGTTAACGGTAGGCCAATAATATCCGTATCGAAGTATTTTCTTGGCAAGCGCTTGCCCCCCAGTGTGATCGCCACACTCTCCTTCGTGAACCTCACGCAACACTCGCTTGATTTCGTCATGTGCGATACACCGGAGAAGAGGAACAGAGTATCCCCTCTGATACATAACTCCGTTTTGAATGACAAATCGTGACACCTTTCGAAGAATCTGTCTTCTTTCACTTCGTCGTTCAGGCAGCGTGCCATGCTCAATGTAATCTTGATAGGGAGTCATCCATGATTCCTTCTCGGAGGTAGCTTCAAATGTGAATTCATTCTCCATTCGATCAATGCTCGGAGAGGATAATGTCTCGACGGGGACGAGTCCCAAGTGTTGAGCTTCGCCTGTACTCGCCAACTTTGCCAATTAATCGGCTTTCTGATTGTGCTCTCGGGGTATGTAGAAAATGGTATAATAATCAAACTGATCCAGTATTTCTCGGACCCGGGCTAGATAAGCGGCTAGTCTTCGATCCTTGGCCTGATATTCACCCCGAACTTGGCATACCACCAACTGGGAATCACAGTAGATCTCCACAGCGATAATTCTCAGGTCTCGGGCCAACTTCAACCCGGTGAGCAAAGCTTCATATTCAGCTTCGTTGTTGGTTGCCCGGAAATCAAACTTTAAGGCGTAGCAGATGGATCGGCCCTCGGGAGTCTCAGGCACAATCCCTGCGACCGAGCACCGATCGTTGGATGCGCCATCAGTGTATAGCTTCCATATATATTTGGGGGAGTCACTAGTTTCAGGTAAGGCTTCAGGAACAGTGAATTCGGCAATGAAATCTGCTAAGACTTGACCGTGTATGGCTCTCCTTGGAACATATGCGATGTCGAATTGACTCAGCTCAATGTTCCATTTTAGTAACCTGCCAGACGTCTCAGGTCGCGTGAGGACCTGTCGTAACGGTTGGTCGGTGTACACAATGATAGGGTGAGCCTGAAAATACGGACGGAGCTTCCTCGAGGCGATGACTAGGCAGTATGCCAATTTTTCTAGCCTTGGATAATTTCTCTCGGCCCCGGTTAATCGTTTACTGACATAATAGACTGGTTTCTGTGTTCGGTCTTCCTCTCGAACTAATGCAGCACTAATAGCGTTTTCAGATACAGCCAGATAAAGGTATAATTGTTCGTGATCAACAGGTTTTGAAAGAATCGGTGGCATGGAAAGATGCTGGATTAGCGATTGAAACGCGCCCTCACATTCCGTAGTCCATTCGAAGTTTCGTTTCCCCTTTCGAATCAGATCGAAAAAGGGGATGCATTTATCCGTTGATTTCGAGATGAATCTGCTCAGCGCTGCAACCTTCCCATTGAGACTCTGAACCTGTTTTATGGTCCTAGGGGTTTGAAGATTCCTGATTGCCCAGATCTTCTCGGGGTTGGCCTCTATTCCCCGGTCGTTGACGATGAACCCAAGGAACTTTCCGGAAGCAACCCCAAAATGACATTTTAACGGATTTAGCTTCATCCCATATCTCCGGAGGACATTGAACATTGACTCCAAGTCCTTGACATGATCAGTGGAGTATCGTGACTTTACCAACATGTCATCCACATAGACCTCCATGGTTTTCCCGATCTGGTCGGCAAACATTCGGTTGACTAAGCGTTGATAAGTTCCGGCATTCTTTAAACCAAAAGGCATGACCATGTAGCAGTATAGTCCTAGGTCAGTTACGAAGCTTGTATGTTCTTGATCGGGCACATGCATGGGTATCTGATTGTACCCAGAGTAAGCATCCATGAAAGATAATAATTCATGTCCGGCCGTCGAATCCACAAGCTGATCGATTCGAGGAAGTGGAAAACTGTCTTTTGGACAAGCCTTATTTAAGTCAGAGTAGTCGATGCACGTTCTCCATTTTCCATTCGGTTTGCAGACAAGTACAGGATTGGATACCCACTCCGGGTACAAAGCATCTCGGATAAACCCATTCGTCTTCAACTTATCGACTTCTTCTTTGAGGGCGGCAAATCTCTCTAGATCCATACCGCGTCTCTTTTGCTTGATCGGGATGTGCCGCGGGTCAATATTTAAGGTGTGGCTCGCGATGTCCGACGAGATTCCACACATATCGGAGTGCGTCCAGGCGAATACGTCTAGATTCGCTTGGAGAAATTCGACCAATTCCTGTTGTGCTTGCAGGTTTAGCTGAGACCCAATCTTCAATATTTTCGAATTGTTATCATCATCAATTGGAACATCGATCGTTAGCTCGGCTGGGGAGGCTTGACTTTCTTTGGATTCATCATTATCTTCAGTGTCTCGAGGGTCAAGATCTATCTGGAATTGGTCGTGGTGCCCGGGCCGAGGCCCAGGCGCTAATTGTCAATCATCGGTAAAGCGGACGCGGAGAGATTCCCCCACGCCCTTTCCTTTCTCCCTCCTTTGTGCTTCTCGTAGTTCAGCAACATAACAGGCTCTCCCGGCAGCCTGGTCCCCATGAATGACCCCAATCCCGTGGTCAGTAGGGAACTTTAGAGTCAAACACCACGGGGCAATTGCTGCCCTAAATTCTACAAGGGCTGGTCGGCCCAAAAAGGCATTATAGGGTGAATGGATATCCAGGACAACAAACTGTAACATTCGGACTCTACGGCGTTCTCCGTTTCCCAATTCTACTGGCAATTCCACCATCCCGGTGGGTATATTAGCACTTCCATCGAAGCCGTGGATCCTACATTGACAAGGCTTTAGATCTTTAGCTTCCATCTTCATACGATCATATGCCCTTTTAAACAAGATGTTTACTGAGCTTCCACTGTCTACCAGGATCCTGTTCATCCAAGCAGGACCAACCTGGGCGGATATGACTAGTGGGTCTATGGTCGGGGCTTCGACTTTGTCAGCATCTCGGTTTCTAAATACGATATCATCCGCTATCGTCTTCTGTTGCTTAGCCGGAGTCCCTTCATCAAGTGTACTGCAGCTTTCAAAACTTACGTGCCTGATCGAATTGGCGTATGATTCCATTTCCCTCCAACTTCGGTCCACTGGATGAGGGCCACCACTGACTGTATTTATGACCAACCTTCCGCTTGTACGAGCGGGCTCCTCCTGTCTTTCTTGGTTCTGTGCACGATTTTGGTTTGACGGGCCCATACCACCGGCTTGCGGTGCCCGCACAAATTGGTCCAACTTCCTTTCTCTGATCAATTTTTCAATAAGGTCCTGCAAATGCCTGCAGTCATTGGTGTTGTGTCCATAGCTTTCGTGAAATCTACAAAACTTCCCCGTTTGAATCTGTTTCTCCGATGATGGCCTCGGAGTCGGCTTCTTATATTGCATCGCATTACAGGTTTGTAGATATACGTTTTCTAACGTCGTATTCAGTGGTGTATAGCTTTCAAACATTTGCGCCCTACGTCGCGGGCCACTATTCTGATCCTGCTTCTTACTCTTATTATCGCCGTTCCTTGGCTGGGCCTGCTTGTTCTGAATATTCAACTGTACTCTTCCTAAGCTTTCTTCTGACTGTTTAACTGCCACATTGCTTTGAATCCCTCCATTGCTGGGTTTCGCATCGTCCTGCTTCCTAGATTGTTTCGCATCCTCACGCCTCAAGAATTGGGCGGCTTTGGAATAGAAACGATCCAACGACGTGGGAGGTTTTCCAGCTAGCCAGTTTCCAAAATCAGAGTCGGGGTCAATCCCCTTAGTCAGAGCCATCAAGATTGAATTATCATTGGGGTTAGTGATTTCTGCACAGGCGGCGTTGAATCTTTCCAAGTATCGCCTGAGTGTTTCTCCGGGGGCCTGAGTGACACTAGATAAGGTATTTACGTCTTTAGGTCTGGCAATGTGCATACGGAACTGCTCGATAAATTTGGTAGCCAATTGGTCAAACGAGGAGATGGACCGTGGTGGTAATCGTGTAAACCACATTGTCGCAATTCCCCCTAAGGAAATGGGAAAACTACGGCACTTTACTGCGTCATCAGCCCTGGCAGCAGTCATTGACCATTCGTATTTTAGAATATGCTGGCTAGGGTCAGAGTTTCCTTCATACATGGGCAAAGCCGGCATCCTGAATCGCCGGGGAGGCTCGGCATACAATATGTCATCAGTGAACGGGGTGTGACTTCGAGAGATCCCCCAGTCGTCATTTGTTATACCTTGACTTTCGCGAACCATTTGGCGGACCATAGCTGAGAGATCAGGCGTTGCCGTATTCGAAGGGTGTCGAGCCAAAGTGTGGTCGGGTTCCACAGTGCGAGGTGGGATCGGGCGCTGTCGACGATCCGAATCTCGCCTCCTTGGCTCGACGTCTTCTGGGATATTCGGTCCGGGGACACGTTCCTGTGGGTGGTAGTTTGGACTGGTGTGATTTCGGGTGTCAACTCCTGTGTCAACTGCGGTGGCTTGGTTGTCTGCAGTGTGCTGTGGAACAGTGCCTCCTCGAGAGGAAGGTCCCGTATGAAAACTGGTAGAGGGGCCAACTCTTATTTGCCCAACAGTTAACGTTTTCCGGAGACCAGAAGCATGCGCATGACTTCCGTCTAGCCTGGGGCGCGTAGATCTGCCGTCATAGTCGGATGAGGCAGAGCTTTCCGTGGAAGAATGCGGAGCGTGGTCCCTCTTTGATCTCCTTCGCCCTTGACGGTTTAGTTGGTTAGCCAATTCAGCATTGACACGTAGCTGCTCAGTTAGCTGTTGTCGGCTTTTAGTTAATTCCTGGAGTAATGTTTGGAACTCCTGTCTTGTAACCGGATCCGACTGATCCGTTTGCCCAGCGGCATCCTGATTGGCTGACTGTAGCTGTGCGGGATTCTGCCTATCCCGACCTTCTTGGTTACCAACGTTGGAAGTGGTTCTCGTACTAACCATCCTGAAGGTTGGATTCCTGTCCTAGATTTTGAGCAAATCTGAAAAGAATGGAAGGAATCTGAACTTGAAGTCTGGATCTCCCTCTTAGATTTATGCAATCCGGTATCGAAGATAGATCCACGGAGCAGGAGAAAGAACTGGTTTTTCGTTCTCAGTGAAAGCACCAAAATGTTTGCGCCAAAAATGGCCACAAACACCCAAAGTAATGTGAAAGCACCAGCCTTAACAGCAATCCAAAAAACAGCAACACAGATCACCAAAATAAGCAGATAAAAAGAAGAAAAGATAAAAGAGACGAAATTTTTATAGTGGTTCGGCAAAATATATGTCCTACGTCCACTTTATATTTTATTTATCACTCGAAGTTTCATATTACAAGAGATTTTGAGGAGCAGAGGAGAAGTCATATTTTCTATTTCATTTTCCTTCCCCTTTTTTCTTTTGCAATACTAGTTGTATTTATAGCTGTAAACCTGGAACCGGTGATCGCGTGGAATTGTAGTGACGCTGACTAGGCTGATATTAATTGCACCATAATCTTCTTATTTACGGTAAAGATGAAGGGAATTAAGGGATATTTGATATGGAAATGATTGGCATTAATCAGTAATAAATAAGCAGGTTATCATGGCATTTATTGGGCATTAAATCTGGCTATGATGGGTAATGAATTGGTATTTATGGTGGAGATATGGCTGGTTTTTATTTGTTATTTGAGGTAATAAATGCAAGGAAATCAGGAAGTAAATCTTTAATTTTTCTTCAAGGATGGTGACTAATTTGCTAGATAACATTTGCCCCTCGAAGTATGCCTTGTTGGCAACGAGGTGTGCTTCGCTCAAGAACTTGTGTTGGTGAAAGCAAATTTATTGGCATCAAACACTCATCTCTCTGAATGTTTGACAGATGTTAAGTGTCTGACCATTCCTGCATAAAGAGATAGAGTTAATCATTCATATTAGAGAGCACTCATATTCTAAAGAGAGCAGTTCTCAAGTCACTTCTATAACCTTTGATTGAAAGCAAAAACGATGCTGTAAAGATTTTTGAAAGGTGACACCCTTAGGAACGAATCAGAGCATGGCTGTGGACCGTTCGGGGTCGCTCATCACATGTGTAAGTCGTTCTCTAAGCACTAACATTTAAAACTAGTTTTATGTAAGAAATCATTTTTTTATGGGGTGTCACTCATGGAAAGGAATTAAAGCATTAGACCGCTTACATTCGCGATTGCTTACATGAGTAAGTTGCTTCCCAAATGCTAAATTTTAAAGCATTTTTTGATGATTCATAATTCAAATGCAGAAAGGAATCTAAATTCTAGATCTCATTTTATTTAGTTCAGTTCAGTTGATGATAATTTCTATTTGATTAGCAGACCCTAGAGTCGGATACTTATCTAGGTGAGGGGCTTCGCATGCTCCCTTTTTCTGGTCCTTGCTGATTGCCCCTAGCTTTTTGCTTCATGGTAGAAGGAAAGTTTGAATGAGAGGACGCCTCCAGGTTGCCCCCTTCATGAGCTCCTTCCATAGAACTTTTCTTTATATGAGGCTTCTTCATCTTCATAAAAGCTAGATCTTTGAACCTGTTTTCTAGATCTAAATCTTTTATTTTAGATCTGGAGTTCGATCTTCTTCCTAACATAGAATAAGCTTCAGATCTGAGAATCCTGAGTTCAATTCTCAGTGAAAACACCAAAATGTTTGCACCAAAATTGGGCAAACACCCTTCGGAAGTTTTTGAAGAGATAGTAAATGAAGAACTTGAATTGGAAATAGGGACTATCTAACAAAAACTTCAAGTCACAGAAAAGTAAATTGCACAGAAGACAAGGATTTAGAGTGGTTCGGCTATGCGCCTACGTCCACTATGAAGTTTTATCACTTTATTTCTTAATACTTGAAGATTACAAGTGTTTTTAAGCAAATTACAGCAGGAAATGGACTTAAATTCGAAATTAACAGCAAAGGATGTAGTCTGGAGTGATTCCGGCAGCGTTTAGGCTTACTCTTCTTCTCCAAATTCTCCGCCCTCTTTTCTGAGTGACCAGGGGCTCTATTTATAGGCGTGGAAGGCCAAAATCCCGCCTAAAACCTGGAGAGGCTGCTTGGCACGTGACGGGGGGCCCACAGTCCCGCGTTCTTGAACTGCGTGCCCAGTTTGGGACCGATTCGAAGTGAACTTCGAATCGATCAAAAAATTGTCCAATTGCGATGAAACTTGGCGTGGACGTTCTTCGTCATGTAGACAAACTTCTGTAAAAATTTCATGGGATTTGGATCAGTAGATTGGGAGTTATGATCGATTCAAGATGATGCATTTCGGTACGCTGGTTAGTTCGAATCGATCCTATGGGTCGTTCGAACCCATATGTTTCGAATCCATATGGTTCGAACCCTTAGGTTCGAATCCATATGGTTCAAATACATATGGTTCGAACCCATAGGTTCGAGTCGAACCTGTTGCATGAGGGGGCGGCGACGCTTCGAATCGATGGTTCCGGATCGATTCGAAGTTGTTCTTAACGTGTAGGGTTCGAAGACAGCATGGATTTGAAGCTGTGATGGACTCGAAGCTTGTGATGGATTCGAAGTTGGTGATGGGTTCGAAGCTTGAGGTGGACACGAAGCTGTGATTGATTCGAGGCGCATTTAAGCAGTGATGGATTCGAAGGGAGGTATGCCCCTGATGGATTCGAACGTCGCTTCTTCCTATGGGTTCGAATATGATGGGTTCGAAACAGGTGGTTTCGAATGTGATGGGTTCGAAAACGATGGGTTCCAACATGATGGGTTCGAACCGAGCAATGTGCACCTTCTTAACTAGAATCCATCATTACTTGAGCATATGACCTCGGATTGACTTGAAATTTGAATTGGTGGCTTTTATGGTCTTTCTTGTTATGCCCTATCAATTGTGGCCCGATCCGGACTCGGACAGAATTCATCGATATCCATAGCGGAGTGAAGTACGATCAATCTCTGAGGCGAACTGTCTTTTGTCTTTGACTAATCTTTTGGTATCACGGCTTTTGCCCTAAAAGCGGGATAACAATGAGGACTCCAATGGTCCTCGCGGGAGATTGGTGATAAACGCCATCAGTGGCAGACCGACCTTCTCAGGAGCCTGGAACGACGAGGATCTTCGTCACTGTCACACATGACATGCTCATTCAATCTATGAATAATTTGCAATTTCCTTTACATTCTGAAATTTGATTTTGTAATACGGCCCTGACTTTGCCATATTTTCTTATTTCAGCAATAAAACATTATCTCTTCAAGCTAGAGCTGTGATTCACCGAATGCAGCGTTCAACAATCACGACACACGAAGAGCTAAATTCCATCGAACAATGGAATTTATTCAAATAGCGAGTGACTACGATACGACCGGCCACTCACTAAGTGAAACCCCAGTTCGGGGGCAAGCCATCACATCAAAGGCTGAACTGGACCGACACACGACAGTCCTACAACTAACTCCAACTTCCCACAGCGCGAGTTAGAGTATAAACATTTAACAATTCGTTCCCAGAGTGCGAACGGACTCCAACTTCCCACAGCGCGAATTGGAGTATAAACATTTAACAATTCGTTCCCAGAGTGCGAACGGACTCCAACTTCCCACAGCGCGAATTGGAGTATAAACATTCCATAATTCGTTCCCAGAGCGCGAACGGACTCCAACTTCCTAGAACGCGAATTGGAGTATAAACATTCCATAATTCGTTCCCACCGCGCGAACGGACTCCAACTTCCCACAGCGTGAATTGGAGTATAAACATTCCATAACTCGTTCCCACCGCGCGAACGGACTCCAACTTCCTAGAACGCGAATTGGAGTATAAACATTCCGTAATTCGTTCCCACTGCGCGAACGGACTCCAAATTCCTAGAACGCGAATTGGAGTATAAACTTTCCATAATTCGTTCCTAGAGTGCAAACGGACTCCAACTTCCCACAGCGCGAATTGGAGTATAAACATGCCATAATTCATTCCCAGAGTGCGAACGGACTCCAACTTCCCAGGGTGTGAATTGGAGTATAAACACCCAATAAATCGTTCCCAGAGTGCGAACGGACTCCAACTTCCCAGAGCGCGAATTGGAGTATAAACATCAAATCCATCGTTCCCGGAGTGCGAACGAATTCCTAAAAAGCTCAAATAGGTGTGACTGACCATCTATCGGCTAACTCCAACTTCCTAGAGTGAGAATTGGAGTATAAACATCTATTCCAGGTTCCCGGAGTGCGAACCAACCCATCAATGCGAACTCCAAGTTCTCAAAGCATGCATTGGAGCATAAACACAAATTACAGGTTCCCGGAGCGCGAACCGAAGCATCCATGCTAACTCCAGATTCCCAAAGCGTGAGTCAGAGTAACAACAATTCGAAGTTCCCGGAGTGCGAACCGAAGTATCAACATCAACCCCAAGTTCCCGAAGCGCAAAGTGGGGTATAAACATTAATTCCAGGTTCCCGGAGCGTGGACCATGTTACAAACAATCGATAATTCTCAAAACTCCTGGAGTGCAAAGCAGATTATCGATCTCAAATTATCCTAAGTCCCCAGAATGCGGACGTGTGCTTAAGATTTGCAACAAGTGCAATCAACTGCCAAAAAATACAAGTGCTGTTCCCCAAAACTGGGGGGCACGAAAGCTAAGTGTCAATCACTAATCGAAGTGATACAACGTCCGAAGTTCAACTCATTCATCAATCGCAACTTGTGACCAAGATTTTCAGGCTTGGCAAATGAAACGAACTCTACTTAAACGGTAAAAACACCACAAGTACACCGGACCGAAAGCAAGATACTGCAAGTACTTAAGCACAAATAAAACAAGAGTTGAAACAAAGAAACTAAAGTTTATGTCAACTAACTAAAAATAAGGGCTTACATATGAAAAAGTTCTCCCAAAAACGATCCCTACTAACAGGGGCCGAACCTGCATCTATACACGGCTTACTAACAAAAAACAAAAACAAGTACCTATCTACCAAAACACCTACTTGTAAAGCTGGTCTATTTCTTTTTCCTTTTTGTCCTTCTTATTAGTGGTTCATCATCATCAGAATCACTAGCGACAGAAATTCTTTTTGAGTGCCTCCTCTTCGACGGTGACTCTTCGGCTGGGGGCATGATATCGATGTCCTCCTTAGAGCTTGAATCTGCAGGGAGGCTTCCCGCCGGAGGAGTAGGGGGGACTGGATCTGTGACGGAAGATGGGATAGTGCCACCCGACGACACTACCCTAGCAGGCGCTGGACTCTGCGCCGCCGTGCTGCCACCGGCGCTACCACTGTGCCCCGCAGCTTCTATTTCGGCATTGATTTCAGCCAAAATTTCCTCATCTCGAGTCGCTTGAGCCTGGCTGGGGGCATCCGCAGTTTGCATCGAAGAACTTGAGGTCGGCAGGGGATCACTAACGATGATAAACGGTAAGTCCGTAGAGAAACCGCCCTGCTCACCGAGCAGCTCGCTCACCATCTGTTCCTCGAGAGATAACCCACTCCCCTGTGCCGCCTCGGTCGATACCGCAGTTACAGCAATAGTCTCGGTGGCGATGGCCTTATCCCTTTGGCTTGATTCTTGAGCCGCGACTGTCGGCGCAACCTCCGTCACTAGGCAAAAACAATAAGTTATTAGTAACTTCTTCAAAACAAACTCTCTATTTAGAAAACGCTTGAGATAACTTAAGAGTACCTTCCCTAGTTTGACTCGCAGACGGCTGAACGGCCTCGGAAGTGTGCTCATGGATAGGAGATAAGCGCGGCTGCTCCGGGTCGTAACCAGGAACAGGTGGCAAGCTGACCGCAGATACAGGCACTGACGAAGGCGATGTGGTGACTTCAGTGACATCCGCATGATGCTCAACGCCTGATCCCTCTCCAACTTCCAGGGAACGACCACCCATCATCTCCTTCTCATGAGCAATGATAGCATCATGAAGGACCTTCTTCTCATCCTCAGTTAGCAGCCGGTTCTCGAGCTCGAATCGATCAACCAATTCGCCCGGATGCGCTTGCTCCTCTTCCTCGACCAATCGTTCCCAAGCGCTGCGAAGGTGAACAGGATAATCCTGAAGCCAAGCCAAATTTCGGTGTTTTAACACGTTGGCATTATAAGTTACAAGCAAATCTTCGATATCGGCCTCTAGCCTGGCCTCTGCTTGTTGAACTTTCTCCTCCACCTCTGCCTCGACTGCTTGAACTTTCGCCACCGCCGCATCCCTTTCGGTGCGAAGAATCACAACTTGTTCACACGCCTCCTGGGCTGCGCTATTCGCATCATCCCTTTCCTTGGCGATTTCGGCGAATTTTAACTTAAGCTCGTTCAACTCCTTCAGGGCTGCGTCCCACTCTGCAGTAACCAATGTGTTTCGATGACCCATGTCCTCAACCGTGGCGTAGTGTTCGCGTTTCATCCTATCCATGGTTGCCTGGGCTTCATCGGCTTTTTTGGTGGCCTCTATTTCAGATTTACGGGATGATTCAGCCTCAGTATTCAGCACTTGTATGATGCGATCTTTTTGTGCTAACTCGGCTTGCAATTTTTCAATGGTGGCCGCTCGTTCGAAGGCCAGCGCCGATGCTTTTTCAGCCGCCTTATACCACACCTTGTACTGTGCGTAGAAGTCGTGCACGTAGTCGAGCGCCAACCGCTCGGCCCCCGGTGGGATTCTTTTCAAGTTTGGGGGAAAGACGTAATTATCGAAGCAGATATTTGGGAACTCCCTCTTCAGTTGCGCAAGCCTAATTGCTCCTTCCCCTGAGATCTCAGTAGGAATTTCCTCCGCAACCACCGGCGCCATCGCCTCGGATCTAGAAGCTTGAGAAACCGAAACATATCGAGAAGAATCGGAAGGACGAGAGACATGAACGGGAGGTTGTATGGGATCTCTGGAAGGAGGAGGGGTACGCGATCGCGATCGACGCCTGTGGCCCCTGTTCGAATCGTATCTCTCATGACTAGAATATCCAGAACGTCCCTGGTCATAATACCCGGAGCGTCCCTGATCATAATCTCTATCTCCCTCTCGTCTACGCGAATCATAATATGAAGACCTGCGGGCATGTCGGAGACTCCCAAGCATTGAACCTCGCTTAGACATAGTATCTGCAAAGTAAAATAAAATCAAATTAATCACTCTTCGAAACAGGTAATTTACAGTCAAAGGTTATGCAGTGTCGTGAAGTGTGTATGAATATGCATTCCCCCCGACCAACCAGAAATGTCGACCTCACTAGTAATAAGAGGCTCGCTCAATTCTAGATTACGATGGAACTCCTCCAACCCGGCATCATGTTGAAAAGACACATCTTCCGGGATTGGAAGGTAGGCAAGCCCTTCGTAGAGACTTTCAGTTCGCGGAGGAGACATCTCAGAAATTCTAACTCCAAAAGAGGACCGGGCAGTGACAACCGATTTCCGTCTCCCCCGCTTAGTTGACTTAACCATGGCAGCCTTGCCTTTTCTCTGCTCCGTGACATCCGGAGCTACATCCGTAGGCTCGGTCAGCGGCTCATCGTCAGTATGAGTTCTTTCAGAATCAGCCTCCTCGGCTATGACAACTTCGGGCTTCTTATGTTTGACTCGTTTCTTAGGTACGATCCTTAGTGCTACCTCAAACCTTATACTCTGCCCTCGTTCAATCAGCCCATAAGTCCGGAGATTCCTGTCGGTCAAAAGCAACTCGATGTCCCTATCTTCGCTCGGGACTTCTCGAAGTACTCGCACCATCTCCTTAAACTCTTCGCCTTCGGGTCGCGGGATCGTTGCTGTAAAAAAGGAAAAATTAATATAAGTTTCACTTCGGCTACAATTGCCATAGAAATTATCTGCAAACTCGGTTATACTCACGTCTGAATAACCATCGTCGGGCAAATCCTGGAGGGCATCTGACATAAAACCATTCTGTCCTATAGTAACTCAGTCTTGTCCAGGATCCGGTGACCACTTGACAATTTCTCACCGCTTCTAGAAATGTGAAAGAAGGATAATCACCCCGAGTTTTGAAGTTGAACAAGTATCTGATCTCAATCGGAATCGGCGGTCGATGGAGACATTCCATAAATGCAATGAACAAGCTATTGATCGACGCATATCCGTTCGGGTGCAGCTGAGATGGGGCGATCCTCAAAAAAAGACAATACTTCTCTTATATACTCGTTGAACGGGGGAAGTGTCCCGGCCGCACACGTGTGGCGGTTAAATGCTGCGTATCCTTCCGGCGGATTATGTGGTCTATCGTTCGGCCCCGGCAGTAACACATCGTCGAGTGACAGGCCGTGTCTCAAACATATTCTCCCCAACATGTCTTCAGAGATATTCGATGGAACGGAATCCGATGGATTGGCAATGAACGACGCATCAGGAAGTTCGTCCGGAGCCGGACCGATGATCTCAGGATCTATATCCGGAACTTCTTGCCGCGGAGAGACTGTACCTTGAATCTCTTGCTGCTGCGAACTTGAAGGTTCCATAACTAGCTAACTCATGAGAAACCATCGTTAGACGACAAAGAACCCGTACGTTCCCCAGTGTAAAGTGTATGAATGTGTGTGGTATCATGCCATGCATTACTTGAATAAATGTTGCAGAGTTAAAGTAAATATGCAAACGACAAAGCTACGAAGTCCAGCTATAATGACCGTCATCACTGACCGTCATCACTAAATCGTTTATATGATGGAAGTCGGTTCGAATAGAAGTTGTTATAGTTCCATCGACGAGCTTCAAGAGGCAGTCAAGTATGCAGTTTAATATTCAAGTCCAAATATGCAGGAATGAAGCTCGTTGGAGTATGGTTGAAAATTTTTCAAATTTTGGAATCCATCATATAGGGTTCGAAACCATCACAGAGACTTCGTTCGAACCCAACCGAACACCTCTTCCTTCGAACCCATCCAAGCTTCGTTCGAACCCATGCGTTCGAAACCATCATGACATTTCTTCGAAGCCATGCGTTCGAACCCATCCTGACATCGTTTCAAAACCATGCAGTTAGACGCGCTTCGAACCGATAGCTAGATGACAAGTTCGAACCGATCATTGCTTGACAAAGTTCGAACCGATACGAAAACCTCAACTCCACATCATCCACGATTCGAACCGATCCACTTCGTATCGATACGAAGTTGTGGACTTCGAAACGGTAGCCTATGGGTTCGAATCCATCGATTCGAATGGACCCCTAAAATCCCTCAATCGGTGCGAACTGTGCATCCCAACAAGGACATTCTAAGGATCGATTCGAAATCTAATGAAAAGACACCACCGTCATCGATTCGAACTCGAGCCCACGCATCGGTTCGAATCCCTCCCAAACCAGATCTGGTTTTGCCAATCTCGGAGCAATGCAATCGATAAACAGAAATGGGTTCGAAATAACTTCGCCTTTTGAATCCGAGGCTAATTACCTAATTTGATTGATGGATTCGAGAAATTAGGGATTCGGATCTTGAATGTTTCGAAAGAGCAACCGTGTTTTCACTTAGGAAGTTTCGAGACGATGTAGAAAATCAGCAAGTGTAAAAGTAAAAAAGTGAAAAATGCCGAGGTCCATGCTATTTATATGGGGGGTTGGTGATGACCGGGTCGATTCGAGTTCCGGTAAAGTTGACCGATTACAACAGGTCAGAATGCAGAATCGTTTCGAAATCTACTTTCGAACCCATACGCTTGAGGCTCCATCATGTGAAGCACACGGACCACTGCCGTGAACAAAAGTTTCGTACCCATCCAAATCATCGATTCGAAGATCAGTTTCGAACCAACGAAACGAACTACTAGTTCGAAACCATCCTCTCACATCGTTTCGAATGTCAGTTTCGAACCCATCACAGCACAAGTATACTCCATCCTTTCAGACCGGTTCGAAAGTCAACTTCGAATCCACCATAGTACGAGTATACTCCATCGGTTCAAATGTAGATTTCGAATCCATCAATGCTCCAACGCATCGATTCGAAGTCTCATATTCACGCAACCCATCATTGCACGGGCATATTGCATCCATACAAACTTGGATTTCGAACCCATCAATGCTCGAACGCATCGGTTCGAAACATTACACTCGCGCAATGCAAATTCAATTCCTTTAACCTTCTACATCGGTTCAGGAGAGGATCGATACGAAGGAACCTTTCAAAACGACCATCAAGCGTTGTCTCAATTCAAATTTCAAAATCGATTCAGGAGAGAATCGATACGAAATTCTATAGCAAACCAAACTGACAACGACTCGTGGACGCACGACGTTTACAAGGTTCAAATCAACATATGTGCATACATGTCGGACTTACATTCGATTTTGAATATTCACAGGGATCAAACACTCATCCTATTACAAATGCGACAGCCAACGGCTAAGCACTATTAATCAGCAATCAATCACATCAACGCAAGGTTATAGCAGTACATCATACGAGTTTCAACGAAAAAAGAGAGCAATGATTGTTCAGATAGAAATGGCAGCTATTCAAAGCGCGTCATGTTCCCACAAGACGTACTTTGGGGGGGTAAATGTTATCCCGCTTTTTGGCAAAGCCGCGATACCAAAAAATCGATCGAAAACGAAGGACAGTACGCCTCAGAGGTTGATCGTACTTCATTTCGCCATGGATATCACTGAATTTTATCCGAGTCCAGATTGAGCCACAATTGATAGGACACGGCAAGAAAGACCACAAGAGTCAGTATTTCAAATTTCAAGTCAATCCGAGTTCATATGCTCGAGTTATGATCGATTCAATTTGAAGGGGAAGGCCTGGGTTTCGAACCCGTCAATTGTTAATATTTCGAAACGATCACTTTCGAAATCATCGGTTTCGAAACCATCGGTTTCGAAACCATCACAGCGCCTCACCTTCGACTCCATCGCCTTCGACTCCATCGTGTTCGAATCCATGTGCCTCGTATCCATGGTGGGGTTGCAGAGCTCATATGCGTCCAAGGAACACAAGTCCGAATCCATACTCGGCTGCCTTATTTCGAATCCACCGGACATGCATGCTTCGAACCCATCCATAAGCTTCGTTCGAACCCATCCCTGAAGTCTTGTTCGAACCCGTCACAGAGCCATGCTTCGAACCCATCACAGAGACCTTCTTCGAACCCATCCGTGATACCATCTTCGAACCCATCCGTGATGCCATCTTCGAACCCATCCATGATGCCATGTTCGAACCCATCCTGTGTTGCCTTATTCGAACCCACTGGGTCAACCAACGTGTCTTCCATCGGTTCGAAATCACCGAGATATATGGAGTCGAAGCGGTCAACACGGAGTGAAGTCCGGATCGATTCGAAGTTTGCGCTCCACGTCACCACGAAGTCGCGTGCCATGATGGATTCGAAACCATCGTTTCGAATACAGGGGTTCGAACCAAACAGCCGTGCCGTGAACCCTATTTCGAACCCAACATATCTCCCAATTTGCTGATCCAAATGCCATGAAATTTTCCTAGATGCTTGCATACATGTTGAAGAATGTCCACGCCAAATTTCACCTCGATTGGATGAATTCTTGATCGGTTCGAATGGAGTTCGAACCGATGCCAAAGTGGGCCCAAACTTCCCGAGACCGTACGTGTGGGCCCGCTCACGTGCCGGAAGAGGTCTCCCGAGTTTTCAGCGAGATACCAGCAGCCTACGCCTATAAATAGAGCTCCAGAGCCAACAGAAAAGGGACCTTCGGGATTTTCTCACTCTCAAGCGCCCAGACTCTGCCGGATTGACATCTCCATCATAATTTCACTACTGATTTCGAATTTCCAGTTGTAACTTGCTATTGATCGCTGTAACAACTTGTAAACATTGAAAGAGAATCGATAAAATATCAAAAACTTCATAGTGGACGTAGGCGACACGCCGAACCACTATAAATCGCTTGTCTACGCATTTTCTTTACTGTTGATTGGAGTTTTTGTTAGATAATATTCATATTCAGTCCATACTCTTGATTGTTATCTCTTCAACGACTCCCGAAGAGTGTTGTGACCAATTTTGGTGCAAACATCAGCCGTCGCTGGTTAGTTTCGTACCCAAAAATCCTATCCGAACCTCAATCGGGTCAAGGATGTTTTTTACCCTTCGTTTTTTCGTCACGTGGATTTTTTCTGTAAAACAGGATCCCCGCGGCAGGTCTATGATTTACCATCGCTGGAGAGTGGTACACCATGGTACTGCAATGTTTCAAATCCATGCACTCATTTCTAAAGGTCGTACGACACTGTTTCGTCATTTTGGACGGATGTTGCACCTTGCACCGTAGATGTTGTACCCTGTGGATATCGATTCTTCGGAGGGCCATAACTCTTGGCTCGTTTAGATTTACGGGAGCCATAACCAGTCAAAACGAAGGTATCTGTGAGTTCTACAGCTATGACCGCTTTCAGCCGTCACTGGTTAGTTTCGTACCCAAAATATTATCCGAACCTCAATCGGGTCAAGGAAGTTTTTTACCCTTCGTTTTTTCGTCACGTGGATTTTTTCTGTAAAACGGGATCCCCGTGGCTGGTCTATGATTTACCATCGCTGGAGAGTGGTGCACCATGGTACTGCAATGTTTCAAATCCATGCACTCATTTCTAAAGGTCGTACGACACTGTTTCGTCATTTTGGACGGATGTTGCACCTTGCACCGTAGATGTTGCACCCTGTGGATATCGATTCTTCGGAGGGCCATAACTCTTGGCTCATTTAGAGTTACGGGAGCCATAACCAGTCAAAACGAAGGTATCTGTGAGTTCTACAGCTATGACGACTTTCAACCGTCACTGGTTAGTTTCATACCCAAAAAACCTATCCGAACCTCAATCGGGTCAAGGATGTTTTTTACCCTTCGTTTTTTCGTCACGTGGATTTTTTCTGTAAAACGAGATCCCCGTGGCTGGTCTATGATTTACCATCGCTGGAGAGTGGTGAACCATGGTACTACAATGTTTCAAATCCATGCACTCATTTCTAAAGGTCATACGGCACTGTTTCGTCATTTTGGACGGATGTTGCACCTTGCACCGTAGATGTTGCACCCTGTGGATATCGATTCTTTGGAGGGCCATAACTCTTGGCTCGTTTAGAGTTACGGGAGCCATAACCAGTCAAAACGAAGGTATCTGTGAGTTCTACAGCTATGACAGCTTTCATCCGTCACTGGTTAGTTTCGTACCCAAAAATCCTATCCGAACCTCAATCGGGTCAAGGAAGTTTTTTACCCTTCGTTTTTTCGTCACGTGGATTTTTTCTGTAAAACGGGATCCCCATGGCTGGTCTATGATTTACCATCGCTGGAGAGTGGTGCACCATGGTACTGCAATGTTTCAAATCCATGCACTCATTTCTAAAGGTCGTACGGCACTGTTTCGTCATTTTGGACGGATGTTGCACCTTGCACCGTAGATGTTGCACCCTGTGGATATCGATTCTTCGGAGGGCCATAACTCTTGGCTCGTTTAGAGTTACGGGATCCATAACCAGTCAAAACAAAGGTATATGTGAGTTCTACAGCTATGACAGCTTTCGGCAGTCACTGGTTACTTTCATACCCAAAAAAGCCTATCCGAACCTCAATCGGGTCATGGAAGTTTTTTACCCTTCGTTTTTTCGTCACGTGGATTTTTTCTGTAAAACGGGATCCCCGTGGCTGGTCTATGATTTACCATCGCTGGAGAGTGGTGCACCATGGTACTGCAATGTTTCAAATCCATGCACTCATTTCTAAAGGTCGTACGGCACTGTTTCGTCATTTTGGATGGATGTTGCACCTTGCACCGTAGATGTTGCACCCTGTGGATATCGATTCTTCGGAGGGCCATAACTCTTGGCTCGTTTAGTGTTACGGGAGCCATAACCAGTCCAAACGAAGGTATCTGTGAGTTCTACAGCTATGACTGCTTTCAGCCGTCACTGGATAGTTTCATACCCAAAAAATCCTATCCGAACCTCAATCGGGTCGAGGAAGTTTTTTACCCTTCGTTTTTTCGTCACGTGGATTTTTTCTGTAAAACGGGATCCACGTGGCTGGTCAATGATTTACCATCGCTGGAGAGTGGTGCACCATGGTACTGCAATGTTTCAAATCCATGCACTCATTTCTAAAGATCGTACGGCACTGTTTCGTCATTTTGGACGGATGTTGCACCTTGCACCGTAGATGTTGCACCCTGTGGAATCGATTCTTCGGAGGGCCATAACTCTTGGCCCGTTTAGAGTTACGGGAGCCATAACCAGTCAAAACGAAGGTATCTGTGAGTTCTACAGCTATGACAGCTTTCAGCCATCACTGATAAGTTTCATACCCAAAAAATCCTATCAGAACCTCAATCGGGTCAAGGAAGTTTTTTACCCTTCGTTTTTTCGTCACGTGGATTTTTTCTGTAAAACGGGATCCCCGTGGCTGGTCTATGATTTACCATCGCTGGAGAGTGGTGCACCATGGTACTGCAATGTTTCAAATCCATGCACTCATTTCTAAAGGTCGTACGGCACTGTTTCGTCATTTTGGACGGATGTTGCACCTTGCACCGTAGATGTTGCACCCTGTGGATATCGATTCTTCGGAGGGCCATAACTCTTGGCTCGTTTAGAGTTACGGGAACCATAACCAGTCAAAACGAAGGTATCTGTGAGTTCTACAGCTATGACCGCTTTCAGCCGTCACTGGTTAGTTTCATACCCAAAAAATCCTATCCGAATCTCAATCGGGTCAAGGAAGTTTTTTACCCTTCGTTTTTTCGTCACGTGGATTTTTTCTGTAAAACGGGATCCCCGTGGCTGGTCTATGATTTACCATCGCTAGAGAGTGGTGCACCATGGTGCTGCGATGTTTCAAATCCATGCACTCATTTCTAAAGGACGTACGGCACTGTTTCGTCATTTTGGACGGATGTTGCACCTTGCACCGTAGATGTTGCACCCTGTGGATATCGATTCTTCGGATGGCCATAACTCTTGGCTCGTTTAGAGTTACGGGAGCCATAACCAGTCAAAACGAGGGTATCTGTGAGTTCTACGGCTATGACAGCTTTCAGCCGTCACTGGTTAGTTTTATACCCAAAAAATCCTATCCGAACCTCAATCGGGTCACGGAAGTTTTTTACCCTTCGTTTTTTCGTCACGTGGATTTTTTCTGTAAAACGGGATCCCCGTGGCTGGTCTATGATTTACCATCGCTGGGGAGTGGTTCACCATGGTACTGCAATGTTTCAAATCCATGCACTCATTTCTAAAGGTCGTACGGCACTTTTCGTCATTTTGGACGGATGTTGCACCTTGCACCGTAGATGTTGCACCCTGTGGATATCGATTCTTCGGAGGGCCATAACTCTTGGCTCGTTTAGAGTTACGGGAGCCATAACCAGTCAAAACAAAGGTATCTGTGAGTTCTACAGCTATGACAGCTTTCGGCAGTCACTGGTAAGTTTCATACCCAAAAAATCCTATCCGAACCTCAATCGGGTCAAGGAAGTTTTTTACCCTTCGTTTTTTCGTCACGTGGATTTTTTCTGTAAAACGGGATCCCCGTGGCTGGTCTATGATTTACCATCGCTGGAGAGTGGTGCACCATGGTACTGTAATGTTTCAAATCCATGCACTCATTTCTAAAGGTCGTACGGCACTGTTCCGTCATTTTGGACGGATGTTGCACCTTGCACCATAGATGTTGCAACCTGTGGATATCGATTCTTCGGAGGGCCATAACTCTTGGCTCGTTTAGAGTTACGGGAGCCATACCCAGTCAAAACGAAGGTATCTGTGAGTTCTATAGCTATGGCGGCTTTCAGCCGTCACTGGTTAGATTCATACCCAAAAAATCCTATCCGAACCTCAATCGGGTCAAGGAAGTTTTTTACCCTTCGTTTTTTCTTCACGTGGATTTTTTCTGTAAAACGGGATCCCCGTGGCTGGTCAATGATTTACCATCGCTGGAGAGTGGTGAACCATGGTACTACAATGTTTCAAATCCATGCACTCATTTCTAAAGGTCATACGGCATTGTTTCGTCATTTTGGACGGATGTTGCACCTTGCACCGTAGATGTTGCACCCTGTGGATATCGATTCTTTGGAGGGCCATAACTCTTGGCTCGTTTAGAGTTACGGGAGCCATAACCAGTCAAAACGAAGGTATCTGTGAGTTCTACAGCTATGACAGCTTTCATCCGTCACTGGTTAGTTTCGTACCCAAAAATCCTATCCGAACCTCAATCGGGTCAAGGAAGTTTTTTACCCTTCGTTTTTTCGTCACGTGGATTTTTTCTGTAAAACGGGATCCCCATGGCTGGTCTATGATTTACCATCGCTGGAGAGTGGTGCACCATGGTACTGCAATGTTTCAAATCCATGCACTCATTTCTAAAGGTCGTACGGCACTGTTTCGTCATTTTGGACGGATGTTGCACCTTGCACCGTAGATGTTGCACCCTGTGGATATCGATTCTTCGGAGGGCCATAACTCTTGGCTCGTTTAGAGTTACGGGATCCATAACCAGTCAAAACAAAGGTATATGTGAGTTCTACAGCTATGACAGCTTTCGGCAGTCACTGGTTACTTTCATTCCCAAAAAAGCCTATCCGAACCTCAATCGGGTCATGGAAGTTTTTTACCCTTCGTTTTTTCGTCACGTGGATTTTTTCTGTAAAACGGGATCCCCGTGGCTGGTCTATGATTTACCATCGCTGGAGAGTGGTGCACCATGGTACTGCAATGTTTCAAATCCATGCACTCATTTCTAAAGGTCGTACGGCACTGTTTCGTCATTTTGGATGGATGTTGCACCTTGCACCGTAGATGTTGCACCCTGTGGATATCGATTCTTCGGAGGGCCATAACTCTTGGCTCGTTTAGTGTTACGGGAGCCATAACCAGTCCAAACGAAGGTATCTTTGAGTTCTACAGCTATGACTGCTTTCAGCCGTCACTGGATAGTTTCATACCCAAAAAATCCTATCCGAACCTCAATCGGGTCGAGGAAGTTTTTTACCCTTCGTTTTTTCGTCACGTGGATTTTTTCTGTAAAACGGGATCCACGTGGCTGGTCAATGATTTACCATCGCTGGAGAGTGGTGCACCATGGTACTGCAATGTTTCAAATCCATGCACTCATTTCTAAAGATCGTACGGCACTGTTTCGTCATTTTGGACGGATGTTGCACCTTGCACCGTAGATGTTGCACCCTGTGGAATCGATTCTTCGGAGGGCCATAACTCTTGGCCCGTTTAGAGTTACGGGAGCCATAACCAGTCAAAACGAAGGTATCTGTGAGTTCTACAGCTATGACAGCTTTCAGCCATCACTGGTAAGTTTCATACCCAAAAAATCCTATCAGAACCTCAATCGGGTCAAGGAAGTTTTTTACCCTTCGTTTTTTCGTCACGTGGATTTTTTCTGTAAAACGGGATCCCCGTGGCTAGTCTATGATTTACCATCGCTGGAGAGTGGTGCACCATGGTACTGCAATGTTTCAAATCCATGCACTCATTTCTAAAGGTCGTACGGCACTGTTTCGTCATTTTGGACGGATGTTGCACCTTGCACCGTAGATGTTGCACCCTGTGGATATCGATTCTTCGGAGGGCCATAACTCTTGGCTCGTTTAGAGTTACGGGAACCATAACCAGTCAAAACGAAGGTATCTGTGAGTTCTACAGCTATGACCGCTTTCAGCCGTCACTGGTTAGTTTCATACCCAAAAAATCCTATCCGAATCTCAATCGGGTCAAGGAAGTTTTTTACCCTTCGTTTTTTCGTCACGTGGATTTTTTCTGTAAAACGGGATCCCCGTGGCTGGTCTATGATTTACCATCGCTAGAGAGTGGTGCACCATGGTGCTGCGATGTTTCAAATCCATGCACTCATTTCTAAAGGACGTACGGCACTGTTTCGTCATTTTGGACGGATGTTGCACCTTGCACCGTAGATGTTGCACCCTGTGGATATCGATTCTTCGGATGGCCATAACTCTTGGCTCGTTTAGAGTTACGGGAGCCATAACCAGTCAAAACGAGGGTATCTGTGAGTTCTACGGCTATGACAGCTTTCAGCCGTCACTGGTTAGTTTTATACCCAAAAAATCCTATCCGAACCTCAATCGGGTCACGGAAGTTTTTTACCCTTCGTTTTTCGTCACGTGGATTTTTTCTGTAAAACGGGATCCCCGTGGCTGGTCTATGATTTACCATCGCTGGGGAGTGGTTCACCATGGTACTGCAATGTTTCAAATCCATGCACTCATTTCTAAAGGTCGTACGGCACTTTTCGTCATTTTGGACGGATGTTGCACCTTGCACCGTAGATGTTGCACCCTGTGGATATCGATTCTTCGGAGGGCCATAACTCTTGGCTCGTTTAGAGTTACGGGAGCCATAACCAGTCAAAACAAAGGTATCTGTGAGTTCTACAGCTATGACAGCTTTCGGCAGTCACTGGTAAGTTTCATACCCAAAAAATCCTATCCGAACCTCAATCGGGTCAAGGAAGTTTTTTACCCTTCGTTTTTTCGTCACGTGGATTTTTTCTGTAAAACGGGATCCCCGTGGCTGGTCTATGATTTACCATCGCTGGAGAGTGGTGCACCATGGTACTGTAATGTTTCAAATCCATGCACTCATTTCTAAAGGTCGTACGGCACTGTTCCGTCATTTTGGACGGATGTTGCACCTTGCACCATAGATGTTGCAACCTGTGGATATCGATTCTTCGGAGGGCCATAACTCTTGGCTCGTTTAGAGTTACGGGAGCCATAACCAGTCAAAACGAAGGTATCTGTGAGTTCTACAGCTATGACAGCTTTCAGCCATCACTGGTAAGTTTCATACCCAAAAAATCCTATCAGAACCTCAATCGGGTCAAGGAAGTTTTTTACCCTTCGTTTTTTCGTCACGTGGATTTTTTCTGTAAAACGGGATCCCCGTGGCTAGTCTATGATTTACCATCGCTGGAGAGTGGTGCACCATGGTACTGCAATGTTTCAAATCCATGCACTCATTTCTAAAGGTCGTACGGCACTGTTTCGTCATTTTGGACGGATGTTGCACCTTGCACCGTAGATGTTGCACCCTGTGGATATCGATTCTTCGGAGGGCCATAACTCTTGGCTCGTTCAGAGTTACGGGAGCCATAACCAGTCAAAACGAAGGTATCTGTGAGTTCTACAGCTATGACGGGTTTCAGGCATCATTGGTTAGTTTCATACCCAAAAAATCCTATCCGAACCTCAATCGGGTAATGGAAGTTTTTTACCCTTCGTTTTTTCGTCACGTGGATTTTTTCTGTAAAACGGGATCCCCGTGGCTGGTCTATGATTTACCATCGCTGGAGAGTGGTGCACCATGGTACTGCAATGTTTCAAATCCATGCACTCTTTTCTAAAGGTCGTACGGCACTGTTTCGTCGTTTTGGACGGATGTTGCACCTTGCACCGTAGATGTTGCACCTTGCACCGTAGATGTTGCACCCTGTGGATATCGATTCTTCCGAGGGCCATAACTCTTGGCTCGTTTAGAGTTACGGGAGCCATAACCATTCAAAACGAAGGTATCTTTGAGTTCTACAGCTCTGACCGCTTTCAGCCGTCACTGGTTAGTTTCATACCCAAAAATCCTATCCGAACCTCAATCGGGTCATGGAAGTTTTTTACCCTTCGTTTTTTGGTCACGTGGATTTTTTCTGTAAGACGGGATCCCCGTGGCTGGTCTATGATTTACCATCGCTGGAGAGTGGTGCACCATGGTACTACAATGTTTCAAATCCATGCACTCATTTCAAAAGGTCGTACGGCACTGTTTCGTCATTTTGGACGGATGTTGCACCTTGCACCGTAGGTGTTGCACCCTGTCGATATCGATTCTTCGGAGGGACATAACTCTTGGCTCGTTTAGAGTTACGGGAGCCATAACCAGTCAAAACGAAGGTATCTGTGAGTTCTACAGCTATGACGGCTTTCAGCCGTCACTGGTTAGTTTCATACCCAAAAAATCCTACCGAACCTCAATCGGGTCATGGAAGTTTTTTACCCTTCGTTTTTTCGTCACGTGGATTTTTTCTGTATATCGGGATCCCCGTGGCTGGTCTATGATTTACCATCGCTGGAGAGTGGTGCACCATGGTACTGCAATGTTTCAAATCCATGCACTCATTTCTAAAGGTCGTACGGCACTGTTTCGTCATTTTGGACGGATGTTGCACCTTGCACCGTAGATGTTGCACCCTGTGGATATCGATTCTTCGGAGGGCCATAACTCTTGGCTCGTTTAGAGTTACGGGAGCCATAACCAGTCCAAACGAAGGTATCTGTGAGTTCTACAGCTATGACGGCTTTCAGCCGTCACTGGATAGTTTCATAACCTAAAAATCCTATCCAAACCTCAATCGGGTCAAGGAAGTTTCTTACCCTTCGTTTTTTCGTCACGTGGATTATTTCTGTAAAACGGGATCCACGTGGCTGGTCTATGATTTACCATCGCTGGAGAGTGGTGCACCATGGTACTGCAATGTTTCAAATCCATGCGCTCATTTCTAAAGATCGTACGACACTGTTTCGTCATTTTGGACGGATGTTGCACCTTGCACCGTAGATGTTGCACCCTGTGGATATCGATTCTTCGGAGGGCCATAACTCTTGGCTCGTTTAGAGTTACGGGAGCCATAACCAGTCAAAACGAAGGTATCTGTGAGTTCTACAGCTATGACAGCTTTCGGCCGTCACTGGTTAGATTCGTACCCAAAAAATCCAATCCGAACCTCTATCGGGTCAAGGAAGTTTTTACCCTTCGTTTTTTCGTCACGTGGATTTTTTCTGTAAAACGGGATCCCCGTTGCTGGTCTATGATTTACCATCCCTGGAGAGTGGTTCACCATGGTACTGCATCGTTTCAAATCCATGCACCCATTTCTAAAGGTCGTACGACATTGTTACTTCATTTTGGATGGATGTTGCACCTTGCACCGCAGATGTTGCACCCTGTGGAAATCGATTCTTCGGAGGGCCATAACTCTTGGCTCGTTTAGAGTTACGGGAGCCATAACCAGTCAAAACGAAGGTATCTGTGAGTTCTACAGCTATGACGGGTTTCAGGCGTCATTGGTTAGTTTCATACCCAAAAAATCCTATCCGAACCTCAATCGGGTAATGGAAGTTTTTTACCCTTCGTTTTTTCGTCACGTGGATTTTTTCTGTAAAACGGGATCCCCGTGGCTGGTCTATGATTTACCATTGCTGGAGAGTGGTGCACCATGGTACTGCAATGTTTCAAATCCATGCACTCTTTTCTAAAGGTCGTACGGCACTGTTTCGTCGTTTTGGACGGATGTTGCACCTTGCACCGTAGATGTTGCACCCTGTGGATATCGATTCTTCAGAGGGCCATAACTCTTGGCTCGTTTAGAGTTACGGGAGCCACAACCAGTCAAAACGAAGGTATCTGTGAGTTCTACAGCTATGACAGCTTTCAGCCGTCACTGGTTAGTTTCATACCCAAAAATCCTATCCGAACCTCAATCGGGTCATGGAAGTTTTTTACCCTTCGTTTTTTGGTCACGTGGATTTTTTCTGTAAAACGGGATCCCCGTGGCTGGTCTATGATTTACCATCGCTGGAGAGTGGTGCACCATGGTACTGCAATGTTTCAAATCCATGCACTCATTTCAAAAGGTCGTACGGCACTGTTTCGTCATTTTGGACGGATGTTGCACCTTGCACCGTAGGTGTTGCACCCTGTCGATATCGATTCTTCGGAGGGACATAACTCTTGGCTCGTTTAGAGTTACGGGAGCCATAAACAGTCAAAACGAAGGTATCTGTGAGTTCTACAGCTATGACGGCTTTCAGCCGTCACTGGTTAGTGTCATACCCAAAAAATCCTATCCGAACCTCAATCGGGTCATGGAAGTTTTTTACCCTTCGTTTTTTCGTCACGTGGATTTTTTCTGTATATCGAGATCCCCGTGGCTGGTCTATGATTTACCATCGTTGGAGAGTGGTGCACCATGGTACTGCAATGTTTCAAATCCATGCACTCATTTCTAAAGGTCGTACGGCACTGTTTCGTCATTTTGGACGGATGTTGCACCTTGCACCGTAGATGTTGCACCCTGTGGATATCGATTCTTCGGAGGGCCATAACTCTTGGCTCGTTTAGAGTTACGGGAGCCATAACCAGTCCAAACGAAGGTATCTGTGAGTTCTACAGCTATGACTCCTTTCAGCCGTCACTGGTTAGTTTCATACCCAAAAAATCCTATCCGAACCTCAATCGGGTCAAGGAAGTTTTTTACCCTTCGTTTTTTCGTCACGTGGATTTTTTCTGTAAAACGGGATCCCCGTGGCTGGTCTATGATTTACCATCGCTGGAGAGTGGTGCACCATGGTACTGCACCGTTTCAAATCCATGCACCCATTTCTAAAGGTCGTACGGCACGGTTTCGTCATTTTGGACGGATGTAGCACCTTGCGCTGTAGATGTCACACCCTATGGATATAGATTATTCGGTGGGCCATAACTCTTGGCTCGTTTAGAGTTACGGGAGCCATAACCAGTCAAAACGAAGGTATCTATGAGTTCTACAGCTATGACTCCTTTCAGCCGTCACTGGTTAGTTTCATACCCAAAAAATCCTATCCGAACCTCAATCGGGTCAAGGAAGTTTTTTACCCTTCGTTTTTTCGTCACGTGGATTTTTTCTGTAAAACGGGATCCCGTGGCTGGTCTCTGATTTACCATCGCTGGAGAGTGGTGCACCAAGGTACTGTAATGTTTCAAATCCATGCACTCATTTCTAAAGGTCGTACGACACTGTTTCGTCATTTTGGACGGATGTTGCACCTTGCACCGTAGATGTTGCACCCTGTGGATATCGATTATTCGGAGGGCCATAACTTTTGGCTCGTTTAGAGTTACGGGAGCCATAACCAGTCTAAACGAAGGTATCTGTGAGTTCTACCGCTATGGAATCTTTCATCCGTCACTGGTAAGTTTCATACCCTGAAAATCCTATCCGAACCTCAATCGGGTCAACGAATTTTTTTACCCTTCGTTTTTTCGTCACGTGGATTTTTTCCGTAAAATGGGATCCCCGTGGCTGGTCTATGATTTACCATCGCTGGAGAGTGGTGCACCATGGTACTGCAATGTTTCAAATCCATGCACTCATTTCTAAAGGTCGTACGGCACTGTTTCGTCATTTTGGACGGATGTTGCACCTTGCACCGTAGATGTTGCACCCTGTGGATATCGATTCTTCGGAGGGCCATAAATCTTGGCTCGTTTAGAGTTACGGGAGCCATAACCAGTCAAAACGATCGTATCTATGAGTTCTACAGCTATGGCAGCTTTCAGCCGTCACTGGTTAGTTTCATACCCAAAAAATCCTATCCGAACCTCAATCGGGTCATGGAAGTTTTTTACCCTTCGTTTTTTCGTCACGTGGATTTTTTCTGTAAAAATGGGATCCCCGTGGCTGGTCAATGATTTACCATCGCTGGAGATTGGTGCACCATGGTACTGCACCGTTTCAAATCCATGCACCCATTTCTAAAGGTCGTACGACACGGTTTCGTCATTTTGAACGGATGTTGCACCTTGCACCGCAGATGTTGCACCCTGTGGAAATCGATTCTTCGGAGGGCCATAACTCTTGGCTCGTTTAGAGTTACGGGAGCCATAACCAGTCAAAACGAAGGTATCTATGAGTTCTACAGCTACGACAGCTTTCAGACGTCACTGGTTAGTTTCATACCCAAAAAATCCTATCCGAACCTCAATCGGGTCATGAAAGTTTTTTACCCTTCGTTTTTTCGTCACGTGGATTTTTTCTGTATCCCCTTGGCTGGTCAATGATTTACCGTCGCTGGAGAGTGGTGCACTATGGTACTGCACCGTTTCAAATCCATGCAACCATTTCTAAAGGTCGTACGACACGGATTCGTCATTTTGGACGGATGTTGCACCTTGCACCGTAGATGTTGCACCATGTGGATATCGATTATTCGGAGGGCCATAACTCTTGGCTCGTTTAGAGTAACGGGAGCCATTACCAGTCAAATGAAGGTATCTGTGTGTTCTACAGCTATGACAGCTTTAAGCCGTCACTGTTTAGTTTCATACCCAAAAAATCCTATCCGAACCTCAACCGGGTCAAGGAAGATTTTTACCCTTTGTTTTTTCGTAACGTGGATTTTTTCTGTAAAACGGGATCCCGTGGCTGGTCTATGATTTACCATCGCTGGAGAGTGGTGCCCCATGGTACTGCACCGTTTCAAATCCATGCAATCATTTCTAAAGGTGGTACGGCACTGTTTCGTCATTTTGGACGGATGTTGCACCCTATGGATATTGATTGTTCGGAGGGCCATAACTCTTGGCTCGTTTAGAGTTACGGTAGCCATAACAAGTCAAAACGAAGGTATCTGTGAGTTCTACAGCTATGACAGCTATCAGCCGTCACTGGTTAGTTTGATACGCAAAAAATCCTATCCGAACCTCAATCGGGTCATGGAAGTTTTTTACCCTTCGTTTTTTCGTCACGTGGATTTTTTTCTGTAAAACGGGATCCCCGTGGCTGGTCAATGATTTACCATCGCTGGAGAGTTGTGCACCATGGTACTGCACCGTTTCAAATCCACGCACCCATTTCTAAAGGTTGTACGACACGGTCTCGTCATTTTGGACGGATGTTGCACCTTGCACCGCAGATGTTGCACCCTGTGGAAATCGATTCTTCGGAGGGCCATAACTCTTGGCTCGTTTAGAGTTACGGGAGCCATAACAAGTCAAAACGAAGGTATCTGTGATTTCTACAACTATGGAAGCTTTCAGCCGTCACTGGTTAGTTTTATACCCAAAAAATCCTATCCGAACCTCAATCGGGTCATGGAAGTTTTTTACCCTTCGTTTTTTCGTCACGTGGATTTTTTCTGTAAAAACGGGATCCCCGTGGCTGGTCAATGATTTACCATCGCTGGAGAGTGGTGGACCATGGTACTGCACCGTTTCAAATCCATGCACCCATTTCTAAAGGTCGTACGACACGGTCTCGTCATTTTGGACGGATGTTGCACCTTGCACCGCAGATGTTGCACCCTGTGGAAATCGATTCTTCGGAGGGCCATAACTCTTGGCTCGTTTAGAGTTACGGGAGCCATAACAAGTCAAAACGAAGGTATCTGTGAGTTCTACAACTATGGAAGCTTTCAGCCGTCACTGGTTAGTTTCATACCCAAAAAATCCTATCCGAACCTCAATCGGGTCATGGAAGTTTTTTACCCTTCGTTTTTTCGTCACGTGGATTTTTTCTGTAAAACGTGATCCCCGTGGCTGGTTAATGATTTACCATCGCTGGAGAGTGGTGCACCATGGTACTGCACCGTTTCAAATCCATGCACCCATTTCTAAAGGTCGTACGGCACGGTTTCGTCATTTTGGACGGATGTTGCACCTTGCACCGTAGATGTTGCACCCTGTGGATATCGATTATTCGGAGGGCCATAACTCTTGGCTCGTTTAGAGATACGGGAGCCATTACCAGTCAAACGAAGGTATCTGTGTGTTCTACAGCTATGACAGCTTTGAGCCGTCACTGGTTAGTTCCATACCCAAAAAATCCTATCCGAACCTCAATCTGGTCAAGGAAGATTTTTACCCTTCGTTTTTTCGTCACGTGGATTTTTTCTGTACAACGGGATCCCGTGGCTGGTCTATGATTTACCATCGCTGGAGAGTGGTGCCCATGGTACTGCACCGTTTCAAATCCGTGCAACCATTTCTAAAGGTCGTACGGCACTGTTTCGTCATTTTGGACGGATGTTGCGCTTGCACCGTAGATGTTGCACCCTATGGATATCGATTGTTCGAAGGGCCATAACTCTTGGCTCGTTTAGAGTTACGGGAGCCATAACAAGTCAAAACCAAGGTATCTGTGAGTTCTACAGCTGTGACAGCTTTCAGCCGTCACTGGTTAGTTTCATACGCAAAAAATCCTATCCGAACCTCAATCGGGTCATGAAAGTTTTTTACCCTTCGTTTTTTCGTCACGTGGATTTTTTCTGTAAAACGGGATCCCCGTGGCTGGTCAATGATTTACCATCGCTGGAGAGTTGTGCACCATGGTACTGCACCGTTTCAAATCCATGCACCCATTTCTAAAGGTCGTACGGCACGGTTTCGTCATTTTGGACGGATGTTGCACCCAGCACCATAGATGTCGCACCCTGTGGATATCGATTATTCGAAGGGCCATAACTCTTGGCTCGTTTAGAGTTACGGGAGCCATTACCGGTCAAACGAAGGTACCTGTGTGTTCTACAGCTATGACAGCTTTAAGCCGTCACTAGTTAGTTTCATACCCAAAAAAGCCTATCCGAACCTCAATCGGGTCATGGAAGTTTTTTACCCTTCGTTTTTTCGCCACGTGGATTTTTTCTGTAAAACGGGATCCCCGTGGCTGGTCTATGATTTACCATCGCTGGAGAGTGGTGCACCACGGTACTGCAATGTTTCAAATCCATGCACTCATTTTTAAAGGTCGTACGGCACTGTTTCGTCATTTTGGATGGATGTTGCACCTTGCACCGTAGATGTTGCACCCTGTGGATATCGATTCTTCGGAGGGCCATAACTCTTGGCTCGTTTAGAGTTACGGGAGCCATAACCAGTCCAAACGAAGGTATCTGTGAGTTCTACAGCTATGACTGCTTTCAGCCGTCACTGGATAGTGTCATACCCAAAAAATCCTATCCGAACCTCAATCGGGTCAAGGATGTTTCTTACCCTTCTTTTTTTCGTCACGTGGATTTTTTCTGTAAAACGGGATCCACGTGGCTGGTCTATGATTTACCATCGCTGGAGAGTGGTACACCATGGTACTGCAATGTTTCAAATCCATGCACTCATTTCTAAAGATCGTACGACACTGTTTCGTCATTTTGGACGGATGTTGCACCTTGCACCATAGATGTTGCACCCTGTGGATATCGATTCTTCGGAGGGCCATAACTCTTGGCTCGTTTAGAGTTACGAGAGCCATAACTAGTCAAAACGTAGGTATCTGTGAGTTCTACAGCTATGACAGCTTTCAGCCGTCACTGGTTAGATTCGTACCCAAAAATCCTATCCGAACCTCAATCGGGTCAAGGATGTTTTTTACCCTTCGTTTTTTCGTCACGTGGATTTTTTCTGTAAAACGGGATCCCCGTGGCTGGTCTATGATTTACCATCGCTGGAGAGTGGTACACCATGGTACTGCAATGTTTCAAATCCATGCACTCATTTCTAAAGGTCGTACGACACTGTTTCGTCATTTTGGACGGATGTTGCACCTTGCACCGTAGATGTTGCACCCTGTGGATATCGATTCTTCGGAGGGCCATAACTCTTGGCTCGTTTAGAGTTACGGGAGCCATAACCAGTCAAAACGAAGGTATCTGTGAGTTCTACAGCTATGACAGCTTTCAGCCGTCACTGGTTAGTTTCGTACCCAAAAATCCTATCCGAACCTCAATCGGGTCAAGGAAGTTTTTTACCCTTCGTTTTTTCGTCACGTGGATTTTTTCTGTAAAACGGGATCCCCGTGGCTGGTCTATGATTTACCATCACTGGAGAGTGGTGAACCATGGTACTGCAATGTTTCAAATCCATGCACTCATTTCTAAAGGTCGTACGGCACTGTTTCGTCATTTTGGACGGATGTTGCACCTTGCACCGTTGATGTTGCACCCTGTGGATATCGATTCTTCGGAGGGCCATAACTCTTGGCTCGTTTAGAGTTACGGGAGCCATAACCAGTCAAAACGAAGGTATCTGTGAGTTCTACAGCTATGACGACTTTCTGCCGTCACTGGTTAGTTTCATACCCAAAAAATCCTATCTGAACCTCAATCGGGTCAAGGATGTTTTTTACCCTTCGTTTTTTCGTCACGTGGATTTTTTCTGTAAAACGGGATCCCCGTGGCTGGTCTATGATTTACCGTCGCTGGAGAGTGGTACACCATGGTACTGCAATGTTTCAAATCCATGCACTCATTTCTAAAGGTCGTACGACACTGTTTCGTCATTTTGGACGGATGTTGCACCTTGCACCGTAGATGTTGCACCCTGTGGATATCGATTCTTCGGAGGGCCATAACTCTTGGCTCGTTTAGAGTTACGGGAGCCATAACCAGTCAAAACGAAGGTATCTGTGAGTTCTACAGCTATGACAGCTTTCAGCCGTCACTGGTTAGTTTCGTATCCAAAAATCCTATCCGAACCTCAATCGGGTCAAGGAAGTTTTTTACCCTTCGTTTTTTCGTCACGTGGATTTTTTCTGTAAAACGGGATCCCCGTGGCTGGTCTATGGTTTACCATCGCTGGAGAGTGGTGCACCATGGTACTGCAATGTTTCAAATCCATGCACTCATTTCTAAAGGTCGTACGGCACTGTTTCGTCATTTTTGACGGATGTTGCACCTTGCACCGTAGATGTTGCACCCTGTGGATATCGATTCTTCGGAGGGCCATAACTCTTGGCTCGTTTAGAGTTACGGGAGTCATAACCAGTCAAAACGAAGGTATGTGTGAGTTCTACAGCTATGACGGCTTTCAGCCATCACTGGTTAGTTTCATACCCAAAAAATCCTATCCGAACCTCAATCGGGTCAAGGATGTTTTTTACCCTTCGTTTTTTCGTCACGTGGATTTTTTCTGTAAAACGGGATCCTCGTGGCTGGTCTATGATTTACCATCGCTGGAGAGTGGTGCACCATGGTACTGCAATGTTTCAAATCCATGCACTCATTTCTAAAGGTCATACGGCACTGTTTCGTCATTTTGGACGGATGTTGCACCTTGCACCGTAGATGTTGCACCCTGTGGATATCGATTCTTCGAAGGGCCATAACTCTTGGCTCGTTTAGAGTTACGGGAGCCATAACCAGTCAAAACGAAGGTATCTCTGAGTTCTAGAGCTATGACGGCTTTTAGCCGTCACTGGTTAGTTTCATACCCAAAAAATCCTATCCGAACCTCAATCGGGTCAATGAAGTTTTTTACCCTTCGTTTTTTCGTCACGTGGATTTTTTTCTGTAAAACAGGATCCCCGTGGCCGGTCAATGATTTACCATCGCTGGAGAGTGGTGCACCATGGTACTGCAATGTTTCAAATCCATGCACTAATTTCTAAAGGTCGTACGACACTGTTTCGTCATTTTGGACGGATGTTGCACCTTGCACCGTAGATGTTGCACCCAGTGGATATCGATTCTTCGGAGGGCCATAACTCTTGGCTCGTTTAGAGTTACGAGAGCCATAACCAGTCAAAACGAAGGTATCTGTGAGTTCTACAGCTGTGGCAGCTTTCAGCCGACACTGGTTAGTTTCATACCCAAAAATTCCTATCTGAACCTCAATCGGGTAAAGGAAGTTTTTTACCCTTCGTTTTTTCGTCACGTGGATTTTTTCTGTAAAACGGGATCCCCGTGGCTGGTCTATGATTTACCATCGCTGGAGAGTGGTGCACCATGGTACTGCAATGTTTCAAATCCATGCACTCATTTCTAAAGGTCGTACGACACTGTTTCGTCATTTTGGACGGATGTTGCACCTTGCACCGCAGATGTTGCACCCAGTGGATATCGATTCTTCGGAGGGCCATAACTCTTGACTCGTTTAGAGTTACGGGAGCCATAACTAGTCAAAACGAAGGTATCTGTGAGTTCTACAGCTGTGGCAGCTTTCAGCCGACACTGGTTAGTTTCATAACCAAAAATTCCTATCCGAACCTCAATCGGGTCAAGGAAGTTTTTTACCCTTCGTTTTTTCGTCACGTGGATTTTTTCTGTAAAACGGGATCCCCGTGGCTGGTCTATGATTTACCATCGCTGGAGAGTGGTGCACCATGGTACTGCATCGTTCCCAATCCATGCATCCATTTCTAAAGGTCGTACGGCACTGTTACGTCATTTTGGACGGATGTTGCACCTTGCACCGCAGATGTTGCACCTTGCACCGTAGATGTTGCACCCTGTGGAAATCGATTCTTCGAAGGGCCATAACTCTTGGCTCGTTTAGAGTTACGGGAGCCATAACTAGTCAAACGAAGGTATCTGTGAGTTCTACAGCTATGACAGTTTTCAGCCGTCACTGGTTAGTTTCATACCCAAAAAATCCTATCCTAACCTCAATCGGGTCATGAAATTTTTTACCCTTCGTTTTTTTGTCACGTTTATTTTTTCAGTAAAACGGGATCCCCGTGGCTGGTCAATGATTTACCATCGCTAGAGAGTGGTGCACCATGGTACTGCACCGTTTCAAATCCATGCACCCATTTGTAAAGGTCGAACGGCACGGTTTCATCATTTTGGACGGATGTTGCACCTTGCACCGTAGATGTTGCACCCTGTGGATATCGATTATTCGGAGGGCCATAACTCTTTGCTCGTTTAGAGTTACGGGAGCCATTACCAGTCAAAACAAAGGTATCTGTGAGTTCTACAGCTATGGCAGCTTTCAGCCATCACTGGTTAGTTTCATACCCAAAAAATTCTATCCGAACCTCAATCGGGTAAAGGAAGTTTTTTACCCTTCGTTTTTTGGTCACGTGGATTTTTTCTGTAAAACGGGATCCCCGTGGCTGGTCTATGATTTACCATCACTGGAGAGTGGTGCACCATGGTACTGCAATGTTTCAAATCCATGCACTCATTTCTAAAGGTCGTACGACACTGTTTCGTCATTTTGGACGGATGTTGCACCTTGCACCGTAGATGTTGCATCCTGTGGACATCGATTCTTCGGAGGGCCATAACTCTTGGCTCGTTTAGAGTTACGGGGGCCATAACCAGTCAAAACGAAGGTATCTGTGTGTTCTACAGCTATGGCAGCTTTCAGCCATCACTGGTTTGTTTCATACCCCAAAATTCCTATCCGAACCTCAATCGGGTCAAGGAAGTTTTTTACCTTTCGTTTTTTCGTCACGTGGATTTTTCCTGTAAAACGGGATCCCCGTGGCTGGTCTATGATTTACCATCGCTGGAGAGTGGTGCACCATGGTACTGCACCGTTTCAAATCCATGCACCCATTTCTAAAGGTCGTACGGCACTGTTACGTCATTTTGGACGGATGTTGCACCTTGCACCGCAGATGTTGCACCCTGTGGAAATCGATTCTTCGGAGGGCCATAACTCTTGGCTTGTTTAGAGTTACGGGAGCCATAACCAGTTAAACGAAGGTATCTGTGAGTTCTACAGCTGTGACAGCTTTCAGCCGTCACTTGTTAGATTCGTACCCAAAAATCCTATCCGAACCTCAATCGGGTCAAGGATGTTTTTTACCCTTCGTTTTTTCGTCACGTGGATTTTTTCTGTAAAACGGGATCCCCGTGGCTGGTCTATGATTTACCATCGCTGGAGAGTGGTACACCATGGTACTGCAATGTTTCAAATCCATGCACTCATTTCTAAAGGTCGTACGACACTGCTTCGTCATTTTGGACGGATGTTGCACCTTGCACCGTAGATGTTGCACCCTGTGGATATCGATTCTTCGGAGGGCCATAACTCTTGGCTCGTTTAGAGTTACAGGAGCCATAACCAGTCAAAACAAAGGTATCTGTGAGTTCTACAGCTATGACAGCTTTCAGCCGTCACTGGTTAGTTTCGTACCCAAAAATCCTATCCGAACCCCAATCGGGTCAAGGAAGTTTTTTACCCTTCGTTTTTTCGTCACGTGGATTTTTTCTGTAAAACGGGATCCCCGTGGCTGGTCTATGATTTACCATCGCTGGAGAGTGGTGCACCATGGTACTGCAATGTTTCAAATCCATGCACTCATTTCTAAAGGTCGTACGGCACTGTTTCGTCATTTTGGACGGATGTTGCACCTTGCACCGTTGATGTTGCACCCTGTGGATATCGATTCTTCGGAGGGCCATAACTCTTGGCTCGTTTAGAGTTGCGGGAGCCATAACCAGTCAAAACGAAGATATCTGTGAGTTCTACAGCGATGACGGCTTTCAGCCATCACTGGTTAGTTTCATACCCAAAAAATCCTATCCGAACCTCAATCGGGTCAAGGATGTTTTTTACCCTTCGTTTTTTCGTCACGTGGATTTTTTCTGTAAAACGGGATCCCCGTGGCTGGTCTATGATTTACCGTCGCTGGAGAGTGGTACACCATGGTACTGCAATGTTTCAAATCCATGCACTCATTTCTAAAGGTCGTACGGCACTGTTTCGTCATTTTGGACGGATGTTGCACCTTGCACCGTAGATGTTGCACCCTGTGGATATCGATTCTTCGGAGGGCCATAACTCTTGGCTAGTTTAGAGTTACGGGAGCCATAACCAGTCAAAACGAAGGTATCTGTGAGTTCTACAGCTATGACAGCTTTCAGCCGTCACTGGTTAGTTTCGTATCCAAAAATCCTATCCGAACCTCAATCGGGTCAAGGAAGTTTTTTACCCTTCGTTTTTTCGTCACGTGGATTTTTTCTGTAAAACGGGATCCCCGTGGCTGGTCTATGATTTACCATCGCTGGAGAGTGGTGCACCATGGTACTGCAATGTTTCAAATCCATGCACTCATTTCTAAAGGTCGTACGGCACTGTTTCGTCATTTTGGACGGATGTTGCACCTTGCACCGTAGATGTTGCACCCTGTGGATATCGATTCTTCGGAGGGCCATAACTCTTGGCTCGTTTAGAGTTACGGGAGTCATAACCAGTCAAAACGAAGGTATGTGTGAGTTCTACAGCTATGACGGCTTTCAGCCATCACTGGTTAGTTTCATACCCAAAAAATCCTATCCGAACCTCAATCGGGTCAAGGATGTTTTTTACCCTTCGTTTTTTCGTCACGTGGATTTTTTCTGTAAAACGGGATCCTCGTGGCTGGTCTATGATTTACCATCGCTGGAGAGTGGTGCACCATGGTACTGCAATGTTTCAAATCCATGCACTCATTTCTAAAGGTCATACGGCACTGTTTCGTCATTTTGGACGGATGTTGCACCTTGCACCGTAGATGTTGCACCCTGTGGATATCGATTCTTCGAAGGGCCATAACTCTTGGCTCGTTTAGAGTTACGGGAGCCATAACCAGTCAAAACGAAGGTATCTCTGAGTTTTAGAGCTATGACGGCTTTTAGCCGTCACTGGTTAGTTTCATACCCAAAAAATCCTATCCGAACCTCAATCGGGTCAATGAAGTTTTTTACCCTTCGTTTTTTCGTCACGTGGATTTTTTTCTGTAAAACGGGATCCCCGTGGCTGGTCAATGATTTACCATCGCTGGAGAGTGGTGCACCATGGTACTGCAATGTTTCAAATCCATGCACTAATTTCTAAAGGTCGTACGACACTGTTTCGTCATTTTGGACGGATGTTGCACCTTGCACCGTAGATGTTGCACCCAGTGGATATCGATTCTTCGGAGGGCCATAACTCTTGGCTCGTTTAGAGTTACGGGAGCCATAACTAGTCAAAACGAAGGTATCTGTGAGTTCTACAGCTGTGGCAGCTTTCAGCCGACACTGGTTAGTTTCATAACCAAAAATTCCTATCCGAACCTCAATCGGGTCAAGGAAGTTTTTTACCCTTCGTTTTTTCGTCACGTGGATTTTTTCTGTAAAACGGGATCCCCGTGGCTGGTCTATGATTTACCATCGCTGGAGAGTGGTGCACCATGGTACTGCATCGTTCCAAATCCATGCACCCATTTCTTAAGGTCGTACGGCACTGTTACGTCATTTTGGACGGATGTTGCACCTTGCACCGCAGATGTTGCACCTTGCACCGCAGATGTTGCACCCTGTGGAAATCGATTCTTCGAAGGGCCATAACTCTTGGCTCGTTTAGAATTACGGGAGCCATAACTAGTCAAACGAAGGTATCTGTGAGTTCTACAGCTATGACAGTTTTCAGCCGTCACTGGTTAGTTTCATACCCAAAAAATCCTATCCTAACCTCAATCGGGTCATGAAATTTTTTACCCTTCGTTTTTTTGTCACGTTTATTTTTTCAGTAAAACGGGATCCCCGTGGCTGGTCAATGATTTACCATCGCTGGAGAGTGGTGCACCATGGTACTGCACCGTTTCAAATCCATGCACCCATTTGTAAAGGTCGAACGGCACGGTTTCATCATTTTGGACGGATGTTGCACCTTGCACCGTAGATGTTGCACCCTGTGGATATCGATTATTCGGAGGGCCATAACTCTTTGCTCGTTTAGAGTTACGGGAGCCATTACCAGTCAAAACAAAGGTATCTGTGAGTTCTACAGCTATGGCAGCTTTCAGCCATCACTGGTTAGTTTCATACCCAAAAAATACTATTCGAACCTCAATCGGGTAAAGGAAGTTTTTTACCCTTCGTTTTTTCGTCACGTGGATTTTTTCTGTAAAACGGGATCCCCGTGGCTGGTCTATGATTTACCATCGCTGGAGAGTGGTGCACCATGGTACTGCAATGTTTCAAATCCATGCACTCATTTCTAAAGGTCGTACGACACTGTTTCATCGTTTTGGACGGATGTTGCACCTTGCACCGTAGATGTTGCACCCTGTGGACATCGATTCTTCGGAGGGCCATAACTCTTGGCTCGTTTAGAGTTACGGGGGCCATAACCAGTCAAAACGAAGGTATCTGTGTGTTCTACAGCTATGGCAGCTTTTAGCCATCACTGGTTTGTTTCATACCCCAAAATTCCTATCCGAACCTCAATCGGGTCAAGGAAGTTTTTTACCTTTCGTTTTTTCGTCACGTGGATTTTTCCTGTAAAACGGGATCCCCGTGGCTGGTCTATGATTTACCATCGCTGGAGAGTGGTGCACCATGGTACTGCACCGTTTCAAATCCATGCACCCATTTCTAAAGGTCGTACGGCACTGTTACGTCATTTTGGACGGATGTTGCACCTTGCACCGCAGATGTTGCACCCTGTGGAAATCGATTCTTCGGAGGGCCATAACTCTTGGCTTGTTTAGAGTTACGGGAGCCATAACCAGTCAAACGAAGGTATCTGTGAGTTCTACAGCTATGAAAGCTTTCAGCCGTCACTGGTTAGTTTCATACCCAAAAAATCCTATTCGAACCTCAATCGGGTCATGAAATTTTTTACCCTTCGTTTTTTCGTCACGTGGATTTTTTCTGTAAAACGGGATCCCCGTGGCTGGTCAATGATTTACCATCGCTGGAGAGTGGTTCACCATGGTACTGCAGCGTTTCAAATCCATGCACCTATTTCTAAAGGTCGTACGGCACGGTTTCGTCATTTTGGACGGATGTTGCACCTTGCACCGTAGATGTTGCACCCTGTGGATATCGATTATTCGGAGGGCCATAACTCTTGGCTCGTTTAGAGTTACGGGAGCCATTACCAGTCAAACGAAGGTGTCTGTTTGTTCTACAGCTATGGCAGCTTTCAGCCGTCACTGGTTAGTTTCATACCCAAAAAATCCTATCCGAACCTCAATCGGGTCAAGGAAGTTTTTTACCCTTCGTTTTTTCGTCCCGTGGATTTTTTCTGTAAAACGGGATCCCTGTGGCTGGTGTTATCCCGCTTTTTGGCAAAGCCGCGATACCAAAAGATCGATCAGAAGCGGAGAATAGTTCGCCTCGGAGGTTGATCGTACTTCATTTCGCCATGGATATCACTGAATTTTATCCGAGACCGGATTGAGCCACAATTCATAGGACACGGCAAGAAAGACCACAAGAGTCAGCATTTCAAATTTCAAGTCAATCCGAGTTCATATGCTCGAGTTATGATCGATTCAATTTGGAGGGGAAGGCCTGGGTTTCGAACCTGTCAATTGTTAATAGTTCGAAATGATCACTTTCGAAACCACCGGTTTCGAAACCATCACAGCGCCTCAACTTCGACTCCATCGCCTTCGACTCCATCGTGTTCGAATCCATGTGCCTCGTATCCATGGAGGGGTTGCAGAGCTCATATGCGTCCAAGGAACACAAGTCCGAATCCATACTCGGCTGCCTTATTTCGAATCCACCGGACATGCATGCTTCGAACCCATCCATGATGCCATGTTCGAACCCATCCCTTAAGTCATGTTCGAACCCGTCACAGAGCCATGCTTCGAACCCATCACAGAAGCTTCGTCGAACCCATCCGTGATACCATCTTCGAACCCATCCATGATGCCATATTCGAACCCATCCTGTGTTGCCTTATTTGAACCCACTGGGTCAACCAACGTGTCTTCCATCGGTTCGAAATCGCCGAGATATACGGAGTCGAAACGGTCAACACGGAGTGAAGTCTGGATCGATTCGAAGTTTGCGCTCCACGTCACCACGAAGTCGCGTGCCATGATGGATTCGAAACCATCGTTTCGAAACCACGGGTTCGAACCAAATAGTTGTGCCGTGAACCCTATTTCGAACCCATCATATCTCCTAATCAACTGATCCAAATGCCATGAAATTTTCACAGATGCTAGCATACATGTTGAAGAATGTCCACGCCAAATTTCGCCTCGATTGGATGAATTCTTGATCGGTTCGAATGGAGTTCGAACCGATGCCAAAGTGGGCCCAAACTTCCCGAGACCGTACGTGTCGGCCCCCTCATGTGCCAGAAGAGGTCTCCCGAGTTTTCAGCGAGATACCAGCAGCTTACGCCTATAAATAGAGCTCCAGAGCCAACAGAAAAAGGACCTTCGGGATTTTCTCACTCTCAAGCGCCCAGACTCTGCCGGATTGACATCTCCATCATAATTTCACTACTGATTTCGAATTTCCAGTTGTAACTTGCCGTTGATCGCTGTAACAACTTTTAAACATTGAAAGATAATCAATAAAACATCAAAAAACTTCACAGTGGACGTAGGCGACACGCCGAACCACTATAAATCGCTTGTCTACGCATTTTCTTTACTGTTGATTGGAGTTTTTGTTAGATAATATTCATATTCAGTTCATAATCTTGATTGTTATCTCTTTAACGACTCCCGAAGAGTGTTGTGACCAATTTTGGTGCAAACACTTTGGTGCTTTCACTGAGAAAAAACCCAGTTTTTTCTCCTGCTCGTTGGATCTATCATCGGTACCGGATTGAATAAATCCAAGAGAGAGATCCAGATCTTTGAATTCAAATTCCTTCCATTCTATTCAGGTTTGCAAAAGTCTAAGGAAAGGAATTCAACCTTCAAGATGGTTAGCACAAGAACCACTTCTAACGCCGTCAATCAAGAAGAACAGGATCGACAGAATCCTGTAACTCTACCTCCACCTAATCAGGATGCTACTGCACACTCGGAACCCTCAGCTCCGGTTACCCGACAAGAGTTGCAGTGGCTAATCCAAGAGTTGACCCAGAGTCGGCAACAACTAGAAGAACAGCTGCGCGCTAATGCTGAACTAATTAATAAGTTGGATCGCCAGAAGCGAAAGAGATCCAAGAGAGACCACGTGTCTCGTTCCTCCAGCAAGAGTTCTTCATCTTCTGATTATCACAATCGACCTCCACGACCCCGGCTAGATGGGAATCGCATGCCAACTGCTGGAGATCGACCAACGCTGACCGTTGGACAACTGAGAGTTGGTCCATCGGCCAGTTTCCAAACCGGACCCTCCTCCCGAGGAGGTGCCATCCCTCACCACGCTACAGAATACCGCGCTACTGACGTTGCGGTGGAACCAGGGGTCGACGTTCAAGATCAGTCGGACCTGAACCGTTGTCATGACGGAAGTACTCCTGACCCATACATCCCAGAAGACTATGTGCCAAGAAGGCAAAGCTTGGACCGTCGACAATATCCGGTCCAACCCCAAAGCATGGAACGTAATCTTACTCCGACACAAGCCGCACAGAACGCGCAAATGACGGATCTTTCCACTATGATACGTCAAATGATCCGTGAGAGTCAGGGATTCACAAATGACGATTGGGGAATTACCCGAAGTCACACTCCTTTTACGGACGATATCCTTACTGCTGAACCCCCACGGCGATTCCGAATGCCAACTCTACCCATGTACGAAGGAAACTCCGACCCAAACCAACATATTCTAAAATTTGAATGGTCGATGACTGCTGCCCGTGCCGATGATGCAGTAAAGTGTCGAAGTTTCCCCATATCCTTGGGGGGCATCGCCACCATGTGGTTCACTCGATTGCCACCTCGATCCATCTCTTCATTCGACCAGTTAGCTACAAAATTCGTTGAGCAATTCCGCATGAATGTCGCAAGACCCAAAGATGTTAACACTCTGTCTAGTGTCACTCAGGCTCCCGGAGAGACACTCAGACACTACTTAGAGAGATTACATACCACATGCGCGGAGATCAGTAATTCGAACGATAATTCCATCCTTATGGCGCTGACTAAGGGGATTGACCCTGATTCTGAGTTCGGCAATTGGTTAGCCGGAAAACCACCTGCATCGTTGGACCGTTTCCACGCCAAGGCGGCTCAATTCCTGAGACGGGAAGACGCGAAACAGTCTAGGAAGCAAACCAATGCAAAACCAAGTACAGGAGGGATCCAAAGCAATGTTGCCATCAAACAATCCGGTGAGAGCTCCGGAAAAGTTCAGTTGAACGTCAAAAATAAGCAAGCTCGGAGAAGAGAGAGCGTGAATCAAATTAAAAAACAAGATCAAAATCGTGGCCCGCCACGCAAACATCCGATGTTCGACAATTACACTCCTTTGAATACTTCACTGGAGGACTTGTACTTACAAACCCGTAGTACAATTCAATATGAAAAACCTGCTCCGAGACCATCGTCAGAGAGACAAATCCAAACAGGAAAGTTTTGCAGGTTCCATGAAAACTACGGGCACGATACGAACGAGTGTCGTCACTTACAGGATCTCGTTGAAAAACTGATCAGGGAAAGGAAGCTTGATCGATTTGTGCGGACACCGCAACCCAGGGAAGCAGGTCCATCAAATCAAAACAATGAACCCGATCAACCGAGACATGAGGACTCCAATGGTCCTCGCGGGAGATTGGTGATAAACGCCATCAGTGGCGGACCGACCTTCTCAGGAGCCTGGAACGACGAGGATCTTCGTCACTGTCACACACGACAGGCTCATTCAATCTATGAATAATTTGCAATTTCCTTTACATTCTGAAATTTGATTTTGTAATACGGCACTGACTTTGCCATATTTTCTTATTTCAGCAATAAAACATTATCTCTTCAAGCTAGAGCTGTGATTCACCGAATGCAACGTTCAACAATCACGACACACGAAGAGCTAAATTCCATCGAACAATGGAATTTATTCAAATAGCGAGTGACTGCGATACGACCGTCCACTCACTAAGTGAAACCCCAGCTCGGGGGCAAGCCATCACATCAAAGGCTGAACTGGACCAACACACGACAGTCCTACAACTAACTCCAACTTCCCACAACGCGAATTGGAGTGTAAACATTCAACAATTCGTTCCCAGAGTGCGAACGGACTCTAACTTCCCACAGCGCGAATTGGAGTATAAACATTTAACAATTCGTTCCCAGAGTGCGAACGGACTCCAACTTCCCACAGCGCGAATTGGAGTATAAACATTCCATAATTCGTTCCCACCGCGCGAACGGACTCCAACTTCCTAGAACGCGAATTGGAGTATAAACATTCCGTAATTCGTTCCCACTGCGCGAACGGACTCCAACTTCCTAGAACGCGAATTGGAGTATAAACATTCTGTAATTCGTTCCCACTGCGCGAACGGACTCCAACTTCCCACAGCGCGAATTGGAGTATAAACATGCCATAATTCGTTCCCAGAGTGCGAATGGACTCCAACTTCCCAGAGTGTGAATTGGAGTATAAACACCCAATAAATCGTTCCCAGAGTGCGAACGGACTCCAACTTCCCAGAGTGTGAATTGGAGTATAAACATCAAATCCATCGTTCCCGGAGTGCGAACGAATTCCTAAAAGGCTCAAATAGGTGTGACTGACCATCTATCGGCTAACTCCAACTTCCTAGAGTGTGAATTGGAGTATAAACATCTATTCCAGGTTCCCGGGGTGCGAACCAACCCATCAATGCGAACTCCAAGTTCTCAAAGCATGCATTGGAGCATAAACACAAATTACAGGTTCCCGGTGCGCGAACCGAAGCATCCATGCTAACTCCAGATTCCCAAACGTGAGTCAGAGTACAAACAACAATTCGAAGTTCCCGGAGTGCGAACCGAAGTATCAACATCAACCCCAAGTTCCCGAAGCGTGAAGTAGGGTATAAACATTAATTCCAGGTTCCCGGAGCGCGAACCATGTTACAAACAATCGATAATTCTCAAAACTCCTGGAGTGCAAAGCAGATTGTCGATCTCAAATTATCCTAAGTCCCCAGAATGCGGACGTGTGCTTAAGATTTGCAACAAGTGCAATCAACCACCAAAATACAAGTACTGTTCCCCAAAACTGGGGGCACGAAAGCTAAGTGTCAATCACTAATCGAAGTGATACAACGTCCGAAGTTCAACTCATTCATCGATCACAACTTGTGACCAAGATTTTCAGGCTTGGCAAATGAAACGAACTCTATTTAAACAGTAAAAATACCACAAGTACACCGGACCGAAAGCAAGATACTGCAAGTACTTAAGCACAAATAAAACAAGAGTTGAAACAAAGAAACTGAAGTTTATTTCAACTAACTAAAATAAGGACTTACGTACAAATAAGTTCTCCCAAAAAGCGATCCCTACTAGCAGGAGCCGAACCTGCATCTATACACGGCTTACTAACAAAAAACAAAAACAAGTACCTATCTACCAAAACATCTACTTGTAAAGACAGTCTGTTTCTTCTTCTTTTTCGTCTTCCTTATTAGTGGTTCATCATCATCAGTATCACAAGCGACAGAAATTCTTTTTGAGTGCCTCCTCTTCGGCGGTGACTCTTCGGCTAGGGGCATGATATCGATATCCTCCGCAGAGCTCGAGTCTACAGGGAGGCTTCTCGCCGGAGGAGTAGGGGGGACTGGATCTATGACGGAAGATGGGACAGTGCCACCCGACGACACTTCCCTAGCAGGCGCTGGACTCTGCGCCACCGTGCTGCCACCGGCGCTACCACTGTGCCCTGCAGCTTCTATTTCGGCATTGATTTCAGCCAAAATTTCCTCATCTCGAGCCGCTTGAGCCTGGCTGGGGGCATCCGCAGTTTGCATCGAAGAACTTGAGGTCGGCAGGGGATCACTAACGATGATAAATGGTAAGTCCGTAGAGAAACCACCCTGCTCACCGAGCAGCTCGCTCACCATCTGTTCCTCGAGAGATAACCCACTCCCCTGTGCCGCCTCGGTCGATACCGTAGTTACAGCAATAGTCTCGGTGGCGATGGCTGTTATCCCAACTTTTGGCAAAGTTGAGATACCCAAAATTTACTAGAAACCAATGATTACTCTTCATGAATATCAACCATGCACTGCAGGATAACCATGGATATCGATGAATTTTGTCCGAGTCCGGAATGGGCCACAATTGATAGGACACGACAAGAAAGATCATGGAAGTCTGCACTCCAAATTTCAAGTCAATCCGAGGTCATATGCTCAAGTTATGATGGAATCAAGATAAGAGGAATTGACATTGCTCGGTTCGAACCCATTGTGTTCGAACCCATCACATTCGAAACCATCTGGTTCGAATGCAAAGAAATAAGGTCGCGCCTCGAAAGCATTTGCCCCAGTTCGAATCGATGGAGTTCGTATCCATCGGTTCGAAACCATCTAGTTCGAACCCACCTGCGTTCGAACCGATAGCCCAGCCATGCCACACTCGAACCCATCGGGTTCTAGTCCACCTAGTTCGCATCCATTAGCCTCGACTCCACTTCGAACCCACCAAGCCATTGCCTACTTCGAACCCATCACAATGTCCTCTCTTCGAACCCATCACAATGTCCTCTCTTCGAACCCATCACAGAGCCACACTTCGAACCCATCCATGATGTCGTCTTCGAACCCAACCTGTGTAGCTTCATTCGAACCGACTGAGTCAACCAATCACGATGACGTGTCTTCCATCGGTTCGAATGCGCCGAGATATATGGAGTCGAAGCGGTCAACACGGAGAGAAGTCCGGATCGATTCGAAGCTTGCGCTCCACGTCACCACGAAGTCGCGTGCCACACTGGTTTCGAAACCATCGTTTCGAGTAACAGGGGTTCGAAATTAACAGCCTGGCTATGAAGTCAATTTCGAACCCATCATATCTCCTAACCTACTGATCCAAATGCCGTGAAATTTTCACAGATGCTTGCATACATGATGAAGAATGTCCACGCCAAATTTCACCTCGATTGGATGAATTCTTGATCGGTTCGAATGGAGTTCGAACCGATGCCAAAGTGGGCCCAAACTTCCCGAGACCGTACATGTGGGTCCCCTCACGTGCCAGAAGTGGTCTCCCAAGTTTTCAGCGAGATAGCAGCAGCCTACGCCTATAAATAGACCTCCAGGTCATTAAGAAAAGGGATCTTCCCGCCCTTAAACGCCAAGACTCTGCCGGATTCAAGTTTAACTATCAGAATCACCGTTGTACCTGAATTTCAGAACTACAATTCATTGTAATCCGCTGTAATCAATTGTAATCAGCGAAGAACATCAATAAAAGGAAAAACCTTTGAAGTGGACGTAGGCCGGAGATAGCCGAACCACTATAAAATCGTGTGTCCTTGTTTACATTTACTATTTTGCTACTTAGATCTGCGATTTGTGTTTGGATATTGCTGATTTATATTCCAACACTGGTGCTTTCACATTCATTGGGGTTTGTGACCAATTTTGGCACAAACACTTTGGTGCTTTCACTGAGAACAACTAGCACCCGCTACATCAGAATTCAGAATTCAGAAACAATGACTCGACAAACAAGACAGAGAGTTGATAGGAGCCTACAAGGAGGAAGCCAAGAAGCATCCTCTGGATCAAGAGAAGGACCGGCTTCCGTCTACATCACTAGAGACGAGATGGAGGCTATGGCCAACTCATTGCGCGAAAGCATAATGAAAAGTCAACAGGAGATGCTGCAGAATTTCCTCGAGCAAATGAGGACAGCAAATATACAAAACCTTGGACCAACTACAACAGCTACAAGTACGGGACAAGGAATCAGGATTGCAGAAGCAAATGAAGGACAGGCTCAAGGCCAGAATACGGGGATTGAAGGAGGTCAACAAGGCCTTGGGGGTAGACCCTCAGGGTCCGATACTGGAAGACCAACAGATGGAGCTCAGCAGGCTGGAGCCAATGCTCACGCTAACGAGCCACCGGAAGAGTATGTACCAGAATTCCCTTCAAGGCTCGGGGGGCAGGATATGAACTTGACAAGGGGGCAACCCCTAGACGGGGACGAGAGAATGATTGGCCTCATGCGAAGAATCATGAGAGGAGGATTACCTAGCGGAGGCCTAGAAGAAGTCAGTCGGAGTCCATTCACTCCAAACATCAGAAATGCCAGGAACCCTCCAAAATTCAAGCTACCAACGCTGGATCCTTACGACGGGAGGTCAGACCCAACAATGCACATCACAAGATATATCAGGCACATGGAAGTGCTGGGGGCATCCGAGGAAGTGATGGCGCGATGTTTCCCCCTGTATTTGACAGATTTAGCTGCACTATGGTTCAGACAACTAGAGACTGGATCAATCGGAACATGGAGCGAGCTCGTAGATTGCTTCATGAGACAGTTCAGGGTCCACGTGACGCGACCCAAGAGCGTGATGACCTTAGCAACAATCAAACAGAGGACCGGAGAGTCCATAAAAGATTTTTTACTCAGATTCAACGTGACAGTGACTTCTGTGGATCGCCCGGATCCATCGATGATTCTAATGGCGGCGGTGGCAGGAGTCGCGGAAGGTACCAAGTTTAAAGATTCTCTAACGAAGGACCCGCCGCAAGATCTTGGAGAATTCTTTCATAAAGCCGAAAAGTTCATTCGGTTAGAAGAATCACGAGTCGGGAGTTGTGAAATAAATGCCACGAAAAGCGTAGGAACCTCTGGAGAGCAGTCCGGAGCGGACAAGGGAAAGAGAAAACAGGATGACAGACATGATGGTCCTGGTAAACGGAAGAAATTCCGAGAACCAAGATTCAGGCAGTACACAGATCTGAATGCAAGCCTAGAAAGAGTCTTCACTGAAACCAGGGGGCAACTTCACTATCGAAAGCCACCTGTAAGGGATCCCACCGAGCGGGAGCGCAGGACTGGAAAATATTGCCTATTCCATGAGCTGGATGGGCACACCACAGATGAATGCCGTCACCTGAAGGATGAGGTGGAAGAACACGCTAGGGGTGGTAGATTACCGCAGTATGTCAGAGAACGGACAGCAGCGACAAGGCATGAACAACTACCGCCTCCACCTTGCAGGAACGATCCTGGATCGGGATCACGACTCGTCATCAACTGATCAAAGATGGCAAGGGCCAAGTCCACGATTTGGACTTCGGTCGAATAACTTTATTTAGGTTTATTTTCAGAATAAACGGTTACTCCACTTACACATGTACGGGAACCGGAGAGATCCCTAGGCATGCTCTGAGATGGAGATAAACCGCTGCGCCCGGAGTGGCAATCCTTAGTTTTTTCTGATGTTTGAGATTGAACATCTAGAACTTGAATATCAATAAATAAATTAGAACTTCTTGCAATAAACCTTTTGACCGGAGAGTCAAAGGATGAACATTACATATAAACATGATCGCTTTATGACCCTATCCGGAGAGACGGGGTCCGAAGGTAAGAAGTGAGTTGCTTCGCCGGAGAGCGACAGGATCAACTCACTTATACAAGAAAGATCGCCTTCACCCGGAGAGGTGAATCCAGAAGGCAAGAAGTGAGTTGCTTCGCCGGAGAGCGACAGGATCGACTCACTTATCGTCGTTTCCCCTTCACCAGAGAGTGACAGGATGGGATCCGACAAGAGTCCGGAGAGACTATGATCGGCCGATGATTCAGGTCATGACATCGCTTAATGTTCAACTGCTTTGAACCGGAGTGCAAGAAGTGAGTCGCTTCACCGGAGAGCGACAGGATCGACTCACTTAAGCGCTGTTTCCCCTTCACCGGAGAGTGACAGGATGGGATCCAGCAAGAGCCCGGAGAGGCTATGATCGGTCCCGAACGACCATGGTATCGCTATATGTCCTAACCGGGACCGGAGTGCAAGGGATAGAAGGCAACGCCAGAGAGCAATAGGACCTTTCTATTCAATCACTGAGTCTAGAACGGGCTCAGTAAGGGTTTAGAGCAGCCAATAATAGTCCGGAGAGACTATGAAACTTCATTCTCAACTCCTACGGGAAGAACGACTATTGATTTGGCTTCGAACAGCCACATACTTGATTGATAATGCCACAGATATCAACGAAACATGAATTTATTACACTTGATCTAAGACCGTTCAAAACATACCTTTTACAAAAAGGCATGTTTTGGGGGGCAAAATGTTATCCCAACTTTTGGCAAAGTTGAGATACCCAAAATTTACTAGAAACCAATGATTACTCTTCATGAATATCAACCATGCACTGCAGGATAACCATGGATATCGATGAATTTTGTCCGAGTCCGGAATGGGCCACAATTGATAGGACACGACAAGAAAGATCATGGAAGTCTGCACTCCAAATTTCAAGTCAATCCGAGGTCATATGCTCAAGTTATGATGGAATCAAGATAAGAGGAATTGACATTGCTCGGTTCGAACCCATTGTGTTCGAACCCATCACATTCGAAACCATCTGGTTCGAATGCAAAGAAATAAGGTCGCGCCTCGAAAGCATTTGCCCCAGTTCGAATCGATGGAGTTCGTATCCATCGGTTCGAAACCATCTAGTTCGAACCCACCTGCGTTCGAACCGATAGCCCAGCCATGCCACACTCGAACCCATCGGGTTCTAGTCCACCTAGTTCGCATCCATTAGCCTCGACTCCACTTCGAACCCACCAAGCCATTGCCTACTTCGAACCCATCACAATGTCCTCTCTTCGAACCCATCACAATGTCCTCTCTTCGAACCCATCACAGAGCCACACTTCGAACCCATCCATGATGTCGTCTTCGAACCCAACCTGTGTAGCTTCATTCGAACCGACTGAGTCAACCAATCACGATGACGTGTCTTCCATCGGTTCGAATGCGCCGAGATATATGGAGTCGAAGCGGTCAACACGGAGAGAAGTCCGGATCGATTCGAAGCTTGCGCTCCACGTCACCACGAAGTCGCGTGCCACACTGGTTTCGAAACCATCGTTTCGAGTAACAGGGGTTCGAAATTAACAGCCTGGCTATGAAGTCAATTTCGAACCCATCATATCTCCTAACCTACTGATCCAAATGCCGTGAAATTTTCACAGATGCTTGCATACATGATGAAGAATGTCCACGCCAAATTTCACCTCGATTGGATGAATTCTTGATCGGTTCGAATGGAGTTCGAACCGATGCCAAAGTGGGCCCAAACTTCCCGAGACCGTACATGTGGGTCCCCTCACGTGCCAGAAGTGGTCTCCCAAGTTTTCAGCGAGATAGCAGCAGCCTACGCCTATAAATAGACCTCCAGGTCATTAAGAAAAGGGATCTTCCCGCCCTTAAACGCCAAGACTCTGCCGGATTCAAGTTTAACTATCAGAATCACCGTTGTACCTGAATTTCAGAACTACAATTCATTGTAATCCGCTGTAATCAATTGTAATCAGCGAAGAACATCAATAAAAGGAAAAACCTTTGAAGTGGACGTAGGCCGGAGATAGCCGAACCACTATAAAATCGTGTGTCCTTGTTTACATTTACTATTTTGCTACTTAGATCTGCGATTTGTGTTTGGATATTGCTGATTTATATTCCAACACTGGTGCTTTCACATTCATTGGGGTTTGTGACCAATTTTGGCACAAACAATGGCCTTATCCCTTTGGCTTGATTCTTGAGCCGCGACTGTCGGCGCAACCTCCGTCACTAGGCAAAAACAATAAGTTATTAGTAACTTCTTCAAAACAAACTCTCTATTTAGAAAACGCTTGAGATAACTTAAGAGTACCTTCCCCAGTTTGACTCGCAGACGGCTGAACGGCCTCGGAGGTGTGCTCGTGAATAGGAGCGCGGCTATTCCGGGTCGTAAGCAGGAACAAATTGCAAACCGACCGCAGTTGCAGGCACTGACGAAGGCGGTGTGGTGACTTCAGTGACATCCGCATGATGCTCAACGCCTGATCCCTCTCCAACTTCCAGGGAACGACCACCCATCATCTCCTTCTCATGAGCAATGATGGCATCATGAAGGACCTTCTTCTCATCCTCAATCAGCAGCCGGTTCTCGAGCTCGAATCGATCAACCGATTCGCCCGGATGCGCTTCCTCCTCTTCCTCGACCAATCGTTCCCAAGCGCTGCGAAGGTGAACAGGATAATCCTGAAGCCAAGCCAGATTTCGGTGTTTTAACACGTTGGCATTATAAGTTACAAGCAAGTCTTCGATATCGGCCTCTAGCCTGACCTCTGCTTGTTGAACTTTCTCCTCCACCTCTGCCTCGACTGCTTGAACTTTCGCCACCGCCGCATCCCTGTCGGTGCGAAGAATCACAGCTTGTTCACACGCCTCTTGGGCTGCGCTATTCGCATCATCCCTTTCCTTGGCGATTTCGGCGAATTTTGACTTAAGCTCGTTCAACTCCTTCAGGACTGTGTCCCTCTCAGTAGTGACCAAGGTGTTTCGGTGGCCCATATCCTCAACCGTTGCGTAGTGCTCGCGTTTCATCCTATCCATGATTGCCTGGGCTTCATCGGCTCTCTTGGTGGCCTCTATTTCAGATTTACGAGATGATTCAGCCTCAGTATTCAGCACTTGAATGATGCGATCTCTTTGTGCTAACTCGGCTTGCAATTTTTCAATGGTGGCCGCTCGTTCGAAGGCCAGCGCCGATGCTTTTTCAGCTGCCGTATACCATACCTTATACTGTGCGTAGAAGTCGTGCACATAATCGAGCGCCAACCGCTCGGCCCCCGGCGGGATTCTTTTCAAGTTCGGGGGAAAGACATAGTTATCGAAGCAGATATTCGGGAACTCCCTCTTCAGTTGCGCAAGCCTAATAGCTCCTTCCCCCGAGATCTCAGTAGGAGTTTCCTCCGCAACCACCGGCGCCATCGCCTCGGATCTAGAAGCTTGAGAAACCGAAACATATCGAGAAGAATCGGAAGGACGAGAGACATGAACGGGAGGTTGTATAGGATCTCTGGAAGGAGGAGGGGTACGCGATCGCGATCGACGCCTATGGCCCCTGTCCGAATCATATCTCTCATGGCTAGAATATCCAGAACGTCCCTGGTCATAGTACCCAGAGCGTCCTTGGTCATAGTCTCTATCTCCCTCTCGTCTACGCGAATCGTAGTATGAAGACCTGCGGGTGTGTCGAAGACTCCCAAGCATTGAACCTCGCTTAGATATAGTATCTGCAAAGTAAAATCAAATCAAATTAATCACTCTTCGAAACAGGTAATTTACAGCCAAAGGTTATGCAGTGTCGTGAAGTGTGTATGAATATGCATTCCCCCCGACCAACCAGAAATGTCGACCTCGCTAGTAATAAGAGGCTCGCTCAATTCTAGATTACGATGGAACACCTCCAACCCGGCATCATGTTGAAAAGACACATCTTCCGGGATTGGAAGGTCGGCAAGCCCTTCGTAGAGACTTTCAGTTCGCGGAGGAGACATCTCAGAAATTCTAACCCCGGAAGAGGACCGGGCAGTGACAACCGATTTCCGTCTCCCCCGCTTAGTTGACTTAGCCATGGCAGCCTTGCCTTTTCTTTGCTCCGCGACATCCGGAGCTACATCCGTAGGCTCAGTCAGCGGCTCATCGTCAGTATGAGTTCTTTCAGAATCAGCCTCCTCGGCTATGGCAACTTCGGGCTTCTTATGTTTGACTCGTTTCTTAGGAACGATCCTTAGTGCCACCTCAAACCTTATACTCTGTCCTCGTTCAATCAGCCCAAAGGTCCGGAGATTCCTATCGGTCAAAAGCAACTCGATGTCCCTATCTTCACTCGGGACTTCTCGAAGTACTCGCACCATCTCCTTAAACTCTTCGCCTTCGGGTCTCGGGATCGTTGCTGTAAAAAAAAAGAAAAAATTAATATAAGTTCCACTTCGGCAGCAATTGTCGTAGTAACTATTTAAGAACTCGGTTATACTCACGTCTGAATAACCATCGTCGGGCAAATCCTGGAGGACATCTGACATAAAACCATTCTGTCCTATAGTAACTCAGCCTTGTCCAGGACCCAGCAACCACTTGACAATTTCTCACCGCTTCCAAAAATGTGAAAGAGGGATAATCACCCCGAGTTTTGAAGTTAAACAAGTATCTGATCTCAATTGGGAGTGGCGGTCGATGGAGACATTCCATAAATGCAATGAACAAGCTATTGATCGACGCATATCCGTTCGGGTGCAGCTGAGATGGGGCGATCCTCAAAAACGACAATACTTCTCTTATATACTCGTTGAACGGGGGAAGTGTCCTGGCCGCATGCGCGTGGCGGTTAAATGCTGTATACCCTTCCGGCGGATTATGTGGTCTATCGTTCGGCCCCGGCAGTAACACATCGTCCAATGACAAGCCGTGCCTCAAACATATTCTCCCCAACATGTCTTCAGAAATATTCGATGGAACGGAATCCGATGGATTAACAATGAACGACGCATCGGGAAGTTCGTCCGGGGCTGGACCGATGATCTCAGGATCTATATCCGGAACCTCTAGTCTCGGAGAGACTGTACCTTGAATCTCCTGCTGCTGCGAACTTGAAGGTTCCATAACTAGCTAACTCATGAGAAACCATCGTTAGACGACAAAGAACCCGTGCGTTCCCCAGTGTAAAGTGTATGAATGCGTGTGGTATCATGCCATGCATTACTTGAATAAATGTTGCAGAGTTAAAGTAAATATGCAAACGACAAAGCTACGAAGTCCAGCTATAATGACCGTCATCGCTGACCGTCATCACTAAATCGTTTATATGATGGAAGTCGGTTCGAATAGAAGTTGCTATAGTTCCATCGACGAGCTTCAAAAGGCAGTCAAGTATGCAGTTTAATATTCAAGTCCAAATATGCAGGAATGAAGCTCGTCGGAGTTATGCTTGAAAATTTTCAAATTTTGGAATCCATCATATAGGGTTCGAAACCATCACAAAGACTTCCTTCGAACCCATCCAAACTTCGTTCGAACCCATGCGTTCGAAACCATCCTGACATTGCTTCGAACCCATGCATTCGAACCCATCCTGACGTCACTTCGAAACCATGCAGTTAGAGAAGTTCGAACCGATCATTGCCTGACAAGTTCGAACCGATACAGAAATCCTTAACTTGACATCGGTCGCGTTCGAACCGATCCGCTTCGAATCGATACGAAGTTGTGGACTTCGAAACGATAGCCTATGGGTTCGAATCCATCGGTTCGAATGGACCCCTCGAATCCCTCAATCGGTGCGAACTGCGCATCCCAACAAGGACATTCCAAGGATCGATTCGAAATCCAATAGAAAGACGCCACTGTCATCGATTCGAACTCGATCCCACGCATCGGTTCGAATCCCTTTCAAAGCAGATCTGGTCTTGCCAATCTCGAGGCCATGCAATCGTTAAACAGAAATGGGTTCGAAATAACTTCGCCGTTTGAATCCGAGGCTAATTACCTAATTTGATTGATGGATTCGAGAAGTTAGGGATTCGGATCTTGAATGATTCGAAAACGCAACACAGTTTTTTCTCTTTTGAAGCTTCGAAACAATGCACTGCACAGTAGAAAGCAAGCGAAAGTAAAAGTAAAAAGTGAAAAAGTGGCAGGCCCACTGCTATTTATATGGGGGGTTGGTGATGACCGGGTCGATTCGAGTTCCGGTAAAGTTGACCGATTACAACAGGTCAGAAGGCAGAATCGTTTCGAAATCTACTTTCGAACCCATACGCTTGAGGCTCCATCGTGAGAAGCACACGGAACACTGCCGTGAACAAAAGTTTCGTACCCATCCAAATCATCGATTCGAAGATCAGTTTCGAAACAACGAAACGAACTACTAGTTCGAAACCATCCTCTCACATCGTTTCGAATGTCAGTTTCGAAACCATCACAGCACAAGTATACTCCATCCTTTCAGACTGGTTCGAAAGTCAACTTCGAATCCACCATAGCACGAGTATACTCCATCGGTTCAAATGTAGATTTCGAATCCATCAATGCTCCAACGCATCGATTCGAAGTCTCATACTCACGCAACCCATCATTGCACGGGCATATTGCGTCCATACAAACTTGGATTTCGAACCCATCAATGCTCGAACGCATCGGTTCGAAACATTACACTCGCGCAATGCAAATTCGATTCCTTTAACCTTCTACATCGGTTCAGGAGAGGATCAATACGAAGGAACCTTTCAAAACGACCATCAAGCGTTGTCTCAATTCAAATTTCAAAATCGATTCAGGAGAGAATCGATACGAAATTCTATAGCAAACCAAACTGACAACGACTCGCGGACGCACGACGTTTACAAGGTTCAAATTAACATATGTGCATACATGTCGGACTAACATTCGATTTTGAATATTCACAGGGATTAAACACTCATCCTATTACAAATGCGACAGCCAACGGCTAAGCACTATTATACAGCAATCGATCATGTCTACGCAAGGTTACAGCAGTACAGCATACGAGTTTCAACGAAAAAAGAGAGCAATGAATGTTCAGATAGAAATGGCAGCTATTCAAAGCTCGTCATGTTCCCACAAGACGTACTTTGGGGGGCAAAATGTTATCCCGCTTTTTGGCAAAGCCGCGATACCAAAAGATCGATCAGAAACGGAGAATAGTTCGCCTCGGAGGTTGATCGTACTTCATTTCGCCATGGATATCACTGAATTTTATCCGAGTCCGGATTGAGCCACAATTGATAGGACACGGCAAGAAAGACCACAAGAGTCAGCATTTAAATTTCAAGTCAATACGAGTTCATATGCTCGAGTTATGATCGATTCAATTTGGAGGGGAAGGCCTGGGTTTCGAACCTGTCAATTGTTAATAGTTCGAAACGATCACTTTCGAAACCATCGGTTTCGAAACCATCACAGCGCCTCAACTTCGACTCCATCGCCTTCGACTCCATCGTGTTCGAATCCATGTGCCTCGTATCCATGGAGGGGTTGCAGAGCTTATATGCGTCCAAGGAACACAAGTCCGAATCCATACTCGGCTGCCTTATTTCGAATCCACCGGACATGCATGCTTCGAACCTATCCATGATGCCATGTTCGAACCCATCCCTGAAGTCATGTTCGAACCCGTCATAGAGCCATGCTTCGAACCCATCACAGAGGCCTTCTTCGAACCCATCCGTGATACCATCTTCGAACACATCCATGATGCCATATTCGAACCCATCCTGTGTTGCCTTATTCGAACCCACTGAGTCAACCAACGTGTCTTCCATCGGTTCGAAATCGCCGAGATATACGGAGTCGAAACGGTCAACACGGAGTGAAGTCCGGATCGATTCGAAGTTTGCGCTCCATGTCACCACGAAGTCACGTGCCATGATGGATTCGAAACCACCGTTTCGAAACCACGGGTTCGAACCAAACAGCTGTGCCGTGAACCCTATTTCGAACCCATCATATCTCCTAATCTACTAATCCAAATGCCATGAAATTTTCACAGATGCTAGCATACATGTTGAAGAATGTCCACGCCAAATTTCGCCTCGATTGGATGAATTCTTGATCGGTTCGAATGGAGTTCGAACCGATGCCAAAGTGGGCCCAAACTTCCCGAGACCGTACGTGTGGGCCCCCTCACGTGCCAGAAGAGGTCTCCCGAGTTTTCAGTGAGATACCAGCAGCCTACGCCTATAAATAGAGCTCCAGAGCCAACAGAAAAAGGACCTTCGGGATTTTCTCACTCTCAAGCGCCCAGACTCTGCCGGATTGACATCTCCATCATAATTTCACTACTGATTTCGAATTTCCAGTTGTAACTTGCCGTTGATCGCTGTAACAACTTGTAAACATTGAAAGATAATCAATAAAACATCAAAAAACTTCACAGTGGACGTAGGCGACACGCCGAACCACTATAAATCGCTTGTCTACGCATTTTCTTTACTGTTGATTGGAGTTTTTGTTAGATAATATTCATATTCAGTTCATAATCTTGATTGTTATCTCTTCAACGACTCCCGAAGAGTGTTGTGACCAATTTTGGTGCAAACAACTGGTCTATGATTTACCATCGCTGGAGAGTGGTGCACCATGGTACTGCAATGTTTCAAATCCATGCACTCATTTCTAAAGGTCGTACGGCACTGTTTCGTCATTTTGGACGGATGTTGCACCTTGCACCGTAGATGTTGCACCCTGTGGATATCGATTCTTCGGAGGGCCATAACTCTTGGCTCGTTTAGAGTTACGGGAGCCATAACCAGTCAAAACGATGGTATCTGTGAGTTTTACAGCTATGGTAGCTTTCAGCCGTCACTGGTTAGTCTCATACCCAAAAAATCCTATCCGAACCTCAATCGGGTCATGGAAGTTTTTTACCCTTCGTTTTTTCGTCACGTGGATTTTTTCTGTAAAAACGGGATCCCCGTGGCTGGTCAATGATTTACCATCGCTGGAGAGTGGTGCACCATGGTACTGCACCGTTTCAAATCCATGCACTCATTTCTAAAGGTCGTACGACACGGTTTCGTCATTTTGGACGGATGTTGCACCTTGCACCGTAGATGTTGCACCCTGTGGAAATCGATTCTTCGAAGGGCCATAACTCTTGGCTTGTTTAGAGTTACGTGAGCCATAACCAGTCAAAACGAAGGTATCTGTGAGTTCTACAGCTATGACAGCTTTCAGCCGTCACTGGTTAGTTTCATACCCAAAAAATCCTATCCGAACAACAATCGGGTCATGGAAGTTTTTTACCCTTCGTTTTTTCGTCACGTGGATTTTTTCTGTAAAACGGGATCCCCGTGGCTGGTCAATGATTTACCATCGCTGGAGAGTGGTGCACCATGGTACCGCACCGTTTCAAATCGATGCACCCATTTCTAAAGGTCGTACGGCACAGTTTCGTCATTTTGGACGGATGTTGCACCTTGCACCGTAGATGTTGCACCCTGTGGATATCGATTATTTGGAGGGCCATAACTCTTGGCTCGTTTAGAGTTACGGAAGCCATTACCAGTCAAACGAAGGTATTTGTGTGTTCTACAACTATGACAGCTTTAAGCCGTCACTGGTTAGTTTCATACCCAAAAAATCCTATCGAACCTCAATCGGGTCAAGGAAGATTTTTACCCTTCGTTTTTTCGTCACGTGGATTTTTTCTATAAAACGGGATCCCGTGGCTGGTCTATGATTTACTATCACTGGAGAGTGGTGCCCCATGGTACTGCACCGTTTCAAATCCGTGCAACCATTTCTAAAGATCGTACGGCACTGTTTCGTCATTTTGGACGGATGTTGCACCTTGCACCGTAGATGTTGCACCCTATGGGTATCGATTGTTCGGAGGGCCATAACTCTTGGCTCGTTTAGAGTTACGGGAGCCATAACAAGTCAAAACGAAGGTATCCGTGAGTTCTACAGCTATGACAGCTTTCAGCCGTCACTGGTTAGTTTCATACGCAAAAAATCCTATCCGAACCTCAATCGGGTCATGGAAGTTTTTTACCCTTCGTTTTTTCGTCACGTGGATTTTTTCTGTAAAACGGGATCCCCGTGGCTGGTCAATGATTTACCATCGCTGGAGAGTGGTGCACCATGGTACTGCACCGTTTCAAATCCATGCACCAATTTCTAAAGGTCGTACGGCACAGTTTCGTCATTTTGGACGGATGTTGCACCTTGCACCGCAGATGTTGCACCCTGTGGATATCCATTATTCGGAGGGCCATAACTCTTGGCACGTTTAGAGTTACGGGAGCAATTACCCGTCAAACGAAGGTATCTGTGTGTTCTACAGCTATGACAGCTTTAAGCCGTCACTGGTTAGTTTCATACCCAAAAAATCCTATCCGAACCTCAATCGGGTCAAGGAAGTTTTTTACCCTTCGTTTTTTCGTCACGTGGATTTTTTCTGTAAAACGGGATCCCCGTGGCTGGTCTATGATTTACCATCGCTGGAGAGTGGTGCACCATGGTACTGCAATGTTTCAAATCCATGAACTCATTTCTAAAGGTCGTACGGCACTGTTTCGTCATTTTGGACGGATGTTGCACCTTGCACCGTAGATGTTGCACCATGTGGATATAGATTCTTCGGAGGGCCATAATTCTTGGCTCGTTTAGAGTAACGGGAGCCATAACCAGTCAAAACGAAGGTATCTGTGAGTTCTACAGCTATGGCAGCTTTCAGCCGTCACTGGTTAGTTTCATACCCAAAAATTCCTATCCGAACCTCAATCGGGTCAAGGAAGTTTTTTACCCTTCGTTTTTTCGTCACGTGGATTTTTTCTGTAAAACGGGATCCCCGTGGCTGGTTTATGACTTACCATCGCTGGAGAGTGGTGCACCATGGTACTGCATCGTTTCAAATCCATGCACCCATTTCTAAAGGTCGTACGGTACTGTTACGTAATTTTGCACGGATGTTGCACCTTGCACCGCAGATGTTGCACACTGTGGAAATCGATTCTTCGGAGAACCATAACTCTTGGCTCGTTTAGAGTTACGGGAGCCATAACCAGTCAAACGAAGGTATCTGTGAGTTCTACAGCTATGACAGCTTTCTGCCGTCACTGGTTAGTTTCATACCCAAAAAATCCTATCCGAACCTCAATCAGGTCATGAAATTTTTTACCCTTCGTTTTTTCGTCACGTGGATTTTTTCTGTAAAACGGGATCCCCGTGGCTGGTCAATGATTTACCATCGCTGGAGAGTGGTGCACCATGGTACTGCACCGTTTCAAATCCATGCACCCATTTCTAAAGGTCGTACGGCACGGTTTCGTCATTTTGGACGGATGTTGCACCTTGCACCGTGGATGTTGCACCCTGTGGATATCGATTATTCGGAGGGCCGTAACTCTTGGCTCGTTTAGAGTTACGAGAGCCATTAGCAGTCAAAACGAAGGTATCTGTGAGTTCTACAGCTATGGCAGCGTTCAGCCGTCACTGGTTAGTTTCATACCCAAAAAATCCTATCCGAACCTCAATCGGGTCAAGGAATTTTTTACCCTTCGTTTTTTCGTCACGTGGGTTTTTTCTGTAAAACGGGATCCCCATGGCTGGTCTATGATTTACCATCGCTGGAGAGTGGTGCACCATGGTACTGCAATGTTTCAAATCCATGTACTCATTTCTAAAGGTCGTACAGCACTGTTTCGTCATTTTGGACGGATGTTGCACCTTGCACCGTAGATGTTGCACCCTGTGGATATCGATTCTTCGGAGGGCCATAACTCTTGGCTCGTTTAGAGTTACGGGAGCCATAACCAGTCAAAACGAAGGTATCTGTGAGTTCTACAGCTATGACGGCTTTCAGCCGTCACTGGTTAGTTTCATACCCAAAAAATCCTATCGGAACCTCAATCGGGTCATGGAAGTTTTTTACCCTTCGTTTTTTTGTCACGTGGATTTTTTCTGTAAAACGGGATCCCCGTGGCTGGTTAATGATTTACCATCGCTGGAGAGTGGTGCATCATGGTACTGCACCGTTTCCAATCCATGCACCCATTTCTAAAGGTAGTACGACACGGTTTCGTCATTTTGGACAGATGTTGCACCTTGCACCGTAGATGTTGCACCCTGTGGATATCGATTATTCGGAGGGCCATAACTCTTGGCTCATTTAGAGTTACGGGAGCCATTACTAGACAAACGAAGGTATTTGTGTGTTCTACAGCTATGACAGCTTTAAGCCGTCACTGGTTAGTTTCATACCCAAAAAATCCTATCCGAACCTCAATCGGGTCAAGGAAGATTTTTACCCTTCGTTTTTTCGTCACGTGGATTTTTTCTGTAAAACGGGATCCCGTGGCAGGTCTATGATCTACCATCGCTGAAGAGTGGTGCCGCATGGTACTGCACCATTTCAAATCCGTGCAACCATTTATAAAGATCGTACGGCACTGTTTCGTCATTTTGGACGGATGTTGCACCTTGCACCGTAGATGTTGCACCCTATGGATATCGATTGTTCGGAGGGCCATAACTCTTGGCTCGTTTAGAGTTACGGGAGCCATAACAAGTAAAAACGAAGGTATCTGTGAGTTCTACAGCTATGACAGATTTCAGCCGTCACTGGTTAGTTTCATACGCAAAAAATCCTATCCGAACCTCAATCGGGTCATGGAAGTTTTTTACCCTTCGTTTTTTCGTCACGTGGATTTTTTCCGTAAAACGGGATCCCGTTGCTGGTCTATGATTTACCATCGCTGGAGAGTGGTGCCCCATGGTACTGCACCGTTTCAAATCTGTGCAACCATTCCTAAAGATCGTACGGCACTGTTTCGTCATTTTGGACGGATGTTGCACCTTGCACCGTAAATGTTGCACCCTATGGATATCGATTGTTCGCAGGGCCATAACTCTTGGCTCGTTTAGAGTTACGGGAGCCACAACAAGTCAAAACGAAGGTATCTGTGAGTTCTACAGCTATGACAGCTTTCAGCCGTCACTGGTTAGTTTCATATGCAAAAAATGCTATCCGAACCACCATCGGGTCATGGAAGTTTTTTACCCTTCGTTTTTTCGTCACGTGGATTTTTTTTGTAAAACGGGATCCCCGTGGCTGGTCAATGATTTACCATCGCTGGAGAGTGGTGCACCATGTTACTGCACCGTTTCAAATCCATGCACCCATTTCTAAAGGTCGTACGGTGCGGTTTCGTCATTTTGGACGGATGTTGCACCTTGCACCGTAGATGTTGCACCCTGTGGATATCGATTATTCGGAGGGCCATAACTCTTGGCTCGTTTAGAGTTATGGGAGCCATTACCAGTCAAATGAAGGTATTTGTGTGTTCTACAGCTATGACAGCTTTAAGCCATCACTGGTTAGTTTCATACCCAAAAAATCCTATCCGAACCTCAATCGGGTCAAGGAAGATTTTTACCCTTCGTTTTTTCGTCACGTGGATTTTTTCTGTAAAACGGGATCCCGTGGCTGGTCTATGATTTACCATCGCTGGAGAGTGGTGCACCATGGTACTACAATGTTTCAAATCCATGCACTCATTTCTAAAGGTCATACGGCACTGTTTCGTCATTTTGGACGGATGTTGCACCTTGCACCGTAGATGTTGCACCCTATGGATATCGATTGTTCGGAGGGCCATAACTCTTGGCTCGTTTAGAGTTACGGGAGCCATAACAAGTCAAAACGAAGGTATCTGTGAGTTCTACAGCTATGACAGCTTTCAGCCGTCGCTGGTTAGTTTCATACGCAATAAATCCTATCCGAACCTCAATCGGGTCATGGAAGTTTTTTACCCTTCGTTTTTTCGTCACGTGGATTTTTTCAGTAAAACGGGATCCCCGTGGCTGGTCAATGATTTACCATCGCTGGAGAGTGGTGCACTATGGTACTGCACCGTTTCAAATCCATGCACCCATTTCTAAAGGTCGTACGGCACGGTTTCGTCATTTTGGACGGATGTTGCACCTTGCACCGTAGATGTTGCACCCTGTAGATATCGATTATTCGGAGGGCCATAACTCTTGGCTCGTTTAGAGTTACGGGAGCCATTACCAGTCAAACAAAGGTATTTGTGTGTTCTACAGCTATGACAGCTTTAAGCCGTCACTGGTTAGTTTCATACCCAAAAAATCCTATCCGAACCTCAATCGGGTCAAGGATGATTTTTACCCTTCGTTTTTTCGTCACGTGGATTTTTTCTGTAAAACGGGATCCCGTGGCTGGTCTATGATTTACCATCGCTGGAGAGTGGTGCCCCATGGTACTGCACCGTTTCAAATCCGTGCAACCAATTCTAAAGATCGTACGGCACTGTTTCGTCATTTTGGACGGATGTTGCACCTTGCACCGTAGATGTTGCACCCTATGGATATCGATTGTTCGGAGGGCCATAAATCTTGGCTCGTTTAGAGTTACGGGAGCCATAACAAGTCAAAACGAAGGTATCTGTGAGTTCTACAGCTATGACAGCTTTCAGCCGTCACTGGTTAGTTTCATACGCAAAAAATCCTATCCGAACCTCAATCGGGTCATGGAAGTTTTTTACCCTTCGTTTTTTCGTCACGTGGATTTTTTTTGTAAAACGGGATCCCCGTGGCTGGTCAGTGATTTACCATCGCTGGAGAGTGGTGCACCATGGTACTGCACCTTTTCAAATCCATGCACCCATTTCTAAAGGTCGTATGCCACGGTTTCGTCATTTTGGACGGATGTTGCACCTTGCACCGTAGATGTTGCACCCTGTGGATATCGATTATTCGGAGGGCCATAACTCTTGGCTCGTTTAGAGTTACGGGAGCCATTACCAGTCAAACGAAGGTATCTGTGTGTTCTACAACTATGACAGCTTTAAGCCATCACTGGTTAGTTTCACACCCAAAAAATCCTATCCGAACCTCAATCGGGTGAAGGAAGTTTTTTACCCTTTGTTTTTTCGTCACGTGGATTTTTTCTGTAAAACGGGATCCCCGTGGCTGGTCTCTGATTTACCATCGCTGGAGAGTGGTGCACAGACCAGCCACGGGGATTCCGTTTTACAAAAAAAATCTACGGGGATCCCGTTTTACAGACCATAACTCTCCAGCGACGGTAAATCACAGACCAGCCACGGGGATCCCGTTTTACAAAAAAAATCTACGTGACGAAAAACGAAGAGTACAAGAATCCCATGACCCGATTGAGGTTCGGATAGATTTTTTGGGTATGAAACTAACCAGTGAAGGCTAAAAGCAGTCATAGCTGTAGAACTCACAGATACCTTCGTTTTGACTGGTTATGGCTCCCGTAACTCTAAACGAGCCAAGAGTTATGGCACTCCGAAGAATCGATATCCACAGGGTGCAACATCTACGGTGCAAGGTGCAACATCCGTCCAAAATGACGAAACAGTGTCGTACGACCTTTAGAAATGAGTGCATGTATTTCAAACATTGCAGTACCATGGTGCACCACTCTCCGGCGATGGTAAATCATAGACCAGCCACGGGGATTCCGTTTTACAGAAAAAATCCAAGTGACGAAAAAACGAAGGGTAAAAAACTTCCTTGACCCGATTGAGGTTCGGATAGGATTTTTTGGGTATGAAACTAACCAGTGACGGCTGAAAGCTGTCATAGCTGTAGAACTCACAGATACCTTCGTTTTGACTGGTTATGGCTCCCGTAAATCTAAACGAGCCAAGAGTTATGGCCCTCCGAAGAATCGATATCCACAGGGTGCAACATCTACGGTGGAAGGTGCAACATCCGTCCAAAATGACGAAACAGTGCCGTACGACCTTTAGAAATGAGTGCATGGATTTGAAACATTGCAGTACCATGGTGCACCACTCTCCAGCGATGGTAAATCATAGACCAGCCACGTTGATCCCGTTTTACAGAAAAAATCCACGTGACGAAAAAAGAAGGGTAAAAAACTTCCTTGACCCGATTGAGGTTCGGACAGGATTTTTTGGGTATGAAACTAACCAGTGACGGCTGAAAGCGGTCATAGCTGTAGAACTCACAGATACCTTCGTTTTGACTGGTTATGGCTCCCGTAACTCTAAACGAGCCAAGAGTTATGGCCCTCCGAAGAATCGATATCCACAGTGTGCAACATCTACGGTGCAAGGTGCAACATCCGTCCAAAATGACGAAACAGTGCCGTACAACCTTTAGAAATGAGTGCATGGATTTGAAACATTGCGGTACCATGGTGCACCACTCTCCAGCGATGGTAAATCATAGACCAGCCACGGGGATCCCGTTTTACAGAAAAAATCCATGTGACGAAAAAACGAAGGGTAAAAAACTTCCTTGACCCGATTGAGGTTCGGATAGGATTTTTTGGGTATGAAACTAACCAGTGACGGCTGAAAGCTGTCATAGCTGTAGAACTCACAGATACCTTCGTTTTGAGTGGTTATGGCTCCCGTAACTCTAAACGAGCCAAGAGTTATGGCCCTCCGAAGAATCGATATCCACAGTGTGCAACATCTACGGTGCAAGGTGCAACATCCGTCCAAAATGACGAAACAGTGCCGTACGACCTTTAGAAATGAGTGCATGGATTTGAAACATTGCGGTACCATGGTGCACCACTCTCCAGCGAAGGTAAATCATAGACCAGCCACGGGGATCCCGTTTTACAGAAAAAATCCACGTGACGAAAAAACGAAGGGTAAAACACTTCCATGACCCGATTGAGGTTCGGACAGGATTTTTTAGGTATGAAACTAACCAGTGACGGCTGAAAGCTGTCATAGCTGTAGAACTCACAGATACCTTCATTTTGACTGGTTTTGGCTCCCGTAACTCTAAACGAGCCAAGAGTTATGGCCCTCCGAAGAATCGATATCCACAGGGTGCAACATCTACGGTGCAAGGTGCAACATCCGTCCAAAATGACGAAACAGTGCCGTACGACCTTTAGAAATGAGTGCATGGATTTGAAACATTGCAGCACCATGGTGCACCACTCTCCAGCGACGGTAAATCATAGACCAGCCACGGAGATCCCGTTTTGCAGAAAAAATCCACGTGACGAAAAAACGAAGGGTAAAAAACTTCCTTGACCCGATTGAGGTTCGGATAGGATTTTTTGGGTATGAAACTAACCAGTGACGGCTGAAAGCCGTCATAGATGTAGAACTCACAGATACCTTCGTTTTGACTGGTTATGGCTCCCGTAACTCTAAACGAGCCAAGAGTTATGGCCCTCCGAAGAATCGATATCCACAGGGTGCAACATCTACGGTGCAAGGTGCAACATCCGTCCAAAATGGCGAAACAGTGCCGTACGACCTTTAGAAATTAGTGCATGGATTTGAAACATTGCAGTACCATGGTGCACCACTCTCCAGCGACGGTAAATCATAGACCAGCCACGGGGATCCCGTTTTGCTGAAAAAATCCACGTGACGAAAAAACGAAGGGTAAAAAACTTCCTTGACCCGATTGAGGTTCGGATAGGATTTTTTGGGTATGAAACTAACCAGTGAAGACTAAAAGCAGTCATAGCTGTAGAACTCACAGATACCTTCGTTTTGACTGGTTATGGCTCCCGTAACTCTAAACGCGCCAAGAGTTATGGCACTCCGAAGAATCGATATCCACAGGGTGCAACATCTACGGTGCAAGGTGCAACATCCGTCCAAAATGACGAAACAGTGCCGTACGACCTTTAGAAATGAGTGCATGGATTTGAAACATTGCGGTACCATGGTGCACCACTCTCCAGCGATGGTAAATCATAGACCAGCCACGGGGATCCCGTTTTACAGAAAAAATACACGTGACGAAAAAACGAAGGGTAAAAAACTTCCTTGACCCGATTGAGGTTCGGACAGGATTTTTTGGGTATGAAACTAACCAGTGACGGCTGAAAGCTGTCATAGCTGTAGAACTCACAGATACCTTCGTTTTGACTGGTTATGGCTCCCGTAACTCTAAACGAGCTAAGAGTTATGGCCCTCCGAAGAATCGATATCCACAGTGTGCAACATCTACGGTGCAAGGTGCAACATCCGTCCAAAATGACGAAACAGTGCCGTACGACCTTTAGAAATGAGTGCATGGATTTGAAACATTGCGGTACCATGGTGCACCACTCTCCAGCGATGGTAAATCATAGACCAGCCACGGGAATCCCGTTTTACAGAAAAAATACACGTGACGAAAAAACGAAGGGTAAAAAACTTCCTTGACCCGATTGAGGTTCGGATAGGATTTTTTGGGTATGAAACTAACCAGTGAAGGCTAAAAGCAGTCATAGCTGTAGAACTCATAGATACCTTCGTTTTGACTGGTTATGGCTCCCGTAACTCTAAACGAGCCAAGAGTTATGGCCCTCCGAAGAATCGATATCCACAGTGTGCAACATCTACGGTGCAAGGTGCAACATCCGTCCAAAATGACGAAACAGTGCCGTACGACCTTTAGAAATGAGTGCATGGATTTGAAACATTGCAGTACCATGGTGCACCACTCTCCAGCGATGGTAAATCATAGACCAGCCACGGGGATCCCGTTTTACAGAAAAAATACACGTGACGAAAAAACGAAGGGTAAAAAACTTCCTTGACCCGATTGAGGTTCGGATAGGATTTTTGGGTTATGAAACTAACCAGTGACGGCTGAAAGCTGTCATAGCTGTAGAACTCACAGATACCTTCGTTTTGACTGGTTATGGCTCCCGTAACTCTAAACGAGCCAAGAGTTATGGCCCTCCGAAGAATCGATATCCACGGTGTGCAACATCTACGGTGCAAGGTGCAACATCCGTCCAAAATGATGAAACAGTGCCGTACGACCTTTAGAAATGAGTGCATGGATTTGAAACATTGCGGTACCATGGTGCACCACTCTCCAGCGATGGTAAATCATAGACCAGCCACGGGGATCCCGTTTTACAGAAAAAATACACGTGACGAAAAAACGAAGGGTAAAAAACTTCCTTGACCCGATTGAGGTTCGGATAGGATTTTTTGGGTATGAAACTAACCAGTGACGGCTGAAAGCGGTCATAGCTGTAGAACTCACAGATACCTTCGTTTTGACTGGTTATGGCACCCGTAACTCTAAACGAGCCAAGAGTTATGGCCCTCCGAAGAATCAATATCCAAAGTGTGCAACATCTACGGTGCAAGGTGCAACATCCGTTCAAAATGACGAAACAGTGCCATACGACCTTTAGAAATGAGTGCATGGATTTGAAACATTGCGGTACCATGGTGCACCACTCTCCAGCGAAGGTAAATCATAGACCAGCCGCGGGGATCCCGTTTTACAGAAAAAATCCACGTGACGAAAAAACGAAGGGTAAAAAACTTCCTTGACCCGATTGAGGTTCGGATAGGATTTTTTGGGTATGAAACTAACCAGTGACGGCTGAAAGCTGTCATAGATGTAGAACTCACAGATACCTTCTTTTTAACTGGTTATGGGTCCCGTAACTCTAAACGAGCCAAGAGTTATGGCGCTCCGAAGAATCGATATCCACAGGGTGCAACATCTACGGTGCAAGGTGCAACATCCGTCCAAAATGACGAAACAGTGCCGTACGACCTTTAGAAATGAGTGCATGGATTTGAAACATTGCAGTACCATGGTGCACCACTCTCCAGCGATGGTAAATCATAGACCAGCCACGGAGATCCCGTTTTGCAGAAAAAATCCACGTGACGAAAAAACGAAGGGTAAAAAACCTCCTTGACCCGATTGAGGTTCGGATAGGATTTTTTGGGTATGAAACTAACCAGTGGCGGCTGAAAGCTGTCATAGATGTAGAACTCACAGATACCTTCGTTTTGACTGGTTATGGCTCCCGTAACTCTAAACGAGCCAAGAGTTATGGCCCTCCGAAGAATCGATATCCACAGGGTGCAACATCTACGGTGCAAGGTGCAACATCCGTCCAAAATGACGAAACAGTGCCGTACGACCTTTAGAAATTAGTGCATGGATTTGAAACATTGCAGTACCATGGTGCACCACTCTCCAGCGATGGTAAATCATAGACCAGCCACGGAGATCCCGTTTTGCAGAAAAAATCCACGTGACGAAAAAACGAAGGGTAAAAAACCTCCTTGACCCGATTGAGGTTCGGATAGGATTTTTTGGGTATGAAACTAACCAGTGGCGGCTGAAAGCTGTCATAGATGTAGAACTCACAGATACCTTCGTTTTGACTGGTTATGGCTCCCGTAACTCTAAACGAGCCAAGAGTTATGGCCCTCCGAAGAATCGATATCCACAGGGTGCAACATCTACGGTGCAAGGTGCAACATCCGTCCAAAATGACGAAACAGTGCCGTACGACCTTTAGAAATTAGTGCATGGATTTGAAACATTGCAGTACCATGGTGCACCACTCTCCAGCGACGGTAAATCATAGACCAGCCACGGGGATCCCGTTTTGTAGAAAAAATCCACGTGACGAAAAAACGAAGGGTAAAAAACTTCCTTGACCCGATTGAGGTTCGGATAGGATTTTTTGGGTATGAAACTAACCAGTGAAGGATAAAAGCAGTCATAGCTGTAGAACTCACAGATACCTTCGTTTTGACTGGTTATGGCTCCCGTAACTCTAAACGAGCCAAGAGTTATGGCACTCCGAAGAATCGATATCCACAGGGTGCAACATCTACGGTGCAAGGTGCAACATCCGTCCAAAATGACGAAAGAGTGCCGTACGACCTTTAGAAATGAGTGCATGGATTTGAAACATTGCGGTACCATGGTGCACCACTCTCCAGCGATTGTAAATCATAGACCAGCCACGGGGATCCCGTTTTACAGAAAAAATCCACGTGACGAAAAAACGAAGGGTAAAAAACTTCCATGACCCGATTGAGGTTCGGATTGGATTTTTGGGTATGAAACTAACCAGTGACGGCTGAAAGCCGTCATAGATGTAGAACTCACAGATACCTTCGTTTTGACTGGTTATGGCTCCCGTAACTCTAAACGAGCCAAGAGTTATGGCCCTCCGAAGAATCGATATCCACAGTGTGCAACATCTTCGATGCAAGGTGCAACATCCGTCCAAAATGACGAAACAGTGCCGTACGACCTTTAGAAATGAGTGCATGGATTTGAAACATTGCGGTACCATGGTGCACCACTCTCCAGCGAAGGTAAATCATAGACCAGCCACGGGGATCCCGTTTTACAGAAAAAATCCACGTGACGAAAAAACGAAGGGTAAAACACTTCCATGACCCGATTGAGGTTCGGACAGGATTTTTTGGGTATGAAACTAACCAGTGACGGCTGAAAGCTGTCATAGCTGTAGAACTCACAGATACCTTCGTTTTGACTGGTTTTGGCTCCCGTAACTCTAAACGAGCCAAGAGTTATGGCCCTCCGAAGAATCGATATCCACAGGGTGCAACATCTACGGTGCAAGGTGCAACATCCGTCCAAAATGACGAAACAGTGCCGTACGACCTTTAGAAATGAGTGCATGGATTTGAAACATTGCGGTACCATGGTGCACCACTCTCCAGCGATGGTAAATCATAGACCAGCCACGGGAATCCCGTTTTACAGAAAAAATACACGTGACGAAAAAACGAAGGGTAAAAAACTTCCTTGACCCGATTGAGGTTCGGATAGGATTTTTTGGGTATGAAACTAACCAGTGAAGGCTAAAAGCAGTCATAGCTGTAGAACTCATAGATACCTTCGTTTTGACTGGTTATGGCTCCCGTAACTCTAAACGAGCCAAGAGTTATGGCCCTCCGAAGAATCGATATCCACAGTGTGCAACATCTACGGTGCAAGGTGCAACATCCGTCCAAAATGACGAAACAGTGCCGTACGACCTTTAGAAATGAGTGCGTGGATTTGAAACATTGCAGTACCATGGTGCACCACTCTCCAGCGATGGTAAATCATAGACCAGCCACGGGGATCCCGTTTTACAGAAAAAATACACGTGACGAAAAAACGAAGGGTAAAAAACTTCCTTGACCCGATTGAGGTTCGGATAGGATTTTTGGGTTATGAAACTAACCAGTGACGGCTGAAAGCTGTCATAGCTGTAGAACTCACAGATACCTTCGTTTTGACTGGTTATGGCTCCCGTAACTCTAAACGAGCCAAGAGTTATGGCCCTCCGAAGAATCGATATCCACGGTGTGCAACATCTACGGTGCAAGGTGCAACATCCGTCCAAAATGATGAAACAGTGCCGTACGACCTTTAGAAATGAGTGCATGGATTTGAAACATTGCGGTACCATGGTGCACCACTCTCCAGCGATGGTAAATCATAGACCAGCCACGGGGATCCCGTTTTACAGAAAAAATACACGTGACGAAAAAACGAAGGGTAAAAAACTTCCTTGACCCGATTGAGGTTCGGATAGGATTTTTTGGGTATGAAACTAACCAGTGACGGCTGAAAGCGGTCATAGCTGTAGAACTCACAGATACCTTCGTTTTGACTGGTTATGGCACCCGTAACTCTAAACGAGCCAAGAGTTATGGCCCTCCGAAGAATCAATATCCAAAGTGTGCAACATCTACGGTGCAAGGTGCAACATCCGTTCAAAATGACGAAACAGTGCCATACGACCTTTAGAAATGAGTGCATGGATTTGAAACATTGCGGTACCATGGTGCACCACTCTCCAGCGAAGGTAAATCATAGACCAGCCGCGGGGATCCCGTTTTACAGAAAAAATCCACGTGACGAAAAAACGAAGGGTAAAAAACTTCCTTGACCCGATTGAGGTTCGGATAGGATTTTTTGGGTATGAAACTAACCAGTGACGGCTGAAAGCTGTCATAGATGTAGAACTCACAGATACCTTCTTTTTAACTGGTTATGGGTCCCGTAACTCTAAACGAGCCAAGAGTTATGGCGCTCCGAAGAATCGATATCCACAGGGTGCAACATCTACGGTGCAAGGTGCAACATCCGTCCAAAATGACGAAACAGTGCCGTACGACCTTTAGAAATGAGTGCATGGATTTGAAACATTGCAGTACCATGGTGCACCACTCTCCAGCGATGGTAAATCATAGACCAGCCACGGAGATCCCGTTTTGCAGAAAAAATCCACCTGACGAAAAAACGAAGGGTAAAAAACCTCCTTGACCCGATTGAGGTTCGGATAGGATTTTTTGGGTATGAAACTAACCAGTGGCGGCTGAAAGCTGTCATAGATGTAGAACTCACAGATACCTTCGTTTTGACTGGTTATGGCTCCCGTAACTCTAAACGAGCCAAGAGTTATGGCCCTCCGAAGAATCGATATCCACAGGGTGCAACATCTACGGTGCAAGGTGCAACATCCGTCCAAAATGACGAAACAGTGCCGTACGACCTTTAGAAATTAGTGCATGGATTTGAAACATTGCAGTACCATGGTGCACCACTCTCCAGCGATGGTAAATCATAGACCAGCCACGGAGATCCCGTTTTGCAGAAAAAATCCACGTGACGAAAAAACGAAGGGTAAAAAACCTCCTTGACCCGATTGAGGTTCGGATAGGATTTTTTGGGTATGAAACTAACCAGTGGCGGCTGAAAGCTGTCATAGATGTAGAACTCACAGATACCTTCGTTTTGACTGGTTATGGCTCCCGTAACTCTAAACGAGCCAAGAGTTATGGCCCTCCGAAGAATCGATATCCACAGGGTGCAACATCTACGGTGCAAGGTGCAACATCCGTCCAAAATGACGAAACAGTGCCGTACGACCTTTAGAAATTAGTGCATGGATTTGAAACATTGCAGTACCATGGTGCACCACTCTCCAGCGACGGTAAATCATAGACCAGCCACGGGGATCCCGTTTTGTAGAAAAAATCCACGTGACGAAAAAACGAAGGGTAAAAAACTTCCTTGACCCGATTGAGGTTCGGATAGGATTTTTTGGGTATGAAACTAACCAGTGAAGGATAAAAGCAGTCATAGCTGTAGAACTCACAGATACCTTCGTTTTGACTGGTTATGGCTCCCGTAACTCTAAACGAGCCAAGAGTTATGGCACTCCGAAGAATCGATATCCACAGGGTGCAACATCTACGGTGCAAGGTGCAACATCCGTCCAAAATGACGAAAGAGTGCCGTACGACCTTTAGAAATGAGTGCATGGATTTGAAACATTGCGGTACCATGGTGCACCACTCTCCAGCGATTGTAAATCATAGACCAGCCACGGGGATCCCGTTTTACAGAAAAAATCCACGTGACGAAAAAACGAAGGGTAAAAAACTTCCATGACCCGATTGAGGTTCGGATTGGATTTTTGGGTATGAAACTAACCAGTGACGGCTGAAAGCCGTCATAGATGTAGAACTCACAGATACCTTCGTTTTGACTGGTTATGGCTCCCGTAACTCTAAACGAGCCAAGAGTTATGGCCCTCCGAAGAATCGATATCCACAGTGTGCAACATCTTCGATGCAAGGTGCAACATCCGTCCAAAATGATGAAACAGTGCCGTACGACCTTTAGAAATGAGTGCATGGATTTGAAACATTGCGGTACCATGGTGCATCACTCTCCAGCGAAGGTAAATCATAGACCAGCCACGGGGATCCCGTTTTACAGAAAAAATCCACGTGACGAAAAAACGAAGGGTAAAACACTTCCATGACCCGATTGAGGTTCGGACAGGATTTTTTGGGTATGAAACTAACCAGTGACGGCTGAAAGCTGTCATAGCTGTAGAACTCACAGATACCTTCGTTTTGACTGGTTTTGGCTCCCGTAACTCTAAACGAGCCAAGAGTTATGGCCCTCCGAAGAATCGATATCCACAGGGTGCAACATCTACGGTGCAAGGTGCAACATCCGTCCAAAATGACGAAACAGTGCCGTACGACCTTTAGGAATGAGTGCATGGATTTGAAACATTGCAGTACCATGGTGCACCACTCTCCAGCGATGTTAAATCATAGACCAGCCACGGAGATCCCGTTTTGCAGAAAAAATCCACGTGACGAAAAAACGAAGGGTAAAAAACTTCCTTGACCCGATTGAGGTTCGGATAGGATTTTTTGGGTATGAAACTAACCAGTGACGGCTGAAAGCTGTCATAGATGTAGAACTCACAGATACCTTCGTTTTGACTGGTTATGGGTCCCGTAACTCTAAACGAGCCAAGAGTTATGGCCCTCCGAAGAATCGATATCCACAGGGTGCAACATCTACGGTGCAAGGTGCAACATCCGTCCAAAATGACGAAACAGTGCCGTACGACCTTTAGAAATTGGTGCATAGATTTGAAACATTGCAGTACCATGGTGCACCTCTCTCCAGCGACGGTAAATCATAGACCAGCCGCGGGGATCCCGTTTTGCAGAAAAAATCCACGTGACGAAAAAACGAAGGGTAAAAAACTTCCTTGACCCGATTGAGGTTCGGATAGGATTTTTTGGGTATGAAACTAACCAGTGAAGGCTAAAAGCAGTCATAGCTGTAGAACTCACAGATACCTTCGTTTTGACTGGTTATGGCTCCCGTAACCCTAAACGAGCCAAGAGTTATGGCCCTTCGAAGAATCGATATCCACAGGGTGCAACATCTACGGTGCAAGGTGCAACATCCGTCCAAAATGACGAAACAGTGCCGTACGACCTTTAGAAATGAGTGCATGGATTTGAAACATTGCGGTACCATGGTGCACCACTCTCCAGCGATGGTAAATCATAGACCAGCCACGGGGATCCCGTTTTACAGAAAAAATCCACGTGACGAAAAAACGAAGGGTAAAAAACTTCCTTGACCCGATTGAGGTTCGGGTAGGATTTTTTGGGTATGAAACTAACCAGTGACGGCTGAAAGCTGTCATAGCTGTAGAACTCACAGATACCTTCGTTTTGACTCGTTATGGCTCCCGTAACTCTAAACGAGCCAAGAGTTATGGCCCTCCGAAGAATCGATATCCACAGTGTGCAACATCTACGGTGCAAGGTGCAACATCCGTCCAAAATGACGAAACAGTGCCGTACGACCTTTAGAAATGAGTGCATGGATTTGAAACATTGCGGTACCATGGTGCACCACTCTCCAGCGAAGGTAAATCATAGACCAGCCACGGGGATCCCGTTTTACAGAAAAAATCCACGTGACGAAAAAACGAAGGGTAAAACACTTCCATGACCCGATTGAGGTTCGGACATGATTTTTTGAGTATGAAACTAACCAGTGACGGCTGAAAGCTGTCATAGCTGCAGAACTCACAGAAACCTTCGTTTTGACTGGTTTTGGATCCCGTAACTCTAAACGAGCCAAGAGTTATGGCCCTCCGAAGAATCGATATCCACAGGGTGCAACATCTGCGGTGCAAGGTGCAATATCCGTCCAAAATGACGAAACAGTGCCGTACGACCTTTAGAAATGAGTGCATGGATTTGAAACATTGCAGTGCCATGGTGCACCACTCTCCAGCGACGGTAAATCATAGACCAGCCACGGGGATCCCGTTTTGCAGAAAAAATCCACGTGACGAAAAAACGAAGGGTAAAAAACTTCCTTGACCCGATTGAGGTTCGGATAGGATTTTTTGGGTATGAAACTAACCAGTGAAGGCTAAAAGCAGTCATAGCTGTAGAACTCACAGATACATTCGTTTTGACTGGTTATGGCTCCCGTAACTCTAAACGAGCCAAGAGTTATGGCCCTCCGAAGAATCGATATCCACAGGGTGCAACATCTACGGTGCAAGGTGCAACATCCGTCCAAAATGACGAAACAGTGCCGTACGACCTTTAGAAATGAGTGCATGTATTTCAAACATTGCAGTACCATGGTGCACCACTCTCCAGCGATGGTAAATCATAGACCAGCCACGGGGATTCCGTTTTACAGAAAAAATCCACGTGACGAAAAAACGAAGGGTAAAAAACTTCCTTGACCCGATTGAGGTTCGGATAGGATTTTTTGGGTATGAAACTAACCAGTGACGGCTGAAAGCCGTCATAGCTGTAGAACTCACAGATACCTTCGTTTTGACTGGTTATGGCTTCCATAACTCTAAACGAGCCAAGAGTTATGGCCCTCCGAAGAATCGATATCCACAGGGTGCAACATCTACGGTGCAAGGTGCAGCATCCGTCCAAAATGATGAAATAGTGCCGTACGACCTTTAAAAATGAGTGCATGGATTTGAAACATTGCGGTACCAGGGTGCACCACTCTCCAGCGATGGTAAATCATAGACCAGCCACGGGGATCCCGTTTTACAGAAAAAATCCACGTGACGAAAAAACGAAGGGTAAAAAACTTCCTTGACCCGATTGAGGTTCGGACAGGATTTTTTGGGTATGAAACTAACCAGTGACGGCTGAAAGCCGTCATAGCTGTAGAACTCACAGATACCTTCGTTTTGACTGGTTATGGCTCCCGTAACTCTAAACGAGCCAAGAGTTATGGCCCTCCGAAGAATCGATATCCACAGGGTGCAACATCTACGGTGCAAGGTGCAACATCCGTCCAAAATGACGAAACAGTGCTGTACGACCTTTAGAAATGAGTGCATGTATTTGAAACATTGCAGTACCATGGTGCACCACTCTCCATTGACGGTAAATCATAGACCAGCCACGGGGATCCCGTTTTACAGAAAAAATCCACGTGACGAAAAACGAAGGGTACAAGAATCCCATGACCCGATTGAGGTTCGGATAGGATTTTTTGGGTATGAAACTAAACAGTGAAGGATAAAAGCAGTCATAGCTGTAGAACTCACAGATACCTTCGTTTTGACTGGTTATGGTTTCCGTAACTCTAAACGAGCCAAGAGTTATGGCACTCCAAAGAATCGATATCCACAGGGTGCAACATCTACGGTGCAAGGTGCAACATCCGTCCAAAATGACGAAACAGTGCCGTACGACCTTTAGAAATGAGTGCATGTATTTCAAACATTGCAGTACCATGGTGCACCACTCTCCAGCGATGGTAAATCATAGACCAGCCACGGGGATTCCGTTTTACAGAAAAAATCCACGTGATGAAAAAACGAAGGGAAAAAAACTTCCTTGACCCGATTGAGGTTCAGATAGGATTTTTTGGGTATGAAACTAACCAGTGACGGCTGAAAGCCGTCATAGCTGTAGAACTCACAGATACCTTCGTTTTGACTGGTTATGGCTCCCGTAACTCTAAACGAGCCAAGAGTTATGGCCCTCCGAAGAATCGACATCCACAGGGTGCAACATCTACGGTGCAAGGTGCAACATCCGTCCAAAATGACGAAACAGTGCCGTACGACCTTTAGAAATGAGTGCATGGATTTGAAACATTGCAGTACCATGGCGCACCACTCTCCAGCGATGGTAAATCATAGACCAGCCACGGGGATCCCGTTTTGTAGAAAAAATCCACGTGACGAAAAAACGAAGGGTAAAAAACTTCCTTGACCCGATTGAGGTTCGGATGGGATTTTTTGGGTGTGAAACTAACCAGTGACGGCTGAAAGCTGTCATAGATGTAGAACTCATAGATACCTTCGTTTTGACTGGTTATGACTCCCGTAACTCTAAACGAGCCAAGAGTTATGGCCCTCCGAAGAATCGATATCCACAGGGTGCAACATCTACGGTGCAAGGTGCAACATCCGTCCAAAATGACGAAACAGTGCCGTACGACCTTTAGAAATTAGTGCATGGATTTGAAACATTGCAGTACCATGGTGCACCACTCTCCAGCGACGGTAAATCATAGACCAGCCACGGGGATCCCGTTTTACAGAAAAAATCCACGTGACGAAAAACGATGGGTACAAGAATCCCATGACCCGATTGAGGTTCGGATAGGATTTTTTGGGTATGAAACTAACCAGTGAAGGCTAAAAGTAGTCATAGCTGTAGAACTCACAGATACCTTCGTTTTGACTGGTTATGGCTCCCGTAACTCTAAACGAGCCAAGAGTTATGGCACTCCGAAGAATCGATATCCACAGGGTGCAACATCTACGGTGCAAGGTGCAACATCCGTCCAAAATGACGAAACAGTGCCGTACGACCTTTAGAAATGAGTGCATGTATTTCAAACATTGCAGTACCATGGTGCACCACTCTCCAGCGATGGTAAATCATAGACCAGCCACGGGGATTCCGTTTTACAGAAAAAATCCACGTGACGAAAAAACGAAGGGTAAAAAACTTCCTTGACCCGATTGAGGTTCGGATAGGATTTTTTGGGTATGATACTAACCAGTGACGGCTGAAAGCAGTCATAGCTGTAGAACTCACAGATACCTTCGTTTTGACTGGTTATGGCTCCCGTAACTCTAAACGAGCCAAGAGTTATAGCCCTCCGAAGAATCGATATCCACAGTGTGCAACATCTAGGGTGCAAGGTGCAACATCCGTCCGAAATGACGAAACAGTGCCGTACGACCTTTAGAAATGAGTGCATGGATTTGAAACATTGCAGTACCATGGTGCACCACTCTCCAGCGATGGTAAATCATAGACCAGCCACGGGGATCCCGTTTTACAGAAAAAATCCACGTGACGAAAAAACGAAGGGTAAAAAACTTTCTTGACCCGATTGAGGTTCGGACAGGATTTTTTGGGTATGAAACTAACCAGTGATGGCTGAAAGCTGTCATAGCTGTAGAACTCACAGATACCTTCGTTTTGACTGGTTTTGGCTCCCGTAACTCTAAACGAGCCAAGAGTTATGGCCCTCCGAAGAATCGATTTCCACAGGGTGCAACATCTACGGTGCAAGGTGCAACATCCGTCCAAAATGACGAAACATTGCCGTACGACCTTTAGAAATGAGTGCATATATTTGAAACATTGCAGTACCATGGTGCACCACTCTCCAGCGATGGTAAATCATAGACCAGCCACGGGGATCCCGTTTTACAGAAAAAATCCACGTGACGAAAAAACGAAGGGTAAAAAACTTCCTTGACCCGATTGAGGTTCGGATAGGATTTTTTGGGTATGAAACTAACCAGTTACGGCTGAAAGCTGTCATAGATGTAGAACTCACAGATACCTTCATTTTGACTGGTTATGGCTCCCGTAACTCTAAACGAGCCAAGAGTTATGGCCCTCCGAAGAATCGATATCCACATGGTGCAACATCTACGGTGCAAGGTGCAACATCCGTCCAAAATGACGAAACAGTGTCGTACGACCTTTAGAAATTAGTGCATGGATTTGAAACATTGTAGTACCATGGTGCACCACTCTCCAGCGACGGTAAATCATAGACCAGCCACGGGGATCCCGTTTTACAGAAAAAATCCACATGACGAAAAACGAAGGGTACAAGAATCCCATGACCCGATTGAGGTTCGGATAGGATTTTTTGGGTATGAAACTAATCAGTGAAGGCTAAAAGCAGTCATAGCTGTAGAACTCACAGATACCTTCGTTCTGACTGGTTATGGCTCCCGTAACTCTAAACGAGCCAAGAGTTATGGCACTCCGAAGAATCGATATCCACAGGGTGCAACATCTACGGTGCAAGGTGCAACATCCGTCCAAAATGACGAAACAGTGCCGTACGACCTTTAGAAATGAGTGCGTGTATTTCAAACATTGCAGTACCATGGTGCACCACTCTCCAGCGATGGTAAATCATAGACCAGCCACGGGGATTCCGTTTTATAGAAAAAATCCACGTGACGAAAAAACGAAGGGTAAAAAACTTCCTTGACCCGATTGAGGTTCGGATAGGATTTTTTGGGTATGAAACTAACCAGTGACGGCTGAAAGCTATCATAGCTGTAGAACTCACAGATACCTTCGTTTTGACTAGTTATGGCTCCCGTAAATCTAAACGAGCCAAGAGTTATGGCCCTCCGAAGAATCGATATCCACAGGGTGCAACATCTACGGTGGAAGGTGCAACATCCGTCCAAAATGACGAAACAGTGCCGTACGACCTTTATAAACGAGTGCATGGATTTGAAACATTGCAGTACCATGGTGCACCACTCTCCAGCGATGGTAAATCATAGACCAGCCACGGGGATCCCGTTTTACAGAAAAAATCCACGTGACGAAAAAACGAAGGGTAAAAAACTTCCTTGACCCGATTGAGGTTCGGACAGGATTTTTTTGGTATGAAACTAACCAGTGACGGCTAAAAGCTGTCATAGCTGTAGAACTCACAGATACCTTCGTTTTGACTGGTTATGGCTCCCGTAACTCTAAACGAGCCAAGAGTTATGGCCCTCCGAAGAATCGATATCCACAGGGTGCAACATCTACGGTGCAAGGTGCAACATCCGTCCAAAATGACGAAACAGTGCCGTACGACCTTTAGAAATGAGTGCATGGATTTGAAACATTGCGGTACCATGGTGCACCACTCTCCAGCGATTGTAAATCATAGACCAGCCACGGGGATGCCGTTTTACAGAAAAAATCCACGTGACGAAAAAACGAAGGGTAAAAAACTTCCATGACCCGATTGAGGTTCAGATTGGATTTTTGGGTATGAAACTAACCAGTGACGGCTGAAAGCCGTCATAGCTGTAGAACTCACAGATACCTTCGTCTTGACTGGTTATGGCTCCCGTAACTCTAAACAAGCCAAGAGTTATGGCCCTCCGAAGAATCGATATCCACAGTGTGCAACATCTACGATGCAAGGTGCAACATCCGTCCAAAATGACGAAACAGTGCCGTACGACCTTTAGAAATGAGTGCATGGATTTGAAACATTGCGGTACCATGGTGCACCACTCTCCAGCGAAGGTAAATCATAGACCAGCCACGGGGATCCCGTTTTACAGAAAAAATCCACGTGACGAAAAAACGAAGGGTAAAACACTTCCATGACCCGATTGAGGTTCGGACAGGATTTTTTGGGTATGAAACTAACCAGTGACGGCTGAAAGCTGTCATAGCTGTAGAACTCACAGATACCTTCGTTTTGACTGGTTTTGGCTCCCGTAACTCTAAACGAGCCAAGAGTTATGGCCCTCCGAAGAATCGATATCCACAGGGTGCAACATCTACGGTGCAAGGTGCAACATCCGTCCAAAATGACGAAACAGTGCCGTACGACCTTTAGAAATGAGTGCATGGATTTGAAACATTGCAGTACCATGGTGCACCACTCTCCAGCGATGGTAAATCATAGACCAGCCACGGAGATCCCGTTTTGCAGAAAAAATCCACGTGACGAAAAAACGAAGGGTAAAAAACTTCCTTGACCCGATTGAGGTTCGGATAGGATTTTTTGGGTATGAAACTAACCAGTTGTTGGGCGAATTCTCACCCAGAAGATCTCTAGACCAAGAAGTCATAGTTATGCACGAGCTCGCAACCTCCACCTCGTCCGACAAACACAAGACTTAATATAAACCTAGAAGTCCATCCTCATTCGGCCCCATGATCTCATTCGGCCCCTTCCATTCGGCATGTCACATCCGGTAGCCGGACCAGCCATACCGGTCCACATTGCTCCACCGAACCAAACCATCGCCCCACTACCGAACTAACTCCCAAACAAGCACCGAACCAACTAGCCACCGGTCCACGTTCACACGTATCACCGGTCCATACCTACCACCGGTCCAAGCTCAATGCCGAATGAAGCTCCGCCGAACCAGATGATTGCCAGTCCAGATTGCTTCAGCCCGGGCCCACCAGCAGCTATATACCTCCAAGACCCCTGTCCCCTAGCTCATTCTATAAATAGAGGGGCAGGGGTACAACAATGGCAGACAAGTTTGAGAGCTCAAGCGAGGAAGGAACTTTCAAACTACTTTCATATACTTGTATACGAAGCACTGTACTTGTAATCCGAAAGAAAGAAGATAATAACATATAAAGTGCACGTAGGCATATTCCGGCCGAACCACTATAAATCTGCGTGTCTTTTACATTTCAGCCCCTACTTCTTTTATATTTACAAACTCATCTAAAATCATTGAAAATCACATATAATCAACTAAATAATACGACTCGGAGGTGTTTGTCCATTTTTTGTGCAAACATTTTTGGTGCTTTCATTGAGAGTTGAACTCAAGCTTCATCTTCTCCCACTCAACCTTCTTCCTAACAACATCGCTCGTTGCTTAGAAATCATGCCTTCCAAACAGAGAAGGGATGTTAACAAAGGAAAGAACATCGCAACTAGCAGCCTTCCAGATCCAGCAATCGCAGATCAGCCCATTTCAACAGCGGTACCAGATGAAAATCAGGAAAATCCAACTGGTCCCGCAACGGAACAACCAATCACTAGGGCAGATCTGGACAGGGTTGTGACTGAAGTAACTAACCGCTTCACATCCCAACAAGAAGCTTTGGTGGACCAACTCATGTCACGCTTAAGGGATGCTGAAGAATCCAACCACAACACTGAATCATGGGGTGAGTCCCAATCCGGAGGATCTCGGAGGCAACAAAGGTCTTCCCTCTTCGAAGAAGCTATCAACAGGAACAACAATGATAGGGGCCGCGCCCGGACTCAGCCCAAATTCCGACTCGAGGAAGCCCTTAGAACCGAACCCAGCGGGGGAGGCACCAGGCGAGGGTCGGATGTAGCTGAGCCAGTCATGCCACCTAATCATAGAAACCCCGCTGAACGGAGCCGAGCTAGAACCCAGCTCGAAGTTGACCCCATGGATGTGCTCGAAACAGAACCCCACAGGGGAAGATCAGGGCAGGGGGCAACTGTAGCTGGTCCTAGCGTGCATCCGAGCAGCCAAAGACAACCACTGGATAATGCTAGAAGTGATAGACTGTACCATCCCTACAGGTCATCTGGACGAGATAGATCCCGCAGGGAAGTACCGAGCTCATTTTTGTCCGCTCCAAGTTCTGACGAACGAATGGCACGATTATTCAGAGAATGTGTCCAACGGGAGCAAAGGGACCGGGGAATAGGCGCTAGGGTCACCAGTCCCTTTACCCGAAATATCGAAACTGCCATCACTCCCCGGGAATGGAAAATGCCAACCATGGAACCTTACAAAGGAACTTCCGACCCCATCGTACACCTGCAGAGATACACCCAGCATATGCTCATGAGTGGAGCAACAGAAGGAGTATTATGTAAATGCTTTCCGCTATTCCTAGCAGATCTAGCTACCTCCTGGTTCTGCCATCTACCCCAAGGATCCATCAGCTCATGGGAGATGTTAAAAGAAAGGTTTATTAGCCAGTTCCGCATCCATGTGGAACAACCCAAGGATGCTTATTCTCTATCCAATGTCAAACAGAAATCCGGAGAGACGCTGCAACAATATCTAACACGGTTCAACGCCGCAGCGGCAGCAGTTCAAGATGCCGATGAAAAACTCACTCTAATGGCCCTCTGTAGTGGTGTACATCCAGACACCAAGTTTGCCAGAAGATTAACTAAGGAAAAACCAGCTACCTTGCCTGATTTCTTCCATGAAGCTGGAAAGTATATGAGACTTGAAGACGCTGCTACGGAGAGGCAGTCAGGGCAACAAGGCAAGATAGTTCAGGACAAGGTTCCCACTGCAGCTAAGGACGCTCGAAGAAACGAATCTAGAGACAATGCTGGGGGCAGAAAGGTTGAGAAGCGCCAATATCGACCAGGGCCAAGATTTGACTCCTACACTCCTCTGAATGAAACAATCGAAAACATCTACCTAGCCACTCTGGGCGAACTCGGATACAAGCGCCCCCGCACAAGAAAGAATCAGATAACGCACTCAAGTCCGGAAAGTTCTGTCGCTTCCACGAATCCCACGGACATGACACCAATGAATGCCACCATCTTCGGGACTTGATCGAAGAACACATTAGAAGAAGAAGACTGGAACGTTATGTGAAAGGTCAGAACAGGACTCCAACCCCTGCCAATGAGAACTCAAAGCAACCCCTCCCAGAAGTAGGCGGAGGGAATCGCAACAATCACAACACCAGTGGCTCTAGTCAAGAGAAGATAGTGGTCCTTACCATCTCAGGAGGACCACACATCGCCGACAGAAGTTGGGCAGAGATGGAAAGGTACGGCAAGTCGCTTAGAAATGCCGAAGGATATGTTAACTCCATTACGGAGGAACGCCACCCGAAACGAAAAGAAAACAATGACATTGTATTCAGTAGGCATGATTTGGAAGGAAGACAGTACCCACATATGGATCCCATGGTCATCTCTGCCTGGTTTGGTCCAGCTAAAGTTTTTCGGATTCTAATAGACACGGGAAGCTCCGTAAATATCCTGTTCAAACATGCTTTCGACAAAATGAAGTTATCAATGAAGGATGTATCCCCCTGTGACAAACCACTGCACGGTTTCACTGGAGATGCTAAAATGCCCCTCAGGCAACTTGACCTCTTCGTCGAAATAGGAAGTCATCCCCGCTCCGTTGTGCGAAAACAAACGTTCGTACTAATAGAAAACCACTCGGCTTACAATGCTTTCTTGGGAAGACCAGCCTTGTCTGACTTTCAGATTGTATTAGCCCCCTGGTGCCTGAAAATGAAATTTCCAACAGACAACGGAGTAGGAGAAGTAGAAGGAGATCAAGATGCTGCCCGAGACTGCTACGTAACTGAACTTCGCAATAACCGTAGAAAGAATAAAGGAAAAGATGCAGAGACTACTCTCTGCATGAAAAGCTTGGAGGCATAGCAACTAAAGAAAGCCCCTCCTCTTCGATACACAAGCGATCCCTTCAATGAACTAGACCCCAGGGATAAAGAGGAGGAGGCTACCGCCGAGCCTGCAGAGGCTATGGAATTCGTATCGGTAGATAAGCATGATTCAAGTAGACTATTAAAAATCGGATCTCAGTTGAAAACGGAATTGAAGGATCAACTCATTGACTTTCTCCGCCACAACTTAGATGTATTTGCGTGGACCCATGCCGATATGACAGGAATCTCCCCAGACATAGCATGCCACATGTTGAACATCGATCCCACCAAGGTACCAGTAAAGCAGAAAAAGAGGAGCATGGGGGCAGAGCGATCAGCAGCCCTTGATGAGGAAGTAAAAAATCTACTTGCTAATGGCTTCATACGGGAAGCCATCTACCCAGAATGGATCGCTAACCCAGTGCTAGTAAAAAAGGCCAATGGAAAGTGGCGAACATGTATTGACTTCTCCAATCTGAATGACGCTTGCTCGAAAGACTGCTTCCCACTTCCCCGAATTGACCAGCTCGTAGACAGCACAGCTGGGCACGAACTCCTATCTTTTATGGATGCATACTCCGGATATAACCAGATCCCCATGCACGCCCCCGATCAGGACCACACTAGCTTCATCACCGACCGCGGATTATATTGTTACAAAGTCATGCCTTTTGGACTCAAAAATGCTGGAGCTACCTATCAACACCTCGTCAACAAAATGTTCGCAGAATTGATAGGACGAACTATGGAGGTATATGTGGATGACATGTTGGTAAAGTCCAAGAAAGCCAACGACCATGTAAGCCATCTGGACGGTACGTTTCAGGTACTTCGCCGATATGGAATTCATAAAAGCTTCTCATCAGTAGCTTACCCTCAGGCAAACGGACAAGTTGAAGCTGTCAACAAAATTCTCAAAACCCTAATCAAGAAGAAACTTGAAAATCAAAAGGCGCTTGGGTGGACGAACTTCCTACGGCACTATGGGCATACCGCACATCTTTCAGAACATCAACGGGACATACTCCTTTCTCTTTGGCATATGGATCGGAGGCAATGCTCCCAGTTGAGACTATTGTGCCTTCCCACCGTAGGATCCACTACAACCCAGAAGAAAACGAAGAACTCCTCCTCATGTCTTTGGATCTGATCGAGGAAAGGAGAAACGATGCAGCACTCAAAGCAGCAGCTCACAAACAAAAAGTGGCAGCACAATACAATTCCAAAGTCAAGCATCGCGGCTTACAAGAAGGAGATCTTGTCCTCAGGCGAATCTTTCCGCGCCCCGGGGCACTGGACCCCATCTGGGACGGACCATATGTAATTCATACGGATCTCCACAACGGAGCTTACATTTTGTCAACAGTGGACGGAGAGGTGTTCCAGAGGGCATGGAACATCCGACACCTCCGTCGATACTTTTCTTAACTTGTACTGCCCATATGAAGTGAATTAACAAAGAGAATCAGTGGACGTAGGCATTTCCGTGCCGAACCACTTTAAAAAATCTTGTCTCTTTTTAACTTGTTCCTTTATGTCTTGCCTGCTCGTTAAGTTTTATCCCTTTCTGTTGAACAAAATCCTATGGCATCTCCACTCAAGACGCACCACGGCCTCATCTGGACTAGGCCTAACAGGTACGCTACGATTCTATGCACTCGCCAATGAGACACTTTTGCTCCAGCATCCCTCTGCTGCGGGTTAACTCATTGCGCGCCTGCCCTCAAAGCCAACTGTAATGAGCCGATTATAAGTCATCATAAAGGCCGACTATAGCCGATGGCAGCTCATTACGGCGTTCGGCTCGCCGGCAACTGTGAACCTACTTTAAGCCCCAACATAAGGTGTGGCCAGCCAGGGGTAGTTCACGGCCAACGGCACCCACGCTAGCCGGCCACGGTAAATCGAATAATACCCACGATTACGGACCATAATGGTTCGGGCAGTTACCGTGCGCGATCTCGGCTCCGATGTGTCTTAAGTGCGGCTGTGGTAAAAAAGAAAACTCCCCGCAGAGGCGTAAGATGGGTGACAAATGTCTCCAAGACCCACAGCTAGGGAAAGTGACTACAAAACCCGTTTGCCACGAACTTAAGCACATCGACGGCCTTCCGTGACTGGATGTTTTACTTTTGCTATATTTCCATTCCATTTAAATATTTTTCCCCTATCCTGTATAACAAACTCTAAAGTACAGGAAACCGAATAGGAAGCATTCACTCATGAGGCTCTAAGCCTGCGTACTGGGTGGCAGGGCGCTCAGCTATACCCGTGAACAGTTACACAAGACACTCAAAGCTACCGCCTGCGAATAAAACATAAAGGGCGTACTCTCTTCTCTTGTACATAAATGCGTAACTATAGCTTATTCATACACTGACATTGCAAAACGTGAAATTATATTTCAAGCAAAAACTTAACATCAAACACAACTAGAATCACAGGCATATACATAATTATACTTCTCACACGGCACATAAAGATAGCAACAACATTTAAACATGACAAAATCAGCTTATATTATAAGATCACACGAAGTTATTCTTTGCAAATAATTTTATTACAGTTGCATATCAAAGACTAACATAAACAGTGATAAAAAAGAAACAAAAAGATGGTAGATGCATCCACACTCCATCACCAACTCCCCCAGTCTACTTAGCCGCAGGATCAGAGCCCCCAGCATGAGGATCAGAAGTCCCGCCTGTCCAATTCGGAAGAGGAATTCATTAAACGAACAACCAAGTTATGGAAACACGGGAAGAAAAGAAAGGGAAGAAGAATAACTCACCAGCATCCGCCGCTTGATCCTCATCATCCAACTGCACGCCCGCTTCCTCTGCAGCAAGCAGCCGCATCCCCTCTTTCACCGCCGCTTGCTCCTCCTTTGAGAACTGAGCAGTAACCGCATTCAAGTTGAAAGCCTCTCCACCTTCCTTACCCGCGTTCACCCTGGCCTCCTCTAAAGCCTGGAGATACACCTTGGCCATGACCCGAGGGTAATCGTCCATCCAAGACAAGCCGCCCTCCTTCCAAGTGTGGAAGTACATATCCTGCAGCATCTCATCCATCATCCCCTCGTTTTCCTCAAACTCCCTCACCCGGGCCTCGGAAGCTTGCAACTTGGCGACGGCGACGTCCCTCTCTGATTGGTATCTCAAGCAGTCAGCCTGGAGTGACCTCCTCATTTCCTCTTCCTTCAACTTGAGGGACCTCCTCATCTCCTCCATCTCCTCCTTCAACTCGGCCTGAGCCATCTCCGCAGCCTCGAGCCTCCCTGACAACTCCTCTACCCGCTCGAGATCCGCATTTCGAACCTCATCCACCGTTGCGATAGCTATGTTAATCCGTTCCCTGCAAGCGACCTCCATCTTCCGTAATTCCGCCCTACTGGCCTTCGCCATGGTCTCTTTCAGCCGCTTGGAGGCTTCCTCATGCTGGGAAATCTGGATGGCTTGGTCGGCGAGCTGCTTGGCCTGATCGGCAACCTTTAACCTCAACCGAATGTTAGCACTCCCGATCTCTTCCCCGGCCTTGACCAACTTAGCATGATGCTCCATTAACTTCTTGGTCTCTGCGGCCACCCGGTCGATATTAGCCTTGGCCTCATCCCCCATGGTGACTACCCGTGTAGTAAGTAAATCAAGATCTAAAGATTTGGCCTCGTCCAGCACTCTTACCATGGGGTTGCGGGGAAGGAGGTGCTCGCCCGTGGTCTCATCGAACGAAATGTCCCGAAAGCTTGGGTCTAAATCAGGATGACCGGCAAAAGGGTCACGAGGCACGGGGCGAGGCACATCGGGACGCCTTATATGAATGACAGTAGGACTCTTGGAAGGAGGAGGAGGGGGGCCGGGCTCCGTGCTCTCCTCCGTAGTATCACGAGGAGGCTGAGTAGGAGGCTGCGAACCAGGGGACGACTCAAATAAGGAACGGCTCCGCTTCCTTTTCTGAATGCCCTCTTCGATGACCCCAAGAAGAGGGCGGTAACTGACTACGTCCCCAGTGCGATCAGTAGAAGGTTTCGCGGAAGCTCTCCTCGACTTAAATTGTTCAAGGCGATGTCGAACATCCGACATTTTAACTGCCTGGCCTGCCCCTGGAATAAAGAACAAGTGTTATGAACATACAATAATCCACAGTTCAAAAAATGTGCTAAGTTAAAAAGAAAGAAAAGTGGGAAGACACATATATTATACAAACCCGGCGGAGGAGTGGGATACTGGAATAAGTCCTGGATCTCACCCCAGGACGGGAGTGAACCGTAAAAAATTTCTAAGTCCCTATCGAAAATAGAATCGGCAGAAGACAAAAGTTCACCTTGCATCGCCGGAATCACCCTAGCTGAGGAACCCTTAGAGGATGGGTCAGTGCCAGCCACAGCTTTGCCGGTTTCCTTTGCCTTCTCCGTTCCCTTCTCCGTTTCCGACTCTCCCTCCGACTCCCCGAAGGCCCGACGGAGAGCCTCATCCAGTTCGAGGTCTTGTTCAGAGGTTAGAGCAGCAACACCACTACCACCTTGACCGTCGCCATCTCCTCCACCCTCCGACCCTTCTCCAACTTCGCCTCCTTCCTCCTCTTCTACACATTCCTCCTCCGGGACAGTCGGGCAAGTACTTGGAGAAGGGCCATCGGACTTCTTCAGTTTCTTCCCCCCGACCACGGGACGCTCTGCGAAAGGCTCCCTCTTACCGCTCTTTACCTTATCCCCCTCCTTAGCTTTAGCAGCCTTCTCCTCAGCCGTGTCTCTTTGCTTAACCACGGACTGGTGCGGTAAGATCAAATTATACTCCAAGAGGGTTGCGTTCCTGATCAAGAAGGAGGCCGACCGGTCCCGTGCCGGAATAGCCTTTAGTTCAGCAGCCATTCGCACCAAGGAATCATCCTCCACAACTGCAATACCACCTGTCGCTAGCCAGAAATAGAAGCATGTCAGAAAAAACACTACAGTCAAAACATGGAAAATATAAATGAAATCCATCTTACAGCCGGAAGTGAAAAGGCGGAAAGAAACAGCATCGTCCTTGATGAAGAACCACTCTTTCTTGAACATGGTAAACTTGGAATATAAGTCCAGGACTGGTTTGAAGGGCACGGCCGCTTCCAGACTAATATACGGAGACCCCTTCTTATAGCCTCTCAGGTTGTACAAGTATCGAATTTCCCGGTTAGAAGGAAGACGCCCGTACCTCCTCTGGAAGATAACAAAGAGGCTCACCAGGATGGCATAAGAATTAGGCTGAAGCTGGAAGGGAGCCACCTTCAAATATGTGGTGAAGCTAATTATCCAAGCGTTGATAGGGTGGATAGCACCGCACATACAATGGTATCTGCTAAAAGCGAAGTAGCCCTCGGGAGGATTATATGGCATCACTCCATCTCCCGGCAGCAGCATAAGGGCCCTATCTATCCCGAAGGAACGGGATATGACGTCAAGTTGCTCCTCCTTTAGGGAGCTAGGAAAGCAATCCGGGGGAGAGATCAAAAGTTCCTGTGGACCATATCCGTCCACTAGAGACCTCGGAATAGGTCGGTGTTGCCCGGATCCTGGTTGGACTGGGGGCAAGGAAGAAGAAGGCTCTCCTGTGCCTCTAGACTTCTTTCTGTCCGATCGTGTTTCCGCTTTGCGAGACATTTTCTGCAGCACAAGAAAGACTTGAGATTAGAATAAGAAGTATAGAAACACAAACAAGCAAGTATATAAGGCAAGCGTGTAAAAAAGTCTAAGATTCCGCTCAAGGTTCAAGTATGAAGTCTCATTCGGCACTAGAGCCATAAGTCTCATTCGGCACTAGAGTTATAAGTCTCATTCGGCACTAGAGTCATAAGTCTCATTCTGCACTAGAGTCATGAGTCCATTCGGCACTGAAAGCACATCCGGCATACATATCATTCGGCATTTAGGCCCAAGTCTCGTTCGGTACGACAATACCCTTCGTGTGCATTCGGCAATTGAGTTCATCCGGTAATAACAAACCATTCGGCAAAAGGATACATACCTGGTTCGGTATAAGCTTGGTTCGGCAGAAGGTTCGCTCGGCTAAGAATTGATTCGGTTCTCTTTGGTTCGGTAAGGGAAAACCAGGGGGGTACGGCCTCTATATATAGCCGAACTCAGGGCCGCCGAACCAATTGGTTCGGCCTACCGGATAAGAATAAACATACCGAACCAACAAAATGCCGAATGAAACCAAAAGCCGGATGTGCACGACCGGACCAACACAAAACCGAATGAACTCTCTCTCTACCAACAACAACCAGGGACTAAGGGCATGCCGGGCGCCTCACTCAGATAAGTACCGAACTCTAGAACTAACTAATAAAATAAGGATTATGGTAGCGATGAATAAGTCGTGAAACTCTCACTAACATGGATTAATCGTTTACACGTGTACGCGACCACGAATGGTCCATAGGCACGCTCTGAATGGTTATTAACCCTATCGTCGTGGGGATTTACACTTTGACACGCCTTTTTAAACTCATAGGTGAAACGGATATTTGATTCTAATAGTTACGAAATGGCTAAGCTACTTACACATGTACGGGATCGCGAACGATCCCTAGGCATGCTCTGAGCTGGCGATAAACCGTCTTGACAAACAATCCAGGGACCCACTCTGACATAAACCTGGCATCGATGATACTAAGCCCCCTCGGGGCTCACTCTCTCGTCCCGAACGGCACAGTTCACTTCATCTCAAATATTTCGACCATGAACGATCGTTATTTGGAATCACACTAAAATTGTAAATTCCTTTGCAGGACATCAACGGAATACGAACGTCCAATCCCTGGCATTATACAGCTAGTCTTCCAACCACAGGGAAAACAAAGCGCGACACGTGCAAGCACGTGCCCCACTTTGGGGGGCAAATGTTGGGCGAATTCTCACCCAGAAGATCTCTAGACCAAGAAGTCATAGTTCTGCACGATCTCGCAACCTCCACCTCGTCCGACAAACACAAGACTTAATATAAACCTAGAAGTCCATCCTCATTCGGCCCCATGATCTCATTCGGCCCCTTCCATTCGGCATGTCACATCCGGTAGCCGGACCAGCCATACCGGTCCACATTGCTCCACCGAACCAAACCATCGCCCCACTACCGAACTAACTCCCAAACAAGCACCGAACCAACTAGCCACCGGTCCACGTTCACACGTATCACCGGTCCATACCTACCACCGGTCCAAGCTCAATGCCGAATGAAGCTCCGCCGAACCAGATGATTGCCAGTCCAGATTGCTTCAGCCCGGGCCCACCAGCAGCTATATACCTCCAAGACCCCTGTCCCCTAGCTCATTCTATAAATAGAGGGGAAGGGGTACAACAATGGCAGACAAGTTTGAGAGCTCAAGCGAGGAAGGAACTTTCAAACTACTTTCATATACTTGTATACGAAGCACTGTACTTGTAATCCGAAAGAAAGAAGATAATAACATATAAAGTGGACGTAGGCATATTCCGGCCGAACCACTATAAATCTGCGTGTCTTTTACATTTCAGCCCCTACTTCTTTTATATTTACAAACTCATCTAAAATCATTGAAAATCACATATAATCAACTAAATAATACGACTCGGAGGTGTTTGTCCATTTTTTGTGCAAACACCAGTGACGGCTGAAAGCTGTCATAGATGTAGAACTCACAGATACCTTCGTTTTGACTGGTTATGGGTCCCATAACTCTAAACGAGCCAAGAGTTATGGCCCTCCGAAGAATCGATATCCACAGGGTGCAACATCTACGGTGCAAGGTGCAACATCCGTCCAAAATGACGAAACAGTGCCGTACGACCTTTAGAAATTAGTGCATAGATTTGAAACATTGCAGTACCATGGTGCACCTCTCTCCAGCGACGGTAAATCATAGACCAGCCGCGGGGATCCCGTTTTGCAGAAAAAATCCACGTGACGAAAAAACGAAGGGTAAAAAACTTCCTTGACCCGATTGAGGTTCGGATAGGATTTTTTGGGTATGAAACTAACCAATGAAGGCTAAAAGCAGTCATAGCTGTAGAACTCACAGATACCTTCGTTTTGACTGGTTATGGCTCCCGTAACTCTAAACGAGCCAAGAGTTATGGCCCTCCGAAGAATCGATATTCACAGGGTGCAACATCTACGGTGCAAGGTGCAACATCCGTCCAAAATGACGAAACAGTGCCGTACGACCTTTAGAAATGAGTGCATGGATTTGAAACATTGCGGTACCATGGTGCACCACTCTCCAGCGATGGTAAATCATAGACCAGCCACGGGGATCCCGTTTTACAGAAAAAATCCACGTGACGAAAAAACGAAGGGTAAAAAACTTCCTTGACCCGATTGAGGTTCGGGTAGGATTTTTTGGGTATGAAACTAACCAGTGATGGCTGAAAGCGGTCATAGCTGTAGAACTCACAGATACCTTCGTTTTGACTGGTTATGGCTCCCGTAACTCTAAACGAGCCAAGAGTTATGGCCCTCCGAAGAATCGATATCCATAGTGTGCAACATCTACGGTGCAAGGTGCAACATCCGTTCAAAATGACGAAACAGTGCCGTACGACCTTTAGAAATGAGTGCATGGATTTGAAACATTGCGGTACCATGGTGCACCACTCTCCAGCGAAGGTAAATCAAAGACCAGCCACGGGGATCCCGTTTTACAGAAAAAATCCACGTGACGAAAAAACGAAGGGTAAAACACTTCCATGACCCGATTGAGGTTCGGACAGGATTTTTTGGGTATGAAACTAACCAGTGACGGCTGAAAGCTGTCATAGCTGTAGAACTCACAGATACCTTCATTTTGACTGGTTTTGGCTCCCGTAACTCTAAACGAGCCAAGAGTTATGGCCCTCCGAAGAATCGATATCCACAGGGTGCAACATCTACGGTGCAAGGTGCAACATCCGTCCAAAATGACGAAACAGTGCCGTACGACCTTTAGAAATGAGTGCATGGATTTGAAACATTGCAGTACCATGGTGCACCACTCTCCAGCGATGGTAAATCATAGACCAGCCACGGAGATCCCATTTTGCAGAAAAAATCCACGTGACGAAAAAACGAAGGGTAAAAAACTTCCTTGACCCGATTGAGGTTCGGATAGGATTTTTTGGGTATGAAACTAACCAGTGACGGCTAAAAGCTGTAATAGATGTAGAACTCACAGATACCTTCGTTTTGACTGGTTATGGGTCCCGTAACTCTAAACGAGCCAAGAGTTATGGCCCCCCGAAGAATCGATATCTACAGGGTGCAACATCTACGGTGCAAGGTGCAACATCCGTCCAAAATGACGAAACAGTGCCGTACGACCTTTAGAAATGAGTGCATAGATTTGAAACATTGCAGTACCATGGTGCACCACTCTCCAGCGACGGTAAATCATAGACCAGCCACGGGGATCCCGTTTTGCAGAAAAAATCCACGTGACGAAAAAACGAAGGGTAAAAAACTTCCTTGACACGATTGAGGTTCGGATAGGATTTTTTGGGTATGAAACTAACCAGTGAAGGCTAAAAGCAGTCATAGCTGTAGAACTCACAGATACATTCGTTTTGACTGGTTATGGCTCCCGTAACTCTAAACGAGCCAAGAGTTATGGCACTCCGAAGAATCGATATCCACAGGGTGCAATATCTACGGTGCAAGGTGCAACATCCGTCCAAAATGATGAAACAGTGCCGTACGACCTTTAGAAATGAGTGCATGGATTTGAAACATTGCAGTACCATGGTGCACCACTACCCAGCGACGGTAAATCATAGACCAGCCACGGGGATCCCGTTTTACAGAAAAAATCCACGTGACGAAAAACGAAGGGTACAAGAATCCCGTGACCCGATTGAGGTTCGGATAGGATTTTTTGGGTATGAAACTAACCAGTGACGGCTGAAAGCGGTCATAGCTGTAGAACTCACAGATACCTTCGTTTTGACTGGTTATGGCTCCCGTAACTCTAAACGAGCCAAGAGTTATGGCCCTCCGAAGAATCGATATCCACAGGGTGCAACATCTACGGTGCAAGGTGCAGCATCCGTCCAAAATGATGAAATAGTGCCGTACGACCTTTAGAAATGAGTGCATGGATTTGAAACATTGCAGTACCATGGTGCACCACTCTCCAGCAATGGTAAATCATAAACCAGCCACGGGGATCCCGTTTTACAGAAAAAATCCACGTGACGAAAAAACGAAGGGTAAAAAACTTCCTTGACCCGATTGAGGTTCGGACAGGATTTTTTGGGTATGAAACTAACCAGTGACGGCTGAAAGCCGTCACAGCTGTAGAACTCACAGATACCTTCGTTTTGACTGGTTATGGCTCCCGTAACTCTAAACGAGCCAAGAGTTATGGCCCTCCGAAGAATCGATATCCACAGGGTGCAACATCTACGGTGCAAGGTGCAACATCCGTCCAAAATGACGAAACAGTGCTGTACGACCTTTAGAAATGAGTGCATGTATTTGAAACATTGCAGTACCATGGTGCACCACTCTCCAGCGACGGTAAATCATAGACCAGCCACGGGGATCCCGTTTTACAGAAAAAATCCACGTGACGAAAAACGAAGGGTACAAGAATCCCATGACCCGATTGAGGTTCGGATAGGATTTTTTGGGTATGAAACTAACCAGTGAAGGATAAAAGCAGTCATAGCTGTAGAACTCACAGATACCTTCGTTTTGACTGGTTATGGCTCCCGTAACTCTAAACGAGCCAAGAGTTATGGCACTCCGAAGAATCGATATCCACAGGGTGCAACATCTACGGTGCAAGGTGCAACATCCGTCCAAAATGACGAAACAGTGCCGTACGACCTTTAGAAATGAGTGCATGTATTTCAAACATTGCAATACCATGGTGCACCACTCTCCAGCGATGGTAAATCATAGACCAGCCACGAGGATTCCGTTTTACAGAAAAAATCCACGTGATGAAAAAACGAAGGGAAAAAAACTTCCTTGACCCGATTGAGGTTCAGATAGGATTTTTTGGGTATGAAACTAACCAGTGACGGCTGAGAGCTGTCATGGCTGTAGAACTCACAGATACCTTCGTTTTGACTGGTTATGGCTCCCGTAACTCTAAACGAGCCAAGAGTTATGGCCCTCCGAAGAATCGATATCCACAGGGTGCAACATCTACGGTGCAAGGTGCAACATCCGTCCAAAATGACGAAACAGTGCCGTACGACCTTTAGAAATGAGTGCATGGATTTGAAACATTGCAGTACCATGGTGCACCAATCTCCAGCGATGGTAAATCATAGACCAGCCACGGGGATCCCGTTTTGTAGAAAAAATCCACGTGACGAAAAAACGAAGGGTAAAAAACTTCCTTGACCCGATTGAGGTTCGAATGGGATTTTTTGGGTGTGAAACTAACCAGTGACGGCTGAAAGCTGTCATAGATGTAGAACTCACAGATACCTTCGTTTTGACTGGTAATGACTCCCGTAACTTTAAACGAGCCAAGATTTATGGCCCTCCGAAGAATCGATATCCACAGGGTGCAACATCTACGGTGCAAGGTGCAACATCCGTCCAAAATGACGAAACAGTGCCGTACGACCTTTAGAAATTAGTGCATGGATTTGAAACATTGCAGTACCATGGTGCACCACTCTCCAGCGACGGTAAATCATAGACCAGCCACGGGGATCCCGTTTTACAGAAAAAATCCACGTGACGAAAAACGAAGGGTACAAGAATCCCATGACCCGATTGAGGTTCGGATAGGATTTTTTGGGTATGAAACTAACCAGTGAAGGCTAAAAGCAGTCATAGCTGTAGAACTCACAGATACCTTCGTTTTGACTGGTTATGGCTCCCGTAACTCTAAACGAGCCAAGAGTTATGGCACTCCGAAGAATCGATATCCACAGGGTGCAACATCTACGGTGCAAGGTGCAACATCCGTCCAAAATGACGAAACAGTGCCGTACGACCTTTAGAAATGAGTGCATGTATTTCAAACATTGCAGTACCATGGTGCACCACTCTCCAGCGATGGTAAATCATAGACCAGCCACGGGGATTCCGTTTTACAGATAAAATCCACGTGACGAAAAAACGAAGGGTAAAAAACTTCCTTGACCCGGTTGAGGTTCGGATAGGATTTTTTGGGTATGAAACTAACCAGTGACGGCTGAAAGCAGTCATAGCTGTAGAACTCACAGATACCTTCGTTTTGACTGGTTATGGCTCCCGTAACTCCAAACAAGCCAAGAGTTATAGCCCTCCGAAGAATCGATATTCACAGTGTGCAACATCTACGGTGCAAGGTGCAACATCCGTCCGAAATGACGAAACAGTGCCGTACGACCTTTAGAAATGAGTGCATGGATTTGAAACATTGCAGTACCATGGTGCACCACTCTCCAGCGATGGTAAATCATAGACCAGGCACGGGGATCCCGTTTTACACAAAAAATCCACGTGACGAAAAAACGAAGGGTAAAAAACTTTCTTGACCCGATTGAGGTTCGGACAGGATTTTTTGGGTATGAAACTAACCAGTGATGGCTGAAAGCTGTCATAGCTGTAGAACACACAGATACCTTCGTTTTGACTGGTTTTGGCTCCCGTAACTCTAAACGAGCCAAGAGTTATGGCCCTCCGAAGAATCGATTTCCACAGGGTGCAACATCTACGGTGCAAGGTGCAACATCCGTCCAAAATGACGAAACAGTGCCGTACGACCTTTAGAAATGAGTGCATGTATTTCAAACATTGCAGTACCATGGTGCACCACTCTCCAGCGATGGTAAATCATAGACCAGCCACGGGGATCCCGTTTTACAGAAAAAATCCACGTGACGAAAAAACGAAGGGTAAAAAACTTCCTTGACCCGATTGAGGTTCGGATAGGATTTTTTGGGTATGAAACTAACCAGTGACGGCTGAAAGCTGTCATAGATGTAGAACTCACAGATACCTTCGTTTTGACTGGTTATGACTCCCTAACTCTAAACGAGCCAAGAGTTATGGCCCTTCGAACAATCGATATACATAGGGTGCAACATCTACGGTGCAAGGTGCAACATACGTCCAAAATGACGAAACAGTGTCGTACGACCTTTAGAAATGGGTGCATGGATTTGAAACGGTGCAGTACCATTGTGCACCACTCTCCAACGATGGTAAATCATAGACCAGCCACGGGGATCCCGTTTTACAGAAAAAATCCACGTGACGAAAAAACGAAGGGTAAAAAACTTCCTTGACCCGATTGAGGTCCGGATAGGAATTTTTGGGTATGAAACTAACCAGTGACGGCTGAAAGCTACCATAGCTGTAGAACTCACAGATACCTTCGTTTTGACTGTTAATGGCTCCCGTAACTCTAAACGAGCCAAGAGTTATGGCCCTCCGAAGAATCGATATCCACAGGGTGCAACATCTACGGTGCACGGTGCAACATCCGTCCAAAATGACAAAACAGTGCCGTACGTCCTTTAGAAATGAGTGCATGGATTTGAAACATTGCAGTACCATGGTGCTCCACTCTCCAGCGATGGGAAATCATAGACCAGCCACGGGGTTCCCGTTTTACAGAAAAAATCCACGTGACGAAAAAACGAAGGGTAAAAAACTTCCTTGACCCGATTGAGGTTCGGATAGGATTTTTTGGGTATGAAACTAACCAGTGACGGCTGAAAGCGGTCATAGGTGTAGAACTCACAGATACCTTCGTTTTGACTGGTTATGGCTACCGTAACTCTAAACGAGCCAAGAGTTATGGCCCTCCGAAGAATCGATATCCACAGGGTGCAACATCTACGGTGCAAGGTGCAACATCCGTCCAAAATGACGAAACAGTGCCGTACGACCTTTAGAAATGAGTGCATGGATTTGAAACATTGCAGTACCATGGTGCACCACTCTCCAGCGACGGTAAATCATAGACCAGCCACGGGGATCCCGTTTTACAAAAAAAATCCACGTGACGAAAAACGAAGGGTACAAGAATCCCATGACCCGATTGAGGTTCGGATTGGATTTTTTGGGTATGAAACTAACCAGTGAAGGCTAAAAGCAGTCATAGCTGTAGAACTCACAGATACCTTCGTTTTGACTGGTTATGCCTCCCGTAACTCTAAACGAGCCAAGAGTTATGGCACTCCGAAGAATCGATATCCACAGGGTGCAACATCTACGGTGCAAGGTGCAACATCCGTCCAAAATGACGAAACAGTGCCGTACGGCCTTTAGAAATGAGTGCATGTATTTCAAACATTGCAGTACCATGGTGCACCACTCTTCAGCGATGGTAAATCATAGACCAGCCACGGGGATTCCGTTTTACAGAAAAAATCCACGTGACGAAAAAACGAAGGGTAAAAAACTTCCTTGACCCGATTGAGGTTCGGATAGGATTTTTTGGGTATGAAACTAACCAGTGATGGCTGAAAGCTGTCATAGCTGTAGAACTCACAGATACCTTCGTTTTGACTGGTTATGGCTCCCGTAAATCTAAACGAGCCAAGAGTTATGGCCCTCCGAAGAATCAATATCCACAGGGTGCAACATCTACGGTGCAAGGTGCAACATCCGTCCAAAATGACAAAACAGTGCCGTACGACCTTTAGAAATGAGTGCATGGATTTGAAACATTGCAGTACCATGGTGCACCACTCTCCAGCGATGGTAAATCATAGACCAGCCACGGGGATCCCGTTTTACAGAAAAAATCCACGTGACGAAAAAACGAAGGGAAAAAAACTTCCTTGACCCGATTGAGGTTCGGATAGGATTTTTTGGGTATGAAACTAACCAGTGACGGCTGAAAGCCGTCATAGCTGTAGAACTCACAGATACCTTCGTTTTGACTGGTTATGGCTCCCGTAAATCTAAACGAGCCAAGAGTTATGGCCCTCCGAAGAATCGATATCCACAGGGTGCAACATCTACGGTGCAAGGTGCAACATCCGTCCAAAATGACGAAACAGTGTCGTACGACCATTAGAAATGAGTGCATGGATTTGAAACATTGCAGTATAATGGTGCACCACTCTCCAGCGATGGTAAATCATAGACCAGCCACGGCGATCCCGTTTTACAGAAAAATCCACGTGTCGAAAAACGAATGGTAAAAAACTTCCTTGACCCGATTGAGGTTCGGATAGGATTTTTTGGGTATGAAACTAACGAGTGACGGATGAAAGCTGTCATAGCTGTAGAACTCACAGATACCTTCGTTTTGACTGGTTTTGGCTCCCGTAACTCTAAACGAGCCAAGAGTTATGGCCCTCCGAAGAATCGATATCCACAGGGTGCAACATCTACGGTGCAAGGTGCAACATCCGTCCAAAATGACGAAACAGTGCCGTACGACCTTTAGAAATGAGTGCATGGATTTGAAACATTGCAGTACCATGGTGCACCACTCTCCAGCGACGGTAAATCATAGACCAGCCACGGGGATCCCGTTTTACAAAAAAAATCCACGTGACGAAAAACGAAGGGTACAAGAATCCCATGACCCGATTGAGGTTCGGATAGGATTTTTTGGGTATGAAACTAACCAGTGAAGGCTAAAAGCAGTCATAGCTGTAGAACTCACAGATACCTTCGTTTTGACTGGTTATGCCTCCCGTAACTCTAAACGAGCCAAGAGTTATGACACTCCGAAGAATCGATATCCACTGGGTGCAACAGCTACGGTGCAAGGTGCAACATCCGTCCAAAATGACGAAACAGTGCCGTACGACCTTTAGAAATGAGTGCATGTATTTCAAACATTGCAGTACCATGGTGCACCACTCTCCAGCGATGGTAAATCATAGACCAGCCACGGGGATTCCGTTTTACAGAAAAAATCCACGTGACGAAAAAACGAAGGGTAAAAAACTTCCTTGACCCGATTGAGGTTCGGATAGGATTTTTTGGGTATGAAACTAACCAGTGACGGCTGAAAGCTGTCATAGCTGTAGAACTCACAGATACCTTCGTTTTGACTGGTTATGGCTCCCGTAAATCTGAACGAGCCAAGAGTTATGGCCCTCCGAAGAATCGATATCCACAGGGTGCAACATCTACGGTGCAAGGTGCAACATCCGTCCAAAATGACGAAACAGTGCCGTACGACCTTTAGAAATGAGTGCATGGATTTAAAAAATTGCAGTACCATGGTGCACCACTCTCCAGCGATGGTAAATCATAGACCAGCCACGGGGATCCCGTTTTACAGAAAAAATCCACGTGACGAAAAAACTAAGGGTAAAAAACTTCCTTGACCCGATTGAGGTTCGGATAGGATTTTTTGGGTATGAAACTAACCAGTGATGGCTGAAAGCCGTCATTGCTGTAGAACTCACAGATACCTTCGGTTTGACTGGTTTTGGCTCCCGTAACTCTAAACGAGCCAAGAGTTATGGCCCTCCGAAGAATCGATATCCACAGGGTGCAACATCTACGGTGCAAGGTGCAACATCCGTCCAAAATGACGAAACAGTGCCGTACGACCTTTAGAAATGAGTGCATGGATTTGAAACATTGCAGTACCATGGTGCACCACTCTCCAGCGATGGTAAATCATAGACCAGCCACGGCGATCCCGTTTTACAGAAAAATCCACGTGTCGAAAAACGAATGGTAAAAAACTTCCTTGACCCGATTGAGGTTCGGATAGGATTTTTTGGGTATGAAACTAACGAGTGACGGATGAAAGCTGTCATAGCTGTAGAACTCACAGATACCTTCGTTTTGACTGGTTTTGGCTCCCGTAACTCTAAACGAGCCAAGAGTTATGGCCCTCCGAAGAATCGATATCCACAGGGTGCAACATCTACGGTGCAAGGTGCAACATCCGTCCAAAATGACGAAACAGTGCCGTACGACCTTTAGAAATGAGTGCATGGATTTGAAACATTGCAGTACCATGGTGCACCACTCTCCAGCGACGGTAAATCATAGACCAGCCACGGGGATCCCGTTTTACAAAAAAAATCCACGTGACGAAAAACGAAGGGTACAAGAATCCCATGACCCGATTGAGGTTCGGATAGGATTTTTTGGGTATGAAACTAACCAGTGAAGGCTAAAAGCAGTCATAGCTGTAGAACTCACAGATACCTTCGTTTTGACTGGTTATGCCTCCCGTAACTCTAAACGAGCCAAGAGTTATGACACTCCGAAGAATCGATATCCACAGGGTGCAACAGCTACGGTGCAAGGTGCAACATCCGTCCAAAATGACGAAACAGTGCCGTACGACCTTTAGAAATGAGTGCATGTATTTCAAACATTGCAGTACCATGGTGCACCACTCTCCAGCGATGGTAAATCATAGACCAGCCACGGGGATTCCGTTTTACAGAAAAAATCCACGTGACGAAAAAACGAAGGGTAAAAAACTTCCTTGACCCGATTGAGGTTCGGATAGGATTTTTTGGGTATGAAACTAACCAGTGACGGCTGAAAGCTGTCATAGCTGTAGAACTCACAGATACCTTCGTTTTGACTGGTTATGGCTCCCGTAAATCTGAACGAGCCAAGAGTTATGGCCCTCCGAAGAATCGATATCCACAGGGTGCAACATCTACGGTGCAAGGTGCAACATCCGTCCAAAATGACGAAACAGTGCCGTACGACCTTTAGAAATGAGTGCATGGATTTAAAAAATTGCAGTACCATGGTGCACCACTCTCCAGCGATGGTAAATCATAGACCAGCCACGGGGATCCCGTTTTACAGAAAAAATCCACGTGACGAAAAAACTAAGGGTAAAAAACTTCCTTGACCCGATTGAGGTTCGGATAGGATTTTTTGGGTATGAAACTAACCAGTGATGGCTGAAAGCCGTCATTGCTGTAGAACTCACAGATACCTTCGTTTTGACTGGTTTTGGCTCCCGTAACTCTAAACGAGCCAAGAGTTATGGCCCTCCGAAGAATCGATATCCACAGGGTGCAACATCTACGGTGCAAGGTGCAACATCCGTCCAAAATGACGAAACAGTGCCGTACGACCTTTAGAAATGAGTGCATGGATTTGAAACATTGCAGTACCATGGTGCACCACTCTCCAGCGATGGTAAATCATAGACCAGCCGCGGAGATCCCGTTTTGCAGAAAAAATCCACGTGACGAAAAAACGAAGGGTAAAAAACCTCCTTGACCCGATTGAGGTTCGGATAGGATTTTTTGGGTATGAAACTAACCAGTGACGGCCGAAAGCTGTCATAGATGTAGAACTCACAGATACCTTCGTTTTGACTGGTTATGCCTCCCGTAACTCTAAACGAGCCAAGAGTTATGGCCCTCCGAAGAATCGATATCCACAGGGTGCAACATCTACGGTGCAAGGTGCAACATCCGTCCAAAATGACGAAACAGTGCCGTACGACCTTTAGAAATTAGTGCATGGATTTGAAACATTGCAGTACCATGGTGCACCACTCTCCAGCGACGGTAAATCATAGACCTGCCACGGGGATCCCGTTTTACAAAAAAAATCAACGTGACGAAAAACGAAGGGTACAAGAATCCCATGACCCGATTGAGGTTCGGATAGGATTTTTTGGGTATGAAACTAACCAGTGAAGGCTAAAAGCAGTCATAGCTGTAGAAATCACAGATACCTTCGTTTTGACTGGTTTTGGCTCCCGTAACTCTAAACGAGCCAAAAGTTATGGCACTCCGAAGAATCGATATCCACAGGGTGCAACATCTACGGTGCAAGGTGCAACATCCGTCCAAAATGACGAAACAGTGCCGTACGACCTTTAGAAATTAGTGCATGGATTTGAAACATTGCAGTACCATGGTGCACCACTCTCCAGCGACGGTAAATCATATACCAGCCACGGGGATTCCGTTTTACAGAAAAAATCCACGTGACGAAAAAACGAAGGGTAAAAAACTTCCTTGACCCGATTGAGGTTCAGATAGGATTTTTTGGGTATGAGACTAACCAGTGACGGCTGAAAGCCGTCATAGCTGTAGAACTCACAGATACCTTCGTTTTGACTGGTTATGGCTCCCGTAACTCTAAACGAGCCAAGAGTTATGGCCCTCCGAAGAATCGATATCCACAGGGTGCAACATCTACGGTGCAAGGTGCAACATCCGTCCAAAATGACGAAACAGTGCCGTACGACCTTTAGAAATTAGTGCATGGATTTGAAACATTGCAGTACCATGGTGCACCACTCTCCAGCGACGGTAAATCATAGACCTGCCACGGGGATCCCGTTTTACAAAAAAAATCAACGTGACGAAAAACGAAGGGTACAAGAATCCCATGACCCGATTGAGGTTCGGATAGGATTTTTTGGGTATGAAACTAACCAGTGAAGGCTAAAAGCAGTCATAGCTGTAGAACTCACAGATACCTTCGTTTTGACTGGTTTTGGCTCCCGTAACTCTAAACGAGCCAAAAGTTATGGCACTCCGAAGAATCGATATCCATAGGGTGCAACATCTACGGTGCAAGGTGCAACATCCGTCCAAAATGACGAAACAGTGCCGTACGACCTTTAGAAATTAGTGCATGGATTTGAAACATTGCAGTACCATGGTGCACCACTCTCCAGCGACGGTAAATCATAGACCAGCCACGGGGATCCCGTTTTACAAAAAAAATCCACGTGACGAAAAACGAAGGGTACAAGAATCCCATGACCCGATTGAGGTTCGGATAGGATTTTTTGGGTATGAAACTAACCAGTGAAGGCTGAAAGCAGTCATAGCTGTAGAACTCACAGATACCTTCGTTTTGACTGGTTATGCCTCCCGTAACTCTAAACGAGCCAAGAGTTATGGCACTCCGAAGAATCGATATCCACAGGGTGCAACATCTACGGTGCAAGGTGCAACATCCGTCCAAAATGACGAAACAGTGTCGTACGACCTTTAGAAATGAGTGCATGTATTTCAAACATTGCAGTACCATGGTGCACCACTCTTCAGCGATGGTAAATCATAGACCAGCCACGGGGATTCCGTTTTACAGAAAAAATCCACGTGACGAAAAAACGAAGGGTAAAAAACTTCCTTGACCCGATTGAGGTTCGGATAGGATTTTTTGGGTATGAAACTAACCAGTGATGGCTGAAAGCTGTCATAGCTGTAGAACTCACAGATACCTTCGTTTTGACTGGTTATGGCTCCCGTAAATCTAAACGAGCCAAGAGTTATGGCCCTCCGAAGAATCGATATCCATAGGGTGCAACATCTACGGTGCAAGGTGCAACATCCGTCCAAAATGACGAAACAGTGCCGTACGACCTTTAGAAATGAGTGCATGGATTTGAAACATTGCAGTACCATGGTGCACCACTCTCCAGCGATGGTAAATCATAGACCAGCCACGGGGATCCCGTTTTACAGAAAAAATCCACGTGACGAAAAAACGAAGGGTAAAAAACTTCCTTGACCCGATTGAGGTTCAGATAGGATTTTTTGGGTATGAAACTAACCAGTGACGGCTGAAAGCGGTCATAGATGTAGAACTCACAGATACCTTCGTTTTGACTGGTTATGGGTCCCGTAACTCTAAACGAGCCAAGAGTTATGGCCCTCCGAAGAATCGATATCCACAGTGTGCAACATCTACGGTGCAAGGTGCAACATCCGTCCAAAATGACGAAAAAGTGCCGTACGACCTTTAAAAATGAGTGCATGGATTTGAAACATTGCGGTACCATGGTGCACCACTCTCCAGCGAAGGTAAATCATAGACCAGCCACGGGGATCCCGTTTTACAGAAAAAATCCACGTGACGAAAAAACGAAGGGTAAAACACTTCCATGACCCGATTGAGGTTCGGACAGGATTTTTTGGGTATGAATCTAACCAGTGACGGATGAAAGCTGTCATAGCTGTAGAACTCACAGATACCTTCGTTTTGACTAGTTTTGGCTCCCGTAACTCTAAACGAGCCAAGAGTTATGGCCCTCCGAAGAATCGATATCCACAGGGTGCAACATCAACGGTGCAAGGTGCAACATCCGTCCAAAATGACGAAACAGTGCCGTATGACCTTTAGAAATGAGTGCATGGATTTGAAACATTGCAGTATCATGGTGCACCACTCTCCAGCGATGGTAAATCATAGACCAGCCACGGCGATCCCGTTTTACAGAAAAATCCACGTGTCGAAAAACGAATGGTACAAAACTTCCTTGACCCGATTGAGGTTCGGATAGGATTTTTTGGGTATGAAACTAACGAGTGACGGATGAAAGCTGTCATAGCTTTAGAACTCACAGATACCTTCGTTTTGACTGGTTATGGCTCCCGTAACTCTAAACGAGCCAAGAGTTATGGCCCTCCGAAAAATCGATATCCACAGGGTGCAACATCTACGGTGCAAGGTGCAACATCCGTCCAAAATGACGAGACAGTGCCGTACGACCTTTAGAAATTAGTGCATGGATTTGAAACATTGAAGTACCATGGTGCACCACTCTCCAGCGACGGTAAATCATAGACCAGCCACGGGGATCCCGTTTTACAAAAAAAATCCACGTGACGAAAAACGAAGGGTACAAGAATCCCATGACCCGATTGAGGTTCGGATAGGATTTTTTGGGTATGAAACTAACTAGTGAAGGCTAAAAGCAGTCATAGCTGTAGAACTCACAGATACCTTCGTTTTGACTGGTTATGCCTCCCGTAAATCTGAACGAGCCAAGAGTTATGGCCCTCCGAAGAATCGATATCCACAGGGTGCAACATCTACGGTGCAAGGTGCAACATCCGTCCAAAATGACGAAACAGTGCCGTACGACCTTTAGAAATTAGTGCATGGATTTGAAACATTGCAGTACCATGGTGCACCACTCTCCAGCGACGGTAAATCATAGACCAGCCACGGGGATCCCGTTTTACAAAAAAAATCCACGTGACGAAAAACGAAGGGTACAAGAATCCCATGACCCGATTGAGGTTCGGATAGGATTTTTTGGGTATGAAACTAACTAGTGAAGGCTAAAAGCAGTCATAGCTATAGAACTCACAGATACCTTCGTTTTGACTGGTTATGCCTCCCGTAAATCTGAACGAGCCAAGAGTTATGGCCCTCCGAAGAATCGATATCCACAGGGTGCAACATCTACGGTGCAAGGTGCAACATCCGTCCAAAATGACGAAACCGTGCCGTACGACCTTTAGAAATGAGTGCATGGATTTAAAACATTGCAGTACCATGGTGCACCACTCTCCAGCGATGGTAAATCATAGACCAGCCACGGGGATCCCGTTTTACAGAAAAAATCCACGTGACGAAAAAACAAAGGGTAAAAAACTTCCTTGACCCGATTGAGGTTCGGATAGGATTTTTTGGGTATGAAACTAACCAGTGACGGCTGAAAGCCGTCATTGCTGTAGAACTCACAGATACCTTCGTTTTGACTGGTTTTGGCTCCCGTAACTCTAAACGAGCCAAGAGTTATGGCCCTCCGAAGAATCGATATCCACAGGGTGCAACATCTACGGTGCAAGGTGCAACATCCGTCCAAAATGACGAAACAGTGCCGTACGACCTTTAGAAATGAGTGCATGGATTTGAAACATTGCAGTACCATGGTGCACCACTCTCCAGCGATGGTAAATCATAGACCAGCCACGGAGATCCCGTTTTGCAGAAAAAATCCACGTGACGAAAAAACGAAGGGTAAAAAACCTCCTTGACCCGATTGAGGTTCGGATAGGATTTTTTGGGTATGAAACTAACCAGTGACGGCCGAAAGCAGTCATAGATGTAGAACTCACAGATACCTTCGTTTTGACTGGTTATGCCTCCCGTAACTCTAAACGAGCCAAGAGTTATGGCCCTCCGAAGAATCGATATCCATAGGGTGCAACATCTACCGTGCAAGGTGCAACATCCATCCAAAATGACGAAACAGTGCCGTAGGACCTTTAGAAATTAGTGCATGGATTTGAAACATTGCAGTACCATGGTGCACCACTCTCCAGCGACGGTAAATCATAGACCAGCCACGGGGATCCCGTTTTGCAGAAAAAATCCACGTGACGAAAAAACGAAGGGTAAAAAACTTCCTTGACCCGATTGAGGTTCGGATAGGATTTTTTGGGTATGAAACTAACCAGTGAAGGCTAAAAGCAGTCATAGCTGTAGAACTCACAGATACCTTCGTTTTGACTGGTTATGGCTCCCGTAACTCTAAACGAGCCAAGAGTTATGACACTCCGAAGAATCGATATCCACAGGGTGCAACATCTACGGTGCAAGGTGCAACATCCGTCCAAAATGACGAAACAGTGCCGTACGACCTTTAGAAATGAGTGCATGTATTTCAAACATTGCAGTACCATGGTGCACCACTCTCCAGCGATGGTAAATCATAGACCAGCCACGGGGATTCCGTTTTACAGAAGAAATCCACGTGACGAAAAAACGAAGGGTAAAAAACTTCCTTGACCCGATTGAGGTTCAGATAGGATTTTTTGAGTATGAGACTGACCAGTGACGGCTGAAAGCCGTCATAGCTGTAGAACTCACAGATACCTTCGTTTTGACTGGTTATGGCTCCCGTAACTCTAAACGAGCCAAGAGTTATGGCCCTCCGAAGAATCGATATCCACAGGGTGCAACATCTACGGTGCAAGGTGCAACATCCGTCCAAAATGACGAAACAGTGCCGTACGACCTTTAGAAATTAGTGCATGGATTTGAAACATTGCAGTACCATGGTGCACCACTCTCCAGCGACGGTAAATCATAGACCTGCCACGGGGATCCCGTTTTACAAAAAAAATCAACGTGACGAAAAACGAAGGGTACAAGAATCCCATGACCCGATTGAGGTTCGGATAGGATTTTTTGGGTATGAAACTAACCAGTGAAGGCTAAAAGCAGTCATAGCTGTAGAACTCACAGATACCTTCGTTTTGACTGGTTTTGGCTCCCGTAACTCTAAACGAGCCAAAAGTTATGGCACTCCGAAGAATCGATATCCACAGGGTGCAACATCTACGGTGAAAGGTGCAACATCCGTCCAAAATGACGAAACAGTGCCGTACGACCTTTAGAAATTAGTGCATGGATTTGAAACATTGCAGTACCATGGTGCACCACTCTCCAGCGACGGTAAATCATATACCAGCCACGGGGATTCCGTTTTACAGAAAAAATCCACGTGACGAAAAAACGAAGGGTAAAAAACTTCCTTGACCCGATTGAGGTTCAGATAGGATTTTTTGGGTATGAGACTAACCAGTGACGGCTGAAAGCCGTCATAGCTGTAGAACTCACAGATACCTTCGTTTTGACTGGTTATGGCTCCCGTAACTCTAAACGAGCCAAGAGTTATGGCCCTCCGAAGAATCGATATCCACAGGGTGCAACATCTACGGTGCAAGGTGCAACATCCGTCCAAAATGACGAAACAGTGCCGTACGACCTTTAGAAATTAGTGCATGGATTTGAAACATTGCAGTACCATGGTGCACCACTCTCCAGCGACGGTAAATCATAGACCTGCCACGGGGATCCCGTTTTACAAAAAAAATCAACGTGACGAAAAACGAAGGGTACAAGAATCCCATGACCCGATTGAGGTTCGGATAGGATTTTTTGGGTATGAAACTAACCAGTGAAGGCTAAAAGCAGTCATAGCTGTAGAACTCACAGATACCTTCGTTTTGACTGGTTATGGCTCCCGTAACTCTAAAGGAGCCAAGAGTTATGGCACTCCGAAGAATCGATATCCACAGGGTGCAACATCTACGGTGCAAGGTGCAACATCCGTCCAAAATGACGAAACAGTGCCGTACGACCTTTAGAAATGAGTGCATGTATTTCAAACATTGCAGTACCATGGTGCACCACTCTCCAGCGATGGTAAATCATATACCAGCCACGGGGATTCCGTTTTACAGAAAAAATCCACGTGACGAAAAAACGAAGGGTAAAAAACTTCCTTGACCCGATTGAGGTTCAGATAGGATTTTTTGGGTATGAGACTAACCAGTGACGGCTAAAAGCCATCATAGCTGTAGAACTCACAGATACCTTCGTTTTGACTGGTTATGGCTCCCGTAACTCTAAACGAGCCAAGAGTTATGGCCCTCCGAAGAATCGATATCCACAGGGTGCAACATCTACGGTGCAAGGTGCAACATCCGTGCAAAATGACGAAACAGTGCCGTACGACCTTTAGAAATTAGTGCATGGATTTGAAACATTGCAGTACCATGGTGCACCACTCTCCAGCGACGGTAAATCATAGACCTGCCACGGGGATCCCGTTTTACAAAAAAAAAATCAACGTGACGAAAAACGAAGGGTACAAGAATCCCATGACCCGATTGAGGTTCGGATAGGATTTTTTGGGTATGAAACTAACCAGTGAAGGCTAAAAGCAGTCATAGCTGTAGAACTCACAGATACCTTCGTTTTGACTGGTTATGGCTCCCGTAACTCTAAAGGAGCCAAGAGTTATGGCACTCCGAAGAATCGATATCCACAGGGTGCAACATCTACGGTGCAAGGTGCAACATCCGTCCAAAATGACGAAACAGTGCCGTATGACCTTTAGAAATGAGTGCATGTATTTCAAACATTGCAGTACCATGGTGCACCACTCTCCAGCGATGGTAAATCATATACCAGCCACGGGGATTCCGTTTTACAGAAAAAATCCACGTGACGAAAAAACGAAGGGTAAAAAACTTCCTTGACCCGATTGAGGTTCCGATAGGATTTTTTGGGTATGAGACTAACCAGTGACGGCTGAAAGCCGTCATAGCTGTAGAACTCACAGATACCTTCGTTTTGACTGGTTATGGCTCCCGTAACTCTAAACGAGCCAAGAGTTATGGCCCTCCGAAGAATCGATATCCACAGGGTGCAACATCTACGGTGCAAGGTGCAACATCCGTCCAAAATGACGAAACAGTGCCGTACGACCTTTAGAAATTAGTGCATGGATTTGAAACATTGCAGTACCATGGTGCACCACTCTCCAGCGACGGTAAATCATAGACCAGCCACGGGGATCCCGTTTTACAAAAAAAATCCACGTGACGAAAAACGAAGGGTACAAGAATCCCATGACCCGATTGAGGTTCGGATAGGATTTTTTGGGTATGAAACTAACCAGTGAAGGCTGAAAGCAGTCATAGCTGTAGAACTCACAGATACCTTCGTTTTGACTGGTTATGCCTCCCGTAACTCTAAACGAGCCAAGAGTTATGGCACTCCGAAGAATCGATATCCACAGGGTGCAACATCTACGGTGCAAGGTTCAACATCCGTCCAAAATGACGAAACAGTGTCGTACGACCTTTAGAAATGAGTGCATGTATTTCAAACATTGCAGTACCATGGTGCACCACTCTTCAGCGATGGTAAATCATAGACCAGCCACGGGGATTCCGTTTTACAGAAAAAATCCACGTGACGAAAAAACGAAGGGTAAAAAACTTCCTTGACCCGATTGAGGTTCGGATAGGATTTTTTGGGTATGAAACTAACCAGTGACGGCTGAAAGTTGTCATAGCTGTAGAACTCACAGATACCTTCGTTTTGACTGGTTATGGCTCCCGTAACTCTAAACGAGCCAAGAGTTATGGCCCTCCGAAGAATCGATATCCACAGGGTGCAACATCTACGGTGCAAGGTGCAACATCCGTCCAAAATGACGAAACAGTGCCGTACGACCTTTAGAAATGAGTGCATGGATTTGAAACATTGCAGTACCATGGTGCACCACTCTCCAGTGATGGTAAATCATAGACCAGCCACGGGGATCCCGTTTTACAGAAAAAATCCACGTGACGAAAAAACGAAGGGTAAAAAACTTCCTTGACCCGATTAAGGTTCGGATAGGATTTTTTGGGTATGAAACTAACCAGTGACGGCTGAAAGCTGTCATAGCTGTAGAACTCACAGATACCTTCGTTTTGACTGGTTATGGCTGCCGTAACTCTAAACGAGCCAAGAGTTATGGCCCTCCGAAGAATCGATATCCACAGGGTGCAACATCTACGGTGCAAGGTGCAACATCCGTCCAAAATGACGAAAAAGTGCCATACGACCTTTAGAAATGAGTGCATGGATTTGAAACATTGCAGTACCATGGTGCACCACTCTCCAGCGAAGGTAAATCATAGACCAGCCACGGGGATCCCGTTTTACAGAAAAAATCCACGTGACGAAAAAACGAAGGGTAAAACACTTCCATGACCCGATTGAGGTTCGGACAGGATTTTTTGGGTATGAATCTAACCAGTGACGGATGAAAGCTGTCATAGCTGTAGAACTCACAGATACCTTCGTTTTGACAGGTTTTGGCTCCCGTAACTCTAAACGAGCCAAGAGTTATGGCCCTCCGAAGAATCGATATGCACAGGGTGCAACATCTACGGTGCAAGGTGCAACATCCGTCCAAAATGACGAAACAGTGCCGTACGACCTTTAGAAATGAGTGCATGGATTTGAAACATTGCAGTACCATGGTGCACCACTCTCCAGCGATGGTAAATCATAGACCAGCCACGGAGATCCCGTTTTGCAGAAAAAATCCACGTGACGAAAAAACGAAGGGTAAAAAACTTCCTTGACCCGATTGAGGTTCGGACAGGATTTTTTGGGTATGAAACTAACCAGTGACGGCTGAAAGCCGTCATAGCTGTAGAACTCACAGATACCTTCGTTTTGACTGGTTATGGCTCCCGCAACTCTAAACGAGCCAAGAGTTAGGGCCCTCCGAAGAATCGATATCCACAGGGTGCAACATCTACGGTGCAAGGTGCAACATCCGTCCAAAATGACGAAACAGTGCCGTACGACCTTTAGAAATGAGTGCATGGATTTGAAAAATTGCAGTACCATGGTGTACCACTCTCCAGCGATGGTAAATCATAGACCAGCCACGGGGATCCTGTTTTGCAGAAAAAATCCACGTGACGAAAAAACGAAGGGTAAAAAACTTCCTTGACCCGATTGAGGTTCGGATAGGATTTTTTGGGTATGAAACTAACCAGTGAAGGCTAAAAGCAGTCATAGCTGTAGAACTCACAGATACCTTCGTTTTGACTGGTTATGGCTCCCGTAACTCTAAACGAGCCAAGAGTTATGGCACTCCGAAGAATCGATATCCACAGGGTGCAACATCTACGGTGCAAGGTGCAACATCCGTCCAAAATGACGAAACAGTGTCGTACGACCTTTAGAAATGAGTGCATGTATTTCAAACATTGCAGTACCATGGTGCACCACTCTCCAGCGATGGTAAATCATAGACCAGCCACGGGGATTCCGTTTTACAGAAAAAATCCACGTGACGAAAAAACGAAGGGTAAAAAACTTCCTTGACCCGATTGAGGTTCAGATAGGATTTTTTGGGTATGAGACTAACCAGTGACGGCTGAAAGCTGTCATAGCTGTAGAACTCACAGATACCTTCGTTTTGACTGGTTATGGCTCCCGTAACTCTAAACGAGCCAAGAGTTATGGCCCTCCGAAGAATCGATATCCACAGGGTGCAACATCTACGGTGCAAGGTGCAACATCCGTCCAAAACGACGAAACAGTGCCGTACGACCTTTAGAAATTAGTGCATGGATTTGAAACATTGCAGTACCATGGTGCACCACTCTCCAGCGACGGTAAATCATAGACCAGCCACGGGGATCCCGTTTTACAAAAAAAATCAACGTGACGAAAAACGAAGGGTACAAGAATCCCATGACCCGATTGAGGTTCGGATAGGATTTTTTGGGTATGAAACTAACCAGTGAAGGCTAAAAGCAGTCATAGATGTAGAACTCACAGATACCTTCGTTTTGACTGGTTATGCCTCCCGTAACTCTAAACGAGCCAAGAGTAATGGCACTCCGAAGAATCAATATCCACAGGGTGCAACATCTACGGTGCAAGGTGCAACATCCGTCCAAAATGACGAAACAGTGTCGTACGACCTTTAGAAATGAGTGCATGTATTTCAAACATTGCAGTACCATGGTGCACCACTCTTCAGCGATGGTAAATCATAGACCAGCCACGGGGATATCCACAGGGCGCAACATCTACGGTGCAAGGTGCAACATCCGTCCAAAATGACGAAACAGTGCCGTACGACCTTTAGAAATAAGTGCATGGATTTGAAACATTGCAGTACCGTGGTGCACCACTCTCCAGCGACGGTAAATCATAGACCAGCCACGGGGATCCCGTTTTACAAAAAAAATCCACGTGACGAAAAACGAAGGGTACAAGAATCCCATGACCCGATTGAGGTTCGGATAGGGTTTTTTGGGTATGAAACTAACCATTGATGGCTGAAAGCTGTCATAGCTGTAGAACTCACAGATACCTTCGTTTTGACTGGTTATGGCTCCCGTAACTCTGAACGAGCCAAGAGTTATGGCCCTCCGAAGAATCGATATCCACAGGGTGCAACATCTACGGTGCAAGGTGCAACATCCGTCCAAAATGACGAAACAGTGCCGTACGACCTTTAGAAATTAGTGCATGGATTTGAAACATTGCAGTACCATGGTGCACCACTCTCCAGCGACGGTAAATAATAGACCAGCCACGGGGATCCCGTTTTACAAAAAAAATCCACGTGACGAAAAACGAAGGGTACAAGAATCCCATGACCCGATTGAGGTTCGGAAAGGATTTTTTGGGTATGAAACTAACCAGTGACGGCTGAAAGCCGTCATAGCTGTAGAACTCACAGATACCTTCGTTTTGACTGGTTTTGGCTCCCGTAACTCTGAACGAGCCAAGAGTTATGGCCCTCCGAAGAATCGATATCCACAGGGTGCAACATCTACGGTGCAAGGTGCAACATCCGTCCAAAATGACGAAACAGTGCCGTACGACCTTTAGAAATGAGTGCATGGATTTGAAACATTGCAGTACCATGGTGCACCACTCTCCAGCGATGGTAAATCATAGACCAGCCACGGAGATCCCGTTTTGCAGAAAAAATCCACGTGACGAAAAAACGAAGGGTAAAAAACTTCCTTGACCCAATTGAGGTTCGGATAGGATTTTTTGGGTATGAAACTAACCAGTGACGGCTGAAAGCTGTCATAGCTGTAGAACTCACAGATACCTTCGTTTTGACTGGTTATGGCTCCCGTAAATCTAAACGAGCCAAGAGTTATGGCCCTCCGAAGAATCGATATCCACAGGGTGCAACATCTACGGTGCAAGGTGCAACATCCGGCCAAAATGACGAAACAGTGCCGTACGACCTTTAGAAATGAGTGCATGGATTTGAAACATTGCAGTACCATGGTGCACCACTCTCCAGCGACGGTAAATCATAAACCAGCCACGGGGATCCCGTTTTGCAGAAAAAATTCACGTGACGAAAAAACGAAGGGTAAAAAACTTCCTCGACCCGATTGAGGTTCGGATAGGATTTTTTGGGTATGAAACTAACCAGTGAAGGCTCAAAGCAGTCATAGCTGTAGAACTCACAGATACCTTCGTTTTGACTGGTTATGGCTCCCGTAACTCTAAACGAGCCAAGAGTTATGGCACTCCGAAGAATCGATATCCACAGGGTGCAACATCTACGGTGCAAGGTGCAACATCCGTCCAAAATGACGAAACAGTGCCGTACGACCTTTAGAAATGAGTGCATGTATTTCAAACATTGCGGTACCATGGTGCACCACTCTCCAGCGATGGTAAATCATAGACCAGCCACGGGGATTCCGTTTTACAGAAAAAATCCACGTGACCAAAAAACGAAGGGTAAAAAACTTCCTTGACCCGATTGAGGTTCGGATAGGATTTTTTGGGTATGAAACTAACCAGTGAAGGCTCAAAGCAGTCATAGCTGTAGAACTCACAGATACCTTCGTTTTGACTGGTTATGGCTCCCGTAACTCTAAACGAGCCAAGAGTTATGGCACTCCGAAGAATCGATATCCACAGGGTGCAACATCTACGGTGCAAGGTGCAACATCCGTCCAAAATGACGAAACAGTGCCGTACGACCTTTAGAAATGAGTGCATGTATTTCAAACATTGCGGTACCTTGGTGCACCACTCTCCAGCGATGGTAAATCATAGACCAGCCACGGGGATTCCGTTTTACAGAAAAAATCCACGTGACGAAAAAACGAAGGGTAAAAAACTTCCTTGACCCGATTGAGGTTCGGATAGGATTTTTTGGGTATGAAACTAACCAGTGACGGCTGAAAGCTGTCATAGCTGTAGAACTCACAGATACCTTCGTTTTGACTGGTTATGGCTCCCGTAACTCTAAACGAGCCAAGAGTTATGGCCCTCCGAAGAATCGATATCCACAGTGTGCAACTTCTACGGTGCAAGGTGCAACATCCGTCCAAAATGACGAAACAGTGCCGTACGACCTTTAGAAATGAGTGCATGGATTTGAAACATTGCGGTACCATGGTGCACCACTCTCCAGCGAAGGTAAATCATAGACCAGCCACGGGGATCCCGTTTTACAGAAAAAATCCACGTGACGAAAAAACGAAGGGTAAAACACTTCCATGACCCGATTGAGGTTCGTAAAGGATTTTTTGGGTATGAAACTAACCAGTGACGGCTGAAAGCCGTCATAGCTGTAGAACTCACAGATACCTTCGTTTTGACTGGTTTTGGCTCCCGTAACTCTAAAGGAGCAAGAGTTATGGCCCTCCGAAGAATCGATATCCACAGCGTGCAACATCTACGGTGCAAGGTGCAACATCCGTCCAAAATGACGAAACAGTGTCGTACGACCTTTAGAAATGAGTGCATGGATTTGAAACATTGCAGTACCATGGTGCACCACTCTCCAGCGATGGTAAATCATAGACCAGCGACGGGGATCCCGTTTTCCAGAAAAAATCCACGTGACGAAAAAACGAAGGGTAAAAAACTTCCTTGACCCGATTGAGGTTCGGATAGGATTTTTGGGTACGAAACTAATCAGTGACGGCTGAAAGCTGTCATAGCTGTAGAACTCACAGATACCTTCGTTTTGACTGGTTATGGCTCCCGTAAATCTAAACGAGCCAAGAGTTATGGCCCTCCGAAGAATCGATATCCACAGGGTGCAACATCTACGGTGCAAGGTGCAACATCCGGCCAAAATGACGAAACAGTGCCGTACGACCTTTAGAAATGAGTGCATGGATTTGAAACATTGCAGTACCATGGTGCACCACTCTCCAGCGACGGTAAATCATAAACCAGCCACGGGGATCCCGTTTTGCAGAAAAAATTCACGTGACGAAAAAACGAAGGGTAAAAAACTTCCTCGACCCGATTGAGGTTCGGATAGGATTTTTTGGGTATGAAACTAACCAGTGAAGGCTCAAAGCAGTCATAGCTGTAGAACTCACAGATACCTTCGTTTTGACTGGTTATGGCTCCCGTAACTCTAAACGAGCCAAGAGTTATGGCACTCCGAAGAATCGATATCCACAGGGTGCAACATCTACGGTGCAAGGTGCAACATCCGTCCAAAATGACGAAACAGTGCCGTACGACCTTTAGAAATGAGTGCATGTATTTCAAACATTGCGGTACCATGGTGCACCACTCTCCAGCGATGGTAAATCATAGACCAGCCACGGGGATTCCGTTTTACAGAAAAAATCCACGTGACCAAAAAACGAAGGGTAAAAAACTTCCTTGACCCGATTGAGGTTCGGATAGGATTTTTGGGGTATGAAACTAACCAGTGAAGGCTCAAAGCAGTCATAGCTGTAGAACTCACAGATACCTTCGTTTTGACTGGTTATGGCTCCCGTAACTCTAAACGAGCCAAGAGTTATGGCACTCCGAAGAATCGATATCCACAGGGTGCAACATCTACGGTGCAAGGTGCAACATCCGTCCAAAATGACGAAACAGTGCCGTACGACCTTTAGAAATGAGTGCATGGATTTGAAACATTGCGGTACCATGGTGCACCACTCTCCAGCGATGGTAAATCATAGACCAGCCACGGGGATTCCGTTTTACAGAAAAAATCCACGTGACGAAAAAACGAAGGGTAAAAAACTTCCTTGACCCGATTGAGGTTCGGATAGGATTTTTTGGGTATGAAACTAACCAGTGACGGCTGAAAGCTGTCATAGCTGTAGAACTCACAGATACCTTCGTTTTGACTGGTTATGGCTCCCGTAACTCTAAACGAGCCAAGAGTTATGGCCCTCCGAAGAATCGATATCCACAGTGTGCAACTTCTACGGTGCAAGGTGCAACATCCGTCCAAAATGACGAAACAGTGCCGTACGACCTTTAGAAATGAGTGCATGGATTTGAAACATTGCGGTACCATGGTGCACCACTCTCCAGCGAAGGTAAATCATAGACCAGCCACGGGGATCCCGTTTTACAGAAAAAATCCACGTGACGAAAAAACGAAGGGTAAAACACTTCCATGACCCGATTGAGGTTCGTAAAGGATTTTTTGGGTATGAAACTAACCAGTGACGGCTGAAAGCCGTCATAGCTGTAGAACTCACAGATACCTTCGTTTTGACTGGTTTTGGCTCCCGTAACTCTAAGGGAGCAAGAGTTATGGCCCTCCGAAGAATCGATATCCACAGCGTGCAACATCTACGGTGCAAGGTGCAACATCCGTCCAAAATGACGAAACAGTGCCGTACGACCTTTAGAAATGAGTGCATGGATTTGAAACATTGCAGTACCATGGTGCACCACTATCCAGCGATGGTAAATCATAGACCAGCCACGGAGATCCCGTTTTGCAGAAAAAATCCACGTGACGAAAAAACGAAGGGTAAAAAACTTCCTTGACCCGATTGAGGTTCGGATAGGATTTTTTGGGTATGAAACTAACCAGTGACGGCTGAAAGTTGTCATAGATGTAGAACTCACAGATACCTTCGTTTTGACTGGTTATGGCTCCTGTAACTCTAAACGAGCCAAGAGTTATGGCCCTCCGAAGAATCGATATCCACAGGGTGCAACATCTACGGTGCAAGGTGCAACATCCGTCCAAAATGACGAAACAGTGCCGTACGACCTTTAGAAATTAGTGCATGGATTTGAAACATTGCAGTACCATGGTGCACCACTCTCCAGCGACGGTAAATCATAGACCAGCCACGGGGATCCTGTTTTGCAGAAAAAATCCACGTGACGAAAAAACGAAGGGTAAAAAACTTCCTTGACCCGATTGAGGTTCGGATAGGATTTTTTGGGTATGAAACTAACCAGTGAAGGCTGAAAGCAGTCATAGCTGTAGAACTGACAGATACCTTCGTTTTGACTGGTTATGGCTCCCGTAACTCTAAACGAGCCAAGAGTTATGGCACTCCGAAGAATCGATATCCACAGTGTGCAACTTCTACGGTGCAAGGTGCAACATCCGTCCAAAATGACGAAACAGTGCCGTACGACCTTTAGAAATGAGTGCATGTATTTCAAACATTGCGGTACCATGGTGCACCACTTTCCAGCGATGGTAAATCATAGACCAGCCACGGGGATTCCGTTTTACAGAAAAAATCCACGTGACGAAAAAACGAAGGGTAAAAAACTTCCTTGACCCGATTGAGGTTCGGATAGGATTTTTTGGGTATGAAACTAACCAGTGACGGCTGAAAGCGGTCATAGCTGTAGAACTCACAGATACCTTCGTTTTGACTGGTTATGGCTCCCGTAACTCTAAACGAGCCAAGAGTTATGGCCCTCCGAAGAATCGATATCCACAGTGTGCAACTTCTACGGTGCAAGGTGCAACATCCGTCCAAAATGACGAAACAGTGCCGTACGACCTTTAGAAATGAGTGCATGTATTTCAAACATTGCGGTACCATGGTGCACCACTCTCCAGCGATGGTAAGTCATAGACCAGCCACGGGGATTCCGTTTTACAGAAAAAATCCACGTGACGAAAAAACGAAGGGTAAAAAACTTCCTTGACCCGATTGAGGTTCGGATAGGATTTTTTGGGTATGAAACTAACCAGTGAAGGCTGAAAGTAGTCATAGCTTTAGAACTCACAGATACCTTCATTATGACTGGTTATGGCTCCCGTAACTCTAAACGAGCCAAGAGTTATGGCACTCCGAAGAATCGATATCCACAGGGTGCAACATCTACGGTGCAAGGTGCAACATCCGTCCAAAATGATGAAACAGTGCCGTACGACCTTTAGAAATGAGTGCATGTATTTCAAACATTGCAGTACCATGGTGCACCACTCTCCAGCGATGGTAAATCATAGACCAGCCAGGGGGATTCCGTTTTACAGAAAAAATCCACGTGACGAAAAAACGAAGGGTAAAAAACTTCCTTGACCCGATTGAGGTTCGGATAGGATTTTTTGGGTATGAAACTAACCAGTGAAGGCTGAAAGCGGTCATAGCTGTAGAACTCACAGATACCTTCGTTTTGACTGGTTGTGGCTCCCGTAACTCTAAACGAGCCAAGAGTTATGGCCCTCCGAAGAATCGATATCCACAGTGTGCAACTTCTACGGTGCAAGGTGCAACATCCGTCCAAAATGACGAAACAGTGCCGTACGACCTTTAGAAATGAGTGCATGTATTTCAAACATTGCGGTACCATGGTGCACCACTCTCCAGCGATGGTAAATCATAGACCAGCCACGGGGATTCCGTTTTACAGAAAAAATCCACGTGACGAAAAAACGAAGGGTAAAAAACTTCCTTGACCCGATTGAGGTTCGGATAGGATTTTTTGGGTATGAAACTAACCAGTGAAGGCTAAAAGCAGTCATAGCTGTAGAACTGACAGATACCTTCGTTTTGACTGGTTATGGCTCCCGTAACTCTAAACGAGCCAAGAGTTATGGCACTCCGAAGAATCGATATCCACAGTGTGCAACTTCTACGGTGCAAGGTGCAACATCCGTCCAAAATGACGAAACAGTGCCGTACGACCTTTAGAAATGAGTGCATGTATTTCAAACATTGCGGTACCATGGTGCACCACTCTCCAGCGATGGTAAATCATAGACCAGCCACGGGGATTCCGTTTTACAGAAAAAATCCACGTGACGAAAAAACGAAGGGTAAAAAACTTCCTTGACCCGATTGAGGTTCGGATAGGATTTTTTGGGTATGAAACTAACCAGTGACGGCTGAAAGCGGTCATAGCTGTAGACCTCACAGATACCTTCGTTTTGACTGGTTATGGCTCCCGTAACTCTAAACGAGCCAAGAGTTATGGCCCTCCGAAGAATCGATATCCACAGTGTGCAACTTCTACGGTGCAAGGTGCAACATCCGTCCAAAATGACGAAACAGTGCCGTACGACCTTTAGAAATGAGTGCATGTATTTCAAACATTGCGGTACCATGGTGCACCACTCTCCAGCGATGGTAAATCATAGACCAGCCACGGGGATTCCGTTTTACAGAAAAAATCCACGTGACGAAAAAACGAAGGGTAAAAAACTTCCTTGACCCGATTGAGGTTCGGATAGGATTTTTTGGGTATGAAACTAACCAGTGAAGGCTGAAAGCGGTCATAGCTGTAGAACTCACAGATACCTTCGTTTTGACTGGTTGTGGCTCCCGTAACTCTAAACGAGCCAAGAGTTATGGCCCTCCGAAGAATCGATATCCACAGTGTGCAACTTCTACGGTGCAAGGTGCAACATCCGTCCAAAATGACGAAACAGTGCCGTACGACCTTTAGAAATGAGTGCATGTATTTCAAACATTGCAGTACCATGGTGCACCACTCTCCAGCGATGGTAAATCATAGACCAGCCACGGGGATTCCGTTTTACAGAAAAAATCCACGTGACGAAAAAACGAAGGGTAAAAAACTTCCTTGACCCGATTGAGGTTCGGATAGGATTTTTTGGGTATGAAACTAACCAGTGACGGCTGAAAGCTGTCATAGCTGTAGAACTCACAGATACCTTCGTTTTGACTGGTTATGGCTCCCGTAACTCTAAACGAGCCAAGAGTTATGGCCCTCCGAAGAATCGATATCCACAGGGTGCAACACTACGGTGCAAGGTGCAGCATCCGTCCAAAATGACGAAACAGTGCCGTACGACCTTTAGAAATGAGTGCATGTATTTCAAACATTGCAGTACCATGGTGCACCACTCTCCAGCGATGGTAAATCATAGACCAGCCACGGGGATTCCATTTTACAGAAAAAATCCACGTGACGAAAAAACGAATGGTAAAAAACTTCCTTGACCCGATTGAGGTTCGGATAGGATTTTTTGGGTATGAAACTAACCAGTGACGGCTGAAAGCGGTCATAGCTGTAGAACTCACAGATACCTTCGTTTTGACTGGTTATGGCTCCCGTAACTCTAAACGAGCCAAGAGTTATGGCCCTCCGAAGAATCGATATCCACAGGGTGCAACATCTACGGTGCAAGGTGCAACATCCGTCCAAAATGACGAAACAGTGCCGTACGACCTTTAGAAATTAGTGCATGGATTTGAAACATTGCAGTACCATGGTGCACCACTATCCAGCGATGGTAAATCATAGACCAGCCACGGAGATCCCGTTTTGCAGAAAAAATCCACGTGACGAAAAAACGAAGGGTAAAAAACTTCCTTGACCCGATTGAGGTTCGGATAGGATTTTTTGGGTATGAAACTAACCAGTGACGGCTGAAAGTTGTCATAGATGTAGAACTCACAGATACCTTCGTTTTGACTGGTTATGGCTCCTGTAACTCTAAACGAGCCAAGAGTTATGGCCCTCCGAAGAATCGATATCCACAGGGTGCAACATCTACGGTGCAAGGTGCAACATCCGTCCAAAATGACGAAACAGTGCCGTACGACCTTTAGAAATTAGTGCATGGATTTGAAACATTGCAGTACCATGGTGCACCACTCTCCAGCGACGGTAAATCATAGACCAGCCACGGGGATCCTGTTTTGCAGAAAAAATCCACGTGACGAAAAAACGAAGGGTAAAAAACTTCCTTGACCCGATTGAGGTTCGGATAGGATTTTTTGGGTATGAAACTAACCAGTGAAGGCTAAAAGTAGTCATAGCTTTAGAACTCACAGATACCTTCGTTATGACTGGTTATGGCTCCCGTAACTCTAAACGAGCCAAGAGTTATGGCACTCCGAAGAATCGATATCCACAGGGTGCAACATCTACGGTGCAAGGTGCAACATCCGTCCAAAATGATGAAACAGTGCCGTACGACCTTTAGAAATGAGTGCATGTATTTCAAACATTGCAGTACCATGGTGCACCACTCTCCAGCGATGGTAAATCATAGACCAGCCAGGGGGATTCCGTTTTACAGAAAAAATCCACGTGACGAAAAAACGAAGGGTAAAAAACTTCCTTGACCCGATTGAGGTTCGGATAGGATTTTTTGGGTATGAAACTAACCAGTGAAGGCTGAAAGCGGTCATAGCTGTAGAACTCACAGATACCTTCGTTTTGACTGGTTGTGGCTCCCGTAACTCTAAACGAGCCAAGAGTTATGGCCCTCCGAAGAATCGATATCCACAGTGTGCAACTTCTACGGTGCAAGGTGCAACATCCGTCCAAAATGACGAAACAGTGCCGTACGACCTTTAGAAATGAGTGCATGTATTTCAAACATTGCAGTACCATGGTGCACCACTCTCCAGCGATGGTAAATCATAGACCAGCCACGGGGATTCCGTTTTACAGAAAAAATCCACGTGACGAAAAAACGAAGGGTAAAAAACTTCCTTGACCCGATTGAGGTTCGGATAGGATTTTTTGGGTATGAAACTAACCAGTGAAGGCTAAAAGCAGTCATAGCTGTAGAACTCACAGATACCTTCGTTTTGACTGGTTATGGCTCCCGTAACTCTAAACGAGCCAAGAGTTATGGCCCTCCGAAGAATCGATATCCACAGTGTGCAACTTCTACGGTGCAAGGTGCAACATCCGTCCAAAGTGACGAAACAGTGGCGTACGACCTTTAGAAATGAGTGCATGTATTTCAAACATTGCGGTACCATGGTGCACCACTCTCCAGCGATGGTAAATCATAGACCAGCCACGGGGATTACGTTTTACAGAAAAAATCCACGTGACGAAAAAACGAAGGGTAAAAAACTTCCTTGACCCGATTGAGGTTCGGATAGGATTTTTTGGGTATGAAACTAACCAGTGACGGCTGAAAGCGGTCATAGCTGTAGAACTCACAGATACCTTCGTTTTGACTGGTTATGGCTCCCGTAACTCTAAACGAGCCAAGAGTTATGGCCCTCCGAAGAATCGATATCCACAGTGTGCAACTTCTACGGTGCAAGGTGCAACATCCGTCCAAAATGACGAAACAGTGCCGTACGACCTTTAGAAATGAGTGCATGTATTTCAAACATTGCGGTACCATGGTGCACCACTCTCCAGCGATGGTAAATCATAGACCAGCCACGGGGATTCCGTTTTACAGAAAAAATCCACGTGACGAAAAAACGAAGGGTAAAAAACTTCCTTGACCCGATTGAGGTTCGGATAGGATTTTTTGGGTATGAAACTAACCAGTGAAGGCTGAAAGCGGTCATAGCTGTAGAACTCACAGATACCTTCGTTTTGACTGGTTGTGGCTCCCGTAACTCTAAACGAGCCAAGAGTTATGGCCCTCCGAAGAATCGATATCCACAGTGTGCAACTTCTACGGTGCAAGGTGCAACATCCGTCCAAAATGACGAAACAGTGCCGTACGACCTTTAGAAATGAGTGCATGTATTTCAAACATTGCGGTACCATGGTGCACCACTCTCCAGCGATGGTAAATCATAGACCAGCCACGGGGATTCCGTTTTACAGAAAAAATCCACGTGACGAAAAAACGAAGGGTAAAAAACTTCCTTGACCCGATTGAGGTTCGGATAGGATTTTTTGGGTATGAAACTAACCAGTGACGGCTGAAAGCTGTCATAGCTGTAGAACTCACAGATACCTTCGTTTTGACTGGTTATGGCTCCCGTAACTCTAAACGAGCCAAGAGTTATGGCCCTCCGAAGAATCGATATCCACAGTGTGCAACTTCTACGGTGCAAGGTGCAACATCCGTCCAAAATGACGAAACAGTGCCGTACGACCTTTAGAAATGAGTGCATGTATTTCAAACATTGCAGTACCATGGTGCACCACTCTCCAGCGATGGTAAATCATAGACCAGCCACGGGGATTCCGTTTTACAGAAAAAATCCACGTGACGAAAAAACGAAGGGTAAAAAACTTCCTTGACCCGATTGAGGTTCGGATAGGATTTTTTGGGTATGAAACTAACCAGTGACGGCTGAAAGCTGTCATAGCTGTAGAACTCACAGATACCTTCGTTTTGACTGGTTATGGCTCCCGTAACTCTAAACGAGCCAAGAGTTATGGCCCTCCGAAGAATCGATATCCACAGGGTGCAACACTACGGTGCAAGGTGCAGCATCCGTCCAAAATGACGAAATAGTGCCGTACGACCTTTAGAAATGAGTGCATGGATTTGAAACATTGCAGTACCATGGTGCACCACTCTCCAGCGATGGTAAATCATAGACCAGCCACGGGGATCCCGTTTTCCAGAAAAAATCCACGTGACGAAAAAACGAAGGGTAAAAAACTTCCTTGACCCGATTGAGGTTCGGACAGGATTTTTTGGGTATGAAACTAACCAGTGACGGCTGAAAGCCGTCATAGCTGTAGAACTCACAGATACCTTCGTTTTGACTGGTTATGGCTCCCGTAACTCTAAACGAGCCAAGAGTTATGGCCCTCCGAAGAATCGATATCCACAGTGTGCAACTTCTACGGTGCAAGGTGCAACATCCGTCCAAAATGACGAAACAGTGGCGTACGACCTTTAGAAATGAGTGCATGTATTTCAAACATTGCAGTACCATGGTGCACCACTCTCCAGCGATGGTAAATCATAGACCAGCCACGGGGATTCCGTTTTACAGAAAAAATCCACGTGACGAAAAAACGAAGGGTAAAAAACTTCCTTGACCCGATTGAGGTTCGGATAGGATTTTTTGGGTATGAAACTAACCAGTGACGGCTGAAAGCGGTCATAGCTGTAGAACTCACAGATACCTTCGTTTTGACTGGTTATGGCTCCCGTAACTCTAAACGAGCCAAGAGTTATGGCCCTCCGAAGAATCGATATCCACAGTGTGCAACTTCTACGGTGCAAGGTGCAACATCCGTCCAAAATGACGAAACAGTGCCGTACGACCTTTAGAAATGAGTGCATGTATTTCAAACATTGCAGTACCATGGTGCACCACTCTCCAGCGATGGTAAATCATAGACCAGCCACGGGGATTCCGTTTTACAGAAAAAATCCACGTGACGAAAAAACGAAGGGTAAAAAACTTCCTTGACCCGATTGAGGTTCGGATAGGATTTTTTGGGTATGAAACTAACCAGTGACGGCTAAAAGCGGTCATAGCTGTAGAACTCACAGATACCTTCGTTTTGACTGGTTATGGCTCCCGTAACTCTAAACGAGCCAAGAGTTATGGCCCTCCGAAGAATCGATATCCACAGGGTGCAACACTACGGTGCAAGGTGCAGCATCCGTCCAAAATGACGAAATAGTGTCGTACGACCTTTAGAAATGAGTGCATGGATTTGAAACATTGCAGTACCATGGTGCACCACTCTCCAGCGATGGTAAATCATAGACCAGCCACGGGGATCCCGTTTTCCAGAAAAAATCCACGTGACGAAAAAACGAAGGGTAAAAAACTTCTTTGACCCGATTGAGGTTCGGACAGGATTTTTTGGGTATGAAACTAACCAGTGACGGCTGAAAGCTGTCATAGCTGTAGAACTCACATATACCTTCATTTTGACTGGTTATGGCTCCCGTAACTCTAAACGAGCCAAGAGTTAGGGCCCTCCGAAGAATCGATATCCACAGGGTGCAACATCTACGGTGCAAGGTGCAACATCCGTCCAAAATGACGAAACAGTGCCGTACGACCTTTAGAAATGAGTGCATGGATTTGAAACATTGCAGTACCATGGTGTACCACTCTCCAGCGATGGTAAATCATAGACCAGCCACGGGGATCCCGTTTTGCTGAAAAAATCCACGTGACGAAAAAACGAAGGGTAAAAAACTTCCTTGACCCGATTGAGGTTCGGATAGGATTTTTTGGGTATGAAACTAACCAGTGACGGCTGAAAGCCGTCATAGCTGTAGAACTCACAGATACCTTCGTTTTGACTGGTTATGGCTCCCGTAACTCTAAACGAGCCAAGAGTTATGGCCCTCCGAAGAATCGATATCCACAGTGTGCAACTTCTACGGTGCAAGGTGCAACATCCGTCCAAAATGACGAAACAGTGCCGTACGACCTTTAGAAATGAGTGCATGTATTTCAAACATTGCAGTACCATGGTGCACCACTCTCCAGCGATGGTAAATCATAGACCAGCCACGGGGATTCCGTTTTACAGAAAAAATCCACGTGACGAAAAAACGAAGGGTAAAAAACTTCCTTGACCCGATTGAGGTTCGGATAGGATTTTTTGGGTATGAAACTAACCAGTGACGGCTAAAAGCGGTCATAGCTGTAGAACTCACAGATACCTTCGTTTTGACTGGTTATGGCTCCCGTAACTCTAAACGAGCCAAGAGTTATGGCCCTCCGAAGAATCGATATCCACAGGGTGCAACACTACGGTGCAAGGTGCAGCATCCGTCCAAAATGACGAAATAGTGCCGTACGACCTTTAGAAATGAGTGCATGGATTTGAAACATTGCAGTACCATGGTGCACCACTCTCCAGCGATGGTAAATCATAGACCAGCCACGGGGATCCCGTTTTCCAGAAAAAATCCACGTGACGAAAAAACGAAGGGTAAAAAACTTCCTTGACCCGATTGAGGTTCGGACAGGATTTTTTGGGTATGAAACTAACCAGTGACGGCTGAAAGCTGTCATAGCTGTAGAACTCACATATACCTTCATTTTGACTGGTTATGGCTCCCGTAACTCTAAACGAGCCAAGAGTTAGGGCCCTCCGAAGAATCGATATCCACAGGGTGCAACATCTACGGTGCAAGGTGCAACATCCGTCCAAAATGACGAAACAGTGCCGTACGACCTTTAGAAATGAGTGCATGGATTTGAAACATTGCAGTACCATGGTGTACCACTCTCCAGCGATGGTAAATCATAGACCAGCCACGGGGATCCCGTTTTGCTGAAAAAATCCACGTGACGAAAAAACGAAGGGTAAAAAACTTCCTTGACCCGATTGAGGTTCGGATAGGATTTTTTGGGTATGAAACTAACCAGTGACGGCTGAAAGCCGTCATAGCTGTAGAACTCACAGATACCTTCGTTTTGACTGGTTATGGCTCCCGTAACTCTAAACGAGCCAAGAGTTATGGCCCTCCGAAGAATCGATATCCACAGTGTGCAACTTCTACGGTGCAAGGTGCAACATCCGTCCAAAATGACGAAACAGTGCCGTACGACCTTTAGAAATGAGTGCATGGATTTGAAACATTGCGGTACCATGGTGCACCACTCTCCAGCGAAGGTAAATCATAGACCAGCCACGGGGATCCCGTTTTACAGAAAAAATCCACGTGACGAAAAAACGAAGGGTAAAACACTTCCATGACCCGATTGAGGTTCGGAAAGGATTTTTGGGTATGAAACTAACCAGTGATGGCTGAAAGCCGTCATAGCTGTAGAACTCACAGATAACTTCGTTTTGACTGGTTTTGGCTCCCGTAACTCTAAACGAGCCAAGAGTTATGGCCCTCCGAAGAATCGAAATCCACAGGGTGCAACATCTACGGTGCAAGGTGCAACATCCGCCCATAATGACGAAACAGTGCCGTACGACCTTTAGAAATGAGTGCATGGATTTGAAACATTGCAGTACCATGGTGCACCACTCTCCAGCGATGGTAAATCATAGACCAGCCACGGAGATCCCGTTTTGCAGAAAAAATCCACGTGACGAAAAAACGAAGGGTAAAAAACTTCCTTGACCCGATTGAGGTTCGGATAGGATTTTTTGGGTATGAAACTAACCAGTGACGGCTGAAAGCTGTCATAGATGTAGAACTCACAGATACCTTCGTTTTGACTGGTTATGGCTCCTGTAACTCTAAACGAGCCAAGAGTTATGGCCCTCCGAAGAATCGATATCCACAGGGTGCAACATCTACGGTGCAAGGTGAAACATCCGTCCAAAATGACGAAACAGTGCCGTACGACCTCTAGAAATGAGTGCATGTATTTCAAACATTGCAGTACCATGGTGCACCACTCTCCAGCGACGGTAAATCATAGACCAGCCACAGGGATCCCGTTTTGCAGAAAAAATCCACGTGACGAAAAAACGAAGGGTAAAAAACTTCCTTGACCCGATTGAGGTTCGGATAGGATTTTTTGGGTATGAAACTAACCAGTGAAGGCTAAAAGCAGTCATAGCTGTAGAACTCACAGATACCTTCGTTTTGACTAGTTATGGCTCCCGTAACTCTAAACGAGCCAAGAGTTATGGCACTCCGAAGAATCGATATCCACAGGGTGCAACATCTACGGTGCAAGGTGCAACATCCGTCCAAAATGACGAAACAGTGTCGTACGACCTTTAGAAATGAGTGCATGTATTTCAAACATTGCAGTACCATGGTGCACCACTCTCCAGCGATGGTAAATCATAGACCAGCCACGGGGATTCCGTTTTACATAAAAAATCCACGTGACGAAAAAACGAAGGGTAAAAAACTTCCTTGACCCGATTGAGGTTCGGATAGGATTTTTTGGGTATGAAACTAACCAGTGACGGCAGAAAGCTGTCATAGCTGTAGAACTCACAGATACCTTCGTTTTGACTGGTTATGGCTCCCGTAACTCTAAACGAGCCAAGAGTTATGGCCCTCCGAAGAATCGATATCCACAGTGTGCAAATTCTACGGTGCAAGGTGCAACATCCGTCCAAAATGACGAAACAGTGCCGTACGACCTTTAGAAATGAGTGCATGGATTTGAAACATTGCGGTACCATGGTGCACCACTCTCCAGCGAAGGTAAATCATAGACCAGCCACGGGGATCCCGTTTTACAGAAAAAATCCACGTGACGAAAAAACGAAGGGTAAAACACTTCCATGACCCGATTGAGGTTCGGAAAGGATTTTTTGGGTATGAAACTAACCAGTGACGGCTGAAAGCCGTCATAGCTGTAGAACTCACAGATACCTTCGTTTTGACTGGTTTTGGCTCCCGTAACTCTAAACGAGCAAGAGTTATGGCCCTCCGAAGAATCGATATCCACAGCGTGCAACATCTACGGTGCAAGGTGCAACATCCGTCCAAAATGACGAAACAGTGCCGTACGACCTTTAGAAATGAGTGCATGGATTTGAAACATTGCAGTACCATGGTGCACCACTCTCCAGCGATGGTAAATCATATACCAGCCACGGAGATCCCGTTTTGCAGAAAAAATCCACGTGACGAAAAAACGAAGGGTAAAAAACTTCCTTGACCCGATTGAGGTTCGGATAGGATTTTTTGGGTATGAAACTAACCAGTGACGGCTGAAAGCTTTCATAGATGTAGAACTCACAGATACCTTCGTTTTGACTGGTTATGGCTGCCGTAACTCTAAACGAGCCAAGAGTTATGGCCCTCCGAAGAATCGATATCCACAGGGTGCAACATCTACGGTGCAAGGTGCAACATCCGTCCAAAATGACGAAACAGTGCCGTACGACCTTTAGAAATTAGTGCATGGATTTGAAACATTGCAGTACCATGGTGCACCACTCTCCAGCGACGGTAAATCACAGACCAGCCACGGGGATCCCGTTTTGCAGAAAAAATCCACGTGACGAAAAAACGAAGGGTAAAAAACTTCCTTGACCCGATTGAGGTTCGGATAGGATTTTTTGGGTATGAAACTAACCAGTGAAGGCTAAAAGCAGTCATAGCTGTAGAACTCACAGATACCTTCGTTTTGACTGGTTATGGCTCCCGTAACTCTAAACGAGCCAAGAGTTATGGCACTCCAAAGAATCAATATCCACAGGGTGCAACATCTACGGTGCAAGGTGCAACATCCGTCCAAAATGACGAAACAGTGCCGTACGACCTTTAGAAATGAGTGCATGTATTTCAAACATTGCAGTACCATGGTGCACCACTCTCCAGCAATGGTAAATCATAGACCAGCCACGGGGATTCCGTTTTACAGAAAAAATCCTCGTGACGAAAAAACGAAGGGTAAAAAACTTCCTTGACCCGATTGAGGTTCGGATAGAAATTTTTGGGTATGAAACTAACCAGTGACGGCTGAAAGCTGTCATAGCTATAGAACTCACAGATACCTTCGTTTTGACTGGTTATGGCTCCCGTAACTCTAAACGAGCCAAGAGTTATGGCCCTCCGAAGAATCGATATCCACAGGGTGCAACATCTACGGTGCAAGGTGCAGCATCCGTCCAAAATGACGAAATAGTGCCGTACGACCTTTAGAAATGAGTGCATGGATTTGAAACATTGCAGTACCATGGTGCACCACTCTCCAGCGATGGTAAATCATAGACCAACCACGGGGATCCCGTTTTACAGAAAAAATCCACGTGACGAAAAAACGAAGGGTAAAAAACTTCCTTGACCCGATTGAGGTTCGGATAGGATTTTTTGGGTATGAAACTAACCAGTGACGGCTGAAAGCCGTCATAGCTGTAGAACTCACAGATACCTTCGTTTTGACTGGTTATGGATCCCGTAACTCTAAACGAGCCAAGAGTTATGGCCCTCCGAAGAATCGATATCCACAGTGTGCAACTTCTACGGTGCAAGGTGCAACATCCGTCCAAAATGGCGAAACAGTGCCGTACGACCTTTATAAATGAGTGCATGGATTTGAAACATTGCGGTACCATGGTGCACCACTCTTCAGCGAAGGTAAATCATAGACCAGCCACGGGGATCCCGTTTTACAGAAAAAATCCACGTGACGAAAAAACGAAGGGTAAAACACTTCCATGACCCGATTGAGGTTCGGAAAGGATTTTTTGGGTATGAAACTAACCAGTGACGGATGAAAGCCGTCATAGCTGTAGAACTCACAGATACCTTCGTTTTGACTGGGTTTGGCTCCCGTAACTCTAAACGAGCCAAGAGTTATGGCCCTCCGAAGAATCGATATCCACAGGGTGCAACATCTACGGTGCAAGGTGCAACATCCGTCCAAAATGACGAAACAGTGCCGTACGACCTTTAGAAATGAGTGCATGGATTTGAAACATTGCGGTACCATGGTGCACCACTCTTCAGCGAAGGAAAATCATAGACCAGCCACGGGGATCCCGTTTTACAGAAAAAATCCACGTGACGAAAAAACGAAGGGTAAAAAACTTCCTTGACCCGATTGAGGTTCGGATATGATTTTTTGGGTATGAAACTAACCAGTGACGGCTGAAAGCGGTCATAGCTGTAGAACTCACAGATACCTTCGTTTTGACTGGTTATGGCTCCCGTAACTCTAAACGAGCCAAGAGTTATGGCCCTCCGAAGAATCGATATCCACAGTGTGCAACTTCTACGGTGCAAGGTGCAACATCCGTCCAAAATGGCGAAACAGTGCCGTACGACCTTTAGAAATGAGTGCATGGATTTGAAACATTGCGGTACCATGGTGCACCACTCTTCAGCGAAGGTAAATCATAGACCAGCCACGGGGATCCCGTTTTACAGAAAAAATCCACGTGATGAAAAAACGAAGGGTAAAAAACTTCCTTGACCCGATTGAGGTTCGGATAGGATTTTTTGGGTATGAAACTAACCAGTGACGGCTGGAAGCAGTCATAGCTGTAGAACTCACAGATACCTTCGTTTTGACTGCTTATGGCTCCCGTAACTCTAAACGAGCCAAGAGTTATGGCCCTCCGAAGAATCGATATCCACAGGGTGCAACATCTACGGTGCAAGGTGCAGCATCCGTCCAAAATGACGAAATAGTGCCGTACGACCTTTAGAAATGAGTGCATGGATTTGAAACATTGCAGTACCATGGTGCACCACTCTCCAGCGATGGTAAATCATAGACCAGCCACGGGGATCCCGTTTTACAGAAAAAATCCACGTGACGAAAAAACGAAGGGTAAAAAACTTCCTTGACCCGATTGAGGTTCGGATAGGATTTTTTGGGTATGAAACTAACCAGTGACGGCTGAAAGCGGTCATAGCTGTAGAACTCACAGATACCTTCGTTTTGACTGGTTATGGCTCCCGTAACTCTAAACGAGCCAAGAGTTATGGCCCTCCGAAGAATCGATATCCACAGTGTGCAACTTCTACGGTGCAAGGTGCAACATCCGTCCAAAATGACGAAACAGTGCCGTACGACCTTTAGAAATGAGTGCATGGATTCGAAACATTGCGGTACCATGGTGCACCACTCTCCAGCGAAGGTAAATCATAGACCAGCCACGGGGATCCCGTTTTACAGAAAAAATCCACGTGACGAAAAAACGAAGGGTAAAACACTTCCATGACCCGATTGAGGTTCGGAAAGGATTTTTTGGGTATGAAACTAACCAGTGACGGCTGAAAGCCGTCATAGCTGTAGAACTCACAGATTCCTTCGTTTTGACAGGGTTTGGCTCCCGTAACTCTAAACGAGCCAAGAGTTATGGCCCTCCGAAGAATCGATATCCACAGGGTGCAACATCTACGGTGCAAGGTGCAACATCCGTCCAAAATGACGAAACAGTGCCGTACGACCTTTAGAAATGAGTGCATGGATTTGAAACATTGCAGTACCATGGTGCACCACTCTCCAGCGATGGTAAATCATAGACCAGCCACGGAGATCCCGTTTTGCAGAAAAAATCCACGTGACGAAAAAACGAAGGGTAAAAAACTTCCTTGACCCGATTGAGGTTCGGATAGGATTTTTTGGGTATGAAACTAACCAATGACGGCTGAAAGCGGTCATAGATGTAGAACTCACAGATACCTTCGTTTTGACTGGTTATGGCTGCCGTAACTCTAAACGAGCCAAGAGTTATGGCCCTCCGAAGAATCGATATCCACAGGGTGCAACATCTACGGTGCAAGGTGCAACATCCGTCCAAAATGACGAAACAGTGCCGTACGACCTTTAGAAATTAGTGCATGGATTTGAAACATTGCAGTACCATGGTGCACCACTCTCCAGCGACGGTAAATCATAGACCAGCCACGGGGATCCCGTTTTGCAGAAAAAATCCACGTGACGAAAAAACGAAGGGTAAAAAACTTCCTTGACCCGATTGAGGTTCGGATAGGATTTTTTGGGTATGAAACTAACCAGTGAAGGCTAAAAGCAGTCATAGCTGTAAAACTCACAGATACCTTCGTTTTGACTGGTTATGGCTCCCGTAACTCTAAACGAGCCAAGAGTTATGGCACTCCGAAGAATCAATATCCACAGGGTGCAACATCTACGGTGCAAGGTGCAACATCCGTCCAAAATGACGAAACAGTGCCGTACGACCTTTAGAAATGAGTGCATGTATTTCAAACATTGCAGTACCATGGTGGACCACTCTCCAGCAATGGTAAATCATAGACCAGCCACGGGGATTCCGTTTTACAGAAAAAATCCTCGTGTCGAAGAAACGAAGGGTAAAAAACTTCCTTGACCCGATTGAGGTTCGGATAGGAATTTTTGGCTATGAAACTAACCAGTGACGGCTGAAAGCTGTCATAGCTATAGAACTCACAGATACCTTCGTTTTGACTGGTTATGGCTCCCGTAACTCTAAACGAGCCAAGAGTTATGGCCCTCCGAAGAATCGATATCCACAGGGTGCAACATCTACGGTGCAAGGTGCAGCATCCGTCCAAAATGACGAAATAGTGCCGTACGACCTTTAGAAATGAGTGCATGGATTTGAAACATTGCAGTACCATGGTGCACCACTCTCCAGCGATGGTAAATCATAGACCAGCCACGGGGATCCCGTTTTACAGAAAAAATCCACGTGACGAAAAAACGAAGGGTAAAAAACTTCCTTGACCCGATTGAGGTTCGGATAGGATTTTTTGGGTATGAAACTAACCAGTGACGGCTGAAAGCCGTCATAGCTGTAGAACTCACAGATACCTTCGTTTTGACTGGTTATGGCTCCCGTAACTCTAAACGAGCCAAGAGTTATGGCCCTCCGAAGAATCGATATCCACAGGGTGCAACATCTACGGTGCAAGGTGCAACATCCGTCCAAAATGACGAAACAGTGCCGTACGACCTTTAGAAATTAGTGCATGGATTTGAAACATTGCAGTACCATGGTGCACCACTCTCCAGCGATGGTAAATCATAGACCAGCCACGGAGATCCCGTTTTGCAGAAAAAATCCACGTGACGAAAAAACGAAGGGTAAAAAACTTCCTTGACCCGATTGAGGTTCGGATAGGATTTTTTGGGTATGAAACTAACCAGTGACGGCTGGAAGCAGTCATAGCTGTAGAACTCACAGATACCTTCGTTTTGACTGCTTATGGCTCCCGTAACTCTAAACGAGCCAAGAGTTATGGCCCTCCGAAGAATCGATATCCACAGGGTGCAACATCTACGGTGCAAGGTGCAGCATCCGTCCAAAATGACGAAATAGTGCCGTACGACCTTTAGAAATGAGTGCATGGATTTGAAACATTGCAGTACCATGGTGCACCACTCTCCAGCGATGGTAAATCATAGACCAGCCACGGGGATCCCGTTTTACAGAAAAAATCCACGTGACGAAAAAACGAAGGGTAAAAAACTTCCTTGACCCGATTGAGGTTCGGATAGGATTTTTTGGGTATGAAACTAACCAGTGACGGCTGAAAGCGGTCATAGCTGTAGAACTCACAGATACCTTCGTTTTGACTGGTTATGGCTCCCGTAACTCTAAACGAGCCAAGAGTTATGGCCCTCCGAAGAATCGATATCCACAGTGTGCAACTTCTACGGTGCAAGGTGCAACATCCGTCCAAAATGACGAAACAGTGCCGTACGACCTTTAGAAATGAGTGCATGGATTCGAAACATTGCGGTACCATGGTGCACCACTCTCCAGCGAAGGTAAATCATAGACCAGCCACGGGGATCCCGTTTTACAGAAAAAATCCACGTGACGAAAAAACGAAGGGTAAAACACTTCCATGACCCGATTGAGGTTCGGAAAGGATTTTTTGGGTATGAAACTAACCAGTGACGGCTGAAAGCCGTCATAGCTGTAGAACTCACAGATTCCTTCGTTTTGACAGGGTTTGGCTCCCGTAACTCTAAACGAGCCAAGAGTTATGGCCCTCCGAAGAATCGATATCCACAGGGTGCAACATCTACGGTGCAAGGTGCAACATCCGTCCAAAATGACGAAACAGTGCCGTACGACCTTTAGAAATGAGTGCATGGATTTGAAACATTGCAGTACCATGGTGCACCACTCTCCAGCGATGGTAAATCATAGACCAGCCACGGAGATCCCGTTTTGCAGAAAAAATCCACGTGACGAAAAAACGAAGGGTAAAAAACTTCCTTGACCCGATTGAGGTTCGGATAGGATTTTTTGGGTATGAAACTAACCAATGACGGCTGAAAGCGGTCATAGATGTAGAACTCACAGATACCTTCGTTTTGACTGGTTATGGCTGCCGTAACTCTAAACGAGCCAAGAGTTATGGCCCTCCGAAGAATCGATATCCACAGGGTGCAACATCTACGGTGCAAGGTGCAACATCCGTCCAAAATGACGAAACAGTGCCGTACGACCTTTAGAAATTAGTGCATGGATTTGAAACATTGCAGTACCATGGTGCACCACTCTCCAGCGACGGTAAATCATAGACCAGCCACGGGGATCCCGTTTTGCAGAAAAAATCCACGTGACGAAAAAACGAAGGGTAAAAAACTTCCTTGACCCGATTGAGGTTCGGATAGGATTTTTTGGGTATGAAACTAACCAGTGAAGGCTAAAAGCAGTCATAGCTGTAAAACTCACAGATACCTTCGTTTTGACTGGTTATGGCTCCCGTAACTCTAAACGAGCCAAGAGTTATGGCACTCCGAAGAATCAATATCCACAGGGTGCAACATCTACGGTGCAAGGTGCAACATCCGTCCAAAATGACGAAACAGTGTCGTACGACCTTTAGAAATGAGTGCATGTATTTCAAACATTGCAGTACCATGGTGGACCACTCTCCAGCAATGGTAAATCATAGACCAGCCACGGGGATTCCGTTTTACAGAAAAAATCCTCGTGACGAAGAAACGAAGGGTAAAAAACTTCCTTGACCCGATTGAGGTTCGGATAGGAATTTTTGGCTATGAAACTAACCAGTGACGGCTGAAAGCTGTCATAGCTATAGAACTCACAGATACCTTCGTTTTGACTGGTTATGGCTCCCGTAACTCTAAACGAGCCAAGAGTTATGGCCCTCCGAAGAATCGATATCCACAGGGTGCAACATCTACGGTGCAAGGTGCAGCATCCGTCCAAAATGACGAAATAGTGCCGTACGACCTTTAGAAATGAGTGCATGGATTTGAAACATTGCAGTACCATGGTGCACCACTCTCCAGCGATGGTAAATCATAGACCAGCCACGGGGATCCCGTTTTACAGAAAAAATCCACGTGACGAAAAAACGAAGGGTAAAAAACTTCCTTGACCCGATTGAGGTTCGGATAGGATTTTTTGGGTATGAAACTAACCAGTGACGGCTGAAAGCCGTCATAGCTGTAGAACTCACAGATACCTTCGTTTTGACTGGTTATGGCTCCCGTAACTCTAAACGAGCCAAGAGTTATGGCCCTCCGAAGAATCGATATCCACAGGGTGCAACATCTACGGTGCAAGGTGCAACATCCGTCCAAAATGACGAAACAGTGCCGTACGACCTTTAGAAATTAGTGCATGGATTTGAAACATTGCAGTACCATGGTGCACCACTCTCCAGCGATGGTAAATCATAGACCAGCCACGGAGATCCCGTTTTGCAGAAAAAATCCACGTGACGAAAAAACGAAGGGTAAAAAACTTCCTTGACCCGATTGAGGTTCGGATAGGATTTTTTGGGTATGAAACTAACCAGTGACGGCTGAAAGCTGTCATAGATGTAGAACTCACAGATACCTTCGTTTTGACTGGTTATGGCTCCTGTAACTCTAAACGAGCCAAGAGTTATGGCCCTCCGAAGAATCGATATCCACAGGGTGCAACATCTACGGTGCAAGGTGCAACATCCGTCCAAAATGACGAAACAGTGCCGTACGACCTTTAGAAATTAGTGCATGGATTTGAAACATTGCAGTACCATGGTGCACCACTTTCCAGCGACGGTAAATCATAGACCAGCCACGGGGATCCCCTTTTGCAGAAAAAATCCACGTGACGAAAAACGAAGGGTAAAAAACTTCCTTGACCCGATTGAGGTTCGGATAGGATTTTTTGGGTATGAAACTAACCAGTGAAGGCTAAAAGCAGTCATAGCTGTAGAACTCACAGATACCTTCGTTTTGACTGGTTATGGCTCCCGTAACTCTAAACGAGCCAAGAGTTATGGCACTCTGAAGAATCGATATCCACAGGGTGCAACATCTACGGTGCAAGGTGCAACATCCGTCCAAAATGACGAAACAGTGCCGTACGACCTTTAGATATGAGTGCATGTATTTCAAACATTGCAGTACCATGGTGCACCACTCTCCAGCGATGGTAAATCATAGACCAGCCACGGGGATTCCGTTTTACAGAAAAAATCCACGTGACGAAAAAACGAAGGGTAAAAAACTTCCTTGACCCGATTGAGGTTTGGATAGGATTTTTTGGGCATGAAACTAACCAGTGACGGATGAAAGCTGTCATAGCTGTAGAACTCACAGATACCTTCGTTTTGACTGGTTATGGCTCCCGTAACTCTAAACGAGCCAAGGGTTATGGCCCTCCGAAGAATCGATATCCACAGGGTGCAACATCTACGGTGCAAGGTGCAGCATCCGTCCAAAATGACGAAATAGTGCCGTACGACCTTTAGAAATGAGTGCATGGATTTGAAACATTGCAGTACCATGGTGCACCACTCTCCAGCGATGGTAAATCATAGACCAGCCACGGGGATCCCGTTTTACAGAAAAAATCCACGTGACGAAAAAACGAAGGGTAAAAAACTTCCTTCACCCGATTGAGGTTCGGACAGGATTTTTTGGGTATGAAACTAACCAGTGACGGCTGAAAGCTGTCATACTGTAGAACTCACAGATACCTTCGTTTTGACTGGTTATGGCTCCCGTAACTCTAAACGAGCCAAGAGTTAGGGCCCTCCGAAGAATCGATATCCACAGGGTGCAACATCTACGGTGCAAGGTGCAACATCCGTCCAAAATGACGAAACAGTGCCGTACGACCTTTAGAAATGAGTGCATGGATTTGAAACATTGCAGTACCATGGTGTACCACTCTCCAGCGATGGTAAATCATAGACCAGCCACGGGAATCCCGTTTTGCTGAAAAAATCCACGTGACGAAAAAACGAAGGGTAAAAAACTTCCTTGACCCGATTGAGGTTCGGATAGGATTTTTTGGGTATGAAACTAACCAGTGACGGCTGAAAGCTGTCGTAGATGTAGAACTCACAGATACCTTCGTTTTGACTGGTTATGACTCCCGTAACTCTAAACGAGCCAAGAGTTATGGCCCTCCGAAGAATCGATATCCACAGGGTGCAACATCTACGGTGCAAGGTGCAACATCCGTCCAAAATGACGAAACAGTGCCGTACGACCTTTAGAAATTAGTGCCTGGATTTGAAACATTGCAGTACCATGGTGCACCACTCTCCAGCGACGGTAAATCATAGACCAGCCACGGGGATCCCGTTTTACAGAAAAAATCCACGTGACGAAAAACGAAGGGTACAAGAATCCCATGACCCGATTGAGGTTCGGATAGGATTTTTTGGGTATGAAACTAACCAGTGAAGGCTAAAAGCAGTCATAACTATAGAACTCACAAATACCTTCGTTTTGACTAGTTATGGCTCCCGTAACTCTAAACGAGCCAAGAGTTATGGCACTCCGAAGAATCGATATCCACAGGGTGCAACATCTACGGTGCAAGGTGCAACATCCGTCCAAAATGACGAAACAGTGTCGTACGACCTTTAGAAATGAGTGCATGGATTTGAAACATTGCAGTACCATGGTGCACCACTCTCCAGCGATGGTAAATCATAGACCAGCCACGGGGATCCCGTTTTACAGAAAAAATCCACGTGACGAAAAAACAAAGGGTAAAAAACTTCCTTGACCCGATTGAGGTTCGGATAGGATTTTTGGGTATGAAACTAACCAGTGACGGTTGGAAGCTGTCATAGCTGTAGAACTCACAGATACCTTCATTTTGACTGGTTTTGGCTCCCGTAACTCTAAATGAGCCAAGAGTTATGGCCCTCCGAAGAATCGATATCCACAGGGTGCAACATCTACGGTGCAAGGCGCAACATCCGTCCAAAATGACGAAACAGTGCCGCACGACCTTTAGAAATGAGTGCATGGATTTGAAACATTGCAGTACCATGGTGCACCACTCTCCAGCGATGGAAAATCATAGACCAGCCACGGGGATCCCGTTTTGCAGAAAAAATCCACGTGACGAAAAAACGAAGGGTAAAAAACTTCCTTGACCCGATTGAGGTTCGGATAGGATTTTTTAGGTATGAAACTAACCAGTGACGGCTGAAAGCTGTCATCGATGTATAACTCACAAATACCTTCGTTTTGACTGGTTATGACTCCCGTAACTCTAAACGAGCCAAGAGTTATGGCCCTCCAAAGAATCGATATCCACAGGGTGCAACATCTACGGTGCAAGGTGCAACATCCGTCCAAAATGACGAAACAGTGCCGTACGACCTTTAGAAATTAGTGCATGGATTTGAAACATTGTAGTACCATGGTGCACCACTCTCCAGCGACGGTAAATCATAGACCAGCCAGGGGGATCCCGTTTTACAGAAAAAATCCACGTGACGAAAAACGAAGGGTACAAGAATCCCATGACCCGATTGAGGTTCGGATAGGATTTTTTTGGTATGAAACTAACCAGTGAAGGCTAAAAGCAGTCATAGCTGTAGAACTCACAGATACCTTCGTTTTGACTAGTTATGGCTCCCGTAACTCTAAACGAGCCAAGAGTTATGGCACTCCGAAGAATCGATATCCACAGGGTGCAACATCTACGGTGCAAGGTGCAACATCTACGGTGCAAGGTGCAACATCCGTCCAAAATGACGAAACAGTGTCGTACGACCTTTAGAAATGAGTGCATGTATTTCAGACATTGCAGTACCATGGTGCACCACTCTCCAGCGATGGTAAATCATAGACCGGCCACGGGGATTCCGTTTTACAGAAAAAATCCACGTGACGAAAAAACGAAGGGTAAAAAACTTCCTTGACCCGATTGAGGTTCGGATAGGATTTTTTGGGTATGAAACTAACCAGTGACGGCTGGAAGCTGTCATAGCTGTAGAACTCACAGATACCTTCGTTTTGACTGGTTATGGCTCCCGTAACTCTAAACGAGCCAAGAGTTATGGCCCTCCGAAGAATCGATATCGAAAGGGTGCAACATCTGCGGTGCAAGGTGCAGCATCCGTCCAAAATGACGAAACAGTGCCGTACGACCTTTAGAAATGAGTGCATGGATTTGAAACATTGCAGTACCATGGTGCACCACTCTCCAGCGACGGTAAATCATGGACCAGCCACGGGGATCCCGTTTTGCAGAAAAAATCCACGTGACGAAAAACGAAGGTTACAAGAATCCCATGACCCGATTGAGGTTCGGATAGGATTTTTTGGGTATGAAACTAACCATTGAAGGCTAAAAGAAGTCATAGCTGTAGAACTCACAGATACCTTTGTTTTGACTGGTTATGGATCCCGTAACTCTAAACGAGCCAAGAGTTATGGCACTCCGAAGAATCGATATCCACAGGGTGCAACATCTACGGTGCAAGGTACAACATCCGTCCAAAATGACGAAACAGTGCCGTACGGCCATTAGAAATGAGTGCATGGATTTGAAACATTGCGGTACCATGGTGAACCACTCTCCAGCGATGGTAAATCATAGACCAGCCACGGGGATCCCGTTTTACAGAAAAAATCCACGTGACGAAAAAAGAAGGGTACAAGAATCCCATGACCCGATTGAGGTTCGGATAGGATTTTTTGGGTATGTAACAAACCAGTGAAGGCTAAAAGCTGCCATAGTTGTAGAACTCACAGATACCTTTGTTTTGACTGGTTATGGCTCCCGTAACTCTAAACGAGCCAAGAGTTATGGCCCTCCGAAGAATCGATATCCACAGGGTGCAACATCTACGGTGCAAGGTGCAACATCCGTCCAAAAGGACGAAACAGTGTCGTACGACCTTTAGAAATGAGTGCATGGATTTGAAACATTGCAGTACCATGGTGCACCACTCTCCAGCGATGGTAAATCATAGACCAGCCACGGGGATCCCGTTTTACAGAAAAAATCCACGTGACGAAAAACGAAGGGTACAAGAATCCCATCACCCGATTGAGGTTCGGATAGGATTTTTTGGGTATGAAACTAACCAGTGAAGGCTAAAAGCAGTCATAGCTGTAGAACTCACAGATACCTTCGTTTTGACTGGTTATGGCACCCGTAACTCTAAACGAGCCAAGAGTTATGGCCCTCCGAAGAATCGATATCCACAGGGTGCAACATCTACGGTGCAAGGTGCAACATCCGTCCAAAATGAGGAAACAGTGCCGTACGACCTTTAGAAATGAGTGCATGGATTTGAAACATTGCGGTACCATGGTGCACCACTCTCCAGCGATGGTAAATCATAGACCAGCCACGGGGATCCCGTTTTACAGAAAAAATCCACGTGACGAAAAACGAAGGTTAAAAAACTTCCTTGACCCGATTGTGGTTCGGATAGGATTTTTTGGGTATGAAACTAACCAGTGACGGCTGAAAGCTGTCATAGCTGTAGAACTCACAGATACCTTCATTTTGACTGGTTATGGCTCCCGTAACTCTAAACGAGCCAAGAGTTATGGCCCTCCGAAGAATCGATATCCACAGGGTGCAACATCTACGGTGCAAGGTGCAACATCCGTCCAAAATGAGGAAACAGTGCCGTACGACCTTTAGAAATGAGTGCATGGATTTGAAACATTGCGGTACCATGGTGCACCACTCTCCAGCGATGGTAAATCATAGACCAGCCACGGGGATCCCGTTTTACAGAAAAAATTCACGTGACGAAAAAACGAAGGGTAAAAAGTTTCCATGACCCGATTGAGGTTCGGATTGGATTTTTGGGTATGAAACTAACCAGTGACGGCTGAAAGCAGTCATAGCTGTAGAACTCACATATACCTTCGTTTTGACTGGTTATGGCTCCCGTAACTCTAAACGAGCCAAGAGTTATGGCCCTCCGAAGAATCGATATCCACAGGGTGCAACATCTACGGTGCAAGGTGCAACATCCGTCCAAAATGACAAAACAGTGCCGTACGACCTTTAGAAATGAGTGCATGGATTTGAAACATTGCGGTACCATGGTGCGCCACTCTCCAGCGATGGTAAATCATAGACCAGCCACGGGGATCCCGTTTTACAGAAAAAATCCACGTGACGAAAAAACGAAGGGTAAAACACTTCCATGACCCGATTGAGGTTCGGATAGGATTTATGGGTACGAAACTAACCAGTGACGGCTGAAAGCAGTCATAGCTGTAGAACTCACATATACCTTCGTTTTGACTGGTTATGGCTCCCGTAACTCTAAACGAGCCAAGAGTTATGGCCCTACGAAGAATCGATATCCACAGGGTGCAACATCTACGGTGCAAGGTGCAACATCCGTCCAAAATGACGAAACAGTGCCTACGACCATTAGAAATGAGTGCATGGATTTGAAACATTGCGGTACCATGGTGCACCACTCTCCAGCGATGGTAAATCATAGACCAGCCACGGGGACCCCGTTTTACAGAAAAAATCCACGTGACGAAAAACGAAGGGTACAAGAATCCCATGACCCGATTGAGGTTCGGATAGGATTTTTTGGGTATGTAACTAACCAGTGAAGGCTAAAAGCTGTCATAGCTGTAGAACTCACAGATACCTTCGTTTTTACTGGTTATGGCTCCCGTAACTCTAAACGAGCCAAGAGTTATGGCCCTCCGAAGAATCGATATCCACAGGGTGCAACATCTACGGTGCAAGGTGCAACATCCGTCCAAAATGAGGAAACAGTGCCGTACGACCTTTAGAAATGAGTGCATGGATTTGAAACATTGCGGTACCATGGTGCACCACTCTCCAGCGTTGGTAAATCATAGACCAGCCACGGGGATCCCGTTTTACAGAAAAAATCCACGTGACGAAAAACGAAGGTTAAAAAACTTCCTTGACCCGATTGTGGTTCGGATAGGATTTTTTGGGTATGAAACTAACCAGTGACGGCTGAAAGCTGTCATAGCTGTAGAACTCACAGATACCTTCATTTTGACTGGTTTTGGCTCCCGTAACTCTAAACGAGCCAAGAGTTATGGCCCTCCGAAGAATCGATATCCACAGGGTGCAACATCTACGGTGCAAGGTGCAACATCCGTCCAAAATGAGGAAACAGTGCCGTACGACCTTTAGAAATGAGTGCATGGATTTGAAACATTGCGGTACCATGGTGCACCACTCTCCAGCGATGGTAAATCATAGACCAGCCACGGGGATCCCGTTTTACAGAAAAAATTCACGTGACGAAAAAACGAAGGGTAAAAAGTTTCCATGACCCGATTGAGGTTCGGATTGGATTTTTGGGTATGAAACTAACCAGTGACGGCTAAAAGCTGTCATAGCTATAGAACTCACAGATACCTTCGTTTTGACTGGTTATGGCTCCCGTAACTCTAAACGAGCCAAGAGTTATGGCCCTCCGAAGAATCGATATCCACGGGGTGCAACATCTACGGTGCAAGGTGCAACATCCGTCCAAAATGACGAAACAGTGCCGTACGACCTTTAGAAATGAGTGCATGGATTTGAAACATTGCGGTACCATGGTGCACCACTCTCCAGCGATGGTAAATCATAGACCAGCCACGGGGATCCCGTTTAACAGAAAAAATCCACGTGACGAAAAACGAACGGTACAAGAATCCCATGACCCGATTGAGGTTCGAATAGGATTTTTTGGGTATGAAACTAACCAGTGAAGGCTAAAAGCAGTCATAGCTGTAGAACTCACAGATACCTTCGTTTTGACTAGTTATGGCTCCCGTAACTCTAAACGAGCCAAGAGTTATGGCACTCCGAAGAATCGATATCCACAGGGTGCAACATCTACGGTGCAAGGTGCAACATCTACGGTGCAAGGTGCAACATCCGTCCAAAATGACGAAACAGTGTCGTACGACCTTTAGAAATGAGTGCATGTATTTCAAACATTGCAGTACCATGGTGCACCACTCTCCAGCGATGGTAAATCATAGACCGGCCACGGGGATTCCGTTTTACAGAAAAAATCCACGTGACGAAAAAACGAAGGGTAAAAAACTTCCTTGACCCGATTGAGGTTCGGATAGGATTTTTTGGGTATGAAACTAACCAGTGACGGCTGGAAGCTGTCATAGCTGTAGAACTCACAGATACCTTCGTTTTGACTGGTTATGGCTCCCGTAACTCTAAACGAGCCAAGAGTTATGGCCCTCCGAAGAATCGATATCCACAGGGTGCAACATCTACGGTGCAAGGTGCAGCATCCGTCCAAAATGACGAAACAGTGCCGTACGACCTTTAGAAATGAGTGCATGGATTTGAAACATTGCAGCACTATGGTGCACCATTCTCCAGCGACGGTAAATCATGGACCAGCCACGGGGATCCCGTTTTGCAGAAAAAATCCACGTGACGAAAAACGAAGGTTACAAGAATCCCATGACCCGATTGAGGTTCGGATAGGATTTTTTGGGTATGAAACTAACCATTGAAGGCTAAAAGCAGTCATAGCTGTAGAACTCACAGATACCTTTGTTTTGACTGGTTATGGATCCCGTAACTCTAAACGAGCCAAGAGTTATGGCACTCCGAAGAATCGATATCCACAGGGTGCAACATCTACGGTGCAAGGTGCAACATCCGTCCAAAATGACGAAACAGTGCCGTACGGCCATTAGAAATGAGTGCATGGATTTGAAACATTGCGGTACCATGGTGCACCACTCTCCAGCGATGGTAAATCATAGACCAGCCACGGGGATCCCGTTTTACAGAAAAAATCCACGTGACGAAAAACGAAGGGTACAAGAATCCCATGACCCGATTGAGGTTCGGATAGGATTTTTTGGGTATGTAACAAACCAGTGAAGGCTAAAAGCTGTCATAGTTGTAGAACTCACAGATACCTTTGTTTTGACTGGTTATGGCTCGCGTAACTCTAAACGAGCCAAGAGTTATGGCCCTCCGAAGAATCGATATCCACAGGGTGCAACATCTACGGTGCAAGGTGCAACATCCGTCCAAAATGACGAAACAGTGTCGTACGACCTATAGAAATGAGTGCATGGATTTGAAACATTGCAGTACCATGGTGCACCACTCTCCAGCGATGGTAAATCATAGACCAGCCACGGGGATCCCGTTTTGCAGAAAAAATCCACGTGACGAAAAACGAAGGGTACAAGAATCCCATGACCCGATTGAGGTTCGGATAGGATTTTTTGGGTATGAAACTAACCAGTGAAGGCTAAAAGCAGTCATAGCTGTAGAACTCACAGATACCTTCGTTTTGACTGGTTATGGCACCCGTAACTCTAAACGAGCCAAGAGTTATGGCCCTCCGAAGAATCGATATCCACAGGGTGCAACATCTACGGTGCAAGGTGCAACATCCGTCCAAAATGAGGAAACAGTGCCGTACGACCTTTAGAAATGAGTGCATGGATTTGAAACATTGCGGTACCATGGTGCACCACTCTCCAGCATTGGTAAATCATAGACCAGCCACGGGGATCCCGTTTTACAGAAAAAATCCACGTGACGAAAAACGAAGGTTAAAAAACTTCCTTGACCCGATTGTGGTTCGGATAGGATTTTTTGGGTATGAAACTAACCAGTGACGGCTGAAAGCTGTCATAGCTGTAGAACTCACAGATACCTTCATTTTGACTGGTTTTGGCTCCCGTAACTCTAAACGAGCCAAGAGTTATGGCCCTCCGAAGAATCGATATCCACAGGGTGCAACATCTACGGTGCAAGGTGCAACATCCGTCCAAAATGAGGAAACAGTGCCGTACGACCTTTAGAAATGAGTGCATGGATTTGAAACATTGCGGTACCATGGTGCACCACTCTCCAGCGATGGTAAATCATAGACCAGCCACGGGGATCCCGTTTTACAGAAAAAATTCACGTGACGAAAAAACGAAGGGTAAAAAGTTTCCATGACCCGATTGAGGTTCGGATTGGATTTTTGGGTATGAAACTAACCAGTGACGGCTGAAAGCAGTCATAGCTGTAGAACTCACATATACCTTCGTTTTGACTGGTTATGGCTCCCGTAACTCTAAACGAGCCAAGAGTTATGGCCCTCCGAAGAATCGATATCCACAGGGTGCAACATCTACGGTGCAAGGTGCAACATCCGTCCAAAATGACAAAACAGTGCCGTACGACCTTTAGCAATGAGTGCATGGATTTGAAACATTGCGGTACCATGGTGCGCCACTCTCCAGCGATGGTAAATCATAGACCAGCCACGGGGATCCCGTTTTACAGAAAAAATCCACGTGACGAAAAAACGAAGGGTAAAACACTTCCATGACCCGATTGAGGTTCGGATAGGATTTATGGGCACGAAACTAACCAGTGACGGCTGAAAGCAGTCATAGCTGTAGAACTCACATATACCATCGTTTTGACTGGTTATGGCTCCCGTAGCTCTAAACGAGCCAAGAGTTATGGCCCTCCGAAGAATCGATATCCACAGGGTGCAACATCTACGGTGCAAGGTGCAACATCCGTCCAAAATGACGAAACAGTGCCTACGACCATTAGAAATGAGTGCATGGATTTGAAACATTGCGGTACCATGGTGCACCACTCTCCAGCGATGGTAAATCATAGACCAGCCACGGGGACCCCGTTTTACAGAAAAAATCCACGTGACGAAAAACGAAGGGTACAAGAATCCCATGACCCGATTGAGGTTCGGATAGGATTTTTTGGGTATGTAACTAACCAGTGAAGGCTAAAAGCTGTCATAGCTGTAGAACTCACAGATACCTTCGTTTTTACTGGTTATGGCTCCCGTAACTCTAAACGAGCCAAGAGTTATGGCCCTCCGAAGAATCGATATCCACAGGGTGCAACATCTACGGTGCAAGGTGCAACATCCGTCCAAAATGACGAAACAGTGCCGTACGACCTTTAGAAATGAGTGCATGGATTTGAAACATTGCAGTACCATGGTGCACCACTCTCCAGCGATGGTAAATCATAGACCAGCCACGGGGATCCCGTTTAACAGAAAAAATCCACGTGACGAAAAACGAAGGGTACAAGAATCCCATGACCCGATTGAGGTTCGGATAGGATTTTTTGGGTATGAAACTAACCAGTGAAGGCTAAAAGCAGTCATAGCTGTAGAACTCACAGATACCTTCGTTTTGACTGGTTATGGCTCCCGTAACTCTAAACGAGCCAAGAGTTATGGCCCTCCGAAGAATCGATATCCACAGGGTGCAACATCTACGGTGCAAGGTGCAACATCCGTCCAAAATGACAAAACAGTGCCGTACGACCTTTAGCAATGAGTGCATGGATTTGAAACATTGCGGTACCATGGTGCGCCACTCTCCAGCGATGGTAAATCATAGGCCAGCCACGGGGATCCCGTTTTACAGAAAAATCCACGTGACGAAAAAACGAAGGGTAAAACACTTCCATGACCCGATTGAGGTTCGGATAGGATTTATGGGCACGAAACTAACCAGTGACGGCTGAAAGCAGTCATAGCTGTAGAACTCACATATACCTTCGTTTTGACTGGTTATGGCTCCCGTAGCTCTAAACGAGCCAAGAGTTATGGCCCTCCGAAGAATCGATATCCACAGGGTGCAACATCTACGGTGCAAGGTGCAACATCCGTCCAAAATGACGAAACAGTGCCTACGACCATTAGAAATGAGTGCATGGATTTGAAACATTGCGGTACCATGGTGCACCACTCTCCAGCGATGGTAAATCATAGACCAGCCACGGGGACCCCGTTTTACAGAAAAAATCCACGTGACGAAAAACGAAGGGTACAAGAATCCCATGACCCGATTGAGGTTCGGATAGGATTTTTTGGGTATGTAACTAACCAGTGAAGGCTAAAAGCTGTCATAGCTGTAGAACTCACAGATACCTTCGTTTTTACTGGTTATGGCTCCCGTAACTCTAAACGAGCCAAGAGTTATGGCCCTCCGAAGAATCGATATCCACAGGGTGCAACATCTACGGTGCAAGGTGCAACATCCGTCCAAAATGAGGAAACAGTGCCGTACGACCTTTAGAAATGAGTGCATGGATTTGAAACATTGCGGTACCATGGTGCACCACTCTCCAGCGTTGGTAAATCATAGACCAGCCACGGGGATCCCGTTTTACAGAAAAAATCCACGTGACGAAAAACGAAGGTTAAAAAACTTCCTTGACCCGATTGTGGTTCGGATAGGATTTTTTGGGTATGAAACTAACCAGTGACGGCTGAAAGCTGTCATAGCTGTAGAACTCACAGATACCTTCATTTTGACTGGTTTTGGCTCCCGTAACTCTAAACGAGCCAAGAGTTATGGCCCTCCGAAGAATCGATATCCACAGGGTGCAACATCTACGGTGCAAGGTGCAACATCCGTCCAAAATGAGGAAACAGTGCCGTACGACCTTTAGAAATGAGTGCATGGATTTGAAACATTGCGGTACCATGGTGCACCACTCTCCAGCGATGGTAAATCATAGACCAGCCACGGGGATCCCGTTTTACAGAAAAAATTCACGTGACGAAAAAACGAAGGGTAAAAAGTTTCCATGACCCGATTGAGGTTCGGATTGGATTTTTGGGTATGAAACTAACCAGTGACGGCTGAAAGCAGTCATAGCTGTAGAACTCACATATACCTTCGTTTTGACTGGTTATGGCTCCCGTAACTCTAAACGAGCCAAGAGTTATGGCCCTCCGAAGAATCGATATCCACAGGGTGCAACATCTACGGTGCAAGGTGCAACATCCGTCCAAAATGACAAAACAGTGCCGTACGACCTTTAGCAATGAGTGCATGGATTTGAAACATTGCGGTACCATGGTGCGCCACTCTCCAGCGATGGTAAATCATAGACCAGCCACGGGGATCCCGTTTTACAGAAAAAATCCACGTGACGAAAAAACGAAGGGTAAAACACTTCCATGACCCGATTGAGGTTCGGATAGGATTTATGGGCACGAAACTAACCAGTGACGGCTGAAAGCAGTCATAGCTGTAGAACTCACATATACCTTCGTTTTGACTGGTTATGGCTCCCGTAGCTCTAAACGAGCCAAGAGTTATGGCCCTCCGAAGAATCGATATCCACAGGGTGCAACATCTACGGTGCAAGGTGCAACATCCGTCCAAAATGACGAAACAGTGCCTACGACCATTAGAAATGAGTGCATGGATTTGAAACATTGCGGTACCATGGTGCACCACTCTCCAGCGATGGTAAATCATAGACCAGCCACGGGGACCCCGTTTTACAGAAAAAATCCACGTGACGAAAAACGAAGGGTACAAGAATCCCATGACCCGATTGAGGTTCGGATAGGATTTTTTGGGTATGTAACTAACCAGTGAAGGCTAAAAGCTGTCATAGCTGTAGAACTCACAGATACCTTCGTTTTTACTGGTTATGGCTCCCGTAACTCTAAACGAGCCAAGAGTTATGGCCCTCCGAAGAATCGATATCCACAGGGTGCAACATCTACGGTGCAAGGTGCAACATCCGTCCAAAATGACGAAACAGTGCCGTACGACCTTTAGAAATGAGTGCATGGATTTGAAACATTGCAGTACCATGGTGCACCACTCTCCAGCGATGGTAAATCATAGACCAGCCACGGGGATCCCGTTTAACAGAAAAAATCCACGTGACGAAAAACGAAGGGTACAAGAATCCCATGACCCGATTGAGGTTCGGATAGGATTTTTTGGGTATGAAACTAACCAGTGAAGGCTAAAAGCAGTCATAGCTGTAGAACTCACAGATACCTTCGTTTTGACTGGTTATGGCTCCCGTAACTCTAAACGAGCCAAGAGTTATGGCACTCCGAAGAATCGATATCCACAGGGTGCAACATCTACGGTGCAAGGTGCAACATCTACGGTGCAAGGTGCAACATCTACGGTGCAAGGTGCAACATCCGTCCAAAATGACGAAACAGTGCCGTACGATCTTTAGAAATGAGTGCATGTATTTCAAACATTGCAGTACCATGGTGCACCACTCTCCAGCGATGGTAAATCATAGACCGGCCACGGGGATTCCGTTTTACAGAAAAAATTCACGTGACGAAAAAACGAAGGGTAAAAAACTTCCTTGACCCGATTGAGGTTCGGATAGGATTTTTTGGGTATGAAACTAACCAGTGACGGCTAAAAGCAGTCATAGCTGTAGAACTCACAGATACCTTCGTTTTGACTAGTTATGGCTCCCGTAACTCTAAACGAGCCAAAAGTTATGGCACTCCGAAGAATCGATATCCACAGGGTGCAACATCTACGGTGCAAGGTGCAACATCTACGGTGCAAGGTGCAACATCCGTCCAAAATGACGAAACAGTGTCGTACGACCTTTAGAAATGAGTGCATGTATTTCAAACATTGCAGTACCATGGTGCACCACTCTCCAGCGATGGTAAATCATAGACCGGCCACGGGGATTCCGTTTTACAGAAAAAATCCACGTGACGAAAAAACGAAGGGTAAAAAACTTCCTTGACCCGATTGACGTTCGGATAGGATTTTTTGGGTATGAAACTAACCAGTGACGGCTGGAAGCTGTCATAGCTGTAGAACTCACAGATACCTTCGTTTTGACTGGTTATGGCTCCCGTAACTCTAAACGAGCCAAGAGTTATGGCCCTCCGAAGAATCGATATCCACAGGGTGCAACATCTACGGTGCAAGGTGCAACATCCGTCCAAAATGACGAAACAGTGCCGTACGACCTTTAGAAATGAGTGCATGGATTTGAAACATTGCAGTACCATGGTACAACACTCTCCAGCGACGGTAAATCATGGACCAGCCACGGGGATCCCGTTTTGCAGAAAAAATCCACGTGACGAAAAACGAAGGTTACAAGAATCCCATGACCCGATTGAGGTTCGGATAGGATTTTTTGGGTATGAAACTAACCATTGAAGGCTAAAAGCAGTCATAGCTGTAGAACTCACAGATACCTTTGTTTTGACTGGTTATGGATCCCGTAACTCTAAACGAGCCAAGAGTTATGGCACTCCGAAGAATCGATATCCACAGGGTGCAACATCTACGGTGCAAGGTGCAACATCCGTCCAAAATGACGAAACAGTGCCGTACGGCCATTAGAAATGAGTGCATGGATTTGAAACACTGCGGTACCATGGTGCACCACTCTCCAGCGATGGTAAATCATAGACCAGCCACGGGGATCCCGTTTTACAGAAAAAATCCACGTGACGAAAAACGAAGGGTACAAGAATCCCATGACCCGATTGAGGTTCGGATAGGATTTTTTGGGTATGTAACAAACCAGTGAAGGCTAAAAGCTGTCATAGTTGTAGAACTCACAGATACCTTTGTTTTGACTGGTTATGGCTCCCGTAACTCTAAACGAGCCAAGAGTTATGGCCCTCCGAAGAATCGATATCCACAGGTTGCAACATCTACGGTGCAAGGTGCAACATCCGTCCAAAATTACAAAAGAGTGCCGTACGACCTTTAGAAATGAGTGCATGGATTTGAAACATTGCGGTACCATGGTGCACCACTCTCCAGCGATGGTAAATCATAGACCAGCCACGGGGTTCCCGTTTTACAGAAAAAATCCACGTGACGAAAAAACGAAGGGTAAAACACTTCCATGACCCGATTGAGGTTCGGATAGGATTTTTGGGTACGAAACTAACCAGTGACGGCTGAAAGCAGTCATAGCTGTAGAACTCACATATACCTTCGTTTTGACTGGTTATGGCTCCCGTAACTCTAAACGAGCCAAGAGTTATGGCCCTCCGAAGAATCGATATCCACAGGGTGCAACATCTACGGTGCAAGGTGCAACATCCGTCCAAAATGACGCAACAGTGCCGTACGACCATTAGAAATGAGTGCATGGATTTGAAACATTGCGGTACCATGGTGCACCACTCTCCAGCGATGGTAAATCATAGACCAGCCACGGGGATCCCGTTTTACAGAAAAAATCCACGTGACGAAAAGCGAAGGGTACAAGAATCCCATGACCCGATTGAGGTTCGGATAGGATTTTTTGGGTATGTAACTAACCAGTGAAGGCTAAAAGCTGTCATAGCTGTAGAACTCACAGATACCTTCGTTTTTACTGGTTATGGCTCCCGTAACTCTAAACGAGCCAAGAGTTATGGCCCTCCGAAGAATCGATATCCACAGGGTGCAACATCTACGGTTCAAGGTGCAACATCCGTCCAAAATGACGAAACAGTGCCGTACGACCTTTAGAAATGAGTGCATGGATTTGAAACATTGCAGTACCATGGTGCACCACTCTCCAGCGATGGTAAATCATAGACCAGCCACGGAGATCCCGTTTTACAGAAAAAATCCACGTGACGAAAAAACAAAGGGTAAAACACTTCCATGACCCGATTGAGGTTCGGATAGGATTTTTGGGTATGAAACTAACCAGTGACGGCTGAAAGCTGCCATAGCTGTAGAACTCACAGATACCTTCGTTTTGACTGGTTATGGCTCCTGTAACTCTAAACGAGCCAAGAGTTATGGCCCTCCGAAGAATCGATATCCATAGGGTGCAACATCTACGGTGCAAGGTGCAACATCCGTCCAAAATGACGAAACAGTGCCGTACGACCATTAGAAATGAGTGCATGGATTTGAAACATTGCGGTACCATGGTGCACCACTCTCCAGCGATGGTAAATCATAGACCAGCCACGGGGATCCCGTTTTACAGAAAAAATCCATGTGACGAAAAATGAAGCGTACAAGAATCCCATGACCCAATTGAGGTTCGGATAGGATTTTTTGGGTATGTAACTAACCAGTGAAGACTAAAATCTGTCATAGCTGTAGAACTCACAGATACCTTCGTTTTGACTGGTTATGGCTCCCGTAACTCTAAACGAGCCAAGAGTTATGGCCCTCCGAAGAATCGATATCCACCGGGTGCAACATCTACGGTGCAAGGTGCAACATCCGTCCAAAATGACGAAACAGTACCGTACGACCTTTAGAAATGAGTGCATGTATTTGAAACATTGCAGTACCATGGTGCACCACTCTTCAGCGATGGTAAATCATAGACCAACCACTGAGATCCCGTTTTACAGAAAAAATCTACGTGACGAAAAAACGAAGGGTAAAAACCTTCCTTGACCCGATTGAGGTTCGGATAGGATTTTTTGGGTTTGAATCTAACCAATGATGGCTGAAAGCTGTCATAGCTGTAGAACTCACAGATACCTTCGTTTTGACTGGTTATGGCTCCCGTAACTCTAAACGAGCCAAGAGTTATGGCCCTCCGAAGAATCGATATCCACAGGGTGCAACATCTACGGTGCAAGGTGCAACATCCGTCCAAAATGACGAAACAGTACCGTACGACCTTTAGAAATGAGTGCATGGATTTGAAACATTGCAGTACCATGGTGCACCACTCTCCAGCGACGGTAAATCATAGACCAGCCACGGGGATCCCGTTTTACAGAAAAAATCCACGTGACGAAAAACGAAGGGTACAAGAATCCCATGACCCGATTGAGGTTCGGATAGGATTTTTTGGGTACGAAACTAACCAGTGAAGGCTAAAAGCAGTCATAGCTGTAGAACTCACAGATACCTTCGTTTTGACTGGTTATGGCACCCGTAACTCTAAACGGGCCAAGAGTTATGGCTCTCCGAAGAATCGATATCCAAAGTGTGCAACATCTACGGTGCAAGGTGCAACATCCGTCCAAAATGACGAAACAGTGCCGTACGACCTTTAGAAATGAGTGCATGGATTTGAAACATTCCAGTACCATGGTGCACCACTCTCCAGCGATGGTAAATCATAGACCATCCACGGGGATCCCGTTTTACAGAAAAAATCCACGTGACGAAAAAACGAAGGGTAAAAAACTTCCTTGACCCGATTGTGGTTCGGATAGGATTTTCTGGGTATTAAACTAACCAGTGACGGCTGAAAGCTGTCATAGCTGTAGAACTCACAAATACCTTCATTTTGACTGGTTATGGCTCCCGTAACTCTAAACGAGCCAAGAGTTATGGCCCTCCGAAGAATCGATATCCACAGGGTGCAACATCTACGGTGCAAGGTGCAATATCCGTCCAAAATGACGAAACAGTGACGTACGACCTTTAGAAATGAGTGCATGGATTTGAAACATTGCGGTACCATGGTGCACCGCTCTTCGGCGATGGTAAATCATAGACCAGCCACGGGGATCCCGTTTTACAGAAAAAATCCACGTGACGAAAAAACGAAGGGTAAAAAACTTCCATGACCCGATTGAGGTTCGGATAGGATTTTTGGGTATGAAACTGACCAGTGACGGCTGAAAGCCGTCATAGCTGTAGAACTCACAGATACCTTCGTTTTGACTGGTTATGGCTCCCGTGACTCTAAACGAGCCAAGAGTTATGGCCCTCCGAAGAATCGATATCCACAGGGTGCAACATCTACGGTGCAAGGTGCAACATCCGTCCAAAATGACGAAACAGTGCCATACGACCTTTAGAAATGAGTGCATTGATTTGAATCATTGCGGTACCATGGTGCACCACTCTCCAGCGATGGTAAATCATAGACCAGCCACGGGGATCCCGTTTTACAGAAAAAATCCACGTGACGAAAAAACGATAGGTAAAACACTTCCATGACCCGATTGAGGTTCGGATAGGATTTTTGGGTATGAAACTAACCAGTGACGGCTGAAAGCCGTCATAGCTGTAGAACTCATAGATACCTTCGTTTTGACTGGTTATGGCTCCCGTAACTCTAAACGAGCCAAGAGTTATGGCCCTCCGAAGAATCGATATCCACAGGGTGCAACATCTACGGTGCAAGGTGCAACATCCGTCCAAAATGACGAAACAGTGCCGTACGACCATTAGAAATGAGTGCATGGATTTGAAACATTGTGGTACCATGGTGCACCACTCTCCAGCGATGGTAAATCATAGACCAGCCACGGGGATCCCGTTTTACAGAAAAAATCCACGTGACGAAAAACGAAGGGTACAAGAATCCCATGACCCGATTGAGGTTCGGATAGGATTTTTTGGGTATGTAACTAACTAGTGAAGGCTAAAAGCTGTCATAGCTGTAGAACTCACAGATACCTTCGTTTTTACTGGTTATGGCTCCCGTAACTCTAAACGAGCCAAGAGTTATGGCCCTCCGAAGAATCGATATCCACAGGGTGCAACATCTACGGTTCAAGGTGCAACATCCGTCCAAAATGACGAAACAGTGCCGTACGACCTTTAGAAATGAGTGCATGGATTTGAAACATTGCAGTACCATGGTGCACCACTCTCCAGCGATGGTAAATCATAGACCAGCCACGGGGATCCCGTTTTACAGAAAAAATCCACGTGACGAAAAACGAAGGGTACAAGAATCCCATGACCCGATTGAGGTTCGGATAGGATTTTTTGAGTATGAAACTAACCAGTGAAGGCTAAAAGCAGTCATAGCTGTAGAACTCACAGATACCTTCATTTTGACTGGTTATGGCTCCCGTAACTCTAAACGAGCCAAGAGTTATGGCCCTCCGAAGAATCGATATCCACAGGGTGCAACATCTACGGTGCAAGGTGCAACATCCGTCCAAAATGACGAAACAGTGCCGTACGACCTTTAAAAATGAGTGCATGGATTTGAAACATTGCGGTACCATGGTGCACCACTCTCCAGCGATGGTAAATCATAGACCAGCCACGGGGATCCCGTTTTACAGAAAAAATCCACGTGACGAAAAAACAAAGGGTAAAAAACTTCCATGACCCGATTGAGGTTCGGATAGGATTTTTGGGTATGAAACTAACCAGTGACGGCTGAAAGCCGTCATAGCTGTAGAACTCACAGATACCTTCGTTTTGACTTGTTATGGCTCCCGTAACTCTAAACGAGCCAAGAGTTATGGCCCTCCGAAGAATCGATATCCACGGGGTGCAACATCTACGGTGCAAGGTGCAACTTCCGTCCAAAATGACGAAACAGTGCCGTACGACCTTTAGAAATGAGTGCATGGATTTGAAACATTGCGGTACCATGGTGCACCACTCTCCAGCGATGGTAAATCATAGACCAGCCACGGAGATCCCGTTTTACAGAAAAAATCCACGTGACGAAAAAACAAAGGGTAAAACACTTCCATGACCCGATTGAGGTTCGGATAGGATTTTTGGGTATGAAACTAACCATTGACGGCTGAAAGCTGCCATAGCTGTAGAACTCACAGATACCTTCGTTTTGACTGGTTATGGCTCCCGTAACTCTAAACGAGCCAAGAGTTATGGCCCTCCGAAGAATCGATATCCACAGGGTGCAACATCTACGGTGCAAGGTGCAACATCCGTCCAAAATGACGAAACAGTGCCGTACGACCATTAGAAATGAGTGCATGGATTTGAAACATTGCGGTACCATGGTGCACCACTCTCCAGCGATGGTAAATCATAGACCAGCCACGGGGATCCCGTTTTACAGAAAAAATCCATGTGACGAAAAACGAAGCGTACAAGAATCCCATGACCCGATTGAGGTTCGGATAGGATTTTTTGGGTATGTAACTAACCAGTGAAGGCTAAAAGCTGTCACAGCTGTAGAACTCACAGATACCTTCGTTTTGACTGGTTATGGCTCCCGTAACTCTAAATGAGCCAAGAGTTATGGCCCTCCGAAGAATCGATATCCATCGGGTGCAACATCTACGGTGCAAGGTGCAACATCCGTCCAAAATGAAGAAACAGTACCGTACGACCTTTAGAAATGAGTGCATGTATTTGAAACACTGCAGTACCATGGTGCACCACTCTTCAGCGATGGTAAATCATAGACCAACCACGGAGATCCCGTTTTACAGAAAAAATCTACGTGACGAAAAAACGAAGGGTAAAAACCTTCCTTGACCCGATTGAGGTTCGGATAGGATTTTTTGGGTTTGAATCTAACCAATGACGGCTGAAAGCTGTCATAGCTGTAGAACTCACAGATACCTTCGTTTTGACTGGTTATGGCTCCCGTAACTCTAAACGAGCCAAGAGTTATGGCCCTCCGAAGAATCGATATCCACAGGGTGCAACATCTACGGTGCAAGGTGCAACATCCGTCCAAAATGACGAAACAGTGCCGTACGACCTTTAGAAATGAGTGCATGGATTTGAAACATTGCAGTACCATGGTGCACCACTCTCCAGCGACGGTAAATCATAGACCAGCCACGGGGATCCCGTTTTACAAAAAAAATCCACGTGACGAAAAACGAAGGGTACAAGAATCCCATGACCCGATTGAGGTTCGGATAGGATTTTTTGGGTATGAAACTAACCAGTGACGGCTGAAAGCTGTCATAGATGTAGAACTCACAGATACCTTCGTTTTGACTGGTTATGCCTCTCGTAACTCTAAACGAGCCAAGAGTTATGGCCCTCCGAAGAATCGATATCCACAGGGTGCAACATCTACGGTGCAAGGTGCAACATCCGTCCAAAATGACGAAACAGTGTCGTACGACCTTTAGAAATTAGTGCATGGATTTGAAACATTGCAGTACCATGGTGCACCACTCTCCAGCGACGGTAAATCATAGACCAGCCACGGAGATCCCGTTTTACAGAAAAAATCCACGTGACGAAAAACGAAGGGTACAAAAATCCCATGACCCGATTGAGGTTCGGATAGGATTTTTTGGGTATGAAACTAACCAGTGAAGGCTAAAAGCAGTCATAGCTGTAGAACTCACAGATACCTTCGTTTTGACTGGTTATGGCTCCCGTAACTCTAAACGAGCCAAGAGTTATGGCACTCCGAAGAATCGATATCCACAGGGTGCAACATCTATGGTGCAAGGTGCAACATCCGTCCAAAATGACGAAACAGTGCCGTACGACCTTTAGAAATGAGTGCACGTATTTAAAACATTGTAGTACCATGGTGCACCACTCGCCAGCGATGGTAAATCATAGACCAGCCACGGGGATTCCGTTTTACAGAAAAAATCCACGTGACGAAAAAACGAAGGGTAAAAAACTTCCTTGACCCGATTGAGGTTCGGATAGGATTTTTTGGTTATGAAACTAACCAGTGACGGCTGAAAGCTGTCATAGCTGTAGAACTCACAGATACCTTCGTTTTGACTGGTTATGGCTCCCGTAACTCTTAACGAGCCAAGAGTTATGGCCCTCCGAAGAATCGATATCCACAGGGTGCAACATCTACGGTGCAAGGTGCAACATCCGTCCAAAATGACGAAACAGTGCCGTACGACCTTTAGAAATGAGTGCATGGATTTGAACATTGCGGTACCATGGTGCACCACTCTCCAGCGATGGTAAATCATAGACCAGCCACGGGGATCCCGTTTTACAGAAAAAATCCACGTGACGAAAAAACGAAGGGTAAAAAACTTCCATGACCCGATTGAGGTTCGGATAGGATTTTTGGGTATGAAACTAACCAGTGACGGCTGAAAGCCGTCATAGCTGTAGAACTCACAGATACCTTCGTTTTGACTGGTTATGGCTCCCGTAACTCTAAACGAGCCAAGAGTTATGGCCCTCCGAAGAATCGATATCCACAGGGTGCAACATCTACGGTGCAAGGTGCAACATCCGTCCAAAATGACGAAACAGTGCCGTACGACCTTTAGAAATGAGTGCATGGATTTGAAACATTGCGGTACCATGGTGCACCACTCTCCAGCGATGGTAAATCATAGACCAGCCACGGAGATCCCGTTTTACAGAAAAAATCCACGTGACGAAAAAACAAAGGGTAAAACACTTCCATGACCCGATTGAGGTTCGGATAGGATTTTTGGGTATGAAACTAACCAGTGACGGCTGAAAGCTGCCATAGCTGTAGAACTCACAGATACCTTCGTTTTGACTGGTTATGGCTCCCGTAACTCTAAACGAGCCAAGAGTTATGGCCCTCCGAAGAATCGATATCCATAGGGTGCAACATCTACGGTGCAAGGTGCAACATCCGTCCAAAATGACGAAACAGTGCCGTACGACCATTAGAAATGAGTGCATGGATTTGAAACATTGCGGTACCATGGTGCACCACTCTCCAGCGATGGTAAATCATAGACCAGCCACGGGGATCCCGTTTTACAGAAAAAATCCATGTGACGAAAAATGAAGCGTACAAGAATCCCATGACCCAATTGAGGTTCGGATAGGATTTTTTGGGTATGTAACTAACCAGTGAAGACTAAAATCTGTCATAGCTGTAGAACTCACAGATACCTTCGTTTTGACTGGTTATGGCTCCCGTAACTCTAAACGAGCCAAGAGTTATGGCCCTCCGAAGAATCGATATCCACCGGGTGCAACATCTACGGTGCAAGGTGCAACATCCGTCCAAAATGACGAAACAGTACCGTACGACCTTTAGAAATGAGTGCATGTATTTGAAACATTGCAGTACCATGGTGCACCACTCTTCAGCGATGGTAAATCATAGACCAACCACTGAGATCCCGTTTTACAGAAAAAATCTACGTGACGAAAAAACGAAGGGTAAAAACCTTCCTTGACCCGATTGAGGTTCGGATAGGATTTTTTGGGTTTGAATCTAACCAATGATGGCTGAAAGCTGTCATAGCTGTAGAACTCACAGATACCTTCGTTTTGACTGGTTATGGCTCCCGTAACTCTAAACGAGCCAAGAGTTATGGCCCTCCGAAGAATCGATATCCACAGGGTGCAACATCTACGGTGCAAGGTGCAACATCCGTCCAAAATGACGAAACAGTACCGTACGACCTTTAGAAATGAGTGCATGGATTTGAAACATTGCGGTACCATGGTGCACCACTCTCCAGCGACGGTAAATCATAGACCAGCCACGGGGATCCCGTTTTACAGAAAAAATCCACGTGACGAAAAACGAAGGGTACAAGAATCCCATGACCCAATTGAGGTTCGGATAGGATTTTTTGGGTACGAAACTAACCAGTGAAGGCTAAAAGCAGTCATAGCTGTAGAACTCACAGATACCTTCGTTTTGACTGGTTATGGCACCCGTAACTCTAAACGAGCCAAGAGTTATGGCTCTCCGAAGAATCGATATCCAAAGTGTGCAACATCTACGGTGCAAGGTGCAACATCCGTCCAAAATGACGAAACAGTGCCGTACGACCTTTAGAAATGAGTGCATGGATTTGAAACATTCCAGTACCATGGTGCACCACTCTCCAGCGATGGTAAATCATAGACCAGCCACGGGGATCCCGTTTTACAGAAAAAATCCACGTGACGAAAAAACGAAGGGTAAAAAACTTCCTTGACCCGATTGTGGTTCGGATAGGATTTTTTGGGTATGAAACTAACCAGTGACGGCTGAAAGCTGTCATAGCTGTAGAACTCACAAATACCTTCATTTTGACTGGTTATGGCTCCCGTAACTCTAAACGAGCCAAGAGTTATGGCCCTCCGAAGAATCGATATCCACAGGGTGCAACATCTACGGTGCAAGGTGCAATATCCGTCCAAAATGACGAAACAGTGACGTACGACCTTTAGAAATGAGTGCATGGATTTGAAACATTGCGGTACCATGGTGCACCGCTCTTCGGCGATGGTAAATCATAGACCAGCCACGGAGATCCCGTTTTACAGAAAAAATCCACGTGACGAAAAAACGAAGGGTAAAAAACTTCCATGACCCGATTGAGGTTCGGATAGGATTTTTGGGTATGAAACTGACCAGTGACGGCTGAAAGCCGTCATAGCTGTAGAACTCACAGATACCTTCGTTTTGACTGGTTATGGCTCCCGTAACTCTAAACGAGCCAAGAGTTATGGCCCTCCGAAGAATCGATATCCACAGGGTGCAACATCTACGGTGCAAGGTGCAACATCCGTCCAAAATGACGAAACAGTGCCATACGACCTTTAGAAATGAGTGCATTGATTTGAATCATTGCGGTACCATGGTGCACCACTCTCCAGCGATGGTAAATCATAGACCAGCCACGGGGATCCCGTTTTACAGAAAAAATCCACGTGACGAAAAAACGATAGGTAAAACACTTCCATGACCCGATTGAGGTTCGGATAGGATTTTTGGGTATGAAACTAACCAGTGACGGGTGAAAGCCGTCATAGCTGTAGAACTCATAGATACCTTCGTTTTGACTGGTTATGGCTCCCGTAACTCTAAACGAGCCAAGAGTTATGGCCCTCCGAAGAATCGATATCCATAGGGTGCAACATCTACGGTGCAAGGTGCAACATCCGTCCAAAATGACGAAACAGTGCCGTACGACCATTAGAAATGAGTGCATGGATTTGAAACATTGCGGTACCATGGTGCACCACTCTCCAGCGATGGTAAATCATAGACCAGCCACGGGGATCCCGTTTTACAGAAAAAATCCACGTGACGAAAAACGAAGGGTACAAGAATCCCATGACCCGATTGAGGTTCGGATAGGATTTTTTGGGTATGTAACTAACTAGTGAAGGCTAAAAGCTGTCATAGCTGTAGAACTCACAGATACCTTCGTTTTTACTGGTTATGGCTCCCGTAACTCTAAACGAGCCAATAGTTATGGCCCTCCGAAGAATCGATATCCACAGGGTGCAACATCTACGGTTCAAGGTGCAACATCCGTCCAAAATGACGAAACAGTGCCGTACGACCTTTAGAAATGAGTGCATGGATTTGAAACATTGCAGTACCATGGTGCACCACTCTCCAGCGATGGTAAATCATAGACCAGCCACGGGGATCCCGTTTTACAGAAAAAATCCACGTGACGAAAAACGAAGGGTACAAGAATCCCATGACCCGATTGAGGTTCGGATAGGATTTTTTGAGTATGAAACTAACCAGTGAAGGCTAAAAGCAGTCATAGCTGTAGAACTCACAGATACCTTCATTTTGACTGGTTATGGCTCCCGTAACTCTAAACGAGCCAAGAGTTATGGCCCTCCAAAGAATCGATATCCACAGGGTGCAACATCTACGGTGCAAGGTGCAACATCCGTCCAAAATGACGAAACAGTGCCGTACGACCTTTAAAAATGAGTGCATGGATTTGAAACATTGCGGTACCATGGTGCACCACTCTCCAGCGATGGTAAATCATAGACCAGCCACGGGGATCCCGTTTTACAGAAAAAATCCACGTGACGAAAAAACAAAGGGTAAAAAACTTCCATGACCCGATTGAGGTTCGGATAGGATTTTTGGGTATGAAACTAACCAGTGACGGCTGAAAGCCGTCATAGCTGTAGAACTCACAGATACCTTCGTTTTGACTTGTTATGGCTCCCGTAACTCTAAACGAGCCAAGAGTTATGGCCCTCCGAAGAATCGATATCCACGGGGTGCAACATCTACGGTGCAAGGTGCAACATCCGTCCAAAATGACGAAACAGTGCCGTACGACCTTTAGAAATGAGTGCATGGATTTGAAACATTGCGGTACCATGGTGCACCACTCTCCAGCGATGGTAAATCATAGACCAGCCACGGAGATCCCGTTTTACAGAAAAAATCCACGTGACGAAAAAAGAAAGGGTAAAACACTTCCATGACCCGATTGAGGTTCGGATAGGATTTTTGGGTATGAAACTAACCAGTGACGGCTGAAAGCTGCCATAGCTGTAGAACTCACAGATACCTTCGTTTTGACTGGTTATGGCTCCCGTAACTCTAAACGAGCCAAGAGTTATGGCCCTCCGAAGAATCGATATCCACAGGGTGCAACATCTACGGTGCAAGGTGCAACATCCGTCCAAAATGACGAAACAGTGCCGTACGACCATTAGAAATGAGTGCATGGATTTGAAACATTGCGGTACCATGGTGCACCACTCTCCAGCGATGGTAAATCATAGACCAGCCACGGGGATCCCGTTTTACAGAAAAAATCCATGTGACGAAAAACGAAGCGTACAAGAATCCCATGACCCGATTGAGGTTCGGATAGGATTTTTTGGGTATGTAACTAACCAGTGAAGGCTAAAAGCTGTCACAGCTGTAGAACTCACAGATACCTTCGTTTTGACTGGTTATGGCTCCCGTAACTCTAAATGAGCCAAGAGTTATGGCCCTCCGAAGAATCGATATCCATCGGGTGCAACATCTACGGTGCAAGGTGCAACATCCGTCCAAAATGACGAAACAGTACCGTACGACCTTTAGAAATGAGTGCATGTATTTGAAACACTGCAGTACCATGGTGCACCACTCTTCAGCGATGGTAAATCATAGACCAACCACGGAGATCCCGTTTTACAGAAAAAATCTACGTGACGAAAAAACGAAGGGTAAAAACCTTCCTTGACCCGATTGAGGTTCGGATAGGATTTTTTGGGTTTGAATCTAACCAATGACGGCTGAAAGCTGTCATAGCTGTAGAACTCACAGATACCTTCGTTTTGACTGGTTATGGCTCCCGTAACTCTAAACGAGCCAAGAGTTATGGCCCTCCGAAGAATCGATATCCACAGGGTGCAACATCTACGGTGCAAGGTGCAACATCCGTCCAAAATGACGAAACAGTGCCGTACGACCTTTAGAAATGAGTGCATGGATTTGAAACATTGCAGTACCATGGTGCACCACTCTCCAGCGACGGTAAATCATAGACCAGCCACGGGGATCCCGTTTTACAAAAAAAATCCACGTGACGAAAAACGAAGGGTACAAGAATCCCATGACCCGATTGAGGTTCGGATAGGATTTTTTGGGTATGAAACTAACCAGTGACGGCTGAAAGCTGTCATAGATGTAGAACTCACAGATACCTTCGTTTTGACTGGTTATGCCTCTCGTAACTCTAAACGAGCCAAGAGTTATGGCCCTCCGAAGAATCGATATCCACAGGGTGCAACATCTACGGTGCAAGGTGCAACATCCGTCCAAAATGACGAAACAGTGTCGTACGACCTTTAGAAATTAGTGCATGGATTTGAAACATTGCAGTACCATGGTGCACCACTCTCCAGCGACGGTAAATCATAGACCAGCCACGGAGATCCCGTTTTACAGAAAAAATCCACGTGACGAAAAACGAAGGGTACAAAAATCCCATGACCCGATTGAGGTTCGGATAGGATTTTTTGGGTATGAAACTAACCAGTGAAGGCTAAAAGCAGTCATAGCTGTAGAACTCACAGATACCTTCGTTTTGACTGGTTATGGCTCCCGTAACTCTAAACGAGCCAAGAGTTATGGCACTCCGAAGAATCGATATCCACAGGGTGCAACATCTATGGTGCAAGGTGCAACATCCGTCCAAAATGACGAAACAGTGCCGTACGACCTTTAGAAATGAGTGCACGTATTTAAAACATTGTAGTACCATGGTGCACCACTCGCCAGCGATGGTAAATCATAGACCAGCCACGGGGATTCCGTTTTACAGAAAAAATCCACGTGACGAAAAAACGAAGGGTAAAAAACTTCCTTGACCCGATTGAGGTTCGGATAGGATTTTTTGGGTATGAAACTAACCAGTGACGGCTGAAAGCCGTCATAGCTGTAGAACTCACAGATACCTTCGTTTTGACTGGTTATGGCTCCCGTAACTCTAAACGAGCCAAGAGTTATGGCCCTCCGAAGAATCGATATCCACAGTGTGCAACTTCTACGGTGCAAGGTGCAACATCCGTCCAAAATGACGAAACAGTGCCGTACGACCATTAGAAATGAGTGCATGGATTTGAAACATTGCGGTACCATGGTGCACCACTCTCCAGCGATGGTAAATCATAGACCAGCCACGGGGATCCCGTTTTACAGAAAAAATCCACGTGACGAAAAACGAAGGGTACAAGAATCCCATGACCCGATTGAGGTTCGGATAGGATTTTTGGGTACGAAACTAACCAGTGAAGGCTAAAAGCATTCATAGCTGTAGAACTCACAGATACCTTCGTTTTGACTGGTCATGGCTCCCGTAACTCTAAACGAGCCAAGAGTTATGGCACTCCGAAGAATCGATATCCACAGGGTGCAACATCTACGGTGCAAGGTGCAACATCCGTCCAAAATGACGAAACAATGCCGTACGACCTTTAGAAATGAGTGCATGTATTTAAAACATTGCAGTACCATGGTGCACCACTCTCCAGCGTTGGTAAATCATAGACCAGCCACGGGGATTCCGTTTTACAGAAAAAATCCACGTGACGAAAAAACGAAGGGTAAAAAACTTCCTTGACCCGATTAAGGTTCGGATAGGATTTTTTGGGTATGAAACTAACCAGTGATGGCTGAAAGCAGTCATAGCTGTAGAACTCACGGATATCTTCGTTTTGACTGGTTATGGCTCCCGTAACTCTAAACGAGCCAAGAGTTATGGCCCTCCGAAGAATCTATATCCACAGGGTGCAACATCTACGGTGCAAGGTGCAACATCCGTCCAAAATGACGAAACAGTGCCGTACGACCTTTAGAAATGAGTGCATGGATTTGAACATTGCGGTACCATGGTGCACCACTCTCCAGCGATGGTAAATCATAGACCAGCCACGGGGATCCCATTTTACAGAAAAAATCCACGTGACGAAAAAACGAAGGGTAAAACACTTCCATGACCCGATTGAGGTTCGGATAGGATTTTTTGGGTATGAAACTAACCAGTGAAGACTGAAAGCTGTCATAGCTGTAGAACTCACAGATACCTTCGTTTTGACTGGTTATGGCTCCCATAACTCTAAACGAGCCAAGAGTTATGGCCCTCCGAAGAATCGATATCCACAGGGTGCAACATCTACGGTGCAAGGTGCAACATCCGTCCAAAAGGACGAAACAGTGCCGTACGACCTTTAGAAATGAGTGCATGGATTTGAAACATTGCAGTACCATGGTGCACCACTCTCCAGCGACGGTAAATCATAGACCAGCCACGGGGATCCCGTTTTACAGAAAAAATCCACGTGACGAAAAACGAAGGGTACAAGAATCCCATGACCCGATTGAGGTTCGGATAGGATTTTTTGGGTACGAAACTAACCAGTGAAGGCTAAAAGCAGTCATAGCTGTAGAACTCACAGATACCTTCGTTTTGACTGGTTATGGCACCCGTAACTCTAAACGAGCCAAGAGTTATGGCTCTCCGAAGAATCGATATCCAAAGTGTGCAACATCTACGGTGCAAGGTGCAACATCCGTCCAAAATGACGAAACAGTTCCGTACGACCTTTAGAAATGAGTGCATGGATTTGAAACATTCCAGTACCATGGTGCACCACTCTCCAGCGATGGTAAATCATAGACCAGCCACGGGGATCCCGTTTTACAGAAAAAATCCACGTGACGAAAAAACGAAGGGTAAAAAACTTCCTTGACCCGATTGTGGTTCGGATAGGATTTTTTGGGTATGAAACTAACCAGTGACGGCTGAAAGCTGTCATAGCTGTAGAACTCACAAATACCTTCATTTTGACTGGTTATGGCTCCCGTAACTCTAAACGAGCCAAGAGTTATGGCCCTCCGAAGAATCGATATCCACAGGGTGCAACATCTACGGTGCAAGGTGCAATATCCGTCCAAAATGACGAAACAGTGACGTACGACCTTTAGAAATGAGTGCATGGATTTGAAACATTGCGGTACCATGGTGCACCGCTCTCCAGCGATGGTAAATCATAGACCAGCCACGGGGATCCCGTTTTACAGAAAAAATCCACGTGACGAAAAAACGAAGGGTAAAAAACTTCCATGACCCGATTGAGGTTCGGATAGGATTTTTGGGTATGAAACTGACCAGTGACGGCTGAAAGCCGTCATAGCTGTAGAACTCACAGATACCTTCGTTTTGACTGGTTATGGCTCCCGTAACTCTAAACGAGCCAAGAGTTATGGCCCTCCGAAGAATCGATATCCACAGGGTGCAACATCTACGGTGCAAGGTGCAACATCCGTCCAAAATGACGAAACAGTGCCATACGACCTTTAGAAATGAGTGCATGGATTTGAATCATTGCGGTACCATGGTGCACCACTCTCCAGCGATGGTAAATCATAGACCAGCCACGGGGATCCCGTTTTACAGAAAAAATCCACGTGACGAAAAAACGATGGGTAAAACACTTCCATGACCCGATTGAGGATCGGATAGGATTTTTGGGTATGAAACTAACCAGTGACGGCTGAAAGCAGTCATAGCTGTAGAACTCATAGATACCTTCGTTTTGACTGGTTATGGCTCCCGTAACTCTAAACGAGCCAAGAGTTATGGCCCTCCGAAGAATCGATATCCACAGGGTGCAACATCTACGGTGCAAGGTGCAACATCAGTCCAAAATGACGAAACAGTGCCGTACGACCATTAGAAATGAGTGCATGGATTGGAAACATTGCGGTACCATGGTGCACCACTCTCCAGCGATGGTAAATCATAGACCAGCCACGGGGATCCCGTTTTACAGAAAAAATCCACGTGACGAAAAACGAAGGGTACAAGAATCCCATGACCCGATTGAGGTTCGGATAGGATTTTTTGGGTATGTAACTAACCAGTGAAGGCTAAAAGCTGTCATAGTTGTAGAACTCACAGATACCTTCGTTTTGACTGGTTATGGCTCTCGTAACTCTAAACGAGCCAAGAGTTATGGCCCTCCGAAGAATCGATATCCACAGGGTGCAACATCTACGGTGCAAGGTGCAACATCCGTCCAAAATGACGAAACAGTGCCGTACGACCTTTAAAAATGAGTGCATGGATTTGAAACATTGCAGTACCATGGTGCACCACTCTCCAGCGATGGTAAATCATAGACCAGCCACGGGGATCCCGTTTTACAGAAAAAATCCACGTGACGAAAAAGGAAGGGTACAAGAATCCCATGACCCGATTGAGGTTCGGATAGGATTTTTTGGGTATGAAACTAACCAGTGAAGGCTAAAAGCAGTTATAGCTGTAGAACTCACAGATACCTTCGTTTTGACTGGTTATGGCACCCGTAACTCTAAACGAGCCAAGAGTTATGGCCCTCCGAAGAATCGATATCCACAGGGTGCAACATCTACGGTGCAAGGTGCAACATCCGTCCAAAATGACGAAACAGTGTCGTACGACCTTTAGAAATGAGTGCATGGATTTGAAACATTGCGGTACCATGGTGCACCACTCTCCAGCGATGGTAAATCATAGACCAGCCACGGGGATCCCATTTTACAGACAAAATCCACGTGACGAAAAAACGAAGGGTAAAAAACTTCCATGACCCGATTGAGGTTCGGATAGGATTTTTGGGTATGAAACTAACCAGTGACGACTGAAAGCTGTCATAGCTGTAGAACTCACAGATACCTTCGTTTTGACTGGTTATGGCTCATGTAACTCTAAACGAGCCAAGAGTTATGGCCCTTCGAAGAATCGATATCCACAGGGTGCAACATCTACGGTGCAAGGTGCAACATCCGTCCAAAATGACGAAACAGTGCCGTACGACCTTTAGAAACGAGTGCATGGATTTGAAACATTGCAGTACCATGGTGCACCACTCTCCAGCGATGGTAAATCATAGACAAGCCACGGGGATCCCATTTTACAGAAAAAATCCACGTAACGAAAAACGAAGGGTACAAGAATCCCATGACCCGATTGAGGTTCGGATAGGATTTTTTGGGTATGAAATTAACCAGTTGTTTGCACCAAAATTGGGCAAACACCCTTCGGAAGTTTTTGAAGAGATAGTAAATGAAGAACTTGAATTGGAAATAAGAACTATCTAACAATGTTGGGCGAATTCTCACCCAGAAGACCTCGAGACCAAGAGGCGCCAACCTCACTTGTATTCACATCCTACCCTTCACCAGCAAAGCCAAGGGACCATTTGGAAGCCCAACCTATAGGCCATTCGGCAATAGCCCATTCGGCATCCCCAGTGCACAAGCCCATTCGGCAGAGAAATGGAGCCTCGTTCGGCAATGCATGTCCCAAGCATAGAAGCACATTCGGCAGGAGTCCATTCGGCAGATCTTATGTCCCATTCGGCATATCCTAGTTCTCATTCGGCGCGACCCATTCGGTAGCCAAGAGGAAGCTTCATCCGGTCAAACTCCTACCGGACCAACCCCATCTCCGGTCCACCATACCACTCCTACTACCGGACCAGGGTCCTACCGGTCCATGCGCCACTTCCCTACCAGTCCAACCTATGGCCGAACCAACTATTCTCCCACACATCACCTTATGCCGAACCAACAGCCAACCATGCTACCGAACCAGAGTGATGGGAAGCCATCACCGGACCAAACCTACCACCGAACCAATACATCACGCCAAACCAAAGCCTCTCCACTTCATCTCCATGCACGGCCGAATGAAGCTCCGCCGAACCAGATGACTACCAGGCCAGATTGCTTCAGCCCAGGCCCGCTGGCAGCTACATACATCCAAGACCCCTGCCCCCTACCTCACTCTATAAATAGAGGGGCAGGGGTACAACAATGGCAGACAAGTTTGAGAGCTCAAGCAAGGAAGGAACTTTCAAACTACTTTCATACACTTGTATACAAAGCATTGTACTTGTAATCTGGAAGAAGAAAGATAATAACATATAAAGTGGACGTAGGCACATTCTGGCCGAACCACTATAAATCTGCGTGTCTTTTACATTTCAGCCCTTACTTTTCTCATATTTACATACTCATCTAAAATCATTGAAAATCACACATACTCAACTAAAATAATACGACTTGGAGGTGTTTGTCCATTTTTTGTGCAAACATTTTTGGTGCTTTCATTGAGAGTTGAACTCGAAGCTTCAGCTTCTCCCACTCAACCTTCTTCCTCATAACGACGTTCGTCGCTTAGAAATCATGCCTTCCAAGCAACGGAAGGATGTTAACAAAGGAAAGAACATCGCAACTAGCAGTCTTCCGGATCCAGTAGCCCCAGATCAAGAGGATCATCCAATTTCAACAGCAGCACCAGATGGATACCAGGCAAATCTGATAGCTCCTGCCACCGAACAACCAATAACTAGGGCAGATCTAGACAGAGTTGTGGCTGAAGTAACCAACCGCTTCACATCCCAACAAGAAGCTTTAGTGGACCAACTTATGTCACGCTTAAGGGATGCTGAAGAATCCAACCGCAACACTGAATCATGGGATGAGTCTCAATCTGGAGGATCTCGGAGACAGCAAAGGTATTCCTTCTTCGAAGAAACTATCGACAGGAATCATAGAAACCCCGCTGAACGGAGCCGAGCTAGAACCCAGCCCGAAGTTGACCCCATGGATGTGCTCGAAACAGAACCCCACAGGGGAAGATCAAGGCAGGGGGCAACTGTAGCTGGTCCTAGCGTGCATCCAAGCAGCCAAAGACAACCACTGGATAATGCTAGAGGTGATAGACTGTACCATCCCTACAGGTCATCTGGGCGAGATAGATCCCGCAGGGAAGAACCGAGCTCATTTTTGTCCGCTCCAAGTTCAGACGAGCGGATGGCACGATTATTCAGAGAATGTGTCCAACGGGAGCAAAGGGACCGGGGAATAGGCGCTAGGGTCACCAGTCCCTTTACCCGGAATATCGAAACTGCCATCACTCCCCGGGAATGGAAAATGCCAACCATGGAACCTTACAAAGGAACTTCCGACCCCATCGTACACCTGCAGAGATACACCCAGCATATGCTCATGAGTGGAGCAACAGAAGGAGTATTATGTAAATGCTTTCCGCTATTCCTAGCAGATCTAGCTACCTCCTGGTTCTGCCATCTACCCCGAGGATCCATCAGCTCATGGGAGATGTTGAAAGAAAGGTTTATTAGCCAGTTCCTCATCCATGTGGAACAACCCAAGGATGCTTATTCTCTATCCAATATCAAACAGAAATCCGGAGAGACGCTGCAACAATATCTAACACGGTTCAACGCCACAGCAGCAACAGTTCAAGATGCCAATGAGAAACTTATCCTAACGGCCCTTTGTAGTGGCGTGCATCCGGATACCAAGTTTGCTAGGAGGTTAACAAAAGATAAACCAGCTACGTTACCTGACTTCTTCCATGAAGCTGGGAAGTATATGAGGCTTGAAAACGCTACCGCTAAAAGACAGTCAGGACAACAGGCTAAGACTACCCATGGCGACACTCCCGCTGCAACAAAGGACGTTTGAAGAAATGACTCTAGAGATAACGCTGGGGGCAAGAAGGGAGGAAAGCGTTTATATCAACCAGGACAGAGATTTGACTCTTGCCCCCCTCCCTTGCTTTAAACTTCGTCCTGGATGGCTAGAAGGATGTTTTTAATCATTTCACCAAATGGGTGGAAGCGGACCCTTTAAAATAAAATATCTTTGGCATAAATTATCAACTTCTTACATAAATTATCAACTTCTTGATCAAAAAATATTCTATGCAGGTACGGAGTCCCACTCAAGATCATATCAAACAATGGACTCCAGTTTGACAACAAAGAGTTTACCAACCGATGCCAAGAGCACATAATTCACAAAAGCTTCTCATCTGTAGCTTATCCTCAGGCAAACGGACAAGTCAAAGCTGTCAACAGAATTCTCAAAACCCTAACCAAGAAGAAGCTTGAAAAGTCAAAAGACGCTTGGGTGGACGAACTTCCTACGGCACCCTGGGCCTGCCGCACCTCTCATAGAACATCAACGGGGCATACTCCTTTCTCTTTGGCATACAGATTGGAGGCCATGCCCCCAGTTGAAACTGTAGCGCCATCTCACCATGGGACCCACTGCAACCCAGAAGAAAACGAAGAACTCCTCCTCATGTCTTTGGATCTGATTGAGGAGAGGAGAAACGATGCAACACTTAAAAGCAGAAGCCCACAAGCAAAAAGTGGCAGCACAATGCAACTCCAAAATCAAGCATCGCAGCTTACAAGAGGGAGATCTTATCCTCATGCGGATCCTCCCGCAACACCGAATCATGGACCGAGTCCCAATCTGGAGGATCTGTGAGACAACAATGACCTTTCTTCTTCGAAGAGGTTAATAAAGAAATGGTCATGGTAGGAGCCGAGCCCGGACTCAGCCCGAATTCCGACCTGAGGAAACACTTGGAACCAAACCCAACGGGGGAGGTGCCAGGCAGGGGTCGGATATAGCTGAGCCTGTCATGCTACCTAACCATGAAAGCACCAGTAGACGGACCATATGAAATTCATCAAGATCTTCACAACAACGGAGCTTATATTTTGTCAACAGTGGACGGAGTGGTGTTCCAGAGGGCTTGGAACATCCGACACCTCCGTCGATACTTTGCTTAACACGTACCGCCCATATGAAGCGTATTAACACGGTGGACGTAGGCATTATCGTGCCGAACCACTTTAAAAATCTTATCTCTTGTTACCTTGTGCCTTCATATCTTGGCTGCTTGTTAAGCTTTATCCCTTTCTGTTGAACAAAATCCTATGGCATCTCCACTCAAGATGCACCGCGGCCTCATCTGGACTAGGCCTAACAGGTACGCTACGATTCTATGCACTCGCCAATGAGACACTTTTGCTCCAGCATCCCTCTGCTGCGGGTTAACTCATTGTGCGCCTGCCCTCAAAGCCAACTGTAATGAGCCGATTATAAGTCATCATAAAGGCCGACTATAGCCGATGGCAGCTCATTACGGCGTTCGGCTCGCCGGTAACTGTGAACCTACTTTAAGCCCCAACATAAGGTGTGGCCAGCCAGGGGTAGTTCACGGCCAACGGCACCCACGCTAGCCGGCCACGGTAAATCGAATAATACCCACGATTACGGACCATAATGGTTCGGGTAGTTACCGTGCGCGATCTCGGCTCCGATGTGTCTTAAGTGCGGCTGTGGTAAAAAAGAAAACTCCCCGCGGAGGCGTAAGATGGGTGACAAATGTCTCCAAGACCCACAGCTAGGGAAAGTGACTACAAAACCCGTTTGCCACGAACTTAAGCACATCGACGGCCTTCCGTGACTGGAAGTTTTACTTTCACTATATTTCCATTTCATTTAAATATTTTTCTCCTATCCTGTATAACAAACTCTAAAGTACAGGAAACCAAATAGGAAGCATTCACTCATGAGGCTCTAAGCCTGCATGCTGGGTAGCAGGGCGCTCTGCTATACCCGTAAACAGTTACACAAGACACTCAAAGCTACCGCCTGCGAATAAAACATAAAGGGCGGTACTCTCTTCTCTTGTACATAAATGCGTAACTATAACTTATTCATACACTGACATTGCAAAACGTGAAATTATATTTCAAGCAAAAACTTAACATCAAACACAAGTGGAATCACAGGCATATACATAATTATACTTCTCACACAGCACATAAAGATAGCAACAACATTTGAACATGACAAAATCAGCTTATATTATAAGATCACACGAAGTTATTCTTTGCAAATAATTTTATTACAGTTGCATATCAAAGACTAACATGAACAGTGATAAAAAAAGAAACAAAAAGATGGCAGATGCATCCACACTCCATCACCAACTCCCCCAGCCTACTTAGCCGCAGGATCAGAACCCCCAGCATGTGGATCTGAAGTCCCACCTGTCCAGATCGGAAGAGGAATTCATTAAACGAACGATCAAGTTATGAAAACACGGAAAGAAAAGAAAGGGAAAAGAATAACTCACCAGCATCCGCCGCTTGATCCTCATCATCCAACTGCACGCCCGCTTCCTCCGCAGCAAGCAGCCGCATCCCCTCCTTCACCGCCGCTTGCTCCTCCTTTGAGAACTGAGCAGTAACCGCACTCAAGTTGAAAGCCTTTCCGCCTTCCTTACCCGCGTTCACCCTGGCCTCCTCTAAAGCCTGGAGATACACCTTGGCCATGACCCGAGGGTAATCGTCCATCCAAGACAAGCCGCCCTCTTTCCAAGTATGGAAGTACATATCCTGAAGCATCTCATCCATCATCCCCTCATTTTCCTCAAACTCCTTCACCCGAGCCTCGGAAGCTTGCAACTTAGCGACGGCGACGTCCCTCTCTGATTGGTATCTCAAGCAGTCAGCCTGGAGTGACCTCCTCATTTCCTCCTCCTTCAACCTAAGGGACCTCCTCATCTCCTCCATCTCCTCCTTCAACTCAGCCTGAGCCATCTCCGCAGCCTCGAGTCTCCCCGACAACTCCTCTACCCGCTCGAGATCCGCATTTCGAACCTCATCCACCGTTGTAATGGCCATGTTAATCCGCTCCCTGCAGGTAACCTCCATCTTCCGTAACTCCGCCCTACTGGCCTTCTCCATGGTCTCTTTCAGACGCTTGGAGGCTTCCTCATGCTGGGAAATCTGGATGGCTTGGTCGGCAAGTTGCTTGGCCTGATCGGCAACCTTTAACCTCAACCGAATGTTAGCACTCCCGATCTCTTCCCCGGCCTTGACCAACTTAGCATGATGCTCCATTAACTTCTTGGTCTCTGCGGCCACCCGGTCGATATTAGCCTTGGCCTCATCCCCCATGGTGACTACCCGTGTAGTAAGTAAATCAAGATCTAAAGATTTGGCCTCGTCCAGCACTCTTACCATGGGGTTGCGGGGAAGTAGGTGCTCGCCCGTGGTCTCATCGAATGAAATGTCCCGAAAACTTGGGTCTAAATCAGGATGGCCGGCAAAAGGGTCACGAGGCACGGGGCGAGGCACATCGGGACGCCTTATATGAATGACAGTAGAACTCTTGGAAGGAGGAGGAGGGGGGCAGGGCTCCGTGCTCTCCTCCGTAGTATCACGAGGAGGCTGAGTAGGGGGAGACAGAGTAGGAAGCTGCGAAGCAGAAGAAGACTCAAATAAGGAACGGCTCCGCTTCCTTTTCTGAATGCCCTCTTCGATGACCCCAAGAAGAGGGCGGTACTTGACTACGTCCCCAGTGCGATCAGTAGAAGGTTTCGCGGAAGCTCTCCTCGACTTAAATTGTTCCAGGCGGTGTCGAACATCCGACGTTTTACCCGCCTGGCCTGCCCCTGGAATAAAGAACAAGTGTTACGAACATACAATAATCCGCAATTCAAAAAATGTGCTAAGTTAAAAAGAAAGAAAAGTGAGGAGACACATCTGTTATACAAACCCGGCGGAGGAGTGGGATACTGCAATAAGTCCTGGATCTCATTCCAGGACGGAAGTGAACCGTAAAAAATTTCTAAGTCCTTATCGAAAATAGAATCGGCAGAAGATAAAAGTTCACCTTGCATCGCCGGAATCACCCTAGCTGAGGAACCCTTAGAGGATGGGTCAGTGCCAGCCACAGCTTTGCCGGTTTCCTTTGCCTTCTCCGTTCCCTTCTCCGTTTCCGACTCTCCCTCCGACTCCCCGAAGGCCCGACGGAGAGCCTCATCCAGTTCGAGGTCTTGTTCAGAGGTTAGAGCAGCAACACCACTACCACCTTGACCTTCGCCATCTCCTCCACCCTCCGACCCTTCTCCAACTTCGCCTCCTTCCTCCTCTTCTACACCTTCCTCCTCCGGGACAATCGGGCAAGTACTTGGAGAAGGGCCATCGGACTTCCTCAGTTTCTTCCCCCCGACCACGGGACGCTCTGCGAAAGGCTCCCTCTTACCGCTCTTTACCGTAGCCCCCTCCTTAGCTTTAGCAGCCCTCTCCTCAGCCGTATCCCTTTGCTTAACCACGGACTGGCGCGGTAAGATCAAATTATACTCCAAAAGGGTTGCGTTCCTGATCAAGAAAGAGGCCGACCGGTCCCGTGCCGGAATAGCCTTTAGTTCAGCAGCCATTCGCACTAAGGAATCGTCCTCCACGACTGCAATACCACCTGTCGCTAGCCAGAAATAGAAGCATGTCAGAAAAAACACTACAGTCAAAACACATGAAAAATATAAATGAAATCAATCTTACAGCCGGAAGTGAAAAGGCGGAAAGAAACAGCATCGTCCTTGACGAAGAACCACTCCTTCTTGAACATGGTGAACTTGGAATACAAGTCCAGAACTGGTTTGAAGGGTACGGCCGCCTCCAGGCTAATGTACGGAGACCCCTTCTTATAGCCTCTCAGGTTGTACAAGTATCGGATTTCCCGGTTAGAAGGAGGACGCCCGTACCTCCTCTGGAAGATAACAAAAAGGCTCACCAGGATGGCATATGAGTTAGGCTGGAGCTGGAAAGGAGCCACCTTCAAATAAGTGGTGAAGCTTACTATCCAAGCGTTGATAGGGGGGATAGCGCCGCACATGCAATGGTATCTGCTAAAAGCAAAGTAGCCCTCGGGAGGATTATATGGCATCACCCCATCTCCTGGCAGCAGCATAAGAGCCCTATCTATCCCAAAGGAACGGGATATGACGTCAAGTTGCTCCTCCTTTAAGGAGCTAGGAAAGCAATCAGGGGGGGAGATCAAAAGTTCCTGTGAACCATATCCATCCACTAGAGACCTTGGAATGGGTCGATGTTGCTCGGATCCTGATTGGACTGGGGGCAAGGAAGAGGAGGGCTCTCTTGTGCCTCTAGACTTCTTTCTGTCTGATCGTGTTTCCGCTTTGCGAGACATTTTCTGCAGCAAAAGTGAAAAACATGATGTTAGAACAAGAATACAAGCAAGCATACATAAGTCCAGAGTTCCACCCAAAGACCGAATACAAAGTTCATTCGGCACTAGGGTCTTATGCTCATTCGGCACTAGGGACTTAAGTTCATTCGGCAATGGGGTCATAAGTCCATTCGGCACTAAAAAACACATCCGGTATACATATCATTCGGTAAAACAAAACCCTTCGTGTGCATTCGGCAATCATATTCATTCGGTGATAAAAAACCATTCGGCAAAAGAATATATACCTAATTCGGTATAAGCTTGGTTCGGCAGAAGTTTGGTTCGGCTAAAAATTGATTCGGCTCTCTTTGGTTCGGTAAGGGAAAACTAAGGGGGGTAGCCTCTATATATAGGCAAACTCAGGATTGCCGAACCAGCTGGTTCGGCCTACCGGACCAACATACCGGACCAGCGTACCGGTCCAACCAACAACCGAATAAAACTGTCTCTACCAGCAGAAACCAGAAACAGGGGGCACGCAGGCGCTTCACTCAGATAAGTACCGAACTCCAGAATAACTAATAAAATAAGATTATGATAACGGTGAATAAGTCGTAAAATCCTCACCGACGTGGATTAAATCGTTTACACGTGTACGCGACCTCGAATGGTCCATAGGCACGCTCTGAATGGTTATTAACCCTACCATCGTGGGAATTTACACTTTGACACGCATTCTTAAGCCCAGCGGTCATATGGATATTTGATAATTATGAAATGGCTAAGCTACTTACACATGTACGGGGTTGCGAACGATCCCTAGGCATGCTCTGAGCTGGCAATAAACCATCTTCACAAACATAAACCGGGCATCGACGATGCCGAGCCCCTTCGGGGCTCACTCTCTCGTCCTGAACGGCACAGTTCACTTCATCCCAGACATTTCGATCACGAACGGCCATCGTTTGAAATCATACTAAAACTGTAAATTCCCTCGCAGGACATCAACAGGATACGAGCATCCAGCCCATGGCGTTACAAAACAAACCTTCCTACCTCGAGGAAACAAAGCGCGACACGTGCAAGCACGTGCCCCACTTTGGGGGGCAAATGTTGGGCGAATTCTCACCCAGAAGACCTCGAGACCAAGAGGCGCCAACCTCACTTGTATTCACATCCTACCCTTCACCAGCAAAGCCAAGGGACCATTTGGAAGCCCAACCTATAGGCCATTCGGCAATAGCCCATTCGGCATCCCCAGTGCACAAGCCCATTCGGCAGAGAAATGGAGCCTCGTTCGGCAATGCATGTCCCAAGCATAGAAGCACATTCGGCAGGAGTCCATTCGGCAGATCTTATGTCCCATTCGGCATATCCTAGTTCTCATTCGGCGCGACCCATTCGGTAGCCAAGAGGAAGCTTCATCCGGTCAAACTCCTACCGGACCAACCCCATCTCCGGTCCACCATACCACTCCTACTACCGGACCAGGGTCCTACCGGTCCATGCGCCACTTCCCTACCAGTCCAACCTATGGCCGAACCAACTATTCTCCCACACATCACCTTATGCCGAACCAACAGCCAACCATGCTACCGAACCAGAGTGATGGGAAGCCATCACCGGACCAAACCTACCACCGAACCAATACATCACGCCAAACCAAAGCCTCTCCACTTCATCTCCATGCACGGCCGAATGAAGCTCCGCCGAACCAGATGACTACCAGGCCAGATTGCTTCAGCCCAGGCCCGCTGGCAGCTACATACATCCAAGACCCCTGCCCCCTACCTCACTCTATAAATAGAGGGGCAGGGGTACAACAATGGCAGACAAGTTTGAGAGCTCAAGCAAGGAAGGAACTTTCAAACTACTTTCATACACTTGTATACAAAGCATTGTACTTGTAATCTGGAAGAAGAAAGATAATAACATATAAAGTGGACGTAGGCACATTCTGGCCGAACCACTATAAATCTGCGTGTCTTTTACATTTCAGCCCTTACTTTTCTCATATTTACATACTCATCTAAAATCATTGAAAATCACACATACTCAACTAAAATAATACGACTTGGAGGTGTTTGTCCATTTTTTGTGCAAACAAACAAAAACTCCAAGTCACAGAAAAGTAAATTGCACAAAAAACAAGGATTTAGAGTGGTTCGGCGATGCGCCTACGTCCACTATGAAGTTTTTTCACTTTATTACTTAATACTTGAAGGTTACAATTGTTTTTAAGCAAATTACAGCAGAAAATGGACTTAAATTCGAAATCAGCAACCAAGGAGGTTGTATGGAGTGCTTTTGGCAGCGTTTGGGCGTATCCTTTCTCTCCAAATTCTCCGACCCCTTTTCTGAATGACCAGGGGCTCTATTTATAGGTGTGGAAGGCCAAAATCCCGCCTAAAACTCAGGGAGGTTGCCTGGCACGTAAGGGGGGCCCATAAGCCCGCGTTCTCGGAGTCCGTGCCCAGTTTGGGATTGATTCGAAGTGAACTTCGAATCGATCAAAAATGCATCCAATCGAGGCGAAATTTGGTGTGGACATTCTTCAACATGTATGCAAGCTTCTGTGAAAATTTCATGGCATTTGGATCATGGGATTGAGAGATATGATCGATTTAAGATTGCGTCTTCGTGTACCCTGTTTGCTTCGACTCCACTTATAGATTCATTCGAATCCATATGATTCGAATCCATATGGTTCGAATCCATAAGATTCGAATCCATAGGTTCGAATCCATACGGTTCGAATCCATAGGTTCAAATCCATACGGTTCGAATCCATGGATTCGAATCCATATGGTTCGACTCCATATGTTTCGAATCCATGCTTTTGTATGCGAAGGCAGTGACGTGGTGTATTGTGTGGATGGATTCGAAGCCGATGGATGCGAGGCCTATGGAGTCGAAGTTGATGGATTCGAAGCATGTACTGGCTGATGGATTCGAGGCTAGGTGAAGTCGTTGATTCGAAGCGTATTCACCTCCGATGGATTCGAAGGGAGGCACGCCCCTGATGGATTCGAAGTAGGGAGTATTTTTAGATGGGTTCGAAGTGAAGGCTTGCTTGGTGGACTCGAAGCAACTGCACTTCTCATAGGTTCGAAGTGAAGGCTTGCTTGGTGGACTCGAAGCAACTGCACTTCTCATGGGTTCGAGGCGACATGCGTCTTGATGGATTCGAAGGAAGGTCAGAGGATGGTTTCGAATTCCGTGGGTTCGAAATGGACGAATTCGAATCAATGTGGAGGTGACGGGTTCGAACCAAGCAACATTCCTCTCTTTCAACCTTGAATCCATCATAACTCGAGCATACGACCTTGGATTGACTTGAAACTTGAAATGCCGGTTCCTATGACTTTGATCATCATGTCTTGTTGATTTTGGCCCAATCCGGGCTCGGACAATATTCATCGATATCCATAGCGAAGGGGAGTACGATCAATCTCTAAGGTGAACTGTCTTCTGTTTTTGACCAGTCTTTTGATATCACGGCTTTGCCAAAAAGCGGGATAACATTTTGCCCCCCAAAGTACGTCTTGTGGGAACATGACGTGCTTTGAATAGTTGCCATCTCTTTCTGAAAAATCATTGCTCTCTTTTCGCTGAGACTCATACGCCGTATTGTTGTAACTTTGCCTTGATATGATTGATTGCTGTATAATTGCGCTTATTCGTTGGCTGTTGACTGGATGAGTGTTTGATCCCTGTAAATGTTTAAAATCGAATGTTAGTTTGATATGTGTGCATACGTATTAGTTTGACCCCTACTAACGTCGTACGTTCACGAGTTATGTTGGTTCTTGTTTGCTGCTTAATTCCGTATTGATTTTCTCCTGAATCGATTTAAGATTCAAGTCAAAGTATTGCTTTTATGGTTATCTATGATTATCCTTTCGTATCGATCCTCTCCTGAATCGGTATACGAGGTATACGAGTAGTTTTTTACATTTGAAGCGATCTCGTCCGTTTTCGCCAGTGGCCTTCGATGGATTCGAAGTTATGTTTGCGTAAATAGGTGGCTTTCGAATCGATGGCCCGATGGACCTCGTGCTTCGAATCGATTGGACCTTCGATCTAGCCCTTGCTCATGTGCTTCTTCGAATCGATGGTGCCTCGTATCGATGCTGCCTTGCCGGATTCGAAGCTTAGGAGGGAGTCGGAGCCGTAATGGATTCGAAGCTTAGAAAGGATTCGAAGCTGTGATGGATTCGAAGCTTAAAAAGGATTCGAAGCTGTGATGGATTCGAAGCTTAAAAAGGATTCGAAGCTGTGATGGATTCGAAGCGGTGATGGACTCGAAGCTTAAAAAGGATTCGAAGCTGTGATGGATTCGAAGCAGTGATGGACTCGAAGCTTAAAAAGGATTCGAAACTGTGATGGATTCGAAGCAATGATGGACTCGAAGCTGTGATGGATTCGAAGCTTAGAAGGGATTCGAAAGTAGTCGTTCGAATCGATGGGGTTGTGACCTGTGGTAAGCGGTCAATATGACCGAGAGTCGAAGCGCCACTAATCCCCCTTGGAGTCCATATAAATACATGAGGCCGACTCCATTTTCACTTTTTACCTTTTACTAATGCTTTAGCTGCTTCTTCGAATCGATCCCAGAGCCAAATCAAACTATCTTTTCCACGAGTCGATCAAATTCCTCCAAGCTTCCATTTGCAATCGAACCAAGCCAGGTAACCAAGGGATTGATTCGAGTTGAGAATGATAAAACTGGAATTTTTTGGCATTGATTCAACAATTTCTTCTGGAAATCTTGAAGTGTGGCAAGATATGAACAAAGTGGGTCGACTCGATGGAACTGAGGAATGAACCCATGCGTGTCGTATCATTCAGGGCGTTGTCTTACATTGTTTCGCATTGATCCAGTGGTGAGTGCTTCGAGTTGGTTTCGAATGTGCAGCTTCGAATCGATGATTGCAGGTGAACAAGAAAAAGGCTTGCGGTGATCGATTCGAAACAGCAATATTTCGATCGATTCGAAGCGATGATACGTTGATTGATTCGAAGGAGTTTAACTCCGATCGATTCGAAGTCAGGTAGGGTTCCATGGGTTCGAACTGCTCTTGATGGATTCGATGGAGTTCGACTTCGATCGATTCGAAGTCAGGTGGAGTTCCATGGATTCGAACTGCTCTTGATGGATTCGAAGTCAGGTGGGGCTCCATGGGTTCGAACTTCTCCTCTGTTCCCAGGTCTCATTGAGTCGAACAACGTGGCATTGGGGCGTGCCGATTCGAAGTTTATCGATTCGACTCGTGTCGAATCGAGTTGATCGATTCGAACGTTCTCGCTTCTGGAACTTCCACTCCTTTGATTTGCTCCAATATCTGAACTACGACCAACTTTAAATTGAACTCTGACGAACTCACTAAATTTTTAGCATATTTGATTCTGACGGGCTTTGTCCTTGCATGATCAAAGTTGACCTGACCTGTCTTTTGGAGCTCGTCGATGGCACCATGACTTAAACACGTATAACGAATTCATACTTGAATTGGTCAGTAGTATCTGAGTGACGTGAAAGTGAGGGTCAGCAATGACGGTCGTTTTCGTTTTCCGATTCCAAAGTTTTGTCGTTCGGACACCGTGTTCCAATCTTGTAAAATTTGCTTTAGTTATGCACTTGCACTGCACGGCATATTCATATACTTCACACCGGGGAATATACGGGCTTTCTTTGTTTTTAACGCTGCTTTCTCGTGAGTTAGTTAATTATGGAGTCTTCGGGTTCTGAACAACAAGAGTTACAAAGCTTGCCTCCTCCAGTGCTAGAAATTCCAGAGATCCTTCCTGAAGTAATAGATCCTGCTCCGGACGAATTGCCGGTGGCCTTACTTATTGAGGATCCCATAGACTCCGTCCGATCCAATATTTCTGGAGCATTATTGGGTCGGATATGTTCGAAACATAACTTATCCCTGGATGACGTTTTGCTACCGGGAGTTGATGATAGACCTCACAATCCACCCGAGGGCTATACTGCTTTTTATCGCCATGCTTGTGCGGCTAGAACTCTCCCTCCGTTTAACCAATATATCAGGGAGATGCTATCGTTCATTGGAATCGCTCCCGCACAACTACATCCCAACGGGCATGCGTTGCTGAACAGTGTTTTCGTCTTATTCATGGACCGCCTCTTTCGTCCGCCTAGGCCAGCTGAGATTAGACATATATTCAACTTCAAGAGCAGGGGTGATAGTCCATCTTTCACCTTTCTGGAAGCAGTTAGAAACTGCCAGATTGTGACGGGAGCCTGGACCAGACTTAGTTACTTTAAGAATGAATGGTTCTTTGTCCGATGCCCCCCAGGATTCGCTAGGCGATGGTTGTCCAGACGTGAGTGTCGTAAATCGTGTAAGCCTTCTTTAATAGTCATTGTCGACACTCGAACTGACATCAGGTGTTTTTCTTGCGGCTATCATATCAAGGCCAGACGGTGGTCGATACAGAAACGTCATCCGAAGTTTACAAGAGATCCCGAGTGATTTGCGGCACATTGACTCGGTCTTAACTGATGATAACTTAAGGATGCTGGGTTTAATTGAGACGAACCAGAGTATTGTTGTTGAGGGGTTGGCGAAATCGGCTCCGAAGGCAAAGAGGAAAACCGGTGTAGTGATAAAAGAAATGAGCGATGATGAGAGGACGCCTACTGACACCGGGCTAGCGGCTGACCTTCCCCAAGCAGGAAAAAAGAGGAAAGGCAAGGCTGTTGTTCCTAAATTTAAGAGACGGAAGTCTGTAGTCGTGTCTCGCTTGATCCCTGGAATTATTTCTTCTGACTCCGTTCTTTGTCAACCAGGAAACATTTTCATAGGACTGGATGACGTTCCCATCCCGGAATGCGTTTCTCTTTATCACGAGTCCGGGTTGGTTGAGCTCCGGGAAGCGTTAGACATAAGCGAGTTTTTACCCGTTAGTGCAGTCGATACTTCTGGTTGGTCGGGGGCTTTGCAAATTTGCATACACTTTCATGACACTACATGACTGCTTCACATGCCATATCGATTTTGCCTGGTACTTAACTGAACTGCATCTCTTTTCCAGGTAATATTGCTGGCCGTCAGTCTACATTGGACAAACTCCGGAGAGTGCATCACCCATCAACTTATTACGAATCTCGGCGTGGAGACTCCGATCGTGATCGCGACTGGAGGCATCATGGCCAAGAGTATCATGCAAAGGATCATCACCGTGGTTACTCTAGCTAGGAACGATCGGACAGGGATCATAGACATCGCTCCCCTTCTCGATCTCCTCCGACATCCTGAAGTCACGTCCAGGTATCCGAGCCTCTGCAACATCAACCACCTTCGCAAGTTTCGAGGCTCGAGCCACATCGTCCTCGAACTGAGGTTGCAACTTCCATGTCCGCGGAGGTGACCCTTATTGGGTCTTCTGGCGAAGGGGCCATCAGGCTTGCTCAACTGAGGAAGGACTTTCCAGAGATTTGCTTTGATGCTTGTATTTTTCCTCCCAATCTTAAAAGAATTCCTGAAGATGCCGTGACCACGGCGCTCAGCTACACCCGTGACTTTTTTGCTCAGTACAAAGAATGGTATAAAGCGACTGTTAAGGCTTCCAAAGCTGCCTTCGACTGGGCCCAAATCATCGAGAAGCTGGAAGCCGACTTGGCTCAAAAGAGTCGCATTGTCGACATACTCCAATCTGAGGCGGAATCTTCCCACAAGGCCGAGGTCGAGTCGTTAAAAAAGGTTGATGAGACATTAGTTGAGATGGCGAAAATGCAACAGGCACAATGTACTTTAGTTGAAGACTTAGGCCATCGATACAAGAATGTTGAATCTGAGCGGGATGCGGCAGTCAAGGAACTAGAGGAGTTAAAGGCTAAGTTCGCTAACATGAATAAAGAAAAAGACGACGCGAACGTGGCCGCGCAAGAAGCGTGTGAGCAGGCTGTATCTTTTCGAGCTGAGCGCGATGCGGCAATTGTAAGGGTTAAGGAGGTTGAATCGGAGGTGGAGGAAAGAGTCCAAGCAGAGAGGTTCAAGATGGAGACCGAATTCGACGATCTCTTGGACACATATAATGCCAATGTATTAGAGCATAGAAATCTCTCCTGGCTAGGGGATTACTCGATGCCTCTCTACAATGCTTGGAAGAAATTAGTGGAAAACAAGAGGATGTCTTGTCCGGATGGGGTACTAGATGAGTTTGAGCTTGAGTCACGTCTGCTCAGCGAGGATGAGAGGAGAACCCTTCATGAAGCAATAATTTCTGTTGAAAAAGAAAGACTTGGCGTCCATCAAACGGAGGTTGGCGAAGGTTCGGGTATTGTGCATCATAGCGAGAATACTGAAGTCCCTGTTTCGACTTCATCCGAAGCTGTTGCTGTGGTTGATCCACAAGCTATTCCAGCCTACAATCCGGACCAACCGGAACTGTCTTCGGGCAAGACTCTCGTCCCCGAGCTTGTTCAAGCTCCAAGGCAAGGTAAAGTAGGTATTTTGATTACTCTCCTTACGTCTTAAAACATTGATTTTCGAGGGAATTTCTTGGTCTGATAGCTCTAATTTTTGTTGTTTAGTGACCGAGAGTGTCGCACCCGTGCTCCCTGTTCCTTCGGCTTTATATCCTACGCGTGGAGTTATTGTCAGCGAGGCGATTTCAACTGCCGCCATGGTTGGTGATATGGGAGAGGGAGGCTCAATGTCATTCGATGTTCAAATGTTTGAAGAGCTATTTGGTCACCCTCTTGACCCCATCCCCGATCTTTCTTTTGCGACGAGTGGAGATGCTCCAGTTTCTAGCTCGATTATGATGACCACCAGTGTATCTAGCGCGGCTAGCCGAGATAAGTGCTGAGATGGCTACGACAGTGACAGTTGGTCCCGGTTGTGACGCTGCTCCCTCAAGCTTATCTTCTCTAATGATGATTTCTCCTGGTGGCACGGTAACCGTCTCGAGTGTTGCTGACCAAGTACATGTTACCGCTCCCATGCCCTCGGCTCACCCCCACAGAAGGATCTCTATCCCTTCCAGTTCTGAGGAAGACGTCGATATTATGCCAGACCCGGAGGATGTTCCCAAGAAAGGCAAAAAGTCTTGCAGGAAGCCAGGCAGTGGGTGTAGCGGCTCGACTCCGAGGAAGAAGCACCGGAGGAAGAAAGAGTGAGCCCTTCGCTTTGTCATGTGATTACGGATAACAATTCTTTTATCTTTTCTCTTGTTCTTTTTGGGCCGTGTATATGTGTGGATTCGGCCTCTACTTAATCGAAACATCTTTACTTGCCATGTAATCAAACCAGTTTTTGTTGGCTGATAAAATGGGAAATTATTCTTTTCTTTTACCTAAATGCCTTGCAGTATTTGTTTTCTATCTGCTCAATATTTTAAAGATAGCTTCGTGTCGTGATTTAATGAATGAGTTGGACTCTGAGTACATTATCACTTAAGCCAGTGATTAACACTCAGCTTCTTGCCCCTTAGTTGCGGGGAATAATATTCATATTCTGGCGGCTGATTGCGTTTATTGCAAGTCTTGGGCACATGCCCCCCTTCTGGGGACTTATGACAATTTGAGATCGATAATCTGTCCTGCATTCCAGGAATCTGAGAGTTATCGATGTTTGGAACACGGTTCGCGCTCTGGGAACTCGGAATTGATGTTCACACTCCACTTCATGCTATGGGGATTGGGAGTTGATGTTGACAACTCGGCCCGTATTTCGGGAACTTCGAATTGTTGTTTGTACTTCGATTCGCGCTCCGGAAATCTGGACTAGATGCTTATACTCCAATTCGCACTCTGGGAAGTTGGAGTTTGTTCGCACTCCGGGAACGAATTATGGAATGTTTATACTCCAATTTACGCTGTGGGAAGTTGGAGTTAGTCGATAGGTGGTCAGTCACACCTATTTGGGCTTTTTAGGAATTCGTTCACACTCTGCGAACGACGGATTTGATGTTTATACTCCAATTCGCGCTGCGGGAAGTTGGAGTTAGCCGATAGGTGGTCAGTCACACCTATTTGGGCTTTCTAGGAATTCGTTCACACTCTGGGAATGACGGATTTGATGTTTATACTCCAATTCGCACTCTGGGAAGTTGGAGTTAGCCGATAGGTGGTCAGTCACACCTATTTGGGCTTTTTAGGAATTCGTTCACACTCTGGGAACGACGGATTTGATGTTTATACTCCAATTCGCACTCTGGGAAGTTGGAGTCCGTTCGCGCTCCGGGAACGAATTATGGAATGTTTATACTCCAATTCACACTCCGGGAAGTTGGAGTCCGTTCGCACTCCGGGAACGATTATGGAATGTTTATACTCCAATTCACACTATGGGAATTCGGAGTTAGCAAAAGGATTGTCGTGTATCAATCCTTGGGAATGCTGGTATTGTGTTTTGTCCCCGAGCTCGGGTTTCATTTAGTGAGTGACTGGTCGTATCACGGTTACTCCCTATTTAAATAAATCCCACCGTGCGATGGAATTTAGCTCTTTGTGTAACGTGATATTATGTGTTATTTTCAGTGAATCACAACTTTTGGCTCGAAGAGATGGCATTTTATTGCTGAAACGAAAGAAATATGGAAAAATCAATTGCCTTATTACAAGTTCAAATTTCAAAATGCAAAAACAAAATGCTAAGAAAGAAATTGATAAAAAATAGATAAATAAAGCCTGTCAGATGTAGTAGCGACGGAGGCTTCTGCTATTCCAGGCTCTTGGTAAAGTGAGACCATCAACGGTTGATAACTTGAATGTGCCATCTCTGAGCTTTTGTGAAATCATATACGACCCTTCCCAATTTGGGTTTATGTGCGAAGGGACCGGGTAAATTCTCTTGAGTACCAGGTCGCCGGGTTCAAAAGTTCGTGGGCGGACCTTGGCGTTGTATATTCGAGCGACTCGACCTCGATATGCAGCTGCCCTCACATCGACTTCTTCACGCTTCTCATCAAGCAGATCTAGGGATTCAGCAAGTAATATAGCATTCGTTTTCGGGTCGTAGTATGTCACACGGTGAGAGTGAACTTCCATTTCGACTGGAACAACTGCCTCAGAGCCATAGGATAGAGAAAAAGGGGTGTGTCCGGTCGCAGTTTTGCGAGTTGTTCTGTACGCCCACAGAGCCATTGGTAGTTCATCAACCCACTTGCCCCCGGCTTTCTCCAGTCTTTTCTTCAATATAGACTAGATAACCTTATTGACGGCCTCGACCTGACCATTCGCTTGTGGGTGCGCTACTGCTGAGAATCTCTTATGGATGTGAAATCGCCGACAGAAGTCCCTGAATTCAGCACTGTCGAATTGGGTTCCATTGTCGGTGATAATAGTATGTGGGAGACCAAACCGGCAGATGATGTTGCGTACCACGAAGTTGATTACCTTTTTTGTTGTAATTGTTGCACGAGGCTCAGCCTCAGCCCATTTGGTGAAGTAATCAACCGCAACTATGGCGTACTTTGCACCCCCTTTAGCTAAAGGCAATGCACCGATTATATCCATCCCCCACATTGCAAATGGCCACGGGCTGACCATTTGGGTTATTTCAGAAGGCGGGGCTCTAGGGATCCGAGCGTGTCTCTGGCATTTATCACATCTTTTGGCATAATCCTTAGCATCGCGGTTAACGGTAAGCCAATAATATCCGTATCGAAGTATTTTCTTGGCAAGTGCTTGCCCCCCAGTGTGATCGCCACATTCTCCTTCGTGCACCTCACGCAACACTCGCTTGATTTCGTCATGTGCGATACACCGGAGAAGAGGAACAGAGTATCCCCTCCGATACATAACTCGGTTTTGAATGAAAAATCGTCAAACCTTTCAAAGAATCTGTCTTCTTTAACTTCGTCGTTCTGGCAGTGTGCCATGCTCAATGTAGTCTCGGTAGGGGTCATCCATGATTCCCTCTCGGAGGTAGCTTCAAATGTGAGTTCATTTTTCGTTCGATCAATGCTTGGAGAGGATAAAGTCTCGACGGGAACGAGTCCCAAGTGTTGAGTTTCGCCTGTGCTTGCCAACTTTGCCAACGAATCGGCTTTCTGATTGTGCTCTCGGGGTATGTAGAAGATGGTATAATAATCAAACTGACCCAGTATTTCTCGGACCTGGGTTAGATAAGCGGCTAGTCTTCGATCCTTGGCCTGATATTCACCCCGAACTTGGCATACCACCAACTGGGAATCGCAGTAGATCTCCACAGCGATAATTCTCAGGTCACGGGCCAACTTCAACCCGGTGAGCAAGGCTTCGTATTCAGCTTCGTTGTTGGTTGCCCGGAAATTAAACTTTAAGGCGTAGCAGATGGATCGGCCTTCGGGAGTCACAAACACTATTCCTGCGCCCGAGCACCGATCGTTGGATGCACCATCAGTGTATAGCTTCCATATATATTCGGGGGAGTTACTAGTTTCAGGTAAGTCTTCAGGAACAGTGAATTCGGCAATGAAATCTGCTAGGACTTGACCGTGTATGGCTCTCCTCGGAACATATGTGATGTCGAATTGACTCAGTTCAATGTTCCACTTTAGTAACCTACCAGACGTCTCAGGTCGTGTGAGAACCTGTCGTAACGGTTGGTCGGTGTACACAATGATAGAGTGAGCCTGAAAATATGGATGGAGCTTCCTCGAGGCGATGACTAGGCAGTATGCCAATTTTTCTAGCCTTGGATAATTTCTCTCGGCCCCGGTTAATCGTTTACTGACATAATAGACTGGTTTCTGTGTTCGGTCTTCCTCTCGAACTAATGCAGCACTAATAGCGTTTTCAGATACAGCCAGATAAAGGTATAATTGTTCGTGATCAACAGGTTTTGAAAGAATCGGTGGTGTGGAAAGATGCTGAACTGGCGATTGAAACGCGCCCTCACATTCCGTAGTCCATTCGAAGTTTCGTTTCCCTTTTCGGATCAGATCGAAGAAAGGGATGCATTTATCCGTTGATTTCGAGATGAACCTGCTCAGCGCTGCGACCTTCCCATTGAGACTCTGAACCTATTTTATGGTCCTTGGGGTTTGAAGATTCCTGATTGCCCAGATCTTCTCGGGGTTGGCCTCTATTCCCCGGGCGTTGACGATGAACCCAAGGAACTTTCCGGAAGCGACCCCAAAATGACATTTTAGCGGATTGAGCTTCATCCCATATCTCCGGAGGACATTGAACATTGACTCTAAGTCTTTGACATGATCAGTGGAGTATCGTGATTTTAGCAACATGTCATCCACATAGACCTCCATGGTTTTCCCGATCTGGTCGGCAAACATTCGGTTGACTAAGCGTTGGTAAGTTGCTCCGGCATTCTTTAAACTAAAAGGCATGACCTTGTAGCAGTATAGTCCCAGGTCAGTTACGAAGCTTGTATGTTCTTGATCGGGCACCTGCATGGGTATCTGATTGTAAACAGAGTAAGCATCCATGAAGGATAATAATTCATGTCCGGCCGTCGAATCCACAAGTTGATCGATTCGAGGAAGTGGAAAACTGTCTTTCGGACAAGCCTTGTTTAAGTCAGAGTAGTCGATGCACGTTCTCCATTTTCCATTCGGTTTGCGGACAAGTACAGGATTGGATACCCACTCCTGGTACAAAGCATCTCGGATAAACCCATTCGTCTTCAACTTATCGACTTCTTCTTTGAGGGCGGCAGATCTCTCTGGATCCATACCGCGTCTCTTTTGCTTGACCGGGATGTACCGCGGGTCAATATTTAAGGTGTGGCTCGCGATGTCCGACGAGATTCCACACATATCGGAGTGCGTCCAGGCGAATACGTCTAGATTTGCTTGGAGAAATTCGACCAATTCTTGTTGTGCTTGCAGGTTTAGCTAAGACCCAATTTTCAATATTTTCGAATCGTTATTGTCATCAATTGGAACATCGATCGTCAGCTCGGCTGGGGAAGCTTGACTTTCTTTGGATTCATCATTATCTTCAGTGTCTCGAGGGTCAAGATCCTTCTGGAATTGGTCGTGGTGCCCGGGCCGAGGCCCAGGCGCTAATTGTCAATCATCGGCAAAGCGGACGTAGAGAGATTCCTCCATGCCCTTTCCTTTCGCCCTCCTCTATGCTTCTCGTAGTTCAGCAACATAACAGGCTCTCCCGGCAGCCTGATCCCCTTGAATGACCCCAATCCCGTGGTCAGTAGGGAACTTTAGAGTCAAACACCACGGGGCAATTGCTGCCCTAAATTCGGCAAGGGCTGGTTGGCCCAAAAAGGCATTATAGGGTGAATGGATATCCAGGACAATAAATTGTAACATTCGGACTCTGCGGCGTTCTCCGTTTCCCAATTCTACTGGCAATTCCACCATCCCGGTGGGTATATTAGCACTTCCATCGAAGCCGTGGATCCTACATTGACAAGGCTTTAGATCTTTAGTCTCCATCTTCATCTGATCATAGGCCCTCTTAAACAAGATGTTTACTGAGCTTCCACTATCTACCAGGATCCTCTTCATCCAAGCAGGACCAACCTGGGCGGGTATGACTAGTGGGTCTATAGTCGGGGCTTCGACTTTATCAGCATCTCGGTTTCTAAATACGATATCATCCGCCATCGTCTTCTGTTGCTTAGCCGGAGCCCCTTCATCAAGTGTACTGCAGCTTTCAAAACTCACGTGCCTGATCGAATTGGCGTATGATTCCATTTCCCTCCAACTTCGATCCGCTGGATGAGGGCCTCCACTGACTGTATTTATGACCAACCTTCCGCTTGTACGAGCGGGCTCCTCCTGTCTTTCTTGGTTCTGTGCACGATTTTGGTTTGACGGGCCCACACCACCGGCTTGCGGTGCCCGCACAAATTGGTCCAACTTCCTTTCTCTAATTAGTTTTTCAATAAGGTCTTGCAAATGCCTGCAGTCATTGGTGTTGTGTCCATAGCTTTCATGAAATCTACAAAACTTCCCCGTTTGAATCTGTTTCTCCGACGATGGCTTCGGAGTCGGCTTCTTATATTGCATCGCATTACAGGTTTGTAGATATACATTTTCCAATGTCGTATTCAGTGGTGTATAGCTTTCAAACATTTGCGCCCTACATCGCGGGCCACGATTCTGATCCTGCTTCTTACTCCTATTATCGCCGTTCCTTTGCTGGGTTTGCTTGTTCTGAATATTCAACTGTACTCTTCCTGAGCCCTCTTTTGACTATTTAACCGCCATATTGCTTTGAACCCCTCCATTGCTGGGCCTCGCATCGTCCTGCTTCCTAGATTGTTTTGCATCCTCACGCCTCAAGAATTGGGCGGCTTTGGAATAGAAACGATCCAACGACGCGGGAGGTTTTCCAGCTAGCCAGTTTCCAAAATCAGAGTCGGGGTCAATCCCCTTAGTCAGAGCCATCAAGATTGAATTATCATTGGGGTTAGTGATTTCTGCACAGGCGGCGTTGAATCTTTCCAGGTATCGCCTGAGTGTCTCCCCGGGGGCTTGAGTGACACTAGATAAAGTATTTACGTCTTTAGGCCTGGCAATGTGCATACGGAATTGCTCAATAAATTTGGTAGCCAATTGGTCAAACGAGGAGATGGACCGTGGTGGTAATCGTGTAAACCACATTGTCACAATTCCCCCTAAGGAAATGGGAAAACTACGGCACTTTACTGCATCATCAGCTCTGGCAGCAGTCATTGACCATTCGTATTTCAGGATATGCTGGCTAGGGTCGGAGTTTCCTTCATACATGGGCAAAGCCGGCATCCTGAATCGCCGGGGAGGCTCAGCATACAATATGTCATCAGTGAACGGGGTGTGACTTCGAGAGATCCCCCAATCGTCATTTGTTAAACCTTGACTTTCGCGAACCATTTGGCGGACCATAGCTGAGAGATCAGGCGTTGCCATATTCGAAGGGTGTCGAGCCAAAGTGTGGTCAGGTTCCAAAGTGCGAGGTGGGATCGGGCGCTGTCGACGATCCGAATCTCGCGTCCTTGGCTCGACGTCTTCTGGGACATTCGGTCCTGGGACACGTTCCTGTAGGTGGTAGTTTGGACTGGAGTGATTTCGAGTGTCAACTCCTATGTCAACTGCGGTGGCTTGGTTATCTGCAGTTAATGTTTGCCGGAGACCAGCCACTCTCCAGCGATGGTAAATCATAGACCAGCCACGGGGATCCCGTTTTACAGAAAAAATCCACGTGACGAAAAAAAGAAGGGTAAAAAGCTTCCATGACCCGATTGAGGTTCGGATACGATTTTTGGGTATGAAACTAACCAGTGACGGCTGAAAGCTGTCATTGCTGTAGAACTCACAGATACCTTCGTTTTGACTGGTTATGGTTCCCGTAACTCTAAACGAGCCAAGAGTTATGGCCCTCCGAAGAATCGATATCCATAGGGTGCAACATCTACGGTGCAAGGTGCAACATCCGTCCAAAATGACGAAACAGTGTCGTACGACCTTTAGAAATGAGTGCATGGGTTTGAAACATTGCAGTACCATGGTGCACCACTCTCCAGCGATGGTAAATCAAAGACCAGCCACGGGGATCCCGTTTTACAGAAAAAATCCACGGGACGAAAAAACAAAGGGTAAAAAACTTCAATGACCCGATTGAGGTTCGGATAGGATTTTTGGGTACGAAACTAACCAGTGACGGCTGAAAGCTGTCATAGCTGTAGAACTCACAGATACCTTCGTTTCGACTGGTTATGGCTCCAGTAACTCTAAACGAGCCAAGAGTTATGGCCCTCCGAAGAATAGATATCCACAGGGTGTAACATCTACGGTGCAAGGTGCAACATCCGTCCAAAATGACGAAACAGTGCCGTACGACCTTTAGAAATGAGTGCATGGATTTGAAACATTGCAGTACCATGGTGCACCACTCTCCAGCGATGGTAAATCATAGACCAGCCATGGGGATCCCGTTTTACAGAAAAAATCCACGTGACGAAAAAACGAAGGGTAAAAAACATCCTTGACCCGATTGAGGTTCGGATAGGATTTTTTGGGTATGAAACTAACCAGCGACGGCTGAAAGCCATCATAGCTGTAGAACTCACAGATACCTTCGTTTTGACTGGTTATGGCTCCCGTAACTCTAAACGAACCAAGAGTTATGGCCCTCCGAAGAATCGATATCCACAGGGTGCAACATCTACGGTGCAAGGTGCAACATCCGTCCAAAATGACGAAACAGTGCCGTACGACCTTTAGAAATGAGTGCATGGATTTGAAACATTGCAGTACCATGGTGCACCACTCTCCAGCGATGGTAAATCATAGAGCAGCCACGGGGATCCCGTTTTACAGAAAAAATCCACGTGACGAAAAAACGAAGGGTAAAAAACTTCCTTGACCCGATTGAGGTTCGGATAGAATTTTGTGGGTACGAACTAACCAGTGACGCTGAATGCAGTCATATCTGTAGAACTCACAGATACCTTCGTTTTGACTGGTTATGGCTCCCGTAACTCTAAACGAGCCAAGAGTTATGGTCCTCCGAAGATTCGATATCTACAGGGTACAACATCTACGGTGCAAGGTGCAACATCTGTCCAAAATGACGAAACAGTGCCGTACGACCTTTAGAAATGAGTGCATGGATTTGAAACATTGCAGTACCATGGTGCACCACTCTCCAGCGATGGTAAATCATAGACCAGCCACGGGGATCCCGTTTTACAGAAAAAATCCACGTGACGAAAAAACGAAGGGTAAAAAACTTCCTTGACCCGATTGAGGTTCGGATAGGATTCTTGGGTACGAAACTAAGCAGTGACGGCTGAAAGCTGTCATAGTTGTAGAACTCACAGATATCTTCGTTTTGACTGGTTATGGCTCATGTAACTCTAAACGAGCCAAGAGTTATAGCCCTCCGAAGAATCGATATCCACAGGATGCAACATCTACGGTGCAATGTGCAACATCCGTCCAAAATGGCGAAACAGTGTCGTACGACCTTTAGAAATGAGTGCATGGATTTGAAACATTGCAGTACCATGGTGCACCACTCTCCAGCGATGGTAAATCATAGACCAGCCACGGGGATCCCGTTTTACAGAAAAAATCCACGTGACGAAAAAACGAAGGGTAAAAAACTTCCATGACCCGATTGAGGTTCGGATAGGATTTTTGGGTTTGAAACTAACCAGTGACGGCTGAAAGCTGTCATAGCTGTAGAACTCACAGATACCTTCGTTTTGACTGGTTATGGCTCCCGTAACTCTAAACGAGCCAAGAGTTATGGCCCTCCGAAGAATCGATATCCACAGGGTGCAACATCTACGGTGCAAGGTGCAGCATCCGTCCAAAATGACGAAACAGTGCCGTACGACCTTTAGAAATGAGTGCATGGATTTGAAACATTGCAGTACCATGGTGCACCACTCTCCAGTGATGGTAAATCATAGACCAGCCACGGGGATCCCGTTTTATAGAAAAAATCCACGTGACGAAAAAACGAAGGGTAAAAAACTTCCTTGACCCGATTGAGGTTCGGATAGGATTTTTTGGGTATGAAACTAACCAGTGACGGCTGGAAGCGGTCATAGATGTAGAACTCACAGATACCTTCGTTTTGACTGGTTTTGACTCCCGTAACTCTAAACGAGCCAAGAGTTATGGCCCTCCGAAGAATCGATATCCACAGGGTGCAACATCTACGATGCAAGGTGCAACATCCGTCCAAAATGACGAAACAGTGCCGTACGACCTTTAGAAATGAGTGCATGGATTTGAAACATTGCAGTACCATGGTGCACCACTCTCCAGCGATGGTAAATCATACACTAGCCACGGGGATCCCGTTTTACAGAAAAAATCCACGTGACGAAAAAACGAAGGGTAAAAAACTTCCATGACCCGATTGAGGTTTTGACTGGTTATGGCTACCGTAACTCTAAACGAGCCAAGAGTTATGGCCCTCCGAAGAATCGATATCCACAGGGTGCAACATCTACGGTGCAAGGTGCAACATCCGTCCAAAATGATGAAACAGTGCCGTACGACCTTTAGAAATGAGTGCATGGATTTGAAACATTGCAGTACCATGGTGCACCACTCTCCAGCGATGGTAAATCATAGACCAGCCACGGGGATCCCGTTTTACAGAAAAAATCCACGTGACGAAAAAACGAAGGGTAAAAAACTTCCATGACCCGATTGAGTTTCGGATAGGATTTTTTGGGTATGAAACTAAACAGTGACAGCTGAAAGCAGTCATAGCTGTAGAACTCACAGATACCTTCGTTTTGACTGGTTATGGCTCCCGTAACTCTAAACGAGCGAAGAGTTATGGCCCTCCGAAGAATCGATATCCACAGGGTGCAACATCTATGGTGCAAGGTGCAACATCCGTCCAAAATGACGAAACAGTGCCGTAGGACCTTTAGAAATGAGTGCATGGATTTGAAACATTGCAGTACCATGGTGCACCACTCTCCAGCGATGGTAAATCATAGACCAGCCACGGGGATCCCGTTTTACAGAAAAAATCCACGTGACGAAAAAACGAAGGGTAAAAAACTTCCATGACCCGATTGAGGTTTTGACTGGTTATGGCTGCCGTAACTCTAAACGAGCCAAGAGTTATGGCCCTCCGAAGAATCGATATCCACAGGGTGCAACATCTACGGTGCAAGGTGCAACATCCGTCCAAAATGATGAAACAGTGCCGTACGACCTTTAGAAATGAGTGCATGGATTTGAAACTTTGCAGTACCATGGTGCACCACTCTCCAGCGATGGTAAATCATAGACCAGCCACGGGGATCCCGTTTTACAGAAAAAATCCACGTGACGAAAAAACGAAGGGTAAAAAACTTCCTTGACCCGATTGAGGTTCGGATAGAATTTTTTGGGTATGAAACTAACCAGTGACGCTGAAAGCAGTCATATATGTAGAACTCACAGATACCTTCGTTTTGACTGGTTATGGCTCCCGTAACTCTAAACGAGCCAAGAGTTATGGCCCTCAAAAAATCGATATCCACAGGGTACAACATCTACGGTGCAAGGTGCAACATCAGTCCAAAATGACGAAAAAGTGCCGTACGACCTTTAGAAATGAGTGCATTGATTTGAAACATTGCAGTACCATGGTGCACCACTCTCCAGAGATGGTAAATCATAGACCAGCCACGGGGATCCCGTTTTACAGAAAAAATCCACGTGACGAAAAAACGAAGGGTAAAAAACTTCCTTGACCCGATTGAGGTTCGGATAGGATTTTTGGGTACGAAACTAATCAGTGACGGCTGAAAGCTATCATAGCTGTAGAACTCACAGATACCTTCGTTTTGACTGGTTATGGCTCCCGTAACTCTAAACGAGTCAAGTGTTATGGCCGTCCGAAGAATCGATATCCACAGGGTGCAACATCTACGGTGCAAGGTGCAACATCCGTCCAAAATGACGAAACAGTGCCGTACGACCTTTAGAAATGAGTGCATGGATTTGAAACATTGCAGTACCATGGTGCACCACTCCCCAGCGATGGTAAATCATAGACCAGCCACGGGGATCCCGTTTTACAGAAAAAATCCACGTGACGAAAAAACGAAGGGTAAAACACTTCCGTGACCCGATTGAGGTTCGGATAGGATTTATTGGGTATGAAACTAACCAGTGACGGCTGAAAGCTTTCATAGCTGTAGAACTCACAGATACCTTCGTTTTGACTGGTTATGGCTCCCGTAACTCTAAACGAGCGAAGAGTTATGGCCCTCCGAAGAATCGATATCCACAGGGTGCAACATCTACGGTGCAAGGTGCAACATCCGTCCAAAATGACGAAACAGTGACGTACGACCTTTAGAAATTAGTGCATGGATTTGAAACATTGCAGTACCATGGTGCACCACTCTCCAGCGATGGTAAATCACAGACCAGCCACGGGGATCCCGTTTCACAGAAAAAATCCACGTGACGAAAGAACGAAGGGTAAAAAACATCCTTGACCCGATTGAGGTTCGGATAGGATTTTTTGGGTATGAAACAAACCAGTGATGGCTGAAAGCCGTCATATTGTAGAACTCACAGATACATTCGTTTTGACTGGTTATGGCTCCCGTAACTCTAAACGAGCCAAGAGTTATGGCCCTCCGAAGAATCGATATCCACAGGGTGCAACATCTACGTGCAAGGTGCAACATCCGTCCAAAATGACGAAACAGTGTCGTACGACCTTTTGAAATTAGTGCATGGATTTGAAACATTGGAGTATCATGGTACACCACTCTCCAGCGATGGTAAATCATAGACCAGTCACGGGGATCCCGTTTTACAGAAAAAATCCACGTGACGAAAAAACGAAGGGTAAAAAGCTTCCATGACCCGATTGAGGTTCGGATAGGATTTTTGGGTATGAAACTAACCAGTGACGGCTGAAAGCTGTCATTGCTGTAGAACTCACAGATACCTTCGTTTTGACTGGTTATGGCTCGCGTAACTCCAAACGAGCCAAGAGTTATGGCCCTCCGAAGAACCGATATCCACAGGGTGCAACATCTACGGTGCAAGGTGCAACATCCGTCCAAAATGACGAAACAGTGCCGTACGACCTTTAGAAATGAGTGCATGGATTTGAAACATTGTAGTACCATGGTGCACCACTCCCCAGCGATGGTAAATCATAGACCAGCCACGGGGATCCCGTTTTACAGAAAAAATCCACGTGACGAAAAAACGAAGGGTAAAAAACATCCGTGACCCGATTGAGGTTCGGATAGGATTTTTTGGGTATGAAACTAACCAGTGATGGCTGAAAGCTGTCGTAGCTGTAGAACTCACAGATACCTTCGTTTTGATTGGTTATGGCTCCCGTAGCTCTAAACGAGCCAAGAGTTATGGCCGTCCGAAGAATCGATATCCACAGGGTGCAACATCTACGGTGCAAGGTGCAACATCCGTCCAAAATGACGAAACAGTGCCGTACGACCTTTAGAAATTAGTTCATGGATTTGAAACATTGAAGTACTATGGTGCACCACTCTCCAGCGATGGTAAATCATAGACCAGCCACGGGGATCCCGTTTTACAGAAAAAATCCACGTGACGAAAAAACGAAGGGTAAAAAACTTCCATGACCCGATTGAGGTTCGGATAGGATTTTTGGGTATGAAACTAACCAGTGACGGCTGAAATCTGTCATAGCTTTAGAACTCTGAGATACCTTCGTTTTGACTGGTTGTGGCTCCCGTAACTCTAAACGAGCCAAGAGTTATGGCCCTCCGAAGAATCGATATCCACAGGGTGCAACATCTACGGTGCAAGGTGCAACATCCGTCCAAAATGACGAAACAGTGCCGTACGACCTTTAGAAATGAGTGCATGGATTTGAAACATTGCAGTACCATGGTGTACCACTCTCCAGCGATGGTAAATCATAGAACAGCCACGGGGATCCCGTTTTACAGAAAAAATCCACGTGACGAAAAAACGAAGGGTAAAAAACTTCCTTGACCCGATTGAGGTCCGGATCGGATTTTTTGGGTATGATGCTAACCAGTGACGGCTAAAAGCCGTCATAGCTGTAGAACTCACAGATACCTTCGTTTTGACTGGTTGTGGCTCCCGTAACTCTAAACGAGCGAAGAGTTATGGCCCTCCGAAGAATCGATATCCACAGGGTGCAACATCTACGTGCAAGGTGCAACATCCGTCCAAAATGACGAAACAGTGCCGTACGACCTTTAGAAATTAGTGCATGGATTTGAAACATTGCAGTACCATGGTGCACCACTCTCCAGCGATGGTAAATCACAGACCAGCCACGGGGATCCCGTTTCACAGAAAAAATCCACGTGACGAAAAAACGAAGGGTAAAAAACTTCCTTGACCCGATTGAGGTCTGGATCGGATTTTTTGGGTATGATGCTAACCAGTGACGGCTGAAAGCCATCATAGCTGTAGAACTCACAGATACCTTCGTTTTGACTGGTTGTGGCTCCCGTAACTCTAAACGAGCCAAGAGTTATGGCCCTCCGAAGAATCGATATCCACAGGGTGCAACATCTACGGTGCAAGGTGCAACATCCGTCCAAAATGACGAAACAGTGCCGTACGACCTTTAGAAATGAGTGCATGGATTTGAAACATTGCAGTACCATGGTGTACCACTCTCCAGCGATGGTAAATCATAGACCAGCCACGGGGATCCCGTTTTACAGAAAAAATCCACGTGACGAAAAAACGAAGGGTAAAAAACTTCCATGACCCGATTGAGGTTCGGATCGGATTTTTTGGGTATGATGCTAACCAGTGACGGCTGAAAGCCGTCATAGCTGTAGAACTCACAGATACCTTCGTTTTGACTGGTTGTGGCTCCCGTAACTCTAAACGAGCCAAGAGTTATGGCCCTCCGAAGAATCGATATCCACAGGGTGCAACATCTACGGTGCAAGGTGCAACATCCGTCCAAAATGACGAAACAGTGCCGTACGACCTTTAGAAATGAGTGCATGGATTTGAAACATTGCAGTACCATGGTGCACCACTCTCCAGCGATGGTAAATCATAGACCAGCCACGGGGATCCCGTTTTACAGAAAAAATCCACGTGACGAAAAAACGAAGAGTAAAAAACTTCCGTGACCCGATTGAGGTTCGGATAGGATTTTTTGGGTATGAAACTAACCAGCGACGGCTAAAAGCCGTCAAAGCTGTAGAACTCACAGATACCTTCGTTTTGACTGGTTATCGCTCCAGTAACTCTAAACGAGCCAAGAGTTATGGCCCTCCGAAGAATCGATATCCACAGGGTGCAACATCTACAGTGCAAGGTGCAACATCCGTCCAAAATGACGAAACAGTGCCGTACGACCTTTAGAAATGAGTGCATGGATTTGAAACATTGCAGTACCATGGTGCACCACTCTCCAGCGATGGTAAATCATAGACCAGCCACGGGGATCCCGTTTTACAGAAAAAATCCACGTGACGAAAAAACGAAGGGTAAAAAACTTCCTTGACCCGATTGAGGTTCGGATAGGATTTTTTGGGTATGAAACTAACCAGTGACGCTAAAAGCAGTCATTTCTGTAGAACTCACAGATACCTTCGTTTTGACTGGTTATGGCTCCCGTAACTCTAAACGAGCCAAGAGTTATGGCCCTCCGAAGATTCATTATCCACAGGGTGCAACATCTACGGTGCAAGGTGCAACATCCGTCCAAAATGACGAAACAGTGCCGTACGACCTTTAGAAATGAGTGCATGGATTTGAAACATTGCAGCACCATGGTGCACCACTCTCCAGCGACGGTAAATCATAGACCAGCCACGGAGATCCCGTTTTACAGAAAAAATCTTCGTGACGAAAAAACGAAGGGTAAAAAACTTCCTTGACCCGATTGAGGTTCGGATAGGATTTTTTGGGTATGAAACTAACCATTGATGATTGAAAGCTGTCATAGCTGTAGAACTCACAGATACCTTCGTTTTGACTGGTTATGGCTCGCGTAACTCCAAACGAGCCAAGTGTTATGGCCCTCCGAAGAATCGATATCCACAGGGTGCAACATCTACAGTGCAAGGTGCAACATCCATCCAAAATGACGAAACAGTGCCGTACGACCTTTAGAAATGAGTGCATGGATTTGAAACATTGCAGTACCATGGTGCACCACTCCCTAGCGATGGTAAATCATAGACCAGCCACGGGGATCCCGTTTTACAGAAAAAAATCCACGTGACGAAAAAACGAAGGGTAAAAAACTTCCGTGACCCGATTGAGGTTCGGATAGGATTTTTTGGGTATTAAACTAAGCAGTGACGGCTGTAAGCCGTCATTGCTGTAGAACTCACAGATACCTTCGTTTTGACTGGTTATGGCTCCCGTAACTCTAAACGAGCCAAGAGTTATGGCCTTCCGAAGAATCGATATCCACAGGGTGCAACATCTACGCTGCAAGGTGCAACATCCGTCCAAAATGACGAAACAGTGACGTACGACCTTTAAAAATGAGTGCATGGATTTGAAACATTGCAGTACCAGGGTGCACCACTCTCCAGCGATGGTAAATCATAGACCAGTCACGGGGATCCCGTTTTACAGAAAAAATCCACGTGACGAAAAAACGAAGTGTAAATAACTTCCTTGACCCGATTGAGGTTCGGACAGGATTTTTTGGGTATGAAACTAACCAGCGACGGCTGAAAGCTGTCATAGCTGTAGGACTCACAGATACCTTCGTTTTGACTGGTTTTGGCTCCCGTAACTCTAAACGATCCAAGAGTTATGGCCCTCCGAAGAATCGATATCCACAGGGTGCAACATCTACGGTGTAAGGTGCAACATCCGTCCAAAATGACGAAACAGTGCCGTACGACCTTTAGAAATGAGTGAATGGATTTGAAACATTGCAGTACCATGGTGCACCACTCTCCAGCGATGGTAAATCATACACCAGCCACGGGGATCCCGTTTTACAGAAAAAATCCACGTGACGAAAAAACGAAGGGTAAAAAACTTCCATGACCCGATTGAGGTTCGGATAGGATTTTTGGGTATGAAACTAACCAGTGACAGCTGAAAGCGGTCGTAGCTTTAGAACTCTCAGATACCTTCGTTTTGACTGGTTATGGCTCCCGTAACTCTAAACGAGCCAAGAGTTATGGCCCTCCGAAGATTCGATATCCACAGGGTGCAACATCTACGGTGCAAGGTGCAACATCCGTCCAAAATGACGAAACAGTGTCGTACGACCTTTAGAAATGAGTTAATGGATTTGAAACATTGCAGTACCATGGTGCACCACTCTCCAGCGATGGTAAATCATAGACCAGCCACGGGGATCCCGTTTTACAGAAAAAATCCACGTGACGAAAAAACGAAGGGTAAAAAACTTCCTTGACCCGATTGAGGTCCGGATAGGATTTTTTGGGTATGATGCTAACCAGTGACGGCTGAAAGCCATCATAGCTGTAGAACTCACAGATACCTTCGTTTTGACTGGTTTTGGCTCCCGTAACTCTAAACGAGCCAAGTGTTATGGCCCTCCGAAGAATCGATATCCACAGGGTGCAACATCTACGGTGCAAGGTGCAACATCCGTCCAAAATGACGAAACAGTGCTGTACGGCCTTTAGAAATGAGTGCATGGATTTGAAACATTGCTGTACCATGGTGCACTACTCTCCAGCGATGGTAAATCGTAGACCAGCCACGGGGATCCCGTTTTACTGAAAAAATCCACGTGACGAAAAAACGAAGGGTAAAAAACTTCCTTGACCCGATTGAGGTTCGGATAGGATTTTTTGGGTATGAAACTAACCAATGATGGCTGAAAGCGGTCATAGCTGTAGAACTCACAGATACCTTCGTTTTGACTGGTTATGGCTCCCGTAACTCTAAACGAGCCAAGAGTTATGGCCCTCCGAATAATCGATATCCACAGGGTGCAACATCTACGGTGCAAGGTGCAACATCTGTCCAAAATGACGAAACAGTGCCGTACGACCTTTAGAAATGAGTGCATGGATTTGAAACATTGTAGTACAATGGTGCACCACTCTCCAGCGATGGTAAATCATAGACCAGCCACGGGGATCCCGTTTTACAGAAAAAATCCACGTGACGAAAAAACGAAGGGTAAAAAACTTCCTTGACCCGATTGAGGTTCGGGTAGGATTTTTTGGGTATGAAACTAACCAGCGACGGCTGAAAGCCGTCATAGCTGTAGAACTCACAGATACCTTCGTTTGGACTGGTTATGGCTCCCGTAACTCTAAACGAGCCAAGAGTTATGGCCCTCCGAAGAATCGATATCCACAGGGTGCAACATCTACGGCGCAAGGTGCAACATCCGTCCAAAATGACGAAACAGTGCCGTACGACCTTTAGAAATGAGTGCATGGATTTGAAACATTGTATTACCATGGTGCACCACTCTCCAGCGATGGTAAATCATAGACCAGCCACGGGGATCCCGTTTTACAGAAAAAATCCACGTGACGAAAAAACGAAGGGTAAAAAACTTCCTTGACCCGATTGAGGTTCGGATAGGATTTTTTGGGTATGAAACTAAACAGTGACGCTGAAAGCAGTCATATCTGTAGAACTCACAGATACCTTCGTTTTGACTAGTTATGGCTCCCGTAACTCTAAACGAGCCAAGAGTTATGGCCCTCCGAAGAATCGATATCCACAGGGTGCAACATCTACGGTGCAAGGTGCAACATCCGTCCAAAATGACGAAACAGTGCCGTACGACCTTTAGAAATGAGTGCATGGATTTGAAACATTGCAGTACCATGGTTCACCACTCTCCAGCGATCGTAAATCATAGACCAGCCACGGAGATCCCGTTTTACAGAAAAAATCCACGTGACGAAAAAACGAAGGGTAAAAAACTTCCTTGACCCGATTGAGGTTCGGATAGGATTTTTGGGTACGAAACTAATAAGTGTTATCCCGCTTTTTGGCAAAGCCGCGATACCAAAAGATTGATCGAAAAACGAAGGGCAGTTCGTCTCAGAGGTTGACCGTACTTCCTTTAGCCACGGATATCACTGAATTTTATCCGAGTCCAGAATGAGCCACAATTGATAGGACACGGCAAGAAAGGCTACAAGAGTCAGCATTTCAAATTTTAGGTCAATCCGAGGTCGTATGCTCAAGTTATGATGGATTCAAGTTGAGAAAGATGGACGTTGCTCTGTTCGAAACCATGACCTTACCTATGTTCGAACCCATCTGGTTCGAACCCAAGAAGTGAGGCAGCGCCTCGAATCCATGCACATATACCAAAGTTCGAATCGATGAGTTCGTATCCATCGGATCGACTCCACTTCGAACCCAACTAGTTCGAACCCACCATGTTTGAATCGACAAGAAGGGGCGACGTTCGAATCCATCAGCTAGAACCTCGCTTCGACTCCATCCTTCGAGTCTACCAGACGAGCATGCTTCGAACCCATCGATATGCTTCGTTCGAACTCATCCCTGGAATCATGTTCGAACCCATCACAGTGCCATCTTCGAACCCATCGCAGAGCCATGTTCGAACCCATCCTGTGCTGCCTTATTCGAACCCACTGGGTCAACCCACGTGTCTTCTATCGGTTCGAAATCACCGAGATACACGGAGTCGAAGCGGTCAACACGGAGAGAAGTCCGGATCGATTCGAAACTTGCGCTCCACGTCACCACGAGGTCGCGTGCCACACTGGTTTCGAAACCATCGTTTCGAGTAACAGGGGTTCGAACCAAACAGCCTTGCCGTGAAGTCTATTTCGAACCCTACATATCTCCTAACCTACTGACCCAAATGCAATGAAATTTTCACAGATGCTTGCATACATGCTGAAGAATGTCCACGCCAAATTTCACCTCGATTGGATGAATTCTTGATCGGTTCGAATGGAGTTCGAACCGATGCCAAAGTGGGCCCAAACTTCCCGAGACCGTACGTGTGGGCCCCCTCACGTGCCAGAAGTGGTCTCCCGAGTTTTCAGCGAGATACCAGCAGCCTACACCTATAAATAGAGCTCCAGGGCCAACAGAAAGGGGACTTCGGGATCTGATTACTCTAAAGCGTCCAGACTCTGCCGGATTGACATCTCCATCATAATTTCACTATTGATTTCGAATTTCCAGTTGTAACTTGCTGTGGATCGCTGTAACAACTTGTAAACATTGAAAGATAATCAATAAAACATCAAAAAACTTCACAGTGGACGTAGGCGACACGCCGAACCACTATAAATCGCTTGTCTACGCATTTTCCTTTACTGTTGAGTGGAGTTTTTGTTAGATAATATTCATATTCAGTTCATACTATTGATTGTTATCTCTTCAACGACTCCCGAAGAGTGTTGTGACCAATTTTGGTGCAAACACTTTGGTGCTTTCACTGAGAAAACCCATCTTTTCTCCTGCTCGTTGGATCTGTCATCGATACCGGATTGAGCAAATGTAAGAGAGAGATCCAGATCTTTAAATTCAAATTCCTTCCATTCTATTCAGATTTGTAGAAGTCTAGGGAAAGGAATCTTACTGTTCATAATGGTGAGCACCAGAACCACTTCTAACCTTGGTAACCAGGAAGACCGGGATAGACCAAATCCCGAGCAGCTACCATCTACCCAGGACGTCGCCGGGCCCTCGGAATCATCTGGACCGGTGACAAGGCAAGAGCTTCAAACGTTGCTCCAGAAGCTGACCCAGAGTCGGCAGCAGTTGACGGAACAATTACGCGCTAACGCTGAATTAACCCGCCAGCTACACAGTCATAAGCGCAGACGGTCGAGGAGGGATTACGCATCCCAGTCCTCCACGGAGAGTTCGGCTTCCACTGATTATCATCGTAGACCTTCGCGACCCCGAATGGACGGGAATTATGCACAGGCTACTAGAGACATTCCTGCATTGACGGTTGGGCAAATACGAGTCGGCCCATCTGCTAGCTTCCACACAGGGCCTTCCTCCCGGGGAGGCGCTGCTCCTCAACACACTATTGACAACCGTCCTACAACCATCGCTACGGAACCTGGGGCGGACGTCCATACTTTGTCAGATCAGAACCATCACCGACGACGGCAAACTCCTGAGCCGTATGTACCAGAGAATGTCGAACCAAGGAGGCGAGATCCGGACCGTCGACAGCATCCGGTCCAATCCCGCATTGTGGAACCCGACCACACCTTGGTTCAACACGCCCAGAACGCAGCTGTAACAGATATTCCAGAAATGATCAGGCAGATGATCCGTGAAAGTCAGGGATTTACTAACGACGACTGGGGAATCTCCCGGAGTCACACCCCATTCACGGACGAGATCCTGTATGCCGAACCCCCTCGGCGATTTAGAATGCCCGCGTTACCGATGTACGAAGGGAACTCAGACCCCAATCAACACATATTGAAGTATGAATGGTCCATGAGCGCCGCTAGAGCAGACGATGCGGTTAAGTGTAGGAGTTTTCCTATCTCTTTGGGAGGTATTGCTACGATGTGGTTTACGCGATTGCCACCCCGTTCTATCTCTTCGTTCAATCAGTTGGCCAGGAAATTCGTAGAACAGTTTCGCATGCACGTTGCAAGGCCTAAGGACGTCAACACTTTATCTAGCGTTACCCAAGCTCCAGGAGAGACTCTTAGACACTATTTGGAAAGATTCCATAAGGCTTGTGTGGAAATCACTAACCCCAATGATAACTCGATTCTGATGGCGTTGATGAAAGGGATTGACCCTGACTCGGATTTTGGAAATTGGTTAGCAGGAAAACCCCCTGCGTCGTTGGACCGCTTCTACTCCAAAGCCGCTCAGTTCTTGAGGCGCGAGGACGCGAAGCAGTCTAGGAAACAGAACGATGCAGGACCTAGTGGAGAGGGGATTCAAAGTAATGTGGCTGTTAAACAATCAGGAGAAAGTTCTGGGAAAGTGCAGCTAAATATCCAGAACAAACAATCACAACCCAAGAATAACGGGAATCAGAACAGAAAGCGGGATCAGAACCGTGGGCCGAGGCGCAGGGCCCCTATGTTCGACAATTATACTCCGTTGAATACATCGCTGGAGAATGTGTATCTACAAACTTGCAACGCCATGCAATACAAGAAGCCTACTCCGAAGCCGTCGTCGGAGAGACAGATTCAAACAGGCAAGTTTTGTAGATTTCATGACAGTTACGGCCACAACACCAACGAGTGCAGACACTTGCAGGATTTAATTGAAAAGTTGATCAGGGAAAGAAAATTGGATCAGTTTGTACGGGCGCCGCAGTCTGGAGGTGCGGGTCCGTCGAACCAGAACAATCGGCAAAACCAGCCAAGGCGAGAAGAACCCGCCCGAACAGGCGGAAGGCTAGTGATAAACACCGTTAGTGGTGGTCCTCATCCGGCAGGTACGAGTTGGAAAGAGATGGAGTCATATGCTAGCTCGGATAGGCATATGAATTACGAATGTTGCAGTAGTTACGACGAAGGGGCTCCGGCAAAACAACAAAAGACGATGGCAGATGACATCGTGTTCCGGAATCGCGATGCAGACAAGGTCGAAGCCCCGACCATCGACCCACTTGTTATATCCGCCCAGGTCGGTCCTGCTTGGATGAAGAGGATACTGGTGGATAGTGGGAGTTCAGTCAATATTTTGTTCAAGAGAGCTTACGATCAGATGAAAATGGAAGCCAAAGACCTGAAGCCCTGTCAGTCCAGGATTCACGGCTTCGATGGAAGTGCTAATATACCCACAGGGGTTGTGGAGTTACCCGTGGAGTTGGGGATCGGTGAGTGCAGAAGAGTACGCATCGTGCCATTTGTTGTTTTGGACATACATTCACCGTATAACGCATTCCTGGGCCGACCAGCCCTTGCTGAATTTCGGGCAGCGATCGCCCCGTGGTGTTTGACTTTGAAATTTCCAACTGATTGTGGTATCGGTGTGATTCATGGGGATCAGGCTGCTGGAAGAGCCTGTTATGTTGCGGAGCTGCGAGAGGCGCAGCGAAGGGAGAAAGGTAAGGGCGCAGAGGAATCTCTTTGCGTCCGTTCTGCCGATGATTGACAATTGGTGCTCGGACCTCGGCCCGGGCACCCCAACCAATTCCATAAAGACCTTGACCCAAGGGACGACGACAGCACTGAAAAATATACAGAAAGTCAGGCTTCTCCGGCTGAGCTAACTATCAATGTCCCGATCGAAGATGATGGCGATGATTCGAGAATGTTAAAAGTTGGGTCTCAATTGAGCCAGGGGGCACAACAGGAATTGGTTGAATTCCTCCGGGCGAATCTTGATGTGTTCGCCTGGACGCATTCCGACATGTGTGGGATCTCGCCGGAGATCGCGAGCCACACTTTGAACATTGACCCGCGGTATATCCCTGTCAAACAGAAAAGGCGTGGTATGGATCCAGAGAGATCTGCCGCCCTTAAGGAGGAGGTGGATAAGTTGAAAACGAACGGGTTCATTAGAGATGCTTTGTATCCGGAATGGGTGTCAAACCCGGTACTTGTCCTGAAACCAAATGGGAAATGGAGAACGTGTATCGATTATTCCGATTTGAACAAGGCCTGTCCGAAGGACAGTTTTCCACTTCCTCGAATCGATCAGCTTGTTGATTCAACCGCCGGACACGAACTGTTATCCTTTATGGATGCTTACTCGGGCTACAATCAAATACCCATGCATGTGCCCGACCAAGAACATACGAGCTTTGTGACTGATCTGGGACTATATTGCTACAAAGTCATGCCTTTTGGGTTAAAAAATGCCGGCGCAACCTACCAACGTTTGGTTAACCGGATGTTTTCTGATCAGATTGGGAAGACCATGGAAGTTTACATAGATGACATGTTAGTAAAGTCACGACATTCTATTGATCACGTAAAGGACTTAGGATCAATGTTTGATATCCTCCGGAGATATGGGATGAAGCTCAATCCGCTGAAATGCCATTTTGGAGTTGCGTCCGGAAAATTCCTTGGGTTCATCGTCAACGCCCGAGGGATAGAGGCTAACCCCGAGAAGATTTGGGCCATCAGAAATCTTCAAACTCCAAGGACAATAAAGCAAGTTCAGAGCCTTAATGGGAAAGTCGCCGCATTGAGTAGGTTCATCTCGAAGTCGACTGACAAATGCATCCCCTTCTTCGATCTGATCCGAAAAGGGAAACGAAACTTCGAATGGACCGCAGAATGCGAAGGTGCGTTTCAGTCATTGGTTCAACATCTTTCTACACCGCCGATTCTTTCGAATCCTATTGATCATGAGCAATTATATCTCTACTTGGCGGTATCTGAAAGCGCAATCAGTGCGGCATTAATCCGGGAGGAAGATCGAGTGCAAAAATCGGTGTATTACGTGAGTAAGCGGTTGACCGGAGCCGAGAGGAATTATCCAAAGCTGGAAAAGCTGGCATATTGTCTAGTTGTTGCCTCGAGAAAGCTCCGCCCATATTTCCAAGCTCATCCTATCACCGTATACACCGACCAGCCGTTACGACAGGTCCTCACGCGGCCTGAGACGTCTGGTAGGTTATTGAAGTGGAATATTGAATTGAGCCAGTTTGACATTAATTACACTCCAAGAAGGGCCATACATGGTCAAGTTCTGGCAGACTTCGTTGCTGAATTCACTTTATCCGAGGAATTACCTGAGAGTAGCGAACCCCCTACGCACATATGGAAGTTATATACTGACGGCGCCTCCAATGAACGGTGTTCGGGAGCAGGGGTAGTGCTTCAAACTCCTGAAGGCCGATCTATATGCTACGCCCTGAAGTTCGAGTTCCGTGCAACTAATAACGAGGCTGAATACGAAGCTTTACTCACTGGGCTGAAGTTGGCCCACGACCTGAGAATTGCCGCTGTGGAGGTGTATTGTGACTCCCAATTGATCGTATGCCAAGTCCGAGGTGAATATCAAGCTAAGGATCGGAGACTAGCGGCTTATTTATCTAAAGCCAGGAAAATTCTTGATCATTTCGATTACTATGCCATTTTCTATATTCCTCGGGAGCACAATCAGAAGGCCGATTCGTTGGCGAAGTTGGCAAGTACGGGCGAAGCCCAACAGTTGGGGCTTGTTCCTGTGGAAACCCTATCCTCCCCGAGCATCGATCAGAATGAGGTCAATCATGCATTCGAAGCTACCACCGATAGGGAGTCCTGGATGACCCCCTATCGAAACTATATTGAACATGGGACGCTGCCTGAGTGCAGAAGTGAGAAGAGGCAGGTCCTTCGAAAGGCCTCACGGTTTATCATCCAAAATGGGGTTATGTACAGAAGGGGATACTCTGTCCCTCTACTCCGATGTATCGCGCACGACGAAATCAAACGAGTGTTACACGATGTCCACGAGGGAGAATGTGGCGATCACATCGGGGGGCAGACACTCACCAAGAAGGTACTCCGATATGGATATTACTGGCCTACCGTTAATCGAGACGCATCAGACTACGCCAAAAAGTGCGACAAATGCCAGAAATATGCTCGAATTCCTAGAGCCCCACCTACTGAGATAACCCAAATGGTTAGCCCCTGGCCATTCGCAGTATGGGGGATCGACATAATTGGAGCGTTGCCTCTAGCCAAAGGTGGCGCGAAATACGCCATCGTCGCGGTTGATTACTTCACTAAATGGGCCGAAGCGGAACCTCTTGCAACGATCACGACGAAGAAAGTGATCAACTTCGTGGTGCGCAACATCATCTGCCGATTCGGCCTACCTTATACTATCATCACGGATAATGGAGCTCAATTCGACAGTACCGAGTTCAAAAATTTCTGCCAACGATTTCGCATAAATAAGAAGTTTTCCGCAGTGGCACACCCTCAAGCAAACGGTCAGGTCGAAGCTGTTAATAAAGTCATAAAGTCAATACTGAAGAAACGACTGGAAAAGGCCGGAGGCAAGTGGGTCGACGAACTCCCTATGGCGTTATGGGCCTATAGAACAACTCACAAAACTGCAACTGGTCACACTCCGTTTTCTCTGTCATATGGCTCAGAGGCCGTTATCCCAGTCGAATTGGAAGTGCGCTCTCATCGTGCGACATATTATGATCCGAAGACCAATGCTATATTGCTCGCTCAATCTCTGGATTTATTGGATGAGAGGCGTGAAGAGGCGGATTTGAGGGCAGCCGCATATCGGAGTCGAGTCGCCCGGCTGTATATTGCTAAGGTCCGTCCGCGAACCTTTGAACTTGGCGACCTTGTACTCAAAAGGGTTTACCCGGTCCCTTCGCATATGAAGCCAAATTGGGAAGGGCCGTATGTTATCTCACAAAAGCTCGGAGGTGGCACGTTCAAATTATCAACGGTTGACGGCTTTGTCTTGCCGAGAGCTTGGAATAGCGAAAGTCTTCGTCGCTACTACACATGAAAACTTTACTCGTTTATTCTCTGTCAATTTATTTCTTTGCATTTTATCCTAGCATTTCGATATTTAGATTTGTGATAAGGCAACTGATTTTGCCATATTTTCTCGTTTCAGCAATAAAATGCCGTCTCTTCAAGCAAAGGCTGTGATTTACTGAATATGACATACAACATCACAACGCACGGAGAGCTAAGTTCCATCGCGCGGTGGGATTTATTCAAATAGGGAGTGACTATGATAAGACCGGTCACTCGCTAAGTGAAACCCGAGCTCGGGGATAGAACAATACATTAACATTCACAGGGATTGATACACGACAATCCCTCCTCCAACTCCGACTTCCCAGAGTGAGAATTGGAGTATAAACTTCAACTCTCGGTTCCCGGAGCGCGAACCGGAGTACAAATTCACTGCTCCCAAAGTGAGAGCCGAATCCAACTTCCCACAGCGTGAATTGGAGTATAAACATTTAATAATTCGTTCCCGGAGTGCGAACGGACTCCAACTCCCCACAGCGTGAATTGGAGTATAAACATTTAATAATTCGTTCCCGGAGTGCGAGCGGACTCCAAATTCCCAGAGCGCGAATTGGAGTATAAACACTTAATAATTCGTTCCCGGAGTGCGAACGGACTCCAACTCCCCACAGCGTGAATTGGAGTATAAACATTTAATAATTCGTTCCCACTGCGCGAACCAACCCATCAATGCGGACTCCAAATTCCCAGAGTGTGAATCGGAGTATAAACATAAGTTGCGGGTTCCCGGAGCGCGAACCGAAGCATCCGTGCAAACTCCATATTCCCGAAATGCGAGTTGGAGTATAAATGTCAATTCCGGGTTCCTGAAATACAAACCCAAACTTACATGTTTTATCCAAGCTCCCGGCGTGTGAAGTGGAGCACCAACGCCAAGTCAAAGTTCCCGTAGTGCGAACTAAAGCGTTAATACTAACTCCGAGTTAATAGAGTGCAAGTTGGAATGTGAACACCATTCCCAAGTTCCCGGAGCGCGAACCATGTTACAAGCACCAATAACACTTGAACTCCTGGAATGCAAACCAGGTTATCGATCTCAAATTACTCTAAGTCCCCGGAAGGCGGACGTGTACTTAAGATTTACAACAAGTGCAATCGACTGCCAAAAATATAAGTGTTGTTCCCCAAGACCGGGGGGCACGAAAGCTAAGTGTCAATCACTCACCGAAGTGATACAACGTCCGAAGTTCAGCTCATTCATCAATCACAACTTGTGACCAAGGTTCTCAGGCGTGGCAAATGAAACGAGCTCTACTTAAACGGTAAAAACACCACAAGTACACCGGACCGAAAACAAGGCATTGCAAGTACTTAAGCACAAATAAAATAAGAGTCGAAACAAAGAAACTAAAGTTTATTTCAACTAACCAAAAATGAGGGCTTACATATGAAAAAGTTTTCCCAAAAACAATCCCTACTAGCAGGAGCCGAACCTGCATCTATACACGGCCTACTAATAAAAAACAAAAACAAGTACTTATCCACCAAAACATCTACTTGTAAAGCCGATCTACTTCTTCCTCTTTTTCGTCTTCCTTATTAGTGGTTCTTCATCAGAATCACTGGCGACCGAAATTCTTTTTGAGTGCCTCCTCTTCGGCGGTGACTCTTCGGCTGGGGGCATGATATCGATGTCCTCCTCAGAGCTCGAATCTACAAGGAGGCTTCCCGCCGGAGGAGTAGGGGGGACTGGATCTGTGACGGAAATTGAGATAGTGCCACCCGCTGGTACTATCCTAGCAGGTGTTGAGCTATGCGCCGTCGCGCTGCCACCGGCGCTACCACTGTGTCCCGCAGCTTCTATTTCAGCGCTGATTTCAGCCAAAATTTCCTCTTCTCGAGTCGCTTGGGCTTGGCTGGGGGCATCCGCAGCTTGCATCGAAGAACTTGAGGTCGGCAGGGGATCACTAACGATGATAAACTGTAAGTCCGTAGAGAAACCGCCCTGTTCACCAAGCAGCTCGCTCACCATCTGTTCCTCGAGAGATAACCCACTCCCCTGTGCCGCCTCGATCGACACCGCAGTTACAGCAATAGCCTCGGTAGCGATGGCCTTATCCCTTTGGCTTGATTCTTGAGCCGCGACTGTCGGCACAACCTCCGTCACTAAGCAAAAACAATAAGTTATTAGTAACCTCTTCAAAACAAACTCTTTATTTAGAGAACACTTGAGATAATTTCGAAATACCTTCTCCAGTTTGACTCGCAGACGGCTGAACGACCTCGGGAGTGTGCTCGTGGATGGGAGATAAGTGCGGCCGCTCCGGGTCGTAAGCAGGAACAGGTGGCAAGCTGACCGCGGACACAGGCACTGACAAAGGCGATGTGGTGACTTCAATGACATCCGCATGGTGCTCAACGCCCGATCCCTCTCCAACTTCCAGGGAATGACCACCCATCATCTCCTTCTCATGAGCAATGATAGCATCGTGAAGGACCTTCTTTTCATCCTCAGTTAATAACCGGTTCTCAAGCTCGAATCGGTCAATCGATTCGCCCGGATGCGCTTCCCCCTCTTCCTCGACCAATCGCTCCCAAGCGCTGCGAAGGTGAACGGGATAATCTTGAAGCCAGGCTAAATTTCGGTGTTTTAACACGTTGGCGTTATAAGTTATAAGGAGATCTTCGATATCGGCCTCTAGCCTGGCCTCTGCTCGTTGAACTTTCTCCTCCACCTCTATCTCGACCGCTTGAACTTTCGCCACCGCAACATCCCTTTCGGTGCGAAGAATCACAGCTTGTTCGCACGCCTCCTGAGCTGCACTATTCGCATCATCCCTTTCCTTGGCAATTTCAGCAAATTTTGACTTAAGCTCATTCAACTCCTTCAGGGCAGCGTCCCTCTCTGCAGTAACCAATGTGTTTCGATGACCCATGTCCTCAACCGTGGCGTAGTGTTCGCGTTTCATCCTATCCATGATTGCCTGGGCTTCATCGGCTTTTTTAGTGGCCTCTATTTCAGATTTACGGGATGATTCAGCCTCAGTATTCAGCACTTGAATGATGCGATCTTTTTGTGCTAACTCGGCTTGCAATTTTTCAATGGTGGCCGCCCGTTCGAAGGCCAGCGCCGACGCTTTTTCAGCTGCCTTATACCACACCTTATACTGTGCATAGAAGTCGTGCACATAATCAAGCGCCCACCGCTCGGCCTCCGGTGGGATTCTTTTCAAGTTCGGAGGAAAGACATAATTGTCAAAACAGATATTCGGGAATTCTCTCTTCAGCTGCGCAAGCCTAATCGCTCCTTCTCCCGTAATTTCAACAGGAGGTTCCTCCGTAACTGTCGGCGCCGACACCTCAGATCTAGAAGCTTGAGAAACCGACACATGTCGAGAAGAATCACGAGGGACGCGGACGGGAGGTTGTACGGGATCTCTGGAAGGAGGAGGGGTGCGCGATCGCGATCGACGCCTATGGCCCTTGTCCGAATCGTATCTCTCATGACTAGAATATCCGGAACGTCCCTGGTCATGATACCCGGAGCGTCCCTGATCATAGTCTCTATCCCCCTCTCGCCTGCGCGAATCATAATAAGAAGACTTGCGAGCATGTCGAAGACTCCCAAGCATTGAGCCTCGTTTAGACATAGTATCTGCAAAAGCAAAGTAAAATCGAATTAGTCACTCTTCGAATCAGGTAGTTTACAATCAAAGGTTATGCAGTGTCGTGAAGTGTGTGTGAATATGCATTCCCCCCGACCAACCAGAAATGTCGACCTCGCTAGTAATAAGAGGCTCGCTCAATTCTAGATTACGATGGAACTCCTCCAACCCGACATCATGTTGAAAAGACACGTCTTCCGGGATTGGAAGGTCGGCAAGCCCTTCGTAGAGACTTTCGGTACGCGGAGGAGACATCTCAGAGATTCTAACTCCGGAAGAGGGCCGGGCAATGACAACCGACTTCCGTCTCCCCCGCTTAGTTGGCTTAACCATGGCAGCCTTGCCTTTTTTCTGCTCCGCAACATCCGAAGCCACGTCCGTAGGCTCAGTCAGTGGCTCATCATCAGTGTGAGTTCTTTCAGAATCAGCCTCCTCGGCTATGACAACTTCGGGCTCCTTATGCTTGACTCGTTTCTTAGGAACGATCCTTTGTGCCACCTCAAATCTTATACTCTGCCTTTGTTCAATCAGCCCATAAGTCCGGAGATTCCTATCGGTCAAAAGCAACTCGATGTCCCTATCTTCGCTCGGGACTTCTCGAAGTACTCGCACCATCTCCTTAAACTCTTCACCTTCGGGTCGCGGGATCGTTGCTGTAAAAGGAAAAAATTAATGTAAGTTCCACTTCGGCAGCAATTGTCGTAGTAACTATTTAAGAACTCGGTTATACTCACGTCTGAATAACCATCGTCGAGCAAAGCCTGGAGGGCACCTGACATAAAACCATTCTGTCCTATAGTAACTCAGCCTTGTCCAGGATCTGGTGACCACTTGACAATTTCTCACCGCCTCCAGAAATGTGAAAGAAGGATAATCACCACGAGTTTTGAAGTTGAACAAGTATCTAATTTCGATTGGAAGCGGCGGTCGATGGAGACATTCCATAAATGCAATGAACAAGCTATTGATCGACGCATATCCGTTCGGATGCAACTGAGATGGGGCGATCCTCAAAAACGACAATACTTCTCTTATATACTCGTTGAACGGGGGAAGTGTCCCGGCCGCACACGCGTGGCGATTAAATGCTGTATACCCTTCTGGCGGATTATGTGGTCTATCATTCGGCCCCGGCAGTAATACATCGTCCAGTGACAAGCCGTGCCTCAAACAAATTCTTCCCAACATGTCTTCAGAGATATTCGATGGAACGGAATCCGATGGATTGGCAATGAACGACGCATCAGGAAGTTCATCCGGAGCCGGACCGATGATCTCAGGATCTATATCCGGAACTTCTAGCCTCGGAGGGGCTGTACCTTGAATCTCCTGTCGCTGTGAACTTGAAGATTCCATAACTAACTAACTCATGAGAAACCATCGTTAGACGACAAAGAACCCGTGTGTTCCCCAGTGTAAAGTGTATGAATGTGTGTGGTACCGTGCCATGCATTGCTTGAACAAATGTTGCAGAGTTAAGGTGAACATTCAAACGACAAAGCTACGAAGTTCAGCTATAATGACCGTCATCGCTGACCGTCATCACTAAATCGTTTATATGATGGAAGTCAGTTCGAATAAAAGTTGTTATAGTTCCATCGACGAGCTTCAAAGGGCAGTCAAGTATGCAGCTCAATATTCAAGTCCAAATATGCAGGGATGAAGCTCGTCGGAGTTATACTTAGAAAAATTTTCAAATTTTGGAGTCCATCATATAGGGTTCGAAACCATCACAGAGGCTTCGTTCGAACCCAACCGAACAGCTCTTCCTTCGAACCCATCCAAACTTCTTTCGAACCCACGCGTTCGAAACCATCATGACATTGCTTCGAACCCATGCGTTCGAACCATCCTGACATCGCTTCGAAACCATACAGTTGGGCGCGTTTCGAACCGATAGCCAAATGACAAGTTCGAACCGATGCCAAAACCCTTAACTTGACATCGGTCGCTTTCGAACCGATCTGCTTCGTATCGATACGAAGTTGCCGACTTCGAAGCGACAGCCTATGGTTTCAAATCCATCGATTCGAATGGATCCCTCGAATCCCCCAATCAGTGTGAACTGCGCGTCCCAGCGAAGACAGTCCAGGGATCGATTCAAAACCCAATGGAAACATACCACCATCATCACTTCGAACTCGAGCCCACACATCGATTCGAATCCCTCCCAAACCAGATCTGGTTTTGCCAATCTCGAAGCTATGCAATCGATGAAGAAAAATGGGTTCAAAATAACTTCGTCGCTTGAATCCGAAGCTAATTACCTAGTTTAAACAATGGATTCGAGAGATTTAAGTCTTAAATCTTGATGGATTCGAAAACACGACGCAGTATTTTCCCCTTAGAAGCTTCGAAGCGATGAAGAACGCAGTGAAAAAGTAAAAAGTGAAAATGGGGCAGGTCCACTGCTATTTATATGGAGGGTTGGTGATGACCGGGACGGTTCGAGTTCCGGTGAAATTGACCGAGTACAACAGGTCAGAGGGCAGAATGGTTTCGAAACCTATCTTCGAACCCAAATGCTTGAAGCTCCATTGTGTGAAGCACACAGACCACTGCCGCGAACGATAGTTTCGTACCCATCCAAGTCATCGGTTCGAAGATCAGTTTCGAACCTACCGAAACGAACTACTTGTTCGAAACCATCCTCTCACATCGGTTCGAATGCTAGTTTCGAACCCATCACAGCACAAAGAATACTCCATCTTCTAACATCGGTTCGAAAGTCAACTTCGAACCCATCATGACACGAGTATACTCCGTTGGGTCGAATGTCAATTTCGAATCCATCCATGCTCAAACGCATCGAGTCGAAGTCTCATATTCACACGACCCATCATTGCACAGGCATATTGCGTCCATACAAAATTGAACTTCGAACCCATCAGTGCTCAAGTGCATCGGTTCAAAACATTACACTTGCGCAATTCAAATTCAATTTCTTCAACCATCAATGTCGGTTCAGGAGAGGATCGATACGAAGGAACTTTTCAAAACAATCGTCAAGCGTTGTTTCAAACTCAAATTTCAAAAATCGATTCAGGAGAGAATCGATACGCAATTCTATAGCAGACAAAACTGACAACAACTCGCGGACGCACGACGTTAACAAGGATCATATTAACATACGTGCATACATGTCAGACTAACGTTCGATTTTGAATATTCACAGGGATCAAACACTCATCCTATTACAAATGCGACAGCCAACGGCTAAGCACTATTATACAGCAGTCAATCATATTAACGCAGGGTTACAGCAGTACAACATACGAGTTTCAACAAAAAAGAGAACAATGATTGTTCAGAGAGAAATGGCAGCTATTCAAAGCACGTCTTGTTCCCACAAGACGTACTTTGGGGGGCAAAATGTTATCCCGCTTTTTGGCAAAGCCGCGATACCAAAAGATTGATCGAAAAACGAAGGGCAGTTCGCCTCAGAGGTTGACCGTACTTCCTTTAGCCACGGATATCACTGAATTTTATCCGAGTCCAGAATGAGCCACAATTGATAGGACACGGCAAGAAAGGCTACAAGAGTCAGCATTTCAAATTTTAGGTCAATCCGAGGTCGTATGCTCAAGTTATGATGGATTCAAGTTGAGAAAGATGGACGTTGCTCTGTTCGAAACCATGACCTTACCTATGTTCGAACTCATCTGGTTCGAACCCAAGAAGTGAGGCAGCGCCTCGAATCCATGCACATATACCAAAGTTCGAATTGATGAGTTCGTATCCATCGGATCGACTCCACTTCGAACCCAACTAGTTCGAACCCACCATGTTTGAATCGACAAGAAGGGGCGACGTTCGAATCCATCAGCTAGAACCTCGCTTCGACTCCATCCTTCGAGTCTACCAGACGAGCATGCTTCGAACCCATCGATATGCTTCGTTCGAACCCATCCCTGGAATCATGTTCGAACCCATCACAGTGCCATCTTCGAACCCATCGCAGAGCCATGTTCGAACCCATCCTGTGCTGCCTTGTTCGAACCCACTTGGTCAACCCACGTGTCTTCTATCGGTTCGAAATCACCGAGATACACGGAGTTGAAGCGGTCAACACGGAGAGAAGTCCGGATCGATTCGAAACTTGCGCTCCACGTCACCACGAGGTCGCGTGCCACACTGGTTTCGAAACCATCGTTTCGAGTAACAGGGGTTCGAACCAAACAGCCTTGCCGTGAAGTCTATTTCGAACCCTACATATCTCCCTACTGACCCAAATGCAATGAAATTTTCACAGATGCTTGCATACATGCTGAAGAATGTCCACGCCAAATTTCACCTCGATTGGATGAATTCTTGATCGGTTCGAATGGAGTTCGAACCGATGCCAAAGTGGGCCCAAACTTCCCGAGACCGTACGTGTGGGCCCCCTCACGTGCCAGAAGTGGTCTCCCGAGTTTTCAGCGAGATACCAGCAGCCTACACCTATAAATAGAGCTCCAGGGCCAACAGAAAGGGGACTTCGGGATCTGATTACTCTAAAGCGTCCAGACTCTGCCGGATTGACATCTCCATCATAATTTCACTATTGATTTCGAATTTCCAGTTGTAACTTGCTGTGGATCGCTGTAACAACTTGTAAACATTGAAAGATAATCAATAAAACATCAAAAAACTTCACAGTGGACGTAGGCGACACGCCGAACCACTATAAATCGCTTGTCTACGCATTTTCCTTTACTGTTGAGTGGAGTTTTTGTTAGATAATATTCATATTCAGTTCATACTATTGATTGTTATCTCTTCAACGACTCCCGAAGAGTGTTGTGACCAATTTTGGTGCAAACAATAAGTGACGGCTGAAAGCTGTAATAGCTGTAGAACTCATAGATACCTTCGTTTTGACTGGTTATGGCTCCCGTAACTCTAAACGAGCCAAGAGTTATGGCCCTCCGAAGAATCGATATCCACAGGGTGCAACATCTACGGTGCAAGGTGCAACATCCGTCCAAAATGACGAAACAGTGTCGTACGACCTTTAGAAATGAGTGCATGGATTTGAAACATTGCAGTACCATGGTGCACCACTCTCCAGCGATGGTAAATCATAGACCAGCCACGGGGATCCCGTTTTACAGAAAAAATCTACGTGACGAAAAAACGAAGGGTAAAAAACTTCCATGACCCGATTGAGGTTCGGATAGGATTTTTGGGTTTGAAACTAACCAGTGACGGCTGAAAGCTGTCATAGCTGTAGAACTCACAGATACCTTCGTTTTGACTGGTTATGGCTCCCGTAACTCTAAACGAGCCAAGAGTTATGGCCTTCCGAAGAATCGATATCCACAGGGTGCAACATCTACGGTGCAAGGTGCAGCATCCGTCCAAAATGACGAAACGGTGACGTACGACCTTTAGAAATGAGTGCATGGATTTGAAACATTGCAGTACCAGGGTGCACCACTCTCCAGCGATGGTAAATCATAGACCAGCCACGGGGATCCCGTTTTACAGAAAAAATCCACGTGACGAAAAAACGAGGGGTAAAAAACTTCCATGACCCGATTGAGGTTCGGACAGGATTTTTTGGGTATGAAACTAACCAGTGACGGCTGAAAGCAGTCATAGCAGTAGAACTCACAGATACCTTCGTTTTGACTGGTTTTGGCTCCCGTAACTCCAAACGAGCCAAGAGTTATGGCCCTCCGAAAAATCGATATCCACAGGGTGCAACATCTACGGTGCAAGGTGCAACATCCGTCCAAAATGACGAAACAGTGCCGTACGACCTTTAGAAATGAGTGCATGGATTTGAAACATTGCAGTACCATGGTGCACCACTCTCCAGCGATGGTAAATCATAGACCTGCCACGGGGATCCCGTTTTACAGAAAAAATCCACGTGACGAAAAAACGAAGGGTAAAAAACTTCCATGACCCGATTGAGGTCCGGATAGGATTTTTTGGTTATGATACTAACCAGTGACGGCTGAAAGCCATCATAGCTGTAGAACTCACAGATTCCTTCTTTTTGAGTGGTTATGGCTCCCGCAACTCTAAACGAGCCAAGAGTTATGGCCCTCCGAAGAATCGATATCCACAGGGTGCAACATCTACGGTGCAAGGTGCAACATCCGTCCAAAATGACGAAACAGTGCCGTACGACCTTTAGAAATGAGTGCATGGATTTGAAATATTGCAGTACCATGGTGCACCACTCTCCAGCGATGGTAAATCATAGACCAGCCACGGAGATCCCGTTTTACAGAAAAAATCCACGTGACGAAAAAACGAAGGGTAAAAAACTTCCATGACCCGATTGAGGTTCGGATAGGATTTTTGGGTATGAAACTAACCAGTGACGGCTGAAAGCTGTCATAGCTGTAGAACTCACAGATACCTTCGTTTTGACTGGTTATGGCACCCGTAACTCTAAACGAGCCAAGAGTTTTGGCCCTCCGAAGAATCGATATCCACAGGGTGCAACATCTACGGTGCAAGGTGCAACATCCGTCCAAAATGACGAAACAATGCCGTACGACCTTTAGAAATGAGTGCATGGATTTGAAATATTGCAGTACCATGGTGCACCACTCTCCAGCGATGGTAAATCATAGACCAGCCACGGGGATCCCGTTTTACAGAAAAACTCCACGTGACGAAAAAACGAAGGGTAAAAAACTTCCTTGACCCGATTGAGGTTCGGATAGGATTTTTTGGGTATGAAACTAACCAGTGATGGCTGAAAGCTGTCATAGCTGTAGAACTCACAGATACCTTCGTTTTGACTGGTTATGGTTCCCGTAACTCCAAACGAGCTAAGTGTTATGGCCCTCCGAAGAATCGATATCCACAGGGTGCAACATCTACGGTGCAAGGTGCAACATCCGTCCAAAATGACGAAACAGTGCCGTACGACCTTTAGAAATGAGTTCATGGATTTGAAACATTGAAGTACCATGGTGCACCACTCCCCAGCTATGGTAAATCATAGACCAGCCACGGGGATCCCGTTTTACAGAAAAAATCCACGGGACGAAAAAACGAAGGGTAAAAAACTTCCGTGACCCGATTGAGGTTCGGATAGGATTTTTTGGGTATGAAACTAACCAGTGACGTCTAAAATCTATCATAGCTGTAGAACTCACAGATACCTTCGTTTTGACTGGTTATGGCTCCCGTAACTCTAAACGAGCCAAGAGTTATGGCCCTCCGAAGAATCGATATCCACGGTGTGCAACATCTACGGTGCAAGGTGCAACATCCGTCCAAAATGACGAAACAGTGACGTACGACCTTTAGAAATGAGTGCATGGATTTGAAACATTGCTATACCAGGGTGCACCACTCTCCAGCGATGGTAAATCATAGACCAGCCACGGGAATCCCGTTTTACAGAAAAAATCCACGTGACGAAAAAACGAAGGGTAAAAAACTTCCTTGACCCGATTGAGGTTCGGACAGGATTTTTTGGGTATGAAACTAACCAGTGACGGCTGAGAGCTGTCATAGCTGTAGAACTCCCAGATACCTTCGTTTTGACTGGTTTTGGCTCCCGCAACTCTAAACGAGCCAAGAGTTATGGCCCTCCGAAGAATCGACATCCACAGGGTGCAACATCTACGGTGCAAGGTGCAACATCCGTCCAAAATGACAAAACAGTGCCGTACGACCTTTAGAAATGAGTGCATGGATTTGAAACATTGCAGTACCATGGTGCACCACTCTCCAACGATGGTAAATCATACACCAGCCACGGGGATCCCGTTTTACAGAAAAAATCCACGTGACGAAAAAACGAAGGGTAAAAAACTTCCATGACCCGATCGAGGTTCGGATAGGATTTTTGGGTATGAAACTAACCAGTGATGGCTGAAAGCTGTCATAGCTTCAGAACTCTCAGATACCTTCGTTTTAACTGGTTATGGCTCTCGTAACTCTAAACGAGCCAAGAGTTATGGCCCTCCGAAAAATCGATATCCACAGGGTGCAACATCTATGGTGCAAGGTGCAACATCCGTCCAAAATGACGAAACAGTGCCGTACGACCTTTAGAAATGAGTGCATGGATTTGAAACATTGCAGTACCATGGTGCACCACTCTCCAGCGATGGTAAATCATAGACCAGCCACGGGGAACCCGTTTTACAGAAAAAATCCACGTGACGAAAAAACGAAGGGTAAAAACTTCCTTGACCCGATTGAGGTCCGGATAGGATTTTTTGGGTATGATACCAACCAGTGACGGCTGAAAGCCATCATAGCTGTATAACTCACAGATACCTTCGTTTTGACTGGTTATGGCTCCCGTAACTCTAAACGAGCCAAGAGTTATGGCCCTCCGAAGAATCGGTATCCACAGGGTGCAACATCTACGGTGCAAGGTGCAACATCCGTCCAAAATGACAAAACAGTGCAGTACGACCTTTAGAAATGAGTGCGTGGATTTGAAACATTGCAGTACCATGGTGCACCACTCTCCAGCGATGGTAAATCATAGACCAGCCACGGGGATCCCGTTTTACAGAAAAAATTCACGTGACGAAAAAACGAAGGGTGAAAAACTTCCATGACCCGATTGAGGTTCGGATAGGATTTTTGGGTATGAAACTAACCAGTGACGGCTGAAAGCTGTCATAGCTGTAGAACTCACAGATACCTTCGTTTTGACTGGTTATGGCTCCCGTAACTCTAAACGAGCCAAGAGTTATGGCCCTCCGAAGAATCGATATCCACAGGGTGCAACATCTACGGTGCAAGGTGCAACATCCGTCCAAAATGACGAAACAGTGCCGTACGACCTTTAGAAATGAGTGCATGAATTTGAAACATTGCAGTACCATGGTGCACCACTCTCCAGCGATGGTAAATCATAGACCAGCCACGGGGATCCCGTTTTACAGAAAAAATCCACGTGACGAAAAAACGAAGGGTAAAAAACTTTCTTGACCCGATTGAGGTTCGAATAGGATTTTTTGGGTATGAAACTAACCAGTGAAGGCTGAAAGCTGTCATAGCTGTAGAACACACAAATACCTTCGTTTTGACTGGTTATGGCTCCCGTAACTCCAAACGAGCCAAGTGTTATGGCCCTCCGAAGAATCGATATCCACAGGGTGCAACATCTACGGTGCAAGGTGCAACATCCGTCCAAAATGACGAAACAGTGCCGTACGACCTTTAGAAATGAGTGCATGGATTTGAAAAATTGCAGTACCATGGTGCACCACTCCCCAGCGATGGTAAATCATAGACCAGCCACGGGGATCCCGTTTTACAGAAAAAATCCACGTGACGAAAAAACGAAGGGTAAAAAACTTCCGTGACCCGATTGTGGTTCGGACAGGATTTTTTGGGTATGAAACTAACCAGTGACGGCTGAAATCCATCATAGCTGTAGAACTCACAGATACCTTCGTTTTGACTGGTTATGGCTCCCGTAAATCTAAACGAGCCAAGAGTTATGGCCCTCCGAAGAATCGATATCCACAGGGTGCAACATCTACGGTGCAAGGTGCAACATCCGTCCAAAACGACGAAACAGTGACGTACGACCTTTAGAAATGAGTGCATGGATTTGAAACATTGCTGTACCAGGGTGCACCACTCTCCAGCGATGGTAAATCATAGACCAGCCACGGGAATCCCGTTTTACAAAAAAAATCCACGTGACGAAGAAACGAAGGGTAAAAAACTTCCTTGACCCGATTGAGGTTCGGACAGGATTTTTTGGGTATGAAACTAACCAATGACGGCTGAAAGCTGTCATAGCTGTAGAACTCACAAATACCTTCGTTTTGACTGGTTATGGCTCCCGTAACTCTAAACGAGCCAAGATTTATGGCCCTCCGAAGAATCGACATCCACAGGGTGCAACATCTACGGTGCAAGGTGCAACATCCGTCCAAAATGACGAAACAGTGCCGTACGACCTTTAGAAATGAGTGCATGGATTTGAAACATTGCAGTACCAGGGTGCACCACTCTCCAGCGATGGTAAATCATACACCAGCCACGGGGATCCCGTTTTACAGAAAAAATCCACGTGACGAAAAAACGAAGGGTAAAAAACATCCATGACCCGATTGAGGTTCGGATAGGATTTTTGGGTATGAAACTAACCAATGACGGCTGAAATCTGTCATAGCTGTAGAACTCACAGATACCTTCGTTTTGACTGGTTATGGCTCCCGTAACTCTAAACGAGCCAAGAGTTATGGCCCTCCGAAGAATCGATATCCACAGGGTGCAACATCTACGGTGCAAGGTGCAACATCCGTCCAAAACGACGAAACAGTGACGTACGACCTTTAGAAATGAGTGCATGGATTTGAAACATTGCTGTACCAGGGTGCACCACTCTCCAGCGATGGTAAATCATAGACCAGCCACGGGAATCCCGTTTTACAGAAAAAATCCACGTGACGAAGAAACGAAGGGTAAAAAACTTCCTTGACCCGATTGAGGTTCGGACAGGATTTTTTTGGTATGAAACTAACCAATGACGGCTGAAAGCTGTCATAGCTGTAGAACTCACAAATACCTTCGTTTTGATAGGTTATGGCTCCCGTAACTCTAAACGCGCCAAGATTTATGGCCCTCCAAAGAATCGATATCCACAGGGTGCAACATCTACGGTGCAAGGTGCAACATCCGTCCAAAATGACGAAACAGTGCCGTACGACCTTTAGAAATGAGTGCATGAATTTGAAACATTGCAGTACCATGGTGCACCACTCTCCAGCGATGGTAAATCATACACCAGCCACGGGGATCCCGTTTTATAGAAAAAATCCACGTGACGAAAAAACGAAGGGTAAAAACTTCCATGACCCGATTGAGGTTCGGATAGGATTTTTGGGTATGATACTAACCAGTGACGGCAGAAAGCCGTCATAGCTGTAGAACTCACAAATTCCTTCGTTTTGACTGGTTATGGCTCCCGTAACTCTAAACGAGCCAAGAGTTATGGCCCTCCGAAGAATCGATATCCACAGGGTGCAACATCTACGGTGCAAGGTGCAACATCCGTCCAAAATGAAAAAACAGTGCCGTACGACCTTTAGAAATGAGTGCATGGATTTGAAACATTGCAGTACCATGGTGCACCACTCTCCAGCGATGGTAAATCATAGACCAGCCACGGGGATCCCGTTTTACAGAAAAAATTCACGTGACGAAAAAACGAAGGGTGAAAAACTTCCATGACCCGATTGAGGTTCGGATAGGATTTTTGGGTATGAAACTAACCAGTGACGGCTGAAAGCTGTCATAGCTGTAGAACTCACAGATACCTTCGTTTTGACTGGTTATGGCTCCCGTAACTCTAAACGAGCCAAGAGTTATGGCCCTCCGAAGAATCGATATCCACAGGGTGCAACATCTACGGTGCAAGGTGCAACATCCGTCCAAAACGACGAAACAGTGACGTACGACCTTTAGAAATGAGTGCATGGATTTGAAACATTGCTGTACCCGGGTGCACCACTCTCCAGCGATGGTAAATCATAGACCAGCCACGGGAATCCCGTTTTACAGAAAAAATCCACGTGACGAAGAAACGAAGGGTAAAAAACTTCCTTGACCCGATTGAGGTTCGGACAGGATTTTTTGGGTATGAAACTAACCAATGACGGCTGAAAGCTGTCATAGCTGTAGAACTCACAAATACCTTCGTTTTGACTGGTTATGGCTCCCGTAACTCTAAACGAGCCAAGATTTATGGCCCTCCGAAGAATCGACATCCACAGGGTGCAATATCTACGGTGCAAGGTGCAACATCCGTCCAAAATGACGAAACAGTGCCGTACGACCTTTAGAAATGAGTGCATAGATTTGAAACATTGCAGTACCAGGGTGCACCACTCTCCAGCGATGGTAAATCATACACCAGCCACGGGGATCCCGTTTTACAGAAAAAATCCACGTGACGAAAAAACGAAGGGTAAAAAACATCCATGACCCGATTGAGGTTCGGATAGGATTTTTGGGTATGAAACTAACCAGTGACGGCTGAAATCTGTCATAGCTGTAGAACTCACAGATACCTTCGTTTTGACTGGTTATGGCTCCCGTAACTCTAAACGAGCCAAGAGTTATGGCCCTCCGAAGAATCGATATCCACAGGGTGCAACATCTACGGTGCAAGGTGCAACATCCGTCCAAAACGACGAAACAGTGACGTACGACCTTTAGAAATGAGTGCATGGATTTGAAACATTGCTGTACCCGGGTGCACCACTCTCCAGCGATGGTAAATCATAGACCAGCCACGGGAATCCCGTTTTACAGAAAAAATCCACGTGACGAAGAAACGAAGGGTAAAAAACTTCCTTGACCCGATTGAGGTTCGGACAGGATTTTTTGGGTATGAAACTAACCAATGACGGCTGAAAGCCGTCATAGCTGTAGAACTCACAAATACCTTCGTTTTGACTGGTTATGGCTCCCGTAACTCTAAACGAGCCAAGATTTATGGCCCTCCGAAGAATCGACATCCACAGGGTGCAATATCTACGGTGCAAGGTGCAACATCCGTCCAAAATGACGAAACAGTGCCGTACGACCTTTAGAAATGAGTGCATGGATTTGAAACATTGCAGTACCATGGTGCACCACTCTCCAGCGATGGTAAATCATAGACCAGCCACGGGGATCCCGTTTTACAGAAAAAATCCACGTGACGAAAAAATGAAGGGTAAAAAACTTCCATGACCCGATTGAGGTTCGGATAGGATTTTTGGGTATGAAACTAACCAGTGACGGCTGAAAGCTGTCATAGCTGTAGAACTCACAAATACCTTCGTTTTGACTTGTTATGGCTCCCGTAACTCTAAACGAGCCAAGATTTATGGCCCTCCGAAGAATCGACATCCACAGGGTGCAATATCTACGGTGCAAGGTGCAACATCCGTCCAAAATGACGAAACAGTGCCGTACGACCTTTAGAAATGAGTGCATAGATTTGAAACATTGCAGTACCAGGGTGCACCACTCTCCAGCGATGGTAAATCATACACCAGCCACGGGGATCCCGTTTTACAGAAAAAATCCACGTGACGAAAAAACGAAGGGTAAAAAACATCCATGACCCGATTGAGGTTCGGATAGGATTTTTGGGTATGAAACTAACCAGTGACGGCTGAAATCTGTCATAGCTGTAGAACTCACAGATACCTTCGTTTTGACTGGTTATGTTTGCACAAAAAATGGACAAACACCTCCAAGTCGTATTATTTAGTTGATTATATGTAATTTTCAATGATTTTAGATGAGTATGTAAATATGAGAAAAGTAGGGGCTGAAATGTAAAAGACACACAGATTTATAGTGGTTCGGCCAGAATGTGCCTACGTCCACTTTATATGTTATTATCTTCTTTCTTTCAGGTTACAAGTACAATGCGTTGTGTACAAGTGTATGAAAGTAGTTTGAAAGTTCCTTCCTTGCTTGAGCTCTCAAACTTGTCCGCCATTGTTGTACCCCTGCCCCTCTATTTATAGAGTGAGGTAGGGGGCAGGGGTCTTGGAAGTATATAACTGCTGGTGGGCCCGGGCTGAAGCAATCTGGACTGGCAATCATCTGGTTCGGCGGAGCTCCATTCGGTGGTAGGTATGGACCGGTGGTATGTGTGGACCGGTGGCAATGAGGTGGTTCGGTGCTCGTTTGATTCGGTGATGGCCTTAGGAGTTGGTTCGGTGTTGGCTGCTTGGACCGGTGGTGTTTGGTCCGGCATCATCTGGCTCTGTAGTGTATTGGAGAGGCTGGTCCGGCATCATCTGGCTCGGCAGGAACTTATGCCGAATGAGGTTATAGGCTGGGCTTGCCGAATGAAGGGGCCGAATGGACTATAGGCTGGGCTTGCCGAATGAAGGGGCCGAATGGAGGCTTGGGCCGAACGAGCTTCTTTATGGAGAATATTGGATGGACTTCTAGGTTAGTATTGAGCTTCTTGGCTATTGAACGAAGTGGAGGTTGCGAGCCCGGGTGAAATTGTGGCTTCTTGGTCTTGAGGTCTTCTGGGTGAAAATTCGCCCAACATTTGCCCCCCAAAGTGGGGCACGTGCTTGCACGTGTCGCGCTTTGTTTCTCGTAGGTGGGAAGACTCGTCTTGTAATGTCATGGGCTGGATGTTTATATCCTATTGATGTCCTGCGAAGGAATTCATAGTTTTAGTGTGAATTCAAATAACGACCGTTCGGGGTCGAAATATTTGTGATCAAGTGAATTGCGCCGTTCGAGGCGAGTTAGTGTACCCCGAGGGGGTTATCGATGCCAGGTTCACGTTAGAGTGGTTCCCTGGATCGTTTGTCAAGGTGGTTTATCGCTAGCTCAGAGCATGCCTAGGGGTTGTTCTCGACCCCGTACATGTGTAAGTAGCTTAGCCATTTCATAATTATCAAATATCCATTTGACTGATGAGCTTAAAAAGGGATGTCAAAGTGTAAATTCTCATGACGATAGGGTTAATAGCCATTCAGAGCGTGCCTATGGACCGTTCGTGGTCGCGTGCACGTGTAAATGATTACTCCATGTTAGTGAGAGATTCACGACTTATCCATTGTTATCATATTTTTTATTTTATTAGTAAGCTCTTAGAGTTCGGCACTTATCTGAGTGAAGCGCCCTGCGTGCCCCCAGTTCCTGGTCTTGGACGGTAGATAGAGGGTTCCATTCGGTTCTTGGTTGGTCCGGCTATTCTCATCCGGCTTCTGGTGGTCCGGTGTCATTGGTCCGGTTGGGCGAGACATCTGGTTCGGTGGTTGTGAGTTTGCCTATATATAGAGGCCGTACCCCCCTTGTTTTTCTTTACCGAACGAGTAGAGCCGAATCATTCCATTGCCGAATCAAGTGTTTGCCGAACCAACCTTATACCGAACCAGGTATATACTTATTACCGAATACACACGTATGTCCTTGCTTCACCGAATGGGACTACTGCCTTGGAGCCGAATGAGATGAAAACCGAATGGGGTTGAAACCGAATGAACTTGGAAACCGAATGAAATTGGAAACCGAATGAACTTGGAAGCCGAATGAACATGGAAACCGAATGAACTTGTGATCTGGAAGACTTCAGCTTGCGAATGAAATTCCACACTTGCACGCACTTGTTTGTTTACTTTTCTATTTTCCTTGTTCTAATATTAGGTTTTTCTTGTGCTGCAGAAAATGTCTCGCAAAGCGGAAACACGATCAGACAGAAAGAAGTCTAGAGGCACAGGAGAGCCTTCTTCTTCCTCGCCCCCAGTCCAATCAGGATCCGGGCAACACCGACCTATTCCGAAGTCTCTAGTGGACGGATGTGGTCCACAGGAACTTTTGAACTCTCCCCCTGACTGCTTCCCAAGCTCCTTAAAGGAGGAGCAACTTGACGTTATATCCCGTTCCTTTGGGATAGACAGGGCTCTTATGTTGTTACCGGGGGAAGGGGTCATGCCATATGATCCCCCTGAGGGGTACTTCGCTTATAGCCGGTACCATTGCATGTGCGGGGCTATTCCTCCAATCCACGCCTGGATACTAAGCTTCGTCACTTATCTGAAGGTGGCTCCATTCCAGCTTCAGCCCAACTCTTATGCCATTCTGGTATGCTTATATGCTATCTTCCAGAAGAGATATGGGCGCGCCCCCTCCAACCGGGAAATACGATATCTGTACAATCTGAGGGGGTACAGGAAGGGGTCCCCATATATTAGCTTGGAGTCAGCCGTTTCCTTCAAGCCTGTTTTGGATTTATACTCGAAGTATAGCATGTTCAAGAAGGAATGGTTCTTTGTCAGGGATGACTCCGTCTCTATTCGCCGATTTACCTCCGGATGTAAGTAAAAACTCTACTCATAATTCCTGTCTTGGCTGTAATTCACTCTCTTATGCGCTTTTATTTCTTGCTAGCGACAGGTGGTTTTGTGGTTGTGGAAGATGATCGCTTGGTTCGGATGGCAGCAGAAATTGAAGCTATTTCCGGGAGAGACAGATCGGCTGCTTATCTGATTAGGAATGCCAGGCTCTTGTCGTATAATTTGATCCTCCCACATCAGTCCGTAGTCAAACAGAGGGACACGGCAGAAGAGAAGGCTGCCCAGCCTAAAGGTGGGGTGACAGCGAAGGGTGGCAAGAGGAAGCCCTTTGCACAACGTCCAGTCGTAGGAGGCAAGAAGCTCAAGGAGTCCGATGGCCCTTCTCCAAGTACTTGCCCGGATGTCCCGGAGGAGGAAGGTGTAGAAGAGGAGGAAGGAGGTGAAGTTGGAGAAGGGTCGGAGGGTGGAGGAGATGGCGATGGTCAGGGTGGTAGCGGTGTTGCTGCTCTAACCTCTGAGCAGGACCTCGAACTGGATGAGGCTCTCCGTCGGGCCTTCGGGGAGTCAGAGGGGGAGTCGGAAACAGAGAAGGAAACGGAGAAGGCAGAGGAAACCGGCAAAGCTGTGGTTAGCACTGACCCATCCTCTAAGGGTTCCTCAGCTAGGGTGACCCTGGCGATGCAAGGTGAACTTTTGTCTTCTGCCGATTCCATTTTCGATAGGGACTTAGAAATTTTTTACGGTTCACTTCCGTCCTGGAATGAGATCCAGGACTTATTGCAGTATCCCACTCCTCCGCCGGGTTTGTATAACAGATGTGTCTCCTCACTTTTCTTTCTTTTTAACTTAGCACATTTTTTGAATTGCGGATTATTGTATGTTCGTAACATTTGTTCTTTATTCCAGGGGCAGGCCAGGCGGGTAAAACGTCGGATGTTCGACACCGCCTTGAACAATTTAAGTCGAGGAGAGCTTCCGCGAAACCTTCTACTGATCGCACTGGGGACGTAGTCAAGTACCGCCCTCTTCTTGTGGTCATCGAAGAGGGCATTCAGAAAAGGAAGCGGAGCCGTTCCTTATTTGAGTCTCCTTCTGCTTCGCAGCTTCCTACTCTGTCTCCCCCTACTCAGCCTCCTCGTGATACTACGGAGGAGAGCACGGAGCCCTGCCCCCCTCCTCCTCCTTCCAAGAGTTCTACTGTCATTCATATAAGGCGTCCCGATGTGCCTCGCCCCGTGCCTCGTGACCCTTTTGCCGGCCATCCTGATTTAGACCCAAGTTTTCGGGACATTTCATTCGATGAGACCACGGGCGAGCACCTACTTCCCCGCAACCCCATGGTAAGAGTGCTGGACGAGGCCAAATCTTTAGATCTTGATTTACTTACTACACGGGTAGTCACCATGGGGGACGAGGCCAAGGCTAATATCGATCGGGTGGCCGAAGAGACTAAGAAGTTAATGGAGCATCATGCTCGATTGGTCAAGGCCGGGGAGGAGATTGGGAGTGCTAACATTCGGTTAAGGCTAAAGGTTGCCGATCAGGCCAAGCAGCTTGCCGACCAAGCCATCCAGATCTCCCAGCATGAGGAAGCTTCCCAGCGTCTGAAAGAGACCATGGAGAAGGCAAGTAGGGCGGAGTTACGGAAAATGGAGGTCACCTGCAGGGAGCGGATTAACATGGCTATTACAACGGTGGATGAGGTTCGAAATGCGGATCTCGAGCGGGTAGAGGAGTTGTCAGGGAGGCTCGAGGCTGCGGAGATGGCTCAGGCCGAGTTGAAGGAGGAGATGGAGGAGATGAGGAGGTCCCTCAAGTTGAAGGAAGAGGAAATGAGGAGGTCACTCCAGGCTGACTGCTTGAGATACCAATCAGAGAGGGACGTCGCCATCACCAAGTTGCAAGCTTCCGAGGCCCGGGTGAGGGAGTTTGAGGAAAACGAGGGGATGATGGATGAGATGTTGCAGGATATGTACTTCCACACTTGGAAGGAGGGCGGCTTGTCTTGGATGGACGATTACCCTCGGGTCATGGCCAAGGTGTATCTCCAGGCTTTAGAGGAGGCCAGGGTGAATGCGGGTAAGGAAGGCGGAGAGGCTTTCAACTTGAGTGCGGTTACTGCTCAGTTTTCAAAGGAGGAGCAAGCGGCGGTGAAGGAGGGGATGCGGCTACTCGCTGCAGAGGAAGCGGGCGTGCAGTTGGATGATGAGGATCAAGCGGCGGATGCTGGTGAGTTATTCTTTTCCCTTTCTTTTCTTTTCGTGTTTTCATAACTTGATCGTTCGTTTAATGAATTCCTCTTCTGATCTGGACAGGTGGGACTTCAGATCCACATGCTGGGGGCTCCGATCCTGCGGCTAAGTAGGCTGGGGGAGTTGGTGATGGAGTGTGGATGCATCTGCCATCTTTTTGTTTCTTTTTTATCACTGTTCATGTTAGTCTTTGATATGCAACTGTAATAAAATTGTTTGCAAAGAATAACTTCGTGTGATCTTATAATATAAGCTGATTTTGTCATGTTTAAATGTTGTTGCTATCTTTATGTGCTGTGTGAGAAGTATAACTATGTATATGCCTGTGATTCCACTTGTGTTTGATGTTAAGTTTTTGCTTGAAATATAATTTCACGTTTTGCAATGTCAGTGTATGAATAAGTTATAGTTACGCATTTATGTACAAAAGAAGAGAGTACCGCCCTTTATGTTTTATTCGCAGGCGGTAGCTTTGAGTGTCTTGTGTAACTGTTTACGGGTATAGCTGAGCGCCCTGCCACCCAGTACGCAGGCTTAGAGCCTCATGAGTGAATGCTTCCTATTTGGTTTCCTGTACTTTAGAGTTTGTTACACAGGATAGGAGAAAAATATTTAAATGAAATGGAAATATAGTAAAAGTAAAACTTCCAGTCACGGAAGGCCGTCGATGTGCTTAAGTTCGTGGCAAACGGGTTTTGTAGTCACTTTCCCTAGCTGTGGGTCTTGGAGACATTTGTCACCCATCTTACGCCTCCGCGGGGAGTTTTCTTTTTTACCACAGCCGCACTTAAGACACATCGGAGCCGAGATCGCGCACGGTAACTACCCGAACCGTTATGGTCCGTAATCGTGGGTATTATTCGATTTACCGTGGCCGGCTAGCGTGGGTGCCGTTGGCCGTGAACTACCCCTGGCTGGCCACACCTTATGTTGGGGCTTAAAGTAGGTTCACGGTTACCGACGAGCCGAACGCCGTAATGAGCTGCCATCGGCTATAGTCGGCCTTTATGATGACTTATAATCGGCTCATTACAGTTGGCTTTGAGGGCAGGCGCGCAATGAGTTAACCCGCAGCAGAGGGATGCTGGAGCAAAAGAGTCTCATTGGCGAGTGCATAGAATCGTGGCGTACCTGTTAGGCCTAGTCTAGATGAGGCCGCGGTGCGTCTTGAGTGGAGATGCCATAGGATTTTGTTCAACAGAAAGGGATAACGCTTAACAAGTAGCCAAGACATAAAGGAACAAGTTAAAAAGAGACAAGATTTTTTAAAGTGGTTCGGCACGAAAATGCCTACGTCCACTGATTCTCTTTGTTAATTCACTTCATATGGGCAGTACAAGTTAAGAAAAGTATCGACGGAGGTGTCGGATGTTCCATGCCCTCTGGAACACCTCTCCGTCCACTGTTGACAAAATGTAAGCTCCGTTGTGGAGATCTTTGTGAATTACATATGGTCCGTCCCAGATGGGGTCCAGTGCCCCGGGGCGCGGAAAGATTCGCCTGAGGACAAGATCTCCTTCTTGTAAGCTGCGATGCTTGACTTTGGAATTGTATAGTGCTGCCACTTTTTGTTTGTGAGCTGCTGCTTTGAGTGCTGCATCGTTTCTCCTTTCCTCAATCAGATCCAAAGACATGAGGAGGAGTTCTTCGTTTTCTTCTGGGTTGTAGTGGATCCTACGGTGGGAAGGCACAATAGTCTCAACTGGGAGCATTGCCTCCGATCCATATGCCAAAGAGAAAGGAGTATGTCCCGTTGATGTTCTGAAAGATGTGCGGTATGCCCATAGTGCCGTAGGAAGTTCGTCCACCCAAGCGCCTTTTGACTTTTCAAGTTTCTTCTTGATTAGGGTTTTGAGAATTTTGTTGACAGCTTCAATTTGTCCGTTTGCCTGAGGGTAAGCTACTGATGAGAAGCTTTTATGAATTCCATGCTCTTGGCACCAGTCGGCAAATTCTTCGCTGTCAAATTGGAGTCCGTTGTCTGATACGATTTTGAGGGGGACTCCATACCTGCACAGAATGTTTTTGATTAAGAAGTTGATAACTTTTGCTGAAGATATTTTATTTAAAGGTTCCGCTTCCACCCATTTGGTGAAATAATCGACTGCCACTATAGCATATTTGGCTCCGCCTCGGCCCGTTGGCAGTTCGCCAATTAAGTCAATTCCCCATACGGCAAAGGGCCAAGGGCTGGTCATTTGAGTAATTTCGTTTGTGGGTAGTCGAGGGATCTTGGCGAACTTCTGACATCTGTCGCATTTCTTAACGAAGTCTAGGGCATCTTTGTTTAGTGTGGGCCAGTAATATCCATATCGGAGTATCTTTCTTGCCAAAGTCTGTCCTCCAGTGTGATCTCCGCATCCTCCCTGATGGATGTTTGTTAATATCTCCTTGGCTTCCCTCCCGGCGACGCATCTTAATAGGGGGCTAGAGAAGCCACGCCGGTAGAGGATGCCTTCTTGCATTGTGTAGTGGGGAACTTTCCTCAAGATCTTCTTGGCTTCGTCACGCCTGTCGGGTAGTATGCCATCTTGCAAATATTTCCGGATAGGAGTCATCCAGGTTCCTTCTTCGATTGCAGTTATCAGATTCGCTTGTTCGAAACTCGGGGCTAGCTGCCTTGAGATTACTAGTGCTCCGGGAATGGTGCCGTCCTTCATACTAGCTTGCTTTGCAAGTTCATCTGCCTCTTGGTTTTCTTCTCGAGGAATGTGTTTGATTAGATAATGGTCCAATCGATCGAGCAGCAGTCTGGTTTTCTTTAGGTATGCTGTGAGTCGTTCTCCTCGAGTCTGGAATTCTCCTAGTACCTGGTTTACGATAAGCTGAGAATCACTATGAATACATAAGGAATTGATCCCAATTTCTAGGGCCAGTTCCAATCCCGCTATTACTGCTTCATATTCAGCATCGTTGTTAGTGGCCGTGAACTCCAATCTTAATGCATAGTACAACTTTCTTCCCCTGGGGGTGACGATCACAATACCTGCCCCCGAGCCTTGTTCGTTCGATGCTCCGTCTACAAAGAGGTTCCACTTGATGTTTTTTGCTACTTCGGATTGTTCCTTGCCTTCGTTGGTAGTGAATTCGGCAATGAAATCAGCCATGGCTTGTCCTTTGATAGCGGTGCGGGGATGGTAGGTGATATCATACTGACTTAGTTCGATGCACCATTTGAGGAGTCGCCCAGAAGTGTCAGGACGATGGAGCACTTGTCTTAGTGGTTGATCGGTTGGAACCCTGATGGAGTGAGACTGGAAGTAGTGTCGCAGTTTCCGTGACGCGATCAATAAACAATATGCTAACTTCTCAAGTTTAGGATATCTGGCTTCTGCCCCCGTAAATCTCTTGCTTACAAAGTAAACCGGACGTTGTGTGCGGTCTTCTTCTCTTACCAAGGCGGCGCTTAGAGCATGAGATGATACAGCGAGGTATAGGTATAACACTTCACCTTCATTTGGAGTTGAGAGTACTGGTGGTCTCTGAAGGTGTTCGATTAGGTTGAGGAAGGCTTTTAAGCATTCGTCGGTCCACTCGAACCTCCCTTTGTCTTTCTTGAGTGCTTCGAAGAAAGGGACACACTTGTCAGTTGCCTTGGAAATGAATCTGCTTAGGGCGGCCACCTTTCCGTTTAGGCTCTGCATTTCTTTCCGAGTGGAAGGTATCCTTATTTCTTTTAAAGCTCGGATTTGTTCAGGGTTTGCTTCGATTCCTCTGGCGTGGACGATGAATCCTAAGAATTTTCCCGATGATACTCCAAAGGAGCATTTTAGAGGATTCAGCTTCATTCCATATCGGCGAAGTACCCGAAACATATCGTCCAGATGGCTTACATGGTCGTTGGCTTTCCTGGACTTCACCAACATGTCATCCACATATACTTCCATAGTACGTCCTATCAGTTCTGCGAACATTTTGTTGACGAGGCGTTGATAGGTAGCTCCAGCATTTTTGAGTCCAAAAGGCATGACTTTGTAACAATATAATCCGCGGTCGGTGATGAAGCTAGTGTGGTCCTGATCGGGAGCGTGCATGGGGATCTGGTTATATCCGGAGTATGCATCCATAAAAGATAGGAGTTCGTGCCCAGCTGTGCTGTCCACGAGTTGGTCAATTCGGGGAAGTGGGAAGCAGTCTTTCGGGCAAGCGTCATTCAGATTGGAGAAGTCAATACATGTTCGCCACTTTCCATTGGCCTTTTTTACTAGCACTGGGTTAGCGATCCATTCTGGGTAGATGGCTTCCCGTATGAAGTCATTAGCAAGTAGATTTTTTACTTCCTCATCAAGGGCTGCTGATCGCTCTGCCCCCATGCTCCTCTTTTTCTGCTTTACTGGTACCTTGGTGGGATCGATGTTCAACATGTGGCATGCTACGTCTGGGGAGATTCCTGTCATATCGGCATGGGTCCACGCAAATACATCTAAGTTGTGGCGGAGAAAGTCAATGAGTCGATCCTTCAATTCCGTTTTCAGCTGAGACCCGATTTTTAATAGTTTACTTGAATCGTGCTTATCTACAGATACGAATTCCATAGCCTCTGCAGGCTCGGCGGTAGCCTCCTCCTCTTTATCCCGGGGGTCTAGTTCATTGAAGGGATCGCTTGTGTATCGAAGAGGAGGGGCTTTCTTTAGTTGCTATGCCTCCAAGCTTTTCATGCAGAGAGTAGTCTCTGCATCTTTTCCTTTATTCTTTCTGCGGTTGTTGCGAAGCTCAGTTACATAGCAGTCTCGGGCAGCGTCTTGATCTCCTTCTACTTCTCCTATTCCGTTGTCTGTCGGGAATTTCATCTTCAGGCACCAGGGGGCTAGGACAATTTGGAAGTCAGACAAGGCTGGTCTCCCCAAGAAGGCGTTGTAAGCCGAGTGGTTCTCTATTAGCACGAACGTTTGTTTTCGCACCACGGAGCGGGGATGACTTCCTATTTCGACGAAGAGGTCAAGTTGCCCGAGGGGCATTTTTGCATCTCCAGTGAAACCGTGCAGTGGTTTGTCGCAGGGAGACACATCCTTCATTGATAACTTCATTTTGTCGAAAGCATGTTTGAACAAGATGTTTACGGAGCTTCCCGTGTCTATTAGAATCCGAAAAACTTTAGCAGGGCCGAACCAGGCAGAGATGACCATAGGATCCATATGTGGGTACTGTCTTCCTTCCAAATCGCGTCTACGGAATATGATGTCGTCGCTCTCTTTTCGTTTCGGTTGGCGTTTTTCTGTGACGGAGTTAACGTATCCTTCGGCATTCCTAAGCGACTTGCCGTACCTTTCCATCTCTGCCCAACTTCTGTCGGCAATGTGTGGTCCTCCTGAGATGGTAAGGACTACTATCTTCTCTTGACTAGAGCCACTGGTGTTGTGATTGTTGCGACTCCCTCCGCCTACTTCTGGGAGGGGTTGCTTTGAGTTCTCATTGGCAGGAGTTGGAGTCCTGTTCTGACTTTTCACATAACGTTCCAGTCTTCTTCTTCTAATGTGTTCTTCGATCAAGTCCCGAAGATGGTGGCATTCATTGGTGTCATGTCCGTGGGATTCGTGAAAGCGACAGAACTTTCCGGACTTGAGTGCGTTATCTGATTCTTTCTTGTGCGGGGGGCGCTTGTATCCGAGTTCGCCCTGAGTGGCTAGGTAGATGTTTTCGATTGTTTCATTCAAAGGAGTGTAGGAGTCAAATCTTGGCCCTGGTCGATATTGGCGCTTCTCACCCTTTCTGCCCCCAGCATTGTCTCTAGATTCATTTCTTCGAGCGTCCTTAGCTGCAGTGGGAACCTTGTCCTGAATTATCTTGCCTTGTTGCCCTGGCTGCCTCTCCGTAGCAGCGTCTTCAAGTCTCATATACTTTCCAGCTTCATGGAAGAAATCAGGCAAGGTAACTGGTTTTTCCTTAGTTAATCTTCTGGCAAACTTGGTGTCTGGATGCACACCACTACAGAGGGCCATTAGAGTGAGTTTTTCATCGGCATCTTGAACTGCTGCCGCTGCGGCGTTGAACCGTGTTAGATATTGTTGTAGCGTCTCTCCGGTTTTCTGTTTGACATTGGATAGAGAATAAGCATCCCTGGGTTGTTCCACATGGATGCGGAACTGGCTAATAAACCTTTCTTTTAACATCTCCCATGAGTTGATGGATCCTTGGGGTAGATGGCAGAACCAGGAGGTAGCTAGATCTGATAGGAATAGCGGAAAGCATTTACATAGTACTCCTTCTGTTGCTCCACTCATGAGCATATGCTGGGTGTATCTCTGCAGGTGTACGATGGGGTCGGAAGTTCCTTTGTAAGGTTCCATGGTTGGCATTTTCCATTCCCGGGGAGTGATGGCAGTTTCGATATTTCGGGTAAAGGGACTGGTGACCCTAGCGCCTATTCCCCGGTCCCTTTGCTCCCGTTGGACACATTCTCTGAATAATCGTGCCATCCGCTCGTCAGAACTTGGAGCGGACAAAAATGAGCTCGGTTCTTCCCTGCGGGATCTATCTCGTCCAGATGACCTGTAGGGATGGTACAGTCTATCACCTCTAGCATTATCCAGTGGTTGTCTTTGGCTGCTTGGATGCACGCTAGGACCAGCTACAGTTGCCCCCTGCCTTGATCTTCCCCTGTGGGGTTCTGTTTCGAGCACATCCATGGGGTCAACTTCGGGCTGGGTTCTAGCTCGGCTCCGTTCAGCGGGGTTTCTATGATTAGGTGGCATGACTGGCTCAGCTACATCCGACCCTCGCCTGGTGCCTCCCCCGCTAGGTTCGGTTCCAAGGGCTTCCTCGAGTCGGAATTCGGGCTGAGTCCGGGCGCGGCCCCTATCATCGTTTTTCCTGTTGATAGCTTGTTCGAAGAGTGAAGACCTTTGTTGCCTCCGGGATCCTCCGGATTGGGATTCACCCCATGATTCAGTGTTGCGGTTGGACTCTTCAGCGTCCCTTAAGCGTGTCATGAGTTGGTCCACCAAAGTTTCTTGTTGGGATGTGAAGCGGTTAGTTACTTCAGCCACAACCCTGTCCAGATCTGCCCTAGTGATTGGTTGTTCCGTTGCGGGACCAGTTGGATTTTCCTGATTTTCATCTGGTACTGCTGTTGAAGTGGGCTGATCTGTGATTGCTGGATCTGGAAGGCTGCTAGTTGCGATGTTCTTTCCTTTGTTAACATCCCTTCTCTGTTTGGAAGGCATGATTTCTACGCAACGAGTGATGTCGTTAGGAAAAAGGTTGAGTGGGAGAAGATGAAGTTTGAGTTCAGCTCTCAGTGAAAGCACCAAAAATGTTTGCACAAAAAATGGACAAACACCTCCAAGTCGTATTATTTAGTTGATTATATGTAATTTTCAATGATTTTAGATGAGTATGTAAATATGAGAAAAGTAGGGGCTGAAATGTAAAAGACACACAGATTTATAGTGGTTCGGCCAGAATGTGCCTACGTCCACTTTATATGTTATTATCTTCTTTCTTTCAGGTTACAAGTACAATGCGTTGTGTACAAGTGTATGAAAGTAGTTTGAAAGTTCCTTCCTTGCTTGAGCTCTCAAACTTGTCCGCCATTGTTGTACCCCTGCCCCTCTATTTATAGAGTGAGGTAGGGGGCAGGGGTCTTGGAAGTATATAACTGCTGGTGGGCCCGGGCTGAAGCAATCTGGACTGGCAATCATCTGGTTCGGCGGAGCTCCATTCGGTGGTAGGTATGGACCGGTGGTATGTGTGGACCGGTGGCAATGAGGTGGTTCGGTGCTCGTTTGATTCGGTGATGGCCTTAGGAGTTGGTTCGGTGTTGGCTGCTTGGACCGGTGGTGTTTGGTCCGGCATCATCTGGCTCTGTAGTGTATTGGAGAGGCTGGTCCGGCATCATCTGGCTCGGCAGGAACTTATGCCGAATGAGGTTATAGGCTGGGCTTGCCGAATGAAGGGGCCGAATGGACTATAGGCTGGGCTTGCCGAATGAAGGGGCCGAATGGAGGCTTGGGCCGAACGAGCTTCTTTATGGAGAATATTGGATGGACTTCTAGGTTAGTATTGAGCTTCTTGGCTATTGAACGAAGTGGAGGTTGCGAGCCCGGGTGAAATTGTGGCTTCTTGGTCTTGAGGTCTTCTGGGTGAAAATTCGCCCAACAGGTTATGGCTCCCGTAACTCTAAACGAGCCAAGAGTTATGGCCCTCCGAAGAATCGATATCCACAGGGTGCAACATCTACGGTGCAAGGTGCAACATCCGTCCAAAACGACGAAACAGTGACGTACGACCTTTAGAAATGAGTGCATGGATTTGAAACATTGCTGTACCAGGGTGCACCACTCTCCAGTGATGGTAAATCAAAGACCAGCCACGGGAATCCCGTTTTACAGAAAAAATCCACGTGACGAAGAAACGAAGGGTAAAAAACTTCCTTGACCCGATTGAGGTTCGGACAGGATTTTTTGGGTATGAAACTAACCAATGACGGCTGAAAGCTGTCATAGCTGTAGAACTCACAAATACCTTCGTTTTGACTGGTTATGACTCCCGTAACTCTAAACGAGCCAAGATTTATGGCCCTCCAAAGAATCGATATCCACAGGGTGCAACATCTACGGTGCAAGGTGCAACATCCGTCCAAAATGACGAAACAGTGTCGTACGACCTTTAGAAATGAGTGCATGAATTTGAAACATTGCAGTACCATGGTGCACCACTCTCCAGCGATGGTAAATCATACACCAGCCACGGGGATCCCGTTTTATAGAAAAAATCCACGTGACGAAAAAACGAAGGGTAAAAACTTCCATGACCCGATTGAGGTTCGGATAGGATTTTTGGGTATGATACTAACCAGTGACGGCAGAAAGCCGTCATAGCTGTAGAACTCACAAATTTCTTCGTTTTGACTGGTTATGGCTCCCGTAACTCTAAACGAGCCAAGAGTTATGGCCCTCCGAAGAATCGATATCCACAGGGTGCAACATCTACGGTGCAAGGTGCAACATCCGTCCAAAATGACGAAACAGTGCCGTACGACCTTTAGAAATGAGTGCATGGATTTGAAACATTGCAGTACCATGGTGCACCACTCTCCAGCGATGGTAAATCATAGACCAGCCACGGGGATCCCGTTTTACAGAAAAAATCCACGTGACGAAAAAACGAAGGGTAAAAAACTTCCTTGACCCGATTGAGGTTCGGACAGGATTTTTTTGGTATGAAACTAACCAGTGACGGCTAAAAGCTGTCATAGCTGTAGAACTCACAAATACCTTCGTTTTGACTGGTTATGGCTCCCGTAACTCTAAACGAGCCAAGATTTATGGCCCTCCGAAGAATCGACATCCACAGGGTGCAATATCTACGGTGCAAGGTGCAACATCCGTCCAAAATGACGAAACAGTGCCGTACGACCTTTAGAAATGAGTGCATAGATTTGAAACATTGCAGTGCCAGGGTGCACCACTCTCCAGCGATGGTAAATCATACACCAGCCACGGGGATCCCGTTTTACAGAAAAAATCCACGTGACGAAAAAACGAAGGGTAAAAAACATCCATGACCCGATTGAGGTTCGGATAGGATTTTTGGGTATGAAACTAACCAGTGACGGCTGAAATCTGTCATAGCTGTAGAACTCACAGATACCTTCGTTTTGACTGGTTATGGCTCCCGTAACTCTAAACGAGCCAAGAGTTATGGCCCTCCGAAGAATCGATATCCACAGGGTGCAACATCTACGGTGCAAGGTGCAACATCCGTCCAAAACGACGAAACAGTGACGTACGACCTTTAGAAATGAGTGCATGGATTTGAAACATTGCTGTACCAGGGTGCACCACTCTCCAGTGATGGTAAATCAAAGACCAGCCACGGGAATCCCGTTTTACAGAAAAAATCCACGTGACGAAGAAACGAAGGGTAAAAAACTTCCTTGACCCGATTGAGGTTCGGACAGGATTTTTTGGGTATGAAACTAACCAATGACGGCTGAAAGCTGTCATAGCTGTAGAACTCACAAATACCTTCGTTTTGACTGGTTATGGCTCCCGTAACTCTAAACGAGCCAAGATTTATGGCCCTCCAAAGAATCGATATCCACAGGGTGCAACATCTACGGTGCAAGGTGCAACATCCGTCCAAAATGACGAAACAGTGTCGTACGACCTTTAGAAATGAGTGCATGAATTTGAAACATTGCAGTACCATGGTGCACCACTCTCCAGCGATGGTAAATCATACACCAGCCACGGGGATCCCGTTTTATAGAAAAAATCCACGTGACGAAAAAACGAAGGGTAAAAACTTCCATGACCCGATTGAGGTTCGGATAGGATTTTTGGGTATGATACTAACCAGTGACGGCAGAAAGCCGTCATAGCTGTAGAACTCACAAATTTCTTCGTTTTGACTGGTTATGGCTCCCGTAACTCTAAACGAGCCAAGAGTTATGGCCCTCCGAAGAATCGATATCCACAGGGTGCAACATCTACGGTGCAAGGTGCAACATCCGTCCAAAATGACGAAACAGTGCCGTACGACCTTTAGAAATGAGTGCATGGATTTGAAACATTGCAGTACCATGGTGCACCACTCTCCAGCGATGGTAAATCATAGACCAGCCACGGGGATCCCGTTTTACAGAAAAAATCCACGTGACGAAAAAATGAAGGGTAAAAAACTTCCATGACCCGATTGAGGTTCGGATAGGATTTTTGGGTATGAAACTAACCAGTGACGGCTGAAAGCTGTCATAGCTGTAGAACTCACAGATACCTTCGTTTTGACTGGTTATGGCTCCCGTAACTCTAAACGAGCCAAGAGTTATGGCCCTCCGAAGAATCGATATCCACAGGGTGCAACATCTACGGTGCAAGGTGCAACATCCGTCCAAAATGACGAAACAGTGCCGTACGACCTTTAGAAATGAGTGCATGCATTTGAAACATTGTAGTACCATAGTCCACCACTCTCCAGCGATGGTAAATCATAGACCAGCCACGGGGATCCCGTTTTACAGAAAAATCCACGTGACGAAAAAACGAAGGGTAAAAAACTTCCTTGACCCGATTGAGGTTCGGATAGTATTTTTTGGGTATTAAACTAACCAGTGACGGCTGAAAGCTATTATAGCTATAGAACTCACAGATACCTTCGTTTGGACTGGTTATGGCTCTCGTAACTCGAAACGAGCCAAGAGTTATGGCCCTCCGAAGAATCGATATTCACAGGGTGCAACATCTACGGTGCAAGGTGCAACATCCGTCCAAAATGACGAAATAGTGCCGTACGACCTTTAGAAATGAGTGCATGGATTTGAAACATTGCAGTACCATGGTGCACCACTCTCCAGCGATGGTAAATCATAGACCAGCCACGGGGATCCCGTTTTACAGAAAAAATCCACGTGACGAAAAAACGAAGGGTAAAAAACTTTCATGACCCGATTGAGGTTCTGATAGGATTTTTGGGTATGAAACTAACCAGTGATGGATGAAAGCTGTCATAGCTGTAGAACTCACAGATACCTTCGTTTTGACTGGTTATGGCCCCCGTAACTCTAAACGAGCCAAGATTTATGGCCCTCCGAAGAATCGACATCCACAGGGTGCAACATCTACGGTGCAAGGTGCAAAATCCGTCCAAAATGACGAAACAGTGCCGTACGACCTTTAGAAACGAGTGCATGGATTTGAAACATTGCAGTACCATGGTGCACCACTCTCCAGCGATGGTAAATCATAGACCAGCCATGGGGATCCCGTTTTACAGAAAAAATCCACGTGACGAAAAAACGAAGGGTAAAAAACTTTCATGACCCGATTGAGGTTCGGATAGGATTTTTGGGTGGAAACTAACCAGTGACGGCTGAAAGCTGTCATAGCTGTAGAACTCACAGATACCTTCGTTTTGACTGGTTATGGCTCCCGTAACTCTAAACGAGCCAAGAGTTATGCCCTCCGAAGAATCGATATCCACAGGGTGCAACATCTACGGTGCAAGGTGCAACATCCGTCCAAAATGACGATACAGTGCCGTACGACCTTTAGAAATGAGTGCATGGATTTGAGACATTGCAGTACCATAGTGCACCACTCTCCAACGATGGTAAATCATAGACCAGCCACGGGGATCCTGTTTTACAGAAAAAATCCACGTGACGAAAAAACGAAGGGTAAAAAACTTCCTTTACCCGATTGAGGTTCCGATAGGATTTTTTGGGTATGACAATAACCAGTGATGGCTGAAAGCTGTCATAGCTGTAGAACTCACTGATACCTTCGTTTTGACTGGTTATGGCTCCCGTAACTCTAAACGAGCCAAGAGTTATGGTCCTCCGAAGAATAGATATCCACAGGGTGCAACATCTACGGTGCAAGGTGCAACATCCGTCCAAAATAACGAAACTGTGCCGTACGACCTTTAGAAATGAGTGCATGGATTTGAAACATTGCAATACCATGGTGCACCACTCTCCAGCGATGGTAAATCATAGACCAGCCACGGGGATCCAGTTTTACAGAAAAAATCCATGTGACGAAAAAACGAAGGGTAAAAAACTTCCTTTACCCGATTGAGGTTCGGATAGGATTTTTGGGTATGAAACTAACCAGTGACGGCTGAAAGCTGTCATAGCTGTAGAACTCACAGATACCTTCGTTTTGACTGGTTATGGCTCCCATAACTCTAAACGAGCCAAGAGTTATGGCCCTCCGAAGAATCGATATCCACAGGGTGCAACATCTACGGTGCAAGGTGCAACATCCGTCCAAAATGACGATACAGTGCCGTACGACCTTTAGAAATGAGTGTATGGATTTGAAACATTGCTGTACCATGGTGCACCACTCTCCAGCGATGGTAAATCATAGACCAGCCACGGGGATCCCGTTTTGCAGAAAAAATCCACGTGACGAAAAAACGAAGGGTAAAAAACTTCCTTGACCCGATTGAGGTTCGGATAGGATTTTTGGGTATGAAACTGACCAGTGACGGCTGAAAGCGGTCACAGCTGTAGAACTCAAAGATACCTTCGTTTTGACTGGTTATGGCTCCCGTAACTCTAAACGAGCCAAGAGTTATGGCCCTCCAAAGAATCGATATCCACAGGGTGCAACATCTACGGTGCAAGGTGCAACATCCATCCAAAATGACGAAACAGTGACGTACGACCTTTAGAAATGAGTGCATGGATTTGAAACATTGCTGTACCAGGGTGCACCACTCTCCAGCGATGGTAAATCATAGACCAGCCACGGGAATCCCGTTTTACAGAAAAAATCCACGTGACGAAAAAACGAAGGGTAAAAAACTTCCTTGACCCGATTGAGGTTCGGACAGGATTTTTTGGGTATGAAACTAACCAGTGATGGCTGAAAGCTGTCATAGCTGTAGAACTCACAGATACCTTCGTTTTGACTGGTTTTGGCTCCCGCAACTCTAAACGAGCCAAGAGTTATGGCCCTCCGAAGAATCGACATCCACAGGGTGCAACATCTACGGTGCAAGGTGCAACATCCGTCCAAAATGATGAAACAGTGCCGTACGACCTTTAGAAATGAGTGCATGGATTTGAAACATTGCAGTACCATGGTGCACCACTCTCCAGCGATGGTAAATCATACACCAGCCACGGGGATCCCGTTTTACAGAAAAAATCCACGTGACGAAAAAACGAAGGGTAAAAAACTTCCATGACCCGATTGAGGTTCGGATATGATTTTTGGGTATGAAACTAACCAGTGATGGCTGAAAGCTGTCATAGCTTTAGAACACTCAGATACCTTCGTTTTAACTAGTTATGGCTCCCGTAACTCTAAACGAGCCAAGAGTTATGGCCCTCCGAAGAATCGATATCCATAGGGTGCAACATCTACGGTGCAAGGTGCAACATCCGTCCAAAATGACGAAACAGTGTCGTACGTCCTTTAGAAATGAGTGCATGGATTTGAAACATTGTAGTACCATGGTGCACCACTCTCCAGCGATGGTAAATCATAGACCAGCCACGGGGATCCCGTTTTACAGAAAAAATCCACGTGAGGAAAAAACGAAGGGTAAAAAACTTCCTTGACCCGATTGAGGTCCGGATAGGATTTTTTGGGTATGATACTAACCAGTGACGGCCAAAAGCCGTCATAGCTGTAGAACTCACAGATACCTTCGTTTTGACTGGTTATGGCTCCCGTAACTCTAAACGAGCCAAGAGTTATGGCCCTCCGAAGAATCGATATCCACAGGGTGCAACATCTACGGTGCAAGGTGCAACATCCGTCCAAAATGACGAAACAGTGCCGTACGACCTTTAGAAATGAGTGCATGGATTTGAAACATTGCAGTACCATGATGCACCACTCTCTAGCGATTGTAAATCATAGATCAGCCACGGGGATCCCGTTTTACAGAAAAAATCCACGTGACGAAAAAACGAAGGGTAAAAAACTTCCATGACCCGATTGAGGTTCGGATAGGATTTTTGGGTATGAAACTAACCAGTGACGGCTGAAAGCTGTCATAGCTGTAGAACTCACAGATACCTTCGTTTTGACTGGTTATGGCTCCCGTAACTCTAAACGAGCCAAGAGTTATGGCCCTACGAAGAATCGATATCCACAGGGTGCAACATCTACGGTGCAAGGTGCAACATCCGTCCAAAATGACGAAACAGTGCCGTACGACCTTTAGAAATGAGTGCATGAATTTGAAACATTGCAGTACCATGGTGCACCACTCTACAGCGATGGTAAATCATAGACCAGCCACGGGGATCCCATTTTACAGAAAAATCCACGTGACGAAAAAACGAAGGGTAAAAAACTTCCTTGACCCGATTGAGGTTCGGATAGGATTTTTTGGGTATGAAACTAACCAGTGACGGCTGAAAGCGGTCATAGCTGTAGAACTCACAGATACCTTCGTTTGGACGGGTTATGGCTCCCGTAACTCTAAACGAGCCAAGAGTTATGGCCCTCCGAAGAATCGATATCCACAGGGTGCAACATCTACGGTGCAAGGTGCAACATCCGTCCAAAATGACGAAACAGTGCCGTACGACCTTTAGAAATGAGTGCATGGATTTGAAATATTGCAGTACCATGGTGCACCACTCTCCAGCGATGGTAAATCATAGACCAACCACGGGGATCCCGTTTTACATAAAAAATCCACGTGACGAAAAAACGAAGGGTAAAAAACTTCCTTTACCCGATTGAGGTTCGGATAGGATTTTTTGGGTATGAAACTAACCAGTGACGGCTGAAAGCGGTCATAGTTGTAGAACTCACAGATACCTTCGTTTGGACTGGTTATGGCTCCCGTAACTCTAAACGAGCCAAGAGTTATGGCCCTCCGAAGAATCGATATCCACAGGGTGCAACATCTACGGTGCAAGGTGCAACATCCGTCCAAAATGACGAAACAGTGCCGTACGACCTTTAGAAATGAGTGCATGGATTTGAAACATTGCAGTACCATGGTGCACCACTCTCCAGCGATGGTAAATCATAGACCAACCACGGGGATCCCGTTTTACATAAAAAATCCACGTGACGAAAAAACGAAGGGTAAAAAACTTCCATGACCCGATTGAGGTTCGGATAGGATTTTTGGGTATGAAACTAACCAGTGATGGCTGAAAGCTGTCATAGCTTTAGAACACTCAGATACCTTCGTTTTGACTGGTTATGGCTCCCGTAACTCTAAACGAGCCAAGAGTTATGCCCTCCGAAGAATCGATATCCACAGGGTGCAACATCTACGGTGCAAGGTGCAACATCCGTCCAAAATGACGATACAGTGCCGTACGACCTTTAGAAATGAGTGTATGGATTTGAAACATTGCTGTACCATGGTGCACCACTCTCCAGCGATGGTAAATCATAGACCAGCCACGGGGATCCCGTTTTGCAGAAAAAATCCACGTGACGAAAAAACGAAGGGTAAAAAACTTCCTTGACCCGATTGAGGTTCGGATAGGATTTTTGGGTATGAAACTGACCAGTGACGGCTGAAAGCGGTCACAGCTGTAGAACTCAAAGATACCTTCGTTTTGACTGGTTATGGCTCCCGTAACTCTAAACGAGCCAAGAGTTATGGCCCTCCAAAGAATCGATATCCACAGGGTGCAACATCTACGGTGCAAGGTGCAACATCCGTCCAAAATAACGAAACTGTGCCGTACGACCTTTAGAAATGAGTGCATGGATTTGAAACATTGCAGTACCATGGTGCACCACTCTCCAGCGATGGTAAATCATAGACCAGCCACGGGGATCCCGTTTTACAGAAAAAATCCATGTGACGAAAAAACGAAGGGTAAAAAACTTCCTTTACCCGATTGAGGTTCGGATAGGATTTTTGGGTATGAAACTAACCAGTGACGGCTGAAAGCTGTCATAGCTGTAGAACTCACAGATACCTTCGTTTTGACTGGTTATGGCTCCCATAACTCTAAACGAGCCAAGAGTTATGGCCCTCCGAAGAATCGATATCCACAGGGTGCAACATCTACGGTGCAAGGTGCAACATCCGTCCAAAATGACGATACAGTGCCGTACGACCTTTAGAAATGAGTGTATGGATTTGAAACATTGCTGTACCATGGTGCACCACTCTCCAGCGATGGTAAATCATAGACCAGCCACGGGGATCCCGTTTTGCAGAAAAAACGAAGGGTAAAAAACTTCCTTGACCCGATTGAGGTTCGGATAGGATTTTTGGGTATGAAACTGACCAGTGACGGCTGAAAGCGGTCACAGCTGTAGAACTCAAAGATACCTTCGTTTTGACTGGTTATGGCTCCCGTAACTCTAAACGAGCCAAGAGTTATGGCCCTCCGAAGAATCGATATCCACAGGGTGCAACATCTACGGTGCAAGGTGCAACATCCATCCAAAATGACGAAACAGTGACGTACGACCTTTAGAAATGAGTGCATGGATTTGAAACATTGCTGTACCAGGGTGCACCACTCTCCAGCGATGGTAAATCATAGACCAGCCACGGGAATCCCGTTTTACAGAAAAAATCCACGTGACGAAAAAACGAAGGGTAAAAAACTTCCTTGACCCGATTGAGGTTCGGACAGGATTTTTTGGGTATGAAACTAACCAGTGATGGCTGAAAGCTGTCATAGCTGTAGAACTCGCAGATACCTTCGTTTTGACTGGTTTTGGCTCCCGCAACTCTAAACGAGCCAAGAGTTATGGCCCTCCGAAGAATCGACATCCACAGGGTGCAACATCTACGGTGCAAGGTGCAACATCCGTCCAAAATGACGAAACAGTGCCGTACGACCTTTAGAAATGAGTGCATGGATTTGAAACATTGCAGTACCATGGTGCACCACTCTCCAGCGATGGTAAATCATACACCAGCCACGGGGATCCCGTTTTACAGAAAAAATCCACGTGACGAAAAAACGAAGGGTAAAAAACTTCCATGACGCGATTGAGGTTCGGATATGATTTTTGGGTATGAAACTAACCAGTGATGGCTGAAAGCTGTCATAGCTTTAGAACACTCAAATACCTTCGTTTTAACTAGTTATGGCTCCCGTAACTCTAAACGAGCCAAGAGTTATGGCCCTCCGAAGAATCGATATCCATAGGGTGCAACATCTACGGTGCAAGGTGCAACATCCGTCCAAAATGACGAAACAGTGCCGTACGACCTTTAGAAATGAGTGCATGGATTTGAAACATTGTAGTACCATGGTGCACCACTCTCCAGCGATGGTAAATCATAGACCAGCCACGGGGATCCCGTTTTACAGAAAAAATCCACGTGACGAAAAAACGAAGGGTAAAAAACTTCCTTGACCCGATTGAGGTCCGGATAGGATTTTTTGGGTATGATACTAACCAGTGACGGCCAAAAGCCGTCATAGCTGTAGAACTCACAGATACCTTCGTTTTGACTGGTTATGGATCCCGTAACTCTAAACGAGCCAAGAGTTATGGCCCTCCGAAGAATCGATATCCACAGGGTGCAACATCTACGGTGCAAGGTGCAACATCCGTCCAAAATGACGAAACAGTGCCGTACGACCTTTAGAAATGAGTGCATGGATTTGAAACATTGCAGTACCATGGTGCACCACTCTCTAGCGATTGTAAATCATAGATCAGCCACGGGGATCCCGTTTTACAGAAAAAATCCACGTGACGAAAAAACGAAGGGTAAAAAACTTCCATGACCCGATTGAGGTTCGGATAGGATTTTTGGGTATGAAACTAACCAGTGACGGCTGAAAGCGGTCATAGCTGTAGAACTCACAGATACCTTCGTTTTGACTGGTTATGGCTCCCGTAACTCTAAACGAGCCAAGAGTTATGGCCCTACGAAGAATCGATATCCACAGGGTGCAACATCTACGGTGCAAGGTGCAACATCCGTCCAAAATGACGAAACAGTGACGTACGACCTTTAGAAATGAGTGCATGAATTTGAAACATTGCAGTACCATGGTGCACCACTCTACAGCGATGGTAAATCATAGACCAGCCACGGGGATCCCATTTTACAGAAAAATCCACGTGACGAAAAAACGAAGGGTAAAAAACTTCCTTGACCCGATTGAGGTTCGGATAGGATTTTTTGGGTATGAAACTAACCAGTGACGGCTGAAAGCGGTCATAGCTGTAGAACTCACAGATACCTTCGTTTGGACTGGTTATGGCTCCCGTAACTCTAAACGAGCCAAGAGTTATGGCCCTCCGAAGAATCGATATCCACAGGGTGCAACATCTACGGTGCAAGGTGCAACATCCGTCCAAAATGACGAAACAGTGCCGTACGACCTTTAGAAATGAGTGCATGGATTTGAAACATTGCAGTACCATGGTGCACCACTCTCCAGCGATGGTAAATCATAGACCAACCACGGGGATCCCGTTTTACATAAAAAATCCACGTGACGAAAAAACGAAGGGTAAAAAACTTCCATGACCCGATTGAGGTTCTGATAGGATTTTTGGGTATGAAACTAACCAGTAATGGCTGAAAGCTGTCATAGCTGTAGAACTCACAGATACCTTCGTTTTGACTGGTTATGGCTCCCGTAACTCTAAACGAGCCAAGATTTATGGCCCTCCGAAGAATCGACATCCACAGGGTGCAACATCTACGGTGCAAGGTGCAAAATCCGTCCAAAGTGACGAAACAGTGCCGTACGACCTTTAGAAATGAGTGCATGGATTTGAAACATTGCAGTACCATGGTGCACCACTCTCCAGCGATGGTAAATCATAGACCAGCCACGGGGATCCCGTTTTACAAAAAAAATCCACGTGACGAAAAAACAAAGGGTAAAAAACTTCCATGACCCGATTGAGGTTCGGATAGGATTTTTGGGTAGAAACTAACCAGTGACGGCTGAAAGCTGTCATAGCTGTAGAACTCACAGATACCTTCGTTTTGACTGGTTATGGCTCCCGTAACTTTAAACGAGCCAAGAGTTATGGCCCTCCGAAGAATCGATATCCACAGGGTGCAACATCTACGGTGCAAGGTGCAACATCCGTCCAAAAAGACGAAACAGTGTCGTACGACCTTTAGAAATGAGTGCATGAATTTGAAACATTGCAGTACCATGGTGCACCACTCTCCAGCGATGGTAAATCATAGACCAGCCACGGGGATCCCGTTTTACAGAAAAATCCACGTGACGAAAAAACGAAGGGTAAAAAACTTCCTTGACCCGATTGAAGTTCGGATAGGATTTTTTGGGTATGAAACTAACCAGTGACGACTGAAAGCTGTCATACCTGTAGAACTCACAAATACCTTCGTTTGTACTGGTTATGGCTCCCGTAACTCTAAACGAGCCAAGAGTTATGGCCCTCCGAAGAATCGATATCCACAGGGTGCAACACCTACGGTGCAAGGTGCAACATCCGTCCAAAATGACGAAACAGTGCCGTACGACCTTTATAAATGAGTGCATGGATTTGAAACATTGCAGTACCATGGTGCACCACTCTCCAGCGATGGTAAATCATAGACCAGCCACGGGGATCCCGTTTTACAGAAAAAATCCACGTGACGAAAAAACGAAGGGTAAAAAACTTCCATGACCCGATTGAGGTTCTGATAGGATTTTTGGGTATGAAACTAACCAGTGATGGCTGAAAGCTGTCATAGCTGTAGAACTCACAGATACCTTCATTTTGACTGGTTATGGCTCCCGTAACTCTAAACGAGCCAAGATTTATGGCCCTCCGAAGAATCGACATCCACAGGGTGCAACATCTACGGTGCAAGGTGCAACATCCGTCCAAAATGACGATACAGTGCCGTACGACCTTTAGAAATGAGTGCATGGATTTGAAACATTGCAGTACCATGGTGCACCACTCTCCAGCGATTGTAAATCATAGATCAGCCACGGGGATCCCGTTTTACAGAAAAAATCCACGTGACGAAAAAACGAAGGGTAAAAAACTTCCACGACCCGATTGAGGTTCGGATAGGATTTTTGGGTATGAAACTAACCAGTGACGGCTGAAAGCTGTCATAGATGTCGAACTCACAGATACCTTCATTTTGACTGGTTATGGCTCCCGTAACTCTAAACGAGCCAAGAGTTATGGCCCTACGAAGAATCGATATCCACAGGGTGCAACATCTACGGTGCAAGGTGCAACATCCGTCCAAAATGACGAAACTGTGCCGTACGACCTTTAGAAATGAGTGCATGAATTTGAAACATTGCAGTACCATGGTGCACCACTCTCTAGCGATGGTAAATCATAGACCAGCCACGGGGATCCCGTTTTACAGAAAAAATCCACGTGACGAAAAAACGAAGGGTAAAAAACTTCCTTGACCCGATTGAGGTTCGGATAGGATTTTTTGGGTATGAAACTAACCAGTGACGGCTGAAAGCGGTCATAGCTGTAGAACTCACAGATACCTTCGTTTGGACTGGTTATGGCTCCCGTAACTCTAAACGAGCCAAGAGTTATGGCCCTCCGAAGAATCGATATCCACAGGGTGCAACATCTACGGTGCAAGGTGCAACATCCGTCCAAAATGACGAAACAGAGCCGTACGACCTTTAGAAATGAGTGCATGGATTTGAAACATTGCAGTACCATGGTGCACCACTCTCCAGCGATGGTAAATCATAGACCAACCACGGGGATCCCGTTTTACATAAAAAATCCACGTGACGAAAAAACGAAGGGTAAAAAACTTCCATGACCCGATTGAGGTTCTGATAGGATTTTTGGGTATGAAACTAACCAGTGATGGCTGAAAGCTGTCATAGCTGTAGAACTCACAGATACCTTCGTTTTGACTGGTTATGGCTCCCGTAACTCTAAACGAGCCAAGATTTATGGCCCTCCGAAGAATCGACATCCACAGGGTGCAACATCTACGGTGCAAGGTGCAAAATCCGTCCAAAGTGACGAAACAGTGCCGTACGACCTTTAGAAATGAGTGCATGGATTTGAAACATTGCAGTACCATGGTGCACCACTCTCCAGCGATGGTAAATCATAGACCAGCCACGGGGATCCCGCTTTACAGAAAAAATCCACGTGACGAAAAAACAAAGGGTAAAAAACTTCCATGACCCGATTGAGGTTCGGATAGGATTTTTGGGTAGAAACTAACCAGTGACGGCTGAAAGCTGTCATAGCTGTAGAACTCACAGATACCTTCGTTTTGACTGGTTATGGCTCCCGTAACTTTAAACGAGCCAAGAGTTATGGCCCTTCGAAGAATCGATATCCACAGGGTGCAACATCTACGGTGCAAGGTGCAACATCCGTCCAAAAAGACGAAACAGTGTCGTACGGCCTTTAGAAATGAGTGCATGAATTTGAAACATTGCAGTACCATGGTGCACCACTCTCCAGCGATGGTAAATCATAGACCAGCCACGGGGATCCCGTTTTACAGAAAAATCCACGTGACGAAAAAACGAAGGGTAAAAAACTTCCTTGACCCGATTGAAGTTCGGATAGGATTTTTTGGGTATGAAACTAACCAGTGACGGCTGAAAGCTGTCATAGCTGTAGAACTCACAGATACCTTCGTTTGGACTGGTTATGGCTCCCGTAACTCTAAACGAGCCAAGAGTTATGGCCCTCCGAAGAATCGATATCCACAGGGTGCAACACCTACGGTGCAAGGTGCAACATCCGTCCAAAATGACGAAACAGTGCCGTACGACCTTTAGAAATGAGTGCATGGATTTGAAACATTGCAGTACCATGGTGCACCACTCTCCAGCGATGGTAAATCATAGACCAGCCAAGGGGATCCCGTTTTACAGAAAAAATCCACGTGACGAAAAAACGAAGGGTAAAAAACTTCCATGACCCGATTGAGGTTCTGATAGGATTTTTGGGTATGAAACTAACCAGTGATGGCTGAAAGCTGTCATAGCTGTAGAACTCACAGATACCTTCATTTTGACTAGTTATGGCTCCCGTAACTCTAAACGAGCCAAGATTTATGGCCCTCCGAAGAATCGACATCCACAGGGTGCAACATCTACGGTGCAAGGTGCAACATCCGTCCAAAATGACGATACAGTGCCGTACGACCTTTAGAAATGAGTGCATGGATTTGAAACATTGCAGTACCATGGTGCACCACTCTCCAGCGATTGTAAATCATAGACCAGCCACGGGGATCCCGTTTTACAGAGAAAATCCACGTGACGAAAAAACGAAGGGTAAAAAACTTCCACGACCCGATTGAGGTTCGGATAGGATTTTTGGGTATGAAACTAACCAGTGACGGCTGAAAGCTGTCATAGCTGTCGAACTCACAGATACCTTCATTTTGACTGGTTATGGCTCCCGTAACTCTAAACGAGCCAAGAGTTATGGCCCTACGAAGAATCGATATCCACAGGGTGCAACATCTACGGTGCAAGGTGCAACATCCGTCCAAAATGACGAAACAGTGCCGTACGACCTTTAGAAATGAGTGCATGAATTTGAAACATTGCAGTACCATGGTGCACCACTCTCCAGCGATGGTAAATCATAGACCAGCCACGGGGATCCCGTTTTACAGAAAAAATCCACGTGACGAAAAAACGAAGGGTAAAAAACTTCCATGACCCGATTGAGGTTCGGATAGGATTTTTTGGGTATGAAACTAACCAGTGACGGCTGAAAGCGGTCATAGCTGTAGAACTCACAGATACCTTCGTTTGGATTGGTTATGGCTCCCGTAACTCTAAACGAGCCAAGAGTTATGGCCCTCCGAAGAATCGATATCCACAGGGTGCAACATCTACGGTGCAAGGTGCGACATCCGTCCAAAATGATGAAACAGTGTCGTACGACCTTTAGAAATGAGTGCATGGATTTGAAACATTGCAGTACCATGGTGCACCACTCTCCAGCGATGGTAATTCATAGACTAGCCACGGGGATCCCGTTTTACAGAAAAAATCCACGTGACGAAAAAACGAAGGGTAAAAAACATCCATGACCCGATTGAGGTTCGGATAGGATTTTTGGGTATGAAACTAACCAGTGACGGCTGAAAGCTGTCATAGCTGTAGAACTCACAAATACCTTCGTTTTGACTGGTTATGGCTCCCGTAACTCTAAACGAGCCAAGAGTTATGGCCCTCCGAAGAATCGATATCCACAGGGTGCAACATCTACGGTGCAAGGTGCAACATCCGTCCAAAATGACGAAACAGTGCCGTACGACCTTTAGAAATGAGTGCATGGATTTGAAACATTGCAGTACCATGGTGCGCCACTCTCCAGCGATGGTAAATCATAGACCAGCCACGGGGATCCCGTTTTACAGAAAAAATCCACGTGACGAAAAAACGAAGGGTAAAAAACTTCCTTGACCCGATTGAGGTTCAGATAGGATTTTTTGGGTATGTAACTAACCAGTGACGGCTGAAAGCCGTCATAGCTGTAGAACTCACAGATACCTTCGTTTTGACTGGTTATGGCTCCCGTAACTCTAAACGAGCCAAGAGTTATGGCCCTCCGAAGAATCGATATCCACAGGGTTGAACATCTACGGTGCAAGGTGCAACATTCGTCCAAAATGACGAAACAGTGCCGTACGACCTTTAGAAATGAGTGCATGGATTTGAAACATTGCAGTACCATGGTGCACCACTCTCCAGCGATGGTAAATCATAGACCAGCCACGGGGATCCCGTTTTACAGAAAAAATCCACGTGACGAAAAAACGAAGGGTAAAAAACTTCAATGACCCGATTGAGGTTCGGATAGGATTTTTGGGTATGAAAATAACCAGTGACGGCTGAAAGCTGTCATAGCTGTAGAACTCACAGATACCTTCGTTTTGACTGGTTATGGCTCCCGTAACTCTAAACGAGCCAAGAGTTATGGCCCTCCGAAGAATCGATATCCACAGGGTGCAACATCTACGGTGCAAGGTGCGACATCCGTCCAAAATGACGAAACAGTGCCGTACGACCTTTAGAAATGAGTGCATGGATTTGAAACATTGCAGTACCATGGTGCACCACTCTCCGGCGATGGTAAATCATAAACCAGCCACGGGGATCCCGTTTTACAGAAAAAATCCACGTGACGAAAAAACGAAGGGTAAAAAACATCCATGACCCGATTGAGGTTCGGATAGGATTTTTGGGTATGAAACTAACCAGTGACGGCTGAAAGCTGTCATAGCTGTAGAACTCACAGATACCTTCGTTTTGACTGGTTATGGCTCCCGTAACTCTAAACGAGCCAAGAGTTATGGCCCTCCGAAGAATCGATATCCATAGGGTGCAACATCTACGGTGCAAGGTGCAACATCCGTCCAAAATGACGAAACAGTGCCGTACGACCTTTAGAAATGAGTGCATGGATTTGAAACATTGCAGTACTATGGTGCACCACTCTCCAGCGATGGTAAATCATAGACCAACCACGGGGATCCCGTTTTACAGAAAAAATCCACGTGACGAAAAAACGAAGGGTAAAAAACTTCCATGACCCGATTGAGTGAATCGTCAACTTCGAGTGATGACTTTCCCTAAGAACTTCATCTCTCAATCAATCTAAATCGGGAACAACTAGTCGTCCTTGCTTTCGAAGCCAACCCTCTTGATCGACTTCAAATCCTTTATCCTTTTCTGGATTCAATCCAGATTCCAAATCGCGGATAATCTTGACAAGCTTATCGTCTCGCTTTTGGCTCTCGCCAATTCTCTCCATAAGAGTGGGTCTTATCGATAAGTTTGCCAACATCTCAGGTTACAATTCACATCTAGGCCTGAAGTCAAACCCAGCCAAATACTCGAGACTCTTCCATTCCGAAAACATGGCTCCCAATCCTGCATGTCTTCGACTTAACGCATCTGCCACTGCGTTACATTTTCCCGGAGTATAGGCTATATCAAAATCATATGATGCTAAAAACTCTAGCCACCTTTGCTGCCGAAGATTCAAATCCTTTTGGGAGAACAGATACTTCAACGACTTATGATCCGTAAACAGCTCGAATCGAACTCCCAATAGATAATGTCTCCACATCTTCAGAACAAAAACAATCGCCGCTAACTCCAAATCATGAGTCGGGTAATTCCTTTCATGCGGCTTCAGTTGTCGACTTGCATACGCAACAACTTTATCCTTTTGCATTAGCACTGCTCCAAGTCCAGTACCACATGCATCGGTGTAAACCACCATCTCATCAATCCCACTCGGAATAGTCAAAACAGGAGCACTCGTCAGTCGCTCTTTCAGGATTACGAAAGCTTGCTCACACTTATCATCCCATCTGAACACTTGGTTCTTTTTCGTCAATCCTGTTAACGGTGCAGCTATCTTGGAAAAGTCTTTGATAAACCGACGATAATATCTTGCTAATCCAAGAAAACTTCTCACATCAGATGCATTCTTAGGTCTAACCCAATCCTGAATTGCTGCCACCTTAGCGGGATCAACCGCTATTCCGTTTCCAAAAATAACATGGCCTAAGAACCTCACTTCACTCTTCCAGAAGTGACACTTCGAAAACTTAGCCTTCAGCTGATGTTTCCGCAAGATTTCCAAAACAATACGCAAGTGCGTCTTGTGCTCCTCCTCAGTTCTGGAATAAATCAGAATATCATCCACGAACACAAGCACGAACTTATTCAACTGATCTCTGAACACTCTATTCATAAGATCCACAAAATATGCTGGTGCGTTGGTCAATCCAAACGGCATTACCAGCCACTCATAAAAGCCGGATGGTGTCCTAAAAGCAGTCTTCGGCACACTATCCTTAGCCACTCTCAACTGGTGATATCCCGTTGCCAAATCCATCTGAGAAAACACCTTAGCCTCGTGAAGCTGATCAAACAAGTCATCTATTCTTGGCAATGGATACTTGTTCTTCTTAGTCACCTTATTCAGCTCACGATAATCCACACAACCTCAACGATCCATCCGCTTTGGTTGCAAACACAACTGGTGCACCCCATTCGGACTTACTACGCCGAATGAATCCTTTCTGAAAAAGGTCATCAACCTGCACCTTCAACTCTTGTTGTTCTCTAGGCGCCATCCGTCTAAGAGGCATCACAACAGGTCTGGCTCCCTCAACTAGATCGATACGAAACTCGATCTCCCTATGCGGCGGTAACCCTTTGACTTCGTCAAAGACGTCCTCAAATCCATTCACAACCGGCATCGATGACAGTCTATTCCGTGGAACAACCAGCGAATACATGAAGCCCATGAAGACGCCTTCTTCATGCTTACATCGTATCACAACCTTTCGCCCTTCCACATTCCCAACTGTCACCTCCAGTTTCTCACAATCAACCTTTGCCGCATACTTCCTAAGCCAGTCCATTCCCAATATAATTCCGAACCCCGCAAAGTTCAGAACAAAGCAATCACAAACAAAAGAGCAATCATGACTCGATACAACTAGACCACGGCATACCATACACAAACATGACGAACCCCCTACTGGATTAGGAACAACTAATGGTCTATCAACAATTTCCGGTTCCAAACCCAACCGGCCTACTAGATCGTCACAAACAAACGAATGTGATGCCCCAGTATCAAACAACACTCTAACTGGAACACCACATATGGAAAGAGTACCTTGAACCACCACACTCTTCCCTTTCTCTTCCGCAGTAGGAGCTTTCGAAGATGATGGAATAGGCCCTAAAGCATAAGCTTGCACGATCTGCTTATCTTTCCTCGGTTCTGGACAGTCCTTCTTGATATGTCCCAGCTTATCACAGTTGTAACACTTTCCCGGCACCTTGGGATTCCTATAATCTTTGGAGAGATGGCCCTTCTGCTGACATTTGTAGCAAGTCACTTCGCCCTTCGGCTTCTTCTGGCCATCCTAAACCTTCTGTTGCTGCTGCTTCCTCTTCTTGTTTCCACCCTGCTGTGGCCTAGACCCTTCCTTGGTTACAGCAACAACAGATCCTTCCTTAGGAAACAAACTCTCATGCCTGAGAGCTTTCTCCACAAGCTTCTCAAACAGATCGTCCAAATGATCCACCAACTGTCTCCCAAGATAATAGTCCAAGCCTGTCACAAACTTCTCGTTCTTCTGGTAGGGAGATTCAATATACGACCGAGCATACTTGGACAAAGCTTCAAACTCAGAAACATACTCAAGAACTGGTCTCCCACCTTGCTTGAGCTCCACAAACTTCTTAAACAGAACAGATTTCTGAGCCGTAGAGATGAACTTAGCTTCAAATCTAACTTGGAATTGATCCCAAGTAATCTCTTCCTCTGGAGTATCAATAGTGATAGAACCCCACCAATCGGCAGCTCTTCCCTGAAGCTGTCTCGATGCAAGCTTCCTCTTAGTTGCATCCTCGATTCCCAAGTCACCAAAAATCCTTCTACAAGCATCAATCCATCTCTGAACTTCTATGGTTGATTCTGTTCCCAAGAAAACCTTTCCTCCAAGAGCAGTATAGTCCTTACACAACTTAGCAAAATCCACTGGTCTTGGAGCTTGAACTTGAACTCCAACACCTACTGACGGTTCTGAAGTTGGTATCCTTCTCATGATCGAAGTCATCATAGCTTCGAACATTGCAGCATAGTCAGTAGCTCCCCTAGCAGCACGGCTTTCCCTAGCAGCTTGTCTCTCACTTCGACTCATCCTTAATATCTATAAAAAGGAATGATTTAGAACACCTTGAGAAACAACTACATAAGGAGTTCAAATTCTTCTAAACTACTATATTATATATATAGTAATCATCCATCAAAATACAATTACGTCTCTCATACGTAGTTACGTCAGCGAGCGTTGGCTAAAATCGATTAACCAAAGCTCTGATACCAAATGTGACGACCGCCCATGACTCCCGCACTAAAACAAGAGAATGGTGCTCTGAAAGGCATGCCAGGCAGCCATGGACGATAGTCAGGGTAAGATAAAACAGAAACTCTATCGTACAACTCACAGCGCATGGACAAAAAATACAATAGAGAAATATATGTATATAGTGAAGCTCATAACAGAATATCATCGTGTAGACTTCATAAAGGTTTGATACAAGCATCTGAACAATCAATACATCAAGCCTCACTACATAACACTCAAAACATATACAAGCAGCGGAACATCCAGTACATATAGTAAGAAAACTAATATGCTAGCCTCCAGCTCGTCTTCGTCATCAACTGCGTTGGTAGCCAAGAACACCACCTGTCACCTGCTACCTAGTCTGCCCATCCCAACATGGATGAACAGCCCAAGGTAATAAGAGTTGAACATTAAACCTTGAGTCAGACAACAGTCTTAGTGAGCAGAAAATTAACTATCAAACATACCAAAAGAGCATAAAAGATAAAAGGAATAGGAACTCAACCATCCCACTACACCTCATTCTACAGTGATAGCCCCCAGACCCACTAAGCATAAACAAGCATAACAGAGCAGACAATTTAAGTAAAGTAATTATCACTCGAGTCAAGGTCGATGTTTTCCAAATAAAAACCCCCAAGGCCTAAACCAAGATCAGATAAGCACCCAGAAAACACCGCTCTTGAGACCGAATGATGATACAACCAAACATCCATGACTCTGGCTATCACTATTATCATTGGCTCGATATCACCGTTAGTTGAATGACCGCCTGTTAAGGGCTAATGGTAACCCCGGTTCTAGATAAACTCTGCACGTCATCGTGACCCGTGCCTAGGACTTACCTACTCTGCCCAGAGTACTCGACCACCTGCCTGTAGTCTTTTGGGTGTCCCGACCACCTTCCTGTAGTCGTTTGGGCACCCCACGTACTCTTGCTTTGAGTTTACTAGAACCTTCAACAACGATGAGATCCAAGCCTGTGACGACCGCCCATTACTCCCGCACCAAACAAGGAAATAATGCGCTGAAAGGCGTGCCAGGCAGCCATGGACGATAGTCAGCGTAAAATAAAACGGAAAAATCTATCGTACAACTCACAACGCATGGATAAAATACAACAGAGAAATATAATATAGTGAAGCTCCATAGAACAGAACATCATCATATAAGCATCATAGTAGTTTTATACAAACATATGAATCATCCATACACCAAAGCCTCACTACATAACACTCAAACAAATACAGCAGCGGAACACCCAGTACATAATATGAAAATAATATGCAAAAGCCTCCTGCTCGTCTTCGTCATCATCAGCATAGATCTCCAACAACAGCACTTGTCACCTGCTACCTAGTCTGCCCATCCCAACATGGATAAACAGCCCAAGGTAATAAGAGGAGACATAAAACCTTGAGTCAGACAAAGTCTTAGTGAGCAGTGAATCAACTACCAAACATACCAAAAGAGCATAAGGGATAAAAGGAATAGGAACCAAACCATCCCACTCCACCTCTTTCTACAGTGATAGCCCCCAGACTCATACTAAAGAGAAGCAAGCATAACATAGTGACAATTAAAGTAAAGCAATAATCACTCGAGTCAAGGTCGATGTTTCCCAAATACAAACCCCCAAGGCCTAAACCAAGATCAGATAAGCATCCAGAAAACACCGCTCTTGAGACCGAATGATGATACAACCAAACGTCCGAACATCCATGACTGTGGCTATCACTATCATCATTGCCTTGATTTCACCGTTAGTTGAATGACCACCTGTCAAGGGCTAATGGTAACCCCGGTTCTAGACATAACTCCGCACGTCGTCGCAGCCCGTGCCTAGGAATTTTTGCAGCTACCCAGAGTACTAGCACGTCGTCGCAGCCCGTGCTTGGAACGTCGTCGCAGCCCGTTCCAACGTACTCTTGCTTTGAGCATGCTAGAACCTTCAACAACGATGAGATATCAGCCTCCTAGTCATCCTCCTCGACGACTATTATCATACTAGCTCAAGCGCCTCTCAAGCTAACCATTATCACCAACCCGGATCGCATTACCGAGTTATCAACATAGCTTTGCACGTCGTCGTAGCCCGTGCTTGGAACGTCATCATGACCCGTTCCATCTCAACATCATGCTTTGCCTCATCGCATCATAGCAAAGTCTCATCTCAACATCATGGTTTGCCTCCTCACATCATGGCAAAATCCCATCTCAACATCATCCAATCCATACATATGAGCTTCAACATCCGCTTCATATGCCACAAGCAGCTTTCCTTATTCAAGAGCCTTTCCACTTAGCTTTTGAATCACCATCATCCAACTTGACCAAATCAAGTTATCAATCAACTAAACAATCAAATCAAACATTAAACCAAGCAATCAATCATTCAAACAAGATCTAAATAAGCATTTATAACCACAATGGCAATTTCGTAAATAAATGAGCATAGATCTAACATACATGAATCACGGGTTTTTAGCATAGATCTAACAAATATAAATCATGGGTTTTGTCTCTACAACTTGATAAATGAACTTGCATAAGTAAACATCTTCATAAGTAATGGATCTACACTTGGATCTAAAGAAAAATGCATAAAAATCACTATCTACAACACTCCAACAAACCACCAAACCAATATACTCCTTTGGGTCCGCGTGAGAGATAACCACCACTCACCAAATCACCCAAACACTTCAAAAACTAACAACTTCAGATCTGGACAGCGAAGATTCAAGCTTGATTCGTCGAAATCCCGCTTGAAACGATGAAATCTAGCTTCGTTGGATAAAGATCTTCAACTTTGACTCTTCAATCTTCAATCTTAATCCTCGATCTTGGATGGATGTTAGCACTCGATCAAAGTGGAGAAAAGAAGATGAAGAAATGTTGCAGTCGAGCTCTCAAAATGGCAGCACTTCGTCGCTTCAAAATCCGGTGCCAAAAAGTGAGGAAATGGCCGTGTATTTATAGGCCTAACTCATAACTCGTCCGCGGCTTAGCGACCTATCCCCTAAGTCGCTCGCGACTCAGCAACCTACGCCTTATAACAACTCACGACTCATCAGGGTAAACGACTTAACAACCTTACGGCTTAGCTATTTACACGGGTTAGCAAATGTCGCGACTTACCGGGTTACGACCTACAACCATCACGACTTAATGAAACACAGCGACCTACTAAGTCGCTCACCACTAACCCGCTAGTTCCACTAACTCGATAACTCGCTAGCTCGTCCCAGCCCCTAAGTCTCTAACTATCTTAGGTCGGCCATACCCTTAACTCGCCACTACCTTAACTCAGCAACTATCTTAAACCGGTCAGTACTTAAGCCGGCTACCTCCTTGAGTCGTCTAAGCCTTAAGTCGTCTACGACCCAAGAACCCTACTAACCCGTAGCTACCTTAGGTCATTCTATCCACTAAAACTAAACCGTCAACTCGTTCTAGCACTATCACGAGTTAAGTTTCCAATCTAACTTCCTTACGACCCAAACAACATACGAGTTATCCTCCCATACGACTTAGGCTAAGGATGACATAAACAACGCTAACGACCTAGAAATTTTACGATTTATCGACACGTAAAATACGGGTCGTTACATTCTCTCCCCCTTAGGAATTTCGCCCCCGAAATTCCAAACAAACAAGAGCAATCAAAATTATTCCGCATGCCTACCATCCATAGCAACCAACAAACCATGCATCCAATTACTAGCCTAGCATGCAGAATTCTAAGATTAGAACAAGTTACAAATTCATGAGATGTCACGACACCTTAGGGCCATACCTCGAAGAGTTCAGGATGAGCTGCCTTCATCCTCTCTTCCTCCTCCCATGTACAGTCGTTAACATCATCACTCCATTGTATCTTGAGCAACGTAATCGTCTTCCTTCTAAGCTGTTTCGTGTTAGTTCCAACAACACGAAGCGGCTTACGAGGTCTTCTAACAACTGGATCAACCTCTAAATCTTCACATCTATCAGCAGAAACCACCGTAGTTGGGTCATGCACATACTTCTGTATATAACATACATGAAAAACATTGTGCACACCCGCCATCTTTGCCGGTAACTCCAATCTATAAGCGAGATTCCCAATTCGCTCGATAATCGGGAATGGTCCAACAAATCTCGGAGTTAACTTTCCTTTCTTCCCGAATCTAATAACACTCTTCAGAGGAGAAATCTTCACAAAAACCATATCACCTACGTCGAACTCCAAATCTTTTTGACGTTTATCAGCATAACTTTTCTGACGGTCTTGGGCTGCCTTCATTCGTTGCCGAATGATCTCTATACAATCCGAAGTCTGTCGAATCATCTCTGGCCCAAGTATCAGCTTTTCTCCAGTTTCCAACCAACATGTCGGAGAGTTACATGGTCTTCCATATAATGCGTCAAATGGTGCCATACCAATACTCGACTGATAACTGTTGTTATATGCAAATTCCACCAAATGAAGGTGATCTTCCCATGATCCTCCGAAGTCCAAAACAAAAGCTCTGAGAAGATCTTCCAAAACTCGGTTGACTCTCTAAGTCTGACCATCTGTTTGAGGGTGATAAGCTGTACTCAAACACAACTTGGTTCCCAAAACTTCCTGGAAGCTCTTCCAAAATCCACTAGTGAACAATGGGTCTCGATCGCTCACTATACTCTTCGGAATACCATGGAATCGAACTATCCACTTAACATAAAGCTCAGCCAACTTCGATGCGGTCCTAGTCGATCGGACAAGAATGAATCTTGCACTCTTCGTTAAACAATCTACAATGACCCAAATCCCTTCATTCCCTGCCCTGGTTCTAGGTAGACCATCGATAAAATCCATCGATACTTGCTCCCACTTCCACGTAGGAACCTCTAATGGCTGAAGTAATCCACTGGGCTTTTTCTGCTCAGCTTTCACCAACTGGCAGTTCATACATTTGGAAATAAAATTTCCAACATCCTTCTTCATACCTTCCCAGTAGTAGGTTCTCTTCATGTCCCGATACATCTTATTCCCACCTGGATGAATCGTCAACTTCGAGTGATGACTTTCCCTCAGAACTTCATCTCTCAATCCATCTATATCAGGAACAACTAATCGTCCTTGTTTCCGAAGCCATCCCTCTCGATCGACTTCAAATCCTTTATCCTCTTCTGGATTAAATCCAGATTCCAAATCACAAATAATTTTGACAAGCTTATCGTCTCGCTTTTGGATCTCGCCAATTCTTTCCACTAGAGTAGGTCTTATCGATAAGTTTGCCAACATCTCAGGTTCCAACTCACATTTGGACCTGAAATCAAACCCAGCCAAATACTCGAGACTCTTCCATTCTGAAAACATGGCTCCCAATCCTGCATGTCTTCGACTCAACGCATCTGCCACTACGTTACATTTTCCCGGAGTATAGGCTATACCAAAGTCATATGATGCTAAAAACTCTAGCCACCGTTGCTGTCGAAGATTCAAATCCTTTTGGGAGAACAGATACTTCAACGACTTATGATCTGTAAACAACTCGAATCGAACTCCCAACAGATAATGTCTCCACATCTTCAAAGCAAACACAATCGCTGCTAACTCCAAATCATGAGTCGGATAATTCCTTTCATGCGGCTTCAGTTGTCGACTTGCATACGCAACAACTCTATCCTTCTGCATTAGCACTGCTCCAAGTCCAGTACCACATGCATCGGTGTAAACCACCATCTCATCATTCCCACTTGGAATAGTCAAAACAGGAGCACTTGTCAGTCGCTCTTTCAGGATTACGAAAGCTTGCTCACACTTATTATCCCATCTGAACCCTTGATTTTTTTTCGTCAATCCCGTTAACGGTGCAGCTATCTTGGAAATGTCTTTGATAAACCGACGATAATATCCAGCTAATCCAAGAAAACTTCTCACATCAGATGCATTCTTAGGTCTATTCCAATCCTGGATCGCTGCCAGCATAGCGAGATCAACCGCTATTCCATTTCCAGAGATAACATGGCCTAAGAACCTCACTTCACTCTTCCAGAAGTGACACTTCGAAAACTTAGCCTTCAGCTGATGTTTCCGCAAAATTTCCAAAACAATCCGCAAGTGCATCTTGTGCTCCTCCTCAGTTCTGGAATAAATCAGAATATCATCCACGAACACAAGCACGAACTTATTCAACTGATCTCTGAATACTCTATTCATAAGATCCACAAAATATACCGGTGCGTTAGTCAATCCAAACGGCATTACCAGCCACTCATAAAAGCCGGATGGCGTCCTGAAAGCAGTCTTCGGCACACTATCCTTCGCCACTCGTAACTGGTGAAATCCCGTTGCCAAGTCCATCTGAGAAAACACCTTAGCCTCGTGAAGCTGATCAAACAAGTCATCTATTCTCGGCAATGGATACTTGTTCTTCTTAGTCACTTTATTCAGCTCACGATAATGCACACACAACCTCAATGATCCATCTGCTTTGGTTGCGAACACAACTGTTGCACCCCATTCGGACACACTTCTCCGAATGAATCCTTTCTGCAAAAGGTCATCAACCTGCACCTTCAGCTCTTGCTGTTCCCTAGGCGCCATCCGCCTAAGAGGCATCACAACAGGTCTGGCTCCCTCAACTAGATCGATACAAAACTCGATCTCCCTATGCCGCGGTAACCCTTTGACTTCATCAAAGACATCCTCAAATCCATTCACAATAGGCACCGATGACAGTCCATCCCGTGGAACAACCAGCGAATACATGAAGCTCATGAAGACGCCTTCTTCATGCTTGCATCGTATCACAACCTTTCGCCCTTCCACATTCCCGACTGTCACCTCCAGCCTCTCACAATCAATCCTTTAAGCATACTTCCTAAGCCAGTCCATACCCAAAATAATTCCAAACCCCGCAAAGTTCAGAACAAAACGATCACAAACAAAAGAGCAATCATGACCCGACTCAACTAGACCATGGCATATCATACACAAGCATGACGAACCCCCAACTGGATTAGTCACAACCAATGGTCTATCAACAATTTCCGGTTCCAAACCTAACCGGTCTACAAGATCATCACAAACAAACGAATGCGACGCCCCAGTATCAAACAACACTCTAACTGGAACACCACAAATAGAAAGAGTACCTTGCACCACCACACTCTTCCCTTTCTCCTCAGCAGTAGGAGCTTTTGAAAACGATGGGACAGCTCCCAAACCATAAGCTTGCACAATCTGCCTGTCCTTCCTCGGTTCTGGACAATCTTTCCTGAAATGCCCTGGCTTGTCACAGTTGTGGCATTTCGCCGGCGCCTTTGGATTCCTACAATCCTTGGAGAGATGGCCCTTCTGCTGGCAATTATAGCAAGTCATTTCGCCCCTCGGCTTCTTCTGGCCATCCTTACCCTTCTGTTGCTGTTGCTTCCTCTTCTTGTTTCCACCCTTCTGTGGCTTAAACCCTTCCTTGGTTACAGCAACAACAGAACTCTACCTAGGAAACAAACTCTCATGCCTGAGAGCTTTCTCCACAAGCTTCTCAAATGGATCGTCCAGATGATCCACCAACTGGCTCCCAAGATAAGCGTCCAAGCCCGTCACAAACTTCTCGTTCTTCTGGTAGGGAGAATCAATATACGATCTGGCATACTTGGACAAAGCCTCAAACTCAAAAACATACTCAAGAACCGATCTCCCACCTTGCTTGAGCTCTACAAACTTCTTGAACAAAACAGATTTCTGAGCTGTAGAGATAAACTTAGCTTCAAATCTAACTTGGAATTGCTCCCAAGTAATCTCTTCTTCTGGAGTATCGATGGTGATAGAATTCCACCAATCCGAAGCTCTCCCTTGAAGCTGTCTCGATGCAAGCTTCCTCTTAGTTGCATCCTCAATCCCCAAGTCACCAAAGATCCTTCGACAAGCAACAATCCATCTCTGCACTTCAATGGTCGATTCTGTCCCCAAGAAAGCTTTTCCTCCAAGAGAAGTATAGTCCTTGCAAAGCTTAGCAAAATCCACCGGTCTTGGAGCTTGAACTTGAACTCCCACATCCACTGATGATCCTGAAGCTGGTATCCTCCTCATGATCGAAGTCATCATGGCCTCAAACATAGGAGCATAATCAACAGCTTCCCTAGCAGCACGGTTTTCCCTCGCAACTTGTCTCTCACTTCGACTGATCCTTATTATCTACAAAAAGGAATGATTTAGAACACCTTGAGAAACAACTACATAAGGAGTTCAAATTCTTCTAAACTACTATATTACATATAGTAATCATCCATCAAAATACAATTACGTCTCTCATACGTAATTACGCCAGCGAGCGTTGGCTAAAATCGATTAACCAAAGCTCTGATACCAAATGTGACGACCGCCCATGACTCCCGCAGCAAACAAGGAAATAATGCGCTGAAAGGCGTACCAGGCAGCCATGGACGATAGTCAGGGTAAAATAAAACGGCAAAATCTATCGTACAACTCACAGCGCATGGATAAAATACAATAGAGAAATATAATATAGTGAAGCTCCATAGAACAGAACATCATCATATAAGCATCATAGTAGTTTTATACAAACATATGAATCATCCATACATCAAAGCCTCACTACATAACACTCAAACAAATACAGCAGCGGAACACCCAGTACATAATATGAAAATAATATGCAAAAGCCTCCTGCTCGTCTTCGTCATCATCAGCATAGATCTCCAACAACAGCACCTGTCACCTGCTACCTAGTCTGCCCATCCCAACATGGATAAACAGCCCAAGGTAATAAGAGGAGACATAAAACCTTGAGTCAGACAAAATCTTAGTGAGCAGTGAATCAACTACCAAACATACCAAAAGAGCATAAGGGATAAAAGGAATAGGAACCAAACCATCCCACTCCACCTCTTTCTACAGTGATAGCCCCCAGACTCATACTAAAGAGAAGCAAGCATAACATAGTGACAATTAAAGTAAAGCAATAATCACTCGAGTCAAGGTCGATGTTTCCCAAATACAAACCCCCAAGGCCTAAACCAAGATCAGATAAGCATCCAGAAAACACCGCTCTTGAGACCGAATGATGATACAACCAAACGTCCGAACATCCATGACTGTGGCTATCACTATCATCATTGCCTTGATTTCACCGTTAGTTGAATGACCACCTGTCAAGGGCTAATGGTAACCCCGGTTCTAGACATAACTCCGCACGTCGTCGCAGCCCGTGCCTAGGAATTTTCGCAACTACCCAGAGTACTAGCACGTCGTCGCAGCCCGTGCTTGGAACGTCGTCGCAGCCCGTTCCAACGTACTCTTGCTTTGAGCATGCTAGAACCTTCAACAACGATGAGATCTCAGCCTCCTAGTCATCCTCCTCAACGACTATTATCATACTAGCTCAAGCGCCTATCAAGCTAACCATTATCACCCACCCGGATCGCATTACCGAGTTATCAACATAGCTTTGCACGTCGTCGCAGCCCGTGCTTGGAACGTCATCATGACCCGTTCCATCTCAACATCATGCTTTGCCTCATCGCATCATAGCAAAGTCTCATCTCAACATCATGGTTTTCCTCCTCGCATCATGGCAAAATCCCATCTCAACATCATCCAATCCATACATATGAGCTTCAACATCCGCTTCATATGCCACAAGCAGCTTTCCTTATTCAAGAGCCTTTCCACTTAGCTTTTGAATCACCATCATCCAACTTGACCAAATCAAGTTATCAATCAACTAAACAATCAAATCAAACATTAACCCAAGCAATCAATCATTCAAACAAGATCTAAATAAGCATTTATAACCACAATGGCAATTTCGTAAATAAATGAGCATAGATCTAACATACATGAATCATGGGTTTTTTACATAGATCTAACAAATATAAATCATGGGTTTTGTCTCTACAACTTGATAAATGAACTTGCATAAGTAAACATCTTCATAAGTAATGGATCTACACTTGGATCTAAAGAAAAATGCATAAAAATCACTATCTTCAACACTCCAACAAACCACCAAACCAATATACTCCTTTGGGTCCGCGTGAGAGATAACCACCACTCACCAAATCACCCAAACACTTCAAGAACTAACAACTTCAGATCTGGACAGCGAAGATTCAAGCTTGATTCGTCGAAATCCCGCTTGAAACGATGAAATCTAGCTTCGTTGGATGAAGTTTGGCTCTTCAATCTTCAATCTTAATCCTCGATCTTGGATGGATGTTAGCACTCGATCAAAGTGGAGAAAAGAAGATGAAGAAATGTTGTAGTCGAGCTCTCAAAATGGCAGCACTTCGTCGCTTCAAAATCCGGTGCCAAAAAGTGAGGAAATGGCCGTGTATTTATAGGCCTAACTCATAACTCGTCCGCGGCTTAGCGACCTATCCCCTAAGTCGCTCGCGACTCAGCAACCTACGCCTTATAACAACTCATGACTCATCAGGGTAAACGACTTAACAACCTTACGGCTTAGCTATTTACACGGGTTAGCAAATGTCGCGACTTACCGGGTTACGACCTACAACCATCACGACTTAATGAAACACAGCGACCTACTAAGTCGCTCACCACTAACCCGCTAGTTCCACTAACTCGATAACTCGCTAGCTCGTCCCAGCCCCTAAGTCGCTAACTATCTTAGGTCGGCCATACCCTTAACTCGCCACTACCTTAACTCAGCAACTATCTTAAACCGGTCAGTACTTAAGCCGACTACCTCCTTGAGTCGTCTAAGCCTTAAGTCGTCTACGACCCAAGAACCCTACTAACCCTTAGCTACCTTAGGTCGTTCTATCCACTAAAACTAAACCGTTAACTCGTTCTAGCACTATCACGAGTTAACTTTCCAATCTAACTTCCTTACGACCAAAACAACATACGAGTTATCCTCCCATACGACTTTGGCTAAGGATGACATAAACAACGCTAACGACCTAGAAATTTTACGATTTATCGACACGTAAAATACGGGTCGTTACAAAGCCTCATAGTCATCCTCCTCGACGACTATTCTCATACTAGCCTAAGCTACCTCTCGAGCAATCCATTATCAACCAACTCGAACCATCCCTCGAGTTATCAACGTGCTTGGAATGATCCCTGCCTGGATTACGCCAAGACTACATCACATCATACTTCGCTTCATCGCATCATAGCAAAGTCCCATCTCAACATCATGGTTTGCCTCATCGCATCATGGCAAAGTCCATCATCATCAAATCTATTCATATGAGCTTCCACATCCGCTTCATATGCCACAAGCAGCTCCCACCATTCAAAAGCCTTTCCACTTAGCTTTTGAATCATCTTCGATCAACTTGTCCAAATCAACTACTAGCTAATTTGAAACAATCAAATCAATCATAAATCAATCATTAATCCAAGCAATCCAACATTCAACAAGATCTAATAAGCAATTACAACAATGATGAAAATTTGGTAATTAAAGTGTCCAAATCTAACAAGTATGAATCATAGGCAAATGTCTCTATAACTTGATGAATGAACTTATACAAGTAATCATGTAGCAAAATAGGTGTCAAAACTTCATAGATGATAGATCTACATGCAGACTTTAGGAAAATGCAAGAAATCACTATCTTTAATGCATAAATAAGCCACCAATCCAATATACTCCCTTGGGTCCGTGTGAGAGATAACTACCACTCACCGAATCACCTAAACACCTCAAAATCAACTAACTTCAGATCTGGACAGCGAAGAACAAAGCTTGATCCGGCAAAATCTCGCTTCAATCGATGAAATCTCACTTCAATGGATGAAGATCTTCAACTTCGGCTCTTGGATCTTTGATTTGATATTCAATCTTAGATGGATAGAATCACTAGATTAGAGTGGAGAAAAGAAGTGAAGAAGTGTTGTAGTCGAGTTCTCAAAATGGCAGCAATTTGTCGCTTCAAAATCCGGTGCCAAAAAGTGAGCCAAACCCTTCTATTTATAGGCTGAAATTCCCCTCAGTCGGCCGCCCCCATGAGTCGCCCACGACCTATCACATGAGTCATCCACGACTCATCAGACCCTACAGCTTACGACTCATGCTTCATGCGACTCAACGGCTCACAGCACACGACTCAACACACACCACTTACGACCTAAGACACTGCCGCATCTCCTCCTTAGTCATGAATCGTATGGACGACCTAACGACTCAACGCCTGACGACCTAACGACTCAAGCCCCTAACGACCCAAGCCTTCGAATGACTTATCACCTGTACGACCTAAAGACTTACACGACTTAGCTATACGCAGCCTAACGACATAGGCCCCCCTGCGACCTAACACCCAACCTAAGTTCCAACGACTTACGACTCATACACGCCGACCTAACAACTTAAGTCGTAAACCTTACAACTTAGGTTCAAAACGACTCAAGCAATACTAATGACTTGATGGCAACTATTTTACGATATGTCGACACGTAAAATACGGGTCGTTACACCAGTGACAGCTAAAAGCTGTCATAGCTATAGAACTCACAGATACCTTCGTTTTGACTGGTTATGGCTCCCGTAACTCTAAACGAGCCAAGAGTTATGGCCCTCCGAAGAATAGATATCCACAGGGTGCAACATCTACGGTGCAAGGTGCAACATCCGTCCAAAATGACGAAACAGTGCCGTACGACCTTTAGAAATGAGTGCATGGATTTGAAACATTGCAGTACCATGGTGCACCACTCTCCAGCGATGGTAAATCATAGACCAACCACGGGGATCCCGTTTTACAGAAAAAATCCACGTGACGAAAAAACGAAGGGTAAAAAACTTCCTTGACCCGATTGAGGTTCGGATAGGAATTTTTGGGTATGAAACTAACCAGTGACGGCTGAAAGCTGCCATAGATGTAGAACTCAAAGATACCTTCGTTTTGAGTGGTTATGGCTCCCGTAACTCTAACGAGCCAAGAGTTATGGCCCTCCGAAGAATCGATGTCCACACGGTGCAACATCTACGGTGCAAGGTGCAACATCCTGTCTAAAATGACAAAACAGTGCCGTATGACCTTTAGAAATGAGTGCATGGATTTGAAACATTGCAGTACCATGGTGCACCACTCTCCAGTGATGGTAAATCATAGACCAGCCACGGGGATCCCGTTTTACAGAAAAAGTCCATGTGACGAAAAAACGAAGGGTAGAAAACTTCCATGGCCCGATTGAGGTTCGGATAGGATTTTTTGGGTATGAAACTAACCAGTGACGGTAGAAAGCTATCATAGCTGTAGAACACATAGATACCTTCGTTTGACTGGTAATGGCTCCCGTAACACTAAACGAGCCAAGGGTTATGGCCCTCCGAAGAATCGATATCCACAGGGTGCAACATCTACGGTGCAAGGTGCAACATCCGTCCAAAATGACGAAACAGTGCCGTACGACCTTTAGAAATGGGTGCATGGATTTGAAACGGTGCAGTACCATGGTGTACTACTCTATAGCGATGGTAAATCATTGACCAGCCACGGGGATCCCGTTTTACAGAAAAAATCCACGTGACGAAAAAACGAAGGTTAAAAAACTTCCATGACCCGATTGAGGTTCGGATAGGATTTTTTGGGTATGAAACTAACCAGTGACGGCTGAAAGCTGTCATAGCTGTAGAACTCACAGATACCTTCGTTTTGACTTTTTAAGGCTCCCGTAACTCTAAACGAACAAAGAGTTATGGCCCTCTGAACAATCGATATCCATAGTGTGCAACATCTACGGTGCAAGGTGCAACATCCGTCCAAAATGACGAAACTGTGTCGTACGACCTTTTGAAATGGTTGCACGGATTTTAAACGGTGAAGTACCATGGTGCACCAATCTCCAGCGATGGTAAATCATAGACCAGCCACGGGATCCCGTTTTACAGAAAAAATCCACGTGACGAAATAACGAAGGGTAAAAATTTTCCTTGACCCGATTGAGGTTTGGATAGGATTTTTTGGGTATGAAACTAACCAGTGACGGCTGAAAGCTTTCATAGCTGTAGAACTCACAGATACCTTCGTTTTGACTAGTTATGGCTCCCGTAACTCTAAATGAGCCAAGAGTTATGGCCCTCCGAAGAATCGATATCCACAGGGTGCAACATCTACGGTGCAAGGTGCAACATCCGTCCAAAATGACGAAACAGTGCCGTACGACCTTTAAAAATGAGTGCATGGATTTGAAACATTGCAGTACCATGGTACACCACTCTCCAGCGATGGTAAATCATAGACCAGCCACGGAGATCCCGTTTTACAGAAAAAATCCACGTGACGAAAAAACAAAGGGTAAAAAACTTCCTTGACCCGATTGAGGTTCGCATAGGGTTTTTTGGGTATGAAACTAACCAGTGACGGAAGAAAGCCGTCATAGCTGTAGAAATCACAGATTCCTTTGTTTTGATTGGTTATGACTCCCGTAACTCTAAACGAGCCAAGAGTTATGGCCCTCGGAAGAATCGATTTCCACAGGGTGCAACATCTGCGGTGCAAGGTGCAACATCCGTCCAAAATGACGAAACAGTGTCGTACGACCTTTAGAAATGAGTGCATGGATTTGAAACAATGCAGTACCATGGTACACCACTCTCTAGCGATGATAAATCATTGACCAGCCATGGGGATCCCGTTTTTACAGAAAAAATCCACGTGACGAAAAAACGAAGGGTAAAAAACTTCCATGACCCGATTGAGGTTCGGATAGGATTTTTTGGGTATGAAACTAACCAGTGACGGCTGAAAGCTATCATAGCTGTAGAACACACAGATACCTTCTTTTGACTGGTAAGGGCTCCCGTAACTCTAAACGAGCCAAGAGTTATGGCCCTCCGAATAATCGATATCCACAGGGTGCAACATCTACGGTGCAAGGTGCAACATCCGTCCAAAATGACGAAACAGTGCCGTACGACCTTTAGAAATGAGTGCATGGATTTGAAACATCGCAGTACCATGGTGCACCACTCTCCAGCAATGGTAAACATAGACCAGCCACGGGAATCCCGTTTTACAGAAAAAATCCACGTGACGAAAAAACGAAGGGTAAAAAACTTCCATGACCCGATTGAGGTTCGGATAGGATTTTTTGGGTATGAAACTAACCAGTGACGGCTGAAAGCCGTCATTGCTATGGAGCTCACAGATACCTTCGTTTTGACTAGTTATGGCTCCCGTAACTCTAAACGAGCCAAGATTATGGCCCTCGGAAGAATCGATTTCCACAGGGTGCAACATCTGCGGTGCAAGGTGCAACATCCATCCAAAATGACGAAACAGTGTCGTACGACCTTTAGAAATGGGTGCATGGATTTGAAAAGAGGGAGTACCATGGTGCACCACTCTCCAGCGATGGTAGATCATAGACCAGCCACGGGGATCCCGTTTTACAGAAAAAATCCACGTGACGAAAAAACGAAGGGTAAAAAACTTCCTTGACCCAATTGAGGTTCGGATAGGAATTTTTGGGTATGAAACTAACCAGTGACGGCTGAAAGCTGCCATAGCTGTAGAACTCAAAGATACCTTCGTTTTGACTGGTTATGGCTCCCATAACTCTAACGAGCCAAGAGTTATGGGCCTCCGAAGAATCGATATCCACAGGGTGCAACATCTACGGTGCAAGGTGCAACATCCTGTCTAAAATGACGAAACAGTGCCGTACGACCTTTAGAAATGAGTGCATGGATTTGAAACATTGCAGTACCATGGTGCACCACTCTCCAGCAATGGTAAATCATAGACCAGCCACGAGGATCCCGTTTTACAGAAAAAATCCACGTGACGAAAAAACGAAGGGTAAAAAACTTCCTTGACCCGATTGAGGTTCGGATAGGATTTTTTTGGTATGAAACTAACCAGTGATGGCTGAAAGCTGTCATAGCAGTAGAACTCACAGATACCTTCGTTTTGACTGGTTATGGCTCCCGTAACTCTAAACGAGCCAAGAGTTATGGCCCTCCGAATAATCGATATCCATAGGGTGCAACATCTACGGTGCAAGGTGCGACATCCGTCCAAAATGACGAAACCGTGCCGTACGATCTTTAGAAATTGGTGCATGGATTTGAAACGGTGTAGTGCCATGGTGCACCACTCTCCAGCGATGGTAAATCATTGACCAGCCACGGGGATCCCGTTTTTACAGAAAAAATCCACGTGACGAAAAAACGAAGGGTAAAAAACTTCCATGACCCGATTGAGGTTCGGATAGGATTTTTTGGGTATGAAACTAAGCAGTGACGGTTGAAAGCCGTCATAGTTGTAGAAATCATAGATACCTTCGTTTTGACTGGTTATGGCTCCCGTAACTCTAAACGAGCCAAGAGTTATGGCCCTCGGAAGAATCGATTTCCACATGGTGCAACATCTGCGGTGCAAGGTGCAACATCCATCCAAAATGACGAAACAGTGTCGTACGACCTTTAGAAATGGGTGCATGGATTTGAAACGATGCAGTACCGTGGTGCACCACTCTCCAGCGATGGTAAATCATAGACCAGCCACGGGGATCCCGTTTTACAGAAAAAATCCACGTGACGAAATAACGAAGGGTAAAAATTTTCCTTGACCCGATTGAGGTTTGGATAGGATTTTTTGGGTATGAAACTAACCAGTGACGGCTGAAAGCTTTCATAGCTGTAGAACTCACAGATACCTTCGTTTTGACTAGTTATGGCTCCCGTAACTCTAAATGAGCCAAGAGTTATGGCCCTCCGAAGAATCGATATCCACAGGGTGCAACATCTACGGTGCAAGGTGCAACATCCGTCCAAAATGACGAAACAGTGCCGTACGACCTTTAAAAATGAGTGCATGGATTTGAAACATTGCAGTACCATGGTACACCACTCTCCAGCGATGGTAAATCATAGACCAGCCACGGAGATCCCGTTTTACAGAAAAAATCCACGTGACGAAAAAACAAAGGGTAAAAAACTTCCTTGACCCGATTGAGGTTCGCATAGGGTTTTTTGGGTATGAAACTAACCAGTGACGGAAGAAAGCCGTCATAGCTGTAGAAATCACAGATTCCTTTGTTTTGATTGGTTATGACTCCCGTAACTCTAAACGAGCCAAGAGTTATGGCCCTCGGAAGAATCGATTTCCACAGGGTGCAACATCTGCGGTGCAAGGTGCAACATCCGTCCAAAATGACGAAACAGTGTCGTACGACCTTTAGAAATGAGTGCATGGATTTGAAACAATGCAGTACCATGGTACACCACTCTCTAGCGATGATAAATCATTGACCAGCCATGGGGATCCCGTTTTTACAGAAAAAATCCACGTGACGAAAAAACGAAGGGTAAAAAACTTCCATGACCCGATTGAGGTTCGGATAGGATTTTTTGGGTATGAAACTAACCAGTGACGGCTGAAAGCTATCATAGCTGTAGAACACACAGATACCTTCTTTTGACTGGTAAGGGCTCCCGTAACTCTAAACGAGCCAAGAGTTATGGCCCTCCGAATAATCGATATCCACAGGGTGCAACATCTACGGTGCAAGGTGCAACATCCGTCCAAAATGACGAAACAGTGCCGTACGACCTTTAGAAATGAGTGCATGGATTTGAAACATCGCAGTACCATGGTGCACCACTCTCCAGCAATGGTAAACATAGACCAGCCACGGGAATCCCGTTTTACAGAAAAAATCCACGTGACGAAAAAACGAAGGGTAAAAAACTTCCATGACCCGATTGAGGTTCGGATAGGATTTTTTGGGTATGAAACTAACCAGTGACGGCTGAAAGCCGTCATTGCTATGGAGCTCACAGATACCTTCGTTTTGACTAGTTATGGCTCCCGTAACTCTAAACGAGCCAAGATTATGGCCCTCGGAAGAATCGATTTCCACAGGGTGCAACATCTGCGGTGCAAGGTGCAACATCCATCCAAAATGACGAAACAGTGTCGTACGACCTTTAGAAATGGGTGCATGGATTTGAAAAGAGGGAGTACCATGGTGCACCACTCTCCAGCGATGGTAGATCATAGACCAGCCACGGGGATCCCGTTTTACAGAAAAAATCCACGTGACGAAAAAACGAAGGGTAAAAAACTTCCTTGACCCAATTGAGGTTCGGATAGGAATTTTTGGGTATGAAACTAACCAGTGACGGCTGAAAGCTGCCATAGCTGTAGAACTCAAAGATACCTTCGTTTTGACTGGTTATGGCTCCCATAACTCTAACGAGCCAAGAGTTATGGGCCTCCGAAGAATCGATATCCACAGGGTGCAACATCTACGGTGCAAGGTGCAACATCCTGTCTAAAATGACGAAACAGTGCCGTACGACCTTTAGAAATGAGTGCATGGATTTGAAACATTGCAGTACCATGGTGCACCACTCTCCAGCAATGGTAAATCATAGACCAGCCACGAGGATCCCGTTTTACAGAAAAAATCCACGTGACGAAAAAACGAAGGGTAAAAAACTTCCTTGACCCGATTGAGGTTCGGATAGGATTTTTTTGGTATGAAACTAACCAGTGATGGCTGAAAGCTGTCATAGCAGTAGAACTCACAGATACCTTCGTTTTGACTGGTTATGGCTCCCGTAACTCTAAACGAGCCAAGAGTTATGGCCCTCCGAATAATCGATATCCATAGGGTGCAACATCTACGGTGCAAGGTGCGACATCCGTCCAAAATGACGAAACCGTGCCGTACGATCTTTAGAAATTGGTGCATGGATTTGAAACGGTGTAGTGCCATGGTGCACCACTCTCCAGCGATGGTAAATCATTGACCAGCCACGGGGATCCCGTTTTTACAGAAAAAATCCACGTGACGAAAAAACGAAGGGTAAAAAACTTCCATGACCCGATTGAGGTTCGGATAGGATTTTTTGGGTATGAAACTAAGCAGTGACGGTTGAAAGCCGTCATAGTTGTAGAAATCATAGATACCTTCGTTTTGACTGGTTATGGCTCCCGTAACTCTAAACGAGCCAAGAGTTATGGCCCTCGGAAGAATCGATTTCCACATGGTGCAACATCTGCGGTGCAAGGTGCAACATCCATCCAAAATGACGAAACAGTGTCGTACGACCTTTAGAAATGGGTGCATGGATTTGAAACGATGCAGTACCGTGGTGCACCACTCTCCAGCGATGGTAAATCATAGACCAGCCACGGGGATCCCGTTTTACAGAAAAAATCCACGTGACGAAAAAACGAAGGGTAAAAAACTTCCTTGACCCGATTGAGGTTCGGATAGGAATTTTTGGATTTGAAACTAACCAGTGACGGCTGAAAGCTTCCATAGCTGTAGAACTCACAGATACCTTCGTTTTGACTGGTCATGGCTCTCGTAACTCTAAACGAGCCAAGAGTTATGGCCCTCCGAAGAATCGATATCCACAGGGTGCAACATCTACGGTGCAAGGTGCAACATCCGTCCAAAATGACGAAACAGTGTCGTACGACCTTTAGAAAAGAGTGCATGGATTTGAAACATTGCAGTACCATGGTGCACCACTCTCCAGCGATGGTAAATCATAGACCAGCCACGAGGATCCCGTTTTACATAAAAAATCCACGCGACAAAAAAACGAATGGTAAAAAACTTCCTTGACCCGATTGAGGTTCGGATAGGATTTTTTGGGTATGAAACTAACCAGTGACAGAAGAAAGCTGTCATAGCTGTAGAACTCACAGATATCTTCGTTTTGACTGGTAATGGCTCCTGTAATTCTAAACGAGCCAAGAGTTATGGCCCTCCGAATAATCGATATCCATAGGGTGCAACATCTACTGTGCAAGGTGCAACATCCGTCCGAAATGACGAAACCGTGCCGTACGACCTTTATAAATGGGTGCATGGATTTGAAACGGTGCAGTACCAAGGTGCACCACTCTCCAGCGATGGTAAATCATTGAACAGCCACGGGGATCCCAATTTTACAGAAAAAATCTACGTGACGAAAAAACGAAGGGTAAAAAACTTCCATGACCCGATTGAGGTTCGGATAGGAATTTTTAGGTATGAAACTAAGCAGTGACTGCTGAAAGCCGTCATAGCTGTAGAAATCACAGATACCTTCGTTTTGACGGGTTATGGCTCCCTTAACTCTAAACGAGCCAAGAGTTATGACCTTCGGAAGAATCGATTTCCACATGGTGCAACATCTGCGGTGCAAGGTGCAACATACATCCAAAATGACGAAACAGTGTCGTACGACCTTTAGAAATGGGTGCATGGATTTGAAACGATGCTGTACCGTGGTGCACCACTCTCCAGCGATGGTAAATCATAGACCAGCCACGGGGATCCCGTTTTACAGAAAAAATCCACGTGACGAAAAAACGAAGGGTAAAAAACTTCCTTGACCCGATTGAGGTTCGGATAGGAATTTTTGGGTATGAAACTAACCAGTGACGGCTGAAAGCTGCCATAGCTGTAGAACTCACAGATACCTTCGTTTTGACTGGTTATGGCTCCCGTAACTCTAAATGAGCCAAGAGTTATGGCCCTTCGAAGAATCGATATCCACAGGGTGCAACATCTACGGTGCAAGGTGCAACATCAGTCCAAAATGACGAAACAGTGCCGTACGACCTTTAGAAATGAGTGCATGGATTTGAAACATTGCAGTACCATGGTGCACCACTCTCCAGCGATGGTAAATCATAGACCAGCCACGGGGATCCCGTTTTACAGAAAAAATCCACGTGACGAAAAAACGAAGGGTAAAAAACTTCCATGACCCGATTGAGGTTCGGATAGGATTTTTGGGTATGAAACTAATCAGTGACGGCTGAAAGTTGTCATAGCTGTAGAACTCATAGATACCTTCGTTTTGACTGGTTATGGCTCCCGTAACTCTAAACGAGCCAAGAGTTATGGCCGTCCGAAGAATCGATATCCACAGGGTGCAACATCTACGGTGCAAGGTGCAACATCCGTCCAAAATGACGAAACAGTGCCGTACGACCTTTAGAAATGAGTGCATGGATTTGAAACATTGCAGTACCATGGTGCACCACTCTCCAGCGATGGTAAATCATAGACCAGCCACGGGGATCCCGTTTTACTGAAAAAATCCACGTGACGAAAAAACGAAGTGCAAAAAACTTCCTTGACCCGATTGAGGTTCGGATAGGATTTTTTGGGTATGAAACTAACCAGTGACGGATTAAAGCTATCATAGCTGTAGAACTCACAGATACCTTCGTTTTGACTGGTTATGGCTCCCGTAACTCTAAACGAGCCAAGAGTTATGGCCCTCCGAATAATCGATATCCACAGTGTGCAACATCTACGGTGCAAGGTGCAACATCCGTCCAAAATGACGAAACCGTGCCATACGACCTTTAGAAATGGGTGCATGGATTTGAAACGGTGCAGTACCATGGTGAACCACTCTCCAGCGATGGTAAATCATTGACCAGCCACGGGGATCCTGTTTTTACAACAAAATCCACGTGACGAAAAAACGAAGGGTAAAAAACTTTCATGACCCGATTGAGGTTCGGATAGGATTTTTGGGTATGAAACTAACCAGTGACGGCTGAAAGCCGTCATAGCTGTAGAAATCGCAGATACCTTCGTTTTGACTGGTTATGACTATTGTAACTCTAAACGAGCCAAGAGTTATGGCCCTCGGAAAAATCGATTTCCACAGGGTGCAACATCTGCGGTGCAAGGTGCAACATCCGTCCAAAATGACGAAACAGTGTCGTACGACCTTTAGAAATGGGTGCATGGATTTGAAACGATGCAGCACCATGGTGCACCACTCTCCAGCGATGGTAAATCATAGACCAGCCACGGGGATCCCGGTTTACAGAAAAAATCCACGTGACTAAAAAACGAAGGGTAAAAAACTTCCTTGACCCGATTGAGGTTCGGATTGGATTTTTTGGGTATGAAACTAACCAGTGACGGCTGAAAGCCGTCATAGCTGTGGAAATCACAGATACCTTCGTTTTGACTGGTTATGACTCCCGTAACTCTAAACGAGCCAAGAGTTATGGCCCTCGGAAGAATCGATTTCCACAGGGTGCAACATCTGCGGTGCAAGGTGCAACATCCATCCAAAATGACGAAACAGTGTCGTACGACCTTTAGAAATGGGTGCATGGATTTGAAACGATGCAGCACCGTGGTGCACCACTCTCCAGCGATGGTCAATCATGGACCAGCCACGGGGATCCCGTTTTACAGAAAAAATCCACGTGACGAAAAAACGAAGGGTAAAATACTTCCTTGACCCGATTGAGGTTCGGATAGGAATTTTTGGGTATGAAACTAACCAGTGACGGCTGAAAGCTGCCATAGCTGTAGAACTCACAGATACCTTCGTTTTGACTGGTTATGACTCCCGTAACTCTAAACGAGCCAAGAGTTATGGCCCTCCGAAGAATCGATATCCACAGGGTGCAACATCTACGGTGCAAGGTGCAACATCCGTCCAAAATGACAAAACAGTGCCGTACGACCTTTAGGATTGAGTGCATAGATTTGAAACATTGCAGTACCATGGTGTACCACTCTCCAGCGATTTTATATCATAGACCAGCCGAGGGGATCCCGCTTTACAGAAAAAATCCACGTGACGAAAAAACGAAGGGTAAAAAACTTCCTTGACCCGATTGTGGTTCGGAGAGGATTTTTTGGGTATGAAACTAACCAGTGACGGCTAAAAGCCATCATAGCTGTAGAACTCATAGATACCTTCGTTTTGACTAGTTATGGCTCCCATAACTCTAAACGAGCCAAGAGTTATGGCCCTCGGAAGAATCGTTTTCCACAGGGTGCAACATCTGCGGTGCAAGGTGCAACATCCGTCCAAAATGACGAAACAGTGTCGTACGACCATTAGAAATGAGTGCATGGATTTGAAACATTGCAGTACCATGGTACACCACTCTCCAGCGATGGTAAATCATTGACCAGCCATGGGGATCCCGTTTTTACAGAAAAAATCCACGTGACGAATAAACGAAGGGTAAAAAACTTCCATGGCCCGATTGAGGTTCGGATAGGATTTTTTGGGTATGAAACTAACCAGTGACGGCTGAAAGCTGTCATAGCTGTAGAACACACAGATACCTTCTTTTGACTGGTAATGGCTCCCGTAACTCTAAACGAGCTAAGAGTTATGGCCCTCCGAATAATCGATATCCACAGGGTGCAACATGTACGGTGCAAGGTGCAACATCCGTCCAAAATGACGAAACAGTGCCATACGACCTTTACAAATGAGTGCATGGATTTGAAACATTGCAGTACCATGGTGCACCACTCTCCAGCGATGGTAAATCATAAACCAGCCACGGGGATCCCGTTTTACAGAAAAAAATCCACGTGACGAAAAAACGAATTGTAAAAAACTTCCATGACCCGATTGAGATTCGGATAGGATTTTTTTGGTATGAAACTAACCAGTGACGACTGAAAGCTGTCATAGCTGTAGAACTCATAGATACCTTCGTTTTGACTGGTTATGGCTCCCGTAACTCTAAACGTGCCAAGATTATGGCCCTCGGAAGAATCGATTTCCACAGGGTGCAACATCTGCGGTGCAAGGTGCGACATCCGTCCAAAATGACGAAACAGTGTCATACGAGCTTTAGAAATGGGTGCATGGATTTGAAACGATGCAGTACCATGGTGCACCACTCTCCAGCGAGGGTAAATCATAGACCAGCCACGGGGATCCCGTTTTACAGAAAAAATCCACGTGACGAAAAAACGAAGGGTAAAAAACTTCCTTGACCCGATTGAGGTTCGGATAGGAATTTTTGGGTGTGAAACTAACCAGTGACGGCTGAAAGCTGCCATAGCTGTAGAACTCAAAGATACCTTCGTTTTGACTAGTTATGGCTCCCGTAACTCTAACGAGCCAAGAGTTATGGCCCTCCGAAGAATCGATATCCACAGGGTGCAACATCTACGGTGCAAGGTGCAACATCCTGTCTAAAATGACGAAACAGTGCCATACGACCTTTAGAAATGAGTGCATGGATTTGAAACATTGCAGTACCATAGTGCACAACTCTCCAGCGATGGTAAATCATAGACCAGCCACGGGGATCCCGTTTTACAAAAAAAATCCACGTGACGAAAAAACGAAGGGTAAAAAACTTCCTTGACCCGATTGAGGTTCAGATAGGATTTTTTGGGTATGTAACTAACCAGTGACGGCTGAAAGCCGTTATAGCTGTAGAACTCACAGATACCTTCGTTTTGACTGGTTATGGCTCCCGTGACTCTAAATGAGCCAAGAGTTATGGCCCTCCGAATAATCGATATCCATAGGGTGCAACATCTACGGTGCAAGGTGCAACATCCGTCCAAAATGACGAAACCGTGCCGTACGATCTTTAGAAATGGGTGCATGGATTTGAAACGGTGCAGTACCATGGTGCACCACTCTCCAGCGATGGTAAATCATTGACCAGCCACGGGGATCCCGTTTTTACAGCAAAAATCCACGTGACGAAAAAACGAAGGGTAAAAAACTTCCATGACCCGATTGAGGTTCGGATAGGACTTTTTGGGTATGAAACTAACCAGTGGCGGCTGAAAGCTATCATAGCTGTAGAACTCACAGATACATTCGTTTTGACTGGTTATGGCTCCCGTGACTCTAAATGAGCCAAGAGTTATGGCCCTCCGAAGAATCGATATCCACAGGGTGCAACAACTACGGTGCAAGGTGCAACATCCGTCCAAAATGACGAAACAGTGCCGTACGACCATTAGAAATGAGTGCATGGATTTGAAACATTGCAGTACCATGGTGCACCACTCTCCAGCGATGGTAAATCATAGACCAGCCACGGGGATCCCGTTTTACAGAAAAAATCCACGTGACGAAAAAACGAATGGTAAAAAACTTCCTTGACCCGATTGAGGTTCTGATAGGATTTTTTGGGTATGAAACTAACCAGTGACGGAATAAAGCTGTCATAGCTGTAGAACTCACAGATACCTTCGTTTTGACTGGTTATGGCTCCCGTGACTCTAAATGAGCCAAGAGTTATGGCCCTCCGAATAATCGATATCCATAGGGTGCAACATCTACGGTGCAAGGTGCAACATCCGTCCAAAATGACGAAACAGTGCCGTACGACCATTAGAAATGAGTGCATGGATTTGAAACGGTGCAGTACCATGGTGCACCACTCTCCAGCGATGGTAAATCATTGACCAGCCACGGGATCCCGTTTTACAGAAAAAATCCACGTGACGAAAAAACGAAGGGAAAAATCTTCCTTGACCCGATAGAGGTTCGAATAGGATTTTTTGGGTATGAAACTAACCAGTGACGGCTGAAAGCCATCATAGCTGTAGAAATCACAGATACCTTCGTTTTGACTTGTTATGGCTCCCGTAACTCTAAACGAGCCAAGAGTTATGTCCCTCCGAACAATCGATATCCACAAGGTGCAACATCTACGGTGCAAGGTGCAACATCCGTCCAAAATGACGAAGCAGTGCCGTACGACCTTTAGAAATGAGTGCTTGGATTTGAAACATTGCAGTACCATGGTGCACCATCTCCACCGATGGTAAATCATAGACCAGCCACGGGGATCCCGTTTTACAGAAAAAATCCACGTGACGAAAAAACGAAGGGTAAAAAACTTCCTTGACCCGATTGAGGTTCGGATAGGATTTTTTGGGTATGAAACTAACCAGTGACGACGGAAAGCTTTCATAGCAGTAGAACTCACAGATACCATCGTTTTGACTGGTTATGGATCCCGTAACTCTAAACGAGCCAAGAGTTATGGCCCTCCGAATAATCGATATCCATAGGGTGCAACATCTACGGTGCAAGGTGCAATATCCGTCCAAAATGACCAAACCGTGCCGTACAACCTTTAGAAATGGGTGCATGGATTTGAAACGGTGCAGTACCATGGTGCACCTCTCTCCAGCGATGGTAAATCATTGACCAGCCACGGGGATCCCGTTTTTACAGAAAAAATCCACGTGACGAAAAAACGAAGGGTAAAAAACTTCCATGACCCGATTGAGGTTCGGATAGGATTTTTTGGGTATGAAACTTACTAGTGACGGCTGAAAGCTGTCACAGCTGTAGAAATCACAGATACCTTCGTTTGACTGGTTATGGCTCCCGTAACTCTAAACGAGCCAAGAGTTATGGCCCTCGGAAGGATCGATTTCCACAGGGTGCAACATCTGCGGTGCAAGGTGCAACATCCGTCCAAAATGACAAAACAGTGCCGTACGACCTTTAGAAATGGTTGCACGGATTTGAAACGGTGCAGTACCATGGTGCACCACTCTCCAGCGATGGTAAATCATTGACCAGCCACGGGATCCCGTTTTACAGAAAAAATCCACGTGACGAAAAAACGAAGGGAAAAATCTTCCTTGACCCGATTGAGGTTAGAATAGGATTTTTTGGGTATGAAACTAACCAGTGATGGCTGAAAGCCGTCATAGCTGTAGAAATCATAGATACCTTCGTTTTGACTGGTTATGGCTCCCGTAACTCTAAACGAGCCAAGAGTTATGGCCCTCGGAAGGATCGATTTCCACAGGGTGCAACATCTGCGGTGCAAGGTGCAACATCCGTCCAAAATGACGAAACAGTGCATGGATTTGAAACATTGCAGTACCATGGTGCACCACTCTCCAGCGATGGTAAATCATAGACCAGCCACGGGGATGCCGTTTGACAGAAAAAATCCACGTGACGAAAAAACGAAGTGTAAAAAACTTCCTTGACCCGATTGAGGTTCGGATAGGATTTTTTGGGTATGTAACTAACCAGTGACAGAAGAAAGCTGTCATAGCTGTAGAACTCACAGATAACTTCGTTTTGACTGGTTATGGCTCTCGTAACAATAAACGAGCCAAGAGTTATGGCCCTCCGAATAATCGATATCCACAGGTTGCAACATCTACGGTGCAAGGTGCAACATCCGTCCAAAATGACGAAACCGTGCCGTACGACCTTTAGAAATGGGTGCATGGATTTGAAACGGTGCAGTACCATGGTGCACCACTCTCCAGCGATGGTAAATCATAGACCAGCCACGGGGATCCCGTTTTACAGAAAAAATCCACGTGACGAAAAAACGAAGGGTAAAAAACTTCCATGACCCGATTGAGGTTCGGATAGGATTTTTTTGGTATGAAACTTGCCAGTGACGGCTGAAAGCTGTCACAGCTATAGAAATCACAGATACCTTCGTTTTGACTTGTTATGGCTCCCGTAACTCTAAACGAGCCAAGAGTTATGGCCCTCCGAACAATCGATATCCACAGGGTGCAACATCTACGGTGCAAGGTGCAACATCTGTCCAAAATGACAAAACAGTGCCATACGACCTTTAGAAATGGTTGCACGGATTTGAAACGGTGCAGTACCATGGTGCACCACTCTCCAGCGATGGTAAATCATTGACCAGCCACGGGATCCCATTTTACAGAAAAAATCCACGTGACGAAAAAACGAAGGGAAAAATCTTCCTTGACCCGATTGAGGTTCGAATAGGATTTTTTGGGTATGAAACTAACCAGTGACGGCTGAAAGCCGTCATAGCTGTAGAAATCACAGATACCTTCGTTTTGACTGGTTATGGCTCCCGTAACTCTAAACGAGCCAAGAGTTATGGCCTTCGGAAGAATCGATTTCCACAGGGTGCAACATCTGCGGTGCAAGGTGCAACATCCGTCCAAAATGACGAAACAGTGCATGGATTTGAAACATTGGAGTACCATGGTGCACCACTCTCCAGCGATGGTAAATCATAGCCAGCCACGGGGATCCCGTTTTACAGAAAAAATCCACGTGACGAAAAAACGAGGGGTAAAAAACTTCCTTGACCCGATTGAGGTTCGGATAGGATTTTTTGGGTATGTAACTAACCAGTGACAGAAGAAAGCTGTCATAGCTGTAGAACTCACAGATACCTTCGTTTTGACTGGTTATGGCTCTCGTAACTCTAAACGAGCCAAGAGTTATGGCCCTCAGAATAATCGATATCCACAGGGTGCAACATCTACGGTGCAAGGTGCAACATCCGACCAAAATGACGAAACCGTGCCGTACGACCTTTAGAAATGGGTGCATGGATTTGAAACGGTGCAGTACCATGGTGCACCACTCTCCAGCGATGGTAAATCATAGACCAGCCACGGGGATCTCGTTTTACAGAAAAAATCCACGTGACGAAAAAACGAATGGTAAAAAACTTCCATGACCCGATTGAGGTTCGGATAGGATTTTTTGGGTATGAAACTAACCATTGATGGCTGAATGCTGTCATAGCTGTAGAACTCACAGATACCTTCGTTTTGACTGGTTATGGCTCCCGTAACTCTAAACGAGCCAAGAGTTATGGCCCTCGGAAGAATCGATTTCCACAGGGTGCAACATCTGCGGTGCAAGGTGCAACATCCGTCCAAAATGACGAAACAGTGTCGTACGACCTTTAGAAATGGGTGCATAGATTTGAAACGCTGCAGTACCATGGTGCACCACTCTCCAGCGATGGTAAATCATAGACCAGCCACGGGGATCCCGTTTTACAGAAAAAATCCACGTGACGAAAAAACGAAGGGTAAAAAACTTCCTTGACCCGATTGAGGTTCGGATTGGAATTTTGGGGTATGAAACTAACCAGTGACGGCTGAAAGCTGCCATAGCTGTAGAACTCACAGATACCTTCGTTTTGACTAGTTATGGCTCCCGTAACTCTAAACGAGCCAAGATTTATGGCCCTCCGAAGAAGCGATATCCACACGGTGCAACATCTGCGGTGTAAGGTGCAACATCCGTCCAAAATGACGAAACAGTGCCGTACGACCTTTAGAAATGAGTGCATGGATTTGAAACATTGCAGTACCATGGTGCACCACTCTCCAGCGATGGTAAATCATAGACCAGCCACGGCGATCCCGTTTTACAGAAAAAATCCACGTGTCGAAAAACGAAGGGTAAAAAACTTCCTTGACCCGATTGAGGTTCGGATAGGATTTTTTGGGTGTGAAACTAACCAGTGACGGATGAAAGCAGTCATAGCTTTAGAACTCACAGATACCTTCTTTTTGACTGGTTATGGCTTCCGTAACTCCAAACGAGCCAAGAGTTATGGCCCTCCGAATAATCGATATCCACAGGGTGCAACATCTACGGTGCAAGGTGCAACATCCGTCTAAAATGACGAAACCGTGCCGTACGACCTTTAGAAATGGGTGCATGGATTTGAAACGGTGCAGTGCCATGGTGCACCACTCTCCAGCAATGGTAAATCATTGACCAGCCATGAGGATCCCGTTTTTACAGAAAAAATCCACGTGACGAAAAAACGAAGGGTAGAAAACTTCCATGACTCGATTGAGGTTCGGATAGGATTTTTTGGGTATGAAACTAACCACTGACGGCTGAAAGCTATCATAGCTGTATAACTAACAGATACCTTCGTTTTGACTGGTTATGGCTCCCGTAACTCTAAACGAGCCAAGAGTTATGGCCCTCGAAAGAATCGATTTCCGCAGGGTGCAACATCCGTCCAAAATGACGAAACAGTGTCGTACGACCTTTAGAAATGGGTGCATGGATTTGAAACGATGCAGTACCATGGTGCACCACTCTCCAGCGATGGTAAATCATAGACCTGCCACGGGGATCCCGTTTTACACAAAAAAATCCACGTGACGAAAAAACGAAGGGTAAAAAACTTCCTTGACCCGATTGAGGTTCGGATAGGAATTTTTGGGAATGAAACTAACCAGTGACAGCAGAAAGCTGCCATAGCTGTAGAACTCACAGATACCTTCGTTTGGACTAGTTATGGCTCCCGTAACTCTAAACGAGCCAGGAGTTATGGCCCTCCGAAGAATCGATATCCACATGGTGCAACATCTACGGTGCAAGGTGCAACATCCGTCCAAAAGGACGAAACAGTGCCGTACGACCTTTAGAAATGAGTGCATGGATTTGAAACATTGCAGTACCATGATACACCACTCTCCAGTGATGGTAAATCATAGACCAGCCACGGGGATCCCGTTTTACAGAAAAAATCCACGTGACGAAAAAACGAAGGGTAAAAAACTTCCTTGACCCGATTGAGGTTCAGATAGGATTTTTTGGGTATGAAACTAACCAGTGACGGCTAAAAGCGGTCATAGCTGTAGAACTCACAGATACCTTCGTTTTGACTGGTTATGGCTCCCGTAACTCTAAACGAGCCCAGATTTATGGCCCTCCGAATAATCGATATCCATAGGGTGCAACATCTACGGTGCAAGGTGCAACATCCGTCCAAAATGACGAAACCGTGTCGTACGACCTTTAGAAATGGGTGCATGGATTTGAAACGGTGCAGTAGCATGGTGAACCACTCTCCAGCGATGGTAACTCATTGACCAGCCACGGGGATCCCGTTTTTACAGAAAAAATCGACGTGACGAAAAAACGAAGGGTAAAAAACTTCCTTGACCCGATTGAGGTTCGGATAGGATTTTTTCAGTATGAAACTAACCAGTGACGGCTCAATGCGGCCATAACTGTAGAACTCACAGATACCTTCGTTTTGACAGGTTATGGCTCCCGTAAGTCTAAACGAGCTAAGAGTTGTGGCCCTCCGAATAATCGATATCCACAGGGTGCAACATCTACGGTGCAAGGTGCAACATCCGTCCAAAATGACGAAACAGTGCCGTACGACCTTTAGAAATGGGTGAGTGGATTTGAAACGGTGCAGTACCATGGTGCACCACTCTCTAGCGATGGTAACTCATAGACCAGCCACGGGGATCCCGTTTTACAGAAAAATTCCACGTGACGAAAAAACGAAGGGTAAAAAACTTCCTTGACCCGATTGAGGTTCGGATAGGATTTTTTGGGTATGAAACTAACCAGTGACGGCTGGAAGCCGTCATAGCTGTAGAATTCACAGGTACCTTCGTTTTGACTTGTTATGGCTCCCGTAACTCTAAACGAGCCAAGAGTTATGGCCCTCCGAATAATCGATATCCATAGGGTGCAACATCTACGGTGCAAGGTGCAACATCGGTCCAAAATGACGAAACCTTGCCGTACGACCTTTAGAAATGGGTGCATGGATTTGAAACGGTGCAGTACCATGGTACACCACTCTCCAGCGATGGTAAATCATTGACCAGCCATGGGGATCCCCTTTTACAGAAAAAATCCACGTGACGAAAAAACGAAGGTTAAAAAACTTCCACGACCCGATGGAGGTTCGGATAGGATTTTTGGGTATGAAACTTACCAGTGATGGCTGAAAGCTGTCATAGCTGTAGATCTCACAGATACCTTCGTTTTGACTAGTTATGGCTCCCGTAACTCTAAACGAGCCAAGAGTTATGGCCCTGCGAAGAATCGATATCCACAGGGTGCAACATCTACGGTGCAAGGTGCAACATCCGTCCAAAATGACGAAACAGTGCCGTACGACCTTTAGAAATGGGTGCATGGATTTGAAACGGTGCAGTACCATGGTGCACCACTCTCCAGCGATGGTAAATCATTGACCAGCCACGGGGATCCCGTTTTACAGAAAAAATCCACGTGACGAAAAAACGAAGGGTAAAAAACTTCCATGACCCGATTGAGGTTCGGAATAGGATTTTTTGGGTATGAAACTAACCAGTGACGGCTGAAAGCCGTCATAGCTGTAGAACTCACAGATACCTTCGTTTTGACTGGTTATGGCTCCCGTAACTCTAAAAGAGCCAAGAGTTATTGCCCTCCGAATAATCGATATCCACAGGGTGCAACATCTACGGTGCAAGGTGCAACATCCGTCCAAAATGACGAAACAGTGTCGTACGAACTTTTGCAATGGGTGCATGGATTTGAAACGGTGCAGTACCATGGTGAACCACTCGCCAGCGATGGTAACTCATAGACCAGCCACGGGGATCCCGTTTTACAGAAAAAATCCACGTGACGAAAAAACGAAGGGTAAAAAACTTCCTTGACCCGATTGAGGTTCGGATAGGATTTTTTGGGCATGAAACTAACCAGTGACGGCTGAAAGCTATCATAGCTGTATAACTCACAGATACCTTCGTTTTGACTGGTTATGGCTCCCGTAACTCTAAACGAGCCAAGAGTTATGGCCCTCCGAAGAATCGATATCCACAGGGTGCAACATCTACGGTGCAAGGTGCAACATCCGTCCAAAATGACGAAACAGTGCCGTACGACCTTTAGAAATGAGTTCATGGATTTGAAACATTGCAGTACCATGGTGCACCACTCTCCAGCAATGGTAAATCATAGACCAGCCATGGGGATCCCGTTTTACGAAAAAATCCACGTGACGAAAAAACGAAGGGTAAAAAACTTCCTTGACCCGATTGAGGTTCGGATATGATTTTTTGGGTATGAAACTAACCAGTGACGGCTGAAAGCTGTCATAGCTGTAGAACTCACAGATACCTTCGTTTTGACTTATTATGGCTCCCGTAACACTAAACGAGCCAAGAGTTATGGCCCTCCGAAGAATCGATATCCACAGGGTGCAACATCTACGGTGCAAGGTGCAACATCCGTCCAAAATGACGAAACAGTGCCGTACGACCTTTAGAAATGAGTGCATGGATTTGAAACATTGCAGTACCATGGTGCACCACTCTCCAGCGATGGTAAATCATAGACCAGCTACGGGGATCCCGTTTTACAGAAAAAATCCACGTGACGAAAAAACGAAGGGTAAAAAACTTCCTTGACCCGATTGAGGTTCGAATAGGATTTTTTGGATATGAAACTAACCACTGACGGCTGAAAGCCATCATAGATGTAGAACTCACAGATACCTTCGTTTTGACTGGTTATGGCTACCGTAACTCTAAACGAGCCAAGAGTTATGGCCCTCCGAATAATCGATATCCATAGGGTGCAACATCTACGGTGCAAGGTGCAACATCCGTCCAAAATGACGAAACCGTGCCGTACGACCTTTAGAAATGGGTGCATGGATTTGAAACGGTGCAGTACCATGGTGCACCACTCTCCAGCGATGGTAAATCATTGACCAGCCACGGGGATCCCCTTTTACAGAAAAAATCCACGTGACGAAAAAACGAAGGGTAAAAAACTTCCATGACCCGATTGAGGTTCGGATAGGATTTTTTGGGTATGAAACTAACCAGTGACGGCTAAAAGCAGTCATAGCTGTAGAACTCACAGATACCTTCGTTTTGACTGGTTATGGCTCCTGTAACTCTAAACGAGCCAAGAGTTATGGCCCTCCGAATAATCGATATCCACAGGGTGCAACATCTACGGTGCAAGGTGCAACATCCGTCCAAAATGACGAAACAGTGCCGTACGACCTTTATAAATGGGTGCATGGATTTGAAATGGTGCAGTACCATGGTGAACCACTCTCCAGCGATGGTAACTCATAGACCAGCCACGGGGATCCCGTTTTACAGAAAAAATCCACGTGACGAAAAAACGAAGGGTAAAAACTTCCTTGACCCGATTGAGGTTCGAATAGGATTTTTTTGGTACGAAACTAACCAGTGACGGCTGAAAGCTGTCATAGCTGTAGAACTCACAGATACCTTCGTTTTGACTGGTTATGGCTCCCGTAACACTAAACGAGCCAAGAGTTATGGCCCTCCGAAGAATCGATATCCACAGGGTGCAACATCTACGGTGCAAGGTGCAACATCCGTCCAAAATGACGAAACAGTGTCGCACGACCTTTAGAAATGAGTTCATGGATTTGAAACATTGCAGTACCATGGTGCACCACTCTCCAGCAATGGTAAATCATAGACCAGCCATGGGGATCCGGTTTTACAGAAAAAATCCACGACGAAAAAACGAAGGGTAAAAAACTTCCTTGACCCGATTGAGGTTCGGATAGGATTTTTTGGGTATGAAACTAACCAGTGATGGCTGAAAGCTGTCATAGCTGTTGAACTCACAGATACCTTCGTTTTGACTGGTTATGGCTCCCGTAACTCTAAACGAGCCAAGATTTATGGCCCTCCGAAGAATCGATATCCACAGGGTGCAACATCTACGGTGCAAGGTGCAACATCCGTTCAAAATGACGAAACAATGTCGTACGACCTTTAGAAATGAGTGCATGGATTTGAAACATTGCAGTACCATGGCACACCACTCTCCAGCGATGGTAAATCATAGACCAGCCACGGGGATCCCGTTTTACAGAAAAAATCCACGTGACGAAAAAACAAAGGGTAAAAAACTTCCTTGAGCCGATTGAGGTTCGGATAGGATTTTTTGGGTATGAAACTAACCAGTGACGGCTGAAAGCCGTCATAGCTGTAGAACTCACAGATACCTTCGTTTTGACTGGTTATGGCTCCCGTAACTCTAAACGAGCCAAGAGTTATGGCCCTCCGAATAATCGATATCCATATGGTGCAACATCTACGGTGCAAGGTGCAACATCCGTCCATAATGACGAAACCGTGCCGTACGACCTTTAGAAATGGGTGCATGGATTTGAAACGGTGCGGTACCATGGTGCACCACTCTCCAGCGATGGTAAATCATTGACCAGCCACGGGGATCCCCTTTTGCAGAAAAAATCCACGTGACGAAAAAACGAAGGGTAAAAAACTTCCATGACCCGATTGAGGTTCGGATAGGATTTTTTGGGTATGAAACTAACCAGTGACGGCTGAAAGCGGTAATAGCTGTAGAACTCACAGATACCTTCGTTTTGACTGGTTATGGCTCCCGTAACTCTAAACGAGCCAAGAGTTATGTCATTCTGAATAATCGATATCCACAGGGTGCAACATCTACGGTGCAAGGTGCAACATCCGTCCAAAATGACGAAACAGTGTCGTACGACCTTTAGAAATGAGTGCATGGATTTGAAACGGTGCAATACCATGGTGAACCACTCTCCAGCGATGGTAACTCATGGACCAGCCACGGGGATCCCGTTTTACAGAAAAAATCCACGTGACGAAAAAACGAAGGGTAAAAAACTTCCTTGACCCGATTGAGGTTCGGATATGATTTTTTGGGTATGAAACTAGCCAGCGATGGCTGAAAGCTGTCATAGCTGTAGAACTCACAGATACCTTCGTTTTGACTGGTTATGGCTCCCGTAACTCTAAACGAGCCAAGAGTTATGTCCCTCCGAAGAATCGATATCCACAGGGTGCAACATCTACGGTGCAAGGTGCAACATCCGTCCAAAATGACGAAACAGTGCCGTACGACCTTTATAAATGGGTGCATGGATTTGAAACGGTGCAGTACCATGGTGAACCACTCTCCAGCGATGGTAACTCATAGACCAGCCACGGGGATCCCGTTTTACAGAAAAAATCCACGTGACGAAAAAACGAAGGGTAAAAAACTTCCTTGACCCGATTGAGGTTCGAATAGGATTTTTTTGGTACGAAACTAACCAGTGACGGCTGAAAGCTGTCACAGATGTAGAACTCACAGATACCTTCGTTTTGACTGGTTATGGCTCCCGTAACACTAAACGAGCCAAGAGTTATGGCCCTCCGAAGAATCGATATCCACAGGGTGCAACATCTACGGTGCAAGGTGCAACATCCGTCCAAAATGACGAAACAGTGCCGTACGACCTTTAGAAATGAGTTCATGGATTTGAAACATTGCAGTACCATGGTGCACCACTCTCCAGCAATGGTAAATCATAGACCAGCCATGGGGATCCGGTTTTACAGAAAAAATCCAAGTGACGAAAAAACGAAGGGTAAAAAACTTCCTTGACCCGATTGAGGTTCGGATAGGATTTTTTGGGTATGAAACTAACCAGTGATGGCTGAAAGCTGTCATAGCTGTTGAACTCACAGATACCTTCGTTTTGACTGGTTATGGCTCCCGTAACTCTAAACGAGCCAAGATTTATGGCCCTCCGAAGAATCGATATCCACAGGGTGCAACATCTACGGTGCAAGGTGCAACATCCGTTCAAAATGACGAAACAATGCCGTACGACCTTTAGAAATGAGTGCATGGATTTGAAACATTGCAGTACCATGGCACACCACTCTCCAGCGATGGTAAATCATAGACCAGCCACGGGGATCCCGTTTTACAGAAAAAATCCACGTGACGAAAAAACAAAGGGTAAAAAACTTCCTTGACCCGATTGAGGTTCGGATAGGATTTTTTGGGTATGAAACTAACCAGTGGCGGCTGAAAGCCGTCATAGCTATAGAACTCACAGATACCTTCGTTTTGACTGGTTATGGCTCCCGTAACTCTAAACGAGCCAAGAGTTATGGCCCTCCGAATAATCGATATACATATGGAGCAACATCTACGGTGCAAGGTGCAACATCCGTCCAAAATGACGAAACCGTGCCGTACGACCTTTAGAAATGGGTGCATGGATTTGAAACGGTGCAGTACCATGGTGCATCACTCTCCAGCGATGGTAAATCATTGACCAGCCACGGGGATCCCCTTTTGCAGAAAAAATCCACGTGACGAAAAAACGAAGGGTAAAAAACTTCCATGACCCGATTGAGGTTCGGATAGGATTTTTTGGGTATGAAACTAACCAATGACGGCTGAAAGCGGTCATAGCTGTAGAACTCATAGATACCTTCGTTTTGACTGGTTATGGCTCCCGTAACTCTAAACGAGCCAAGAGTTATGTCCTTCTGAATAATCGATATCCACAGGGTGCAACATCTACGGTGCAAGGTGCAACATCCATCCAAAATGACGAAACAGTGTCGTACGACCTTTAGAAATGAGTGCATGGATTTGAAATGGTGCAGTACCATGGTGAACCACTCTCCAGCGATGGTAACTCATGGACCAGCCACGGGGATCCCGTTTTACAGAAAAAATCCACGTGACGAAAAAACGAAGGGTAAAAAACTTCCTTGACCCGATTGAGGTTCGGATATGATTTTTTGGGTATGTAACTAACCTGTTTGCATAAAAAATGGACAAACACCTCCAAGTCGTATTATTTAGTTGATTATATGTGATTTTCAATGATTTTAGATGTGTAAGTAGATATGAAAGAAGTAGGAGCTGAAATGTAAAAGACACACAGATTTATAGTGGTTCGGCCAGAATGTGCCTACGTCCACTTTATATGTTATTATCTTCTTTCTTCCGGATTACAAGTACAATGCTTCGTATACAAGTATATGAAAGTAGTTTGAAAGTTCCTTCCTTGCTTGAGCTCTCAAACTTGTCTGCCATTGTTGTACCCCTGCCCCTCTATTTATAGAATGGGGTAGGGGGCAGGGGTCTTGGAAGTATATAACTGCTGGTGGGCCCGGGCTGAAGCAATCTGGAATGGTAATCACCTGGTTCGGCGGAGGTCATTCGGCATGGAGTTTGGTCCGGTGGTAGGCGTGGTCCGGCAATAAGTGTGGACCGGTGGTAATGAGTGTGGAGGTGGACCGGCAGTGAGGTGGTTCGGTACTTGTTTGGTCCGGCCGTGGAGTTGGTTCGGTAGTGGGGTGATGGTTGGTTCGGTGGGGTATGGTCCGGCTACCGAATGGGATGTGCCGGATGGAAATGCCTTATGCCTTGCTTTTGCCGAATGGACCAATGGTTGGGCTTTGCCGAATGGATTCTGGTCCGGCATAACAGGGAGAGGCCGGATGTAACTCTGCCGAATGGGAATGCCGGATTGACTTCCATGCTTGTACCGAGCCTTGTGTTTATCGAACGAGGTGGAGGTTGCAAGCCCGGGTGAAACTGTGGCTTCTTGGTCTCGAGATCTTCTGGGTGAGAATTCGCCCAACATTTGCCCCCCAAAGTGGGGCACGTGCTTGCATGTGTCGCGCTTTGTTTCCTTATGGTAGGAAGGTTTGTTTTGTAATGCCATGGGCTGGATGTTCATATCCTGTTGATGTCCTGCAAAGGAATTTACAGTTTTAGTGTGATTTCAAATAACGACCGTTCGTGATCGGAATATTTGAGATGAAGTGAACTGTGTCGCTCGGGACGAGCAAGTGTGCCCCGAAGGGGCTTAGCATTGTCGATGCCAGGTTCACGTTAGAGTGGGTCCCTGGGTCGTTTGCCAAGGTGGTTTATCGCCAGCTCAGAGCATGCCTAGGGATCGTTCGCGACCCCGTACATGTGTAAGTAGCTTAGCCATTTCATAATTATCAGAATCAAATATCCGTTCAACCTATGAGTTTAAAAAGGCGTGTCAAAGTGTAAATTCCCACGACGATAGGGCTAATAACCATTCAGAGCGTGCCTATGGACCATTCGTGGTCGCGTACACGTGTAAACGATTTAATCCATGTCGGTGAGAGTTTTACGACTTATTCATCGTCGTCATTATCCTTATTTTATTAGTTAGTTCTGGAGTTCGATACTTATCTGAGTAAGGTGCTCTGCATGCCCATAGTTCCTGGTTTTGGTTGGTAGGGAGAGAGTTTCATTCGGTTTTTTGGTTGGTCCGGTCGTGCACATCCGGCATTCGGTTTCATTCGGCATTTTGTTGGTTCGGTATGTTTGTTCTCATCCGGTAGGCCGACCCGGTTGGTTCGGCGGCCCTGAGTTCGCCTATATATAGAGGCCGTACCCCCCTTGGTTTTCCCTTACCGAACCAAAGAGAACCGAATCAATTCTTAGCCGAGCGAACCTTCTGCCGAACCAAGCTTATACCGAACCAGGTATGTATCCTTTTGCCGAATGGTTTGTTATTACCGGATGAACTTAATTGCCGAATGCACACGAAGGGTATTGTTGTACCGAACGAGACTTAGGCCTAAGTGCCGAATGATATGTATGCCGAATGAGCATAGTGCCGAATGGCCATATGCTTCTTATGCCGAATGAACTTGCTTTGCAACGCCGAATGAGACTTCAGACTTGGTCCTTGAGCGGAATCTTGGACTTTTTTACACGCTTGCCTTATATATTTGCTTGTTTATGTTTCTATACTTCTTATTCTAATCTCAAGTCTTTCTTGTGCTGTAGAAAATGTCTCGCAAAGCGGAAACACGATCTGACAGAAAGAAGTCTAGAGGCACAGGAGAGCCATCTTCTTCCTTGCCCCCAGTCCAACTAGGATCCGGGCAACATCGACCTATTCCGAGGTCTCTAGTGGATGGATATGGTCCACAGGAACTTTTGATCTCCCCCCCGATTGCTTTCCTAGCTCCCTAAAGGAGGAGCAACTTGACGTCATATCCCGTTCCTTCGGGATAGATAGGGCTCTTATGCTGCTGCCTGGAGATGGAGTGATGCCCTATAATCCTCCCGAGGGCTACTTTGCTTATAGCAGATACCATTGCATGTGCGGTGCTATCCCTCCTATCAACGCTTGGATAGTAAGCTTCACCACATATTTGAAGGTGGCCCCCTTCCAGCTTCAGCCCAACTCCTATGCCATCCTGGTGAGCCTCTTTGTTATCTTCCAGAGGAGGTACGGGCGTCCTCCTTCTAACCGGGAAATTCGATATTTGTACAACCTGAGAGGCTATAAGAAGGGGTCTCCGTATATTAGTCTGGAAGCAGCCGTGCCCTTCAAACCAGTCCTGGACTTATATTCCAAATTTACCATGTTCAAGAAAGAGTGGTTCTTCATCAAGGACGATGCTGTTTCTTTCCGCCTTTTCACCTCCGGCTGTAAGATGGATTTCATTTGTACTTTCCATGTTCTGACTGTAGTGTTTTTTCTGACATGCTTCTATTTCTGGCTAGCGACAGGTGGTACTGCAGTCGTAGAGGATGATTCTTTGGTGCGAATGGCTGCTGAACTAAAGGCTATTCCGGCACGGGACCGATCGGCCTCCTTTTTGATCAGGAACACTACCCTCTTGGAGCATAATTTGATCTTACCGCGCCAGTCCGTGGTTAAACAGAGGGATACAGCTGAGGAGAAGGCCGCTAAAGCTAAGGAGGGGGCTACAGAGAAGAGCAGTAAGAGGGAGCCTTTTGCAGAGCGTCCCGTCGTTGGAGGAAAGAAACTGAAGAAGTCTGATGGCCCTTCTCCAAGCACTTGCCCGACTGTCCCGGAGGAAGAAGGTGTAGAAGAGGAGGAAGGAGGCGAAGTTGGAGAAGGGTCGGAGGGTGGAGGAGATGGCGACGGTCAAGGTGGTAGTGGTGTTGCTGCCCTAACTTCTGAGCAAGACCTTGAATTGGATGAGGCTCTCCGTCGGGCTTTCGGGGAGTCGGAGGGAGAGTCGAAAACGGAGAAGGCAAAGGAAACCGGCAAAGCTGTAGCTGGCGCTGACCCATCCTCTAAGGGTTGCTCAGCTAGGGTGATTCCGGCGATGCAAGGTGAACTTTTGTCTTCTGCCGATTCCATTTTCGATAGGGACTTAGAAATTTTTTACGGTTCACTTCCGTCCTGGAATGAGATCCAGGACTTATTGCAGTATCCCACTCCTCTGCCGGGTTTGTATAATAGATGTGTCTTCTCACTTTTCTTTCTTTTTAACTTAGCACATTTTCTGAACTGTGGATTATTGTATGTTTGTAACACTCGTTCTTTATTCCAGGGGCAGGCCAGGTGGTTAAAACGTCGGACGTTCGACACCGCCTTGAACAATTTAAGTCAAGGAGAGCTTCCGCGAAATCTTCTACTGGCCGCACTGGGGATGTAGTCAGTTATCGCCCTCTTCTTGGGGTCATTGAAGAGGGCATTCGGAAAAAGAAGCGGAGCCGTTCCTTATTTGAGTCTTCCCCTGCTTCGCAGCTTCCTACTCAGCCTCCTCCTACTCAGCCTCCTCGTGATACTACGGAGGAGAGCACGTAGTCCGGTCCCCCTCCTCCTCCTTTCAAGAGTCCTACTATTATCCGTATAAGGCGTCCTGATGCGCCTCGCCCCGTGCCTCGTGACCCTTTTGCCGGTCACCCTGACTTAGATCCAAGCTCTCAGGACATTTCATTTGATGAGGCCACGGGTGAGCACCTCCTTCCCCGCAACCCCATGGTAAGAGTGCTGGACGAGGCCAAGTCTTTAGATCTCGATTTACTTACTACACGGGTAGTCACCATGGGGGACGAGGCCAAGGCTAATATCGATCGGGTGGCCGCAGAGACCAAGAAGTTAATGGAGCATCATGCTAAGTTGGTCAAGGCCGGGGAAGAGATCGGGAGTGCCAACATTCGGTTGAGGTTAAAGGTTGCTGATCAGGCCAAGCAGCTCGCTGACCAGGCCATCCAGATTTCCCAACACGAGGAGGCCTCTAGGCGGCTGAAAGAGACCATGGAGAAGGCTAGTAGGGCGGAATTACGGAAGATGGAGGTTGCCTGCAGGGAACGGATTAACATGGCTATTACGACGGTGGATGAGGTTCGCAATGCGGATCTCGAGCAGGTAGAGGAGTTTTCCGGGAGGCTCGAAGCTGCGGAGATGGCTCAGGCCGAGCTGAAGGAGGAGATGGAGGAGATGAGAAGGTCCCTCAAGTTAAAGGAGGAGGAGATGAGGAGGTCTCTCCAGGCAGACTGCTTGAGATACCAATCGGAGAGGGACGTTGCAGTTGCCAAGTTGCAAGCTTCCGAGGCCCGGGTGAGGGAGTTTGAGGAAAATGAGGGGATGATGGATGAGATGCTGCAGGACATGTACTTCCACACTTGGAAGGAGGGCGGCTTGTCTTGGATGGACGATTACCCTCGGGTCATGGCCAAGGTGTATCTCCAGGCTTTAGAGGAGGCCAGGGTGAACGCGGGTAAGGAAGGCGGAGAGGCTTTCAATTTGGATGCGGTTACTGCTCAGTTCTCAAAGGAGGAGCAAGCGGCGGTGAAGGAAGGGATGCGGCTGCTTGCTGCAGAGGAAGCGGGCGTGCAGTTGGATGATGAGGACCAAGCTGCGGATGCTGGTGAGTTATTCTTTTCCCTTTCTTTTCTTTCCGTGTTTCCATAACTTGATCGTTCGTTTAATGAATTCCTCTTCTGATCTGGACAGGTGGGACTTCTGATCCACATGCTGGGGGCTCTGATCCTGCGGCTAAGTAGACTGGGGGAGTTGGTGATGGAGTGTGGATGCAGCTGCCATCTTTTTGTTTCTTTTTATCACTGTTTATGTTAGTCATTGATATGCGACTGTAATAAAATTATTTGCAAAGGATAACTTCGTGTGATTTTATAATATAAGCTGATTTTATTATGCTTGAATGTTGTTGTCATCTTGATGTGCTGCGTGAGAAATATAAATATGTATATGCCTGTGATTCTAGTTGTGTTTGATGCTAAGTTTTTGCTGGAAATATAATTTCATGTGTTGCAATGTTATTGTGCGAACAAGTTATAGTTACGTATTTATGTACAAGAAAAGAGAGTACCGCCCTTAATGCTTTATTCGCAGGCGGTAGCTTTGAGTGTAGTGTCTTATGTAACTGTTCACGGATATAGCTGAATACCCTGCCACCCAGTACGCAGGCTTAGATTCTCATGAGTGAATGCTTCCTATTCGGTTTCCTGTACTTTAGAGTTTGTTATACAGGATAGGAGAAAAATATTTAAATGAAATGGAAATATAGTAAAAGTAAAACTTCCAGTCACGGAAGGCCGTCGATGTGCTTAAGTTCGTGGCAAACGGGTTTTGTAGTCACTTTCCCTAGCTGTGGGTCTTGGAGACATTTGTCACCCATCTTACGCCTCTGCGGGGAGTTTTCTTTTTTACCACAGCCGCACTTAAGACACATCGGAGCCGAGATCGCGCACGGTAACTACCCGAACCATTATGGTCCGTAATCGTGGGTATTATTCGATTTACCGTGGCCGGCTAGCGTGGGTGCCGTTGGCCGTGAACTACCCCTGGCTGGCCACACCTTATGTTGGGGCTTAAAGTAGGTTCACAGTTGCCGGCGAGCCGAACGCCGTAATGAGCTGCCATCGGCTATAGTCGGCCTTTATGATGACTTATAATCGGCTCATTACAGTTGGCTTTGAGGGCAGGCGCGCAATGAGTTAACCCGCAGCAGAGGGATGCTGGAGCAAAAGTGTCTCATTGGCGAGTGCATAGAATCGTATCGTACCTGTTAGTCCTAGTCCAGATGAGGCCGTGGTGCGTCTTGAGTGGAGATGCCATAGGATTTTGTTCAACAGAAAGGGATAAAACTTAACAAGCAGCCAAGACATAAAGGAACAAGTTAAAAAGAGACAAGATTTTTTAAGTGGTTCGGCACGAAAATGCCTACGTCCACTGATTCTCTTTGTTAATTCACTTCATATGGGCAGTACAAGTTAAGAAAAGTATCGACGGAGGTGTCGGATGTTCCATGCCCTCTGGAACACCTCTCCGTCCACTGTTGACAAAATGTAAGCTCCGTTGTGGAGGTCTTTATGAATTACATATGGTCCGTCCCAGATGGGGTCCAGTGCCCCGGGGCGCGGAAAGATTCGCCTGAGGACAAGATCTCCTTCTTGTAGGCTGCGATGCTTGACTTTGGAATTGTATAGTGCTGCCACTTTTTTTTTGTGAGCCGCTGCTTTGAGTGCTGCATCGTTTCTCCTTTCCTCAATCAGATCCAAAGACATGAGGAGGAGTTCTTCGTTTTCTTCTGGGTTGTAGTGGATCCTACGGTGGGAAGGTACAATAGTCTCAACTGGGAGCATTGCCTCCGATCCATATGCCAAAGAGAAAGGAGTATGTCCCGTTGATGTTCTGAAAGATGTGCGGTATGCCCATAGTGCCGTAGGAAGTTCGTCCACCCAAGCGCCTTTTGACTTTTCAAGCTTCTTCTTGATTAGGGTTTTGAGAATTTTGTTGACAGCTTCAACTTGTCCGTTTGCCTGAGGGTAAGCTACTGATGAGAAGCTTTTATGAATTCCACGCTCTTGGCACCAGTCGGCAAATTCTTCGCTGTCAAATTGGAGTCCGTTGTCTGATACGATCTTGAGTGGGACTCCATACCTGCACAGAATGTTTCTGATCAAGAAGTTAATAACTTTTGCTGAAGATATTTTATTTAGAGGTTCCGCTTCCACCCATTTGGTGAAATAATCGACTGCCACTATAGCATATTTGGCTCCGCCTCGGCCCGTTGGCAGTTCGCCAATTAAGTCGATTCCCCATACAGCAAAGGGCCAAGGGCTGGTTATTTGAGTAAGCTCATTTGTGGGCAATCGAGGAATCTTGGCGAACTTCTGACATCTGTCGCATTTCTTAACGAAGTCTAGGGCATCTTTGTTTAGTGTGGGCCAGTAATATCCATATCGGAGTATCTTTCTTGCCAAAGTCTGCCCTCCAGTGTGATCTTCGCATCCTCCCTGATGGATGTTTGATAAGATCTCCTTGGCTTCCCTTCCAGCGACGCATCTCAATAAGGGGCTAGAGAAGCCACGCCGATAGAGGATGCCTTCTTGTATTGTATAGTGGGGAACTTTCCTCAAGATCCTCTTGGCTTCGTCACGCCTGTCGGGTAGTATGCCATCTTGCAAATATTTCCGGATAGGAGTCATCCAGGTTCCTTCTTCGATTGCAGTTATCAGATTCACTTGTTCGAAACTTGGGGCTAGTTGCCTTGAGATGGCTAGTGCTCCGGGAATGTTGCTATCCTTCATACTAGTGTAACGACCCGTATTTTACGTGTCGATAAATCGTAGAATTTGCAGGTCGATAGTGTTGTTTGTTTTGTTTCTAGCCTGAGTCGTATGGAGAGTAACTCGTGTGTTGAAGAGTTGAGTCGTGACCGACTCATAGATTAGGTCGAGCACGAGTTACGACCTAGGTATAGTGACCGAGTTATAGAAGTAACGACCTAAGAGTTGCCGAGTTAGCTTAGGTCGTGAGCGAGTTAGCTTAGGTTGTTTGGGTAAGTTTTGGGTTTCTGGCCGACCTAAGTATCAACCAAGTTATGGAGGTTGCCGAGTTAACGACTCATAGAATGGAAGGCTTGGGAGTTAGGTCGTTTGGAGGATAGGTCGTAAGTAGAGGTGAGCGACCTAAGGAGCTAACGGGTTAGGATGTTAATGTGTTGAGAGTTAGGTCGGTTGAGCGACCTAGGATAGAGGAACGACCTAAGAAAGTGACCGACCTAGTGGAGAGCGACCTAAGAGGGGGTTGCGACCTAAAGGTTAGGCGACTTAGAGATGGACCGACCCAGGAGAGTAGCCGACTTAGGGTTTAGAGAGGCATGCTTGAGTCGTTGGTAGATGAGTCGTTAGGTCGTTAGCGCGACCTAAAGAAAATAGGTTGAGTCGTGAGTCGGCTATGTTGTTAGGTCGTAGCATGATAGGTCGGCAACGACCTAAGTTAGGTCGGAGGCTTTTGTATTGTGTGTTTGTTAGGTCGTTGGGGACATAGGTCGGCAGGGGTTTGAGTCGGCATGGTTGTTGAGTCGTCATGCGACCTAGGACTTAGGAGATGCGGCAGTGTGTTGGGCTGTTGACTAGAGTCTGTTGGCTGTTAGGTCGTAGGGGGTGTATAGGTCGGCAGCGACCTAAGTTAAGTCGTGAGTTTTAGGTCGGCAGCGACCTAAGGGGCGACGACCTAAGGGGTTTCCAGCCTATAAACAGAGGGGTTTGGCTCACTTTTTGGCACCGGTTTTTGAAGCGACGAAGTGCTGCCATTTTGGGAACTTGACTACAACATTTCTTCATCTTCTTTTCTCCATTCTAATCTAGATCTAACATCCATCCAAGATCGAAGATCGAGATTGAAGATCCAAGAGCCAAAGTTGAAGATCTTCGTCCGTTTGAGCTAGATTTCATCGATTGAAGCGAGATATTGCCGGATCAAGCCTTGATCTCCGCTGTCCAGATCTGAAGTGTTTAGTTTTCATAGTGTTTGGGTGATTTGGTGAGTGGTAGTTATCTCTCACGCGGATCCAAGGGAGTATATTGGATTGGTGGTTTGTTTGAGTGTTAAAGTTAGAGATTTCATGCATTTTTCTTAGATCCAAGTCTAGATCCATTGTTTCCAAAGATGTTTACTTATGCAAGTTTATTTAACAAGTATTAGAGACAAAACCCATGTTTTATATTTGATAGATCTATTCTAAAAACCATGATTTCACATATGTTGGACTTTTGCTCATTTATTTACGAAATTGCCATTATAGTTGATATTGCTTGTTAGATCTTGTTTGAATGCTTGATTGGTTGTATTAATGATTGATTGTGTGAATGTATGATAGATTTGATTGCTCCAAGTTAGCTTGTAGTTGATTTGGAACAAGATGGTTGAAGATGATTCAAAAGCTAAGTGGAAAGGCTCTTGAATGGTGAAAGCTGCCTATAGCATATGAAGCGGATGTGGAAGCTCATATGGATGGATTCGAGGATATGGGATCTTGCCATGATGCGAGAAGGCAAAGCATGATTGAGTTGGGACTTTGCTACGATGTGATGAGGCAAGGCTTATGTTGAGATCGGACGGGTCATGATGACGTTCCCAGATGAGAGACTTTGCTGTGATATGATGAGGCAAGACATATGTTGTGATGGGACGGGTCACGATGACGTTCCAAGCACGGGTCATGAAGACGTGCGAAGTTATAACTCGGTGATGCGGTCCGGGTTGGTGTGAATAATGGTTAGCTTGAGAGGCGCTTGAGCTAGTATGGGAATAGTCGTCAAGGAGGATGACAAGTAGGCTAAGATCTCATCGTTGTTGAAGGTTCTAGCATACTCAAAGCAAGGGTACGTTGGAACGGGTCACGATGACGTTCCAAGCACGGGTCACGATGACGTGCTAGTACTCTGGGCTGATGCGTTCGGCTTAGGCACGGGTCACGATGACGTGCGGAGTTATGTCTAGACCGGGGTTCCATTAGCCCTTGACAGGTGGTCATTCAACTAACGGTGAAATCAAGGCAACGATAACAGTGATAGCCAGAGTCATGGATGTTTGGTTGTACTATCATTCGGCCTCAAGAGCGGTGTTTTCTGGGTGCTTATCTGATCTTGGTTTAGGCCTTGGGGGTTTGTATTTGGAAAACATCGTCCTTGACTCGAGTGATTATTGTTTTACTTTAATTACCTGCTATGTTATGCTTGCTCCTCTTAGTGTGTCTGGGGGCTATCACTGTAGAAAGAGGTGGAGTGGGATGGATTGGTTCCTATTCCTTTTATCCTTTATGCTCTTTTGGTTTGTTTGATAGTTAATTTACTGCTCACTAAGACTTTGTCTGACTCAAGGTTTTATGTCTCCTCTTATTACCTTGGGCTGTTCATCCATGTTGGGATGGGCAGACTAGGTAGCAGGTGACAGGTGCTGTTCTTGGAATTCTACGCTGATGATGACGAAGACGAGCAGGAGGCTATGCATATTATTTCTTACTATATGTACTGGGTGTTCCGCTGTTTGTATATATTCTGAGTGCTATGTAGTGAGGCTTTGATGTATGGATTTGTTTAGATGATTGTATCAAACTACTATGATGCTTATATGATGATGTTCTGTTCTATAGAGCTTCACTATATTATATTTCTCTATTGTATTTTATCCATGCGCTGTGAGTTATGCGATAGAGATAGTGTTTTATTTTACCCTGACTATCGTCCATGGCTACTTGGCACACCTTTCAGCGCATTATTTCCTTGTTTTGGTGCGGGAGTCATGGGCGGTCGTCACATTTGGTATCAAAGCTTTGGTTAATCGATTTTAGCCAACGCTCGCTGGCGTAACTACGTAAGAGAGACGTAATTGTATTTTTATGGATGATTACTATATATGATATAGTAGCTTAGAAGGATTTGTACTCCTTATGCAGTTGTTTCTTAAGGTGTTCTAATCATTCTTATTTACAGATATTAAGGATGAGCAGAAGTGAGAGACAAGCTGCGAGGGATAGCCGTGCTGCTAGGGAGGCTGTTGATTATGCTCCTATGTTTGAGGCCATGATGACTTCAATCATGAGGAGGATACCAGCTTCAGGATCATCTGTGGATGTGGGAGTTCAAGTCCAAGCTCCAAGACCGGTGGATTTTGCTAAGCTTTGCAAGGATTATACTTCTCTCGGAGGAAAAGCTTTCTTGGGGACGGAGTCGACCATTGAAGTACAAAGATGGATTGATGCTTGCCGAAGAATCTTTGGTGACTTGGGGATTGAGGATGCAACCAAGAGGAAGCTTGCATCGAGACAGCTTCAGGGAAGAGCCGCTGATTGGTGGAATTCTATCACCATAGATACACCAGAAGAGGAGATTACTTGGGAGCAATTCCAAGTTAGATTTGAAGCCAAGTTCATCTCTACGGCTCAGAAGTCTGTCTTGTTCAAGAGGTTTGTAGAGCTCAAGCAGGGTGGGAGGCCAGTTCTTGAGTATATTTCTGAGTTCGAAGCTTTGTCAAAGTATGCCAGATCATATATTGATTCTCCCTACCAGAAGAATGAAAAGTTTGTGACTGGTCTGGATGCTTATCTGGGAAGGCAGTTAGTGGATCATTTGGATGATCCATTTGAGAAGCTTGTGGAGAAAGCTTTGAGGCATGAGAGTTTGTTCCCTAAGGAAAGTTCTGTTGTTGCTGTAACCAGGGAAGGATCTAAACCACAGCAGAGTGGTAATAAGAAGAGGAAGCAGCAACAGCAGAAAGGTAAGGATGGCCAGAAGAAGCCAAAGAGCGAAGTAACCTGCTATAACTGCCGACAGAAGGGTCATCTCTCCCGGGATTGTAAGAATCCAAAGGTGCAGTTGAAGTGCCACAACTGTGATAAGCCGGGACATATCAAGAAGGACTGTCCAGAACCAAGGAAAGATAGGCAGGTTGTGCAAGCCTATGCTTTGGGGGCTGTTCCATCGTCTTCGAAAGCTCCTACTGCTGAAGAGAAGGGGAAGAGTGTGGTGGTTCAAGGTACTCTTTCCATTTGTGGTGTTCCAGTTAGAGTGTTGTTTGATACTGGAGCGTCGCATTCTTTTGTTTGTGATGATTTGGTAGGCCGGTTAGGTATGAAACCGGATATTGTTGATAGGCCATTGGTTGTGACTAATCCAGTTGGGGGTTCGTCGTGTTTGTGTATGATATGCCGTGTCTAGTTGTGTCGAGTCATGATTGCTCGTTTGTTTGTGATTGCTTTGTTCTGAACTTTGCGGGGTTCAGATTCATTTTGGGTATGGACTGGCTTAGGAAGTATGCGGCAAGGATTGATTGTGAGAGGCTGGAGGTGACAGTTGGGAATGTGGAAGGGCGAAAGGTTGTGATACGATGTAAGCATGAAGAAGGCGTCTTCATGAGCTTCATGTATTCGCTGGTTGTTCCACGGGATGAACTGTCATCGGTGCCTATTGTGAATAGATTTGAGGATGTCTTTGACGAAGTCAAAGGGTTGCCGCCGCATAGGGAGATCGAGTTTCGTATCGATCTAGTTGAGGGAGCCAGACCTGTTGCGATGCCTCTTAGGCGGATGGCACCGAGGGAGCAGCAAGAGCTGAAGGTGCAAGTTGACCTTTTGCGGAAAGGATTCATTCGGAGGAGTGTGTCCGAATGGGGTGCGCCCGTTGTGTTCGCAACCAAAGCGGATGGATCGTTGAGGTTGTGTGTTGATTATCGTGAGCTGAATAAGGTGACTAGAAAGAACAAGTATCCATTGCCGAGAATAGATGACTTGTTTGATCAGCTTCACGAGGCTAAGGTGTTTTCTCAGATGGATTTGGCAACGGGATTTCACCAGTTGAGAGTGGCAAAGGATAGTGTGCCGAAGACTGCTTTTAGGACACCATCCGGGTTTTATGAGTGGCTGGTAATGCCGTTTGGATTGACTAACGCGCCAGCATATTTTGTGGATCTTATGAATAGGGTATTCAGAGATCAGTTGAATAAGTTCATGCTTGTGTTCGTGGATGATATTCTGATTTATTCCAGAACTGAGGAAGAGCACAAGACGCACTTGAGGATTGTTTTGGAGATACTACGGAAACATCAGCTGAAGGCTAAGTTTTCAAAGTGTCACTTCTGGAAAAGTGAAGTGAGGTTCTTAGGCCATGTTATCTCTGGAAATGGAATAGCGGTTGATCCCGCTAAGGTGGCAGCAGTCCAGGATTGGGTTAGACCTAAGAATGCATCTGATGTGAGAAGTTTTCTTGGATTAGCAGGATATTATCGACGGTTTATCAAAGACTTTTCCAAGATAGCTGCACCGTTGACAGGATTGACGAAGAAGAACCAAGTGTTCAATTGGGATGATAAGTGTGAGCAAGCTTTCATAATCCTGAAAGAGCGACTGACAAGTGCTCCTGTTTTGACTATTCCAAGTGGGAATGATGAGATGGTGGTTTACACCGATGCATGTGGTACTGGACTTGGAGCAGTGCTAATGCAGAAGGAGAAAGTTGTTGCGTATGCAAGTCGACAACTGAAGCCGCATGAAAGGAATTATCCGACTCATGATTTGGAGTTAGCGGCAATTGTGTTTGCTTTGAAGATGTGGAGACACTATCTATTGGGAGTTAGATTCGAGTTGTTTACAGATCATAAGTCGTTGAAGTATCTGTTCTCCCAAAAGGATTTGAATCTTCGACAGCAAAGGTGGCTAGAGTTCTTAGCACCGTATGATTTTGGTATAGCCTATACTCCAGGGAAAGGTAACGCAGTGGCAGATGCGTTAAGTCGAAGACATGCAGGTTTGGGAGTCATGTTTTCGGAGTGGAAGAGTCTCGAGTATTTGGCTGGATTTGATTTCAGGCCTAGATGTGAATTGGAACTTGAGATGTTGGCAAACTTATCAATAAGACCTACTCTTGTGGAAAGGATTGGCAAGAGCCAAAAGAGAGATGATAAGCTTGTCAAGATTATCCGTGATTTGGGATTAGGATTGGACCCAGAGAAGGATAAAGGATTCGAGGTCGATCGAGAGGGTTGGCTTCGGAAGCAAGGACGATTGGTTGTTCACGATGTAGATGGATTGAGAGATGAAGTTCTGAGAGAAAGTCATCACTCAAAGTTGACAATTCATCCAGGTGGAAATAAGATGTATCGGGATATGAAGAGAACCTACTACTGGGAAGGTATGAAGAAGGATGTTGGAAATTTTATTTCCAAATGTATGAATTGCCAGTTAGTGAAAGCCGAGCAGAAGAAGCCCAGTGGATTGCTTCAGCCATTAGAGGTTCCTACATGGAAGTGGGAGCAAGTGTCGATGGATTTTATTGATGGTCTACCTAGGACAAGAGCAGGGAATGAAGGGATTTGGGTCATAGTAGATCGTTTGACCAAGAGTGCAAGGTTCATTCCTGTTCGATCGTCTAGGACTGCATCGAAGTTGGCTGAGCTGTATGTGAAGTGGATTGTTCGATTCCATGGTGTTCCGAAGAGTATAGTGAGCGATCGAGATCCGTTGTTCACTAGTGGATTTTGGAAGAGCTTCCAGGAAGTTTTGGGAACCGAGTTGTGCTTAAGTACAGCTTATCACCCTCAAACAGATGGTCAGACTGAGAGAGTCAACCGAGTTTTGGAAGATCTTCTTAGAGCATATGTTTTGGACTTCGAAGGATCATGGGAAGATCACCTTCATTTGGTGGAGTTTGCTTATAATAACAGTTATCAGTCGAGTATTGGTATGGCACCATATGAGGCATTATATGGAAGACCGTGTAACTCTTCGACATGTTGGTTAGAAACTGGAGAAAAGTTGATACTTGGGCCAGAGATGATTCGACAGACCTCGGATTGTATAGAGATCATTCGGCAACGAATGAAGGCAGCCCAAGATCGTCAGAAAAGTTATGCAGATAATCGTCGAAAGGATTTGGAGTTCAACGTAGGAGATATGGTTTTTGTGAAGATTTATCCATTGAAGAATGTTATTAAATTCGGGAAGAAAGGAAAGTTGACTCCAAGATTTGTTGGACCATTCCCGATTATCGAGAGAATCGGAAAGCTCGCTTATAGATTAGAGTTACCGGAAAAGATGGCGGGTGTGCACAATGTTTTTCATGTATCTTATCTACGGAAGTATGTGCACGACCCAACTACGGTGGTTTCTGCTGATAGCTGTGAAGACTTGGAGGTTGATCCAGTTGTTTCGAAACCTCGTAAGCCGCTTCGTATTGTTGAAACCGATACGAAACAGCTTAGGAGGAAGACGATTACGTTGCTCAAGGTACAATGGAGTGATGATGTTAACGACTGTACGTGGGAGGAGGAAGAGAGGATGAAGGCAGCTCATCCCGAACTCTTCGAGGTATGGCCCTAAAGTGTCGTGACATCTCATGAATTTGTAGCTTGTTCTAAGTCTTAGAATTCTGCATGCTAGGTTAGAATTGGATGCATGGTTTGTTGATTGCTATGGATGGTAGGCATGCGGAATAATTGTGTTTGCTGTTGTTTGCTTAGAATTTCGGGGGCGAAATTCCTAAGGGGGAGAGAATGTAACGACCCGTATTTTACGTGTCGATAAATCGTAGAATTTGCAGGTCGATAGTGTTGTTTGTGTTGTTTCTAGCCTGAGTCGTATGGAGAGTAACTCGTGTGTTGAAGAGTTGAGTCGTGACCGACTCATAGATTAGGTCGAGCACGAGTTACGACCTAGGTATAGTGACCGAGTTATAGAAGTAACGACCTAAGAGTTGCCGAGTTAGCTTAGGTCGTGAGCGAGTTAGCTTAGGTTGTTTGGGTAAGTTTTGGGTTTCTGGCCGACCTAAGTATCAACCAAGTTATGGAGGTTGCCGAGTTAACGACTCATAGAATGGAAGGCTTGGGAGTTAGGTCGTTTGGAGGATAGGTCGTAAGTAGAGGTGAGCGACCTAAGGAGCTAACGGGTTAGGATGTTAATGTGTTGAGAGTTAGGTCGGTTGAGCGACCTAGGATAGAGGAACGACCTAAGAAAGTGACCGACCTAGTGGAGAGCGACCTAAGAGGGGGTAGCGACCTAAAGGTTAGGCGACTTAGAGATGGACCGACCCAGGAGAGTAGCCGACTTAGGGTTTAGAGAGGCATGCTTGAGTCGTTGGTAGATGAGTCGTTAGGTCGTTAGCGCGACCTAAAGAAAATAGGTTGAGTCATGAGTCGGCTATGTTGTTAGGTCGTAGCATGATAGGTCGGCAACGACCTAAGTTAGGTCGGAGGCTTTTGTATTGTGTGTTTGTTAGGTCGTTGGGGACATAGGTCGGCAGGGGTTTGAGTCGGCATGGTTGTTGAGTCGTCATGCGACCTAGGACTTAGGAGATGCGGCAGTGTGTTGGGCTGTTGACTAGAGTCTGTTGGCTGTTAGGTCGTAGGGGGTGTATAGGTCGGCAGTGACCTAAGTTAAGTCGTGAGTTTTAGGTCGGCAGCGACCTAAGGGGCGACGACCTAAGGGGTTTCCAGCCTATAAATAGAGGGGTTTGGCTCACTTTTTGGCACCGGTTTTTGAAGCGACGAAGTGCTGCCATTTTGGGAACTCGACTACAACATTTCTTCATCTTCTTTTCTCCATTCTAATCTAGATCTAACATCCATCCAAGATCGAAGATCGAGATTGAAGATCCAAGAGCCAAAGTTGAAGATCTTCGTCCGTTTGAGCTAGATTTCATCGATTGAAGCGAGATTATTTATTTACGAAATTGCCATTATAGTTGATATTGCTTGTTAGATCTTGTTTGAATGCTTGATTGGTTGTATTAATGATTGATTGTGTGAATGTATGATAGATTTGATTGCTCCAAGTTAGCTTGTAGTTGATTTGGAACAAGATGGTTGAAGATGATTCAAAAGCTAAGTGGAAAGGCTCTTGAATGGTGAAAGCTGCCTATAGCATATGAAGCGGATGTGGAAGCTCATATGGATGGATTCGAGGATATGGGATCTTGCCATGATGCGAGAAGGCAAAGCATGATTGAGTTGGGACTTTGCTACGATGTGATGAGGCAAGGCTTATGTTGAGATCGGACGGGTCATGATGACGTTCCCAGATGAGAGACTTTGCTGTGATATGATGAGGCAAGACATATGTTGTGATGGGACGGGTCACGATGACGTTCCAAGCACGGGTCATGAAGACGTGCGAAGTTATAACTCGGTGATGCGGTCCGGGTTGGTGTGAATAATGGTTAGCTTGAGAGGCGCTTGAGCTAGTATGGGAATAGTCGTCAAGGAGGATGACAAGGAGGCTAAGATCTCATCGTTGTTGAAGGTTCTAGCATATTCAAAGCAAGGGTACGTTGGAACGGGTCACGATGACGTTCCAAGCACGGGTCACGATGACGTGCTAGTACTCTGGGCTGATGCGTTCGGCTTAGGCACGGGTCACGACGTGCGGAGTTATGTCTAGACCGGGGTTCCATTAGCCCTTGACAGGTGGTCATTCAACTAACGGTGAAATCAAGGCAACGATAACAGTGATAGCCAGAGTCATGGATGTTTGGTTGTACTATCATTCGGCCTCAAGAGCGGTGTTTTCTGGGTGCTTATCTGATCTTGGTTTAGGCCTTGGGGGTTTGTATTTGGAAAACATCGTCCTTGACTCGAGTGATTATTGTTTTACTTTAATTACCTGCTATGTTATGCTTGCTCCTCTTAGTGTGTCTGGGGGCTATCACTGTAGAAAGAGGTGGAGTGGGATGGATTGGTTCCTATTCCTTTTATCCTTTATGCTCTTTTGGTATGTTTGATAGTTAATTTACTACTCACTAAGACTTTGTCTGACTCAAGGTTTTATGTCTCCTCTTATTACCTTGGGCTGTTCATCCATGTTGGGATGGGCAGACTAGGTAGCAGGTGACAGGTGCTGTTCTTGGAATTCTACGCTGATGATGACGAAGACGAGCAGGAAGCTATGTGTAACGACCCGTATTTTACGTGTCGATAAAACGTAGAATTTGTAGGTCGTTAGTGTTGTTGTGTTGTCTCTAGCCTAAGTCATTCAGAATTGAGTCGTATAGGGGCATGAGTCGTGACCGACTTAGTGCTTAGGTCGCATGATAGCTTGAGTCGAGTGGCCGAGTTAGGATGGTGACCGACCGATAGTAAGTCGTAGCCGACTTAGGAGGTGAGACAAGGTAATGGGTTAAGGCTTGAGTCGTAACCGACTCATAGAATGGGTTGTGTATGAGTGGCCGACTTATAGGGAACCGACTCAAGTGTTGAGTCGCGCTCGAGTTAATAGGGTCTTAAGTCGTTAACGACTCATAGGGGACCGGCTCAAGGAGGGGTTGCGGTTTAGAATGTTGGCCGAGATAAGGAAGCGACCGACTTAAGAGTTTCTCGAGTTAAAACGTTGCCGACTTAAGGAGGTTGGTGGTTTAAGGGTTGGCCGACTCATAGGAGTTAACTCGTGACCGAGTCATAGAATTGCCGACTCATAGTATTAGGGCTTAGGTCGTGGGGTCCTGAGTCGGTAGGGGTTTGGGTCGGCATGGCGTTATTCCATGTGTCGTTAGGTCGGTGGGCCGACTTAGTGGATAAGTCGTTGGGGACTTAGGCTTTTGAGTCGTGTCTCGAGGGATAAGGATTAGGCTTAGGTCGGCAGGGATAAGTCGTGTGACCTTCTTGCTGTGATGAGTCGGTAGAATTTAAGTCGGCATTGGTTGAGTCGGTAGGAAGTAGGTCGGCACTTGGTTGAGTCGTAAGTCGACATCTGGGAGTTTATGTTGTGTAGTTGAGTCGGTAGGTGCTAGGTCGTGAGTCGGCAAGGGATGAGTCGGGGACGACTCAGGAGTTGGGTCGGCGACGACTTAAGAGCGACGACTCATGGTTGATTCAGCCTATAAATAGAGGGGTTTGGCTCACTTTTTGGCACCGGTTTTTGAAGCGACGAAGTGCTGCCATTTTGAAGACTCGACTACAACATTTCTTCATCTTCTTTTCTCTACTTCTATCAAGTGCTAACATCCATTGAAGATTGAAGATCAAGATCAAAGATCAAGAGCCAAAGTTGAAGATTTTCATCCGAAGAAGCTAGATTTCACCGTTTCAAGTGAAATTTCTCCGGATCAAGCTCAAGTCCTTGCTGTCCAGATCTGAAGTTGATTGATTTTAGGTTGTTTTGGTAATTTGGTGAGTGGTAGTTATCTCTCACGCGGATCCAAAGGAGTATATTGGATTGGTGACTTGTTGGAGTGTTGTAGTTAGTGATTTCATGCATATTTCTTAGATCCAAGTGTAGATCCATGGTTTTTGAAGATGTTTACTTATGCAAGTTTATTTAATAAGTGTTAGAGACAAAACCCATGTTTTATATTTGATAGATCTATGCTAAAAACCATGATTTCACATATGTTGGACTTTTGCTCGTTTATTTACGAAATTTCCATTATAGTTGATATTGCTTAAACTGCTTAATAGATCTTGTTTGAATGATTGATTATTTGAATGTATGGTTGATTTGATTGTTTCCAAGTTAGCTAGTAGTTGATTTGGAACAAGATGATGAAAGAGGATTCAAAAGCTATGGAAGAAGGCTCTTGAATGGTGAAAGCTGCTTAAGGCATATGTAGCGGATGTTGAAGCTCATATGTATAGATTGGATGATGTTGAGATGGGACTTTGCCATGATTTGATGAAGCAAACCATGTTGTTGAGTTGAGACTTTGCTTTGATGCGATGAAGCGAAGTATGATGTGAGTCTTGGCTTAATCCAAGCAGGGATCATTCCAAGCATGTTGATAACTTGAAGAGTAGTTCAAGTTGGTTGATAATGGATTGTTCAAGAGGTAGCTTGAGCTTGTATGAGGATAGTCGTCAAGAAGGATGGCTAGGAGGCTTGGATATCGTCGTTGTTGAAGGTTCTAGCATGCTCAAAAGCAAGAGTACATGGGGCGCCCATAACGACTACAGGTAGGTAGTCGGGACACCCAAAAGACTACAGGTAGGTAGTTGAGTACTCTGGGCAAAGTAGATAAGTCCTAGGCACAAGGCAGTGTGCGGAGTTATGGTTAGAACCGGGGTTACCATTAGCCCTTGACAGATGGTCATTCAACTAACGGTGAAATCGAGGCAAGGATAACAGTGATAGCCAGAGTCATGGATGTTTGGTTGTATTATCATTCGGCTTCAAGAGCGGTGTTTTCTGGGTGCTTATCTGATCTTGGTTTAGGCCTTGGGGGTTTGTATTTGGAAAACATCGTCCTTGACTCGAGTGGTATTCGCTTTACCTTAATTGTCTATGTTGTTATGCTTGCTTCTCCTTAGTGTATGTCTGGGGCTATCACTGTAGAAAGAGGTGGAGTGGGATGGTTTGGTTCCTATTCCTTTTATCCTTTATGCTCTTTTGGTATGTTTGATAGTTAATTTACTGCTCACTAAGACTTTGTCTGACTCAAGGTTTTATGTCTCCTCTTATTACCTTGGGCTGTTCATCCATGTTGGGATGGGCAGACTAGGTAGCAGGTGACAGGTGCTGTTCTTAGAGATCTACGCTGATGATGACGAAGACGAGCAGGAGGCTTTGCATATTAGTTTTCTTACTATATGTACTGGGTATCCGCTGCTGTATTTGTTTGAGTGATTTGTAGTGAGGCTTTCATGTATGGATTTGAGTAGATGATTGTATAAAACTACTGTGATGCTTATATGATGATGTTCTGTTCTATGGAGCTTCACTATATTATATTTCTCTATTGTATTTTATCCATGCGCTGTGAGTTGTACGATAGAGATTCTTTTGTTTTGTTTTTACCCTGACTATCGTCCATGGCTGCCTGGCACGCCTTTCAGCGCATTATTTCCTTGTTTTGGTGCGGGAGTCATGGGCGGTCGTCACATTTGGTATCAGAGCTTTGGTTAATCGATATTAGTCAACGCTCGCTGACGTAATTACGTAAGAGAGACGTAATTGTATTTTGATGGATGATTACTATATATAATATAGTAGCTTAGATGGATTTGAACTCCTTATGCAGTTGTTTCTTAAGGTGTTCTAATCATTCTTTTTACAGATATTAAGAATGAGCCGAAGCGAGAGACAAGCTGCGAGGGAAAGTCGGGCTGCTAGGGAAGCTGTTGACTATGCTGCGATGTTCGAAGCAATGATGACTTCGATCATGAGAAGGATACCAGCTTCAGGATCATCAGTGGATGTGGGAGTTCAAGTTCAGGCTCCAAGACCAGTGGATTTTGCCAAGCTTTGCAAGGATTATACTTCTCTTGGAGGAAAAGCTTTCTTAGGGACGGAGTCGACTATTGAGGTGCAGAGATGGATTGATGCTTGCCGAAGGATTTTTGGTGATCTAGGGATTGAGGATGCAACCAAGAGAAAGCTTGCATCGAGGCAGCTTCAAGGGAGAGCTGTGGATTGGTGGAATTCTATCACCATCGATACTCCAGAAGAAGAGATTACTTGGGAGCAATTCCAAGTTAGATTTGAAGCTAAGTTCATCTCTACTTCCCAGAAATCTGTCTTGTTTAAGAAGTTTGTAGAGCTCAAGCAAGGGGGGAGACCTGTTCTTGAGTATATTTCTGAGTTTGAAGCCTTATCTAAGTATGCCAGATCGTATATTGATTCTCCCTACCAGAAGAATGAAAAGTTTGTGACTGGTCTGGATGCTTATCTTGGGAGGCAGTTGGTGGATCATCTGGACGATCCGTTTGAGAAGCTTGTGGAAAAAGCTCTTAGGCACGAGAGTTTGTTCCCTAAGGAAGTATCTGTTGTTGCTGTAACCAGGGAAGGATCTAAACCACAGCAGAGTGGCAATAAGAAGAGGAAACAACAGCAACAGAGGGGTAGGGATGGCCAGAAGAAGCCGAAGAGTGTAGTGACTTGCTATAACTGCCAGCAGAAGGGCCATCTTTACAAAGATTGTAAGAATCCCAAAGTGCCGGGAAAGTGTTACAACTGTGATAAGCTGGGACATATCAAGAAGGATTGTCCAGAACCGAGGAAAGATAGGCAGGTTGTGCAAGCCTATGCTTTGGGGGCTGTTCCATCGTCTTCGAAAGCTCCTACTGCTGAAGAGAAGGGGAAGAGTGTGGTTGTTCAAGGTACTCTTTCTATTTGTGGTGTTCCAGTTAGAGTGTTGTTTGATACTGGAGCGTCGCATTCTTTTGTTTGTGATGAGTTGGTATGCCGGTTAGGTATGAAACCGGATATTGTTGATAGGCCATTGGTTGTGACTAATCCGGTAGGGGGTTCGTCATGTTGTGTATGTTATGTCGTGGTCTAGTTGTGTCGAGTCATGATTGCTCGTTTGTTTGTGATTGCTTTGTTCTGAACTTTGCGGGGTTCGGAATTATTTTGGGTATGGACTGGCTTAGGAAGTATGCGGCTAGGATTGATTGTGAGAGGCTTGAGGTGACAGTCGGGAATGTGGAAGGGCGAAAGGTTGTGATACGATGTAAGCATGAAGAAGGCGTCTTCATGAGCTTCATGTATTCGCTGGTTGTTCCACGGGATGGACTGTCATCGGTGCCTATTGTGAATAGATTTAAGGATGTCTTTGACGAAGTCAAAGGGTTGCCGCCGCATAGGGAGATCGAGTTTCGTATCGATCTAGTTGAGGGAGCCAGACCTGTTGTGATGCCTCTTAGGCGGATGGCACCGAGGGAGCAGCAAGAGCTGAAGGTGCAAGTTGATGACCTTTTGCAGAAAGGATTCATTCGGAGAAGTGTGTCCGAATGGGGTGCGCCAGTTGTGTTCGCAACCAAAACGGATGGATCGTTGAGGTTGTGTGTTGATTATCGTGAGCTGAATAAGGTGACTAAGAAGAACAAGTATCCATTGCCGAGAATAGATGACTTGTTTGATCAGCTTCACGAGGCTAAGGTGTTTTCTCAGATGGATTTGGCAACGGGATTTCACCAGTTGAGAGTGGCGAAGGATAGTGTGCCGAAGACTGCTTTCAGGACACCATCCGGGTTTTATGAGTGGCTGGTAATGCCGTTTGGATTGACTAACGCGCCAGCATATTTTGTGGATCTTATGAATAGGGTATTCAGAGATCAGTTGAATAAGTTCGTGCTTGTGTTCGTGGATGATATTTTGATTTATTCCAGAACTGAGGAAGAGCACAAGACGCACTTGAGGATTGTTTTGGAAATTTTGAGGAAACATCAGCTGAAGGCTAAGTTTTCGAAGTGTCACTTCTGGAAGAGTGAAGTGAGGTTCTTAGGCCATGTTATCTCTGGAAATGGCATAGCGGTTGACCCCGCTAAGGTGGCAGCGATCCAGGATTGGGTTAGACCTAAGAATGCATCTGATGTGAGAAGTTTTCTTGGATTAGCAGGATATTATCGTCGGTTTATCAAAGACTTTTCCAAGATAGCTGCACCGTTGACAGGATTGACGAAAAAGAACCAAGTGTTCAGATGGGATGATAAGTGTGAGCAAGCTTTCGTAATCCTGAAAGAACGACTGACAAGTGCTCCTGTTTTGACTATTCCGAGTGGGAATGATGAGATGGTGGTTTACACCGATGCATGTGGCACTGGACTAGGAGCGGTGCTAATGCAGAAGGATAAAGTTGTTGCGTATGCTAGTCGACAACTAAAGCCGCATGAAAGGAATTATCCGACTCATGATTTGGAGTTAGCGGCGATTGTGTTTGCTTTGAAGATGTGGAGACACTATCTATTGGGAGTTAGATTTGAGTTGTTTACAGATCATAAGTCGTTGAAGTATCTGTTCTCCCAAAAGGATTTAAATCTTCGACAGCAACGGTGGCTAGAGTTCTTAGCATCGTATGATTTTGGTATAGCCTATACTCCAGGGAAAGGTAACGCAGTGGCTGATGCGTTAAGTCGAAGACATGCAGGATTGGGAGCCATGTTTTCGGAATGGAAGAGTCTTGAGTATTTGGCTGGATTTGATTTCAGGCCTAGGTGTGAATTGGAACCTGAGATGTTGGCAAACTTATCGATAAGGCCTACTCTTGTGGAAAGAATTGGCGAGAGGCAAAGGAGAGATGATAAGCTTATCAAGATTATCCGTGATTTGGAATCCGGATTGGATCCAGAAAAGGATAAAGGATTTGAAGTCGATCGAGAGGGTTGGCTTCGAAAGCAAGGGCGACTAGTTGTTCCCGATGTAGATGGATTGAGAGATGAAGTTCTGAGGGAGAGTCATCACTCGAAGTTGACAATTCATCCAGGTGGAAATAAGATGTATCGGGATATGAAGAGAACCTACTACTGGGAAGGTATGAAGAAGGATGTTGGAAATTTTATTTCCAAGTGTATGAATTGCCAGTTGGTGAAAGCTGAGCAGAAGAAGCCCAGTGGATTGCTTCAGCCATTAGAGGTTCCTACATGGAAGTGGGAGCAAGTGTCGATGGACTTTATCGATGGTCTACCTAGGACAAGAGCAGGGAATGAAGGGATTTGGGTCATAGTAGATCGTTTGACCAAGAGTGCAAGGTTCATTCCTGTTCGATCGACTAGGACTGCATCGAAGTTGGCTGAATTATATGTGAAGTGGATAGTTCGTTTCCATGGTGTTCCGAAGAGTATAGTGAGCGATCGGGATCCATTGTTCACTAGTAGATTTTGGAAGAGCTTCCAGGAAGTTTTGGGAACTGAGTTGTGTTTGAGTACAGCTTATCACCCTCAAACAGATGGTCAGACTGAGAGAGTCAACCGAGTTTTGGAAGATCTTCTTAGAGCATGTGTTTTGGACTTCGGAGGATCATGGGAAGATCACCTTCATTTGGTGGAGTTTGCTTATAACAACAGTTATCAGTCGAGTATTGGTATGGCACCATATGAGGCATTGTATGGAAGACCGTGTAACTCCCCGACATGTTGGTTGGAAACTGGAGAAAAGCTGATACTTGGGCCAGAGATGATTCGACAGACTTCAGATTGTATAGAGATCATTCGGCAACGAATGAAGGCAGCCCAAGATCGTCAGAAAAGTTATGCCGATAATCGTCGTAAGGATTTGGAATTCGACGTAGGTGATATGGTTTTTGTGAAGATTTCTCCTCTGAAGAGTGTCATTAGATTCGGGAAGAAAGGAAAGTTAACTCCGAGATTTGTTGGACCATTCCCGATTATCGAGCGTATTGGAAAGCTCGCTTATAGATTGGAGTTACCGGAAAAGATGGCGGGTGTGCACAGTGTTTTTCATGTATCTTATCTACGGAAGTATGTGCACGACCCAACTACGGTGGTTTCTGCTGATAGCTGTGAAGACTTGGAGGTTGATCCAGTTGTTTCGAGACCTCGTAAGCCGCTTCGTATTGTTGAAACCGATACGAAACAGCTTAGGAGGAAGACGATTACGTTGCTCAAGGTACAATGGAGTGATGATGTTAACGACTGTACGTGGGAGGAGGAAGAGAGGATGAAGGCAGCTCATCCCGGACTCTTCGAGGTATGGCCCTAAAGTGTCGTGACATCTCATGAATTTGTAGCTTGTTCTAAGTCATAGAATTCTGCATGCTAGGTTAGAATTGGATGCATGGTTTGTTGATTGCTATGGATGGTAGGCATGCGGAATAATTGTGATTGCTGTTGTTTGCTTGGAATTTCGGGGGCGAAATTCCTAAGGGGGAGAGAATGTAACGACCCGTATTTTACGTGTCGATAAAACGTAGAATTTGTAGGTCGTTAGTGTTGTTGTGTTGTCTCTAGCCTAAGTCATTCAGAATTGAGTCGTATAGGGGCATGAGTCGTGACCGACTTAGTGCTTAGGTCGCATGATAGCTTGAGTCGAGTGGCCGAGTTAGGATGGTGACCGACCGATAGTAAGTCGTAGCCGACTTAGGAGGTGAGACAAGGTAATGGGTTAAGGCTTGAGTCGTAACCGACTCATAGAATGGGTTGTGTATGAGTGGCCGACTTATAGGGAACCGACTCAAGTGTTGAGTCGCGCTCGAGTTAATAGGGTCTTAAGTCGTTAACGACTCATAGGGGACCGGCTCAAGGAGGGGTTGCGGTTTAGAATGTTGGCCGAGATAAGGAAGCGACCGACTTAAGAGTTTCTCGAGTTAAAACGTTGCCGACTTAAGGAGGTTGGTGGTTTAAGGGTTGGCCGACTCATAGGAGTTAACTCGTGACCGAGTCATAGAATTGCCGACTCATAGTATTAGGGCTTAGGTCGTGGGGTCCTGAGTCGGTAGGGGTTTGGGTCGGCATGGCGTTATTCCATGTGTCGTTAGGTCGGTGGGCCGACTTAGTGGATAAGTCGTTGGGGACTTAGGCTTTTGAGTCGTGTCTCGAGGGATAAGGATTAGGCTTAGGTCGGCAGGGATAAGTCGTGTGACCTTCTTGCTGTGATGAGTCGGTAGAATTTAAGTCGGCATTGGTTGAGTCGGTAGGAAGTAGGTCGGCACTTGGTTGAGTCGTAAGTCGACATCTGGGAGTTTATGTTGTGTAGTTGAGTCGGTAGGTGCTAGGTCGTGAGTCGGCAAGGGATGAGTCGGGGACGACTCAGGAGTTGGGTCGGCGACGACTTAAGAGCGACGACTCATGGTTGATTCAGCCTATAAATAGAGGGGTTTGGCTCACTTTTTGGCACCGGTTTTTGAAGCGACGAAGTGCTGCCATTTTGAAGACTCGACTACAACATTTCTTCATCTTCTTTTCTCTACTTCTATCAAGTGCTAACATCCATTGAAGATTGAAGATCAAGATCAAAGATCAAGAGCCAAAGTTGAAGATTTTCATCCGAAGAAGCTAGATTTCACCGTTTCAAGTGAAATTTCTCCGGATCAAGCTCAAGTCCTTGCTGTCCAGATCTGAAGTTGATTGATTTTAGGTTGTTTTGGTAATTTGGTGAGTGGTAGTTATCTCTCACGCGGATCCAAAGGAGTATATTGGATTGGTGACTTGTTGGAGTGTTGTAGTTAGTGATTTCATGCATATTTCTTAGATCCAAGTGTAGATCCATGGTTTTTGAAGATGTTTACTTATGCAAGTTTATTTAATAAGTGTTAGAGACAAAACCCATGTTTTATATTTGATAGATCTATGCTAAAAACCATGATTTCACATATGTTGGACTTTTGCTCGTTTATTTACGAAATTTCCATTATAGTTGATATTGCTTAAACTGCTTAATAGATCTTGTTTGAATGATTGATTATTTGAATGTATGGTTGATTTGATTGTTTCCAAGTTAGCTAGTAGTTGATTTGGAATAAGATGATGAAAGAGGATTCAAAAGCTATGGAAGAAGGCTCTTGAATGGTGAAAGCTGCTTAAGGCATATGTAGCGGATGTTGAAGCTCATATGTATAGATTGGATGATGTTGAGATGGGACTTTGCCATGATTTGATGAAGCAAACCATGTTGTTGAGTTGAGACTTTGCTTTGATGCGATGAAGCGAAGTATGATGTGAGTCTTGGCTTAATCCAAGCAGGGATCATTCCAAGCATGTTGATAACTTGAAGAGTAGTTCAAGTTGGTTGATAATGGATTGTTCAAGAGGTAGCTTGAGCTTGTATGAGGATAGTCGTCAAGAAGGATGGCTAGGAGGCTTGGATATCGTCGTTGTTGAAGGTTCTAGCATGCTCAAAAGCAAGAGTACATGGGGCGCCCATAACGACTACAGGTAGGTAGTCGGGACACCCAAAAGACTACAGGTAGGTAGTTGAGTACTCTGGGCAAAGTAGATAAGTCCTAGGCACAAGGCAGTGTGCGGAGTTATGGTTAGAACCGGGGTTACCATTAGCCCTTGACAGATGGTCATTCAACTAACGGTGAAATCGAGGCAAGGATAACAGTGATAGCCAGAGTCATGGATGTTTGGTTGTATTATCATTCGGCTTCAAGAGCGGTGTTTTCTGGGTGCTTATCTGATCTTGGTTTAGGCCTTGGGGGTTTGTATTTGGAAAACATCGTCCTTGACTCGAGTGGTATTCGCTTTACCTTAATTGTCTATGTTGTTATGCTTGCTTCTCCTTAGTGTATGTCTGGGGCTATCACTGTAGAAAGAGGTGGAGTGGGATGGTTTGGTTCCTATTCCTTTTATCCTTTATGCTCTTTTGGTATGTTTGATAGTTAATTTACTGCTCACTAAGACTTTGTCTGACTCAAGGTTTTATGTCTCCTCTTATTACCTTGGGCTGTTCATCCATGTTGGGATGGGCAGACTAGGTAGCAGGTGACAGGTGCTGTTCTTAGAGATCTACGCTGATGATGACGAAGACGAGCAGGAGGCTTTGCATATTAGTTTTCTTACTATATGTACTGGGTATCCGCTGCTGTATTTGTTTGAGTGATTTGTAGTGAGGCTTTCATGTATGGATTTGAGTAGATGATTGTATAAAACTACTGTGATGCTTATATGATGATGTTCTGTTCTATGGAGCTTCACTATATTATATTTCTCTATTGTATTTTATCCATGCGCTGTGAGTTGTACGATAGAGATTCTTTTGTTTTGTTTTTACCCTGACTATCGTCCATGGCTGCCTGGCACGCCTTTCAGCGCATTATTTCCTTGTTTTGGTGCGGGAGTCATGGGCGGTCGTCACACTATGCATATTATTTCTTACTGTATGTACTGGGTGTTCCGCTGTTTGTATATATTCTGAGTGCTATGTAGTGAGGCTTTGATGTATGGATTTGTTTAGATGATTGTATCAAACTACTATGATGCTTATATGATGATGTTCTGTTCTATAGAGCTTCACTATATTATATTTCTCTATTGTATTTTATCCATGCGCTGTGAGTTATGCGATAGAGATAGTGTTTTATTTTACCCTGACTATCGTCCATGGCTACTTGGCACACCTTTCAGCGCATTATTTCCTTGTTTTTGTGCGGGAGTCATGGGCGGTCGTCACAACTAGCTTGCTTTGCAAGTTCATCTGCCTCTTGGTTTTCTTCTCGAGGAATGTGTTTGATTAGATAGTGGTCCAATTGATCGAGCAGCAGTTTGGTTTTCTTTAGGTATGCTGTGAGTCGTTCTCCTCTAGTCTGGAATTCTCCTAGTACCTGGTTTACGATAAGCTGAGAATCACTATGAAGACATAAGGAGTTGATTCCAATTTCTAGGGCAAGTTCCAATCCCGCTATTACTGCTTCATATTCAGCATCGTTGTTAGTGGCCGTGAACTCCAATCTTAATGCATAGTACAACTTTCTTCCCCTGGGGGTGATGATCACAATACCTGCCCCCGAGCCTTGTTCGTTCGATGCTCCGTCTACAAAGAGGTTCCACTTGATGTTTTTTGCTACTTCGGATTGTTCCTTGCCTTCGTTGGTAGTAAATTCGGCAATGAAATCGGCCATGGCTTGTCCTTTGATAGCGGTGCGAGGATGGTAGGTGATATCATACTGACTTAGTTCGATGAACCATTTGAGGAGTCGCCCAGAAGTGTCAGGACGATGGAGCACTTGTCTTAGCGGTTGATCGGTTAGGACCCTGATGGAGTGAGACTGGAAGTAGTGTCGCAGTTTTCGTGACGCGATCAATAGACAATATGCCAATTTCTCAAGTTTAGGATATCTGGCCTCTGCTCCTGTAAATCTCTTACTTACAAAGTAAACCGGGCGTTGTGTGCGGTCTTCTTCTCTTACCAAGGCGGCGCTTAGAGCATGAGATGATACAGCGAGGTATAGGTATAACACTTCACCTTCATTTGGAGTTGAGAGTACTGGAGGTCTCTGAAGGTGTTCGATTAGGTTGAGGAAGGCTTTTAAGCATTCGTCGGTCCACTCGAACCTCCCTTTATCTTTCTTGAGAGCTTCGAAGAAAGGGACACACTTGTCAGTTGCCTTAGAAATGAATCTTCTTAGGGCGGCCACCTTTCCGTTTAGGCTCTGCATTTCTTTTCGAGTGGAAGGTATCCTTATTTCTTTTAGAGCCCGGATTTGTTCAGGGTTGGCTTCGATTCCTCTGGCGTGGACGATAAATCCTAAGAATTTTCCCGATGATACTCCGAAGGAGCATTTTAAAGGATTCAGCTTCATTCCGTATTGGCGAAGTACCTGAAACATCTCGTCCAGATGGCTTACATGGTCATCGGCTTTCCTGGACTTTACCAACATGTCATCCACATACACTTCCATAGTTCGTCCTATTAGTTCTGCGAACATCTTGTTGACGAGGCGCTGATAGGTAGCTCCAGCATTTTTGAGTCCAAAAGGCATGACTTTGTAACAATATAATCCGCGGTCAGTGATGAAACTAGTGTGGTCTTGATCGGGAGCGTGCATGGGAATCTGGTTATATCCGGAGTATGCATCCATAAAAGATAGGAGTTCGTGTCCGGCTGTGCTGTCTACAAGTTGGTCAATCCGGGGAAGTGGGAAGCAATCTTTCGGGCAAGCGTCATTCAGATTGGAGAAGTCAATACATGTTCGCCACTTTCCATTGGCCTTTCTTACTAGCACTAGGTTAGCGATCCATTCTGGGTAGATGGCTTCCCGTATGAAGCCATTAGCAAGTAGATTCTTTACCTCCTCATCAAGGGCTGCTGATCGCTCTGCCCCCATGCTCCTCTTTTTCTGCTTTACTGGTACCTTGGTGGGATCGATGTTCAACATGTGGCATGCTATGTCTGGGGAGATTCCTGTCATATCTGCATGGGTCCACGCAAATACATCTAAGTTGTGGCGGAGAAAGTCAATGAGTTGATCTTTCAATTCCGTTTTCAGCTGAGATCCGATTTTTAATAGTCTACTTGAATCATGCTTATCTACAGATACGAATTCCATAGCCTCCGCAGGCTCGGCGGTAGCCTCCTCCTCTTTATCCCTGGGGTCTAGTTCATTGAAGGGATCGCTTGTGTATCGAAGAGGAGGGGCTTTCTTTAGTTGCTATGCCTCCAAGCTTTTCATGCAGAGGGTGGTCTCTGCATCTTTTCCTTTATTCTTTCTGCGGTTGTTGCGAAGCTCAGTTACATAGCAGTCTCGGGCAGCGTCTTGATCTCCTTCTACTTCTCCTACTCCGTTGTCCGTTGGAAATTTCATCTTCAGGCACCAGAGGGCTAAGACAATTTGGAAGTCAGACAAGGCTGGTCTTCCCAAGAAGGCATTGTAAGCCGAGTGGCTTTCTATTAGTGCGAACGTTTGTTTTCGCACCACGGAGCGGGGATGACTTCCTATTTCGACGAAGAGGTCAAGCTGCCCGAGGGGCATTTTTGCATCTCCAGTGAAACCGTGCAGTGGTTTATCGCAGAGAGACACATCCTTCATTGATAACTTCATTTTGTCGAAAGCATGCTTGAATAGGATGTTTACGGAGCTTCCCGTGTCTATTAGAATCCGAAAAACTTTAGCTGGACCGAACCAGGCAGAGATGACCATGGGATCCATATGTGGGTACTGCCTTCCTTCCAAATCACGCCTACTGAATACAATGTCATCGTTTTCTTTTCGTTTCGGATGGCGTTCCTCCGTAATGGAGTTAACATAGCCTTCAGCATTTCTAAGCGACTTGCCGTACCTTTCCATCTCTGCCCAACTTCTGTCGGCGATGTGTGGTCCTCCTGAGATGGTAAGGACCACTATCTTCTCTTGACTAGAGCCACTGGTGTTGTGATTGTTGCGATTCCCTCCGCCTACTTCTGGGAGGGGTTGCTTTGAGTTCTCATTGGCAGGAAGGTTGAAAAGAGCCAATATCGACCAGGGCCAAGATTTGACTCCTACACTCCTTTGAATGAAACAATCGAAAACATCTACCTAGCCACTCAGGGCGAACTCGGATACAAGCGCCCCCCGGGGTGAATTCTCACCCAGAAGATCTCGAGACCAAGAAGCCACAGTTCCACCCGGGCTTGCAACCTCCACCTCGTTCGATAAACACAAGGCTCGGTACAAGCATGGAAGTCAATCCGGCATTCCCATTCGGCAGAGTTACATCCGGCCTCTCCCTGTTATGCCGGACCAGAATCCATTCGGCAAAGCCCAACCATTGGTCCATTCGGCAAAAGCAAGGCATAAGGCATTTCCATCCGGCACATCCCATTCGGTAGCCGGACCATACCCCACCGAACCAACCATCACCCCACTACCGAACCAACTCCACGGCCGGACCAAACAAGTACCGAACCACCTCACTGCCGGTCCACCTCCACACTCATTACCACCGGTCCACACTTATTGGCGGACCACGCCTACCACCGGACCAAACTCCATGCCGAATGACCTCCGCCGAACCAGGTGATTACCAGTCCAGATTGCTTCAGCCCGTGCCCACCAGCAGTTATATACTTCCAAGACCCCTGCCCCCAACCTCATTCTATAAATAGAGGGGCAGGGGTACAACAATGGCAGACAAGTTTGAGAGCTCAAGCAAGGAAGGAACTTTCAAACTACTTTCATATACTTGTATACGAAGCATTGTACTTGTAATCCGAAAGAAAGAAGATAATAACATATAAAGTGGACGTAGGCACATTCTGGCCGAACCACTATAAATCTGTGTGTCTTTTACATTTCAGCTCCTACTTCTTTCATATCTACTTACTCATCTAAAATCATTGAAAATCACATATAATCAACTAAATAATACGACTTGGAGGTGTTTGTCCATTTTTTGTGCAAACATAACCAGCGATGGCTGAAAGCTGTCATAGCTGTAGAACTCACAGATGCCTTCGTTTTGACTGGTTATGGCTCCCGTAACTCAAGAGTTATGGCCCTCCGAAGAATCGATATCCACAGGGTGCAACATCTACGGTGCAAGGTGCAACATCCGTCCAAAATGACGAAACAGTGCCGTATGACCTTTAGAAATGAGTGCAAGGATTTGAAACATTGCAGTACCATGGTGCACCACTCTCCAGCGATGGTAAATCATAGACCAGCCACAGGGATCCCGTTTTACAGAAAAAATCCACGTGACGAAAAAACGAAGGGTAAAAAACTTCCTTGACCCGATTGAGGTTCGGATAGGATTTTTTGGGTATGAAACTAACCAGTGACGGCTGAAAGCCATCATAGCTGTAGAACTCACAGATACCTTCGTTTTGACTGGTTATGGCTACCGTAACTCTAAACGAGCCAAGAGTTATGGCCCTCCGAATAATCGATATCCATAGGGTGCAACATCTACGGTGCAAGGTGCAACATCCGTCCAAAATGACGAAACCGTGTCGTACGACCTTTAGAAATGGGTGCATGGATTTGAAACGGTGCAGTACCATGGTGCACCACTCTCCAGCGATGGTAAATCATTGACCAGCCACGGGGATCCCCTTTTACAGAAAAAATCCACGTGACGAAAAAACGAAGGGTAAAAAACTTCCATGACCCGATTGAGGTTCGGATAGGATTTTTTGGGTATGAAACTAACCAGTGACTGCTGAAAGCTGTCATAGCTGTAGAACTAACAGATACCTTCGTTTTGACTGGTTATGGCTCCCGTAACTCTAAACGAGCCAAGAGTTATGGCCCTCCGAAGAATCGATATCCATAGGGTGCAACATCTACGGTGCAAGGTGCAACATCCGTCCAAAATGACGAAACAGTGCCGTACGACCTTTATAAATGGGTGCATGGATTTGAAACGGTGCAGTACCATGGTGAACCACTCTCCAGCGATGGTAACTCATAGACCAGGCACGGGGATCCCGTTTTACAGAAAAAATCCACGTGACGAAAAAACGAAGGGTAAAAAACTTCCTTGATCCGATTGAGGTTCGAATAGGATTTTTTTGGTATGAAACTAACCAGTGACGGCTGAAAGCCGTCATAGCTGTAGAACTCACAGATACCTTCGTTTTGACTGGTTATGGCTCCCGTAACTCTAAACGAGCCAAGAGTTATGTCCTTCTGAATAATCGATACCCACAGGGCGCAACATCTACGGTGCAAGGTGCAACATCCGTCCAAAATGACGAAACAGTGCCGTACGACCTTTAGAAATAAGTGCATGGATTTGAAACGGTGCAGTAACATGGTGAACCACTCTCCAGCGATGGTAACTCATAGACCAGCAACGGGGATCCCGTTTTACAGAAAAAATCCACGTGACGAAAAAACGAAGGGTAAAAAACTTCCTTGACCCGATTGAGGTTCGGATAGGATTTTTTTGGTATGAAACTAACCAGTGACGGCTGAAAGCCGTCATAGCTGTAGAACTCACAGATACCTTCGTTTTGACTGGTTATGGCTCCCGTAACTCTAAACGAGCCAAGAGTTATGGCCCTCCGAATAATCGATATCCATATGGTGCAACATCTACGGTGCAAGGTGCAACATCCGTCCAAAATGACGAAACCGTGCCGTACGACCTTTAGAAATGGGTGCATGGATTTGAAACGGTGCAGTACCATGGTGCACCACTCTCCAGCGATGGTAAATCATTGACCAGCCACGGGGATCCCCTTTTGCAGAAAAAATCCACGTGACGAAAAAACGAAGGGTAAAAAACTTCCATGACCCGATTGAGGTTCGGATACGATTTTTTGGGTATGAAACTAACCAGTGACGGCTGAAAGCGGTCATAGCTGTAGAACTCACAGATACCTTCATTTTGTCAGGTTATGGCTCCCGTAACTCTAAACGAGCCAAGAGTTATGGCCCTCCGAAGAATCGATATCCACAGGGTGCAACATCTACGGTGCAAGGTGCAACATCCGTCCAAAATGACGAAACAGTGCCGTACGACCTTTAGAAATGAGTGCATGGATTTGAAACATTGCAGTACCATGGTGCACCACTCTCTAGCGATGGTAAATCATAGACCAGCCACGGGGATCCCGTTTTACAGAAAAAATCCACGTGACGAAAAAACGAAGGGTAAAAAACTTCCTTGACCCGATTGAGGTTCGGATAGGATTTTTTGGGTATGAAACTAACCAGTGACGGCTGAAAGCCGTCAAAGCTGTAGAACTCACAGATACCTTCGTTTTGACTGGTTATGGCTTCCGTAACTCTAAACGAGCCAAGATTTATGGCCCTCCGAATAATCGATATCCATAGGGTGCAACATCTACAGTGCAAGGTGCAACATCCGTCCGAAATGACGAAACCGTGCCGTACGACCTTTAGAAATGGGTGCATGGATTTGAAACGGTGCAGTACCATGGTGCACCACTCTCCAGCGATGGTAAATCATTGACCAGCAACGGGGATCCCCTTTTACAGAAAAAATCCACGTGACGAAAAAACGAAGGGTAAAAAACTTCCATGACCCGATTGAGGTTCGGATAGGATTTTTTGGGTATGAAACTAACCAGTGACGGCTGAAAGCGGTCATAGCTGTAGAACTCACAGATACCTTCGTTTTGACTTGTTATGGCTCCCGTAACTCTAAACGAGCCAAGAGTTATGGCCCTCCGAATAATCGATATCCACAGGGTGCAACATCTACGGTGCAAGGTGCAACATCCGTCCAATATGACGAAACAGTGCCGTACGACCTTTATAAATGGGTGCATGGATTTGAAACGGTGCAGTACCATGGTGAACCACTCTCCAGCGATGGTAACTCATAGACCAGGCACGGGGATCCCGTTTTACAGAAAAAATCCACGTGACGAAAAAACGAAGGGTAAAAAACTTCCTTGACCCGATTGAGGTTCGAATAGGATTTTTTTGGTATGAAACTAACCAGTGACGGCTGAAAGCCGTCATAGCTGTAGAACTCACAGATACCTTCGTTTTGACTGGTTATGGCTCCCGTAACTCTAAACGAGCCAAGAGTTATGGCCCTACGAATAATCGATATCCATAGGGTGCAACATCTACGGTGCAAGGTGCAACATCCGTCCAAAATGACGAAACCGTGCCGTATGACCTTTAGAAATTGGTGCATGGATTTGAAACGGTGCAGTACCATGGTGCACCACTCTCCAGCGATGGTAAATCATTGACCAGCCACGGGGATCCCCTTTTACAGAAAAAATCCACGTGACCAAAAAAAGAAGGGTAAAAAACTTCCATGACCCGATTGAGGTTCGGATAGGATTTTTTCGGTATGAAACTAACCAGTGACGGCTGAAAGCGGTCATAGCTGTAGAACTCACAGATACCTTCGTTTTGACTGGTTATGGCTCCCGTAACTCTAAACGAGTCAAGAGTTATGGCCCTCCGAATAATCGATATCCACAGGGTGCGACATCTACGGTGCAAGGTGCAACATCCGTCCAAAATGACGAAACAGTGTCGTACGACGTTTAGAAATGGGTGCATGGATTTGAAACGGTGCAGTACCATGGTGAACCACTCTCCAGCGATGGTAACTCATAGACCAGCAACGGGGATCCCGTTTTACAGAAAAATCCACGTGACGAAAAAACGAAGGGTAAAAAACTTCCTTGACCCGATTGAGGTTCGGATAGGATTTTTTTGGTATGAAACTAACCAGTGACGGCTAAAAGCTGTCATACCTGTAGAACTCACAGATACCTTTGTTTTGACTGGTTATGGCTCCCGTTACACTAAACGAGCCAAGAGTTATGGCCCTCCGAAGAATCAATATCCATAGGGTGCAACATCTACGGTGCAAGGTGCAACATCCGTCCAAAATGACGAAACAGTGCCGTACGACCTTTAGAAATGAGTTCATGGATTTGAAACATTGCAGTACCATGGTGCACCACTCTCCAGCAATGGTAAATCATAGACCAGCCAAGGGGATCCCGTTTTACAGAAAAAATCCACGTGACGAAAAAACGAAGGGTAAAAAACATCCTTTACCCGATTGAGGTTCGGATAGCATTTTTTTGGTATGAAACTAACCAGTGACGGCTAAAAGCGGTCATAGCTGTAGAGCTCACAGATACCTTCGTTTTGACTGGTTATGGCTCCCGTAACTCTAAACGAGCCAAGAGTTATGGCCCTCCGAAGAATCGATATCCACAGGGTGCAACATCTACGGTGCAAGGTGCAACATCCGTCCAAAATGACGAAACAGTGCCGTACGACCTTTAGAAATGGGTGCATGGATTTGAAACGGTGCAGTACCATGGTGAACCACTCTCCAGCGATGGTAACTCATAGACCAGCCACGGGGATCCCGTTTTACAGAAAAAATCCAAGTGACGAAAAAACGAAGGGTAAAAAACTTCCTTGACCCGATTGAGGTTCGAATAGGATTTTTTGGGTATGAAACTAACCAGTGACGGCTAAAAGCCGTCATAGCTGTAGAACTCACGGATACCTTCGTTTTGATTGGTTATGCCTCCCGTAACTCTAAACGAGCCAAGAGTTATGGCCCTCCGAAGAATCGATATCCACAGGGTGCAACATCTACGGTGCAAGGTGCAACATCCGTCCAAAATGACGAAACAGTGCCGTACGACCTTTAGAAATGGGTGCATGGATTTGAAACGGTGCATTACCATGGTGCACCACTCTCTAGCGATGGTAACTCATAGACCAGCCACGGGGATCCCGTTTTATAGAAAAATTCCACGTGACGAAAAAACGAAGGGTAAAAAACTTCCTTGACCCGATTGAGGTTCGGATAGGATTTTTTGGGTATGAAACTAACTAGTGACGGAAGAAAGCTGTCTTAGCTGTAGAACTCACAGATACCTTCGTTTCGACTGGTTATGGCTCCCGTAACTCTAAACGAGCCAAGAGTTATGGCCCTCCGAAGAATCGATATCCACAGGGTGCAACATCTACGGTGCAAGGTGCAACATCCGTCCAAAATGACGAAACAGTGCCGTACGACCTTTAGAAATGGGTGCATGGATTTGAAACGGTGCAGTACCATGGTGCACCACTCTCCAGCGATGGTAAATCATTGACCAGCCACGGGGATCCCGTTTTACAGAAAAAATCCACGTGACGAAAAAACGAAGGGTAAAAAACTTCCATGACCAGATTGAGGTTCGGATAGGATTTTTTGGGTATGAAACTAACCAGTGATGGTTGAAAGCCGTCATAGCTGTAGAACTCACAGATACCTTCGTTTTGACTGGTTATGGCTCCCGTAATTCTAAAAGAGCCAAGAGTTATGGCCCTCCGAATAATCGATATCCACAGGGTGCAACATCTACGGTGCAAGGTGCAACATCCGTCCAAAATGACGAAACGGTGTCGTACGACCTTTAGAAATGTGTGCATGGATTTGAAACGGTGCAGTACCATGGTGAACCACTCTCCAGCGATGGTAACTCATAGACCAGCCACGGGGATCCCGTTTTACAGAAAAAATCCACGTGACGTAAAAACGAAGGGTAAAAAACTTTCTTGACCCGATTGAGGATCGTATAGGATTTTTTGGGTATGAAACTAACCATTGACGGCTGAAAGCTGACAGAGCTGTAGAACTCACAGATACCTTCGTTTTGACTGGTTATAGCTCCCGTAACTCTAAACGAGCCAAGAGTTATGGCCCTCCGAAGAATCGATATCCACAGGGTGCAACATCTACGGTGCAAGGTGCAACATCCGTCCAAAATGACGAAACAGTGCCGTACGACCTTTAGAAATGGGTGCATGGAGTTGAAACGGTGCAGTACCATGGTGCACCACTCTCCAGCGATGGTAAATCATTGACCAGCCACGGGGATCCCGTTTTACAGAAAAAATCCACGTGACGAAAAAACGAAGGGTAAAAAACTTCCATGACCCGATTGAGGTTCGGATAGGATTTTTTGGGTATGAAACTAACCAGTGATGGCTGAAAGCCGTCATAGCTGTAGAACTCACAGATACCTTCGTTTTGACTGGTTATGGCTCCCGTAACTCTAAAAGAGCCAAGAGTTATGGCCCTCCGAATAATCGATATCCAAAGGGTGCAACATCTACGGTGCAAGGTGCAACATCCGTCCAAAATGACGAAACAGTGCCGTACGACCTTTAAAAATGGGTGCATGGATTTGAAACGGTGCAGTACCATGGTGAACCACTCTCCAGCGATGGCAACTCATAGACCAGCCACGGGGATCCCGTTTTACAGAAAAAATCCACGTGACGAAAAAACGAAGGGTAAAAAACTTCCTTGACCCGATTGAGGTTCGGATAGGATTTTTTGGGTATGAAACTAACGAGTGATGGCTGAAAGCCGTCATAGCTGTAGAACTCACAGATACCTTCGTTTTGACTGATTATGGCTCCCGTAATTCTAAACGAGCCAAGAGTTATGGCCCTCCGAATAATCGATATCCACAGGGTGCAACATCTACGGTGCAAGGTGCAACATCCGTCCAAAATGACGAAACGTTGCCGTACGACCTTTAGAAATGACTGCATGGATTTGAAACATTGTAGTACCTTGGTGCACCACTCTCCAGCAATGGTAAATCATAGACCAGCCACGGGGATACCGTTTTACAGAAAAAATCCACGTGACGAAAAAACGAAGGGTAAAAAACTTCCTTGACCCGATTGAGGTTCAGATAGGATTTTTAGGGTATGAAACTAACCAGTGACGGCTGAAAGCCGTCATAGCTGTAGAACTCACAGATACTTCGTTTTGACTGGTTATGGCTCCCGTAACTCTAAACGAGCCAAGAGTTATGGCCCTACGAATAATCGATATCCATAGGGTGCAACATCTACGGTGCAAGGTGCAACATCCGTCCAAAATGACGAAACCGTGCCGTACGACCTTTAGAAATGGGTGCATGGATTTGAAACGGTGCAGTACCATGGTGCACCACTCTCTAGCGATGGTAAATCATTGACCAGCCACGGGGATCCCCTTTTACAGAAAAAATCCACGTGACAAAAAAAAGAAGGGTAAAAAACTTCCATGACCCGATTGAGGTTCGGATAGGATTTTTTGGGTATGAAACTAACCAGTGACGGCTGAAAGCGGTCATAGCTGTAGAACTCACAGATACCTTCGTTTTGACTGGTTATGGCTCCCGTAACTCTAAACGAGTCAAGAGTTATGGCCCTCCGAATAATCGATATCCACAGGGTGCGACATCTACGGTGCAAGGTGCAACATCCGTCCAAAATGACGAAACAGTGCCGTACGACCTTTAGAAAAGGGTGCATGGATTTGAAACGGTGCAGTACCATGGTGAACCACTCTCCAGCGACGGTAACTCATAGACCAGCCACGGGGATCCCGTTTTACAGAAAAATCCACGTGACGATAAAACGAAGGGTAAAAAACTTCCTTGACCCGATTGAGGTTCGGATAGGAATTTTTGGGTATGAAACTAACCAGTGACGGCTGAAAGCTGCCATAGCTGTAGAACTCACAGATACCTTCGTTTTGACTGGTTATGGCTCCCGTAACTCTAAAAGAGCCAAGAGTTATGGCCCTCCGAATAATCGATATCCACAGGGTGCAACATCTACGGTGCAAGGTGCAACATCCGTCCAAAATGACGAAACAGTGCCGTACGACCTTTAGAAATGGGTGCATGGATTTGAAACGGTGCAGTACCATGGTGCACCACTCTCCAGCGATGGTAAATCATTGACCAGCCACGGGGATCCCGTTTTACAGAAAAAATCCACGTGACGAAAAAACGAAGGGTAAAAAACTTCCATGACCCGATTGAGGTTCGGATAGGATTTTTTGGGTATGAAACTAACCAGTGACGGCTGAAAGCCGTCATAGCTGTAGAACTCACAGATACCTTCGTTTTTACTGGTTATGGCTCCCGTAACTCTAAACGAGCCAAGAGTTATGGCCCTCCGAAGAATCGATATCCACAGGGTGCAACATCTCCGGTGCAAGGTGCAACATCCGTCCAAAATGACGAAACAGTGCCGTACGACCTTCAGAAATGAGTTCATGGATTTGAAACATTGCAGTACCATGGTGCACCACTCTCCAGTAATGGTAAATCATAGACCAGCCATGGGGATCCCGTTTTACGAAAAAATCCACGTGACGAAAAAACGAAGGGTAAAAAACTTCCTTGACCCGGTTGAGGTTCGGATATGATTTTTTGGGTATGAAACTAACCAGTGATGGCTGAAAGCTGTCATAGCTGTAGAAATCACAGATACCTTCGTTTTGACTGGTTATGGCTCCCGTAACCCTAAACGAGCCAAGAGTTATGGCCCTCCGAATAATCGATATCCACAGGGTGCAACATCTACGGTGCAAGGTGCAACATCCGTCCAAAATGACGAAACGGTGCCGTACGACCTTTAGAAATGGGTGCATGGATTTGAAACATTGCAGTACCATGGTGCACCACTCTCTAGCGATGGAAAATCATAGACCAGCCACGGGGATCCCGTTTTACAGAAAAAATCCACGTGACGAAAAAACGAAGGGTAAAAAAACTTCCTTCACCCGATTGAGGTTCGGATAGTATTTTTTGGGTATGAAACTAACCAGTGACGGCTGAAAGCCGTCATAGCTGTAGAACTCACAGATACCTTCGTTTTGACTGGTTATGGCTCCCGTAACTCTAAACGAGCCAAGAGTTATGGCCCTCCGAAGAATCGATATCCACAGGGTGCAACATCTACGGTGCAAGGTGCAACATCCGTCCAAAATGACGAAACAGTGCCGTACGACCTTTAGAAATGGGTGCATGGAGTTGAAACGGTGCAGTACCATGGTGCACCACTCTCCAGCGATGGTAAATCATTGACCAGCCACGGGGATCCCGTTTTACAGAAAAAATCCACGTGACGAAAAAACGAAGGGTAAAAAACTTCCATGACCCGATTGAGGTTCGGATAGGATTTTTTGGGTATGAAACTAACCAGTGACGGCTGAAAGCCGTCATAGCTGTAGAACTCACAGATACCTTCGTTTTGACTAATTATGGCTCCCGTAACTCTAAAAGAGCCAAGAGTTATGGCCCTCCGAATAATCGATATCCAAAGGGTGCAACATCTACGGTGCAAGGTGCAACATCCGTCCAAAATGGCGAAACAGTGCCGTACGACCTTTAAAAATGGGTGCATGGATTTGAAACGGTGCAGTACCATGGTGAACCACTCTCCAGTGATGGTAACTCATAGACCAGCCACGGGGATCCCGTTTTACAGAAAAAATCCACGTGACGAAAAAACGAAGGGTAAAAAACTTCCTTGACCCGATTGAGGTTCGGATAGGATTTTTTGGGTACGATACTGACGAGTGACCGCTGAAAGCCGTCATAGCTGTAGAACTCACAGATACCTTCGTTTTGACTGGTTATGGCTCCCGTAATTCTAAACGAGCCAAGAGTTATGGCCCTCCGAATAATCGATATCCACAGGGTGCAACATCTACGGTGCAAGGTGCAACATCCGTCCAAAATGACGAAACAATGCCGTACGACCTTTAGAAATGAGTGCATGGATTTGAAACATTGCAGTACCATGGTGCACCACTCTCCAGCGATGGTAAATCATAGACCAGCCACGGGGATCGCGTTTTACAGAAAAAATCCACGTGACGAAAAAACGAAGGGTAAAAAACTTCCTTCACCCGATTGAGGTTCGGATAGGATTTTTTGGGTATGAAACTAACCAGTGACGGCAGAAAGCCGTCATAGCTGTAGAACTCACAGATACCTTCGTTTTGACTGGTTATGGCTCCCGTAACTCTAAACGAGCCAAGAGTTATGGCCCTCCGAAGAATCGATATCCACAGGGTGCAACATCTACGGTGCAAGGTGCAACATCCGTCCAAAATGACGAAACAGTGCCGTACGACCTTTAGAAATGGGTGCATGGATTTGAAACATTGCAGTACCATGGTGCACCACCCTCCAGCGATGGTAAATCATAGACCAGCAAGGAGATCCCGTTTTACAGAAAAAATCCACGTGACGAAAAAACGAATGGTAAAAAACTTCCTTGACCCGATTGTGGTTCGGATAGGATTTTTTGGGTATGAAACTAACCAGTGACGGCTGAAATCTGTCATAGCTGTAGAACTCACAGATACCTTCGTTTTGACTAGTTTTTGCTCTCGTAACTCTAAACGAGCCAAGAGTTATGGCCCTCCGAATAATCGATATCCATAGGGTGCAATATCTACGGTGCAAGGTGCAACATCCGTCCAAAATGACGAAACCGTGCCGTACGACCTTTAGAAATGGGTGCATGGATTTGAAACGGTGCAGTACCAAGGTGCACCACTCTCCAGCGATGGTAAATCATTGACCAGCCTCGGGTATCCCGTTTTACAGAATAAATCCACGTGACGAAAAAACGAAGGGTAAAAAACTTCCATGACCCGATTGAGGTTCGGATAGGATTTTTTGGGTATGAAACTAACCAGTGACGGCTGAAAGCTGTCATAGATGTAGAACTCACAGATACTTTCGTTTTGACTAGTTATGGCTCCCGTAACTCTAAACGAGCCAAGAGTTACGGCCCTCCGAATAATCGATATCCACAGGGTGCAACATCTACGGTGCAAGGTGCAACATCCGTCCAAAATGACGAAACAGTGCCGCACGACCTTTAGAAATGAGGGCATGGATTTGAAACATTCCAGTACCATGGTCCACCACTCTCCAGCGATGGTAACTCATAGACCAGCCACGGGGATCCCGTTTTACAGAAAAATCCACGTGACGATAAAACGAAGGGTAAAAAACTTCCTTGACCCGATTGAGGTTCGGATAGGAATTTTTGGGTATGAAACTAACCAGTGACGGCTGAAAGTTGCCATAGCTGTAGAACTCACAGATACCTTCGTTTTGACTGGTTATGGCTCCCGTAACTCTAAAAGAGCCAAGAGTTATGGCCCTCCGAATAATCGATATCCACAGGGTGCAACATCTACGGTGCAAGGTGCAACATCCGTCCAAAATGACGAAACAGTGTCGTACGACCTTTAGAAATGAGTGCATGGATTTGAAACATTGCAGTACCATGGTGCACCACTCTCCAGCGATGGTAAATCATAGACCAGCCACGGGGATCTCGTTTTACAGAAAAAATCCACGTGACGAAAAAACGAAGGGCAAAAAACTTCCTTGACCCGATTGAGGTTCGGATAGGATTTTTTGGGTTTGAAACTAACCAGTGGCGGCTGAAAGCCGTCATAGCTGTAGAACTCACAGATACCTTCGTTTTGACTAGTTATGGCTCCCGTAACTCTAAACGAGCCAAGAGTTATGGCCCTCCGAAGAATCGATATCCACAGGGTAAAACATCTACGGTGCAAGGTGCAACATCCGTCCAAAATGACGAAACAGTGCCGTACGACCTTTAGAAATGGGTGCATGGATTTGAAACGGTGCAGTACCATGGTGCACCACTCTCCAGCGATGGTAAATCATTGATCAGCCACGGGGATTCCGTTTTACAGAAAAAATCCACGTGACGAAAAAACGAAGGGTAGAAAACTTTCATGACCCGATTGAGGTTCGGATAGGATTTTTTGGGTACGAAACAAACCAGTGACGGCTGAAAGCCGTCATAGCTGTAGAACTCACAGATACCTTCGTTTTGACTGGTTATGACTCCCGTAACTCTAAAAGAGCCAAGAGTTATGGCCTTCCGAATAATCGATATCCACAGGGTGCAACATCTACGGTGCAAGGTGCAACATCCGTCCAAAATGACGAAACAGTGCCGTACGACCTTTAGAAATGGGTGCATGGATTTGAAACGGTACAGTACCATGGTGAACCACTCTCCAGCGATGGTAACTCATAGACCAGCCACGGGGATCCCGTTTTATAGAAAAAATCCACGTGACGAAAAAACGAAGGGTAAAAAACTTCCTTGACCCGATTGAGGTTAGGATAGGATTTTTGGGTACGAAACTAACCAGTGACGGCTGAAACCTATCATAGCTGTAGAACTCACAGATACCTTCGTTTTGACTGGTTATGGCTCTCGTAAATCTAAACGAGCCAAGAGTTATGGCCCTTTGAAGAATCGATATCCACAGGGTGCAACATCTACGGTGCAAGGTGCAACATCCGTCCAAAATGACGAAACGGTGCCGTACGACCTTTAGAAATGAGTGCATGGATTTGAAACATTGCAGTACCATGGTGCACCACTTTCCAGCGATGGTAAATCATAGACCAGCCACGGGGATCCCGTTTTACAGAAAAAATCCACCTGACGAAAGAACGATGGGTAAAAAACTTCCTTGACCCGATTGAGGTTCGGATAGGATTTTTTGGGTATGAAACTAACCAGTGACGGCAGAAAGCCGTCACAGCTGTAGAACTCACAGATAACTTCGTTTAGACCGGTTATGGCTCCCGTAACTCTAAACGAGCCAAGAGTTATGGCCCTCCGAAAAATCGATATCCGCAGGGTGCAACATCTATGGTGCAAGGTGCAACATCCGTCCAAAATGACGAAACAGTGTCGTACGACCTTTAGAAATGGGTGCATGGATTTGAAACATTGCAGTACCATGGTGCACCACTCTCCAGCGATGGTAAATCATAGACCAGCCACGGGGATCCCGTTTTACAGAAAAAATCCATGTGACGAAAAAATGAAGGGTAAAAAACTTCCTTGACCCGATTGAGGTTCGGATAGGATTTTTTGGGTATGAAACTAACCAGTGACGGCTGAAATCTGTCATAGCTGTAGAACTCACAGATACCATCGTTTTGACTGGTTATGGCTCTCGTAACTCCAAACGAGCCAAGAGTTATGGCCCTTCGAATAATCGATATCCATAGGATGCAACATCTACGGTGCAAGGTGCAACACCCGTCCAAAATGACGAAACCGTGCCGTACGACCTTTAGAAATGGGTGTTGTTATCCCGCTTTTTGGCAAAGCCGCGATACCAAAAGATTGATCGAAAAACGAAGGACAGTTCGCCTCAGAGGTTGATCGTACTTCCTTTCGCCATGGATGTCACTGAATTCTGTCCGAGTCCAGATTGAGCTACAATTGATAGGACACGACAAGAAAGACCACAAGAGTCAGCATTTCAAATTTCAGGTCAATCCGAGGTCGTATGCTCAAGTTATGATGGATTCAAGTTGAGAAAGACGGACATTGCTCTGTTCGAAACCATAACCCTACCTATGTTCGAACCCATCTGGTTCGAACCTAAGAAGTGAGGCAGCGCCTCGAATCCATGCACATATACCAAAGTTCGAATCGATGAGTTTGCATCCATCGGTTCGACTCCACTTTGAACCCGACTATTTCGAACCCACCATGTTCGAATCGATAAGAAGAGATGACGTTCGAACCCCTCAACTTCGAACCCTTCGAACCCCCATGGGTTCGACTCCATCACCTTCGACTCCATCGCTTTCGAACCTATCGGATCCATCCATACTCGGCTGCCTCATTTCGAATCCACCGGACATGCATGCTTCGAACCCATCCATAAGCTTCGTTCGAACCCATCCCTGAAGTCAAGTTCGAACCCATCACCGAGCCATCTTCGAACCCATCACAGAGTCATGTTCGAACCCATCCCTGATGCCATGTTCGAACCCATCCTGTGTTGCCTTGTTCGAACCCACTGGGTCAACCAACGTGTCTTCCATCGGTTCGAAATCACCGAGATATACGGAGTCGAAGCGGTCAACACGGAGTGAAGTCCGGATCGATTCGAAGCTTGCGCTCCACGTCACCACGAAGTCGCGTGCCACACTGGTTTCGAAACCATCGTTTCGAGTAACAGGGATTCGAACCAAACAGCCTTGCCGTGAAGCCTATTTCGCACCCAACATATCTCCTAATCTACTGATCCAAATGCAATGAAACTTTCACAGATGCTTGCATACATGTTGAAGAATATCCACGCCAAATTTCACCTCGATTGGATGAATTCTTGATCGGTTCGAATGGAGTTCGAACCGATGCCAAAGTGGGCCCAAACTTCCCGAGACCGTACGTGTGGGCCCCCTCACGTGCCAGAAGTGGTCTCCCGAGTTTTCAGCGAGATACCAGCAGCCTACGCTTATAAATAGAGCTCCAGGGCCAACAGAAAAAGGACCTTCGGGATCTTCTTACTCTCAAGCGCCCAGACTCTGCCGAATTGACATCTCCATCATAATTTCACTACTGATTTCGAATTTCCAGTTGTAACTTGCTGTTGATCGCTGTAACAACTTGTAAACATTGAAAGAGAATCAATAAAACATCAAAAAACTTCACAGTGGACGTAGGCGACACGCCGAACCACTATAAATCGCTCGTCTACGCATTTTTCTTTCCTGTTGATTGGAGTTTTTGTTAGATAATATTCATATTCAGTTCATACTATTGATTGTTATCTCTTCAACGACTCCCGAAGAGTGTTGTGACCAATTTTGGTGCAAACACTTTGGTGCTTTCACCGAGAAAACCCAGCTTTTCTCCTGCTCGTTGGATCTGTCATCGATACCGGATTGAATAAATCTAAGAGAGAGATCCAGATCTTTGAATTCAAATTCCTTCCATTCTATTCAGATTTGAAAAAGTCTAGGGAAAGGAATCCAACGTTCGAGATGGTTAGCACAAGAACCACTTCTAACGCCGTCAATCAAGAAGAACAGGATCGACAGAATCCTGTAACTCTGCCTCCGCCTAATCAGGATGCTACTGCACACTCGGAACCCTCAGCTCCGGTTACCCGACAAGAGTTGCAGTCGCTTATCCAAGAGCTGACGCAGAGTCGGCAACAACTAGAAGAACAGCTACGCGCTAACGCTGAACTAATCAACAAATTAGATCGCCAGAAGCGAAGGAGATCCAAGAGAGACCACGTGTCTCGTTCCTCCAGCGAGAGTTCTTCATCTTCTGATTATCACAATCGACCTCCACGACCCCGGCTAGATGGGAATCGCATGCCAACTGCTGGAGATCAACCAACACTGACCGTTGGACAACTGAGAGTTGGTCCATCGGCTAGTTTCCAAACCGGACCCTCCTCCCGAGGAGGTGCCATCCCTCACCACACTGCGGAATACCGTACCACTGACGTTGCGGTGGAACCAGGTGTCGACGTTCAAGACCAGTCGGACCTGAACCGTCGTCATGACGGACGCACTCCTGAACCATACGTCCCAGAAGACTATGTGCCAAGAAGGCAAAGCTTGGACCGTCGACAATATCCGGTCCAACCCCAAAGCATGGAACGCAATCGTACTCCGACACAAGCCGCACAGAACGCGCAAATGCCGGATCTTTCCACTATGATACGTCAAATGATCCGTGAGAGTCAGGGATTCACGAATGATGACTGGGGAGTCTCCCGAAGTCACACTCCTTTTACGGACGATATCCTTACTACTGAACCCCCACGGCGATTCCGAATGCCAACTCTGCCTATGTACGAAGGAAACTCCGACCCCAACCAACATATTTTAAAATACGAATGGTCGATGACTGCTGCCCGTGCAGACGATGCAGTAAAGTGTCGAAGTTTCCCCATATCCTTGGGGGCATCGCTACCATGTGGTTCACTCGATTGCCACCTCGATCCATCTCTTCATTCGACCAGTTAGCTACAAAATTCGTTGAGCAATTCCGCATGCATGTCGCAAGACCCAAAGATGTTAACACTCTGTCTAGTGTCACTCAGGCTCCCGGAGAGACACTCAGACACTACTTAGAGAGATTCCATACTTCATGCGCGGAGATCAGCAATCCGAACGATAATTCCATCCTTATGACGCTGACTAAGGGGATCGACCCCGACTCTGAATTCGGCAATTGGTTAGCCGGAAAACCACCTGCATCGTTGGACCGTTTCCACGCCAAGGCTGCTCAGTTCCTGAGACGAGAAGACGCGAAACAGTCTAGGAAGCAAACCGATGCAAAACCAAGTACAGAAGGGATCCAAACCAATGTTGCCATCAAACAATCCGGTGAGAGCTCCGGAAAAGTTCAGTTGAACGTCAAAAATAAGCAAGCTCGGCGAAGAGAGAGCGTGAATCAAATTAAAAAACAAGATCAAAATCGTGGCCCGCCACGCAAACATCCGATGTTTGACAATTACACTCCTTTGAATACTTCACTGGAGGACTTGTATTTACAAACCCGTAGTACAATTCAATATGAAAAACCTGCTCCGAGACCGTCGTCAGAGAGACAAATCCAAACAGGAAAGTTTTGCAGGTTCCATGAAAACTACGGGCACGATACAAACGAGTGTCGTCACTTGCAGGATCTCGTTGAGAAACTGATCAGAGAAAGGAAGCTTGATCGATTTGTGCGGACACCGCAACCCAGGGAAGCAGGTCCATCAAATCAAAACAGTGAACCCGATCGACCGAGACATGAGGACTCCAATGGTCCTCGCGGGAGATTGGTGATAAACGCCATCAGTGGCGGACCGACTTTCTTAGGAGCCTGGAATGACGAGGATCTTCGTCACTGTCACACATGACAGGCTCATTCAATCTATGAATATTTTTCAATTTCATTTACATTCTGAAATTTGATTTTGTAATAAGGCACTGACTTTGCCATATTTTCTTATTTCAGCAATAAAACATTATCTCTTCAAGCTAGAGCTGTGATTCATCGAATACAACGTTCAACAATCACGACACACGAAGAGCTAAATTCCATCGAACAATGGAGTTTATTCAAATAGCGAGTGACTGCGATACAACCGGCCACTCACTAAGTGAAACCCCAGCTCGGGGACAAGCCAACACATCAAAGGCTGAACTGGACCGACACACGACAGTCCTACAACTAACTCCAACTTCCCACAGCGTGAATTGGAGTATAAACATACCATAATTCGTTCCCACCGCGCGAACGGACTCCAACTTCCCACAGCGTGAATTGGAGTATAAACATACCATAATTCGTTCCCAGAGTGCGAACGGACTCCAACTTCCCACAGCGTGAATTGGAGTATAAACATTCCATAATTCGTTCCCGGAGTGCGAACGGACTCCAACTTCCCACAGCGTGAATTGGAGTATAAACATACCATAATTCATTCCCACCGCGCGAACGGACTCCAACTTCCCACAGCGTGAATTGGAGTATAAACATTCAATAATTCGTTCCCACCGCGCGAACGGGCTCCAACTTCCCACAGCGTGAATTGGAGTATAAACATTCCATAATTCGTTCCCGGAGTGCGAACGGACTCCAACTTCCCACAGCGTGAATTGGAGTATAAACATTCCATAATTCGTTCCCACCGCGCGAACGGACTCCAACTTCCCACAGCGTGAATTGGAGTATAAACATACCATAATTCGTTCCCAGAGTGCGAACGGACTCCAACTTCCCACAGCGTGAATTGGAGTATAAACATTCAATAATTCGTTCCCACCGCGCGAACGGGCTCCAACTTCCCACAGCGTGAATTGGAGTATAAACATTCCATAATTCGTTCCCGGAGTGCGAACGGACTCCAACTTCCCACAGCGTGAATTGGAGTATAAACATACCATAATTCGTTCCCACCGCGCGAACGGACTCCAACTTCCCACAGCGTGAATTGGAGTATAAACATACCATAATTCGTTCCCAGAGTGCGAACGGACTCCAACTTCCCACAGCGTGAATTGGAGTATAAACATTCCATAATTCGTTCCCACTGCGCGAACGGACTCCAACTTCCTAGAACGCGAATTGGAGTATAAACATTCAATAATTCGTTCCCACTGCGCGAACGGACTCCAACTTCCTAGAACGCGAATTGGAGTATAAACATTCAATAATTCGTTCCCACCGCGCGAACGGACTCCAACTTCCCACAGCGTAAATTGGAGTATAAACATTCCATAATTCGTTCCCAGAGTGTGAACGGACGCCAACTTCCCAGAGTGTGAATTGGAGTATAAACATCAAATCCATCGTTCCCAGGGTGCGAACGAATTCCTAAAAAGCTCAAATAGGTGTGACTGACCATCTATCGGCTAACTCCGACTTCCCGGAGTGTGAATCGGAGTATAAACATCTATTCCAGGTTCCCGGAATGTGAACCAACCCATCAATGCGAACTCCAAGTTCTCAAAGCATGCATTGAAGTATAAACACAAATTACAGGTTCCCGGAGCGCGAACCGAAGCATCCGTGCTAACTCCAGATTCCCAAAGCGTGAGTCGGAGTACAAACAACGATTTGAAGTTCCCGAAGAGCACACTGAGATGTCAACATCAACTCTCAGTTCCCAGAGCGTGAAGCGGAGTGTAAACATCAATTCCAGGTTCCCGTAGCGCGAACCACAATACAAACATCGATAACTCTCAAATTCCTGGAGTGCAAAGCAGATTATCGATCTCAAATTATCCTAAGTCCCCAGAAGGCGGACGTGTGCTTAAGATTTGCAACAAGTGCGATCAACTGCCAAAAATACAAGTGTTGTTCCCCGAAACTGGGGGGCACGAAAGCTAAGTGTCAATCACTAACCGAAGTGATACAACGTCCGAAGTTCAACACATTCATCAATCACAACTTGTGACCAAGATTTTCAGACTTGGCGAATAAAAACGAACTCCACTTAAACGGTAGAAACACCACAAGTACACCGGACCGAAAGCGAGACACTGCAAGTACTTAAGCACAAATAAAACAAGAGTTGAAACAAAGAAACTGAAGTTTATTTCAACTAACTAAAAATAAGGACTTACGTACAAATGAGTTCTTCCAAAAAACAAGCCCTACTAGCAGGGGCCGAACCTGCATCAATACACGGCTTACCAACAAAAAAACAAAAACAAGCACTTATCTACCAAAACGTCTACTTGAAAAGCCAGACTACTTCTTCTTCTTTTTCGTCTTTCTTATTAGTGGTTCCTCATCGGAATCACTAGCGACAGAAATTCTTTTTGAGTGCCTCCTCTTCGGCGGTGACTCTTCGGCTGGGGGCATGATATCGATGTCCTCGGAGCTCGAATCTGCAGGAAGGCTTCCCGCCGGAGGAGTTGGGGGGACTGGATCCGTGACGGAAGTTGGGATAGTGCCACCCGACGACACTACCCTAGCAGACGCTTGACTCTGCGCCGTCGTGCTGCCACCGGCGCTACCACTGTGCCCCGCAGCCTCTATTTCAGCATTGATTTCTGCCAAAATTTCCTCTTCTCGAGTCGCTTGGGCTTGGCTGGGGGCATCCGCAGCTTGCATCTAAGAGCTTGAGGTCGGCGGGGGATCACTGACGATGATAAACGGTAAGTCCGTGGAGAAACCGCCCGGCTCACCGAGTAGCTCGCTCACCATTTGTTCCTCAAATGACAATCCGCTCCCCTGTGCCGCCTCGGTTGATACCGCAGTGGTCTCGGTAGCGATGGCCTTATCCTTTTGGCTTGATTCTTGAGCCACGACTGTCGGCGTAACTCCAGTCACTAAGCAAAAATAATAAGTTATTAGTAACTTCTTCGAAAACAAACTCTCTATTTAGAAAACACTTGAGATAACTTCGAAATACCTTCCCCAGTTTGACTCGCCGACGGCTGAACGGCCTCGGAAGTGTGCTCATAGATAGGAGATAAGCGCGGCTGCTCCGGGTCGTAAGCAGGAACAGGTGGCAAGCTGACCGCAGACACAGGCACTGACGAAGGCGATGTGGTTACTTCAGTAACATCAGAATGGTGCTCAACACCCGATCCCTCTCCGACTTCCAGGGAATGACCACCCATCGTCTCCTTCTCATGAGCAATGATAGCATCATGAAGGACCTTCTTCTCATCCTCAGTTAGCAGCCGGTTCTCGAGCTCGAATTGATCAACCGATTCGCCCGGATGCGCTTCCTCCTCTTCCTCGACCAATCGTTCCCAAGCGCTGCGAAGGTGAACGGGATAATCTTGAAGCCAGGCTAAATTTCGGTGTTTTAACACGTTGGCGTTGTAGGTTATCAGCAAATCTTCAATATCGGCCTCTAGCCTGGCCTCCGCGCGTTGAACTTTATCCTCCACCTCTGCCTCGACTGCTTGAACTTTCCCCACTGCCGCATCTCTTTCGGTGCGAAGCACTACGGCCTGTTCTCATGCCTCTTGCGCCGCCTTATTCGCATCATCCTTTTCCTTGGCGATTTCGGCAAGTTTAGCCTTGAGCTCATTGAGTTCTTTTAACGCCGCATCCCTCTCGGCAGTGACGACAGTGTTCCGGTGGCCCATGTCTTCCACCGTAACATAATGTTCCTTTTTCATTCTTTCCATCGCCGCTTGAGCTTCATCGGCTCTCTTGGTGGCTTCTATTTCAGATTTACGGGATGATTCAGCCTCAGAATTCAGCACTTGAATGCTGCGATCTTTTTGTGCTAACTCGGCCTGCAACTTCTCAATGGTGGCCGCTCGTTCGAAGGCGAAGGCCGATGCTTTTTCGGCCGCTCTATACCACACCTTGTACTGTGCGTAGAAATCATGCACATAATCAAGCGCCCACCGCTCGGCCTCCGGTGGGATTCTTTTCAAGTTCGGGGGAAAGACATAATTGTCGAAGCAAATATTCGGGAACTCCCTTTTCAGTTGCGCAAGCCTGATTGCTCCTTCCCCCATGATTTCAGCAGGAGGTTCCTCCGCAACCATCGGCGCCATCGCCTCAGATGTAGAAGCTTGAGAAACCGACGCATGTCGAGAAGAATCTCGAGGGACACGAACAGGGGGTTGTATGGGATCTCTGGAAGGAGGAGGGGTACGCGATCGAGATCGACGCCTATGGCCCCTGTCCGAGTCATATCTTTCATGACTAGAATATCCGGAACGTCCCTGGTCGTAATATCCAGGGCGTCCTTGATCATAATCTCTATCTCCCTCTCGCCTGCGCGAATCATAATAAGAAGACTTGCGGGCATGTCGAAGACTCCCAAGCATTGAACCCCGCTTTGACATAGTATCTGCAAAGCAAAATAAAATCGAATTAATCACCTTTCGAGACAAGTGGTTTACAGCCAAAGGTTATGCAGTGTCGTGAAATGTGTATGAATATGCATTTCCCCCCGACCAACCAGAAGTGTCGACCTCGCTAGTAATAAGAGGCTCGCTCAATTCTAGACTACGATGGAACTCCTCCAACCCGACATCATGTTGAAAAGACACATCTTCCGGGATTGGAAGGTCGGCAAGCCCTTCGAAAAGACTTTCGGTTCGTGGAGGAGACATCTCAGAAATTCTAACTCCAGGAGAGGGTCGGACCGTGACGACCGATTTCCGTCTCCCCTGTTTACTTGACTTAACTATGGCAGCCTTGCCTTTTCTCTGCTCCGCGACTTCCGGAGCTACATCCGTAGGCTCGGTCAGCGGCTCATCGTCAGTATCTGTTCTTTCAGAATCAGCCTCCTCGGCTACGACAACTTCGGGCTTCTTATGTTTGACTCGTTTTTTAGAAACGATCCTTAGTGCCACCTCAAACCTTATACTCTGCCCTCGTTCAATCAGCCCTTAAGTCCGAAGATTCCTATCGGTCAAAAGCGATTCGATGTCCCTATCTTCACTCGGGACTTCCCGAAGTGCTCGCACCATCTCCCTGAACTCTTCACCTTCGGGTCGCGGGATTGTTGCTGTAAAGAGAAAAAATTAATATAAGTCTCACTTCGGCTGCAATTGTCGTAGTAACTATTTGAGAACTCAGTTATACTCACGTCTGAATAACCATCGTCGAGCAAATCCTGAAGGACATCTAACATAGAACCATTCTGTCCTATAGTAACTCAGCCTTGTCCAGGATCCGGTGACCACTTGACAATTCCTCACTGCTTCCATAAATGTGAAAGAGGGATAATCACCCCGAGTTTTGAAGTTAAACAAGTATCGGATTTCGATTGGAAGTGGCGGTCGATGGAGACATTCCATAAATGCAATGAACAAGCTATTAATCGACGCATATCCGTTCGGGTGCAGCTGAGATGGGGCGATCCTCAAAAACGACAACACTTCTCTTATATACTCGTTGAACGGGGGAAGTGTCCCGACCGCGCACGCGTGGCGGTTAAATGCTGTATACCCTTCCGACGGACTATGTGGTCTATCATTCGGTCCCGGCAGTAACACGTCGTCCAGTGACAAGCCGTGCCTCAAACATATTCTCCCCAACATGTCTTCAGAGATATTCGATGGAACGGAGTCCGATGGATTGGCAATGAACGACGCATCGGGAAGTTCGTCCGGAGCTGGACCGATGATCTCAGGATCTATATCCGGAACCTCTAGTCTCGGAGAGACTGTACCTTGCATCTCTTGCTGCTGCGAACTTGAAGGTTCCATAACTAGCTAACTCATGAGAAACCATCGTTAGACGACAAAGAACCCGTGTGTTCCCCAGTGTAACGTGTATGAATGTGTGTGGTACCGTGCCATGCATTACTTGAATAAATGTTGCAGAGTTAAAGTAAATATGCAAGCGACAAAGCTACAGAGTCCAGCTATAATGACCGTCATCGCTGACCGTCATCACTAAATCACTTATATGATGGAAGTCGGTGCGAATAGAAGTTGTTATAGTTCCATCGACGAGCTTCAAAAGGCAAGTCAAGTATGCAGTTCAATATTCAAGTCCAAGTATGCAAGAATGAAGCTCGTCGGAGTTATACTTAGAAAAATTTCAAATTTTGGAATCCATCATATAGGGTTCGAAACCATCACAGAGACTTCGTTCGAACCCAACCGAACACCTCTTCCTTCGAACCCATCCAAACTTCTTTCGAACCCACGCGTTCGAAACCATCATGACGTTGCTTCGAACCCATGCGTTCGAACCAAACCAAACTTCTTTCGAACCCACGCGTTCGAAACCATCATGACATTGCTTCGAACCCATGCGTTCGAACCCATCCTGACATCGTTTCGAAACCATGCAGTTAGACACGCTTCGAACCGATAGACAGATGACAAGCTCGAACCGATACCGAAACCCTTAACTTGACATCGGTCGCTTTCGAACCGATCCACTTCGAATCGGTACGAAGTTGTGGATTTCGAAACCACAGCGTATGGGTTCGAATCCATCGATTCGAACCAACCCATCGAAACCCTCAATCGGTATGGGTATGAAACTAACCAGTGACGGCTGAAAGCCGTTATAGCTGTAGAACTCACAGATACCTTCGTTTGACTAGTTATGGCTCCCGTAACTCTAAACGAGCCAAGAGTTTTGGCCCTCCGAAGAATCGATATCCACAGGGTGCAACATCTACGGTGCAAGTGCAACATCCATCCAAAATGACGAAACAGTGTCGTACGACATTTAGAAATGGGTGCATGGATTTGAAACGGTGCAGTACCAGTGTGCACCACTCTCCAGCGATGGTAAATCATTGACCAGCCACGGGGATCCCGTTTTACAGAAAAAATCCACGTGACGAAAAAACGAAGGGTAAAAAACTTCCATGACCCGATTGAGGTTCGGATAGGATTTTTTGGGTATGAAACTAACCAGTGACGGCTGAAAGCCGTCATAGCTATAGAACTCATAGATACCTTCGTTTTGACTGGTTATGGCTCCCGTAACTCTAAAAGAGCCAAGAGTTATGGCCCTCCGAAGAATCGATATCCACAGGGTGAAACATCTACGGTGCAAGGTGCAACATCCGTCCAAAATGACGAAACAGTGCCGTACGACCTTTAGAAATGGGTGCGTGGATTTGAAACGGTGCAGTACCAGTGTGCACCACTCTCCAGCGATGGTAAATCATTGACCAGCCACGGGGATCCCGTTTTACAGAATAAATCCACGTGACGAAAAAACGAAGGGTAAAAAACTTCCATGACCCGATTGAGGTTCGGATAGGATTTTTTGGGTATAAATCTAACCAGTGACGGCTGAAAGTCGTCATAGCTGTAGAACTCACAGATACCTTCATTTTGACTGGTTATGGCTCCCGTAACTCTAAACGAGCCAAGAGTTATGGCCCTCCGAATAATCGATATCCACAGGGTGCAACATCTACGGTGCAAGGTGCAACATCCGTCCAAAATGATAAAACAGTGCCGTACGACCTTTAGAAATGGGTGCATGGATTTGAAACGGTGTAGTACCATGGTGAACCACTCTCCAGCGAAGGTAACTCATAGACCAGCCACGGGGATCCCGTTTTACAGAAAAAATCCACGTGACGAAAAAACGAAGGGTAAAAAACTTCCTTGACCCGATTGAGGTTCGGATAGGATTTTTTGGGTATGAAAATAACGAGTGACGGCTGAAAGCCATCATAGCTGTAGAACTCACAGATACCTTCGTTTTGACTAGTTATGGCTCCCGTAACCCTAAACGAGCCAAGAGTTATGGCCCTCCGAAGAATCGATATCCACAGGGCGCAACATCTACGGCGCAAGGTGCAACATCCGTCCAAAATGACGAAACAGTGCCGTACGTCCTTTAGAAATGGGTGCATGGATTTGAAACGGTGCAGTACCATGGTGCACCACTCTCCAGCTATGGTAAATCATTGACCAGCCACGGGGATCCCGTTTTACAGAAAAAATCCACGTGACGAAAAAACGAAGGGTAAAAAACTTCCATGACCCGATTGAGGTTCGGATAGGATTTTTTGGGTATGAAACTAACCAGTGACGGCTGAAAGCCGTCATAGCTATAGAACTCACAAATACCTTCGTTTTGACTGGTTATGGCTCCCGTAACTCTAAAAGAGCCAAGAGTTATGGCCCTCCGAATAATCGATATCCACAGGGTGCAACATCTACGGTGCAAGGTGCAACATCCGTCCAAAATGACGAAACAGTGCCGTACGACCTTTAGAAATGGGTGCATGGATTTGAAACGGTGCAGTACCATGGTGAACCACTCTCCAGCAATGGAAACTCATAGACAAGCCACGGGGATCCCGTTTTACAGAAAAAATCCACGTGACGAAAAAACGAAGGGTAAAAAACTTCCTTGACCCGATTGAGGTTCGGATAGGATTTTTTGGGTATGAAACTAACGAGTGACGGCTAAAAGCCATCATAGCTGTAGAACTCACAGATACCTTCGTTTTGACTGGTTATGGCTCCCGTAACTCTAAACGAGCCAAGAGTTATGGCCCTCCGAATAATCGATATCCACAGGGTGCAACATCTACGGTGCAAGGTGCAACATCCGTCCAAAATGACGAAACAGTGCCGTACGACCTTTAGAAATGAGTGCATGGATTTGAAACATTGCAGTACCATGGTGCACCACTCTCCAGCGATGGTAAATCATAGACCAGCCACAGGGATCCCGTTTTACAGAAAAAATCCACGTGACGAAAAAACGAAGGGTAAAAAACTTCCTTGACCCGATTGAGGTTCGGATAGGATTTTTTTGGTATGAAACTAACCAGTGACGGCTGAAAGCCGTCATAGCTGTAGAACTCACAGATACCTTCGTTTTGACTGGTTATGGCTCCCGTAACTCTAAACGAGCCAAGAGTCATGGCCCTCCGAAGAATCGATATCCACAGGGTGCAACATCTACGGTGCAAGGTGCAACATCCGTCCAAAATGACGAAACAGTGCCGTACGACCTTTAGAAATGGGTGCATGGATTTGAAACATTGCAGTACCATGGCGCATCACTCTCCAGCGATGGTAAATCATAGACCAGCCACGGGGATCCCGTTTTACAGAAAAAATCCACGTGACGAAAAAACAAAGGGTAAAAAACTTCCTTGACCCGATTGAGGTTCGGATAGGATTTTTTGGGTAAGAAACTAACCAGTGACGGCTGAAATCTGTCATAGCTGTAGAACTCACAGATACCTTTGTTTTGACTGGTTATGGCTCTCGTAACTCTAAACGAGCCAAGAGTTATGGCCCTCCGAATAATCGATATCCATAGGGTGCAACATCTACGGTGCAAGGTGCAACATCCGTCCAAAATGACGAAACCGTGCCGTACGACCTTTAGAAATGGGTGCATGGATTTGAAACGGTGCAATACCATGGTGCACCACTCTCCAGCGATGGTAAATCGTTGACCAGCCACGGGGATCCCGTTTTACAGAATAAATCCACGTGACGAAAAAACGAAGGGTAAAAAACTTCCATGATCCGATTGAGGTTCAGATAGGATTTTTTGGGTATGAAACTAACCAGTGACGGCTGAAAGCCGTCATAGCTGTAGAACTCACGGATACCTTCGTTTTGACTGGTTATGGCTCCCATAAATCTAAACGAGCCAAGAGTTATGGCCCTCCGAATAATCGATATCCACAGGGTGCAACATCTACGGTGCAAGGTGCAACATCCGTCCAAGACGACGAAACAGTGCCGTACGACCTTTAGAAATGAGTGCATGGATTTGAAACATTGCAGTACCATGGTGCATCACTCTCCAGCGATGGTAAATCATAGACCAGCCACGGGGATCCCGTTTTACAGAAAAAATCCACGTGACGAAAAAACGAAGGGTAAAAAACTTCCTTGACCCGATTGAGGTTCGGATAGGATTTTTTGGGTATGAAACTAACCAGTGACGGCTGAAAGCCGTCATAGCTGTAGAACTTACAGATACCTTCGTTTTGACTGGTTATGGCTCATGTAACTCTAAAGGAGCCAAGAGTTATGGCCCTCCGAAGAATCGATATCCATAGGGTGCAACATCTACGGTGCAAGGTGCAACATCCGTCCAAAATGACGAAACAGTGCCGTACGACCTTTAGAAATGAGTGCATGGATTTGAAACATTGCAGTACCATGGTGCACCACTCTCCAGCGATGGTAAATCATAGACCAGCCACGGGGATCCCGTTTTACAGAAAAAATCCACGTGACGAAAAAACGAAGGGTAAAAAACTTCCATGACCCGATTGAGGTTCGGATAGGATTTTTTGGGTATGAAACTAACCAGTGACGGTTGAAAGCCGTCATAGCTATAGAACTCATAGATACCTTCGTTTTGACTGGTTATGGCTCCCGTAACTCTAAAAGAGCCAAGAGTTATGGCCCTCCGAAGAATCGATATCCACAGGGTGAAACATCTACGGTGCAAGGTGCAACATCCGTCCAAAATGACGAAACAGTGCCGTACGACCTTTAGAAATGGGTGCGTGGATTTGAAACGGTGCAGTACCAGTGTGCACCACTCTCCAGCGATGGTAAATCATTGACCAGCCACGGGGATCCCGTTTTACAGAATAAATCCACGTGACGAAAAAACGAAGGGTAAAAAAACTTCCATGACCCGATTGAGGTTCGGATAGGATTTTTTGGGTATAAAACTAACCAGTGACGGCTGAAAGTCGTCATAGCTGTAGAACTCACAGATACCTTCATTTTGACTGGTTATGGCTCCCGTAACTCTAAACGAGCCAAGAGTTATGGCCCTCCGAATAATCGATATCCATAGGGTGCAACATCTACGGTGCAAGGTGCAACATCCGTCCAAAATGATAAAACAGTGCCGTACGACCTTTAGAAATGGTTGCATGGATTTGAAATGGTGTAGTACCATGGTGAACCACTCTCCAGCGAAGGTAACTCATAGACCAGCCACGAGGATCCCGTTTTACAGAAAAAATCCACGTGACGAAAAAACGAAGGGTAAAAAACTTCCTTGACCCGATTGAGGTTCAGATAGGATTTTTTGGGTATGAAAATAACGAGTGACGGCTGAAAGCCATCATAGCTGTAGAACTCACAGATACCTTCGTTTTGACTAGTTATGGCTCCCGTAACCCTAAACGAGCCAAGAGTTATGGCCCTCCGAAGAATCGATATCCACAGGGCGCAACATCTACGGCGCAAGGTGCAACATCCGTCCAAAATGACGAAACAGTGCCGTACGTCCTTTAGAAATGGGTGCATGGATTTGAAACGGTGCAGTACCATGGTGCACCACTCTCCAACTATGGTAAATCATTGACCAGCCACGGGGATCCCGTTTTACAGAAAAAATCCATGTGACGAAAAAACGAAGGGTAAAAAACTTCCATGACCCGATTGAGGTTCGGATAGGATTTTTTGGGTATGAAACTAACCAGTGACGGCTCAAAGCCGTCATAGCTATAGAACTCACAAATACCTTCGTTTTGACTGGTTATGGCTCCCGTAACTCTAAAAGAGCCAAGAGTTATGGCCCTCCGAATAATCGATATCCACAGGGTGCAACATCTACGGTGCAAGGTGCAACATCCGTCCAAAATGACGAAACAGTGCCGTACGACCTTTAGAAATGGGTGCATGGATTTGAAACGGTGCAGTACCATGGTGAACCACTCTCCAGCGATGGAAACTCATAGACAAGCCACGGGGATCCCGTTTTACAGAAAAAATCCACGTGACGAAAAAACGAAGGGTAAAAAACTTCCTTGACCCGATTGAGGTTCGGATAGGATTTTTTGGGTATGAAACTAACGAGTGACGGCTAAAAGCCGTCATAGCTGTAGAACTCACAGATACCTTCGTTTTGACTGGTTATGGCTCCCGTAACTCTAAACGAGCCAAGAGTTATGGCCCTCCGAATAATCGATATCCACAGGGTGCAACATCTACGGTGCAAGGTGCAACATCCGTCCAAAATGACGAAACAGTGCCGTACGACCTTTAGAAATGAGTGCATGGATTTGAAACATTGCAGTACCATTGTGCACCACTCTCCAGCGATGGTAAATCATAGACCAGCCACAGGGATCCCGTTTTACAGAAAAAATCCACGTGACGAAAAAACGAAGGGTAAAAAACTTCCTTGACCCGATTGAGGTTCGGATAGGATTTTTTTGGTATGAAACTAACCAGTGACGGGTGAAAGCCGTCATAGCTGTAGAACTCACAGATACCTTCGTTTTGACTGGTTATGGCTCCCGTAACTCTAAACGAGCCAAGAGTCATGGCCCTCCGAAGAATCGATATCCACAGGGTGCAACATCTACGGTGCAAGGTGCAACATCCGTCCAAAATGACGAAACAGTGCCGTACGACCTTTAGAAATGGGTGCATGGATTTGAAACATTGCAGTACCATGGCGCATCACTCTCCAGCGATGGTAAATCATAGACCAGCCACGGGGATCCCGTTTTACAGAAAAAATCCACGTGACGAAAAAACAAAGGGTAAAAAACTTCCTTGACCCGATTGAGGTTCGGATAGGATTTTTTGGGTAAGAAACTAACCAGTGACGGCTGAAATCTGTCATAGCTGTAGAACTCACAGATACCTTTGTTTTGACTGGTTATGGCTCTCGTAACTCTAAACGAGCCAAGAGTTATGGCCCTCCGAATAATCGATATCCATAGGGTGCAACATCTACGGTGCAAGGTGCAACATCCGTCCAAAATGACGAAACCGTGCCGTACGACCTTTAGAAATGGGTGCATGGATTTGAAACGGTGCAATACCATGGTGCACCACTCTCCAGCGATGGTAAATCGTTGACCAGCCACGGGGATCCCGTTTTACAGAATAAATCCACGTGACGAAAAAACGAAGGGTAAAAAACTTCCACGATCCGATTGAGGTTCAGATAGGATTTTTTGGGTATGAAACTAACCAGTGATGGCTGAAAGCCGTCATAGCTGTAGAACTCACGGATACCTTCGTTTTGACTGGTTATGGCTCCCATAAATCTAAACGAGCCAAGAGTTATGGCCCTCCGAATAATCGATATCCACAGGGTGCAACATCTACGGTGCAAGGTGCAACATCCGTCCAAAACGACGAAACAGTGCCGTACGACCTTTAGAAATGAGTGCATGGATTTGAAACATTGCAGTACCATGGTGCATCACTCTCCAGCGACGGTAAATCATAGACCAGCCACGGGGATCCCGTTTTACAGAAAAAATCCACGTGACGAAAAAACGAAGGGTAAAAAACTTCCTTGACCCGATTGAGGTTCGGATAGGATTTTTTGGGTATGAAACTAACGAGTGACGGCTAAAAGCCGTCATAGCTGTAGAACTCACAGATACCTTCGTTTTGACTGGTTATGGCTCCCGTAACTCTAAACGAGCCAAGAGTTATGGCCCTCCGAATAATCGATATCCACAGGGTGCAACATCTACGGTGCAAGGTGCAACATCCGTCCAAAATGACGAAACAGTGCCGTACGACCTTTAGAAATGAGTGCATGGATTTGAAACATTGCAGTACCATGGTGCACCACTCTCCAGCGATGGTAAATCATAGACCAGCCACAGGGATCCCGTTTTACAGAAAAAATCCACGTGACGAAAAAACGAAGGGTAAAAAACTTCCTTGACCCGATTGAGGTTCGGATAGGATTTTTTGGGTATGAAACTAACCAGTGACGGCAGAAAGTCGTCATAGCTGCAGAAGTCACAGATACCTTCGTTTTGACTGGTTATGGCTCCCATAACTCTAAACGAGCCAAGAGTTATGGCCCTCCGAATAATCGATATCCATAGGGTGCAACATCTACGGTGCAATGTGCAACATCCGTCCAAAATGACGAAACCGTGCCGTACGACCTTTAGAAATGGGTGCATGGATTTGAAATGGTGCAGTACCATGGTGCACCACTCTCCAGCGATAGTAAATCATTGACCAGCCACGGGGATCCCTTTTTACAGAAAAAATCCACGTGACGAAAAAACGAAGGGTAAAAAACATCGATGACCCAATTGAGGTTCGGATAAGATTTTTTGGGTATGAAACTAACCAGTGACGGCTGAAAGCAGTCATAGCTGTAGAACTCACAGATACCTTCGTTTTGACTGGTTATGGCTCCGGTAAATCTAAACGAGCCAAGAGTTATGGCCCTTCGAATAATCGATATCGACAGGGTGCAACATCTACGGTGCAAGGTGCAACATCCGTCCAAAATGACGAAACATTGCCGTACGACCTTTAGAAATGGGTGCATGGATTTGAAACGGTGCAGTACCATGGTGAACCACTCTCCAGCGATGGTAACACATAGACCAGCCACGGGGATCCCGTTTTACAGAAAAAATCCACGTGACGAAAAAACGAAGGGTAAAAAACTTCCTTGACCCGATTGAGGTTCGAATAGGATTCTTTGGGTATGAAACTAACCAGTGACGGCTGAAAGCTGTCGTAGCTGTAGAACTCACAGATACCTTCGTTTTGACTGGTTATGGCTCCCGTAACTCTAAACGAGCCAAGAGTTATGGCCCTCCGAAGAATCGATATCCACAGGGTGCAACATCTACGGTGCAAGGTGCAACATCCGTCCAAAATGACGAAACAGTGCCGTACGACCTTTAGAAATGGGTGCATGGATTTGAAACGGTGCAGTACCATGGTGCACCACTCTCCAGCGATGGTAAATCATTGACCAGCCACGGGGATCCCGTTTTACAGAAAAAATCCACGTGACGAAAAAACGAAGGGTAAAAAACTTCCATGACCCGATTGAGGTTCGGATAGGATTTTTTGGGTATGAAACTAACCAGTGACGGCTGAAAGCCATCATAGCTGTAGAACTCACAGATATCTTCGTTTTGACTGGTTATGGCTCCCGTAACTCTAAAAGACCCAAGAGTTATGGCCCTCCGAATAATCGATATCCAAAGGGTGCAACATCTACGGTGCAAGGTGCAACATCCGTCCAAAATGACGAAACAGTGCCGTACGACCTTTAGAAATGGGTGCATGGATTTGAAATGGTGCAGTACCATGGTGAACCACTCGCCAGCAATGGTAACTCATAGACCAGCCACGGGGATCCCGTTTTACAGAAAAAATCCACGTGACGAAAAAACGAAGGGTAAAAAACTTCCTTGACCCGATTGAGGTTCGGATAGGATTTTTTGGGTATGAAACTAACCAGTGACGGCTGAAAGCCATCATAGCTGTAGAACTCACAGATACATTCATTTTGACTAGTTATGGCTCGCGTAACTCTAAACGAGCCAAGAGTTATGGCCATCCGAATAATAGATATCCACAGGGTGCAACATCTACGGTGCAAGGTGCAACATCCGTCCAAAATGACGAAACAGTGCCGTACGACATTTAGAAATGAGTGCATGGATTTGAAATATTGCAGTACCATGGTGCACCACTCTCCAGCGATGGTAAATCATAGACCAGCCACGGGGATCCCGTTTTACAGAAAAAATCCACGTGACGAAAAAACGAATGGTAAAAAACTTCCTTGACCCGATTGACGTTCGGATAGGATTTTTTGGGTATGAAACAAACCAGTGACGGCTGAAAGCTGTCGTAGCTGTAGAACTCACAGATACCTTCGTTTTGACTGGTTATTGCTCCCGTAAATCTAAACGAGCCAAGAGTTATGGCCCTCCGAATAATCGATATCCACAGGGTGCAACATCTACGGTGCAAGGTGCAACATCCGTCCAAAATGATGAAACCGTGCCGTACGACCTTTAGAAATGGGTGCATGGATTTGAAACGGTGCAGTACCATGGTGCACCACTCTCCAGCGATGGTAAATCATTGACCAGACACGGGGATCCCGTTTTACAGAAAAAATCCACGTGACGAAAAAACGAAGGGTAAAAAACTTCCTTGACCCGATTGAGGTTCGGATAGGATTTTTTGGGTATGAAACTAATCAGTGACGGAAGAAAGCCGTATTACTGTAGAACTTACAGATACGTTCGTTTTGAATGGTTATGGCTCCCGTAACGCTAAACGAGCCAAGAGTTATGGCCCTCCGAAGAATCGATATCCACAGGGTGCAACATCAACGGTGCAAGGTGCAACATCCGTCCAAAATGACGAAACAGTGCCGCACAACGTTTAGAAATGAGTGCATGGATTTGAAACATTGCAGTACCTTAGTGCACCACTCTCCAGCGATGGTAAATCATAGACCAGCCACGGGGATCCCGTTTTACAGAAAAAATCCACGTGACGAAAAAACGAAGGGTAAAAAACTTCCTTGACCCGATTGAGGTTCGGATAGGATTTTTTGGGTAAGAAACTAACCAGTGACGGCTGAAATCTGTCGTAGCTGTAGAACTCACAGATACCTTCGTTTTGACTGGTTATGGCTCCCGTAACTCTAAACGAGCCAAGAGTTATGGCCCTCCGAAGAATCGATATCCACAGGGTGCAACATCTACGGTGCAAGGTGCAACATCCGTCCAAAATGACGAAACAGTGCCGTACGACCTTTAGAAATGGGTGCATGGATTTGAAACGGTGCAGTACCATGGTGCACCACTCTCCAGCGATGGTAAATCATTGACCAGCCACGGGGATCCCGTTTTACAGAATAAATCCACGTGACGAAAAAACGAAGGGTAAAAAACTTCCATGACCCGATTGAGGTTCGGATAGGATTTTTTGGGTATGATACTAACTAGTGACGGCTGAAAGCCGTCATAGCTGTAGAACTCACAGATACCTTCGTTTTGACTGGTTATGGCTCCCCTAACTCTAAACGAGCCAAGAGTTATGGCCCTCCGAATAATCGATATCCACAGGGTGCAACATCTACGGTGAAAGGTGCAACATCCGTCCAAAATGACGAAACACTGCCGTACGGCCTTTAGAAATGAGTGCATGGATTTGAAACATTGCAGTACCATGGTGCACCACTCTCCAGCGATGGTAAATCATAGACCAGCCACGGGGATCCCGTTTTACAGAAAAAATCCACGTGACGAAAAAACGAAGGGTAAAAAACTTCCTTGACCCGATTGAGGTTCGGATAGGATTTTTTGGGTAAGAAACTAACCAGTGACGGCTGAAATCTGTCATAGCTGTAGAACTCACAGATACCTTCGTTTTGACTGGTTATGGCTCCCGTAACTCTAAACGAGCCAAGAGTTATGGCCCTCCGAAGAATCGATATCCACAGGGTGCAACATCTACGGTGCAAGGTGCAACATCCGTCCAAAATGACGAAACTGTGCCGTACGACCTTTAGAAATGGGTGCATGGATTTGAAACGGTGCAGTACCATGGTGCACCACTCTCCAGCGATGGTAAATCATTGACCAGCCACGGGGATCCCGTTTTACAGAATAAATCCACGTGACGAAAAAACGAAGGGTAAAAAACTTCCATGACCCGATTGAGGTTCGGATAGGATTTTTTGGGTATGATACTAACCAGTGACGGCTGAAAGCCGTCATAGCTGTAGAACTCACAGATACCTTCGTTTTGACTGGTTATGGCTCCCCTAACTCTAAATGAGCCAAGAGTTATGGCCCTCCGAAGAATCGATATCCACAGGGTGCAACATCTACGTTGCAAGGTGCAACATCCGTCCAAAATGACGAAACAGTGCCGTACGACCTTTAGAAATGAGTGCATGGATTTGAAACATTGCAGTACCATGGTGCACCACTCTCCAGCGATGGTAAATCATAGACCAGCCACGGGGATCCCGTTTTACAGAAAAAAATCACGTTACGAAAAAACGAAGGGCAAAAAACTTCCTTGACCCGATTGAGGTTCAGATAGGATTTTTTGGGTATGCAACAAACCAGTGACGGCTGAAAGCCGTCATAGCTGCAGAAGTCACAGATACCTTCGTTTTGACTGGTTATGGCTCCCGTAGCTCTAAACGAGCCAAGAGTTATGGCCCTCCGAATAATCGATATCCATAGGGTGCAACATCTACGGTGCAATGTGCAACATCCGTCCAAAATGACGAAACCGTGCCGTACGACCTTTAGAAATGGGTGCATGGATTTGAAACGGTGCAGTACCATGGTGCACCACTCTCCAGCGATGGTAAATCATTGACCAGCCACGGGGATCCCTTTTTACAGAAAAAATCCACGTGACGAAAAAACGAAGGGTAAAAAACATCGATGACCCGATTGAGGTTCGGATAAGATTTTTTGGGTATGAAACTAACCAGTGACGGCTGAAAGCAGTCACAGCTGTAGAACTCACAGATACCTTTGTTTTGACTGGTTATGGCTCCCGTAACTCTAAACGAGCCAAGAGTTATGGCCCTTCGAATAATCGATATCCACAGGGTGCAACATCTACGGTGCAAGGTGCAACATCCGTCCAAAATGACGAAACATTGCCGTACGACCTTTAGAAATGGGTGCATGGATTTGAAACGGTGCAGTACCATGGTGAACCACTCTCCAGCGATGGTAACTCATAGACCAGCCACGGGGATCCCGTTTTACAGAAAAAATCCACGTGACGAAAAAACGAAGGGTAAAAAACTTCCTTGACCCGATTGAGGCTCGAATAGGATATTTTGGGTATGAAACTAACCAGTGACGGCTGAAAGCTATCATAGCTGTAGAACTCACAGATACCTTCGTTTTGACTTGTTATGGATCCCGTAACTCTAAACGAGCCAAGAGTTATGGCCCTCCGAAGAATCGATATCCACAGGGTGCAACATCTACAGTGCAAGGTGCAACATCCGTCCAAAATGACGAAACAGTGCCGTACGACCTTTAGAAATGGGTGCATGGATTTGAAACGGTGCAGTACCATGGTGCACCACTCTCCAGCAATGGTAAATCATTGACCAGCCACGGGGATCCCGTTTTACAGAAAAAATCCACGTGACCAAAAAACGAAGGGTAAAAAACTTCCATGACCCGATTGAGGTTCGGATAGGATTTTTTGGGTATGAAACTAACCAGTGACGGAAGAAAGCTGTCATAGCTGTAGAACTCACAGATACCTTCGTTTTGACTAGTTATGGCTCCCGCAACTCTAAACGAGCCAAGAGTTATGGCCCTCCGAATAATCGATATCCACAGGGTGCAACATCTACGGTGCAAGGTGCAACATCCATCCAAAATGACGAAACAATGCCGTACGACCTTTAGAAATGGGTGCATGGATTTGAAACGGTGCAGTACCATGGTGAACCACTCTCCAGCAATGGTAACTCATAGACCAGCCACGGGGATCCCGTTTTACAGAAAAAATCCACGTGACGAAAAAACGAAGGGTAAAAAACTTCCTTGACCCGATTGAGGTTCGGATAGGATTTTTTGGGTATGAAACTAACCAGTGACGGCTGAAAGCCGTCATAGCTGTAGAACTCACAGATACATTCATTTTGACTAGTTATGGCTCGCGTAACTCTAAACGAGCCAAGAGTTATGGCCATCCGAATAATAGATATCCACAGGGTGCAACATCTACGGTGCAAGGTGCAACATCCGTCCAAAATGACGAAACAGTGCCGTACGACATTTAGAAATGAGTGCATGGATTTGAAACATTGCAGTACCATGGTGCACCACTCTCCAGCGATGGTAAATGATAGACCAGCCACGGGGATACCGTTTTACAGAAAAAATCCACGTGACGAAAAAACGAAGGGTAAAAAACTTCCTTGACCCGATTGACGTTCGGATAGGATTTTTTGGGTATGAAACAAACCTGTGACGGCTGAAAGCTGTCATAGCTGTAGAACTCACAGATACCTTCGTTTTGACTGGTTATTGCTCCCGTAAATCTAAACGAGCCAAGAGTTATGGCCCTCCGAATAATCGATATCCACAGGGTGCAACATCTACGGTGCAAGGTGCAACATCCGTCCAAAATGACGAAACCGTACCGTACGACCTTTAGAAATGGGTGCATGGATTTGAAATGGTGCAGTACCATGGTGCACCACTATCCAGCGATGGTAAAACATTGACCAGACACGGGGATCCCGTTTTACAGAAAAAATCCACGTGACGAAAAAACGAAGGGTAAAAAACTTCCTTGACCCGATTGAGGTTCGGATAGGATTTTTTGGGTATGAAACGAACCAGTGACGGAAGAAAGCCGTAATAGCTGTTGAACTTACAAATACCTTCGTTTTGAATGGTTATGGCTCCTGTAACTCTAAACGAGCCAAGAGTTATGGCCCTCCGAAGAATCGATATCCACAGGGTGCAACATCTACGGTGCAAGGTGCAACATCCGTCCAAAATGACGAAACAGTGCCGTACGACCTTTAGAAATGAGTGCATGGATTTGAAACATTGCAGTACCTTGGTGCACCACTCTCCAGCGATGGTAAATCATAGACCAGCCACGGGGATCCCGTTTTATAGAAAAAATCCACGTGACGAAAAAACGAAGGGTAAAAAACTTCCTTGACCCTATTGAGGTTCGGATAGGATTTTTTGGGTATGAATCTAACCAGTGACGGTTGAAAGCTGTCATAGCTTTAGAACTCACAGATACCTTCGTTTTGACTGGTTATGGCTCCCGTAACTCTAAAAGAGCCAAGAGTTATGGCCCTCCGAATAATCGACATCCATAGGGTGCAACATCTACGGTGCAAGGTGCAACATCCGTCGAAAATGACGAAACAGTGTCGTACGACCTTTAGAAATGAGTGCATGCATTTGAAACATCGCAGTACCATGGTGCACCACTCTCAAGCGATGGTAATCATTGACCAGCCACGGGGATCCCATTTTACAGAAAAAATCCATGTGACGAAAAAACGAAGGGTAAAAAACTTCCTTGACCCGATTGAGGTTCAGATAGGATTTTTTGGGTATGAAACTAACCAGTGACGGAAGAAAGCTATCATAGCTGTAGAACTCACAGATACCTTCTATTTGACTGGTTATGGCTCCCGTAACTCTAAACGAGCCAAGAGTTATGGCCCTCCGAAGAATCGATATCCACATGGTGCAACATCTACGGTGCAAGGTGCAACATCCGTCCAAAATGACGAAACAGTGCCGTACGACCTTTAAAAATGAGTGCATGGATTTGAAACATTGTAGTACCATGGTGCACCACTCTGCAGCGATGGTAAATCATAGACCAGCCACGGGGATCCTGTTTTACAGAAAAAATCCACGTGACGAAAAAACGAAGGGTAAAAAACTTCCTTGACCCGATTGAGGTTCGGATAGGATTTTTTGGATATGAAACTAACCAGTGAAGGCAGAAAGCCGTCTTAGCTGTAGAACTCACAGATACCTTCGTTTTGACTTGTTATGGCTCCCGTAACTCTAAACGAGCCACGAGTTATGGCCCTCCGAAGAATCGATATCCACAGGGTGCAACATCTACGGTGCAAGGTGCAACATCCGTCCAAAATGACGAAACAGTGCCGTACGACCTTTAGAAATGGGTGCATGGATTTGAAACATTGCAGTACCATGGTGCACCACTCTCCAGCGATGGTAAATCATAGACCAGCCACGGGGATCCCGTTTTACAGAAAAATCCACGTGACGAAAAAACGAAGGGTAAAAAACTTCCTTGACCCGATTGAGGTTCGGATAGGATTTTTTGGGTATGAAACTAACCAGTGACGGCTGAAAGCCGTCATAGCTGTAGAACTGACAGATACCTTCGTTTTGACTGGTTATGGCTCCCGTAACTCTAAACGAGCCAAGAGTTATGGACCTCCGAAGAATCGATATCCACAGGGTGCAACATCTACGGTGCAAGGTGCAACATCCGTCCAAAATGACGAAACAGTGCCGTACGACCTTTAGAAATGAGTGCATGGATTTGAAACATTGCGGTACCATGGTGCACCACTCTCCAGCGATGGTAAATCATAGACCAGCCACGGGGATCCCGTTTTACAGAAAAAATCCACGTGACGAAAAAACGAAGGGTAAAAAACTTCCTTGATCCGATTGAGGTTCGGATCGGATTTTTTGGGTATGAAACTAACCAGTGACGGCTGAAAGCCGTCATAGCTATAGAACTCACAGATACATTCATTTTGACTAGTTATGGCTCGCGTAACTCTAAACGAGCCAAGAGTTATGGCCATCCGAATAATAGATATCCACAGGGTGCAACATCTGCGGTGCAAGGTGCAACATCCGTCCAAAATGACGAAACAGTGCCGTACGACCTTTAGAAATGAGTGCATGGATTTGAAACATTGCAGTACCATGGTGCACCACTCTGCAACGATGGTAAATCATAGACCAGCCACGGGGATCCCGTTTTACAGAAAAAATCCACGTGATGAAAAAACGAAGGGTAAAAAACTTCCTTGACCCGATTGAGGTTCGGATAGGATTTTTTGGGTATGCAACAAACCAGTGACGGCTGAAAGCCGTCATAGCTGCAGAAGTCACAGATACCTTCGTTTTGACTGGTTATGGCTCCCGTAACTCTAAACGAGGCAAGAGTTATGGCCCTCCGAATAATCGATATCCATAGGGTGCAACATCTACGGTGCAATGTGCAACATCCGTCCAAAATGACGAAACCGTGCCGTACGACCTTTAGAAATGGGTGCATGGATTTGAAACGGTGCAGTACCATGGTGCACCACTCTCCAGCGATGGTAAATCATTGACCAGCCACGGGGATCCCTTTTTACAGAAAAAATCCACGTGACGAAAAAACGAAGGGTAAAAAACATCGATGACCCGATTGATGTTCGGATAAGACTTTTTGGGTATGAAACTAACCAGTGACGGCTGAAAGCAGTCACAGCTGTAGAACTCACAGATACCTTTGTTTTGACTGGTTATGGCTCCCGTAACTCTAAACGAGCCAAGAGTTATGGCCCTTCGAATAATCGATATCCACAGGGTGCAACATCTACGGTGCAAGGTGCAACATCCGTCCAAAATGACGAAACATTGCCGTACGACCTTTAGAAATGGGTGCATGGATTTGAAACGGTGCAGTACCATGGTGAACCACTCTCCAGCGATGGTAACTCATAGACCAGCCACGGGGATCCCGTTTTACAGAAAAAATCCACGTGACGAAAAAACGAAGGGTAAAAAACTTCCTTGACCCGATTGAGGTTCGAATAGGATATTTTGGGTATGAAACTAACCAGTGACGGCTGAAAGCTATCATAGCTGTAGAACTCACAGATACCTTCGTTTTGACTTGTTATGGCTCCCGTAACTCTAAACGAGCCAAGAGTTATGGCCCTCCGAAGAATCAATATCCACAGGGTGCAACATCTACAGTGCAAGGTGCAACATCCGTCCAAAATGACGAAACAGTGCCTTACGACCTTTAGAAATGGGTGCATGGATTTGAAACGGTGCAGTACCATGGTGCACCACTCTCCAGCAATGGTAAATCATTGACCAGCCACGGGGATCCCGTTTTACAGAAAAAATCCACGTGACCAAAAAACGAAGGGTAAAAAACTTCCATGACCCGATTGAGGTTCGGATAGGATTTTTTGGGTATGAAACTAACCAGTGACGGAAGAAAGCTGTCATAGCTGTAGAACTCACAGATACCTTCGTTTTGACTAGTTATGGCTCCCGCAACTCTAAACGAGCCAAGAGTTATGGCCCTCCGAATAATCGATATCCACAGGGTGCAACATCTACGGTGCAAGGTGCAACATCCATCCAAAATGACGAAACAGTGCCGTACGACCTTTAGAAATGGGTGCATGGATTTGAAACGGTGCAGTACCATGGTGAACCACTCTCCAGCAATGGTAACTCATAGACCAGCCACGGGGATCCCGTTTTATAGAAAAAATCCACGTGACGAAAAAACGAAGGGTAAAAAACGTCCTTGACCCGATTGAGCTTCGGATAGGATTTTTTGGGTATGAAACTAACCAGTGACGGCTGAAAGCCGTCATAGCTGTAGAACACACAGATACATTCATTTTGACTAGTTATGGCTCGCGTAACTCTAAACGAGCCAAGAGTTATGGCCATCCGAATAATAGATATCCACAGGGTGCAACATCTACGGTGCAAGGTGCAACATCCGTCCAAAATGACGAAACAGTGCCGTACGACATTTAGAAATGAGTGCATGGATTTGAAACATTGCAGTACCATGGTGCACCACTCTCCAGCGATGGTAAATGATAGACCAGCCACGGGGATACCGTTTTACAGAAAAAATCCACGTGACGAAAAAACGAAGGGTAAAAAACTTCCTTGACCCGATTGACGTTCGGATAGGATTTTTTGGGTATGAAACAAACCAGTGACGGCTGAAAGCTGTCATAGCTGTAGAACTCACAGATACCTTCGTTTTGACTGGTTATTGCTCCCGTAAATCTAAACGAGCCAAGAGTTATGGCCCTCCGAATAATCGATATCCACAGGGTGCAACATCTACGGTGCAAGGTGCAACATCCGTCCAAAATGACGAAACAGTGCCGTACGACCTTTAGAAATGGGTGCATGGATTTGAAATGGTGCAGTACCATGGTGCACCACTATCCAGCGATGGTAAATCATTGACCAGACACGGGGATCCCGTTTTACAGAAAAAATCCACGTGACGAAAAAACGAAGGGTAAAAAACTTCCTTGACCCGATTGAGGTTCGGATAGGATTTTTTGGGTATGAAACGAACCAGTGACGGAAGAAAGCCGTAATAGCTGTTGAACTTACAAATACCTTCGTTTTGAATGGTTATGGCTCCCGTAACTCTAAACGAGCCAAGAGTTATGGCCCTCCGAAGAATCGATATCCACAGGGTGCAACATCTACGGTGCAAGGTGCAACATCCGTCCAAAATGACGAAACAGTGCCGTACGACCTTTAGAAATGAGTGCATGGATTTGAAACATTGCAGTACCTTGGTGCACCACTCTCCAGCGATGGTAAATCATAGACCAGCCACGGGGATCCCGTTTTACAGAAAAAATCCACGTGACGAAAAAACGAAGGGTAAAAAACTTCCTTGACCCGATTGAGGTTCGGATAGGATTTTTTGGGTATGAATCTAACCAGTGACGGTTGAAAGCTGTCATAGCTGTAGAACTCACACATACCTTCGTTTTGACTGGTTATGGCTCCCGTAACTCTAAAAGAGCCAAGAGTTATGGCCCTCCGAATAATCGACATCCATAGGGTGCAACATCTACGGTGCAAGGTGCAACATCCGTCCAAAATGACGAAACAGTGTCGTACGACTTTTAGAAATGAGTGCATGCATTTGAAACATCGCAGTACCATGGTGCACCACTCTCAAGCGATGGTAATCATTGACCAGCCACGGGGATCCCCTTTTACAGAAAAAATCCATGTGACGAAAAAACGAAGGGTAAAAAACTTCCTTGACCCGATTGAGGTTCGGATAGGATTTTTTGGGTATGAAACTAACCAGTGACGGAAGAAAGCTATCATAGCTGTAGAACTCACAGATACCTTCTATTTGACTGGTTATGGCTCCCGTAACTCTAAACGAGCCAAGAGTTATGGCCCTCCGAAGAATCGATATCCACATGGTGCAACATCTACGGTGCAAGGTGCAACATCCGTCCAAAATGACGAAACAGTGCCGTACGACCTTTAGAAATGAGTGCATGGATTTGAAACATTGTAGTACCATGGTGCACCACTCTGCAGCGATGGTAAATCATAGACCAGCCACGGGGATCCCGTTTTACAGAAAAAATCCACGTGACGAAAAAACGAAGGGTAAAAAACTTCCTTGACCCGATTGAGGTTCGGATAGGATTTTTTGGCTATGAAACTAACCAGTGACGGCAGAAAGCCGTCTTAGCTGTAGAACTCACAGATACCTTCGTTTTGACTTGTTATGGCTCCCGTAACTCTAAACGAGCCACGAGTTATGGCCCTCCGAAGAATCGATATCCACAGGGTGCAACATCTACGGTGCAAGGTGCAACATCCGCCCAAAATGACGAAACAGTGCCGTACGACCTTTAGAAATGGGTGCATGGATTTGAAACATTGCAGTACCATGGTGCACCACTCTCCAGCGATGGTAAATCATAGACCAGCCACGGGGATCCCGTTTTACAGAAAAATCCACGTGACGAAAAAACGAAGGGTAAAAAACTTCCTTGACCCGATTGAGGTCCGGATAGGATTTTTTGGGTATGAAACTAACCAGTGACGGCTGAAAGCCGTCATAGCTGTAGAACTGACAGATACCTTCGTTTTGACTGGTTATGGCTCCCGTAACTCTAAACGAGCCAAGAGTTATGGCCCTCCGAAGAATCGATATCCACATGGTGCAACATCTACGGTGCAAGGTGCAACATCCGTCCAAAACGACGAAACAGTGCCGTACGACCTTTAGAAATGAGTGCATGGATTTGAAACATTGCGGTACCATGGTGCACCACTCTGCAGCGATGGTAAATCATAGACCAGCCATGGGGATCCCGTTTTACAGAAAAAATCCACGTGACGAAAAAACGAAGGGTAAAAAACTTCCTTGACCCGATTGAGGTTCGGATAGGATTTTTTGGATATGAAACTAACCAGTGACGGCAGAAAGCCGTCTTAGCTGTAGAACTCACAGATACCTTCGTTTTGACTTGTTATGGCTCCCGTAACTCTAAACGAGCCACGAGTTATGGCCCTCCGAAGAATCGATATCCACAGGGTGCAACATCTACGGTGCAAGGTGCAACATCCGTCCAAAATGACGAAACAGTGCCGTACGACCTTTAGAAATGGGTGCATGGATTTGAAACATTGCAGTACCATGGTGCGCCACTCTCCAGCGATGGTAAATCATAGACCAGCCACGGGGATCCCGTTTTACAGAAAAATCCACGTGACGAAAAAACGAAGGGTAAAAAACTTCCTTGACCCGATTGAGGTCCGGATAGGATTTTTTGGGTATGAAACTAACCAGTGACGGCTGAAAGCCGTCATAGCTGTAGAACTGACAGATACCTTCGTTTTGACTGGTTATGGCTCCCGTAACTCTAAACGAGCCAAGAGTTATGGCCCTCCGAAGAATCGATATCCACAGGGTGCAACATCTACAATGCAAGGTGCAACATCCGTCCAAAATGACGAAACAGTGTCGTACGACCTTTAGAAATGAGTGCATTGATTTGAAACATTGCAGTACCACGGTGCACCACTCTCCAGCGATGGTAAATGATAGACCAGCCACGGGGATACCGTTTTACAGAAAAAATCCACGTGACGAAAAAACGAAGGGTAAAAAACTTCCTTGACCCGATTGAGGTTCGGATAGGACTTTTTGGGTATGAAACTAACCAGTGACGGAAGAAAGCTGTCATAGCTGTAGAACTCACAGATACCTTCGTTTTGACTGGTTATGATTCCCGTAGCTCTAAGCGAGCCAAGAGTTATGGCCCTCCGAAGAATCGATATCCATAGGGTGCAACATCTACGGTGCAAGGTGCAACATCCGTCCAAAATGACGAAACAGTGCCGTACGACCTTTAGAAATGAGTGCATGGATTTGAAACATAGCAGTACCATGGTGCACCACTCTCCAGCGATGGTAAATCATAGACCAGACACGGGGATCCCGTTTTACAGAAAAAATCCACGTGACGAAAAAACGAAGGGTAAAAAACTTCCTTGACTCGATTGAGGTTCGGATAGGATTTTTTTGGTATGAAACTAACCAGTGATGGAAGAAAGCCGTAATAGCTGTAGAACTTACAGATACCATCGTTTTGAATGGTTATGGCTCCCGTAACTCTAAACGAGCCAAGAGTTATGGCCCTCCGAAGAATCGATATCCACAGGGTGCAACATCTACGGTGCAAGGTGCAACATCCGTCCAAAATGACGAAACAGTGCCGTACGACCTTTAGAAATGAGTGCATGGATTTGAAACATTGCAGTACCATGGTGCACCACTCTCCAGCAATGGTAAATCATAGACCAGCCACGGGGATCCCGTTTTACAGAAAAAATCCACGTGACGAAAAAACGAAGTGTAAAAAACTTCCTTGACCCGATTGAGGTTCGGATAGGATTTTTTGGGTATGAATCTAACCAGTGACGGTTGAAAGCTGTCATAGCTGTCGAACTCACAGATACCTTCGTTTTGACTGGTTATGGCTCCCGTAACTCTAAAAGAGCCAAGAGTTATGGCCCTATGAATAATCGACATCCATAGGGTTCAACATCTACGGTGCAAGGTGCAACATCCGTCCAAAATGACGAAATAGTCCCGTACGACCTTTAGAAATGAGTGCATGCATTTGAAACATCGCACTACTATGGTGCACCACTCTCAAGCGATGGTAAATCATAGACCAGCCACGGGGATCCCGTTTTACAGAAAAAATCCACGTGACGAAAAAGCGAAGGGTAAAAAACTTCCATGGCCCGATTGAGGTTCGGATAGGATTTTTTGGGTAAGAACTAACCAGTGACGGCTAAAAGCCGTCTTAGCTCTAGAACTCACAGATACCTTCGTTTTGACTGGTTATGGCTCCCGTAACTCTAAACGAGCCAAGAGTTATGGCCCTCCGAATAATCGAAATCCACAGGGTGCAACATCTACGGTGCAAGGTGCAACATCCGTCCAAAATGACGAAACAGTGCCATACGACCTTTAGAAATGGGTGCATGGATTTGAAACATTGTAGTGCCATGGTGCACCACTCTCTAGCGATGGTAAATCATAGACCAGCCACGGGGATCCCGTTTTACAGAATAAATCCACATGACGAAAAAACGAAGGGTAAAAAACTTCCTTGACCCGATTGAGGTTCGGATAGGATTTTTTGGGTATGAAACTAACCAGTGACGGCTGAAAGCCGTCATAGCTGTAGAACTCACAGATACCTTCGTTTTTACTGGTTATGGCTCCCGTAACTCTAAACGAGCCAAGAGTTATGGCTTTCCGAATAATCGATATCCACAGGGTGCAACATCTACGGTGCAAGGTGCAACATCCGTCCAAAATGACGAAACAGTGCCGTACGACCTTTAGAAATGAGTGCATGAATTTGAAACATTGCAGTACCATGGTGCACCACTCTCCAGCGATGGTAAATCATAGACCAGCCACGGGGATCCCGTTTTACAGAAAAAATCCACGTGACGAAAAAACGAAGGGTAAAAACTTCCTTGACCCGATTGAGGTTCGGATAGGATTTTTTAGGTATGAAACTAACCAGTGATGGCTGAAAGCGGTCATAGCTGTAGAACTCATAGATACCTTCGTTTTTACTGGTTATGGTTCCCGTAACTCTAAACGAGCAAAGAGATATGGCCCTCGGAAGAATCGATATCCACAGGGTGCAACATCTACGGTGCAAGGTGCAACATCCGTCCAAAATGACGAAACAGTGCCGTACGACCTTTAGAAATGAGTGCATGGATTTAAAACATTGCAGTACCATGGTGCACCACTCTCCAGCGATGGTAAATCATAGACCAGCCACGGGGATCCCGTTTTACAGAAAAAATCCACGTGACGAAAAAACAAAGGGTAAAAAACTTCCATGACCCGATCGAGGTTTGGATATGATTTTTTGGGTATGAAACTAACCAGTGACGGCTGAAAGCGGTCATAGCTCTAGAACTCACAGATACCTTCGTTTTGACTGGTTATGGCTCCCGTAACTCTAAACGAGCCAAGAGTAATGGCCCTCCGAAGAATCGATATCCACAGGGTGCAACATCTACGGTGCAAGGTGCAACATCCGTCCAAAATGACGAAACAGTGCCGTACGACCTTTAGAAATGAGTGCATGGATTTGAAACATTGCAGTACCATGGTGCACCACTCTCCAGCGATGGTAATCATAGACCAGCCAAGGGGATCCCATTTTACCGAAAAAATCCACGTGACGAAAAAACGAAGGGTAAAAAACTTCCTTGACCCGATTGAGGTTCGAATAGGAATTTTTGGGTATGAAACTAACCAGTGACGGAAGAAAGCTATCATAGCTGTAGAACTCACAGATACCTTCGTTTTGACTGGTTATGGCTCCCGTAACTCTAAACGAGCCAAGAGTTATGGCCCTCCGAAGAATCGATATCCACAGGGTGCAACATCTACTGTGCAAGGTGCAACATCCGTCCAAAATGACGAAACATTGCCATACGACCTTTAGAAATGAGTGCATGGATTTGAAACATTGCAGTACCATGGTGCACCACTCTCCAGCGATGGTAAATCATAGACGAGCCACGGGGATCCGGTTTTACAGAAAAAATCCACGTGACGAAAAAACGAAAGGTAAAAAACTTCCTTGACCCGATTGAGGTTCGGATAGGATTTTTTGGGTATGAAACTAACCAGTGACGGCTGAAAGCCGTCATAGCCGTAGAACTCACAGATACCTTCGTTTTGACTGTTATGGCTCCTGTAACTCTAAACGAGCCAAGAGTTATGGCCCTCCGAAGAATCGATATCCACAGGGTGCAACACCTACGGTGCAAGGTTCAACATCCGTCCAAAATGACGAAACAGTGTCGTACGACCTTTAGAAATGAGTGCATGGATTTGAAACATTGCAGTACCATGGTGACCACTCTCCAGCGATGGTAAAGCATAGACCAGCCACGGGGATCCCGTTTTACAGAAAAAATCCACGTGACGAAAAAACGAAGGGTAAAAAACTTCCACGACCCGATTAAGGTTCGGATAGGTTTTTTGGGTATGAAACAAACCAGTGACGGCTGAAAGCAGTCATAGCTGTAGAACTCACAGATACCTTCGTTTTGATTGGTTATGGCTCCCGTAACTCTGAACTAGCCAAGAGTTATGGCGCTCCGAAGAATCGATATCCACAGGGTGCAACATCTACGGTGCAAGGTACGACATCCGTCCAAAATGACGAAACAGTGTCGTACGACCTTTAGAAATGGGTGCATGGATTAGAAACATTGCAGTACCATGGTGCACCACTCTCCAGCGATGGTAAATCATAGACCAGCCAAGGGGATCCCGTTTTACAGAAAAAATCCACGTGACGAAAAAACGAAGGGTATAAAACTTCCTTGACCCGATTGAGGTTCGGATAGGATTTTTTGGGTATGAAACTAACCAGTGACGGCTGAAAGCAGTCATAGCTGTACAACTCACAGATACGTTCGTTTTGACTGGTTATGGCTCCCGTAACTCTAAACGAGCCAAGAGTTATGGCCCTCCGAAGAATCGATATCCACAGGGTGCAACACCTACGGTGCAAGGTGAACCATCCGTCCAAAATGACCAAACAGTGACGTACGACCTTTAGAAATGAGTGCATGGATTTGAAACATTGCAGTACCATGGTGCATCACTCTCCAGCGATGGTAAATCATAGACCAGCCATGGGGATCCCGTTTTACAGAAAAAACCCACGTGACGAAAAAACGAAGGGTAAAAAACTTCCTTGACCCGATTGAGGTTCGGATAGGATTTTTTGGGTATGACACTAACCAGTGACGGTTGAAAGCGGTCATAGCTGTAGAACTCACAGATGCCTTCGTTTTGACTGGTTATGGCTCCCGTAACTCTAAACGAGCCAAGAGTTATGGCCCTCCGAAGAATCGATATCCACAGGGTGCAACATCTACGGTGCAAGATGCAACATCCGTCCAAAATGACGAAGCAGTGTCGTACGACCTTTAGAAATGAGTGCAAGGATTTGAAACATTGCAGTACCATGGTGCACCACTCTCCAGCGATGGTAAATCATAGACCAGCCACGGGGTTCCCGTTTCACAGAAGAAATCCATGTGACGCAAAAACGAAGGGTAAAAAAATTCCTTGACCCGATTGAGGTTCGGATAGGATTTTTTGGGTATGAAACTAACCAGTGACGGCTGACAGCCGTCATAGCTGTAGAACTCACAGATACCTTCGTTTTGACTGGTTATGGCTCTCGTAACTCTAAACGAGCCAAGAGTTATGGCCCTCCGAAGAATCGATATCCACAGGGTGCGACATCTATGGTGCAAGGTGCAACATCCGTCCAAAATGACGAAACATTGCCGTACGACCTTTTGAAATTAGTGCATGGATTTGAAACATTGGAGTACCATGGTGCACCACTCTCCAGCGATGGTAAATCATAGACCAGCCACGGGGATCCCGTTTTACAGAAAAAATCCACGTGACGAAAAAACGAAGGGTAAAAAACTTCCATGACCCGATTGAGGTTCGGATAGGATTTTTGGGTATGAAACTAACCAGTGACGGCTGAAAGCTGTCATTGCTGTAGAACTCACAGATACCTTCGTTTTGACTGGTTATGGCTCCCGTAACTCTAAACGAGCCAAGAGTTATGGCCCTCCGAAGAATCGATATCCACAGGGTGCAACATCTACGGTGCAAGGTGAACATCCGTCCAAAATGACGAAACAGTGTCCTACGACCTTTAGAAATGAGTGCATGGATTTGAAACATTGCAGTACCATGGTGCCCCACTCTCCAGCGATGGTAAATCATAGACCAGCCACGGGGATCCCGTTTTACAGAAAAAATCCACGTGACGAAAAAACGAAGGGTAAAAAACTTCCATGACCCGATTGAGGTTCGGATAGGATTTTTGGGTACGAAACTGACCAGTGACGGCTGAAAGCCGTCATAGCTGTAGAACTCACAGATACCTTCGTTTTGACTGGTTATGGCTCCCGTAAATCTAATCGAGCCAAGAGTTATGGCCCTCCGAATAATCGATATCCATAGGGTGCAACATCTACGGTGCAAGGTGCAACATCCGTCCAAAATGACGAAACAGTGCCGTACGACCTTTAGAAATGAGTTCGTGGATTTGAAACATTGCAGTACTATGGTGCACCACTCTCCAGCGATGGTAAATCATAGACCAGCCATGGGGATCCCGTTTTACAGAAAAAATCCACGTGACGAAAAAACGAAGGGTAAAAAACTTCCTTGACCAGATTGAGGTTCGGATAGGATTTTTTGGGTACGAAACTAACCAGTGACGGCTGAAAGCCGTCATAGCTGTAGAAATCACAGATACCTTCGTTTTGACTGGTTATGGCTCCCGTAACTATAAACGAGCCAAGAGTTATGGCCCTCCGAAGAATCGATATCCACAGGGTGCAACATCTACGGTGCAAGGTGCAACATCCGTCCAAAATGACGAAACAGTGTCGTACGACCTTTAGAAATGAGTGCATGGATTTGAAACATTGCAGTACCATGGTGCACCACTCTCCAGCGATGGTAAATCATAGACCAGCCACAGGGATCCTGTTTTACTGAAAAAATCCACGTGACGAAAAAACGAAGGGTAAAAAACTTCCTTGACCAGATTGAGGTTCGGATAGGATTTTTTGGTATGAAACTAACCAGTGACGGCTAAAAGCCATCATAGCTGTAGAACACACAGATACCTTCCTTTTGACTGGTTATGGCTCCCGTAACTCTAAACGAGCCAAGAGTTATGGCCCTCCGATTAATCGATATCCATAGGGTGCAACATCTACGGTGCAAGGTGCAACATCCGTCCAAAATGACGAAACCGTGCCGTACGACCTTTAGAAATGGGTGCATGGATTTGAAACGGTGCAGTACCATGGTGCACCACTCTCCAGCGATGGTAAATCATAGACCAGCCACGGGGATCCCGTTTTACAGAAAAAATCCACGTGACGAAAAAACGAAGGGTAAAAAACTTCCATGACCCGATTGAGGTTCGGATAGGATTTTTGGGTATGAAACTAACCAGTGACGGCTGAAAGCTGTCATTGCTGTAGAACTCACAGATACCTTCGTTTTGACTGGTTATGGCTCCCGTAACTCTAAACGAGCCAAGAGTTATGGCCCTCCGAAGAATCGATATCCACAGGGTGCAACATCTACGGTGCAAGGTGAACATCCGTCCAAAATGACGAAACAGTGTCCTACGACCTTTAGAAATGAGTGCATGGATTTGAAACATTGCAGTACCATGGTGCCCCACTCTCCAGCGATGGTAAATCATAGACCAGCCACGAGGATCCCGTTTTACAGAAAAAATCCACGTGACGAAAAAACGAAGGGTAAAAAACTTCCATGACCCGATTGAGGTTCGGATAGGATTTTTGGGTACGAAACTGACCAGTGACGGCTGAAAGCCGTCATAGCTGTAGAACTCACAGATACCTTCGTTTTGACTGGTTATGGCTCCCGTAAATCTAATCGAGCCAAGAGTTATGGCCCTCCGAATAATCGATATCCATAGGGTGCAACATCTACGGTGCAAGGTGCAACATCCGTCCAAAATGACGAAACAGTGCCGTACGACCTTTAGAAATGAGTTCATGGATTTGAAACATTGCAGTACTATGGTGCACCACTCTCCAGCGATGGTAAATCATAGACCAGCCATGGGGATCCCGTTTTACAGAAAAAATCCACGTGACGAAAAAACGAAGGGTAAAAAACTTCCTTGACCAGATTGAGGTTCGGATAGGATTTTTTGGGTATGAAACTAACCAGTGACGGCTGAAAGCCGTCATAGCTGTAGAAATCACAGATACCTTCGTTTTGACTGGTTATGGCTCCCGTAACTATAAACGAGCCAAGAGTTATGGCCCTCCGAAGAATCGATATCCACAGGGTGCAACATCTACGGTGCAAGGTGCAACATCCGTCCAAAATGACGAAACAGTGTCGTACGACCTTTAGAAATGAGTGCATGGATTTGAAACATTGCAGTACCATGGTGCACCACTCTCCAGCGATGGTAAATCATAGACCAGCCACAGGGATCCTGTTTTACTGAAAAAATCCACGTGACGAAAAAACGAAGGGTAAAAAACTTCCTTGACCAGATTGAGGTTCGGATAGGATTTTTTTGGTATGAAACTAACCAGTGACGGCTAAAAGCCATCATAGCTGTAGAACACACAGATACCTTCCTTTTGACTGGTTATGGCTCCCGTAACTCTAAACGAGCCAAGAGTTATGGCCCTCCGATTAATCGATATCCATAGGGTGCAACATCTACGGTGCAAGGTGCAACATCCGTCCAAAATGACGAAACCGTGCCGTACGACCTTTAGAAATGGGTGCATGGATTTGAAACGGTGCAGTACCATGGTGCACCACTCTCCAGCGATGGTAAATCATAGACCAGCCACGGGGATCCCGTTTTACAGAAAAAATCCACGTGACGAAAAAACGAAGGGTAAAAAACTTCCATGACCCGATTGAGGTTCGGATAGGATTTTTGGGTATGAAACTAACCAGTGACGGCTGAAAGCTGTCATTGCTGTATAACTCACAGATACCTTCGTTTTGACTGGTTATGGCTCCCGTAACTCTAAACGAGCCAAGAGTTATGGCCCTCCGAAGAATCGATATCCACAGGGTGCAACATCTACGGTGCAAGGTGAACATCCGTCCAAAATGACGAAACAGTGTCCTACGACCTTTAGAAATGAGTGCATGGATTTGAAACATTGCAGTACCATGGTGCCCCACTCTCCAGCGATGGTAAATCATAGACCAGCCACGGGGATCCCGTTTTACAGAAAAAATCCACGTGACGAAAAAACGAAGGGTAAAAAACTTCCATGACCCGATTGAGGTTCGGATAGGATTTTTGGGTACGAAACTGACCAGTGACGGCTGAAAGCCGTCATAGCTGTAGAACTCACAGATACCTTCGTTTTGACTGGTTATGGCTCCCGTAAATCTAATCGAGCCAAGAGTTATGGCCCTCCGAATAATCGATATCCATAGGGTGCAACATCTACGGTGCAAGGTGCAACATCCGTCCAAAATGACGAAACAGTGCCGTACGACCTTTAGAAATGAGTTCATGGATTTGAAACATTGCAGTACTATGGTGCACCACTCTCCAGCGATGGTAAATCATAGACCAGCCATGGGGATCCCGTTTTACAGAAAAAATCCACGTGACGAAAAAACGAAGGGTAAAAAACTTCCTTGACCAGATTGAGGTTCGGATAGGATTTTTTGGGTATGAAACTAACCAGTGACGGCTGAAAGCCGTCATAGCTGTAGAAATCACAGATACCTTCGTTTTGACTGGTTATGGCTCCCGTAACTATAAACGAGCCAAGAGTTATGGCCCTCCGAAGAATCGATATCCACAGGGTGCAACATCTACGGTGCAAGGTGCAACATCCGTCCAAAATGACGAAACAGTGTCGTACGACCTTTAGAAATGAGTGCATGGATTTGAAACATTGCAGTACCATGGTGCACCACTCTCCAGCGATGGTAAATCATAGACCAGCCACAGGGATCCTGTTTTACTGAAAAAATCCACGTGACGAAAAAACGAAGGGTAAAAAACTTCCTTGACCAGATTGAGGTTCGGATAGGATTTTTTTGGTATGAAACTAACCAGTGACGGCTAAAAGCCATCATAGCTGTAGAACACACAGATACCTTCCTTTTGACTGGTTATGGCTCCCGTAACTCTAAACGAGCCAAGAGTTATGGCCCTCCGATTAATCGATATCCATAGGGTGCAACATCTACGGTGCAAGGTGCAACATCCGTCCAAAATGACGAAACCGTGCCGTACGACCTTTAGAAATGGGTGCATGGATTTGAAACGGTGCAGTACCATGGTGCACCACTCTCCAGCGATGGTAAATCATTGACCAGCCACGGGGATCCCGTTTTACAGAAAAAATCCACGTGACGAAAAAACGAAGGGTAAAAAACTTCCTTGACCCGATTGAGGTTCGGATAGGATTTTTTGGGTATGAAACTAACAGAGACGGAAGAAAGCTGTCATAGCTGTAGAACTCACAGATACCTTCGTTTTGACTGGTTATGGCTCCCGTAACTCTAAACGAGCCAAGAGTTATGGCCCTCCGAAGAATCGATATCCACAGGGTGCAACATCTACGGTGCAAGGTGCAACATCCGTCCAAAATGACGAAACAGTGCCGTACGACCTTTACAAATGAGTGCATGGATTTGAAACATTGCAGTACCATGGTGCACCACTCTCCAGCGATGGTAAATCATAGATCAGCCACAGGGATCCCGTTTTACAGAAAAAATACACGTGACGAAAAAACGAAGGGTAAAAAACTTCCTTGATCCGATTGAGGTTCGGATAGGATTTTTTGGGTATGAAACTAACCAGTGATAGCTGAAAGCTTTCATAGCTGTAGAACTCACAGATACCTTCGTTTTGACTGGTTATGGCTCTCGTAACTCTAAATGAGCCAAGAGTTATGGCCCTCCGAAGAATCGATATCCACAGGGTGCAACATCTACGGTGCAAGGTGCAACATCCGTCCAAAATGACGAAACAGTGTCGTACGACCTTTTGAAATTAGTGCATGGATTTGAAACATTGCAGTACCATGGTACACCACTCTCCAGCGATGGTAAATCATAGACCAGCCACGGGTATCCCGTTTTACAGAAAAAATCCACGTGACGAAAAAACGAAGGGTAAAAAACTTCCTTGACCTGATTGAGGTTCGGATAGGATTTTTTGGGTAAAACTAACCAGTGATGGCAGAAAGCTGTCATAGCGGTAGAACTCACAGATACCTTCGTTTTGACTGGTTATGGCTCTCGTAACTCTAAACGAGCCAAGAGTTATGGCCCTCCGAAGAATCGATATCCACAGGGTGCAACATCTACGGTGCAAGGTGCGACATCCGTCCAAAATGACGAAACAATGCCGTACGACCTTTAGAAATGAGTGCATGGATTTGAAACATTGCAGTACCATGGTGCACCACTCCCCAGCGATGGTAAATCATAGACCGGCCACGGGGATCCCGTTTTACAGAAAAAATCCACGTGACGAAAAAACGAAGGGTAAAAAACTTCCTTGACCTGATTGAGGTTCGGATAGGATTTTTTGGGTATGAAACTAACCAGTGATGGATGAAAGTTGTCATAGCTGTAGAACTCACAGATACCTTCGTTTTGACTGGTTATGGCTCCCGTAACTCTAAACGAGCCAAGAGTTATGGCCCTCCGAAGAATCGATATCGACAGGGTGCAACATCTACGGTGCAAGGTGCAACATCCGTCCAAAATGACGAAACAGTGTCGTACGACCTTTAGAAATGAGTGCATGGATTTGAAACATTGCAGTACCTTGCTGCACCACTCTCCAGCGATGGTAAATCATAGACCAGCCACGGGGATCCCGTTTTACAGAAAAAATCCACGTGACGAAAAAACGAAGGGTAAAAAACATCCTTGACCCGATTGAGGTTCGGATAGGATTTTTTGGGTATGAAACTAACCAGTGACGGCTGAAAGCGGTCTTAGCTGTAGAACTCACATATACTTTCGTTTTGACTGGTTATGGCTCCCGTAACTCTAAACGAGCCAAGAGTTATGGCCCTCCGAAGAATCGATATCCACAGGGTGCAACATCTACGGTGCAAGGTGCAACATCCGTCCAAAATGACGAAACAGTGCCGTACGACCTTTAGAAATGAGTGCATGGATTTGAAACATTGCAGTACCTTGGTGCACCACTCTACAGCGATGGTAAATCATAGACCAGCCACGGGGATCCCGTTTTACAGAAAAAATCCACGTGACGAAAAAACGAAGGGTAAAAAACATCGTTGACCCGATTGAGGTTCGGATAGGATTTTTTGGGTATGAAACTAACCAGTGACGGCTGAAAGCGGTCTTAGCTGTAGAACTCACAGATACTTTCGTTTTGATTGGTTATGGCTCCCGTAACTCCAAACGAGCCAAGAGTTATGGCCCTCCGAAGAATCGATATCCACAGGGTGCAACATCTACGGTGCAAGGTGCAACATCCGTCCAAAATGACAAAACAGTGCCGTACGACCTTTAGAAATGAGTGCATGGATTTGAAACATTGCAGTACCATGGTGCACCACTCCCCAGCGAAGGTAAATCATAGACCAGCCACGGGGATCCCGTTTTACAGAAAAAATCCACGTGACGAAAAAACGAAGGGTAAAAAACTTCCATGACCCGATTGAGGTTCGGATAGGATTTTTGGGTACGAAACTGACCAGTGACGGCTGAAAGCTGTAATAGCTGTAGAACTCACAAATACCTTCGTTTTGACTGGTTATGGCTCTCGTAACTCTAAACGAGCCAAGAGTTATGGCCCTCCGAAGAATCGATATCCACAGGGTGCAACATCTACGGTGCAAGGTGCAACATCCGTCCAAAATGACGAAACAGTGCCGTACGACCTTTTGAAATTAGTGCATGGATTTGAAACATTGCAGTACCATGGTACACCACTCTCCAGCGATGGTAAATCATAGACCAGCCACGGGGATCCAGTTTTACAGAAAAAATCCACGTGACGAAAAAACGAAGGGTAAAAAACTTCCTTGACCTGATTGAGGTTCAGATAGGATTTTTTGGGTAAAACTAACCAGTGATCGCTGAAAGCTGTCATAGCTGTAGAACTCACAGATACCTTCGTTTTGACTGGTTATGGCTCCCGTAACTCTAAACGAGCCAAGAGTTATGGCCCTCCGAAGAATCGATATCCACAGGGTGCAACATCTACGGTGCAAGGTGCAACATCCGTCCAAAATGACGAAACAGTGTCGTACGACCTTTAGAAATGAGTGCATGGATTTGAAACATTGCAGTACCATGGTGCACCACTCCGCAGCGATGGTAAATCATAGACCAGCCACGGGGATCCCGTTTTACAGAAAAAATCCACGTGACGAAAAAACGAAGGGTAAAAAACTTCCATGACCCGATTGAGGTTCGGATAGGATTTTTGGGTACGAAACTGACCAGTGACGGCTGAAAGCTTTCATAGCTGTAGAACTCATAGATACCTTCGTTTTGACTGGTTATGGCTCTCGTAACTCTAAACGAGCCAAGAGTTATGGCCCTCCGAAGAATCGATATCCACAGGGTGCAACATCTACGGTGCAAGGTGCAACATCCGTCCAAAATGACGAAACAGTACCGTACGACCTTTAGAAATGAGTGCATGGATTTGAAACATTGCAGTACTATGGTACACCACTCTCCAGCGATGGTAAATCATAGACCAGCCACGGGGATCCCGTTTTACAGAAAAAATCCACGTGACGAAAAAACGAAGGGTAAAAAACTTCCTTGACCTGATTGAGGTTCGGATAGGATTTTTTGGGTAAAACTAACCAGTGATGGCTGAAAGCTTTCATAGCTGTAGAACTCACAGATACCTTCGTTTTGTGTGGTTATGGCTCTCGTAACTCTAAACGAGCCAAGAGTTATGGCCCTCCGAAGAATCGATATCCACAGGGTGCAACATCTACGGTGCAAGGTGCGACATCCGTCCAAAATGACGAAACAGTGCCGTACGACCTTTAGAAATGAGTGCATGGATTTGAAACATTGTAGTACCATGGTGCACCACTCCCCAGCGATGGTAAATCATAGACCAGCCACGGGGATCTCGTTTTACAGAAAAAATCCACGTGATGAAAAAACGAAGGGTAAAAAACTTCCTTGACCTGATTGAGGTTCGGATAGGATTTTTTGGGTATGAAACTAACCAGTGATGGCTGAAAGCTGTCATAGCTGTAGAACTCACAGATACCTTCGTTTTGACTGGTTATGGCTCCCGTAACTCTAAACGAGCCAAGAGTTATGGCCCTCCGAAGAATCGATATCCACAGGGTGCAACATCTACGGTGCAAGGTGCAACATCCGTCCAAAATGACGAAACAGTGCCGGACGACCTTTAGAAATGAGTGCATGGATTTGAAACATTGCAGTACCTTGGTGCACCACTCTCCAGCGATGGTAAATCATAGACCAGCCACGGGGATCCCGTTTTACAGAAAAATCCACGTGACGAAAAAACGAAGGGTAAAAAACTTCCTTGACCCGATTGAGGTTCGGATAGGATTTTTTGGGTATGAAACTAACCAGTGACGGCTGAAAGCAGTCTTAGCTGTAGAACTCACAGATACTTTCGTTTTGACTGGTTATGGGTCCCGTAACTCTAAACGAGCCAAGAGTTATGGCCCTCCGAAGAATCGATATTCATAGGGTGCAACATCTACGGTGCAAGGTGCAACATCCGTCCAAAATGACGAAACAGTGCCGTACGACCTTTAGAAATGAGTGCATGGATTTGAAACATTGCAGTACCTTGGTGCACCACTCTACAGCGATGGTAAATCATAGACCAGCCACGGGGATCCCGTTTTACAGAAAAAATCCACGTGACGAAAAAACGAAGGGTAAAAAACTTCCTTGACCTGATTGAGGTTCGGATAGGATTTTTTGGGTATGAAACTAACCAGTGATGGCTGAAAGCTGTCATAGCTGTAGAACTCACAGATACCTTCGTTTTGACTGGTTATGGCTCCCGTAACTCTAAACGAGCCAAGAGTTATGGCCCTTCGAAGAATCGATATCCACAGGGTGCAACATCTACGGTGCAAGGTGCAACATCCGTCCAAAATGGCGAAACAGTGTCGTACGACCTTTAGAAATGAGTGCATGGATTTGAAACATTGCAGTATCATGGTGCACCACTCCCCAGCGATGGTAAATCATAGACCAGCCACGGGGATCCCATTTTACAGAAAAAATCCACGTGACGAAAAAACGAAGGGTAAAAAACTTCCGTGACCCGATTGACGTTCGGATAGGATTTTTTGGGTATGAAACTAACCAGTGACGGCTGAAAGCTGCCATAGCTATAGAACTCATAGATACCTTCGTTTTAACTGGTTATGGCTCCCGTAACTCTAAACGAGCCAAGAGTTATGGCCCTCCGAAGAATCGATATCCACAGGGTGCAACATCTACGGTGCAAGGCGCAACATCCGTCCAAAATGACGAAACAGTGCCGTACGACATTTAGAAATGAGTGCATGGATTTGAAACATTGCAGTACCATGGTGCACCACTCTCCAGCGATGGTAAATCATAGACCAGCCATGGGGATCCCGTTTTACAGAAAAAATCCACGTGACGAAAAAACGAAGGGTAAAAAACTTTCTTGACCCGATTGAGGTTCGGACAGGATTTTTTGGGTATGAAACTAACCAGTGATGGCTGAAAGCTGTCATAGCTGTAGAACTCACAGATACCTTTGTTTTGACTGGTTATGGCTCCCGTAACTCTAAACAAGCCAAGAGTTATGGCCCTCCGAAGAATCGATATCCACAGGGTGCAACATCTACGGTGCAAGGCGCAACATCCGTCCAAAATGACGAAACAGTGCCGTACGACCTTTAGAAATGAGTGCATGGATTTGAAACATTGCAGTACCATGGTGCACCACTCTCTAGTGATGGTAAATCATAGACCAGCCACGGGGATCCCGTTTTACAGAAAAAATCTACGTGACGAAAAAACGAAGGGTAAAAAACTTCCCTGACCCGATTGAGGTTCAGATAGGATTTTTGGGTTTGAAACTAATCAGTGACGACTGAAAGCTGTCATAACTGTAGAACTCACAGATACCTTCGTTTTGACTGGTTATGGCTCCCGTAACTCTAAACGAGCCAAGAGTTATGGCCCTCCGAAGAATCGATATCCACAGGGTGCAACATCTACGGTGCAAGGTGCAACATCCGTCCAAAATGACGAAACAGTGCCGTACGACCTTTAGAAATGAGTGCATGGATTTGAAACATTGCAGTACCATGGTGCACCACTCTCCAGCGATGGTAAATCATAGACCAGCCACGGGGATCCCGTTTTACAGAAAAAATCCACGTGACGAAAAAACGAAGGGTAAAAAACTTCCTCGACGCGATTGAGGTTCGGATAGGATTTTTTGGGTATGAAACTAACCAGTGATGGCTGAAAGCTGTAATAGCTGTAGAACTCAGAGATACCTTCGTTTTGACTGGTTATGGCTCCCGTAACTCTAAACGAGCCAAGAGTTATGGCCCTCCGAAGAATCGATATCCACAGGGTGCAACATCTACGGTGCAAGGTGCAACATCCGTCCAAAATGACGAAACAGTGTCGTACGACCTTTAGAAATGAGTGCATGGATTTGAAACATTGCAGTACCATGGTGCACCACTCCCCAGCGATGGTAAATCATAGACCAGCCACGGGGATCCCGTTTTACAGAAAAAATCCACGTGACGAAAAAACGAAGGGTAAAAAACTTCCGTGACCCGATTGACGTTCGGATAGGATTTTTTTGGTATGAAACTAACCAGTGACGGCTGAAAGCTGCCATAGCTATAGAACTCACAGATACCTTCGTTTTGACTGGTTATGACTCCCGTAACTCTAAACGAGCCAAGAGTTATGGCCCTCCGAAGAATCGATATCCACAGGGTGCAACATCTACGGTGCAAGGTGCAACATCCGTCCAAAATGACGAAACAGTGCCGTATGACCTTTAGAAATGAGTGCATGAATTTGAAACATTGCAGTACTATGGTGCACCACTCTCCAGCGTTGGTAAATCATAGACCAGCCATGGGGATCCCGTTTTACAGAAAAAATCCACGTGACGAAAAAACGAAGGGTAAAAAAGTTCCTCGACGCGATTGAGGTTCGGATAGGATTTTTTGGGTATGAAACTAACCAGTGATGGCTGAAAGCTGTAATAGCTGTAGAACTCACAGATACCTTCGTTTTGACTGGTTATGGCTCCCGTAACTCTAAACGAGCCAAGAGTTATGGCCCTCCGAAGAATCGATATCCACAGGGTGCAACATCTACGGTGCAAGGTGCAACATCCGTCCAAAATGACGAAACAGTGTCGTACGACCTTTAGAAATGAGTGCATGGATTTGAAACATTGCAGTACCATGGTGCACCACTCCCCAGCGATGGTAAATCATAGACCAGCCACGGGGATCCCGTTTTACAGAAAAAATCCACGTGACGAAAAAACGAAGGGTAAAAAACTTCCGTGACCCGATTGACGTTCGGATAGGATTTTTTGGGTATGAAACTAACCAGTGATGGCTGAAAGCTGCCATAGCTATAGAACTCACAGATACCTTCGTTTTGACTTGTTATGGCTCCCGTAACTCTAAACGAGCCAAGAGTTATGGCCCTCCGAAGAATCGATATCCACAGGGTGCAACATCTACGGTGCAAGGTGCAACATCCGTCCAAAATGACGAAACAGTGCCGTACGACCTTTAGAAATGAGTGCATGGATTTGAAACATTGCAGTACCATGGTGCACCACTCTCCAGCGATGGTAAATCATAGACCAGCCACGGGGATCCCGTTTTACAGAAAAAATCCACGTGACGAAAAAACGAAGGGTAAAAAACTTCCTTGACCCGATTGAGGTTCGGATAGGATTTTTTGGGTATGAAACTAACCATTGACGGCTGAAAGCTGTCATATCTGTAGAACTCACAGATACCTTCGTTTTGACTGGTTATGGCTCCCGTAACTCTAAACAAGCCAAGAGTTATGGCCCTCCGAAGAATCGATATACACAGGGTGCAACATCTACGGTGCAAGGTGCAACATCCGTCCAAAATGACGAAACAGTGCCGTACGACCTTTAGAAATGAGTGCATGGATTTGAAACATTGCAGTACCATGGTGCACCACTCTCCAGCGATGGTAAATCATAGACCAGCCACGGTGATCCCGTTTTACAGAAAAAATCCACGTGACGAAAAAACGAAGGGTAAAAAACTTCCTTGACCCGATTGAGGTTCGGATAGGATTTTTGGGTACGAAACTAACCAGTGACGGCTGAAACCTGTCATAGCTGTAGAACTCACAGATACCTTCGTTTTGACTGGTTATGGCTCCCGTAACTTTAAACGAGCCAAGAGTTATGGCCCTTTGAAGAATCGATATCCACAGGGTGCAACATCTACGGTGCAAGGTGCAACATCCGTCCAAAATGACGAAACAGTGCCGTACGACCTTTAGAAATGAGTGCATGGATTTGAAACATTGCAGTACCATGGTGCACCACTCTCCAGCGATGGTAAATCATAGACCAGCCACGGGGATCCCGTTTTACAGAAAAAATCCACGTGACGAAAAAACGAAGGGTAAAAAACTTCCATGACCCGATTGAGGTTCGGATAGGATTTTTGGGTACGAAACTAACCAGTGACGGCTGAAAGCTGTCATAGCTGTAGAACTCACAGATACCTTCGTTTTGACTGGTTATGGCTCCCGTAACTCTAAACGAGCCAAGAGTTATGGCCCTCCGAAGAATCGATATCCACAGGGTGCAACATCTACGGTGCAAGGTGCAACATCCGTCCAAAATGACGAAACAGTGCCGTACGACCTTTAGAAATGAGTGCATGGATTTGAAACATTGCAGTACCATGGTACACCACTCTCCAGCGATGGTAAATCATAGACCAGCCACGGGGATCCCGTTTTACAGAAAAAATCCACGTGACGAAAAAACGAAGGGTAAAAAACATCCTTGACCCGATTGAGGTTCGGATAGGATTTTTTGGGTATGAAACTAACCAGTGACGGCTAAAAGCCGTCATAGCTGTAGAACTCACAGATACCTTCGTTTTCACTGGTTATGGCTCCCGTAACTCTAAACGAGCCAAGAGTTATGGCCCTCCGAAGAATCGATATCCACAGGGTGCAACATCTACGGTGCAAGGTGCAACATCCGTCCAAAATGACGAAACAGTGCCGTACGACCTTTAGAAATGAGTGCATGGATTTGAAACATTGCATTACCATGGTGCACCACTCTCCAGCAATGGTAAATCATAGACCAGCCACGGGGATCCCGTTTTACAGAAAAAATCCACGTGACGAAAAAACGAAGGGTAAAAAACATCCTTGACCCGATTGAGGTTCGGATAGGATTTTTTGGGTATGAAACTAACCAGTGACGGCTGAAAGCCGTCATAGATGTAGAACTCACAGATACCTTCGTTTTGACTTATGGCTCCCGTAACTCTAAACGAGCGAAGAGTTATGGCCCTCCGAAGAATCGATATCCACAGGGTGCAACATCTACGGTGCAAGGTGCAACATCCGTCCAAAATGACGAAACAGTGCCGTACGACCTTTAGAAATGAGTGCATGGATTTGAAACATTGCAGTACCGTGGTGCACCACTCTCCAGCGATTGTAAATCATAGACCAGCCACGGGGATCCCGTTTTACAGAAAAAATCCACGTGACGAAAAAACGAAGGGTAAAAAACTTCCTTGACCCGATTGAGGTTCGGATAGGATTTTTTGGGTATGAAACTAACCAGTGACGGCTGAAAGCTGTCATATCTGTAGAACTCACAGATACCTTCGTTTTGACTGGTTATGGCTCCCGTAACTCTAAACGAGCCAAGAGTTATGGCCCTCCGAAGAATCGATATCCACAGGGTGCAACATCTACGGTGCAAGGTGCAACATCCGTCCAAAATGACGAAACAGTGCCGTACGACCTTTAGAAATGAGTGCATGGATTTGAAACATTGCAGTACCATGGTGCACCACTCTCCAGCGATGGTAAATCATAGACAAGCCACGGTGATCCCGTTTTACAGAAAAAATCCACGTCACGGAAAGCCAAGGGTAAAAAACTTCCTTGACCCGATTGAGGTTCGGATAGGATTTTTGGGTACGAAACTAACCAGTGACGGCTGAAACCTGTCGTAGCTGTAGAACTCACAGATACCTTCGTTTTGACTGGTTATGGCTCCCGTAACTCTAAACGAGCCAAGAGTTATGGCCCTTTGAAGAATCGATATCCACAGGGTGCAACATCTACGGTGCAAGGTGCAACATCCGTCCAAAATGACGAAATAGTGTTGTACGACCTTTAGAAATTAGTGCATGGATTTGAAACATTGCAGTACCATGGTGCACCACTCTCCAGCGATGGTAAATCATAGATCAGCCACAGGGATCCCGTTTTACAGAAAAAATACACGTGACGAAAAAACGAAGGGTAAAAAACTTCCTTGATCCGATTGAGGTTCGGATAGGATTTTTTGGGTATGAAACTAACCAGTGATAGCTGAAAGCTGTCATAGCTGTAGAACTCACAGATACCTTCGTTTTGACTGGTTATGGCTCTCGTAACTCTAAACGAGCCAAGAGTTATGGCCCTCCGAAGAATCGATATCCACAGGGTGCAAGATCTACGGTGCAAGGTGCAACATCCGTCCAAAATGACGAAACAGTGCCGTACGACCTTTTGAAATTAGTACATGGATTTGAAACATTGCAGTACCATGGTACACCACTCTCCAGCGATGGTAAATCATAGACCAGCCACGGTGATCCCGTTTTACAGAAAAAATCCACGTGACGAAAAAACGAAGGGTAAAAAACTTCCTTGACCTGATTGAGGTTCGGATAGGATTTTTTGGGTATGAAACTAACCAGTGACGGCTAAAAGCCGTCATAGCTGTAGAACTCACAGATACCTTCGTTTTCACTGGTTATGGCTCCCGTAACTCTAAACGAGCCAAGAGTTATGGCCCTCCGAAGAATCGATATCCACAGGGTGCAACATCTACGGTGCAAGGTGCAACATCCGTCCAAAATGACGAAAAAGTGCCGTACGACCTTTAGAAATGAGTGCATGGATTTGAAACATTGCAGTACCATGGTGCACCACTCTCCAGCAATGGTAAATCATAGACCAGCCACGGGGATCCCGTTTTACAGAAAAAATCCACGTGACGAAAAAACGAAGGGTAAAAAACATCCTTGACCCGATTGAGGTTCGGATAGGATTTTTTGGGTATGAAACTAACCAGTGACGGCTGAAAGCCGTCATAGCTGTAGAACTCACAGATACCTTCGTTTTGACTTATGGCTCCCGTAACTCTAAACGAGCGAAGAGTTATGGCCCTCCGAAGAATCGATATCCACAGGGTGCAACATCTACGGTGCAAGGTGCAACATCCGTCCAAAATGACGAAACAGTGCCGTACGACCTTTAGAAATGAGTGCATGGATTTGAAACATTGCAGTACCGTGGTGCACCACTCTCCAGCGATTGTAAATCATAGACCAGCCACGGGGAACCCGTTTTACAGAAAAAATCCACGTGACGAAAAAACGAAGGGTAAAAAACTTCCTTGACCCGATTGAGGTTCGGATAGGATTTTTTGGGTATGAAACTAACCAGTGACGGCTGAAAGCTGTCATATCTGTAGAACTCACAGATACCTTCGTTTTGACTGGTTATGGCTCCCGTAACTCTAAACGAGCCAAGAGTTATGGCCCTCCGAAGAATCGATATCCACAGGGTGCAACATCTACGGTGCAAGGTGCAACATCCGTCCAAAATGACGAAACAGTGCCGTACGACCTTTAGAAATGAGTGCATGGATTTGAAACATTGCAGTACCATGGTGCACCACTCTCCAGCGATGGTAAATCATAGACCAGCCATGGTGATCCCGTTTTACAGAAAAAATCCACGTCACGGAAAGCCAAGGGTAAAAAACTTCCTTGACCCGATTGAGGTTCGGATAGGATTTTTGGGTACGAAACTAACCAGTGACGGCTGAAACCTGTCGTAGCTGTAGAACTCACAGATACCTTCGTTTTGACTGGTTATGGCTCCCGTAACTCTAAACGAGCCAAGAGTTATGGCCCTTTGAAGAATCGATATCCACAGGGTGCAACATCTACGGTGCAAGGTGCAACATCCGTCCAAAATGACGAAACAGTGTTGTACGACCTTTAGAAATTAGTGCATGGATTTGAAACATTGCAGTACCATGGTGCACCACTCTCCAGCGATGGTAAATCATAGATCAGCCACAGGGATCCCGTTTTACAGAAAAAATACACGTGACGAAAAAACGAAGGGTAAAAAACTTCCTTGATCCGATTGAGGTTCGGATAGGATTTTTTGGGTATGAAACTAACCAGTGACGGCTGAAAGCCGTCATAGCTGTAGAACTCACAGATACCTTCGTTTTGACTGGTTATGGCTCCCGTAACTCTAAACGAGCCAAGAGTTATGGCCCTCCGAAGAATCGATATCCACAGGGTGCAAGATCTACGGTGCAAGGTGCAACATCCGTCCAAAATGACGAAACAGTGCCGTACGACCTTTTGAAATTAGTACATGGATTTGAAACATTGCAGTACCATGGTACACCACTCTCCAGCGATGGTAAATCATAGACCAGCCACGGGGATCCCGTTTTACAGAAAAAATCCACGTGACGAAAAAACGAAGGGTAAAAAACTTCCTTGACCTGATTGAGGTTCGGATAGGATTTTTTGGGTAAAACTAACCAGTGATGGCAGAAAGCTGTCATAGCTGTAGAACTCACAGATACCTTCGTTTTGACTGGTTATGGCTCTCGTAACTCTAAACGAGCCAAGATTTATGGCCCTCCGAAGAATCGATATCCACAGGGTGCAACATCTACGGTGCAAGGTGCGACATCCGGCCAAAATGACGAAACAGTGCCGTACGACCTTTAGAAATGAGTGCATGGATTTGAAACATTGCAGTACCATGGTGCACCACTCCCCAGCGATGGTAAATCATAGACCAGCCACGGGGATCCCGTTTTACAGAAAAAATCCACGTGACGAAAAAACGAAGGGTAAAAAACTTCCATGACCCGATTGAGGTTCGGATAGGATTTTTGGGTACGAAACTAACCAGTGACGGCTGAAAGCTGTCATAGCTGTAGAACTCATAGATACCTTCGTTTTGACTGGTTATGGCTCCCGTAACTCTAAACGAGCCAAGAGTTATGGCCCTCCGAAGAATCGATATCCACAGGGTGCAACATCTACCGTGCAAGGTGCAACATCCGTCCAAAATGACGAAACAGTGTCGTACGACCTTTAGAAATGAGTGCATGGATTTGAAACATTGCAGTACCATGGTACACCACTCTCTAGCGATGGTAAATCATAGACCAGCCACGGGGATCCCGTTTTACAGAAAAAATCCACGTGACGAAAAAACGAAGGGTAAAAAACATCCTTGACCCGATTGAGGTTCGGATAGGATTTTTTGGGTATGAAACTAACCAGTGACGGCTAAAAGCCGTCATAGCTGTAGAACTCACAGATACCTTCGTTTTCACTGGTTATGGCTCCCGTAACTCTAAACGAGCCAAGAGTTATGGCCCTCCGAAGAATCGATATCCACAGGGTGCAACATCTACGGTGCAAGGTGCAACATCCGTCCAAAATGACGAAACAGTACCGTACGACCTTTAGAAATGAGTGCATGGATTTGAAACATTGCAGTACCATGGTGCTCCACTCTCCAGCAATGGTAAATCATAGACCAGCCACGGGGATCCCGTTTTACAGAAAAAATCCACGTGACGAAAAAACGAAGGGTAAAAAACATCCTTGACCCGATTGAGGTTCGGATAGGACTTTTTGGGTATGAAACTAACCAGTGACGGCTGAAAGCCGTCATAGCTGTAGAACTCACAGATACCTTCGTTTTGACTTATGGCTCCCGTAACTCTAAACGAGCCAAGAGTTATGGCCCTCCGAAGAATCGATATCCACAGGGTGCAACATCTACGGTGCAAGGTGCAACATCCGTCCAAAATGACGAAACAGTGCCGTACGACCTTTGGAAATGAGTGCATGGATTTGAAACATTGCAGTACCATGGTGCACCACTCTCCAGCGATGGTAAATCATAGACCAGCCACGGGGATCCCGTTTTACAGAAAAAATCCACGTGACGAAAAACGAAGGGTAAAAAACTTCCTTGACCCGATGGAGGTTCGGATAGGATTTTTTGGGTATGAAACTAACCAGTAACGGCTGAAAGCTGTCATATCTGTAGAACTCACAGATACCTTCGTTTTGACTGGTTATGGCTCCCGTAACTCTAAACGAGCCAAGAGTTATGGCCCTCCGAAGAATCGATATCCACAGGGTGCAACATCTACGGTGCAAGGTGCAACATCCGTCCAAAATGACGAAATAGTGCCGTACGACCTTTAGAAATGAGTGCATGGATTTGAAACATTGCAGTATCATGGTGCACCACTCTCCAGCGATGGTAAATCATAGACCAGCCACGGTGATCCCGTTTTACAGAAAAAATCCACGTGACGAAAAACAAAGGCTAAAAAACTTCCTTGACCCGATTGAGGTTCGGATAGGATTTTTGGGTACGAAACTAACCAGTGACGGCTGAAACCTGTCGTAGCTGTAGAACTCACAGATACCTTCATTTTGACTGGTTATGGCTCCCGTAACTCTAAACGAGCCAAGAGTTATGGCCCTCCGAAGAATCGATATCCACAGGGTGCAACATCTACGGTGCAAGGTGCAACATCCGTCCAAAATGACGAAACAGTGCCGTACGACCTTTAGAAATGAGTGCATGGATTTGAAACATTGCAGTACCATGGTGCACCACTCTCCAGCGATGGTAAATCATAGACCAGCCACGGGGATCCCGTTTTACAGAAAAAATCCACGTGACGAAAAAACGAAGGGTAAAAAACTTCCTCGACGCGATTGAGGTTCGGATAGGATTTTTTGGGTATGAAACTTACCAGTGATGGCTGAAAGCGGTAATAGCTGTAGAACTCACAGATACCTTCGTTTTGACTGGTTATGGCTCCCGTAACTCTAAACGAGCCAAGAGTTATGGCCCTCCGAAGAATCGATATCCACAGGGTGCAACATCTACGGTGCAAGGTGCAACATCCGTCCAAAATGACGAAACAGTGTCGTACGACCTTTAGAAATGAGTGCATGGATTTGAAACATTGCAGTATCATGGTGCACCACTCTCCAGCGATGGTAAATCATAGACCAGCCACGGTGATCCCGTTTTACAGAAAAAATCCACGTGACGAAAAACTAAGGCTAAAAAACTTCCTTGACCCGATTGAGGTTCGGATAGGATTTTTGGGTACGAAACTAACCAGTGACGGCTGAAACCTGTCGTAGCTGTAGAACTCACAGATACCTTCGTTTTGACTGGTTATGGCTCCCGTAACTCTAAACGAGCCAAGAGTTATGGCCCTCCGAAGAATCGATATCCACAGGGTGCAACATCTACGGTGCAAGGTGCAACATCCGTCCAAAATGACGAAACAGTGCCGTACGACCTTTAGAAATGAGTTCATGGATTTGAAACATTGCAGTACTATGGTGCACCACTCTCCAGCGTTGGTAAATCATAGACCAGCCATGGGGATCCCGTTTTACAGAAAAAATCCACGTGACGAAAAAACGAAGGGTAAAAAACTTCCTCGACGCGATTGAGGTTCGGATAGGATTTTTTGGGTATGAAACTAACCAGTGATGGCTGAAAGCTGTAATAGCTGTAGAACTCACAGATACCTTCGTTTTGACTGGTTATGGCTCCCGTAACTCTAAACGAGCCAAGAGTTATGGCCCTCCGAAGAATCGATATCCACAGGGTGCAACATCTACGGTGCAAGGTGCAACATCCGTCCAAAATGACGAAACAGTGTCGTACGACCTTTAGAAATGAGTGCATGGATTTGAAACATTGCAGTACCATGGTGCACCACTCCCCAGCGATGGTAAATCATCGACCAGCCACGGGGATCCCGTTTTACAGAAAAAATCCACGTGACGAAAAAACGAAGGGTAAAAAACTTCCATGACCCGATTGACGTTCGGATAGGATTTTTTGGGTATGAAACTAACCAGTGATGGTTGAAAGCTGCCATAGCTATAGAACTCACAGATACCTTCGTTTTGACTGGTTATGGCTCCCGTAACTCTAAACGAGCCAAGAGTTATGGCCCTCCGAAGAATCGATATCCACAGGGTGCAACATCTACGGTGCAAGGTGCAACATCCGTCCAAAATGACGAAACAGTGCCGTATGACCTTTAGAAATGAGTGCATGGATTTGAAACATTGCAGTACTATGGTGCACCACTCTCCAGCGTTGGTAAATCATAGACCAGCCATGGGGATCCCGTTTTACAGAAAAAATCCACGTGACGAAAAAACGAAGGGTAAAAAAGTTCCTCGACGCGATTGAGGTTCGGATAGGATTTTTTGGGTATGAAACTAACCAGTGATGGCTGAAAGCTGTAATAGCTGTAGAACTCACAGATACCTTCGTTTTGACTGGTTATGGCTCCCGTAACTCTAAACGAGCCAAGAGTTATGGCCCTCCGAAGAATCGATATCCACAGGGTGCAACATCTACGGTGCAAGGTGCAACATCCGTCCAAAATGACGAAACAGTGTCGTACGACCTTTAGAAATGAGTGCATGGATTTGAAACATTGCAGTACCATGGTGCACCACTCCCCAGCGATGGTAAATCATAGACCAGCCACGGGGATCCCGTTTTACAGAAAAAATCCACGTGACGAAAAAACGAAGGGTAAAAAACTTCCGTGACCCGATTGACGTTCGGATAGGATTTTTTGGGTATGAAACTAACCAGTGATGGCTGAAAGCTGCCATAGCTATAGAACTCACAGATACCTTCGTTTTGACTTGTTATGGCTCCCGTAACTCTAAACGAGCCAAGAGTTATGGCCCTCCGAAGAATCGATATCCACAGGGTGCAACATCTACGGTGCAAGGTGCAACATCCGTCCAAAATGACGAAACAGTGCCGTACGACCTTTAGAAATGAGTGCATGGATTTGAAACATTGCAGTACCATGGTGCACCACTCTCCAGCGATGGTAAATCATAGACCAGCCACGGGGATCCCGTTTTACAGAAAAAATCCACGTGACGAAAAAACGAAGGGTAAAAAACTTCCTTGACCCGATTGAGGTTCGGATAGGATTTTTTGGGTATGAAACTAACCATTGACGGCTGAAAGCTGTCATATCTGTAGAACTCACAGATACCTTCGTTTTGACTGGTTATGGCTCCCGTAACTCTAAACAAGCCAAGAGTTATGGCCCTCCGAAGAATCGATATACACAGGGTGCAACATCTACGGTGCAAGGTGCAACATCCGTCCAAAATGACGAAACAGTGCCGTACGACCTTTAGAAATGAGTGCATGGATTTGAAACATTGCAGTACCATGGTGCACCACTCTCCAGCGATGGTAAATCATAGACCAGCCACGGTGATCCCGTTTTACAGAAAAAATCCACGTGACGAAAAAACGAAGGGTAAAAAACTTCCTTGACCCGATTGAGGTTCGGATAGGATTTTTGGGTACGAAACTAACCAGTGACGGCTGAAACCTGTCATAGCTGTAGAACTCACAGATACCTTCGTTTTGACTGGTTATGGCTCCCGTAACTTTAAACGAGCCAAGAGTTATGGCCCTTTGAAGAATCGATATCCACAGGGTGCAACATCTACGGTGCAAGGTGCAACATCCGTCCAAAATGACGAAACAGTGCCGTACGACCTTTAGAAATGAGTGCATGGATTTGAAACATTGCAGTACCATGGTGCACCACTCTCCAGCGATGGTAAATCATAGACCAGCCACGGGGATCCCGTTTTACAGAAAAAATCCACGTGACGAAAAAACGAAGGGTAAAAAACTTCCATGACCCGATTGAGGTTCGGATAGGATTTTTGGGTACGAAACTAACCAGTGACGGCTGAAAGCTGTCATAGCTGTAGAACTCACAGATACCTTCGTTTTGACTGGTTATGGCTCCCGTAACTATAAACGAGCCAAGAGTTATGGCCCTCCGAAGAATCGATATCCACAGGGTGCAACATCTACGGTGCAAGGTGCAACATCCGTCCAAAATGACGAAACAGTGCCGTACGACCTTTAGAAATGAGTGCATGGATTTGAAACATTGCAGTACCATGGTACACCACTCTCCAGCGATGGTAAATCATAGACCAGCCACGGGGATCCCGTTTTACAGAAAAAATCCACGTGACGAAAAAACGAAGGGTAAAAAACATCCTTGACCCGATTGAGGTTCGGATAGGATTTTTTGGGTATGAAACTAACCAGTGACGGCTAAAAGCCGTCATAGCTGTAGAACTCACAGATACCTTCGTTTTCACTGGTTATGGCTCCCGTAACTCTAAACGAGCCAAGAGTTATGGCCCTCCGAAGAATCGATATCCACAGGGTGCAACATCTACGGTGCAAGGTGCAACATCCGTCCAAAATGACGAAACAGTGCCGTACGACCTTTAGAAATGAGTGCATGGATTTGAAACATTGCATTACCATGGTGCACCACTCTCCAGCAATGGTAAATCATAGACCAGCCACGGGGATCCCGTTTTACAGAAAAAATCCACGTGACGAAAAAACGAAGGGTAAAAAACATCCTTGACCCGATTGAGGTTCGGATAGGATTTTTTGGGTATGAAACTAACCAGTGACGGCTGAAAGCCGTCATAGATGTAGAACTCACAGATACCTTCGTTTTGACTTATGGCTCCCGTAACTCTAAACGAGCGAAGAGTTATGGCCCTCCGAAGAATCGATATCCACAGGGTGCAACATCTACGGTGCAAGGTGCAACATCCGTCCAAAATGACGAAACAGTGCCGTACGACCTTTAGAAATGAGTGCATGGATTTGAAACATTGCAGTACCGTGGTGCACCACTCTCCAGCGATTGTAAATCATAGACCAGCCACGGGGATCCCGTTTTACAGAAAAAATCCACGTGACGAAAAAACGAAGGGTAAAAAACTTCCTTGACCCGATTGAGGTTCGGATAGGATTTTTTGGGTATGAAACTAACCAGTGACGGCTGAAAGCTGTCATATCTGTAGAACTCACAGATACCTTCGTTTTGACTGGTTATGGCTCCCGTAACTCTAAACGAGCCAAGAGTTATGGCCCTCCGAAGAATCGATATCCACAGGGTGCAACATCTACGGTGCAAGGTGCAACATCCGTCCAAAATGACGAAACAGTGCCGTACGACCTTTAGAAATGAGTGCATGGATTTGAAACATTGCAGTACCATGGTGCACCACTCTCCAGCGATGGTAAATCATAGACAAGCCACGGTGATCCCGTTTTACAGAAAAAATCCACGTCACGGAAAGCCAAGGGTAAAAAACTTCCTTGACCCGATTGAGGTTCGGATAGGATTTTTGGGTACGAAACTAACCAGTGACGGCTGAAACCTGTCGTAGCTGTAGAACTCACAGATACCTTCGTTTTGACTGGTTATGGCTCCCGTAACTCTAAACGAGCCAAGAGTTATGGCCCTTTGAAGAATCGATATCCACAGGGTGCAACATCTACGGTGCAAGGTGCAACATCCGTCCAAAATGACGAAATAGTGTTGTACGACCTTTAGAAATTAGTGCATGGATTTGAAACATTGCAGTACCATGGTGCACCACTCTCCAGCGATGGTAAATCATAGATCAGCCACAGGGATCCCGTTTTACAGAAAAAATACACGTGACGAAAAAACGAAGGGTAAAAAACTTCCTTGATCCGATTGAGGTTCGGATAGGATTTTTTGGGTATGAAACTAACCAGTGATAGCTGAAAGCTGTCATAGCTGTAGAACTCACAGATACCTTCGTTTTGACTGGTTATGGCTCTCGTAACTCTAAACGAGCCAAGAGTTATGGCCCTCCGAAGAATCGATATCCACAGGGTGCAAGATCTACGGTGCAAGGTGCAACATCCGTCCAAAATGACGAAACAGTGCCGTACGACCTTTTGAAATTAGTACATGGATTTGAAACATTGCAGTACCATGGTACACCACTCTCCAGCGATGGTAAATCATAGACCAGCCACGGTGATCCCGTTTTACAGAAAAAATCCACGTGACGAAAAAACGAAGGGTAAAAAACTTCCTTGACCTGATTGAGGTTCGGATAGGATTTTTTGGGTATGAAACTAACCAGTGACGGCTAAAAGCCGTCATAGCTGTAGAACTCACAGATACCTTCGTTTTCACTGGTTATGGCTCCCGTAACTCTAAACGAGCCAAGAGTTATGGCCCTCCGAAGAATCGATATCCACAGGGTGCAACATCTACGGTGCAAGGTGCAACATCCGTCCAAAATGACGAAAAAGTGCCGTACGACCTTTAGAAATGAGTGCATGGATTTGAAACATTGCAGTACCATGGTGCACCACTCTCCAGCAATGGTAAATCATAGACCAGCCACGGGGATCCCGTTTTACAGAAAAAATCCACGTGACGAAAAAACGAAGGGTAAAAAACATCCTTGACCCGATTGAGGTTCGGATAGGATTTTTTGGGTATGAAACTAACCAGTGACGGCTGAAAGCCGTCATAGCTGTAGAACTCACAGATACCTTCGTTTTGACTTATGGCTCCCGTAACTCTAAACGAGCGAAGAGTTATGGCCCTCCGAAGAATCGATATCCACAGGGTGCAACATCTACGGTGCAAGGTGCAACATCCGTCCAAAATGACGAAACAGTGCCGTACGACCTTTAGAAATGAGTGCATGGATTTGAAACATTGCAGTACCGTGGTGCACCACTCTCCAGCGATTGTAAATCATAGACCAGCCACGGGGAACCCGTTTTACAGAAAAAATCCACGTGACGAAAAAACGAAGGGTAAAAAACTTCCTTGACCCGATTGAGGTTCGGATAGGATTTTTTGGGTATGAAACTAACCAGTGACGGCTGAAAGCTGTCATATCTGTAGAACTCACAGATACCTTCGTTTTGACTGGTTATGGCTCCCGTAACTCTAAACGAGCCAAGAGTTATGGCCCTCCGAAGAATCGATATCCACAGGGTGCAACATCTACGGTGCAAGGTGCAACATCCGTCCAAAATGACGAAACAGTGCCGTACGACCTTTAGAAATGAGTGCATGGATTTGAAACATTGCAGTACCATGGTGCACCACTCTCCAGCGATGGTAAATCATAGACCAGCCATGGTGATCCCGTTTTACAGAAAAAATCCACGTCACGGAAAGCCAAGGGTAAAAAACTTCCTTGACCCGATTGAGGTTCGGATAGGATTTTTGGGTACGAAACTAACCAGTGACGGCTGAAACCTGTCGTAGCTGTAGAACTCACAGATACCTTCGTTTTGACTGGTTATGGCTCCCGTAACTCTAAACGAGCCAAGAGTTATGGCCCTTTGAAGAATCGATATCCACAGGGTGCAACATCTACGGTGCAAGGTGCAACATCCGTCCAAAATGACGAAACAGTGTTGTACGACCTTTAGAAATTAGTGCATGGATTTGAAACATTGCAGTACCATGGTGCACCACTCTCCAGCGATGGTAAATCATAGATCAGCCACAGGGATCCCGTTTTACAGAAAAAATACACGTGACGAAAAAACGAAGGGTAAAAAACTTCCTTGATCCGATTGAGGTTCGGATAGGATTTTTTGGGTATGAAACTAACCAGTGACGGCTGAAAGCCGTCATAGCTGTAGAACTCACAGATACCTTCGTTTTGACTGGTTATGGCTCCCGTAACTCTAAACGAGCCAAGAGTTATGGCCCTCCGAAGAATCGATATCCACAGGGTGCAAGATCTACGGTGCAAGGTGCAACATCCGTCCAAAATGACGAAACAGTGCCGTACGACCTTTTGAAATTAGTACATGGATTTGAAACATTGCAGTACCATGGTACACCACTCTCCAGCGATGGTAAATCATAGACCAGCCACGGGGATCCCGTTTTACAGAAAAAATCCACGTGACGAAAAAACGAAGGGTAAAAAACTTCCTTGACCTGATTGAGGTTCGGATAGGATTTTTTGGGTAAAACTAACCAGTGATGGCAGAAAGCTGTCATAGCTGTAGAACTCACAGATACCTTCGTTTTGACTGGTTATGGCTCTCGTAACTCTAAACGAGCCAAGATTTATGGCCCTCCGAAGAATCGATATCCACAGGGTGCAACATCTACGGTGCAAGGTGCGACATCCGGCCAAAATGACGAAACAGTGCCGTACGACCTTTAGAAATGAGTGCATGGATTTGAAACATTGCAGTACCATGGTGCACCACTCCCCAGCGATGGTAAATCATAGACCAGCCACGGGGATCCCGTTTTACAGAAAAAATCCACGTGACGAAAAAACGAAGGGTAAAAAACTTCCATGACCCGATTGAGGTTCGGATAGGATTTTTGGGTACGAAACTAACCAGTGACGGCTGAAAGCTGTCATAGCTGTAGAACTCATAGATACCTTCGTTTTGACTGGTTATGGCTCCCGTAACTCTAAACGAGCCAAGAGTTATGGCCCTCCGAAGAATCGATATCCACAGGGTGCAACATCTACCGTGCAAGGTGCAACATCCGTCCAAAATGACGAAACAGTGTCGTACGACCTTTAGAAATGAGTGCATGGATTTGAAACATTGCAGTACCATGGTACACCACTCTCTAGCGATGGTAAATCATAGACCAGCCACGGGGATCCCGTTTTACAGAAAAAATCCACGTGACGAAAAAACGAAGGGTAAAAAACATCCTTGACCCGATTGAGGTTCGGATAGGATTTTTTGGGTATGAAACTAACCAGTGACGGCTAAAAGCCGTCATAGCTGTAGAACTCACAGATACCTTCGTTTTCACTGGTTATGGCTCCCGTAACTCTAAACGAGCCAAGAGTTATGGCCCTCCGAAGAATCGATATCCACAGGGTGCAACATCTACGGTGCAAGGTGCAACATCCGTCCAAAATGACGAAACAGTACCGTACGACCTTTAGAAATGAGTGCATGGATTTGAAACATTGCAGTACCATGGTGCTCCACTCTCCAGCAATGGTAAATCATAGACCAGCCACGGGGATCCCGTTTTACAGAAAAAATCCACGTGACGAAAAAACGAAGGGTAAAAAACATCCTTGACCCGATTGAGGTTCGGATAGGACTTTTTGGGTATGAAACTAACCAGTGACGGCTGAAAGCCGTCATAGCTGTAGAACTCACAGATACCTTCGTTTTGACTTATGGCTCCCGTAACTCTAAACGAGCCAAGAGTTATGGCCCTCCGAAGAATCGATATCCACAGGGTGCAACATCTACGGTGCAAGGTGCAACATCCGTCCAAAATGACGAAACAGTGCCGTACGACCTTTGGAAATGAGTGCATGGATTTGAAACATTGCAGTACCATGGTGCACCACTCTCCAGCGATGGTAAATCATAGACCAGCCACGGGGATCCCGTTTTACAGAAAAAATCCACGTGACGAAAAACGAAGGGTAAAAAACTTCCTTGACCCGATGGAGGTTCGGATAGGATTTTTTGGGTATGAAACTAACCAGTAACGGCTGAAAGCTGTCATATCTGTAGAACTCACAGATACCTTCGTTTTGACTGGTTATGGCTCCCGTAACTCTAAACGAGCCAAGAGTTATGGCCCTCCGAAGAATCGATATCCACAGGGTGCAACATCTACGGTGCAAGGTGCAACATCCGTCCAAAATGACGAAATAGTGCCGTACGACCTTTAGAAATGAGTGCATGGATTTGAAACATTGCAGTATCATGGTGCACCACTCTCCAGCGATGGTAAATCATAGACCAGCCACGGTGATCCCGTTTTACAGAAAAAATCCACGTGACGAAAAACAAAGGCTAAAAAACTTCCTTGACCCGATTGAGGTTCGGATAGGATTTTTGGGTACGAAACTAACCAGTGACGGCTGAAACCTGTCGTAGCTGTAGAACTCACAGATACCTTCATTTTGACTGGTTATGGCTCCCGTAACTCTAAACGAGCCAAGAGTTATGGCCCTCCGAAGAATCGATATCCACAGGGTGCAACATCTACGGTGCAAGGTGCAACATCCGTCCAAAATGACGAAACAGTGCCGTACGACCTTTAGAAATGAGTGCATGGATTTGAAACATTGCAGTACCATGGTGCACCACTCTCCAGCGATGGTAAATCATAGACCAGCCACGGGGATCCCGTTTTACAGAAAAAATCCACGTGACGAAAAAACGAAGGGTAAAAAACTTCCTCGACGCGATTGAGGTTCGGATAGGATTTTTTGGGTATGAAACTTACCAGTGATGGCTGAAAGCGGTAATAGCTGTAGAACTCACAGATACCTTCGTTTTGACTGGTTATGGCTCCCGTAACTCTAAACGAGCCAAGAGTTATGGCCCTCCGAAGAATCGATATCCACAGGGTGCAACATCTACGGTGCAAGGTGCAACATCCGTCCAAAATGACGAAACAGTGTCGTACGACCTTTAGAAATGAGTGCATGGATTTGAAACATTGCAGTATCATGGTGCACCACTCTCCAGCGATGGTAAATCATAGACCAGCCACGGTGATCCCGTTTTACAGAAAAAATCCACGTGACGAAAAACTAAGGCTAAAAAACTTCCTTGACCCGATTGAGGTTCGGATAGGATTTTTGGGTACGAAACTAACCAGTGACGGCTGAAACCTGTCGTAGCTGTAGAACTCACAGATACCTTCGTTTTGACTGGTTATGGCTCCCGTAACTCTAAACGAGCCAAGAGTTATGGCCCTCCGAAGAATCGATATCCACAGGGTGCAACATCTACGGTGCAAGGTGCAACATCCGTCCAAAATGACGAAACAGTGCCGTACGACCTTTAGAAATGAGTTCATGGATTTGAAACATTGCAGTACTATGGTGCACCACTCTCCAGCGTTGGTAAATCATAGACCAGCCATGGGGATCCCGTTTTACAGAAAAAATCCACGTGACGAAAAAACGAAGGGTAAAAAACTTCCTCGACGCGATTGAGGTTCGGATAGGATTTTTTGGGTATGAAACTAACCAGTGATGGCTGAAAGCTGTAATAGCTGTAGAACTCACAGATACCTTCGTTTTGACTGGTTATGGCTCCCGTAACTCTAAACGAGCCAAGAGTTATGGCCCTCCGAAGAATCGATATCCACAGGGTGCAACATCTACGGTGCAAGGTGCAACATCCGTCCAAAATGACGAAACAGTGTCGTACGACCTTTAGAAATGAGTGCATGGATTTGAAACATTGCAGTACCATGGTGCACCACTCCCCAGCGATGGTAAATCATCGACCAGCCACGGGGATCCCGTTTTACAGAAAAAATCCACGTGACGAAAAAACGAAGGGTAAAAAACTTCCATGACCCGATTGACGTTCGGATAGGATTTTTTGGGTATGAAACTAACCAGTGATGGTTGAAAGCTGCCATAGCTATAGAACTCAGAGATACCTTCGTTTTGACTGGTTATGGCTCTCGTAACTCTAAACGAGCCAAGAGTTATGGCCCTCCGAAGAATCGATATCCACAGGGTGCAACATCTACGGTGCAAGGTGCAACATTCGTCCAAAATGACGAAACAGTGCCGTACGACCTTTAGAAATGAGTGCATGGATTTGAAACATTGCAGTACCATGGTGCACCACTCTCCAGCGATGGTAAATCATAGACCAGCCACGGGGATCCCGTTTTACAGAAAAAATCCACGTGACGAAAAAACGAAGGGTAAAAAACTTCCTCGACGCGATTGAGGTTCGGATAGGATTTTTTGGGTATGAAACTAACCAGTGATGGCTGAAAGCTGTAATAGCTGTAGAACTCGGAGATACCTTCGTTTTGACTGGTTATGGCTCCCGTAACTCTAAACGAGCCAAGAGTTATGGCCCTCCGAAGAATCGATATCCACAGGGTGCAACATCTACGGTGCAAGGTGCAACATCCGTCCAAAATGACGAAACAGTGCCGTACGACCTTTAGAAATGAGTGCATGGATTTGAAACATTGCAGTACCATGGTGCACCACTCTCCAGCAATGGTAAATCATAGACCAGCCACGGGGATCCCGTTTTACAGAAAAAATCCACGTGACGAAAAAACGAAGGGTAAAAAACTTCCGTGACCCGATTGACGTTCGGATAGGATTTTTTGGGTATGAAACTAACCAGTGATGGCTGAAAGCTGCCATAGCTATAAAACTCACAGATACCTTCGTTTTGACTTGTTATGGCTCCCGTAACTCTAAACGAGCCAAGAGTTATGGCCCTCCGAAGAATCGATATCCACAGGGTGCAACATCTACGGTGCAAGGTGCAACATCCGTCCAAAATGACGAAACAGTGCCGTACGACCTTTAGAAATGAGTGCATGGATTTGAAACATTGCAGTACCATGGTGCACCACTCTCCAGCGATGGTAAATCATAGACCAGCCACGGGGATCCCGTTTTACAGAAAAAATCCACGTGACGAAAAAACGAAGGGTAAAAAACTTCCTTGATCCGATTGAGGTTCGGATAGGATTTTTTGGGTATGAAACTAACCATTGACGGCTGAAAGCTGTCATATCTGTAGAACTCACAGATACCTTCGTTTTGACTGGTTATGGCTCCCGTAACTCTAAACAAGCCAAGAGTTATGGCCCTCCGAAGAATCGATATCCACAGGGTGCAACATCTACGGTGCAAGGTGCAACATCCGTCCAAAATGACGAAACAGTGCCGTACGACCTTTAGAAATGAGTGCATGGATTTGAAACATTGCAGTACCATGGTGCACCACTCTCCAGCGATGGTAAATCATAGACCAGCCACGGTGATCCCGTTTTACAGAAAAAATCCACGTGACGAAAAAACGAAGGGTAAAAAACTTCCTTGACCCGATTGAGGTTCGGATAGGATTTTTGGGTACGAAACTAACCAGTGACGGCTGAAACCTGTCATAGCTGTAGAACTCACAGATACCTTCGTTTTGACTGGTTATGGCTCCCGTAACTTTAAACGAGCCAAGAGTTATGGCCCTTTGAAGAATCGATATCCACAGGGTGCAACATCTACGGTGCAAGGTGCAACATCCGTCCAAAATGACGAAACAGTGCCGTACGACCTTTAGAAATGAGTGCATGGATTTGAAACATTGCAGTACCATGGTGCACCACTCTCCAGCGATGGTAAATCATAGACCAGCCACGGGGATCCCGTTTTACAGAAAAAATCCACGTGACGAAAAAACGAAGGGTAAAAAACTTCCATGACCCGATTGAGGTTCGGATAGGATTTTTGGGTACGAAACTAACCAGTGACGGCTGAAAGCTGTCATAGCTGTAGAACTCACAGATACCTTCGTTTTGACTGGTTATGGCTCCCGTAACTCTAAACGAGCCAAGAGTTATGGCCCTCCGAAGAATCGATATCCACAGGGTGCAACATCTACGGTGCAAGGTGCAACATCCGTCCAAAATGACGAAACAGTGCCGTACGACCTTTAGAAATGAGTGCATGGATTTGAAACATTGCAGTACCATGGTACACCACTCTCCAGCGATGGTAAATCATAGACCAGCCACGGGGATCCCGTTTTACAGAAAAAATCCACGTGACGAAAAAACGAAGGGTAAAAAACATCCTTGACCCGATTGAGGTTCGGATAGGATTTTTTGGGTATGAAACTAACCAGTGACGGCTAAAAGCCGTCATAGCTGTAGAACTCACAGATACCTTCGTTTTCACTGGTTATGGCTCCCGTAACTCTAAACGAGCCAAGAGTTATGGCCCTCCGAAGAATCGATATCCACAGGGTGCAACATCTACGGTGCAAGGTGCAACATCCGTCCAAAATGACGAAACAGTGCCGTACGACCTTTAGAAATGAGTGCATGGATTTGAAACATTGCAGTACCATGGTGCACCACTCTCCAGCAATGGTAAATCATAGACCAGCCACGGGGATCCCGTTTTACAGAAAAAATCCACGTGACGAAAAAACGAAGGGTAAAAAACATCCTTGACCCGATTGAGGTTCGGATAGGATTTTTTGGGTATGAAACTAACCAGTGACGGTTGAAAGCCGTCATAGCTGTAGAACTCACAGATACCTTCGTTTTGACTTATGGCTCCCGTAACTCTAAACGAGCGAAGAGTTATGGCCCTCCGAAGAATCGATATCCACAGGGTGCAACATCTACGGTGCAAGGTGCAACATCCGTCCAAAATGACGAAACAGTGCCGCACGACCTTTAGAAATGAGTGCATGGATTTGAAACATTGCAGTACCGTGGTGCACCACTCTCCAGCGATTGTAAATCATAGACCAGCCACGGGGATCCCGTTTTACAGAAAAAATCCACGTGACGAAAAAACGAAGGGTAAAAAACTTCCTTGACCCGATTGAGGTTCGGATAGGATTTTTTGGGTATGAAACTAACCAGTGACGGCTGAAAGCTGTCATATCTGTAGAACTCACAGATACCTTCGTTTTGACTGGTTATGGCTCCCGTAACTCTAAACGAGCCAAGAGTTATGGCCCTCCGAAGAATCGATATCCACAGGGTGCAACATCTACGGTGCAAGGTGCAACATCCGTCCAAAATGACGAAACAGTGCCGTACGACCTTTAGAAATGAGTGCATGGATTTGAAACATTGCAGTACCATGGTGCACCACTCTCCAGCGATGGTAAATCATAGACCAGCCACGGTGATCCCGTTTTACAGAAAAAATCCACGTCACGGAAAACCAAGGGTAAAAAACTTCCTTGACCCGATTGAGGTTCGGATAGGATTTTTGGGTACGAAACTAACCAGTGACGGCTGAAACCTGTCGTAGCTGTAGAACTCACAGATACCTTCGTTTTGACTGGTTATGGCTCCCGTAACTCTAAACGAGCCAAGAGTTATGGCCCTTTGAAGAATCGATATCCACAGGGTGCAACATCTACGGTGCAAGGTGCAACATCCGTCCAAAATGACGAAACAGTGTTGTACGACCTTTAGAAATTAGTGCATGGATTTGAAACATTGCAGTACCATGGTGCACCACTCTCCAGCGATGGTAAATCATAGATCAGCCACAGGGATCCCGTTTTACAGAAAAAATACACGTGACGAAAAAACGAAGGGTAAAAAACTTCCTTGATCCGATTGAGGTTCGGATAGGATTTTTTGGGTATGAAACTAACCAGTGATAGCTGAAAGCTGTCATAGCTGTAGAACTCACAGATACCTTCGTTTTGACTGGTTATGGCTCTCGTAACTCTAAACGAGCCAAGAGTTATGGCCCTCCGAAGAATCGATATCCACAGGGTGCAAGATCTACGGTGCAAGGTGCAACATCCGTCCAAAATGACGAAACAGTGCCGTACGACCTTTTGAAATTAGTACATGGATTTGAAACATTGCAGTACCATGGTACACCACTCTCCAGCGATGGTAAATCATAGACCAGCCACGGGGATCCCGTTTTACAGAAAAAATCCACGTGACGAAAAAACGAAGGGTAAAAAACTTCCTTGACCTGATTGAGGTTCGGATAGGATTTTTTGGGTAAAACTAACCAGTGATGGCAGAAAGCTGTCATAGCTGTAGAACTCACAGATACCTTCGTTTTGACTGGTTATGGCTCTCGTAACTCTAAACGAGCCAAGATTTATGGCCCTCCGAAGAATCGATATCCACAGGGTGCAACATCTACGGTGCAAGGTGCGACATCCGACCAAAATGACGAAACAGTGCCGTACGACCTTTAGAAATGAGTGCATGGATTTGAAACATTGCAGTACCATGGTGCACCACTCCCCAGCGATGGTAAATCATAGACCAGCCACGGGGATCCCGTTTTACAGAAAAAATCCACGTGACGAAAAAACGAAGGATAAAAAACTTCCATGACCCGATTGAGGTTCGGATAGGATTTTTGGGTACGAAACTAACCAGTGACGGCTGAAAGCTGTCATAGCTGTAGAACTCATAGATACCTTCGTTTTGACTGGTTATGGCTCCCGTAACTCTAAACGAGCCAAGAGTTATGGCCCTCCGAAGAATCGATATCCACAGGGTGCAACATCTACCGTGCAAGGTGCAACATCCGTCCAAAATGACGAAACAGTGTCGTACGACCTTTAGAAATGAGTGCATGGATTTGAAACATTGCAGTACCATGGTACACCACTCTCTAGCGATGGTAAATCATAGACCAGCCACGGGGATCCCGTTTTACAGAAAAAATCCACGTGACGAAAAAACGAAGGGTAAAAAACATCCTTGACCCGATTGAGGTACGGATAGGATTTTTTGGGTATGAAACTAACCAGTGACGGCTAAAAGCCGTCATAGCTGTAGAACTCACAGATACCTTCGTTTTCACTGGTTATGGCTCCCGTAACTCTAAACGAGCCAAGAGTTATGGCCCTCCGAAGAATCGATATCCACAGGGTGCAACATCTACGGTGCAAGGTGCAACATCCGTCCAAAATGACGAAACAGTGCCGTACGACCTTTAGAAATGAGTGCATGGATTTGAAACATTGCAGTACCATGGTGCTCCACTCTCCAGCAATGGTAAATCATAGACCAGCCACGGGGATCCCGTTTTACAGAAAAAATCCACGTGACGAAAAAACGAAGGGTAAAAAACATCCTTGACCCGATTGAGGTTCGGATAGGACTTTTTGGGTATGAAACTAACCAGTGACGGCTGAAAGCCGTCATAGCTGTAGAACTCACAGATACCTTCGTTTTGACTTATGGCTCCCGTAACTCTAAACGAGCCAAGAGTTATGGCCCTCCGAAGAATCGATATCCACAGGGTGCAACATCTACGGTGCAAGGTGCAACATCCGTCCAAAATGACGAAACAGTGCCGTACGACCTTTAGAAATGAGTGCATGGATTTGAAACATTGCAGTACCATGGTGCACCACTCTCCAGCGATGGTAAATCATAGACCAGCCACGGGGATCCCGTTTTACAGAAAAAATCCACGTGACGAAAAACGAAGGGTAAAAAACTTCCTTGACCCGATGGAGGTTCGGATAGGATTTTTTGGGTATGAAACTAACCAGTAACGGCTGAAAGCTGTCATATCTGTAGAACTCACAGATACCTTCGTTTTGACTGGTTATGGCTCCCATAACTCTAAACGAGCCAAGAGTTATGGCCCTCCGAAGAATCGATATCCACAGGGTGCAACATCTACGGTGCAAGGTGCAACATCCGTCCAAAATGACGAAATAGTGCCGTACGACCTTTAGAAATGAGTGCATGGATTTGAAACATTGCAGTATCATGGTGCACCACTCTCCAGCGATGGTAAATCATAGACCAGCCACGGTGATCCCGTTTTACAGAAAAAATCCACGTGACGAAAAACCAAGGCTAAAAAACTTCCTTGACCCGATTGAGGTTCGGATAGGATTTTTGGGTACGAAACTAACCAGTGACGGCTGAAACCTGTCGTAGCTGTAGAACTCACAGATACCTTCGTTTTGACTGGTTATGGCTCCCGTAACTCTAAACGAGCCAAGAGTTATGGCCCTCCGAAGAATCGATATCCACAGGGTGCAACATCTACGGTGCAAGGTGCAACATCCGTCCAAAATGACGAAACAGTGCCGTACGACCTTTAGAAATGAGTGCATGGATTTGAAACATTGCAGTACCATGGTGCACCACTCTCCAGCGATGGTAAATCATAGACCAGCCACGGGGATCCCGTTTTACAGAAAAAATCCACGTGACGAAAAAACGAAGGGTAAAAAACTTCCTCGACGCGATTGAGGTTCGGATAGGATTTTTTGGGTATGAAACTTACCAGTGATGGCTGAAAGCGGTAATAGCTGTAGAACTCACAGATACCTTCGTTTTGACTGGTTATGGCTCCCGTAACTCTAAACGAGCCAAGAGTTATGGCCCTCCGAAGAATCGATATCCACAGGGTGCAACATCTACGGTGCAAGGTGCAACATCCGTCCAAAATGACGAAACAGTGTCGTACGACCTTTAGAAATGAGTGCATGGATTTGAAACATTGCAGTACCATGGTGCACCACTCCCCAGCGATGGTAAATCATCGACCAGCCACGGGGATCCCGTTTTACAGAAAAAATCCACGTGACGAAAAAACGAAGGGTAAAAAACTTCCATGACCCGATTGACGTTCGGATAGGATTTTTTGGGTATGAAACTAACCAGTGATGGCTGAAAGCTGCCATAGCTATAGAACTCACAGATACCTTCGTTTTGACTGGTTATGGCTCCCGTAACTCTAAACGAGCCAAGAGTTATGGCCCTCCGAAGAATCGATATCCACAGGGTGCAACATCTACGGTGCAAGGTGCAACATCCGTCCAAAATGACGAAACAGTGCCGTACGACCTTTAGAAATGAGTGCATGGATTTGAAACATTGCAGTACCATGGTGCACCACTCTCCAGCGATGGTAAATCATAGACCAGCCACGGGGATCCCGTTTTACAGAAAAAATCCACGTGACAAAAAAACGAAGGGTAAAAAACTTCCTTGACCCGATTGAGGTTCGGATAGGATTTTTTGGGTATGAAACTAACCAGTGACGGCTGAAAGCTGTCATATCTGTAGAACTCACAGATACCTTCGTTTTGACTGGTTATGGCTACCGTAACTATAAACGAGCCAAGAGTTATGGCCCTCCGAAGAATCGATATCCACAGGGTGCAACATCTACGGTGCGAGGTGCAACATCCGTCCAAAATGACGAAACAGTGCCGTACGACCTTTAGAAATGAGTGCTTGGATTTGAAACATTGCAGTACCATGGTGCACCACTCTCCAGCGATGGTAAATCATAGACCAGCCACGGTGATCCCGTTTTACAGAAAAAATCCACGTGACGAAAAAACGAAGGGTAAAAAACTTCCTTGACCCGATTGAGGTTCGGATAGGATTTTTGGGTACGAAACTAACCAGTGATGGCTGAAACTTGTCATAGCTGTAGAACTCACAGATACCTTCGTTTTGACTGGTTGTGGCTCCCGTAACTCTAAACGAGCCAAGAGTTATGGCCCTTTGAAGAATCGATATCCACAGGGTGCAACATCTACGGTGCAAGGTGCAACATCCGTCCAAAATGACGAAACAGTGCCGTACGACCTTTAGAAATGAGTGCATGGATTTGAAACATTGCAGTACCATGGTGCACCACACTCCAGCGATGGTAAATCATAGACCAGCCACGGGGATCCCGTTTTACAGAAAAAATCCACGTGACGAAAAAACGAAGGGTAAAAAACTTCCATGACCCGATTGAGGTTCGGATAGGATTTTTGGGTACGAAACTAACCAGTGACGGCTGAAAGCTGTCATAGCTGTAGAACTCACAGATACCTTCGTTTTGACTGGTTATGGCTCCCGTAACTCTAAACGAGCCAAGAGTTATGGCCCTCCGAAGAATCGATATCCACAGGGTGCAACATCTACGGTGCAAGGTGCAACATCCGTCCAAAATGACGAAACAGTGCCGTACGACCTTTAGAAATGAGTGCATGGATTTGAAACATTGCAGTACCATGGTACACCACTCTCCAGCGATGGTAAATCATAGACCAGCCACGGGAAACCCGTTTTACAGAAAAAATCCACGTGACGAAAAAACGAAGGGTAAAAAACATCCTTGACCCGATTGAGGTTCGGATAGGATTTTTTGGGTATGAAACTAACCAGTGACGGCTGAAAGCCGTCATAGCTGTAGAACTCACAGATACCTTCGTTTTCACTGGTTATGGCTGCCGTAACTCTAAACGAGCCAAGAGTTATGGCCCTCCGAAGAATCGATATCCACAGGGTGCAACATCTACGGTGCAAGGTGCAACATCCGTCCAAAATGACGAAACAGTGCCATACGACGTTTAGAAATGAGTGCATGGATTTGAAACATTGCAGTACCATGGTGCACCACTCTCCAGCAATGGTAAATCATAGACCATCCACGGGGATCCCGTTTTACAGAAAAAATCCACGTGACGAAAAAACGAAGGGTAAAAAACATCCTTGACCCGATTGAGGTTCGGATTGGATTTTTTGGGTATGAAACTAACCAGTGACGGCTGAAAGCCATCATAGCTGTAGAACTCATAGATACCTTCGTTTTGACTTATGGCTCCCGTAACTCTAAACGAGCCAAAAGTTATGGCCCTCCGAAGAATCGATATCCACAGGGTGCAACATCTACGGTGCAAGGTGCAACATCCGTCCAAAATGACGAAACAGTGCCGTACGACCTTTAGAAATGAGTGCATGGATTTGAAACATTGCAGTACCATGGTGCACCACTCTCCAGCGATGGTAAATCATAGACCAGCCACGGGGATCCCGTTTTACAGAAAAAATCCACGTGATGAAAAAACGAAGGGTAAAAAACTTCCTTGACCCGATTGAGGTTCGGACCAGTGACGGCTGAAAGCTGTCATATCTGTAGAACTCACAGATACCTTCGTTTTGACTGGTTATGGCTCCCGTAACTCTAAACGAGCCAAGAGTTATGGCCCTCCGAAGAATCGATATCCACGGGGTGCAACATCTACGGTGCAAGGTGCAACATCCGTCCAAAATGACGAAACAGTGCCGTACGACCTTTAGAAATGAGTGCATGGATTTGAAACATTGCAGTACCATGGTGCACCACTCTCCAGCGATGGTAAATCATAGACCAGCCACGGGGATCCCGTTTTACAGAAAAAATCCACGTGACGAAAAACGAAGGGTAAAAAACTTCCTTGACCCGATGGAGGTTCGGATAGGATTTTTTGGGTATGAAACTAACCAGTGACGGCTGAAAGCCGTCATAGTTGTAGAACTCACAGATACCTTCGTTTTCACTGGTTATGGCTCCCGTAACTCTAAACGAGCCAAGAGTTATGGCCCTCCGAAGAATCGATATCCACAGGGTGCAACATCTACGGTGCGAGGTGCAACATCCGTCCAAAATGACGAAACAGTGCCGTACGACCTTTAGAAATGAGTGCATGGATTTGAAACATTGCAGTACCATGGTGCTCCACTCTCCAGCAATGGTAAATCATAGACCAGCCACGGGGATCCCGTTTTACAGAAAAAATCCACGTGACGAAAAAACGAAGGGTAAAAAACATCCTTGACCCGATTGAGGTTCGGATAGGACTTTTTGGGTATGAAACTAACCAGTGACGGCTGAAAGCCGTCATAGCTGTAGAACTCACAGATACCTTCGTTTTGACTTATGGCTCCCGTAACTCTAAACGAGCCAAGAGTTATGGCCCTCCGAAGAATCGATATCCACAGGGTGCAACATCTACGGTGCAAGGTGCAACATCCGTCCAAAATGACGAAACAGTGCCGTACGACCTTTAGAAATGAGTGCATGGATTTGAAACATTGCAGTACCATGGTGCACCACTCTCCAGCGATGGTAAATCATAGACCAGCCACGGGGATCCCGTTTTACAGAAAAAATCCACGTGACGAAAAACGAAGGGTAAAAAACTTCCTTGACCCGATGGAGGTTCGGATAGGATTTTTTGGGTATGAAACTAACCAGTAACGGCTGAAAGCTGTCATATCTGTAGAACTCACAGATACCTTCGTTTTGACTGGTTATGGCTCCCGTAACTCTAAACGAGCCAAGAGTTATGGCCCTCCGAAGAATCGATATCCACAGGGTGCAACATCTACGGTGCAAGGTGCAACATCCGTCCAAAATGACGAAATAGTGCCGTACGACCTTTAGAAATGAGTGCATGGATTTGAAACATTGCAGTATCATGGTGCACCACTCTCCAGCGATGGTAAATCATAGACCAGCCACGGTGATCCCGTTTTACAGAAAAAATCCACGTGACGAAAAACCAAGGCTAAAAAACTTCCTTGACCCGATTGAGGTTCGGATAGGATTTTTGGGTACGAAACTAACCAGTGACGGCTGAAACCTGTCGTAGCTGTAGAACTCACAGATACCTTCGTTTTGACTGGTTATGGCTCCCGTAACTCTAAACGAGCCAAGAGTTATGGCCCTCCGAAGAATCGATATCCACAGGGTGCAACATCTACGGTGCAAGGTGCAACATCCGTCCAAAATGACGAAACAGTGCCGTACGACCTTTAGAAATGAGTGCATGGATTTGAAACATTGCAGTACCATGGTGCACCACTCTCCAGCGATGGTAAATCATAGACCAGCCACGGGGATCCCGTTTTACAGAAAAAATCCACGTGACGAAAAAACGAAGGGTAAAAAACTTCCTCGACGCGATTGAGGTTCGGATAGGATTTTTTGGGTATGAAACTTACCAGTGATGGCTGAAAGCGGTAATAGCTGTAGAACTCACAGATACCTTCGTTTTGACTGGTTATGGCTCCCGTAACTCTAAACGAGCCAAGAGTTATGGCCCTCCGAAGAATCGATATCCACAGGGTGCAACATCTACGGTGCAAGGTGCAACATCCGTCCAAAATGACGAAACAGTGTCGTACGACCTTTAGAAATGAGTGCATGGATTTGAAACATTGCAGTACCATGGTGCACCACTCCCCAGCGATGGTAAATCATCGACCAGCCACGGGGATCCCGTTTTACAGAAAAAATCCACGTGACGAAAAAACGAAGGGTAAAAAACTTCCATGACCCGATTGACGTTCGGATAGGATTTTTTGGGTATGAAACTAACCAGTGATGGCTGAAAGCTGCCATAGCTATAGAACTCACAGATACCTTCGTTTTGACTGGTTATGGCTCCCGTAACTCTAAACGAGCCAAGAGTTATGGCCCTCCGAAGAATCGATATCCACAGGGTGCAACATCTACGGTGCAAGGTGCAACATCCGTCCAAAATGACGAAACAGTGCCGTACGACCTTTAGAAATGAGTGCATGGATTTGAAACATTGCAGTACCATGGTGCACCACTCTCCAGCGATGGTAAATCATAGACCAGCCACGGGGATCCCGTTTTACAGAAAAAATCCACGTGACAAAAAAACGAAGGGTAAAAAACTTCCTTGACCCGATTGAGGTTCGGATAGGATTTTTTGGGTATGAAACTAACCAGTGACGGCTGAAAGCTGTCATATCTGTAGAACTCACAGATACCTTCGTTTTGACTGGTTATGGCTACCGTAACTCTAAACGAGCCAAGAGTTATGGCCCTCCGAAGAATCGATATCCACAGGGTGCAACATCTACGGTGCGAGGTGCAACATCCGTCCAAAATGACGAAACAGTGCCGTACGACCTTTAGAAATGAGTGCTTGGATTTGAAACATTGCAGTACCATGGTGCACCACTCTCCAGCGATGGTAAATCATAGACCAGCCACGGTGATCCCGTTTTACAGAAAAAATCCACGTGACGAAAAAACGAAGGGTAAAAAACTTCCTTGACCCGATTGAGGTTCGGATAGGATTTTTGGGTACGAAACTAACCAGTGATGGCTGAAACTTGTCATAGCTGTAGAACTCACAGATACCTTCGTTTTGACTGGTTGTGGCTCCCGTAACTCTAAACGAGCCAAGAGTTATGGCCCTTTGAAGAATCGATATCCACAGGGTGCAACATCTACGGTGCAAGGTGCAACATCCGTCCAAAATGACGAAACAGTGCCGTACGACCTTTAGAAATGAGTGCATGGATTTGAAACATTGCAGTACCATGGTGCACCACACTCCAGCGATGGTAAATCATAGACCAGCCACGGGGATCCCGTTTTACAGAAAAAATCCACGTGACGAAAAAACGAAGGGTAAAAAACTTCCATGACCCGATTGAGGTTCGGATAGGATTTTTGGGTACGAAACTAACCAGTGACGGCTGAAAGCTGTCATAGCTGTAGAACTCACAGATACCTTCGTTTTGACTGGTTATGGCTCCCGTAACTCTAAACGAGCCAAGAGTTATGGCCCTCCGAAGAATCGATATCCACAGGGTGCAACATCTACGGTGCAAGGTGCAACATCCGTCCAAAATGACGAAACAGTGCCGTACGACCTTTAGAAATGAGTGCATGGATTTGAAACATTGCAGTACCATGGTACACCACTCTCCAGCGATGGTAAATCATAGACCAGCCACGGGAAACCCGTTTTACAGAAAAAATCCACGTGACGAAAAAACGAAGGGTAAAAAACATCCTTGACCCGATTGAGGTTCGGATAGGATTTTTTGGGTATGAAACTAACCAGTGACGGCTGAAAGCCGTCATAGCTGTAGAACTCACAGATACCTTCGTTTTCACTGGTTATGGCTGCCGTAACTCTAAACGAGCCAAGAGTTATGGCCCTCCGAAGAATCGATATCCACAGGGTGCAACATCTACGGTGCAAGGTGCAACATCCGTCCAAAATGACGAAACAGTGCCATACGACGTTTAGAAATGAGTGCATGGATTTGAAACATTGCAGTACCATGGTGCACCACTCTCCAGCAATGGTAAATCATAGACCATCCACGGGGATCCCGTTTTACAGAAAAAATCCACGTGACGAAAAAACGAAGGGTAAAAAACATCCTTGACCCGATTGAGGTTCGGATTGGATTTTTTGGGTATGAAACTAACCAGTGACGGCTGAAAGCCATCATAGCTGTAGAACTCATAGATACCTTCGTTTTGACTTATGGCTCCCGTAACTCTAAACGAGCCAAAAGTTATGGCCCTCCGAAGAATCGATATCCACAGGGTGCAACATCTACGGTGCAAGGTGCAACATCCGTCCAAAATGACGAAACAGTGCCGTACGACCTTTAGAAATGAGTGCATGGATTTGAAACATTGCAGTACCATGGTGCACCACTCTCCAGCGATGGTAAATCATAGACCAGCCACGGGGATCCCGTTTTACAGAAAAAATCCACGTGATGAAAAAACGAAGGGTAAAAAACTTCCTTGACCCGATTGAGGTTCGGACCAGTGACGGCTGAAAGCTGTCATATCTGTAGAACTCACAGATACCTTCGTTTTGACTGGTTATGGCTCCCGTAACTCTAAACGAGCCAAGAGTTATGGCCCTCCGAAGAATCGATATCCACGGGGTGCAACATCTACGGTGCAAGGTGCAACATCCGTCCAAAATGACGAAACAGTGCCGTACGACCTTTAGAAATGAGTGCATGGATTTGAAACATTGCAGTACCATGGTGCACCACTCTCCAGCGATGGTAAATCATAGACCAGCCACGGTGATCCCGTTTTACAGAAAAAATCCACGTGACGAAAAACCAAGGGTAAAAAACTTCCTTGACCCGATTGAGGTTCGAATAGGATTTTTGGGTACGAAACTAACCAGTGACGGCTGAAACCTGTCGTAGCTGTAGAACTCGCAGATACCTTCCTTTTGACTGGTTATGGCTCCCGTAACTCTAAACGAGCCAAGAGTTATGGCCCTTTGAAGAATCGATATCCACAGGGTGCAACATCTACGGTGCAAGGTGCAACATCCGTCCAAAATGACGAAACATTGTTGTACGACCTTTAGAAATGAGTGCATGGATTTGAAACATTGCAGTACCATGGTGCACCACTCTCCAGCGATGGTAAATCATAGACCAGCCACGGGGATCCCGTTTTACAGAAAAAATCCACGTGACGAAAAAACGAATGGTAAAAAACTTCCATGACCCGATTGAGGTTCGGATAGGATTTTTGGGTATGAAACTAACCAGTGACTGCTGAAAGCTGTCATAGCTGTAGAACTCACAGATACCTTCGTTTTGACTGGTTATGGCTCCCGTAACTCTAAACGAGCCAAGAGTTATGGCCCTCCGAAGAATCGATATCCACAGGGTGCAACATCTACGGTGCAAGGTGAGACATCCGTCCAAAATGACGAAACAGTGCCGTACGACCTTTAGAAATGAGTGCGTGGATTTGAAACATTGCAGTACCATGGTGCACCACTCTCCAGCGATGGTAAATCATAGACCGGCCACGGGGATCCCGTTTTACAGAAAAAATCCACGTGACGAAAAAACGAAGGGTAAAAAACTTCCATGACCCGATTGAGGTTCGGATAGAATTTTTGGGTATGAAACTAACCAGTGACGGCTGAAAGCTGTCATAGCTGTAGAACTCACAAATACCTTCGTTTTGACTGGTTATGGCTCCCGTAACTCTAAACGAGCCAAGAGTTATGGCCCTCCGAAGAATCGATATCCACGGGGTGCAACATCTACGGTGCAAGGTGCAACATCCGCCCAAAATGACGAAACAGTGCCGTACGACCTTTAGAAATGAGTGCATGGATTTGAAACATTGCAGTACCATGGTGCACCACTCTCCAGCGATGGTAAATCATAGACCAGCCACGGGGATCCTGTTTTACAGAAAAAATCCACGTGACGAAAAAACGAAGGGTAAAAAACTTCCATGACCCGATTGAGTGAATCGTTAACTTCGTGTGATGACTTTCCCTAAGAACTTCATCTCTCAATCCATCTAAATCGGGAACAACTAGTCGTCCTTGCTTTCGAAGCCAACCCTCTTGATCGACTTCAAATCCTTTATCCTTTTCTGGATTCAATCCAGATTCCAAATCGCGGATAATCTTGACAAGCTTATCGTCTCGCTTTTGGCTCTCGCCAATTCTCTCCATAAGAGTGGGTCTTATCGATAAGTTTGCCAACATCTCAGGTTCCAATTCACATCTAGGCCTGAAGTCAAACCCAGCCAAATACCCGAGACTCTTCCATTCCGAAAACATGGCTCCCAATCCTGCATGTCTTCGACTTAACGCATCTGCCACTGCGTTACATTTTCCCGGAGTATAGGCTATATCAAAATCATATGATGCTAAAAACTCTAGCCACCTTTGCTGCCGAAGATTCAAATCCTTTTGGGAGAACAGATACTTCAACGACTTATGATCCGTAAATAGCTCGAATCGAACTGCCAATAGATAATGTCTCCACATCTTCAGAACAAAAACAATCGCCGCTAACTCCAAATCATGAGTCGGGTAATTCCTTTCATGCGGCTTCAGTTGTCGACTTGCATACGCAACAACTTTATCCTTTTGCATTAGCACTGCTCCAAGTCTAGTACCACATGCATCGGTGTAAACCACCATCTCATCAATCCCACTCGGAATAGTCAAAACAGGAGCACTCGTCAGTCGCTCTTTCAGGATTACGAAAGCTTGCTCACACTTATCATCCCATCTGAACACTTGGTTCTTTTTCGTCAATCCTGTTAACGGTGCAGCTATCTTGGAAAAGTCTTTGATAAACCGACGATAATATCCTACTAATCCAAGAAAACTTCTCACATCAGATGCATTCTTAGGTCTAACCCAATCCTGGATTGCTGCCACCTTAGCGGGATCAACTGCTATTCCGTTTCCAGAAATAACATGGCCTAAGAACCTCACTTCATTCTTCCAGAAGTGACACTTCGAAAACTTAGCCTTCAGCTGATGTTTCCGCAAGATTTCCAAAACAATACGCAAGTGCGTCTTGTGCTCCTCCTCAGTTCTGGAATAAATCAGAATATCATCCACGAACACAAGCACGAACTTATTCAACTGATCTCTGAACACTCTATTCATAAGATCCACAAAATATGCTGGTGCGTTAGTCAATCCAAACGCCATTACCAGCCACTCATAAAAGCCGGATGGTGTCCTAAAAGCAGTCTTCGGCACACTATCCTTAGCCACTCTCAACTGGTGAAATCCCGTTGCCAAATCCATCTGAGAAAACACCTTAGCCTCGTGAAGCTGATCAAACAAGTCATCTATTCTTGGCAATGGATACTTGTTCTTTTTAGTTACCTTATTCAGCTCACGATAATCCACACACAACCTCAACGATCCATCCGCTTTGGTTGCGAACACAACTGGTGCACCCCATTCGGACTTACTACGCCGAATGAATCCTTTCCGAAAAAGGTCATCAACCTGCACCTTCAACTCTTGTTGTTCTCTAGGCGCCATCCGTCTAAGAGGCATCACAACAGGTCTGGCTCCCTCAACTAGATCGATACGAAACTCGATCTCCCTATGCGGCGGTAACCCTTTGACTTCGTCAAAGACGTCCTCAAATCCATTCACAACCGGCATCGATGACAGTCCATTCCGTGGAACAACCAGCGAATACATGAAGCCCATGAAGACGCCTTCTTCATGCTTACATCGTATCACAACCTTTCGCCCTTCCACATTCCCAACTGTCACCTCCAGTTTCTCACAATCAACCTTTGCCGCATACTTCCTAAGCCAGTCCATTCCCAATATAATTCTGAACCCCGCAAAGTTCAGAACAAAGCAATCACAAAAAAAAGAGCAATCTTGACTCGATACAACTAGACCACGGCATACCATACACAAACATGACGAACCCCCTACTGGATTAGGCATAACCAATGGTCTGTCAACAATTTCCGGTTCCAAACCCAACCGGCCTACTAGATCATCACAAACAAACGAATGTGATGCCCCGGTATCAAACAACACTCTAACTGGAACACCACATATGGAAAGAGTACCTTGAACCACCACACTCTTCCCTTTCTCTTCCGCAGTAGGAGCTTTCGAAGATGATGGAACAGCCCCTAAAGCATAAGCTTGCACGATCTGCTTATCTTTCCTCGGTTCTGGACAGTCCTTCTTGATATGTCCCAGCTTATCACAGTTGTAACACTTTCCCGGCACCTTGGGATTCCTATAATCTTTGGAGAGATGGCCCTTCTGCTAACAGTTGTAGCAAGTCACTTCGCCCTTCGGCTTCTTCTGGCCATCCTTAACCTTCTGTTGCTGCTGCTTCCTCTTCTTGTTTCCACCCTGCTGTGGCCTAGACCCTTCCTTGGTTACAGCAACAACAGATCCTTCCTTAGGAAACAAACTCTCATGCCTGAGAGCTTTCTCCACAAGCTTCTCAAACGGATCGTCCAAATGATCCACCAACTGTCTCCCAAGATAATAGTCCAAGCCTGTCACAAACTTCTCGTTCTTCTGCTAGGGAGATTCAATATACGACCGAGCATACTTGGACAAAGCTTCAAACTCAGAAACATACTCAAGAACTGGTCTCCCACCTTGCTTGAGCTCCACAAACTTCTTAAACAGAACAGATTTCTGAGCCGTAGAGATGAACTTAGCTTCAAATCTAACTTGGAATTGCTCCCAAGTAATCTCTTCCTCTGGAGTATCAATAGTGATAGAACCCCACCAATCGGCAGCTCTTCCCTGAAACTGTCTTGATGCAAGCTTCCTCTTAGTTGCATCCACGATTCCCAAGTCACCAAAAATCCTTCTACAAGCATCAATCCATCTCTGAACTTCTATGGTTGATTTTATTCCCAAGAAAACCTTTCCTCCAAGAGCAGTATAGTCCTTACACAACTTAGAAAAATCCACTGGTCTTGGAGCTTGAACTTGAACTCCAACATCTACTGACGTTCTGAAGTTGGTATCCTTCTCATGATCGAAGTCATCTTAGCTTCGAACATTGCAGCATAGTCAGTAGCTCTCCTAGCAGCACGGCTTTCCCTAGCAGATTGTCTCTCACTTCGACTCATCCTTAATATCTACAAAAAGGAATGATTTAGAACACCTTGAGAAACAACTACATAAGGAGTTCAAATTCTTCTAAACTACTATATTATATATATAGTAATCATCCATCAAAATACAATTACGTCTCTCATACGTAGTTACGTCAGCGAGCGTTGGCTAAGATCGATTAACCAAAGCTCTGATACCAAATGTGACGACCGCCCATGACTCCCGCACTAAAACAAGAGAATGGTGCTCTGAAAGGCGTGCCAGGCACATGGACGATAGTCAGGGTAAGATAAAACAGAAACTCTATCGTACAACTCACAGCGCATGGACAAAAAATACAATAGAGAAATATATGTATATAGTGAAGCTCATAACAGAATATCATCATGTAGACTTCATAAAGGTTTGATACAAGCATCTGAACAATCAATACATCAAGCCTCACTACATAACACTCAAAACATATACAAGCAGCGGAACATCAAGTACATATAGTAAGAAAACTAATATGCTAGCCTCCAGTTCATCTTCGTCATCAACTGCGTTGGTAGCCAAGAACAACACCTGTCACCTGCTACCTAGTCTGCCCATCCCAACATGGATGAACAGCCCAAGGTAATAAGAGTTGAACATAAAACCTTGAGTCAGACAATAGTCTTAGTGAGCAGAAAATTAACTATCAAACATACCAAAAGAGCATAAAGGATAAAAGGAATAGGAACTCAACCATCCCACTCCACCTCATTCTACAGTGATAGCCCCCAGACCCACTAAGCATAAACAAGCACAGCAAAGCAGACAATTTAAGTAAAGTAATTATCACTGGAGTCAAGGTCGATGCTTTCCAAATACAAACCCCCAAGGCCTAAACCAAGATCAGATAAGCACCCAGAAAACACCGCTCTTGAGACCGAATGATGATACAACCAAACATCCATGACTCTGGCTATCACTGTTATCATTGCCTCGATATCACCGTTAGTTGAATGACCGCCTGTCAAGGGCTAATGGTAACCCCGGTTCAAGATAAACTCTGCACGTCATCGTGACCCGTGCCTAGGACTTACCTACTCTGCCCAGAGTACTCGACCACCTGCCTGTAGTCTTTTGGGTGTCCCGACCACCTTCCTGTAGTCGTTTGGGCGCCCCACGTACTCTTGCTTTGAGTTTACTAGAACCTTCAACAACGATGAGATCCAAGCCTCCTAGTCATCCTCCTCGACGACTATTCTCATACTAGCCTAAGCTACCTCTCGAGCAATCCATTATCAACCAACTCGAACCATCCCTCGAGTTATCAACGTGCTTGGAATGATCCCTGCCTGGATTACGCCAAGACTACATCACATCATACTTCGCTTCATCGCATCATAGCAAAGTCCCATCTCAACATCATGGTTTGCCTCATCGCATCATGGCAAAGTCCATCATCATCAAATCTATTCATATGAGCTTCCACATCCGCTTCATATGCCACAAGCAGCTCCCACCATTCAAAAGCCTTTCCACTTAGCTTTTGAATCATCTTCGATCAACTTGTCCAAATCAACTACTAGCTAATTTGAAACAATCAAATCAATCATAAATCAATCATTAATCCAAGCAATCCAACATTCAACAAGATCTAATAAGCAATTACAACAATGATGACAATTTGGTAATTAAAGTGTCCAAATCTAACAAGTATGAATCATAGGCAAATGTCTCTATAACTTGATGAATGAACTTATACAAGTAATCATGTAGCAAAATAGGTGTCAAAACTTCATAGATGATAGATCTACATGCAGACTTTAGGAAAATGCAAGAAATCACTATCTTTAACGCATAAACAAGCCACCAATCCAATATACTCCCTTGGGTCCGTGTGAGAGATAACTACCACTCACCGAATCACCTAAACACCTCAAAATCAACTAACTTCAGATCTGGACAGCGAAGAACAAAGCTTGATCCGGCAAAATCTCGCTTCAATTGATGAAATCTCACTTCAATGGATGAAGATCTTCAACTTTGGATCTTGGATCTTTGATTTGATCTTCAATCTTGGATGGATAGAATCACTAGATTAGAGTGGAGAAAAGAAGTGAAGAAGTGTTGTAGTCGAGTTCTCAAAATGGCAGCAATTCGTCGCTTCAAAATCCGGTGCCAAAAAGTGAGCCAAACCCTTCTATTTATAGGCTGAAATTCCCCAGAGTCGGCCGCCCCCATGAGTCGCCCACGACCTATCACATGAGTCGTTCACGACTCATCAGACCCTACGGCTTACGACTCATGCTTCATGCGACTCAACGACTCACAGCACACGACTCAACACACACCACTTACGACCTAAGACACTGCCGCATCTCCTCCTAAGTCCTGAGTCGTATGGACGACTCAACGACTCAACGCCTGACGACCTAACGACTCAAGCCCCTAACGACCCAAGCCTTCGAACGACTTATCACTTGTACGACCTAAAGACTTACACGACTTAGCTATACGCAGCCTAACGACATAGGCCCCCCTGCGACCTAACACCCAGCCTAAGTTCCAACGACTTACGACTCATACACGCCGACCTAACAACTTAAGTCGTAAACCTTACAACTTAGGTTCAAAATGACTCAAGCAATACTAATGACTTGATGGCAACTATTTTACGATATGTTGACACGTAAAATACGGGTCGTTACACCAGTGACAGCTGAAAGCTGTCATAGCTATAGAACTCACAGATACCTTCGTTTTGACTGGTTATGGCTTCCGTAACTCTAAACGAGCCAAGAGTTATGACCCTCCGAAGAATAGATATCCACAGGGTGCAACATCTACGGTGCAAGGTGCAACATCCGTCCAAAATGATGAAACAGTGCCGTACGACCTTTAGAAATGAGTGCATGGATTTGAAACATTGCAGTACCATGGTGCACCACTCTCCAGCGATGGTAAATCATAGACCAACCAAGGGGATCCCATTTTACAGAAAAAATCCACGTGACGAAAAAACGAAGGGTAAAAAACTTCCTTGACCCGATTGAGGTTCAGATAGGATTTTTTGGGTATGAAACTAACCAGTTGTTTGCACAAAAAATGGACAAACACCTCCAAGTCGTATTATTTAGTTGATTATATGTGATTTTCAATGGTTTGGATGAGTTATGTAAATATGAGAAAAGCAGGGGCTGAAATTTAAAAGACACACAGATTTATAGTGGTTCGGCCAGAATGTGCCTACGTCCACTTTATATGTTATTATCTTCTTTCTTTCAGATTACAAGTACAATGCTTCGTATACAAGTATATGAAAGTAGTTTGAAAGTTCCTTCCTTGCTTGAGCTCTCAAACTTGTCTGCCATTGTTGTACCCCTGCCCCTCTATTTATAGAGTGAGGTAGGGGGCAGGGGTCTTGGAAGTATATAGCTGCTGGTGGGCCCGGGCTTAAGCAATCTGGACAGGCAATCATTTGGTTCGGCATGCCTTGGTTCGGGCGTGTTGAGGTCTCGGAGATGGTTGGTTCGGTGGTGAGCTTGAAGGTTGGTTCGGTCGTATGTGGTCCGGTCATGTGGGAAATGGGTTGGACCGGTGGTATTGGAGAGGACGTTGATCTGGTATGGCTTGGGGGAAGGCTCGTTCGGTTGTGACTTCGAAGCTGGTTCGGCAGGAACTTGGACCGGCATTGGGTAGGTGAGGTGTTGGAGTTGTAGAGGTGGTGTTTGGTCCGGTATCGACCTCGTTCGGTAGTGTATTGGAGAGGCTGGTCCGGTGGAGGTGATGGCTGTGCCTTGCCGAATGGACATAGCCGAATGAGGTGATGCCGAATGATGTGATGGTTGTGCCTTGCCGAATGGACATAGCCGAACGTGGTGATGGTTGTGCCTTGCCGAATGGACATAGCCGAATGTGGTGATGCCGAATGATGGGGCCGAATGGAGGCTTGGGCCGAACGAGCTTCTTCATGGAGAATATTGGATGGACTTCTAGGTTAGTATTGAGCTTCTTGGCTGTCGAACGAAGTGGAGGTTGCGAGCCCGGGTGAAATTGTGACTTCTTGGTCCCGAGATTTTCTGGGTGAGAATTCGCCCAACATTTGCCCCCCAAAGTGGGGCACGTGCTTGCATGTGTCGCGCTTTGTTTCTTTGTGGTAGGAAGTCTTGCTTTGTAACGCCATGGGTTGGATGTTCGTATTCTGTTGATGTCCTGCAAAGGAATTTACAGTTTTAGTGTGATTTTAAATAACAACCGTTCGTGATCGAAATATTCGAGTTTAATTGAACTGAGCCGTTTGGGACGAGAGAGTGAGCCCCGAGGGGGCTTTGCATCATCGATGCCAGGTTCATGTCAGAGTGGATCCTTGGATCGTTTGGCAAGATGGTTTATCGCCAGCTCAGAGCATGCCTAAGGATCGTTCGCGACCCCGTACATGTGTAAGTAGCTTAGCCATTTCATAATTACCAGAACCAAATATTCGTTTCACCTATGAGTTTAAAAAGGCGTGTCAAAGTGTAAATTCCCACGACGATAGGGTTAATAACCATTCAGAGCGTGCCTATGGACCATTCGTGGTCGTGTACACGTGTAAACGATTAATCCATGTTAGTGAGAGTTTTACGACTTATTCATCGTTATCATAATCCTTATTTTATTAGTTAGTTCTAGAGTTCGGTACTTATCTGAGTGAGGCGCCTGCGTGCCCCCTGTTCCTGGTTTTCGCTGGTGGAGATAGCTTCATTAGGTTCTTTGGTTGGTCCGGCATGGATGGGTTCATTCGGTATTCGTTTGGTTCGGTATGTTTGGTATTGGTCCGGTGTTTCTATTCGGTGGGCCGAACCAGTTGGTTCGGCGGTCCTGAGCTCGCCTATATATAGAGGCCACACCCCCCTTGGTTTTCTTTTACCGAACCAGAGAGCCGAATCAACTGACCTGCCGAACCAAACCCTTTGCCGAACCAGTTTATACCGAATCAGGTATATATATACTTTTTGCCGAATGACCTCTTATCACCGGATGGTCCTGTTTGGTGTGTATTGGATAGCCGAATGAGACTCAGGCCTTAGGGCCGAATGATATGTATGCCGAATGAGCATGGGATTTTAGTGCCGAATGGCCATATGCCTTTGATGCCGAATGAACTTGTCTTGCACGCCGAATGAGACTTCATACTTGAACCTTGAGCGGAATCTTAGACTTTTTTACACGCTTGCCTTATATACTTGCTTGTTTATGTTTCTATACTTCTTATTCTAATATCAAGTTTTTCTTGTGCTGCAGAAAATGTCTCGCAAAGCGGAAACACGATCGGACAGAAAGAAGTCTAGAGGCACAGGAGAGTCTTCTTCTTCCTTGCCCCCAGTCCAACCAGGATCCGGGCAACATCGACCTGTTCCGAGGTCGTTAGTGGATGGATATGGTCCACAGGAACTTCTGATCTCCCACCCTGATTGCTTTCCTAGCTCCCTAAAGGAGGAGCAACTTGACGTCATATCCCGTTCCTTCGGGATAGACAGGGCTTTCATGCTGCTACCGGGAGATGGAGTGATGCCGTATAATCCTCCCGAAGGCTACTTTGCTTATAGCAGATACCATTGCATGTGCGGTGCTATCCTTCCTATCAATGCTTGGATAGTAAGCTTCACCACATATTTGAAGGTGGCTCCTTTCCAACTTCAGCCTAACTCTTATGCCATCCTGGTGAGCCTTTTTGTTATCTTCCAGAGGAGGTACGGGCGTCCTCCTTCTAACCGGGAAATTCGATATTTGTACAACCTGAGAGGCTATAAGAAGGGGTCTTCGTATATTAGTCTGGAAGCGGCCGTGCCCTTCAAACCAGTCCTGGACTTATATTCCAAGTTTACCATGTTCAAGAAAGAGTGGTTCTTTATCAAGGACGATTCTGTCTCTTTCCGCCTTTTCACTTCCGGCTGTATGATGGATTTCATTTATATTTTCCATGTTTCGACTGTAAAGTTTTTTCTGACATGCTTCTATTTCTGGCTAGCGACAGGTGGTATTGCAGTCGTGGAGGACGATTCCTTGGTGCGAATGGCTGCTGAACTAAAGGCTATTCCGGCACGGGACCGGTCGGCCTCCTTCTTGATCAGGAACACAACCCTCTTGGAGTTTAATTTGATCTTACCGCACCAGTCCGTGGTTAAGCAGAGTGATACGGCTGAGGAGAAGGCCGCTAAAGCTAAGGAGGGGGCTACGGTGAAGAGCGGTAAGAGGGAGCCTTTGGCAGAGCGTCCCGTTGTTGGAGGGAAGAAACTGAAGAAGTCTGATGGCCCTTCTCCAAGTACTTGCCCGACTGTCCCAGAGGAGGAAGGTGTAGAAGAGGAGGAAGGAGGCGAAGTTGGAGAAGGGTCAGAGGATGGAGGAGATGGCGACGGTCAGGGTGGTAGTGGCGTTGGTGCCCTAACCTCTGAGCAAGACCTTGAACTGGATGAGGCTCTCCGTCGGGCCTTCGGGGAGTCGGAGAAGGCAAAGGAAACCGGCAAAGCTGTGGCTGGCGCTGACCCATCCTCAAAGGGTTCCTCAGCTAGGGTGATTCCGGCGATGCAAGGTGAACTTTTGTCTTCTGCCGATTCCATTTATGATAGGGACTTAGAAATATTTTACGGTTCACTTCCGTCCTGGAATGAGATCCAGGACTTATTGCAGTATCCCACTCCTCCGCCGGGTTTGTATAATAGATGTGTCTTCTCACTTTTCTTTCTTTTTAACTTAACACATTTTTTGAATTGTGGATTATTGTATGTTCGTAACACTTGTTCTTTATTCCAGGGGCATGCCAGGTGGTTAAAACGTCGGACGTCCGACACCGCCTTGAACAATTTAAGTCGAGGAGAGCTTCTGCGAAATCCTCTACTGGTCGCACTGGGGATGTAGTCAGTTATCGCCCTCTTCTTGGGGTCATTGAAGAGGGCATTCGGAAAAAGAAGCGGAGCCGTTCCTTATTTGAGTCTTCCCCTGGTTCGCAGCTTCCTACTCAGCCTCCTCGTGATACTACGGAGGAGAGCACGGAGTCCGGCCCTCCTCATCCTCCTTTCAAGAGTCCAACTGTTATCCGTATAAGGCGTCCTGATGTGCCTCGCCCCGTGCCTCGTGACCCTTTTGCCGGTCATCCTGATTTAGATCCAAGCTTTCCGGATATCTCATTTGATGAGGCCACGGGCGAGCACCTCCTTCCCCGCAATCCCATGGTACGAGTGCTGGATGAGGCCAAGTCTTTAGATCTTGATTTGCTTACTACACGGGTAGTCACCATGGGGGACGAGGCCAAGGTTAATATCGATCGGGTGGCCGCAGAGACCAAGAAGTTAATGGAGCATCATGCTAAATTGGTCAAGGTCGGGGAAGAGATTGGGAGTGCTAATATTCGGTTGAGGTTAAAGGTTGCCGATCAGGCCAAGCAGCTCGCCGATCAAGCCATCCAGATTTCTCAGCACGAGGAAGCCTCCAGGCGGCTGAAAGAGACCATGGAGAAGGCCAGTAGGGCGGAATTACGGAAGATGGAGGTCGCCTGCAAGGAACGGATTAACATGGCCATTACGACGGTGGATGAGGTTCGAAATGCGGATCTCGAGCGGGTAGAGGAGTTGTCTGGGAGGCTCGAGGCTGCGGAGATGGCTCAGGCCGAGTTGAAGGAGGAGATGGAGGAGATGAGGAGGTCCCTCAAGTTAAAGGAGGAGGAAATGAGGAGGTCTCTCCAGGCTGACTGCTTGAGATACCAATCAGAGAGGGACGTCGCCGTCGCCAAGTTGCAAGCTTCCGAGGCCCGGGTGAGGGAGTTTGAGGAGAATGAGGGGATGATGGATGAGATGCTGCAGGACATGTACTTCCACACTTGGAAGTAGGGCGGCTTGTCTTGGATGGACGATTACCCTCGGGTCATGGCTAAGGTGTATCTCCAGGCTTTAGAGGAGGCCAGGGTGAATGCGGGTAAGGAAGGCGGAGAGGCTTTCAATCTGGATGCGATCACTGCCCAGTTCTCGAAGGAGGAGCAAGCGGCGGTGAAGGAGGGGATGCGGCTGCTGGCTGCAGAGGAAGCGGGCGTGCAGTTGGAGGATGAGGATCAAGCGGCGGGCGACGGTGAGTTATTCTTCTCTTTTTCTTTTCTTTTGGTGTTTCCACAACTTGATCATCTATCGTTTGTTTAATGAATTCCTCTTCTGAATTGGACAGGTGGAACTTCTGATCCGCATGCTGGGGGCTCTGATCCTGGGCTAAGTAGATTTGGGAAGTTGGTGATGGAGTGCGGACGCAGCTGCCACCTTTTTATTTCTTTTTATCACTGTTTACGTTAGTCGTTGATATGCGACTGTAATAATATTATTTGCAAAGAATAACTTCGTGTGATTTTATAATATAAGCTGATTTTGTTATGTTTGAATGTTGTTGTCATCTTGATGTGCTGCTTGATAAGAATGATTATGTATATGCCTGTGATTCTAGTTGTGTTTGATGTTAAGTTTTTGCTTGAAATACAATTTCATGTTTTGCAATGTTATTGTACGAACAAGCTATAGTTACGTATTTATGTACAAGAAAAGAGAGTACCGCCCTTCATGTTTTACTCGCAAGCGGTAGCTTTGAGTGTCTTGTGTAACTGTTCACGGATATAGCTGAGTACCCTGCCACCCAGCATGCAGGCTTAGATTCTCATGAGTGAATGCTTCCTATTTGGTTTCCTGTACTTTAGAGTTCGTTATACGGGATAGGAGAAAAGTATTTAAATGAAATGGAAATATAGTAAAAGTAAAACTTCCAGTCACGGAAGGCCGTCGATGTGCTTAAGTTCGTGGCAAACGGGTTTTGTAGTCACTTTCCCTAGCTGTGGGTCTTGGAGACATTTGTCACCCATCTTACGCCTCCGCGGGGAGTTTTCTTTTTTACCACAGCCGCACTTAAGACACATCGGAGCCGAGATCGCGCACGGTAACTACCCGAACCATTATGGTCCGTAATCGTGGGTATTATTCGATTTACCGTGGCCGGCTAGCGTGGGTGCCGTTGGCCGTGAACTACCCCTGGTTGGCCACACCTTATGTTGGGGCTTAAAGTAGGTTCACAGTTGCCGGCGAACCGAACGGCGTAATGAGCTGCCATCGGCTATAGTCGGCCTTTATGATGACTTATAATCGGCTCATTACAGTTGGCTTTGAGGGCAGGCGCGCAATGAGTTAACCCGCAGCAGAGGGATGCTGGAGCAAAAGTGTCTCATTGGCGAGTGCATAGAATCGTAGCGTACCTGTTAGGCCTAGTCCAGATGAGGCCGCGGTGCGTCTTGAGTGGAGATGCCATAGGATTTTGTTCAACAGAAAGGGATAAAACTTAACAAGTAGCCAAGACATAAAGGAACAAGTTAAAAAGAGACAAGATTTTTTAAAGTGGTTCGGCACGAAAATGCCTACGTCCACTGATTCTCTTTGTTAATTCACTTCATATGGGCAGTACAAGTTAAGAAAAGTATCGACGGAGGTGTCGGATGTTCCATGCCCTCTAGAACACCTCTCCGTCCACTGTTGACAAAATATAAGCTCCGTTGTGGAGATCTTTATGAATTACATATGGTCCGTCCCAGATGGGGTCCAGTGCCCCGGGGCGCGGAAAGATTCGCCTGAGGACAAGATCTCCTTCTTGCAAGCTGCGATGCTTGACTTTGGAATTGTATAGTGCCGCCACTTTTTGTTTGTGAGCTGCTGCTTTGAGTGCTGCATCGTTTCTCCTTTCCTCAATCAGATCCAGGGACATGAGGAGGAGTTCTTCGTTTTCTTCTGGGTTGTAGTGGATCCTACGGTGGGAAGGCACAATAGTCTCAACTGGGAGCATCGCCTCCGATCCATATGCCAAAGAGAAGGGAGTATGTCCCGTTGATGTTCTGAAAGACGTGCGGTATGCCCATAGTGCTGTAGGAAGTTCGTCCACCCAAGCGCCTTTTGACTTTTCAAGTTTCTTCTTGATTAGGGTTTTGAGAATTTTGTTGACAGCTTCAACTTGTCCGTTTGCCTGAGGATAAGCTACTGATGAGAAGCTTTTATGAATTCCATGCTCTTGGCACCAGTCGGCAAATTCTTCGCTGTCAAATTGGAGTCCGTTGTCTGATACGATCTTGAGTGGGACTCCATACCTGCACAGAATATTTTTGATCAAGAAGTTGATAACTTTTGCTGAAGATATTTTATTTAGAGGTTCCGCTTCCACCCATTTGGTGAAATAATCGACAGCCACTATAGCATATTTGGCTCCGCCTCGGCCCGTCGGCAGTTCGCCAATTAAGTCAATTCCCCATACAGCAAAGGGCCAAGGGCTGGTTATTTGAGTAATCTCATTTGTGGGCAATCGATGAATCTTGGCAAATTTCTGACATCTGTCGCATTTCCTGACGAAGTCTAGGGCATCTTTGTTTAGTGTGGGCCAGTAATATCCATATCGGAGTATCTTTCTTGCCAAAGTCTGCCCTCCAGTGTGATCTCCGCATCCTCCTTGATGGATGTTTGATAAGATCTCCTTGGCTTCCCTTCCAGCGACGCATCTCAATAAGGGGCTAGAGAAGCCACGCCGATAGAGGATGCCTTCTTTATTGTGTAGTGGGGAACTTTCCTCAAGATCCTCTTGGCTTCGTCACGCCCGTCGGGTAGTGTGCCATCTTGCAAATATTTCCGGATAGGAGTCATCCAGGTTCCTTCTTCGATTGCAGTTATCAGGTTCACTTGTTCGAAACTTGGGGCTAGCTGCCTTGAGATGGCTAGTGCTCTGGAGATGGTGCTATTCTTCATACTAGCTTGCTTTGCAAGTTCATCTGCCTCTTGGTTTTCTTCTCGAGGAATGTGTTTGATTAGATAGTGGTCCAATTGATCGAGCAGCAGTTTGGTTTTCTTTAGGTATGATGTGAGTCGTTCTCCTCGAGTCTGGAATTCTCCTAGTACCTGGTTTACGATAAGCTGAGAATCACTATGAAGACATAAGGAATTGATTCCAATTTCTAGGGCAAGTTCCAATCCCGCTATTACTGCTTCATATACAGCATCGTTGTTAGTGGCCGTGAACTCCAACCTTAATGCATAGTACAACTTTCTTCCCCTGGGGGTGATGATCACAATACCTGCCCCCGAGCCTTGTTCGTTCGATGCTCCATCTACAAAGAGGTTCCACTTGATGTTTATTGCTACTTCGGATTGTTCCTTGCCTTCGTTGGTAGTGAATTCGGCAATGAAATCGGCCATGGCTTGTCCTTTGATAGCGGTGCGAGGATGGTAGGTGATATCATACTGACTTAGTTCGATGCACCATTTGAGGAGTCGCCCAGAAGTGTCAGGACGATGGAGCACTTGTCTTAGCGGTTGATCGGTTAGAACCCTGATGGAGTGAGACTGGAAGTAGTGTCGCAGTTTTTGTGACGCGATCAATAAACAATATGCTAATTTCTCAAGTTTAGGATATCTGGCCTCTGCCCCTGTAAATCTCTTACTTACAAAGTAAACCGGGCGTTGTGTGCGGTTTTCTTCTCTTACCAAGGCGGCGCTTAGAGCATGAGATGATACAGCGAGGTATAGGTATAACACTTCACCTTCATTTGGAGTTGAGAGTACTGGTGGTCTCTGAAGGTGTTCGATTAGGTTGAGGAAGGCTTTTAAGCATTCATCGGTCCACTCGAACCTCCCTTTGTCTTTCTTGAGAGCTTCGAAGAAAGGGACACACTTGTCAGTTGCCTTCGAAATGAATACGCTTAGGGCGGCCACCTTTCCGTTTAGGCTCTGCATTTCTTTTCGAGTGGAAGGTATCTTTATTTCTTTTAGAGCCCGGATTTGTTCAGGGTTTGCTTCGATTCCTCTGGCGTGGACGATAAATCCTAAGAATTTTCCCGATGATACTCCGAAGGAGCACTTTAGAGGATTCAGCTTCATTCCATATCGGCGAAGTACCTGAAACATCTCGCCCAGATGGCTTACATGGTCGTCGGCTTTCCTGGACTTTACCAACATGTCATCCACATACACTTCCATAGTTCGTCCTATTAGTTCCGCGAACATCTTGTTGACGAGGCGCTGATAGGTAGCTCCAGCATTTTTGAGCCCAAAAGGCATGACTTTGTAACAATATAATCCACGGTCAGTGACGAAGCTAGTGTGGTCTTGATCGGGAGCATGCATAGGAATCTGGTTATATCCGGAGTATGCATCCATAAAAGATAGGAGTTCGTGCCCGGCTGTGCTGTCTACAAGTTGGTCAATTCGGGGAAGTGGGAAGCAATCTTTTGGGCAAGCGTCATTCAAATTGGAGAAGTCAATACATGTTCGCCACTTTCCATTGGCCTTTTTTACTAGCACTGGGTTAGCGATCCATTCTGGGTAGATGGCTTCCCATATGAAGCCATTAGCAAGTAGATTCTTTACTTCCTCATCAAGGGCTGCTGATCGCTCTGCCCCCATGCTTCTCTTTTTCTGCTTTACTGGTACCTTGGTGGGATCGATGTTCAGCATGTGGCATGCTATGTCTAGGGAGATTCCTGCCATATCGGCATGGGTCCATGCAAATACATCTAAGTTGTGGCGGAGAAAGTCAATGAGTTGATCTTTCAATTCCGTTTTTAGCTGAGATCCGATTTTTAATAGTCTACTTGAATCATGCTTATCTACAGATACGAATTCCATAGCCTCTGCAGGCTCGGCGGTAGCCTCCTCCTCTTTATCCCTGGGGTCTAGTTCATTGAAGGGATCGCTTGTGTATCGAAGAGGAGGGGCTTTCTTTAGTTGCTATGCCTCCAAGCTTTTCATGCAGAGAGTAGTCTCTGCATCTTTTCCTTTATTCTTTCTGCGGTTATTGCGAAGTTCAGTTACGTAGCCGTCTCGGGCAGCGTCTTGATCTCCTTCTACTTCTCCTACTCCGTTGTCTGTTGGAAATTTCATCTTCAGGCACCAAGGGGCTAAGACAATTTGGAAGTCAGACAAGGCTGGTCTTCCCAAAAAGGCGTTGTAAGCCGAGTGGTTTTCTATTAGTACGAACGTTTGTTTTCGCACAACGGAGCGGGGATGACTTCCTATTTCGACGAAGAGGTCAAGTTGCCCGAGGGGCATTTTTGCATCTCCCGTGAAACCATGCAGTGGTTTGTCACAGGGGGACTGTTTGCGCCAAAATTGGCCACAAACACCCAATACCGTGAAAGCACCAGTGTATGAATATAAATTAATGATATTCAAACACAAATAACAGATCTCAACATATAATAGACAGCAATCCGAAAGTAAAGAACAGAGACACAAGTTTTATAGTGGTTCGGCTATCTCCGGCCTACGTCCACTCCAATTTTTTCTTTTTTATTGATTATCCTTGAAGATTACAAGTGATTACCACAGTTGTAGTGACCAAATCTGAAGAAAATAGCAGAAATAATGCTATGGAATGATTTTAGCAGCGTCTGGGCTTGCTTTTCCTCTCCAAATCATCCGACCCCCTTTCTGAATGACCAGGGGCTCTATTTATAGGCGTGGAAGGTTGAAATCCAGCCTAAAACCTGGGGAGGTTGCTTGGCACGTGAGGGGGGCCCACAGGCCCGTGTTCTCGGAATCCGTGCCCAGTTTGGGATCGATTCGAAGTGACCTTCGAATCGATCAAGAATCCATCCAATTGAGCTGAAATTTGGCGTGAACATTCTTCAACATGTATGTGAGCTCCTGTAAAAATTTCATTGCATTTGGATCAACGGTTTGGAAGATATGATCGATCCAAGTTCTAGAATCCGTGCGTCCTGATTGGTTCGAACCCATGCATTGTCTATTTCGAACCCATGTATTTCGAACCCATAAGGCCAACTCTCTCGAATCCATACCCTTCGAATCCATCCCCAATCCTTCGACTCCATGACCTTCGAATCCATCTCCAGTCCTTCGACTCCATAACTTTCGAATCCATGCAAGCTTCGAATCCATTTCCTTCTTCGAATCCATAGCAACTTCGAATCCATCACTTTCCATAGCAACTTCGAATCCATCACCAACTTCGAATCCATAGCAACTTCGAATCCATCGCCTTCTACGAATTCATCACCAACTTCGAATCCATTACCAACTTCGAATCCATCTTCATCTTCGAGTCCATGCCTAGTTCGAATCCATCACTTTCTACGAATCCATCATAAACTTCGAATCCACTTCCTTTCTTCGAGTCCATCTTCATTGCTTCGTATCCATCATCTTCGAATCCATATCCATCTTTCGAATCCACTGTCTTCGAGTCCATTGCACTGAAGTTACTTCTTTCGAACCCATCTAGTTCCCATTGATTCGAACCTGATGGGTTCGAACCTGAAGGGTTCGAACCTGATGGGTTCGAACCTGATGGGTTCGAACAACATTTCTCTCCCACCTTGAATCCATCATATTTCCTCCATACGAACTCCGATTAACCTGATATTTGAAACATAGCCTTTCATAGTCCTTATCATCATTTCCAATCAATTTCGTCCCGATCGGAGTTCAACAAAATTTTGACGATATCCATCGTAGCCTTATTCCCAGTCCTGCTATCCATAATTCCTTGCCAATTTGTTGTTATTCCCGTTTTGACCAAAAAGTGGGATAACAGCTTGCCCCCCAAAACATGCCTTGTGATAACAAGACGTGTTTTGAATAGTTCCGAATCCAATATTCGATGTCCAAAGCCATATTGCCAGAGTATATCATCCTTGACTGCTTCGAGTCGATGTCCAATTCCATATCCAATAACCAAAGCCTTAGCCAATTCCGTATCCATTCGAAGTCGACAACCAAGTTCCAATCCATCCATATCCAATAGCCAATAAACAAAGCCAGGACCTCTCCGGGTCGATAGCCAAATCCATAACCTCTCCGGGTTGATATCCAAATCCATAACCTCTCCGGGTTCCTGCCAAGCGTGATCCTCATCCGACGACCGTGGTCCAGTGTCCCTGGACGTTGAGTTAATCTCTCCGGGTTCTTTCCAAGCGCAATCCATACTTGATGTCCTTGGTCCAGTATCCCTGGACGTTGAGCCAACCTCTCCGGGTTCTTGCCAAGCGCAATCCTTACTTGATGTCCTTGGTCCAGTATCCCTGGACGTTGAGCCAACCTCTCCGGGTTCTTGCCAAGCGCAATCCTTACTTGATGTCCTTGGTCCAGTATCCCTGGACGTTGAGCCAACCTCTCCGGGTTCTTGCCAAGCGCAATCCTTACTTGACGACCTTGGCCCAGTGTCCCTGGGCGCTGTAAAATGCCATGGCTTAAGTCCTAAGCCGAATCCTGATCTCTCCGGACCCTTGCCGAGCATAGTCCATACTCGACGACCTTGGCCCAGTGTCCCTGGGCGCTGTAAAATGCCATGGCTTAAGTCCTAAGCCGAATCCTGATCTCTCCGGACCCTTGCCGAGCATAGTCCATACTCGACGACCTGAAAATAATATATGATAATAGAGGGCCTAAGTCCTAGGCCGAATCCTGGTCACTCCGGACCCTTGCCGAGCATAGTTCATACTCGACGACCTGAATGAGTCAACTCACCTTGTTTGGGTAAAGCGACTCACCCCTTGCCAGGCATAATCCATACCCGACGACCATTTATCAAAAACCAGATAAAAGTCCAACCAAAAATCTATTCCAAAACCCAAAATCCAAATCCAAAAATTCAAATCCGAAATCCAAATCCAAAATCCAAATCCAAATCCAAAAATTCAAATCCAAAACCAGAAAACCAGTAATCCAAACCAGAATCCAAAACCAAAAACAATCGTCCAAAGGAAAATCCAAATAAAAAAAGCAAGAAAAACCAGGAGCTCAATCCAAGCTCCAAAACCAAATCCAAAAAGAAAAGCAATGTCCAATCTAAAAGCAAGAAATAAATTTCACAAACCATAGCGTCCCGGGTTATCATCATTCAGAGCATGCCTAGGGGCTATCTCCGTCCCCGTACATGTGTAAATGACTTTACCGTTTGCTAACAGCTTGCTACTTATTCCATGTTACCTTGGTCAATGGATGATCAATCGACGATCATCCCTGGGCCTCCCATCTTCACGGCGTGAGGTGGTCGGTGGTTGCTCCTGCTCCACCGTTGCATCCCGAGTTCCAACGTATTGCTGCAACTGTCCATTCCTTACATGCTCCTCGATTATATCCTTTAGGTGCCTGCAGCTGTTGGTATCGTGTCCATCCAGATCATGGAAGAGACAGTGCCTTCCTGATGTCCTTTCCCGCTCTGTTGGTTCCCTCCTAGCCGGCCTTCGGTAGGGAAGGCGATTCCGAGTTTCCAAGTATATCCGTTCCAGCGTCTCGTTCAATCCAGTGTATGTGGAAAACTTTGGATCCTTCCATCGTTTTCTAGCGTTTCCAGAGTCGTCATCTAACTTCCTTTTTCCTTTATCCCTATCCGAACCGTTTTTGGATACCGCTCCAACCTCGATTGTACTAACCTTTTTTGACTTTAAATCCGTACTTGCGTCTTCTTGTCGAAGGAACCTTTCTGCCTCATGAAAGAATTCGGCGAGATTTCCCGGGGGATCTCGTATCAGAGATACCTTGAAATCTGAATTCTCCTTGACTCCTGATACTGCTGCCATTAAAACCATTGATGGATCAGGCCGATCCACCGAAGCGACTGCCGCACTGAATCGAGTTAGAAAAGTTCTAAGTGATTCATCCATCCTTTGCTTCACCGATGTTAAAGTCATCACGTTCTTTGGCCTCTTAACGTGAACCCGAAACTGTCCCAGAAACTTTTCCACTAATTCCTTCCAAGTCCTGATAGATCCTTCTCCCAGCTGCCTAAACCACATTGCAGCTAAATCCTTCAAATACAAAGGGAAACATCGGGCCATCACTTCCTCCGATGCCCCCAGCACCTCCATGTGTCTGGTGTACCTCATTAAGTGATCTGTTGGATCCGTCTTACCATCATATACCTCCACGCTAGGTAGCTTGAACTTAGGTGGATTCCGAGCCATCCTTATTTCCCGAACGAATGGACTTCTATTCACTCCTTCCAAATCCCCGTTTGTCAAACCGCCTCGCACAGTCTTCCTGATCATCTCTACTAATCCTGTGTTGTCTGGTAGGGGTTGCCCCCCATGCCCTCGAGGGAACTCTGGTACATATTCCTCGTGTGGCTCACTAGCAGCAACGTTAGTTCTAGCTTGCTGAATTCCTTCCAAAGGTTCTTCTGCATCGAATCCTGTGGGCCTGCCCCCAAGCCCTTGTTGATTGCCTTCTGGCTCCGTATCCTGTCCTTCATTGGGTTCCACAATCCTAGCTCCTTGTCCTGCATCCGCAGCTGCTGTAGCTGTTCCTAAGCCCTGCATCCCTGTAGCTCTTAATTGTTCCAAGAAAGTTTGCATCATTTCCTGTTGACTTTTCAGCAATCTCTCCTGCAAAGAATTGGCCATAGCTTCCATTTCATCCCGAGTTATGTAGACCGAAGCCTGTCCTTCCTCACCTCCGGAGGATGCTTGTTGACTTCCTCCTTGTTGGCTTCTCTCAGCCCTTAGCCTTCTGCTATTCTGCCTAGTCATTGTCTTCCAAATCCAAGTTCCTCAAACTCTTCAAATCCGATGTAGCGGGTGCTAGTTGTTCTCAGTGAAAGCACCAAAATGTTTGCGCCAAAATTGGCCACAAACACCCAATACCGTGAAAGCACCAGTGTATGAATATAAATTAATGATATTCAAACACAAATAACAGATCTCAACATATAATAGACAGCAATCCGAAAGTAAAGAACAGAGACACAAGTTTTATAGTGGTTCGGCTATCTCCGGCCTACGTCCACTCCAATTTTTTCTTTTTTATTGATTATCCTGGAAGATTACAAGTGATTACCACAGTTGTAGTGACCAAATCTGAAGAAAATAGCAGAAATAATGCTATGGAATGATTTTAGCAGCGTCTGGGCTTGCTTTTCCTCTCCAAATCTTCCGACCCCCTTTCTGAATGACCAGGGGCTCTATTTATAGGCGTGGAAGGTTGAAATCCCGCCTAAAACCTGGGGAGGTTGCTTGGCACGTGAGGGGGGCCCATAGGCCCGTGTTCTCGGAATCCGTGCCCAGTTTGGGATCGATTCGAAGTGACCTTCGAATCGATCAAGAATCCATCCAATTGAGCTGAAATTTGGCGTGAACATTCTTCAACATGTATGTGAGCTCCTGTAAAAATTTCATTGCATTTGGATCAACGGTTTGGAAGATATGATCGATCCAAGTTCTAGAATCCGTGCGTCCTGATTGGTTCGAACCCATGCATTGTCTATTTCGAACCCATGTATTTCGAACCCATAAGGCCAACTCTCTCGAATCCATACCCTTCGAATCCATCCCCAATCCTTCGACTCCATGACCTTCGAATCCATCTCCAGTCCTTCGACTCCATAACTTTCGAATCCATGCAAGCTTCGAATCCATTTCCTTCTTCGAATCCATAGCAACTTCGAATCCATCACTTTCCATAGCAACTTCGAATCCATCACCAACTTCGAATCCATAGCAACTTCGAATCCATCGCCTTCTACGAATCCATCACCAACTTCGAATCCATTACCAACTTCGAATCCATATTCATCTTCGAGTCCATGGCTAGTTCGAATCCATCACTTTCTACGAATCCATCATAAACTTCGAATCCACTTCCTTTCTTCGAGTCCATCTTCATTGCTTCGTATCCATCATCTTCGAATCCATATCCATCTTTCGAATCCACTGTCTTCGAGTCCATTGCACTGAAGTTACTTCTTTCGGACCCATCTAGTTCCCATTGATTCGAACCTGATGGGTTCGAACCTGATGGGTTCGAACCTGATGGGTTCGAACAACATTTCTCTCCCACCTTGAATCCATCATATTTCCTCCATACGAACTCCGATTAACCTGATATTTGAAACATAGCCTTTCATAGTCCTTATCATCATTTCCAATCAATTTCGTCCCGATCGGAGTTCAACAAAATTTTGACGATATCCATCGTAGCCTTATTCCCAGTCCTGCTATCCATAATTCCTTGCCAATTTGTTGTTATTCCCGTTTTGACCAAAAAGTGGGATAACAGGGACACATCCTTCATTGATAACTTCATTTTGTCGAAAGCATGCTTGAATAGGATATTTACGGAGCTTTCTGTGTCTATTAGAATCCGAAAAACTTTAGCTGGACCGAACCAGGCAGAGATGACCATAGGATCCATATGTGGGTACTGTCTTCCTTCCAAATCACTCCTACTGAATATGATGTCATCGTTCTCTTTTCGTTTCGGGTGGCGTTCTTCCGTAATGGAGTTAACATAGCCTTCTGCATTTCTAAGCGACTTGCCGTACCTTTCCATCTCTGCCCAACTTCTGTCGGCGATGTGTGGTCCTCCCGAGATGGTAAGGACCACTATCTTCTCTTGACTAGAGCCACTGGTGTTGTGATTGTTGCGATTCCCTCCGCCTACTTCTGGGAGGGGTTGCTTTGAGTTTTCATTGACAGGAGTTGGAGTCCTGTTCTGACCCTTCACATAGCGTTCCAGTCTTCTTCTTCTAATGTGTTCTTCGATCAAGTCCCGAAGATGGTGGCATTCATTGGTGTCATGTCCGTGGGATTCGTGGAAGCGACAGAACTTTCCAGACTTGAGTGCGTTATCTGATTCTTTCTTGTGCGGGGGGCGCTTGTATCCGAGTTCGCCTTGAGTGGCTAGGAAGATGTTTTCGATTGTTTCATTCAAAGGAGTGTAGGAGTCAAACCTTGGTCCAGGTCGATATTGGCGTTTTTCAACCTTCCTGCCCCCAGCATTGTCTCTAGATTCATTTCTTCGATCGTCCTTAGCCGCAGTGGGAACCTTGTCCTGAACTGTCTTACTTTGTTGTCCTGACTGCCTCCCAGTGGCGGCGTCTTCAAGTCTCATATACTTTCCAGCTTCATGGAAGAAATCAGGCAAGGTAGCAGGTTTTTCCTTAGTTAATCTCCTGGCAAACTTGGTATCTGGGTGTACACCACTACAGAGGGCCATTAGGGTGAGCTTTTCATCGGCGTCTTGAACTGCGGCCGCTGCGGCGTTGAACCAGGTTAGATATTGTTGCAGTGTTTCCCCGGATTTCTGTTTGACATTGGACAGAGAATAAGCATCCTTGGGTTGTTCCACATGGATGCGGAACTGGCTAATAAACCTTTCCTTCAACATCTCCCATGAGCTGATGGATCCTTGGGGTAGATGGCAGAACCAGGAGGTAGCTAGATCTGCTAGGAATAGCGGAAAGCATTTACACAATACCCCTTCTGTTTCTCCACTCATGAGCATATGTTGGGTGTATCTCTGTAAGTGTACGATGGGGTCGGAAGTTCCTTTGTAAGGTTCCATGGTTGGCATTTTCCATTCCCGGGGAGTGATGGCAGTTTCGATATTTCGGGTAAAGGGGCTGGTGACCCTAGCACCTATTCCCCGGTCCCTTTGCTCCCGTTGGACGCACTCTCTGAATAATCGTGCCATTCGTTCATCAGAATTTGGAGCGGACAAAAATGAGCTTGACTCTTCCCTGTGGGATCTATCCCGTCCAGATGACCTATAGGGATGGTACAGTCTATCACTTCTAGCATTATCCAGTGGTTGTCTTTGGCTGCTCGGATGCATGCTAGGACCAGCTACAGTTGCCCCCTGCCTTGATCTTCCCCTGTGGGGTTCTGTTTCGAGCATATCCATGGGGTCAACTTCGGGCTGGGTTCTAGCTCGGCTCCGTTCAGCGGGGTTCCTATGATTAGGTGGCATGACTGGCTCAGCTACATCCGACCCTCGCCTGGCGCCTCCCCCACTGGGATCGGTTCCAAGTGCTTCCTCGAGTCGGAGTTCGGGCTGAGTCCGGGCGCGGCCCCTATCATTGTTGTTCCTGTTGATAGCTTCTTCGAAGAGGGAAGACCTTTGTTGCCTCCGAGATCCTCCAGATTGAGATTCACCCCATGATTCAGTGTTGCGGTTGGATTCTTCACCATCCCTTAAGCTTGACATGAGTTGGTCCACCAAAGCTTCTTGTTGGGATGTGAAGCGGTTAGTTACTTCAGTCACAACCCTGTCCAGATCTGCCCTAGTGATTGGTTGTTCCGTGGCGGGGCCAGTTGGATTTTCCTGATTTTCATCTGGTACTGCTGTTGAAGTGGGCTGATCTGCGATTGCTGGTTCTGGAAGGCTGCTAGTTGCGATGTTCTTTCCTTTGTTAACGTCCTTTCTCTGCTTGGAAGGCATGATTTCTAAGTAACGAACGATGTTGTTATGAAGAAGGTTGAGTGAGAGAAGCTGAAGCTTCGAGCTCTTGCTCTCAGTGAAAGCACCAAAAATGTTTGCACAAAAAATGGACAAACACCTCCAAGTCGTATTATTTAGTTGATTATATGTGATTTTCAATGGTTTGGATGAGTTATGTAAATATGAGAAAAGCAGGGGCTGAAATGTAAAAGACACACAGATTTATAGTGGTTCGGCCAGAATGTGCCTACGTCCACTTTATATGTTATTATCTTCTTTCTTTCAGATTACAAGTACAATGCTTCGTATACAAGTATATGAAAGTAGTTTGAAAGTTCCTTCCTTGCTTGAGCTCTCAAACTTGTCTGCCATTGTTGTACCCCTGCCCCTCTATTTATAGAGTGAGGTAGGGGGCAGGGGTCATGGAAGTATATAGCTGCTGGTGGGCCCAGGCTGAAGCAATCTGGACAGGCAATCATCTGGTTCGGCGTGCCTTGGTTCGGGCGTGTTGAGGTCTCGGAGATGGTTGGTTCGGTGGTGAGCTTGAAGGTTGGTTCGGTCGTATGTGGTCCGGTCATGTGGGAAATGGGTTGGACCGGTGGTATTGGAGAGGACGTTGATCCGGTATGGCTTGGGGGAAGGCTCGTTCGGTTGTGACTTCAAAGCTGGTTCGGCAGGAACTTGGACCGGCATTGGGTAGGTGAGGTGTTGGAGTTGTAGAGGTGGTGTTTGGTCCGGTATCGACCTCGTTCGGTAGTGTATTGGACAGGCTGGTCCGGTGGAGGTGATGGCTGTGCCTTGCCGAATGGACATAGCCGAATGAGGTGATGCCGAATGATGTGATGGTTGCGCCTTGCCGAATGGACATAGCCGAACGTGGTGATAGTTGTGCCTTGCCGAATGGACATAGCTGAATGTGGTGATGCCGAATGATGGGGCCGAATGGAGGCTTGGGCCGAACGAGCTTCTTCATGGAGAATATTGGATGGACTTCTAGGTTAGTATTGAGCTTCTTGGCTGTCGAACGAAGTGGAGGTTGCGAGCCCGGGTGAAATTGTGACTTCTTGGTCCCGAGATTTTCTGGGTGAGAATTCGCCCAACACCAGTGACAGCTGAAAGCTATCATAGCTGTAGAACTCACAGATACCTTCGTTTTGACTGGTTATGGCTCCCGTAACTCTAAAAGAGCCAAGAGTTATGGCTCTCCGAAGAATCGATATCCACAGGGTGCAACATCTACGGTGCAAGGTGCAACATCCGTCCAAAATGACGAAACAGTGCCGTACGACCTTTAGAAATGAGTGCATGGATTTGAAACATTGCAGTACCATTGTGCACCACTCTCAAGTGATGGTAAATCATAGACCAGCCACGGGGATCCCGTTTTACAGAAAAAATCCACGTGACGAAAAAACGAAGGGTAAAAAACTTCCTTGACCCGATTGAGGTTCGGATAGGATTTTTTGGGTATGAAACTAACCAGTGACGGCTGAAAGCTGTCATAGCAGTAGAACTCACAGATACCTTCATTTTGACTGGTTATGGCTCCCGTAACTCTAAACGAGCCAAGAGTTATGGCCCTCCGAAGAATCGATATCCACAGGGTGCAACATCTACGGTGCAAGGTGCAACATCCGTCCAAAATGACGAAACCGTGCCGTACGACCTTTAGAAATGGGTCATGGATTTGAAACGGTGCAGTACCATGGTGCACCACTCTCCAGCGATGGTAAATCATTGACCAGCTACGGGGATCCCGTTTTACAGAAAAAATCCACGTGACGAAAAAACGAAGGTTAAAAAACTTCCATGACCCAATTGAGGTTCGGATTGGATTTATTGGGTATGAAACTAACCAGTGACGGCTGAAAGCGGTCATAGCTGTAGAACTCACAGATACCTTCGTTTTGACTTTTTATGGCTCCCGTAACGCTAAACGAACCAAGAGTTATGGCCCTCCGAACAATTGATATCCATAAGGTGCAACATCTACGGTGCAAGGTACAACATCCGTCCAAAATGACGAAATAGTGCCGTACGACCTTTTGAAATGGTTGCACGGATTTAAAACGGTGCATTACCATGGTGCACCACTCTCCAGAGATGGTAAATCATAGACCAGCCACGGAATCCCGCTTTACAGAAAAAATCCACGTGACGAAAAAACGAAGGGTAAAAATCTTCCTTGACCCGATTGAGGTTCGGATAGGATTTTTTGGGTATGAAACTAACCAGTGACGGCTGAAAGCTTTCATAGCTGTAGAACTCACAGATACCTTCGTTTTGACTAGTTATGGCTCCCATAACTCTAAACGAGCCAAGAGTTATGGCCCTCCGAAGAATCGATATCCACAGGGTGCAATATCTACGGTGCAAGGTGCAACATCCGTCCAAAATGACGAAACAGTGTCGTACGACCTTTAAAAATGAGTGCATGGATTTGAAACATTGCAGTACCATGGTGCACCACTCTCCAGCGATGGTAAATCATAGACCAGCCACAGGGATCCCGTTTTACAGAAAAATTCCACGTGACGAAAAAACGAAGGGTAAAAAACTTCCTCGACCCGATTGAGGTTCGCATAGGATTTTTTGGGTATGAAACTAACCAGTGAGGGAAGAAAGCCGTCATAGCTGTAGAAATCACATATTCCTTCGTTTTGACTGGTTATGACTCCCGTAACTCTAAACGAGCCAAGAGTTATGGCCCTCGGAAGAATCGATTTCCACAGGGTGCAACATCTGCGGTGCAAGGTGCAACATCCGTCCAAAATGACGAAACAGTGTCGTACGACCTTTAGAAATGAGTGCATGGATTTGAAACAATGCAGTACCATGGTACACCACTCTCCAGCGATGATAAATCATTGACCAGCCATGGGGATCCCGTTTTTACAGAAAAAATCCACGTGACGAAAAAACGAAGGGTAAAAAACTTCCATGACCCGATTGAGGTTCGGATAGGATTTTTTGGGTATGAAACTAACCAGTGATGGCTGAAAGCTATCATAGCTGTAGAACACACAGATACCTTCGTTTGACTGGTAATGGCTCCCGTAACTCTAAACGAGCCAAGAGTTATGGCCTTCCGAATAATCGATATCCACAGGTTGCAACATCTACGGTGCAAGGTGCAACATCCGTCCAAAATGACGAAACACTGTCGTACGACCTTTAGAAATGAGTGCATGGATTTGAAACATTGCAGTACCATGGTGCACCACTCTCCAGCGATGGTAAATCATAGACCAGCCACGGGGATCCCGTTTTACAGAAAAAATCCATGTGACGAAAAAACGAAGGGTAAAAAACTGCCATGACCAGATTGAGGTTCGGATAGGATTTTTTGGGTATGAAACTAACCAGTGACGGCTGAAAGCTGTCATAGCTGTAGAACTCACAGATACCTTCGTTTTGACTGGCTATGGCTCCCGTAACTCTAAACGAGCCAAGATTATGGCCCTCGGAAGAATCGATTTCCACAGGGTGCAACATCTGCGGTGCAAGGTGCAACATCCGTCCAAAATGACGAAACAGTGTCGTACGACCTTTAGAAATGGGTTCATGGATTTGAAACGATGGAGTACCATGGTCCACCACTCTCCAGCGATGGTAAATCATAGACCAGCCACGGGGATCCCGTTTTATAGAAAAAATCCACGTGACGAAAAAACGAAGGGTAAAAAACTTCCTTTACCCGATTGAGGTTCGGATAGGAATTTTTGGGTATGAAACTAACCAGTGACGGCTGAAAGTTGCCATAGTCGTAGAACTCAAAGATACCTTCGTTTTTACTTGTTATGGCTCCCGTAACTCCAACGAGCCAAGAGTTATGGCCCTCCAAAGAATCGATATCCACAGGGTGCAACATCTACGGTGCAAGGTGCAACATCCTGTCTAAAATGACGAAACAGTGCCGTACGACCTTTAGAAATGAGTGCATGGATTTGAAACATTGCAGTACCATGGTGCACCACTCTCCAGCGATGGTAAATCATAGACCAGCCACGAGGATCCCGTTTTACAGAAAAAATCCACGTGACGAAAAAACGAAGGGTAAAAAACTTCCTTGACCCGATTGAGGTTCGGATAGGATTTTTTGGGTATGAAACTAACCAGTGACGGCTGATAGCTGTCACTGCTGTAGAACTCACAGATACCTTCGTTTTGACTAGTTATGGTTCCCGTAACTCTAACGAGCCAAGAGTTATGGCCCTCCGAAAAATCGATATCCACAGGGTGCAACATCTACGGTGCAAGGTGCAACATCCTGTCTAAAATGACGAAACAGTGGCATACGACCTTTAGAAATGAGTGCATGGATTTGAAACGGTGCAGTACCAGTGTTCACCACTCTCCAGCAATGGTAAATCATTGACCAGCCACGGGGATCCCGTTTTTACAGAAAAAATCCACGTGACGAAAAAACGAAGGGTAAAAAACTTCCATGACCCGATTGAGGTTCGGATATGATTTTTTGGGTATGAAACTAAGTAGTGACGGCTGAAAGCCGTCATAGCTGTACAAATCACAGATACCTTCATTTTGGCTGGTTATGGCTCCCGTAACTCTAAACGAGCCAAGAGTTATGGCCCTCGGAAGAATCGATTTCCACATGGTGCAACATCTGCGGTGCAAGGTGCAACATCCTGTCTAAAATGACGAAACTGTGCCATACGACCTTTAGAAATGAGTGCATGGATTTGAAACGGCGCAGTACCAGTGTTCACCACTCTCCAGCAATGGTAAATCATTGACCAGCCACGGGGATCCAGTTTTTACAGAAAAATCCACGTGACGAAAAAACGAAGGGTAAAAAACTTCCATGACCCGATTGAGGTTCGGATAGGATTTTTGGGGTATGAAACTAAGTAGTGACGGCTGAAAGCCGTCATAGCTGTAGAAATCACAGATACCTTCGTTTTGACTGGTTATGGCTCCCGTAACTCTAAACGAGCCAAGAGTTATGGCCCTCGGAAGAATCGATTTCCATATGGTGCAACATCTGCGGTGCAAGGTGCAACATCCATCCAAAATGACGAAACAGTGTCGTACGACCTTTAGAAATGGGTGCATGGATTTGAAACGATGCAGTACCGTGGTGCACCACTCTCCAGCGATGGTAAATCATAGGCCAGCCACGGGGATCCTGTTTTACAGAAAAAATCCACGTGACGAAAAAACGAAGGGTAAAAAACTTCCTTGACCCGATTGAGGTTCGGATAGGAATTTTTGGGTATGAAACTAACCAGTGACGGCTGAAAGCTGCCATAGCTGTAGAACTCAAAGATACCTTTGTTTTGACTGGTTATGGCTCCCGTAACACTAACGAGCCAAGAGTTATGGCCCTCCGAAGAATCGATATCCACAGGGTGCAACATCTACGGTGCAAGGTGCAACATCCTGTCTAAAATGACGAAACAGTGCCGTACGACCTTTAGAAATAAGTGCATGGATTTGAAACATTGCAGTACCATGGTGCACCACTCTTCAGCGATGGTAAATCATAGACCAGCCACGAGGATCCCGTTTTACAGAAAAAATCCACGTGACGAAAAAACGAAGGGTAAAAAACTTCCTTGACCCGATTGAGGTTCGGATAGGATTTTTTGGGTATGAAACTAACCAGTGATGGCTGAAAGCTTTCATAGCTGTAGAACTCACAGATACCTTCATTTTGACTAGTTATGGCTCCCGTAACTCTAAGCGAGCCAAGAGTTATGGCCCTCCGAAGAATCGATATCCATAGGGTGCAACATCTACGGTGCAAGGTGCAACATCCTGTCTAAAATGACGAAACAGTGTCGTATGATCTTTAGAAATTGGTGCATGGATTTGAAATGGTGCAGTACCATGGTGCACCACTCTCCAGCGATGGTAAATCATTGACTAGCCACGGGGATCCCGTTTTTACAGAAAAAATCCACGTGACGAAAAAACGAAGGGTAAAAAACTTCCATGACCCGATTGAGGTTCGGATAGGATTTTTTGGGTATGAAACTAAGCAGTGACGGCTGAAAGCCATCATAGCTGTAGAAATCACAGATACCTTCGTTTTGATTGGTTATGGCTCCCGTAACTCTAAACGAGCCAAGAGTTATGGCCCTCGGAAGAATCGATTTCCACATGGTGCAACATCTGCGGTGCAAGGTGCAACATCCATCCAAAATGACGAAACAGTGTCGTACGACCTTTAGAAATGGGTGCATGGATTTGAAACGATGCAGTACCGTGGTGCACCACTCTCCAGCGATGGTAAATCATAGACCAGCCACGAGGATCCCGTTTTGCAGAAAAAATCCACGTGACGAAAAAACGAAGGGTAAAAAACTTCCTTGACCCGATTGAGGTTCGGATAGGAATTTTTGGGTATGAAACTAACCAGTGATGGCAGAAAGCTGCCATAGCTGTAGAACTCACAGATACTTTCGTTTTGACTGGTTATGGCTCCCGTAACTCTAAACGAGCCAAGAGTTATGGCCCTCCGAAGAATCGATATTCACAGGGTGCAGCATCTACAGTGCAAGGTGCAACATCCGTCCAAAATGACGAAACAGTGCCGTACGACCTTTAGAAATGAGTGCATGGATTTGAAACATTGCAGTACCATGGTGCACCACTCTCCAGCGATGGTAAATCATAGACCAGCCACGGGGATCCCGTTTTACAGAAAAAATCCAAGTGACGAAAAACGAATGGTAAAAAACTTCCTTGACCCGATTGAGGTTCGGATAGGGTTTTTTGGGTATGAAACTAACCAGTGACGGAAGAAAGCTGTCATAGCTGTAGAACTCACAGATACCTTCGTTTTGACTGGTTATTGCTCCCGTAACTCTAAACGAGCCATGAGTTATGGCCCTCCGAATAATCGATATCCATAGGGTGCAACATCTACTGTGCAAGGTGCAACATCCGTCCAAAATGACGAAACCGTGCCGTACGACCTTTAGAAATGGATGCATGGATTTGAAACGGTGCAGTACCAAGGTGCACCACTCTCCAGCGATGGTAAATCATTGACCAGCCACGGGGATCCCATTTTTACAGAAAAAATCCACGTGACGAAAAAACGAAGGGTAAAAAACTTCCATGACCCGATTGAGGTTCGGATAGGATTTTTTGGGTATGAAACTAACCAGTGATGGCTGAAAGCTTTCATAGCTATAGAACTCACAAATACCTTCGTTTTGACTAGTTATGGCTCCCGTAACTCTAAACGAGCCAAGAGTTATGGCCCTCCGAAGAATCGATATCTACATGGTGCAACATCTACGGTGCAAGGTGCAACATCCGTCCAAAATGACGAAACAGTGCCGTACGACCTTTAAAAATGTGTGCATGGATTTGAAATATTGCAGTACCATGGTGCACCACTCTCCAGCGATGGTAAATCATAGACCAGCCACGGGGATCCCGTTTTACAGAAAAATTCCACGTGACGAAAAAACGAAGGGTAAAAAACATCCTCGACCCGATTAAGGTTCGCATAGGATTTTCTGGGTATGAAACTAACCAGTGACGGAAGAAAGCCGTCATAGCTGTAGAAATCACAGATTCCTTCGTTTTGACTGGTTATGACTCCCGTAACTCTAAACGAGCCAAGAGTTATGGCCCTCGGAAGAATCGATTTCCACAGGGTGCAACATCTGCGGTGCAAGGTGCAACATCCGTCCAAAATGACGAAACAGTGTCGTACGACCTTTAGAAATGAGTGCATGGATTTGAAACAATGCAGTACCATGGTACACCACTCTCCAGCGATGATAAATCATTGACCAGCCATGGGGATCCCGTTTTTACAGAAAAAATCCACGTGACGAAAAAACGAAGGGTAAAAAACTTCCATGACCCGATTGAGGTTCAGATAGGATTTTTTGGGTATGAAACTTACCAGTGATGGCTGAAAGCTATCATAGCTGTAGAACACACAGATACCTTCGTTTGACTGGTAATGGCTTCCGTAAGTCTAAACGAGCCAAGAGTTATGGCCCTCCGAATAATCGATATCCACAGGGTGCAACATCTACGGTGCAAGGTGCAACATCCGTCCAAAATGACGACACAGTGCCGTACGACCTTTAGAAATGAGTGCATGGATTTGAAACATTGCAGTACCATGTTGCACCACTCTCCAGCGATGGTAAATCATAGACCTGCCACGGGGATCCCGTTTTACAGAAAAAATCCACGTGACGAAAAAACGAAGGGTAAAAAACTTCCATGCCCTGATTGAGGTTCGGATAGGATTTTTTGGGTATGAAACTAACCAGTGACGACTGAAAGCAGTCATAGCTGTAGAACTCACAGATACCTTCGTTTTGATTGGTTATGGCTCCCGTAACTCTAAACGAGCTAAGATTATGGCCCTCGGAAGAATCGATTTCCACAGGGTGCAACATCTACGGTGCAAGGTGCAACATCCGTCCAAAATGACGAAACAGTGTCGTACGACCTTTAGAAATGGGTGCATGGATTTGAAACGATGGAGTACCGTGGTGCACCACTCTCCAGCGATGGTAAATCATAGACCGGCCACGGGGATCCCATTTTACAGAAAAAATCCACGTGACGAAAAAACGAAGGGTAAAAAACTTCCTTGACCCGATTGAGGTTCGGATAGGAATTTTTGGGTATGAAACTAACCAGTGACGGCTGAAAGCTGCCATAGCTGTAGAACTCAAAGATACCTTCGTTTTGACTGGTTATGGCTCCCGTAACTCTAACGAGCCAAGAGTTATGGCCCTCCGAAGAATCGATATCCACAGGGTGCAACATCTACGGTGCAAGGTGCAACATCCTGTCTAAAATGACGAAACAGTGCCGTACGACCTTTAGAAATGAGTGCATGGATTTGAAACATTGCAATACCATGGTGCACCACTCTCCAACGATGGTAAATCATAGACCAGCCACGAGGATCCCGTTTTACAGAAAAAATCCACGTGACGAAAAAACGAAGGGTAAAAAACTTCCTTGACCCGATTGAGGTTCGGATAGGATTTTTTGGGTATGAAACTAACCAGTGACGGCTGAAAGCTGTCATAGCTGTAGAACTCACATATACCTTTGTTTTGACTAGTTATGGCTCCCGTAACTCTAACGAGCCAAGAGTTATGGCCCTCCGAAGAATCGATATCCGTAGGGTGCAACATCTACGGTGCAAGGTGCAACATCCTGTCTAAAATGACGAAACAGTGCCATACGACCTTTAGAAATGAGTGCATGGATTTGAAACGGTGCAGTACCAGTGTTCACCACTCTCCAGCGATGGTAAATCATTGACCAGCCACGGGGATCCCGTTTTTACAGAAAAAATCCACGTGACGAAAAAATGAAGGGTAAAAAACTTCCATGACCCGATTGAGGTTCGGATAGGATTTTTTGGGTATGAAACTAAGCAGTGACGGCTAAAAGCCGTCATAGATGTAGAAATCACAGATACCTTCGTTGTGACTTGTTATGGCTCCCGTAACTCTAAACGAGCCAAGAGTTATGGCCCTCGGAAGAATCGATTTCCACATGGTGCAACATCTGCGGTGCATGGTGCAACATCCATCCAAAATGACGAAACAGTGTCGTACGACTTTTAGAAATGGGTGCATGGATTTGAAACGATGCAGTACCGTGGTGCACCACTCTCCAGAGATGGTAAATCATAGACCAGCCACGGGGATCCCGTTTTACAGAAAAAATCCACGTGACGAAAAAACGAAGGGTAAAAAACTTCCTTGACCCGATTGAGGTTCGGATAGGAATTTTTTGGTATGAAACTAACCAGTGACGGCTGAAAGCTGCCATAGCTGTAGAACTCAAAGATACCTTCGTTTTGACTGGTTATGTCTCCCGTAACTCTAACGAGCCAAGAGTTATGGCCCTGCGAAGAATCGATATCCACAGGGTGCAACATCTACGGTGCAAGGTGCAACATCCTGTCTAAAATGACGAAACAGTGTCGTACGACCTTTAGAAATGAGTGCATGGATTTGAAACATTGCAGTACCATGGTGCACCACTCTCCAGCGATGGTAAATCATAGACCAGCCACGAGGATCCCGTTTTACAGAAAAAATCCACGTGACGAAAAAACGAAGGGTAAAAAACTTCCTTGACCCGATTGAGGTTCGGATAGGATTTTTTGGGTATGAAACTAACCAGTGACGGCTGAAAGCTTTCATAGCTGTAGAACTCACAGATACCTTCGTTTTGACTAGTTATCGCTCCCGTAACTCTAAACGAGCCAAGAGTTATGGCCCTCCGAAGAATCGATATCCACAGGGTGCAACATCTACGGTGCAAGGTGCAACATCCTGTCTAAAATGACGAAACAGTGTCGTACGATCTTTAGAAATTGGTGCATGGATTTGAAACGGTGCAGTACCATGGTGCACCACTCTCCAGCGATGGTAAATAATTGACTAGCCACGGGGATCCCGTTTTTACTGAAAAAATGCTCGTGACGAAAAAACGAAGGGTAAAAACTTCCATGACCCGATTGAGGTTCGGATAGGATTTTTTGGGTATGAAACTAAGCAGTTGTTATCCCATTTTTTGGTCAAAACTAGGATATCCATGTTGAGCGCGTCTCCACCACGATCGAGCTAAGAAGAAGCAACCAGCAAGCGCACCTAAGGCCAGAGTTCCACTCAAGATCCGAATACAAAGTCCATTCGGCCTTAGTCTCTCATATTCATTCGGCTATGCAAGTATACGGACTCATTCGGCAATCCATGCCTAAGGTCATTCGGCACTCATAATATATGGCTCATTCGGCAATCCATGCCTAGGGACATTCGGCACTCCTAATATACAAGCTCATTCGGCATAGCATCCATCCGGTCCAACACCACACAACCAATGCCGGACCAAACTCCTCATCTACGCCGAACCAAACTCCCCCCATGCCGAGTATAGCCTCACCGGTCCAAACCCTTCCCATGCTACCACCAAGCCAACAACCACCGAACCTTGCTACCACCGAACCAGTTCCATTTCCCACCATCACCGGACCACCTAAAACCGAACCAGCCTAACACCTAACCACCGAATGAACCTCCAAACCACCTACCACCGGTCCACTCCATCACCGGTCCAAGCTCCGACCCCTCCTAGCATGACCGAACCAAGGCTCGCCGAACCAAGAATTGCCAGTCCAGATTGCTTCAGCCCGGGCCCACCAGCAGCTATATACTTCCAAGACCCCTACCCCCTACCTCATTCTATAAATAGAGGGGCAGGGGTACAACAATGGCAGACAAGTTTGAGAGCTCAAGCCTAGAAGGAACTCTCAAACAACTTTAGATACTTGTAATCAAAGCTTTGTACTTGTAATCTGAAGAGAAAAAGGAGAATAACATATAAAGTGGACGTAGGCACGTTCTGGCCGAACCACTATAAATCTGTGTGTCTTTTACAGTTTAGTCCCTGCTTTTCATATATTTGCATAAATCACCCAAATCACTAAGAACAACATAAAATCAACCAACTCATACGACTTTGGGTGTTTGCGGCCATTTTTTACGCAAACATTTTGGTGCTTTCACTGAGAAGGAACCAGCTTCTGCTACATCGGATAGAAGTTGAATTTGAAAATCTAAGAATTCAGATCTAAGAGTTATGACGAGACAAACAAGTAAAAGGCAAAGGCCAGAGAGAAGTGAACACCAAGGAAGTCAAGAGGCTTCCTCAGGAGGGAATCAAGCGTCGATCTTCATCACTAGGGATGAGATGGAGGTCATGATGAGAAGACAAGAAGAGATGATCCAGAACTTACTTCAAGAAATTGGGCAAATTGGAGCATAAATCCAAGGAGCGGCTGGAATTCAGAACGGAGCAGGACCATCTGGCGCAGCACCAGAGCTAGGGGGCACTCACGCAGAGCATGTTGATCCATCCCCGGGAAGTGAGATGGGGGCATCCGAGCCGCCTGGTAGCAATAGAGGAAGGAACGTTCAGCCAGGGAGGCATACACATGGAAACTCCCGCGGACTTGGGGGGCAGGTCGAAGATAGTGAACGAGAACTACAGCTTGGAGACAACGACAGATTAACAGAGATGGTTAGAAGAGCTATGAGAGGCGGTTTAGTAAACAGAGACTTGGAAGATGTAAACAGGAGTCCTTTTTCTTCTGCGATCAGGATGGCTAGGAACCCACCAGAATTCAAGCTACCATCATTGGACATGTACAACGGGAAAACGGACCCCACGGTCCATCTAACGAAGTATATGAGACATATGGAAGTGCTGGGGGCATCAGAGGAGGTTATGGCACGGTGCTTTCCACTGTATTTGACGGACATTGCAGCGTTATGGTTTAGGCAACTGGAGAGCGGCTCCATAGGAACATGGGCAGATTTAACTGAGAGATTCATGAGGCAATTCAGGGTTCATATCGCGAGACCCAAGAATGTGATGACTTTGGCAACCTTGAAACAGAAAACTGGAGAGACTTTAAGGAGCTTTCTGACACGATTTAATGCGGCAGCAGCATCAGTGGATCGACCAGATCCAGCTATGGTCATGATGGCGGCTGTATCTGGAATAGCTGGTAATACAGAGTTCAAGAATTCATTAACCAAGGACCCGCCTATGAATCTGGGAGATTTCTATCATGAGGCTGAAAAGTTTCTGCGTTTGGAAGATGCTAGTGCAGAAAGAGAGGAAGAAGATGACGTTTACTCAATCAAGAGCGGAAACCCACCTGGAAAGGATGCGGAGACTAGCAAAGGAAAAAGAAAGGCCGAAGATTATGATGACAGGACAAAGTGGCTACGAAGAGAGCCACGATTCACCACCTATTCAGAGCTGAATGAGAATTTGGAACGGATTTATCAGGATACCAAGGGGCAGGTTCCGTATCGTAGACCAATGCGAAGGGATCCAACCTCTGACGAAAGAAAATCAGATAAGTTTTGTGTATTTCATGAATTGAATGGTCATAACACTAATGATTGTAGGCATTTGAAGGACGAGGTGGAAGGGCATATCAGGAACGGTATGCTCCTCCACTATGTGAGGAGGCGAACTCCAGCGGTGGAGCCAGAGCGACCACCCTCTGCATCAGCTAGAGGTGACCCTGGATCAGGGCGCCATTTGATTATCCATTGATTGCTTGATTAAAATAACGATGAACAAGTCGTAAGCTTCCACTAAAGCAATTAAATCATTTACACATGTACGAGATCGCGAACGATCTTCAGGCATGCTCTGAATGATCATTGACTGCTTCGGGGTGGGAACTTACACTTCGACATCCTTGCTTTGCTTTTGTTTCGATTTGAACATTTGAATTCTTCCTGTTTGGACATTTCTGCTGTAAGGTACTATTGCTTTAACATTTACAATTCTATGAAAAAATTATTTACTTGTATGCCCGTTGGATCGCGAACGGTCCACGAGCACCTATTGCATGGCAACGAACTGCCGAAGTCTTTGATTCGAAAATCGAAAACTCCCCCAAACAATAACTCCAACACTGATAATATTAAGTCCCCCCCGGGCACACTCATTCGCCTCGAACGGAACCCGACTTCGAACAGTCACAACTCGCCTCGAACGGCACCCGACTTCGAACAGTCACAACTCGCCTCGAACGGCACCCGATCGCGAACGATCACAACTCGCCTCGAACGGCACAACTCGCCTCGAACGGCACAACTCACCTTGCCTCAAATGGTTCGATCGCGAACGGTCGTCATTTGAGGTCCGCCACCTGATCACTAACTGTTACACTTTACCTCAAATGGCTTGATCGCGAACGGTCGTCATTTGAGGACTACCACTTGACCGCACACTGTCGCACCTTACCTCGAATGACTTGATCACGAACGATCGTCATTTGAAGTTAGGCGCTTGACCCTGAACGGTCACATTTCATCACAAATAGCTCGGTCTCGAACGATCGACGCGTGGACTTACAGGCTCGACCGCGCACTGTCGCACTTGACCTCGAATGACTCGATCTCGAACGGTCGTCATTTGAAGTTGAGCGCTTGACCTTGAACGGTCACATTTCACTACAGATGACTCGATCCCGAACGATCGACGCATGGGTTTATGCGCTTGACCGCGCACGGTCGCACTTCACCTCGAATGACTTGATCCCGAACGATCGTCATTTGAAGTTAGGCGCTTGACCATGAACGGCCGCGCTTCATCCCAAATAGCTCAATCCTGAACGGTCGTCATTTGGGGCCATATAATATATCAAGCTCTTTACAGGTTGTCAACGGGATACGAACATCCAGCTCATGACATCACAAAACACGCCTTCCTACCGTAAGGCATATTTTCGGGGGCAAAGTGTTATCCCATTTTTTGGTCAAAACTAGGATATCCATGTTGAGCGCGTCTCCACCACGATCGAGCTAAGAAGAAGCAACCAGCAAGCGCACCTAAGACCAGAGTTCCACTCAAGATCCGAATACAAAGTCCATTCGGCCTTAGTCTCTCATATTCATTCGGCTATGCAAGTATACGGACTCATTCGGCAATCCATGCCTAAGGTCATTCGGCACTCATAATATATGGCTCGTTCGGCAATCCATGCCTAGGGACATTCGGCACTCCTAATATACAAGCTCATTCGGCATAGCATCCATCCGGTCCAACACCACACAACCAATGCCGGACCAAACTCCTCATCTACGCCGAACCAAACTCCCCCCATGCCGAGTATAGCCTCACCGGTCCAAACCCTTCCCATGCTACCACCAAGCCAACAACCACCGAACCTTGCTACCACCGAACCAGTTCCATTTCCCACCATCACCGGACCACCTAAAACCGAACCAGCCTAACACCTCACCACCGAATGAACCTCCAAACCACCTACCACCGGTCCACTCCATCACCGGTCCAAGCTCCGACCCCTCCTAGCATGACCGAACCAAGGCTCGCCGAACCAAGAATTGCCAGTCCAGATTGCTTCAGCCTGGGCCCACCAGCAGCTATATACTTCAAAGACCCCTACCCCCTACCTCATTCTATAAATAGAGGGGTAGGGGTACAACAATGGCAGACAAGTTTGAGAGCTCAAGCCTGGAAGGAACTCTCAAACAACTTTAGATACTTGTAATCAAAGCTTTGTACTTGTAATCTGAAGAGAAAAAGGAGAACAACATATAAAGTGGACGTAGGCACGTTCTGGCCGAACCACTATAAATCTGTGTGTCTTTTACAGTTTAGTCCCTGCTTTTCATATATTTGCATAAATCACCCAAATCACTAAGAACAACATAAAATCAACCAACTCATACGACTTTGGGTGTTTGCGGCCATTTTTTACGCAAACAGCAGTGACGGCTGAAAGCCGTCATAGCTGTAGAAATCACAGATACCTTCGTTTTGACTGGTTATGGCTCCCGTAACTCTAAACGAGCCAAGAGTTATGGCCCTCGGAAGAATCGATTTCCACATGGTGCAACATCTGCGGTGCAAGGTGCAACATCCATCCAAAATGACGAAACAGTGTCGTACGACCTTTAGAAATGGGTGCATGGATTTGAAACGATGCAGTACCGTGGTGCACCACTGTCCAGCGATGGTAAATCATAGACCAACCACGGGGATCCCGTTTTATAGAAAAAATCCACGTGACGAAAAAACGAAGGGTAAAAATCTTCCTTGACCCGATTGAGGTTCGGATAGGAATTTTTGGGTATGAAACTAACCAGTGACGGCTGAAAGCTGCCATAGCTGTAGAACTCACAGATACCTTTGTTTTGACTGGTTATGTCTCCCGTAACTCTAAACGAGCCAAGAGTTATAGCCCTACGAAGAATTGATATCCACAGGGTGCAACATCTACGGTGCAAGGTGCAACATCCGTCCAAAATGACGAAACAGTGCCGTACGACATTTAGAAATGAGTGCATGGATTTGAAACATTGCAGTACCATGGTGCACCACTCTCCAGCGATGGTAAATCATAGGCCAGCCAATGGGATCCCGTTTTACAGAAAAAAATCCAAGTGACGAAAAAACGAATGGTAAAAAACTTCCTTGACCCGATTGAGGTTCGGATAGGATTTTTTGGGTATGAAACTAACCAGTGACGGAAGAAAGCAGTCATAGCTGTAGAACTCACAGATACCTTCGTTTTGACTGGTTATGGCTCCCGTAACTCGAAACGAGCCAAGAGTTATGGCCCTCCGAATAATCGATATCCATAGGGTGCAACATCTACTGTGCAAGGTGCAACATCCGTCCAAAATGACGAAACCTTGCCGTACGACCTTTAGAAATGGGTGCATGGATTTGAAACGGTGCAGTGCCAAGGTGCACCACTCTCCAGCGATGGTAAATCATTGACCAGCCATGGGGATCCCATTTTTACAGAAAAAATCCACGTGACGAAAAAACGAAGGGTAAAAAACTTCCATGACCCGATTGAGGTTCGGATAGGATTTTTTAGGTATGAAACTAAGCAGTGACGGTTGAAAGCCGTCATAGCTGTAGAAATCACAGATACCTTCGTTTTGACTGGTTATGGCTCCCGTAACTCTAAACGAGCCAAGAGTTATGGCCCTCAGAAGAATCGATTTCCACATGGTGCAACATCTGCGGTGCAAGGTGCAACATCCATCCAAAATGACGAAACAGTGTCGTACGACCTTTAGAAATGGGTGCATGGATTTGAAACGATGCAGTACCGTGGTGCACCACTCTCCAGCGATGGTAAATCATAGACCAGCCACGGGGATCCCGTTTTACAGAAAAAATCCACGTGACGAAAAAAGAAGGGTAAAAAATTTCTTGATCCGATTGAGGTTCGGATAGGAATTTTTGGGTATGAAACTAACCAGTGACGGCTGAAAGCTACCATAGCTGTAGAACTCATAGATACCTTCGTTTTGACTGGTTTTGGCTCCCGTAACTCTAAACGAGCCAAGAGTTATGGCCCTCCGAAGAATCGATATCCACAGGGTGCAACATCTACGGTGCAAGGTGCAACATCCGTCCAAAATGACGAAACAGTGCCGTATGACCTTTAGAAATGAGCGCATGGATTTGAAACATTGAGGTACCATGGTGCATCACTCTCCAGCGATGGAAAATCATAGACCAGCCACGGGGATCTCGTTTTACAGAAAAAATTCACGTGACGAAAAAACGAAGGGTAAAAAACTTCCATGACCCGATTGAGGTTCGGATAGGATTTTTGGGTATGAAACTAACCAATGACGGCTGAAAGCTGTCATAGCTGTAGAACTCACAGATACCTTCGTTTTGACTGGTTATGCCTCCCGTAACTCTAAACGAGCCAAGAGTTATGGCCCTCCGAAGAATCGATATCCACAGGGTGCAACATCTACGGTGCAAGGTGCAACATCCGTCCAAAATGACGAAACAGTGCCGTACGACCTTTAGAATTGAGTGCATGGATTTGAAACATTGCAGTACCATGGTGCACCACTCTGCAGCGATGGTAAATCATAGACCAGCCACGGGGATCTCGTTTTACAGAAAAAATCCACGTGACGAAAAAACGAAGGGTAAAAAACTTTCTTGACCCGATTGAGGTTCGGATAGGATTTTTTGGGTATGAAACTAACCAGTGACGGATGAAAGCTGTCATAGTTGTAGAACTCACAGATACCTTCGTTTTGACTGGTTATGGCTCCCATAACTCTAAACGAGCCAAGAGTTATGGCCCTCCGAATAATCTATATCCACAGGGTGCAACATCTACGGTGCAAGGTGCAACATCCGTCCAAAATGACGAAACCGTGCCGTACGACCTTTAGAAATGGGTGCATGGATTTGAAACGGTGCAGTACCATGGTGAACCACTCTCCAGCGATGGTAAATCATTGACCAGCCACGGGGATTCCGTTTTTACAGAAAAAATCCACATGACAAAAAAACGAAGGGTAAAAAACTTTCATGATCCGATTGACGTTCGGATAGGATTTTTTGGGTATGAAACTAACCAGTGATGACTGAAAGCCATCATAGCTGTAGAAATCACAGATAACTTCGTTTTGACTGGTTATGGCTCCCGTAACTCTAAACGAGCCAAGAGTTATGGCCCTCGGAAGAATCGATTTCCACAGGGTGCAACATCTGCGGTGCAAGGTGCAACATCCGTCCAAAATGACGAAACAGTGTCGTACGACCTTTAGAAATGGGTGCATGGATTTGAAACGATGCAGTACCATGGTGCACCACTCTCCAGCGATGGTAAATCATAGACAAGCCATGGGGATCCCGTTTTACAGAAAAAATCCACGTGACTAAAAAACGAAGGGTAAAAAACTTCCTTGACCCGATTGAGGTTCGTATACGAATTTTTGGGTATGAAACTAACCAGTGACGGCTGAAAGCCGTCATAGCTGTAGAAATCACAGATACCTTCGTTTTGACTGGTTAAGACTCCCGTAACTCTAAACGAGCCAAGAGTTATGGCCCTCGGAAGAATCGATTTCCACAGGGTGCAACATCTGCGGTGCAAGGTGCAACATCGGTCGAAAATGATGAAACAGTGTCGTACGACCTTTAGAAATGGGTGCATGGATTTGAAAGGATGCAGTACCGTGGTGCACCACTCTCTAGCGATGGTAAATCATAGACCAGCCACGGGAATCCCGTTTTACAGAAAAAATCCACGTGACGAAAAAACGAAGGGTAAAAAACTTCCTTGACCCGATTGAGGTTCGGATAGGAATTTTTAGGTATGAAACTAACCAGTGACGGCTGAAAGCTGCCATAGCTGTAGAACTCACAGATACCTTCGTTTTGACTGGTTATGGCTCCCGTAACTCTAAACGAGCCAAGAGTTATGGCCCTCCGAAGAATCGATATCCACAGCGTGCAACATCTACGGTGCAAGGTGCAACATCCGTCCAAAATGACGAAACAGTGCCGTACGACCTTTAGAAATGAGTGCATGGATTTGAAACATTGCAGTACCATGGTGCACCATTCTCCAGCGATTTTATATCATAGACCAGCCACGGGGATCCCGTTTTACAGAAAAAATCCACGTGACGAAAAAACGAAGGGTAAAAAACTTCCTTGACCCGATTGAGGTTCGGATAGGATTTTTTGGGTATGAATCTAACCAGTGACGGCTTACAGGCGTCATAGCTGTAGAACTCACAGATACCTTCATTTTGACTGGTTATGGCTCCCGTAACTCTAAACGAGCCAAGAGTTATGGCCCTCGGAAGAATCGATTGCCACAGGGTGCAACATCTGCGGTGCAAGGTGCAACATCCGTCCAAAATGATGAAACAGTGTCGTACGACCTTTAGAAATGAGTGCATGGATTTGAAACATTGCAGTACCATGGTACACCACTCTCCAGCGATGGTAAATCATTGACTAGCCATGGGTATCCCGTTTTTACAGAAAAAATCCACGTGACGAAAAAACGAAGGGTAAAAAACTTCCATGACCCGATTGAGGTTCGGATAGGATTTTTTTGGTATGAAACTAACCAGTGACGGCTGAAAGCTGTCATAGCTGTAGAACACACAGATACCTTCATTTGACTGGTAATGGCTTCCGTAACTCTAAACGAGCCAAGAGTTATGGCCCTCCGAATAATCGATATCCACAGGGTGCAACATCTACGGTGCAAGGTGCAACATCCGTCCAAAATGACGAAACAATGCCGTACGAACTTTAGAAATGAGTGCATGGATTTGAAACATTGCAGTACCATGGTGCACCACTCTCCAGCGATGGTAAATCATAGACCAGCCACGGGGATCCCGTTTTACAGAAAAAATCCACGTGACGAAAAAACGAAGGGTAAAAAACTTCCATGACCCGATTGAGGTTCGGATAGGATTTTTTCGGTATGAAACTAACCAGTGACGGCTGAAAGCGGTCATAGCTGTAGAACTCACAGATACCTTTGTTTTGACTGGTTGTGGCTCCCGTAACTCTAAACGAGCCAAGATTATGGCCCTCGGAAGAATCGATTTCCACAGGGTGCAACATCTGCGGTGCAAGGTGCAACATCCGTCCAAAATGACGAAACAGTGTCGTACGACCTTTAGAAATGGGTGCATGGATTTGTAACGATGCAGTACCATGGTGCACCACTCTCCAGCGAGGGTAAATCATAGACCAGCCACGGGGATCCCGTTTTACAGAAAAAATCCACGTGACGAAAAAACGAAGGTTAAAAAACTTCCTTGACCCGATTGAGGTTCGGATAGGAATTTTTGGGTATGAAACTAACCAGTGACGGATGAAAGCTGCCATAGCTGTAGAACTCACAGATACCTTCGTTTTGACTGGTTATGGCTACCGTAACTCTAAACGAGCCAAGAGTTATGGCCCTCCGAAGAATCGATATCCACAGGGTGCAACATCTACGGTGCAAGGTGCAACATCCTGTCTAAAATGACGAAACAGTGCCATACGACCTTTAGAAATGAGTGCATGGATTTGAAACATTGCAGTACCATGGTGCACCACCCTCCAGCGATGGTAAATCATAGACCAGCCACGGGGATCCCGTTTTACAGAAAAAATCCACGTGACGAAAAAACGAAGGGTAAAAAACTTCCTTGACCCGATTGAGGTCCGGATAGGATTTTTTGGTATGAAACTAACCAGTGACGGCTGAAAGCTGCCATAGCTGTAGAACTCACAGATACCTTCGTTTTGACTGGTTATGGCTACCGTAACTCTAAACGAGCCAAGAGTTATGGCCCTCCGAAGAATCGATATCCACAGGGTGCAACATCTACGGTGCATGGTGCAACATCCGTCCAAAATGACGAAACAGTGCCGTAGGACCTTTAGAAATGAGTGCATGGATTTGAAACATTGCAGTACCATGGTGCACCACTCTCCAGCGATGGTAAATCATAGACCAGCCACGGGGATCCCGTTTTACAGAAAAAATCCAAGTGACGAAAAAACGAATGGTAAAAAACTTCCTTGACCCGATTGAGGTTCGGATAGGATTTTTTGGTATGAAACTAACCAGTGACGGCTGAAAGCTGCCATAGCTGTAGAACTCACAGATACCTTCGTTTTGACTGGTTATGGCTACCGTAACTCTAAACAAGCCAAGAGTTATGGCCCTCCGAAGAATCGATATCCACAGGGTGCAACATCTACGGTGCAAGGTGCAACATCCGTCCAAAATGACGAAACAGTGCCGTAGGACCTTTAGAAATGAGTGCATGGATTTGAAACATTGCAGTACCATGGTGCACCACTCTCTAGCGATGGTAAGTCATAGACCAGCCACGGGGATCCCATTTTACAGAAAAAATCCAAGTGACGAAAAAACGAATGGTAAAAAACTTCCTTGACCCGATTGAGGTTCGGATAGGATTTTTTGGGTGTGAAACTAACCAGTGACGGAAGAAAGCTGTCATAGCTGTAGAACTCACAGATACCTTCGTTTTGACTGGTTATGGATCCCGTAACTCTAAACGAGCCAAGAGTTATGGCCCTCCGAATAATCGATATCCATAGGGTGCAACATCTACTGTGCAAGGTGCAACATCCGCCCAAAATGACGAAACTGTGCCGTACGACCTTTAGAAATGGGTGCATGGATTTGAAACGGTGCAGTACCAAGGTGCACCACTCTCCAGCGATGGTAAATCATTGACCAGCCACGGGGATCCCATTTTTACCGAAAAAATCCACGTGACGAAAAAACGAAGGGTAAAAAACTTCCATGACCCGATTGAGATTCGGATAGGATTTTTTGGGTATGAAACTAAGCAGTCACGGTTGAAGGCCGTCATAACTGTAGAAATCACAGATACCTTCGTTTTGACTGGTTATGGCTCCCGTAATTCTAAACGATCCAAGAGTTATGGCCCTTGGAAGAATCGATTTCCACATGGTGCAACATCTGCGGTGCAAGGTGCAACATCCATCCAAAATGACGAAACAGTGTCGTACGACCTTTAGAAATGGGTGCATGGATTTGAAACGATGCAGTACCGTGGTGCACCACTCTCCAGCGATGGTAAATCATAGACCAGCCACGAGGATCCCGTTTTACAGAAAAAATCCACGTGACGAAAAAACGAAGGTTAAAAAACTTCCTTGACCCGATTGAGGTTCGGATAGGAATTTTTGGGTATGAAACTAACCAGTGACGGATGAAAGCTACCATAGCTGTAGAACTCACAGATACCTTCGTTTTGACTGGTTATGGCTCCCGTAACTCTAACGAGCCAAGAGTTATGGCCGTCCGAAGAATCGATATCCACAGGGTGCAACATCTACGGTGCAAGGTGCAACATCCTGTCTAAAATGACGAAACAGTGCCATACGACCTTTAGAAATGAGTGCATGGATTTGAAACATTGCAGTACCATGGTGCACCACCCTCCAGCGATGGTAAATCATAGACCAGCCACGGGGATCCCGTTTTACAGAAAAAATCCACGTGACGAAAAAACGAAGGGTAAAAAACTTCCTTGACCCGATTGAGGTTCAGATAGGATTTTTTGGTATGAAACTAACCAGTGACGGCTGAAAGCTGCCATAGCTGTAGAACTCACAGATACCTTCGTTTTGACTGGTTATGGCTACCGTAACTCTAAACGAGCCAAGAGTTATGTCCCTCCGAAGAATCGATATCCACAGGGTGCAACATCTACGGTGCATGGTGCAACATCCGTCCAAAATGACGAACAGTGCCGTAGGACCTTTAGAAATGAGTGCATGGATTTGAAACATTGCAGTACCATGGTGCACCACTCTCCAGTGATGGTAAATCATAGACCAGCCACGGGGATCCCATTTTACAGAAAAAATCCAAGTGACGAAAAAACGAATGGTAAAAAACTTCCTTGACCCGATTGAGGTTCGGATAGGATTTTTTGGTATGAAACTAACCAGTGACGGCTGAAAGCTGCCATAGCTGTAGAACTCACAGATACCTTCGTTTTGACTGGTTATGGCTACCGTAACTCTAAACAAGCCAAGAGTTATGGCCCTCCGAAGAATCGATATCCACAGGATGCAACATCTACGGTGCAAGGTGCAACATCCGTCCAAAATGACGAAACAGTGCCGTAACCTTTAGAAATGAGTGCATGGATTTGAAACATTGCAGTACCATGGTGCACCACTCTCCAGCGATGGTAAATCATAGACCAGCCACGGGGATCCCATTTTACAGAAAAAATCCAAGTGACGAAAAAACGAATGGTAAAAAACTTTCTTGACCCGATTGAGGTTCGGATAGGATTTTTTGGGTGTGAAACTAACCAGTGACGGAAGAAAGCTGTCATAGCTGTAGAACTCACAGATACCTTCGTTTTGACTGGTTATGGCTCCCGTAACTCTAAACGAGCCAAGAGTTATGGCCCTCCGAATAATCGATATCCATAGGGTGCAACATCTACTGTGCAAGGTGCAACATCCGCCCAAAATGACGAAACCGTGCCGTACGACCTTTAGAAATGGGTGCATGGATTTGAAACGGTGCAGTACCAAGGTGCACCACTCTCCAGCGATGGTAAATCATTGACCAGCCACGGGGATCCCATTTTTACCGAAAAAATCCACGTGACGAAAAAACGAAGGGTAAAAAACTTCCATGACCCGATTGAGATTCGGATAGGATTTTTTGGGTATGAAACTAAGCAGTCACGGTTGAAAGCCGTCATAACTGTAGAAATCACAGATACCTTCGTTTTGACTGGTTATGGCTCCCGTAATTCTAAACAAGCCAAGAGTTATGGCCCTTGGAAGAATCGTTTTCCACATGGTGCAACATCTGCGGTGCAAGGTGCAACATCCATCCAAAATGACGAAACAGTGTCGTACGACCTTTAGAAATGGGTGCATGGATTTGAAACGATGCAGTACCGTGGTGCACCACTCTCCAGCGATGGTAAATCATAGACCAGCCACGAGGATCCCGTTTTACAGAAAAAATCCACGTGACGAAAAAACGAAGGGTAAAAAACTTCCTTGACCCGATTGAGGTTCGGATAGGAATTTTTGGGTATGAAACTAACCAGTGACGGCTGAAAGCTTCCATAGCTATAGAACTCACAGATACCTTCGTTTTGACTGGTTATGGCTCCCGTAACTCTAAACGAGCCAAGAGTTATGGCCCTTCGAAGAATCGATATCCACAGGGTGCAACATCTACGGTGCAAGGTGCAACATCCGTCCAAAATGACGAAACAGTGCCGTACGACCTTTAGAAATGAGTGCATGGATTTGAAACATTGCAGTACCACAGTGCACCACTCTCCAACGATGGTAAATCATAGACCAGCCACGGGGATCCTGTTTTACAGAAAAAATCCACGTGACGAAAAAACGAAGGGTAAAAAACTTCCTTGACCCGATTGAGGTCCGGATAGCAATTTTTGGGTATGAATCTAACCAGTGACGGCTGAAAGCTACCATAGCTGTAGAACTCACAGGTACCTTCGTTTTGACTGGTTATGGCTCCCGTAACTCTAAACGAGCCAAGAGTTATGGCCCTCCGAAGAATCGATTTCCATAGGGTGCAACATCTACGGTGCAAGGTGCAACATCCGTCTAAAATGGCGAAACAGTGCCGTACGACCTTTAGAAATGAGTGCATGGATTTGAAACGTTGCAGTACCATGGTGCACCACTCTTCAGCGATGGTAAATCATAGACCAGCCACGGGGATCTCGTTTTACAGAAAAAATCCACGTGACGAAAAAACGAAGGGTAAAAAACTGTGTTGACCCGATTGAGGTTCGGATAGGATTTTTTGGGTATGAAACTAACCAGTGACGGAAGAAAGCTGTCATAGCTGTAGAACTCACAGATATCTTCGTTTTGACTGGTTATGGCTCCCGTAACTCTAAACGAGCCAAGAGTTATGGCCCTCCGAATAATCGATATCCACAGGGTGCAACATCTACGGTGCAAGGTGCAACATCCGTCCAAAATGACGAAACCGTGCCGTACGACCTTTAGAAATGGGTGCATGGATTTGACACGGTGCAGTACCATGGTGAAGCACTCTCCAGCGATGGTAAATCAATGACCAGCCACGGGGATCCCGTTTTTACAGAAAAAATCCAAGTGACGAAAAAACGAAGGGTAAAAAACTTTCATGACCCGATTGACGTTCGGATAGGATTTTTTGGGTATGAAACTAACCAGTGATGGCTGAAAGCCATCATAGCTGTAGAAATCATAGATACCTTCGTTTTGACTGGTTATGGCTCCCGTAACTCTAAACGAGCCAAGAGTTATGGCCCTCGGAAGAATCGATTTCCATAGGGTGCAACATCTGCGGTGCAAGGTGCAACATCCGTCCAAAAAGACGAAACAGTGTCGTACGACCTTTAGAAATGGGTGCATGGATTAGAAACGATGCAGTACCATGGTGCACCACTCTCCAGCGATGGTAAATCATAGACCAGCCACGGGGATCCCGTTTTACAGAAAAAATCCACATGACTAAAAAACAAAGGGTAAAAAACTTCCTTGACCCGATTGAGGTTCGGATAGGAATTTTTGGGTATGAATCTAACCAGTGACGGTTGAAAGCCGTCAAAGCTGTAGAAATCACAGATACCTTCGTTTTGACTGGTTATGACTCCCGTAACTCTAAACGAGCCAAGAGTTATGGCCCTCGGAAGAATCGATTTCCACAGGGTGCAACATCTGCGGTGCAAGGTGCAACATCCGTCCAAAATGACGAAACAGTGTCGTACGACCTTTAGAAATGGGTGCATGGATTTGAAACGATGCAGTACCGTGGTGCACCACTCTCCAGCGATGGTAAATCATAGACCAGCCACGGGGATCCCGTTTTACAGAAAAAATCCCCGTGACGAAAAAACGAAGGGTAAAAAACTTCCTTGACCCGATTGAGGTTCGGATAGGAATTTTTGGGTATGAAACTAACCAGTGACGGCTGAAAGCTGCCATAGCTTTAGAACTCACAGATTCCTTCGTTTTGACTAGTTATGGCTCCCGTAACTCTAAACGAGCCAAAGATTTATGGCCCTCGAAAAATCGATATCCACAGCGTGCAACATCTACGGTGCAAGGTGCAACATCCGTCCAAAATGACGAAACAGTGTCGTACGACCTTTAGAAATGAGTGCATGGATTTGACACATTGCAGTACCATGGTGCACCACTCTCCAGCGATTTTATATCATAGACCAGCCATGCGGATCCCGTTTTACAGAAAAAATCCACGTGACGAAAAGACGAAGGGTAAAAAACTTCCTTGACCTGATTGAGGTTCGGATATAATTTTTTGGGTATGAAACTAACCAGTGACGGCTAAAAGCCGTCATAGCTGTAGAACTCACAGATACCTTCATTTTGACTGGTTATGGCTCCCGTAACTCTAAACGAGCCAAGATTTATGGCCCTCGGAAGAATCGATTTCCACAGGGTGCAACATCTGCGGTGCAAGGTGCAACATCCGTCCAAAATGATGAAACAGTGTCGTACGTCCTTTAGAAATGAGTGCATGGATTTGAAACATTGCAGTACCATGGTACACCACTCTCCAGCGATGGCAAATCATTGACCAGCCATGGGGATCCCGTTTTTACAGAAAAAATCCACGTGACGAAAAAACGAAGGGTAAAAAACTTCCATGACCCGATTGAGGTTCGGATAGGACTTTTTGGGTACGAAACTAACCAGTGACGGCTGAAAGCTGTCATAGCTGTAGAACACACAGATACCTTCGTTTGACTGGTAATGGCTCCCGTAACTCTAAACGAGCCAAGAGTTATGGCCCTCCGAATAATCGATATCCACAGGGTGCAACATCTACGGTGCAAGGTGCAACATCCGTCCAAAATGACGAAACAGTGCCGTACGACCTTTAGAAATGAGTGCATGGATTTGAAACATTGTAGTACCATGGTGCACCACTCTCCAGCGATGGTAAATCATAGACCAGCCACGGGGATCCCGTTTTACAGAAAAAATCCACGTGACGAAAAAACAAAGGGTAAAAAACTTCCATGACCCGATTGAGGTTCGGATAGGATTTTTTGGGTATGAAACTAACCAGTGACGGCTGAAAGCTGTCATAGCTGTAGAACTCACAGATACCTTCGTTTTGACATGTTATGGCTCCCGTAACTCTAAACGAGCCAAGATTATGGCCCGCGGAAGAATCGATTTCCACAGGGTGCAACATCTGCGGTGCAAGGTGCAACATCCGTCCAAAATGACGAAACAGTGTCGTACGACCTTTAGAAATGGGTGCATGGATTTGAAACGATGCAGTACCATGATGCACCACTCTCCAGCGAGGGTAAATCATAGACCAGCCACGGGGATCCCGTTTTACAGAAAAAATCCACGTGACGAAAAAACGAAGGGTAAAAAACTTCCTTGACCCGATTGAGGTTCGGATAGGAATTTTTGGGTATGAAACTAACCAGTGACGGCTGAAAGCTGCCATAGCTGTACAACTCAAAGGTACCTTCGTTTTGACTTGTTATGGCTCCCGTAACTCTAACGAGCCAAGAGTTACGTCCCTCCGAAGAATCGATATCCACAGGGTGCAACATCTACGGTGCAAGGTGCAACATCCGTCCAAAATGACGATACCATGCCGTACGACCTTTAGAAATGGGTGCGTGGATTTGAAACGGTGCAGTACCATGGTGCACCACTCTCCAGCGATGGTAAATCATAGACCAGCCAGGGGATCCCGTTTTGCAGAAAAAATCCACGTGACGAAAAAACGAATGGTAAACAACTTCCTTGACCCGATTGAGGTTCGGATAGGATTTTTTGGGTATGAAACTAACCAGTGACGGAATAAAGCTGTCATAGCTGTAGAACTCACAGATACCTTCGTTTTGACTGGTTATGGCTCCCGTAACTCTAAATGAGCCAAGAGTTATGGCCCTCCGAAGAATCGATATCCACAGGGTGCAACATCTACGGTGCAAGGTGCAACATCCGTCCAAAATGACGAAACAGTGTCGTACGACCTTTAGAAATGAGTGCATGGATTTGAAACATTGCATTACCATGGTGCACCACTCTCCAGTGATGGTAAATCATAGACCAGCCACGGGGATCCCGTTTTACAGAAAAAATCCATGTGACGAAAAAACGAATGGTAAAAAACTTCCTTGACCCGATTGAGGTTCGGATAGGATTTTTTGGGTATGAAACTAACCAGTGATGGAATAAAGCAATCATAGCTGTAGAACTCACAGATACCTTCGTTTTGACTAGTTATGGCTCCCGTAACTCTAAACGAGCCAAGAGTTATGGCCCTCCGAATAATCGATATCCATAGGGTGCAACATCTACTGTGCAAGGTGCAACATCCGTCCAAAATGACGAAACCGTGCCGTAAGACCTTTAGAAATGGGTGCATGGATTTGAAACGGTGCAGTACCAAGGTGCACCACTCTCCAGCGATGGTAAATCATTGACCAGCAACGGGGATCCCGTTTTTACAGAAAAAATCCACGTGACGAAAAAACGAAGGGTAAAAAACTTCCATGACCCGATTGAGGTTCGGATAGGATTTTTTGGGTACAAAACTAAGCAGTGATGGCTGAAAGCCGTCATAGATTAGAAATCACAGATACCTTCTTTTTGACTGGTTATGGCTCCCGTAACTCTAAACGAGCCAAGAGTTATGGCCCTCGGAAGAATCGATTTCCACATGGTGCAACATCTGCGGTGCAAGGTGCAACATCCGTCCAAAATAATGAAACAGTGCCGTACGACCTTTAGAAATGGGCGCATGGATTTGAAACGATGCAGTACCGTGGTGCACCACTCTTCAGCGATGGTAAATCATAGACCAGCCACGGGGATCCCGTTTTACAGAAAAAATCCACGTGACTAAAAAACTAATGGTAAAAAACTTCCTTGACCCGATTGAGGTTCGGATAGGAATTTTTGGGTATGAAACTAAACAGTGACGGCTGAAAGCCATCATAGCTGTAGAAATCACAGATACCTTTGTTTTGACTGGTTATGACTCCCGTAACTCTAAACGAGCCAAGAGTTATGGCCCTCGGAAGAATCGATTTCCACAGGGTGCAACATCTACGGTGCAAGGTGCAACATCCGTCCAAAATGACGAAACAGTGTCGTACGACCTTTAGAAATGGGTGCATGGATTTGTAACGATCAGTACCGTGGTGCACCACTCTCCAGCGATGGTAAATCATAGACCAGCCACGGGGATCCCGTTTTACAGAAAAAATTCACGTGACGAAAAAACGAAGGGTAAAAAACTTCCTTGACCCGATTGAGGTTCGGATAGGAATTTTTGGGTATAAAACTAACCAGTGACGGCTGAAAGCTGCCATAGCTGTAGAACTCACAGGTACCTTCGTTTTGACTGGTTATGGCTCCCGTAACTCTAAATGAGCCAAGATTTATGGCCCTCCGAAGAATCGATATGCACAGGGTGCAACATCTACGGTGCAAGGTGCAACATCCGTCCAAAATGACGAAACAGTGCCGTACGACCTTTAGAAATGAGTGCATGGATTTGAAACATTGCAGTACCATGGTGCACCACTCTCCTGCGATGGTAAATCAATGACCAGCCACGGGGATCCCGTTTTACAAAAAAAATCCAAGTGACGAAAAAACGAATGGTAAAAAACTTCCTTGACCCGATTGAGGTTCGCATAGGATTTTTTGGGTATGAAGCTAATCAGTGACGGCTGAAAGCTGTCATAGCTGTAGAACTCACAGATACCTTCGTTTTGACTGGTTATGGCTCCCGTAACTCTAAACGAGCCAAGAGTTATGGCCCTCCGAAGAATCGATATCCACAGCGTGCAACATCTACGGTGCAAGGTGCAACATCCGTCCCAAATGACGAAACAGTGCCGTACGACCTATAGAAATGAGTGCATGGATTTGAAACATTGCAGTACCATGGTGCACCACTCTCCAGCGATTTTATGTCATAGACCAGCCACGGGGATCCCGTTTTACAGAAAAAATCCACGTGACGAAAAAACGAAGGGTAAAAAACTTCCTTGACCCGATTGAGGTTCGGATAGGGTTTTTTGGGTATGAAACTAACCAGTGATGGCTAAAAGCCATCATAGCTGTAGAACTCACAGATACCTTCATTTTGACAGGTTATGGCTCCCGTAACTCTAAACGAGCCAAGAGTTATGGCCCTCGGAAGAATCGATTTCCACAGGGTGCAACATCTGCGGTGCAAGGTGCAACATACGACCAAAATGACGAAACAGTGACGTGCGACCTTTAGAAATGAGTGCATGGATTTGAAACATTGCATTACCATGGTGCACCACTCTCCAGCGATGGTAAATCATAGACCAGCCATGGGGATCCCGTTTTACAGAAAAAATCCACGTGACGAAAAAACGAAGGGTAAAAAACTTCCTTGACCCGATTGAGGTTCGGATAGGAATTTTTGGGTATGAAACTAACCAGTGACGGCTGAAAGCTGCCATAGCTGTAGAACTCACAGATACCTTCGTTTTGACTGGTTATGGCTCCCGTAACTCTAAACGAGCCAAGAGTTATGGCCCTCCGAAGAATCGATATCCACAGGGTGCAACATCTACGGTGCAAGGTGCAACATCCGTCCAAAATGACGAAACAGTGCCGTACGACCTTTAGAAATGAGTGCATGGATTAGAAACATAGCAGTACCATGGTGCACCACTCTCCAGCGATGGTAAATCATAGACCAGCCACGGGGATCCCGTTTTACAGAAAAAATCCACGTGACGAAAAAATGAAGGGTAAAAAACTTCCTTGACCCGATTGAGGTTCGGATAGGATTTTTTGGGTATGAAACTAACCAGTGACGGAAGAAAGCTGGCATAGCTGTAGAACTCACAGATACCTTCGTTTTGACTGGTTATGGCTCCCGTAACTCTAAACGAGCCAAGAGTTATGGCCCTCCGAATAATCGATATCCATAGGGTGCAACATCTACGGTGCAAGGTGCAACAGCCGTCCAAAATGACGAAACCATGTCGTACGACCTTTAGAAATGGGTGCATGGATTTGAAACGGTGCAGTACCATGGTGCACCACTCCCCAGCGATGGTAAAACATAGACCAGCCACGGGGATCCCGCTTTACAGAAAAAATCCACGTGACGAAAAAACGAAGGGTAAAAAACTTCCTTTACCCGATTGAGGTTCGGATAGGATTTTTTGGGTATGAAACTAACCAGTGATGGCTGAAAGCTGTCATAGCTGTAGAACTCACAGATACCTTCGTTTTGAGTGGTTATGGCTCCCGTAACTCTAAACGAGCCAAGAGTTATGGCCCTCGGAAGAATCGATTTCCACAGGGTGCATCATCTGCGGTGCAAGGTGCAACATCCGTCCAAAATGACGAAACAGTGTCGTACGACCTTTAGAAATGGGTACATGGATTTGAAACGATGCAGTACCATGGTGCACCACTCTTTAGCGATGGTAAATCATAGATCAGCCACGGGGATCCCGTTTTACAGAAAAAATCCACGTGACGAAAAAACGAAGGGTAAAAAACTTCCTTTACCCGATTGAGGTTCGGATAGGAATTTTCGGGTATAAAACTAACCAGTGACGGCTGAAAGCTGCCATAGCTATAGAACTCACAGATACCTTCGTTTTGACTTGTTATGGCTCCCGTAACTCTAAACGAGCCAAGAGTTATGGCCCTCCGAACAATCGATATCCACAGGGTGCAACATCTACGGTGCAAGGTGGAACATCCGTCCAAAATGACAAAACAGTGCCGTACGACCTTTAGAAATGGTTGCACGGATTTGAAACGGTGCAGTACCATGGTGCACCACTCTCCAGTGATGGTAAATCATAGACCAGCCACGGGATCCCGTTTTGCAAAAAAATCCACATGACGAAAAAACAAGGGGTAAAAATCTTCATTGACCCGATTGAGGTTCGGATAGGATTTTTTGGGTATGAAACCAACCAGTTACGACTTAAAGCAGTCATAGTTGTAGAACACACAGATACCTTCGTTTGACTGGTTATGGCTCGCGTAACTCTAAACGAGCCAAGAGTTATGGCCCTCCGAAGAATCGATATCCACAGGGTGCAACATCTACGGTGCGAGGTGCAACATCCGTCCAAAATGACGAAACTGCGCCGTACGACCTTTAGAAATGTGTACATGGATTTGAAACGGTGCAGTACCATGGTGCACCACTCTCCAGCAATGGTAAATCATTGACCAGCCACGGGGATCCCGTTTTTACAGAAAAAATCCACGTGACGAAATAACGAAGGGTAAAATACTTCCATGACCCGATTGAGGTTCGGATAGGATTTTTTGGGTATGAAACTAACTAGTGACGGCTGAAAGCCGTCATAGCTGTAGAACTTACAGATACCTTCGTTTTGACTGGTTATGGCTCCCGTAACTCTAAACGAGCCAAGAGTTATGGCCCTCCGAAGAATCGATATCCACAGGGTGCAACATCTACGGTGCAAGGTGCAACATCCGTCCAAAATGAGGAAACAGTGTCGTACGACCTTTAGAAATGGGTGCATGGATTTGAAACGATGCAGTACCGTGGTGCACCACTCTCCAGCGATGGTAAATCATAGACCAGCCACGGGGATCCCGTTTTACAGAAAAAATCCACGTAACGAAAAAACGAAGGGTAAAAAACTTCCTTGACCCGATTGAGGTTCGGATAGGAATTTTTGGGTATGAATCTAACCAGTGACGGCTGAAAGCTGCCATAGCTGTAGAACTCACAGATACCTTCGTTTTGACTGGTTATGGCTCCCGTAACTCTAAACGATCCAAGAGTTATGGCCCTCCGAAGAATCGATATGCACAGGGTGCAACATCTACGGTGCAAGGTGCAACATCCGTCCAAAATGACGAAACAGTGCCGTACGACCTTTAGAAATGAGTGCATGGATTTGAAACATTGCAGTATCACGGTGCACCACTCTTCTGCAATGGTAAATCATTGACCAGCCACGGGGATCCCGTTTTACAAAAAAAATCCAAGTGACGAAAAAACGAATGGTAAAAAATTTCCTTGACCCGATTGAGGTTCGGATAGGATTTTTTGGATATGAAACTAACCAGTGACGGAAGAAAGCTGTCATAGCTGTAGAACTCACAGATACCTTCGTTTTGACTGGTTATGGCTCCCGTAACTCTAAACGAGCCAAGAGTTATGGCCCTCCGAATAATCGATATCCATAGGGTGCAACATCTACGGTGCAAGGTGCAACATCCGTCCAAAATGACGAAACCGTGCCGTACGATCTTTAGAAATGGGTGCATGGATTTGAAACGGTGCAGTACCATGGTGCACCACTCTCCAGCGATGGTAAATCATTGACCAGCCACGGGGATCCCGTTTTTACAAAATAATCCACGTGACGAAAAAACGAAGGGTAAAAAACTTCCATGACCCGATTGAGGTTCGGATAGGATTTTTTGGGTATGAAACTAACCAGTGACGGCTGAAAGCCGTTGTAGCTGTAGAACTCACAGATACCTTCGTTTTGACTGGTTATGGCTCCCGTAACTCTAAACGAGCCAAGAGTTATGGCCCTCCGAAGAATCGATATCCACAGGGTGCAACATCTACGGTGCAAGGTGCAACATCCGTCCAAAATGACGAAACAGTGTCGTACGACCTTTAGAAATGAGTGCATGGATTTGAAACATTGCATTACCATGGTGCACCACTCTCCAGCGATGGTAAATCATAGACCAGCCATGGGGATCCCGTTTTACAGAAAAAATCCACGTGACGAAAAAACGAAGGGTAAAAATCTTCCTTGACCCGATTGAGGTTCGGATAGGATTTTTTGGGTATGAAACTAACCAGTGACGGCAGAAAGCCGTCATAGCTGTAGAACTCACAGATACCTTCGTTTTGACTGGTTATGGCTCCCGTAACTCTAAACAAGGCAAGAGTTATGGCCCTCCGAAGAATCAATATCCACAGGGTGCAACATCTACGGTGCAAGGTGCAACATCCGTCCAAAATGACGAAACAGTGCCGTGCGACCTTTAGAAATGAGTGCATGGATTTGAAACATTGCAGTACCATGGTGCACCACTCTCCAGTGATGGTAACTCATAGACCAGCCACGGGGATCCCGTTTTACAGAAAAATTCCACGTGACGAAAAAACGAAGGGTAAAAAACTTCCTTGACCCGATTGAGGTTCGGATAGGATTTTTTGGGTATGAAACTAAGCAGTGACGGCTGGAAGCCGTCGTAGCTGTAGAACTCACAGATACCTTCGTTTTGACTGGTTATGGCTCCCGTAACTCTAAACGAGCCAAGAGTTATGGCCCTCCGAAGAATCGATATCCACAGGGTGCAACATCTACGGTGCAAGGTGCAACATCCGTCCAAAATAACGAAACAGTGCCGTACGACCTTTAGAAATGAGTGCATGGATTTGAAACATTGCAGTACCATGGTGCACCACTCTCCAGCGATGGTAAATCATAGACCAGCCACGGGGATCCCGTTATACAGAAAAAATCCACATGACGAAAAAACGAAGGGTAAAAAACTTCCTTGACCCGATTGAGGTTCGGATAGGATTTTTTGGGTATGAAACTAACCAGTGACGGCTGAAAGCTACCATAGCTGTAGAACTCACAGATACCTTCATTTTGACTGGTAATGGCTCCCGTAACTCTAAACGAGCTAAGAGTTATGGCCCTCCGAATAATCGATATCCACAGGGTGCAACATCTACGGTGCAAGGTGCAACATCCGTCCAAAATGACGAAACAGTGTCGTGCGACCTTTAGAAATGAGTGCATGGATTTGAAACATTGTAGTACCATGGTGCACCACTCTCCAGTGATGGTAACTCATAGACCAGCCACGGGGATCCCGTTTTACAGAAAAATTCCACGTGACGAAAAAACGAAGGGTAAAAAACTTCCTTGACCCGATTGAGGTTCGGATAGGATTTTTTGGGTATGAAACTAACCAGTGACGGCTGAAAGCTACCATAGCTGTAGAACTCACAGATACCTACGTTTGACTGGTTATGGCTCCCGTAACTCTAAACGAGCCAAGAGTTATGGCCCTCCGAAGAATCGATTTCCACAGGGTGCAACATCTGCGGTGCAAGGTGCAACATCCATCCAAAATGACGTAACAGTGCCGTACGACCTTTAGAAATGGGTGCATGGATTTGAAACGATGCAGTACCATGGTGCACCATTCTCCAGCGATGGTAAATTATAGACCAGCCACGGGGATCCCGTTTTACAGAAAAAATCCACGTGACGAAAAAACGAAGGGTAAAAAACTTCCTTGACCCGATAGAGGTTCGGATAGGATTTTTTGGGTATGAAACTAACCAGTGACGGCTGAAAGCTGCCATAGCTGTAGAACTCACAGATACCTTCGTTTGACTGGTTATGGCTCCCGTAACTCTAAACGATCCAAGAGTTATGGCCCTCCGAAGAATCGATTTCCACAGGGTGCAACATCTGCGGTGCAAGGTGCAACATCCGTCCAAAATGACGTAACAGTGCCGTACGACCTTTAGAAATGGGCGCATGGATTTGAAACGACGCAGTACCATGGTGCACCATTCTCCAGCAATGGTAAATCATAGACCGGCCACGGGGATCCCGTTTTACAGAAAAAATCCACGTGACGAAAAAACGAAGGGTAAAAAACTTCCTTGACCCGATTGAGGTTCGGATAGGATTTTTTGGCTATGAAACTAACCAGTGACGGCTGTAAGCCGTCATAGCTGTAGAACTCACAGATACCATCGTTTTGACTGGTTATGGCTCCCGTAACTCTAAACGAGCCAAGAGTTATGGCCCTCCGAAGAATCGATTTCCACAGGGTGCAACATCTACGGTGCAAGGTGCAACATCCGTCCAAAATGACGAAACCGTGTCGTACGACCTTTAGAAATGGGTGCATGGATTTGAAACGGTGCAGTGCCATGGTGCACCACTCTCCAGCGATGGTAAATCACTGACCAGCCACGGAGATCCCGTTTTTACAGAAAAAATCCACGTGACGAAAAAACGAAGGGTAAAAAACTTCCATGACCCAATTGAGGTTCGGATAGGATTTTTTGGGTATGACACTAACCAGTGACGGCTGAAAGCTGCCATACCTGTAGAAATCACAGATACCATCGTTTTGACTGGTTATGGCTCCCGTAACTCTAAACGAGCCAAGAGTTATGGCCCTCCGAAGAATCGATATCCACAGGGTGCAACATCTACGGTGCAAGGTGCAACATCCGTCCAAAATGACGAAACAGTGTCGTACGACCTTTAGAAACGAGTGCATGGATTTGAAACATTGCAGTACCATGGTGCACCACTCTCCAGCGATGGTAAATCATAGACCAGCCACGGGGATCCCGTTTTACAGAAAAAATCCACGTGACGAAAAAACGAAGGGTAAAAAACTTCCTTGACCCGATTGAGGTTCGTATAGGATTTTTTGGGTATGAAACTAACCAGTGATGGCTGAAAGCTGCCATAGCTGTAGAACTCACAGATACCTTCGTTTTGACTGGTAATGGCTCCCGTAACTCTAAACGAGCCAAGAGTTATGGCCCTCCGAATAATCGATATCCACAGGGTGCAACATCTACGGTGCAAGGTGCAACATCCGTCCAAAATGACGTAACCGTGCCGAACGACCTTTAGAAATGGGTGCATGGATTTGAAACGGTGCAGTACCATGGTGCACCACTCTCCAGCAATGCTAAATCATTGACCAGCCATGGGGATCCCGTTTTATAGAAAAAATCCATGTGACGAAAAAACGAAGGGTAAAAAACTTTCATGACCCGATTGAGGTTCGGATAGGATTTTTTGGGTATGAAACTAACCAGTGACGGCTGAAAGCTGCCATAGCTGTAGAACTCACAGATACCTTCGTTTGACTGGTTATGGCTCCCGTAACTCTAAACGAGCCAAGAGTTATGGCCCTCCGAAGAATCGATTTCCGCAGGGTGCAACATCTGCGGTGCAAAGTGCAACATCCGTCTAAAATGACGTAACCGTGTCGTACGACCTTTAGAAATGGGTGCATGGATTTGAAATGGTGCAGTACCATGGTGCACCACTCTCCAGTGATGGTAAATCATTGACCAGCCACGGGGATCCCGTTTTTACAGAAAAAATCCACGTGACGAAAAAACGAAGGGTAAAAAACTTCCATGACCCGATTGAGGTTCGGATAGGATTTTTTGGGTATGAAACTAACCAGTGACGGCTGAAAGCTGCCATAGCTGTAGAACTCACAGATACCATCGTTTTGACTGTTTATGGCTCCCATAACTCTAAATGGGCCAAGAGTTATGGCCCTCCGAAGAATCGATATCCACAGGGTGCAACATCTACGGTGCAAGGTGCAACATCCGTCCAAAATGACGAAACAGTGTCGTACGACCTTTAGAAACGAGTGCATGGATTTGAAACACTGCAGTACCATGGTGCACCACTCTCCAGCGATGGTAAATCATAGACCAGCCACGGGGATCCCGTTTTACAGAAAAAATCCACGTGACGAAAAAACGAAGGGTAAAAAACTTCCTTGACCCGATTGAGGTTCGGATAGGATTTTTTGGGTATGAAACTAACCAGTGATGGCTGAAAGCTGCCATAGCTGTAGAACTCACAGATACCTTTGTTTTGACTGGTAATGGCTCCCGTAACTCTAAACGAGCCAAGAGTTATGGCCCTCCGAATAATCGATATCCACAGGGTGCAACATCTACGGTGCAAGGTGCAACATCCGTCCAAAATGACGAAACCGTGCCGTACGACCTTTAGAAATGGGTGCATCGATTTGAAACGGTGTGTTTGCGCCAAACTTGGTCACAAACACCCAATACCGTGAAAGCACCAGTGTATGAATATAAATTAGTGATACTCAAACACAAACAACAAATCTCAACAAATAATAGACAGCAATCCAAAAGCAAAGAACAGAGACACAAGTTTTATAGTGGTTCGGCTATCTCCGGCCTACGTCCACTCCAATTTTTTCTTTTTTATTGATTATCCTTGAAGATTACAAGTGATTACAACAGTTATAATGACCAAATCTGAAGAAAATAGCAGTAATGATGCTATGGAGTGATTTTAGCAGCGTCTAGGCTTGCCTTTCCTCTCCCAATTTTCCGACCCCTTTTCTGAATGACCAGGGGCTCTATTTATAGGCGTGGAAGGTTGAAATCCCGCCTAAAACCTGGGGAGGTTGCTTGGCACGTGAGGGGGGCCCACAGGCCCGTGTTCTCGGAATCCGTGCCCAGTTTGGGATCGATTCGAAGTGATTTTCGAATCGATCAAGAATCCATCCAATTGAGCTGAAATTTGGTGTGAACATTCTTCAACATGTATGTAATCTCCTGTAAAAATTTCATCGCATTTGGATAAACGGTTTGGAAGATATGATCGATCCAAGTTCTAGAATTCATGCGTCCTGATTGGTTCGAACCCATGGTCTGTCTACTTCGAAACCATGTATTTCGAACCCACGAGGCCAACTCTCTCGAATCCATACCCTTCGAATCCATCTTCAGTCCTTCGACTCCATAACTCTCGAATCCATGCAAACTTCGAATCCATTCACCTCCTACGAATCCATCGAAACTTCGAATCCATTTACTTTCTACGAATCCATCAAAACTTCGTATCCATTCACTTTCTACGAATCCATCAAAACTTCGAATCCATTACTTTCTACGAATCCATCAAAACTTCGAATCCATTACTTTCCACGAATCCATCAAAACTTCGTATCCATTCACTTTCTACGAATCCATCAAAACTTCGAATCCATTACTTTCTACGAATCCATCAAAACTTCGAATCCATCACTTTCCACGAATCCATCAAAACTTCGAATCCATTCACTGTCCACGAATCCATCAGAACTTCGAATCCATCATTTCCTACGAATCCATCAAAACTTCGTATCCATTTCCTTCTTCGAGCTTCATCATTCGAATCCACTATCTTCGAGTCCGCGTCCATCATTCGAATCCATGTCAATTGCACTGAAGTCATTCCTTTCGAACCCATCTAGTTCCCGTTGATTCGAACCTGATGGGTTCGAACCTGATGGGTTCGAACCTGATGGGTTCGAACCTGATGGTTTCGAACCTGATGGGTTCGAACCTGATGGGTTCGAACAACATTCCTCTCCCACCTTGAATCCATCATATTTCCTCCATACGAACTCCGATTAACCTGATATTTGAAACATAGCCTTTCATAGTCCTTATCGTCATTTTCAATCAATTTCGTCTCGATCGGAGTTCAACAGAATTTTGACGATATCCATCGTAGCCTTATTCCCAATCCTGCTATCCATAATTCCTTGCCAATTTGTTGTTATTCCCGTTTTGACCATAAAATGGGGTAACAGTCTGCCCCCCAAAACATGCCTTGTGATAACAAGACGTGTTTTGAATAGTTCCGAATCCAATATTCGAAGTCCAAAGCCATATTGCCAGAGTATATCATCCTTGACTGCTTCGAGTCGATGTCCAGTTCCATATCCAATAACCAAAGCCTTAGCCAATTCCGTATCCATTCGAAGTCGACAACCGAGTTCCAATCCATCCTTATCCAATAGCCAATAACTGAAGCCAGGACCTCTCCGGGTCGATAGCCAAATCCATAACCTCTCCGGGTTGATATCCAAATCCATAACCTCTTCGGGTTCCTGCCAAGCGCGATCCATATCCGACGACCGTGGTCCAGTGTCCCTGGACGTTGAGTTAATCTCTCCGGGTTCCTTCCAAGCGCAATCCATACTTGATGTCCTTGGCCCAGTGTCCCTGGGCGTTGTAAAATGCCATGGCTTAAGTCCTAAGCCGAATCCTGATCTCTCCGGACCCTTGCCGAGCATAGTCCATACTCGACGACCTTGGCCCAGTGTCCCTGGGCGCTGTAAAATTCCATGGCTTAAGTCCTAAGCCGAATCCTGATCTCTCCGGACCCTTGCCGAGCATAGTCCATACTCGACGACCTTGGCCCAGTGCCCCTGGGCGCTGTAAAATTCCATGGCTTAAGTCCTAAGCCGAATCCTGATCTCTCCGGACCCTTGCCGAGCATAGTACATACTCGACGACCTGAATGAGTCAACTCACCTTGTTTGGGTAAAGTGACTCACCCCTTGCCAGGCATAATCCATACCCGACGACCATTTATCAAAAACCAGATAAAAGTCCAACCAAAATCTATTCCAAAACCCAAAATCCAAATCCGAAATTCAAATCCGAAATCCAAATCCAAATCCAAAATTTAAATCCAAATCCAAAATCCAAATCCAAAACCAAAATTCAAATCCAAATCAAAAATCCAAATCCAAAACTAGAAAACCAGAAATCCAAACCAGAATCCAAAACCAAAAACAATCATCCAAAGGAAAATCCAAATAAAAAAGCAAGAAAACCCAGGAGCTCAATCCAAGCTCCAAAACCAAATCCAAAAAGAAAAGCAATCTCCAATCTAAAAGCAAGAAATAAATTTCACAAACCATAGCGTCCCGGGTTATCATCATTCAGAGCGTGCCTAGGGGCTATCTCCGTCCCCGTACACGTGTAAATGACTTTACCGTTTGCTAATAGCTTGCTACTTATTCCATATTACCTTGGTCAATGGATGATCAATCGACGATCATCCCTGGGCCTCCCATCATCACGGCATGAGGTGGTCGGTGGTTGCTCCTGCTCCACCGTTGCATCCCGAGTTCCAACGTATTGCTGTAACTGTCCATTCCTTACATGCTCCTCGATTGTATCCTTTAGGTGCCTGCAGCTGTTGGTATCGTGTCCATCCAGATCATGGAAGAGACAGTGTCTTCCTGATGTCCTTTCCCGCTTTGTTGGTTCCCTCCTAGCTGGCCTTCGGTAGGGAAGGCGATTCCGAGTTTCCAAGTATATTCGTTCCAGCGTCTCGTTCAGTCCAGTGTATGTAGAAAACTTTGGATCCTTCCATCGTTTTCTAGCGTTTCCAGAGTCGTTATCTAACTTCCTTTTTCCTTTATCTCTATCCGAACCGTTTCTGGATACCGCTCCAACCTCGAGTGCATTAACCTTTTTTGACTTTAAATCCGTACTTGCATCTTCTTGTCGAAGGAACCTTTCTGCCTCATGAAAGAATTCGTCGAGATTTCGCGGGGGATCTCGTATCAGAGATACCTTGAAATCCGAATTCTCCTTGACTCCTGATACTGCTGCCATTAAAACCATTGATGGATCAGGCCGATCCACCGAAGCGACTGCCGCACTGAATCGGGTTAGAAAAACTCTAAGCGATTCGTCCATCCTTTGCTTCACCGATGTTAAAGTCATTACGTTCTTCGGCCTCTTAACGTGAACCCGAAACTGTCCCAGAAACTTTTCCACTAATTCCTTCCAAGTCCTGATAGATCCTTCTCCCAGCTGCCTAAACCACATTGCAGCTAAATCCTTTAAATACAAAGGGAAACATCGGGCCATCACTTCCTCCGATGCCCCCAGCACCTCCATGTGTCTGGTGTACCTCATTAAGTGATCTGTTGGATCCGTCTTACCATCATATACCTCCACGCTAGGTAGCTTGAACTTAGGTGGATTCCGAGCCATCCTTATTTCCCGAACGAATGGACTTCTATTTACTCCTTCCAAATCTCCGTTTGTCAAACCACCTCGCACAGTCTTCCTGATCATTTCTACTAATCCTGTATTGTCTGGTAGGGGTTGCCCCCCATGCCCCCGAGGGAACTCTGGTACATATTCCTCGTGTGGCTCACTAGCAGCAACGTTAGTTCTAGCTTGCTGAATTCCTTCCAAAGGTTCTTCTGCATTGAATCCTGCGGGCCTGCCCCCAAGCCCTTGTTGATTGCCTTCTGGCTCCGTATCCTGTCCTTCATTGGGTTCCACAATCCTAGCCCCTTGTCCTGCATCCGCAGTTGCTGTAGCTGTTCCTAAGTTCTGCATCCCTGTAGCTCTCAATTGTTCCAAGAAAGTTTGCATCATTTCCTGTTGACTTTTCAACAATCTCTCCTGCAAAGAATTGGCCATAGCTTCCATTTCATCCCGAGTTATGTAGACCGAAGCCCGTTCTTCCTCACCTCCGGAGGATGCTTGCTGACTTCCTCCTTGTTGGCTTCTCTCAGCCCTTAGCCTTCTGCTATCCTGTCTAGCCATTGTCTTCCAAATCCAAATTCCTCAAACTCTTCAAATCCGATGTAGCGGGTGCTAGTCTTTCTCAGTGAAAGCACCAAAATGTTTGCGCCAAACTTGGTCACAAACACCCAATACCGTGAAAGCACCAGTGTATGAATATAAATTAGTGATACTCAAACACAAACAACAAATCTCAACAAATAATAGACAGCAATCCAAAAGCAAAGAACAGAGACACAAGTTTTATAGTGGTTCGGCTATCTCCGGCCTACGTCCACTCCAATTTTTTCTTTTTTATTGATTATCCTTGAAGATTACAAGTGATTACAACAGTTATAATGACCAAATCTGAAGAAAATAGCAGTAATGATGCTATGGAGTGATTTTAGCAGCGTCTAGGCTTGCCTTTCCTCTCCCAATTTTCCGACCCCTTTTCTGAATGACCAGGGGCTCTATTTATAGGCGTGGAAGGTTGAAATCCCGCCTAAAACCTGGGGAGGTTGCTTGGCACGTGAGGGGGGCCCACAGGCCCGTGTTCTCGGAATCCGTGCCCAGTTTGGGATCGATTCGAAGTGATTTTCGAATCGATCAAGAATCCATCCAATTGAGCTGAAATTTGGTGTGAACATTCTTCAACATGTATGTAAGCTCCTGTAAAAATTTCATCGCATTTGGATAAACGGTTTGGAAGATATGATCGATCCAAGTTCTAGAATTCGTGCGTCCTGATTGGTTCGAACCCATGGTCTGTCTACTTCGAAACCATGTATTTCGAACCCACGAGGCCAACTCTCTCGAATCCATACCCTTCGAATCCATCTTCAGTCCTTCGACTCCATAACTCTCGAATCCATGCAAACTTCGAATCCATTCACCTCCTACGAATCCATCGAAACTTCGAATCCATTTACTTTCTACGAATCCATCAAAACTTCGTATCCATTCACTTTCTACGAATCCATCAAAACTTCGAATCCATTACTTTCTACGAATCCATCAAAACTTCGAATCCATTACTTTCCACGAATCCATCAAAACTTCGTATCCATTCACTTTCTACGAATCCATCAAAACTTCGAATCCATTACTTTCTACGAATCCATCAAAACTTCGAATCCATCACTTTCCACGAATCCATCAAAACTTCGAATCCATTCACTTTCCACGAATCCATCAGAACTTCGAATCCATCATTTCCTACGAATCCATCAAAACTTCGTATCCATTTCCTTCTTCGAGCTTCATCATTCGAATCCACTATCTTCGAGTCCGCTTCCATCATTCGAATCCATGTCCATTGCACTGAAGTCATTCCTTTCGAACCCATCTAGTTCCCGTTGATTCGAACCTGATGGGTTCGAACCTGATGGGTTCGAACCTGATGGGTTCGAAACTGATGGGTTCGAACCTGATGGGTTCGAACCTGATGGTTTCGAACCTGATGGGTTCGAACCTGATGGGTTCGAACAACATTCCTCTCCCACCTTGAATCCATCATATTTCCTCCATACGAACTCCGATTAACCTGATATTTGAAACATAGCCTTTCATAGTCCTTATCGTCATTTTCAATCAATTTCGTCTCGATCGGAGTTCAACAGAATTTTGACGATATCCATCGTAGCCTTATTCCCAGTCCTGCTATCCATAATTCCTTGCCAATTTGTTGTTATTCCCGTTTTGACCATAAAATGGGGTAACACGGTGCAGTACCATGGTGCACCACTCTCCAGTGATGTTAAATCATTGACCAGCCACGGGGATCCCGTTTTACAGAAAAAATCCATGTGACGAAAAAACGAAGGGTAAAAAACTTTCATGACCCGATTGAGGTTCGGATATGATTTTTTGGGTATGAAACTAACCAGTGACGGCTGAAAGCTGCCATAGCTGTAGAACTCACAGATACCTTCGTTTGACTGGTTATGCCTCCCGTAACTCTAAACGAGCCAAGAGTTATGGCCCTCCGAAGAATCGATTTCCGCAGGGTGCAACATCTGCGGTGCAAGGTGCAACATCCGTCCAAAATGACGTAACAGTGCCGTACGACCTTTTGAAATGGGTGCATGGATTTGAAACGATGCAGTACCATGGTGCACCATTCTCCAGCGATGGTAAATCATAGACCAGCCACGGGGATCCCGTTTTACAGAAAAAATCCACGTGACGAAAAAACGAAGGGTAAAAAACTTCCTTGACCCGATAGAGGTTCGGATAGGATTTTTTGGGTATAAAACTAACCAGTAACGGCTGAAAGCCGTCATAGCTGTAGAACTCATAGATACCTTTGTTTTTGACTGGTTATGGCTCCCGTAACTCTAAACGAGCCAAGAGTTATGGCCCTCCGAAGAATCGATTTCCACAGGGTGCAACATCTACGGTGCAAGGTGCAACATCCGTCCAAAATGACGAAACCGTGTCGTACGACCTTTAGAAATGGGTGCATGGATTTCAAATGGTGCAGTACCATGGTGCACCACTCTCCAGCGATGGTAAATCATTGACCAGCCACGGGGATCCCGTTTTTACAGAAAAAATCCACGTGACGAAAAAACGAAGGGTAAAAAACTTCCATGACCCGATTGAGGTTCGGATAGGATTTTTTGGGAATGAAACTAACCAGTGACGGCTGAAAGCTGCCATAGCTGTAGAACTCACAGATACCATCGTTTTGACTGTTTATGGCTCCCATAACTCTAAACGAGCCAAGAGTTATGGCCCTCCGAAGAATCGATATCCACAGGGTGCAACATCTACGTTGCAAGGTGCAACATCCGTCCAAAATGACGAAACAGTGCCGTACGACCTTTAGAAATGAGTGCATGGATTTGAGACATTGCAGTACCATAGTTCACCACTCTTCAGCGATGGTAAATCATAGACCAGCCACGGGGATCCCGTTTTACAGAAAAAATCCACGTGACGAAAAAACGAAGGGTAAAAAACTTCCTTGACCCGATTGGGTTCGGATAGGATTTTTTGGGTATGAAACTAACTAGTGACGGTTGAAAGCTGCCATAGCTGTAGAACTCACAGATACCTTCGTTTTGACTGGTAATGGCTCCCGTAACTCTAAACGAGCCAAGAGTTATGGCCCTCCGAATAATAGATATCCACAGGGTGCAACATCTACGGTGCAAGGTGCAACATCCGTCCAAAATGACGAAACCGTGCCGAACGACCTTTAGAAATGGGTCATGGATTTGAAACGGTGCAGTACCATTTTGCACCACTCTCCAGCGATGGTAAATCATTGACTAGCCACAGGGATCCCGTTTTACAGAAAAAATCCACGTGACGAAAAAACGAAGGGTAAAAACTTTCAAGACCCGATTGAGGTTCGGATAGGATTTTTTGGGTATGAAACTAACCAGTGACGGCTGAAAGCTGTCATAGCTTTAGAACTCACAGATACCTTCGTTTGACTGGTTATGGCTCCCGTAACCCTAAACGAGCCAAGAGTTATGGCCCTCCGTAGAATCGATTTCCACAGGGTGCAACAACTGCGGTGCAAGGTGCAACATCCGTCAAAAATGACGTAACAGTGCCGTACGAGCTTTAGAAATGGGTGCGTGGATTTGAAACGATGCAGTACCATGGTGCACCACTCTCCAGCGATGGTAAATCATAGACCAGCCACGGGGATCCCGTTTTACAGAAAAAATCCACATGACGAAAAAACGAAGGGTAAAAAACTTCCTTGACCCGATTGAGGTTCGGATAGGAATTTTTGGGTATCAAACTAACCAGTGACGGCTGAAACCTACCATAGCTGTAGAACTCACAGATACCTTCATTTTGACTAGTTATGGCTCCCGTAACTCTAAACGAGCCAAGAGTTATGGCCCTCCGAATAATCGATATCCAAAGGGTGCAACATCTACGGCGCAAGGTGCAACATCCGTCCAAAATGACGAAACCGTGCCGTACGACCTTTAGAAATGGGTGCATGGATTTGAAACAGTGCTGTACCATGGCGCACCACTCTACAGCGATGGTAAATCATTGACCAGCCACGGGGATCCCGTTTTACAGAAAAAATCCACGTGACGAAAAAACGAAGGGTAAAAAACTTCCATCACCCGATTGAGGTTCGGATAGGATTTTTTGGGTATGAAACTAACCAGTGACGGCTGAAAGCCATCATAGCTGTATAACTCACAGATACCTTCGTTTTGACTGGTTGTGGCTCCCGTAACTCTAAACGAGCCAAGAGTTATGGCCCTCCGAAGAATCGATTTCCATAGGGTGCAACATCTGCGGTGCAAGGTGCAACATCCGTCCAAAATGACGTAACAGTGCCGTACGACCTTTAGAAATGGGTGCATGGATTTGAAACGATGCAGTTCCATGGTGCACCACTCTCTAGCGATGGTAAATCATAGACCAGCCACGGTGATCCCGTTTTACAGAAAAATTCCACGTGACGAAAAAACGAAGGGTAAAAAACTTCCTTGACCCGATTGAGGTTCAGATAGGAATTTTTGGATATGAAACTAACCAGTGACGGTTGAAAGCTGCCATAGCTGTAGAACTCACAGATACCTTCGTTTTGACTGGTTATGGCTCCTGTAACTCTAAACGAGCCAAGAGTTATGGCCCTCCGAAGAATCGATATCCACAGGGTGCAACATCTACGGTGCAAGGTGCAACATCCGTCCAAAATGACGAAACGGTGTCGTACGACCTTTAGAAATGAGTGCATGGATTTGAAACATTGCAGTACCATGGTGCACCACTCTCCAGCGATGGTAAATCATAGACCAGCCACGGGGATGCCGTTTTACAGAAAAAATCCACGTGACGTAAAAACGAAGCGTAAAAAACTTCCTTGACCCGATTGAGGTTCGGATAGGATTTTTTGGGTATGAAACTAACCAGTGACGGCTTAAAGCTGTCATAGCTGTAGAACACACAGATACCTTTGTTTGACTGGTAATGGCTCCCGTAACTCTAAACGAGCCAAGAGTTATGGCCCTCCGAATAATCGATATCCACAGTGTGCAACATCTACGGTGCAAGGTGCAACATCCGTCCAAAATGACGAAACCGTGTCGTACGACCTTTAGAAATGGGTGTATGGATTTGAATCGGTGCAGTACCATGGTGCACCACTCTCCAGCGATGGTAAATCATTGACCAGCCACGGGGATCCCGTTTTACAGAATAAATCCACGTGACGAAAAAACAAAGGGTAAAAAACTTCCATGACCCGATTGAGGTTCGGATAGGATTTTTTGCGTATGAAACTAACCAGTGATGGCTTAAAGCTGTCATAGCTGTAGAACACATTGATACCTTCGTTTGACTGGTAATGGCTCCCGTAACTCTAAACGAGCCAAGAGTTATGGCCCTCCGAATAATCGATATCCACAGGGTGCAACATCTACGGTGCAAGGTGCGGCATCCGTCCAAAATGACGTAACAGTGCCGTACGACCTTTAGAAATGGGTGCATGGATTTGAAACGATGAAGTAGCATGGTGCACCACTCTCTAGCGATGGTAAATCATAGACCAGCCACGGTGATCCCGTTTTACAGAAAAAATCCACATGACGAAAAAACGAAGGGTAAAAAACTTCCTTGACCCGATTGAGGTTCGGATAGGAATTTTTGGATATGAAACTAACCAGTGACGGTTGAAAGCTGCCATAGCTGTAGAACTCACAGATACGTTCGTTTTGACTGGTTATGGCTCCCGTAACTCTAAACGAGCCAAGAGTTATGGCCCTCCGAAGAATCGATATCCACAGGGTGCAACATCTACGGTGCAAGGTGCAACATCCGTCCAAAATGACGAAACGGTGCCGTACGACCTTTAGAAATCAGTGCATGGATTTGAAACATTGCAGTACCATGGTGCACCAATCTCCAGCGATGGTAAATCATAGACCAGCCACGGGGATCCCGTTTTACAGAAAAAATCCAAGTGACGTAAAAACGAAGGGTAAAAAACTTCCTTGACCCGATTGAGGTTCGGATAGTATTTTTTTGGGTATGAAACTCACCAGTGACGGCTTAAAGCTGTCATAGCTGTAGAACACATAGATACCTTCGTTTGACTGGTAATGGCTTCCGTAACTCTAAACGAGCCAAGAGTTATGGCCCTCCGAATAATCGATATCCACAGGGTGCAACATCTACGGTGCAAGGTACGACATCCGTCCAAAATGACGAAGCCGTGCCGTACGACCTTTAGAAATGGGTGCATGGATTTGAAACGGTGCAGTATCATGGTACACCACTCTCCAGCGATGGTAAATCATTGAACAGCCACGGGGATCCCGTTTTACAGAAAAAATCCATGTGACGAAAAAACGAAGGGTAAAAAACTTCCATGACCCGATTGAGGTTCGGATAGGATTTTTTGGGTATGAAACTAACCAGTGACGGCTTAAAGCTGTCATAGCTGTAGAACACACAAATACCTTCGTTTGACTGGTAATGGCTCCCGTAACTCTAAACGAGCCAAGAGTTATGGCCCTCCGAATAATCGATATCCACAGGGTGCAACATCTACGGTGCAAGGTGCGACATCCGTCCAAAATGACGTAACAGTGCCGAACGACCTTTAGAAATGGGTGCATGGATTTGAAACGATGCAGTACCATGGTGCACCACTCTCTAGCGATGGTAAATCATAGACCAGCCACAGTGATCCCGTTTTACAGAAAAAATCCACGTGACGAAAAAACGAAGGATAAAAAACTTCCTTGACCCGATTGAGGTTCGGATAGGAATTTTTGGATATGAAACTAATCAGTGACGGTTGAAAGCTTCCATAGCTGTAGAACTAACAGATACCTTCGTTTTGACTGGTTATGGCTCCCGTAACTCTAAACGAGCCAAGAGTTATGGCCCCCCGAAGAATCGATATCCACAGGGTGCAACATCTATGGTGCAAGGTGCAACATCCGTCCAAAATGACGAAACGGTGCCGTACGACCTTTAGAAATGAGTGCATGGATTTGAAACATTACAATACCATGGTGCACCACTCTCCAGCGATGGTAAATCACAGACCTGCCACGGGGATCCCGTTTTACAGAAAAAATCCGCGTGACGAAAAAACGAAGGGTAAAAAACTTTCTTGACCCGATTGAGGTTCGGATAGGATTTTTTAGGTATGAAACTAACCAGTGACGGCTTAAAGCTGTCATAGCTGTAGAACACACAGATACCTTCGTTTGACTGGTAATGGCTCCCGTAACTCTAAACGAGCCAAGAGTTATGGCCCTCCGAATAATCTATATCCACAGGGTGAAACATCTACGGTGCATGGTGCGACATCCGTCCAAAATGACGAAACCGTGCCGTACGACCTTTAGAAATGGGTGTATGGATTTGAAACGGTGCAGTACCATGGTGCACCACTTTCCAGTGATGGTAAATCGCAAACCAGCCACGGGATCCCGTTTTACAGAAAAAATCCACGTGACGAAAAAACGAAGGGTAAAAAACTTCCATGACCCGATTGAGGTTCGGATAGGATTTTTTGCGTATGAAACTAACCAGCGACGGCTGAAAGCTGTCATAGCTGTAGAACTCACAGATACCTTCGTTTTGACTTGTTATGGCTCCCGTAACTCTAAACGAGCCAAGAGTTATGGCCCTCTGAACAATCGATATCCATAGGGTGCAACATCTACGGTGCAAGGTGCAACATCCGTCCAAAATGACGAAACAGTGCCGTACGACCTTTAGAAATGGTTGCACGGATTTGAAACGATGCAGTACCATGGGGCACCACTCTCCAGTGATGGTAAATCATAGACAAGCCACGGGATCCCGTTTTACAGAAAAAATCCACATGACGAAAAAACGATGGGCAAAAATCTTCATTGACTCGATTGAGGTTCGGATAGGATTTTTTGGGTATGAAACTAACCAGTGACGGCTTAAAGCAGCCATAGCTGTAGAACACACAGATACCTTCGTTTGACTGGTAATGGCTCCCGTAACTCTAAACGAGCCAAGAGTTATGGCCCTCCGAATAAACGATATCCACAGGGTGCAACATCTACGGTTCAAGGTGCAACATCCGTCCAAAATGACGAAACCGTGTCGTACGACCTTTCGAAATGGATGCATGGATTTGAAACGGTGCAGTACCATGGTGCACCACTCTCCAACGATGGTAAATCATTAACCAGCCACGGGGATCCCGTTTTACAGAAAAAATCCACGTGACGAAAAAACGAAGGGTAAAAAACTTCCATGACCCGATTGAGGTTCGGATAGGATTTTTTGGGTATGAAACTAACCAGTGATGGCTGAAAGCCGTCATTGCTGTAGAACTCACATATACCTTTGTTTTGATGGGTTATGGCTCCCGTAACTCTAAACGAGCCAAGAGTTATGGCCCTCCGAAGAATCGATTTCCACAGGGTGCAACATCTACGGTGCAAGGTGCAACATCCGTCCAAAATGACAAAACCGTGTCATACGACCTTTAGAAATGGGTGCATGGATTTGAAACGGTGCAGTACCATGGTGCACCACTCTCCAGCGATGGTAAATCATTGACCAGCCACGGGAATCCCGTTTTTACAGAAAAAATCCACGTGAAGAAAAAACGAAGGGTAAAAGACTTCCATGACCCGATTTAGGTTCAGATAGGATTTTTTGGGTATGAAACTAACCAGTGACGGCTGAAAGCTGCCATAGCTTTAGAACTCACAGATACCATCGTTTTGACTGGTTATGGCTCCCGTAACTCTAAACGAGCCAAGAGTTATGGCCCTCCGAAGAATCGATATCCACAGGGTGCAACATCTACGGTGCAAGGTGCAACATCCGTCCAAAATGACGAAACCGTGCCGTACGACCTTTAGAAATGGTTGCATGGATTTGAAACGGTGCAGTACCATGGTGCACCACTCTCCAGCGATGGTAAATCATAGACCAGCCACGGGGATCCCGTTTTACAGAAAAAATCCACGTGACGAAAAAACGAAGGGTAAAAAACTTTCTTGACCCGATTGAGGTTCGGATACGATTTTTTGGGTATGAAACTAACCAGTGACAGCTGAACGCTGCCATAGCTGTAGAACTCACAGATACCTTCGTTTTGACTGGTAATGGCTCCCGTAACTCTAAACGAGCCAAGAGTTATGGCCCTTCGAATAATCGATATCCACAGGGTGCAACATCTACGGTGCAAGGTGCAACATCCGTCCAAAATGACGAAACCGTGCCGTACGACCTTTAGAAATGGGTGCATGGATTTGAAACGGTGCAGTACCATGGTGCACCACTCTCCACCGATGGTAAATCATTGACCAGCCACGGGGATCCCGTTTTACAGAAAAAATCCACGTGACGAAAAAACGAAGGGTAAAAAATTTCATGACCCGATTGAGGTTCGGATAGGATTTTTTGGGTATGAAACTAACCAGTGACGGCTGAAATCTGTCATAGCAGTAGAACTCACAGATACCTTCGTTTGACTGGTTATGGCTCCCGTAACACTAAATGAGCCAAGAGTTATGGCCCTCCGAAGAATCGATTTCCACAGGGTGCAACATCTGCGGTGCATGGTGCAACATCCGTGCAAAATTAAGTAACAGTGCCGTACGACCTTTAGAAATGGGTGCATGGATTTGAAACGATGCAGTACCATGGTGCACTACTCTCCAGCAATGGTATGTCATAGACCAGCCACGGGGATCCCGTTTTACAGAAAAAATCCACGTGACGAAAAAACGAAGGGTAAAAAACTTCCTTGACCCGATTGAGGTTCGGATAGGAATTTTTGGGTATGAAACTAACCAGTGACGGCTGAAAGCTGCCATAGCTGTAGAACTCACAGATACCTTCGTTTTGACTGGTTATGGCTCCCGTAACTCTAAACAAGCCAAGAGTTATGGCCCTCCGAAGAATCTATATCCACAGGGTGCAAAATCTACGGTGCAAGGTGCAACATCCGTCCAAAATGACGAAACAGTGCCGTACGACCTTTAGAAATCAGTGCATGGATTTGAAACATTGCAGTACCATGGTGCACCAATCTCCAGCGATGGTAAATCATAGACCAGCTACGGGGATCCCGTTGTACAGAAAAAATCCACGTGACGAAAAAACGAAGGGTAAAAAACTTCCATTACCCGATTGAGGTTGGGATAGGATTTTTTGGGTATGAAACTAACCAGTGACGGCTTAAAGCTGTCATAGCTGTAGAACACACAGATACCTTTGTTTGACTGGTAAAGGCTCCCGTAACTTTAAACGAGCCAAGAGTTATGGCCCTCCGAATAATCGATATCCACAGGGTGCAACATCTACGGTGCAAGGTGCAACATCCGTCCAAAATGACGAAACCGTGCCGTACGACCTTTAGAAATGGGTGCATGGATTTGAAACGGTGCAGTACCATGGTGCACCACTCTCCAGCGATGGTAAATCATTGACCAGCCACGGGGATCCCGTTTTACAGAAAAAATCCACGTGACGAAAAAACGAAGGGTAAAAAACTTCCATGACCCGATTGAGGTTCGGATAGGATTTTCTGCGTATGAAACTAACCAGTGATGGCTGAAAGCTGTCATAGCTGTAGAACTCACAGATACCTTCGTTTTGACTTGTTATGGCTCCCGTAACTCTAAACGAGCCAAGAGTTATGGCCCTCCGAACGATCGATATCCATAGGGTGCAACATCTACGGTGCAAGGTTCAACATCCGTCCAAAATGACGAAACAGTGCCGTACGATCTTTAGAAATTGTTGCACGGATTTGAAACGGTGCAGTACCATGGTGCACCACTCTCCAACGATGGTAAATCATAGACCAGCCACGGGATCCCGTTTTACAGAAAAAATCCACGTGACGAAAAAACGAAGGGTAAAAATCTTCCTTGACCCGATTGAGGTTCGGATAGGATTTTTTGGGTATGAAACTAACCAGTGACGGCTTAAATCTGTAATAGCTGTAGAACACACAAATACCTTCATTTGACTGGTAATGGCTCCCGTAACTCTAAACGAGCCAAGAGTTATGGCCCTCCGAATAATCGATATCCACAGGGTGCAACATCTACGGTGCAAGGTGCAACATCCGTCCAAAATGACGAAACCGTGCCGTACGACCTTTAGAAATGGGTGCATGGATTTGAAACGGTGCAGTACCATAGTGCACCACTCTCCAGCGATGGTAAATCATTGACCAGCCACGGGGATCCCGTTTTACAGGAAAAATCCACGTGACGAAAAAACGAAGGGTAAAAAACTTCCATGACCCGATTGAGGTTCGGATAGGATTTTTTGGGTATGAAACTAACCAGTGACGGCTGAAAGCTGTCATAGCTGTAGAACTCACAGATACCTTCGTTTCACTGGTTATGGCTCCCGTAAATCTAAACGAGCCAAGAGTTATGGCCCTTCGAAGAATCGATTTCCACAGGGTGCAACATCTACGGTGCAAGGTGCAACATCCGTCCAAAATGACGAAACCGAGTTGTACGACCTTTAGAAATGAGTGCATGGATTTGAAACGGTGCAGTACCGTGGTGCACCACTCTCCAGCGATGGTAAATCATTGACCAGCCACGGGGATCCCATTTTTATAGAAAAATCCACGTGACGAAAAAACGAAGGGTAAAAAACTTCCATGACCCGATTGAGGTCCGGATAGGATTTTTTGGGTATGAGACTAACCAGTGATGGCTGAAAGCTGCCAAAGCTGTAGAACTCACAGATACCATCGTTTTGACTGGTTATGGCTCCCGTAAATCTAAACGAGCCAAGAGTTATGGTCCTCCGAAGAATCTATATCCAAAGGGTTCAACATCTACGGTGCAAGGTGCAACATCCGTCCAAAATGACGAAACAGTGCCGTACGACCTTTAGAAATGAGTGCATGGATTTGAAACATTGCAGTACCATGGTGCACCACTCTCCAGCGATGGTAAATCATAGACCAGCCACGGGGATCCCGTTTTACAGAAAAAATCCACGTGACGAAAAAACGAAGGGTAAAAAACTTCCTTGACCCGATTGAGGTTCCGATAGGATTTTTTGGGTATGAAACTAACCAGTGACGGCTGAACGCTGCCATAGCTGTAGAACTCACAGATACCTTCGTTTTGACTGGTAATGGCTCCCGTAACTCTAAACGAGCCAAGAGTTATGGCCCTCTGAATAATCGATATCCACAGGGTGCAACATCTACGGTGCAAGGTGCAACATCCGTCCAAAATGACGAAACCGTGTCGTACGACCTTTAGAAATGGGTGCATGGATTTGAAACGGTGCAGTACCACGGTGCACCAATCTCCAGCGTTGGTAAATCATTGACCAGCCACGGTGATCCCGTTTTACAGAAAAAATCCACGTGACGAAAAAACGAAGGGTAAAAAATTTCATGACCTGATTGAGGTTCGGATAGGATTTTTTGGGTATGAAACTAACCAGTGACGGCTGAAAGCTGTCATAGCTGTAGAACACACAGATTCCTTCGTTTGACTTGTTATGGCTCCCGTAACTCTACACGAGCCAAGAGTTATGGCCCTCCGAAGAATCGATTTCCATAGGGTGCAACATCTGCGGTGCAAGGTGCAACATCCGTGCAAAATTACGTAATAGTGCCGTACGACCTTTAGAAATGGGTGCATGGATTTGAAACGATGCAGTACCATGGTGCACCACTCTCCAGCGATGGTAAGTCATAGACCAGCCACGGGATCCCGTTTTACAGAAAAAATCCACGTGACGAAAAAACGAAGGGTAAAAAACTTCCTTGACCCGATTGAGGTTCGGATAGGAATTTTTGGGTATGAAACTAACCAGTTGTTTGCACCAAAATTGGTCACAACACTCTTCGGGAGACGTTGAAGAGATAACAATCAATAGTATGAACTGAATATGAATATTATCTAACAAAAACTCCAATCAACAGTAAAGAAAATGCGTAGACAAGCGATTTATAGTGGTTCGGCATGTCGCCTACGTCCACTGTGAAGTTTTTTGATATTTTATTGATTCTCTTTCAATGTTTACAAGTTGTTACAGCGATCAACAGCAAGTTACAACTTGAAATTCGAAATCAGTAGTGAAATTATGATGGAAATGTCAATCCGGCAGAGTCTGGGCGCTTTAGAGTGAGAAGATCCCGAAGTCCCTTTTCTGTTGGCCCTGGAGCTCTATTTATAGGCGTAGGCTGCTGGTATCTCGCTGAAAACTCGGGAGACCACTTCTGGCACGTGAGGGGGCCCACACGCACGGTCTCGGGAAGTTTGGGCCAACTTTGGCATCGGTTCGAACTCCATTCGAACCGATCAAGAATTCATCCAATCGAGGTGAAATTTGGCGTGAACATTCTTCAACATGTATGCAAGCATCTGTGATAGTTTCATTGCATTTGGATCAGTAGATTAGGAGATATGTTGGGTTCGAAATAGGCTTTACGGCTAGGCTGTTTGGTTCGAACCCCTGTATTCGAAACGATGGTTTCGAATCCATCATGGCACACGACTTCGTGGTGACGTGGAGCGCAAGCTTCGAATCGATCCGGACTTCACTCCGTGTTGACCGCTTCGACTCCGTATATCTCGGTGATTTCGAACCGATGGAAGACACGTTGGTTGACCCAGTGGGTTCGAATAAGGCAACACAGGATGGGTTCGAACATGGCATCAGGGATGGGTTCGAACATGACTCTGTGATGGGTTCGAAGATGGCTCTGTGCTGGGTTCGAACTTGACTTCAGGGATGGGTTCGAACGAAGCTTATGGATGGGTTCGAAGCATGTATGTCCGGTGGATTCGAAATGAGGCAGCCGAGTATAGATGGATCCGATGGGTTCGAAAGTGATGGAGTCGAACCTGTGGTGGATTCGAAGGGTTCGAAGGAGATGGTTTCGAACTGGGGTGTGACGATGGATTCGAAAACAACCATCATGATGGGTTCGAAACCAGTGTGTTCCCTCCAAGTTGACTCGATCATAACTTGAGCATACGAACTCGGATCGACTTGAAATTTGAGATGCTAACTCCTGTGGTCTTTCTTGCCGTGTCTTATCAATTGTAGCTCAATCGGGACTCGGACAAAATTCTGTGATATCCATGGCGAAAGGAAGTACGATCAACTTCTGAGGTGAACTGTCCTTCGTTTTTTCGATCAATCTTTTGGTATCGCGGCTTTGCCAAAAAGCGGGATAACATTTTGCCCCCCAAAGTACGTCTTGTGGGAACATGACGTGCTTTGAATAGCTGCCATTTCTATCTGAACAATCATTGTTCTCTTTTTTTGTTGAAACTCGTATGCTGTACTGCTGTAACCTTGCGTTGATGTGATCGATTGCTGTATAATGGTGCTTAGCCGTTGGCTGTCGCATTTGTAACATGATGAGTGTTTGGTCCCCGTGAATATTCAAAATCGAATGTTAGTTCGACATGTATGTACATGCGTTAGTTTGAACCTTGTTAACGTCGTGCGTCCACGAGTCGTTGTCAGTTTGGTTTGCTATAGAATTTCGTATCGATTCTCTCCTGAACTGATTTTGAAATTTGAATTGAGACAACGCTTGGTGGTTGTTGTGGAAGGTTCCTCTGTATCGATCCTCTCCTGAACCGATATTGAAGGTTGAAGAAATTGAATTTGTATTGCGCAAGTGTAATGTTTCGAACCGATGCACATGAGCGTTGATGGGTTCGAAATTCATGTTTGTATGGACGCTGTTGCGCGTGCAATGATGGGTTGTGTGAATATGAGATTTCGAATCGATGCGTTGGAGCATTGATGGATTCGAAATTGACATTCGAAACGGTCTGAAAGTATGGAGTATACTTGTGTTGTGATGGATTCGAAATTGTCATTCGAACCGATGTGAAAGGATGGTTTCGAACTAGTAGTTCGTTTCTGTGGGTTCGAAAATGAACTTCGAATCGATGATTTGGATGGGTACGAAACTTTGGTTCACGGCAGTTGTCCGTGTGCTTCACACGATGGAGCATCGAGCGTATGGGTTCGAAGATAGGTTTCGAAACGACTCTGCACTCTGACCTGTTGTAATCGGTCAACTTTACCGGAACTCGAATCGTCCCGGTCATCACCAACCCCCCATATAAATAGCAGTGGACCTGCCACTTTTTCACTTTTTACTTTTTCACTGCACTCTTCATCGCTTCGAAGCTTCTAAGGAGAAAACACTGCGTCACGTTTTCGAATCCATCAAGATTTAAGACTTAAATCTCTCGAATCCATTGCTTAAACTAGGTAATTAGCTTCGGATTCAAACGGCGAAGTAATCTCGAACCCATTTCTGTTTATCGATTGCATGGCTTCGAGATTGACAAAACCAGATCTGGTTTGGGAAGGATTCGAACCGATGCGTGGGGTCGAGTTCGAATCGATGACGGTGACATCTTTCTATTGGATTTCGAATAGATCCTTGGAATGTCTTTAGTTGGATGCGCAGTTCGCACCGTTTGGGGGATTCGAGGGATCCATTCGAATCGATGGATTCGAAACCATAGGCTATCGCTTCGAAGTTCACAACTTCGTATCGATACGAAGTGGATCGGTTCGAAAGCGACCGATGTCAAGTTAAGGGTTTCGGTATCGGTTCGAACTTGTCAAGCAATAATCGATTCGAACTTGTCATCTGGCTATCGGTTCGAAGCGCGTCTAACTGCATGGTTTCGAAACGATGTCAGGATGGGTTCGAACGCATGGGTTCGAAGCAATGTCATGATGGTTTCGAACGTGTGGGTTCGAACGAAGTTTGGATGGGTTCGAAGGAAGAGGTGCTCGGTTGGGTTCGAACGAAGTCTCTGTGATGGTTTCGAACCCTGTATGATGGATTCCAAAATTTGAAAATTTTTCTAAGTACAACTCCGACGAGCTTCATTCTTGCATACTTGGACTTGAATATTGAACTGCATACTTGACTGCCTTCTGAAGCTCGTCGATGGAACTAAAACAACTTCTATTCGAACCGACTTCCATCATATAAACGATTTAGTGATGACGGTCAGCGATGACGGTCATTATAGCTGGACTCCGTAGCTTTGTCGTTAGCATATTTACTTTAACTCTGCAATATTTATTCAAGTAATGCATGGCACGGTACCACACACATTCATACACGTTACACAGGGGAACACACGGGTTCTTTGTCGTCTAACGATGGTTTCTCATGAGTTAGCTAGTTATGGAACCTTCAAGTTCGCAGCAGCAGGAGATTCATGGTACAGTCTCTCCGAGACTAGAGGTTCCGGATATAGATCCTGAGATCATCGGTCCGGCTCCGGACCAACTTCCCGATGCGTCGTTCATTGCCAATCCATCGGATTCCGTTCCGTCGAATATCTCTGAAGACATGTTGGGGAGAACATGTTTGAGGCACGGCCTGTCATTTGACGATGTGTTACTGCCGGGGCCGAATGATAGACCACATAGTCCGCCGGAAGGGTATACAGCATTTAACCGCCACGCGTGTGCGGCCGGGACACTTCCCCCGTTCAACGAGTATATAAGAGAAGTGTTGTCGTTTTTGAGGATCGCCCCATCTCAGCTGCACCCGAACGGATATGCGTCGATCAATAGCTTGTTCATTGCATTTATGGAATGTCTCCATCGACCGCCACTCCCAATCGAAATCAGATACTTGTTTAACTTCAAAACTCGGGGTGATTATCCCTCTTTCACATTTATGGAAGCAGTGAGGAATTGTCAAGTGGTCACCGGATCCTGGACAAGGCTGAGTTACTATAGGACAGAATGGTTTTATGTCAGATGTCCTCCAGGATTTGCCCGACGATGGTTATTCAGACGTGAGTATAACCGAGTTCTTAAATAGTTACTACAACTATTGCAGCCGAAGTGGAACTTATTTTAATTTTTTCTTTTTTTACAGCAACGATCCCGCGACCCGAAGGTGAACAGTTCAAGGAGATGGTGCGAGCTCTTCGAGAAGTCCCGAGTGAAGATAGGGACATCGAGTTGCTTTTGACCGATAGGAATCTACGGACATATGGGCTGATTGAACGAGGGCAGAGTATAAGGTTTGAGGTGGCACTAAGGATTGTTTCTAAAAAACGAGTCAAACATAAGAAGCCCGAAGTTGTCATAGCCGAGGAGGCTGATTCTGAAAGAACTCATACTGACGATGAGTCGCTGACCGAGCCTACGGATGTAGCTCCGGAAGTCGCGGGGCAGAGAAAAGGCAAGGCTGCCATGGTTAAGTCAACTAAACAGAGGAGACGGAAATCGGTTGTCACGGTCCGACCCTCTCCCGGAGTTAGAATTTCTGAGATGTCTCCTCCACGAACTGAAAGTCTTTTCGAAGGGCTTGCCGACCTTCCAATCCCGGAAGATGTGTCTTTTCAACATGATGTCGGGTTGGAGGAGTTCCATCGTAATCTAGAATTGAGCGAGCCTCTTATTACTAGCGAGGTCGACACTTCTGGTTGGTCGGGGGGAATGCATATTCATACACATTTCACGACACTGCATAATCTTTGACTGTAAATTTCCTGTTTCGAAGGGTGATAGATTCGATTTTATTTTGCTTTGCAGATACTATGTCTAAGCGGGGTTCAATGCTTGGGAGTCTTCGACATGCCCGCAAGTCTTCTTATTATGATTCGCGCAGGCGAGAGGGAGATAGAGATTATGATCAGGGACGCCCTGGATATTATGACCAGGGACGTTCCGGATATTCTAGTCATGAGAGATATGACTCAGACAGGGGCCATAGGCGTCGATCTCGATCGCGTACCCCTCCTCCTTCCAGAGATCCCGTACAACCTCCCGTTCGTGTCCCTTGTGATTCTTCTCGATATGTGTCGGTTTCTCAAGCTTCTACATCTGAGGCGATGGCGCCGATGGTTGCGGAGGAACCTCCTACTGAAATCATGGGGGAAGGAGCAATCAGGCTTGCGCAACTGAAAAGGGAGTTCCCGAATATCTGCTTCGACAATTATGTCTTTCCCCCGAACTTGAAAAGAATCCCACCGGAGGCCGAGCGGTGGGCGCTTGACTATGTGCATGATTTCTACGCACAGTACAAGGTGTGGTATAAAGCGGCCGAAAAAGCATCGGCGCTGGCTTTCGAACGAGCGGCCACCATTGAAAAGCTTCAAAACGAGCTAGCACAAAAAGATCGTATTGTGCAAGTGTTGAATATAGAAGCCGAGTCGTCTCGAAAATCTGAAATGGAGGCCCTTACAAAGGTCGATGAAGCTCAAGCGGCGATGGAAAGAATGAAAAAGGAACATTATGTCACGGTGGAAGACATGGGCCACCGGAACACTGTCGTCACTGCCGAGAGGGATGCGGCGTTGAAGGAACTCAACGAGCTCAAGGCTAAACTTGCCGAAATCGCCAAGGAAAGGGATGATGCGAATAAGGCGGCGCAAGAGGCATGCGAACAGGCCGTAGTGCTTCGCACCGAAAGAGATGCGGCAGTGGGGAAAGTTCAAGCAGTCGAGGCAGAGGTGGAGGATAAAGTTCAAATGGCAGAGGCCAGGCTGGAGGCCGATATTGAAGATTTGCTTATAACTTATAATGTCAATGTGTTGAAACACAGAAATTTGGCCTGGCTTCAAGATTATCCGGTTCACCTCCGCAGCGCTTGGGAACGATTGGTCGAGGAAGAGGAGGAAGCGCATCCGGGCGAATCGGCTGATCGATTCGAGCTCGAGAACCGGCTGTTGACCGAGGATGAGAAGAAGGTCCTCCATGATGCTATCATTGCTCATGAGAAGGAGATGATGGGTGGTTATTCCCTGGAAGTTGGGGAGGGATCAGGCGTTGAGCATCGTGCGGCTGTTACTAAAGTCACCACACCGCCTTCGTCAGTGCCTGTATCTGCGGTTAGTTTGAAAACTGTTCCTGCGTATGACCCGGAGCGACCGCGCTTATCTCCTATTCATGAGCATACTTCCGAGGCCGTTCAGCCATCTATGAGCCTAACTGGGGAAGGTATTCCGAAGTTATCTCAAGTGTTTTCTAAATAAAGAGTTTGTTTTGAAGGAGTTACTAATAACTTATTATTTTTTGCTTAGTGACTGGAGTCACGACGATCGTTGTGGCTCAAGAATCAAGACAAAGGGATAAGGCCATCGCCACCGAGACTACGGCTGTAACTGCGGTATCGACCGAGGCGGCACAGGGGAGCGGGTTATCTTTTGAGGAACAAATGGTGAGCGAGCTGCTCGGTGAGCCGGGCGGTTTCTCCACGGACTTACCGTTTATCATCGTTTGTGATCCCCTGCCGACCTCAAGTTCTTCGATGCAGACCGCGGATGCCCCCAGCCAAGCCCAAGCGACTCGAGACGAGGAAATTTTGGCTGAAATCAATGCTGAAATAGAAGCTGCGGGGCACAGTGGTAGCGCCGGTGGCAGCACGACGGCACAGAGTCCAGCGTCTGCTAGGGTAGTGTCGTCGGGTGGCACTATCCCAACTTCCGTAACGAATCCAGTCCCCCCTACTCCTCCGGCGGGAAGCCTTCCTGCAGATTCGAGCTCCGAGGACATCGATATCATGCCCCCAGCCGAAGAGTCACCGCCGAAGAGGAGGCACTCAAAAAGAATTTCTGTCGCTAGTGATTCTGATGAGGAACCATTAATAAGAAAGGCGAAAAAGAAGAAGAAGTAGACCGGCTTTACAAGTAGATGTTTTGGTAGATAAGTACTTGTTTCTTTGTTTTTTGTTAGTAAGCCGTGTATAGATGCAGGTTCGGCCCCTGCTAGTAGGGCTTGTTTTTTGGAAGAACTCATTTGTACGTAAGTCCTTATTTTTAGTTAGTTGAAATAAACTTCAGTTTCTTTGTTTCAACTCTTGTTTTATTTGTGCTTAAGTACTTGCAGTGTCTTGTTTTCGGTCCGGAGTACTTGTGATGTTTTTATCGTTTAAGTAGAGCTCGTTTCATTTGCCAAGCCTGAAAATCTTGGTCACAAGTTGTGATTGATGAATGAGTTGAACTTCGGACGTTGTATCACTTCGGTTAGTGATTAATACTTAGCTTTTGTGCCCCCCAGTTTTGGGGAACAACGCTTGTATTTTTGGCAGTTGATCGCACTTGTTGCAAATCTTAAGCACACGTCCGTATTCTGGGGACTTAGGATAATTTGAGATCGATAATCTGCTTTGCACTCCAGGAGTTTGAGAGTTATCGATGTTTGTATTGTGGTTCGCGCTCCGGGAACCTGGAATTGATGCTTACGCTCCGCTTCACGCTCTGGGAACTGGGAGTTGATGTTGACATCTCAGTTCGCACTTCGGGAACTTCGAATTGATGCTTACGCTCCGCTTCACGCTCTGGGAACTGGGAGTTGATGTTGACATCTCAGTTCGCACTTCAGGAACTTCGAATCGTAGTTTGTACTCCGACTCACGCTTTGGGAATCTGGAGTTAGCATGGATGCTTCGGTTCGCGCTCCGGGAACCTGCAATTTGTGTTCATACTTCAATGCATGCTTTGAGAACTTGGAGTTCGCATTGATGGGTTGGTTCGCACACCGGGAACCTGGAATAGATGTTTATACTCCGATCCACACTCTGGAAAGTTTGGAGTTAGCCGATAGATGGTCAGTCACACCAATTTGAGCCTTTTAGGAATTCGTTCGCACTCCGAGAATGATGGATTTGATGTTTATGCTCCAATTCGCGCTCTGGGAAGTCGGAGTCCGTTCGCACTCTGGGAACGATTTATTGGATGTTTATACTCCAATTCACACTCTGGGAAGTTGGAGTCCGTTCACACTCTGGGAACGAATTATGGAATGTTTATACTCCAATTCGCACTCTGGGAAGTTGGAGTCCGTTCGCACTCTGGGAACGATGGATTTGATGTTTATACTCCAATTCACGCTCTGGGAAGTTGGAGTTAGCCGATAGATGGTCAGTCACACCTATTTGAGCTTTTTAGGAATTCGTTCGCACTCCGGGAACGAATTATGGAATGTTTATACTCCAATTCGTGCTCTGGGAAGTTGGAGTTCGTTCGCACTCTGGGAACGAATTATGGAATGTTTATACTCCAATTCGCGCTTTGGGAAGTTGGAGTCCGTTCGCACTCTGGGAACGAATTATGGAATGTTTATACTCCAATTCACGCTGTGGGAAGTTGGAGTCCGTTCGCGCTCTGGGAAGTTGGAGTTAGCCGATAGATGGTCAGTCACACCTATTTGAGCTTTTTAGGAATTCATTCGCACTCCGGGAACGAATTATGGAATGTTTATACTCCAATTCGCGCTCTGGGAAGTTGGAGTTCGTTCGCACTCTGGGAACGAATTATGGAATGTTTATACTCCAATTCGCGCTCTGGGAAGTTGGAGTCCGTTCGCACTCTGGGAACGAATTATGGAATGTTTATACTCCAATTCACGCTGTGGGAAGTTGGAGTCCGTTCGCGCTCTGGGAACGAATTATGGAATGTTTATACTCCAATTCACGCTGTGGGAAGTTGGAGTCCGTTCGCGCTCTGGGAACGAATTATGGAATGTTTATACTCCAATTCACGCTGTGGGAAGTTGGAGTCCGTTCGCGCTCTGGGAACGAATTATGGAATGTTTATACTCCAATTCGCGCTGTGGGAAGTTGGAGTTGGTTGTAGGACTGTCGTGTGTCGGTCCAGTTCAGCCTTTGATGTGTTGGCTTTCCCCCGAGCTGGGGTTTCACTTAGTGAGTGGCCAGTTGTATCGCAGTCACTCGCAATTTGAATAAAATCCATTGTTTGATAGAATTTAGCTCTTCGTGTGTCGTGATTGTTGAACGTTGCATTCAATGAATCACAGCTCTAGCTTGAAGAGATAATGTTTTATTGCTGAAATAAGAAAATATGGCAAAGTCAGTGCCTTATTACAAAATCGAATTTCAGAATGTAAAGGAAATTGCAAATTATTCATAGATTGAATGAGCCTGTCGTGTGTGACAGTGACGAAGATCCTCGTCGTTCCAGGCTCCCGAGAAAGTTGGTCCGCACCTGATGGCGTTTATCACCAATCTCCCGTGGGGACCATTGGAGTCCTCATGTCTCGGTCGATCGGGTTCATTGTTTTGATTTGATGGACCTGCTTCGCTGGGTTGCGGTGTCCGCACAAATCGATCAAGCTTCCTTTCCCTGATCAGTTTTTCAACGAGATCCTGTAAGTGACGACACTCGTTCGTATCGTGCCCGTAGTTTTCATGGAACCTGAAAAACTTTACTGTTTGGATTTGTCTCTCTGATGACGGCCTCGGAGCAGGTTTTTCATATTGAATTGTATTACGGGTTTGTAAGTACAAGTCCTCCAGTGAAGTATTCAAAGGAGTATAGTTGTCAAACATCGGATGTTTGCGTGGCGGGCCACGATTTTGATCTTGTTTTTTAATTTGATTCACGCTCTCTCTTCGTCGAGCTTGCTTATTTTTGACGTTGAACTGAACTTTTCCGGAGCTCTCACCGGATTGTTTGATGGCAACATTGCTTTGGATTCCTTCTGTACTCGGTTTTGCATCGGTTTGCTTCCTAGACGGTTTCGCGTCTTCCCGTCTCAGGAATTGAGCCGCCTTGGCGTGGAAACGGTCCAACGATGCAGGTGGTTTTCCGGCTAACCAATTGCCGAACTCAGAATCGGGGTCGATCCCCTTAGTCAGCGCCATAAGGATGGAATTATCGTTTGGATTGCTGATCTCCGCGCACGCAGTATGGAATCTCTCTAAGTAGTGTCTGAGTGTCTCTCCGGGAGCCTGAGTGACACTAGACAGAGTGTTAACATCTTTGGGTCTCGCGACATGCATGCGGAATTGCTCAACGAATTTTGTGGCTAACTGGTCGAATGATGAGATGGATCGAGGTGGCAATCGAGTGAACCACATGGTAGCGATGCCCCCCAGGGATATGGGGAAACTTCGACACTTTACTGCATCATCAGCACGGGCAGCGGTCATGGACCATTCATATTTTAGAATATGTTGGTTGGGGTCGGAGTTTCCTTCGTACATGGGTAGAGTTGGCATTCGGAATCGCCGTGGAGGTTCAGCAGTAAGGATATCGTCCGTAAAAGGAGTGTGACTTCGGGAGACTCCCTAGTCGTCATACGTGAATCCCTGACTCTCACGGATCATTTGACGTATCATAGCGGAAAGATCTGGCATTTGCGCGTTCTGTGCGGCTTGTGCCGGAGTACGATTACGTTCCATGCTTTGGGGTTGGACCGGATATTGTCGACGGTCCACACTTTGCCTTCTTGGCACATAGTCTTCTGGGACGTATGGTTCAGGAGTGCGTCCGTCATGACGACGGTTCAGGTCCGACTGATCTTGAACGTCGACCCCTGGTTCAGCCGCAACGTCAGTAGTGCAGTATTCGGTAGTGTGGTGAGGGATGGCACCTCCTCGGGAGGAGGGCCCGGTTTGGAAACTGGCCGATGGACCAACTCTCAGTTGTCCAACGGTCAGCGTTGGTTGACCTCCAGCGGTTGGCGCACGATTCCCATCTAGCTGGGGTCGTGGAGGTCGATTGTGATAATCAGAAGATGAAGAACTCTCGCTGGAGGAACGAGACACGTGGTCTCTCTTGGATCTCTTTCGCTTCTGGCGATCCAATTTGTTGATTAGTTCAGCGTTAGCGCGTAGCTGTTCTTCTAGTTGTTGCCGACTCTGGGTCAGCTCTTGGATAAGCGACTGCAACTCTTGTCGGGTAACCGGAGCTGAGGGTTCCGAGTGTGCAGTAGCATCCCGATTAGGTGGAGGCAGAGTTACAGTATTCTGTCGATCCTGTTCTTCTTGATTGACTGCGTTTGAGGTGGTTCTTGTGCTAACCATCTCGAACGTTGGGTTCCTTTCCTTAGACTTTTGCAAATCTGAATAGAATGGAAGGAATTTGAATTCGAAGATCTGGATCTCTCTCTTAGATTTATTCAATCCGGTATCGATGACAGATCCAACGAGCAGGAGAAAAGCAGGGTTTTCTCAGTGAAAGCACCAAAGTGTTTGCACCAAAATTGGTCACAACACTCTTCGGGAGTCGTTGAAGAGATAGCAATCAATAGTATGAACTGAATATGAATATTATCTAACAAAAACTCCAATCAACAGTAAAGAAAATGCGTAGACAAGCGATTTATAGTGGTTCGGCGTGTCGCCTACGTCCACTGTGAAGTGTTTTGATATTTTATTAATTCTCTTTCAATGTTTACAAGTTGTTACAGCGATCAACAGCAAGTTACAACTGGAAATTCGAAATCAGTAGTGAAATTATGATGGAGATGTCAATCCGGCAGAGTCTGGGCGCTTTAGAGTGAGAAGATCCCGAAGTCCCTTTTCTGTTGGCCCTGGAGCTCTATTTATAGGCGTAGGCTGCTGGTATCTCGCTGAAAACTCGGGAGACCACTTCTGGCACGTGAGGGGGCCCACACGCACGGTCTCGGGAAGTTTGGGCCCACTTTGGTATCGGTTCGAACTCCATTCGAACCGATCAAGAATTCATCCAATCGAGGTGAAATTTGATGTGGACATTCTTCAACATGTATGCAAGCATCTGTGAAAGTTTCATTGCATTTGGATCAGTAGATTAGGAGATATGTTGGGTTCGAAATAGGCTTCACGGCTAGGCTGTTTGGTTCGAACCCCTGTATTCGAAACGATGATTTCGAATCCATCATGGCACACGACTTCGTGGTGACATGGAGCGCAAGCTTCGAATCGATCCGGACTTCACTCCGTGTTGACCGCTTCGACTCCGTATATCTCGGTGATTTCGAACCGATGGAAGACACGTTGGTTGACCCAGTGGGTTCGAATAAGGCAACACAAGATGGGTTCGAACATTGCATCAGGGATGGGTTCGAACATGACTCTGTGATGGGTTCGAAGATGGCTCTGTGCTGGGTTCGAACTTGACTTCAGGGATGGGTTCGAACGAAGCGTATGGATGGGTTCGAAGCATGTATGTCCGGTGGATTCGAAATGAGGCAGCCGAGTATAGATGGATCCGATGGGTTCGAAAGTGATGGAGTCGAACCTGTGGGGGATTCGAAGGGTTCGAAGGAGATGGTTTCGAACTGGGGCGTGACGATGGATTCGAAGACAACCATCATGATGGGTTCGAAACCAGTGTGTTCCCTCCAAGTTGACTCGATCATAACTTGAGCATACGAACTCGGATCGACTTGAAATTTGAGATGCTAACTCCTGTGGTCTTTCTTGCCGTGTCTTATCAATTGTAGCTCAATCGGGACTCGGACAAAATTCTGTGATATCCATGGCGAAAGGAAGTACGACCAACCTCTGAGGTGAACTGTCCTTCGTTTTTTCGATCAATCTTTTGGTATCGCGGCTTTGCCAAAAAGTGGGATAACACCAGTGACGGCTGAAAGCTGCCATAGCTGTAGAACTCACAGATACCTTCGTTTTGACTGGTTATGGCTCCCGTAACTCTAAACGAGCCAAGAGTTATGGCCCTCCGAAGAATCTATATCCACAGGGTGCAACATCTACGGTGCAAGGTGCTACATCCGTCCAAAATGACGAAACAGTGCCGTACGACCTTTAGAAATGAGTGCATGGATTTGAAACATTGCAGTACCATGGTGCACCACTCTCCAGCGATGGTAAATCATAGACCAGCCACGGGGATCCCGTTTTACAGAAAAAATCCACGTGACGAAAAAACGAAGGGTAAAAAACTTCCTTGACCCGATTGAGGTTCGGATAGGATTTTTTGGGTATGAAACTAACCAGTGACGGCTTAAAGCTCTCATAGTTGTAGAACACACAAATACCTTCGTTTGACGGGTAATGGCTCCCGTAACTCTAAACGAGCCAAGAGTTATGGCCCTCCGAATAATCGATATCCACAGGGTGCAACATCTACGGTGCAAGGTGCAACATCCGTCCAAAATGATGAAACCGTGCCGTACGACCTTTAGAAATGGGTGCATGGATTTGAAATGGTGCAGTACCATGGTGCACCACTCTCCAGCGATGGTAAATCATTGACCAGCCACGGAGATCCGTTTTACAGAAAAAATCCACGTGACGAAAAAACGAAGGGTAAAAAACTTCCATGACCCGATTGAGGTTCGGATAGGATTTTTTGCGTATGAAACTACCCAGTGACGGCTGAAAGCTGTCATAGCCGTTGAACTCACAGATACCTTCGTTTTGACTTGTTATGGCTCCCGTAACTCTAAACGAGCCAAGAGTTATGGCCCTCCGAACAATCGATATCCATAGGGTGCAACATCTACGGTGCAAGGTGCAACATCCGTCCAAAATGACGAAACCGTACCATACGATCTTTAGAAATGGTTGCACGGATTTGAAACATTGCAGTACCATGGGGCACCACTCTCCAGCGATGGTAAATCATAGACCAGCCACGGGATCCCGTTTTATAGAAAAAATCCACGTGACTAAAAAACAAAGGGTAAAAATCTTCCTTGACCCGATTGAGGTTCGGATAGGATTTTTTGGGTATGAAACTAACCAGTGACGGCTTAAAGCTGTCATAGCTGTAGAACACACAAATACCTTCGTTTGACTGGTAATGGCTTCCGTAACTCTAAACGAGCCAAGAATTATGGCCCTCCGAATAATCGATATCCACAGGGTGCAACATCTACGGTGCAAGGTGCAACATCCGTCCAAAATGACGAAACCGTGCCGTACGACCTTTAGAAATGGGTGCATGGATTTGACACGGTGCAGTACCATGGTGCACCACTCTCCAGTGATGGTAAATCATTGACCAGCCATGGGGATCCCGTTTTACAGAAAAAATCCACGTGACGAAAAAACGAAGGGTAAAAAACTTCCATGACCCGATTGTTGTTCGGATAGGATTTTTTGGGTATGAAACTAACCAGTGACGGCTGAACGATGTCATAGCTGTAGAACTCACAGATACCTTCGTTTTGACTGGTTATGGCTCACGTAACTCTAAACGAGCCAAGAGTTATGGCCCTCCGAAGAATCGATTTCCACAGGGTGCAACATCTACGGTGCAAGGTGCAACATCCGTCCAAAATGACGAAACCATGTCATACGACCCTTAGAAATGAGTGCATGGATTTGAAACAGTGCAGTACCATGGTGCACCACTCTCCAGCGATGGTAAATCATTGACCAGCCATGGGGATCCCGTTTTTACAGAAAAAATCCACGTGACGAAAAAACGAAGGGTAAAAAACTTCCATGACCCGATTGAGGTTCGGATAGGATTTTTTGGGTATGAGACTAACCAGTGACGGCTGAAAGATGCCATAGCTGTAGAACTCACAGATACCATCGTTTTGACTGGTTATGGCTCCCGTAACTCTAAACGAGCCAAGAGTTATGGCCCTCCAAAGAATCGATATCCACAGGGTGCAACATCTACGGTGCAAGGTGCAACATCCGTCCAAAATGACGAAACAGTGCCGTACGACCTTTAGAAATGAGTGCATGGATTTGAAACATTGCAGTACCGTGGTGCACCACTCTCCAGCGATGGTAAATCATAGACCAGCCACGGGGATCCCGTTTTACAAAAAAAATCCACGTGACGAAAAAACAAAGGGTAAAAAACTTCCTTGACCCGATTGAGGTTCGGATAGGATTTTTTGGGTATGAAACTAACCAATGACGGCTGAAAGCTGCCATAGCTGTAGAACTCACAGATACCTTCATTTTGACTGGTAATGGCTCCCATAACTCTAAACGAGCCAAGAGTTATGGCCCTCCGAATAATCGATATCCACAGGGTGCAACATCTATGGTGCAAGGTGCAACATCCGTCCAAAATGACGAAACCGTGCCGTACGACCTTTAGAAATGGGTGCATGGATTTGAAACGCTACAGTACCATGGTGCACCACTCTCCAGCGATGGTAAATAATAGACCAGCCACGGGGATTCCGTTTTACAGAAAAAATCCACGTGACGAAAAAATGAAGGGTAAAAAATTTCATGACCCGATTGAGGTTCGGATAGGATTTTTTGGGTATGAAACTAACCAGTGATGGCTGAAAGCTGTCATAGCTGTAGAACTCACAGATACCTTCGTTTGACTGGTTATGGCTCCCGTTACTCTAAATAAGCCAATAGTTATGGCCCTCCGAAGAATCGATTTCCACAGGGTGCAACATCTGCGGTGCAAGGTGCAACATCCGTCCAAAATGACGTAACAGTGCCGTACGACCTTTAGAAATGGATGCATGGATTTGAAACGATGCAGTACCATGGTGCACCACTCTCCAGCGATGGTAAATCATAGACCGGCCACGGGGATCCCGTTTTACAGGAAAAATCCACGTGACGAAAAAACGAAAGGTAAAAAACTTCCTTGACCCGATTGAGGTTCGGATAGGAATTTTTGGGTATGAAACAAACCAGTGACGGCTTAAAGCTGTCATAGCGGTAGAACACACAAATACCTTCGTTTGACTGGTAATGGCTCCCGTAACTCTAAACGAGCCAAGAGTTATGGCCCTCCGAAGAATCGATATCCAAAGGGTGCAACATCTACGGTGCATGGTGCAACATCCGTCCAAAATGACGAAACCGTGCCGTACGACCTTTAGAAATTGGTGCATGGATTTGAAATGGTGCAGTACCATGGTGCACCACTCTCCAGCGATGGTAAATCATTGACCAGCCACGGGGATCCCGTTTTACAGAAAAAATCCACGTGACGAAAAAACGAAGGGTAAAAAACTTCCATGACCCGATTGAGGTTCAGATAGGATTTTTTGCGTTTGAAAGTAACCAGTGACGGCTGAAAGCTGTCATAGCTCTAGAACTCACAGATACCTTCGTTTTGACTTGTTATGGCTCCCGTAACCCTAAACGAGCCAAGAGTTATGGCCCTCCGAACAATCGATATCCATAGGGTGCAACATCTACGGTGCAAGTTGCAACATCCGTCCAAAATGACGAAAAAGTGCTGTTCGACCTTTAGAAATGGTTGCACGGATTTGAAACGGTGCAGTACCATGGGGAACCACTCTCCAGCGATGGTAAATCATAGACCAGCCACGGGATCTCGTTTTACAGAAAAAATCCACGTGACGAAAAAACGAAGGGTAAAAATCTTCCTTGACCCGATTGAGGTTCGGATAGGATTTTTTAGGTATGAAACTAACCAGTGACGGCTTAAAGCTGTCATAGCTGTAGAACACACAGATACCTTCGTTTGACTAGTAATGGCTCCCGTAACTCTAAACGAGCCAAGAGTTATGGCCCTCCGAATAATCGATATCCATAGGGTGCAACATCTACGGTGCAAGGTGCAACATCCGTCCAAAATGACGAAACCGTGTCGCACGACCTTTAGAAATGGGTGCATGGATTTGAAACGGTGCAGTACCATGGTGCACCACTCTCCAGCGGTGGTAAATCATTGACCAGCAACGGGGATCCCGTTTTACAGAAAAAATCCACGTGACGAAAAAACGAAGGGTAAAAAACTTCCATGACCCTATTGAGGTTCGGATAGGATTTTTTGGGTATGAAACTAACCAATGACGGCTGAAATCTGTCATAGCTGTAGAACTCATAGATACCTTCGTTTTGACTAGTTATGGCTCCCGTAACTCTAAACGAGCCAAGAGTTATGGCCCTCCAAAGAATCGATTTCCACAGGGTGCAACATCTACGGTGCAAGGTGCAACATCCGTCCAAAATGACGAAACCGTGTCGTACGACCTTTAGAAATGGGTGCATGGATTTGAAACGGTGCAGTACCATGGTGCACCACACTCCAGCGATGGTAAATCATTGACCAGCCACGGGGATCCCGTTTTTACACAGAAAAAATCCACGTGACGAAAAAACGAAGGGTAAAAAACTTCGATGACCCAATTGAGGTTCGAATAGGATTTTTTGGGTATGAAACTAACCAGTGAAGGCTGAAAGCTGCCATAGCTGTAGAACACACAGATACCATCGTTTTGACTGGTTATGGCTCCCGTAACTCTAAACGAGCCAAGAGTTATGGCCCTCCGAAGAATCGATGTCCACAGGGTGCAACATCTACGGTGCAAGGTGCAACATCCGTCCAAAATGACGAAACAGTGCCGTAAGACCTTTAGAAATGAGTGCATGGATTTGAAACATTGCAGTACCATGGTGCACCCCTCTCCAGCGATGGTAAATCATAGACCAGCCACGGGGATCCCGTTTTTCAGAGAAAATCCACGTGACGAAAAAACGAAGGGTAAAAAACTTCCTTGACCCGATTGAGGTTCGGATAGGATTTTTTGTGTATGAAACTAACCAGTGACGGCTTAAAGCTGTCATAGCGGTAGAACACAGAGATACCTTCGTTTGACTGGTAATGGCTCCCGTAACTCTAAACGAGCCAAGAGTTATGGCCCTCCGAATAATCGATATCCAAAGGGTGCAACATCTACGGTGCAAGGTGCAACATCCGTCCAAAATGACGAAACCGTGCCGTACGACCTTTAGAAATGGGTGCATGGATTTGAAATGGTGCAGTACCATGGTGCACCACTCTCCAGCGATGGTAAATCATTGACCAGCCACGGGGATCCCTTTTTACAGAAAAAATCCACGTGACGAAAAAACGAAGGGTAAAAAACTTCCATGACCCGATTGAGGTTCAGATAGGATTTTTTGCGTTTGAAAGTAACCAGTGACGGCTGAAAGTTGTCATAGCTCTAGAACTCACAGATACCTTCGTTTTGACTTGTTATGGCTCCCGTAACACTAAACGAGCCAAGAGTTATGGCCCTCCGAACAATCGATATCCATAGGGTGCAACATCTACGGTGCAAGTTGCAACATCCGTCCAAAATGACGAAAAAGTGCTGTTCGACCTTTAGAAATAGTTGCACGGATATGAAACGGTGCAGTACCATGGGGCACCACTCTCTAGCGATGGTAAATCATAGACCAGCCACGGGATCTCGTTTTACAGAAAAAATCCACGTCACGAAAAAACGAAGGGTAAAAATCTTCCTTGACCCGATTGAGGTTCGGATAGGATTTTTTGGGTATGAAACTAACCAGTGACGGCTTAAAGCTGTCATAGCTGTAGAACACACAGATACCTTCGTTTGACTAGTAGTGGCTCCCGTAACTCTAAACGAGCCAAGAGTTATGGACCTCCGAATAATCGATATCCACAGGGTGCAACATCTACGGTGCAAGGTGCAACATCCGTCCAAAATGACGAAACCGTGTCGTACGACCTTTAGAAATGGGTGCATGGATTTGAAACGGTGCAGTACCATGGTGCACCACTCTCCAGCGGTGGTAAATCATTGACCAGCAACGGGGATCCCGTTTTACAGAAAAAATCCACGTGACGAAAAAACGAAGGGTAAAAAACTTCCATGACCCGATTGAGGTTCGGATAGGATTTTTTGGGTATGAAACTAACCAATGACGGCTGAAATCTATCATAGCTGTAGAACTCACAGATACCATCGTTTTGACTGGTTATGGCTCCCGTAACTCTAAACGAGCCAAGAGTTATGGCACTCAAAAATCGATGTCCACAGGGTGCAACATCTACGGTGCAAGGTGCAACATCCGTCCAAAATGACGAAACCGTGTCGTACGACCTTTAGAAATGGGTGCATGGATTTGAAATGGTGCAGTACCATGGTGCACCACACTCCAGCGATGGTAAATCATTGACCAGCCACAGGGATCCCGTTTTTACACAGAAAAAATCCACGTGACGAAAAAACGAAGGGTAAAAAACTTCGATGACCCGATTGAGGTTCGGATAGGATTTTTTGGGTATGAAACTAACCAGTGAAGGCTGAAAGCTGCCATAGCTGTAGAACACACAGATACCATCGTTTTGACTGGTTATGGCTCCCGTAACTCTAAACGGGCCAAGAGTTATGGCCCTCCGAAGAATCGATGTCCACAGGGTGCAACATCTACGGTGCAAGGTGCAACATCCGTCCAAAATGACGAAACAGTGCCGTACGACCTTTAGAAATGAGTGCATGGATTTGAAACAATGCAGTACCATGGTGCACCCCTCTCCAGCGATGGTAAATCATAGACCAGCCACGGGGATCCCGTTTTTCAGAGAAAATCCACGTGACGAAAAAACTAAGGGTAAAAAACTTCCTTGACCCGATTGAGGTTCGGATAGGAATTTTTGGGTATGAAACTAACCAGTGACGGCTGAAAGCTGCCATAGCTGTAGAACTCACAGATACCTTCGTTTTGACTGGTAATGGCTCCCGTAACTCTAAACAAGCCAAGAGTTATGGCCCTCCGAGTAATCGATATCCACAGGGTGCAACATCTACGGTGCAAGGTGCAACATCCGTCCAAAATGATGAAACCGTGTCGTACGACCTTTAGAAATGGGTGCATGGATTTGAAACGGTGCAGTACCATGGTGCACCACTCTCCAGCGATGGTAAATCATTGGCCAGCCATGGGGATCCCGTTTTACAGAAAAAATACACGTGACGAAAAAACGAAGGGTAAAAAATTTCATGACCCGATTGAGGTTCGGATAGGATTTTTTGGGTATGAAGCTAACCAGTGACGGCTGAAAGCTGTCATAGCTATAGAACTCACAGATACGTTCGTTTTACTAGTTATGGCTCCCGTAACTCTAAACGAGCCAAGAGTTATGGCCCTCCGAAGAATCGATGTCCACAGGGTGCAACATCTACGGTGCAAGGTGCAACATCCGTCCAAAATGACGAAACAGTGTCGTACGACCTTTAGAAAAGAGCGCATGGATTTGAAACATTGCAGTACCATGGTGCACCCCTCTCCAGCGATGGTAAATCATAGACCAGCCACGGGGATCCCGTTTTACAGAAAAAATCCACGTGACGAAAAAACGAAGGGTAAAAAACTTCCTTGACCCGATTGAGGTTCGGATAGGATTTTTTGGGTATGAAACTAACCAGTGACGGCTGAAAGCTGCCATAGCTGTAGAACTCACAGATACCTTCATTTTGACTGGTAATGGCTCCCGTAACTCTAAACGAGCCAAGAGTTATGGCCCTCCGAATAATCGATATCCACAGGGTGCAACATCCGTCCAAAATGATGAAACCGTGCCGTACGACCTTTAGAAATGAGTGCATGGATTTGAAACGGTGCAGTACCATGGTGCACCACTCTCCAGCGATGGTAAATCATTGGCCAACCATGGAGATCCCGTTTTACAGAAAAAATCCACGTGACGAAAAAACGAAGGGTAAAAAATTTCATGACCCGATTGAGGTTCGGATAGGATTTTTTGGGTATGAAACTAACCAATGACGGCTGAAAGCTGCCATAGCTGTAGAACTCACAGATACCTTCGTTTTGACTGGTAATGGCTCCCATAACTCTAAACGAGCCAAGAGTTATGGCCCTCCGAATAATCGATATCCACAGGGTGCAACATCTACGGTGCAAGGTGCAACATCCGTCCAAAATGACGAAACCGTGCCGTACGACCTTTAGAAATGGGTGCATGGATTTGAAACGATGCAGTACCATGGTGCACCACTCTCCAACAATGGTAAATCATTGACCAGCCACGGGCATCCCGTTTTACAGGAAATATCCACGTGACGAAAAAACGAAGGGTAAAAAACTTCCATGACCCGATTGAGGTTCGGATAGGATTTTTTGGGTATGAAACTAACCAGTGACGGCTGAAACCTGTCATAGCTGTAGAACTCACAGATACCTTCGTTTGATTGGTTATGGCTCCCGTAACTCTAAACGAGCCAAGATTTATGGCCCTTCGAAGAATCGATTTCCACAGGGTGCAACATCTACGGTGCAAGGTGCAACATCCGTCCAAAATGACGAAACAGTGCCGTACGACCTTTAGAAATGAGTGCATGGATTTGAAACATTGCAGTACCATGGTGCACCCCTCTCCAGCGATGGTAAATCATAGACCAGCCACGGGGATCCCTTTTTACAGAAAAAATCCACGTGACGAAAAAACGAAGGGTAAAAAACTTCCTTGACCCGATTGAGGTTCGGATAGGAATTTTTGGTTATGAAACTAACCAGTGTCGGCTGAAAGCTGCCATAGCTGTAGAACTCACAGATACCTTCGTTTTGAATAGTTATGGCTCCCGTAACTCTAAACGAGCCAAGAGTTATGGCCCTCCAAAGAATCGATATCCACAGGGTGCAACATCTACGGTGCAAGGTGCAACATCCGTCCAAAATGATGAAACAGTGTCGTACGACCTTTAGAAATGAGTGCATGGATTTGAAACAGTGCAGAACCATGGTGCACCACTCTCCAGCAATGGTAAATCATTGACCAGCTACGGGGATCCCGTTTTTACAAAAAAAATCCACGTGACGAAAAAACGAAGGGTAAAAAACTTCCATGACCCGATTGAGGTTCGGATAGGATTTTTTGGGTATGAGACTATCCAGCGACGGCTGAAAGCTGCCATAGCTGTAGAACTCACATATACCATCATTTTGACTGGTTATGGCTCCCGTAACTCTAAACGAGCCAAGTGTTATGGCCCTCCGAAGAATCGATATCCACAGGGTGCAACATCTACGGTGCAAGGTGCAACATCCGTCCAAAATGACGAAACAGTGCCATACGACCTTTAGAAATGAGTGCATGGATTTGAAACATTGCAGTACCATGGTGCACCACTCTCCAGCAATGGTAAATCATAGACCAGCCACGGGGATCCCGTTTTACAGAAAAAATCCACGTGACGAAATAACGAAGGGTAAAAAACTTCCTTGACCATATTGAGGTTCGGATAGGATTTTTTGGGCATGAAACTAACCAGTGACGGCTGAAAGCTGCCATAGCTGTAGAACTCACAAATACCTTCGTTTTGACTGGTTATGGCTCCCGTAACTCTAAACGAGCCAAGAGTTATGGCCCTCCGAAGAATCGATATCCACAGGGTGCAACATCTACGGTGCAAGGTGCAACACCCGTCCAAAATGACGAAACAGTGCCGTACGACCTTTAGAAATGAATGCATGGATTTGAAACATTGCAGTACCATGGTGCACCACTCTCCAGCGATGGTAAATCATAGACCAGCCACGGGGATCCCGTTTTACAGAAAAAATCCACGTGACGAAAAAACGAAGGGTAAAAAACTTCCTTGACCCGATTGAGGTTCGGATAGGATATTTTGGGTATGAAACTAACCAATTATGGCATAAAGCTATCATAGCTGTAGAACACACAGATACCTTCGTTTGACTGGTAATGGCTCCCGTAACTCTAAACGAGCCAAGAGTTATGGCCCTCCGAATAATCGATATCCACAGGGTGCAACATCTGCGGTGCAAGGTGCAACATCCGTCCAAAATGACGAAATCATGCCGTCGACCTTTAGAAATGGGTGCATGGATTTGAAACGGTGCAGTACCATGGTGCACCACTCTCCAGCGATGGTAAATCATTGACCAGCCACAGGGATTCCGTTTTACAGAAAAAATCCACGTGACGAAAAAACGAAGGGTAAAAAACTTCCATGACCCGATTGAGGTTCGGATAGGATTTTTTGCGTATCAAACTAACCAGTGACGGCTGAAAGCTGTCATAGCTGTAGAACTCACAGATACCTTCGTTTTGACTTGTTATGGCTCCCCTAACTCTAAACGAGCCAAAAGCTATGGCCCTCCGAACGATCGATATCCATAGGGTGCAACATCTACGGTGCAAGGTGCAACATCCGTCCAAAATGACGAAACAGTGTCGTACGACCTTTAGAAATGGTTGCACGGATTTGAAATGGTGCAGTACCATGGGGCACCACTCTCCAGCGATGGTAAATCATAGACCAGCCATGGGATCCCGTTTTACAGAAAAAATCCACGTGACGAAAAAACGAAAGGTAAAAATCATCCTTGACCTGGTTGAGGTTCGGATAGGATTTTTTGGGTATGAAACTAAACAGTGACGGCTTAAAGCTGTCATAGCTGTAGAACACACAGATACCTTCGTTTTACTGGTAATGGCTCCCGTAACTATAAACGAGCCAAGAGTTATGGCCCTCCGTATAATCGATATCCACAGGGTGCAACATCTACGGTGCAAGGTGCAACATCCGTCCAAAATGACGAAACCGTGCCGTACGACCTTTAGAAATGGGTGCATGGATTTGAAACGGTGCAGTACCATGGTGCACCACTGTCCAGCGATGGTAAATCATTGACCAACCAAGGGGATCCCGTTTTACAGAAAAAATCCACATGACGAAAAAACGAAGGGTAAAAAACTTCCATGACCCGATTGAGGTTCGGATAGGATTTTTTGGGTATGAAACTAACCAGTGACGGCTGAAAGCGGTCATAGCTGTAGAACTCATAGATACCTTCGTTTTGACTGGTTATGGCTCCCGTAACTCTAAACGAGCCAAGAGTTATGGCCCTCCGAAGAATCGATTTCCACAGGGTGCAACATCTGCGGTGCAAGGTGCAACATCCGTCCAAAATGACCAAACCGTGTCGTACGACCTTTAGAAATGGGTGCATGGATTCGAAATGGTGCAGTACCATGTTGCACCACTCTCCAGCGATGGTAAATCATTGACCAGCCACGGGGATCCCGTTTTTACAGAAAAAATCCACGTGACGAAAAAACGAAGGGTAAAAAACTTCCATGACCCGATTGAGGTTCGGATAGGATTTTTTGGGCATGAAACTAACCAGTGACGGCTGAAAGCTTCCATAGCTGTAGAACTCATAGATACCATCGTTTTGACTGGTTGTGGCTCCCGTAACTCTAAACGAGCCAAGAGTTATGGCCCTCCGAAGAATCGATATCCACAGGGTGCAACATCTACGGTGCAAGGTGCAACATCCGTCCAAAATGACGAAACAGTGCCGTACGACCTTTAGAAATGAGTGCATGGATTTGAATTATTGCAGTACCATGGTGCACCACTCTCCAGCGATGGTAAATCATAGACCAGCCACAGGGATCCCGATTTACGGAAAAAATCCACGTGACGAAAAAACGAAGGGTAAAAAACTTCGTTGACCCGATTGAGGTTCGGATAGGATTTTTAGGGTATGAAACTAACCAGTGACGGCTGAAAGATGCCATAACTGTAGAACTCACAGATACCTTCGTTTAGACTGGTTATGGCTCCCGTAACTCTAAACGAGCCAAGAGTTATGGCCCTCCGAATAATCGATATCCACAGGGTGCAACATCTAAGGTGCAAGGTGCAACATCCGTCCAAAATGACGAAACAGTGTCGTACGACCTTTAGAAATGAGTGCATAGATTTGAAACATTACAGTACCTTGGTGCACCACTCTCCAGCGATGGTAAATCATCGACCAACCACGGGGATCCTGTTTTACAGAAAAAATCCACGTGACGAAAAAAACGAAGGGTAAAAAACTTCCTTGACTCGATTGAGGTTCGAATAGGATTTTTTGGGTATGAAACTAACAAGTGACGGCTGAAAGCAGTCATAGCTGTAGAACTCACAGATACCATCGTTTTGACTGGTTATGACTCCCGTAACTCTAAACGAGCCGAGAGTTATGACCCAACGAATAATCTATATCCATAGGGTGCGACATCTTCGGCGCAAGGTGCAACATCCGTCCAAAATGACGAAACCGTGCCGTAAGACCTTTAGAAATGGGTGCATGGATTTGAAACGGTGCAGTACCATGGTGCACCACTCTCCAGTGATGGTAAATCATTGACCAGCCAAGGGGATCCCGTTTTACAGAAAAAATCCACCTTACGAAAAAACGAAGGGTAAAAAACTTCCATGACCCGATTGAGGTTCGGATAGGATTTTTTGGGTATGAAACTAACCAGTGACGGCTGAAATCTATCATAGCTGTAGAACTCATAGATACCTTCGTTTTGACTGGTTATGGCTCCCGTAACTCTAAACGAGCCAAGAGTTATGGCCCTCCGAAGAATCGATTTCCACAGGGTGCAACATCTACGGTGCAAGGTGCAACATCCGTCCAAAATGACGAAACCGTGTCGTACGACCTTTATAAATGGGTGCATGGATTTGAAACGGTGCAGTACCATGGTGCACCACTCTCCAGCGATGGTAAATCATTGACCAACCACGGGGATCCCGTTTTTACAGAAAAAATCCACGTGACGAAAAAACGAAGGGTAAAAAACTTCCATGACCCGATTGAGGTTCGGATAGGATTTTTTGGGTATGAAACTAACCAGTGAAGGCTGAAAGCTGCCATAGCTGTAGAACACACAGATACCATCATTTTGACTGGTTATGGCTCCCGTAACTCTAAACGAGCCAAGAGTTATGGCCCTCCAAAGAATCGATGTCCATAGGGTGCAACATCTACGGTGCAAGGTGCAACATCCGTCCAAAATGACGAAACAGTGCCGTACGACCTTTAGAAATGAGTGCATGGATTTGAAACATTGCAGTACCATGGTGCACCCCTCTCCAACGATGGTAAATCATAGACCAGCCACGGGGATCCCGTTTTTCAGAAAAAATCCACGTGACGAAAAAACGAAGGGTAAAAAACTTCCTTGACCCGATTGAGGTTCGGATAGGATTTTTTGGGTATGAAACTAACCAGTGACGGTTGAAAGCTGCCATAGCTGCAGAACTCACAGATACCTTCGTTTTGACAGGTAATGGCTCCCGTAACTCTAAACGAGCCAAGAGTTATGGCCCTCCGAATAATCGATATCCACAGGGTGCAACATCTACGGTGCAAGGTGCAACATCCGTCCAAAATGACAAAACAGTGCCGTACGACCATTAGAAATGGGTGCATGGATTTGAAACGGTGCAGTACCATGGTGCACCACTCTTCAGCGATGGTAAATCATTGGCCAGCCATGGGGATCCCGTTTTACAGAAAAAATCCACGTGACGAAAAAACGAAGGGTAAAAAATTTCATGACCCGATTGAGGTTCGGATAGGATTTTTTGGGTATGAAACTAACCGGTGACGGCTGAAAGCTGTCATAGCTGTAGAACTCACAGATACCTTCGTTTGACTAGTTATGGCTCCCGTAACTCTAAACGAGCCAAGATTTATGGCCCTCCGAAGAATCGATTTCCACAGGGTGCAACATCTGCGGTGCAAGGTGCAACATCCGTCCAAAATGACAAAACAGTGTCGTACGACCTTTAGAAATGAGTGCAAGGATTTGAAACATTGCAGTACCATGGTGCACTACTCTCCAGCGATGGTAAATCATAGACCATCCACGGGGATCCCATTTTACAGAAAAAATCCATGTGACGAAAAAACGAAGGGTAAAAAACTTCCTAGACCCGATTCAGGTTCGGATAGGATTTTTTGGGTATGAAACTAACCAGTGACGGGTGAAACCTGCCATAGCTGTAGAACTCACAGATAACTTCATTTTGACTGGTTATGGCTCTCGTAACTCTAAACGAGCCAAGAGTTATGGCTCTCCGAAGAATCGATATCCACAGGGTGCAACATCTACGGTGCAAGGTGCAACATCCATCCAAAATGACGAAACAGTGCCGTACGACCTTTAGAAATGAGTGCAAGGTTTTGAAACATTGCAGTACCATGGTGCACCACTCTCCAGCGATGGTAAATCATAGACCAGCCACGGGGATCCCGTTTTACAGAAAAAATCCACGTGACGAAAAAACGAAGGGTAAAAAACTTTCTTGACCCGATTGAGGTTCGGATAGGATTTTTTGGGTATGAAACTAATCGGTGACGGCTGAAAGCCGTCATAGCTGTAGAACTCACAGATACCTTCGTTTGACTGGTAATGGCTCCCGTAACTCTAAACGAGCCAAGAGTTATGGCCCTCCGAAGAATCGATATCCACAGGGTGCAACATCTACGGTGCAAGGTGCAACATCCGTCCAAAATGACGAAACAGTGCCGTGCGACCTTTAGAAATGGTTGCATGGATTTGAAACGGTGCAGTACCATGGTGCACCACTCTCCAGCGATGGTAACTCATAGACCAGCCATGGGGATCCCGTTTTACAGAAAAAATCCACGTGACGAAAAAACGAAGGGTAAAAATCTTCCATGACTCGATTGAGGTTCGGATAGGATTTTTTGGGTATGAAATTAACCAGTGAGGGCTGAAAGCCGTCATAGCTGTAGATCTCACAGATACCTTCGTTTTGACTGGTTATGGCTCCCGTAACTCTAAACGAGCCAAGAGTTATGGCCCTCCGAAGAATCGATTTCCACAGGGTGCAACATCTGCGGTGCAAGGTGCAACGTCCGTCCAAAATGATGAAACAGTGCCGTACGACCTTTAGAAATGGGTGCATGGATTTGAAACGACGCAGTACCATGGTGCACCACTCTCCAGCGATGGTAAATCATAGGCCAGTCACGGGGATCCCGTTTTACAGAAAAAATCCACGGGACGAAAAAACGAAGGGTAAAAAACTTCCTTGACCCGATTGAGGTTCGGATAGGATTTTTTAGGTATGAAACTAACCAGTGACGGCTGAAAGCTGCCATAGCTGTAGAACTCAAAGATACCTTCGTTTTGACTGGTTATGGCTCCCGTAACTCTAAACGAGCCAAGAGTTATGGCCCTCCGAATAATCGATATCCAAAGGGTGCAACATCTACGGTGCAAGGTGCAACATCCGTCCAAAATGACGAAACCGTGCCGTACGACCTTTAGAAATGGGTGAATGGATTTGAAACGGTGCAGTATCATGGTGCACCACTCTGCAGCGATGGTAAATCATTGACCAGCCACGGGGATCCCGTTTTTACAGAAAAAATCCACGTGACGAAAAAACGAAGGGTAAAAAACTTCCATGACCCGATTGAGGTTCGGATAGGATTTTTTGGGTATGAAACTAACCAGTGAAGGCTGAAAGCCTCCATAGCTGTAGAACACACAGATACCATCATTTTGACTGGTTATGGCTCCCGTAACTCTAAACGAGCCAAGAGTTATGGCCCTCCGAAGAATCGATGTCCACAGGGTGCAACATCTACGGTGCAAGGTGCAACATCCGTCCAAAATGACGAAACAGTGTCGTACGACCTTTAGAAATGAGTGCATGGATTTGAAACATTGCAGTACCATGGTGCACCTCTCTCCAACAATGGTAAATCATACACCAGCCACGGGGATCCCGTTTTTCAGAAAAAATCCACGTGACGAAAAAACGAAGGGTAAAAAACTTCCTTGACCCGATTGAGGTTCGGATAGGATTTTTTGGGTATGAAACTAACCAGTGACGGCTGAAAGCTGCCATAGCTGTAGAACTCACAGATATCTTCGTTTTGACAGGTAATGGCTCCCGTAATTCTAAACGAGCCAAGAGTTATGGCCCTCCGAAAAATCGATATCCACAGGGTGCAACATCTACGGTGCAAGGTGCAACATCCGTCCAAAATGACGAAACAGTGCCGTACGACCTTTAGAAATGGGTGCATGGATTTGAAACGGTGCAGTACCATGGTGCACCACTCTCCAGCGATGGTAAATCATTGGCCAGCCATGGGGATCCCGTTTTACAAAAAAAATCCACGTGACGAAAAAACGAAGGGTAAAAAATTTCATGACCCGATTGAGGTTCGGATAGGATTTTTTGGGTATGAAACTAACCAGTGACGGCTGAAAGCTGTCATAGCTGTAGAACTCACAGATACCTTCGTTTGACTTGTTATGGCTCCCGTAACTCTAAACGAGCCAAGAGTTATGGCCCTCCGAAGAATCGATTTCCACATGGTGCAACATCTGCGGTGCAAGGTGCAACATCCGTCCAAAATGACAAAACAGTGTCGTACGACCTTTAGAAATGAGTGCAAGGATTTGAAACATTGCAGTACCATGGTGCACCACTCTCCAGCGATGGTAAATCATAGACCATCCACGGGGATCCCATTTTACAGAAAAAATCCATGTGACGAAAAAACGAAGGGTAAAAAACTTCCTAGACCCGATTGAGGTTCGGATAGGATTTTTTGGGTATGAAACTAACCAGTGACGGCTGAAAGCTGCCATAGCTGTAGAACTCACAGATAACTTCATTTTGACTGGTTATGGCTCTCGTAACTCTAAACGAGCCAAGAGTTATGGCTCTCCGAAGAATCGATATCCACAGGGTGCAACATCTACGGTGCAAGGTGCAACATCCGTCCAAAATGACGAAACAGTGCCGTACGACCTTTAGAAATGAGTGCAAGGTTTTGAAACATTGCAGTACCATGGTGCACCAGTCTCCAGCGATGGTAAATCATAGATCAGCCACGGGGATCCCGTTTTACAGAAAAAATCCACGTGACGAAAAAACGAAGGGTAAAAAACTTTCTTGACCCGATTGAGGTTCGGATAGGATTTTTTGGGTATGAAACTAATCGGTGACGGCTGAAAGCCGTCATAGCTGTAGAACTCACAGATACCTTCGTTTGACTGGTAATGGCTCCCGTAACTCTAAACGAGCCAAGAGTTATGGCCCTCCGAAGAATCGATATCCACAGGGTGCAACATCTACGGTGCAAGGTGCAACATCCGTCCAAAATGACGAAACAGTGCCGTGCGACCTTTTGAAATGGTTGCATGGATTTGAAACGGTGCAGTACCATGGTGCACCACTCTCCAGCGATGGTAACTCATAGACCAGCCATGGGGATCCCGTTTTACAGAAAAAATCCACGTGACGAAAAAATGAAGGGTAAAAATCTTCCATGACCCGATTGAGGTTCGGATAGGATTTTTTGGGGATGAAATTAACCAGTGAGGGCTGAAAGCCGTTATAGCTGTAGAACTCACAGATACCTTCGTTTTGACTGGTTATGGCTCCCGTAACTCTAAACGAGCCAAGAGTTATGGCCCTCCGAAGAATCGATTTCCACCGGGTGCAACATCTGCGGTGCAAGGTGCAACATCCGTCCAAAATGATGAAACAGTGCCGTACGACCTTTAGAAATGGGTGCATGGATTTGAAACAACGCAGTACCATGGTGCACCACTCTCCAGCGATGGTAAATCATAGGCCAGGCACGGGTATCCCGTTTTACAGAAAAAATCCACGGGACGAAAAAACGAAGGGTAAAAAACTTCCTTGACCCGATTGAGGTTCGGATAGGATTTTTTAGGTATGAAACTAACCAGTGACGGCTGAAAGCTGCCATAGCTGTAGAACTCACAGATACCTTCGTTTTGACTGGTTATGGCTCCCGTAACTCTAAACGAGCCAAGAGTTATGGCCCTCCGAAGAATCGATGTCCACAGGGTGCAACATCTACGGTGCAAGGTGCAACATCCGTCCAAAATGACGAAACAGTGTCGTACGACCTTTAGAAATGAGTGCATGGATTTGAAACATTGCAGTACCATGGTGCACCTCTCTCCAACAATGGTAAATCATACACCAGCCACGGGGATCCCGTTTTTCAGAAAAAATCCACGTGACGAAAAAACGATGGGTAAAAAACTTCCTTGACCCGATTGAGGTTCGGATAGGATTTTTTGGGTATGAAACTAACCAGTGACGGCTGAAAGCTGCCATAGCTGTAGAACTCACAGATATCTTCGTTTTGACAGGTAATGGCTCCCGTAATTCTAAACGAGCCAAGAGTTATGGCCCTCCGAAAAATCGATATCCACAGGGTGCAACATCTACGGTGCAAGGTGCAACATCCGTCCAAAATGACGAAACAGTGCCGTACGACCTTTAGAAATGGGTGCATGGATTTGAAACGGTGCAGTACCATGGTGCACCACTCTCCAGCGATGGTAAATCATTGGCCAGCCATGGGGATCCCGTTTTACAAAAAAAATCCACGTGACGAAAAAACGAAGGGTAAAAAATTTCATGACCCGATTGAGGTTCGGATAGGATTTTTTGGGTATGAAACTAACCAGTGACGGCTGAAAGCTGTCATAGCTGTAGAACTCACAGATACCTTCGTTTGACTTGTTATGGCTCCCGTAACTCTAAACGAGCCAAGAGTTATGGCCCTCCGAAGAATCGATTTCCACATGGTGCAACATCTGCGGTGCAAGGTGCAACATCCGTCCAAAATGACAAAACAGTGTCGTACGACCTTTAGAAATGAGTGCAAGGATTTGAAACATTGCAGTACCATGGTGCACCACTCTCCAGCGATGGTAAATCATAGACCATCCACGGGGATCCCATTTTACAGAAAAAATCCATGTGACGAAAAAACGAAGGGTAAAAAACTTCCTAGACCCGATTGAGGTTCGGATAGGATTTTTTGGGTATGAAACTAACCAGTGACGGCTGAAACCTGCCATAGCTGTAGAACTCACAGATAACTTCATTTTCACTGGTTATGGCTCTCGTAACTCTAAACGAGCCAAGAGTTATGGCTCTCCGAAGAATCGATATCCACAGGGTGCAACATCTACGGTGCAAGGTGCAACATCCGTCCAAAATGACGAAACAGTGCCGTACGACCTTTAGAAATGAGTGCAAGGTTTTGAAACATTGCAGTACCATGGTGCACCAGTCTCCAGCGATGGTAAATCATAGATCAGCCACGGGGATCCCGTTTTACAGAAAAAATCCACGTGACGAAAAAACGAAGGGTAAAAAACTTTCTTGACCCGATTGAGGTTCGGATAGGATTTTTTGGGTATGAAACTAATCGGTGACGGCTGAAAGCCGTCATAGCTGTAGAACTCACAGATACCTTCGTTTGACTGGTAATGGCTCCCGTAACTCTAAACGAGCCAAGAGTTATGGCCCTCCGAAGAATCGATATCCACAGGGTGCAACATCTACGGTGCAAGGTGCAACATCCGTCCAAAATGACGAAACAGTGTCGTGCGACCTTTTGAAATGGTTGCATGGATTTGAAACGGTGCAGTACCATGGTGCACCACTCTCCAGCGATGGTAACTCATAGACCAGCCATGGGGATCCCGTTTTACAGAAAAAATCCACGTGACGAAAAAATGAAGGGTAAAAATCTTCCATGACCCGATTGAGGTTCGGATAGGATTTTTTGGGGATGAAATTAACCAGTGAGGGCTGAAAGCCGTTATAGCGGTAGAACTCACAGATACCTTCGTTTTGACTGGTTATGGCTCCCGTAACTCTAAACGAGCCAAGAGTTATGGCCCTCCGAAGAATCGATTTCCACCGGGTGCAACATCTGCGGTGCAAGGTGCAACATCCGTCCAAAATGATGAAACAGTGCCGTACGACCTTTAGAAATGGGTGCATGGATTTGAAACAACGCAGTACCATGGTGCACCACTCTCCAGCGATGGTAAATCATAGGCCAGGCACGGGTATCCCGTTTTACAGAAAAAATCCACGGGACGAAAAAACGAAGGGTAAAAAACTTCCTTGACCCGATTGAGGTTCGGATAGGATTTTTTAGGTATGAAACTAACCAGTGACGGCTGAAAGCTGCCATAGCTGTAGAACTCACAGATACCTTCGTTTTGACTGGTTATGGCTCCCGTAACTCTAAACGAGCCAAGAGTTATGGCCCTCCGAAGAATCGATGTCCACAGGGTGCAACATCTACGGTGCAAGGTGCAACATCCGTCCAAAATGACGAAACAGTGTCGTACGACCTTTAGAAATGAGTGCATGGATTTGAAACATTGCAGTACCATGGTGCACCTCTCTCCAACAATGGTAAATCATACACCAGCCACGGGGATCCCGTTTTTCAGAAAAAATCCACGTGACGAAAAAACGATGGGTAAAAAACTTCCTTGACCCGATTGAGGTTCGGATAGGATTTTTTGGGTATGAAACTAACCAGTGACGGCTGAAAGCTGCCATAGCTGTAGAACTCACAGATATCTTCGTTTTGACAGGTAATGGCTCCCGTAATTCTAAACGAGCCAAGAGTTATGGCCCTCCGAAAAATCGATATCCACAGGGTGCAACATCTACGGTGCAAGGTGCAACATCCGTCCAAAATGACGAAACAGTGCCGTACGACCTTTAGAAATGGGTGCATGGATTTGAAACGGTGCAGTACCATGGTGCACCACTCTCCAGCGATGGTAAATCATTGGCCAGCCATGGGGATCCCGTTTTACAAAAAAAATCCACGTGACGAAAAAACGAAGGGTAAAAAATTTCATGACCCGATTGAGGTTCGGATAGGATTTTTTGGGTATGAAACTAACCAGTGACGGCTGAAAGCTGTCATAGCTGTAGAACTCACAGATACCTTCGTTTGACTTGTTATGGCTCCCGTAACTCTAAACGAGCCAAGAGTTATGGCCCTCCGAAGAATCGATTTCCACATGGTGCAACATCTGCGGTGCAAGGTGCAACATCCGTCCAAAATGACAAAACAGTGTCGTACGACCTTTAGAAATGAGTGCAAGGATTTGAAACATTGCAGTACCATGGTGCACCACTCTCCAGCGATGGTAAATCATAGACCATCCACGGGGATCCCATTTTACAGAAAAAATCCATGTGACGAAAAAACGAAGGGTAAAAAACTTCCTAGACCCGATTGAGGTTCGGATAGGATTTTTTGGGTATGAAACTAACCAGTGACGGCTGAAACCTGCCATAGCTGTAGAACTCACAGATAACTTCATTTTGACTGGTTATGGCTCTCGTAACTCTAAACGAGCCAAGAGTTATGGCTCTCCGAAGAATCGATATCCACAGGGTGCAACATCTACGGTGCAAGGTGCAACATCCGTCCAAAATGACGAAACAGTGCCGTACGACCTTTAGAAATGAGTGCAAGGTTTTGAAACATTGCAGTACCATGGTGCACTAGTCTCCAGCGATGGTAAATCATAGATCAGCCACGGGGATCCCGTTTTACAGAAAAAATCCACGTGACGAAAAAACGAAGGGTAAAAAACTTTCTTGACCCGATTGAGGTTCGGATAGGATTTTTTGGGTATGAAACTAATCGGTGACGGCTGAAAGCCGTCATAGCTGTAGAACTCACAGATACCTTCGTTTGACTGGTAATGGCTCCCATAACTCTAAACGAGCCAAGAGTTATGGCCCTCCGAAGAATCGATATCCACAGGGTGCAACATCTACGGTGCAAGGTGCAACATCCGTCCAAAATGACGAAACAGTGCCGTGCGACCTTTTGAAATGGTTGCATGGATTTGAAACGGTGCAGTACCATGGTGCACCACTCTCCAGCGATGGTAACTCATAGACCAGCCATGGGGATCCCGTTTTACAGAAAAAATCCACGTGACGAAAAAATGAAGGGTAAAAATCTTCCATGACCCGATTGAGGTTCGGATAGGATTTTTTGGGGATGAAATTAACCAGTGAGGGCTGAAAGCCGTTATAGCTGTAGAACTCACAGATACCTTCGTTTTGACTGGTTATGGCTCCCGTAACTCTAAACGAGCCAAGAGTTATGGCCCTCCGAAGAATCGATTTCCACCGGGTGCAACATCTGCGGTGCAAGGTGCAACATCCGTCCAAAATGATGAAACAGTGCCGTACGACCTTTAGAAATGGGTGCATGGATTTGAAACAACGCAGTACCATGGTGCACCACTCTCCAGCGATGGTAAATCATAGGCCAGTCACGGGTATCCCGTTTTACAGAAAAAATCCACGGGACGAAAAAACGAAGGGTAAAAAACTTCCTTGACCCGATTGAGGTTCGGATAGGATTTTTTAGGTATGAAACTAACCAGTGACGGCTGAAAGCTGCCATAGCTGTAGAACTCACAGATACCTTCGTTTTGACTGGTTATGGCTCCCGTAACTCTAAACGAGCCAAGAGTTATGGCCCTCCGAATAATCGATATCCAAAGGGTGCAACATCTACGGTGCAAGGTGCAACATCCGTCCAAAATGACGAAACCGTGCCGTACGACCTTTAGAAATGGGTGAATGGATTTGAAACGGTGCAGTATCATGGTGCACCACTCTGTAGCGATGGTAAATCATTGACAAGCCACGGGGATCCTGTTTTACAGAAAAAATCCACGTGACGAAAAAACGAAGGGTAAAAAACTTCCATGACCCGATTGAGATTCGGATAGGATTTTTTGGGTATGAAACTAACCAGTGACGGCTGAATGCTGTCATAGCTGTAGAACTCACAAATACCTTCGTTTTGAATTGTTATGGCTCCCGTAACTCTAAACGAGCCAAGAGTTATGGCCCTCCGAACAATCGATATCCATAGGGTGCAACATCCGTCCAAAATAACGAAACCGTGCCGTACGACCTTTAGAAATGGGTGCATGGATTTGAAACGGTGCAGTACCATGGTGCACCACTTTCCAGCGATGGTAAATCATAGACCAGCCACGGGATCCCGTTTTACAGAAAAAATCCACGTGACGAAAAAACGAAGGGTAAAAAACATCCATGACCCGATTAAGGTTCGGATAGGATTTTTTGGGTATGAAACTAACCATTGATGGCTGAAAGCCGTCATAGCCGTATAACTCGCAGATACCTTCGTTTTGACTGGTTATGGCTCCCATAACTCAAAACGAGCCAAGAGTTATGGCCCTCCGAAGAATCGATTTCCACAGGGTGCAACATCTACGGTGCAAGGTGCAACATCCGTCCAAAATGACGTAACAGTGTCGTACGACCTTTAGAAATGGGTGCATGGATTTGAAACGATGCAGTACCATGGTGCACCACTCTCCAGCGATGGCAAATCATAGACCAGCCATGGGGATCCCGTTTTACAGAAAAAATCCACGAGACGAAAAAACGAAGGGTAAAAAACTTCCTTGACCCGATTGAGGTTCAGATAGGAATTTTTGGGTATGAAACTAACCAGTGATGGCTGAAAGCTGCCATAGCTATAGAACTCACAGATACCTTCGTTTTGACTGGTTATGGCTCCCGTAACTCTAAACGATCCATGAGTTATGGCCCTCCGAAGAATCGATATCCACAGGGTGCAACATCTACGGTGCAAGGTGCAACATCCGTCCAAAATGACGAAACAGTGCCGTACGACCTTTAGAAATGAGTGCAAGGATTTGAAACATTGCAGTACCATGGTGCACCACTCTCCAGCGATGGAAATTATAGACCAGCCACGGGGATCCCGTTTTACAGAAAAAATCCACGTGACGAAAAAACGAAGGGTAAAAAACTTCCTTGACCCGATTGAGGTTCGGATAGGATTTTTTGGGTATGAAACTAACCAGTGATGGCTGAAAGCTGCCATAGCTGTAGAACTCACAGATAACTTCATTTTGACTGGTTATGGCTCCCGTAACTCTAAACGAGCCAAGAGTTATGGCTCTCCGAAGAATCGATATCCACAGGGTGCAACATCTACGGTGCAAGGTGCAACATCCGTCCAAAATGACGAAACAGTGCCGTACGACCTTTAGAAATGAGTGCAAGGATTTGAAACATTGCAGTACCATGGTGCACCACTATCCAGCGATGGTAAATCATAGACTAGCCACGGGGATCCCGTTTTACAGAAAAAATCCACGTGACGAAAAAACGAAGGGTAAAAAACTTCCTTGACCCGATTGAGGTTCGGATATGATTTTTTGGGTATGAAACTAATCGGTGACGGCTGAAAGCCGTCATAGCTGTAGAATTCACAGATACCTTCGTTTGACTGGTAATGGCTCCCGTAACTCTAAACGAGCCAAGAGTTATGGCCCTCCGAAGAATCGATATCCACAGGGTGCAACATCTACGGTGCAAGGTGCAACATCCGTCCAAAATGACGAAACAGTGCCGTACGACCTTTAGAAATGGGTGCATGGATTTGAAACGGTGCAGTACCATGGTGCACCACTCTCCAGCGATGGTAACTCATAGACCAGCCACGGTGATCCCGTTTTACAGAAAAAATCCACGTGACGAAAAAACGAAGGGTAGAAAACTTCCTTGACCCGATTGAGGTTCGGATAGGATTTTTTGGGTATGAAACTAACCAGTGACGGCTGAAAGCTGCGATAGCTGTAGAACTCACAGATACCTTTGTTTTGACTGGTTAAGGCTCCCGTAACTCTAAACGAGCTAAGAGTTATGGCCCTCCGAATAATCGATATCCAAAGGGTGCAACATCTACGGTGCAAGGTGCAACATCCGTCCAAAATGACGAAACCATGCCGTACGACCTTTAGAAATGGTTGCATGGATTTGAAACGGTGCAGTATCATGGTGCACCACTCTGCAGCGATGGTAAATCATTGACAAGCCACGGGGATCCCGTTTTACAGAAAAAATCCACGTGACTAAAAAACGAAGGGTAAAAAACTTCCATGACCCGATTGAGGTTCGGATCGGATCTTTTGGGTATGAAACTAACCAGTGACGGCTGAATGCTGTCATAGCTGTAGAACTCACAAATACCTTCGTTTTGACTTGTTATGGCTCCCGTAACTCTAAACGAGCCAATAGTTATGGCCCTCCGAACAATCGATATCCATAGGGTGCACAATCCGTCCAAAATGACGAAACAGTGCCGTACGACCTTTAGAAATGGTTGCACGGATTTTAAACGGTGCAGTACCATGGTGTACCACTCTCCAGCGATGGTAACTCATAGACCAACCACGGGGATCCCGTTTTACAAAAAAATTCCACGTGACGAAAAAACGAAGGGTAAAAAACTTCCTTGACTCGATTGAGGTTCGGATAGGATTTTTTTGGTATGAAACTAACCAGTGACGGCTGAAAGCCGTCATAGCTGTAGAACTCATGGATACGTTCGTTTTGACTGGTTATGGCTCCCGTAACTCTAAACGAGCTAAGAGTTATGGCCCTCCGAAGAATCTATTTCCACAGGGTGCAACATCCGTCCAAAATGACGAAATAGTGCCGTACGACCTTTAGAAATGGTTGCACGGATTTGAAACGGTGCAGTACCATGGTGCACCACTCTCCAGCGATGGTAAATCGTAGACCAGCCATGGGATCCCGTTTTACAGAAAAAATCCACATGACGAAAAAACGAAGGGTAAAAATCTTCCTTGACCCGATTGAGGTTCGGATAGCATTTTTTGCGTATGAAACTAACCAGTGACGGCTGAAAGCTGTCACAGCTGTAGAACTCACAGATACCTTCGTTTTGACTGGTTGTGGCTCGCGTAACTCTAAACGAGCCAAGAGTTATGGCCCTCCGAAGAATCGATATCCATAGGGTGCAACATCTACGGTGCAAGGTGCAACATCCGTTCAAAATGACGAAACAATGCCGTACGAGCTTTAGCAATGGGTGCATGGATTGGAAATGGTGCAGTACCATGGTGCACCACTCTCCAGCGATGGTAAATCATAGACCAGCCATGGGAATTCCCTTTTACAGAAAAAATCCACGTGACGAAAAAACGAAGGGTAAAAAACTTCCGTGACCCGATTGAGGTTCGGATAGGATTTTTTGGGTATGAAACTAACCAGTGACGGCTAAAAGCCGTCATAGCTGTAGAACTCACAGATACCTTCGTTTTGACTGGTTGTGGCTCCCGTAAATCTAAACGAGCCAAGAGTTATGGCCCTTCGAATAATCGATATCCAAAGGGTGCAACATCTACGGTGCAAGGTGCAACATCCGCCCAAAATGACGAAACAGTGCCGTACGACCATTAGAAATGGGTGCATGGATTTGAAACGGTGCAGTACCATGGTGCACCACTCTCCAGCGATGGTAAATCATAGACCAGCCACGGGGATCCCGTTTTACAGAAAAATCCACGTGACGAAAAAACGAAGGGTAAAAAACTTCCTTGACCCGATTGAGGTTCGGATAGGATTTTTTGGGTATGAAACTAACCAGTGACGGCTGAAAGCCGTCATAGCTGTAGAACTCACAGATACCTTCGTTTTGACTGGTTATGGCTCCCGTAACACTAAACGAGCCAAGAGTTATGGCCCTTCGAATAATCGATATCCAAAGGGTGCAACATCTACGGTGCAAGGTGCAACATCCGTCCAAAATGACGAAACAGTGCCGTACCACCTTTAGAAATGGTTGCACGGATTTGAAACGGTGCAGTACCATGGTGCACCACTCTCCAGCGATGGTAAATCATAGACCAGCCACGGGATCCCGTTTTACAGAAAAAATCCACGTGACGAAAAAACGAAGGGTAATAAAATTCCATGACCCGATTGAGATTCGGATAGGATTTTTTGCGTATGAAACTAACCAGTGACGGCTGAAAGCTGTCATAGCTGTAGAACTCACAAATACCTTCGTTTTGACTTGTTATGCCTCCCGTAACTCTAAACGAGCTAAGAGTTATGGCCCTCCGAACAATCGATATCCATAGGGTGCAACATCTACGGTGCAAGGTGCAACATCCATCCAAAATGATGAAACAGTGCCGTACGACCTTTAGAAATGGTTGCACGGATTTGAAACGGTGCAGTACCATGGTGCACCACTCTCCAGCGATGGTAAATCGTAGACCAGCCATGGGATCCCGTTTTACAGAAAAAATCCACATGACGAAAAAACGAAGGGTAAAAATCTTCCTTGACCCGATTGAGGTTCGGATAGCATTTTTTGGGTATGAAACTAACCAGTGACGGCTGAAAGCTGTCACAACTGTAGAACTCACAGATACCTTCGTTTTGACTGGTTGTGGCTCGCGTAACTCTAAACGAGCCAAGAGTTATGGCCCTCCGAAGAATCGATATCCATAGGGTGCAACATCTACGGTGCAAGGTGCAACATCCATCCAAAATGATGAAACAGTGCCGTACGACCTTTAGAAATGGTTGCACGGATTTGAAACGGTGCAGTACCATGGTGCACCACTCTCCAGCGATGGTAAATCATAGACCAGCCACGGGATCCCGTTTTACAGAAAAAATCCACGTGACGAAAAAACGAAGGGTAAAAAACTTCCGTGACCCGATTGAGGTTCAGATAGGATTTTTTGGGTATGAAACTAACCAGTGACGGCTAAAAGCCGTCATAGCTGTAGAACTCACAGATACCTTCGTTTTGACTGGTTGTGGCTCCCGTAAATCTAAACGAGCCAAGAGTTATGGCCCTTCGAATAATCGATATCCAAAGGGTGCAACATCTACGGTGCAAGGTGCAACATCCGCCCAAAATGACGAAACAGTGCCGTACGACCATTAGAAATGGGTGCATGGATTTGAAACGGTGCAGTACCATGGTGCACCACTCTCCAGCGATGGTAAATCATAGACCAGCCACGGGGATCCCGTTTTACAGAAAAAATCCACGTGACGAAAAAACGAAGGGTAAAAAACTTCCGTGACCCGATTGAGGTTCGGATAGGATTTTTTGGGTATGAAACTAACCAGTGACGGCTAAAAGCCGTCATAGCTGTAGAACTCACAGATACCTTCGTTTTGACTGGTTGTGGCTCCCGTAAATCTAAACGAGCCAAGAGTTATGGCCCTTCGAATAATCGATATCCAAAGGGTGCAACATCTACGGTGCAAGGTGCAACATCCGCCCAAAATGACGAAACAGTGCCGTACGACCATTAGAAATGGGTGCATGGATTTGAAACGGTGCAGTACCATGGTGCACCACTCTCCAGCGATGGTAAATCATAGACCAGCCACGGGGATCCCGTTTTACAGAAAAATCCACGTGACGAAAAAACGAAGGGTAAAAAACTTCCTTGACCCGATTGAGGTTCGGATAGGATTTTTTGGGTATGAAACTAACCAGTGACGGCTGAAAGCCGTCATAGCTGTAGAACTCACAGATACCTTCGTTTTGACTGGTTATGGCTCCCGTAACACTAAACGAGCCAAGAGTTATGGCCCTTCGAATAATCGATATCCAAAGGGTGCAACATCTACGGTGCAAGGTGCAACATCCGTCCAAAATGACGAAACAGTGCCGTACCACCTTTAGAAATGGTTGCACGGATTTGAAACGGTGCAGTACCATGGTGCACCACTCTCCAGCGATGGTAAATCATAGACCAGCCACGGGATCCCGTTTTACAGAAAAAATCCACGTGACGAAAAAACGAAGGGTAATAAAATTCCATGACCCGATTGAGATTCGGATAGGATTTTTTGCGTATGAAACTAACCAGTGACGGCTGAAAGCTGTCATAGCTGTAGAACTCACAAATACCTTCGTTTTGACTTGTTATGGCTCCCGTAACTCTAAACGAGCTAAGAGTTATGGCCCTCCGAACAATCGATATCCATAGGGTGCAACATCTACGGTGCAAGGTGCAACATCCATCCAAAATGATGAAACAGTGCCGTACGACCTTTAGAAATGGTTGCACGGATTTGAAACGGTGCAGTACCATGGTGCACCACTCTCCAGCGATGGTAAATCGTAGACCAGCCATGGGATCCCGTTTTACAGAAAAAATCCACATGACGAAAAAACGAAGGGTAAAAATCTTCCTTGACCCGATTGAGGTTCGGATAGCATTTTTTGGGTATGAAACTAACCAGTGACGGCTGAAAGCTGTCACAACTGTAGAACTCACAGATACCTTCGTTTTGACTGGTTGTGGCTCGCGTAACTCTAAACGAGCCAAGAGTTATGGCCCTCCGAAGAATCGATATCCATAGGGTGCAACATCTACGGTGCAAGGTGCAACATCCGTTCAAAATGACGAAACAATGCCGTACGAGCTTTAGCAATGGGTGCATGGATTGGAAATGGTGCAGTACCATGGTGCACCACTCTCCAGCGATGGTAAATCATAGACCAGCCATGGGAATTCCCTTTTACAGAAAAAATCCACGTGACGAAAAAACGAAGGGTAAAAAACTTCCGTGACCCGATTGAGGTTCGGATAGGATTTTTTGGGTATGAAACTAACCAGTGACGGCTGAAAGCCGTCATAGCTGTAGAACTCACAGATACCTTCGTTTTGACTGGTTGTGGCTCCCGTAAATCTAAACGAGCCAAGAGTTATGGCCCTTCGAATAATCGATATCCAAAGGGTGCAACATCTACGGTGCAAGGTGCAACATCCGTCCAAAATGACGAAACAGTGCCGTACCACCTTTAGAAATGGTTGCACGGATTTGAAACGGTGCAGTACCATGGTGCACCACTCTCCAGCGATGGTAAATCATAGACCAGCCACGGGATCCCGTTTTACAGAAAAAATCCACGTGACGAAAAAACGAAGGGTAATAAAATTCCATGACCCGATTGAGATTCGGATAGGATTTTTTGCGTATGAAACTAACCAGTGACGGCTGAAAGCGGTCATAGCTGTAGAACTCACAGATACCTTCGTTTTGACTTGTTATGGATCCCGTAACTCTAAACGAGCAAAGAGTTATGGCCCTCCGAACAATCGATATCCATAGGGTGCAACATCTACGGTGCAAGGTGCAACATCCATCCAAAATGATGAAACAGTGCCGTACGACCTTTAGAAATGGTTGCACGGATTTGAAACGGTGCAGTACCATGGTGCACCACTCTCCAGCGATGGTAAATCGTAGACCAGCCACGGGATCCCGTTTTACAGAAAAAATCCACATGACGAAAAAACGAAGGGTAATAAAATTACATGACCCGATTGAGCTCGGATAGGATTTTTTGCGTATGAAACTAACCAGTGATGGCTGAAAGCTGTCATAGCTGTAGAACTCACAAATACCTTCGTTTTGACTTGTTATGGCTCCCGTAACTCTAAACGAGCTAAGAGTTATGGCCCTCCGAACAATCGATATCCATAGGGTGCAACATCTACGGTGCAAGGTGCAACATCCTTCCAAAATGATGAAACAGTGCCGTACGACCTTTAGAAATGGTTGCACGGATTTGAAACGGTGCAGTACCATGGTGCACCACTCTCCAGCGATGGTAAATCGTAGACCAGCCATGGGATCCCGTTTTACAGAAAAAATCCACATGACGAAAAAACGAAGGGTAAAAATCTTCCTTGACCCGATTGAGGTTCGGATAGCATTTTTTGGGTATGAAACTAACCAGTGACGGCTGAAAGCTGTCACAGCTGTAGAACTCACAGATACCTTCGTTTTGACTGGTTGTGGCTCGCGTAACTCTAAACGAGCCAAGAGTTATGGCCCTCCGAAGAATCGATATCCATAGGGTGCAACATCTACGGTGCAAGGTGCAACATCCGTTCAAAATGACGAAACAATGCCGTACGAGCTTTAGCAATGGGTGCATGGATTGGAAATGGTGCAGTACCATGGTGCACCACTCTCCAGCGATGGTAAATCATAGACCAGCCATGGGAATTCCCTTTTACAGAAAAAATCCAAGTGACGAAAAAACGAAGGGTAAAAAACTTCCGTGACCCGATTGAGGTTCGGATAGGATTTTTTGGGTATGAAACTAACCAGTGACGGCTGAAAGCCGTCATAGCTGTAGAACTCACAGATACCTTCGTTTTGACTGGTTGTGGCTCCCGTAAATCTAAACGAGCCAAGAGTTATGGCCCTTCGAATAATCGATATCCAAAGGGTGCAACATCTACGGTGCAAGGTGCAACATCCGTCCAAAATGACGAAACAGTGCCGTACCACCTTTAGAAATGGTTGCACGGATTTGAAACGGTGCAGTACCATGGTGCACCACTCTCCAGCGATGGTAAATCATAGACCAGCCACGGGATCCCGTTTTACAGAAAAAATCCACGTGACGAAAAAACGAAGGGTAATAAAATTCCATGACCCGATTGAGATTCGGATAGGATTTTTTGCGTATGAAACTAACCAGTGACGGCTGAAAGCTGTCATAGCTGTAGAACTCACAGATACCTTCGTTTTGACTTGTTATGGATCCCATAACTCTAAACGAGCTAAGAGTTATGGCCCTCCGAACAATCGATATCCATAGGGTGCAACATCTACGGTGCAAGGTGCAACATCCATCCAAAATGATGAAACAGTGCCGTACGACCTTTAGAAATGGTTGCACGGATTTGAAACTGTGCAGTACCATGGTGCACCACTCTCCAGCGATGGTAAATCGTAGACCAGCCATGGGATCCCGTTTTACAGAAAAAATCCACATGACGAAAAAACGAAGGGTAAAAATCTTCCTTGACCCGATTGAGGTTCGGATAGCATTTTTTGCTTATGAAACTAACCAGTGACGGCTGAAAGCTGTCATAGCTGTAGAACACACAGATACCTTCATTTTGACTGGTTATGGCTCCCGTAACTCTAAACGAGCCAAGAGTTATGGCCCTCCGAATAATCGATATCCACAGGGTGCAACATCTACGGTGCAAGGTGCAACATCCGTCCAAAATGACGAAACAATGCCGTACGACCTTTAGAAATGGGTGCATGGATTTGAAACGGTGCAGTACCATGGTGCACCACCCTCCAGCGATGGTAACTCATAGACCAGCCACGGGAATCCCGTTTTACAGAAAAATTCCACGTGACGAAAAAACGAAGGGTAAAAAGCTTCCATTACCCGATTGAGGTTCGGATAGGATTTTTTGGGAATGAAACTAACCAGTGACGGCTAAAAGCTATCATAGCTGTAGAACTCACAGATACCTTCGTTTTGACTTGTTGTGGCTCCCGTAATTCTAAACGAGCCAAGAGTTATGGCCCTCCGAAGAATCGATATCCACAGGGTGCAACATCTACGGTGCAAGGTGCAACATCCGTCCAAAATGACGAAACAGTGTCGTACGACCTTTAGAAATGAGTACATGGATTTGACACGGTGCAGTACCATGGTGCACCACTCTCCAGCGATGGTAAATCATTGACCAGCCACGGGGATCCCGTTTTACAGAAAAAATCCACGTGACGAAAAAACGAAGGGTAAAAAACTTCCTTGCCCCGATTGAGGTTCGGATAGGATTTTTTGGGTATCAAACTAACCAGTGACGGCTGAAAGCGGTCATAGCTGTAGAACTCACAGATACCTTCGTTTTGACTGGTTATGGCTCCCGTAACTCTAAACGAGCCAAGAGTTATGGCCCTCCGAAGAATCGATATCCACAGGGTGCAACATCTACGGTGCAAGGTGCAACATCCGTCCAAAATGACGAAACAGTGCCGTACGACCTTTAGAAATGAGTGCATGGATTTGAAACATTGCAGTACCATGGTGCACCACTCTCCAGCGATGGTACATTATAGACCAGCCACGGGGATCCCGTTTTACAGAAAAAATCCACGTGACGAAAAAACGAAGGGTAAAAAGCTTCCTTGACCCGATTGAGGTTCGGATAGGATTTTTTGGGTATGAAACTAACCAGTGACGGCTGAAAGACGTCATAGCTGTAGAACTCACAGATACCTTCGTTTTGACTGGTTATGGCTCCCGTAAATCTAAACGAGCCAGGAGTTATGGCCCTCCGAATAATCGATATCCATAGGGTGCAACATCTACGGTGCAAGGTGCAACATCCGTCCAAAATGACGAAACCGTGCCGTACGACCTTTAGAAATGGGTGCATGGATTTGAAACGGTGCAGTACCATGGTGCACCACTCTCCAGCGATGATAAATCATTGACCAGCCACGGGGATCCCGTTTTACAGAAAAAATCCACGTGATGAAAAAACGAAGGGTAAAAAACTTCCATGACCCGATTGTGGTTCGGATAGGATTTTTGGGGTATGAAACTAACCAGTGACGGCTGAAAGATGTCGTAGCTGTAGAACTCACAGATACCTTCGTTTTCACTTGTTATGGCCCCCCGTAACTCTAAACGATCCAAGAGTTATGGCCCTCCGAACAATCGATATCCATAGGGTGCAATATCCGTCCAAAATGACGAAACCGTGCCGTACGTCCTTTAGAAATGGGTGCATGGATTTGAAACGGTGCAGTACCATGGTGAACCACTCTCCAGCGATGGTAAATCACAGACCAGCCACGGGATCCCGTTTTACAGAAAAAATCCACGTGACGAAAAAACGAAGGGTAAAAAATTTCCATGACCCGATTGAGGTTCGGATAGGATTTTTTGCGTATGAAACTAACCAGTGACGGCTGAAAGCTGTCATAGCTGTATAACTCACAGATACCTTCGTTTTGACTTGTTATGGCTCCCGTATCTCTAAACGAGCCAAGAGTTATGGCCCTCCGAACAATCGATATCCATAGGGTGCAACATCTACGGTGCAAGGTGCAACCTCCGTCCAAAATGATGAAACAGTGCCGTACGACCTTTAGAAATGGTTGCACGGATTTGAAATAGTGCAGTACCATGGTGCACCACTCTCCAGCGACGGTAAATCATAGACCAGCCACGGGATCCCGTTTTACAGAAAAAATCCACGTGACGAAAAAACGAAGGGTAAAAATCTTCCTTGACCCGATTGAGGTTCGGATAGGATTTTTTGGGTATGAAACTAACCAGTGATGGTTGAAAGCTGTCATAGCTGTAGAACACACAGATACCTTCGTTTGACTGGTAATGGCTCCCGTAACTTTAAACGAGCCAAGAGTTATGGCCCTCCGAATAATCGATATCCACAGGGTGCAACATCTACGGTGCAAGGTGCAACATCCGTCCAAAATGACGAAACAGTGCCGTACGACCTTTAGAAATGGGTGCATGGATTTGAAACGGTGCAGTACCATGGTGCACCACCCTCCAGCAATGGTAACTCATAGACCAGCCAAGGGGATCCCGTTTTACAGAAAAATTCCACGTGACGAAAAAACAAAGGGTAAAAAACTTCCATTACCCGATTGAGGTTCGGATAGGATTTTTTGGGTATGAAACTAACCAGTGACGGCTGAAAGCCGTCATAGCTGTAGAACTCACAGATACCTTCATTTTGACTGGTTATGGCTCCCGTAACTCTAAACGAGCCAAGAGTTATGGCCCTCCGAAGAATCGATTTCCACAGGGTGCAACATCTGCGGTGCAAGGTGCGACATACGTCCAAAATGACGAAACAGTGCCGTACGACCATTAGAAATGAGTGCATGGATTTGAAACATTGCAGTACCGTGGTGCACCACTCTCCAGCGATGGTAAATCATAGACCAGCCACGGGGATCCCATCCCACGTGACGAAAAAATGAAGGGTAAAAAACTTCCTTAACCCGATTGAGGTTCGGATAGGATTTTTTGGGTATGAAACTAACCAGTGACGGCTGAAAGCGGTCATAGCTGTAGAACTCACAGATACCTTTGTTTTGACTGGTTATGGCTCCCGTAACTCTAAACGAGCCAAGAGTTATGGCCCTCCGAAGAATCGATATCCACTGGGTGCAACATCTACGGTGCAAGGTGCAACATCCGTCCAAAATGACGAAACCGTGCCGTACGACCTTTAGAAATGGGTGCATGGATTTAAAACGGTGCAGTACCATGGTGCACCACTCTCCAGCGATGGTAAATCATTGACCAGCCACGGGGATCCCGTTTTTACAGAAAAAATCCACGTGACGAAAAAACGAAGGGTAAAAAACTTCCATGACCCGATTGAGGTTCGGATGGGATTTTTTGGGTATGAAACTAACCAGTGACGGCTGAAAGCTATTATAGCTTTAGAACTCACAGATACCTTCGTTTTGACTGGTTATGGCTCCCGTAACTCTAAACGAGCCAAGAGTTATGGCCCTCCGAATAATCGATATCCACAGGGTGAAACATCTACGGTGCAAGGTGCGACATCCGTCCAAAATGACGAAAAAGTGCCGTACGACCTTTAGAAATGAGTGCATGGATTTGAAACATTGCAGTACCATGGTGCACCACTCTCCAGCGATGGTAAATCATAGACCAGCCACGGGGATCCCGTTTTATAGAAAAAATCCACGTGACGAAAAAACGAAGGGTAAAAAACTTTTTTGACCCGATTGAGGTTCGGATAGGATTTTTTGGGTATGACACTAACCAGTGACGGCTGAAAGCCGTCATAGCTGTAGAACTCACAGATACCTTCGTTTTGACTGGTTATGGCTCCCATAAATCTAAACGAGCCAAGAGTTATGGCCCTCCGAATAATCGATATCCATAGGGTGCAACATCTACGGTGCAAGGTGCAACATCCGTCCAAAATGACGAAACCGTGCCGTACGACCTTTAGAAATGGGTGCATGGATTTGAAACGGTGCAGTACCATGGTGCACCACTCTCCAGCGATGGTAAATCATTGCCAGCCACGGGGATCCCGTTTTTATAGAAAAAATCCACGTGACGAAAAAACGAAGGGTAAGAAACTTCCATGACCCGATTGAGGTTCGGATAGGATTTTTTGGGTATGAAACTAACCAGTGACGGCTTAAAGCGGTCATAGCTGTAGAACTCACAGATACCTTCGTTTTGACAGATTATGGCTCCCGTAACTCTAAACGAGCCAAGAGTTATGGCCCTCCGAAGAATCGATATCCACAGGGTGCAACATCTACGGTGCAAGGTGCAACATCCGTCCAAAATGACGAAACAATGCCGTATGACCTTTAGAAATGAGTGCATGGATTTGAAACATTGCAGTACCTTGGTGCACCACTCTCCAGCGATGGTAAATCATAGACCAGCCACGGGGATCCCGTTTTACAGAAAAAATACACGCGACGAAAAAACGAAGGGTAAAACTTCCTTGACCCGATTGAGGTTCGGATAGGATTTTTTGGGTATGAAACTAACCTGTGACGGCTGAAAGCCGTCATAGCTGTAGAACTCACAGATACCTTCGTTTTGACTGGTTATGGCTCCCGTAACTCTAAACGAGCCAAGAGTTATGGCCCTCCGAATAATCGATATCAAAGGGTGCAACATCTACGGCGCAAGGTGCAACATCCGTCCAAAATGAAGAAACCGTGCCGTACGACCTTTAAAAATGGGTGCATGGATTTGAAACGGTGCAGTACCATGGTGCAACACTCTCCAGCGATGGTAAATCATTGACCAGCCACGGGGATCCCGTTTTTACAGAAAAAATCCACGTGACGAAAAAACGAAGAGTTAAAAACTTCCATGACCCAATTGAGGTTCGGATAGGATTTTTCGGGTATGAAACTAACCAGTGACGGTTGAAAGCCGTCATTGCTGTAGAACTCACAGATACCTTCGTTTTGACTGGTTATGGCTCCCGTAATTCTAAACGAGCCAAGAGTTTGGCCCTTCGAAGAATCGATATCCACAGGGTGCAACATCTATGGTGCAAGGTGCAACATCCGTCCAAAATGACGAAACAGTGTCGTACGACCTTTAGGAATGAGTGCATGGATTTGAAACATTGCAGTACCATGGTGCACTACTCTCCAGCGATGGTAAATCATAGACCAGCCACGGGGATCCCGTCCTGTAGGAAAAATCCACGTGACGAAAAAACGAAGGGTAAAAAACTTCCTTGACCCGATTGAGGTTCGGATAGGATTTTTTGGGTACGAAACTAACCAGTGACGGCTGAAAGTGGTCATGGCTGTAGAACTCACAGATGCCTTTGTTTTGACTGGTTATGGCTCCCGTAACTCTAAACGAGCCAAGAGTTATGGCCCTCCGAAGAATCGATATCCACAGGATGCAACATCTACGGTGCAAGGTGCAACATCCGTCTAAAATGACGAAACAGTGTCGTACGACCTTTAGAAATGAGTGCATGGATTAGAAACATTGCAGTACCATGGTGCACCAACCTCCAGCGATGGTTAACCGTAGACCAGCCACGGGGATCCCGTTTTACAGAAAAAATCCACGTGCCGAAAAAACGAAGGGCAAAAACTTCCTTGACCCGATTGAGGTTCGGATAGGATTTTTTGGGTATGAAACTAACCAGTGACGGCTAAAAGCCGTCAAAGCTGTAGAACTCATAGATACCTTCGTTTTTACTGGTTATGGCTCCCGTAACTCTAAACGAGCCAAGAGTTATGGCCCTCCGAATAATCGATATCCAAAGGGTGCAACATCTACGGCGCAAGGTGCAACATCCGTCCAAAATGACGAAACCGTGTCGTACGACCTTTAGAAATGGGTGCATGGATTTGAAACGGTGCAGTACCATGGTGCACCACTCTCCAGCGATGGTAAATCATAGACCAGCCGCGGGGATCCCGTTTTACAGAAAAAATCCACGTGACGAAAAAACGAAGGGTAAAAAACTTCCTTGACCCGATTGAGGTTCGGATAGGAATTTTTGGGTATGAAACTAACCAGTTGTAACGACCCATATTTTACGTGTCGTCATATCGTAAAATAGTTGCATTAAGTCGTTAGTATTGCTTTAAGTCGTTGATGTTGTTAAGTCGTTTAGAGTATGAGTCGACCAAAGTTTAAGTCATTCAGAGTTGAGTCGTATGGAGGCATGAGTCGTGACCGACTTAGTGATGTTGAGCGACTCATGGTATTGGCCGACTTAAGATAGATAGCGACTTAAGGAAGGTGGCCGAGTTAAGGAAGCTAGTGGTAGTAGTTACGGCTTATAGGATTTGGAGCGACTTAAGGTGTTGCCGAGTTAAGGTGTGGCCGACTTAAGGTGGTAGGCGAGTTAGTGGGTTGGACCGACTCATAGGGTGACCGACCTAAGGAGGCTACGACTTACGGGTTAGCGAGTTAGAGAAGGTAGCGACCTAGTGGCTATGCCGTGTTATAGTTAGGTTGTGTGCTTAGTTAAGTCGTAACCGACTTATAAGGGGGGGCATACGAGATAAGACTTAGGTCGGTTGGTAGTGGAGTCGGTTGGTAGTTGAGTCGTCCAGATGACTTAGTGTTGAGTCGTTGGGTCGGTTTAGTGTTAGGTCGGCAGGGGACTAGGTCGTGTGACCCTGTGTAGTGTTAGGTCGCGTGCATGTTTTGGGTCGCGTATTGGCTTAGGTCGTTATGTCGTGAGTCGGCAACTTAGTTAAGTCGCTAGGCCGTATTAGTTAGGTCGTTGAGTCGGCAGGGGCTTGAGTCGTGGGTCTTAGGTCATGGACGACTTAGGGGATAGGTCGGCGGCGACTCAAGGGGCGGCGACTCATGGGTTTTTCAGCCTATAAATAGAGGGGTTTGGCTCACTTTTTGGCACCGGATTTTGAAGCAACGAAGTGCTGCCATTTTGAGAGCTCGACTACAACACTTCTTCATCTTCTTTTCTCCTCTCTAATCTAGTGATTCCTTCCATCTAGATTGAAGATCAAATCGAAGATCCAAGAGCCAAAGTTGAAGATCTTCATACAACAAAGAGAGATTTCATCGTTTGAAGCGAGATTTTGGCGGATCAAGCTTTGTTCTTCGCTGTCCAGATCTGGAGATAGTTGATTTTGAGGTGTTTAGGTGATTTAGTGAGTGGTAGTTATCTCTCACACGGACCCAAAGGAGTATATTGGATCGGTGGCTTGTTTATGTGTTAATGAGAGTGATTTCGTGCATTTTTCTTAAGTCTACATGTAGATCTATTGTTCATGATGATTTGACACCTATTTTACTACATGATCACTTATGCAAGTTTATTCATCAAGTTGTAGAGATATTGTTCATGATTCATGCTTGTTAGATTGCATGTTAGATTTGGACTCTTTATTTACGAAATTGCCATTATTGTTGTAATTGCTTGTTTAGATCTTGTTTGAATAATTGATTACTTGGATTAATGTTTGATTTGATTGATTAGTTGATTGATAACTTGATTCAGTCAAGTTGGATGATGATGATTCAAAAGCTAAGTGGAAAGGCTCTTGAATGGTGAAAGCTGCTTGTGGCATATGAAGCGGATGTTGAAGCTCATATGGATAGATTTGACGATGATGTTGAGATGGGACTTTGCTATGATGCGATGAAGCAAAGCATGATGTGAGAAAGCCTTGGTTTAATCCAGACGGGATCATCCCAAGCATGTTGATGACTCGATGATGCGATGCGAGTTGGTTGATAATGGTGGGCTCGAGAGGCGCTTGGGCTAGTACGAGAATAGTCGTCGAGGAGGATGACTAGGAGGCTTGGGTTTCATCGTTATTGAAGGTTCTAGCGCGCTCAAAGTAAGAGTACGTTTGAACAGGCTGCGATGACGTTCCAAGCACGGGCTGCGACGACGTGCTAGTACTCTGGGTAGTTGCAAAAATTCCTGGGCACGGGCTGCGATGACGTGCGGAGTTATGTCTAGAACCGGGGTTACCATTAGCCCTTGACGGATGAATAAAAGAATGAGATAGTCATTCAGTTAACGGTGAAATCGAGGCAATGTTAACAGTGATAGCCAGAGTCATGGTTGTTTGATTGTACCATCATTCGGCCTCAAGAGCGGTTTTTTCTGGGTGCTTATCTGATCTTGGTTTAGGCCTTGGGGGTTTGTATTTGGAAAACATCGACCTTGACTCGAGTGATAACTACTTTACTTAAGTTGTCTGCTTTGCTATGCTTGTTTATGCTTAGTGGGTCTGGGGGCTATCACTGTAGAAAGAGGTGGAGTGGGATGGTTTGGTTCCTATTCCTTTTACCCTTTATACTCTTTTGGTATGTTTGATAGTTAATTTACTGCTCACTAAGACTGTTGTCTGACTCAAGGTTTTATGTTCAACTCTTATTACCTTGGGCTGTTCACCCATGTTGGGATGGGCAGACTAGGTAGCAGGTGACAGGTGCTGTTCTTTAGGATCTACGAAGTTGATGACGAAGACGAGCTGGAGGCTAGCATATTAGATTTCCTACTATATGTACTGGATGTTCCGCTGTTTGTTTGATACTCTGAGTGTTATGTAGTTAGGCTTGATGTATTGACTATTCAGATGATTGTATAAAACTATTTTGAGTTTATATGATTCTGTTCTATGGAGCTTCACTATGTATATTTTCTATTGTATTTTGTCCATGCGCTGTGAGTAATGCGATAGATTCCGCTGTTTTATTTTACCCTGACTATCGTCCATGGCTGCCTGGCACGGCTTTCAGCGCACTATTTCCTTGTTTTGGTGAAGGAGTCATGGGTGGTCGTCACATTTGGTATCAGAGCTTTGGTTAATCGATTTTAGCCAACGCTCGCTGACGTAACTACGTATGAGAGACGTAATTGTATTTTGATGGATGATTACTATATATAAAATATAGTAGTTTAGAGGGATTTGAACTCCTTATGCAGTTGTTTCTCAAGGTGTTCTAAATCATTCCTTTTTGTAGATATTAAGGATGAGTCGAAGTGAGAGACAAGCTGCTAGGGAAAGTCGTGCTGCTGGGAGAGCTACTGACTATACTGCAATGTTCGAAGCTATGATGACTTCGATCATGAGAAGGATACCAACCTCGGGGCCATCAGTAGATGTTGGAGTTCAAGTTCAAGCTCCAAGACCAGTGGATTTTGCTAAGCTTTGCAAGGACTATTCTTCTCTTGGAGGAAAGGTTTTCTTCGGAACGGAATCAACCATTGAAGTGCAAAGATGGATTGATGCTTGTAGAAGGATCTTTGGTGACTTGGGAATTGAGGATGCAACTAAGAGGAAGCTTGCATCAAGACAGCTTCAAGGGAGAGCTTCGGATTGGTGGAATTCTATCACCATTGATACTCCAGAGGAAGAGATTACTTGGGAGAAATTCCAAGATAGATTTGAAGCTAAGTTCATTTCTACGGCTCAGAAATCTGTCTTGTTTAAGAAGTATGTGGAGCTCAAGCAAGGTAGGAGACCAGTTCTTGAGTATGTTTCTGAGTTTGAAGCCTTGTCCAAGTATGCCAGATCGTATATTGATTCTCCCTATCAGAAGAATGAGAAGTTTGTGACAGGCTTGGACACTTATCTTGGGAGGCAGTTGGTGGATCATTTGGACGATTCATTTGAGAAGCTTGTGGAGAAAGCTCTCAGGCATGAGAGTCTGTTTCCCAAGGAAGGATCTGTTGTTGCTATGACCAAGGAGCAAAGTGGAAACAAGAAGAGGAAGCAGCAGCAGCAGAAGGGTAAGGATGGCCAGAAGAAACCGAAGGGTGAAGTAATCTGCTACAATTGTCAGCAGAAGGTCATCTCTCCAGGGATTGCAAGAAACCCAGAGTGCCGGCAAAGTGTCACAACTGTGACAAACCGGGGAATTTCAAGAGGGATTGTCCGGAACCGAGGAAGGACAAGTAGATTGTGCAAGCTTATGCTTTGGGGGCTATTCTGTCGTCTTCGAAAGCTCCTACTGCTGAAGAGAAGGGGAAGAGTGTGGTGGTTCAAGGTACTCTTTCCATTTGTGGTATTCCAGTTAGAGTGTTGTTTGATACTGGAGCATCGCATTCTTTTGTTTGTAGTGAACTTGTAGGCCGGTTGGGTTTGGAACCGGATATTGTTGAGAGACCATTGGTTGTGACTAATCCAGTTGGGGGTTCGTCTTGTTTGTGTATGATATGCCGTGGTCTAGTTGTGTCGAGTCATGATTGCTCTTTTGTTTGTGATTGCTTTGTTCTGAACTTTGCGGGGTTCGAAATTATTTTGGGTATGGACTGGCTTAGGAAGTGTACGGCAAGGATTGATTGTGAGAGGCTGGAGGAGACAGTCGGGAATGTGGAAGGGCGAAAGGTTGTGATACGATGTAAGCATGAGGAAGGCGTCTTCATGAGCTTCATGTATTCGCTGGTTGTTCCACGGGATGGATTGTCATCGGTGCCTATTGTGAATGGATTTGAGGATGTCTTTGACGAAGTCAAAGGGTTACCGCCGCATAGGGAGATCGAGTTTCGTATCGATCTAGTTGAGGGAGCCAGACCTGTTGTGATGCCTCTTAGGCGGATGGCGCCTAGGGAACAGCTTGAGTTGAAGGTGCAAGTTGATGACCTTTTACGGAAAGGATTCATTCGACGTAGTGTGTCCGAATGGGGTGCACCAGTTGTGTTCGCAACCAAAGCAGATGGATCGTTGAGGTTGTGTGTGGATTATCGTGAGCTGAATAAAGTGACTACGAAGAACAAGTATCCATTGCCGAGAATAGATGACTTGTTTGATCAGCTTCATGATGCTAAGGTGTTTTCTCAGATGGATTTGGCAACGGGATTTCACCAGTTGAGAGTGGCAAAGGATAGTGTGCCGAAGACTGCTTTTAGGACACCATCCGGATTTTATGAGTGGCTGGTAATGCCGTTTGGATTGACCAATGCACCAGCATATTTTGTGGATCTTATGAATAGAGTATTCAAAGATCAGTTGAACAAGTTTGTACTTGTGTTCGTGGATGATATTTTGGTTTATTCCGGGACTGAAGAAGAGCACAAGACACACTTGAGGATTGTTTTGGAAATCTTGCGGAAACATCAGCTGAGGGCTAAGTTTTCGAAGTGCCACTTCTGGAAGAGTGAAGTGAGATTCTTAGGCCATGTTATCTCTGGAAATGGGATAGCGGTTGATCCCGCTAAGGTGGCAGCGATCCAGGATTGGGTTAGACCTAAGAATGCATCTGATGTGAGAAGTTTTCTTGGATTAGCTGGATATTATCGACGGTTTATCAAAGATTTTTCCAAGATAGCTGCACCATTAACAGGATTGATGAAAAAGAACCAAGTGTTCAGATGGGATGATGAGTGTGAGCAAGCTTTCGTAATCCTGAAAGAGCGACTGACAAGTGCTCCTGTTTTGACTATTCCAAGTGGGAATGATGAGATGGTGGTTTACACCGATGCATGTGGTACTGGACTTGGAGCAGTGCTAATGCAGAAGGATAAAGTTGTTGCATATGCAAGTCGACAACTGAAGCCGCATGAAAGGAATTATCCGACTCATGATTTGGAGTTCGCGGCGATCGTATTTGCTCTGAAGATGTGGAGACATTATCTATTGGGAGTTCGATTCGAATTGTTTACGGATCATAAGTCGTTGAAGTATCTGTTCTCCCAAAAGGATTTGAATCTTCGGCAGCAACGATGGCTAGAGTTTTTAGCATCATATGATTTTGGTATAGCCTATACTCCGGGGAATGGTAACGCAGTGGCAGATGCGTTAAGTCAAAGACATGCAGGATTGGGAGCCATGTTTTCGGAATGGAAGAGTCTCGAGTATTTGGCTGGATTTGATTTCAGGCCTAGATGTGAATTGGAACCTAAGATGTTGGCAAACTTATCCATAAGACCTACTCTGATGGAAAGAATTGGCGAGAGCCAAAAACGAGACGATAAGCTTGTCAAGATTATCCGTGAGTTGGAATCTGGATTGGACCCAGAGAAGGATAAAGGATTCGAGGTCGATCGAGAGGGTTGGCTTCGGAAGCAAGGACGATTAGTTGTTCCTGATATGGATGGATTGAGAGATGAAGTCCTTAGGGAAAGTCATCACTCGAAGTTGACGATTCATCCAGGTGGAAATAAGATGTATCGGGATATGAAGAGAACCTATTACTGGGAAGGTATGAAGAAGGATGTTGGAAATTTTATTTCCAAATGCATGAACTGCCAGTTGGTGAAAGCCGAGCAGAAGAAGCCCAGTGGATCGCTTCAGCCATTAGAGGTTCCTACATGGAAGTGGGAGCAGATATCGATGGATTTTATCGATGGACTACCTAGAACCAGGGCAGGGAATGAAGGGATTTGGGTCATTGTAGATCGTTTGACCAAGAGTGCAAGATTCATTCATGTTCGATCAACTAGGACTGCATCGAAGTTGGCTGAGCTTTATGTTAAGTGGATAGTTCGATTCCATGGTATTCCGAAGAGTATAGTGAGCGATCGAGACCCATTGTTCACTAGTGGATTTTGGAAGAGCTTCCAGGAAGTTTAGGGAACCGAGTTGTGTTTGAGTACAGCTTATCACCCTCAAACAGATGGTCAGACCGAGAGAGTCAACCGAGTTTTGGAAGATCTCCTTAGAGCATGTGTTTTGGACTTCGGAGGATCCTGGGAAGATCACCTTCATTTGGTGGAATTTGCGTATAATAACAGTTACCAGACAAGTATTGGTATGGTACCATATGAAGCATTGTATGGAAGACCGTGTAACTCTCTGACATGTTGGTTAGAAACTGGAGAAAAGCTGATGCTTGGGCCAGAGATGATTCGACAGACTACGGATTGTATAGAGATCATTCGGCGACGAATGAAGGCAGCCCAAGATCGTCAGAAAAGTTATGCAGATAAACGTCGTAAGGATTTGGAATTTGACGTAGGTGATATGGCCTTTGTGAAGATTTCTCCTCTGAAGAATGTTATTCGATTCGGGAAGAAAGGAAAGTTGACTCCAAGATTTGTTTGACCATTCCCGATCATCGAGCGAATTGGAAAGCTCGCTTATAGATTGGAGTTACCGGAAAAGATGGCGGGTGTGCACAATGTTTTTCATGTATCTTATCTACGGAAGTATGTGCACGACTCGAATATGGTGGTTTCTGCTGATAGCTGGGAAGATTTAGAGGTTGATCCAGTTGTTACGAGACCTCGTAGGCCGCTTCGTGTTGTTGGAAACGACACGAAACAGCTTAGGAGGAAGATGATTACGTTGCTCAAGGTACAATGGAGTGATGATGTTAACGACTGTACATGGGAGGAGGAAGAGAGGATGAAGGCAGCTCATCCTGAACTCTTCGAGGTATGGCCCTATGGTGTCGTGACATCTCATGAATTTGTAGCTTGTTCAAGTCTTAGAATTCTGCATGCTAGGCTAGTAATTGGATGCATGGTTTGTTGATTGCTATGGATGGTAGGCATGCGGAATAACTTTGATTACTCTTGTTTGTTTGGAATTTCGGGGGCGAAATTCCTAAGGGGGAGAGAATGTAACGACCCGTATTTTACGTGTCGTCATATCGTAAAATAGTTGCATTAAGTCGTTAGTATTGCTTTAAGTCGTTGATGTTGTTAAGTCGTTTAGAGTATGAGTCGACCAAAGTTTAAGTCGTTCAGAGTTGAGTCGTATGGAGGCATGAGTCGTGACTGACTTAGTGGTGTTGAGCGACTCATGGTAGTGGCCGACTTAAGATAGATAGCGACTTAAGGAAGGTGACCGAGTTAAGGAAGCTAGTGGTAGTAGTTACGGCTTATAGGATTTGGAGCGACTTAAGGTGTTGCCGAGTTAAGGTGCGGCCGACTTAAGGTGGTAGGCGAGTTAGTGGGTTGGACCGACTCATAGGGTGACCGACCTAAGGAGGCTACGACTTACGGGTTAGCGAGTTAGAGAAGGTAGCGACATAGTGGCTATGCCGTGTTATAGTTAGGCTGTGTGCTTAGTTAAGTCGTAACTGACTTATAAGGGGGGCATACGAGATAAGACTTAGGTCGGTTGGTAGTTGAGTCGGTTGGTAGTTGGATCGTCCAGATGACTTAGTGTTGAGTCGTTGGGTCGGTTTAGAGTTAGGTCGGCAGGGGACTAGGTCGTGTGACCCTGTGTAGTGTTAGGTCGCGTGCATGTTTTGGGTCGCGTATTGGCTTAGGTCGTTAAGTCGTGAGTCGGCAACTTAGTTAAGTCGCTAGGCCGTATTAGTTAGGTCGTTGAGTTGGCAGGGACTTGAGTCGTGGGTCTTAGGTCGTGGACGACTTAGGGGATAGGTCAGCGGCGACTCAAGCGGCGGCGACTCATGGGTTTTTCAGCCTATAAATTGAGGAGTTTGGCTCACTTTTTGGCACCGGATTTTGAAGCAACGAAGTGCTGCCATTTTGAGAGCTCGACTACAACACTTCTTCATCTTCTTTTCTCCTCTCTAATCTAGTGATTTCTTCCATCTAGATTGAAGATCAAATAGAAGATCCAAGAGCCAAAGTTGAAGATCTTCATCCAACAAAGAGAGATTTCATAGTTTGAAGCGAGATTTTGCCGGATCAAGCTTTGTTCTTTGCTGTCCAGATCTGGAGACAGTTGATTTTGAGGTGTTTAGGTGGTTTGGTGAGTGGTAGTTATCTCTCACACGGGCCCAAAGGAGTATATTGGATCGGTGGCTTGTTTATGTGTTAATGAGAGTGATTTCATGCATTTTTCTTAAGTCTACATGTAGATCTATTGTTCATGATGATTTGACACCTATTTTACTACATGATCGCTTATGCAAGTTTATTCATCAAGTTGTAGAGATATTGTTCATGATTCATGCTTGTTAGATTGCATGTTAGATTTGGACTCTTTATTTACGAAATTGCCATTATTGTTGTAATTGCTTGTTTAGATCTTGTTTGAATAATTGATTACTTGGATTAATGTTTGATTTGATTGATTAGTTGATTCATAACTTGATTCGGTCAAGTTGGATGATGATGATTCAAAAGCTAAGTGGAAAGGCTCTTGAATGGTGAAAGCTGCTTGTGGCATATGAAGCGGATGTTGAAGCTCATATGGATAGATTTGATGATGATGTTGAGATGGGACTTTGCTATGATGCGATGAAGCAAAGCATGATGTGAGAAAGCCTTGGTTTAATCCAGACGGGATCATCCCAAGCATGTTGATGACTCGATGATGCGATGCGAGTTGGTTGATAATGGTGGGCTCGAGAGGCGCTTGGGCTAGTATGAGAACAGTCGTCGAGGAGGATGACTAGGAGGCTTGGGTTTCATCGTTATTGAAGGTTCTAGCATGCTCAAAGAAAGAGTACGTTGGAACGGGCTGCGACGACGTTCCAAGCACGGGCTGCGACGACGTGCTAGTACTCTGGGTAGTTGCGAAAATTCCTAGGCACGGGCTGCGACGACGTGCGGAGTTATGTCTAGAACCAGGGTTACCATTAGCCCTTGACGGATGAATAAAAGAATGAGATAGTCATTCAGTTAATGGTGAAATCGAGGCAATGTTAACAGTGATAGCTAGAGTCATGGATGTTTGATTGTACCTTCATTCGGCCTCAAGAGCGGTGTTTTCTGGGTGCTTATCTGATCTTGGTTTAGGCCTTGGGGGTTTGTATTTGGTAAACATCGACCTTGACTCGAGTGATAACTACTTTACTTAAGTTGTCTTCTTTGCTATGCTTGTTTATGCTTAGTGGGTCTGGGGGCTATCACTGTAGAAAGAGGTGGAGTGGGATGGTTGGGTTCCTATTCCTTTTACCCTTTATACTCTTTTGGTATGTTTGATAGTTAATTTACTGCTCACTAAGACTGTTGTCTGACTCAAAGTTTTATGTTCAACTCTTATTACCTTGGGTTGTTCATCCATGTTGGGATGGGCAGACTAGGTAGCAGGTGACAGGGGCTGTTCTTTAGGATCTACGAAGTTGATGACGAAGACGAGCTGGAGGCTAGCATATTAGATTTCCTACTATATGTACTGGATGTTCCGTTGTTTGTTTGATACTCTGAGTGTTATGTAGTGAGGCTTAATGTATTGACTATTCAGATAATTGTATAAAACTATTTTGAGTTTATATGATTCTTTTCTGTGGAGCTTCACTATGTATATTTTCTATTGTATATTGTCCATGCGCTGTGAGTAATGCGATAGATTCCGCTGTTTTATTTTACCCTGACTATCGTCCATGGCTGCCTGGCACGCCTTTCAACGCACTATTTCCTTGTTTTGGTGCAGGAGCCATGCGTGGTCGTCACACCAGTGACAGCTGAAAGCGGTCATAGCTGTAGAACTCACAGATACCTTCGTTTTGACTGGTTATGGCTCCCGTAACTCTAAACGAGCCAACAGTTATGGCCCTCCGAAGAATCGATATGCACAGGGTGCAACATCTACGGTGCAAGGTGCAACATCCGTCCAAAATGACGAAACAGTGCCATACGACCTTTAGAAATGAGTGCATGGATTTGAAACGTTGTAGTACCATGGTGCACCACTCTCCAGCAATGGTAAATCATAGACCAGCCACGGGGATCCCGTTTTACATAAAAAATCCACGTGACGAAAAAACGAAGGGTAAAAAACTTCCTTGACCCGATTGAGGTTCGGATAGGATTTTTTGGGTATGAAACTAACCAGTGACGGCTGAAAGCCATCATAGCTGTAGAACTCACAGATACCTTAGTTTTGACTGGTTATGGCTCCCGTAACTCTAAGCGAGCCAAGAGTTATGGCCCTCCGAATAATCGATATCCATAGGGTGCAACATCTACGGTGCAAGGTGCAACATCCGTCCAAAATGACGAAACCGTGCCGTACGACCTTTAGAAATGGGTGCATGGATTTGAAACGGTGCAGTACCATGGTGCACCACTCTCCAGCGATGGTAAATCATTGACCAGCAACGGGGATCTCGTTTTACAGAAAAAGTCCACGTGACGAAAAAACGAAGGGTAAAAAACTTCCATGACCCGATTGAGGTTCGGAAAGGATTTTTTGGGTATGAAACTAACCAGTGACGGCTGAAAGCCGTCATAGCTGTAGAACTCACAGATACCTTCGTTTTGATGGGTTATGGCTCCCGTAACTCTAAACGAGCCAAGAGTTATGGCCCTCCGAATAATCGATATCCACAGGGTGCAACATCTACGGTGCAAGGTGCAACATCCGTCCAAAATGACGAAACCGTGCCGTACGACCTTTACAAATGGGTGCATGGATTTGAAATGGTGCAGTACCATGGTGCACCACTCTCCAGCGATGGTAACTCATAGACCAGCCACGGTGATCCCGTTTTACAGAAAAATTCCACGTGACGAAAAAACGAAGGGTAAAAAACTTCCATGACCCGATTGAGGTTCGGATAGGATTTTTTGGGTATGAAACTAACCAATGACGGCTGAAAGCGGTCATAGCTGTAGAACTCACAGATACCTTCGTTTTGACTGGTTATGGCTCCCGTAACTCTAAACGAGCCAAGAGTTATGGCCCTTCGAAGAATCGATATCCACAGGGTGCAACATCTACGGTGCAAGGTGCAACATCCGTCCAAAATGACGAAACAGTGTCGTACGACCTTTAGAAATGAGTGCATGGATTTGAAACATTTCAGTACCATGGTGCACCACTCTCCAGCGATGGTAACTCATAGACCAACCACGGGGATCCCGTTTTAAAGAAAAATTCCACATGACGAAAAAACGAAGGGTAAAAAACTTCCTTGACCCGATTGAGGTTCGGATAAGATTTTTTGGGTATGAAACTAACCAGTGACGGCTGCAAGCCGTCGTAGCTGTAGAACTCACAGATACCTTCGTTTTGACTGGTTATAGCTCCCGTAACTCTAAACGAGCCAAGAGTTATGGCCCTCCGAAGAATCGATATCCACAGGATGCAACATCTACGGTGCAAGGTGCAACATCCGTCCAAAATGACGAAACAGTGCCGTACGACCTTTAGAAATGAGTGCATGGATTTGAAACATTGCAGTACCATGGTGCACCACTCTCCAGCGATGGTAAATCATAGACTAGCCACGGGGATCCCGTTTTACAGAAAAAATCCACGTGACGAAAAAACGAAGGGTAAAAAACTTCCTTGACCCGATTGAGGTTCGGATAGGATTTTTTGGGTATGAAACTAAGCAGTAAAGGCTGAAAGCCATCATAGCTGTAGCACTCACAGATACCTTCGTTTTGACTGGTTATGGCTCACGTAACTCTAAACGAGCCAAGAGTTATGGCCCTCCGAATAATCGATATCCACAAGGTGCAACATTTACGGTGCAAGGTGCAACATCCGTCCAAAATGACGAAACAGTGCCGTACGACCTTTAGAAATGGGTGCATGGATTTGAAACGGTGCAGTACCATGGTGCACCACTATCCAGCGATGGTAACTCATAGACCAGCCACGGGGATCCCGTTTTACAGAAAAATTCCACGTGACGAAAAAACGAAGGGTAAAAAACTTCCTTGACCCGATTGAGGTTCGGATAGGATTTTTTGGATATGAAACTAACCAGCGACGGCTGAAAGCTGTCATAGCTATAGAACTCACAGATACCTTCGTTTTGACTGGTTATGGCTCCCGTAACTCTAAACGAGGGAAGAGTTATGGCCTCCGAAGAATCGATATCCACAGGGTGCAACATCTACGGTGCAAGGTGCAACATCCGCCCAAAATGACGAAACAGTGCCGTACGACCTTTAGAAATGGGTGCATCAATTTGAAACGGTGCAGTACCATGGTGCAAAACTCTCCAGCGATGGTAAATCATTGACCAGCCACGGGGATCCCGTTTTACAGAAAAAATTCACGTGACGAAAAAATGAAGGGTAAAAAACTTCCTTGACCCGATTGAGGTTCGGATAGGATTTTTTGGGTATGAAACTAACCAGTGACGGCTGAAAGCAGTCATAGCTGTAGAACTCACAGATACCTTCGTTTTGACTGGTTATGGCTCCCGTAACTCTAAACGAGCCAAGAGTTATGGCCCTCCGAATAATCGATATCCACAGGGTGCAACATCTACGGTGCAAGGTGCAACATCCGTCCAAAATGACGAAACAGTGCCGTACGACCTTTAGAAATGAGTGCATGGATTTGAAACGGTGCAGTACCATGGTGCACCACTCTCCAGCGATGGTAACTCATAGACCAGCCATGGGGATCCCGTTTTACAGAGAAATTCCACGTGACGAAAAAACGAAGGGTAAAAAACTTCCTTGACCAGATTGAGGTTCGGATAGGATTTTTTGGGTATGAAACTAACCAGTGATGGCTGAAAGCCGTCATAGCGGTAGAACTCACAAATACCTTCGTTTTGACTGGTTATGGCTCCCGTAACTCTAAATGAGCCAAGAGTTATGGCCCTCCGATTAATCGATATCCATAGGGTGCAACATCTACGGTGCAAGGTGCAACATCCGTCCAAAATGACGAAACCGTGTCGTACGACCTTTAGAAATGGGTGCATGGATTTGAAAAGGTGCAGTACCATGGTGCACCACTCTCCAGCGATGGTAAATCATTGACCAACCACGGGGATCCCGATTTACAGAAAAAATCCACGTGACGAAAAAACAATGGGTAAAAAACTTCCTTGACCCGATTGAGGTTCGGATAGGATTTTTTGGTTATGAAACTAACCAGTGACGGTTGAAAGCCGTCATAGCTGTAGAACTCATAGATACCTTCGTTTTGACTGGTTATGCCTCCCGTAACTCTAAACGAGCCAAGAGTTATGGCCCTCCGAATAATCGATACCCATTGGGTGCAACATATACGGTGCAAGGTGCAACATCCGTCCAAAATGACGAAACCGTGCCGTACGGCCATTAGAAATGGGTGCATGGATTTGAAACGGTGCAGTACCATGGTGCACCACTCTCCAGCGATGCTAAATCATTGACCTGCCACGGGGATCCCGTTTTTACAGAAAAAATCCACGTGACGAAAAAATAGAGGGTAAAAAACATCCATGACCCGATTGAGGTTCGGATAGGATTTTTTGTATATGAAACTAACCAGTGACGGCTGAAAGCAGTCATAGCTGTAGAACTCACAGATACCTTCGTTTTGACTGGTTATGGCTCCCGTAACTCTAAACGAGCCAAGAGTTATGGCCCTCCGAATAATCGATATCCACAGGGTGCAACATCTACGGTGCAAGGTGCAACATCTGTCCAAAATGACGAAACAGTGCCGTACGACCTTTAGAAATGAGTGCATGGATTTGAAACGGGGCAGTACCATGGTGCACCACTCTCCAGCGATGGTAACTCATAGACCAGCCACGGGGTTCCCGTTTTACAGAAAAATTCCACGTGATGAAAAAACGAAGGGTAAAAAACTTCCTTGACCCGATTGAGGTTCGGATAGGATTTTTTGGGTATGAAACTAACCAGTGACGGCTGAAAGCCGTCATAGCTGTAGAACTCACAGATACCTTCGTTTTGACTGGTTATGGCTCCCGTAACTCTAAACGAGCCAAGAGTTATGGCCCTCCGAAGAATCGATATCCACAGGGTGCAACATCTACGGTGCAAGGTGCAACATCCGTCCAAAATGACGAAACAGTGCCGTACGACCTTTAGAAATGAGTGCATGGATTTGAAACATTGTAGTACCATGGTGCACCATTCTCCAGCAATGGTAAATCATAGACCAGCCACGGGGATCCCGTTTTACAGAAAAAGTCCACGTGACGAAAAAACGAAGGGTAAAAACTTCCTTGACCCGATTGAGGTTCGGATAGGATTTTTTGGGTATGAAACTAACCAGTGATGGCTGAAAGCCGTCATAGGTATAGAACTCACAGATACCTTCGTTTTGACTGGTTGTGCCTCCCGTAACTCTAAACGAGCCAAGAGTTATGACCTTCCGAATAATTGATATCCATAAGGTGCAACATCTACGGTGCAAGGTGCAACATCCGTCCAAAATGACGAAACCATGCCGTACGACCTTTAGAAATGGGTGCATGGATTTGAAACGGTGCAGTACCATGGTGCACCACTCTCCAGCGATGGTAAATCGTTGACCAGCCACGGAGATCCCGTTTTTACAGAAAAAATCCAGGTGACCAAAAAACGAAGTGTAAAAAACTTACATGACCCGATTGAGGTTCGGATAGGATTTTTTGGGTATGAAACTAACCAGTGACGGCTGAAAGCCTTCATAGCTGTAGAACTCACAGATACCTTCGTTTTGACTGGTTATGGCTCCCGTAACTCTAAACGAGCCAAGAGTTATGGCCCTCCGAATAATCGATATCCATTGGGTGCAACATCTAGGGTGCAAGGTGCAACATCCGTCCAAAATGACAAAACAGTGCCGTATGACCTTTAGAAATGAGTGCATGGATTTGAAACGGTGCAGTACCATGGTGCACCACTCTCCAGCGATGGTAAATCATTGACCAGCCACGGGGATCCCGTTTTTACAGAAAAAATCCACGTGACGAAAAAACGAAGGGTAAAAAACTTCCATGACCCGATTGAGGTTCGGAAAGGATTTTTGGGTATGAAACTAACCAGTGACGGCTGAAAGCTATCATAGGTGTAGAACTCACAGATACCTTCGTTTTGACTGGTTATGGCTCCCGTAACTCTAAACGAGCCAAGAGTTATGGCCCTCCGAAGAATCGATATCCACAGGGTGCAACATCTACGGTGCAAGGTGCAACATCCGTCCAAAATGACGAAACAGTGCCGTACGACCTTTAGAAATGAGTGCATGGATTTGAAACATTGCAGTACCATGGTGCACCACTCTCCAGCGATGGTAAATCATAGACCAGCCACGGGGATCCCGTTTTACAGAAAAAATACACGTGACGAAAAAACGAAGGGTAAAAAACTTTCTTGACCCGATTGAGGTTCGGAAAGGATTTTTTGGGTATGAAACTAACCAGTGACGACTGAAAGCCGTCATAGCTGTAGAACTCACAGATACCTTCGTTTCCACTGGTTATGGCTCCCGTAATCTAAACGAGCCAAGAGTTATGGCCCTCCGAAGAATCGATATCCATAGGGTGCAACATCTACGGTGCAAGGTTCAACATCCGTCCAAAATGACGAAACAGTGTCGTACGACCTTTGGAAATGAGTGCATGGATTTGAAACATTGTAGTACCATGGTGCACCACTCTCCAGCGATGGTAAATCATAGACCAGCCACGGGGATCCCGTTTTACAGAAAAAATCCACGTGACGAAAAAACGAAGGGTAAAAAACTTCCTTGACCCGATTGAGGTTCGGATAGGATTTTTTGGGTATGAAACTAACCAGTGACGGCTGAAAGCAATCATAGCTGTAGAACTCACAGATACCTTCGTTTTGACTGGTAATGGCTCCCGTAACTCTAAACGAGCCAAGAGTTATGGCCCTCCGATGAATCGATATCCACAGGGTGCAACATCTACGGTGCAAGGTGCAACATCCGTCCAAAATGACGAAACAGTGCCGTACGACCTTTAGAAATGAGTGCATGGATTTGAAAAGGTGCGGTACCATGGTGTACCACTCTCCAGCGATGGTAAATCATAGACCAGCCACGGGGATCCTGTTTTACATAAAAAATCCACGTGACGAAAAAACGAAGGGTAAAAAACTTCCTTGACCCGATTGAGGTTCGGATAGGATTTTTTGGGTATGAAACTAACCAGTGACGGCTGAAAGCCATCGTAGCTGTAGAACTCACAAATACCTTCGTTTTGACTGGTTATGGCTCTCGTAACTCTAAACGAGACAAGAGTTATGGCCCTCCGAATAATCGATATCCATGGGGTGCAACATCTACGGTGCAAGGTGCAACATCCGTCCAAAATGACGAAACCGTGCCGTACGACCTTTAGAAATGGGTGCATGGATTTGAAACGGTGCAGTACCATGGTGCACCACTCTCCAGCGATGGTAAATCATTGACCAGCCACGGGGATCCCGTTTTACAGAAAAAATCCACGTGACGAAAAAACGAAGGGTAAAAAACTTCCTTGACCCGATTGAGGTTCGGATAGGATTTTTTGGGTATGAAACTAACCAGTGACTGCTAAAAGGCGTCATAGCTGTAGAACTCACAGATACCTTCGTTTTGACTGGTTATGGCTGCCGTAACTATAAACGAGCCAAGAGTTATGGCCCTCCGAAGAATCGATATCCACAGGGTGCAACATCTACGGTGCAAGGTGCAACATCCGTCCAAAATGACGAAACAGTGCCGTAGGACCTTTAGAAATGAGTGCATGGATTTGAAACATTGCAGTACCATGTTGCACCACTCTCCAGCGATGGTAAATCATAGACCAGCCACGGGGATCCCGTTTTACAGAAAAAATCCACGTGACGAAAAAACGAAGGGTAAAAAACTTCCTTGACCAGATTGAGGTTCGGATAGGATTTTTTGGGTATGAAACTAACCAGTGATGGCTAAAAGCCATCATAGCTGTAGAACTCACAAATACCTTTGTTTTGACTGGTTATGGCTCCCGTAACTCTAAACGAGCCAAGAGTTATGGCCCTCCGATTAATCGATATCCATAGGGTGCAACATCTACGGTGCAAGGTGCAACATCCGTCCAAAATGACGAAACCGTGCCGTACGACCCTTAGAAATGGGTGCATGGATTTGAAACGGTGCAGTACCATGGTGCACCATTCTCCAGCGATGGTAAATCATTGACCAACCACGGGGATCCCGATTTACAGAAAAATCCACGTGACGAAAAAACGAAGGGTAAAAAACTTCCTTGACCCGATTGAGGTTCGGATAGGATTTTTTGGGTATGAAACTAACCAGTGACGGCTGAAAGCCGTCATAGATGTAGAACTCACAGATACCTTCGTTTTGACTGGTTATGGCTCCCGTAACTCTAAACGAGCCAAGAATTATGGCCCTCCGAATAATCGATATCCATTGGGTGCAACATATACGGTGCAAGGTGCAACATCCGTCCAAAATGACGAAACCGTGCCGTACGACCTTTAGAAATGGGTGCATGGATTTGAAACGGTGCAGTACCATGGTGCACCACTCTCCAGCGATGCTAAATCATTGACCAGCCACGGGGATCCCATTTTTACAGAAAAAATCCACGTGACGAAAAAACAAAGGGTAAAAAACATCCATGACACGATTGAGGTTCGGATAGGATTTTTTGGATATGAAACTAACCAGTGACGGCTGAAAGCGGTCATAGCTGTAGAACTCACAGATACCTTCATTTTGACTGGTTATGGCTCCCGTAACTCTAAACGAGCCAAGAGTTATGGCCCTCCGAATAATCGATATCCACATGGTGCAATATATACGGTGCAAGGTGCAACATCCGTCCAAAATGACGAAACAGTGCCGTACGACCTTTAGAAATGGGTGCATGGATTTGAAAAGGTGCAGTACCATGGTGCACCACTCTCCAGCGATGGTAACTCATAGACCAGCCACGGGGATCCCGTTTTACAGAAAAATTCCACGTGACGAAAAAACGAAGGGTAAAAAACTTCCTTGACCCGATTGAGGTTCGGATAGGATTTTTTGGGTATGAAACTAACCAGTGACGGCTGAAAGCCGTCATAGCTGTAGAATTCATAGGTACCTTCGTTTTGACTGGTTATGGCTCCCGTAACTCTAAACGAGCCAAGAGTTATGACCCTCCGAATAATCGATATCCATAGGGTGCAACATCTACGGTGCAAGGTGAAACATCCGTCCAAAATGACGAAACCATGCCGTACGACCTTTAGAAATGGGTGCATGGATTTGAAACGGTGTAGTACCATGGTGCACCACTCTCCAGCGATGGTAAATCATTGACCAGCCACAGGGATCCCCTTTTACAGAAAAAATCCACGTGACGAAAAAACGAAGGGTAAAAAACTTCCATGACCCGATTGAGGTTCGGATAGGATTTTTTGGGTATGAAACTAACCAGTGACGGCTGAAAGCCATCATAGCTGTAGAACTCACAGATACCTTCGTTTTGACTGGTTATGGCTCCCGTAACTCTAAACGAGCCAAGAGTTATGGCCCTCCGAATAATCGATATCCACAGGGTGCAACATCTATGGTGCAAGGTGCAACATCCGTCCAAAATGACGAAACAGTGTCGTACGACCTTTAGAAATGGGTACATGGATTTGAAATGGTGCAGTACCATGGTGAACCACTCTCCAGCGATGGTAACTCATAGACCAGCCACGGGGATCCCGTTTTACAGAAAAAATCCACGTGACGAAAATACGAAGGGTAAAAAACTTCCTTGACCCTATTGAGGTTCGGATAGGATTTTTTGGGTATGAAACTAACCAGTTGTTTGCGCAAAAAATGGGCAAACACCTCCAAGTCGTGTGATTTAGTCGAATTTATGTGATTCTTAGTGATTTGGATGAGTTATGCAAATATGTAAAAAGCAGGGGCTAAAATGTAAAAGACACACAGATTTATAGTGGTTCGGCCAGAACGTGCCTACGTCCACTTTATATGTTATTATCATTTTCCTTTCAGATTACAAGTACAAAGCTTTGCATACAAGTATATGAAAGTTGTTTGAAAGTTCCTTCCGTGCTTGAGCTCTCAAACTTGTCTGCCATTGTTGTACCCCTGCCCCTCTATTTATAGAGTGAGGTTGGGGGCAGGGGTCTTGGATGTATATAGCTGCTGGTGGGCCCGGGCTGGAGCAATCTGGACTGGTAATCTTCTGGTTCGGCAAAGCTCCATTCGGTTTTGAGCTTGGACCGGTGGTAGGCGTGCATGTGGACTGGCAGTGGAAAAGAGAGGGTTGGTTCGGTGCTTGCTTGGACCGGTAGTAGGAGTGTGAGAGGGGATGGTCCGGTTAGGACTTTGGTCCGGTCGTGGGTTGGTAGGTTGGTTCGGTGTACCGAACCAGTTGGTTCGGTATTGGAGGGCTTGGGCCGAATGAAAGCTTGGGGCCGAATGAAAGCTTCGGGCCGAATGAGCTTCTACATTGAGAATGTTGGATGGACTTCTAGGCTTGCATTGAGCCTTGTGTTTGTCGAACATAGTGGGGGTTGTGAGCCCGGGTGAAACTGTGATTCCTTGGTCTCGAGATCTTCTGGGTGAGAATTCGCCCAACATTTTCCCCCCAAAGTGGGGCACGTGCTTGCATGTGTCGCGCTTTGTTTCCCTATGGTAGGAAAGCTTGTTTTGTAACGCCATGCGCTGGATGTTCATATCCTATCGGTGTCCTCATGCCTTGCGGTAGGAAGGCGTGTTTTGTAATGTAATGAGCTGGATGTCCATATCCTGTTGATTTCCTGCAAAGGAATTTACAGTTTTAGTGTGATTTCAAATAACGATTGCTCGGGATCGAAATTTTTGAGATAGAGCGAATCGTGCCGTTCGGGGCGAGAGGGTGTGCCCCGAGGGGGTTTAGCATTACCGATGCCAGGTTCACGTTAGAGTGGGTCCCTGGATCGTTCGTCAAGGTGGTTTATCGCCAGCTCAGAGCATGCCTAGGGATCGTTCGCGACCCCGTACATGTGTAAGTAGCTTAGCCATTTCATAATTATTAGAATCAAATATCTGTTTAACCGATGAGCTTAAAAAGGATGTCAAAGTGCGAATTCTCACGACGATAGGGTTAATAGCCATTCAGAGCGTGCCTATGGACCGTTCATGGTTGCGTACACATGTAGATGATTAACCCACGTTGGTGAGAGATTTACGACTCATTCATTGTTATCATATTCTCTACTTTATTAGTAGGTCCTAGAGTTCGGTACTTATATGAGTGAGGTGCCCTGCATGCCCCCTGTTTCTGGTTTCTGCTAGTAGAGACAGTTTCATTCGGCCTCGAGTAGGTAAGGTTTTCATTCGGTTGGAGGTTGGTCCGGCATGCCGAATCATCTGGTCCGATGGTGTTCCTCCAGTCTATATATAGGGGCTACACCCCCTTAGTTTTTCTTCACCGAATCAACAAGCGCCGAACCAATACTATACCGAATCAAACACTTTGCCGAATCAAGTCATTTCCGAACCAGGTATACATTCCTTTGCCGAATGATCTTTATTACCGGATGATCCTGATTTGCCGAATACATACGAAGGGCTTTGCTTTACCGAATGAGACTTAGGCCTTAGGGCCGAATGATATGTATACCGAATCGAATTTTAGTGCCGAACGGCCGTACACTTTCAATGCCGAATGAACTTATCATCTTACTGCCGAATGAACATAGGACCCTAGTACCGAATGGTCTTGAATCCCAGTGCCAAATGACTTTTGTATTCAGACTTTGAGTGGAATTCCAGATTTACGCATGCTTGCTTGCTTATACTTCCGTTCTAACGTCATGTTTTTCACTTTTGTGTACGCAGATAAATGTCTCGCATGGCGGAAACACGATCAGACAGACGGAAATCCAAGGATGAAGGAGAGTCTTCTTCCGTGCCCCCAGCCCAACCAGGATCCGGGCAACATCGACCTGTTCCGAGGTCGTTAGTGGACGGATATGGTCCACAGGAACTTCTGGCCTCCCCTCCCGATTGCTTTCCTAGCTCCCTAAAGGAGGAGCAAATTGACGTTATATCCCGTTCCTTTGGGATAGACAGGGCTCTTGTGCTGTTGCCGGGGGAGGGGGTCATGCCATATGATCCCCCTGAGGGATACTTCGCTTACAGCCGATACCATTGTATGTGCGGGGCTATTCCTCCAGTCAACGCCTTGATATTAAGCTTCGTCACTTATCTGAAGGTGGCTCCCTTCCAGCTCCAGCCCAACTCTTATGCCATTCTGGTATGCTTGTATGCTATCTTCCAGAAGAGGTATGGGCGCGCCCCCTCCAATCGGGAAATACGATATCTGTACAATCTGAGGGGGTACAGGAAGGGGTCCCCATATATTAGCTTGGAGTCAGCCGTTTCCTTCAAGCCGGTTTTGGATTTATACTCGAAGTATAGCATGTTCAAGAAGGAATGGTTCTTTGTCAGGGATGACTCCGTCTCTATTCGTCGATTTACCTCCGGATGTAAGTCAAAACTCTACTCATAATTCTTGCCTTGGCTGTAATTCTCTTTCTTATGTGTTTTCCTTTCTTGCTAGCGATAGGTGGTTTTGCGGTTGTGGAAGATGATCGCCTGGTTCAGATGGCAGCTGAAATTGAAGCTATTTCAGGGAGAGACAGATAGGCTGCTTATTTGATTAGGAATGCCAGGCTCTTGATGTACAATTTGATCCTCCCACATCAGTCCGTAGTCAAGCAGAGGGACACGACAGAAGAGAAGGCTGCCCAGCCTAAAGGAGGGGCCACAGCGAAGGGTGGCAAGAGGAAGCCCTTTGCACAACACCCAGTCGTAGGAGGCAAGAAGCTTAAGGAGTCCGATGGCCCTTCTCCCAGTACTTGCCCGATTATTCCGGAGGAGGAAGGTGTGGAAAAGGGCGAAGAAGGTGAAGTTGGAGAAGGGTCAGAGGGTGGAGGAGACGGCGATGGCCAAGGTGGTAGTGATGCTGGTGCCTTAACCTCTGGGCAAGACCCTGAACTGGATGAGGCTCTCCGTCGAGCCTTCGGGGAATCGGAGGAAGAATCGGAAGCGGAAAAGGTAAAGGAGGCGGGCAAGGCCGTGGCTGGTGCCGATCCGTCCCCTAAAGGCTCCTCAGCTAGGGTAACTTCGGCGGTGCAAGGTGAACTTTTGACTTTCGCCGATTCCATTTTCGATAAGGACTTAGGAATATTTTATGATTCACTCCCGTCCTGGAATGAGATTCAGGACTTATTGCAGTACCCCACTCCTCCGCAGGGTTTGTATAAGAGATGTGCCTTCTCACTTTTCTTTCTTTTTAACTTAACATGTTTCTCGAATTGTGAACCATTGTATGTTCGTAACACTTGTTTTTTATTCCAGGGGCAGGCCAGGTGGTTAAAACGTCAGATGTTCGACACCGCCTCGAACAATTCAAGTTGATGAGAGCTTCTGCGAAGCCTCCCACTGGTCGTACTGGGGACATAGTCAGTTACCGTCCTCTTCTTGGGGTCATTGAAGAGAGCATTCAGAAAAAGAGGGCGGAGTCGTTCCTTATTTGAGTCCTCCCCTGGTCCGCAGCCTCCTACTCAGCCTCCTCGTGATACCACGGAGGAGAGCACGGAGTCTGGCCCTCCTCATCCTCCTTTCAAGAATCCAACTGTCATCCGTATAAGACGCCCTGACGTGCCTCATCACGTGCCTCGTGACCCCTTTGCCGGTCATCCTGATTTAGATCCAAGCTCTCAGGATATCTCATTTGATGAGGCCACGGGTGAGCACCTTCTTCCCCGCAACCCCATGGTACGAGTGCTTGATGAGGCCAAATCCCTAGATCTTGATCTGCTCACTACTCGGGTAGTTACCATGGGGAACGAGGCCAAGGCTAATATCGATCGGGTGGCTGAAGAGACCAAGAAGTTAATGGAGCATCATGCTCGTTTAGTCAAGGCCGGGAAGGAGATTGGGAGCGCTAATATTCGGTTGCGGCTAAAGGTTGCCGATCAGGCCAAACAGCTTGCCGATCAAGCTATTCAGATCTCTCAGCATGAGGAAGCCTCCAGGCGGCTAAAAGAGACTATGGAAAAGGCTAGTAGGGTAGAGCTACGGAAGATGGAGGCCGCCTGCAAGGAGCGGATTAACATGGCCATTGCGACAGTGGATGAGGTTCGGAATGCGGATCTCGAGCGGGTGGAGGAATTGTCTGGGAGGGTTGAGGCCGCTGAGATAGCTCAAGTCAAGCTAAAGGAAGAGATGGAGGAGATGAGGAGGTCTCTCCAGGCTGACTTCTTGAGATACCGATAAGAGAGGGATGCTGCTGTCGCCAAGTCGCAGGTTTCCGAGGCCCGGGTGAGGGAGTTTGAGGAGAATGAGGGGATGATGGATGAAATGCTGCAGGACATGTACTTCCGCACTTGGAAGGAGGGCAGCTTGTCTTGGATGGATGACTATCCCCGGGTCATGGCCAAGGTATACCTTCGGGCTTTAGAGGAGGCCAGGGTCAATGCGGGTAAGGAGGGTGGAGAGGCTTTTAATATGGATGCGGTCACTGCTCAGTTCTCGAAGGAGGAGCAAGCGGCGGTGAAGGAGGGGATGCGGCTGCTTGCTGCGGAGGAAGCGGGTGTGCATTTGGATAATGAGGATCAAGCGGCGGACGCTGGTGAGTTATTCTTCTCTTTTCCTTTTCTTTCTGGGTTTCCCTAACTTGATCGTTTATCATTTGTATAACGAATTCCTCTTCTGAATTAGACAGGTGGAACTTCCGATCAACATGCTGGGAGCTCTAGCCCTGCGGCCAAGTAGGCTTGGGAAGTTGGTGATGGAGTATGGACGCAGCTGGTTACATGTCCGGATTCGGCTGCCTTTTTATTTCTTTTTATCGCTGTTTACGTTAGTCCAAGACATTGATGTGACTGTAATAATAATATTTGCAAAGAATAACTTTGTGTGATTTTATAATATAAGCAGATTTTGTTATGTTTAAATGTTGTTGTCATTTTGATGTGCTACATGAGAATTATGCAGATGCCTGTGATTTTAGTTGTTTTGATGTTAAGCTGTTGCTTGAAGTATAATTTCATATTTTGCAATGTTAGTGTGACGTATGAATATGTACAAGAGAAGAGAGTACCGCCCTTCATGTTTTATTTGCAGGCGGTGGCTTTGAGCGTCTTGTGTAATTGATCATGGATATAGCTGAGTACTTTGCCACCCAGTATGCAGGCTTAGATTCTCACGAGTGAATGCTTCATATTTTGTTTCCTGTACTTTAGAATTCGTTATACAGGATAGGAGAAAAGTATTTAAATGAAATGGAAATATAGAAAAAGTAAAACTTCCAGTCACGGAAGGCCGTCGATGTGCTTAAGTTCGTGGCAAACGGGTTTTGTAGTCACTTTCCCTAGCTGTGGGTCTTGGAGACATTTGTCACCCATCTTACGCCTCCGCGGGGAGTTTTCTTGTGACGACCGCCCATGACTCCCGCACCAAATGAAGGGAATAGTGCGCTGAAAGACGCGCCAGGCAGCCATGGACGATAGTCAGGGTAAAATAAAACAACAAACTTTATCGTACAACTCACAGCGCATGGATAAAATACAATAGAGAAATATATAGTGAAGCTCCATAACAGAAAATCATCATATAAGCATCATAGTAGTTTTATACAAACATGAATCATCCATACATCAAGGCCTCACTACATAACACTCAATCAAATACAGCAGCGGATACCCATTACATATAATAAGAAATAATATGCAAAAGCCTCCTGCTCGTCCTCGTCATCATCAGCGTAGATCTCCAAGAATAGCACCTGTCACCTGCTACCTAGTCTGCCCATCCCAACATGGATGAACAGCCCAAGGTAATAAGAGGAGACATAAAACCTTGAGTCAGACAAAGTCTTAGTGAGCAGTAAATTAACTATCAAACATACCAAAAGAGCATAAGGGATAAAAGGAATAGGAACCAAACCATCCCACTCCACCTCTTTCTACAGTGATAGCCCCCAGACACACACTAAGGAGAAGCAAGCATAACATAGCAGGTAATTAAAGTAAAGCAATAATCACTCGAGTCAAGGACGATGTTTCCCAAATACAAACCCCCAAGGCCTAAACCAAGATCAGATAAGCACCCAGAAAACACCGCTCTTGAGACCGAATGATGATACAACCAAACATCCATGACTCTGGCTATCACTGTTATCATTGCCTTGATTTCACCGTTAGTTGAATGACCACCTGTCAAGGGCTAATGGTAACCCCGGTTTTAGACATAACTCCGCACGTCATCATGACCCGTGCCTAAGCCGAACGCATCAGCCCAGAGTACTAGCACGTCATCGTGACCCGTGCTTGGAACGTCATCGTGACCCGTTCCAACGTACCCTTGCTTTGAGTAATCTAGAACCTTCAACAACGATGAGATCTTAGCCTCCTAGTCATCTTCCTTGACGACTATTTCCATACTAGCTCAAGCGCCTCTCAAGCTAACCATTATCCGCACCAACCCGGACCACATCACCGAGTTATAACTTCGCACGTCGTCATGACCCGTGCTTGGAACGTCATCGTGACCCGTCCCATCACAACATATGTCTTGCCTCATCATCTCATAGCAAAGTCCCATCTTGGAACGTCATCATGGCCCGTCCCATTTCAACATACGCCTTGCCTCATCACACCATAGCAAAGTCCCATATCAACATCATGCTTTGCCTTCTCACACCATGGCAAGATCCCACATCCTCGAATCCATCCATATGAGCTCCCACATCCGCTTCATATGCTATAGGCAGCTTTCACCATTCAAGAGCCTTTCCACTTAGCTTTTGAATCATCTTCAACCATCTTGTTCCAAATCAACTACAAGCTAACTTGGAACAATCAATTCTATCATACATTCACACAATCAATCATTAATACAACTAATCAAGCATTCAAACAAGATCTAACAAGCAATATCAACTATAATGGCAATTTCGTAAATAAATGAGCAAAAGTCCAACATATGTGAAATCATGGTTTTTAGCATAGATCTATCAAATATAAAACATGGGTTTTGTCTCTAATACTTGTTAAATAAACTTGCATAAGTAAACATCTTTGGAAACAATGGATCTAGACTCGGATCTAAGAAAAATGCATGAAATCTCTAACTTTAACACTCAAACAAGCCATCAATCCACTATACTCCTTTGGGTCCGCGTGAGAGATAACTACCACTCACCAAATCACCCAAACACCTTGAAAACTAAACACTTCAGATCTGGACAGCGAAGATCAAGGCTTGATCCGGCAATATCTCGCTTCAATCGATGAAATTTAGCTCGAACGGATGAAGATCTTCAACTTTGGCTCTTGGATCTTCAATCTAAATCTTCAATCTTGGATGGATGTTAGAACTAGATTGGAATGGAGAAAAGAAGATGAAGAAATGTTGTAGTCGAGTTCCCAAAATGGCAGCACTTTGTCGCTTCAAAAACCGGTGCCAAAAAGTGAGCCAAACCCCTCTATTTATAGGCTGATTTGTCCATGAGTCGTCGCCCCTTAGGTCGTCGCCGACCCAACTCTTGCCGACTCAACATGAGTCGTTCACGACTCATTACCATGCCGACCTATCTATACACACACACCCATCATCCTACCGACTCAAGCGCTCATGACCTAACACATGGCCTGCCCTAAACACCTAGCCGACTTACGACTCAATACAAGTGCCGACCTAACCCCTAGCCGACTCATCATAAGCCGGTCACGACTCAAGCCCCTTTGCCGACTCAACCACACTAAGCTAATATGGCCTACCGTCTTAACACTTCCTGCCGACTCAACAACTCACCCTTATGGCCGACCTAAGCCCTAACCGACCTATGACCAACGACTTAACACACAGCCGCTAATATTCCCAAGTCCTAAGTCGTATGACGACTCAACTATACACACACGACTCAACTACCCAGCTAACTCTAAGTCGCTAACGACTCAAGCCACTATCCCTTAGGTCGGTAACACGACTTAACAACTTAACCAACTTAGGTCGTTACTTCCTATGAGTCGGTCATCCCACTAAGCCGGTCCAACCATAACCCGGTAACTTGTTAACCCGGTCAAACTTATAGGTCGCTTAACTCTATGAGTCGGCCCAAACCTTAAGTCGTCTAAACCTTATAAGCCTTCCATCCTATGAGTCGTAACTCGTACACGACTCATCCTTAACCCGAAAATCCTTAAGTCGCAACCTCCTTAACTCGACCACCTTCCTTAAGTCGGCAACATCAATAAGTCGTGTAAACGACTCATCTACTCACCGACCTAAGCTAACCCGCTCACGACCTAAGCTAACTCGGCAACTCTTAGGTCGTTACTTCTATAACTCGGTCACTATACCTAGGTCGTAACTCATGCACGACCTAACCTATGAGTCGGTCACGACTCATCACTTGCACTCGGGTCAACTTCTAAACGACTCAAGCTAGAGACAACATAAACAAAACTAATGACCTGCAAATTCTACGATTTATCGACACGTAAAATACGGGTCGTTACATTCTCTCCCCCTTAGGAATTTCGCCCCCGAAATTCCAAGCAAACAACAACAATCAAAATTATTCCGCATGCCTATCATCCATAGCAATCAACAAACCATGCATCCAATTCTAGCCTAGCATGCAGAATTCTAAGACTTAGAACAAGCTACAAATTCATGAGATGTCACGACACTTTAGGGCCATACCTCGAAGAGTCCGGGATGAGCTGCCTTCATCCTCTCTTCCTCCTCCCATGTACAGTCGTTAACATCATCACTCCATTGTACCTTGAGCAACGTAATCGTCTTCCTCCTAAGCTGTTTCGTATTGGTTTCAACAATACGAAGCGGCTTACGAGGTCTCGTAACCACGGGATCAACCTCTAAGTCTTCACAGCTATCAGCAGAAACCACCGTAGTAGGGTCATGCACATACTTCCGTAGATAAGATACATGAAAAACATTGTGCACACCCGCCATCTTTTCCGGTAACTCCAATCTATAAGCGAGCTTTCCAATTCGCTCGATAATCGGGAATGGTCCAACAAATCTCGGAGTCAATTTCCCTTTCTTCCCGAATCTAATAACATTCTTCAATGGAGAAATCTTCACAAAAACCATATCGCCTACGTCGAACTCCAAATCCTTTCGACGATTATCTGCATAACTTTTCTGACGATCTTGGGCTGCCTTCATTCTTTGCCGAATGATCTCTATACAATCCGAAGTTTGTTGAATCATCTCTGGCCCAAGTATCAACTTTTCTCCAGTTTTCAACCAACATGTCGGAGAGTTACACGGTCTTCCATACAATGCTTCATATGGCGCCATGCCAATACTCGACTGATAACTGTTATTATAAGCAAACTCCACCAAATGAAGGTGATCTTCCCATGATCCTCCGAAGTCCAAAACACATGCTCTAAGAAGATCTTCCAAAACTCGGTTGACTCTCTCAGTCTGACCGTCTGTTTGAGGGTGATAAGCTGTACTCAAACACAACTCGGTTCCCAAAACTTCCTGGAAGCTCTTCCAAAATCCACTAGTGAACAATGGGTCTCGATCGCTCACTATACTCTTCGGAACACCATGGAATCGAACAATCCACTTCACATAAAGCTCAGCCAACTTCGATGCAGTCCTAGTCGATCGAACAGGAATGAACCTTGCACTCTTGGTCAAACGATCTACGACGACCCAAATCCCTTCATTCCCTGCTCTTGTCCTAGGTAGACCATCGATAAAATCCATCGACACTTGCTCCCACTTCCATGTAGGAACCTCTAATGGCTGAAGCAATCCACTGGGCTTCTTCTGCTCAGCTTTCACCAACTGGCAGTTCATACACTTGGAAATAAAATTTCCAACATCCTTCTTCATACCTTCCCAGTAGTAGGTTCTCTTCATATCCCGATACATCTTATTTCCACCTGGATGAATCATCAACTTCGAGTGATGACTTTCCCTTAGAACTTCATCTCTCAATCCATCTATATTGGGAACAACCAATCGTCCTTGCTTTCGAAGCCAACCCTCTTGATCGACCTCGAATCCTTTATCCTTCTCTGGTTCCAATCCAGATTCCAAATCACGGATAATCTTGACAAGCTTATCATCTCTCTTTTGGCTCTCGCCAATTCTTTCCACAAGAGTAGGCCTTATCGATAAGTTTGCCAACATCTCAGGTTCCAATTCACATCTAGGCCTGAAATCAAACTCAGCCAAATACTCAAGACTCTTCCATTCCGAAAACATGGCTCCCAATCCTGCATGTCTTCGACTTAACGTATCTGCCACTGCGTTACCTTTTCCCGGAGTATAGGCTATACCAAAATCATATGATGCTAGAAACTCTAGCCACCTTTGCTGTCGAAGATTCAAATCCTTTTGGGAGAACAGATACTTTAACGACTTATGATCTGTAAACAACACAAATCTAACTCCCAATAGGTAATGTCTCCACATCTTCAAAGCAAACACAATCGCCGCTAACTCCAAATCATGAGTCGGATAATTTCTTTCATGCGGCTTCAGTTGTCGACTTGCATACGCAACAACTTTATCCTTCTGCATCAGCACTGCTCCAAGTCCAGTACCACATGCATCGGTGTAAACCACCATCTCATCATTCCCACTTGGAATAGTCAAAACAGGAGCACTCGTCAGTCGCTCTTTCAGGATTACGAAAGCTTGCTCACACTTATCATCCCATCTGAACACTGGTTCTTCTTCGTCAATCCTGTCAACGGTGCAGCTATCTTGGAAAAGTCTTTGATAAACCGTCGATAATATCCTGCTAATCCAAGAAAACTTCTCACATCAGATGCATTCTTAGGCCTAACCCAATCCTGGATTGCTGCTACCTTAGCGGGATCAACCGCTATTCCATTTCCAGAAATAACATGGCCTAAGAACCTCACTTCACTCTTCCAGAAGTGACACTTCGAAAACTTAGCCTTCAGCTGATGTTTCCGCAAAATTTCCAAAACAATCCTCAAGTGCGTCTTGTGCTCTTCCTCGGTTCTGGAATAAATCAGAATATCATCCACGAACATAAGCACGAACTTATTCAACTGATCTCTGAACACTCTATTCATAAGATCCACAAAATATGCTGGCGCGTTAGTCAATCCAAACGGCATTACCAGCCACTCATAAAACCCGGATGGTGTCCTGAAAGCAGTCTTCGGCACACTATCCTTCGCCACTCTTAACTGGTGAAATCCCGTTGCCAAATCCATCTGAGAAAACACCTTAGCCTCGTGAAGCTGATCAAACAAGTCATCTATTCTCGGCAATGGATACTTGTTCTTCTTAGTCACCTTATTCAACTCACGATAATCAACACACAACCTCAACGATCCATCCGCTTTGGTTGCGAACACAACTGGTGCACCCCATTCGGACACACTTCTCCGAATGAATCCTTTCCGCAAAAGGTCATCAACCTGCACCTTCAGCTCTTGCTGCTCCCTCGGTGCCATCCGCCTAAGAGGCATCACAACAGGTCTGGCTCCCTCAACTAGATTGATACGAAACTCGATCTCCCTATGCGGCGGCAACCCTTTGACTTCGTCAAAGACATCCTCAAATTCATTCACAATAGGCACCGATGACAGTCCATCCCGTGGAACAACCAGCGAATACATGAAGCTCATGAAGACGCCTTCCTCATGCTTACATCGTATCACAACCTTTCGCCCTTCCACATTCCCGACTGTCACCTCAAGCCTCTCACAATCAATCCTTGCCGCATACTTCCTAAGCCAGTCCATACCCAAAATAATCCCGAACCCCGCAAAGTTCAGAACAAAGCAATCATAAACAAACGAGCAATCATGACTCGACACAACTAGACCACGGCATATCATACACAAACATGACGAACCCCCAACTGGATTAGTCACAACCAATGGCCTATCAACAATATCCGGTTCCAAACCTAACCGGCCTACCAAATCATCACAAACAAAAGAATGCGACGCTCCAGTATCAAACAATACTCTAACTGGAACACCACAAATGGAAAGAGTACCTTGAACCACCACACTCTTCCCCTTCTCTTCAGTAGTAGGAGCTTTCGAAGACGATGGAACAGCCCCCAAAGCATAGGCTTGCACAACCTGCCTATCTTTCCTCGGTTCTGGACAGTCCGTCTTGATATGTCCCAGCTTATCACAGTTGTGGCACTTCAACTGCACCTTTGGATTCTTGCAATCCCGGGAGAGATGACCCTTCTGTCGGCAGTTGTGACAGGTAACTTCGCCTTTCGGCTTCTTCTGGCCATCCTTACCCTTCTGTTGCTGCTGCTTCCTCTTCTTGTTGCCACTCTGCTGTGGTTTAGATCCTTCCCTGGTTCCAGCAACAACAGAGCTTTCCTTAGGAAACAAACTCTCATGCCTGAGAACTTTCTCCACAAGCTTCTCAAACGGATCATCCAAATGATCCACCAACTGCCTTCCAAGATAAGCATCCAAACCGGTCACAAACTTCTCGTTCTTCTGGTAGGGAGAATCAATATATGATCTGGCATACTTGGACAAAGCTTCGAACTCAGAAATATACTCAAGAACAGGCCTCCCACCTTGCTTGAGCTCTACAAACCTCTTAAACAAAACAGACTTCTGAGCCGTAGAGATAAACTTAGCTTCAAATCTAACTTGGAATTGCTCCCAAGTAATCTCTTCTTCTGGGGTATCTATGGTGATAGAATTCCACCAATCAGCAGCTCTTCCCTGAAGCAGTCTCGATGCAAGCTTCCTCTTGGTTGCATCCTCAATCCCCAAGTCACCAAAGATTCTTCGGCAAGCATCAATCCATCTTTGTACTTCAATGGTCGACTCCGTCCCCAAGAAAGCTTTTCCTCCGAGAGAAGTATAATCCTTGCAAAGCTTAGCAAAATCCACCGGTCTCGGAGCTTGGACTTGAACTCCCACATCCACAGATGATCCTGAAGCTGGTATCCTCCTCATGATTGAAGTCATCATGGCCTCAAACATAGGAGCATAATCAACAGCCTCCCTAGCAGCACGGCTATTCCTCGCAGCTTGTCTCTCACTTCTGCTCATCCTCAATATCTGTAAAAAGGAATGATCAGAACACCTTAAGAAACAACTGCATAAGGAGTCCAAATCCTTCTAAGCTACTATATTATATATAGTAATCATCCATCAAAATACAATTACGTCTCTCATACGTAGTTACACCAGCGAGCGTTGGCTAAAACCGATTAACCAAAGCTCTGATACCAAATGTGACGACCGCCCATGACTCCCGCACCAAATGAAGGGAATAGTGCGCTGAAAGACGTGCCAGGCAGCCATGGACGATAGTCAGGGTAAAATAAAACAACAAACTCTATCGTACAACTCACAGCGCATGGATAAAATACAATAGAGAAATATATAGTGAAGCTCCATAACAGAAAATCATCATATAAGCATCATAGTAGTTTTATACAAACATGAATCATCCATACATCAAGGCCTCACTACATAACACTCAATCAAATACAGCAGCGGATACCCAGTACATATAATAAGAAATAATATGCAAAAGCCTCCTGCTCGTCCTCGTCATCATCAGCGTAGATCTCCAAGAACAGCACCTGTCACCTGCTACCTAGTCTGCCCATCCCAACATGGATGAACAGCCCAAGGTAATAAGAGGAGACGTAAAACCTTGAGTCAGACAAAGTCTTAGTGAGCAGTAAATTAACTATCAAACATACCAAAAGAGCATAAGGGATAAAAGGAATAGGAACCAAACCATCCCACTCCACCTCTTTCTACAGTGATAGCCCCCAGACACACACTAAGGAGAAGCAAGCATAACATAGCAGGTAATTAAAGTAAAGCAATAATCACTCGAGTCAAGGACGATGTTTCCCAAATACAAACCCCCAAGGCCTAAACCAAGATCAGATAAGCACCCAGAAAACACCGCTCTTGAGACCGAATGATGATACAACCAAACATCCATGACTCTGGCTATCACTGTTATCATTGCCTTGATTTCACCGTTAGTTGAATGACCACCTGTCAAGGGCTAATGGTAACCCCGGTTTTAGACATAACTCCGCACGTCATCATGACCCGTGCCTAAGCCGAACGCATCAGCCCAGAGTACTAGCACGTCATCGTGACCCGTGCTTGGAACGTCATCGTGACCCGTTCCAACGTACCCTTGCTTTGAGTAATCTAGAACCTTCAACAACGATGAGATCTTAGCCTCCTAGTCATCTTCCTTGACGACTATTTCCATACTAGCTCAAGCGCCTCTCAAGCTAACCATTATCCGCACCAACCCGGACCACATCACCGAGTTATAACTTCGCACGTCGTCATGACCCGTGCTTGGAACGTCATCGTGACCCGTCCCATCACAACATATGTCTTGCCTCATCATCTCATAGCAAAGTCCCATCTTGGAACGTCATCATGGCCCGTCCCATTTCAACATACGCCTTGCCTCATCACACCATAGCAAAGTCCCATATCAACATCATGCTTTGCCTTCTCACACCATGGCAAGATCCCACATCCTCGAATCCATCCATATGAGCTCCCACATCCGCTTCATATGCTATAGGCAGCTTTCACCATTCAAGAGCCTTTCCACTTAGCTTTTGAATCATCTTCAACCATCTTGTTCCAAATCAACTACAAGCTAACTTGGAACAATCAATTCTATCATACATTCACACAATCAATCATTAATACAACTAATCAAGCATTCAAACAAGATCTAACAAGCAATATCAACTATAATGGCAATTTCGTAAATAAATGAGCAAAAGTCCAACATATGTGAAATCATGGTTTTTAGCATAGATCTATCAAATATAAAACATGGGTTTTGTCTCTAATACTTGTTAAATAAACTTGCATAGGTAAACATCTTTGGAAACAATGGATCTAGACTCGGATCTAAGAAAAATGCATGAAATCTCTAACTTTAACACTCAAACAAGCCATCAATCCACTATACTCCTTTGGGTCCGCGTGAGAGATAACTACCACTCACCAAATCACCCAAACACCTTGAAAACTAAACACTTCAGATCTGGACAGCGAAGATCAAGGCTTGATCCGACAATATCTCGCTTCAATCGATGAAATCTAGCTCGAACGGATGAAGATCTTCAACTTTGGCTCTTGGATCTTCAATCTAAATCTTCAATCTTGGATGGATGTTAGAACTAGATTGGAATGGAGAAAAGAAGATGAAGAAATGTTGTAGTCGAGTTCCCAAAATGGCAGCACTTCGTCGCTTCAAAAACCGGTGCCAAAAAGTGAGCCAAACCCCTCTATTTATAGGCTGATTTGTCCATGAGTCGTCGCCCCTTAGGTCGTCGCCGACCCAACTCTTGCCGACTCAACATGAGTCGTTCACGACTCATTACCATGCCGACCTATCTATACACACACACCCATCATCCTACCGACTCAAGCGCTCACGACCTAACACATGGCCTGCCCTAAACACCTAGCCGACTTACGACTCAATACAAGTGCCGACCTAACCCCTAGCCGACTCATCATAAGCCGGTCACGACTCAAGCCCCTTTGCCGACTCAACCACACTAAGCTAATATGGCCTACCGTCTTAACACTTCCTGCCGACTCAACAACTCACCCTTATGGCCGACCTAAGCCCTAACCGACCTATGACCAACGACTTAACACACAGCCGCTAATATTCCCAAGTCCTAAGTCGTATGACGACTCAACTATACACACACGACTCAACTACCCAGCTAACTCTAAGTCGCTAACGACTCAAGCCACTATCCCTTAGGTCGGTAACACGACTTAACAACTTAACCAACTTAGGTCGTTACTTCCTATGAGTCGGTCATCCCACTAAGCCGGTCCAACCATAACCCGGTAACTTGTTAACCCGGTCAAACTTATAGGTCGCTTAACTCTATGAGTCGGCCCAAACCTTAAGTCGTCTAAACCTTATAAGCCTTCCATCCTATGAGTCGTAACTCGTACACGACTCATCCTTAACCCGGAAATCCTTAAGTCGCAACCTCCTTAACTCGACCACCTTCCTTAAGTCGGCAACATCACTAAGTCGTGTAAACGACTCATCTACTCACCGACCTAAGCTAACCCACTCACGACCTAAGCTAACTCGGCAACTCTTAGGTCGTTACTTCTATAACTCGGTCACTATACCTAGGTCGTAACTTATGCACGACCTAACCTATGAGTCGGTCACGACTCATCACTTGCACTCGGGTCAACTTCTAAACGACTCAAGCTAGAGACAACATAAACAAAACTAACGACCTGCAAATTCTACGATTTATCGACACGTAAAATACGGGTCGTTACATTTCTTTTTTACCACAGCCGCACTTAAGACACATCGGAGCCGAGATCGCGCACGGTAACTACCCGAACCATTAAGGTCCATAATCGTGGGTATTATTCGATTTACCGTGGCCGGCTAGCGTGGGTGCCGTTGGCCGTGAACTACCCCTGGCTGGCCACACCTTATGTTGGGGCTTAAAGTAGGTTCACAGTTGCCGGCGAGCCGAACGCCGTAATGAGCTGCCATCGGCTATAGTCGGCCTCTATGATGACTTATAATCGGCTCATTACAGTTGGCTTTGAGGGCAGGCGCGATCAATGAGTTAACCCGCAGCAGAGGGATGCTGGAGCAAAAGTGTCTCATTGGCGAGTGCATAGAATCGTAGCGTACCTGTTAGGCCTTGTCCAGATGAGGCCGCGGTGCGTCTTGAGTGGAGATGCCATAGGATTTTGTTCAACAGAAAAGGATAAAGCTTAACAAGCAGCCAAGATATAAAGGAACAAGTTAAAAAGAGACAAGATTTTTTAAAGTGGTTCGGCACGAAAGTACCTACATCCACTGATTCTCTTTGTTAATTCACTTCATATGGGCAGTACAAGTTAAGAAAAGTATCGACGGAGGTGTCGGATGTTCGATGCCCTCTGGAACACCTCTCCGTCCACTGTTGACAAAATATAAGCTCCGTTGTGGAGATCTTTATGAATTACATATGGTCCGTCCCAGATGGGGTCCAGTGCCCCGGGCGCGGAAAGATTCGCCTGAGGACAAGATCTCCTTCTTGTAAGCTGCAATGCTTGACTTTGGAGTTGTATAGTGCTGCCACTTTTTGTTTGTGAGCTGCTGCTTTGAGTGCTGCATCGTTTCTCCTTTCCTCAATCAGATCCAAAGAAATGAGGAGGAGTTCTTCGTTTTCTTCTGGATTGTAGTGGATCCTACGGTGGGAAGGAACAATAGTCTCAACAGGGAGCATTGCTTCCGATCCGTATGCCAAAGAGAAAGGAGTATGTCCCGTTGATGTTCTGAAAGATGTGCGGTAGGCCCAAAGTGCCGTAGGAAGTTCGTCCACCCAAGCGCCTTTTGACTTTTCAAGTTTCTTCTTGATTAGGGTTTTGAGAATTTTGTTGACAGCTTCGACTTGTCCGTTTGCCTGAGGATAAGCAACTGATGAGAAGCTTTTATAAATTCCATGCTCTTGGCACCAGTCGGCGAATTCTTCGCTGTCAAATTGGAGTCCATTGTCTGATACGATCTTGAGTGGTATTCCGTACCTGCACAGAATATTTTTGATCAAGAAGTTGATAACTTTTACTGAAGATATTTTATTTAGGGGTTCCTCTTCCACCCATTTGGTGAAATAATCGACTGCCACTATAGCATATTTGGCTCCGCCTCGGCCTATTGGCAGTTCGCCAATTAAATCAATTCCCCATACAGCAAAGGGCCAAGGGTTGGTCATTTGAGTAATCTCATTTGTGGGTAGTCGAGGAATCTTGGCAAATTTATGACATCTGTCGCATCTCTTGACGAATGGAGAGTGGTGCACCATGGTAGTGGTCCGTTTCAAATCCATGCACCCATTTCTCAAAGTCGTACGACACTGTTTCGTCATTTTGGACGGATGTTGAACCTTGCACCGTAGATGTTGCTCCCAATGGATATCGATTCTTCGGAGGGCCATAACTCTTGGCTCGTTTAGAGTTACGGGAGCGATAACCAGTCAAAACAAAGCTGTCAGTGAGTTCTACAGCTTTGATGGCTTTCAGCCATCACTGGTTAGTTTCATACCAAAAAAATCCTAACCGAACATCAATCGGGTCTTGGAAGTTTTTTATCCTTCGTTTTTCCGTCACGTGGATTTTTTCTGTAAAACATGATCTCCGTGGCTGTTCTATGATTTACCATCGCTGGAGAGTGGTGCACCATGGTAGTGCTCTGTTTCAAATCCATGCACCCATTTCTCAAAGTCGTACGGCACTGTTTCGTCATTTTGGACGGATGTTGCACCTTGCACCGTAGATGTTGCACCCAATGGATATCGATTCTTCGGAGGGCCATAACTCTTGGCTCGTTTAGAGTTACGGGAGCGATAACCAGTCAAAACGAAGCTCTCGGTGAGTTCTACAGCTTTGATGGCTTTCTGCCGTCACTGGTTAGTTTCATACCCAAGAAATCCTAACCGAACCTCAATCGGGTCTTGGAAGTTTTTTATCCTTCGTTTTTCCGTAACGTGGATTTTTTCTGTAAAACAGGATCCCCGTGGCTGTTCAATGATTTACCATCGCTGGAGAGTGGTGCACCATGGTAGTGCTCTGTTTCAAATCCACGAACCCATTTCTCAAAGTCGTACGACACTGTTTCGTCATTTTGGACGGATGTTGCACCTTGCACCGTAGATGTTGCACTCAATGGATATCGATTCTTCGGAGGGCCATAATCCTTGGCTTGTTTAGAGTTACGGGAGCGATAACCAGTCAAAACGAAGCTCTCGGTGAGTTCTACAGCTTTGACGGCTTTCAGCCGTCACTGGTTAGTTTCATACCCAAAAAATCCTAACCGAACCTCAATTGGGTCTTGAAATTTTTTTATCCTTCGTTTTTCCGTCACGTGGATTTTTTCTGTAAAACAGGATCCCCGTGGCTGTTCTATGATTTACCATCGCTGGAGAGTGGTGCACCATGGTAGTGCCCATTTCAAATCCATGCACCCATTTCTCAAAGTGGTGCGACACTGTTTCGTCATTTTGGACGGATGTTGCACCTTGCACCGTAGATGTTGCACCCTGTGGATATCGATTCTTCGGAGGGCCAAAACTCTTGGCTCGTTTAGAGTTATGGGAGCGATAACCGGTCAAAACGAAGCTCTCGGTGTGTTCTACAGCTATGACAGCTTTCAGACGTCACTGGTTAGTTTAATACCCAAAACAACCTATCCGAACCTCAATCGGGTCTTGGAAGTTTTTTATCCTACGTTTTTCCGTCACGTGGATTTTTTCTGTAAAACAGGATCCCCGTGGCTCTTCTATCATTTACCATAGGTGGAGAGTGGTGCACCAGGTAGTGCTCCGTTTCAAATCCATGCACCCATTTCTCAAAGTCGTACGGCACTGTTTCGTCATTTTGGACGGATGTTGCACCCAATGGATATCGATTCTTCGGAGGGTCATAACTCTTGGATCGTTTAGAGTTACGGGAGCGATAACCAGTCAAAACGAAGTTCTCGGTGAGTTCTACAGCTTTGACGGCTTTCGACCGTCACTGGTTAGTTTCATACCCAAAAAATTCTAACCGAAACTCAATCGGGTCTTGGAAGTTTTTTATCCTTCGTTTTTCCGTCACGTGTATTTTTTCTGTAAAACAGGATCCCCGTGGCTGTTCTATGATTTACCATCGCTGGAGAGTGGTGCACCATGGTAGTGCTCCGTTTCAAATCCATGCACCCATTTCTCCAAGTCGTACGACACTGTTTCGTCATTTTGGATGGATGTTGCACCTTGCACCGTAGATGTTGCACCCTGTGGATATCGATTCTTCGGAGGGCCATAATTCTTGGCTCGTTTAGAGTTAAGGGCGCGATAACCAGTCAAAACGAAGCTCTCGGTGAGTTCTATAGCTATGACAGCTTTCAGCCGTAACTGGTTAGTTTCATACCAAAAAAATCCTATCCGAACCTCAATCGGGTCTTGGAAGTTTTTTATCCTACGTTTTTCCGTCACGTGGATTTTTTCTGTAAAACAGGATCCCCGTGGCTGTTCTATGATTTACAATCGCTGGAGAGTGGTGCACCATGGTAGTGCTCCGTTTCAAATCCATGCACCCATTTCTTAAAGTCGTACGACACTGTTTCGTCATTTTGGACGGATGTTGCACCTTGCACCGTAGATGTTGCACCCAATGGATATCGATTCTTTGGAGGGCCATAACTCTTTGCTCGTTTAGAGTTACGGGTGCGATAACCAGTCAAAACGAAGCTCTCCGTGAGTTCTATAGCTTTGACGGCTTTCTACCATCACTGGTTAGTTTCATACCCAAAAAATCCTAACCGAACCTCAATCGGGTCTTGGAAGTTTTTTATCCTTCGTTTTTCCGTCACGTGGATTTTTTCTGTAAAACAGGATCCCCGTGGCTTTTCTATGATTTACCATCGCTTGAGAGAGGTGCACAATGGTAGTGCTCCTTTTCAAATCCGTGCACCCATTTCTCAAAGTCGTACGACACTGTTTCGTCATTTTGGACGGATGTTGCACCTTGCACCATAGACGTTGCACCCTGTGGATATCGATTCTTCGGAGGGCCATAACTCTTGGCTCGTTTAGAGTTACGGGAGCGATAACTAGTCAAAATGAAGCTCTCGATGAATTCTACAGCTATGACGGCTTTCAGCCGTCACTGGTTAGTTTCATACCCAAAAAATCCTATCCGAACCTCAATCGGGTCTTGGAAGTTTTTTATCCTACGTTTTTCCGTCACGTGGATTTTTTCTGTAAAACAGGATCCCCGTGGCTGTTCTATGATTTACCATCGGTGGAGAGTGGTGCACCATGGTTGTGCTCCGTTTCAAATCAATGCACCCATTTCTCAAAGTCGTACGGCACTGTTTCGTCATTTTGGACGGATGTTGCACTTTGCACCGTAGAAGTTGCACCTAATGGATATCGATTCTTCGGAGGGCCATAACTCTTGGCTCGTTTAGAGTTACGAGAGCGATAACCAGTCAAAACGAAGTTCTCGGTGAGTTCTACAGCTTTGACGGCTTTCAGCCGTCACTGGTTAGTTTCATACCCAAAAAATCCTAACCGAACCTCAATCGGGTCTTGGAAGTTTTTTATCCTTCGTTTTTCCGTCACGTGGATTTTTTCTGTAAAGTAGGATCCCCGTGGCTGTTCTATGATTTACCATCGCTGGAGAGTGGTGCACCATGGTAGTGCTCCGTTTCAAATCCATGCACCCATTTTTCAAAGTCGTACGACACTGTTTCGTAATTTTGGACGGATGTTGCACCTTACACCATAGATGTTGCACCCAATGGATATCGATTCTTCGGAGGGCCATAACTCTTGGCTCGTTTAGAGTTACGGGAGCGATAACCAGTCAAAACGAAGCTCTCGGTGAGTTCTGCAGCTTTGATGGCTTTCAGCCATCACTAGTTAGTTTCATACCAAAAAAATCCTAACCGAACATCAATCGGGGCTTGGAAGTTTTTTATCCTTCGTTTTTCCGTCACGTGGATTTTTTCTGTAAAACAGGATCCCCGTGGTTGTTCTATGATTTACCATCCCTGGAGATTGGTGCACCATGGTAGTGCTCCGTTTCAAATCCATGCACCCATTTCTCAAAGTCGTACGACACTTTTCCATCATTTTGGATGGATGTTGCACCTTGCACCGTAGATGTTGCACCCAGTGGATATCGATTCTTCGGAGGGCCATAACTCTTGGCTCGTTTAGAGTGACGGGAGCGATAACCCGTCAAAACGAAGCTCTCGGTGAGTTCTACAGCTTTGATGGCTTTCTGCCGTCACTGGTTAGTTTCATACCCAAAAAATCCTAACCGAACCTCAATCGCGTCTTGGAAGTTTTTTATCCTTCGTTTTTCCGTCACGTGGATTTTTTCTGTAAAACAGGATCCCCGCGGCTGTTCTATGATTTACCATCGCTGGAGAGAGGTGCACCATGGTAGTGCTCCTTTTCAAATCCATGCACCCATTTCTCAAAGTCGTACGACACTGTTTCGTCATTTTGGACGGATGTTGCACCTTGCACCGTAGATGTTGCACCCAATGGATATCGATTCTTCGAAGGGCCATAACTCTTGGCTCGTTTAGAGTTACGGGAGCGATAACCAGTCAAAACGAAGCTCTCGGTGAGTTCTACAGTTTTGACGGCTTTCTGCCGTCACTGGTTAGTTTCATACCCAAAAAATCCTAACCGAACCTCAATCGGGTCTTGGAAGTTTTTTATCCTACGTTTTTCCGTCACGTGTATTTTTTTTCTAAAACAGGATCCCCGTGGCTGTTCTATGATTTACCATCGCTGAAGAGTGGTGCACCATGGTAGTGCTCCGTTTCAAATCCATGCACACATTTCTCAAAGTCGTACGACACTATTTCGTCATTTTGGACGATGTTGCTCCTTGCACCGTAGATGTTGCACCCTGTGGATATCGATTCTTCGCAGGGCCATAACTCTTGGCTCGTTTAGAGTTACGGGAGCGATAACCAGTCAAAACGAAGCACTCGGTGAGTTCTACAGCTATGACAGCTTTCAGCCGTCACTGGTTAGATTCATACCCAAAAAATCCTATCCGAATCTCAATCGGGTCTTGGATGTTTTTTATCCTTCGTTTTTCCATCACGTGGAATTTTTTTGTAAAACAGGGTCCCCGTGGCTGTTCTATGATTTACCATCGCTGGAGAGTGGTGCACCATGGTAGTGCTCCGTTTCAAATCCATGCACCCATTTCTCAAAGTCGTACGACACTGTTTCGTCATTTTGGACGGATGTTGCACCTTGCACCGTAGATGTTGCACCCAATGGATATCGATTCTTCGGAGGGCCATAACTCTTGGCTCGTTTAGAGTTACGGGAGCGATAACCAGTCAAAACGAAGCTCTCGGTGAGTTCTACAGCTTTGACGGCTTTCAGCCTTCACTGGTTAGTTTCATACCCAAAATATCCTAACCGAACCTCAATCGGGTCTTGGAAGTTTTTTATCCTTCGTTTTTCCGTCACGTGGATTTTTTCTGTAAAACAGGATCCCCGTGGCTGTTCTATGATTTACCATCGCTGGAGAGTGGTGCACCATGGTAGTGCTCCGTTTCAAATCCATGCACCCATTTCTCAAAGTCGTACGACACTGTTTCGTCATTTTGGACGGATGTTGCACCTTGCACCGTATATGTTGCACCCAATGGATATCGATTCTTCAGAGGGCCATAACTCTTGGCTCGTTTAGAGTTACGAGAGCGATAACCAGTCAAAACGAAGCTCTCGGTGAGTTCTACAGCTTTGACGGCTTTCAGCCGTCACTGGTTCGTTTCATACCCAAAAAATCCTAACCGAACCTCAATCGGCTCTTGGAAGTTTTTTATCCTTCGTTTTTCCGTCACGTGGATTTTTTCTGTAAAACAGGATCCCCATGGCTGTTCTATGATTTACCATCGCTGAAGAGTGGTGCACCATGGTAGTGCTCCGTTTCAAATCCATGCACCCATTTCTCAAAGTCGTACGGCACTGTTTCGTCATTTTGGACGGATGTTGCACCTTGCACCGTAGATGTTGCACCCAATGGATATCGATTCTTCGGAGGGCCATAACTCTTGGCTCGTTTAGAGTTACGGAAGCGATAACCAGTCAAAACGAAGCTCTCGGCCAGTTCTACAGCTATGACAGCTTTCAGCCGTCACTGGCTAGTTTCATACCCAAAAAATCCTAACTGAACCTCAATCGGGTCTTGGAAGTTTTTTATCCTTCTTTTTCCGTCACGTGGATTTTTTCTGTAAAACAGGATCCCCGTGGCTGCTCTATGATTTACCTTCGCTGGAGAGTGGTGCACCATGGTAGTGCTCCGTTTCAAATCCACGCACCCATTTCTCAAAGTCGTACGGCACTGTTTCGTCATTTAGGACGGATGTTGCACCTTGCACCGTAGATGTTGCACCCAATGGATATCGATTCTTCGGAGGGCCATAACTCTTGGCTCGTTTAGAGTTACGGGAGCGATAACCAGTCAAAACGAAGCTCTCGGTGAGTTCTACAGCTTTGACGGCTTTTAGCCGTCACTGGTTAGTTTCATACCCAAAAAATCCTAACCGAACCTCAATCAGGTCTTGGAAGTTTTTTATTCTTCGTTTTTCCATCACGTGGATTTTTTCTGTAAAACAGGATCCCCGTGGCTGTTCTATGATTTACCATTGCAGGAGAGTGGTGCACCATGGTAGTGCTCCGTTTCAAATCCATGCACCCATTTCTTAAAGTCGTACGACACTATTTCGTCATTTTGGACGGATGTTGCACCTTGCACCATAGATGTTGCACCCTGTGGATACGATTCTTCGGAGGGCCATAACTCTTGGCTCGTTTAGATTACGGGAGCAATAACCAGTCAAAACGAAGCTCTCGGTGAGTTCTACAGCTATGACGGCTTTCAGCCGTCACTGGTTAGTTTCATACCCAAAAAATCCTATCCGAAACTCAATCGGGTCTTGGAAGTTTTTTATTCTACGTTTTTCCGTCACGTGGATTTTTTCTGTAAAACAGGATCCCCGTGGCTGTTCTATGATTTACCATCGATGGAGAGTGGTGCACCATGGTAGTGCTCCGTTTCGAATCCATGCACCCATTTCTCAAAGTCGTACGGCACTATTTCGTCATTTTGAACGGATGTTGCACCTTGCACCGTAGATGTTGCACCCAATGGATATTGTAACGACCCGTATTTTTACGGATCGATAGATCGTAGAATTATTAGGTCGTTAGTGTTGTTTATGTTGTCTCTAGCCTGAGTCGTATAGGGAGATAGCTCGTGTGTTTAAGTGTTGAGTCGTGACCGACTCATAGGCTTAGCCGAGTTAGGTCGTGCACGAGTTACAACTTAAGAGTGTTGGCCGAGATAAGAATGTGACCGACCTAAGAGTTGCCGAGTTATAGGAGTAACGACCTAAGGGTTTACGAGTTAGGGAGTTACTAGTCTTAAGTCGTAGACGACCTTAGGAGGTGGCCGAGTTAGTCAGTTGCCGAGTTACGACCTATAGGTTTGAACCGAGTTAGGGTAGTAAGCGACTCATAGGATAAACGACTTATGGTAGTTTGCGACCTAAGAGGCTAGGAGAGTTATCGGTTTAAGGTTTAGACCGATTTATGTATGGAGCGACTTAAGGGGATAAGTCGTATATGAGTTAAGGCGATGAGTCGTATGGTTGTTAGGTCGGAGGGGTTTTGGGCGACCTAAGGAAGTTAGGTCGTGGACGACCTAGCAGATAGGATGATGCTAGTGGAGACCGACTTATAGTAGTAAACGACCTAACTTAGAAGGTGTAAGCTGTTAGGTCGTGTAAGTTTTAAGTCGTGGGTGTTTTGGGTCGTAGCATAGTTAAGTCGTAGGTCGAAACCCGTGTTCTTGTTAGGTCGGCAGCTAGTTAGGTCGTGTGGCCCGTGTTGTTGTTAGGTCGCGTGAGTACTGTAGAGACTTAGGTCGTGGCATAGCAGATCCACGTTCGTTCTTAGGTCGCTGAGTTATCTGGGCCTTTGATTTTGATAAGTCGCAACCTAGTAAGTCGCGGCAAGTGTTAGGTCGTAGACGACCTAAGTTAGGTCGGAGATTTCTTTAGGTCGGTAGCGACCTAAGACCGAGAGCGAGCTAAATCTGGGCGACCTAAGGGGAAATCAGCCTATAAATAGAGGGGTTTGGCTCACTTTTTGGCACCGGTTTTTGAAGCAACGAAGTGCTGCCATTTTGAAGACTCGTCTACAACATTTCTTCACCTTCTTTTCTCCATTCCAATCTTGTTCTAACATCCATCCAAGATCGAGATCGAAGATCCAAGAGCCAAAGTTGAAGATCTTCATCCGTTGGAGCTAGATTTCATCGATTGAAGCGAGATATTGCCGGATCAAGCCTTGATCTCCGCTGTCCAGATATGAAGTGTTTAGTTTTTGAGGTGTTTGGGTGATTTGGTGAGTGGTGGTTATCTCTCACGCGGATCCAAAGGAGTATATTGGATTGGTGGTTTGTTGGAGTGTTGTAGATAGTGATTTTGTGCATTTTTCTTAGATCCAAGTATAGATCTATTATTTTTGAAGATGTTTACCTATGCAAGTTCATTTAACAAGTATTAGAGACAAAACCCATGTTTTATATTTGATAGATCTATGCTAAAAACCTATGAATCATGTATGTTGGACTTATGCTCATTTATTTACGAAATTGCCATTATGGTTAATATTGCTTATTAGATCTTGTTTGAATGATTGATTGCTTGAATGTATGATTGATTTGATTGTTTCCAAGTTAGCTAGTAGTTGATTTGGAACAAGATGATTGAAGGTGATTCGAAAGCTAAGTGGGAAGGCTCTTGAATGGTGGAAGCTGCTTGAGACATATGTAGCGGATGTTGAAGCTCATATGTATGGATTGGATGAAGTTGAGATGGAACTTTGCCATGATGCAATGAGGCAAACCATGTTGTTGAGTTGAGACTTTGCTATGGTGTGATAAAGCGAAGTATGATGGGATGTAGACTTGGCGTAATCCAGGCAGGGATCATTCCAAGCATGTTGATAACTCGAGGGATGGTCCGAGTTGGTTGATAATGGATTTCTCAAGAGGAAGCTTGAGCTAGTATGGGAATAGTCGTCGAGGAGGATGACTAGGAGGCTTGGATCTCATCGTTGTTGAAGGTTCTAGCATGCTCAAAAGCAAGAGTACATGGGGCGCCCATAACGACTACAGGTAGGTAGTCGGGACACCCAAAAGACTACAGGTAGGTAGTTGAGTACTCTGGGCAGAGTAGGTAAGTCCTAGGCACGGGTCACGATGACGTGCGGAGCTATGCCTAGAACCGGGGTTACCATTAGCCCTTGACAGGTGGTCATTCAACTAACGGTGAAATCAAGGCAATGATAACAGTGATAGCCAGAGTCATGGATGTTTGGTTGTATCATCATTCGGCCTCAAGAGCGGTGTTTTCTGGGTGCTTATCTGATGTTGGTTTAGGCCTTGGGGGTTTGTATTTGGAAAACATCGTCCTTGACTCGAGTGATTATTGCTTTACTTTAATTACCTGCTATGTTATGCTTGCTTCTCCTTAGTGTGTGTCTGGGGGCTATCACTGTAGAAAGAGGTGGAGTGGGATGGTTTGGTTCCTATTTCTTTTATCCCTTATGCTCTTTTGGTATGTTTGATAGTTAATTTACTGCTCACTAAGACTTTGTCTGACTCAAGGTTTTATGTCTCCTCTTATTACCTTGGGTTGTTCATCCATGTTGGGATGGGCAGACTAGGTAGCAGGTGACAGGTGCTGTTCTTGGAGACCTACGATGATGATGACGAAGACGAGCAGGAGGCTTTGCATATTAGTTTTCTCACTATATTTACTGGGTGTTCCGCTGCTGTATTTGATTGAGTGATTTGTAGTGAGGCTTTGATGTATGGATGATTCATATGTTGTATAAAACTACTATGATGCTTATATGATGATGTTCTGTTCTATGGAGCTTCACTATATTATATTTTCTCTATTGTATTTTGTCCATGCGCTGTGAGTTATGCGATAGTGTTTCTGTTTTAATTTACCCTGACTATCATCCATGGCTACTTGGCACGCCTTTCAGCGCATTATTTCCTTGTTTTGGTGCGGGAGTCATGGGCGGTCGTCACATTTGGTATCAGAGCTTTGGTTAATCGATTTTAGCCAACGCTCGCTGACGTAACTACATAAGAGAGACGTAATTGTAATTTGATGAATGATTACTATATATAATATAGTAGTTTAGAAGGATTTGAACTCCTTATGCAGTTGTTTCTTAAGGTGTTCTAATCATTCCTTTTTATAGATATTAAGGATGAGTCGAAGTGAGAGACAAGCTGCGAGGGATAGCCGTGCTGCTAGGGAAGCTGTTGATTATGCTCTTATGTTTGAGGCCATGATGACTTCAATCATGAGGAGGATACCAGCTTCAGGATCATCTGTGGATGAGGGAGTTCAAGTCCAAGCTCCGAGACCGGTGGATTTTGCCAAGCTTTGCAAGGATTATACTTCTCTCGGAGGAAAAGCTTTCTTGGGGACGGAGTCGACTATTGAAGTACAGAGATGGATTGATGCTTGCCGAAGAATCTTTGGTGACTTAGGGATTGAGGATGCAACCAAGAGAAAGCTTGCATCAAGACAGCTTCAAGGGAGAGCTGCGGATTGGTGGAATTCTATCACCATAGATACACCAGAAGAAGAGATTACTTGGGAGCAGTTCCAAGTTAGATTTGAAGCCAAGTTCATCTCTACTGCTCAGAAGTCTGCTTTGTTCAAAAGGTTTGTAGAGCTCAAGCAAGGTGGGAGGCCTGTTCTTGAGTATATTTCTGAGTTTGAAGCTTTGTCTAAGTATGCCAGATCGTATATTGATTCTCCCTATCAGAAGAACGAAAAGTTTGTGACTGGTCTGGATGCTTATCTTGGGAGGCAGTTAGTGGATCATCTGGACGATCCATTTGAGAAGCTTGTGGAGAAAGCCCTTAGGCATGAGAGTTTGTTTCCTAAGGAAAGTTTTGTTGTTGCTGTAACCAAGGAAGGATCTAAACCACAGCAGAGTGGCAACAAGAAGAGGAAGGAGCAGCAACAGAGGGGTAAAGATGGCCAGAAGAAGCCGAAGAGCGAAGTGACTTGCTATAACTGCCAGCAGAAGGGCCACCTTTACAAAGACTGTAAGAATCCCAAGGTGCCGGGAAAGTGTTACAACTGTGATAAGCTGGGACATATCAAGAAGGATTGCCCAGAGCCGAGGAAAGATAGGCAGATTGTGCTAGCTTATGCTTTGGGAGCTGTGCCGTCATCTTCAAAAGCTCCTACAGCTGAAGAGAAGGGGAAGAGTGTGGTGGTTCAAGGTACACTTTCTATTTGTGGTGTTCCAGTTAGAGTGTTGTTTGATACTGGAGCGTCGCATTCTTTTGTTTGTGATGATTTGGTAGGCCGGTTAGGTTTGAAACCGGATATTGTTGATAGGCCACTGGTTGGGACTAATCCAGTCGGGGGTTCGTCATGTTTGTGTATGATATGCCGTGGTCTAGTTGTGTCGAGTCATGATTGTTCGTTTGTTTGTGATTGCTTTGTTCTGAACTTTGCGGGGTTCGGAATTATTTTGGGTATGGACTGGCTTAGGAAGTATGCGGAAAGGATTGATTGTGAGAGGCTTGAGGTGACAGTCGGGAATGTGGAAGGGCGAAAGGTTGTGATACGATGTAAGCATGAGGAAGGCGTCTTCATGAGCTTCATGTATTCGCTGGTTGTTCCACGGGATGGACTGTCATCGGTGCCTATTGTGAATGGATTTGAGGATGTCTTTGACGAAGTCAAAGGGTTGCCGCCGCATAGGGAGATCGAGTTTCGTATCGATCTAGTTGAGGGAGCCAGACCTGTTGTGATGCCTCTTAGGCAGATGGCGCCTAGGGAGCAACTAGAGTTGAAGGTGCAGGTTGATGACCTTTTACGGAAAGGATTCATTCGACGTAGTGTGTCCGAATGGGGTGCACCAGTTGTGTTCGCAACCAAAGCGGATGGATCGTTGAGGTTGTGTGTTGATTATCGTGAGCTGAATAAGGTGACTAAGAAGAACAAGTATCCATTGCCGAGAATAGATGACTTGTTTGATCAGCTCCACGAGGCTAAGGTGTTTTCTCAGATGGATTTGGCAACGGGATTTCACCAGTTGAGAGTGGCGAAGGATAGTGTGCCAAAGACTGCTTTCAGGACACCATCCGGGTTTTATGAGTGGCTGGTAATGCCGTTTGGATTGACTAACGCGCCAGCATATTTTGTGGATCTTATGAATAGAGTATTCAGAGATCAGTTGAATAAGTTCGTGCTTGTGTTTGTGGATGATATTTTGGTTTATTCCAGAACTGAGGAAGAGCACAAGACGCACTTGTGGATTGTTTTGGAAATCTTGCGGAAACATCAGCTGAAGGCTAAGTTTTCGAAGTGTCACTTCTGGAAGAGTGAAGTGAGGTTCTTAGGCCATATTATCTCTGGAAATGGAATAGCGGTTGACCCCGCTAAAGTGGTAGCAATCCAGGATTGGGTTAGGCCTAAGAATGCATCTGATGTGAGAAGTTTTCTTGGATTAGCAGGATATTATCGTCGGTTTATCAAAGACTTTTCCAAGATAGCTACACCGTTGACAGGATTGACGAAGAAGAACCAAGTGTTCAGATGGGATGATATGTGTGAGCAAGCTTTCGTAATCCTGAAAGAGCGACTGACAAGTGCTCCTGTTTTGACTATTCCAAGTGGGAATGATGAGATGGTGGTTTACACCGATGCATGTGGCACTGGACTGGGAGCAGTGCTAATGCAGAAGGATAAAGTTGTTGCGTATGCTAGTCGACAACTAAAGCCGCATGAAAGGAACTATCCGACTCATGATTTGGAGTTAGCGGCGATTGTGTTTGCTTTGAAGATGTGGAGACATTACCTATTGGTAGTTCGATTCGAGTTGTTTACGGATCATAAGTCGTTGAAGTATCTGTTCTCCCAAAAGGATTTGAATCTTCGACAGCAACGGTGGCTAGATTTCTTAGCATCGTATGATTTTGGTATAGCCTATACTCCGGGAAAAGGTAACGCAGTGGCTGATGCGTTGAGTCGAAGACATGCAGGATTAGGAGCCATGTTTTCGGAATGGAAGAGTCTTGAGTATTTGGCTGAGTTTGACTTCAGGCCTAGATGTGGATTGGAACCTGAGATGTTGGCAAACTTATCGATAAGGCCTACTCTTGTGGAAAGAATTGGTGAGAGCCAAAGGCGGGACGATAAGCTTGTCAAGATTATCCGTGATATGGAATCCGGATTGGACCCGAAGAAGGATAAGGGATTTGAGGTCGATCGAGAGGGTTGGCTTCGAAAGCAAGGACGGTTGGTTGTTCCCGATATTGATGGATTGAGAGATGAAGTTCTGAGGGAAAGTCATCACTCGAAGTTGACAATTCATCCAGGTGGTAATAAGATGTATCGGGATATGAAGAGAACCTACTACTGGGAAGGTATGAAGAAAGATGTTGGAAGTTTTATTTCCAAGTGTATGAACTGCCAGTTGGTGAAAGCTGAGCAGAAGAAGCCCAGTGGATTGCTTCAGCCATTAGAAGTTCCTACATGGAAGTGGGAGCAAGTGTCGATGGATTTTATCGATGGCCTACCTAGGACAAGAGCAGGGAATGAAGGGATTTGGGTCATTGTAGATCGTTTGACCAAGAGTGCAAGGTTCATTCCTGTTCGATCGACTAGGACTGCATCGAAGTTGGCTGAGCTTTATGTGAAGTGGATTGTTCGATTCCATGGTGTTCCGAAGAGTATAGTGAGCGATCGAGACCCATTGTTCACTAGTAGGTTTTGGAAGAGCTTCCAGGAAGTCTTGGGAACCGAGTTGTGTTTGAGTACAGCTTATCACCCTCAAACAGATGGTCAGACTGAGAGAGTCAACCGAGTTTTGGAAGATCTTCTTAGAGCATGTGTTTTGGACTTCGGAGGATCATGGGAAGATCACCTTCATTTGGGGGAATTTGCTTATAATAACAGTTATCAGTCGAGCATTGGTATGGCACCATATGAGGCATTATATGGAAGACCGTGTAACTCTCCGACATGTTGGTTGGAAACTGGAGAAAAGCTGATACTTGGGCCAGAGATGATTCGACAGACTTCAGATTGTATAGAGATCATTCGACAACGAATGAAAGCAGCCCAAGATCGTCAGAAAAGTTATGCCGATAATCGTCGTAAGGATTTGGAATTCGACGTAGGTGAGATGGTTTTTGTGAAGATTTCTCCATTGAAGAGTGCTATTAGATTCGGGAAGAAAGGAAAGTTAAATCCGTGATTTGTTGGACCATTCCCGATTATCGAGCGAATTGGAAAGCTCGCTTACAGATTGGAGTTACCGGAAAAGATGGCGGGCGTGCACAATGTTTTTCATGTATCTTATCTACGGAAGTATGTGCATGACCCAACTACAGTGGTTTCTGCTGATAGCTGTGAAGACTTAGAAGTTGATCCAGTTGTTTCGAGACCTCGTAAGCCGCTTCGTGTTGTTGAAACCGACACGAAACAGCTTAGGAGGAAGACGACTACGTTGCTCAAGATACAATGGAGTGGTGATGTTAACGACTGTACGTGGGAGGAGGAAGAGAGGATGAAGGCAGCTCATCCCGAACTCTTCGAGGTATGGCCCTAAAGTGTCGTGACATCTCATGGATTTGTAGCTTGTTCTAAGTCTTAGAATTCTGCATGCTAGGCTAGAATTGGTTGCATGGTTTGTTGATTGCTTTGGATGATAGGCATGTGGAATATCTTTAATTTCTGATTGTTTGCTTGGAATTTCGGGGGCGAAATTCCTAAGGGGGAGAGAATGTAACGACCCGTATTTTTACGGATCGATAGATCGTAGAATTATTGTGACGACCGCCCATGACTCCCGCACCAAAATAAGGAAATAATGCGCTGAAAGGTGTGCCAGGCAGCCATGGACGATAGTCAGGGTAAAATAAACATCGCAGAATCTATCGTATGAGTCACAGCGCATGGATAAAATACAATAGAGAAATATAATATAGTGAAGCTCCATAGAACATAACATCATCATATAAGCAACATAGCAGTTTTATACAATCATCCACACAAATCCATACATGAAAGCCTCACTACAAATCACTCAACCAAATACAGCAGCGGATACCCAGTACATATAGTAAGAAAACTAATATGCAAAGCCTCCTGCTCGTCTTCGTCATCTTCAGCGTAGAACTCCAAGCACAGCACCTGTCACCTGCTACCTAGTCTGCCCATCCCAAACATGGATGAACAGCCCAAGGTAATAAGAGGAGACATAAAACCTTGAGTCAGACAAAGTCTTAGTGAGCAGTAAATTAACAATCAAACATACCAAAAGAGCATAAGGGATAAAAGGAATAGGAACCAAACCATCCCACTCCACCTCATTCTACAGTGATAGCCCCAGACACACACTAAGGAGAAGCAAGCATAACAATATAGACAATTAAAGTGAAGCAATAACCACTCGAGTCAAGGACGATGTTTTTCCAAATACAAACCCCCAAGGCCTAAACCAAGATCAGATAAGCACCCAGAAAACACCGCTCTTGAGACCGAATGATAATACAACCAAACATCCATGACTCTGGCTATCACTGTTATCATTGCCTTGATTTCACCGTTAGTTGAATGACCACCTGTCAAGGGCTAATGGTAACCCCGGTCTAGACATAACTCCGCACGTCATCGTGACCCGTGCCTAAGCCGAACGCATCAGCCCAGAGTACTAGCACGTCATCGTGACCCGTGCTTGGAACGTCATCGTGACCCGTTCCAACGTACCCTTGCTTTGAGTATACTAGAACCTTCAACAACGATGAGATCTTAGCCTCCTAGTCATCCTCCTTGACGACTATTTCCATACTAGCTCAAGCGCCTCCCAAGCTAACCATTATCCACACCAACCCGGACCGCATCACCGAGTTATAGCTTTGCACGTCGTCATGACCCGTGCTTGGAACGTCATCATGACCCGTCCCATCTCAACATATGTCTTGCCTCATCATATCATAGCAAAGTCTCTCATCTGGGAACGTCATCATGACCCGTCCCATCTCAACATAAGCCTTGCCTCATCACATCGTAGCAAAGTCCCAACTCAATCATGCTTTGCCTTCTCGCATCATGGCAAGATCCCATATCCTCGAATCCATCCATATGAGCTTCCACATCCGCTTCATATGCTACGGCAGCTTCCACCATTCAAGAGCCTTTCCACTTAGCTTTTGAATCATCTCGAACCATCTTGTTCCAAATCAACCATTAGCTAACTTAAAACAATCCAAACCAATCATCAATACAAACAATCAAGCATTCAAACAAGATCTAACAAATAATATCAACAATAATGGCAATTTCGTAAATAAATGAGCAAAAGTTCAACATGCATGATTCATAGGTTTTTAGCATAGATCTATCAAATATAAAACATGGGTTTTGTCTCTAATACTTGTTAAATAAACTTGTATAAACAAACATCTATGGAAACAATGGATCTAGACTTGGATCTAAGAAAAATGCATGAAATCTCTAACATTAACACTCAAACAAGCCACCAATCCAATATACTCCTTTGGATCCGCGTGAGAGATAACTACCACTCACCAAATCACCAAAACAACCTAAAATCAATCAACTTCAGATCTGGACAGCAAGGACTTGAGCTTGATCCGGAGAAATTTCACTTGAAACGGTGAAATCTAGCTTCTTCGGATGAAAATCTTCAACTTTGGCACTTGGATCTTCGATCTTGGATGGATGTTAGAACTAGATTGGAATGGAGAAAAGAAGATGAAGAAATGTTGTAGTCGAGTTCTCAAAATGGCAGCACTTCGTTGCTTCAAAAACCGGTGCCAAAAAGTGAGCCAAACCCCTCTATTTATAGGCTGGGAAAACACTTATCTCGGCCGTCTCTAAGTCGCCGCCGACCTAACCTCGCCGACCTAACCTCGCCGACCCAACACTCTGCCGACCTAACACATAAACCACTCCAAGACTCAACAGGTACACGACCTAACGACTTAACAGAGATACCACACGGTCGACCTAACACTAAGTCGTTCTGCGACTTAACAAAAGACACGGGGCCACACGACCTAGTTATAACACGGCATGACCGACCCAACGCCTCAACATACACTGCCGACCCAACTATCTAACACCTTGCCGACTTATCAACTCAATACAAGTGCCGACCTAAGTCCCTAACACCTATGACTGACCTAACTACATACGACCAACGACTCAACCTATCTCAGTCACACCCTAAGTCGTCTAATCTTTAGGTCGGTCGCATTCTTAAGTCGGTATCCCCCCTTAACCTGTTATCTCGGTAACCATGCTAGCACGGCATCTCCACTGAGTCGACCACCACTAAGTCGGTCAACCCCTTAGGTCGGTCCAAATCCCTATCCAGTTAACTCCTATAGCTCGGCCACTACCTTAGGTCGGTCATACGACCTAAACTTCCTTAGGTCGGTTATGCGACCTAGACTCAACTCGGCAACTCTTGGCTCAGTCACGAGTTAACTCCATAACTCGTTCCAACTTATGAGTCGGTCACGACTCAATACTTCAACACACGAGTTACTCTCCATATGACTCAGGCTAGAGACAATATAAACAACACTAACGACCTGCAAATTCTACGATTTATCGACACGTAAAATACGGGTCGTTACATTCTCTCCCCCTTAGGAATTTCGCCCCCGAAATTCCAAACAAACAACAACAATCAAAATTATTCCGCATGCCTATCATCCATAGCAACCAACAAACCATGCATCCAATTCTAGCCTAGCATGCAGAATTCTAAGACTTAGAACAAGCTACAAATTCATGAGATGTCACGACACTTTAGGGCCATACCTCGAAGAGTTCTGGATGAGCTGCCTTCATCCTCTCTTCCTCCTCCCATGTACAGTCGTTAACATCATCACTCCATTGTACCTTGAGCAGCGTAATCGTCTTCCTCCTAAGCTGTTTCGTATCGGTTTCAACAATACGAAGCGGCTCACGAGGTCTCGTATCCACGGGATCAACCTCTAAGTCTTCACAGCTATCAGCAGAAACCACCGTACTCGGGTCATGCATATATTTCCGTAGATAAGATACGTGAAAAACATTGTGCACACCCGCCATCTTTTCCGGTAACTCCAATCTATAAGCGAGCTTTCCAATTCGCTCGATAATCGGAAATGGTCCAACAAATCTCGGAGTCAATTTCCCTTTCTTCCCAAACCTAATAACATTCTTCAATGGAGAAATCTTCACAAAAACCATATCACCTGCGTCGAATTCCAAATCCTTACGACGATTATCGGCATAACTTTTCTGACGATCTTGGGCTGCCTTCATTCTTTGCCGAATGATCTCTATACAATCCGAAGTCTGTCGAATCATCTCTGGCCCAAGTATCAGCTTTTCTCCAGTTTCCAACCAACATGTCGGAGAGTTACACGGTCTTCCATATAATGCCTCATATGGTGCCATACCAATACTCGACTGATAACTGTTATTATAAGCAAATTCCACCAAATGAAGGTGATCTTCCCATGATCCTCCAAAGTCCAAAACACATGCTCTAAGAAGATCTTCCAAAACTCGGTTGACTCTCTCAGTCTGACCATCCGTTTGAGGGTGATAAGCTGTACTCAAACACAACTCGGTTCCCAAAACTTCCTAGAAGCTCTTCCAAAATCCACTAGTGAACAACGGATCTCGATCGCTCACTATACTCTTCGGAACACCATGGAATCGAACAATCCACTTCACATACAACTCAGCCAACTTCGATGCAGTCCTAGTCGATCGAACAGGAATGAACCTTGCACTCTTGGTCAAACGATCTACTATGACCCAAATCCCTTCATTTCCCGCTCTTGTCCTCGGTAGACCATCGATAAAATCCATCGACACTTGCTCCCACTTCCATGTAGGAACCTCTAATGGCTGAAGTAATCCACTGGGCTTCTTCTGCTCAGCTTTCACCAACTGGCAGTTCAAACACTTGGAAATAAAACTTCCAACATCTTTCTTCATACCTTCCCAGTAGTAAACTCTTTTCATATCCCGATACATCTTATTACCACCTGGATGAATTGTCAACTTCGAGTGATGACTTTCCCTCAGAACTTCATCTCTCAATCCATCTACATCGGGAACAATCAATCGTCCTTGCTTCCGAAGCCAACCCTCTCGATCGACCTCGAATCCTTTATCCTTTTCCGGATCCAATCCAGATTCCAAATCACGGATAATCTTGACAAGCTTATCATCTCTCTTTTGGCTCTCGCCAATCCTTTCCACAAGAGTAGGTCTTATCGATAAGTTTGCCAACATCTCAGGTTCCAATTCACATCTAGGCCTGAAATCAAATCCAGCCAAATACTCGAGACTCTTCCATTCTGAAAACATGGCTCCCAGTCCTGCATGTCTTCGACTTAACGCATCTGCCATTGCGTTACCTTTTCCTGGAGTATAGGCTATACCAAAATCATACGATGCTAAGAACTCTAGCCACCTTTGCTGTCGAAGATTCAAATCCTTTTGGGAGAACAGATACTTCAACGACTTATGATCTGTAAACAACTCGAATCTAACTCCCAATAGATAATGTCTCCACATCTTCAAAGCAAACACAATCGCCGCTAACTCCAAATCATGAGTCGGATAATTCCTTTCATGCGGCTTCAGTTGTCGACTTGCATACGCAACAACTTTCTCCTTTTGCATTAGCACTGCTCCAAGTCCAGTGCCACATGCATCGGTGTAAACCACCATCTCATCATTCCCACTTGGAATAGTCAAAACAGGAGCACTCGTCAGTCGCTCTTTCAGGATTACGAAAGCTTGCTCACACTTATCATCCCATCTGAACACTTGGTTCTTCTTCGTCAATCCTGTCAACGGTGCAGCTATCTTGGAAAAGTCTTTGATAAATCGACGATAATATCCTGCTAATCCAAGAAAACTTCTCACATCAGACGCATTCTTAGGTCTAACCCAATCCTGGATTGCTGCCACCTTAGCGGGATCAACCGCTATTCCATTTCCAGAGATAACATGGCCTAAGAACCTCACTTCACTCTTCCAGAAGTGACACTTCGAAAACTTAGCCTTCAGCTGATGTTTCCGTAAAGTTTCGAAAACAATCCTCAAGTGCATCTTGTGCTCTTCCTCAGTTCTGGAATAAATCAAAATATCATCCACGAACACAAGCACGAACTTATTCAACTGATCTCTGAATACTCTATTCATAAGATCCACAAAATATGCTGGTGCGTTAGTCAATCCAAACGGCATTACCAGCCACTCATAAAACCCGGATGGTGTCCTGAAAGCAGTCTTCGGCACACTATCCTTCGCTACTCTCAACTGGTGAAATCCCGTTGCCAAATCCATCTGAGAAAACACCTTAGCCTCGTGAAGCTGATCAAACAAGTCATCTATTCTCGGCAATGGATACTTGTTCTTCTTAGTCACCTTATTCAGCTCACGATAATCAACACACAACCTCAACGATGCATCCGCTTTGGTTGCGAACACAACTGGCGCACCCCATTCGGACACACTTCTCCGAATGAATCCTTTCTGCAAAAGGTCATCAACTTGCACCTTCAGCTCTTGCTGCTCCCTCGGTGCCATCCGCCTAAGAGGCATCACAACAGGTCTGGCTCCCTCAACTAGATCGATACGAAACTCGATCTCCCTATGCGGCGGCAACCCTTTGACTTCGTCAAAGACGTCCTCAAATCCATCCACAATAGGCACCGATGACAGTCCATCCCGTGGAACAATCAGCGAATACATGAAGCTCATGAAGACACCTTCCTCATGCTTACATCGTATCACAACCTTTCGCCCTTCCACATTCCCGACTGTCACCTCCAGCCTCTCACAATCAATCCTTGCCGCATACTTCCTAAGCCAGTCCATACCCAAAATAATTTCGAACCCCGCAAAGTTCAGAACAAAGCAATCACAAACAAACGAGCAATCATGACTCGACACAACAAGACCACGGCATATCATACACAAACATGACGAACCCCCCACCGGATTAGTCACAACCAATGGCCTATCAACAATATCCGGTTTCAAACCAAACCGGCCTATCAAATCATCACAAACAAAAGAATGCGACGCTCCAGTATCAAACAGCACTCTCACTGGAACACCACATATGGAAAGAGTACCTTGAACAACCACACTCTTCCCCTTCTCCTCAGCAGTAGGAGCTTTTGAAGACGACGGCACAGCTTCCAAAGCATAAGCTTGCACAACCTGCCTATCTTTCCTCGGCTCTGGACAGTCCTTCTTGATGTGTCCCAGCTTATCACAGTTGTGGCACTTCAACTGCACCTTTGGATTCTTACAATCCCGGGAGAGATGACCCTTCTGTCGGCAGTTATAGCAGGTCACTTCGCCCTTTGGCTTCTTCTGGCCATCCTTACCTTTCTGTTGCTGCTGCTTCCTCTTCCTATTTCCACCCTGCTGTGGTTTAGATCCTTCCCTGGTTACAGCAACAACAGAACTTTCCCTAGGGAACAAACTCTCATGCCTCAAAGCTTTCTCCACAAGCTTCTCAAACGGATCGTCCAAGTGATCCACCAACCGCCTTCCCAGATAAGCATCCAGACCAGTCACAAACTTTTCATTCTTCTGGTAGGGAGAATCAATATATGATCTGGCATACTTAGACAAAGCTTCGAACTCAGAAATATACTCAAGAACAGGCCTCCCTCCTTGCTTGAGCTCTACAAACCTTTTGAACAAAGCAGACTTCTGAACAGTGGAGATGAACTTGGCTTCAAATCTGACTTGGAATTGCTCCCAAGTAATCTCTTCTTCTGGAGTATCTATAGTGATAGAATTCCACCAATCAGCAGCTCTTCCCTGAATCTGTCTCGATGCAAGCTTCCTCTTGGTTGCATCCTCAATCCCCAAGTCACCAAAGATCCTTCGGCAAGCATCAATCCATCTCTGTACCTCAATAGTCGACTCCGTTCCCAAGAAAGCTTTTCCTCCGAGAGAAGTATAATCCTTGCAAAACTTGGCAAAGTCCACCGGTCTCGGAGCTTGGACTTGAACTCCCACATCCACAGATGATCCTGAAGCTGGTATCCTCCTCATGATTGAAGTCATCATGGCCTCAAACATAGGATCATAATCAACAGCTTCCCTAGCAGCACGGCTATCCCTCGCAGCTTGTCTCTCACTTCTGCTCATCCTTAATATCTGTAAAAAGAATGATTAGAACACCTTAAGAAACAACTGCATAAGGAGTTCAAATCCTTCTAAGCTACTATATCATATATAGTAATCATCCATCAAAATACAATTACGTCTCTCTTACGTAGTTACGTCAGCGAGCGTTGGCTAAAATCGATTAACCAAAGCTCTGATACCAAATGTGACGACCGCCCATGACTCCCGCACCAAAATAAGGAAATAATGCGCTGAAAGGTGTGCCAGGCAGCCATGGACGATAGTCAGGGTAAAATAAACATCGCAGAATCTATCGTATAACTCACAGCGCATGGATAAAATACAATAGAGAAATATAATATAGTGAAGCTCCATAGAACATAACATCATCATATAAGCAACATAGCAGTTTTATACAATCATCCACACAAATCCATACATGAAAGCCTCACTACAAATCACTCAACCAAATACAGCAGCGGATACCCAGTACATATAGTAAGAAAACTAATATGCAAAGCCTCCTGCTCGTCTTCGTCATCTTCAGCGTAGAACTCCAAGCACAGCACCTGTCACCTGCTACCTAGTCTGCCCATCCCAAACATGGATGAACAGCCCAAGGTAATAAGAGGAGACATAAAACCTTAAGTCAGACAAAGTCTTAGTGAGCAGTAAATTAACAATCAAACATACCAAAAGAGCATAAGGGATAAAAGGAATAGGAACCAAACCATCCCACTCCACCTCATTCTACAGTGATAGCCCCAGACACACACTAAGGAGAAGCAAGCATAACAATATAGACAATTAAAGTGAAGCAATAACCACTCGAGTCAAGGACGATGTTTTTCCAAATACAAACCCCCAAGGCCTAAACCAAGATCAGATAAGCACCCAGAAAACACCGCTCTTGAGACCGAATGATAATACAACCAAACATCCATGACTCTGGCTATCACTGTTATCATTGCCTTGATTTCACCGTTAGTTGAATGACCACCTGTCAAGGGCTAATGGTAACCCCGGTCTAGACATAACTCCGCACGTCATCGTGACCCGTGCCTAAGCCGAACGCATCAGCCCAGAGTACTAGCACGTCATCGTGACCCGTGCTTGGAACGTCATCGTGACCCGTTCCAACGTACCCTTGCTTTGAGTATACTAGAACCTTCAACAACGATGAGATCTTAGCCTCCTAGTCATCCTCCTTGACGACTATTTCCATACTAGCTCAAGCGCCTCCCAAGCTAACCATTATCCACACCAACCCGGACCGCATCACCGAGTTATAGCTTTGCACGTCGTCATGACCCGTGCTTGGAACGTCATCATGACCCGTCCCATCTCAACATATGTCTTGCCTCATCATATCATAGCAAAGTCTCTCATCTGGGAACGTCATCATGACCCGTCCCATCTCAACATATGCCTTGCCTCATCACATCGTAGCAAAGTCCCAACTCAATCATGCTTTGCCTTCTCGCATCATGGCAAGATCCCATATCCTCGAATCCATCCATATGAGCTTCCACATCCGCTTCATATGCTACGGCAGCTTCCACCATTCAAGAGCCTTTCCACTTAGCTTTTGAATCATCTCGAACCATCTTGTTCCAAATCAACCATTAGCTAACTTAAAACAATCCAAACCAATCATCAATACAAACAATCAAGCATTCAAACAAGATCTAACAAATAATATCAACAATAATGGCAATTTCGTAAATAAATGAGCAAAAGTTCAACATGCATGATTCATAGGTTTTTAGCATAGATCTATCAAATATAAAACATGGGTTTTGTCTCTAATACTTGTTAAATAAACTTGTATAAACAAACATCTATGGAAACAATGGATCTAGACTTGGATCTAAGAAAAATGCATGAAATCTCTAACTTTAACACTCAAACAAGCCACCAATCCAATATACTCCTTTGGATCCGCGTGAGAGATAACTACCACTCACCAAATCACCAAAACAACCTAAAATCAATCAACTTCAGATCTGGACAGCAAGGACTTGAGCTTGATCCGGAGAAATTTCACTTGAAACGGTGAAATCTAGCTTCTTCGGATGAAAATCTTCAACTTTGGCACTTGGATCTTCGATCTTGGATGGATGTTAGAACTAGATTGGAATGGAGAAAAGAAGATGAAGAAATGTTGTAGTCGAGTTCTCAAAATGGCAGCACTTCGTTGCTTCAAAAACCGGTGCCAAAAAGTGAGCCAAACCCCTCTATTTATAGGCTGGGAAAACACTTATCTCGGCCGTCTCTAAGTCGCCGCCGACCTAACCTCGCCGACCTAACCTCGCCGACCCAACACTCTGCCGACCTAACACATAAACCACTCCAAGACTCAACAGGTACACGACCTAACGACTTAACAGAGATACCACACGGCCGACCTAACACTAAGTCGTTCTGCGACTTAACAAAAGACACGGGGCCACACGACCTAGTTATAACACGGCATGACCGACCCAACGCCTCAACATACACTGCCGACCCAACTATCTAACACCTTGCCGACTTATCAACTCAATACAAGTGCCGACCTAAGTCCCTAACACCTATGACCGACCTAACTACATACGACCAACGACTCAACCTATCTCAGTCACACCCTAAGTCGTCTAATCTTTAGGTCGGTCGCATTCTTAAGTCGGTATCCCCCCTTAACCTGTTATCTCGGTAACCATGCTAGCACGGCATCTCCACTGAGTCGACCACCACTAAGTCGGTCAACCCCTTAGGTCGGTCCAAATCCCTATCCAGTTAACTCCTATAGCTCGGCCACTACCTTAGGTCGGTCATACGACCTAAACTTCCTTAGGTCGGTTATGCGACCTAGACTCAACTCGGCAACTCTTGGCTCAGTCACGAGTTAACTCCATAACTCGTTCCAACTTATGAGTCGGTCACGACTCAATACTTCAACACACGAGTTACTCTCCATATGACTCAGGCTAGAGACAATATAAACAACACTAACGACCTGCAAATTCTACGATTTATCGACACGTAAAATACGGGTCGTTACAATTATTAGGTCGTTAGTGTTGTTTATGTTGTCTCTAGCCTGAGTCGTATAGGGAGATAGCTCGTGTGTTTAAGTGTTGAGTCGTGACCGACTCATAGGCTTAGCCGAGTTAGGTCGTGCACGAGTTACAACTTAAGAGTGTTGGCCGAGATAAGAATGTGACCGACCTAAGAGTTGCCGAGTTATAGGAGTAACGACCTAAGGGTTTACGAGTTAGGGAGTTACTAGTCTTAAGTCGTAGACGACCTTAGGAGGTGGCCGAGTTAGTCAGTTGCCGAGTTACGACCTATAGGTTTGAACCGAGTTAGGGTAGTAAGCGACTCATAGGACAAACGACTTATGGTAGTTTGCGACCTAAGAGGCTAGGAGAGTTATCGGTTTAAGGTTTAGACCGACTTATGTATGGAGCGACTTAAGGGGATAAGTCGTATATGAGTTAAGGCGATGAGTCGTATGGTTGTTAGGTCGGAGGGGTTTTGGGCGACCTAAGGAAGTTAGGTCGTGGACGACCTAGCAGATAGGATGATGCTAGTGGAGACCGACTTATAGTAGTAAACGACCTAACTTAGAAGGTGTAAGCTGTTAGGTCGTGTAAGTTTTAGGTCGTGGGTGTTTTGGGTCGTAGCATAGTTAAGTCGTAGGTCGTAACCCGTGTTCTTGTTAGGTCGGCAGCTAGTTAGGTCGTGTGGCCCGTGTTGTTGTTAGGTCGCGTGAGTACTGTAGAGACTTAGGTCGCGGCATAGCAGATCCGCGTTCGTTCTTAGGTCGCTGAGTTATCTGGGACTTTGATTTTGATAAGTCGCAACCTAGTAAGTCGCGGCAAGTGTTAGGTCGTAGACGACCTAAGTTAGGTCGGAGATTTCTTTAGGTCGGTAGCGACCTAAGACCGAGAGCGAGCTAAATCTGGGCGACCTAAGGGGAAATCAGCCTATAAATAGAGGGGTTTGGCTCACTTTTTGGCACCGGTTTTTGAAGCAACGAAGTGCTGCCATTTTGAAGACTCGTCTACAACATTTCTTCACCTTCTTTTCTCCATTCCAATCTTGTTCTAACATCCATCCAAGATCGAGATCGAAGATCCAAGAGCCAAAGTTGAAGATCTTCATCCGTTGGAGCTAGATTTCATCGATTGAAGCGAGATATTGCCGGATCAAGCCTTGATCTCCGCTGTCCAGATATGAAGTGTTTAGTTTTTGAGGTGTTTGGGTGATTTGGTGAGTGGTGGTTATCTCTCACGCGGATCCAAAGGAGTATATTGGATTGGTGGTTTGTTGGAGTGTTGTAGATAGTGATTTTGTGCATTTTTCTTAGATCCAAGTATAGATCTATTATTTTTGAAGATGTTTACCTATGCAAGTTCATTTAACAAGTATTAGAGACAAAACCCATGTTTTATATTTGATAGATCTATGCTAAAAACCTATGAATCATGTATGTTGGACTTATGCTCATTTATTTACGAAATTGCCATTATGGTTAATATTGCTTATTAGATCTTGTTTGAATGATTGATTGCTTGAATGTATGATTGATTTGATTGTTTCCAAGTTAGCTAGTAGTTGATTTGGAACAAGATGATTGAAGGTGATTCGAAAGCTAAGTGGGAAGGCTCTTGAATGGTGGAAGCTGCTTGAGACATATGTAGCGGATGTTGAAGCTCATATGTATGGATTGGATGAAGTTGAGATGGAACTTTGCCATGATGCAATGAGGCAAACCATGTTGTTGAGTTGAGACTTTGCTATGGTGTGATAAAGCGAAGTATGATGGGATGTAGACTTGGCGTAATCCAGGCAGGGATCATTCCAAGCATGTTGATAACTCGAGGGATGGTCCGAGTTGGTTGATAATGGATTTCTCAAGAGGAAGCTTGAGCTAGTATGGGAATAGTCGTCGAGGAGGATGACTAAGAGGCTTGGATCTCATCGTTGTTGAAGGTTCTAGCATGCTCAAAAGCAAGAGTACATGGGGCGCCCATAACGACTACAGGTAGGTAGTCGGGACACCCAAAAGACTACAGGTAGGTAGTTGAGTACTCTGGGCAGAGTAGGTAAGTCCTAGGCACGGGTCACGATGACGTGCGGAGCTATGCCTAGAACCGGGGTTACCATTAGCCCTTGACAGGTGGTCATTCAACTAACGGTGAAATCAAGGCAATGATAACAGTGATAGCCAGAGTCATGGATGTTTGGTTGTATCATCATTCGGCCTCAAGAGCGGTGTTTTCTGGGTGCTTATCTGATCTTGGTTTAGGCCTTGGGGGTTTGTATTTGGAAAACATCGTCCTTGACTCGAGTGATTATTGCTTTACTTTAATTACCTGCTATGTTATGCTTGCTTCTCCTTAGTGTGTGTCTGGGGGCTATCACTATAGAAAGAGGTGGAGTGGGATGATTTGGTTCCTATTTCTTTTATCCCTTATGCTCTTTTGGTATGTTTGATAGTTAATTTACTGCTCACTAAGACTTTGTATGACTCAAGGTTTTATGTCTCCTCTTATTACCTTGGGCTGTTCATCCATGTTGGGATGGGCAGACTAGGTAGCAGGTGACAGGTGCTCTTCTTAGAGACCTACGATGATGATGACGAAGACGAGCAGGAGGCTTTGCATATTAGTTTTCTCACTATATTTACTGGGTGTTCCGCTGCTGTATTTGATTGAGTGATTTGTAGTAAGGCTTTGATGTATGGATGATTCATATGTTGTATAAAACTACTATGATGCTTATATGATGATGTTCTGTTCTATGGAGCTTCACTATATTATATTTTCTCTATTGTATTTTGTCCATGCGCTGTGAGTTATGCGATAGAGTTTCTGTTTTAATTTACCCTGACTATCGTCCATGGCTACTTGGCACGCCTTTCAGCGCATTATTTCCTTGTTTTGGTGCGGGAGTCATGGGCGGTCGTCACATATATCGATTCTTCGGAGGGCCATAACTCTTTCGCTTAGAGTTACGGGAGCGATAACCAGTCAAAATGAAGCTCTCAATGAGTTCTACAGCTTTGATGGCTTTCAGCCGTCACTGGTTAGTTTCATACCCAAAAAATCCTAACCGAACCTCAATCGGGTCTTGGAAGTTTTTTATCCTTCGTTTTTCCGTCACGTGGATTTTTTCTGTAAAACAGGATCCCCGTGGCTGTTCTATGATTTACCATCGCTGGAGAGTGGTGCACCATGGTAGTGCTCCGTTTCAAATCCATGCACCCATTTCTCAAAGTCGTACGACACTGATTCGTCATTTTGGACGGATGTTGCACCTTGCACCGTAGATTTTGCACCCTGTGGATATCGATTCTTCGGAGGGCCATAACTCATGGCTCGTTTAGAGTTACGTGAGCGATAACCAGTCAAAACGAAGCTCTCGGTGAGTTCTATAGCTATGACAGCTTTCAGCCGTCACTGGTTAGTTTCATACCCAAAAAATCCTATCTGAACCTCAATCGGGTCTTGGAAGTTTTTTATTCCTACGTTTTTCCGTCACGTGGATTTTTTCTGTAAAACAGGGTCCCCGTGGCTGTTCTATGATTTACCATCCCTGGAGAGTGGTGCACCATGGTAATGCTCCGTTTCAAATCCATGCACCCATTTCTCAAAGTCGTACGACACTGTTTCGTCATTTTGGACGGATGTTGCACCTTGCACCGTAGATGTTGCACCCAATGGATATCGATTCTTCGGAGGGCCATAACTCTTGGCTCGTTTAGAGTTACGGGAGCGATAACCAGTCAAAACTAAGCTCTCAGTGAGTTCTAAAGCTTTGACGGGTTTCATCCGTCACTGGTTAGTTTCATACCCAAAAAATCCTAACCGAACCTCAATCGGGTCTTGTAAGTTTTTTATCCTTCGTTTTTCCGTCACGTGGATTTTTTCTGTAAAACAGGATCCCCGTGGCTGCTCTATGATTTATCATCGCAGGAGAGTGGTGCACCATGGTAGTGCTCCGTTTCAAATCCATGCATCCATTTCTCAAAGTCATACGGCACTGTTGCGTCATTTTGGACGGATGTTGCACCTTGCACCGTAGATGTTGCACCCTTTGGATATCGATTCTTCGGAGGGCCATAACTCTTGGCTCGTTTAGAGTTACGGGAGCGATAACCAGTCAAAACGAAGCTCTCGGTGAGTTCTACAGCTATGACGGCTTTCAGCCGTCACTGGTTAGTTTCATACCCAAAAAATCCTAACTGAACCTCAATCGGGTCTTGGAAGTTTTTTATCCTTCGTTTTTCCGTCACGTGGATTTTTTCTGTAAAACAGGATCCCCGTGGCTGTTCTATGATTTACCATCGCTGGAGAGTGGTCCACCATGGTAGTGCTCCGTTTCAAATCCATGCACCCATTTCTCAAAGTCGTACGGCACTGTTGCGTCATTTTGGACGGATGTTGCACCTTGCACCGTAGATGTTGCACCCTTTGGATATCGATTCTTCGGAGGGCCATAACTCTTGGCTCGTTTAGAGTTACGGGAGCGATAACCAGTCAAAACGAAGCTCTCGGTGAGTTCTACAGCTTTGACGTCTTTCAGCCGTCACTGGTTAGTTTCATACCCAAAAAATCCTAACCGAACCTCAATCGGGTCTTGGAACTTTTTTATCCTTCGTTTTTCCGTCACGTGGATTTTTTCTGTAAAACAGGATCCCCGTGGCTGCTCTGTGATTTACCATCGCTGGAGAGTGGTGCACCATGGTAGTGCTCCGTTTCAAATCCATGCACCCATTTCTCAAAGTCGTACCGCACTGTTTCGTCATTTTGGACGGATGTTGCACCTTGCACCGTAGATGTTGCACCCAATGGATATCGATTCTTCGGAGGGCCATAACTCTTGTCTCGTTTAGAGTTACGGGAGCGATAACCAGTCAAAACGAAGCACTCGGTGAGTTCTACAGCTATGACGGCTTTCATCCATCACTGGTTAGTTTCATATCCAAAAAATCCTAACCGAACCTCAATCGGGTCTTGGAAGTTTTTTATCCTTCGTTTTTCCGTCACGTGGATTTTTTCTGTAAAACAGGATCCCCGTGGCTGTTCTATGATTTACCATCGCTGGAGAGTGGTGCACCATGGTAGTGCTCCGTTTCAAATCCATGCACCCATTTCTCAAAGTCGTGCGGCACTGTTTCGTCATTTTGGACGGATGTTGCACCTTGCACCGTAGATGTTGCACCCAATGGATATCGATTCTTCGGAGGGCCATAACTCTTGGCTCGTTTAGAGTTACGGGAGCGATAACCAGTCAAAACGAATCTCTCGGTGAGTTCTACAGTTATGACGGCTTTCAGCCGTCACTGGTTAGTTTCATACCCAAAAAATCCTATCCGAACCTCAATCGGGTCTTGGAAGTTTTTTATCCTACGTTTTTCCGTCACGTGGATTTTTTCTGTAAAACAGGATCCCCGTGGCTGTTCTATGATTTACCATCGCTGGAGAGCGGTGCACCATGGTAGTGCTCCGTTTCGAATCCATGCACCCATTTCTCAAAGTCGTACGGCACTGTTTCGTCATTTTGAACGGATGTTGCACCTTGCACCGTAGATGTTGCACCCAATGGATATCGATTCTTCGGAGGGCCATAACTCTTTCGTTTAGAGTTACGGGAGCGATAACCAGTCAAAATGAAGCTCTCAATGAGTTCTACAGCTTTGATGGCTTTCAGCCGTCACTGGTTAGTTTCAAACCCAAAAAATCCTAAACGAACCTCAATCGGGTCTTGGAAGTTTTTTATCCTTCGTTTTTCCGTCACGTGGATTTTTTCTGTAAAACAGGATCCCCGTGGCTGTTCTATGATTTACCATCGCTGGAGAGTGGTGCACCATGGTAGTGCTCCGTTTCAAATCCATGCACCCATTTCTCAAAGTCGTACGACACTGATTCGTCATTTTGGACGGATGTTGCACCTTGTACCGTAGATGTTGCACCCTGTGGATATCGATTCTTCGGAGGGCCATAACTCATGGCTCGTTTAGAGTTACGTGAGCGATAACCAGTCAAAACGAAGCTCTCGGTGAGTTCTATAGCTATGACAGCTTTCAGCCGTCACTGGTTAGTTTCATACCCAAAAATTCCTATCCGAACCTCAATCGGGTCTTGGAAGTTTTTTATCCTACGTTTTTCCGTCACGTGGATTTTTTCTGTAAAACAGGATCCCCGTGGCTGTTCTATGATTTACCATCGCTGGAGAGTGGTGCACTATGGTAATGCTCCGTTTCAAATCCATGCACCCATTTCTCAAAGTCGTACGACACTGTTTCGTCATTTTGGACGGATGTTGCACCTTGCACCGTAGATGTTGCACCCAATGGATATCGATTCTTCGGAGGGCCATAACTCTTGGCTCGTTTAGAGTTACGGGAGCGATAACCAGTCAAAACTAAGCTCTCGGTGAGTTCTAAAGCTTTGACGGCTTTCATCCGTCACTGATTAGTTTCATACCCAAAAAATCCTAACTGAACCTCAATCGGGTCTTGTAAGTTTTTTATCCTTCGTTTTTCCGTCACGTGGTTTTTTTCTGTAAAACAGGATCCCCGTGGCTGCTCTATGATTTACCATCGCTGGAGAGTGGTGCACCATGGTAGTGCTCCGTTTCAAATCCATGCACCCATTTCTCAAAGTCATACGGCACTGTTGCGTCATTTTGGACGGATGTTGCACCTTGCACCGTAGATGTTGCACCCTTTGGATATCGATTCTTCGGAGGGCCATAACTCTTGGCTCGTTTAGAGTTACGGGAGCGATAACCAGTCAAAACGAAGCACTCGGTGAGTTCTACAGCTATGACGGCTTTCAGCCGTCACCGGTTTGTTTCATACCCAAAAAATCCTAACCGAACCTCAATCGGGTCTTGGAAGTTTTTTAACCTTCGTTTTTCCGTCACGTGGATTTTTTCTGTAAAACAGGATCCCCGTGGTTGCTCTATGATTTACCATCGCTGGAGAGTGGTGCACCATGGTAGTGCTCCGTTTCAAATCCATGCACCCATTTCTCAAAGTCGTAAGGCATTGTTTCGTCATTTTGGACGGATGTTGCACCTTGCACCGTAGATGTCGCACCCAATGGATATCGATTCTTCGGAGGGCCATAACTCTTGGCTCGTTTAGAGTTACGGGAGCGATAACCAGTCAAAACTAAGCACTCAGTGAGTTCTAAAGCTTTGACGGGTTTCATCCGTCACTGGTTAGTTTCATACCCAAAAAATCCTAACCGAACCTCAATCGGGTCTTGTAAGTTTTTTATCCTTCGTTTTTCCGTCACGTGGATTTTTTCTGTAAAACAGGATCCCCGTGGCTGCTCTATGATTTATCATCGCAGGAGAGTGGTGCACCATGGTAGTGCTCCGTTTCAAATCCATGCATCCATTTCTCAAAGTCATACGGCACTGTTGCGTCATTTTGGACGGATGTTGCACCTTGCACCGTAGATGTTGCACCCTTTGGATATCGATTCTTCGGAGGGCCATAACTCTTGGCTCGTTTAGAGTTACGGGAGCTTTAACCAGTCAAAACGAAGCTCTCGGTGAGTTCTACAGCTATGACGGCTTTCAGCCGTCACTGGTTAGTTTCATACCCAAAAAATCCTAACTGAACCTCAATCGGGTCTTGGAAGTTTTTTATCCTTCGTTTTTCCGTCACGTGGATTTTTTCTGTAAAACAGGATCCCCGTGGCTGCTCTGTGATTTACCATCGCTGGAGAGTGGTGCACCATGGTAGTGCTCCGTTTCAAATCCATGCACCCATTTCTCAAAGTCGTACCGCACTGTTTCGTCATTTTGGACGGATGTTGCACCTTGCACCGTAGATGTTGCACCCAATGGATATCGATTCTTCGGAGGGCCATAACTCTTGTCTCGTTTAGAGTTACGGGAGCGATAACCAGTCAAAACGAAGCACTCGGTGAGTTCTACAGCTATGACGGCTTTCATCCATCACTGGTTAGTTTCATATCCAAAAAATCCTAACCGAACCTCAATCGGGTCTTGGAAGTTTTTTATCCTTCGTTTTTCCGTCACGTGGATTTTTTCTGTAAAACAGGATCCCCGTGGCTGTTCTATGATTTACCATCGCTGGAGAGTGGTGCACCATGGTAGTGCTCCGTTTCAAATCCATGCACCCATTTCTCAAAGTCGTGCGGCACTGTTTCGTCATTTTGGACGGATGTTGCACCTTGCACCGTAGATGTTGCACCCAATGGATATCGATTCTTCGGAGGGCCATAACTCTTGGCTCGTTTAGAGTTACGGGAGCGATAACCAGTCAAAACGAAGCTCTCGGTGAGTTCTACAGCTTTGACGGTTTTCAGCCGTCACTGGTTAGTTTCATACCCAAAAAATCCTAACCGAACCTCAATCGGGTCTTGGAACTTTTTTATCCTTCGTTTTTCCGTCACGTGGATTTTTTCTGTAAAACAGGATCCCCGTGGCTGCTCTATGATTTACCATCGCTGGAGAGTGGTGCACCATGGTAGTGCTCCGTTTCGAATCCATGCACCCATTTCTTAAAGTCGTACGAACTGTTTCGTCATTTTGGACGGATGTTGCACCTTGCACCGTAGATGTTGCACCCTGTGGATATCGATTCTTCGGAGGGCCATAACTCTTGGCTCGTTTAGAGTTACGGGAGCGATAACCAGTCAAAACGAAGCTCTCGATGAGTTCTACAGCTATGACAGCTTTCAGCCGTCACTGGTTAGTTTCATACCCAAAAAATCCAATCCGAACCTCAATCGGGTCTTGGAAGTTTTTTATCCTTCGTTTTTCCGTCACGTGGATTTTTTCTGTAAAACAGGATCCCCGTGGCTGTTCTATGATTTACCATCGCTGGAGAGTGATGCACCATGGTAGTGCTCCGTTTCAAATCCATGCACCCATTTCTCAAAGTCGTACGGCACTGTTTCGTCATTTTGGATGGATGTTGCACCTTGCACCGTAGATGTCGCACCCTGTGGATATCGATTCTTCGGAGGGCCAGAACTCTTGGCTCGTTTAGAGTTACGAGAGCGATAACCAGTCAAAACGAAGCTCTCGGTGAGTTCTACAGCTATGACGGCTTTCAGCCGTCACTGGTTAGTTTCATACCCAAAAAATCCAATCCGAACCTCAATCGGGTCTTGGAAGTTTTTTATCCTTCGTTTTTCCGTCACGTGGATTTTTTCTGTAAAACAGGATCCCCGTGGCTGTTCTATGATTTACCATCGCTGGAGAGTGGTGCACCATGGTAGTGCTCCGTTTCAAATCCATGCACCCATTTCTTAAAGTCGTACGAACTGTTTCGTCATTTTGGACGGATGTTGCACCTTGCACCGTAGATGTCGCACCCTGTGGATATCGATTCTTCGGAAGGCCATAACTCTTGGCTCGTTTAGAGTTACAGGAGCGATAACCAGTCAAAACGAAGCTCTCGATGAGTTCTACAGCTATGACAGCTTTCAGCCGTCACTGGTTTGTTTCATACCCAAAAAATCCAATCCGAACCTCAATCGGGTCTTGGAAGTTTTTTATCCTTCGTTTTTCCGTCACGTGGATTTTTTCTGTAAAACAGGATCCCCGTGGCTGTTCTATGATTTACCATCGCTGGAGAGTGATGCACCATGGTAGTGCTCCGTTTCAAATCCATGCACCCATTTCTCAAAGTCGTACGGCACTGTTTCGTCATTTTGGATGGATGTTGCACCTTGCACCGTAGATGTCGCACCCTGTGGATATCGATTCTTCGGAGGGCCAGAACTCTTGGCTCGTTTAGAGTTACGGGAGCGATAACCAGTCAAAACGAAGCTCTCGGTGAGTTCTACAGCTATGACGGCTTTCTGCCGTCACTGGTTAGTTTCATACCCAAAAAATCCAATCCGAACCTCAATCGGGTCTTGGAAGTTTTTTATCCTTCGTTTTTCCGTCACGTGGATTTTTTCTGTAAAACAGGATCCCCGTGGCTGTTCTATGATTTACCATCGCTGGAGAGTGGTGCACCATGGTAGTGCTCCGTTTCAAATCCATGCACCCATTTCTTAAAGTCGTACGAACTGTTTCGTCATTTTGGACGGATGTTGCACCTTGCACCGTAGATGTTGCACCCTGTGGATATCGATTCTTCGGAGGGCCATAACTCTTGGTTCGTTTAGAGTTACGGGAGCGATAACCAGTCAAAACGAAGCTCTCGATGAGTTCTACAGCTATGACAGCTTTCAGCCGTCACTGGTTAGTTTCATACCCAAAAAATCCAATCCGAACCTCAATCGGGTCTTGGAAGTTTTTTATCCTTCGTTTTTCCGTCACGTGGATTTTTTCTGTAAAACAGGATCCCCGTGGCTGTTCTATGATTTACCATCGCTGGAGAGTGATGCACCATGGTAGTGCTCCGTTTCAAATCCATGCACCCATTTCTCAAAGTCGTACGGCACTGTTTCGTCATTTTGGAAGGATGTTGCACCTTGCACCGTAGATGTCGCACCCTGTGGATATCGATTCTTCGGAGGGCCAGAACTCTTGGCTCGTTTAGAGTTACGGGAGCGATAACCAGTCAAAACGAAGCTCTCGGTGAGTTCTACAGCTATGACGGCTTTCAGCCGTCACTGGTTAGTTTAATACCCAAAAAATCCAATCCGAACCTCAATCGGGTCTTGGAAGTTTTTTATCCTTCGTTTTTCCGTCACGTGGATTTTTTCTGTAAAACAGGATCCCCGTGGCTGTTCTATGATTTACCATCGCTGGAGAGTGGTGCACCATGGTAGTGCTCCGTTTCAAATCCATGCACCCATTTCTTAAAGTCGTACGAACTGTTTCGTCATTTTGGACGGATGTTGCACCTTGCACCGTAGATGTCGCACCCTGTGGATATCGATTCTTCGGAGGGCCATAACTCTTGGCTCGTTTAGAGTTACGGGAGCGATAACCAGTCAAAACGAAGCTCTCGATGAGTTCTACAGCTATGACAGCTTTCAGCCGTCACTGGTTAGTTTCATACCCAAAAAATCCAATCCGAACCTCAATCGGGTCTTGGAAGTTTTTTATCCTTCGTTTTTCCGTCACGTGGATTTTTTCTGTAAAACAGGATCCCCGTGGCTGTTCTATGATTTACCATCGCTGGAGAGTGATGCACCATGGTAGTGCTCCGTTTCAAATCCATGCACCCATTTCTCAAAGTCGTACGGCACTGTTTCGTCATTTTGGACGGATGTTGCACCTTGCACCGTAGATGTCGCACCCTGTGGATATCGATTCTTCGGAGGGCCAGAACTCTTGGCTCGTTTAGATTTACGGGAGCGATAACCAGTCAAAACGAAGCTCTCGGTGAGTTCTACAGCTATGACGGCTTTCAGCCGTCACTGGTTAGTTTCATACCCAAAAAATCCAATCCGAACCTCAATCGGGTCTTGGAAGTTTTTTATCCTTCGTTTTTCCGTCACGTGGATTTTTTCTGTAAAACAGGATCCCCGTGGCTGTTCTATGATTTACCATCGCTGGAGAGTGGTGCACCATGGTAGTGCTCCGTTTCAAATCCATGCACCCATTTCTTAAAGTCGTACGAACTGTTTCGTCATTTTGGACGGATGTTGCACCTTGCACCGTAGATGTTGCACCCTGTGGATATCGATTCTTCGGAGGGCCATAACTCTTGGCTCGTTTAGAGTTACGGGAGCGATAACCAGTCAAAACGAAGCTCTCGATGAGTTCTACAGCTATGACGGCTTTCAGCCGTCACTGGTTAGTTTCATACCCAAAAAATCCAATCCGAACCTCAATCGGGTCTTGGATGTTTTTTATCCTTCGTTTTTCCGTCACGTGGATTTTTTCTGTAAAAGAGGATCCCCGTGGCTGTTCTATGATTTACCATCGCTGGAGAGTGGTGCACCATGGTAGTGCTCCGTTTCAAATCCATGCACCCATTTCTCAAAGTCGTACGGCACTGTTTCGTCATTTTGGACGGATGTTGCACCTTGCACCGTAGATGTTGCACCCTGTGGATATCGATTCTTCGGAGGGCCATAACTCTTGGCTCGTTTAGAGTTACGGGAGCGTTAACCAGTCAAAACGAAGCTCTCGGTGAGTTCTACAGCTATGACAGCTTTCAGCCGTCACTGGTTAGTTTCATACCCAAAAAATCCAATCCGAACCTCAATCGGGTCTTGGAAGTTTTTTATCCTTCGTTTTTCCGTCACGTGGATTTTTTCTGTAAAACAGGATCCCCGTGGCTGTTCTATGATTTACCATCGCTGGAGAGTGATGCACCATGGTAGTGCTCCGTTTCAAATCCATGCACCCATTTCTCAAAGTCGTACGGCACTGTTTCGTCATTTTGGATGGATGTTGCACCTTGCACCGTAGATGTCGCACCCTGTGGATATCGATTCTTCGGAGGGCCAGAACTCTTGGCTCGTTTAGAGTTACGGGAGCGATAACCAGTCAAAACAAAGCTCTCGGTGAGTTCTACAGCTATGACAGCTTTCAGCCGTCACTGGTTAGTTTCATACCCAAAAAATCCAATCCGAACCTCAATCGGGTCTTGGAAGTTTTTTATCCTTCGTTTTTCCGTCACGTGGATTTTTTCTGTAAAACAGGATCCCCGTGGCTGTTCTATGATTTACCATCGCTGGAGAGTGGTGCACCATGGTAGTGCTCCGTTTCAAATCCATGCACCCATTTCTCAAAGTCGTACGGCACTGTTTCGTCATTTTGGACGGATGTTGCACCTTGCACCGTAGATGTTGCACCCTGTGGATATCGATTCTTCGGAGGGCCATAACTCTTGGCTCGTTTAGAGTTACGGGAGCGATAACCAGTCAAAACGAAGCTCTCGGTGAGTTCTACAGCTATGACCGCTTTCAGCCGTCACTGGTTAGTTTCATACCCAAAAAATCCAATCCGAACCTCAATCGGGTCTTTGAAGTTTTTTATCCTTCGTTTTTCCGTCACGTGGATTTTTTCTGTAAAACAGGATCCCCGTGGCTGTTCTATGATTTACCATCGCTGGAGAGTGGTGCACCATGGTAGCGCTCCGTTTCAAATCCATGCACCCATTTCTCAAAGTCGTACGGCACTGTTTCGCCATTTTGGACGGATGTTGCACCTTGCACCGTAGATGTTGCACCCAGTGGATATCGATTCTTCGGAGGGCCATAACTCTTGGCTCGTTTAGAGTTACGGGAGCGTTAACTAGTCAAAACGAAGCTCTCGGTGAGTTCTAAAGCTATTACAGCTTTCAGCCGTCACTGGTTAGTTTCATACCCAAAAAATCCAATCCGAACCTCAATCGGGTCTTGGAAGTTTTTTATCCTTCGTTTTTCCGTCACGTGGATTTTTTCTGTAAAACAGGATCCCCGTGGCTGTTCTATGATTTACCATCGCTGGAGAGTGGGGCATCATGGTAATGCTCCGTTTCAAATCCATGCACCCATTTCTTAAAGTCGTACGGCACTGTTTCGTCATTTTGGACGGATGTTGCACCTTGCACCGTAGATGTTGCACCCTGTGGATATCGATTCTTCGGAGGGCCATAACTCTTGGCTCGTTTAGAGTTACGGGAGCGATAGCCAGTCAAAACGAAGCTCTCGGTGAGTTCTACAGCTATGACAGCTTTCAGCCGTCACTGGTTAGTTTCATACCCAAAAAATCCAATCCGAACCTCAATCGGGTCTTGGAAGTTTTTTATCCTTCGTTTTTCCGTCACGTGGATTTTTTCTGTAAAACAGGATCCCCGTGGCTGTTCTATGATTTACCATCGCTGGAGAGTGGGGCATCGTGGTAATGCTCCGTTTCAAATCCATGCACCCATTTCTTAAAGTCGTACGGCACTGTTTCGTCATTTTGGACGGATGTTGCACCTTGCACCGTAGATGTTGCACCCTGTGGATATCGATTCTTCGGAGGGCCATAACTCTTGGCTCGTTTAGAGTTACGGGAGCGATAGCCAGTCAAAACGAAGCTCTCGGTGAGTTCTACAGCTATGACAGCTTTCAGCCGTCACTGGTTAGTTTCATACCCAAAAAATCCAATCCGAACCTCAATCGGGTCTTTGAAGTTTTTTATCCTTCGTTTTTCCGTCAAGTGGATTTTTTCTGTAAAACAGGATCCCCGTGGCTGTTCTATGATTTACCATCGCTGGAGAGTGGTGCACCATGGTAGCGCTCCGTTTCAAATCCATGCACCCATTTCTCAAAGTCGTACGGCACTGTTTCGCCATTTTGGACGGATGTTGCACCTTGCACCGTAGATGTTGCACCCAGTGGATATCGATTCTTCGGAGGGCCATAACTCTTGGCTCGTTTAGAGTTACGGGAGCGTTAACGAGTCAAAACGAAGCTCTCGGTGAGTTCTAAAGCTATTACAGCTTTCAGCCGTCACTGGTTAGTTTCATACCCAAAAAATCCAATCCGAACCTCAATCGGGTCTTGGAAGTTTTTTATCCTTCGTTTTTCCGTCACGTGGATTTTTTCTGTAAAACAGGATCCCCGTGGCTGTTCTATGATTTACCATCGCTGGAGAGTGGTGCACCGTGGTAGTGCTCCGTTTCAAATCCATGCACCCATTTCTTAAAGTCGTACGGCACTGTTTCGTCATTTTGGACGGATGTTGCACCTTGCACCGTAGATGTTGCACCCTGTGGATATCGATTCTTCGGAGGGCCATAACTCTTGGCTCGTTTAGAGTTACGGGAGCGATAGCCAGTCAAAACGAAGCTCTCGGTGAGTTCTACAGCTATGACAGCTTTCAGCCGTCACTGGTTAGTTTCATACCCAAAAAATCCAATCCGAACCTCAATCGGGTCTTGGAAGTTTTTTATCCTTCGTTTTTCCGTCACGTGGATTTTTTCTGTAAAACAGGATCCCCGTGGCTGTTCTATGATTTACCATCGCTGGAGAGTGATGCACCATGGTAGTGCTCCGTTTCAAATCCATGCACCCATTTCTTAAAGTCGTACGACACTGTTTCGTCATTTTGGACGGATGTTGCACCTTGCACCGTAGATGTTGCACCCTGTGGATATCGATTCTTCGGAGGGCCATAACTCTTGGCTCGTTTAGAGTTACGGGAGCGATAACCAGTCAAAACGAAGCTCTCGGTGAGTTCTACAGCTATGACCGCTTTCAGCCGTCACTGGTTAGTTTCATACTCAAAAAATCCAATCCGAACCTCAGTCGGGTCTTGGAAGTTTTTTATCCTTCGTTTTTCCGTCACGTGGATTTTTTCTGTAAAACAGGATCCCCGTGGCTGTTCTGTGATTTACCATCGCTGGAGAGTGGTGCACCATGGTAGTGCTCCGTTTCAAATCCATGCACCCATTTCTTAAAGTCATACGGCACTGTTTCGTCATTTTGGACGGATGTTGCACCTTGCACCTTAGATGTTGCACCCTGTGGATATCGTTTCTTCGGAGGGCCATAACTTTTGGCTCGTTTAGAGTTACGGGAGCGATAACCAGTCAAAACGAAGCTCTCGGTGAGTTCTACAGCTTTGACAGCTTTCAGCCGTCACTGGTTAGTTCATACCCAAAAAATCCAATCCGAACCTCAATCGGGTCTTGGAAGTTTTTTATCCTTCGTTTTTCCGTCACGTGGATTTTTTCTGTAAAACAGGATCCCCGTGGCTGTTCTATGATTTACCATCGCTGGAGAGTGGTGCACCATGGTAGTGCTCCGTTTCAAATCCATGCACCCATTTCTTAAAGTCATACGGCACTGTTTCGTCATTTTGGACGGATGTTGCACCTTGCACCGTAGATGTTGCACCCTGTGGATATCGATTCTTCGGAGGGCCATAACTCTTGGCTCGTTTAGAGTTACGGGAGCGATAACCAGTCAAAACGAAGCTCTCGGTGAGTTCTACAGCTATGACCGCTTTCAGCCGTCACTGGTTAGTTTCATACCCAAAAAATCCAATCCGAACCTCAATCGGGTCTTGGAAGTTTTTTATCCTTCGTTTTTCCGTCACGTGGATTTTTTCTGTAAAAGAGGATCCCCGTGGCTGTTCTATGATTTACCATCGCTGGAGAGTGGTGCACCATGGTAGTGCTCCGTTTCAAATCCATGCACCCATTTCTCAAAGTCGTACGGCACTGTTTCGTCATTTTGGACGGATGTTGCACCTTGCACCGTAGATGTTGCACCCTGTGGATATCGATTCTTCGGAGGGCCATAACTCTTGGCTCGTTTAGAGTTACGGGAGCGTTAACCAGTCAAAACGAAGCTCTCGGTGAGTTCTACAGCTATGACCGCTTTCAGCCGTCACTGGTTAGTTTCATACCCAAAAAATCCAATCCGAACCTCAATCGGGTCTTGGAAGTTTTTTATCCTTCGTTTTTCCGTCACGTGGATTTTTTCTGTAAAACAGGATCCCCGTGGCTGTTCTATGATTTACCATCGCTGGAGAGTGATGCACCATGGTAGTGCTCCGTTTCAAATCCATGCACCCATTTCTCAAAGTCGTACGGCACTGTTTCGTCATTTTGGATGGATGTTGCACCTTGCACCGTAGATGTCGCACCCTGTGGATATCGATTCTTCGGAGGGCCAGAACTCTTGGCTCGTTTAGAGTTACGGGAGCGATAACCAGTCAAAACAAAGCTCTCGGTGAGTTCTACAGCTATGACAGCTTTCAGCCGTCACTGGTTAGTTTCATACCCAAAAAATCCAATCCGAACCTCAATCGGGTCTTGGAAGTTTTTTATCCTTCGTTTTTCCGTCACGTGGATTTTTTCTGTAAAACAGGATCCCCGTGGCTGTTCTATGATTTACCATCGCTGGAGAGTGGTGCACCATGGTAGTGCTCCGTTTCAAATCCATGCACCCATTTCTCAAAGTCGTACGGCACTGTTTCGTCATTTTGGACGGATGTTGCACCTTGCACCGTAGATGTTGCACCCTGTGGATATCGATTCTTCGGAGGGCCATAACTCTTGGCTCGTTTAGAGTTACGGGAGCGTTAACCAGTCAAAACGAAGCTCTCGGTGAGTTCTACAGCTATGACAGCTTTCAGCCGTCACTGGTTAGTTTCATACCCAAAAAATCCAATCCGAACCTCAATCGGGTCTTTGAAGTTTTTTATCCTTCGTTTTTCCGTCACGTGGATTTTTTCTGTAAAACAGGATCCCCGTGGCTGTTCTATGATTTACCATCGCTGGAGAGTGATGCACCATGGTAGTGCTCCGTTTCAAATCCATGCACCCATTTCTCAAAGTCGTACGGCACTGTTTCGTCATTTTGGATGGATGTTGCACCTTGCACCGTAGATGTCGCACCCTGTGGATATCGATTCTTCGGAGGGCCAGAACTCTTGGCTCGTTTAGAGTTACGGGAGCGATAACCAGTCAAAACAAAGCTCTCGGTGAGTTCTACAGCTATGACAGCTTTCAGCCGTCACTGGTTAGTTTCATACCCAAAAAATCCAATCCGAACCTCAATCGGGTCTTGGAAGTTTTTTATCCTTCGTTTTTCCGTCACGTGGATTTTTTCTGTAAAACAGGATCCCCGTGGCTGTTCTATGATTTACCATCGCTGGAGAGTGGTGCACCATGGTAGTGCTCCGTTTCAAATCCATGCACCCATTTCTTAAAGTCGTACGAACTGTTTCGTCATTTTGGACGGATGTTGCACCTTGCACCGTAGATGTTGCACCCTGTGGATATCGATTCTTCGGAGGGCCATAGCTCTTGGCTCGTTTAGAGTTACGGGAGCGATAACCAGTCAAAACGAAGCGCTCGATGAGTTCTACAGCTATGACAGCTTTCAGCCGTCACTGGTTAGTTTCATACCCAAAAAATCCAATCCGAACCTCAATCGGGTCTTGGAAGTTTTTTATCCTTCGTTTTTCCGTCACGTGGATTTTTTCTGTAAAACAGGATCCCCGTGGCTGTTCTATGATTTACCATCGCTGGAGAGTGGTGCACCATGGTAGTGCTCCGTTTCAAATCCATGCACCCATTTCTTAAAGTCGTACGAACTGTTTCGTCATTTTGGACGGATGTTGCACCTTGCACCGTAGATGTTGCACCCTGTGGATATCGATTCTTCGGAGGGCCATAGCTCTTGGCTCGTTTAGAGTTACGGGAGCGATAACCAGTCAAAACGAAGCGCTCGATGAGTTCTACAGCTATGACAGCTTTCAGCCGTCACTGGTTAGTTTCATACCCAAAAAATCCAATCCGAACCTCAATCGGGTCTTGGAAGTTTTTTATCCTTCGTTTTTCCGTCACGTGGATTTTTTCTGTAAAACAGGATCCCCGTGGCTGTTCTATGATTTACCATCGCTGGAGAGTGGTGCACCGTGGTAGTGCTCCGTTTCAAATCCATGCACCCATTTCTTAAAGTCGTACGAACTGTTTCGTCATTTTGGACGGATGTTGCACCTTGCACCGTAGATGTTGCACCCTGTGGATATCGATTCTTCGGAGGGCCATAACTCTTGGCTCGTTTAGAGTTAAGGGAGCGATAACCAGTCAAAACGAAGCTCTCGATGAGTTCTACAGCTATGACAGCTTTCAGCCGTCACTGGTTAGTTTCATACCCAAAAAATCCAATCCGAACCTCAATCGGGTCTTGGAAGTTTTTTATCCTTCGTTTTTCCGTCACGTGGATTTTTTCTGTAAACCAGGATCCCCGTGGCTGTTCTATGATTTACCATCGCTGGAGAGTGATGCACCATGGCAGTGCTCCGTTTCAAATCCATGCACCCATTTCTCAAAGTCGTACGGCACTGTTTCGTCATTTTGGATGGATGTTGCACCTTGCACCGTAGATGTCGCACCCTGTGGATATCGATTCTTCGGAGGGCCAGAACTCTTGGCTCGTTTAGAGTTACGGGAGCGATAACCAGTCAAAACAAAGCTCTCGGTGAGTTCTACAGCTATGACAGCTTTCAGCCGTCACTGGTTAGTTTCATACCCAAAAAATCCAATCCGAACCTCAATCGGGTCTCGGAAGTTTTTTATCCTTCGTTTTTCCGTCACGTGGATTTTTTCTGTAAAACAGGATCCCCGTGGCTGTTCTATGATTTACCATCGCTGGAGAGTGGTTCACCATGGTAGTGCTCCGTTTCAAATCCATGCATCCATTTCTTAAAGTCGTACGAACTGTTTCGTCATTTTGGACGGATGTTGCACCTTGCACCGTAGATGTTGCACCCTGTGGATATCGATTCTTCGGAGGGCCATAGCTCTTGGCTCGTTTAGAGTTACGGGAGCGATAACCAGTCAAAACGAAGCTCTCGGTAAGTTCTACAGCTATGACGGCTTTCAGCCGTCACTGGTTAGTTTCATACCCAAAAAATCCAATCCGAACCTCAATCGGGTCTTGGAAGTTTTTTATCCTTCGTTTTTCCGTCACGTGGATTTTTTCTGTAAAACAGGATCCCCGTGGCTGTTCTATGATTTACCATCGCTGGAGAGTGGTGCACCATGGTAGTGCTCCGTTTCAAATCCATGCACCCATTTCTTAAAGTCGTACGAACTGTTTCGTCATTTTGGACGGATGTTGCACCTTGCACCGTAGATGTTGCACCCTGTGGATATCGATTCTTCGGAGGGCCATAACTCTTGGCTCGTTTAGAGTTACGGGAGCGATAACCAGTCAAAACGAAGCTCTCGATGAGTTCTACAGCTATGACAGCTTTCAGCCGTCACTGGTTAGTTTCATACCCAAAAAATCCAATCCGAACCTCAATCGGGTCTTGGAAGTTTTTTATCCTTCGTTTTTCCGTCACGTGGATTTTTTCTGTAAAACAGGATCCCCGTGGCTGTTCTATGATTTACCATCGCTGGAGAGTGATGCACCATGGCAGTGCTCCGTTTCAAATCCATGCACCCATTTCTCAAAGTCGTACGGCACTGTTTCGTCATTTTGGATGGATGTTGCACCTTGCACCGTAGATGTCGCACCCTGTGGATATCGATTCTTCGGAGGGCCAGAACTCTTTGCTCGTTTAGAGTTACGGGAGCGATAACCAGTCAAAACGAAGCTCTCGGTGAGTTCTACAGCTATGACTGCTTTCAGCCGTCACTGGTTAGTTTCATACCCAAAAAATCCAATCCGAACCTCAATCGGGTCTTGGAAGTTTTTTATCCTTCGTTTTTCCGTCACGTGGATTTTTTCTGTAAAACAGGATCCCCGTGGCTGTTCTATGATTTACCATCGCTGGAGAGTGGTGCACCATGGTAGTGCTCCGTTTCAAATCCATGCACCCATTTCTTAAAGTCGTACGAACTGTTTCGTCATTTTGGACGGATGTTGCACCTTGCACCGTAGATGTTGCACCCTGTGGATATCGATTCTTCGGAGGGCCATAGCTCTTGGCTCGTTTAGAGTTACGTGAGCGATAACCAGTCAAAACGAAGCTCTCGCTGAGTTCTACAGCTATGACGGCTTTCAGCCGTCACTGGTTAGTTTCATACCCAAAAAATCCAATCCGAACCTCAATCGGGTCTTGGAAGTTTTTTATCCTTCGTTTTTCCGTCACGTGGATTTTTTCTGTAAAACTGGATCCCCGTGGCTGTTCTATGATTTACCATCGCTGGAGAGTGGTGCACCATGGCAGTGCTCCGTTTCAAATCCATGCACCCATTTCTCAAAGTCATACGGCACTGTTTCGTCATTTTGGACGGATGTTGCACCTTGCACAGTAGATGTCGCACCCTGTGGATATCGATTCTTCGGAGGGCCAGAACTCTTGGCTCGTTTAGAGTTACGGGAGCGATAACCAGTCAAAACGAAGCTCTCGGTGAGTTCTACAGCTATGACGGCTTTCAGCCGTCACTGGTTAGTTTCATACCCAAAAAATCCAATCCGAACCTCAATCGGGTCTTGGAAGTTTTTTATCCTTCGTTTTTCCGTCACGTGGATTTTTTCTGTAAAACAGGATCCCCGTGGCTGTTCTATGATTTACCATCGCTGGAGAGTGGTGCACCATGGTAGTGCTCCGTTTCAAATCCATGCACCCATTTCTTAAAGTCGTACGCACTGTTTCGTCATTTTGGACGGATGTTGCACCTTGCACCGTAGATGTCGCACCCTGTGGATATCGATTCTTCGGAGGGCCAGAACTCTTGGCTCGTTTAGAGTTACGGGAGCGATAACCAGTCAAAACGAAGCTCTCGGTGAGTTCTACAGCTATGACAGCTTTCAGCCGTCACTGGTTAGTTTCATACCCAAAAAATCCAATCCGAACGTCAATCGGGTCATGGAAGTTTTTTATCCTTCGTTTTTCCGTCACGTGGATTTTTTCTGTAAAACAGGATCCCCGTGGCTGTTCTATGATTTACCATCGCTGGAGAGTGATGCACCATGGTAGTGCTCCGTTTCAAATCCATGCACCCATTTCTCAAAGTCGTACGGCACTGTTTCGTCATTTTGGATGGATGTTGCACCTTGCATCGTAGATGTCGCACCCTGTGGATATCGATTCTTCGGAGGGCCAGAACTCTTGGCTCGTTTAGAGTTACGGGAGCGATAACCAGTCAAAACGAAGCTCTCGGTGAGTTCTACAGCTATGACAGCTTTCAGCCGTCACTGGTTAGTTTCATACCCAAAAAATCCAATCCGAACCTCAATCGGGTCTTGGAAGTTTTTTATCCTTCGTTTTTCCGTCACGTGGATTTTTTCTGTAAAACAGGATCCCCGTGGCTGTTCTATGATTTACCATCGCTGGAGAGTGATGCACCATGGCAGTGCTCCGTTTCAAATCCATGCACCCATTTCTCAAAGTCGTACGGCACTGTTTCGTCATTTTGGATGGATGTTGCACCTTGCACCGTAGATGTCGCACCCTGTGGATATCGATTCTTCGGAGGGCCAGAACTCTTGGCTCGTTTAGAGTTACGGGAGCGATAACCAGTCAAAACAAAGCTCTCGGTGAGTTCTACAGCTATGACAGCTTTCAGCCGTCACTGGTTAGTTTCATACCCAAAAAATCCAATCCGAACCTCAATCGGGTCTCGGAAGTTTTTTATCCTTCGTTTTTCCGTCACGTGGATTTTTTCTGTAAAACAGGATCCCCGTGGCTGTTCTATGATTTACCATCGCTGGAGAGTGGTGCACCATGGTAGTGCTCCGTTTCAAATCCATGCACCCATTTCTTAAAGTCGTACGAACTATTTCGTCATTTTGGACGGATGTTGCACCTTGCACCGTAGATGTTGCACCCTGTGGATATCGATTCTTCGGAGGGCCATAGCTCTTGGCTCGTTTAGAGTTACGGGAGCGATAACCAGTCAAAACGAAGCGCTCGATGAGTTCTACAGCTATGACAGCTTTCAGCCGTCACTGGTTAGTTTCATACCCAAAAAATCCAATCCGAACCTCAATCGGGTCTTGGAAGTTTTTTATCCTTCGTTTTTCCGTCACGTGGATTTTTTCTGTAAAACAGGATCCCCGTGGCTGTTCTATGATTTACCATCGCTGGAGAGTGGTGCACCATGGTAGTGCTCCGTTTCAAATCCATGCACCCATTTCTGAAAGTCGTACGAACTGTTTCGTCATTTTGGACGGATGTTGCACCTTGCACCGTAGATGTTGCGCCCTGTGGATATCGATTCTTCGGAGGGCCATAACTCTTGGCTCGTTTAGAGTTAAGGGAGCGATAACCAGTCAAAACGAAGCTCTCGATGAGTTCTACAGCTATGACCGCTTTCAGCCGTCACTGGTTAGTTTCATACCCAAAAAATCCAATCCGAACCTCAATCGGGTCTTGGAAGTTTTTTATCCTTCGTTTTTCCGTCACGTGGATTTTTTCTGTAAAACAGGATCCCCGTGGCTGTTCTATGATTTACCATCGCTGGAGAGTGATGCACCATGGCAGTGCTCCGTTTCAAATCCATGCATCCATTTCTTAAAGTCGTACGAACTGTTTCGTCATTTTGGACGGATGTTGCACCTTGCACCGTAGATGTCGCACCCTGTGGATATCGATTCTTCGGAGGGCCAGAACTCTTGGCTCGTTTAGAGTTACGGGAGCGATAACCAGTCAAAACGAAGCTCTCGGTGAGTTCTACAGCTATGACTGCTTTCAGCCGTCACTGGTTAGTTTCATACCCAAAAAATCCAATCCGAACCTCAATCGGGTCTTGGAAGTTTTTTATCCTTCGTTTTTCCGTCACGTGGATTTTTTCTGTAAAACAGGATCCCCGTGGCTGTTCTATGATTTACCATCGCTGGAGAGTGGTGCACCATGGTAGTGCTCCGTTTCAAATCCATGCACCCATTTCTGAAAGTCGTACGCACTGTTTCGTCATTTTGGACGGATGTTGCACCTTGCACCGTAGATGTCGCACCCTGTGGATATCGATTCTTCGGAGGGCCAGAACTCTTGGCTCGTTTAGAGTTACGGGAGCGATAACCAGTCAAAACGAAGCTCTCGGTGAGTTCTACAGCTATGACCGCTTTCAGCCGTCACTGGTTAGTTTCATACCCAAAAAATCCAATCCGAACCTCAATCGGGTCTTGGAAGTTTTTTATCCTTCGTTTTTCCGTCACGTGGATTTTTTCTGTAAAACAGGATCCCCGTGGCTGTTCTATGATTTACCATCGCTGGAGAGTGATGCACCATGGCAGTGCTCCGTTTCAAATCCATGCATCCATTTCTCAAAGTCGTACGGCACTGTTTCGTCATTTTGGACGGATGTTGCACCTTGCACCGTAGATGTCGCACCCTGTGGATATCGATTCTTCGGAGGGCCAGAACTCTTGGCTCGTTTAGAGTTAAGGGAGCGATAACCAGTCAAAACGAAGCTCTCGGTGAGTTCTACAGCTATGACTGCTTTCAGCCGTCACTGGTTAGTTTCATACCCAAAAAATCCAATCCGAACCTCAATCGGGTCTTGGAAGTTTTTTATCCTTCGTTTTTCCGTCACGTGGATTTTTTCTGTAAAACAGGATCCCCGTGGCTGTTCTATGATTTACCATCGCTGGAGAGTGGTGCACCATGGTAGTGCTCCGTTTCAAATCCATGCACCCATTTCTTAAAGTCGTACGCACTGTTTCGTCATTTTGGACGGATGTTGCACCTTGCACCGTAGATGTCGCACCCTGTGGATATCGATTCTTCGGAGGGCCAGAACTCTTGGCTCGTTTAGAGTTACGGGAGCGATAACCAGTCAAAACGAAGCTCTCGGTGAGTTCTACAGCTATGACAGCTTTCAGCCGTCACTGGTTAGTTTCATACCCAAAAAATCCAATCCGAACCTCAATCGGGTCTTGGAAGTTTTTTATCCTTCGTTTTTCCGTCACGTGGATTTTTTCTGTAAAACAGGATCCCCGTGGCTGTTCTATGATTTACCATCGCTGGAGAGTGATGCACCATGGCAGTGCTCCGTTTCAAATCCATGCACCCATTTCTCAAAGTCGTACGGCACTGTTTCGTCATTTTGGATGGATGTTGCACCTTGCACCGTAGATGTCGCACCCTGTGGATATCGATTCTTCGGAGGGCCAGAACTCTTTGCTCGTTTAGAGTTACGGGAGCGATAACCAGTCAAAACGAAGCTCTCGGTGAGTTCTACAGCTATGACTGCTTTCAGCCGTCACTGGTTAGTTTCATACCCAAAAAATCCAATCCGAACCTCAATCGGGTCTTGGAAGTTTTTTATCCTTCGTTTTTCCGTCACGTGGATTTTTTCTGTAAAACAGGATCCCCGTGGCTGTTCTATGATTTACCATCGCTGGAGAGTGGTGCACCATGGTAGTGCTCCGTTTCAAATCCATGCACCCATTTCTTAAAGTCGTACGAACTGTTTCGTCATTTTGGACGGATGTTGCACCTTGCACCGTAGATGTTGCACCCTGTGGATATCGATTCTTCGGAGGGCCATAGCTCTTGGCTCGTTTAGAGTTACGTGAGCGATAACCAGTCAAAACGAAGCTCTCGCTGAGTTCTACAGCTATGACGGCTTTCAGCCGTCACTGGTTAGTTTCATACCCAAAAAATCCAATCCGAACCTCAATCGGGTCTTGGAAGTTTTTTATCCTTCGTTTTTCCGTCACGTGGATTTTTTCTGTAAAACTGGATCCCCGTGGCTGTTCTATGATTTACCATCGCTGGAGAGTGGTGCACCATGGTAGTGCTCCGTTTCAAATCCATGCACCCATTTCTCAAAGTCATACGGCACTGTTTCGTCATTTTGGACGGATGTTGCACCTTGCACAGTAGATGTCGCACCCTGTGGATATCGATTCTTCGGAGGGCCAGAACTCTTGGCTCGTTTAGAGTTACGGGAGCGATAACCAGTCAAAACGAAGCTCTCGGTGAGTTCTACAGCTATGACGGCTTTCAGCCGTCACTGGTTAGTTTCATACCCAAAAAATCCAATCCGAACCTCAATCGGGTCTTGGAAGTTTTTTATCCTTCGTTTTTCCGTCACGTGGATTTTTTCTGTAAAACAGGATCCCCGTGGCTGTTCTATGATTTACCATCGCTGGAGAGTGGTGCACCATGGTAGTGCTCCGTTTCAAATCCATGCACCCATTTCTTAAAGTCGTACGCACTGTTTCGTCATTTTGGACGGATGTTGCACCTTGCACCGTAGATGTCGCACCCTGTGGATATCGATTCTTCGGAGGGCCAGAACTCTTGGCTCGTTTAGAGTTACGGGAGCGATAACCAGTCAAAACGAAGCTCTCGGTGAGTTCTACAGCTATGACAGCTTTCAGCCGTCACTGGTTAGTTTCATACCCAAAAAATCCAATCCGAACGTCAATCGGGTCATGGAAGTTTTTTATCCTTCGTTTTTCCGTCACGTGGATTTTTTCTGTAAAACAGGATCCCCGTGGCTGTTCTATGATTTACCATCGCTGGAGAGTGATGCACCATGGTAGTGCTCCGTTTCAAATCCATGCACCCATTTCTCAAAGTCGTACGGCACTGTTTCGTCATTTTGGATGGATGTTGCACCTTGCACCGTAGATGTCGCACCCTGTGGATATCGATTCTTCGGAGGGCCAGAACTCTTGGCTCGTTTAGAGTTACGGGAGCGATAACCAGTCAAAACGAAGCTCTCGGTGAGTTCTACAGCTATGACAGCTTTCAGCCGTCACTGGTTAGTTTCATACCCAAAAAATCCAATCCGAACCTCAATCGGGTCTTGGAAGTTTTTTATCCTTCGTTTTTCCGTCACGTGGATTTTTTCTGTAAAACAGGATCCCCGTGGCTGTTCTATGATTTACCATCGCTGGAGAGTGATGCACCATGGCAGTGCTCCGTTTCAAATCCATGCACCCATTTCTCAAAGTCGTACGGCACTGTTTCGTCATTTTGGATGGATGTTGCACCTTGCACCGTAGATGTCGCACCCTGTGGATATCGATTCTTCGGAGGGCCATAGCTCTTGGCTCGTTTAGAGTTACGTGAGCGATAACCAGTCAAAACGAAGCTCTCGCTGAGTTCTACAGCTATGACGGCTTTCAGCCGTCACTGGTTAGTTTCATACCCAAAAAATCCAATCCGAACCTCAATCGGGTCTTGGAAGTTTTTTATCCTTCGTTTTTCCGTCACGTGGATTTTTTCTGTAAAACTGGATCCCCGTGGCTGTTCTATGATTTACCATCGCTGGAGAGTGGTGCACCATGGTAGTGCTCCGTTTCAAATCCATGCACCCATTTCTCAAAGTCGTACGGCACTGTTTCGTCATTTTGGACGGATGTTGCACCTTGCACAGTAGATGTCGCACCCTGTGGATATCGATTCTTCGGAGGGCCAGAACTCTTGGCTCGTTTAGAGTTACGGGAGCGATAACCAGTCAAAACGAAGCTCTCGGTGAGTTCTACAGCTATGACGGCTTTCAGCCGTCACTGGTTAGTTTCATACCCAAAAAATCCAATCCGAACCTCAATCGGGTCTCGGAAGTTTTTTATCCTTCGTTTTTCCGTCACGTGGATTTTTTCTGTAAAACAGGATCCCCGTGGCTGTTCTATGATTTACCATCGCTGGAGAGTGGTGCACCATGGTAGTGCTCCGTTTCAAATCCATGCACCCATTTCTTAAAGTCGTACGCACTGTTTCGTCATTTTGGACGGATGTTGCACCTTGCACCGTAGATGTCGCACCCTGTGGATATCGATTCTTCGGAGGGCCAGAACTCTTGGCTCGTTTAGAGTTACGGGAGCGATAACCAGTCAAAACGAAGCTCTCGGTGAGTTCTACAGCTATGACAGCTTTCAGCCGTCACTGGTTAGTTTCATACCCAAAAAATCCAATCCGAACCTCAATCGGGTCTTGGAAGTTTTTTATCCTTCGTTTTTCCGTCACGTGGATTTTTTCTGTAAAACAGGATTCCCGTGGCTGTTCTATGATTTACCATCGCTGGAGAGTGGTGCACCATGGTAGTGCTCCGTTTCAAATCCATGCACCCATTTCTTAAAGTCGTACGAACTGTTTCGTCATTTTGGACGGATGTTGCACCTTGCACCGTAGATGTTGCGCCCTGTGGATATCGATTCTTCGGAGGGCCATAACTCTTGGCTCGTTTAGAGTTAAGGGAGCGATAACCAGTCAAAACGAAGCTCTCGATGAGTTCTACAGCTATGACCGCTTTCAGCCGTCACTGGTTAGTTTCATACCCAAAAAATCCAATCCGAACCTCAATCGGGTCTTGGAAGTTTTTTATCCTTCGTTTTTCCGTCACGTGGATTTTTTCTGTAAAACAGGATCCCCGTGGCTGTTCTATGATTTACCATCGCTGGAGAGTGATGCACCATGGCAGTGCTCCGTTTCAAATCCATGCACCCATTTCTCAAAGTCGTACGGCACTGTTTCGTCATTTTGGATGGATGTTGCACCTTGCACCGTAGATGTCGCACCCTGTGGATATCGATTCTTCGGAGGGCCAGAACTCTTGGCTCGTTTAGAGTTACGGGAGCGATAACCAGTCAAAACAAAGCTCTCGGTGAGTTCTACAGCTATGACAGCTTTCAGCCGTCACTGGTTAGTTTCATACCCAAAAAATCCAATCCGAACCTCAATCGGGTCTCGGAAGTTTTTTATCCTTCGTTTTTCCGTCACGTGGATTTTTTCTGTAAAACAGGATCCCCGTGGCTGTTCTATGATTTACCATCGCTGGAGAGTGGTGCACCATGGTAGTGCTCCGTTTCAAATCCATGCACCCATTTCTTAAAGTCGTACGAACTATTTCGTCATTTTGGACGGATGTTGCACCTTGCACCGTAGATGTTGCACCCTGTGGATATCGATTCTTCGGAGGGCCATAGCTCTTGGCTCGTTTAGAGTTACGGGAGCGATAACCAGTCAAAACGAAGCGCTCGATGAGTTCTACAGCTATGACAGCTTTCAGCCGTCACTGGTTAGTTTCATACCCAAAAAATCCAATCCGAACCTCAATCGGGTCTTGGAAGTTTTTTATCCTTCGTTTTTCCGTCACGTGGATTTTTTCTGTAAAACAGGATCCCCGTGGCTGTTCTATGATTTACCATCGCTGGAGAGTGGTGCACCATGGTAGTGCTCCGTTTCAAATCCATGCACCCATTTCTTAAAGTCGTACGAACTGTTTCGTCATTTTGGACGGATGTTGCACCTTGCACCGTAGATGTTGCGCCCTGTGGATATCGATTCTTCGGAGGGCCAGAACTCTTGGCTCGTTTAGAGTTACGGGAGCGATAACCAGTCAAAACAAAGCTCTCGGTGAGTTCTACAGCTATGACAGCTTTCAGCCGTCACTGGTTAGTTTCATACCCAAAAAATCCAATCCGAACCTCAATCGGGTCTCGGAAGTTTTTTATCCTTCGTTTTTCCGTCACGTGGATTTTTTCTGTAAAACAGGATCCCCGTGGCTGTTCTATGATTTACCATCGCTGGAGAGTGGTGCACCATGGTAGTGCTCCGTTTCAAATCCATGCACCCATTTCTTAAAGTCGTACGAACTATTTCGTCATTTTGGACGGATGTTGCACCTTGCACCGTAGATGTTGCACCCTGTGGATATCGATTCTTCGGAGGGCCATAGCTCTTGGCTCGTTTAGAGTTACGGGAGCGATAACCAGTCAAAACGAAGCGCTCGATGAGTTCTACAGCTATGACAGCTTTCAGCCGTCACTGGTTAGTTTCATACCCAAAAAATCCAATCCGAACCTCAATCGGGTCTTGGAAGTTTTTTATCCTTCGTTTTTCCGTCACGTGGATTTTTTCTGTAAAACAGGATTCCCGTGGCTGTTCTATGATTTACCATCGCTGGAGAGTGGTGCACCATGGTAGTGCTCCGTTTCAAATCCATGCACCCATTTCTTAAAGTCGTACGAACTGTTTCGTCATTTTGGACGGATGTTGCACCTTGCACCGTAGATGTTGCGCCCTGTGGATATCGATTCTTCGGAGGGCCATAACTCTTGGCTCGTTTAGAGTTAAGGGAGCGATAACCAGTCAAAACGAAGCTCTCGATGAGTTCTACAGCTATGACCGCTTTCAGCCGTCACTGGTTAGTTTCATACCCAAAAAATCCAATCCGAACCTCAATCGGGTCTTGGAAGTTTTTTATCCTTCGTTTTTCCGTCACGTGGATTTTTTCTGTAAAACAGGATCCCCGTGGCTGTTCTATGATTTACCATCGCTGGAGAGTGATGCACCATGGCAGTGCTCCGTTTCAAATCCATGCACCCATTTCTCAAAGTCGTACGGCACTGTTTCGTCATTTTGGATGGATGTTGCACCTTGCACCGTAGATGTCGCACCCTGTGGATATCGATTCTTCGGAGGGCCAGAACTCTTGGCTCGTTTAGAGTTACGGGAGCGATAACCAGTCAAAACAAAGCTCTCGGTGAGTTCTACAGCTATGACAGCTTTCAGCCGTCACTGGTTAGTTTCATACCCAAAAAATCCAATCCGAACCTCAATCGGGTCTCGGAAGTTTTTTATCCTTCGTTTTTCCGTCACGTGGATTTTTTCTGTAAAACAGGATCCCCGTGGCTGTTCTATGATTTACCATCGCTGGAGAGTGGTGCACCATGGTAGTGCTCCGTTTCAAATCCATGCACCCATTTCTTAAAGTCGTACGAACTATTTCGTCATTTTGGACGGATGTTGCACCTTGCACCGTAGATGTTGCACCCTGTGGATATCGATTCTTCGGAGGGCCATAGCTCTTGGCTCGTTTAGAGTTACGGGAGCGATAACCAGTCAAAACGAAGCGCTCGATGAGTTCTACAGCTATGACAGCTTTCAGCCGTCACTGGTTAGTTTCATACCCAAAAAATCCAATCCGAACCTCAATCGGGTCTTGGAAGTTTTTTATCCTTCGTTTTTCCGTCACGTGGATTTTTTCTGTAAAACAGGATCCCCGTGGCTGTTCTATGATTTACCATCGCTGGAGAGTGGTGCACCATGGTAGTGCTCCGTTTCAAATCCATGCACCCATTTCTTAAAGTCGTACGAACTGTTTCGTCATTTTGGACGGATGTTGCACCTTGCACCGTAGATGTTGCGCCCTGTGGATATCGATTCTTCGGAGGGCCATAACTCTTGGCTCGTTTAGAGTTAAGGGAGCGATAACCAGTCAAAACGAAGCTCTCGATGAGTTCTACAGCTATGACAGCTTTCAGCCGTCACTGGTTAGTTTCATACCCAAAAAATCCAATCCGAACCTCAATCGGGTCTTGGAAGTTTTTTATCCTTCGTTTTTCCGTCACGTGGATTTTTTCTGTAAAACAGGATCCCCGTGGCTGTTCTATGATTTACCATCGCTGGAGAGTGATGCACCATGGCAGTGCTCCGTTTCAAATCCATGCACCCATTTCTCAAAGTCGTACGGCACTGTTTCGTCATTTTGGATGGATGTTGCACCTTGCACCGTAGATGTCGCACCCTGTGGATATCGATTCTTCGGAGGGCCAGAACTCTTGGCTCGTTTAGAGTTACGAGAGCGATAACCAGTCAAAACAAAGCTCTCGGTGAGTTCTACAGCTATGACAGCTTTCAGCCGTCACTGGTTTGTTTCATACCCAAAAAATCCAATCCGAACCTCAATCGGGTCTCGGAAGTTTTTTATCCTTCGTTTTTCCGTCACGTGGATTTTTTCTGTAAAACAGGATCCCCGTGGCTGTTCTATGATTTACCATCGCTGGAGAGTGGTTCACCATGGTAGTGCTCCGTTTCAAATCCATGCACCCATTTCTTAAAGTTGTACGAACTGTTTCGTCATTTTGGACGGATGTTGCACCTTGCACCGTAGATGTTGCACCCTGTGGATATCGATTCTTCGGAGGGCCATAGCTCTTGGCTCGTTTAGAGTTACGGGAGCGATAACCAGTCAAAACGAAGCGCTCAATGAGTTCTACAGCTATGACAGCAATCAGCCGTCACTGGTTAGTTTCATACCCAAAAAATCCAATCCGAACCTCAATCGGGTCTTGGAAGTTTTTTATCCTTCGTTTTTCCGTCACGTGGATTTTTTCTGTAAAACAGGATCCCCGTGGCTGTTCTATGATTTACCATCGCTGGAGAGTGATGCACCATGGCAGTGCTCCGTTTCAAATCCATGCACCCATTTCTCAAAGTCGTACGGCACTGTTTCGTCATTTTGGATGGATGTTGCACCTTGCACCGTAGATGTCGCACCCTGTGGATATCGATTTTTCGGAGGGCCAGAACTCTTGGCTCGTTTAGAGTTACGGGAGCGATAACCAGTCAAAACAAATCTCTCGGTGAGTTCTACAGCTATGACAGCTTTCAGCCGTCACTGGTTAGTTTCATACCCAAAAAATCCAATCCGAACCTCAATCGGGTCTTGGAAGTTTTTTATCCTTCGTTTTTCCGTCACGTGGATTTTTTCTGTAAAACAGGATCCCCGTGGCTGTTCTATGATTTACCATCGCTGGAGAGTGATGCACCATGGTAGTGCTCCGTTTCAAATCCATGCACCCATTTCTCAAAGTCGTACGGCACTGTTTCGTCATTTTGGATGGATGTTGCACCTTGCACCGTAGATGTCGCACCCTGTGGATATCGATTTTTCGGAGGGCCAGAACTCTTGGCTCGTTTAGAGTTACGGGAGCGATAACCAGTCAAAACAAAGCTCTCGGTGAGTTCTACAGCTATGACAGCTTTCAGCCGTCACTGGTTAGTTTCATACCCAAAAAATCCAATCCGAACCTCAATCGGGTCTTGGAAGTTTTTTATCCTTCGTTTTTCCGTCACGTGGATTTTTTCTGTAAAACAGGATCCCCGTGGCTGTTCTATGATTTACCATCGCTGGAGAGTGGTGCACCATGGTAGTGCTCCGTTTCAAATCCATGCACCCATTTCTTAAAGTCGTACGAACTGTTTCGTCATTTTGGACGGATGTTGCACCTTGCACCGTAGATGTTGCACCCTGTGGATATCGATTCTTCGGAGGGCCATAGCTCTTGGCTCGTTTAGAGTTAAGGGAGCGATAACCAGTCAAAACGAAGCTCTCGATGAGTTCTACAGCTATGACAGCTTTCAGCCGTCACTGGTTAGTTTCATACCCAAAAAATCCAATCCGAACCTCAATCGGGTCTTGGAAGTTTTTTATCCTTCGTTTTTCCGTCACGTGGATTTTTTCTGTAAAACAGGATCCCCGTGGCTGTTCTATGATTTACCATCGCTGGAGAGTGATGCACCATGGCAGTGCTCCGTTTCAAATCCACGCACCCATTTCTCAAAGTCGTACGGCACTGTTTCGTCATTTTGGATGGATGTTGCACCTTGCACCGTAGATGTCGCACCCTGTGGATATCGATTCTTCGGAGGGCCAGAACTCTTGGCTCGTTTAGAGTTACGAGAGCGATAACCAGTCAAAACGAAGCTCTCGGTGAGTTCTACAGCTATGACAGCTTTCAGCCGTCACTGGTTAGTTTCATACCCAAAAAATCCAATCCGAACCTCAATCGGGTCTTGGAAGTTTTTTATCCTTCGTTTTTCCGTCACGTGGATTTTTTCTGTAAAACAGGATCCCCGTGGCTGTTCTATGATTTACCATCGCTGGAGAGTGATGCACCATGGCAGTGCTCCGTTTCAAATCCATGCACCCATTTCTCAAAGTCGTACGGCACTGTTTCGTCATTTTGGATGGATGTTGCACCTTGCACCGTAGATGTCGCACCCTGTGGATATCGATTCTTCGGAGGGCCAGAACTCTTGGCTCGTTTAGAGTTACGGGAGCGATAACCAGTCAAAACAAAGCTCTCGGTGAGTTCTACAGCTATGACAGCTTTCAGCCGTCACTGGTTTGTTTCATACCCAAAAAATCCAATCCGAACCTCAATCGGGTCTCGGAAGTTTTTTATCCTTCGTTTTTCCGTCACGTGGATTTTTTCTGTAAAACAGGATCCCCGTGGCTGTTCTATGATTTACCATCGCTGGAGAGTGGTTCACCATGGTAGTGCTCCGTTTCAAATCCATGCACCCATTTCTTAAAGTTGTACGAACTGTTTCGTCATTTTGGACGGATGTTGCACCTTGCACCGTAGATGTTGCACCCTGTGGATATCGATTCTTCGGAGGGCCATAGCTCTTGGCTCGTTTAGAGTTACGGGAGCGATAACCAGTCAAAACGAAGCGCTCGATGAGTTCTACAGCTATGACAGCAATCAGCCGTCACTGGTTAGTTTCATACCCAAAAAATCCAATCCGAACCTCAATCGGGTCTTGGAAGTTTTTTATCCTTCGTTTTTCCGTCACGTGGATTTTTTCTGTAAAACAGGATCCCCGTGGCTGTTCTATGATTTACCATCGCTGGAGAGTGATGCACCATGGCAGTGCTCCGTTTCAAATCCATGCACCCATTTCTCAAAGTCGTACGGCACTGTTTCGTCATTTTGGATGGATGTTGCACCTTGCACCGTAGATGTCGCACCCTGTGGATATCGATTTTTCGGAGGGCCAGAACTCTTGGCTCGTTTAGAGTTACGGGAGCGATAACCAGTCAAAACAAAGCTCTCGGTGAGTTCTACAGCTATGACAGCTTTCAGCCGCCACTGGTTAGTTTCATACCCAAAAAATCCTATCCGAACCTCAATCGGGTCTTGCAAGTTTTTTATCCTTCGTGTTTCCGTCACATGGATTTTTTCTGTAAAACAGAATCCCCGTGGCTGTTCTATGATTTACCATCGCTGGAGAGTGGTGCACCATGGTAGTGCTCCATTTCAAATCCATGCACCCATCTCTGAAAGTCGTACGGCACTGTTTAGTCATTTTGGACGGATGTTGCACCTTGCACCGTAGATGTTGCGCCCTGTGGATATCGATTCTTCGGAGGGCCATAACTCTTGGCTCGTTTAGAGTTACGGGAGCGTTAACCAGTCAAAACGAAGCTCTCGGTGGGTTCTACAGCTATGACCGCTTTCGGCCGTCACTGGTTAGTTTCATACCCAAAAAATCCAATCCGAACCTCAATCGGGTCTTGGAAGTTTTTTATCCTTCGTTTTTCCGTCACGTGGATTTTTTCTGTAAAACAGGATCCCCGTGGCTGTTCTATGATTTACCATCGCTGGAGAGTGATGCACCATGGTAGTGCTCCGTTTCAAATCCATGCACCCATTTCTTAAAGTCGTACGAACTGTTTCGTCATTTTGGACGGATGTTGCACCTTGCACCGTAGATGTTGCACCCTGTGGATATCGATTCTTCGGAGGGCCATAGCTCTTGGCTCGTTTAGAGTTACGGGAGCGATAACCAGTCAAAACGAAGCGCTCGATGAGTTCTACAGCTATGACAGCTTTCAGCCGTCACTGGTTAGTTTCATACCCAAAAAATCCAATCCGAACCTCAATCGGGTCTTGGAAGTTTTTTATCCTTCGTTTTTCCGTCACGTGGATTTTTTCTGTAAAACAGGATCCCCGTGGCTGTTCTATGATTTACCATCGCTGGAGAGTGGTGCACCATGGTAGTGCTCCGTTTCAAATCCATGCACCCATTTCTTAAAGTCGTACGAACTGTTTCGTCATTTTGGACGGATGTTGCACCTTGCACCGTAGATGTTGCGCCCTGTGGATATCGATTCTTCGGAGGGCCATAACTCTTGGCTCGTTTAGAGTTAAGGGAGCGATAACCAGTCAAAACGAAGCTCTCGATGAGTTCTACAGCTATGACAGCTTTCAGCCGTCACTGGTTAGTTTCATACCCAAAAAATCCAATCCGAACCTCAATCGGGTCTTGGAAGTTTTTTATCCTTCGTTTTTCCGTCACGTGGATTTTTTCTGTAAAACAGGATCCCCGTGGCTGTTCTATGATTTACCATCGCTGGAGAGTGATGCACCATGGCAGTGCTCCGTTTCAAATCCACGCACCCATTTCTCAAAGTCGTACGGCACTGTTTCGTCATTTTGGATGGATGTTGCACCTTGCACCGTAGATGTCGCACCCTGTGGATATCGATTCTTCGGAGGGCCAGAACTCTTGGCTCGTTTAGAGTTACGAGAGCGATAACCAGTCAAAACAAAGCTCTCGGTGAGTTCTACAGCTATGACAGCTTTCAGCCGTCACTGGTTTGTTTCATACCCAAAAAATCCAATCCGAACCTCAATCGGGTCTCGGAAGTTTTTTATCCTTCGTTTTTCCGTCACGTGGATTTTTTCTGTAAAACAGGATCCCCGTGGCTGTTCTATGATTTACCATCGCTGGAGAGTGGTTCACCATGGTAGTGCTCCGTTTCAAATCCATGCACCCATTTCTTAAAGTTGTACGAACTGTTTCGTCATTTTGGACGGATGTTGCACCTTGCACCGTAGATGTTGCACCCTGTGGATATCGATTCTTCGGAGGGCCATAGCTCTTGGCTCGTTTAGAGTTACGGGAGCGATAACCAGTCAAAACGAAGCGCTCGATGAGTTCTACAGCTATGACAGCAATCAGCCGTCACTGGTTAGTTTCATACCCAAAAAATCCAATCCGAACCTCAATCGGGTCTTGGAAGTTTTTTATCCTTCGTTTTTCCGTCACGTGGATTTTTTCTGTAAAACAGGATCCCCGTGGCTGTTCTATGATTTACCATCGCTGGAGAGTGATGCACCATGGCAGTGCTCCGTTTCAAATCCATGCACCCATTTCTCAAAGTCGTACGGCACTGTTTCGTCATTTTGGATGGATGTTGCACCTTGCACCGTAGATGTCGCACCCTGTGGATATCGATTTTTCGGAGGGCCAGAACTCTTGGCTCGTTTAGAGTTACGGGAGCGATAACCAGTCAAAACAAATCTCTCGGTGAGTTCTACAGCTATGACAGCTTTCAGCCGTCACTGGTTAGTTTCATACCCAAAAAATCCAATCCGAACCTCAATCGGGTCTTGGAAGTTTTTTATCCTTCGTTTTTCCGTCACGTGGATTTTTTCTGTAAAACAGGATCCCCGTGGCTGTTCTATGATTTACCATCGCTGGAGAGTGATGCACCATGGTAGTGCTCCGTTTCAAATCCATGCACCCATTTCTCAAAGTCGTACGGCACTGTTTCGTCATTTTGGATGGATGTTGCACCTTGCACCGTAGATGTCGCACCCTGTGGATATCGATTTTTCGGAGGGCCAGAACTCTTGGCTCGTTTAGAGTTACGGGAGCGATAACCAGTCAAAACAAAGCTCTCGGTGAGTTCTACAGCTATGACAGCTTTCAGCCGTCACTGGTTAGTTTCATACCCAAAAAATCCAATCCGAACCTCAATCGGGTCTTGGAAGTTTTTTATCCTTCGTTTTTCCGTCACGTGGATTTTTTCTGTAAAACAGGATCCCCGTGGCTGTTCTATGATTTACCATCGCTGGAGAGTGGTGCACCATGGTAGTGCTCCGTTTCAAATCCATGCACCCATTTCTTAAAGTCGTACGAACTGTTTCGTCATTTTGGACGGATGTTGCACCTTGCACCGTAGATGTTGCACCCTGTGGATATCGATTCTTCGGAGGGCCATAGCTCTTGGCTCGTTTAGAGTTACGGGAGCGATAACCAGTCAAAACGAAGCGCTCGATGAGTTCTACAGCTATGACCGCTTTCAGCCGTCACTGGTTAGTTTCATACCCAAAAAATCCAATCCGAACCTCAATCGGGTCTTGGAAGTTTTTTATCCTTCGTTTTTCCGTCACGTGGATTTTTTCTGTAAAACAGGATCCCCGTGGCTGTTCTATGATTTACCATCGCTGGAGAGTGGTGCACCATGGTAGTGCTCCGTTTCAAATCCATGCACCCATTTCTTAAAGTCGTACGAACTGTTTCGTCATTTTGGACGGATGTTGCACCTTGCACCGTAGATGTTGCACCCTGTGGATATCGATTCTTCGGAGGGCCATAACTCTTGGCTCGTTTAGAGTTAAGGGAGCGATAACCAGTCAAAACGAAGCTCTCGGTGAGTTCTACAGCTATGACAGCTTTCAGCCGTCACTGGTTAGTTTCATACCCAAAAAATCCAATCCGAACCTCAATCGGGTCTTGGAAGTTTTTTATCCTTCGTTTTTCCGTCACGTGGATTTTTTCTGTAAAACAGGATCCCCGTGGCTGTTCTATGATTTACCATCGCTGGAGAGTGATGCACCATGGCAGTGCTCCGTTTCAAATCCATGCACCCATTTCTCAAAGTCGTACGGCACTGTTTCGTCATTTTGGATGGATGTTGCACCTTGCACCGTAGATGTCGCACCCTGTGGATATCGATTCTTCGGAGGGCCAGAACTCTTGGCTCGTTTAGAGTTACGGGAGCGATAACCAGTCAAAACAAAGCTCTCGGTGAGTTCTACAGCTATGACAGCTTTCAGCCGTCACTGGTTTGTTTCATACCCAAAAAATCCAATCCGAACCTCAATCGGGTCTCGGAAGTTTTTTATCCTTCGTTTTTCCGTCACGTGGATTTTTTCTGTAAAACAGGATCCCCGTGGCTGTTCTATGATTTACCATCGCTGGAGAGTGGTTCACCATGGTAGTGCTCCGTTTCAAATCCATGCACCCATTTCTTAAAGTTGTACGAACTGTTTCGTCATTTTGGACGGATGTTGCACCTTGCACCGTAGATGTTGCACCCTGTGGATATCGATTCTTCGGAGGGCCATAGCTCTTGGCTCGTTTAGAGTTACGGGAGCGATAACCAGTCAAAACGAAGCGCTCGATGAGTTCTACAGCTATGACAGCAATCAGCCGTCACTGGTTAGTTTCATACCCAAAAAATCCAATCCGAACCTCAATCGGGTCTTGGAAGTTTTTTATCCTTCGTTTTTCCGTCACGTGGATTTTTTCTGTAAAACAGGATCCCCGTGGCTGTTCTATGATTTACCATCGCTGGAGAGTGATGCACCATGGCAGTGCTCCGTTTCAAATCCATGCACCCATTTCTCAAAGTCGTACGACACTGTTTCGTCATTTTGGATGGATGTTGCACCTTGCACCGTAGATGTCGCACCCTGTGGATATCGATTTTTCGGAGGGCCAGAACTCTTGGCTCGTTTAGAGTTACGGGAGCGATAACCAGTCAAAACAAAGCTCTCGGTGAGTTCTACAGCTATGACAGCTTTCAGCCGCCACTGGTTAGTTTCATACCCAAAAAATCCTATCCGAACCTCAATCGGGTCTTGCAAGTTTTTTATCCTTCGTGTTTCCGTCACATGGATTTTTTCTGTAAAACAGAATCCCCGTGGCTGTTCTATGATTTACCATCGCTGGAGAGTGGTGCACCATGGTAGTGCTCCATTTCAAATCCATGCACCCATCTCTGAAAGTCGTACGGCACTGTTTAGTCATTTTGGACGGATGTTGCACCTTGCACCGTAGATGTTGCGCCCTGTGGATATCGATTCTTCGGAGGGCCATAACTCTTGGCTCGTTTAGAGTTACGGGAGCGTTAACCAGTCAAAACGAAGCTCTCGGTGGGTTCTACAGCTATGACCGCTTTCGGCCGTCACTGGTTAGTTTCATACCCAAAAAATCCAATCCGAACCTCAATCGGGTCTTGGAAGTTTTTTATCCTTCGTTTTTCCGTCACGTGGATTTTTTCTGTAAAACAGGATCCCCGTGGCTGTTCTATGATTTACCATCGCTGGAGAGTGCTGCACCATGGTAGTGCTCCGTTTCAAATCCATGCACCCATTTCTTAAAGTCGTACGAACTGTTTCGTCATTTTGGACGGATGTTGCACCTTGCACCGTAGATGTTGCACCCTGTGGATATCGATTCTTCGGAGGGCCATAACTCTTGGCTCGTTTAGAGTTACGGGAGCGATAACCAGTCAAAATGAAGCTCTCGATGAGTTCTACAGCTATGACAGCTTTCAGCCGTCACTGGTTAGTTTCATACCCAAAAAATCCAATCCGAACCTCAATCGGGTCTTGGAAGTTTTTTATCCTTCGTTTTTCCGTCACGTGGATTTTTTCTGTAAAACAGGATCCCCGTGGCTGTTCTATGATTTACCATCGCTGGAGAGTGGTGCACCATGGTAGTGCTCCGTTTCAAATCCATGCACCCATTTCTTAAAGTCGTACGAACTGTTTCGTCATTTTGGACGGATGTTGCACCTTGCACCGTAGATGTTGCGCCCTGTGGATATCGATTCTTCGGAGGGCCATAACTCTTGGCTCGTTTAGAGTTAAGGGAGCGATAACCAGTCAAAACGAAGCTCTCGATGAGTTCTACAGCTATGACCGCTTTCAGCCGTCACTGGTTAGTTTCATACCCAAAAAATCCAATCCGAACCTCAATCGGGTCTTGGAAGTTTTTTATCCTTCGTTTTTCCGTCACGTGGATTTTTTCTGTAAAACAGGATCCCCGTGGCTGTTCTATGATTTACCATCGCTGGAGAGTGATGCACCATGGCAGTGCTCCGTTTCAAATCCATGCACCCATTTCTCAAAGTCGTACGGCACTGTTTCGTCATTTTGGATGGATGTTGCACCTTGCACCGTAGATGTCGCACCCTGTGGATATCGATTCTTCGGAGGGCCAGAACTCTTGGCTCGTTTAGAGTTACGGGAGCGATAACCAGTCAAAACAAAGCTCTCGGTGAGTTCTACAGCTATGACAGCTTTCAGCCGTCACTGGTTAGTTTCATACCCAAAAAATCCAATCCGAACCTCAATCGGGTCTCGGAAGTTTTTTATCCTTCGTTTTTCCGTCACGTGGATTTTTTCTGTAAAACAGGATCCCCGTGGCTGTTCTATGATTTACCATCGCTGGAGAGTGGTGCACCATGGTAGTGCTCCGTTTCAAATCCATGCACCCATTTCTTAAAGTCGTACGAACTATTTCGTCATTTTGGACGGATGTTGCACCTTGCACCGTAGATGTTGCACCCTGTGGATATCGATTCTTCGGAGGGCCATAGCTCTTGGCTCGTTTAGAGTTACGGGAGCGATAACCAGTCAAAACGAAGCGCTCGATGAGTTCTACAGCTATGACAGCTTTCAGCCGTCACTGGTTAGTTTCATACCCAAAAAATCCAATCCGAACCTCAATCGGGTCTTGGAAGTTTTTTATCCTTCGTTTTTCCGTCACGTGGATTTTTTCTGTAAAACAGGATCCCCGTGGCTGTTCTATGATTTACCATCGCTGGAGAGTGGTGCACCATGGTAGTGCTCCGTTTCAAATCCATGCACCCATTTCTTAAAGTCGTACGAACTGTTTCGTCATTTTGGACGGATGTTGCACCTTGCACCGTAGATGTTGCGCCCTGTGGATATCGATTCTTCGGAGGGCCATAACTCTTGGCTCGTTTAGAGTTAAGGGAGCGATAACCAGTCAAAACGAAGCTCTCGATGAGTTCTACAGCTATGACAGCTTTCAGCCGTCACTGGTTAGTTTCATACCCAAAAAATCCAATCCGAACCTCAATCGGGTCTTGGAAGTTTTTTATCCTTCGTTTTTCCGTCACGTGGATTTTTTCTGTAAAACAGGATCCCCGTGGCTGTTCTATGATTTACCATCGCTGGAGAGTGATGCACCATGGCAGTGCTCCGTTTCAAATCCATGCACCCATTTCTCAAAGTCGTACGGCACTGTTTCGTCATTTTGGATGGATGTTGCACCTTGCACCGTAGATGTCGCACCCTGTGGATATCGATTCTTCGGAGGGCCAGAACTCTTGGCTCGTTTAGAGTTACGAGAGCGATAACCAGTCAAAACAAAGCTCTCGGTGAGTTCTACAGCTATGACAGCTTTCAGCCGTCACTGGTTTGTTTCATACCCAAAAAATCCAATCCGAACCTCAATCGGGTCTCGGAAGTTTTTTATCCTTCGTTTTTCCGTCACGTGGATTTTTTCTGTAAAACAGGATCCCCGTGGCTGTTCTATGATTTACCATCGCTGGAGAGTGGTTCACCATGGTAGTGCTCCGTTTCAAATCCATGCACCCATTTCTTAAAGTTGTACGAACTGTTTCGTCATTTTGGACGGATGTTGCACCTTGCACCGTAGATGTTGCACCCTGTGGATATCGATTCTTCGGAGGGCCATAGCTCTTGGCTCGTTTAGAGTTACGGGAGCGATAACCAGTCAAAACGAAGCGCTCGATGAGTTCTACAGCTATGACAGCAATCAGCCGTCACTGGTTAGTTTCATACCCAAAAAATCCAATCCGAACCTCAATCGGGTCTTGGAAGTTTTTTATCCTTCGTTTTTCCGTCACGTGGATTTTTTCTGTAAAACAGGATCCCCGTGGCTGTTCTATGATTTACCATCGCTGGAGAGTGATGCACCATGGCAGTGCTCCGTTTCAAATCCATGCACCCATTTCTCAAAGTCGTACGGCACTGTTTCGTCATTTTGGATGGATGTTGCACCTTGCACCGTAGATGTCGCACCCTGTGGATATCGATTTTTCGGAGGGCCAGAACTCTTGGCTCGTTTAGAGTTACGGGAGCGATAACCAGTCAAAACAAATCTCTCGGTGAGTTCTACAGCTATGACAGCTTTCAGCCGTCACTGGTTAGTTTCATACCCAAAAAATCCAATCCGAACCTCAATCGGGTCTTGGAAGTTTTTTATCCTTCGTTTTTCCGTCACGTGGATTTTTTCTGTAAAACAGGATCCCCGTGGCTGTTCTATGATTTACCATCGCTGGAGAGTGATGCACCATGGTAGTGCTCCGTTTCAAATCCATGCACCCATTTCTCAAAGTCGTACGGCACTGTTTCGTCATTTTGGATGGATGTTGCACCTTGCACCGTAGATGTCGCACCCTGTGGATATCGATTTTTCGGAGGGCCAGAACTCTTGGCTCGTTTAGAGTTACGGGAGCGATAACCAGTCAAAACAAAGCTCTCGGTGAGTTCTACAGCTATGACAGCTTTCAGCCGTCACTGGTTAGTTTCATACCCAAAAAATCCAATCCGAACCTCAATCGGGTCTTGGAAGTTTTTTATCCTTCGTTTTTCCGTCACGTGGATTTTTTCTGTAAAACAGGATCCCCGTGGCTGTTCTATGATTTACCATCGCTGGAGAGTGGTGCACCATGGTAGTGCTCCGTTTCAAATCCATGCACCCATTTCTTAAAGTCGTACGAACTGTTTCGTCATTTTGGACGGATGTTGCACCTTGCACCGTAGATGTTGCACCCTGTGGATATCGATTCTTCGGAGGGCCATAGCTCTTGGCTCGTTTAGAGTTACGGGAGCGATAACCAGTCAAAACGAAGCGCTCGATGAGTTCTACAGCTATGACCGCTTTCAGCCGTCACTGGTTAGTTTCATACCCAAAAAATCCAATCCGAACCTCAATCGGGTCTTGGAAGTTTTTTATCCTTCGTTTTTCCGTCACGTGGATTTTTTCTGTAAAACAGGATCCCCGTGGCTGTTCTATGATTTACCATCGCTGGAGAGTGGTGCACCATGGTAGTGCTCCGTTTCAAATCCATGCACCCATTTCTTAAAGTCGTACGAACTGTTTCGTCATTTTGGACGGATGTTGCACCTTGCACCGTAGATGTTGCACCCTGTGGATATCGATTCTTCGGAGGGCCATAACTCTTGGCTCGTTTAGAGTTAAGGGAGCGATAACCAGTCAAAACGAAGCTCTCGGTGAGTTCTACAGCTATGACAGCTTTCAGCCGTCACTGGTTAGTTTCATACCCAAAAAATCCAATCCGAACCTCAATCGGGTCTTGGAAGTTTTTTATCCTTCGTTTTTCCGTCACGTGGATTTTTTCTGTAAAACAGGATCCCCGTGGCTGTTCTATGATTTACCATCGCTGGAGAGTGATGCACCATGGCAGTGCTCCGTTTCAAATCCATGCACCCATTTCTCAAAGTCGTACGGCACTGTTTCGTCATTTTGGATGGATGTTGCACCTTGCACCGTAGATGTCGCACCCTGTGGATATCGATTCTTCGGAGGGCCAGAACTCTTGGCTCGTTTAGAGTTACGGGAGCGATAACCAGTCAAAACAAAGCTCTCGGTGAGTTCTACAGCTATGACAGCTTTCAGCCGTCACTGGTTTGTTTCATACCCAAAAAATCCAATCCGAACCTCAATCGGGTCTCGGAAGTTTTTTATCCTTCGTTTTTCCGTCACGTGGATTTTTTCTGTAAAACAGGATCCCCGTGGCTGTTCTATGATTTACCATCGCTGGAGAGTGGTTCACCATGGTAGTGCTCCGTTTCAAATCCATGCACCCATTTCTTAAAGTTGTACGAACTGTTTCGTCATTTTGGACGGATGTTGCACCTTGCACCGTAGATGTTGCACCCTGTGGATATCGATTTTTCGGAGGGCCATAGCTCTTGGCTCGTTTAGAGTTACGGGAGCGATAACCAGTCAAAACGAAGCGCTCGATGAGTTCTACAGCTATGACAGCAATCAGCCGTCACTGGTTAGTTTCATACCCAAAAAATCCAATCCGAACCTCAATCGGGTCTTGGAAGTTTTTTATCCTTCGTTTTTCCGTCACGTGGATTTTTTCTGTAAAACAGGATCCCCGTGGCTGTTCTATGATTTACCATCGCTGGAGAGTGATGCACCATGGCAGTGCTCCGTTTCAAATCCATGCACCCATTTCTCAAAGTCGTACGGCACTGTTTCGTCATTTTGGATGGATGTTGCACCTTGCACCGTAGATGTCGCACCCTGTGGATATCGATTTTTCGGAGGGCCAGAACTCTTGGCTCGTTTAGAGTTACGGGAGCGATAACCAGTCAAAACAAAGCTCTCGGTGAGTTCTACAGCTATGACAGCTTTCAGCCGCCACTGGTTAGTTTCATACCCAAAAAATCCTATCCGAACCTCAATCGGGTCTTGCAAGTTTTTTATCCTTCGTGTTTCCGTCACATGGATTTTTTCTGTAAAACAGAATCCCCGTGGCTGTTCTATGATTTACCATCGCTGGAGAGTGGTGCACCATGGTAGTGCTCCATTTCAAATCCATGCACCCATCTCTGAAAGTCGTACGGCACTGTTTAGTCATTTTGGACGGATGTTGCACCTTGCACCGTAGATGTTGCGCCCTGTGGATATCGATTCTTCGGAGGGCCATAACTCTTGGCTCGTTTAGAGTTACGGGAGCGTTAACCAGTCAAAACGAAGCTCTCGGTGGGTTCTACAGCTATGACCGCTTTCGGCCGTCACTGGTTAGTTTCATACCCAAAAAATCCAATCCGAACCTCAATCGGGTCTTGGAAGTTTTTTATCCTTCGTTTTTCCGTCACGTGGATTTTTTCTGTAAAACAGGATCCCCGTGGCTGTTCTATGATTTACCATCGCTGGAGAGTGATGCACCATGGTAGTGCTCCGTTTCAAATCCATGCACCCATTTCTTAAAGTCGTACGAACTGTTTCGTCATTTTGGACGGATGTTGCACCTTGCACCGTAGATGTTGCACCCTGTGGATATCGATTCTTCGGAGGGCCATAACTCTTGGCTCGTTTAGAGCTACGGGAGCGATAACCAGTCAAAATGAAGCTCTCGATGAGTTCTACAGCTATGACAGCTTTCAGCCGTCACTGGTTAGTTTCATACCCAAAAAATCCAATCCGAACCTCAATCGGGTCTTGGAAGTTTTTTATCCTTCGTTTTTCCGTCACGTGGATTTTTTCTGTAAAACAGGATCCCCGTGGCTGTTCTATGATTTACCATCGCTGGAGAGTGGTGCACCATGGTAGTGCTCCGTTTCAAATCCATGCACCCATCTCTGAAAGTCGTACGGCACTGTTTAGTCATTTTGGACGGATGTTGCACCTTGCACCGTAGATGTTGCGCCCTGTGGATATCGATTCTTCGGAGGGCCATAACTCTTGGCTTGTTTAGAGTTACGGGAGCGTTAACCAGTCAAAACGAAGCTCTCGGTGGGTTCTACAGCTATGACAGCTTTCGGCCGTCACTGGTTAGTTTCATACCCAAAAAATCCAATCCGAACCTCAATCGGGTCTTGGAAGTTTTTTATCCTTCGTTTTTCCGTCACGTGGATTTTTTCTGTAAAACAGGATCCCCGTGGCTGTTCTATGATTTACCATCGCTGGAGAGTGGTGCACCATGGTAGTGCTCCGTTTCAAATCCATGCACCCATTTCTCAAAGTCGTACAGCACTGTTTCGTCATTTTGGACGGATGTTGCACCTTGCGCCGTAGATGTTGCACCCTGTGGATATCGATTCTTCGGAGGGCCATAACTCTTGGCTCGTTTAGAGTTACGATAGTTTTAACCAGTCAAAACGAAGCTCTCGGTGAGTTCTACAGCTATGACGGCTTTCAGCCGTCACTGGTTAGTTTCATACCCAAAAAATCCTAACCGAACCTCAATCGGGTCTTGGAAGTTTTTTATCCTTCGTTTTCCCGTCACGTGGATTTTTTCTGTAAAACAGGATCCCCGTGGCTGTTCTATGATTTACCATCGCTGGAGAGTGGTGCACCATGGTAGTGCTCCGTTTCAAATCCATGCACCCATTTCTCAAAGTCGTACGGCACTGTTTCGTCATTTTGGACGGATGTTGCACCTTGCACCGTAGATGTTGCGCCCTGTGGATATCGATTCTTCGGAGGGCCATAACTCTTGGCTCGTTTAGAGTTACGATAGCATTAACCAGTCAAAACGAAGCTCTCGGTGAGTTCTATAGCTATGACGGCTTTCAGCCATCACTGGTTAGTTTCATACCCAAAAAATCCAATCCGAACCTCAATCGGGTCTTGGAAGTTTTTTATCCTTCATTTTTCCGTCACGTGGATTTTTTCTGTAAAACAGGATCCCCGTGGCTGTTCTATGATTTACCATCGCTGGAGAGTGGTGCACCACGGTAGTGCTCTGTTGCAAATCCATGCACCCATTTCTCAAAGTTGTACGGCACTGTTTCGTCATTTTGGACGGATGTTGCACCTTGCACCGTAGATGTTGCACCCTGTGGATAACGATTCTTCGGAGGGCCATAACTCTTGGCTCATTTAGAGTTACGGGAGCGATAACCACTCAAAACGAAGCTATCGGTGAGTTCTACAGCTATGACCGCTTTCAGCCGTCACTGGTTAGTTTCATACCCAAAAAATCCAATCCGAACCTCAATCGGGTCTTGGAAGTTTTTTATCCTTCGTTTTTCCGTCACGTGGATTTTTCTGTAAAACAGGATCCCCGTGGCTGTTCTATGATTTACCATCGCTGGAGAGTGGTGCACCATGGTAGTGCTCCGTTTCAAATCCATGCACCCATTTCTCAAAGTCGTACGGCACTGTTTCGTCATTTTGGACGGATGTTGCACCTTGCACCGTAGATGTTGCACCCTTTGGATATCGATTCTTCGGATGGCCATAACTCTTGGCTCGTTTAGAGTTACGGGAGCGATAACCAGTCAAAACGTAGCTCTCGGTGAGTTCTACAGCTATGATAGCTTTCAACCGTCACTGGTTAGTTTCATACCCAAAAAATCCAATCCGAACCTCAATCGGGTCTTGGAAGTTTTTTATCCTTCGTTTTTCCGTCACGTGGATTTTTTCTGTAAAACAGGATCCCCGCGGCTGTTCTATGATTTACCATCGCTGGAGAGTGGTGCACCATGGTAGTGCTCCGTTTCAAATCCATGCACCCATCTCTGAAAGTCGTACGACACTGTTTAGTCATTTTGGACGGATGTTGCACCTTGCACCGTAGTTGTTGCGCCCTGTGGATATCGATTCATCGGAGGGCCATAACTCTTGGCTCGTTTAGAGTTACGGGAGCGTTAACCAGTCAAAACGAAGCTTTCGGTGGGTTCTACAGCTATGACAGCTTTCGGCCGTCACTGGTTAGTTTCATACCCAAAAAATCCAATCCGAACCTCAATCGGGTCTTGGAAGTTTTTTATCCTTCGTTTTCCCGTCACGTGGATTTTTTCTGTAAAACAGGATCCCCATGGCTGTTCTATGATTTACCATCGCTGGAGAGTGGTGCACCATGGTAGTGCTCCGTTTCAAATCCATGCACCCATCTCTGAAAGTCGTACGACACTGTTTAGTCATTTTGGACGGATGTTGCACCTTGCACCGTTGATGTTGCACCCTGTGGATATCGATTCTTCGGAGGGCCATAACTCTTGGCTCGTTTAGAGTTACGGGAGCGATAACCAGTCAAAACGAAGCTCTCGATGAGTTCTACAGCTATGACAGCAATCAGCCGTCACTGGTTAGTTTCATACCCAAAAAATCCAATCCGAACCTCAATCGGGTCTTGGAAGTTTTTTATCCTTCGTTTTTCCGTCACGTGGATTTTTTCTGTAAAACAGGATCCCCGTGGCTGTTCTATGATTTACCATCGCTGGAGAGTGATGCACCATGGCAGTGCTCCGTTTCAAATCCATGCACCCATTTCTCAAAGTCGTACGGCACTGTTTCGTCATTTTGGATGGATGTTGCACCTTGCACCGTAGATGTCGCACCCTGTGGATATCGATTTTTCGGAGGGCCAGAACTCTTGGCTCGTTTAGAGTTACGGGAGCGATAACCAGTCAAAACAAATCTCTCGGTGAGTTCTACAGCTATGACAGCTTTCAGCCGTCACTGGTTAGTTTCATACCCAAAAAATCCAATCCGAACCTCAATCGGGTCTTGGAAGTTTTTTATCCTTCGTTTTTCCGTCACGTGGATTTTTTCTGTAAAACAGGATCCCCGTGGCTGTTCTATGATTTACCATCGCTGGAGAGTGATGCACCATGGTAGTGCTCCGTTTCAAATCCATGCACCCATTTCTCAAAGTCGTACGGCACTGTTTCGTCATTTTGGATGGATGTTGCACCTTGCACCGTAGATGTCGCACCCTGTGGATATCGATTTTTCGGAGGGCCAGAACTCTTGGCTCGTTTAGAGTTACGGGAGCGATAACCAGTCAAAACAAAGCTCTCGGTGAGTTCTACAGCTATGACAGCTTTCAGCCGTCACTGGTTAGTTTCATACCCAAAAAATCCAATCCGAACCTCAATCGGGTCTTGGAAGTTTTTTATCCTTCGTTTTTCCGTCACGTGGATTTTTTCTGTAAAACAGGATCCCCGTGGCTGTTCTATGATTTACCATCGCTGGAGAGTGGTGCACCATGGTAGTGCTCCGTTTCAAATCCATGCACCCATTTCTTAAAGTCGTACGAACTGTTTCGTCATTTTGGACGGATGTTGCACCTTGCACCGTAGATGTTGCACCCTGTGGATATCGATTCTTCGGAGGGCCATAACTCTTGGCTCGTTTAGAGTTACGGGAGCGATAACCAGTCAAAACGAAGCGCTCGATGAGTTCTACAGCTATGACCGCTTTCAGCCGTCACTGGTTAGTTTCATACCCAAAAAATCCAATCCGAACCTCAATCGGGTCTTGGAAGTTTTTTATCCTTCGTTTTTCCGTCACGTGGATTTTTTCTGTAAAACAGGATCCCCGTGGCTGTTCTATGATTTACCATCGCTGGAGAGTGGTGCACCATGGTAGTGCTCCGTTTCAAATCCATGCACCCATTTCTTAAAGTCGTACGAACTGTTTCGTCATTTTGGACGGATGTTGCACCTTGCACCGTAGATGTTGCACCCTGTGGATATCGATTCTTCGGAGGGCCATAACTCTTGGCTCGTTTAGAGTTAAGGGAGCGATAACCAGTCAAAACGAAGCTCTCGGTGAGTTCTACAGCTATGACAGCTTTCAGCCGTCACTGGTTAGTTTCATACCCAAAAAATCCAATCCGAACCTCAATCGGGTCTTGGAAGTTTTTTATCCATCGTTTTTCCGTCACGTGGATTTTTTCTGTAAAACAGGATCCCCGTGGCTGTTCTATGATTTACCATCGCTGGAGAGTGATGCACCATGGCAGTGCTCCGTTTCAAATCCATGCACCCATTTCTCAAAGTCGTACGGCACTGTTTCGTCATTTTGGATGGATGTTGCACCTTGCACCGTAGATGTCGCACCCTGTGGATATCGATTCTTCGGAGGGCCAGAACTCTTGGCTCGTTTAGAGTTACGGGAGCGATAACCAGTCAAAACAAAGCTCTCGGTGAGTTCTACAGCTATGACAGCTTTCAGCCGTCACTGGTTTGTTTCATACCCAAAAAATCCAATCCGAACCTCAATCGGGTCTCGGAAGTTTTTTATCCTTCGTTTTTCCGTCACGTGGATTTTTTCTGTAAAACAGGATCCCCGTGGCTGTTCTATGATTTACCATCGCTGGAGAGTGGTTCACCATGGTAGTGCTCCGTTTCAAATCCATGCACCCATTTCTTAAAGTTGTACGAACTGTTTCGTCATTTTGGACGGATGTTGCACCTTGCACCGTAGATGTCGCACCCTGTGGATATCGATTCTTCGGAGGGCCATAGCTCTTGGCTCGTTTAGAGTTACGGGAGCGATAACCAGTCAAAACGAAGCGCTCGATGAGTTCTACAGCTATGACAGCAATCAGCCGTCACTGGTTAGTTTCATACCCAAAAAATCCAATCCGAACCTCAATCGGGTCTTGGAAGTTTTTTATCCTTCGTTTTTCCGTCACGTGGATTTTTTCTGTAAAACAGGATCCCCGTGGCTGTTCTATGATTTACCATCGCTGGAGAGTGATGCACCATGGCAGTGCTCCGTTTCAAATCCATGCACCCATTTCTCAAAGTCGTACGGCACTGTTTCGTCATTTTGGATGGATGTTGCACCTTGCACCGTAGATGTCGCACCCTGTGGATATCGATTTTTCGGAGGGCCAGAACTCTTGGCTCGTTTAGAGTTACGGGAGCGATAACCAGTCAAAACAAAGCTCTCGGTGAGTTCTACAGCTATGACAGCTTTCAGCCGCCACTGGTTAGTTTCATACCCAAAAAATCCTATCCGAACCTCAATCGGGTCTTGCAAGTTTTTTATCCTTCGTGTTTCCGTCACATGGATTTTTTCTGTAAAACAGAATCCCCGTGGCTGTTCTATGATTTACCATCGCTGGAGAGTGGTGCACCATGGTAGTGCTCCATTTCAAATCCATGCACCCATCTCTGAAAGTCGTACGGCACTGTTTAGTCATTTTGGACGGATGTTGCACCTTGCACCGTAGATGTTGCGCCCTGTGGATATCGATTCTTCGGAGGGCCATAACTCTTGGCTCGTTTAGAGTTACGGGAGCGTTAACCAGTCAAAACGAAGCTCTCGGTGGGTTCTACAGCTATGACCGCTTTCGGCCGTCACTGGTTAGTTTCATACCCAAAAAATCCAATCCGAACCTCAATCGGGTCTTGGAAGTTTTTTATCCTTCGTTTTTCCGTCACGTGGATTTTTTCTGTAAAACAGGATCCCCGTGGCTGTTCTATGATTTACCATCGCTGGAGAGTGATGCACCATGGTAGTGCTCCGTTTCAAATCCATGCACCCATTTCTTAAAGTCGTACGAACTGTTTCGTCATTTTGGACGGATGTTGCACCTTGCACCGTAGATGTTGCACCCTGTGGATATCGATTCTTCGGAGGGCCATAACTCTTGGCTCGTTTAGAGTTACGGGAGCGATAACCAGTCAAAATGAAGCTCTCGATGAGTTCTACAGCTATGACAGCTTTCAGCCGTCACTGGTTAGTTTCATACCCAAAAAATCCAATCCGAACCTCAATCGGGTCTTGGAAGTTTTTTATCCTTCGTTTTTCCGTCACGTGGATTTTTTCTGTAAAACAGGATCCCCGTGGCTGTTCTATGATTTACCATCGCTGGAGAGTGGTGCACCATGGTAGTGCTCCGTTTCAAATCCATGCACCCATCTCTGAAAGTCGTACGGCACTGTTTAGTCATTTTGGACGGATGTTGCACCTTGCACCGTAGATGTTGCGCCCTGTGGATATCGATTCTTCGGAGGGCCATAACTCTTGGCTTGTTTAGAGTTACGGGAGCGTTAACCAGTCAAAACGAAGCTCTCGGTGGGTTCTACAGCTATGACAGCTTTCGGCCGTCACTGGTTAGTTTCATACCCAAAAAATCCAATCCGAACCTCAATCGGGTCTTGGAAGTTTTTTATCCTTCGTTTTTCCGTCACGTGGATTTTTTCTGTAAAACAGGATCCCCGTGGCTGTTCTATGATTTACCATCGCTGGAGAGTGGTGCACCATGGTAGTGCTCCGTTTCAAATCCATGCACCCATTTCTCAAAGTCGTACAGCACTGTTTCGTCATTTTGGACGGATGTTGCACCTTGCGCCGTAGATGTTGCACCCTGTGGATATCGATTCTTCGGAGGGCCATAACTCTTGGCTCGTTTAGAGTTACGATAGTTTTAACCAGTCAAAACGAAGCTCTCGGTGAGTTCTACAGCTATGACGGCTTTCAGCCGTCACTGGTTAGTTTCATACCCAAAAAATCCTAACCGAACCTCAATCGGGTCTTGGAAGTTTTTTATCCTTCGTTTTCCCGTCACGTGGATTTTTTCTGTAAAACAGGATCCCCGTGGCTGTTCTATGATTTACCATCGCTGGAGAGTGGTGCACCATGGTAGTGCTCCGTTTCAAATCCATGCACCCATTTCTCAAAGTCGTACGGCACTGTTTCGTCATTTTGGACGGATGTTGCACCTTGCACCGTAGATGTTGCGCCCTGTGGATATCGATTCTTCGGAGGGCCATAACTCTTGGCTCGTTTAGAGTTACGATAGCATTAACCAGTCAAAACGAAGCTCTCGGTGAGTTCTACAGCTATGACGGCTTTCAGCCATCACTGGTTAGTTTCATACCCAAAAAATCCAATCCGAACCTCAATCGGGTCTTGGAAGTTTTTTATCCTTCATTTTTCCGTCACGTGGATTTTTTCTGTAAAACAGGATCCCCGTGGCTGTTCTATGATTTACCATCGCTGGAGAGTGGTGCACCACGGTAGTGCTCTGTTGCAAATCCATGCACCCATTTCTCAAAGTCGTACGGCACTGTTTCGTCATTTTGGACGGATGTTGCACCTTGCACCGTAGATGTTGCACCCTGTGGATAACGATTCTTCGGAGGGCCATAACTCTTGGCTCATTTAGAGTTACGGGAGCGATAACCACTCAAAACGAAGCTATCGGTGAGTTCTACAGCTATGACCGCTTTCAGCCGTCACTGGTTAGTTTCATACCCAAAAAATCCAATCCGAACCTCAATCGGGTCTTGGAAGTTTTTTATCCTTCGTTTTTCCGTCACGTGGATTTTTCTGTAAAACAGGATCCCCGTGGCTGTTCTATGATTTACCATCGCTGGAGAGTGGTGCACCATGGTAGTGCTCCGTTTCAAATCCATGCACCCATTTCTCAAAGTCGTACGGCACTGTTTCGTCATTTTGGACGGATGTTGCACCTTGCACCGTAGATGTTGCACCCTTTGGATATCGATTCTTCGGATGGCCATAACTCTTGGCTCGTTTAGAGTTACGGGAGCGATAACCAGTCAAAACGTAGCTCTCGGTGAGTTCTACAGCTATGATAGCTTTCAACCGTCACTGGTTAGTTTCATACCCAAAAAATCCAATCCGAACCTCAATCGGGTCTTGGAAGTTTTTTATCCTTCGTTTTTCCGTCACGTGGATTTTTTCTGTAAAACAGGATCCCCGCGGCTGTTCTATGATTTACCATCGCTGGAGAGTGGTGCACCATGGTAGTGCTCCGTTTCAAATCCATGCACCCATCTCTGAAAGTCGTACGACACTGTTTAGTCATTTTGGACGGATGTTGCACCTTGCACCGTAGTTGTTGCGCCCTGTGGATATCGATTCATCGGAGGGCCATAACTCTTGGCTCGTTTAGAGTTACGGGAGCGTTAACCAGTCAAAACGAAGCTTTCGGTGGGTTCTACAGCTATGACAGCTTTCGGCCGTCACTGGTTAGTTTCATACCCAAAAAATCCAATCCGAACCTCAATCGGGTCTTGGAAGTTTTTTATCCTTCGTTTTCCCGTCACGTGGATTTTTTCTGTAAAACAGGATCCCCATGGCTGTTCTATGATTTACCATCGCTGGAGAGTGGTGCACCATGGTAGTGCTCCGTTTCAAATCCATGCACCCATCTCTGAAAGTCGTACGACACTGTTTAGTCATTTTGGACGGATGTTGCACCTTGCACCGTTGATGTTGCACCCTGTGGATATCGATTCTTCGGAGGGCCATAACTCTTGGCTCGTTTAGAGTTACGGGAGCGATAACCAGTCAAAACGAAGCTCTCGATGAGTTCTACAGCTATGACAGCTTTCAGCCGTCACTGGTTAGTTTCATACCCAAAAAATCCAATCCGAACCTCAATCGGGTCTTGGAAGTTTTTTATCCTTCGTTTTTCCGTCACGTGGATTTTTTCTGTAAAACAGGATCCCCGTGGCTGTTCTATGATTTACCATCGCTGGAGAGTGGTGCACCATGGTAGTGCTCCGTTTCAAATCCATGCACCCATCTCTGAAAGTCGTACGACACTGTTTAGTCATTTTGGACGGATGTTGCACCTTGCACCGTAGTTGTTGCGTCCTGTGGATATCGATTCATCGGAGGGCCATAACTCTTGGCTCGTTTAGAGTTACGGGAGCGTTAACCAGTCAAAACGAAGCTCTCGGTGGGTTATACAGCTATGACAGCTTTCGGCCGTCACTGGTTAGTTTCATACCCAAAAAATCCAATCCGAACCTCAATCGGGTCTTGGAAGTTTTTTATCCTTCGTTTTCCCGTCACGTGGATTTTTTCTGTAAAACAGGATCCCCATGGCTGTTCTATGATTTACCATCGCTGGAGAGTGGTGCACCATGGTAGTGCTCCGTTTCAAATCCATGCACCCATCTCTGAAAGTCGTACGACACTGTTTAGTCATTTTGGACGGATGTTGCACCTTGCACCGTAGATGTTGCGCCCTGTGAATATCGATTCTTCGGAGGGCCATAACTCTTGGCTCGTTTAGAGTTACGGGAGCGTTAACCAGTCAAAACGAAGCTCTCAGTGGGTTCTACAGCTATGACAGCTTTTGGCCGTCACTGGTTAGTTTCATACCCAAAAAATCCAATCCGAACCTCAATCGGGTCTTGGAAGTTTTTTATCCTTCGTTTTTCTGTCATGTGGATTTTTTCTGTAAAACAGGATCCCCGTGGCTGTTCTATGATTTACCATCGCTGGAGAGTGGTGCACCATGGTAGTGCTCCGTTTCAAATCCATGCACCCATTTCTCAAAGTCGTACGGCACTGTTTCGTCATTTTGGACGGATGTTGCACCTTGCACCGTAGATGTTGCACCCTGTGGATAACGATTCTTCTGAGGGCCATAACTCTTGGCTCGTTTAGAGTTACGGGAGCGATAACCAGTCAAAACGAAGCTCTCGGTGAGTTCTACAGCTGTGACAGCTTTCAGCCGTCACTGGTTAGTTTCATACCCAAAAAATCCTAACCGAACCTCAATCGGGTCTTGGAAGTTTTTTATCCTTCGTTTTCCCGTCACGTGGATTTTTTCTGTAAAACAGGATCCCCGTGGCTGTTCTATGATTTACCATCGCTGGAGAGTGGTGCACCATGGTAGTGCTCCGTTTCAAATCCATGCACCCATTTCTCAAAGTCGTACGGCACTCTTTCGTCATTTTGGACGGATGTTGCACCTTGCACCGTAGATGTTGCACCCTGTGGATATCGATTCTTCGGAGGGCCATAATTCTTGGCTCGTTTAGAGTTACGATAGCGTTAACCAGTCAAAACGAAGCTCTCGGTAAGTTCTACAGCTATGACGGCTTTCAGCCGTCACTGGTTAGTTTCATACCCAAAAAATCCTAACCGAACCTCAATCGGGTCTTGGAAGTTTTTTATCCTTCGTTTTCCCGTCACGTGGATTTTTTCTGTAAAACAGGATCCCCATGGCTGTTCTATGATTTACCATCGCTGGAGAGTGGTGCACCATGGTAGTGCTCCGTTTCAAATCCATGCACCCATTTCTCAAAGTCGTACGACACTGTTTCGTCATTTTGGACGGATGTTGCACCTTGCGCCGTAGATGTTGCACCCTGTGGATATCGATTCTTCGGAGGGCCATAACTCTTGGCTCGTTTAGAGTTACGATAGCGTTAACCAGTCAAAACGAAGCTCTCGGTGAGTTCTACAGCTATGACGGCTTTCAGCCGTCACTGGTTAGTTTCATACCCAAAAAATCCAATCCGAACCTCAATCGGGTCTTGGAAGTTTTTTATCCTTCATTTTTCCGTCACGTGGATTTTTTCTGTAAAACAGGATCCCCGTGGCTGTTCTATGATTTACCATCGCTGGAGAGTGGTGCACCATGGTAGTGCTCTGTTGAAAATCCATGCACCCATTTCTCAAAGTCGTACGGCACTGTTTCGTCATTTTGGACGGATGTTGCACCTTGCACCGTAGATGTTGCACCCTGTGGATATCGATTCTTCGGAGGGCCATAACTCTTGGCTCGTTTAGAGTTACGGGAGCGTTAACCAGTCAAAACGAAGCTCTCGGTGAGTTCTACAGCTATGACAGCAATCAGCCGTCACTGGTTAGTTTCATACCCAAAAAATCCAATCCGAACCTCAATCGGGTCTTGGAAGTTTTTTATCCTTCGTTTTTCCGTCACGTGGATTTTTTCTGTAAAACAGGATCCTCGTGGCTGTTCTATGATTTACCATTGCTGGAGAGTGGTGCACCATGGTATTGCTCCGTTTCAAATCCATGCACCCATTTCTCAAAGTCGTACGGCACTGTTTCGTCATTTTGGACGGATGTTGCACCTTGCACCGTAGATGTTGCACCCCGTGGATATCGATTCTTCGGAGAGCCATAACTCTTGGCTCGTTTAGAGTTACGGGTGCGTTAACTAGTCAAGACGAAGCTCTCGGTGAGTTCTAAAGCTATGACAGCTTTCAGCCGCCACTGGTTAGTTTCATACCCAAAAAATCCAATCCGAACCTCAATCGGGTCTTGGAAGTTTTTTATCCTTCGTTTTTCCGTCACGTGGATTTTTTCTGTAAAACAGGATCCCCGTGGCTGTTCTATGATTTACCATCGCTGGAGAGTGGTGCACCATGGTAGTGCTCCGTTTCAAATCCATGCACCCATTTCTCAAAGTCGTACGGCACTGTTTAGTTATTTTGGACGGATGTTGCACCCTGCACCGTAGATGTTGCACCCTGTGGATATCGATTCTTCGGAGGGCCATAACTCTTGGCTCGTTTAGAGTTACGAGAGCGTTAACCAGTCAAAACGAAGCTCTCGGTGGGTTCTACAGCTATGACAGCTTTCGGCCGTCACTGGTTAGTTTCATACCCAAAAAATCCAATCCGAACCTCATTCGGGTCTTGGAAGTTTTTTATCCTTCGTTTTTCCGTCACGTGGATTTTTTCTGTAAAACAGGATCCCCGTGGATGTTCTATGATTTACCATCGCTGGAGAGTGGTGCACCATGGTAGTGCTCCATTTCAAATCCATGCACCCATTTCTTAAAGCCGTACGGCACTGTTTCGTCATTTTGGACGGATGTTGCACCCTGCACCGTAGATGTTGCACCCTGTGGATATCGATTCTTCGGAGAGCCATAACTCTTGGCTCGTTTAGAGTTACGAGAGCGTTAACTAGTCAAAACGAAGCTCTCGTTGTGTTCTACAGCTATGACAGCTTTCTGCCGTCACTGGTTAGTTTCTTACCCAAAAAATCCAATCCGAACCTCAATCGGGTCTTGGAAGTTTTTTATCCTTCGTTTTTCCGTCACGTGGATTTTTTCTGTAAAACAGGATCCCCGTGGCTGTTCTATGATTTACCATCGCTGGAGAGTGGTGCACCATGGTAGTGCTCCGTTTCAAATCCATGCACCCATTTCTCAAAGTCGTACGGCACTGTTTCGTCATTTTGGACTGATGTTGCACCTTGCACCGTAGATGTTGCACCCTGTGAATATCGATTCTTCGGAGGGCCATAACTCTTGGCTTGTTTAGAGTTACGATAACGTTAACCAGTCAAAACGAAGCTCTCGGTGAGTTCTATAGCTATGACGGCTTTCAGCCGTCACTGGTTAGTTTCATACCCAAAAAATCCAATCCGAACCTCAATCGGGTCTTGGAAGTTTTTTATCCTACGTTTTCCCGTCACGTGGATTTTTTCTGTAAAACAGGATCCCCGTGGCTGTTCTATGATTTACCATCGCTGGAGAGTGGTGCACCATGGTAGTGCTCCGTTTCAAATCCATGCACCCATTTCTCAAAGTCGTACGGCACTGTTTCGTCATTTTGGACGGATGTTGCACCTTGCACCGTAGATGTTGCACCCTGTGGATATCGATTCTTCGGAGGGCCATAACTCTTGGCTCGTTTAGAGTTACGATAGCGTTAACCAGTCAAAACGAAGCTCTCGGTGAGTTCTACAGCTATGACGGCTTTCAGCCGTCACTGGTTAGTTTCATACCCAAAAAATCCAATCCGAACCTCAATCGGGTCTTGGAAGTTTTTTATCCTTCATTTTTCCGTCACGTGGATTTTTTCTGTAAAACAGGATCCCCGTGGCTATTCTATGATTTACCATCGCTGGAGAGTGGTGCACTATGGTAGTGCTCTGTTGCAAATCCATGCACCCATTTCTCAAAGTCGTACGACACTGTTTCGTCATTTTGGACGGATGTTGCACCTTGCACCGTAGATGTTGCACCCTGTGGATAACGATTCTTCGGAGGGCCATAACTCTTGGCTCGTTTAGAGTTACGGGAGCGATAACCAGTCAAAACGAAGCTCTCAGTGAGTTCTACAGCTATGACAGCTTTCAGCCATCACTGGTTAGTTTCATACCCAAAAAATCCAATCCGAACCTCAATCGGGTCTTGGAAGTTTTTTATCCTTCGTTTTTCCGTCACGTGGATTTTTTCTGTAAAACAGGATCCCCGTGGCTGTTCTATGATTTACCATCGCTGGAGAGTGGTGCACCATGGTAGTGCTCCGTTTCAAATCCATGCACCCATCTCTGAAAGTCGTACGGCACTGTTTAGTCATTTTGGACGGATGTTGCACCTTGCACCGTAGATGTTGCGCCCTGTGGATATCGATTCTTCGGAGGGCCATAACTCTTGGCTCGTTTAGAGTTACGGGAGCGTTAACCAGTCAAAATGAAGCTCTCGGTGGGTTCTACAGCTATGACAGCTTTCGGCCGTCACTGGTTAGTTTCATACCCAAAAAATCCAATCCGAACCTCAATCGGGTCTTGGAAGTTTTTTATCCTTCGTTTTTCTGTCACGTGGATTTTTTCTGTAAAACAGGATCCCCGTGGCTGTTCTATTATTTACCATCGCTGGAGAGTGGTGCGCCATGGTAGTGCTCCGTTTCAAATCCATGCACCCATTTCTCAAAGTCGTACGGCACTGTTTCGTCATTTTGGACGGATGTTGCACCTTGCACCGTAGATGTTGCACCCTGTGGATAACGATTCTTCGGAGGGCCATAACTCTTGGCTCGTTTAGAGTTACGGGAGCGATAACCAGTCAAAACGAAGCTCTCGGTGAGTTCTACAGCTATGACGGCTTTCAGCCGTCACTGGTTAGTTTCATACCCAAAAAATCCTAACCGAACCTCAATCGGGTCTTGGAAGTTTTTTATCCTTCGTTTTCCCGTCACATGGATTTTTTCTGTAAAACAGGATCCCCATGGCTGTTCTATGATTTACCATCGCTGGAGAGTGGTGCACGATGGTAGTGCTCCGTTACAAATCCATGCACCCATTTCTCAAAGTCGTACGACACTGTTTCGTCATTTTGGACGGATGTTGCACCTTGCGCCGTAGATGTTGCACCCTGTGGATATCGATTCTTCGGAGGGCCATAACTCTTGGCTTGTTTAGAGTTACGATAACGTTAACCAGTTAAAACGACGCTCTCGGTGAGTTCTACAGCTATGACGGCTTTCAGCCGTCACTGGTTAGTTTCATACCCAAAAAATCCAATCCGAACCTCAATCGGGTCTTGGAAGTTTTTTATCCTTCGTTTTTCCGTCACGTGGATTTTTTCTGTAAAACAGGATCCCCGTGGCTGTTCTATGATTTACCATCGCTGGAGAGTGGTGCACCGTGGTAGTGCTCCGTTTCAAATCCATGCACCCATTTCTCAAAGTCGTACGACACTGTTTCGTCATTTTGGACGGATGTTGCACCTTGCGCCGTAGATGTTGCACCCTGTGGATATCGATTCTTCGGAGGGCCATAACTCTTGGCTCGTTTAGAGTTACGATAACGTTAACCAGTCAAAACGAAGCTCTCGGTGAGTTCTACAGCTATGACAGCTTTCCGCCGTCACTGGTTAGTTTCATACCCAAAAAATCCAATCCGAACCTCAATCGGGTCTTGGAAGTTTTTTATCCTTCGTTTTCCCGTCACGTGGATTTTTTCTGTAAAACAGGATCCCCGTGGCTGTTCTATGATTTACCATCGCTGGAGAGTGGTGCACCATGGTAGTGCTCCGTTTCAAATCCATGCACCCATTTCTCAAAGTCGTACGGCACTGTTTCGTCATTTTGGACGGATGTTGCACCTTGCACCGTAGATGTTGCACCCTGTGGATATCGATTCTTCGGAGGGCCATAACTCTTGGCTTGTTTAGAGTTACGATAGCGTTAACCAGTCAAAACGAAGCTCTCGGTGAGTTCTACAGCTATGACGGCTTTCAGCCGTCACTGGTTAGTTTCATACCCAAAAAATCCAATCCGAACCTCAATCGGGTCTTGGAAGTTTTTTATCCTTCATTTTTCCGTCACGTGGATTTTTTCTGTAAAACAGGATCCCCGTGGCTATTCTATGATTTACCATCGCTGGAGAGTGGTGCACTATGGTAGTGCTCTGTTGCAAATCCATGCACCCATTTCTCAAAGTCGTACGGCACTGTTTCGTCATTTTGGACGGATGTTGCACCTTGCACCGTAGATGTTGCACCCTGTGGATAACGATTCTTCGGAGGGCCATAACTCTTGGCTCGTTTAGAGTTACGGGAGCGATAACCAGTCAAAACGAAGCTCTCAGTGAGTTCTACAGCTATGACAGCTTTCAGCCATCACTGGTTAGTTTCATACCCAAAAAATCCAATCCGAACCTCAATCGGGTCTTGGAAGTTTTTATCCTTCGTTTTTCCGTCACGTGGATTTTTTCTGTAAAACAGGATCCCCGTGGCTGTTCTATGATTTACCATCGCTGGAGAGTGGTGCACCATGGTAGTGCTCCGTTTCAAATCCATGCACCCATCTCTGAAAGTCGTACGGCACTGTTTAGTCATTTTGGACGGATGTTGCACCTTGCACCGTAGATGTTGCGCCCTGTGGATATCGATTCTTCGGAGGGCCATAACTCTTGGCTCGTTTAGAGTTACGGGAGCGTTAACCAGTCAAAACGAAGCTCTCGGTGGGTTCTACAGCTATGACAGCTTTCGGCCGTCACTGGTTAGTTTCATACGCAAAAAATCCAATCCGAACCTCAATCGGGTCTTGGAAGTTTTTTATCCTTCGTTTTTCTGTCACGTGGATTTTTTCTGTAAAACAGGATCCCCGTGGCTGTTCTATGATTTACCATCGCTGGAGAGTGGTGCACCATGGTAGTGCTCCGTTTCAAATCCATGCACCCATTTCTCAAAGTCGTACGGCACTGTTTCGTCATTTTGGACGGATGTTGCACCTTGCACCGTAGATGTTGCACCCTGTGGATAACGATTCTTCGGAGGGCCATAACTCTTGGCTCGTTTAGAGTTACGGGAGCGATAACCAGTCAAAACGAAGCTCTCGGTGAGTTCTACAGCTATGACGGCTTTCAGCCGTCACTGGTTAGTTTCATACCCAAAAAATCCTAACCGAACCTCAATCGGGTCTTGGAAGTTTTTTATCCTTCGTTTTCCCGTCACGTGGATTTTTTCTGTAAAACAGGATCCCCATGGCTGTTCTATGATTTACCATCGCTGGAGAGTGGTGCACCATGGTAGTGCTCCGTTTCAAATCCATGCACCCATTTCTCAAAGTCGTACGACACTGTTTCGTCATTTTGGACGGATGTTGCACCTTGCGCCGTAGATGTTGCACCCTGTGGATATCGATTCTTCGGAGGGCCATAACTCTTGGCTCGTTTAGAGTTACGATAGTTTTAACCAGTCAAAACGAAGCTCTCGGTGAGTTCTACAGCTATGACGGCTTTCAGCCGTCACTGGTTAGTTTCATACCCAAAAAATCCTAACCGAACCTCAATCGGGTCTTGGAAGTTTTTTATCCTTCGTTTTCCCGTCACGTGGATTTTTTCTGTAAAACAGGATCCCCGTGGCTGTTCTATGATTTACCATCGCTGGAGAGTGGTGCACCATGGTAGTGCTCCGTTTCAAATCCATGCACCCATTTCTCAAAGTCGTACGGCACTGTTTCGTCATTTTGGACGGATGTTGCACCTTGCACCGTAGATGTTGCGCCCTGTGGATATCGATTCTTCGGAGGGCCATAACTCTTGGCTCGTTTAGAGTTACGATAGCATTAACCAGTCAAAACGAAGCTCTCGGTGAGTTCTACAGCTATGACGGCTTTCAGCCATCACTGGTTAGTTTCATACCCAAAAAATCCAATCCGAACCTCAATCGGGTCTTGGAAGTTTTTTATCCTTCATTTTTCCGTCACGTGGATTTTTTCTGTAAAACAGGATCCCCGTGGCTGTTCTATGATTTACCATCACTGGAGAGTGGTGCACCATGGTAGTGCTCTGTTGCAAATCCATGCACCCATTTCTCAAAGTCGTACGGCACTGTTTCGTCATTTTGGACGGATGTTGCACCTTGCACCGTAGATGTTGCACCCTGTGGATAACGATTCTTCGGAGGGCCATAACTCTTGGCTCATTTAGAGTTACGGGAGCGATAACCACTCAAAACGAAGCTCTCGGTGAGTTCTACAGCTATGACCGCTTTCAGCCGTCACTGGTTAGTTTCATACCCAAAAAATCCAATCCGAACCTCAATCGGGTCTTGGAAGTTTTTTATCCTTCGTTTTTCCGTCACGTGGATTTTTCTGTAAAACAGGATCCTTGTGGCTGTTCTATGATTTACCATCGCTGGAGAGTGGTGCACCATGGTAGTGCTCCGTTTCAAATCCATGCACCCCTCTCTGAAAGTCGTACGACACTGTTTAGTCATTTTGGACGGATGTTGCACCTTGCACCGTAGATGTTGCGCCCTGTGGATAACGATTCTTCGGAGGGCCATAACTCTTGGCTCGTTTAGAGTTACGGGAGCGATAACCAGTCAAAACGACGCTCTCGGTGAGTTCTACAGCTATGACGGCTTTCAGCCGTCACTGGTTAGTTTCATACCCAAAAAATCCAATCCGAACCTCAATCGGATCTTGGAAGTTTTTTATCCTTCGTTTTTCCGTCACGTGGATTTTTTCTGTAAAACAGGATCCCCGTGGCTGTTCTATGATTTACCATCGCTGGAGAGTGGTGCACCGTGGTAGTGCTCCGTTTCAAATCCATGCACCCATTTCTCAAAGTCGTACGACACTGTTTCGTCATTTTGGACGGATGTTGCACCTTGCGCCGTAGATGTTGCACCCTGTGGATATCGATTCTTCGGAGGGCCATAACTCTTGGCTCGTTTAGAGTTACGATAACGTTAACCAGTCAAAACGAAGCTCTCGGTGAGTTCTACAGCTATGACAGCTTTCCGCCGTCACTGGTTAGTTTCATACCCAAAAAATCCAATCCGAACCTCAATCGGGTCTTGGAAGTTTTTTATCCTTCGTTTTCCCGTCACGTGGATTTTTTCTGTAAAACAGGATCCCCGTGGCTGTTCTATGATTTACCATCGCTGGAGAGTGGTGCACCATGGTAGTGCTCCGTTTCAAATCCATGCACCCATTTCTCAAAGTCGTACGGCACTGTTTCGTCATTTTGGACGGATGTTGCACCTTGCACCGTAGATGTTGCACCCTGTGGATATCGATTCTTCGGAGGGCCATAACTCTTGGCTTGTTTAGAGTTACGATAGCGTTAACCAGTCAAAACGAAGCTCTCGGTGAGTTCTACAGCTATGACGGCTTTCAGCCGTCACTGGTTAGTTTCATACCCAAAAAATCCAATCCGAACCTCAATCGGGTCTTGGAAGTTTTTTATCCTTCATTTTTCCGTCACGTGGATTTTTTCTGTAAAACAGGATCCCCGTGGCTATTCTATGATTTACCATCGCTGGAGAGTGGTGCACTATGGTAGTGCTCTGTTGCAAATCCATGCACCCATTTCTCAAAGTCGTACGGCACTGTTTCGTCATTTTGGACGGATGTTGCACCTTGCACCGTAGATGTTGCACCCTGTGGATAATGATTCTTCGGAGGGCCATAACTCTTGGCTCGTTTAGAGTTACGGGAGCGATAACCAGTCAAAACGAAGCTCTCAGTGAGTTCTACAGCTATGACAGCTTTCAGCCATCACTGGTTAGTTTCATACCCAAAAAATCCAATCCGAACCTCAATCGGGTCTTGGAAGTTTTTATCCTTCGTTTTTCCATCACGTGGATTTTTTCTGTAAAACAGGATCCCCGTGGCTGTTCTATGATTTACCATCGCTGGAGAGTGGTGCACCATGGTAGTGCTCCGTTTCAAATCCATGCACCCATCTCTGAAAGTCGTACGGCACTGTTTAGTCATTTTGGACGGATGTTGCACCTTGCACCGTAGATGTTGCGCCCTGTGGATATCGATTCTTCGGAGGGCCATAACTCTTGGCTCGTTTAGAGTTACGGGAGCGTTAACCAGTCAAAACGAAGCTCTCGGTGGGTTCTACAGCTATGACAGCTTTCGGCCGTCACTGGTTAGTTTCATACCCAAAAAATCCAATCCGAACCTCAATCGGGTCTTGGAAGTTTTTTATCCTTCGTTTTTCTGTCACGTGGATTTTTTCTGTAAAACAGGATCCCCGTGGCTGTTCTATGATTTACCATCGCTGGAGAGTGGTGCACCATGGTAGTGCTCCGTTTCAAATCCATGCACCCATTTCTCAAAGTCGTACGGCACTGTTTCGTCATTTTGGACGGATGTTGCACCTTGCACCGTAGATGTTGCACCCTGTGGATAACGATTCTTCGGAGGGCCATAACTCTTGGCTCGTTTAGAGTTACGGGAGCGATAACCAGTCAAAACGAAGCTCTCGGTGAGTTCTACAGCTATGACGGCTTTCTGCCGTCACAGGTTAGTTTCATACCCAAAAAATCCTAACCGAACCTCAATCGGGTCTTGGAAGTTTTTTATCCTTCGTTTTCCCGTCACGTGGATTTTTTCTGTAAAACAGGATCCCCATGGCTGTTCTATGATTTACCATCGCTGGAGAGTGGTGCACCATGGTAGTGCTCCGTTTCAAATCCATGCACCCATTTCTCAAAGTCGTACGACACTGTTTCGTCATTTTGGACGGATGTTGCACCTTGCGCCGTAGATGTTGCACCCTGTGGATATCGATTCTTCGGAGGGCCATAACTCTTGGCTCGTTTAGAGTTACGATAGTTTTAACCAGTCAAAACGAAGCTCTCGGTGAGTTCTACAGCTATGACGGCTTTCAGCCGTCACTGGTTAGTTTCATACCCAAAAAATCCTAACCGAACCTCAATCGGGTCTTGGAAGTTTTTTATCCTTCGTTTTCCCGTCACGTGGATTTTTTCTGTAAAACAGGATCCCCGTGGCTGTTCTATGATTTACCATCGCTGGAGAGTGGTGCACCATGGTAGTGCTCCGTTTCAAATCCATGCACCCATTTCTCAAAGTCGTACGGCACTGTTTCGTCATTTTGGACGGATGTTGCACCTTGCACCGTAGATGTTGCGCCCTGTGGATATCGATTCTTCGGAGGGCCATAACTCTTGGCTCGTTTAGAGTTACGATAGCATTAACCAGTCAAAACGAAGCTCTCGGTGAGTTCTACAGCTATGACGGCTTTCAGCCATCACTGGTTAGTTTCATACCCAAAAAATCCAATCCGAACCTCAATCGGGTCTTGGAAGTTTTTTATCCTTCATTTTTCCGTCACGTGGATTTTTTCTGTAAAACAGGATCCCCGTGGCTGTTCTATGATTTACCATCGCTGGAGAGTGGTGCACCATGGTAGTGCTCTGTTGCAAATCCATGCACCCATTTCTCAAAGTCGTACGGCACTGTTTCGTCATTTTGGACGGATGTTGCACCTTGCACCGTAGATGTTGCACCCTGTGGATAACGATTCTTCGAAGGGCCATAACTCTTGGCTCATTTAGAGTTACGGGAGCGATAACCACTCAAAACGAAGCTCTCGGTGGGTTCTACAGCTATGACCGCTTTCAGCCGTCACTGGTTAGTTTCATACCCAAAAAATCCAATCCGAACCTCAATCGGGTCTTGGAAGTTTTTTATCCTTCGTTTTTCCGTCACATGGATTTTTCTGTAAAACAGGATCCCCGTGGCTGTTCTATGATTTACCATCGCTGGAGAGTGGTGCACCATGGTAGTGCTCCGTTTCAAATCCATGCACCCATCTCTGAAAGTCGTACGACACTGTTTAGTCATTTTGGACGGATGTTGCACCTTGCACCGTAGATGTTGCGCCCTGTGGATATCAATTCTTCGGAGGGCCATAACTCTTGGCTCGTTTAGAGTTACGGGAGCGTTAACCAGTCAAAACGAAGCTCTCGGTGGGTTCTACATCTATGACAGCTTTCGGCCGTCACTGGTTAGTTTCATACCCAAAAAATCCAATCCGAACCTCAATCGGGTCTTGGAAGTTTTTTATCCTTCGTTTTCCCGTCACGTGGATTTTTTCTGTAAAACAGGATCCCCATGGCTGTTCTATGATTTACCATCGCTGGAGAGTGGTGCACCATGGTAGTGCTCCGTTTCAAATCCATGCACCCATCTCTGAAAGTCGTACGGCACTGTTTAGTCATTTTGGACGGATGTTGCACCTTGCACCGTAGATGTTGCGCCCTGTGGATATCGATTCTTCGGAGGGCCATAACTCTTGGCTCGTTTAGAGTTACGGGAGCGTTAACCAGTCAAAACGAAGCTCTCGGTGGGTTCTACAGCTATGACAGCTTTCGGCCGTCACTGGTTAGTTTCATACCCAAAAAATCCAATCTGAACCTCAATCGGGTCTTGGAAGTTTTTTATCCTTCGTTTTTCCGTCACGTGGATTTTTTCTGTAAAACAGGATCCCCGTGGCTGTTCTATGATTTACCATCGCTGGAGAGTGGTGCACCGTGGTAGTGCTCCGTTTCAAATCCATGCACCCATTTCTCAAAGTCGTACGACACTGTTTCGTCATTTTGGACGGATGTTGCACCTTGCGCCGTAGATGTTGCACCCTGTGGATATCGATTCTTCGGAGGGCCATAACTCTTGGCTCGTTTAGAGTTACGATAACGTTAACCAGTCAAAACGAAGCTCTCGGTGAGTTCTACAGCTATGACAGCTTTCCGCCGTCACTGGTTAGTTTCATACCCAAAAAATCCAATCCGAACCTCAATCGGGTCTTGGAAGTTTTTTATCCTTCGTTTTCCCGTCACGTGGATTTTTTCTGTAAAACAGGATCCCCGTGGCTGTTCTATGATTTACCATCGCTGGAGAGTGGTGCACCATGGTAGTGCTCCGTTTCAAATCCATGCACCCATTTCTCAAAGTCGTACGGCACTGTTTCGTCATTTTGGACGGATGTTGCACCTTGCACCGTAGATGTTGCACCCTGTGCATATCGATTCTTCGGAGGGCCATAACTCTTGGCTTGTTTAGAGTTACGATAGCGTTAACCAGTCAAAACGAAGCTCTCGGTGAGTTCTACAGCTATGACGGCTTTCAGCCGTCACTGGTTAGTTTCATACCCAAAAAATCCAATCCGAACCTCAATCGGGTCTTGGAAGTTTTTTATCCTTCATTTTTCCGTCACGTGGATTTTTTCTGTAAAACAGGATCCCCGTGGCTATTCTATGATTTACCATCGCTGGAGAGTGGTGCACTATGGTAGTGCTCTGTTGCAAATCCATGCACCCATTTCTCAAAGTCGTACGGCACTGTTTCGTCATTTTGGACGGATGTTGCACCTTGCACCGTAGATGTTGCACCCTGTGGATAACGATTCTTCGGAGGGCCATAACTCTTGGCTCGTTTAGAGTTACGGGAGCGATAACCAGTCAAAACGAAGCTCTCAGTGAGTTCTACAGCTATGACAGCTTTCAGCCATCACTGGTTAGTTTCATACCCAAAAAATCCAATCCGAACCTCAATCGGGTCTTGGAAGTTTTTATCCTTCGTTTTTCCGTCACGTGGATTTTTTCTGTAAAACAGGATCCCCGTGGCTGTTCTATGATTTACCATCGCTGGAGAGTGGTGCACCATGGTAGTGCTCCGTTTCAAATCCATGCACCCATCTCTGAAAGTCGTACGGCACTGTTTAGTCATTTTGGACGGATGTTGCACCTTGCACCGTAGATGTTGCGCCCTGTGGATATCGATTCTTCGGAGGGCCATAACTCTTGGCTCGTTTAGAGTTACGGGAGCGTTAACCAGTCAAAACGAAGCTCTCGGTGGGTTCTACAGCTATGACAGCTTTCGGCCGTCACTGGTTAGTTTCATACCCAAAAAATCCAATCCGAACCTCAATCGGGTCTTGGAAGTTTTTTATCCTTCGTTTTTCTGTCACGTGGATTTTTTCTGTAAAACAGGATCCCCGTGGCTGTTCTATGATTTACCATCGCTGGAGAGTGGTGCACCATGGTAGTGCTCCGTTTCAAATCCATGCACCCATTTCTCAAAGTCGTACGGCACTGTTTCGTCATTTTGGACGGATGTTGCACCTTGCACCGTAGATGTTGCACCCTGTGGATAACGATTCTTCGGAGGGCCATAACTCTTGGCTCGTTTAGAGTTACGGGAGCGATAACCAGTCAAAACGAAGCTCTCGGTGAGTTCTACAGCTATGACGGCTTTCAGCCGTCACTGGTTAGTTTCATACCCAAAAAATCCTAACCGAACCTCAATCGGGTCTTGGAAGTTTTTTATCCTTCGTTTTCCCGTCACGTGGATTTTTTCTGTAAAACAGGATCCCCATGGCTGTTCTATGATTTACCATCGCTGGAGAGTGGTGCACCATGGTAGTGCTCCGTTTCAAATCCATGCACCCATTTCTCAAAGTCGTACGACACTGTTTCGTCATTTTGGACGGATGTTGCACCTTGCGCCGTAGATGTTGCACCCTGTGGATATCGATTCTTCGGAGGGCCATAACTCTTGGCTCGTTTAGAGTTACGATAGTTTTAACCAGTCAAAACGAAGCTCTCGGTGAGTTCTACAGCTATGACGGCTTTCAGCCGTCACTGGTTAGTTTCATACCCAAAAAATCCTAACCGAACCTCAATCGGGTCTTGGAAGTTTTTTATCCTTCGTTTTCCCGTCACGTGGATTTTTTCTGTAAAACAGGATCCCCGTGGCTGTTCTATGATTTACCATCGCTGGAGAGTGGTGCACCATGGTAGTGCTCCGTTTCAAATCCATGCACCCATTTCTCAAAGTCGTACGGCACTGTTTCGTCATTTTGGACGGATGTTGCACCTTGCACCGTAGATGTTGCGCCCTGTGGATATCGATTCTTCGGAGGGCCATAACTCTTGGCTCGTTTAGAGTTACGATAGCATTAACCAGTCAAAACGAAGCTCTCGGTGAGTTCTACAGCTATGACGGCTTTCAGCCATCACTGGTTAGTTTCATACCCAAAAAATCCAATCCGAACCTCAATCGGGTCTTGGAAGTTTTTTATCCTTCATTTTTCCGTCACGTGGATTATTTCTGTAAAACAGGATCCCCGTGGCTGTTCTATGATTTACCATCGCTGGAGAGTGGTGCACCATGGTAGTGCTCTGTTGCAAATCCATGCACCCATTTCTCAAAGTCGTACGGCACTGTTTCGTCATTTTGGACGGATGTTGCACCTTGCACCGTAGATGTTGCACCCTGTGGATAACGATTCTTCGGAGGGCCATAACTCTTGGCTCATTTAGAGTTACGGGAGCGATAACCACTCAAAACGAAGCTCTCGGTGAGTTCTACAGCTATGACCGCTTTCAGCCGTCACTGGTTAGTTTCATACCCAAAAAATCCAATCCGAACCTCAATCGGGTCTTGGAAGTTTTTTATCCTTCGTTTTTCCGTCACGTGGATTTTTCTGTAAAACAGGATCCCCGTGGCTGTTCTATGATTTACCATCGCTGGAGAGTGGTGCACCATGGTAGTGCTCCGTTTCAAATCCATGCACCCATCTCTGAAAGTCGTACGACACTGTTTAGTCATTTTGGACGGATGTTGCACCTTGCACCGTAGATGTTGCGCCCTGTGGATATCGATTCTTCGGAGGGCCATAACTCTTGGCTCGTTTAGAGTTACGGGAGCGTTAACCAGTCAAAACGAAGCTCTCGGTGGGTTCTACAGCTATGACAGCTTTCGGCCGTCACTGGTTAGTTTCATACCCAAAAAATCCAATCCGAACCTCAATCGGGTCTTGGAAGTTTTTTATCCTTCGTTTTCCCGTCACGTGGATTTTTTCTGTAAAACAGGATCCCCATGGCTGTTCTATGATTTACCATCGCTGGAGAGTGGTGCACCATGGTAGTGCTCCGTTTCAAATCCATGCACCCATCTCTGAAAGTCGTACGGCACTGTTTAGTCATTTTGGACGGATGTTGCACCTTGCACCGTAGATGTTGCGCCCTGTGGATATCGATTCTTCGGAGGGCCATAACTCTTGGCTCGTTTAGAGTTACGGGAGCGTTAACCAGTCAAAACGAAGCTCTCGGTGGGTTCTACAGCTATGACAGCTTTCGGCCGTCACTGGTTAGTTTCATACCCAAAAAATCCAATCCGAACCTCAATCGGGTCTTGGAAGTTTTTTATCCTTCGTTTTTCTGTCACGTGGATTTTTTCTGTAAAACAGGATCCCCGTGGCTGTTCTATGATTTACCATCGCTGGAGAGTGGTGCACCATGGTAGTGCTCCGTTTCAAATCCATGCACCCATTTCTCAAAGTCGTACGGCACTGTTTCGTCATTTTGGACGGATGTTGCACCTTGCACCGTAGATGTTGCACCCTGTGGATAACGATTCTTCGGAGGGCCATAACTCTTGGCTCGTTTAGAGTTACGGGAGCGATAACCAGTCAAAACGAAGCTCTCGGTGAGTTCTACAGCTGTGACAGCTTTCAGCCGTCACTGGTTAGTTTCATACCCAAAAAATCCTAACCGAACCTCTATCGGGTCTTGGAAGTTTTTTATCCTTCGTTTTCCCGTCACGTGGATTTTTTCTGTAAAACAGGATCCCCGTGGCTGTTCTATGATTTACCATCGCTGGAGAGTGGTGCACCATGGTAGTGCTCCGTTTCAAATCCATGCACCAATTTCTCAAAGTCGTACGACACTGTTTCGTCATTTTGGACGGATGTTGCACCTTGCGCCGTAGATGTTGCACCCTGTGGATATCGATTCTTCGGAGGGCCATAACTCTTGGCTCGTTTAGAGTTACGATAGCGTTAACCAGTCAAAACGAAGCTCTCGGTGAGTTCTACAGCTATGACGGCTTTCAGCCGTCACTGGTTAGTTTCATACCCAAAAAATCCAATCCGAACCTCAATCGGGTCTTGGAAGTTTTTTATCCTTCATTTTTCCGTCACGTGGATTTTTTCTGTAAAACAGGATCCCCGTGGCTGTTCAATGATTTACCATCGCTGGAGAGTGGTGCACCATGGTAGTTCTCTGTTGAAAATCCATGCACCAATTTCTCAAAGTCGTACGGCACTGTTTCGTCATTTTGGACGGATGTTGCACCTTGCACCGTAGATGTTGCACCCTGTGGATATCGATTCTTCGGAGGGCCATAACTCTTGGCTCGTTTAGAGTTACGGGAGCGTTAACCAGTCAAAACGAAGCTCTCGGTGAGTTCTACAGCTATGACGGCTTTCAGCCGTCACTGGTTAGTTTCATACCCAAAAAATCCTAACCGAACCTCAATCGGGTCTTGGAAGTTTTTTATCCTTCGTTTTCACGTCACGTGGATTTTTTCTGTAAAACAGGATCCCCGTGGCTGTTCTATGATTTACCATCGCTGGAGAGTGGTGCACCATGGTAGTGCTCCGTTTCAAATCCATGCACCCATTTCTCAAAGTCGTACGACACTGTTTCGTCATTTTGGACGGATGTTGCACCTTGCGCCGTAGATGTTGCACCCTGTGGATATCGATTCTTCGGAGGGCCATAACTCTTGGCTCGTTTAGAGTTACGATAGTTTTAACCAGTCAAAACGAAGCTCTCGGTGAGTTCTACAGCTATGACGGCTTTCAGCCGTCACTGGTTAGTTTCATACCCAAAAAATCCTAACCGAACCTCAATCGGGTCTTGGAAGTTTTTTATCCTTCGTTTTCCCGTCACGTGGATTTTTTCTGTAAAACAGGATCCCCGTGGCTGTTCTATGATTTACCATCGCTGGAGAGTGGTGCACCATGGTAGTGCTCTGTTTCAAATCCATGCACCCATTTCTCAAAGTCGTACGGCACTATTTCGTCATTTTGGACGGATGTTGCACCTTGCACCGTAGATGTTGCGCCCTGTGGATATCGATTCTTCGGAGGGCCATAACTCTTGGCTCGTTTAGAGTTACGATAGCATTAACCAGTCAAAACGAAGCTCTCGGTGAGTTCTACAGCTATGACGGCTTTCAGCCATCACTGGTTAGTTTCATACCCAAAAAATCCAATCCGAACCTCAATCGGGTCTTGGAAGTTTTTTATCCTTCATTTTTCCGTCACGTGGATTTTTTCTGTAAAATAGGATCCCCGTGGCTGTTCTATGTTTTACCATCGCTGGAGAGTGGTGCACCATGGTAGTGCTCTGTTGCAAATCCATGCACCCATTTCTCAAAGTCGTACGGCACTGTTTCGTCATTTTGGACGGATGTTGCACCTTGCACCGTAGATGTTGCACCCTGTGGATAACGATTCTTCGGAGGGCCATAACTCTTGGCTCATTTAGAGTTACGGGAGCGATAACCAGTCAAAACGAGGCTCTCGGTGAGCTCTACAGCCGTGACAGCTTTCAGCCGTCACTGGTTAGTTTCATACCCAAAAAATCCAATCCGAACCTCAATCGGGTCTTGGAAGTTTTTTATCCTTCGTTTTTCCGTCACGTGGATTTTTTCTGTAAAACAGGATCCCCGTGGCTGTTCTATGATTTACCATCGCTGGAGAGTGGTGCACCATGGTAGTGCTCCGTTTTAAATCCATGCACCCATCTCTTAAAGTCGTACGACACTGTTTAGTCATTTTGGACGGATGTTGCACCTTGCACCGTAGATGTTGCGCCCTGTGGATATCGATTCTTCGGAGGGCCATAACTCTTGGCTCGTTTAGAGTTACGGGAGCGTTAACCAGTCAAAACGAAGCTCTCGGTGGGTTCTACAGCTATGACAGCTTTCGGCCGTCACTGGTTAGTTTCATACCCAAAAAATCCAATCCGAACCTCAATCGGGTCTTGGAAGTTTTTTATCCTTCGTTTTCCCGTCACGTGGATTTTTTCTGTAAAACAGGATCCCCATGGCTGTTCTATGATTTACCATCGCTGGAGAGTGGTGCACCATGGTAGTGCTCCGTTTCAAATCCATGCACCCATCTCTGAAAGTCGTACGGCACTGTTTAGTCATTTTGGACGGATGTTGCACCTTGCACCGTAGATGTTGCGCCCTGTGGATATCGATTCTTCGGAGGGCCATAACTCTTGGCTCGTTTAGAGTTACGGGAGCGTTAACCAGTCAAAACGAAGCTCTCGGTGGGTTCTATAGCTATGACAGCTTTCGGCCGTCACTGGTTAGTTTCATACCCAAAAAATCCAATCCGAACCTCAATCGGGTCTTGGAAGTTTTTTATCCTTCGTTTTCCCATCACGTGGATTTTTTCTGTAAAACAGGATCCCCGTGGCTGTTCTATGATTTACCATCGCTGGAGAGTGGTGCACCATGGTAGTGCTCCGTTTCAAATCCATGCACCCATTTCTCAAAGTCGTACGGCACTGTTTCGTCATTTTGGACGGATGTTGCACCTTGCACCGTAGATGTTGCGCCCTGTGGATATCGATTCTTCGGAGGGCCATAACTCTTGGCTCGTTTAGAGTTACGATAGCATTAACCAGTCAAAACGAAGCTCTCGGTGAGTTCTACAGCTATGACGGCTTTCAGCCATCACTGGTTAGTTTCATACCCAAAAAATCCAATCCGAACCTCAATCGGGTCTTGGAAGTTTTTTATCCTTCATTTTTCCGTCACGTGGATTTTTTCTGTAAAACAGGATCCCCGTGGCTGTTCTATGATTTACCATCGCTGGAGAGTGGTGCACCGTGGTAGTGCTCTGTTGCAAATCCATGCACCCATTTCTCAAAGTCGTACGGCACTGTTTCGTCATTTTGGACGGATGTTGCACCTTGCACCGTAGATGTTGCACCCTGTGGATAACGATTCTTCGGAGGGCCATAACTCTTGGCTCATTTAGAGTTACGGGAGCGATAACCACTCAAAACGAAGCTCTCGGTGAGTTCTACAGCTATGACCGCTTTCAGCCGTCACTGGTTAGTTTCATACCCAAAAAATCCAATCCGAACCTCAATCGGGTCTTGGAAGTTTTTTATCCTTCGTTTTTCCGTCACGTGGATTTTTCTGTAAAACAGGATCCCCGTGGCTGTTCTATGATTTACCATCGCTGGAGAGTGGTGCACCATGGTAGTGCTCCGTTTCAAATCCATGCACCCATCTCTGAAAGTCGTACGACACTGTTTAGTCATTTTGGACGGATGTTGCACCTTGCACCGTAGATGTTGCGCCCTGTGGATATCGATTCTTCGGAGGGCCATAACTCTTGGCTCGTTTAGAGTTACGGGAGCGTTAACCAGTAAAAATGAAGCTCTCGGTGGGTTCTACAGCTATGACAGCTTTCGGCCGTCACTGGTTAGTTTCATACCCAAAAAATCCAATCCGAACCTCAATCGGGTCTTGGAAGTTTTTTATCCTTCGTTTTCCCGTCACGTGGATTTTTTCTGTAAAACAGGATCCCCATGGCTGTTCTATGATTTACCATCGCTGGAGAGTGGTGCACCATGGTAGTGCTCCGTTTCAAATCCATGCACCCATCTCTGAAAGTCGTACGGCACTGTTTAGTCATTTTGGACGGATGTTGCACCTTGCACCGTAGATGTTGCGCCCTGTGGATATCGATTCTTCGGAGGGCCATAACTCTTGGCTCGTTTAGAGTTACGGGAGCGTTAACCAGTCAAAACGAAGCTCTCGGTGGGTTCTACAGCTATGACAGCTTTCGGCCGTCACTGGTTAGTTTCATACCCAAAAAATCCAATCCGAACCTCAATCGGGTCTTGGAAGTTTTTTATCCTTCATTTTTCCGTCACGTGGATTTTTTCTGTAAAACAGGATCCCCGTGGCTGTTCTATGATTTACCATCGCTGGAGAGTGGTGCACCATGGTAGTGCTCTGTTGAAAATCCATGCACCCATTTCTCAAAGTCGTACGGCACTGTTTCGTCATTTTGGACGGATGTTGCACCTTGCACCGTAGATGTTGCACCCTGTGGATATCGATTCTTCGGAGGGCCATAACTCTTGGCTCATTTAGAGTTACGGGAGCGATAACCACTCAAAACGAAGCTCTCGGTGAGTTCTACAGCTATGACCGCTTTCAGCCGTCACTGGTTAGTTTCATACCCAAAAAATCCAATCCGAACCTCAATCGGGTCTTGGAAGTTTTTTATCCTTCGTTTTTCCGTCACGTGGATTTTTTCTGTAAAACAGGATCCCCGTGGCTGTTCTATGATTTACCATCGCTGGAGAGTGGTGCACCATGGTAGTGCTCCGTTTTAAATCCATGCACCCATCTCTGAAAGTCGTACGACACTGTTTAGTCATTTTGGACGGATGTTGCACCTTGCACCGTAGATGTTGCGCCCTGTGGATATCGATTCTTCGGAGGGCCATAACTCTTGGCTCGTTTAGAGTTACGGGAGCGTTAACCAGTCAAAACGAAGCTCTCGGTGGGTTCTACAGCTATGACAGCTTTCGGCCGTCACTGGTTAGTTTCATACCCAAAAAATCCAATCCGAACCTCAATCGGGTCTTGGAAGTTTTTTATCCTTCGTTTTCCCGTCACGTGGATTTTTTCTGTAAAACAGGATCCCCATGGCTGTTCTATGATTTACCATCGCTGGAGAGTGGTGCACCATGGTAGTGCTCCGTTTCAAATCCATGCACCCATCTCTGAAAGTCGTACGGCACTGTTTAGTCATTTTGGACGGATGTTGCACCTTGCACCGTAGATGTTGCGCCCTGTGGATATCGATTCTTCGGAGGGCCATAACTCTTGGCTCGTTTAGAGTTACGGGAGCGTTAACCAGTCAAAACGAAGCTCTCGGTGGGTTCTATAGCTATGACAGCTTTCGGCCGTCACTGGTTAGTTTCATACCCAAAAAATCCAATCCGAACCTCAATCGGGTCTTGGAAGTTTTTTATCCTTCGTTTTCCCATCACGTGGATTTTTTCTGTAAAACAGGATCCCCGTGGCTGTTCTATGATTTACCATCGCTGGAGAGTGGTGCACCATGGTAGTGCTCCGTTTCAAATCCATGCACCCATTTCTCAAAGTCGTACGGCACTGTTTCGTCATTTTGGACGGATGTTGCACCTTGCACCGTAGATGTTGCGCCCTGTGGATATCGATTCTTCGGAGGGCCATAACTCTTGGCTCGTTTAGAGTTACGATAGCATTAACCAGTCAAAACGAAGCTCTCGGGGAGTTCTACAGCTATGACGGCTTTCAGCCATCACTGGTTAGTTTCATACCCAAAAAATCCAATCCGAACCTCAATCGGGTCTTGGAAGTTTTTTATCCTTCATTTTTCCGTCACGTGGATTTTTTCTGTAAAACAGGATCCCCGTGGCTGTTCTATGATTTACCATCGCTGGAGAGTGGTGCACCGTGGTAGTGCTCTGTTGCAAATCCATGCACCCATTTCTCAAAGTCGTACGGCACTGTTTCGTCATTTTGGACGGATGTTGCACCTTGCACCGTAGATGTTGCACCCTGTGGATAACGATTCTTCGGAGGGCCATAACTCTTGGCTCATTTAGAGTTACGGGAGCGATAACCACTCAAAACGAAGCTCTCGGTGAGTTCTACAGCTATGACCGCTTTCAGCCGTCACTGGTTAGTTTCATACCCAAAAAATCCAATCCGAACCTCAATCGGGTCTTGGAAGTTTTTTATCCTTCGTTTTTCCGTCACGTGGATTTTTCTGTAAAACAGGATCCCCGTGGCTGTTCTATGATTTACCATCGCTGGAGAGTGGTGCACCATGGTAGTGCTCCGTTTCAAATCCATGCACCCATCTCTGAAAGTCGTACGACACTGTTTAGTCATTTTGGACGGATGTTGCACCTTGCACCGTAGATGTTGCGCCCTGTGGATATCGATTCTTCGGAGGGCCATAACTCTTGGCTCGTTTAGAGTTACGGGAGCGTTAACCAGTAAAAATGAAGCTCTCGGTGGGTTCTACAGCTATGACAGCTTTCGGCCGTCACTGGTTAGTTTCATACCCAAAAAATCCAATCCGAACCTCAATCGGGTCTTGGAAGTTTTTTATCCTTCGTTTTCCCGTCACGTGGATTTTTTCTGTAAAACAGGATCCCCATGGCTGTTCTATGATTTACCATCGCTGGAGAGTGGTGCACCATGGTAGTGCTCCGTTTCAAATCCATGCACCCATCTCTGAAAGTCGTACGGCACTGTTTAGTCATTTTGGACGGATGTTGCACCTTGCACCGTAGATGTTGCGCCCTGTGGATATCGATTCTTCGGAGGGCCATAACTCTTGGCTCGTTTAGAGTTACGGGAGCGTTAACCAGTCAAAACGAAGCTCTCGGTGGGTTCTACAGCTATGACAGCTTTCGGCCGTCACTGGTTAGTTTCATACCCAAAAAATCCAATCCGAACCTCAATCGGGTCTTGGAAGTTTTTTATCCTTCATTTTTCCGTCACGTGGATTTTTTCTGTAAAACAGGATCCCCGTGGCTGTTCTATGATTTACCATCGCTGGAGAGTGGTGCACCATGGTAGTGCTCTGTTGAAAATCCATGCACCCATTTCTCAAAGTCGTACGGCACTGTTTCGTCATTTTGGACGGATGTTGCACCTTGCACCGTAGATGTTGCACCCTGTGGATATCGATTCTTCGGAGGGCCATAACTCTTGGCTCGTTTAGAGTTACGGGAGCGTTAACCAGTCAAAACGAAGCTCTCGGTGAGTTCTACAGCTATGATGGCTTTCAGCCGTCACTGGTTAGTTTCATACCCAAAAAATCCTAACCGAACCTCAATCGGGTCTTGGAAGTTTTTTATCCTTCGTTTTCCCGTCACGTGGATTTTTTCTGTAAAACAGGATCCCCGTGGCTGTTCTATGATTTACCATCGCTGGAGAGTGGTGCACCATGGTAGTGCTCCGTTTCAAATCCATGCACCCATTTCTCAAAGTCGTACGACACTGTTTCGTCATTTTGGACGGATGTTGCACCTTGCGCCGTAGATTTTGCACCCTGTGGATATCGATTCTTCGGAGGGCCATAACTCTTGGCTCGTTTAGAGTTACGATAGTTTTAACTAGTCAAAACGAAGCTCTCGGTGAGTTCTACAGCTATGACGGCTTTCAGCCGTCACTGGTTAGTTTCATACCCAAAAAATCCTAACCGAACCTCAATCGGGTCTTGGAAGTTTTTTATCCTTCGTTTTCCCGTCACGTGGATTTTTTCTGTAAAACAGGATCCCCGTGGCTGTTCTATGATTTACCATCGCTGGAGAGTGGTGCACCATGGTAGTGCTCTGTTTCAAATCCATGCACCCATTTCTCAAAGTCGTACGGCACTGTTTCGTCATTTTGGACGGATGTTGCACCTTGCACCGTAGATGTTGCGCCCTGTGGATATCGATTCTTCGGAGGGCCATAACTCTTGGCTCGTTTAGAGTTACGATAGCATTAACCAGTCAAAACGAAGATCTCGGTGAGTTCTACAGCTATGACGGCTTTCAGCCATCACTGGTTAGTTTCATACCCAAAAAATCCAATCCGAACCTCAATCGGGTCTTGGAAGTTTTTTATCCTTCATTTTTCCGTCACGTGGATTTTTTCTGTAAAACAGGATCCTCGTGGCTGTTCTGTGATTTACCATCGCTGGAGAGTGGTGCACCATGGTAGTGCTCTGTTGCAAATCCATGCACCCATTTCTCAAAGTCGTACGGCACTGTTTCGTCATTTTGGACGGATGTTGCACCTTGCACCGTAGATGTTGCACCCTGTGGATAACGATTCTTCGGAGGGCCATAACTCTTGGCTCATTTAGAGTTACGGGAGCGATAACCACTCAAAACGAAGCTCTCGGTGAATTCTACAGCTATGACCGCTTTCAGCCGTCACTGGTTAGTTTCATACCCAAAAAATCCAATCCGAACCTCAATTGGGTCTTGGAAGTTTTTTATCCTTCGTTTTTCCGTCACGTGGATTTTTTCTGTAAAACAGGATCCCCGTGGCTGTTCTATGATTTACCATCGCTGGAGAGTGGTGCACCATGGTAGTGCTCCGTTTCAAATCCATGCACCCATCTCTGAAAGTCGTACGACACTGTTTAGTCATTTTGGACGGATGTTGCACCTTGCACCGTAGATGTTGCGCCCTGTGGATATCGATTCTTCGGAGGGCCATAACTCTTGGCTCGTTTAGAGTTACGGGAGCGTTAACCAGTCAAAACGAAGCTCTCGGTGGGTTCTACAGCTATGACAGCTTTCGGCCGTCACTGGTTAGTTTCATACCCAAAAAATCCAATCCGAACCTCAATCGGGTCTTGGAAGTTTTTTATCCTTCGTTTTTCTGTCACGTGGATTTTTTCTGTAAAACAGGATCCCCGTGGCTGTTCTATGATTTACCATCGCTGGAGAGTGGTGCACCATGGTAGTGCTCCGTTTCAAATCCATGCACCCATTTCTCAAAGTCGTACGGCACTGTTTCGTCATTTTGGACGGATGTTGCACCTTGCACCGTAGATGTTGCACCCTGTGGATAACGATTCTTCGGAGGGCCATAACTCTTGGCTCGTTTAGAGTTACGGGAGCGATAACCAGTCAAAACGAAGCTCTCGGTGAGTTCTACAGTTGTGACAGCTTTCAGCCGTCACTGGTTAGTTTCATACCCAAAAAATCCTAACCGAACCTCAATCGGGTCTTGGAAGTTTTTTATCCTTCGTTTTCCCGTCACGTGGATTTTTTCTGTAAAACAGGATCCCCGTGGCTGTTCTATGATTTACCATCGCTGGAGAGTGGTGCACCATGGTAATGCTCCGTTTCAAATCCATGCACCCATTTCTCAAAGTCGTACGGCACTGTTTCGTCATTTTGGACGGATGTTGCACCTTGCACCGTAGATGTTGCACCCTGTGGATAACGATTCTTCGGAGGGCCATAACTCTTGGCTCGTTTAGAGTTACGGGAGCGATAACCAGTCAAAACGAAGCTCTCGGTGAGTTCTACAGCTGTGACAGCTTTCAGCCGTCACTGGTTAGTTTCATACCCAAAAAATCCTAACCGAACCTCAATCGGGTCTTGGAAGTTTTTTATCCTTCGTTTTCCCGTCACGTGGATTTTTTCTATAAAACAGGATCCCCATGGCTGTTCTATGATTTACCATCGCTGGAGAGTGGTGCACCATGGTAGTGCTCCGTTTCAAATCCATGCACCCATTTCTCAAAGTCGTACGACACTGTTTCGTCATTTTGGACGGATGTTGCACCTTGCGCCGTAGATGTTGCACCCTGTGGATATCGATTCTTCGGAGGGCCATAACTCTTGGCTCGTTTAGAGTTATGATAGTTTTAACCAGTCAAAACGAAGCTCTCGGTGAGTTCTACAGCTATGACGGCTTTCAGCCGTCACTGGTTAGTTTCATACCCAAAAAATCCTAACCGAACTTCAATCGGGTCTTGGAAGTTTTTTATCCTTCGTTTTCCCGTCACGTGGATTTTTTCTGTAAAACAGGATCCCCGTGGCTGTTCTATGATTTACCATCGCTGGAGAGTGGTGCACCATGGTAGTGCTCCGTTTCAAATCCATGCACCCATTTCTCAAAGTCGTACGGCACTGTTTCGTCATTTTGGACGGATGTTGCACCTTGCACCGTAGATGTTGCGCCCTGTGGATATCGATTCTTCGGAGGGCCATAACTCTTGGCTCGTTTAGAGTTACGATAGCATTAACCAGTCAAAACGAAGCTCTCGGTAAGTTCTACAGCTATGACGGCTTTCAGCCGTCACTGGTTAGTTTCATACCCAAAAAATCCAATCCGAACCTCAATCGGGTCTTGGAAGTTTTTTATCCTTCATTTTTCCGTCACGTGGATTTTTTCTGTAAAACAGGATCCCCGTGGCTGTTCTATGATTTACCATCGCTGGAGAGTGGTGCACCATGGTAGTGCTCTGTTGCAAATCCATGTACCCATTTCTCAAAGTCGTACGGCACTGTTTCGTCATTTTGGACGGATGTTGCACCTTGCACCGTAGATGTTGCACCCTGTGGATAACGATTCTTCGGAGGGCCATAACTCTTGGCTCATTTAGAGTTACGGGAGCGATAACCACTCAAAACGAAGCTCTCGGTGAGTTCTACAGCTATGACCGCTTTCAGCCGTCACTGGTTAGTTTCATACCCAAAAAATCCAATCCGAACCTCAATCGGGTCTTGGAAGTTTTTTATCCTTCGTTTTTCCGTCACGTGGATTTTTTCTGTAAAACAGGATCCCCGTGGCTGTTCTATGATTTACCATCGCTGGAGAGTGGTGCACCATGGTAGTGCTCCGTTTCAAATCCATGCACCCATCTCTGAAAGTCGTACGACACTGTTTAGTCATTTTGGACGGATGTTGCACCTTGCACCGTAGATGTTGCGCCCTGTGGATATCGATTCTTCGGAGGGCCATAACTCTTGGCTCGTTTAGAGTTACGGGAGCGTTAACCAGTCAAAACGAAGCTCTCGGTGGGTTCTACAGCTATGACAGCTTTCGGCCGTCACTGGTTAGTTTCATACCCAAAAAATCCAATCCGAACCTCAATCGGGTCTTGGAAGTTTTTTATCCTTCGTTTTCCCGTCACGTGGATTTTTTCTGTAAAACAGGATCCCCATGGCTGTTCTATGATTTACCATCGCTGGAGAGTGGTGCACCATGGTAGTGCTCCGTTTCAAATCCATGCACCCATCTCTGAAAGTCGTACGTCACTGTTTAGTCATTTTGGACGGATGTTGCACCTTGCACCGTAGATGTTGCGCCCTGTGGATATCGATTCTTCGGAGGGCCATAACTCTTGGCTCGTTTAGAGTTACGGGAGCGTTAACCAGTCAAAACGAAGCTCTCGGTGGGTTCTACAGCTATGACAGCTTTCGGCCGTCACTGGTTAGTTTCATACCCAAAAAATCCAATCCGAACCTCAATCGGGTCTTGGAAGTTTTTTATCCTTCGTTTTTCCGTCACGTGGATTTTTTCTGTAAAACAGGATCCCCGTGGCTGTTCTATGATTTACCATCGCTGGAGAGTGGTGCACCATGGTAGTGCTCCGTTTCAAATCCATGCACCCATTTCTCAAAGTCGTACGGCACTGTTTCGTCATTTTGGACGGATGTTGCACCTTGCACCGTAGATGTTGCACCCTGTGGATAACGATTCTTCGGAGGGCCATAACTCTTGGCTCGTTTAGAGTTACGGGAGCGATAACAAGTCAAAACGAAGCTCTCGGTGAGTTCTACAGTTGTGACAGCTTTCAGCCGTCACTGGTTAGTTTCATACCCAAAAAATCCTAACCGAACCTCAATCGGGTCTTGGAAGTTTTTTATCCTTCGTTTTCCCGTCACGTGGATTTTTTCTGTAAAACAGGATCCCCGTGGCTGTTCTATGATTTACCATCGCTGGAGAGTGGTGCACCATGGTAATGCTCCGTTTCAAATCCATGCACCCATTTCTCAAAGTCGTACGGCACTGTTTCGTCATTTTGGACGGATGTTGCACCTTGCACCGTAGATGTTGCACCCTGTGGATAACGATTCTTCGGAGGGCCATAACTCTTGGCTCGTTTAGAGTTACGGGAGCGATAACCAGTCAAAACGAAGCTCTCGGTGAGTTCTACAGCTGTGACAGCTTTCAGCCGTCACTGGTTAGTTTCATACCCAAAAAATCCTAACCGAACCTCAATCGGGTCTTGGAAGTTTTTTATCCTTCGTTTTCCCGTCACGTGGATTTTTTCTATAAAACAGGATCCCCATGGCTGTTCTATGATTTACCATCGCTGGAGAGTGGTGCACCATGGTAGTGCTCCGTTTCAAATCCATGCACCCATTTCTCAAAGTCGTACGACACTGTTTCGTCATTTTGGACGGATGTTGCACCTTGCGCCGTAGATGTTGCACCCTGTGGATATCGATTCTTCGGAGGGCCATAACTCTTGGCTCGTTTAGAGTTATGATAGTTTTAACCAGTCAAAACGAAGCTCTCGGTGAGTTCTACAGCTATGACGGCTTTCAGCCGTCACTGGTTAGTTTCATACCCAAAAAATCCTAACCGAACTTCAATCGGGTCTTGGAAGTTTTTTATCCTTCGTTTTCCCGTCACGTGGATTTTTTCTGTAAAACAGGATCCCCGTGGCTGTTCTATGATTTACCATCGCTGGAGAGTGGTGCACCATGGTAGTGCTCCGTTTCAAATCCATGCACCCATTTCTCAAAGTCGTACGGCACTGTTTCGTCATTTTGGACGGATGTTGCACCTTGCACCGTAGATGTTGCGCCCTGTGGATATCGATTCTTCGGAGGGCCATAACTCTTGGCTCGTTTAGAGTTACGATAGCATTAACCAGTCAAAACGAAGCTCTCGGTAAGTTCTACAGCTATGACGGCTTTCAGCCGTCACTGGTTAGTTTCATACCCAAAAAATCCAATCCGAACCTCAATCGGGTCTTGGAAGTTTTTTATCCTTCATTTTTCCGTCACGTGGATTTTTTCTGTAAAACAGGATCCCCGTGGCTGTTCTATGATTTACCATCGCTGGAGAGTGGTGCACCATGGTAGTGCTCTGTTGCAAATCCATGTACCCATTTCTCAAAGTCGTACGGCACTGTTTCGTCATTTTGGACGGATGTTGCACCTTGCACCGTAGATGTTGCACCCTGTGGATAACGATTCTTCGGAGGGCCATAACTCTTGGCTCATTTAGAGTTACGAGAGCGATAACCACTCAAAACGAAGCTCTCGGTGAGTTCTACAGCTATGACCGCTTTCAGCCGTCACTGGTTAGTTTCATACCCAAAAAATCCAATCCGAACCTCAATCGGGTCTTGGAAGTTTTTTATCCTTCGTTTTTCCGTCACGTGGATTTTTTCTGTAAAACAGGATCCCCGTGGCTGTTCTATGATTTACCATCGCTGGAGAGTGGTGCGCCATGGTAGTGCTCCGTTTCAAATCCATGCACCCATCTCTGAAAGTCGTACGCCACTGTTTAGTCATTTTGGACGGATGTTGCACCTTGCACCGTAGATGTTGCGCCCTGTGGATATCGATTCTTCGGAGGGCCATAACTCTTGGCTCGTTTAGAGTTACGGGAGCGTTAACCAGTCAAAACGAAGCTCTCGGTGGGTTCTACAGCTATGACAGCTTTCGGCCGTCACTGGTTAGTTTCATACCCAAAAAATCCAATCCGAACCTCAATCGGGTCTTGGAAGTTTTTATCCTTCGTTTTTCTGTCACGTGGATTTTTTCTGTAAAACAGGATCCCCGTGGTTGTTCTATGATTTACCATCGCTGGAGAGTGGTGCACCATGATAGTGCTCCGTTTCAAATCCATGCACCCATTTCTCAAAGTCGTACGGCACTGTTTCGTCATTTTGGACGGATGTTGCACCTTGCACCGTAGATGTTGCACCCTGTGGATAACGATTCTTCGGAGGGCCATAACTCTTGGCTCGTTTAGAGTTACGGGAGCGATAACCAGTCAAAACGAGGCTCTCGGTGAGCTCTACAGCCGTGACAGCTTTCAGCCGTCACTGGTTAGTTTCATACCCAAAAAATCCTAACCGAACCTCAATCGGGTCGTGGAAGTTTTTTATCCTTCGTTTTCCCGTCACGTGGATTTTTTCTGTAAAACAGGATCCCCGTGGCTGTTCTATGATTTACCATCGCTGGAGAGTGGTGCACCATGGTAGTGCTCCGTTTCAAATCCATGCACCCATCTCTGAAAGTCGTACGGCACTGTTTAGTCATTTTGGACGGATGTTGCACCTTGCACCGTAGATGTTGCGCCCTGTGGATATCGATTCTTCGGAGGGCCATAACTCTTGGCTCGTTTAGAGTTACGGGAGCGTTAACCAGTCAAAACGAAGCTCTCGGTGAGTTCTACAGCTGTGACAGCTTTCAGCCGTCACTGGTTAGTTTCATACCCAAAAAATCCTAACCGAACCTCAATCGGGTCTTGGAAGTTTTTTATCCTTCGTTTTCCCGTCACGTGGATTTTTTCTGTAAAACAGGATCCCCGTGGCTGTTCTATGATTTACCATCGCTGGAGAGTGGTGCACCATGGTAGTGCTCCGTTTCAAATCCATGCACCCATTTCTCAAAGTCGTACGGCACTGTTTCGTCATTTTGGACGGATGTTGCACCTTGCACCGTAGATGTTGCGCCCTGTGGATATCGATTCTTCGGAGGGCCATAACTCTTGGCTCGTTTAGAGTTACGATAGCATTAACCAGTCAAAACGAAGCTCTCGGTAAGTTCTACAGCTGTGACAGCTTTCAGCCGTCACTGGTTAGTTTCATACCCAAAAAATCCAATCCGAACCTCAATCGGGTCTTGGAAGTTTTTTATCCTTCATTTTTCCGTCACGTGGATTTTTTCTGTAAAACAGGATCCCCGTGGCTGTTCTATGATTTACCATCGCTGGAGAGTGGTGCACCATGGTAGTGCTCTGTTGAAAATCCATGCACCCATTTCTCAAAGTCGTACGGCACTGTTTCGTCATTTTGGACGGATGTTGCACCTTGCACCGTAGATGTTGCACCCTGTGGATATCGATTCTTCGGAGGGCCATAACTCTTGGCTCGTTTAGAGTTACGGGAGCGTTAACCAGTCAAAACGAAGCTCTCGGTGAGTTCTACAGCTATGATGGCTTTTCAGCCGTCACTGGTTAGTTTCATACCCAAAAAATCCTAACCGATCCTCAATCGGGTCTTGGAAGTTTTTTATCCTTCGTTTTCCCGTCACGTGGATTTTTTCTGTAAAACAGGATCCCCGTGGCTGTTCTATGATTTACCATCGCTGGAGAGTGGTGCACCATGGTAGTGCTCCGTTTCAAATCCATGCACCCATTTCTCAAAGTCGTACGACACTGTTTCGTCATTTTGGACGGATGTTGCACCTTGCGCCGTAGATGTTGCACCCTGTGGATATCGATTCTTCGGAGGGCCATAACTCTTGGCTCGTTTAGAGTTACGATAGGTTTAACTAGTCAAAACGAAGCTCTCGGTGAGTTCTACAGCTATGACGGCTTTCAGCCGTCACTGGTTAGTTTCATACCCAAAAAATCCTAACCGAACCTCAATCGGGTCTTGGAAGTTTTTTATCCTTCGTTTTCCCGTCACGTGGATTTTTTCTGTAAAACAGGATCCCCGTGGCTGTTCTATGATTTACCATCGCTGGAGAGTGGTGCACCATGGTAGTGCTCTGTTTCAAATCCATGCACCCATTTCTCAAAGTCGTACGGCACTGTTTCGTCATTTTGGACGGATGTTGCACCTTGCACCGTAGATGTTGCACCCTGTGGATAACGATTCTTCGGAGGGCCATAACTCTTGGCTCATTTAGAGTTACGGGAGCGATAACCACTCAAAACGAAGCTCTCGGTGAATTCTACAGCTATGACCGCTTTCAGCCGTCACTGGTTAGTTTCATACCCAAAAAATCCAATCCGAACCTCAATCGGGTCTTGGAAGTTTTTTATCCTTCGTTTTTCCGTCACGTGGATTTTTTCTGTAAAACAGGATCCCCGTGGCTGTTCTATGATTTACCATCGCTGGAGAGTGGTGCACCATGGTAGTGCTCCGTTTCAAATCCATGCACCCATCTCTGAAAGTCGTACGACACTGTTTAGTCATTTTGGACGGATGTTGCACCTTGCACCGTAGATGTTGCGCCCTGTGGATATCGATTCTTCGGAGGGCCATAACTCTTGGCTCGTTTAGAGTTACGGGAGCGTTAACCAGTCAAAACGAAGCTCTCGGTGGGTTCTACAACTATGACAGCTTTCGGCCGTCACTGGTTAGTTTCATACCCAAAAAATCCAATCCGAACCTCAATCGGGTCTTGGAAGTTTTTTATCCTTCGTTTTCCCGTCACGTGGATTTTTTCTGTAAAACAGGATCCCCATGGCTGTTCTATGATTTACCATCGCTGGAGAGTGGTGCACCATGGTAGTGCTCCGTTTCAAATCCATGCACCCATCTCTGAAAGTCGTACGTCACTGTTTAGTCATTTTGGACGGATGTTGCACCTTGCACCGTAGATGTTGCGCCCTGTGGATATCGATTCTTCGGAGGGCCATAACTCTTGGCTCGTTTAGAGTTACGGGAGCGTTAACCAGTCAAAACGAAGCTCTCGGTAGGTTCTACAGCTATGACAGCTTTCGGCCGTCACTGGTTAGTTTCATACCCAAAAAATCCAATCCGAACCTCAATCGGGTCTTGGAAGTTTTTTATCCTTCGTTTTTCTGTCACGTGGATTTTTTCTGTAAAACAGGATCCCCGTGGCTGTTCTATGATTTACCATCGCTGGAGAGTGGTGCACCATGGTAGTGCTCCGTTTCAAATCCATGCACCCATTTCTCAAAGTCGTACGGCACTGTTTCGTCATTTTGGACGGATGTTGCACCTTGCACCGTAGATGTTGCACCCTGTGGATAACGATTCTTCGGAGGGCCATAACTCTTGGCTCGTTTAGAGTTACGGGAGCGATAACCAGTCAAAACGAAGCTCTCGGTGAGTTCTACAGCTATGACGGCTTTCAGCCGTCACTGGTTAGTTTCATACCCAAAAAATCCTAACCGAACCTCAATCGGGTCTTGGAAGTTTTTTATCCTTCGTTTTCCCGTCACGTGGATTTTTTCTGTAAAACAGGATCCCCGTGGCTGTTCTATGATTTACCATCGCTGGAGAGTGGTGCACCATGGTAGTGCTCCGTTTCAAATCCATGCACCCATTTCTCAAAGTCGTACGGCACTGTTTCGTCATTTTGGACGGATGTTGCACCTTGCACCGTAGATGTTGCACCCTGTGGATATCGATTCTTCGGAGGGCCATAACTCTTGGCTCGTTTAGAGTTACGGGAGCGATAACCAGTCAAAACGAAGCTCTCGGTGAGTTCTACAGCTGTGACAGCTTTCAGCCGTCACTGGTTAGTTTCATACCCAAAAAATCCAATCCGAACCTCAATCGGGTCTTGGAAGTTTTTTATCCTTCATTTTTCCGTCACGTGGATTTTTTCTGTAAAACAGGATCCCCGTGGCTGTTCTATGATTTACCATCGCTGGAGAGTGGTGCACCATGGTAGTGCTCTGTTGAAAATCCATGCACCCATTTCTCAAAGTCGTACGGCACTGTTTCGTCATTTTGGACGGATGTTGCACCTTGCACCGTAGATGTTGCACCCTGTGGATATCGATTCTTCGGAGGGCCATAACTCTTGGCTCGTTTAGAGTTACGGGAGCGTTAACCAGTCAAAACGAAGCTCTCGGTGAGTTCTACAGCTATGATGGCTTTCAGCCGTCACTGGTTAGTTTCATACCCAAAAAATCCTAACCGATCCTCAATCGGGTCTTGGAAGTTTTTTATCCTTCGTTTTCCCGTCACGTGGATTTTTTCTGTAAAACAGGATCCCCGTGGCTGTTCTATGATTTACCATCGCTGGAGAGTGGTGCACCATGGTAGTGCTCCGTTTCAAATCCATGCACCCATTTCTCAAAGTCGTACGGCACTGTTTCGTCATTTTGGACGGATGTTGCACCTTGCACCGTAGATGTTGCACCCTGTGGATATCGATTCTTCGGAGGGCCATAACTCTTGGCTCGTTTAGAGTTACGGGAGCGATAACCAGTCAAAACGAAGCTCTCGGTGAGTTCTACAGCTGTGACAGCTTTCAGCCGTCACTGGTTAGTTTCATACCCAAAAAATCCAATCCGAACCTCAATCGGGTCTTGGAAGTTTTTTATCCTTCGTTTTTCCGTCACGTGGATTTTTTATGTAAAACAGGATCCCCGTGGCTGTTCTATGATTTACCATCGCTGGAGAGTGGTGCACCATGGTAGTGCTCTGTTGCAAATCCATGCACCCATTTCTCAAAGTCGTACGGCACTGTTTCGTCATTTTGGACGGATGTTGCACCTTGCACCGTAGATGTTGCACCCTGTGGATATCGATTCTTCGGAGGGCCATAACTCTTGGCTCGTTTAGAGTTACGGGAGCGATAACCAGTCTAAACGAAGCTCTCGGTGAGTTCTACAGCTGTGACAGCTTTCAGCCGTCACTGGTTAGTTTCATACCCAAAAAATCCTAACCGAACCTCAATCGGGTCTTGGAAGTTTTTTATCCTTCGTTTTCCCGTCACGTGGATTTTTTCTGTAAAACAGGATCCCCGTGGCTGTTCTATGATTTACCATCGCTGGAGAGTGGTGCACCATGGTAGTGCTCCGTTTCAAATCCATGCACCCATTTCTCAAAGTCGTACGGCACTGTTTCGTCATTTTGGACGGATGTTGCACCTTGCACCGTAGATGTTGCACCCTGTGGATATCGATTCTTCGGAGGGCCATAATTCTTGGCTCGTTTAGAGTTACGATAGCGTTAACCAGTCAAAACGAAGCTCTCGGTGAGTTCTACAGCTATGACGGCTTTCAGCCGTCACTGGTTAGTTTCATACCCAAAAAATCCTAACCGAACCTCAATCGGGTCTTGGAAGTTTTTTATCCTTCGTTTTCCCGTCACGTGGATTTTTTCTATAATACAGGATCCCCATGGCTGTTCTATGATTTACCATCGCTGGAGAGTGGTGCACCATGGTAGTGCTCCGTTTCAAATCCATGCACCCATTTCTCAAAGTCGTACGACACTGTTTCGTCATTTTGGACGGATGTTGCACCTTGCGCCGTAGATGTTGCACCCTGTGGATATCGATTCTTCGGAGGGCCATAACTCTTGGCTCGTTTAGAGTTATGATAGTTTTAACCAGTCAAAACGAAGCTCTCGGTGAGTTCTACAGCTATGACGGCTTTCAGCCGTCACTGGTTAGTTTCATACCCAAAAAATCCTAACCGAACTTCAATCGGGTCTTGGAAGTTTTTTATCCTTCGTTTTCCCGTCACGTGGATTTTTTCTGTAAAACAGGATCCCCGTGGCTGTTCTATGATTTACCATCGCTGGAGAGTGGTGCACCATGGTAGTGCTCCGTTTCAAATCCATGCACCCATTTCTCAAAGTCGTACGGCACTGTTTCGTCATTTTGGACGGATGTTGCACCTTGCACCGTAGATGTTGCGCCCTGTGGATATCGATTCTTCGGAGGGCCATAACTCTTGGCTCGTTTAGAGTTACGATAGCATTAACCAGTCAAAACGAAGCTCTCGGTAAGTTCTACAGCTATGACGGCTTTCAGCCGTCACTGGTTAGTTTCATACCCAAAAAATCCAATCCGAACCTCAATCGGGTCTTGGAAGTTTTTTATCCTTCATTTTTCCGTCACGTGGATTTTTTCTGTAAAACAGGATCCCCGTGGCTGTTCTATGATTTACCATCGCTGGAGAGTGGTGCACCATGGTAGTGCTCTGTTGCAAATCCATGTACCCATTTCTCAAAGTCGTACGGCACTGTTTCGTCATTTTGGACGGATGTTGCACCTTGCACCGTAGATGTTGCACCCTGTGGATAACGATTCTTCGGAGGGCCATAACTCTTGGCTCATTTAGAGTTACGGGAGCGATAACCACTCAAAACGAAGCTCTCGGTGAGTTCTACAGCTATGACCGCTTTCAGCCGTCACTGGTTAGTTTCATACCCAAAAAATCCAATCCGAACCTCAATCGGGTCTTGGAAGTTTTTTATCCTTCGTTTTTCCGTCACGTGGATTTTTTCTGTAAAACAGGATCCCCGTGGCTGTTCTATGATTTACCATCGCTGGAGAGTGGTGCGCCATGGTAGTGCTCCGTTTCAAATCCATGCACCCATCTCTGAAAGTCGTACGCCACTGTTTAGTCATTTTGGACGGATGTTGCACCTTGCACCGTAGATGTTGCGCCCTGTGGATATCGATTCTTCGGAGGGCCATAACTCTTGGCTCGTTTAGAGTTACGGGAGCGTTAACCAGTCAAAACGAAGCTCTCGGTGGGTTCTACAGCTATGGCAGCTTTCGGCCGTCACTGGTTAGTTTCATACCCAAAAAATCCAATCCGAACCTCAATCGGGTCTTGGAAGTTTTTATCCTTCGTTTTTCTGTCACGTGGATTTTTTCTGTAAAACAGGATCCCCGTGGTTGTTCTATGATTTACCATCGCTGGAGAGTGGTGCACCATGGTAGTGCTCCGTTTCAAATCCATGCACCCATTTCTCAAAGTCGTACGGCACTGTTTCGTCATTTTGGACGGATGTTGCACCTTGCACCGTAGATGTTGCACCCTGTGGATAACGATTCTTCGGAGGGCCATAACTCTTGGCTCGTTTAGAGTTACGGGAGCGATAACCAGTCAAAACGAGGCTCTCGGTGAGTTCTACAGCCGTGACAGCTTTCAGCCGTCACTGGTTAGTTTCATACCCAAAAAATCCTAACCGAACCTCAATCGGGTCTTGGAAGTTTTTTATCCTTCGTTTTCCCGTCACGTGGATTTTTTCTGCAAAACATGATCCCCGTGGCTGTTCTATGATTTACCATCGCTGGAGAGTGGTGCACCATGGTAGTGCTCCGTTTCAAATCCATGCACCCATTTCTCAAAGTCGTACGGCACTGTTTCGTCATTTTGGACGGATGTTGCACCTTGCACCGTAGATGTTGCACCCTGTGGATATCGATTCTTCGGAGGGCCATAACTCTTGGCTCGTTTAGAGTTACGGGAGCGATAACCAGTCAAAACGAAGCTCTCGGTGAGTTCTACAGCTGTGACCGCTTTCAGCCGTCACTGGTTAGTTTCATACCCAAAAAATCCAATCCGAACCTCAATCGGGTCTTGGAAGTTTTTTATCCTTCGTTTTTCCGTCACGTGGATTTTTTATGTAAAACAGGATCCCCGTGGCTGTTCTATGATTTACCATCGCTGGAGAGTGGTGCACCATGGTAGTGCTCTGTTGCAAATCCATGCACCCATTTCTCAAAGTCGTACGGCACTGTTTCGTCATTTTGGACGGATGTTGCACCTTGCACCGTAGATGTTGCACCCTGTGGATATCGATTCTTCGGAGGGCCATAACTCTTGGCTCGTTTAGAGTTACGAGAGCGTTAACCAGTCAAAACGAAGCTCTCGGTGAGTTCTACAGCTATGACCGCTTTTAGCCGTCACTGGTTAGTTTCATACCAAAAAAATCCAATCCGAACCTCAATCGGGTCTTGGAAGTTTTTTATCCTTCGTTTTTCCGTCACGTGGATTTTTTCTTTAAAACAGGATCCCTGTGGCTGTTCTATGATTTACCATCGCTGGAGAGTGGTGCACCATGGTAGTGCTCCGTTTCAAATCCATGCACCCATCTCTGAAAGTCGTACGGCACTGTTTCGTCATTTTGGACGGATGTTGCACCTTGCACCGTAGATGTTGCACCCTGTGGATATCGATTCTTCGGAGGGCCATAACTCTTGGCTCGTTTAGAGTTACGGGAGCGTTAACCAGTCAAAACGAAGCTCTCGGTGAGTTCTACAGCTATGACAGCTTTCAGCCGTCACTGGTTAGTTTCATACCCAAAAAATCCAATCCGAACCTCAATCGGGTCTTGGAAGTTTTTTATCCTTCGTTTTTTCGTCACGTGGATTTTTTCTGTAAAACAGGATCCCCGTGGCTGTTCTATGATTTACCATCGCTGGAGAGTGGTGCACCATGGTAGTGCTCCGTTTCAAATCCATGCACCCATCTCTGAAAGTCGTACGACACTGTTTAGTCATTTTGGATGGATGTTGCACCTTGCACCGTAGATGTTGCGCCATGTGGATATCGATTCTTCGGAGGGCCATAACTCTTGGCTCGTTTAGAGTTACGGGAGCGTTAACCAGTCAAAACGAAGCTCTCGGAGGGTTCTACAGTTATGACAGCTTTCGGCCGTCACTGGTTAGTTTCATACCCAAAAAATCCAATCCGAACATCAATCGGGTCTTGGAAGTTTTTTATCCTTCGTTTTTCTATCACGTGGATTTTTTCTGTAAAACAGGATCCCCGTGGCTGTTCTATGATTTACCATCGCTGGAGAGTGGTGCACCATGGTAGTGCTCCGTTTCAAATCCATGCACCCATTTCTCAAAGTCGTACGGCACTGTTTCATCATTTTGGACGGATGTTGCACCTTGCACCGTAGATGTTGCACCCTGTGGATAACGATTCTACGAAGGGCCATAACTCTTGGCTCGTTTAGAGTTACGGGAGCGATAACCAGTCAAAACGAGGCTCTCGGTGAGTTCTACAGCCGTGACAGCTTTCAGCCGTCACTGGTTAGTTTCATACCCAAAAAATCCTAACCGAACCTCAATCGGGTCTTGGAAGTTTTTTATCCTTCGTTTTCCCGTCACGTGGATTTTTTCTGTAAAACAGGATCCCCGTGGCTGTTCCATGATTTACCATCGCTGGAGAGTGGTGCACCATGGTAGTGCTCCGTTTCAAATCCATGCACCCATTTCTCAAAGTCGTACGGCACTGTTTCGTCATTTTGGACGGATGTTGCACCTTGCACCGTAGATGTTGCACCCTGTGGATATCGATTCTTCGGAGGGCCATAACTCTTGGCTCGTTTAGATTTACGGGAGCGATAACCAGTCAAAACGAAGCTCTCGGTGAATTCTACAGCTGTGACTGCTTTCAGCCGTCACTGGTTAGTTTCATACCCAAAAAATCCAATCCGAACCTCAATCGGGTCTTGGAAGTTTTTTATCCTTCGTTTTTCCGTCACGTGGATTTTTTCTGTACAACAGGATCCCCGTGGCTGTTCTATGATTTACCATCGCTGGAGAGTGGTGCACCATGGTAGTGCTCTGTTGCAAATCCATGCACCCATTTCTCAAAGTCGTACGGCACTGTTTCGTCATTTTGGACGGATGTTGCACCTTGCACCGTAGATGTTGCACCCTGTGGATATCGATTCTTCGGAGGGCCATAACTCTTGGCTCGTTTAGAGTTACGGGAGCCATAACCAGTCAAAACAAAGGTATCTGTGAGTTCTACAGCTATGACCGCTTTCAGCCGTCACTGGTTAGTTTCATACCCAAAAAATCCAATCCGAACCTCAATCGGGTCTTGGAAGTTTTTTATCCTTCGTTTTTCCGTCACGTGGATTTTTTATGTAAAACAGGATCCCCGTGGCTGTTCTATGATTTACCATCGCTGGAGAGTGGTGCACCATGGTAGTGCTCTGTTGCAAATCCATGCACCCATTTCTCAAAGTCGTACGGCACTGTTTCGTCATTTTGGACGGATGTTGCACCTTGCACCGTAGATGTTGCACCCTGTGGATATCGATTCTTCGGAGGGCCATAACTCTTGGCTCGTTTAGAGTTACGGGAGCGATAACCAGTCTAAACGAAGCTCTCGGTGAGTTCTACAGCTGTGACAGCTTTCAGCCGTCACTGGTTAGTTTCATACCCAAAAAATCCTAACCGAACCTCAATCGGGTCTTGGAAGTTTTTTATCCTTCGTTTTCCCGTCACGTGGATTTTTTCTGTAAAACAGGATCCCCGTGGCTGTTCTATGATTTACCATCGCTGGAGAGTGGTGCACCATGGTAGTGCTCCGTTTCAAATCCATGCACCCATTTCTCAAAGTCGTACGGCACTGTTTCGTCATTTTGGACGGATGTTGCACCTTGCACCGTAGATGTTGCACCCTGTGGATATCGATTCTTCGGAGGGCCATAATTCTTGGCTCGTTTAGAGTTACGATAGCGTTAACCAGTCAAAACGAAGCTCTCGGTGAGTTCTACAGCTATGACGGCTTTCAGCCGTCACTGGTTAGTTTCATACCCAAAAAATCCTAACCGAACCTCAATCGGGTCTTGGAAGTTTTTTATCCTTCGTTTTCCCGTCACGTGGATTTTTTCTATAAAACAGGATCCCCATGGCTGTTCTATGATTTACCATCGCTGGAGAGTGGTGCACCATGGTAGTGCTCCGTTTCAAATCCATGCACCCATTTCTCAAAGTCGTACGACACTGTTTCGTCATTTTGGACGGATGTTGCACCTTGCGCCGTAGATGTTGCACCCTGTGGATATCGATTCTTCGGAGGGCCATAACTCTTGGCTCGTTTAGAGTTATGATAGTTTTAACCAGTCAAAACGAAGCTCTCGGTGAGTTCTACAGCTATGACGGCTTTCAGCCGTCACTGGTTAGTTTCATACCCAAAAAATCCTAACCGAACTTCAATCGGGTCTTGGAAGTTTTTTATCCTTCGTTTTCCCGTCACGTGGATTTTTTCTGTAAAACAGGATCCCCGTGGCTGTTCTATGATTTACCATCGCTGGAGAGTGGTGCACCATGGTAGTGCTCCGTTTCAAATCCATGCACCCATTTCTCAAAGTCGTACGGCACTGTTTCGTCATTTTGGACGGATGTTGCACCTTGCACCGTAGATGTTGCGCCCTGTGGATATCGATTCTTCGGAGGGCCATAACTCTTGGCTCGTTTAGAGTTACGATAGCATTAACCAGTCAAAACGAAGCTCTCGGTAAGTTCTACAGCTATGACGGCTTTCAGCCGTCACTGGTTAGTTTCATACCCAAAAAATCCAATCCGAACCTCAATCGGGTCTTGGAAGTTTTTTATCCTTCATTTTTCCGTCACGTGGATTTTTTCTGTAAAACAGGATCCCCGTGGCTGTTCTATGATTTTCCATCGCTGGAGAGTGGTGCACCATGGTAGTGCTCTGTTGCAAATCCATGTACCCATTTCTCAAAGTCGTACGGCACTGTTTCGTCATTTTGGACGGATGTTGCACCTTGCACCGTAGATGTTGCACCCTGTGGATAACGATTCTTCGGAGGGCCATAACTCTTGGCTCATTTAGAGTTACGGGAGCGATAACCACTCAAAACGAAGCTCTCGGTGAGTTCTACAGCTATGACCGCTTTCAGCCGTCACTGGTTAGTTTCATACCCAAAAAATCCAATCCGAACCTCAATCGGGTCTTGGAAGTTTTTTATCCTTCGTTTTTCCGTCACGTGGATTTTTTCTGTAAAACAGGATCCCCGTGGCTGTTCTATGATTTACCATCGCTGGAGAGTGGTGCGCCATGGTAGTGCTCCGTTTCAAATCCATGCACCCATCTCTGAAAGTCGTACGCCACTGTTTAGTCATTTTGGACGGATGTTGCACCTTGCACCGTAGATGTTGCGCCCTGTGGATATCGATTCTTCGGAGGGCCATAACTCTTGGCTCGTTTAGAGTTACGGGAGCGTTAACCAGTCAAAACGAAGCTCTCGGTGGGTTCTACAGCTATGGCAGCTTTCGGCCGTCACTGGTTAGTTTCATACCCAAAAAATCCAATCCGAACCTCAATCGGGTCTTGGAAGTTTTTATCCTTCGTTTTTCTGTCACGTGGATTTTTTCTGTAAAACAGGATCCCCGTGGTTGTTCTATGATTTACCATCGCTGGAGAGTGGTGCACCATGGTAGTGCTCCGTTTCAAATCCATGCACCCATTTCTCAAAGTCGTACGGCACTGTTTCGTCATTTTGGACGGATGTTGCACCTTGCACCGTAGATGTTGCACCCTGTGGATAACGATTCTTCGGAGGGCCATAACTCTTGGCTCGTTTAGAGTTACGGGAGCGATAACCAGTCAAAACGAGGCTCTCGGTGAGTTCTACAGCCGTGACAGCTTTCAGCCGTCACTGGTTAGTTTCATACCCAAAAAATCCTAACCGAACCTCAATCGGGTCTTGGAAGTTTTTTATCCTTCGTTTTCCCGTCACGTGGATTTTTTCTGCAAAACAGGATCCCCGTGGCTGTTCTATGATTTACCATCGCTGGAGAGTGGTGCACCATGGTAGTGCTCCGTTTCAAATCCATGCACCCATTTCTCAAAGTCGTACGGCACTGTTTCGTCATTTTGGACGGATGTTGCACCTTGCACCGTAGATGTTGCACCCTGTGGATATCGATTCTTCGGAGGGCCATAACTCTTGGCTCGTTTAGAGTTACGGGAGCGATAACCAGTCAAAACGAAGCTCTCGGTGAGTTCTACAGCTGTGACCGCTTTCAGCCGTCACTGGTTAGTTTCATACCCAAAAAATCCAATCCGAACCTCAATCGGGTCTTGGAAGTTTTTTATCCTTCGTTTTTCCGTCACGTGGATTTTTTATGTAAAACAGGATCCCCGTGGCTGTTCTATGATTTACCATCGCTGGAGAGTGGTGCACCATGGTAGTGCTCTGTTGCAAATCCATGCACCCATTTCTCAAAGTCGTACGGCACTGTTTCGTCATTTTGGACGGATGTTGCACCTTGCACCGTAGATGTTGCACCCTGTGGATATCGATTCTTCGGAGGGCCATAACTCTTGGCTCGTTTAGAGTTACGAGAGCGTTAACCAGTCAAAACGAAGCTCTCGGTGAGTTCTACAGCTATGACCGCTTTTAGCCGTCACTGGTTAGTTTCATACCAAAAAAATCCAATCCGAACCTCAATCGGGTCTTGGAAGTTTTTTATCCTTCGTTTTTCCGTCACGTGGATTTTTTCTATAAAACAGGATCCCTGTGGCTGTTCTATGATTTACCATCGCTGGAGAGTGGTGCACCATGGTAGTGCTCCGTTTCAAATCCATGCACCCATCTCTGAAAGTCGTACGGCACTGTTTCGTCATTTTGGACGGATGTTGCACCTTGCACCGTAGATGTTGCACCCTGTGGATATCGATTCTTCGGAGGGCCATAACTCTTGGCTCGTTTAGAGTTACGGGAGCGTTAACCAGTCAAAACGAAGCTCTCGGTGAGTTCTACAGCTATGACAGCTTTCAGCCGTCACTGGTTAGTTTCATACCCAAAAAATCCAATCCGAACCTCAATCGGGTCTTGGAAGTTTTTTATCCTTCGTTTTTCCGTCACGTGGATTTTTTCTGTAAAACAGGATCCCCGTGGCTGTTCTATGATTTACCATCGCTGGAGAGTGGTGCACCATGGTAGTGCTCCGTTTCAAATCCATGCACCCATCTCTGAAAGTCGTACGACACTGTTTAGTCATTTTGGATGGATGTTGCACCTTGCACCGTAGATGTTGCGCCATGTGGATATCGATTCTTCGGAGGGCCATAACTCTTGGCTCGTTTAGAGTTACGGGAGCGTTAACCAGTCAAAACGAAGCTCTCGGAGGGTTCTACAGTTATGACAGCTTTCGGCCGTCACTGGTTAGTTTCATACCCAAAAAATCCAATCCGAACATCAATCGGGTCTTGGAAGTTTTTTATCCTTCGTTTTTCTATCACGTGGATTTTTTCTGTAAAACAGGATCCCCGTGGCTGTTCTATGATTTACCATCGCTGGAGAGTGGTGCACCATGGTAGTGCTCCGTTTCAAATCCATGCACCCATTTCTCAAAGTCGTACGGCACTGTTTCGTCATTTTGGACGGATGTTGCACCTTGCACCGTAGATGTTGCACCCTGTGGATAACGATTCTACGAAGGGCCATAACTCTTGGCTCGTTTAGAGTTACGGGAGCGATAACCAGTCAAAACGAGGCTCTCGGTGAGTTCTACAGCCGTGACAGCTTTCAGCCGTCACTGGTTAGTTTCATACCCAAAAAATCCTAACCGAACCTCAATCGGGTCTTGGAAGTTTTTTATCCTTCGTTTTCCCGTCACGTGGATTTTTTCTGTAAAACAGGATCCCCGTGGCTGTTCCATGATTTACCATCGCTGGAGAGTGGTGCACCATGGTAGTGCTCCGTTTCAAATCCATGCACCCATTTCTCAAAGTCGTACGACACTGTTTCGTCATTTTGGACGGATGTTGCACCTTGCACCGTAGATGTTGCACCCTGTGGATATCGATTCTTCGGAGGGCCATAACTCTTGGCTCGTTTAGATTTACGGGAGCGATAACCAGTCAAAACGAAGCTCTCGGTGAATTCTACAGCTGTGACTGCTTTCAGCCGTCACTGGTTAGTTTCATACCCAAAAAATCCAATCCGAACCTCAATCGGGTCTTGGAAGTTTTTTATCCTTCGTTTTTCCGTCACGTGGATTTTTTCTGTACAACAGGATCCCCGTGGCTGTTCTATGATTTACCATCGCTGGAGAGTGGTGCACCATGGTAGTGCTCTGTTGCAAATCCATGCACCCATTTCTCAAAGTCGTACGGCACTGTTTCGTCATTTTGGACGGATGTTGCACCTTGCACCGTAGATGTTGCACCCTGTGGATATCGATTCTTCGGAGGGCCATAACTCTTGGCTCGTTTAGAGTTACGAGAGCGTTAACCAGTCAAAATGAAGCTCTCGGTGAGTTCTACAGCTATGACCGCTTTCAGCCGTCACTGGTTAGTTTCATACCCAAAAAATCCAATCCGAACCTCAATCGGGTCTTGGAAGTTTTTTATCCTTCGTTTTTCCGTCACGTGGATTTTTTCTGTAAAACAGGATCCCCGTGGCTGTTCTATGATTTACCATCGCTGGAGAGTGGTGCACCATGGTAGTACTCCGTTTCAAATCCATGCACCCATCTCTGAAAGTCGTACGGCACTGTTTCGTCATTTTGGACGGATGTTGCACCTTGCACCGTAGATGTTGCACCCTGTGGATAACGATTCTTCGGAGGGCCATAACTCTTGGCTCATTTAGAGTTACGAGAGCGATAAACACTCAAAACGAAGCTCTCGGTGAGTTCTACAGCTATGACCACTTTCAGCCGTCACTGGTTAGTTTCATACCCAAAAAATCCAATCCGAACCTCAATCGGGTCTTGGAAGTTTTTTATCCTTCGTTTTTCCGTCACATGGATTTTTTCTGTAAAACAGGATCCCCGTGGCTGTTCTATGATTTACCATCGCTGGAGAGTGGTGCACCATGGTAGTGCTCCGTTTCAAATCCATGCACCCATCTCTGAAAGTCGTACGGCACTGTTTCGTCATTTTGGACGGATGTTGCACCTTGCACCGTAGATGTTGCACCCAGTGGATATCGATTCTTCGGAGGGCCATAACTCTTGGCTCGTTTAGAGTTACGGGAGCTATAACCAGTCAAAACGAAGGTATCTGTGAGTTCTACAGCTATGACCGCTTTCAGCCGTCACTGGTTAGTTTCATACCCAAAAAATCCAATCCGAACCTCAATCGGGTCTTGGAAGTTTTTTATCCTTCGTTTTTCCGTCACGTGGATTTTTTCTGTAAAACAGGATCCCCGTGGCTGTTCTATGATTTACCATCGCTGGAGAGTGGTGCACCATGGTAGTGCTCCGTTTCAAATCCATGCACCCATCTCTGAAAGTCGTACGACACTGTTTAGTCATTTTGGATGGATGTTGCACCTTGCACCGTAGATGTTGCGCCATGTGGATATCGATTCTTCGGAGGGCCATAACTCTTGGCTCGTTTAGAGTTACGGGAGCGTTAACCAGTCAAAACAAAGCTCTCGGAGGGTTCTACAGTTATGACAGCTTTCGGCCGTCACTGGTTAGTTTCATACCCAAAAAATCCAATCCGAACCTCAATCGGGTCTTGGAAGTTTTTTATCCTTCGTTTTTCTATCACGTGGATTTTTTCTGTAAAACAGGATCCCCGTGGCTGTTCTATGATTTACCATCGCTGGAGAGTGGTGCACCATGGTAGTGCTCCATTTCAAATCCATGCACCCATTTCTCAAAGTCGTACGGCACTGTTTCGTCATTTTGGACGGATGTTGCACCTTGCACCGTAGATGTTGCACCCTGTGGATAACGATTCTACGAAGGGCCATAACTCTTGGCTCGTTTAGAGTTACGGGAGCGATAACCAGTCAAAACGAGGCTCTCGGTGAGTTCTACAGCCGTGATAGCTTTCAGCTGTCACTGGTTAGTTTCATACCCAAAAAATCCTAACCGAACCTCAATCGGGTCTTGGAAGTTTTTTATCCTTCGTTTTCCCGTCACGTGGATTTTTTCTGTAAAACAGGATCCCCGTGGCTGTTCCATGATTTACCATCGCTGGAGAGTGGTGCACCATGGTAGTGCTCCGTTCCAAATCCATGCACCCATTTCTCAAAGTCGTACGGCACTGTTTCGTCATTTTGGACGGATGTTGCACCTTGCACCGTAGATGTTGCACCCTGTGGATATCGATTTTTCGGAGGGCCATAACTCTTGGCTCGTTTAGAGTTACGGGAGCGATAACCAGTCAAAACGAAGCTCTCGGTGAATTCTACAGCTGTGACTGCTTTCAGCCGTCGCTGGTTAGTTTCATACCCAAAAAATCCAATCCGAACCTCAATCGGGTCTTGGAAGTTTTTTATCCTTCGTTTTTCCGTCACGTGGATTTTTTCTGTACAACAGGATCCCCGTGGCTGTTCTATGATTTACCATCGCTGGAGAGTGGTGCACCATGGTAGTGCTCTGTTGCAAATCCATGCACCCATTTCTCAAAGTCATACGGCACTGTTTCGTCATTTTGGACGGATGTTGCACCTTGCACCGTAGATGTTGCACCCTGTGGATATCGATTCTTCGGAGGGCCATAACTCTTGGCTCGTTTAGAGTTACGAGAGCGTTAACCAGTCAAAATGAAGCTCTCGGTGAGTTCTACAGCTATGACCGCTTTCAGCCGTCACTGGTTAGTTTCATACCCAAAAAATCCAATCCGAACCTCAATCGGGTCTTGGAAGTTTTTTATCCTTCGTTTTTCCGTCACGTGGATTTTTTCTGTAAAACAGGATCCCCGTGGCTGTTCTATGATTTACCATCGCTGGAGAGTGGTGCACCATGGTAGTGCTCCGTTTCAAATCCATGCACCCATCTCTGAAAGTCGTACGGCACTGTTTCGTCATTTTGGACGGATGTTGCACCTTGCACCATAGATGTTGCACCCTGTGGATAACGATTCTTCGGAGGGCCATAACTCTTGGCTCATTTAGAGTTACGAGAGCGATAAACACTCAAAACGAAGCTCTCGGTGAGTTCTACAGCTATGACCGCTTTCAGCCGTCACTGGTTAGTTTCATACCCAAAAAATCCAATCCGAACCTCAATCGGGTCTTGGAAGTTTTTTATCCTTCATTTTTCCGTCACGTGGATTTTTTCTGTAAAACAGGATCCCCGTGGCTATTCTATGATTTACCATCGCTGGAGAGTGATGCACCATGGTAGTGCTCCGTTTCAAATCCATGCACCCATCTCTGAAAGTCGTACGGCACTGTTTCGTCATTTTGGACGGATGTTGCACCTTGCACCGTAGATGTTGCACCCAGTGGATATCGATTCTTCGGAGGGCCATAACTCTTGGCTCGTTTAGAGTTACGGGAGCTATAACCAGTCAAAACGAAGGTATCTGTGAGTTCTACAGCTATGACCGCTTTCAGCCGTCACTGGTTAGTTTCATACCCAAAAAATCCAATCCGAACCTCAATCGGGTCTTGGAAGTTTTTTATCCTTCGTTTTTCCGTCACGTGGATTTTTTCTGTAAAACAGGATCCCCGTGGCTGTTCTATGATTTACCATCGCTGGAGAGTGGTGCACCATGGTAGTGCTCCGTTTCAAATCCATGCACCCATCTCTGAAAGTCGTACGACACTGTTTAGTCATTTTGGATGGATGTTGCACCTTGCACCGTAGATGTTGCGCCATGTGGATATCGATTCTTCGGAGGGCCATAACTCTTGGCTCGTTTAGAGTTACGGGAGCGTTAACCAGTCAAAACAAAGCTCTCGGAGGGTTCTACAGTTATGACAGCTTTCGGCCGTCACTGGTTAGTTTCATACCCAAAAAATCCAATCCGAACCTCAATCGGGTCTTGGAAGTTTTTTATCCTTCGTTTTTCTATCACGTGGATTTTTTCTGTAAAACAGGATCCCCGTGGCTGTTCTATGATTTACCATCGCTGGAGAGTGGTGCACCATGGTAGTGCTCCATTTCAAATCCATGCACCCATTTCTCAAAGTCGTACGGCACTGTTTCGTCATTTTGGACGGATGTTGCACCTTGCACCGTAGATGTTGCACCCTGTGGATAACGATTCTACGAAGGGCCATAACTCTTGGCTCGTTTAGAGTTACGGGAGCGATAACCAGTCAAAACGAGGCTCTCGGTGAGTTCTACAGCCGTGATAGCTTTCAGCTGTCACTGGTTAGTTTCATACCCAAAAAATCCTAACCGAACCTCAATCGGGTCTTGGAAGTTTTTTATCCTTCGTTTTCCCGTCACGTGGATTTTTTCTGTAAAACAGGATCCCCGTGGCTGTTCCATGATTTACCATCGCTGGAGAGTGGTGCACCATGGTAGTGCTCCGTTCCAAATCCATGCACCCATTTCTCAAAGTCGTACGGCACTGTTTCGTCATTTTGGACGGATGTTGCACCTTGCACCGTAGATGTTGCACCCTGTGGATATCGATTTTTCGGAGGGCCATAACTCTTGGCTCGTTTAGAGTTACGGGAGCGATAACCAGTCAAAACGAAGCTCTCAGTGAATTCTACAGCTGTGACTGCTTTCAGCCGTCGCTGGTTAGTTTCATACCCAAAAAATCCAATCCGAACCTCAATCGGGTCTTGGAAGTTTTTTATCCTTCGTTTTTCCGTCACGTGGATTTTTTCTGTACAACAGGATCCCCGTGGCTGTTCTATGATTTACCATCGCTGGAGAGTGGTGCACCATGGTAGTGCTCTGTTGCAAATCCATGCACCCATTTCTCAAAGTCATACGGCACTGTTTCGTCATTTTGGACGGATGTTGCACCTTGCACCGTAGATGTTGCACCCTGTGGATATCGATTCTTCGGAGGGCCATAACTCTTGGCTCGTTTAGAGTTACGAGAGCGTTAACCAGTCAAAATGAAGCTCTCGGTGAGTTCTACAGCTATGACCGCTTTCAGCCGTCACTGGTTAGTTTCATACCCAAAAAATCCAATCCGAACCTCAATCGGGTCTTGGAAGTTTTTTATCCTTCGTTTTTCCGTCACGTGGATTTTTTCTGTAAAACAGGATCCCCGTGGCTGTTCTATGATTTACCATCGCTGGAGAGTGGTGCACCATGGTAGTGCTCCGTTTCAAATCCATGCACCCATCTCTGAAAGTCGTACGGCACTGTTTCGTCATTTTGGACGGATGTTGCACCTTGCACCATAGATGTTGCACCCTGTGGATAACGATTCTTCGGAGGGCCATAACTCTTGGCTCATTTAGAGTTACGAGAGCGATAAACACTCAAAACGAAGCTCTCGGTGAGTTCTACAGCTATGACCGCTTTCAGCCGTCACTGGTTAGTTTCATACCCAAAAAATCCAATCCGAACCTCAATCGGGTCTTGGAAGTTTTTTATCCTTCGTTTTTCCGTCACATGGATTTTTTCTGTAAAACAGGATCCCCGTGGCTGTTCTATGATATACCATCGCTGGAGAGTGGTGCACCATGGTAGTGCTCCGTTTCAAATCCATGCACCCATCTCTGAAAGTCGTACGGCACTGTTTCGTCATTTTGGACGGATGTTGCACCTTGCACCGTAGATGTTGCACCCTGTGGATATCGATTCTTCGGAGGGCCATAACTCTTGGCTCGTTTAGAGTTACGGGAGCGTTAACCAGTCAAAACGAAGCTCTCGGTGGGTTCTACAGCTATGATAGATTTCGACCGTCACTGGTTAGTTTCATACCCAAAAAATCCAATCCGAACCTCAATCGGGTCTTGGAAGTTTTTTATCCTTCGTTTTTCCGTCACGTGGATTTTTTCTGTAAAACAGGATCCCCGTGGCTGTTCTATGATTTACCATCGCTGGAGAGTGGTGCACCATGGTTGTGCTCCGTTTGAAATCCATGCACCCATTTCCCAAAGTCGTACGGCACTGTTTCGTCATTTTGGACGGATGTTGCACCTTGCACCGTAGATGTTGCCCCCTGTGGATATCGATTCTTCGGAGGGCCATAACTCTTGGCTCGTTTAGAGTTACGGGAGCCATAACCAGTCAAAACAAAGGTATCTGTGAGTTCTACAGCTATGACCTCTTTCAGCCGTCACTGGTTAGTTTCATACCCAATAAATCCTATCCGAACCTCAATCGGGTCTTGGAAGTTTTTTATCCTTCGTTTTTCCGTCACGTGGATTTTTTCTGTAAAACAGGATCCCCGTGGCTGTTCTATGATTTACCATCGCTGGAGAGTGGTGCACCATGGTAGTGCTCCGTTTCAAATCCATGCACCCATTTCTCAAAGTCGTACGGCACTGTTTCGTCATTTTGGACGGATGTTGCACCTTGCACCGTAGATGTTGCACCCTGTGGATAACGATTCTTCGGAGGGCCATAACTCTTGGCTCGTTTAAAGTTACGGGAGCGATAACCAGTCAAAACGAAGCTCTCGGTGAGTTCTACAGCTGTGACCGCTTTCAGCCGTCACTGGTTAGTTTCATACCCAAAAAATCCAATCCGAACCTCAATCGGGTCTTGGAAGTTTTTTATCCTTCGTTTTCCCGTCACGTGGATTTTTTCTGTAAAACAGGATCTCCGTGGCTGTTCTATGATTTACCATCGCTGGAGAGTGGTGCACCACGGTAGTGCTCCGTTTCAAATCCATGCACCCATTTTTCAAAGTTGTACGGCACTATTTCGTCATTTTGGACGGATGTTGCACCTTGCACCGTAGATGTTGCACCCTGTGGATATCGATTCTTCGGAGGGCCATAACTCTTGGCTCGTTTAGAGTTACGATAGCGTTAACCAGTCAAAACGAAGCTCTCGGTGAGTTCTACAGCTATGACGGCTTTCAGCCGTCACTGGTTAGTTTCATACCCAAAAAATCCAATCCGAACCTCAATCGGGTCTTGGAAGTTTTTTATCCTTCGTTTTTCCGTCACGTGTATTTTTTCTGTAAAACAGGATCCCCGTGGCTGTTCTATGATTTACCATCGCTGGAGAGTGGTGCACCATGGTAGTGCTCCGTTTCAAATCCATGCACCCATCTCTGAAAGTCGTACGGCACTGTTTCGTCATTTTGGACGGATGTTGCACCTTGCACCGTAGATGTTGCACCCTGTGGATATCGATTCTTCGGAGGGCCATAACTCTTGGCTCGTTTAGAGTTACGGGAGCGATAACCAGTCAAAACGAAGCTCTCGGTGGGTTCTACAGCTATCATAGCTTTCGGCCGTCACTGGTTAGTTTCATACCCAAAAAATCCAATCCGAACCTCAATCGGGTCTTGGAAGTTTTTTATCCTTCGTTTTCCCGTCACGTGGATTTTTTCTGTAAAACAGGATCCCCGTGGCTGTTCTATGATTTACCATCGCTGGAGAGTGGTGCACCACGGTAGTGCTCCGTTTGAAATCCATGCACCCATTTCTCAAAGTCGTACGGCACTGTTTCGTCATTTTGGACGGATGTTGCACCTTGCACCGTAGATGTTGCACCCTGTGGATATCGATTCTTCGGAGGGCCATAACTCTTGGCTCGTTTAGAGTTACGGGAGCGTTAAACAGTCAAAATGAAGCTCTCAGTGAGTTCTACAGCTATGACCGCTTTCAGCCGTCACTGGTTAGCTTCATACCCAAAAAATCCTATCCGAACCTCAATCGGGTCTTGGAAGTTTTTTATCCTTCGTTTTCCCGTCACGTGGATTTTTTCTGTAAACAGGATCCCCGTGGCTGTTCTATGATTTACCATCACTGGAGAGTGGTGCACCATGGTAGTGCTCCGTTTCAAATCCATGCACCCATCTCTGAAAGTCGTACGACACTGTTTCGTCATTTTGGACGGATGTTGCACCTTGCACCGTAGATGTTGCACCCTATGGATATCGATTCTTCGGAGGGCCATAACTCTTGGCTCGTTTAGAGTTACGGGAGCGTTAACCAGTCAAAACGAAGCTCTCGGTGGGTTCTACAGCTATGATAGCTTTCGGCCGTCACTGGTTAGTTTCATACCCAAAAAATCGAATCCGAACCTCAATCGGGTCTTGGAAGTTTTTTATCCTTCGTTTTTCCGTCACGTGGATTTTTTCTGTAAAACAGGATCCCCGTGGCTATTCTATGATTTACCATCGCTGGAGAGTGGTGCACCATGGTTGTGCTCCGTTTGAAATCCATGCACCCATTTCTCAAAGTCGTACGGCACTGTTTCGTCATTTTGGACGGATGTTGCACCTTGCACCGTAGATGTTGCACCCTGTGGATATCGATTCTTCGGAGGGCCATAACTCTTGGCTCGTTTAGAGTTACGGGAGCGATAAACAGTCAAAATGAAGCTCTCGGTGAGTTCTACAGCTATGACCGCTTTCAGCCGTCACTGGTTAGTTTCATACCCAAAAAATCCTATCCGAACCTCAATCGGGTCTTGGAAGTTTTTTATCCTTCGTTTTCCCGTCACGTGGATTTTTTCTGTAAACAGGATCCCCGTGGCTGTTCTATGATTTACCATCGCTGGAGAGTGGTGCACCATGGTAGTGCTCCGTTTGAAATGCATGCACCCATTTCTCAAAGTCATACGGCACTGTTTCGTCATTTTGGACGGATGTTGCACCTTGCACCGTAGATGTTGCACCCTGTGGATATCGATTCTTCGGAGGGCCATAACTCTTGGCTCGTTTAGAGTTACGGGAGCGTTAAACAGTCAAAACGAAGCTCTCGGTGAGTTCTACAGTTATGACAGCTTTCCGCCGTCACTGGTTAGTTTCATACCCAATAAATCCTATCCGAACCTCAATCGGGTCTTGGAAGTTTTTTATCCTTCGTTTTTCCGTCACGTGGATTTTTTCTTTAAAACAGGATCCCCGTGGCTGTTCTATGATTTACCATCGCTGGAGAGTGGTGCACCATGGTAGTGCTCCGTTTCAAATCCATGCACCCATTTCTCAAAGTCGTACGGCACTGTTTCGTCATTTTGGACGGATGTTGCACCTTGCACCGTAGATGTTGCACCCTGTGGATAACGATTCTTCGGAGGGCCATAACTCTTGGCTCGTTTAGAGTTACGGGAGCGATAACCAGTCAAAACGAAGCTCTCGGTGAGTTCTACAGCTGTGACCGCTTTCAGCCGTCACTGGTTAGTTTCATACCCAAAAAATCCAATCCGAACCTCAATCGGGTCTTGGAAGTTTTTTATCCTTCGTTTTCCCGTCACGTGGATTTTTCTGTAAAACAGGATCCCCGTGGCTGTTCTATGATTTACCATCGCTGGAGAGTGGTGCACCATGGTAGTGCTCCATTTCAAATCCATGCACCCATTTCTCAAAGTCGTACGGCACTGTTTCGTCATTTTGGACGGATGTTGCACCTTGCACCGTAGATGTTGCACCCTGTGGATATCGATTCTTCGGAGGGCCATAACTCTTGGCTCGTTTAGAGTTACGATAGCGTTAACCAGTCAAAACGAAGCTCTCGGTGAGTTCTACAGCTATGACGGCTTTCAGCCGTCACTGGTTAGTTTCATACCCAAAAAATCTAATCCGAACCTCAATCGGGTCTTGGAAGTTTTTTATCCTTCATTTTTCCGTCACGTGGATTTTTTCTGTAAAACAGGATCCCCGTGGCTGTTCTATGATTTACCATCGCTGGAGACTGGTGCACCATGGTAGTGCTCTGTTGCAAATCCATGCACCCATTTCTCAAAGTCGTACGGCACTGTTTCGTCATTTTGGACGGATGTTGCACCTTGCACCGTAGATGTTGCACCCTGTGGATATCGATTCTTCGGAGGGCCATAACTCTTGGCTCGTTTAGAGTTACGAGAGCGTTAACCAGTCAAAACGAAGCTCTCGGTGAGTTCTACAGCTATAACAGCTTTCAGCCGTCACTGGTTAGTTTCATACCCAAAAAATCCAATCCGAACCTCAATCGGGTCTTGGAAGTTTTTTATCCTTCGTTTTTCCGTCACGTGGATTTTTTCTGTAAAACAGGATCCCCGTGGCTGTTCTATGATTTACCATCGCTGGAGAGTGGTGCACCATGGTAGTGCTCCGTTTCAAATCCATGCACCCATCTCTGAAAGTCGTACGGCACTGTTTCGTCATTTTGGACGGATGTTGCACCATGCACCGTAGATGTTGCACCCTGTGGATATCGATTCTTCAGAGGGCCATAACTCTTGGCTCGTTTAGAGTTACGGGAGCGTTAACCAGTCAAAACGAAGCTCTCGGTGGGTTCTACAGCTATAATAGCTTTCGGCCGTCACTGGTTAGTTTCATACCCAAAAAATCCAATCCGAACCTCAATCGGGTCTTGGAAGTTTTTTATCCTTCGTTTTTCCGTCACGTGGATTTTTTCTGTAAAACAGGATCCCCGTGGCTGTTCTATGATTTACCATCGCTGGAGAATGGTGCACCATGGTAGTGCTCCGTTTGAAATCCATGCACCCATTTCTCAAAGTCGTACGGCACTGTTTCGTCATTTGGACGGATGTTGCACCTTGCACCGTAGATGTTGCACCCTGTGGATATCGATTCTTCGGAGGGCCATAACTCTTGGCTCATTTAGAGTTACGGGAGCGTTAAACAGTCAAAACGAAGCTCTCGGTGAGTTCTACAGCTATGACCGCTTTCATCCGTCACTGGTTAGTTTCATACCCAAAAAATCCTATCCGAACCTCAATCGGGTCTTGGAAGTTTTTTACCCTTCGTTTTTTCGTCACGTGGATTTTTTTTGTAAAACGGGATCCCCGTGGCTGGTCTATGATTTACCATCGCTGGAGAGTGGTGCACCATGGAACTGCAATGTTTCAAATGCATGCACTCATTTCTAAAGGTCGTACGGCACTGTTTCGTCATTTTGGACGGATGTTGCACCTTGCACAATAGATGTTGCACCCTGTGGATATCGATTCTTCGGAGGGCCATAACTTTTGGCTCGTTTAGAGTTACGGGAGCCATAACCAGTCAAAACGAAGGTATCTGTGATTTCTACAGCTATGATGGCTTTCAGCCGTCACTGGTTAGTGTCATACCCAAAAAATCCTATCCGAACCTCAATCGGGTCAAGAAAGTTTTTTACCCATCGTTTTTTCGTCACGTGGATTTTTTCCGTAAAACGGGATCCCCGTTGCTGGTCTATGATTTACCATCGCTAGAGAGTGGTGCACCATGGTACTGCAATGTTTCAAATCCATGCACTCATTTCTAAAGGTCGTACGCCACTGTTTCGTCATTTTGGACGGATGTTGCACCTTGCACCGTAGATGTTGCACCCTATGGATATCGATTCTTCGGAGGGCCATAACTCTTGGCTCGTTTAGAGTTACGGGAGCCATAACCAGTCAAAACGAAGGTATCTGTGAGTTCTACAGCTATGACAGCTTTCAGCCGTCACTGGTTAGTTTCATACCCAAAAATCCTATCCGAACCTCAATCGGGTCATGGAAGTTTTTTACCCTTCGTTTTTTCGTCACGTGGATTTTTTCTGTAAAACGGGATCCCCGTGGCTGGTCTACGATTTACCATCGCTGGAGAGTGGTGCACCATGGTACTGCAATGTTTCAAATCCATGCACTCATTTCTAAAGGTCGTACGGCACTGTTTCGTCATTTTGGACGGATGTTGCACCTTGCACCGTAGATGTTGCACCCTGTGGATATCGATTCTTCGGAGGGCCATAACTCTTGGCTCATTTAGAGTTACGGGAGCCCTAACCAGTCAAAACGAAGGTATCTGTGAGTTCTACAGCTATGACGGCTTTTAGCCGTCACTGGTTAGTTTCATACCCAAAAAATCCTATCTGAACCTCAATCGGGTCAAGGAAGTTTTTTACCCTTCGTTTTTTCGTCACGTGGATTTTTCTGTAAATCGGGATCCCCGTGGCTGGTCTATGATTTACCATCGCTGGAGAGTGGTGCACCATGGTACTGCAATGTTTCAAATCCATGCACTCATTTCTAAAGGTCGTACGGCACTGTTTCGTCATTTTGGACGGATGTTGCACCTTGCACCGTAGACGTTGCACCCTGTGGATATCGATTCTTCGGAGGGCCATAACTCTTGGCTCGTTTAGAGTTACGGGAGCCATAACCAGTCAAAAAGAAGGTATCTGTGAGTTCTACAGCTATGACAGCTTTCAGCCGTCACTGGTTAGTTTCATACCCAAAAATCCTATCTGAACCTCAATCGGGTCATGGAAGTTTTTTACCCTTCGTTTTTTCGTCACGTGGATTTTTTCTATAAAACGGTATCCCCGTGGCTGGTCTATGATTTACCATCGCTAGAGAATGGTGCACCGTGGTACTGCAATGTTTCAAATCCATGCACTCATTTCAAAAGGTCGTAAGGCACTGTTTCGTCATTTTGGACGGATGTTGCACCTTGCACCGTAGATGTTGCACCCTGTGGATATCGATTCTTCGGAGGGCCATAACTCTTAGCTCGTTTAGAGTTACGGGAGCCATAACCAGTCAAAACGAAGATATCTGTGAGTTCTACAGCTAATACGGCTTTCAACCGTCACTGGTTAGCGTCATACCCAAAAAATCCTATCTGAACCTCAATCGGGTCAAGGAAGTGTTTTACCCTTCGTTTTTTCGTCACGTGGATTTTTTCTGTAAAACGGGATCCCCGTGGCTGGTCTATGATTTACCATCGCTGGAGAGTGGTGCACCATGGTACTGCAATGTTTCAAATCCATGCACTCATTTCTAAAGGTCGTACGGCACTGTTTCGTCATTTTGGACGGATGTTGCACCTTGCACCGTACATGTTGCACCCTGTGGATATCGATTCTTCGGAGGGCCATAACTCTTGGCTCGTTTAGAGTTACGGGAGCCATAACCAGTCAAAACGAAGGTATCTGTGAGTTCTACAGCTATGACGGCTTTCAGCCGTCACTGGTTAGTTTCATACCCAAAAAATCCTATCCGAACATCAATTGGGTCAAGGAAGTTTTTTACCCTTCGTTTTTTCGTCACGTGGATTTTTTCTGTAAAACGGGATCCCCGTGGCTGGTCTATGATTTACCATCGCTGGAGAGTGGTGCACCATGGTACTGCAATGTTTCAAATCCATGCACTCATTTCTAAAGGTCGTACGACACTGTTTAGTCATTTTGGACGGATGTTGCACCTTGCACCGTAGATGTTGCACCCTGTGGATATCGATTCTTCGGAGGGCTATAACTCTTGGCTCGTTTAGAGTTACGGGAGCCATAACCAGTCAAAACGAAGGTATCTGTGAGTTCTACAGCTATGACGGCTTTCAGCCGTCACTGGTTAGTTTCATACCCAAAAATCCTATCCGAACCTCAATCGGGTCATGGAAGTTTTTTACCCTTCGTTTTTTCGTCACGTGGATTTTTTCTATAAAACGGGATCCCCGTGGCTGGTCTATGATTTACCATCGCTGGAGAGTGGTGCACCATGGAACTGCAATGTTTCAAATGCATGCACTCATTTCTAAAGGTCGTACGGCACTGTTTCGTCATTTTGGACGGATGTTGCACCTTGCACAATAGATGTTGCACCCTGTGGATATCGATTCTTCGGAGGGCCATAACTCTTGGCTCGTTTAGAGTTACGGGAGCCATAACCAGTCAAAACGAAGGTATCTGTGATTTCTACAGCTATGATGGCTTTCAGCCGTCACTGGTTAGTGTCATACCCCAAAAATCCTATCCGAACCTCAATCGGGTCAAGAAAGTTTTTTACCCATCGTTTTTTCGTCACGTGGATTTTTTCTGTAAAACGGGATCCCCGTTGCTGGTCTATGATTTACCATCGCTGGAGAGTGGTGCACCATGGTACTGCAATGTTTCAAATCCATGCACTCATTTCTAAAGGTCGTACGCCACTGTTTCGTCATTTTGGACGGATGTTGCACCTTGCACCGTAGATGTTGCACCCTGTGGATATCGATTCTTCGGAGGGCCATAACTTTTGGCTCGTTTAGAGTTACGGGAGGCATAACCTGTCAAATCGAAGGTATCTGTGAGTTCTATAGCTATGACTGCTTTCAGCCATCACTGGTTAGTGTCATACCCAAAAAATCCTATCCGAACCACAATCGGGTCAAGGAAGTTTTTTACCCTTCGTTTTTTCGTCACGTGGATTTTTTCTGTAAAACGGGATCCCCGTGGCTGGTCTATGATTTACCATCGCTGGAGAGTGGTGCACCATGGTACTGCAATGTTTCAAATGCATGCACTCATTTCTAAAGGTCGTACGGCACTGTTTCATCATTTTGGACGGATGTTGCACCTTGCACCGTAGATGTTGCACCCTGTGGATATCGATTCTTTGGAGGTCCAGAACTTTTGGCTCGTTTAGAGTTACGGGAGCCATAACCAGTCAAAACGAAGGTATCTGTGATTTCTACAGCTATGACGGCTTTCATCCGTCACTGGTTAGTGTCATACCCAAAAAATCCTATCTGAACCTCAACCGGGTCAAGGAAGTTTTTTACCCTTCGTTTTTTCGCCACGTGGATTTTTTCTGTAAAACGGGATCCCCGTGGCTGGTCTATGATTTACCATCGCTGGGGAGTGGTGCACCATGGTACTGCAATGTTTCAAATCCATGCACTCATTTCTAAAGGTCGTACGGCACTGTTTCGTCATTTTGGACGGATGTTGCACCTTGCACCGTAGATGTTGCACCCTGTGGATATCGATTCTTCGGAGGGCCATAACTTTTGGCTCGTTTAGAGTTACGGGAGCCATAACCAGTCAAAACGAAGGTATCTGTGAGTTCTACAGCTATGACGGATTTTAGCCGTCACTGGTTAGTGTCATACCCAAAAAATCCAATCTGAACCTCAATCGGGTCAAGGAAGTATTTTACCCTTCCTTTTTTCGTCACGTGGATTTTTTCTTTAAAACGGGATCCCCGTGGCTGGTCTATGATTTACCATCGCTGGAGAGTGGTGCACCATGGTACTGCAATGTTTCAAATGCATGCACTCATTTCTAAAGGTCGTACGGCACTGTTTCGTCATTTTAGACGGATGTTGCACCTTGCACCGTAGATGTTGCACCCTGTGGATATCGATTCTTCGGAGGCCCATAACTTTTGGCTCGTTTAGAGTTACGGGAGACATAACCAGTCAAAACGAAGGTATCTGTGAGTTCTACAGCAATGATGGCTTTCAGCCGTCACTGGTTAGTGTCATACCTAAAAAATCCTATCCGAACATCAATCGGGTCAAGGAAGTTTTTTACCCTTCGTTTTTTCGTCACGTGGATTATTTCTGTAAAACGGGATCCCCGTCGCTGGTCTATGATTTAGCATCGCTGGAGAGTGGTGCACCATGGTACTGCAATGTTTCAAATCCATGCACTCATTTCTAAAGGTCGTACGGCACTGTTTCGTCATTTTGTACGGATGTTGCACCTTGCACCGTAGATGTTGCACCCTGTGGATATCGATCCTTCGGAGGGCCATAACTCTTGGCTCGTTTAGAGTTACGGGAGCCATAACCAGTCAAAACGAAGGTATCTGTGAGTTCTACAGCTATGACGGCTTTCAGCCGTCACTGGTTAGTTTCATACCCAAAAATCCTATCCGAACCTCAATCGGGTCATGGAAGTTTTTTACCCTTCGTTTTTTCGTCACGTGGATTTTTTCTATAAAACGGGATCCCCGTGGCTGGTCTATGATTTACCATCGCTGGAGAGTGGTGCACCATGGAACTGCAATGTTTCAAATGCATGCACTCATTTCTAAAGGTCGTACGGCACTGTTTCGTCATTTTGGACGGATGTTGCACCTTGCACAATAGATGTTGCACCCTGTGGATATCGATTCTTCGGAGGGCCATAACTCTTGGCTCGTTTAGAGTTACGGGAGCCATAACCAGTCAAAACGAAGGTATCTGTGATTTCTACAGCTATGATGGCTTTCAGCCGTCACTGGTTAGTGTCATACCCCAAAAATCCTATCCGAACCTCAATCGGGTCAAGAAAGTTTTTTACCCATCGTTTTTTCGTCACGTGGATTTTTTCTGTAAAACGGGATCCCCGTTGCTGGTCTATGATTTACCATCGCTGGAGAGTGGTGCACCATGGTACTGCAATGTTTCAAATCCATGCACTCATTTCTAAAGGTCGTACGCCACTGTTTCGTCATTTTGGACGGATGTTGCACCTTGCACCGTAGATGTTGCACCCTGTGGATATCGATTCTTCGGAGGGCCATAACTTTTGGCTCGTTTAGAGTTACGGGAGGCATAACCTGTCAAATCGAAGGTATCTGTGAGTTCTATAGCTATGACTGCTTTCAGCCATCACTGGTTAGTGTCATACCCAAAAAATCCTATCCGAACCACAATCGGGTCAAGGAAGTTTTTTACCCTTCGTTTTTTCGTCACGTGGATTTTTTCTGTAAAACGGGATCCCCGTGGCTGGTCTATGATTTACCATCGCTGGAGAGTGGTGCACCATGGTACTGCAATGTTTCAAATGCATGCACTCATTTCTAAAGGTCGTACGGCACTGTTTCATCATTTTGGACGGATGTTGCACCTTGCACCGTAGATGTTGCACCCTGTGGATATCGATTCTTTGGAGGTCCAGAACTTTTGGCTCGTTTAGAGTTACGGGAGCCATAACCAGTCAAAACGAAGGTATCTGTGATTTCTACAGCTATGACGGCTTTCAGCCGTCACTGGTTAGTGTCATACCCAAAAAATCCTATCTGAACCTCAACCGGGTCAAGGAAGTTTTTTACCCTTCGTTTTTTCGCCACGTGGATTTTTTCTGTAAAACGGGATCCCCGTGGCTGGTCTATGATTTACCATCGCTGGGGAGTGGTGCACCATGGTACTGCAATGTTTCAAATCCATGCACTCATTTCTAAAGGTCGTACGGCACTGTTTCGTCATTTTGGACGGATGTTGCACCTTGCACCGTAGATGTTGCACCCTGTGGATATCGATTCTTCGGAGGGCCATAACTTTTGGCTCGTTTAGAGTTACGGGAGCCATAACCAGTCAAAACGAAGGTATCTGTGAGTTCTACAGCTATGACGGATTTTAGCCGTCACTGGTTAGTGTCATACCCAAAAAATCCAATCTGAACCTCAATCGGGTCAAGGAAGTATTTTACCCTTCCTTTTTTCGTCACGTGGATTTTTTCTTTAAAACGGGATCCCCGTGGCTGGTCTATGATTTACCATCGCTGGAGAGTGGTGCACCATGGTACTGCAATGTTTCAAATGCATGCACTCATTTCTAAAGGTCGTACGGCACTGTTTCGTCATTTTAGACGGATGTTGCACCTTGCACCGTAGATGTTGCACCCTGTGGATATCGATTCTTCGGAGGCCCATAACTTTTGGCTCGTTTAGAGTTACGGGAGACATAACCAGTCAAAACGAAGGTATCTGTGAGTTCTACAGCAATGATGGCTTTCAGCCGTCACTGGTTAGTGTCATACCTAAAAAATCCTATCCGAACATCAATCGGGTCAAGGAAGTTTTTTACCCTTCGTTTTTTCGTCACGTGGATTATTTCTGTAAAACGGGATCCCCGTCGCTGGTCTATGATTTAGCATCGCTGGAGAGTGGTGCACCATGGTACTGCAATGTTTCAAATCCATGCACTCATTTCTAAAGGTCGTACGGCACTGTTTCGTCATTTTGTACGGATGTTGCACCTTGCACCGTAGATGTTGCACCCTGTGGATATCGATCCTTCGGAGGGCCATAACTCTTGGCTGGTTTATAGTTACGGGAGCCATAACCAGTCAAAACGAAGTTATCTGTGAGTTCTACAGCTACGACAGCTTTCAGCCGTCACTGGTTAGTTTCATACCCAAAAATCCTATCCGAACCTCAATCGGGTCATGGAAGTTTTTTACCCTTCGTTTTTTTGTCACGTGGATTTTTTCTGTAAAACGGGATCCCCGTGGTTGGTCTATGATTTACCATCGCTGGAGAGTGGTGCACTATGGTACTGCAATGTTACAAATCCATGCACTCATTTCTAAAGGTCGTACGGCACTGTTTCGTCATTTTGGACGGATGTTGCACCTTGCACCGTAGATGTTGCACCCTGTGGATATCGATTCTTCGGAGGGCCATAACTCTTGGCTCGTTTAGAGTTACGGGAGCCATAACCAGTCAAAACGAAGGTATTTGTGAGTTCTACAGCTATGACGGCTTTCACCCATCACTGGTTAGTTTCATACCCAAAAAATCCTATCCGAACCTCAATCGGGTCAAGGAAGTTTTTTACCCTTCGTTTTTTCGTCACGTGGATTTTTTCTGTAAAACGGGATCCCCGTGGCTGGTCTATGATTTACCATCGCTGGAGAGTGGTGCACCATGGTACTGCAATGTTTCAAATCCATGCACTCATTTGTAAAGGTCGTACGGCACTGTTTCGTCATTTTGGACGGATGTTGCACCTTGCACCGTAGATGTTGCACCCTGTGGATATCGATTCTTCGGCGGGCCATAACTCTTGGCTCGTTTAGAGTTACGGGAGCCATAACCAGTCAAAACGTAGGTATCTGTGAGTTCTAAAGCTATGACGGCTTTCATCCGTCACTGGTTAGGGTCATACCCAAAAAATCCTATCCGAACCTCAATCGGGTCATGGGATTCTTGTACCCTTCGTTTTTCGTCACGTGGATTTTTTCGGTAAAACGGGATCCCCGTGGCTGGTCTATTATTTACCATCGCTGGAGAGTGGTGCACCATGGTACTGCAATGTTTCCAATCCATGCACTTATTTCTAAAGGTCGTACGGCACTGTTTAGTCATTTTGGACGGATGTTGCACCTTGCACCGTAGATGTTGCACCCTATGGATATCGATCCTTCGGAGGGCCATAACTCTTGGCTCGTTTAGAGTTACGGGAGCCATAACCAGTCAATACGAAGGTATTTGTGAGTTCTACAGCTATGACAGCTTTCAGTCGTCACTGGTTAGTTTCATACCCAAAAATACTATCCGAACCTCAATCGGGTCATGGAAGTTTTTTACCCTTCGTTTTTTCGTCACGTGGATTTTTTCTGTAAAACGGGATCCCCGTGGCTGGTCTATGATTTACCATCGCTGGAGAGTGGTGCACCATGGTACTGCAATGTTTCAAATCCATGCACTCATTTCTAAAGGTCGTACGGCACTGTTTCGTCATTTTGGACGGATGTTGCACCTTGCACCGTAGATGTTGCACCCTGTGGATATCGATTCTTCGGAGGGCCATAAATTTTGGCTCGTTTAGAGTTACGGGGGCCATAACCAGTCAAAACGAAGGTATCTGTGAGTTCTACAGCTGTGACGGCTTTCAGCCGTCACTAGTTAGTTTCATACCCAAAAAATCCTATCCGAACCTCAATCGGGTCAAGGAAGTTTTTTACCCTTCGTTTTTTCGTCACGTGGATTTTTTCTGTAAAACGGGATCCCCGTGGCTGGTCTATGATTTACCATCGCTGGAGAGTGGTGCACCATGGTACTGCAATGTTTCAAATGCATGCACTCATTTGTAAAGGTCGTACGGCACTGTTTCGTCATTTTGGACGGATGTTGCACCTTGCACCGTAGATGTTGCACCCTGTGGATATCGATTCTTCGGAGGGCCATAACTCTTGGCTCGTTTAGAGTTACGGGAGCCATAACCAGTCAAAACGAAGGTATCTGTGAGTTCTACAGCTATGATGGCTTTCAGCCGTCACTGGTTAGCGTCATACCCAAAAAATCATATCCGAACCTCAATCGGGTCGAGGAAGTGTTTTACCCTTCGTTTTTTCGTCACGTGGATTTTTTCTGTAAAACGTGATCCCCGTGGCTGGTCTATGATTTACCATCGCTGGAGAGTGGTGCACCATGGTACTGCAATGTTTCAAATCCATGCACTCATTTCTAAAGGTCGTACGACACTGTTTCGTCATTTTGGACGGATGTTGCACCTTGCACCGTAGATGTTGCACCCAGTGGATATCGATTCTTCGGAGGGCCATAACTTTTGGCTCGTTTATAGTTACGGGTGCCATAACCAGTCAAAACGAAGGTATCTGTGAGTTCTACAGCAATGACGGCTTTCAGCCGTCACTGGTTAGTGTCATATCCAAAAAATCCTATCCGAACCTCAATCGGGTCAAGGAAGTTTTTTACCATTCGTTTTTTCGTCACGTGGATTTTTTCTGTAAAACGGGATCACCGTGGGTGGTCTATGATTTACCATAGCTGGAGAGTGGTGCACCATGGTAATGCAATGTTTCAAATCCATGCACTCATTTCTAAAGGCCGTCACTGGTTAGTTTCATACCCAAAAAATCCTATCCGAACCTCAATCTGGTCAAGGAAGTTTTATACCCTTCGTTTTTTCGTCACGTGGATTTTTTCTGTAAAACGGGATCCCCTTGGCTGGTCTATGATTTACCATCGCTGGAGAGTGGTGCACCATGGTACTGCAATGTTTTAAATCCATGCACTCATTTCTAAAGGTCGTATGACACTGTTTCGTCATTTTGGACGGATGTTGCACCTTGCACCGTAGATGTTGCACCCTGTGGATATCGATTCTTCGGAGGGCCATAACTCTTGGCTCGTTTAGAGTTACGGGAGCCATAACTAGTCAAAACGAAGGTATCTGTGAGTTCTACCGCTATGACAGCTTTCAGCCGTCACTGTTTAGTTTCATACCCAAAAATCCTATCCGAACCTCAATCGGGTCATGGAGTTTTTTACCCTTCGTTTTTTCGTCACGTGGATTTTTTCTGTAAAACGGGATCCCCGTGGCTGGTTTATGATTTACCATCGCTGGAGAGTGGTGCACCATGGTACGGCAATGTTTCAAATCCATGCACTCATTTCTAAAGGTCGTACGGCACGGTTTCGTCATTTTGGACGGATGTTGCACCTTGCACCGTAGATGTTGCACCCTGTGGATATCGATTCTTCGGAGGGCCATAACTCTTGGCTCGTTTAGAGTTACGGGAGCCATAACCAGTCAAAATGAAGGTATCTGTGAGTTCTACAGCTTTGACTGCTTTCAGCCGTCACTGGTTAGTTTCATACTCAAAAAATCCTATCCGAACCTCAATCGGGTCAAGGAAGTTTTTTACCCTTCGTTTTTTCGTCACGTGGATTTTTCTGTAAAACGGGATCCCCGTTGCTGGTCTATGATTTACCATCGCTGGAGAGTGGTGCACCATGGTACTGCAATGTTTCAAATCCATGCACTCATTTCTAAAGGTCGTACGGCACTGTTTCGTCATTTTGGACGGATGTTGCACCTTGCACCGTAGATGTTGCACCCTGTGGATATCGATTCTTCGGAGGGCCATAACTCTTGGCTCGTTTAGAGTTACGGGAGCGATAACCAGTCAAAACGAAGGTATCTGTGAGTTCTACAGCTATGACGGCTTTCAGCCATCACTGGTTAGTTTCATACCAAAAAAAATTCTATCCGAACCTCAATCGGGTCAAGGAAGTTTTTTACCCTTCGTTTTTTCGTCACGTGGATTTTTTCTATAAAACGGGATCCCCATGGCTGGTCTATGATTTACCATAGCTGGAGAGTGGTGCACCATGGTACTACAATGTTTCAAATCCATGCACTCATTTCTAAAGGTCGTACGACACTGTTTCGTCATTTTGGACGGATGTTGCACCTTGCACCGTAGATGTTGCACCCTGTGGATATCGATTCTTCGGAGGGCCATAACTCTTGGCTCGTTTAGAGTTACGGGAGCCACAACCAGTCAAAACGAAGGTACCTATGAGTTCTACAGCTATGACGGCTTTCAACCGTCACTGGTTAGTTTCATACCCAAAAAATCCTATCCGAACCTCAATCGGGTCAAGGAAGTTTTTTACCCTTCGTTTTTTCGTCACGTGGATTTTTTCTGTAAAACAGGATCCCCGTGGCTGGTCTATGATTTACCATCGCTGGAGAGTGGTGCACCATGGTTCTGCAATGTTTCAAATCCATGCACTCATTTCTAAAGGTCGTACGGCACTGTTTCGTCATTTTGGACGGATGTTGCACCTTGCACCGTAGATGTTGCACCCTGTGGATATCGATTCTTCGGAGGGCCGTAACTCTTGGCTCATTTAGAGTTACGGGAGCCATAACCAGTCAAAACGAAGGTATCTGTGAGTTCTACAGCTATGACGGCTTTCAGCCGTCACTGGTTAGTTTCATACCCAAAAAATCCTATCCGAACCTCAATCGGGTCAAGGAAGTTTTTTACCATTCGTTTTTTCGTCACGTGGATTTTTTCTGTAAAACGGGATCCCCGTGGGTGGTCTATGATTTACCATAGCTGGAGAGTGGTGCACCATGGTACTGCAATGTTTCAAATCCATGCACTCATTTCTAAAGGTCGTACGCCACTGTTTCGTCATTTTGGACGGATGTTGCACCTTGCACCGTAGATGTTGCACCCTGTGGATATCGATTCTTCGGAGGGCCATAACTCTTGGCTCGTTTAGAGTTACGGGAGCCACAACCAGTCAAAACGAAGGTACCTATGAGTTCTACAGCTATGACGGCTTTCAGCCGTCACTGGTTAGTTTCATACCCAAAAAATCCTATCCGAACCTCAATCGGGTCAAGGAAGTTTTTTACCCTTCGTTTTTTCGTCACGTGGATTTTTTCTGTAAAACAGGATCCCCGTGGCTGGTCTATGATTTACCATCGCTGGAGAGTGGTGCACCATGGTACTACAATGTTTCAAATCCATGCACTCATTTCTAAAGGTCGTACGACACTGTTTCGTCATTTTGGACGGATGTTGCACCTTGCACCGTAGATGTTGCACCCTGTGGATATCGATTCTTCGGAGGGCCATAACTCTTGGCTCGTTTAGAGTTACGGGAGCCACAACCAGTCAAAACGAAGGTACCTATGAGTTCTACAGCTATGACGGCTTTCAGCCGTCACTGGTTAGTTTCATACCCAAAAAATCCTATCCGAACCTCAATCGGGTCAAGGAAGTTTTTTACCCTTCGTTTTTTCGTCACGTGGATTTTTTCTGTAAAACAGGATCCCCGTGGCTGGTCTATGATTTACCATCGCTGGAGAGTGGTGCACCATGGTTCTGCAATGTTTCAAATCCATGCACTCATTTCTAAAGGTCGTACGGCACTGTTTCGTCATTTTGGACGGATGTTGCACCTTGCACCGTAGATGTTGCACCCTGTGGATATCGATTCTTCGGAGGGCCGTAACTCTTGGCTCATTTAGAGTTACGGGAGCCACAACCAGTCAAAACGAAGGTATCTGTGAGTTCTACAGCTATGACGGCTTTCAGCCGTCACTGGTTAGTTTCATACCCAAAAAATCCTCTCCGAACCTCAATCGGGTCAAGGAAGTTTTTTACCATTCGTTTTTTCGTCACGTGGATTTTTTCTGTAAAACGGGATCCCCGTGGGTGGTCTATGATTTACCATAGCTGGAGAGTGGTGCACCATGGTACTGCAATGTTTCAAATCCATGCACTCATTTCTAAAGTTCGTACGGCACTGTTTCGTCATTTTGGACGGATGTTGCACCTTGCACCGTAGATGTTGCACCCTGTGGATATCGATTCTTCGGAGGGCCATAACTCTTGGCTCGTTTAGAGTTACGGGAGCCATAACCAGTCAAAACGAAGGTATCTGTGAGTTCTACAGCTATGACGGCTTTCTGCCGTCACTGGTTAGTTTCATACCCAAAAAATCCTATCCGAACCTCAATCGGGTCAAGGAAGTTTTTTACCCTTCGTTTTTCGTCACGTGGATTTTTTCTGTAAAACGGGATCCCCGTGGCTGGTCTATGATTTACCATCGCTGGAGAGTGGTGCACCATGGTACTGCAATGTTTCAAATCCATGCACTCATTTCTAAAGGTCGTACGACACTGTTTCATCATTTTGGACGGATGTTGCACCTTGCACCGTAGATGTTGCACCCTGTGGATATCGATTCTTCGGAGGGCCATAACTCTTGGCTCGTTTAGAGTTACGGGAGCCATAACCAGTCAAAACAAAGGTATCTGTGAGTTCTACAGCTCTGAAGGCTTTCAGCCGTTACTGGTTAGTTTCATACTCAAAAAATCCTATCCGAACCTCAATCGGGTCAAGGAAGTTTTTTACCCTTCGTTTTTTCGTCACGTGGATTTTTTCTGTAAAACGGGATCCCCGTGGGTGGTCTATGATTTACCATAGCTGGAGAGTGGTGCACCATGGTACTGCAATGTTTCAAATCCATGCACTCATTTCTAAAGGTCGTACGGCACTGTTTCGTCATTTTGGACGGATGTTGCACCTTGTACCGTAGATGTTACACCCTGTGGATATCGATTCTTCGGAAGGCCATAACTCTTGGCTTGTTTAGAGTTACGGGAGCCATAACCAGTCAAAACGAAGGTATCTGTGAGTTTTACAGCTATGACGGCTTTCAGCCGTCACTGGTTAGTTTCATACCCAAAAAATCCTATCCGAACCTCAATCGGGTCAAGGAAGTTTTTTACCCTTCGTTTTTTCGTCACGTGGATTTTTTCTGTAAAACGGGATCCCCATGGCTGGTCTATGATTTACCATCGCTGGAGAGTGGTGCACCATGGTACTGCAAATGTTTCAAATCCATGCACTCATTTCTAAAGGTCGTACGGCACTGTTTCGTCATTTTGGACGAATGTTGCACCTTGCACCGTAGATGTTGCACCCTGTGGATATCGATTCTTCGGAGGGCCATAACTCTTGGCTCGTTTAGAGTTACGGGAGCCATAACCAGTCAAAATGAAGGTATCTGTGAGTTCTACAGCTATGATGGCTTTCCGCCGTCACTGGTTAGTTTCATAACCAAAAAATCCTATCCGAACCTCAATCGGGTCAAGGAAGTTTTTTACCCTTCGTTTTTTCGTCACGTGGATTTTTTCTGTAAAACGGGATCCCCATGGCTGGTCTATGATTTTCCATCGCTGGAGAGTGGTGCACCATGGTACTGCAATGTTTCAAATCCATGCACTCATTTCTAAAGGTCGTACGGCACTGTTTCGTCATTTTGGACGGATGTTGCACCTTGCACCGTAGATGTTGCACCCTGTGGATATCGATTCTTCGTAGGGAGATAACTCTTGGTTCGTTTAGAGTTACGGGAGCCATAACCAGTCAAAACGAAGGTATCTATGAGTTCTACAGCTATGACGGATTTCAGCCGTCACTGGTTAGTTTCATACCTAAAAAATCCTATCCGAACGTCAATCGGGTCAAGGAAGTTTTTAACCCTTCGTTTTTTCGTCACGTTGATTTTTTCTGTAAAACGGGATCCCCGTGGGTGGTCTATGATTTACCATAGCTGGAGAGTGGTGCTCCATGGTACTGCAATGTTTCAAATCCATGCACTCATTTCTAAAGGTCGTACGGCACTGTTTCGTCATTTTGGAAGGATGTTGCACCTTGCACCGTAGATGTTGCACCCTGTGGATATCGATTCTTCGGAGGGCCATAACTCTTGGCTCGTTTAGAGTTACGGGAGCCATAACCCGTCAAAATGAAGTATCTGTGAGTGCTACAGCTTTGACAGCTTTCAGCCGTCACGGGTTAGTTTCATACCCAAAAAATCCTATCCGAACCTCAACCGGGTCAAGGAAGTTTTTTACCCTTCGTTTTTTCGTCACGTGGATTTTATCTGTAAAACGGAATCCCCGTGGCTGGTCTATGATTTACCATCGCTGGAGAGTGGTGCACCATGGTTCTGCAATGTTTCAAATCCATGCACTCATTTCTAAAGGTCGTACGGCACTGTTTCGTCATTTTGGACGGATGTTGCACCTTGCACCGTAGATGTTGCACCCTGTGGATATCGATTCTTCGGAGGGCCGTAACTCTTGGCTCATTTAGAGTTACGGGAGCCACAACCAGTCAAAACGAAGGTATCTGTGAGTTCTACAGCTATGACGGCTTTCAGCCGTCACTGGTTAGTTTCATACCCAAAAAATCCTATCCGAACCTCAATCGGGTCAAGGAAGTTTTTTACCATTCGTTTTTTCGTCACGTGGATTTTTTCTGTAAAACGGGATCCCCGTGGGTGGTCTATGATTTACCATAGCTGGAGAGTGGTGCACCATGGTACTGCAATGTTTCAAATCCATGCACTCATTTCTAAAGTTCGTACGGCACTGTTTCGTCATTTTGGACGGATGTTGCACCTTGCACCGTAGATGTTGCACCCTGTGGATATCGATTCTTCGGAGGGCCATAACTCTTGGCTCGTTTAGAGTTACGGGAGCCATAACCAGTCAAAACGAAGGTATCTGTGAGTTCTACAGCTATGACGGCTTTCTGCCGTCACTGGTTAGTTTCATACCCAAAAAATCCTATCCGAACCTCAATCGGGTCAAGGAAGTTTTTTACCCTTCGTTTTTCGTCACGTGGATTTTTTCTGTAAAACGGGATCCCCGTGGCTGGTCTATGATTTACCATCGCTGGAGAGTGGTGCACCATGGTACTGCAATGTTTCAAATCCATGCACTCATTTCTAAAGGTCGTACGACACTGTTTCATCATTTTGGACGGATGTTGCACCTTGCACCGTAGATGTTGCACCCTGTGGATATCGATTCTTCGGAGGGCCATAACTCTTGGCTCGTTTAGAGTTACGGGAGCCATAACCAGTCAAAACAAAGGTATCTGTGAGTTCTACAGCTCTGAAGGCTTTCAGCCGTTACTGGTTAGTTTCATACTCAAAAAATCCTATCCGAACCTCAATCGGGTCAAGGAAGTTTTTTACCCTTCGTTTTTTCGTCACGTGGATTTTTTCTGTAAAACGGGATCCCCGTGGGTGGTCTATGATTTACCATAGCTGGAGAGTGGTGCACCATGGTACTGCAATGTTTCAAATCCATGCACTCATTTCTAAAGGTCGTACGGCACTGTTTCGTCATTTTGGACGGATGTTGCACCTTGTACCGTAGATGTTACACCCTGTGGATATCGATTCTTCGGAAGGCCATAACTCTTGGCTTGTTTAGAGTTACGGGAGCCATAACCAGTGAAAACAAAGGTATCTGTGAGTTCTACAGCTATGACGGCTTTCAGCCGTCACTGGTTAGTTTCATACCCAAAAAATACTATCTGAACCTCAATCGGGTCAAGGAAGTTTTTTACCCTTCGTTTTTTCGTCACGTGGATTTTTTCTGTAAAACGGGATCCCCGTGGGTGGTCTATGATTTACCATAGCTGGAGAGTGGTGCACCATGGTACAGCAATGTTTCAAATCCATGCACTCATTTCTAAAGGTCGTACGGCACTGTTTCGTCATTTTGGACGGATGTTGCACCTTGCACCGTAGATGTTGCACCCTGTGGATATCGATTCTTCGGAGGGCCATAACTCTTGGCTCGTTTAGAGTTACGGGAGCCATAACCAGTCAAAACGAAGGTATCTGTGAGTTCTACAGCTATGATGGCTTTCAGCCATCACTGGTTAGTTTCATACCCAAAAAATCCTATCCGAACCTCAATCGGGTCAAGGAAGTTTTTTACCCTTCGTTTTTTCGTCACGTGGATTTTTTCTGTAAAACGGGATCCCCGTGGCTGGTCTATGATTTACCATCGCTGGAGAGTGGTGCACCATGGTACTGCAATGTTTCAAATCCATGCACTCATTTCTAAAGGTCGTACGACACTGTTTCGTCATTTTGGACGGATGTTGCACCTTGCACCGTAGATGTTGCACCCTGTGGATATCGATTCTTCGTAGGGAGATAACTCTTGGTTCGTTTAGAGTTACGGGAGCCATAACCAGTCAAAACGAAGGTATCTATGAGTTCTACAGCTATGACGGATTTCAGCCGTCACTGGTTAGTTTCATACCTAAAAAATCCTATCCGAACGTCAATCGGGTCAAGGAAGTTTTTAACCCTTCGTTTTTTCGTCACGTTGATTTTTTCTGTAAAACGGGATCCCCGTGGGTGGTCTATGATTTACCATAGCTGGAGAGTGGTGCTCCATGGTACTGCAATGTTTCAAATCCATGCACTCATTTCTAAAGGTCGTACGGCACTGTTTCGTCATTTTGGAAGGATGTTGCACCTTGCACCGTAGATGTTGCACCCTGTGGATATCGATTCTTCGGAGGGCCATAACTCTTGGCTCGTTTAGAGTTACGGGAGCCATAACCCGTCAAAATGAAGTATCTGTGAGTGCTACAGCTTTGACAGCTTTCAGCCGTCACGGGTTAGTTTCATACCAAAAAAATCCTATCCGAACCTCAATCGGGTCAAGGAAGCTTTTTACCCTTCGTTTTTTCGTCACGTGGATTTTTCTGTAAAACGGGATCCCCGTGGCTGGTCTATGATTTACCGTCGCTGGAGAGTGGTGCACCATGGTACTGCAATGTTTCAAATCCATGCACTCATTTCTAAAGGTCGTACGGCACTGTTTCGTCATTTTGGACGGATGTTGCACCTTGCACCTTAGATGTTGCACCCTGTGGATATCGATTTTTCGGAGGGCCATAACTCTTGGCTCGTTTAGAGTTACGGGAGCGATAACCAGTCAAAACGAAGGTATTTGTGAGTTCTACAGCTATGACGGCTTTCAGCCGTCACTGGTTAGTTTCATACCCAAGAATCATATCCGAACCTCAATCGGGTTATGGAAGTTTTTTACCCTTCGTTTTTTCGTCACGTGGATTTTTTCTGTAAAACGGGATCCCCGTGGCTGGTCTATGATTTACCATCGCTGGAGAATGGTGCACCATGGTACTGCAATGTTTCAAATCCATGCACTCATTTCTAAAGGTCGTAAGGCACTGTTTCGTCATTTTGGACGGATGTTGCACCTTGCACCGTAGATGTTGCACCCTATGGATATCGATTCTTCGGAGGGCCATAACTCTTGGCTCGTTTAGAGTTACAGGAGGCATAACCAGTCAAAACGAAGGTATCTGTGAGTTCTACAGCTATGACGGCTTTCAACCGTCACTGGTTAGCGTCATACCCAAACAATCCTATCCGAACCACAATCGGGTGAAGGAAATTTTTTACCCTTCGTTTTTTCGTCACGTGGATTTTTTCTGTAAAACGGGATTCCCGTGGGTGGTCTATGATTTACCATAGCTGGAGAGTGGTGCACCATGGTACTGCAATGTTTCAAATCCATGCACTCATTTCTAAAGGTCGTACGGCACTGTTTCGTCATTTTGGACGGATGTTGCACCTTGCACCGTAGATGTTGCACCCTGTGGATATCGATTCTTCGGAGGGCCATAACTCTTGGCTCGTTTAGAGTTACGGGAGCCATAACCAGTCAAAACAAAGGTATCTGTGAGTTCTACAGCTATGACGGCTTTCAGCCGTCACTGGTTAGTTTCATACCCAAAAAATCCTATCCGAACCTCAATCGGGTCAAGGAAGTTTTTTACCCTTCGTTTTTTCGTCACGTGGATTTTTTCTGTAAAACGGGATCCCCGTGGGTGGTCTATGATTTACCATAGCTGGAGAGTGGTGCACCATGGTACAGCAATGTTTCAAATCCATGAACTCATTTCTAAAGGTCGTACGGCACTGTTTCGTCATTTTGGACGGATGTTGCACCTTGCACCGTAGATGTTGCACCCTGTGGATATCGATTCTTCGGAGGGCCATAACTCTTGGCTCGTTTAGAGTTACGGGAGCCATAACCAGTCAAAACGAAGGTATCTGTGAGTTCTACAGCTATGATGACTTTCAGCCGTCACTGGTTAGTTTCATACCCAAAAAATCCTATCCGAACCTCAATCGGGTCAAGGAAGTTTTTTACCCTTCGTTTTTTCGTCACGTGGATTTTTTCTGTAAAACGGGATCCCCGTGGGTGGTCTATGATTTACCATAGCTGGAGAGTGGTGCACCATGGTACTGCAATGTTTCAAATCCATGCACTCATTTCTAAAGGTCGTACGGCACTGTTTCGTCATTTTGGACGGATGTTGCACCTTGCACCGTAGATGTTGCACCCTGTGGATATCGATTCTTCGGAGGGCCATAACTCTTGGCTAGAGTTACGGGAGCCATAACCCGTCAAAACGAAGGAATCTGTGAGTGCTACAGCTTTGACAGCTTTCAGCCGTCACGGGTTAGTTTCATACCCAAAAAATCCTATCCAACCTCAATCGGGTCAAGGAAGTTTTTTACCCTTCGTTTTTTCGTCACGTGGATTTTTACTGTAAAACGGGATCCCCGTGGCTGGTCTATGATTTACCATCGCTGGAGAGTGGTGCACCATGGTACTGCAATTTTTCAAATCCATGCACTCATTTCTAATGGTCGTACGGCACTGTTTCGTCATTTTGGACGGATGTTGCACCTTGCACCGAAGATGTTGCACCCTGTGGATATCGATTCTTCGGAGGGCCATAACTCTTGGCTCGTTTAGAGTTACGGGAGCCATAACAGTCAAAATTAAGGTATCTGTGAGTTCTACAGCTATGACGGCTTTCAACCGTCACTGGTTAGTTTCATACCCAAAAAATCCTATCCGAACCTCAATCGGGTCAAGGAAGTTTTTTACCCTTCGTTTTTTCGTCACGTGGATTTTTTCTGTAAAACGGGATCCCCGTGTCTGGTCTATGATTTACCATCGCTGGAGAGTGGTGCACCATGGTACTGCAATGTTTCAAATCCATGCACTCATTTCTAAAGGTCGTACGGCACTGTTTCGTCATTTTGGACGGATGTTGCACCTTGCACCGTAGATGTTGCACCCTGTGGATATCGATTCTTCGGAGGGCCATAACTCTTGGCTCGTTTAGAGTTACGGGAGCCATAACCAGTCAAAACGAAGGTATCTGTGAGTTCTACAGCTACGACGGCTTTCAGCCGTCACTGGTTAGTTTCATACTCAAAAAATCCTATCCGAACCTCAATCGGGTCAAGGAAGTTTTTTACCCTTCGTTTTTTTGTCACGTGGATTTTTTCTGTAAAACGGGATCCCCGTGGGTGGTCTATGATTTACCATAGCTGGAGAGTGGTGCACCATGGTACTGCAATGTTTCAAATCCAAGCACTCATTTCTAAAGGTCGTACGGCACTGTTTCGTCATTTTGGACGGATGTTGCACCTTGCACCATAGATGTTGCACCCTGTGGATATCGATTCTTCGGAGGGCCATAACTCTTGGCTCGTTTAGGGTTACGGGAGGCATAACCAGTCAAAACGAAGGTATCTGTGAGTTCTACAGCTATGACGGCTTTCAGCCGTCACTGGTTAGTTTCATACCCAAAAAATCCTATCCGAACCTCAATCGGGTCAAGGAAGTTTTTTACCCTTCGTTTTTCGTCACGTGGATTTTTTCTGTAAAACGGGATCCCCGTGGCTGGTCTATGATTTACCATCGCCGGAGAGTGGTGTACCATGGTACTGCAATGTTTCAAAACCATGCACTCATTTCTAAAGGTCGTACGGCACTGTTTCGTCATTTTGGACGGATGTTGCACCTTGCACCGTAGATGTTGCACCCTGTGGATATCGATTCTTCGGAGGGCCATAACTCTTGGCTCGTTTAGAGTTACGGGAGCCATAACCAGTCAAAACGAAGGTATCTGTGAGTTCTACAGCTATGACGGCTTTCAGCCGTCACTGGTTAGTTTCATACTCAAAAAATCCTATCCGAACCTCAATCGGGTCAAGGAAGTTTTTTTCCCTTCGTTTTTTCGCCACGTGGATTTTTTCTATAAAACGGGATCCCCGTGGGTGGTCTATGATTTACCATAGCTGGAGAGTGGTGCACCATGGTACTGCAATGTTCCAAATCCATGCACTCATTTCTAAAGGTCGTACGGCACTGTTTCGTCATTTTGGACGGATGTTGCACCTTGCACCGTAGATGTTGCACCCTGTGGATATCGATTCTTCGGAGGGCCATAACTCTTGGCTCGTTTAGAGTTACGGGAGCCATAACCAGTCAAAACGAAGGTATCTGTGAGTTCTACAGCTATGACGGCTTTCAGCCGTCATTGGTTAGTTTCATACCCAAAAAATCCTATCCGAACCTCAATCGGGTCAAGGAAGTTTTTTACCCTTCGTTTTTCGTCACGTGGATTTTTTCTGTAAAACGGGATCCCCGTGGCTGGTCTATGATTTACCATCGCCGGAGAGTGGTGCACCATGGTACTGCAATGTTTCAAAACCATGCACTCATTTCTAAAGGTCGTACGGCACTGTTTCGTCATTTTGGACGGATGTTGCACCTTGCACCGTAGATGTTGCACCCTGTGGATATCGATTCTTCGGAGGGCCATAACTCTTGGCTCGTTTAGAGTTACGGGAGCCATAACCAGTCAAAACGAAGGTATATGTGAGTTCTACAGCTATGACGGCTTTCAGCCGTCACTGGTTAGTTTCATACCCAAAAAATCCTATCCGAACCTCAATCGGGTCAAGGAAGTTTTTTACCCTTCGTTTTTCGTCACGTGGATTTTTTCTGTAAAACGGGATCCCCGTGGCTGGTCTATGATTTACCATCGCTGGAGAGTGGTGCACCATGGTACTGCAATGTTTCAAAACCATGCACTCATTTCTAAAGGTCGTACGGCACTGTTTCGTCATTTTGGACGGATGTTGCACCTTGCACCGCAGATGTTGCACCCTGTGGATATCGATTCTTCGGAGGGCCATAACTCTTGGTTCGTTTAGAGTTACGGGAGCCATAACCAGTCAAAACGAAGGTATCTGTGAGTTCTACAGCTATGACGGCTTTCAGCCGTCACTGGTTAGTTTCATACTCAAAAAATCCTATCCGAACCTCAATCGGGTCAAGGAAGTTTTTTACCCTTCGTTTTTCCGTCACGTGGATTTTTTCTGTAAAACGGGATCCCCGTGTGTGGTCTATGATTTACCATAGCTGGAGAGTAGTGCACCATGGTACTGCAATGTTTCAAATCCATGCACTCATTTCTAAAGGTCGTACGGCACTGTTTCGTCATTTTGGACGGATGTTGCACCTTGCACCGTAGATGTTGCACCCTGTGGATATCGATTCTTCGGAGGGCCATAACTCTTCGCTCGTTTAGAGTTACGGGAGCCATAACCAGTCAAAATGAAGGTATCTGTGAGTTCTACAGCTATGACGGCTTTCAGCCGTCACTGGTTAGTTTCATACCCAAAAAATCCTATCCGAACCTCAATCGGGTCAAGGAAGTTTTTTACCCTTCGTTTTTTCGTCACGTGGATTTTTTCTGTAAAACGGGATCCCCGTGGCTGGTCTATGATTTACCATCGCTGGAGAGTGGTGCACCATGGTACTGCAATGTTTCAAATCCATGCACTCATTTCTAAAGGTCGTACGGCACTGTTTCGTCATTTTGGACGGATGTTGCACCTTGCACCATAGATGTTGCACCCTGTGGATATCGATTCTTCGGAGGGCCATAACTCTTGGCTCGTTTAGGGTTACGGGAGGCATAACCAGTCAAAACGAAGGTATCTGTGAGTTCTACAGCTATGACGGCTTTCAGTTGTCACTGGTTAGTTTCATACCCAAAAAATCCTATCCGAACCTCAATCGGGTCAAGGAAGTTTTTTACCCTTCGTTTTTCGTCACGTGGATTTTTTCTGTAAAACGGGATCCCCGTGGCTGGTCTATGATTTACCATCGCCGGAGAGTGGTGTACCATGGTACTGCAATGTTTCAAAACCATGCACTCATTTCTAAAGGTCGTACGGCACTGTTTCGTCATTTTGGACGGATGTTGCACCTTGCACCGTAGATGTTGCACCCTGTGGATATCGATTCTTCGGAGGGCCATAACTCTTGGTTCGTTTAGAGTTACGGGAGCCATAACCAGTCAAAACGAAGGTATCTGTGAGTTCTACAGCTATGACGGCTTTCAGCCGTCACTGGTTAGTTTCATACTCAAAAAATCCTATCCGAACCTCAATCGGGTCAAGGAAGTTTTTTACCCTTCGTTTTTTCGTCACGTGGATTTTTTCTGTAAAACGGGATCCCCGTGGGTGGTCTATGATTTACCATAGCTGGAGAGAGGTGCACCATGGTACTGCAATGTTTCAAATCCATGCACTCATTTCTAAAGGTCGTACGGCACTGTTTCGTCATTTTGGACGGATGTTGCACCTTGCACCGTAGATGTTGCACCCTGTGGATATCGATTCTTCGGAGGGCCATAACTCTTGGCTCGTTTAGAGTTACGGGAGCCATAACCAGTCAAAACGAAGGTATCTGTGAGTTCTACAGCTATGACGGCTTTCAGCCGTCATTGGTTAGTTTCATACCCAAAAAATCCTATCCGAACCTCAATCGGGTCAAGGAAGTTTTTTACCCTTCGTTTTTCGTCACGTGGATTTTTTCTGTAAAACGGGATCCCCGTGGCTGGTCTATGATTTACCATCGCCGGAGAGTGGTGCACCATGGTACTGCAATGTTTCAAAACCATGCACTCATTTCTAAAGGTCGTACGGCACTGTTTCGTCATTTTGGACGGATGTTGCACCTTGCACCGTAGATGTTGCACCCTGTGGATATCGATTCTTCGGAGGGCCATAACTCTTGGCTCGTTTAAGGTTACGGGAGCCATAACCAGTCAAAACGAAGGTATCTGTGAGTTCTACAGCTGTGACGGCTTTCAGCCGTCACTGGTTAGTTTCATACCCAAAAAATCCTATCCGAACCTCAATCGGGTCAAGGAAGTTTTTTACCCTTCGTTTTTCGTCACGTGGATTTTTTTTGTAAAACGGGATCCCCGTGGCTGGTCTATGATTTACCATCGCCGGAGAGTGGTGCACCATGGTACTGCAATGTTTCAAAACCATGCACTCATTTCTAAAGGTCGTACGGCACTGTTTCGTCATTTTGGACGGATGTTGCACCTTGCACCGTAGATGTTGCACCCTGTGGATATCGATTCTTCGGAGGGCCATAACTCTTGGCTCGTTTAGAGTTACGGGAGCCATAACCAGTCAAAACGAAGGTATCTGTGAGTTCTACAGCTATGACGGCTTTCCGCCGTCACTGGTTAGTTTCATACTCAAAAAATCCTATCCGAACCTCAATCGGGTCAAAGAAGTTTTTTACCCTTCGTTTTTTCGCCACGTGGATTTTTTATGTAAAACGGGATCCCCGTGGGTGGTCTATGATTTACCATAGCTGGAGAGTGGTGCACCATGGTACTGCAATGTTTAAAATCCATGCACTCATTTCTAAAGGTCGTACGGCACTGTTTCGTCATTTTGGACGGATGTTGCACCTTGCACCGTAGATGTTGCACCTTGTGGATATCGATTCTTCGGAGGGCCATAACTCTTGGTTCGTTTAGAGTTACGGGAGCCATAACCAGTCAAAACGAAGGTATCTGTGAGTTCTACAGCTATGACGGCTTTCAGCCGTCACTGGTTAGTTTCATACTCAAAAAATCCTATCCTAACCTCAATCGGGTCAAGGAAGTTTTTTACCCTTCGTTTTTTCGTCACGTGGATTTTTTCTGTAAAACGGGATCCCCGTGGGTGGTCTATGATTTACCATAGCTGGAGAGTGGTGCACCATGGTACTGCAATGTTTCAAATCCATGCACTCATTTCTAAAGGTCGTACGGCACTGTTTCGTCATTTTGGACGGATGTTGCACCTTGCACCGTAGATGTTGCACCCTGTGGATATCGATTCTTCGGAGGGCCATAACTCTTGGCTCATTTAGAGTTACGGGAGCCATAACCAGTCAAAACGAAGGTATCTGTGAGTTCTACAGCTATGACGGCTTTCAGCCGTCATTGGTTAGTTTCATACCCAAAAAATCCTATCCGAACCTCAATCTGGTCAAGGAAGTTTTTTACCCTTCGTTTTTCGTCACATGGATTTTTTCTGTAAAACGGGATCCCCGTGGCTGGTCTATGATTTACCATCGCCGGAGAGTGGTGCACCATGGTACTGCAATGTTTCAAAACCATGCACTCATTTCTAAAGGTCGTACGGCACTGTTTCGTCATTTTGGACGGATGTTGCACCTTGCACCGTAGATGTTGCACCCTGTGGATATCGATTCTTCGGAGGGCCATAACTCTTGGCTCGTTTAGAGTTACGGGAGCCATAACCAGTCAAAACAAAGGTATCTGTGAGTTCTACAGCTATGACGGCTTTCAGCCATCACTGGTTAGTTTCATACCCAAAAAATCCTATCCGAACCTCAATCGGGTCAAGGAAGTTTTTTACCCTTCGTTTTTCGTCACGTGGATTTTTTCTGTAAAACGGGATCCCCGTGGCTGGTCTATGATTTACCATCGCTGGAGAGTGGTGCACCATGGTACTGCAATGTTTCAAAACCATGCACTCATTTCTAAAGGTCGTACGGCACTGTTTCGTCATTTTGGACGGATGTTGCACCTTGCACCGTAGATGTTGCACCCTGTGGATATCGATTCTTCGGAGGGCCATAACTCTTGGCTCGTTTAGAGTTACGGGAGCCATAACCAGTCAAAACGAAGGTATCTGTGAGTTCTACAGCTATGATGACTTTCAGCCGTCACTGGTTAGTTTCATACCCAAAAAATCCTATCCGAACCTCAATCGGGTCAAGGAAGTTTTTTACCCTTCGTTTTTTCGTCACGTGGATTTTTTCTGTAAAACGGGATCCCCGTGGGTGGTCTATGATTTACCATAGCTGGAGAGTGGTGCACCATGGTACTGCAATGTTTCAAATCCATGCACTCATTTCTAAGGGTCGTACGACACTGTTTCGTCATTTTGGACGGATGTTGCACCTTGCACCGTAAATGTTACACCCTATGGATATCGATTCTTCGGAAGGCCATAACTCTTGGCTCGTTTAGAGTTACGGGAGCCATAACCAGTCAAAACGAAGGTATCTGTGAGTTCTACAGCTATGACGGCTTTCAGCCGTCACTGGTTAGTTTCATACCCAAAAAATAATATCCGAACCTCAATCGGGTCAAGGAAGTTTTTTACCCTTCGTTTTTTCGTCACGTGGATTTTTTCTGTAAAACGGGATCCCCGTGGCTGGTCTATGATTTACCATCGCTGGAGAGTGGTGCACCATGGTACTGCAATGTTCCAAATCCATGCACTCATTCCTAAAGGTCGTACGGCACTGTTTCGTCATTTTGGACGGATGTTGCACCTTGCACCGTAGATGTTGCACCCTGTGGATATCGATTCTTCGGAGGGCCATAACTCTTGGCTCATTTAGAGTTACGGGAGCCATAACCAGTCAAAACGAAGGTATCTGTGAGTTCTACAGCTACGACGGCTTTCAGCCGTCATTGGTTAGTTTCATACCCAAAAAATCCTATCCGAACCTCAATCTGGTCAAGGAAGTTTTTTACCCTTCGTTTTTCGTCACGTGGATTTTTTCTGTAAAACGGGATCCCCGTGGCTGGTCTATGATTTACCATCGCCGGAGAGTGGTGCACCATGGTACTGCAATGTTTCAAAACCATGCACTCATTTCTAAAGGTCGTACGGCACTGTTTCGTCATTTTGGACGGATGTTGCACCTTGCACCGTAGATGTTGCACCCTATGGATATCGATTCTTCGGAGGGCCATAACTCTTGGCTCGTTTAGAGTTACGGGAGCCATAACCAGTCAAAACGAAGGTATCTGTGAGTTCTACAGCTATGACGGCTTTCAGCCATCACTGGTTAGTTTCATACCCAAAAAATCCTATCCGAACCTCAATCGGGTCAAGGAAGTTTTTTACCCTTCGTTTTTCGTCACGTGGATTTTTTCTGTAAAACGGGATCCCCGTGGCTGGTCTATGATTTACCATCGCTGGAGAGTGGTGCACCATGGTACTGCAATGTTTCAAAACCATGCACTCATTTCTAAAGGTCGTACGCACTGTTTCGTCATTTTGGACGGATGTTGCACCTTGCACCGTAGATGTTGCACCCTGTGGATATCGATTCTTCGGAGGGCCATAACTCTTGGCTCGTTTAGAGTTACCGGAGCCATAACCAGTCAAAACGAAGGTATTTGTGAGTTCTACAGCTATGATGACTTTCATCCGTCACTGGTTAGTTTCATACCCAAAAAATCCTATCCGAACCTCAATCGGGTCAAGGAAGTTTTTTACCCTTCGTTTTTTCGTCACGTGGATTTTTTCTGTAAAACGGGATCCCCGTGGGTGGTCTATGATTTACCATAGCTGGAGAGTGGTGCACCATGGTACTGCAATGTTTCGAATCCATGCACTCATTTCTAAGGGTCGTACGGCACTGTTTCGTCATTTTGGACGGATGTTGCACCTTGCACCGTAAATGTTACACCCTGTGGATATCGATTCTTCGGAAGGCCATAACTCTTGGCTCGTTTAGAGTTACGGGAGCCATAACCAGTCAAAACGAAGGTATCTGTGAGTTCTACAGCTATGACGGCTTTCAGCCGTCACTGGTTAGTTTCATACCCAAAAAATAATATCCGAACCTCAATCGGGTCAAGGAAGTTTTTTACCCTTCGTTTTTTCGTCACGTGGATTTTTTCTGTAAAACGGGATCTCCGTGGCTGGTCTATGATTTACCATCGCTGGAGAGTGGTGCACCATGGTACTGCAATGTTCCAAATCCATGCACTCATTCCTAAAGGTCGTACGGCACTGTTTCGTCATTTTGGACGGATGTTGCACCTTGCACCGTAGATGTTGCACCCTGTGGATATCGATTCTTCGGAGGGCCATAACTCTTGGCTCGTTTAGAGTTACGGGAGCCAAAACCAGTCAAAATGAAGGTATCTGTGAGTTCTACAGTTTTGACCGCTTTCAGCCGTCACTGGTTAGTTTCATACCCAAATAATCCTATCCGAACCTCAATCGGGTCAAGGAAGTTTTTTACCCTTTGTTTTTTCGTCACGTGGATTTTTCTGTAAACGGGATCCCTATGGCTGGTCTATGATTTACCATCTCTGGAGAGTGGTGCACCATGGTACTGCAATGTTTCAAATCCATGCACTCATTTCTAAAGGTCGTACGGCACTGTTTCATCATTTTGGACGGATGTTGCACCTTGCACCGTAGATGTTGCACCCTGTGGATATCGATTCTTCGGAGGGCCATAACTCTTGGCTCGTTTAGAGTTACGGGAGCCATAACCAGTCAAAACGAAGGTATCTGTGAGTTCTACAGCTATGACGGCTTTCAGCCGTCACTGGTTAGTTTCATACCCAAAAAATCCTATCCGAACCTCAATCGGGTCAAGGAAGTTTTTTACCCTTCGTTTTTTCGTCACGTGGATTTTTCTGTAAAACGGGAACCCCGTGGCTGGTCTATGATTTAACATCGCTGGAGAGTGGTGCACCATGGTACTGCAATGTTTCAAATCCATTCACTCATTTCTAAAGGTCGTACGGCACTGTTCGTCATTTTGGACGGATGTTGCACCTTGCACCGTAGATGTTGCACCCTGTGGATATCGATTCTTCGGATGGCCATAACTCTTGGCTCGTTTAGAGTTACGGGAGCCATAACCAGTCAAAACGAACGTATCTATGAGTTCTACAGCTATGACAGCTTTCAACCGTCACTGGTTAGTTTAATACCCCAAAATCCTATCCGAACGTCAATCGGGTCATGGAAGTTTTTTACTCTTCGTTTTTTCGTCACGTGGATTTTTTCTGTAAAACGGGATCCCCGTGGCTGGTCTATGATTTACCATCGCTGGAGAGTAGTGCACCATGGTACTGCAATGTTTCAAATGCATGCACTCATTTCTAAAGGTCGTACGGCACTGTTTCGTCATTTTGGACGGATGTTGCACCTTGCACCGTGGATGTTGCACCTTGCACCGTAGATGTTGCACCCTGTGGATATCGATTCTTCGGAGGGCCATAACTCTTGGCTCGTTTATAGTTACGGGAGCCATAACCAGTCAAAACGAAGGTATCTGTGAGTTCTACAGCTATGACAGCTTTCAGCCGTCACTGGTTAGTTTCATACCCAAAAATCCTATCCGAACCTCAATCGGGTCATGGAAGTTTTTTACCCTTCGTTTTTTCGTCACGTGGATTTTTTCTGTAAAACGGGATCCCCGTGGTTGGTCTATGATTTACCATCGCTGGAGGGTGGTTCACCATGGTACTGCAATGTTTCAAATCCATGCACTCATTTCTAAAGGTCGTGCGGCACTGTTTCGTCATTTTGGACGGATGTTGCACCTTGCACCGTATATGTTGCACCCTGTGGATATCGATTCTTCGGAGGGCCATAACTCTTTGCTCGTTTAGAGTTACGGGAGCCATAACCAGTCAAAACGAAGGTATCTGTGAGTTCCACAGCTATGACTGCTTTCATCCGTCATTGGTTAGTTTCATACCCAAAAAATCCTATCCGAACCTCAATCGGGTCAAGGAAGTTTTTTACCCTTCGTTTTTTCGTCACATGGATTTTTTTTGTAAAACGGGATCCCCGTGGCTGGTCTATGATTTACCATCGCTGGAGAGTGGTGCACCATGGTACTGCAATGTTTCAAATCCATGCACTCATTTGTAAAGGTTGTACGGCACTGTTTCGTCATTTTGGACGGATGTTGCACCTTGCACCGTAGATGTTGCACCCAGTGGATATCGATTCTTCGGAGGGCCATAACTCTTGGCTCGTTTAGAGTTACGGGAGCCATAACCAGTCAAAACGAAGGTATCTATGATTTCTACAGCTATGACCGCTTTCAGCCGTCACTGGTTAGTTTCATATCCAAAAAATCCTATCCGAACCTCAATTGGGTCAAGGGATTCTTGTACCCTTCGTTTTTCGTCACGTGGATTTTTTCGGTAAAATGGGATCCCCATGGCTGGTCTATGATTTACCATCGCTGGAGAGTGGTGCACCATGGTACTGCAATGTTTCAAATCCATGCACTCATTTCTAAAGGTCGTACGGCACTGTTTAGTCATTTTGGACGGATGTTGCACCTTGCACCGTAGATGTTGCACCCTGTGGATATCGATTCTTCGGGGGGCCATAACTCTTGGCTCGTTTAGAGTTACGGGAGCCATAACCTGTCAAAACGAAGGTATCTGTGAGTTCTACATCTATGACAACTTTCAGCCATCACTGGTTAGTTTCATACCCAAAAATCCTATCCGAACCTCAATCGGGTCATGGAAGTTTTTTACCCTTCGTTTTTTCGTCACGTGGATTTTTTCTGTAAAAAGGGATACCCGTGGCTGGTCTATGATTTAACATCGCTGGAGAGTGGTGCACCATGGTACTGCAATATTTCAAATGCATGCAATCATTTCTAAAGGTCGTACGACACTGTTTCGTCATTTTGGATGGATGTTGCACCTTGCACCGTAGATGTTGCACCCTGTGGATATCGATTCTTCGGAGGTCCATAACTTTTGGCTCGTTTAGAGTTACGGGAGCCATAACTAGTCAAAACGAAGGTATCTGTGAGTTCTACAGCTGTGACGGCTTTCAACCATGACTGGTTAGGTTCATACCCAAAAAATCCTATCCGAACCTCAATCGGGTCAAGGAAGTTTTTTACCCTTCGTTTTTTCGTCACGTGGATTTATTCTGTAAAACGGGATCCCCGTGGCTGGTCTATGATTTACCATCGCTGGAGAGTGGTGCACCATGGTACTGCAATGTTTCAAATGCATGCACTCATTTCTAAAGGTCGTACGACACTGTTTCGTCATTTTGGACGGATGGTGCACCTTGCACCGTAGATGTTGCACCCTGTGGATATCGATTCTTCGGAGGGCCATAACACTTGGCTCGTTTATAGTTACGGGAGCCATAACCAGTCAAAACGAAGATATCTGTGAGTTCTACAGCTATGACGGCTTTCAGCCGTCACTGGTTAGTTTCATACCCAAAAAATCCTATCCGAACCTCAATCGGGTCAAGGAAGTTTTTTACCCTTCGTTTTTTCGTCACGTGGATTTTTTCTGTAAAACGGGATCCCCGTGGCTGGTCTATGATTTACCATCGCTGGAGAGTGGTGCACCATGGTACTGCAATGTTGCAAATCCATGCACTCATTTGTAAAGGTCGTACGGCACTGTTTCGTTATTTTGGACGGATGTTGCACCTTGCACCGTAGATGTTGCACCCTGTGGATATCGATTCTTCGGAGGGCCATAACTCTTGGCTCGTTTAGAGTTACGGGAGCCATAACCAGTCAAAACGAAGGTATCTGTGAGTTCTACAGCTATGACCGCTTTCAGCCATCACTGGTTAGTTTCATACCCAAAAAATCCTATCCGAACCTCAATCGGGTCATGGGATTCTTGTACCCTTCGTTTTTCGTCACGTGGATTTTTTCGGTAAAACCGGATCCCCGTGGCTGGTCTATTATTTACCATCGCTGGAGAGTGGTGCACCATGGTACTGCAATGTTTCAAATCCATGCACTCATTTCTAAAGGTCGTACGGCACTGTTTAGTCATTTTGGACGGATGTTGCACCTTGCACCGTAGATGTTGCACCCTGTGGATATCGATTCTTCGGAGGGCCATAACTCTTGGCTCGTTTAGAGTTACGGGAGCCATAACCAGTCAAAACGAAGGTATCTGTGAGTTCTACAGCTATGACAGCTTTCAGCCATCCTGGTTAGTTTCATACCCAAAAATCCTATCCGAACCTCAATCGCGTCATGGAAGTTTTTTACCCTTCGTTTTTTCGTCACGTGGATTTTTTCTGTAAAACCGGATCCCCGTTGCTGGTCTATGATTTACCATCGCTGGAGAGTGGTGCACCATGGTACTGCAATGTTTCAAATGCATGCACTCATTTCTAAAGGTCGTACGACACTGTTTCGTCATTTTGGACGGATGTTGCACCTTGCACCGTAGATGTTGCACCCTGTGGATATCGATTCTTCGGAGGGCCATAACTTTTGGCTTGTTTAGAGTTACGGGAGCCATAACTAGTCAAAACAAAGGTATCTGTGAGTTCAACAGCTATGACGGCTTTCAGCCGTCACTGTTTAGTTTCATACCCAAAAAATCCTATCCGAACCTCAATCGGGTCAAGGAAGTATTTTACCCTTCGTTTTTTCGTCACGAGGATTTTTTCTGTAAAACGGGATCCCCGTGGCTGGTCTATGATTTACCATCGCTGGAGAGTGGTGCACCATGGTACGGCAATGTTTCAAATCCATGCACTCATTTCTAAAGGTCGTACGGCACTGTTTAGTCATTTTGGACGGATGTTGCACCTTGCACCGTAGATGTTGCACCCTGTGGATATTGATTCTTCGGAGGGCCATAACTCTTGGCTCGTTTAGAGTTACGGGAGCCATAACCAGTCAAAACGAAGGTATCTGTGAGTTCTACAGCTATGACAGCTTTCAGCCATCACTGGTTAGTTTCATACCCAAAAATCCTATCCGAACCTCAATCGGGTCATGGAAGTTTTTTACCCTTTGTTTTTTCGTCACGTGGATTTTTTCTGTAAAATGGGATCCCCGTGGCTGGTCTATGATTTACCATCACTGGAGAGTGGTGCACCATGGTACTGCAATGTTTCAAATGCATGCACTCATTTCTAAAGGTCGTACGACACTGTTTCGTCATTTTGGACGGATGTTGCACCTTGCACCGTAGATGTTGCACCCTGTGGATATCGATTCTTCGGAGGGCCATAACTTTTGGCTCGTTTAGAGTTACGGGAGCCATAACGAGTCAAAACGAAGGTATCTGTGAGTTCTACAGCTATGACGGCTTTCAGCCGTCACTGGTTAGTTTCATACCCAAAAAATCCTATCCTAACCTCAATCGGGTCAAGGAAGTTTTTTATCCTTCGTTTTTTCATCACGTGGATTTTTTCTGTAAAACGGGATCCCCGTGGCTGGTCTATGATTTACCATCGCTGGAGAGTGGTGCACCATGGTACTGCAATGTTTCAAATGCATGCACTCATTTCTAAAGGTCGTACGGCACCGTTTCGTCATTTTGGACGGATGTTGCACCTTGCACCGTAGATGTTGCACCCTGTGGATATCGATTCTTCGGAGGGCCATAACTCTTGGCTCGTTTAGAGTTACGGGAGCCATAACCAGTCAAAACGAAGGTATCTGTGAGTTCTACAGCTATGACGGTTTCAGCCGTCACTGGTTAGTTTCATACCCAAAAAATCCTATCCGAACCTCAATCGGGTCAAGGAAGTTTTTTACCCTTCGTTTTTTCGTCACGTGGATTTTTTCTGTAAAACGGGATCCCCGTGGCTGGTCTATGATTTACCATCGCTGGAGAGTGGTGCACCATGGTACTGCAATGTTTCAAATCCATGCACTCATTTCTAAAGGTCGTACGGCACTGTTTAGTCATTTTGGACGGATGTTGCACCTTGCACCGTAGATGTTGCACCCTGTGGATATTGATTCTTCGGAGGGCCATAACTCTTGGCTCGTTTAGAGTTACGGGAGCCATAACCAGTCAAAACGAAGGTATCTGTGAGTTCTACAGCTATGACAGCTTTCAGCCATCACTGGTTAGTTTCATACCCAAAAATCCTATCCGAACCTCAATCGGGTCATGGAAGTTTTTTACCCTTTGTTTTTTCGTCACGTGGATTTTTTCTGTAAAACGGGATCCCCGTGGCTGGTCTATGATTTACCATCACTGGAGAGTGGTGCACCATGGTACTGCAATGTTTCAAATGCATGCACTCATTTCTAAAGGTCGTACGACACTGTTTCGTCATTTTGGACGGATGTTGCACCTTGCACCGTAGATGTTGCACCCTGTGGATATCGATTCTTCGGAGGGCCATAACTTTTGGCTCGTTTAGAGTTACGGGAGCCATAACTAGTCAAAACGAAGGTATCTGTGAGTTCTACAGCTATGACGGCTTTCAGCCGTCACTGGTTAGTTTCATACCCAAAAAATCCTATCCGAACCTCAATCGGGTCAAGGAAGTTTTTTATCCTTCGTTTTTTCGTCACGTGGATTTTTTCTGTAAAACGGGATCCCCGTGGCTGGTCTATGATTTACCATCGCTGGAGAGTGGTGCACCATGGTACTGCAATGTTTCAAATGCATGCACTCATTTCTAAAGGTCGTACGGCACCGTTTCGTCATTTTGGACGGATGTTGCACCTTGCACCGTAGATGTTGCACCCTGTGGATATCGATTTTTCGGAGGGCCATAACTCTTGGCTCGTTTAGAGTTACGGGAGCCATAACCAGTCAAAACGAAGGTATCTGTGAGTTCTACAGCTATGACGGTTTCAGCCGTCGCTGGTTAGTTTCATACCCAAAAAATCCTATCCGAACCTCAATCGGGTCAAGGAAGTTTTTTACCCTTCGTTTTTTCGTCACGTGGATTTTTTCTGTAAAACGGGATCCCCGTGGCTGGTCTATGATTTACCATCGCTGGAGAGTGGTGCACCATGGTACTACAATGTTTCAAATCCATGCACTCATTTCTAAAGGTCGTACGGCACTGTTTAGTCATTTTGGACGGATGTTGCACCTTGCACCGTAGATGTTGCACCCTGTGGATATTGATTCTTCGGAGGGCCATAACTCTTGGCTCGTTTAGAGTTACGGGAGCCATAACAAGTCAAAACGAAGGTATCTGTGAGTTCTACAGCTATGACAGCTTTCAGCCATCACTGGTTAGTTTCATACCCAAAAATCCTATCCGAACCTCAATCGGGTCATGGAAGTTTTTTACCCTTTGTTTTTTCGTCACGTGGATTTTTTCTGTAAAACGGGATCCCCGTGGCTGGTCTATGATTTACCATCACTGGAGAGTGGTGCACCATGGTACTGCAATGTTTCAAATGCATGCACTCATTTCTAAAGGTCGTACGACACTGTTTCGTCATTTTGGACGGATGTTGCACCTTGCACCGTAGATGTTGCACCATGTGGATATCGATTCTTCGGAGGGCCATAACTTTTGGCTCGTTTAGAGTTACGGGAGCCATAACTAGTCAAAACGAAGGTATCTGTGAGTTCTACAGCTATGACGGCTTTCAGCCGTCACTGGTTAGTTTCATACCCAAAAAATCCTATCCGAACCTCAATCGGGTCAAGGAAGTTTTTTATCCTTCGTTTTTTCGTCACGTGGATTTTTTCTGTAAAACGGGATCCCCGTGGCTGGTCTATGATTTACCATCGCTGGAGAGTGGTGCACCATGGTACTGCAATGTTTCAAATGCATGCACTCATTTCTAAAGGTCGTACGGCACCGTTTCGTCATTTTGGACGGATGTTGCACCTTGCACCGTAGATGTTGCACCCTGTGGATATCGATTCTTCGGAGGGCCATAACTCTTGGCTCGTTTAGAGTTACGGGAGCCATAACCAGTCAAAACGAAGGTATCTGTGAGTTCTACAGCTATGACGGCTTTCAGCCGTCACTGGTTAGTTTCATACCCAAAAAATCCTATCCGAACCTCAATCGGGTCAAGGAAGTTTTTTACCCTTCGTTTTTTCGTCACGTGGATTTTTTCTGTAAAACGGGATCCCCGTGGCTGGTCTATGATTTACCATCGCTGGAGAGTCGTGCACCATGGTACTGCAATGTTTCAAATCCATGCACTCATTTCTAAAGGTCGCACGGCACTGTTTCGTCATTTTGGACGGATGTTGCACCTTGCACCGTAGATGTTGCACCCTATGGATATCGATTCTTCGGAGGGCCATAACTCTTGGCTCGTTTAGAGTTACGGGAGCCATAACCAGTCAAAACGAAGGTATCTGTGAGTTCTACAGCTATGACAGCTTTCAGCCATCACTGGTTAGTTTCATACCCAAAAATCCTATCCGAACCTCAATCGGGTCATGGAAGTTTTTTAACCTTCGTTTTATCGTCACGTGGATTTTTTCTGTAAAACGGGATCCCCGTGGTTGGTCTATGATTTACCATCGCTGGAGAGTAGTGCACCATGGTACTGCAATGTTTCAAATGCATGCACTCATTTCTAAAGGTCGTACGACACTGTTTCGTCATTTTGGACGGATATCGCACCTTGCACCGTAGATGTTGCACCCTGTGGATATCGATTCTTCGGAGGGCCATAACTTTTGGCTCGTTTAGAGTTACGGGAGCCATAACCAGTCAAAAAGAAGGTATCTATGAGTTCTACAGCTATGATGGCTTTCAGCCGTCACTGGTTAGTGTCATACCCAAAAAATCCTATCCGAACCTCAATCGGGTCAAGGAAGTTTTTTACCCTTCGTTTTTTCGTCACGTGGATTTTTTCTGTAAAACGGGATCCCCGTGGCTGGTCTATGATTTACCATTGCTGGAGAGTGGTGCACCATGGTACTGCAATGTTTCAAAATCATGCACTCATTTCTAAAGGTCGTACGGCACTGTTTCGTCATTTTGGACGGATGTTGCACCTTGCACCGTAGATGTTGCACCCTGTGGATATCGATTCTTCGAAGGGCCATAACTCTTGGCTCGTTTAGAGTTACGGGAGCCATAACCAGTCAAAATGAAGGTATCTGTGAGTTCTACAGCTATGACAGCTTTCAGCCGTCACTGGTTAGTTTCATACCGAAAAAATCCTATCCGAACCACAATCGGGTCAAGGAAGTTTTTTACCCTTCGTTTTTTCGTCACGTGGATTTTTTCTGTAAAATGGGATCCCCGTGGGTGGTCTATGATTTACCATAGCTGGAGAGTGGTGCACCATGGTACTGCAATGTTTCAAATCCATGCACTCATTTCTAAAGGTCGTACGGCACTGTTTTGTCATTTTGGACGGATGTTGCACCTTGCACCGTAGATGTTGCACCCTGTGGATATCGATTCTTCGGAGGGCCATAACTCTTGGCTCGTTTAGAGTTACGGGAGCCATAACCAGTCAAAACGAAGGTATCTGTGAGTTCTACAGCTATGACAGCTTTCAGCCGTCACTGGTTAGTTTCATACCCAAAAAATCCTATCCGAACCTCAATCGGGTCAAGGAAGTTTTTTACCCTTCGTTTTTTCGTCACGTGGATTTTTTCTGTAAAACGGGATCCCCGTGGCTGGTCTATGATTTACCATCGCTGGAGAGTGGTGCACCATGGTACTGCAATGTATCAAATCCATGCACTCATTTCTAAAGGTCGTACGACACTGTTTCGTCATTTTGGACGGATGTTGCACCTTGCACCGTAGATGTTGCACCCTATGGATATCGATTCTTCGGAGGGCCATAACTCTTGGCTCGTTTAGAGTTACGGGAGCCATAACCAGTCAAAACGAAGGTATCTGTGAGTTCTACAGCTATGACAGCTTTCAGCCATCACTGGTTAGTTTCATACCCAAAAATCCTATCCGAACCTCAATCGGGTCATGGAAGTTTTTTACCCTTCGTTTTTTCGTCACGTGGATTTTTCTGTAAAACGGGATCCCCGTGGCTGGTCTATGATTTACCATCGCTGGAGAGTGGTGCACCATGGTACTGCAATGTTTCAAATGCATGCACTCATTTCTAAAGGTCGTACGGCACTGTTTCGTCATTTTGGACGGATATCGCACCTTGCACCGTAGATGTTGCACCCTGTGGATATCGATTCTTCGGAGGGCCATAACTTTTGGCTCGTTTAGAGTTACGGGAGCCATAACCAGTCAAAAAGAAGGTATCTATGAGTTCTACAGCTATGACGGCTTTCAGCCGTCACTGGTTAGTGTCATACCCAAAAAATCCTATCCGAACCTCAATCGGGTCAAGGAAGTTTTTTACCCTTCGTTTTTTCGTCACGTGGATTTTTTCTGTAAAACGGGATCCCCGTGGCTGGTCTATGATTTACCATTGCTGGAGAGTGGTGCACCATGGTACTGCAATGTTTCAAAATCATGCACTCATTTCTAAAGGTCGTACGACACTGTTTCGTCATTTTGGACGGATGTTGCACCTTGCACCGTAGATGTTGCACCCTGTGGATATCGATTCTTCGAAGGGCCATAACTCTTGGCTCGTTTAGAGTTACGGGAGCCATAACCAGTAAAAATGAAGGTATCTGTGAGTTCTACAGCTATGACAGCTTTCAGCCGTCACTGGTTAGTTTCATACCGAAAAAATCCTATCCGAACCTCAATCGGGTCAAGGAAGTTTTTTACCCTTCGTTTTTTCGTCACGTGGATTTTTTCTGTAAAACGGGATCCCCGTGGCTGGTCTATGATTTACCATAGCTGGAGAGTGGTGCACCATGGTACTGCAATGTTTCAAATCCATGCACTCATTTATAAAGGTCGTACGGCACTGTTTCGTCATTTTGGACGGATGTTGCACCTTGCACCGTAGATGTTGCACCCTGTCGATATCGATTCTTCGGAGGGCCATAACTCTTGGCTCGTTTAGAGTTACGGGAGCCATAACCAGTCAAAACGAAGGTATCTGTGAGTTCTACAGCTATGATGGCTTTCGGCCGTCACTGGTTAGTTTCATACCCAAAAAATCCTATCCGAACCTCAATCGGGTCAAGGAAGTTTTTTACCCTTCGTTTTATCGTCACGTGGATTTTTTCTGTAAAACGGGATCCCCGTGGCTGGTCTATGATTTACCATCGCTGGAGAGTGGTGCACCATGGTACTGCAATGTTTCAAATCCATGCACTCATTTCTAAAGGTCGTACGGCACTGTTTCGTCATTTTGGACGGATGGTGCACCTTGCACCGTAGATGTTGCACCCTGTGGATATCGATTCTTCGGAGGGCCATAACTCTTGGCTCGTTTAGAGTTACGGGAGCCATAACCAGTCAAAACGAAGGTATCTGTGAGTTCTACAGCTATGACATCTTTCAGCCGTCACTGGTTAGTTTCATACCCAAAAAATCCTATCCGAACCTCAATCGGGTCAAGGAAGTTTTTTACCCTTCGTTTTATCGTCACGTGGATTTTTTCTGTAAAACGGGATCCCCGTGGCTGGTCTATGATTTACCATCGCTGGAGAGTGGTGCACCATGGTACTGCAATGTTTCAAATCCATGCACTCATTTCTAAAGGTCGTACGGCACTGTTTCGTCATTTTGGACGGATGTTGCACCTTGCACCGTAGATGTTGCACCCTGTGGATATCGATTCTTCGGAGGGCCATAACTCTTGGCTCGTTTAGAGTTACGGGAGCCATAACCAGTCAAAACGAAGGTATCTGTGAGTTCTACAGCTATGACATCTTTCAGCCGTCACTGGTTAGTTTCATACCCAAAAAATCCTATCCGAACCTCAATCGGGTCAAGGAAGTTTTTTACCCTTCGTTTTTTCGTCACGTGGATTTTTTCGGTAAAACGGGATCCCCGTGGCTGGTCTATGATTTACCATCGCTGGAGAGTGGTGCACCATGGTACTGCAATGTTTCAAATCCATGCACTCATTTCTAAAGGTCGTACGGCACTGTTTTGTCATTTTGGACGGATGTTGCACCTTGCACCGTAGATGTTGCACCTTGTGGATATCGATTCTTCGGAGGGCCATAACTCTTGGCTCGTTTAGAGTTACGGGAGCCATAACCAGTCAAAACGAAGGTATCTGTGAGTTCTACAGCTATGATGGCTTTCAGCCATCACTGGTTAGTTTCATACCCAAAAAAATTCTATCCGAACCTCAATCGGGTCAAGGAAGTTTTTTACCCTTTGTTTTTTCGTCACGTGGATTTTTTCTGTAAAACGGGATCCCCGTGGCTGGTCTATGATTTACCATCGCTGGAGAGTGGTGCACCATGGTACTGCAATGTTTCAAATCCATGCACTCATTTCTAAAGGTCGTACGACACTGTTTCGTCATTTTGGACGGATGTTGCACCTTGCACCGTAGATGTTGCACCCTGTGGATATCGATTCTTCGGAGGGCCATAACTCTTGGCTCGTTTAGAGTTACGGGAGCCATAACCAGTCAAAACGAAGGTATCTGTGAGTTCTACCGCTATGATAGCTTTCAGCCATCACTGGTTAGTTTCATACCCAAAAATCCTATCCGAACCTCAATCGGGTCATGGAAGTTTTTTACCCTTCGTTTTTTCGTCACGTGGATTTTTTCTGTAAAACGGGATCCCCGTGGCTGGTCTATGATTTACCATCGCTGGAGAGTGGTGCACCATGGTACTGCAATGTTTCAAATGCATGCACTCATTTCTAAAGGTCGTACGGCACTGTTTCGTCATTTTGGACGGATATCGCACCTTGCACCGTAGATGTTGCACCCTGTGGATATCGATTCTTCGGAGGGCCAAAACTTTTGGCTCGTTTAGAGTTACGGGAGCCATAACCAGTCAAAAAGAAGGTATCTGTGAGTTCTACAGCTATGACGGCTTTCAGCCGTCACTGGTTAGTGTCATACCCAAAAAATCCTATCCGAACCTCAATCGGGTCAAGGAAGTTTTTTACCCTTCGTTTTTTCGTCACGTGGATTTTTTCCGTAAAACGGGATCCCCGTGGCTGGTCTATGATTTACCATCGCTGGAGAGTGGTGCACCATGGTACTGCAATGTTTCAAATCCATGCACTCATTTCTAAAGGTCGTACGACACTGTTTCGTCATTTTGGACGGATGTTGCACCTTGCACCGTAGATGTTGCACCCTATGGATATCGATTCTTCGGAGGGCCATAACTCTTGGCTCGTTTAGAGTTACGGGAGCCATAACCAGTCAAAACGAAGGTATCTGTGAGTTCTACAGCTATGACATCTTTCAGCCGTCACTGGTTAGTTTCATACCCAAAAAATCCTATCCGAACCTCAATCGGGTCAAGGAAGTTTTTTACCCTTCGTTTTTTCGTCACGTGGATTTTTTCGGTAAAACGGGATCCCCGTGGCTGGTCTATGATTTACCATCGCTGGAGAGTGGTGCACCATGGTACTGCAATGTTTCAAATCCATGCACTCATTTCTAAAGGTCGTACGTCACTGTTTTGTCATTTTGGACGGATGTTGCACCTTGCACCGTAGATGTTGCACCCTGTGGATATCGATTCTTCGGAGGGCCATAACTCTTGGCTCGTTTAGAGTTACGGGAGCCATAACCAGTCAAAACGAAGGTATCTGTGAGTTCTACAGCTATGACGGCTTTTAGCCGTCACTGGTTAGTTTCATACCCAAAAAAATTCTATCCGAACCTCAATCGGGTCAAGGAAGTTTTTTACCCTTTGTTTTTTCGTCACGTGGATTTTTTCTGTAAAACGGGATCCCCGTGGCTGGTCTATGATTTACCATCGCTGGAGAGTAGTGCACCATGGTACTGCAATGTTTCAAATCTATGCACTCATTTCTAAAGGTCGTACGGCACTGTTTCGTCATTTTGGACGGATGTTGCACCTTGCACCGTAGATGTTGCACCCTGTGGATATCGATTCTTCGGAGGGCCATAACTCTTGGCTCGTTTAGAGTTACGGGAGCCATAACCAGTCAAAACGAAGGTATCTGTGAGTTCTACCGCTATGACAGCTTTCAGCCATCACTGGTTAGTTTCATACCCAAAAATCCTATCCGAACCTCAATCGGGTCATGGAAGTTTTTTACCCTTCGTTTTTTCGTCACGTGGATTTTTTCTGTAAAACGGGATCCCCGTGGCTGGTCTATGATTTACCATCGCTGGAGAGTGGTGCACCATGGTACTGCAATGTTTCGAATGCATGCACTCATTTCTAAAGGTCGTACGGCACTGTTTCGTCATTTTGGACGGATATCGCACCTTGCACCGTAGATGTTGCACCCTGTGGATATCGATTATTCGGAGGGCCATAACTTTTGGCTCGTTTAGAGTTACGGGAGCCATAACCAGTCAAAAAGAAGGTATCTGTGAGTTCTACAGCTATGACGGCTTTCAGCCGTCACTGGTTAGTGTCATACCCAAAAAATCCTATCCGAACCTCAATCGGGTCAAGGAAGTTTTTTACCCTTCGTTTTTTCGTCACGTGGATTTTTTCTGTAAAACGGGATCCCCGTGGCTGGTCTATGATTTACCATCGCTGGAGAGTGGTGCACCATGGTACTGCAATGTTTCAAAATCATGCACTCATTTCTAAAGGTCGTACGGCACTGTTTCGTCATTTTGGACGGATGTTGCACCTTGCACCGTAGATGTTGCACCCTGTGGATATCGATTCTTCGGAGGGCCATAACTCTTGGCTCGTTTAGAGTTACGGGAGCCATAACCAGTCAAAACGAAGGTATCTGTGAGTTCTACAGCTATGACGGCTTTCGGCCGTCACTGGTTAGTTTCATACCCAAAAAATCCTATCCGAACCTCAATCGGGTCAAGGAAGTTTTTTACCCTTCGTTTTTTCGTCACGTGGATTTTTTCTGTAAAACGGGATCTCCGTGGCTGGTCTATGATTTACCATCGCTGGAGAGTGGTGCACCATGGTACTGCAATGTTTCAAATCCATGCACTCATTTCTAAAGGTCGTACGGCACTGTTTCGTCATTTTGGACGGATGTTGCACCTTGCACCGTAGATGTTGCACCCTGTGGATATCGATTCTTCGGAGGGCCATAACTCTTGGCTCGTTTAGAGTTATGGGAGCCATAACCAGTCAAAACGAAGGTATCTGTGAGTTCTACAGCTATGACATCTTTCAGCCATCACTGGTTAGTTTCATACCCAAAAAATCCTATCCGAACCTCAATCGGGTCAAGGAAGTTTTTTACCCTTCGTTTTTTCGTCACGTGGATTTTTTCGGTAAAACGGGATCCCCGTGGCTGGTCTATGATTTACCATCGCTGGAGAGTGGTGCACCATGGTACTGCAATGTTTCATATCCATGCACTCATTTCTAAAGGTCGTACGGCACTGTTTCGTCATTTTGGACGGATGTTGCACCTTGCACCGTAGATGTTGCACCCTGTGGATATCGATTCTTCGGAGGGCCATAACTCTTGGCTCGTTTAGAGTTACGGGAGCCATAACCAGTCAAAACGAAGGTATCTGTGAGTTCTACAGCTATGACGGCTTTCAGCCGTCACTGGTTAGTTTCATACCCAAAAAAATTCTATCCGAACCTCAATCGGGTCAAGGAAGTTTTTTACCCTTTGTTTTTTCGTCACGTGGATTTTTTTTGTAAAACGGGATCCCCGTGGCTGGTCTATGATTTACCATCGCTGGAGAGTGGTGCACCATGGTACTGCAATGTTTCAAATCCATGCACTCATTTCTAAAGGTCGTACGTCACTGTTTTGTCATTTTGGACGGATGTTGCACCTTGCACCGTAGATGTTGCACCCTGTGGATATCGATTCTTCGGAGGGCCATAACTCTTGGCTCGTTTAGAGTTACGGGAGCCATAACCAGTCAAAACGAAGGTATCTGTGAGTTCTACAGCTATGACGGCTTTTAGCCGTCACTGGTTAGTTTCATACCCAAAAAAATTCTATCCGAACCTCAATCGGGTCAAGGAAGTTTTTTACCCTTTGTTTTTTCGTCACGTGGATTTTTTCTGTAAAACGGGATCCCCGTGGCTGGTCTATGATTTACCATCGCTGGAGAGTAGTGCACCATGGTACTGCAATGTTTCAAATCCATGCACTCATTTCTAAAGGTCGTACGGCACTGTTTCGTCATTTTGGACGGATGTTGCACCTTGCACCGTAGATGTTGCACCCTGTGGATATCGATTCTTCGGAGGGCCATAACTCTTGGCTCGTTTAGAGTTACGGGAGCCATAACCAGTCAAAACGAAGGTATCTGTGAGTTCTACCGCTATGACAGCTTTCAGCCATCACTGGTTAGTTTCATACCCAAAAATCCTATCCGAACCTCAATCGGGTCATGGAAGTTTTTTACCCTTCGTTTTTTCGTCACGTGGATTTTTTCTGTAAAACGGGATCCCCGTGGCTGGTCTATGATTTACCATCGCTGGAGAGTGGTGCACCATGGTACTGCAATGTTTCGAATGCATGCACTCATTTCTAAAGGTCGTACGGCACTGTTTCGTCATTTTGGACGGATATCGCACCTTGCACCGTAGATGTTGCACCCTGTGGATATCGATTCTTCGGAGGGCCATAACTTTTGGCTCGTTTAGAGTTACGGGAGCCATAACCAGTCAAAAAGAAGGTATCTGTGAGTTCTACAGCTATGACGGCTTTCAGCCGTCACTGGTTAGTGTCATACCCAAAAAATCCTATCCGAACCTCAATCGGGTCAAGGAAGTTTTTTACCCTTCGTTTTTTCGTCACGTGGATTTTTTCTGTAAAACGGGATCCCCGTGGCTGGTCTATGATTTACCATCGCTGGAGAGTGGTGCACCATGGTACTGCAATGTTTCAAAATCATGCACTCATTTCTAAAGGTCGTACGGCACTGTTTCGTCATTTTGGACGGATGTTGCACCTTGCACCGTAGATGTTGCACCCTGTGGATATCGATTCTTCGGAGGGCCATAACTCTTGGCTCGTTTAGAGTTACGGGAGCCATAACCAGTCAAAACGAAGGTATCTGTGAGTTCTACAGCTATGACGGCTTTCGGCCGTCACTGGTTAGTTTCATACCCAAAAAATCCTATCCGAACCTCAATCGGGTAAAGGAAGTTTTTTACCCTTCGTTTTTTCGTCACGTGGATTTTTTCTGTAAAACGGGATCTCCGTGGCTGGTCTATGATTTATCATCGCTGGAGAGTGGTGCACCATGGTACTGCAATGTTTCAAATCCATGCACTCATTTCTAAAGGTCGTACGGCACTGTTTCGTCATTTTGGACGGATGTTGCACCTTGCACCGTAGATGTTGCACCCTGTGGATATCGATTCTTCGGAGGGCCATAACTCTTGGCTCGTTTAGAGTTATGGGAGCCATAACCAGTCAAAACGAAGGTATCTGTGAGTTCTACAGCTATGACATCTTTCAGCCGTCACTGGTTAGTTTCATACCCAAAATATCCTATCCGAACCTCAATCGGGTCAAGGAAGTTTTTTACCCTTCGTTTTTTCGTCACGTGGATTTTTTCGGTAAAACGGGATCCCCGTGGCTGGTCTATGATTTACCATCGCTGGAGAGTGGTGCACCATGGTACTGCAATGTTTCATATCCATGCACTCATTTCTAAAGGTCGTACGGCACTGTTTCGTCATTTTGGACGGATGTTGCACCTTGCACCGTAGATGTTGCACCCTGTGGATATCGATTCTTCGGAGGGCCATAACTCTTGGCTCGTTTAGAGTTACGGGAGCCATAACCAGTCAAAACGAAGGTATCTGTGAGTTCTACAGCTATGACGGCTTTTAGCCGTCACTGGTTAGTTTCATACCCAAAAAAATTCTATCCGAACCTCAATCGGGTCAAGGAAGTTTTTTACCCTTTGTTTTTTCGTCACGTGGATTTTTTTTGTAAAACGGGATCCCCGTGGCTGGTCTATGATTTACCATCGCTGGAGAGTGGTGCACCATGGTACTGCAATGTTTCAAATCCATGCACTCATTTCTAAAGGTCGTACGGCACTGTTTCGTCATTTTGGACGGATGTTGCACCTTGCACCGTAGATGTTGCACCCTGTGGATATCGATTCTTCGGAGGGCCATAACTCTTGGCTCGTTTAGAGTTACGGGAGCCATAACCAGTCAAAACGAAGGTATCTGTGAGTTCTACAGCTATGACATCTTTCAGCCGTCACTGGTTAGTTTCATACCCAAAAAATCCTATCCGAACCTCAATCGGGTCAAGGAAGTTTTTTACCCTTCGTTTTTTCGTCACGTGGATTTTTTCGGTAAAACGGGATCCCCGTGGCTGGTCTATGATTTACCATCGCTGGAGAGTGGTGCACCATGGTACTGCAATGTTTCAAATCCATGCACTCATTTCTAAAGGTCGTACGGCACTGTTTTGTCATTTTGGACGGATGTTGCACCTTGCACCGTAGATGTTGCACCTTGTGGATATCGATTCTTCGGAGGGCCATAACTCTTGGCTCGTTTAGAGTTACGGGAGCCATAACCAGTCAAAACGAAGGTATCTGTGAGTTCTACAGCTATGATGGCTTTCAGCCATCACTGGTTAGTTTCATACCCAAAAAAATTCTATCCGAACCTCAATCGGGTCAAGGAAGTTTTTTACCCTTTGTTTTTTCGTCACGTGGATTTTTTCTGTAAAACGGGATCCCCGTGGCTGGTCTATGATTTACCATCGCTGGAGAGTGGTGCACCATGGTACTGCAATGTTTCAAATCCATGCACTCATTTCTAAAGGTCGTACGGCACTGTTTCGTCATTTTGGACGGATGTTGCACCTTGCACCGTAGATGTTGCACCCTGTGGATATCGATTCTTCGGAGGGCCATAACTCTTGGCTCGTTTAGAGTTACGGGAGCCATAACCAGTCAAAACGAAGGTATCTGTGAGTTCTACCGCTATGATAGCTTTCAGCCATCACTGGTTAGTTTCATACCCAAAAATCCTATCCGAACCTCAATCGGGTCATGGAAGTTTTTTACCCTTCGTTTTTTCGTCACGTGGATTTTTTCTGTAAAACGGGATCCCCGTGGCTGGTCTATGATTTACCATCGCTGGAGAGTGGTGCACCATGGTACTGCAATGTTTCAAATGCATGCACTCATTTCTAAAGGTCGTACGGCACTGTTTCGTCATTTTGGACGGATATCGCACCTTGCACCGTAGATGTTGCACCCTGTGGATATCGATTCTTCGGAGGGCCAAAACTTTTGGCTCGTTTAGAGTTACGGGAGCCATAACCAGTCAAAAAGAAGGTATCTGTGAGTTCTACAGCTATGACGGCTTTCAGCCGTCACTGGTTAGTGTCATACCCAAAAAATCCTATCCGAACCTCAATCGGGTCAAGGAAGTTTTTTACCCTTCGTTTTTTCGTCACGTGGATTTTTTCTGTAAAACGGGATCCCCGTGGCTGGTCTATGATTTACCATCGCTGGAGAGTGGTGCACCATGGTACTGCAATGTTTCAAAATCATGCACTCATTTCTAAAGGTCGTACGGCACTGTTTCGTCATTTTGGACGGATGTTGCACCTTACACCGTAGATGTTGCACCCTGTGGATATCGATTCTTCGGAGGGCCATAACTCTTGGCTCGTTTAGAGTTACGGGAGCCATAACCAGTCAAAACAAAGGTATCTGTGAGTTCTACAGCTATGACGGCTTTCGGCCGTCACTGGTTAGTTTCATACCCAAAAAATCCTATCCGAACCTCAATCGGGTCAAGAAAGTTTTTTACCCTTCGTTTTTTCGTCACGTGGATTTTTTCCGTAAAACGGGATCCCCGTGGCTGGTCTATGATTTACCATCGCTGGAGAGTGGTGCACCATGGTACTGCAATGTTTCAAATCCATGCACTCATTTCTAAAGGTCGTACGACACTGTTTCGTCATTTTGGACGGATGTTGCACCTTGCACCGTAGATGTTGCACCCTATGGATATCGATTCTTCGGAGGGCCATAACTCTTGGCTCGTTTAGAGTTACGGGAGCCATAACCAGTCAAAACGAAGGTATCTGTGAGTTCTACAGCTATGACATCTTTCAGCCGTCACTGGTTAGTTTCATACCCAAAAAATCCTATCCGAACCTCAATCGGGTCAAGGAAGTTTTTTACCCTTCGTTTTTTCGTCACGTGGATTTTTTCGGTAAAACGGGATCCCCGTGGCTGGTCTATGATTTACCATCGCTGGAGAGTGGTGCACCATGGTACTGCAATGTTTCAAATCCATGCACTCATTTCTAAAGGTCGTACGTCACTGTTTTGTCATTTTGGACGGATGTTGCACCTTGCACCGTAGATGTTGCACCCTGTGGATATCGATTCTTCGGAGGGCCATAACTCTTGGCTCGTTTAGAGTTACGGGAGCCATAACCAGTCAAAACGAAGGTATCTGTGAGTTCTACAGCTATGACGGTTTTTAGCCGTCACTGGTTAGTTTCATACCCAAAAAAATTCTATCCGAACCTCAATCGGGTCAAGGAAGTTTTTTACCCTTTGTTTTTTCGTCACGTGGATTTTTTCTGTAAAACGGGATCCCCGTGGCTGGTCTATGATTTACCATCGCTGGAGAGTAGTGCACCATGGTACTGCAATGTTTCAAATCTATGCACTCATGTCTAAAGGTCGTACGGCACTGTTTCGTCATTTTGGACGGATGTTGCACCTTGCACCGTAGATGTTGCACCCTGTGGATATCGATTCTTCGGAGGGCCATAACTCTTGGCTCGTTTAGAGTTACGGGAGCCATAACCAGTCAAAACGAAGGTATCTGTGAGTTCTACCGCTATGACAGCTTTCAGCCATCACTGGTTAGTTTCATACCCAAAAATCCTATCCGAACCTCAATCGGGTCATGGAAGTTTTTTACCCTTCGTTTTTTCGTCACGTGGATTTTTTCTGTAAAACGGGATCCCCGTGGCTGGTCTATGATTTACCATCGCTGGAGAGTGGTGCACCATGGTACTGCAATGTTTCGAATGCATGCACTCATTTCTAAAGGTCGTACGGCACTGTTTCGTCATTTTGGACGGATATCGCACCTTGCACCGTAGATGTTGCACCCTGTGGATATCGATTCTTCGGAGGGCCATAACTTTTGGCTCGTTTAGAGTTACGGGAGCCATAACCAGTCAAAAAGAAGGTATCTGTGAGTTCTACAGCTATGACGGCTTTCAGCCGTCACTGGTTAGTGTCATACCCAAAAAATCCTATCCGAACCTCAATCGGGTCAAGGAAGTTTTTTACCCTTCGTTTTTTCGTCACGTGGATTTTTTCTGTAAAACGGGATCCCCGTGGCTGGTCTATGATTTACCATCGCTGGAGAGTGGTGCACCATGGTACTGCAATGTTTCAAAATCATGCACTCATTTCTAAAGGTCGTACGGCACTGTTTCGTCATTTTGGACGGATGTTGCACCTTGCACCGTAGATGTTGCACCCTGTGGATATCGATTCTTCGGAGGGCCATAACTCTTGGCTCGTTTAGAGTTACGGGAGCCATAACCAGTCAAAACGAAGGTATCTGTGAGTTCTACAGCTATGACGGCTTTCGGCCGTCACTGGTTAGTTTCATACCCAAAAAATCCTATCCGAACCTCAATCGGGTCAAGGAAGTTTTTTACCCTTCGTTTTTTCGTCACGTGGATTTTTTCTGTAAAACGGGATCTCCGTGGCTGGTCTATGATTTACCATCGCTGGAGAGTGGTGCACCATGGTACTGCAATGTTTCAAATCCATGCACTCATTTCTAAAGGTCGTACGGCACTGTTTCGTCATTTTGGACGGATGTTGCACCTTGCACCGTAGATGTTGCACCCTGTGGATATCGATTCTTCGGAGGGCCATAACTCTTGGCTCGTTTAGAGTTATGGGAGCCATAACCAGTCAAAACGAAGGTATCTGTGAGTTCTACAGCTATGACATCTTTCAGCCATCACTGGTTAGTTTCATACCCAAAAAATCCTATCCGAACCTCAATCGGGTCAAGGAAGTTTTTTACCCTTCGTTTTTTCGTCACGTGGATTTTTTCGGTAAAACGGGATCCCCGTGGCTGGTCTATGATTTACCATCGCTGGAGAGTGGTGCACCATGGTACTGCAATGTTTCATATCCATGCACTCATTTCTAAAGGTCGTACGGCACTGTTTCGTCATTTTGGACGGATGTTGCACCTTGCACCGTAGATGTTGCACCCTGTGGATATCGATTCTTCGGAGGGCCATAACTCTTGGCTCGTTTAGAGTTACGGGAGCCATAACCAGTCAAAACGAAGGTATCTGTGAGTTCTACAGCTATGACGGCTTTCAGCCGTCACTGGTTAGTTTCATACCCAAAAAAATTCTATCCGAACCTCAATCGGGTCAAGGAAGTTTTTTACCCTTTGTTTTTTCGTCACGTGGATTTTTTTTGTAAAACGGGATCCCCGTGGCTGGTCTATGATTTACCATCGCTGGAGAGTGGTGCACCATGGTACTGCAATGTTTCAAATCCATGCACTCATTTCTAAAGGTCGTACGTCACTGTTTTGTCATTTTGGACGGGTGTTGCACCTTGCACCGTAGATGTTGCACCCTGTGGATATCGATTCTTCGGAGGGCCATAACTCTTGGCTCGTTTAGAGTTACGGGAGCCATAACCAGTCAAAACGAAGGTATCTGTGAGTTCTACAGCTATGACGGCTTTTAGCCGTCACTGGTTAGTTTCATACCCAAAAAAATTCTATCCGAACCTCAATCGGGTCAAGGAAGTTTTTTACCCTTTGTTTTTTCGTCACGTGGATTTTTTCTGTAAAACGGGATCCCCGTGGCTGGTCTATGATTTACCATCGCTGGAGAGTAGTGCACCATGGTACTGCAATGTTTCAAATCCATGCACTCATTTCTAAAGGTCGTACGGCACTGTTTCGTCATTTTGGACGGATGTTGCACCTTGCACCGTAGATGTTGCACCCTGTGGATATCGATTCTTCGGAGGGCCATAACTCTTGGCTCGTTTAGAGTTACGGGAGCCATAACCAGTCAAAACGAAGGTATCTGTGAGTTCTACCGCTATGACAGCTTTCAGCCATCACTGGTTAGTTTCATACCCAAAAATCCTATCCGAACCTCAATCGGGTCATGGAAGTTTTTTACCCTTCGTTTTTTCGTCACGTGGATTTTTTCTGTAAAACGGGATCCCCGTGGCTGGTCTATGATTTACCATCGCTGGAGAGTGGTGCACCATGGTACTGCAATGTTTCGAATGCATGCACTCATTTCTAAAGGTCGTACGGCACTGTTTCGTCATTTTGGACGGATATCGCACCTTGCACCGTAGATGTTGCACCCTGTGGATATCGATTCTTCGGAGGGCCATAACTTTTGGCTCGTTTAGAGTTACGGGAGCCATAACCAGTCAAAAAGAAGGTATCTGTGAGTTCTACAGCTATGACGGCTTTCAGCCGTCACTGGTTAGTGTCATACCCAAAAAATCCTATCCGAACCTCAATCGGGTCAAGGAAGTTTTTTACCCTTCGTTTTTTCGTCACGTGGATTTTTTCTGTAAAACGGGATCCCCGTGGCTGGTCTATGATTTACCATCGCTGGAGAGTGGTGCACCATGGTACTGCAATGTTTCAAAATCATGCACTCATTTCTAAAGGTCGTACGGCACTGTTTCGTCATTTTGGACGGATGTTGCACCTTGCACCGTAGATGTTGCACCCTGTGGATATCGATTCTTCGGAGGGCCATAACTCTTGGCTCGTTTAGAGTTACGGGAGCCATAACCAGTCAAAACGAAGGTATCTGTGAGTTCTACAGCTATGACGGCTTTCGGCCGTCACTGGTTAGTTTCATACCCAAAAAATCCTATCCGAACCTCAATCGGGTCAAGGAAGTTTTTTACCCTTCGTTTTTTCGTCACGTGGATTTTTTCTGTAAAACGGGATCTCCGTGGCTGGTCTATGATTTATCATCGCTGGAGAGTGGTGCACCATGGTACTGCAATGTTTCAAATCCATGCACTCATTTCTAAAGGTCGTACGGCACTGTTTCGTCATTTTGGACGGATGTTGCACCTTGCACCGTAGATGTTGCACCCTGTGGATATCGATTCTTCGGAGGGCCATAACTCTTGGCTCGTTTAGAGTTATGGGAGCCATAACCAGTCAAAACGAAGGTATCTGTGAGTTCTACAGCTATGACATCTTTCAGCCGTCACTGGTTAGTTTCATACCCAAAAAATCCTATCCGAACCTCAATCGGGTCAAGGAAGTTTTTTACCCTTCGTTTTTTCGTCACGTGGATTTTTTCGGTAAAACGGGATCCCCGTGGCTGGTCTATGATTTACCATCGCTGGAGAGTGGTGCACCATGGTACTGCAATGTTTCATATCCATGCACTCATTTCTAAAGGTCGTACGGCACTGTTTCGTCATTTTGGACGGATGTTGCACCTTGCACCGTAGATGTTGCACCCTGTGGATATCGATTCTTCGGAGGGCCATAACTCTTGGCTCGTTTAGAGTTACGGGAGCCATAACCAGTCAAAACGAAGGTATCTGTGAGTTCTACAGCTATGACGGCTTTTAGCCGTCACTGGTTAGTTTCATACCCAAAAAAATTCTATCCGAACCTCAATCGGGTCAAGGAAGTTTTTTACCCTTTGTTTTTTCGTCACGTGGATTTTTTTGTAAAACGGGATCCCCGTGGCTGGTCTATGATTTACCATCGCTGGAGAGTGGTGCACCATGGTACTGCAATGTTTCAAATCCATGCACTCATTTCTAAAGGTCGTACGGCACTGTTTCGTCATTTTGGACGGATGTTGCACCTTGCACCGTAGATGTTGCACCCTGTGGATATCGATTCTTCGGAGGGCCATAACTCTTGGCTCGTTTAGAGTTACGGGAGCCATAACCAGTCAAAACGAAGGTATCTGTGAGTTCTACCGCTATGACAGCTTTCAGCCATCACTGGTTAGTTTCATACCCAAAAATCCTATCCGAACCTCAATCGGGTCATGGAAGTTTTTTACCCTTCGTTTTTTCGTCACGTGGATTTTTTCTGTAAAACGGGATCCCCGTGGCTGGTCTATGATTTACCATCGCTGGAGAGTGGTGCACCATGGTACTGCAATGTTTCAAATGCATGCACTCATTTCTAAAGGTCGTACGGCACTGTTTCGTCATTTTGGACGGATATCGCACCTTGCACCGTAGATGTTGCACCCTGTGGATATCGATTCTTCGGAGGGCCATAACTTTTGGCTCGTTTAGAGTTACGGGAGCCATAACCAGTCAAAAAGAAGGTATCTGTGAGTTCTACAGCTATGATGGCTTTCAGCCGTCACTGGTTAGTGTCATACCCAAAAAATCCTATCCGAACCTCAATCGGGTCAAGGAAGTTTTTTACCCTTCGTTTTTTCGTCACGTGGATTTTTTCTGTAAAACGGGATCCCCGTGGCTGGTCTATGATTTACCATCGCTGGAGAGTGGTGCACCATGGTACTGCAATGTTTCAAATCCATGCACTCATTTCTAAAGGTCGTACGGCACTGTTTCGTCATTTTGGACGGATGTTGCACCTTGCACCGTAGATGTTGCACCCTGTGGATATCGATTCTTCGGAGGGCCATAACTCTTGGCTCGTTTAGAGTTACGGGAGCCATAACCAGTCAAAACGAAGGTATCTGTGAGTTCTACCGCTATGACAGCTTTCAGCCATCACTGGTTAATTTCATACCCAAAAATCCTATCCGAACCTCAATCGGGTCATGGAAGTTTTTTACCCTTCGTTTTTTCGTCACGTGGATTTTTTCTGTAAAACGGGATCCCCGTGGCTGGTCTATGATTTACCATCGCTGGAGAGTGGTGCACCATGGTACTGCAATGTTTCGAATGCATGCACTCATTTCTAAAGGTCGTACGGCACTGTTTCGTCATTTTGGACGGATATCGCACCTTGCACCGTAGATGTTGCACCCTGTGGATATCGATTCTTCGGAGGGCCATAACTTTTGGCTCGTTTAGAGTTACGGGAGCCATAACCAGTCAAAAAGAAGGTATCTGTGAGTTCTACAGCTATGACGGCTTTCAGCCGTCACTGGTTAGTGTCATACCCAAAAAATCCTATCCGAACCTCAATCGGGTCAAGGAAGTTTTTTACCCTTCGTTTTTTCATCACGTGGATTTTTTCTGTAAAACGGGATCCCCGTGGCTGGTCTATGATTTACCATCGCTGGAGAGTGGTGCACCATGGTACTGCAATGTTTCAAAATCATGCACTCATTTCTAAAGGTCGTACGGCACTGTTTCGTCATTTTGGACGGATGTTGCACCTTGCACCGTAGATGTTGCACCCTGTGGATATCGATTCTTCGGAGGGCCATAACTCTTGGCTCGTTTAGAGTTACGGGAGCCATAACCAGTCAAAACGAAGGTATCTGTGAGTTCTACAGCTATGACGGCTTTCGGCCGTCACTGGTTAGTTTCATACCCAAAAAATCCTATCCGAACCTCAATCGGGTCAAGGAAGTTTTTTACCCTTCGTTTTTTCGTCACGTGGATTTTTTCTGTAAAACGGGATCTCCGTGGCTGGTCTATGATTTACCATCGCTGGAGAGTGGTGCACCATGGTACTGCAATGTTTCAAATCCATGCACTCATTTCTAAAGGTCGTACGGCACTGTTTCGTCATTTTGGACGGATGTTGCACCTTGCACCGTAGATGTTGCACCCTGTGGATATCGATTCTTCGGAGGGCCATAACTCTTGGCTCGTTTAGAGTTACGGGAGCCATAACCAGTCAAAACGAAGGTATCTGTGAGTTCTACAGCTATGACATCTTTCAGCCGTCTCTGGTTAGTTTCATACCCAAAAAATCCTATCCGAACCTCAATCGGGTCAAGGAAGTTTTTTACCCTTCGTTTATTCGTCACGTGGATTTTTTCGGTAAAACGGGATCCCCGTGGCTGGTCTATGATTTACCATCGCTGGAGAGTGGTGCACCATGGTACTGCAATGTTTCATATCTATGCACTCATTTCTAAAGGTCGTACGGCACTGTTTTGTCATTTTGGACGGATGTTGCACCTTGCACCGTAGATGTTGCACCCTGTGGATATCGATTCTTCGGAGGGCCATAACTCTTGGCTCGTTTAGAGATACGGGAGCCATAACCAGTCAAAACGAAGGTATCTGTGAGTTCTACAGCTATGACGGCTTTCAGCCGTCACTGGTTAGTTTCATACCCAAAAAAATTCTATCCGAACCTCAATCGGGTCAAGGAAGTTTTTTACCCTTTGTTTTTTCGTCACGTGGATTTTTTTTGTAAAACGGGATCCCCGTGGCTGGTCTATGATTTACCATCGCTGGAGAGTGGTGCACCATGGTACTGCAATGTTTCAAATCCATGCACTCATTTCTAAAGGTCGTACGGCACTGTTTCGTCATTTTGGACGGATGTTGCACCTTGCACCGTAGATGTTGCACCCTGTGGATATCGATTCTTCGGAGGGCCATAACTCTTGGCTCGTTTAGAGTTACGGGAGCCATAACCAGTCAAAACGAAGGTATCTGTGAGTTCTACCGCTATGACAGCTTTCAGCCATCACTGGTTAGTTTCATACCCAAAAATCCTATCCGAACCTCAATCGGGTCATGGAAGTTTTTTACCCTTCGTTTTTTCGTCACGTGGATTTTTTCTGTAAAACGGGATCCCCGTGGCTGGTCTATGATTTACCATCGCTGGAGAGTGGTGCACCATGGTACTGCAATGTTTCAAATGCATGCACTCATTTCTAAAGGTCGTACGGCACTGTTTCGTCATTTTGGACGGATATCGCACCTTGCACCGTAGATGTTGCACCCTGTGGATATCGATTCTTCGGAGGGCCATAACTTTTGGCTCGTTTAGAGTTACGGGAGCCATAACCAGTCAAAAAGAAGGTATCTGTGAGTTCTACAGTTACGATGGCTTTCAGCCGTCACTGGTTAGTGTCATACCCAAAAAATCCTATCCGAACCTCAATCGGGTCAAGGAAGTTTTTTACCCTTCGTTTTTTCGTCACGTGGATTTTTTCTGTAAAACGGGATCCCCGTGGCTGGTCTATGATTTACCATCGCTGGAGAGTGGTGCACCATGGTACTGCAATGTTTCAAAATCATGCACTCATTTCTAAAGGTCGTACGGCACTGTTTCGTCATTTTGGACGGATGTTGCACCTTGCACCGTAGATGTTGCACCCTGTGGATATCGATTCTTCGAAGGGCCATAACTCTTGGCTCGTTTAGAGTTACGGGAGCCATAACCAGTCAAAATGAAGGTATCTGTGAGTTCTACAGCTATGACAGCTTTCAGCCGTCACTGGTTAGTTTCATACCGAAAAAATCCTATCCGAACCTCAATCGGGTCAAGGAAGTTTTTTACCCTTCGTTTTTTCGTCACGTGGATTTTTTCTGTAAAACGGGATCCCCGTGGGTGGTCTATGATTTACCATAGCTGGAGAGTGGTGCACCATGGTACTGCAATGTTTCAAATCCATGCACTCATTTATAAAGGTCGTACGGCACTGTTTCGTCATTTTGGACGGATGTTGCGCCTTGCACCGTAGATGTTGCACCCTGTGGATATCGATTCTTCGGAGGGCCATAACTCTTGGCTCGTTTAGAGTTACGGGAGCCATAACCAGTCAAAACGAAGGTATCTGTGAATTCTACAGCTATGACGGCTTTCGGCCGTCACTGGTTAGTTTCATACCCAAAAAATCCTATCCGAACCTCAATCGGGTCAAGGAAGTTTTTTACCCTTCGTTTTTTCGTCACGTGGATTTTTTCTGTAAAACGGGATCCCCGTGGCTGGTCTATGATTTACCATCGCTGGAGAGTGGTGCACCATGGTACTGCAATGTTTCAAATCCATGCACTCATTTCTAAAGGTCGTACGGCACTGTTTCGTCATTTTGGACGGATGTTGCACCTTGCACCGTAGATGTTGCACCCTGTGGATATCGATTCTTCAGAGGGCCATAACTCTTGGCTCGTTTAGAGTTACGGGAGCCATAACCAGTCAAAACGAAGGTATCTATGAGTTCTACAGCTATGACATCTTTCAGCCGTCACTGGTTAGTTTCATACCCAAAAAATCCTATCCGAACCTCAATCGGGTCAAGGAAGTTTTTTACCCTTCGTTTTTTCGTCACGTGGATTTTTTGGGTAAAACGGGATCCCCGTGGCTGGTCTATGATTTACCATCGCTGGAGAGTGGTGCACCATGGTACTGCAATGTTTCAAATCCATGCACTCATTTCTAAAGGTCGTACGGCACTGTTTCGTCATTTTGGACGGATATCGCACCTTGCACCGTAGATGTTGCACCCTGTGGATATCGATTCTTCGGAGGGCCATAACTTTTGGCTCGTTTAGAGTTACGGGAGCCATAACCAGTCAAAAAGAAGGTATCTGTGATTTCTACAGCTATGATGGCTTTCAGCCGTCACTGGTTAGTGTCATACCCAAAAAATCCTATCCGAACCTCAATCGGGTCAAGGAAGTTTTTTACCCTTCGTTTTTTCGTCACGTGGATTTTTTCTGTAAAACGGGATCCCCGTGGCTGGTCTATGATTTACCATCGCTGGAGAGTGGTGCACCATGGTACTGCAATGTTTCAAAATCATGCACTCATTTCTAAAGGTCGTACGGCACTGTTTCGTCATTTTGGACGGATGTTGCACCTTGCACCGTAGATGTTGCACCCTGTGGATATCGATTCTTCGAAGGGCCATAACTCTTGGCTCGTTTAGAGTTACGGGAGCCATAACCAGTCAAAATGAAGGTATCTGTGAGTTCTACAGCTATGATAGCTTTCAGCCGTCACTGGTTAGTTTCATACCGAAAAAATCCTATCCGAACCTCAATCGGGTCAAGGAAGTTTTTTACCCTTCGTTTTTTCGTCACGTGGATTTTTTCTGTAAAACGGGATCCCCGTGGGTGGTCTATGATTTACCATAGCTGGAGAGTGGTGCACCATGGTACTGCAATGTTTCAAATCCATGCACTCATTTATAAAGGTCGTACGGCACTGTTTCGTCATTTTGGACGGATGTTGCACCTTGCACCGTAGATGTTGCACCCTGTGGATATCGATTCTTCGGAGGGCCATAACTCTTGGCTCGTTTAGAGTTACGGGAGCCATAACCAGTCAAAACGAAGGTATCTGTGAATTCTACAGCTATGACGGCTTTCGGCCGTCACTGGTTAGTTTCATACCCAAAAAATCCTATCCGAACCTCAATCGGGTCAAGGAAGTTTTTTACCCTTCGTTTTTTCGTCACGTGGATTTTTTCTGTAAAACGGGATCCCCGTGGCTGGTCTATGATTTACCATCGCTGGAGAGTGGTGCACCATGGTACTGCAATGTTTCAAATCCATGCACTCATTTCTAAAGGTCGTACGGCACTGTTTCGTCATTTTGGACGGATGTTGCAACTTGCACCGTAGATGTTGCACCCTGTGGATATCGATTCTTCGGAGGGCCATAACTCTTGGCTCGTTTAGAGTTACGGGAGCCATAACCAGTCAAAACGAAGGTATCTATGAGTTCTACAGCTATGACATCTTTCAGCCGTCACTGGTTAGTTTCATACCCAAAAAATCCTATCCGAACCTCAATCGGGTCAAGGAAGTTTTTTACCCTTCGTTTTTTCGTCACGTGGATTTTTTGGGTAAAACGGGATCCCCGTGGCTGGTCTATGATTTACCATCGCTGGAGAGTGGTGCACCATGGTACTGCAATGTTTCAAATCCATGCACTCATTTCTAAAGGTCGTACGGCACTGTTTTGTCATTTTGGACGGATGTTGCACCTTGCACCGTAGATGTTGCACCCTGTGGATATCGATTCTTCGGAGGGCCATAACTCTTGGCTCGTTTAGAGTTACGGGAGCCATAACCAGTCAAAACGAAGGTATCTGTGAGTTCTACAGCTATGACGGCTTTCAGCCGTCACTGGTTAGTTTCATACCCAAAAAAATTCTATCCGAACCTCAATCGGGTCAAGGAAGTTTTTTACCCTTTGTTTTTTCGTCACGTGGATTTTTTCTGTAAAACGGGATCCCCGTGGCTGGTCTATGATTTACCATCGCTGGAGAGTGGTGCACCATGGTACTGCAATGTTTCAAATCCATGCACTCATTTCTAAAGGTCGTACGACACTGTTTCGTCATTTTGGACGGATGTTGCACCTTGCACCGTAGATGTTGCACCCTGTGGATATCGATTCTTCGGAGGGCCATAACTCTTGGCTCGTTTAGAGTTACAGGAGCCATAACCAGTCAAAACGAAGGTATCTATGAGTTCTACCGCTATGATAGCTTTCAGCCATCACTGGTTAGTTTCATACCCAAAAATCCTATCCGAACCTCAATCGGGTCATGGAAGTTTTTTACCCTTCGTTTTTTCGTCACGTGGATTTTTTCTGTAAAACGGGATCCCCGTGGCTGGTCTATGATTTACCATCGCTGGAGAGTGGTGCACCATGGTACTGCAATGTTTCAAATCCATGCACTCATTTCTCAAGGTCGTACGGCACTGTTTCGTCATTTTGGACGGATGTTGCACCTTGCACCGTAGATGTTGCACCCTGTGGATATCGATTCTTCGGAGGGCCATAACTCTTGGCTCGTTTAGAGTTACGGGAGCCATAACCAGTCAAAACGAAGGTATCTGTGAGTTCTACAGCTGTGACGGCTTTCGGCCGTCACTGGTTAGTTTCATACCCAAAAAATCCAATCCGAACCTCAATCGGGTCAAGGAAGTTTTTTACCCTTTGTTTTTTCGTCACGTGGATTTTTTCTGTAAAACGGGATCCCCGTGGCTGGTCTATGATTTACCATCGCTGGAGAGTGGTGCACCATGGTACTGCAATGTTTCAAATCCATGCACTCATTTCTAAAGGTCGTACGGCACTGTTTCATCATTTTGGACGGATGTTGCACCTTGCACCGTAGATGTTGCACCCTGTGGATATCGATTCTTCGGAGGGCCATAACTCTTGGCTCGTTTAGAGTTACGGGAGCCATAACCAGTCAAAACGAAGGTATCTGTGAGTCCTACAGCTATGACGGCTTTCAGCCGTCACTGGTTAGTTTCATACCCAAAAAAATTCTATCCGAACCTCAATCGGGTCAAGGAAGTTTTTTACCCTTCGTTTTTTCGTCACATGGATTTTTTCTGTAAAACGGGATCCCCGTGGCTGGTCTATGATTTACCATCGCTGGAGAGTGGTGCACCATGGTACTGCAATGTTTCAAATCCATGCACTCATTTCTAAAGGTCGTACGGCACTGTTTCGTCATTTTGGACGGATGTTGCTCCTTGCACCTGTTTGCGTAAAAAATGGCCGCAAACACCCAAAGTCGTATGAGTTGGTTGATTTTATGTTGTTTTTAGTGATTTGGGTGATTTATGCAAATATATAAAAAGCAGGGACTAAACTGTAAAAGACACACAGATTTATAGTGGTTCGGCCAGAATGTGCCTACATCCACTTTATATGTTATTCTCCTTTTTTCTTCAGATTACAAGTACAAAGCTTTGATTACAAGTATCTAAAGTTGTTTGAGAGTTCCTTCCAGGCTTGAGCTCTCAAACTTGTCCCCCATTGTTGTACCCCTGCCCCTCTATTTATAGAGTGAGGCTGGGGGCAGGGGTCTTGGATGCTTATAGCTGCTGGTGGGCCTGGGCTGATGCAATCTGGACTGGAAACTTTGGTTCGGCGAAGCTTCATTCGGTCATGCTTAGAGAAGTTGGAGTTTGGTTCGGTAGTGGAGGAGAGGTGTTGGTCCGGTGACGGATGGTTCGGTGATGGGAAGGGATAACACCTTGGTTCGGTCTCATCTTGATCCGGTGGAGGAGGAGGAGTGTTGGTTCGGTGAGATCCTGGTTCGGCGAGGCTTTGGACCGGATGAGGTTGATTCGGAGGAGTGTTGCGACCGGATGAGCTTCCATACGTGGGATTGTCGAATGAGCTTTTATGTTTGCATTGCCGAATGGGATCTTATCCTGGGGATGCCGAATGAGCCATTGCCGAATGAGTTTTGGAATGCCGAATGAACTCGTGGACTCCGAGTGTTGAATGAACTTCTTACTGCATGGACTTTTATATTTGAATTATGAGTGAAATCCCAAACTTATACACGCTTGCTGGCTCTTTCTTCGTGGTGGAAGTGCACACAACATTGATATTCCAGTTTTGACCAAAAAATGGGATAACACTTTGCCCCCCAAAATATGCCTTGCGGTAGGAAGGCGTGTTTTGTAATGCCATGAGCCGGATGTTCATATCCTGTCATCAACCTGTAAAGAATTTGATAGTTTATATGGCCCCAAATGACGACCGTTCGGGATCGAGCTATTTGGGATGAAGCGCGACCGTTCATGGTCAAGCGCCTAACTTCAAGTGACGACCGTTCGTGATCGAGTCATTTGAGGTGAAGTGCGACCGTTCACGGTCAAGCGCATAAATCCGTGCGTCGATCGTTCGGGATCGAGCCATCTGCAGCGAAATGTGATCGCTCAAGGTCAAGCGCTTAACTTCAAATGACGACCGTTCGGGATCGAGTCATTCGAGGTAAAGTGCGACAGTGCGCGGTCGAGCCTGTAAGTCCATGCGTCGATCGTTCGAGATCGAGCCATCTGTGATGAAATGCGACCGTTCAAGGTCAAGCGCCTAACTTCAAATGACGATCGTTCGTGATCAAGTCATTCGAGGTAAGGTGCGACAGTGTGCGGTCAAGTGGCGGTCCTCAAATGACGACCGTTCGCGATCAAGCCATTTGAGGTAAGGTGTAACAGTCAGTGATCATGTGGCGGACCTCAAATGACGACCGTTCGCGATCGAGCCATTTGAGGTAAGGTGAGTTGTGCCGTTCGAGGCGAGTTGTGCCGTTCGAGGCGAGTTGTGATCGTTCGCGATCGGGTGCCGTTCGAGGCGAGTTGTGACTGTTCGAAGTCGGGTGCCGTTCGAGGCGAATTGTGACTGTTCGAAGTCGGGTGTCGTTCGAGGCGAATGAGTGTGCCCGGGGGGGACTTAATATTATCAGTGTTGGAGTCATTGTTTGGGGGAATTTTTCGAATCAAAGACTTCGGCAGTTCGTTGCCATGCAATAGGTGCTCGTGGACCGTTCGCGATCCAACGGGCATACAAGTAAATAATTTTTTTTATAGAATTGTAAATGTTAAAGCAATAGTACCTTACAGCAGAAATGTCCAAACAGGAAGAATTCAAATGTTCAAATCGAAACAAAAGCAAAGCAAGGATGTCAAAGTTTGAGTTCCCACCTCGAAGCAGTCAATGATCATTCAGAGCATGTCTGGAGATCGTTCGCGATCTCGTACATGTGTAAATGATTTAATCGCTTTAGTGGAAGCTTACGACTTGTTCATCGTTATTTTAATCGAGCAATCAATGGATAATCAAATGGTGCCCTGATCCAGGGTCACCTCTAGCTGATGTAGAGGGTGGTCGCTCTGGCTCCACCGCTGGAGTTCGCCTCCTCACATACTAAAGGAGCATACCGTTCCTGATAAGCCCTTCCACCTCGTCCTTCAAATGCCTACTGTTTGCGTGAAAAATGGCCGCAAACACCCAAAGTCGTATGAGTTGGTTGATTTTATGTTGTGTTTAGTGATTTGGGTGATTTATGCAAATATGTAAAAAGCAAGGACTAAAATGTAAAAGACACACAGATTTATAGTGGTTCGGCAAGAACGTGCCTACGTCCACTTTATATGTTATTCTCCTTTTTTCTTCAGATTACAAGTACAAAGCTTTGATTACAAGTATCTAAAGTTGTTTGAGAGTTCCTTCCAGGCTTGAGCTCTCAAACTTGTCCCCATTGTTGTACCCCTGCCCCTCTATTTATAGAGTGAGGCTGGGGGCAGGGGTCTTGGATGTTTATAGCTGCTGCTGGGCTTGGGCTGAAGTAATCTGGACTGGCAACTTTCTGGTTCGGCGAGGCTTTGGTTCGGCGGTGAGTGGTATGTTGTTTGGACCGGTGGTAGTATGGTGAGGTTGGAGTTGGTTCGGTGGTAGCATGGTTCGGCTATGCTTGGAGGCATGTTGGTTCGGCGGAGGTTGGTTCGGCGATTGGCGAAGAAGTCTGGTTCGGTGGGAGTTTGGAAGTGAAGGGGTGTACTTGGTTCGGCAGGGAGATGCCGAATGCCGAATGAGCCTGTGCTTTAAATGCCGAATGACTTCTTGTACTGGGAACGCCGGATGAAACTGTGTGCTCTGAGTGCCGAATGAGGCTTTGCCGAATGAGATATGTGATATATTACCGAATGAATCTTCAAACCTTTGATACCGAATGGACTTTTATACTTGAATCATGAGTGAAATCCCAGACTTATATACGCTTGCTTGCTTCCTCTTAGCTCGATCGTGGTGGAGATGCGCTCAACGTTGATATTCCAGCTTTGTCCAAAAAATGGGATAACACTTTGCCCCCCAAAATATGCCTTGCGGTAGGAAGGCGTGTTTTGTAATGTCATGAGCTGGGTGTTCATATCCTGTTGACAACCTGTAAAGAGCTTGATGTTTTATATAGCCCCAAATGACGACCGTTCGGGATCGAGCTATTTGGGATGAAGCGCGGCCGTTCATGGTCAAGCGCCTAACTTCAAATGACGATCGTTCATGATCAAGTCACTTGCGGTGAAGTGCGACCGTGCGCGGTCAAGCGCATAAATCCGTGCGTCGATCGTTCGGGATCGCGTCATCTGCAGTGAAATGTGACCGTTCAAGGTCAAGCGCTTTACTTCAAATGACGACCGTTTGGGATCGAGTCATTCGAGGTAAAGTGCGACAGTGCGCGGTCGAGTGGGGACCGTTCAAGGTCAAGCGCTTAACTTCAAATGACGACCGTTCGCGATCGAGTCATTCGAGGTAAAGTGCGACAGTGCGCGGTCGAGTCTGTATGTCCACGCGTCGATCGTTCGAGACCGAGCCATTTGTGATGAAATGTGACCGTTCAGGGTCAAGCGCCTAACTTCAAATGACGATCGTTCGTGATCAAGTCATTCGAGGTAAGGTGCGACAGTGTGCGGTCAAGTGGCGGTCCTCAAATGACGACCGTTCGCGATCAAGCCATTTGAGGTAAGGTGTAACAGTTAGTGATCAGGTGGCGGACCTCAAATGACGACCGTTCGCGATCGAGCCATTTGAGGTAAGGTGAGTTATGCCGTTCGAGGCGAGTTGTGCCGTTCGAGGCGAGTTGTGCCGTTCGAGGCGAGTTATGATCGTTCGCGATCGGGTGCCGTTCGAGGCGAGTTGTGACTGTTCGAAGTCGGGTGCCGTTCGAGGCGAGTTGTGACTGTTCGAAGTCGGGTGCCGTTCGAGGCGAATTGTGACTGTTCGAAGTCGGGTGCCGTTCGAGGCGAATGAGTGTGCCCGGGGGGGACTTAATATTATCAGTGTTGGAGTTATTGTTTGGGGGAGTTTTCGAATCAAAGACTTCGGCAGTTCGTTGCCATGCAATAGGTGCTCGTGGACCGTTCGCGATCCAACGGGCATACAAGTAAATAATTTTTTCATAGAATTGTAAATGTTAAAGCAATAGTACCTTACAGCAGAAATGTCCAAACAGGAAGAATTCAAATGTTCAAATCGAAACAAAAGCAAAGCAAGGATGTCAAAGTGTAAGTTCCCACCCCGAAGCAGTCAATGATCATTCAGAGCATGCCTGGAGATCGTTCGCGATCTCGTACATGTGTAAATGATTTGATTGCTTTAGTGGAAGCTTACGACTTGTTCATCGTTATTTTAATCAAGCAATCAATGGATAATCAAATGGTGCCCTGATCCAGGGTCACCTCTAGCTGATGTAGAGGGTGGTCGCTCTGGCTCCACCGCTGGAGTTCGCCTCCTCACATACTGAAGGAGCATACCGTTCCTGATAAGCCCTTCCACCTCGTCCTTCAAATGCCTACAATCATTAGTGTTATGACCATTCAATTCATGAAATACACAAAACTTATCTGATTTTCTTTCGTCAGAGGTTGGATCCCTTCGCATTGGTCTACGATACGGAACCTGCCCCTTGGTATTCTGATAAATCCGTTCCAAACTCTCATTCAACTCTGAATAGGTGGTGAATCGTGGCTCTCTTCGTAGCCACTTTGTCCTGTCATCATTATCCTCAGCCTTTCTTTTTCCTTTGCTAGTCTCCGCACCCTTTCCAGGTGGGTTTCCGCTCTTGATTGTGTAAACGTCATCTTCTTCCTCTCTTTCTGCACTAGCATCTTCCAAACGCAGAAACTTTTCAGCCTCGTGATAGAATTCTCCCAGACTCATAGGCGGGTCCTTGGTTAATGAATTCTTGAACTCTGTGTTACCAGCTATTCCAGATACAGCTGCCATCATGACCATAGCTGGATCTGGTCGATCCACTGATGCTGCTGCCGCATTAAATCGCGTCAGGAAGCTCCTCAAAGTCTCTCCAGTTTTCTGTTTCAAGGTTGCCAAAGTCATCACATTCTTGGGTCTCGCAATATGAACCCTGAATTGCCTCATGAATCTCTCAGTTAAATCTGCCCATGTTCCTATGGAGCCGCTCTCCAGTTGTCTAAACCATAACGCTGCAATGTCCGTCAAATACAGTGGAAAGCATCGGGCCATAACCTCCTCTGATGCCCCCAGCACTTCCATATGTCTCATATACTTCGTTAGATGGACCGTGGGGTCCGTTTTCCCGTTGTACATGTCCAATGATGGTAGCTTGAATTCTGGTGGGTTCCTAGCCATCCTGATCGCGGAAGAAAAAGGACTCCTGTTTACATCTTCCAAGTCTCTGTTTACTAAACCGCCTCTCATAGCTCTTCTAACCATCTCTGCTAATCTGTCGTTGTCTCCAAGCTGTAGTTCTCGTTCACTGTCTTCGACCTGCCCCCCAAGTCCACGGGAGTTTCCATGTGTATGCCTCCTTGGCTGAACGTTCATTCCTCTATTGCTACCAGGTGGCTCGGATGCCCCCATCTCACTTCCCGGGGTTGGATCAACATGCTCTGCGCGAGTGCCCCCTAGCTCTGGTGCTGCACCAGATGGTCCTGCTCCGTTCTGAATTCCAGCCGCTCCTTGGATCTGTGCTCCAATTTGCCCAATTTGTTGAAGTAAGTTCTGGATCATCTCTTCTTGCCTTCTCATCATGACCTCCATCTCATCCCTAGTGATGAAGATCGACGCTTGATTCCCTCTTGAGGTAGCCTCTTGACTTCCTTGGTGTTCACTTCTCTCTGGCCTTTGCCTTTTACTTGTTTGTCTCGTCATAACTCTTAGATCTGAACTCTTAGATTTTCAAATTCAACTTCTGTCCGTGTAGCGGAAGCTGGTTCTTCTCAGTGAAAGCACCAAAATGTTTGCGTGAAAAATGGCCGCAAACACCCAAAGTCGTATGAGTTGGTTGATTTTATGTTGTGTTTAGTGATTTGGGTGATTTATGCAAATATGTAAAAAGCAAGGACTAAAATGTAAAAGACACACAGATTTATAGTGGTTCGGCAAGAACGTGCCTACGTCCACTTTATATGTTATTCTCCTTTTTTCTTCAGATTACAAGTACAAAGCTTTGATTACAAGTATCTAAAGTTGTTTGAGAGTTCCTTCCAGGCTTGAGCTCTCAAACTTGTCCCCATTGTTGTACCCCTGCCCCTCTATTTATAGAGTGAGGCTGGGGGCAGGGGTCTTGGATGTTTATAGCTGCTGCTGGGCTTGGGCTGAAGTAATCTGGACTGGCAACTTTCTGGTTCGGCGAGGCTTTGGTTCGGCGGTGAGTGGTATGTTGTTTGGACCGGTGGTAGTATGGTGAGGTTGGAGTTGGTTCGGTGGTAGCATGGTTCGGCTATGCTTGGAGGCATGTTGGTTCGGCGGAGGTTGGTTCGGCGATTGGCGAAGAAGTCTGGTTCGGTGGGAGTTTGGAAGTGAAGGGGTGTACTTGGTTCGGCAGGGAGATGCCGAATGCCGAATGAGCCTGTGCTTTAAATGCCGAATGACTTCTTGTACTGGGAACGCCGGATGAAACTGTGTGCTCTGAGTGCCGAATGAGGCTTTGCCGAATGAGATATGTGATATATTACCGAATGAATCTTCAAACCTTTGATACCGAATGGACTTTTATACTTGAATCATGAGTGAAATCCCAGACTTATATACGCTTGCTTGCTTCCTCTTAGCTCGATCGTGGTGGAGATGCGCTCAACGTTGATATTCCAGCTTTGTCCAAAAAATGGGATAACACCTACAATTATTAGTGTTATGACCGTTCAATTCATGAAATACACAAAACTTATCTGATTTTCTTTCGTCAGAGGTTGGATCCCTTCGCATTGGTCTACGATACGGAATCTGCCCCTTGGTATCCTGATAAATCCGTTCCAAACTCTCATTCAGCTCTGAATAGGTGGTGAATCGTGGCTCTCTTTGTAGCCACTTTGTCCTGTCATCATTATCCTCAGCCTTTCTTTTTCCTTTGCTAGTCTCCGCACCTTTTCCAGGTAGGTTTCCGTTCTTGATTGTGTAAACGTCATCTTCTTCCTCTCTTTCTGCACTAGCATCTTCCAAACGCAGAAACTTTTCAGCCTCATGATAGAACTCTCCCAGATTCATAGGTGGGTCCTTGGTTAATGAATTCTTGAACTCTGTATTACCAGCTATTCCAGATACAGCCGCTATCATGACCATAGATGGATCTGGTCGATCCACTGATGCTGCCGCCGCATTAAATCGCGTTAAAAAACTCCTCAAAGTCTCTCCAGTTTTCTGTTTCAAGGTTGCCAAAGTCATCACATTCTTGGGTCTCGCAATATGAACTCTGAATTGCCTCATGAACCTCTTAGTTAAATCTGCCCATGTTCCTATGGAGCCGCTCTCCAGTTGCCTAAACCATAATGCTGTAATGTCCGTCAAATACAGTGGAAAGCACCGGGCCATAACCTCCTCTGATGCCCCCAGCACTTCCATATGTCTCATATACTTCGTTAGATGGATCGTGGGGTCCGTTTTCCCGTTGTACATGTCCAATGATGGTAGCTTGAATTCTGGTGGGTTCCTAGCCATCCTAATCGCAGAAGAGAAAGGACTCCTGTTTACATCTTCCAAGTCTCTGTTTACTAAACCGCCTCTCATGGCTCTTCTAACCATCTCTGCTAATCTGTCATTGTCTCCAAGCTGTAGTTCTCGTTCACTGCCTTCGATCTGCCCCCCAAGTCCGCGGGGGTTTTCATGTGTATGCCTCCCTGGCTGAACGTTCATTCCTCTATTGCTACCAGGTGGCTCGGATGCCCCCATCTCTCTTCCCGGGGTCGGATCAACATGCTCTGCGTGAGTGCCCCCTAGCTTTGGTGCTGCGCCAGATGGTCCTGCTCTGTTCTGAACTCCAGTTGCTCCTTGGATTTGTGCTCCAATTTGCCCAATTTGTTGAAGTAAGTTCTGGATCATCTCTTCTTGTCTCCTCATCATGGCCTCCATCTCATCCCTAGTGATAAAGATCGACGTTTGATTCCCTCCTGAGGAAGCCTCTTGACTTCCTTGGTGTTCACTTCTCTCTGGCCTTTGCCTTCTACTTGTTTGTCTCGTCATAACTCTTAGATTTTCAAATTCAACTTCTATCCGATGTAGCGGGAGCTGGTTCCTCTCGATGAAAGCACCAAAATGTTTGCGTAAAAAATGGCCGCAAACACCCATAGTCGTATGAGTTGGTTGATTTTATGTTGTTTTAAGTGATTTGGGTGATTTATGCAAATATATAAAAAGCAGGGACTAAACTGTAAAAGACACACAGATTTATAGTGGTTCGGCCAGAACGTGCCTACATCCACTTTATATGTTATTCTCCTTTTTTCTTCAGATTACAAGCACAAAGCTTTGATTACAAGTATCTAAAGTTGTTTGAGAGTTCCTTCCAGGCTTGAGCTCTCAAACTTGTCTCCCATTGTTGTACCCTTGCCCCTCTATTTATAGAGTGAGGCTGGGGGCAGGGGTCTTGGATGCTTATAGCTGCTGGTGGGCCTGGGCTGATGCAATCTGGACTGGAAACTTTGGTTCGGCGAAGCTTCATTCGGTCATGCTTAGAGAAGTTGGAGTTTGGTTCGGTAGTGGAGGAGAGGTGTTGGTCCGGTGACGGATGGTTCGGTGATGGGAAGGGATAACACCTTGGTTCGGTCTCATCTTGATCCGGTGGAGGAGGAGGAGTGTTGGTTCGGTGAGATCCTGGTTCGGCGAGGCTTTGGACTGGATGAGGTTGATACGGAGGAGTGTTCCGACCGGATGAGCTTCCATACGTGGGATTGTCGAATGAGCTTCTATGTTTGCATTGCCGAATGGGATCTTATCCCGGGGATGCCGAATGAGCCATTGCCGAATGAGTTTTGGAATGCCGAATGAACTCGGGGACTCCGAGTGTTGAATGAACTTCTTACTGGATGGACTTTTATATTTGAATTATGAGTGAAATCCCAGACTTATACACGCTTGCTGGCTGCTTCTTCGTGGTGGAAGTGCACACAACATTGATATTCCAGTTTTGACCAAAAAATGGGATAACAGCACCGTAGATGTTGCACCCTGTGGATATCGATTCTTCGGAGGGCCATAACTCTTGGCTCGTTTAGAGTTACGGGAGCCATAACCAGTCAAAACGAAGGTATCTGTGAGTTCTACAGCTATGACAGCTTTCAGCCGTCACTGGTTAGTGTCATACCCAAAAAATCCTATCCGAACCTCAATCGGGTCAAGGAAGTTTTTTACCCTTCGTTTTTTCGTCACGTGGATTTTTCCTGTAAAACGGGATCCCCGTGGCTGGTCTATGATTTACCATCACTGGAGAGTGGTGCACCATGGTACTGCAATGTTTCAAATCCATGCACTCATTTCTAAAGGTCGTAAGGCACTGTTTCGTCATTTTGGACGGATGTTGCACCTTGCACCGTAGATGTTGCACCCTGTGGATATCGATTCTTCGGAGGGCCATAACTCTTGGCTCGTTTAGAGTTACGGGAGCCATAACTAGTCAAAACGAAGGTATCTGTGAGTTCTACAGCTATGACAGCTTTCGGCCGTCACTGGTTAGTTTCATACCCAAAAAATCCTATCCGAACCTCAATCGGGTCAAGGAAGTTTTTTACCCTTCGTTTTTTCGTCACGTGGATTTTTTCTGTAAAACGGGATCCCCGTGGGTGGTCTATGATTTATCATCGCTGGAGAGTGGTGCACCATGGTACTGCAATGTTTCAAATCCATGCACTCATTTCTAAAGGTCGTACGGCACTGTTTCGTCATTTTGGACGGATGTTGCACCTTGCACCGTAGATGTTGCACCCTGTGGATATCGATTCTTCGGAGGGCCATAACTCTTGGCTCGTTTAGAGTTACGGGAGCCATAACCAGTCAAAAGGAAGGCATCTGTGAGTTCTACAGCTATGACGGCTTTCAGCCGTCAATGGTTAGTTTCATACCCAAAAAATCCTATCCGAACCTCAATCGGGTCAAGGAAGTTTTTTACCCTTCGTTTTTTCGTCACGTGGATTTTTTCTGTAAAACGGGATCCCCGTGGCTGGTCTATGATTTACCATCGCTGGAGAGTGGTGCACCATGGTACTGCAATGTTTCAAATCCATGCACTCATTTCTAAAGGTCGTACGGCACTGTTTCGTCATTTTGGACGGATGTTGCACCTTGCACCGTAGATGTTGCACCCTGTGGATGTCGATTCTTCGGAGGGCCATAACTCTTGGCTCGTTTAGAGTTACGGGAGCCATAACCAGTCAAAATGAAGGTATCTGTGAGTTCTATAGCTATGACGGCGTTCAGCCGTCACTGGTTAGTTTCATACCCAAAAAATCCTATCCGAACCTCAATCGGGTCATGGGATTCTTGTACCCTTCGTTTTTCGTCACGTGGATTTTTTTCTGTAAAACGGGATCCCCGTGGCTGGTCTATGATTTACCATTGCTGGAGAGTGGTGCACCATGGTACTGCAATGTTTCAAATCCATGCACTCATTTCTAAAGGTCGTACGGCACTGTTTCGTCATTTTGGACGGATGTTGCACCTTGCACCGTAGATGTTGCACCCTGTGGATATCGATTCTTCGGAGGGCCATAACTCTTGGCTCGTTTAGAGTTACGGGAGCCATAACCAGTCAAAACGAAGGTATCAGTGAGTTCTACAGCTATGATAGCTTTCAGCCGTCGCTGGTTAGTTTCATACCCAAAAATCCTATCCGAACCTCAATCGGGTCATGGAAGTTTTTTACCCTTCGTTTTTTCGTCACGTGGATTTTTTCTCTAAAACGGGATCCCCGCGGCTGTTCTATGATTTACCATCGCTGGAGAGTGGTGCACCATGGTACTGCAATGTTTCAAATCCATGCACTCATTTCTAAAGGTCGTACGGCACTGTTTCGTCATTTTGGACGGATGTTGCACCTTGCACCGTAGATGTTGCACCCTGTGGATATCGATTCTTCGGTGGGCCATAACTCTTGGCTCGTTTAGAGTTACGGGAGCCATAACCAGTCAAAACGAAGGTATCTGTGAGTTCTACAGCTATGACGGCTTTCAGCCGTCACTGGTTAGTGTCATACCCAAAAAATCCTATCCGAACCTCAATCGGGGCAAGGAAGTTTTTTACCCTTCGTTTTTTCGTCACGTGGATTTTTTCTGTAAAACGGGATCCCCGTGGCTGGTCTATGATTTACCATCGCTGGAGAGTGGTGCACCATGGTACTGCAATGTTTCAAATCCATGCACTCATTTCTAAAGGTCATACGGCACTGTTTCGTCATTTTGGATGGATGTTGCACCTTGCACCGTAGATGTTGCACCCTGTGGATATCGATTCTTCGGAGGGCCATAACTCTTGGATCGTTTAGAGTTACGGGAGCTATAACCAGTCAAAACGAAGGTATCTGTGAGTTCTACAGCTATGATAGCTTTCAGCCGTCACTGGTTAGTTTCATACCCAAAAATCCTATCCGAACCTCAATCGGGTCATGGAAGCTTTTTACCCTTCGTTTTTTCGTCACGTGGATTTTTTCTATAAAACGGGATCCCCGTGGCTGTTCTATGATTTACCATCGCTGGAGAGTGGTGCACCATGGTACTGCAATGTTTCAAATCCATGTACTCATTTCTAAAGGTCGTACGGCACTGTTTCGTCATTTTGGACGGATGTTGCACCTTGCACCGTAGATGTTGCACCCTGTGGATATCGATTCTTCGGAGGGCCATAACTCTTGGCTCGTTTAGAGTTATGGGAGCTATAACCAGTCAAAACAAAGATATCTGTGAGTTCTACAGCTATGACGACTTTCAGCCGTCACTGGTTAGTGTCATACCCAAAAAATCCTATCCGAACCTCAATCGGGTCAAGGAAGTTTTTTACCCTTCGTTTTTTCGTCACGTGGATTTTTCCTGTAAAACGGGATCCCCGTGGCTGGTCTATGATTTACCATCGCTGGAGAGTGGTGCACATTGGTACTGCAATGTTTCAAATCCATGCACTCATTTCTAAAGGTCGTACGGCACTGTTTCGTCATTTTGGACGGATGTTGCACCTTGCACCGTAGATGTTGCACCCTGTGGATATCGATTCTTCGGAGGGCCATAACTCTTGGCTCGTTTAGAGTTACGGGAGCCATAACCAGTCAAAACGAAGGTATCTGTGAGTTCTAAAGCTATGACGGCTTTCAGCCGTCACTGGTTAGTTTCATACCCAAAAAATCCTATCCGAACCTCAATCGGGTCAAGGAAGTTTTTTACCCTTCGTTTTTTCGTCACGTGGATTTTTTGTAAAACGGGATCCCCGTGGAAGGTCTATGATTTACCATCGCTGGAGAGTGGTGCACCATGGTACTGCATTGTTTCAAATCCATGCACTCATTTCTAAAGGTCGTACTGCACTGTTTCGTCATTTTGGACGGATGTTGCACCTTGCACCGTAGATGTTGCACCCTGTGGATATCGATTCTTCGGAGGGCCATAACTCTTGGCTCGTTTAGAGTTACGGGAGCCATAACCTGTCAAAACGAAGGTATCTGTGAGTTCTACAGCTATGACCATTTTCAGCCGTCACTGGTTAGTTTCATACCCAAAAAATCCTATCCGAACCTCAATCGGGTCAAGGAAGTTTTTTACCCTTCGTTTTTTCGTCACGTGGATTTTTTCTGTAAAACGGGATCCCCGTGGCTGGTCTATGATTTACCATCGCTGGAGAGTGGTGCACCATGGTACTGCAATGTTTCAAATCCGTGCACTCATTTCTAATGGTCGTACGGCACTGTTTCGTCATTTTGGACGGATGTTGCACCTTGCACCGTAGATGTTGCACCCTGTGGATATCGATTCTTCGGAGGGCCATAACTCTTGGCTCGTTTAGAGTTACGGGAGCCATAACCAGTCAAAACGAAGGTATCTGTGAGTTCTACAGCTATGACGGCTTTCAGCCGTCACTGGTTAGTTTCATACCCAAAAAAATTCTATCCGAACCTCAATCGGGTCAAGGAAGTTTTTTACCCTTCGTTTTTTCGTCACGTGGATTTTTTCTGTAAAACGGGATCCCCGTGGCTGGTCTATGATTTACCATCGCTGGAGAGTGGTGCACCATGGTACTGCAATGTTTCAAATCCATGCACTCATTTCTAAAGGTCGTACGACACTGTTTCGTCATTTTGGACGGATGTTGCTCCTTGCACCTGTTTGCGTAAAAAATGGCCGCAAACACCCAAAGTCGTATGAGTTGGTTGATTTTATGTTGTTTTTAGTGATTTGGGTGATTTATGCAAATATATAAAAAGCAGGGACTAAACTGTAAAAGACACACAGATTTATAGTGGTTCGGCCAGAATGTGCCTACATCCACTTTATATGTTATTCTCCTTTTTTCTTCAGATTACAAGTACAAAGCTTTGATTACAAGTATCTAAAGTTGTTTGAGAGTTCCTTCCAGGCTTGAGCTCTCAAACTTGTCCCCCATTGTTGTACCCCTGCCCCTCTATTTATAGAGTGAGGCTGGGGGCAGGGGTCTTGGATGCTTATAGCTGCTGGTGGGCCTGGGCTGATGCAATCTGGACTGGAAACTTTGGTTCGGCGAAGCTTCATTCGGTCATGCTTAGAGAAGTTGGAGTTTGGTTCGGTAGTGGAGGAGAGGTGTTGGTCCGGTGACGGATGGTTCGGTGATGGGAAGGGATAACACCTTGGTTCGGTCTCATCTTGATCCGGTGGAGGAGGAGGAGTGTTGGTTCGGTGAGATCCTGGTTCGGCGAGGCTTTGGACCGGATGAGGTTGATTCGGAGGAGTGTTGCGACCGGATGAGCTTCCATACGTGGGATTGTCGAATGAGCTTTTATGTTTGCATTGCCGAATGGGATCTTATCCTGGGGATGCCGAATGAGCCATTGCCGAATGAGTTTTGGAATGCCGAATGAACTCGTGGACTCCGAGTGTTGAATGAACTTCTTACTGCATGGACTTTTATATTTGAATTATTAGTGAAATCCCAAACTTATACACGCTTGCTGGCTGTTTCTTCGTGGTGGAAGTGCACACAACATTGATATTCCAGTTTTGACCAAAAAATGGGATAACACTTTGCCCCCCAAAATATGCCTTGCGGTAGGAAGGCGTGTTTTGTAATGCCATGAGCCGGATGTTCATATCCTGTCATCAACCTGTAAAGAATTTGATAGTTTATATGGCCCCAAATGACGACCGTTCGGGATCGAGCTATTTGGGATGAAGCGCGGCCGTTCATGGTCAAGCGCCTAACTTCAAGTGATGACCGTTCGTGATCGAGTCATTTGAGGTGAAGTGCGACCGTTCACGGTCAAGCGCATAAATCCGTGCGTCGATCGTTCGGGATCGAGCCATCTGCAGCGAAATGTGACCGCTCAAGGTCAAGCGCTTAACTTCAAATGACGACCGTTCGGGATCGAGTCATTCGAGGTAAAGTGCGACAGTGCGCGGTCGAGCCTGTAAGTCCATGCGTCGATCGTTCGAGATCGAGCCATCTGTGATGAAATGCGACCGTTCAAGGTCAAGCGCCTAACTTCAAATGACGATCGTTCGTGATCAAGTCATTCGAGGTAAGGTGCGACAGTGTGCGGTCAAGTGGCGGTCCTCAAATGACGACCGTTCGCGATCAAGCCATTTGAGGTAAGGTGTAACAGTCAGTGATCATGTGGCGGACCTCAAATGACGACCGTTCGCGATCGAGCCATTTGAGGTAAGTTGAGTTGTGCCGTTCGAGGCGAGTTGTGCCGTTCGAGGCGAGTTGTGCCGTTCGAGGCGAGTTGTGATCGTTCGCGATCGGGTGCCGTTCGAGGCGAGTTATGACTGTTCGAAGTCGGGTGCCGTTCGAGGCGAATTGTGACTGTTCGAAGTCGGGTGCCGTTCGAGGCGAATTGTGACTGTTCGAAGTCGGGTGCCGTTCGAGGCGAATGAGTGTGCCCGGGGGGGACTTAATATTATCAGTGTTGGAGTCATTGTTTGGGGGAATTTTTCGAATCAAAGACTTCGGCAGTTCGTTGCCATGCAATAGGTGCTCGTGGACCGTTCGCGATCCAACGGGCATACAAGTAAATAATTTTTTTTTATAGAATTGTAAATGTTAAAGCAATAGTACCTTACAGCAGAAATGTCCAAACAGGAAGAATTCAAATGTTCAAATCGAAACAAAAGCAAAGCAAGGATGTCAAAGTGTGAGTTCCCACCCCGAAGCAGTCAATGATCATTCAGAGCATGTCTGGAGATCGTTCGCGATCTCGTACATGTGTAAATGATTTAATCGCTTTAGTGGAAGCTTACGACTTGTTCATCGTTATTTTAATCGAGCAATCAATGGATAATCAAATGGTGCCCTGATCCAGGGTCACCTCTAGCTGATGTAGAGGGTGGTCGCTCTGGCTCCACCGCTGGAGTTCGCCTCCTCACATACTGAAGGAGCATACCGTTCCTGATAAGCCCTTCCACCACGTCCTTCAAATGCCTACAATTATTAGTGTTATGACCATTCAATTCATGAAATACACAAAACTTATCTGATTTTCTTTCGTCAGATGTTGGATCCCTTCGCATTGGTCTACGATACGGAATCTGCCCCTTGGTATCCTGATAAATCCGTTCCAAACTCTCATTCAGCTCTGAATAGGTGGTGAATCGTGGCTCTCTTTGTAGCCACTTTGTCCTGTCATCATTATCCTCAGCCTTTCTTTTTCCTTTGCTAGTCTCCGCACCTTTTCCAGGTAGGTTTCCGTTCTTGATTGTGTAAACGTCATCTTCTTCCTCTCTTTCTGCACTAGCATCTTCCAAACGCAGAAACTTTTCAGCCTCATGATAGAACTCTCCCAGATTCATAGGCGGGTCCTTGGTTAATGAATTCTTGAACTCTGTATTACCAGCTATTCCAGATACAGCCTCTATCATGACCATAGATGGATCTGGTCGATCCACTGATGCTGCCGCCGCATTAAATCGCGTTAAAAAACTCCTCAAAGTCTCTCCAGTTTTCTGTTTCAAGGTTGCCAAAGTCATCACATTCTTGGGTCTCGCAATATGAACTCTGAATTGCCTCATGAACCTCTTAGTTAAATCTGCCCATGTTCCTATGGAGCCGCTCTCCAGTTGCCTAAACCATAATGCTGTAATGTCCGTCAAATACAGTGGAAAGCACCGGGCCATAACCTCCTCTGATGCCCCCAGCACTTCCATATGTCTCATATACTTCGTTAGATGGATCGTGGGGTCCGTTTTCCCGTTGTACATGTCCAATGATGGTAGCTTGAATTCTGGTGGGTTCCTAGCCATCCTAATCGCAGAAGAGAAAGGACTCCTGTTTACATCTTCCAAGTCTCTGTTTACTAAACCGCCTCTCATGGCTCTTCTAACCATCTCTGCTAATCTGTCATTGTCTCCAAGCTGTAGTTCTCGTTCACTGCCTTCGATCTGCCCCCCAAGTCCGCGGGGGTTTTCATGTGTATGCCTCCCTGGCTGAACGTTCATTCCTCTAGCTACCAGGTGGCTCGGATGCCCCCATCTCTCTTCCCGGGGTCGGATCAACATGCTCTGCGTGAGTGCCCCCTAGCTCTGGTGCTGCGCCAGATGGTCCTGCTCCGTTCTGAACTCCAGTTGCTCCTTGGATTTGTGCTCCAATTTGCCCAATTTGTTGAAGTAAGTTCTGGATCATCTCTTCTTGTCTCCTCATCATGGCCTCCATCTCATCCCTAGTGATAAAGATCGACGTTTGATTCCCTCCTGAGGAAGCCTCTTGACTTCCTTGGTGTTCACTTCTCTCTGGCCTTTGCCTTCTACTTGTTTGTCTCGTCATAACTCTTAGATTTTCAAATTCAACTTCTATCCGATGTAGCGGGAGCTGGTTCCTCTCGATGAAAGCACCAAAATGTTTGCGTAAAAAATGGCCGCAAACACCCATAGTCGTATGAGTTGGTTGATTTTATGTTGTTTTAAGTGATTTGGGTGATTTATGCAAATATATAAAAAGCAGGGACTAAACTGTAAAAGACACACAGATTTATAGTGGTTCGGCCAGAACGTGCCTACATCCACTTTATATGTTATTCTCCTTTTTTCTTCAGATTACAAGTACAAAGCTTTGATTACAAGTATCTAAAGTTGTTTGAGAGTTCCTTCCAGGCTTGAGCTCTCAAACTTGTCTCCCATTGTTGTACCCCTGCCCCTCTATTTATAGAGTGAGGCTGGGGGCAGGGGTCTTGGATGCTTATAGCTGCTGGTGGGCCTGGGCTGATGCAATCTGGACTGGAAACTTTGGTTCGGCGAAGCTTCATTCGGTCATGCTTAGAGAAGTTGGAGTTTGGTTCGGTAGTGGAGGAGAGGTGTTGGTCCGGTGACGGATGGTTCGGTGATGGGAAGGGATAACACCTTGGTTCGGTCTTATCTTGATCCGGTGGAGGAGGAGGAGTGTTGGTTCGGTGAGATCCTGGTTCGGCGAGGCTTTGGACCGGATGAGGTTGATACGGAGGAGTGTTGCGACCGGATGAGCTTCCATACGTGGGATTGTCGAATGAGCTTCTATGTTTGCATTGCCGAATGGGATCTTATCCTGGGGATGCCGAATGAGCCATTGCCGAATGAGTTTTGGAATGCCGAATGAACTCGGGGACTCCGAGTGTTGAATGAACTTCTTACTGGATGGACTTTTATATTTGAATTATGAGTGAAATCCCAGACTTATACACGCTTGCTGGCTGCTTCTTCGTGGTGGAAGTGCACACAACATTGATATTCCAGTTTTGACCAAAAAATGGGATAACAGCACCGTAGATGTTGCACCCTGTGGATATCGATTCTTCGGAGGGCCATAACTCTTGGCTCGTTTAGAGTTACGGGAGCCATAACCAGTCAAAACGAAGGTATCTGTGAGTTCTACAGCTATGACAGCTTTCAGCCGTCACTGGTTAGTGTCATACCCAAAAAATCCTATCCGAACCTCAATCGGGTCAAGGAAGTTTTTTACCCTTCGTTTTTTCGTCACGTGGATTTTTCCTGTAAAACGGGATCCTCGTGGCTGGTCTATGATTTACCATCACTGGAGAGTGGTGCACCATGGTACTGCAATGTTTCAAATCCATGCACTCATTTCTAAAGGTCGTAAGGCACTGTTTCGTCATTTTGGACGGATGTTGCACCTTGCACCGTAGATGTTGCACCCTGTGGATATCGATTCTTCGGAGGGCCATAACTCTTGGCTCGTTTAGAGTTACGGGAGCCATAACTAGTCAAAACGAAGGTATCTGTGAGTTCTACAGCTATGACAGCTTTCGGCCGTCACTGGTTAGTTTCATACCCAAAAAATCCTATCCGAACCTCAATCGGGTCAAGGAAGTTTTTTACCCTTCGTTTTTTCGTCACGTGGATTTTTTCTGTAAAACGGGATCCCCGTGGGTGGTCTATGATTTACCATCGCTGGAGAGTGGTGCACCATGGTACTGCAATGTTTCAAATCCATGCACTCATTTCTAAAGGTCGTACGACACTGTTTCGTCATTTTGGACGGATGTTGCACCTTGCACCGTAGATGTTGCACCCTGTGGATATCGATTCTTCGGAGGGCCATAACTCTTGGCTCGTTTAGAGTTACGGGAGCCATAACCAGTCAAAAGGAAGGTATCTGTGAGTTCTACAGCTATGACGGCTTTCAGCCGTCAATGGTTAGTTTCATACCCAAAAAATCCTATCCGAACCTCAATCGGGTCAAGGAAGTTTTTTACCCTTCGTTTTTTCGTCACGTGGATTTTTTCTGTAAAACGGGATCCCCGTGGCTGGTCTATGATTTACCATCGCTGGAGAGTGGTGCACCATGGTACTACAATGTTTCAAATCCATGCACTCATTTCTAAAGGTCGTACGTCACTGTTTCGTCATTTTGGACGGATGTTGCACCTTGCACCGTAGATGTTGCACCCTATGGATGTCGATTCTTCGGAGGGCCATAACTCTTGGCTCGTTTAGAGTTACGGGAGCCATAACCAGTCAAAATGAAGGTATCTGTGAGTTCTATAGCTATGACGGCGTTCAGCCGTCACTGGTTAGTTTCATACCCAAAAAATCCTATCCGAACCTCAATCGGGTCATGGGATTCTTGTACCCTTAGTTTTTCGTCACGTGGATTTTTTTCTGTAAAACGGGATCCCCGTGGCTGGTCTATGATTTACCATTGCTGGAGAGTGGTGCACCATGGTACTGCAATGTTTCAAATCCATGCACTCATTTCTAAAGGTCGTACGGCACTGTTTCGTCATTTTGGACGGATGTTGCACCTTGCACCGTAGATGTTGCACCCTGTGGATATCGATTCTTCGGAGGGCCATAACTCTTGGCTCGTTTAGAGTTACGGGAGCCATAACCAGTCAAAACGAAGGTATCAGTGAGTTCTACAGCTATGATAGCTTTCAGCCGTCGCTGGTTAGTTTCATACCCAAAAATCCTATCCGAACCTCAATCGGGTCATGGAAGTTTTTTACCCTTCGTTTTTTCGTCACGTGGATTTTTTCTCTAAAACGGGATCCCCGCGGCTGTTCTATGATTTACCATCGCTGGAGAGTGGTGCAACATGGTACTGCAATGTTTCAAATCCATGCACTCATTTCTAAAGGTCGTACGGCACTGTTTCGTCATTTTGGACGGATGTTGCACCTTGCACCGTAGATGTTGCACCCTGTGGATATCGATTCTTCGGTGGGCCATAACTCTTGGCTCGTTTAGAGTTACGGGAGCCATAACCAGTCAAAACGAAGGTATCTGTGAGTTCTAAAGCTATGACGGCTTTCAGCCGTCACTGGTTAGTGTCATACCCAAAAAATCCTATCCGAACCTCAATCGGGGCAAGGAAGTTTTTTACCCTTCGTTTTTTCGTCACGTGGATTTTTTCTGTAAAACGGGATCCCCGTGGCTGGTCAATGATTTACCATTGCTGGAGAGTGGTGCACCATGGTACTGCAATGTTTCAAATCCATGCACTCATTTCTAAAGGTCGTACAGCACTGTTTCGTCATTTTGGACGGATGTTGCACCATGCACCGTAGATGTTGCACCCTGTGGATATCGATTCTTCGGAGGGCCATAACTCTTGGCACGTTTAGAGTTACGAGAGCCATAACCAGTCAAAACGAAGGTATCTGTGAGTTCTACACCTATTATAGCTTTCAGCCGCCACTGGTTAGTTTCATACCCAAAAATCCTATCCGAACCTCAATCGGGTCATGGAAGTTTTTTACCCTTCGTTTTTTCGTCACGTGGATTTTTTCTGTAAAACGGGATCCCCGTGGCTGTTCTATGATTTACCATCGCTGGAGAGTGGTGCACCATGGTACTGCAATGTTTCAAATCCATGCACTCATTTATAAAGGTCGTACGGCACTGTTTCGTCATTTTGTACGGATGTTGCACCTTGCACCGTAGATGTTGCACCCTGTGGATATCGATTCTTCGGAGGGCCATAACTCTTGGCTCGTTTAGAGTTACGGGAGCCATAACCAGTCAAAACGAAGGTATCTGTGAGTTCTACAGCTATGACGGCTTTTAGTCGTCACTGGTTAGTGTCATACCCAAAACATCCTATCCGAACCTCAATCGGGGCAAGGAAGTTTTTTACCCTTCGTTTTTTCGTCACGTGGATTTTTTCTGTAAAACGGGATCCCCGTGGCTGGTCAATGATTTACCATTGCTGGAGAGTGGTGCACCATGGTACTGCAATGTTTCAAATCCATGCACTCATTTCTAAAGGTCGTACAGCACTGTTTCGTCATTTTGGACGGATGTTGCACCATGCACCGTAGATGTTGCACCCTGTGGATATCGATTCTTCGGAGGGCCATAACTCTTGGCACGTTTAGAGTTACGGGAGCCATAACCAGTCAAAACGAAGGTATCTGTGAGTTCTACACCTATTATAGCTTTCAGCCGCCACTGGTTAGTTTCATACCCAAAAATCCTATCCGAACCTCAATCGGGTCATGGAAGTTTTTTACCCTTCGTTTTTTCGTCACGTGGATTTTTTCTGTAAAACGGGATCCCCGTGGCTGTTCTATGATTTACCATCGCTGGAGAGTGGTGCACCATGGTACTGCAATGTTTCAAATGCATGCACTCATTTCTAAAGGTTGTACGGCACTGTTTCGTCATTTTGGACGGATGTTGCACCTTGCACCGTAGATGTTGCACCCTGTGGATATCGATTCTTCGGAGGGCCATAACTCTTGGCTCGTTTAGAGTTACGGGAGCCATAACCAGTCAAAACGAAGGTATCTGCGAGTTCTACAGCTATGATGGCTTTCAGCCGTCACTGGTTAGTGTCATATCCAAAAAATCCTATCCGAACCTCAATCGGGTCAAGGAAGTTTTTTACCCTTCGTTTTTTCGTCACGTGGAATTTTTCTGTAAAACGGGATCCCCATGGCTGGTCTATGATTCACCATCGCTGGAGAGTGGTGCACCATGGTACTGCAATGTTTCAAATCCATGCACTCATTTCTAAAGGTCGTACGGCACTGTTTCGTCATTTTGGACGGATGTTGCACCTTGCACCGTAGATGTTGCACCCTGTGGATATCGATTCTTCGGAGGGCCATAACTCTTGGCTCGTTTAGAGTTACGGGAGCCATAACCAGTCAAAACGAAGGTATCTTTGAGTTCTACAACTATGACGGCTTTCAGCGGTCACTGGTTAGTTTCATACCCAAAAAATCCTATCCGAACCTCAATCGGGTCAAGGAAGTTTTTTACCCTTCGTTTTTTCGTCACGTGGATTTTTTTGTAAAACGGGATCCCCGTGGATGGTCTATGATTTACCATCGCTGGAGAGTGGTGCACCATGGTACTGCATTGTTTCAAATCCATGCACTCATTTCTAAAGGTCGTACGGCACTGTTTCGTCATTTTGGACGGATGTTGCACCTTGCACCGTAGATGTTGCACCATGTGGATATCGATTCTTCGGAGGGCCATAACTCTTGGCTAGTTTAGAGTAACGGGAGCCATAACTAGTCAAAACGAAGGTATCTATGAGTTCTACAGCTATGACCGTTTTCAGCCGTCACTGGTTAGTTTCATACCCTAAAAATCCTATCCGAACCTCAATCGGGTCAAGGAAGTTTTTTACCCTTCGTTTTTTCGTCACGTGGATTTTTTCTGTAAAACGGGATCCCCGTGGCTGGTCTATGATTTACCATCGCTGGAGAGTGGTGCACCATGGTACTGCAATGTTTCAAATCCATGCACTCATTTCTAAAGGTCGTACGGCACTGTTTCGTCATTTTGGACAGATGTTGCACCTTGCACCGTAGATGTTGCACCCTGTGGATATCGATTCTTCGGAGGGCCATAACTCTTGGCTCGTTTAGAGTTACGGGAGCCATAACCAGTCAAAACGAAGGTATCTGTGAGTTCTACAGCTATGATAGCTTTCAGCCGTCACTGGTTAGTTTCATACCCAAAAATCCTATCCGAACCTCAATCGGGTCATGGAAGTTTTTTACCCTTCGTTTTTTCGTCACGTGGATTTTTTCTGTAAAACGGGATCCCCGTGGCTGTTCTATGATTTATCATCGCTGGAGAGTGGTGCACCATGGTACTGCAATGTTTCAAATGCATGCACTCATTTCTAAAGGTCGTACGGCACTGTTTCGTCATTTTGGACGGATGTTGCACCTTGCACCGTAGATGTTGCACCCTGTGGATATCGATTCTTCGGAGGGCCATAATCTTGGCTCGTTTAGAGTTACGGGAGCCATAACCAGTCAAAACGAAGATATCTGTGAGTTCTACAGCTATGACGGCTTTCAGCGTCACTGGTTAGTGTCATACCCAAAAAATCCTATCTGAACCTCAATCGGAGCAAGGAAGTTTTTTACCCTTCGATTTTTCGTCACGTGGGTTTTTTCTGTAAAACGGGATCCCCGTGGCTGGTCTATGATTTACCATCGCTGGAGAGTGGTGCACCATGGTACTGCAATGTTTCAAATCCATGCACTCATTTCTAAAGGTCGTACGACACTGTTTCGTCATTTTGGACGGATGTTGCTCCTTGCACCGTAGATGTTGCACCCTATGGATATCGATTTTTCGGAGGACCATAACTCTTGGCTCGTTTAGAGTTACGGGAGCCATAACCAGTCAAAACGAAGGTATCTGTGAGTTCTACAGCTATTATAGCTTTCAGCCGTCACTGGTTAGTTTCATACCCAAAAATCCTATCCGAACCTCAATCGGGTCATGGAAGTTTTTTACCCTTCGTTTTTTCGTCACGTGGATTTTTTTGTAAAACGGGATCCCCGTGGATGGTCTATGATTTACCATCGCTGGAGAGTGGTGCACCATGGTACTGCATTGTTTCAAATCCATGCACTCATTTCTAAAGGTCGTACGGCACTGTTTCAAATCCTGTGGATATCGATTCTTCGGAGGGTCATAACTCTTGGCTCGTTTAGAGTTACGGGAGCCATAACCAGTCAAAACGAAGGTATCTGTGAGTTCTACAGCTATGATGGCTTTCAGCCGTCACTGGTTAGTGTCATACCCAAAAAATCCTATCCGAACCTCAATCGGGTCAAGGAAGTTTTTTACCCTTCGTTTTTTCGTCACGTGGATTTTTTCTGTAAAACGGGATCCCCGTGGCTGGTCTATGATTCACCATCGCTGGAGAGTGGTGCACCATGGTACTGCAATGTTTCAAATCCATGCACTCATTTCTAAAGGCCGTACTGCACTGTTTCGTCATTTTGGACGAATGTTGCACCTTGCACCGTAGATGTTGCACCCTGTGGATATCGATTCTTCGGAGGGCCATAACTCTTGGCTCGTTTAGAGTTACGGGAGCCATAACCAGTCAAAACGAAGGTATCTTTGAGTTCTACAGCTATGACGGCTTTCAGCCGTCACTGGTTAGTTTCATACCCAAAAAATCCTATCCGAACCTCAATCGGGTCAAGGAAGTTTTTTACCCTTCGTTTTTTCGTCACGTGGATTTTTTTGGTAAAACGGGATCCCCGTGGATGGTCTATGATTTACCATCGCTGGAGAGTGGTGCACCATGGTACTGCATTGTTTCAAATCCATGCACTCATTTCTAAAGGTCGTACGGCACTGTTTCGTCATTTTGGACGGATGTTGCACCTTGCACCGTAGATGTTGCACTCTATGGATATCGATTCTTCGGAGGGCCATAACTCTTGGCTCGTTTAGAGTTACGGGAGCCATAACCAGTCAAAACGAAAGTATCTGTGAGTTCTACAGCTATGACCGTTTTCAGCCGTCACTGGTTAGTTTCATACCCAAAAAATCCTATCCGAACCTCAATCGGGTCAAGGAAGTTTTTTACCCTTCGTTTTTTCGTCACGTGGATTTTTTCTGTAAAACGGGATCCCCGTGGCTGGTCTATGATTTACCATCGCTGGAGAGTGGTGCACCATGGTACTGCAATGTTTCAAATCCATGCACTCATTTCTAAAGGTCGTACGGCACTGTTTCGTCATTTTGGACGGATGTTGCACCTTGCACCGTAGATGTTGCACCCTGTTGATATCGATTCTTCGGAGGGCCATAACTCTTGGCTCGTTTAGAGTTACGGGAGCCATATCCAGTCAAAACGAAGGTATCTGTGAGTTCTACAGCTATGATAGCTTTCAGCCATCACTGGTTAGTTTCATACCCAAAAATCCTATCCGAACCTCAATCGGGTCATGGAAGTTTTTTACCCTTCGTTTTTTTGTCACGTGGATTTTTTCTGTGAAACGGGATCCCCGTTGCTATTCTATGATTTACCATCGCTGGAGAGTGATGCACCATGGTACTGCAGTGTTTCAAATCCATGCACTCATTTCTAAAGGTCGTACGGCACTGTTTCGTCATTTTGGACGGATGTTGCTCCTTGCACCGTAGATGTTGCACCCTGTGGATATCGATTCTTCGGAGGGCCATAACTCTTGGCTCGTTTAGAGTTACGGGAGCCATAACCAGTCAAAACGAAGGTATCTGCGAGTTCTACAGCTATGATGGCTTTCAGCCGTCACTGGTTAGTGTCATATCCAAAAAATCCTATCCGAACCTCAATCGGGTCAAGGAAGTTTTTTACCCTTCGTTTTTTCGTCACGTGGATTTTTTCTGTAAAACGGGATCCCCGTGGCTGGTCTATGATTCACCATCGCTGGAGAGTGGTGCACCATGGTACTGCAATGTTTCAAATCCATGCACTCATTTCTAAAGGTCGTACGGCACTGTTTCGTCATTTTGGACGGATGTTGCACCTTGCACCGTAGATGTTGCACCCTGTGGATATCGATTCTTCGGAGGGCCATAACTCTTGGCTCGTTTAGAGTTACGGGAGCCATAACCAGTCAAAACGAAGGTATCTTTGAGTTCTACAGCTATGACGGCTTTCAGCCGTCACTGGTTAGTTTCATGCCCAAAAAATCCTATCCGAACCTCAATCGGGTCAAGGAAGTTTTTTACCCTTCGTTTTTTCGTCTCGTGGATTTTTTTGTAAAACGGGATCCCTGTGGATGGTCTATGATTTACCATCGCTGGAGAGTGGTGCACCATGGTACTGCATTGTTTCAAATCCATGCACTCATTTCTAAAGGTCGTACGGCACTGTTTCGTCATTTTGGACGGATGTTGCACCTTGCACCGTAGATGTTGCACCCTGTGGATATCGATTCTTCGGAGGGCCATAACTCTTGGCTCGTTTAGAGTTACGGGAGCCATAACCAGTCAAAACGAAGGTATCTATGAGTTCTACAGCTATGACCGTTTTCAGCCGTCACTGGTTAGTTTCATACCCAAAAAATCCTATCCGAACCTCAATCGGGTCAAGGAAGTTTTTTACCCTTCGTTTTTTCGTCACGTGGATTTTTTCTGTAAAACGGGATCCCCGTGGCTGGTCTATGATTTACCATCGCTGGAGAGTGGTGCACCATGGTACTGCAATGTTTCAAATCCATGCACTCATTTCTAAAGGTCGTACGGCACTGTTTCGTCATTTTGGACGGATGTTGCACCTTGCACCGTAGATGTTGCACCCTGTGGATATCGATTCTTCGGAGGGCCATAACTCTTGGCTCGTTTAGAGTTACGGGAGCCATAACCAGTCAAAACGAAGGTATCTGTGAGTTCTACAGCTATGATAGCTTTCAGCTGTCACTGGTTAGTTTCATACCCAAAAATCCTATCCGAACCTCAATCGGGTCATGGAAGTTTTTTACCCTTCGTTTTTTCGTCACGTGGATTTTTTCTGTAAAACGGGATCCCCGTGGCTGTTCTATGATTTACCATCGCTGGAGAGTGGTGCACCATGGTACTGCAATGTTTCAAATCCATGCACTCATTTCTAAAGGTCGTACGGCACTGTTTCGTCATTTTGGACGGATGTTGCACCTTGCACCGTAGATGTTGCACCCTGTGGATATCGATTCTTCGGAGGGCCATAATCTTGGCTCGTTTAGAGTTACGGGAGCCATAACCAGTCAAAACGAAGATATCTGTGAGTTCTACAGCTATGACGGCTTTCCGCGTCACTGGTTAGTGTCATACCCAAAAAATCCTATCTGAACCTCAATCGGGGCAAGGAAGTTTTTTACCCTTCGATTTTTCGTCACGTGGGTTTTTTCTGTAAAACGGGATCCCCGTGGCTGGTCTATGATTTACCATCGCTGGAGAGTGGTGCACCATGGTACTGCAATGTTTCAAATCCATGCACTCATTTCTAAAGGTCGTACGACACTGTTTCGTCATTTTGGACGGATGTTGCACCTTGCACCGTAGATGTTGCACCCTATGGATATCGATTCTTCGGAGGACCATAACTCTTGGCTCGTTTAGAGTTACGGGAGCCATAACCAGTCAAAACGAAGGTATCTGTGAGTTCTACCACTATTATAGCTTTCAGCCGTCACTGGTTAGTTTCATACCCAAAAATCCTATCCGAACCTCAATCGGGTCATGGAAGTTTTTTACCCTTCGTTTTTTCGTCACGTGGATTTTTTCTGTAAAACGGGATCCCCGTGGCTGTTCTATGATTTACCATCGCTGGAGAGTGGTGCACCATATTACTGCAATGTTTCAAATCCATGCACTCATTTCTAAAGGTCGTACGGCACTGTTTCGTCATTTTGGACGGATGTTGCACCTTGCACCGTAGATGTTGCACCCTGCGGAAATCGATTCTTCGGAGGGCCATAACTCTTGGCTCGTTTAGAGTTACGGGAGCCATAACCAGTCAAAACGAAGGTATCTGTGAGTTCTACGGCTATGACGGCTTGCAGCCGTCACTGGTTAGTGTCAAACCCAAAAAATCCTATCCGAACCTCAATCGGGTCAAGGAAGTTTTTTACCTTTCGTTTTTTCGTCACGTGGATTTTTTCTGTAAAACGGGATCCCCGTGGCTGGTCTATCATTCACCATCGCTGGAGAGTGGTGCACCATGGTACTGCAATGTTTCAAATCCATGCACTCATTTCTAAAGGTCGTACGGCACTGTTTCATCATGTTGGACGGATGTTGCACCGTGCACCATAGATGTTGCACCCTGTGGATAACGATTCTTCGGAGGGCCATAACTCTTGGATCGTTTAGAGTTACGGGAGCCATAACCAGTCAAAACGAAGGTATCTTTGAGTTCTACAGCTATGGCGGCTTTTAGCCGTCACTGGTTAGTTTCATACCCAAAAAATCCTATCCGAACCTCAATCGGGTCATGGAAGTTTTTTACCCTTCGTTTTTTCGTCACGTGGATTTTTTTGTAAAACGGGATCCCCGTGGATGGTCTATGATTTACCATCGCTGGAGAGTGGTGCACCATGGTACTGCATTGTTTCAAATCCATGCACTCATTTCTAAAGGTCGTACGGCAATGTTTCAAATCCTGTGGATATCGATTCTTCGGAGGGCCATAACTCTTGGCTCGTTTAGAGTTACGGGAGCCATAACCAGTCAAAACGAAGGTATCTGTGAGTTCTACAGCTATGATGGCTTTCAGCCGTCACTGGTTAGTGTCATACCCAAAAAATCCTATCCGAACCTCAATCGGGTCAAGGAAGTTTTTTACCCTTCATTTTTTCGTCACGTGGATTTTTTCTGTAAAACGAGATCCCCGTGGCTGGTCTATGATTCACCATCGCTGGAGAGTGGTGCACCATGGTACTGCAATGTTTCAAATCCATGCACTCATTTCTAAAGGCCGTACTGCACTGTTTCGTCATTTTGGACGGATGTTGCACCTTGCACCGTAGATGTTGCACCCTGTGGATATCGATTCTTCGGAGGGCCATAACTCTTGGCTCGTTTAGAGTTACGGGAGCCATAACCAGTCAAAACGAAGGTATCTGTGAGTTCTACAGCTATGATAGCTTTCAGCTGTCACTGGTTAGTTTCATACCCAAAAATCCTATCCGAACCTCAATCGGGTCATGGAAGTTTTTTACCCTTCGTTTTTTCGTCACGTGGATTTTTTCTGTAAAACGGGATCCCCGTGGCTGTTCTATGATTTAGCATCGCTGGAGAGTGGTGCACCATGGTACTGCAATGTTTCAAATGCATGCACTCATTTCTAAAGGTCGTACGGCACTGTTTCGTCATTTTGGACGGATGTTGCACCTTGCACCGTAGATGTTGCACCCTGTGGATATCGATTCTTCGGAGGGCCATAATCTTGGCTCGTTTAGAGTTACGGGAGCCATAACCAGTCAAAACGAAGATATCTGTGAGTTCTACAGCTATGACGGCTTTCAGCGTCACTGGTTAGTGTCATACCCAAAAAATCCTATCTGAACCTCAATCGGGGCAAGGAAGTTTTTTACCCTTCGATTTTTCGTCACGTGGGTTTTTTCTGTAAAACGGGATCCCCGTGGCTGGTCTATGATTTACCATCGCTGGAGAGTGGTGCACCATGGTACTGCAATGTTTCAAATCCATGCACTCATTTCTAAAGGTCGTACGACACTGTTTCGTCATTTTGGACGGATGTTGCACCTTGCACCGTAGATGTTGCACCCTATGGATATCGATTCTTCGGAGGACCATTACTCTTGGCTCGTTTAGAGTTACGGGAGCCATAACCAGTCAAAACGAAGGTATCTGTGAGTTCTACCACTATTATAGCTTTCAGCCGTCACTGGTTAGTTTCATACCCAAAAATCCTATCCGAACCTCAATCGGGTCATGGAAGTTTTTTACCCTTCGTTTTTTCGTCACGTGGATTTTTTCTGTAAAACGGGATCCCCGTGGCTGTTCTATGATTTACCATCGCTGGAGAGTGGTGCACCATATTACTGCAATGTTTCAAATCCATGCACTCATTTTTAAAGGTCGTACGGCACTGTTTCGTCATTTTGGACGGATGTTGCACCTTGCACCGTAGATGTTGCACCCTGCGGAAATCGATTCTTCAGAGGGCCATAACTCTTGGCTCGTTTAGAGTTACGGGAGCCATAACCAGTCAAAACGAAGGTATCTGTGAGTTCTACGGCTATGACGGCTTGCAGCCGTCACTGGTTAGTGTCAAACCCAAAAAATCCTATCCGAACCTCAATCGGGTCAAGGAAGTTTTTTACCTTTCGTTTTTTCGTCACGTGGATTTTTTCTGTAAAACGGGATCCCCGTGGCTGGTCTATCATTCACCATCGCTGGAGAGTGGTGCACCATGGTACTGCAATGTTTCAAATCCATGCACTCATTTCTAAAGGTCGTACGGCACTGTTTCATCATGTTGGACGGATGTTGCACCGTGCATCGTAGATGTTGCACCCTGTGGATATCGATTCTTCGGAGGGCCATAACTCTTGGATCGTTTAGAGTTACGGGAGCCATAACCAGTCAAAACGAAGGTATCTTTGAGTTCTACAGCTATGGCGGCTTTTAGCCGTCACTGGTTAGTTTCATACCCAAAAAATCCTATCCGAACCTCAATCGGGTCATGGAAGTTTTTTACCCTTCGTTTTTTCGTCACGTGGATTTTTTTGTAAAACGGGATCCCCGTGGATGGTCTATGATTTACCATCGCTGGAGAGTGGTGCACCATGGTACTGCATTGTTTCAAATCCATGCACTCATTTCTAAAGGTCGTACGGCACTGTTTCAAATCCTGTGGATATCGATTCTTCGGAGGGCCATAACTCTTGGCTCGTTTAGAGTTACGGGAGCCATAACCAGTCAAAACGAAGGTATCTGTGAGTTCTACAGCTATGATGGCTTTCAGCCGTCACTGGTTAGTGTCATACCCAAAAAATCCTATCCGAACCTCAATCGGGTCAAGGAAGTTTTTTACCCTTCGTTTTTTCGTCACGTGGATTTTTTCTGTAAAACGGGATCCCCGTGGCTGGTCTATGATTCACCATCGCTGGAGAGTGGTGCACCATGGTACTGCAATGTTTCAAATCCATGCACTCATTTCTAAAGGCTGTACTGCACTGTTTCGTCATTTTGGACGGATGTTGCACCTTGCACCGTAGATGTTGCACCCGGTGGATATCGATTCTTCGGAGGGCCATAACTCTTGGCTCGTTTAGAGTTACGGGAGCCATAACCAGTCAAAACGAAGGTATCTTTGAGTTATACAGCTATGACAGCTTTCAGCCGTCACTGGTTAGTTTCATACCCAAAAAATCCTATCCGAACCTCAATCGGGTCAAGGAAGTTTTTTACCCTTCGTTTTTTCGTCACGTGGATTTTTTTGGTAAAACGGGATCCCCGTGGATGGTCTATGATTTACCATCGCTGGAGAGTGGTGCACCATGGTACTGCATTGTTTCAAATCCATGCACTCATTTCTAAAGGTCGTACGGCACTGTTTCGTCATTTTGGACGGATGTTGCACCTTGCACCGTAGATGTTGCACTCTGTGGATATCGATTCTTCGGAGGGCCATAACTCTTGGCTCGTTTAGAGTTACGGGAGCCATAACCAGTCAAAACGAAGGTATCTGTGAGTTCTACAGCTATGACCGTTTTCAGCCGTCACTGGTTAGTTTCATACCCAAAAAATCCTATCCGAACCTCAATCGGGTCAAGGAAGTTTTTTACCCTTCGTTTTTTCGTCACGTGGATTTTTTCTGTAAAACGGGATCCCCGTGGCTGGTCTATGATTTACCATCGCTGGAGAGTGGTGCACCATGGTACTGCAATGTTTCAAATCCATGCACTCATTTCTAAAGGTCGTACGGCACTGTTTCGTCATTTTGGACGGATGTTGCACCTTGCACCGTAGATGTTGCACCCTGTTGATATCGATTCTTCGGAGGGCCATAACTCTTGGCTCGTTTAGAGTTACGGGAGCCATAACCAGTCAAAACGAAGGTATCTGTGAGTTCTACAGCTATGATAGCTTTCAGCCATCACTGGTTAGTTTCATACCCAAAAATCCTATCCGAACCTCAATCGGGTCATGGAAGTTTTTTACCCTTCGTTTTTTTGTCACGTGGATTTTTTCTGTGAAACGGGATCCCCGTTGCTATTCTATGATTTACCATCGCTGGAGAGTGGTGCACCATGGTACTGCAGTGTCATTTTGGACGGATGTTGCTCCTTGCACCGTAGATGTTGCACCCTGTGGATATCGATTCTTCGGAGGGCCATAACTCTTGGCTCGTTTAGAGTTACGGGAGCCATAACCAGTCAAAACGAAGGTATCTGTGAGTTCTACGGCTATGACGGCTTGCAGCCGTCACTGGTTAGTGTCAAACCCAAAAAATCCTATCCGAACCTCAATCGGGTCAAGGAAGTTTTTTACCTTTCGTTTTTTCGTCACGTGGATTTTTTCTGTAAAACGGGATCCCCGTGGCTGGTCTATCATTCACCATCGCTGGAGAGTGGTGCACCATGGTACTGCAATGTTTCAAATCCATGCACTCATTTCTAAAGGTCGTACGGCACTGTTTCATCATTTTGGACGGATGTTGCACCGTGCACCGTAGATGTTGCACCCTGTGGATATCGATTCTTCGGAGGGCCATAACTCTTGGATCGTTTAGAGTTACGGGAGCCATAACCAGTCAAAACGAAGGTATCTTTGAGTTCTACAGCTATGGCGGCTTTTAGCCGTCACTGGTTAGTTTCATACCCAAAAAATCCTATCCGAACCTCAATCGGGTCATGGAAGTTTTTTACCCTTCGTTTTTTCGTCACGTGGATTTTTTTGTAAAACGGGATCCCCGTGGATGGTCTATGATTTACCATCGCTGGAGAGTGGTGCACCATGGTACTGCATTGTTTCAAATCCACGCACTCATTTCTAAAGGTCGTACGGCACTGTTTCAAATCCCGTGGATATCGATTCTTCGGAGGGCCATAACTCTTGGCTCGTTTAGAGTTACGGGAGCCATAACCAGTCAAAACGAAGGTATCTGTGAGTTCTACAGCTGTGATGGCTTTCAGCCGTCACTGGTTAGTGTCATACCCAAAAAATCCTATCCGAACCTCAATCGGGTCAAGGAAGTTTTTTACCCTTCGTTTTTTCGTCACGTGGATTTTTTCTGTAAAACGGGATCCCCGTGGCTGGTCTATGATTCACCATCGCTGGAGAGTGGTGCACCATGGTACTGCAATGTTTCAAATCCATGCACTCATTTCTAAAGGCCGTACTGCACTGTTTCGTCATTTTGGACGGATGTTGCACCTTGCACCGTAGATGTTGCACCCTGTGGATATCGATTCTTCGGAGGGCCATAACTCTTGGCTCGTTTAGAGTTACGGGAGCCATAACCAGTCAAAACGAAGGTATCTTTGAGTTATACAGCTATGACGGCTTTCAGCCGTCACTGGTTAGTTTCATACCCAAAAAATCCTATCCGAACCTCAATCGGGTCAAGGAAGTTTTTTACCCTTCGTTTTTTCGTCACGTGGATTTTTTTGGTAAAACGGGATCCCCGTGGATGGTCTATGATTTACCATCGCTGGAGAGTGGTGCACCATGGAACTGCATTGTTTCAAATCCATGCACTCATTTCTAAAGGTCGTACGGCACTGTTTCGTCATTTTGGACGGATGTTGCACCTTGCACCGTAGATGTTGCACTCTGTGGATATCGATTCTTCGGAGGGCCATAACTCTTGGCTCGTTTAGAGTTACGGGAGCCATAACCAGTCAAAACGAAGGTATCTGTGAGTTCTACAGCTATGACCGTTTTCAGCCGTCACTGGTTAGTTTCATACCCAAAAAGTCCTTTCCGAACCTCAATCGGGTCAAGTAAGTTTTTTACCCTTCGTTTTTTAGTCACGTGGATTTTTTCTGTAAAACGGGATCCCCGTGGCTGGTCTATGATTTACCATCGCTGGAGAGTGGTGCACCATGGTACTGCAATGTTTCAAATCCATGCACTCATTTCTAAAGGTCGTACGGCACTGTTTCGTCATTTTGGACGGATGTTGCACCTTGCACCGTAGATGTTGCACCCTGTGGATATCGATTCTTCGGAGGGCCATAACTCTTGGCTCGTTTAGAGTTATGGGAGCCATAACCAGTCAAAACGAAGGTATCTGTGAGTTCTACAGCTATGACGGCTTTCAGCCGTCACTGGTTAGTGTCATACCCAAAAAATCCTATCCAAACCTCAATCGGGTCAAGGAAGTTTTTTACCCTTCGTTTTTTCGTCACGTGGATTTTTTCTGTAAAACGGGATCCCCGTGGCTGGTCTATGATTTACCATCGCTGGAGAGTGGTGCACCATGGTACTGCAATGTTTCAAATCCATGCACTCATTTCTAAAGGTCGTACGGCACTGTTTCGTCATTTTGGACGGATGTTGCACCTTGCACCGTAGATGTTGCACCATGTGGATATCGATTCTTCGGAGGGCCATAACTCTTGGCTCGTTTGGAGTTACGGGAGCCATAACCAGTCAAAACGAAGGTATCTGTGAGTTCTACAGCTATGACGGCTTTCAGCCGTCACTGGTTAGTTTCATATGCAAAAAATCCTATCCGAACCTCAATCGGGTCAAGGAAGTTTTTTACCCTTCGTTTTTCGTCACGTGGATTTTTTGTAAAACGGGATCCCCGTGGATGGTCAATGATTTACCATCGCTGGAGAGTGGTGCACCATGGTACTGCATTGTTTCAAATCCATGCACTCATTTCTAAAGGTCGTACGGCACTGTTTCAAATCCTGTGGATATCGATTCTTCGGAGGGCCATAACTCTTGGCTCGTTTAGAGTTACGGGAGCCATAACCAGTCAAAACGAAGGTATCTGTGAGTTCTACAGCTATGATGGCTTTCAGCCGTCACTGGTTAGTGTCATACCCAAAAAATCCTATCCGAACCTCAATCGGGTCAAGGAAGTTTTTTACCCTTCGTTTTTTCGTCACGTGGATTTTTTCTGTAAAACGGGATCCCCGTGGCTGGTCTATGATTCACCATCGCTGGAGAGTGGTGCACCATGGTACTGCAATGTTTCAAATCCATGCACTCATTTCTAAAGGCTGTACTGCACTGTTTCGTCATTTTGGACGGATGTTGCACCTTGCACCGTAGATGTTGCACCCGGTGGATATCGATTCTTCGGAGGGCCATAACTCTTGGCTCGTTTAGAGTTACGGGAGCCATAACCAGTCAAAACGAAGGTATCTTTGAGTTATACAGCTATGACAGCTTTCAGCCGTCACTGGTTAGTTTCATACCCAAAAAATCCTATCCGAACCTCAATCGGGTCAAGGAAGTTTTTTACCCTTCGTTTTTTCGTCACGTGGATTTTTTTGGTAAAACGGGATCCCCGTGGATGGTCTATGATTTACCATCGCTGGAGAGTGGTGCACCATGGTACTGCATTGTTTCAAATCCATGCACTCATTTCTAAAGGTCGTACGGCACTGTTTCGTCATTTTGGACGGATGTTGCACCTTGCACCGTAGATGTTGCACTCTGTGGATATCGATTCTTCGGAGGGCCATAACTCTTGGCTCGTTTAGAGTTACGGGAGCCATAACCAGTCAAAACGAAGGTATCTGTGAGTTCTACAGCTATGACCGTTTTCAGCCGTCACTGGTTAGTTTCATACCCAAAAAATCCTATCCGAACCTCAATCGGGTCAAGGAAGTTTTTTACCCTTCGTTTTTTCGTCACGTGGATTTTTTCTGTAAAACGGGATCCCCGTGGCTGGTCTATGATTTACCATCGCTGGAGAGTGGTGCACCATGGTACTGCAATGTTTCAAATCCATGCACTCATTTCTAAAGGTCGTACGGCACTGTTTCGTCATTTTGGACGGATGTTGCACCTTGCACCGTAGATGTTGCACCCTGTTGATATCGATTCTTCGGAGGGCCATAACTCTTGGCTCGTTTAGAGTTACGGGAGCCATAACCAGTCAAAACGAAGGTATCTGTGAGTTCTACAGCTATGATAGCTTTCAGCCATCACTGGTTAGTTTCATACCCAAAAATCCTATCCGAACCTCAATCGGGTCATGGAAGTTTTTTACCCTTCGTTTTTTTGTCACGTGGATTTTTTCTGTGAAACGGGATCCCCGTTGCTATTCTATGATTTACCATCGCTGGAGAGTGGTGCACCATGGTACTGCAGTGTCATTTTGGACGGATGTTGCTCCTTGCACCGTAGATGTTGCACCCTGTGGATATCGATTCTTCGGAGGGCCATAACTCTTGGCTCGTTTAGAGTTACGGGAGCCATAACCAGTCAAAACGAAGGTATCTGTGAGTTCTACGGCTATGACGGCTTGCAGCCGTCACTGGTTAGTGTCAAACCCAAAAAATCCTATCCGAACCTCAATCGGGTCAAGGAAGTTTTTTACCTTTCGTTTTTTCGTCACGTGGATTTTTTCTGTAAAACGGGATCCCCGTGGCTGGTCTATCATTCACCATCGCTGGAGAGTGGTGCACCATGGTACTGCAATGTTTCAAATCCATGCACTCATTTCTAAAGGTCGTACGGCACTGTTTCATCATTTTGGACGGATGTTGCACCGTGCACCGTAGATGTTGCACCCTGTGGATATCGATTCTTCGGAGGGCCATAACTCTTGGATCGTTTAGAGTTACGGGAGCCATAACCAGTCAAAACGAAGGTATCTTTGAGTTCTACAGCTATGGCGGCTTTTAGCCGTCACTGGTTAGTTTCATACCCAAAAAATCCTATCCGAACCTCAATCGGGTCATGGAAGTTTTTTACCCTTCGTTTTTTCGTCACGTGGATTTTTTTGTAAAACGGGATCCCCGTGGATGGTCTATGATTTACCATCGCTGGAGAGTGGTGCACCATGGTACTGCATTGTTTCAAATCCACGCACTCATTTCTAAAGGTCGTACGGCACTGTTTCAAATCCCGTGGATATCGATTCTTCGGAGGGCCATAACTCTTGGCTCGTTTAGAGTTACGGGAGCCATAACCAGTCAAAACGAAGGTATCTGTGAGTTCTACAGCTGTGATGGCTTTCAGCCGTCACTGGTTAGTGTCATACCCAAAAAATCCTATCCGAACCTCAATCGGGTCAAGGAAGTTTTTTACCCTTCGTTTTTTCGTCACGTGGATTTTTTCTGTAAAACGGGATCCCCGTGGCTGGTCTATGATTCACCATCGCTGGAGAGTGGTGCACCATGGTACTGCAATGTTTCAAATCCATGCACTCATTTCTAAAGGCCGTACTGCACTGTTTCGTCATTTTGGACGGATGTTGCACCTTGCACCGTAGATGTTGCACCCTGTGGATATCGATTCTTCGGAGGGCCATAACTCTTGGCTCGTTTAGAGTTACGGGAGCCATAACCAGTCAAAACGAAGGTATCTTTGAGTTATACAGCTATGACGGCTTTCAGCCGTCACTGGTTAGTTTCATACCCAAAAAATCCTATCCGAACCTCAATCGGGTCAAGGAAGTTTTTTACCCTTCGTTTTTTCGTCACGTGGATTTTTTTGGTAAAACGGGATCCCCGTGGATGGTCTATGATTTACCATCGCTGGAGAGTGGTGCACCATGGAACTGCATTGTTTCAAATCCATGCACTCATTTCTAAAGGTCGTACGGCACTGTTTCGTCATTTTGGACGGATGTTGCACCTTGCACCGTAGATGTTGCACTCTGTGGATATCGATTCTTCGGAGGGCCATAACTCTTGGCTCGTTTAGAGTTACGGGAGCCATAACCAGTCAAAACGAAGGTATCTGTGAGTTCTACAGCTATGACCGTTTTCAGCCGTCACTGGTTAGTTTCATACCCAAAAAGTCCTTTCCGAACCTCAATCGGGTCAAGTAAGTTTTTTACCCTTCGTTTTTTAGTCACGTGGATTTTTTCTGTAAAACGGGATCCCCGTGGCTGGTCTATGATTTACCATCGCTGGAGAGTGGTGCACCATGGTACTGCAATGTTTCAAATCCATGCACTCATTTCTAAAGGTCGTACGGCACTGTTTCGTCATTTTGGACGGATGTTGCACCTTGCACCGTAGATGTTGCACCCTGTGGATATCGATTCTTCGGAGGGCCATAACTCTTGGCTCGTTTAGAGTTATGGGAGCCATAACCAGTCAAAACGAAGGTATCTGTGAGTTCTACAGCTATGACGGCTTTCAGCCGTCACTGGTTAGTGTCATACCCAAAAAATCCTATCCAAACCTCAATCGGGTCAAGGAAGTTTTTTACCCTTCGTTTTTTCGTCACGTGGATTTTTTCTGTAAAACGGGATCCCCGTGGCTGGTCTATGATTTACCATCGCTGGAGAGTGGTGCACCATGGTACTGCAATGTTTCAAATCCATGCACTCATTTCTAAAGGTCGTACGGCACTGTTTCGTCATTTTGGACGGATGTTGCACCTTGCACCGTAGATGTTGCACCCTGTGGATATCGATTCTTCGGAGGGCCATAACTCTTGGCTCGTTTGGAGTTACGGGAGCCATAACCAGTCAAAACGAAGGTATCTGTGAGTTCTACAGCTATGACGGCTTTCAGCCGTCACTGGTTAGTTTCATATGCAAAAAATCCTATCCGAACCTCAATCGGGTCAAGGAAGTTTTTTACCCTTCGTTTTTCGTCACGTGGATTTTTTGTAAAACGGGATCCCCGTGGATGGTCTATGATTTACCATCGCTGGAGAGTGGTGCACCATGGTACTGCATTGTTTCAAATCCATGCACTCATTTCTAAAGGTCGTACGGCACTGTTTTGTCATTTTGGACGGATGTTGCACCTTGCACCGTAGATGTTGCACCCTGTGGATATCGATTCTTCGGAGGGCCATAACTCTTGGCTCGTTTAGAGTTACGGGAGCCATAACTAGTCAAAACGAAGGTATCTGTGAGTTCTACAGCTATGACGGCTTTCGGCCGTCACTGGTTAGTTTCATACCCAAAAAATCCTATCCGAACCTCAATCGGGTCAAGGAAGTTTTTTACCCTTCGCTTTTTCGTCACGTGGAGTTTTTCTGTAAAACAGGATCCCCGTGGGTGGTCTATGATTTACCATCGCTGGAGAGTGGTGCACCATGGTACTGCAATGTTTCAAATCCATGCACTCATTTCTAAAGGTCGTACGGCACTGTTTCGTCATTTTGGACGGATGTTGCACCTTGCACCGTAGATGTTGCACCCTGTGGATATCGATTCTTCGGAGGGCCATAACTCTTGGCTCGTTTAGAGTTACGGGAGCCATAACAAGTCAAAACGAAGGTATCTGTGAGTTCTACAGCTATGACGGCTTTCATCCATCACTGGTTAGTTTCATACCCAAAAAATCCTATCCGAACCTCAATCGGGTCAAGGAAGTTTTTTACCCTTCGTTTTTTCGTCACGTGGATTTTTTCTGTAAAACGGGATCCCCGTGGCTGGTCTATGATTTACCATCGCTGGAGAGTGGTGCACCATGGTACTGCAATGTGTCAAATCCATGCACTCATTTCTAAAGGTCGTACGACACTGTTTCGTCATTTTGGACGGATGTTGCACCTTGCACCGTAGATGTTGCACCCTGTGGATATCGATTCTTCGGAGGGCCATAACTCTTGGCTCGTTTAGAGTTACGGGAGCTATAACCAGTCAAAACAAAGGTATCTGTGAGTTCTACAGCTATGACGGCTTTGAGCCGTCACTGGTTAGTGTCATACCCAAAAAATCCTATCCGAACCTCAATCGGGTCAACGAAGTTTTTTACCCTTCGTTTTTTCGTCACGTGGATTTTTTCTGTAAAACGGGATCCCCATGGCTGGTCTATGATTTACCATCGCTGGAGAGTGGTGCACCATGGTACTGCAATGTTTCAATTCCATGCACTCATTTCTAAAGGTCGTACGGCACTGTTTCGTCATTTTGGACGGATGTTGCACCTTGCACCGTAGATGTTGCACCCTGTGGATATCGATTCTTCGGAGGGCCATAACTCTTGGCTCGTTTGGAGTTACGGGAGCCATAACCAGTCAAAACGAAGGTATCTGTGAGTTCTACAGCTATGATGGCTTTCAGCCGTCACTGGTTAGTTTCATACCCAAAAAATCCTATCCGAACCTCAATCGGGTCAAGGAAGTTTTTTACCCTTCGTTTTTCGTCACGTGGATTTTTTGTAAAACGGGATCCCCGTGGATGGTCTATGATTTACCATCGCTGGAGAGTGGTGCACCATGGTACTGCATTGTTTCAAATCCATGCACTCATTTCTAAAGGTCGTACGACACTGTTTCGTCATTTTAGACGGATGTTGCACCTTGCACCGTAGATGTTGCACCCTGTGGATATCGATTCTTCGGAGGGCCATAACTCTTGGGTCGTTTAGAGTTACGGGAGCCATAACCAGTCAAAACGAAGGTATCTGTGAGTTCTACAGCTATGATAGCTTTCAGCCGTCACTGGTTAGTTTCATACCCAAAATCCTATCCGAACCTCAATCGGGTCATGGAAGTTTTTTACCCTTCGTTTTTTCGTCACGTGGATTTTTTCTGTAAAACGGCATTCCCGTGGCTGTTCTATGATTTAACATCGCTGGAGAGTGGTGCACCATGGTACTGCAATGTTTCAAATCCATGCACTCATTTCTAAAGGTCGTACGGCACTGTTTCGTCATTTTGGACGGATGTTGCACCTTGCACCGTAGATGTTGCACCCTATGGATATCGATTCTTCGGAGGGCCATAACTCTTGGCTCGTTTAGAGTTACGGGAGCCATAACCAGTCAAAACAAAGATATCTGTGAGTTCTACAGCTATGACAGCTTTGAGCCTTCACTGGTTAGTTTCATACCAAAAAAATCCTATCCGAACCTCAATCGGGTCATGGGATTCTTGCACCCTTCGTTTTTCGTCACGTGGATTTTTTCTGTAAAACGGGATCCCCGTGGCTGGTCTATGATTTACCATCGCTGGAGAGTGGTGCACCATGGTACTGCAATGTTTCAAATCCATGCACTCATTTCTAAAGGTCGTACGGCACTGTTTCGTCATTTTGGACGGATGTTGCACCTTGCACCGTAGATGTTGCACCCTGTGGATATCGATTCTTCGGAGGGCCATAACTCTTGGCTCGTTTAGAGTTACGGGAGCCATAACCAGTCAAAACGAAGGTATCTGTGAGTCTACAGCTATGACAGCTTTCAGCCGTCACTGGTTAGTTTCATACCCAAAAAATCCTATCCGAACCTCAATCGGGTCAAGGAAGTTTTTTACCCTTCGTTTTTTCGTCACGTGGATTTTTTTCGTAAAACGAGATCCCCGTGGCTGGTCTGTGATTTACCATCGCTGGAGAGTGGTGCACCATGGTACTGCAATGTTTCAAATCCATGCACTCATTTCTAAAGGTCGTACGGCACTGTTTCGTCATTTTGGACGGATGTTGCACCTTGCACCGTAGATGTTGCACCCTGTGGATATCGATTCTTCGGAGGGCCATAACTCTTGGCTCGTTTAGAGTTACGGGAGCCATAACCTGACAAAACGAAGGTATCTGTGAGTTCTACAGCTATGACAGCTTTCAGCCGTCACTGGTTAGTTTCATACCCAAAAATCCTATCCGAACCTCAATCGGGTCATGGAAGTTTTTTACCCTTCATTTTTTCGTCACGTGGATTTTTTCTGTAAGACGGGATCCCCATGGCTGTTCTATGATTTACCGTCGCTGGAGAGTGGTGCACCATGGTACTGCAATGTTTCAAATCCATGCACTCATTTCTAAAGGTCGTACGGCACTGTTTCGTCATTTTGGACGGATGTTGCACCTTGCACCGTAGATGTTGCACCCTGTGGATATCTATTCTTCGGAGGGCCATAACTCTTGGCTCGTTTAGAGTTACGGGAGCCATAACCAGTCAAAACGAAGGTATCTGTGAGTTCTACAGCTATGACAGCTTTCAGCCTTCACTGGTTAGTTTCATACCCAAAAAATCCTATCCGAACCTCAATCGGGTCATGGGATTCTTGTGCCCTTCGTTTTTCGTCACGTGGATTTTTTTCTGTAAAACGGGATCCCCGTGGTTGGTCTATGATTTACCATCGCTGGAGAGTGGTGCACCATGGTACTGCAATGTTTCAAATCCATGCACTCATTTCTAAAGGTCGTACGGCGCTGTTTCGTCATTTCGGACGGATGTTGCACCTTGCACCGTAGATGTTGCACCCTGTGGATATCAATTCTTCGGAGGGCCATAACTCTTGGCTCGTTTAGAGTTACGGGAGCCATAACCAGTCAAAACGAATGTATCTGTGAGTTCTACAGCTATGATAGCTTTCAGCCGTCACTGGTTAGTTTCATACCCAAAAATCCTATCCGAACCTCAATCGGGTCATGGAAGTTTTTTACCCTTCATTTTTTCGTCACGTGGATTTTTTCTGTAAAACGGGATCCCCGTGGCTGTTCTATGATTTACCATCGCTGGAGAGTGGTGCACCATGGTACTGCAATGTTTCAAATCCATGCACTCATTTCTAAAGGTCGTACGGCACTGTTTCGTCATTTTGGACGGATGTTGCACCTTGCACCGTAGATGTTGCACCCTGTGGATATCGATTCTTCGGAGGGCCATAACTCTTGGCTCGTTTAGAGTTACGGGAGCCATAACCAGTCAAAACGAAGGTATCTGTGAGTTCTACAGCTATGACAGCTTTCAGCCGTCATTGGTTAGTTTCATACCCAAAAATCCTATCCGAACCTCAATCGGGTCATGGAAGTTTTTTACCCTTCGTTTTTTCGTCACGTGGATTTTTTCTGTAAAACGGGATCCCCGTGGCTGGTCTATGATTTACCATCGCTGGAGAGTGGTGCACCATTGTACTGCAATGTTTCAAATCCATGCACTCAATTCTAAAGGTCGTAAGGCACTGTTTCGTCATTTTGGACGGATGTTGCACCTTGCACTGTAGATGTTGCACCCTGTGGATGTCGATTCTTCAGAGGGCCATAACTCTTGGCTCGTTTAAAGTAGCGGGAGCCATAACCAGTCAAAACGAAGGTATCTGTAAGTTCTACAGCTATCACAGCTTTCAGCCGTCACTGGTTAGTTTCATACCCAAAAAATCCTATCCGAACCTCAATCGGGTCAAGGAAGTTTTTTACCCTTCGTTTTTTCGTCACGTGGATTTTTCCTGTAAAACGGGATCCCCGTGGCTGGTCTATGATTTACCATCGCTGGAGAGTGGTGCATCATGGTACTGCAATGTTTCAAATCCATGCACTCATTTCTAAAGGTCGTACGGCACTGTTTCGTCATTTTGGACGGATGTTGCACCTTGCACCGTAGATGTTGCACCCTGTGGATCTCGATTCTTTGGAGGGCCATAACTCTTGGCTCGTTTAGAGTTACGGGAGCCATAACCAGTCAAAACGAAGGTATCTGTGAGTCTACATCTATGACAGCTTTCAGCCGTCACTGGTTAGTTTCATACCCAAAAAATCCTATCCGAACCTCAATCGGGTCAAGAAAGTTTTTTACCCTTCGTTTTTTCGTCACGTGGATTTTTTTCGTAAAACGAGATCCCCGTGGCTGGTCTGTGATTTACCATCGCTGGAGAGTGGTGCACCATGGTACTGCAATGTTTCAAATCCATGCACTCATTTCTAAAGGTCGTACGACACTGTTTCGTCATTTAGGACGGATGTTGCACCTTGCACCATAGATGTTGCACCCTGTGGATATCGATTCTTCGGAGGGCCATAACTCTTGGCTCGTTTAGAGTTACGGGAGCCACAACCAGTCAAAACGAAGGTATCTGTGAGTTCTACAGCTATGACAGCTTTGAGCCTTAACTGGTTAGTTTCATACCCAAAAAATCCTATCCGAACCTCAATCGGGTCATGGGATTCTTGTACCCTTCGTTTTTCGTCACGTGGATTTTTTCTGTAAAACGGGATCCCCGTGGCTGGTCTATGATTTACCATCGCAGGAGAGTGGTGCACCATGGTACTGCAATGTTTCAAATCCATGCACTCATTTCTAAAGGTCGTACGGCACTGTTTCGTCATTTTGGACGGATGTTGCACCTTGCACTGTAGATGTTGCACCTTGTGGATATCGATTCTTCGGAGGGCCATAACTCTTGGCTCGTTTAGAGTTACGGGAGCCATAACCAGTCAAAACGAAGGTATTTGTGAGTTCTACAGCTATGACGGCTTTCAGCCGTCACTGGTTAGTGTCATACCCAAAAAATACTATCCGGACCTCAATCGGGGCAAGGAAGTTTTTTACCCTTCGTTTTTTCGACACGTGGATTTTTTCTGTAAAACGGGATCCCCGTGGCTGGTCTATGATTTACCATCGCTGGAGAGTGGTGCACCACGGTACTGCAATGTTTCATATCCATGCACTCATTTCTAAAGGTCGTACGCACTGTTTCGTCATTTTGGACGGATGTTGCACCTTGCACCGTAGATGTTGCACCCTATGGATATCGATTCTTCGGAGGGCCATAACTCTTGGCTCGTTTAGAGTTACGGGAGCAACAACAAGTCAAAACGAAGGTATTTGTGAGTTCTACATCTGTTACTGCTTTCAGCCGTCACTGGTTAGTTTCATACCCAAAAAATCCTATCCGAACCTCAATCGGGTCATGGAAGTTTTTTACCCTTCGTTTTTTCGTCACGTGGATTTTTCTTGTAAAACGGGATCCCCGTGGCTGGTCTATGATTTACCATCGCTGGAGAGTGGTGCACCATGGTACTGCAATGTTTCAAATCCATGCACTCATTTCTAAAGGTCGTACGGCACTGTTTCGTCATTTTGGACGGATGTTGTACCTTGCACCGTAGATGTTGCACCCTGTGGATATCGATTCTTCGGAGGGCCATAACCCTTGGCTCATTTAGAGTTACGGGAGCCATAACCAGGCAAAACGAAGGTATCTGTGAGTTCTACAGCTATGACGGCTTTCAGCGGTCACTGGTTAGTTTCGTGCCCAAAAATCCTATCCGAACCTCAATCGGGTCATGGAAGTTTTTTACCCTTCGTTTTTTCGTCACGTGGATTTTTTCTGTAAAACGGGATCCCCGTGGCTGGTCTTTGATTTACCATCGCTGGAGAGTGGTGCACCATGGTACTGCAATGTTTCAAATCCATGCACTCATTTCTAAAGGTCGTACGGCACTGTTTCGTTATTTTGGACGGATGTTGCACCTTGCACCGTAGATGTTGCACCCTGTGGATATCGATTCTTCGGAGGGCCATAACTCTTGGCACGTTTAGAGTTACGGAAGCCATAACCAGTCAAAACGAAGGTATCTATGAGTTCTACCGCAATGATAGCTTTCAGCCGTCACTGGTTAGTTTCATACCCAAAAAATCCTATCCGAACCTCAATCGGGTCAAGGAAGTTTTTTACCCTTCGTTTTTTCGTCACGTGGATCTTTTTGTAAAACGGGATCCCCGTGGATGGTCTATGATTTACCATCGCTGGAGAGTGGTGCACCATGGTACTGCATTGTTTCAAATCCATGCACTCATTTCTAAAGGTCGTACGACACTGTTTCGTCATTTTGGACGGATGTTGCACCTTGCACTGTAGATGTTGCACCCTGTGGATATCGATTCTTCGGAGGGCCATATCTCTTGGCTCGTTTAGAGTTACGGGAGCCATAACCAGTCAAAACGAAGGTATCTGTGAGTTCTACAGCTATGACCGTTTTCAGCCGTCACTGGTTAGTTTCATACCCAAAAAGTCCTTTCCGAACCTCAATCGGGTCAAGGAAGTTTTTTACCCTTCGTTTTTTAGTCACGTGGATTTTTTCTGTAAAACGGGATCCCCGTGGCTGGTCTATGATTTACCATCGCTGGAGAGTGGTGCACCATGGTACTGCAATGTTTCAAATCCATGCACTAATTTCTAAAGGTCGTATGGCACTGTTTCGTCATTTTGGACGGATGTTGCACCTTGCAACGTAGATGTTGCACCCTGTGGATATCGATTCTTCGGAGGGCCATAACTCTTGGCTCGTTTAGAGTTACGGGAGCCATAACCAGTCAAAACGAAGGTATCTGTGAGTTCTACAGCTATGACATCTTTCTGCCGTCACCGGTTAGTTTCATACCCAAAAATCCTATCCGAACCTCAATCGGGTCAAGGAAGTTTTTTACCCTTCGTTTTTTTGTCACGTGGATTTTTTTCGTAAAACGTGATCCCCGTGTCTGTTCTGTGATTTACCATCGCTGGAGAGTGGTGCACCATGTTACTGCAATGTTTCAAATCCATGCACTCATTTCTAAAGGTCGTACGGCACTGTTTCGTCATTTTGGACGGATGTTGCACCTTGCACCGTAGATGTTGCACCCTGTGGATATCGATTATTCGGAGGGCCATAACTCTTGGCACGTTTAGAGTTACGGGAGCCATAACCAGTCAAAACGAAGGTATATGTGAGTTCTATAGCTATGACCGCTTTCAGCCGTCACTGGTTAGTTTCATACCCAAAAAATCCTATCCGAACCTCAATCGGGTCATGGGATTCTTGTACCCTTCGTTTTTCGTCACGTGGATTTTTTCTGTAAAACGGGATCCCCGTGGCTGGTCTATGATTTACCATCGCTGGAGAGTGGTGCACCATGGTACTGCAATGTTTCAAATCCATGCACTCATTTCTAAAGGTCGTACGGCACTGTTTCGTCATTTTGGACGGATGTTGCACCTTGCACCGTAGATGTTGCACCCTGTGGATATCGATACTTCGGTGGGCCATAACTCTTGGCTCGTTTAGAGTTACGGGAGCCATAACCAGTCAAAACGAAGGTATCTGTGAGTTCTACAGCTATGACATCTTTATGCCGTCACCGGTTAGTTTCATACCCAAATAATCCTATCCGAACCTCAATCGGGTCAAGGAAGTTTTTTACTCTTCGTTTTTTCGTCACGTGGATTTTTTTCGTAAAACGGGATCCCCGTGGCTGGTCTGTGATTTACCATCGCTGGAGAGTGGTGCATCGTGGTACTGCAATGTTTCAAATCCATGCACTCATTTCTAAAGGTCTTACGGCACTGTTTCGTCATTTTGGACGGATGTTGCACCTTGCACCGTAGATGTTGCACCCTGTGGATATCGATTCTTCGGAGGGCCATAACTCTTGGCTCGTTTAGAGTTACGGGAACCATAACCAGTCAAAACGAAGGTATCTGTGAGTTCTACGGCTATGACAGCTTTGAGCCTTCACTAGTTAGTTTCATACCCAAAAAATCCTATCTGAACCTCAATCGGGTCATGGGATTCTTGTACCCTTCGTTTTTCGTCACGTGGATTTTTTCTGTAAAACGGGATCCCCGTGGCTGGTATATCATTTACCATCGCTGGAGAGTGGTGCACCATGGTACTGCAATGTTTCAAATCCATGCACTCATTTCTAAAGGTCGTACGGCACTGTTTCGTCATTTTGGACGGATGTTGCACCTTGCACCGTAGATGTTGCACCCTGTGGATATCGATTCTTCGGAGGGCCATAACTCTTGGCTCGTTTAGAGTTACGGGAGCCATTACCAGTCAAAACGAAGGTATCTGTGAGTTCTACAGCTATGACAGCTTTCATCCATCACTGGTTACTTTCATACCCAAAAAATCCTATCCGAACCTCAATCGGGTCAAGGAAGTTTTTTACCCTTCGTTTTTTCGTCACGTGGATTTTTTCTGTAAAACGGGATCCCCGTGGCTGGTCTATGATTTACCATCGCTAGAGAGTGATGCACCATGGTACTGCAATGTGTCAAATCCATGCACTCATTTCCAAAGGTCGTACGGCACTGTTTCGTTATTTTGGACGGATGTTGCACCTTGCACCGTAGATGTTGCACCCTATGGATATCGATTCTTCGGAGGGCCATAACTCTTGGCTTGTTTAGAGTTACGGGAGCCATAACCAGTCAAAACGAAGGTATCTGTGAGTTCTACAGCTATGATAGCTTTCAGCCGTCACTGGTTAGTTTCATACCCAAAAAATCCTATCCGAACCTCAATCGGGTCATGGAAGTTTTTTACCCTTCGTTTTTTCGTCACGTGGATTTTTTTTGTAAAACGGGATCCCCGTGGCTGGTCTATGATTTACCATCGCTGGAGATTGGTGCACCATTGTACTGCAATGTTTCAAATCCATGCACTCAATTCTAAAGGTCGTAAGGCACTGTTTCGTCATTTTGGACGGATGTTGCACCTTGCACTGTAGATGCTGCACCCTGTGGATGTTGATTCTTCAGAGGGCCATAACTCTTGGCTCGTTTAAAGTTACGGGAGCCATAACCAGTCAAAACGAAGGTATCTGTGAGTTCTACAGCTATCACAGCTTTCAGCCGTCACTGGTTAGTTTCATACCCAAAAAATCCTATCCGAACCTCAATCGGGTCAAGGAAGTTTTTTACCCTTCGTTTTTTCGTCACGTGGATTTTTTCTGTAAAACGGGATCCCCGTGGCTGGTCTATGATTTACCATCGCTGGAGAGTGGTGCATCATGGTACTGCAATGTTTCAAATCCATGCACTCATTTCTAAAGGTCGTACGGCACTGTTTCGTCATTTTGGACGGATGTTGCACCATGCACCGTAGATGTTGCACCCTGTGGATATCGATTCTTCGGAGGGCCATAACTCTTGGCTCGTTTAGAGTTACGGGAGCCATAACCAGTCAAAACGAAGATATCTGTGAGTCTACAGCTATGACAGCTTTCACCCGTCACTGGTTAGTTTCATACCCAAAAAATCCTATCCGAACCTCAATCGGGTCAAGGAAGTTTTTTACCCTTCGTTTTTTCGTCACGTGGATTTTTTTCGTAAAACGGGATCCCCGTGGCTGGTCTGTGATTTGCCATCGCTGGAGAGTGGTGCACCATGGTACTGCAATGTTTCAAATCCATGCACTCGTTTCTAAAGGTCGTATGGCACTGTTTCGTCATTTTGGACGGATGTTGCACCTTGCACCGTAAATGTTGCACCCTGTGGATATCGATTCTTCGGAGGGCCATAACTCTTGGCTCGTTTGGAGTTACGGGAGCCATAACCAGTCAAAACGAAGGTATCTGTGAGTTCTACAGCTATGACGGCTTTCAGCCGTCATTGGTGAGTTTCATACCCAAAAAATCCTATCCGAACCTCAATCGGGTCAAGGAAGTTTTTTACCCTTCGTATTTTCGTCACGTGGATTTTTTGTAAAACGGGATCCCCGTGGATGGTCTATGATTTACCATCGCTGGAGAGTGGTGCACAATGGCACTGCATTGTTTCAAATCCATGCACTAATTTCTAAATGTCGTACGGCACTGTTTCGTCATTTGGACGGATGTTGCACCTTGCACCGTAGATGTTGCACCCTGTGGATATCGATTCTTCGGAGGGCCATAACTCTTGGCTCGTTTAGAGTTACGGGAGCCATAACCAGTCAAAACGAAGGTATCTTTGAGTTCTATAGCTATGACGGCTTTCAGCCGTCACTGGTTAGTGTCATACCCAAAAAATCCTATCCGAACCTCAATCGGGGCAAGGAAGTTTTTTACCCTTTGTTTTTTCGTCACTGGATTTTTTCTGTAAAACGGGATCCCCGTGGCTGGTTTATGATTTACCATCGCTGGAGAGTGGTGCACCATGGTACTGCAATGTTTCAAATCCATGCACTCATTTCTAAAGGTCGTACGGCACTGTTTCGTCATTTTGGACGGATGTTGCACCTTGCACCGTAGATGTTGCACCCTATGGATATCGATTCTTCGGAGGGCCATAACTCTTGGCTCGTTTAGAGTTACGGGAGCCATAACCAGTCAAAACGAAGGTATCTGTGAGTTCTACACCTATGATAGCTTTCAGCCGTCACTGGTTAGTTTCATACCCAAAAATCCTATCCGAACCTCAATCGGGTCATGGAAGTTTTTTACCCTTCTTTTTTTCGTCACGTGGATTTTTTCTGTATAACGGGATCCCTGTGGCTGTTCTATGATTTACCATCGCTGGAGAGTGGTGCACCATGGTACTGCAATGTTTCAAATCCATGCACTCATTTCTAAAGGTCGTACGGCACTGTTTCGTCATTTTGGACGGATGTTGCACCTTGCACCGTAGATGTTGCACCCTGTGGATATCGATTCTTCGGAGGGCCATAACTCTTGGCTCGTTTAGAGTTACGGGAGCTATAACCAGTCAAAACGAAGGTATCTGTGAGTTCTACAGCTATGACGGCTTTCAGCCGCCACTGGTTAGTGTCATACCCAAAAAATCCTATCCGAACCTCAATCGGGTCAACGAAGTTTTTTACCCTTCGTTTTTTCGTCACGTGGATTTTTTCTGTAAAACGGGATCCCCGTGGCTGGTCTATGATTTACCATCGCTGGAGAGTGGTGCACCATGGTACTGCAATGTTTCAAATCCATGCACTCATTTCTAAAGGTCGTACGGCACTGTTTCGTCATTTTGGACGGATGTTGCACCTTGCACCGTAGATGTTGCACCCTGTGGATATCGATTCTTCGGAGGGCCATAACTCTTGGCTCGTTTGGAGTTACGGGAGCCATAACCAGTCAAAACGAAGGTATCTGTGTGTTCTACAGCTATGACGGCTTTCAGTCGTCACTGGTTAGTTTCATACCCAAAAAATCCTATCCGAACCTCAATCGGTTCAAGGAAGTTTTTTACCCTTCGTTTTTCGTCACGTGGATTTTTTGTAAAACAGGATCCCCGTGGATGGTCTATGATTTACCATCACTGGAGAGTGGTGCACCATGGTACTGCATTGTTTCAAATCCATGCACTCATTTCTAAAGGTCGTACGACACTGTTTCGTCATTTTGGACGGATGTTGCACCTTGCACCGTAGATGTTGCACCCTGTGGATATCGATTCTTCGGAGGGCCATAACTCTTGGCTCGTTTAGAGTTACGGGAGCCATAACCAGTCAAAACGAAGGTATCTGTGAGTTCTACAGCTATGACCGTTTTCAGCCGTCACTGGTTAGTTTCATACCCAAAAAATCCTATCCGAACCTCAATCGGGTCAAGGAAGTTTTTTACCCTTCGTTTTTTCGTCACGTGGATTTTTTCTGTAAAACGGGATCCCCGTGGCTGGTCTATGATTTACCATCGCTGGAGAGTGGTGCATCATGGTACTGCAATGTTTCAAATCCATGCACTCATTTCTAAAGGTCGTACGGCACTGTTTCGTCATTTTGGACGGATGTTGCACCATGCACCGTAGATGTTGCACCCTGTGGATATCGATTCTTCGGAGGGCCATAACTCTTGGCTCGTTTAGAGTTACGGGAGCCATAACCAGTCAAAACGAAGATATCTGTGAGTCTACAGCTATGACAGCTTTCACCCGTCACTGGTTAGTTTCATACCCAAAAAATCCTATCCGAACCTCAATCGGGTCAAGGAAGTTTTTTACCCTTCGTTTTTTCGTCACGTGGATTTTTTTCGTAAAACGGGATCCCCGTGGCTGGTCTGTGATTTGCCATCGCTGGAGAGTGGTGCACCATGGTACTGCAATGTTTCAAATCCATGCACTCGTTTCTAAAGGTCGTATGGCACTGTTTCGTCATTTTGGACGGATGTTGCACCTTGCACCGTAAATGTTGCACCCTGTGGATATCGATTCTTCGGAGGGCCATAACTCTTGGCTCGTTTGGAGTTACGGGAGCCATAACCAGTCAAAACGAAGGTATCTGTGAGTTCTACAGCTATGACGGCTTTCAGCCGTCATTGGTGAGTTTCATACCCAAAAAATCCTATCCGAACCTCAATCGGGTCAAGGAAGTTTTTTACCCTTCGTATTTTCGTCACGTGGATTTTTTGTAAAACGGGATCCCCGTGGATGGTCTATGATTTACCATCGCTGGAGAGTGGTGCACAATGGCACTGCATTGTTTCAAATCCATGCACTAATTTCTAAATGTCGTACGGCACTGTTTCGTCATTTGGACGGATGTTGCACCTTGCACCGTAGATGTTGCACCCTGTGGATATCGATTCTTCGGAGGGCCATAACTCTTGGCTCGTTTAGAGTTACGGGAGCCATAACCAGCCAAAACGAAGGTATCTTTGAGTTCTATAGCTATGACGGCTTTCAGCCGTCACTGGTTAGTGTCATACCCAAAAAATCCTATCCGAACCTCAATCGGGGCAAGGAAGTTTTTTACCCTTTGTTTTTTCGTCACTGGATTTTTTCTGTAAAACGGGATCCCCGTGGCTGGTTTATGATTTACCATCGCTGGAGAGTGGTGCACCATGGTACTGCAATGTTTCAAATCCATGCACTCATTTCTAAAGGTCGTACGGCACTGTTTCGTCATTTTGGACGGATGTTGCACCTTGCACCGTAGATGTTGCACCCTATGGATATCGATTCTTCGGAGGGCCATAACTCTTGGCTCGTTTAGAGTTACGGGAGCCATAACCAGTCAAAACGAAGGTATCTGTGAGTTCTACACCTATGATAGCTTTCAGCCGTCACTGGTTAGTTTCATACCCAAAAATCCTATCCGAACCTCAATCGGGTCATGGAAGTTTTTTACCCTTCTTTTTTTCGTCACGTGGATTTTTTCTGTATAACGGGATCCCTGTGGCTGTTCTATGATTTACCATCGCTGGAGAGTGGTGCACCATGGTACTGCAATGTTTCAAATCCATGCACTCATTTCTAAAGGTCGTACGGCACTGTTTCGTCATTTTGGACGGATGTTGCACCTTGCACCGTAGATGTTGCACCCTGTGGATATCGATTCTTCGGAGGGCCATAACTCTTGGCTCGTTTAGAGTTACGGGAGCTATAACCAGTCAAAACGAAGGTATCTGTGAGTTCTACAGCTATGACGGCTTTCAGCCGCCACTGGTTAGTGTCATACCCAAAAAATCCTATCCGAACCTCAATCGGGTCAACGAAGTTTTTTACCCTTCGTTTTTTCGTCACGTGGATTTTTTCTGTAAAACGGGATCCCCGTGGCTGGTCTATGATTTACCATCGCTGGAGAGTGGTGCACCATGGTACTGCAATGTTTCAAATCCATGCACTCATTTCTAAAGGTCGTACGGCACTGTTTCGTCATTTTGGACGGATGTTGCACCTTGCACCGTAGATGTTGCACCCTGTGGATATCGATTCTTCGGAGGGCCATAACTCTTGGCTCGTTTGGAGTTACGGGAGCCATAACCAGTCAAAACGAAGGTATCTGTGTGTTCTACAGCTATGACGGCTTTCAGTCGTCACTGGTTAGTTTCATACCCAAAAAATCCTATCCGAACCTCAATCGGTTCAAGGAAGTTTTTTACCCTTCGTTTTTCGTCACGTGGATTTTTTGTAAAACAGGATCCCCGTGGATGGTCTATGATTTACCATCACTGGAGAGTGGTGCACCATGGTACTGCATTGTTTCAAATCCATGCACTCATTTCTAAAGGTCGTACGACACTGTTTCGTCATTTTGGACGGATGTTGCACCTTGCACCGTAGATGTTGCACCCTGTGGATATCGATTCTTCGGAGGGCCATAACTCTTGGCTCGTTTAGAGTTACGGGAGCCATAACCAGTCAAAACGAAGGTATCTGTGAGTTCTACAGCTATGACCGTTTTCAGCCGTCACTGGTTAGTTTCATACCCAAAAAATCCTATCCGAACCTCAATCGGGTCAAGGAAGTTTTTCACCCTTCGTTTATTCGTCACGTGGATTTTTTCTGTAAAACGGGATCCCCGTGGCTGGTCTATGATTTACCATCGCTGGAGAGTGGTGCACTATGGTACTGCAATGTTTCAAATCCATGCACTCATTTCTAAAGGTCGTACGGCACTGTTTCGTCATTTTGGACGGATGTTGCACCTTGCACCGTAGATGTTGCACCCTGTGGATATCGATTCTTCGGAGGGCCATAACTCTTGGCTCGTTTAGAGTTACGGGAGCCATAACAAGTCAAAACGAAGGTATCTGTGAGTTCTACAGCTATGATAGCTTTCAGCCGTCACTGGTTAGTTTCATACCCAAAATCCTATCCGAACCTCAATCGGGTCATGGAAGTTTTTTACCCTTCGTTTTTTCGTCACGTGGATTTTTTCTGTAAAACGGCATTCCCGTGGCTGTTCTATGATTTTACATCGCTGGAGAGTGGTGCACCATGGTACTGCAATGTTTCAAATCCATGCACTCATTTCTAAAGGTCGTACGGCACTGTTTCGTCATTTTGGACGGATGTTGCACCTTGCACCGTAGATGTTGCACCCTATGGATATCGATTCTTCGGAGGGCCATAACTCTTGGCTCGTTTAGAGTTATGGAAGCCATAACCAGTCAAAACGAAGGTATCTGTGAGTTCTACAGCTATGACGGCTTTCAGCCGTCCCTGGTTAGTGTCATACCCAAAAAATCCTATCCGAACCTCAATCGGGTCAAGGAAGTTTTTTACCCTTCGTTTTTTCGTCACGTGGATTTTTTCTGTAAAACGGGATCCCCGTGGCTGGTCTATGATTTACCATCGCTGGAGAGTGGTGCACCATGGTACTGCAATGTTTCAAATCCATGCACTCATTTCTAAAGGTCGTACGGCACTGTTTCGTCATTTTGGACAGATGTTGCACCTGGCACCGTAGATGTTGCACCCTGTGGATATCGATTCTTCGGAGGGCCATAACTCTTGGCTAGTTTAGAGTTACGGGAGCCATAACCAGTAAAAACGAAGGTATCTGTGAGTTCTACAGCTATGACAGCTTTCAGCCGTCATTGGTTAGTTTCAAACCCAAAAAATCCTATCCGAACCTCAATCGGGTCGAGGAAGTTTTTTACCCTTCGTTTTTTCGTCACGTGGATTTTTTTGTAAAACGGGATCCCCTTGGCTGGTCTATGATTTACCATCGCTGGAGAGTGGTGCACCATGGAACTGCATTGTTTCAAATCCATGCACTCATTTCTAAAGGTCGTACGGCACTGTTTCGTCATTTTGGACGGATGTTGCACCTTGCACCGTAGATGTTGCACCCTGTGGATATCGATTATTCGGAGGGCCATAACTCTTGGCTCGTTTAGAGTTACGGGAGCCATAACCAGTCAAAACGAAGGTATCTGTGATTTCTACAGCTATGACCGCTTTCAGCAGTAACTGGTTAGTTTCATACCCAAAAAATCCTATCCGAACCTCAATCGGGTCAAGGAAGTTTTTTACCCTTCGTTTTTTCGTCACGTGGATTTTTTTCGTAAACGGGATCCCCGTGGCTGGTCTGTGATTTACCATCGCTGGAGAGTGGTGCACCATGGTACTGCAATGTTTCAAATCCATGCACTCATTTCTAAAGGTCGTACGACACTGTTTCGTCATTATGGACGGATGTTGCACCTTGCACCGTAGATGTTGCACCCTGTGGATATCGATTCTTCGGAGGGCCATAACTCTTGGCTCGTTTAGAGTTAAGGGAGCCATAACCCGTCAAAACGAAGGTATCTGTGAGTTCTACAGCTATGACATCTTTCTGCCGTCACCGGTTAGTTTCATACCCAAAAAATCCTATCCGAACCTCAATCGGGTCAAGGAAGTTTTTTACCCTTCGTTTTTTCGTCACGTGGATTTTTTTCGTAAAACGGGATCCCCGTGGCTGGTCTGTGATTTACCAACGCTGGAGAGTGGTGCACCATGGTACTGCAATGTTTCAAATCCATGCACTCATTTCTAAAGGTCGTACGGCACTGTTTCGTCATTTTGGACGGATGTTGCACCTTGCACCGTAGATGTTGCACCCTGTGGATATCGATTCTTCGGAGGGCCATAACTCTTGGCTCGTTTAGAGTTACGGGAGCCATAACCAGTCAAAACGAAGGTATCTGTGAGTTCTACAGCTATGACAGCTTTGAGCCTTCACTGGTTAGTTTCATACCCAAAAAATCCTATCCGAACCTCAATCGGGTCATGGGATTCTTGTACCCTTCGTTTTTCGTCACGTGGATTTTTTCTGTAAAACGGGATCCCCGTGGCTGGTCTATGATTTACCATCGCTGAAGAGTGGTGCACCATGGTACTGCAATGTTTCAAATCCATGCACTCATTTCTAAAGGTCGTACGGCACTGTTTCGTCATTTTGGACGGATGTTGCACCTTGCACCGTAGATGTTGCACCCTGTGGATATCGATTCTTCGGAGGGCCATAACTCTTGGCTCGTTTAGAGTCACAGGAGCCATAACCAGTCAAAACGAAGGTATCTGTGAGTTCTACAGCTATGAAAGCTTTCAGCTGTCACTGGTTAGTTTCATACCCAAAAATCCTATCCAAACCTCAATCGGGTCAAGGAAGTTTTTTACCCTTCGTTTTTTCGTCACGTGGATTTTTTCTGTAAAACGGGATCCCCGTGGCTGGTCTATGATTTACCGTCGCTGGAGAGTGGTGCACCATGGTACTGCAATGTTTCAAATCCATGCACTCATTTCTAAAGGTCGTACGGCACTGTTTCGTCATTTTGGACAGATGTTGCACCTGGCACCGTAGATGTTGCACCCTGTGGATATCGATTCTTCGGAGGGCCATAACTCTTGGCTCGTTTAGAGTTACAGGAGCCATAACCAGTAAAAACGAAGGTATCTGTGAGTTCTACAGCTATGACAGCTTTCAGCCGTCATTGGTTAGTTTCAAACCCAAAAAATCCTATCCGAACCTCAATCGGGTCGAGGAAGTTTTTTACCCTTCGTTTTTTCGTCACGTGGATTTTTTTGTAAAACCGGATCCCCTTGGCTGGTCTATGATTTACCATCGCTGGAGAGTGGTGCACCATGGTACTGCATTGTTTCAAATCCATGCACTCATTTCTAAAGGTCGTACGGCACTGTTTCGTCATTTTGGACGGATGTTGCACCTTGCACCATAGATGTTGCACCCTGTGGATATCGATTATTCGTAGGGCCATAACTCTTGGCTCGTTTAGAGTTACGGGAGCCATAACCAGTCAAAACGAAGGTATCTGTGATTTCTACAGCTATGACCGCTTTCAGCAGTCACTGGTTAGTTTCATACCCAAAAAATCCTATCCGAACCTCAATCGGATCAAGGAAGTTTTTTACCCTTCGTTTTTTCGTCACGTGGATTTTTTTCGTAAAACGGGATCCCCGTGGCTGGTCTGTGATTTACCATCGCTGGAGAGTGGTGCACCATGGTACTGCAATGTTTCAAATCCATGCACTCATTTCTAAAGGTCGTACGGCACTGTTTCGTCATTATGGACGGATGTTGCACCTTGCACCGTAGATGTTGCACCCTGTGGATATCGATTCTTCGGAGGGCCATAACTCTTGGCTCGTTTAGAGTTACGGGAGCCATAACCCGTCAAAACGAAGGTATCTGTGAGTTCTACAGCTATGACATCTTTCTGCCGTCACCGGTTAGTTTCATACCCAAAAAATCCTATCCGAACCTCAATCGGGTCAAGGAAGTTTTTTACCCTTCGTTTTTTCGTCACGTGGATTTTTTTCGTAAAACGGGATCCCCGTGGCTGGTCTGTGATTTACCAACGCTGGAGAGTGGTGCACCATGGTACTGCAATGTTTCAAATCCATGCACTCATTTCTAAAGGTCGTACGGCACTGTTTCGTCATTTTGGACGGATGTTGCACCTTGCACCGTAGATGTTGCACCCTGTGGATATCGATTCTTCGGAGGGCCATAACTCTTGGCTCGTTTAGAGTTACGGGAGCCATAACCAGTCATAACGAAGGTATCTGTGAGTTCTACAGCTATGACAGCTTTGAGCCTTCACTGGTTAGTTTCATACCCAAAAAATCCTATCCGAACCTCAATCGGGTCATGGGATTCTTGTACCCTTCGTTTTTCGTCACGTGGATTTTTTCTGTAAAACGGGATCCCCGTGGCTGGTCTATGATTTACCATCGCTGAAGAGTGGTGCACCATGGTACTGCAATGTTTCAAATCCATGCACTCATTTCTAAAGGTCGTACGGCACTGTTTCGTCATTTTGGACGGATGTTGCACCTTGCACCGTAGATGTTGCACCCTGTGGATATCGATTCTTCGGAGGGCCATAACTCTTGGCTCGTTTAGAGTCACAGGAGCCATAACCAGTCAAAACGAAGGTATTTGTGAGTTCTACAGCTATTAAAGCTTTCAGCTGTCACTGGTTAGTTTCATACCCAAAAATCCTATCCGAACCTCAATCGGGTCATGGAAATTTTTTACCCTTCGTTTTTTCGTCACGTGGATTTTTTCTGTAAAGCAGGATCCCCATGGCTGTTCTATGATTTACCATCGCTGGAGAGTGGTGCACCATGGTACTGCAATGTTTCAAATCCATGCACTCATTTCTAAAGGTCGTACGGCACTGTTTCGTCATTTTGGACGGATGTTGCACCTTGCACCGTAGATGTTGCACACTGTGGATATCGATTCTTCGGAGGGCCATAACTCTTGGCTCGTTTAAAGTTACGGGAGCCATAACCTGTCAAAACGAAGGTATCTGTGAGCTCTACAGCTATGACAGCTTTCAGCCGTCACTGGTTAGTTTCATACCCAAAAATCCTATCCGAACCTCAATCGGGTCATGGAAGTTTTTTACTCTTCATTTTTTCGTCACGTGGATTTTTTCTGTAAAACGGGATCCTCGTGGCTGTTCTATGATTTACCATCGCTGGAGAGTGGTGCACCATGGTACTGCAATGTTTCAAATCCATGCACTCATTTCTAAAGGTCGTACGGCACTGTTTCATCATTTTGGACGTATGTTGCACCTTGCACCGTAGATGTTGCACCCTGTGGATATCTATTCTTCGGAGGGCCATAACTCTTGGCTCGTTTAGAGTTACGGGAGCCATAACCAGTCAAAACGAAGGTATCTGTGAGTTCTACAGCTATGACAGCTTTCAGCCTTCACTGGTTAGTTTCATATCCAAAAAATCCTATCCGAACCTCAATCGGGTCATGGGATTCTTGTACCCTTCGTTTTTCGTCACGTGGATTTTTTCTGTAAAACGGGATCCCCGTGGTTGGTCTATGATTTACCATCGCTGGAGAGTGGTGCACCATGGTACTGCAATGTTTCAAATCCATGCACTCATTTCTAAAGGTCGTACGGCACTGTTTCGTCATTTTGGACGGATGTTGCACCTTGCACCGTAGATGTTGCACCCTGTGGATATCGATTCTTCGGAGGGCCATAACTCTTGGCTCGTTTAGAGTTACGGGAGCCATAACCAGTCAAAACGAAGGTATCTGTGAGTTCTACAGCTATGATAGCTTTCAGCCGTCACTGGTTAGTTTCATACCCAAAAATCCTATCCGAACCTCAATCGGGTCATGGAAGTTTTTTACCCTTCATTTTTTCGTCACGTGGATTTTTTCTGTAAAACGGGATCCCCGTGGCTGTTCTATGATTTACCATCGCTGGAGAGTGGTGCACCATGGTACTGCAATGTTTCAAATCCATGCACACATTTCTAAAAGTCGTACGGCACTGTTTCGTCATTTTGGACGGATGTTGCACCTTGCACCGTAGATGTTGCACCCTGTGGATATCGATTCTTCGGAGGGCCATAACTCTTGGCTCGTTTAGAGTTACGGGAGCCATAACAAGTCAAAACGAAGGTATCTGTGAGTTCTACAGCTATGACAGCTTTCAGTCGTCACTGGTTAGTTTCATACCCAAAAATCCTATCCGAACCTCAATCGGGTCATGGAAGTTTTTTACCCTTCGTTTTTTCGTCACGTGGATTTTTTCTGTAAAACGGGATCCCCGTGGCTGGTCTATGATTTACCATCGCTGGAGAGTGGTGCACCATTGTACTGCAATGTTTCAAATCCATGCCCTCAATTCTAAAGGTCGTAAGGCACTGTTTCGTCATTTTGGACGGATGTTGCACCTTGCACTGTAGATGTTGCACCCTGTGGATGTCGATTCTTCAGAGGGCCATAACTCTTGGCTCGTTTAAAGTTACGGGAGCCATAACCAGTCAAAACGAAGGTATCTGTAAGTTCTACAGCTATCACAGCTTTCAGCCGTCACTGGTTAGTTTCATACCCAAAAAATCCTATCCGAACCTCAATCGGGTCAAGGAAGTTTTTTACCCTTCGTTTTTTCGTCACGTGGATTTTTTCTGTAAAACGGGATCCCCGTGGCTGGTCTACGATTTACCATCGCTGGAGAGTGGTGCATCATGGTACTGCAATGTTTCAAATCCATGCACTCATTTCTAAAGGTCGTACGGCACTGTTTCGTCATTTTGGACGGATGTTGCACCTTGCACCGTAGATGTTGCACCCTGTGGATCTCGATTCTTCGGAGGGCCATAACTCTTGGCTCGTTTAGAGTTACGGGAGCCACAACCAATCAAAACGAAGGTATCTGTGAGTCTACAGCTATGACAGCTTTCAGCCGTCACTGGTTAGTTTCATACCCAAAAAATCCTATCCGAACCTCAATCGGGTCAAGGAAGTTTTTTACCCTTCGTTTTTTCGTCACGTGGGTTTTTTTCGTAAAACGGGATCCCCGTGGCTGGTCTGTGATTTACCATCGCTGGAGAGTGGTGCACCATGGTACTGCAATGTTTCAAATCCATGCACTCATTTCAAAAGGTCGTACGGCACTGTTTCATCATTTTGGACGGATGTTGCACGTTGCACCATAGATGTTGCACCCTGTGGATATCGATTCTTCGGAGGGCCATAACTCTTGGCTCGTTTAGAGTTACGGGAGCCACAACCAGTCAAAACGAAGGTATCTGTGAGTTCTACAGCTATGACAGCTTTGAGCCTTCACTGGTTAGTTTCATATCCAAAAAATCCTATCCGAACCTCAATCGGGTCATGGGATTCTTGTACCCTTCGTTTTTCGTCACGTGGATTTTTTCTGTAAAACGGGATCCCCGTGGTTGGTCTATGATTTACCATCGCTGGAGAGTGGTGCACCATGGTACTGCAATGTTTCAAATCCATGCACTCATTTCTAAAGGTCGTACGGCACTGTTTCGTCATTTTGGACGGATGTTGCACCTTGCACCGTAGATGTTGCACCCTGTGGATATCGATTCTTCGGAGGGCCATAACTCTTGGCTCGTTTAGAGTTACGGGAGCCATAACCAGTCAAAACGAAGGTATATGTAAGTTCTACAGCTATCACAGCTTTCAGCCGTCACTGGTTAGTTTCATACCCAAAAAATCCTATCCGAACCTCAATCGGGTCAAGGAAGTTTTTTACCCTTCGTTTTTTCGTCACGTGGATTTTTTCTGTAAAACGGGATCCCCGTGTCTGGTCTACGATTTACCATCGCTGGAGAGTGGTGCATCATGGTACTGCAATGTTTCAAATCCATGCACTCATTTCTAAAGGTCGTACGGCACTGTTTCGTCATTTTGGACGGATGTTGCACCTTGCACCGTAGATGTTGCACCCTGTGGATCTCGATTCTTCGGAGGGCCATAACTCTTGGCTCGTTTAGAGTTACGGGAGCCACAACCAATCAAAACGAAGGTATCTGTGAGTCTACAGCTATGACAGCTTTCAGCCGTCACTGGTTAGTTTCATACCCAAAAAATCCTATCCGAACCTCAATCGGGTCAAGGAAGTTTTTTACCCTTCGTTTTTTCGTCACGTGGATTTTTTTCGTAAAACGGGATCCCCGTGGCTGGTCTGTGATTTACCATCGCTGGAGAGTGGTGCACCATGGTACTGCAATGTTTCAAATCCATGCACTCATTTCAAAAGGTCGTACGGCACTGTTTCATCATTTTGGACGGATGTTGCACGTTGCACCATAGATGTTGCACCCTGTGGATATCGATTCTTCGGAGGGCCATAACTCTTGGCTCGTTTAGAGTTACGGGAGCCACAACCAGTCAAAACGAAGGTATCTGTGAGTTCTACAGCTATGACAGCTTTGAGCCTTCACTGGTTAGTTTCATAACCAAAAAATCCTATCCGAACCTCAATCGGGTCATGGGATTCTTGTACCCTTCGTTTTTCGTCACGTGGATTTTTTCTGTAAAACGGGATCCCCGTGGTTGGTCTATGATTTACCATCGCTGGAGAGTGGTGCACCATGGTACTGCAATGTTTCAAATCCATGCACTCATTTCTAAAGGTCGTACGGCACTGTTTCGTCATTTTGGACGGATGTTGCACCTTGCACCGTAGATGTTGCACCCTGTGGATATCGATTCTTCGGAGGGCCATAACTCTTGGCTCGTTTAGAGTTACGGGAGCCATAACCAGTCAAAACGAAGGTATCTGTGAGTTCTACAGCTATGATAGCTTTCAGCCGTCACTGGTTAGTTTCATACCCAAAAATCCTATCCGAACCTCAATCGGGTCATGGAAGTTTTTTACCCTTCATTTTTTCGTCACGTGGATTTTTTCTGTAAAACGGGATCCCCGTGGCTGTTCTATGATTTACCATCGCTGGAGAGTGGTGCACCATGGTACTGCAATGTTTCAAATCCATGCACACATTTCTAAAAGTTGTACGGCACTGTTTCGTCATTTTGGACGGATGTTGCACCTTGCACCGTAGATGTTGCACCCTATGGATATCGATTCTTCGGAGGGCCATAACTCTTGGCTCGTTTAGAGTTACGGGAGCCATAACAAGTCAAAACGAAGGTATCTGTGAGTTCTACAGCTATGATAGCTTTCAGTCGTCTTTGGTTAGTTTCATACCCAAAAATCCTATCCGAACCTCAATCGGGTCATGGAAGTTTTTTACCCTTCGTTTTTTCGTCACGTGGATTTTTTCTGTAAAACGGGATCCCCGCGGCTGGTCTATGATTTACCATCGCTGGAGAGTGGTGCACCATTGTACTGCAATGTTTCAAATCCATGCCCTCAATTCTAAAGGTCGTAAGGCACTGTTTCGTCATTTTGGACGGATGTTGCACCTTGCACTGTAGATGTTGCACCCTGTGGATGTCGATTCTTCAGAGGGCCATAACTCTTGGCTCGTTTAAAGTTACGGGAGCCATAACCAGTCAAAACGAAGGTATCTGTAAGTTCTACAGCTATCACAGCTTTCAGCCGTCACTGGTTAGTTTCATACCCAAAAAATCCTATCCGAACCTCAATCGGGTCAAGGAAATTTTTTACCCTTCGTTTTTTCGTCACGTGGATTTTTTCTGTAAAACGGGATCCCCGTGGCTGGTCTACGATTTACCATCGCTGGAGAGTGGTGCATCATGGTACTGCAATGTTTCAAATCCATGCACTCATTTCTAAAGGTCGTACGGCACTGTTTCGTCATTTTGGACGGATGTTGCACCTTGCACCGTAGATGTTGCACCCTGTGGATCTCGATTCTTCGGAGGGCCATAACTCTTGGCTCGTTTAGAGTTACGGGAGCCACAACCAATCAAAACGAAGGTATCTGTGAGTCTACAGCTATGACAGCTTTCAGCCGTCACTGGTTAGTTTCATACCCAAAAAATCCTATCCGAACCTCAATCGGGTCAAGGAAGTTTTTTACCCTTCGTTTTTTCGTCACGTGGATTTTTTTCGTAAAACGGGATCCCCGTGGCTGGTCTGTGATTTACCATCGCTGGAGAGTGGTGCACCATGGTACTGCAATGTTTCAAATCCATGCACTCATTTCAAAAGGTCGTACGGCACTGTTTCATCATTTTGGACGGATGTTGCACGTTGCACCATAGATGTTGCACCCTGTGGATATCGATTCTTCGGAGGGCCATAACTCTTGGCTCGTTTAGAGTTACGGGAGCCACAACCAGTCAAAACGAAGGTATCTGTGAGTTCTACAGCTATGACAGCTTTGAGCCTTAACTGGTTAGTTTCATACCCAAAAAATCCTATCCGAACCTCAATCGGGTCATGGGATTCTTGTACCCTTCGTTTTTCGTCACGTGGATTTTTTCTGTAAAACGGGATCCCTGTGGCTGGTCTATGATTTACCATCGCTGGAGAGTGGTGCACCATGGTACTTCAATGTATCAAATCCATGCACTCATTCCTAAAGGTCGTACGGCACTGTTTCGTCATTTTGGACGGATGTTGCACCTTGCACCGTAGATGTTGCACCCTGTGGATATCGATTCTTCGGAGGGCCATAACTCTTGGCTCGTTTAGAGTTACGGGTGCCATAACCAGTCAAAACGAAGGTATCTGTGAGTTCTACGGCTATGATAGCTTTCAGCCATCACTGGTTAGTTTCATACCCAAAAATCCTATCCGAACCTCAATCGGGTCATGGAAGTTTTTTACCCTTCGTTTTTTCATCACGTGGATTTTTTCTGTAAAACGGGATCCCCGTGGCTGTTCTATGATTTACCATCGCTGGAGAGTGGTGCACCATGGTACTGCAATGTTTCAAATCCATGCTCTCATTTCTAAAGGTCGTACGGCACTGTTTCGTCATTTTGGACGGATGTTGCACCTTGCACCGTAGATGTTGCACCCTGTGGATATCGATTCTTCGGAGGGCCATAACTCTTGGCTCGTTTAGAGTTACGGGAGCCATAACCAGTCAAAACGAAGGTATTTGTGAGTTCTACAGCTATGATGGCTTTCAGCCGTCACTGGTTAGTGTCATACCCAAAAAATACTATCCGAACCTCAATCGGGGGGAGGAAGTTTTTTACCCTTCGTTTTTTCGACACGTGGATTTTTTCTGTAAAACGGGATCCCCGTGGCTGGTCTATGATTTACCATCGCTGGAGAGTGGTGCACCATGGTGCTGCAATGTTTCAAATCCATGCACTCATTTCTAAAGTTCGTACGGCACTGTTTCGTCATTTTGGATGGATGTTGCACCTTGCACCGTAGATGTTGCACCCTGTGGATATCGATTCTTCGGAGGGCCATAACTCTTGGCTCGTTTAGAGTTACGGGAGCCATAACCAGGCAAAACGAAGGTATCTGTGAGTTCTACAGCTATGATAGCTTTCAGCCGTCACTGGTTAGTTTCATACCCAAAAATCCTATCCGAACCTCAATCGAGTCATGGAAGTTTTTTACCCTTCGTTTTTTCGTCACGTGGATTTTTTCTGTAAAACGGGATCCCCGTGGCTGTTCTATGATTTACCATCGCTGGAGAGTGGTGCACCATGGTACTGCAATGTTTCAAATCCATGCACTCATTTCTAAAGGTCGTACGGCACTGTTTCGTCATTTTGGACGGATGTTGCACCTTGCACCGTAGATGTTGCACCCTGTGGATATCGATTCTTCGGAGGGCCATAACTCTTGGCTCGTTTAGAGTTACGAGAGCCATAATCAGGCAAAACGAAGGTATCTGTGAGTTCTACAGCTATGACGGTTTCAGCCGTCACTGGTTAGTTTCATACCCAAAAATCCTATCTGAACCTCAATCGGGTCATGGAAGTTTTTTACCCTTCGTTTTTACGTCACGTGGATTTTTTCTGTAAAACGGGATCCCCGTGGCTGTTCCATGATTTACCATCGCTGGAGAGTGGTGCACCATGGTACTGCAATGTTTCAAATCCATGCACTCATTTCTAAAGGTCGTACGACACTGTTTCGTCATTTTGGACGGATGTTGCACCTTGCACCGTAGATGTTGCACCCTGTGGATATCGATTCTTCGGAGGGCCATAAATCTTGGCACGTTTAGAGTTACGGGAGCCATAACCAGTCAAAACGAAGGTATCTGTGAGTTCTACACCTATTATAGCTTTCAGCCGCCACTGGTTAGTTTCATACCCAAAAATCCTATCCGAACCTCAATCGGGTCATGGAAGTTTTTTACCCTTCGTTTTTTCGTCACGTGGATTTTTTCTGTAAAACGGGATCCCCGTGGCTGTTCTATGATTTACCATCGCTGGAGAGTGGTGCACCATGGTACTGCAATGTTTCAAATCCATGCACTCATTTGTAAAGGTCGTACGGCACTGTTTCGTCATTTTGGACGGATGTTGCACCTTGCACCGTAGATGTTGCACCCTGTGGATATCGATTCTTCGGAGGGCCATAACTCTTGGCTCGTTTAGAGTTACGGGAGCCATAACCAGTCAAAACGAAGGTATCTGTGAGTTCTACAGCTATGACGGCTTTCATCCGTCACTGGTTAGTGTCATACCCAAAAAATCCTGTCCGAACCTCAATCGGGTCAAGGAAGTTTTTTACCCTTCGTTTTTTCGTCACGTGGATTTTTTCTGTAAAACGGGATCCCCGTGGCTGGTCTATGATTTACCATCGCTGGAGAGTGGTGCACCATGGTACTGCAATGTTTCAAATCCATGCACTCATTTCTAAAGGTCGTACGGCACTGTTTCGTAATTTTGGACGGATGTTGCACCATGCACCGTAGATGTTGCACCCTGTGGATATCGATTCTTCGGAGGGCCATATCTCTTGGCTCGTTTAGAGTTACGGGAGCCATAACCAGTCAAAACGAAGGTATCTGTGAGTTCTATAGCTATGACCGTTTTCAGCCGTCACTGGTTAGTGTCATACCCAAAAAATACTATCCGAACCTCAATCGGGTCAAGGAAGTTTTTTACCCTTCGTTTTTTCGTCACGTGGATTTTTTCTGTAAAACGGGATCCCCGTGGCTGGTCTATGAATTACCATCGCTGGAGAGTGGTACACCATGGTACTGCAATGTTTCAAATCCATGCACTCATTTCTAAAGGTCGTACGGCACTGTTTCGTCATTTTGGACGGATGTTGCACCTTGCACCGTAGATGTTGCACCCTGTGGATATCGATTCTTCGGAGGGCCATATCTCTTGGCTCGTTTAGAGTTACGGGAGCCATAACCAGTCAAAACGAAGGTATCTGTGAGTTCTACAGCTATGACCGTTTTCAGCCGTCACTGGTTAGTGTCATACCCAAAAAATACTATCCGAACCTCAATCGGGTCAAGGAAGTTTTTTACCCTTCGTTTTTTCGTCACGTGGATTTTTTCTGTAAAACGGGATCCCCGTGGCTGGTCTATGATTTACCATCGCTGGAGAGTGGTGCACCATGGTACTGCAATGTTTCAAATCCATGCACTCATTTCTAAAGGTCGTACGGCACTGTTTCGTCATTTTGGACGGATGTTGCACCTTGCACCGTAGATGTTGCACCCTGTGGATATCGATTCTTCGGAGGGCCATAACTCTTGGCTCGTTTAGAGTTACGTAAGCCATAACCAGTCAAAACGAAGGTATCTGTGAGTTCTACAGCTATGATAGCTTTCAGCCGTCACTGGTTAGTTTCATACCCAAAAATCCTATCCGAACCTCAATCGGGTCATGGAAGTTTTTTACCCTTCGTTTTTTCGTCACGTGGATTTTTTCTGTAAAACGGGATCCCCGTGGCTGTTCTATGATTTACCATCGCTGGAGAGTGGTGCACCATGGTACTGCAATGTTTCAAATCCATGCACTCATTTCTAAAGGTCGTACGGCACTATTTCGTCATTTTGGACGGATGTTGCACCTTGCACAGTAGATGTTGCACCCTGTGGATATCGATTCTTCGGAGGGCCATAACTCTTGGCTCGTTTAGAGTTACGGGAGCCATAACCAGTCAAAACGAAGGTATCTGTGAGTTCTACAGCTATGACAGCTTTCAACCGTCACTGGTTAGTGTCATACCCAAAAAATCCTATCCGAACCTCAATCGGGTCAAGGAAGTTTTTAACCTTTCGTTTTTTCGTCACGTGGATTTTTTCTGTAAAACGGGATCCCCGTGGCTGGTCTATGATTTACCATCGCTGGAGAGTGGTGCACCATGGTACTGCAATGTTTCAAATCCATGCACTCATTTCTAAAGGTCGTACGGCACTGTTTCGTCATTTTGGACGGATGTTGCACCTTGCACCGTAGATGTTGCACCCTGTGGATATCGATTCTTCGGAGGGCCATAACTCTTGGCTCGTTTAGAGTTACGGGAGCCATAACCAGTCAAAACGAAGGTATCTGTGAGTCTACAGCTATGACAGCTTTCAGCCGTCACTGGTTAGTTTCATACCCAAAAAATCCTATCCGAACCTCAATCGGGTCAAGGAAGTTTTTTACCCTTCGTTTTTTCGTCACGTGGATTTTTTCTGTAAAACGGGATCCCCGTGGCTGTTCTATGATTTACCATCGCTGGAGAGTGGTGCACCATGGTACTGCAATGTTTCAAATCCATGCACTCATTTCTAAAGGTCGTACGGCACTGTTTCGTCATTTTGGACGGATGTTGCACCTTGCACAGTAGATGTTGCACCCTGTGGATATCGATTCTTCGGAGGGCCATAACTCTTGGCTCGTTTAGAGTTACGGGAGCCATAACCAGTCAAAACGAAGGTATCTGTGAGTTCTACAGCTATGACGGCTTTCAGCCGTCACTGGTTAGTTTCATACCCAAAAATCCTATCCGAACCTCAATCGGGTCATGGAAGTTTTTTACCCTTCGTTTTTTCGTCACGTGGATTTTTTTGTAAAACGGGATCCCCGTGGCTGGTTTATGATTTACCATCGCTGGAGAGTGGTGCACCATTGTACTGCAATGTTTCAAATCCATGCACTCAATTCTAAAGGTCGTAAGGCACTGTTTCGTCATTTTGGACGGATGTTGCACCTTGCACCGTAGATGTTGCACCCTGTGGATATCGATTCTTCGGAGGGCCATAACTCTTGACTCGTTTAGGGTTACGGGATCCATAACCAGTCAAAACGAAGGTATCTGTGAGTTCTACAGCTATGACGGCTTTCAGCCGTCACTGGTTAGTTTCATACCAAAAAAATCCTATCCGAACCTCAATCGGGTCAATGAAGTTTTTTACCCTTCGTTTTTTCGTCACGTGGATTTTTTTGTAAAACGGGATCCCCGTGGCTGGTCTATGATTTACCATCGCTGGAGAGTGGTGCAACATGGTACTGCAATGTTTCAAATCCATGCACTCATTTCTAAAGGTCGTATGGCACTGTTTCATCATTTTGGACGGATGTTGCACCTTGCACTGTAGATGTTGCACCCTGTGGATATCGATTCTTCGGAGGGCCATAACTCTTGGCTCGTTTAGAGTTACGGGAGCCATAACAAGTCAAAACGAAGGTATTTGTGAGTTCTACAGCTATGATAGCTTTCAGTCGTCACTGGTAAGTTTCATACCCAAAATTCCTATCCGAACGTCAATCGGGTCATGGACGTTTTTTACCCTTCGTTTTTTCGTCACGTGGATTTTTTCTGTAAAACGGGATCCCCGTGGCTGTTCTATGATTTACCATCGCTGGAGAGTGGTGCACCATGGTACTGCAATGTTTCAAATCCATGCACTCATTTCTAAAGGTCGTACGGCACTGTTTCGTCATTTTGGACGGATGTTGCACCTTGCACCATAGATGTTGCACCCTGTGGATATCGATTCTTCGGAGGGCCATAACTCTTGGCTCGTTTAGAGTTACGGGAGCCATAACCAGTCAAAACGAAGGTATCTGTGAGTTCTACAGCTATGACGGCTTTCATCCGTCACTGGTTAGTGTCATACCCAAAAAATCCTGTCCGAACCTCAATCGGGTCAAGGAAGTTTTTTACCCTTCGTTTTTTCGTCACGTGGATTTTTTCTGTAAAACGGGATCCCCGTGGCTGGTCTATGATTTACCATCGCTGGAGAGTGGTGCACCATGGTACTGCAATGTTTCAAATCCATGCACTCATTTCTAAAGGTCGTACGGCACTGTTTCGTAATTTTGGACGGATGTTGCACCATGCACCGTAGATGTTGCACCCTGTGGATATCGATTCTTCGGAGGGCCATAACTCTTGGCTCGTTTAGAGTTACGGGAGCCATAACCAGTCAAAACGAAGGTATCTGTGAGTTCTACAGCTATGACATCTTTCTGCCGTCACCGGTTAGTTTCATACCCAAAAATCCTATCCGAACCTCAATCGGGTCAAGGAAGTTTTTTACCCTTCGTTTTTTCGTCACGTGGATTTTTTTCGTAAAACGGGATCCCCGTGGCTGTTCTGTGATTTACCATCGCTGGAGAGTGGTGCACCATGGTACTGCAATGTTTCAAATCCATGCACTCATTTCTAAAGGTCGTACGGCACTGTTTCGTCATTTTGGACGGATGTTGCACCTTGCACCGTAGATGTTGCACCCTGTGGATATCGATTATTCGGAGGGCCATAACTCTTGGCTCGTTTAGAGTTACGGGATCCATAACCAGTCAAAACGAAGGTATCTGTGAGTTCTACAGCTATGACCGCTTTCAGCCGTCACTGGTTAGTTTCATACCAAAAAATCCTATCTGAACATCAATCGGGTCATGGGATTCTTGTACCCTTCGTTTTTCGACACGTGGATTTTTTCTGTAAAACGGGATCCCCGTGGCTGGTCTATGATTTACCATCGCCGAAGAGTGGTGCACCATGGTACCGCAATGTTTCAAATCCATGCACTCATTTCTAAAGGTCGTACGGCACTGTTTCGTCATTTTGGACGGATGTTGCACCTTGCACCGTAGATGTTGCACCCTGTGGATATCGATTCTTCGGTGGGCCATAACTCTTGGCTCGTTTAGAGTTACGGGAGCCATAACCTGTCAAAACGAAGGTATCTATGAGTTCTACAGCTATGACATCTTTATGCCGTCACCGGTTAGTTTCATACCAAAAAAATCCTATCCGAACCTCAATCGGGTCAAGGAAGTTTTTTCCCTTCGTTTTTTCGTCACGTGGATTTTTTTCGTAAAACGGGATCCCTGTGGCTGGTCTGTGATTTACCATCGCTGGAGAGTGGTGCACCGTGGTACTGCAATGTTTCAAATCCATGCACTCATTTCTAAAGGTCGTACGGCACTGTTTCGTCATTTTGGACGGATGTTGCACCTTGCACCGTAGATGTTGCACCCTGTGGATATCGATTCTTCGGAGGGCCATAACTCTTGGCTCGTTTAGAGTTACGTGAGCCATAACCAGTCAAAACGAAGGTATCTGTGAGTTCTACAGCTATGACGGCTTTTAGCCGTCACTGGTTAGTTTCATACCCAAAAAATCCTATCCGAACCTCAATCGGGTCATGGGAATCTTGTACCCTTCGTTTTTCGTCACGTGGATTTTTTCTGTAAAACGGGATCCCCGTGGCTGGTCTATGATTTACCATCGCTGGAGATTGGTGCACCATGGTACTGCAATGTTTCAAATCCATGCACTCATTTCTAAAGGTCGTACGGCACTGTTTCGTCATTTTGGACGGATGTTGCACCTTGCACCGTAGATGTTGCACCCTGTGGATATCGATTCTTCGGAGGGCCATAACTCTTGGCTCGTTTAGAGTTACGGGAGCCATAACCAGTCAAAACGAAGGTATCTGTGAGTTCTACAGCTATGAAAGCTTTCAGCTGTCACTGGTTAGTTTTATACCCAAAAATCCTATCCGAACCTCAATCGGGTCATGGAAGTTTTTTACCCTTCGTTTTTTCGTCACGTGGATTTTTTCTGTAAAGCGGGATCCCCGTGGCTGTTCTATGATTTACCATCGCTGGAGAGTGGTGCACCATGGTACTGCAATGTTTCAAATCCATGCACTCATTTCTAAAGGTCGTACGACACTGTTTCGTCATTTTGGACGGATGTAGCACCTTGCACCGTAGATGTTGCACCCTATGGATATCGATTCTTCGGAGGGCCATAACTCTTGGCTCGTTTAGAGTTACGGGAGCCATAACCAGTCAAAACGAAGGTATCTGTGAGTTCTACAGCTATGACGGTTTCAGCCGTCACTGGTTAGTGTCATACCCAAAAAATCCTATCCGAACCTCAATCGGGGCAAGGAAGTTTTTTACCCTTCGTTTTTTCGTCACGTGGATTTTTTCTGTAAAACGGGATCCCCGTGGCTGGTCTATGATTTACCATCGCTGGAGAGTGGTGCACCATGGTACTGCAATGTTTCAAATCCATGCACTCATTTCTAAAGGTCGTACGGCACTGTTTCGTCATTTTGGACGGATGTTGCACCTTGCACCGTAGATGTTGCACCCTGTGGATATCGATTCTTCGGAGGGCCATAACTCTTGGCTCGTTTAGAGTTACGGGAGCCATAACCAGTCAAAACGAAGGTATCTGTGAGTTCTACAGCTATTATAGCTTTCTACCGTCATTGGTTAGTTTCATACCCAAAAATCCTATCTGAACCTCAATCGGGTCATGGAAGTTTTTTACCCTTCGTTTTTTCGTCACGTGGATTTTTTCTGTAAAACGGGATCCCCGGGGCTGTTTTATGATTTACCATCGCTGGAGAGTGGCGCACCATGGTACTGCAATGTTTCAAATCCATGCACTCATTTCTAAAGGTCGTACGGTACTGTTTCGTCATTTTGGACGGATGTTGCACCTTGCACCGTAGATGTTGCACCCTGTGGATATCGATTCTTCGGAGGGCTATAACTCTTGGCTCGTTTAGAGTTACGGGAGCCATAACCAGTCAAAACGAAGGTATCTGTGAGTTCTACAGCTATGACGGCTTTCAGCCGTCACTGGTTAGTGTCATACCCAAAAAATCCTATCCGAACCTCAATCGGGTCAAGGAAGTTTTTTACCCTTCGATTTTTCGTCACGTGGATTTTTTCTGTAAAACGGGATCCCCGTGGCTGGTCTATGATTTACCATCGCTGGAGAGTGGTGCACCATGGTACTGCAATGTTTCAAATCCATGCACTCATTTCACAAGGTCATACGGCACTGTTTCGTCATTTTGGACGGATGTTGCACCTTGCACCGTAGATGTTGCACCCTGTGGATATCGATTCTTCGGAGGGCCATAACTCTTGGCTCGTTTAGAATTATTGGAGCCATAACCAGTCAAAACGAAGGTATCTGTGAGTTCTACAGCTATGACATCTTTCTGCCGTCACCGGTTAGTTTCATACCCAAAAAATCCGATCCGAACCTCAATCGGGTCAAGGAAGTTTTTTACCCTTCGTTTTTTCGTCACGTGGATTTTTTTCGTAAAACGGGATCCCCGTGGCTGGTCTGTGAGTTACCATCGCTGGAGAGTGGTGCACCATGGTACTGCAATGTTTCAAATCCATGCACTCATTTCTAAAGGTCGTACGGCACTGTTTCGTCATTTTGGACGGATGTTGCACCTTGCACCGTAGATGTTGCACCCTGTGGATATCGATTATTCGGAGGGCCATAACTCTTGGCTCGTTTAGAGTTACGGGAGCCATAACCAGTCAAAACGAAGGTATCTGTGAGTTCTACAGCTATGACAGCTTTCAGCCGTCACTGGTTAGTTTCATACCCAAAAAATCCTATCCGAACCTCAATCGGGTCATGGGATTCTTGTACCCTTCGTTTTTCGTCACGTGGATTTTTTCTGTAAAACGGGATCCCCGTGGCTGGTCTATGATTTACCATCGCTGGAGAGTGGTGCACCATCGTACTGCAATGTTTCAAATCCATGCACTCATTTCTAAAGGTCGTACGGCACTGTTTCGTCATTTTGGACGGATGTTGCACCTTGCACCGTAGATGTTGCACCCTGTGGATATCGATTCTTCGGTGGGCCATAACTCTTGGCTCGTTTAGAGTTACGGGAGCCATAACCTGTCAAAATGAAGGTATCTGTGAGTTCTACAGCTATGACATCTTTCTGCCGTCACCGGTTAGTTTCATACCCAAAAAATCCTATCCGAACCTCAATCGGGTCAAGGAAGTTTTTTACCCTTCGTTTTTTCGTCACGTGGATTTTTTTCGTAAAACGGGATCCCCGTGGCTGGTCTGTGATTTACCATCGCTGGAGAGTGGTGCACCTTGGTACTGCAATGTTTCAAATCCATGCACTCATTTCTAAAGGTCGTACGGCACTGTTTCGTCATTTTGGACGGATGTTGCACCTTGCACCGTAGATGTTGCATCCTGTGGATATCGATTCTTCGGAGGGTCATAACTCTTGGCTCGTTTAGAGTTACGGGAGCCATAACCAGTCAAAACGAAGGTATCTGTGATTTCTACAGCTATGAAAGCTTTCAGCCGTCACTGGTTAGTTTCATACCCAAAAATCCTATCCGAACCTCAATCGGGTCATGGAAGTTTTTTACCCTTCGTTTTTTCGTCACGTGGATTTTTTCTGTAAAGCGGGATCCCCGTGGCTGTTCTATGATTTACCATCGCTGGAGAGTGGTGCACCATGGTACTGCAATGTTTCAATTCCATGCACTCATTTCTAAAGGTCGTACGGCACTGTTTCGTCATTTTGGACGGATGTTGCACCTTGCACCGTAGATGTTGCACCCTGTGGATAACGATTCTTCGGAGGGCCATAACTCTTGGCTCGTTTAGAGTTACGGGAGCCATAACCAGTCAAGACGAAGGTATCTGTGACTTCTACAGCTATGACGGCTTTCAGCCGTCACTGGTTAGTGTCATACCCAAAAAATCCTATCCGAACCTCAATCGGGGCAAGGAAGTTTTTTACCCTTCGTTTTTTCGTCACGTGGATTTTTTCTGTAAAACGGGATCCCCGTGGCTGGTCTATGATTTTCCATCGCTGGAGAGTGGTGCACCATGGTACTGCAATGTTTCAAATCCATGCACTCATTTCTAAAGGTCGTACGGCACTGTTTCGTCATTTTGGACGGATGTTGCACCTTGCACCGTAGATGTTGCACCCTGTGGATATCGATTCTTCGGAGGGCCATAACTCTTGGCTCGTTTAGAGTTACGGGAGCCATAACCAGTCAAAACGAAGGCATCTGTGAGTTCTACAGCTATTATAGCTTTCTACCGTCACTGGTTAATTTCATACCCAAAAATCCTATCCGAACCTCAATCGGGTCATGGAAGTTTTTTACCCTTCGTTTTTTCGTCACGTGGATTTTTTCTGTAAAACGGGATCCCCGTGGCTGTTCTATGATTTACCATCGCTGGAGAGTGGTGCACCATGGTACTGCAATGTTTCAAATCCATGCACTCTTTTCTAAAGGTCGTACGACACTGTTTCGTCATTTTGGACGGATGTTGCACCTTGCACCGTAGATGTTGCACCCTGTGGATATCGATTTTTCGGAGGGCCATAACTCTTGGCTCGTTTAGAGTTACGGGAGCCATAACCAGTCAAAACGAAGGTATATGTGAGTTCTACAGCTATGACCGCTTTCAGCCGTCACTGGTTAGTTTCATACCCAAAAAATCCTATCCGAACCTCAATCGGGGCAAGGAAGTTTTTTACCCTTCGTTTTTTCGTCACGTGGATTTTTTCTGTAAAACGGGATCCCCGTGGCTGGTCTATGATTTACCATCGCTGGAGAGTGGTGCACCATGGTACTGCAATGATTCAAATCCATGCACTCATTTCTAAAGGTCGTACGGCACTGTTTCGTCATTTTGGACGGATGTTGCACCTTGCACCGTAGATGTTGCACCCTGTGGATATCGATTCTTCGGAGGGCCATAACTCTTGGCTCGTTTAGAGTTACGGGAGCCATAACCAGTCAAAACGAATGTATCTGTGAGTTCTACAGCTATTATAGCTTTCAGCCGTCACTGGTTAGTTTCATACCCAAAAATCCTATCCGAACCTCAATTGGGTCATGGAAGTTTTTTACCCTTCGTTTTTTCGTCACGTGGATTTTTTCTGTAAAACGGGATCCCCGTGGCTGTTCTATGATTTACCATCGCTGGATAGTGGTGCACCATGGTACTGCAATGTTTCCAATCCATGCACTCATTTCTAAAGGTCGTACGGCACTGTTTCGTCATTTTGGACGGATGTTGCACCTTGCACCGTAGATGTTGCACCCTGTGGATATCGATTCTTCGGAGGGCCATAACTCTTGGCTCGTTTAGAGTTACGGGAGCCATAACCAGTCAAAACGAAGGTGTCTGTGACTTCTACAGCTATGACGGCTTTCAGCCGTCACTGGTTAGTGTCTTACCCAAAAAATCCTATCCGAACCTCAATCGGGTCAAGTAAGTTTTTTACCCTTTGTTTTTTCGTCACGTGGATTTTTTCTGTAAAACGGGATCCCCGTAGCTGGTCTATGATTTACCATCGCTGGAGAGTGCTGCACCATGGTACTGCAATGTTTCAAATCCACGCACTCATTTCTAAAGGTCGTACGGCACTGTTTCGTCATTTTGGACGGATGTTGGACCTTGCACCGTAGATGTTGCACCCTGTGGATATCGATTCTTCGGAGGGCCATAACTCTTGGCTCGTTTAGAGTTACGGGAGCCATAACAAGTCAAAACGAAGGTATCTGTGAGTTCTACAGCTATGATAGCTTTCAGCCGTCACTGGTAAGTTTCATACCCAAAAATCCTATCCGAACCTCAATCGGGTCATGGAAGTTTTTTACCCTTCGTTTTTTCGTCACGTGGATTTTTTCTGTAAAACGGGATCCCCGTGGCTGTTCTATGATTTACCATCGCTGGAGAGTGGTGCACCATGGTACTGCAATGTTTCAAATCCATGCACTCATTTCTAAAGGTCGTACGGCACTGTTTCGTCATTTTGGACGGATGTTGCACCTTGCACCGTAGATGTTGCACCCTGTGGATATCGATTCTTCGGAGGGCCATAACTCTTGGCTCGTTTCGAGTTACGGGAGCCATAACCAGTCAAAACGAAGGTATATGTGAGTTCTACAGCTATTATAGCTTTCAGCCGTCACTGGTTAGTTTCATACCCAAAAATCCTATCCGAACCTCAATCGGGTCATGGAAGTTTTTTACCCTTCGTTTTTTCGTCACGTGGATTTTTTCTGTAAAACGGGATCCCCGTGGCTGTTCTATGTTTACCATCGCTGGAGAGTGGTGCACCATGGTACTGCAATGTTTCAAATCCATGCACTCATTTCTAAAGGTCGTACGGCACTGTTTCGTCATTTTGGACGGATGTTGCACCTTGCACCGTAGATGTTGCACCCTGTGGATATCGATTCTTCGGAGGGCCATAACTCTTGGCTCGTTTAGAGTTACGGGAGCCATAACAAGTCAAAACGAAGGTATCTGTGAGTTCTACAGCTATGACAGCTTTCAGCCGTCACTGGTTAGTTTCATACCCAAAAATCCTATCCGAACCTCAATCGGGTCATGGAAGTTTTTTACCCTTCGTTTTTTCGTCACGTGGATTTTTTCTGTAAAACGGGATCCCCGTGGCTGGTCTATGAATTACCATCGCTGGAGAGTGGTGCACCATGGTACTGCAATGTTTCAAATCCATGCACTCAATTCTAAAGGTCGTACGGCACTGTTTCGTCATTTTGGACGGATGTTGCACCTTGCACCGTAGATGTTGCACCCTGTGGATATCGATTCTTCGGAGGGCCATAACTCTTGGCTCGTTTAGAGTTACGGGAGCCATAACCAGTCAAAACGAAGATATCTGTGAGTTCTACAGCTATGACGGCTTTCAGCCGTCACTGGTTAGTTTCATACCCAAAAAATCCTATCCGAACCTCAATCGGGTCATGGAAGTTTTTTACCCTTCATTTTTTCGTCACGTGGGATTTTTTGTAAAACGGGATCCCCGTGGCTGGTCTATGATTTACCATCGCTGGAGAGTGGTGCACTATGGTACTGCATTGTTTCAAATCCATGCACTCATTTCTAAATGTCGTACGACACTGTTTCGTCATTTTGGACGGATGTTGCACCTTGCACCGTAGATGTTGCACCCTGTGGATATCGATTCTTCGGAGGGCCATAACTCTTGGCTCGTTTAGAGTTACGGGAGCCATAACCAGTCAAAACGAAGGTATCTGTGAGTTCTACAGCTATGATGGCTTTCAGCCGTCACTGGTTAGTTTCATACCCAAAAATCCTATCCGAACCTCAATTGGGTCATGGAAGTTTTTTACCCTTCGTTTTTTCGTCACGTGGATTTTTTCTGTAAAACGGGATCCCCGTGGCTGTTCTATGATTTACCATCGCTGGATAGTGGTGCACCATGGTACTGCAATGTTTCCAATCCATGCACTCATTTCTAAAGGTCGTACGGCACTGTTTCGTCATTTTGGACGGATGTTGCACCTTGCACCGTAGATGTTGCACCCTGTGGATATCGATTCTTCGGAGGGCCATAACTCTTGGCTCGTTTAGAGTTACGGGAGCCATAACCAGTCAAAACGAAGGTGTCTGTGACTTCTACAGCTATGACGGCTTTCAGCCGTCACTGGTTAGTGTCTTACCCAAAAAATCCTATCCGAACCTCAATCGGGTCAAGTAAGTTTTTTACCCTTTGTTTTTTCGTCACGTGGATTTTTTCTGTAAAACGGGATCCCCGTAGCTGGTCTATGATTTACCATCGCTGGAGAGTGCTGCACCATGGTACTGCAATGTTTCAAATCCATGCACTCATTTCTAAAGGTCGTACGGCACTGTTTCGTCATTTTGGACGGATGTTGGACCTTGCACCGTAGATGTTGCACCCTGTGGATATCGATTCTTCGGAGGGCCATAACTCTTGGCTCGTTTAGAGTTACGGGAGCCATAACAAGTCAAAACGAAGGTATCTGTGAGTTCTACAGCTATGATAGCTTTCAGCCGTCACTGGTAAGTTTCATACCCAAAAATCCTATCCGAACCTCAATCGGGTCATGGAAGTTTTTTACCCTTCGTTTTTTCGTCACGTGGATTTTTTCTGTAAAACGGGATCCCCGTGGCTGTTCTATGATTTACCATCGCTGGAGAGTGGTGCACCATGGTACTGCAATGTTTCAAATCCATGCACTCATTTCTAAAGGTCGTACGGCACTGTTTCGTCATTTTGGACGGATGTTGCACCTTGCACCGTAGATGTTGCACCCTGTGGATATCGATTCTTCGGAGGGCCATAACTCTTGGCTCGTTTCGAGTTACGGGAGCCATAACCAGTCAAAACGAAGGTATATGTGAGTTCTACAGCTATTATAGCTTTCAGCCGTCACTGGTTAGTTTCATACCCAAAAATCCTATCCGAACCTCAATCCGGTCATGGAAGTTTTTTGCCCTTCGTTTTTTCGTCACGTGGATTTTTTCTGTAAAACGGGATCCCCGTGGCTGTTCTATGTTTACCATCGCTGGAGAGTGGTGCACCATGGTACTGCAATGTTTCAAATCCATGCACTCATTTCTAAAGGTCGTACGGCACTGTTTCGTCATTTTGGACGGATGTTGCACCTTGCACCGTAGATGTTGCACCCTGTGGATATCGATTCTTCGGAGGGCCATAACTCTTGGCTCGTTTAGAGTTACGGGAGCCATAACAAGTCAAAACGAAGGTATCTGTGAGTTCTACAGCTATGACAGCTTTCAGCCGTCACTGGTTAGTTTCATACCCAAAAATCCTATCCGAACCTCAATCGGGTCATGGAAGTTTTTTACCCTTCGTTTTTTCGTCACGTGGATTTTTTCTGTAAAACGGGATCCCCGTGGCTGGTCTATGAATTACCATCGCTGGAGAGTGGTGCACCATGGTACTGCAATGTTTCAAATCCATGCACTCAATTCTAAAGGTCGTACGGCACTGTTTCGTCATTTTGGACGGATGTTGCACCTTGCACCGTAGATGTTGCACCCTGTGGATATCGATTCTTCGGAGGGCCATAACTCTTGGCTCGTTTAGAGTTACGGGAGCCATAACCAGTCAAAACGAAGATATCTGTGAGTTCTACAGCTATGACGGCTTTCAGCCGTCACTGGTTAGTTTCATACCCAAAAAATCCTATCCGAACCTCAATCGGGTCATGGAAGTTTTTTACCCTTCGTTTTTTCGTCACGTGGGATTTTTTGTAAAACGGGATCCCCGTGGCTGGTCTATGATTTACCATCGCTGGAGAGTGGTGCACTATGGTACTGCATTGTTTCAAATCCATGCACTCATTTCTAAATGTCGTACGACACTGTTTCGTCATTTTGGACGGATGTTGCACCTTGCACCGTAGATGTTGCACCCTGTGGATATCGATTCTTCGGAGGGCCATAACTCTTGGCTCGTTTAGAGTTACGGGAGCCATAACCAGTCAAAACGAAGGTATCTGTGAGTTCTACAGCTATGATGGCTTTCAGCCGTCACTGGTTAGTTTCATACCCAAAAAATCCTATCTTAACCTCAATCGGGTCAAGAAAGTTTTTTACACTTCGTTTTTTCGTCACGTGGATTTTTTGTAAAACGGGATCCCCGTGGATGGTCTATGATTTACCATCGCTGGAGAGTGGTGCACCATGGTACTGCATTGTTTCAAATCCATGCACTCATTTCTAAAGGTCGTACGGCACTGTTTCGTCATTTTGGACGGATGTTGCACCTTGCACCGTAGATGTTGCACCCTGTGGATATCGATTCTTCGGAGGGCCATAACTCTTGGCTCGTTTAGAGTTACGGGAGCCATAACCAGTCAACACGAAGGTATCTGTGAGTTCTACAGCTATTATAGCTTTCAGCCGTCACTGGTTAGTTTCATACCCAAAAATCCTATCCGAACCTCAATCGGGTCATGGAAGTTTTTTACCCTTCGTTTTATCGTCACGTGGATTTTTTCTGTAAAACGGGATTCCCGTGGCTGTTCTATGATTTACCATCGCTGGAGAGTGGTGCACCATGGTACTGCAATGTTTCAAATCCATGCACTCATTTCTAAAGGTCGTACGGCACTGTTTCGTCATTTTGGACGGATGTTGCACCTTGCACCGTAGATGTTGCACCCTGTGGATATCGATTCTTCGGAGGGCCATAACTCTTGGCTCGTTTAGAGTTACGGGAGCCATAACTAGTCAAAACGAAGGTATCTGTGAGTTCTACAGCTATGACAGCTTTCAGCCGTCACAGGTTAGTTTCATACCCAAAAATCCTATCCGAACCTCAATCGGGTCATGGAAGTTTTTTACCCTTCGTTTTTTCGTCACGTGGATTTTTTCTGTAAAACGGGATCCCCGTGGCTGGTCTATGACTTACCATCGCTGGAGAGTGGTGCACCATGGTACTGCAATGTTTCAAATCCATGCACTCAATTCTAAAGGTCGTACGGCACTGTTTCGTCATTTTGGACGGATGTTGCACCTTGCACCGTAGATGTTGCACCCTGTGGATATCGATTCTTCGGAGGGCCATAACTCTTGGCTCGTTTAGAGTTACGGGAGCCATAACCAGTCAAAACGAAGGTATCTGTGAGTTCTACAGCTATGACGGCTTTCAGCCGTCACTGGTTAGTTTCATACCCAAAAAATCCTATCCGAACCTCAATCGGGTCATGGGATTCCTGTACCCTTCGTTTTTCGTCACGTGGATTTTTTCTGTAAAACGGGATCCCCGTGGCTGGTCTATGATTTACCATCGCCGGAGAGTGGTGCACCATGGTACTGCAACGTTTCAAATCCATGCACTCATTTCTAAAGGTCGTACGGCACTGTTTCGTCATTTTGGACGGATGTTGCACCTTGCACCGTAGATGTTGCAACCTTTGGATATCGATTCTTCGGAGGGCCAAAAATCTTGGCTCGTTTAGAGTTACGGGAGCCATAACCAGTCAAAACGAAGGTATCTGTGAGTTCTACAGCTATGACAGCTTTCAGCCGTCATTGGTTAGTTTCATACCCAAAAAATCCTATCCGAACCTCAATCGGGTCAAGGAAGTTTTTTACCCTTCGTTTTTTCGTCACGTGCATTTTTTTGTAAAACGGGATCCCCGTGGCTGGTCTATGATTTACCATCGCTGGAGAGTGGTGCACCATGGTACTGCATTGTTTCAAATCCATGCACTCATTTCTAAAGGTCGTACGGCACTGTTTCGTCATTTTGGACGGATGTTGCACCTTGCAACGTAGATGTTGCACCCTGTGGATATCGATTATTCGGAGGGCCATAACTCTTGGCTCATTTAGAGTTACGGGAGCCATAACCAGTCAAAACGAAGGTATCTGTGAGTTCTACAGCTATGACCGCTTTCCGCCGTCACTGGTTAGTTTCATACCCAAAAAATCCTATCCGAACCTCAATCGGGTCATGGGATTCTTGTACCCTTCGTTTTTCGTCACGTGGATTTTTTCTGTAAAACGGGATCCCCATTGCTGGTCTATGATTTACCATCGCTGGAGAGTGGTGCACCATGGTACTGCAATGTTTCAAATCCATGCACTCATTTCTAAAGGTCGTACGGTGCTGTTTCGTCATTTTGGACGGATGTTGCACCTTGCACTGTAGATGTTGCACCCTGTGGATATCGATTCTTCGGTGGGCCATAACTCTTGGCTCGTTTAGAGTTACGGGAGCCATAACTAGTCAAAACGAAGGTATCTGTGAGTTCTACAGCTATGACAGCTTTCAGCCGTCATTGGTTAGTTTCATACCCAAAAAATCCTATCCGAACCTCAATCGGGTCAAGGAAGTTTTTTACCCTTCGTTTTTCGTCACGTGGATTTTTTCTGTAAAACGGGATCCCCGTGGCTGGTCTTTGATTTACCATCGCTGGAGAGTGGTGCACCATGGTACTGCAATGTTTCAAATCCATGCACTCATTTCTAAAGGTCGTACGGCACTGTTTCGTCATTTTGGACGGATGTTGCACCTTGCACCGTAGATGTTGCACCCTGTGGATATCGATTCTTCGGAGGGCCATAACTCTTGGCTCGTTTAGAGTTACGGGAGCCATAACCAGTCAAAACGAAGGTATCTGTGAGTTCTACAGCTATGACAGCTTTGAGCCTTCACTGGTTAGTTTCATACCCAAAAAATCCTATCTGAACCTCAATCGGGTCATGGGATTCTTGTACCCTTCGTTTTTCGTCACGTGGATTTTTTCTGTAAAACGGGATCCCCGTTGCTGGTCTATGATTTACCATCGCTGGAGAGTGGTGCACCATGGTACCGCAATGTTTCAAATCCATGCACTCATTTCTAAAGGTCGTACGGCACTGTTTCGTCATTTTGGACGGATCTTGCACCTTGCACCGTAGATGTTGCACCCTGTGGATATCGATTCTTCGGAGGGCCATAACTCTTGGCTCGTTTAGAGTTACGGGAGCCATAACCAGTCAAAACGAAGGTATCTGTGAGTTCTACAGCTATGACAGCTTTCAGCCGTCATTGGTTGGTTTCATACCCAAAAAATCCTATCCGAACCTCAATCGGGTCAAGGAAGTTTTTTACCCTTCGTTTTTTCGTCACGTGCATTTTTTTGTAAAATGGGATCCCCGTGGCTGGTCTATGATTTACCATCGCTGGAGAGTGGTGCACCATGGTACTGCATTGTTTCAAATCCATGCACTCATTTCTAAAGGTCGTACGGCACTGTTTCGTCATTTTGGACGGATGTTGCACCTTGCACCGTAGATGTTGCACCCTGTGGATATCGATTATTCGGAGGGCCATAACTCTTGGCTCGTTTAGATTTACGGGAGCCATAACAAGTCAAAACGAAGGTATCTGTGAGTTCTACAGCTATGACCGCTTTCAGCCATCACTGGTTAGTTTCATACCCAAAAAATCCTATCCGAACCTCAATCGGGTCATGGGATTCTTGTACCCTTCGTTTTTCGTCACGTGGATTTTTTCTGTTAAACGGGATCCCCGTGGCTGGTCTTTGATTTACCATCGCTGGAGAGTGGTGCACCATGGTACTGCAATGTTTCAAATCCATGCACTCATTTCTAAAGGTCGTACGGCACTGTTTCGTCATTTAGGACGGATGTTGCATCTTGCACCGTAGATGTTGCACCCTGTGGATATCGATTCTTCGGTGGGCCATAACTCTTGGCTCGTTTAGAGTTACGGGAGCCATAACCAGTCAAAACGAAGGTATCTGTGAGTTCTACAGCTATGATAGCTTTCAGCCGTCACTGGTTAGTTTCATACCCAAAAATCCTATCCGAACCTCAATCGGGTCATGGAAGTTTTTTACCCTTTGTTTTTTCGTCACGTGGATTTTTTCTGTAAAACGGGATCCCCGTGGCTGTTCTATGATTTACCATCGCTGGAGAGTGGTGCACCATGGTACTTCAATGTTTCAAATCCATGCACTCATTTCTAAAGGTCGTACGACACTGTTTCGTCATTTTGGACGGATGTTGCACCTTGCACCGTAGATGTTGCACCCTGTGGATATCGATTCTTCGGAGGGCCATAACTCTTGGCTCGTTTAGAGTTACGGGAGCCATAACCAGTCAAAACGAAGGTATCTGTGAGTTCTACAGCTATGACGGCTTTCAGCCGTCACTGGTTAGTGTCATACCCAAAAAATCCTATCCGAACCTCAATCGGGGCAAGGAAGTTTTTTACCCTTCGTTTTTTCGTCACGTGGATTTTTTCTTTAATACAGGATCCCCGTGGCTGGTCTATGATTTACCATCGCTGGAGAGTGGTTCACCATGGTACTGCAATGTTTCAAATCCATGCACTCATTTCTAAAGGTCGTACGGCACTGTTTCGTCATTTTGGACGGATGTTGCACCTTGCACCGTAGATGTTGCACCCTGTGGATATCGATTCTTCGGAGGGCCATAACTCTTGGCTCGTTTAGAGTTACGGGAGCCATAACCAGTCAAAACGAATGTAACTGTGAGTTCTACAGCTATTATAGCTTTCAGCCGTCACTGGTTAGTTTCATACCCAAAAATCCTATCCGAACCTCAATTGGGTCATGGAAGTTTTTTACCCTTCGTTTTTTCGTCACGTGGATTTTTTCTGTAAAACGGGATCCCCGTGGCTGTTCTATGATTTACCATCGCTGGATAGTGGTGCACCATGGTACTGCAATGTTTCCAATCCATGCACTCATTTCTAAAGGTCGTACGGCACTGTTTCGTCATTTTGGACGGATGTTGCACCTTGCACCGTAGATGTTGCACCCTGTGGATATCGATTCTTCGGAGGGCCATAACTCTTGGCTCGTTTAGAGTTACGGGAGCCATAACCAGTAAAAACGAAGGTGTCTGTGACTTCTACAGCTATGACGGCTTTCAGCCGTCACTGGTTAGTGTCTTACCCAAAAAATCCTATCCGAACCTCAATCGGGTCAAGTAAGTTTTTTACCCTTTGTTTTTTCGTCACGTGGATTTTTTCTGTAAAACGGGATCCCCGTAGCTGGTCTATGATTTACCATCGCTGGAGAGTGCTGCACCATGGTACTGCAATGTTTCAAATCCATGCACTCATTTCTAAAGGTCGTACGGCACTGTTTCGTCATTTTGGACGGATGTTGCACCTTGCACCGTAGATGTTGCACCCTGTGGATATCGATTCTTCGGAGGGCCATAACTCTTGGCTCGTTTAGAGTTACGGGAGCCATAACAAGTCAAAACGAAGGTATCTGTGAGTTCTACAGCTATGATAGCTTTCAGCCATCACTGGTAAGTTTCATACCCAAAAATCCTATCCGAACCTCAATCGGGTTATGGAAGTTTTTTACCCTTCGTTTTTTCGTCACGTGGATTTTTTCTGTAAAACGGGATCCCCATGGCTGTTCTATGATTTACCATCGCTGGAGAGTGGTGCACCATGGTACTGCAATGTTTCAAATCCATGCACTCATTTCTAAAGGTCGTACGACACTGTTTCGTCATTTTGGACGGATGTTGCACCTTGCACCGTAGATGTTGCACCCTGTGGATATCGATTCTTCGGAGGGCCATAACTCTTGGCTCGTTTAGAGTTACGGGAGCCATAACCAGTCAACACGAAGGTATCTGTGAGTTCTACAGCTATTATAGCTTTCAGCCGTCACTGGTTAGTTTCATACCCAAAAATCCTATCCGAACCTCAATCGGGTCATGGAAGTTTTTTACCCTTCGTTTTATCGTCACGTGGATTTTTTCTGTAAAACGGGATTCCCGTGGCTGTTCTATGATTTACCATCGCTGGAGAGTGGTGCACCATGGTACTGCAATGTTTCAAATCCATGCACTCATTTCTAAAGGTCGTACGGCACTGTTTCGTCATTTTGGACGGATGTTGCACCTTGCACCGTAGATGTTGCACCCTGTGGATATCGATTCTTCGGAGGGCCATAACTCTTGGCTCGTTTAGAGTTACGGGAGCCATAACTAGTCAAAACGAAGGTATCTGTGAGTTCTACAGCTATGACAGCTTTCAGCCGTCACTGGTTAGTTTCATACCCAAAAATCCTATCCGAACCTCAATCGGGTCATGGAAGTTTTTTACCCTTCGTTTTTTCGTCACGTGGATTTTTTCTGTAAAACGGGATCCCCGTGGCTGGTCTATGACTTACCATCGCTGGAGAGTGGTGCACCATGGTACTGCAATGTTTCAAATCCATGCACTCAATTCTAAAGGTCGTACGGCACTGTTTCGTCATTTTGGACGGATGTTGCACCTTGCACCGTAGATGTTGCACCCTGTGGATATCGATTCTTCGGAGGGCCATAACTCTTGGCTCGTTTAGAGTTACGGGAGCCATAACCAGTCAAAACGAAGGTATCTGTGAGTTCTACAGCTATGACGGCTTTCAGCCGTCACTGGTTAGTTTCATACCCAAAAAATCCTATCCGAACCTCAATCGGGTCATGGGATTCTTGTACCCTTCGTTTTTCGTCACGTGGATTTTTTCTGTAAAACGGGATCCCCGTGGCTGGTCTATGATTTACCATCGCCGGAGAGTGGTGCACCATGGTACTGCAACGTTTCAAATCCATGCACTCATTTCTAAAGGTCGTACGGCACTGTTTCGTCATTTTGGACGGATGTTGCACCTTGCACCGTAGATGTTGCACCCTTTGGATATCGATTCTTCGGAGGGCCAAAAATCTTGGCTCGTTTAGAGTTACGGGAGCCATAACCAGTCAAAACGAAGGTATCTGTGAGTTCTGCAGCTATGACAGCTTTCAGCCGTCATTGGTTAGTTTCATACCCAAAAAATCCTATCCGAACCTCAATCGGGTCAAGGAAGTTTTTTACCCTTCGTTTTTTCGTCACGTGCATTTTTTTGTAAAACGGGATCCCCGTGGCTGGTCTATGATTTACCATCGCTGGAGAGTGGTGCACCATGGTACTGCATTGTTTCAAATCCATGCACTCATTTCTAAAGGTCGTACGGCACTGTTTCGTCATTTTGGACGGATGTTGCACCTTGCAACGTAGATGTTGCACCCTGTGGATATCGATTATTCGGAGGGCCATAACTCTTGGCTCATTTAGAGTTACGGGAGCCATAACCAGTCAAAACGAAGGTATCTGTGAGTTCTACAGCTATGACCGCTTTCCGCCGTCACTGGTTAGTTTCATACCCAAAAAATCCTATCCGAACCTCAATCGGGTCATGGGATTCTTGTACCCTTCGTTTTTCGTCACGTGGATTTTTTTTGCAAAACGGGATCCCCGTGGCTGGTCTATGATTTACCATCGCTGGAGAGTGGTGCACCATGGTACTGCAATGTTTCAAATCCATGCACTCATTTCTTAAGGTCGTACGACACTGTTTCGTCATTTTGGACGGATGTTGCACCTTGCACCGTAGATGTTGCACCCTGTGGATATCGATTCTTCGGTGGGCCATAACTCTTGGCTCGTTTAGAGTTACGGGAGCCATAACCAGTCAAAACGAAGGTATCTGTGAGTTCTACAGCTATGACATCTTTCTGCCGTCACCGGTTAGTTTCATACCCAACAAATCCTATCCGAACCTCAATCGGGTCAAGGAAGTTTTTTACCCTTCGTTTTTTCGTCACGTGGATTTTTTTCGTAAAACGGGATCCCCGTGGCTGGTCTGTGATTTACCATCGCTGGAGACTGGTGCACCATAGTACTGCAATGTTTCAAATCCATGCACTCATTTCTAAAGGTCGTACGGCACTGTTTCGTCATTTTGGACGGATGTTGCACCTTGCACCGTAGATGTTGCACCCTGTGGATATCGATTCTTCGGAGGGCCATAACTCTTGGCTCGTTTAGAGTTACGGGACCCATAACCAGTCAAAACGAAGGTATCTGTGAGTTCTACAGCTATGACAGCTTTGAGCCTTCACTGGTTAGTTTCATACCCAAAAAATCCTATCCGAACCTCAATCGGGTCATGGGATTCTTGTACCCTTCGTTTTTCGTCACGTGGATTTTTTCTGTAAAACGGGATCCCCGTTGCTGGTCTATGATTTACCATCGCTGGAGAGTGGTGCACCATGGTACTGCAATGTTTCAAATCCATGCACTCATTTCTAAAGGTCGTACGGCACTGTTTCGTCATTTTGGACGGATGTTGCACCTTGCACCGTAGATGTTGCACCCTGTGGATATCGATTCTTCGGAGGGCCATAACTCTTGGCTCGTTTAGAGTTACGGGAGCCATAACCAGTCAAAACGAAGGTATCTGTGAGATCTACAGCTATGACGGCTTTTAGCCGTCACTGGTTAGTGTCATACCCAAAAAATCCTATCCGAACCTCAATCGGGTCAAGGAACTTTTTTACCCTTCGTTTTTTCGTCACGTGGATTTTTTCTGTAAAACGGGATCCCCGTGGCTGGTCTACGATTTACCATCGCTGGAGAGTGGTGCACCATGGTACTGCAATGTTTCAAATCCATGCACTCATTTCTAAAGGTCGTACGGCACTGTTTCGTCATTTTGGACGGATGTTGCACCTTGCACCGTAGATGTTGCACCCTATGGATATCGATTCTTCGGAGGGCCATAACTCTTGGCTCGTTTAGAGTTACGGGAGCCATAACCAGTCAAAACGAAGGTATCTCTGAGTTCTACAGCTATGACAGCTTTGAGCCTTCACTGGTTAGTTTCATACCCAAAAAATCCTATCCGAACCTCAATCGGGTCATGGGATTCTTGTACCCTTCGTTTTTCGTCACGTGGATTTTTTCTGTAAAACGGGATCCCCATTGCTGGTCTATGATTTACCATCGCTGGAGAGTGGTGCACCATGGTACTGCAATGTTTCAAATCCATGCACTCATTTCTAAAGGTCGTACGGCACTGTTTCGTCATTTAGGACGGATGTTGCACCTTGCACTGTAGATGTTGCACCCTGTGGATATCGATTCTTCGGTGGGCCATAACTCTTGGCTCGTTTAGAGTTACGGGAGCCATAACTAGTCAAAACGAAGGTATCTGTGAGTTCTACAGCTATGACAGCTTTCAGCCGTCATTGGTTAGTTTCATACCCAAAAAATCCTATCCGAACCTCAATCGGGTCAAGGAAGTTTTTTACCCTTCGTTTTTCGTCACGTGGATTTTTTCTGTAAAACGGGATCCCCGTGGCTGGTCTATGATTTACCATCGCTGGAGAGTGGTGCACCATGGTACTGCAATGTTTCAAATCCATGCACTCATTTCTAAAGGTCGTACGACACTGTTTCGTCATTTTGGACGGATGTTGCACCTTGCACCGTAGATGTTGCACCCTGTGGATATCGATTCTTCGGAGGGCCATAACTCTTGGCTCGTTTAGAGTTACGGGAGCCATAACCAGTCAAAACGAAGGTATCTGTGAGTTCTACAGCTATGACAGCTTTGAGCCTTCACTGGTTAGTTTCATACCCAAAAAATCCTATCTGAACCTCAATCGGGTCATGGGATTCTTGTACCCTTCGTTTTTCGTCACGTGGATTTTTTCTGTAAAACGGGATCCCCGTTGCTGGTCTATGATTTACCATCGCTGGAGAGTGGTGCACCATGGTACCGCAATGTTTCAAATCATGCACTCATTTCTAAAGGTCGTACGGCACTGTTTCGCCATTTTGGACGGATCTTGCACCTTGCACCGTAGATGTTGCACCCTGTGGATATCGATTCTTCGGAGGGCCATAACTCTTGGCTCGTTTAGAGTTACGGGAGCCATAACCAGTCAAAACGAAGGTATCTGTGAGTTCTACAGCTATGACAGCTTTCAGCCGTCATTGGTTGGTTTCATACCCAAAAAATCCTATCCGAACCTCAATCGGGTCAAGGAAGTTTTTTACCCTTCGTTTTTTCGTCACGTGCATTTTTTTGTAAAACGGGATCCCCGTGGCTGGTCTATGATTTACCATCGCTGGAGAGTGGTGCACCATGGTACTGCATTGTTTCAAATCCATGCACTCATTTCTAAAGGTCGTACGGCACTGTTTCGTCATTTTGGACGGATGTTGCACCTTGCACCGTAGATGTTGCACCCTGTGGATATCGATTATTCGGAGGGCCATAACTCTTGGCTCGTTTAGATTTACGGGAGCCATAACAAGTCAAAACGAAGGTATCTGTGAGTTCTACAGCTATGACCGCTTTCAGCCGTCACTGGTTAGTTTCATACCCAAAAAATCCTATCCGAACCTCAATCGGGTCATGGGATTCTTGTACCCTTCGTTTTTCGTCACGTGGATTTTTTCTGTTAAACGGGATCCCCGTGGCTGGTCTTTGATTTACCATCGCTGGAGAGTGGTGCACCATGGTACTGCAATGTTTCAAATCCATGCACTCATTTCTAAAGGTCGTACGGCACTGTTTCGTCATTTAGGACGGATGTTGCACCTTGCACCGTAGATGTTGCACCCTGTGGATATCGATTCTTCGGTGGGCCATAACTCTTGGCTCGTTTAGAGTTACGGGAGCCATAACCAGTCAAAATGAAGGTATCTGTGAGTTCTACAGCTATGACATCTTTCTGCCGTCACCGGTTAGTTTCATACCCAACAAATCCTATCCGAACCTCAATCGGGTCAAGGAAGTTTTTTACCCTTCGTTTTTTCGTCACGTGGATTTTTTTCGTAAAACGGGATCCCCGTGGCTGGTCTGTGATTTACCATCGCCGGAGACTAGTGCACCATGGTACTGCAATGTTTCAAATCTATGCACTCATTTCTAAAGATCGTACGGCACTGTTTCGTCATTTTGGACGGATGTTGCACCTTGCACCGTAGATGTTGCACCCTGTGGATATCGATTCTTCGGAGGGCCATAACTCTTGGCTCGTTTAGAGTTACGGGAGCCATAACCAGTCAAAACGAAGGTATCTGTGAGTTCTACAGCTATGACAGATTTGAGCCTTCACTGGTTAGTTTCATACCCAAAAAATCTTATCCGAACCTCAATCGGGTCATGGGATTCTTGTACCCTTCGTTTTTCGTCACGTGGATTTTTTCTGTAAAACGGGATCCCCGTTGCTGGTCTATGATTTACCATCGCTGGAGAGTGGTGCACCATGGTACTGCAATGTTTCAAATCCATGCACTCATTTCTAAAGGTCGTACGGCACTGTTTCGTCATTTTGGACGGATGTTGCACCTTGCACCTAAGATGTTGCACCCTGTGGATATCGATTCTTCGGAGGGCCATAACTCTTGGCTCGTTTAGAGTTACGAGAGCCATAACCAGTCAAAACGAAGGTATCTGTGAGTTCTACAGCTATGATAGCTTTCAGCCGTCACTGGTTAGTTTCATACCCAAAAATCCTATCCGAACCTCAATCGGGTCATGGAAGTTTTTTACCCTTTGTTTTTTCGTCACGTGGATTTTTTCTGTAAAACGGGATCCCCGTGGCTGTTCTATGATTTACCATCGCTGGAGAGTGGTGCACCATGGTACTGCAATGTTTCAAATCCATGCACTCATTTCTAAAGGTCGTACGACACTGTTTTGTCATTTTGGACGGATGTTGCACCTTGCACCGTAGATGTTGCACCCTGTGGATATCGATTCTTCGGAGGGCCATAACTCTTGGCTCGTTTAGAGTTACGGGAGCCATAACCAGTCAAAACGAAGGTATCTGTGAGTTCTACAGCTATGACGGCTTTCAGCCGTCACTGGTTAGTGTCATACCCAAAAAATCCTATCCGAACCTCAATCGGGGCAAGGAAGTTTTTTACCCTTCGTTTTTTCGTCACGTGGATTTTTTCTTTAATACAGGATCCCCGTGGCTGGTCTATGATTTACCATCGCTGGAGAGTGGTTCACCATGGTACTGCAATGTTTCAAATCCATGCACTCATTTCTAAAGGTCGTACGGCACTGTTTCGTCATTTTGGACGGATGTTGCACCTTGCACCGTAGATGTTGCACCCTGTGGATATCGATTCTTCGGAGGGCCATAACTCTTGGCTCGTTTAGAGTTACGGGATCCATAACTAGTCAAAACGAAGGTATCTGTGAGTTCTACAGCTATTATAGCTTTCAGCCGTCACTGGTTAGTTTCATACCCAAAAATCCTATCCAAACCTCAATCGGGTCATGGAAGTTTTTTACCCTTCGTTTTTTCGTCACGTGGATTTTTCTGTAAAACGGGATCCCCGTGGCTGTTCTATGATTTACCATCGCTGGAGAGTGGTGCACCATGGTACTGCAATGTTTCAAATCCATGCACTCATTTCTAAAGGTCGTACGACACTGTTTCGTCATTTTGGACGAATGTTGCACCTTGCACCGTAGATATTGCACCCTGTGGATATCGATTCTTCGGAGGGCCATAACTCTTGGCTCGTTTAGAGTTACGGGAGCCATAACCAGTCAAAACGAAGGTATCTGTGAGTTCTACATCTATGACGGCTTTCAGCCGTCGCTGGTTAGTGTCATACCCAAAAAATCCTATCCGAACCTCAATCGGGTCAAGGAAGTTTTTTACCCTTCGTTTTTTCGTCACGTGGATTTTTTCTGTAAAATGGGATCCCCGTAGCTGGTCTATGATTTACCATCGCTGGAGAGTGGTGCACCATGGTACTGCAATGTTTCAAATCCATGCACTCATTTCTAAAGGTCGTACGACACTGTTTCGTCATTTTGGACGGATGTTGCACCTTGCACCGTAGATGTTGCACCCTGTGGATATCGATTCTTCGGAGGGCCATAACTCTTGGCTCGTTTAGATTTACGGGAGCCATAACCAGTCAAAACGAAGGTATCTGTGAGTTCTACAGCTATGACGGCTTTCAGCCGTCACTGGTTAGTTTCATACCCAAAAAATCCTATCTTAACCTCAATCGGGTCAAGGAAGTTTTTTACCCTTCGTTTTTTCGTCACGTGCATTTTTTTGTAAAACGGGATCCCCGTGGATGGTCTATGATTTACCATCGCTGGAGAGTGGTGCACCATGGTACTGCATTGTTTCAAATCCATGCACTCATTCACTGTTTCGTCATTTTGGACGGATGTTGCACCTTGCACCGTAGATGTTGCACCCTGTGGATATCGATTCTTCGGAGGGGCATAACTCTTGGCTCGTTTAGAGTTACAGGAGCCATAACCAGTCAAAACGAAGGTATCTGTGAGTTCTACAGCTATGACGGCTTTCAGCCGTCACTGGTTAGTTTCATACCCAAAAAATCCTATCCGAACCTCAATCGGGTCAAGGAAGTTTTTTACCCTTCGTTTTTTCGTCACGTGGATTTTTTGTGTAAAACGGGATCCCCGTGGCTGGTCTATGATTTACCATCGCTGGAGAGTGGTGCACCATGGTACAACAATGTTTCAAATCCATGCACTCATTTCTAAAGGTCGTACGGCACTGTTTCGTCATTTTGGACGGATGTTGCACCTTGCACCGTAGATGTTGCACCCTGTGGATATCGATTCTTCGGAGGGCCATAACTCTTGGCTCGTTTAGAGTTACGGGAGCCATAACCAGTCAAAACGAAGGTATCTGTGAGTTCTACAGCTATGATGGCTTTCAGCCGTCACTGGTTAGTATCATACCCAAAAAATCCTATCTGAACCTCAATCGGGTCAAGGAAGTTTTTTACCCTTCGTTTTTTCGTCACGTGGATTTTTTGTGTAAAACGGGATCCCGGTGGCTGGTCTATGATTTACCATCGCTGGAGAGTGGTGCACCATGGTACAACAATGTTTCAAATCCATGCACTCATTTCTAAAGGTCGTACGGCACTGTTTCGTCATTTTGGACGGATGTTGCACCTTGCACCGTAGATGTTGCACCCTGTGGATATCGATTCTTCGGAGGGCCATAACTCTTGGCTCGTTTAGAGTTACGGGAGCCATAACCAGTCAAAACGAAGGTATCTGTGAGTTCTACAGCTATGACAGCTTTCAACCGTCACTGGTTAGTTTCATACCCAAAAATCCTATCCGAACCTCAATCGGGTCATGGAAGTTTTTTACCCTTCGTTTTTTCGTCACGTGGATTTTTTCTGTAAAACGGGATCCCCGTGGCTGGTCTATGATTTACCATCGCTGGAGAGTGGTGCACCATGGTACTGCAATGTTTCAAATCCATGCACTCATTTCTAAAGGTCGTACGGCACTGTTTCGTCATTTTGGATGGATGTTGCACCTTGCACCGTAGATGTTGCACCCTGTGGATATCGATTCTTCGGAGGGCCATAACTCTTGGCTCGTTTAGAGTTACGGGATCCATAACTAGTCAAAACGAAGGTATCTGTGAGTTCTACAGCTATGACAGCTTTCAGCCGTCACTGGTTAGTTTCATACCCAAAAATCCTATCCGAACCTCAATCGGGTCATGGAAGTTTTTTACCCTTCGTTTTTTCGTCACGTGGATTTTTTCTGTAAAACGGGATCCCCGTGGCTGGTCTATGACTTACCATCGCTGGAGAGTGGTGCACCATGGTACTGCAATGTTTCAAATCCATGCACTCAATTCTAAAGGTCGTACGGCACTGTTTCGTCATTTTGGACGGATGTTGCACCTTGCACCGTAGATGTTGCACCCTGTGGATATCGATTCTTCGGAGGGCCATAACTCTTGGCTCGTTTAGAGTTACGGGAGCCATAACCAGTCAAAACGAAGGTATCTGTGAGTTCTACATCTATGACGGCTTTCAGCCGTCACTGGTTAGTTTCGTACCCAAAAAATCCTATCCGAACCTCAATCGGGTCAAGGAAGTTTTTTGCCCTTCGTTTTTTCGTCACGTGGATTTTTTTGTAAAACGGGATCCCCGTGGCTGGTCTATGATTTACCATCTCTGGAGAGTGGTGCACCATGGTACTGCATTGTTTCAAATCCATGCACTCATTTCTAAAGGTCGTACGACACTGTTTCGTCATTTTGGACGGATGTTGCACCTTGCACCGTAGATGTTGCACCCTGTGGATATCGATTCTTCGAAGGGCCATAACTCTTGGCTCGTTTAGAGTTACGGGAGCCATAACCAGTCAAAACGAAGGTATTTGTGAGTTCTACAGCTATGATGGCTTTCAGCCGTCACTGGTTAGTTTCATACCCAAAAAATCCTATCTTAACCTCAATCGGGTCAAGGAAGTTTTTTACCCTTCGTTTTTTCGTCACGTGGATTTTTTTGTAAAACGGGATCCCCGTGGATGGTCTATGATTTACCATCGCTGGAGAGTGGTGCACCATGGTACTGCATTTTTTCAAATCCATGCACTCATTCACTGTTTCGTCATTTTGGACGGATGTTGCACCTTGCACCGTAGATGTTGCACCCTGTGGATATCGATTCTTCGGAGGGCCATAACTCTTGGCTCGTTTAGAGTTACGGGAGCCATAACCAGTCAAAACGAAGGTATCTGTGAGTTCTACAGCTATGACCGTTTTCAGCCGTCATTGGTTAGTTTCATACCCAAAAAATCCTATCCGAACCTCAATCGGGTCAAGGAAGTTTTTTACCCTTCGTTTTTTCGTCACGTGGATTTTTTCTGTAAAACGGGATCCCCGTGGCTGGTCTATGATTTACCATCGCTGGAGAGTGGTGCACCATGGTACTGCAATGTTTCAAATCCATGCACTCATTTCTAAAGGTCGTACGGCACTGTTTCGTCATTTTGGACGGATGTTGCACCTTGCACCGTAGATGTTGCACCCTGTGGTTATCGATTCTTCGGAGGGCCATAACTCTTGGCTCGTTTAGAGTTACAGGAGCCATAACCAGTCAAAACGAAGGTATCTGTGAGTTCTACAGCTATGAAAGCTTTCAGCCGTCACTGGTTAGTTTCATACCCAAAAATCCTATCCGAACCTCAATCGGGTCATGGAAGTTTTTTACCCTTCGTTTTTTCGTCACGTGGATTTTTTCTGTAAAACGGGATCTCCGTGGCTGTTCTATGATTTACCATCGCTGGAGAGTGGTGCACCATGGTACTGCAATGTTTCAAATCCATGCACTCATTTCTAAAGGTCGTACGGCACTGTTTCGTCATTTTGGACAGATGTTGCACTTTGCACCGTAGATGTTGCACCCTATGGATATCGATTCTTCGGAGGGCCATAACTCTTGGCTCGTTTAGAGTTACGGGAGCCATAACCAGTCAAAACGAAGGTATCTGTGAGTTCTACAGCTATGACAGCTTTCAGCCGTCACTGGTTAGTTTCATACCCAAAAATCCTATCCGAACCTCAATCGGGTCATGGAAGTTTTTTACCCTTCGTTTTTTCGTCACGTGGATTTTTTCTGTAAAACGGGAACCTCGTGGCTGGTCTATGACTTACCATCGCTGGAGAGTGGTGCACCATGGTACTGCAATGTTTCAAATCCATGCACTCAATTCTGAAGGTCGTACGGCACTGTTTCGTCATTTTGGACGGATGTTGCACCTTGCACCGTAGATGTTGCACCCTGTGGATATCGATTCTTCGGAGGGCCATAACTCTTGGCTCGTTTAGAGTTACGGGAGCCATAACCAGTCAAAACGAAGGTATCTGTGAGTTCTACAGCTATGACGGCTTTCAGCCGTCACTGGTTAGTTTCATACCCAAAAAATCCTATCCGAACCTCAATCGGGTCAAGGAAGTTTTTTACCCTTCGTTTTTTCGTCACGTGGATTTTTTTTGTAAAACGGGATCCCCGTGGCTGGTCTATGATTTACCAACGCTGGAGAGTGGTGCACCATGGTACTGCATTGTTTCAAATCCATGCACTCATTTCTAAAGGTCGTACGACACTGTTTCGTCATTTTGGACGGATGTTGCACCTTGCACCGTAGATGTTGCACCCTGTGGATATCGATTCTTCGGAGGGCCATAACTCTTGGCTCGTTTAGAGTTACGGGAGCCATAACCAGTCAAAACGAAGGTATTTGTGAGTTCTACAGCTATGAGGGCTTTCAGCCGTCACTGGTTAGTTTCATACCCAAAAAATCCTATCTTAACCTCAATCGGGTCAAGGAAGTTTTTTACCCTTCGTTTTTTCGTCACGTGGATTTTTTTGTAAAACGGGATCCCCGTGGATGGTCTATGATTTACCTTCGCTGGAGAGTGGTGCACCATGGTACTCCATTGTTTCAAATCCATTCACTCATTCACTGTTTCGTCATTTTGGACGGATGTTGCACCTTGCACCGTAGATGTTGCACCCTGTGGATATCGATTCTTCGGAGGGCCATAACTCTTGGCTCGTTTAGAGTTACGGGAGCCATAACCAGTCAAAACGACGGTATCTGTGAGTTCTACAGCTATGACCGTTTTCAGCTGTCATTGGTTAGTTTCATACCCAAAAAATCCTATCCGAACCTCAATCGGGTCAAGGAAGTTTTTTACCCTTCGTTTTTTCGTCACGTGGATTTTTTCTGTAAAACGGGATCCCCGTGGCTGGTCTATGATTTACCATCGCTGGAGAGTGGTTCACCATGGTACTGCAATGTTTCAAATCCATGCACTCATTTCTAAAGGTCGTACGGCACTGTTTCGTCATTTTGGACGGATGTTGCACCTTGCACCGTAGATGTTGCACCCTGTGGTTATCGATTCTTCGGAGGGCCATAACTCTTGGCTCGTTTAGAGTTACAGGAGCCATAACCAGTCAAAACGAAGGTATCTGTGAGTTCTACAGCTATGAAAGCTTTCAGCCGTCACTGGTTAGTTTCATACCCAAAAATCCTATCCGAACCTCAATCGGGTCAAGGAAGTTTTTTACCCTTCGTTTTTTCGTCACGTGGATTTTTTCTGTAAAACGGGAACCCCGTGGCTAGGTCTATGACTTACCATCGCTGGAGAGTGGTGCACCATGGTACTGCAATGTTTCAAATCCATGCACTCATTTCTAAAGGTCGTACGGCACTGTTTCGTCATTTTGGACGGATGTTGCACCTTGCACCGTAGATGTTGCACCCTGTGGTTATCGATTCTTCGGAGGGCCATAACTCTTGGCTCGTTTAGAGTTACAGGAGCCATAACCAGTCAAAACGAAGGTATCTGTGAGTTCTACAGCTATGAAAGCTTTCAGCCGTCACTGGTTAGTTTCATACCCAAAAATCCTATCCGAACCTCAATCGGGTCATGGAAGTTTTTTACCCTTCGTTTTTTCGTCACGTGGATTTTTTCTGTAAAACGGGATCTCCGTGGCTGTTCTATGATTTACCATCGCTGGAGAGTGGTGCACCATGGTACTGCAATGTTTCAAATCCATGCACTCATTTCTAAAGGTCGTACGGCACTGTTTCGTCATTTTGGACAGATGTTGCACTTTGCACCGTAGATGTTGCACCCTGTGGATATCGATTCTTCGGAGGGCCATAACTCTTGGCTCGTTTAGAGTTACGGGAGCCATAACCAGTCAAAACGAAGGTATCTGTGAGTTCTACAGCTATGACAGCTTTCAGCCGTCACTGGTTAGTTTCATACCCAAAAATCCTATCCGAACCTCAATCGGGTCATGGAAGTTTTTTACCCTTCGTTTTTTCGTCACGTGGATTTTTTCTGTAAAACGGGAACCTCGTGGCTGGTCTATGACTTACCATCGCTGGAGAGTGGTGCACCATGGTACTGCAATGTTTCAAATCCATGCACTCAATTCTAAAGGTCGTACGGCACTGTTTCGTCATTTTGGACGGATGTTGCACCTTGCACCGTAGATGTTGCACCCTGTGGATATCGATTCTTCGGAGGGCCATAACTCTTGGCTCGTTTAGAGTTACGGGAGCCATAACCAGTCAAAACGAAGGTATCTGTGAGTTCTACAGCTATGACGGCTTTCAGCCGTCACTGGTTAGTTTCATACCCAAAAAATCCTATCCGAACCTCAATCGGGTCAAGGAAGTTTTTTACCCTTCGTTTTTTCGTCACGTGGATTTTTTTTGTAAAACGGGATCCCCGTGGCTGGTCTATGATTTACCATCGCTGGAGAGTGGTGCACCATGGTACTGCATTGTTTCAAATCCATGCACTCATTTCTAAAGGTCGTACGACACTGTTTCGTCATTTTGGACGGATGTTGCACCTTGCACCGTAGATGTTGCACCCTGTGGATATCGATTCTTCGGAGGGCCATAACTCTTGGCTCGTTTAGAGTTACGGGAGCCATAACCAGTCAAAACGAAGGTATTTGTGAGTTCTACAGCTATGAGGGCTTTCAGCCGTCGCTGGTTAGTTTCATACCCAAAAAATCCTATCTTAACCTCAATCGGGTCAAGGAAGTTTTTTACCCTTCGTTTTTTCGTCACGTGGATTTTTTTGTAAAACGGGATCCCCGTGGATGGTCTATGATTTACCTTCGCTGGAGAGTGGTGCACCATGGTACTCCATTGTTTCAAATCCATGCACTCATTCACTGTTTCGTCATTTTGGACGGATGTTGCACCTTGCACCGTAGATGTTGCACCCTGTGGATATCGATTCTTCGGAGGGCCATAACTCTTGGCTCGTTTAGAGTTACGGGAGCCATAACCAGTCAAAACGAAGGTATCTGTGAGTTCTACAGCTATGACCGTTTTCAGCCGTCATTGGTTAGTTTCATACCCAAAAAATCCTATCCGAACCTCAATCGGGTCAAGGAAGTTTTTTACCCTTCGTTTTTTCGTCACGTGGATTTTTTCTGTAAAACGGGATCCCCGTGGCTGGTCTATGATTTACCATCGCTGGAGAGTGGTGCACCATGGTACTGCAATGTTTCAAATCCATGCACTCATTTCTAAAGGTCGTACGGCACTGTTTCGTCATTTTGGACGGATGTTGCACCTTGCACCGTAGATGTTGCACCCTGTGGTTATCGATTCTTCGGAGGGCCATAACTCTTGGCTCGTTTAGAGTTACAGGAGCCATAACCAGTCAAAACGAAGGTATCTGTGAGTTCTACAGCTATGAAAGCTTTCAGCCGTCACTGGTTAGTTTCATACCCAAAAATCCTATCCGAACCTCAATCGGGTCAAGGAAGTTTTTTACCCTTCGTTTTTTCGTCACGTGGATTTTTTCTGTAAAACGGGAACCCCGTGGCTAGGTCTATGACTTACCATCGCTGGAGAGTGGTGCACCATGGTACTGCAATGTTTCAAATCCATGCACTCATTTCTAAAGGTCGTACGGCACTGTTTCGTCATTTTGGACGGATGTTGCACCTTGCACCGTAGATGTTGCACCCTGTGGTTATCGATTCTTCGGAGGGCCATAACTCTTGGCTCGTTTAGAGTTACAGGAGCCATAACCAGTCAAAACGAAGGTATCTGTGAGTTCTACAGCTATGAAAGCTTTCAGCCGTCACTGGTTAGTTTCATACCCAAAAATCCTATCCGAACCTCAATCGGGTCATGGAAGTTTTTTACCCTTCGTTTTTTCGTCACGTGGATTTTTTCTGTAAAACGGGATCTCCGTGGCTGTTCTATGATTTACCATCGCTGGAGAGTGGTGCACCATGGTACTGCAATGTTTCAAATCCATGCACTCATTTCTAAAGGTCGTACGGCACTGTTTCGTCATTTTGGACAGATGTTGCACTTTGCACCGTAGATGTTGACCCTGTGGATATCGATTCTTCGGAGGGCCATAACTCTTGGCTCGTTTAGAGTTACGGGAGCCATAACCAGTCAAAACGAAGGTATCTGTGAGTTCTACAGCTATGACAGCTTTCAGCCGTCACTGGTTAGTTTCATACCCAAAAATCCTATCCGAACCTCAATCGGGTCATGGAAGTTTTTTACCCTTCGTTTTTTCGTCACGTGGATTTTTTCTGTAAAACGGGAACCTCGTGGCTGGTCTATGAGTTACCATCGCTGGAGAGTGGTGCACCATGGTACTGCAATGTTTCAAATCCATGCACTCAATTCTAAAGGTCGTACGGCACTGTTTCGTCATTTTGGACGGATGTTGCACCTTGCACCGTAGATGTTGCACCCTGTGGATATCGATTCTTCGGAGGGCCATAACTCTTGGCTCGTTTAGAGTTACGGGAGCCATAACCAGTCAAAACGAAGGTATCTGTGAGTTCTACAGCTATGATGGCTGTTTGCACCAAAATTGGTCACAAACCCCGATGAATGTGAAAGCACCAGTGTTGGAATATAAATCAGCAATATCCAAACACAAATCGCAGATCTAAGTAGCAAAATAGTAAATGTAAACAAGAACACACGATTTTATAGTGGTTCGGCTATCTCCGGCCTACGTCCACTTCAAAGGTTTTTCCTTTTATTGATGTTCTTCGCTGATTACAATCGATTACAGCGGATTACAATGAATTGTAGTTCTGAAATTCAAGTACAACGGTGGTTCTGATAGTTAAACTTGAGTCCGGCAGAGTCTTGGCGTTCAGTCGCGGAAAGATCCCTTTTCCGAATGACCTGGAGGTCTATTTATAGGCGTAGGCTGCTGCTATCTCGCTGAAAACTTGGGAGACCACTTCTGGCACGTGAGGGGACCCACATGTACGGTCTCGGGAAGTTTGGGCCCACTTTGGCATCGGTTCGAACTCCATTCGAACCGATCAAGAATTCTTCCAATCGAGGTGAAATTTGGCGTGGACATTCTTCATCATGTATGCAAGCATCTGTGAAAATTTCACGGCATTTGGATCAGTAGGTTAGGAGACATGTTGGGTTCGAAATTGACTTCATAGCCAGGCTGTTAATTTCGAACCCCTGTTACTCGAAACGATGGTTTCGAAACCAGTGTGGCACGCGACTTCGTGGTGACGTGGAGCGCAAGCTTCGAATCGATCCGGACTTCTCTCCGTGTTGACCGCTTCGACTCCATATATCTCGGCGCATTCGAACCGATGGAAGACACGTCATCGTGATTGGTTGACTCAGTCGGTTCGAATGAAGCTACACAGGTTGGGTTCGAAGACGATATCATGGATGGGTTCGAAGTGTGGCTCTGTGATGGGTTCGAAGAGAGGACATTGTGATGGGTTCGAAGTAGGCAATGGCTTGGTGGGTTCGAAGTGGAGTCGAGGCTAATGGATGCGAACTAGGTGGACTCGAACCCGATGGGTTCGAGTGTGACATGGCTGGGCTATCAGTTCGAACGCAGGTGGGTTCGAACTAGATGGCTTCGAACCGATGGGTACGAACTCCATCGATTCGAACTGGGGCAAACGCTTATGGATTCGAGGCGCGGACCTATTTCTTGGGTTCGAACCAGACGGTTTCGAATGTGATGGGTTCGAACACAATGGGTTCGAACCGAACAATGTCAGTCCCCCTTATCTTGAATCCATCATAACTTGAGCATACGACTTCGGATTGACTTGAAATTCGGAATGCAGATTCCTATGGTCTTTCTTGTCATGCCCTATCAATTGTGGCCCGTTCCGGACTCGGACAAAATTCATCGATATCCATGGTTATCCTGCAATGCATGGTTGATATTCATGAATAGTAATCATTGATTTTTAGTAAATTTTGGATATCTCAACTTTGCCAAAAGTTGGGATAACATTTTGCCCCCCAAAACATGCCTTTTTGTAAAAGGTATGTTTTGAATGGTCTTAGATCAAGTGTGATAAATTCATGTTTCGTTGATAGCTGTGGCATTATCGATCAAGTATGTGGCTGTTCGAAGCCAAATCAATGTTTGTTCTTCCCGTAGGAGTTGAGAATGAAGTTTCATAGTTTCTCTGGACTATTATTGGCTGCTCTAAACCCTTACTGAGCTCATTCTAGACTCAGTGATTGAATAGAAAGATCCCATTGCTCTCTGGCGTTGCCTTCTATCCCTTGCACTCTGGTCCCAGTTAGGACGTATAGCGATATCATGGTCGTTCGGGACCGATCATAGCCTCTCCGGGCTCTTGCTGGATCCCATCCTGTCACTCTCCGGTGAAGGGGAAACAGCGCTTAAGTGAGTTGATCCTGTCGCTCTCCGACGAAGCAACCCACTTCTTGCACTCCGGTTCAAAGCAGTTGAACATTAAGCGATGTCATGACCTGAATCATCGGCCGATCATAGTCTCTCCGGACTCTTGTCGGATCCCATTCTGTCACTCTCTGGTGAAGGGGAAACGACGATAAGTGAGTCGATCCTGTCGCTCTTCGGCGAAGCAACTCACTTCTTGCCTTCTGGATTCACCTCTCCGGGTGAAGGCGATCTTTCTTGTATAAGTGAGTCGATCCCGTCGCTCTCCGGCGAAGCAACTCACTTCTTGCCTTCGGACCCCGTCTCTCCGGATGGGGTTATAAAGCGATCATGCTTATACTGGTGTTCAATGTTCATCCTTTGACTCTCCGGTCAAAAGGTTTATTGCAAAAGTTCAAATTTATTTATTAAAATTCAAGTTCTAGATGTTCAATCTCAAACATCAGAAAAAACTAAGGATTGCCTCTCCGGGCGTAGCGGTTCATCTCCATCTCAGAGCATGCCTAGGGATCTCTCCGGTTCCCGTACATGTGTAAGTGGAGTAACCGTTTTATTCTGAAAATAAATCTAAATAAAATTATTCGACCGAAGTCCAGATCGTGGACTTGGCCCTTGCCATCTTTGATCAGTTGATGACGAGTCGTGATCCCGATCCAGGATCGTTCCTGCAAGGTGGAGGCGGTAGTTGTTCATGCCTTGTCGCTGTTGTCCGTTCTCTGACATACTGCGGCAATCTACCACCCCTAGCGTGTTCTTCCACCTCATCCTTCAAGTGACGGCATTCATCTGTGGTGTGCCCATCCAGCTCATGGAATAGGCAATATTTTCCAGTCCTGCGCTCCCGCTCGGTGGGATCCCTTACAGGTGGCTTTCGATAGTGAAGTTGCCCCCTGGTTTCAGTGAAGACTCTTTCTAGGCTTGCATTCAGATCTGTGTACTGCCTGAATCTTGGTTCTCGAAATTTCTTCCGTTTATCAGGACCATCATGTCTGTCATCCTGTTTCCTTTTTCCCTTGTCCGCTCCGGACTGCTCTCCAGAGGTTCCTATGCTTTTCGTGGCATTTATTTCACGACTCTCGACTCGTGATTCTTCTAATCGAATGAATTTTTCAGCTTTATGGAAGAATTCTCCAAGATCTTGCGGTGGATCTTTAGTTAGAGAATCCTTAAATTTGGTGCCTTCCGCGACTCCTGCCACCGCCGCCATCAAAATCATTGATGGATCCGGGCGATCCACAGAAGTCACTGTCACGTTGAATCTGAGTAGAAAATCTTTTATGGACTCTCCGGTCCTCTGCTTGATTGTTGCTAAAGTCATCACACTCTTGGGTCGCGTCACGTGGACCCTGAACTGTCTCATGAAGCAATCAACGAGCTCGCTCCATGTTCCAATTGATCCAGTCTCTAGTTGTCTGAACCATAGTGAAGCTAAATCTGATAAATATAGAGGGAAGCATCGTGCCATCACTTCCTCGGATGCCCCCAGTACTTCCATGTGCCTGATATATCTTGTGATGTGTACGGTTGGGTCTGATCTTCCGTCATAGGGATCTAGCGCTGGTAATTTGAACTTTGGAGGGTTCCTTGCATTTCGGATGTTCGGAGTGAATGGACTCCGACTGACTTCTTCTAGGCCTCCGCTAGGCAATCCTCCTCTCATGATTCGTCGCATTAGGCCTATCATTCTCTCATCTCCGTCTAGGGGTTGCCCCCTTGTCAAGTTTCTGTCCTGCCCCCCGAGCCTTGAAGGGAATTCCGGTACGTACTCTTCCGGTGGCTCGTTGGCGTATGCATTGGCTCCTGTCTGTTGGGCTCCGTCTGTTGGTCTTCCAGTATCGGACCCTGAGGGTCTGCCCCCAAGGCCTTGTTGACCACCTTCAATCCCTGTATTCTGGCCTTGCGCCTGTCCTTCATTTGCATCTGCAACCCTGATTCCTTGTCCCGTACTCGTAGCTGTTGTAGTTGGTCCAAGGTTTTGCATATTTGCTGTCCTCATCTGCTCGAGGAAATTCTGCAGCATCTCCTGTTGACTTTTCATTATGCTCTCGCGTAGTGAATTAGCCATTGCTTCCATCTCGTCTCTGGTAATGTAGACGGAAGCCGGTCCTTCTCTCGATCCAGAGGATGCTTCTTGGCTTCCTCCTTGTTGGCTCCTATCAACTCTTTGTCTTGTTTGTCGAGTCATTGTCACTGAATTGGAGTTTCTTCAAACTTTTGAATCCGAGTTCTGAATCTGATGTAGCGGGTGCTAGTTCTTCTCAGTGAAAGCACCAAAGTGTTTGCACCAAAATTGGTCACAAACCCCGATGAATGTGAAAGCACCAGTGTTGGAATATAAATCAGCAATATCCAAACACAAATCGCAGATCTAAGTAGCAAAATAGTAAATGTAAACAAGAACACACGATTTTATAGTGGTTCGGCTATCTCCGGCCTACGTCCACTTCAAAGGTTTTTCCTTTTATTGATGTTCTTCGCTGATTACAATCGATTACAGCGGATTACAATGAATTGTAGTTCTGAAATTCAAGTACAACGGTGGTTCTGATATTTAAACTTGAGTCCGGCAGAGTCTTGGCGTTCAGTCGCGGAAAGATCCCTTTTCCGAATGACCTGGAGGTCTATTTATAGGCGTAGGCTGCTGCTATCTCCCTGAAAACTTGGGAGACCACTTCTGGCACGTGAGGGGACCCACATGTACGGTCTCGGGAAGTTTGGGCCCACTTTGGCATCGGTTCGAACTCCATTCGAACCGATCAAGAATTCTTCCAATCGAGGTGAAATTTGGCGTGGACATTCTTCATCATGTATGCAAGCATCTGTGAAAATTTCACGGCATTTGGATCAGTAGGTTAGGAGACATGTTGGGTTCGAAATTGACTTCATAGCCAGGCTGTTAATTTCGAACCCCTGTTACTCGAAACGATGGTTTCGAAACCAGTGTGGCACGCGACTTCGTGGTGACGTGGAGCGCAAGCTTCGAATCGATCCGGACTTCTCTCCGTGTTGACCGCTTCGACTCCATATATCTCGGCGCATTCGAACCGATGGAAGACACGTCATCGTGATTGGTTGACTCAGTCGGTTCGAATGAAGCTACACAGGTTGGGTTCGAAGACGATATCATGGATGGGTTCGAAGTGTGGCTCTGTGATGGGTTCGAAGAGAGGACATTGTGATGGGTTCGAAGTAGGCAATGGCTTGGTGGGTTCGAAGTGGAGTCGAGGCTAATGGATGCGAACTAGGTGGACTCGAACCCGATGGGTTCGAGTGTGACATGGCTGGGCTATCAGTTCGAACGCAGGTGGGTTCGAACTAGATGGCTTCGAACCGATGGGTACGAACTCCATCGATTCGAACTGGGGCAAACGCTTATGGATTCGAGGCGCGGACCTATTTCTTGGGTTCGAACCAGACGGTTTCGAATGTGATGGGTTCGAACACAATGGGTTCGAACCGAACAATGTCAGTCCCCCTTATCTTGAATCCATCATAACTTGAGCATACGACTTCGGATTGACTTGAAATTCGGAATGCAGATTCCTATGGTCTTTCTTGTCATGCCCTATCAATTGTGGCCCGTTCCGGACTCGGACAAAATTCATCGATATCCATGGTTATCCTGCAATGCATGGTTGATATTCATGAATAGTAATCATTGATTTTTAGTAAATTTTGGATATCTCAACTTTGCCAAAAGTTGGGATAACAACGGCTTTCAGCCGTCACTGGTTAGTTTCATACCCAAAAAATCCTATCCGAACCTCAATCGGGTCAAGGAAGTTTTTTACCCTTCGTTTTTTCGTCACGTGGATTTTTTTTGTAAAACGGGATCCCCGTGGCTGGTCTATGATTTACCATCGCTGGAGAGTGGTGCACCATGATACTGCATTGTTTCAAATCCATGCACTCATTTCTAAAGGTCGTACGACACTGTTTCGTCATTTTGGACGGATGTTGCACCTTGCACCGTAGATGTTGCACCCTGTGGATATCGATTCTTCGGAGGGCCATAACTCTTGGCTCGTTTAGAGTTACGGGAGCCATAACCAGTCAAAACGAAGGTATTTGTGAGTTCTACAGCTATGAGGGCTTTCAACCGTCGCTGGTTAGTTTCATACCCAAAAAATCCTATCTTAACCTCAATCGGGTCAAGGAAGTTTTTTACCCTTCGTTTTTTCGTCACGTGGATTTTTTTGTAAAACGGGATCCCCGTGGATGGTCTATGATTTACCTTCGCTGGAGAGTGGTGCACCATGGTACTCCATTGTTTCAAATCCATGCACTCATTCACTGTTTCGTCATTTTGGACGGATGTTGCACCTTGCACCGTAGATGTTGCACCCTGTGGATATCGATTCTTCGGAGGGCCATAACTCTTGGCTCGTTTAGAGTTACGGGAGCCATAACCAGTCAAAACGAAGGTATCTGTGAGTTCTACAGCTATGACCGTTTTCAGCCGTCTTTGGTTAGTTTCATACCCAAAAAATCCTATCCGAACCTCAATCGGGTCAAGGAAGTTTTTTACCCTTCGTTTTTTCGTCACGTGGATTTTTTCTGTAAAACGGGATCCCCGTGGCTGGTCTATGATTTACCATCGCTGGAGAGTGGTGCACCATGGTACCGCAATGTTTCAAATCCATGCACTCATTTCTAAAGGTCGTACGGCACTGTTTCGTCATTTTGGACGGATGTTGCACCTTGCACCGTAGATGTTGCACCCTGTGGTTATCGATTCTTCGGAGGGCCATAACTCTTGGCTCGTTTAGAGTTACAGGAGCCATAACCAGTCAAAACGAAGGTATCTGTGAGTTCTACAGCTATGAAAGCTTTCAACCGTCACTGGTTAGTTTCATACCCAAAAATCCTATCCGAACCTCAATCGGGTCATGGAAGTTTTTTACCCTTCGTTTTTTCGTCACGTGGATTTTTTCTGTAAAACGGGATCCCCGTGGCTGGTCTATGATTTACCATCGCTGGAGAGTGGTGCACCATGGTACTGCAATGTTTCAAATCCATGCACTCATTTCTAAAGGTCGTACGGCACTGTTTCGTCATTTTGGATGGATGTTGCACCTTGCACCGTAGATGTTGCACCCTGTGGATATCGATTCTTCGGAGGGCCATAACTCTTGGCTCGTTTAGAGTTACGGGATCCATAACTAGTCAAAACGAAGGTATCTGTGAGTTCTACAGCTATGACAGCTTTCAGCCGTCACTGGTTAGTTTCATACCCAAAAATCCTATCCGAACCTCAATCGGGTCATGGAAGTTTTTTACCCTTCGTTTTTTCGTCACGTGGATTTTTTCTGTAAAACGGGATCCCCGTGGCTGGTCTATGACTTACCATCGCTGGAGAGTGGTGCACCATGGTACTGCAATCTTTCAAATCCATGCACTCAATTCTAAAGGTCGTATGGCACTGTTTCGTCATTTTGGACGGATGTTGCACCTTGCACCGTAGATGTTGCACCCTGTGGATATCGATTCTTCGGAGGGCCATAACTCTTGGCTCGTTTAGAGTTACGGGAGCCATAACCAGTCAAAACGAAGGTATCTGTGAGTTCTACAGCTATGACGGCTTTCAGCCGTCACTGGTTAGTTTCATACCCAAAAAATCCTATCCGAACCTCAATCGGGTCAAGGAAGTTTTTTACCCTTCGTTTTTTCGTCACGTGGATTTTTTTGTAAAACGGGATCCCCGTGGCTGGTCTATGATTTACCATCGCTGGAGAGTGGTGCACCATGGTACTGCATTGTTTCAAATCCATGCACTCATTTCTAAAGGTCGTACGACACTGTTTCGTCATTTTGGACGGATGTTGCACCTTGCACCGTAGATGTTGCACCCTGTGGATATCGATTCTTCGGAGGGCCATAACTCTTGGCTCGTTTAGAGTTACGGGAGCCATAACCAGTCAAAACGAAGGTATCTGTGAGTTCTACAGCTATGACGGCTTTTAGCCGTCACTGGTTAGTTTCATACCCAAAAAATCCGATCTTAACCTCAATCGGGTCAAGGAAGTTTTTTACCCTTCGTTTTTTCGTCACGTGGATTTTTTTGTAAAACGGGATCCCCGTGGATGGTCTATGATTTACCATCGCTGGAGAGTGGTGCACCATGGTACTGCATTGTTTCAAATCCATGCAATCATTCACTGTTTCGTCATTTTGGACGGATGTTGCACCTTGCACCGTAGATGTTGCACCCTGTGGATATCGATTCTTCGGAGGGCCATAACTCTTGGCTCGTTTAGAGTTACGGGAGCCATAACCAGTCAAAACGAAGGTATCTGTGAGTTCTACAGCTATGACCGTTTTCAGCCGTCATTGGTTAGTTTCATACCCAAAAAATCCTATCCGAACCTCAATCGGGTCAAGGAAGTTTTTTACCCTTCGTTTTTTCGTCACGTGGATTTTTTCTGTAAAACGGGATCCCCGTGGCTGGTCTATGATTTACCATCGCTGGAGAGTGGTGCACCATGGTACTGCAATGTTTCAAATCCATGCACTCATTTCTAAAGGTCGTACGACACTGTTTCGTCATTTTGGACGGATGTTGCACCTTGCACCGTAGATGTTGCACCCTGTGGTTATCGATTCTTCGGAGGGCCATAACTCTTGGCTCGTTTAGAGTTACAGGAGCCATAACCAGTAAAAACGAAGTTATCTGTGAGTTCTACAACTATGAAAGCTTTCAGCCGTCACTGGTTAGTTTCATACCCAAAAATCCTATCCGAACCTCAATCGGGTCATGGAAGTTTTTTACCCTTCGTTTTTTCGTCACGTGGATTTTTTCTATAAAACGGGATCCCCGTGGCTGTTCTATGATTTACCATCGCTGGAGAGTGGTGCACCATGGTACTGCAATGTTTCAAATCCATGCACCCATTTCTAAAGGTCGTACGGCACTGTTTCGTCATTTTGGACAGATGTTGCACTTTGCACCGTAGATGTTGCACCCTGTGGATATCGATTCTTCGGAGGGCCATAACTCTTGGCTCGTTTAGAGTTACGGGAGCCATAACCAGTCAAAACGAAGGTATCTGTGAGTTCTACAGCTATGACAGCTTTCAGCCGTCACTGGTTAGTTTCATACCCAAAAATCCTATCCGAACCTCAATCGGGTCATGGAAGTTTTTTACCCTTCGTTTTTTCGTCACGTGGATTTTTTCTGTAAAACGGGAACCCCGTGGCTGGTCTATGACTTACCATAGTTGGAGAGTGGTGCACCATGGTACTGCAATGTTTCAAATCCATGCACTCAATTCTAAAGGTCGTACGGCACTGTTTCGTCATTTTGGACGGATGTTGCACCTTGCACCGTAGATGTTGCACCCTGTGGATATCGATTCTTCGGAGGGCCATAACTCTTGGCTCGTTTAGAGTTACGGGAGCCATAACCAGTCAAAACGAAGGTATCTGTGATTTCTACAGCTATGACGGCTTTCAGCCGTCACTGGTTAGTTTCATACCCAAAAAATCCTATCCGAACCTCAATCGGGTCAAGGAAGTTTTTTACCCTTCGTTTTTTGGTCACGTGGGATTTTTTGTAAAACGGGATCCCCGTGGCTGGTCTATGATTTACCATCGCTGGAGAGTGGTGCACCATGGTACTGCATTGTTTCAAATCCATGCACTCATTTCTAAAGATTGTACGACACTGTTTCGTCATTTTGGACGGATGTTGCACCTTGCACCGTAGATGTTGCACCCTGTGGATATCGATTCTTCGGAGGGCCATAACTCTTGGCTCGTTTAGAGTTACGGGAGCCATAACCAGTCAAAACGAAGGTATCTGTGAGTTCTACAGCTATGATGGCTTTCAGCCGTTACTGGTTAGTTTCATACCCAAAAATCCTATCCGAACCTCAATCGGGTCATGGAAGTTTTTTACCCTTCGTTTTTTCGTCACGTGGATTTTTTCTGTAAAACGGGATCTCCGTGGCTGGTCTATGATTTACCATCGCTGGAGAGTGGTGCACCATGGTACCGCAATGTTTCAAATCCATGCACTCATTTCTAAAGGTCGTACGGCACTGTTTCGTCATTTTGGACGGATGTTGCACCTTGCACCGTAGATGTTGCACCCTGTGGATATCTATTCTTCGGAGGGCCATAACTCTTGGCTCGTTTAGAGTTACGGGAGCCATAACCAGTCAAAACGAAGGTATCTGTGAGTTCTACAGCTATGACAGCTATCAGCCGTCACTGGTTAGTTTCATACCCAAAATTCCTATCCGAACCTCAATAGGGTCATGGAAGTTTTTTACCCTTCGTTTTTTCGTCACGTGAATTTTTTCTGTAAAACGGGATCCCCATGGCTGGTCTATGATTTACCATCGCTGGAGAGTGGTGCACCATGGTACTGCAATGTTTCAAATCCATGCACTCATTTCTAAAGGACGTACGGCACTGTTTCGTCATTTTTGACGGATGTTGCACCTTGCACCGTAGATGTTGCACCCTGTGGATATCGATTCTTCGGAGGGCCATAACTCTTGGCTCGTTTAGAGTTACGGGTGCCATAACCAGTCAAAACGAAGGTATCTGTGAGTTCTACAGCTATGACAGCTTTCAGTAGTCACTGGTTAGTTTCATACCCAAAAAATCCTATCCGAACCTCAATCGGGTCAAGGAAGTATTTTACCCTTCGTTTTTTCGTCACGTGGATTTTTTCTGTAAAACGGGATCCCCGTGGCTGGTCTATGATTTACCATCGCTGGAGAGTGGTGCACCATGGTACCGCAATGTTTCAAATCCATGCACTCATTTCTAAAGGTCGTACGGCACCGTTTCGTCATTTTGGACGGATGTTGCACCTTGCACCGTAGATGTTGCACCCTGTGGATATCGATTCTTCGGAGGGCCATAACTCTTGGCTCGTTTAGAGTTACGGGAGCCATAACCAGTCAAAACGAAGGTATCTGTGAGTTCTACAGCTATGACAGCTTTCAGGCGTCACTGGTTAGTTTCATACCCAAAAAATCCTATCCGAACCTCAATCGGGTCAAGGAAGTTTTTTACCCTTCGTTTTTTCGTCACGTGGATTTTTTCTGTAAAACGGGATCCATGTGGCTGGTCTATGATTTACCATCGTTGGAGAGTGGTGCACCATGGTACAGCAATGTTTCAAATACATGCACTCATTTCTAAAGGTCGTACGGCACTGTTTCGTCATTTTGGACGGATGTTGCACCTTGCACCGTAGATGTTGCACCCTGTGGATATCGATTCTTCGGAGGGCCATAACTCTTGGCTCGTTTAGAGTTACGGGAGCCATATCCAGTCAAAACGAAGATATCTGTGAGTTCTACAGCTATGACGGCTTTCAGCCGTCACTGGTTAGTTTCATACCTAAAAAATCCTATCCGAACCTCAATCGGGTCAAGCAAGTATTTTACCCTTCGTTTTTTCATCACGTGGATTTTTTCTGTGAAACGGGATCCCCGTGGCTGGTCTATGATTTACCATCGCTGGAGAGTGGGGCACCATGGTACTGCAATGTTTCAAATCCATGCACTCATTTCTATAGGTCGTACGGCACTGTTTCGTCATTTTGGACGGATGTTGCACCTTGCACCGTAGATGTTGCACCCTGTGGATATCGATTCTTCGGAGGGCCATAACTCTAGGCTCGTTTAGAGTTACGGGAGCCATAACCAGTCAAAACGAAGGTATCTGTGAGTTCTACAGCTATGACAGCTTTCAGCCGTCACTGGTTAGTTTCATACCCAAAATTCCTATCCGAACCTCAATCGGGTCATGGAAGTTTTTTACCCTTCGTTTTTTCGTCACGTGGATTTTTTCTGTGAAACGGGATCCCCGTGGCTGGTCTATGATTTACCATCGCTGGAGAGTGGTGCACCATAGTACCGCAATGTTTCAAATCCATGCACTCATTTCTAAAGGTCGTACGGCACTGTTTCGTCATTTTGGACGGATGTTGCACCTTGCACCGTATATGTTGCACCCTGTGGATATCGATTCTTCGGAGGGCCATAACTCTTGGCTCGTTTAGAGTTACGGGAGCCATAACCTGTCAAAACGAAGGTATCTGTGAGTTCTACAGCTATGACAGCTTTCAGCCGTCACTGGTTAGTTTCCTACCCAAAAATCCTATCCGAACCTCAATCGGGGCAAGGAAGTTTTTTACCCTTCGTTTTTTCGTCACGTGGATTTTTTCTGTAAAATGGGATCCCCGTGGCTGGTCAATGATTTACCATCGCTGGAGAGTGGTGCACCATGGTACTGCAATGTTTCAAATCCATGCACTCATTTCTAAAGGTCGTACGGCACTGTTTCGTCATTTTGGACGGATGTTGCACCTTGCACCGTAGATGTTGCACCCTGTGGATATCGATTCTTCGGAGGGCCATAACTCTTGGCTCGTTTAGAGTTACGGGAGCCATAACCAGTCAAAACGAAGGTATCTGTGAGTTCTACAGCTATTATAGCTTTCAGCCGTCACTGGTTAGTTTCATACCCAAAAATCCTATCCGAACGTCAATCGGGTCATGGAAGTTTTTTACCCTTCGTTTTTTCGTCACGTGGATTTTTTCTGTAAAACGGGATCCCCTTGGCTGTTCTATGATTTACCATCGCTGGAGAGTGGTGCACCATGGTACTGCAATGTTTCAAATCCATGCACTCATTTCCAAAGGTCGTACGGCACTGTTTCGTCATTTTGGACGGATGTTGCACCTTGCACCCTAGATGTTGCACCCTATGGATATCGATTCTTCGGAGGGCCATAACTCTTGGCTCGCTTAGAGTTAGGGAGCCATAAGCAGTCAAAACGAAGGTATCTGTGAGTTCTACAGCTATGACAGCTTTCAGCCCTCACTGGTTAGTTTCATACCCAAAAATCCTATCCGAACCTCAATAGGGTCATGGAAGTTTTTTACCCTTCGTTTTTTCGTCACGTGGATTTTTTCTGTAAAACGAGATCCCCGTGGCTGGTCTATGATTTACCATCGCTGGAGAGTGGTGCACCATGGTACCGCAATGTTTCAAATCCATGCACTCATTTCTAAAGGTCGTACGGCATTGTTTCGTCATTTTGGTCGGATGTTGCATCTTGCACCGTAGATGTTGCACCCTGTGGATATCGATTGTTCGAAGGGCCATAACTCTTGGCTCGTTTAGAGTTACGGGAGCCATAACCAGTCAAAACGAAGGTGTCTGCGAGTTCTACAGCTATGACAGCTTTCAGCCGTCACTGGTTAGTTTCATACCCAAAAATCCTATCCGAACCTCAATCGGGTCATGGAAGTTTTTTACCCTTCGTTTTTTCGTCACGTGGATTTTCTCTGTAAAATGGGATCCCCGTGGCTGGTCTATGATTTACCATCGCTGGAGAGTGGTGCACCATGGTACTGCAATGTTTCAAATCCATGCACTCATTTCTAAAGGTCGTACGGCACTGTTTCGTCATTTTGGACGGATGTTGCACCCTGCACCGTAGATGTTGCACCCTGTGGATATCGATTCTTCGGAGGGCCATAACTCTTGGCTCGTTTAGAGTTACGGGATCCATAACCAGTCAAAACGAAGGTATCTGTGAGTTCTACAGCTATGATGGCTTTCAGCCGTCACTGGTTAGTTTCATACCCAAAAATCCTATCCGAACCTCAATCGGGTCATGGAAGTTTTTTACCCTTCGTTTTTTCGTCACGTGGATTTTTTCTGTAAAACGGGATCTCCGTGGCTGGTCTATGATTTACCATCGCTGGAGAGTGGTGCACCATGGTACCGCAATGTTTCAAATCCATGCACTCATTTCTAAAGGTCGTACGACACTGTTTCGTCATTTTGGACGGATGTTGCACCTTGCACCGTAGATGTTGCACCCTGTGGATATCGATTCTTCGGAGGGCCATAACTCTTGGCTCGTTTAGAGTTACAGGAGCCATAAGCAGTCAAAACGAAGGTATCTGTGAGTTCTACAGCTATGACAGCTTTCAGCCCTCACTGGTTAGTTTCATACCCAAAAATCCTATCCGAACCTCAATCGGGTCATGGAAGTTTTTTACCCTTCGTTTTTTCGTCACGTGGATTTTTTCTGTAAAACGAGATCCCCGTGGCTGGTCTATGATTTACCATCGCTGGAGAGTGGTGCACCATGGTACCGCAATGTTTCAAATCCATGCACTCATTTCTAAAGGTCGTACGGCACTGTTTCGTCATTTTGGACGGATGTTGCACCTTGCACCGTAGATGTTGCACCCTGTGGATATCGATTGTTCGAAGGGCCATAACTCTTGGCTCGTTTAGAGTTACGGGAGCCATAACCAGTCAAAACGAAGGTGTCTGTGAGTTCTACAGCTACGACAGCTTTCAGCCGTCACTGGTTAGTTTCATACCCAAAAATCCTATCCGAACCTCAATCGGGTCATGGAAGTTTTTTACCCTTCGTTTTTTCGTCACGTGGATTTTTTCTGTAAAATGGGATCCCCGTGGCTGGTCTATGATTTACCATCGCTGGAGAGTGGTGCACCATGGTACTGCAATGTTTCAAATCCATGCACTCATTTCTAAAGGTCGTACGGCGCTGTTTCGTCATTTTGGACGGATGTTGCACCTTGCACCGTAGATGTTGCACCCTGTGGATATCGATTCTTCGGAGGGCCATAACTCTTGGCTCGTTTAGAGTTACGGGTGCCATAACCAGTCAAAACGAAGGTATCTGTGAGTTCTACAGCTATGACAGCTTTCAGTAGTCACTGGTTAGTTTCATACCCAAAAAATCCTATCCGAACCTCAATCGGGTCAAGGAAGTATTTTACCCTTCGTTTTTTCGTCACGTGGATTTTTTCTGTAAAACGGGATCCCCGTGGCTGTTCTATGATTTACCATCGCTGGAGAGTGGTGCACCATGGTACTGCAATGTTTCAAATCCATGCACTCATTTCTAAAGGTCGTACGACACTGTTTTGTCATTTTGGACGGATGTTGCACCTTGCACCGTAGATGTTGCACCCTGTGGATATCGATTCTTCGGAGGGCCATAACTCTTGGCTCGTTTAGAGTTACGGGAGCCATAACCAGTCAAAACGAAGGTATCTGTGAGTTCTACAGCTATGACAGCTTTCAGGCATCACTGGTTAGTTTCATACCCAAAAAATCCTATCCGAACCTCAATCGGGTCAAGGAAGTTTTTTACCCTTCGTTTTTTCGTCACGTGGATTTTTTCTGTAAAACGGGATCCATGTGGCTGGTCTATGATTTACCATCGTTGGAGAGTGGTGCACCATGGTACAGCAATGTTTCAAATACATGCACTCATTTCTAAAGGTCGTACGGCACTGTTTCGTCATTTTGGACGGATGTTGCACCTTGCACCTTAGATGTTGCACCCTGTGGATATCGATTCTTCGGAGGGCCATAACTCTTGGCTCGTTTAGAGTTACGGGAGCCATATCCAGTCAAAACGAAGATATCTGTGAGTTCTACAGCTATGACGGCTTTCAGCCGTCACTGGTTAGTTTCATACCTAAAAAATCCTATCCGAACCTCAATCGGGTCAAGCAAGTATTTTACCCTTCGTTTTTTCGTCACGTGGATTTTTTCTGTGAAACGGGATCCCCGTGGCTCGTCTATGATTTACCATCGCTGGAGAGTGGTGCACCATGGTACTGCAATGTTTCAAATCCATGCACTCATTTCTAAAGGTCGTACGGCACTGTTTCGTCATTTTGGACGGATGTTGCACCTTGCACCGTAGATGTTGCACCCTGTGGATATCGATTCCTCGGAGGGCCATAACTCTAGGCTCGTTTAGAGTTACGGGAGCCATAACCAGTCAAAACGAAGGTATCTGTGAGTTCTACAACTATGACAGCTTTCAGCCGTCACTGGTTAGTTTCAACCCAAAATTCCTATCCGAACCTCAATCGGGTCATGGAAGTTTTTTACCCTTCGTTTTTTCGTCACGTGGATTTTTTCTGTGAAACGGGATCCCCGTGGCTGGTCTATGATTTACCATCGCTGGAGAGTGGTGCACCATAGTACCGCAATGTTTCAAATCCATGCACTCATTTCTAAAGGTCGTACGGCACTGTTTCGTCATTTTGGACGGATGTTGCACCTTGCACCGTATATGTTGCACCCTGTGGATATCGATTCTTCGGAGGGCCATAACTCTTGGCTCGTTTAGAGTTACGGGAGCCATAACCTGTCAAAACGAAGGTATCTGTGAGTTCTACAGCTATGACAGCTTTCAGCCGTCACTGGTTAGTTTCCTACCCAAAAATCCTATCCGAACCTCAATCGGGGCAAGGAAGTTTTTTACCCTTCGTTTTTTCGTCACGTGGATTTTTTCTGTAAAATGGGATCCCCGTGGCTGGTCAATGATTTACCATCGCTGGAGAGTGGTGCACCATGGTACTGCAATGTTTCAAATCCATGCACTCATTTCTAAAGGTCGTACGGCACTGTTTCGTCATTTTGGACGGATGTTGCACCTTGCACCGTAGATGTTGCACCCTGTGGATATCGATTCTTCGGAGGGCCATAACTCTTGGCTCGTTTAGAGTTACGGGAGCCATAACCAGTCAAAACGAAGGTATCTGTGAGTTCTACAGCTATTATAGCTTTCAGCCGTCACTGGTTAGTTTCATACCCAAAAATCCTATCCGAACTTCAATCGGGTCATGGAAGTTTTTTACCCTTCGTTTTTTCGTCACGTGGATTTTTTCTGTAAAACGGGATCCCCGTGGCTGTTCTATGATTTACCATCGCTGGAGAGTGGTGCACCATGGTACTGCAATGTTTCAAATCCATGCACTCATTTCCAAAGGTCGTACGGCACTGTTTCGTCATTTTGGACGGATGTTGCACCTTGCACCCTAGATGTTGCACCCTATGGATATCGATTCTTCGGAGGGCCATAACTCTTGGCTCGCTTAGAGTTAGGGAGCCATAAGCAGTCAAAACGAAGGTATCTGTGAGTTCTACAGCTATGACAGCTTTCAGCCCTCACTGGTTAGTTTCATACCCAAAAATCCTATCCGAACCTCAATCGGGTCATGGAAGTTTTTTACCCTTCGTTTTTTCGTCACGTGGATTTTTTCTGTAAAACGAGATCCCCGTGGCTGGTCTATGATTTACCATCGCTGGAGAGTGGTGCACCATGGTACCGCAATGTTTCAAATCCATGCACTCATTTCTAAAGGTCGTACAACACTGTTTCGTCATTTTGGACGGATGTTGCACCTTGCACCGTAGATGTTGCACCCTGTGGATATCGATTGTTCGAAGGGCCATAACTCTTGGCTCGTTTAGAGTTACGGGAGCCATAACCAGTCAAAACGAAGGTGTCTGTGAGTTCTACAACTATGACAGCTTTCAGCCGTCACTGGTTAGTTTCATACCCAAAAATCCTATCCGAACCTCAATCGGGTCATGGAAGTTTTTTACCCTTCGTTTTTTCGCCACGTGGATTTTTTCTGTAAAACGGGATCCCCGTGGCTGGTCTATGATTTACCATCGCTGGAGAGTGGTGCACCACGGTACTGCAATGTTTCTAATCCATGCACTCATTTCTAAAGGTCGTACGGCACTGTTTCGTCATTTTGGACGGATGTTGCACCTTGCACCGTAGATGTTGCACCCTGTGGATATCGATTCTTCGGAGGGCCATAACTCTTGGCTCGTTTAGAGTTACGGGAGCCATAACCAGTCAAAACGAAGGTATCTATGAGTTCTACAACTATGACGGCTTTCAGCCGTCACTGGTTAGTTTCATACCCAAAAAATCCTATCCGAACCTCAATCGGGGCAAGGAAGTTTTTTACCCTTCGTTTTTTCGTCACGTGGATTTTTTCTGTAAAATGGGATCCCCATGGCTGGTCAATGATTTACCATCGCTGGAGAGTGGTGCACCATGGTACTGCAATGTTTCAAATCCATGCACTCATTTCTAAAGGTCGTACGGCACTGTTTCGTCATTTTGGACGGATGTTGCACCTTGCACCGTAGATGTTGCACCCTGTGGATATCGATTCTTCGGAGGGCCATAACTCTTGGCTCGTTTAGAGTTACGGGAGCCATAACTAGTCAAAACGAAGGTATCTGTGAGTTCTACAGCTATTATAGCTTTCAGCCGTCACTGGTTAGTTTCATACCCAAAAATCCTATCCGAACTTCAATCGGGTCATGGAAGTTTTTTACCCTTCGTTTTTTCGTCACGTGGAATTTTTTCTGTAAAACGTGATCCCCGTGGCTGTTCTATGATTTACCATCGCTGGAGAGTGGTGCACCATGGTACTGCAATGTTTCAAATCCATGCACTCATTTCCAAAGGTCGTACGGCACTGTTTCGTCATTTTGGACGGATGTTGCACCTTGCACCCTAGATGTTGCACCCTATGGATATCGATTCTTCGGAGGGCCATAACTCTTGGCTCGCTTAGAGTTAGGGAGCCATAAGCAGTCAAAACGAAGGTATCTGTGAGTTCTACAGCTATGACAGCTTTCAGCCCTCACTGGTTAGTTTCATACCCAAAAATCCTATCCGAACCTCAATCGGGTCATGGAAGTTTTTTACCCTTCGTTTTTTCGTCACGTGGATTTTTTCTGTAAAACGAGATCCCCGTGGCTGGTCTATGATTTACCATCGCTGGAGAGTGGTGCACCATGGTACCGCAATGTTTCAAATCCATGCACTCATTTCTAAAGGTCGTACGGCACTGTTTCGTCATTTTGGACGGATGTTGCACCTTGCACCGTAGATGTTGCACCCTGTGGATATCGATTGTTCGAAGGGCCATAACTCTTGGCTCGTTTAGAGTTACGGGAGCCATAACCAGTCAAAACGAAGGTGTCTGTGAGTTCTACAGCTACGACAGCTTTCAGCCGTCACTGGTTAGTTTCATACCCAAAAATCCTATCCGAACCTCAATCGGGTCATGGAAGTTTTTTACCCTTCGTTTTTTCGTCACGTGGATTTTTTCTGTAAAATGGGATCCCCGTGGCTGGTCTATGATTTACCATCGCTGGAGAGTGGTGCACCATGGTACTGCAATGTTTCAAATCCATGCACTCATTTCTAAAGGTCGTACGGCGCTGTTTCGCCATTTTGGACGGATGTTGCACCTTGCACCGTAGATGTTGCACCCTGTGGATATCGATTCTTCGGAGGGCCATAACTCTTGGTTCGTTTAGAGTTACGGGTGCCATAACCAGTCAAAACGAAGGTATCTGTGAGTTCTACAGCTATGACAGCTTTCAGTAGTCACTGGTTAGTTTCATACCCAAAAAATCCTATCCGAACCTCAATCGGGTCAAGGAAGTATTTTACCCTTCGTTTTTTCGTCACGTGGATTTTTTCTGTAAAACGGGATCCCCGTGGCTGGTCTATGATTTACCATCGCTGGAGAGTGGTGCACCATGGTACTGCAATGTTTCAAATCCATGCACTCATTTCTAAAGGTCGTACGGCACTGTTTCGTCATTTTGGGCGGATGTTGCACCTTGCACCGTAGATGTTGCACCCTGTGGATATCGATTCTTCGGAGGGCCATAACTCTTGGCTCGTTTAGAGTTACGGGTGCCATAACCAGTCAAAACGAAGGTATATGTGAGTTCTACAGCTATGACGGCTTTCAGCCGTCACTGGTTAGTTTCATACCCAAAAAATCCTATCCGAACCTCAATCGGGTCAAGGAAGTATTTTACCCTTCGTTTTTTCGTCACGTGGATTTTTTCTGTAAAACGGGATCCCCGTGGCTGGTCTATGATTTACCATCGCTGGAGAGTGGTGCACCATGGTACCACAATGTTTCAAATCCATGCACTCATTTCTAAAGGTCGTACGACACTGTTTCGTCATTTTGGACGGATGTTGCACCTTGCACCGTAGATGTTGCACCCTGTGGATATCGATTCTTCGGAGGGCCGTAACTCTTGGCTCGTTTAGAGTTACGGGAGCTATAACCAGTCAAAACGAAGGTATCTGTGAGTTCTACAACTATGACAGCTTTCAGCCGTCACTGGTTAGTTTCATACCCAAAAATCCTATCCGAACCTCAATCGGGTCATGGAAGTTTTTTACCCTTCGTTTTTTCGTCACGTGGATTTTTTATGTAAAATGGGATCTCCGTGGCTGGTCTATGATTTACCATCGCTGGAGAGTGGTGCACCATGGTACTGCAATGTTTCAAATCCATGCACTCATTTCTAAAGGTCGTACGGCACTGTTTCGTCATTTTGGACGGATGTTGCACCTTGCACCGTAGATGTTGCACCTTGTGGTTATCGATTCTTCGGAGGGCCATAACTCATGGCTCGTTTAGAGTTACGTGTGCCATAACCAGTCAAAACGAAGGTATATGTGAGTTCTACAGCTATGACAGCTTTCAGCCGTCACTGGTTAGTTTCATACCCAAAAAATCCTATCCGAACCTCAATCGGGTCAAGGAAGTATTTTACCCTTCGTTTTTTCGTCACGTGGATTTTTTCTGTAAAACGGGATCCCCGTGGCTGGTCTATGATTTACCATCACTGGAGAGTGGTGCACCATGGTACCGCAATGTTTCAAATCCATGCACTCATTTCTTAAGGTCGTACGACACTGTTTCGTCATTTTGGATGGATGTTGCACCTTGCACCGTAGATGTTGCACCCTGTGGATATCGATTCTTCGGAGGGCCATAACTCTTGGCTCGTTTAGAGTTACGGGATCCATAACCAGTCAAAACGAAGGTATCTGTGAGTTCTTCAGCTATGAGAGCTTTCAGGCGTCAATGTTTAGTTTCATACCCAAAAAATCCTATCCGAACCTCAATCGGGTCAAGGAAGTTTTTTACCCTTCGTTTTTTGGTCACGTGGATTTTTTCTGTAAAACGGGATCCCCGTGGCTGGTCTATGATTTACCATCGCTGGAGAGTGGTGCACCAAGGTACTGCAATGTTTCAAATACATGCACTCATTTCTAAAGGTCGTACGGAACTGTTTCGTCATTTTGGACGGATGTTGCACCTTGCACCGTATATGTTGCACCCTGTGGATATCGATTCTTCGGAGGGCCATAACTCTTGGCTCGTTTAGAGTTACGGGAGCCATAACCTGTCAAAACGAAGGTATCTGTGAGTTCTACAGCTGTGACAGCTTTCAGCCGTCACTGGTTAGTTTCATACCCAAAAATCCTATCCGAACCTCAATCGGGTCATGGAAGTTTTTTACCCTTCGTTTTTTCGTCACGAGGATTTTTTCTGTAAAACGGGATCCCCGTGGCTGCTCTATTGTTTACCATCGCTGGAGAGTGGTGCACCATGGTACCACAATGTTTCAAATCCATACACTCATTTCTAAAGGTCGTACGACACTGTTTCGTCATTTTGGACGGATGTTGCACCTAGCACCGTAGATGTTGCACCCTGTGGATATCGATTCTTCGGAGGGCCATAACTCTTGGCTCGTTTAGAGTTACGGTATCCATAACCAGTCAAAACGAAGGTATCTGTGAGTTCTACAGCTATGACAGCTTTCAGCCGTCACTGGTTAGTTGCATACCCAAAAATCCTATCCGAACCTCAATCGGGTCAAGGAAGTATTTTACCATTCGTTTTTTCGTCACGTGGATTTTTTCTGTAAAACGGGATCCCCGTGGCTGGTCTATGATTTACCATCGCTGGAGAGTGGTGCACCATGGTACCGCAATGTTTCAAATCCATGCACTCATTTCTAAAGGTCGTACGGCACTGTTTCGTCATTTTGGACGGATGTTGCACCTTGCACCGTAGATGTTGCACCCTGTGGATATCGATTCTTCGGAGGGCCATAACTCTTGGCTCGTTTAGAGTTACGGGAGCCATAACCAGTCAAAACGAAGGTATCTGTGAGTTCTACAGCTATGACAGCTTTCAGCCGTCACTGGTTAGTTTCATACACAAAAATCCTATCCGAACCTCAATCGGGTCATGGAAGTTTTTTACCCTTCGTTTTTTCGTCACGTGGATTTTTTCTGTAAAACGGGATCCCCGTGGCTGGTCTATGATTTACCATCGCTGGAGAGTGGTGCACCATGGTACCACAATGTTTCAAATCCATGCACTCATTTCTAAAGGTCGTACGGCACTGTTTCGTCATTTTGGACGGATGTTGCACCTTGCACCGTAGATGTTGCACCCTGTGGATATCGATTCTTCGGAGGGCCATAACTCTTGGCTCGTTTAGAGTTACGGGATCCATAACCAGTCAAAACGAAGGTATCTGTGAGTTCTACAGCTATGACAGCTTTCAGCGGTCACTGGTTAGTTTCATACCCAAAAAATCCTATCCGAACCTCAATCGGTTCAAGGAAGTATTTTACCCTTCGTTTTTTCGTCACGTGGATTTTTTCTGTAAAACGGGTTCCCCGTGGCTGGTCTATGATTTACCATCGCTAGAGAGTGGTGCACCATGGTACCGCAATGTTTCAAATCCATGCACTCATTTCTAAAGGTCGTACGGCACTGTTTCGTCATTTTGGACGGATGTTGCACCTTGCACCGTAGATGTCGCACCCTGTGGATATCGATTCTTCGGAGGGCCATAACTCTTGGCTCGTTTAGAGTTACGGGTGCCATAACTAGTCAAAACGAAGGTATCTGTGAGTTCTACAGCTATGATAGCTTTCAGCCGTCACTGGTTAGTTTCATACCAAAAAAATCCTATCCGAACCTCAATCGGGTCAAGGAAGTATTTTACCCTTCGTTTTTTCGTCACGTAGATTTTTTCTGTAAAACGGGATCCCCGTGGCTGGTCTATGATTTACCATCGCTGGAGAGTGGTGCACCATGGTACCGCAATGTTTCAAATCCATGCACTCATTTCTAAAGGTCGTACGGCACTGTTTCGTCATTTTGGACGGATGTTGCACCTTGCACCGTAGATGTTGCACCCTGTGGATATCGATTCTTCGGAGGGCCATAACTCTTGGCTCGTTTAGAGTTACGAGAGCCATAACCAGTCAAAACGAAGGTATCTGTGAGTTCTACATCTATGACAGCATTCAGCCGTCACTGGTTAGTTTCATACCAAAAAATCCTATCCGAACCTCAATCGGGTCATGGAAGTTTTTTACCCTTCGTTTTTTCGTCACGTGGATTTTTTCTGTAAAATGGGATCCCCGTGGCTGGTCTATGATTAACCATCGCTGGAGAGTGGTGCACCATGGTACTGCAATGTTTCAAATCCATGCACTCATTTCTAAAGGTCGTACGGCACTGTTTCGTCATTTTGGACGGATTTTGCACCTTGCACCGTAGATGTTGCACCCTGTGGATATCGATTCTTCGGAGGGCCATAACTCTTGGCTCGTTTAGAATTACGGGAGCCATAACCTATCAAAACGAAGGTATCTGTGAGTTCTACAGCTATGACAGCTTTCAGCCGTCACTGGTTAGTTTCATACCCAAAAAATCCTATCCGAACCTCAATCGGGTCATGGAAGTTTTTTACCCTTCGTTTTTTCGTCAAGTGGATTTTTTCTGTAAAACGGGATCCCCGTGGCTGGTCTATGATTTACCATCGCTGGAGAGTGGTGCACCATGGTACTGCAATGTTTCAAAATCCATGCACTCATTTCTAAAGGTCGTACGGCACTGTTTCGTCATTTTGGACGGATGTTGCACCTTGCACCGTAGGTGTTGCACCCTGTGGATATCGATTCTTCGGAGGGCCATAACTCTTGGCTCGTTTAGAGTTACGGGATCCATAACCAGTCAAAACGAAGGTATCTGTGAGTTCTACAGCTATGATAGCTTTCAGCGGCCACTGGTTAGTTTCATACCCAAAAAATCCTATCCGAACCTCAATCGGGTCAAGGAAGTATTTTACCCTTCGTTTTTTCGTCACGTGGATTTTTTCTGTAAAACGGGTTCCCCGTGGCTGGTCTATGATTTACCATCGCTGGAGAGTGGTGCACCATGGTACCGCAATGTTTCAAATCCAAGCGCTCATTTCTAAAGGTCGTACGACACTGTTTCGTCATTTTGGACGGATGTTGCACCTTGCACCGTAGATGTTGCACCCTGTGGATATCGATTCTTCGGAGGGCCATAACTCTTGGCTCGTTTAGAGTTACGGGTGCCATAACCAGTCAAAACGAAGGTATCTGTGAGTTCTACAGCTATGACAGCTTTCAACCGTCACTGGTTAGTTTCATACCAAAAAAATCCTATCCGAACCTCAATCGGGTCAAGGAAGTATTTTACCCTTCGTTTTTTCGTCACGTGGATTTTTTCTGTAAAACGGGATCCCCGTGGCTGGTCTATGATTTACCATCGCTGGAGAGTGGTGCACCATGGTACCGCAATGTTTCAAATCCATGCACTCATTTCTAAAGGTCGTACGGCACTGTTTCGTCATTTTGGACGGATGTTGCACCTTGCACCGTAGATGTTGCACCCTTTGGATATCGATTCTTCGGAGGGCCATAACTCTTGGCTCGTTTAGAGTTACGGGAGCCATAACCAGTCAAAACGAAGGTATCTGTGAGTTCTACAGCTATGACAGCTTTCAGCCGTCACTGGTTAGTTTCATACCCAAAAATCCTATCCGAACCTCAATCGGGTCATGGAAGTTTTTTACCCTTCGTTTTTTCGTCACGTGGATTTTTTCTGTAAAATGGGATCCCCGTGGCTGGTCTATGATTTACCATCGCTGGAGAGTGGGGCACCATGGTACTGCAATGTTTCAAATCCATGCACTCATTTCTAAAGGTCGTACGGCACTGTTTCGTCATTTTGGACAGATGTTGCACCTTGCACCGTAGATGTTGCACCCTGTGGATATCGATTCTTCGGAGGGCCATAACTCTTTGCTCGTTTAGAGTTACGGGATCCATAACCAGTCAAAACGAAGGTATCTGTGAGTTCTACAGCTATGACAGCTTTCAGCCGTCACTGGTTAGTTTCATACCCAAAAAATCCTATTCGAACCTCAATCGGGTAAAGGAAGTATTTTACCCTTCGTTTTTTCGTCACGTGGATTTTTTCTGTAAAACGGGATCCCCGTGGCTGGTCTATGATTTACCATCGCTGGAAAGTGGTGCACCATTGTACCGCAATGTTTAAAATCCATGCACTCATTTCTAAAGGTCGTACGGCACTGTAACGACCCGTATTTTACGTGTCGATAAATCGTAGAATTTGCAGGTCGTTAGTGTTGTTTATATTGTCTCTAGCCTGAGTCATATGGAGAGTAACTCGTGTGTTGAAGTATTGAGTCGTGACCGACTCATAAGTTGGAACGAGTTATGGAGTTAACTCGTGACTGAGTCAAGAGTTGCCGAGTTGAGTCTAGGTCGCATAACCGACCTAAGGAAGTTTAGGTCGTATGACCGACCTAAGGTAGTGGCCGAGCTACAAGAGTTAACTGGATAGGGATTTGGACCGACCTAAGGGGGTTGACCGACTTAGTGGTGGCCGACTTAGTGGAGATGCCAAGCTAGCGAAGTTACCGGGATAAGACGTTAAGGGGAATACCGGCTTAAGGAGCTACGAGTTATTGTTAGGTCGTTAGCTCGGTAGGATTTAGGTCGGTCGAGGGGTAAGGTCGTGTGCGACCTAAGTTGGTTCTATGCTAAGCCGTTAGGTCGGTGGGGTGATTAAGGTACGTGTGTAGTTAGGTCGGTCATAGGTGTTAGGGACTTAGGTCGGTAAGGGATAGGTCGGCACTTGTATTGATTCGTAAGTCGGCTAGGCATTAGGGCAGACCATGTGTTAGGTCGTGTGACCCTATGTGTGTGTCGTGTGGTTGGGTCGGCATCTGGTTTAGTTGATAAGTCGGCAAGGTGTGTTAGGTAGTTGGGTCGGTCATGCCGTGTTATAATTAGGTCGTGTGGACCCGTGTCTTTTGTTAAGTCGCAGAACGACTTAGTGTTAGGTCGGCAGAGTGTTGGGTCGGCAGAGGGTTAGGTCGGCGGCGACTTAGGGACGGCCGAGATAAGGGGTGTTCAGCCTATAAATAGAGGACTTTGGCTCACTTTTTGGCACCGGTTTTTGAAGTGACGAAGTGCTGCCATTTTGAAGACTCGCCTACAACATTTCTTCATCTTCTTTTCTCCATTCTAATCTAGTTCTAACATCCATCCAAGATCGAAGATAGGGATCGAAGATTCAAGCGCCAAAGTTGAAGATCTTCATCCGTTCGAGCTAGATTTCATCGTTTCTAGTGAGATTTCGCCGGATCAAGTCTTGATCTCCGCTGTCCAGATCTGAAGTGTTTAGATTTAGAGGTGTTTGGGTGATTTGGTGAGTGGTAGTTATCTCTCACGCGGATCCAAAGGAGTATATTGGATTGGTGACTTGTTTGAGTGATAAAGTTAGAGATTTCATGCATTTTTCTTAGATCCAAGTCTAGATCCATTGTTTCTAAAGATGTTTACTTATGCAAGTTTAATTAACTAGTATTAGAGACAAAACCCATGTTTTATATTTGATAGATCTATGCTAAAAACCATGATTTCACATGTGTTGGACTTTTGCTCATTTATTTACGAAATTGCCATTATTGTTGATATTACTTGTTAGATCTTGTTTGAATGCTTGATTGTTTGTATTGATGGTTGGTTTGGATTGTTTTAAGTTAGCTAATGGTTGATTTGGAACAAGATGGTTCGAGATGATTCAATAGCTAAGTGGAAAGGCTCTTGAATGGTGGAAGCTGCCTGTAACATATGAAGCGGATGTGGAAGCTCATATGAATGGATTCGAGGATATGAGATCTTGCCATGATGCGAGAAGGCAAAGCATGATTGAGTTGGGACTTTGCTATGATATGATGAGGCAAGGCTTATGTTGAGAGGGGACGGGTCATGATGACGTTCCAAGATGGAAGACTTTGCTATGATGTGATGAGGCAAGACATATGATGTGATGGGACGGGTCACGATGACGTTCCAAGCACGGGTCATGACGACGTGCAAAGCTATAACTCGGTGATGCGGTCCGGGTTGGTGTGGATAATGGTTAGCTTGGGAGGCGCTTGAGCTAGTATGGAAATGGTCGTCAAGGAGGATGACTAGGAGGCTGAGACTTCATCGTTGTTGAAGGTTCTAGCATACTCAAAGCAAGGGTACGTTGGAACGGGTCACGATGACGTTCCAAGCACGGGTCACGATGACGTGCTAGTACTCTGGGCTGATGCGTTCGGCTTAGGCACGGGTCACGATGACGTGTGGAGCTGTGTCTAGACCGGGGTTACCATTAGCCCTTGACAGGTGGTCATTCAACTAACGGTGATATCAAGGCAATGATAACAGTGATAGCCAGAGTCATGGATGTTTGGTTGTATTATCATTCGGTCTCAAGAGCGGTGTTTTCTGGGTGCTTATCTGATCTTGGTTTAGGCCTTGGGGTTTGTAATTGGAAAACATCGTCCTTGACTCGAGTGGTTATTGCTTTATCTTAATTGTCTATATTGTTATGCTTGATTCTCCTTAGTGTGTGTCTGGGGGCTATCACTGTGAGATGAGGTGGAGTGGGATGGTTTGGTTCCTATTCCTTTTATTCCTTATGCTCTTTTGGTATGTTTGATTGTTAATTTACTGCTCACTAAGACTTTGTCTGACTCAAGGTTTTATGTCTCCTCTTATTACCTTGGGCTGTTCATCCATGTTGGGATGGGCAGACTAGGTAGCAGGTGGCAGGTGCTGTGCTTAGAGTGTCTCCGCTGATGATGACGAAGACGAGTAGGAGGCTATGCATATTATTTCTTTCTATATGTACTGGGTATCCGCTGCTGTATTTGATTGAGTGTTATGTAGTGAGGTCTTGTTGTATGGATTTGTTGAGATGATTGTATAAAACTATTGTGATGCCTATATGATGATTTTCTGTTATGAGACTTCACTATATATTTCTCTATTGTATTTTATCCATGCGCTGTGAGTTACGATAGAGATTCTGCGATTTTATTTTACCCTGACTATCGTCCATGGCTACCTGGCACACCTTTCAGCGCACTATTCTCTTGTTTTGGTGCGGGAGTCATGGGCGGTCGTCACATTTGGTATCAGAGCTTTGGTTAATCGATTTTAGCCAACGCTCGCTGACGTAACTACGTATGAGAGACGTAATTGTATTTTGATGGATGATTACTATATACATAATATAGTAGCTTAGAAGGATTTGAACTCCTTATGCAGTTGTTTCTTAAGGTGTTCTAATCATTCTTATTTACAGATATTAAGGATGAGTCGAAGTGAGAGACAAGCTGCGAGAGATAGCCGTGCTGCTAGGGAGGCTGTTGATTATGCTCCTATGTTTGAGGCCATGATGACTTCAATCATGAGGAGGATACCAGCTTCAGGATCATCTGTGGATGTGGGAGTTCAAGTCCAAGCTCCGAGACCGGTGGATTTTGCTAAGCTTTGCAAGGATTATACTTCTCTTGGAGGAAAAGCTTTCTTAGGGACGGAGTCGACTATTGAGGTGCAGAGATGGATTGATGCATGTCGAAGGATTTTTGGTGACTTAGGGATTGAGGATGCAACCAAGAGAAAGCTTGCATCGAGGCAGCTTCAGGGGAGAGCTGCGGATTGGTGGAATTCTATCACCATAGATACACCAGAAGAAGAGATTACTTGGGAGCAATTCCAAGTTAGATTTGAGGCCAAGTTCATCTCCACTGTTCAGAAGTCTGCTTTGTTCAAGAGGTTTGTAGAGCTCAAGCAAGGTGGGAGGCCTGTTCTTGAGTATATTTCTGAGTTCGAAGCTTTGTCTAAGTATGCCAAATCATATATTGATTCTTCCTACCAGAAGAATGAAAAGTTTGTGACTGGTCTGGATGCTTATCTGGGAAGGCAGTTAGTGGATCATCTGGACGATCCATTTGAGAAGCTTGTGGAGAAAGCTTTGAGGCATGAGAGTTTGTTTCCAAGGGAAAATTCTGTTGTTACTGTAACCAGGGAAGGATCTAAACCACAGCAGGGTGGCAATAAGAAGAGGAAGCAGCAACAACAGAAAGGTAAGGATGGCCAGAAGAAGCCAAAGGGCGAAGTGACTTGTTACAACTGCCGTCAGAAGGGTCATCTCTCCCGGGATTGTAAGAATCCAAAGGTGCAGTTGAAGTGCCACAACTGTGATAAGCTGGGACATATCAAGAAGGACTGTCCAGAGCCGAGGAAAGATAGGCAGGTTGTGCAAGCTTATGCTTTGGAAGCTGTGCCGTCGTCTTCAAGAGTTCCTACTGCTGAGGAGAAGGGGAAGAGTGTGGTGGTTCAAGGTACTCTTTCTATTTGTGGTGTTCCAGTTAGAGTGTTGTTTGATACTGGAGCGTCGCATTCTTTTGTTTGTGATGATTTGGTAGGCCGGTTAGGTTTGAAACCGGATATTGTTGATAGGCCATTGGTAGTGACTAATCCAGTTGGGGGTTCGTCATGTTTGTGTATGAGATGTCGTGGTCTAGTTGTGTCGAGTCATGATTGCTCGTTTGTTTGTGATTGCTTTGTTCTGAACTTTGCGCGGTTCGGAATTATTTTGGGTATGGACTGGCTTAGGAAGTATGCGGCAAGGATTGATTGTGAGAGGCTGGAGGTGACAGTCGGGAATGTGGAAGGGCGAAAGGTTGTGATACGATGTAAGCATGAGGAAGGCGTCTTCATGAGCTTCATGTATTCGCTGGTTGTTCCACGGGACGGACTGTCATCAGTGCCTATTGTGAATAGATTTGAGGACGTCTTTGACGAGGTCAAAGGGTTACCGCCGCATAGGGAGATCGAGTTTCGTATCGATCTAGTTGAGGGAGCCAGACCTGTTGTGATGCCTCTTAAGCGGATAGCACCGAGGGAGCAGCAAGAGCTGAAGGTGCAAGTTGATGACCTTTTGCGGAAAGGATTCATTCGGAGAAGTGTGTCCGAATGGGGTGCGCCAGTTGTGTTCGCAACTAAAGCGGATGGATCGTTGAGGTTGTGTGTGGATTATCGTGAGCTGAATAAGGTGACTAAGAAAAACAAGTATCCATTGCCGAGAATAGATGACTTGTTTGATCAGCTTCATGAGGCTAAGGTGTTTTCTCAGATGGATTTGGCGACGGGATTTCACCAGTTGAGAGTGGCGAAGGATAGTGTGCCGAAGACTGCTTTCAGGACACCATCCGGGTTTTATGAGTGGCTGGTAATGCCGTTTGGATTGACTAACGCGCCAGCATATTTTGTGGATCTTATGAATAGGGTATTCAGGGATCAGTTGAATAGGTTCGTGCTTGTGTTCGTGGATGATATTTTGGTTTATTCCAGAACTGAGGAAGAGCACAAGACGCACTTGAGGATTGTTTTGGAAATACTACGGAATCATCAGCTGAAGGCTAAGTTTTCGAAGTGTCACTTCTGGAAGAGTGAAGTGAGGTTCTTAGGCCATGTTATCTCTGGAAATGGAATAGCGGTTGATCCCGCTAAGGTGGCAGCAATCCAGGATTGGATTAGACCTAAGAATGCATCTGATGTGAGAAGTTTTCTTGGATTAGCAGGATATTATCGTCGGTTTATCAAAGACTTTTCCAAGATAGCTGCACCGTTGACAGGATTGACGAAAAAGAACCAAGTGTTCAGATGGGATGACAAGTGTGAGCAAGCTTTCGTAATCCTGAAAGAGCGACTGACAAGTGCTCCTGTTTTGACTATTCCAAGTGGGAATGATGAGATGGTGGTTTACACCGATGCATGTGGCACTGGGCTAGGAGCGGTGCTAATGCAGAAGGATAAAGTTGTTGCGTATGCTAGTCGACAACTGAAGCTGCATGAAAGGAATTATCCGACTCATGATTTGGAGTTAGCGGCGATTGTGTTTGCTTTGAAGATGTGGAGACATTATCTATTGGGAGTTCGATTCGAGTTGTTTACAGATCATAAGTCGTTGAAGTATCTGTTCTCCCAAAAGGATTTGAATCTTCGACAGCAAAGGTGGCTAGAGTTCTTAGCATCGTATGATTTTGGTATAGCCTATACTCCGGGAAAAGGTAACGCGGTGGCTGATGCGTTAAGTCGAAGACATGCAGGATTGGGAGCCATGTTTTCGGAATGGAAGAGTCTCGAGTATTTGGCTGGATTTGACTTCAGGCCTAGATGTGAATTGGAACCTGAGATGTTGGCAAACTTATCGATAAGACCTACTCTTGTGGAAAGGATTGGAGAGAGCCAAAGGCGAGACGATAAGCTTGTCAAGATTATCTGTGATTTGGAATCCGGATTGGACCCGGAGAAAGATAAGGGATTCGAGGTCGATCGAGAGGGTTGGCTTCGAAAGCAAGGACGATTGGTTGTTCCCGATGTAGATGGATTGAGAGATGAAGTTCTGAGGGAAAGTCATCACTCGAAGTTGACAATTCATCCAGGTGGAAATAAGATGTATCGGGATATGAAGAGAGCTTACTACTGGGAAGGTATGAAGAAAGATGTTGGAAATTTTATTTCCAAGTGTATGAATTGCCAGTTGGTGAAAGCTGAGCAGAAGAAGCCCAGTGGATTGCTTCAGCCATTAGAGGTTCCTACATGGAAATGGGAGCAAGTGTCGATGGATTTTATCGATGGTCTACCTAGAACCAGGGCAGGGAATGAAGGGATTTGGGTCATAGTAGATCGTTTGACCAAAAGTGCAAGGTTCATTCCTGTTCGATCGACTAGGACTGCATCGAAGTTGGCTGAGTTGTATGTGAAGTGGATTGTTCGATTCCATGGTGTTCCGAAGAGTATAGTGAGCGATCGAGACCCATTGTTCACTAGTGGATTTGGAAGAGCTTCCAGGAAGTTTTGGGAACCAAGTTGTGTTTGAGTACAGCTTATCACCCTCAAACGGATGGTCAGACTGAGAGAGTCAACCGAGTATTGGAAGATCTTCTTAGGGCATGTGTTTTGGACTTCGGAGGATCATGGGAAGATCACCTTCATTTGGTGGAGTTTGCTTATAATAACAGTTATCAGTCGAGTATTGGTATGGCACCATATGAAGCATTGTATGGAAGACCGTGTAACTCTCCGACATGTTGGTTGGAAACTGGAGAAAAGCTGATACTTGGGCCAGAGATGATTCGACAGACTTCGGATTGTATAGAGATCATTCGGCAAAGAATGAAGGCAGCCCAAGATCGTCAGAAAAGTTATGCAGATAATCGTCGAAAGGATTTGGAATTCGACGTAGATGATATGGTATTTGTGAAGATTTCTCCATTGAAGAATGTTATTAGATTCGGGAAGAAAGGAAAGATAACTCCGAGATTTGTTGGACCATTTCCGATTATCGAGCGTATTGGAAAGCTCGCTTATAGATTGGAGTTACCGGAAAAGATGGCGGGTGTGCACAATGTTTTTCATGTATCGTATCTACGGAAGTATGTGCACGACCCAACTACAGTGGTTTCTGCTGATAGCTGTGAAGACTTAGAGCTTGATCCAGTGGTTTCGAGACCTCGTAAGCCGCTTCGTATTGTTGAAACCGATACGAAACAGCTTAGGAGGAAGACGATTACGTTGCTCAAGGTACAATGGAGTGATGATGTTAACGACTGTACGTGGGAGGAGGAAGAGAGGATGAAGGCAGCTCATCCCGAACTCTTCGAGGTATGGCCCTAAAGTGTCGTGACATCTCATGAATTTGTAGCTTGTTCTAAGTCTTAGAATTCTGCATGCTAGGCTAGAATTGGATGCATGGTTTGTTGATTGCTATGGATGATAGGCATGCGGAATAATTCTGATTGCTGTCGATTGCTTGGAATTTCGGGGGCGAAATTCCTAAGGGGGAGAGAATGTAACGACCCGTATTTTACGTGTCGATAAATCGTAGAATTTGCAGGTCGTTAGTGTTGTTTATATTGTCTCTAGCCTGAGTCATATGGAGAGTAACTCGTGTGTTGAAGTATTGAGTCGTGACCGACTCATAAGTTGGAACGAGTTATGGAGTTAACTCGTGACTGAGTCAAGAGTTGCCGAGTTGAGTCTAGGTCGCATAACCGACCTAAGGAAGTTTAGGTCGTATGACCGACCTAAGGTAGTGGCCGAGCTACAGGAGTTAACTGGATAGGGATTTGGACCGACCTAAGGGGGTTGACCGACTTAGTGGTGGCCGACTTAGTGGAGATGCCGAGCTAGCGAAGTTACCGGGATAAGACGTTAAGGGGAATACCGGCTTAAGGAGCTACGAGTTATTGTTAGGTCGTTAGCTCGGTAGGATTTAGGTCGGTCGAGGGGTAAGGTCGTGTGCGACCTAAGTTGGTTCTATGCTAAGCCGTTAGGTCGGTGGGGTGATTAAGGTACGTGTGTAGTTAGGTCGGTCATAGGTGTTAGGGACTTAGGTCGGTAAGGGATAGGTCGGCACTTGTATTGATTCGTAAGTCGGCTAGGCATTAGGGCAGACCATGTGTTAGGTCGTGTGACCCTATGTGTGTGTCGTGTGGTTGGGTCGGCATCTGGTTTAGTTGATAAGTCGGCAAGGTGTGTTAGGTAGTTGGGTCGGTCATGCCGTGTTATAATTAGGTCGTGTGGACCCGTGTCTTTTGTTAAGTCGCAGAACGACTTAGTGTTAGGTCGGCAGAGTGTTGGGTCGGCAGAGGGTTAGGTCGGCGGCGACTTAGGGACGGCCGAGATAAGGGGTGTTCAGCCTATAAATAGAGGACTTTGGCTCACTTTTTGGCACCGGTTTTTGAAGTGACGAAGTGCTGCCATTTTGAAGACTCGCCTACAACATTTCTTCATCTTCTTTTCTCCATTCTAATCTAGTTCTAACATCCATCCAAGATCGAAGATAGGGATCGAAGATTCAAGCGCCAAAGTTGAAGATCTTCATCCGTTCGAGCTAGATTTCATCGTTTCTAGTGAGATTTCGCCGGATCAAGTCTTGATCTCCGCTGTCCAGATCTGAAGTGTTTAGATTTAGAGGTGTTTGGGTGATTTGGTGAGTGGTAGTTATCTCTCACGCGGATCCAAAGGAGTATATTGGATTGGTGACTTGTTTGAGTGATAAAGTTAGAGATTTCATGCATTTTTCTTAGATCCAAGTCTAGATCCATTGTTTCTAAAGATGTTTACTTATGCAAGTTTAATTAACTAGTATTAGAGACAAAACCCATGTTTTATATTTGATAGATCTATGCTAAAAACCATGATTTCACATATGTTGGACTTTTGCTCATTTATTTACGAAATTGCCATTATTGTTGATATTACTTGTTAGATCTTGTTTGAATGCTTGATTGTTTGTATTGATGGTTGGTTTGGATTGTTTTAAGTTAGCTAATGGTTGATTTGGAACAAGATGGTTCGAGATGATTCAATAGCTAAGTGGAAAGGCTCTTGAATGGTGGAAGCTGCCTGTAACATATGAAGCGGATGTGGAAGCTCATATGAATGGATTCGAGGATATGAGATCTTGCCATGATGCGAGAAGGCAAAGCATGATTGAGTTGGGACTTTGCTATGATATGATGAGGCAAGGCTTATGTTGAGAGGGGACGGGTCATGATGACGTTCCAAGATGGAAGACTTTGCTATGATGTGATGAGGCAAGACATATGATGTGATGGGACGGGTCACGATGACGTTCCAAGCACGGGTCATGACGACGTGCAAAGCTATAACTCGGTGATGCGGTCCGGGTTGGTGTGGATAATGGTTAGCTTGGGAGGCGCTTGAGCTAGTATGGAAATGGTCGTCAAGGAGGATGACTAGGAGGCTGAGACTTCATCGTTGTTGAAGGTTCTAGCATACTCAAAGCAAGGGTACGTTGGAACGGGTCACGATGACGTTCCAAGCACGGGTCACGATGACGTGCTAGTACTCTGGGCTGATGCGTTCGGCTTAGGCACGGGTCACGATGACGTGTGGAGCTGTGTCTAGACCGGGGTTACCATTAGCCCTTGACAGGTGGTCATTCAACTAACGGTGATATCAAGGCAATGATAACAGTGATAGCCAGAGTCATGGATGTTTGGTTGTATTATCATTCGGTCTCAAGAGCGGTGTTTTCTGGGTGCTTATCTGATCTTGGTTTAGGCCTTGGGGGTTTGTAATTGGAAAACATCGTCCTTGACTCGAGTGGTTATTGCTTTATCTTAATTGTCTATATTGTTATGCTTGATTCTCCTTAGTGTGTGTCTGGGGGCTATCACTGTGAGATGAGGTGGAGTGGGATGGTTTGGTTCCTATTCCTTTTATTCCTTATGCTCTTTTGGTATGTTTGATTGTTAATTTACTGCTCACTAAGACTTTGTCTGACTCAAGGTTTTATGTCTCCTCTTATTACCTTGGGCTGTTCATCCATGTTGGGATGGGCAGACTAGGTAGCAGGTGGCAGGTGCTGTGCTTAGAGTGTTTCCGCTGATGATGACGAAGACGAGTAGGAGGCTATGCATATTATTTCTTTCTATATGTACTGGGTATCCGCTGCTGTATTTGATTGAGTGTTATGTAGTGAGGTCTTGTTGTATGGATTTGTTGAGATGATTGTATAAAACTATTGTGATGCCTATATGATGATTTTCTGTTATGAGACTTCACTATATATTTCTCTATTGTATTTTATCCATGCGCTGTGAGTTACGATAGAGATTCTGCGATTTTATTTTACCCTGACTATCGTCCATGGCTACCTGGCACACCTTTCAGCGCACTATTCTCTTGTTTTGGTGCGGGAGTCATGGGCGGTCGTCACAGGCACTGTTTCGTCATTTTGGACGGATGTTGCACCTTGCACCGTAGATGTTGCACCCTGTGGATATCGATTCTTCGGAGGGCCGTAACTCTTGGCTCGTTTAGAGTTACGGGAGCCATAACCAGTCAAAACGAAGGTATCTGTGAGTTCTACAACTATGACAGCTTTCAGCCGTCACTGGTTAGTTTCATACCCAAAAATCCTATCCGAACCTCAATCGGGTCATGGAAGTTTTTTACCCTTCGTTTTTTCGTCACGTGGATTTTTTATGTAAAATGGGATCCCCGTGGCTGGTCTATGATTTACCATCGCTGGAGAGTTGTGCACCATGGTACTGCAATGTTTCAAATCCATGCACTCATTTCTAAAGGTCGTACGACACTGTTTCGTCATTTTGGACGGATGTTGCACCTTGCACCGTAGATGTTGCACCCTGTGGATATCGATTCTTCGGAGGGCCATAACTCTTGGCTCGTTTAGAATTACGGGAGCCATAACCTATCAAAACGAAGGTATCTGTGAGTTCTACAGCTATGACAGCTTTCAGCCGTCACTGGTTAGTTTCATACCCAAAAATCCTATCCGAACCTCAATCGGGTCATGGAAGTTTTTTACCCTTCGTTTTTTCGTCAAGTGGATTTTTTCTGTAAAACGGGATCCCCGTGGCTGGTCTATGATTTACCATCGCTGGAGAGTGGTGCACCATGGTACTGCAATGTTTCAAAATCCATGCACTCATTTCTAAAGGTCGTACGGCACTGTTTCGTCATTTTGGACGGATGTTGCACCTTGCACCGTAGGTGTTGCACCCTGTGGATATCGATTCTTCGGAGGGCCATAACTCTTGGCTCGTTTAGAGTTACGGGATCCATAACCAGTCAAAACGAAGGTATCTGTGAGTTCTACAGCTATGACAGCTTTCAGCGGCCACTGGTTAGTTTCATACCCAAAAAATCCTATCCGAACCTCAATCGGGTCAAGGAAGTATTTTACCCTTCGTTTTTTCGTCACGTGGATTTTTTCTGTAAAACGGGTTCCCCGTGGCTGGTCTATGATTTACCATCGCTGGAGAGTGGTGCACCATGGTACCGCAATGTTTCAAATCCAAGCACTCATTTCTAAAGGTCGTACGACACTGTTTCGTCATTTTGGACGGATGTTGCACCTCGCACCGTAGATGTTGCACCCTGTGGATATCGATTCTTCGGAGGGCCATAACTCTTGGCTCGTTTAGAGTTACGGGTGCCATAACCAGTCAAAACGAAGGTATCTGTGAGTTCTACAGCTATGACAGCTTTCAACCGTCACTGGTTAGTTTCATACCAAAAAAATCCTATCCGAACCTCAATCGGGTCAAGGAAGTATTTTACCCTTCGTTTTTTCGTCACGTGGATTTTTTCTGTAAAACGGGATCCCCGTGGCTGGTCTATGATTTACCATCGCTGGAGAGTGGTGCACCATGGTACCGCAATGTTTCAAATCCATGCACTCATTTCTAAAGGTCGTACGGCACTGTTTCGTCATTTTGGACGGATGTTGCACCTTGCACCGTAGATGTTGCACCCTGTGGATATCGATTCTTCGGAGGGCCATAACTCTTGGCTCGTTTAGAGTTACGGGAGCCATAACCAGTCAAAACGAAGGTATCTGTGAGTTCTACAGCTATAACAGCTTTCAGCCGTCACTGGTTAGTTTCATACCCAAAAATCCTATCCGAACCTCAATCGGGTCATGGAAGTTTTTTACCCTTCGTTTTTTCGTCACGTGGATTTTTTCTGTAAAATGGGATCCCCGTGGCTGGTCTATGATTTACCATCGCTGGAGAGTGGGGCACCATGGTACTGCAATGTTTCAAATCCATGCACTCATTTCTAAAGGTCGTACGGCACTGTTTCGTCATTTTGGACGGATGTTGCACCTTGCACCGTAGATGTTGCACCCCGTGGATATCGATTCTTCGGAGGGCCATAACTCTTGGCTCGTTTAGAGTTACGGGATCCATAACCAGTCAAAACGAAGGTATCTGTGAGTTCTACAGCTATGACAGCTTTTAGCCGTCACTGGTTAGTTTCATACCCAAAAAATCCTATTCGAACCTCAATCGGGTAAAGGAAGTATTTTACCCTTCGTTTTTTCGTCACGTGGATTTTTTCTGTAAAACGGGATCCCCGTGGCTGGTCTATGATTTACCATCGCTGGAAAGTGGTGCACCATTGTACCGCAATGTTTAAAATCCATGCACTCATTTCTAAAGGTCGTACGGCACTGTTTCGTCATTTTGGATGGATGTTGCACCTTGCACCGTAGATGTTGCACCCTGTGGATATCGATTCTTCGGAGGGCCGCAACTCTTGGCTCGTTTAGAGTTACGGGAGCCATAACCAGTCAAAACGAAGGTATCTGTGAGTTCTACAACTATGACAGCTTTCAGCCGTCACTGGTTAGTTTCATACCCAAAAATCCTATCCGAACCTCAATCGGGTCATGGAAGTTTTTTACCCTTCGTTTTTTCGTCACGTGGATTTTTTATGTAAAATGGGATCCCCGTGGCTGGTCTATGATTTACCATCGCTGGAGAGTGGTGCACCATGGTACTGCAATGTTTCAAATCCATGCACTCATTTCTAAAGGTCGTACGGCACTGTTTCGTCATTTTGGACGGATATTGCACCTTGCACCGTAGATGTTGCACCCTGTGGATATCGATTCTTCGGAGGGCCATAACTCATTGCTCGTTTAGAGTTACGTGTGCCATAACTAGTCAAAACGAAGGTATCTGTGAGTTCTACAGCTGTGACAGCTTTCAGCCGTCACTGGTTAGTTTCATTCCCAAAAAATCCTATCCGAACCTCAATCGGGTCAAGGAAGTATTTTACCCTTCGTTTTTTCGTCACGTGGATTTTTTCTGTAAAACGGGATCCCCGTGGCTGGTCTATGATTTACCATCGCTGGAGAGTGGTGCACCATGGTACCGCAATGTTTCAAATCCATGCACTCATTTCTAAAGGTCGTACGACACTATTTCGTCATTTTGGACGGATGTTGCACCTTGCACCGTAGATGTTGCACCCTGTGGATATCGATTCTTCGGAGGGCCATAACTCTTGGCTCGTTTAGAGTTACGGGAGCCATAACCAGTCAAAACGAAGGTATCTGTGAGTTCTTCAGCTATGACAGCTTTCAGGCGTCAATGGTTAGTTTCATACCCAAAAAATCCTATCCGAACCTCAATCGGGTCAAGGAAGTTTTTTACCCTTCGTTTTTTCGTCACGTGGATTTTTTCTGTAAAACGGGATCCCCGTGACTGGTCTATGATTTACCATCACTGGAGAGTGGTGCACCATGGTACTGCAATGTTTCAAATACATGAACTCATTTCTAAAGGTCGTACGGCACTGTTTCGTCATTTTGGACGGATGTTGCACCTTGCACCGTAGATGTTGCACCCTGTGGATATCGATTCTTCGGAGGGCCATAATTCTTGGCTCGTTTAGAGTTACGGGAGCCATAACCAGTCAAAACGAAGGTATCTGTGAGTTCTACAGCTATGACATCTTTCAGCCGTCACTGGTTAGTTTCATACCCAAAAAATCCTATCCGAACCTCAATCGGGTCAAGGAAGTATTTTACCCTTCGTTTTTTCGTCACGTGGATTTTTTCTGTAAAACGGGATCCCCGTGGCTGGTCTATGATTTACCATCGCTGGAGAGTGGTGCACCATGGTACTGCAATGTTTCAAATCCATGCACTCATTTCTAAAGGTCGTACGTAACTGTTTCGTCATTTTGGACGGATGTTGCACCTTGCACCGTAGATGTTGCACCCTGTGGATATCGATTCTTCAGAGGCCCATAACTCTTGGCTCGTTTAGAGTTACGGGAGCCATAACATGGCAAAACGAAGGTATCTGTGAGTTCTACCGCTATGACAGCTTTCAGCCGTCACTGGTTAGTTTCATACCCAAAAATCCTATCCGAACCTCAATCGGGTCATGGAAGATTTTTACCCTTCGTTTTTTCGTCACGTGGATTTTTTCTGTAAAACGGGATCCCCGTGGCTGGTCTATGATTTACCATCGCTGGAGAGTGGTGCACCATGGTACCACAATGTTTCAAATCCATGCACTCATTTCTAAAGGTCGTACGGCACTGTTTCGTCATTTTGGACGGATGTTGCACCTTGCACCGTAGATGTTGCACCCTGTGGATATCGATTCTTCGGAGGGCCATAACTCTTGGCTCGTTTAGAGTTACGGGAGCCATAACCAGTCAAAACGAAGGTATCTGTGAGTTCTACAGCTATGACATCTTTCAGCCGTCACTGGTTAGTTTCATACCCAAAAAATCCTATCCGAACCTCAATCGGGTCAAGGAATTATTTTACCCTTCGTTTTTTCGTCACGTGGATTTTTTCTGTAAAACGGGATCCCCGTGGCTGGTCTATGATTTACCATCGCTGGAGAGTGGTGCACCATGGTACTGCAATGATTCAAATCCATGCACTCATTTCTAAAGGTCGTACGTAACTGTTTCGTCATTTTGGACGGATGTTGCACCTTGCACCGTAGATGTTGCACCCTGTGGATATCGATTCTTCAGAGGCCCATAACTCTTGGCTCGTTTAGAGTTACGGGAGCCATAACATGGCAAAACGAAGGTATCTGTGAATTCTACCGCTATGACAGCTTTCAGCCGTCACTGGTTAGTTTCATACCCAAAAATCCTATCCGAACCTCAATCGGGTCATGGAAGATTTTTACCCTTCGTTTTTTCGTCACGTGGATTTTTTCTGTAAAACGGGATCCCCGTGGCTGGTCTATGATTTACCATCGCTGGAGAGTGGTGCACCATGGTACCACAATGTTTCAAATCCATGCACTCATTTCTAAAGGTCGTACGGCACTGTTTCGTCATTTTGGACGGATGTTGCACCTAGCACCGTAGATGTTGCACCCTGTGGATATCGATTCTTCGGAGGGCCATAACTCTTGGCTCGTTTAGAGTTACGGGATCCATAACCAGTCAAAACGAAGGTATCTGTGAGTTCTACAGCTATGACAGCTTTCAGCCGTCACTGGTTAGTTGCATACCCAAAAAATCCTATCCGAACCTCAATCGGGTCAAGGAAGTATTTTACCCTTCGTTTTTTCGTTACGTGGATTTTTTCTGTAAAACGGGATCCCCGTGGCTGGTCTATGATTTACCATCGCTGGAGAGTGGTGCACCATGGTACTGCAATATTTCAAATCCATGCACTCATTTCTAAAGGTCATACGGCACTATTTCGTCATTTTGGACGGATGTTGCACCTTGCACCGTAGATGTTGCACCCTGTGGATATCGATTCTTCGGAGGGCCATAACTCTTGGCTCGTTTAGAGTTACGGGAGCCATAACCTATCAAAACGAAGGTATCTGTGAGTTCTACCGCTATGACAGCTTTCTGCCGTCACTGGTTAGTTTCATACCCAAAAATCCTATCCGAACCTCAATCGGGTCATGGAAGTTTTTTACCCTTCGTTTTTTCGTCACGTGGATTTTTTCTGTAAAACGGGATCCCCGTGGCTGGTCTATGATTTACCATCGCTGGAGTGTGGTGCACCATGGTACTGCAATGTTTCAAATCCATGCACTCATTTCTAAAGGTCGTACGGCACTGTTTCGTCATTTTGGACGGATGTTGCATCTTGCACCGTAGATGTTGCACCCTGTGGATATCGATTCTTCGGAGGGCCATAACTCTTGGCTCGTTTAGAGTTACGGGATCCATAACCAGTCAAAACGAAGGTATCTGTGAGTTCTACAGCTATGACAGCTTTCAGCGGTCACTAGTTAGTTTCATACCCAAAAAATCATATCCGAACCTCAATCGGGTCAAGGAAGTATTTTACCCTTCGTTTTTTCGTCACGTGGATTTTTTCTGTTAAACGGGATCCCCGTGGCTGGTCTATGATTTACCATCGCTGGAGAGTGGTGCACCATGGTACCGCAATGTTTAAAATCCATGCATTCATTTCTAAAGGTCGTACGACACTGTTTCGTCATTTTGGACGGATGTTGCACCTTGCACCGTAGATGTTGCACCCTGTGGATATCGATTCTTCGGAGAGCCATAACTCTTGGCTCGTTTAGAGTTACGGGAGCCATAACCAGTCAAAACGAAGGTATCTGTGAGTTCTACAGCTATGACAGCTTTCAGGCGTCACTGGTTAGTTTCATACCCAAAAAATCCTATCCGAACCTCAATCGGGTCAAGGAAGTATTTTACCCTTCGTTTTTTCGTCACGTGGATTTTTCTGTAAAACGGGATCCCCGTGGCTGGTCTATGATTTACCATCGCTGGAGAGTGGTGCACCATGGTACTGCAATGTTTCAAATCCATGCACTCATTTCTAAAGGTCGTACGGCACTGTTTCGTCATTTTGGACGGATGTTGCACCTTGCACCGTAGATGTTGCACCCTGTGGATATCGATTCTTCGGAGGGCCATAACTCTTGGCTCGTTTAGAATTACGGGAGCCATAACCTATCAAAACGAAGGTATCTGTGAGTTCTACAGCTATGACAGCTTTCAACCGTCACTGGTTAGTTTCATACCCAAAAATCCTATCCGAACCTCAATCGGGTCATGGAAGTTTTTTACCCTTCGTTTTTTCGTCAAGTGGATTTTTTCTGTAAAACGGGATCCCCGTGGCTGGTCTATGATTTACCATCGCTGGAGAGTGGTGCACCATGGTACTGCAATGTTTCAAAATCCATGCACTCATTTCTAAAGGTCGTACGGCACTGTTTCGTCATTTTGGACGGATGTTGCACCTTGCACCGTAGGTGTTGCACCCTGTGGATATCGATTCTTCGGAGGGCCATAACTCTTGGCTCGTTTAGAGTTACGGGATCCATAACCAGTCAAAACGAAGGTATCTGTGAGTTCTACAGCTATGACAGCTTTCAGCGGCCACTAGTTAGTTTCATACCCAAAAAATCCTATCCGAACCTCAATCGGGTCAAGGAAGTATTTTACCCTTCGTTTTTTCGTCACGTGGATTTTTCTGTAAAACGGGTTCCCCGTGGCTGGTCTATGATTTACCATCACTGGAGAGTGGTGCACCATGGTACCGCAATGTTTCAAATCCAAGCACTCATTTCTAAAGGTCGTACGGCACTGTTTCGTCATTTTGGACGGATGTTGCACCTTGCACCGTAGATGTTGCACCCTGTGGATATCGATTCTTCGGAGGGCCATAACTCTTGGCTCGTTTAGAGTTACGGGTGCCATAACCAGTCAAAACGAAGGTATCTGTGAGTTCTACAGCTATGACAGCTTTCAACCGTCACTGGTTAGTTTCATACCAAAAAAATCCTATCCGAACCTCAATCGGGTCAAGGAAGTATTTTACCCTTCGTTTTTTGTCACGTGGATTTTTTCTGTAAAACGGGATCCCCGTGGCTGGTCTATGATTTACCATCGCTGGAGAGTGGTGCACCATGGTACCGCAATGTTTCAAATCCATGCACTCATTTCTAAAGGTCGTACGGCACTGTTTCGTCATTTTGGACGGATGTTGCACCTTGCACCGTAAATGTTGCACCCTGTGGATATCGATTCTTCGGAGGGCCATAACTCTTGGCTCGTTTAGAGTTACGGGAGCCATAACCAGTCAAAACGAAGGTATCTGTGAGTTCTACAGCTATGACAGCTTTCAGCCGTCACTGGTTAGTTTCATACCCAAAAATCCTATCCGAACCTCAATCGGGTCATGGAAGTTTTTTACCCTTCGTTTTTTCGTCACGTGGATTTTTTCTGTAAAATGGGATCCCCGTGGCTGGTCTATGATTTACCATCGCTGGAGAGTGGGGCACCATGGTACTGCAATGTTTCAAATCCATGCACTCATTTCTAAAGGTCGTACGACACTGTTTCGTCATTTTGGACGGATGTTGCACCTTGCACCGTAGATGTTGCACCCTGTGTATATCGATTCTTCGGAGGGCCATAACTCTTGGCTCGTTTAGAGTTACGGGATCCATAACCAGTCAAAACGAAGGTATCTGTGAGTTCTACATTTATGACAGCTTTCAGCCGTCACTGGTTAGTTTCATACCCAAAAAATCCTATTCGAACCTCAATCGGGTCAAGAAGTATTTTACCCTTTGTTTTTTCGTCACGTGGATTTTTTCTGTAAAACGGGATCCCCATAGCTGGTCTATGATTTACCATCGCTGGAAAGTGGTGCACCATGGTACCGCAATGTTTAAAATCCATGCACTAATTTCTAAAGGTCGTACGGCACTGTTTCGTCATTTTGGACGGATGTTGCACCTTGCACCGTAGATGTTGCACCCTGTGGATATCGATTCTTCGGAGGGCCGTAACTCTTGGCTCGTTTAGAGTTACGGGAGCCATAACCAGTCAAAACGAAGGTATCTATGAGTTCTACAACTATGACAGCTTTCAGCCGTCACTGGTTAGTTTCGTACCCAAAAATCCTATCCGAACCTCAATCGGGTCATGGAAGTTTTTTACCCTTCGTTTTTTCGTCACGTGGATTTTTTATGTAAAATGGGATCCCCGTGGCTGGTCTATGATTTACCATCGCTGGAGAGTGGTGCACCATGGTACTGCAATGTTTCAAATCCATGCACACATTTCTAAAGGTCGTACGGCACTGTTTCGTCATTTTGGACGGATATTGCACCTTGCACCGTAGATGTTGCACCCTGTGGATATCGATTCTTCGGAGGGCCATAACTCATTGCTCGTTTAGAGTTACGTATGCCATAACCAGTCAAAACGAAGGTATCTGTGAGTTCTACAGCTATGACAGCTTTCAGATGTCACTGGTTAGTTTCATACCCAAAAAATCCTATCCGAACCTCAATCGGGTCAAGGAAGTATTTTACCCTTCGTTTTTTCGTCACGTGGATTTTTTCTGTAAAACGGGATCCCCGTGGCTGGTCTATGATTTACCATCGCTGGAGAGTGGTGCACCATGGTACCGCAATGTTTCAAATCCATGCACTCATTTCTAAAGGTCGTACGACACTGTTTCATCATTTTGGACGGATGTTGCACCTTGCACCGTAGATGTTGCACCCTATGGATATCGATTCTTCGGAGGGCCATAACTCTTGGCTCGTTTAGAGTTACGGGAGCCATAACCAGTCAAAACGAAGGTATCTGTGAGTTCTTCAGCTATGACATCTTTCAGGCGTCAATGGTTAGTTTCATACCCAAAAAATCCTATCCGAACCTCAATCGGGTCAAGGAAGTTTTTTACCCTTCGTTTTTTCATCACGTGGATTTTTTCTGTAAAACGGGATCCCGTGACTGGTCTATGATTTACCATCACTGGAGAGTGGTGCACCATGGTACCGTGCACTCATACCCAAAAAATCCTATTCGAACCTCAATCGGGTCAAGAAGTATTTTACCCTTTGTTTTTTCGTCACGTGGATTTTTTCTGTAAAACGGGATCCCCATAGCTGGTCTATGATTTACCATCGCTGGAAAGTGGTGCACCATGGTACCGCAATGTTTAAAATCCATGCACTCATTTCTAAAGGTCGTACGGCACTGTTTCGTCATTTTGGACGGATGTTGCACCTTGCACCGTAGATGTTGCACCCTGTGGATATCGATTCTTCGGAGGGCCGTAACTCTTGGCTCGTTTAGAGTTACGGGAGCCATAACCAGTCAAAACGAAGGTATCTATGAGTTCTACAACTATGACAGCTTTCAGCCGTCACTGGTTAGTTTCGTACCCAAAAATCCTATCCGAACCTCAATCGGGTCATGGAAGTTTTTTACCCTTCGTTTTTTCGTCACGTGGATTTTTTATGTAAAATGGGATCCCCGTGGCTGGTCTATGATTTACCATCGCTGGAGAGTGGTGCACCATGGTACTGCAATGTTTCAAATCCATGCACTCATTTCTAAAGGTCGTACGGCACTGTTTCGTCATTTTGGACGGATATTGCACCTTGCACCGTAGATGTTGCACCCTGTGGATATCGATTCTTCGGAGGGCCATAACTCATTGCTCGTTTAGAGTTACGTATGCCATAACCAGTCAAAACGAAGGTATCTGTGAGTTCTACAGCTATGACAGCTTTCAGCCGTCACTGGTTAGTTTCATACCCAAAAAATCCTATCCGAACCTCAATCGGGTCAAGGAAGTATTTTACCCTTCGTTTTTTCGTCACGTGGAATTTTTCTGTAAAACGGGATCCCCGTGGCTGGTCTATGATTTACCATCGCTGGAGAGTGGTGCACCATGGTACCGCAATGTTTCAAATCCATGCACTCATTTCTAAAGGTCGTACGACACTGTTTCGTCATTTTGGACGGATGTTGCACCTTGCACCGTAGATGTTGCACCCTATGGGTATCGATTCTTCGGAGGGCCATAACTCTTGGCTCGTTTAGAATTACGGGAGCCATAACCAGTCAAAACGAAGGTATCTGTGAGTTCTTCAGCTATGACAGCTTTCAGGCGTCAATGGTTAGTTTCATACCCAAAAAATCCTATCCGAACCTCAATCGGGTCAAGGAAGTTTTTTACCCTTCGTTTTTTCGTCACGTGGATTTTTTCTGTAAAACGGGATCCCGTGACTGGTCTATGATTTACCATCACTGGAGAGTGGTGCACCATGTTTCAAATCCATGCACTCATTTCTAAAGGTCGTACGGCACTGTTTCGTCATTTTGGACGGATGTTGCACCTTGCACCGTAGATGTTGCACCCTGTGGATATCGATTCTTCGGAGGGCCATAACTCTTGGCTCGTTTAGAGTTACGGGATCCATAACCAGTCAAAACGAAGGAATCTGTGAGTTCTACAGCTATGACAGCTTTCAGCGGTCACTGGTTAGTTTCATACCCAAAAAATCCTATCCGAACCTCAATCGGGTCAAGGAAGTATTTTACCCTTCGTTTTTTCGTCACGTGGATTTTTTCTGTAAAACGGGTTCCCCATGGCTGGTCTATGATTTACCATCGCTGGAGAGTGGTGCACCATGGTACCGCAATGTTTCAAATCCATGCACTCATTTCTAAAGGTCGTACGGCACTGTTTCGTCATTTTGGACGGATGTTGCACCTTGCACCGTAGATGTTGCACCCTGTGGATATCGATTCTTCGGAGAGCCATAACTCTTGGCTCGTTTAGAGTTACGGGTGCCATAACCAGTCAAAACGAAGGTATCTGTGAGTTCTACAGCTACGACAGCTTTCAGCCGTCACTGGTTAGTTTCATACCAAAAAAATCCTATCCGAACCGAAATCGGGTCAAGGAAGTATTTTACCCTTCGTTTTTTCGTCACGTTGATTTTTTCTGTAAAACGGGATCCCCGTGGCTGGTCTATGATTTACCATTGCTGGAGAGTGGTGCACCATGGTACCGCAATGTTTCAAATCCATGCACTCATTTCTAAAGGTCGTACGGCACTGTTTCGTCATTTTGGACGGATGTTGCACCTTGCACCGTAGATGTTGCACCCTGTGGATATCGATTCTTCGGAGGGCCATAACTCTTGGCTCGTTTAGAGTTACGGGAGCCATAACCAGTCAAAACGAAGGTATCTGTGAGTTCTACAGCTATGACAGCATTCAGCCGTCACTGGTTAGTTTCATACCCAAAAATCCTATCCGAACCTCAATCGGGTCATGGAAGTTTTTTACCCTTCGTTTTTTCGTCACGTGGATTTTTTCTGTAAAATGGGATCCCCGTGGCTGGTCTATGATTTAACATCGCTGGAGAGTGGTGCACCATGGTACTGCAATGTTTCAAATCCATGCACTCATTTCTAAAGGTCGTACGGCACTGTTTCGTCATTTTGGACGGATGTTGCACCTTGCACCGTAGATGTTGCACCCTGTGGATATCGATTCTTCGGAGGGCCATAACTCATTGCTCGTTTAGAGTTACGTATGCCATAACCAGTCAAAACGAAGGTATCTGTGAGTTCTACAGCTATGACAGCTTTCAGATGTCACTGGTTAGTTTCATACCCAAAAAATCCTATCCGAACCTCAATCGGGTCAAGGAAGTATTTTACCCTTCGTTTTTTCGTCACGTGGATTTTTTCTGTAAAACGGGATCCCCGTGGCTGGTCTATGATTTACCATCGCTGGAGAGTGGTGCACCATGGTACCGCAATGTTTCAAATCCATGCACTCATTTCTAAAGGTCGTACGACACTGTTTCATCATTTTGGACGGATGTTGCACCTTGCACCGTAGATGTTGCACCCTATGGATATCGATTCTTCGGAGGGCCATAACTCTTGGCTCGTTTAGAGTTACGGGAGCCATAACCAGTCAAAACGAAGGTATCTGTGAGTTCTTCAGCTATGACATCTTTCAGGCGTCAATGGTTAGTTTCATACCCAAAAAATCCTATCCGAACCTCAATCGGGTCAAGGAAGTTTTTTACCCTTCGTTTTTTCATCACGTGGATTTTTTCTGTAAAACGGGATCCCGTGACTGGTCTATGATTTACCATCACTGGAGAGTGGTGCACCATGGTACCGTGCACTCATACCCAAAAAATCCTATTCGAACCTCAATCGGGTCAAGAAGTATTTTACCCTTTGTTTTTTCGTCACGTGGATTTTTTCTGTAAAACGGGATCCCCATAGCTGGTCTATGATTTACCATCGCTGGAAAGTGGTGCACCATGGTACCGCAATGTTTAAAATCCATGCACTCATTTCTAAAGGTCGTACGGCACTGTTTCGTCATTTTGGACGGATGTTGCACCTTGCACCGTAGATGTTGCACCCTGTGGATATCGATTCTTCGGAGGGCCGTAACTCTTGGCTCGTTTAGAGTTACGGGAGCCATAACCAGTCAAAACGAAGGTATCTATGAGTTCTACAACTATGACAGCTTTCAGCCGTCACTGGTTAGTTTCGTACCCAAAAATCCTATCCGAACCTCAATCGGGTCATGGAAGTTTTTTACCCTTCGTTTTTTCGTCACGTGGATTTTTTATGTAAAATGGGATCCCCGTGGCTGGTCTATGATTTACCATCGCTGGAGAGTGGTGCACCATGGTACTGCAATGTTTCAAATCCATGCACTCATTTCTAAAGGTCGTACGGCACTGTTTCGTCATTTTGGACGGATATTGCACCTTGCACCGTAGATGTTGCACCCTGTGGATATCGATTCTTCGGAGGGCCATAACTCATTGCTCGTTTAGAGTTACGTATGCCATAACCAGTCAAAACGAAGGTATCTGTGAGTTCTACAGCTATGACAGCTTTCAGCCGTCACTGGTTAGTTTCATACCCAAAAAATCCTATCCGAACCTCAATCGGGTCAAGGAAGTATTTTACCCTTCGTTTTTTCGTCACGTGGAATTTTTCTGTAAAACGGGATCCCCGTGGCTGGTCTATGATTTACCATCGCTGGAGAGTGGTGCACCATGGTACCGCAATGTTTCAAATCCATGCACTCATTTCTAAAGGTCGTACGACACTGTTTCGTCATTTTGGACGGATGTTGCACCTTGCACCGTAGATGTTGCACCCTATGGATATCGATTCTTCGGAGGGCCATAACTCTTGGCTCGTTTAGAGTTACGGGAGCCATAACCAGTCAAAACGAAGGTATCTGTGAGTTCTTCAGCTATGACAGCTTTCAGGCGTCAATGGTTAGTTTCATACCCAAAAAATCCTATCCGAACCTCAATCGGGTCAAGGAAGTTTTTTACCCTTCGTTTTTTCGTCACGTGGATTTTTTCTGTAAAACGGGATCCCGTGACTGGTCTATGATTTACCATCACTGGAGAGTGGTGCACCATGTTTCAAATCCATGCACTCATTTCTAAAGGTCGTACGGCACTGTTTCGTCATTTTGGACGGATGTTGCACCTTGCACCGTAGATGTTGCACCCTGTGGATACCGATTCTTCGGAGGGCCATAACTCTTGGCTCGTTTAGAGTTACGGGATCCATAACCAGTCAAAACGAAGGAATCTGTGAGTTCTACAGCTATGACAGCTTTCAGCGGTCACTGGTTAGTTTCATACCCAAAAAATCCTATCCGAACCTCAATCGGGTCAAGGAAGTATTTTACCCTTCGTTTTTTCGTCACGTGGATTTTTTCTGTAAAACGGGTTCCCCATGGCTGGTCTATGATTTACCATCGCTGGAGAGTGGTGCACCATGGTACCGCAATGTTTCAAATCCATGCACTCATTTCTAAAGGTCGTACGGCACTGTTTCGTCATTTTGGACGGATGTTGCACCTTGCACCGTAGATGTTGCAGCCTGTGGATATCGATTCTTCGGAGGGCCATAACTCTTGGCTCGTTTAGAGTTACGTGTGCCATAACCAGTCAAAACGAAGGTATCTGTGAGTTCTACAGCTATGACAGCTTTCAGCCGTCGCTGGTTAGTTTCATACCAAAAAAATCCTATCCGAACCTCAATCGGGTCAAGGAAGTATTTTACCCTTCGTTTTTGCGTCACGTGGATTTTTTCTGTAAAACGGGATCCCCGTGGCTGGTCTATGATTTACCATCGCTGGAGAGTGGTGCACCATGGTACCGCAATGTTTCAAATCCATGCACTCATTTCTAAAGGTCGTACGGCACTGTTTCGTCATTTTGGACGGATGTTGCACCTTGCACCGTAGATGTTGCACCCTGTGGATATCGATTCTTCGGAGGGCCATAACTCTTGGCTCGTTTAGAGTTACGGGAGCCATAACCAGTCAAAATGAAGGTATCTGTGAGTTCTACAGCTATGACAGCTTTCAGCCGTCACTAGTTAGTTTCATACCCAAAAATCCTATCCGAACCTCAATCGGGTCATGGAAGTTTTTTACCCTTCGATTTTTCGTCACGTGGATTTTTTCTGTAAAATGGGATCCCCGTTGCTGGTCTATGATTTACCATCGCTGGAGAGTGGTGCACCATGGTACGGCAATGTTTCAAATCCATGCACTCATTTCTAAAGGTCGTACGGCACTGTTTCGTCATTTTGGACGGATGTTGCACCTTGCACCGTAGATGTTGCACCCTGTGGATATCGATTCTTCGGAGGGCCATAACTCTTGGCTCGTTTAGAGTTACGGGATCCATAACCAGTCAAAACGAAGGTATCTGTGAGTTCTACAGCTATGACGGCTTTCAGCCGTCACTGGTTAGTTTCATACCCAAAAAATCCTATCCGAACCTCAATCGGGTCAAGGAAGTATTTTACCCTTCGTTTTTTCGTCACGTGGATTTTTTCTGTAAAACGGGATCCCCGTGGCTGGTCTATGATTTACAATCGCTGGAAAGTGGTGCACCATGGTACCGCAATGTTTAAAATCCATGCACTCATTTCTAAAGGTCGTACGGCACTGTTTCGTCATTTTGGACGGATGTTGCACCTTGCACCGTAGATGTTGCACCCTGTGGATATCGATTCTTCGGAGGGCCATAACTCTTGGCTCGTTTAGAGTTACGGGATCCATAACCAGTCAAAACGTAGGTATCTGTGAGTTCTACAGCTACGACAGGTTTCAGCCGTCACTGGTTAGTTTCATACCCAAAAAATCCTATCCGAACCTCATTCGGGTCAAGGAAGTATTTTACCCTTCGTTTTTTCGTCACGTGGATTTTTTCTGTAAAACGGGATCCCCGTGGCTGGTCTATGATTTACCATCGCTGGAGAGTGGTGCACCATGGTACCGCAATGTTTAAAATCCATGCACTCATTTCTAAAGGTCGTACGACACTGTTTCGTCATTTTGGACGGATGTTGCACCTTGCACCGTAGATGTTGCACCCTGTGGATATCGATTCTTCGGAGGGCCATAACTCTTGGCTCGTTTAGAGTTACGGGAGCCATAACCAGTCAAAACGAAGGTATCTGTGAGTTCTACAGCTATGACAGCTTTCAGGCGTCACTGGTTAGTTTCATACCCAAAAAATCCTATCCGAACCTCAATCGGGTCAAGGAAGTTTTTTACCCTTCGTTTTTTCGTCACGTGGATTTTTTCTGTAAAACGGGATCCCCGTGGCTGGTCTATGATTTACCATCGCTGGAGAGTGGTGCACCATGGTACTGCAATGTTTCAAATCCATGCACTCATTTCTAAAGGTCGTACGGCACTGTTTCGTCATTTTGGACGGATGTTGCACCTTGCAAAATAGATGTTGCACCCTGTGGATATCGATTCTTCGGAGGGCCATAACTCTTGGCTCGTTTAGAGTTACGGGAGCCATATCCAGTCAAAACGAAGATATCTGTGAGTTCTACAGCTATGACGGATTTCAGCCGTCACTGGTTAGTTTCATACCTAAAAAATCCTATCCGAACCTCAATCGGGTCAAGGAAGTTTTTTACCCTTCGTTTTTTCGTCACATGGATTTTTTCTGTAAAACGGGATCCCCGTGGCTGGTCTATGATTTACCATTGCTGGAGAGTGGTGCACCATGGTACCGCAATGTTTCAAATACATGCACTCATTTCTAAAGGTCGTACGACACTGTTTCGTCATTTTGGACGGATGTTGCACCTTGCACCGTAGATGTTGCACCCTGTGGATATCGATTCTTCGGAGGGCTATAACTCTTGGCTCGTTTAGAGTTACGGGAGCCATAACCAGTCAGAACGAAGGTATCTGTGAGTTCTACAGCTATGACAGCTTTTAGCCGTCACTGGTTAGTTTCATACCCAAAAAATCCTATCCGAACCTCAATCGGGTCAAGGAAGTATTTTACCCTTCGTTTTTTCGTCACGTGGATTTTTTCTGTAAAACGGGATCCCCGTGGCTGGTCTATGCTTTACCATCGCTGGAGAGTGGTGCACCGTGGTACCACAATGTTTCAAATCCATGCACTCATTTCTAAAGGTCGTACGGCACTGTTTCGTCATTTTGGACGGATGTTGCACCTTGCACCGTAGATGTTGCACCCTGTGGATATCGATTCTTCGGAGGGCCATAACTCTTGGCTCGTTTAGAGTTACGGGAGCCATAACCTGTAAAAACGAAGGTATCTATGAGTTCTACAGCAATGACAGCTTTCAGCCGTCACTGGTTAGTTTCACACCCAAAAATCCTATCCGAACCTCAATCGGGTCATGGAAGTTTTTTACCCTTCGTTTTTTCGTCACGTGGATTTTTTCTGTAAAACGGGATCCCCGTGGCTGGTCTATGATTTACCATCGCTGGAGAGTGGTGCACCGTGGTACCACAATGTTTCAAATCCATGCACTCATTTCTAAAGGTCGTACGACACTGTTTCGTCATTTTGGACGGATGTTGCACCTTGCACCGTAGATGTTGCACCCTGTGGATATCGATTCTTCGGAGGGCCATAACTCTTGGCTCGTTTAGAGTTACGGGATCCATAACCAGTCAAAACGTAGGTATCTCTGAGTTCTACAGCTATGACAGCTTTCAGCGGTCACTGGTTAGTTTCATACCCAAAAAATCCTATCCAAACCTCAATTGGGTCAAGGTAGTATTTTACCCTTCGTTTTTTCGTCACGTGGATTTTTTCTGTAAAACGGGATCCCCGTGGCTGGTCTATGATTTACCATTGCTGGAGAGTGGTGCACCATGGTACCACAATGTTTCAAATCCATGCACTCATTTCTAAAGGTCGTACGACACTGTTTCGTCATTTTGGACGGATGTTGCACCTTGCACCGTAGATGTTGCACCCTGTGGATATCGATTCTTCGGAGGGACATAACTCTTGGCTCGTTTAGAGTTACGGGAGCCATAACCAGTCAAAACGAAGGTATCTGTGAGTTCTACAGCTATGACAGCTTTCAGCCGTCACTAGTTAGTTTCATACCCAAAAATCCTATCCGAACCTCAATCGGGTCACGGAAGTTTTTTACCCTTCGATTTTTCGTCACGTGGATTTTTTCTGTAAAATGGTATCCCCGTTGCTGGTCTATGATTTACCATCGCTGGAGAGTGGTGCACCATGGTACTGCAATGTTTCAAATCCATGCACTCATTTCTAAAGGTCGTACGACACTGTTTCGTCATTTTGGACGGATGTTGCACCTTGCACCGTAGATGTTGCACCCTGTGGATATCGATTCTTCGGAGGGCCATAACCCTTGGCTCGTTTAGAGTTACGGGATCCATACCCAGTCAAAACGAAGGTATCTGTGAGTTCTACAGCTATGACGGCTTTCAGGCGTCACTGGTTAGTTTCATACCCAAAAAATCCTATCCGAACCTCAATCGGGTCAAGGAAGTATTTTACCCTTCGTTTTTTCGTCACGTGGATTTTTTCTGTAAAACGGGATCCCCGTGGCTGGTCTATGATTTACAATCGCTGGAAAGTGGTGCACCATGGTACCGCAATGTTTAAAATCCATGCACTCATTTCTAAAGGTCGTACGGCACTGTTTCGTCATTTTGGACGGATGTTGCACCTTGCACCGTAGATGTTGCACCCTGTGGATATCGATTCTTCGGAGGGCCATAACTATTGGCTCGTTTAGAGTTACGGGATCCATAACCAGTCAAAACGAAGGTATCTGTGAGTTCTACAGCTACGACAGGTTTCAGCCTTCACTGGTTAGTTTCATACCCAAAAAATCCTATCCGAACCTCATTCGGGTCAAGGAAGTATTTTACCCTTCGTTTTTTCGTCACGTGGATTTTTTCTGTAAAACGGGATCCCCGTGGGTGGTCTATGATTTACCATCGCTGGAGAGTGGTGCACCATGGTACCGCAATGTTTAAAATCCATGCACTCATTTCTAAAGGTCGTACGGCACTGTTCGTCATTTTGGACGGATGTTGCACCTTGCACCGTAGATGTTGCACCCTGTGGATATCGATTCTTCGGAGGGCCATAACTCTTGGCTCGTTTAGAGTTACGGGAGCCATAACCAGTCAAAACGAAGGTATCTGTGAGTTCTACAGCTATGACAGCTTTCAGGCGTCACTGGTTAGTTTCATACCCAAAAAATCCTATCCGAACCTCAATCGGGTCAAGGAAGTATTTTACCCTTCGTTTTTTCGTCACGTGGATTTTTCTGTAAAACGGGATCCCCGTGGCTGGTCTATGATTTACCATTGCTGGAGAGTGGTGCACCATGGTAATGCAATGTTTCAAATCCATGCACTCATTTCTAAAGGTCGTACGGCACTGTTTCGTCATTTTGGACGGATGTTGCACCTTGCACCGTAGATGTTGCACCCTGTGGATATCGATTCTTCGGAGGGCCTTAACTCTTGGCTCGTTTAGAGTTATGGGAGCCATAACCTATCAAAACGAAGGTATCTGTGAGTTCTACAGCTATAACAGCTTTCAGCCGTCACTGGTTAGTTTCATACCCAAAAATCCTATCCGAACCTCAATCGGGTCATGGAAGTTTTTTACCCTTCGTTTTTTCGTCACGTGGATTTTTTCTGTAAAACGGGATCCCCGTGGCTGGTCTATGATTTACGATCGCTGGAGAGTGGTGCACCATGGTACTGCAATGTTTCAAAATCCATGCACTCATTTCTAAAGGTCGTACGGCACTGTTTCGTCATTTTGGACGGATGTTGCACCTTGCACCGTAGGTGTTGCACCCTGTGGATATCGATTCTTCGGAGGGCCATAACTCTTGGCTCGTTTAGAGTTACGGGATCCATAACCAGTCAAAACGAAGGTATCTGTGAGTTCTACAGCTATGACAGCTTTCAGTGGCCACTGGTTAGTTTCATACCCAAAAAATCCTATCCGAACCTCAATCGGGTCAAGGAAGTATTTTACCCTTCGTTTTTTCGTCACGTGGATTTTTTCTGTAAAACGGGTTCCCCGTGGCTAGTCTATGATTTACCATCGCTGGAGAGTGGTGCACCATGGTACCGCAATGTTTCAAATCCATGCACTCATTTCTAAAGGTCGTACGGCACTGTTTCGTCATTTTGGACGGATGTTGCACCTTGCACCGTAGATGTTGCACCCTGTGGATATCGATTCTTCGGAGGGCCATAACTCTTGGCTCGTTTAGAGTTACGGGTGCCATAACCAGTCAAAATGAAGGTATCTGTGAGTTCTACAGCTATTACAGCTTTCAACCGTCACTGGTTAGTTTCATACCAAAAAAATCCTATCCGAACCTCAATCGGGTCAAGGAAGTATTTTACCCTTCGTTTTTGCGTCACGTGGATTTTTTCTGTAAAACGGGATCCCCGTGGCTGGTCTATGATTTACCATCGCTGGAGAGTGGTGCACCATGGTACCGCAATGTTTCAAATCCATGCACTCATTTCTAAAGGTCGTACGGCACTGTTTCGTCATTTTGGACGGATGTTGCACCTTGCACCGTAGATGTTGCACCCTGTGGATATCGATTCTTCGGAGGGCCATAACTCTTGGCTCGTTTAGAGTTACGGGAGCCATAACCAGTCAAAATGAAGGTATCTGTGAGTTCTACAGCTATGACAGCTTTCAGCCGTCACTAGTTAGTTTCATACCCAAAAATCCTATCCGAACCTCAATCGGGTCATGGAAGTTTTTTACCCTTCGATTTTTCGTCACGTGGATTTTTTCTGTAAAATGGGATCCCCGTTGCTGGTCTATGATTTACCATCGCTGGAGAGTGGTGCACCATGGTACGGCAATGTTTCAAATCCATGCACTCATTTCTAAAGGTCGTACGGCACTGTTTCGTCATTTTGGACGGATGTTGCACCTTGCACCGTAGATGTTGCACCCTGTGGATATCGATTCTTCGGAGGGCCATAACTCTTGGCTCGTTTAGAGTTACGGGATCCATAACCAGTCAAAACGAAGGTATCTGTGAGTTCTACAGCTATGACGGCTTTCAGCCGTCACTGGTTAGTTTCATACCCAAAAAATCCTATCCGAACCTCAATCGGGTCAAGGAAGTATTTTACCCTTCGTTTTTTCGTCACGTGGATTTTTTCTGTAAAACGGGATCCCCGTGGCTGGTCTATGATTTACAATCGCTGGAAAGTGGTGCACCATGGTACCGCAATGTTTAAAATCCATGCACTCATTTCTAAAGGTCGTACGGCACTGTTTCGTCATTTTGGACGGATGTTGCACCTTGCACCGTAGATGTTGCACCCTGTGGATATCGATTCTTCGGAGGGCCATAACTCTTGGCTCGTTTAGAGTTACGGGATCCATAACCAGTCAAAACGTAGGTATCTGTGAGTTCTACAGCTACGACAGGTTTCAGCCGTCACTGGTTAGTTTCATACCCAAAAAATCCTATCCGAACCTCATTCGGGTCAAGGAAGTATTTTACCCTTCGTTTTTTCGTCACGTGGATTTTTTCTGTAAAACGGGATCCCCGTGGCTGGTCTATGATTTACCATCGCTGGAGAGTGGTGCACCATGGTACCGCAATGTTTAAAATCCATGCACTCATTTCTAAAGGTCGTACGACACTGTTTCGTCATTTTGGACGGATGTTGCACCTTGCACCGTAGATGTTGCACCCTGTGGATATCGATTCTTCGGAGGGCCATAACTCTTGGCTCGTTTAGAGTTACGGGAGCCATAACCAGTCAAAACGAAGGTATCTGTGAGTTCTACAGCTATGAAAGCTTTCAGGCGTCACTGGTTAGTTTCATACCCAAAAAATCCTATCCGAACCTCAATCGGGTCAAGGAAGTTTTTTACCCTTCGTTTTTTCGTCACGTGGATTTTTTCTGTAAAACGGGATCCCCGTGGCTGGTCTATGATTTACCATCGCTGGAGAGTGGTGCACCATGGTACTGCAATGTTTCAAATCCATGCACTCATTTCTAAAGGTCGTACGGCACTGTTTCGTCATTTTGGACGGATGTTGCACCTTGCAAAATAGATGTTGCACCCTGTGGATATCGATTCTTCGGAGGGCCATAACTCTTGGCTCGTTTAGAGTTACGGGAGCCATATCCAGTCAAAACGAAGATATCTGTGAGTTCTACAGCTATGACGGATTTCAGCCGTCACTGGTTAGTTTCATACCTAAAAAATCCTATCCGAACCTCAATCGGGTCAAGGAAGTTTTTTACCCTTCGTTTTTTCGTCACATGGATTTTTTCTGTAAAACGGGATCCCCGTGGCTGGTCTATGATTTACCATTGCTGGAGAGTGGTGCACCATGGTACCGCAATGTTTCAAATACATGCACTCATTTCTAAAGGTCGTACGACACTGTTTCGTCATTTTGGACGGATGTTGCACCTTGCACCGTAGATGTTGCACCCTGTGGATATCGATTCTTCGGAGGGCTATAACTCTTGGCTCGTTTAGAGTTACGGGAGCCATAACCAGTCAGAACGAAGGTATCTGTGAGTTCTACAGCTATGACAGCTTTTAGCCGTCACTGGTTAGTTTCATACCCAAAAAATCCTATCCGAACCTCAATCGGGTCAAGGAAGTATTTTACCCTTCGTTTTTTCGTCACGTGGATTTTTTCTGTAAAACGGGATCCCCGTGGCTGGTCTATGCTTTACCATCGCTGGAGAGTGGTGCACCGTGGTACCACAATGTTTCAAATCCATGCACTCATTTCTAAAGGTCGTACGGCACTGTTTCGTCATTTTGGACGGATGTTGCACCTTGCACCGTAGATGTTGCACCCTGTGGATATCGATTCTTCGGAGGGCCATAACTCTTGGCTCGTTTAGAGTTACGGGAGCCATAACCTGTAAAAACGAAGGTATCTATGAGTTCTACAGCAATGACAGCTTTCAGCCGTCACTGGTTAGTTTCACACCCAAAAATCCTATCCGAACCTCAATCGGGTCATGGAAGTTTTTTACCCTTCGTTTTTTCGTCACGTGGATTTTTTCTGTAAAACGGGATCCCCGTGGCTGGTCTATGATTTACCATCGCTGGAGAGTGGTCCACCGTGGTACCACAATGTTTCAAATCCATGCACTCATTTCTAAAGGTCGTACGACACTGTTTCGTCATTTTGGACGGATGTTGCACCTTGCACCGTAGATGTTGCACCCTGTGGATATCGATTCTTCGGAGGGCCATAACTCTTGGCTCGTTTAGAGTTACGGGATCCATAACCAGTCAAAACGTAGGTATCTCTGAGTTCTACAGCTATGACAGCTTTCAGCGGTCACTGGTTAGTTTCATACCCAAAAAATCCTATCCAAACCTCAATTGGGTCAAGGTAGTATTTTACCCTTCGTTTTTTCGTCACGTGGATTTTTTCTGTAAAACGGGATCCCCGTGATTGGTCTATGATTTACCATTGCTGGAGAGTGGTGCACCATGGTACCACAATGTTTCAAATCCATGCACTCATTTCTAAAGGTCGTACGACACTGTTTCGTCATTTTGGACGGATGTTGCACCTTGCACCGTAGATGTTGCACCCTGTGGATATCGATTCTTCGGAGGGACATAACTCTTGGCTCGTTTAGAGTTACGGGAGCCATAACCAGTCAAAACGAAGGTATCTGTGAGTTCTACAGCTATGACAGCTTTCAGCCGTCACTAGTTAGTTTCATACCCAAAAATCCTATCCGAACCTCAATCGGGTCACGGAAGTTTTTTACCCTTCGATTTTTCGTCACGTGGATTTTTTCTGTAAAATGGGATCCCCGTTGCTGGTCTATGATTTACCATCGCTGGAGAGTGGTGCACCATGGTACTGCAATGTTTCAAATCCATGCACTCATTTCTAAAGGTGGTACGGCACTGTTTCGTCATTTTGGACGGATGTTGCACCTTGCACCGTAGATGTTGCACCCTGTGGATATCGATTCTTCGGAGGGCCATAACCCTTGGCTCGTTTAGAGTTACGGGATCCATAACCAGTCAAAACGAAGGTATCTGTGAGTTCTACAGCTATGACGGCTTTCAGGCGTCACTGGTTAGTTTCATACCCAAAAAATCCTATCCGAACCTCAATCGGGTCAAGGAAGTATTTTACCCTTCGTTTTTTCGTCACGTGGATTTTTTCTGTAAAACGGGATCCCCGTGGCTGGTCTATGATTTACAATCGCTGGAAAGTGGTGCACCATGGTACCGCAATGTTTAAAATCCATGCACTCATTTCTAAAGGTCGTACGGCACTGTTTCGTCATTTTGGACGGATGTTGCACCTTGCACCGTAGATGTTGCACCCTGTGGATATCGATTCTTCGGAGGGCCATAACTATTGGCTCGTTTAGAGTTACGGGATCCATAACCAGTCAAAACGAAGGTATCTGTGAGTTCTACAGCTACGACAGGTTTCAGCCTTCACTGGTTAGTTTCATACCCAAAAAATCCTATCCGAACCTCATTCGGGTCAAGGAAGTATTTTACCCTTCGTTTTTTCGTCACGTGGATTTTTTCTGTAAAACGGGATCCCCGTGGGTGGTCTATGATTTACCATCGCTGGAGAGTGGTGCACCATGGTACCGCAATGTTTAAAATCCATGCACTCATTTCTAAAGGTCGTACGGCACTGTTCGTCATTTTGGACGGATGTTGCACCTTGCACCGTAGATGTTGCACCCTGTGGATATCGATTCTTCGGAGGGCCATAACTCTTGGCTCGTTTAGAGTTACGGGAGCCATAACCAGTCAAAACGAAGGTATCTGTGAGTTCTACAGCTATGACAGCTTTCAGGCGTCACTGGTTAGTTTCATACCCAAAAAATCCTATCCGAACCTCAATCGGGTCAAGGAAGTATTTTACCCTTCGTTTTTTCGTCACGTGGATTTTTCTGTAAAACGGGATCCCCGTGGCTGGTCTATGATTTACCATTGCTGGAGAGTGGTGCACCATGGTAATGCAATGTTTCAAATCCATGCACTCATTTCTAAAGGTCGTACGGCACTGTTTCGTCATTTTGGACGGATGTTGCACCTTGCACCGTAGATGTTGCACCCTGTGGATATCGATTCTTCGGAGGGCCTTAACTCTTGGCTCGTTTAGAGTTATGGGAGCCATAACCTATCAAAACGAAGGTATCTGTGAGTTCTACAGCTATAACAGCTTTCAGCCGTCACTGGTTAGTTTCATACCCAAAAATCCTATCCGAACCTCAATCGGGTCATGGAAGTTTTTTACCCTTCGTTTTTTCGTCACGTGGATTTTTTCTGTAAAACGGGATCCCCGTGGCTGGTCTATGATTTACGATCGCTGGAGAGTGGTGCACCATGGTACTGCAATGTTTCAAAATCCATGCACTCATTTCTAAAGGTCGTACGGCACTGTTTCGTCATTTTGGACGGATGTTGCACCTTGCACCGTAGGTGTTGCACCCTGTGGATATCGATTCTTCGGAGGGCCATAACTCTTGGCTCGTTTAGAGTTACGGGATCCATAACCAGTCAAAACGAAGGTATCTGTGAGTTCTACAGCTATGACAGCTTTCAGTGGCCACTGGTTAGTTTCATACCCAAAAAATCCTATCCGAACCTCAATCGGGTCAAGGAAGTATTTTACCCTTCGTTTTTTCGTCACGTGGATTTTTTCTGTAAAACGGGTTCCCCGTGGCTAGTCTATGATTTACCATCGCTGGAGAGTGGTGCACCATGGTACCGCAATGTTTCAAATCCATGCACTCATTTCTAAAGGTCGTACGGCACTGTTTCGTCATTTTGGACGGATGTTGCACCTTGCACCGTAGATGTTGCACCCTGTGGATATCGATTCTTCGGAGGGCCATAACTCTTGGCTCGTTTAGAGTTACGGGTGCCATAACCAGTCAAAACGAAGGTATCTGTGAGTTCTACAGCTATGACAGCTTTCAACCGTCACTGGTTAGTTTCATACCAAAAAAATCCTATCCGAACCTCAATCGGGTCAATGAAGTATTTTACCCTTCGTTTTTGCGTCACGTGGATTTTTTCTGTAAAACGGGATCCCCGTGGCTGGTCTATGATTTACCATCGCTGGAGAGTGGTGCACCATGGTACCGCAATGTTTCAAATCCATGCACTCATTTCTAAAGGTCGTACGGCACTGTTTCGTCATTTTGGACGGATGTTGCACCTTGCACCGTAGATGTTGCACCCTGTGGATATCGATTCTTCGGAGGGCCATAACTCTTGGCTCGTTTAGAGTTACGGGAGCCATAACCAGTCAAAATGAAGGTATCTGTGAGTTCTACAGCTATGACAGCTTTCAGCCGTCACTAGTTAGTTTCATACCCAAAAATCCTATCCGAACCTCAATCGGGTCATGGAAGTTTTTTACCCTTCGATTTTTCGTCACGTGGATTTTTTCTGTAAAATGGGATCCCCGTTGCTGGTCTATGATTTACCATCGCTGGAGAGTGGTGCACCATAGTACGGCAATGTTTCAAATCCATGCACTAATTTCTAAAGGTCGTACGGCACTGTTTCGTCATTTTGGACGGATGTTGCACCTTGCACCGTAGATGTTGCACCCTGTGGATATCGATTCTTCGGAGGGCCATAACTCTTGGCTCGTTTAGAGTTACGGGATCCATAACCAGTCAAAACGAAGGTATCTGTGAGTTCTACAGCTATGACGGCTTTCAGCCGTCACTGGTTAGTTTCATACCCAAAAAATCCTATCCGAACCTCAATCGGGTCAAGGAAGTATTTTACCCTTCGTTTTTTCGTCACGTGGATTTTTTCTGTAAAACGGGATCCCCGTGGCTGGTCTATGATTTACAATCGCTGGAAAGTGGTGCACCATGGTACCGCAATGTTTAAAATCCATGCACTCATTTCTAAAGGTCGTACGGCACCGTTTCGTCATTTTGGACGGATGTTGCACCTTGCACCGTAGATGTTGCACCCTGTGGATATCGATTCTTCGGAGGGCCATAACTCTTGGCTCGTTTAGAGTTACGGGATCCATAACCAGTCAAAACGTAGGTATCTGTGAGTTCTACAGCTACGACAGGTTTCAGCCGTCACTGGTTAGTGTCATACCCAAAAAATCCTATCTGAACCTCATTCGGGTCAAGGAAGTATTTTACCCTTCGTTTTTTCGTCACGTGGATTTTTTCTGTAAAACGGGATCCCCGTGGCTGGTCTATGATTTACCATCGCTGGAGAGTGGTGCACCATGGTACCGCAATGTTTAAAATCCATGCACTCATTTCTAAAGGTCGTACGACACTGTTTCGTCATTTTGGACGGATGTTGCACCTTGCACCGTAGATGTTGCACCCTGTGGATATCGATTCTTCGGAGGGCCATAACTCTTGGCTCGTTTAGAGTTACGGGAGCCATAACCAGTCAAAACGAAGGTATCTGTGAGTTCTACAGCTGTGACAGCTTTCAGGCGTCACTGGTTAGTTTCATACCCAAAAAATCCTATCCGAACCTCAATCGGGTCAAGGAAGTTTTTTACCCTTCGTTTTTTCGTCACGTGGATTTTTTCTGTAAAACGGGATCCCCGTGGCTGGTCTATGATTTACCATCGCTGGAGAGTGGTGCACCATGGTACTGCAATGTTTCAAATCCATGCACTCATTTCTAAAGGTCGTACGGCACTGTTTCGTCATTTTGGACGGATGTTGCACCTTGCACAATAGATGTTGCACCCTGTGGATATCGATTCTTCGGAGGGCCATAACTCTTGGCTCGTTTAGAGTTACGGGAGCCATATCCAGTCAAAACGAAGATATCTGTGAGTTCTACAGCTATGACGGATTTCAGCCGTCACTGGTTAGTTTCATACCTAAAAAATCCTATCCGAACCTCAATCGGGTCAAGGAAGTTTTTTACCCTTCGTTTTTTCGTCACATGGATTTTTTCTGTAAAACGGGATCCCCGTGGCTGGTCTATGATTTACCATCGCTGGAGAGTGGTGCACCATGGTACTGCAATGTTTCAAATACATGCACTCATTTCTAAAGGTCGTACGACACTGTTTCGTCATTTTGGACGGATGTTGCACCTTGCACCGTAGATGTTGCACCCTGTGGATATCGATTCTTCGGAGGGCTATAACTCTTGGCTCGTTTAGAGTTACGGGAGCCATAACCAGTCAGAACGAAGGTATCTGTGAGTTCTACAGCTATGACAGCTTTCAGCCGTCACTGGTTAGTTTCATACCCAAAAAATCCTATCCGAACCTCAGTCGGGTCATGGAAGTTTTTTACCCTTCGTTTTTTCGTCACGTGGATTTTTTCTGTAAAAGGGAATTCCCCTGGCTGATCTATGATTTACCATCGCTGGAGAGTGGTGCACCATGGTACTGCACCGTTTACAATCCATGCACCCATTTCTAAAGGTCGTACGGCACTGTTTCATTATTTTGGACGGATGTTGCACCTTGCACCGTAGATGTTTCACCCTATGGATATCGATTCTTCGGAGGGCCGTAACTCTTGGCTCGTTTAGAGTTACGGGAGCCACAACCAGTCAAAACGAAGGTATCTGTGAGTTCTACAGCTATGACAGCTTTCAGCCGTCACTGGTTAGTTTCATACCCAAAAAATCCTATCCGAACCTCAATCGGGTCAAGGAAGTATTTTACCCTTCGTTTTTTCGTCACGTGGATTTTTTCTGTAAAACGGGATCCCCGTGGCTGGTCTATGCTTTACCATCGCTGGAGAGTGGTGCACCATGGTACTGCAATGTTTCAAATCCATGCACTCATTTCTAAAGGTCGTACGGCACTGTTTCGTCATTTTGGACGGATGTTGCACCTTGCACCGTAGATGTTGCACCCTGTGGATATCGATTCTTCGGAGGGCCATAACTCTTGGCTCGTTTAGAGTTACGGGAGCCATAACCTGTCAAAACGAAGGTATCTATGAGTTCTACAGCAATGACAGCTTTCAGCCGTCACTGGTTAGTTTCACACCCAAAAATCCTATCCGAACCTCAATCGGGTCATGGAAGTTTTTTACCCTTCGTTTTTTCGTCACGTGGATTTTTTCTGTAAAACGGGATCCCCGTGGCTGGTCTATGATTTACCATCGCTGGAGAGTGGTGCACCGTGGTACCACAATGTTTCAAATCCATGCACTCATTTCTAAAGGTCGTACGACACTGTTTCGTCATTTTGGACGGATGTTGCACCTTGCACCGTAGATGTTGCACCCTGCGGATATCGATTCTTCGGAGGGCCATAACTCTTGGCTCGTTTAGAGTTACGGGATCCATAACCAGTCAAAACGTAGGTATCTCTGAGTTCTACAGCTATGACAGCTTTCAGCGGTCACTGGTTAGTTTCATACCCAAAAAATCCTATCCGAACCTCAATTGGGTCAAGGTAGTATTTTACCCTTCGTTTTTTCGTCACGTGGATTTTTTCTGTAAAACGGGATCCCCGTGGCTGGTCTATGATTTACCATCGCTGGAGAGTGGTGCACCATGGTACCGCAATGTTTCAAAACCATGCACTCATTTCTAAAGGTCGTACGACACTGTTTCGTCATTTTGGACGGATGTTGCACCTTGCACCGTAGATGTTGCACCCTGTGGATATCGATTCTTCGGAGGGACATAACTCTTGGCTCGTTTAGAGTTACGGGAGCCATAACCAGTCAAAACGAAGGTATCTGTGAGTTCTACAGCTATGACAGCTTTCAGCCGTCACTAGTTAGTTTCATACCCAAAAATCCTATCCGAACCTCAATCGGGTCACGGAAGTTTTTTACCCTTCGATTTTTCGTCACGTGGATTTTTTCTGTAAAATGGGATCCCCGTTGCTGGTCTATGATTTACCATCGCTGGAGAGTGGTGCACCATGGTACTGCAATGTTTCAAATCCATGCACTCATTTCTAAAGGTCGTACGGCACTGTTTCGTCATTTTGGACGGATGTTGCACCTTGCACCGTAGATGTTGCACCCTGTGGATATCGATTCTTCGGAGGGCCATAACTCTTGGCTCGTTTAGAGTTACGGGATCCATAACCAGTCAAAACGAAGGTATCTGTGAGTTCTACAGCTATGACGGCTTTCAGGCGTCACTGGTTAGTTTCATACCCAAAAAATCCTATCCGAACCTCAATCGGGTCAAGGAAGTATTTTACCCTTCGTTTTTTCGTCACGTGGATTTTTTCTGTAAAACGGGATCCCCGTGGCTGGTCTATGATTTACAATCGTTGGAAAGTGGTGCACCATGGTACCGCAATGTTTAAAATCCATGCACTCATTTCTAAAGGTCGTACGGCACTGTTTCGTCATTTTGGACGGATGTTGCACCTTGCACCGTAGATGTTGCACCCTGTGGATATCGATTCTTCGGAGGGCCATAACTATTGGCTCGTTTAGAGTTACGGGATCCATAACCAGTCAAAACGAAGGTATCTGTGAGTTCTACAGCTACGACAGGTTTCAGCCGTCACTGGTTAGTTTCATACCCAAAAAATCCTATCCGAACCTCATTCGGGTCAAGGAAGTATTTTACCCTTCGTTTTTTCGTCACGTGGATTTTTTCTGTAAAACGGGATCCCCGTGGCTGGTCTATGATTTACCATCGCTGGAGAGTGGTGCACCATGGTACCGCTATGTTTAAAATCCATGCACTCATTTCTAAAGGTCGTACGGCACTGTTTCGTCATTTTGGACGGATGTTGCACCTTGCACCGTAGATGTTGCACCCTGTGGATATCGATTCTTCGGAGGGCCATAACTCTTGGCTCGTTTAGAGTTACGGGAGCCATAACCAGTCAAAACGAAGGTATCTGTGAGTTCTACAGCTATGACGGCTTTCAGCCGTCACTGGTTAGTTTCATACCCAAAAAATCCTATCCGAACCTCAATCGGGTCAAGGAAGTTTTTTACCCTTCGTTTTTTCGTCACGTGGATTTTTTCTGTAAAACGGGATCCCCGTGGATGGTCTATGATTTACCATCGCCGGAGAGTGGTGCACCATGGTACTGCAATGTTTCAAATCCATGCACTCATTTCTAAAGGTCGTACGGCACTGTTTCGTCATTTTGGACGGATGTTGCACCTTGCACCGTAGATGTTGCACCCTGTGGATATCGATTCTTCGGAGGGCCATAACTCTTGGCTCGTTTAGAGTTACGGGAGCCATATCCAGTCAAAACGAAGATATCTGTGAGTTCTACAGCTATGACGGATTTCAGCCGTCACTGGTTAGTTTCATACCTAAAAAATCCTATCCGAACCTCAATCGGGTCAAGGAAGTTTTTTACCCTTCGTTTTTTCGTCACATGGATTTTTTCTGTAAAACGGGATCCCCGTGGCTGGTCTATGATTTACCATCGCTGGAGAGTGGTGCACCATGGTACTGCAATGTTTCAAATACATGCACTCATTTCTAAAGGTCGTACGACACTGTTTTGTCATTTTGGACGGATGTTGCACCTTGCACAGTAGATGTTGCACCCTGTGGATATCGATTCTTCGGAGGGCTATAACTCTTGGCTCGTTTAGAGTTACGGGAGCCATAACCAGTCAGAACGAAGGTATCTGTGAGTTCTACAGCTATGACAGCTTTCAGCCGTCACTGGTTAGTTTCGTACCCAAAAAATCCTATCCGAACCTCAGTCGGGTCATGGAAGTTTTTTACCCTTCGTTTTTTCGTCACGTGGATTTTTTCTGTAAAAGGGAATTCCCCTGGCTGGTCTATGATTTACCATCGCTGGAGAGTGGTGCACCATGGTACTGCACCGTTTACAATCCATGCACCCATTTCTAAAGGTCGTACGGCACTGTTTCATTATTTTGGATGGATGTTGCACCTTGCACCGTAGATGTTTCACCCTATGGATATCGATTCTTCGGAGGGCCGTAACTCTTGGCTCGTTTAGAGTTATGGGAGCCACAACCAGTCAAAACGAAGGTATCTGTGAGTTCTACAGCTATGACAGCTTTCAGCCGTCACTGGTTAGTTTCATACCCAAAAAATCCTATCCGAACCTCAATCGGGTCAAGGAAGTATTTTACCCTTCGTTTTTTCGTCACGTGGATTTTTTCTGTAAAACGGGATCCCCGTGGCTGGTCTATGCTTTACCATCGCTGGAGAGTGGTGCACCATGGTACTGCAATGTTTCAAATCCATGCACTCATTTCTAAAGGTCGTACGGCACTGTTTCGTCATTTTGGACGGATGTTGCACCTTGCACCGTAGATGTTGCACCCTGTGGATATCGATTCTTCGGAGGGCCATAACTCTTGGCTCGTTTAGAGTTACGGGAGCCATAACCAGTCAAAACGAAGGTATCTGTGAGTTCTACAGCAATGACAGCTTTCAGCCGTCACTGGTTAGTTTCATACCCAAAAATCCTATCCGAACCTCAATCGGGTCATGGAAGTTTTTTACCCTTCGTTTTTTCGTCACGTGGATTTTTTCTGTAAAACGGGATCCCCGTGGCTGGTCTATGATTTACCATCGCTGGAGAGTGGTGCACCGTGGTACCACAATGTTTCAAATCCATGCACTCATTTCTAAAGGTCGTACGACACTGTTTCGTCATTTTGGACGGATGTTGCACCTTGCACCGTAGATGTTGCACCCTATGGATATCGATTCTTCGGAGGGCCATAACTCTTGGCTCGTATAGAGTTACGGGATCCATAACCAGTCAAAACGAAGGTATCTGTGAGTTCTACAGCTATGACAGCTTTCAGCGGTCACTGGTTAGTTTCATACCCAAAAAATCCTATCCGAACCTCAATTGGGTCAAGGTAGTATTTTACCCTTCGTTTTTTCGTCACGTGGATTTTTTCTGTAAAACGGGATCCCCGTGGCTGGTCTATGATTTACCATCGCTGGAGAGTGGTGCACCATGGTACCGCAATGTTTCAAATCCATGCACTCATTTCTAAAGGTCGTACGACACTGTTTCGTCATTTTGGACGGATGTTGCACCTTGCACCGTAGATGTTGCACCCTGTGGATATCGATTCTTCGGAGGGCCATAACTATTGGCTCGTTTAGAGTTACGGGTGCCTTAACAAGTCAAAACGAAGGTATCTGTGAGTTCTACAGCTATGACCGCTTTCAGCCGTCACTGGTTAGTTTCATACCAAAAAAATCCTATCCGAACCTCAAACGGGTCAAGGAAGTATTTTACCCTTCGTTTTTTCGTCACGTGGATTTTTCTGTAAAACGGGATCCCTGTGGCTGGTCTATGATTTACCATCGCTGGAGAGTGGTGCACCATGGTACTGCAATGTATCAAATCCATGCACTCATTTCTACAGGTCGTACGGCACTGTTTCGTCATTTTGGACGGATGTTGCACCTTGCACCGTAGATGTTGCACCCTGTGGATATCGATTCTTCGGAGGGCCATAACTCTTGGCTCGTTTAGATTTACGGGAGCCTTAACCTGTCAAAACGAAGGTATCTGTGAGTTCTACAGCTATGACAGCTTTCAGCCGTCACTGGTTAGTTTCATACCCAAAAATCCTATCCGAACCTCAATCGGGTCATGGAAGTTTTTTACCCTTCGTTTTTTCGTCACGTGGATTTTTTCTGTAAAACGGGATCCCCATGGCTGGTCTATGATTTACCATCGCTGGAGAGTGGTGCACCATGGTACTGCAATGTTTCAAATCCATGCACTCATTTCTAAAGGTCGTACGTAACTGTTTCGTCATTTTGGACGGATGTTGCACCTTGCACCGTAGATGTTGCACCCTGTTTATATCGATTCTTCGGAGGGCCATAACTCTTGGCTCGTTTAGAGTTACGGGAGCCATAACCATTCAAAACGAAGGTATCTGTGAGTTCTACAGCTATGACAGCTTTCAGCCGTCACTGGTTAGTTTCATACCCAAAAATCCTATCCGAACCTCAATCGGGTCATGGAAGTTTTTTACCCTTCGTTTTTTCGTCACGTGGATTTTTTCTGTAAAACGGGATCCCCGTGGCTGGTCTATGATTTACAATCGCTGGAGAGTGGTGCACCATGGTACTGCAATGTTTCAAATCCATGCACTCATTTCTAAAGGTCGTACGGCACTGTTTCGTCATTTTGGACGGATGTTGCACCTTGCACCGTAGATGTTGCACCCTGTGGATATCGATTCTTCGGAGGGCCATAACTCTTGGCTCGTTTAGAGTTACGGGAGCCATATCCAGTCCAAACGAAGATATCTGTGATTTCTACAGCTATGACGGATTTCAGCCGTCACTGGTTAGTTTCATACCTAAAAAATCCTATCCGAACCTCAATCGGGTCAAGGAAGTTTTTTACCCTTCGTTTTTTCGTCACATGGATTTTTTCTGTAAAACGGGATCCCCGTGGCTGGTCTATGATTTACCATCGCTGGAGAGTGGTGCACCATGGTACTGCAATGTTTCAAATACATGCACTCATTTCTAAAGGTCGTACGACACTGTTACGTCATTTTGGACGGATGTTGCACCTTGCACCGTAGATGTTGCACCCTGTGGATATCGATTCTTCGGAGGGCTATAACTCTTGGCTCGTTTAGAGTTACGGGAGCCATAACCAGTCAGAACGAAGGTATCTGTGAGTTCTACAGCTATGACAGCTTTCAGCCGTCACTGGTTAGTTTCATACCCAAAAAATCCTATCCGAACCTCAGTCGGGTCATGGAAGTTTTTTACCCTTCGTTTTTTCGTCACGTGGATTTTTTCTGTAAAAGGGAATTCCCCTGGCTGGTCTATGATTTACCATCGCTGGAGAGTGGTGCACCATGGTACTGCACCGTTTACAATCCATGCACCCATTTCTAAAGGTCGTACGACACTGTTTCATTATTTTGGACGGATGTTGCACCTTGCACCGTTGATGTTTCACCCTATGGATATCGATTCTTCGGAGGGCCGTAACTCTTGGCTCGTTTAGAGTTACGGGAGCCACAACCAGTCAAAACGAAGGTATCTGTGAGTTCTACAGCTATGACGGCTTTCAGCCGTCACTTGTTAGTTTCATACCCAAAAAATCCTATCAGAACCTCAATCGGGTCAAGGAAGTATTTTACCCTTCGTTTTTTCGTCACGTGGATTTTTTCTGTAAAACGGGATCCCCGTGGCTGGTCTATGCTTTACCATCGCTGGAGAGTGGTGCACCATGGTACTGCAATGTTTCAAATCCATGCACTCATTTCTAAAGGTTGTAAGGCACTGTTTCGTCATTTTGGACGGATGTTGCACCTTGCACCGTAGATGTTGCACCCTGTGGATATCGATTCTTCGGAGGGCCATAACTCTTGGCTCGTTTAGAGTTACGGGAGCCATAACCAGTCAAAACGAAGGTATCGGTGAGTTCTACAGCTATGACGGCTTTCAGCCGTCACTGGTTAGTTTCATACCCAAAAAATCCTATCCTAACCTCAATCGGGTCAAGGAAGTATTTTACCCTTCGTTTTTTCGTCACGTGGATTTTTTCTGTAAAACGGGATCCCCTTGGCTGGTCTATGATTTACCATCACCGGGGAGTGGTGCACCACGGTACTGCAATGTTTCAAATCCACGCACTCATTTCTAAAGGTTGTAAGGCACTGTTTCGTCATTTTGGACGGATGTTGCACCTTGCACCGTAGATGTTGCACCCTGTGGATATCGTTTCTTCGGAGGGCCATAACTCTTGGCTCGTTTAGAGTTACGGGAGCCATAACCAGTCAAAACGAAGGTATCGGTGAGTTCTACAGCTATGACCGCTTTCAGCCGTCACTGGTTAGTTTCATACCCAAAAAATCCTATCCTAACCTCAATCGGGTCAAGGAAGTATTTTATCCTTCGTTTTTTCGTCACGTGGATTTTTTCTGTAAAACGGGATCCCCGTGGCTGGTCTATGATTTACCATAGCTGGAGAGTGGTGCAACAAGGTACTGCAATGTTTCAAATCCATGCACTCATTTCTAAAGGTCGTACGGCACTGTTTCGTCTTTTTGGACGGATGTTGCACCTTGCACCGTAGATGTTGCACCCTGTGGATATCGATTCTTCGGAGGGCCATAACTCTTGGCTCGTTTAGAGTTACGGGAGCCATAACCAGTCAAAACGAAGGTATCTGTGAGTTCTACAGCAATGACAGCTTTCAGCCGTCACCGGTTAGTTTCATACCCAAAAATCCTATCCGAACCTCAATCGGGTCATGGAAGTTTTTTACCCTTCGTTTTTTCGTCACGTGGATTTTTTCTGTAAAACGGGATCCCCGTGGCTGGTCTATGATTTACCATCGCTGGAGAGTGGTGCACCATGGTACTGCAATGTTTCAAATCCATGCACTCATTTCTGAAGGTTGTAAGGCACTGTTTCGTCATTTTGGACGGATGTTGCACCTTGCACCGTAGATGTTGCACCCTGTGGATATCGATTCTTCGGAGGGCCATAACTATTGGCTCGTTTAGAGTTACGGGTGCCTTAACCAGTCAAAACGAAGGTATCTGTGAGTTCTACAGCTATGACCGCTTTCAGCCGTCACTGGTTAGTTTCATACCCAAAAAATCCTATCCGAACCTCAATCGGGTCAAGGAAGTATTTTACCCTTCGTTTTTTCGTCACGTGGATTTTTTCTGTAAAACGGGATCCCCGTGGCTGGTCTATGATTTACCATCACTGGAGAGTGGTGCACCATGGTACCGCAATGTTTCAAATCCATGCACTCATTTCTAAAGGTTGTAAGGCACTGTTTCGTCATTTTGGACGGATGTTGCACCTTGCACCGTAGATGTTGCACCCTGTGGATATCGATTCTTCGGAGGGCCATAACTCTTGGCTCGTTTAGAGTTACGGGAGCCATAACCAGTCAAAACGAAGGTATCGGTGAGTTCTACAGCTATGACCGCTTTCAGCCGTCACTGGTTAGTTTCATACCCAAAAAATCCTATCCTAACCTCAATCGGGTCAAGGAAGTATTTTACCCTTCGTTTTTTCGTCACGTGGATTTTTTCTGTAAAACGGGATCCCCGTGGCTGGTCTATGATTTACCATAGCTGGAGAGTGGTGCAACAAGGTACTGCAATGTTTCAAATCCATGCACTCATTTCTAAAGGTCGTACGGCACTGTTTCGTCATTTTGGACGGATGTTGCACCTTGCACCGTAGATGTTGCACCCTGTGGATATCGATTCTTCGGAGGGTCATAACTCTTGGCTCGTTTAGAGTTACGGGAGCCATAACCAGTCAAAACGAAGGTATCTGTGAGTTCTACAGCAATGACAGCTTTCAGCCGTCACTGGTTAGTTTCATACCCAAAAATCCTATCCGAACCTCAATCGGGTCATGGAAGTTTTTTACCCTTCGTTTTTTCGTCACGTGGATTTTTTCTGTAAAACGGGATCCCCGTGGCTGGTCTATGTTTACCATCGCTGGAGAGTGGTGCACCATGGTACTGCAATGTTTCAAATCCATGCACTCATTTCTAAAGATCGTACGGCACTGTTTCGTCATTTTCGACGGATGTTGCACCTTGCACCGTAGATGTTGCACCCTGTGGATATCGATTCTTCGGAGGGCCATAACTCTTTGCTCGTTTAGAGTTACGGGAGCCATAACCAGTCAAAACGAAGGTATCTGTGAGTTCTACAGCAATGACAGCTTTCAGCCGTCACTGGTTAGTTTCATACCCAAAAAATCCTATCCGAACCTCAATCGGGTCAAGGAAGTATTTTACCCTTCGTTTTTTCGTCACGTGGATTTTTTCTGTAAAACGGTATCCCCGTGGCTGATCTATGATTTGCCATCGCTGGAGAGTGGTGCGCCATGGTACCGCAATGTTTCAAATCCATGCACTCATTTCTAAAGGTCGTACGACACTGTTTCGTCATTTTGGACGGATGTTGCACCTTGCACCGTAGATGTTGCACCCTGTGGATATCGATTCTTCGGAGGGCCATAACTCTTGGCTCGTTTAGAGTTACGGGAGCCATAACCAGTCAAAACGAAGGTATCGGTGAGTTCTACAGCTATGACCGCTTTCAGCCGTCACTGGTTAGTTTCATACCCAAAAAATCCTATCCTAACCTCAATCGGGTCAATGAAGTATTTTACCCTTCGTTTTTTCGTCACGTGGATTTTTTCTGTAAAACGGGATCCCCTTGGCTGGTCTATGATTTACCATCACTGGAGAGTGGTGCACCATGGTACTGCAATGTTTCAAATCCATGCACTCATTTCTAAAGGTTGTAAGGCACTGTTTTGTCATTTTGGACGGATGTTGCACCTTGCACCGTAGATGTTGCACCCTGTGGATATCGTTTCTTCGGAGGGCCATAACTCTTGGCTCGTTTAGAGTTACGGGAGCCATAACCAGTCAAAACGAAGGTATCAGTGAGTTCTACAGCTATGAACGCTTTCAGCCGTCACTGGTTAGTTTCATACCCAAAAAATCCTATCCTAACCTCAATCGGGTCAAGGAAGTATTTTACCCTTCGTTTTTTCGTCACGTGGATTTTTTCTGTAAAACGGGATCCCCGTGGCTGGTCTATGATTTACCATAGCTGGAGAGTGGTGCAACAAGGTACTGCAATGTTTCAAATCCATGCACTCATTTCTAAAGGTCGTACGGCACTGTTTCGTCTTTTTGGACGGATGTTGCACCTTGCACCGTAGATGTTGCACCCTGTGGATATCGATTCTTCGGAGGGCCATAACTCTTGGCTCGTTTAGAGTTACGGGAGCCATAACCAGTCAAAACGAAGGTATCTGTGAGTTCTACAGCAATGACAGCTTTCAGCCGTCACTGGTTAGTTTCATACCCAAAAATCCTATCCGAACCTCAATCGGGTCATGGAAGTTTTTTACCCTTCGTTTTTTCGTCACGTGGATTTTTTCTGTAAAACGGGATCCCCGTGGCTGGTCTATGATTTACCATCGCTGGAGAGTGGTGCACCATGGTACTGCAATGTTTCAAATCCATGCACTCATTTCTAAAGGTTGTAAGGCACTGTTTCGTCATTTTGGACGGATGTTGCACCTTGCACCGTAGATGTTGCACCCTGTGGATATCGATTCTTCGGAGGGCCATAACTATTGGCTCGTTTAGAGTTACGGGTGCCTTAACCAGTCAAAACGAAGGTATCTGTGAGTTCTACAGCTATGACCGCTTTCAGCCGTCACTGGTTAGTTTCATACCCAAAAAATCCTATCCGAACCTCAATCGGGTCAAGGAAGTATTTTACCCTTCGTTTTTTCGTCACGTGGATTTTTTCTGTAAAACGGGATCCCCGTGGCTGGTCTATGATTTACCATCACTGGAGAGTGGTGCACCATGGTACTGCAATGTTTCAAATCCACGCACTCATTTCTAAAGGTTGTAAGGCACTGTTTCGTCATTTTGGACGGATGTTGCACCTTGCACCGTAGATGTTGCACCCTGTGGATATCGATTCTTCGGAGGGCCATAACTCTTGGCTCGTTTAGAGTTACGGGAGCCATAACCAGTCAAAACGAAGGTATCGGTGAGTTCTACAGCTATGACCGCTTTCAGCCGTCACTGGTTAGTTTCATACCCAAAAAATCCTATCCTAACCTCAATCGGGTCAAGGAAGTATTTTACCCTTCGTTTTTTCGTCACGTGGATTTTTTCTGTAAAACGGGATCCCCGTGGCTGGTCTATGATTTACCATAGCTGGAGAGTGGTGCAACAAGGTACTGCAATGTTTCAAATCCATGCACTCATTTCTAAAGGTCGTACGGCACTGTTTCGTCATTTTGGACGGATGTTGCACCTTGCACCGTAGATGTTGCACCCTGTGGATATCGATTCTTCGGAGGGTCATAACTCTTGGCTCGTTTAGAGTTACGGGAGCCATAACCAGTCAAAACGAAGGTATCTGTGAGTTCTACAGCAATGATAGCTTTCAGCCGTCACTGGTTAGTTTCTTACCCAAAAATCCTATCCGAACCTCAATCGGGTCATGGAAGTTTTTTACCCTTCGTTTTTTCGTCACGTGGATTTTTTCTGTAAAACGGGATCCCCGTGGCTGGTCTATGTTTAACATCGCTGGAGAGTGGTGCACCATGGTACTGCAATGTTTCAAATCCATGCACTCATTTCTAAAGATCGTACGGCACTGTTTCGTCATTTTCGACGGATGTTGCACCTTGCACCTAGATGTTGCACCCTGTGGATATCGATTCTTTGGAGGGCCATAACTCTATGCTCGTTTAGAGTTATGGGAGCCATAACCAGTCAAAACGAAGGTATCTGTGAGTTCTACAGCAATGACAGCTTTCAGCCGTCACTGGTTAGTTTCATACCCAAAAAATCCTATCCGAACCTCAATCGGGTCAAGGAAGTATTTTACCCTTCGTTTTTTCGTCACGTGGATTTTTTCTTTAAAACGGTATCCCCGTGGCTGATCTATGATTTGCCATCGCTGGAGAGTGGTGCGCCATGGTACCGCAATGTTTCAAATCCATGCACTCATTTGTAAAGGTCGTACGACACTGTTTCGTCATTTTGGACGGATGTTGCACCTTGCACCGTAGATGTTGCACCCTGTGGATATCGATTCTTCGGAGGGCCATAACTCTTGGCTCGTTTAGAGTTACGGGAGCCATAACCAGTCAAAACGAAGGTATCTGTGAGTTCTACAGCTATGACCGCTTTCAGCCATCACTGGTTAGTTTCATACCCAAAAAATCCTATCCGAACCTCAATCGGGTCAAGGAAGTATTTTACCCTTCGTTTTTTCGTCACGTGGATTTTTTCTGTAAAACGGGATCCCCGTGGCTGGTCTATGATTTACCATCACTGGAGAGTGGTGCACCATGGTACTGCAATGTTTCAAATCCATGCACTCATTTCTAAAGGTTGTAAGGCACTGTTTCGTCATTTTGGACGGATGTTGCACCTTGCACCGTAGATGTTGCACCCTGTGGATATCGATTCTTCGGAGGGCCATAACTCTTGGCTCGTTTAGAGTTACGGGAGCCATAACCAGTCAAAACGAAGGTATCGGTAAGTTCTACAGCTATGACCGCTTTCAGCCGTCACTGGTTAGTTTCATACCCAAAAAATCCTATCCTAACCTCAATCGGGTCAAGGAAGTATTTTACCCTTCATTTTTTCGTCACGTGGATTTTTTCTGTAAAACGGGATCCCCGTGGCTGGTCTATGATTTAGGATAGCTGGAGAGTGGTGCAACAAGGTACTGCAATGTTTCAAATCCATGCACTCATTTCTAAAGGTCGTACGGCACTGTTTCGTCATTTTGGACGGATATTGAACCTTGCACCGTAGATGTTGCACCCTGTGGATATCGATTCTTCGGAGGGCCATAACTCTTGGCTCGTTTAGAGTTACGGGAGCCATAACCAGTCAAAACGAAGGTATCTGTGACTTCTACAGCTATGACAGCTTTTAGCCTTCACTGGTTAGTTTCATACCCAAAAAATCCTATCCGAACCTCAATCGGGTCATGGGATTCTTGTACCCTTCGTTTTTCGTCACGTGGATTTTTTCTGTAAAACGGGATCCCCGTGGCTGGTCTATGATTTACCATCGCTGGAGAGTGGTGCACCATGGTACTGCAATGTTTCAAATCCATGCACTCATTTCTAAAGATCGTACGACACTGTTTCGTCATTTTGGACGGATGTTGCACCTTGCACCGTAGATGTTGCACCCCGTGGATATCGATTCTTCGGAGGGCCATAACTCTTGGCTCGTTTAGAGTTACGGGAGACATAACCAGTCAAAACGAAGGTATCTGTGAGTTCTACAGCAATGACAGCTTTCAGCCGTCACTGGTTAGTTTCATACCCAAAAAATCCTATCCGAACCTCAATCGGGTCAAGGAAGTATTTTACCCTTCGTTTTTTCGTCACGTGGATTTTTTCTGTAAAACGGTATCCCCGTGGCTGATCTATGATTTACCATCGCTGGAGAGTGGTGCGCCATGGTACCGCAATGTTTCAAATCCATGCACTCATTTCTAAAGGTCGTACGACACTGTTTCGTTATTTTGGACGGATGTTGCACCTTGCACCGTAGATGTTGCACCCTGTGGATATCGATTCTTCGGAGGGCCATAACTCTTGGCTCGTTTAGAGTTACGGAAGCCATAACCAGTCAAAACGAAGGTATCTTTGAGTTCTACAGCTATGACCGCTTTCAGCCGTCACTGGTTAGTTTCATACCCAAAAAATCCTATCCGAACCTCAATCGGGCCAAGGAAGTATTTTACCCTTCGTTTTTTCGTCACGTGGATTTTTTCTGTAAAACGGGATCCCCGTGGCTGGTCTATGATTTACCATCGCTGGAGAGTGGTGCACCATGGTACTGCAATGTTTCAAATCCACGCACTCATTTCTAAAGGTTGTAAGGCACTGTTTCGTCATTTTGGACGGATGTTGCACCTTGCACCGTAGATGTTGCACCCTGTGGATATCGATTCTTCGGAGGGCCATAACTCTTGGCTCGTTTAGAGTTACGGGAGCCATAACCAGTCAAAACGAAGGTATCGGTGAGTTCTACAGCTATGACCGCTTTCAGCCGTCACTGGTTAGTTTCATACCCAAAAAATCCTATCCTAACCTCAATCGGGTCAAGGAAGTATTTTACCCTTCGTTTTTTCGTCACGTGGATTTTTTCTGTAAAACGGGATCCCCGTGGCTGGTCTATGATTTACCATAGCTGGAGAGTGGTGCAACAAGGTACTGCAATGTTTCAAATCCATGCACTCATTTCTAAAGGTCGTACGGCACTGTTTCGTCATTTTGGACGGATGTTGCACCTTGCACCGTAGATGTTGCACCCTGTGGATATCGATTCTTCGGAGGGTCATAACTCTTGGCTCGTTTAGAGTTACGGGAGCCATAACCAGTCAAAACGAAGGTATCTGTGAGTTCTACAGCAATGACAGCTTTCAGCCGTCACTGGTTAGTTTCTTACCCAAAAATCCTATCCGAACCTCAATCGGGTCATGGAAGTTTTTTACCCTTCGTTTTTTCGTCACGTGGATTTTTTCTGTAAAACGGGATCCCCGTGGCTGGTCTATGTTTAACATCGCTGGAGAGTGGTGCACCATGGTACTGCAATGTTTCAAATCCATGCACTCATTTCTAAAGATCGTACGGCACTGTTTCGTCATTTTCGACGGATGTTGCACCTTGCACCTAGATGTTGCACCCTGTGGATATCGATTCTTCGGAGGGCCATAACTCTATGCTCGTTTAGAGTTATGGGAGCCATAACCAGTCAAAACGAAGGTATCTGTGAGTTCTACAGCAATGACAGCTTTCAGCCGTCACTGGTTAGTTTCATACCCAAAAAATCCTATCCGAACCTCAATCGGGTCAAGGAAGTATTTTACCCTTCGTTTTTTCGTCACGTGGATTTTTTCTGTAAAACGGTATCCCCGTGGCTGATCTATGATTTGCCATCGCTGGAGAGTGGTGCGCCATGGTACCGCAATGTTTCAAATCCATGCACTCATTTGTAAAGGTCGTACGACACTGTTTCGTCATTTTGGACGGATGTTGCACCTTGCACCGTAGATGTTGCACCCTGTGGATATCGATTCTTCGGAGGGCCATAACTCTTGGCTCGTTTAGAGTTACGGGAGCCATAACCAGTCAAAACGAAGGTATCTGTGAGTTCTACAGCTATGACCGCTTTCAGCCATCACTGGTTAGTTTCATACCCAAAAAATCCTATCCGAACCTCAATCGGGTCAAGGAAGTATTTTACCCTTCGTTTTTTCGTCACGTGGATTTTTTCTGTAAAACGGGATCCCCGTGGCTGGTCTATGATTTACCATCACTGGAGAGTGGTGCACCATGGTACTGCAATGTTTCAAATCCATGCACTCATTTCTAAAGGTTGTAAGGCACTGTTTCGTCATTTTGGACGGATGTTGCACCTTGCACCGTAGATGTTGCACCCTGTGGATATCGATTCTTCGGAGGGCCATAACTCTTGGCTCGTTTAGAGTTACGGGAGCCATAACCAGTCAAAACGAAGGTATCGGTAAGTTCTACAGCTATGACCGCTTTCAGCCGTCACTGGTTAGTTTCATACCCAAAAAATCCTATCCTAACCTCAATCGGGTCAAGGAAGTATTTTACCCTTCATTTTTTCGTCACGTGGATTTTTTCTGTAAAACGGGATCCCCGTGGCTGGTCTATGATTTAGGATAGCTGGAGAGTGGTGCAACAAGGTACTGCAATGTTTCAAATCCATGCACTCATTTCTAAAGGTCGTACGGCACTGTTTCGTCATTTTGGACGGATATTGAACCTTGCACCGTAGATGTTGCACCCTGTGGATATCGATTCTTCGGAGGGCCATAACTCTTGGCTCGTTTAGAGTTACGGGAGCCATAACCAGTCAAAACGAAGGTATCTGTGACTTCTACAGCTATGACAGCTTTTAGCCTTCACTGGTTAGTTTCATACCCAAAAAATCCTATCCGAACCTCAATCGGGTCATGGGATTCTTGTACCCTTCGTTTTTCGTCACGTGGATTTTTTCTGTAAAACGGGATCCCCGTGGCTGGTCTATGATTTACCATCGCTGGAGAGTGGTGCACCATGGTACTGCAATGTTTCAAATCCATGCACTCATTTCTAAAGATCGTACGACACTGTTTCGTCATTTTGGACGGATGTTGCACCTTGCACCGTAGATGTTGCACCCCGTGGATATCGATTCTTCGGAGGGCCATAACTCTTGGCTCGTTTAGAGTTACGGGAGACATAACCAGTCAAAACGAAGGTATCTGTGAGTTCTACAGCAATGACAGCTTTCAGCCGTCACTGGTTAGTTTCATACCCAAAAAATCCTATCCGAACCTCAATCGGGTCAAGGAAGTATTTTACCCTTCGTTTTTTCGTCACGTGGATTTTTTCTGTAAAACGGTATCCCCGTGGCTGATCTATGATTTACCATCGCTGGAGAGTGGTGCGCCATGGTACCGCAATGTTTCAAATCCATGCACTCATTTCTAAAGGTCGTACGACACTGTTTCGTTATTTTGGACGGATGTTGCACCTTGCACCGTAGATGTTGCACCCTGTGGATATCGATTCTTCGGAGGGCCATAACTCTTGGCTCGTTTAGAGTTACGGAAGCCATAACCAGTCAAAACGAAGGTATCTTTGAGTTCTACAGCTATGACCGCTTTCAGCCGTCACTGGTTAGTTTCATACCCAAAAAATCCTATCCGAACCTCAATCGGGCCAAGGAAGTATTTTACCCTTCGTTTTTTCGTCACGTGGATTTTTTCTGTAAAACGGGATCCCCGTGGCTGGTCTATGATTTACCATCGCTGGAGAGTGGTGCACCATGGTACTGCAATGTTTCAAATCCATGCACTCATTTCTAAAGGTTGTAAGGCACTGTTTCGTCATTTTGGACGGATGTTGCACCTTGCACCGTAGATGTTGCACCCTGTGGATATCGATTCTTCGGAGGGCCATAACTCTTGGCTCGTTTAGAGTTACGGGAGCCATAACCAGTCAAAACGAAGGTATCGGTGAGTTCTACAGCTATGACCGTTTTCAGCCGTCACTGGTTAGTTTCATACCCAAAAAATCCTATCCTAACCTCAATCGGGTCAAGGAAGTATTTTACCCTTCGTTTTTTCGTCACGTGGATTTTTTCTGTAAAACGGGATCCCCGTGGCTGGTCTATGATTTACCATAGCTGGAGAGTGGTGCAACAAGGTACTGCAATGTTTCAAATCCATGCACTCATTTCTAAAGGTCGTACGACACTGTTTCGTCATTTTGGACGGATTTTGCACCTTGCACCGTAGATTTTGCACCCTGTGGATATCGATTCTTCGGAGGGCCATAACTCTTGGCTCGTTAAGAGTTACGGGAGCCATAACCAGTCAAAACGAAGGTATCTGTGACTTCTACAGCTATGACAGTTTTTAGCCTTCACTGGTTAGTTTCATACCCAAAAAATCCTATCCGAACCTCAATCGGGTCATGGGATTCTTGTACCCTTCGTTTTTCGTCACGTGGATTTTTTCTGTAAAACGGGATCCCCGTGACTGGTCTATGATTTACCATCGCTGCAGAGTGGTGTACCATGGTACTGCAATGTTTCAAATCCATGCACTCATTTCTAAAGGTCGTACGGCACTGTTTCGTCATTTTGGACGGATGATGCACCTTGCACCGTAGATGTTGCACCCTGTGGATATCGATTCTTCGGAGGGCCATAACTCTTGGCTCGTTTAGAGTTACGGGAGCCATAACTAGTCAAAACGAAGGTATCTGTGAGTTCTACAGCTATGACAGCTTTCAGGCGTCACTGGTTAGTTTCATACCCAAAAAATCCTATCCGAACCTCAATCTGGTCAAGGAAGTTTTTTACCCTTCGTTTTTTCGTCACATGGATTTTTTCTGTAAAACGGGATCCCCGTGGCTGGTCTATGATTTACCATCGCTGGAGAGTGGTGCACCATGGTACTGCAATGTTTCAAATACATGCACTCATTTCTAAAGGTCGTACGGCACTGTTTCGTCATTTTGGACTGATGTTGCACCTTGCACCGTAGATGTTGCACCCTGTGGATATCGATTCTTCGGAGGGCCATAACTCTTGGCTCGTTTAGAGTTACGGGAGCCATAACAAGTCAAAACGAAGGTATCTGTGAGTTCTACAGCTATGAAAGCTTTCAGCCGTCACTGGTTAGTTTCATACCCAAAAAATCCTATCCGAACCTCAATCGGGTCAAGGAAGTATTTTACCCTTCGTTTTTTCGTCACGTGGATTTTTTCTGTAAAACGGGATCCCCGTGGCTGGTCTATGATTTACCATCGCTGGAGAGTGGTGCACCATGGTACTGTAATGTTTCAAATCCATGCACTCATTTCTAAAGGTCGTACGACACTATTTCGTCATTTTGGACGGATGTTGCACCTTGCACCATAGATGTTGCACCCTGTGGATATCGATTCTTCGGAGGGCCATAACTCTTGGCTCGTTTAGAGTTACGGGAGCCATAACTAGTCAAAACGAATGTATCTGTGAGTTCTACAGCTATGACAGCTTTCAGCCGTCACTGGTTAGTTTCATACCCAAAAATCCTATCCGAACCTCAATCGGGTCATGGAAGTTTTTTACCCTTCGTTTTTTCGTCACGTGGATTTTTTCTGTAAAACGGGATCCCCACGGCTGGTCTATGATTTACCATCACTGAAGAGTGGTGCACCATGGTACCGCAATGTTTCAAATCCATGCACTCATTTCTAAAGGTCGTACGGCACTGTTTCGTCATTTTGGACAGATGTTGCACCTTGCACCGTAGATGTTGCACCCTGTGGATATCGATTCTTCGGAGGGCCATAACTCTTGGCACGTTTAGAGTTATGGGAGCCATAACCAGTCAAAACGAAGGTATCTGTGAGTTCTACAGCTATGACAGCTTTCAGCCGTCACTGGTTAGTTTCATACCCAAAAATCCTATCCGAACCACAATCGGGTCATGGAAGTTTTTTACCATTCGTTTCTTCGTCACGTGGATTTTTTCTGTAAAACGGGATCCCCGTGGCTGGTCTATGATTTACCATCGCTGGAGAGTGGTGCACCATGGTACTGCAATGTTTCAAATCCATGCACGCATTTCCAAAGGTTGTACGACACTGTTTCGTCATTTTGAACGGATGTTGCACCTTGCACCGTAGATGTTGCACCCTGTGGATATCGATTCTTCGGAGGGCCATAACTCTTGGCTCGTTTAGAGTTACGGGAGCCATAACCAGTCAAAAAAAAGGTATCTGTGAGTTCTACAGCTGTGAAAGCTTTCACCCGTCACTGGTTAGTTTCATACCCAAAAATCCTATCCGAACCTCAATCGGGTCATGGAAGTTTTTTACCCTTCGTTTTTTCGTCACGTGGATTTTTTCTGTAAAACGGGATCCCCGTGGCTGGTCTATGATTTACCATCGCTAAAGAGTGGTGCACCATGGTACCTCAATGTTTCAAATCCATGCACTCGTTTCTAAAGGTCGTACGGCACTGTTTCGTCATTTTGGACGGATGTTGCACCTTGCACCGTAGATGTTGCACCCTGTGGATATCGATTCTTCGGAGGGTCATAACTCTTGGCTTGTTTAGAGTTACGGGAGCCATAACCAGTCAAAACGAAGGTATCTGTGAGTTCTACAGCTTGTTTGCACCAAAATTGGTCACAAACACCCAATATCACGAATGCACCCGTTAACGTACTCCACTCGATAATAAACAACACAGAACTCAGCAACAATCAATATAGAATTCAGTTCTAAGTAACAAATCACAGTAATTCACGAACAACAATCACAAACACAGGATTTATAGTGGTTCGGCGTTCGCGCCTACGTCCACTTTGAAGGTTTTCTCTTTATTGCTTTGCTTGATTAAATCGATTACAACGGATTACAGCTGACAATTGCTTTGAAATCTGAATACAACAGCGATTCTGATAGTTAAACTTGAATCTGGCAGAGTCTTGGCGTTCAATTGCAGAAGTTCTCCCAAGATCCCCTTTCTGAAGGCTTCAGGGTGCTATTTATAGGCGTTGGAGGCCCAGATCTTGCTGAAACTTCGTGAGACTTCTTCTGGCACGTGAGTGGGCCCACGCGACCGACCCCACCAAGTTTCATCTCGATCTGACATCGGTTCGAAGTGATTTCGAACCCATCAAGAAATGGTCCAATCGAGCTGAAACTTGGCAGGAACAATCTTTACCTCATATGAAAGCTACTGTGAAAATTTGGTTGCATTTGGATTTGTGGTTAAGGAGATATGCTCGGTTCGAAATTAGCATTTTCGGTTGGCTGTGCGTTTCGAACCCATGACTTCGAACCCTTCATTTCGAATCCCTGAGTGCACGTGGGTTTGCAGTGACGTGGCGCGCATCTCTCGAATCGATGCTACTTTATCTCCGAGTTGACCGCTTCGACTCCGTGAACTACGGCAAACACGTCATCCAAACCAATTGACTCGGTGGATTCGAACTAGGAAGTATTCCTGGTTTCGAATGTGACCGATTCGAATCCAGGAATCCTTATGGGTTCGAACTCGATCGGTTCGAACAGGGTCGCTCGATGGGTTCGAAGTGAGGATGTGAAGCCGAGTGAAGTCATGGATTCGAAGGTAGGCCATTGTGGTGGATTGGAAGGTGATGGAGTCGAAGGCGATGGAGTCGAGGCAGGCACTAGGTGATGGGTTCGAACGTGGCCTGGGTTCGAACTTCATGGTTTCGAAGGCAAGGACGTGGATGGGTTCGAACTAGGTGGGTTCGAAGGAGAGATCGTGGATGGGTTCGAACAACATGGGTTCGAAGCAAAGACAGTGGATGGGTTCGAAATGGATGGTTTCGAACCAGACAGTGACTACTTCTCTTCACATTGAATCCATCATATCTTGAGCATACGAACTCGGATTGACTTGAAACTTGAAATGATGGCTCCTACAACCTTTCTTGTCGTGTCCTATCAATTGTGGCCTGATCCGGACTCGGGCAAAATTCATCGACATCCATAGCGAAGTGAAGTATAACCAATCTCTGAGATGGACTGTTTCCCGTTTTCGACCAATCTTTTGGTATCACGGCTTTGCCAAAAAGCGGGATAACACTTTGCCCCCCAAAACATGCCTTGCTGTAGGAAGGTGTGTTTTGTAATGCCTTGAGTTGGATGTTCGTATCCGATTATCAACCTGCAAAGAACTCGATAGTTTCATATGGCCTCAAATGACGATCGTTCGAGATCGAGCTATTTGGGATGAAGCGCGGCCGTTCGTGATCAAGCGCTTAACTTCAAATGACGATCGTTCGCGATCGAGTCATTCGAGGTGAAGTGCGACCGTGCGCGGTCGAGCGTATAAATCCATGCTTCGATCGTTTGGGATCGTATGCTGCTTGAGGTGAATCGGGACCATTCGCGGTTCGTGCGGTTCGTGGCATAAGATGGAATAGGACCGTTCGCGGTCGATGCCGTTCGCGGCAAATGATGAGATGGGACCGTTCGCGGTCGACTGCCGTTCGTGGCAAATGATGATCGTTCGCGACCAAGTGCCGTTCGAGGCGAATGGTGACCGTTCGAGGTCGGATTTCATAATCAGTGAGCCATGACCGTTCGCGATCGATGGCGTTCGAGGCAGGAAGTGATCGTTCGCGATCGTGTGCCGTTCGAGGCGAATTTGTGACCGTTCGCGATCGGGTTTCGGACCTCAAGTGACGACCGTTCGCGATCAAGCCATTTGAGGTGAGGCGAGTTATGACTGTTCGAAGTCGGATGCCTGTTCGAGGCGGATTGTGACCGTTCGAGGTCGGATGCCGTTCGAGGCGAATTGTGTGTGCCCGGGAGGGCTTGGTGTTATCGATGCCAGGGTCACGTTCGGGTGAGTTCCTGGATCGTTTATAGGGGCAGTTCATCGCCGTCTCAGAGCATACCTAAGGATCGTTCGCGACCCCATACATGTGTAAGTAGCTTGGTCATTCGAGAGTCATTTGAATCAAATATCTATTAAATGGATGAGTTTCAAAAACAATTGTCCAAACAAACAGAGTCCAAATGTTCAAATCAAAATGAAATGAAAGTAAAGCATGGATGTCAAAGTGTAAGTTTCCACTACGAAATGGTCAATGATCACTCAGAGCATGCCTGGAGATCGTTCGCGATCTCGCACATGTGTAAATGATTTAATTGCGGTAGTGGAAGCTTACAACTTGTTCATCGTTATTTCACTCAATTGATAACCAAACGGTGCCTTGATTCAGGATCGCCTCTAGCTGATGTGGATGGTGGCCGCTCTGGTTCCGCCACAGGAGCTCGCCTCCTTACATATTGAAGGAGCATACCGTTCCTGATATGTCCTTCCACCTCATCCTTCAGGTGCCTACAATCGTTAGTGTTATGACCATTTAATTCATGGAATACACAGAACTTATCTGATTTCCTTTCGTCAGAGGTAGGGTCCCTTCGCATCGGCCTACGGTACAGAATCTGTTCTTTGGTATCCTGATAAATTCGTTCCAGACTCTCGTTCAACTCAGTGTAGGTGGTGAATCGCCGCTCCCTCCGTTGCCGCTTTGATCTGTCTCTGTCATTCTCAATCTTTCTTTTACCTTTATCCTTGTCCGAATCCTTTTTAAGAGGCTTTTCATCTCTAAATGCAAAAACTTCCATCCCATCTCCTTCTTCTCTCTCGGCATTCGCATCTTCTAATCGTAAAAACTTTTCTGCTTCATGATAGAATTCCTCTAGATCTATGGGTGGATCTTTAGTCAATGAATTCTTGAACTCCGTGTCGTCAGCTATTCCGGACACAGCTGCCATTACCACCATGGACGGATCCGCTCTATCCACTGAAGCTGCTGCTGCATTAAATCGTCCTAGATAACTTCTCAAGGTCTCTCCGGCTTTTTGCTTTAGGGTTGCCAAAGTTATCACGTTCTTGGGTCTTGTAATATGAACCTTGAATTGCCTCATAAATCTCTCCACTAAACCATTCCATGCTCCGATGGATCCGTTCTCCAACTGTCTAAACCATAGTGCAGCGATATCTGTCAAGTACAATGGAAAACACCGGGCCGATGCCCCCAGCACTTCCATATGCCTCATATATTTTGTCAGATGGACCGTGGGGTCCGTTCTCCCGTCATACATATCCAATGATGGTAGTTTGAAATCAGGTGGGTTCCTAGCTAGCCTGATTGCTGAAGTAAAAGGACTTCTATTGACATCTTCCAAATCTTTGTTCACCATACCGCCTCTCAAAGCTCTTCTAACTATCTCTGCTAATCGGTTATTGTCTCCGAGATGTAATCCTTGTTCACTACTTCCAACCTGCCCCCCGAGTTCACGAGGTAACTCCGGGATCTGCCCCCTTGACTGAGCGTTCACTCCTCTACTACTCCTAGGTTGCGCAGATCCTTCTCTCTCTCTTTCCAAGATTGGGTCAACATTCTCCATATGTGTGCCCCCTAGCTCTGGTGCTACGCCGGACGGTCCCGCTCCGTTCTGGACTCCATTGGCTTCCCTATTTTGTGCTCCAAGCTGTCCTATCTGTTGGAATAAACTCTGGATCATTTCCTCTTGCCTCTTCATCATAGTTTCCATCTCGTCCCTAGTGATGTATATCGATGGTTGATTTGCTCCTGAGGAAGCCTCTTGGCTTCCTTGTGGTTCGCTTCTCTCAGGCCTTGGCCTCCTACTCGATTGTCTTGCCATAATTCCTAGATCTGAACTCCTGGATTTTCAAATTCAACTTCTTCCTGAATTAGTTTCTCAGTGAAAGCACCAAAATGTTTGCACCAAAATTGGTCACAAACACCCAATATCACGAATGCACCCGTTAACGTACTCCACTCGATAATAAACAACACAGAACTAAGCAACAATCAATATAGAATTCAGTTCTAAGTAACAAATCACAGTAATTCACGAACAACAATCACAAACACAGGATTTATAGTGGTTCGGCGTTCGCGCCTACGTCCACTTTGAAGGTTTTCTCTTTATTGCTTTGCTTGATTAAATCGATTACAACGGATTACAGCTGACAATTGCTTTGAAATCTGAATACAACAGCGATTCTGATAGTTAAACTTGAATCCGGCAGAGTCTTGGCGTTCAATGGCAGAAGTTCTCCCAAGATCCCCTTTCTGAAGGCTTCAGGGTGCTATTTATAGTCGTTGGAGGCCCAGATCTTGCTGAAACTTCGTGAGACTTCTTCTGGCACGTGAGTGGGCCCACGCGACCGACCCCACCAAGTTTCGTCTCGATCTGACATCGGTTCGAAGTGATTTCGAACCCATCAAGAAATGGTCCAATCGAGCTGAAACTTGGCAGGAACAATCTTTACCTCATATGAAAGCTACTGTGAAAATTTGGTTGCATTTGGATTTGTGGTTAAGGAGATATGCTCGGTTCGAAATTAGCATTTTCGGTTGGCTGTGCGTTTCGAACCCATGACTTCGAACCCTTCATTTCGAATCCCTGAGTGCACGTGGGTTTGCAGTGACGTGGTGCGCATCTCTCGAATCGATGCTACTTTATCTCCGAGTTGACCGCTTCGACTCCGTGAACTACGGCAAACACGTCATCCAAACCAATTGACTCGGTGGATTCGAACTAGGAAGTATTCCTGGTTTCGAATGTGACCGATTCGAATCCAGGAATCCTTATGGGTTCGAACTCGATCGGTTCGAACAGGGTCGCTCGATGGGTTCGAAGTGAGGATGTGAAGCCGAGTGAAGTCATGGATTCGAAGGTAGGCCATTGTGGTGGATTCGAAGGTGATGGAGTCGAAGGCGATGGAGTCGAGGTAGGCACTAGCTGATGGGTTTGAACGTGGCCTGGGTTCGAGCTTCATGGTTTCGAAGGCAAGGACGTGGATGGGTTCGAACTAGGTGGGTTCGAAGGAGAGATCGTGGATGGGTTCGAACAGCATGGGTTCGAAGCAAAGACAGTGGATGGGTTCGAAATGGATGGTTTCGAACCAGATAGTGACTACTTCTCTTCACATTGAATCCATCATATCTTGAGCATACGAACTCGGATTGACTTGAAACTTGAAATGATGGCTCCTACAACCTTTCTTGTCGTGTCCTATCAATTGTGGCCTGATCCGGACTCGGGCAAAATTCATCGACATCCATAGCAAAGTGAAGTATAACCAATCTCTGAGATGGACGGTTTCCCGTTTTCGACCAATCTTTTGGTATCACGGCTTTGCCAAAAAGCGGGATAACACAGCTATGACAGCTTTCAGGCGTCACTGTTTAGTTTCATACCCAAAAAATCCTATCCGAACCTCAATCGGGTCAAGGAAGTTTTTTACCCTTCGTTTTTTCGTCACATGGATTTTTTCTGTAAAACGGGATCCCCGTGGTTGGTCTATGATTTACCATCGCTGGAGAGTGGTGAACCATGGTACTGCAATGTTTCAAATACATGCACTCATTTCTAAAGGTCGTACGGCACTGTTTCGTCATTTTGGACTGATGTTGCACCTTGCACCGTGGATGTTGCACCCTGTGGATATCGATTCTTCGGAGGGCCATAACTCTTGGCTCGTTTAGATTTACGGGAGTCATAACAAGTCAAAACGAAGGTATCTGTGAGTTCTACAGCTATGAAAGCTTTCAGCCGTCACTGGTTAGTTTCATACCCAAAAAATCCTATCCGAACCTCAATCGGGTCAAGGAAGTATTTTACCCTTCGTTTTTTCGTCACGTGGATTTTTTCAGTAAAACGGGATCCCCGTGGCTGGTCTATGATTTACCATCGCTGGAGAGTGGTGCACCATGGTACTGCAATGTTTCAAATCCATGCACTCATTTCTAAAGGTAGTACGGCACTGTTTCGTCATTTTGGACGGATGTTGCACCTTGCACCATAGATGTTGCACCCTGGGAATATCGATTCTTCGGAGGGCCATAACTCTTGGCTCATTTAGAGTTACGGGAGCCATAACTAGTCAAAACGAATGTATCTGTGAGTTCTACAGCTATGACAGCTTTCAGCCGTCACCGGTTAGTTTCATACCCAAAAATCCTATCCGAACCTCAATCGGGTCATGGAAGTTTTTTACCCTTCGTTTTTTCGTCACGTGGATTTTTTCTGTAAAACGGGATCCCCGTGGCTGGTCTATGATTTACCATCGCTGGAGAGTGGTGCACCATGGTACCGCAATGTTTCAAATCCATGCACTCATTTCAAAAGGTCGTACGGCACTGTTTCGTCATTTTGGACAGATGTTGCACCTTGCACCGTAGATGTTGCACCCTGTGGATATCGATTCTTCGGAGGGCCATAACTCTTGGCTCGTTTAGAGTTATGGGAGCCATAACCAGTCAAAACGAAGGTATCTGTGAGTTCTACAGCTATGACAGCTTTCAGCCGTCACTGGTTAGTTTCATACCCAAAAATCCTATCCAAACCACAATCGGGTCATGGAAGTTTTTTACCCTTCGTTTCTTCGTCACGTGGATTTTTTCTGTAAAACGGGATCCCCGTGGCTGGTCTATGATTTACCATCGCTGGAGAGTGGTGCAGCATGGTACTGCAATGTTTCAAATCCATGCACTCATTTCCAAAGGTCGTACGGCACTGTTTCGTCATTTTGGACGGATGTTGCACCTTGCACCGTAGATGTTGCACCCTGTGGATATCGATTCTTCGGAGGGCCATAACTCTTGGCTCGTTTAGAGTTACGGGAGCCATAACCAGTCAAAACGAAGGTATCTGTGAGTTCTACAGCTGTGACAGCTTTCACCCGTTACTGGTTAGTTTCATACCCAAAAATCCTATCCGAACCTCAATCGGGTCATGGAAGTTTTTTACCCTTCGTTTTTTCGTCACGTGGATTTTTTCTGTAAAACGGGATCCCCGTGGCTGTCTATGATTTACCATCGCTGGAGAGTGGTGCACCATGGTACCGCAATGTTTCAAATCCATGCACTCATTTCTAAAGGTCGTACGGCACTGTTTCGTCATTTTGGACGGATGTTGCACCTTGCACCGTAGATGTTGCACCCTGTGGATATCGATTCTTCGGAGGGTCATAACTCTTGGCTCGTTTAGAGTTACGGGAGCCATAACCAGTCAAAACGAAGGTATCTTTGAGTTCTACAGCTATGACCACTTTCAGCCGTCACTGGTTAGTTTCATACCCAAAAAATCCTATCCGAACCTCAATCGGGTCAAGGAAGTATTTTACCCTTCGTTTTTTCGTCACGTGGATTTTTTCTGTAAAGCGGGATCCCCGTGGCTGGTCTATGATTTACCATCGCTGGAGAGTGGTGCACCATGGTACTGCAATGTTTCAAATCCATGCACTCATTTCTAAAGGTTGTAAGGCACTGTTTCGTCATTTTGGACGGATGTTGCAACTTGCACCGTAGATGTTGCACCCTGTGGATATCGATTCTTCGGAGGGCCATAACTCTTGGCTCGTTTAGACTTACGGGAGCCATAACCAGTCAAAACGAAGGTATCTGTGAGTTCTACAGCAATGACAGCTTTCAGCCGTCACTGGTTAGTTTAATACCCAAAAAATCCTATCCGAACCTCAATCGGGTCATGGGATTCTTGTACCCTTCGTTTTTCGTCACGTGGATTTTTTCTGTAAAACGGGATCCCCGTGACTGGTCTATGATTTACCATCGCTGCAGAGTGGTGCACCATGGTACTGCAATGTTTCAAATCCATGCACTCATTTCTAAAGGTCGTACGGCACTGTTTCGTCATTTTGGACGGATGATGCACCTTGCACCGTAGATGTTGCACCCTGTGGATATCGATTCTTCGGAGGGCCATAACTCTTGGCTCGTTTAGAGTTACGGGAGCCATAACCAGTCAAAACGAAGGTATCTGTGAGTTCTACAGCGATGACAGCTTTCAGGCGTCACTGGTTAGTTTCATACCCAAAAAATCCTATCCGAACCTCAATCGGGTCAAGGTAGTTTTTTACCCTTCGTTTTTTCGTCACATGGATTTTTTCTGTAAAACGGGATCCCCGTGGCTGGTCTATGATTTACCATCGCTGGAGAGTGGTGCACCATGGTACTGCAATGTTTCAAATACATGCACTCATTTCTAAAGGTCGTACGGCACTGTTTCGTCATTTTGGACGGATGATGCACCTTGCACCGTAGATGTTGCACCCTGTGGATATCGATTCTTCGGAGGGCCATAACTCTTGGCTCGTTTAGAGTTACGGGAGCCATAACAAGTCAAAACGAAGGTATCTGTGAGTTCTACAGCTATGAAAGCTTTCAGCCGTCACTGGTTAGTTTCATACCCAAAAAATCCTATCCGAACCTCAATCGGGTCAAGGAAGTATTTTACCCTTCGTTTTTTCGTCACGTGGATTTTTTCTGTAAAACGGGATCCCCGTGGCTGGTCTATGATTTACCATCGCTGGAGAGTGGTGCACCATGGTACTGCAATGTTCCAAATCCATGCACTCATTTCTAAAGGTCGTACGGCACTGTTTCGTCATTTTGGACAGATGTTGCACCTTGCACCATAGATGTTGCACCCTGGGAATATCGATTCTTCGGATGGCCATAACTCTTGGCTCGTTTAGATTTACGGGAGCCATAACTAGTCAAAACGAATGTATCTGTGAGTTCTACAGCTATGACAGCTTTCAGCCGTCACTGGTTAGTTTCATACGCAAAAATCCTATCCGAACCTCAATCGGGTCATGGAAGTTTTTTACCCTTCGTTTTTTCGTCACGTGGATTTTTTCTGTAAAACGGGATCCCCGTGGCTGGTCTATGATTTACCATCGCTGGAGAGTGGTGCACCATGGTACCGCAGTGTTTCAATTCCATGCACTCATTTCTAAAGGTCGTACGGCACTGTTTCGTCATTTTGGACAGATGTTGCACCTTGCACCGTAGATGTTGCACCCTGTGGATATCGATTCTTCGGAGGGCCATAACTCTTGGCTCGTTTAGAGTTACGGGAGCCATAACCAGTCAAAACGAAGGTATCTGTGAGTTCTACAACTATGACAGCTTTCAGCCGTCACTGGTTAGTTTCATACCCAAAAATCCTATCCGAACCTCAATCGGGTCATGGAAATTTTTTACCCTTCGTTTCTTCGTCACGTGGATTTTTTCTGTAAAACGGGATCCCCGTGGCTGGTCTATGATTTACCATCGCTGGAGAGTGGTGCACCATGGTACTGCAATGTTTCAAATCCATGCACTCATTTCCAAAGGTCGTACGGCACTGTTTCGTCATTTTGGACGGATGTTGCACCTTGCACCGTAGATGTTGCACCCTGTGGATATCGATTCTTCGGAGGGCCATAACTCTTGGCTCGTTTAGAGTTACGGGAGCCATAACCAGTCAAAACGAAGGTATCTGTGAGTTCTACAGCTATGACAGCTTTCACCCGTCACTGGTTAGTTTCATACCCAAAAATCCTAACCGAACCGCAATCGGGTCATGGAAGTTTTTTACCCTTCGTTTCTTCGTCACGTGGATTTTTTCTGTAAAACGGGATCCCGTGACTGGTCTATGATTTACCATCGCTGGAGAGTGGTGCACCATGGTACTGCAATTTTTCAAATCCATGCACTCATTTCCAAAGGTCGTACGGCACTGTTTCGTCATTTTGGACGGATGTTTCACCTTGCACCGTAGATGTTGCACCCTGTGGATATCGATTCTTCGGAGGGCCATAACTCTTGGCTCGTTTAGAGTTACGGGAGCCATAACCAGTCAAAACGAAGGTATCTGTGAGTTCTACAGCTGTGACAGCTTTCAGCCGTCACTGGTTAGTTTCATACCCAAAAATCCTATCCGAACCTCAATCGGGTCATGGAAGTTTTTGACCCTTCGTTTTTTCGTCACGTGGATTTTTTCTGTAAAACAGGATCCCCGTGGCTGGTCTATGATTTACCATCGCTGGAGAGTGGTGCACCATGGTACCGCAATGTTTCAAATCCATGCACTCATTTCTAAAGGTCGTACGGCACTGTTTCGTCATTTTGGACGGATGTTGCACCTTGCACCGTAGATGTTGCACCCTGTGGATATCGATTCTTCGGAGGGCCATAACTCTTGGCTCGTTTAGAGTTACGGGAGCCATAACCAGTCAAAACGAAGGTATCTGTGAGTTCTACAGCTACGACGGCTTTCAGCCATCACTGGTTAGTTTCATACCCAAAAAATCCTATCCGAACCTCAATCGGGTCAAGGAAGTTTTTTACCCTTCGTTTTTTCGTCACGTGGAATTTTTCTGTAAAACGGGATCCCCATGGCTGGTCTATGAGTTACCATCGCTGGAGAGTGGTGCACCATGGTACTGCAATGTTTCAAATCAATGCACTCATTTCTAAAGGTCGTACGGTACTGTTTCGTCATTTTGGACGGATGTTGCACCTTGCACCGTAGATGTTGCACCCTGTGGATATCGATTCTTCGGAGGGCCATAACTCTTGGCTCGTTTAGACTTACGGGAGCCATAACAAGTCAAAACGAAGGTATCTGTGAGTTATACAGCTATGAAAGCTTTCAGCCGTCACTGGTTAGTTTCATACCCAAAAAATCCTATCCGAACCTCAATCGGGTCAAGGAAGTATTTTACCCTTCGTTTTTTCGTCACGTGGATTTTTTCTGTAAAACGGGATCCCCGTGGCTGGTCTTTGATTTACCATCGCTGGTGAGTGGTGCACCATGGTACTGCAATGTTTCAAATCCATGCACTCATTTCTAAAGGTCGTACGGCACTGTTTTGTCATTTTGGACGGATGTTGCACCTTGCACCATAGATGTTGCACCCTGGGAATATCGATTCTTCGGAGGGCCATAACTCTTGGCTCGTTTAGAGTTACGGGAGCCATAACAAGTCAAAACGAAGGTATCTGTGAGTTCTACGGTTATGACAGCTTTCAGCCGTCACTGGTTAGTTTCATACCCAAAAATCCTATCCGAACCTCAATCGGGTCATGGATGTTTTTTACCCTTCGTTTCTTCGTCACGTGGATTTTTTCTGTAAAACGGGATCCCCGTGGCTGGTCTATGATTTAACATCGCTGGAGAGTGGTGCACCATGGTACTGCAATGTTTCTAATCCATGCACTCATTTCCAAAGGTCGTACGGCACTGTTTCGTCATTTTGGACGGATGTTGCACCTTGCACCGTAGATGTTGCACCCTGTGGATATCGATTCTTCGGAGGGCCATAACTCTTGGCTCGTTTAGAGTTACGGGAGCCATAACCAGTCAAAACGAAGGTATCTGTGAGTTCTACAGCTGTGACAGCTTTCAGCCGTCACTGGTTAGTTTCATACCCAAAAATCCTATCCGAACCTCAATCGGGTCATGGAAGTTTTTTACCCTTCGTTTTTTCGTCACGTGGATTTTTTCTGTAAAACGGGATCCCCGTGGCTGGTCTATGATTTACCATCGCTGGAGAGTGGTGCACCATGGTACCGCAATGTTTCAAATCCATGCACTCATTTCTAAAGGTCGTACGGCACTATTTCGTCATTTTGGACGGATGTTGCAACTTGCACCGTAGATGTTGCACCCTGTGGATATCGATTCTTCGGAGGGCCATAACTCTTGGCTCGTTTAGAGTTACGGGAGCCATAACCAGTCAAAACGAAGGTATCTGTGATTTCTACAGCTACGACGGCTTTCAGCCGTCACTGTTTAGTTTCATACCCAAAAAATCCTTTCCGAACCTCAATCGGGTCAAGGAAGTTTTTTACCCTTCGTTTTTTCGTCACGTGGAATTTTTCTGTAAAACGGGATCCCCATGGCTGGTCTATGAGTTACCATCGCTGGAGAGTGGTGCACCATGGTACTGCAATGTTTCAAATCAATGCACTCATTTCTAAAGGTCGTACGGCACTGTTTCGTCATTTTGGACGGATGTTGCACCTTGCACCGTAGATGTTGCACCCTGTGGATATCGATTCTTCGGAGGGCCATAACTCTTTGCTCGTTTAGAGTTACGGGAGCCATAACAAGTCAAAACGAAGGTATCTGTGAGTTATACAGCTATGAAAGCTTTCAGCCGTCACTGGTTAGTTTCATACCCAAAAAATCCTATCCGAACCTCAATCGGGTCAAGGAAGTATTTTACCCTTCGTTTTTTCGTCACGTGGATTTTTTCTGTAAAACGGGATCCCCGTGGCTGGTCTTTGATTTACCATCGCTGGTGAGTGGTGCACCATGGTACTGCAATGTTTCAAATCCATGCACTCATTTCTAAAGGTCGTACGGCACTGTTTTGTCATTTTGGACGGATGTTGCACCTTGCACCATAGATGTTGCACCCTGGGAATATCGATTCTTCGGAGGGCCATAACTCTTGGCTCGTTTAGAGTTACGGGAGCCATAACAAGTCAAAACGAAGGTATCTGTGAGTTCTACGGTTATGACAGCTTTCAGCCGTCACTGGTTAGTTTCATACCCAAAAATCCTATCCGAACCTCAATCGGGTCATGGATGTTTTTTACCCTTCGTTTCTTCGTCACGTGGATTTTTTCTGTAAAACGGGATCCCCGTGGCTGGTCTATGATTTAACATCGCTGGAGAGTGGTGCACCATGGTACTGCAATGTTTCTAATCCATGCACTCATTTCCAAAGGTCGTACGGCACTGTTTCGTCATTTTGGACGGATGTTGCACCTTGCACCGTAGATGTTGCACCCTGTGGATATCGATTCTTCGGAGGGCCATAACTCTTGGCTCGTTTAGAGTTACGGGAGCCATAACCAGTCAAAACGAAGGTATCTGTGAGTTCTACAGCTGTGACAGCTTTCAGCCGTCACTGGTTAGTTTCATACCCAAAAATCCTATCCGAACCTCAATCGGGTCATGGAAGTTTTTTACCCTTCGTTTTTTCGTCACGTGGATTTTTTCTGTAAAACGGGATCCCCGTGGCTGGTCTATGATTTACCATCGCTGGAGAGTGGTGCACCATGGTACCGCAATGTTTCAAATCCATGCACTCATTTCTAAAGGTCGTACGGCACTATTTCGTCATTTTGGACGGATGTTGCAACTTGCACCGTAGATGTTGCACCCTGTGGATATCGATTCTTCGGAGGGCCATAACTCTTGGCTCGTTTAGAGTTACGGGAGCCATAACCAGTCAAAACGAAGGTATCTGTGATTTCTACAGCTACGACGGCTTTCAGCCGTCACTGTTTAGTTTCATACCCAAAAAATCCTTTCCGAACCTCAATCGGGTCAAGGAAGTTTTTTACCCTTCGTTTTTTCGTCACGTGGAATTTTTCTGTAAAACGGGATCCCCATGGCTGGTCTATGAGTTACCATCGCTGGAGAGTGGTGCACCATGGTACTGCAATGTTTCAAATCAATGCACTCATTTCTAAAGGTCGTACGGCACTGTTTCGTCATTTTGGACGGATGTTGCACCTTGCACCGTAGATGTTGCACCCTGTGGATATCGATTCTTCGGAGGGCCATAACTCTTTGCTCGTTTAGAGTTACGGGAGCCATAACAAGTCAAAACGAAGGTATCTGTGAGTTATACAGCTATGAAAGCTTTCAGCCGTCACTGGTTAGTTTCATACCCAAAAAATCCTATCCGAACCTCAATCGGGTCAAGGAAGTATTTTACCCTTCGTTTTTTCGTCACGTGGATTTTTTCTGTAAAACGGGATCCCCGTGGCTGGTCTATGATTTACCATCGCTGGAGAGTGGTGCACCATGGTACTGCAATGTTTCAAATCCATGCACTCATTTCTAAAGGTCGTACGGCACTGTTTCGTCATTTTGGACGGATTTTGCGCCTTGCATCATAGATGTTGCACCCTGGGAATATCGATTCTTCGGAGGGCCATAACTCTTGGCTCTTTTAGAGTTACGGGAGCCATAACAAGTCAAAACGAAGGTATCTGTGAGTTCTACAGCTATGACAGCTTTCAGCCGTCACTGATTTACCATGCACTCATTTCTAAAGGACGTACGACACTGTTTCGTCATTTTGGACGGATGTTGCACCTTGCACCGTAGATGTTGCACCCTGTGGATATCGATTCTTCGGAGGGCCATAACTCTTGGCTTGTTTAGAGTTATGGGAGCCATAACCAGTCAAAACGAAGGTATCTGTGAGTTCTACAGCTATAACAGCTTTTAGCCTACACTGGTTAGTTTCATACCCAAAAAATCCTATCCGAACCTCAATCGGGTCATGGGATTCTTGTACCCTTCGTTTTTCGTCACGTGGATTTTTTCTGTAAAACGGGATCCCCTTGGCTGGTCTATGATTTACCATCGCTGGAGAGTGGTGCACCATGGTACTGCAATGTTTCAAATCCATGCACTCATTTCTAAAGGTCGTACGGCACTGTTTCGTCATTTTGGACGGATGTTGCACCTTGCACCGTAGATGTTGCACCCTGTGGATATCGATTCTTCGGAGGGCCATAACTCTTGGCTCGTTTAGAGTTACGGGAGCCATAACCAGTCAAAACGAAGGTATCTGTGAGTTCTACAGCTATGACCGCTTTCAGCCGTCACTGGTTAGTTTATACCCAAAAAATCCTATCCGAACCTCAATCGGGTCAAGGAAGTTTTTTACCCTTCGTTTTTTCGTCGCGTGGATTTTTTCTGTAAAACGGGATCCCCGTGGCTGGTCTATGATTTACCATCGCAGGAGAGTGGTGCACCATGGTACTGCAATGTTTCAAATACATGCACTCATTTCTAAAGGTCGTACGGCACTGTTTCGTCATTTTGGACGGATGTTGCACCTTGCACCATAGATGTTGCACCCTGTGGATATCGATTCTTCGGAGGGCCATAACTCTTGGCTCGTTTAGAGTTACGGGTGCCATAACCAGTCAAAACGAAGGTATCTGTGAGTTCTACAGCTATGACAGCTTTCAGCCGTCACTGGTTAGTTTCATACCCAAAAATCCTATCCGAACCTCAATCGGGTCATGGAAGTTTTTTACCCTTCGTTTCTTCGTCACGTGGATTTTTTCTGTAAAAGGGGATCCCCGTGGCTGGTCTATGATTTACCATCGCTGGAGAGTGGTGCACCATGGTACTGCAATGTTTCAAATCCATGCACTCATTTCCAAAGGTCGTACGGCACTGTTTCGTCATTTTGGACGGATGTTGCACCTTGCACCGTAGATGTTGCACCCTGTGGATATCGATTCTTCGGAGGGCCATAACTCTTGGCTCGTTTAGAGTTACGGGAGCCATAACCAGTCAAAACGAAGGTATCTGTGAGTTCTACAGCTGTGACAGCTTTCACCCGTCACTGGTTAGTTTCATACCCAAAAATCCTATCCGAACCTCAATCGGGTCATGGAAGTTTTTTACCCTTCGTTTTTTCGACTCGTGGATGTTTTCTGTAAAACGGGATCCCCGTGGCTGGTCTATGATTTACCATCGCTGGAGAGTGGTGCACCATGGTACCGCAATGTTTCAAATCCATGCACTCATTTCTAAAGGTCGTACGGCACTGTTTCGTCATTTTGGACGGATGTTGCACCTTGCACCGTAGATGTTGCACCCTGTGGATATCGATTCTTCGGAGGGTCATAACTCTTGGCTCGTTTAGAGTTACGGGAGCCATAACCAGTTAAAACGAAGGTATCTGTGAGTTCTACAGCTATGACAGCTTTCAGCCGTCACTGGTTAGTTTCATACCCAAAAAATCCTATCCGAACCTCAATCGGGTCAAGGAAGTATTTTACCCTTCGTTTTTTCGTCACGTGGTTTTTTTCTGTAAAACGGGATCCCCGTGGCTGGTCTATGATTTACCATCGCTGGAGAGTGGTGCACCATGGTACTGCAATGTTTCAAATCCATGCACTCATTTCCAAAGGTCGTACGGCACTGTTTCGTCATTTTGGACGGATGTTGCACCTTGCACCGTAGATGTTGCACCCTGTGGATATCGATTCTTCGGAGGGCCATAACTCTTGGCTCGTTTAGAGTTACGGGAGCCATAACCAGTCAAAACGAAGGTATCTGTGAGTTCTACAGCTGTGACAGCTTTCACCCGTCACTGGTTAGTTTCATACCCAAAAATCCTATCCGAACCTCAATCGGGTCATGGAAGTTTTTTACCCTTCGTTTTTTCGACTCGTGGATGTTTTCTGTAAAACGGGATCCCCGTGGCTGGTCTATGATTTACCATCGCTGGAGAGTGGTGCACCATGGTACCGCAATGTTTCAAATCCATGCACTCATTTCTAAATGTCGTACGGCACTGTTTCGTCATTTTGGACGGATGTTGCACCTTGCACCGTAGATGTTGCGCCCTGTGGATATCGATTCTTCGGAGGGCCATAACTCTTGGCTCGTTTAGAGTTACGGGAGCCATAATCAGTCAAAACGAAGGTATCTGTGAGTTCTACAGCTATGACCGCTTTCAGCCGTCACTGGTTAGTTTCATACCCAAAAAATCCTATCCGAACCTCAATCGGGTCAAGGAAGTTTTTTACCCTTCGTTTTTTCGTCACGTGGATTTTTTCTATAAAACGGGATCCCCGTGGTTGGTCTATGATTTACCATCGCTGGAGAGTGGTGCACCATGGTACTGCAATGTTTCAAATCCATGCACTCATTTCTAAAGGTCGTACGGCACTGTTTCGTCATTTTGGACGGATGTTGCACCTTGCACCGTAGATGTTGCACCCTGTGGATATCGATTCTTCGGAGGGCCATAACTCTTGGCTCGTTTAGAGTTACGGGAGCCATAACCAGTCAAAACGAAGGTATCTGTGAGTTCTACAGCTATGACCGCTTTCAGCCGTCACTGGTTAGTTTCATACCCAAAAAATATTATCCGAACCTCAATCGGGTCAAGGAAGTTTTTTACCCTTCGTTTTTTCGTCACGTGGATTTTTTCTATAAAACGGGATCCCCGTGGCTGGTCTATGATTTACCATAGCTGGAGAGTGGTGCAACAAGGTACTGCAATGTTTCAAATCCATGCACTCATTTCTAAAGGTCGTACGACACTGTTTCGTCATTTTGGACGGATGTTGCACCTTGCACCGTAGATGTTGCACCCTGTGGATATCGATTCTTCGGAGGGCCATAACTCTTGGCTCGTTTAGAGTTACGGGTGCCATAACCAGTCAAAACGAAGGTATCTGTGAGTTCTACAGCTATGACAGCTTTCAGCCATCACTGGTTAGTTTCATACCCAAAAAATCCTATCCGAACCTCAATCCGGTCAAGGAAGTTTTTTACCCTTCGTTTTTTCGTCACGTGGATTTTTTCTGTAAAACAGGATCCCCGTGGCTGGTCTATGATTTACCATCGCTGGAGAGTGGTGCACCATGGTATTGCAATGTTTCAAATCCATGCACTCATTTCTAAAGGTCGTACGGCACTGTTTCGTCATTTTGGACGGATGTTGTATCTTGCACCGTAGATGTTGCACCCTGTGGATATCGATTCTTCGGAGGGCCATAACTCTTGGCTCGTTTAGAGTTACGGGAGCCATAACCAGTCAAAACGAAGGTATCTGTGAGTTCTACAGCTATGGCCGCTTTCAGCATTCACTGGTTAGTTTCATGCCCAAAAAATCCTATCCGAACCTCAATCGGGTCAAGGAAGTTTTTTACCCTTCGTTTTTTCGTCACGTGGATTTTTTCTGTAAAACGGGATCCCCGTGGCTGGTCTATGATTTACCATCGCTGGAGAGTGGTGCACCATGGTACTGCAATGTTTCAAATACATGCACTCATTTCTAAAGGTCGTACAGCACTGTTTCGTCATTTTGGACGGATGTTGCACCTTGCACCTAGATGTTGCACCCTGTGGATATCGATTCTTCGGAGGGCCATAACTCTTGGCTCGTTTAGAGTTACGGGTGCCATAAGCAGTCAAAACGAAGGTATCTGTGAGTTCTACAGCTATGACCGCTTTCAGCCGTCACTGGTTAGTTTCATACCCAAAAATCCTATCCGAACCTCAATCGGGTCATGGAAGTTTTTTACCCTTCGTTTTTTCGACTCGTGGATGTTTTCTGTAAAACGGGATCCCCTTGGCTGGTCTATGATTTACCATCGCTGGAGAGTGGTGCACCATGGTACCGCAATGTTTCAAATCCATGCACTCATTTCTAAAGGTCGTACGGCACTGTTTCGTCATTTTGGACGGATGTTGCACCTTGCACCGTAGATGTTGCACCCTGTGGATATCGATTCTTCGGAGGGTCATAACTCTTGGCTCGTTTAGAGTTACGGGAGCCATAACCAGTCAAAACGAAGGTATCTGTGAGTTCTACAGCTATGACAGCTTTCAGCCGTCACTGGTTAGTTTCATACCCAAAAAATCCTATCCGAACCTCAATCGGGTCAAGGAAGTATTTTACCCTTCGTTTTTTCGTCACGTGGTTTTTTTCTGTAAAACGGGATCCCCGTGGCTGGTCTATGATTTACCATCGCTGGAGAGTGGTGCACCATGGTACTGCAATGTTTCAAATCCATGCACTCATTTCCAAAGGTCGTACGGCACTGTTTCGTCATTTTGGACGGATGTTGCACCTTGCACCGTAGATGTTGCACCCTGTGGATATCGATTCTTCGGAGGGCCATAACTCTTGGCTCGTTTAGAGTTACGGGAGCCATAACCAGTCAAAACGAAGGTATCTGTGAGTTCTACAGCTGTGACAGCTTTCACCCGTCACTGGTTAGTTTCATACCCAAAAATCCTATCCGAACCTCAATCGGGTCATGGAAGTTTTTTACCCTTCGTTTTTTCGTCTCGTGGATGTTTTCTGTAAAACGGGATCCCCGTGGCTGGTCTATGATTTACCATCGCTGGAGAGTGGTGCACCATGGTACCGCAATGTTTCAAATCCATGCACTCATTTCTAAATGTCGTACGGCACTGTTTCGTCATTTTGGACGGATGTTGCACCTTGCACCGTAGATGTTGCACCCTGTGGATATCGATTCTTCGGAGGGCCATAACTCTTGGCTCGTTTAGAGTTACGGGAGCCATAATCAGTCAAAACGAAGGTATCTGTGAGTTCTACAGCTATGACCGCTTTCAGCCGTCACTGGTTAGTTTCATACCCAAAAAATCCTATCCGAACCTCAATCGGGTCAAGGAAGTTTTTTACCCTTCGTTTTTTCGTCACGTGGATTTTTTCTATAAAACGGGATCCCCGTGGTTGGTCTATGATTTACCATCGCTGGAGAGTGGTGCACCATGGTACTGCAATGTTTCAAATCCATGCACTCATTTCTAAAGGTCGTACGGCACTGTTTCGTCATTTTGGACGGATGTTGCACCTTGCACCGTAGATGTTGCACCCTGTGGATATCGATTTTTCGGAGGGCCATAACTCTTGGCTCGTTTAGAGTTACGGGAGCCATAACCAGTCAAAACGAAGGTATCTGTGAGTTCTACAGCTATGACCGCTTTCAGCCGTCACTGGTTAGTTTCATACCCAAAAAATCCTATCCGAACCTCAATCGGGTCAAGGAAGTTTTTTACCCTTCGTTTTTTCGTCACGTGGATTTTTTCTATAAAACGGGATCCCCGTGGCTGGTCTATGATTTACCATAGCTGGAGAGTGGTGCAACAAGGTACTGCAATGTTTCAAATCCATGCACTCATTTCTAAAGGTCGTACGGCACTGTTTTGTCATTTTGGACGGATGTTGCACCTTGCACCGTAGATGTTGCACCCTGTGGATATCGATTCTTCGGAGGGCCATAACTCTTGGCTCGTTTAGAGTTACGGGTGCCATAACCAGTCAAAACGAAGGTATCTGTGAGTTCTACAGCTATGACAGCTTTCAGCCATCACTGGTTAGTTTCATACCCAAAAAATCCTATCCGAACCTCAATCCGGTCAAGGAAGTTTTTTACCCTTCGTTTTTTCGTCACGTGGATTTTTTCTGTAAAACAGGATCCCCGTGGCTGGTCTATGATTTACCATCGCTGGAGAGTGGTGCACCATGGTATTGCAATGTTTCAAATCCATGCACTCATTTCTAAAGGTCGTACGGCACTGTTTCGTCATTTTGGACGGATGTTGTATCTTGCACCGTAGATGTTGCACCCTGTGGATATCGATTCTTCGGAGGGCCATAACTCTTGGCTCGTTTAGAGTTACGGGAGCCATAACCAGTCAAAACGAAGGTATCTGTGAGTTCTACAGCTATGGCTGCTTTCAGCATTCACTGGTTAGTTTCATGCCCAAAAAATCCTATCCGAACCTCAATCGGGTCAAGGAAGTTTTTTACCCTTCGTTTTTTCGTCACGTGGATTTTTTCTGTAAAACGGGATCCCCGTGGCTGGTCTATGATTTACCATCGCTGGAGAGTGGTGCACCATGGTACTGCAATGTTTCAAATACATGCACTCATTTCTAAAGGTCGTACAGCACTGTTTCGTCATTTTGGACGGATGTTGCACCTTGCACCTAGATGTTGCACCCTGTGGATATCGATTCTTCGGAGGGCCATAACTCTTGGCTCGTTTAGAGTTACGGGTGCCATAACCAGTCAAAACGAAGGTATCTGTGAGTTCTACAGCTATGACAGCTTTCAGCCGTCACTGGTTAGTTTCATACCCAGAAAATCCTATCCGAACCTCAATCGGGTCAAGGAAGTTTTTTACCCTTCGTTTTTTCGTCACGTGGATTTTTTCTGTAAAACGGGATCCCCGTGGCTGGTCTATGATTTACCATCGCTGGAGAGTGGTGCACCATGGTACGGCAATGTTTCAAATACATGCACTCATTTCTAAAGGTCGTACGGCACTGTTTCGTCATTTTGGACGGATGTTGCACCTTGCACCGTAGATGTTGCACCCTGTGGATATCGATTCTACGGAGGGCCATAACTCTTGGCTCGTTTAGAGTTACAGGAGCCATAACCAGTCAAAACGAAGGTATCTGTGAGTTCTACAGCAATGACGGCTTTCAGCCGTCACTGGTTAGTTTCATACCCAAAAAATCCTATCCGAACCTCAATCGGGTCAAGGAAGTTTTTTACCCTTCGTTTTTTCGTCACGTGGATTTTTTTTGTAAAACGGGATCCCCGTGGCTGGTCTATGATTTACCATCTCTGGAGAATGGTGCACCATGGTACTGAAATGTTTCAAATCCATGCACTCATTTCTAAAGGTCGTACGGCACTGTTTCGTCATTTTGGACGGATGTTGCACCTTGCACCGTAGATGTTGCACCCTGTTGATATCGATTCTTCGGAGGGCCATAACTCTTGGCTCGTTTAGAGTTACGGGAGCCATAACCAGTCAAAATGAAGGTATTTGTGAGTTCTACAGCTATGACGGCTTTTAGCCGTCACTGGTTAGTTTCATACCCAAGAAATCCTATCCGAACCTCAATCGGGTCAAGGAAGTTTTTTACCCTTCGTTTTTTCGTCACGTGGATTTTTTCTGTAAAACGGGATCCCCGTGGCTGGTCTATGATTTACCATCGCCGGAGAGTGGTGCACCATGGTACTGCAATGTTTCAAATCCATGCACTCATTTCTAAAGGTCGTACGGCACTGTTTCGTCATTTTGGACGGATGTTGCACCTTGCACCGTAGATGTTGCACCCTGTTGATATCGATTCTTCGGAGGGCCATAACTCTTGGCTCGTTTAGAGTTACGGGAGCCATAACCAGTCAAAATGAAGGTATTTGTGAGTTCTACAGCTATGACAGCTTTCAGCCGTCACTGGTTAGTTTCATACCCAAAAATCCTATCCGAACCTCAATCGGGTCATGGAAGTTTTTTACCCTTCGTTTCTTCGTCACGTGGATTTTTTCTGTAAAACGGGATCCCCGTGGCTGGTCTATGATTTACCATCGCTGGAGAGTGGTGCACCTTGGTACTGCAATGTTTCAAATCCATGCACTCATTTCCAAAGGTCGTACGGCACTGTTTCGTCATTTTGGACGGATGTTGCACCTTGCACCGTAGATGTTGCACCCTGTGGATATCGATTCTTCGGAGGGCCATAACTCTTGGCTCGTTTAGAGTTACGGGAGCCATAACCAGTCAAAACGAAGGTATCTGTGAGTTCTACAGCTGTGACAGCTTTCACCCGTCACTGGTTAGTTTCATACCCAAAAATCCTATCCGAACCTCAATCGGGTCATGGAAGTTTTTTACCCTTCGTTTTTTCGTCTCGTGGATGTTTTCTGTAAAACGGGATCCCCGTGGCTGGTCTATGATTTATCATCGCTGGAGAGTGGTGCACCATGGTACCGCAATGTTTCAAATCCATGCACTCATTTCTAAATGTCGTACGGCACTGTTTCGTCATTTTGGACGGATGTTGCACCTTGCACCGTAGATGTTGCACCCTTTGGATATCGATTCTTCGGAGGGCCATAACTCTTGGCTCGTTTAGAGTTACGGGAGCCATAACCAGTCAAAACGAAGGTATCTGTGAGTTCTACAGCTATGGCCGCTTTCATCCGTCACTGGTTAGTTTCATACCCAAAAAATCCTATCCGAACCTCAATCGGGTCAAGGAAGTTTTTTACCCTTCGTTTTTTCGTCACGTGGATTTTTTCTATAAAACGGGATCCCCGTGGCTGGTCTATGATTTACCATCGCTGGAGAGTGGTGCACCATGGTACTGCAATGTTTCAAATCCATGCACTCATTTCCAAAGGTCGTACGGCACTGTTTCGTCATTTTGGAGGGATGTTGCACCTTGCACCGTAGATGTTGCACCCTGTGGATATCGATTCTTCGGAGGGCCATAACTCTTGGCTCGTTTAGAGTTACGGGAGCCATAACCAGTCAAAACGAAGGTATCTGTGAGTTCTACAGCTATGACCGCTTTCAGCCGTCACTGGTTAGTTTCATACCCAAAAAATCCTATCCGAACCTCAATCGGGTCAAGGAAGTTTTTTACCCTTCGTTTTTTCGTCTCGTGGATGTTTTCTGTAAAACGGGATCCCCGTGGCTGGTCTATGATTTACCATCGCTGGAGAGTGGTGCACCATGGTACCGCAATGTTTCAAATCCATGCACTCATTTCTAAATGTCGTACGGCACTGTTTCGTCATTTTGGACGGATGTTGCACCTTGCACCGTAGATGTTGCACCCTGTGGATATCGATTCTTCGGAGGGCCATAACTCTTGGCTCGTTTAGAGTTACGGGAGCCATAACCAGTCAAAACGAAGGTATCTGTGAGTTCTACAGCTATGACCGCTTTCAGCCGTCACTGGTTAGTTTCATACCCAAAAAATCCTATCCGAACCTCAATCGGGTCAAGGAAGTTTTTTACCCTTCGTTTTTTCGTCACGTGGATTTTTTCTATAAAACGGGATCCCCGTGGCTGGTCTATGATTTACCATCGCTGGAGAGTGGTGCACCATGGTACTGCAATGTTTCAAATCCATGCACTCATTTCTAAAGGTCGTACGGCACTGTTTCGTCATTTTGGACGGATGTTGCACCTTGCACCGTAGATGTTGCACCCTGTGGATATCGATTCTTCGGAGGGCCATAACTCTTGGCTCGTTTAGAGTTACGGGAGCCATAACCAGTCAAAACGAAGGTATCTGTGAGTTCTACAGCTATGACCGCTTTCAGCCGTCACTGGTTAGTTTCATACCCAAAAAATCCTATCCGAACCTCAATCGGGTCAAGGAAGTTTTTTACCCTTCGTTTTTTCGTCACGTGGATTTTTTCTATAAAACGGGATCCCCGTGGCTGGTCTATGATTTACCATAGCTGGAGAGTGGTGCAACAAGGTACTGCAATGTTTCAAATCCATGCACTCATTTCTAAAGGTCGTACGGCACTGTTTCGTCATTTTGGACGGATGTTGCACCTTGCACCGTAGATGTTGCACCCTGTGGATATCGATTCTTCGGAGGGCCATAACTCTTGGCTCGTTTAGAGTTACGGGTGCCATAACCAGTCAAAACGAAGGTATCTGTGAGTTCTACAGCTATGACAGCTTTCAGCCATCACTGGTTAGTTTCATACCCAAAAAATCCTATCCGAACCTCAATCGGGTCAAGGAAGTTTTTTACCCTTCGTTTTTTCGTCACGTGGATTTTTTCTGTAAAACAGGATCCCCGTGGCTGGTCTATGATTTACCATCGCTGGAGAGTGGTGCACCATGGTATTGCAATGTTTCAAATCCATGCACTCATTTCTAAAGGTCGTACGGCACTGTTTCGTCATTTTGGACGGATGTTGTATCTTGCACCGTAGATGTTGCACCCTGTGGATATCGATTCTTCGGAGGGCCATAACTCTTGGCTCGTTTAGAGTTACGGGAGCCATAACCAGTCAAAACGAAGGTATCTGTGAGTTCTACAGCTATGGCCGCTTTTAGCATTCACTGGTTAGTTTCATGCCCAAAAAATCCTATCCGAACCTCAATCGGGTCAAGGAAGTTTTTTACCCTTCGTTTTTTCGTCACGTGGATTTTTTCTGCAAAACGGGATCCCCGTGGCTGGTCTATGATTTACCATCGCTGGAGAGTGGTGCACCATGGTACTGCAATGTTTCAAATACATGCACTCATTTCTAAAGGTCGTACAGCACTGTTTCGTCATTTTGGACGGATGTTGCACCTTGCACCTAGATGTTGCACCCTGTGGATATCGATTCTTCGGAGGGCCATAACTCTTGGCTCGTTTAGAGTTACGGGTGCCATAACCAGTCAAAACGAAGGTATCTGTGAGTTCTACAGCTATGACAGCTTTCAGCCGTCACTGGTTAGTTTCATACCCAGAAAATCCTATCCGAACCTCAATCGGGTCAAGGAAGTTTTTTACCCTTCGTTTTTTCGTCACGTGGATTTTTTCTGTAAAACGGGATCCCCGTGGCTGGTCTATGATTTACCATCGCTGGAGAGTGGTGCACCATGGTACGGCAATGTTTCAAATACATGCACTCATGTCTAAAGGTCGTACGACACTTTTTTGTCATTTTGGACGGATGTTGCACCTTGCACCGTAGATGTTGCACCCTGTGGATATCGATTCTTCGGAGGGCCATAACTCTTGGCTCGTTTAGAGTTACAGGAGCCATAACCAGTCAAAACGAAGGTATCTGTGAGTTCTACAGCAATGACGGCTTTCAGCCGTCACTGGTTAGTTTCATACCCAAAAAATCCTATCCGAACCTCAATCGGGTCAAGGAAGTTTTTTACCCTTCGTTTTTTCGTCATGTGGATTTTTTCTGTAAAACGGGATCCCCGTGGCTGGTCTATGATTTACCATCTCTGGAGAATGGTGCACCATGGTACTGAAATGTTTCAAATCCATGCACTCATTTCTAAAGGTCGTACGGCACTGTTTCGTCATTTTGGACGGATGTTGCACCTTGCACCGTAGATGTTGCACCCTGTTGATATCGATTCTTCGGAGGGCCATAACTCTTGGCTCGTTTAGAGTTACGGGAGCCATAACCAGTCAAAATGAAGGTATTTGTGAGTTCTACAGCTATGACGGCTTTCAGCCGTCACTGGTTAGTTTCATACCCAAGAAATCCTATCCGAACCTCAATCGGGTCAAGGAAGTTTTTTACCCTTCGTTTTTTCGTCACGTGGATTTTTTCTGTAAAACGGGATCCCCGTGGCTGGTCTATGATTTACCATCGCCGGAGAGTGGTGCACCATGGTACTGCAATGTTTCAAATCCATGCACTCATTTCTAAAGGTCGTACGGCACTGTTTCGTCATTTTGGACGGATGTTGCATCTTGCACCGTAGATGTTGCACCCTGTGGATATCGATTCTTCGGAGGGCCATAACTCTTGGCTCGTTTAGAGTTACGGGAGCCATAACCAGTCAAAACGAATGTATCTGTGAGTTCTATAGCTATGACAGCTTTCAGCCGTCACTGGTTAGTTTCATACCCAAAAATCCTATCCGAACCTCAATCGGGTCATGGAAGTTTTTTACCCTTCGTTTTTTCGTCACTTGGATTTTTTCTGTAAAACGGGATCCCCGTGGCTGGTCTATGATTTACCATCGCTGGAGAGTGGTGCACCATGGTACTGCAATGTTACAAATACATGCACTCATTTCTACAGGTCGTACGACACTGTTTCGTCATTGTGGACGGATGTTGCACCTTGCACCGTAGATGTTGCACCCTGTGGATATCAATTCTTCGGAGGGCCATAACTCTTGGCTCGTTTAGAGTTACGGGAGCCATAACCAGTCAAAACGAAGGTATCTGTGAGTTCTACAGCTATAACAGGTTTTAGCCTTCACTGGTTAGTTTCATACCCAAAAAATCCTATCCGAACCTCAATCGGGTCATGGGATTCTTGTACCCTTCGTTTTTCGTCTCGTGGATGTTTTCTGTAAAACGGGATCCCCGTGGCTGGTCTATGATTTACCATCGCTGGAGAGTGGTGCACCATGGTACCGCAATGTTTCAAATCCATGCACTCATTTCTAAATGTCGTACGGCACTGTTTCGTCATTTTGGACGGATGTTGCACCTTGCACCGTAGATGTTGCACCCTGTGGATATCGATTCTTCGGAGGGCCATAACTCTTGGCTCGTTTAGAGTTACGGGAGCCATAACCAGTCAAAACGAAGGTATCTGTGAGTTCTACAGCTATGACCGCTTTCAGCCGTCACTGGTTAGTTTCATACCCAAAAAATCCTATCCGAACCTCAATCGGGTCAAGGAAGTTTTTTACCCTTCGTTTTTTCGTCACGTGGATTTTTTCTCTAAAACGGGATCCCCGTGGCTGGTCTATGATTTACCATCGCTGGAGAGTGGTGCACCATGGTACTGCAATGTTTCAAATCCATGCACTCATTTCTAAAGGTCGTACGGCACTGTTTCGTCATTTTGGACGGATGTTGCACCTTGCACCGTAGATGTTGCACCCTGTGGATATCGATTCTTCGGAGGGCCATAACTCTTGGCTCGTTTAGAGTTACGGGAGCCATAACCAGTCAAAACGAAGGTATCTGTGAGTTCTACAGCTATGACCGCTTTCAGCCGTCACTGGTTAGTTTCATACCCAAAAAATCCTATCCGAACCTCAATCGGGTCAAGGAAGTTTTTTACCCTTCGTTTTTTCGTCACGTGGATTTTTTCTATAAAACGGGATCCCCGTGGCTGGTCTATGATTTACCATAGCTGGAGAGTGGTGCAACAAGGTACTGCAATGTTTCAAATCCATGCACTCATTTCTAAAGGTCGTACGGCACTGTTTCGTCATTTTGGACGGATGTTGCACCTTGCACCGTAGATGTTGCACCCTGTGGATATCGATTCTTCGGAGGGCCATAACTCTTGGCTCGTTTAGAGTTACGGGTGCCATAACCAGTCAAAACGAAGGTATCTGTGAGTTCTACAGCTATGACAGCTTTCAGCCATCACTGGTTAGTTTCATACCCAAAAAATCCTATCCGAACCTCAATCGGGTCAAGGAAGTTTTTTACCCTTCGTTTTTTCGTCACGTGGATTTTTTCTGTAAAACAGGATCCCCGTGGCTGGTCTATGATTTACCATCGCTGGAGAGTGGTGCACCATGGTATTGCAATGTTTCAAATCCATGCACTCATTTCTAAAGGTCGTACGGCACTGTTTCGTCATTTTGGACGGATGTTGTATCTTGCACCGTAGATGTTGCACCCTGTGGATATCGATTCTTCGGAGGGCCATAACTCTTGGCTCGTTTAGAGTTACGGGAGCCATAACCAGTCAAAACGAAGGTATCTGTGAGTTCTACAGCTATGGCCGCTTTCAGCATTCACTGGTTAGTTTCATGCCCAAAAAATCCTATCCGAACCTCAATCGGGTCAAGGAAGTTTTTTACCCTTCGTTTTTTCGTCACGTGGATTTTTTCTGCAAAACGGGATCCCCGTGGCAGGTCTATGATTTACCATCGCTGGAGAGTGGTGCACCATGGTACTGCAATGTTTCAAATACATGCACTCATTTCTAAAGGTCGTACAGCACTGTTTCGTCATTTTGGACGGATGTTGCACCTTGCACCTAGATGTTGCACCCTGTGGATATCGATTCTTCGGAGGGCCATAACTCTTGGCTCGTTTAGAGTTACGGGTGCCATAACCAGTCAAAACGAAGGTATCTGTGAGTTCTACAGCTATGACAGCTTTCAGCCGTCACTGGTTAGTTTCATACCCAGAAAATCCTATCCGAACCTCAATCGGGTCAAGGAAGTTTTTTACCCTTCGTTTTTTCGTCACGTGGATTTTTTCTGTAAAACGGGATCCCCGTGGCTGGTCTATGATTTACCATCGCTGGAGAGTGGTGCACCATGGTACGGCAATGTTTCAAATACATGCACTCATTTCTAAAGGTCGTACGACACTTTTTCGTCATTTTGGACGGATGTTGCACCTTGCACCGTAGATGTTGCACCCTGTGGATATCGATTCTTCGGAGGGCCATAACTCTTGGCTCGTTTAGAGTTACAGGAGCCATAACCAGTCAAAACGAAGGTATCTGTGAGTTCTACAGCAATGACGGCTTTCAGCCGTCACTGGTTAGTTTCATACCCAAAAAATCCTATCCGAACCTCAATCGGGTCAAGGAAGTTTTTTACCCTTCGTTTTTTCGTCACGTGGATTTTTTCTGTAAAACGGGATCCCCGTGGCTGGTCTATGATTTACCATCTCTGGAGAATGGTGCACCATGGTACTGAAATGTTTCAAATCCATGCACTCATTTCTAAAGGTCGTACGGCACTGTTTCGTCATTTTGGACGGATGTTGCACCTTGCACCGTAGATGTTGCACCCTGTTGATATCGATTCTTCGGAGGGCCATAACTCTTGGCTCGTTTAGAGTTACGGGAGCCATAACCAGTCAAAATGAAGGTATTTGTGAGTTCTACAGCTATGACGGCTTTCAGCCGTCACTGGTTAGTTTCATACCCAAGAAATCCTATCCGAACCTCAATCGGGTCAAGGAAGTTTTTTACCCTTCGTTTTTTCGTCACGTGGATTTTTTCTGTAAAACGGGATCCCCGTGGCTGGTCTATGATTTACCATCGCCGGAGAGTGGTGCACCATGGTACTGCAATGTTTCAAATCCATGCACTCATTTCTAAAGGTCGTACGGCACTGTTTCGTCATTTTGGACGGATGTTGCATCTTGCACCGTAGATGTTGCACCCTGTGGATATCGATTCTTCGGAGGGCCATAACTCTTGGCTCGTTTAGAGTTACGGGAGCCATAACCAGTCAAAACGAATGTATCTGTGAGTTCTATAGCTATGACAGCTTTCAGCCGTCACTGGTTAGTTTCATACCCAAAAATCCTATCCGAACCTCAATCGGGTCATGGAAGTTTTTTACCCTTCGTTTTTTCGTCACTTGGATTTTTTCTGTAAAACGGGATCCCCGTGGCTGGTCTATGATTTACCATCGCTGGAGAGTGGTGCACCATGGTACTGCAATGTTACAAATACATGCACTCATTTCTACAGGTCGTACGACACTGTTTCGTCATTGTGGACGGATGTTGCACCTTGCACCGTAGATGTTGCACCCTGTGGATATCAATTCTTCGGAGGGCCATAACTCTTGGCTCGTTTAGAGTTACGGGAGCCATAACCAGTCAAAACGAAGGTATCTGTGAGTTCTACAGCTATAACAGGTTTTAGCCTTCACTGGTTAGTTTCATACCCAAAAAATCCTATCCGAACCTCAATCGGGTCATGGGATTCTTGTACCCTTCGTTTTTCGTCACGTGGATTTTTTCTGTAAAACGGGATCCCCGTGGCTGGTCTATGATTTACCATCGCTGGAGAGTGGTGCACCATGGTACTGCAATGTTTCAAATCCATGCACTCATTTCTAAAGGTCGTACGGCACTGTTTCGTCATTTTGGACGGATGTTGCACCTTGCACCGTAGATGTTGCACCCTATGGATATCGATTCTTCGGAGGGCCATAACTCTTGGCTCGTTTAGAGTTACGGGAGCCATAACCAGTCAAAACGAAAGTATCTGTGAGTTCTAAAGCTATGACCGCTTTCAGCCGTCACTGGTTAGTTTCAAACCCAAAAATTCCTATCCGAACCTCAATCGGGTCAAGGAAGTTTTTTACCCTTCGTTTTTTCGTCACGTGGATTTTTTCTGTAAAACGGGATCCCCGTGGCTGGTCTATGATTTTCCATCGCTGGAGAGTGGTGCACCATGGTACTGCAATGTTTCAAATACATGCACTCATTTCTAAAGGTCGTACGGCACTGTTTCGTTATTTTGGACGGATGTTGCACCTTGCACCGTAGATGTTGCACCCTATGGATATCGATTCTTCAGAGGGCCATAACTCTTGGCTCGTTCAGAGTTACGGGAGCCATAACCAGTCAAAACGAAGGTGTCTTTGAGTTCTACAGCTATAACAGGTTTTATCCTTCACTGGTTAGTTTCATACCCAAAAAATCCTATCCGAACCTCAATCGGGTCATGGGATTCTTGTACCCTTCGTTTTTCGTCACGTGGATTTTTTCTGTAAAACGGGATCCCCGTGGCTGGTCTATGATTTACCATCGCTGGAGAGTGGTGCACCATGGTACTGCAATGTTTCAAATCCATGCACTCATTTCTAAAGGTCGTACGACACTGTTTCGTCATTTTGGACGGATGTTGCACCATGCACCGTAGATGTTGCACCCTGTGGATATCGATTCTTCGGAGGGCCATAACTCTTGGCTCGTTTAGAGTTACAGGATCCATAACCAGTCAAAACGAAGGTATCTGTGAGTTCTACGGCTATGACCACTTTCAGCCGTCACTGGTTAGTTTCATACCCAAAAAATCCTATCCGAACCTCAATCGGGTCAAGGAAGTTTTTTACCCTTCGTTTTTTCGTCACGTGGATTTTTTCTGTAAAACGGGATCCCCTTGGCAGGTCTATGATTTACCATCGCTGGAGAGTGGTGCACCATGGTACTGAAATGTTTCAAATACATGCACTCATTTCTAAAGGTCGTACGGCACTGTTTCGTCATTTTGGACGGATGTTGCACCTTGCACCGTAGATGTTGCACCCTGTGGATATCGATTCTTCGGAGGGCCATAAATCTTGGCTCGTGTAGAGTTACGGGTGCCATAACCAGTGAAAACGAAGGTATCTGTGAGTTCTACAGCTATGACCGCTTTCAGCCGTCACTGGTCAGTTTCATACCAAAAAAATCCTATACGAACCTCAATCGGGTCAAGGAAGTATTTTACCCTTCGTTTTTTCGTCACGTGGATTTTTTCTGTAAAACGGGATCCCCGTGGCTGGTCTATGATTTACCATAGCTGGAGAGTGGTGCAACAAGGTACTGCAATGTTTCAAATCCATGCACTCATTTCTAAAGTTCGTACGGCACTGTTTCGTCATTTTGGACGGATGTTGCACCTTGCACCGTAGATGTTGCACCCTGTGGATATCAATTCTTCGGAGGGCCATAACTCTTGGCTCGTTTAGAGTTACGGGAGCCATAACCAGTCAAAACGAAGGTATCTGTGACTTCTACAGCTATGACAGCTTTTAGCCTTCACTGGTTAGTTTCATACCCAAAAAATCCTATGCGAACCTCGATCGGGTCATGGGATTCTTGTACCCTTCGTTTTTCGTCACGTGGATTTTTTATGTTAAACGGGATCCCTGTGGCTGGTCTATGATTTACCATCGCTGGAGAGTGGTGTACCATGGTACTGCAATGTTTCAAATCCATGCACTCATTTCTAAAGGTCGTACGGCACTGTTTCGTCATTTTGGACGGATGTTGCACCTTGCACCGTAGATGTTGCACCCTGTGGATATCGATTCTTCGGAGGGCCATAACTCTTGGCTCGTTTAGAGTTACGGGAGCCATAACCAGTCAAAACGAATGTATCTGTGAGTTCTACAGCTATGACAGCTTTCAGCCGTCACTGGTTAGTTTCATACCCAAAAAATCCTATCCGAACCTCAATCGGGTCAAGGAAGTTTTTTACCCTTCGTTTTTTCGTCACGTGGATTTTTTCTGCAAAACGGGATCCCCGTGGCTGGTCTATGATTTACCATCGCTGGAGAGTGGTGCACCATGGTACTGCAATGTTTCAAATACATGCACTCATTTCTAAAGGACGTACGGCACTGTTTCGTCATTTTGGACGGATGTTGCACCTTGCACGTAGATGTTGCACCTTGTGGATATCGATTCTTCGGAGGGCCATAACTCTTGGCTCGTTTAGAGTTACGGGTGCCATAACCAGTCAAAACGAAGCTATCTGTGAGTTCTACAGCTATGACAGCTTTCAGCCGTCACTGGTTAGTTTCATACCCAAAAAATCCTATCCGAACCTCAATCGGATCAAGGAAGTATTTTACCCTTCGTTTTTTCGTCACGTGGATTTTTTCTATAAAACGGGATCCCCGTGGCTGGTCTATGATTTACCATAGCTGGAGAGTGGTGCAACAAGGTACTGCAATGTTTCAAATCCATGCACTCATTTCTAAAGGTCGTACGGCACTGTTTCGTCATTTTGGAGGGATGTTGCACCTTGCACCGTAGATGTTGCACCCTGTGGATATCGATTCTTCGGAGGGCCATAACTCTTGGCTCGTTTAGAGTTACGGGTGCCATAACCAGTCAAAACGAAGGTATCTGTGAGTTCTACAGCTATGACCGCTTTCAGCCGTCACTGGTTAGTTTCATACCCAAAAAATCCTATCCGAACCTCAATCGGGTCAAGGAAGTTTTTTACCCTTCGTTTTTTCGTCACGTGGATTTTTTCTGTAAAACGGGATCCCCGTGGCTGGTCTATGATTTACCATCGCTGGCGAGTGGTGCACCATGGTACTGCAATGTTTCAAATCCATGCACTCATTTCTAAAGGTCGTACGACACTGTTTCGTCATTTTGGACGGATGTTGCACCTTGCACCGTAGATGTTGCACCCTGTGGATATCGATTCTTCGGAGGGCCATAACTCTTGGCTCGTTTAGAGATGCGGGAGCCATAACCAGTCAAAACGAAGGTATCTGTGAGTTCTACAGCTATGACCGCTTTCAGCCGTCACTGGTTAGTTTCATGCCCAAAAAATCCTATCCGAACCTCAATCGGGTCAAGGAAGTTTTTTACCCTTCGTTTTTTCGTCACGTGGATTTTTTCTGTAAAACGGGATCCCCGTGGCTGGTCTATGATTTACCATCGCTGGAGAGTGGTGCACCATGGTACTGCAATGTTTCAAATACATGCCCTCATTTCTAAAGATCGTACAGCACTGTTTCGTCATTTTGGACCGATGTTGCACCTTGCACCGTAGATGTTGCACCCTGTGGATATCGATTCTTCGGAGGGCCATAACTCTTGGCTCGTTTAGAGTTACGGGTGCCATAACCAGTCAAAACGAAGATATCTGTGAGTTCTACAGCTATGAAAGCTTTCAGCCGTCACAGGTTAGTTTCATACCCAAAAAATCCTATCCGAACATCAATCGGATCAAGGAAGTATTTTACCCTTCGTTTTTTCGTCACGTGGATTTTTTCTGTAAAACGGGATCCCCGTGGATGGTCTATGATTTACCATAGCTGGAGAGTGGTGCAACAAGGTACTGCAATGTTTCAAATCCATGCACTCATTTCTAAAGGTCGTACGGCACTGTTTCGTCATTTTGGACGGATGTTGCACCTTGCACCGTAGATGTTGCACCCTGTGGATATCGATTCTTCGGAGGGCCATAACTCTTGGCTCGTTTAGAGTTACGGGTGCCATAACCAGTCAAAACGAAGGTATCTGTGAGTTCTATAGCTATGACCGCTTTCAGCCGTCACTGGTTAGTTTCATACCAAGAAAATCCTATCCGAACCTCAATCGGGTCAAGGAAGTTTTTTACCCTTCGTTTTTTCGTCACGTGGATTTTTTCTGTAAAACGGGATCCCCGTGGCTGGTCTATGATTTACCATCGCTGGAGAATGGTGCACCATGGTACTGCAATGTTTCAAATGCATGCACTCATTTCTAAAGGTCGTACGGCACTGTTTCGTCATTTTGGACGGATGTTGCACCTTGCACCGTAGATGTTGCACCCTGTGGATATCGATTCTTCGGAGGGCCATAACTCTTGGCTCGTTTAGAGTTACGGGAGCCATAACCAGTCAAAACGAAGTTATCTGTGAGTTCTACAGCTATGACGGCTTTCAGCCATCACTGGTTAGTTTCATACCCAAAAAATCCTATCCGAACCTCAATCGGGTCAAGGAAGTTTTTTACCCTTCGTTTTTTCGTCACGTGGATTTTTTCTGTAAAACGGGATCCCCGTGGCTGGTCTATGATTGACCATCGCTGGAGAATGGTGCACCATGGTACTCAAATGTTTCTAATCCATGCACTCATTTCTAAAGGTCGTACGGCACTGTTTCGTCATTTTGGACGGATGTTGCACCTTGCACCGTAGATGTTGCACCCTGTGGATATCGATTCTTCGGAGGGCCATAACTCTTGGCTCGTTTAGAGTTACGGGAGCCATAACCAGTCAAAACGAATGTATCTGTGAGTTCTACAGCTATGACAGCTTTCAGCCGTCACTGGTTAGTTTCATACCCAAAAAATCCTATCCGAACCTCAATCGGGTCAAGGAAGTTTTTTACCCTTCGTTTTTTCGTCACGTGGATTTTTTCTGTAAAACGGGATCCCCGTGGCTGGTCTATGATTTACCATCGCTGGAGAGTGGTGCACCATGGTACTGCAATGTTTCAAATACATGCACTCATTTCTAAAGGACGTACGGCAATGTTTCGTCATTTTGGACGGATGTTGCACCTTGCACCGTAGATGTTGCACCTTGTGGATATCGATTCTTCGGAGGGCCATAACTCTTGGCTCGTTTAGAGTTACGGGTGCCATAACCAGTCAAAACGAAGCTATCTGTGAGTTCTACAGCTATGACAGCTTTCAGCCGTCACTGGTTAGTTTCATACCCAAAAAATCCTATCCGAACCTCAATCGGATCAAGGAAGTATTTTACCCTTCGTTTTTTCGTCACGTGGATTTTTTCTATAAAACGGGATCCCCGTGGCTGGTCTATGATTTACCATAGCTGGAGAGTGGTGCAACAAGGTACTGCAATGTTTCAAATCCATGCACTCATTTCTAAAGGTCGTACGGCACTGTTTCGTCATTTTGGAGGGATGTTGCACCTTGCACCGTAGATATTGCACCCTGTGGATATCGATTCTTCGGAGGGCCATAACTCTTGGCTCGTTTAGAGTTACGGGTGCCATAACCAGTCAAAACGAAGGTATCTGTGAGTTCTACAGCTATGACCGCTTTCAGCCGTCACTGGTTAGTTTCATACCCAAAAAATCCTATCCGAACCTCAATCGGGTCAAGGAAGTTTTTTACCCTTCGTTTTTTCGTCACGTGGATTTTTTCTGTAAAACGGGATCCCCATGGCTGGTCTATGATTTACCATCGCTGGCGAGTGGTGCACCATGGTACTGCAATGTTTCAAATCCATGCACTCATTTCTAAAGGTCGTACGACACTGTTTCGTCATTTTGGACGGATGTTGCACCTTGCACCGTAGATGTTGCACCCTGTGGATATCGATTCTTCGGAGGGCCATAACTCTTGGCTCATTTAGAGTTACGGGAGCCATAACCAGTCAAAACGAAGGTATCTATGAGTTCTACAGCTATGACCGCTTTCAGCCGTCACTGGTTAGTTTCATACCCAAAAAATCCTATCCGAACCTCAATCGGGTCAAGGAAGTTTTTTACCCTTCGTTTTTTCGTCACGTGGATTTTTTCTGTAAAACGGGATCCCCGTGGCTGGTCTATGATTTACCATCGCTGGAGAGTGGTGCACCATGGTACTGCAATGTTTCAAATACATGCACTCATTTCTAAAGGTCGTACAGCACTGTTTCGTCATTTTGGACAGATGTTGCACCTTGCACCGTAGATGTTGCACCCTGTGGATATCGATTCTTCGGAGGGCCATAACTCTTGGCTCGTTTAGAGTTACGGGTGCCATAACCAGTCAAAACGAAGATATCTGTGAGTTCTACAGCTATGAAAGCTTTCAGCCATCATTGGTTAGCTTCATACCCAAAAAATCCTATCCGAACATCAATCGGATCAAGGAAGTATTTTACCCTTCGTTTTTTCGTCACGTGGATATTTTCTGTAAAACGGGATCCCCGTGGCTGGTCTATGATTTACCATAGCTGGAGAGTGGTGCAACAAGGTAATGCAATGTTTCAAATCCATGCACTCATTTCTAAAGGTCGTACGGCACTGTTTCGTCATTTTGGACGGATGTTGCACCTTGCACCGTAGATGTTGCACCCTGTGGATATCGATTCTTCGGAGGGCCATAACTCTTGGCTCATTTAGAGTTACGGGTGCCATAACCAGTCAAAACGAAGGTATCTGTGAGTTCTATAGCTATGACCGCTTTCAGCCGTCACTGGTTAGTTTCATACCAAGAAAATCCTATCCGAACCTCAATCGGGTCAAGGAAGTTTTTTACCCTTCGTTTTTTCGTCACGTGGATTTTTCTGTAAAACGGGATCCCCGTGGCTGGTCTATGATTTACTATCGCTGGAGAGTGGTGCACCATGGTACTGCAATGTTTCAAATTCATGCACTCATTTCTAAAGGTCGTACGACACTGTTTCGTCATTTTGGACGGATGTTGCACCTTGCACCGTAGATGTTGCACACTGTGGATATCGATTCTTCGGAGGGCCATAACTCTTGGCTCGTTTAGAGTTACGGGAGCCATAACCAGTCAAAACGAAGTTATCTGTGAGTTCTACAGCTATGACGGCTTTCAGCCGTCACTGGTTAGTTTCATACCCAAAAAATCCTATCCGAACCTCAATCGGGTCAAGGAAGTTTTTTACCCTTCGTTTTTTCGTCACGTGGATTTTTTCTGTAAAACGGGATCCCCGTGGCTGGTCTATGATTGACCATCGCTGGAGAATGGTGCACCATGGTACTCAAATGTTTCAAATCCATGCACTCATTTCTAAAGGTCGTACGACACTGTTTCGTCATTTTGGACGGATGTTGCACCTTGCACCGTAGATGTTGCACCCTGTGGATATCGATTCTTCGGAGGGCCATAACTCTTGGCTCGTTTAGAGTTACGGGAGCCATAACAAGTCAAAATGAAGGTATCTGTGAGTTCTACAGCTATGACGGCTTTCAGCCGTCACTGGTTAGTTTCATACCCAAAAAATCCTATCCGAACCTCAATCGGGTCAAGGAAGTTTTTTACCCTTCGTTTTTTCGTCACGTGGATTTTTTCTGTAAAACGGGATCCCCGTGGCTGGTCTATGATTTACCATCGCTGGAGAGTGGTGCACCATTGTTCTGCAATGTTTCAAATACATGCACTCATTTCTAAAGGTCGTACGGCACTATTTCGTCATTTTGGACGGATGTTGCACCTTGCACCGTAGATGTTGCACCTTATGGATATCGATTCTTCGGAGGGTCATAACTCTTGGCTCGTTTAGAGTTACGGGTGCCATAACCAGTCAAAACGAAGGTATCTGTGAGTTCTACAGCTATGACAGCTTTCAGCCGTCACTGGTTAGTTTCATACCCAAAAAATCCTATCCGAACCTCAATCGGATCAAGGAAGTATTTTACCCTTCGTTTTTTCGTCAAGTGGATTTTTTCTATAAAACGGGATCCCCGTGGCTGGTCTATGATTTACCATAGCTGGAGAGCGGTGCAACAAGGAACTGCAATGTTTCAAATCCATGCACTCATTTCTAAAGGTCGTACGACACTGTTTCTTCATTTTGGACGGATGTTGCACCTTGCACCGTAGATGTTGCACCCTGTGGATATCGATTCTTCGGAGGGCCATAACTCTTGGCTCGTTTAGAGTTACGGGTGCCATAACCAGTCAAAACGAAGGTATCTGTGAGTTCTACAGCTATGACCGCTTTCAGCCGTCACTGGTTAGTTTCATACCCAGAAAATCCTATCCGAACCTCAATCGGGTCAAGGAAGTTTTTTACCCTTCGTTTTTTCGTCACGTGGATTTTTTCTGTAAAACGGGATCCCCGTGGCTGGTCTATGATTTACCATCGCTGGAGAGTGGTGCACCATGGTACTGCAATGTTTCAAATCCATGCACTCATTTCTAAAGGTTGTACGACACTGTTTCGTCATTTTGGACGGATGTTGCACCTTGCACCGTAGATGTTGCACCCTGTGGATATCGATTCTTCGGAGGGCCATAACTCTTGGCTCGTTTAGAGTTACGGGAGCCATAACCAGTCAAAACGAAGGTATCTGTGAGTTCTACAGCTATGACCGCTTTCCGCCGTCACTGGTTAGTTTCATACCCAAAAAATCCTATCCGAACCTCAATCGGGTCAAGGAAGTTTTTTACCCTTCGTTTTTTCGTCACGTGGATTTTTTCTGTAAAACTGGATCCCCGTGGCTGGTCTATGATTTACCATCGCTGGAGAGTGGTGCACCATGGTACTGCAATGTTTCAAATCCATGCACTCATTTCTAAAGGTCGTACGGCACTGTTTCGTCATTTTGGACGGATGTTGCATCTTGCACCGTAGATGTTGCACCCTGTGGATATCGATTCTTCGGAGGGCCATAACTCTTGGCTCGTTTAGAGTTATGGGAGCCATAACCAGTCAAAACGAATGTATCTGTGAGTTCTACAGCTATGACAGCTTTCAGCCGTCTTGGTTAGTTTCATACCCAAAAATCCTATCCGAACCCCAATCGAGTCATGGATGTTTTTTACCCTTCGTTTTTTCGTCACGTGGATTTTTTCTGTAAAACGGGATCCCCGAGGCTGGTCTATGATTTACCATCGCTGGAGAGTGGTGCACCATGGTACTGCAATGTTTCAAATACATGCACTCATTTCTAAAGGTCTTACGGCACTGTTTCGTCATTTTGGACGGATGTTGCACCTTGCACCGTAGATGTTGCACCCTGTGGATATCGATTCTTCGGAGGGCCATAACTCTTGGCTCGTTTAGAGTTACGGGTTCCATAACCAGTCAAAACGAAGGTATCTGTGAGTTCTACAGCTATGACAGCTTTCAGCCGTCACTGGTTAGTTTCATACCAAGAAAATCCTATCCGAACCTCAATCGGGTCAAGGAAGTTTTTTTCCCTTCGTTTTTTCATCACGTGGATTTTTTCTGTAAAACGGGATCCCCGTAGCTGGTCTATGATTTACCATCGCTGGAGAGTGGTGCACCATGGTACTGCAATGTTTCAAATACATGCACTCATTTCTAAAGGTCGTACGGCACTGTTTCGTCATTTTGGACGGATGTTGCACCTTGCACCGTAGATGTTGCATCCTGTGGATATCGATTCTTCGGAGGGCCATAACTCTTGGCTCCTTTAGAGTTACGGGAGCCATAACCAGTCAAAACGAAGGTATCTGTGAGTTCTACAGCTATGACGGCTTTCAGCCGTCACTGGTTAGTTTCATACCCAAAAATCCTATCCGAACCTCAATCGGGTCAAGGAAGTTTTTTACCCTTCGTTTTTTCGTCACGTGGATTTTTTCTGTAAAACGTGATCCCCGTGGCTGGTCTATGATTTACCATCGCTAGAGAATGGTGCACCATGGTACTCAAATGTTTCAAATCCATGCACTCATTTCTAAAGGTCGTACGGCACTGTTTCATCATTTTGGACGGATGTTGCACCTTGCACCGTAGATGTTGCACCCTGTGGATATCGATTCTTCGGAGGGCCATAACTCTTGGCTCGTTTAGAATTACGGGAGCCATAACCAGTCAAAACGAAGGTATCTGTGAGTTCTACAGCTATGACGGCTTTCAGCCGTCACTGGTTAGTTTCATACCCAAAAAATCCTATCCGAACCTCAATCGGGTCAAGGAAGTTTTTTACCCTTCGTTTTTTCGTCACGTGAATTTTTTCTGTAAAACGGGATCCCCGTGGCTGGTCTATGATTTACCATCGCTGGAGAGTGGTGCACCATGGTACTGCAATGTTTCAAATCCATGCACTCATTTCTAAAGGTCGTACGACACTGTTTCGTCATTTTGGACGGATGTTGCATCTTGCACCGTAGATGTTGCACCCTGTGGATATCGATTCTTCGGAGGGCCATAACTCTTGGCTCGTTTAGAGTTACGGGAGCCATAACCAGTCAAAACGAATGTATCTGTGAGTTCTACAGCTATGACAGCTTTCAGCCGTCACTGGTTAGTTTCATACCCAAAAATCCTATCCGAACCTCAATCGGGTCATGGAAGTTTTTTACCCTTCGTTTTTTCGTCACGTGGATTTTTTCTGTAAAACGGGATCCCCGTGGCTGGTCTATGATTTACCATCGCTGGAGAGTGGTGCACCATGGTACTACAATGTTTCAAATACATGCACTCATTTCTAAAGGTCATACGGCACTGTTTCGTCATTTTGGACGGATGTTGCACCTTGCACCGTAGATGTTGCACTCTGTGGATATCAATTCTTCGGAGGGCCATAACTCTTGGCTCGTTTAGAGTTACGGGAGCCATAACCCGTGAAAACGAAGGTATCTATGAGTTCTACAGCTATAATAGGTTTTAGCCTTCACTGGTTAGTTTCATACCCAAAAAATCCTATCCGAACCTCTATCGGGTCATGGGATTCTTGTACCCTTCGTTTTTCGTCACGTGGATTTTTTCTGTAAAACGGGATCCCCGTGGCTGGTCTATGATTTACCATCGCTGGAGAGTGGTGCACCATGGTACTGCAATGTTTCAAATCCATGCACTCATTTCTAAAGGTCGTACGGCACTGTTTCATCATTTTGGACGGATGTTGCACCTTGCACCGTAGATGTTGCACCCTGTGGATATCGATTCTTCGGAGGGCCATAACTCTTGGCTCGTTTAGAGTTACGGGAGCCATAACCAATCTAAACGAATGTATCTATGAGTTCTACAGCTATGACCGCTTTCAGCCGTCACTGGTTAGTTTCATACCCAAAAAATCCTATCCGAACCTCAATCGGGTCAAGGAAGTTTTTTACCCTTCGTTTTTTCGTCACGTGGATTTTTTCTGTAAAACGGGATCCCCGTGGCTGGTCTATGATTTACCATCGCTGGAGAGTGGTGCACCATGGTACTGCAATGTTTCAAATACATGCACTCATTTCTAAAGGTCGTACGACACTGTTTCGTCATTTTGGACGGATGTTGCACCTTGCACCGTAGATGTTGCACCCTGTGGATATCGATTCTTCGGAGGGCCATAACTCTTGGCTCGTTTAGAGTTACGGGAGCCATAACCAGTCAAAACGAAGGTGTCTGTGAGTTCTACGGCTATAACAGGTTTTAGCCTTCACTGGTTAGTTTCATACCCAAAAAATCGTATCCGAACCTCAATCGGGTCATGGGATTCTTGTACCCTTCGTTTTTCGTCACATGGATTTTTTCTGTAAAACGGGATCCCCGTGGCTGGTCTATGATTTACCATCGCTGGAGAGTGGTGCACCATGGTACTGCAATGTTTCAAATCCATGCACTCATTTCTAAAGGTCGTACGGCACTGTTTCGTCATTTTGGACGGATGTTGCACCTTGCACCGTAGATGTTGCACCCTGTGGATATCGATTCTTCGGAGGGCCATAACTCTTGGCTCGTTTAGAGTTACGGGAGCCATAACCAGTCAAAACGAAGGTATTTGTGAGTTCTACAGCTATGACTGCTTTCAGCCATCACTGGTTAGTTTCATACCCAAAAAATCCTATCCGAACCTCAATCGGGTCAAGGAAGTTTTTTACCCTTCATTTTTTCGTCACGTGGATTTTTTCTGTAAAACGGGATCCCCGTGGCTGGTCTATGATTTACCATCGCTGGAGAGTGGTGCACCATGGTACTGCAATGTTTCAAATACATGCACTCATTTCTAATGGTCGTACGGCATTGTTTCGTCATTTTGGACGGATGTCGCACCTTGCACCGTAGATGTTGCACCCTGTGGATATCGATTCTTCGGAGGGCCATAACTCTTGGCTCGTTTAGAGTTACGGATGCCATATCCAGTCAAAACGAAGGTATCTGTGAGTTCTACAGCTATGACCGCTTTCAGCCGTCACTGGTTAGTTTCATACCCAAAAAATCCTATCCGAACCTCAATCGGATCAAGGAAGTATTTTACCCTTCGTTTTTTCGTCACGTGTATTTTTTCTATAAAACGGGATCCCCGTGGCTGGTCTATGATTTACCATAGCTGGAGAGTGGTGCAACAAGGTACTGCAATGTTTTAAATCCATGCACTCATTTCTAAAGGTCGTACGGCACTGTTTCGTCATTTTGGACGGATGTTGCACCTTGCACCGTAGATGTTGCACCCTGTGGATATCGATTCTTCGGAGGGCCATAACTCTTGGCTCGTTTAGAGTTACGGGAGCCATAACCAGTCAAAACGAAGGTATCTGTGAGTTCTACAGCTATGACAGCTTTTAGCCTTCACTGGTGTTTGCATCAAAATTGGTCACAACACTCTTCGGGAGTCGTTGAAGAGATAACAATCAATAGTATGAACTGAATATGAATATTATCTAACAAAAACTCCAATCAACAGTAAAGAAAAATGCGTAGACAAGCGATTTATAGTGGTTCGGCGTGTCGCCTACGTCCACTGTGAAGTTTTTTGATATTTTATTGATTCTCTTGCAATGTTTACAAGTTGTTACAGCGATCAACAGCAAGTTACAACTGGAAATTCGAAATCAGTAGTGAAATTATGATGGAGATGTCAATCCGGCAGAGTCTGGGCGCTTTAGAGTGAGAAGATCCCGACCCCCTTTTCTGTTGGCCCTGGAGCTCTATTTATAGGCGTAGGCTGCTGGTATCTTGGTGAAAACTCGGGAGACCACTTCTGACACGTGAGGGGGCCCACACGTACGGTCTCGGGAAGTTTGGGCCCACTTTGGCATCGTTTCGAACTCCATTCGAACCGATCAAGAATTCATCCAATCGAGGTGAAATTTGGCGTGGACATTCTTCAACATGTATGCAAACATCTGTGAAAGTTTCATTGCATTTGGATCAGTAGGTTAGGAGATATGTTGGGTTCGAAATAGACATCACGGCAAGGCTGTTTGGTTCGAACCCATGGTCTCGAAACGATGGTTTCGAACCCAGCGTGGCACGCGACTTCGTGGTGACGTGGAGCGCAAGTTTCGAATCGATCCGGACTTCTCTCCGTGTTGACCGCTTCGACTCCGTGTATCTCGGCTATTTCGAACCGATGGAAGACACGTGGGTTGACCCAGTGGGTTCGAACAAGGCAACGCAGGATGGGTTCGAACACGGCTCTGTGATGGGTTCGAACATGGCTCTGTGATGGGTTCGAACGTGACTTCTGCGATGGGTTCGAAGATAGCTCATGGATGGTTTCGAAGCATGCATGTCCAGTGGATTCGAAGTGATGCAGCCGAATATGGATTCGAACCAGCTGCTCTCTGATGGATTCGAAGTCCATTGTTATAGACTTGGTAGGTATGGACCTGATGGTTTCGAAATCGAGGCATCGCGAGGGTTTCGAAGATGATGGTTTCGATGTCCTTCGGTTCGAAGGTGATGGAGTCGAACCCGTGGGGGTTCGAAGGGTTCGAAGTCGATGATTCGAAAGTTGTCTCTTCTTATCGGTTCGAACATGGTGGGTTCGAACTTGTTGGGTTCGAACATAATGGTTTCGAACCGAGCAATGTCACTTCCTCTTATCTTGAATCCATCATAACTTGAGCATATGACTTCGGATTGACCTGAAATTTGAGATGCAGACTTCTATGATCTTTCTTGTCGTGTCCTATCAATCGTAGCTCATTCTGGACTCGGATAAAATTCAGTGATATCCATGGCTAAAGGAAGTACGATCAACCTCCGAGGCGAACTGTCCTTCGTTTTTCGATCAATCTTTTGGTATCGCGGCTTTGCCAAAAAGCGGGATAACATTTTGCCCCCCAAAGTACGTCTTGTGGGAACATGACGTGCTTTGAATAGCTGCCATTTCTTTCTGAACAATCATTGTTCTCTTTTTTTTATTGAAACTCGTATGCTGTACTGCTGTAACCTTGCGTTGATATGATTGATTGCTGTATAATAGTGCTTAGCCGTTGGCTGTCGCAGTTGTAACAAGATGAGTGTTTGATCCCTGTGGACATTCAAAATCGAATATTAGTCCGACATGTATGCACATATGTTAATATGATCCTTGTTAACGTTGTGCGTCCGCGAGTCGTTGTCGGTTTGGTTTGCCATAGAATCTCGTATCGATTCTCTCCTGAATCTATTTTGAAATTTGAATTTGAAACAACGCTCGATGGTTGTTTTGAAAAGTTCCTTCGTATCGATCCTCTCCTGAACCGATATTGAAGGTTGAAGAAAATGAATTTGTATTGCGCAAGTGTAATGTCTCGAACCGATGTACTTGAGCATCAATGGGTTCGAAATTCAAACTTGTATGGATGCAATATGTCCGTGCAATGATGGGTCGTGTGAATATGAGATTTCGAGTCGATGCGTTGGAGCATGAATGGATTCGAAATTGATATTCGACCCGACGGAGTACACTCGTGTCATGATGGGTTCGAAGTTTTCTTTCGAACCGATGTGTTCGATGGGTTCGGAGCTGTCATTCGAACCAATTTGAAAGGATGGTGTACGTTTGTGTTATGATGGTTTCGAAATTGTCATTCGAACTGATGTTAAAGGATGGTTTCGAACTAGCAGTTCGTTTCGATGGGTTTGAAAATGATCTTCGAACCGATGATTTAGATGGGTACGAAGCTATTGTTCCACGGCAGTTGTCTGTGTGCGTCACACGATGGAGCCTCAAGCATTTGGGTTCGAAAGTTGGTTTCGAAACGACTCTGCCTTTTGACCTGCTGTAAACGGTCACCTTTACTGGAACTCGAACCGTCCCGGTCGTCATCTACCCCCCATATAAATAGCAGTGGACCTGCCCCATTTTCACTTTTTACTTTTACTCTCGTTTGCTCTTCATCGCTTCGAAGCTTTTAAAGAGAAAATACTGCGTCGTTTTTTCGAATCCATCAAGATCTAAGACTCAATTCTCTCGAATCCACTGACAGAACTAGGTAATTAGCCTCGGATTCAAGTGACGATGCTATTTCGAATCCACTTCTGTTCATCGATTGCGTAAGCTAGAGTTTGTCAAAACCAGATCTGGTTTAGGGAGGATTCGAATCGATGTGTGGGCTTGACTTCGAATCGAAGACTGTGGTGCCTCTTCATTAGATTTCGAATCGATCCTTGGAATGCCCTTGTTGGGATGCGTAGTTCGCATCGATTGAGGGTTTCGATGGGTTGTTTCGAAACGATGGTTTCGAACTCATAGGCTGTGGTTTCGAAACGATGTCACAATGGGTTCGAACGCATGGGTTCGAAGCAATGTCGTGATGGTTTCGAACGCGTGGGTTCGAAAGAAGTTTGGACGGGTTCGAACGCATGGGTTCGAAGCAACGTCGTGATGGTTTCGAACGCGTGGGTTCGAAAGAAGTTTGGATGGCTTCGAATGCATGGGTTCGAACCAATGTCATGATGGTTTCGAACTCGTGGGTTCGAACGAAATTTGGATGGGTTCGAAGGAAGAGGTGTCCGGTTGGGTTCGAACGAAGCCTCTGTGATGGTTTCGAACCCTATATGATGGATTCCAAAATTTGAAATTTTTCTAAGTATAACTCCGACGAGCTTCATTCCTGCATATTTGGACTTGAATATTGAACTGCATACTTGACTGCCTTTTGAAGCTCGTCGATGGAACTATAACAACTTCTATTCGAACCGACTTCCATCATATAAACGATTTAGTGATGACGGTCAGCGATGACGGTCATTATAGCTAGACTTCGTAGCTTTGTCGTTTGAATATTCACTTTAATTCTGCAATATTTGTTCAAGTAATGCATGGCACGGCACCACACACATTCATACACGTTACACTGGGGAACACACGGGTTCTTTGTCGTCTAACGATGGTTTCTCATGAGTTAGCTAGTTATGGAACCTTCAAGTTCACAGCAGCAAGAGAAGCAAGGTGCAGTCTCTCCGAGACTAGAGGTTCCGGATATAGATCCTGAGATCATCGGTCCGGCTCAGGACGAACTTCCTGACGCGTCGTTCATTGCCAATCCATCGGATTCCGTTCCATCGAATATCTCTGAAGACATGTTGGGGAGAATATGTTTGAGGCACGGCTTGTCACTGGACGATGTGTTACTGCCGGGGCCGGATGATAGGCCACATAATCCGCCTGAAGGGTATACAGCATTTAACTGCCACGCGTGTGCGGCCGGGACACTGCCCCCGTTCAACGAGTATATAAGAGAAGTGTTGTCGTTTTTGAGAATCGCCCCATCTCAGCTGCACCCGAACGGATATGCGTCGATCAATAGCTTGTTCATTGCATTTATGGAATGTCTCCATCGACCGCCACTTCCAATCGAAATCAGATACTTGTTTAACTTCAAAACTCGGGGTGATTATCCCTCTTTCACATTTATGGAAGCAGTGAGGAATTGTCAAGTGGTCACAGGATCCTGGACAAGGCTGAGTTACTATAGGACAGAATGGTTTTACGTCAGATGTCCTCCAGGATTTGCTCGACGATGGTTATTCAGACGTGAGTATAACCGAGTTCTCAAATAGTTATTACGACAATTGCAGTCGAAGTGGAACTTATATTAACTTTTTCTTTTTACAGCAACGATCCCGCGACCCGAAGGTGAAGAGTTTAGGGAGATGGTGCGAGCACTTCGAGAAGTCCCGAGTGAAGATAGGGACATCGAATCGCTTTTGACCGATAGGAATCTTCGGACTTATGGGCTGATTGAACGAGGGCAGAGCATAAGGTTTGAGGTGGCGCTAAAGACCGTTTCAGGAAAACGAGTTAAACATAAGAAGCCCGAAGTTGCCATAGCCGAAGAGGCTGATTCTGAGAGAACTCACACTGACGATGAGCCGCTGACTGAGCCTACGGATGTAGCTCCGGAAGTCGCGGGGCAGAGAAAAGGCAAGGCTGCCATGGTTGAGTCAACTAGACAGGGGAGACGGAAGTCGGTTGTCACAGTCCGACCCTCTCCCGGAGTTAGAATTTCTGAGATGTCTCCTCCACGAACTGAAAGTCTTTTCGAAGGGCTTGCCGACCTTCCAATCCCGGAAGATGTGACTTTTCAACATGATGCCGGGTTGGAGGAGTTCCATCGTAGTCTAGAGTTGAGCGAGCCTCTTATTACTAGCGAGGTCGACACTTCTGGTTGGTCGGGGGGAAATGCATATTCATACACATTTCACGACACTGCATAAACTTTGACTGTAAATTTCCTGTTTCGAAGGGTGTTTGATTCGATTTTATTTTGCTTTGCAGATACTATGTCAAAGCGGGGTTCAATGCTTGGGAGTCTTCGACATGCCCGCAAGTCTTCTTATTATGATTCGCGCAGGCGAGAGGGAGATAGAGATTATGATCAAGGACGCTCTGGGTATTATGACCAGGGACGTTCAGGTTATTCTAGTCATAAGAGACATGACTCGGACAGGGGCCATAAGCGTCGATCTCGATCGCGTACCCCTCCTCCTTCCAGAGATCCCGTACAACCTCCCGTTCATGCTCCTCGCGATTCTTCTCGACATGTGTCGGTTTCTCAAGCTTCTAGATCTGAGGTGACCGCTGCGGAGGAACCTCCTGCTGAAATCATGGGGGAAGGAGCAATCAGGCTTGCGCAATTGAAAAGGGAGTTCCCGAATATATGCTTCGACAACTACGTATTCCCCCCGAACTTGAAGAGAATTCCACAGGAGGCCGAGCATTGGGCGCTTGATTATGTGCACGATTTCTACACACAGTACAAAGTGTGGTCTAGAGCGGCCGAGAAAGCATCAGCCTTGGCTTTCGAAAGAGCGGCCATCATTGAAAAGCTGCAAGCTGAGTTAGCACAGAAAGATCGCATTATACAAGCGCTGAATTCTGAAGCCGAATCATCCCGTAAATCAGAGACGGAGGCTCTTACAAAGGCCGATGAAGCTCAAGCGGCCATGGAAAGAATGAAAAGGGAACATTATGTCACGGTGGAAGACATGGGCCACCGGAACACTGTTGTCACCGCCGAGAGGGATGCGGCGTTAAAAGAACTCAATGAGCTCAAAGCTAAACTTGCCGAAATCGCCAAGGAAAAGGATGACGCGAATAAGGCGGCGCAAGAGGCGTGCGAACAGGCCGTAGTGCTTCGCACCGAAAGAGATGCGGCAGTGGGGAAAGTTCAAGCGGTTGAAGCAGAGGTGGAGGAGAAAGTTCAACGCGCGGAGGCCAGGCTAGAGGCCGATATAGAAGATTTGCTTATAACTTACAATGCAAACGTGCTAAAGCATAGAAACTTGGCCTGGCTTCAAGATTATCCGGTCCACCTCCGCAGCGCTTGGGAACGATTGGTTGAGGAAGAGGAAGAAGCGCATCCGGGCGAATCGGTTGATCGATTCGAGCTCGAGAACCGGCTGCTAATCGAGGATGAGAAGAAAGTTCTCCACGATGCTATCATCACTTATGAGAAGGAGACGCTGGGTGGTCATTCTCTTGAAGTTGGAGAGGGATCAGGCGTTGAGCATCGTGCGGATGTCACCGAAGTCACCACATCGCCTTTGTCAGCGCCTGTACCTGCGGTTAGCTTGCCACCTGTTCCTGCTTACGACCCGGAGCAGCCGCGCTTATCCCCTATCTATGAGCACGCTTCCGAGGCCGTTCTGCCGTCTGCGAGTCAGACTGGGGAAGGTATTCCGAAATTATCTCAAGTGTTCTCTAAATAGAGAGTTTGTTTTGAAGAAGTTATTAATAACTTATTGTTTTTGCTTAGTGACTGGAGTTGCGCCAAGTGTCGCGGCTCAAGAATCAAGTCAAAAAGATAAGGCCATCGCCACCGAGACTACTGCGGTATCGACCGAGGCGGCACAGGGAAGCGGATTGTCCCTTGAGGAGCAAATGGTGAGCGAGCTGCTCGGTGAGCCGGGCGGTTTCTCCACGGACTTGCCGTTCATTATCGTTAGTGGTCCCCCGCCGACCTCGAGTTCTTCGATGCAGACTGTGGATGCCCCCAGCCAAGCCCAAACGACTCGAGAAGAGGAGATTTTGGCTGAAATCAATGCTGAAATGGAAGCTGCGGGGCATAGCGGCAGCGCCGGTGGTAGCACGACGGCACAGAGTCAAGCGTCTGCTAGGATAGTGTCGTCGGGTGGCACTATCCCAACTTCCGTCACGGATCCAGTCCCCCCAACTCCTCCGGCGGGAAGCCTTCCTGCGGATTCGAGCTCCGAGGACGTCGATATCATGTCCCTAGCCGAAGAGTCACCGCCGAAGAGGAGGCACTCGAAAAGGATTTCCGTCGCTAGTGATTCCGATGAGGAACCGCTAATAAGAAAGTCAAAGAAGAAGAAGAAGTAGTGTGGCTTTACAAGTAGATTCTTTGGTAGATAAGTACTTGTTTTTTGTTTTTTGTAAGCCGTGTATAGATGCAGGTTCGGCTCCTGCTAGTAGGGCTTGTTTTTTGGAAGAACTCACTTGTACGTAAGTCCTTGTTTTAGTTAATTGAAATAAACTTCTGTTTCTTTGTTTCAACTCTTGTTTTACTTGTGCTTAAGTACTTGCGGTGTCTTGCTTTCGGTCCGGTGTGCTTGTGGTGCTTATACCGTTTAAGTGGAGTTCATTTTTATTCGCCAAGTCTGAAAAGCTTGGTCACAAGTTGTGATTAATGAACGAGTTGAACTTCGGACGTTGTATCGCTTCGGTTAGCGATTGACACTTAGCTCTTGTGCCCCCCAGTTTCGGGGAACAACACTTGTATTTTTGGCAGTTGATCGCACTTGTTGCAAATCTTAAGCACACGTCCGCATTCTGGGGACTTAGGATAATTTGAGATCGATAATCTACGTTGCACTCCAGGAGTTTGAGAGTCATCGATGTTTGTATTGTGGTTCGCGTTACGGGAACCTAGAATTGATGTTTACACTCCGCTTCACGCTCTGGGAACTGGGAGTTGATGTTGACATCTCAGTTTGTACTTCGGGAACTTCGAATTGTTGTTTGTACTCCGACTCACGCTTTTGGAATCTGGAGTTAGCACGGATGCTTCGGTTCGCACTCCGGGAACCTGTAAGTTGTGTCTACACTTCAATGCATGCTTTGAGAACTCGGAGTTCGCATTGAAGGGTTGGTTCGCACTCCGGGAACCTGGAATAGATGTTTATACTCCGATTCACACTCCGGGAAGTCGGTGTTAGCCGATAGATGGTCAGTCACACCTACTTGAGCTTTTTAGGAATTCGTTCGCACTCCGGGAACGATGAATTTGATGTTTATACTCCAATTCACGCTCTGGGAAGTTGGAGTCCGTTCACACTCTGGGAACGATTTATTGGATGTTTATACTCCAATTCACACTCTGGGAAGTTGGAGTCCGCTCGCACTCTGGGAACGAATTATGGAATGTTTATACTCCAATTCACGCTGTGGGAAGTTGGAGTCCGTTCGCACGGTGGGAACGAATTATGGAATGTTTATACTCCAATTCACGCTGTGGGAAGTTGGAGTCCGTTCGCGCGGTGGGAACGAATTATTGAATGTTTATACTCCAATTCACGCTGTGGGAAGTTGGAGTCCGTTCGCGCTCTGGGAACGAATTATTGAATGTTTATACTCCAATTCACGCTGTGGGAAGTTGGAGTCCGTTCGCGCTCTGGGAACGAATTACGGAATGTTTATACTCCAATTCACGCTGTGGGAAGTTGGAGTCCGTTCGCGCGGTGAAAACGAATTATTGAATGTTTATACTCCAATTCGCGCTGTGGGAAGTTGGAGTTAGCCGATAGATGGTCAGTCACACCTATTTGAGCTTTTTAGGAATTCGTTCGCACTCCGGGAACGATGGATTTGATGTTTATACTCCAATTCACGCTCTGGGAAGTTGGAGTCCGTTCACACTCTGGGAACGATTTATTGGATGTTTATACTCCAATTCACACTCTGAGAAGTTGGAGTCCGTTCACACTCTGGGAACGAATTATGGAATGTTTATACTCCAATTCACGCTTTGGGAAGTTGGAGTCCATTCGCACTCTGGGAACGAATTATGGAATGTTTATACTCCAATTCACGCTGTGGGAAGTTGGAGTCCGTTCGCGCGGTGGGAACGAATTATGGAATGTTTATACTCCAATTCACGCTCTGGGAAGTTGGAGTCCGTTCGCACTCTGGGAACGAATTATGGAATGTTTATACTCCAATTCACGCTGTGGGAAGTTGGAGTCCGTTCGCGCGGTGGGAACGAATTATGGAATGTTTATACTCCAATTCGCGTTCTAGGAAGTTGGAGTCCGTTCGCGCTCTGGGAACGAATTATTGAATGTTTATACTCCAATTCGCGTTCTAGGAAGTTGGAGTCAGTTGTAGGACTGTCGTGTGTCGGTCCAGTTCAGCCTTTGATGTGTTGGCTTGCCCCCGAGCTGGGGTTTCACTTAGTGAGTGGCCGGTTGTATCGCAGTCACTCGCTATTTGAATAAACTCCATTGTTTTGATGGAATTTAGCTCTTCGTGTGTCGTGATTGTTGAACGTTGCATTCGATGAATCACAGCTCTAGCTTGAAGAGATAATGTTTTATTGCTGAAATAAGAAAATATGGCAAAGTCAGTGCCTTATTACAGAATCAAATTTCAGAATGTAAATGAAATTGCAAAGTATTTATGGATTCAGTGAGCCTGTCATGTGTGACAGTGACGAAGATCTTCGTCGTTCCAGGCTCCTGAGAAAGTAGGTCCGCCACTGATGGCGTTTATCACCAATCTCCCGCGAGGAACATTGGAATCCTCATGTCTTGGTCGATCGGGTTCATTGTTTTGATTTGATGGACCTGCTTCCCTGGGTTGCGGTGTCCGCACAAATCGATCAAGCTTCCTTTCTCTGATCAGCTTCTCAACGAGATCCTGCAAGTGACGACACTCGTTTGTATCGTGCCCGTAGTTTTCATGGAACCTGCAAAACTTCCCTGTTTGGATTTGTTTCTCCGACGACGGTCTTGGAGCAGGTTTTTCATATTGAACTGTACTACGGGTTTGTAAATACAAGTCCTCCAGTGAAGTATTCAAAGGAGTATAATTGTCAAACATCGGATGTTTGCGTGACGGGCCACGATTTTGATCTTGTTTTTTAATTTGATTCACGCTCTCTCTTCGCCGAGCTTGCTTATTTTTGACGTTCAACTGAACTTTTCCGGAGCTTTCACCGGATTGTTTGATGGCAACATTGCTTTGGATCCCTTCTGTACTTGGTTTTGCATCGGTTTGCTTCCTAGACTGTTTCGCATCTTCTCGTCTCAGGAACTGAGCAGCCTTGGCGTGGAAACGGTCCAACGATGCAGGTGGTTTTCCGGCTAGCCAATTGCCGAACTCAGAATCGGGGTCGATTCCCTTAGTCAATGCCATAAGGATGGAGTGATCGTTCGGATTGCTGATCTCCGCGCATGCAGTATGGAATCTCTCTAAGTAGTGTCTGAGCGTCTCTCCGGGAGCCTGAGTGACACTAGAAAGAGTGTTAACGTCTTTGGGTCTTGCGACATGCATGCGGAATTGCTCAACGAATCTTGTGGCTAACTGGTCGAATGAAGAGATGGATCGAGGTGGCAATCGAGTGAACCACATGGTAGCGATGCCCCCCAGGGATATGGGGAAACTTCGACACTTCACTGCATCGTCTGCACGGGCAGCAGTCATCGACCATTCATATTTTAGAATATGTTGGTTGGGGTCGGAGTTTCCTTCGTACATAGGTAGAGTAGGCATTCTGAATCGCCGTGGGGGTTCAGCAGTAAGGATATTGTCCGTAAAAGGAGTGTGACTTCGGGAAACTCCCCAGTCGTCATTCGTGAATCCCTGACTCTCACGGATCATTTGACGTATCATAGCGGAAAGATCCGGCACTTGCGCGTTCTGTGCGGCTTGTGCCGGAGTACGATTATGTTCGATGCTCTGGGGTTGGACCGGATATTGTCGACGGTCCAAGCTTTGCCTTCTTGGCACATAGTCTTCTGGGACGTATGGTTCAGGAGTGCGTTCGTCATGACGACGGTTCGGGTCCGACTGATCTTGAACGTCGACCCCAGGTTCAGCCGCAACGTCAGTAGTGCGGTATTCGGTAGCGTGGTGAGGGATGGCACCTCCTCGGGAGGAGGGTCCGGTTTGGAAACTAGCCGATGGACCAACTCTCAGTTGTCCAATGGTCAGTGTGGGTTGATCTCCAGCAGTTGGCATGCGATTCCCATCTAGCCGGGGTCGTGGAGGTCGATTGCGATAATCGGAAGATGAAGAACTCTCGCTGGAGGAACGAGACACGTGGTCTCTCTTGGATCTCTTTCGCTTCTGGCGATCCAGTTTGTTGATTGGTTCAGCGTTAACGCGTAGCTGTTCTTCTAGTTGTTGCCGACTCTGGGTCAGCTCTTGGATTAGCGACTGCAACTCTTGTCGGGTAACCGGAGCTGAGGGTTCCGAGTGTGCAGTAGCATCCTGATTAGGTGGAGGCAGAGTTACAGGATTCCGTCTATCCTGTTCTTCTTGAACGACGGCGTTAGAAGTGGTTCTTGTGCTAACCATCTCGAACGCTGGATTCCTTTCCTTAGACTTTTGCAAATCTGAATAGAATGGAAGGAACTTTTATTCAAAGATCTGGATCTCTCTCTTAGATTTATTCAATCCGGTATCGATGACAGATCCAATGAGCAGGAGAAAAGCTGGGTTTTCTCAGTGAAAGCACCAAAGTGTTTGCACCAAAATTGGTCACAACACTCTTCGGGAGTCGTTGAAGAGATAACAATCAATAGTATGAACTGAATATGAATATTATCTAACAAAAACTCCAATCAACAGTAAAGAAAAATGCGTAGACAAGCGATTTATAGTGGTTCGGCGTGTCGCCTACGTCCACTGTGAAGTTTTTTGATATTTTATTGATTCTCTTGCAATGTTTACAAGTTGTTACAGCGATCAACAGCAAGTTACAACTGGAAATTCGAAATCAGTAGTGAAATTATGATGGAGATGTCAATCCGGCAGAGTCTGGGCGCTTTAGAGTGAGAAGATCCCGACCCCCTTTTCTGTTGGCCCTGGAGCTCTATTTATACGCGTAGGCTGCTGGTATCTTGGTGAAAACTCGGGAGACCACTTCTGACACGTGAGGGGGCCCACACGTACGGTCTCGGGAAGTTTGGGCCCACTTTGGCATCGTTTCGAACTCCATTCGAACCGATCAAGAATTCATCCAATCGAGGTGAAATTTGGCGTGGACATTCTTCAACATGTATGCAAACATCTGTGAAAGTTTCATTGCATTTGGATCAGTAGGTTAGGAGATATGTTGGGTTCGAAATAGACATCACGACAAGGCTGTTTGGTTCGAACCCATGGTCTCGAAACGATGGTTTCGAACCCAGCGTGGCACGCGACTTCGTGGTGACGTGGAGCGCAAGTTTCGAATCGATCCGGACTTCTCTCCGTGTTGACCGCTTCGACTCCGTGTATCTCGGCTATTTCGAACCGATGGAAGACACGTGGGTTGACCCAGTGGGTTCGAACAAGGCAACGCAGGATGGGTTCGAACACGGCTCTGTGATGGGTTCGAACATGGCTCTGTGATGGGTTCGAACGTGACTTCTGCGATGGGTTCGAAGATAGCTCATGGATGGTTTCGAAGCATGCATGTCCAGTGGATTCGAAGTGATGCAGCCGAATATGGATTCGAACCAGCTGCTCTCTGATGGATTCGAAGTCCATTGTTATGGACTTGGTAGGTATAGACCTGATGGTTTCGAAATCGAGGCATCGCGAGGGTTTCGAAGATGATGGTTTCGATGTCCTTCGGTTCGAAGGTGATGGAGTCGAACCCGTGGGGGTTCGAAGGGTTCGAAGTCGATGATTCGAAAGTTGTCTCTTCTTATCGGTTCGAACATGGTGGGTTCGAACTTGTTGGGTTCGAACATAATGGTTTCGAACCGAGCAATGTCACTTCCTCTTATCTTGAATCCATCATAACTTGAGCATATGACTTCGGATTGACCTGAAATTTGAGATGCAGACTTCTATGATCTTTCTTGTCGTGTCCTATCAATCGTAGCTCATTCTGGACTCGGATAAAATTCAGTGATATCCATGGCTAAAGGAAGTACGATCAACCTCCGAGGCGAACTGTCCTTCGTTTTTCGATCAATCTTTTGGTATCGCGGCTTTGCCAAAAAGCGGGATAACAACTGGTTAGTTTCATACACAAAAAATACCATCCGAACCTCGATCGGGTCATGGGATTCTTGTACCCTTCGTTTTTCGTCACGTGGATTTTTTCTGTAAAACGGGATCCCCGTGGCTGGTCTATGATTTACCATCGCTGGAGAGTGGTGCACCATGGTACTGCAATGTTTCAAATCCATGCACTCATTTCTAAAGGTCGTATGGCACTGTTTCGTCATTTTGGACGGATGTTGCACCTTGCACCATAGATGTTGCACCCTGTGGATATCGATTCTTCGGAGGGCCATAACTCTTGGCTCGTTTAGAGTTACGGGAGCCATAACCAGTCAAAACGAAGGTATCTGTGAGTTCTACAGCTATGACCGCTTTCAGCCGTCACTGGTTAGTTTCATACCCAAAAAATCCTATCCGAACCTCAATCGGGTCAAGGAAGTTTTTTACCCTTCGTTTTTTCGTCACATGGATTTTTTCTGTAAAACGGGATCCCCATGGCTGGTCTATGATTTACCATCGCTGGAGAGTGGTGCACTATGGTACTGCAATGTTTCAAATACATGCACTCATTTCTAAAGGTCGTACGGCACTGTTTCGTCATTTTGGACGGATGTTGCACCTTGCACCGTAGATGTTGCACCCTGTGGATATCGATTCTTCGGAGGGCCATAACTCTTGGCTCGTTTAGAGTTACGGGTGCCATAACCAGTCAAAACGAAGGTATCTGTGAGTTCTACAGCTATGAAAGCTTTCAGCCGTCACTGGTTAGTTTCATACCCAAAAAATCCTATTCGAACCTCAATCGGATCAAGGAAGTATTTTACCCTTCGTTTTTTCGTCACGTGGATTTTTTCTGTAAAACGGGATCACCGTGGCTGGTCTATGATTTACCGTAGCTGGAGAGTGGTGTACCATGGTACTGCAATGTTTCAAATCCATGCACTCATTTCTAAAGGTCGTACGGCACTGTTTCGTCATTTTGGACGGATGTTGCACCTTGCACCGTAGATGTTGCACCCTGTGGATATCGATTCTTCGGAGGGCCATAACTCTTGGCTCGTTTAGAGTTACGGGTGCCATAACCAGTAGAAACGAAGGTATCTGTGAGTTCTACAGCTATGACGGCTTTCAGCCGTCACTGGTTAGTTTCATACCCAAAAAATCCTATCCGAACCTCAATCTGATCAAGGAAGTATTTTACCCTTCGTTTTTTCGTCACGTGGATTTTTTCTGTAAAACGGGATCCCCGTGGCTGGTCTATGATTTACCATCGCTGGAGAGTGGTGCACCATGGTACTGCAATGTTTCAAATCCATGCACTCATTTCTAAAGGTTGTACGACACTGTTTCGTCATTTTGGACGGATGTTGCATCTTGCACCGTAGATGTTGCACCCTATGGATATCGATTCTTCGGAGGGCCATAACTCTTGGCTCGTTTAGAGTTACGGGAGCCATAACCAGTCAAAACGAATGTATCTGTGAGTTCTACAGCAATGACAGCTTTCAGCCGTCACTGGTTAGTTTCATACCCAAAAATCCTATCCGAACCTCAATCGGGTCATGGAAGTTTTTTACCCTTCGTTTTTTCGTCATGTGGATTTTTTCTGTAAAACGGGATCCCCGTGGCTGGTCTATGATTTACCATCGCTGGAGAGTGGTGCACCATGGTACTGCAATGTTTCAAATACATGCACTCATTTCTAAAGGTCGTACGGCACTGTTTCGTCATTTTGGACGGATGTTGCACCTTGCACCGTAGATGTTGCACCCTGTGGATATCAATTTTTCGGAGGGCCATAACTCTTGGCTCGTTTAGAGTTACAGGAGTCATAACCAGTCAAAACGAAGGTATCTGTGAGTTCTACAGCTATAACAGCTTTTAGCCTTCACTAGTTAGTTTCATACCCAAAAAATCCTATCCGAACCTCAATCGGGTCATGGGATTCTTGTACCCTTCGTTTTTCGTCACGTGGATTTTTTCTGTAAAACGAGATCCCCGTGGCTGGTCTATGATTTACCATCGCTGGAGAGTGGTTCACCATGGTACTGCATTGTTTCAAGTCCATGCACTCATTTCTAAAGGTCGTACAGCACTGTTTCGTCATTTTGGACGGATGTTGCACCTTGCACCGTAGATGTTGCACCTTGTGGATATCGATTCTTCGGAGGGCCATAACTCTTGGCTCGTTTAGAGTTACGGGAGCCATAACCAGTCAAAACGAATGTATATGTGAGTTCTACAGCTATGACCGCTTTCAGCCGTCACTGGTTAGTTTCATACCCAAAAAATCCTATCCGAACCTCAATCGGGTCAAGGAAGTTTTTTACCCTTCGTTTTTTCGTCACGTGGATTTTTTCTGTAAAACGGGATCCCCGTGGCTGGTCTATGATTTACCATCGCTGGAGAGTGGTGCACCATGGTACTGCAATGTTTCAAATACATGCACTCATTTCTAAAGGTCGTACGGCACTGTTTCGTCATTTTAGACGGATGTTGCACCTTGCACCGTAGATGTTGCACCCTGTGGATATCGATTCTTCGGAGGGCCATAACTCTTGGCTCGTTTAGAGTTACGGGTGCCATAACCAGTCAAAACGAAGGTATCTGTGAGTTCTACAGCTATGACGGCTTTCAGCCGTCACTGGTTAGTTTCATACCCAAAAAATCCTATCCGAACCTCAATCGGGTCAAGGAAGTTTTTTACCCTTCGTTTTTTCGTCACGTGGATTTTTTCTGTAAAACGGGATCCCCGTGGCTGGTCTATGATTTTCCATCGCTGGAGAATGGTGCACCATGGTACTGCAATGTTTCAAATCCATGCACTCATTTCTAAAGGTCGTACGACACTATTTCGTCATTTTGGACGGATGTTGCACCTTGCACCGTAGATGTTGCACCCTGTGGATATCGATTCTTCGGAGGGCCATAACTCTTGGCTCGTTTAGAGTTACGGGAGCCATAACTAGTCAAAACGAAGGTATCTGTGAGTTCTACAGCTATGATGGCTTTCAGCCGTCACTGGTTACTTTCATACCCAAAAAATCCTATCCGAACCTCAATCGGGTCAAGGAAGTTTTTTACCCTTCGTTTTTTATTCACGTGGATTTTTTCTGTAAAACGGGATCCCCGTGGCTGGTCTATGATTTACCATCGCTGGAGAGTGGTGCACCATGGTACTGCAATGTTTCAAATCCATGCACTCATTTCTAAAGGTCGTACGGCACTTTTTCGTCATTTTGGACGGATGTTGCATCTTGCACCGTAGATGTTGCACCCTGTGGATATCGATTCTTCGGAGGGCCATAACTCTTGGCTCGTTTAGAGTTACGGGAGCCATAACCAGTCAAAACGAATGTATCTGTGAGTTCTACAGCTATGACAGCTTTCAGCCGTCACTGGTTAGTTTCATACCAAAAAATCCTATCCGAACCTCAATCGGGTCATGGAAGTTTTTTACCCTTCGTTTTTTCGTCATGTGGATTTTTTCTGTAAAACGGGATCCCGGTGGCTGGTCTATGATTTACCATCGCTGGAGAGTGGTGCACCATGGTACTGCAATGTTTCAAATACATGCACTCATTTCTAAAGGTCGTACGGCACTGTTTCGTCATTTTGGACGGATGTTGCACCTTGCACCGTAGATGTTGCACCCTGTGGATATCAATTCTTCGAAGGGCCATAACTCTTGGCTCGTTTAGAGTTACGGGAGCCATAACCAGTCAAAACGAAGGTATCTGTGAGTTCTACTGCTATAACAGATTTTAGCCTTCACTGGTTAGTTTCATACACAAAAAATCCTATCCGAACCTCTATCGGGTCATGGGATTCTTGTACCCTTCGTTTTTCGTCACGTGGATTTTTTCTGTAAAACGGGATCCCCGTGGCTGGTCTATGATTACCATCGCTGGAGAGTGGTGCACCATGGTACAGCAATGTTTCAAATCCATGCACTCATTTTTAAAGGTCGTACGGCACTGTTTCGTCATTTTGGACGGATGTTGCACCTTGCACCGTAGATGTTGCACCCTGTGGATATCGATTCTTCGGAGGGCCATAACTCTTGGCTCGTTTAGAGTTACGGGAGCCATAACCAGTCAAAACGAAGGTATCTGTGAGTTCTACAGCTATGACCGCTTTCAGCCGTCACTGGTCAGTTTCATACCCAAAAAATCCTATCCGAACCTCAATCGGGTCAAGGAAGTTTTTTACCCTTCGTTTTTTCTTCACGTGGATTTTTTCTGTAAAACGGGATCCCCGTGGCTGGTCTATGATTTACCATCGCTGGAGAGTGGTGCACCATGGTACTGCAATGTTTCAAATACATGCACTCATTTCTAAAGGTTGTACGGCACTGTTTCGTCATTTTGGACGGATGTTGCACCTTGCACCGTAGATGTTGCACCCTGTGGATATCGATTCTTCGGAGGGCCATAACTCTTGGCTCGTTTAGAGATACGGGTGCCATAACCAGTCAAAACGAAGGTATCTGTGAGTTCTACAGCTATGACAGCTTTCAGCCATCACTGGTTGGTTTCATAGCCAAAAAATCCTATCCGAACCTCAATCGGATCAAGGAAGTATTTTACCCTTCGTTTTTTCGTCACGTGGATTTTTTCTGTAAAACGGGATCCCCGTGGCTGGTCTATGATTTACCATAGCTGGAGAGTGGTGCACCATGGTACTGCAATGTTTCAAATCCATGCACTCATTTCTAAAGGTCGTACGGCACTGTTTCGTCATTTTGGACGGATGTTGCACCTTGCACCGTAGATGTTGCACCCTGTGGATATCGATTCTTCGGAGGGCCATAACTCTTGGCTCGTTTAGAGTTACGGGTGCCATAACCAGTCAAAACGAAGGTATCTGTGAGTTCTACAGCTATGACAGCTTTCATCTGTCACTGGTTAGTATCAAACCCAGAAAATCCTATCCGAACCTTAATCGGGTCAAGGAAGTTTTTTACCCTTTGTTTTTTCGTCACGTGGATTTTTTCTGTAAAACGGGATCCCCGTGGCTGGTCTATGATTTATCATCGCTGGAGAGTGGTGCACCATGGTACTGCAATGTTTCAAATACATGCACTCATTTCTAAAGGTCGTACGGCACTGTTTCGTCATTTTGGACGGATGTTGCACCTTGCACCGTAGATGTTGCACCCTGTGGATATCGATTCTTCGGAGGGCCATAACTCTTGGCTCGTTTAGAGTTACGGGAGCCATAACCAGTCAAAACGAAGGTATCTGTGAGTTCTACAGCTATGACGGCTTTCAGCCGTCACTGGTTAGTTTCATACCCAAAAAATCCTATCCGAACCTCAATCGGGTCAAGGAAGTATTTTACCCTTCGTTTTTTCGTCACGTGGATTTTTTCTGTAAAACGGGATCCCCGTGGCTGGTCTATGATTTACCATCGCTGGAGAGTGGTGTACCATGGTACCACAATGTTTCAAATCCATGCACTCATTTCTAAAGGTCGTACGGCACTGTTTCATCATTTTGGAAGGATGTTGCACCTTGCACCGTAGATGTTGCACCCTGTGGATATCGATTCTTCGGAGGGCCATAACTCTTGGCTAGTTTAGAGTTACGGGAGCCATAACCAGTCAAAACGAAGGTATCTGTGAGTTCTACAGCTATGACGGCTTTCAGCCGTCACTGGTTAGTTTCATACCCAAAAAATCCTATCCGAACCTCAATCGGGTCAAGGATGTTTTTTACCCTTCGTTTTTTATTCACGTGGATTTTTTCTGTAAAACGGGACCCCCGTGGCTGGTCTATGATATACCATCGCTGGAGAGTGGTGCACCATGGTACTGCAATGTTTCAAATCCATGCACTCATTTCTAAAGGTCGTACGACACTGTTTCGTCATTTTGGACGGATGTTGCATCTTGCACCGTAGATGTTGCACCCTGTGGATATCGATTCTACGGAGGGCCATAACTCTTGGCTCGTTTAGAGTTACGGGAGCCATAACCAGTCAAAACGAATGTATCTGTGAGTTCTACAGCAATGCAGCTTTCAGCCGTCACTGGTTAGTTTCATACCCAAAAATCCTATCCGAACCTCAATCGGGTCATGGAAGTTTTTTACCCTTCGTTTTTTCGTCACGTGGATTTCTTCTGTAAAACGGGATCCCCGTGGCTGGTCTATGATTTACCATCGCTGGAGAGTGGTGCACCATGGTACTGCAATGTTTCAAATCTATGCACTCATTTCTAAATGTCGTAAGGCACTATTTCGTCATTTTGGACGGATGTTGCACCTTGCACCGTAGATGTTGCACACTGTGGATATCGATTCTTCGGAGGGCCATAACTCTTAGCTCGTTTAGAGTTACGGGAGCCATAACCAGTCAAAACGAAGGTATCTGTGAGTTCTACAGCTATGACCGCTTTCAGCCGTCACTGGTTAGTTTCATACCCAAAAAATCCTATCCGAACCTCAATCGGGTCAAGGAAGTATTTTACCCTTCGTTTTTTCGTCACGTGGATTTTTTCTGTAAAACGGGATCCCCGTGGCTGGTCTATGATTTACCATCGCTGGAGAGTGGTGCACCATGGTACTGCAATGTTTCAAATCCATGCACTCATTTCTAAAGGTCGTACGGCACTGTTTCGTCATTTTGGACGGATGTTGCACCTTGCACCGTAGATGTTGCACCCTTTGGATATCGATTCTTCGGAGGGCCATAACTCTTGGCTCGTTTAGAGTTACGGGTGCCATAACCAGTTAAAACGAAGGTATCTGTGAGTTCTACTGCTATGACTGCTTTCAGCAGTCACTGGTTAGTTTCATACCCAAAAAATCCTATCCGAACCTCAATCGGGTCAAGGAAGTATTTTACCCTTCGTTTTTTCGTCACGTGGATTTTTTCTGTAAAACGGGATCCCTGTGGCTGGTCTATGAATTACCATTGCTGGAGAGTGGTGCACCATGGTACTGCAATGTTTCAAATCCATGCACTCATTTCTAAAGGTTGTACGGCACTGTTTCGTCATTTTGGACGGATGTTGCACCTTGCAGCGTAGATGTTGCACCCTGTGGATATCGATTCTTCGGAGGGCCATAAGTCTTGGCTCGTTTAGAGGTACGGGAGCCATAACCAGTCAAAACGAAGGTATCTGTGAGTTCTACAGCTATGACGGCTTTCAGCCGTCACTGGTTAGTTTCATACCCAAAAAATCCTATCCGAACCTCAATCGGGTCAAGGAAGTATTTTACCCTTCGTTTTTTCGTCACGTGGATTTTTTCTTTAAAACGGGATCCCCGTGGCTGGTCTATGATTTACCATCGCTGGCGAGTGGTGCACCATGGTATTGCAATGTTTCAAATCCATGCACTCATTTCTAAAGGTCGTACGACACTGTTTCGTCATTTTGGACGGATGTTGCACCTTGCACCGTAGATGTTGCACCCTGTGGATATCGATTCTTCGGAGGGCCATAACTCTTGGCTCGTTTAGAGTTACGGGAGCCATAACCAGTCAAAACGAAGGTATCTGTGAGTTCTACAGCTATGACGGCTTTCAGCCGTCACTGATTAGTTTCATACCCAAAAAATCCTATCCGAACCTCAATCGGGTCAAGGAAGTTTTTAACCCTTCGTTTTTTCCTCACGTGGATTTTTTCTGTAAAACGGGATCCCCGTGGCTGGTCTATGATTTACCATCGCTGGAGAGTGGTGCACCATGGTACCGCAATGTTTCAAATACATGCATTCATTTCTAAAGGTCGTACGGCACTGTTTCGTCATTTTGGACGGATGTTGCACCTTGCACCGTAGATGTTGCACCCTGTGGATATCGATTATTCGGAGGGCCATAACTCTTGGCTCGTTTAGAGTTACGGGTGCCATAACCAGTCAAAGCGAAGGCATCTGTGAGTTCTACAGCTATGACGGCTTTCAGCCGTCACTGGTTAGTTTCATACCCAAAAAATCCTATCCGAACCTCAATCGGATCAAGGAAGTATTTTACCCTTCGTTTTTTCGTCACGTGGATTTTTTCTGTAAAACGGGATCCCCGTGGCTGGTCTATGATTTACCATCGCCGGAGAGTGGTGCACCATGGTACTGCAGTGTTTCAAATCCATGCACTCATTTCTAAAGGTCGTACGGCACTGTTTCTTCATTTTGGACGGATGTTTCACCTTGCACCGTAGATGTTGCACCCTGTGGATATCGATTCTTCGGAGGGCCATAACTCTTGGCTCGTTTAGAGTTACGGGTGCCATAACCAGTCAAAACGAAGTTATCTGTGAGTTCTACAGCTATGACAGCTTTCAGCCGTCACTGGTTAGTTTCATACCCAAAAAATCCTATCCGAACCTCAATCGGGTCAAGGAAGTATTTTACCCTTCGTTTTTTCGTCACGTGGATTTTTTCTGTAAAACAGGATCCCCATGGCTGGTCTATGATTTACCATCGCTGGAGAGTGGTGCACCATGGTACTGCAATGTTTCAAATCCATGCACTCATTTCTAAAGGTCGTACGGCACTGTTTCGTCATTTTGGACGGATGTTGCACCTTGCACCGTAGATGTTGCACCCTGTGGATATCGATTCTTCGGAGGGCCATAACTCCTTGCTCGTTTAGAGTTACGGGTGCCATAACCAGTCAAAACGAACGTATCTGTGAGTTCTACTGCTATGAATGCTTTCAGCAGTCACTGGTTAGTTTCATACCCAAAAAATCCTATCCGAACCTCAATCGGGTCAAGGAAGTATTTTACCCTTCGTTTTTTCGTCACGTGGATTTTTTCTGTAAAACGGGATCCCCGTGGCTGGTCTATGATTTACCATCGCTGGAGAGTGGTGCACCATGGTACTGCAATGTTTCAAATCCATGCACTCATTTCTAAAGGTCGTACGGCACTGTTTCGTCATTTTGGACGGATGTTGCACCTTGCACCGTAGATGTTGCACCCTGTGGATATCGATTCTTCGGAGGGCCATAACTCTTGGCTCGTTTAGAGTTACGGGTGCCATAACCAGTCAAAACGAAGGTATCTGTGAGTTCTACAGCTATGACAGCTTTCAGCAGTCACTGGTTAGTTTCATACCCAAAAAATCCTATCCGAACCTCAATCGTATCAAGGAAGTATTTTACCCTTCGTTTTTTCGTCACGTGGATTTTTTCTGTAAAACGGGATCCCCGTGGCTGGTCTATGATTTACCATCGCTGGAGAGTGGTGCACCATGGTACTGCAATGTTTCAAATCCATGCACTCATTTTTAAAGGTCGTACGGCACTGTTTCGTCATTTTGGACGGATGTTGCACCTTGCACCGTAGATGTTGCACCCTGTGGATATCGATTCTTCGGAGGGCCATAACTCTTGGCTCGTTTAGAGTTACGGGTGCCATAACCAGTCAAAACGAAGGTATCTGTGAGTTCTACTGCTATGACTGCTTTCAGCAGTCACTGGTTAGTTTCATACCCAAAAAATCCTATCCGAACCTCAATCGGGTCAAGGAAGTATTTTACCCTTCGTTTTTTCGTCACGTGGATTTTTTCTGTAAAACGGGATCCCCGTGGCTGGTCTATGATTTACCATCGCTGGAGAGTGGTGCACCATGGTACTGCAATGTTTCAAATCCATGCACTCATTTCTAAAGGTCGTACGACACTGTTTCGTCATTTTGGACGGATGTTGCACCTTGCACCGTAGATGTTGCACCCTGTGGATATCGATTCTTCGGAGGGCCATAACTATTGGCTCGTTTAGAGTTACGGGTGCCATAACCAGTCAAAACGAAGATATCTGTGAGTTCTACAGCTATGATAGCTTTCAGCCGTCACTGGTTAGTTTCATACCCAAAAAATCCTATCCGAACCTCAATCGGGTCAAGAATGTTTTTTACCCTTTGTATTTTCGTCACGTGGATTTTTTCTGTAAAACGGGATCCCCGTGGCTGGTCTATGATTTACCATCGCTGGAGAGTGGTGCACCATGGTACTGCAATGTTTCAAATACATGCACTCATTTCTAAAGGTCGTACGCCACTGTTTCGTCATTTTGGACGGATGTTGCACCTTGCACCGTAGATGTTGCACCCTGTGGATATCGATTCTTCGGAGGGCCATAACTATTGGCTCGTTTAGAGTTACGGGTGCCATAACCAGTCAAAACGAAGATATCTGTGAGTTCTACAGCTATGACGGCTTTCAGCCGTCACTGGTTAGTTTCATACCCAAAAAATCCTATCCGAACCTCAATCGGGTCAAGGAAGTATTTTACCCTTTGTATTTTCGTCACGTGGATTTTTTCTGTAAAACGGGATCCCCGTGGCTGGTCTATGATTTACCATCGCTGGAGAGTGGTGCACCATGGTACTGCAATGTTTCAAATACATGCACTCATTTCTAAAGGTCGTACGCCACTGTTTCGTCATTTTGGACGGATGTTGCACCTTGCACCGTAGATGTTGCACCCTGTGGATATCGATTCTTCGGAGGGCCATAAGTCTTGGCTCGTTTAGAGTTACGGGAGCCATAACCAGTCAAAACGAAGGTATCTGTAAGTTCTACAGCTATGACGGCTTTCAGCCGTCACTGGTTAGTTTCATACCCAAAAAATCCTATCCGAATCTCAATCGGGTCAAGGAAGTATTTTACCCTTCGTTTTTTCGTCACGTGGATTTTTTCTTTAAAACGGGATCCCCGTGGCTGGTCTATGATGTACCATCGCTGGAGAGTGGTGCACCATGGTATTTCAATGTTTCAAATCCATGCACTCATTTCTAAAGGTCGTACGACACTGTTTCGTCATTTTGGACGGATGTTGCACCTTGCACCGTTGATGTTGCACCCTGTGGATATCGATTCTTCGGAGGGCCATAACTCTTGGCTCGTTAGAGTTACGGGAGCCATAACCAGTCAAAATGAAGGTATCTGTAGAAATCACAGATACATTCGTTTTGACTGGTTATGGCTCCCGTAACTCTAAACGAGCCAAGAGTTATGGCCCTCGGAAGAATCGATTTCCACATGGTGCAACATCTGCGGTGCAAGGTGCAACATCCATCGAAAATGACGAAACAGTGTCGTACAACCTTTAGAAATGGGTGCATGGATTTGAAACGATGCAGTACCGTGGTGCACCACTCTCCAGAGATGGTAAATCATAGACCAGCCACGGGGATCCCGTTTTACAGAAAAAATCCACGTGACGAAAAAACGAAGGGTAAAAAACTTCCTTGACCCGATTGAGGTTCGGATAGGAATTTTTGGGTATGAAACTAACCAGTGACGGCTGAAAGCTGCCATAGCTGTAGAACTCAAAGATACCTTCGTTTTGACTGGTTATGGTTCCCGTAACTCAAAAGAGCCAAGAGTTCTGGCCCTCCGAAGAATCGATATCCACAGGGTGCAACATCTACGGTGTAAGGTGCAACATCCTGTCTAAAATGACGAAACAGTGCCGTACGACCTTTAGAAATGAGTGCATGGATTTGAAACATTGCAGTACCATGGTGCACCACTCTCCAGCGATGGTAAATCATAGACCAGCCACGAGGATCCCGTTTTACAGAAAAAATCCACGTGACGAAAAAACGAAGGGTAAAAAACTTCCTTGACCCGATTGAGGTTCGGATAGGATTTTTTGGGTATGAAACTAACTAGTGACGGCTGAAAGCTGTCATAGCTGTAGAACTCACAGATACCTTCATTTTGACTAGTTATGGCTCCCGTAACTCTAACGAGCCAAGAGTTATGGCCCTCCGAAGAATCGATATCCACAGGGTGCAACATTTACGGTGCAAGGTGCGACATCCTGTCTAAAATGACGACACAGTGCCATACGACCTTTAGAAATGAGTGCATGGATTTGAAACGGTGCAGTACCAGTGTTCACCACTCTCCAGCGATGGTAAATCATTGACCAGCCACGGGGATCCCGTTTTTACAGAAAAAATCCACGTGACGAAAAAACGAAGGGTAAAAAACTTCCATGACCCGATTGAGGTTGGGATAGGATTTTTTGGGTATGAAACTATGCAGTCACGGCTGAAAGCTGTCATAGCTGTAGAAATCACAGATACCTTCGTTTTGACTAGTTATGGCTCCCGTAACTCTAAACGAGCCAAGAGTTATGGCCCTCGGAAGAATCGATTTCCACATGGTGAAACATCTGCGGTGCATGGTGCAACATCCATCCAAAATGACGAAACAGTGTCGTACGACCTTTAGAAATGGGTGCATGGATTTGAAACGATGCAGTACCGTGGTGCACCACTCTCTAGTGATGGTAAATCATAGACCAGCCACGGGGATCCCGTTTTACAGAAAAAATCCACGTGACGAAAAAACGAAGGGTAAAAAACTTCCTTGACCCGATTGAGGTTCGGATAGGAATTTTTGGGTATGAAACTAACCAGTGACGGCTGAAAGCTGCCATAGCTGTAGAACTCAAAGATACCTTCGTTTTGACTAGTTATGGCTCCCGTAACTCTAACGAGCCAAGAGTTATGGCCCTCCGAAGAATCGATATCCACAGGGTGCAACATCTACGTTGCAAGGTGCAACATCCTGTCTAAAATGACGAAACAGTGTCGTACGACCTTTAGAAATGAGTGCATGGATTTGAAACATTGCATTACCATGGTGCACCACTCTCCAGCGATGGTAAATCATAGACCAACCACGAGGATCCCGTTTTACAGAAAAAATCCACGTGACGAAAAAACGAAGGGTAAAAAACTTCCTTGACCCGATTGAGGTTCGGATAGGATTTTTTGGGTATGAAACTAACCAGTGACGGCTGAAAGCTGTCATAGCTGTAGAACTCACAGATACCTTCGTTTTGACTAGTTAAGGCTCCAGTAACTCTAATTAGCCAAGAGTTTTGGCCCTCCGAAGAATCGATATCCACAGGGTGCAACATCTACGGTGCAGGGTGCAACATCCTGTCTAAAATGACGAAACAGTTCCATACGACCTTTAGAAATGAGTGCATGGATTTGAAACAGTGCAGTACCAGTGTTCACCACTCTCCAGCGATGGTAAATCATTGACCAGCCACGGGGATCCCGTTTTTAAAGAAAAAATCCACGTGACGAAAAATCGAAGGGTAAAAAACTTCCATGACCCGATTGAGGTTCGGATAGGATTTTTTGGGTATGAAACTAAGCAGTGACGGCTGAAAGCCGTCATAGCTGTAGAAATCACAGATACCTTCGTTTTGACTGGTTATGGCTCCCGCAACTCCAAACGAGCCAAGAGTTATGGCCCTCGGAAGAATCGATTTCCACATGGTGCAACATCTGCGGTGCAAGGTGCAACATCCATCCAAAATGACGAAACAGTGTCGTACGACCTTTAGAAATGGGTGCATGGATTTGAAACGATGCAGTACCGTGGTGCACCACTCTCCAGTGATGGTAAATCATAGACCAGCCACAGGGATCCCGTTTTACAGAAAAAATCCACGTGACGAAAAAACGAAGGGTAAAAAACTTCCTGGACCCGATTGAGGTTCGGATAGGAATTTTTGGGTATGAAACTAACCAGTGACGGCTGAAAGCTGCCATAGCTGTAGAACTCAAAGATACCTTCGTTTTGACTGGTTATGGCTCCCGTAACTCTAACGAGCCAAGAGTTATGGCCCTCCGAAGAATCGATATCCACAGGGTGCAACATCTACGGTGCAAGGTGCAACATCCTGTCTAAAATGACGAAACAGTGCCGTACGACCTTTAGAAATGAGTGCATGGATTTGAAACATTGCAGTACCATGGTGCACCACTCTCCAGCGATGGTAAATCATATACCAGCCACGAGGATCCCGTTTTACAGAAAAAATCCACGTGACGAAAAAACGAAGGGTAAAAAACTTCCTTGACCCGATTGAGGTTCGGATAGGATTTTTTGGGTATGAAACTAACCAGTGACGGCTGAAAGCTGTCATAGCTGTAGAACTCACAGATACCTTCGTTTTGACTAGTTATGGCTCCCGTAAATCTAACGAGCCAAGAGTTATGGCCCTCCGAAGAATCGATATCCACAGGGTGCAACATCTACGGTGCAAGGTGCAACATCCGTCCAAAATGACGAAACAGTGCCGTACGTCCTTTAGAAATGAGTGCATGTTTTTGAAACATTGCAATACCATGGTGCACCACTCTCCAGCGATGGTAAATCATAGACCAGCCACGGGGATCCCGTTTTACAGAAAAAATCCACGTGACGAAAAAACGAAGGGTAAAAAACTTCCTTGACCCGATTGAGGTTCGGATAGGATTTTTTGGGTATGAAACTAACCAGTGACGGCTGAAAGCTGTCATAGCTGTAGAACTCACAGATACCTTCGTTTTGACTAGTTAAGGCTCCAGTAACTCTAATTAGCCAAGAGTTTTGGCCCTCCGAAGAATCGATATCCACAGGGTGCAACATCTACGGTGCAGGGTGCAACATCCTGTCTAAAATGACGAAACAGTTCCATACGACCTTTAGAAATGAGTGCATGGATTTGAAACAGTGCAGTACCAGTGTTCACCACTCTCCAGCGATGGTAAATCATTGACCAGCCACGGGGATCCCGTTTTTAAAGAAAAAATCCACGTGACGAAAAATCGAAGGGTAAAAAACTTCCATGACCCGATTGAGGTTCGGATAGGATTTTTTGGGTATGAAACTAAGCAGTGACGGCTGAAAGCCGTCATAGCTGTAGAAATCACAGATACCTTCGTTTTGACTGGTTATGGCTCCCGCAACTCCAAACGAGCCAAGAGTTATGGCCCTCGGAAGAATCGATTTCCACATGGTGCAACATCTGCGGTGCAAGGTGCAACATCCATCCAAAATGACGAAACAGTGTCGTACGACCTTTAGAAATGGGTGCATGGATTTGAAACGATGCAGTACCGTGGTGCACCACTCTCCAGTGATGGTAAATCATAGACCAGCCACAGGGATCCCGTTTTACAGAAAAAATCCACGTGACGAAAAAACGAAGGGTAAAAAACTTCCTGGACCCGATTGAGGTTCGGATAGGAATTTTTGGGTATGAAACTAACCAGTGACGGCTGAAAGCTGCCATAGCTGTAGAACTCAAAGATACCTTCGTTTTGACTGGTTATGGCTCCCGTAACTCTAACGAGCCAAGAGTTATGGCCCTCCGAAGAATCGATATCCACAGGGTGCAACATCTACGGTGCAAGGTGCAACATCCTGTCTAAAATGACGAAACAGTGCCGTACGACCTTTAGAAATGAGTGCATGGATTTGAAACATTGCAGTACCATGGTGCACCACTCTCCAGCGATGGTAAATCATATACCAGCCACGAGGATCCCGTTTTACAGAAAAAATCCACGTGACGAAAAAACGAAGGGTAAAAAACTTCCTTGACCCGATTGAGGTTCGGATAGGATTTTTTGGGTATGAAACTAACCAGTGACGGCTGAAAGCTGTCATAGCTGTAGAACTCACAGATACCTTCGTTTTGACTAGTTATGGCTCCCGTAAATCTAACGAGCCAAGAGTTATGGCCCTCCGAAGAATCGATATCCACAGGGTGCAACATCTACGGTGCAAGGTGCAACATCCTGTCTAAAATGACGAAACAGTGCCATACGACCATTAGAAATGAGTGCATGGATTTGAAACGGTGCAGTTCCAGTGTTCACCACTCTCCAGCGATGGTAAATCATTGACCAGCCACGGGGATCCCGTTTTTACAGAAAAAATCCACGTGGCGAAAAAACGAAGGGTAAAAAACTTCCATGACCCGATTGAGGTTCGGATAGGATTTTTTGGGTATGAAACTAAGCAGTGACGGCTGAAAGCCATCATAGCTGTAGAAATCACAGATTCCTTCGTTTTGACTGGTTATGGCTCCCATAACTCTAAACGAGCCAAGAGGTATGGCCCTCGGAAGAATCGATTTCCACATAGTGCAACATCTGCGGTGCAAGGTGCAACATCCATCCAAAATGACGAAACAGTGTCGTACGACCTTTAGGAATGGGTGCATAGATTTGAAACGATGCAGTACCGTGGTGCACCACTCCCCAGAGATGGTAAATCATAGACCAGCCACGGGGATTCCGTTTTACAGAAAAAATCCACGTGACGAAAAAACGAAGGGTAAAAAACTTCCTTGACCCGATTGAGGTTCGGATAGGAATTTTTGGGTATGAAAATAACCAGTGACGGCTGAAAGTTGCCATAGCTGTAGAACTCAAAGATACCTTCGTTTTGACAGGTTATGGCTCCCGTAACTCTAACGAGCCAAGAGTTATGGCCCTCCGAAGAATCGATATCCACAGGGTGCATCATCTATGGTCCAAGGTGCAACATCCTGTCTAAAATGACGAAACAGTGCCGTATGACCTTTAGAAATGAGTGCATGGATTTGAAACATTGCAGTACCATGGTGCACCACTCTCCAGCGATGGTAAATCATAGACCAGCCACGAGGATCCCGTTTTACAAAAAAAATCCACGTGACGAAAAAACGAAGGGTAAAAAACTTCCTTGACCCGATTGAGGTTCGGATAGGATTTTTTGGGTATGAAACTAACCAGTGACGGCTGAAAGCTTTCATAGCTGTAGAACTCACAGATACCTTCGTTTTGACTAGTTATTGCTCCCGTAACTCTAAACGAGCCAAGAGTTATGGCCCTCCGAAGAATCGATATCCACAGGGTGCAACATCTACGGTGCAAGGTGCAACATCCTGTCTAAAATGACGAAACAGTGTCGTACGATCTTTAGAAATTGGTGCATGGATTTGAAACGGTGCAGTACCATGGTGCACCACTCTCCAGCGATGGTAAAACATTGACCAGCCACGGGGATCCCGTTTTTACAGAAAAAATCCACGTGACGAAAAAACAAAGGGTAAAAACTTCCATGACCCGATTGAGGTTCGGATAGGATTTTTTGGGTATGAAACTAAGCAGTGACGGCTGAAAGCCGTCATAGCTGTAGAAATCACAGATACCCTCGTTTTGACTGGTTATGGCTCCCGTAACTCTAAACGAGCCAAGAGTTATGGCCCTCGGAAGAATCGATTTCCACATGGTGCAACATCAGCGGTGCAAGGTGCAACATCCATCCAAAATGACGAAATAGTGTCGTACGACCTTTAGAAATGGGTGCATGGATTTGAAACGATGCAGTACCGTGGTGCACCACTCTCCAGCGATGGTAAATCATAGATCAGCCACGGGGATCCCGTTTTACAGAAAAAATCCACGTGACGAAAAAACGAAGGGTAAAAAACTTCCTTGACCCGATTGAGGTTCGGATAGGAATTTTTGGATATGAAACTAACCAGTGATGGCTGAAAGCTGCCATAGCTGTAGAACTCACAAATACCTTCGTTTTGACTGGTTATGGCTCCCGTAACTCTAAACAAGCCAAGAGTTATGGCCCTCGAAGAATCGATATCCACAGGGTGCAACATCTACGGTGCAAGGTGCAACATCCGTCCAAAATGACGAAACAGTGCCGTACGACCTTTAGAAATGAGTGCATGGATTTGAAACATTGTAGTACCATGGTGCACCACTCTCCAGCGATCGTAAATCATAGACCAGCCACGAGGATCCCATTTTACAGAAAAAATCCACGTGACGAAAAAACAAAGGGTAAAAAACTTCCTTGACCCGATTGAGGTTCGGATAGGATTTTTTGGGTATGAAACTAACCAGTGACGGCTGAAAGCTTTCATAGCTGTAGAACTCACAGATACCTTCATTTTGACTAGTTATGGCTCCCGTAACTCTAAACGAGCCAAGAGTTATGGCCCTCCGAAGAATCGATATCCACAGGGTGCAACATCAACGGTGCAAGGTGCAACATCCTGTCTAAAATGACGAAATAGTGCCGTACGATCTTTAGAAATTGGTGCATGGATTTGAAGCGGTGCACTACCATGGTGCACCACTCTCCAGCGATGGTAAATCATTGACCAGCCACGGGGATCCCGTTTTTACAGAAAAAATCCACGTGACGAAAAAACGAAGGGTAAAAACTTCCATGACCCGATTGAGGTTCGGATAGGATTTTTTGGGTATGAAACTAAGCAGTGACGGCTAAAAGCCGTCATAGCTGTAGAAATCACAGATACCTACATTTTGACTGGTTATGACTCCCGTAACTCTAAACGAGCCAAGAGTTATGGCCCTCGGAAGAATCGATTTCCACATGGTGCAACATCAGCGGTGCAAGGTGCAACATCCATCCAAAATGACGAAACAGTGTCGTACGACCTTTAGAAATGGGTGCATGGATTTGAAATGATGCAGTACCGTGGTGCACCACTCTCCAGTGATGGTAAATCATAGACCAGCCACAGGGATCCCGTTTTACAGGAAAAATCCACGTGACGAAAAAACGAAGGGTAAAAAACTTCCTTGACCCGATTGAGGTTCGGATAGGAATTTTTGGGTATGAAACTAACCAGTGACGGCTGAAAGCTGCCATAGCTGTAGAACTCAAAGATACCTTCGTTTTGACTGGTTATGGCTCCCGTAACTCTAACGAGCCAAGAGTTATGGCCCTCCGAAGAATCGATATCCACAGGGCGCAACATCTACGGTGCAAGGTGCAACATCCTGTCTAAAATGACGAAACAGTGCCGTACGATCTTTAGAAATAAGTGCATGGATTTGAAACATTGCAGTACCATGGTGCACCACTCTCCAGCGATGGTAAATCATAGACCAGCCACGAGGATCCCGTTTTACAAAAAAAATCAACGTGACGAAAAAACGAAGGGTAAAAAACTTCCTTGACCCGATTGAGGTTCGGATAGGATTTTTTGGGTATGAAACTAACCAGTGACGGCTGAAAGCTTTCATAGCTGTAGAACACACAGATACCTTCGTTTTGACTAGTTATGGCTCCCTTAACTCTAAATGAGCCAAGAGTTATGGCCCTCCGAAGAATCAATATCCACAGGGTGCAACATCTACGGTGCAAGGTGCAACATCCTGTCTAAAATGACGAAACAGTGCCGTACGATCTTTAGAAATTGGTGCATGGTTTTTAAATGGTGCAGTACCATGGTGCACCACTCTCCAATGATGGTAAATCATTGACCAGCCACGGGGATCCCGTTTTTACAGAAAAAATCAACGTGACGAAAAAACGAAGGGTAAAAACTTCCATGACCCGATAGAGGTTCAGATAGGATTTTTTGGGTATGAAACTAAGCAGTGACGGCTGAAAGCCATCATAGCTGTAGAAATCACAGATACCTTCGTTTTGACTGGTTATGGCTCCCGTAACTCTAAACGAGCCAAGATTTATGACCCTCGGAAGAATCGATTTACACATGGTGCAACATCTGCGGTGCAAGGTGCAACATCCATCCAAAATGACGAAACAGTGTCGTACGACCTTTAGAAATGGGTGCATGGATTTGAAACGATGCAGTACCGTGGTGCACCACTCTCCATCGATGGTAAATCATAGACCAGTCACGGGGATCCCGTTTTATAGAAAAAATCCACGTGACGAAAAAACGAAGGGTAAAAAACTTTCTTGACCCGATTGAGGTTCGGATAGGAATTTTTGGGTATGAAACTAACCAGTGACGGCTGAAAGCTGCCATAGCTGTAGAACTCACAGATACCTTCGTTTTGACTGGTTATGGCTCCCGTAACTCTAAACGGGCCAAGAATTATGGCCCTCCGAAGAATCGATATCCACAGGGTGCAACATCTATGGTGCAAGGTGCAACATCTGTCCAAAATGACGAAACAGTGCCGTACGACCTTTAGAAATGAGTGCATGGATTTGAAACATTGCAGTACCATGGTGCACCACTCTCCAGCGATGGTAAATCATAGACCAGCCACGGGGATCCCGTTTTACAGAAAAAATCCAAGTGACGAAAAAACGAATGGTAAAAAACTTCCTTGACCCGATTGAGGTTCGGATAGGATTTTTTGGGTATGAAACTAACCAGTGACGGAAGAAAGCTGTCATGGCTGTAGAACTCACAGATACCTTCGTTTTGACTGGTTATGGCTTCCGTAACTCTAAACGAGCCAAGAGTTATGGCCCTCCGAATAATCGATATCCATAGGGTGCAACATCTACTGTGCAAGGTGCAACATCCGTCCAAAATGACGAAACCGTGCCGTACGACCTTTAGAAATGGGTGCATGGATTTGAAACGGTGCAGTACCAAGGTGCACCACTCTCCAGCGATGGTAAATCATTGACCAGCCACGGGGATCCCATTTTTACAGAAAAAATCCACGTGACGAAAAAACGAAGGGTAAAAAACTTCCATGACCCGATTGAGGTTCGGATAGGATTTTTTGGGTATGAAACTAACCAGTGACGGCTGAAAGCCGTCATAGCTGTAGAAATCACAGATACCTTCGTTTTGACTGGTTATGGCTCCCGTAACTCCAAACGAGCCAAGAGTTGTGGCCCTCGGAAGAATATATTTCCACATGGTGCAACATCTGCGGTGCAAGGTGCAACATCCATCCAAAATGACGAAACTGTGTCGTACGACCTTTAGAAATGGGTGCATGGATTTGAAACGATGTAGTACCGTGGTGCACCACTCTCCAGCGATGGTAAATCATAGACCAGCCACGGGGATCCCGTTTTACAGAAAAAATCCACGTGATGAAAAAACGAAGGGTAAAAAACTTCCTTGACCCGATTGAGGTTCGGATAGGAATTTTTGGATATGAAACTAACTAGTGACGGCTGAAAGCTGCCATAGCTGTAGAACTCATGGATACCTTCATTTTGGCTGGTTATGGCTCCCGTAACTCTAAACGAGCCAAGAGTTATGGCCCTTCGAAGAATCGATATCCACAGGGTGCAACATCTACGGTGCAAGGTGCAACATCCGTCCAAAATGACGAAACAGTGCCGTACGACCTTTAGAAATAAGTGCATGGATTTGAAACATTGCAGTACCATGGTGCACCACTCTCCAACGATGGTAAATCATAGACCAGCCACGGGGATCCCGTTTTACAGAAAAAATCCACGTGACGAAAAAACGAAGGGTAAAAAACTTCCATGACCCGATTGAGGTTCGGATAGGATTTTCTGAATATGAAACTAACCAGTGACGGCTGAAAGCGGTCATAGCTGTAGAACTCACAGATACCTTCGTTTTGACTGGTTATGGCTCTCGTAACTCTAAACGAGCCAAGAGTTACGGCCCTCCGAAGAATCGATATCCACAGGGTGCAACATCTACGGTGCAAGGTGCAACATCCGTCCAAAATGACGAAACAGTGCCGTACGACCTTTAGAAATGAGTGCATGGATTTGAAACATTGCAGTACCATGGTGCACCACTCTCCAGGGATGGTAAATCATAGACCAGCCACGGGGATCTCGTTTTACAGAAAAAATCCACGTGACGAAAAAACGAAGGGTAAAAAACTTTCTTGACCCGATTGAGGTTCGGAAAGGATTTTTTGGGTATGAAACTAACCAGTGACGGAAGAAAGCTGTCACAGCTGTAGAACTCACAAATACCTTCGTTTTGACTGGTTATGGCTCCCGTAACTCTAAACGAGCCAAGAGTTATGGCCCTCCCAATAATCGATATCCACAGGGTGCAACATCTACGGTGCAAGGTGCAACATCCGTCCAAAATGACGAAACCATGCCGTACGACCTTTAGAAATGGGTGCATGGATTTGAAACGGTGCAGTACCATGGTGAACCACTCTCCAGCGATGGTAAATCATTGACCAGCCACGGGGATCCCGTTTTTACAGAAAAAATCCATGTGACGAAAAAACGAAGGGTAAAAAACATTCATGACCCGATTGACGTTCGGATAGGATTTTTTGGGTATGAAACTAACCAGTGATGGCTGAAAGCCATCATAGCTGTAGAAATCACAGATACCTTCGTTTTGACTGGTTATGGCTCCCGTAACTCTAAACGAGCCAAGAGTTATGGCCCTCGGAAGAATCGATTTCCACAGGGTGCAACATCTGCGGTGCAAGGTGCAACATCCGTCCAAAATGACGAAACAGTGTCGTACGACCTTTAGAAATGAGTGCATGGATTTGAAACGATGCAGTACCATGGTGCACCACTCTCCAGCGATGGTAAATCATAGACCAGCCACGGGGATCCCGTTTTACAGAAAAAATCCACGTGACTAAAAAACGAAGGGTAAAAAACTTCCTTGACCCGATTGAGGTTCGGATAGGAATTTTTGGGTATGAAACTAACCAGTGACGGCTGAAAGCCAATATAGCTGTAGAAATCACAGATACCTTCGTTTTGACTGGTTATGACTCCCGTAACTCTAAACGAGCCAAGAGTTATGGCCCTCGGAAGAATCGATTTCCACAGGGTGCAACATCTGCGGTGCAAGGTGCAACATACGTCCAAAATGACGAAACAGTGTCGTACGACCTTTAGAAATTGGTGCATGGATTTGAAACGATGCAGTACCGTGGTGCACCACTCTCCAGCGATGGTAAATCATAGACCAGCCACGGGGATCCCGTTTTACAGAAAAAATCCACGTGACGAAAAAACGAAGGGTAAAAAACTTCCTTGACCCGATTGAGGTTCGGATAGGAACTTTTGGGTATGAAACTAACCAGTGAAGGCTGAAAGCTGCCATAGCTGTAGAACTCACAGATACCTTCGTTTTGACTGGTTATGGCTCCCGTAACTCTAAACGAGCCAAGAGTTATGGCCCTCCGAAGAATCGATATCCACAGGGTGCAACATCTACGGTGCAAGGTGCAACAACCGTCCAAAATGACGAAACAGTGCCGTACGACCTTTAGAAATGGGTGCATGGATTGGAAACGGTGCAGTACCATGGTGCACCACTCTCCAGCGTTGGTAAATCATAGACCAGCCACGGGGATCCCGTTTTACAGAAAAAATCCACGTGACGAAAAAACGAAGGGTAAAAAACTTCCTTGACCCGATTGAGGTTCGGATAGGATTTTTTGGGTATGAAACTAACCAGTGACGGCTGAAAGCGGTCATAGCTGTAGAACTCACATATACATTCGTTTTGACTGGTTATGGCTTCCGTAACTCTAAACGAGCCAAGAGTTATGGCCCTCCGAAGAATCGATATCCACAGCGTGCAACATCTACGGTGCAAGGTGCAACATCCGTCCAAAATGACGAAACAGTGCCGTACGACCTTTAGAAATGAGTGCATGGATTTGAAACATTGCAGTACAATGGTGCACCACTCTCCAGCGATTTTATATCATAGACCAGCCACGGGGATCCCGTTTTACAGAAAAAATCCACGTGACGAAAAAACGAAGGGTAAAAAACTTCCTTGACCCGATTGAGGTTCAGACAGGATTTTTTGGGTATGAAACTAACCAGTGACTCCTGAAAGCTGTCATAGCTGTACAACTCACAGATACCTTCGTTTTGACTAGTTATGGCTCCCGTAACTCTAAAGGAGCCAAGAGTTATGGCCCTCCGAAGAATCGATATCCATAGGGTGCAACATCTACAGTGCAAGGTGCAACATCCGTCCAAAATGACGAAACAGTGCCGTACGACCTTTAGAAATGAGTGCATGGATTTGAAACATTGCAGTCCCATGGTGCACCACTCTCCAGCGATGGTAAGTCATAGACCAGCCACGGGGATCCCGTTTTACAGAAAAAAATCCACGTGACGAAAAAACGAAGGGTAAAAAACTTCCTTCACCCGATTGAGGTTCGGAAAGAATTTTTTGGGTATGAAACTAACCAGTGACGGCTGAAAGTGGTCATTACTGTAGAACTCACAGATACCTTCGTTTTGACTGGTTATGGCTCCCGTAACTCTAAACGAGCCAAGAGTTATGGCCCTCCGAATAATCGATATCCATAGGGTGCGACATCTACGGTGCAAGGTGCAACGTCCGTCCAAAATGACGAAACCGTGCCGTACGACCTTTAGAAATGGATGCATGGATTTGAAACGGTGTAGTACCATGGTGCACCACTCTCCAGCGATGGTAAATCATTGACCAGCCACGGGGATCCCGTTTTACAGAAAAAATCCACGTGACGAAAAAACGAAGGGTAAAAAACTTCCTTGACCCGATTGAGGTTCGGACAGGATTTTTTGGGTATGGAACTAACCAGTGACGGCTGAAAGCGGTCATGGCTGTAGAACTCACAGATACCTTCGTTTTGACTGGTTATGGCTCTCGTAACTCTAAACGAGCCAAGAGTTATGGCCCTCCGAAGAATCGATATCCACAGGGTGCAACATCTGCGGTGCAAGGTGCAACATCCGTCCAAAATGACTAAACAGTGCCGTACAACCTTTAGAAATGAGTGCATGGATTTGAAACATTGCAGTACCATGGTGCACCACTTTCCAGCGATGGTAAATCATAGATCAGCCACGGGGATCCCGTTTTACAGAAAAAATCCACGTGACGAAAAAACGAAGGGTAAAAAAATTCCTGACCCGATTGAGGTTCAGATAGGATTTTTTGGGTATGAAACTAACCAGTGACGGCTGAAAGCGGTCATACCTGTAGAACTCACAGATACCTTCGTTTTGACTGGTTATGGCTCCCGTAACTCTAAAGGAGCCAAGAGTTATGGCCCTCCGAAGAATCGATATCCACAGGGTGCAACATCTACAGTGCAAGGTGCAACATCCGTCCAAAAAGACGAAACAGTGCCGTACGACCTTTAGAAATGAGTGCATGGATTTGAAACATTACAGTACCATGGTGCACCACTCTCCAGCAATGGTAAATCATAGACCAGCCACTGGGATCCCGTTTTACAGAAAAAATCCACGTGACGAAAAAACGAAGGGTAAAATACTTCCTTGACCCGATTGAGGTTCGGATAGGATTTTTTGGGTATGAAACTAACCAGTGACGACTGAAAGCGGTCATAGCTTTAGAACTCACAGATACCTTCGTTTTGACTGGTTATGGCTCCCGTAACTCTAAACGAGCCAAGAGTTATGGCCCTCCGAAGAATCGATATCCACAGGGTGCAACATCTACGGTGCAAGGTGCAACACCCGTCCAAAATGACGAAAAAATGCCGTACGACCTTTAGAAATGAGTGCATGGATTTGAAACATTGCAGTACCATGGTGCACCACTCTCCAGCGATGGTAAATCATAGACCAGCCACAGGGATCCCGTTTTACAGAAAAAATCCACGTGACGAAAAAACGAAGGGTAAAATACTTCCTTGACCCGATTGAGGTTCGGATAGGATTTTTTGGGTATGAAACTAACCAGTGACGGCTGAAAGCTATCATAGCTGTAGAACTCACAGATACCTTTGTTTTGACTGGTTATGGCTCCCGTAACTCTAAACGAGCCAAGAGTTATGGCCCTCCGAAGAATCGATATCCACAGGGTGCAACATCTACGGTGCAAGGTGCAACATCCGTCCAAAATGACGAAACATTGCCGTACGATCTTTAGAAATGAGTGCATGGATTTGAAACATTGCGGTACCATGGTGCACCACTCTCCAGCGATGGTAAATCATAGACCAGCCACGGGGATCCCGTTTTACAGAAAAAATCCACGTGACGAAAAAACGAAGGGAAAAAAACTTCCATGACCCGATTGAGGTTCGGATAGGATTTTTGGGTATGAAACTAACCAGTGACGGCTGAAAGCTGTCATAGCTGTAGAACTCACAGATACCTTCGTTTTGACTGGTTATGGCACCCGTAACTCTAAACGAGCAAAGAGTTATGGCCCTACGAAGAATCGATATCCACAGGGTGCAACATCTACGGTGCAAGGTGCAACATCCGTCCAAAATGACGAAACAGTGCCGTACGAACTTTAGAAATGAGTGCATGGATTTGAAACATTGCAGTACCATGGTGCACCACTCTCCAGCGATGGTAAATCATAGACCAGCCACGGGGATCCCGTTTTACAGAAAAAATCCACGTGACGAAAAAACGAAGGGTAAAAAACTTCCTTGACCCAATTGAGGTTCGGATAGGATTTTTTGGGTATGAAACTAACCAGTGACGGCTGAAAGCCGTCATAGCTGTAGAACTCACAGATACCTTCGTTTTGACTGGTTATGGCTCCCGTAACTCTAAACGAGCCAAGAGTTATGGCCCTCCGAAGAATCGATATCCACAGGGTGCAACATCTACGGTGCAAGGTGCAACATCCGTCCAAAATGACGAAACAGTGCCGTACGTCCTTTAGAAATGTTTTTGAAACATTGCAGTACCATGGTGCACCACTCTCCAGTGATGGTAAATCATAGGCCAGCCACGGGGATCCCGTTTTACAGAAAAAATCCACGTGACGAAGAAACGAAGGGTAAAATACTTCCTTGACCCGATTGAGGTTCGGATAGGATTTTTTGGGTATGAAACTAACCAGTGACGGCTGAAAGCTACCATAGCTGTAGAACTCACAGATACCTTCGTTTTGACTTGTAATGGCTCCCGTAACTCTAGACGAGCCAAGAGTTATGGCCCTCCGAATAATCGATATCCACAGGGTGCAACATCTACGGTGCAAGGTGCAACATCCGTCCAAAATGACGAAACAGTGCCGTACGACCTTTAGAAATGAGTGCATGGATTTGAAACATTGCAGTACCATAGTGCACCACTCTCCAGCGATGGTAAATCATAGACCAGCCACGGGGATCCCGTTTTACAGAAAAAATCCACGTGACGAAAAAACGAAGGGTAAAATACTTCCTTGACCCGATTGAGGTTCGGATAGGATTTTTTGGGTATGAAACTAACCAGTGACGGCTGAAAGCAGTCATAGCTGTAGAACTCACAGATACCTTCGTTTTGAATGGTTATGGCTCCCGTAACTCTAAACGAGCCAAGAGTTATGGCCCTCCGAAGAATCGATATCCACAGGGTGCAACATCTACGGTGCAAGGTGCAACATCCGTCCAAAATGACGAAACAGTGCCGTACGACCTTTAGAAATGAGTGCATGGATTTGAAACATTGCGGTACCATGGTGCACCACTCTCCAGCGATGGTAAATCATAGACCAGCCACGGGGATCTCGTTTTGCAGAAAAAATCCATGTGACGAAAAACGAAGGGTACAAGAATCCCATGACCCGATTGAGGTTCGGATAGGATTTTTTGGGTATGAAGCTAACCAGTGAAGGCTAAAAGCTGTCATAGCTGTAGAACTCACAGATACCTTCGTTTTGACTGGTTATGGCTCCCGTAAATCTAAACGAGCCAAGAGTTATGGCCCTCCGAAGAATCGATATCCACAGGGTGCAACATCTACGGTGCAAGGTGCAACATCCGTCCAAAATGACGAAACAGTGCCGTAGACCTTTAGAAATGAGTGCATGGATTTGAAACATTGCAGTACCATGGTGCACCACTCTCCAGCGATGGTAAATCATAGACCAGCCACGGGGATCCCGTTTTACAGAAAAAATCCACATGACGAAAAAACGAAGGGTAAAAAACTTCCTTGACCCGATTGGGGTTCGGAAAGGACTTTTTGGGTATGAAACTAACCAGTGATGGCTGAAAGCCGTCATAGCTGTAGAACTCACAGATACCTTCATTTTGACTGGTTATGGCTCCCGTAACTCTAAACGAGCCAAGAGTTATGGCCCTCCGAAGAATCGATATCCACCGGGTGCAACATCTACGGTGCAAGGTGCAACATCCGTCCAAAATGACGAAACAGTGCCGTACGTCCTTTAGAAATGAGTGCATGTTTTTGAAACATTGCAGTACCATGGTGCACCACTCTCCAGCGATGGTAAATCATAGACCAGCCACGGGGATCCCGTTTTACAGAAAAAATCCACGTGACGAAGAAACGAAGGGTAAAATACTTCCTTGACCCGATTGAGGTTCGGATAGGATTTTTTGGGTATGAAACTAACCATTGACGGCTGAAAGCGGTCATAGCTGTAGAACTCACAGATACCTTCATTTTGACTGGTTATGGCTCCCGTAACTCTAAACGAGCCAAGAGTTATGGCCCTCCGAAGAATCGATATCCACAGGGTGCAACATCTACGGTGCAAGGTGCAACATCCGTCCAAAATGACGAAACAGTGCCGTACGACCTTTAGAAATGAGTGCATGGATTTGAAACATTGCAGTACCATGGTGCACCACTCTCCTGCGATGGTAAATCATAGACCAGCCACGGGGATCCCGTTTTACAGAAAAAATCCACGTGACGAAAAAACGAAGGGTAAAATACTTCCTTGACCCGATTGAGGTTCGGATGGGATTTTTTGGGTATGAAACTAACCAGTGACGGCTGAAAGCGGTCATAGCTTTAGAACTCACAGATACCTTCGTTTTGACTGGTTATGGCTCCCGTAACTCTAAACGAGCCAAGAGTTATGGCCCTCCGAAGAATCGATATCCACAGGGTGCAACATCTACGGTGCAAGGTGCAACATCCGTCCAAAATGACGAAAAAATGCCGTACGACCTTTAGAAATGAGTGCGTGGATTTGAAACATTGCAGTACCATGGTGCACCACTCTCCAGCGATGGTAAGTCATAGACCAGCCACGGGGATCCCGTTTTACAGAAAAATCTACGTGACGAAAAAACGAAGGGTAAAATACTTCCTTGACCCGATTGAGGTTCGGATAGGATTTTTTGGGTATGAAACTAACCAGTGACGGCTGAAAGCTGTCATAGCTGTAGAACTCACAGATACCTTTGTTTTGACTGGTTATGGTTCCCGTAACTCTAAACGAGCCAAGAGTTATGGCCCTCCGAAGAATCGATATCCACAGGGTGCAACATCTACGGTGCAAGGTGCAACATCCGTCCAAAATGACGAAACAGTGCCGTACGATCTTTAGAAATGAGTGCATGGATTTGAAACATCGCGGTACCATGGTGCACCACTCTCCAGCGATGGTAAATCATAGACCAGCCACGGGGATCCCGTTTTACAGAAAAAATCCACGTGACGAAAAAACGAAGGGTAAAAAACTTCCTAGACCCGATTGAGGTTCGGACAGGATTTTTTGGGTATGGAACCAACCAGTGACGGCTGAAAGATGTCATGGCTGTAGAACTCACAGATACCTTCGTTTTGACTGGTTATGGCACCCGTAACTCTAAACGAGCCAAGAGTTATGGCCCTACGAAGAATCGATATCCATAGGGTGCAACATCTACGGTGCAAGGTGCAACATCCGTCCAAAATGACGAAACAGTGCCGTACGACCTTTAGAAATGAGTGCATGGATTTGAAACATTGCAGTACCATGGTGCACCACTCTCCAGCAATGGTAAATCATAGACCACCCACGGGGATCCCGTTTTAAAGAAAAAATCCACGTGACGAAAAAACGAAGGGTAAAAAACTTCCTTGACCCGATTGAGGTTCGGATAAGATTTTTTGGGTATGAAACTAACCAGTGACGGCTGAAAGCCGTCATAGCTGTAGAAATCACAGATACCTTCGTTTTGACTGGTTATGGCTCCCATAACTCTAAACGAGCCAAGAGTTATGGCCCTCCGAAGAATCAATATCCATAGGGTGCAACATCTACGGTGCAAGGTGCAACATCCGTCCAAAATGACGAAACAGTGCCGTACGTCCTTTAGAAATGAGTGCATGTTTTTGAAACATTGCAGTACCATGGTGCACCACTCTCCAGCGATGGTAAATCATAGACCAGCCACGGGGATCCCGTTTTACAGAAAAAATCCACGTGACGAAGAAACGAAGGGTAAAATACTTCCTTGACCCGATTGAGGTTCGGATAGGATTTTTTGGGTATGAAACTAACCAGTGACGGCTGAAAGCGGTCATAGCTGTAGAACTCACAGATACCTTCGTTTTGAATGGTTATGGCTCCCGTAACTCTAAACGAGCCAAGAGTTATGGCCCACGAAAGAATCGATATCCACAGGGTGCAACATCTACGGTGCAAGGTGCAACATCCGTCCAAAATGACGAAACAGTGCCGTACGACCTTTAGAAATGAGTGCATGGATTTGAAACATTGCGGTACCATGGTGCACCACTCTCCAGCGATGGTAAATCATAGACCAGCCACGGGGATCCCGTTTTGCCGAAAAAATCCACGTGACGAAAAACGAAGGGTACAAGAATCCCATGACCCGATTGAGGTTCGGATAGGATTTTTTGGGTACGAAACTAACCAGTGAAGGCTAAAAGCTGTTATAGCTGTAGAACTCACAGATACCTTCGTTTTGACTGGTTATGGCTCCCGTAACTCTAAACGAGCCAAGAGTTATGGCCCTCCGAAGAATCGATATCCACAGGGTGCAACATCTATGGTCCAAGGTGCAACATCCGTCCAAAATGACGAAACAGTGCCGTACGACCTTTAGAAATGAGTGCATGGATTTGAAACATTGCGGTAATATGATGCACCACTCTCCAGCGATGGTAAATCATAGATCAGCCACGGGGATCCCGTTTTACAGAAAAAATCCACGTGACGAAAAAACGAAGGGAAAAAACTTCCATGACTCGATTGAGGTTCGGATAGGATTTTTTGGTATGAAACTAACCAGTGACGGCTGAAAGCTGTCATAGCTGTAGAACTCACAGATACCTTCGTTTTGACTGGTTATGGCACCCATAACTCTAAACGAGCCAAGAGTTATGGCCCTCCAAAGAATCGATATCCACAGGGTGCAACATCTACGGTGCAAGGTGCAACATCAGTCCAAAATGACGAAACAGTGCCGTACGACCTTTAGAAATGAGTGCATGGATTTGAAACATTGCAGTACCATGGTGCACCACTCTCCAGCGATGGTAAATCATAGACCGGCCACGGGGATCCCGTTTTATAGAAAAAATCCACGTGACGAAAAAACGAAGGGTAAAGAAATTCCTTGACCCGATTGAGGTTTGAATAGGATTTTTTGGATATGAAACTAACCAGTGACGGCTGAAAGCGGTCATACCTGTAGAACTCACAGATACCTTCATTTTGACTGGTTATAGCTCCCGTAACTCTAAAGGAGCCAAGAGTTATGGCCCTCCGAAGAATCGATATCCACAGGGTGCAACATCTACAGTGCAAGGTGCAACATCCGTCCAAAATGATGAAACAGTGTCGTACGACCTTTAGAAATGAGTGCATGGATTTGAAACATTGCAGTACCATGGTGCACCACTCTCCAGCGATGGTAAATCATAGACCAGCCACTGGGATCCCGTTTTACAGAAAAAATCCACGTGACGAAAAAACGAAGGGTAAAATACTTCCTTGACCCGATTGAGATTCGGATAGGATTTTTTGGGCATGAAACTAACCAGTGACGGCTGAAAGCTGTCATAGCTGTAGAACTCACAGATACCATCGTTTTGACTGGTTATGGCTCCTGTAACTCTAAACGAGCCAAGAGTTATGGCCCTCCGAAGAATCATATCCACAGGATGCAACATCTACGGTGCAAGGTGCAACATCCGTCCAAAAAGACGAAACAGTGCCGTACGACCTTTAGAAATGAGTGCATGTATTTGAAACATTGCATTACCACAGTGCACCACTCTCCAGCGATGGTAAATCATAGACCAGCCACGGGGATCCCGTTTTACAGAAAAAATCCACGTGACGAAAAAACGAAGGGTAAAATACTTCCTTGACCCGATTGAGGTTCAGATAGGATTTTTTGGGTATGAAACTAACCAGTGATGGCTGAAAGCGGTCATAGCTTTAGAACTCACAGATACCTTCGTTTTGACTGGTTATGGCTCCCGTAACTCTAAACGAGCCAAGAGTTATGGCCCTCCGAAGAATCGATATCCACAGGGTGCAACATCTACGGTGCAAGGTGCAACATCCGTCCAAAATGACGAAAAAATGCCGTACGACCTTTAGAAATGAGTGCGTGGATTTGAAACATTGCAGTACCATGGTGCACCACTCTCCAGCGATGGTAAATCATAGACCAGCCACGGGGATCCCGTTTTACAGAAAAAATCCACGTGACGAAAAAACGAAGGGTAAAATACTTCCTTGACCCGATTGAGGTTCGGATAGGATTTTTTGGGTATGAAACTAACCAGTGACGGCTGAAAGCTGTCATAGCTGTATAACTCACAGATACCTTTGTTTTGACTGGTTATGGCTCCCGTAACTCTAAACGAGCCAAGAGTTATGGCCCTCCGAAGAATCGATATCCACAGGGTGCAACATCTACGGTGCAAGGTGCAACATCCGTCCAAAATTACGAAACAGTGCCGTACGATCTTTAGAAATGAGTGGATGGATTTGAAACATTGCGTAACCATGGTGCACCACTCTCCAGCGATGGTAAATCATAGACCAGCCACGGGGATCCCGTTTTACAGAAAAAATCCACGTGACGAAAAAACGAAGGGAAAAAAACTTCCATGACCCGATTGAGGTTCGGATAGGATTTTTTGGGTATGAAACTAACCAGTTGTTTGCACAAAAAATGGACAAACACCTCCAAGTCGTATTATTTTAGTTGAGTATGTGTGATTTTCAATGATTTTAGATGAGTATGTAAATATGAGAAAAGTAAGGGCTGAAATGTAAAAGACACGCAGATTTATAGTGGTTCGGCCAGAATGTGCCTACGTCCACTTTATATGTTATTATCTTTCTTCTTCCAGATTACAAGTACAATGCTTTGTATACAAGTGTATGAAAGTAGTTTGAAAGTTCCTTCCTTGCTTGAGCTCTCAAACTTGTCTGCCATTGTTGTACCCCTGCCCCTCTATTTATAGAGTGAGGTAGGGGGCAGGGGTCTTGGATGTATATAGCTGCCAGCGGGCCTGGGCTGAAGCAATCTGGCCTGGTAGTCCTCTGGTTCGGCGGAGCTTCATTCGGTCGTGCATGGAGATGAAGTGGAGAGGCTTTGGTTCGGCGTGATGGTAGAGAGTAGTGGTTGGTCCGGTGTTGGTTTGGACCGGCATGGTGTAGGAGGTGTGGACCGGTATTGGGAGTTGGTTCGGCGGTCACCTGGACCGGTAGTTGCTCGGAGCGGTAGCAGGACTTTTAGCTTTGCCGAATGGAGTGGAGGCCGGATGTGGTTGTACATGTTTGGTCCGGTGGTAGTGTTATGCCGAATGTCCTTGGGTTTGGAAGGCCGAATGAGCCTATGCCGAATGAGCCTCTGTATTTGGTATGCCGAATGATTCTCTGGTATAGGGAACGCCGAATGCACTTGTGCCAAAGGGGATGCCGAATGATTCTTGAGTACCATAGTATGTGGAGATGATGAAGATGCTCGCTGGTCTCGAACGTGCATGGAACCTGACGCTCCTTGGTCTCGAGGCCTTCTGGGCGAGAATTCGCCCAACATTTGCCCCCCAAAGTGGGGCACGTGCTTGCACGTGTCGCGCTTTGTTTCTCGTAGGTGGGAAGACTCGTCTTGTAATGTCATGGGCTGGATGTTTATATCCTATTGATGTCCTGCGAAGGAATTCATAGTTTTAGTGTGAATTCAAATAACGACCGTTCGGGGTCGAAATATTTGTGATCAAGTGAATTGCGCCGTTCGAGGCGAGTTAGTGTACCCCGAGGGGGTTATCGATGCCAGGTTCACGTTAGAGTGGTTCCCTGGATCGTTTGTCAAGGTGGTTTATCGCTAGCTCAGAGCATGCCTAGGTGTTGTTCTCGACCCCGTACATGTGTAAGTAGCTTAGCCATTTCATAATTATCAAATATCCATTTGACTGATGAGCTTAAAAAGGGATGTCAAAGTGTAAATTCTCATGACGATAGGGTTAATAGCCATTCAGAGCGTGCCTATGGACCGTTCGTGGTCGCGTGCACGTGTAAATGATTAATCCATGTTAGTGAGAGATTCACGACTTATCCATTGTTATCATATTTTTTATTTTATTAGTAAGCTCTTAGAGTTCGGCACTTATCTGAGCGAGGCGCCCTGCATGCCCCCAGTTCCCGGTCTTGGACGGTAGAGAGAGGGTTCCATTCGGTTCTTGGTTGGTCCGGCTAATCTCATCCGGCTTCTGGTGGTCCGGTATTATTGGTCCGGTTGGGCAAAATGTTTGGTTCGGTGGTTGTGAATTCGCCTATATATAGAGGCCGCACCCCCTTGTTTTTCTTTACCGAACGAGTAGAGCCGAACCATATTGAGCACCGAACCAGTTAAGTACCGGATCAAACGAATACCGAATCAATCTAGCGCCGGACCAATCTAGTACCGAACCAGGTATGTTCCTCTTTGCCGAATACATACGAAAGTTTCCATTTTACCGAATGGGACTATGGCCTTGGGGCCGAACGAGATGGAAACCGAATGAGATGGTAACCGAATGAGATGGAAACCGAATGAACTGGAAACCGAATGAACTGGGAACCGAATGAACTTGTGAACTTGAAAACTTTAGTTTGCGAATGAAATCCCACACTTGCACGCATTTGTTTGTTTACTTTTCTATGTTCCTTGTTCTAATGCCGTGCCTTCCTTGTGTTGCAGAAAATGTCTCGCAAAGCGGAAACACGATCGGACAGAAAGAAGTCTAGAGGCACAGGAGAGCCTTCCTCTTCCTTGCCCCCAGTCCAGCCAGGATCCGGGCAACATCGACCTATTCCGAGGTCTCTAGTGGACGGATATGGTCCACAGGAACTTTTGGTCTCTCCCCCGGATTGCTTTCCTAGCTCCCTAAAGGAGGAGCAACTTGACGTCATATCCCGTTCCTTCGGGATAGATAGGGCTCTTATGCTGCTGCCGGGAGATGGAGTGATGCCATATAATCCTCCCGAGGGCTACTTCGCTTTTAGCAGATACCATTGCATGTGCGGCGCTATCCCCCCTATCAACGCTTGGATAGTAAGCTTCACCACATATTTGAAGGTGGCTCCCTTCCAGCTTCAGCCTAACTCATATGCTATCCTGGTGAGCCTCTTTGTCATCTTCCAGAGGAGGTACGGGCGTCCTCCTTCTAACCGGGAGATCCGATACTTGTACAACCTGAGAGGCTATAAGAAGGGGTCTCCGTATATTAGTCTGGAGGCGGCCGTACCCTTCAAACCAGTTCTGGACTTATATTCCAAGTTTACCATGTTCAAGAAAGAGTGGTTCTTCATCAAGGACGATGCTGTTTCTTTCCGCCTTTTCACTTCTGGCTGTAAGATGGATTTCATTTATATTTTCCATGTTTTGACTGTAGTGTTTTTTCTGACATGCTTCTATTTCTGGCTAGCGACAGGTGGTATTGCAGTTGTGGAGGATGATTCCTTGGTGCGAATGGCTGCTGAACTAAAGGCTATTCCGGCACGGGACCGGTCGGCCTCCTTCTTGATCAGGAACGCAACCCTCTTGGAGTATAATTTGATCTTACCGCACCAGTCCGTGGTTAAGCAAAGAGACACGGCTGAGGAGAAGGCTGCTAAAGCTAAGGAGGGGGATAAGGTAAAGAGCGGTAAGAGGGAGCCTTTCGCAGAGCGTCCCGTGGTCGGGGGGAAGAAACTGAGGAAGTCCGATGGCCCTTCTCCAAGTACTTGCCCGATTGTCCCGGAGGAGGAAGGTGTAGAAGAGGAGGAAGGAGGCGAAGTTGGAGAAGGGTCGGAGGGTGGAGGAGATGGCGAAGGTCAAGGTGGTAGTGGTGTTGCTGCTCTAACCTCTGAACAAGACCTCGAACTGGATGAGGCTCTCCGTCGGGCCTTCGGGGAGTCGGAGGGAGAGTCGGAAACGGAGAAGGGAACGGAGAAGGCAAAGGAAACCGGCAAAGCTGTGGCTGGCACTGACCCATCCTCTAAGGGTTCCTCAGCTAGGGTGATTCCGGCGATGCAAGGTGAACTTTTGTCTTCCGCCGATTCTATTTTCGATAAGGACTTAGAAATTTTTTACGGTTCACTTCCGTCCTGGAATGAGATCCAGGACTTATTGCAGTATCCCACTCCTCCGCCGGGTTTGTATAACAGATGTGTCTCCTCACTTTTCTTTCTTTTTAACTTAGCACATTTTTTGAATTGCGGATTATTGTATGTTCGTAACACTTGTTCTTTATTCCAGGGGCAGGCCAGGCGGGTAAAACGTCGGATGTTCGACACCGCCTTGAACAATTTAAGTCGAGGAGAGCTTCCGCGAAACCTTCTACTGATCGCACTGGGGACGTAGTCAAGTACCGCCCTCTTCTTGGGGTCATCGAAGAGGGCATTCAGAAAAGGAAGCGGAGCCGTTCCTTATTTGAGTCTTCTTCTGCTTCGCAGCTTCCTACTCTGTCTCCCCCTACTCAGCCTCCTCGTGATACTACGGAGGAGAGCACGGAGCCCTGCCCCCCTCCTCCTCCTTCCAAGAGTTCTACTGTCATTCATATAAGGCGTCCCGATGTGCCTCGCCCCGTGCCTCGTGACCCTTTTGCCGGCCATCCTGATTTAGACCCAAGTTTTCGGGACATTTCATTCGATGAGACCACGGGCGAGCACCTACTTCCCCGCAACCCCATGGTAAGAGTGCTGGACGAGGCCAAATCTTTAGATCTTGATTTACTTACTACACGGGTAGTCACCATGGGGGATGAGGCCAAGGCTAATATCGACCGGGTGGCCGCAGAGACCAAGAAGTTAATGGAGCATCATGCTAAGTTGGTCAAGGCCGGGGAAGAGATCGGGAGTGCTAACATTCGGTTGAGGTTAAAGGTTGCCGATCAGGCCAAGCAACTCGCCGACCAAGCCATCCAGATTTCCCAGCATGAGGAAGCCTCCAAGCGTCTGAAAGAGACCATGGAGAAGGCCAGTAGGGCGGAATTACGGAAGATGAAGGTCGCTTGCAGGGAACGGATTAACATAGCTATCGCAACGGTGGATGAGGTTCGAAATGCGGATCTCGAGCGGGTAGAGGAGTTGTCAGGGAGGCTCGAGGCTGCGGAGATGGCTCAGGCCGAGTTGAAGGAGGAGATGGAGGAGATGAGGAGGTCCCTCAAGTTGAAGGAAGAGGAAATGAGGAGGTCACTCCAGGCTGACTGCTTGAGATACCAATCAGAGAGGGACGTCGCCATCACCAAGTTGCAAGCTTCCGAGGCCCGGGTGAGGGAGTTTGAGGAAAACGAGGGGATGATGGATGAGATGTTGCAGGATATGTACTTCCACACTTGGAAGGAGGGCGGCTTGTCTTGGATGGACGATTACCCTCGGGTCATGGCCAAGGTGTATCTCCAGGCTTTAGAGGAGGCCAGGGTGAATGCGGGTAAGGAAGGCGGAGAGGCTTTCAACTTGAGTGCGGTTACTGCTCAGTTCTCAAAGGAGGAGCAAGCGGCGGTGAAGGAGGGGATGCGGCTACTCGCTGCAGAGGAAGCGGGCGTGCAGTTGGATGATGAGGATCAAGCGGCGGATGCTGGTGAGTTATTCTTTTCCCTTTCTTTTCTTTTCGTGTTTTCATAACTTGATCGTTCGTTTAATGAATTCCTCTTCTGATCTGGACAGGTGGGACTTCAGATCCACATGCTGGGGGCTCCGATCCTGCGGCTAAGTAGGCTGGGGGAGTTGGTGATGGAGTGTGGATGCATCTGCCATCTTTTTGTTTCTTTTTTATCACTGTTCATGTTAGTCTTTGATATGCAACTGTAATAAAATTATTTGCAAAGAATAACTTCGTGTGATCTTATAATATAAGCTGATTTTGTCATGTTCAAATGTTGTTGCTATCTTTATGTGCTGTGTGAGAAGTATAATTATGTATATGCCTGTGATTCCACTTGTGTTTGATGTTAAGTTTTTGCTTGAAATATAATTTCACGTTTTGCAATGTCAGTGTATGAATAAGTTATAGTTACGCATTTATGTACAAGAGAAGAGAGTACCGCCCTTTATGTTTTATTCGCAGGCGGTAGCTTTGAGTGTCTTGTGTAACTGTTCACGGGTATAGCAGAGCGCCCTGCTACCCAGCATGCAGGCTTAGAGCCTCATGAGTGAATGCTTCCTATTTGGTTTCCTGTACTTTAGAGTTTGTTATACAGGATAGGAGAAAAATATTTAAATGAAATGGAAATATAGTAAAAGTAAAACTTCCAGTCACGGAAGGCCGTCGATGTGCTTAAGTTCGTGGCAAACGGGTTTTGTAGTCACTTTCCCTAGCTGTGGGTCTTGGAGACATTTGTCACCCATCTTACGCCTCCGCGGGGAGTTTTCTTTTTTACCACAGCCGCACTTAAGACACATCGGAGCCGAGATCGCGCACGGTAACTACCCGAACCATTATGGTCCGTAATCGTGGGTATTATTCGATTTACCGTGGCCGGCTAGCGTGGGTGCCGTTGGCCGTGAACTACCCCTGGCTGGCCACACCTTATGTTGGGGCTTAAAGTAGGTTCACAGTTACCGGCGAGCCGAACGCCGTAATGAGCTGCCATCGGCTATAGTCGGCCTTTATGATGACTTATAATCGGCTCATTACAGTTGGCTTTGAGGGCAGGCGCACAATGAGTTAACCCGCAGCAGAGGGATGCTGGAGCAAAAGTGTCTCATTGGCGAGTGCATAGAATCGTAGCGTACCTGTTAGGCCTAGTCCAGATGAGGCCGCGGTGCATCTTGAGTGGAGATGCCATAGGATTTTGTTCAACAGAAAGGGATAAAGCTTAACAAGCAGCCAAGATATGAAGGCACAAGGTAACAAGAGATAAGATTTTTAAAGTGGTTCGGCACGATAATGCCTACGTCCACCGTGTTAATACGCTTCATATGGGCGGTACGTGTTAAGCAAAGTATCGACGGAGGTGTCGGATGTTCCAAGCCCTCTGGAACACCACTCCGTCCACTGTTGACAAAATATAAGCTCCGTTGTTGTGAAGATCTTGATGAATTTCATATGGTCCGTCTACTGGTGCTTTCATGGTTAGGTAGCATGACAGGCTCAGCTATATCCGACCCCTGCCTGGCACCTCCCCCGTTGGGTTTGGTTCCAAGTGTTTCCTCAGGTCGGAATTCGGGCTGAGTCCGGGCTCGGCTCCTACCATGACCATTTCTTTATTAACCTCTTCGAAGAAGAAAGGTCATTGTTGTCTCACAGATCCTCCAGATTGGGACTCGGTCCATGATTCGGTGTTGCGGGAGGATCCGCATGAGGATAAGATCTCCCTCTTGTAAGCTGCGATGCTTGATTTTGGAGTTGCATTGTGCTGCCACTTTTTGCTTGTGGGCTTCTGCTTTTAAGTGTTGCATCGTTTCTCCTCTCCTCAATCAGATCCAAAGACATGAGGAGGAGTTCTTCGTTTTCTTCTGGGTTGCAGTGGGTCCCATGGTGAGATGGCGCTACAGTTTCAACTGGGGGCATGGCCTCCAATCTGTATGCCAAAGAGAAAGGAGTATGCCCCGTTGATGTTCTATGAGAGGTGCGGCAGGCCCAGGGTGCCGTAGGAAGTTCGTCCACCCAAGCGCCTTTTGACTTTTCAAGCTTCTTCTTGGTTAGGGTTTTGAGAATTCTGTTGACAGCTTTGACTTGTCCGTTTGCCTGAGGATAAGCTACAGATGAGAAGCTTTTGTGAATTATGTGCTCTTGGCATCGGTTGGTAAACTCTTTGTTGTCAAACTGGAGTCCGTTGTTTGATATGATCTTGAGTGGGACTCCGTACCTGCATAGAATATTTTTTGATCAAGAAGTTGATAATTTATGTAAGAAGTTGATAATTTATGCCAAAGATATTTTATTTTAAAGGGTCCGCTTCCACCCATTTGGTGAAATGATTAAAAACATCCTTCTAGCCATCCAGGACAAAGTTTAAAGCAAGGGAGGGGGGCAAGAGTCAAATCTCTGTCCTGGTTGATATAAACGCTTTCCTCCCTTCTTGCCCCCAGCGTTATCTCTAGAGTCATTTCTTCAAACGTCCTTTGTTGCAGCGGGAGTGTCGCCATGGGTAGTCTTAGCCTGTTGTCCTGACTGTCTTTTAGCGGTAGCGTTTTCAAGCCTCATATACTTCCCAGCTTCATGGAAGAAGTCAGGTAACGTAGCTGGTTTATCTTTTGTTAACCTCCTAGCAAACTTGGTATCCGGATGCACGCCACTACAAAGGGCCGTTAGGATAAGTTTCTCATTGGCATCTTGAACTGTTGCTGCTGTGGCGTTGAACCGTGTTAGATATTGTTGCAGCGTCTCTCCGGATTTCTGTTTGATATTGGATAGAGAATAAGCATCCTTGGGTTGTTCCACATGGATGAGGAACTGGCTAATAAACCTTTCTTTCAACATCTCCCATGAGCTGATGGATCCTCGGGGTAGATGGCAGAACCAGGAGGTAGCTAGATCTGCTAGGAATAGCGGAAAGCATTTACATAATACTCCTTCTGTTGCTCCACTCATGAGCATATGCTGGGTGTATCTCTGTAAGTGTACGATGGGGTCGGAAGTTCCTTTGGAAGGTTCCATGGTTGGCATTTTCCATTCCCGGGGGGCGATGGTAGTTTCGATATTTCGGGTAAAGGGGCTGGTGACCCTAGCGCCTATCCCCCGGTCCCTTTGCTCTCGTTGGACACACTCTCTGAATAATCGTGCCATTCGTTCGTCAGAACTTGGAGCGGACAAAAATGAGCTTAGTTCTTCCCTGCGGGATCTATCTCGTCCAGATGACCTGTAGGGATGGTACAATCTATCACTTCTTGCATTATCCAGTGGTTGTCTCTGGCTGCTCGGATGCATGCTAGGACCAGCTACAGTTGCCCCCTGCCTTGATCTTACCCGGTGGGGTTCTGCTTCGAGCATTTCCATGGGGCCAACTTCGGGCTGGGTTCCAGCTTGGCTCCGTTCAGCGGGGTTTCTATGATTCCTGTCGATAGTTTCTTCGAAGAAGGAATACCTTTGCTGTCTCCGAGATCCTCCAGATTGAGACTCATCCCATGATTCAGTGTTGCGGTTGGATTCTTCAGCATCCCTTAAGCGTGACATAAGTTGGTCCACTAAAGCTTCTTGTTGGGATGTGAAGCGGTTGGTTACTTCAGCCACAACTCTGTCTAGATCTGCCCTAGTTATTGGTTGTTCGGTGGCAGGAGCTATCAGATTTGCCTGGTATCCATCTGGTGCTGCTGTTGAAATTGGATGATCCTCTTGATCTGGGGCTACTGGATCCGGAAGACTGCTAGTTGCGATGTTCTTTCCTTTGTTAACATCCTTCCGTTGCTTGGAAGGCATGATTTCTAAGCGACGAACGTCGTTATGAGGAAGAAGGTTGAGTGGGAGAAGCTGAAGCTTCGAGTTCAATTCTCAGTGAAAGCACCAAAAATGTTTGCACAAAAAATGGACAAACACCTCCAAGTCGTATTATTTTAGTTGAGTATGTGTGATTTTCAATGATTTTAGATGAGTATGTAAATATGAGAAAAGTAAGGGCTGAAATGTAAAAGACACGCAGATTTATAGTGGTTCGGCCAGAATGTGCCTACGTCCACTTTATATGTTATTATCTTTCTTCTTCCAGATTACAAGTACAATGCTTTGTATACAAGTGTATGAAAGTAGTTTGAAAGTTCCTTCCTTGCTTGAGCTCTCAAACTTGTCTGCCATTGTTGTACCCCTGCCCCTCTATTTATAGAGTGAGGTAGGGGGCAGGGGTCTTGGATGTATATAGCTGCCAGCGGGCCTGGGCTGAAGCAATCTGGCCTGGTAGTCCTCTGGTTCGGCGGAGCTTCATTCGGTCGTGCATGGAGATGAAGTGGAGAGGCTTTGGTTCGGCGTGATGGTAGAGAGTAGTGGTTGGTCCGGTGTTGGTTTGGACCGGCATGGTGTAGGAGGTGTGGACCGGTATTGGGAGTTGGTTCGGCGGTCACCTGGACCGGTAGTTGCTCGGAGCGGTAGCAGGACTTTTAGCTTTGCCGAATGGAGTGGAGGCCGGATGTGGTTGTACATGTTTGGTCCGGTGGTAGTGTTATGCCGAATGTCCTTGGGTTTGGAAGGCCGAATGAGCCTATGCCGAATGAGCCTCTGTATTTGGTATGCCGAATGATTCTCTGGTATAGGGAACGCCGAATGCACTTGTGCCAAAGGGGATGCCGAATGATTCTTGAGTACCATAGTATGTGGAGATGATGAAGATGCTCGCTGGTCTCGAACGTGCATGGAACCTGACGCTCCTTGGTCTCGAGGCCTTCTGGGCGAGAATTCGCCCAACACCAGTGACGGCTGAAAGCTGTCATAGCTGTAGAACTCACAGATACCTTCGTTTTGACTGGTTATGGCACCCGTAACTCTAAACGAGCCAAGAGTTATGGCCCTACGAAGAATCGATATCCATAGGGTGCAACATCTACGGTGCAAGGTGCAACATCCGTCCAAAATGACGAAACAGTGCCGTACGACCTTTAGAAATGTGTGCATGGATTTGAAACATTGTAGTACCATGGTGCACCACTCTCCAGCGATGGTAAATCATAGACCAGCCACGGGGATCCCGTTTTACAGAAAAAATCCACGTGACGAAAAAACGAAGGGTAAAAAACTTCCTTGACCCGATTGAGGTTCGGATAAGATTTTTTGGGTATGAAACTAACCAGTGACGGCTGAAAGCCATCATAGCTGTAGAACTCACAGATACCTTCGTTTTGACTGGTTATGGCACCCATAACTCTAAACGAGCCAAGAGTTATGGCCCTCCAAAGAATCGATATCCACAGGGTGCAACATCTACGGTGCAAGGTGCAACATCCGTCCAAAATGACGAAACAGTGCCGTACGACCTTTAGAAATGAGTGCATGGATTTGAAACATTGCAGTACCATGGTGCACCACTCTCCAGCGATGGTAAATCATAGACCGGCCACGGGGATCCCGTTTTACAGAAAAAATCCACGTGACGAAGAAACGAAGGGTAAAATACTTCCTTGACCCGATTGAGGTTCGGATAGGATTTTTTGGGTATGAAACTAACCAGTGACGGCTGAAAGCGGTCATAGCTGTAGAACTCACAGATACCTTCGTTTTGACTGGTTATGGCTCCCGTAACTCTAAACGAGCCAAGAGTTATGGCCCTCCGAAGAATCGATATCCACAGGGTGCAACATCTACGGTGCAAGGTGCAACATCCGTCCAAAATGACGAAACCGTGCCGTACGACCTTTAGAAATGAGTGCATGGATTTGAAACATTGCAGTACCATGGTGCACCACTCTCCAGCGATGGTAAATCATAGACCAGCCACGGGGATCCCGTTTTACATAAAAAATCCACGTGACGAAAAAACGAAGGGTAAAATACTTCCTTGACCCGATTGAGGTTCGGATAGGATTTTTTGGGTATGAAACTAACCAGTGACGGCTGAAAGCCGTCATAGCTGTAGAACTCACAGATACCTTCGTTTTGAATGGTTATGGCTCCCGTAACTCTAAACGAGCCAAGAGTTATGGCCCTCCGAAGAATCGATATCCACAGGGTGCAACATCTACGGTGCAAGGTGCAACATCCGTCCAAAATGACGAAACAGTGCCGTACGACCTTTAGAAATGAGTGCATGGATTTGAAACATTGCAGTACCTTGGTGCACCACTCTCCAGCGATGGTAAATCATAGACCAGCCACGGGGATCCCGTTTTGCAGAAAAAATCCACGTGACGAAAAACGAAGGGTACAAGAATCCCATGACCCGATTGAGGTTCGGATAGGATTTTTTGGGTACGAAACTAACCAGTGAAGGCTAAAAGCTGTTATAGCTGTAGAACTCACAGATACCTTCGTTTCGACTGGTTATGGCTCCCGTAACTCTAAACGAGCCAAGAGTTATGGCCCTCCGAAGAATCGATATCCACAGGGTGCAACATCTACGGTGCAAGGTGCAACATCCATCCAAAATGACGAAACAGTGCCGTACGACCTTTAGAAATGAGTGCATGGATTTGAAACATTACGGTACCATGATGCACCACTCTCCAGCGATGGTAAATCATAGATCAGCCACGGGGATCCCGTTTTACAGAAAAAATCCACGTGATGAAAAAACGAAGGGAAAAAAACTTCCATGACCCGATTGAGGTTCGGATAGGATTTTTCGGTATGAAACTAACCAGTGACGGCTGAAAGCTGTCATAACTGTAGAACTCACACATACCTTCGTTTTGACTGGTCATGGCTCCAGTAACTCTAAACGAGCCAAGAGTTTTGGCCCTCCAAAGAATCGATATCCACAGGGTGCAACATCTACGGTGCAAGGTGCAACATCCGTCCAAAATGACGAAACAGTGCCGTACGACCTTTAGAAATGAATGCATGGATTTGAAACATTGCAGTACCATGGTGCACCACTCTCCAGCGATGGTAAATCATAGACCGGCCACGGGGATCCCGTTTTACAGAAAAAATCCACGTGACGCAAAAACGAAGGGTAAAAAACTTCCTTGACCCGATTGAGGTTCGGATAGGATTTTTTGGGTATGAAACTAACCAGTGACGGCTGAAAGCCGTCATAGCTGTAGAACTCACACATACCTTCGTTTTGACTGGTCATGGCTCCAGTAACTCTAAACGAGCCAAGAGTTTTGGCCCTCCGAAGAATCGATATCCACAGGCTGCAACATCTACGGTGCAAGGTGCAACATCCGTCCAAAATGACGAAACAGTGCCGTACGTCCTTTAGAAATGAGTGCATGTTTTTGAAACATTGCAGTACCATGGTGCACCACTCTCCAGCGATGGCAAATCATAGACCAGCCACGGGGATCCCGTTTTACAGAAAAAATCCACGTGACGAAAAAACGAAGGGTAAAATACTTCCTTGACCCGATTGAGGTTCGGATAGGACTTTTTCGGTATGAAACTAACCAGTGACGGCTGAAAGCGGTCATAGCTGTAGAACTCACAGATACCTTCGTTTTGACTGGTTGTGGCTCCCGTAACTCTAAACGAGCCAAGAGTTATGGCCCTCCGAAGAATCAATATCCACAGGGTGCAACATCTACGGTGCAAAGTGCAACATCCGTCCAAAATGACGAAACAGTGTCGTACGACCTTTAGAAATGGGTGCATGGATTGGAAACGGTGCAGTACCATGGTGCACCACTCTCCAGCGATGGTAAATCATAGACCAGCCACGGGGATTCCCTTTTACAGAAAAAATCCACGTGACGAAAAAACGAAGGGTAAAAAACTTCCATGACCCGATTGAGGTTCGGATAGGATTTTTTGGGTATGAAACTAACCAGTGACGGCTGAAAGCAGTCACAGATGTAGAACTCACAAATACCTTCGTTTTGACTGGTTGTTGCTCCCGTAACTCTAAACGAGCCAAGAGTTATGGCCCTCCGAAGAATCGATATCCACAGGGTGCAACATCTACGGTGCAAGGTGCAACATCCGTCCAAAATGACGAAACAGTGTCGTACGACCTTTAGAAATGAGTGCATGGATTTGAAACATTGCAGTACCATGGTGCACCACTCTCCAGCGATGGTAAATCATAGAACAGCCACGGGGATCCCGTTTTGCAGAAAAAATCCACGTGACGAAAAACGAAGGGTACAAGAATCCCATGACCCGATTGAGGTTCGGATAGGATTTTTTGGGTACGAAACTAACCAGTGAAGGCTAAAAGCTGTTATAGCTGTAGAACTCACAGATACCTTCGTTTCGACTGGTTATGGCTCCCGTAACTCTAAACGAGCCAAGAGTTATGGCCCTCCGAAAAATCGATATCCACAGGGTGCAACATCTACGGTGCAAGGTGCAACATCCATCCAAAATGACGAAACAGTGCCGTACGACCTTTAGAAATGAGTGCATGGATTTGAAACATTACGGTACCATGATGCACCACTCTCCAGCGATGGTAAATCATAGATCAGCCACGGGGATCCCGTTTTACAGAAAAAATCCACGTGATGAAAAAACGAAGGGAAAAAAACTTCCATGACCCGATTGAGGTTCGGATAGGATTTTTCGGTATGAAACTAACCAGTGACGGCTGAAAGCTGTCATAACTGTAGAACTCACAGATACCTTCGTTTTGACTGGTTATGGCACCCATAACTCTAAACGAGCCAAGAGTTATGGCCCTCCAAAGAATCGATATCCACAGGGTGCAACATCTACGGTGCAAGGTGCAACATCCGTCCAAAATGACGAAACAGTGCCGTACGACCTTTAGAAATGAGTGCATGGATTTGAAACATTGCAGTACCATGGTGCACCACTCTCCAGCGATGGTAAATCATAGACCGGCCACGGGGATCCCGTTTTACAGAAAAAATCCACGTGACGCAAAAACGAAGGGTAAAAAACTTCCTTGACCCGATTGAGGTTCGGATAGGATTTTTTGGGTATGAAACTAACCAGTGACGGCTGAAAGCCGTCATAGCTGTAGAACTCACACATACCTTCGTTTTGACTGGTCATGGCTCCAGTAACTCTAAACGAGCCAAGAGTTATGGCCCTCCGAAGAATCGATATCCACAGGCTGCAACATCTACGGTGCAAGGTGCAACATCCGTCCAAAATGACGAAACAGTGCCGTACGTCCTTTAGAAATGAGTGCATCTTTTTGAAACATTGCAGTACCATGGTGCACCACTCTCCAGCGATGGCAAATCATAGACCAGCCACGGGGATCCCGTTTTACAGAAAAAATCCACGTGACGAAAAAACGAAGGGTAAAATACTTCCTTGACCCGATTGAGGTTCGGATAGGACTTTTTGGGTATGAAACTAACCAGTGACGGCTGAAAGCGGTCATAGCTGTAGAACTCACAGATACCTTCGTTTTGACTGGTTGTGGCTCCCGTAACTCTAAACGAGCCAAGAGTTATGGCCCTCCGAAGAATCAATATCCACAGGGTGCAACATCTACGGTGCAAGGTGCAACATCCGTCCAAAATGACGAAACAGTGTCGTACGACCTTTAGAAATGGGTGCATGGATTGGAAACGGTGCAGTACCATGGTGCACCACTCTCCAGCGATGGTAAATCATAGACCAGCCACGGGGATTCCCTTTTACAGAAAAAATCCACGTGACGAAAAAACGAAGGGTAAAAAACTTCCATGACCCGATTGAGGTTCGGATAGGATTTTTTGGGTATGAAACTAACCAGTGACGGCTGAAAGCAGTCACAGATGTAGAACTCACAAATACCTTCGTTTTGACTGGTTGTTGCTCCCGTAACTCTAAACGAGCCAAGAGTTATGGCCCTCCAAGAATCGATATCCATAGGGTGCAACATCTACGGTGCAAGGTGCAACATCCGTCCAAAATGACGAAACAGTGCCTTACGACCTTTAGAAACGGGTGCATGGATTGGAAACGGTGCAGTACCATGGTGTACCACTCTCCAGCGATGGTAAATCATAGACCAGCCGCGGGAATTCCCTTTTACAGAAAAAATCCACGTGACGAAAAAACGAAGGGTAAAAAACTTCCATGACCCGATTGAGGTTCGGATAGGCTTTTTTGGGTATGAAAGTAACCAGTGACGGCTGAAAGATGTCATAGCTGTAGAACTCACAGATACCTTCGTTTTGACTGGTTATGGCTCTCGTAACTCTAAACGAGCCAAGAGTTATGGCCCTCCGAAGAATCGATATCCACAGGGTGCAACATCTACGGTGCAAGGTGCAACATCCGTCCAAAATGACGAAACAGTGCCTTACGACCTTTAGAAATGAGTGCATGGATTTGAAACATTGCAGTACCATGGTGCACAACTCTTCAGCGATGGTAAATCATAGACCAGCCACGGGGATCCCGTTTTACAGAAAAAATCCACGTGACGAAAAAACGAAGGGTAAAAAACTTCCTTGACCCGATTGAGGTTCGGATAGGCTTTTTTGGGTATGAAACTAACCAGTGACGGCTGAAAGCTGTCATAGCTGTAGAACTCACAAATACCTTCGTTTTGACTGGTTATGGCACCCGTAACTCTAAACGAGCCAAGAGTTATGGCCCTACGAAGAATCGATATCCACAGGGTGCAACATCTACGGTGCAAGGTGCAACATCCGTCCAAAATGACGAAACAGTGCCGTACGACCTTTAGAAATGAGTGCATGGATTTGAAACATTGCAGTACCATGGTGCACCACTCTCCAGCGATGGTAAATCACAGACCAGACACGGGGATCCCGTTTTACAGAAAAAATCCACGTGACGAAAAAACGAAGGGTAAAAAACTTCCTTGACCCGATTGAGGTTCGGATAGGATTTTTTGGGTATGAAACTAACCAGTGACGGTTGAAAGCCGTCATAGCTGTAGAACTCACAGATACCTTCATTTTGACTGGTTATGGCTCCCGTAACTCTAAACGAGCCAAGAGTTATGGCCCTCCGAAGAATCGATATCCACCGGGTGCAACATCTACGGTGCAAGGTGCAACATCCGTCCAAAATGACGAAACAGTGCCGTACGATCTTTAGAAATGAGTGCATGGATTTGAAACATTGCGGTACCATGGTGCAGCACTCTCCAGCGATGGTAAATCATAGACCAGCCACGGGGATCCCGTTTTACAGAAAAAATGCACGTGACGAAAAAACGAAGGGAAAAAAACTTCCATGACCCGATTGAGGTTCGGATAGGATTTTTTGGTATGAAACTAACCAGTGACGGCTGAAAGCTGTCATAGCTGTAGAACTCATAGATACCTTCGTATTGACTGGTTATGGCACCCGTAACTCTAAACGAGCCAAGAGTTATGGCCCTACGAAGAATCGATATCCACAGGGTGCAACATCTACGATGCAAGGTGCAACATCCGTCCAAAATGACGAAACAGTGCCGTACGACCTTTAGAAATGAGTGCATGGATTTGAAACATTGCAGTACCATGGTGCACCACTCTCCAGCGATGGTAAATCATAGACCAGACACGGGGATCCCGTTTTACAGAAAAAATCCACGTGACGAAAAAACGAAGGGTAAAAAACTTCCTTGACCCGATTGAGGTTCGGATAGGATTTTTTGGGTATGAAACTAACCAGTGACGGCTGAAAGCAGTCACAGATGTAGAACTCACAAATACCTTCGTTTTGACTGGTTATGGCTCCCGTAACTCTAAACGAGCCAAGAGTTATGGCCCTCCGAAGAATCGATATCCACAGGGTGCAACATCTACGGTGCAAGGTGCAACATCCGTCCAAAATGACGAAACAGTGCCGTACGACCTTTAGAAACGGGTGCATGGATTGGAAACGGTGCAGTACCATGGTGTACCACTCTCCAGCGATGGTAAATCATAGACCAGCCGCGGGAATTCCCTTTTACAGAAAAAATCCACGTGACGAAAAAACGAAGGGTAAAAAAATTCCTTGACCCGATTGAGGTTCGGATAGGATTTTTTGGGTATGAAACTAACCAGTGACGGCTGAAAGCGGTCATACCTGTAGAACTCACAGATACCTTTGTTTTGACTGGTTATGGCTCCCGTAACTCTAAAGGAGCCAAGAGTTATGGCCCTCCGAAGAATCGATATCCACAGGGTGCAACATCTACAGTGCAAGGTGCAACATCCGTCTAAAATGATGAAACAGTGCCGTACGACCTTTAGAAATGAGTGCATGGATTTGAAACATTGCAGTACCATGGTGCACCACTCTCCAGCGATGGTAAATCATAGACCAGCCACTGGGATCCCGTTTTACAGAAAAAATTCACGTGACGAAAAAACGAAGGGTAAAATACTTCCTTGACCCGATTGAGATTCGGATAGGATTTTTTGGGTATGAAACTAACCAGTGACGGCTGAAAGCTGTCATAGCTGTAGAACTCACAGATACCATCGTTTTGACTGGTTATGGCTCCCGTAACTCTAAACGAGCCAAGAGTTATGGCCCTCCGAAGAATCGATATCCACAGGATGCAACATCTACGGTGCAAGGTGCAACATCCGTCCAAAAAGACGAAACAGTGCCGTACGACCTTTAGAAATGAGTGCATGTATTTGAAACATTGCAGTACCATAGTGCACCACTCTCCAGCGATGGTAAATCATAGACCAGCCACGGGGATCCCGTTTTACAGAAAAAATCCACGTGACGAAAAAACGAAGGGTAAAATACTTCCTTGACCCGATTGAGGTTCAGATAGGATTTTTTGGGTATGAAACTAACCAGTGATGGCTGAAAGCGGTCATAGCTTTAGAACTCACAGATACCTTCGTTTTGACTGGTTATGGCTCCCGTAACTCTAAACGAGCCAAGAGTTATGGCCCTCCGAAGAATCGATATCCACAGGGTGCAACATCTACGGTGCAAGGTGCAACATCCGTCCAAAATGACGAAAAAATGCCGTACGACCTTTAGAAATGAGTGCGTGGATTTGAAACATTGCAATACCATGGTGCACCACTCTCCAGCGATGGTAAATCATAGACCAGCCACGGGGATCCCGTTTTACAGAAAAAATCCACGTGACGAAAAAACGAAGGGTAAAATACTTCCTTGACCCGATTGAGGTTCGGATAGGATTTTTTGGGTATGAAACTAACCAGTGACGGCTGAAAGCTGTCATAGCTGTAGAACTCACAGATACCTTTGTTTTGACTGGTTATGGCTCCCGTAACTCTAAACGAGCCAAGAGTTATGGCCCTCCGAAGAATCGATATCCACAGGGTGCAACATCTACGGTGCAAGGTGCAACATCCGTCCAAAATGACGAAACAGTGCCGTACGATCTTTAGAAATGAGTGCATGGATTTGAAACATTGCGGTACCATGGTGCACCACTCTCCAGCGATGGTAAATCATAGACCAGCCACGGGGATCCCGTTTTACAGAAAAAATCCACGTGACGAAAAAACGAAGGGAAAAAAACTTCCATGACCCAATTGAGGTTCGGATAGGATTTTTTGGTATGAAACTAACCAGTGACGGCTGAAAGCTGTCAAGCTGTGGAACTCACAGATACCTTCGTTTTGACTGGTTATGGCACCCGTAACTCTAAACGAGCCAAGAGTTATGGCCCTACGAAGAATCGATATCCATAGGGTGCAACATCTACGGTGCAAGGTGCAACATCCGTCCAAAATGACGAAACAGTGCCGTACGACCTTTAGAAATGTGTGCATGGATTTGAAACATTGCAGTACCATGGTGCACCACTCTCCAGCGATGGTAAATCATAGACCAGCCACGGGGATCCCGTTTTACAGAAAAAATCCACGTGACGAAAAAACGAAGGGTAAAAAACTTCCTTGACCCGATTGAGGTTCGGATAAGATTTTTTGGGTATGAAACTAACCAGTGACGGCTGAAAGCCGTCATAGCTGTAGAACTCACAGATACCTTCGTTTTGACTGGTTATGGCTCCCGTAACTCTAAACGAGCCAAGAGTTATGGCCCTCCGAAGAATCAATATCCACAGGGTGCAACATCTACGGTGCAAGGTGCAACATCCGTCCAAAATGACGAAACAGTGCCGTACGTCCTTTAGAAATGAGTGCATGTGTTTGAAACATTGCAGTACCATGGTGCACCACTCTCCAGCGATGGTAAATCATAGACCAGCCACGGCGATCCCGTTTTACAGAAAAAATCCACGTGACGAAGAAACGAAGGGTAAAATACTTCCTTGACCCGATTGAGGTTCGGATAGGATTTTTTGGGTATGAAACTAACCAGTGACGGCTGAAAGCGGTCATAGCTGTAGAACTCACAGATACCTTCGTTTTGACTGGTTATGGCTCCCGTAACTTTAAACGAGCCAAGAGTTATGGCCCTCCGAAGAATCGATATCCACAGGGTGCAACATCTACGGTGCAAGGTGCAACATCCGTCCAAAATGACGAAACAGTGCCGTACGACCTTTAGAAATGAGTGCATGGATTTGAAACATTGCAGTACCATGGTGCACCACTCTCCAGCGATGGTAAATCATAGACTAGCCACGGGGATCCCGTTTTACATAAAAAATCCACGTGACGAAAAAACGAAGGGTAAAATACTTCCTTGACCCGATTGAGGTTCGGATAGGATTTTTTGGGTATGAAACTAACCAGTGACGGCTGAAAGCCGTCGTAGCTGTAGAACTCACAGATACCTTCGTTTTGACTAGTTATGGCTCCCGTAACTCTAAACGAGCCAAGAGTTATGGCCCTCCGAAGAATCGATATCCACAGGGTGCAACATCTACGGTGCAAGGTGCAACATCCGTCCAAAATGACGAAACAGTGCCGTACGACCTTTAGAAATGAGTGCATGGATTTGAAACATTGCAGTACCATGGTGCACCACTCTCCAGCGATGGTAAATCATAGACCAGCCACGGGGATCCCGTTTTGCAGAAAAAATCCACGTGACGAAAAACGAAGGGTACAAGAATCCCATGACCCGATTGAGGTTCGGATAGGATTTTTTGGGTACGAAACTAACCAGTGAAGGCTAAAAGCTGTTATAGCTGTAGAACTCACAGATACCTTCGTTTTGACTGGTTATGGCTCCCGTAACTCTAAACGAGCCAAGAGTTATGGCCCTCCGAAGAATCGATATCCACAGGGTGCAACATCTACGGTGCAAGGTGCAACATCCGTCCAAAATGACGAAACAGTGCCGTACGACCTTTAGAAATGAGTGCATGGATTTGAAACATTGCGGTACCATGATGCACCACTCTCCAGCGATGGTAAATCATAGATCAGCCACGGGGATCCCGTTTTACAGAAAAAATCCACGTGACGAAAAAACGAAGGGAAAAAAACTTCCATGACCCGATTGAGGTTCGGATAGGATTTTTGGATATGAAACTAACCAGTGACGGTTGAAAGCTGTCATAGCTGTAGAACTCACAGATACCTTCGTTTTGACTGGTTATGGCTCCCGTAACTCTAAAGGAGCCAAGAGTTATGGCCCTCCGAAGAATCGATATCCACAGGGTGCAACATCTACGGTGCAAGGTGCAACATCCGTCCAAAATGACGAAACAGTGCCGTACGACCTTTAGAAATGAGTGCATGGATTTGAAACATTGCAGTACCATGGTGCACCACTCTCCAGCGATGGTAAATCATAGACCGGCCACGGGGATCCCGTTTTACAGAAAAAATCCACGTGACGAAAAAACGAAGGGTAAAAAACTTCCTCGACCCGATTGAGGTTCGGATAGAATTTTTTGGGTATGAAACTAACCAGTGACGGCTGAAAGCCGTCATAGCTGTAGAACTCACACATACCTTCGTTTTGACTGGTCATGGCTCCAGTAACTCTAAACGAGCCAAGAGTTATGGCCCTCCGAAGAATCGATATCCACAGGCTGCAACATCTACGGTGCAAGGTGCAACATCCGTCCAAAATGACGAAACAGTGTCGTACGTCCTTTAGAAATGAGTGCATGTTTTTGAAACATTGCAGTACCATGGTGCACCACTCTCCAGCGATGGCAAATCATAGACCAGCCACGGGGATCCCGTTTTACAGAAAAAATCCACGTGACGAAAAAACAAAGGGTAAAATACTTCCTTGACCCGATTGAGGTTCGGATAGGATTTTTTGGGTATGAAACTAACCAGTGACAGCTGAAAGCAGTCATAGCTGTAGAACTCACAGATACCTTCGTTTTGACTGGTTGTGGCTCCCGTAACTCTAAACGAGCCAAGAGTTATGGCCCTCCGAAGAATCAATATCCACAGGGTGCAACATCTACGGTGCAAGGTGCAACATCCGTCCAAAATGACGAAACAGTGCCGTACGGCCTTTAGAAATGGGTGCATGGATTGGAAACGGTGCAGTACCATGGTGCACCACTCTCCAGCGATGGTAAATCATAGACCAGCCACAGGGATTCCCTTTTACAGAAAAAATCCACGTGACGAAAAAACGAAGGGTAAAAAACTTCCATGACCCGATTGAGGTTCGGATAGGATTTTTTGGGTATGAAACTAACCAGTGACGGCTGAAAGCAGTCAAAGATGTAGAACTCACAAATACCTTCGTTTTGACTGGTTGTTGCTCCCGTAACTCTAAACGAGCCAAGAGTTATGGCCCTCCGAAGAATCGATATCCATAGGGTGCAACATCTACGGTGCAAGGTGCAACATCCGTCCAAAATGACGAAACAGTGCCTTACGACCTTTAGAAACGGGTGCATGGATTGGAAACGGTGCAGTACCATGGTGTACCACTCTCCAGCGATGGTAAATCATAGACCAGCCGCGGGAATTCCCTTTTACAGAAAAAATCCACGTGACGAAAAAACGAAGGGTAAAAAACTTCCATGACCCGATTGAGGTTCGGATAGGCTTTTTTGGGTATGAAAGTAACCAGTGACGGCTGAAAGATGTCATAGCTGTAGAACTCACAGATACCTGCGTTTTGACTGGTTATGGCTCTCGTAACTCTAAACGAGCCAAGAGTTATGGCCCTCCGAAGAATCGATATCCACAGGGTGCAACATCTACGGTGCAAGGTGCAACATCCGTCCAAAATGACGAAACAGTGCCGTACGACCTTTAGAAATGAGTGCATGGATTTGAAACATTGCAGTACCATGGTGCACCACTTTCCAGCGATGGTAAATCATAGATCAGCCACGGGGATCCCGTTTTACAGAAAAAATCCACGTGACGAAAAAACGAGGGGTAAAACAATTCCTTGACCCGATTGAGGTTCGGATAGGATTTTTTGGGTATGAAACTAACCAGTGACGGCTGAAAGCGGTCATACCTGTAGAACTCACAGATACCTTCGTTTTGACTGCCGTAACTCTAAAGGAGCCAAGAGTTATGGCCCTCCGAAGAATCGATATCCACAGGGTGCAACATATACAGTGCAAGGTGCAACATCCGTCCAAAATGATGAAACAGTGCCGTACGACCTTTAGAAATAAGTGCATGGATTTGAAACATTGCAGTACCATGGTGCACCACTCTCCAGCGATGGTAAATCATAGACCAGCCACGGGGATCCCGTTTTACAGAAAAAATCCACGTGACGAAAAAACGAAGGGTAAAATACTTCCTTGACCCGATTGAGGTTCGGATAGGATTTTTTGGGTATGAAACTAACCAGTGACGGCTGAAAGCCGTCATAGCTGTAGAACTCACAAATACCTTCGTTTTGACTGGTTATGGCACCCGTAACTCTAAACGAGCCAAGAGTTATGGCCCTACGAAGAATCGATATCCACAGGGTGCAACATCTACGGTGCAAGGTGCAACATCCGTCCAAAATGACGAAACAGTGCCGTACGACCTTTAGAAATGAGCGCATGGATTTGAAACATTGCAGTACCATGGTGCACCACTCTCCAGCGATGGTACATCATAGACCAGACACGGGGATCCCGTTTTACAGAAAAAATCCACGTGACGAAAAAACGAAGGGTAAAAAACTTCCTTGACCCGATTGAGGTTCGGATAGGATTTTTTGGGTATGAAACTAACCAGTGACGGCTGAAAGCCGTCATAGCTGTAGAACTCATAGATACCTTCATTTTGACTGGTTATGGCTCCCGTAACTCTAAACGAGCCAAGAGTTATGGCCCTCCGAAGAATCGATATCCACCGGGTGCAACATCTACGGTGCAAGGTGCAACATCCGTCCAAAATGACGAAACAGTGTCGTACGTCCTTTAGAAATGAGTGCATGTTTTTGAAACATTGCAGTACCGTGGTGCACCACTCTCCAGCGATGGTAAATCATAGACCAGCCACGGGGATCCCTTTTTACAGAAAAAATCCACGTGACGAAGAAACGAAGGGTAAAATACTTCCTTGACCCGATTGAGGTTCGGATAGGATTTTTTGGGTATGAAACTAACCATTGACGGCTGAAAGCGGTCATAGCTATAGAACTCACAGATACCTTCGTTTTGACTGGTTATGGCTCCCATAACTCTAAACGAGCCAAGAGTTATGGCCCTCCGAAGAATCGATATCCACAGGGTGCAACATCTACGGTGCAAGGTGCAACATCCGTCCAAAATGATGAAACAGTGCCGTACGACCTTTAGAAATGAGTGCATGGATTTGAAACATTGCAGTACCATGGTGCACCACTCTCCAGCGATGGTAAATCATAGACCAGCCACGGGGATCCCATTTTACAGAAAAAATCCACGTGACGAAAAAACGAAGGGTAAAATACTTCCTTGACCCGATTGAGGTTCGGATAGGATTTTTTGGGTATGAAACTAACCAGTGACGGCTGAAAGCGGTCATAGCTGTAGAACTCACAGATACCTTCGTTTTGACTGGTTATGGCTCCCGTAACTCTAAATGAGCCAAGAGTTATGGCCCTCCGAAGAATCGATATCCACAGGGTGCAACATCTACGTTGCAAGGTGCAACATCCGTCCAAAATGACGAAACAGTGCCGTACGACCTTTAGAAATGAGTGCATGGATTTGAAACGTTGCGGTACCATGGTGCACCACTCTCTATCGATGGTAAATCATAGACCAGCCACGGGGATCCCGTTTTGCAGAAAAAATCCACGTGACGAAAAACGAAGGGTACAAGAATCCCATGACCCGATTGAGGTTCGGATAGGATTTTTTGGGTATGAAACTAACCAGTTAAGGCTAAAAGCTGTTATAGCTGTAGAACTCACAGATACCTTTGTTTTGACTGGTTATGGCTCCCGTAACTCTAAACGAGCCAAGAGTTATGGCCCTCCGAAGAATCGATATCCACAGGGTGCAACATCTACGGTGCAAGGTGCAACATCCGTCCAAAATGACGAAACAGTGCCGTACGACCTTTAGAAATGAGTGCATGGATTTGAAACATTGCGGTACCATGGTGCACCACTCTCCAGCGATGGTAAATCATAGATCAGCCACGGGGATCCCGTTTTACAGAAAAAATCCACGTGACGAAAAAACGAAGGGAAAAAAACTTCGATGACCCGATTGAGGTTCGGATAGGATTTTTGTGTATGAAACTAACCAGTGACGGCTGAAAGCTGTCATAGCTGTAGAACTCACAGATACCTTCGTTTTGACTGGTTATGGCACCCGTAACTCTAAACGAGCCAAGAGTTATGGCCCTCCGAAGAATCGATATCCACAGGGTGCAACATCTACGGTGCAAGGTGCAACATCCGTCCAAAATGACGAAACAGTGCCGTACGACCTTTAGAAATGAGTGCATGGATTTGAAATATTGCAGTACCATGGTGCACCACTCTACAGTGATGGTAAATCATAGACCGGCCATGGGGATCCCGTTTTACAGAAAAAATCCACGTGACGAAAAAACGAAGGGCAAAAAACTTCCTTGACCCGATTGAGGTTCGGATAGGATTTTTTGGGTATGAAACTAACCAGTGACGGCTGAAAGCCGTCATAGCTGTAGAACTCACACATACCTTCGTTTTTACTGGTTATGGCTCCAGTAACTCTAAACGAGCCAAGAGTTATGGCCTTCCGAAGAATCGATATCCACAGGCTGCAACATCTACGGTGCAAGGTGCAACATCCGTCCAAAATGACGAAACAGTGTCGTACGTCCTTTAGAAATGAGTGCATGTTTTTGAAACATTGCAGTACCATGGTGCACCACTCTCTAGCAATGGTAAATCATAGACCAGCCACGGGGATCCCGTTTTACAGAAAAAATCCACGTGACGAAAAAACGAAGGGTAAAATACTTCCTTGACCCGATTGAGGTTCGGATAGGATTTTTTGGGTATGAAACTGACCAGTGACGGCTGAAAGCGGTCATAGCTGTAGAACTCACAGATACCTTCGTTTTGACTGGTTGTGGCTCCCGTAACTCTAAACGAGCCAAGAGTTATGGGCCTCCGAAGAATCGATATCCACATGGTGCAACATCTACGGTGCAAGGTGCAACATCCGTCCAAAATGACGAAACAGTGCCGTACGACCTTTAGAAATGGGTGCATGGATTGGAAACGGTGCAGTACCATGGTGCACCACTCTCCAGCGATGGTAAATCATAGACCAGCCACGGGGATTCCCTTTTACAGAAAAAATCCACGTGACGAAAAAACGAAGGGTAAAAAACTTCCATGACCCGATTGAGGTTCGGATAGGATTCTTTGGGTATGAAACTAACCAGTGACGGCTGAAAGCAGTCAAAAATGTAGAACTCACAAATACCTTCGTTTTGACTGGTTGTTGCTCCCGTAACTCTAAACGAGCCAAGAGTTATGGCCCTCGGAAGAATCGATATCCATAGGGTGCAACATCTACGGTGCAAGGTGCAACATCCGTCCAAAATGACGAAACAGTGCCGTACGACCTTTAGAAACGGGTGCGTGGATTGGAAACGGTGCAGTACCATGGTGCACCACTCTCCAGCGATGGTAAATCATAGAGCAGCCGCGGGAATTCCCTTTTACAGAAAAAATCCACGTGACGAAAAAACGAAGGGTAAAAAACTTTCATGACCCGATTGAGGTTCGGATAGGCTTTTCTGGGTATGAAAGTAACCAGTGATGGCTGAAAGCCGTCATAGCTGTAGAACTCACAGATACCTTCGTTTTGACTGGTTATGGCTCTCGTAACTCTAAACGAGCCAAGAGTTATGGCCCTCCGAAGAATCGATATCCACAGGGTGCAACATCTATGGTGCAAGGTGCAACATCCGTCCAAAATGACGAAATAGTGCCGTAGAACCTTTAGAAATGAGTGCATGGATTTGAAACATTGCAGTACCATGGTGCACCACTTTCCAGCGATGGTAAATCATAGATCAGCCACGGGGATCCCGTTTTACAGAAAAAATCCACGTGACGAAAAAACGAAGGGTAAAAAAATTCCTTGACCCGATTGAGGTTCGGATAGGATTTTTAGGGTAAGAAACTAACCAGTGATGGTTGAAAGCGGTCATACCTGTAGAACTCACAGATACCTTCGTTTTGACTGGTTATGGCTCCCGTAACTCTAAAGGAGCCAAGATTTATGGCCCTCCGAAGAATCGATATCCATAGGGTGCAACATCTACAGTGCAAGGTGCAACATCCGTCCAAAATGATGAAACAGTGCCGTACGTCCTTTAGAAATGAGTGCATGGATTTGAAACATTGCAGTACCATGGTGCACCACTCTCCAGCGATGGTAAATCACTCTCCAGCAGTAACTCTAAAAGAGCCAAGAGTTATGGCCCTCTGAAGAATCGATATCCACCGGGTGCAACATCTACGGTGCAAGGTGCAACATCCGTCCAAAATGACGAAACAGTGCCGTACGTCCTTTAGAAATGAGTGCATGTTTTTGAAACATTGCAGTACCATGGTGCACCACTCTCCAGCGATGGTAAATCATAGACCAGCCACGGGGATCCCGTTTTACAGAAAAAATCCACGTGACGAAGAAACGAAGGGTAAAATACTTCCTTTATCCGATTGAGGTTCGGATAGGATTTTTTGGGTATGAAACTAACCAGTGATGGCTGAAAGCGGTCATAGCTGTAGAACTCACAGATACCTTTGTTTTGACTGGTTATGGCTCCCGTAACTCTAAACGAGCCAAGAGTTATGGCCCTCCGAAGAATCGATATCCACAGGGTGCAACATCTACGGTGCAAGGTGCAACATCCGTCCAAAATGACGAAACAGTGCCGTACGATCTTTAGAAATGAGTGCATGGATTTGAAACATTGCGGTACCATGGTGCACCACTCTCCAGCGATGGTAAATCATAGACCAGCCACGGGGATCCCGTTTTACAGAAAAAATCCACGTGACGAAAAAAGAAGGGAAAAACACTTCCATGACCCGATTGAGGTTCGGATAGGATTTTTGGGTATGAAACTAACCAGCGACGGCTGAAAGCTGTCATAGCTGTAGAACTCACAGATACCTTCGTTTTGACTGGTTATGGCACCCGTAACTCTAAACGAGCCAAGAGTTATGGCCCTACGAAGAATCGATATCCACAGGGTGCAACATCTACGGTGCAAGGTGCAACATCCGTCCAAAATGACGAAACAGTGCCGTACGACCTTTAGAAATGAGTGCATGGATTTGAAACATTGCGGTACCATGGTGCACCACTCTCCAGCCACGGTAAATCATAGACCAGCCACGGGGATCCCGTTTTACAGAAAAAATCCACGTGACGAAAAAACGAAGGGTAAAAAACTTCCTTAACCCGATTGAGGTTCGGATAGGATTTTTTGGGTATGAAACTAACCAGTGACGGCTGAAAGCCGTCATAGCTGTAGAACTCACAGATACATTCGTTTTGACTGGTTATGGCTCCCGTAACTCTAAACGAGCCAAGAGTTATGGCCCTCCGAAGAATCGATATCCACAGGGTGCAACATCTACGGTGCAAGGTGCAACATCCGTCCAAAATGACGAAACAGTGCCGTACGTCCTTTAGAAATGAGTGCATGTTTTTGAAACATTGCAATACCATGGTGCACCACTCTCCAGCGATGGTAAATCATAGACCAGCCACGGGGATCCCGTTTTACAGAAAAAATCCACGTGACGAAAAAACGAAGGGTAAAATACTTCCTTGACCCGATTGAGGTTCGGATAGGATTTTTTGGGTATGAAACTAACCAGTGACGGCTGAAAGCGGTCATAGCTGTAGAACTCACAGATACCTTCGTTTTGAATGGTTATGGCTCCCGTAACTCTAAACGAGCCAAGAGTTATGGCCCTCCGAAGAATCGATATCCACAGGGTGCAACACTTCGGTGCAAGGTGCAACATCCGTCCAAAATGACGAAACTGTGCCGTACGACCTTTAGAAATGCGTGCATGGATTGGAAACGGTGCAGTACCATGGTGCACCACTCTCCAGCGTTGGTAAATCATAGACCAGCCACGGGGATCCCATTTTACAGAAAAAATCCACGTGACGAAAAAACGAAGGGTAAAAAACTTCCATGACCCGATTGAGGTTCGGATAGGCTTTTTGGGGTATGAAAGTAACCAATGACTGCTGAAAGCTGTCATAGCTGTAGAACTCACAGATTCCTTCGTTTTGACTGGTTATGGCTCCCGTAACTCTAAAGGAGCCAAGAGTTATGGCCCTCCGAATAATCGATATCCACTGGGTGCAACATCTACGGTGCAAGGTGCAACATCCGTCCAAAATGACGAAACAGTGCCGTACGACCTTTAGAAATGAGTGCATGGATTTGAAACATTGCAGTACCATGGTGCACCACTCTCCAGCGATGGTAAATCATAGACCAGCCACGGGGATCCCGTTTTACAGAAAAAATCCACGTGACGAAAAAACGAAGGGTAAAAAACTTCCTTGACCCGATTGAGGTTCGAATAGGATTTTTTGGGTATGAAACTAACCAGTGACGGCTGAAAGCTGTCATAGCTGTAGAACTCACAGATACCTTCGTTTTGACTGGTTATGGCTCCCGTAACTCTAAAGGAGCCAAGAGTTATGGCCCTCCGAAGAATCGATATCCAGAGGGTGCAACATCTACGGTGCAAGGTGCAACATCCGTCCAAAATGACGAAACAGTGCCGTACGACCTTTAGAAATGAGTGCATGGATTTGAAACATTGCAGTACCACGGTGCACCACTATCCAGCGATGGTAAATCATAGACCAGCCACGGGGATCCCGTTTTACAGAAAAAATATACGTGACGAAAAAACGAAGGGTAAAAAACTTCCATGACCCGATTGAGGTTCGGATATGATTTTTTGGGTATGAAACTAACCAGTGACGGATAAAAGCTGTCATAGCTGTAGAACTCACAGATACCTTCGTTTTGACTGGTTGTGGCTCCCGTAACTCTAAACGAGCCAAGAGTTATGGCCCTCCGAAGAATCGATATCCACAGGGTGCAACATCTACGGTGCAAGGTGCAACATCCGTCCAAAATGACGAAACAATGCCATACGACCTTTAGAAATGGGTGCATGGATTGAAAACGGTGCAGTACCATGGTGTACCACTCTCCAACGATGGTAAATCATAGACCAACCACGGAAATTCCCTTTTACAGAAAAAATCCACGTGACGAAAAAACGAAGGGTAAAAAACTTCCATGACGAGATTGAGGTTCAGATAGGATTTTTTTGGTATGAAACTAACCAGTGACGGCTGAAAGCAGTCACAGATGTAGAACTCACAAATACCTTCGTTTTGACTGGTTGTTGCTCCCGTAACTCTAAACGAGCCAAGAGTTATGGCCCTCCGAAGAATCGATATCCATAGGGTGCAACATCTACGGTGCAAGGTGCAACATCCGTCCAAAATGACGAAACAGTTCCGTACGACCTTTAGAAACGGGTGCATGGATTGGAAACGGTGCAGTACCATGGTGCACCACTCTCCAGCGATGGTAAATCATAGACCAGCCGCGGGAATTCCCTTTTACAGAAAAAATCCACGTGACGAAAAAACGAAGGGTAAAAAACTTCCATGACCCGATTGAGGTTCGGATAGGCTTTTTTGGGTATGAAAGTAACCAGTGACGGCTGAAAGCCGTCATAGCTGTAGAACTCACAGATACCTTCCTTTTGACTGGTTGTGGCTCCCGTAACTCTAAACGAGCCAAGAGTTATGGCCCTCCGAAGAATCGATATCCACAGGGTGCAACATCTACGGTGCAAGGTGCAACATCCGTCCAAAATGACGAAACAGTGCCGTACGACCTTTCGAAATGGGTGCATGGATTGAAAACGGTGCAGTACCATGGTGCACCACTCTCCAGCGTTGGTAAATCATAGACCAGCCACGGGGATCCCGTTTTACAGAAAAATTCCACGTGACGAAAAAACGAAGGGTAAAAAACTTCCATAACCCGATTGAGGTTCGGATAGGCTTTTTTGGGTATGAAAGTAACCAGTGACTGCTGAAAGCTGTCATAGCTGTAGAACTCACAGATTCCTTAGTTTTGACTGGTTATGGCTCCCGTAACTCTAAAGGAGCCAAGAGTTATGGCCCTCCGAAGAATCTATATCCACTGGGTGCAACATCTACGGTGCAAGGTGCATCATCCGTCCAAAATGACGAAACAGTGCCGTACGACCTTTAGAAATGAGTGCATGGATTTGAAACATTGCAGTACCATGGTGCACCACTCTCCAGCGATGGTAAATCATAGACCAGCCACGGGGATCCCGTTTCACTGAAAAAATCAACGTGACGAAAAAACGAAGGGTAAAAAACTTCCTTGACCCGATTGAGGTTCGGATAGGATTTTTTGGGTATGAAACTAACCAGTGACGGCTAAAAGCTGTCATACCTGTAGAACTCACAAATACCTTCGTTTTGACAGGTTATGGCTCCCGTAACTCTAAAGGAGCCAAGAGTTATGGCCCTCCGAAGAATCGATATCCACAAGGTGCAACATCTACGGTGCAAGGTGCAACATCCGTCCAAAATGACGAAACAGTGCCGTACGACCTTTAGAAATGAGTGCATGGATTTGAAACATTGCAGTGCCATGGTGCACCACTATCCAGCGATGGTAAATCATAGACCAGCCACGGGGATCCCGTTTTACAGAAAAAATCCACGTGACGAAAAAACGAAGGGTAAAAAACTTCCATGACCCGATCGAGGTTCGGATAGGATTTTTTGCGTATGAAACTAACCAGTGACGGCTGAAAGCCGTCACAGCTGTAGAACTCACAGATACCTTCGTTTTGACTGGTTGTGGCTCCCGTAACTCTAAACGAGCCAAGAGTTATGGCCCTCCGAAGAATCGATATCCACAGGGTGCAACATCTACGGTTTAAGGTGCAACATCCGTCCAAAATGACGAAACAGTGCCGTACGACCTTTAGAAATGGGTGCAAGGATTGGAAACGGTGCTGTGACGACCGCCCATGACTCCCGCACCAAAACAAGGGAATAGTGCGCTGAAAGACGTGCTAGGCAGCCATGGACGATAGTCAAGGGTAGAATAAACATCGCAGAATTTATCGTATAACTCACAGCGCATGGATAAAATACAATAGAGAAATATAATATAGTGAAGCTCCACAGAACATAACATCATCATATAAGCAACATAGCAGTTTTATACAATCATCCACACCAATCCATACATGAAAGCCTCACTACAAATCACTCAACCAAATACAGCAGCGAATACCCAGTACATATAGTAAGAAAACTAATATGCATAGCCTCTTGCACGTCTTCGTCATCATCAGCGGAAAACTCTAAGCACAGCACCTGCCACCTGCTACCTAGTCTGCCCATCCCAACATGGATGAACAGCCCAAGGTAATAAGAGGAGACATAAAACCTTGAGTCAGACAAAGTCTTAGTGAGCAGTAAATTAACAATCAAACATACCAAAAGAGCATAAGGGATAAAAGGAATAGGAACCAAACCATCCCACTCCACCTCATCTCACAGTGATAGCCCCCAGACACACACTAAAGAGAATCAAGCATAGAATAGCAGGTAATTAAAATAAAGCAATAATCACTCGAGTCAAGGACGATGTTTTCCAAATACAAACCCCCAAGGCCTAAACCAAGATCAGATAAGCACCCAGAAAACACCGCTCTTGAGACCGAATGATAGTACAACCAAACATCCATGACTCTGGCTATCACTGCATCATTGCCTTGATTTCACCGTTAGTTGAATGACCACCTGTCAAGGGCTAATGGTAACCCCGGTCTAGACATAACTCCGCACGTCATCGTGACCCGTGCCTAAGCCGAACGCATCAGCCCAGAGTACTAGCACGTCATCGTGACCCGTGCCTGGAACGTCATCGTGACCCGTTCCAACGTACCCTTGCTTTGAGTATGCTAGAACCTTCAACAACGATGAGATCTTAGCCTCCTAGTCATCCTCCTCGACAACTATTTCCATACTAGCTCAAGCGCCTCTCAAGCTAACCATTATCCACCCCAACCCGGACCGCATCACCGAGTTATAACTTTGCACGTCGTCATGACCCGTGCTTGGAACGTCTTCGTGACCCGTCCCATCACAACATATGTCTTGCCTCATCACATCATAGCAAAGTCTCTCATCTTGGAACATCATCATGGCCCGTCCCATTTCAACATATGCCTTGCCTCATCACACCATAGCAAAGCCCCATCTCAATATCATGCTTTGCCTTCTCACATCATGGCAAGATCCCACACCCTCGAATCCATCCATATGAGCTTCCACATCCGCTTCATATGCTACAGGCAGCTTCCACCATTCATGAGCCTTTCCACTTAGCTTTTGAATCATCTCGAACCATCTTGTTCCAAATCAACTACAAGCTAACTTGGAGCAATCAAATCTATCATACATTCACACAATCAATCATTAATACAACCAATCAAGCATTCAAACAAGATCTAACAAGCAATATCAAGTATAATGGCAATTTCGTAAATAAATGAGCAAAAGTCCAACATATGTGAAATCATGGTTTTTAGTATAGATCTATCAAATCTAAAACATGGGTTTTGTCTCTAATACTTGTTAAACTAACTTGCATAAGTAAGCATCTTCAAAAACAATGGATCTAGACTTGGATCTAAGAAAGATGCATGAAATCTCTAACTTAAACACATAAACAAGCCACCAATCCAATATACTCCTTTGGATCCGCGTGAGAGATAACTACCACTCACCAAATCACCCAAACACTATGAAAACTACACACTTCAGATCTGGACAGCGGAGATCAAGGCTTGATCCGGCAATATCTCGCTTCAAACGATGAAATCTAGCTCGAACGGATGAAGATCTTCAACTTTGGCACTTGGATCTTCGATCTTGATCTTCGATCTTGGATGGATGTTAGAATTAGATTGGAATGGAGAAAAGAAGATGAAGAAATGTTGTAGACAAGTCTTCAAAATGGCAGCACTTCGTCGCTTCAAAAACCGGTGCCAAAAAGTGAGCCGAACCCCTCTATTTATAGGCTGGAACCTCCCTGAGTCGTCGCCCCATGAGTCGGTCCCGACTCATCATGAGTCGTCCACGACTCATCTCCTGCCGACTCATCCTTGCCTACTCACGACCTAGCACAGCCGACCCTGCGACTTAACTATACAACATATACTGCCGACTTAACACTAACCCAGATGCCGACTTAAATTCTACCGACTCAAAGACCTAACGACTCAACACAGCAAGAAGGTCACACGACTTAAGACACATACGACTTATCCCGGCCGACCTAAGCCTAATCCTTATCCCACGAGACACGACTCAAAAGCCTAAGTCCCCAACGACTTATCCACTAAGTCGGCCCACCGACCTAAGCCTTAGATCTTATAAACCGTTAACCCCTATAAGCCGCTACAACCTTAAGTCGTCTAAGCCCCTTGAGTCGGTCCCTATGAGTCGGTCACGACTCATCACCTAACTTGCTAACTCGCACAAGCCTATAGGTCGTTACTCCTCTTAACTCGTTAGCTCCTTAGGTCGTATAACTTCCTAGGTTGGCCAAAGCCTTAAATCGTTACTTCCACTAACTCGTACACGACCTAACCACTATCCCACTAAGTCGTGTACGACTTAGACCCTAGGCCCACTGAGTCGTTATCTCTTATATCTCCTTAACCCGTTAGCTACCTTGCACACAGTTGACTCGTGCCCAAGCTAACTCGCTAACGACTCATAGTTTCTTAACTCGGCAACCCTATAAGTCGGTCACGACTCATCACTTCACTCGGGTAACTTCTAAACGACTCAAGCTAGAGGCAACACAAACAACATTATCGACCTGCAAATTCTACGATTTATCGACACGTAAAATACGGGTCGTTACATTCTCTCCCCCTTAGGAATTTCGCCCCCGAAATTCCAAGCAAACAATAGCAATCACAATTATTCCGCATGCCTACCATCCATAGCAATCAACAAACCATGCATCCAATTCTAGCCTAGCATGCAGAATTCTAAGACTTAGAACAAGCTACAAATTCATGAGATGTCACGACACTTTAGGGCAATACCCCGAAGAATCCGGGATGAGCTGCCTTCATCCTCTCTTCCTCCTCCCACGTACAGTCGTTAACATCATCACTCCATTGTACCTTGAGCAACGTAATCGTCTTCCTCCTAAGCTGTTTCGTATCAGTTTCAACAATACGAAGCGGCTTACGAGGTCTCGTAACCACTGGATCAACCTCCAAATCTTCACAGCTATCAGCAGAAACCACAGTAGTTGGGTCATGCACACATTTCCGTAGATAAGATACATGAAAAACATTGTGCACACCCACCATCTTTTCCGGTAACTCCAATCTATAAGCGAGCTTTCCAATACGCTCGATAATCGGGAATGGTCCAACAAATCTCGAAGTCAACTTTCCTTTCTTCCCCAACCTTATAGCATTCTTCAATGGAGAAATCTTCACAAAAACCATATCACCCACGTCGAATTCCAAATCCTTTCGACGATTATCTGCATAACTTTTCTGACGATCTTGGGCTGCCTTCATTCGTTGCCGAATGATCTCTATACAATTCGAAGTCTGTCGAATCATCTCTGGCCCAAGTATCAGCTTTTCTCCAGTTTCCAACCAACATGTCGGAGAGTTACACGGTCTTCCATATAATGCTTCATATGGTGCCATACCAATACTCGACTGATAACTGTTATTATAAGCAAACTCCACCAAATGAAGGTGATCTTCCCATGATCCTCCGAAGTCCAAAACACATGCTCTAAGAAGATCTTCCAAAACTCGGTTGACTCTCTCAGTCTGACCATCTGTTTGAGGGTGATAAGCTGTACTAAAACATAACTCGGTCCCCAAAACTTCCTGGAAGCTCTTCCAAAATCCACTAGTGAACAATGGGTCTCGATCGCTCACTATACTCTTCGGAATACCATGGAATCGAACAATCCACTTCACATACAACTCAGCCAACTTCGATGCAGTCCTAGTCGATCGAACAGGAATGAACCTTGCACTCTTAGTCAAACGATCTACTATGACCCAAATCCCTTCATTCCCTGTCCTGGTTCTAGGTAGACCATCGATAAAATCCATCGACACTTGCTCCCACTTCCATGTAGGAACCTCTAATGGCTGAAGTAATCCACTGGGCTTCTTCTGCTCGGCTTTCACCAACTGGCAGTTCATACACTTGGAAATAAAACTTCCAACATCTTTCTTCATACCTTCCCAGTAGTAAGCTCTCTTCATATCCTGATACATCTTATTTCCACCTGGATGAATTGTCAACTTCGAGTGATGACTTTCCCTCAGAACCTCATCTCTCAATCCATCAATATCGGGAACAACCAATCGTCCTTGCTTTCGAAGCCAACCCTCTCGATCGACCTCGAATCCTTTTTCCTTCTCTGGGTCCAATCCAGATTCCAAATCACGGATAATCTTGACAAGCTTATCATCTCTCTTTTGGCTCTCGCCAATCCTTTCCACAAGAGTAGGCCTTATCGATAAGTTTGCCAACATCTCAGGTTCCAACTCACATCTAGGCCTGAAGTCAAATCCAGCCAAATACTCAAGACTCTTCCACTCCGAAAACATGGCTCCCAACCCTGCATGTCTTCGACTTAACGCATCAGCCACTGCGTTACCTTTTCCCGGAGTATAGGCTATACCAAAATCATAAGATGCTAGGAACTCTAGCCACCGTTGCTGTCGAAGATTCAAATCCTTTTGGGAGAACAGATACTTCAACGACTTATGATCTGTAAACAACTCGAATCTAACTCCCAATAGATAGTGTCTCCACATCTTCAAAGCAAACACAATCGCCGCTAACTCCAAATCATGAGTCGGATAATTCCTTTCGTGCGGCTTCAGTTGTCGACTAGCATACGCGACAACTTTACCCTTCTGCATTAGCACTGCTCCAAGTCCAGTGCCACATGCATCGGTGTAAACCACCATCTCATCATTCCCACTTGGAATAGTCAAAACAGGAGCACTCGTCAGTCGCTCTTTCAGGATTACGAAAGCTTGCTCACACTTGTCATCCCAACTGAACACTTGGTTCTTCTTCGTCAATCCTGTTAACGGTGCAGCTGTCTTGGAAAAGTCTTTGATAAACCGACGATAATATCCTGCTAATCCAAGAAAACTTCTCACATCAGATGCATTCTTAGGTCTAATCCAATCCTGGATTGCTGCTACCTTAGCGGGATCAACTGCTATTCCATTTCCAGAGATAACATGGCCTAGGAACCTCACTTTACTCTTCCAGAAGTGACACTTCGAAAACTTAGCCTTCAGCTGAAGTTTCCGTAGTATTTCCAAAACAATCCTCAAGTGCGTCTTGTGCTCTTCCTCAGTTCTGGAATAAACCAAAATATCATCCACGAACACAAGCACAAACTTATTCAACTGATCTCTGAATACTCTATTCATAAGATCCACAAAATATGCTGGCGCGTTAGTCAACCCAAACGGCATTACCAGCCACTCATAAAACCCGGATGGTGTCCTGAAAGCAGTCTTCGGCACACTATCCTTCGCTACTCTTAACTGGTGAAATCCCGTTGCCAAATCCATCTGAGAAAACACCTTAGCCTCGTGAAGCTGGTCAAACAAGTCATCTATTCTCGGCAATGGATACTTGTTCTTCTTAGTCACCTTATTCAGCTCACGATAATCAACACACAACCTCAACGATCCATCCGCTTTGGTTGCGAACACAACGGGCGCACCCCATTCGGACACACTTCTCCGAATGAATCCTTTTCGCAAAAGGTCATCAACTTGCACCTTCAGCTCTTGCTGCTCCCTCGGTGCCATCCGCCTAAGAGGCATCACAACAGGTCTGGCTCCCTCAACTAGATCGATACGAAACTCGATCTCCCTATGCGGCGGCAACCCTTTGACTTCGTCAAAGACATCCTCAAATCCATTCACAATAGGCACTGATGACAGTCCATCCCGTGGAACAACCAGCGAATACATGAAGCTCATGAAGACGCCTTCTTCATGCTTACATCGTATCACAACCTTTCTCCCATCCACCTTCCCGACTGTCACCTCAAGCCTCTCACAATCAATCCTTGCCGCATACTTCCTAAGCCAGTCCATACCCAAAATAATTCCGAACCCCGCAAAGTTCAGAACAAAGCAATCACAAACAAACGAGCAATCATGACTCGACACAACTAGACCACGGCATATCATACACAAACATGACGAACCCCCAACTGGATTAGTCACAACCAATGGCCTATCAATAATATCCGATTTCAAACCTAACCGGCCTACCAAATCATCACAAACAAAAGAATGCGACGCTCCAGTATCAAACAACACTCTAACTGGAACACCACAAATAGAAAGAGTACCTTGAACCACCACACTCTTCCCTTTCTCTTCAGCAGTAGGAGCTCTTGAAGATGACGGCACAGCTTCCAAAGCATAAGCTTGCACAACCTGCCTATCTTTCCTCGGCTCTGGACAGTCCTTCTTGATGTGTCCCAGCTTATCACAGTTGTGGCACTTCAACTGCACCTTTGGATTCTTACAATCCCGGGAGAAATGACCCTTCTGTCGGCAGTTATAGCAGGTCACTTCGCCCTTTGGCTTCTTCTGGCCATCCCTACCTTTCTGCTGTTGCTGCTTCCTCTTCTTATTGCCACTCTGCTGTGGTTTAGGTCCTTCCCTGGTTACAGCAACAACAGAACTTTCCTTAGGGAACAAACTCTCATGCCTCAAAGCTTTCTCCACAAGCTTTTCAAATGGATCGTCCAGATGATCCACTAACTGCCTTCCCAGATAAGCATCCAGACCAGTCACAAACTTTTCATTCTTCTGGTAGGGAGAATCAATATACGATCTGGCATACTTAGACAAAGCTTCGAACTCAGAGATATACTCAAGAACAGGCCTCCCTCCTTGCTTGAGCTCTACAAACCTCTTGAACAGAGCAGACTTCTGAACAGTGGAGATGAACTTGGCCTCAAATCTGACTTGGAATTGCTCCCAAGTAATCTCTTCCTCTGGTGTATCTATAGTGATAGAATTCCACCAATCAGCAGCTCTTCCCTGAAGCTGTCTCGATGCAAGCTTCCTCTTGGTTGCATCCTCAATTCCTATGTCACCAAAAATCCTTCGACATGCATCAATCCATCTCTGCACCTCAATAGTCGACTCCGTTCCCAAGAAAGCTCTCCCTCCAAGAGAAGTATAATCCTTACAAAGCTTGGCAAAATCTACTGGCCTTGGAGCCTGGACTTGAACTCCCACATCCACAGAAGATCCTGAAGCTGGTACCCTCCTCATGATAGAAGTCATCATAGCTTCAAACATAGCTCCATAATCAACAGCTTCCCTAGCAGCTCGACTATCCCTCGCAGCTTGTCTCTCACTTCGACTCATCCTTAATATCTGTAAAAAGAATGATTAGAACACCTTAAGAAACAACTGCACAAGGAGTTCAAATCCTTCTAAGCTACTATATCATATATAGTAATCACCCATCAAAATACAATTACGTCTCTCTTACGTAGTTACGTCAGCGAGCGTTGGCTAAAATCGATTAACCAAAGCTCTGATACCAAATGTGACGACCGCCCATGACTCCCGCACCAAAACAAGGGAATAGTGCGCTGAAAGACGTGCTAGGCAGCCATGGACGATAGTCAAGGGTAGAATAAACATCGCAGAATTTATCGTATAACTCACAGCGCATGGATAAAATACAATAGAGAAATATAATATAGTGAAGCTCCACAGAACATAACATCATCATATAAGCAACATAGCAGTTTTATACAATCATCCACACCAATCCATACATGAAAGCCTCACTACAAATCACTCAACCAAATACAGCAGCGAATACCCAGTACATATAGTAAGAAAACTAATATGCATAGCCTCTTGCTCGTCTTCGTCATCATCAGCGGAAAACTCTAAGCACAGCACCTGCCACCTGCTACCTAGTCTGCCCATCCCAACATGGATGAACAGCCCAAGGTAATAAGAGGAGACATAAAACCTTGAGTCAGACAAAGTCTTAGTGAGCAGTAAATTAACAATCAAACATACCAAAAGAGCATAAGGGATAAAAGGAATAGGAACCAAACCATCCCACTCCACCTCATCTCACAGTGATAGCCCCCAGACACACACTAAAGAGAATCAAGCATAGAATAGCAGGTAATTAAAATAAAGCAATAATCACTCGAGTCAAGGACGATGTTTTCCAAATACAAACCCCCAAGGCCTAAACCAAGATCAGATAAGCACCCAGAAAACACCGCTCTTGAGACCGAATGTTAGTACAACCAAACATCCATGACTCTGGCTATCACTGCATCATTGCCTTGATTTCACCGTTAGTTGAATGACCACCTGTCAAGGGCTAATGGTAACCCCGGTCTAGACATAACTCCGCACGTCATCGTGACCCGTGCCTAAGCCGAACGCATCAGCCCAGAGTACTAGCACGTCATCGTGACCCGTGCCTGGAACGTCATCGTGACCCGTTCCAACGTACCCTTGCTTTGAGTATGCTAGAACCTTCAACAACGATGAGATCTTAGCCTCCTAGTCATCCTCCTCGACAACTATTTCCATACTAGCTCAAGCGCCTCTCAAGCTAACCATTATACACCCCAACCCGGACCGCATCACCGAGTTATAACTTTGCACGTCGTCATGACCCGTGCTTGGAACGTCTTCGTGACCCGTCCCATCACAACATATGTCTTGCCTCATCACATCATAGCAAAGTCTCTCATCTTGGAACGTCATCATGGCCCGTCCCATTTCAACATATGCCTTGCCTCATCACACCATAGCAAAGCCCCATCTCAATATCATGCTTTGCCTTCTCACATCATGGCAAGATCCCACACCCTCGAATCCATCCATATGAGCTTCCACATCCGCTTCATATGCTACAGGCAGCTTCCACCATTCATGAGCCTTTCCACTTAGCTTTTGAATCATCTCGAACCATCTTGTTCCAAATCAACTACAAGCTAACTTGGAGCAATCAAATCTATCATACATTCACACAATCAATCATTAATACAACCAATCAAGCATTCAAACAAGATCTAACAAGCAATATCAAGTATAATGGCAATTTCGTAAATAAATGAGCAAAAGTCCAACATATGTGAAATCATGGTTTTTAGTATAGATCTATCAAATCTAAAACATGGGTTTTGTCTCTAATACTTGTTAAACTAACTTGCATAAGTAAGCATCTTCAAAAACAATGGATCTAGACTTGGATCTAAGAAAGATGCATGAAATCTCTAACTTAAACACATAAACAAGCCACCAATCCAATATACTCCTTTGGATCCGCGTGAGAGATAACTACCACTCACCAAATCACCCAAACACTATGAAAACTACACACTTCAGATCTGGACAGCGGAGATCAAGGCTTGATCCGACAATATCTCGCTTCAAACGATGAAATCTAGCTCGAACGGATGAAGATCTTCAACTTTGGCACTTGGATCTTCGATCTTGATCTTCGATCTTGGATGGATGTTAGAATTAGATTGGAATGGAGAAAAGAAGATGAAGAAATGTTGTAGACAAGTCTTCAAAATGGCAGCACTTCGTCGCTTCAAAAACCGGTGCCAAAAAGTGAGCCGAACCCCTCTATTTATAGGCTGGAACCTCCCTGAGTCGTCGCCCCATGAGTCGGTCCCGACTCATCATGAGTCGTCCACGACTCATCTCCTGCCGACTCATCCTTGCCGACTCACGACCTAGCACAGCCGACCCTGCGACTTAACTATACAACATATACTGCCGACTTAACACTAACCCAGATGCCGACTTAAATTCTACCGACTCAAAGACCTAACGACTCAACACAGCAAGAAGGTCACACGACTTAAGACACATACGACTTATCCCGGCCGACCTAAGCCTAATCCTTATCCCACGAGACACGACTCAAAAGCCTAAGTCCCCAACGACTTATCCACTAAGTCGGCCCACCGACCTAAGCCTTAGATCTTATAAACCGTTAACCCCTATAAGCCGCTACAACCTTAAGTCGTCTAAGCCCCTTGAGTCGGTCCCTATGAGTCGGTCACGACTCATCACCTAACTTGCTAACTCGCACAAGCCTATAGGTCGTTACTCCTCTTAACTCGTTAGCTCCTTAGGTCGTATAACTTCCTAGGTTGGCCAAAGCCTTAAATCGTTACTTCCACTAACTCGTACACGACCTAACCACTATCCCACTAAGTCGTGTACGACTTAGACCCTAGGCCCACTGAGTCGTTATCTCTTATATCTCCTTAACCCGTTAGCTACCTTACACACAGTTGACTCGTGCCCAAGCTAACTCGCTAACGACTCATAGTTTCTTAACTCGGCAACCCGATGAGTCGGTCACGACTCATCACTTCACTCGGGTAACTTCTAAACGACTCAAGCTAGAGGCAACACAAACAACACTATCGACCTGCAAATTCTACGATTTATCGACACGTAAAATACGGGTCGTTACAGGTGCAGTACCATGGTGCACCACTCTCCAGCGTTGGTAAATCATAGACCAGCCACGGGGATCCCGTTTTACAGAAAAAATCCACGTGACGAAAAAACGAAGGGTAAAAAACTTCCATGACCCGATTGAGGTTCGGATAGGATTTTTTGGGTATGAAACTAACCAGTGACGGCTGAAAGCCGTCACAGCTGTAGAACTCACAGATACCTTCGTTTTGACTGGTTGTGGCTCCCGTAACTGTAAACGAGCCAAAAGTTATGGCCCTCCGAAGAATCGATATCCACAGGGTGCAACATCTACGGTGCAAGGTGCAACATCCGTCCAAAATGACGAAACAGTGCCGTACGACCTTTAGAAATGGGTGCATGGATTGGAAACGGTGCAGTACCATGGTGCACCACTCTCCAGCGATGGTAAATCATAGACCAGCCACGGGAATTCCCTTTTACAGAAAAAATCCACGTGACGAAAAAAGTAGGGTAAAAAACTTCCATGACCCGATTGAGGTTCGGATAGGATTTTTTGGGTATGAAACTAACCAGTGACGGCTGAAAGCTGTCACAGATGTAGAACTCACAAATACCTTCGTTTTGACTAGTTGTTGCTCCCGTAACTCTTAACGAGCCAAGAGTTATGGCCCTATGAAGAATCGATATCCACAGGGTGCAACATCTACGGTGCAAGGTGCAACATCCGTCCAAAATGACGAAACACTGCCGTACGATCTTTAGAAATGAGTGCATGGATTTGAAACATTGCGGTACCATGGTGCACCACTCTCCAGCGATGGTAAATCATAGACCAGCCACGGGGATCCCGTTTTACAGAAAAAATCCACGTGACGAAAAAAGAAGGGAAAAACACTTCCATGACCCGATTGAGGTTCGGATAGGATTTTTGGGTATGAAACTAACCAGTGACGGCTGAAAGCTGTCATAGCTGTAGAACTCACAGATACCTTCGTTTTGACTGGTTATGGCACCCGTAACTCTAAACGAGCAAAGAGTTATGGCCCTACGAAGAATCGATATCCACAGGGTGCAACATCTACGGTGCAAGGTGCAACATCCGTCCAAAATGACGAAACAGTGCCGTACGACCTTTAGAAATGAGTGCATGGATTTGAAACATTGCAGTACCATGGTGCACCACTCTCCAGCGATGGTAAATCATGGACCAGCCACGGGGATCCCGTTTTACAGAAAAAATCCCCGTGACGAAAAAACGAAGGGTAAAAAACTTCCTTGACCCGATTGAGGTTCGGATAGGATTTTTGGGTATGAAACAAACCAGTGATGGCTGAAAGCTGTCATAGCTGTAGAACTCACAGATACCTTCGTTTTGACTGGTTATGGCACCCGTAACTCTAAACGAGCCAAGAGTTATGGCCCTACGAAGAATCGATATCCACGGGTGCAACATCTACGGTGCAAGGTGCAACATCCGTCCAAAATGACGAAACAGTGTCGTACGACCTTTAGAAATGAGTGCATGGATTTGAAACATTGCAGTACCATGGTGCACCACTCTCCAGCGATGGTAAATCATAGACCAGCCACGGGGATCCCGTTTTACAGAAAAAATCCACGTGACGAAAAAACGAAGGGTAAAAAACTTCATTGACCCGATTGAGGTTCGGATAGGATTTTTTGGGTATGAAACTAACCAGTGACGGCTGAAAGCGGTCATAGCTGTAGAACTCACAGATACCTTCGTTTTGACTGGTTATGGCTCCCGTAACTCTAAACGAGCCAAGAGTTATGGCCCTCCGAAGAATCGATATCCACAGGGTGCAACATCTACGGTGCAAGGTGCAACATCCGTCCAAAATGACGAAACAGTGCCGTACGTCCTTTAGAAATGAGTGCATGTTTTTGAAACATTGCAGTACCATGGTGCACCACTCTCCAGCGATGGTAAATCATAGACCAGCCACGGGGATCCCGTTTTACAGAAAAAATCCACGTGACGAAAAAACGAAGGGTAAAATACTTCCTTGACCCGATTGAGGTTCGGATAGGATTTTTTGGGTATGAAACTAACCAGTGACGGCTGAAAGCGGTCATAGCTGTAGAACTCACAGATACCTTCGTTTTGAATGGTTATGGCTCCCGTAACTCTAAACGAGCCAAGAGTTATGGCCCTCCGAAGAATCGATATCCACAGGGTGCAACACTTCGGTGCAAGGTGCAACATCCGTCCAAAATGACGAAACTGTGCCGTACGACCTTTAGAAATGGGTGCATGGATTGGAAACGGTGCAGTACCATGGTGCACCACTCTCCAGCGTTGGTAAATCATAGACCAGCCACGGGGATCCCGTTTTACAGAAAAAATCCACGTGACGAAAAAACGAAGGGTAAAAAACTTCCATGACCCGATTGAGGTTCGGATAGGCTTTTTGGGGTATGAAAGTAACCAATGACTACTGAAATCTGTCATAGCTGTAGAACTCACAGATTCCTTCGTTTTGACTGGTTATGGCTCCCGTAACTCTAAAGGAGCCAAGAGTTATGGCCCTCCGAATAATCGATATCCACTGGGTGCAACATCTACGGTGCAAGGTGCAACATCCGTCCAAAATGACGAAACAGTGCCGTACGACCTTTAGAAATGAGTGCATGGATTTGAAACATTGCAGTACCATGGTGAACCACTCTCCAGCGATGGTAAATCATAGACCAGCCACGGGGATCCCGTTTTACAGAAAAAATCCACGTGACGAAAAAACGAAGGGTAAAAAACTTCCTTGACCCGATTGAGGTTCGAATAGGATTTTTTGGGTATGAAACTAACCAGTGACGGCTGAAAGCGGTCATAGCTGTAGAACTCACGGATACCTTCGTTTTGACTAGTTATGGCTCCCGTAACTCTAAAGGAGCCAAGAGTTATGGCCCTCCGAAGAATCGATATCCACAGGGTAAAACATCTACGGTGCAAGGTGCAACATCCGTCCAAAATGACGAAACAGTGCCGTATGACCTTTAGAAATGAGTGCATGGATTTGAAACATTGCAGTACCATGGTGCACCACTCTCCAGCGATGGTAAATCATAGACCAGCCACGGGGATCCCGTTTTACAGAAAAAATCCACGTGACGAAAAAACGAAGGGTAAAAAACTTCCTTGACCCGATTGAGGTTCGAATAGGATTTTTTGGGTATGAAACTAACCAGTGACGGCTGAAAGCGATCATAGCTGTAGAACTCACAGATACCTTCGTTTTGACTGGTTATGGCTCCCGTAACTCTAAAGGAGCCAAGAGTTATGGCCCTCCGAATAATCGATATCCACTGGGTGCAACATCTACGGTGCAAGGTGCAACATCCGTCCAAAATGACGAAACAGTGCCGTACGACCTTTAGAAATGAGTGCATGGATTTGAAACATTGCAGTACCATGGTGCACCACTATCCAGCGATGGTAAATCATAGACCAGCCACGGGGATCCCGTTTTACAGAAAAAATCTACGTGACGAAAAAACGAAGGGTAAAAAACTTCCATGACCCGATTGAGGTTCGGATATGATTTTTTGGGTATGAAACTAATCAGTGATGGCTAAAAGCCATCATAGCTGTAGAACTCACAGATACCTTCGTTTTGACTGGTTGTGGCTCCCGTAACTCTAAACGAGCCAAGAGTTATGGCCCTCCGAAGAATCGATATCCACAGGGTGCAACATCGACGGTGCAAGGTGCAACATCCGTCCAAAATGACGAAACAGTGCCATACGACCTTTAGAAATGGGTGCATGGATTGGAAACGATGCAGTACCATGGTGTACAACTCTCCAGCGATGGTAAATCATAGACCAACCAAGGAAATTCCCTTTTACAGAAAAAATCCACGTGACGAAAAAACGAAGGGTAAAAAACTTCCATGACCAGATTGAGGTTCAGATAGGATTTTTTGGGTATGAAAATAACCAGTGACGGCTGAAAGCAGTCACAGATGTAGAACTCAAAAATACTTTCGTTTTGACTGGTTGTTGCTCCCGTAACTCTAAACGAGCCAAGAGTTATGGCCCTCCGAAGAATCGATATCCATAGGGTGCAACATCTACGGTGCAAGGTGCAACATCCGTCCAAAATGACGAAACAGTTCCGTACGACCTTTAGAAACGGGTGCATGGATTGGAAACGGTGCAGTACCATGGTGCACCACTCTCCAGCGATGGTAAATCATAGACCAGCCGCGGGAATTCCCTTTTACAGAAAAAATCCACGTGACGAAAAAACGAAGGGTAAAAAACTTCCATGACCCGATGGAGGTTCGGATAGGCTTTTTTGGGTATGAAAGTAACCAGTGACGGCTGAAAGCCGTCATAGCTGTAGAACTCACAGATACCTTCCTTTTGACTGGTTGTGGCTCCCGTAACTCTAAACGAGCCAAGAGTTATGGCCCTCCGAAGAATCGATATCCACAGGGTGCAACATCTACGGTGCAAGGTGCAACATCCGTCCAAAATGACGAAACAGTGCCGTACGACCTTTAGAAATGGGCGCATGGATTGGAAACGGTGCAGTACCATGGTGCACCACTCTCCAGCGTTGGTAAATCATAGACCAGCCACGGGGATCCCGTTTTACAGAAAAAATCCACGTGACGAAAAAACGAAAGGTAAAAAACTTCCATGACCCGATTGAGGTTCGGATAGGCTTTTTTGGGTATGAAAGTAACCAGTGACTGCAGAAAGCTGTCATAGCTGTAGAACTCACAGATTCCTTAGTTTTGACTGGTTATGGCTCCCGTAACTCTAAAGGAGCCAAGAGTTATGGCCCTCCGAAGAATCGATATCCACTGGGTGCAACATCTACGGTGCAAGGTGCATCATCCGTCCAAAATGACGAAACAGTGCCGTACGACCTTTAGAAATGAGTGCATGGATTTGAAACATTGCAGTACCATGGTGCACCACTCTCCAGCGATGGTAAATCATAGACCAGCCACGGGGATCCCGTTTCACTGAAAAAATCCACGTGACGAAAAAACGAAGGGTAAAAAACTTCCTTGACCCGATTGAGGATCGGATAGGATTTTTTGGGTTTGAAACTAACCAGTGACGGCTAAAAGCTGTCATAGCTGTAGAACTCACAGATACCTTCGTTTTGACTGGTTATAGCTCCCGTAACTCTAAAGGAGCCAAGAGTTATGGCCCTCCGAAGAATCGATATCCACAAGGTGCAACATCTACGGTGCAAGGTGCAACATCCGTCCAAAATGACGAAACAGTGCCGTACGACCTTTAGAAATGAGTGCATGGATTTGAAACATTGCAGTACCATGGTTAACCACTATCCAGCGATGGTAAATTATAGACCAGCCACGGGGATCCTGTTTTACAGAAAAAATCCACGTGACGAAAAAACGAAGGGTAAAAAACTTCCATGACCCGATCGAGGTTCGGATAGGATTTTTTGGGTATGAAACTAACCAGTGACGGCTAAAAGCCGTCACAGCTGTAGAACTCACAGATACCTTCGTTTTGACTGGTTGTGGCTCCCGTAACTCTAAACGAGACAAGAGTTATGGCCCTCCGAAGAATCGATATCCACAGGGTGCAACATCTACGGTGCAAGGTGCAACATCCGTCCAAAATGACGAAACAGTGCCGTACAACCTTTAGAAATGGGTGCATGGATTGGAAACGGTGCAGTACCATGGTGCACCACTCTCCAGCGTTGGTAAATCATAGACCAGCCACGGGGATCCCGTTTTACAGAAAAAATCCACGTGACGAAAAAACGAAGGGTAAAAAACTTCCATGACCCGATTGAGGTTCGGATAGGATTTTTTGGGTATGAAACTAACCAGTGACGGCTGAAAGCCGTCACAGCTGTAGAACTCATAGATACCTTCGTTTTGACTGGTTGTGGCTCCCGTAACTCTAAACGAGCCAAGAGTTATGGCCCTCCGAAGAATCGATATCCACAGGGTGCAACATCTACGGTGCAAGGTGCAACATCCGTCCAAAATGACGAAACAGTGCCGTACGACCTTTAGAAATGGGTGCATGGATTGGAAACGGTGCAGTACCATGGTGCACCACTCTCCAGCGATGGTAAATCATAGACCAGCCACGGGAATTCCCTTTTACAGAAAAAATCCACGTGACGAAAAAAGAAGGGTAAAAAACTTCCATGACCCGATTGAGGTTCGGATAGGATTTTTTGGGTATGAAACTAACCAGTGACGGCTGAAAGCTGTCACAGATGTAGAACTCACAAATACCTTCGTTTTGACTGGTTGTTGCTCCCGTAACTCTTAACGAGCCAAGAGTTATGGCCCTCCGAAGAATCGATATCCACTGGGTGCAACATCTACGGTGCAAGGTGCAACATCCGTCCAAAATGACGAAACAGTGCTGTACGACCTTTAGAAACGGGTGCATGGATTGGAAACGGTGCAGTACCATGGTGCACCACTCTCCAGCGATGGTAAATCATAGACCAGCCGTGGGAATTCCCTTTTATAGAAAAAATCCACGTGACGAAAAAACGAAGGGTAGAAAACTTCCATGACCCGATTGAGGTTCGGATAGGATTTTTTGGGTATGAAAGTAACCAGTGATGACTGAAAGCTATCATAGCTGTAGAACTCACAGATACCTTCCTTTTGACTGGTTGTGGCTCCCGTAACTCTAAACGAGCCAAGAGTTATGGCCCTCCGAAGAATCGATATCCACAGGGTGCAACATCTACGGTGCAAGGTGCAACATCCATCCAAAATGACGAAACAGTGCCGTACGACCTTTAGAAATGGGTGCATGGATTGGAAACGGTGCAGTACCATGGTGCACCACTCTCCAGCGTTGGTAAATCGTAGACCAGCCACGGGGATCCCGTTTTACAGAAAAAATCCACGTGACGAAAAAACGAAGGGTAAAAAACTTCCATGACCAGATTGAGGTTCGGACAGGTTTTTTGGGGTATGAAAGTAACCAGTGACTGCTGAAAGCTGTCATAGCTGTAGAACTCACAGATTCCTTCGTTTTGACTGGTTATGGCTCCCGTAACTCTAAAGGAGCCAAGAGTTATGGCCCATCGAATAATTGATATCCACTGGGTGCAACATCTACGGTGCAAAGTGCAACATCCGTCCAAAATGACGAAACAGTGCCGTACGACCTTTAGAAATGAGTGCATGGATATGAAACATTGCAGTACCATGGTGCACCACTCTCCAGCGATGGTAAATCATAGACCAGCCACGGGGATCCCGATTTACAGAAAAAATCCACGTGACGAAAAAACGAAGGGTAAAAAACTTCCTTGACCCGATTGAGGTTCGGATAGGATTTTTTGGTATGAAACTAACCAGTGACGGCTGAAAGCCATCATAGCTGTAGAACTCACAGATACCTTCGTTTTGACTGGTTGTGGCTCCCGTAACTCTAAACGAGCCAAGAGTTATGGCCCTCCGAAGAATCGATATCCACAGGGTGCAACATCTACGGTGCAAGGTGCAACATCCGTCCAAAATGACGAAACAGTGCCATACAACCTTTAGAAATGGGTGCATGGATTGGAAACGGTGCAGTACCATGGTGTACCACTCTCCAGCGATGGTAAATCATAGACCAGCCACGGGAATTCCCTTTTACAGAAAAAATCCACGTGACGAAAAAACGAAGGGTAAAAAACTTCCATGACCCGATTGAGGTTCGGATAGGATTTTTTGGGTATGAAAGTAACCAGTGACGGCTGAAAGCCGTCATAGCTGTAGAACTCACAGATACCTTCCTTTTGACTGGTTGTGGCTCCCGTAACTCTAAACGAGCCAAGAGTTATGGCCCTCCGAAGAATCGATATCCACAGGGTGCAACATCTACGGTGCAAGGTGCAACATCCGTCCAAAATGACGAAACAGTGTCGTACGACCTTTAGAAATGAGTGCATGGATTTGAAACATTGCAGTACCATGGTGCACCACTATCCAGCGATGGTAAATCATAGACCAGCCACGGGGATCCCGTTTTACAGAAAAAATCCACGTGACGAAAAAACGAAGGGTAAAAAACTTCCATGACCCGATTGAGGTTCGGATAGGATTTTTTGGGTATGAAACTAACCAGTGACGGCTAAAAGCGATCAAAGCTGTAGAACTCACAGATACCTTCGTTTTGACTAGTTGTGGCTCCCGTAACTCTAAACGAGCCAAGAGTTATGGCCCTCCGAAGAATCGATATCCACAGGGTGCAACATCTACGGTGCAAGGTGCAACATCCGTCCAAAATGACGAAACAGTGCCGTACGACCTTTAGAAATGGGTGCATTGATTGGAAACGGTGTAGTACCATGGTGCACCACTCTCCAGCGTTGGTAAATCATAGACCAGCCACAGGGATCCCGTTTTACAGAAAAAATCCACGTGACGAAAAAACGAAGGGTAAAAAACTTCCATGACCCGATTGAGGTTCGGATAGGATTTTTTGGGTATGAAACTAACCAGTGACGGCTGAAAGCTGTCACAGATGTAGAACTCACAAATACCTTCGTTTTGACTGGTTGTTGCTCCCGTAACTCTAAACGAGCCAAGAGTTATGGCCCTCCGAAGAATCGATATCCACTGGGTGCAACATCTACGGTGCAAGGTGCAACATCCGTCCAAAATGACGAAACAGTGTTGTACGACCTTTAGAAATGGGTGCACGGATTGGAAACGGTGCAGTACCATCGTGCACCACTCTCCAGCGATGGTAAATCATAGACCAGCCGCGGGAATTCCCTTTTACAGAAAAAATCCACGTGACGAAAAAACGAAGGGTAAAAAACTTCCATGACCCGATTGAGGTTCGGATAGGATTTTTTGGGTATGAAACTAACCAGTGACGGCTAAAAGCAGTCATAGCTGTAGAACTCACGGATACCTTCGTTTTGACTGGTTATGGCTCCCGTAACTCTAAAGGAGCCAAGAGTTATGGCCCTCCGAAGAATCGATATCCACAGGGTGCAACATCTACGGTGCAAGGTGCAACATCCGTCCAAAATGACGAAACAGTGTCGTACGACCTTTAGAAATGAGTGCATGGATTTGAAACATTGCAGTACCATGGTGCACCACTATCCAGCGATGGTAAATCATAGACCAGCCACGGGGATCCCGTTTTACAGAAAAAATCCACGTGACGAAAAAACGAAGGGTAAAAAACTTCCATGACCCGATTGAGGTTCGGATAGGATTTTTTGGGTATGAAACTAACCAGTGACGGCTAAAAGCGATCAAAGCTGTAGAACTCACAGATACCTTCGTTTTGACTAGTTGTGGCTCCCGTAACTCTAAACGAGCCAAGAGTTATGGCCCTCCGAAGAATCGATATCCACAGGGTGCAACATCTACGATGCAAGGTGCAACATCCGTCCAAAATGACGAAACAGTGCCATACGACCTTTAGAAATGGGTGCATGGATTGGAAATGGTGCAGTACCATGGTGTACCACTCTCCAGCGATGGTAAATCATAGACCAGCCACGGGAATTCCCTTTTACAGAAAAAATCCACGTGACGAAAAAACGAAGGGTAAAAAACTTCCATGACCCGATTGAGGTTCGGATAGGATTTTTTGGGTATGAAACTAACCAGTGACGGCTGAAAGAAGTCACAGATGTAGAACTCACAAATACCTTCGTTTTGACTAGTTGTTGCTCCCGTAACTCTAAACGAGCCAAGGGTTATGGCCCTCCGAAGAATCGATATCCATAGGGTGCAACATCTACGGTGCAAGGTGCAACATCCGTCCAAAATGACGAAACAGTGCCGTACGACCTTTAGAAACGGGTGCATGGAATGGAAACGGTGCAGTACCATGGTGCACCACTCTCCAGCGATGGTAAATCATAGACCAGCCGCGTGAATTTCCTTTTACAGAAAAAATCCACGTGACGAAAAAACGAAGGGTAAAAAACTTCCATGACCCGATTGAGGTTCGGATAGGCTTTTTTGGGTATGAAAGTAACCAGTGACGGCTGAAAGCTGTCATAGCTGTAGAACTCACAGATACCTTCCTTTTGACTGGTTGTGGCTCCCGTAATTCTAAACGAGCCAAGAGTTATGGCCCTCTGAAGAATCGATATCCACATGGTGCAACATCTACGGTGCAAGGTGCAACATCCATCCAAAATGACGAAATAGTGCTGTACGACCTTTAGAAACGGGTGCATGGATTGGAAACGGTGCAGTACCATCGTGCACCACTCTCCAGCGATGGTAAATCATAGACCAGCCGCGGGAATTCCCTTTTACAGAAAAAATCCACGTGACGAAAAAACGAAGGGTAAAATACTTCCATGACCCGATTGAGGTTCGGATAGGATTTTTTGGGTATGAAACTAACCATTGACGGCTAAAAGCTGTCATAGCTGTAGAACTCACAGATACCTTCGTTTTGACTGGTTATGGCTCCCGTAACTCTAAAGGAGCCAAGAGTTATGGCCCTCCGAAGAATCGATATCCACAGGATGCAACATCTACGGTGCAAGGTGCAACATCCGTCCAAAATGACGAAACAGTGCCGTACGACCTTTAGAAATGAGTGCATGGATTTGAAACATTGCAGTACCATGGTGCACCACTATCCAGCGATGGTAAATCATAGACCAGCCACGGGGATCCCGTTTTACAGAAAAAATCCACGTGACGAAAAAACGAAGGGTAAAAAACTTCCATGACCCGATTGAGGTTCGGATAGGATTTTTTGGGTATGAAACTAACCAGTGACGGCTGAAAGCGGTCACAGCTGTAGAACTCACAGATACCTTCGTTTTGACTGGTTGTGGCTCCCGTAACTCTAAACGAGCCAAGAGTGATGGCCCTTCGAAGAATCGATATCCACAGGGTGCAACATGTACGATGCAAGGTGCAACATCCGTCCAAAATGACGAAACAGTGCCATACGACCTTTAGAAATGGATGCATGGATTGGAAACGGTGCAGTACCATGGTGTACAACTCTCCAGCGATGGTAAATCATAGACCAGCCACGGGAATTCCCTTTTACAGAAAAAATCCACGTGACGAAAAAACGAAGGGTAAAAAACTTCCATGACCCGATTGAGGTTCGGATAGGATTTTTTGGGTATGAAACTAACCAGTGACGGCTGAAAGCAGTCACAGATGTAGAACTCACAAATACCTTCGTTTTGACTGGTTGTCGCTCCCGTAGCTTTAAACGAGCCAAGAGTTATGGCCCTCCGAAGAATCGATATCCATAGGGTGCAACATCTACGGTGCAAGGTGCAACATCCGTCCAAAATGACGAAACAGTGCCGTACGACCTTTAGAAACGGGTGCATGGATTTGAAACGGTGCAGTACCATGGTGCACCACTCTCCAGCGATGGTAAATCATAGACCAGCCGCGTGAATTTCCTTTTACAGAAAAAATCCACGTGACGAAAAAACGAAGGGTAAAAAACTTCCATGACCCGATTGAGGTTCGGATAGGCTTTTTTGGGTATGAAAGTAACCAGTGACGGCTGAAAGCTGTCATAGCTGTAGAACTCACAGATACCTTCCTTTTGACTGGTTGTGGCTACCGTAACTCTAAACGAGCCAAGAGTTATGGCCCTCCGAAGAATCGATATCCACAGGGTGCAACATCTACGGTGCAAGGTGCAACATCCGTCCAAAATGAAGAAACAGTGTCGTACGACCTTTAGAAATGGGTGCATGGATTGAAAACGGTGCAGTACCATGGTGCACCACTCTCCAACGTTGGTAAATCATAGACCAGCCACGGGGATCCCGTTTTACAGAAAAAATCCACGTGACGAAAAAACGAAGGGTAAAAAACTTCCATGACCCGATTGAGGTTCAGATAGGCTTTTTTGCGTATGAAAGTAACCAGTGACTGCTGAAAGCTGTCATACCTGTAGAACTCACAGATTCCTTCGTTTTGACTGGTTATGGCTCCCGTAACTCTAAAGGAGCCAAGAGTTATGGCCCTCCGAAGAATCAATATCCACTGGGTGCAACATCTACGGTGCAAGGTGCAACATCCGTCCAAAATGACGAAACAATGCCGTAGGACCTTAAGAAATGAGTGCATGGATTTGAAACATTGCAGTACCATGGTGCACCACTCTCCAGCGATGGTAAATCATAGACCAGCCACGGGAATCCCGTTTTACAGAAAAAATCCACGTGACGAAAAAACGAAGGGTAAAAAACTTCCTTGACCCGATTGAGGTTCGGATAGGATTTTTTGGGTATGAAACTAACCAGTGACGGCTAAAAGCTGTCATAGCTATAGAACTCATAGATACCTTCGTTTTGACTGGTTATGGCTCCCGTAACTCTAAAGGAGCCAAGAGTTATGGCCCTCCGAAGAATCGATATCCACAGGGTGCAACATCTACGGTGCAAGGTGCAACATCCGTCCAAAATGACGAAACAGTGCCGTACGACCTTTAGAAATGAGTGCATGGATATGAAACATTGCAGTACCATGGTGCACCACTATCCAGCGGTGGTAAATCATAGACCAGCAACGGGGATCCCGTTTTACATAAAAAATCCACGTGACGAAAAAACGAAGGGTAAAAAACTTCCATGACCCGATTGAGGTTCAGATAGGATTTTTTGGGTATCAAACAAACCAGTGACGGCTGAAAGCGGTCATAGCTGTAGAACTCACAGATACCTTCGTTTTGACTAGTTGTTGCTCCCGTAACTCTAAACGAGCCAAGAGTTATGGCCCTCCGAAGAATCGATATCCATAGGGTGCAACATCTACGGTGCAAGGTGCAACATCCGTCCAAATTGACGAAACAGTGCCGTACGACCTTTAGAAACGGGTGCATGGATTGGAAACGGTGCAGTACCATGGTGCACCACTCTCCAGCGATGGTAAATCATAGACCAGCCGCGTGAATTTCCTTTTACAGAAAAAAATCCACGTGACGAAAAAACGAAGGGTAAAAAATTCCATGACCCGATTGAGGTTCGGATAGGCTTTTTTGGGTATGAAAGTAACCAGTGACGGCTGAAAGCTGTCATAGCTGTATAACTCACAGATACCTTCCTTTTGACTGGTTGTGGCTCCCGTAACTCTAAACGAGCCAAGAGTTATGGCCCTCCAAAGAATCGATATCCACAGGGTACAACATCTACGGTGCAAGGTGCAACATCCGTCCAAAATGACGAAACAGTGTTGTACGACCTTTAGAAACGGGTGCATGGATTGGAAACGGTGCAGTACCATCGTGCACCACTCTCCAGCGATGGTAAATCATAGACCAGCCGCGGGAATTCCCTTTTACAGAAAAAATCCACGTGACGAAAAAACGAAGGGTAAAAAACTTCCATGACCCGATTGAGGTTCGGATAGGATTTTTTGGGTATGAAACTAACCAGCGACGGCTAAAAGCTGTCATAGCTGTAGAACTCACAGATACCTTCGTTTTGACTGGTTATGGCTCCCGTAACTCTAAAGGAGCCAAGAGTTATGGCCCTCCGAAGAATCGATATCCATAGGGTGCAACATCTACGGTGCAAGGTGCAACATCCGTCCAAAATGACGAAACAGTGCCGTACGACCTTTAGAAATGAGTGCATGGATTTGAAACATTGCAGTACCATGGTGCACCACTATCCAGCGATGGTAAATCATAGACCAGCCACGGGGATCCCGTTTTACAGAAAAAATCCACGTGACGAAAAAACGAAGGGTAAAAAACTTCCATGACCCGATTGAGGTTCGGATAGGATTTTTTGGGTATGAAACTAACCAGTGACGGCTGAAAGCGGTCACAGCTATAGAACTCACAGATACCTTCGTTTTGACTGGTTGTGGCTCCCGTAACTCTAAATGAACCAAGAGTTATGGCCCTCCGAAGAATCGATATCCATAGGGTGCAACATCTACGATGCAAGGTGCAACATCCGTCCAAAATGACGAAACAGTGCCATACGACCTTTAGAAATGGGTGCATGGATTGGAAACGGTGCAGTACCATGGTGTACCACTCTTCAGCGATGGTAAATCATAGACCAGCCACGGGAATTCCCTTTTACAGAAAAAATCCACGTGACGAAAAAACGAAGGGTAAAAAACTTCCATGACCCGATTGAGGTTCGGATAGGATTTTTTGGGTATGAAACTAACCAGTGACGGCTGAAAGCAGTCACAGATGTAGAACTCACAAATACCTTCGTTTTGACTGGTTGTTGCTCCCATAACTCTAAACGAGCCAAGAGTTATGGCCCTCCGAAGAATCGATATCCATAGGGTGCAACATCTACGGTGCAAGGTGCAACATCCGTCCAAAATGACGAAACAGTGCCGTACGACCTTTAGAAACGGGTGCATGGATTGGAAACGGTGCAGTACCATGGTGCACCACTCTCCAGCGATGGTAAATCATAGACCAGCCGCGTGAATTTCCTTTTACAGAAAAAATCCACGTGACGAAAAAACGAAGGGTAAAAAACTTCCATGACCCGATTGAGGTTCGGATAGGCTTTTTTGGGTATGAAAGTAACCAGTGACGGCTGAAAGCTGTCATAGCTGTAGAACTCACAGATACCTTCCTTTTGACTGGTTGTGGCTCCCGTAACCCTAAACGAGCCAAGAGTTATGGCCCTCCGAAGAATCGATATCCACAGGGTGCAACATCTACGGTGCAAGGTGCAACATCCGTCCAAAATGACGAAACAGTGCCGTACGACCTTTAGAAATGGGTGTGTGGATTGGAAACGGTGCAGTACCATGGTGCACCACTCTCCAGCGTTGGTAAATCATAGACCAGCCACGGGGATCCCGTTTTACAGAAAAAATCCACGTGACGAAAAAACGAAGGGTAAAAAACTTCCATGACCCGATTGAGGTTCGGATAGGCTTTTTTGCGTATGAAAGTAACCAGTGACTGCTGAAAGCTGTCATAGCTGTAGAACTCACAGATTCCTTCGTTTTGACTGGTTATGGCTCCCATAACTCTAAAGGATCCAAGAGTTATGGCCCTCCGAAGAATCGATATCCACTGGGTGCAACATCTACGGTGCAAGGTGCAACATCCGTCCAAAATGACGAAACAATGCCGTACGACCTTAAGAAATGAGTGCATGGATTTGAAACATTGCAGTACCATGGTGCACCACTCTCCAGCGATGGTAAATCATAGACCAGCCATGGGAATCCCGTTTTACAGAAAAAATCCACGTGACGAAAAAACGAAGGGTAAAAAACTTCCTTGACCCGATTGAGGTTCGGATAGGATTTTTTGGGTATGAAACTAACCAGTGACGGCTAAAAGCTGTCATAGCTGTAGAACTCATAGATACCTTCGTTTTGACTGGTTATGGCTCCCGTAACTCTAAAGGAGCCAAGAGTTATGGCCCTCCGAAGAATCGATATCCACAGGGTGCAACATCTACGGTGCAAGGTGCAACATCCGTCCAAAATGACGAAACAGTGCCGTACGACCTTTAGAAATGAGTGCATGGATTTGAAACATTGCAGTACCATGGTGCACCACTATCCAGCGGTGGTAAATCATAGACCAGCAACGGGGATCCCGTTTTACATAAAAAATCCACGTGACGAAAAAACGAAGGGTAAAAAACTTCCATGACCCGATTGAGGTTCAGATAGGATTTTTTGGGTATCAAACAAACCAGTGACGGCTGAAAGCGGTCATAGCTGTAGAACTCACAGATACCTTCGTTTTGACTAGTTGTTGCTCCCGTAACTCTAAACGAGCCAAGAGTTATGGCCCTCCGAAGAATCGATATCCATAGGGTGCAACATCTACGGTGCAAGGTGCAACATCCGTCCAAATTGACGAAACAGTGCCGTACGACCTTTAGAAACGGGTGCATGGATTGGAAACGGTGCAGTACCATGGTGCACCACTCTCCAGCAATGGTAAATCATAGACCAGCCGCGTGAATTTCCTATTACAGAAAAAATCCACGTGACGAAAAAACGAAGGGTAAAAAATTCCATGACCCGATTGAGGTTCGGATAGGCTTTTTTGGGTATGAAAGTAACCAGTGACGGCTGAAAGCTGTCATAGTTGTATAACTCACAGATACCTTCCTTTTGACTGGTTGTGGCTCCCGTAACTCTAAACGAGCCAAGAGTTATGGCCCTCCGAAGAATCGATATCCACAGGGTACAACATCTACGGTGCAAGGTGCAACATCCGTCCAAAATGACGAAACAGTGTTGTACGACCTTTAGAAACGGGTGCATGGATTGGAAACAGTGCAGTACCATCGTGCACCACTCTCCAGCGATGGTAAATCATAGACCAGCCGCGGGAATTCCCTTTTACAGAAAAAATCCACGTGACGAAAAAACGAAGGGTAAAAAACTTCCATGACCCGATTGAGGTTCGGATAGGATTTTTTGGGTATGAAACTAACCAGTGACGGCTAAAAGCTGTCATAGCTGTAGAACTCACAGATACCTTCGTTTTGACTGGTTATGGCTCCCGTAACTCTAAAGGAGCCAAGAGTTATGGCCCTCCGAAGAATCGATATCCATAGGGTGCAACATCTACGGTGCAAGGTGCAACATCCGTCCAAAATGACGAAACAGTGCCGTACGACCTTTAGAAATGAGTGCATGGATTTGAAACATTGCAGTACCATGGTGCACCACTATCCAGCGATGGTAAATCATAGACCAGCCACGGGGATCCCGTTTTACAGAAAAAATCCACGTGACGAAAAAACGAAGGGTAAAAAACTTCCATGACCCGATTGAGGTTCGGATAGGATTTTTTGGGTATGAAACTAACCAGTGACGGCTGAAAGCGGTCACAGCTATAGAACTCACAGATACCTTCGTTTTGACTGGTTGTGGCTCCCGTAACTCTAAACGAACAAAGAGTTATGGCCCTCCGAAGAATCGATATCCATAGGGTGCAACATCTACGATGCAAGGTGCAACATCCGTCCAAAATGACGAAACAGTGCCATACGACCTTTAGAAATGGGTGCATGGATTGGAAACGGTGCAGTACCATGGTGTACCACTCTTCAGCGATGGTAAATCATAGACCAGCCACGGGAATTCCCTTTTACAGAAAAAATCCACGTGACGAAAAAACGAAGGGTAAAAAACTTCCATGACCCGATTGAGGTTCGGATAGGATTTTTTGGGTATGAAACTAACCAGTGACGGCTGAAAGCGGTCACAGCTATAGAACTCACAGATACCTTCGTTTTGACTAGTTGTGGCTCCCATAACTCTAAACGAACCAAGAGTTATGGCCCTCCGAAGAATCGATATCCATAGGGTGCAACATCTACGATGCAAGGTGCAACATCCGTCCAAAATGACGAAACAGTGCCATACGACCTTTAGAAATGGGTGCATGGATTGGAAACGGTGCAGTACCATGGTGTACCACTCTTCAGCGATGGTAAATCATAGACCAGCCACGGGAATTCCCTTTTACAGAAAAAATCCACGTGACGAAAAAACGAAGGGTAAAAAACTTCCATGACCCGATTGAGGTTCGGATAGGATTTTTTGGGTATGAAACTAACCAGTGACGGCTGAAAGCAGTCACAGATGTAGAACTCACAAATACCTTCGTTTTGACTGGTTGTTGCTCCCATAACTCTAAACGAGCCAAGAGTTATGGCCCTCCGAAGAATCGATATCCATAGGGTGCAACATCTACGGTGCAAGGTGCAACATCCGTCCAAAATGACGAAACAGTGCCGTACGACCTTTAGAAACGGGTGCATGGATTGGAAACGGTGCAGTACCATGGTGCACCACTCTCCAGCGATGGTAAATCATAGACCAGCCGCGTGAATTTCCTTTTACAGAAAAAATCCACGTGACGAAAAAACGAAGGGTAAAAAACTTCCATGACCCGATTGAGGTTCGGATAGGCTTTTTTGGGTATGAAAGTAACCAGTGACGGCTGAAAGCTGTCATAGCTGTAGAACTCACAGATACCTTCCTTTTGACTGGTTGTGGCTCCCGTAACCCTAAACGAGCCAAGAGTTATGGCCCTCCGAAGAATCGATATCCACAGGGTGCAACATCTACGGTGCAAGGTGCAACATCCGTCCAAAATGACGAAACAGTGCCGTACGACCTTTAGAAATGGGTGTGTGGATTGGAAACGGTGCAGTACCATGGTGCACCACTCTCCAGCGTTGGTAAATCATAGACCAGCCACGGGGATCCCGTTTTACAGAAAAAATCCACGTGACGAAAAAACGAAGGGTAAAAAACTTCCATGACCCGATTGAGGTTCGGATAGGCTTTTTTGCGTATGAAAGTAACCAGTGACTGCTGAAAGATGTCATAGCTGTAGAACTCATAGATTTCTTCGTTTTGACTGGTTATGGCTCCCGTAACTCTAAAGGAGCCAAGAGTTATGGCCCTCCGAAGAATCGATATCCACTGGGTGCAACATCTACGGTGCAAGGTGCAACATCCGGCCAAAATGACGAAACAATGCCGTACGACCTTTAGAAATGAGTCCATGGATTTGAAACATTGCAGTACCATGGTGCACCACTCTCCAGCGATGGTAAATCATAGACCAGCCACAGGAATCCCGTTTTACAGAAAAAATCCACGTGACGAAAAAACGAAGGGTAAAAAACTTCCTTGACCCGATTGAGGTTCGGATAGGATTTTTTGGGTATGAAACTAACCAGTGATGGCTAAAAGATGTCATAGCTGTAGAACTCACAGATACCTTCGTTTTGACTGGTTATGGCTCCCGTAACTCTAAAGGTGCCAAGAGCTATGGCCCTCCGAAGAATCGATATCCACAGGGTGCAACATCTACGGTGCAAGGTGCAACATCCGTCCAAAATGACGAAACAGTGCAGTACGACTTTTAGAAATGAGTGCATGGATTTGAAACATTGCAGTACCATGGTGCACCACTATCCAGCGATGGTAAATCATAGACCAGCAACGGGGATCCCGTTTTACATAAAAAATCCACGTGACGAAAAAACGAAGGGTAAAAAACTTCCATGACCCGATTGAGGTTCGGATAGGATTTTTTGGGTATGAAACTAACCAGTGACGGCTGAAAGCAGTCACAGATGTAGAACTCACAAATACCTTCGTTTTGACTGGTTGTGGCTCCCGTAACTCTAAATGAGCCAAGAGTTATGGCCCTCCGAAGAATCGATATCCACAGGGTGCAACATCTACGGTGCAAGATGCAACATCCGTCCAAAATGACGAAACAGTGCCGTACGACCTTTAGAAACGGGTGCATGGATTGGAAACGGTGCAGTACCATGGTGCATCACTCTCCAGCGATGGTAAATCATAGACCAGCCACGGGAATTCCCTTTTCAGAAAAAATCCACGTGACGAAAAAACGAAGGGTAAAAAACTTCCATGACCCGATTGAGGTTCGGATAGGATTTTTTGGGTATGAAACTAACCAGTGACGGATGTAAGCAGTCACAGATGTAGAACTCACAAATACCTTCGTTTTGACTGGTTGTGGCTCCCGTAACTCTAAACTAGCCAAGAGTTATGGCCCTCCGAAGAATCGATATCCACAGGGTGCAACATCTACGGTGCAAGGTGCAACATCCGTCCAAAATGACGAAACAGTGCCGTACGACCTTTAGAAATGGGTGCATGGATTGGAAACGGTGCAGTACCATGGTGCACCACTCCCCAGTGTTGGTAAATCATAGACCAGCCACGGGGATCCCATTTTACAGAAAAAATCCACGTGACGAAAAAACGAAGGGTAAAAAACTTCCATGACCCGATTGAGGTTCGGATAGGCTTTTTTGGGTATGAAAGTAACCAGTGACTGCTGAAAGCTGTCATAGCTGTAGAAATCACAGATTCCTTCGTTTTGACTGGTTATGGCTCCCGTAACTCTAAAGGAGCCAAGAGTTATGGCCCTTCGAAGAATCGATATCCACTGGGTGCAACATCTACGGTGCAAGGTGCAACATCCGTCCAAAATGGCGAAACAGTGTCGTACGACCTTTAGAAATGAGTGTATGGATTTGAAACATTGCAGTACCATGGTGCACAACTCTCCAGCGATGGTAAATCATAGACCAGCCACGGGGATCCCGTTTTACAGAAAAAATCCACGTGACGAAAAAACGAAGGGTAAAAAACTTTCTTGACCCGATTGAGGTTCGGATAGGATTTGTTGGGTATGAAACTAACCAGTGACGGCTAAAAGCTGTCATAGCTGTAGAACTCACAGATACCTTCGTTTTGACTGGTTATGGCTCCCGTAACTTGATGTGCACGTAAATGTGCACATTTTTATCGCCATATTTAATCTATTGAAATTAAATAAATGATCATATTGGGTATTTTAACTTGTTTTAACCAAAATTCACATTAATTCCAAATTGTCACACATTCATCTTCATACAAGGGTGAAATGGTCATTTTTGTGCATTTATTAAATTGTGAAAATTTACTTAGAATTTTCTATGTTTTTTGTAGGAAATTTGGTGACTTTTACAAGTGGTTTCATGAAGATATGCATGCACAAAATCAATACAAAGGAATGAAGATGTAAATAATTCAAAGTGAAGATCATGGAGGACCCCACCTACCCACCTACCTTAATGTACAAATTAAAGGCTAATGCACATGCTTATGGATTTAATGGCTTCATGTACATTTAAGTGGGGATTAAAACATGCTAATGATAACTTGGCCTCCACACTTTCTCATGGGCATTTTGGGCATTCCCCAAAAATAGGAATTAGGGTTTTAAACTTGTATAAATACCCATATGTTTCATGTATCATCCCTCTTCTCTTAGTCTCTTTTAGGCCTCCTTCTCTTTAGTTTAGTTTTAGATCAAATAAAAGAAAGCTCTCTTCTCTTTTCCATGGCTACTTAGCCATTTCTCTTTTATGTAATTTTTTTTATGCAACTTCAATACATGTTCTTTTTCTTTTCATGCTTATTTACTTTCATGTTGTAGTGTAGATTTACTTTCATGCAAGTAGAATAGTTTTTTTCATTTAATTTTGCTCTCCTTTTCTTTTCTTATTCTTTCATGTTGAAAGCTACATTGGTTGTTTTGATAACAAATATGAGAGGCTAAAGCCCTTCAATTTAGGGGTAATGAAGCCTCTAATCATGTAGCTTCAACATTTTGATATTTTGAACTCTCTTTTTGTGCTTTAATGTGAATATATGAAGTGATTAACTTGTTGTTTAGCTTTGAATTTGATAGTCTATGTTGTTCATAACAAATAGGCTATGCTTAAACAAACATAACACAAATTGCCTCTTCATCTAAATATGATTATGGCAAAGAAGTGAATGTTGAAATTGAAATTTGATAGCCTATATTTCTAAACAATAGTTAATAGGCTATGCTTAAAATAGATTTTTACTTCAACTTGTTGCCATATTTCATGAGAGTTAAAAGTGTATTAGTGGTTGTGTTATAGTTTGATGGTTTATATTGAGCTAATTAATAGCACAAATATACCATACTTATGATAAGCACATCAACTAATTACACTAATGAAAAGAAAAGAGAGATCATAACTTCATTTTGTTGATTTATGTGATCTAGAGAGTGGATTTATCTCTAAATTGTTCTTAAACTCTCACATTTTTTATCAATTTTTCTTTTGCTAGTTTTTGTTAGTTTCTTACATTTTTAGCTAATCATATTCTCGACTTTGGTATAATTTGATTGAATAGAATTTTAAAATCATTAATTCCCTGCGGATCGACTCGTATTCGCCGCGAGCTACATTCGTACACCGTGCGCTTGCGGTTATTTTTAAATTTAAATTCGTTCGACGGTTTTCTAAACCGATAGAATTTCGACGACGAACATAACTCTAAAGGAGCCAAGAGTTATGGCCCTCCGAAGAATCGATATCCACAAGGTGCAACATCTATGGTGCAAGGTGCAACATCCGTCCAAAATGACGAAACAGTGCCGTACGACCTTTAGAAATGAGTGCATGGATTTGAAACATTGCAGTACCATGGTGCACCACTATCCAGCGATGGTAAATCATAGACCAGCCACGGGGATCCCGTTTTACAGAAAAAATCCACGTGACGAAAAAACGAAGGGTAAAAAACTTCCATGACCCGATTGAGGTTCGGATAGGATTTTTTGGGTATGAAACTAACCAGTGACGGCTGAAAGCTGTCACAGCTGTAGAACTCACAGATACCTTCGTTTTGACTGGTCGTGGCTCCCGTAAGTCTGAACGAGCTAAGAGTTATGGCCCTCCGAAGAATCGATATCCACAGGGTGCAACATCTACGGTGCAAGGTGCAACATCCGTCCAAAATGACGAAACAGTGCCGTACGACCTTTAGAAATGGGTGCATGGATTGGAAACGGTGCAGTACCATGGTGCACCACTCTCCAGCGTTGGTAAATCATAGACCAGCCACGGGGATTCCCTTTTACAGTAAAAATCCACGTGACGAAAAAACGAAGGGTAAAAAACTTCCACGACCCGATTGAAGTTCGGATAGGATTTTTTGGGTGTGAAACTAACCAGTGACGGCTGAAAGCAGTCACAGATGTAGAACTCACAGATACCTTCGTTTTGATTGGTTGTTGTTCCCGTAACTCTAAACGAGCCAAGAGTTATGGCCCTCCGAAGAATCGATATCCACAGGGTGCAACATCTACGGTGCAAGGTGCAACATCCGTCCAAAATGACGAAACAGTGCCGTACGACCTTTAGAAATGGGTGCATGGATTGGAAATGGTGCAGTACCATGGTGCACCACTCTCCAGCGTTGGTAAATCATAGACCAGCCACGGGGATCCCGTTTTACAGAAAAAATCCACGTGACGAAAAAACGAAGGGTAAACAACTTCCATGACCCGATTGAGGTTCGGATAGGCTTTTTTGGGTATGGAAGTAACCAGTGACGGCTGAAAGAAGTCACAGCTGTAGAACTCACAAATACCTTCGTTTTGACTAGTTGTGGCTCCCGTAACTCTAAACGAGCCAAGAGTTATGGCCCTCCGAAGAATCGATATCCACTGGGTGCAACATCTACGGTGCAAGGTGCAACATCCGTCCAAAATGACGAAACAGTGCCGTACGACCTTTCGAAATGAGTGCATGGATTTGAAACATTGCAGTACCATGGTGCACCACTCTCCAGTGGTGGTAAATCATAGACCAGCCACGGGGATCCCGTTTTACAGAAAAAATCCACGTGACGAAAAAACGAAGGGTAAAAAACTTCCTTGAGCCGATTGAGGTTCGGATAGGATTTTTTGGGTATGTAACTAACCAGTGACGGCTAAAATCTGTCATAGCTATAGAACTCACAGATACCTTCGTTTTGACTGGTTATGGCTCCCGTAACTCTAAAGGAGCCAAGAGTTATGGCCCTCCGAAGAATCGATATCCACAGGGTGCAACATCTACGGTGCAAGGTGCAACATCCGTCCAAAATGACGAAACAGTGCCGTACGACCTTTAGAAATGAGTGCATGGATTTGAAACATTGTAGTACCATGGTGCACCACTATCCAGCGATGGTAAATCATAGACCAGCCACGGGGATCCCGTTTTACAGAAAAAATCACCGTGATGAAAAAACGAAGGGTAAAAAACTTCCATGACGTGATTGAGGTTCGGATAGGCTTTTTTGGGTATGAAAGTAACCGGTGACTGCTGAAAGCTGTCATAGCTGTAGAACTCACAGATTCCTTCGTTTTGACTGGTTGTGGCTCCCGTAACTCTAAACGAGCCAAGTGTTATGGCCCTCCGAAGAATCGATATCCACAGGGTGCAACATCTACGGTGCAAGGTGCAACATCCGTCCAAAATGACGAAACAGTGCCGTACGACCTTTAGAAATGGGTGCATGGATTGGAAACGGTGCAGTACCATGGTGCACCACTCTCCAGTGTTGGTAAATCATAGACCAGCCACGGGGATCCCGTTTTACAGATAAAATCCACGTGACGAAAAAACGAAGGGTAAAAAACTTCCATGACCCGATTGAGGTTCAGATAGGCTTTTTTGGGTATGAAAGTAACCAGTGACTGCTGAAAGCTGTCATAGCTGTAGAACTCACAGATTCCTTCGTTTTGACTGGTTATGGCTCCCGTAACTCTAAAGGAGCCAAGAGTTATGGCCCTCCGAAGAATCGATATCCACTGGGTGCAACATCTACGGTGCAAGGTGCAACATCCGTCGAAAATGACGAAACAGTGCCGTACGACCTTTAGAAATGAGTGCATGGATTTGAAACATTGCAGTACCATGGTGCACCACTCTCCAGCGATGGTAAATCATAGACCAGCCACGGGGATCCCGTTTTACAGAAAAATTCCACGTGACAAAAAAACGAAGGGTAAAAAACTTCCTTGACCCGATTGAGGTTCGGATAGGATTTTTTGGGTATGAAACTAACCAGTGACGGCTGAAAGCCGTCATAGCTGTAGAACTCACAGATACCTTCGTTTTGACTGGTTATGGCTCCCGTAACTCTAAACGAGCCAAGAGTTATGGCCCTCCGAAGAATCGATATCCACAGGGTGCAACATCTACGGTGCAAGGTGCAACATCCGTCCAAAATGACGAAACAGTGCCGTACGACCTTTAGAAATGAGTGCATGGATTTGAAACATTGCAGTACCATGGTGCACCACTATCCAGCGATGGTAAATCATAGACCAGCCACGGGGATCCCGTTTTACAGAAAAAATCACCGTGACGAAAAAACGAAGGGTAAAAAACTTCCATGACGCGATTGAGGTTCGGATAGGCTTTTTTGGGTATGAAAGTAACCAGTGACTGCTGAAAGCTGTCATAGCTGTAGAACTCACAGATTCTTTCGTTTTGACTGGTTGTGGCTCCCGTAACTCTAAACGAGCCAAGAGTTATGGCCCTCCGAAGAATCGATATCCACAGGGTGCAACATCCAAGGTGCAAGGTGCAACATCCGTCCAAAATGACGAAACAGTGCCGTACGACCTTTAGAAATGGGTGCATGGATTGGAAACGGTGCAGTACCATGGTGCACCACTCTCCAGTGTTGGTAAATCATAGACCAGCCACGGGGATCCCGTTTTACAGATAAAATCCACGTGACGAAAAAACGAAGGGTAAAAAACTTCCATGACCCGATTGAGGTTCGGATAGGCTCTTTTGGGTATGAAAGTAACCAGTGACTGCTGAAAGCTGTCAAAGCTGTAGAACTCACAGATTCCTTCGTTTTGACTGGTTATGGCTCCCGTAACTCTAAAGGAGCCAAGAGTTATGGCCCTCCGAAGAATCGATATCCACTGGGTGCAACATCTACGGTGCAAGGTGCAACATCCGTCCAAAATGACGAAACAGTGCCGTACGACCTTTATAAATGAGTGCATGGATTTGAAACATTGCAGTACCATGGTGCACCACTCTCCAGCGATGGTAAATCATAGACCTGAAAGTGGGGTGTGTGTATACGAATGCACGTACTAATATAGTACACACGGATCGTGTAATATGGACTATAATATAAATGCGGAAAATAGATGATAGTAGCAAAGTAAAAATAAAAATAGAAAAATCACACCAGAGATTTTTATACTGGTTCGGAGCACCGTCCTACGTCCAGTCCCAGATTCCTATCTGGATTTTGACTATCAACTACCTCGCTTCACCTGGAGGAACAGGTTTACAATACCCGAACAGCCGAACGGGATTTCACGCCTCTTACACACTGAGGACTTCAACACTTGCCTCTTATAACACGAGGACTTCAACAAAAACAAATACAATTGTTGTTGACAACTTGTGTTCTTGAAAACACGGATTTGTCACTAGTAGTACACCCTTCCTATAATCTTATCCTCAAAGAATATGAATGATGTTTTGTAAAGATTAAAGAAGGTATTTACTTATTGAATCAAAAGATATGAAATAATTTCAATGATTCAATAAGCAAAATTAATTTTAGAATGCAGGAGTGTTAGAAATTAGATTAGAGAGCATATATGATCGTGTAAAAACTTGTGTTTGAATCAATGATTTAGATGAGTATATATAGAGAAAAATAGTTGTAACTCTTTGTGAACAGTTGCCATTAAGAGTTATGATCATTGATGAAAGATAGGAGATGCAACCTTTGGAGAAGAGAAGTGTCTTTTGGAAAAGTTGCTTTCTGTTTAAAAACGGTCGACAGGTCAAAAATGGACCGGTAGACAGGAATTCAAATATATATACGTTATGTGCATGTGTGCATGTTCTCTGTGCATTCTGGGCAAAAACGGTCGACCACCTAGTTTTTGACCGGTCGACCGGTTTTGTCCAAACTGCACAGTAAATGTGCACTCATATATATTTATATATATATTTGAAGATTGAAGGCATAAGATTATTTGAGGATAGATTTTAACATAAATAATCATTACTAACATACCAAATAATCAACCTCTAATCATATGGAGCTCTTTATGTCTGAATAACTTCTTTTTATCGATCACAGCTTATCCCTTCGTCAGAAATCAAAACTCCCTTTGTCAGAAATCAAAACCTTCATAGAACTTGTGACTCAACATTCTCCCCCTTTTTGATTGATGACAACATATATCTGAAGTTCTGAATCTCCCCCTGAATATGTGATCTCCCCCTGACATTTTGTTTGTATTCTTTATATATATATATATATATATATATATATATATATATATATATATTCCTGCAAATAATTGTTAGCACTTTCTCCCCCTTTGTCATCGACAAATAGGAATAATAGATAATGGAATAATATAGGAGTATATCAACCAGAATATCCATTTTCTTCTTTTCTTAAGTGGGACCTACAAAAAATAAAATTAAGTCCATGGTACCCACCTTTTTATAGGGTCCTAAGAGTTAGGTCTTAGGAGTCCAAACCCATATGGGTCCGGTATCCCCTTTATATATATAATTATTATTAAAATGCACAGTATTCATGAATTGCTGAATGTATTTGTTCCTAATCAAATTGTTATTTGTTTTAGGAACCCATATTTTGATAGTCTTGACATTTTTCTTTTGAAATTTCACAACTGGTTTTGGTTTGAAATATAATAAACTAAGATTTTTCTTAGCTTCAGTTTTTTGTACTTTCTTCTTCCTTTTATTTCTAAGATGTTTCTTAGTTTCATGTTTGTTATATCCCAAACCTTGTTTATCTGAAATAGATTGTGAACTTTCAATGATTTTAGTCAAATTTTCTCGACCTTTGTTAAAGTTAGAAACATTTTGAGTAATGTCATCAAACTTTGTTTGTAAACTAGCTTTTTCTAGGTCTAGAATTTTGACTTTTGCTTTAAGTTCATGATTTTCAGTAGTGAGAGCATTATTTTTCTCTTTTTGAGCTTCTATTTCTTGACTCAAAAGAGATATTTGAGAGTCAACATTAGATGATGATTCTTGAATATTTTCAAGTTCTTCTTCTAATATTTTCTTCTCATCTTTTAATATATCTCGTTCAAACTCTGCTCTACTTAAATCTGCTTTGACTACTTTTAATTGACGTTTTATGTCTTTATATTTGACTATCAATTCAGTATTAATGTCAAGTAATTCATCAAATGTAGGTATTTGTACCTCATCTTCTGTTGCCATAAAACAAACATTAGCTTGTTCATTTTCCGAATCACTTTCACTTTCTGATGAAGATGCCTCTGAATCATCCCATGTTACTGAGAAGGCTCGTTTCTTTGACTTGTCCTTCTTATATTTGAGTTTCTCATTTTCTGTCTTCTTCTTTTGTTCTGGACAATCCTTCTGCATGTGTCCCTTTTTGTGACAGTTGAAACATTCTATAGCAGATGAAGATGGTTTAGTTGATCCAGGTTTTCTTTTATTGTAACGACTAGCTTTTCGATATTTAAGGAATTTTTTTAATCCTTTTGCAATGAATGCCAAATCGTCATCTTCAGAGTCAGATTCATTTTCGTCTTCAACATGAAATGCTACATTTTTCTTTTCTTCTTTCTGTTCTTTTCTAGCCTGCAAATTTGCTTCATAGGACATTAGATTTCCTATCAATTCATCTGGCTTCATGATGGAAAGGTCATTAGCTTCTTCAATTGCTAATACTTTTCCTTCCCATTCACTAGTCAGAGAGTGTAGGACTGTTGAAACAACATCAAAATCAGAATATTTTTGTCCTAAGCCAATCAGTGCATGGTGAATAGTTTGAAACCGTGAATACATGTCATTGATTGTTTCATTTGGTTTCATTTTGAAATTTTGAAATTGACTTTTCAACATGGCTATTTTGGCTTGTTTAACCTTGTTAGTACCTTCATGTGTGATTTTTAGCGTTTGCCAAATTTGATATGCAGTAGTGCAGATACTAACACGGTTATATTCATTTTGGTCTAATGCACAGAACAACATATTTATTGCTCTTGCATTTACAGCTGCTGCTGTTTTCTCAGCCACAGTCCATTGTGAATAATCAGTTGTTGGATTCACTATTTCTGTTTGAGTAGCATTCCAAGCATCATAGCTACTTGATTGCATAAAGAATGACATACGTGTTGCCCAATAACTATAGTTAAGACCATTGAAAAATGGAGGTCTTTGTGTCGATTGACCTTCAGTGTAAGTGGTATTTTGAGTGCTAGTACTTGCGTTATTTGCCATATTACAAGAATATATCAAATAACTGTGTTACGGTTATATGATGACCGTGCTCTGATACCAATTGAAAATGGGGTGTGTGTATACGAATGCACGTACTAATATAGTACACACGGATCGTGTAATATGGACTATAATATAAATGCGGAAAATAGATGATAGTAGCAAAGTAAAAATAAAAATAGAAAAATCACACCAGAGATTTTTATACTGGTTCGGAGCACCGTCCTACGTCCAGTCCCAGATTCCTATCTGGATTTTCACTATCAACTACCTCGCTTCACCTGGAGGAACAGGTTTACAATACCCGAACAGCCGAACGGGATTTCACGCCTCTTACACAGTGAGGACTTCAACACTTGCCTCTTATAACACGAGGACTTCAACAAAAACAAATACAATTGTTGTTGACAACTTGTGTTCTTGAAAACACGGATTTGTCACTAGTAGTACACCCTTCCTATTGGAAACGGTGCAGTACCATGGTGCACCACTCTCCAGCGATGGTAAATCATAGACCAGCCATGGGAATTCCCTTTTACAGAAAAATCCACGTGACGAAAAAACGAAGGGTAAAAAACTTCCGTGACCCGATTGAGGTTCGGATAGGATTTTTTGTTGTATGAAACTAACCAGTGACGGCTGAAAGCAGTCACAGATGTAGAACTCACAGATACCTTCGTTTTGACAGGTTATGGCTCCCGTAACTCTAAACGAGCCAAGAGTTATGGCCCTCCGAAGAATCGATATCCACAGGGTGCAACATCTACGGTGCAAGGTGCAACATCCGTCCAAAATGACGAAACAGTGCCGTACGACCTTTAGAAACGGGTGCATGGATTGGAAACGGTGCAGTAACATGGTGCATCACTCTCCAGCGATGGTAAATCATAGACCAGCCGCGGGAATTCCCTTTTACAGAAAAATCCACGTGACGAAAAAACGAAGGGTAAAAAACTTCCGTGACCCGATTGAGGTTCGGATTGGATTTTTTGGGTATGAAACTAACCAGTGACGGCTGAAAGCTGTCACAGCTGTAGAACTCACAGATACCTTCGTTTTGACTGGTTGTGGCTCGCGTAACTCTAAACGAGCCAAGAGTTATGGCCCTCCGAAGAATCGATATCCATAGGGTGCAACATCTACGGTGCAAGGTGCAACATCCGTTCAAAATGACGAAACAATGCCGTACGAGCTTTAGCAATGGGTGCATGGATTGGAAATGGTGCAGTACCATGGTGCACCACTCTCCAGCGATGGTAAATCATAGACCAGCCATGGGAATTCCCTTTTACAGAAAAAATCCACGTGACGAAAAAACGAAGGGTAAAAAACTTCCGTGACCCGATTGAGGTTCGGATAGGATTTTTTGGGTATGAAACTAACCAGTGACGGCTGAAAGCCGTCATAGCTGTAGAAATCACAGATACCTTCGTTTTGACTGGTTGTGGCTCCCGTAAATCTAAACGAGCCAAGAGTTATGGCCCTCCGAAGAATCGATATCCATAGGGTGCAACATCTACGGTGCAAGGTGCAACATCCGTCCAAAATGACGAAACAGTGCCGTACGACCTTTAGAAATGGGTGCATGGATTGGAAATGGTGCAGTACCATGGTGCATCACTCTCCAGCGATGGTAAATCATAGACCAGCCACGGGAATTCCCTTTTATAGAAAAATCCACGTGACGAAAAAACGAAGGGTAAAAAACTTCCATGACCCGATTGAGGTTCGGATAGGATTTTTTGGGTATGAAACTAACCAGTGACGGCTGAAAGCAGTAACAGATGTAGAACTCACAGATACCTTCGTTTTGACAGGTTATGGCTCCCGTAACTCTAAACGAGCCAAGAGTTATGGCCCTCCGAAGAATCGATATCCACAGGGTGCAACATCTACGGTGCAAGGTGCAACATCCGTCCAAAATGACGAAACAATGCCGTACGACCTTTAGAAACGGGTGCATGGATTGGAAACGGTGCAGTAACATGGTGCATCACTCTCCAGCGATGGTAAATCATAGACCAGCCGCGGGAATTCCCTTTTACAGAAAAATCCACGTGACGAAAAAACGAAGGGTAAAAAACTTCCATGACCCGATTGAGGTTCGGATTGGATTTTTTGGGTATGAAACTAACCAGTGACGGCTGAAAGCTGTCACAGCTGTAGAACTCACAGATACCTTTGTTTTGACTGGTTGTGGCTCGCGTAACTCTAAACGAGCCAAGAGTTATGGCCCTCCGAAGAATCGATATCCATAGGGTGCAACATCTACGGTGCAAGGTGCAACATCCGTTCAAAATGACGAAACAATGCCGTACGAGCTTTAGCAATGGGTGCATGGATTGGAAATGGTGCAGTACCATGGTGCACCACTCTCCAGCGATGGTAAATCATAGACCAGCCATGGGAATTCCCTTTTACAGAAAAAATCCACGTGACGAAAAAACGAAGGGTAAAAAACTTCCGTGACCCGATTGAGGTTCGGATAGGATTTTTTGGGTATGAAACTAAACAGTGACGGCTGAAAGCCGTCATAGCTGTAGAACTCACAGATACCTTCGTTTTGACTGGTTGTGGCCCCCGTAAATCTAAACGAGCCAAGAGTTATGGCCCTCCGAAGAATCGATATCCATAGGGTGCAACATCTACGGTGCAAGGTGCAACATCCGTCCAAAATGACGAAACAGTGCCGTACGACCTTTAGAAATGGGTGCATGGATTGGAAACGGTGCAGTACCATGGTGCATCACTCTCCAGCGATGGTAAATCATAGACCAGCCGCGGGAATTCCCTTTTACAGAAAAATCCACGTGACGAAAAAACGAAGGGTAAAAAACTTCCGTGACCCGATTGAGGTTCGGATAGGATTTTTTGGGTATGAAACTAACCAGTGACGGCTGAAAGCCATCATAGCTGTAGAACTCACAGATACCTTCGTTTTGACAGGTTATGGCTCCCGTAACTCTAAACGAGCCAAGAGTTATGGCCCTCCGAAGAATCGATATCCACAGGGTGCAACATCTACGGTGCAAGGTGCAACATCCGTCCAAAATGACGAAACAGTGCCGTACGACCTTTAGAAACGGGTGCATGGATTGGAAACGGTGCAGTAACATGGTGCATCACTCTCCAGCGATGGTAAATCATAGACCAGCCGCGGGAATTCCCTTTTACAGAAAAATCCACGTGACGAAAAAACGAAGGGTAAAAAACTTCCGTGACCCGATTGAGGTTCGGATTGGATTTTTTGGGTATGAAACTAACCAGTGACGGCTGAAAGCCGTCATAGCTGTAGAACTCACAGATACCTTCGTTTTGACTGGTTGTGGCTCCCGTAAATCTAAACGAGCCAAGAGTTATGGCCCTCCGAAGAATCGATATCCATATGGTGCAACATCTACGGTGCAAGGTGCAACATCCGTCCAAAATGACGAAACAGTGCCGTACGACCTTTAGAAATGGGTGCATGGATTGGAAACGGTGCAGTACCATGGTGCATCACTCTCCAGCGATGGTAAATCATAGACCAGCCACGGGAATTCCCTTTTACAGAAAAATCCACGTGACGAAAAAACGAAGGGTAAAAAACTTCCATGACCCGATTGAGGTTCGGATAGGATTTTTTGGGTATGAAACTAACCAGTGACGGCTGAAAGCAGTAACAGATGTAGAACTCACAGATACCTTCGTTTTGACAGGTTATGGCTCCCGTAACTCTAAACGAGCCAAGAGTTATGGCCCTCCGAAGAATCGATATCCACAGGGTGCAACATCTACGGTGCAAGGTGCAACATCCGTCCAAAATGACGAAACAGTGCCGTACGACCTTTAGAAACGGGTGCATGGATTGGAAACGGTGCAGTAACATGGTGCATCACTCTCCAGCGATGGTAAATCATAGACCAGCCGCGGGAATTCCCTTTTACAGAAAAATCCACGTGACGAAAAAACGAAGGGTAAAAAACTTCCGTGACCCGATTGAGGTTCGGATTGGATTTTTTGGGTATGAAACAAACCAGTGACGGCTGAAAGCCATCATAGCTGTAGAACTCACAGATACCTTCGTTTTGACAGGTTATGGCTCCCGTAACTCTAAACGAGCCAAGAGTTATGGCCCTCCGAAGAATCGATATCCACAGGGTGCAACATCTACGGTGCAAGGTGCAACATCCGTCCAAAATGACGAAACAGTGCCGTACGACCTTTAGAAACGGGTGCATGGATTGGAAACGGTGCAGTACCATGGTGCATCACTCTCCAGCGATGGTAAATCATAGACCAGCCGCGGGAATTCCCTTTTACAGAAAAATCCACGTGACGAAAAAACGAAGGGTAAAAAACTTCCGTGACCCGATTGAGGTTCGGATAGGATTTTTTGGGTATGAAACTAACCAGTGACGGCTGAAAGCCATCATAGCTGTAGAACTCACAGATACCTTCGTTTTGACAGGTTATGGCTCCCGTAACTCTAAACGAGCCAAGAGTTATGGCCCTCCGAAGAATCGATATCCACAGGGTGCAACATCTACGGTGCAAGGTGCAACATCCGTCCAAAATGACGAAACAGTGCCGTACGACCTTTAGAAACGGGTGCATGGATTGGAAACGGTGCAGTAACATGGTGCATCACTCTCCAGCGATGGTAAATCATAGACCAGCCGCGGGAATTCCCTTTTACAGAAAAATCCACGTGACGAAAAAACGAAGGGTAAAAAACTTCCGTGACCCGATTGAGGTTCGGATTGGATTTTTTGGGTATGAAACTAACCAGTGACGGCTGAAAGCCGTCATAGCTGTAGAACTCACAGATACCTTCGTTTTGACTGGTTGTGGCTCCCGTAAATCTAAACGAGCCAAGAGTTATGGCCCTCCGAAGAATCGATATCCATATGGTGCAACATCTACGGTGCAAGGTGCAACATCCGTCCAAAATGACGAAACAGTGCCGTACGACCTTTAGAAATGGGTGCATGGATTGGAAACGGTGCAGTACCATGGTGCATCACTCTCCAGCGATGGTAAATCATAGACCAGCCACGGGAATTCCCTTTTACAGAAAAATCCACGTGACGAAAAAACGAAGGGTAAAAAACTTCCATGACCCGATTGAGGTTCGGATAGGATTTTTTGGGTATGAAACTAACCAGTGACGGCTGAAAGCAGTAACAGATGTAGAACTCACAGATACCTTCGTTTTGACAGGTTATGGCTCCCGTAACTCTAAACGAGCCAAGAGTTATGGCCCTCCGAAGAATCGATATCCACAGGGTGCAACATCTACGGTGCAAGGTGCAACATCCGTCCAAAATGACGAAACAGTGCCGTACGACCTTTAGAAACGGGTGCATGGATTGGAAACGGTGCAGTAACATGGTGCATCACTCTCCAGCGATGGTAAATCATAGACCAGCCGCGGGAATTCCCTTTTACAGAAAAATCCACGTGACGAAAAAACGAAGGGTAAAAAACTTCCGTGACCCGATTGAGGTTCGGATTGGATTTTTTGGGTATGAAACTAACCAGTGACGGCTGAAAGCCCTCATAGCTGTAGAACTCACAGATACCTTCGTTTTGACAGGTTATGGCTCCCGTAACTCTAAACGAGCCAAGAGTTATGGCCCTCCGAAGAATCGATATCCACAGGGTGCAACATCTACGGTGCAAGGTGCAACATCCGTCCAAAATGACGAAACAGTGCCGTACGACCTTTAGAAACGGGTGCATGGATTGGAAACGGTGCAGTACCATGGTGCATCACTCTCCAGCGATGGTAAATCATAGACCAGCCGCGGGAATTCCCTTTTACAGAAAAATCCACGTGACGAAAAAACGAAGGGTAAAAAACTTCCGTGGCCCGATTGAGGTTCGGATAGGATTTTTTGGGTATGAAACTAACCAGTGACGGCTAAAAGCCATCGTAGCTGTAGAACTCACAGATACCTTCGTTTTGACAGGTTATGGCTCCCGTAACTCTAAACGAGCCAAGAGTTATGGCCCTCCGAAGAATCGATATCCACAGGGTGCAACATCTACGGTGCAAGGTGCAACATCCGTCCAAAATGACGAAACAGTGCCGTACGACCTTTAGAAACGGGTGCATGGATTGGAAACGGTGCAGTAACATGGTGCATCACTCTCCAGCGAGGGTAAATCATAGACCAGCCGCGGGAATTCCCTTTTACAGAAAAATCCACGTGACGAAAAAACGAAGGGTAAAAAACTTCCGTGACCCGATTGAGGTTCGGATTGGATTTTTTGGGTATGAAACTAACCAGTGACGGCTGAAAGCCGTCATAGCTGTAGAACTCACAGATACCTTCGTTTTGACTGGTTGTGGCTCCCGTAAATCTAAACGAGCCAAGAGTTATGGCCCTCCGAAGAATCGATATCCATATGGTGCAACATCTACGGTGCAAGGTGCAACATCCGTCCAAAATGACGAAACAGTGCCGTACGACCTTTAGAAATGGGTGCATGGATTGGAAATGGTGCAGTACCATGGTGCATCACTCTCCAGCGATGGTAAATCATAGACCAGCCACGGGAATTCCCTTTTACAGAAAAATCCACGTGACGAAAAAACGAAGGGTAAAAAACTTCCATGACCCGATTGAGGTTCGGATAGGATTTTTTGGGTATGAAACTAACCAGTGACGGCTGAAAGCAGTAACAGATGTAGAACTCACAGATACCTTCGTTTTGACAGGTTATGGCTCCCGTAACTCTAAACGAGCCAAGAGTTATGGCCCTCCGAAGAATCGATATCCACAGGGTGCAACATCTACGGTGCAAGGTGCAACATCCGTCCAAAATGACGAAACAGTGCCGTACGACCTTTAGAAACGGGTGCATGGATTGGAAACGGTGCAGTAACATGGTGCATCACTCTCCAGCGATGGTAAATCATAGACCAGCCGCGGGAATTCCCTTTTACAGAAAAATCCACGTGACGAAAAAACGAAGGGTAAAAAACTTCCGTGACCCGATTGAGGTTCGGATTGGATTTTTTGGGTATGAAACTAACCAGTGACGGCTGAAAGCCATCATAGCTGTAGAACTCACAGATACCTTCGTTTTGACAGGTTATGGCTCCCGTAACTCTAAACGAGCCAAGAGTTATGGCCCTCCGAAGAATCGATATCCACAGGATGCAACATCTACGGTGCAAGGTGCAACATCCGTCCAAAATGACGAAACAGTGCCGTACGACCTTTAGAAACGGGTGCATGGATTGGAAACGGTGCAGTACCATGGTGCATCACTCTCCAGCGATGGTAAATCATAGACCAGCCGCGGGAATTCCCTTTTACAGAAAAATCCACGTGACGAAAAAACGAAGGGTAAAAAACTTCCGTGACCCGATTGAGGTTCGGATAGGATTTTTTGGGTATGAAACTAACCAGTGACGGCTGAAAGCCATCATAGCTGTAGAACTCACAGATACCTTCGTTTTGACAGGTTATGGCTCCCGTAACTCTAAACGAGCCAAGAGTTATGGCCCTCCGAAGAATCGATATCCACAGGGTGCAACATCTACGGTGCAAGGTGCAACATCCGTCCAAAATGACGAAACAGTGCCGTACGACCTTTAGAAACGGGTGCATGGATTGGAAACGGTGCAGTAACATGGTGCATCACTCTCCAGCGATGGTAAATCATAGACCAGCCGCGGGAATTCCCTTTTACAGAAAAATCCACGTGACGAAAAAACGAAGGGTAAAAAACTTCCGTGACCCGATTGAGGTTCGGATTGGATTTTTTGGGTATGAAACTAACCAGTGACGGCTGAAAGCCGTCATAGCTGTAGAACTCACAGATACCTTTGTTTTGACTGGTTGTGGCTCCCGTAAATCTAAACGAGCCAAGAGTTATGGCCCTCCGAAGAATCGATATCCATATGGTGCAACATCTACGGTGCAAGGTGCAACATCCGTCCAAAATGACGAAACAGTGCCGTACGACCTTTAGAAATGGGTGCATGGATTGGAAACGGTGCAGTACCATGGTGCATCACTCTCCAGTGATGGTAAATCATAGACCAGCCACGGGAATTCCCTTTTACAGAAAAATCCACGTGACGAAAAAACGAAGGGTAAAAAACTTCCATGACCCGATTGAGGTTCGGATAGGATTTTTTGGGTATGAAACTAACCAGTGACGGCTGAAAGCAGTAACAGATGTAGAACTCACAGATACCTTCGTTTTGACAGGTTATGGCTCCCGTAACTCTAAACGAGCCAAGAGTTATGGCCCTCCGAAGAATCGATATCCACAGGGTGCAACATCTACGGTGCAAGGTGCAACATCCGTCCAAAATGACGAAACAGTGCCGTACGACCTTTAGAAACGGGTGCATGGATTGGAAACGGTGCAGTAACATGGTGCATCACTCTCCAGCGATGGTAAATCATAGACCAGCCGCGGGAATTCCCTTTTACAGAAAAATCCACGTGACGAAAAAACGAAGGGTAAAAAACTTCCGTGACCCGATTGAGGTTCGGATTGGATTTTTTGGGTATGAAACTAACCAGTGACGGCTGAAAGCCATCATAGCTGTAGAACTCACAGATACCTTCGTTTTGACAGGTTATGGCTCCCGTAACTCTAAACGAGCCAAGAGTTATGGCCCTCCGAAGAATCGATATCCACAGGGTGCAACATCTACGGTGCAAGGTGCAACATCCGTCCAAAATGACGAAACAGTGCCGTACGACCTTTAGAAACGGGTGCATGGATTGGAAACGGTGCAGTACCATGGTGCATCACTCTCCAGCGATGGTAAATCATAGACCAGCCGCGGGAATTCCCTTTTACAGAAAAATCCACGTGACGAAAAAACGAAGGGTAAAAAACTTCCGTGACCCGATTGAGGTTCGGATAGGATTTTTTGGGTATGAAACTAACCAGTGACGGCTGAAAGCCATCATAGCTGTAGAACTCACAGATACCTTCGTTTTGACAGGTTATGGCTCCCGTAACTCTAAACGAGCCAAGAGTTATGGCCCTCCGAAGAATCGATATCCACAGGGTGCAACATCTACGGTGCAAGGTGCAACATCCGTCCAAAATGACGAAACAGTGCCGTACGACCTTTAGAAACGGATGCATGGATTGGAAGCGGTGCAGTAACATGGTGCATCACTCTCCAGCGATGGTAAATCATAGACCAGCCGCGGGAATTCCCTTTTACAGAAAAATCCACGTGACGAAAAAACGAAGGGTAAAAAACTTCCGTGACCCGATTGAGGTTCGGATTGGATTTTTTGGGTATGAAACTAACCAGTGACGGCTGAAAGCCGTCATAGCTGTAGAACTCACAGATACCTTCGTTTTGACTGGTTGTGGCTCCCGTAAATCTAAACGAGCCAAGAGTTATGGCCCTCCGAAGAATCGATATCCATATGGTGCAACATCTACGGTGCAAGGTGCAACATCCGTCCAAAATGACGAAACAGTGCCGTACGACCTTTAGAAATGGGTGCATGGATTGGAAACGGTGCAGTACCATGGTGCATCACTCTCCAGCGATGGTAAATCATAGACCAGCCACGGGAATTCCCTTTTACAGAAAAATCCACGTGACGAAAAAACGAAGGGTAAAAAACTTCCATGACCCGATTGAGGTTCGGATAGGATTTTTTGGGTATGAAACTAACCAGTGACGGCTGAAAGCAGTAACAGATGTAGAACTCACAGATACCTTCGTTTTGACAGGTTATGGCTCCCGTAACTCTAAACGAGCCAAGAGTTATGGCCCTCCGAAGAATCGATATCCACAGGGTGCAACATCTACGGTGCAAGGTGCAACATCTACGGTGCAAGGTGCAAGGTGCAACATCCGTCCAAAATGACGAAACAGTGCCGTACGACCTTTAGAAACGGGTGCATGGATTGGAAACGGTGCAGTAACATGGTGCATCACTCTCCAGCGATGGTAAATCATAGACCAGCCGCGGGAATTCCCTTTTACAGAAAAATCCACGTGACGAAAAAACGAAGGGTAAAAAACTTCCGTGACCCGATTGAGGTTCGGATTGGATTTTTTGGGTATGAAACTAACCAGTGACGGCTGAAAGCCATCATAGCTGTAGAACTCACAGATACCTTCGTTCTGACAGGTTATGGCTCCCGTAACTCTAAACGAGCCAAGAGTTATGGCCCTCCGAAGAATCGATATCCACAGGGTGCAACATCTACGGTGCAAGGTGCAACATCCGTCCAAAATGACGAAACAGTGCCGTACGACCTTTAGAAACGGGTGCATGGATTGGAAACGGTGCAGTACCATGGTGCATCACTCTCCAGCGATGGTAAATCATAGACCAGCCGCGGGAATTCCCTTTTACAGAAAAATCCACGTGACGAAAAAACGAAGGGTAAAAAACTTCCGTGACCCGATTGAGGTTCGGATAGGATTTTTTGGGTATGAAACTAACCAGTGACGGCTGAAAGCCATCATAGCTGTAGAACTCACAGATACCTTCGTTTTGACAGGTTATGGCTCCCGTAACTCTAAACGAGCCAAGAGTTATGGCCCTCCGAAGAATCGATATCCACAGGGTGCAACATCTACGGTGCAAGGTGCAACATCCGTCCAAAATGACGAAACAGTGCCGTACGACCTTTAGAAACGGATGCATGGATTGGAAGCGGTGCAGTAACATGGTGCATCACTCTCCAGCGATGGTAAATCATAGACCAGCCGCGGGAATTCCCTTTTACAGAAAAATCCACGTGACGAAAAAACGAAGGGTAAAAAACTTCCGTGACCCGATTGAGGTTCGGATTGGATTTTTTGGGTATGAAACTAACCAGTGACGGCTGAAAACCGTCATAGCTGTAGAACTCACAGATACCTTCGTTTTGACTGGTTGTGGCTCCCGTAAATCTAAACGAGCCAAGAGTTATGGCCCTCCGAAGAATCGATATCCATATGGTGCAACATCTACGGTGCAAGGTGCAACATCCGTCCAAAATGACGAAACAGTGCCGTACGACCTTTAGAAATGGGTGCATGGATTGGAAACGGTGCAGTACCATGGTGCATCACTCTCCAGCGATGGTAAATCATAGACCAGCCACGGGAATTCCCTTTTACAGAAAAATCCACGTGACGAAAAAACGAAGGGTAAAAAACTTCCATGACCCGATTGAGGTTCGGATAGGATTTTTTGGGTATGAAACTAACCAGTGACGGCTGAAAGCAGTAACAGATGTAGAACTCACAGATACCTTCGTTTTGACAGGTTATGGCTCCCGTAACTCTAAACGAGCCAAGAGTTATGGCCCTCCGAAGAATCGATATCCACAGGGTGCAACATCTACGGTGCAAGGTGCAACATCTACGGTGCAAGGTGCAAGGTGCAACATCCGTCCAAAATGACGAAACAGTGCCGTACGACCTTTAGAAACGGGTGCATGGATTGGAAACGGTGCAGTAACATGGTGCATCACTCTCCAGCGATGGTAAATCATAGACCAGCCGCGGGAATTCCCTTTTACAGAAAAATCCACGTGACGAAAAAACGAAGGGTAAAAAACTTCCGTGACCCGATTGAGGTTCGGATTGGATTTTTTGGGTATGAAACTAACCAGTGACGGCTGAAAGCGGTCACAGCTGTAGAACTCACAGATACCTTCGTTTTGACTGGTTGTGGCTCGCGTAACTCTAAACGAGCCAAGAGTTATGGCCCTCCGAAGAATCGATATCCATAGGGTGCAACATCTACGGTGCAAGGTGCAACATCCGTTCAAAATGACGAAACAATGCCGTACGAGCTTTAGCAATGGGTGCATGGATTGGAAATGGTGCAGTACCATGGTGCACCATTCTCCAGCGATGGTAAATCATAGACCAGCCATGGGAATTCCCTTTTACAGAAAAAATCCACGTGACGAAAAAACGAAGGGTAAAAAACTTCCGTGACCCGATTGAGGTTCGGATAGGATTTTTTGGGTATGAAACTAACCAGTGACGGCTGAAAGCCGTCATAGCTGTAGAACTCACAGATACCTTCGTTTTGACTGGTTGTGGCTCCCGTAAATCTAAACGAGCCAAGAGTTATGGCCCTCCGAAGAATCGATATCCATAGGGTGCAACATCTACGGTGCAAGGTGCAACATCCGTCCAAAATGACGAAACAGTGCCGTACGACCTTTAGAAACGGGTGCATGGATTGGAAACGGTGCAGTACCATGGTGCATCACTCTCCAGCGATGGTAAATCATAGACCAGCCGCGGGAATTCCCTTTTACAGAAAAATCCACGTGACGAAAAAACGAAGGGTAAAAAACTTCCGTGACCCGATTGAGGTTCGGATAGGATTTTTTGGGTATGAAACTAACCAGTGACGGCTGAAAGCCGTCATAGCTGTAGAACTCACAGATACCTTCGTTTTGACAGGTTATGGCTCCCGTAACTCTAAACGAGCCAAGAGTGATGGCCCTCCGAAGAATCGATATCCACAGGGTGCAACATCTACGGTGCAAGGTGCAACATCCGTCCAAAATGACGAAACAGTGCCGTACGACCTTTAGAAACGGGTGCATGGATTGGAAACGGTGCAGTAACATGGTGCATCACTCTCCAGCGATGGTAAATCATAGACCAGCCGCGGGAATTCCCTTTTACAGAAAAATCCACGTGACGAAAAAACGAAGGGTAAAAAACTTCCGTGACCCGATTGAGGTTCGGATTGGATTTTTTGGGTATGAAACTAACCAGTGACGACTGAAAGCAGTCACAGCTGTAGAACTCACAGATATCTTCATTTTGACAGGTTGTGGCTCCCGTAACTCTAAACGAGCCAAGAGTTATGGCCCTCCGAAGAATCGATATCCATAGGGTGCAACATCTACGGTGCAAGGTGCAACATCCGTCCAAAATGACAAAACGGAGCGTACGACCTTTAGAAACGGGTGCATGGATTGGAAACGGTGCAGTACCATGGTGCACCACTCTCTAGCGTTGGTAAATCATAGACCAGCCGCTGGGATCCCGTTTTTCAGAAAAAATTCACGTGACGAAAAAACGAAGGGTAAAAAACTTCCATGACCCGATTGAGGTTCGGATAGGATTTTTTGGGTATGAAACTAACCAGTGACGGCTGAAAGCAGTAACAGATGTAGAACTCGCAAATACCTTCGTTTTGACTGGTTTTTGCTCCCGTAACTCTAAACGAGCCAAGAGTTATGGCCCTCCGAAGAATCGATATCCACAGGGTGCAACATCTACGGTGCAAGGTGCAACATCCATCCAAAATGACGAAACAGTGCCGTACGACCTTTAGAAACGGGTGCATGGATTGGAAACGGTGCAGTACCATGGTGCACCACTCTCCAGCGTTGGTAAATCATAGACCAGCCGCTGGGATCCCGTTTTACAGAAAAAATTCACGTGACGAAAAAACGAAGGGTAAAAAACTTCCATGACCCGATTGAGGTTCGGATAGGATTTTTTGGGTATGAAACTAACCAGTGACGGCTGAAAGCAGTAACAGATGTAGAACTCGCAAATACCTTCGTTTTGACTGGTTTTTGCTCCCGTAACTCTAAACGAGCCAAGAGTTATGGCCCTCCGAAGAATCGATATCCATAGGGTGCAACATCTATGGTGCAAGGTGCAACATCCGTCCAAAATGACGAAACAGTGCCGTACGACCTTTAGAAACGGGTGCATGGATTGGAAACGGTGCAGTACCATGGTGCATCACTCTCCAGCGATGGTAAATCATAGACCAGCCGCGGGAATTCCCTTTTACAGAAAAATCCACGTGACGAAAAAACGAAGGATAAAAAACTTCCGTGACCCGATTGAGGTTCGGATTGGATTTTTTGGGTATGAAACTAACCAGTGACGGCTGAAAGCCGTCACAGCTGTAGAACTCACAGATACCTTCGTTTTGACTGGTTGTGGCTCGCGTAACTCTAAACGAGCCAAGAGTTATGGCCCTCCGAAGAATCGATATTCATAGGGTGCAACATCTACGGTGCAAGGTGCAACATCCGTTCAAAATGACGAAACAATGCCGTACGAGCTTTAGCAATGGATGCATGGATTGGAAACGGTGCAGTACCATGGTGCACCACTCTCCAGCGATGGTAAATCATAGACCAGCCATGGGAATTCCCTTTTACAGAAAAAATCCACGTGACGAAAAAACGAAGGGTAAAAAACTTCCGTGACCCGATTGAGGTTCGCATAGGATTTTTTGGGTATGAAACTAACCAGTGACGGCTGAAAGCCGTCATAGCTGTAGAACTCACAGATACCTTTGTTTTGACTGGTTGTGGCTCCCGTAAATCTAAACGAGCCAAGAGTTATGGCCCTCCGAAGAATCGATATCCATAGGGTGCAACATCTACGGTGCAAGGTGCAACATCCGTCCAAAATGACGAAACAGTGCCGTACGACCTTTAGAAACGGGTGCATGGATTGGAAACGGTGCAGTACCATGGTGCATCACTCTCCAGCGATGGTAAATCATAGACCAGCCGCGGGAATTCCCTTTTACAGAAAAATCCACGTGACGAAAAAACGAAGGGTAAAAAACTTCCGCGACCCGATTGAGGTTCGGATAGGATTTTTTGGGTATGAAACTAACCAGTGACGGCTGAAAGCGGTCACAGCTGTAGAACTCACAGATACCTTCGTTTTGACTGGTTGTGGCTCGCGTAACTCTAAACGAGCCAAGAGTTATGGCCCTCCGAAGAATCGATATCCATAGGGTGCAACATCTACGGTGCAAGGTGCAACATCCGTCCAAAATGACGAAACAGTGCCGTACGACCTTTAGAAACGGGTGCATGGATTGGAAACGGTGCAGTAACATGGTGCATCACTCTCCAGCGATGGTAAATCATAGACCAGCCGCGGGAATTCCATTTTACAGAAAAATCCACGTGACGAAAAAACGAAGGGTAAAAAACTTCAGTGACCCGATTGAGGTTCGGATAGGATTTTTTGGGTATGAAACTAACCAGTGACGGCTGAAAGCCATCATAGCTGTAGAACTCACAGATACCTTCGTTTTGACAGGTTATGGCTCCCGTAACTCTAAACGAGCCAAGAGTTATGGCCCTCCGAAGAATCGATATCCACAGGGTGCAACATCTACGGTGCAAGGTGCAACATCCGTCCAAAATGACGAAACAGTGCCGTACGACCTTTAGAAACGGGTGCATGGATTGGAAGCGGTGCAGTAACATGGTACATCACTCTCCAGCGATGGTAAATCATAGACCAGCCGCGGGAATTCCCTTTTACAGAAAAATCCACGTGACGAAAAAACGAAGGGTAAAAAACTTCCGTGACCCGATTGAGGTTCGGATTGGATTTTTTGGGTATGAAACTAACCAGTGACGGCTGAAAGCCGTCATAGCTGTAGAACTCACAGATACCTTCGTTTTGACTGGTTGTGGCTCCCGTAAATCTAAACGAGCCAAGAGTTATGGCCCTCCGAAGAATCGATATCCATATGGTGCAACATCTACGGTGCAAGGTGCAACATCCGTCCAAAATGACGAAACAGTGCCGTACGACCTTTAGAAACGGGTGCATGGATTGGAAACGGTGCAGTACCATGGTGCATCACTCTCCAGTGATAGTAAATCATAGACCAGCCGCGGGAATTCCCTTTTACAGAAAAATCCACGTGACGAAAAAACGAAGGGTAAAAAACTTCCGTGACCCGATTGAGGTTCGGATAGGAATTTTTGGGTATGAAACTAACCAGTGACGGCTGAAAGCCGTCATAGCTGTAGAACTCACAGATACCTTCATTTTGACTGGTTGTGGCTCCCGTAAATCTAAACGAGCCAAGAGTTATGGCCCTCCGAAGAATCGATATCCATATGGTGCAACATCTACGGTGCAAGGTGCAACATCCGTCCAAAATGACGAAACAGTGCCGTACGACCTTTAGAAATGGGTGCATGGATTGGAAACGGTGCAGTACCATGGTGCATCACTCTCCAGCGATGGTAAATCATAGACCAGCCATGGGAATTCCCTTTTACAGAAAAATCCACGTGACGAAAAAACGAAGGGTAAAAAACTTCCATGACCCGATTGAGGTTCGGATAGGATTTTTTGGGAATGAAACTAACCAGTGACGGCTGAAAGCAGTAACAGATGTAGAACTCACAGATACCTTCGTTTTGACAGGTTATGGCTCCCGTAACTCTAAACGAGCCAAGCGTTATGGCCCTCCGAAGAATCGATATCCATAGGGTGCAACATCTACGGTGCAAGGTGCAACATCCGTTCAAAATGACGAAACGGAGCGTACGACCTTTAGAAACGGGTGCATGGATTGGAAACGGTGCAGTACCATGGTGCACCACTCTCCAGCGTTGGTAAATCATAGACCAGCCGCTGGGATCCCGTTTTACAGAAAAAATTCACGTGACGAAAAAACGAAGGGTAAAAAACTTCCATGACCCGATTGAGGTTCGGATAGGATTTTTTGGGTATGAAACTAACCAGTGACGGCTGAAAGCAGTAACAGATGTAGAACTCGCAAATACCTTCATTTTGACTGGTTTTTGCTCCCGTAACTCTAAACGAGCCAAGAGTTATGGCCCTCCGAAGAATCGATATCCACAGGGTGCAACATCTACGGTGCAAGGTGCAACATCCGTCCAAAATGACGAAACAGTGCCGTACGACCTTTAGAAACGGGTGCATGGATTGGAAACGGTGCAGTAACATGGTGCATCACTCTCCAGCGATGGTAAATCATAGACCAGCCGCGGGAATTCCCTTTTACAGAAAAATCCACGTGACGAAAAAACGAAGGGTAAAAAACTTCCGTGACCCGATTGAGATTCGGATTGGATTTTTTGGGTATGAAACTAACCAGTGACGGCTGAAAGCCGTCACAGCTGTAGAACTCACAGATACCTTCGTTTTGACAGGTTGTGGCTCCCGTAACTCTAAACGAGCCAAGAGTTATGGCCCTCCGAAGAATCGATATCCATAGGGTGCAACATCTACGGTGCAAGGTGCAACATCCGTCCAAAATGACGAAACGGAGCGTACGACCTTTAGAAACGGGTGCATGGATTGGAAACGGTGCAGTACCATGGTGCACCACTCTCCAGCGTTGGTAAATCATAGACCAGCCGCTGGGATCCCGTTTTACAGAAAAAATTCACGTGACGAAAAAACGAAGGGTAAAAAACTTCCATGACCCGATTGAGGTTCGGATAGGATTTTTTGGGTATGAAACTAACCAGTGACGGCTGAAAGCAGTAACAGATGTAGAACTCGCAAATACCTTCGTTTTTACCGGTTTTTGCTCCCGTAACTCTAAACGAGCCAAGAGTTATGGCCCTCCGAAGAATCGATATCCATAGGGTGCAACATCTACGGTGCAAGGTGCAACATCCGTCCAAAATGACGAAACAGTGCCGTACGACCTTTAGAAACGGGTGCATGGATTGGAAACGGTGCAGTACCATGGTGCATCACTCTCCAGCGATGGTAAATCATAGACCAGCCGCGGGAATTCCCTTTTACAGAAAAATACACGTGACGAAAAAACGAAGGGTAAAAAACTTCCGTGACCCGATTGAGGTTCGGATAGGAATTTTTGGGTATGAAACTAACCAGTGACGGCTAAAAGCTGTCACAGCTGTAGAACTCACAGATACCTTCGTTTTGACTGGTTGTGGCTCGCGTAACTCTAAACGAGCCAAGAGTTATGGCCCTCCGAAGAATCGATATCCATAGGGTGCAACATCTACGGTGCAAGGTGCAACATCCGTTCAAAATGACGAAACAATGTCGTACGAGATTTAGAAATGGGTGCATGGATTGGAAACGGTGCAGTACCATGGTGCACCACTCTCCAGCGATGGTAAATCATAGACCAGCCATGGGAATTCCCTTTTACAGAAAAAATCCACGTGACGAAAAAACGAAGGGTAAAAAACTTCCGTGACCCGATTGAGGTTCGGATAGGATTTTTTGGGTATGAAACTAACCAGTGACGGCTGAAAGCCGTCATAGCTGTAGAACTCACAGATACCTTCGTTTTGACTGGTTGTGGCTCCCGTAAATCTAAACGAGCCAAGAGTTATGGCCCTCCGAAGAATCGATATCCATAGGGTGCAACATCTACGGTGCAAGGTGCAACATCCGTCCAAAATGACGAAACAGTGCCGTACGACCTTTAGAAACGGGTGCATGGATTGGAAACGGTGCAGTACCATGGTGCATCACTCTCCAGCGATGGTAAATCATAGACCAACCAAGGGAATTCCCTTTTACAGAAAAATCCACGTGACGAAAAAACGAAGGGTAAAAAACTTCCATGACCCGATTGAGGTTCGGATAGGATTTTTTGGGTATGAAACTAACCAGTGACGGCTGAAAGCCGTCATAGCTGTAGAACTCACAGATACCTTCGTTTTGACAGGTTATGGCTCCCGTAACTCTAAACGAGCCAAGAGTTATGGCCCTCCGAAGAATCGATATCCACAGGGTGCAACATCTACGGTGCAAGGTGCGACATCCGTCCAAAATGACGAAACAGTGCCGTACGACCTTTAGAAACGGGTGCATGGATTGGAAACGGTGCAGTAACATGGTGCATCACTCTCCAGCGATGGTAAATCATAGACCAGCCGCGGGAATTCCCTTTTACAGAAAAATCCACGTGACGAAAAAACGAAGGGTAAAAAACTTCCGTGACCCGATTGAGGTTCAGATTGGATTTTTTGGGTATGAAACTAACCAGCGACGGCTGAAAGCTGTCACAGCTGTAGAACTCACAGATACCTTCGTTTTGACAGGTTGTGGCTTCCGTAACTCTAAACGAGCCAAGAGTTATGGCCCTCCGAAGAATCGATATCCATAGGGTGCAACATCTACGGTGCAAGGTGCAACATCCGTCCAAAATGACGAAACGGAGCGTACGACCTTTAGAAACGGGTGCATGGATTGGAAACGGTGCAGTACCATGGTGCACCACTCTCCAGCGTTGGTAAATCATAGACCAGCCGCTGGGATCCCGTTTTACAGAAAAAATTCACGTGACGAAAAAACGAAGGGTAAAAAACTTCCATGACCCAATTGAGGTTCGGATAGGATTTTTTGGGTATGAAACTAACCAGTGACGGCTGAAAGCAGTAACAGATGTAGAACTCGCAAATACCTTCGTTTTGACTGGTTTTTGCTCCCGTAACTCTAAACGAGCCCAGAGTTATGGCCCTCCGAAGAATCGATATCCACAGGGTGCAACATCTACGGTGCAAGGTGCAACATCCGTCCAAAATGACGAAACAGTGCCGTACGACCTTTAGAAACGGGTGCATGGATTGGAAACGGTGCAGTACCATGGTGCATCACTCTCCAGCGATGGTAAATCATAGACCAGCCGCGGGAATTCCCTTTTACAGAAAAATCCACTTGACGAAAAAACGAAGGGTAAAAAACTTCCGTGACCCGATTGAGGTTCGGATTGGATTTTTTGGGTATGAAACTAACCAGTGATGGCTGAAAGCAGTAACAGATGTAGAACTCACAAATACCTTCGTTTTGACTAGTTTTTTCTCCCGTAACTCTAAACGAGCCAAGAGTTATGGCCCTCCGAAGAATCGATATCCATAGGGTGCAACATCTACGGTGCAAGGTGCAACATCCGTTCAAAATGACGAAACAATGCCGTACGAGCTTTAGAAATGGGTGCATGGATTGGAAACGGTGCAGTACCATGGTGCACCACTCTCCAGCGATGGTAAATCATAGACCAGCCATGGGAATTCCCTTTTACAGAAAAAATCCACGTGACGAAAAAACGAAGGGTAAAAAACTTCCGTGACCCGATTGAGGTTCGGATAGGATTTTTTGGGTACGAAACTAACCAGTGACGGCTGAAAGCAGTAACAGATGTAGAACTCACAGATACCTTCGTTTTGACTAGTTGTGGCTCCCGTAACTCTAAACGAGCCAAGAGTTATGGCCCTCCGAAGAATCGATATCCACAGGGTGCAACATCTACGGTGCAAGGTGCAACATCCGTCCAAAATGACGAAACAGTGCCGTACGACCTTTAGAAACGGGTGCATGGATTGGAAACGGTGCAGTAACATGGTGCATCACTCTCCAGCGATGGTAAATCATAGACCAGCCGCGGGAATTCCCTTTTACAGAAAAATCCACATGACGAAAAAACGAAGGGTAAAAAACTTCCGTGACCCGATTGAGGTTCGGATTGGATTTTTTGGGTATGAAACTAACCAGTGACGGCTGAAAGCCATCATAGCTGTAGAACTCACAGATACCTTCGTTTTGACAGGTTATGGCTCCCGTAACTCTAAACGAGCCAAGAGTTATGGCCCTCCGAAGAATCGATATCCACAGGGTGCAACATCTACGGTGCAAGGTGCAACATCCGTCCAAAATGACGAAACAGTGCCGTACGACCTTTAGAAACGGGTGCATGGATTGGAAACGGTGCAGTAACATGGTGCATCACTCTCCAGCGAGGGTAAATCATAGACCAGCCGCGGGAATTCCCTTTTACAGAAAAATCCACGTGACGAAAAAACGAAGGGTAAAAAACTTCCGTGACCCGATTGAGGTTCGGATTGGATTTTTTGGGTATGAAACTAACCAGTGACGGCTGAAAGCCGTCATAGCTGTAGAACTCACAGATACCTTCGTTTTGACCGGTTGTGGCTCCCGTAAATCTAAACGAGCCAAGAGTTATGGCCCTCCGAAGAATCGATATCCATAGGGTGCAACATCTACGGTGCAAGGTGCAACATCCGTCCAAAATGACGAAACAGTGCCGTACGACCTTTAGAAATGGGTGCATGGATTGGAAACGGTGCAGTACCATGGTGCATCACTCTCCAGCGATGGTAAATCATAGACAAGCCGCGGGAATTCCCTTTTACAGAAAAATCCACGTGACGAAAAAACGAAGGGTAAAAAACTTCCGTGACCCGATTGAGGTTCGGATAGGATTTTTTGGGTATGAAACTAACCAGTGACGGCTGAAAGCCGTCATAGCTGTAGAACTCACAGATACCTTCGTTTTGACAGGTTATGGCTCCCGTAACTCTAAACGAGCCAAGAGTTATGGCCCTCCGAAGAATCGATATCCATAGGGTGCAACATCTACGGTGCAAGGTGCAACATCCGTCCAAAATGACGAAACAGTGCCGTACGACCTTTAGAAACGGGTGCATGGATTGGAAACGGTGCAGTAACATGGTGCATCACTCTCCAGCGATGGTAAATCATAGACCAGCCGCGGGAATTCCCTTTTACAGAAAAATCCACGTGACGAAAAAACGAAGGATAAAAAACTTCCGTGACCCGATTGAGGTTCGGATTGGATTTTTTGGGTATGAAACTAACCAGTGACGGCTGAAAGCTATCACAGCTGTAGAACTCACAGATACCTTCGTTTTGACAGGTTGTGGCTCCCGTAACTCTAAACGAGCCAAGAGTTATGGCCCTCCGAAGAATCGATATCCATAGGGTGCAACATCTACGGTGCAAGGTGCAACATCCGTCCAAAATGACGAAACGGAGCGTACGACCTTTAGAAACGGGTGCATGGATTGGAAACGATGCAGTACCATGGTGCACCACTCTCCAGCGTTGGTAAATCATAGACCAGCCGCTGGGATCCCGTTTTACAGAAAAAATTCACGTGACGAAAAAACGAAGGGTAAAAAACTTCCATGACCCGATTGAGGTTCGGATAGGATTTTTTGGGTATGAAACTAACCAGTGACGGCTGAAAGCAGTAACAGAACTCGCAAATACCTTCGTTTTGACTGGTTTTTGCTACCGTAACTCTAATCGAGCCAAGAGTTATGGCCCTCCGAAGAATCGATATCCATAGGGTGCAACATCTACGGTGCAAGGTGCAACATCCGTCCAAAATGACGAAACAGTGCCGTACGATCTTTAGAAACGGGTGCATGGATTGGAAACGGTGCAGTACCATGGTGCATCACTCTCCAGCGATGGTAAATCATAGACCAGCCGCGGGAATTCCCTTTTACAGAAAAATCCACGTGACGAAAAAACGAAGGGTAAAGAAACTTTCGTGACCCGATTGAGGTTCGGATAGGAATTTTTGGGTATGAAACTAACCAGTGACGGCTGAAAGCCGTCATAGCTGTAGAACTCACAGATACCTTCGTTTTGACTGGTTGTGGCTCCCGTAAATCTAAACGAGCCAAGAGTTATGGCCCTCCGAAGAATCGATATCCATATGGTGCAACATCTACGGTGCAAGGTGCAACATCCGTCCAAAATGACGAAACAGTGCCGTACGACCTTTAGAAATGGGTGCATGGATTGGAAACGGTGCAGTACCATGGTGCATCACTCTCCAGCGATGGTAAATCATAGACCAGCCACGGGAATTCCCTTTTACAGAAAAATCCACGTGACGAAAAAACGAAGGGTAAAAAAACTTCCATGACCCGATTGAGGTTCGGATAGGATTTTTTGGGTATGAAACTAACCAGTGACGGCTGAAAGCAGTAACAGATGTAGAACTCACAGATACCTTCGCTTTGACAGGTTATGGCTCCCGTAACTCTAAACGAGCCAAGAGTTATGGCCCTCCGAAGAATCGATATCCACAGGGTGCAACATCTACGGTGCAAGGTGCAACATCCGTCCAAAATGACGAAACAGTGCCGTACGACCTTTAGAAACGGGTGCATGGATTGGAAACGGTGCAGTAACATGGTGCATCACTCTCCAGCGATGGTAAATCATAGACCATCCGCGGGAATTCCCTTTTACAGAAAAATCCACGTGACGAAAAAACGAAGGGTAAAAAACTTCCGTGACCCGATTGAGATTCGGATTGGATTTTTTGGGTATGAAACTAACCAGTGACGGCTGAAAGCTGCCACAGCTGTAGAACTCACAGATACCTTCGTTTTGACTGGTTGTGGCTCGCGTAACTCTAAACGAGCCAAGAGTTATGGTCCTCCGAAGAATCGATATCCATAGGGTGCAACATCTACGGTGCAAGGTGCAACATCCGTTCAAAACGACGAAACAATGCCGTACGAGCTTTAGCAATGGGTGCATGGATTGGAAACGGTGCAGTACCATGGTGCACCACTCTCCAGCGATGGGAAATCATAGACCAGCCATGGGAATTCCCTTTTACAGAAAAAATCCACGTGACGAAAAAACGAAGGGTAAAAAACTTCCGTGACCCGATTGAGGTTCGCATAGGATTTTTTGGGTATGAAACTAACCAGTGACGGCTGAAAGCCGTCATAGCTGTAGAACTCACAGATACCTTCGTTTTGACCGGTTGTGGCTCCCGTAAATCTAAACGAGCCAAGAGTTATGGCCCTCCGAAGAATCGATATCCATAGGGTGCAACATCTACGGTGCAAGGTGCAACATCCGTCCAAAATGACGAAACAGTGCCGTACGACCTTTAGAAATGGGTGCATGGATTGGAAACGGTGCAGTACCATGGTGCATCACTCTCCAGCGATGGTAAATCATAGACAAGCCGCGGGAATTCCCTTTTACAGAAAAATCCACGTGACGAAAAAACGAAGGGTAAAAAACTTCCGTGACCCGATTGAGGTTCGGATAGGATTTTTTGGGTATGAAACTAACCAGTGACGGCTGAAAGCCGTCATAGCTGTAGAACTCACAGATACCTTCGTTTTGACAGGTTATGGCTCCCGTAACTCTAAACGAGCCAAGAGTTATGGCCCTCCGAAGAATCGATATCCATAGGGTGCAACATCTACGGTGCAAGGTGCAACATCCGTCCAAAATGACGAAACAGTGCCGTACGACCTTTAGAAACGGGTGCATGGATTGGAAACGGTGCAGTAACATGGTGCATCACTCTCCAGCGATGGTAAATCATAGACCAGCCGCGGGAATTCCCTTTTACAGAAAAATCCACGTGACGAAAAAACGAAGGATAAAAAACTTCCGTGACCCGATTGAGGTTCGGATTGGATTTTTTGGGTATGAAACTAACCAGTGACGGCTGAAAGCTATCACAGCTGTAGAACTCACAGATACCTTCGTTTTGACAGGTTGTGGCTCCCGTAACTCTAAACGAGCCAAGAGTTATGGCCCTCCGAAGAATCGATATCCATAGGGTGCAACATCTACGGTGCAAGGTGCAACATCCGTCCAAAATGACGAAACGGAGCGTACGACCTTTAGAAACGGGTGCATGGATTGGAAACGATGCAGTACCATGGTGCACCACTCTCCAGCGTTGGTAAATCATAGACCAGCCGCTGGGATCCCGTTTTACAGAAAAAATTCACGTGACGAAAAAACGAAGGGTAAAAAACTTCCATGACCCGATTGAGGTTCGGATAGGATTTTTTGGGTATGAAACTAACCAGTGACGGCTGAAAGCAGTAACAGAACTCGCAAATACCTTCGTTTTGACTGGTTTTTGCTCCCGTAACTCTAATCGAGCCAAGAGTTATGGCCCTCCGAAGAATCGATATCCATAGGGTGCAACATCTACGGTGCAAGGTGCAACATCCGTCCAAAATGACGAAACAGTGCCGTACGATCTTTAGAAACGGGTGCATGGATTGGAAACGGTGCAGTACCATGGTGCATCACTCTCCAGCGATGGTAAATCATAGACCAGCCGCGGGAATTCCCTTTTACAGAAAAATCCACGTGACGAAAAAACGAAGGGTAAAGAAACTTTCGTGACCCGATTGAGGTTCGGATAGGAATTTTTGGGTATGAAACTAACCAGTGACGGCTGAAAGCCGTCATAGCTGTAGAACTCACAGATACCTTCGTTTTGACTGGTTGTGGCTCCCGTAAATCTAAACGAGCCAAGAGTTATGGCCCTCCGAAGAATCGATATCCATATGGTGCAACATCTACGGTGCAAGGTGCAACATCCGTCCAAAATGACGAAACAGTGCCGTACGACCTTTAGAAATGGGTGCATGGATTGGAAACGGTGCAGTACCATGGTGCATCACTCTCCAGCGATGGTAAATCATAGACCAGCCACGGGAATTCCCTTTTACAGAAAAATCCACGTGACGAAAAAACGAAGGGTAAAAAAACTTCCATGACCCGATTGAGGTTCGGATAGGATTTTTTGGGTATGAAACTAACCAGTGACGGCTGAAAGCAGTAACAGATGTAGAACTCACAGATACCTTCGCTTTGACAGGTTATGGCTCCCGTAACTCTAAACGAGCCAAGAGTTATGGCCCTCCGAAGAATCGATATCCACAGGGTGCAACATCTACGGTGCAAGGTGCAACATCCGTCCAAAATGACGAAACAGTGCCGTACGACCTTTAGAAACGGGTGCATGGATTGGAAACGGTGCAGTAACATGGTGCATCACTCTCCAGCGATGGTAAATCATAGACCATCCGCGGGAATTCCCTTTTACAGAAAAATCCACGTGACGAAAAAACGAAGGGTAAAAAACTTCCGTGACCCGATTGAGATTCGGATTGGATTTTTTGGGTATGAAACTAACCAGTGACGGCTGAAAGCTGCCACAGCTGTAGAACTCAAAGATACCTTCGTTTTGACTGGTTGTGGCTCGCGTAACTCTAAACGAGCCAAGAGTTATGGCCCTCCGAAGAATCGATATCCATAGGGTGCAACATCTACGGTGCAAGGTGCAACATCCGTTCAAAATGACGAAACAATGCCGTACGAGCTTTAGCAATGGGTGCATGGATTGGAAATGGTGCAGTACCATGGTGCACCACTCTCCAGCGATGGTAAATCATAGACCAGCCATGGGAATTCCCTTTTACAGAAAAAATCCACGTGACGAAAAAACGAAGGGTAAAAAACTTCCGTGACCCGATTGAGGTTCGGATAGGATATTTTGGGTATGAAACTAACCAGTGACGGCTGAAAGCCGTCATAGCTGTAGAACTCACAGATACCTTCGTTTTGACAGGTTGTGGCTCCCGTAACTCTAAACGAGCCAAGAGTTATGGCCCTCCGAAGAATCGATATCCATAGGGTGCAACATCTACGGTGCAAGGTGCAACATCCGTCCAAAATGACGAAACGGAGCGTACGACCTTTAGAAACGGGTGCATGGATTGGAAACGGTGCAGTACCATGGTGCACCACTCTCCAGCGTTGGTAAATCATAGACCAGCCGCTGGGATCCCGTTTTACAGAAAAAATTCACGTGACGAAAAAACGAAGGGTAAAAAACTTTCATGACCCGATTGAGGTTCGGATAGGATTTTTTGGGTATGAAACTAACCAGTGACGGCTGAAAGCAGTAACAGATGTAGAACTCGCAAATACCTTCGTTTTGACTGGTTTTTGCTCCCGTAACTCTAAACGAGCCAAGAGTTATGGCCCTCCGAAGAATCGATATCCATAGGGTGCAACATCTACGGTGCAAGGTGCAACATCCGTCCAAAATGACGAAACAGTGCCGTACGACCTTTAGAAACGGGTGCATGGATTGGAAACGGTGCAGTACCATGGTGCATCACTCTCCAGCGATGGTAAATCATAGACCAGCCGCGGGAATTCCCTTTTACAGAAAAATCCACGTGACGAAAAAACGAAGGGTAAAAAACTTCCGTGACCCGATTGAGGTTCGGATAGGAATTTTTGGGTATGAAACTAACCAGTGACGGCTGAAAGCCGTCACAGCTGTAGAACTCACAGATACCTTCGTTTTGACTGGTTGTGGCTCCCGTAAATCTAAACGAGCCAAGAGTTATGGCCCTCCGAAGAATCGATATCCATATGGTGCAACATCTACGGTGCAAGGTGCAACATCCGTCCAAAATGACGAAACAGTGCCGTACGACCTTTAGAAATGGGTGCGTGGATTGGAAACGGTGCAGTACCATGGTGCATCACTCTCCAGCGATGGTAAATCATAGACCAGCCACGGGAATTCCTTTTTACAGAAAAATCCACGTGACGAAAAAACGAAGGGTAAAAAACTTCCATGACCCGATTGAGGTTCGGATAGGATTTTTTGGGTATGAAACTAACCAGTGACGGCTGAAAGCAGTAACAGATGTAGAACTCACAGATACCTTCGTTTTGACAGGTTATGGCTCCCGTAACTCTAAACGAGCCAAGAGTTATGGCCCTCCGAAGAATCGATATCCACAGGGTGCAACATCTACGGTGCAAGGTGCAACATCCGTCCAAAATGACGAAACAGTGCCGTACGACCTTTAGAAACGGGTGCATGGATTAGAAACGGTGCAGTAACATGGTGCATCACTCTCCAGCGATGGTAAATCATAGACCATCCGCGGGAATTCCCTTTTACAGAAAAATCCACGTGACGAAAAAACGAAGGGTAAAAAACTTCCGTGACCCGATTGAGGTTCGGATTGGATTTTTTGGGTATGAAACTAACCAGTGACGGCTGAAAGCCATCATAGCTGTAGAACTCACAGATACCTTCGTTTTGACAGGTTGTGGCTGCCGTAACTCTAAACGAGCCAAGAGTTATGGCCCTCCGAAGAATCGATATCCATAGGGTGCAACATCTACGGTGCAAGGTGCAACATCCGTCCAAAATGACGAAATGGAGCGTACGACCTTTAGAAACGGGTGCATGGATTGGAAACGGTGCAGTACCATGGTGCACCACTCTCCAGCGTTGGTAAATCATAGACCAGCCGCTGGGATCCCGTTTTACAGAAAAAATTCACGTGACGAAAAAACGAAGGGTAAAAAACTTTCATGACCCGATTGAGGTTCGGATAGGATTTTTTGGGTATGAAACTAACCAGTGACGGCTGAAAGCCGTCATAGCTGTAGAACTCACAGATACCTTCGTTTTGACTGGTTGTCCCTCCCGTAAATCTAAACGAGCCAAGAGTTATGGCCCTCCGAAGAATCGATATCCATAGGGTGCAACATCTACGGTGCAAGGTGCAACATCCGTCCAAAATGACGAAACAGTGCCGTACGACCTTTAGAAACGGGTGCATGGATTGGAAACGGTGCAGTACCATGGTGCATCACTCTCCAGCGATGGTAAATCATAGACCAGCCGCGGGAATTCCCTTTTACAGAAAAATCCACGTGACGAAAAAACGAAGGGTAAAAAACTTCCATGACCCGATTGAGGTTCGGATAGGATTTTTTGGGTATGAAACTAACCAGTGACGGCTGAAAGCCGTCATAGCTGTAGAACTCGCAGATACCTTCGTTTTGACTGGTTATGGCTCCCGTAACTCTAAACGAGCCAAGAGTTATGGCCCTCCGAAGAATCGATATCCACAGGGTGCCACATCTACGGTGCAAGGTGCAACATCCGTCCAAAATGACGAAACAGTGCCGTACGACCTTTAGAAACGGGTGCATGGATTGGAAACGGTGCAGTAACATGGTGCATCACTCTCCAGCGATGGTAAATCATAGACCAGCCGCGGGAATTCCCTTTTACAGAAAAATCCACGTGACGAAAAAACGAAGGGTAAAAAACTTCCGTGACCCGATTGAGGTTCGGATAGGATTTTTTGGGTATGAAACTAACCATTGACGGCTGAAAGCTGTCACAGCTGTAGAACTCACAGATACCTTCGTTTTGACAGGTTGTGGCTCCCGTAACTCTAAACGAGCCAAGAGTTATGGCCCTCCGAAGAATCGATATCCATAGGGTGCAACATCTACGGTGCAAGGTGCAACATCCGTCCAAAATGACGAAACGGAGCGTACGACCTTTAGAAACGGGTGCATGGATTGGAAACGGTGCAGTACCATGGTGCACCACTCTCCAGCGTTGGTAAATCATAGACCAGCCGCTGGGATCCCGTTTTACAGAAAAAATTCACGTGACGAAAAAACGAAGGGTAAAAAACTTCCATGACCCAATTGAGGTTCGGATAGGATTTTTTGGGTATGAAACTAAACAGTGACGGCTGAAAGCAGTAACAGATGTAGAACTCGCAAATACCTTCGTTTTGACTGGTTTTTGCTCCCGTAACTCTAAACGAGCCCAGAGTTATGGCCCTCCGAAGAATCGATATCCATAGGGTGCAACATCTACGGTGCAAGGTGCAACATCCGTCCAAAATGACGAAACAGTGCCGTACGACCTTTAGAAATGGGTGCATGGATTGGAAACGGCGCAGTACCATGGTGCATCACTCTCCAACGATGGTAAATCATAGACCAGCCGCGGGAATTCCCTTTTACAGAAAAATCCACGTGACGAAAAAACGAAGTGTAAAAAACTTCCGTGACCCGATTGAGGTTCGGATAGGATTTTTTGGGTATGAAACTAACCAGTGACGGCTGAAAGCAGTAACAGATGTAGAACTCGCAAATACCTTCGTTTTGACTGGTTTTTGCTCCCGTAACTCTAAACGAGCCAAGAGTTATGGCCCTCCGAAGAATCGATATCCATAGGGTGCAACATCTACGGTGCAAGGTGCAACATCCGTCCAAAATGACGAAACAGTGCCGTTAGACCTTTAGAAATGGGTGCATGGATTGGAAACGGTGCAGTACCATGGTGCATCACTCTCCAGCGATGGTAAATCATAGACCAGCCGCGGGAATTCCCTTTTACAGAAAAATCCACGTGACGAAAAAACGAAGGGTAAAAAACTTCCGTGACCCGATTGAGGTTCGGATAGGAATTTTTGGGTATGAAACTAACCAGTGACGGCTGAAAGCTGTCACAGCTGTAGAACTCACAGATACCTTCGTTTTGACAGGTTGTGGCTCCCGTAACTCTAAACGAGCCAAGAGTTATGGCCCTCCGAAGAATCGATATCCATAGGGTGCAACATCTACGGTGCAAGGTGCAACATCCGTCCAAAATGACGAAACTAACCAGTGACGGCTGATAGCAGTAACAGATGTAGAACTCGCAAATACCTTCGTTTTGACTGGTTTTTGCTCCCGTAAATCTAAACGAGCCAAGAGTTATGGCCCTCCGAAGAATCGATATCCATAGGGTGCAACATCTACGGTGCAAGGTGCAACATCCGTCCAAAATGACGAAACAGTGTCGTACGACCTTTAGAAACGGGTGCATGGATTGGAAATGGTGCAGTGCCATGGTGCATCACTCTCCAGCGATGGTAAAACATAGACCAGCCGCGGGAATTCCCTTTTACAGAAAAATCCACGTGACGAAAAAACGAAGGGTAAAAAACTTCCGTGACCCGATTGAGGTTCGGATTGGATTTTTTGGGTATGAAACTAACCAGTGACGGCTGAAAGCCATCATAGCTGTAGAACTCACAGATACCTTCGTTTTGACAGGTTGTGGCTGCCGTAACTCTAAACGAGCCAAGAGTTATGGCCCTCCGAAGAATCGATATCCATAGGGTGCAACATCTACGGTGCAAGGTGCAACATCCGTCCAAAATGACGAAATGGAGCGTACGACCTTTAGAAACGGGTGCATGGATTGGAAACGGTGCAGTACCATGGTGCACCACTCTCCAGCGTTGGTAAATCATAGACCAGCCGCTGGGATCCCGTTTTACAGAAAAAATTCACGTGACGAAAAAACGAAGGGTAAAAAACTTTCATGACCCGATTGAGGTTCGGATAGGATTTTTTGGGTATGAAACTAACCAGTGACGGCTGAAAGCCGTCATAGCTGTAGAACTCACAGATACCTTCGTTTTGACTGGTTGTCCCTCCCGTAAATCTAAACGAGCCAAGAGTTATGGCCCTCCGAAGAATCGATATCCATAGGGTGCAACATCTACGGTGCAAGGTGCAACATCCGTCCAAAATGACGAAACAGTGCCGTACGACCTTTAGAAACGGGTGCATGGATTGGAAACGGTGCAGTACCATGGTGCATCACTCTCCAGCGATGGTAAATCATAGACCAGCCGCGGGAATTCCCTTTTACAGAAAAATCCACGTGACGAAAAAACGAAGGGTAAAAAACTTCCATGACCCGATTGAGGTTCGGATAGGATTTTTTGGGTATGAAACTAACCAGTGACGGCTGAAAGCCGTCATAGCTGTAGAACTCGCAGATACCTTCGTTTTGACTGGTTATGGCTCCCGTAACTCTAAACGAGCCAAGAGTTATGGCCCTCCGAAGAATCGATATCCACAGGGTGCAACATCTACGGTGCAAGGTGCAACATCCGTCCAAAATGACGAAACAGTGCCGTACGACCTTTAGAAACGGGTGCATGGATTGGAAACGGTGCAGTAACATGGTGCATCACTCTCCAGCGATGGTAAATCATAGACCAGCCGCGGGAATTCCCTTTTACAGAAAAATCCACGTGACGAAAAAACGAAGGGTAAAAAACTTCCGTGACCCGATTGAGGTTCGGATAGGATTTTTTGGGTATGAAACTAACCATTGACGGCTGAAAGCTGTCACAGCTGTAGAACTCACAGATACCTTCGTTTTGACAGGTTGTGGCTCCCGTAACTCTAAACGAGCCAAGAGTTATGGCCCTCCGAAGAATCGATATCCATAGGGTGCAACATCTACGGTGCAAGGTGCAACATCCGTCCAAAATGACGAAACGGAGCGTACGACCTTTAGAAACGGGTGCATGGATTGGAAACGGTGCAGTACCATGGTGCACCACTCTCCAGCGTTGGTAAATCATAGACCAGCCGCTGGGATCCCGTTTTACAGAAAAAATTCACGTGACGAAAAAACGAAGGGTAAAAAACTTCCATGACCCAATTGAGGTTCGGATAGGATTTTTTGGGTATGAAACTAAACACTGACGGCTGAAAGCAGTAACAGATGTAGAACTCGCAAATACCTTCGTTTTGACTGGTTTTTGCTCCCGTAACTCTAAACGAGCCCAGAGTTATGGCCCTCCGAAGAATCGATATCCATAGGGTGCAACATCTACGGTGCAAGGTGCAACATCCGTCCAAAATGACGAAACAGTGCCGTACGACCTTTAGAAATGGGTGCATGGATTGGAAACGGCGCAGTACCATGGTGCATCACTCTCCAACGATGGTAAATCATAGACCAGCCGCGGGAATTCCCTTTTACAGAAAAATCCACGTGACGAAAAAACGAAGTGTAAAAAACTTCCGTGACCCGATTGAGGTTCGGATAGGATTTTTTGGGTATGAAACTAACCAGTGACGGCTGAAAGCAGTAACAGATGTAGAACTCGCAAATACCTTCGTTTTGACTGGTTTTTGCTCCCGTAACTCTAAACGAGCCAAGAGTTATGGCCCTCCGAAGAATCGATATCCATAGGGTGCAACATCTACGGTGCAAGGTGCAACATCCGTCCAAAATGACGAAACAGTGCCGTACGACCTTTAGAAAAGGGTGCATGGATTGGAAACGGTGCAGTAACATGGTGCATCACTCTCCAGCGATGGTAAATCATAGACCAGCCGCGGGAATTCCCTTTTACAGAAAAATCCACGTGACGAAAAAACGAAGGGTAAAAAACTTCCGTGACCCGATTGAGGTTCGGATAGGAATTTTTGGGTATGAAACTAACCAGTGACGGCTGAAAGCTGTCACAGCTGTAGAACTCACAGATACCTTCGTTTTGACAGGTTGTGGCTCCCGTAACTCTAAACGAGCCAAGAGTTATGGCCCTCCGAAGAATCGATATCCATAGGGTGCAACATCTACGGTGCAAGGTGCAACATCCGTCCAAAATGACGAAACTAACCAGTGACGGCTGATAGCAGTAACAGATGTAGAACTCGCAAATACCTTCGTTTTGACTGGTTTTTGCTCCCGTAAATCTAAACGAGCCAAGAGTTATGGCCCTCCGAAGAATCGATATCCATAGGGTGCAACATCTACGGTGCAAGGTGCAACATCCGTCCAAAATGACGAAACAGTGTCGTACGACCTTTAGAAACGGGTGCATGGATTGGAAATGGTGCAGTGCCATGGTGCATCACTCTCCAGCGATGGTAAAACATAGACCAGCCGCGGGAATTCCCTTTTACAGAAAAATCCACGTGACGAAAAAACGAAGGGTAAAAAACTTCCGTGACCCGATTGAGGTTCGGATTGGATTTTTTGGGTATGAAACTAACCAGTGACGGCTGAAAGCCATCATAGCTGTAGAACTCACAGATACCTTCGTTTTGACAGGTTGTGGCTGCCGTAACTCTAAACGAGCCAAGAGTTATGGCCCTCCGAAGAATCGATATCCATAGGGTGCAACATCTACGGTGCAAGGTGCAACATCCGTCCAAAATGACGAAATGGAGCGTACGACCTTTAGAAACGGGTGCATGGATTGGAAACGGTGCAGTACCATGGTGCACCACTCTCCAGCGTTGGTAAATCATAGACCAGCCGCTGGGATCCCGTTTTACAGAAAAAATTCACGTGACGAAAAAACGAAGGGTAAAAAACTTTCATGACCCGATTGAGGTTCGGATAGGATTTTTTGGGTATGAAACTAACCAGTGACGGCTGAAAGCCGTCATAGCTGTAGAACTCACAGATACCTTCGTTTTGACTGGTTGTCCCTCCCGTAAATCTAAACGAGCCAAGAGTTATGGCCCTCCGAAGAATCGATATCCATAGGGTGCAACATCTACGGTGCAAGGTGCAACATCCGTCCAAAATGACGAAACAGTGCCGTACGACCTTTAGAAACGGGTGCATGGATTGGAAACGGTGCAGTACCATGGTGCATCACTCTCCAGCGATGGTAAATCATAGACCAGCCGCGGGAATTCCCTTTTACAGAAAAATCCACGTGACGAAAAAACGAAGGGTAAAAAACTTCCATGACCCGATTGAGGTTCGGATAGGATTTTTTGGGTATGAAACTAACCAGTGACGGCTGAAAGCCGTCATAGCTGTAGAACTCGCAGATACCTTCGTTTTGACTGGTTATGGCTCCCGTAACTCTAAACGAGCCAAGAGTTATGGCCCTCCGAAGAATCGATATCCACAGGGTGCAACATCTACGGTGCAAGGTGCAACATCCGTCCAAAATGACGAAACAGTGCCGTACGACCTTTAGAAACGGGTGCATGGATTGGAAACGGTGCAGTAACATGGTGCATCACTCTCCAGCGATGGTAAATCATAGACCAGCCGCGGGAATTCCCTTTTACAGAAAAATCCACGTGACGAAAAAACGAAGGGTAAAAAACTTCCGTGACCCGATTGAGGTTCGGATTGGATTTTTTGGGTATGAAACTAACCAGTGACGGCTGAAAGCCATCATAGCTGTAGAACTCACAGATACCTTCGTTTTGACAGGTTGTGGCTGCCGTAACTCTAAACGAGCCAAGAGTTATGGCCCTCCGAAGAATCGATATCCATAGGGTGCAACATCTACGGTGCAAGGTGCAACATCCGTCCAAAATGACGAAATGGAGCGTACGACCTTTAGAAACGGGTGCATGGATTGGAAACGGTGCAGTACCATGGTGCACCACTCTCCAGCGTTGGTAAATCATAGACCAGCCGCTGGGATCCCGTTTTACAGAAAAAATTCACGTGACGAAAAAACGAAGGGTAAAAAACTTCCATGACCCGATTGAGGTTCGGATAGGATTTTTTGGGTATGAAACTAACCAGTGACGGCTGAAAGCCGTCATAGCTGTAGAACTCGCAGATACCTTCGTTTTGACTGGTTATGGTTCCCGTAACTCTAAACGAGCCAAGAGTTATGGCCCTCCGAAGAATCGATATCCACAGGGTGCAACATCTACGGTGCAAGGTGCAACATCCGTCCAAAATGACGAAACAGTGCCGTACGACCTTTAGAAACGGGTGCATGGATTGGAAACGGTGCAGTAACATGGTGCATCACTCTCCAGCGATGGTAAATCATAGACCAGCCGCGGGAATTCCCTTTTACAGAAAAATCCACGTGACGAAAAAACGAAGGGTAAAAAACTTCCGTGACCCGATTGAGGTTCGGATAGGAATTTTTGGGTATGAAACTAACCAGTGACGGCTGAAAGCTGTCACAGCTGTAGAACTCACAGATACCTTCGTTTTGACAGGTTGTGGCTCCCGTAACTCTAAACGAGCCAAGAGTTATGGCCCTCCGAAGAATCGATATCCATAGGGTGCAACATCTACGGTGCAAGGTGCAACATCCGTCCAAAATGACGAAACTAACCAGTGACGGCTGATAGCAGTAACAGATGTAGAACTCGCAAATACCTTCGTTTTGACTGGTTTTTGCTCCCGTAAATCTAAACGAGCCAAGAGTTATGGCCCTCCGAAGAATCGATATCCATAGGGTGCAACATCTACGGTGCAAGGTGCAACATCCGTCCAAAATGACGAAACAGTGTCGTACGACCTTTAGAAACGGGTGCATGGATTGGAAATGGTGCAGTGCCATGGTGCATCACTCTCCAGCGATGGTAAAACATAGACCAGCCGCGGGAATTCCCTTTTACAGAAAAATCCACGTGACGAAAAAACGAAGGGTAAAAAACTTCCGTGACCCGATTGAGGTTCGGATTGGATTTTTTGGGTATGAAACTAACCAGTGACGGCTGAAAGCCATCATAGCTGTAGAACTCACAGATACCTTCGTTTTGACAGGTTGTGGCTGCCGTAACTCTAAACGAGCCAAGAGTTATGGCCCTCCGAAGAATCGATATCCATAGGGTGCAACATCTACGGTGCAAGGTGCAACATCCGTCCAAAATGACGAAATGGAGCGTACGACCTTTAGAAACGGGTGCATGGATTGGAAACGGTGCAGTACCATGGTGCACCACTCTCCAGCGTTGGTAAATCATAGACCAGCCGCTGGGATCCCGTTTTACAGAAAAAATTCACGTGACGAAAAAACGAAGGGTAAAAAACTTTCATGACCCGATTGAGGTTCGGATAGGATTTTTTGGGTATGAAACTAACCAGTGACGGCTGAAAGCCGTCATAGCTGTAGAACTCACAGATACCTTCGTTTTGACTGGTTGTCCCTCCCGTAAATCTAAACGAGCCAAGAGTTATGGCCCTCCGAAGAATCGATATCCATAGGGTGCAACATCTACGGTGCAAGGTGCAACATCCGTCCAAAATGACGAAACAGTGCCGTACGACCTTTAGAAACGGGTGCATGGATTGGAAACGGTGCAGTACCATGGTGCATCACTCTCCAGCGATGGTAAATCATAGACCAGCCGCGGGAATTCCCTTTTACAGAAAAATCCACGTGACGAAAAAACGAAGGGTAAAAAACTTCCATGACCCGATTGAGGTTCGGATAGGATTTTTTGGGTATGAAACTAACCAGTGACGGCTGAAAGCCGTCATAGCTGTAGAACTCGCAGATACCTTCGTTTTGACTGGTTATGGCTCCCGTAACTCTAAACGAGCCAAGAGTTATGGCCCTCCGAAGAATCGATATCCACAGGGTGCAACATCTACGGTGCAAGGTGCAACATCCGTCCAAAATGACGAAACAGTGCCGTACGACCTTTAGAAACGGGTGCATGGATTGGAAACGGTGCAGTAACATGGTGCATCACTCTCCAGCGATGGTAAATCATAGACCAGCCGCGGGAATTCCCTTTTACAGAAAAATCCACGTGACGAAAAAACGAAGGGTAAAAAACTTCCGTGACCCGATTGAGGTTCGGATAGGATTTTTTGGGTATGAAACTAACCATTGACGGCTGAAAGCTGTCACAGCTGTAGAACTCACAGATACCTTCGTTTTGACAGGTTGTGGCTCCCGTAACTCTAAACGAGCCAAGAGTTATGGCCCTCCGAAGAATCGATATCCATAGGGTGCAACATCTACGGTGCAAGGTGCAACATCCGTCCAAAATGACGAAACGGAGCGTACGACCTTTAGAAACGGGTGCATGGATTGGAAACGGTGCAGTACCATGGTGCACCACTCTCCAGCGTTGGTAAATCATAGACCAGCCGCTGGGATCCCGTTTTACAGAAAAAATTCACGTGACGAAAAAACGAAGGGTAAAAAACTTCCATGACCCAATTGAGGTTCGGATAGGATTTTTTGGGTATGAAACTAAACAGTGACGGCTGAAAGCAGTAACAGATGTAGAACTCGCAAATACCTTCGTTTTGACTGGTTTTTGCTCCCGTAACTCTAAACGAGCCCAGAGTTATGGCCCTCCGAAGAATCGATATCCATAGGGTGCAACATCTACGGTGCAAGGTGCAACATCCGTCCAAAATGACGAAACAGTGCCGTACGACCTTTAGAAATGGGTGCATGGATTGGAAACGGCGCAGTACCATGGTGCATCACTCTCCAACGATGGTAAATCATAGACCAGCCGCGGGAATTCCCTTTTACAGAAAAATCCACGTGACGAAAAAACGAAGTGTAAAAAACTTCCGTGACCCGATTGAGGTTCGGATAGGATTTTTTGGGTATGAAACTAACCAGTGACGGCTGAAAGCAGTAACAGATGTAGAACTCGCAAATACCTTCGTTTTGACTGGTTTTTGCTCCCGTAACTCTAAACGAGCCAAGAGTTATGGCCCTCCGAAGAATCGATATCCATAGGGTGCAACATCTACGGTGCAAGGTGCAACATCCGTCCAAAATGACGAAACAGTGCCGTTAGACCTTTAGAAAAGGGTGCATGGATTGGAAACGGTGCAGTACCATGGTGCATCACTCTCCAGCGATGGTAAATCATAGACCAGCCGCGGGAATTCCCTTTTACAGAAAAATCCACGTGACGAAAAAACGAAGGGTAAAAAACTTCCGTGACCCGATTGAGGTTCGGATAGGAATTTTTGGGTATGAAACTAACCAGTGACGGCTGAAAGCTGTCACAGCTGTAGAACTCACAGATACCTTCGTTTTGACAGGTTGTGGCTCCCGTAACTCTAAACGAGCCAAGAGTTATGGCCCTCCGAAGAATCGATATCCATAGGGTGCAACATCTACGGTGCAAGGTGCAACATCCGTCCAAAATGACGAAACTAACCAGTGACGGCTGATAGCAGTAACAGATGTAGAACTCGCAAATACCTTCGTTTTGACTGGTTTTTGCTCCCGTAAATCTAAACGAGCCAAGAGTTATGGCCCTCCGAAGAATCGATATCCATAGGGTGCAACATCTACGGTGCAAGGTGCAACATCCGTCCAAAATGACGAAACAGTGTCGTACGACCTTTAGAAACGGGTGCATGGATTGGAAATGGTGCAGTGCCATGGTGCATCACTCTCCAGCGATGGTAAAACATAGACCAGCCGCGGGAATTCCCTTTTACAGAAAAATCCACGTGACGAAAAAACGAAGGGTAAAAAACTTCCGTGACCCGATTGAGGTTCGGATAGGAATTTTTGGGTATGAAACTAACCAGTGACGGCTGAAAGCTGTCACAGCTGTAGAACTCACAGATACCTTCGTTTTGACAGGTTGTGGCTCCCGTAGCTCTAAACGAGCCAAGAGTTATGGCCCTCCGAAGAATCGATATCCATAGGGTGCAACATCTACGGTGCAAGGTGCAACATCCGTCCAAAATGACGAAACGGTGCGTACGACCTTTAGAAACGGGTGCATGGATTGGAAACGGTGCAGTACCATGGTGCACCACTCTCTAGCGTTGGTAAATCATAGACCAGCCGCTGGGATCCCATTTTACAGAAAAAATTCACGTGACGAAAAAACGAAGGGTAAAAAACTTCCATGACCCGATTGAGGTTCGGATAGGATTTTTTGGGTATGAAACTAACCAGTGATGGCTGAAAGCAGTAACAGATGTAGAACTCACAAATACCTTCGTTTTGACTGGTTTTTGCTCCCGTAACTCTAAACGAGCCAAGAGTTATGGCCCTCCGAAGAATCGATATCCATAGGGTGCAACATCTACGGTGCAAGATGCAACATCCGTCCAAAATGACGAAACAGTGCCGTACGACCTTTAGAAAAGGGTGCATGGATTGGAAACGGTGCAGTAACATGGTGCATCACTCTCCAGCGATGGTAAATCATAGACCAGCCGCGGGAATTCCCTTTTACAGAAAAATCCACGTGACGAAAAAACGAAGGGTAAAAAACTTCCGTGACCCGATTGAGGTTCGGATAGGAATTTTTGGGTATGAAACTAACCAGTGACGGCTGAAAGCCGTCACAGCTGTAGAACTCACAGATACCTTCGTTTTGACTGGTTGTGGCTCCCGTAACTCTAAACGAGCCAAGAGTTATGGCCCTCCGAAGAATCGATATCCATAGGGTGCAACATCTACGGTGCAAGGTGCAAAATCCATCCAAAATGACGAAACGGTGCGTACGACCTTTAGAAACGGGTGCATGGATTGGAAACGGTGCAGTACCATGGTGCACCACTCTCCAGCGTTGGTAAATCATAGACCAGCCGCTGGGATCCCGTTTTACAGAAAAATCCACGTGACGAAAAAACGAAGGGTAAAAAACTTCCATGACCCGATTGAGGTTCGGATAGGATTTTTTGGGTATGAAACTAACCAGTGACGGCTGAAAGTTGTCATAGCCGTAGGACTCACCGAGAGCTTCGTTTTGACTGGTTATCGCTCCCGTAACTCTAAACGAGCCAAGAGTTATGGCCCTCCGAATAATCGATATCCATAGGGTGCAACATCTACGGTGCAAGATGCAACATCCGTCCAAAATGACGAAACAGTGCCGTACGACCTTTAGAAAAGGGTGCATGGATTGGAAACGGTGCAGTAACATGGTGCATCACTCTCCAGCGACGGTAAATCATAGACCAGCCGCAGGAATTCCCTTTTACAGGAAAATCCACGTAACGAAAAAACGAAGGGTAAAAAACTTCCGTGACCCGATTGAGGTTCGGATAGGATTTTTTGGGTATGAAACTAACCAGTGACGACTAAAAGCCGTCATAGGTATAGAACTCACAGATACCTTCGTTTTGACAGGATGTGGCTCCCGTAACTCTAAACGAGCCAAGAGTTATGGCCCTCCGAAGAATCGATATCCATAGGGTGCAACATCTACGGTGCAAGGTGCAACATCCGTCCAAAATGACGAAACGGACCGTACGACCTTTAGAAACGGGTGCATGGATTGGAAACGGTGCAGTACCATGGTGCACCACTCTCCAGCGTTGGTAAATCATAGACCAGCCGCTGGGATCCCGTTTTACAGAAAAAATTCACGTGACGAAAAAACGAAGGGTAAAAAACTTCCATGACCCGATTGAGGTTCGGATAGGATTTTTTGGGTATGAAACTAACCAGTGACGGCTGAAAGCAGTAACAGATGTAGAACTCGCAAATACCTTCGTTTTGACTGGTTTTTGCTCCCGTAACTCTAAACGAGCCAAGAGTTATGGCCCTCCGAAGAATCGATATCCATAGGGTGCAACATCTACGGTGCAAGGTGCAACATCCGTCCAAAATGACGAAACAGTGCCGTACGACCTTTAGAAATGGGTGCATGGATTGGAAACGGTGCAGTACCATGGTGCATCACTCTCCAGCGATGGTAAATCATAGACCAGCCGCGGGAATTCCCTTTTACAGAAAAATCCACGTGACGAAAAAACGAAGGGTAAAAAACTTCCGTGACCCGATTGAGGTTCGGATAGGATTTTTTGGGTATGAAACTAACCAGTGACGGCTGAAAGCAGTAACAGATGTAGAACTCGCAAATACCTTCGTTTTGACTGGTTTTTGCTCCCGTAACTCTAAACGAGCCAAGAGTTATGGCCCTCCGAAGAATCGATATCCATAGGGTGCAACATCTACGGTGCAAGGTGCAACATCCGTCCAAAATGACGAAACAGTGCCGTACGACCTTTAGAAATGGGTGCATGGATTGGAAACGGTGCAGTACCATGGTGCATCACTCTCGAGCGATGGTAAATCATAGACCAGCCGCGGGAATTCCCTTTTACAGAAAAATCCACGTGACGAAAAAACGAAGGGTAAAAAACTTCCGTGACCCGATTGAGGTTCGGATAGGAATTTTTGGGTATGAAACTAACCAGTGACGGCTGAAAGACGTCACAGCTGTAGAACTCACAGATACCTTCGTTTTGACAGGTTGTGGCTCCCGTAACTCTAAACGAGCCAAGAGTTATGGCCCTCCGAAGAATCGATATCCATAGGGTGCAACATCTACGGTGCAAGGTGCAACATCCGTCCAAAATGACGAAACTAACCAGTGACGGCTGATAGCAGTAACAGATGTAGAACTCGCAAATACCTTCGTTTTGACTGGTTTTTGCTCCCGTAAATCTAAACGAGCCAAGAGTTATGGCCCTCCGAAGAATCGATATCCATAGGGTGCAACATCTAGGGTGCAAGGTGCAACATCCGTCCAAAATGACGAAACAGTGCCGTACGACCTTTAGAAACGGGTGCATGGATTGGAAATGGTGCAGTACCATGGTGCATCACTCTCCAGCGATGGTAAATCATAGACCAGCCGCGGGAATTCCCTTTTACAGAAAAATCCACGTGACGAAAAAACGAAGGGTAAAAAACTTCCGTGACCCGATTGAGGTTCGGATAGGAATTTTTGGGTATGAAACTAACCAGTGACGGCTGAAAGCTGTCACAGCTGTAGAACTCACAGATACCTTCGTTTTGACAGGTTGTGGCTCCCGTAGCTCTAAACGAGCCAAGAGTTATGGCCCTCCGAAGAATCGATATCCATAGGGTGCAACATCTACGGTGCAAGGTGCAACATCCGTCCAAAATGACGAAACGGTGCGTACGACCTTTAGAAACGGGTGCATGGATTGGAAACGGTGCAGTACCATGGTGCATCACTCTCCAGCGATGGTAAATCATAGACCAGCCGCTGGGATTCCATTTTACAGAAAAAATTCACGTGACGAAAAAACGAAGGGTAAAAAACTTCCATGACCCGATTGAGGTTCGGATAGGATTTTTTGGGTATGAAACTAACCAGTGACGGCTGAAAGCAGTAACAGATGTAGAACTCACAAATACCTTCGTTTTGACTGGTTTTTGCTCCCGTAACTCTAAACGAGCCAAGAGTTATGGCCCTCCGAAGAATCGATATCCATAGGGTGCAACATCTACGGTGCAAGATGCAACATCCGTCCAAAATGACGAAACAGTGCCGTACGACCTTTAGAAAAGGGTGCATGGATTGGAAACGGTGCAGTAACGTGGTGCATCACTCTCCAGCGATGGTAGATCATAGACCAGCCGCGGGAATTCCCTTTTACAGAAAAATCCACGTGACGAAAAAACGAACGGTAAAAAACTTCCGTGACCCGATTGAGGTTCGGATAGGATTTTTTGGGTATGAAACTAACCAGTGACGGTTGAAAGCTGTCATAGCTGTAGAACTCACAGATACCTTCGTTTTGACAGGTTGTGGCTCCCGTAACTCTAAAGGAGCCAAGAGTTATGGCCCTCCGAAGAATCGATATCCATTGGGTGCAACATCTACGGTGCAAGGTGCAACAACCGTCCAAAATGACGGAACGGAGCGTACGACCTTTAGAAACGGGTGCATGGATTGGAAACGGTGCAGTACCATGGTGCACCACTCTCCAGCGTTGGTAAATCATAGACCAGCCGCTGGGATCCCGTTTTACAGAAAAAATTCACGTGACGAAAAAACGAAGGGTAAAAAACTTCCATGACCCGATTGAGGTTCGGATAGGATTTTTTGGGTATGAAACTAACCAGTGACGGCTGAAAGCAGTAACAGATGCAGAACTCGCAAATACCTTCGTTTTGACTGGTTTTTGCTCCCGTAACTCTAAACGAGCCAAGAGTTATGGCCCTCCGAAGAATCGATATCCATAGGGTGCAACATCTACGGTGCAAGGTGCAACATCCGTCCAAAATGACGAAACGGTGCGTACGACCTTTAGAAACGGGTGCATGGATTGGAAACGGTGCAGTACCATGGTGCACCACTCTCCAACGTTGGTAAATCATAGACCAGCCGCGGGAATTCCCTTTTACAGAAAAATCCACGTGACGAAAAAACGAAGGGTAAAAAACTTCCGTGACCCGATTGAGGTTCGGATAGGATTTTTTGGGTATGAAACTAACCAGTGACGGCTAAAAGCTGTCATAGCCGTAGGACTCACCGAGAGCTTCGTTTTGACTGGTTATCGCTCCCGTAACTCTAAACGAGCCAAGAGTTATGGCCCTCCGAATAATCGATATCCATAGGGTGCAACATCTACGGTGCAAGATGCAACATCCGTCCAAAATGACGAAACAGTGCCGTACGACCTTTAGAAAAGGGTGCATGGATTGGAAACGGTGCAGTAACATGGTGCATCACTCTCCAGCGATGGTAAATCATAGACCAGCCGCAGGAATTCCCTTTTACAGAAAAATCCACGTAACGAAAAAACGAAGGGTAAAAAACTTCCGTGACCCGATTGAGGTTCGGATAGGATTTTTTGGGTATGAAACTAACCAGTGACAGCTGAAAGCGGTCACAGCTGTAGAACTCACAGATACCTTCGTTTTGACAGGTTGTGGCTCCCGTAACTCTAAATGAGCCAAGAGTTATGGCCCTCCGAAGAATCGATATCCATAGGGTGCAACATCTACGAGGCAAGGTGCAACATCCGTCCAAAATAACGAAACAGTGCGTACGACCTTTAGAAACGGGTGCATGGATTGGAAACGGTGCAGTACCATGGTGCACCACTCTCCAGCGTTGGTAAATCATAGACCAGCCGCTGGGATCCCGTTTTACAGAAAAAATCCACGTGACGAAAAAACGAAGGGTAAAAAACTTCCATGACCCGATTGAGGTTCGGATAGGATTTTTTGGGTATGAAACTAACCAGTGATGGCTGAAAGCATTTACAGATGTAGAACTCACAAATACCTTCGTTTTGACTGGTTGTTGCTCCCGTAACTCTAAACGAGCCAAGAGTTATGGCCCTCCGAAGAATCGATATCCATAGGGTGCAACATCTACGGTGCAAGGTGCAACATCCGTCCAAAATGACGAAACAGTGCCGTACGACCTTTAGAAATGGGTGCATGGATTGGAAACGGTGCAATACCATGGTGCAGCACTCTCCAGCGATGGTAAATCATAGACCAGCCACGGGAATTCCCTTTACAGAAAAATCCACGTGACGAAAAAACGAAGGGTAAAAAACTTCCGTGACCCGATTGAGGTTCGGATAGGATTTTTTGGGTATGTAACTAACCAGTGACGGCTGAAAGCAGTAACAAATGTAGAACTCGCAAATACCTTCGTTTTGACTAGTTTTTGCTCCCGTAACTCTAAACGAGCCAAGAGTTATGGCCCTCCGAAGAATCGATATCCATAGGGTGCAACATCTACGGTGCAAGATGCAACATCCGTCCAAAATGACGAAACAGTGCCGTACGACCTTTAGAAAAGGGTGCATGGATTGGAAACGGTGCAGTAACATGGTGCATCACTCTCTAGCGATGGTAAATCATAGACCAGCAGCGGGAATTCCCTTTTACAGAAAAATCCACGTGACGAAAAAACGAAGGGTAAAAAATTTCCATGACCCGATTGAGGTTCGGATAGGATTTTTTGGGTATGAAACTAACCAGTGACGGCTGAAAGCAGTAACAGATGTAGAACTCACAAATACCTTCGCTTTGACTGGTTTTTGCTCCCGTAAATCTAAACGAGCCAAGAGTTATGGCCCTCCGAAGAATCGATATCCATAGGGTGCAACATCTACGGTGCAAGGTGCAACATCCGTCCAAAATGACGAAACAGTGCCGTACGACCTTTAGAAAAGGGTGCATGGATTGGAAACGGTGCAGTAACATGGTGCATCACTCTCCAGCGATGGTAAACCATAGACCAGCCGCGGGAATTCCCTTTTACAGAAAAATCCACGTGACGAAAAAACGAAGGGTAAAAAACTTCCGTGACCCGATTGAGGTTCGGATAGGAATTTTTGGGTATGAAACTAACCAGTGACGGCTGAAAGCGGTCACAGATGTAGAACTCACAGATACCTTCGTTTTGACAGGTTGTGGCTCCCGTAACTCTAAACGAGCCAAGAGTTATGGCCCTCCGAAGAATCGATATCCATAGGGTGCAACATCTACGGTGCATGGTGCAACATCCGTCCAAAATGATGAAACTAACCAGTGACGGCTGAAAGCAGTAACAGATGTAGAACTCGCAAATACCTTCGTTTTGACTGGTTTTTGCTCCCGTTAATCTAAACGAGCCAAGAGTTATGGCCCTCCGAAGAATCGATATCCATAGGGTGCAACATCTAAGGTGCAAGGTGCAACATCCGTCCAAAATGACGAAACCGTGCCGTACGACCTTTAGAAACGGGTGCATGGATTGGAAACGGTGCAGTACCATGGTGCATCACTCTCCAGCGATGGTAAATCATAGACCAGCCGCGGGAATTCCCTTTTACAGAAAAATCCACGTGACGAAAAAACGAAGGGTAAAAAACTTCCGTGACCCGATTGAGGTTCGGATAGGAATTTTTGGGTATGAAACTAACCAGTGACGGCTGAAAGCTGTCACAACTGTAGAACTCACAGATACCTTCGTTTTGACAGGTTGTGGCTCCCGTAACTCTAAACGAGCCAAGAGTTATGGCCCTCCGAAGAATCGATATCCATAGGGTGCAACATCTACGGTGCAAGGTGCAACATCCGTCCAAAATGACGAAACGGTGCGTACGACCTTTAGAAACGGGTGCATGGATTGGAAACGGTGCAGTACCATGGTGCACCACTCTCCAGCGTTGGTAAATCATAGACCAGCCGCTGGGATCCCATTTTACAGAAAAAATTCACGTGACGAAAAAACGAAGGGTAAAAAACTTCCATGACCCGATTGAGGTTCGGATAGGATTTTTTGAGTATGAAACTAACCATTGACGGCTGAAAGCAGTAACAGATGTAGAACTCACAAATACCTTCGTTTTGACTTGTTTTTGCTCCCGTAACTCAAAACGAGCCAAGAGTTATGGCCCTCCGAAGAATCGATATCCATAGGGTGCAACATCTACGGTGCAAGATGCAACATCCGTCCAAAATGACGAAACAGTGCCGTACGACCTTTAGAAAAGGGTGCATGGATTGGAAACGGTGCAGTAACATGGTGCATCACTCTCCAGCGATGGTAAATCATAGACCAGCCGCGGGAATTCCATTTTATAGAAAAATCCACGTGACGAAAAAACGAAGGATAAAAAACTTCCGTGACCCGATTGAGGTTCGGATAGGATTTTTTGGGTATGAAACTAACCAGTGACGGCTGAAAGCAGTCACAGCAGTAGAACTCACAGATACCTTCGTTTTGACAGGTTGTGGCTCCCGTAACTCTAAACGAGCCAAGAGTTATGGCCCTCCGAAGAATCGATATCCATAGGGTGCAACATCTACGGTGCAAGGTGCAACATCCGTCCAAAATGATGAAACGGAGCGTACGACCTTTAGAAACGGGTGCATGGATTGGAAACGGTGCAGTACCATGGTGCACCACTCTCCAGCGTTGGTAAATCATAGACCAGCCGCTGGGATCCCGTTTTACAGAAAAAATTCACGTGACGAAAAAACGAAGGGTAAAAAACTTCCATGACCCGATTGAGGTTCGGATAGGATTTTTTGGGTATGAAACTAACCAGTGACGGCTGAAAGCAGTAACAGATGTAGAACTCGCAAATACCTTCGTTTTGACTGGTTTTTGCTCCCGTAACTCTAAACGAGCCAAGAGTTATGGCCCTCCGAAGAATCGATATCCATAGGGTGCAACATCTACGGTGCAAGGTGCAACATCCGTCCAAAATGACGAAACAGTGCCGTACGACCTTTAGAAATGGATGCATGGATTGGAAACGGTGCAGTACCATGGTGCATCACTCTCCAGCGATGGTAAATCATAGACCAGCCGCGAAAATTCCCTTTTACAGAAAAATCCACGTGACGAAAAAACGAAGGGTAAAAAACTTCCGTGACCCGATTGAGGTTCGGATAGGAATTTTTGGGTATGAAACTAACCAGTGACGGCTGAAAGCAGTCACAGCTGTAGAACTCACAGATACCTTCGTTTTGACAGGTTGTGGCTCCCGTAACTCTAAACGAGCCAAGAGTTATGGCCCTCCGAAGAATCGATATCCATAGGGTGCAACATCTACGGTGCAAGATGCAACATCCGTCCAAAATGACGAAACGGTGCGTACGACCTTTAGAAACGGGTGCATGGATTGGAAACGGTGCAGTACCATGGTGCACCACTCTCCAGCGTTGGTAAATCATAGACCAGCCGCTGGGATCCCGTTTTACAGAAAAAATTCACGTGACGAAAAAACGAAGGGTAAAAAACTTCCATGACCCGATTGAGGTTCGGATAGGATTTTTTGGGTATGAAACTAACCAGTGACGGCTGAAAGCAGTAACAGATGTAGAACTCACAAATACCTTCGTTTTGACTGGTTTTTGCTCCCGTAACTCTAAACGAGCCAAGAGTTATGGCCCTCCGAAGAATCGATATCCATAGGGTGCAACATCTACGGTGCAAGATGCAACATCCGTCCAAAATGACGAAACAGTGCCGTACGACCTTTAGAAAAGGGTGCATGGATTGGAAACGGTGCAGTAACATGGTGCAGCACTCTCCAGCGATGGTAAATCATAGACCAGCCGCGGGAATTCCCTTTTACAGAAAAATCCACGTGACGAAAAAACGAAGGGTAAAAAACTTCCGTGACCCGATTGAGGTTCGGATAGGATTTTTTGGTTATGAAACTAACCAGTGACGGCTGAAAGCTGTCATAGCCGTTGGACTCACCGAGAGCTTCGTTTTGACTGGTTATCGCTCCCGTAACTCTAAACGAGCCAAGAGTTATGGCCCTCCGAATAATCGATATCCATAGGGTGCAACATCTACGGTGCAAGGTGCAACATCCGTCCAAAATGACGAAACGGTACGTACGACCCTTAGAAACGGGTGCATGGATTGGAAACGGTGCAGTACCATGGTGCACCACTCTCCAGCGTTGGTAAATCATAGACCAGCCGCTGGGATCCCGTTTTACAGAAAAAATCCACGTGACGAAAAAACGAAGGGTAAAAAACTTCCATGACCCGATTGAGGTTCGGATAGGATTTTTTGGGTATGAAACTAACCAGTGACGGCTGAAAGCAGTAACAGATGTAGAACTCACAAATACCTTCGTTTTGACTGGTTTTTTCTCCCGTAACTCTAAACGAGCCAAGAGTTATGGCCCTCCGAAGAATCGATATCCATAGGGTGCAACATCTACGGTGCAAGGTGCAACATCCGTCCAAAATGACGAAACAGTGCCGTACAACCTTTAGAAACGGGTGCATGGATTGGAAACGGTGCAGTACCATGGTGCAGCACTCTCCAGCGATGGTAAATCATAGACCAGCCGTGGGAATTACCTTTTACAGAAAAATCCACGTGACGAAAAAACGAAGGGTAAAAAACTTCCGTGACCCGATTGAGGTTCGGATAGGATTTTTTGGGTATGAAACTAACCAGTGACGGCTGAAAGCCGTCATACCTGTAGAACTCACCGAGAGCTTCGTTTTGACTGGTTATCGCTCCCGTAGCTCTAAACGAGCCAAGAGTTATGGCCCTCCGAAGAATCGATATCCAATGGGTGCAACATCTACGGTGCAAGGTGCAACATCCGTCCAAAATGACGAAACAGTGCGTACGACCTTTAGAAACGGGTGCATGGATTGGAAACGGTGCAGTACCATGGATCACCACTCTCCAGCGTTGGTAAATAATAGACCAGCCGCTGGGATCCCGTTTTACAGAAAAAATCCACGTGACGAAAAAACGAAGGGTAAAAAACTTCCATGACCCGATTGAGGTTCGGATAGGATTTTTTGGGTATGAAACTAACCAGTGACGGCTGAAAGCAGTAACAGATGTAGAACTCACAAATACCTTCGTTTTGACTGGTTTTTGCTCCCGTAACTCTAAACGAGCCAAGAGTTATGGCCCTCCGAAGAATCGATATCCATAGGGTGCAACATCTACGGTGCAAGATGCAACATCCGTCCAAAATGACGAAACAGTGCCGTACGACCTTTAGAAAAGGGTGCATGGATTGGAAACGGTGCAGTAACATGGTGCAGCACTCTCCAGCGATGGTAAATCATAGACCAGCCGCGGGAATTCCCTTTTACAGAAAAATCCACGTGACGAAAAAACGAAGGGTAAAAAACTTCCGTGACCCGATTGAGGTTCGGATAGGATTTTTTGGTTATGAAACTAACCAGTGACGGCTGAAAGCTGTCATAGCCGTTGGACTCACCGAGAGCTTCGTTTTGACTGGTTATCGCTCCCGTAACTCTAAACGAGCCAAGAGTTATGGCCCTCCGAATAATCGATATCCATAGGGTGCAACATCTACGGTGCAAGGTGCAACATCCGTCCAAAATGACGAAACGGTACGTACGACCCTTAGAAACGGGTGCATGGATTGGAAACGGTGCAGTACCATGGTGCACCACTCTCCAGCGTTGGTAAATCATAGACCAGCCGCTGGGATCCCGTTTTACAGAAAAAATCCACGTGACGAAAAAACGAAGGGTAAAAAACTTCCATGACCCGATTGAGGTTCGGATAGGATTTTTTGGGTATGAAACTAACCAGTGACGGCTGAAAGCAGTAACAGATGTAGAACTCACAAATACCTTCGTTTTGACTGGTTTTTTCTCCCGTAACTCTAAACGAGCCAAGAGTTATGGCCCTCCGAAGAATCGATATCCATAGGGTGCAACATCTACGGTGCAAGGTGCAACATCCGTCCAAAATGACGAAACAGTGCCGTACAACCTTTAGAAACGGGTGCATGGATTGGAAACGGTGCAGTACCATGGTGCAGCACTCTCCAGCGATGGTAAATCATAGACCAGCCGTGGGAATTACCTTTTACAGAAAAATCCACGTGACGAAAAAACGAAGGGTAAAAAACTTCCGTGACCCGATTGAGGTTCGGATAGGATTTTTTGGGTATGAAACTAACCAGTGACGGCTGAAAGCCGTCATACCTGTAGAACTCACCGAGAGCTTCGTTTTGACTGGTTATCGCTCCCGTAGCTCTAAACGAGCCAAGAGTTATGGCCCTCCGAAGAATCGATATCCAATGGGTGCAACATCTACGGTGCAAGGTGCAACATCCGTCCAAAATGACGAAACAGTGCGTACGACCTTTAGAAACGGGTGCATGGATTGGAAACGGTGCAGTACCATGGATCACCACTCTCCAGCGTTGGTAAATAATAGACCAGCCGCTGGGATCCCGTTTTACAGAAAAAATCCACGTGACGAAAAAACGAAGGGTAAAAAACTTCCATGACCCGATTGAGGTTCGGATAGGATTTTTTGGGTATGAAACTAACCAGTGATGGCTGAAAGCAGTAACAAATATAGAACTCACAAATAACTTCGTTTTGACTGGTTGTTGCTCCCGTAACTCTAAACGAGCCAAGAGTTATGGCCCTCCGAAGAATCGATATCCATAGGGTGCAACATCTACGGTGCAAGGTGCAACATCCGTCCAAAATGACGAAACAGTGTGTACGACCTTTAGAAACGGGTGCATGGATTGGAAACGGTGCAGTACCATGGTGCACCACTCTCCAGCGTTGGTAAATCATAGACCAGCCGCTGGGATCCCATTTTACAGAAAAAATAAACGTGACGAAAAAACGAAGGGTAAAAAACTTCCATGACCCGATTGAGGTTCGGATAGGATTTTTTGGGTATGAAACTAACCAGTGATGGGTGAAAGCAGTAACAGATGTAGAACTCACAAATACCTTCGTTTTGACTAGTTTTTGCTCCCGTAACTCTAAACGAGCCAAGAGTTATGGCCCTCCGAAGAATCGATATCCATAGGGTGCAACATCTACGGTGCAAGGTGCAACATCCGTCCAAAATGATGAAACGGAGCGTACGACCTTTAGAAACGGGTGCATGGATTGGAAACGGTGCAGTACCATGGTGCACCACTCTCCAGCGTTGGTAAATCATAGACCAGCCGCTGGGATCCCGTTTTACAGAAAAAATTCACGTGACGAAAAAACGAAGGGTAAAAAACTTCCATGACCCGATTGAGGTTCGGATAGGATTTTTTGGGTATGAAACTAACCAGTGACGGCTGAAAGCAGTAACAGATGTAGAACTCGCAAATACCTTCGTTTTGACTGGTTTTTGCTCCCGTAACTCTAAACGAGCCAAGAGTTATGGCCCTCCGAAGAATCGATATCCATAGGGTGCAACATCTACGGTGCAAGGTGCAACATCCGTCCAAAATGACGAAATAGTGCCGTACGACCTGTAGAAACGGGTGCATGGATTGGAAACGGTGCAGTACCATGGTGCACCACTCTCCAGCGTTGGTAAATCATAGACCAGCCGCGGGGATCCCGTTTTACAGAAAAAATCCACGTGACGAAAATCGAAGGGTAAAAAACTTCCGTGACCCGATTGAGGTTCGGATAGGATTTTTTGGGTATGAAACTAATCGGTGACGGCTGAAAGCGGTCACAGATGCAGAACTCACAGATACCTTCGTTTTGACAGGTTGTGGCTCCCGTAACTCTAAACGAGCCAAGAGTTATGGCCCTCCGAAGTATCGATATCCATAGGGTGCAACATCTACGGTGCAAGGTGCAACATCCGTCCAAAATGACGAAACAGTGCGTACGACCTTTAGAAACGGGTGCATGGATTGGAAACGGTGCAGTACCATGGTGCACCACTCTCCAGCGTTGGTAAATCATAGACCAGCCGCTGGGATCCCGTATTACAGAAAAAATCCACGTGACGAAAAAACGAAGGGTAAAAAACTTCCATGACCCGATTGAGGTTCGGATAGGATTTTTTGGGTATGAAACTAACCAGTGACGGCTGAAAGCAGTAACCGATGTAGAACTCACAAATACCTTCGTTTTGACTGGTTGTTGCTCCCGTAACTCTAAATGAGCCAACAGTTATGGCCCTCCGAAGAATCGATATCCATAGGGTGCAACATCTACGTGCAAGGTGCAACATCCGTCCAAAATGACGAAACGGTGCGTACGACCTTTAGAAATGGGTGCATGGATTGGAAACGGTGCAGTACCATGGTGCACCACTCTCCAGCGTTGGTAAATCATAGACCAGCCGCTGGGATCCCGTTTTACAGAAAAAATCCACGTGACGAAAAAACGAAGGGTAAAAAACTTCCATGACCCGATTGAGGTTCGGATAGGATTTTTTGGGTATGAAACTAACCAGTGACGGCTGAAAGCAGTAACAGATGTAGAACTCACAAATACCTTCGTTTTGACTAGTTTTTGCTCACGTAACTCTAAACGAGCCAAGAGTTATGGCCCTCCGAAGAATCGATATCCATAGGGTGCAACATCTACGGTGCAAGGTGCAACATCCGTCCAAAATGACGAAACAGTGCCGTACGACCTTTAGAAACGGGTGCATGGATTGGAAACGGTGCAATACCATGGTGCAGCACTCTCCAGCGATGGTAAATCATAGACCAGCCGCGGGAATTCCCTTTTACAGAAAAATCCACGTGACGAAAAAACGAAGGGTAAAAAACTTCCTTGACCCGATTGAGGTTCGGATAGGATTTTTTGGGTATGAAACTAACCAGTGACGGCTGAAAGCGGTCATAGCCGTAGGACTCACCGAGAGCTTCGTTTTGACTGGTTATCGCTCCCGTAACTCTAAACGAGCCAAGAGTTATGGCCCTCCGAATAATCGATATCCATAGGGTGCAACATCTACGGTGCAAGGTGCAACATCCGTCCAAAATGACGAAACGGTGCGTACGACCTTTAGAAACGGGTGCATGGATTGGAAACGGTGCAGTACCATGGTGCACCACTCTCCAGCGTTGGTAAATCATAGACCAGCCGCTGGGATCCCGTTTTACAGAAAAAATCCACGTGACGAAAAAACGAAGGGTAAAAAACTTCCATGACCCGATTGAGGTTCGGATAGGATTTTTTGGGTATGAAACTAACCAGTGACGGCTGAAAGCAGTAACAGATGTAGAACTCACAAATACCTTCGTTTTGACTGGTTTTTGCTCCCGTAAATCTAAACGAGCCAAGAGTTATGGCCCTCCGAAGAATCGATATCCATAGGGTGCAACATCTACAGTGCAAGGTGCAACATCCGTCCAAAATGACGAAACAGTGCCGTACGACCTTTAGAAACGGGTGCATGGATTGGAAACGGTGCAGTACCATGGTGCAGCACTCTCCAGCGATGGTAAATCATAGACCAGCCGCGGGAATTCCCTTTTACAGAAAAATCCACGTGACGAAAAAACGAAGGGTAAAAAACTTCCGTGACCCGATTGAGGTTCGGATAGGATTTTTTGGGTATGAAACTAACCAGTGACAGCTGATAGCGGTCACAGCTGTAGAACTCACAAATACCTACGTTTTGACAGGTTGTGGCTCCCGTAACTCTAAACGAGCCAAGAGTTATGGCCCTCCGAAGAATTGATATCCCTAGGGTGCAACATCTACGGTGCAAGGTGCAACATCCGTCCAAAATAACGAAACAGTGCGTACGTCCTTTAGAAACGGGTGCATGGATTGGAAACGGTGCAGTACCATGGTGCACCACTCTCCAGCGTTGGTAAATCATAGACCAGCCGCTGGTATCCCGTTTTACAGAAAAAATCCACGTGACGAAAAAACGAAGGGTAAAAAACTTCCATGACCCGATTGAGGTTCGGATAGGATTTTTTGGGTATGAAACTAACCAGTGATGGCTGAAAGCAGTAATAGATGTAGAACTCACAAATACCTTCGTTTTGACTGGTTGTTGCTCCCGTAACTCTAAACGAGCCAAGAGTTATGGCCCTCCGAAGAATCGATATCCATAGGGTGCAACATCTACGGTGCAAGGTGCAACATCCGTCCAAAATGACGAAACAGTGTCGTACGACCTTTAGAAACGGGTGCATGGATTGGAAACGGTGCAATACCATGGTGCAGCACTCTCCAGCGATGGTAAATCATAGACCAGCCGCGGGAATTCCCTTTTACAGAAAAATCCACGTGACGAAAAAACGAAGGGTAAAAAACTTCCGTGACCCGATTGAGGTTCGGATAGGATTTTTTGGGTATGAAACTAACCAGTGACGGCTGAAAGCTGTCATAGCCGTAGGACTCACCGAGAGCTTCGTTTTGACTGGTTATCGCTCCCGTAACTCTAAAAGAGCCAAGAGTTATGGCCCTCCGAATAATCGATATCCATAGGGTGCAACATCTACGGTGCAAGGTGCAACATCCGTCCAAAATGACGAAACGGTGCGTACGACCTTTAGAAACGGGTGCATGGATTGGAAACGGTGCAGTACCATGGTGCACCACTCTCCAGCGTTGGTAAATCATAGACCAGCCGCTGGGATCCCGTTTTACAGAAAAAATCCACGTGACGAAAAAACGAAGGGTAAAAAACTTCCATGACCCGATTGAGGTTCGGATAGGATTTTTTGGGTATGAAACTAACCAGTGACGGCTGAAAGCAGTAACAGATGTAGAACTCACAAATACCTTCGTTTTGACTAGTTTTTGCTCCCGTAACTCTAAACGAGCCAAGAGTTATGGCCCTCCGAAGAATCGATATCCATAGGGTGCAACATCTACGGTGCAAGGTGCAACATCCGTCCAAAATGACGAAACAGTGCCGTACGACCTTTAGAAACGGGTGCATGGATTGGAAACGGTGCAATACCATGGTGCAGCACTCTCCAGCGATGGTAAATCATAGACCAGCCGCGGGAATTCCCTTTTACAGAAAAATCCACGTGACGAAAAAACGAAGGGTAAAAAACTTCCGTGACCCGATTGAGGTTCGGATAGGATTTTTTGGGTATGAAAATAACCAGTGACGGCTGAAAGCTGTCATAGCCGTAGGACTCACCGAGAGCTTCGTTTTGACTAGTTATCGCTCCCGTAACTCTAAACGAGCCAAGAGTTATGGCCCTCCGAATAATCGATATCCATAGGGTGCAACATCTACGGTGCAAGGTGCAACATCCGTCCAAAATGACGAAACGGTGCGTACGACCTTTAGAAACGGGTGCATGGATTGGAAACGGTGCAGTACCATGGTGCACCACTCTCCAGCGTTGGTAAATCATAGACCAGCCGCTGGGATCCCGTTTTACAGAAAAAATCCACGTGACGAAAAAACGAAGGGTAAAAAACTTCCATGACCCAATTGAGGTTCGGATAGGATTTTTTGGGTATGAAACTAACCAGTGACGGCTGAAAGCAGTAATAGATGTAGAACTCACAAATACCTTCGTTTTGACTGGTTTTTGCTCCCATAACTCTAAACGAGCCAAGAGTTATGGCCCTCCGAAGAATCGATATCCATAGGGTGCAACATCTACGGTGCAAGGTGCAACATCCGTCCAAAATGACGAAACAGTGCCGTACGACCTTTAGAAACGGGTGCATGGATTGGAAACGGTGCAGTACCATGGCGCAGCACTCTCCAGCGATGGTAAATCATAGACCAGCCGCGGGAATTCCCTTTTACAGAAAAATCCACGTGACGAAAAAACGAAGGGTAAAAAACTTCCGTGACCCGATTGAGGTTCGGATAGGATTTTTTGGGTATGAAACTAACCAGTGACAGATAAAAGCGGTCACAGCTGTAGAACTCACAGATACCTTCGTTTTGACAGGTTGTGGCTCCCGCAACTCTAAACGAGCCAAGAGTTATGGCCCTCCGAAGAATCGATATCCATAGGGTGCAACATCTACGGTGCAAGGTGCAACATCCGTCCAAAATAACGAAACAGTGCGTACGACCTTTAGAAACGGGTGCATGGATCGGAAACGGTGCAGTACCATGGTGCACCACTCTCCAGCGTTGGTAAATCAAAGACCAGCCGCTGGGATCCCGTTTTACAGAAAAAATCCACGTGACGAAAAAACGAAGGGTAAAAAACTTCCATGACCCGATTGAGGTTCGGATAGGATTTTTTGGGTATGAAACTAACCAGTGATGGCTGAAAGCAGTAACAGATGTAGAACTCACAAATACCTTCGTTTTGACTGGTTGTTGCTCCCGTCACTCTAAACGAGCCAAGAGTTATGGCCCTCCGAAGAATCGATATCCATAGGGTGCAACATCTACGGTGCAAGGTGCAACATTCGTCCAAAATGACGAAATAGTGCCGTACGACCTTTAGAAACGGGTGCATGGATTGGAAACGGTGCAGTACCATGGTGCACCACTCTCCAGCGTTGGTAAATCATAGACCAACCGCGGGGATCCCGTTTTACAGAAAAAATCCACATGACGAAAAAACGAAGGGTAAAAAACTTCCGTGACCCGATTGAGGTTCGGATAGGATTTTTTGGGTATGAAACTAACAGGTGATGGCTGAAAGCGGTCACAGATGTAGAACTCACAGATACCTTCGTTTTGACAGGTTGTGGCTCCCGTAACTCTAAACGAGCCAAGAGTTATGGCCCTCCGAAGAATCGATATCCATAGGGTGCAACATCTACGGTGCAAGGTGCAACATCCGTCCAAAATGACGAAACAGTGCGTACGACCTTTAGAAACGGGTGCATGGATTGGAAACGGTGCAGTAGCATGGTGCACCACTCTCCAGCGTTGGTAAATCATAGACCAGCCGCTGGGATCCCGTTTTACAGAAAAAATCCACGTGACGAAAAAACGAAGGGTAAAAAACTTCCATGACCCGATTGAGGTTCGGATAGGATTTTTTGGGTATGAAACTAACCAGTGACGGCTGAAAGCAGTAACAGACGTAGAACTCACAAATACCTTCGTTTTGACTGGTTGTTGCTGCCGTAACTCTAAACGAGCCAAGAGTTATGGCCCTCCGAAGAATCGATATCCATAGGGTGCAACATCTACGGTGCAAGGTGCAACATCCGTCCAATGACGAAACAGTGCGTACTGTTTGCGCCAAAATTGGTCACAAACGCCCAATACCGTGAAAGCACCAGTGTATGAATGTAAATTAGTGATATTCAAACACAAATAACAAATCTTGACAAATAATAGACAGCAATCCAAAAGTAAAGAACAGAGACACAAGTTTTATAGTGGTTCGGCTATCTCTGGCCTACGTCCACTCCAATTTTTTCTTTTTTATTGATTATCCTTGAAGATTACAAGTGATTACCACAGTTATAGTGACCAAATCTGAAGAAAATAGCAGTAATGATGCTATGGAATGATTTTAGCAGCGTCTGGGCTTGCCTTTCCTCTCCAAATTTTCCGACCCCTTTTTTGAATGACCAGGGGCTCTATTTATAGGCGTGGAAGGCTGAAATCCCGCCTAAAACCTGGGGAGGCTGCTTGGCACGTGAGGGGGGGCCCACAGGCCCGCGTTCTCGGAGTCCGTGCGCAGTTTGGGATCGATTCGAAGTGACGTTCGAATCGATCAAGAATTCATCCAATTGAGCTGAAATTTGGTGTGAACATTCTTCAACATGTATGTAAGCTCCTGTAAAAATTTCATTGCATTTGGATCAACGGTTTGGAAGATATGATCGATCCAAGTTCAAGAATCCGTGCGTCCTGGGTGGTTCGAACCCATGTTTCGAAACCACTTCCTTCGAACCCATTCCTTCGAAACCACTCTATTCGAATCCATCTCCCTCGGCTCCTCTCCTTCGAATCCACCTCTACTTCGAATCTATTGTCCTCGTATCCATCGTTTCGAAACCATCATCTTCGAATCCATCACTTTCCTCGAATCCATAGCAACTTCGAATCCATCACTTTCTATGAATCCATCACCAACTTCGAATCCATCACTTTCTACGAATCCATCACCAACTTCGAATCCATCATTTTCTACGAAATCATCACTTTCTACGAATCCATCACCAACTTCGAATCCATGCATACTTCGAATCCATTTCCTTCTTCGAGTCCATCTTCATTGCTTCGTATCCATCATCTTCGAATCCATATCTATCGTTCGAATCCACTATCTTCGAGTCCATGTCCATCATTCGAATCCATGTCCATTGCACTGAAGTTACTCCTTTCGAACCCATCTAGTTCCCATTGATTCGAAGCGTCATCGATGCGAGCCTCATGGGTTCGAACCTGATGGGTTCGAACCCGATGTCTTGATGGGTTCGAACAACATTCCTCTCCCACCTTGAATCCATCATATTTCCTCCATACGAACTCCGATTAACCTGAAATTTGAAACATAGCCTTTCATAGTCCTTATCATATTTCCAATCAATTTCGTCCCGATCGGAGTTCAACAAAATTTTGACGATATCCATCGTAGCCTTATCTCCAGTTCTGATATCCATAATTCCTTGTCAATTTGTTGTTATTCCCGTCTTGACCAAAAAATGGGATAACACGTACGACCTTTAGAAACGGGTGCATGGATTGGAAACGGTGCAGTACCATGGTGCACCACTCTCCAGCGTTGGTAAATCATAGACCAGCCGCTGGGATCCCGTTTTACAGAAAAAATCCACGTGACGAAAAAACGAAGGGTAAAAAACTTCCGTGACCCGATTGAGGTTCGGATAGGATTTTTTGGGTATGAAACTAACCGGTGACGGCTGAAAGCGGTCACAGATGTAGAACTCACAGATACCTTCATTTTTACAGGTTGTGGCTCCCGTAACTCTAAACGAGCCAAGAGTTATGGCCCTCCGAAGAATCGATATCCATAGGGTGCAACATCTACGGTGCAAGGTGCAACATCCGTCCAAAATGACGAAACAGTGCCGTACGACCTTTAGAAACGGGTGCATGGATTGGAAACGGTGCAGTACCATGGTGCACCACTCTCCAGCGTTGGTAAATCATAGACCAGCCACGGGGATCTCGTTTTACAGAAAAAATCCACGTGACGAAAAAACGAAGGGTAAAAAACTTCCGTGACCCGATTGAGGCTCGGATAGGATTTTTTGGGTATGAAACTAACCGGTGACGGCTGAAAGCGGTCACAGATGTAGAACTCACAGATACCTTCGTTTTGACAGGTTGTGGCTCCCGTAACTCTAAACGAGCCAAGAGTTATGGCCCTCCGAAGAATCGATATCCATAGGGTGCAACATCTACGGTGCAAGGTGCAACATCCGTCCAAAATGACGAAACAGTGCCGTACGACCTTTAGAAAAGGGTGCATGGATTGGAAACGGTGCAGTACCATGGTGCATCACTCTCCAGCGATGGTAAATCATAGACCAGCCGCGGGAATTCCCTTTTACAGAAAAATCCACGTGACGAAAAAACGAAGGGTCAAAAACTTCCGTGACCCGATTGAGGTTCGGATAGGATTTTTTGGGTATGAAACTAACCAGTGACGGCTGAAAGCGGTCACAGCTGTAGAACTCACAGATACCTTCGTTTTGACAGGTTGTGGCTCCCGTAACTCTAAACGAGCCAAGAGTTATGGCCCTCCGAAGAATCGATATCCATAGGGAGCAACATCTACGGTGCAAGGTGCAACATCCGTCCAAAATGATGAAACAGTGCGTACGACCTTTAGAAATGGGTGCATGGATTGGAAACGGTGCAGTACCATGGTGCACCACTCTCCAGCGTTGGTAAATCATAGACCAGCCGCTGGGATCCCGTTTTACAAAAAAAATCCACGTGACGAAAAAACGAAGGGTAAAAAACTTCCATGACCCGATTGAGGTTCGGATAGGATTTTTTGGGTATGAAACTAACCAGTGATGGCTGAAAGCAGTAACAGATGTAGAACTCACAAATACCTTCGTTTTGACTGGTTGTTGCTCCCGTAACTCTAAACGAGCCAAGAGTTATGGCCCTCCGAAGAATCGATATCCATAGGGTGCAACATCTACGGTGCAAGGTTCAACATCCGTCCAAAATGACGAAACAGTGCGTACGACCTTTAGAAACGGGTGCATGGATTGGAAACGGTGCAGTACCATGGTGTACCACTCTCCAGCGTTGGTAAATCATAGACCAGCCGCGGGGATCCCGTTTTACAGAAAAAATCCACGTGACGAAAAAACGAAGGGTAAAAAACTTCCGTGACCCGATTGAGGTTCGGATAGGATTTTTTGGGTATGAAACTAACCGGTGACGGCTGAAAGCGGTCACAGATGTAGAACTCACAGATACCTTCGTTTTGACAGGTTGTGGCTCCCGTAACTCTAAACGAGCCAAGAGTTATGGCCCTCCGAAGAATCGATATCCATAGGGTGCAACATCTACGGCGCAAGGTGCAACATCCGTCCAAAATGACGAAACGGTGCGTACGACCTTTAGAAACGGGTGCATGGATTGGAAACGGTGCAGTACCATGGTGCACCACTCTCCAGCGTTGGTAAATCATAGACCAGCCACGGGGATCTCGTTTTACAGAAAAAATCAACGTGACGAAAAAACGAAGGGTAAAAAACTTCCGTGACCCGATTGAGGTTCGGATAGGATTTTTTGGGTATGAAACTAACCGGTGATGGCTGAAAGCGGTCACAGATGTAGAACTCACAGATACCTTCGTTTTGACAGGTTGTGGCTCCCGTAACTCTAAACGAGCCAAGAGTTATGGCCCTCCGAAGAATCGATATCCATAGGGTGCAACATCTACGGTGCAAGGTGCAACATCCGTCCAAAATGACGAAACAGTGCGTACGACCTTTAGAAACGGGTGCATGGATTGGAAACGGTGCAGCACCATGGTGCACCACTCTCCAGCGTTGGTAAATCATAGACCAGCCGCTGGGATCCCGTTTTACAGAAAAAATCCACGTGACGAAAAAATGAAGGGTAAAAAACTTCCATGACCCGATTGAGGTTCGGATAGGATTTTTTGGGTATGAAACTAACCAGTGATGGCTGAAAGCAGTAACAGATGTAGAACTCACAAATACCTTCGTTTTGAATGGTTGTTGCTCCCGTAACTCTAAACGAGCCAAGAGTTATGGCCCTCCGAAGAATCGATATCCATAGGGTGCAACATCTACGGTGCAAGGTGCAACATCCGTCCAAAATGACGAAATAGTGCGTACGACCTTTAGAAACGGGTGCATGGATTGGAAACGGTGCAGCACCATGGTGCACCACTCTCCAGCGTTGGTAAATCATAGACCAGCCGCTGGGATCCCGTTTTACAGAAAAAATCCACGTGACGAAAAAATGAAGGGTAAAAAACTTCCATGACCCGATTGAGGTTCGGATAGGATTTTTTGGGTATGAAACTAATCAGTGATGGCTGAAAGCAGTAATAGATGTAGAACTCACGAATACCTTCGTTTTGACTGGTTGTTGGTCCCGTAACTCTAAACGAGCCAAGAGTTATGGCCCTCCGAAGAATCGATATCCATAGGGTGCAACATGTACGGTGCAAGGTTCAACATCCGTCCAAAATGACGAAACAGTGCGTACGACCTTTAGAAACGGGTGCATGGATTGGAAACGGTGCAGTACCATGCTGTACCACTCTCCAGCGTTGGTAAATCATAGACCAGCCGCGGGGATCCCGTTTTACAGAAAAAATCCACGTGACGAAAAAACGAAGGGTAAAAAACATCCATGACCCGATTGAGGTTCGGATAGGATTTTTTGGGTATGAAACTAACCAGTGATGGCTGAAAGCAGTAACAGATGTAGAACTCACAAATACCTTCGTTTTGACTGGTTGTTGCTCCCGTAACTCTAAACGAGCCAAGAGTTATGGCCCTCCGAAGAATCGATATCCATAGGGTGCAACATCTACGGTGCAAGGTTCAACATCCGTCCAAAATGACGAAACAGTGCGTACGACCTTTAGAAACGGGTGCATGGATTGGAAACGGTGCAGTACCATGGTGTACCACTCTCCAGCGTTGGTAAATCATAGACCAGCCGCGGGGATCCCGTTTTACAGAAAAAATCCACGTGACGAAAAAACGAAGGGTAAAAAACTTCCGTGACCCGATTGAGGTTCGGATAGGATTTTTTGGGTATGAAACTAACCGGTGACGGCTGAAAGCGGTCACAGATGTAGAACTCACAGATACCTTCGTTTTGACAGGTTGTGGCTCCCGTAACTCTAAACGAGCCAAGAGTTATGGCCCTCCGAAGAATCGATATCCATAGGGTGCAACATCTACGGTGCAAGGTGCAACATCCGTCCAAAATGACGAAACGGTGCGTACGACCTTTAGAAACGGGTGCATGGATTGGAAACGGTGCAGTACCATGGTGCACCACTCTCCAGCGTTGGTAAATCATAGACCAGCCACGGGGATCTTGTTTTACAGAAAAAATCAACGTGACGAAAAAACGAAGGGTAAAAAACTTCCGTGACCCGATTGAGGTTCGGATAGGATTTTTTGGGTATGAAACTAACCGGTGACGGCTGAAAGCGGTCACAGATGTAGAACTCACAGATACCTTCGTTTTGACAGGTTGTGGCTCCCGTAACTCTAAACGAGCCAAGAGTTATGGCCCTCCGAAGAATCGATATCCATAGGGTGCAACATCTACGGTGCAAGGTGCAACATCCGTCCAAAATGACGAAACAGTGCGTACGACCTTTAGAAACGGGTGCATGGATTGGAAACGGTGCAGCACCATGGTGCACCACTCTCCAGCGTTGGTAAATCATAGACCAGCCGCTGGGATCCCGTTTTACAGAAAAAATCCACGTGACGAAAAAATGAAGGGTAAAAAACTTCCATGACCCGATTGAGGTTCGGATAGGATTTTTTGGGTATGAAACTAACCAGTGATGGCTGAAAGCAGTAACAGATGTAGAACTCACAAATACCTTCGTTTTGAATGGTTGTTGCTCCCATAACTCTAAACGAGCCAAGAGTTATGGCCCTCCGAAGAATCGATATCCATAGGGTGCAACATCTACGGTGCAAGGTGCAACATCCGTCCAAAATGACGAAATAGTGCGTACGACCTTTAGAAACGGGTGCATGGATTGGAAACGGTGCAGCACCATGGTGCACCACTCTCCAGCGTTGGTAAATCATAGACCAGCCGCTGGGATCCCGTTTTACAGAAAAAATCCACGTGACGAAAAAATGAAGGGTAAAAAACTTCCATGACCCGATTGAGGTTCGGATAGGATTTTTTGGGTATGAAACTAACCAGTGATGGCTGAAAGCAGTAATAGATGTAGAACTCACGAATACCTTCGTTTTGACTGGTTGTTGGTCCCGTAACTCTAAACGAGCCAAGAGTTATGGCCCTCCGAAGAATCGATATCCATAGGGTGCAACATTTACGGTGCAAGGTTCAACATCCGTCCAAAATGACGAAACAGTGCGTACGACCTTTAGAAACGGGTGCATGGATTGGAAACGGTGCAGTACCATGCTGTACCACTCTCCAGCGTTGGTAAATCATAGACCAGCCGCGGGGATCCCGTTTTACAGAAAAAATCCACGTGACGAAAAAACGAAGGGTAAAAAACTTCCGTGACCCGATTGAGGTTCGGATAGGATTTTTTGGGTATGAAACTAACCGGTGACGGCTGAAAGCGGTCACAGATGTAGAACTCACAGATACCTTCGTTTTGACAGGTTGTGGCTCCCGTAAATCTAAACGAGCCAAGAGTTATGGCCCTCCGAAGAATCGATATCCATAGGGTGCAACATCTACGGTGCAAGGTGCAACATCCGTCCAAAATGACGAAACAGTGCCGTACGACCTTTAGAAACGGGTGCATGGATTGGAAACGGTGCAGTACCATGGTGCAGCACTCTCCAACGATGGTAAATCATAGACCAGCCGCGGGAATTCCCTTTTACAGAAAAATCCACGTGACGAAAAAACGAAGGGTAAAAAACTTCCGTGACCCGATTGAGGTTCGGATAGGATTTTTTGGGTATGAAACTAACCAGTGACAGATGAAAGCGGTCACAGCTGTAGAACTCACAGATACCTTCGTTTTGACAGGTTGTGGCTCCCGCAACTCTAAACGAGCCAAGAGTTATGGCCCTCCGAAGAATCGATATCCATAGGGTGCAACATCTACGGTGCAAGGTGCAACATCCGTCCAAAATAACGAAACAGTGCGTACGACCTTTAGAAACGGGTGCATGGATCGGAAACGGTGCAGTACCATGGTGCACCACTCTCCAGCGTTGGTAAATCAAAGACCAGCCGCTGGGATCCCGTTTTACAGAAAAAATCCACGTGACGAAAAAACGAAGGGTAAAAAACTTCCATGACCCGATTGAGGTTCGGATAGGATTTTTTAGGTATGAAACTAACCAGTGATGGCTGAAAGCAGTAACAGATGTAGAACTCACAAATACCTTCGTTTTGACTGGTTGTTGCTCCCGTAACTCTAAACGAGCCAAGAGTTATGGCCCTCCAAAGAATCGATATCCATAGGGTGCAACATCTACGGTGCAAGGTGCAACATCCGTCCAAAATGACGAAACAGTGCGTACGACCTTTAGAAACGGGTGCATGGATTGGAAACGGTGCAGTACCATGGTGCACCACTCTCCAGCGTTGGTAAATCATAGACCAGCCGCGGGGATCCTGTTTTACAGAAAAAATCCACGTGACGAAAAAACGAAGGGTAAAAAACTTCCGTGACCCGATTGAGGTTCGGATAGGATTTTTTGGGTATGAAACTAACCGGTGACGGCTGAAAGCGGTCACAGATGTAGAACTCACAGATACCTTCGTTTTGACAGGTTGTGGCTCCCGTAACTCTAAACGAGCCAAGAGTTATGGCCCTCCGAAGAATCGATATCCATAGGGTGCAACATCTACGGTGCAAGGTGCAACATCCGTCCAAAATGACGAAACAGTGCGTACGACCTTTAGAAATGGGTGCATGGATTGGAAACGGTGCAGTACCATGGTGCACCACTCTCCAGCGTTGGTAAATCATAGACCAGCCGCTGGGATCCCATTTTGCAGAAAAAATCCACGTGACGAAAAAACGAAGGGTAAAAAACTTCCATGACCCGATTGAGGTTCGGATAGGATTTTTTGGGTATGAAACTAACCAGTGACGGCTGAAAGCAGTAACAGACGTAGAACTCACAAATACCTTCGTTTTGACTGGTTGTTGCTCCCGTAACTCTAAACGAGCCAAGAGTTATGGCCCTCCGAAGAATCGATATCCATAGGGTGCAACATCTACGGTGCAAGGTGCAACATCCGTCCAAAATGACGAAACAGTGCCGTACGCCCTTTAGAAAAGGGTGCATGGATTGGAAACGGTGCAGTACCATGGTGCATCACTCTCCAGCGATGGTAAATCATAGACCAGCCGCGGGAATTCCCTTTTACAGAAAAATCCAGGTGACGAAAAAACGAAGGGTAAAAAACTTCTGTGACCCGATTGAGGTTCGGATAGGATTTTTTGGGTATGAAACTAACCAGTGACGGCTGAAAGCGGTCACAGCTGTAGAACTCACAGATACCTTCGTTTTGACAGGATGTGGCTCCCGTAACTCTAAACGAGCCTAGAGTTATGGCTCTCCGAAGAATCGATATCCATAGGGTGCAACATCTACGGTGCAAGGTGCAACATCCGTCCAAAATGACGAAACAGTGCGCACGACCTTTAGAAACGGGTGCATGGATTGGAAACGGTGCAGCACCATGGTGCACCACTCTCCAGCGTTGGTAAATCATAGACCAGCCGCTGGGATCCCGTTTTACAGAAAAAATCCACGTGACGAAAAAACGAAGGGTAAAAAACTTCCATGACCCGATTGAGGTTCGGATAGGATTTTTTGGGTATGAAACTAACCAGTGATGGCTGAAAGCAGTAACAGATGTAGAACTCACAAATACCTTCGTTTTGACTGGTTGTTGCTCCCGTAACTCTAAACGAGCCAAGAGTTATGGCCCTCCGAAGAATCGATATCCATATGGTGCAACATCTACGGTGCAAGGTGCAACATCCGTCCAAAATGACGAAACAGTGCGTACGATCTTTAGAAACGGGTGCATGGATTGGAAACGGTGCAGTACCATGGTGCACCACTCTCCAGCGTTGGTAAATCATAGACCAGCCGCGGGGATCCCGTTTTACAGAAAAAATCCACGTGACGAAAAAACGAAGGGTAAAAAACTTCCGTGACCCGATTGAGGTTCGGATAGGATTTTTTGGGTATGAAACTAACCGGTGACGGCTGAAAGCGGTCACAGATGTAGAACTCACAGATACCTTCGTTTTGACAGGTTGTGGCTCCCGTAACTCTAAACGAGCCAAGAGTTATGGCCCTCCGAAGAATCGATATCCATAGGGTGCAACATCTACGGTGCAAGGTGCAACATCCGTCCAAAATGACGAAACAGTGCCGTACGACCTTTAGAAACGGGTGCATGGATTGGAAACGGTGCAGTACCATGGTGCAGCACTCTCCAGCGATGGTAAATCATAGACCAGCCGCGGGAATTCCCTTTTACAGAAAAATCCACGTGACGAAAAAACGAAGGGTAAAAAACTTCCGTGACCCGATTGAGGTTCGGATAGGATTTTTTGGGTATGAAACTAACCAGTGACAGATGAAAGCGGTCACAGCTGTAGAACTCACAGATACCTTCGTTTTGACAGGTTGTGGCTCCCGCAACTCTAAACGAGCCAAGAGTTATGGCCCTCCGAAGAATCGATATCCATAGGGTGCAACATCTACGGTGCAAGGTGCAACATCCGTCCAAAATAACGAAACAGTGCGTACGACCTTTAGAAACGGGTGCATGGATCGGAAACGGTGCAGTACCATGGTGCACCACTCTCCAGCGTTGGTAAATCAAAGACCAGCCGCTGGGATCCCGTTTTACAGAAAAAATCCACGTGACGAAAAAACGAAGGGTAAAAAACTTCCATGACCCGATTGAGGTTCGGATAGGATTTTTTAGGTATGAAACTAACCAGTGATGGCTGAAAGCAGTAACAGATGTAGAACTCACAAATACCTTCGTTTTGACTGGTTGTTGCTCCCGTAACTCTAAACGAGCCAAGAGTTATGGCCCTCCGAAGAATCGATATCCATAGGGTGCAACATCTACGGTGCAAGGTGCAACATCCGTCCAAAATGACGAAACAGTGCGTACGACCTTTAGAAACGGGTGCATGGATTGGAAACGGTGCAGTACCATGGTGCACCACTCTCCAGCGTTGGTAAATCATAGACCAGCCGCGGGGATCCTGTTTTACAGAAAAAATCCACGTGACGAAAAAACGAAGGGTAAAAAACTTCCATGACCCGATTGAGGTTCGGATAGGATTTTTTGGGTATGAAACTAACCGGTGACGGCTGAAAGCGGTCACAGATGTAGAACTCACAGATACCTTCGTTTTGACAGGTTGTGGCTCCCGTAACTCTAAACGAGCCAAGAGTTATGGCCCTCCGAACAATCGATATCCATAGGGTGCAACATCTACGGTGCAAGGTGCAACATCCGTCCAAAATGACGAAACAGTGCGTACGACCTTTAGAAATGGGTGCATGGATTGGAAACGGTGCAGTACCATGGTGCACCACTCTCCAGCGTTGGTAAATCATAGACCAGCCGCTGGGATCCCATTTTGCAGAAAAAATCCACGTGACGAAAAAACGAAGGGTAAAAAACTTCCATGACCCGATTGAGGTTCGGATAGGATTTTTTGGGTATGAAACTAACCAGTGACGGCTGAAAGCAGTAACAGACGTAGAACTCACAAATACCTTCGTTTTGACTGGTTGTTGCTCCCGTAACTCTAAACGAGCCAAGAGTTATGGCCCTCCGAAGAATCGATATCCATAGGGTGCAACATCTACGGTGCAAGGTGCAACATCCGTCCAAAATGACGAAACAGTGCCGTACGCCCTTTAGAAAAGGGTGCATGGATTGGAAACGGTGCAGTACCATGGTGCATCACTCTCCAGCGATGGTAAATCATAGACCAGCCGCGGGAATTCCCTTTTACAGAAAAATCCAGGTGACGAAAAAACGAAGGGTAAAAAACTTCTGTGACCCGATTGAGGTTCGGATAGGATTTTTTGGGTATGAAACTAACCAGTGACGGCTGAAAGCGGTCACAGCTGTAGAACTCACAGATACCTTCGTTTTGACAGGATGTGGCTCCCGTAACTCTAAACGAGCCTAGAGTTATGGCTCTCCGAAGAATCGATATCCATAGGGTGCAACATCTACGGTGCAAGGTGCAACATCCGTCCAAAATGACGAAACAGTGCGCACGACCTTTAGAAACGGGTGCATGGATTGGAAACGGTGCAGCACCATGGTGCACCACTCTCCAGCGTTGGTAAATCATAGACCAGCCGCTGGGATCCCGTTTTACAGAAAAAATCCACGTGACGAAAAAACGAAGGGTAAAAAACTTCCATGACCCGATTGAGGTTCGGATAGGATTTTTTGGGTATGAAACTAACCAGTGATGGCTGAAAGCAGTAACAGATGTAGAACTCACAAATACCTTCGTTTTGACTGGTTGTTGCTCCCGTAACTCTAAACGAGCCAAGAGTTATGGCCCTCCGAAGAATCGATATCCATATGGTGCAACATCTACGGTGCAAGGTGCAACATCCGTCCAAAATGACGAAACAGTGCGTACGATCTTTAGAAACGGGTGCATGGATTGGAAACGGTGCAGTACCATGGTGCACCACTCTCCAGCGTTGGTAAATCATAGACCAGCCGCGGGGATCCCGTTTTACAGAAAAAATCCACGTGACGAAAAAACGAAGGGTAAAAAACTTCCGTGACCCGATTGAGGTTCGGATAGGATTTTTTGGGTATGAAAGTAACCGGTGACGGCTGAAAGCGGTCACAGATGTAGAACTCACAGATACCTTCGTTTTGACAGGTTGTGGCTCCCGTAACTCTAAACGAGCCAAGAGTTATGGCCCTCCGAAGAATCGATATCCATAGGGTGCAACATCTACGGTGCAAGGTGCAACATCCGTCCAAAATGACGAAACAGTGCGTACGACCTTTAGAAACGGGTGCATGGATTGGAAACGGTGCAGTACCATGGTGCACCACTCTCCAGCGTTGGTAAATCATAGACCAGCCGCTGGGATCCCGTTTTACAGAAAAAATCCACGTGACGAAAAAACGAAGGGTAAAAAACTTCCATGACCCGATTGAGGTTCGGATAGGATTTTTTGGGTATGAAACTAACCAGTGACGGCTGAAAGCAGTAACAGATGTAGAACTCACAAATACCTTCGTTTTGACTGGTTGTTGCTCCCGTAACTCTAAACGAGCCAAGAGTTATGGCCCTCCGAAGAATCGATATCCATAGGGTGCAACATCTACGGTGCAAGGTGCAACATCCGTCCAAAATGACGAAACAGTGTCGTACGACCTTTAGAAATGGGTGCATGGAATGGAAACGGTGCAGTACCATGGTGCATCACTCTCCAGCGATGGTAAATCATAGACCAGCCGCGGGAATTCCCTTTTACAGAAAAATCCACGTGACGAAAAAACGAAGGGTAAAAAACTTCCGTGACCCGATTGAGGTTCGGATAGGATTTTTTGGGTATGAAACTAACCAGTGACGGCTGAAAGCAGTAATAGATGTAGAACTCACAGATACCTTCGTTTTGACAGGTTTTGGCTCCCGTATCTCTAAACGAGCCAAGAGTTATGGCCCTCCGAAAAATTGATATCCATAGGGTGCAACATCTACGGTGCAAGGTGCAACATCCGTCCAAAATGACGAAACAGTGCCGTACGACCTTTAGAAACGGGTGCATGGATTGGAAACGGTGCAGTACCATGGTGCACCACTCTCCAGCGTTGGTAAATCATAGACCAGCCACGGGGATCTCGTTTTACAGAAAAATCCACGTGACGAAAAAACGAAGGGTAAAAAACTTCCGTGACCCGATTGAGGTTCGGATAGGATTTTTTGGGTATGAAACTAACCGGTGACGGCTGAAAGCGGTCACAGATGTAGAACTCACAAATACCTTCGTTTTGACAGGTTGTGGCTCCCGTAACTCTAAACGAGCCAAGAGTTATGGCCCTCCGAAGAATCGATATCCATAGGGTGCAACATCTACGGTGCAAGGTGCAACATCCGTCCAAAATGACGAAACAGTGCCGTACGACCTTTAGAAAAGGGTGCATGGATTGGAAACGGTGCAGTACCATGGTGCATCACTCTCCAGCGATGGTAAATCATAGACCAGCCGCGGGAATTCCCTTTTACAGAAAAATCCACGTGACGAAAAAACGAAGGGTAAAAAACTTCCGTGACCCGATTGAGGTTCGGATAGGATTTTTTGGGTATGAAACTAACCAGTGACGGCTGAAAGCGGTCACAGCTGTAGAACTCACAGATACCTTCGTTTTGACAGGTTGTGGCTCCCGTAACTCTAAACGAGCCAAGAGTTATGGCCCTCCGAAGAATCGATATCCATAGGGTGCAACATCTACGGTGCAAGGTGCAACATCCGTCCAAAATGACGAAACAGTGCGTACGACCTTTAGAAACGGGTGCATGGATTGGAAACGGTGCATTACCATGGTGCACCACTCTCCAGCGTTGGTAAATCATAGACCAGCCGCTGGGATCCCGTTTTACAGAAAAAATCCATGTGATGAAAAAACGAAGGGTAAAAAACTTCCATGACCCGATTGAGGTTCGGATAGGATTTTTTGTGTATGAAACTAACCAGTGATGGCTGAAAGCAGTAAGAGATGTAGAACTCACAAATACCTTCATTTTGACTGGTTGTTGCTCCCGTAACTCTAAACGAGCCAAGAGTTATGGCCCTCTGAAGAATCGATATCCATAGGGTGCAACATCTACGGTGCAAGGTGCAACATCCGTCCAAAATGACGAAACAGTGCGTACGACCTTTAGAAACGGGTGCATGGATTGGAAACGGTGCAGTCCATGGTGCACCACTCTCCAGCGTTGGTAAATCATAGACCAGCCGCGGGGATCCCGTTTTACGGAAAAAATCCACGTGACGAAAAAACGAAGGGTAAAAAACTTCCGTGACCCGATTGAGGTTCGGATAGGATTCTTTGGGTATGAAACTAACCAGTGACGGCTGAAAGCGGTCACAGATGTAGAACTCATAGATACCTTCGTTTTGACAGGTTGTGGCTCCCGTAACTCTAAACGAGCCAAGAGTTATGGCCCTCCGAAGAATCGATATCCATAGGGTGCAACATCTACGGTGCAAGGTGCAACATCCGTCCAAAATGACGAAACAGTGCGTACGACCTTTAGAAACGGGTGCATGGATTGGAAACGGTGCAGTACCATGGTGCACCACTCTCCAGCGTTGGTAAATCATAGACCAGCCGCTGGGATCCCGTTTTACAGAAAAAATCCACGTGACGAAAAAACGAAGGGTAAAAAACTTCCATGACCCGATTGAGGTTCGGATAGGATTTTTTGGGTATGAAACTAACCAGTGACGGCTGAAAGCAGTAACAGATGTAGAACTCACAAATACCTTCGTTTTGATTGGTTGTTGCTCCCGTAACTCTAAACGAGCCAAGAGTTATGGCCCTCCGAAGAATCGATATCCATAGGGTGCAACATCTACGGTGCAAGGTGCAACATCCGTCCAAAATGACGAAACAGTACCGTACGACCTTTAGAAATGGGTGCATGGAATGGAAACGGTGCAGTACCATGGTGCATCACTCTCCAGCGATGGTAAATCATAGACCAGCCGCGGGAATTCCCTTTTACAGAAAAATCCACGTGACGAAAAAACGAAGGGTAAAAAACTTCCATGACCCGATTGAGGTTCGGATAGGATTTTTTGGGTATGAAACTAACCAGTGACGGCTGAAAGCAGTAACAGATGTAGAACTCACAGATACCTTAGTTTTGACAGGTTGTGGCTCCCGTAACTCTAAACGAGCCAAGAGTTATGGCCCTCCGAAGAATCGATATCCATAGGGTGCAACATCTACGGTGCAAGGTGCAACATCCGTCCAAAATGAGGAAACAGTGCCGTACGACCTTTAGAAACGGTGCAGTACCATGGTGCACCACTCTCCAGCGTTGGTAAATCGTAGACCAGCCACGGGGATCTCGTTTTACAGAAAAAATCCACGTGACGAAAAAACGAAGGGTAAAAAACTTCCGTGACCCGATTGAGGTTCGGATAGGGTTTTTTGGGTATGAAACTAACCGGTGACGGCTGAAAGCGGTCACAGATGTAGAACTCACAGATACCTTCGTTTTGACAGGTTGTGGCTCCCGTAACTCTAAACGAGCCAAGAGTATGGCCCTCCGAAGAATCGATATCCATAGGGTGCAACATCTACGGTGCAAGGTGCAACATCCGTCCAAAATGACGAAACAGTGCGTACGACCTTTAGAAACGGGTGCATGGATTGGAAACGGTGCAGTACCATGGTGTACCACTCTCCAGCGTTGGTAATTCATAGACCAGCCGCTGGGATCCCGTTTTACAGAAAAAATCCACGTGGAGAAAAAACGAAGGGTAAAAAACTTCCATGACCCGATTGAGGTTCGGATAGGATTTTTTGGGTATGAAACTAAACAGTGATGGCTGAAAGCAGTAACAGATGTAGAATTCACAAATACCTTCGTTTTGACTGGTTGTTGCTCCCGTAACTCTAAACGAGCCAAGAGTTATGGCCCTCCGAAGAATCGATATCCATAGGGTGCAACATCTACGGTGCAAGGTGCAACATCCGTCCAAAATGACGAAACAATGCGTACGACCTTTAGAAACGGGTGCATGGATTGGAAACGGTGCAGTACCATGGTGCACCACTCTCCAGCGTTGGTAAATCATAGACCAGCCGCGGGGATCCCATTTTACAGAAAAAATCCACGTGACGAAAAAATGAAGGGTAAAAAACTTACGTGACCCGATTGAGGTTCGGATAGGATTTTTTGGGTATGAAACTAACCGGTGACGGCTGAAAGCGGTCACAGATGTAGAACTCACAGATACCTTCGTTTTGACAGGTTGTGGCTCCCGTAACTCTAACCGAGCCAAGAGTTATGGCCCTCCGAAGAATCGATATCCATAGGGTGCAACATCTACGGTGCAAGGTGCAATATCCGTCCAAAATGACGAAACAGTGCGTACGACCTTTAGAAACGGGTGCATGGATTGGAAACGGTGCAGTACCATGGTGCACCACTCTCCAGCATTGGTAAATCATAGACCAGCCGCTGGGATCCCGTTTTACAGAAAAAATCCACGTGACGAAAAAACGAAGGGTAAAAAACTTCCATGACCCGATTGAGGTTCGGATAGGATTTTTTGGGTATGAAACTAACCAGTGATGGCTGAAAGCAGTAATAGATGTAGAACTCACAAATACCTTCGTTTTGACTGGTTGTTGCTCCCGTAACTCTAAACGAGCCAAGAGTTATGGCCCTCCGAAGAATCGATATCCATAGGTGCAACATCTACGGTGCAAGGTGCAACATCCGTCCAAAATGACGAAACAGTGCCGTACGACCTTTAGAAATGGGTGCATGGAATGGAAACGGTGCAGTACCATGGTGCATCACTCTCCAGCGATGGTAAATCATAGACCAGCCGCGGGAATTCCCTTTTACACAAAAATCCACGTGACGAAAAAACGAAGGGTAAAAAACTTCTGTGACCCGATTGAGGTTCGGATAGGATTTTTTGGTTATGAAACTAACCAGTGACGGCTGAAGGCAGTAATAGATGTAGAACTCACAGATACCTTCGTTTTGACAGGTTGTGGCTCCCGTAACTCTAAACGAGCCAAGAGTTATGGCCCTCCGAAGAATCGATATCCATAGGGTGCAACATCTACGGTGCAAGGTTCAACATCCGTCCAAAATGACGAAACAGAGCCGTACGACCTTTAGAAACGGGTGCATGGATTGGAAACGGTGCAGTACCAAGGTGCACCACTCTCCAGCGTTGGTAAATCATAGACCAGCCACGGGGATCTCGTTTACAGAAAAAATCCACGTGACGAAAAAACGAAGGGTAAAAAACTTCCGTGACCCGATTGAGGTTCGGATAGGATTTTTTGGGTATGAAACTAACCGGTGACGGCTGAAAGTGGTCACAGATGTAGAACTCACAGATACCTTCGTTTTGACAGGTTGTGGCTCCCGTAACTCTAAACGAGCCAAGAGTTATGGCCCTCCGAAGAATCGATATTCATAGGGTGCAACATCTACGGTGCAAGGTGCAACATCCGTCCAAAATGACGAAACAGTGCGTACGACCTTTAGAAACGGGTGCATAGATTGGAAACGGTGCAGTACCATGGTGCACCACTCTCCAGCGTTGGTAAATCATAGACCAGCCGCTGGGATCCCGTTTTACAGAAAAAATCCACGTGACGAAAAAACGAAGGGTAAAAAACTTCCATGACCCGATTGAGGTTCAGATAGGATTTTTTGAGTATGAAACTAACCAGTGACGGCTGAAAGCAGTAACAGATGTAGAACTCACAAATACCTTCGTTTTGACTGGTTTTTGCTCCCGTAACTCTAAACGAGCCAAGAGTTATGGCCCTCCGAAGAATCGATATCCATAGGGTGCAACATCTACGGTGCAAGGTGCAACATCCGTCCAAAATGACGAAACAGTGCCGTACGACCTTTAGAAATGGGTGCATGGATTGGAAACGGTGCAGTACCATGGTGCATCACTCTCCAGCGATGGTAAATCATAGACCAGCCGCGGGAATTCCCTTTTACAGAAAAATCCACGTGACGAAAAAACGAAGGGTAAAAAACTTCCGTGACCCGATTGAGGTTCGGATAGGATTTTTTGGGTATGAAACTAACCAGTGACGGCTGAAAGCGGTCACAGCTGTAGAACTCACAGATACCTTCGTTTTGACAGGTTGTGGCTCCCGTAACTCTAAACGAGCCAAGAGTTATGGCCCTCCGAAGAATCGATATCCATAGGGTGCAACATCTACGGTGCAAGGTGCAACATCCGTCCAAAATGACGAAACAGTGCCGTACGACCTTTAGAAACGGGTGCATGGATTGGAAATGGTGCAGTACCATGGTGCACCACTCTCCAGCGTTGGTAAATCATAGACCAGCCACGGGGATCTCGTTTTACAGAAAAAATCCACGTGACGAAAAAACGAAGGGTAAAAAACTTCCGTGACCCGATTGAGGTTCGGATAGGATTTTTTGGGTATGAAACTAACCGATGACGGCTGAAAGCGGTCACAGATGTAGAACTCACAGATACCTTCGTTTTGACAGGTTGTGGCTCCCGTAACTCTAAACGAGCCAAGAGTTATGGCCCTCCGAAGAATCGATATCCATAGGGTGCAACATCTACGGTGCAAGATGCAACATCCGTCCAAAATGACGAAACAGTGCGTACGACCTTTAGAAACGGGTGCATGGATTGGAAACGGTGCAGTACCATGGTGCACCACTCTCCAGCGTTGGTAAATCATAGACCAGCCGCTGGGATCCCGTTTTACAGAAAAAATCCACGTGACGAAAAAACGAAGGGTAAAAAACATCCATGACCCGATTGAGGTTCGGATAGGATTTTTTGGGTATGAAACTTGTTTGCGCCAAAATTGGTCACAAACACCCAATACCGTGAAAGCACCAGTGTATGAATATAAATTAGTGATATTCAAACACAAACAACAAATCCCAACAAATAATAGACAACAATCCAAAAGTAAAGAACAGAGACACAAGTTTTATAGTGGTTCGGCTATCTCCGGCCTACGTCCACTCCAATTTTTTTTTCTTTTATTGATTATCCTTGGAGATTACAAATGATTACAACAGTAGTGACCAAATCTGAAGAAAATAGCAGTAATGATGCTATGGAATGATTTTAGCAGCGTCTGGGCTTGCCTTTCCTCTCCAAATTTTCCGACCCCTTTTCTGAATGACCAGGGGCTCTATTTATAGGCGTGGAAGGCTGAAATCCCGCCTAAAACCTGGGGAGGTTGCTTGGCACGTGAGGGGGGCCCACAGGCCCGTGTTTTCAGAATCCGTGCCCAGTTTGGGATCGATTCGAAGTGACGTTCGAATCGATCAAGAATCCATCCAATTGAGCTGAAATTTGGTGTGAACATTCTTCAACATGTATGTAAGCTCCTGTAAAAATTTCATTGCATTTGGATCAACGGTTTGGGAGATATGATCGATCCAAGTTCAAGAATCCGTGCGTCCTGAGTGGTTCGAACCCATGCTTCGAAACCATCTACTTCGAAACCATCCCCTTCGAATCCATGTCCATTGCTTGGAAACCACCATCTTCGAATCCATGTCATCTTCGAATCCATGTTCTTCTTCGACTCCATGCATACTTCGAATCCATTTCCTTCTTCGAGTCCATCTTCATCTTCGAATCCATGTATACTTCGAATCCATTTCCTTCTTCGATTCCATCTTCATCTTCGAATCCATGTCATCTTCGAATCCAAGTCATCTTCGAATCCATGTTCTTCTTCGACTCCATGCATACTTCGAATCCATTTCCTTCTTCGAGTCCATCTTCATCTTCGAATCCATGTATATCATTCGAATCCACTACCTTCGAGTCCATGTCCATCGTTCGAATCCATGGCCAATGCATTGAAGCTACTCCTTTCGAATCCATCTAGTTCCCATGGATTCGAAGTGTCATCGATGCGAACCTCATGGGTTTGAACCTGATGGGATCGAACCTGATGGGTTCGAACCTGATGGGTTCGAACCGAGCGTCACTTTGTCCCTTTTTTGATGGATTCGAACTACGTACTATTCCTACCTTGAATCCATCATATTTCCTTCATACGAACTCCGATTAACCTGAAATTTGAAACATAGCCTTTTCTAGCCCTTATCATCGTCTCCAATCAATTTCGTCCCGATCGGAGTTCAACAAAATTTTTACGATATCCATCGTAGCCTTATCTCCAGTCCTGATATCCATAATTCCTTGCCAATTTGTTGTTATTCCCGTTTTGACCAAAAAATGGGATAACAGCTTGCCCCCCAAAACATGCCTTGTGATAACAAGGCGTGTTTTGAATAATTACGAATCCAATATCCGAAGTCCAAAGCCATATTGCCAGAGTATATCGTCCTTGACTACTTCGAGTCGATGTCCAATTCCACATCCAATAGCCAAAGCCTTAGCCAATTCCGTATCCATTCGAACTCGGCATCCAAGTTCCAATCCATCCTTCTCCAATGGCCAATAACCGGAGCCAGGACCTCTCCGGGTCGATATCCAAATCCATAACCTCTCTGGGTTCCTGCCAAGCGTGATCCACATCCGACGACCGTGGTCCAGTGTCCCTGAACGTTGAGTTAACCTCTCCGGGCTCTTGCCAAGCGCAATCCATACTTGAAGACCTTGGTCCAGTGTCCCTGGACGTTGAGCCAACATCTCCGGGTTCTTGCCAAGCGCAATCCATACTTGAAGACCTTGGTCCAGTGTCCTTGGACGTTGAGCCAACCTCTCCGGGTTCTTGCCAAGCGCAATCCATACTTGAAGACCTTGGTCCAGTGTCCCTGGACGTTGAGCCAACCTCTCCGGGTTCTTGCCAAGCGCAATCCATACTTGAAGACCTTGGTCCAGTGTCCCTGGACGTTGAGCCAACCTCTCCGGGTTCTTGCCAAGCGCAATCCATACTTGAAGACCTTGGTCCAGTGTCCCTGGACGTTGAGCCAACCTCTTCGGGTTCTTGCCAAGCGCAATCCATACTTGACGACCTTGTCCCAGTGTCCCTGGGCGCTGTAAAATGCCATGGCTTAAGTCCTAAGCCGAATCCTGATCTCTCCGGACCCTTGCTGAGCATAGTCCATACTCGACGACCTGAAAATAATAAGTGATAATAGAGGGCCTAAGTCCTAGGCCGAATCCTGGTCATTCCGGACCCTTGCCGAGCATAGTCCATACTCGACGACCTGAAAATAATAAATGATAATAGAGGGCCTAAGTCCTAGGCCGAATCCTGGTCACTCCGGACCCTTGCCAAGCATAGTCCATACTTGACGACCTGAATGAGTCAATTCACCTTGCTTGGGTAAAGTGACTCACCCCTTGCCAGGCATAATCCATACCCGACGACCATTTATCAAAAACCAGATAAAAGTCCAACCAAAATCTATTCCAAAATCCAAAATCCAAATCCGAAATTCAAATTCAAGATCCAAATCCAAAATCCAAATCCAAATCCAAAATTCGAATCCAAACCAGAAAACCAGAAATCCAAACCCGCATCCAAAACCAAAAACAATCATCCAAAGGAAAATCCAAATAAAAAAGCAAGAAAAACCGGGAGCTCAATCCAAGCTCCAAAACCAAATCCAAAAAAGAAAAACAATGTCCAATCTAAAAGCAAGAAATAAATTTCACAAACCATAGCATCCCGGTTTATCATCATTCAGAGCATGCCTTGGGGCTATCTCCGTCCCCGTACATGTGTAAATGACTTTACCGTTTGCTAGTAGCTTGCTACTTATTCCATATTATCCTGGTCAATGGATGATTAATCGACGATCATCCCTGGGCCTCCCATCATCACGGTGTGAGGTGGTCGGTGGTTGCTCCTGCTCCACCGTTGCATCCCGAGTTCCAACATATTGTTGTAACTGTCCATTCCATACATGCTCCTCGATTATATCCTTTAGGTGCCTGCAGCTGTTGGTATCGTGTCCATCCAGATCATGGAAGAGACAGTGCCTTCCTGATGTCCTTTCCCGCTCTGTTGGTTCCCTCCTAGCCGGCCTTCGGTAGGGAAGGCGATTCCGAGTATCCAGGTATATCCGCTCCAGCGTCTCATTCAATCCTGTGTATGTGCAAAACTTTGGATCCTTCCATCGCTTCCTAGCGTTTCCAGAATCGTCATCTAACTTCCTTTTTCCTTTGTCCTTATCCGAACCATTTTTGGATACCGCTCCAACCTCGAGTGCATTAACCTTCTTTAACTTTAAATCCGTACTTGCATCTGCTTGCCGAAGGAACCTTTCTGCCTCATGAAAGAATTCATCGAGATTTTGCGGGGGATCTCGTATCAGAGATACCTTGAAATCTGAACTCTCCTTGACTCCTGATACTGCTGCCATTAAAACCATTGATGGATCAGGCCGATCCACCGAAGCGACTGCCGCACTGAATCGAGTCAGAAAAGCTCTAAGCGATTCGTCCATCCTTTGCTTCACTGATGTTAAAGTCATCACGTTCTTCGGCCTCTTGACGTGAACCCGAAACTGTCCCAGAAACTTTTCCACTAATTCCTTCCAAGTCCTGATAGATCCTTCTCCCAGTTGTCTAAACTACATTGCACCTAAGTCCTTCAAATACAAAGGGAAACATCGGGCCATCACTTCCTCCGATGCCCCCATCACCTCCATGTGTCTGGTGTACCTCATTAAGTGATCTGTTGGATCCGTCTTACCATCATATACCTCCACGCTAGGTAGCTTGAACTTAGGTGGATTCCGAGCCATCCTTATCTCCCGAACGAATGGACTTCTATTCACTCCTTCCAAATCTCCGTTTGTCAAACCACCTCGCACAGTCTTCCTGATCATTTCTACTAATCCTGTATTGTCTGGTAAGGGTTGCCCCCCATGCCCCTGAGGGAACTCTGGTACATATTCCTCATGTGGCTCACTAGCAGCAACGTTAGCTCTAGCTTGTTGAATTCCTTCCAAAGGTTCTCCTGCATTGAATCCTGTGGGCCTGCCCCCAAGCCCTTGTTGATTGCCTTCTAGCTCCGTATCCCGTCCTTCATTGGGTTCCACAACCCTAGCTCCTTGTCCTGCATCTGCAGCTGCTGTAGCTGTTCCTAAGTTCTGCATCCCCGTAGCTCTCATTTGTTCCAAGAAAGTTTGCATCATTTCCTATTGACTTTTCAACAATCTCTCCTGCAAAGAATTGGCCATAGCTTCCATTTCATCCCGAGTTACGTAGACCGAAGCCTGTCCTTCCTCACCTCCGGAGGATGCTTGTTGACTTCCTCCTTGTTGGCTTCTCTCAGCCCTTAGCCTTCTGCTATTCTGCCTAGTCATTGTCTTCCAAATCCAAATTCCTTAAACTCTTCAAATCCGATGTAGCGGGTGCTAGTTGTTCTCAGTGAAAGCACCAAAATGTTTGTGCCAAAATTGGTCACAAACACCCAATACCGTGAAAGCACCAGTGTATGAATATAAATTAGTGATATTCAAACACAAACAACAAATCCCAACAAATAATAGACAGCAATCCAAAAGTAAAGAACAGAGACACAAGTTTTATAGTGGTTCGGCTATCTCCGGCCTACGTCCACTCCAATTTTTTTTTATTGATTATCCTTGGAGATTACAAATGATTACAACAGTAGTGACCAAATCTGAAGAAAATAGCAGTAATGATGCTATGGAATGATTTTAGCAGCGTCTGGGCTTGCCTTTCCTCTCCAAATTTTCCGACCCCTTTTCTGAATGACCAGGGGCTCTATTTATAGGCGTGGAAGGCTGAAATCCCGCCTAAAACCTGGGGAGGTTGCTTGGCACGTGAGGGGGGCCCACAGGCCCGTGTTTTCAGAATCCGTGCCCAGTTTGGGATCGATTCGAAGTGACGTTCGAATCGATCAAGAATCCATCCAATTGAGCTGAAATTTGGTGTGAACATTCTTCAACATGTATGTAAGCTCCTGTAAAAATTTCATTGCATTTCGATCAACGGTTTGGGAGATATGATCGATCCAAGTTCAAGAATCCGTGCGTCCTGAGTGGTTCGAACCCTTGCTTCGAAACCATCTACTTCGAAACCATCCCCTTCGAATCCATGTCCATTGCTTGGAAACCACCATCTTCGAATCCATGTCATCTTCGAATCCATGTTCTTCTTCGACTCCATGCATACTTCGAATCCATTTCCTTCTTCGAGTCCATCTTCATCTTCGAATCCATGTATACTTCGAATCCATTTCCTTCTTCGATTCCATCTTCATCCTCGAATCCATGTCATCTTCGAATCCAAGTCATCTTCGAATCCATGTTCTTCTTCGACTCCATGCATACTTCGAATCCATTTCCTTCTTCGAGTCCATCTTCATCTTCGAATCCATGTATATCGTTCGAATCCACTACCTTCGAGTCCATGTCCATCGTTCGAACCCATGGCCAATGCATTGAAGCTACTCCTTTCGAATCCATCTTGTTCCCATGGATTCGAAGTGTCATCGATGCGAACCTGATGGGTTCGAACCGAGCGTCACTTTATCCCTTTTTTGATGGATTCGAACTACGTACTATTCCTACCTTGAATCCATCATATTTCCTTCATACGAATTCCGATTAACCTGAAATTTGAATCATAGCCTTTTCTAGCCCTTATCATCGTCTCCAATCAATTTCGTCCCGATCGGAGTTCAACAAAATTTTGACGATATCCATCGTAGCCTTATCTCCAGTCCTGATATCCATAATTCCTTGCCAATTTGTTGTTATTCCCGTTTTGACCAAAAAATGGGATAACAAAAATAACCAGTGACGGCTGAAAGCAGTAACAGATGTAGAACTCACAAATACCTTCGTTTTGACTGGTTTTTGCTCCCGTAACTCTAAACGAGCCAAGAGTTATGGCCCTCCGAAGAATCGATATCGATAAGGTGCAACATCTACGGTGCAAGGTGCAACATCCGTCCAAAATGACGAAACAGTGCCGTACGACCTTTAGAAATGGGTGCAGGGATTGGAAACGGTGCAGTACCATGGTGCATCACTCTCCAGCGATGGTAAATCATAGACCAGCCGCGGGAATCCCCTTTTACAGAAAAATCCTCGTGACGAAAAAACGAAGGGTAAAAAACTTCCGTGACCCGATTGAGGTTCGGATAGGATTTTTTGGGTATGAAACTAACCAGTGACGGCTAAAAGCTGTCACAGCTGTAGAACTCACAGATACCTTCGTTTTGACAGGTTGTGGCTCCCGTAACTCTAAACGAGCCAAGAGTTATGGCCCTCCGAAGAATCGATATCCATAGGGTGCAACATCTACGGTGCAAGGTGCAACATCCGTCCAAAATGACGAAACAGTGCGTACGACCTTTAGAAACGGGTGCATGGATTGGAAACGGTGCAGTACCATGGTACACCACTCTCCAGCGTTGGTAAATCATAGACCAGCCGCTGGGATCCCGTTTTACAGAAAAAATCCACGTGACGAAAAAACGAAGGGTTAAAAACTTCCATGACCCGATTCAGGTTCGGATAGGATTTTTTTGGTATGAAACTAACCAGTGACGGCTGAAAGCAGTAACAGATGTAGAACTCACAAATACCTTCGTTTTGACTGGTTGTTGCTCCCGTAACTCTAAACGAGCCAAGAGTTATGGCCCTCCGAAGAATCGATATCCATAGGGTGCAACATCTACGGTGCAAGGTGCAACATCCGTCCAAAATGACGAAACAGTGCCGTACTGTAACGACCCGTATTTTACGTGTCGATAAATCGTAGAATTTGCAGGTCGTTAGTGTTGTTTGTGTTGTTTCTAGCCTGAGTCGTATGAAGAGTAACTCGTGTGTGAAGGGTTGAGTCGTGACCGACTCATAGGTTAGGTCGTGCACGAGTTACGACCTAGGAGTAGTGACCGACTCACAGAGAGCCGACTCATAGGTGTTGCCGAGTTAGCTTAAGTCGTGCACGAGTTAAGGGTTATCGGCCTAAGGGTCACCGGGTTAGAATGTTGACCGACCTATAGGTAGAACGGCTTAGGGGTTTGGACGACCTAAGGCATAGGTCGTAAAGTGGGTTAGGTCGCTGGTGCGACCTAAGAGAATGACCGACCTAAGTATTGAGCGACTTATAGGATTGGGTCGACCTAGGCGAGTTAACGACCTAAGGGGGTTAGGTCGTATGGTTGTTAGGTCGCTGAGCCGTGTGAACGACTTAGGGTTAGGTGGTTCAACGACCTAAGGGTTAGCGTTAGGTCGCTAGGGGGATAGGTCGGCAAGCACGATGAGTCGTTGGGGGCTTAGGTCATTGAGTCAGCCTGGTTTGATAGGTCGTATGTATGATGAGTCGTGCCAGGGCTTGAGTCGTAAGTCGTTATGGTTAGGTCGCATGAAGGCCTGGGGAGTTAGGTCGTTGACTCGGTTGTGTTAGGTCGGCAAGGAGTTGAGTCGGCAGGGTCTTAGGTCGTAGGTTGGCATGCTAGTTAAGTCGTCATGCGACCTAGGACTTAGGAAATGCGGCAGTGTGTTGAGTTGTTGACTCGAGTCTGTTGGCTGTGCAGTTAGGTCGTTTGGCTTTGGGTTGGTGAGGCTGTTAGGTCGTAGGGGGTGTATAGGTCGGCAGCGACCTAAGTTAGGTCGTGAGTTTTTAGGTCGGCAGCGACCTAAGGGCGACAACCTAAGGTTGATTCAGCCTATAAATAGAGGGGTTTGGCTCACTTTTGGCACCGGATTTTGAAGCGACGAAGTGCTGCCATTTTGAGAGCTCGCCTACAACATTTCTTCATCTTCTTTTCTCCATTCCAATCGAGTTCTAACATCCATCCAAGATCGAAGATCGAGATTGAAGATTCAAGCGCCAAAGTTGAAGATCTTCATCCGTTCGAGCTAGATTTCATCGATTGAAGCGAGATTTTGCCGGATCAAGCCTTGATCTCCGCTGTCCAGATCTGAAGTGTTTAGTTTTCATAGTGTTTGGGTGATTTGGTGAGTGGTAGTTATCTCTCACGCGGATCCAAAGGAGTATATTGGATTGGTGGCTTGTTTGAGTGTTAAAGTTAGAGATTTCATGCATTTTTCTTAGATCCGAATCTAGATCCATTGTTTCCAAAGATGTTTACTTATGCAAGTTTCTTTAACAAGTATTAGAGACAAAACCCATGTTTTATATTTGATAGATCTATGCTAAAAACCATGATTTCACATATGTTGGACTTTTGCTCATTTATTTACGAAATTGCCATTATAGTTGATATTGCTTGATAGATCTTGTTTGAATGCTTGATTGGTTGAATTAATGATTGATTGTGTGAATGTATGATAGATTTGATTGCTCCAAGTTAGCTTGTAGTTGATTTGGAACAAGATGGTTGAAGATGATTCAAAAGCTAAGTGGAAAGGCTCTTGAATGGTGAAAGCTGCCTATAGCATATGAAGCCGATGTGGAAGCTCATATGGATGGATTCGAGGATGTGGGATCTTGCCATGATGCGAGAAGGCAAAGCATGATATTGAGATGGGACTTTGCTATGATGTGAAGAGGCAAGGCATATGTTGAGATGGGACGGGTCATGATGACGTTCCAAGCACGGGCTGCGACGACGTGCAAAGTTGTGTTGATAACTCGGTGATGCGATCCGGGTTGGTGATAATGGTTAGCTTGAGAGGCGCTTGAGCTAGTATGGAAGTAGTCGTCGAGGAGGATGACTAGGAGGCTGAGATCTTATCGTTGTTGAAGGTTCTAGCATGCTCAAAGCAAGAGTACGTTGGAACGGGCTGCGACGACGTTCCAAGCACGGGCTGCGACGACGTGCTAGTACTCTGGGTAGTTGTGAAAATTCCTGGGCACGGGCTGCGACGACGTGCGGAGTTATGGCTAGAACCGGGGTTACCATTAGCCCTTGACGGATGGTCATTCAACTAACGGTGGAATCATGGCAATGATAACAGTGATAGCCAGAGTCATGGATGTTTGGTTGTATTATCATTCGGCTTCAAGAGCGGTGTTTTCTGGGTGCTTATCTGATCTTGGTTTAGGCCTTGGGGGTTTGTATTTGGGAAACATCGTCCTTGACTCGAGTGGTTATTGCTTTACCTTAACTGTCTATATTGTTATGCTTGCTTCTCCTTAGTGTGTGTCTGGGCTATCACTGTAGAAAGAGGTGGAGTGGGATGGTTTGGTTCCTATTCCTTTTTATCCCTTATGCTCTTTTGGTATGTTTGATAGTTAATTTACTGCTCACTAAGACTTTGTCTGACTCAAGGTTTTATGTCTCCTCTTATTACCTTGGGCTGTTCATCCATGTTTGGGATGGGCAGACTAGGTAGCAGGTGACAGGTGCTGTTCTTGGATATCTACGCTGATGATGACGAAGATGAGCAGGAGGCTTTGCATATTAGTTTCTTACTATATGTACTGGGTATTCCGCTGTTTGTATATTCTGAGTGCTATGTAGTGAGGCATTGATGTATGGATTTGTTTGGATGATTGTATCAAACTACTATGATGCCTATATGATGATATTCTGTTCTATGAAGCTTCACTATATTATATTTCTCTATTGTATTTTATCCATGCGCTGTGAGTTATGCGATAGGGATTCTGCGATTTTATTTTACCATGACTATCGTCCATGGCTGCCTGGCACACCTTTCAGCGCACTATTCTCTTGTTTCCGTGCGGGAGTCATGGGCGGTCGTCACATTTGGTATCAGAGCTTTGGTTAATCGATTTTAGCCAACGCTCGCTGACGTAACTACGTAAGAGAGACGTAATTGCATTTTTATGGATGATTACTATATACAATATAGTAGCTTAGAAGGATTTGAACTCCTTATGCATTTGTTTCTCAAGGTGTTCTAATCATTCTTTTTACAGATACTAAGGATGAGTCGAAGTGAGAGACAAGTTGCAAGGGATAGCCGGGCTGCTAGGGAAGCTGTTGACTATGCTGCGATGTTCGAAGCAATGATGACTTCGATCATGAGGAGGGTACCAGCTTCAGGATCATCTGTGGATGTGGGAGTTCAAGTCCAAGCTCCAAGACCAGTGGATTTTGCCAAGCTTTGTAAGGATTATACTTCTCTTGGAGGAAAAGCTTTCTTGGGGACGGAGTCGACTATTGAGGTGCAGAGATGGATTGATGCATGTCGAAGGATCTTTGGTGACTTAGGGATTGAGGATGCAACCAAGAGAAAGCTTGCATCGAGACAGCTTCAGGGAAGAGCTGCTGATTGGTGGAATTCTATCACCATAGATACCCCAGAAGAAGAGATTACTTGGGAACAGTTCCAAGTCAGATTTGAGGCCAAGTTCATCTCTACGGCTCATAAGTCTGTTTTGTTTAAAAGGTTTGTGGAGCTCAAGCTGGGTGGGAGGCCAGTTCTTGAGTATATTTCTGAGTTTGAAGCTTTGTCTAAGTATGCCAGATCATATATTGATTCTCCCTATCAGAAGAACGAGAAGTTTGTGACTGGTCTGGATGCTTATCTTGGGAGGCAGTTAGTGGATCATTTGGATGATCCGTTTGAGAAGCTTGTGGAGAAAGCTCTTAGGCACGAGAGTTTGTTTCCTAAGGAAAGTTCTGTTGTTGCTGTAACCAGGGAAGGATCTAAACCACAGCAGAGTGGCAATAGGAAGAGGAAGCAGCAGCAACAGAAGGGTAGGGATGGCCAGAAGAAGCCGAAGGGCGAAGTGACTTGCTATAATTGCCAGAAGAAGGGCCATCTCTCCAAGGATTGTAGGAATCCAAAGGCGTCGGCGAAATGCCACAACTGTGATAAGCCAGGGCATTTCAGGAAGGATTGTCCAGAGCCGAAGAAGGACAGGCAGATAGTGCAAGCTTATGCTTTGGAAGCTGTGCCGTCGTCTTCAAAAACTCCTACCGCTGAAGAGAAGGGGAAGAGTGTGGTGGTTCAAGGTACTCTTTCCATTTGTGGTGTTCCAGTTAGAGTGCTGTTCGATACTGGAGCGTCGCATTCCTTTGTTTGTGATGATTTGGTAGGCCGGTTAGGTTTGAAACCGGATATTGTTGATAGACCATTGGTTGTGACTAATCCAGTTGGGGGTTCGTCATGTTTGTGTATGATATGCCGTGGTCTAGTTGTGTCGAGTCATGATTGCTCGTTTGTTTGTGATTGCTTTGTTCTGAACTTTGCGGGGTTCGGAATTATTTTGGGTATGGACTGGCTTAGGAAGTATGCGGCAAGGATTGATTGTGAGAGGCTTGAGGTGACAGTTGGGAATGTGGAAGGGCGAAAGGTTGTGATACGATGTAAGCATGAGGAAGGCGTCTTCATGAGCTTAATGTATTCGCTGGTTGTTCCACGGGATGGACTGTCATCCGTGCCTGTTGTGAATGGATTTGAGGACGTCTTTGACGAAGTCAAAGGGTTACCGCCGCATAGGGAGATCGAGTTTCGTATCGATCTAGTTGAGGGAGCCAGACCTGTTGTGATGCCTCTTAGGCGGATGGCACCGAGGGAGCAGCAAGAGCTGAAGGTGCAAGTTGATGACCTTTTGCAGAAAGGATTCATTCGGAGAAGTGTGTCCGAATGGGGTGCGCCAGTTGTGTTCGCAACCAAAGCGGATGGATCGTTGAGATTGTGTGTGAATTATCGTGAGCTGAATAAGGTGACTAAGAAGAACAAGTATCCATTGCCAAGAATAGATGACTTGTTTGATCAGCTTCACGAGGCTAAGGTGTTTTCTCAGATGGATTTGGCAACGGGATTTCACCAGTTGAGAGTGGCGAAGGATAGTGTGCCGAAGACTGCTTTCAGGACACCATCCGGGTTTTATGAGTGGCTGGTAATGCCGTTTGGATTGACTAACGCGCCAGCATATTTTGTGGATCTTATGAATAGAGTGTTCAGAGATCAGTTGAATAAGTTCGTGCTTGTGTTCGTGGATGATATTCTGATTTATTCCAGAACTGAGGAAGAGCACAAGACGCACTTGAGAATTGCTTTGGAAATCTTGCGGAAACATCAGCTGAAGGCTAAGTTTTCGAAGTGTCACTTCTGGAAGAGTGAAGTTAGGTTCTTAGGCCATGTTATCTCTGGAAATGGAATAGCGGTTGATCCCGCTAAGGTGGCAGCGATCCAGGATTGGGTTAGACCTAAGAATGCATCTGATGTGAGAAGTTTTCTTGGATTAGCAGGATATTATCGTCGGTTTATCAAAGACTTTTCCAAGATAGCTGCACCGTTGACAGGATTCACGAAGAAGAACCAGGTGTTCAAATGGGATGATAAGTGTGAGCAAGCTTTCGTAATCCTGAAAGAGCGACTGATGAGTGCTCCTGTTTTGATTATTCCTAGTGGGAATGATGAGATGGTGGTTTACACCGATGCATGTGGCACTGGACTTGGAGCAGTGCTAATGCAGAAGGATAAAGTTGTTGCGTATGCTAGTCGACAACTAAAGCCGCATGAAAGGAATTATCCGACTCATGATTTGGAGTTAGCGGCAATTGTGTTTGCTTTGAAGATGTGGAGACATTACCTATTGGGAGTTCGATTTGAGTTGTTTACGGATCATAAGTCGTTGAAGTATCTGTTCTCCCAAAAGGATTTGAATCTTCGACAGCAAAGATGGCTAGAGTTCCTAGCATCTTATGATTTTGGTATAGCCTATACTCCGGGAAAAGGTAACGCAGTGGCAGATGCGTTAAGTCGAAGACATGCAGAATTGGGAGCCATGTTTTCGGAATGGAAGAGTCTTGAGTATTTGGCTGGATTTGATTTCAGGCCTAGATGTGAATTGGAACTTGAGATGTTGACAAACTTATCGATAAGGCCTACTCTAGTGGAAAGGATTGGCAAGAGCCAAAAGAGAGATGATAAGCTTGTCAAGATTATTTGTGATCTGGAATCCGGATTGGACCCGGAAAAGGATAAGGGATTCGAGGTCGATCGGGAGGGTTGGCTTCGGAAGCAAGGACGATTGGTTGTTCCCGATATTGATGGATTGAGAGATGAGGTTCTACGGGAAAGTCATCACTCGAAGTTGACGATTCATCTAGGTGGAAATAAGATGTATCGGGATATGAAGAGAACCTACTACTGGGAGGGTATGAAGAAGGATGTTGGAAATTTTATTTCCAAGTGTATGAACTGCCAGTTGGTAAAAGCCGAGCAGAAGAAGCCCAGTGGATTGCTTCAGCCATTAGAGATTCCTACATGGAAGTGGGAGCAAGTGTCGATGGATTTTATCGATGGTCTACCTAGGACAAGAGCGGGGAATGAAGGGATTTGGGTCATAGTAGATCGTTTGACCAAGAGTGCAAGGTTCATTCCTGTTCGATCGACTAGGACTGCATCGAAGTTGGCTGAGTTGTATGTGAAGTGGATTGTTCGATTCCATGGTGTTCCGAAAAGTATAGTGAGCGATCGAGACCCATTGTTCACTAGTGGATTTTGGAAGAGCTTCCAGGAAATTTTGGGAACCGAGTTGTGTTTGAGTACAGCTTATCACCCTCAAACAGATGGTCAGACTGAGAGAGTCAACCGAGTTTTGGAAGATCTTCTTAGAGCATGTGTTTTGGACTTTGGAGGATCATGGGAAGATCACCTTCATTTGGTGGAGTTTGCTTATAATAACAGTTATCAGTCGAGTATCGGTATGGCACCATATGAGGCATTATATGGAAGACCGTGTAACTCTCCGACATGTTGGTTGGAAGCTGGAGAAAAGCTGATACTTGGGCCAGAGATGATTCGACAGACTTCAGATTGTATAGAGATCATTCGGCAACGAATGAAGGCAGCCCAAGATCGTCAGAAAAGTTATTCAGATAATCGTCGAAAGGATTTGGAATTCGACGTAGGTGATATGGTTTTTGTAAAGATTTCTCCATTCAAGAATGTTATTAGATTTAGGAAGAAAGGGAAATTGACTCCGAGATTTGTTGGACCATTCCCGATTATCGAGCGAATTGGAAAGCTCGCTTATAGATTGGAGTTACCGGAAAAGATGGTGGGTGTGCACAATGTTTTTCATGTATCTTATCTACGGAAGTATGTGCACGACCCAACTACTGTGGTTTCTGCTGATAGCTGTGAAGACTTAGAGGTTGATCCAGTGGTTACGAGACCTCGTAAGCCGCTTCGTGTTGTTGAAAGCGACACGAAACAGCTTAGGAAGAAGACGATTACGTTGCTCAAGGTACAATGGAGTGATGATGTTAACGACTGTACATGGGAGGAGGAAGAGAGGATGAAGGCAGCTCATCCCGGACTCTTCGAGGTATGGCCCTAAAGTGTCGTGACATCTCATGAATTTGTAGCTTGTTCTAAGTCTTAGAATTCTGCATGCTAGGCTAGTATTGGATGCATGGTTTGTTGATTGCTTTGGATGGTAGGCATGCGGAATATCTTTGATTGTTGTTGTTTGCTTGGAATTTCGGGGGCGAAATTCCTAAGGGGGAGAGAATGTAACGACCCGTATTTTACGTGTCGATAAATCATAGAATTTGCAGGTCGTTAGTGTTGTTTGTGTTGTTTCTAGCCTGAGTCGTATGAAGAGTAACTCGTGTGTGAAGGGTTGAGTCGTGACCGACTCATAGGTTAGGTCGTGCACGAGTTACGACCTAGGAGTAGTGACCGACTCATAGAGAGCCGACTCATAGGTGTTGCCGAGTTAGCTTAAGTCGTGCACGAGTTAAGGGTTATCGGCCTAAGGGTCACCGGGTTAGAATGTTGACCGACCTATAGGTAGAACGGCTTAGGGGTTTGGACGACCTAAGGCATAGGTCGTAAAGTGGGTTAGGTCGCTGGTGCGACCTAAGAGAATGACCGACCTAAGTATTGAGCGACTTATAGGATTGGGTCGACCTAGGCGAGTTAACGACCTAAGGGGGTTAGGTCGTATGGTTGTTAGGTCGCTGAGCCGTGTGAACGACTTAGGGCTAGGTCGTTCAACGACCTAAGGGTTAGCGTTAGGTCGCTAGGGGGATAGGTCGGCAAGCACGATGAGTCGTTGGGGGCTTAGGTCATTGAGTCAGCCTGGTTTGATAAGTCGTATGTATGATGAGTCGTGCCAGGGCTTGAGTCGTAAGTCGTTATGGTTAGGTCGCATGAAGGCCTGGGGAGTTAGGTCGTTGACTCGGTTGTGTTAGGTCGGCAAGGAGTTGAGTCGGCAGGGTCTTAGGTCGTAGGTTGGCATGCTAGTTAAGTCGTCATGCGACCTAGGACTTAGGAAATGCGGCAGTGTGTTGAGTTGTTGACTCGAGTCTGTTGGCTGTGCAGTTAGGTCGTTTGGCTTTGGGTTGGTGAGGCTGTTAGGTCGTAGGGGGTGTATAGGTCGGCAGCGACCTAAGTTAGGTCGTGAGTTTTTAGGTCGGCAGCGACCTAAGGGCGACGACCTAAGGTTGATTCAGCCTATAAATAGAGGGGTTTGGCTCACTTTTGGCACCGGATTTTGAAGCGACGAAGTGCTGCCATTTTGAGAGCTCGCCTACAACATTTCTTCATCTTCTTTTCTCCATTCCAATCGAGTTCCAACATCCATCCAAGATCGAAGATCGAGATTGAAGATTCAAGCGCCAAAGTTGAAGATCTTCATCCGTTCGAGCTAGATTTCATCGATTGAAGCGAGATTTTGCCGGATCAAGCCTTGATCTCCGCTGTCCAGATCTGAAGTGTTTAGTTTTCATAGTGTTTGGGTGATTTGGTGAGTGGTAGTTATCTCTCACGCGGATCCAAAGGAGTATATTGGATTGGTGGCTTGTTTGAGTGTTAAAGTTAGAGATTTCATGCATTTTTCTTAGATCCGAATCTAGATCCATTGTTTCCAAAGATGTTTACTTATGCAAGTTTGTTTAACAAGTATTAGAGACAAAACCCATGTTTTATATTTGATAGATCTATGCTAAAAACCACGATTTCACATATGTTGGACTTTTGCTCATTTATTTACGAAATTGCCATTATAGTTGATATTGCTTGATAGATCTTGTTTGAATGCTTGATTGGTTGAATTAATGATTGATTGTGTGAATGTATGATAGATTTGATTGCTCCAAGTTAGCTTGTAGTTGATTTGGAACAAGATGGTTGAAGATGATTCAAAAGCTAAGTGGAAAGGCTCTTGAATGGTGAAAGCTGCCTATAGCATATGAAGCCGATGTGGAAGCTCATATGGATGGATTCGAGGATGTGGGATCTTGCCATGATGCGAGAAGGCAAAGCATGATATTGAGATGGGACTTTGCTATGATGTGAAGAGGCAAGGCATATGTTGAGATGGGACGGGTCATGATGACGTTCCAAGCACGGGCTGCGATGACGTGCAAAGTTGTGTTGATAACTCGGTGATGCGATCCGGATTGGTGATAATGGTTAGCTTGAGAGGCGCTTGAGCTAGTATGGAAGTAGTCGTCGAGGAGGATGACTAGGAGGCTGAGATCTTATCGTTGTTGAAGGTTCTAGCATGCTCAAAGCAAGAGTACGTTGGAACGGGCTGCGACGACGTTCCAAGCACGGGCTGCGACGACGTGCTAGTACTCTGGGTAGTTGCGAAAATTCCTGGGCACGGGCTGCGACGACGTGCGGAGTTATGGCTAGAACCGGGGTTACCATTAGCCCTTGACGGATGGTCATTCAACTAACGGTGGAATCATGGCAATGATAATAGTGATAGCCAGAGTCATGGATGTTTGGTTGTATTATCATTCGGCTTCAAGAGCGGTGTTTTCTGGGTGCTTATCTGATCTTGGTTTAGGCCTTGGGGGTTTGTATTTGGGAAACATCGTCCTTGACTCGAGTGGTTATTGCTTTACCTTAATTGTCTATATTGTTATGCTTGCTTCTCCTTAGTGTGTGTCTGGGCTATCACTGTAGAAAGAGGTGGAGTGGGATGGTTTGGTTCCTATTCCTTTTTATCCCTTATGCTCTTTTGGTATGTTTGATAGTTAATTTACTGCTCACTAAGACTTTGTCTGACTCAAGGTTTTATGTCTCCTCTTATTACCTTGGGCTGTTCATCCATGTTTGGGATGGGCAGACTAGGTAGCAGGTGACAGGTGCTGTTCTTTGATATCTACGCTGATGACGACGAAGACGAGCAGGAGGCTTTGCATATTAGTTTCTTACTATATGTACTGGGTATTCCGCTGTTTGTATATTCTGAGTGCTATGTAGTGAGGCATTGATGTATGGATTTGTTTGGATGATTGTATCAAACTACTATGATGCCTATATGATGATATTCTGTTCTATGAAGCTTCACTATATTATATTTCTCTATTGTATTTTATCCATGCGCTGTGAGTTATGCGATAGGGATTCTGCGATTTTATTTTACCATGACTATCGTCCATGGCTGCCTGGCACACCTTTCAGCGCACTATTCTCTTGTTTCCGTGCGGGAGTCATGGGCGGTCGTCACACGTACGACCTTTAGAAATGGGTGCATGGATTGGAAACGGTGCAGTACCATGGTGCATCACTCTCCAGCGATGGTAAATCATAGACCAGCCACGGGAATTCCCTTTTACAGAAAAATCCACGTGACGAAAAAACGAAGGGTAAAAAACTTCCGTGACCCGATTGAGGTTCGGATAGGATTTATTGGGTATGAAACTAACCAGTGACGACTGAAAGCAGTAACAGATGTAGAACTCACAGATACCTTCGTTTTGACAGGTTGTGGCTCCCGTAACTCTAAACGAGCCAAGAGTTATGGCCCTCCGAAGAATCGATATCCACAGGGTGCAACATCTACGGTGCAAGGTGCAACATCCGTCCAAAATGACGAAACAGTGCCGTACGACCTTTAGAAACGGGTGCATGGATTGGAAACGGTGCAGTACCATGGTGCACCACTCTCCAGCGTTGGTAAATCATAGACCAGCCACGGGGATCCCGTTTTACAGAAAAAATCCACGTGACGAAAAAACGAAGGGTAAAAAACTTCCGTGACCCGATTGAGGTTCGGATAGGATTTTTTGGGTATGAAACTAACCGGTGACGGCTGAAAGCGGTCACAGATGTAGAACTCACAGATACCTTCGTTTTGACAGGTTGTGGCTCCCGTAACTCTAAACGAGCCAAGAGTTATGGCCCTCCGAAGAATCGATATCCATAGGGTGCAACATCTACGGTGCAAGGTGCAACATCCGTCTAAAATGACGAAACAGTGCGTACGACCTTTAGAAACGGGTGCATGGATTGGAAACGGTGCAGTACCATGGTGCACCACTCTCCAGCGTTGGTAAATCATAGACCAGCCGCTGGGATCCCGTTTTACAGAAAAAATCCACGTGACGAAAAAACGAAGGGTAAAAAACTTCCATGACCCGATTGAGGTTCGGATAGGATTTTTTGGGTATGAAACTAACCAGTGACGGCTGAAAGCAGTAACAGATGTAGAACTCACAAATACCTTCGTTTTGACTGGTTTTTGCTCCCGTAACTCAAAACGAGCCAAGAGTTATGGCCCTCCAAAGAATCGATATCCATAGGGTGCAACATCTACGGTGCAAGGTGCAACATCCGTCCAAAATGACGAAACAGTGCCGTACGACCTTTAGAAACGGGTGCATGGATTGGAAACGGTGCAGTACCATGGTGCAGCACTCTCCAGCGATGGTAAATCATAGACCAGCCGCGGGAATTCCCTTTTACAGAAAAATCCACGTAACGAAAAAACGAAGGGTAAAAAACTTCCGTGACCCGATTGAGGTTCGGATAGGATTTTTTGGGTATGAAACTAACCAGTGACGGTTGAAAGCTCTCACAGCTGTAGAACTCACAGATACCTTCGTTTTGACAGGTTGTGGCTCCCGTAACTCTAAACGAGCCAAGAGTTATGGCCCTCCGAAGAATCGATATCCATAGGGTGCAACATCTACGGTGCAAGGTGCAACATCCGTCCAAAATGACGAAACAGTGCGTACGACCTTTAGAAACGGGTGCATGGATTGGAAACGGTGCAGTACCATGGTGCACCACTCTCCAGCTTTGGTAAATCATAAACCAGCCGCTGGGATCCCGTTTTACAGAAAAAATCCACGTGGCGAAAAAACGAAGGGTAAAAAACTTCCATGACCCGATTGAGGTTCGGATAGGATTTTTTGGGTATGAAACTAACCAGTGACGGCTGAAAGCAGTAACAGACGTAGAACTCACAAATACCTTCCTTTTGACTGGTTGTTGCTCCCGTAACTCTAAACGAGCCAAGATTTATGTCCCTCCGAAGAATCGATATCCATAGGGTGCAACATCTACGGTGCAAGGTGCAACATCCGTCCAAAATGACGAAATAGTGCCGTACGACCTTTAGAAATGGGTGCATGGATTGGAAACGGTGCAGTACCATGGTGCAGCACTCTCCAGCGATGGTAAATCATAGACCAGCCGCGGGAATTCCCTTTTACAGAAAAATCCACGTGACGAAAAAACGAAGGGTAAAAAACTTCCGTGACCCGATTGAGGTTCAGATAGGATTTTTTGGGTATGAAACTAACCAGTGACGGCTGAAAGCGGTCACAGCTGTAGAACTCACAGATACCTTCGTTTTGACAGGTTGTGGCTCCCGTAACTCTAAACGAGCCAAGAGTTATGGCCCTCCGAAGAATCGATATCCATAGGGTGCAACATCTACGGTGCAAGGTGCAACATCCGTCTAAAATGACGAAACAGTGCGTACGACCTTTAGAAACGGGTGCATGGATTGGAAACGGTGCAGTACCATGGTGCACCACTCTCCAGCGTTGGTAAATCATAGACCAGCCGCTGGGATCCCGTTTTACAGAAAAAATCCACGTGACGAAAAAACGAAGGGTAAAAAACTTCCATGACCCGATTGAGGTTCGGATAGGATTTTTTGGGTATGAAACTAACCAGTGACGGCTGAAAGCAGTAACAGATGTAGAACTCACAAATACCTTCGTTTTGACTGGTTTTTGCTCCCGTAACTCAAAACGAGCCAAGAGTTATGGCCCTCCAAAGAATCGATATCCATAGGGTGCAACATCTACGGTGCAAGGTGCAACATCCGTCCAAAATGACGAAACAGTGCCGTACGACCTTTAGAAACGGGTGCATGGATTGGAAACGGTGCAGTACCATGGTGCAGCACTCTCCAGCGATGGTAAATCATAGACCAGCCGCGGGAATTCCCTTTTACAGAAAAATCCACGTAACGAAAAAACGAAGGGTAAAAAACTTCCGTGACCCGATTGAGGTTCGGATAGGATTTTTTGGGTATGAAACTAACCAGTGACGGTTGAAAGCTCTCACAGCTGTAGAACTCACAGATACCTTCGTTTTGACAGGTTGTGGCTCCCGTAACTCTAAACGAGCCAAGAGTTATGGCCCTCCGAAGAATCGATATCCATAGGGTGCAACATCTACGGTGCAAGGTGCAACATCCGTCCAAAATGACGAAACAGTGCGTACGACCTTTAGAAACGGGTGCATGGATTGGAAACGGTGCAGTACCATGGTGCACCACTCTCCAGCTTTGGTAAATCATAAACCAGCCGCTGGGATCCCGTTTTACAGAAAAAATCCACGTGGCGAAAAAACGAAGGGTAAAAAACTTCCATGACCCGATTGAGGTTCGGATAGGATTTTTTGGGTATGAAACTAACCAGTGACGGCTGAAAGCAGTAACAGACGTAGAACTCACAAATACCTTCCTTTTGACTGGTTGTTGCTCCCGTAACTCTAAACGAGCCAAGATTTATGTCCCTCCGAAGAATCGATATCCATAGGGTGCAACATCTACGGTGCAAGGTGCAACATCCGTCCAAAATGACGAAATAGTGCCGTACGACCTTTAGAAATGGGTGCATGGATTGGAAACGGTGCAGTACCATGGTGCATCACTCTCCAGCGATGGTAAATCATAGACCAGCCGCGGGAATTCCCTTTTACAGAAAAATCCACGTGACGAAAAAACGAAGGGTAAAAAACTTCCGTGACCCGATTGAGGTTCAGATAGGATTTTTTGGGTATGAAACTAACCAGTGACGGCTGAAAGCGGTCACAACTGTAGAACTCACAGATACCTTCGTTTTGACAGGTTGTGGCTCCCGTAACTCTAAACGAGCCAAGAGTTATGGCCCTCCGAAGAATCGATATCCATAGGGTGCAACATCTACGGTGCAAGGTGCAACATCCGTCCAAAATGACGAAACAGTGCGTACGACCCTTAGAAACGGGTGCATGGATTGGAAACGGTGCAGTACCATGGTGCACCACTCTCCAGCGTTTGTAAATCATAGACCAGCCGCTGGGATCCCGTTTTACAGAAAAAATCCACGTGACGAAAAAACGAAGGGTAACAAACTTCCATGACCCGATTGAGGTTCGGATAGGATTTTTTGGGTATGAAACTAACCAGTGATGGCTGAAAGCAGTAATAGATGTAGAACTCACAAATACCTTCGTTTTGACTGGTTGTTGCTCCCGTAACTCTAAACGAGCCAAGAGTTATGGCCCTCTGAAGAATCGATATCCATAGGGTGCAACATCTACGGTGCAAGGTACAACATCCGTCCAAAATGACGAAACAGTGCGTACGACCTTTAGAAACGGGTGCATGGATTGGAAACGGTGCAGTACCATGGTGCACCACTCTCCAGCGTTGGTAAATCATAGACCAGCCGCGGGGATCCCGTTTTACAGAAAAAATCCACGTGACGAAAAAACAAAGGGTAAAAAACATCCGTGACCCGATTGAGGTTCGGATAGGATTTTTTGGGTATGAAACTAACCGGTGACGGCTGAAAGCGGTCACAGATGTAGAACTGACAGATACCTTCGTTTTGACAGGTTGTGGCTCCCGTAACTCTAAACGAGCCAAGAGTTATGGCCCTCCGAAGAATCGATATCCATAGGGTGCAACATCTACGGTGCAAGGTGCAACATCCGTCCAAAATGACGAAACAGTGCGTACGACCTTTAGAAACGGGTGCATGGATTGGAAACCCTGCAGTACCATGGTGCACCACTCTCCAGAGTTGGTAAATCATAGACCAGCCGCTGGGATCCCGTTTTACAGAAAAAATCCACGTGACGAAAAAACGAAGGGTAAAAAACTTCCATGACCCGATTGAGGTTCGGATAGGATTTTTTTGGTATGAAACTAACCAGTGACGGCTGAAAGCAGTAACAGATGTAGAACTCACAAATACCTTCGTTTTGACTGGTTGTTGCTCCCGTTACTCTAAACGAGCCAAGAGTTATGGCCCTCCGAAGAATCGATATCCATAGGGTGCAACATCTACGGTGCAAGGTGCAACATCCGTCCAAAATGACGAAATAGTGCCGTACGACCTTTAGAAATGGGTGCATGGATTGGAAACGGTGCAGTCCCATGGTGCATCACTCTCCAGCGATGGTAAATCATAGACCAGCCGTAGGAATTCCCTTTTACAGAAAAATCCACGTGACGAAAAAACGAAGGGTAAAAAACTTCCGTGACCCGATTGAGGTTCGGATAGGATTTTTTGGGTATGAAACTAACCAGTGACGGCTGAAAGCAGTCACAGCTGTAGAACTCACAGATACCTTCGTTTTGACAGGTTGTGGCGCCCGTAACTCTAAACGAACCAAGAGTTATGGCCCTCCGAAGAATCGATATCCATAGGGTGCAACATCTACGGTGCAAGGTGCAACATCCGTCCAAAATGACGAAACAGTGCGTACGACCTTTAGAAACGGGTGCATGGATTGGAAATGGTGTAGTACCATGGTGCACCACTCTCCAGCGTTGGTAAATCATAGACCAGCCGCTGGGATCCCGTTTTACAGAAAAAATCCACGTGACGAAAAAACGAAGGGTTAAAAACTACCATGACCCGATTGAGGTTCGGATAGGATTTTTTTGGTATGAAACTAACCAGTGACGGCTGAAAGCAGTAACAGATGTAGAACTCACAAATACCTTCGTTTTGACTGGTTGTTGCTCCCGTAACTCTAAACGAGCCAAGAGTTATGGCCCTCCGAAGAATCGATATCCATAGGGTGCAACATCTACGGTGCAAGGTGCAACATCCGTCCAAAATGACGAAACAGTGCCGTACGACCTTTAGAAATGGGTGCATGGATTGGAAACGGTGCAGTACCATGGTGCATCACTCTCCAGCGATGGTAAATCATAGACCAGCCACGGGAATTCCCTTTTACAGAAAAATCCACGTGACGAAAAAACGAAGGGTAAAAAACTTCCGTGACCCGATTGAGGTTCGGATAGGATTTTTTGGGTATGAAACTAACCGGTGACGGCTGAAAGCGGTCACAGATGTAGAACTCACAGATACCTTCGTGTTGACAGGTTGTGGCTCCCGTAACTCTAAACGAGCCAAGATTTATGGCCCTCCGAAGAATCGATATCCATAGGGTGCAACATCTACGGTGCAAGGTGCAACATTCGTCCAAAATGACGAAACAGTGCCGTACGACCTTTAGAAAAGGGTGCATGGATTGGAAACGGTGCAGTACCATGGTGCATCACTCTCCAGCGATGGTAAATCATAGACCAGCCGCGGGAATTCCCTTTTACAGAAAAATCCACGTGACGATAAAACGAAGGGTAAAAAACTTCCGTGACCCGATTGAGGTTCGGATAGGATTTTTTGGGTATGAAACTAACCAGTGACGGCTGAAAGCGGTCACAGCTGTAGAACTCACAGATACCTTCGTTTTGACAGGTTGTGGCTCCCGTAACTCTAAACGAGCCAAGAGTTATGGCCCTCCGAAGAATCGATATCCATAGGGTGCAACATCTACGGTGCAAGGTGCAACATCCGTCCAAAATGACGAAACAGTGCGTATGACCCTTAGAAACGGGTGCATGGATTGGAAACGGTGCAGTACCATGGTGCACCACTCTCCAGCGTTTGTAAATCATAGACCAGCCGCTGGGATCCCGTTTTACAGAAAAAATCCACGTGACGAAAAAACGAAGGGTAAAAAACTTGCATGACCCGATTGAGGTTCGGATAGGATTTTTTGGGTATGAAACTAACCAGTGATGGCTGAAAGCAGTAACAGATGTTGAACTCACAAATACCTTCGTTTTGACTGGTCGTTGCTCCCGTAACTCTAAACGAGCCAAGAGTTATGGCCCTCCGAAGAATCGATATCCATAGGGTGCAACATCTACGGTGCAGGTGCAACATCCGTCCAAAATGACGAAACAGTGCGTACGACCTTTAGAAACGGGTGCATGGATTGGAAACGGTGCAGTACCATGGTGCACCACTCTCCAGCGTTGGTAAATCATAGACCAGCGGCGGGGATCCCGTTTTTACAGAAAAAATCCACGTGACGAAAAAACGAAGGGTAAAAAACTTCCGTGACCCGATTGAGGTTCGGATAGGATTTTTTGGGTATGAAACTAACCGGTGACGGCTGAAAGCGGTCACAGATGTAGAACTCACAAATACCTTCGTTTTGACAGGTTGTGGCTCCCGTAACTCTAAACGAGCCAAGAGTTATGGCCCTCCGAAGAATCGATATCCATAGGGTGCAACATCTACGGTGCAAGGTGCAACATCCGTCCAAAATGACGAAACAGTGCGTACGACCTTTAGAAACGGGTGCATGGATTGGAAACGGTGCAGTACCATGGTGCACCACTCTCCAGCGTTGGTAAATCATAGACCAGCCGTTGGGATCCCGTTTTACAGAAAAAATCCACGTGACGTAAAAACGAAGGGTAAAAAACTTCCATGACCCGATTGAGGTTCGGATAGGATTTTTTGGGTATGAAACTAACCAGTGATGGCTGAAAGCAGTAAGAGATGTAGAACTCACAAATACCTTCGTTTTGACTGGTTGTTGCTCCCGTAACTCTAAACGAGCCAAGAGTTATGGCCCTCTGAAGAATCGATATCCATAGGGTGCAACATCTACGGTGCAAGGTGCAACATCCGTCCAAAATGACGAAACAGTGCGTACGACCTTTAGAAACGGGTGCATGGATTGGAAACGGTGCAGTACCATGGTGCACCACTCTCCAGCGTTGGTAAATCATAGACCAGCCGCGGGGATCCCGTTTTACAGAAAAAATCCACGTGACGAAAAAACAAAGGGTAAAAAACTTCAGTGACCCGATTGAGGTTCGGATAGGATTTTTTGGGTATGAAACTAACCGGTGACGGCTGAAAGCGGTCACAGATGTAGAACTCATAGATACCTTCGTTTTGACAGGTTGTGGCTCCCGTAACTCTAAACGAGCCAAGAGTTATGGCCCTCCGAAGAATCGATATCCATAGGGTGCAACATCTACGGTGCAAGGTGCAACATCCGTCCAAAATGACGAAACAGTGCGTACGACCTTTAGAAACGGGTGCATGGATTGGAAACGGTGCAGTACCATGGTGCACCACTCTCCAGAGTTGGTAAATCATAGACCAGCTGCTGGGATCCCGTTTTACAGAAAAAATCCACGTGACGAAAAAACGAAGGGTAAAAAACTTCCATGACCCGATTGAGGTTCGGATAGGATTTTTTTGGTATGAAACTAACCAGTGACGGCTGAAAGCAGTAACAGATGTAGAACTCACAAATACCTTCGTTTTGACTGGTTGTTGCTCCCGTAACTCTAAACGAGCCAAGAGTTATGGCCCTCCGAAGAATCGATATCCATAGGGTGCAACATCTACGGTGCAAGGAGCAACATCCGTCCAAAATGACGAAACAGTGCCGTACGACCTTTAGAAATGGGTGCATGGATTGGAAACGGTGCAGTCCCATGGTGCATCACTCTCCAGCGATGGTAAATCATAGACCAGCCGTGGGAATTCCCTTTTACAGAAAAATCCACGTGACGAAAAAACGAAGGGTAAAAAACTTCCGTGACCCGATTGAGGTTCGGATAGGATTTTTTGGGTATGAAACTAACCAGTGACGGCTGAAAGCAGTAACAGATGTAGAACTCACAGATACCTTCGTTTTGACAGGTTGTGGCTCCCGTAACTCTAAACGAGCCAAGAGTTATGGCCCTCCGAAGAATCGATATCCATAGGGTGCAACATCTACGGTGCAAGGTGCAACATCCGTCCAAAATGACGAAACAGTGCCGTACGACCTTTAGAAATGGGTGCATGGATTGGAAACGGTGCAGTACCATGGTGCACCACTCTCCAGCGTTGGTAAATCATAGACCAGCCGCTGGGATCCCGTTTTACAGAAAAAATCCACGTGACGTAAAAACGAAGGGTAAAAAACTTCCATGACCCGATTGAGGTTCGGATAGGATTTTTTGGGTATGAAACTAACCAGTGATGGCTGAAAGCAGTAAGAGATGTAGAACTCACAAATACCTTCGTTTTGACTGGTTGTTGCTCCCGTAACTCTAAACGAGCCAAGAGTTATGGCCCTCTGAAGAATCGATATCCATAGGGTGCAACATCTAAGGTGCAAGGTGCAACATCCGTCCAAAATGACGAAACAGTGCGTACGACCTTTAGAAACGGGTGCATGGATTGGAAACGGTGTAGTACCATGGTGCACCACTCTCCAGCGTTGGTAAATCATAGACCAGCCGCGGGGATCCCGTTTTACAGAAAAAATCCACGTGACGAAAAAACAAAGGGTAAAAAACTTCAGTGACCCGATTGAGGTTCGGATAGGATTTTTTGGGTATGAAACTAACCGGTGACGGCTGAAAGCGGTCACAGATGTAGAACTCATAGATACCTTCGTTTTGACAGGTTGTGGCTCCCGTAACTCTAAACGAGCCAAGAGTTATGGCCCTCCGAAGAATCGATATCCATAGGGTGCAACATCTACGGTGCAAGGTGCAACATCCGTCCAAAATGACGAAACAGTGCGTACGACCTTTAGAAACGGGTGCATGGATTGGAAACGGTGCAGTACCATGGTGCACCACTCTCCAGAGTTGGTAAATCATAGACCAGCCGCTGGGATCCCGTTTTACAGAAAAAATCCACGTGACGAAAAAACGAAGGGTAAAAAACTTCCATGACCCGATTGAGGTTCGGATAGGATTTTTTTGGTATGAAACTAACCAGTGACGGCTGAAAGCAGTAACAGATGTAGAACTCACAAATACCTTCGTTTTGACTGGTTGTTGCTCCCGTAACTCTAAACGAGCCAAGAGTTATGGCCCTCCGAAGAATCGATATCCATAGGGTGCAACATCTACGGTGCAAGGTGCAACATCCGTCCAAAATGACGAAACAGTGCCGTACGACCTTTAGAAATGGGTGCATGGATTGGAAACGGTGCAGTCCCATGGTGCATCACTCTCCAGCGATGGTAAATCATAGACCAGCCGTGGGAATTCCCTTTTACAGAAAAATCCACGTGACGAAAAAACGAAGGGTAAAAAACTTCCGTGACCCGATTGAGGTTCGGATAGGATTTTTTGGGTATGAAACTAACCAGTGACGGCTGAAAGCAGTAACAGATGTAGAACTCACAGATACCTTCGTTTTGACAGGTTGTGGCTCCCGTAACTCTAAACGAGCCAAGAGTTATGGCCCTCCGAAGAATCGATATCCATAGGGTGCAACATCTACGGTGCAAGGTGCAACATCCGTCCAAAATGACGAAACAGTGCCGTACGACCTTTAGAAATGGGTGCATGGATTGGAAACGGTGCAGTCCCATGGTGCATCACTCTCCAGCGATGGTAAATCATAGACCAGCCGTGGGAATTCCCTTTTACAGAAAAATCCACGTGACGAAAAAACGAAGGGTAAAAAACTTCCGTGACCCGATTGAGGTTCGGATAGGATTTTTTGGGTATGAAACTAACCAGTGACGGCTGAAAGCAGTAACAGATGTAGAACTCACAGATACCTTCGTTTTGACAGGTTGTGGCTCCCGTAACTCTAAACGAGCCAAGAGTTATGGCCCTCCGAAGAATCGATATCCATAGGGTGCAACATCTACGGTGCAAGGTGCAACATCCGTCCAAAATGACGAAACAGTGCGTACGACCTTTAGAAACGGGTGCATGGATTGGAAACGGTGCAATACCATGGTGCACCACTCTCCAGCGTTGGTAAATCATAGACCAGCCGTTGGGATCCCGTTTTACAGAAAAAATCCACGTGACGTAAAAACGAAGGGTAAAAAACTTCCATGACCCGATTGAGGTTCGGATAGGATTTTTTGGGTATGAAACTAACCAGTGATGGCTGAAAGCAGTAAGAGATGTAGAACTCACAAATACCTTCGTTTTGACTGGTTGTTGCTCCCGTAACTCTAAACGAGCCAAGAGTTATGGCCCTCTGAAGAATCGATATCCATAGGGTGCAACATCTACGGTGCAAGGTGCAACATCCGTCCAAAATGACGAAACAGTGCGTACGACCTTTAGAAACGGGTGCATGGATTGGAAACGGTGCAGTACCATGGTGCACCACTCTCCAGCGTTGGTAAATCATAGACCAGCCGCGGGGATCCCGTTTTACAGAAAAAATCCACGTGACGAAAAAACAAAGGGTAAAAAACTTCAGTGACCCGATTGAGGTTCGGATAGGATTTTTTGGGTATGAAACTAACCGGTGACGGCTGAAAGCGGTCACAGATGTAGAACTCATAGATACCTTCGTTTTGACAGGTTGTGGCTCCCGTAACTCTAAACGAGCCAAGAGTTATGGCCCTCCGAAGAATCGATATCCATAGGGTGCAACATCTACGGTGCAAGGTGCAACATCCGTCCAAAATGACGAAACAGTGCGTACGACCTTTAGAAACGGGTGCATGGATTGGAAACGGTGCAGTACCATGGTGCACCACTCTCCAGAGTTGGTAAATCATAGACCAGCTGCTGGGATCCCGTTTTACAGAAAAAATCCACGTGACGAAAAAACGAAGGGTAAAAAACTTCCATGACCCGATTGAGGTTCGGATAGGATTTTTTTGGTATGAAACTAACCAGTGACGGCTGAAAGCAGTAACAGATGTAGAACTCACAAATACCTTCGTTTTGACTGGTTGTTGCTCCCGTAACTCTAAACGAGCCAAGAGTTATGGCCCTCCGAAGAATCGATATCCATAGGGTGCAACATCTACGGTGCAAGGAGCAACATCCGTCCAAAATGACGAAACAGTGCCGTACGACCTTTAGAAATGGGTGCATGGATTGGAAACGGTGCAGTCCCATGGTGCATCACTCTCCAGCGATGGTAAATCATAGACCAGCCGTGGGAATTCCCTTTTACAGAAAAATCCACGTGACGAAAAAACGAAGGGTAAAAAACTTCCGTGACCCGATTGAGGTTCGGATAGGATTTTTTGGGTATGAAACTAACCAGTGACGGCTGAAAGCAGTAACAGATGTAGAACTCACAGATACCTTCGTTTTGACAGGTTGTGGCTCCCGTAACTCTAAACGAGCCAAGAGTTATGGCCCTCCGAAGAATCGATATCCATAGGGTGCAACATCTACGGTGCAAGGTGCAACATCCGTCCAAAATGACGAAACAGTGCCGTACGACCTTTAGAAATGGGTGCATGGATTGGAAACGGTGCAGTACCATGGTGCACCACTCTCCAGCGTTGGTAAATCATAGACCAGCCGCTGGGATCCCGTTTTACAGAAAAAATCCACGTGACGTAAAAACGAAGGGTAAAAAACTTCCATGACCCGATTGAGGTTCGGATAGGATTTTTTGGGTATGAAACTAACCAGTGATGGCTGAAAGCAGTAAGAGATGTAGAACTCACAAATACCTTCGTTTTGACTGGTTGTTGCTCCCGTAACTCTAAACGAGCCAAGAGTTATGGCCCTCTGAAGAATCGATATCCATAGGGTGCAACATCTAAGGTGCAAGGTGCAACATCCGTCCAAAATGACGAAACAGTGCGTACGACCTTTAGAAACGGGTGCATGGATTGGAAACGGTGCAGTACCATGGTGCACCACTCTCCAGCGTTGGTAAATCATAGACCAGCCGCGGGGATCCCGTTTTACAGAAAAAATCCACGTGACGAAAAAACAAAGGGTAAAAAACTTCAGTGACCCGATTGAGGTTCGGATAGGATTTTTTGGGTATGAAACTAACCGGTGACGGCTGAAAGCGGTCACAGATGTAGAACTCATAGATACCTTCGTTTTGACAGGTTGTGGCTCCCGTAACTCTAAACGAGCCAAGAGTTATAGCCCTCCGAAGAATCGATATCCATAGGGTGCAACATCTACGGTGCAAGGTGCAACATCCGTCCAAAATGACGAAACAGTGCGTACGACCTTTAGAAACGGGTGCATGGATTGGAAACGGTGCAGTACCATGGTGCACCACTCTCCAGAGTTGGTAAATCATAGACCAGCCGCTGGGATCCCGTTTTACAGAAAAAATCCACGTGACGAAAAAACGAAGGGTAAAAAACTTCCATGACCCGATTGAGGTTCGGATAGGATTTTTTTGGTATGAAACTAACCAGTGACGGCTGAAAGCAGTAACAGATGTAGAACTCACAAATACCTTCGTTTTGACTGGTTGTTGCTCCCGTAACTCTAAACGAGCCAAGAGTTATGGCCCTCCGAAGAATCGATATCCATAGGGTGCAACATCTACGGTGCAAGGTGCAACATCCGTCCAAAATGACGAAACAGTGCCGTACGACCTTTAGAAATGGGTGCATGGATTGGAAACGGTGCAGTCCCATGGTGCATCACTCTCCAGCGATGGTAAATCATAGACCAGCCGTGGGAATTCCCTTTTACAGAAAAATCCACGTGACGAAAAAACGAAGGGTAAAAAACTTCCGTGACCCGATTGAGGTTCGGATAGGATTTTTTGGGTATGAAACTAACCAGTGACGGCTGAAAGCAGTAACAGATGTAGAACTCACAGATACCTTCGTTTTGACAGGTTGTGGCTCCCGTAACTCTAAACGAGCCAAGAGTTATGGCCCTCCGAAGAATCGATATCCATAGGGTGCAACATCTACGGTGCAAGGTGCAACATCCGTCCAAAATGACGAAACAGTGCCGTACGACCTTTAGAAACGGGTGCATGGATTGGAAACGGTGCAGTACCATGGTGCACCACTCTCCAGCGTTGGTAAATCATAGACCAGCCGCGGGAATTCCCTTTTACAGAAAAATCCACGTGACGAAAAAACAAAGGGTAAAAAACTTCCGTGACCCGATTGATGTTCGGATAGGATTTTTTGGGTATGAAACTTACCAGTGACGGCTGAAAGCTGTCATAGCCGTAGGACTCACCGAGAGCTTCGTTTTGACTGGTTATCGCTCCCATAACTCTAAACGAGCCAAGAGTTATGGCCCTCCGAATAATCGATATCCATAGGGTGCAACATCTTCGGTGCAAGGTGCAACATCCGTCCAAAATGACGAAACGGTGCGTACGACCTTTAGAAATGGGTGCATGGATTGGAAACGGTGCAGTACCATGGTGCACCACTCTCCAGCGTTGGTAAATCATAGACCAGACGCTGGGATCCCGTTTTACAGAAAAAATCCACGTGACGAAAAAACGAAGGGTAAAAAACTTCCATGACCCGATTGAGGTTCGGATAGGATTTTTTGGGTATGAAACTAACCAGTGACGGCTGAAAGCAGTAACAGATGTAGAACTCACAAATACCTTCGTTTTGACTGGTTTTTGCTCCCGTAAATCTAAACGAGCCAAGAGTTATGGCCCTCCGAAGAATCGATATCCATAGGGTGCAACATCTACGGTGCAAGGTGCAACATCCGTCCAAAATGACGAAACAGTGCGTACGACCTTTAGAAACGGGTGCATGGATTGGAAACGGTGCAGTACCATGGTGCACCACTCTCCAGCGTTGGTAATCATAGACCAGCCGCTGGGATCCCGTTTTACAGAAAAAATCCACGTGACGTAAAAACGAAGGGTAAAAAACTTCCATGACCTGATTGAGGTTCGGATAGGATTTTTTGGGTATGAAACTAACCAGTGATGGCTGAAAGCAGTAAGAGATGTAGAACTCACAAATACCTTCGTTTTGACTGGTTCTTGCTCCCGTAACTCTAAACGAGCCAAGAGTTATGGCCCTCTGAAGAATCGATATCCATAGGGTGCAACATCTACGGTGCAAGGTGCAACATCCGTCCAAAATGACGAAACAGTGCGTACGACCTTTAGAAACGGGTGCATGGATTGGAAACGGTGCAGTACCATGGTGCACCACTCTCCAGCGTTGGTAAATCATAGACCAGCCGCGGGGATCCCGTTTTACAGAAAAAATCCACGTGACGAAAAAACAAAGGGTAAAAAACTTCAGTGACCCGATTGAGGTTCGGATAGGATTTTTTGGGTATGAAACTAACCGGTGACGGCTGAAAGCGGTCACAGATGTAGAACTCATAGATACCTTCGTTTTGACAGGTTGTGGCTCCCGTAACTCTAAACGAGCCAAGAGTTATGGCCCTACGAAGAATCGATATCCATAGGGTGCAACATCTACGGTGCAAGGTGCAACATCCGTCCAAAATGACGAAACAGTGCGTACGACCTTTAGAAACGGGTGCATGGATTGGAAACGGTGCAGTACCATGGTGCACCACTCTCCAGAGTTGGTAAATCATAGACCAGCCGCTGGGATCCCGTTTTACAGAAAAAATCCACGTGACGAAAAAACGAAGGGTAAAAAACTTCCATGACCCGATTGAGGTTCGGATAGGATTTTTTTGGTATGAAACTAACCAGTGACGGCTGAAAGCAGTAACAGATGTAGAACTCACAAATACCTTCGTTTTGACTGGTTGTTGCTCCCGTAACTCTAAACGAGCCAAGAGTTATGGCCCTCCGAAGAATCGATATCCATAGGGTGCAACATCTACGGTGCAAGGTGCAACATCCGTCCAAAATGACGAAACAGTGCCGTACGACCTTTAGAAATAGGTGCATGGATTGGAAACGGTGCAGTCCCATGGTGCATCACTCTCCAGCGATGGTAAATCATAGACCAGCCGTGGGAATTCCCTTTTACAGAAAAATCCACGTGACGAAAAAACGAAGGGTAAAAAACTTCCGTGACCCGATTGAGGTTCGGATAGGATTTTTTGGGTATGAAACTAACCAGTGACGGCTGAAAGCAGTAACAGATGTAGAACTCACAGATACCTTCGTTTTGACAGGTTGTGGCTCCCGTAACTCTAAACGAGCCAAGAGTTATGGCCCTCCGAAGAATCGATATCCATAGGGTGCAACATCTACGGTGCAAGGTGCAACATCCGTCCAAAATGACGAAACATTGCCGTACGACCTTTAGAAACGGGTGCATGGATTGGAAACGGTGCAGTACCATGGTGCACCACTCTCCAGCGTTGGTAAATCATAGACCAGCCGCGGGAATTCCCTTTTACAGAAAAATCCACGTGACGAAAAAACGAAGGGTAAAAAACTTCCGTGACCCGATTGATGTTCGGATAGGATTTTTTGGGTATGAAACTTACCAGTGACGGCTGAAAGCTGTCATAGCCGTAGGACTCACCGAGAGCTTCGTTTTGACTGGTTATCGCTCCCATAACTCTAAACGAGCCAAGAGTTATGGCCCTCCGAATAATCGATATCCATAGGGTGCAACATCTTCGGTGCAAGGTGCAACATCCGTCCAAAATGACGAAACGGTGCGTACGACCTTTAGAAACGGGTGCATGGATTGGAAACGGTGCAGTACCATGGTGCACCACTCTCCAGCGTTGGTAAATCATAGACCAGACGCTGGGATCCCGTTTTACAGAAAAAATCCACGTGACGAAAAAACGAAGGGTAAAAAACTTCCATGACCCGATTGAGGTTCGGATAGGATTTTTTGGGTATGAAACTAACCAGTGACGGCTGAAAGCAGTAACAGATGTAGAACTCACAAATACCTTCGTTTTGATTGGTTTTTGCTCCCGTAAATCTAAACGAGCCAAGAGTTATGGCCCTCCGAAGAATCGATATCCATAGGGTGCAACATCTACGGTGCAAGGTGCAACATCCGTCCAAAATGACGAAACAGTGCGTACGACCTTTAGAAACGGGTGCATGGATTGGAAACGGTGCAGTACCATGGTGCACCACTCTCCAGCGTTGGTAAATCATAGACCAGCGGCGGGGATCCCGTTTTTACAGAAAAAATCCACGTGACGAAAAAACGAAGGGTAAAAAACTTCCGTGACCCGATTGAGGTTCGGATAGGATTTTTTGGGTATGAAACTTACCAGTGACGGCTGAAAGCTGTCATAGCCGTAGGACTCACCGAGAGCTTCGTTTTGACTGGTTATCGCTCCCGTAACTCTAAACGAGCCAAGAGTTATGGCCCTCCGAATAATCGATATCCATAGGGTGCAACATCTACGGTGCAAGGTGCAACATCCGTCCAAAATGACGAAACGGTGCGTACGACCTTTAGAAACGGGTGCATGGATTGGAAACGGTGCAGTACCATGGTGCACCACTCTCCAGCGTTGGTAAATCATAGACCAGCCGCTGGGATCCCGTTTTACAGAAAAAATCCACGTGACGAAAAAACGAAGGGTAAAAAACTTCCATGACCCGATTGAGGTTCGGATAGGATTTTTTGGGTATGAAACTAACCAGTGACGGCTGAAAGCAGTAACAGATGTAGAACTCACAAATACCTTCGTTTTGACTGGCTGTTGCTCCCGTAACTCTAAACGAGCCAAGAGTTATGGCCCTCCGAAGAATCGATATCCATAGGGTGCAACATCTACAGTGCAAGGTGCAACATCCGTCCAAAATGACGAAACAGTGCCGTACGACCTTTAGAAACGGGTGCATGGATTGGAAACGGTGCAGTACCATGGTGCAGCACTCTCCAGCGATGGTAAATCATAGACCAGCCGCGGGAATTCCCTTTTACAGAAAAATCCACGTGACGAAAAAACGAAGGGTAAAAAACTTCCGTGACCCGATTGAGGTTCGGATAGTATTTTTTGGGTATGAAACTAACCAGTGACAGCTGAAAGCGGTCACAGCTGTAGAACTCAGAGATACCTTCGTTTTGACAGGTTGTGGCTCCCGTAACTCTAAACGAGCCAAGAGTTATGGCCCTCCGAAGAATCGATATCCATAGGGTGCAACATCTACGGTGCAAGGTGCAACATCCGTCCAAAATAACGAAACAGTGCGTACGACCTTTAGAAACGGGTGCATGGATTGGAAACGGTGCAGTACCATGGTGCACCACTCTCCAGCGTTGGTAAATCATAGACCAGCCGCTGTGATCCCGTTTTACAGAAAAAATCCACGTGACGAAAAAACGAAGGGTAAAAAACTTCCATGACCCGATTGAGGTTCGGATAGGATTTTTTGGGTATGAAACTAACCAGTGATGGCTGAAAGCAGTAACAGATGTAGAACTCACAAATACCTTCGTTTTGACTGGTTGTTGCTCCCGTAACTCTAAACGAGCCAAGAGTTATGGCCCTCCGAAGAATCGATATCCATAGGGTGCAACATCTACGGTGCAAGGTGCAACATCCGTCCAAAATGACGAAACAGTGCCGTACGACCTTTAGAAACGGGTGCATGGATTGAAAACGGTGCAATACCATGGTGCAGCACTCTCCAGCGATGGTAAATCATAGACCAGCCGCGGGAATTCCCTTTTACAGAAAAATCCACGTGACGAAAAAACGAAGGGTAAAAAACTTCCGTGACCCGATTGAGGTTCGGATAGGATTTTTTGGGTATGAAACTAACCAGTGACGGCTGAAAGCTGTCATAGCCGTAGGACTCACCGAGAGCTTCGTTTTGACTGGTTATCGCTCCCGTAACTCTAAACGAGCCAAGAGTTATGGCCCTCCGAATAATCGATATCCATAGGGTGCAACATCTACGGTGCAAGGTGCAACATCCGTCCAAAATGACGAAACGGTGCGTACGACCTTTAGAAACGGGTGCATGGATTGGAAACGATGCAGTACCATGGTGCACCACTTTCCAGCGTTGGTAAATCATAGACCAGCCGCTGGGATCCCGTTTTACAGAAAAAATCCACGTGACGAAAAAACGAAGGGTAAAAAACTTCCATGACCCGATTGAGGTTCGGATAGGATTTTTTGGGTATGAAACTAACCAGTGACAGCTGAAAGCAGTAACAGATGTAGAACTCACAAATACCTTCGTTTTGACTAGTTTTTGCTCCCGTAACTCTAAACGAGCCAAGAGTTATGGCCCTCCGAAGAATCGATATCCACAGGGTGCAACATCTACGGTGCAAGGTGCAACATCCGTCCAAAATGACGAAACAGTGCCGTACGACCTTTAGAAACGGGTGCATGGATTGGAAACGGTGCAATACCATGGTGCAGCACTCTCCAGCGATGGTAAATCATAGACCAGCCGCGGGAATTCCCTTTTACAGAAAAATCCACGTGACGAAAAAACGAAGGGTAAAAAACTTCCATGACCCGATTGAGGTTCGGATAGGATTTTTTGGGTATGAAACTAACCAGTGACAGCTGAAAGCAGTAACAGATGTAGAACTCACAAATACCTTCGTTTTGACTAGTTTTTGCTCCCGTAACTCTAAACGAGCCAAGAGTTATGGCCCTCCGAAGAATCGATATCCACAGGGTGCAACATCTACGGTGCAAGGTGCAACATCCGTCCAAAATGACGGAACAGTGCCGTACGACCTTTAGAAACGGGTGCATGGATTGGAAACGGTGCAATACCATGGTGCAGCACTCTCCAGCGATGGTAAATCATAGACCAGCCGCGGGAATTCCCTTTTACAGAAAAATCCACGTGACGAAAAAACGAAGGGTAAAAAACTTCCGTGACCCGATTGAGGTTCGGATAGGATTTTTTGGGTATGAAACTAACCAGTGACGGCTGAAAGCTGTCATAGCCGTAGGACTCACCGAGAGCTTCGTTTTGACTGGTTATCGCTCCCGTAACTCTAAACGAGCCAAGAGTTATGGCCCTCCGAATAATCGATATCCATAGGGTGCAACATCTACGGTGCAAGGTGCAACATCCGTCCAAAATGACGAAAAGGTGCGTACGACCTTTAGAAACGGGTGCATGGATTGGAAACGATGCAGTACCATGGTGCACCACTTTCCAGCGTTGGTAAATCATAGACCAGCCGCTGGGATCCCGTTTTACAGAAAAAATCCACGTGACGAAAAAACGAAGGGTAAAAAACTTCCATGACCCGATTGAGGTTCGGATAGGATTTTTTGGGTATGAAACTAACCAGTGACAGCTGAAAGCAGTAACAGATGTAGAACTCACAAATACCTTCGTTTTGACTAGTTTTTGCTCCCGTAACTCTAAACGAGCCAAGAGTTATGGCCCTCCGAAGAATCGATATCCACAGGGTGCAACATCTACGGTGCAAGGTGCAACATCCGTCCAAAATGACGAAACAGTGCCGTACGACCTTTAGAAACGGGTGCATGGATTGGAAACGGTGCAATACCATGGTGCAGCACTCTCCAGCGATGGTAAATCATAGACCAGCCGCGGGAATTCCCTTTTACAGAAAAATCCACGTGACGAAAAAACGAAGGGTAAAAAACTTCCGTGACCCGATTGAGGTTCGGATAGGATTTTTTGGGTATGAAACTAACCAGTGACGGCTGAAAGCTGTCATAGCCGTAGGACTCACCGAGAGCTTCGTTTTGACTGGTTATCGCTCCCGTACCTCTAAACGAGCCAAGAGTTATGGCCCTCCGAATAATCGATATCCATAGGGTGCAACATCTACGGTGCAAGGTGCAACATCCGTCCAAAATGACGAAACGGTGCGTACGACCTTTAGAAACGGGTGCATGGATTGGAAACGGTGCAGTACCATGGTGCACCACTCTCCAGCGTTGGTAAATCATAGACCAGCCGCTGGGATCCCGTTTTACAGAAAAAATCCACGTGACGAAAAAACGAAGGGTAAAAAACTTCCATGACCCAATTGAGGTTCGGATAGGATTTTTTGGGTATGAAACTAAACAGTGACGGCTGAAAGCAGTAATAGATGTAGAACTCACAAATACCTTCGTTTTGACTGGTTTTTGCTCCCGTAACTCTAAACGAGCCAAGAGTTATGGCCCTCCGAAGAATCGATATCCATAGGGTGCAACATCTACGGTGCAAGGTGCAACATCCGTCCAAAATGATGAAACAGTGCCGTACGACCTTTAGAAATGGGTGCATGGATTGGAAACGGTGCAGTACCATGGTACAGCACTCTCCAGCGATGGTAAATCATAGACCAGCCGCGGGAATTCCCTTTTACAGAAAAATCCACGTGACGAAAAAACGAAGGGTAAAAAACTTCCGTGACCCGATTGAGGTTCGGATAGGATTTTTTGGGTATGAAACTAACCAGTGACAGCTGAAAGCAGTCACAGCTGTAGAACTCACAGATACCTTCGTTTTGACAGGTTGTGGCTCCCGTAACTCTAAACGAGCCAAGAGTTATGGCCCTCCGAAGAATCGATATCCATAGGGTGCAACATCTACGGTGCAAGGTGCAACATCCGTCCAAAATAACGAAACAGTGCGTACGACCTTTAGAAACGGGTGCATGGATTGGAAACGGTGCAGTACCATGGTGCACCACTCTCCAGCGTTGGTAAATCATAGACCAGCCGCTGGGATCCCGTTTTACAGAAAAAATCCACGTGACGAAAAAACGAAGGGTAAAAAACTTCCATGACCCGATTGAGGTTCGGATAGGATTTTTTGGGTATGAAACTAACCAGTGATGGCTGAAAGTAGTAACAGAAGTAGAACTCACAAATACTTTCGTTTTGACTGGTTTTTGCTCCCGTAACTCTAAACGAGCCAAGAGTTATGGCCCTTCGAAGAATCGATATCCATAGGGTGCAACATCTACGGTGCAAGGTGCAACATCCGTCCAAAATGACGAAATAGTGCCGTACGACCTTTAGAAACGGGTGCATGGATTGGAAACGGTGCAGTACCATGGTGCACCACTCTCCAGAGTTGGTAATTCATAGACCAGCCGCGGGGATCCCGTTTTACAGAAAAAATCCACGTGACGAAAAAACGAAGGGTAAAAAACTTCCGTGGCCCGATTGAGGTTCGGATAGGATTTTTTGGGTATGAAACTAACCAGTGACGGCTGAAAGGAGTCACAGATGTAGAACTCACAAATACCTACGTTTTGACTGGTTGTTGCTCCCGTAACTCTAAACGAGCCAAGAGTTATGGCCCTCCGAAGAATCTATATCCATAGGGTGCAACATCTACGGTGCAAGGTGCAACATCCGTCCAAAATGACGATACAGTGCGTACGACCTTTAGAAACGGGTGCATGGATTGGAAACGGTGCAGTACCTTGGTGCACCACTCTCCAGCGTTGGTAAATCATAGAACAGCCGCTGGGATCCCGTTTTACAGAAAAAATCCACGTGACGAAAAAACGAAGGGTAAAAAATTTCCATGACCCGATTGAGGTTCGGATAGGATTTTTTGGGTATGAAACTAACCAGTGACGGCTGAAAGCAGTAACTGATGTAGAACTCACAAATACCTTCGTTTTGACTGGTTGTTGCTCCCGTAACTCTAAACGAGCCAAGAGTTATGGCCCTCCGAAGAATCGATATCCATAGGGTGCAACATCTACGGTGCAAGGTGCAACATCCGTCCAAAATGACGAAACAGTGCGTACGACCTTTAGAAACGGGTGCATGGATTGGAAACGGTGCAGTACCATGGTGCACCACTCTCCAGCGTTGGTAAATCATAGACCAGTCGCTGAGATCCCGTTTTACAGAAAAAATCCACGTGACGAAAAAACGAAGGGTAAAAAACTTCCATGACCCGATTGAGGTTCGGATAGGATTTTTTGGGTATGAAACTAACCAGTGACTGCTGAAAGCGGTCACAGCTGTAGAACTCATAGATACCTTCGTTTTGACAGGTTGTGGCTCCCGTAACTCTAAACGAGCCAAGAGTTATGGCCCTCCGAAGAATCGATATCCATAGGGTGCAACATCTACGGTGCAAGGTGCAACATCCGTCCAAAATGACGAAACAGTGTCGTACGACCTTTAGAAACGGGTGCATGGATTGGAAACGGTGCAGTACCATGGTGCACCACTCTCCAGCGTTGGTAAATCATAGACCAGCCGCTGTGATCCCGTTTTACAGAAAAAATCCACGTGACGAAAAAACGAAGGGTAAAAAACTTCCATGACCCGATTGAGGTTCGGATAGGATTTTTTGGGTATGAAACTAACCAGTGATGGCTGAAAGCAGTAACAGATGTAGAACTCACAAATACCTTCGTTTTGACTGGTTGTTGCTCCCGTAACTCTAAACGAGCCAAGAGTTATGGCCCTCCGAAGAATCGATATCCATAGGGTGCAACATCTACGGTGCAAGGTGCAACATCCGTCCAAAATGACGAAACAGTGCCGTACGACCTTTAGAAACGGGTGCATGGATTGGAAACGGTGCAATACCATGGTGCAGCACTCTCCAGCGATGGTAAATCATAGACCAGCCGCGGGAATTCCCTTTTACAGAAAAATCCACGTGACGAAAAAACGAAGGGTAAAAAACTTCCGTGACCCGATTGAGGTTCGGATAGGATTTTTTGGGTATGAAACTAACCAGTGACGGCTGAAAGCCGTCATAGCCGTAGGACTCACCGAGAGCTTCGTTTTGACTGGTTATCGCTCCCGTAACTCTAAACGAGCCAAGAGTTATGGCCCTCCGAATAATCGATATCCATAGGGTGCAACATCTACGGTGCAAGGTGCAACATCCGTCCAAAATGACGAAACGGTGCGTACGACCTTTAGAAACGGGTGCATGGATTGGAAACGATGCAGTACCATGGTGCACCACTCTCCAGCGTTGGTAAATCATAGACCAGCCGCTGGGATCCCGTTTTACAGAAAAAATCCACGTGACGAAAAAACGAAGGGTAAAAAACTTCCATGACCCGATTGAGGTTCGGATAGGATTTTTTGGGTATGAAACTAACCAATGACGGTTGAAAGCAGTAACAGACGTAGAACTCACAAATACCTTCGTTTTGACTGGTTGTTGCTCCCGTAACTCTAAACGAGCCAAGAGTTATGGCCCTCCGAAGAATCGATATCCATAGGGTGCAACATCTACGGTGCAAGGTGCAACATCCGTCCAAAATGACGAAACAGTGCCGTACGACCTTTAGAAAAGGGTGCATGGATTGGAAACGGTGCAGTACCATGGTGCATCACTCTCCAGCGATGGTAAATCATAGACCAGCCGCGGGAATTCCCTTTTACAGAAAAATCCACGTGACGAAAAAACGAAGGGTAAAAAACTTCCATGACCCGATTGAGGTTCGGATAGGATTTTTTGGGTATGAAACTAACCAGTGACAGCTGAAAGCAGTAACAGATGTAGAACTCACAAATACCTTCGTTTTGACTAGTTTTTGCTCCCGTAACTCTAAACGAGCCAAGAGTTATGGCCCTCCGAAGAATCGATATCCACAGGGTGCAACATCTACGGTGCAAGGTGCAACATCCGTCCAAAATGACGGAACAGTGCCGTACGACCTTTAGAAACGGGTGCATGGATTGGAAACGGTGCAATACCATGGTGCAGCACTCTCCAGCGATGGTAAATCATAGACCAGCCGCGGGAATTCCCTTTTACAGAAAAATCCACGTGACGAAAAAACGAAGGGTAAAAAACTTCCGTGACCCGATTGAGGTTCGGATAGGATTTTTTGGGTATGAAACTAACCAGTGACGGCTGAAAGCTGTCATAGCCGTAGGACTCACCGAGAGCTTCGTTTTGACTGGTTATCGCTCCCGTAACTCTAAACGAGCCAAGAGTTATGGCCCTCCGAATAATCGATATCCATAGGGTGCAACATCTACGGTGCAAGGTGCAACATCCGTCCAAAATGACGAAAAGGTGCGTACGACCTTTAGAAACGGGTGCATGGATTGGAAACGATGCAGTACCATGGTGCACCACTTTCCAGCGTTGGTAAATCATAGACCAGCCGCTGGGATCCCGTTTTACAGAAAAAATCCACGTGACGAAAAAACGAAGGGTAAAAAACTTCCATGACCCGATTGAGGTTCGGATAGGATTTTTTGGGTATGAAACTAACCAGTGACAGCTGAAAGCAGTAACAGATGTAGAACTCACAAATACCTTCGTTTTGACTAGTTTTTGCTCCCGTAACTCTAAACGAGCCAAGAGTTATGGCCCTCCGAAGAATCGATATCCACAGGGTGCAACATCTACGGTGCAAGGTGCAACATCCGTCCAAAATGACGAAACAGTGCCGTACGACCTTTAGAAACGGGTGCATGGATTGGAAACGGTGCAATACCATGGTGCAGCACTCTCCAGCGATGGTAAATCATAGACCAGCCGCGGGAATTCCCTTTTACAGAAAAATCCACGTGACGAAAAAACGAAGGGTAAAAAACTTCCGTGACCCGATTGAGGTTCGGATAGGATTTTTTGGGTATGAAACTAACCAGTGACGGCTGAAAGCTGTCATAGCCGTAGGACTCACCGAGAGCTTCGTTTTGACTGGTTATCGCTCCCGTACCTCTAAACGAGCCAAGAGTTATGGCCCTCCGAATAATCGATATCCATAGGGTGCAACATCTACGGTGCAAGGTGCAACATCCGTCCAAAATGACGAAACGGTGCGTACGACCTTTAGAAACGGGTGCATGGATTGGAAACGGTGCAGTACCATGGTGCACCACTCTCCAGCGTTGGTAAATCATAGACCAGCCGCTGGGATCCCGTTTTACAGAAAAAATCCACGTGACGAAAAAACGAAGGGTAAAAAACTTCCATGACCCAATTGAGGTTCGGATAGGATTTTTTGGGTATGAAACTAAACAGTGACGGCTGAAAGCAGTAATAGATGTAGAACTCACAAATACCTTCGTTTTGACTGGTTTTTGCTCCCGTAACTCTAAACGAGCCAAGAGTTATGGCCCTCCGAAGAATCGATATCCATAGGGTGCAACATCTACGGTGCAAGGTGCAACATCCGTCCAAAATGATGAAACAGTGCCGTACGACCTTTAGAAATGGGTGCATGGATTGGAAACGGTGCAGTACCATGGTACAGCACTCTCCAGCGATGGTAAATCATAGACCAGCCGCGGGAATTCCCTTTTACAGAAAAATCCACGTGACGAAAAAACGAAGGGTAAAAAACTTCCGTGACCCGATTGAGGTTCGGATAGGATTTTTTGGGTATGAAACTAACCAGTGACAGCTGAAAGCAGTCACAGCTGTAGAACTCACAGATACCTTCGTTTTGACAGGTTGTGGCTCCCGTAACTCTAAACGAGCCAAGAGTTATGGCCCTCCGAAGAATCGATATCCATAGGGTGCAACATCTACGGTGCAAGGTGCAACATCCGTCCAAAATAACGAAACAGTGCGTACGACCTTTAGAAACGGGTGCATGGATTGGAAACGGTGCAGTACCATGGTGCACCACTCTCCAGCGTTGGTAAATCATAGACCAGCCGCTGGGATCCCGTTTTACAGAAAAAATCCACGTGACGAAAAAACGAAGGGTAAAAAACTTCCATGACCCGATTGAGGTTCGGATAGGATTTTTTGGGTATGAAACTAACCAGTGATGGCTGAAAGTAGTAACAGAAGTAGAACTCACAAATACTTTCGTTTTGACTGGTTTTTGCTCCCGTAACTCTAAACGAGCCAAGAGTTATGGCCCTTCGAAGAATCGATATCCATAGGGTGCAACATCTACGGTGCAAGGTGCAACATCCGTCCAAAATGACGAAATAGTGCCGTACGACCTTTAGAAACGGGTGCATGGATTGGAAACGGTGCAGTACCATGGTGCACCACTCTCCAGAGTTGGTAATTCATAGACCAGCCGCGGGGATCCCGTTTTACAGAAAAAATCCACGTGACGAAAAAACGAAGGGTAAAAAACTTCCGTGGCCCGATTGAGGTTCGGATAGGATTTTTTGGGTATGAAACTAACCAGTGACGGCTGAAAGGAGTCACAGATGTAGAACTCACAAATACCTACGTTTTGACTGGTTGTTGCTCCCGTAACTCTAAACGAGCCAAGAGTTATGGCCCTCCGAAGAATCTATATCCATAGGGTGCAACATCTACGGTGCAAGGTGCAACATCCGTCCAAAATGACGATACAGTGCGTACGACCTTTAGAAACGGGTGCATGGATTGGAAACGGTGCAGTACCTTGGTGCACCACTCTCCAGCGTTGGTAAATCATAGAACAGCCGCTGGGATCCCGTTTTACAGAAAAAATCCACGTGACGAAAAAACGAAGGGTAAAAAATTTCCATGACCCGATTGAGGTTCGGATAGGATTTTTTGGGTATGAAACTAACCAGTGACGGCTGAAAGCAGTAACTGATGTAGAACTCACAAATACCTTCGTTTTGACTGGTTGTTGCTCCCGTAACTCTAAACGAGCCAAGAGTTATGGCCCTCCGAAGAATCGATATCCATAGGGTGCAACATCTACGGTGCAAGGTGCAACATCCGTCCAAAATGACGAAACAGTGCGTACGACCTTTAGAAACGGGTGCATGGATTGGAAACGGTGCAGTACCATGGTGCACCACTCTCCAGCGTTGGTAAATCATAGACCAGTCGCTGAGATCCCGTTTTACAGAAAAAATCCACGTGACGAAAAAACGAAGGGTAAAAAACTTCCATGACCCGATTGAGGTTCGGATAGGATTTTTTGGGTATGAAACTAACCAGTGACTGCTGAAAGCGGTCACAGCTGTAGAACTCATAGATACCTTCGTTTTGACAGGTTGTGGCTCCCGTAACTCTAAACGAGCCAAGAGTTATGGCCCTCCGAAGAATCGATATCCATAGGGTGCAACATCTACGGTGCAAGGTGCAACATCCGTCCAAAATGACGAAACAGTGTCGTACGACCTTTAGAAACGGGTGCATGGATTGGAAACGGTGCAGTACCATGGTGCACCACTCTCCAGCGTTGGTAAATCATAGACCAGCCGCTGTGATCCCGTTTTACAGAAAAAATCCACGTGACGAAAAAACGAAGGGTAAAAAACTTCCATGACCCGATTGAGGTTCGGATAGGATTTTTTGGGTATGAAACTAACCAGTGATGGCTGAAAGCAGTAACAGATGTAGAACTCACAAATACCTTCGTTTTGACTGGTTGTTGCTCCCGTAACTCTAAACGAGCCAAGAGTTATGGCCCTCCGAAGAATCGATATCCATAGGGTGCAACATCTACGGTGCAAGGTGCAACATCCGTCCAAAATGACGAAACAGTGCCGTACGACCTTTAGAAACGGGTGCATGGATTGGAAACGGTGCAATACCATGGTGCAGCACTCTCCAGCGATGGTAAATCATAGACCAGCCGCGGGAATTCCCTTTTACAGAAAAATCCACGTGACGAAAAAACGAAGGGTAAAAAACTTCCGTGACCCGATTGAGGTTCGGATAGGATTTTTTGGGTATGAAACTAACCAGTGACGGCTGAAAGCCGTCATAGCCGTAGGACTCACCGAGAGCTTCGTTTTGACTGGTTATCGCTCCCGTAACTCTAAACGAGCCAAGAGTTATGGCCCTCCGAATAATCGATATCCATAGGGTGCAACATCTACGGTGCAAGGTGCAACATCCGTCCAAAATGACGAAACGGTGCGTACGACCTTTAGAAACGGGTGCATGGATTGGAAACGATGCAGTACCATGGTGCACCACTCTCCAGCGTTGGTAAATCATAGACCAGCCGCTGGGATCCCGTTTTACAGAAAAAATCCACGTGACGAAAAAACGAAGGGTAAAAAACTTCCATGACCCGATTGAGGTTCGGATAGGATTTTTTGGGTATGAAACTAACCAATGACGGTTGAAAGCAGTAACAGACGTAGAACTCACAAATACCTTCGTTTTGACTGGTTGTTGCTCCCGTAACTCTAAACGAGCCAAGAGTTATGGCCCTCCGAAGAATCGATATCCATAGGGTGCAACATCTACGGTGCAAGGTGCAACATCCGTCCAAAATGACGAAACAGTGCCGTACGACCTTTAGAAAAGGGTGCATGGATTGGAAACGGTGCAGTACCATGGTGCATCACTCTCCAGCGATGGTAAATCATAGACCAGCCGCGGGAATTCCTTTTTACAGAAAAATCCACGTGACGAAAAAACGAAGGGTAAAAAACTTCCGTGACCCGATTGAGGTTCGGATAGGATTTTTTGGGTATGAAAATAACCAGTGACGGCTGAAAGCCGTCATAGCCGTAGGACTCACCGAGAGCTTCGTTTTGACTGGTTATCGCTCCCGTAACTCTAAACGAGCCAAGAGTTATGGCCCTCCGAATAATCGATATCCATAGGGTGCAACATCTACGGTGCAAGGTGCAACATCCGTCCAAAATGACGAAACGGTGCGTACGACCTTTAGAAACGGGTGCATGGATTGGAAACGATGCAGTACCATGGTGCACCACTCTCCAGCGTTGGTAAATCATAGACCAGCCGCTGGGATCCCGTTTTACAGAAAAAATCCACGTGACGAAAAAACGAAGGGTAAAAAACTTCCATGACCCAATTGAGGTTCGGATAGGATTTTTTGGGTATGAAACTAAACAGTGACGGCTGAAAGCTGTCATAGCCGTAGGACTCACCGAGAGCTTCGTTTTGACTGGTTATCGCTCCCGTACCTCTAAACGAGCCAAGAGTTATGGCCCTCCGAAGAATCGATATCCATAGGGTGCAACATCTACGGTGCAAGGTGCAACATCCGTCCAAAATGACGAAACGGTGCGTACGACCTTTAGAAACGGGTGCATGGATTGGAAACGGTGCAATACCATGGTGCAGCACTCTCCAGCGATGGTAAATCATAGACCAGCCGCGGGAATTCCCTTTTACAAAAAAATCCACGTGACGAAAAAACGAAGGGTAAAAAACTTCCGTGACCCGATTGAGGTTCGGATAGGATTTTTTGGGTATGAAACTAACCAGTGACGGCTGAAAGCTGTCATAGCCGTAGGACTCACCGAGAGCTTCGTTTTGACTGGTTATCGCTCCCGTACCTCTAAACGAGCCAAGAGTTATGGCCCTCCGAATAATCGATATCCATAGGGTGCAACATCTACGGTGCAAGGTGCAACATCCGTCCAAAATGACGAAACGGTGCGTACGACCTTTAGAAACGGGTGCATGGATTGGAAACGGTGCAGTACCATGGTGCACCACTCTCCAGCGTTGGTAAATCATAGACCAGCCGCTGGGATCCCGTTTTACAGAAAAAATCCACGTGACGAAAAAACGAAGGGTAAAAAACTTCCATGACCCAATTGAGGTTCGGATAGGATTTTTTGGGTATGAAACTAAACAGTGACGGCTGAAAGCAGTAATAGATGTAGAACTCACAAATACCTTTGTTTTGACTGGTTTTTGCTCCCGTAACTCTAAACGAGCCAAGAGTTATGGCCCTCCGAAGAATCGATATCCATAGGGTGCAACATCTACGGTGCAAGGTGCAACATCCGTCCAAAATGATGAAACAGTGCCGTACGACCTTTAGGAACGGGTGCATGGATTGGAAACGGTGCAGTACCATGGTACAGCACTCTCCAGCGATGGTAAATCATAGACCAGCCGCGGGAATTCCCTTTTACAGAAAAATCCACGTGACGAAAAAACGAAGGGTAAAAAACTTCCGTGACCCGATTGAGGTTCGGATAGGATTTTTTGGGTATGAAACTAACCAGTGACAGCTGAAAGCGGTCACAGCTGTAGAACTCACAGATACCTTCGTTTTGACAGGTTGTGGCTCCCGTAACTCTAAACGAGCCAAGAGTTATGGCCCTCCGAAGAATCGATATCCATAGGGTGCAACATCTACGGTGCAAGGTGCAACATCCGTCCAAAATAACGAAACAGTGCGTACGACCTTTAGAAACGGGTGCATGGATTGGAAACGGTGCAGTACCAAGGTGCACCACTCTCCAGCGTTGGTAAATCATAGACCAGCCGCTGGGATCCCGTTTTACAGAAAAAATCCACGTGACGAAAAAACGAAGGGTAAAAAACTTCCACGACCCGATTGAGGTTCGGATAGGATTTTTTGGGTATGAAACTAACCAGTGATGGCTTAAAGTAGTAACAGAAGTAGAACTCACAAATACCTTCGTTTTGACTGGTTGTTGCTCCCGTAACTCTAAACGAGCCAAGAGTTATGGCCCTCCGAAGAATCGATATCCATAGGGTGCAACATCTACGGTGCAAGGTGCAACATCCGTCCAAAATGACGAAATAGTGCCGTACGACCTTTAGAAACGGGTGCATGGATTGGAAACGGTGCAGTACCATGGTGCACCACTCTCCAGCGTTGGTAATTCATAGACCAGCCGCGGGGATCCCGTTTTACAGAAAAAATCCACGTGACGAAAAAACGAAGGGTAAAAAACTTCCGTGGCCCGATTGAGGTTCGGATAGGATTTTTTGGGTATGAAACTAACCAGTGACGGCTGAAAGGAGTCACAGATGTAGAACTCACAAATACCTACGTTTTGACTGGTTGTTGCTCCCGTAACTCTAAACGAGCCAAGAGTTATGGCCCTCCGAAGAATCTATATCCATAGGGTGCAACATCTACGGTGCAAGGTGCAACATCCGTCCAAAATGACGAAACAGTGCGTACGACCTTTAGAAACGGGTGCATGGATTGGAAACGGTGCAGTACCATGGTGCACCACTCTCCAGCGTTGGTAAATCATAGAACAGCCGTTGGGATCCCGTTTTACAGAAAAAATCCACGTGACGAAAAAACGAAGGGTAAAAAATTTCCATGACCCGATTGAGGTTCGGATAGGATTTTTTGGGTATGAAACTAACCAGTGACGGCTGAAAGCAGTAATTGATGTAGAACTCACAAATACCTTCGTTTTGACTGGTTGTTGCTCCCGTAACTCTAAACGAGCCAAGAGTTATGGCCCTCCGAAGAATCGATATCCATAGGGTGCAACATCTACGGTGCAAGGTGCAACATCCGTCCAAAATGACGAAACAGTGCGTACGACCTTTAGAAACGGGTGAATGGATTGGAAACGGTGTAGTACCATGGTGCACCACTCTCCAGCGTTGGTAAATCATAGACCAGTCGCTGGGATCCCGTTTTACAGAAAAAATCCACGTGACGAAAAAGCGAAGGGTAAAAAACTTCCATGACCCGATTGAGGTTCGGATAGGATTTTTTGGGTATGAAACTAACCAGTGACGGCTGAAAGCAGTAACAGACGTAGAACTCACAAATACCTTCGTTTTGACTGGTTGTTGCTCCCGTAACTCTAAACGAGCCAAGAGTTATGGCCCTCCGAAGAATCGATATCCATAGGGTGCAACATCTACGGTGCAAGGTGCAACATCCGTCCAAAATGACGAAACAGTGTCGTACGACCTTTAGAAAAGGGTGCATGGATTGGAAACGGTGCAGTACCATGGTGCATCACTCTCCAGCGATGGTAAATCATAGACCAGCCGCGGGAATTCCCTTTTACAGAAAAATCCACGTGACGAAAAAACGAAGGGTAAAAAACTTCCGTGACCCGATTGAGGTTCGGATAGGATTTTTTGGGTATGAAACTAACCAGTGACGGCTGAAAGAGGTCACAGCTATAGAACTCACAGATACCTTCGTTTTGACAGGATGTGGCTCCCGTAACTCTAAACGAGCCTAGAGTTTTGGCCCTCCGAAGAATCGATATCCATAGGGTGCAACATCTACGGTGCAAGGAGCAACATCCGTCCAAAATGACGAAACAGTGCGTACTGTTTGCGCCAAAATTGGTCACAAACATCCAATACCGTGAAAGCACCAGTGTATGAATGTAAATTAGTGATATTCAAACACAAATAACAAATCTCGACAAATAATAGACAGCAATCCAAAAGTAAAGAACAGAGACACATGTTTTATAGTGGTTCGGCTATCTCCGGCCTACGTCCACTCCAATTTTTTCTTTTTTATTGATTATCCTTGAAGATTACAAGTGATTACCACAGTTATAGTGACCAAATCTGAAGAAAATAGCAGTAATGATGCTATGGAATGATTTTAGCAGCGTCTGGGCTTGCCTTTCCTCTCCAAATTTTCCGACCCCTTTTCTGAATGACCAGGGGCTCTATTTATAGGTGTGGAAGGCTGAAATCCCGCCTAAAACCTGGGGAGGCTGCTTGGCACGTGAGGGGGGGCCCACAGGCCCGCGTTCTCGGAGTCCGTGCCTAGTTTGGGATCGATTCGAAGTGACGTTCGAATCGATCAAGAATTCATCCAATTGAGCTGAAATTTGGTGTGAACATTCTTCAACATGTATGTAAGCTCCTGTAAAAATTTCATTGCATTTGGATCAACGGTTTGGAAGATATGATCGATCCAAGTTCTAGAATCCGTGCGTCCTGGGTGGTTCGAACCCATGTTTCGAAACCACTTCCTTCGAACCCATCCTTCGAAACCACTCTATTCGAATCCATCTCCCTCGGCTCCTCTCCTTCGAATCCACCTCTACTTCGAATCCATTGTCCTCGTATCCATCGTTTCGAAACCATCATCTTCGAATCCATCACTTTCCTCGAATCCATAGCAACTTCGAATCCATCACTTTCTACGAATCCATCACCAACTTCGAATCCATCACTTTCTACGAATCCATCACCAACTTCGAATCCATCATTTTCTACGAATCCATCACTTTCTACGAATCCATCACCAACTTCGAATCCATGCATACTTCGAATCCATTTCCTTCTTCGAGTCCATCTTCATTGCTTCGTATCCATCATCTTCGAATCCATATCTATCGTTCGAATCCACTATCTTCGAGTCCATGTCCATCATTCGAATCCATGTCCATTACACTGAAGTTACTCCTTTCGAACCCATCTAGTTCCCATTGATTCGAAGCATCATCGATGCGAGCCTCATGGGTTCGAACCTGATGGGTTCGAACCTGATGGGTTCGAACCCGATGTCTTGATGGGTTCGAACAACATTCCTCTCCCACCTTGAATCCATCATATTTCCTCCATACGAACTCCGATTAACCTGAAATTTGAAACATAGCCTTTCATAGTCCTTATCATCATTTCCAATCAATTTCGTCCCGATCGGAGTTCAACAAAATTTTGACGATATCCATCGTAGCCTTATCTCCAGTTCTGATATCCATAATTCCTTGTCAATTTGTTGTTATTCCCGTCTTGACCAAAAAATGGGATAACACGTACGACCTTTAGAAACGGGTGCATGGATTGGAAACGGTGCAGTACCATGGTGCACCACTCTCCAGCGTTGGTAAATCATAGACCAGCCGCTGGGATCCCGTTTTACAGAAAAAATCCACGTGACGAAAAAACGAAGGGTAAAAAACTTCCGTGACCCGATTGAGGTTCGGATAGGATTTTTTGGGTATGAAACTAACCGGTGATGGCTGAAAGCGGTCACAGATGTAGAACTCACAGATACCTTCGTTTTTACAGGTTGTGGCTCCCGTAACTCTAAACGAGCCAAGAGTTATGGCCCTCCGAAGAATCGATATCCATAGGGTGCAACATCTACGGTGCAAGGTGCAACATCCGTCCAAAATGACGAAACAGTGCCGTACGACCTTTAGAAACGGGTGCATGGATTGGAAACGGTGCAGTACCATGGTGCACCACTCTCCCGCGTTGGTAAATCATAAACCAGCCACGGGGATCTCGTTTTACAGAAAAAATCCACGTGATGAAAAAACGAAGGGTAAAAAACTTCCGTGACCCGATTGAGGCTCGGATAGGATTTTTTGGGTATAAAACTAACCGGTGACGGCTGAAAGCGGTCACAGATGTAGAACTCACAGATACCTTCGTTTTGACAGGTTGTGGCTCCCGTATCTCTAAACGAGCCAAGAGTTATGGCCCTCCGAAGAATCGATATCCATAGGGTGCAACATCTACGGTGCAAGTTGCAAAATCCGTCCATAATGACGAAACAGTGCCGTACGACCTTTAGAAAAGGGTGCATGGATTGGAAACGGTGCAGTACCATGGTGCATCACTCTCCAGCGATGGTAAATCATAGACCAGCCGCGGGAATTCCCTTTTACAGAAAAATCCACGTGACGAAAAAACGAAGGGTAAAAAACTTCTGTGACCCGATTGAGGTTCGGATAGGATTTTTTGGGTATGAAACTAACCAGTGACGGCTGAAAGCGGTCACAGCTGTAGAACTCACAGATACCTTCGTTTTGACAGGATGTGGCTCCCGTAACTCTAAACGAGCCTAGAGTTTTGGCCCTCCGAAGAATCGATATCCATAGGGTGCAACATCTACGGTGCAAGGTGCAACATCCGTCCAAAATGACGAAACAGTGCGTACGACCTTTAGAAACGGGTGCATGGATTGGAAACGGTGCAGTACCATGGTGCACCACTCTCCAGCGTTGGTAAATCATAGACCAGCCGCTGGGATCCCGTTTTACAAAAAAAATCCACGTGACGAAAAAACGAAGGGTAAAAAACTTCCATGACCCGATTGAGGTTCGGATAGCATTTTTTGGGTATGAAACTAACCAGTGATGGCTGAAAGCAGTAACAGATGTAGAACTCACAAATACCTTCGTTTTGACTGGTTGTTGCTCCCGTAACTCTAAACGAGCCAAGAGTTATGGACCTCCGAAGAATCGATATCCATAGGGTGCAACATCTACGGTGCAAGGTTCAACATCCGTCCAAAATGACGAAACAGTGCGTACGACCTTTAGAAACGGGTGCATGGATTGGAAACGGTGCAGTACCATGGTGTACCACTCTCCAGCGTTGGTAAATCATAGACCAGCCGCGGGGATCCCGTTTTACAGAAAAAATCCACGTGACGAAAAAACGAAGGGTAAAAATCTTCCGTGACCCGATTGAGGTTCGGATAGGATTTTTTGGGTATGAAACTAACTGGTGACGGCTGAAAGCGGTCACAGATGTAGAACTCACAGATACCTTCGTTTTGACAGGTTGTGGCTCCCGTAACTCTAAACGAGCCAAGAGTTATGGCCCTCCGAAGAATCGATATCCATAGGGTGCAACATCTACGGTGCAAGGTGCAACATCCGTCCAAAATGACGAAACGGTGCGTACGACCTTTAGAAACGGGTGCATGGATTGGAAACGGTGCAGTACCATGGTGCACCACTCTCCAGCGTTGGTAAATCATAGACCAGCCACGGGGATCTCGTTTTACAGAAAAAATCAACGTGACGAAAAAACGAAGGGTAAAAAACTTCCGTGACCCGATTGAGGTTCGGATAGGATTTTTTGGGTATGAAACTAACCGGTGACGGCTGGAAGCGGTCACAGATGTAGAACTCACAGATACCTTCGTTTTGACAGGTTGTGGCTCCCGTAAATCTAAACGAACCAAGAGTTATGGCCCTCCGAAGAATCGATATCCATAGGGTGCAACATCTACGGTGCAAGGTGCAACATCCGTCCAAAATGACGAAACAGTGCGTACGACCTTTAGAAACGGGTGCATGGATTGGAAACGGTGCAGCACCATGGTGCACCACTCTCCAGCGTTGGTAAATCATAGACCAGCCGCTGGGATCCCGTTTTACAGAAAAAATCCACGTGACGAAAAAACGAAGGGTAAAAAACTTCCATGACCCGATTGAGGTTCGGATAGGATTTTTTGGGTATGAAACTAACCAGTGATGGCTGAAAGCAGTAACAGATGTAGAACTCACAAATACCTTCGTTTTGACTGGTTGTTGCTCCCGTAACTCTAAACGAGCCAAAAGTTATGGCCCTCCGAAGAATCGATATCCATAGGGTGCAACATCTACGGTGCAAGGTGCAACATCCGTCCAAAATGACGAAATAGTGCGTACGACCTTTAGAAACGGGTGCATGGATTGGAAACGGTGCAGTACCATGGTGCACCACTCTCCAGCGTTGGTAAATCATAGACCAGCCGCGGGGATCCCTTTTTACAGAAAAAATCCACGTGACGAAAAAACGAAGGGTAAAAAACTTCCGTGACCCGATTGAGGTTCGGATAGGATTTTTTGGGTATGAAACTAACCGGTGACGGCTGAAAGCGGTCACAGATGTAGAACTCACAGATACCTTCGTTTTGACAGGTTGTGGCTCCCGTAACTCTAAACGAGCCAAGAGTTATGGCCCTCCGAAAAATCGATATCCATAGGGTGCAACATCTACGGTGCAAGGTGCAACATCCGTCCAAAATGACGAAACAGTGCGTACGACCTTTAGAAATGGGTGCATGGATTGGAAACGGTGCAGTACCATGGTGCACCACTCTCCAGCGTTGGTAAATCATAGACCAGCCGCTGGGATCCCGTTTTACAGAAAAAATCCACGTGACGAAAAAACGAAGGGTAAAAAACTTCCATGACCCGATTGAGGTTCGGATAGGATTTTTTGGGTATGAAACTAACCAATGACGGCTGAAAGCAGTAACAGACGTAGAACTCACAAATACCTTCGTTTTGACTGGTTGTTGCTCCCGTAACTCTAAACGAGCCAAGAGTTATGGCCCTCCGAAGAATCGATATCCATAGGGTGCAACATCTACGGTGCAAGGTGCAACATCCGTCCAAAATGACGAAACGGTGCCGTACGACCTTTAGAAAAGGGTGCATGGATTGGAAACGGTGCAGCACCATGGTGCACCACTCTCCAGCGTTGGTAAATCATAGACCAGCCGCTGGGATCCCGTTTTACAGAAAAAATCCACGTGACGAAAAAACGAAGGGTAAAAAACTTCCATGACCCGATTGAGGTTCGGATAGGATTTTTTGGGTATGAAACTAACCAGTGATGGCTGAAAGCAGTAACAGATGTAGAACTCACAAATACCTTCGTTTTGACTGGTTGTTGCTCCCGTAACTCTAAACGAGCCAAAAGTTATGGCCCTCCGAAGAATCGATATCCATAGGGTGCAACATCTACGGTGCAAGGTGCAACATCCGTCCAAAATGACGAAATAGTGCGTACGACCTTTAGAAACGGGTGCATGGATTGGAAACGGTGCAGTACCATGGTGCACCACTCTCCAGCGTTGGTAAATCATAGACCAGCCGCGGGGATCCCTTTTTACAGAAAAAATCCACGTGACGAAAAAACGAAGGGTAAAAAACTTCCGTGACCCGATTGAGGTTCGGATAGGATTTTTTGGGTATGAAACTAACCGGTGACGGCTGAAAGCGGTCACAGATGTAGAACTCACAGATACCTTCGTTTTGACAGGTTGTGGCTCCCGTAACTCTAAACGAGCCAAGAGTTATGGCCCTCCGAAAAATCGATATCCATAGGGTGCAACATCTACGGTGCAAGGTGCAACATCCGTCCAAAATGACGAAACAGTGCGTACGACCTTTAGAAATGGGTGCATGGATTGGAAACGGTGCAGTACCATGGTGCACCACTCTCCAGCGTTGGTAAATCATAGACCAGCCGCTGGGATCCCGTTTTACAGAAAAAATCCACGTGACGAAAAAAAGAAGGGTAAAAAACTTCCATGACCCGATTGAGGTTCGGATAGGATTTTTTGGGTATGAAACTAACCAATGACGGCTGAAAGCAGTAACAGACGTAGAACTCACAAATACCTTCGTTTTGACTGGTTGTTGCTCCCGTAACTCTAAACGAGCCAAGAGTTATGGCCCTCCGAAGAATCGATATCCATAGGGTGCAACATCTACGGTGCAAGGTGCAACATCCGTCCAAAATGACGAAACGGTGCCGTACGACCTTTAGAAAAGGGTGCATGGATTGGAAACGGTGCAGTACCATGGTGCATCACTCTCCAGCGATGGTAAATCATAGACCAGCCGCGGGAATTCCCTTTTACAGAAAAATCCACGTGACGAAAAAACGAAGGGTAAAAAACTTCCGTGACCCGATTGAGGTTCGGATAGGATTTTTTGGGTATGAAACTAACCAGTGACGGCTGAAAGCGGTCACAGCTGTAGAACTCACAGATACCTTCGTTTTGACAGGATGTGGCTCCCGTAACTCTAAACGAGCCTAGAGTTATGGCCCTCCGAAGAATCGATATCCATAGGGTGCAACATCTACGGTGCAAGGTGCAACATCCGTCCAAAATGACGAAACAGTGCGTACGACCTTTAGAAACGGGTGCATGGATTGGAAACGGTGCAGTACCATGGTGCACCACTCTCCAGCGTTGGTAAATCATAGACCAGCCGCTGGGATCCCGTTTTACAGAAAAAATCCACGTGACGAAAAAACGAAGGGTAAAAAACTTCCATGACCCGATTGAGGTTCGGATAGGATTTTTTGGGTATGAAACTAACCAGTGATGGCTGAAAGCAGTAACAGATGTAGAACACACAAATACCTTCGTTTTGACTGGTTGTTGCTCCCGTAACTCTAAACGAGCCAAGAGTTATGGCCCTCCGAAGAATCGATATCCATATGGTGCAACATCTACGGTGCAAGGTGCAACATCCGTCCAAAATGACGAAACAGTGCGTACGACCTTTAGAAACGGGTGCATGGATTGGAAACGGTGCAGTACCATGGTGCACCACTCTCCAGCGTTGGTAAATCATAGACCAGCCGCGGGGATCCCGTTTTACAGAAAAAATCCACGTGACGAAAAAACAAAGGGTAAAAAACTTCCGTGACCCGATTGAGGTTCGGATAGGATTTTTTGGGTATGAAACTAACCGGTGACGGCTGAAAGCGGTCACAGATGTAGAACTCACAGATACCTTCGTTTTGACAGGTTGTGGCTCCCGTAACTCTAAACGAGCCAAGAGTTATGGCCCTCCGAAGAATCGATACCCATAGGGTGCAACATCTACGGTGCAAGGTGCAACATCCGTCCAAAATGACGAAACAATGCGTACGACCTTTAGAAACGGGTGCATGGATTGGAAACGGTGCAATACCATGGTGCACCACTCTCCAGCGTTGGTAAATCATAGACCAGCCACGGGGATCTCGTTTTACAGAAAAAATCAACGTGACGAAAAAACGAAGGGTAAAAAACTTCCGTGACCCGATTGAGGTTCGGATAGGATTTTTTGGGTATGAAACTAACCGTTGACGGCTGGAAGCGGTCACAGATGTAGAACTCACAGATACCTTCGTTTTGACAGGTTGTGGCTCCCGTAACTCTAAACGAACCAAGAGTTATGGCCCTCCGAAGAATCGATATCCATAGGGTGCAACATCTACGGTGCAAGGTGCAACATCCGTCCAAAATGACGAAACAGTGCGTACGACCTTTAGAAACGGGTGCATGGATTGGAAACGGTGCAGCACCATGGTGCACCACTCTCCAGCGTTGGTAAATCATAGACCAGCCGCTGGGATCCCGTTTTACAGAAAAAATCCACGTGACGAAAAAACGAAGGGTAAAAAACTTCCATGACCCGATTGAGGTTCGGATAGGATTTTTTGGGTATGAAACTAACCAGTGACGGCTGAAAGCAGTAATAGATGTAGAACTCACAAATACCTTCGTTTTGACTGGTTGTTGCTCCCGTAACTCTAAACGAGCCAAGAGTTATGGCCCTCCGAAGAATCGATATCAATAGGGTGCAACATCTACGGTGCAAGGTGCAACATCCGTCCAAAATGACGAAACAGTGTCGTACGACCTTTAGAAACGGGTGCATGGATTGGAAACGGTGCAGTACCATGGTGCACCACTCTCCAGCGTTGGCAAATCATAGACCAGCCGCGGGGATCCCGTTTTGCAGAAAAAATCCACGTGACGAAAAAACGAAGGGTAAAAAACTTCCGTGACCCGATTGAGGTTCGGATAGGATTTTTTGGGTATGAAACTAACCGGTGACGGCTGAAAGCGGTCACAGATGTAGAACTCACAGATACCTTCGTTTTGACAGGTTGTGGCTCCCGTAACTCTAAACGAGCCAAGAGTTATGGCCCTCCGAAGAATCGATATCCATAGGGTGCAACATCTACGGTGCAAGGTTCAACATCCGTCCAAAATGACGAAACAGTGCGTACGACCTTTAGAAACGGGTGCATGGATTGGAAACGGTGCAGTACCATGGTGCACCACACTCCAGCGTTGGTAAATCATAGACCAGCCGCGGGGATCTCGTTTACAGAAAAAATCCACGTGACGAAAAAACGAAGGGTAAAAAACTTCCGTGACCCGATTGAGGTTCGGATAGGATTTTTTGGGTATGAAACTAACCGGTGACGGCTGAAAGCGGTCACAGATGTAGAACTCACAGATACCTTCGTTTTGACTGGTTGTTGCTCCCGTAACTCTAAACGAGCCAAGAGTTATGGCCCTCCGAAGAATCGATATCCATAGGGTGCAACATCTACGGTGCAAGGTGCGACATCCGTCCAAAAAGACGAAACAGTGCGTACGACCTTTAGAAACGGGTGCATGGATTGGAAACGGTGCAGTACCATGATGCACCACTCTCCAGCGTTGGTAAATCATAGACCAGCCGCTGGGATCCCGTTTTACAGAAAAAATCCACGTGACGAAAAAACGAAGGGTAAAAAAATTCCATGACCCGATTGAGGTTCGGATAGGATTTTTTGGGTATGAAACTAACCAATGACGGTTGAAAGCAGTAACAGACGTAGAACTCACAAATACCTTCGTTTTGACTGGTTGTTTCTCCCGTAACTCTAAACGAGCCAAGAGTTATGGCCCTCCGAAGAATCGATATCCATAGGGTGCAACATCTACGGTGCAAGGTGCAACATCCGTCCAAAATGACGAAACAGTGCCGTACGACCTTTAGAAAAGGGTGCATGGATTGGAAACGGTGCAGTACCATGGTGCATCACTCTCCAGCGATGGTAAATCATAGACCAGCCGCGGGAATTCCCTTTTACAGAAAAATCCACGTGACGAAAAAACGAAGGGTAAAAAACTTCCGTGACCCGATTGAGGTTCGGATAGGATTTTTTGGGTATGAAACTAACCAGTGACGGCTGAAAGCGGTCACAGCTGTAGAACTCACAGATACCTTCGTTTTGACAGGATGTGGCTCCCGTAACTCTAAACGAGCCTAGAGTTATGGCCCTCCGAAGAATCGATATCCATAGGGTGCAACATCTACGGTGCAAGGTGCAACATCCGTCCAAAATGACGAAACAGTGCGTACGACCTTTAGAAACGGGTGCATGGATTGGAAACGGTGCAGTACCATGGTGCACCACTCTCCAGCGTTGGTAAATCATAGACCAGCCGCTAGGATCCCGTTTTACAGAAAAAATCCACGTGACGAAAAAACGAAGGGTAAAAAACTTCCATGACCCGATTGAGGTTCGGATAGGATTTTTTGGGTATGAAACTAACCAGTGATGGCTGAAAGCAGTAACAGATGTAGAACACACAAATACCTTCGTTTTGACTGGTTGTTGCTCCCGTAACTCTAAACGAGCCAAGAGTTATGGCCCTCCGAAGAATCGATATCCATATGGTGCAACATCTACGGTGCAAGGTGCAACATCCGTCCAAAACGACGAAACAGTGCGTACGACCTTTAGAAACGGGTGCATGGATTGGAAACGGTGCAGTACCATGGTGCACCACTCTCCAGCGTTGGTAAATCATAGACCAGCCGCGGGGATCTCGTTTTACAGAAAAAATCCACGTGACGAAAAAACAAAGGGTAAAAAACTTCCGTGACCCGATTGAGGTTCGGATAGGATTTTTTGGGTATGAAACTAACCGGTGACGGCTGAAAGCGGTCACAGATGTAGAACTCACAGATACCTTCGTTTTGACAGGTTGTGGCTCCCGTAACTCTAAACGAGCCAAGAGTTATGGCCCTCCGAAGAATCGATATCCATAGGGTGCAACATCTACGGTGCAAGGTGCAACATCCGTCCAAAATGACGAAACAATGCGTACGACCTTTAGAAACGGGTGCATGGATTGGAAACGGTGCAGTACCATGGTGCACCACTCTCCAGCGTTGGTAAATCATAGACCAGCCGCTGGGATCCCGTTTTACAGAAAAAATCCACGTGACGAAAAAACGAAGGGTCAAAAATTTCCATGACCTGATTGAGGTTCGGATAGGATTTTTTGGGTATGAAACTAACCAGTGACGGCTGAAAGCAGTAACAGATGTAGAACTCACAAATACCTTCGTTTTGACTGGTTGTTGCTCCCGTAACTCTAAACGAGCCAAGAGTTATGGCCCTCCGAAGAATCGATATCCATAGGGTGCAACATCTACGGTGCAAGGTGCAACATCCGTCCAAAATGACGAAACAGTGCCGTACGACCTTTAGAAATGGGTGCATGGAATGGAAACGGTGCAGTACCATGGTGCATCACTCTCCAGCGATGGTAAATCATAGACCAGCCGCGGGAATTCCCTTTTATAGAAAAATCCACGTGACGAAAAAACGAAGGGTAAAAAACTTCCGTGACCCGATTGAGGTTCGGATAGGATTTTTTGGGTATGAAACTAACCAGTGACGGCTGAAAGCAGTAACAGATGTAGAACTCACAGAAACCTTCGTTTTGACAGGTTGTGGCTCCCGTAACTCTAAACGAGCCAAGAGTTATGGCCCTCCGAAGAATCGATATCCATAGGGTGCAACATCTACGGTGCAAGGTGCAACATCCGTCCAAAATGACGAAACAGTGCCGTACGACCTTTAGAAACGGGTGCATGGATTGGAAACGGTGCAATACCATGGTGCACCACTCTCCAGCGTTGGTAAATCATAGACCAGCCACGGGGATCTCGTTTTACAGAAAAAATCCACGTGACGAAAAAACGAAGGGTAAAAAACTTCCGTGACCCGATTGAGGCTCGGATAGGATTTTTTGGGTATGAAACTAACCGGTGACGGCTGAAAGCGGTCACAGATGTAGAACTCACAGATACCTTCGTTTTGACAGGTTGTGGATCCCGTAACTCTAAACGAGCCAAGAGTTATGGCCCTCCGAAGAATCGATATCCATAAGGTGCAACATCTACGGTGCAAGGTGCAACATCCGTCCAAAATGACGAAACAGTGACGTACGACCTTTAGAAAAGGGTGCATGGATTGGAAACAGTGCAGTACCATGGTGCATCACTCTCCGGCGATGGTAAATCATAGACCAGCCGCGGGAATTCCCTTTTACAGAAAAATCCACGTGACGAAAAAACGAAGGGTAAAAAACTTCAATGACCCGATTGAGGTTCGGATAGGATTTTTTGGGTATGAAACTAACCAGTGACGGCTGAAAGCGGTCACAGCTGTAGAACTCACAGATACCTTCGTTTTGACAGGTTGTGGCTCCCGTAACTCTAAACGAGCCAAGAGTTATGGCCCTCCGAAGAATCGATATCCATAGGGTGCAACATCTACGGTGCAAGGTGCAACATCCGTCCAAAATGACGAAACAGTGCGTACGACCTTTAGAAACGGGTGCATGGATTGGAAACGGTGCAGTACCACGGTGCACCACTCTCCAGCGTTGGTAAATCATAGACCAGCCGCTGGGATCCCGTTTTACAGAAAAAATCCACGTGACGAAAAAACGAAGGTTAAAAAACTTCCATGACCCGATTGAGGTTCGAATAGGATTTTTTGGGTATGAAACTGACCAGTGATGGCTGAAAGCAGTAACAGATGTAGAACTCACAAATACCTTCGTTTTGACTGGTTGTTGGTCCCGTAACTCTAAACGAGCCAAGAGTTATGGCCCTCCGAAGAATCGATATCCATAGGGTGCAACATCTACGGTGCAAGGTTCAACATCCGTCCAAAATGACGAAACAGTGCGTACGACCTTTAGAAACGGGTGCATGGATTGGAAACGGTGCAGTACCATGGTGTACCACTCTCCAGCGTTGGTAAATCATAGACCAGCCGCGGGGATCCCGTTTTACAGAAAAATCCACGTGACGAAAAAACGAAGGGTAAAAAACTTCCGTGACCCGATTGAGGTTCAGATAGGATTTTTTGGGTATGAAACTAACCGGTGACGGCTGAAAGCAGTCACAGATGTAGAACTCACAGATACCTTCGTTTTGACAGGTTGTGGCTCCCGTAACTCTAAACGAGCCAAGAGTTATGGCCCTCCGAAGAATCGATATCCATAGGGTGCAACATCTACGGTGCAAGGTGCAACATCCGTCCAAAATGACGAAACGGTGCGTACGACCTTTAGAAACGGGTGCATGGATTGGAAACGGTGCAGTACCATGGTACACCACTCTCCAGCGTTGGTAAATCATAGACCAGCCACGGGGATCTCTTTTTACAGAAAAAATCCACGTGACGAAAAAACGAAGGGTAAAAAACTTCCGTGACCCGATTGAGGTTCGGATAGGATTTTTTGGGTATGAAACTAACCGGTGACGGCTGAAAGCGGTCACAGATGTAGAACTCACAGATACCTTTGTTTTGACAGGTTGTGGCTCCCGTAACTCTAAACGAGCCAAGAGTTATGGGCCTCCGAAGAATCGATATCCATAGGGTGCAACATCTACGGTGCAAGGTGCAACATCCGTCCAAAATGACGAAACAGTGCGTACGACCTTTAGAAACGGGTGCATGGATTGGAAACGGTGCAGCACCATGGTGCACCACTCTCCAGCGTTGGTAAATCATAGACCAGCCGCTGGGATCCCGTTTTACAGAAAAAATCCACGTGACGAAAAAACGAAGGGTAAAAAACTTCCATGACCCGATTGAGGTTCGGATAGGATTTTTTGGGTATGAAACTAACCAGTGATGGCTGAAAGCAGTAAAAGATGTAGAACTCACAAATACCTTCGTTTTGACTGGTTGTTGCTCCCGTAACTCTAAACGAGCCAAGAGTTATGGCCCTCCGAAGAATCGATATCCATAGGGTGCAACATCTACGGTGCAAGATGCAACATCCGTCCAAAATGACGAAACAGTGCGTACGACCTTTAGAAACGGGTGCATGGATTGGAAACGGTGCAGTACCATGGTGCACCACTCTCCAGCGTTGGTAAATCATAGACCAGCCGCGGGGATCCCGTTTTACAGAAAAAATCCACGTGACGAAAAAACGAAGGGTAAAAAACTTCCGTGACCCGATTGAGGTTCGGATAGGATTTTTTGGGTATGAAACTAACCGGTGACGGCTGAAAGCGGTCACAGATGTAGAACTCACAGATACCTTCGTTTTGACAGGTTGTGGCTCCCGTAACTCTAAACGAGCCAAGAGTTATGGCCCTCCGAAGAATCGATATCCATAGGGTGCAACATCTACGGTGCAAGGTGCAACATCCGTCCAAAATGACGAAACAGTGCGTACGACCTTTAGAAACGGGTGCATGGATTGGAAACGGTGCAGTACCATGGTGCACCACTCTCCAGCGTTGGTAAATCATAGACCAGCCGCTGGGATCCCGTTTTACAGAAAAAATCCACGTGACGAAAAAACGAAGGGTAAAAAACTTCCATGACCCGATTGAGGTTCGGATAGGATTTTTTGGGTATGAAACTAACCAGTGACGGCTGAAAGCAGTAACAGACGTAGAACTCACAAATACCTTCGTTTTGACTGGTTGTTGCTCCCGTAACTCTAAACGAGCCAAGAGTTATGGCCCTCCGAAGAATCGATATCCATAGGGTGCAACATCTACGGTGCAAGGTGCAACATCCGTCCAAAATGACGAAACAGTGCCGTACGACCTTTAGAAAAGGGTGCATGGATTGGAAACGGTGCAGTACCATGGTGCATCACTCTCCAGCGATGGTAAATCATAGACCAGCCGCGGGAATTCCCTTTTATAGAAAAATCCACGTGACGAAAAAACGAAGGGTAAAAAACTTCCGTGACCCGATTGAGGTTCGGATAGGATTTTTTGGGTATGAAACTAACCAGTGACGGCTGAAAGCGGTCACAGCTGTAGAACTCACAGATACCTTCGTTTTGACAGGATGTGGCTCCCGTAACTCTAAACGAGCCTAGTGTTATGGCCCTCCGAAGAATCGATATCCATAGGGTGCAACATCTACGGTGCAAGGTGCAACATCCGTCCAAAATGACGAAACAGTGCGTACGACCTTTAGAAACGGGTGCATGGATTGGAAACGGTGCAGTACCATGGTGCACCACTCTCCAGCGTTGGTAAATCATAGACCAGCCGCTGGGATCCCGTTTTACAGAAAAAATCCACGTGACGAAAAAACGAAGGGTAAAAAACTTCCATGACCCGATTGAGGTTCGGATAGGATTTTTTGGGTATGAAACTAACCAGTGATGGCTGAAAGCAGTAACAGATGTAGAACTCACAAATACCTTCGTTTTGACTGGTTGTTGCTCCCGTAACTCTAAACGAGCCAAGAGTTATGGCCCTCCGAAGAATCGATATCCATATGGTGCAACATCTACGGTGCAAGGTGCAACATCCGTCCAAAATGACGAAACAGTGCGTACGACCTTTAGAAACGGGTGCATGGATTGGAAACGGTGCAGTACCATGGTGCACCACTCTCCAGCGTTGGTAAATCATAGACCAGCCGCGGGGATCCCGTTTTACAGAAAAAATCCACGTGACGAAAAAACGAAGGGTAAAAAACTTCCGTTACCCGATTGAGGTTCGGATAGGATTTTTTGGGTATGAAACTAACCGGTGACGGCTGAAAGCCGTCACAGATGTAGAACTCACAGATACCTTCGTTTTGACAGGTTGTGGCTCCCGTAATTCTAAACGAGCCAAGAGTTATGGCCCTCCGAAGAATCGATATCCATAGGGTGCAACATCTACGGTGCAAGGTGCAACATCCGTCCAAAATGACGAAACAGTGCGTACGACCTTTAGAAACGGGTGCATGGATTGGAAACGGTGCAGTACCATGGTGCACCACTCTCCAGCGTTGGTAAATCATAGACCAGCCGCTGGGATCCCGTTTTACAGAAAAAATCCACGTGACGAAAAAACGAAGGGTAAAAAACTTCCATGACCCGATTGAGGTTCGGATAGGATTTTTTGGGTATGAAACTAACCAGTGACGGCTGAAAGCAGTAACAGATGTAGAACTCACAAATACCTTCGTTTTGACTGGTTGTTGGTCCCGTAACTCTAAACGAGCCAAGAGTTATGGCCCTCCGAAGAATCGATATCCATAGGGTGCAACATCTACGGTGCAAGGTTCAACATCCGTCCAAAATGACGAAACAGTGCGTACGACCTTTAGAAACGGGTGCATGGATTGGAAACGGTGCAGTACCATGGTGCATCACTCTCCAGCGATGGTAAATCATAGACCAGCCGCGGGAATTCCCTTTTACAGAAAAATCCACGTGACGAAAAAACGAAGGGTAAAAAACTTCCGTGACCCGATTGAGGTTCGGATAGGATTTTTTGGGTATGAAACTAACCAGTGACGGCTGAAAGCAGTAACAGATGTAGAACTCACAGATACCTTCGTTTTGACAGGTTGTGGCTCCCGTAACTCTAAACGAGCCAAGAGTTATGGCCCTCCGAAGAATCGATATCCATAGGGTGCAACATCTACGGTGCAAGGTGCAACATCCGTCCAAAATGACGAAACAGTGCCGTACGACCTTTAGAAACCGGTGCATGGATTGAAAACGGTGCAGTACCATGGTGCACCACTCTCCAGCGTTGGTAAATCATAGACCAGCCACGGGGATCTCATTTTACAGAAAAATCCACGTGACGAAAAAACGAAGGGTAAAAAACTTCCGTGACCCGATTGAGGTTCGGATAGGATTTTTTGGGTATGAAACTAACCGGTGACGGCTGAAAGCGGTCACAGATGTAGAACTCACAGATACCTTCGTTTTGACAGGTTGTGGCTCCCGTAGCTCTAAACGAGCCAAGAGTTATGGCCCTCCGAAGAATCGATATCCATAGGGTGCAACATCTACGGTGCAAGGTGCAACATCCGTCCAAAATGACGAAACAGTGCCGTACGACCTTTAGAAAAGGGTGCATGGATTGGAAATGGTGCAGTACCATGGTGCATCACTCTCCAGCGATGGTAAATCATAACCCAGCCGCGGGAATTCCCTTTTAAAAAAAAATCCACGTGACGAAAAAACGAAGGGTAATAAACTTCCGTGGCCCGATTGAGGTTCAGATAGGATTTTTTGGGTATGAAACTAACCAGTGACGGCTGAAAGCGGTCACAGCTGTAGAACTCACAGATACCTTCGTTTTGACAGGTTGTGGCTCCCGTAACTCTAAACGAGCCAAGAGTTATGGCCCTCCGAAGAATCGATATCCATAGGGTGCAACACCTACGGTGCAAGGTGCAACATCCGTCCAAAATGACGAAACAGTGCGTACGACCTTTAGAAACGGGTGCATGGATTGGAAACGGTGCAGTACCATGGTGCACCACTCTCCAGCGTTGGTAAATCATAGACCAGCCGCTGGGATCCCGTTTTACAGAAAAAATCCATGTGACGAAAAAACGAAGGGTAAAAAACTTCCATGACCCGATTGAGGTTCGGATAGGATTTTTTGTGTATGAAACTAACCAGTGACGGCTGAAAGCAGTAACAGATGTAGAACTCACAAATACCTTCGTTTTGACTGGTTGTTGCTCCCGTAACTCTAAACGAGCCAAGAGTTATGGCCCTCCGAAGAATCGATATCCATAGGGTGCAACATCTACGGTGCAAGGTGCAACATCCGTCCAAAATGACGAAACAGTGCGTACGACCTTTAGAAACGGGTGCATGGATTGGAAACGGTGCAGTACCATGGTGCACCACTCTCCAGCATTGGTAAATCATAGACCAGCCGCGGGGATCCCGTTTTACAGAAAAATCCACGTGACGAAAAAACGAAGGGTAAAAAACTTCCGTGACCCGATTGAGGTTCGGATAGGATTCTTTGGGTATGAAACTAACCAGTGACGGCTGAAAGCGATCACAGATGTAGAACTCATAGATACCTTCGTTTTGACAGGTTGTGGCTCCCGTAACTCTAAACGAGCCAAGAGTTATGGCCCTCCGAAGAATCGATATCCATAGGGTGCAACATCTACGGTGCAAGGTGCAACATCCGTCCAAAATGACGAAACAGTGCGTACGACCTTTAGAAACGGGTGCATGGATTGGAAACGGTGCAGTACCATGGTGCACCACTCTCCAGCGTTGGTAAATCATAGACCAGCCGCTGGGATCCCGTTTTACAGAAAAAATCCACGTGACGAAAAAACGAAGGGTAAAAAACTTCCATGACCCGATTGAGGTTCGGATAGGATTTTTTGGGTATGAAACTAACCAGTGACGGCTGAAAGCAGTAACAGACGTAGAACTCACAAATACCTTCGTTTTGACTGGTTGTTGCTCCCGTAACTCTAAACGAGACAAGAGTTATGGCCCTCCGAAGAATCGATATCCATAGGGTGCAACATCTACGGTGCAAGGTGCAACATCCGTCCAAAATGACGAAACAGTGCCGTACGACCTTTAGAAATGGGTGCATGGAATGGAAACGGTGCAGTACCATGGTGCATCACTCTCCAGCGATGGTAAATCATAGACCAGCCGCGGGAATTCCCTTTTACAGAAAAATCCACGTGACGAAAAAACGAAGGGTAAAAAACTTCCATGACCCGATTGAGGTTCGGATAGGATTTTTTGGGTATGAAACTAACCAGTGACGGCTGAAAGCAGTAACAGATGTAGAACTCACAGATACCTTCGTTTTGACAGGTTGTGGCTCCCGTAACTCTAAACGAGCCAAGAGTTATGGCCCTCCGAAGAATCGATATCCATAGGGTGCAACATCTACGGTGCAAGGTGCAACATCCGTCCAAAATGACGAAACAGTGCCGTACGACCTTTAGAAACGGGTGCATGGATTGGAAACGGTGCAGTACCATGGTGCACCACTCTCCAGCGTTGGTAAATCATAAACCAGCCGCTGGGATCCCGTTTTACAGAAAAAATCCACGTGACGAAAAAACGAAGGGTAAAAAACTTCCATGACCCGATTGAGGTTCGGATAGGATTTTTTGGGTATGAAACTAACCGGTGACGGCTGAAAGCGGTCACAGCTGTAGAACTCACAGATACCTTCGTTTTGACAGGTTGTGGCTCCCGTAACTCTAAACGAGCCAAGAGTTATGGCCCTCCGAAGAATCGATATCCATAGGGTGCAACATCTACGGTGCAAGGTGCAACATCCGTCCAAAATGACGAAACAGTGCGTACGACCTTTAGAAACGGGTGCATGGATTGGAAACGGTGCAGTACCATGGTGCACCACTCTCCAACGTTGGTAAATCATAGACCAGCCGCTGGGATCCCGTTTTACCGAAAAAATCCACGTGACGTAAAAACGAAGGGTAAAAAACTTCCATGACCCGATTGAGGTTCGGATAGGATTTTTTGGTTATGAAACTAACCATTGACGGCTGAAAGCAGTAACAGACGTAGAACTCACAAATACCTTCGTTTTGACAGGTTGTTGCTCCCGTAACTCTAAACGAGCCAAGATTTATGTCCCTCCGAAGAATCGATATCCATAGGGTGCAACATCTACGGTGCAAGGTGCAACATCCGTCCAAAATGACGAAACAGTGCCGTACGACCTTTAGAAAAGGGTGCATGGATTGGAAACGGTGCAGTACCATGGTGCACCACTCTCCAGCGATGGTAAATCATAGACCAGCCGCGGGAATTCCCTTTTACAGAAAAATCCTCGTGACGAAAAAACGAAGGGTAAAAAACTTCCGTGACCCGATTGAGGTTCGGATAGGATTTTTTGGGTATGAAACTAACCAGTGACGGCTGAAAGCGGTAACAGACGTAGAACTCACAAATACCTTCGTTTTGACTGGTTGTTGCTCCCGTAACTCTAAACGAGCCAAGAGTTATGGCCCTCCGAAGAATCGATATCCATAGGGTGCAACATCTATGGTGCAAGGTGCAACATCCGTCCAAAATGACGAAACAGTGCCGTACGACCTTTAGAAATGGGTGCATGGATTGGAAACGGTGCAGTACCATGGTGCATCACTCTACAGCGATGGTAAATCATAGACCAGCCGTGGGAATTCCCTTTTACAGAAAAATCCACGTGACGAAAAAACGAAGGGTAAAAAACTTCCGTGACCCGATTGAGGTTCGGATAGGATTTTTTGGGTATGAAACTAACCAGTGACGGCTGAAAGCAGTAACAGATGTAGAACTCACAGATACCTTCGTTTTGACAGGTTGTGGCACCCGTAACTCTAAACGAGCCAAGAGTTATGGCCCTCCGAAGAATCGATATCCATAGGGTGCAAAATCTACGGTGCAAGGTGCAACATCCGTCCAAAATGACGAAACAGTGCCGTACGACCTTTAGAAACGGGTGCATGGATTGGAAACGGTGCAGTACCATGGTGCAACACTCTCCAGCGTTGGTAAATCATAGACCAGCCACTGGGATCCCGTTTTACAGAAAAAATCCACGTGACGAAAAAACGAAGGGTAAAAAACTTCCGTGACCCGATTGAGGTTCAGATAGGATTTTTTGGGTATGAAACTAACCGGTGACGGCTGAAAGCGGTCACAGATGTAGAAGTCACAGATACCTTCGTTTTGACAGGTTGTGGCTCCCGTAACTCTAAACGAGCCAAGAGTTATGGCCTCCGAAGAATCGATATCAATAGGGTGCAACATCTACGGTGCAAGGTGCAACATCCGTCCAAAATGACGAAACAGTGCGTACGACCTTTAGAAACGGGTGCATGGATTGGAAACGGTGCAGTACCATGGTGCACCACTCTCCAGCGTTGGTAAATCATAAACCAGCCGCTGGGATCCCGTTTTACAGAAAAAATCCACGTGACGAAAAAACGAAGGGTAAAAAACTTCCATGACCCGATTGAGGTTCGGATAGGATTTTTTGGGTATGAAACTAACCATTGATGGCTCAAAGCAGTAACAGACGTAGAACTCACAAATACCTTCGTTTTGACTGGTTGTTGCTCCCGTAACTCTAAACGAGCCAAGATTTATGGCCCTCCGAAGAATCGATATCCATAGGGTGCAACATCTACGGTGCAAGGTGCAACATCCGTCCAAAATGACGAAACAGTGCCATACGACCTTTAGAAAAGGGTGCATGGATTGGAAACGGTGCAGTACCATGGTGCATCACTCTCCAGCGATGGTAAATCATAGACCAGCCGCGGGAATTCCCTTTTACAGAAAAATCCACGTGACGAAAAAACGAAGGGTAAAAAACTTCCGTGACCCGATTGAGGTTCGGATAGGAGTTTTTGGGTATGAAACTAACCAGTGACGGCTGAAAGCGGTCACAGCTGTAGAACTCACAGATACCTTCGTTTTGACAGGTTGTGGCTCCCGTAACTCTAAACGAGCCAAGAGTTATGGCCCTCCGAAGAATCGATATCCATAGGGTGCAACATCTACGGTGCAAGGTGCAACATCCGTCCAAAATGACGAAACAGTGCGTATGACCCTTAGAAACGGGTGCATGGATTGGAAACGGTGCAGTACCATGGTGCACCACTCTCCAGCGTTTGTAAATCATAGACCAGCCGCTGGGATCCCGTTTTACAGAAAAAATCCACGTGACGAAAAAACGAAGGGTAAAAAACTTCCATGACCCGATTGAGGTTCGGATAGGATTTTTTGGGTATGAAACTAACCAGTGATGGCTGAAAGCAGTAACAGATGTAGAACTCACAAATACCTTCGTTTTGACTGGTTGTTGCTCTCGCAACTCTAAACGAGCCAAGAGTTATGGCCCTCCGAAGAATCGATATCCATCGGGTGCAACATCTACGGTGCAAGGTGCAACATCCGTCCAAAATGACGAAACAGTGCGTACGACCTTTAGAAACGGGTGCATGGATTGGAAACGGTGCAGTACCATGGTGCACCACTCTCCAGCGTTGGTAAATCATAGACCAGCGCCGGGGATCCCGTTTTTACAGAAAAAATCCACGTGACGAAAAAACGAAGGGTAAAAAACTTCCGTGACCCGATTTAGGTTCGGATAGGATTTTTTGGGTATGAAACTAACCGGTGACGGCTGAAAGCGGTCACAGATGTAGGACTCACAGATACCTTCGTTTTGACAGGTTGTGGCTCCCGTAACTCTAAACGAACCAAGAGTTATGGCCCTCCGAAGAATCGATATCCATAGGGTGCAACATCTATGGTGCAAGGTGCAACATCCGTCCAAAATGACGAAACAGTGCGTACGACCTTTAGAAACGGGTGCATGGATTGGAAACGGTGCAGTACCATGGTGCACCACTCTCCAGCGTTGGTAAATCATAGACCACCCGCTGGGATCCCGTTTTACAGAAAAAATCCACGTGACGTAAAAACGAAGGGTAAAAAACTTCCATGACCCGATTGAGGTTCGGATAGGATTTTTTGGGTATGAAACTAACCAGTGATGGCTGAAAGCAGTAACAGATGTATAACTCACAAATACCTTCGTTTTGACTGGTTGTTGCTCCCATAACTCTAAACGAGCCAAGAGTTATGGCCCTCTGAAGAATCGATATCCATAGGGTGCAACATCTACGGTGCAAGGTGCAACATCCGTCCAAAATGAGGAAACAGTGCGTACGACCTTTAGAAACGGGTGCATGGATTGGAAACGGTGCAGTACCATGGTGCACCACTCTCCAGCGTTGGTAAATCATAGACCAGCCGCGGGGATCCCGTTTTACAGAAAAAATCCACGTGACGAAAAAACAAAGGGTAAAAAACTTCCGTGACCCGATTGAGGTTCGGATAGGATTTTTTGGGTATGAAACTAACCGGTGACGGCTGAAAGCGGTCACAGATGTAGAACTCACAGATACCTTCGTTTTGACAGGTTGTGGCTCCCGTAACTCTAAACGAGCCAAGAGTTATGGCCCTCCGAAGAATCGATATCCATAGGGTGCAACATCTACGGTGCAAGGTGCAACATCCGTCCAAAATGACGAAACAGTGCGTACGACCTTTAGAAACGGGTGCATGGATTGGAAACGGTGCAGTACCATGGTGCACCACTCTCCAGAGTTGGTAAATCATAGACCAGCCGCTGGGATCCCGTTTTACAGAAAAAATCCACGTGACGAAAAAACGAAGGATAAAAAACTTCCATGACCCGATTGAGGTTCGGATAGGATTTTTTGGGTATGAAACTAACCAGTGACGGCTGAAAGCAGTAAAAGATGTAGAACTCACAAATACCTTCGTTTTGACTGGTTGTTTCTCCCGTAACTCTAAACGAGCCAAGAGTTATGGCCCTCCGAAGAATCGATATCCATAGGGTGCAACATCTACGGTGCAAGGTGCAACATCCGTCCAAAATGACGAAACAGTGCCGTACGACCTTTAGAAATGGGTGCATGGATTGGAAACGGTGCAGTCCCATGGTGCATCACTCTCCAGCGATGGTAAATCATAGACCAGCCGTGGGAATTCCCTTTTACAGAAAAATCCACGTGACGAAAAAACGAAGGGTAAAAAACTTCCGTGACCCGATTGAGGTTCGGATAGGATTTTTTGTGTATGAAACTAACCAGTGACGGCTGAAAGCAGTAACAGATGTAGAACTCACAGATACCTTCGTTTTGACAGGTTGTGGCTCCCGTAACTCTAAACGAGCCAAGAGTTATGGCCCTCCGAAGAATCGATATCCATAGGGTGCAACATCTACGGTGCAAGGTGCAACATCCGTCCAAAATGACGAAACAGTGCCGTACGACCTTTAGAAACGGGTGCATGGATTGGAAACGGTGCAGTACCATGGTGCACCACTCTCCAGCGTTGGTAAATCATAGACCAGCTACGGGGATCCCGTTTTACAGAAAAAATCCACGTGACAAAAAAACGAAGGGTAAAAAACTTCCGTGACCCGACTGAGGTTCGGATAGGATTTTTTGGGTATGAAACTAACCGGTGACGGCTGAAAGCGGTCACAGATGTAGAACTCACAGATACCTTCGTTTTGACAGGTTGTGGCTCCCGTAACTCTAAACGAGCCAAGAGTTATGGCCCTCCGAAGAATCGATATCCATAGGGTGCAACATCTACGGTGCAAGGTGCAACATCCGTCCAAAATGACGAAACAGTGCGTACGACCTTTAGAAACGGGTGCATGGATTGGAAACGGTGCAGTACCATGGTGCACCACTCTCCAGCGTTGGTAAATCATAGACCAGCCGCTGGGATCCCGTTTTACAGAAAAAATCCACGTGACGAAAAAACGAAGGGTAAAAAACTTCCATGACCCGATTGAGGTTCGGATAGGATTTTTTGGGTATGAAACTAACCAGTGACGGCTGAAAGCAGTAACAGATGTAGAACTCACAAATACCTTCGTTTTGACTGGTTGTTGCTCCCGTAACTCTAAACGAGCCAAGAGTTATGGCCCTCCGAAGAATCGATATCCATAGGGTGCAACATCTATGGTGCAAGGTGCAAAATCCGTCCAAAATGACGAAACAGTGCCGTACGACCTTTAGAAATGGGTGCATGGATTGGAAACGGTGCAGTACCATGGTGCACCACTCTCCAGCGTTGGTAAATCATAAACCAGCCGCTGGGATCCCGTTTTACAGAAAAAATCCACGTGACGAAAAAACGAAGGATAAAAAACTTCCATGACCCGATTGAGGTTCGGATAGGATTTTTTGGGTATGAAACTAACCAGTGACGGCTGAAAGCAGTAACAGACGTAGAACTCACAAATACCTTCGTTTTGACTGGTTGTTGCTCCCGTAACTCTAAACGAGCCAAGATTTATGTCCCTCCGAAGAATCGATATCCATAGGGTGCAACATCTACGGTGCAAGGTGCAACATCCGTCCAAAATGACGAAACAGTGCCGTACGACCTTTAGAAAAGGGTGCATGGATTGGAAACGGTGCAGTACCATGGTGCATCACTCTCCAGCGATGGTAAATCATAGACCAGCCGCGGGAATTCCCTTTTACAGAAAAATCCTCGTGACGAAAAAACGAAGGGTAAAAAACTTCCGTGACCCGATTGAGGTTCGGATAGGATTTTTTGGGTATGAAACTAACCAGTGACGGCTGAAAGCGGTCACAGCTGTAGAACTCACAGATACCTTCGTTTTGACAGGTTGTGGCTCCCGTAACTCTAAACGAGCCAAGAGTTATGGCCCTCCGAAGAATCGATATCCATAGGGTGCAACATCTACGGTGCAAGGTGCAACATCCGTCCAAAATGACGAAACAGTGCGTACGACCTTTAGAAACGGGTGCATGGATTGGAAACGGTGCAGTACCATGGTGCACCACTCTCCAGCGTTGGTAAATCATAAACCAGCCGCTGGGATCCCGTTTTACAGAAAAAATCCACGTGACGAAAAAACGAAGGGTAAAAAACTTCCATGACCCGATTGAGGTTCGGATAGGATTTTTTGGGTATGAAACTAACCAGTGACGGCTGAAAGCAGTAACAGACGTAGAACTCACAAATACCTTCGTTTTGACTGGTTGTTGCTCCCGTAACTCTAAACGAGCCAAGATTTATGTCCCTCCGAAGAATCGATATCCATAGGGTGCAACATCTACGGTGCAAGGTGCAACATCCGTCCAAAATGACGAAACAGTGCCGTACGACCTTTAGAAAAGGGTGCATGGATTGGAAACGGTGCAGTACCATGGTGCATCACTCTCCAGCGATGGTAAATCATAGACCAGCCGCGGGAATTCCCTTTTACAGAAAAATCCTCGTGACGAAAAAACGAAGGGTAAAAAACTTCCGTGACCCGATTGAGGTTCGGATAGGATTTTTTGGGTATGAAACTAACCAGTGACGGCTGAAAGCGGTCACAGCTGTAGAACTCACAGATACCTTCGTTTTGACAGGTTGTGGCTCCCGTAACTCTAAACGAGCCAAGAGTTATGGCCCTCCGAAGAATCGATATCCATAGGGTGCAACATCTACGGTGCAAGGTGCAACATCCGTCCAAAATGACGAAACAGTGCGTACGACCTTTAGAAACGGGTGCATGGATTGGAAACGGTGCAGTACCATGGTGCACCACTCTCCAGCGTTGGTAAATCATAGACCAGCCGCTGGGATCCCGTTTTACAGAAAAAATCCACGTGACGAAAAAACGAAGGGTAAAAAACTTCCATGACCCGATTGAGGTTCGGATAGGATTTTTTGGGTATGAAACTAACCAGTGACGGCTGAAAGCAGTAACAGACGTAGAACTCACAAATACCTTCGTTTTGACTGGTTGTTGCTCCCGTAACTCTAAACGAGCCAAGATTTATGTCCCTCCGAAGAATCGATATCCATAGGGTGCAACATCTACGGTGCAAGGTGCAACATCCGTCCAAAATGACGAAACAGTGCCGTACGACCTTTAGAAAAGGGTGCATGGATTGGAAACGGTGCAGTACCATGGTGCATCACTCTCCAGCGATGGTAAATCATAGACCAGCCGCGGGAATTCCCTTTTACAGAAAAATCCTCGTGACGAAAAAACGAAGGGTAAAAAACTTCCGTGACCCGATTGAGGTTCGGATAGGATTTTTTGGGTATGAAACTAACCAGTGACGGCTGAAAGCGGTCACAGCTGTAGAACTCACAGATACCTTCGTTTTGATAGGTTGTGGCTCCCGTAACTCTAAACGAGCCAAGAGTTATGGCCCTCCGAAGAATCGATATCCATAGGGTGCAACATCTACGGTGCAAGGTGCAACATCCGTCCAAAATGACGAAACAGTGCGTACGACCTTTAGAAACGGGTGCATGGATTGGAAACGGTGCAGTACCATGGTGCACCACTCTCCAGCGTTGGTAAATCATAAACCAGCCGCTGGGATCCCGTTTTACAGAAAAAATCCACGTGACGAAAAAACGAAGGGTAAAAAACTTCCATGACCCGATTGAGGTTCGGATAGGATTTTTTGGGTATGAAACTAACCAGTGACGGCTGAAAGCAGTAACAGACGTAGAACTCACAAATACCTTCGTTTTGACTGGTTGTTGCTCCCGTAACTCTAAACGAGCCAAGAGTTATGGCCCTTCGAAGAATCGATATCCATAGGGTGCAACATCTATGGTGCAAGGTGCAAAATCCGTCCAAAATGACGAAACAGTGCCGTACGACCTTTAGAAATGGGTGCATGGATTGGAAACGGTGCAGTACCTTGGTGCATCACTCTCCAGCGATGGTAAATCATAGACCAGCCGTGGGAATTCCCTTTTACAGAAAAATCCACGTGACGAAAAAACGAAGGGTAAAAAACTTCCGTGACCCGATTGAGGTTCGGATAGGATTTTTTGGGTATGAAACTAACCAGTGACGGCTGAAAGCAGTAACAGATGTAGAACTCACAGATACCTTCGTTTTGACTGGTTGTGGCTCCCGTAACTCTAAACGAGCCAAGAGTTATGGCCCTCCGAAGAATCGATATCCATAGGGTGCAAAATCTACGGTGCAAGGTGCAACATCCGTCCAAAATGACGAAACAGTGCCGTACGACCTTTAGAAACGGGTGCATGGATTGGAAACGGTGCAGTACCATGGTGCACCACTCTCCAGCGTTGGTAAATCATAGACCAGCCACGGGGATCCCGTTTTACAGAAAAAATCCACGTGACGAAAAAACGAAGGGTAAAAAACTTCCGTGACCCGATTGAGGTTCGGATAGGATTTTTTGGGTATGAAACTAACCGGTGACGGCTGAAAGCGGTCACAGATGTAGAAGTCACAGATACCTTCGTTTTGACAGGTTGTGGCTTCCGTAACTCTAAACGAGCCAAGAGTTATGGCCTCCGAAGAATCGATATCCATAGGGTGCAACATCTACGGTGCAAGGTGCAACATCCGTCCAAAATGACGAAACAGTGCGTACGACCTTTAGAAACGGGTGCATGGATTGGAAACGGTGCAGTACCATGGCGCACCACTCTCCAGCGTTGGTAAATCATAAACCAGCCGCTGGGATCCCGTTTTACAGAAAAAATCCACGTGACGAAAAAACGAAGGGTAAAAAACTTCCATGACCCGATTGAGGTTCGGATAGGATTTTTTGGGTATGAAACTAACCAGTGATGGCTGAAAGCAGTAACAGACGTAGAACTCACAAATACCTTCGTTTTGAATGGTTGTTGCTCCCGTAATTCTAAACGAGCCAAGATTTATGGCCCTCCGAAGAATCGATATCCATAGGGTGCAACATCTACGGTGCAAGGTGCAACATCCGTCCAAAATGACGAAACAGTGCCATACGACCTTTAGAAAAGGGTGCATGGATTGGAAACGGTGCATCACTCTCCAGCGATGGTAAATCATAGACCAGCCGCGGGGATTCCCTTTTACAGAAAAATCCACGTGACGAAAAAACGAAGGGCAAAAAACTTCCGTGACCCGATTGAGGTTCGGATAGGATTTTTTGGGTATGAAACTAACCAGTGACGGCTGAAAGCGGTCACAGCTGTAGAACTCAAAGATACCTTCGTTTTGACAGGTTGTGGCTCCCGTAACTCTAAACGAGCCAAGAGTTATGGCCCTCCGAAGAATCGATATCCATAGGGTGCAACATCTACGGTGCAAGGTGCAACATCTGTCCAAAATGACGAAACAGTGCGTATGACCCTTAGAAACGGGTGCATGGATTGGAAACGGTGCAGTACCATGGTGCACCACTCTCCAGCGTTTGTAAATCATAGACCAGCCGCTGGGATCCCGTTTTACAGAAAAAATCCACGTGACGAAAAAACGAAGGGTAAAAAACTTCCATGACCCGATTGAGGTTCGGATAGGATTTTTTGGGTATGAAACTAACCAGTGATGGCTGAAAGCAGTAACAGATGTAGAACTCACAAATACCTTCGTTTTGACTAGTTGTTGCTCCCGTAACTCTAAACGAGCCAAGAGTTATGGCCCTCCGAAGAATCGATATCCATAGGGTGCAACATCTACGGTGCAAGGTGCAACATCCGTCCAAAATGACGAAACAGTGCGTACGACCTTTAGAAACGGTTGCATGGATTGGAAACGGTGCAGTACCATGGTGCACCACTCTCCAGCGTTGGTAAATCATAGACCAGCGGCGGGGATCCCGTTTTTACAGAAAAAATCCACGTGACGAAAAAACGAAGGGTAAAAAACATCCGTGACCCGATTGAGGTTCGGATAGGATTTTTTGGGTATGAAACTAACCGGTGACGGCTGAAAGCGGTCACAGATGTAGAACTCACAGCTACCTTCGTTTTGACAGGTTGTGGCTCCCGTAACTCTAAACGAGCCAAGAGTTATGGCCCTCCGAAGAATCGATATCCATAGGGTGCAACATCTATGGTGCAAGGTGCAACATCCGTCCAAAATGACGAAATAGTGCGTACGACCTTTAGAAACGGGTGCATGGATTGGAAACGGTGCAGTACCATGGTGCACCACTCTCCAGCATTGGTAAATCATAGACCACCCGCTGGGATCCCGTTTTACAGAAAAAATCCACGTGACGTAAAAACGAAGGGTAAAAAACTTCCATGACCCGATTGAGGTTCGGATAGGATTTTTTGGGTATGAAACTAACCAGTGATGGCTGAAAGCAGTAACAGATGTATAACTCACAAATACCTTCGTTTTGGCGGGTTGTTGCTCCCGTAACTCTAAACGAGCCAGGAGTTATGGCCCTCTGAAGAATCGATATCCATAGGGTGTAACATCTACGGTGCAAGGTGCAACATCCGTCCAAAATGACGAAACAGTGCGTACGACCTTTAGAAACGGGTGCATGGATTGGAAACGGTGCAGTACCATGGTGCACCACTCTCCAGCGTTGGTAAATCATAGACCAGCCGCGGGGATCCCGTTTTACAGAAAAAATCCACGTGATGAAAAAACAAAGGGTAAAAAACTTCCGTGACCCGATTGAGGTTCGGATAGGATTTTTTGGGTATGAAACTAACCGGTGACGGCTGAAAGCGGTCACAGATGTAGAACTCACAGATACCTTCGTTTTGACAGGTTGTGGCTCCCGTAACTCTAAACGAGCCAAGAGTTATGGCCCTCCGAAGAATCGATATCCATAGGGTGCAACATCTACGGTGCAAGGTGCAACATCCGTCCAAAATGACGAAACAGTGCGTACGACCTTTAGAAACGGGTGCATGGATTGGAAACGGTGCAGTACCATGGTGCACCACTCTCCAGAGTTAGTAAATCATAGACCAGCCGCTGGGATCCCGTTTTACAGAAAAAATCCACGTGACGAAAAAACGAAGGATAAAAAACTTCCACGACCCGATTGAGGTTCGGATAGGATTTTTTGGGTATGAAACTAACCAGTGACGGCTGAAAGCAGTAAAAGATGTAGAACTCACAAATACCTTCGTTTTGACTGGTTGTTGCTCCCGTAACTCTAAACGAGCCAAGAGTTATGGCCCTCCGTAGAATCGATATCCATAGGGTGCAACATCTACGGTGCAAGGTGCAACATCCGTCCAAAATGACGAAACAGTGCCGTACGACCTTTAGAAACGGGTGCATGGATTGGAAACGGTGCAGTACCATGGTGCACCACTCTCCAGCGTTGGTAAATCATAGACCAGCCACGGGGATCCCGTTTTACAGAAAAAATCCACGCGACGAAAAAACGAAGGGTAAAAAACTTCCGTGACCCGATTGAGGTTCGGATAGGATTTTTTGGGTATGAAACTAACCGGCGACGGCTGAAAGCGGTCACAGATGTAGAACTCATAGATACCTTCGTTTTGACAGGTTGTGGCTCCCGTAACTCTAAACGAGCCAAGAGTTATGGCGCTCCGAAGAATCGATATCCATAGGGTGCAACATCTACGGTGCAAGGTGCAACATCCGTCCAAAATGACGAAACAGTGCCGTACGACCTTTAGAAACGAGTGCATGGATTGAAAACGGTGCAGTACCACGGTGCACCACTCTCCAGCGTTGGTAAATCATAGACCAGCCACGGGGATCCCGTTTTACAGAAAAAATCCACGTGACAAAAAAACGAAGGGTAAAAAACTTCCCTGACCCGATTGAGGTTCGGATAGGATTTTTTGGGTATGAAACTAACCGGTGACGGCTGAAAGCGGTCACAGATGTAGAACTCACAGATACCTTCGTTTTGACAGGTTGTGGCTCCCGTAACTCTAAACGAGCCAAGAGTTATGGCCCTCCGAAGAATCGATATCCATAGGGTGCAACATCTACGGTGCAAGGTGCAACATCCGTCCAAAATGACGAAACAGTGCGTACGACCTTTAGAAACGGGTGCATGGATTGGAAACGGTGCAGTACCATGGTGCACCACTCTCCAGAGTTGGTAAATCATAAACCAGCCGCTGGGATCCCGTTTTACAGAAAAAATCCACGTGACGAAAAAACGAAGGATAAAAAACTTCCATGACCCGATTGAGGTTCGGATAGGATTTTTTGGGTATGAAACTAACCAGTGACGGCTGAAAGCAGTAACAGATGTAGAACTCACAAATACCTTCGTTTTGACTGGTTGTTGCTCCCGTAACTCTAAACGAGCCAAGAGTTATGGCCCTCCGAAGAATCGATATCCATAGGGTGCAACATCTACGGTGCAAGGTGCAACATCCGTCCAAAATGACGAAACAGTGCTGTACGACCTTTAGAAATGGGTGCATGGATTGGAAACGGTGCAGTCCCATGGTGCATCACTCTCCAGCGACGGTAAATCATAGACCAGCCGTGGGAATTCCCTTTTACAGAAAAATCCACGTGACGAAAAAACGAAGGGTAAAAAACTTCCGTGACCCGATTGAGGTTCGGATAGGATTTTTTTGGTATGAAACTAACCAGTGACGGCTGAAAGCAGTAACAGATGTAGAACTCACAGATACCTTCGTTTTGACAGGTTGTGGCTCCCGTAACTCTAAACGAGCCAAGAGTTATGGCCCTCCGAAGAATCGATATCCATAGGGTGCAACATCTACGGTGCAAGGTGCAACATCCGTCCAAATTGACGAAACAGTGCCGTACGACCTTTAGAAACGGGTGCATGGATTGGAAACGGTGCAGTACCATGGTGCACCACTCTCCAGCGTTGGGAAATCATAGACCAGCCACGGGGATCCCGTTTTACAAAAAAAATCCACGTGACAAAAAAACGAAGGGTAAAAAACTTCCGTGACCCGATTGAGGTTCGGATAGGATTTTTTGGGTATGAAACTAACCGGTGACGGCTGAAAGCGGTCACAGATGTAGAACTCACAGATACCTTCGTTTTGACAGGTTGTGGCTCCCGTAACTCTAAACGAGCCAAGAGTTATGGCCCTCCGAAGAATCGATATCCATAGGGTGCAACATCTACGGTGCAAGGTGCAACATCCGTCCAAAATGACGAAACAGTGCGTACGACCTTTAGAAACGGGTGCATGGATTGGAAACGGTGCAGTACCATGGTGCACCACTCTCCAGCGTTGGTAAATCATAAACCAGCCGCTGGGATCCCGTTTTACAGAAAAAATCCATGTGACGAAAAAACGAAGGTAAAAACTTCCATGACCCGATTGAGGTTCGGATAGGATTTTTTGGGTATGAAACTAACCAGTGACGGCTGAAAGCAGTAACAGACGTAGAACTCACAAATACCTTCGTTTTGACTGGTTGTTGCTCCCGTAACTCTAAACGAGCCAAGAGTTATGGTCCTCTGAAGAATCGATATCCATAGGGTGCAACATCTACGGTGCAAGGTGCAACATCCGTCCAAAATGACGAAACAGTGCTGTACGACCTTTAGAAATGGGTGCATGGATTGGAAACGGTGCAGTACCATGGTGCATCACTCTCCAGCGATGGTAAATCATAGACCAGCCGTGGGAATTCCCTTTTACAGAAAAATCCACGTGACGAAAAAACGAAGGGTAAAAAACTTCCGTGACCCGATTGAGGTTCGGATAGGATTTTTTGGGTATGAAACTAACCAGTGACGGCTGAAAGCAGTAACAGATGTAGAACTCACAGATACCTTCGTTTTGACAGGTTGTGGCTCCCGTAACTCTAAACGAGCCAAGAGTTATGGCCCTCCGAAGAATCGATATCCATAGGGTGCAAAATCTACGGTGCAAGGTGCAACATCCGTCCAAAATGACGAAACAGTGCCGTACGACCTTTAGAAACGGGTGCATGGATTGGAAACGGTGCAGTACCATGGTGCACCACTCTCCAGCGTTGGTAAATCATAGACCAGCCACGGGGATCCCGTTTTACAGAAAAAATCCACGCGACGAAAAAACGAAGGGTAAAAAACATCCGTGACCCGATTGAGGTTCGGATAGGATTTTTTGGGTATGAAACTAACCGGCGACGGCTGAAAGCGGTCACAGATGTAGAACTCATAGATACCTTCGTTTTGACAGGTTGTGGCTCCCGTAACTCTAAACGAGCCAAGAGTTATGGCCCTCCGAAGAATCGATATCCATAGGGTGCAACATCTACGGTGCAAGGTGCAACATCCGTCCAAAATGACGAAACAGTGCGTACGACCTTTATAAACGGGTGCATGGATTGGAAACGGTGCAGTACCATGGTGCACCACTCTCCAGCGTTGGTAAATCATAAACCAGCCGCTGGGATCCCGTTTTACAGAAAAAATCCACGTGACGAAAAAACAAAGGTAAAAAACTTCCATGACCCGATTGAGGTTCAGATAGGATTTTTTGGGTATGAAACTAACCAGTGACGGCTGAAAGCAGTAACAGACGTAGAACTCACAAACACCTTCGTTTTGACTGGTTGTTGCTCCCGTAACTCTAAACGAGCCAAGAGTTATGGCCCTTCGAAGAATCGATATCCATAGGGTGCAACATCTACGGTGCAAGGTGCAACATCCGTCCAAAATGACGAAACAGTGCCGTACGACCTTTAGAAAAGGGTGCATGGATTGGAAACGGTGCAGTACCACGGTGCATCACTCTCCAGCGATGGTAAATCATAGACCAGCCGCGGCAATTCCCTTTTACAGAAAAATCCACGTGACGAAAAAACGAAGGGTAAAAAACTTCCGTGACCCGATTGAGGTTCGGATAGGATTTTTTGGGTATGAAACTAACCACTGACGGTTGAAAGCGGTCACAGCTGTAGAACTCACAGATACCTTCGTTTTGACAGGTTGTGGCTCCCGTAACTCTAAACGAGCCACGAGTTATGGCCCTCCGAAGAATCGATATCCATAGGGTGCAACATCTACGGTGCAAGGTGCAACATCCGTCCAAAATGACGAAACAGTGCGTACGACCTTTAGAAACGGGTGCATGGATTGGAAACGGTGCAGTACCATGGTGCACCACTCTCCAGCGTTGGTAAATCATCGACCAGCCGCTGGGATCCCGTTTTACAGAAAAATCCACGTGACGAAAAAACGAAGGGTAAAAAACTTCCATGACCCGATTGAGGTTCGGATAGGATTTTTTCGGTATGAAACTAACCAGTGATGGCTGAAAGCAGTAACAGATGTAGAACTCACAAATACCTTCGTTTTGACTGGTTGTTGCTCCCGTAACTCTAAACGAGCCAAGAGTTATGGCCCTCCGAAGAATCGATATCCATAGGGTGCAACATCTACGGTGCAAGGTGCAACATCCGTCCAAAATGACGAAACAGTGCGTACGACCTTTAGAAATGGGTGCATGGATTGGAAACGGTGCAGTACCATGGTGCACCACTCTCCAGCGTTGGTAAATCATAGACCAGCCGCGGGGATCCCGTTTTATAGAAAAAATCCACGTGACGAAAAAACGAAGGGTAAAAAACTTTCGTGACCCGATTGAGGTTCGGATAGGATTTTTTGGGTATGAAACTAACCGGTGACGGCTGAAAGCGGTCACAGATGTAGAACTCACAGATAGCTTCGTTTTGACAGGTTGTGGCTCCCGTAACTCTAAACGAGCCAAGAGTTATTGCCCTCCGAAGAATCGATATCCATAGGGTGCAACATCTACGGTGCAAGGTGCCACATCCGTCCAAAATGACGAAACAGTGCGTACGACCTTTAGAAACGGGTGCATGGATTGGAAACGGTGCAGTACCATGGTGCACCACTCTCCAGCGTTGGTAAATCATAGACCAGCCGCTGGGATCCCGTTTTACAGAAAAAATCCACGTGACGAAAAAACGAAGGGTAAAAAACTTCCATGACCCGATTGAGGTTCGGATAGGATTTTTTGGGTATGAAACTAACCAGTGATGGCTGAAAGCAGAAACAGATGTAGAACTCACAAATACCTTCGTTTTGACTGGTTGTTGCTCCCGTAACTCTAAACGAGCCAAGAGTTATGGCCCTCCGAAGAATCGATATCCATAGGGTGCAACATCTACGGTGCAAGGTGCAACATCCGTCCAAAATGACGAAACAGTGCCGTACGACCTTTAGAAATGGGTGCATGGATTGGAAACGGTGCAGTACCATGGTGCATCACTCTCCAGCGATGGTAAATCATAGACAAGCCGTGGGAATTCCCTTTTACAGAAAAATCCACGTGACGAAAAAACGAAGGGTAAAAAACTTCCGTGACCCGATTGAGGTTCGGATAGGATTTTTTGGGTATGAAACTAACCAGTGACGGCTGAAAGCAGTAACAGATGTAGAACTCACAGATACCTTCGTTTTGACAGGTTGTGGCTCCCGTAACTCTAAACGAGCCAAGAGTTATGGCCCTCCGAAGAATCGATATCCATAGGGTGCAACATCTACGGTGCAAGGTGCAACATCCGTCCAAAATGACGAAACAGTGCGTACGACCTTTATAAACGGGTGCATGGATTGGAAACGGTGCAGTACCATGGTGCACCACTCTCCAGCGTTGGTAAATCATAAACCAGCCGCTGGGATCCCGTTTTACAGAAAAAATCCACGTGACGAAAAAACAAAGGTAAAAAACTTCCATGACCCGATTGAGGTTCAAATAGGATTTTTTGGGTATGAAACTAACCAGTGACGGCTGAAAGCAGTAACAGACGTAGAACTCACAAACACCTTCGTTTTGACTGGTTGTTGCTCCCGTAACTCTAAACGAGCCAAGAGTTATGGCCCTTCGAAGAATCGATATCCATAGGGTGCAACATCTACGGTGCAAGGTGCAACATCCGTCCAAAATGACGAAACAGTGCCGTACGACCTTTAGAAAAGGGTGCATGGATTGGAAACGGTGCAGTACCACGGTGCATCACTCTCCAGCGATGGTAAATCATAGACCAGCCGCGGCAATTCCCTTTTACAGAAAAATCCACGTGACGAAAAAACGAAGGGTAAAAAACTTCCGTGACCCGATTGAGGTTCGGATAGGATTTTTTGGGTATGAAACTAACCACTGACGGTTGAAAGCGGTCACAGCTGTAGAACTCACAGATACCTTCGTTTTGACAGGTTGTGGCTCCCGTAACTCTAAACGAGCCAAGAGTTATGGCCCTCCGAAGAATCGATATCCATAGGGTGCAACATCTACGGTGCAAGGTGCAACATCCGTCCAAAATGACGAAACAGTGCGTACGACCTTTAGAAACGGGTGCATGGATTGGAAACGGTGCAGTACCATGGTGCACCACTCTCCAGCGTTGGTAAATCATCGACCAGCCGCTGGGATCCCGTTTTACAGAAAAATCCACGTGACGAAAAAACGAAGGGTAAAAAACTTCCATGACCCGATTGAGGTTCGGATAGGATTTTTTCGGTATGAAACTAACCAGTGATGGCTGAAAGCAGTAACAGATGTAGAACTCACAAATACCTTCGTTTTGACTGGTTGTTGCTCCCGTAACTCTAAACGAGCCAAGAGTTATGGCCCTCCGAAGAATCGATATCCATAGGGTGCAACATCTACGGTGCAAGGTGCAACATCCGTCCAAAATGACGAAACAGTGCGTACGACCTTTAGAAATGGGTGCATGGATTGGAAACGGTGCAGTACCATGGTGCACCACTCTCCAGCGTTGGTAAATCATAGACCAGCCGCGGGGATCCCGTTTTATAGAAAAAATCCACGTGACGAAAAAACGAAGGGTAAAAAACTTTCGTGACCCGATTGAGGTTCGGATAGGATTTTTTGGGTATGAAACTAACCGGTGACGGCTGAAAGCGGTCACAGATGTAGAACTCACAGATAGCTTCGTTTTGACAGGTTGTGGCTCCCGTAACTCTAAACGAGCCAAGAGTTATGGCCCTCCGAAGAATCGATATCCATAGGGTGCAACATCTACGGTGCAAGGTGCCACATCCGTCCAAAATGACGAAACAGTGCGTACGACCTTTAGAAACGGGTGCATGGATTGGAAACGGTGCAGTACCATGGTGCACCACTCTCCAGCGTTGGTAAATCATAGACCAGCCGCTGGGATCCCGTTTTACAGAAAAAATCCACGTGACGAAAAAACGAAGGGTAAAAAACTTCCATGACCCGATTGAGGTTCGGATAGGATTTTTTGGGTATGAAACTAACCAGTGATGGCTGAAAGCAGAAACAGATGTAGAACTCACAAATACCTTCGTTTTGACTGGTTGTTGCTCCCGTAACTCTAAACGAGCCAAGAGTTATGGCCCTCCGAAGAATCGATATCCATAGGGTGCAACATCTACGGTGCAAGGTGCAACATCCGTCCAAAATGACGAAATAGTGCCGTACGACCTTTAGAAATGGGTGCATGGATTGGAAACGGTGCAGTACCATGGTGCATCACTCTCCAGCGATGGTAAATCATAGACAAGCCGTGGGAATTCCCTTTTACAGAAAAATCCACGTGACGAAAAAACGAAGGGTAAAAAACTTCCGTGACCCGATTGAGGTTCGGATAGGATTTTTTGGGTATGAAACTAACCAGTGACGGCTGAAAGCGGTAACAGATGTAGAACTCACAGATACCTTCGTTTTGACAGGTTGTGGCTCCCGTAACTCTAAACGAGCCAAGAGTTATGGCCCTCCGAAGAATCGATATCCATAGGGTGCAACATCTACGGTGCAAGGTGCAACATCCGTCCAAAATGACGAAACAGTGTCGTACGACATTTAGAAACGGGTGCATGGATTGGAAACGGTGCAGTACCGTGGTGCACCACTCTCCAGCGTTGGTAAATCATAGACCAGCCACGGGGATCCCGTTTTACAGAAAAAATCTACGTTACGAAAAAACGAAGGGTAAAAAACTTTCGTGACCCGATTGAGGTTCGGATAGGATTTTTTGGGTATGAAACTAACTGGTGACGGCTGAAAGCGGTCACAGATGTAGAACTCACAGATAGCTTCGTTTTGACAGGTTGTGGCTCCCGTAACTCTAAACGAGCCAAGAGTTATGGCCCTCCGAAGAATCGATATCCATAGGGTGCAACATCTACGGTGCAAGGTGCCACATCCGTCCAAAATGACGAAACAGTGCGTACGACCTTTAGAAACGGGTGCATGGATTGGAAACGGTGCAGTACCATGGTGCACCACTCTCCAGCGTTGGTAAATCATAGACCAGCCGCTGGGATCCCGTTTTACAGAAAAAATCCACGTGACGAAAAAACGAAGGGTAAAAAACTTCCATGACCCGATTGTGGTTCGGATAGGATTTTTTGGGTATGAAACTAACCAGTGACGGCTGAAAGCAGTAACAGATGTAGAACTCACAAATACCTTCGTTTTGACTGGTTTTTGCTCCTGTAACTCTAAACAAGCCAAGAGTTATGGCCCCCCGAAGAATCGATATCCATAGGGTGCAACATCTACGGTGCAAGGTGCAACATCCGTCCAAAATGACGAAACAGTGCCGTACGACCTTTAGAAACGGGTGCATGGATTGGAAACGGTGCAGTACCATGGTGCAGCACTCTCCAGCGATGGTAAATCATAGACCAGCCGCGGGAATTCCCTTTTACAGAAAAATCCACGTGACGAAAAAACGAAGGGTAAAAAACTTCCGTGACCCGATTGAGGTTCGGATAGGATTTTTTGGGTATGAAACTAACCGGTGACGGCTGAAAGCGGTAACAGATGTAGAACTCACAGATGCCTTCGTTTTGACAGGTTGTGGCTCCCGTAACTCTAAACGAGCCAAGAGTTATGGCCCTCCGAAGAATCGATATCCATAGGGTGCAACATCTACGGTGCAAGGTGCAACATCCGTCCAAAATGACGAAACAGTGCCGTACGACCTTTAGAAACGGGTGCATGGATTGGAAACGGTGCAGTACCATGGTGCACCACTCTCCAGCGTTGGTAAATCATAGACCAGCCACGGGGATCCCGTTTTACAGAAAAAATCCACGTTACGAAAAAACGAAGGGTAAAAAACTTCCGTGACCCGATTGAGGTTCGGATAGGATTTTTTGGGTATGAAACTAACCGGTGACGGCTGAAAGCGGTCACAGATGTAGAACTCATAGATGCCTTCGTTTTGACAGGTTGTGGCTCCCGTAACTCTAAACGAGCCAAGAGTTATGGCCCTCCGAAGAATCGATATCCATAGGGTGCAACATCTACGGTGCAAGGTGCAACATCCGTCCAAAATGACGAAACAGTGCGTACGACCTTTAGAAACGGGTGCATGGATTGGAAACGGTGCAGTACCATGGTGCACCACTCTCCAGCGTTGGTAAATCATAGACCAGCCGCTGGGATCCCGTTTTACAGAAAAAATCCACGTGACGAAAAAACGAAGGGTAAAAAACTTCCATGACCCGATTGTGGTTCGGATAGGATTTTTTGGGTATGAAACTAACCAGTGACGGCTGAAAGCAGTAACAGATGTAGAACTCACAAATACCTTCGTTTTGACTGGTTTTTGCTCCTGTAACTCTAAACAAGCCAAGAGTTATGGCCCCCCGAAGAATCGATATCCATAGGGTGCAACATCTACGGTGCAAGGTGCAACATCCGTCCAAAATGACGAAACAGTGCCGTACGACCTTTAGAAACGGGTGCATGGATTGGAAACGGTGCAGTACCATGGTGCAGCACTCTCCAGCGATGGTAAATCATAGACCAGCCGCGGGAATTCCCTTTTACAGAAAAATCCACGTGACGAAAAAACGAAGGGTAAAAAACTTCCGTGACCCGATTGAGGTTCGGATAGGATTTTTTGGGTATGAAACTAACCGGTGACGGCTGAAAGCGGTCACAGATGTAGAACTCACAGATACCTTCGTTTTGACAAGTTGTGGCTCCCGTAACTCTAAACGAGCCAAGAGTTATGGCCCTCCGAAGAATCGATATCCATAGGGTGCAACATCTACGATGCAAGGTGCAACATCCGTCCAAAATGACGAAACAATGCGTACGACCTTTAGAAACGGGTGCATGGATTGGAAACGGTGCAGTACCATGGTGCACCACTCTCCAGTGTTGGTAAATCATAAACCAGCCGCTGGGATCCCGTTTTACAGAAAAAATCCACGTGACGAAAAAACGAAGGGTAAAAAACTTCCATGACCCGATTGTGGTTCGGATAGGATTTTTTGGGTATGAAACTAACTAGTGACGGCTGAAAGCAGTAACAGACGTAGAACTCACAAATACCTTCGTTTTGACTGGTTGTTGCTCCCGTAACTCTAAACGAGCCAAGAGTTATGGCCCTCCGAAGAATCGATATCCATAGGTTGCAACATCTACGGTGCAAGGTGCAACATCCGTCCAAAATGACGAAACAGTGCCGTACGACCTTTAGAAAAGGGTGCATGGATTGGAAACGGTGCAGTACCATGGTGCATCACTCTCCAGCGATGGTAAAACATAGACCATGCGCGGGAATTCCCTTTTACAGAAAAATCCACGTGACGAAAAAACGAAGGGTAAAAAACTTTCGTGACCCGATTGAGGTTCGGATAGGATTTTTTGGGTATGAAACTAACCAGTGACGGCTGAAAGCGGTCACAGCTGTAAAACTCACAGATACCTTCGTTTTGACAGGTTGTGGCTCCCGTAACTCTAAACGAGCCAAGAGTTATGGCCCTCCGAAGAATCGATATCCATAGGGTGCAACATCTACGGTGCAAGGTGCAACATCCGTCCAAAATGACGAAACAGTGCGTACGACCTTTAGAAACGGGTGCATGGATTGGAAACGGTGCAGTACCACGGTGCACCACTCTCCAGCGTTGGTAAATCATAGACCAGCCGCTGGGATCCCGTTTTACAGAAAAAATCCATGTGACGAAAAAACGAAGGGTAAAAAACTTCCGTGACCCGATTGAGGTTCGGATAGGATTTTTTGGGTATGAAACTAACCAGTTGTTACCCCATTTTATGGTCAAAACGGGAATAACAACAAATTGGCAAGGAATTATGGATAGCAGGACTGGGAATAAAGGCTACGATGGATATCGTCAAAATTCTGTTGAACTCCGATCGAGACGAAATTGATTGAAAATGACGATAAGGACTATGAAAGGCTATGTTTCAAATATCAAGTTAATCGGAGTTCGTATGGAGGAAATATGATGGATTCAAGGTGGGAGAGGAATGTTGTTCGAACCCATCAGGTTTGATCCCATCAGGTTCGAAACCATCAGGTTCGAACCCATCAGGTTCGAACCCATCGGTTTCGAACCCATCAGGATCGAACCCATCAGGTTCGAACCCATCAGGTTCGAATCAACGGGAACTAGATTGGGTTCGAAAGGAATGACTTCAGTGCAATGGACATGGATTCGAATGATGGATATGGACTCAAAGATAGTGGATTCGAACGATGGACATGGACTAGAAGATAGTGGGTTCGAATGATGGACGCGGACTCGAAGATAGTGGATTCGAATGATGAAGCTCGAAGAAGGAAATGGATACGAAGTTTTAATGGATTCGTAGGAAATGATGGATTCGAAGTTCTGATGGATTCGTGGAAAATGATGGATTCGAAGTTCTGATGGATTCGTGGAAAATGATGGATTCGAAGTTCTGATGGATTCGTGGAAAGTGATGGATTCGAAGTTCTAATGGATTCGTGGAAAATGATGGAATAGAAGTTTTAATGGATTCGTAGGAAATGATGGATTCGAAGTTCTGATGGATTCGTGGAAAATGATGGATTCGAAGTTCTGATGGATTCGTGGAAAGTGATGGATTCGAAGTTCTAATGGATTCGTGGAAAATGATGGAATCGAAGTTTTGATGGATTCGTAGAAAGTGAATAGACACGAAGTTTTGATGGATTCGTAGAAAGTAAATGGATTCGAAGTTTCGATGGATTCGTAGGAGGTGAATGGATTCGAAGTTTGCATGGATTCGAGAGTTATGGAGTCGAAGGACTGAAGATGGATTCGAAGGGTATGGATTCGAGAGAGTTGGCCTCGTGGGTTCGAAATACATGGTTTCGAAGTAGACAGACCATGGGTTCGAACCAATCAGGACGCACGAATTCTAGAACTTGGATCGATCATATCTTCCAAACCGTTGATCCAAATGCAATGAAATTTTTACAGGAGCTTACATACATGTTGAAGAATGTTCACACCAAATTTCAGCTCAATTGGATGGATTCTTGATCGATTCGAAAATCACTTCGAATCGATCCCAAACTGGGCACGGATTCCGAGAACACGGGCCTGTGGGCCCCCCCTCACGTGCCAAGCAACCTCCCCAGGTTTTAGGCGGGATTTCAACCTTCCACGCCTATAAATAGAGCCCCTGGTCATTCAGAAAAGGGGTCGGAAGATTTGGAGAGGAAAAGCAAGCCCAGACGCTGCTAAAATCATTCCATAGCATTATTTCTGCTATTTTCTTCAGATTTGGTCACTACAACTGTTGTAATCACTTGTAATCTTTAAGGATAATCAATAAAAAAGAAAAAATTGGAGTGGACGTAGGCCGGAGATAGCCGAACCACTATAAAACTTGTGTCTCTGTTCTTTACTTTTGTGGTTGCTGTCTATTATATGTTGAGATCTGTTGTTTGTGTTTGAATATCATTAATTTATATTCATACACTGGTGCTTTCACGGTATTGGGTGTTTGTGGCCAATTTTGGCGCAAACATTTTGGTGCTTTCACTGAGAACAACTAGCACCCGCTACATCGGATTTGAAGAGTTTGAGGAATTTGGATTTGGAAGACAATGGCTAGACAGGATAGCAGAAGGCTAAGGGCTGAGAGAAGCCAACAAGGAGGAAGTCAGCAAGCATCCTCCGGAGGTGAGGAAGGACGGGCTTCAGTCTACATAACTCGGGATGAAATGGAAGCTATGGCCAATTCTTTGCAGGAGAGATTGTTGAAAAGTCAACAGGAAATGATGCAAACTTTCTTGGAACAAATGAGAGCTACAGGAATGCAGAGCTTAGGAACAGCTACAGCAGCTGCGGATGCAGGACAAGGAGCTAGGATTGTGGAACCCAATGAAGGACAGGATACGGAGCCAGAAGGCAATCAACAAGGGCTTCGGGGCAGGCCCACAGGATTCAATGCAGAAGTACCTTTGGAAGGAATTCAGCAAGCTAGAACTAACGTTGCTGCTAGTGAGCCACACGAGGAATATGTACCAGAGTTCCCTCGGGGGCATGGGGGGCAACCCCTACCAGACAATACAGGGTTAGTAGAGATGATTAGGAAGACTGTGCGAGGTGGGTTGACAAACGGAGATTTGGAAGGAGTGAATAGAAGTCCATTCGTTCGGGAGATAAGGATGGCTCGGAATCCACCTAAGTTCAAGCTACCTAGCGTGGAGGTATATGATGGTAAGACGGATCCAACAGATCATTTAATGAGGTACACCAGACACATGGAGGTGCTGGGGGCATCGGAGGAAGTGATGGCCCGATGTTTCCCTTTGTATTTGAAGGACTTGGCTGCAATGTGGTTTAGGCAACTGGGAGAAGGATCTATCAGGACTTGGAAGGAATTAGTGGAAAAGTTTCTAGGACAGTTTCGGGTTCACGTTAAGAGGCCAAAGAACGTGATGACTTTAACATCGGTAAAGCAAAGAATGGACGAATCACTTAGAACTTTTCTAACTCGATTCAGCGCGGCAGTCGCTTCGGTGGATCGGCCTGATCCATCAATGGTTTTAATGGCAGCAGTATCAGGAGTCAAGGAGAATTCGGATTTCAAGGTATCTCTGATACGAGATCCCCCGCGAAATCTCGACGAATTCTTTCATGAGGCAGAAAGGTTCCTTCGACAAGAAGATGCAAGTACGGATTTAAAGTCAAAAAAGGTTAGCACAATCGAGGTTGGAGCGGTATCCAAAAACGGTTCGGATAGGGATAAAGGAAAAAGGAAGTTAGATGACGACTCTGGAAACGCTAGAAAACGATGGAAGGACCCAAAGTTTTCCACATACACTGGATTGAACGAGACGCTGGAACGGATATACTTGGAAACTCGGAATCGCCTTCCCTACCGAAGGCCGGCTAGGAGGGAACCAACAGAGCGGGAAAGGACATCAGGAAGGCACTGTCTCTTCCATGATCTGGATGAACACGATACCAACAGCTGCAGGCACCTAAAGGATATAATCGAGGAGCATGTAAGGAATGGACAGTTGCAGCAATATGTTGGAACTCGGGATGCAACGGTGGAGCAGGAGCAACCGCCGACCACCTCACGCCGTGATGATGGGAGGCCCAGGGATGATCGTCGATTGATCATCCATTGACCAAGGTAATATGGAATAAGTAGCAAGCTGTTAGCAAACGGTAAAGTCATTTACACATGTACGGGGACGGAGATAGCCCCTAGGCACGCTCTGAATGATGATAACCCGGGACGCTATGATTTGTGAAATTTATTTCTTGCTTTCAGATTGGACATTGCTTTTCTTTTTGGATTTGGTTTTGGAGCTTGGATTGAGCTCCTGGTTTTTCTTGCTTTTTTATTTGGATTTTCCTTTGGACAATTGTTTTTGGTTTTGGATTCTGGTTTGGATTTCTGGTTTTCTGGTTTTGGATTTGAATTTTTGGGTTTGGATTTGGATTTTGGATTTGGATTTCGGATTTGAATTTTTGGATTTGGATTTTTGGGCTTTGGAATAGATTTTTGGTTGGACTTTTATCTGGTTTTTGATAAATGGTCGTCGGGTATGGATTATGCCTGGCAAGGGGTGAGTCACTTTACCCAAACAAGGTGAGTTGACTTATTCAGGTCGTCGAGTATGTACTATGCTCGGCAAGGGTCCGGAGTGACCAGGATTCGGCCTAGGACTTAGGCCCTCTATTATCATATATTATTTTCAGGTCGTCGAGTATGGACTATGCTTGGCAAGGGTCCGGAGAGATCAGGATTCGGCTTAGGACTTAAGCCATGGCATTTTACAGCGCCCAGGGACACTGGGCCAAGGTCGTTGAGTATGGACTATGCTCGGCAAGGGTCCGGAGAGATCAGGATTCGGCTTAGGACTTAAGCCATGGCATTTTACAGCGCCCAGGGACACTGGGCCAAGGTCGTTGAGTATGGACTATGCTCGGCAAGGGTCCGGAGAGATCAGGATTCGGCTTAGGACTTAAGCCATGGCATTTTACAGCGCCCAGGGACACTGGGCCAAGGTCGTTGAGTATGGACTATGCTCGGCAAGGGTCCGGAGAGATCAGGATTCGGCTTAGGACTTAAGCCATGGCATTTTACAGCGCCCAGGGACACTGGGCCAAGGTCGTTGAGTATGGACTATGCTCGGCAAGGGTCCAGAGAGATCAGGATTCGGCTTAGGACTTAAGCCATGGCATTTTACAGCGCCCAGGGACACTGGGCCAAGGTCGTTGAGTATGGACTATGCTCGGCAAGGGTCCGGAGAGATCAAGATTCGGCTTAGGACTTAAGCCATGGCATTTTACAACGCCCAGGGACACTGGGCCAAGGACATCAAGTATGGATCGCGCTTGGCAGGAACCCGGAGAGGTTATGGATTTGGCTATTGACCCGGAGAGGTCCTGGCTTCAGTTATTGGCTATTGGATAAGGATGGATTGGAACTCGGTTGTCGACTTCGAATGGATACGGAATTGGCTAAGGCTTTGGTTATTGGATATGGAACTGGACATCGACTCGAAGCAGTCAAGAATGATATACTCTGGCAATATGGCTTTGGACTTCGAATATTGGATTCGGAACTATTCAAAACACGTCTTGTTATCACAAGGCATGTTTTGGGGGGCAGACTGTTACCCCATTTTATGGTCAAAACGGGAATAACAACAAATTGGCAAGGAATTATGGATAGCAGGACTGGGAATAAAGGCTACGATGGATATCGTCAAAATTCTGTTGAACTCCGATCGAGACGAAATTGATTGAAAATGACGATAAGGACTATGAAAGGCTATGTTTCAAATATCAAGTTAATCGGAGTTCGTATGGAGGAAATATGATGGATTCAAGGTGGGAGAGGAATGTTGTTCGAACCCATCAGGTTCGATCCCATCAGGTTCGAAACACAAGTTAATCGGAGTTCGTATGGAGGAAATATGATGGATTCAAGGTGGGAGAGGAATGTTGTTCGAACCCATCAGGTTCGATCCCATCAGGTTCGAAACCATCAGGTTCGAACCCATCAGGTTCGAACCCATCAGGTTCGAACCCATCAGGTTCGAATCAACGGGAACTAGATTGGGTTCGAAAGGAATGACTTCAGTGCAATGGACATGGATTCGAATGATGGATATGGACTCAAAGATAGTGGATTCGAACGATGGACATGGACTAGAAGATAGTGGGTTCGAATGATGGACGCGGACTCGAAGATAGTGGATTCGAATGATGAAGCTCGAAGAAGGAAATGGATACGAAGTTTTAATGGATTCGTAGGAAATGATGGATTCGAAGTTCTGATGGATTCGTGGAAAATGATGGATTCGAAGTTCTGATGGATTCGTGGAAAGTGATGGATTCGAAGTTCTAATGGATTCGTGGAAAATGATGGAATCGAAGTTTTAATGGATTCGTAGGAAATGATGGATTCGAAGTTCTGATGGATTCGTGGAAAATGATGGATTCGAAGTTCTGATGGATTCGTGGAAAGTGATGGATTCGAAGTTCTAATGGATTCGTGGAAAATGATGGAATCGAAGTTTTGATGGATTCGTAGAAAGTGAATAGACACGAAGTTTTGATGGATTCGTAGAAAGTAAATGGATTCGAAGTTTCGATGGATTCGTAGGAGGTGAATGGATTCGAAGTTTGCATGGATTCGAGAGTTATGGAGTCGAAGGACTGAAGATGGATTCGAAGGGTATGGATTCGAGAGAGTTGGCCTCGTGGGTTCGAAATACATGGTTTCGAAGTAGACAGACCATGGGTTCGAACCAATTAGGACGCACGAATTCTAGAACTTGGATCGATCATATCTTCCAAACCGTTGATCCAAATGCAATGAAATTTTTACAGGAGCTTACATACATGTTGAAGAATGTTCACACCAAATTTCAGCTCAATTGGATGGATTCTTGATCGATTCGAAAATCACTTCGAATCGATCCCAAACTGGGCACGGATTCCGAGAACACGGGCCTGTGGGCCCCCCCTCACGTGCCAAGCAACCTCCCCAGGTTTTAGGCGGGATTTCAACCTTCCACGCCTATAAATAGAGCCCCTGGTCATTCAGAAAAGGGGTCGGAAGATTTGGAGAGGAAAAGCAAGCCCAGACGCTGCTAAAATCATTCCATAGCATTATTTCTGCTATTTTCTTCAGATTTGGTCACTACAACTGTTGTAATCACTTGTAATCTTCAAGGATAATCAATAAAAAAGAAAAAATTGGAGTGGACGTAGGCCGGAGATAGCCGAACCACTATAAAACTTGTGTCTCTGTTCTTTACTTTTGTGGTTGCTGTCTATTATATGTTGAGATCTGTTGTTTGTGTTTGAATATCATTAATTTATATTCATACACTGGTGCTTTCACGGTATTGGGTGTTTGTGGCCAATTTTGGCGCAAACACCAGTGATGGCTGAAAGCTGTAACAGATGTAGAACTCACAAATACCTTCGTTTTGACTGGTTTTTGCTCCCGTAACTCTAAACGAGCCAAGAGTTATGGCCCTCCGAAGAATCGATATCCATAGGGTGCAACATATACGGTGCAAGGTGCAACATCCGTCCAAAATGACGAAACAGTGCCGTACGACCTTTAGAAATGGGTGCATGGATTAGAAACGGTGCAGTACCATGGTGCATCACTCTCCAGCGATGGTAAATCATAGACCAGCCGCGGGAATTCCCTTTTACAGAAAAATCCACGTGACGAAAAAACGAAGGGTAAAAAACTTCCGTGACCCGATTGAGGTTCGGATAGGATTTTTTGGGTATGAAACTAACCGGTGACGGCTGAAAGCGGTCACAGATGTAGAACTCACAGATACCTTCGTTTTGACAGGTTGTGTCTCCCATAACTCTAAACGAGCCAAGAGTTATGGCCCTCCGAAGAATTGATATCCATAGGGTGCAACATCTACGGTGCAAGGTGCAACATCCGTCCAAAATGATGAAACAGTGCGTACGACCTTTAGAAACGGGTGCATGGATTGGAAACGGTGCAGTAACATGGTGCACCACTCTCCAGCGTTGGTAAATCATAGACCAGCCGCTGGGATCCCGTTTTACAGAAAAAATCCACGTGACGAAAAAACGAAGGGTAAAAAACTTCCATGACCCGATTGAGGTTCGGATAGGATTTTTTGGGTATGAAACTAACCAGTGACGGCTGAAAGCAGTAACAGATGTAGAACTCACAAATACCTTCGTTTTGACTGGTTATTGCTCCCGTAACTCTAAACGAGCCAAGAGTTATGGCCCTCCGAAGAATCGATATCCATAGGGTGCAACATCTACGGTGCAAGGTGCAACATCCGTCCAAAATGACGAAACAGTGCCGTACGACCTTTAGAAATGGGTGCATGGATTGGAAATGGTGCAGTACCATGGTGCATCACTCTCCAGCGATGGTAAATCATAGACCAGCCACTGGAATTCCCTTTTACAGAAAAATCCACGTGACGAAAAAACGAAGGGTAAAAAACTTCCGTGACCCGATTGAGGTTCGGATAGGATTTTTTGGGTATGAAACTAACCAGTGACGGCTGAAAGCAGTAACAGATGTAGAACTCACAGATACCTTCGTTTTGACAGGTTTTGGCTCCCGTAACTCTAAACGAGCAAAGAGTTATGGCCCTCCGAAGAATCGATATCCATAGGGTGCAACATCTACGGTGCAAGGTGCAACATCCGTCCAAAATGACGAAACAGTGCCGTACGACCTTTAGAAACGGGTGCATGGATTGGAAACGGTGCAGTACCATGGTGCACCACTCTCCAGCATTGGTAAATCATAGACCAGCCACGGGGATCCCGTTTTACAGAAAAAATCCACGTGACGAAAAAATGAAGGGTAAAAAACTTCCGTGACCCGATTGAGGTTCGGATAGGATTTTTTGGGTATGAAACTAACCGGTGACGGCTGAAAGCGGTCACAGATGTAGAACTCATAGATACCTTCGTTTTGACAGGTTGTGGCTCCCGTAACTCTAAACGAGCCAAGAGTTATGGCCCTCCGAAGAATCGATATCCATAGGGTGCAACATCTACGGTGCAAGGTGCAACATCCGTCCAAAATGATGAAACAGTGCGTACGACCTTTAGAAACGGGTGCATGGATTGGAAACGGTGCAGTACCATGGTGCACCACTCTCCAGCATTGGTAAGTCATAGACCAGCCGCTGGGATCCCGTTTTACAGAAAAAATCTACGTGACGAAAAAACGAAGGGTAAAAAACTTCCTTGACCCGATTGAGGTTCGGATAGGATTTTTTGGGTATGAAACTAACCAATGACGGCTGAAAGCAATAACAGATGTAGAACTCACAAATACCTTCGTTTTGACTGGTTTTTGCTCCCATAACTCTAAACGAGCCAAGAGTTATGGCCCTCCGAAGAATCGATATCCATAGGGTGCAACATATACGGTGCAAGGTGCAACATCCGTCCAAAATGACGAAACAATGCCGTACGACCTTTAGAAATGGGTGCATGGATTGGAAACGGTGCAGTACCATGGTGAATCACTCTCCAGCGATGGTAAATCATAAACCAGCCGCGGGAATTCCCTTTTACAGAAAAATCCACGTGACGAAAAAACGAAGGATAAAAAACTTCCATGACCCGATTGAGGTTCGGATAGGATTTTTTGGGTATGAAACTAACCAGTGACGGCTGAAAGCGGTCACAGCTGTAGAACTCACAGATACCTTCGTTTTGACAGGTTGTGGCTCCCGTAACTCTAAACGAGCCAAGAGTTATGGCCCTCCGAAGAATCGATATCCATAGGGTGCAACATCTACGATGCAAGGTGCAACATCCGTCCAAAATGACGAAACAGTGCGTACGACCTTTAGAAACAGGTGCATGGATTGGAAACGGTGCAGTACCATGGTGCACCACTCTCCAGCGTTGGTAAATCATAGACCAGCCGCTGGGATCCCGTTTTACAGAAAAAATCCACGTGACGAAAAAACGAAGGGTAAAAAACTTCCATGACCCGATTGAGGTTCGGATAGGATTTTTTGGGTATGAAACTAACCAGTGACGGCTGAAAGCTATAACAGATGTAGAACTCACAAATACCTTCGTTTTGACTGGTTTTTGCTCCCGTAACTCTAAACAAGCCAAGAGTTATGGCCCTCCGAAGAATCGATATCCATAGGGTGCAACATCTACGGTGCAAGGTGCAACATCCGTCCAAAATGACGAAACAGTGCCGTACGACCTTTAGAAATGGGTGCATGGATTGGAAACGGTGCAGTACCGTGGTGCACCACTCTCCAGCGTTGGTAAATCATAGACCAGCCGCTGGGATCCCGTTTTACAGAAAAAATCCACGTGACGAAAAAACGAAGGGTAAAAAACATCCATGACCCGATTGAGGTTCGGATAGGATTTTTTGGGTATGAAACTAACCAGTGACGGCTGAAAGCAGTAACAGATGTAGAACTCACAAATACCTTCGTTTTGACTGGTTGTTGCTCCCGTAACTCTAAACGAGCCAAGAGTTATGGCCCTCCGAAGAATCGATATCCATAGGGTGCAACATCTAAGGTGCAAGGTGCAACTTCCGTCCAAAATGACGAAACAGTGCGTACGACCTTTAGAAACGGGTGCATGGATTGGAAACGGTGCAGTACCATGGTGCACCACTCTCCAGCGTTGGTAATTCATAGACCAGCCGCGGGGATCCCGTTTTACAGAAAAAATCCACGTGACGAAAAAACGAAGGGTAAAAAATTTCCTTGACCCGATTGAGGTTCGGATAGGATTTTTTGGGTATGAAACTAACCAGTGACGGCTGAAAGCAGTAACAGATGTAGAACTCACAAATACCTTCGTTTTGACTGGTTGTTGCTCCCGTAACTCTAAACGAGCCAAGAGTTATGGCCCTCCGAAGAATCGATATCCATAGGGTGCAACATCTACGGTGCAAGGTGCAACATCCGTCCAAAATGACGAAACAGTGCGTACGACCTTTAGAAACGGGTGCATGGATTGGAAACGGTGCAGTACCATAGTGCACCACTCTCCAGAGTTGGTAAATCACAGACCAGCCACGGGGATCCCGTTTTACAGAAAAAATCCACGTGACGAAAAAACGAAGGGTAAAAAACTTCCGTGACCCGATTGAGGTTCGGATAGGATTTTTTGGGTATGAAACTAACCGGTGACGGCTGAAAGTGGTCACAGATGTAGAACTCACAGATACCTTCGTTTTGACAGGTTGTGGCTCCCGAAACTCTAAACGAGCCAAGAGTTATGGCCCTCCGAAGAATCGATATCCATAGGGTGCAACAGCTACGGTGCAAGGTGCAACATCCGTCCAAAATGACGAAACAGTGCGTACGACCTTTAGAAACGGGTGCATGGATTGGAAACGGTGCAGTACCATGGTGCACCACTCTCCAGCGTTGGTAAATCATAGACCAGCCGCTGGGATCCCGTTTTACAGAAAAAATCTACGTGACGAAAAAACGAAGGGTAAAAAACTTCCATGACCCGATTGAGGTTCGGATAGGATTTTTTGGGTATGAAACTAACCAGTGACGGCTGAAAGCAGTAACAGATGTAGAACTCATAAATACCTTCGTTTTGACTGGTTGTTGCTCCCGTAACTCTAAACGAGCCAAGAGTTATGGCCCTCCGAAGAATCGATATCCATAGGGTGCAACATCTACGGTGCAAGGTGCAACGTCCGTCCAAAATGACGAAACAGTGCCGTACGACCTTTAGAAATGGGTGCATGGATTGGAAACGGTGCAGTTCCATGGTGCATCACTCTCCAGCGATGGTAAATCATAGACCAGCCGCGGGAATTCCCTTTTACAGAAAAATCCACGTGACGAAAAAACGAAGGGTAAAAAACTTCCGTGACCCGATTGAGGTTCGGATAGGATTTTTTGGGTATGAAACTAACCAGTGACGGCTGAAAGTGGTCATTGCTGTAGAACTCACAGATACCTTCGTTTTGACAGGTTGTGTCTCCCGTAACTCTAAACGAGCCAAGAGTTATGGCCCTCCGAAGAATCGATATCCATAGGGTGCAACATCTACGGTGCAAGGTGCAACATCCGTCCAAAATGACGTAACAGTGCCGTACGACCTTTAGAAATGGGTGCATGGATTGGAAACGGTGCAGTTCCATGGTGCATCACTCTCCAGCGATGGTAAATCATAGACCAGCCGCGGGAATTCCCTTTTACAGAAAAATCCACGTGACGAAAAAACGAAGGGTAAAAAACTTCCATGACCCGATTGAGGTTCGGATAGGATTTTTTTGGTATTAAACTAACCAGTGACGGCTGAAAGCAGTAACAGATGTAGAACTCACAAATACCTTCGTTTTGACTTGTTGTTGCTCCCGTAACTCTAAACGAGCCAAGAGTTATGGCCCTCCGAAGAATCGATATCCATAGGGTGCAACATCTACGGTGCAAGGTGCAACATCCGTCCAAAATGACGAAACAGTGCGTACGACCTTTAGAAACGGGTGCATGGATTGGAAACGGTGCAGTACCATGGTGCACCACTCTCCAGCGTTGGTAAATCATAGACCAGCCATGGGGATCCCGTTTTACAGAAAAAATGCACGTGACGAAAAAGCGAAGGGTAAAAAACTTCCATGACCCGATTGAGGTTCGGATAGGATTTTTTGGGTATGAAACTAACCAGTGACGGATGAAAGCAGTAACAGATGTAGAACTCACAGATACCTTCGTTTTGACTGGTTGTTGCTCCCGTAAGTCTAAACGAGCCAAGAGTTAGGGCCCTCCGAAGAATCGATATCCATAGGGTGCAACATCTACGGTGCAAGGTTCAACATCCGTCCAAAATGACAAAACAGTGCTGTACGACCTTTAGAAACGGGTGCATGGATTGGAAACGGTGCAGTACCATGGTGCACCACTCTCCAGCGTTGGTAAATCATAGACCAGCCGCTGGGATCCCGTTTTACAGAAAAAATCCACGTGACGAAAAAACGAAGGGTAAAAAACTTCCATGACCCGATTGAGGTTCGGATAGGATTTTTTGGGTATGAAACTAACCAGTGACGGCTGAAAGCAGTAACAGATGTAGAACTCACAAATACCTTCGTTTTGACCGGTTGTTGCTCCCGTAACTCTAAACGAGCCAAGAGTTATGGCCCTCCGAAGAATCGATATCCATAGGGTGCAACATCTACGGTGCAAGGTGCAACATCCGTCCAAAATGACGAAACAGTGCCGTACGACCTTTAGAAATGGGTGCATGGATTGGAAACGGTGCAGTACCATGGTGCATCACTCTCCAGCGATGGTAAATCATAGACCAGCCGCGGGAATTCCCTTTTACAGAAAAATCCACGTGACGAAAAAACGAAGGGTAAAAAACTTCCGTGACCCGATTGAGTTTCGGATAGGATTTTTTGGCTATGAAACTAACCAGTGATGGCTGAAAGCTGTCACAGCTGTAGAACTCACAGATACCTTCATTTTGACAGGTTGTGGCTCCCGTAACTCTAAACGAGCCAAGAGTTATGGCCCTCCGAAGAATCGATATCCATAGGGTGCAACATCTACGGTGCAAGGTGCAACATCCGTCCAAAATGACGAAACAGTGCTTACGACCTTTAGAAACAGGTGCATGGATTGGAAATGGTGCAGTACCATGGTGCACCACTCTCCAGCGTTGGTAAATCATAGGCCAGCCGCTGGGATCCCGTTTTACAGAAAATATCCACGTGACGAAAAAACGAAGGGTAAAAAACTTCCATGACCCGGTTGAGGTTCGGATAGGATTTTTTGGGTATGAAACTAACCAGTGACGGCTGAAAGCGGTCACAGCTGTAGAACTCACAGATACCTTCGTTTTGACAGGTTGTGGCTCCCGTAACTCTAAACGAGCCAAGAGTTATGGCCCTCCGAAGAATCGATATCCATAGGGTGCAACATCTACGGTGCAAGGTGCAACATCCATCCAAAATGACGAAACAGTGCCGTACGACCTTTAGAAACGGGTGCATGGATTGGAAACGGTGCAGTACCATGGTGCACCACTCTCCAGCGTTGGTAAATCATAGACCAGCCACGGGGATCCCGTTTTACAGAAAAAATGCACGTGACGAAAAAGCGAAGGGTAAAAAACTTCCATGACCCGATTGAGGTTCGGATAGGATTTTTTGGGTATGAAACTAACCAGTGACGGCTGAAAGCAGTAACAGATGTAGAACTCACAGATACCTTCGTTTTGACTGGTTGTTGCTCCCGTAAGTCTAAACGAGCCAAGAGTTAGGGCCCTCCGAAGAATCGATATCCATAGGGTGCAACATCTACGGTGCAAGGTTCAACATCCGTCCAAAATGACAAAACAGTGCTGTACGACCTTTAGAAACGGGTGCATGGATTGGAAACGGTGCAGTACCATGGTGCACACCTCTCCAGCGTTGGTAAATCATAGACCAGCCGCTGGGATCCCGTTTTACAGAAAAAATCCACGTGACGAAAAAACGAAGGGTAAAAAACTTCCATGACCCGATTGAGGTTCGGATAGGATTTTTTGGGTATGAAACTAACCAGTGACGGCTGAAAGCAGTAACAGATGTAGAACTCACAAATACCTTCGTTTTGACCTGTTGTTGCTCCCGTAACTCTAAACGAGCCAAGAGTTATGGCCCTCCGAAGAATCGATATCCATAGGGTGCAACATCTACGGTGCAAGGTGCAACATCCGTCCAAAATGACGACAGTGCCGTACGACCTTTAGAAATGGGTGCATGGATTGGAAACGGTGCAGTACCATGGTGCATCACTCTCCAGCGATGGTAAATCATAGACCAGCCGTGGGAATTCCCTTTTACAGAAAAATCCACGTGACGAAAAAACGAAGGGTAAAAAACTTCCGTGACCCGATTGAGTTTCGGATAGGATTTTTTGGCTATGAAACTAACCAGTGATGGCTGTAAGCTGTCACAGCTGTAGAACTCACAGATACCTTCATTTTGACAGGTTGTGGCTCCCGTAACTCTAAACGAGCCAAGAGTTATGGCCCTCCGAAGAATCGATATCCATAGGGTGCAACATCTACGGTGCAAGGTGCAACATCCGTCCAAAATGACGAAACAGTGCTTACGACCTTTAGAAACAGGTGCATGGATTGGAAACGGTGCAGTACCATGGTGCACCACTCTCCAGCGTTGGTAAATCATAGGCCAGCCGCTGGGATCCCGTTTTACAGAAAAAATCCACGTGACGAAAAAACGAAGGGTAAAAAACTTCCATGACCCGATTGAGGTTCGGATAGGATTTTTTGGGTATGAAACTAACTAATGACGGCTGAAAGCTGTCACAGCTGTAGAACTCACAGATACCTTCATTTTGACAGGTTGTGGCTCCCGTACCTCTAAACGAGCCAAGAGTTATAGCCCTCCGAAGAATCGATATCCATAGGGTGCAACATCTACGGTGCAAGGTGCAACATCCGTCCAAAATGACGAAACAGTGCGTACGACCTTTAGAAACGGGTGCATGGATTGGAAACGGTGCAGTACCATGGTGCACCACTCTCCAGCGTTGGTAAATCATAGACCAGCCACGGGGATCCCGTTTTACAGAAAAAATCCACGTGACGAAAAAACGAAGGGTAAAAAACTTCCATGACCCGATTGAGGTTCGGATAGGATTTTTTGTGTATGAAACTAACCTGACGGCTGAAACCAGTCACAAATGTAGAACTCACAAATACCTTCGTTTTGACTGGTTGTTGCTCCTGTAACTCTAAACGAGCCAAGAGTTATGGCCCTCCGAAGAATCGATATCCATAGGGTGCAACATCTACGGTGCAAGGTGCAACATCCGTCCAATATGACGAAACAGTGTCGTACGACCTTTAGAAATGGGTGCATGGATTGGAAACGGTGCAGTACCATGGTGCAACACTCTCCAGCGATGGTAAATCATAGACCAGCCGCGGGAATTCCCTTTTACAGAAAAATCCACGTGACGAAAAAACGAAGGGTAAAAAACTTCCATGACCCGATTGAGGTTCGGATAGGATTTTTTGGGTATGAAACTAACCAGTGACGGCTGAAAGCGGTCACAGCTGTAGAACTCACAGATACCTTCGTTTTGACAGGTTGTGGCTCCCGTAACTCTAAACGAGCCAAGAGTTATGGCCCTCCGAAGAATCGATATTCATAGGGTGCAACATCTACGGTGCAAGGTGCAACATCCGTCCAAAATGACGAAATAGTGCGTACGACCTTTAGAAACGGGTGCATGGATTGGAAACGGTGCAGTACCATGGTGCACCACTCTCCAGCGTTGGTAAATCAAAGACCAGCCACAAGGATCCCGTTTTACAGAAAAAATCCACGTGACGAAAAAACGAAGGGTAAAAAACTTCCATGATCCGATTGTGGTTCGGATAGGATTTTTTGGGTATGAAACCAACCAGTGACGGCTGAAAGCAGTAACAGATGTAGAACTCACAAATACCTTCGTTTTGACTTGTTGTTGCTCCCGTAACTCTAAACGAGCCAAGAGTTATGGCCCTCCGAAGAATCGATATCCATAGGGTGCAACATCTACGGTGCAAGGTGCAACATCCGTCCAAAATGACGAAACAGTGTGTACGACCTTTAGAAACGGGTGCATGGATTGAAAACGGTGCAGTACCATGGTGCACCACTCTCCAGCATTGGTAAATCATAGACCAGCCACGGGGATCCCGTTTTACAGAAAAAATGCACGTGACGAAAAAGCGAAGGGTAAAAAACTTCCATGACCCGATTGAGGTTCGGATAGGATTTTTTGGGTATGAAACTAACCAGTGTCGGCTGAAAGCAGTAACAGATGTAGAACTCACAAATACCTTCGTTTTGACTGGTTGTTGCTCCAGTAACTCTAAACGAGCCAAGAGTTAGGGCCCTCCGAAGAATCGATATCCATAGGGTGCAACATCTACGGTGCAAGGTGCAACATCCGTCCAAAATGACGAAACAGTGTCGTACGACCTTTAGAAACGGGTGCATGGATTGGAAACGGTGCAGTACCATCGTGCACCACTCTCCAGCGTTGGTAAATCATAGACCAGCCGCTGGGATCCCGTTTTACAGAAAAAATCCACGTGACGAAAAAAGGAATGTTAAGAACTTCCATGACCCGATTGAGGTTCGGATAGGATTTTTTGGGTATGAAACTAACCAGTGACGGCTGAAAGCAGTAACAGATGTAGAACTCACAAATACCTTCGTTTTGACCGGTTGTTGCTCCCGTAACTCTAAACGAGCCAAGAGTTATGGCCCTCCGAAGAATCGATATCCATAGGGTGCAACATCTACGGTGCAAGGTGCAACATCCGTCCAAAATAACGAAACAGTGCCGTACGACCTTTAGAAATGGGTGCATGGATTGGAAACGGTGCAGTACCATGGTGCATCACTCTCCAGCGATGGTAAATCATAGACCAGCCGCGGGAATTCCCTTTTACAGAAAAATCCACGTGACGAAAAAACGAAGGGTAAAAAACTTCCGTGACCCGATTGAGTTTCGGATAGGATTTTTTGGCTATGAAACTAACCAGTGATGGCTGAAAGCTGTCACAGCTGTAGAACTCACAGATACCTTCATTTTGACAGGTTGTGGCTCCCGTAACTCTAAACGAGCCAAGAGTTATGGCCCTCCGAAGAATCGATATCCATAGGGTGCAACATCTACGGTGCAAGGTGCAACATCCGTCCAAAATGACGAAACAGTGCTTACGACCTTTAGAAACAGGTGCATGGATTGGAAATGGTGCAGTACCATGGTGCACCACTCTCCAGCGTTGGTAAATCATAGGCCAGCCGCTGGGATCGCGTTTTACAGAAAAAATCCACGTGACGAAAAAACGAAGGGTAAAAAACTTCCATGACCCGGTTGAGGTTCGGATAGGATTTTTTGGGTATGAAACTAACCAGTGACGGCTGAAAGCGGTCACAGCTGTAGAACTCACAGATACCTTCGTTTTGACAGGTTGTGGCTCCCGTAACTCTAAACGAGCCAAGAGTTATGGCCCTCCGAAGAATCGATATCCATAGGGTGCAACATCTACGGTGCAAGGTGCAACATCCATCCAAAATGACGAAACAGTGCCGTACGACCTTTAGAAACGGGTGCATGGATTGGAAACGGTGCAGTACCATGGTGCACCACTCTCCAGCGTTGGTAAATCATAGACCAGCCACGGGGATCCCGTTTTACAGAAAAAATCCACGTGACGAAAAAACGAAGGGTAAAAAACTTCCATGACCCGATTGAGGTTCGGATAGGATTTTTTAGGTATGAAACTAACCAGTGACGGCTGAAAGCGGTCATAGCTGTAGAACTCACAGATACCTTCGTTTTGACAGGTTGTGGCTCCCGTAACTCTAAACGAGCCAAGAGTTATGGCCCTCCAAAGAATCGATATCCATAGGGCGCAACATCTACGGTGCAAGGTGCAACATCCGTCCAAAATGACGAAACAGTGCGTACGACCTTTAGAAACGGGTGCATGGATTGGAAACGGTGCAGTACCATGGTGCACCACTCTCCAACGTTGGTAAATCATAGACCAGCCACGGGGATCCCGTTTTACAGAAAAAATCCATGTGACGAAAAAACGAAGGGTAAAAAACTTCCATGACCCGATTGAGTTTCGGATAGGATTTTTTGGGTATGAAACTAACCAGTGACGGCTGAAAGCGGTCACAGCTGTAGAACTCACAGATACCTTCGTTTTGACTGGTTGTGGCTCCCGTAACTCTAAACGAGCCAAGAGTTATGGCCCTCCGAAGAATCGACATCCATAGGGTGCAACATCTACGGTGCAAGGTGCAACATCCGTCCAAAATGACGAAACAGTGCGTACGACCTTTAGAAACGGGTGCATGGATTGGAAACGGTGCAGTACCATGGTGCACTAGTCTCCAGCGTTGGTAAATCATAGACCAGCCACGGGGATCCCGTTTTACAGAAAAAATCCACGTCAAGAAAAACGAAGGGTAAAAAACTTCCATGACCCGATTGAGGTTCGGATAGGATTTTTTGGGTATGAAACTAACCAGTGACGGCTGAAAGCAGTAACAGATGTAGAACTCACAAATACCTTCGTTTTGACTGGTTGTAGCTCCCGTAACTCTAAACGAGCCAAGAGTTATGGCCCTCCGAAGAATCGATATCCATAGGGTGCAACATCTACGGTGCAAGGTGCAACATCCGTCCAAAATGACGAAACAGTGCCGTACGACCTTTAGAAACGGGTGCATGGATTGGAAACGGTGCAGTACCATGGTGCACCACTCTCCAGCGTTGGTAAATCATAGACCAGCCACGGGGATCCCGTTTTACAGAAAAAATCCACGTGACGAAAAAACGAAGGGTAAAAAACTTCCATGACCCGATTGAGGTTCGGATAGGATTTTTTGGGTATGAAACTAACCAGTGACGGCTGAAAGCAGTAACAGATGTAGAACTCACAAATACCTTCGTTTTGACTGGTTGTTGCTCCAGTAACTCTAAACGAGCCAAGAGTTAGGGCCCTCCGAAGAATCGATATCCATAGGGTGCAACATCTACGGTGCAAGGTGCAACATCCGTCCAAAATGACGAAACAGTGTCGTACGACCTTTAGAAATGGGTGCATGGATTGGAAACGGTGCAGTACCATGGTGAATCAATCTCCAGCGATGGTAAATCATAGACCAGCCGCGGGAATTCCCTTTTACAGAAAAATCCACGTGACGAAAAAATGAAGGGTAAAAAACTTCCGTGACCCGATTGAGGTTCGGATAGGATTTTTTGGGTATGAAACTAACCAGTGACGGCTGAAAGCGGTCACAGCGGTAGAACTCACAGATACCTTCGTTTTGACAGGTTGTGGCTCCCGTAACTCTAAACGAGCCAAGAGTTATGGCCCTCCGAAGAATCGATATCCATAGGGTGCAACATCTACGGTGCAAGGTGCAACATCCGTCCAAAATGACGAAACAGTGCGTACGACCTTTAGAAATGGGTGCATGGATTGGAAACGGTGCAGTACCATGGTGCACCAGTCTCCAGCGTTGGTAAATCATAGACCAGCCACGGGGATCCCGTTTTACAGAAAAAATCCACGTCACGAAAAACGAAGGGTAAAAAACTTCCATGACCCGATTGAGGTTCGGATAGGATTTTATGGGTATGAAACTAACCAGTGACGGCTGAAAGCAGTAACAGATGTAGAACTCACAAATACCTTCGTTTTGACTGGTTGTAGCTCCCGTAACTCTAAACGAGCCAAGAGTTATGGCCCTCCGAAGAATCGATATCCATAGGGTGCAACATCTACGGTGCAAGGTGCAACATCCGTCCAAAATGACGAAACAGTGCCGTACGACCTTTAGAAATGGGTGCATGGATTGGAAACGGTGCAGTACCATGGTGCACCACTCTCCAGCGTTGGTAAATCATAGACCAGCCACGGGGATCCCGTTTTACAGAAAAAATCCACGTGACGAAAAAACGAAGGGTAAAAAACTTCCATGACCCGATTGAGGTTCGGATAGGATTTTTTGGGTATGAAACTAACCAGTGACGGCTGAAAGCAGTAACAGATGTAGAACTCAAAAATACCTTCGTTTTGACTGGTTGTTGCTCCAGTAACTCTAAACGAGCCAAGAGTTAGGGCCCTCCGAAGAATCGATATCCATAGGGTGCAACATCTACGGTGCAAGGTGCAACATCCGTCCAAAATGACGAAACAGTGTCGTACGACCTTTAGAAATGGGTGCATGGATTGGAAACGGTGCAGTACCATGGTGAATCAATCTCCAGCGATGGTAAATCATAGACCAGCCGCGGGAATTCCCTTTTACAGAAAAATCCACGTGACGAAAAAACGAAGGGTAAAAAACTTCCGTGACCCGATTGAGGTTCGGATAGGATTTTTTGGGTATGAAACTAACCAGTGACGGCTGAAAGCGGTCACAGCTGTAGAACTCACAGATACCTTCGTTTTGACAGGTTGTGGCTCCCGTAACTCTAAACGAGCCAAGAGTTATGGCCCTCCGAAGAATCGATATCCATAGGGTGCAACATCTACGGTGCAAGGTGCAACATCCGTCCAAAATGACGAAACAATGCGTACGACCTTTAGAAACGGGTGCATGGATTGGAAACGGTGCAGTACCATGGTGCACCACTCTCCAGCGTTGGTAAATCATAGACCAGCCGCGGGGATCCCGTTTTACAGAAAAAATCCACGTGACGAAAAAACGAAGGGTGAAAAACTTCCGTGACCCGATTGAGGTTCGGATAGGATTTTTTGGGTATGAAACTAACCGGTGACGGCTGAAAGCGGTCACAGATGTAGAACTCACAGATACCTTCAGTTTGACAGGTTGTGGCTCCCGTAACTCTAAACGAGCCAAGAGTTATGGCCCTCCGAAGAATCGATATCCATAGGGTGCAACATCTAGGGTGCAAGGTGCAACATCCGTCCAAAATGACGAAACAGTGCGTACGACCTTTAGAAACGGGGGCATGGAGTGGAAACGGTGCAGTACCATGGTGCACCACTCTCCAGCGTTGGTAAATCATAGACCAGCCGCGGGGATCCCGTTTTACAGAAAAATCCACGTGACGAAAAAACGAAGGGTAGAAAACTTTCGTGACCCGATTGAGGTTCGGATAGGATTTTTTGGGTATGAAACTAACCAGTGACGGCTGAAAGCAGTAACAGATGTAGAACTCACAAATACCTTCGTTTTGACTGGTTGTTGCTCCAGTAACTCTAAACGAGCCAAGAGTTAGGGCCCTCCGAAGAATCGATATCCATAGGGTGCAACATCTACGGTGCAAGGTGCAACATCCGTCCAAAATTACGAAACAGTGTCGTACGACCTTTAGAAACGGGTGCATGGATTGGAAACGGTGCAGTACCATAGTGCACCACTCTCCAGCGTTGGTAAATCATAGACCAGCCACGGGGATCCCGTTTTACAGAAAAAATCCACGTGACGAAAAAACGAAGGGTAAAAAACTTCCATGACCCGATTGAGGTTCGGATAGGATTTTTTGGGTATGAAACTAACCAGTGACGGCTGAAAGCAGTAACAGATGTAGAACTTACAAATACCTTCGTTTTGACTGGTTGTTGCTCCCGTAACTCTAAACGAGCCAAGAGTTATGGCCCTCCGAAGAATCGATATCCATAGGGTGCAACATCTACGGTGCAAGGTGCAACATCCGTCCAAAATGACGAAACAGTGTCGTACGACCTTTAGAAATGGGTGCATGGATTGGAAATGGTGCAGTACCATGGTGCATCACTCTCCAGCGATGGTAAATCATAGACCAGCCGCGGGAATTCCCTTTTACAGAAAAATCCACGTGATGAAAAAACGAAGGGTAAAAAACTTCCGTGACCCGATTGAGGTTCGGATAGGATTTTTTGGGTATGAAACTAACCAGTGACGGCTGAAAGCGGTCACAGCTGTAGAACTCACAGATACCTTCGTTTTGACAGGTTGTGGCTCCCGTAACTCTAAACGAGCCAAGAGTTATGGCCCTCCGAAGAATCGATATCCATAGGGTGCAACATCTACGGTGCAAGGTGCAACATCCGTCCAAAATGACGAAACAGTGCGTACGACCTTTAGAAACGGGTGCATGGATTGGAAACGGTGTAGTACCATGGTGCACCAGTCTCCAGCGTTGGTAAATCATAGACCAGCCACGGGGATCCCGTTTTACAGAAAAAATCCACGTCACGAAAAACGAAGGGTAAAAAACTTCCATGACCCGATTGAGGTTCGGATAGGATTTTTTGGGTATGAAACTAACCAGTGACGGCTGAAAGCAGTAACAGATGTAGAACTCACAAATACCTTCGTTTTGACTGGTTGTAGCTCCCGTAACTCTAAACGAGCCAAGAGTTATGGCCCTCCGAAGAATCGATATCCATAGGGTGCAACATCTACGGTGCAAGGTGCAACATCCGTCCAAAATGACGAAACAGTGCCGTACGACCTTTAGAAACGGGTGCATGGATTGGAAACGGTGCAGTACCATGGTGCACCACTCTCCAGCATTGGTAAATCATAGACCAGCCACGGGGATCCCGTTTTACAGAAAAAATCCACGTGACGAAAAAACGAAGGGTAAAAAACTTCCATGACCCGATTGAGGTTCGGATAGGATTTTTTGGGTATGAAACTAACCAGTGACGGCTGAAAGCAGTAACAGATGTAGAACTCACAAATACCTTCGTTTTGACTGGTTGTTGCTCCAGTAACTCTAAACGAGCCAAGAGTTAGGGCCCTCCGAAGAATCGATATCCATAGGGTGCAACATCTACGGTGCAAGGTGCAACATCCGTCCAAAATGACGAAACAGTGTCGTACGACCTTTAGAAATGGGTGCATGGATTGGAAACGGTGCAGTACCATGGTGAATCAATCTCCAGCGATGGTAAATAATAGACCAGCCGCGGGAATTCCCTTTTACAGAAAAATCCACGTGACGAAAAAACGAAGGGTAAAAAACTTCCGTGACCCGATTGAGGTTCGGATAGGATTTTTTGGGTATGAAACTAACCAGTGACGGCTGAAAGCGGTCACAGCGGTAGAACTCACAGATACCTTCGTTTTGACAGGTTGTGGCTCCCGTAACTCTAAACGAGCCAAGAGTTATGGCCCTCCGAAGAATCGATATCCATAGGGTGCAACATCTACGGTGCAAGGTGCAACATCCGTCCAAAATGACGAAACAGTGCGTGCGACCTTTAGAAATGGGTGCATGGATTGGAAACGGTGCAGTACCATGGTGCACCAGTCTCCAGCGTTGGTAAATCATAGACCAACCACGGGGATCCCGTTTTACAGAAAAAATCCACGTCACGAAAAACGAAGGGTAAAAAACTTCCATGACCCGATTGAGGTTCGGATAGGATTTTTTGGGTATGAAACTAACCAGTGAAGGCTGAAAGCAGTAACAGATGTAGAACTCACAAATACCTTCGTTTTGACTAGTTGTAGCTCCCGTAACTCTAAACGAGCCAAGAGTTATGGCCCTCCGAAGAATCGATATCCATAGGGTGCAACATCTACGGTGCAAGGTGCAACATCCGTCCAAAATGACGAAACAGTGCCGTACGACCTTTAGAAATGGGTGCATGGATTGGAAACGGTGCAGTACCATGGTGCACCACTCTCCAGCGTTGGTAAATCATAGACCAGCCACGGGGATCCCGTTTTACAGAAAAAATCCACGTGACGAAAAAACGAAGGGTAAAAAACTTCCATGACCCGATTGAGGTTCGGATAGGATTTTTTGGGTATGAAACTAACCAGTGACGGCTGAAAGCAGTAACAGATGTAGAACTCACAAATACCTTCGTTTTGACTGGTTGTTGCTCCAATAACTCTAAACGAGCCAAGAGTTAGGGCCCTCCGAAGAATCGATATCCATAGGGTGCAACATCTACGGTGCAAGGTGCAACATCCGTCCAAAATGACGAAACAGTGTCGTACGACCTTTAGAAATGGGTGCATGGATTGGAAACGGTGCAGTACCATGGTGAATCCATCTCCAGCGATGGTAAATCATAGACCAGCCGCGGGAATTCCCTTTTACAGAAAAATCCACGTGACGAAAAAACGAAGGGTAAAAAACTTCCGTGACCCGATTGAGGTTCGGATAGGATTTTTTGGGTATGAAACTAACCAGTGACGGCTGAAAGCGGTCACAGCTGTAGAACTCACAGATACCTTCGTTTTGACAGGTTGGGGCTCCCGTAACTCTAAACGAGCCAAGAGTTATGGCCCTCCGAAGAATCGATATCCATAGGGTGCAACATCTACGGTGCAAGGTGCAACATCCGTCCAAAATGACGAAACAGTGCGTACGACCTTTAGAAACGGGTGCATGGATTGGAAACGGTGTAGTACCATGGTGCACCACTCTCCAGCGTTGGTAAATCATAGACCAGCCGCGGGGATCCCGTTTTACAGAAAAAATCCACGTGACGAAAAAACGAAGGGTGAAAAACTTCCGTGACCCGATTGAGGTTCGGATAGGATTTTTTGGGTATGAAACTAACCGGTGACGGCTGAAAGCGGTCACAGATGTAGAACTCACAGATACCTTCAGTTTGACAGGTTGTGGCTCCCGTAACTCTAAACGAGCCAAGAGTTATGGCCCTCCGAAGAATCGATATCCATAGGGTGCAACATCTACGGTGCAAGGTGCAACATCCGTCCAAAATGACGAAACAGTGCGTACGACCTTTAGAAACGGGTGCATGGATTGGAAACGGTGCAGTACCATGGTGCACCACTCTCCAGCGTTGGTAAATCATAGACCAGCCGCGGGGATCCCGTTTTACAGAAAAATCCACGTGACGAAAAAACGAAGGGTAGAAAACTTTCGTGACCCGATTGAGGTTCGGATAGGATTTTTTGGGTATGAAACTAACCAGTGACGGCTGAAAGCAGTAACAGATGTAGAACTCACAAATACCTTCGTTTTGACTGGTTGTTGCTCCAGTAACTCTAAACGAGCCAAGAGTTAGGGCCCTCCGAAGAATCGATATCCATAGGGTGCAACATCTACGGTGCAAGGTGCAACATCCGTCCAAAATGACGAAACAGTGTCGTACGACCTTTAGAAATGGGTGCATGGATTGGAAACGGTGCAGTACCTTGGTGAATCAATCTCCAGCGATGGTAAATCATAGACCAGCCGCGGGAATTCCCTTTTACAGAAAAATCCACGTGACGAAAAAACGAAGGGTAAAAAACTTCCGTGACCCGATTGAGGTTCGGATAGGATTTTTTGGGTATGAAACTAACCAGTGACGGCTGAAAGCGGTCACAGCTGTAGAACTCACAGATACCTTCGTTTTGACAGGTTGTGGCTCCCGTAACTCTAAACGAGCCAAGAGTTATGGCCCTCCGAAGAATCGATATCCATAGGGTGCAACATCTACGGTGCAAGGTGCAACATCCGTCCAAAATGACGAAACAGTGCGTACGACATTTAGAAACGGGTGCATGGATTGGAAACGGTGCAGTACCATGGTGCACCACTCTCCAGCGTTGGTAAATCATAGACCAGCCGTGGGGATCCCGTTTTACAGAAAAAATCCACGTGACGAAAAAACGAAGGGTGAAAAACTTCCGTGACCCGATTGAGGTTCGGATAGGATTTTTTGGGTATGAAACTAACCGGTGACGGCTGAAAGCGGTCACAGATGTAGAACTCACAGATACCTTCAGTTTGACAGGTTGTGGCTCCCGTAACTCTAAACGAGCCAAGAGTTATGGCCCTCCGAAGAATCGATATCCATAGGGTGCAACATCTACGGTGCAAGGTGCAACATCCGTCCAAAATGACGAAACAGTGCGTACGACCTTTAGAAACGGGTGCATGGATTGGAAACGGTGCAGTACCATGGTGCACCACTCTCCAGCGTTGGTAAATCATAGACCAGCCGCGGGGATCCCGTTTTACAGAAAAATCCACGTGACGAAAAAACGAAGGGTAGAAAACTTTCGTGACCCGATTGAGGTTCGGATTGGATTTTTTGGGTATGAAACTAACCAGTGACGGCTGAAAGCGGTCAAAGCTGTAGAACTAACGGATACCTTCGTTTTGACTGGTTATGGCTCCCGTAACTCTAAACGAGCCAAGAGTTACGGCCCTCCGAAGAATCGATATCCATAGGGTGCAACATCTACGGTGCAAGGTGCAACATCCGTCCAAAATGACGAAACAGTGCGTACGACCTTTAGAAACGAGTGCATGGATTGGAAACGGTGCAGTACCATGGTGCACCAGTCTCCAGCGTTGGTAAATCATAGACCAGCCACGGGGATCCCGTTTTACAGAAAAAATCCACGTCACGAAAAACGAAGGGTAAAAAACTTCCATGACCCGATTGAGGTTCGGATAGGATTTTTTGGGTATGAAACTAACCAGTGACGGCTGAAAGCAGTAACAGATGTAGAACTCATAAATACCTTCGTTTTGACTGGTTGTTGCTCCCGTAACTCTAAACGAGCCAAGAGTTATGGCCCTCCGAAGAATCGATATCCATAGGGTGCAACATCTACGGTGCAAGGTGCAACATCCGTCCAAAATGACGAAACAGTGCCATACGACCTTTAGAAACGGGTGCATGGATTGGAAACGGTGCAGTACCATGGTGCACCACTCTCCAGCGTTGGTAAATCATAGACCAGCCACGGGGATCCCGTTTTACAGAAAAAATCCACGTGACGAAAAAACGAAGGGTAAAAAACTTCCATGACCCGATTGAGGTTCGGATAGGATTTTTTGGGTATGAAACTAACCAGTGACGGCTGAAAGCAGTAACAGATGTAGAACTCACAAATACCTTCGTTTTGACTGGTTGTTGCTCGAGTAACTCTAAACGAGCCAAGAGTTAGGGCATTCCGAAGAACCGATATCCATAGGGTGCAACATCTACGGTGCAAGGTGCAACATCCGTCCAAAATGACGAAACAGTGTCGTACGACCTTTAGAAACGGGTGCGTGGATTGGAAACGGTGCAGTACCATAGTGCACCACTCTCCAGCGTTGGTAAATCATAGACCAGCCACGGGGATCCCGTTTTACAGAAAAAATCCACGTGATGAAAAAACGAAGGGTGAAAAACTTCCATGACCTGATTGAGGTTCGGATAGGATTTTTTGGGTATGGAACTAACCATTGATGGCTGAAAGCAGTAACAGATGTAGAACTCACAAATACCTTCGTTTTGACTGGTTGTTGCTCCCGTAACTCTAAACGAGCCAAGAGTTATGGCCCTCCGAAGAATCGATATCCATAGGGTGCAACATCTACGGTGCAAGGTGCAACATCCATCCAAAATGACGAAACAGTGTCGTACGACCTTTAGAAATGGGTGCATGGATTGGAAATGGTGCAGTACCATGGTGCATCACTCTCCAGCGATGGTAAATGATAGACTAGCCGCGGGAATTCCCTTTTACAGAAAAATCCACGTGACGAAAAAACGAAGGGTAAAAAACTTCCGTGACCCGATTGAGGTTCGGATAGGATTTTTTGGGTATGGAACTAACCAGTGACGGCTGAAAGCGGTCACAACTGTAGAACTCACAGATACCTTCGTTTTGACAGGTTGTGGCTCCCGTAACTCTAAACGAGCCAAGAGTTATGGCCCTCCGAAGAATCGATATCCATAGGGTGCAACATCTACGGTGCAAGGTGCAACATCCGTCCAAAATGACGAAACAGTGCGTACGACCTTTAGAAACGGGTGCATGGATTGGAAACGGTGCAGTACCATGGTGCACCAGTCTCCAGCGTTGGTAAATCATAGACCAGCCACGGGGATCCCGTTTTACAGAAAAAATCCACGTCACGAAAAACGAAGGGTAAAAAACTTCCATGACCCGATTGAGGTTCGGATAGGATTTTTTGGGTATGAAACTAACCAGTGACGGCTGAAAGCAGTAACAGATGTAGAACTCACAAATACCTTCGTTTTGACTGGTTGTAGCTCTCTAAATGAGCCAAGAGTTATGGCCCTCCGAAGAATCGATATCCATAGGGTGCAACATCTACGGTGCAAGGTGCAACATCCGTCCAAAATGACGAAACAGTGTCGTACGACCTTTAGAAACGGGTGCATGGATTGGAAACGGTGCAGTACCATGGTGCACCACTCTCCAGTGTTGGTAAATCATAGACCAGCTACGGGGATCCCGTTTTACAGAAAAAATCCACGTGACGAAAAAACGAAGGGTAAAAAACTTCCATGACCCGATTGAGGTTCGGATAGGATTTTTTGGGTATGAAACTAACCAGTGACGGCTGAAAGCAGTAACAGATGTAGAACTCACAAATACCTTCGTTTTGACTGGTTGTAGCTCCCGTAACTCTAAACGAGCCAAGAGTTATGGCCCTCCGAAGAATCGATATCCATAGGGTGCAACATCTACGGTGCAAGGTGCAACATCCGTCCAAAATGACGAAACAGTGCCGTACGACCTTTAGAAACGGGTGCATGGATTGGAAATGGTGCAGTACCATGGTGCACCACTCTCCAGCATTGGTAAATCATAGACCAGCCACGGGGATCCCGTTTTACAGAAAAAATCCACGTGACGAAAAAACGAAGGGTAAAAAACTTCCATGACCCGATTGAGGTTCGGATAGGATTTTTTGGGTATGAAACTAACCAGTGACGGCTGAAAGCAGTAACAGATGTAGAACTCACAATTACCTTCGTTTTGACTGGTTGTTGCTCCAGTAACTCTAAACGAGCCAAGAGTTAGGGCCCTCCGAAGAATCGATATCCATAGGGTGCAACATCTACGGTGCAAGGTGCAACATCCGTCCAAAATGACGAAACAGTGTCGTACGACCTTTAGAAATGGGTGCATGGATTGGAAACGGTGCAGTACCATGGTGAATCAATCTCCAGCGATGGTAAATAATAGACCAGCCGCGGGAATTCCCTTTTACAGAAAAATCCACGTGACGAAAAAACGAAGGGTAAAAAACTTCCGTGACCCGATTGAGGTTCGGATAGGATTTTTTGGGTATGAAACTAACCAGTGACGGCTGAAAGCGGTCACAGCGGTAGAACTCACAGATACCTTCGTTTTGACAGGTTGTGGCTCCCGTAACTCTAAACGAGCCAAGAGTTATGGCCCTCCGAAGAATCGATATCCATAGGGTGCAACATCTACGGTGCAAGGTGCAACATCCGTCCAAAATGACGAAACAGTGCGTACGACCTTTAGAAACGGGTGCATGGATTGGAAACGGTGCAGTACCATGGTGCACCACTCTCCAGCGTTGGTAAATCATAGACCAGCCGCGGGGATCCCGTTTTACAGAAAAATCCACGTGACGAAAAAACGAAGGGTAAAAAACTTTCGTGACCCGATTGAGGTTCGGATAGGATTTTTTGGGTATGAAACTAACCAGTGATGGCTGAAAGCTGTCACAGCTGTAGAACTCACAGATACCTTCGTTTTGACAGGTTGTGGCTCCCGTACCTCTAAACGAGCCAAGAGTTATAGCCCTCCGAAGAATCGATATCCATAGGGTGCAACATCTACGGTGCAAGGTGCAACATCCGTCCAAAATGACGAAACAGTGCGTACGACCTTTAGAAACGGGTGCATGGATTGGAAACGGTGCAGTACCATGGTGCACCACTCTCCAGCGTTGGTAAATCATAGACCAGCCACGGGGATCCCGTTTTACAGAAAAAATCCACGTGACGAAAAAACGAAGGGTAAAAAACTTCCATGACCCGATTGAGGTTCGGATAGGATTTTTTGGGTATGAAACTAACCTGACGGCTGAAAGCAGTAACAGATGTAGAACTCACAAATAGCTTCGTTTTGACTGGTTGTTGCTCCAGTAACTCTAAACGAGCCAAGAGTTATGGCCCTCCGAAGAATCGATATCCATAGGGTGCAACATCTATGGTGCAAGGTGCAACATCCGTCCAATATGACGAAACAGTGTCGTACGACCTTTAGAAATGGGTGCATGGATTGGAAACGGTGCAGTACCATGGTGCAACACTCTCCAGCGATGGTAAATCATAGACCAGCCGCGGGAATTCCCTTTTACAGAAAAATCCACGTGACGAAAAAACGAAGGGTAAAAAACTTCCGTGACCCGATTGAGGTTCGGATAGGATTTTTTGGGTATGAAACTAACCAGTGACGGCTGAAAGCGGTCACAGCTGTAGAACTCACAGATACCTTCGTTTTGACAGGTTGTGGCTCCCGTAACTCTAAACGAGCCAAGAGTTATGGCCCTCCGAAGAATCGATATTCATAGGGTGCAACATCTACGGTGCAAGGTGCAACATCCGTCCAAAATGACGAAACAGTGCGTACGACCTTTAGAAACGGGTGCATGGATTGGAAACGGTGCAGTACCATGGTGCACCACTCTCCAGCGTTGGTAAATCAAAGACCAGCCACAAGGATCCCGTTTTAAAGAAAAAATCCACGTGACGAAAAAACGAAGGGTAAAAAACTTCCATGACCCGATTGAGGTTCTGTAACGACCCGTATTTTACGTGTCGATAAATCGTAGAATTTGCAGGTCGATAGTGTTGTTTGTGTTGCCTCTAGCTTGAGTCGTTTAGGAGTTGACCCGAGTGCAAGTGATGAGTCGTGACCGACTCATAGATAAGTCGTAGACGACTTAAGGGAATGGACCGAGTGGCATAGTAGTTGCCGACTTAAGATGAGAGGCGAGATAGGGGTCAAGTGATGAGTCGTGACCGACTCATAGGGGACCGACTCATAGGAGACCGACTCAAGAAGTTGGGCGACTCATAGGATGGACCGACTTAAGGATATGACCGACTTAAAGTGTTAACCGAGTTAGTGGGTTGCCGAGTTAAGAGAAGACCGACTCATAAGGTCAACAGGTTATAGGGTTGGCCGACTTAAGTGTTAGCCGACTCATGGGTAGTTGAGTCGGGTGGATAGTTGAGTCGTACAGACGGCTTAGTGTTAGGTCGTGAGTCGGCATCGTAGTTGAGTCGTGTGCATGCTGTCGTGTGCGTGTCTGTGTTGAGCTTGAGTCGGTAGGTGTTGAGTCGGCGGAGGTTTGTTGAGTCGTGTCTAGGATAAGCTGCTTATAAGCTAAGTCGTGAGGCACTGTGTTTGTGTTGAGTCGGCTTAGTGGATGAGTCGTGAGTCGTGTAGTTGGGTTGTATGAAAGATAGGTCGGCCTGTGTTTGAGTCGCGTGTGTTAACCCGCGTGTGTAGTGAGTCGGCAGTAATTGAGTCGTTGGGGTTGTTGAGTCGTAGGTCGTGGGTCTGATGAGTCGGCGACGACTCATGGGCGGACGACTCATGGGGTGTTCAGCCTATAAATAGAGGGGTTTGGCTCACTTTTTGGCACCGGTTTTTGAAGCGACGAAGTGCTGCCATTTTGGGAACTCGACTACAACATTTCTTCATCTTCTTTTCTCCATTCCAATCTAGTTCTAACATCCATCCAAGATCGAAGATTTAGATTGAAGATTCAAGTGCCAAAGTTGAAGATCTTCATCCGTTTGAGCTAGATTTCATCGATTGAAGCGAGATTTTGTCGGATCAAGCCTCGATCTCCGCTGTCCAGATCAGAAGTGATTAGTTTTCATAGTGTTTGGGTGATTTGGTGAGTGGTAGTTATCTCTCACGCGGATCCAAAGGAGTATATTGGATTGGTGGCTTGTTTGAGTATTAAAGTTAGAGATTTCATGCATTTTTCTTAGATCCGAGTCTAGATCCATTGTTTCCAAAGATGTTTACTTATGCAAGTTTATTTAACAAGTATTAGAGACAAAACCCATGTTTTATATTCGATAGATCTATGCTAAAAACCTATGAATCTTGCATGTTGGACTTATGCTCATTTATTTACGAAATTGCCATTATAGTTGATATTACTTATTAGATCTTGTTTGAATGCTTGAATGTTTAGATGTATGATTGATTTGATTGTTTCAAGTTAGCTTGTAGTTGATTTGGAACAAGATGATTCAAAAGCTAAGTGGAAAGGCTCTTGAATGGTGAAAGCTGCCTATAGCATATGAAGCGGATGTGGAAGCTCAAATGGATGGATTCAAGGATGTGGGGTCTTGCCATGATGCGAGAAGGCAAAGCATGATATTGAGATGGGACTTTGCTATGATGTGATGAGGCAAGACATAGGTTGAGATGGGACGGGTTACGATGACGTTCCAAGCACGTGCTGCGACGACGTGCAAAGTTATGTTGATAACTCGGTGATGCGATCCGAGTTGGTGATAATGGTTAGCTTGAGAGGCGCTCGAGCTAGTATGGAAGTAGTCATCGAGGAGGATGACTAGGAGGCTGAGATCTTATCGTTGTTGAAGGTTCTAGCATGCTCAAAGCAAGAGTACGTTGGAACGGGCTGCGACGACGTTCCAGGCACGGGCTGCGACGACGTGCTAGCACTCTGGGTAGTTGCGAAAATTCCTAGGCACGGGCTGCGACGACGTGCGAAGTTATGGCTAGAACCGGGGTTACCATTAGCCCTTGACAGGTGGTCATTCAATTAACGGTAAAATCAAAGCAAGGATATCAGTGTTAGCCAGAGTCATGGATGTTTGGTTGTATTATCATTCGGCTTCAAGAGCGGTGTTTTCTGGGTGCTTATCTGATCTTGGTTTAGGCCTTGGGGGTTTGTATTCGGAAAACATCGTCCTTGACTCGGGTGGTTATTGCTTTATTTTAATTACCTGCTATGCTATGATTGCTTCTCCTTAGTGTGGGTCTGGGGCTATCACTGTAGAAAGAGGTGGAGTGGGATGGTTTGGTTCCTATTCCTTTTATCCTTTATGCTCTTTTGGTATGTTTGATAGTTAATTTACTGCTCACTAAGACTTTGTCTGACTCAAGGTTTTATGTCTCCTCTTATTACCTTGGGCTGTTCATCCATGTTTGGGATGGGCAGACTAGGTAGCAGGTGACAGGTGCTGTGCTTGGAGTTCTACGCTGATGATGACGAAGACGAGCAGGAGGCTTTGCATATAAGTTTTCTTACTTTATGTACTGGGTGTTCCGCTGTTGTGTCTGATTGAGTGTTGTAGTGAGGCTTTGATGTATGGATGATTCATATGTTTGTATAAAACTGCTATGTTGCTAATATGATGATGTTATGTTCTATGGAGCTTCACTATACTATATTTCCCTATTGTATTTTATCCATGCGCTGTGAGTTGTACGATAGAGATTCTGCGATTTTATTTTACCCTGACTATCGTCCATGGCTGCCTGGCACACCTTTCAGCGCATTATTCTCTTGTTTCCGTGCGGGAGTCATGGGCGGTCGTCACGTTTGGTATCAGAGCTTTGGTTAATCGATTTTAGCCAACGCTCACTGACGTAACTACGTAAGAGAGACGTAATTGTATTTTGAAGGATGATTACTATATATAATATAGTAGCTTAGAAGGATTTGAACTCCTTATGCAGTTGTTTCTTAAGGTGTTCTAATCATTCCTTTTTACAGATACTAAGGATGAGTCGAAGTGAGAGACAAGCTGCGAGGGGTAGCCGTGCTGCTAGGGAAACTGTTGATTATGCTCCTATGTTTGAGGCCATGATGACTTCAATCATGAGGAGGATACCAGCTTCAGGATCATCTGTGGATGTGGGAGTTCAAGTCCAAGCTCCAAGACCGGTGGATTTTGCTAAGCTTTGCAAGGATTATACTTCTCTTGGAGGAAAAGCTTTCTTGGGGACAGAATCGACTATTGAGGTGCAGAGATGGATTGATGCTTGCCGAAGAATTTTTGGTGATCTAGGGATTGAAGATGCAACTAAGAGGAAGCTTGCATCGAGACAGCTTCAGGGAAGAGCTGCTGATTGGTGGAATTCTATCACCATAGATACGCCAGAAGAAGAGATTACTTGGGAGCAATTCCAAGTCAGATTTGAAGCTAAGTTCATCTCTACTTCTCAGAAATCTGTCTTGTTTAAGAGGTTTGTGGAGCTCAAGCAAGGGGGGAGACCTGTTCTTGAGTATATTTCTGAGTTTGAAGCTCTGTCCAAGTATGCCAGATCGTATATTGATTCTCCCTACCAGAAGAACGAGAAGTTTGTAACTGGTCTGGATGCTTATCTTGGGAGGTAGTTGGTGGATCATTTGGATGATCCATTTGAGAAGCTTGTGGAGAAAGCTCTTAGGCACGAGAGTTTGTTTCCTAAGGAAAGTTCTGTTGTTGCTGTAACCAGGGAAGGATCTAAACCACAGCAGAGTGGCAATAGGAAGAGGAAGCAGCAGCAAAAGAAGGGTAGGGATGGCCAGAAGAAGCCGAAGGGCGAAGTGACTTGCTATAATTGCCAGCAGAAGGGCCATCTTTCCAAGGATTGTAGGAATCCAAAGGCGCCGGCGAAATGCCACAACTGTGATAAGCCAGAGCATTTCAGGAAGGACTGTCCAGAACCGAGGAAGGACAGACAGGTTGTGCAAGCCTATGCTTTGGAAGCTGTTCCGTCGTCTTCAAAAGCTCCTACTGCTGAAGAGAAGGGGAAGAGTGTGGTGGTTCAAGGTACTCTTTCTATTTGTGGTGTTCCAGTTAGAGTGTTGTTTGATACTGGAGCGTCGCATTCTTTTGTTTGTGATGATTTGGTAGGACGGTTGGGTTTGAAACCGGATATTGTTGATAGGCCATTGGTTGTGACTAATCCGGTTGGGGGTTCGTCATGTTTGTGTATGATATGCCGTGGTCTAGTTGTGTCGAGTCATGATTGCTCGTTTGTTTATGATTGCTTTGTTCTGAACTTTGCGGGGTTCGGAATTATTTTGGGTATGGACTGGCTTAGGAAGTATGCGGCTAGGATTGATTGTGAGAGGCTTGAGGTGACAGTCGGGAATGTGGAAGGGCGAAAGGTTGTGATACGATGTAAGCATGAAGAAGGCGTCTTCATGAGCTTCATGTATTCGCTGGTTGTTCCACGGGATGGACTGTCATCGGTGCCTATTGTGAATGGATTTGAGGATGTCTTTGACGAAGTCAAAGGGTTGCCGCCGCATAGGGAGATCGAGTTTCGTATCGATCTAGTTGAGGGAGCCTGACCTGTTGTAATGCCTCTTAGGCGGATGGCACCGAGGGAGCAGCAAGAGCTGAAGGTGCAAATTGATGACCTTTTGCAGAAAGGATTCATTCGGGGAAGTGTGTCCGAATGGGGTGCACCAGTTGTGTTCGCAACCAAAGCTGATGGATCGTTGAGGTTGTGTGTTGATTATCGTGAGCTGAATAAGGTGACTAAGAAGAACAAGTATGTAACGACCCATATTTTACGTGTCGATAGGTCGTAGAATTACAGGTCATTAGTGTTGTTCATATTGTTCTAGCCTGAGTCGTTTAGAATGATAACTCGTGAGTTAGGGGTTTGTGACCGACCTAAGAGCTAATGGTTTAGAGTTATGGTCGAGTTAAGGGGAGACCGACTTAACAGTATAGCCGACTTAAGGAAATAGGTCGTGCACGAGTTATAAAGCTAACAGGTTAGAAAGGTGAGCGACTCATGTTTGGACCGAGTTAAGGTTTGGCCGGGCTAGGAACTGAACGACTTAAGGTGTTTTGCCGACCTAAGAGTTACCGGGTTAAGAGCTAGCGACTTAAGCCCTTCACCGAGCTATAGGAGTTAACACGCTAAGGGGGATACCGACTTAGAGTGTGACCGAGATAGGTTGAGTCGTTACCGGGTTATGGGATGAGTCGTGTTCAACCTATAAAGAGTTCGACCTAGAGTTAGCTTGTGTGGTGTTAGGTCGGCACGGTGGGTAAGTCGTCGTACGACTTAAGACTTAGGTGTGTTAGCGGCTGTGTGTTGAGTCGTTGGTCAGTTGGGTCGTAGGTCGGCAGGGTGCGTTGAGTCGTGAGTCGGCGTGTGTTCTGGGTTTAGGTCGGCAGGAAACTAGGTCGTGTGACCCTATGTGTATGTCGTGTGGTTGGGTCGGTGTCTTAGGGTTAAGTCGTAGTAGTTGAGTCGCATAGGTCGGCAGCGACCTATGTTAGGTCGGAATCTTTTAGGCCGGTAACGACCTAATAGCGAGCTCCGAGTTAAGAAGACAGCCGGGCTAAGGGGGATTCCAGCCTATAAATAGAGGGGTTCGGCTCACTTTTTGGCACCGGTTTTTGAAGCGACGAAGTGCTGCCATTTTGGGAACTCGACTACAACATTTCTTCATCTTCTTTTCTCCATTCCAATCTAGTTCTAACATCCATCCAAGATCGAAGATCGAGATCGAAGATCCAAGTGCCAAGGTTGAAGATTTTCATCCGAAGAAGCTAGATTTCACCGTTTCAAGTGAAATTTCTCCGGATCAAGCTCAAGTCCTTGCTGTCCAGATCTGAAGTTGATTGATTTTAGGTTGTTTTGGTGATTTGGTGAGTGGTAGTTATCTCTCACGCGGATCCAAAGGAGTATATTGGATTGGTAGCTTGTTTGAGTGTTAAAGTTAGAGATTTCATGCATTTTTCTAAGATCCAAGTCTAGATCCATTGTTTCCATAGATGTTTGTTTATGCAAGTTTGTTTAACAAGTGTTAGAGACAAAACCCATGTTTTATATTTGATAGATCTATGCTAAAAACCTATGAATCGTGCATGTTGGACTTTTGCTCATTTATTTACGAAATTGCCATTATAGTTAATATTGCTTATTAGATCTTGTTTGAATGCTTGAATGTTTGGATGTATGATTGATTGATTGTTTCAAGTTAGCTTGTAGTTGATTTGGGACAAGATGATTGAAGATGATTCAAAAGCTACGGAAGAAGGCTCTTGAATGGTGAAAGCTGCTTAAGGCATATGTAGCGGATGTTGAAGCTCATATGTATAGATTGGATGATGTTGAGATGGAACTTTGCCATGATGCGATGAGGCAAACCATGTTGTTGAGTTGAGACCTTGCTTTGATGCGATGAAGCGGGGTATGATGTGAGTCTTGGCTTAATCCAGGCAGGGATCATTCCAAGCATGATGATGACTTGAAGGGTAGTTCAAGTTGGTTGATAATGGAGTCGCTCAAGAGGTAGCTTGGGCTAAGTTGAGGATAGTCGTCGAGAAGGATGGCTAGGAGGCTTGGATCTCATCGTTGTTGAAGGTTCTAGCATGCTCAAAAGCAAGAGTACATGGGGCGCCCATAACAACTACAGGTAGGTAGTTGGGACACCCAAAAGACTACAGGTAGGTAGTCGAGTACTCTGGGCAAAGTAGATAAGTCCTAGGCACAAGGCAGTGTGCGGAGTTATGGTTAGAACCGGGGTTACCATTAGCCCTTGACAGGTGGTCATTCAACTAACGGTGAAATCAAGGCAAAGATAACAGTGATAGCCAGAGTCATGGATGTTTGGTTGTATTATCATTCGGCCTCAAGAGCGGTGTTTTCTGGGTGCTTATCTGATCTTGGTTTAGGCCTTGGGGGTTTGTATTTGGAAAACATCGTCCTTGACTCGAGTGGTTATTGCTTTACCTTAATTGTCTATATTGATATGATTGCTTCTCCTTAGTGTGTGTCTGGGGGCTATCACTGTAGAAAGAGGTGGAGTGGGATGGTTTGGTTCCTATTCCTTTTACCCCTTATGCTCTTTTGGTATGTTTGATAGTTAATTTACTGCTCACTAAGACTTTGTCTGACTCAAGGTTTTATGTCTCCTCTTATTACCTTGGGCTGTTCATCCATGTTTGGGATGGGCAGACTAGGTAGCAGGTGACGGGTGCTGTGCTTGGAGTTCTACGCTGAAGATGACGAAGACGAGCAGGAGGCTTTGCATATTAGTTTTCTTACTATATGTACTGGGTATCCGCTGCTGTATTTGGTTGAGTGATTTGTAGTGAGGCTTTCATGTATGGATTTGTGTAGATGATTGTATAAAACTGCTATGTTGCTTATATGATGATGTTATGTTCTATGGAGCTTCACTATATTATATTTCTCTATTGTATTTTATCCATGCGCTGTGAGTTATACGATAGATTCTGCAATGTTTATTTTACCCTTGACTATCGTCCATGGCTGCCTAGCACGTCTTTCAGCGCACTATTCCCTTGTTTTGGTATTGGGAGTCATGGGCGGTCGTCACATTTGGTATCAAAGCTTTGGTTAATCGATTTTAGCCAACGCTCGCTGACGTAACTACGTAAGAGAGACGTAATTGTATTTTGAAGGATGATTACTATATATGATATAGTAGCTTAGAAGGATTTGAACTCCTTATGCAGTTGTTTCTTAAGGTGTTCTAATCATTCCTTTTTACAGATATTAAGGATGACTCGAAGTGAGAGACAAGCTGCGAGGGATAGCCGTGCTGCTAGGGAAGCTGTTGATTATGCTCCTATGTTTGAGGCCATGATGACTTCAATCATGAGGAGGATACCAGCTTCAGGATCATCTGTGGATGTGGGAGTTCAAGTCCAAGCTCCAAGACCGGTGGATTTTGCTAAGCTTTGCAAGGATTATACTTCTCTTGGAGGAAAAGCTTTCTTGGGGACGGAGTCGACTATTGAAGTGCAGAGATGGATTGATGCTTGCAGAAGAATCTTTGGTGACTTAGGGATTGAGGATGAAACCAAGAGAAAGCTTGCATCGAGACAGCTTCAGGGAAGAGCTGCTGATTGGTGGAATTCTATCACTATAGATACACCAGAGGAAGAGATTACTTGGGAGCAATTCCAAGTTAGATTTGAAGCTAAGTTCATCTCTACTGCTCAGAAATCGGTCTTGTTTAAGAGGTTTGTGGAGCTCAAGCAAGGTGGGAGGCCTGTTCTTGAGTATATTTCTGAGTTTGAAGCTTTGTCTAAGTATGCCAGATCGTACATTGATTCTCCCTACCAGAAGAATGAAAAGTTTGTGACTGGTCTGGATGCTTATCTTGGGAGGCAGTTAGTGGATCATCTGGACGATCCATTTGAGAAGCTTGTGGAAAAAGCTCTTAGACATGAGAGTTTGTTTCCTAGGGAAAGTACTGTTGTTGCTGTAACTAGGGAAGGATCTAAACCACAACAGAATGGCAATAAGAAGAGGAAGCAGCAGCAACAGAGGGGTAAGGATGGCCAGAAGAAGCCGAAGGGCGAAGTGACTTGCTATAACTGCCAGCAGAAGGGCCATCTTTACAAAGACTGTAAGAATCCCAAAGTGCCGGGAAAGTGTTACAACTGTGATAAGCTGGGACATATCAAGAAGGATTGTCCAGAGCCAAGGAAGGATAGGCAGATGGTGCAAGCTTATGCCTTGGGAGCGGTGCCGTCATCTTCGAAAGCTCCTACAGCTGAAGAGAAGGGGAAGAGTGTGGTGGTTCAAGGTACTCTTTCTATTTGTGGTGTTCCAGTTAGAGTGTTGTTTGATACTGGAGCATCGCATTCTTTTGTTTGTGATGATTTGGTAGGCCGGTTGGGTTTGAAACCGGATATTGTTGATAGGCCATTGGTTGTGACTAATCCGGTTGGGGGTTCGTCATGTTTGTGTATGTTATGCCGTGGTCTAGTTGTGTCGAGTCATGATTGCTCGTTTGTTTGTGATTGCTTTGTTCTGAACTTTGTGGGGTTCGGAATTATTTTGGGTATGGACTGGCTTAGGAAGTATGCGGCAAGGATTGATTGTGAGAGGCTGGAGGTGACAGTCGGGAATGTGGAAGGGCGAAAGGTTGTGATACGATGTAAGCATGAGGAAGGCGTCTTCATGAGCTTCATGTATTCGCTGGTTGTTCCACGGGATGGACTGTCATCGGTGCCTATTGTGAATGGATTTGAGGACGTCTTTGACGAAGTCAAAGGGTTGCCGCCGCATAGGGAGATCGAGTTTCGTATCGATCTAGTTGAGGGAGCCAGACCTGTTGTGATGCCTCTTAGGCGAATGGCACCGAGGGAGCAGCAAGAGCTGAAGGTGCAAGTTGATGACCTTTTGCAGAAAGGATTCATTCGGAGAAGTGTGTCCGAATGGGGTGCGCCAGTTGTGTTCGCAACCAAAGCGGATGGATCGTTGAGGTTGTGGGTGGATTATCGTGAGCTGAATAAGGTGACTAAGAAGAACAAGTATCCATTGCCGAGAATAGATGACTTGTTTGATCAGCTTCACGAGGCTAAGGTGTTTTCTCAGATGGATTTGGCAACGGGATTTCACCAGTTGAGAGTGGCGAAGGATAGTGTGCCGAAGACTCCTTTCAGGACACCATCCGGGTTTTATGAGTGGCTGGTAATGCCGTTTGGATTGACTAACGCACCAGCATATTTTGTGGATCTTATGAATAGAGTATTCAGAGATCAGTTGAATAAGTTCGTGCTTGTGTTCGTGGATGATATTTTGATTTATTCCAGAACTGAGGAAGAGCACAAGACGCACTTGAGAATTGTTTTGGAAATCTTACGGAAACATCAGCTGAAGGCTAAGTTTTCGAAGTGTCACTTCTGGAAGAATGAAGTGAGGTTCTTAGGCCATGTTATCTCTGGAAATGGAATAGCGGTTGACCCCGCTAAGGTGGCAGCGATCCAGGATTGGGTTAGACCTAAGAATGCATCTGATGTGAGAAGTTTTCTTGGATTAGCAGGATATTATCGTCGGTTTATCAAAGACTTTTCCAAGATAGCTGCACCATTGACAGGATTGACGAAGAAGAACCAAGTGTTCAGATGGGATGTTAAGTGTGAGCAAGCTTTCGTAATCCTGAAAGAGCGACTGACGAGTGCTCCTGTTTTGACTATTCCTGGTGGGAATGATGAGATGGTGGTTTATACCGATGCATGTGGCACTGGACTTGGAGCAGTGCTAATGCAGAAGGATAAAGTTGTTGCGTATGCAAGTCGACAACTGAAGCCGCATGAAAGGAATTATCCGACTCATGATTTGGAGTTAGCGGCGATTGTGTTTGCTTTGAAGATGTGGAGACATTATCTATTGGGAGTTAGATTCGAGTTGTTTACAGATCATAAGTCATTGAAGTATCTGTTCCCCCAAAAGGATTTAAATCTTCGACAGCAACGGTGGCTGGAGTTTCTAGCATCTTATGATTTTGGTATAGCCTATACTCCGGGAAAAGGTAACGCAGTGGCTGATGCGTTAAGTCGAAGACATGCAGGTTTGGGAGCCATGTTTTCGGAATGGAAGAGCCTCGAGTATTTGGCTGAGTTTGATTTCAGGCCTAGATGTGAATTGGAACCTGAGATGTTGGCAAACTTATCGTTAAGACCTACTCTTGTGGAAAGAATTGGCAAGAGCCAAAAGAGAGATGATAAGCTTGTCAAGATTATCCGTGATTTGCAATCTGGATTGGAACCAGAGAAGGATAAAGGATTCGAGGTCGATCGAGAGGGTTGGCTTCGAAAGCAAGAACGATTGGTTGTTCCCGATGTAGATGGATTGAGAGATGAAGTTCTGAGGGAAAGTCATCACTCGAAGTTGACAATTCATCCAGGTGGAAATAAGATGTATCGGGATATGAAGAGAACCTACTACTGGGAAGGTATGAAGAAAGATGTTGGAAATTTTATTTCCAAGTGTATGAACTGCCAGTTGGTGAAAGCTGAGCAGAAGAAGCCCAGTGGATTGCTTCAGCCATTAGAGGTTCCTACATGGAAGTGGGAGCAAGTGTCGATGGATTTTATCGATGGTCTACCTAGGACAAGAGCAGGGAATGAAGGGATTTGGGTCATAGTAGATCGTTTGACTAAGAGTGCAAGGTTCATTCCTGTTCGATCGACTAGGACTGCATCGAAGTTGGCTGAACTGTACGTGAAATGGATTGTTCGATTCCATGGTGTTCCGAAGAGTATAGTGAGCGATCGAGACCCATTGTTCACTAGTAGGTTTTGGAAGAGCTTCCAGGAAGTTTTGGGAACCGAGTTGTGTTTGAGTACAGCTTATCACCCTCAAACAGATGGTCAGACTGAGAGAGTCAACCGAGTTTTGGAAGATCTTCTTAGAGCATGTGTTTTGGACTTCGGAGGATCATGGGAAGATCACCTTCATTTGGTGGAGTTTGCTTATAATAACAGTTATCAGTCGAGTATTGGTATGGCACCATATGAGGCATTATATGGAAGACCGTGTAACTCTCCGACATGTTGGTTGGAAACTGGAGAAAAGCTGATACTTGGGCCAGAGATGATTCGACAGACTTCGGATTGTATAGAGATCATTCGGCAACGAATGAAGGCAGCCCAAGATCGTCAGAAAAGTTATGCCGATAATCGTCGTAAGGATTTGGAATTCGACGTAGGTGATATGGTTTTTGTGAAGATTTCTCCATTGAAGAATGTTATTAGATTCGGGAAGAAAGGGAAATTGACTCCGAGATTTGTTGGACCATTTCCGATTATCGAGCGAATTGGAAAGCTCGCTTATAGATTGGAGTTACCGGAAAAGATGGCGGGTGTGCACAATGTTTTTCACGTATCTTATCTACGGAAGTATGTGCATGACCTGAGTACGGTGGTTTCTGCTGATAGCTGTGAAGACTTAGAGGTTGATCCCGTGGATACGAGACCTCGTGAGCCGCTTCGTATTGTTGAAACCGATACGAAACAGCTTAGGAGGAAGACGATTACGCTGCTCAAGGTACAATGGAGTGATGATGTTAACGACTGTACATGGGAGGAGGAAGAGAGGATGAAGGCAGCTCATCCCGGACTCTTCAAGGTATGGCCCTAAAGTGTCGTGACATCTCATGAATTTGTAGCTTGTTCTAAGTCTTAGAATTCTGCATGCTAGGTTAGAATTGGATGCATGGTTTGTTGATTGCTATGAATGATAGGCATGCAGAATAATTTTGATTGCTGTTGTTTGCTTGGAATTTCGGGGGCGAAATTCCTAAGGGGGAGAGAATGTAACGACCCATATTTTACGTGTCGATAGGTCGTAGAATTACAGGTCATTAGTGTTGTTCATATTGTTCTAGCCTGATTCGTTTAGAATGATAACTCGTGAGTTAGGGGTTTGTGACCGACCTAAGAGCTAATGGTTTAGAGTTATGGTCGAGTTAAGGGGAGACCGACTTAACAGTATAGCCGACTTAAGGAAATAGGTCGTGCACGAGTTATAAAGCTAACAGGTTAGAAAGGTGAGCGACTCATGTTTGGACCGAGTTAAGGTTTGGCCGGGCTAGGAACTGAACGACTTAAGGTGTTTTGCCGACCTAAGAGTTACCGGGTTAAGAGCTAGCGACTTAAGCCCTTCACCGAGCTATAGGAGTTAACACGCTAAGGGGGATACCGACTTAGAGTGTGACCGAGATAGGTTGAGTCGTTACCGGGTTATGGGATGAGTCGTGTTCAACCTATAAAGAGTTCGACCTAGAGTTAGCTTGTGTGATGTTAGGTCGGCACGGTGGGTAAGTCGTCGTACGACTTAAGACTTAGGTGTGTTAGCGGCTGTGTGTTGAGTCGTTGGTCAGTTGGGTCGTAGGTCGGCAGGGTGCGTTGAGTCGTGAGTCGGCGTGTGTTCTGGGTTTAGGTCGGCAGGAAACTAGGTCGTGTGACCCTATGTGTATGTCGTGTGGTTGGTTCGGTGTCTTAGGGTTAAGTCGTAGTAGTTGAGTCGCATAGGTCGACAGCGACCTATGTTAGGTCGTAATCTTTTAGGCCGGTAACGACCTAATAGCGAGCTCCGAGTTAAGAAGACAGCCGAGCTAAGGGGGATTCCAGCCTATAAATAGAGGGGTTCGGCTCACTTTTTGGCACCGGTTTTTGAAGCGACGAAGTGCTGCCATTTTGGGAACTCGACTACAACATTTCTTCATCTTCTTTTCTCCATTCCAATCTAGTTCTAACATCCATCCAAGATCGAAGATCGAGATCGAAGATCCAAGTGCCAAGGTTGAAGATTTTCATCCGAAGAAGCTAGATTTCACCGTTTCAAGTGAAATTTCTCCGGATCAAGCTCAAGTCCTTGCTGTCCAGATCTGAAGTTGATTGATTTTAGGTTGTTTTGGTGATTTGGTGAGTGGTAGTTATCTCTCACGCGAATCCAAAGGAGTATATTGGATTGGTAGCTTGTTTGAGTGTTAAAGTTAGAGATTTCATGCATTTTTCTTAGATCCAAGTCTAGATCCATTGTTTCCATAGATGTTTGTTTATGCAAGTTTGTTTAACAAGTGTTAGAGACAAAACCCATGTTTTATATTTGATAGATCTATTCTAAAAACCTATGAATCGTGCATGTTGGACTTTTGCTCATTTATTTACGAAATTGCCATTATAGTTAATATTGCTTATTAGATCTTGTTTGAATGCTTGAATGTTTGGATGTATGATTGATTGATTGTTTCAAGTTAGCTTGTAGTTGATTTGGGACAAGATGATTGAAGATGATTCAAAAGCTACGGAAGAAGGCTCTTGAATGGTGAAAGCTGCTTAAGGCATATGTAGCAGATGTTGAAGCTCATATGTATAGATTGGATGATGTTGAGATGGAACTTTGCCATGATGCGATGAGGCAAACCATGTTGTTGAGTTGAGACCTTGCTTTGATGCGATGAAGCGGGGTATGATGTGAGTCTTGGCTTAATCCAGGCAGGGATCATTCCAAGCATGATGATGACTTGAAGGGTAGTTCAAGTTGGTTGATAATGGAGTCGCTCAAGAGGTAGCTTGGGCTAAGTTGAGGATAGTCGTCGAGAAGGATGGCTAGGAGGCTTGGATCTCATCGTTGTTGAAGGTTCTAGCATGCTCAAAAGCAAGAGTACATGGGGCGCCCATAACAACTACAGGTAGGTAGTTGGGACACCCAAAAGACTACAGGTAGGTAGTCGAGTACTCTGGGCAAAGTAGATAAGTCCTAGGCACAAGGCAGTGTGCGGAGTTATGGTTAGAACCGGGGTTACCATTAGCCCTTGACAGGTGGTCATTCAACTAACGGTGAAATCAAGGCAAAGATAACAGTGATAGCCAGAGTCATGGATGTTTGGTTGTATTATCATTCGGCCTCAAGAGCGGTGTTTTCTGGGTGCTTATCTGATCTTGGTTTAGGCCTTGGGGGTTTGTATTTGGAAAACATCGTCCTTGACTCGAGTGGTTATTGCTTTACCTTAATTGTCTATATTGATATGATTGCTTCTCCTTAGTGTGTGTCTGGGGGCTATCACTGTAGAAAGAGGTGGAGTGGGATGGTTTGGTTCCTATTCCTTTTATCCCTTATGCTCTTTTGGTATGTTTGATAGTTAATTTACTGCTCACTAAGACTTTGTCTGACTCAAGGTTTTATGTCTCCTCTTATTACCTTGGGCTGTTCATCCATGTTTGGGATGGGCAGACTAGGTAGCAGGTGACGGGTGCTGTGCTTGGAGTTCTACGCTGAAGATGACGAAGACGAGCAGGAGGCTTTGCATATTAGTTTTCTTACTATATGTATTGGGTATCCGCTGCTGTATTTGGTTGAGTGATTTGTAGTGAGGCTTTCATGTATGGATTTGTGTAGATGATTGTATAAAACTGCTATGTTGCTTATATGATGATGTTATGTTCTATGGAGCTTCACTATATTATATTTCTCTATTGTATTTTATCCATGCGCTGTGAGTTATACGATAGATTCTGCGATGTTTATTTTACCCTTGACTATCGTCCATGGCTGCCTAGCACGTCTTTCAGCGCACTATTCCCTTGTTTTGGTATTGGGAGTCATGGGCGGTCGTCACAAAGTATCCATTGCCGAGAATAGATGACTTGTTTGATCAGCTTCACGAGGCTAAGGTGTTTTCTCAGATGGATTTGGCAACGGGATTTCACCGGTTGAGAGTGGCGAAGGATAGCGTGCCGAAGACTGCTTTCAGGACACCATCCGGGTTTTATGAGTGGCTGGTAATGCCGTTTGGGTTGACTAACGCACCAGCATATTTCGTGGATCTTATGAATAGAGTATTCAGAGATCAGTTGAATAAGTTCGTGCTTGTGTTCGTGGATGATATTTTGGTTTACTCCAGAACTGAAGAAGAGCACAAGACGCACTTGCGGATTGTTTTGGAAATCTTGCGGAAACATCAGCTGAAGGCTAAGTTTTCGAAGTGTCACTTCTGGAAGAGGGAAGTGAGGTTCTTAGGCCATGTTATTTCTGGAAATGGAATAGCGGTTGATCCCGCTAAGGTGGCAGCAATCCAGGATTGGGATAGACCTAAGAATGCATCTGATGTGAGAAGTTTTCTTGGATTAGCAGGATATTATCGTCGGTTTATTAAAGACTTTTCCAAGATAGCTGCACCATTGACAGGATTGACGAAAAAGAACCTAGTGTTCAGATGGGATGATAAGTGTGAGCAAGCTTTCGTAATCCTGAAAGAGCGACTGACGAGTGCTCCTGTGTTGACTATTCCAAGTGGGAATGATGAGATGGTGGTTTACACCGATGCATGTGGCACTGGACTAGGAGCGGTGCTAATGCAGAAGGATAAGGTTGTTGCGTATGCTAGTCGACAACTGAAGCCGCATGAAAAGAATTATCCGACTCATGATTTGGAGTTAGCGGCGATTGTGTTTGCTTTGAAGATGTGGAGACACTATCTATTGGGAGTCAGATTCAAGTTGTTTACAGATCATAAGTCGTTGAAGTATCTGTTCTCCCAAAAGGATCTGAATCTTCGACAGCAACGGTGGCTAGAGTTTCTAGCATCTTATGATTTTGGTATAGCCTATACTCTAGGGAAAGGTAACGCAGTGGCTGATGCGTTAAGTCGAAGACATGAAGGATTGGGAGCCATGTTTTCGGAATGGAAGAGTCCCGAGTATTTGGCTGAGTTTGACTTCAGGCCTAGATGTGAATTGGAACCTGAGATATTGGCAAACTTATCGATAAGACCTACTCTTGTGGAAAGAATTAGAGAGAGCCAAAGGCGGGACGATAAGCTTGTTAAGATTATCTGTGATTTGGAATCCGGATTGGACCCGGAGAAGGATAAGGGATTTGAGGTCGATCGAGAGGGTTGGCTTCGAAAGCAAGGACGGCTAGTTGTTCCCGATGTAGATGGATTGAGAGATGAAGTTCTGAGGTAAAGTCATCACTCGAAGTTGACAATTCATCCAGGTGGAAATAAGATGTATCGGGATATGAAGAGAGCTTACTACTGGGAAGGTATGAAGAAAGATGTTGGAAATTTTATTTCCAAATGTATGAACTGCCAGTTGGTGAAAGCTGAGCAGAAGAAGCCCAGTGGATTGCTTCAGCCATTAGAGGTTCCTACATGGAAGTGGGAGCAAGTGTCGATGGATTTTATCGATGGTCTACCTAAGACAAGAGCGGGAAATGAAGGGATTTGGGTCATAGTAGATCGTTTGACCAAGAGTGCAAGGTTCATTCCTGTTCGACCGACTAGGACTGCATCGAAGTTGGCTGAGCTGTATGTGAAGTGGATTGTTAGATTCCATGGTGTTCCGAAGAGTATAGTGAGCGATCGAGACCCATTGTTCACTAGTGGATTTTGGAAGAGCTTCCAGGAAGTTTTGGGAACCGAGTTGTGTTTGAGTACAGCTTATCACCCTCAAACAGATGGTCAGACTGAGAGAGTCAATCGAGTTTTGGAAGATCTTCTTAGAACATGTGATTTGGATTTCGGAGGATCATGGGAAGATCACCTTCATTTGGTGGAGTTTGCTTATAATAACAGTTATCAGTCGAGTATTGGTATGGCACCATATGAGGCATTATATGGGAGACCGTGTAACTCTCCGACATGTTGGTTGGAAACTGGAGAAAAGTTGATACTTGGGCCAGAGATGATTCGACAGACTTCGGATTGTATAGAGATCATTCGGCAACGAATGAAGGCAGCCCAAGATCGGCAGAAAAGTTATGCCGATAGTCGTCGTAAGTATTTGGAATTCGAAGTAGGTGAGAAGGTTTTTGTGAAAATTTCTCCATTAAAGAGTGCTATTAGATTCGAAAAGAAAGGAAAGTTAACTCCGAGATATGTTGGACCATTCCTGATTATCGAGCGAATTGGAAAGCTTGCTTATAGATTGGAGTTACCGGAAAAGATGGCGGGTGTGCACAATGTTTTTCATGTATCGTACCTACGGAAGTATGTGCACGACCCAACTACTGTGGTTTCTGCTGATAGCTGTGAAGATTTAGAGGTTGATCCAGTTGTTTCGAGACCTCATAAGCCGCTTTGTATTGTTGAAACTGATACGAAACAGCTTAGGAGGAAGACGATTACGTTGCTCAAGGTACAATGGAGTGATGATGTTAACGACTGTACGTGGGAAGAGGAAGAGAGGATGTAGGCAGCTCATCCTGGACTCTTCGAGGTATGGCCCTAAAGTGTCGTGACATCTCATGAATTTGTAGCTTGTTCTAAGTCTTAGAATTCTGCATGCTAGGCTAGAATTGGTTGCATGGTTTGTTGATTGCTTGGATGGTAGGCATGCGGAATATCTTTGATTGCTATTGTTTGTTTGCTTGGAATTTCGGGGGCGAAATTCCTAAGGGGGAGAGAATGTAACGACCCGTATTTTACGTGTCGATAAATCGTAGAATTTGCAGGTCGATAGTGTTGTTTGTGTTGCCTCTAGCTTGAGTCGTTTAGGAGTTGACCCGAGTGCAAGTGATGAGTCGTGACCGACTCATAGATAAGTCGTAGACGACTTAAGGGAATGGACCGAGTGGCATAGTGGTTGCCGACTTAAGATGAGAGGCGAGATAGGGGTCAAGTGATGAGTCGTGACCGACTCATAGGGGACCGACTCATAGGAGACCGACTCAAGAAGTTGGGCGACTCATAGGATGGACCGACTTAAGGATATGACCGACTTAAAGTGTTAACCGAGTTAGTGGGTTGCCGAGTTAAGAGAAGACCGACTCATAAGGTCAACAGGTTATAGGGTTGGCCGACTTAAGTGTTAGCCGACTCATGGGTAGTTGAGTCGGGTGGATAGTTGAGTCGTACAGACGGCTTAGTGTTAGGTCGTGAGTCGGCATCGTAGTTGAGTCGTGTGCATGCTGTCGTGTGCGTGTCTGTGTTGAGCTTGAGTCGGTAGGTGTTGAGTCGGCGGAGGCTTGTTGAGTCGTGTCTAGGATAAGCTGCTTATAGGCTAAGTCGTGAGGCACTGTGTTTGTGTTGAGTCGGCTTAGTGGATGAGTCGTGAGTCGTGTAGTTGGGTTGTATGAAAGATAGGTCGGCCTGTGTTTGAGTCGCGTGTGTTAACCCGCGTGTGTAGTGAGTCGGCCGTAATTGAGTCGTTGGGGTTGTTGAGTCGTAGGTCGTGGGTCTGATGAGTCGGCGACGACTCATGGGCGGACGACTCATGGGGTGTTCAGCCTATAAATAGAGGGGTTTGGCTCACTTTTTGGCACCGGTTTTTGAAGCGACGAAGTGCTGCCATTTTGGGAACTCGACTACAACATTTCTTCATCTTCTTTTCTCCATTCCAATCTAGTTCTAACATCCATCCAAGATCGAAGATTTAGATTGAAGATTCAAGTGCCAAAGTTGAAGATCTTCATCCGTTTGAGCTAGATTTCATCGATTGAAGCGAGATTTTGTCGGATCAAGCCTCGATCTCCGCTGTCCAGATCAGAAGTGATTAGTTTTCATAGTGTTTGGGTGATTTGGTGAGTGGTAGTTATCTCTCACGCGGATCCAAAGGAGTATATTGGATTGGTGGCTTGTTTGAGTGTTAAAGTTAGAGATTTCATGCATTTTTCTTAGATCCGAGTCTAGATCCATTGTTTCCAAAGATGTTTACTTATGCAAGTTTATTTAACAAGTATTAGAGACAAAACCCATGTTTTATATTCGATAGATCTATGCTAAAAACCTATGAATCTTGCATGTTGGACTTATGCTCATTTATTTACGAAATTTCCATTATAGTTGATATTACTTATTAGATCTTGTTTGAATGCTTGAATGTTTAGATGTATGATTGATTTGATTGTTTCAAGTTAGCTTGTAGTTGATTTGGAACAAGATGGTTGAAGATGATTCAAAAGCTAAGTGGAAAGGCTCTTGAATGGTGAAAGCTGCCTATAGCATATGAAGCGGATGTGGAAGCTCATATGGATGGATTCAAGGATGTGGGGTCTTGCCATAATGCGAGAAGGCAAAGCATGATATTGAGATGGGACTTTGCTATGATGTGATGAGGCAAGACATAGGTTGAGATGGGACGGGTTACGATGGCGTTCCAAGCACGTGCTGCGACGACGTGCAAAGTTATGTTGATAACTCGGTGATGCGATCCGGGTTGGTGATAATGGTTAGCTTGAGAGGCGCTCGAGCTAGTATGGAAGTAGTCATCGAGGAGGATGACTAGGAGGCTGAGATCTTATCGTTGTTGAAGGTTCTAGCATGCTCAAAGCAAGAGTACGTTGGAACGGGCTGCGACGACGTTCCAGGCACGGGCTGCGACGACGTGCTAGCACTCTGGGTAGTTGCGAAAATTCCTAGGCACGGGCTGCGACGACGTGCGGAGTTATGGCTAGAACCGGGGTTACCATTAGCCCTTGACAGGTGGTCATTCAATTAACGGTAAAATCAAAGCAAGGATATCAGTGATAGCCAGAGTCATGGATGTTTGGTTGTATTATCATTCGGCTTCAAGAGCGGTGTTTTCTGGGTGCTTATCTGATCTTGGTTTAGGCCTTGGGGGTTTGTATTCGGAAAACATCATCCTTGACTCGGGTGGTTATTGCTTTATTTTAATTACCTGCTATGCTATGATTGCTTCTCCTTAGTGTGGGTCTGGGGCTATCACTGTAGAAAGAGGTGGAGTGGGATGGTTTGGTTCCTATTCCTTTTATCCTTTATGCTCTTTTGGTATGTTTGATAGTTAATTTACTGCTCACTAAGACTTTGTCTGACTCAAGGTTTTATGTCTCCTCTTATTACCTTGGGCTGTTCATCCATGTTTGGGATGGGCAGACTAGGTAGCAGGTGACAGGTGCTGTGCTTGGAGTTCTACGCTGATGATGACGAAGACGAGCAGGAGGCTTTGCATATAAGTTTTCTTACTTTATGTACTGGGTGTTCCGCTGTTGTGTCTGATTGAGTGTTGTAGTGAGGCTTTGATGTATGGATGATTCATATGTTTGTATAAAACTGCTATGTTGCTTATATGATGATGTTATGTTCTATGGAGCTTCACTATACTATATTTCCCTATTGTATTTTATCCATGCGCTGTGAGTTGTATGATAGAGATTCTGCGATTTTCTTTTACCCTGACTATCGTCCATGGCTGCCTGGCACACCTTTCAGCGCATTATTCTCTTGTTTCCGTGCGGGAGTCATGGGCGGTCGTCACAGGTTCGGATAGGATTTTTTGGGTATGAAACCAACCAGTGACGGCTGAAAGCAGTAACAGATGTAGAACTCACAAATACCTTCGTTTTGACTTGTTGTTGCTCCCGTAACTCTAAACGAGCCAAGAGTTATGGCCCTCCGAAGAATCGATATCCATAGGGTGCAACATCTACGGTGCAAGGTGCAACATCCGTCCAAAATGACGAAACAGTGTGTACGACCTTTAGAAACGGGTGCATGGATTGGAAACGGTGCAGTACCACGGTGCACCACTCTCCAGCATTGGTAAATCATAGACCAGCCACGGGGATCCCGTTTTACAGAAAAAATGCCCGTGACGAAAAAGCGAAGGGTAAAAAACTTCCATGACCCGATTGAGGTTCGGATAGGATTTTTTGGGTATGAAACTAACCAGTGACGGCTGAAAGCAGTAACAGATGTAGAACTCACAGATACCTTCGTTTTGACTGGTTGTTGCTCCCGTAAGTCTAAACGAGCCAAGAGTTAGGGCCCTCCGAAGAATCGATATCCATAGGGTGCAACATCTACGGTGCAAGGTTCAACATCCGTCCAAAATGACAAAACAGTGTTGTATGACCTTTAGAAACGGGTGCATGGATTGGAAACGGTGCAGTACCATGGTGCACCACTCTCCAGCGTTGGTAAATCATAGACCAGCCGCTGGGATCCCGTTTTACAGAAAAATCCACGTGACGAAAAAACGAAGGGTAAAAAACTTCCATGACCCTATTGAGGTTCGGATAGGATTTTTTGGGTATGAAACTAAACAGTGACGGATGAAAGCAGTAACAGATGTAGAACTCACAAATACCTTCGTTTTGACCGGTTGTTGCTCCCGTAACTCTAAACGAGCCAAGAGTTATGGCCCTCCGAAGAATCGATATCCACAGGGTGCAACATCTACGGTGCAAGGTGCAACATCCGTCCAAAATGACGAAACAGTGCGTACGACCTTTAGAAACGGGTGCATGGATTGGAAACGGTGCAGTACCATGGTGCACCACTCTCCAGCGTTGGTAAATCATAGAACAGCCACGGGGATCCCGTTTTACAGAAAAAATCCACGTGACCAAAAAACGAAGGGTAAAAAACTTCCATGACCCGATTGAGGTTCGGATAGGATTTTTTGGGTATGAAACTAACCAGTGACGACTGAAAGCAGTAACAGATGTAGAACTCACAAATACCTTCGTTTTGACTGGTTGTTGCTCCCGTAACTCTAAACGAGCCAAGAGTTATGGCCCTCCGAAGAATCGATATCCATAGGGTGCAACATCTACGGTGCAAGGTGCAACATCCGTCCAAAATGACGAAACAGTGCCGTACGACCTTTAGAAATGGGTGCATGGATTGGAAACGGTGCAGTACCATGGTGCATCACTCTCCAACGATGGTAAATCATAGACCAGCCGCGGGAATTCCCTTTTACAGAAAAATCCACGTGACGAAAAAACGAAGGGTAAAAAACTTCCGTGACCCGATTGAGGTTCGGATAGGATTTTTTGGGTATGAAACTGACCAGTGACGGCTGAAAGCAGTAACAGCTGTAGAACTCACAGATACCTTCGTTTTGACTGGTTGTGGCTCCCGTAACTCTAAACGAGCCAAGAGTTATGGCCCTCCGAAGAATCGATATCCATAGGGTGCAACATCTACGGTGCAAGGTGCAACATCCGTCCAAAATGACGAAACAGTGCGTACGACCTATAGAAACGGGTGCATGGATTGGAAACGGTGCAGTACCATGGTGCACCACTCTCCAGCGTTGGTAAATCATAGATCAGCCATGGGGATCCCGTTTTATAGAAAAAATCCACGTGATGAAAAAACGAAGGGTAAAAAACTTCCATGACCCGATTGAGGTTCGGATAGGATTTTTTGGGTATGAAACTAACCAGTGACGGCTGAAAGCAGTAACAGATGTAGAACTCACAAATACCTTTGTTTTGACTGGTTGTTGCTCCCGTAACTCTAAACGAGCCAAGAGTTATGGCCCTCCGAAGAATCGATATCCATAGGGTGCAACATCTACGGTGCAAGGTGCAACATCCGTCCAAAATGACGAAACAGTGCCGTACGACCTTTAGAAACGGGTGCATGGATTGGAAACGGTGCAGTACCATGGTGCACCACTCTACAGCGTTGGTAAATCATAGACCAGCCACGGGGATCCCGTTTTACAGAAAAAATCCACGTGACGAAAAAACGAAGGGTAAAAAACTTCCATGACCCGATTGAGGTTCGGATAGGATTTTTTGGGTATGAAACTAACCAGTGACGGCTGAAAGCAGTAACAGATGTAGAACTCACAAATACCTTCGTTTTGACTTGTTGTTGCTCCCGTAACTCTAAACGAGCCAAGAGTTATGGCCCTCCGAAGAATCGATATCCATAGGGTGCAACATCTACGGTGCAAAGGTGCAACATCCGTCCAAAATGACGAAACAGTGCATACGACCTTTAGAAACGGGTGCATGGATTGGAAACGGTGCAGTACCATGGTGCACCACTCTCCAGCGTTGGTAAATCATAGACCAGCCACGGGGATCCCGTTTTACAGAAAAAATCAACGTGACGAAAAAACGAAGGGTAAAAAGCTTCCATGACCCGATTGAGGTTCGGATAGGATTTTTTGGGTATGAAACTAACCAGTGACGGCTGAAAGTAGTAACAGATGTAGAACTCACAAATACCTTCGTTTTGACTGGTTGTTGCTCCCGTAACTCTAAACGAGCCAAGAGTTAGGGCCCTCCGAAGAATCGATATCCATAGGGTGCAACATCTACGGTGCAAGGTGCAACATCCGTCCAAAATGACGAAACAGTGTCGTACGACCTTTAGAAATGGGTGCATGGATTGGAAATGGTGCAGTACCATGGTGTATCAATCTCCAGCGATGGTAAATCATAGACCAGCCGCGGGAATTCCCTTTTACAGAAAAATCAACGTGACGAAAAAACGAAGGGTAAAAAACTTCCGTGACCCGATTGAGGTTCGGATAGGATTTTTTGGGTATGAAACTAACCAGTGACGGCTGAAAGCGGTCACAGCTGTAGAACTCACAGATACCTTCGTTTTGACAGGTTGTGGCTCCCGTAACTCTAAACGATCCAAGAGTTATGGCCCTCCGAAGAATCGATATCCATAGGGTGCAACATCTACGGTGCAAGGTGCAACATCCGTCCAAAATGACGAAACAGTGTCGTACGACCTTTATAAATGGGTGCATGGATTGGAAACGGTGCAGTACCATGGTGCATCACTCTCCAGCGATGGTAAATCATAGACCAGCCGCGGGAATTCCCTTTTACAGAAAAATCCACGTGACGAAAAAACGAAGGGTAAAAAACTTCCGTGACCCGATTGTGGTTCGGATAGGATTTTTTGGGTATGAAACTAACCAGTGACGGCTGAAAGCGGTCACAGCTGTAGAACTCACAGATACCTTCGTTTTGACAGGTTGTGGCTCCCGTAACTCTAAACGAGTCAAGAGTTATGGCCCTCCGAAGAATCGATATCCATAGGGTGCAACATCTACGGTGCAAGGTGCAACATCCGTCCAAAATGACGAAACAGTGCGTACGACCTTTAGAAACGGGTGCATGGATTGGAAACGGTGCAGTACCATGGTGCACCACTCTCCAGCGTTGGTAAATCATAGAACAGCCACGGGGATCCCGTTTTACAGAAAAAATCCACGTGACCAAAAAACGAAGGGTAAAAAACTTCCATGACCCGATTGAGGTTCGGATAGGATTTTTTGGGTATGAAACTAACCAGTGACGACTGAAAGCAGTAACAGATGTAGAACTCACAAATACCTTCGTTTTGACTGGTTGTTGCTCCCGTAACTCTAAACGAGCCAAGAGTTATGGCCCTCCGAAGAATCGATATCCATAGGGTGCAACATCTACGGTGCAAGGTGCAACATCCGTCCAAAATGACGAAACAGTGCCGTACGACCTTTAGAAATGGGTGCATGGATTGGAAACGGTGCAGTACCATGGTGCATCACTCTCCAACGATGGTAAATCATAGACCAGCCGCGGGAATTCCCTTTTACAGAAAAATCCACGTGACGAAAAAACGAAGGGTAAAAAACTTCCGTGACCCGATTGAGGTTCGGATAGGATTTTTTGGGTATGAAACTGACCAGTGACGGCTGAAAGCAGTAACAGATGTACAACTCACAGATACCTTCGTTTTGACTGGTTGTGGCTCCCGTAACTCTAAACGAGCCAAGAGTTATGGCCCTCCAAAGAATCGATATCCATAGGGTGCAACATCTACGGTGCAAGGTGCAACATCCGTCCAAAATGATGAAACAGTGCGTACGACCTTTAGAAACGGGTGCATGGATTGGAAACGGTGCAGTACCATGGTGCACCACTCTCCAGCGTTGGTAAATCATAGACCAGCCACGGGGATCCCGTTTTACAGAAAAAATCCACGTGACGAAAAAACGAAGGGTAAAAAACTTCCATGACCCGATTGAGGTTCGGATAGGATTTTTTGGGTATGAAACTAACCAGTGACGGCTGAAAGCAGTAACAAATGTAGAACTCACAAATACCTTCGTTTTGACTGGTTGTTGCTCCCATAACTCTAAACGAGCCAAGAGTTATGGCCCTCCGAAGAATCGATATCCATAGGGTGCAACATCCGTCCAAAATGACGAAACAGTACCGTACGACCTTTAGAAATGGGTGCATGGATTGGAAACGGTGCAGTACCATGGTGCATCACTCTCCAACGATGGTAAATCATAGACCAGCCGCGGGAATTCCCTTTTACAGAAAAATCCACGGGACGAAAAAACGAAGGGTAAAAAACTTCCATGACCCGATTGAGGTTCGGATAGGATTTTTTGGGTATGAAACTGACCAGTGACGGCTGAAAGCAGTAACAGATGTACAACTCACAGATACCTTCGTTTTGACTGGTTGTGGCTCCCGTAACTCTAAACGAGCCAAGAGTTATGGCCCTTCGAAGAATCGATATCCATAGGGTGCAACATCTACGGTGCAAGGTGCAACATCCGTCCAAAATGACGAAACAGTGTCGTACGACCTTTAGAAACGGGTGCATGGATTGGAAATGGTGCAGTACCATGGTGCACCACTCTCCAGCGCTGGTAAATCATAGACCAGCCGCTGGGATCCCGTTTTACAGAAAAAATCCACGTGACTAAAAAACGAAGGGTAAAAAACTTCCATGACCCGATTGAGGTTCGGATAGGATTATTTGGGTATGAAACTAACCAGTGACGGCTGAAAGCAGTAACAGATGTACAACTCACAAATACCTTCGTTTTGACTAGTTGTTGCTCCCGTAACTCTAAACGAGCCAAGAGTTATGGCCCTCCGAAGAATCGATATCCATAGGGTGCAACATCTACGGTGCAAGGTTCAACATCCGTCCAAAATGACGAAACAGTGCTGTACGACCTTTAGAAACGGGGCATGCATTGGAAACGGTGCAGTACCATGGTGCACCACTCTCCAGCGTTGGTAAATCATAGACCAGTCGCTGGGATCCCGTTTTACAGAAAAAATCCACGTGACGAAAAAACGAAGGGTAAAAAACTTCCGTGACCCGATTGAGGTTCGGATAGGATTTTTTGGGTATGAAACTAACCAATGATGGCTGAAAGGAGTCACAGATGTAGAACTCACAAATACCTTCGTTTTGACTGGTTGTTGCTCCCGTAACTCTAAACGAGCCAAGAGTTATGGCCCTCCGAAGAATCGATATCCACAGGGTGCAACATCTACGGTGCAAGGTGCAACATCCGTCCAAAATGACGAAACAATGCCGTACGACCTTTAGAAATCGGTGCATGGATTGGAAACGGTGCAGTACCATGGTGCACCACTCTCCAGCGTTGGTAAATCGTAGACCAGCCACGGGGATCCCGTTTTACAGAAAAAATCCACGTGACGAAAAAACGAAGGGTAGAAAACTTCCATGACCCGATTGAGGTTCGGATAGGATTTTTTGGGTATGAAACTAACCAGTGACGGCTGAAAGCAGTAACAGATGTAGAACTCACAAATACCTTCGTTTTGACTGGTTGTTGCTCCCGTAACTCTAAACGAGCCAAGAGTTATGGCCCTCCGAAGAATCGATATCCATAGGGTGCAACATCTACGGTGCAAGGTGCAACATCCGTCCAAAATGACGAAACAGTGTCGTACGACCATTAGAAACAGGTGCATGGATTGGAAACGGTGCAGTACCATGGTGCACCACTCTCCAGCGTTGGTAAATCATAGACCAGCCACGGGGATCCCGTTTTACAGAAAAAATCAACGTGACGAAAAAACGAAGGGTAAAAAACTTCCATGACCCGATTGAGGTTCGGATAGGATTTTTTGGGTATGAAACTAACCAGTGACGGCTGAAAGCAGTAACAGATGTAGAACTCACAAATACCTTCGTTTTGACTTGTTGTTGCTCCCGTAACTTTAAACGAGCCAAGAGTTATGGCCCTCCGAAGAATCGATATCCATAGGGTGCAACATCTACGGTGCAAGGTGCAACATCCGTCCAAAATGACGAAACAGTGCGTACGACCTTTAGAAACGGGTGCATGGATTGGAAACGGTGCAGTACCATGGTGCACCACTCTCCAGCGTTGGTAAATCATAGACCAGCCACGGGGATCCCGTTTTACAAAAAAATCCACGTGACGAAAAAACGAAGGGTAAAAAACTTCCATGACCCGATTGAGGTTCGGATAGGATTTTTTGGGTATGAAACTAACCAGTGATGGCTGAAAGCAGTAACAGATGTAGAACTCACAAATACCTTCGTTTTGACTGGCTGTTGCTCCCGTAACTCTAAACGAGCCAAGAGTTAGGGCCCTTTGAAGAATCGATATCCATAGGGTGCAACATCTACGGTGCAAGGTGCAACATCCGTCCAAAATGACGAAACAGTGTCGTACGACCTTTAGAAATGGGTGCATGGATTGGAAACGGTGCAGTACCATGGTGTATCAATCTCCAGCGATGGTAAATCATAGACCAGCCGCGGGAATTCCCTTTTAAAGAAAAATCCACGTGACGAAAAAACGAAGGGTAAAAAACTTCCGTGACCCGATTGAGGTTCGGATAGGATTTTTTGGGTATGAAACTAACCAGTGACGGCTGAAAGCGGTCACAGCTGTAGAACTCACAGATACCTTCGTTTTGACAGGTTGTGGCTCCCGTAACTCTAAACGAGCCAAGAGTTATGGCCCTCCAAAGAATCGATATCCATAGGGTGCAACATCTACGGTGCAAGGTGCAACATCCGTCCAAAATGACGAAACAGTGCGTACGACCTTTAGAAACGGGTGCATGGATTGGAAACGGTGCAGTACCATGGTGCACCACTCTCCAGCGTTGGTAAATCATTGAACAGCCACGGGGATCCCGTTTTACAGAAAAAATCCACGTGACCAAAAAACGAAGGGTAAAAAACTTCCATGACCCGATTGAGGTTCGGATAGGATTTTTTGGGTATGAAACTAACCAGTGACGGCTGAAAGCAGTAACAGATGTAGAACTCAAAAATACCTTCGTTTTGACTGGTTGTTGCTCCCGTAACTCTAAACGAGCCAAGAGTTATGGCCCTCCGAAGAATCGATATCCATAGGGTGCAACATCTACGGTGCAAGGTGCAACATCCGTCCAAAATGACGAAACAGTGCCGTACGACCTTTAGAAATGGGTGCATGGATTGGAAACGGTGCAGTACCATGGTGCATCACTCTCCAGCGTTGGTAAATCATAGACCAGCCGCTGGGATCCCGTTTTACAGAAAAAATCCACGTGACGAAAAAACAAAGGGTAAAAAACTTCCGTGGCCCGATTGAGGTTCGGATAGGATTTTTTGGGTATGAAACTGACCAGTGACGGCTGAAAGCAGTAACAGATGTACAACTCACAGATACCTTCGTTTTGACAGGTTGTGGCTCCCGTAACTCTAAACGAGCCAAGAGTTATGGCCCTCCGAAGAATCGATATCCATAGGGTGCAACATCTACGGTGCAAGGTGCAACATCCGTCCAAAATGACGAAACAGTGCGTACGACCTTTAGAAACGGGTGCATGGATTGGAAACGGTGCAATACCATGGTGCACCACTCTCCAGCGTTGGTAAATCATAGACCAGCCACGGGGATCCCGTTTTACAGAAAAAATCCACGTGACGAAAAAACGAAGGGTAAAAAACTTCCATGACCCGATTGAGGTTCGGATAGGATTTTTTGGGTATGAAACTAACCAGTGACGGCTGAAAGCAGTAACAGATGTACAACTCACAAATACCTTCGTTTTGACTGGTTGTTGCTCCCGTAACTCTAAACGAGCGAAGAGTTATGGCCCTCCGAAGAATCGATATCCATAGGGTGCAACATCTACGGTGCAAGGTGCAACATCCGTCCAAAATGACGAAACAGTGCCGTACGACCTTTAGAAATGGGTGCATGGATTGGAAACGGTGCAGTACCATGGTGCATCACTCTCCAACGATGGTAAATCATAGACCAGCCGCAGGAATTCCCTTTTACAGAAAAATCCACGTGACGAAAAAACGAAGGGTAAAAAACTTCCGTGACCTGATTGAGGTTCGGATAGGATTTTTTGGGTATGAAACTGACCAGTGACGGCTGAAAGCAGAAACAGATGTACAACTCACAGATACCTTCGTTTTGACAGGTTGTGGCTCCCGTAACTCTAAACGAGCCAAGAGTTATCGCCCTCCGAAGAATCGATATCCATAGGGTGCAACATCTACGGTGCAAGGTGCAACTTCCGTCCAAAATGACGAAATAGTGCGTACGACCTTTAGAAACGGGTGCATGGATTGGAAACGGTGCAATACCATGGTGCACCACTCTCCAGCGTTGGTAAATCATAGACCAGCCACGGGGATCCCGTTTTACAGAAAAAATCCACGTGACGAAAAAACGAAGGGTAAAATACTTCCATGACCCGATTGAGGTTCGGATAGGATTTTTTGGGTATGAAACTAACCAGTGATGGCTGAAAGCAGTAACAGATGTACAACTCACAAATACCTTTGTTTTGACTGGTTGTTCCTCCCGTAACTCTAAACGAGCCAAGAGTTATGGCCCTCCGAAGAATCGATATCCATAGGGTGCAACATCTACGGTGCAAGGTTCAACATCCGTCCAAAATGACGAAACAGTGCTGTACGACCTTTAGAAACGGGTGCATGGATTGGAAACGGTGCAGTACCATGGTGCACCACTCTCCAACGTTGGTAAATCATAGACCAGTCGCTGGGATCCCGTTTTACAGAAAAAATCCGTGTGACGAAAAAACGAAGGGTAAAAAACTTCCGTGACCCGATTGAGGTTCGGATAGGATTTTTTGGGTATGAAACTAACCAGTGACGGCTGAAAGGAGTCACAGATGTAGAACTCACAAATACCTTCGTTTTGACTGGTTGTTGCTCCCGTAAATCTAAACGAGACAAGAGTTATGGCCCTCCGAAGAATCGATATCCATAGGGTGAAACATCTACGGTGCAAGGTGCAACATCCGTCCAAAGTGACGAAACAGTGCGTACGAACTTTAGAAACGGGTGCATGGATTGGAAACGGTGCAGTACCATGGTGCACCACTCTCCAGCGTTGGTAAATCATAGACCAGCCACGGGGATCCCGTTTTACAGAAAAAATCCACGTGACGAAAAAACGAAGGGTAAAAAACTTCCGTGACCCGATTGAGGTTCGGATAGGATTTTTTGGGTATGAAACTAACCAGTGACGGCTGAAAGCGGTCACAGCTGTAGAACTCACAGATACCTTCGTTTTGACAGGTTGTGGCTCCCGTAACTCTAAACGAGCCAAGAGTTATGGCCCTCCAAAGAATCGATATCCATAGGGTGCAACATCTACGGTGCAAGGTGCAACATCCGTCCAAAATGACGAAACAGTGCGTACGACCTTTAGAAACGGGTGCATGGATTGGAAACGGTGCAGTACCATGGTGCACCACTCTCCAGCGTTGGTAAATCATTGAACAGCCACGGGGATCCCGTTTTACAGAAAAAATCCACGTGACCAAAAAACGAAGGGTAAAAAACTTCCATGACCCGATTGAGGTTCGGATAGGATTTTTTGGGTATGAAACTAACCAGTGACGGCTGAAAGCAGTAACAGATGTAGAACTCAAAAATACCTTCGTTTTGACTGGTTGTTGCTCCCGTAACTCTAAACGAGCCAAGAGTTATGGCCCTCCGGAGAATCGATATTCATAGGGTGCAACATCTACGGTGCAAGGTGCAACATCCGTCCAAAATGACGAAACAGTGCCGTACGACCTTTAGAAATGGGTGCATGGATTGTAAACGGTGCAGTACCATGGTGCATCACTCTCCAGCGTTGGTAAATCATAGACCAGCCGCTGGGATCCCGTTTTACAGAAAAAATCCACGTGACGAAAAAACAAAGGGTAGAAAACTTCCGTGGCCCGATTGAGGTTCGGATAGGATTTTTTGGGTATGAAACTGACCAGTGACGGCTGAAAGCAGTAACAGATGTACAACTCACAGATACCTTCGTTTTGACAGGTTGTGGCTCCCGTAACTCTAAACGAGCCAAGAGTTATGGCCCTCCGAAGAATCGATATCCATAGGGTGCAACATCTACGGTGCAAGGTGCAACATCCGTCCAAAATGACGAAACAGTGCGTACGACCTTTAGAAACGGGTGCATGGATTGGAAACGGTGCAATACCATGGTGCACCACTCTCCAGCGTTGGTAAATCATAGACCAGCCACGGGGATCCCGTTTTACAGAAAAAATCCACGTGACGAAAAAACGAAGGGTAAAAAACTTCCATGACCCGATTGAGGTTCGGATAGGATTTTTTGGGTATGAAACTAACCAGTGACGGCTGAAAGCAGTAACAGATGTACAACTCACAAATACCTTCGTTTTGACTGGTTGTTGCTCCCGTAACTCTAAACGAGCCAAGAGTTATGGCCCTCCGAAGAATCGATATCCATAGGGTGCAACATCTACGGTGCAAGGTGCAACATCCGTCCAAAATGACGAAACAGTGCCGTACGACCTTTAGAAATGGGTGCATGGATTGGAAACGGTGCAGTACCATGGTGCATCACTCTCCAACGATGGTAAATCATAGACCAGCAGCAGGAATTCCCTTTTACAGAAAAATCCACGTGACGAAAAAACGAAGGGTAAAAAACTTCCGTGACCCGATTGAGGTTCGGATAGGATTTTTTGGGTATGAAACTGACCAGTGACGGCTGAAAGCAGTAACAGATGTACAACTCACAGATACCTTCGTTTTGACAGGTTGTGGCTCCCGTAACTCTAAACGAGCCAAGAGTTATCGCCCTCCGAAGAATCGATATCCATAGGGTGCAACATCTACGGTGCAAGGTGCAACTTCCATCCAAAATGACGAAATAGTGCGTACGACCTTTAGAAACGGGTGCATGGATTGGAAACGGTGCAATACCATGGTGCACCACTCTCCAGCGTTGGTAAATCATAGACCAGCCACGGGGATCCCGTTTTACAGAAAAAATCCACGTGACGAAAAAACGAAGGGTAAAAAACTTCCATGACCCGATTGAGGTTCGGATAGGATTTTTTGGGTATGAAACTAACCAGTGATGGCTGAAAGCAGTAACAGATGTACAACTCACAAATACCTTTGTTTTGACTGGTTGTTGCTCCCGTAACTCTAAACGAGCCAAGAGTTATGGCCCTCCGAAGAATCGATATCCATAGGGTGCAACATCTACGGTGCAAGGTTCAACATCCGTCCAAAATGACGAAACAGTGCTGTACGACCTTTAGAAACGGGTGCATGGATTGGAAACGGTGCAGTACCATGGTGCACCACTCTCCAGCGTTGGTAAATCATAGACCAGTCGCTGGGATCCCGTTTTACAGAAAAAATCCGTGTGACGAAAAAACGAAGGGTAAAAAACTTCCGTGACCCGATTGAGGTTCGGATAGGATTTTTTGGGTATGAAACTAACCAGTGACGGCTGAAAGCAGTCACAGATGTAGAACTCACAAATACCTTCGTTTTGACTGGTTGTTGCTCCCGTAACTCTAAACGAGCCAAGAGTTATGGCCCTCCGAAGAATCGATATCCATAGGGTGAAACATCTACGGTGCAAGGTGCAACATCCGTCCAAAGTGACGAAACAGTGCGTACGAACTTTAGAAACGGGTGCATGGATTGGAAACGGTGCAGTACCATGGTGCACCACTCTCCAGCGTTGGTAAATCATAGACCAGCCACGGGGATCCCGTTTTACAGAAAAAATCCACGTGACGAAAAAACGAAGGGTAAAAAACTTCCGTGACCCGATTGAGGTTCGGATAGGATTTTTTGGGTATGAAACTAACCAGTGACGGCTGAAAGCTGTCACAGCTGTAGAACTCACAGATACCTTCGTTTTGACAGGTTGTGGCTCCCGTAACTCTAAACGAGCCAAGAGTTATGGTCCTCCGAAGAATCGATATCCATAGGGTGCAACATCTACGGTGCAAGGTGCAACATCCGTCCAAAATGACGAAACAGTGCCGTACTACCTTTACAAAAGGGTGCATGGATTGGAAACGGTGCACTACCATGGTGCACCACTCTTTAGCGTTGGTAAATCATAGACCAGCCGCTGGGATCCCGTTTTACAGAAAAATCCACGTGACGAAAAAACGAAGGGTAAAAAACTTCCATGACCCGATTGAGGTTCGGATAGGATTTTTTGTGTATGAAACTAACCAGTGACGGCTGAAAGCAGTAACAGATGTACAACTCACAAATACCTTCGTTTTGACTGGTTGCTGCTCCCGTAACTCTAAACGAGCCAAGAGTTATGGCCCTCCGAAGAATCGATATGCATAGGGTGCAACATCTACGGTGCAAGGTTCAACATACGTCCAAAATGACGAAACAGTGCTGTACGACCTTTAGAAACGGGTGCATGGATTGGAAATGGTGCAGTACCATGGTGCACCACTCTCCAGCTTTGGTAAATCATAGACCAGCCGCTGGGATCCCGTTTTACAGAAAAAATCCATGTGACGAAAAAACGAAGGGTAAAAAACTTCCGTGACCCGATTGAGGTTCGGATTGGATTTTTTGGGTATGAAACTAACCAGTGACGGCTGAAAGGAGTCACAGATGTAGAACTTACAAATACCTTCGTTTTGACTGGTTGTTGCTCCCGTAACTCTAAACGAGCCAAGAGTTATGGCCCTCCGAAGAATCGATATCCATAGGGTGCAACATCTACGGTGCAAGGTGCAACATCCGTCCAAAATGACGAAACAGTGCGTACGACATTTAGAAACGGGTGCATGGATTGGAAACGGTGCAGTACCATGGTGCACCACTCTCCAGCATTGGTAAATCATAGACCAGCCACGGGGATCCCGTTTTACAGAAAAAATCCACGTGACGAAAAAACGAAGGGTAAAAAACTTCCGTGACCCGATTGAGGTTTGTTATCCCAACTTTTGGAAAAGTTGAGATATCCAAAATTTACTAGAAATCAATGATTGCTATTCATGAATATCAGCCATGCATTGCAGGATAACCATGGATATCGATGAATTTTGTCCGAATCCGGAACGGGCCACAATTGATAGGACACGACAAGAAAGATCATAGAAGTCTGCATTCCAAATTTCAAGTCAATCCGAGGTCGTATGCTCAAGTTATGATGGATTCAAGTTGAGAAAGATGGACATTGCTCTATTCGAAACCATCATCCTACCTATGTTCGAACCCATCTGGTTCGAACCCAAGAAGTGAGGCCGCGCCTCGAATCCATACCCATATACCAAAGTTTGAATCGATGGAGTTCGCATCCATCGGTTCGACTCCACTTCGAACCCAACTAGTTCGAACCCACCATGTTCGAATCGATAAGAAAGACGACGTTCGAATCCATCAGCTAGAACCTCGCTTCGACTCCATCAAGTAAACCCCCAGATAGCCTTACTCCGAATCCATCCACGACCTGACTTCGAACCCATTACAAAGCCATGCTTCGAACCCATCACAAAGCCATGCTTCGAACCCATCACAGAGCCATGCTTCGAACCCATCCGTGATATCATCTTCGAACCCATCCTGTGTAGCTTCATTCGAACCCACTGGGTCAACCAACCACGATGACGTGTCTTCCATCGGTTCGAATGCTTCGAGATATATGGAGTCGAAGCGGTCAACACGGAGTGAAGTCCGGATCGATTCGAAGTTTGCGCTCCACGTCAACACGAAGTCGCGTGCTATGATGGATTCGAAACCATCGGTTCGAACACTTGGGTTCGAACCAAACAGCTATGCCATAAACCCAATTTCGAATCCATCATATCTCCCAACCTGCTGATCCAAATGCCATGTAATTTTCACAGATGCTTCCATACATGTTGACGAATGTCCACGCCAAATTTCACCTCGATTGGATGAATTCTTGATCAGTTCGAATGGAGTTCGAATCGATGCCAAAGTGGGCCCAAACTTCCCAAGACCGTACGAATGGGCCCCCTCACGTGCCAGAAGAGGTCTCCCGAGTTTTCAGCAAGAGAGCAGCAGCCTACGCCTATAAATAGACTCCCAGGTCATTCAGGAAAAGGACCGGATTCTCTTTGGCAAGATCAAGACTCTGAAGCATCAAGACTCCACCAAGGCTCTACTTTGCACTCAACAACCACCGTTGTACTTGAATTTCAGAATCATAATTCATTGTAATCCGCTGTAATCGATTGTAATCAGCGAAGAACATCAATAAAAGGGAAAACCTTTGAAGTGGACGTAGGCCGGAGATAGCCGAACCACTACAAACCGTGTGTTCTTGTTTACATTTACTATTTTGCTACTTAGATCAGTGATTTGTGTTTGGATATTGTTGATTAATATTCCAACACTGGTGCTTTCACATTCATTGGGGTTTGTGACCAATTTTGGCGCAAACACTTTGGTGCTTTCACTGAGAGGAACTAGCACCCGCTACACCAGATTCGACATTCAAATTCAATAGTTTGAAAGTTCCGATTCAGAGACAATGACTCGACAAACAAGACAGAGGACTGATAGGAGCCAACAAGGAGGAAGCCAAGAAGCATCCTCAGGATCAGGAGAAGGACAAGCTTCCGTCTACATCACCAGAGACGAGATGGAGGCTATGGCTAATTCATTGCACAAAAGCATAATGAAGAGTCAACAGGAGATGCTGCAGAATTTCCTCGAGCAGATGAGGGCGGCGAATATGCAAAACCTTGGACCAACTACAACAACTACGAGCACGGGACAAGGAATCAGGATTGCAGAAGCAAATGAAGGACAGGCTCCAGGCCAGAATACAGGAGCTGAAGGAGGTCAACAAGGCCTTGGGGGCAGACCCTCAGGGTCCGATACTGGAAAGCCAACGGACGGAGCTCAACAGACTGGAGCCAATGCCTATGCTAACGAGCCACCAGAAGAATACGTACCAGAATACCCTTCAAGGCTCGGGGGGCAGGATAGAAACTTGACAAGGGGGCAACCCCTAGACGGAGACGAGAGGATGATTGGCCTCATGCGAAGAATCATGAGAGGAGGATTGCCTAGCGGAGGCCTAGAAGAAGTTAGTTGGAGTCCATTCACTCCAAACATCCGAAATGCAAGGAACCCTCCAAAGTTCAAATTACCAGCGCTAGATCCCTATGACGGAAGGTCAGACCCGACCATGCACATCACAAGATATATCAGGCACATGGAAGTGCTGGGGGCATCCGAGGAAGTGATGGCGCGATGCTTCCCTCTATATTTGACAGATTTAGCTTCAATATGGTTCAAACAACTAGAGACTGGATCAATCGGAACATGGAGCGAGCTCGTTGATTGCTTCATGAGACAGTTCAGGGTCCACGTGCCGCGACCCAAGAGTGTGATGACTTTAGCAACAATCAAGCAAAGGACCGGAGAGTCCATAAAAGATTTCCTACTAAGATTCAACGTGACAGTGACTTCTGTAGATCGCCCGGATCCATCAATGATTTTAATGGCGGCGGTGGCAGGAGTCGCGGAAGATACCAAGTTTAAAGATTCTCTAACAAAAGACCCACCACAGGATCTTGGAGAATTCTTTCATAAAGCTGAAAAGTTCATTCGGTTAGAAGAATCACGAGTCGAGAGTCGTGAAATAAATGCCACGAAAAGCGTAGGGACCTCTAGAGAGCAGTCCGGAGCGGACAAGGGAAAAAGGAAACAGGATGACAGACATGATGGTCCTGATAAACGGAAGAAATTCCGAGAACCAAGATTCAGGCAATACACCGATCTGAATGCAAGCCTAGAAAGAATCTACACTGAAACTCGGGGGCAAATCCCCTATCGAAAGCCACCTATAAGGGATCCCACCGAGCGGGAGCGCAGGATTGGAAAATATTGCCTGTCCCATGAGCTGGATGGGCACACCACAGATGAATGCCGTCACTTGAAGGATGAGGTGGAAGAACACGCTAGGGGTGGTAGATTGCCACAATATGTCAGAGAACGGATAGCAGCAACGAGACATGAACAACTACCGCCTCCACCTAGCAGGAACGATCCTGGATCGGGATCACGACTCGTCATCAACTGATTAGAGATGGCAAGGGCCAAGTCCAGGATTTGGACTTCGGTCGAATAATTTTATTTAGATTTATTTTCAGAATAAAACGGTTACTCCACTTACACATGTACGGGAACCGGAGATATCCCTAGGCATGCTCTGAGATGGAGATAAACCGCTACGCCCGGAGAGGCAATCCTTAGTTTTTTCTGATGTTTGAGATTGAACATCTAGAACTTGAATTTTAATAAATGAATTAGAACTTCTTGCAATAAACCTTTTGACCGGAGAGTCAAAGGATGAACATTAACTACCAATATAAACATAATCGCTTTATGACCCTACCCGGAGAGACGGGGTCCGGAGTGCAAGAAGTGAGTTGCTTCGCCGGAGAGCGAAAGGATCGACTCACTTAAGCGCTGTTTCCCCTTCACCGGAGAGTGACAGGATGGGATCCAGCAAGAGCCTGGAGAGGCTATGATCGGTCCCGAACGACCGTGACATCGCTAAATGTTCAGATACACTGAACCGGAGTGCAAGAAGTGAGTTGCTTCGCCGGAGAGCGACAGGATCGACTCACTTAAGCGCTGTTTCCCCTTCACCGGAGAGTGACAGGATGAGATCCAGCAAGAGCCCGGAGAGGCTATGATCGGTCCAGAACGACCATGATATCGCTATACGTCCTAACTGGGACCAGAGTGCAAGGAATAGAAGGCAACGCCAGAGAGCAATAGGATCTTTCTATTCAATCACTAAGTCTAGAATGGACTTAGTAAGGGTTCAGAGCAGCCAATAATAGTCCAGAGAGACTACGAAACTTCATTCTCAACTTCTACGGGAAGAACAAACATTGATTTGGCTTCGAACAGCCACAAACTTGATTGATAACACCACAGCTATGAGTGAAACATGAATTTATTACACTTGATTTTAGACCATTCAAAACATACCTTTTACAAAAAGGCATGTTTTTGGGGGGCAAAATGTTATCCCAACTTTTGGCAAAGTTGAGATATCCAAAATTTACTAGAAATCAATGATTGCTATTCATGAATATCAGCCATGCATTGCAGGATAACCATGGATATCGATGAATTTTGTCCGAGTCCAGAACGGGCCACAATTGATAGGACACGACAAGAAAGATCATAGAAGTCTGCATTCCAAATTTCAAGTCAATCCGAGGTCGTATGCTCAAGTTATGATGGATTCAAGTTGAGAAAGATGGACATTGCTCTGTTCGAAACCATCACCCTACCTATGTTCGAACCCATCTGGTTCGAACCCAAGAAGTGAGGCCGCGCCTCGAATCCATACCCATATACCAAAGTTCGAATCGATGGAGTTCGCATCCATCGGTTCGACTCCACTTCGAACCCAACTAGTTCGAACCCACCATGTTCGAATCGATAAGAAAGACGACGTTCGAATCCATCAGCTAGAACCTCGCTTCGACTCCATCAAGTAAACCCCCAGATAGCCTTACTCCGAATCCATCCACGACCTAACTTCGAACCCATCACAAAGCCATGCTTCGAACCCATCACAAAGCCATGCTTCGAACCCATCACAGAGCCACGCTTCGAACCCATCCGTGATATCATCTTCGAACCCATCCTGTGTAGCTTCATTCGAACCCACTGGGTCAACCAACCACGACGACGTGTCTTCCATCGGTTCGAATGCGCCGAGATATATGGAGTCGAAGCGGTCAACACAGAGTGAAGTCCGGATCGATTCGAAGTTTGCGCTCCACGTCACCACGAAGACGCGTGCTATGATGGATTCGAAACCATCGGTTCGAACACTTGGGTTCGAACCAAACAGCTATGCCATAAACCCAATTTCGAATCCATCATATCTCCCAACCTGCTGATCCAAATGCCATGAAATTTTCACAGATGCTTCCATACATGATGACGAATGTCCACGCCAAATTTCACCTCGATTGGATGAATTCTTGATTGGTTCGAATGGAGTTCGAACCGATGCCAAAGTGGGCCCAAACTTCCCGAGACCGTACGTATGGGCCCCCTCACGTGCCAGAAGAGGTCTCCAGAGTTTTCAGCAAGAGAGCAGCAGCCTACGCCTATAAATAGACTCCCAGGTCATTCAGGAAAAGGACCGGATTCTCTTTGGCAAGATCAAGACTCTGAAGCATCAAGACTCCACCCAGGCTCTACTTTGCACTCAACAACCACCGTTGTACTTGAATTTCAGAATCATAATTCATTGTAATCCGCTGTAATCGATTGTAATCAGCGAAGAACATCAATAAAAGGGAAAACCTTTGAAGTGGACGTAGGCCGGAGATAGCCGAACCACTATAAACCGTGTGTTCTTATTTACATTTACTATTTTGCTACTTAGATCTGTGATTTGTGTTTGGATATTGTTGATTAATATTCCAACACTGGTGCTTTCACATTCATTGGGGTTTGTGACCAATTTTGGCGCAAACAAGGTTCGGATAGGATTTTTTGGGTATGAAACTAACCAGTGACGGCTGAAAGCTATCGCGGCTGTAGAACTCACAGATACCTTCGTTTTGACAGGTTGTGGCTCCCGTAACTCTAAACGAGCCAAGAGTTATGGCCCTCCGAAGAATCGATATCCATAGGGTGCAACATCTACGGTGCAAGGTGCAACATCCGTCCAAAATGACGAAACAGTGCCGTACGACCTTTAGAAACGGGTGCATGGATTGGAAACGGTGCAGTACCATGGTGCACCACTCTTCAGCGTTGGTAAATCATAGACCAGCCGCTGGGATCCCGTTTTATAGAAAAAATCCACGTGACGAAAAAACGAAGGGTAAAAAACTTCCATGACCCGATTGAGGTTCGGATAGGATTTTTTGGGTATGAAACTAACGAGTGACGGCTGAAAGCAGTAACAGACGTACAACTCACAAATACCTTCGTTTTGACTGGTTGCTGCTCCCGTAACTCTAAACTAGCCAAAAGTTATGGCCCTCCGAAGAATCGATATCCATAGGGTGCAACATCTACGGTGCAAGGTTCAACATCCGTCCAAAATGACGAAACAGTGCTGTACGACCTTTAGAAACGGGTGCATGGATTGGAAACGGTGCAGTACCATGGTGCACCACTCTCCAGCGTTGGTAAATCATAGACCAGCCGTTGGGATCCCGTTTTACAGAAAAATTCCATGTGACGAAAAAACGAAGGGTAAAAAACTTCCGTGACCCGATTGAGGTTCGGATAGGACTTTTTGGGTATGAAACTAACCAGTGACGGCTGAAAGGAGTCACAGATGTAGAACTCACAAATACCTTCGTTTTGACTGGTTGTTGCTCCCGTAACTCTAAACGAGCCAAGAGTTATGGCCCTCCGAAGAATCGATATCCATAGGGTGCAACATCTACGGTGCAAGGTGCAACATCCGTCCAAAATGACGAAACAGTGCGTACGACCTTTAGAAACGGGTGCATGGATTGGAAACGGTGCAGTACCATGGTGCACCACTCTCCAGCGTTGGTAAATCATAGACCAGCCACGGGGATCCCGTTTTACAGAAAAAATCCACGTGACGAAAAAACGAAGGGTAAAAAACTTCCGTGACCCGATTGAGGTTCGGATAGGATTTTTTGGGTATGAAACTAACCAGTGACGGCTGAAAGCTGTCACGGCTGTAGAACTCACACATACCTTCGTTTTGACAGGTTGTGGCTCCCGTAACTCTAAACGAGCCAAGAGTTATGGCCCTCCGAAGAATCGATATCCATAGGGTGCAACATCTACGGTGCAAGGTGCAACATCCGTCCAAAATGACGAAACAGTGCCGTACGACCTTTAGAAACGGGTGCATGGATTGGAAACGGAGCAGTACCATGGTGCACCACTCTCCAGCGTTGGTAAATCGTAGACCAGCCGCTGGGATCCCGTTTTACAGAAAAAATCCACGTGACGAAAAAACGAAGGGTAAAAAACTTCCATGACCCGATTGAGGTTCGGATAGGATTTTTTGGGTATGAAACTAACCAGTGACGGCTGAAAGCAGTAACAGATGTAGAACTCACAAATACCATCGTTTTGACTGGTTGTTGCTCCCGTAACTCCAAACGAGCCAAGAGTTATGGCCCTCCGAAGAATCGATATCCATGGGGTGCAACATCTGCGGTGCAAGGTGCAACATCCGTCCAAAATGACGAAACAGTGCGTACGACCTTTAGAAACGGGTGCATGGATTGGAAACGGTGCAGTACCATGGTGTACCACTCTCCAGCGTTGGTAAATCATAGACCAGCCGCTGGGATCCCGTTTTACAGAAAAAATCCATGTGACGAAAAAACGAAGGGTAAAAACTTCCATGACCCGATTGAGGTCCGGATAGGATTTTTTGGGTATGAAACTAACCGGTGACGGCTGAAAGCGGTCACAGCTGTAGAACTCACAGATACCTTCGTTTTGACAGGTTATGGCTCCCGTAACTCTAAACGAGCCAAGAGTTATGGCCCTCCGAAGAATCGATATCCATAGGGTGCAACATCTACGGTGCAAGGTGCAACATCCGTCCAAAATGACGAAATAGTGCGTACGACCTTTAGAAACGGGTGCATGGATTGGAAACGGTGCAGTACCATGGTGCACCACTCTCTAGCATTGGTAAATCATAGACCAGCCGCTGGGATCCCGTTTTACAGAAAAAATCCACGTGACGAAAAAACGAAGGGTAAAAAACTTCCATGACCCGATTGAGGTTCGGATAGGATTTTTTGGGTATGAAACTAACCAGCGACGGCTGAAAGCAGTAACCGATGTACAGCTCACAAATACCTTCGTTTTGACTGGTTGCTGCTCCCGTAACTCTAAACGAGCCAAGAGTTATGGCCCTCCGAAGAATCGATATCCATAGGGTGCAACATCTATGGTGCAAGGTTCAACATCCGTCCAAAATGACGAAAAGGTGCTGTACGACCTTTAGAAACTGGTGCATGGATTGGAAACGGTGCAGTACCATGGTGCACCACTCTCCAGCGTTGGTAAATCATAGACCAGCCGCTGGGATCCCGTTTTACAGAAAAAATCCACATGACGGAAAAACGAAGGGTAAAAAACTTCCGTGGCCCGATTGAGGTTCGGATAGGATTTTTTGGGTATGAAACTAACCAGTGACGGCTGAAAGCAGTAACAGACGTACAACTCACAAATACCTTCGTTTTGACTGGTTGCTGCTCCCGTAACTCTAAACTAGCCAAAAGTTATGGCCCTCCGAAGAATCGATATCCATAGGGTGCAACATCTACGGTGCAAGGTTCAACATCCGTCCAAAATGACGAAACAGTGCTGTACGACCTTTAGAAACGGGTGCATGGATTGGAAACGGTGCAGTACCATGGTGCACCACTCTCCAGCGTTGGTAAATCATAGACCAGCCGTTGGGATCCCGTTTTACAGAAAAATTCCATGTGACGAAAAAACGAAGGGTAAAAAACTTCCGTGACCCGATTGAGGTTCGGATAGGACTTTTTGGGTATGAAACTAACCAGTGACGGCTGAAAGGAGTCACAGATGTAGAACTCACAAATACCTTCGTTTTGACTGGTTGTTGCTCCCGTAACTCTAAACGAGCCAAGAGTTATGGCCCTCCGAAGAATCGATATCCATAGGGTGCAACATCTACGGTGCAAGGTGCAACATCCGTCCAAAATGACGAAACAGTGCGTACGACCTTTAGAAACGGGTGCATGGATTGGAAACGGTGCAGTACCATGGTGCACCACTCTCCAGCGTTGGTAAATCATAGACCAGCCACGGGGATCCCGTTTTACAGAAAAAATCCACGTGACGAAAAAACGAAGGGTAAAAAACTTCCGTGACCCGATTGAGGTTCGGATAGGATTTTTTGGGTATGAAACTAACCAGTGACGGCTGAAAGCTGTCACGGCTGTAGAACTCACACATACCTTCGTTTTGACTGGTTTTTGCTCCCGTAACTCTAAACGAGCCAAGAGTTATGGCCCTCCGAAGAATCGATATCCATAGGGTGCAACATCTGCGGTGCAAGGTGCAACATCCGTCCAAAATGACGAAACAGTACGTACGACCTTTAGAAATGGGTGCATGGATTGGAAACGGTGCAGTACCATGGTGTACCACTCTCCAGCGTTGGTAAATCATAGACCAGCCGCTGGGATCCCGTTTTACAGAAAAAATCCACGTGACGAAAAAACGAAGGGTAAAAACTTCCATGACCCGATTGAGGTCCGGATAGGATTTTTTGGGTATGAAACTAACCGGTGACGGCTGAAAGCCGTCACAGCTGTAGAACTCACAGATACCTTCGTTTTGACAGGTTATGGCTCCCGTAACTGTAAACGAGCCAAGAGTTATGGCGCTCCGAAAATCGATATCCATAGGGTGCAACATCTACGATGCAAGGTGCAACATCCGTCCAAAATGACGAAACAGTGCGTACGACCTTTAGAAACGGGTGCATGGATTGGAAACGGTGCAGTACCATGGTGCACCACTCTCCAGCATTGGTAAATCATAGACCAGCCGCTGGGATCCCGTTTTACAGAAAAAATCCACGTGACGAAAAAACGAAGGGTAAAAAACTTCCATGACCCGATTGAGGTCCGGATAGGATTTTTTGGGTATGAAACTAACCGGTGACGGCTGAAAGCGGTCACAGCTGTAGAACTCACAGATACCTTCGTTTTGACAGGTTATGGCTCCCGTAACTCTAAACGAGCCAAGAGTTATGGCCCTCCGAAGAATCGATATCCATAGGGTGCAACATCTACGGTGCAAGGTGCAACATCCGTCCAAAATGACGAAACAGTGCGTACGACCTTTAGAAACGGGTGCATGGATTGGAAACGGTGCAGTACCATGGTGCACCACTCTCCAACGTTGGTAAATTGTAACGACCCGTATTTTACGTGTCGATGGATCGTAGAATTTGTATGTCGTTAGTGTTGATTATATTGTCTCTAGCCTGTGCCATATGTTGATTGTATTGAGTCGTTACCGAGTTAAGTGTTGCCGAGTTATGGTTTAGGCCGACTCAGTTGGTTACCGAGTTAAGGGATAGCTCGTATGACCGACCTAAGGGCTAATGGGTTGGAGTTGTGGCCGAGTTAAGGGGTTGACCGACTTAGTGGGGGTCGACTTAGTGGAGATGCCGAGCTAGCAGGGCTACCGGGATAACGTTAAGGGGGGATACCGGCTTTAGGAGCTATGAGTTATTGTTAGGTCGTTAGCTCGGTAGGATTTAGGTCGGTCGAGGGATAAGGTCGTATGCGACCTAAGTTGGTTCTGTGCTAAGAGTTGGGTCGGCATCTGGGTTAGTGATAAGTCGGCAGTATATGTTAAGGCTTTGGGTCGGTAGGAGGTTAGGTCGGTGGGCCGACTTAGTGTTAAGTCGTTGAGATCTTAGGTCGTAGCATATTAAGTCGGCCGTGTGTGTTAGGATGGTTATGCTCTTGAGTCGGCTAGGGATTAGGTCGGCCATAAGGCTAAGTCGTTAGGTCGGCAAGTACCCAGTTTGGCCTAGTGTAGTTGAGTCGTAGGTCGTAGCATCTGTTGGGTCGGAGGTTTTCTTGAGTCGGCAACGGCTCATGGTTAGGTCGGCGACGACTTTGGGGCGGCCGAGATAAGGTTGATTCAGCCTATAAATAGAGGGGTTTGGCTCACTTTTTGGCATCGGTTTTCGAAGCGACGAAGTGCTGCCATTTTGGGAACTCGACTACTACATTTCTTCATCTTCTTTTCTCCATTCTAATCTAATTCTAACATCCATTGAAGATTGAAGATCAAGATCAAAGATCAAGAGCCAAAGTTGAAGATTTTCATCCGAAGAGGCTAGATTTCACCGTTTCAAGTGAAATTTTTCCGGATCAAGTCCAAGTCCTTGCTGTCCAGATATGAAGTTGATTCATTTTAGGTTGTTTTGGTGATTTGGTGAGTGGTAGTTATCTCTCACGCGGATCCAAAGGAGTATATTGGATTGGTGGCTTGTTTGAGTGTTAAAGTTAGAGATTTCATGCATTTTTCTTAGATCCAAGTCTAGATCCATTGTTTTTGAAGATGTTTACTTACGCAAGTTTATTTAACAAGTATTAGAGACAAAACCCATGTTTTATATTTGATAGATCTATGCTAAAAACCATGATTTCACATATGTTGGACTTTTGCTCATTTATTTACGAAATTGCCATTTTAGTTGATATTGCTTGTTAGATCTTGTTTGAATGCTTGATTGGTTGTATTAATGATTGATTGTGTGAATATATGATAGATTTGATTGCTCCAAGTTAGCTTGTAGTTGATTTGGAACAAGATGGTTGAAGATGATTCAAAAGCCAAGTGGAAAGGCTCTTGAATGGTGAAAGCTGCCTGTAGCATATGAAGCGGATGTGGAAGCTCATATGGATGGATTCGATGATGGTCTTTGCCATGATGCGAGGAAGCAAAGTATGATGTTGAGATGGGACTTTGCTATGATGTGATGAGGCAAGGCATGAGATCGAGACGGGACTTTGCTATGATGCGATAGAGCAAAGTGTGATGTTGAGATGGGACGGGTCATGATGACGTTCCAAGCACGTGCTGCGACGACGTGCAAAGTTATGTTGATAACTCGGTGATGCGATCCGGGTTGGTGATAATGGTTAGCTTGAGAGGCGCTTGAGCTAGTATGGATATAGTCTTCAAGGAGGATGACTAGGAGGCTGAGATCTTATCGTTGTTGAAGGTTCTAGCATGCTCAAAGCAAGGGTACGTTGGAACGGGCTGCGACGACGTTCCAGGCACGGGCTGCGACGACGTGCTAGTACTCTGGGTAGTTGCGAAAATTCCTAGGCACGGGCTGCGACGACGTGCGGAGTTATGGCTAGAACCGGGGTTACCATTAGCCCTTGACGGATGGTCATTCAACTAACGGTGAAATCAAGGCAATGATAACAGTGATAGCCAGAGTCATGGATGTTTGGTTGTATTATCATTCGGCTTCAAGAGCGGTGTTTTCTGGGTGCTTATCTGATCTTGGTTTAGGCCTTGGGGGTTTGTATTTGGAAAACATCGTCCTTGACTCGAGTGACTATTGCTTTACTTTAATTATCTGCTATGCTATGATTGCTTCTCCTTAGTGTGTGTCTGGGGGCTATCACTGTGAGATGAGGTGAAGTGGGATGGTTTGGTTCCTATTCCTTTTATTCCTTATGCTCTTTTGGTATGTTTGATAGTTAATTTACTGCTCACTAAGACTTTGTCTGACTCAAGGTTTTATGTCTCCTCTTATTACCTTGGGCTGTTCATCCATGTTGGGATGGGCAGACTAGGTAGCAGGTAGCAGGTGCTGTGCTTAGAGTTCTCCGCTGATAATGACGAAGACGAGCAGGAGGCTATGCATATTATTTCTTATATGTTCTGGGTATCCGCTGCTGTATTTGATGAGTGTTTTGTAGTGAGGTCTTGATGTATGGTTTTATTGAGATGATTGTATAAAACTACTGTGGTGCTTATATGATGATTTTCTGTTATGAGGCTTCACTATATATTTCTCTATTGTATTTTATCCATGCGCTGTGAGTTACGATAGAGATTCTACGATTTTATTTTACTCTGACTATCGTCCATGGCTACCTGGCACACCTTTCAGCGCACTATTCTCTTGTTTTGGTGCGGGAGTCATGGGCGGTCGTCACATTTGGTATCGGAGCTTTGGTTAATCGATTTTAGCCAACGCTCGCTGACGTAACTACGTATGAGAGACGTAATTGTATTTTGATGGATGATTACTATATATGATATAGTAGCTTAGAAGGATTTGAACTCCTTATGCAGTTGTTTTTTAAGGTGTTCTAATCATTCTTATTTACAGATATTAAGGATGAGCAGAAGTGAGAGACAAGCTGCGAGGGATAGCCGTGCTACTAGGGAGGCTGTTGATTATGCTCCTATGTTTGAGGCCATGATGACTTCAATCATGAGGAGGATACCAGCTTCAGGGTCATCTGTGGATGTGGGAGTTCAAGTCCAGGCTCCAAGACCGGTGGATTTTGCTAAGCTTTGCAAGGATTATACTTCTCTTGGAGGAAAGGTTTTCTTGGGGACGGAGTCGACTATTGAGGTGCAGAGATGGATTGATGCTTGTCGAAGGATTTTTGGTGATCTAGGGATTGAGGATGCAACCAAGAGGAAGCTTGCATCGAGACAGCTTCAAGGGAGAGCTGCGGATTGGTGGAATTCTATCACTATAGATACCCCAGAAGAAGAGATTACTTGGGAGCAATTCCAAGTTAGATTTGAGGCCAAGTTCATCTCTACGGCTCAGAAGTCTGTTTTGTTTAAGAGGTTTGTACAGCTCAAGCAAGGTGGGAGGCCTGTTCTTGAGTATATTTTTGAGTTCGAAGCTTTGTCTAAGTATGCCAGATCGTATATTGATTCTCCCTACCAGAAGAACGAGAAGTTTGTGACTGGTCTGGATGCTTATCTGGGAAGGCAGTTAGTGGATCATCTGGACGATCCATTTGAGAAGCTTGTGGAGAAAGCTTTGAGGCATGAGAGTTTGTTCCCTAAGGAAAGTTCTGTTGTTGCTGTAACCAGGGAAGTATCTAAACCACAGCAGAGTGGCAACAAGAAGAGGAAGCAGCAGCAACAGAAGGGTAAGGATGGCCAGAAGAAGCCAAAGGGCGAAGTGACTTGCTATAACTGCCAGAAGAAGGGTCATCTCTCCAAGGATTGTAGGAATCCAAAGGCGCCGGCGAAGTGCCATAACTGTGATAAGCCAGGGCATTTCAGGAAGGATTGTCCAGAGCCGAGGAAAGATAGGCAGGTTGTGCAAGCTTATGCTTTGGAAGCTGTGCCGTCGTCTTCAAGAGCTCCTGCTGCTGAGGAGAAGGGGAAGAGTGTAGTGGTTCAAGGTACTCTTTCCATTTGTGGTGTTCCAGTTAGAGTGTTGTTTGATACTGGAGCGTCGCATTCTTTTGTTTGTGATGATTTGGTAGGCCGGTTAGGTTTGAAACCGGATATTGTTGATAGGCCATTGGTTGTGACTAATCCAGTGGGGGGTTCGTCATGTTTGTGTATGATATGCCGTGGTCTAGTTGTGTCGAGTCATGATTGCTCGTTTGTTTGTGATTGCTTTGTTCTGAACTTTGCGGGGTTCGGAATTATCTTGGGTATGGACTGGCTTAGGAAGTATGCGGCAAGGATTGATTGTGAGAGGCTGGAGGTGACAGTCGGGAATGTGGAAGGGCGAAAGGTTGTGATACGATGTAAGCATGAAGAAGGCGTCTTCATGAGCTTCATGTATTCGCTGGTTGTTCCACGGGATGGACTGTCATCGGTGCCTATTGTGAATGGATTTGAGGATGTCTTTGACGAAGTCAAAGGGTTGCCGCCGCAAAGGGAGATCGAGTTTCGTATCGATCTAGTTGAGGGAGCCAGACCTGTTGTGATGCCTCTTAGGCGGATGGCACCGAGGGAGCAGCAAGAGCTGAAGGGGCAAGTTGATGACCTTTTGCGGAAAGGATTCATTCGGAGAAGTGTGTCCGAATGGGGTGCGCCAGTTGTGTTCGCAACCAAAGCGGATGGATCGTTGAGGTTGTGTGTTGATTATCGTGAGCTGAATAAGGTGACTAAGAAGAACAAGTATCCATTGCCGAGAATAGATGACTTGTTTGATCAGCTTCACGAGGCTAAGGTGTTTTCTCAGATGGATTTGGCAACGGGATTTCACCAGTTGAGAGTGGCAAAGGATAGTGTGCCGAAGACTGCTTTCAGGACACCATCCGGGTTTTATGAGTGGCTGGTAATGCCGTTTGGATTGACTAACGCACCAGCATATTTTGTGGATCTTATGAATAGAGTGTTCAGAGATCAGTTGAATAAGTTCGTGCTTGTGTTCGTGGATGATATTCTGATTTATTCCAGAACTGAGGAAGGGCACAAGACGCACTTGAGGATTGTTTTAGAAATCTTGCGGAAACATCAGCTGAAGGCTAAGTTTTCGAAGTGTCACTTCTGGAAGAGTGAAGTGAGGTTCTTAGGCCATGTTATCTCTAGAAATGGAATAGCGGTTGATCCCGCTAAGGTGGCAGCAATCCAAGATTGGATTAGACCTAAGAATGCATCTGATGTGAGAAGTTTTCTTGGATTAGCAGGATATTATCGTCGGTTTATCAAAGACTTTTCCAAGATAGCTGCACCGTTGACAGGATTGACGAAGAAGAACCAAGTATTCAGATGGGATGACAAGTGTGAGCAAGCTTTCGTAATCCTGAAAGAGCGACTGACAAGTGCTCCTGTTTTGACTATTCCAAGTGGGAATGATGAGATGGTGGTTTACACCGATGCATGTGGTACTGGACTTGGAGCAGTGCTAATGCAGAAGGATAAAGTTGTTGCGTATGCTAGTCGACAACTGAAGCCGCATGAAAGGAACTATCCGACTCATGATTTGGAGTTAGCGGCAATTGTGTTTGCTTTGAAGATGTGGAGACATTACCTATTGGGAGTTAGATTTGAGTTATTTACAGATCATAAGTCGTTGAAGTATCTGTTCTCCCAAAAGGATTTGAATCTTCGACAGCAACGGTGGTTAGAGTTTCTAGCATCTTATGATTTTGGTATAGCCTATACTCCGGGAAAAGGTAACGCAGTGGCTGATGCGTTAAGTCGAAGACATGCAGGATTGGGAGCCATGTTTTCGGAGTGGAAGAGTCTCGAGTATTTGGCTGAGTTTGATTTCAGGCCTAGATGCGAATTGGAACCTGAGATGTTGGCAAACTTATCAATAAGGCCTACTCTTGTGGAAAGGATTGGCGAGAGCCAAAAGAGAGATGATAAGCTTGTCAAGATTATCCGTGATTTGGAATCCGGATTGGATCCGGAAAAGGATAAGGGATTCAAGGTCGATCGAGAGGGTTGGCTTCGAAAGCAAGGACGATTGGTTGTTCCTGATATTGATGGATTGAGAGATGAAGTTCTGAGGGAAAGTCATCACTCGAAGTTGACAATTCATCCAGGTGGAAATAAGATGTATCGGGATATGAAAAGAGCTTACTACTGGGAAGGTATGAAGAAAGATGTTGGAAATTTTATTTCCAAGTGTATGAACTGCCAGTTGGTGAAAGCTGAGCAGAAGAAGCCCAGTGGATTGCTTCAGCCATTAGAGGTTCCTACATGGAAGTGGGAGCAAGTGTCGATGGATTTTATCGATGGTCTACCGAGAACCAGGACAGGGAATGAAGGGATTTGGGTTATCGTAGATCGTTTAACCAAGAGTGCAAGGTTCATTCCTGTTCGATCGACTAGGACTGCATCGAAGTTGGCTGAACTGTATGTGAAGTGGATTGTTCGATTCCATGGTATTCCGAAGAGTATAGTGAGCGATCGAGACCCATTGTTCACTAGTAGATTTTGGAAGAGCTTCCAGGAAGTTTTGGGAACCAAGTTGTGTTTGAGTACAGCTTATCACCCTCAAACGGATGGTCAGACTGAGAGAGTCAACCGAGTATTGGAAGATCTTCTTAGGGCATGTGTTTTGGACTTCGGAGGATCATGGGAAGATCACCTTCATTTGGTGGAGTTTGCTTATAATAACAGTTATCAGTCGAGTATTGGTATGGCACCATATGAGGCATTATATGGAAGACCGTGTAACTCTCCGACATGTTGGTTGGAAACTGGAGAAAAGCTGATACTTGGGCCAGAGATGATTCGACAGACTTCGGATTGTATAGAGATCATTCGACAAAGAATTAAGGCAGCCCAGGATCGTCAGAAAAGTTATGCAGATAATCGTCGAAAGGATTTGGAATTCGACGTGGGTGATATGGTTTTTGTGAAGATTTCTCCATTGAAGAATGTTGTTAGATTCGGGAACAAAGGAAAGTTAACTCCGAGATTTGTTGGACCATTCTTGATTATCGAGCGAATTGGAAAGCTCGCTTATAGATTGGAGTTACCGGAAAAGATGGCGGGTGTGCACAATGTTTTTCATGTATCTTATCTACGGAAGTATGTGCACGACCCAAGTACGGTGGTTTCTGCTGATAGCTGTGAAGACTTGGAGGTTGATCTAGTTGTTTCGAGACCTCGTAAGCCGCTTCGTATTGTTGAAACCGATACGAAACAGCTTAGGAGGAAGACGATTATGTTGCTCAAGGTACAATGGAGTGATGATGTTAACGACTGTACGTGGGAGGAGGAAGAGAGGATGAAGGCAGCTCATCCCGGACTCTTCGAGGTATGGCCCTAAAGTGTCGTGACATCTCATGAATTTGTAGCTTGTTCTAAGTCTTAGAATTCTGCATGCTAGGTTAGAATTGGATGCATGGTTTGTTGATTGCTATGGATGATAGGCATGCGGAATAATTTTGATTGCTGTTGTTTGCTTGGAATTTCGGGGGCGAAATTCCTAAGGGGGAGAGAATGTAACGACCCGTATTTTACGTGTCGATGGATCGTAGAATTTGTATGTCGTTAGTGTTGATTGTATTGTCTCTAGCCTGTGCCATATGTTGATTGTATTGAGTCGTTACCGAGTTAAGTGTTGCCGAGTTATGGTTTAGGCCGACTCAGTTGGTTACCGAGTTAAGGGATAGCTCGTATGACCGACCTAAGGGCTAATGGGTTGGAGTTGTGGCCGAGTTAAGGGGTTGACCGACTTAGTGGGGGTCGACTTAGTGGAGATGCCGAGCTAGCAGGGTTACCGGGATAACGTTAAGGGGGGATACCGGCTTTAGGAGCTATGAGTTATTGTTAGGTCGTTAGCTCGGTAGGATTTAGGTCGGTCGAGGGATAAGGTCGTATGCGACCTAAGTTGGTTCTGTGCTAAGAGTTGGGTCGGCATCTGGGTTAGTGATAAGTCGGCAGTATATGTTAAGGCTTTGGGTCGGTAGGAGGTTAGGTCGGTGGGCCGACTTAGTGTTAAGTCGTTGAGATCTTAGGTCGTAGCATATTAAGTCGGCCGTGTGTGTTAGGATGGTTATGCTCTTGAGTCGGCTAGGGATTAGGTCGGCCATAAGGCTAAGTCGTTAGGTCGGCAAGTACCCAGTTTGGCCTAGTGTAGTTGAGTCGTAGGTCGTAGCATCTGTTGGGTCGGAGGTTTTCTTGAGTCGGCAACGGCTCATGGTTAGGTCGGCGACGACTTTGGGGCGGCCGAGATAAGGTTGATTCAGCCTATAAATAGAGGGGTTTGGCTCACTTTTTGGCATCGGTTTTCGAAGCGACGAAGTGCTGCCATTTTGGGAACTCGACTACTACATTTCTTCATCTTCTTTTCTCCATTCTAATCTAATTCTAACATCCATTGAAGATTGAAGATCAAGATCAAAGATCAAGAGCCAAAGTTGAAGATTTTCATCCGAAGAGGCTAGATTTCACCGTTTCAAGTGAAATTTCTCCGGATCAAGTCCAAGTCCTTGCTGTCCAGATCTGAAGTTGATTCATTTTAGGTTGTTTTGGTGATTTGGTGAGTGGTAGTTATCTCTCACGCGGATCCAAAGGAGTATATTGGATTGGTGGCTTGTTTGAGTGTTAAAGTTAGAGATTTCATGCATTTTTCTTAGATCCAAGTCTAGATCCATTGTTTTTGAAGATGTTTACTTACGCAAGTTTATTTAACAAGTATTAGAGACAAAACCCATGTTTTATATTTGATAGATCTATGCTAAAAACCATGATTTCACATATGTTGGACTTTTGCTCATTTATTTACGAAATTGCCAATTTAGTTGATATTGCTTGTTAGATCTTGTTTGAATGCTTGATTGGTTGTATTAATGATTGATTGTGTGAATATATGATAGATTTGATTGCTCCAAGTTAGCTTGTAGTTGATTTGGAACAAGATGGTTGAAGATGATTCAAAAGCCAAGTGGAAAGGCTCTTGAATGGTGAAAGCTGCCTGTAGCATATGAAGCGGATGTGGAAGCTCATATGGATGGATTCGATGATGGTCTTTGCCATGATGCGAGGAAGCAAAGTATGATGTTGAGATGGGACTTTGCTATGATGTGATGAGGCAAGGCATGAGATCGAGACGGGACTTTGCTATGATGCGATAGAGCAAAGTGTGATGTTGAGATGGGACGGGTCATGATGACGTTCCAAGCACGTGCTGCGACGACGTGCAAAGTTATGTTGATAACTCGGTGATGCGATCCGGGTTGGTGATAATGGTTAGCTTGAGAGGCGCTTGAGCTAGTATGGATATAGTCGTCAAGGAGGATGACTAGGAGGCTGAGATCTTATCGTTGTTGAAGGTTCTAGCATGCTCAAAGCAAGGGTACGTTGGAACGGGCTGCGACGACGTTCCAGGCACGGGCTGCGACGACGTGCTAGTACTCTGGGTAGTTGCGAAAATTCCTAGGCACGGGCTGCAACGACGTGCGGAGTTATGGCTAGAACCGGGGTTACCATTAGCCCTTGACGGATGGTCATTCAACTAACGGTGAAATCAAGGCAATGATAACAGTGATAGCCAGAGTCATGGATGTTTGGTTGTATTATCATTCGGCTTCAAGAGCGGTGTTTTCTGGGTGCTTATCTGATCTTGGTTTAGGCCTTGGGGGTTTGTATTTGGAAAACATCGTCCTTGACTCGAGTGATTATTGCTTTACTTTAATTATCTGCTATGCTATGATTGCTTCTCCTTAGTGTGTGTGTGGGGGCTATCACTGTGAGATGAGGTGAAGTGGGATGGTTTGGTTCCTATTCCTTTTATTCCTTATGCTCTTTTGGTATGTTTGATAGTTAATTTACTGCTCACTAAGACTTTGTCTGACTCAAGGTTTTATGTCTCCTCTTATTACCTTGGGCTGTTCATCCATGTTGGGATGGGCAGACTAGGTAGCAGGTGGCAGGTGCTGTGCTTAGAGTTCTCCGCTGATAATGACGAAGACGAGCAGGAGGCTATGCATATTATTTCTTATATGTTCTGGGTATCCGCTGCTGTATTTGATGAGTGTTTTGTAGTGAGGTCTTGATGTATGGTTTTATTGAGATGATTGTATAAAACTACTGTGGTGCTTATATGATGATTTTCTGTTATGAGGCTTCACTATATATTTCTCTATTGTATTTTATCCATGCGCTGTGAGTTACGATAGAGATTCTACGATTTTATTTTACTCTGACTATCGTCCATGGCTACCTGGCACACCTTTCAGCGCACTATTCTCTTGTTTTGGTGCGGGAGTCATGGGCGGTCGTCACATAAATCATAGACCAGCCACGGGGATCCCGTTTTACAGAAAAAATCCACGTGACGAAAAAACGAAGGGTAAAAAACTTCCGTGACCCTATTGAGGTTCGGATAGGATTTTTTGGGTATGAAACTAACCAGTGACGGCTGAAAGGAGTCACAGATGTAGAACTCACAAATACCTTCGTTTTGACTGGTTGTTGCTCCCGTAACTCTAAACGAGCCAAGAGTTATGGCCCTCCGAAGAATCGATATCCATAGGGTGCAACATCTGCGGTGCAAGGTGCAACATCCGTCCAAAATGACGAAACAGTGCGTACGACCTTTAGAAACGGGTGCATGGATTGGAAACGGAGCAGTACCATGGTGCACCACTCTCCAGCGTTGGTAAATCATAGACCAGCCGCTGGGATCCCGTTTTACAGAAAAAATCCACGTGACGAAAAAACGAAGGGTAAAAAACTTCCATGACCCGATTGAGGTTCGGATAGGATTTTTTGGGTATGAAACTAACCAGTGACGGCTTAAAGCAGTAACAGATGTAGAACTCACAAATACCTTCGTTTTGACTGGTTGTTGCTCCCGTAACTCTAAACGAGCCAAGAGTTATGGCCCTCCGAAGAATCGATATCCATTGGGTGCAACATCTGCGGTGCAAGGTGCAACATCCGTCCAAAATGACGAAACAGTGCGTACGACCTTTAGAAACGAGTGCATGGATTGGAAACGGTGCAGTACCATGGTGTACCACTCTCCAGCGTTGGTAAATCATAGACCAGCCGCTGGGATCCCGTTTTACAGAAAAAATCCACGTGACGAAAAAACGAAGGGTAAAAACTTCCATGACCCGATTGAGGTCCGGATAGGATTTTTTTGGTATGAAACTAACCGGTGACGGCTGAAAGCCGTCACAGCTGTAGAACTCACAGATACCTTCGTTTTGACAGGTTATGGCTCCCGTAACTCTAAACGAGCCAAGAGTTATGGCCCTCCGAAGAATCGATATCCATAGGGTGCAACATCTACGGTGCAAGGTGCAACATCCGTTGTAACGACCCGTATTTTACGTGTCGATAAAACGTAGAATTTGTAGGTCGTTAGTGTTGTTGTGTTGTCTCTAGCCTAAGTCATTCAGAATTGAGTCGTATAGGGGCATGAGTCGTGACCGACTTAGTGCTTAGGTCGCATGATAGCTTGAGTCGAGTGGCCGAGTTAGGATGGTGACCGACCGATAGTAAGTCGTAGCCGACTTAGGAGGTGAGACAAGGTAATGGGTTAAGGCTTGAGTCGTAACCGACTCATAGAATGGGTTGTGTATGAGTGGCCGACTTATAGGGAACCGACTCAAGTGTTGAGTCGCGCTCGAGTTAATAGGGTCTTAAGTCGTTAACGACTCATAGGGGACCGGCTCAAGGAGGGGTTGCGGTTTAGAATGTTGGCCGAGATAAGGAAGCGACCGACTTAAGAGTTTCTCGAGTTAAAACGTTGCCGACTTAAGGAGGTTGGTGGTTTAAGGGTTGGCCGACTCATAGGAGTTAACTCGTGACCGAGTCATAGAATTGCCGACTCATAGTATTAGGGCTTAGGTCGTGGGGTCCTGAGTCGGTAGGGGTTTGGGTCGGCATGGCGTTATTCCATGTGTCGTTAGGTCGGTGGGCCGACTTAGTGGATAAGTCGTTGGGGACTTAGGCTTTTGAGTCGTGTCTCGAGGGATAAGGATTAGGCTTAGGTCGGCAGGGATAAGTCGTGTGACCTTCTTGCTGTGATGAGTCGGTAGAATTTAAGTCGGCATTGGTTGAGTCGGTAGGAAGTAGGTCGGCACTTGGTTGAGTCGTAAGTCGACATCTGGGAGTTTATGTTGTGTAGTTGAGTCGGTAGGTGCTAGGTCGTGAGTCGGCAAGGGATGAGTCGGGGACGACTCAGGAGTTGGGTCGGCGACGACTTAAGAGCGACGACTCATGGTTGATTCAGCCTATAAATAGAGGGGTTTGGCTCACTTTTTGGCACCGGTTTTTGAAGCGACGAAGTGCTGCCATTTTGAAGACTCGACTACAACATTTCTTCATCTTCTTTTCTCTACTTCTATCAAGTGCTAACATCCATTGAAGATTGAAGATCAAGATCAAAGATCAAGAGCCAAAGTTGAAGATTTTCATCCGAAGAAGCTAGATTTCACCGTTTCAAGTGAAATTTCTCCGGATCAAGCTCAAGTCCTTGCTGTCCAGATCTGAAGTTGATTGATTTTAGGTTGTTTTGGTAATTTGGTGAGTGGTAGTTATCTCTCACGCGGATCCAAAGGAGTATATTGGATTGGTGACTTGTTGGAGTGTTGTAGTTAGTGATTTCATGCATATTTCTTAGATCCAAGTGTAGATCCATGGTTTTTGAAGATGTTTACTTATGCAAGTTTATTTAATAAGTGTTAGAGACAAAACCCATGTTTTATATTTGATAGATCTATGCTAAAAACCATGATTTCACATATGTTGGACTTTTGCTCGTTTATTTACGAAATTTCCATTATAGTTGATATTGCTTAAACTGCTTAATAGATCTTGTTTGAATGATTGATTATTTGAATGTATGGTTGATTTGATTGTTTCCAAGTTAGCTAGTAGTTGATTTGGAACAAGATGATGAAAGAGGATTCAAAAGCTATGGAAGAAGGCTCTTGAATGGTGAAAGCTGCTTAAGGCATATGTAGCGGATGTTGAAGCTCATATGTATAGATTGGATGATGTTGAGATGGGACTTTGCCATGATTTGATGAAGCAAACCATGTTGTTGAGTTGAGACTTTGCTTTGATGCGATGAAGCGAAGTATGATGTGAGTCTTGGCTTAATCCAAGCAGGGATCATTCCAAGCATGTTGATAACTTGAAGAGTAGTTCAAGTTGGTTGATAATGGATTGTTCAAGAGGTAGCTTGAGCTTGTATGAGGATAGTCGTCAAGAAGGATGGCTAGGAGGCTTGGATATCGTCGTTGTTGAAGGTTCTAGCATGCTCAAAAGCAAGAGTACATGGGGCGCCCATAACGACTACAGGTAGGTAGTCGGGACACCCAAAAGACTACAGGTAGGTAGTTGAGTACTCTGGGCAAAGTAGATAAGTCCTAGGCACAAGGCAGTGTGCGGAGTTATGGTTAGAACCGGGGTTACCATTAGCCCTTGACAGATGGTCATTCAACTAACGGTGAAATCGAGGCAAGGATAACAGTGATAGCCAGAGTCATGGATGTTTGGTTGTATTATCATTCGGCTTCAAGAGCGGTGTTTTCTGGGTGCTTATCTGATCTTGGTTTAGGCCTTGGGGGTTTGTATTTGGAAAACATCGTCCTTGACTCGAGTGGTATTCGCTTTACCTTAATTGTCTATGTTGTTATGCTTGCTTCTCCTTAGTGTATGTCTGGGGCTATCACTGTAGAAAGAGGTGGAGTGGGATGGTTTGGTTCCTATTCCTTTTATCCTTTATGCTCTTTTGGTATGTTTGATAGTTAATTTACTGCTCACTAAGACTTTGTCTGACTCAAGGTTTTATGTCTCCTCTTATTACCTTGGGCTGTTCATCCATGTTGGGATGGGCAGACTAGGTAGCAGGTGACAGGTGCTGTTCTTAGAGATCTACGCTGATGATGACGAAGACGAGCAGGAGGCTTTGCATATTAGTTTTCTTACTATATGTACTGGGTATCCGCTGCTGTATTTGTTTGAGTGATTTGTAGTGAGGCTTTCATGTATGGATTTGAGTAGATGATTGTATAAAACTACTGTGATGCTTATATGATGATGTTCTGTTCTATGGAGCTTCACTATATTATATTTCTCTATTGTATTTTATCCATGCGCTGTGAGTTGTACGATAGAGATTCTTTTGTTTTGTTTTTACCCTGACTATCGTCCATGGCTGCCTGGCACGCCTTTCAGCGCATTATTTCCTTGTTTTGGTGCGGGAGTCATGGGCGGTCGTCACATTTGGTATCAGAGCTTTGGTTAATCGATATTAGTCAACGCTCGCTGACGTAATTACGTAAGAGAGACGTAATTGTATTTTGATGGATGATTACTATATATAATATAGTAGCTTAGATGGATTTGAACTCCTTATGCAGTTGTTTCTTAAGGTGTTCTAATCATTCTTTTTACAGATATTAAGAATGAGCCGAAGCGAGAGACAAGCTGCGAGGGAAAGTCGGGCTGCTAGGGAAGCTGTTGACTATGCTGCGATGTTCGAAGCAATGATGACTTCGATCATGAGAAGGATACCAGCTTCAGGATCATCAGTGGATGTGGGAGTTCAAGTTCAGGCTCCAAGACCAGTGGATTTTGCCAAGCTTTGCAAGGATTATACTTCTCTTGGAGGAAAAGCTTTCTTAGGGACGGAGTCGACTATTGAGGTGCAGAGATGGATTGATGCTTGCCGAAGGATTTTTGGTGATCTAGGGATTGAGGATGCAACCAAGAGAAAGCTTGCATCGAGGCAGCTTCAAGGGAGAGCTGTGGATTGGTGGAATTCTATCACCATCGATACTCCAGAAGAAGAGATTACTTGGGAGCAATTCCAAGTTAGATTTGAAGCTAAGTTCATCTCTACTTCCCAGAAATCTGTCTTGTTTAAGAAGTTTGTAGAGCTCAAGCAAGGGGGGAGACCTGTTCTTGAGTATATTTCTGAGTTTGAAGCCTTATCTAAGTATGCCAGATCGTATATTGATTCTCCCTACCAGAAGAATGAAAAGTTTGTGACTGGTCTGGATGCTTATCTTGGGAGGCAGTTGGTGGATCATCTGGACGATCCGTTTGAGAAGCTTGTGGAAAAAGCTCTTAGGCACGAGAGTTTGTTCCCTAAGGAAGTATCTGTTGTTGCTGTAACCAGGGAAGGATCTAAACCACAGCAGAGTGGCAATAAGAAGAGGAAACAACAGCAACAGAGGGGTAGGGATGGCCAGAAGAAGCCGAAGAGTGTAGTGACTTGCTATAACTGCCAGCAGAAGGGCCATCTTTACAAAGATTGTAAGAATCCCAAAGTGCCGGGAAAGTGTTACAACTGTGATAAGCTGGGACATATCAAGAAGGATTGTCCAGAACCGAGGAAAGATAGGCAGGTTGTGCAAGCCTATGCTTTGGGGGCTGTTCCATCGTCTTCGAAAGCTCCTACTGCTGAAGAGAAGGGGAAGAGTGTGGTTGTTCAAGGTACTCTTTCTATTTGTGGTGTTCCAGTTAGAGTGTTGTTTGATACTGGAGCGTCGCATTCTTTTGTTTGTGATGAGTTGGTATGCCGGTTAGGTATGAAACCGGATATTGTTGATAGGCCATTGGTTGTGACTAATCCGGTAGGGGGTTCGTCATGTTGTGTATGTTATGTCGTGGTCTAGTTGTGTCGAGTCATGATTGCTCGTTTGTTTGTGATTGCTTTGTTCTGAACTTTGCGGGGTTCGGAATTATTTTGGGTATGGACTGGCTTAGGAAGTATGCGGCTAGGATTGATTGTGAGAGGCTTGAGGTGACAGTCGGGAATGTGGAAGGGCGAAAGGTTGTGATACGATGTAAGCATGAAGAAGGCGTCTTCATGAGCTTCATGTATTCGCTGGTTGTTCCACGGGATGGACTGTCATCGGTGCCTATTGTGAATAGATTTAAGGATGTCTTTGACGAAGTCAAAGGGTTGCCGCCGCATAGGGAGATCGAGTTTCGTATCGATCTAGTTGAGGGAGCCAGACCTGTTGTGATGCCTCTTAGGCGGATGGCACCGAGGGAGCAGCAAGAGCTGAAGGTGCAAGTTGATGACCTTTTGCAGAAAGGATTCATTCGGAGAAGTGTGTCCGAATGGGGTGCGCCAGTTGTGTTCGCAACCAAAACGGATGGATCGTTGAGGTTGTGTGTTGATTATCGTGAGCTGAATAAGGTGACTAAGAAGAACAAGTATCCATTGCCGAGAATAGATGACTTGTTTGATCAGCTTCACGAGGCTAAGGTGTTTTCTCAGATGGATTTGGCAACGGGATTTCACCAGTTGAGAGTGGCGAAGGATAGTGTGCCGAAGACTGCTTTCAGGACACCATCCGGGTTTTATGAGTGGCTGGTAATGCCGTTTGGATTGACTAACGCGCCAGCATATTTTGTGGATCTTATGAATAGGGTATTCAGAGATCAGTTGAATAAGTTCGTGCTTGTGTTCGTGGATGATATTTTGATTTATTCCAGAACTGAGGAAGAGCACAAGACGCACTTGAGGATTGTTTTGGAAATTTTGAGGAAACATCAGCTGAAGGCTAAGTTTTCGAAGTGTCACTTCTGGAAGAGTGAAGTGAGGTTCTTAGGCCATGTTATCTCTGGAAATGGCATAGCGGTTGACCCCGCTAAGGTGGCAGCGATCCAGGATTGGGTTAGACCTAAGAATGCATCTGATGTGAGAAGTTTTCTTGGATTAGCAGGATATTATCGTCGGTTTATCAAAGACTTTTCCAAGATAGCTGCACCGTTGACAGGATTGACGAAAAAGAACCAAGTGTTCAGATGGGATGATAAGTGTGAGCAAGCTTTCGTAATCCTGAAAGAACGACTGACAAGTGCTCCTGTTTTGACTATTCCGAGTGGGAATGATGAGATGGTGGTTTACACCGATGCATGTGGCACTGGACTAGGAGCGGTGCTAATGCAGAAGGATAAAGTTGTTGCGTATGCTAGTCGACAACTAAAGCCGCATGAAAGGAATTATCCGACTCATGATTTGGAGTTAGCGGCGATTGTGTTTGCTTTGAAGATGTGGAGACACTATCTATTGGGAGTTAGATTTGAGTTGTTTACAGATCATAAGTCGTTGAAGTATCTGTTCTCCCAAAAGGATTTAAATCTTCGACAGCAACGGTGGCTAGAGTTCTTAGCATCGTATGATTTTGGTATAGCCTATACTCCAGGGAAAGGTAACGCAGTGGCTGATGCGTTAAGTCGAAGACATGCAGGATTGGGAGCCATGTTTTCGGAATGGAAGAGTCTTGAGTATTTGGCTGGATTTGATTTCAGGCCTAGGTGTGAATTGGAACCTGAGATGTTGGCAAACTTATCGATAAGGCCTACTCTTGTGGAAAGAATTGGCGAGAGGCAAAGGAGAGATGATAAGCTTATCAAGATTATCCGTGATTTGGAATCCGGATTGGATCCAGAAAAGGATAAAGGATTTGAAGTCGATCGAGAGGGTTGGCTTCGAAAGCAAGGGCGACTAGTTGTTCCCGATGTAGATGGATTGAGAGATGAAGTTCTGAGGGAGAGTCATCACTCGAAGTTGACAATTCATCCAGGTGGAAATAAGATGTATCGGGATATGAAGAGAACCTACTACTGGGAAGGTATGAAGAAGGATGTTGGAAATTTTATTTCCAAGTGTATGAATTGCCAGTTGGTGAAAGCTGAGCAGAAGAAGCCCAGTGGATTGCTTCAGCCATTAGAGGTTCCTACATGGAAGTGGGAGCAAGTGTCGATGGACTTTATCGATGGTCTACCTAGGACAAGAGCAGGGAATGAAGGGATTTGGGTCATAGTAGATCGTTTGACCAAGAGTGCAAGGTTCATTCCTGTTCGATCGACTAGGACTGCATCGAAGTTGGCTGAATTATATGTGAAGTGGATAGTTCGTTTCCATGGTGTTCCGAAGAGTATAGTGAGCGATCGGGATCCATTGTTCACTAGTAGATTTTGGAAGAGCTTCCAGGAAGTTTTGGGAACTGAGTTGTGTTTGAGTACAGCTTATCACCCTCAAACAGATGGTCAGACTGAGAGAGTCAACCGAGTTTTGGAAGATCTTCTTAGAGCATGTGTTTTGGACTTCGGAGGATCATGGGAAGATCACCTTCATTTGGTGGAGTTTGCTTATAACAACAGTTATCAGTCGAGTATTGGTATGGCACCATATGAGGCATTGTATGGAAGACCGTGTAACTCCCCGACATGTTGGTTGGAAACTGGAGAAAAGCTGATACTTGGGCCAGAGATGATTCGACAGACTTCAGATTGTATAGAGATCATTCGGCAACGAATGAAGGCAGCCCAAGATCGTCAGAAAAGTTATGCCGATAATCGTCGTAAGGATTTGGAATTCGACGTAGGTGATATGGTTTTTGTGAAGATTTCTCCTCTGAAGAGTGTCATTAGATTCGGGAAGAAAGGAAAGTTAACTCCGAGATTTGTTGGACCATTCCCGATTATCGAGCGTATTGGAAAGCTCGCTTATAGATTGGAGTTACCGGAAAAGATGGCGGGTGTGCACAGTGTTTTTCATGTATCTTATCTACGGAAGTATGTGCACGACCCAACTACGGTGGTTTCTGCTGATAGCTGTGAAGACTTGGAGGTTGATCCAGTTGTTTCGAGACCTCGTAAGCCGCTTCGTATTGTTGAAACCGATACGAAACAGCTTAGGAGGAAGACGATTACGTTGCTCAAGGTACAATGGAGTGATGATGTTAACGACTGTACGTGGGAGGAGGAAGAGAGGATGAAGGCAGCTCATCCCGGACTCTTCGAGGTATGGCCCTAAAGTGTCGTGACATCTCATGAATTTGTAGCTTGTTCTAAGTCATAGAATTCTGCATGCTAGGTTAGAATTGGATGCATGGTTTGTTGATTGCTATGGATGGTAGGCATGCGGAATAATTGTGATTGCTGTTGTTTGCTTGGAATTTCGGGGGCGAAATTCCTAAGGGGGAGAGAATGTAACGACCCGTATTTTACGTGTCGATAAAACGTAGAATTTGTAGGTCGTTAGTGTTGTTGTGTTGTCTCTAGCCTAAGTCATTCAGAATTGAGTCGTATAGGGGCATGAGTCGTGACCGACTTAGTGCTTAGGTCGCATGATAGCTTGAGTCGAGTGGCCGAGTTAGGATGGTGACCGACCGATAGTAAGTCGTAGCCGACTTAGGAGGTGAGACAAGGTAATGGGTTAAGGCTTGAGTCGTAACCGACTCATAGAATGGGTTGTGTATGAGTGGCCGACTTATAGGGAACCGACTCAAGTGTTGAGTCGCGCTCGAGTTAATAGGGTCTTAAGTCGTTAACGACTCATAGGGGACCGGCTCAAGGAGGGGTTGCGGTTTAGAATGTTGGCCGAGATAAGGAAGCGACCGACTTAAGAGTTTCTCGAGTTAAAACGTTGCCGACTTAAGGAGGTTGGTGGTTTAAGGGTTGGCCGACTCATAGGAGTTAACTCGTGACCGAGTCATAGAATTGCCGACTCATAGTATTAGGGCTTAGGTCGTGGGGTCCTGAGTCGGTAGGGGTTTGGGTCGGCATGGCGTTATTCCATGTGTCGTTAGGTCGGTGGGCCGACTTAGTGGATAAGTCGTTGGGGACTTAGGCTTTTGAGTCGTGTCTCGAGGGATAAGGATTAGGCTTAGGTCGGCAGGGATAAGTCGTGTGACCTTCTTGCTGTGATGAGTCGGTAGAATTTAAGTCGGCATTGGTTGAGTCGGTAGGAAGTAGGTCGGCACTTGGTTGAGTCGTAAGTCGACATCTGGGAGTTTATGTTGTGTAGTTGAGTCGGTAGGTGCTAGGTCGTGAGTCGGCAAGGGATGAGTCGGGGACGACTCAGGAGTTGGGTCGGCGACGACTTAAGAGCGACGACTCATGGTTGATTCAGCCTATAAATAGAGGGGTTTGGCTCACTTTTTGGCACCGGTTTTTGAAGCGACGAAGTGCTGCCATTTTGAAGACTCGACTACAACATTTCTTCATCTTCTTTTCTCTACTTCTATCAAGTGCTAACATCCATTGAAGATTGAAGATCAAGATCAAAGATCAAGAGCCAAAGTTGAAGATTTTCATCCGAAGAAGCTAGATTTCACCGTTTCAAGTGAAATTTCTCCGGATCAAGCTCAAGTCCTTGCTGTCCAGATCTGAAGTTGATTGATTTTAGGTTGTTTTGGTAATTTGGTGAGTGGTAGTTATCTCTCACGCGGATCCAAAGGAGTATATTGGATTGGTGACTTGTTGGAGTGTTGTAGTTAGTGATTTCATGCATATTTCTTAGATCCAAGTGTAGATCCATGGTTTTTGAAGATGTTTACTTATGCAAGTTTATTTAATAAGTGTTAGAGACAAAACCCATGTTTTATATTTGATAGATCTATGCTAAAAACCATGATTTCACATATGTTGGACTTTTGCTCGTTTATTTACGAAATTTCCATTATAGTTGATATTGCTTAAACTGCTTAATAGATCTTGTTTGAATGATTGATTATTTGAATGTATGGTTGATTTGATTGTTTCCAAGTTAGCTAGTAGTTGATTTGGAACAAGATGATGAAAGAGGATTCAAAAGCTATGGAAGAAGGCTCTTGAATGGTGAAAGCTGCTTAAGGCATATGTAGCGGATGTTGAAGCTCATATGTATAGATTGGATGATGTTGAGATGGGACTTTGCCATGATTTGATGAAGCAAACCATGTTGTTGAGTTGAGACTTTGCTTTGATGCGATGAAGCGAAGTATGATGTGAGTCTTGGCTTAATCCAAGCAGGGATCATTCCAAGCATGTTGATAACTTGAAGAGTAGTTCAAGTTGGTTGATAATGGATTGTTCAAGAGGTAGCTTGAGCTTGTATGAGGATAGTCGTCAAGAAGGATGGCTAGGAGGCTTGGATATCGTCGTTGTTGAAGGTTCTAGCATGCTCAAAAGCAAGAGTACATGGGGCGCCCATAACGACTACAGGTAGGTAGTCGGGACACCCAAAAGACTACAGGTAGGTAGTTGAGTACTCTGGGCAAAGTAGATAAGTCCTAGGCACAAGGCAGTGTGCGGAGTTATGGTTAGAACCGGGGTTACCATTAGCCCTTGACAGATGGTCATTCAACTAACGGTGAAATCGAGGCAAGGATAACAGTGATAGCCAGAGTCATGGATGTTTGGTTGTATTATCATTCGGCTTCAAGAGCGGTGTTTTCTGGGTGCTTATCTGATCTTGGTTTAGGCCTTGGGGGTTTGTATTTGGAAAACATCGTCCTTGACTCGAGTGGTATTCGCTTTACCTTAATTGTCTATGTTGTTATGCTTGCTTCTCCTTAGTGTATGTCTGGGGCTATCACTGTAGAAAGAGGTGGAGTGGGATGGTTTGGTTCCTATTCCTTTTATCCTTTATGCTCTTTTGGTATGTTTGATAGTTAATTTACTGCTCACTAAGACTTTGTCTGACTCAAGGTTTTATGTCTCCTCTTATTACCTTGGGCTGTTCATCCATGTTGGGATGGGCAGACTAGGTAGCAGGTGACAGGTGCTGTTCTTAGAGATCTACGCTGATGATGACGAAGACGAGCAGGAGGCTTTGCATATTAGTTTTCTTACTATATGTACTGGGTATCCGCTGCTGTATTTGTTTGAGTGATTTGTAGTGAGGCTTTCATGTATGGATTTGAGTAGATGATTGTATAAAACTACTGTGATGCTTATATGATGATGTTCTGTTCTATGGAGCTTCACTATATTATATTTCTCTATTGTATTTTATCCATGCGCTGTGAGTTGTACGATAGAGATTCTTTTGTTTTGTTTTTACCCTGACTATCGTCCATGGCTGCCTGGCACGCCTTTCAGCGCATTATTTCCTTGTTTTGGTGCGGGAGTCATGGGCGGTCGTCACAACAGCCATGGGGATCCTGTCTTACAGAAAAAATCCACGTGACGAAAAAACGAAGGATAAAAAACTTCCAAGAGCCGATTGTGGTTCGGATAGGATTTTTTGGGTATGAAACTAACCAGTGACGGCTGAAAGCGGTCATAGCTGTAGAACTCACCGAGAGCTTCGTTTTGACTGGTTATCGCTCCCGTAACTCTAAACGAGCCAAGAGTTATGGCCCTCCGAAGAATCGATATCCAAAGGGTGCAACATCTACGGTGCAAGGTGCAACATCCGTCCAAAATGACGAAACAGTGCCGTACGACTTTGAGAAATGGGTGCATGGATTTGAAACGGAGCACTACCATGGTGCACCACTCTCCAGCGATGGTAAATCATAGAACAGCAACGGGGATCCTGTTTTACAGAAAAATCCACGTGACGGAAAAACGAAGGATAAAAAACTTCCAAGACCCGATAGAGGTTCGGTTAGGATTTTTTGGGTATGAAACTAACCAGTGACGGCTGAAAGCCATCATAGCTGTAGAACTCACCGAGAGCTTCGTTTTGACTGGTTATCGCTCCCGTAACTCTAAACGAGCCAAGAGTTATGGCCCTCCGAAGAATCGATATCCAAAGGGTGCAACATCTACGGTGCAAGGTGCAACATCCGTCCAAAATGACGAAACAGTGTCGTACGACTTTGAGAAATGGGTGCATGGATTGAAACGAAGCACTACCATGGTGCACCACTCTCCAGCGATGGTAAATCATAGAACAACCATGGGGATCCTGTTTTACAGAAAAAATCCACGTGACGGAAAAACGAAGCATAAAATACTTCCAAGAGCCGATTGGGGTTCGGATAGGATTTTTGGGTATGAAACTAACCAGTGACGGCGGAAAGCTGTCATAGCTGTAGAACTCACCGAGAGCTTCGTTTTGACTGGTTATCGCTCCCGTAACTCTAAACGAGCCAAGAGTTATGGCCCTCCGAAGAATCGATATCCAAAGGGTGCAACATCTGCGGTGCAAGGTGCAACATCCGTCCAAAATGACGAAACAGTGTCGTACGACTTTGAGAAATGGGTGCATGGATTGAAACGGAGCACTACCATGGTGCACCACTCTCCAGCGATGGTAAATCATAGAACAGCCATGGGGATCCTGTTTTACAGAAAAAATCCACGTGACGGAAAAACGAAGGATAAAAAACTTCCAAGAGCCGATTGTGGTTCGGATAGGATTTTTTGGGTATGAAACTAACCAGTGACGGCGGAAAGCTGTCATAGCTGTAGAACTCACCGAGAGCTTCGTTTTGACTGGTTATCGCTCCCGTAACTCTAAACGAGCCAAGAGTTATGGCCCTCCGAAGAATCGATATCCAAAGGGTGCAACATCTACGGTGCAAGGTGCAACATCCGTCCAAAATGACGAAACAGTGCCGTACGACTTTGAGAAATGGATGCATGGATTTGAAACGGAGCACTACCATGGTGCACCACTCTCCAGCGATGGTAAATCATAGAACAGCCACGGGGATCCTGTTTTACTGAAAAAATCCACGTGACGGAAAAACGAAGGATAAAAAACTTCCAAGACCCGATAGAGGTTCGGTTAGGATTTTTTGGGTATGAAACTAACCAGTGACGGCTGAAAGCGGTCATAGCTGTAGAACTCACCGAGAGCTTCGTTTTGACTGGTTATCGCTTCCGTAACTCTAAACGAGCCAAGAGTTACGGCCCACCGAAGAATCGATATCCACTGGGTGCAACATCTACGGTGCAAGGTGCAACATCCGTCCAAAATGACGAAAATGTCCCGTACGACTTTGAGAAATGGGTGCATGGATTTGAAACGGAGCACTACCATGGTGCACCACGCTCCAGCGATGGTAAATCATAGAACAGCCACGGGGATCCTGTTTTACAGAAAAAATCCACGTGACGGAAAAACGAAGGATAAAAAACTTCCAAGACTCGATTGAGGTTCGGTTAGGATTTTTTGGGTATGAAACTTACCAGTGACGGCTGAAAGCTGTCTTAGCTGTAGAACTCACCGAGAGCTTCGTTTTGACTGGTTATCGCTTCCGTAACTCTAAACGAGCCAAGAGTTACGGCCCATCGAAGAATCGATATCCATTGGGTGCAACATCTACGGTGCAAGGTGCAACATCCGTCCAAAATGACGAAAATGTGCCGTACGACTTTAAGAAATGGGTGCATGGATTTGAAACGGAGCATTACCATGGTGCACCACTCTCCAGCGATGGTAAATCATAGAACAGCCACGGGGATCCTGTTTTACAGAAAAAATCCACGTGACGGAAAAACGAAGGATAAAAAACTTCCAAGACCCGATTGAGGTTCGGTTAGGATTTTTTGGGTATGAAACTAACCAGTGACGGCTGAAAGCTGTCATAGCTGCAGAACTCACCGAGAGCTTCGTTTTGACTTGTTATCGCTCCCGTAACTCTAGACGAGCCAAGAGTTATAGCCCTCCGAAGAATCGATATGCATTGGGTGAAACATCTACGGTGCAAGGTGCAACATCCGTCCAAAATGACGAAAATGTGCTGTACGACTTTGAGAAATGGGTGCATGGATTTGAAACGGAGCACTACCATGGTGCACCACTCTCCAGCGATGGTAAATCATAGAACAGCCACGGGGATCCTGTTTTACAGAAAAAATCCACGTGACGGAAAAACGAAGGATAAAAAACTTCCAAGACCCGATTGAGGTTCGGTTAGGATTTTTTGGGTATGAAACTAACCAGTGACGGCTGAAAGCTGTCATAGCTGTAGAACTCACCGAGAGCTTCGTTTTGACTTGTTATCGCTCCCGTAACTCTAAACGAGCCAAGAGTTATGGCCCTCCGAAGAATCGATATCCATTGGGTGCAACATCTACGGTGCAAGGTGCAACATCCGTCCAAAATGACGAAACAGTGTCGTACGACTTCGAGAAATGGGTGCATGGATTTGAAACGGAGCACTACCATGGTGCACCACTCTCCAGCGATGGTAAATCATAGAACAGCCATGGGGATCCTGTCTTACAGAAAAAATCCACGTGACGAAAAAACGAAGGATAAAAAACTTCCCAGAGCCGATTGTGGTTCGGATAGGATTTTTTGGGTATGAAACTAACCAGTGACGGCTGAAAGCGGTCATAGCTGTAGAACTCACCGAGAGCTTCGTTTTGACTGGTTATCGCTCCCGTAACTCTAAACGAGCCAAGAGTTATGGCCCTCCGAAGAATCGATATCCAAAGGGTGCAACATCTACGGTGCAAGGTGCAACATCCGTCCAAAATGACGAAACAGTGTCGTACGACTTTGAGAAATGGGTGCATGGATTGAAACGGAGCACTACCATGGTGCACCACTCTCCAGCGATGGTAAATCATAGAACAGCCATGGGGATCCTGTCTTACAGAAAAAATCCACGTGACGAAAAAACGAAGGATAAAAAACTTCCAAGAGCCGATTGTGGTTCGGATAGGATTTTTTGGGTATGAAACTAACCAGTGACGGCTGAAAGCGGTCATAGCTGTAGAACTCACCGAGAGCTTCGTTTTGACTGGTTATCGCTCCCGTAACTCTAAACGAGCCAAGAGTTATGGCCCTCCGAAGAATCGATATCCAAAGGGTGCAACATCTACGGTGCAAGGTGCAACATCCGTCCAAAATGACGAAACAGTGCCGTACGACTTTGAGAAATGGGTGCATGGATTTGAAACGGAGCACTACCATGGTGCACCACTCTCCAGCGATGGTAAATCATAGAACAGCAACGGGGATCCTGTTTTGCAGAAAAATCCACGTGACGGAAAAACGAAGGATAAAAAACTTCCAAGACCCGATAGAGGTTCGGTTAGGATTTTTTGGGTATGAAACTAACCAGTGACGGCTGAAAGCCATCATAGCTGTAGAACTCACCGAGAGCTTCGTTTTGACTGGTTATCGCTCCCGTAACTCTAAACGAGCCAAGAGTTATGGCCCTCCGAAGAATCGATATCCAAAGGGTGCAACATCTACGGTGCAAGGTGCAACATCCGTCCAAAATGACGAAACAGTGTCGTACGACTTTGAGAAATGGGTGCATGGATTGAAACGAAGCACTACCATGGTGCACCACTCTCCAGCGATGGTAAATCATAGAACAGCCATGGGGATCCTGTTTTACAGAAAAAATCCACGTGACGGAAAAACGAAGCATAAAATACTTCCAAGAGCCGATTGGGGTTCGGATAGGATTTTTGGGTATGAAACTAACCAGTGACGGCGGAAAGCTGTCATAGCTGTAGAACTCACCGAGAGCTTCGTTTTGACTGGTTATCGCTCCCGTAACTCTAAACGAGCCAAGAGTTATGGCCCTCCGAAGAATCGATATCCAAAGGGTGCAACATCTGCGGTGCAAGGTGCAACATCCGTCCAAAATGACAAAACAGTGTCGTACGACTTTGAGAAATGGGTGCATGGATTGAAACGGAGCACTACCATGGTGCACCACTCTCCAGCGATGGTAAATCATAGAACAGCCATGGGGATCCTGTTTTACAGAAAAAATCCACGTGACGGAAAAACGAAGGATAAAAAACTTCCAAGAGCCGATTGTGGTTCGGATAGGATTTTTTGGGTATGAAACTAACCAGTGACGGCGGAAAGCTGTCATAGCTGTAGAACTCACCGAGAGCTTCGTTTTGACTGGTTATCGCTCCCGTAACTCTAAACGAGCCAAGAGTTATGGCCCTCCGAAGAATCGATATCCAAAGGGTGCAACATCTACGGTGCAAGGTGCAACATCCGTCCAAAATGACGAAACAGTGCCGTACGACTTTGAGAAATGGGTGCATGGATTTGAAACGGAGCACTACCATGGTGCACCACTCTCCAGCGATGGTAAATCATAGAACAGCCACGGGGATCCTGTTTTACTGAAAAAATCCACGTGACGGAAAAACGAAGGATAAAAAACTTCCAAGACCCGATAGAGGTTCGGTTAGGATTTTTTGGTTATGAAACTAACCAGTGACGGCTGAAAGCTGTCATAGCTGTAGAACTCACCGAGAGCTTCATTGTGACTGGTTATCGCTCCCGTAACTCTAAACGAGCCAAGAGTTATGGCCCTCCGAAGAATCGATATCCATTGGGTGCAACATCTACGGTGCAAGGTGGAACATCCGTCCAAAATGACGAAAATGTGCCGTACGACTTTGAGAAATGGGTGCATGGATTTGAAACGGAGCACTACCATGGTGCACCGCCCTCCAGTGATGGTAAATCATAGAACAGCCACGGGGATCCTGTTTTACAGATAAAATCCACGTGACGGAAAAACGAAGGATAAAAAACTTCCAAGACTCGATTGAGGTTCGGTTAGGATTTTTTGGGTATGAAACTTACCAGTGACGGCTGAAAGCTGTCTTAGCTGTAGAACTCACCGAGAGCTTCGTTTTGACTGGTTATCGCTTCCGTAACTCTAAATGAGCCAAGAGTTACGGCCCATCGAAGAATCGATATCCATTGGGTGCAACATCTACGGTGCAAGGTGCAACATCCGTCCAAAATGACGAAAATGTGCCGTACGACTTTAAGAAATGGGTGCATGGATTTGAAACGGAGCATTACCATGGTGCACCACTCTCCAGCGATGGTAAATCATAGAACAGCCACGGGGATCCTGTTTTACAGAAAAAATCCACGTGACGGAAAAACGAAGGATAAAAAACTTCCAAGACCCGATTGAGGTTCGGTTAGGATTTTTTGGGTATGAAACTAACCAGTGACGGCTGAAAGCTGTCATAGCTGCAGAACTCACCGAGAGCTTCGTTTTGACTTGTTATCGCTCCCGTAACTCTAGACGAGCCAAGAGTTATGGCCCTCCGAAGAATCGATATGCATTGGGTGAAACATCTACGGTGCAAGGTGCAACATCCGTCCAAAATGACGAAAATGTGCTGTACGACTTTGAGAAATGGGTGCATGGATTTGAAACGGAGCACTACCATGGTGCACCACTCTCCAGCGATGGTAAATCATAGAACAGCCACGGGGATCCTGTTTTACAGAAAAAATCCACGTGACGGAAAAACGAAGGATAAAAAACTTCCAAGACCCGATTGAGGTTCGGTTAGGATTTTTTGGGTATGAAACTAACCAGTGACGGCTGAAAGCTGTCATAGCTGTAGAACTCACCGAGAGCTTCGTTTTGACTTGTTATCGCTCCCGTAACTCTAAACGAGCCAAGAGTTATGGCCCTCCGAAGAATCGATATCCATTGGGTGCAACATCTACGGTGCAAGGTGCAACATCCGTCCAAAATGACGAAACAGTGTCGTACGACTTCGAGAAATGGGTGCATGGATTTGAAACGGAGCACTACCATGGTGCACCACTCTCCAGCGATGGTAAATCATAGAACAGCCATGGGGATCCTGTTTTACAGAAAAAATCCACGTGACGGAAAAACGAAGGATAAAAAACTTCATAGAGCCGATTGTGGTTCGGATAGCATTTTTTGGGTATGAAACTAACTAGTGACGGCTGAAAGCTGTCATAGCTGTAGAACTCACCGAGAGCTTCGTTTTGACTGGTTATCGCTCCCGTAACTCTAAACGAGCCAAGAGTTATGGCCCTCCGAAGAATCGATATCCAAAGGGTGCAACATCTACGGTGCAAGGTGCAACATCCGTCCAAAATGACAAAACAGTGCCGTACGACTTTGAGAAATGGGTGCTGTTTGCACAAAAAATGGACAAACACCTCCAAGTCGTATTATTTAGTCGATTATATGTGATTTTCAATGATTTTAGATGAGTATATAAATATAAAAGAAGTAGGGGTTGAAATGTAAATGACACGCGGATTTATAGTGGTTCGGCCAGAATGTGCCTACGTCCACTTTATATGTTATTATCTCTTTCCTTCAGATTACAAGTACAATGCTTCGTATATGAGTATATGAAAGTAGTTTGAAAGTTCCTTCCTTGCTTGAGCTCTCAAACTTGTCTGCCATTGTTGTACCCCTGCCCCTCTATTTATAGAGTGAGGTTGAGGGCAGGGGCCTTGGAATCATATAGCTGCTGGTGGGCCCGGGCTGAAGCAATCTGGACTGGCAATCTTCTGGTTCGGCAAGGCTTCATTCGGCTATGAGCTTGGACCGGTGGTAGGTGTGCATGTGGACCGGCAGGGGAAAGGAGAGGGTTGGTTCGGTGCTTGCCTGGTCCGGTGGTAGGAGTGTGAGAATGTGGACCGGTAGTCATTTGGTCCGGTTATGTAGGTGGTTCGGTGGTGGTGGTCCGGCTGTAGCAGGGGAGTTGGTTCGGCTACCGGATGGGCATGCCGAATGGCACTTGAGATTTGCCCGAATATGGTTGGTCCGGCTACCGGATGATCATGCCGAATGGACCCTTGTCCTTGCTGGATGAAGAGTGGGTCGCGACTCCGGGTGAAACCAATGCTTCTTAGTCTCGAGGTCTTCTGGGTGAGAATTCGCCCAACATTTGCCCCCCAAAGTGGGGCGCGTGCTTGCACGTGTCGCGCTTTGTTTCCCGGTGATAGGAAGGCTTGTTTCGTAACGCCATGGGCTGGACGTTCGTATCCTGCTGATGTCCTGCAAAGGAATTTACAGTTTTAGTGTGGTTTCAAATAACGACCGTTCGTGGTCGGAATATCTGAGATGAAGTGAACTGCGTCGCTCGGGACGAGCAAGTGTGCCCCGAAGGGGCTTAGCATCGTCGATGCCAGGTTCACGTTAGAGTGGGTCCCTGGGTCGTTTGCCAAGGTGGTTTATCGCCAGCTCAGAGCATGCCTAGGGATCGTTCGCGACCCCGTACATGTGTAAGTAGCTTAGCCATTTCACAATTATCAAATATCCATTTGACCGATGGGCTTAAAAATGCGTGTCAAAGTGTAAATTCCCACGATGGTAGGGTTAATAGCCATTCAGAGCGTGCCTATGGACCATTCGAGGTCGCGTACACGTGTAAACGATTTAATCCACGTCGGTGAGGATTTTACGACTTATTCATCGTTATCATAATCTTATTTTATTAGTTAGTTCTGGAGTTTGGTACTTATCTGGGGGAGGCGCTTTGCACGCCACTAGTTTTTAGTTTCTGCTGGTAGATACAGCTCCATTTGGCGTTGAGTAGGTATATGTTTTCGTTTGATCCGAGGTAGGTGTGGTTTTCATTCGGTTAAGGGTTGATCCGGTATGGAGGGTTACTTTTATTCGGTGCTTGGTTGGTCCGGTGTAGAGAGGTTAAAGGTTTCATTCGGCTGGGGATTGGTCCGTTAGGCCGAATCGTTTGGTCCGGTGGTATTGTCACCGTCTATATATAGGGGCTACACCCCCTTAGTTTTTCTTTACCGAATCAACAAGCGCCGAACCACTTTATTGCCGAACCAGGTGTTTGCCGAACCAACCTTATACCGAACCAGGTATATACTTATTACCGAATACACACGTATGTCTTCGCTTCACCGAATGGGACTACGGCCTTGGGGCCGAATGCCTTGTGCACCGAAAGCACTCGATATAGCACCACCGAATGAACATGATGACCGAATGTGATGGAAACCGAATGAACTTGGAAACCAAATGTACTTGGAAACCGAATGAACTTGGAAACCGAATGAACTTGGAAACCGAATGTACTTGGAAACCGAATGAACTTGGAAACCGAATGAACTTGGAAACCGAATGAACTTGGAAACTTTAGTTTGCGAATGAAACCCCACGCTTGCACGCACTTGTTTGTTTACTTTTCTATGTTCCCTGTTCTAATGCCATGCTTTCCTTGTGTTGCAGAAAATGTCTCGCAAAGCGGAAACACGATCAGACAGAAAGAAGTCTAGAGGCACAGGAGAGCCTTCTTCTCCCTTGCCCCCAGTCCAACCAGGATCCGGGCAACACCGACCTATTCCGAGGTCTCTAGTGGACGGATATGGTCCACAGGAACTTTTGATCTCTCCCCCGGATTGCTTTCCTAGCTCCCTAAAGGAGGAGCAACTTGACGTCATATCCCGTTCCTTTGGGATAGACAGAGCGCTTATGTTGCTGCCGGAGGCTGGTGTCATGCCGTACAACCCTCCCGAGGGGTATTTTGCCTATAGCCGATATCATTGCATGTGTGGGGCCATTCCTCCTATCAACGCTTGGATAGTAAGCTTCACCACTTATTTGAAGGTGGCTCCCTTCCAGCTTCAGCCTAACTCATATGCTATCCTGGTGAGCCTCTTTGTCATCTTCCAGAGGAGGTACGGGCGTCCTCCTTCTAACCGGGAAATCCGATACTTGTACAACCTGAGAGGCTATAAGAAGGGGTCTCCGTATATTAGTCTGGAGGCGGCCGTACCCTTCAAACCAGTTCTGGACTTGTATTCCAAGTTCACCATGTTCAAGAAGGAGTGGTTCTTTGTCAAGGACGATGCTGTTTCTTTCCGCCTTTTCACTTCCGGCTGTAAGATTGATTTCATTTATATTTTTCATGCGTTTTGACTGTAGTGTTTTTTCTGACATGCTTCTATTTCTGGCTAGCGATAGGTGGTATTGCAGTCGTGGAGGACGATTCCTTAGTGCGAATGGCTGCTGAACTAAAGGCTATTCCGGCACGGGACCGGTCGGCCTCTTTCTTGATCAGGAACGCAACTCTCTTGGAGTATAATTTGATCTTACCGCGCCAGTCCGTGGTTAAGCAAAGGGATACGGCTGAGGAGAGGGCTGCTAAAGCTAAGGAGGGGGCTACGGTAAAGAGCGGTAAGAGGGAGCCTTTCGCAGCGCGTCCTGCGGTTGGGGGGAAGAAACTGAAGAAGTCCGATGGCCCTTCTCCAAGTACTTGCCCGACTGTCCCGGAGGAGGAAGGCGTAGAAGGGGAGGAAGGAGGCGAAGTTGGAGAAGGGTCGGAGGGTGGAGGAGATGGCGATGGTCAAGGTGGTAGTGGGGTTGCTGCTCTAACCTCTGAGCAAGACCTCGAACTGGATGAGGCTCTCCGTCGGGCCTTCGGGGAGTCGGAGGGAGAATCGGAAACGGAGAAGGAAAAGGAGAAGGAAACGGAGAAGGCAAAGGAAACCGGCAAAGCTGTGGCTGGCACTGACCCATCTTCTAAGGGTTCCTCAGCTAGGGTTACTCCGGCGATGCAAGGTGAACTTTTGTCTTCTGCCGATTCCATTTTCGATAGGGACTTAGAAATTTTTTACGGTTCACTTCCGTCCTGGAATGAGATCCAGGACTTATTGCAGTTTCCCACTCCTCCGCCGGGTTTGTATAATAGATGTGTCTCCTCACTTTTCTTTCTTAGCACATTTTTTGAATTGCGGATTATTGTATGTTCGTAACACTTGTCCTTTATTTCAGGGGCAGGCCCGGCAGTTAAAACGTCGGATGTTCGACATCGTCTTGAACAATTTAAGTCGAGGAGAGCTTCTGCGAAACCTTCTACTGATCGCTCTGGGGACGTAGTCAAGTACCGCCCTCTTCTTGGGGTCATCGAAGAGGGCATTCAGAAAAGGAAGCGGAGCCGTTCCTTATTTGAGTCTTCTTCTGCTTCGCAGCTTCCTACTCTGCCTCCCCCTACTCAGCCTCCTCGTGATACTACGGAGGAGAGCACGGAGCCCTGCCCCCCTCCTCCTCCTTCCAAGAGATATACTGTCATTCATATAAGGCGTCCCGATGTGCCTCGCCCCGTGCCTCGTGACCCTTTTGCCGGTCATCCTGATTTAGACCCAAGTTTTCGGGACATTTCATTCGATGAGACCACGGGCGAGCACCTACTTCCCCGCAACCCCATGGTAAGAGTGCTGGACGAGGCCAAATCTTTAGATCTTGATTTACTTACTACACGGGTAGTCACCATGGGGGATGAGGCCAAGGCTAATATCGACCGGGTGGCCGTAGAGACCAAGAAGTTAATGGAGCATCATGCTAAGTTGGTCAAGGCCGGGGAAGAGATCGGGAGTGCTAACATTCGGTTGAGGTTAAAGGTTGCCGATCAGGCCAAGCAACTCGCCGACCAAGCCATCCAGATTTCCCAGCATGAGGAAGCCTCCAAGCGTCTGAAAGAGACCATGGAGAAGGCCAGTAGGGCGGAATTACGGAAGATGGAGGTCGCTTGCAGGGAACGGATTAACATAGCTATCGCAACGGTGGATGAGGTTCGAAATGCGGATCTCGAGCGGGTGGAGGAGTTGTCAGGGAGGCTCGAGGCTGCGGAGATGGCTCAGGCCGAGTTGAAGGAGGAGATGGAGGAGATGAGGAGGTCCCTCAAGTTGAAGGAAGAGGAAATGAGGAGGTCACTCCAGGCTGACTGCTTGAGATACCAATCAGAGAGGGACGTCGCCATCACCAAGTTGCAAGCTTCCGAGGCCCGGGTGAGGGAGTTTGAGGAAAACGAGGGGATGATGGATGAGATGTTGCAGGATATGTACTTCCACACTTGGAAGGAGGGCGGCTTGTCTTGGATGGACGATTACCCTCGGGTCATGGCCAAGGTGTATCTCCAGGCTTTAGAGGAGGCCAGGGTGAATGCGGGTAAGGAAGGCGGAGAGGCTTTCAACTTGAGTGCGGTCACTGCTCAGTTCTCAAAGGAGGAGCAAGCGGCGGTGAAGGAGGGGATGCGGCTACTCGCTGCAGAGGAAGCGGGCGTGCAGTTGGATGATGAGGATCAAGCGGCGGATGCTGGTGAGTTATTCTTTTCCCTTTCTTTTCTTTTCGTGCTTTCATAACTTGATCGTTCGTTTAATGAGTTCCTCTTCTGATCTGGACAGGTGGGACTTCAGATCCACATGCTGGGGGCTCCGATCCTGCGGCTAAGTAGGCTGGGGGAGTTGGTGATGGAGTGTGGATGCATCTGCCATCTTTTTGTTTCTTTTTTATCACTGTTCATGTTAGTCTTTGGTATGCAACTGTAATAAAATTATTTGCAAAGAATAACTTCGTGTGATCTTATAATATAAGCTGATTTTGTCATGTTTAAATGTTGTTGCTATCTTTATGTGCTGTGTGAGAAGTATAATTATGTATATGCCTGTGATTCCACTTGTGTTTGATGTTAAGTTTTTGCTTGAAATATAATTTCACGTTTTGCAATGTCAGTGTATGAATAAGTTATAGTTACGCATTTATGTACAAGAGAAGAGAGTACCGCCCTTTATGTTTTATTCGCAGGCGTCAGCTTTGAGTGTCTTGTGTAACTGTTCACGGGTATAGCCGAGCGCCCTGCTACCCAGCACGCAGGCTTAGAGTCTCATGAGTGAATGCTTCCTATTTGGTTTCCTGTACTTTAGAGTTTGTTATACAGGATAGGAGAAAAATATTTAAATGAAATGGAAATATAGTAAAAGTAAAACTTCCAGTCACGGAAGGCCGTCGATGTGCTTAAGTTCGTGGCAAACGGGTTTTGTAGTCACTTTCCCTAGCTGTGGGTCTTGGAGACATTTGTCACCCATCTTACGCCTCCGCGGGGAGTTTTCTTTTTTACCACAGCCGCACTTAAGACACATCGGAGCCGAGATCGCGCACGGTAACTACCCGAACCATTATGGCCCGTAATCGTGGGTATTATTCGATTTACCGTGGCCGGCTAGCGTGGGTGCCGTTGGCCGTGAACTACCCCTGGCTGGCCACACCTTATGTTGGGGCTTAAAGTAGGTTCACAGTTACCGGCGAGCCGAACGCCGTAATGAGCTGCCATCGGCTATAGTCGGCCTTTATGATGACTTATAATCGGCTCATTACAGTTGGCTTTGAGGGCAGGCGCGCAATGAGTTAACCCGCAGCAGAGGGATGCTGGAGCAAAAGAGTCTCATTGGCGAGTGCATAGAATCGTAGCGTACCTGTTAGGCCTAGTCCAGATGAGGCCGCGGTGCGTCTTGAGTGGAGGTGCCATAGGATTTTGTTCAACAGAAAGGGATAAAACTTAACAAGTAGCCAAGACATAAAGGAACAAGTTAAAAAGAGACAAGATTTTTTAAAGTGGTTCGACATGAAAATGCCTACGTCCACTGATTCTCTTTGTTAATTCACTTCATATGGGCAGTACAAGTTAAGAAAAGTATCGACGGAGGTGTCGGATGTTCCATGCCCTCTGGAACACCTCTCCGTCCACTGTTGACAAAATGTAAGCTCCGTTGTGGAGATCTTTGTGAATTACATATGGTCCGTCCCAGACGGGGTCCAGCGCCCCGGGGCGCGGAAAGATTCGCCTGAGGACAAGATCTCCTTCTTGTAAGCTGCGATGCTTGACTTTGGAATTGTATAGTGCTGCCACTTTTTGTCTGTGAGCTGCTGCTTTGAGTGCTGCATCATTCCTCCTTTCCTCAATCAGATCCAAAGACATGAGGAGGAGTTCTTCGTTTTCTTCTGGGTTGTAGTGGATCCTACGGTGAGAAGGCACAATAGCCTCAACTGGGAGCATTGCCTCCGATCCATATGCCAAAGAGAAAGGAGTATGTCCCGTTGCTGTTCTGAAAGATGTGCGGTATGCCCATAGTGCCGTAGGAAGTTCGTCCACCCAAGCGCCTTTTGACTTTTCAAGTTTCTTCTTGATTAGGGTTTTGAGAATTTTGTTGACAGCTTCAACTTGTCCGTTTGCCTGAGGGTAAGCTACTGATGAGAAGCTTTTATGAATTCCATGCTCTTGGCACCAGTCGGCAAATTCTTCGCTGTCAAATTGGAGTCCGTTGTCTGATACGATCTTGAGGGGGACTCCATACCTGCACAGAATGTTTTTGATCAAGAAGTTGATAATTTTTGCTGAAGATATTTTATTTAAAGGTTCCGCTTCCACCCATTTGGTGAAATAATCGACTGCCACTATAGCATATTTGGCTCCGCCTCGGCCCGTTGGCAGTTCGCCAATTAAGTCAATTCCCCATACAGCAAAGGGCCAAGGGCTGGTCATTTGAGTAATTTCGTTTGTGGGCAGTCGAGGGATCTTGGCGAACTTCTGACATCTGTCGCATTTCTTAACGAAGTCTAGGGTATCTTTGTTTAGTGTGGGCCAGTAATATCCATATCGGAGTATCTTTCTTGCCAAAGTCTGTCCTCCAGTGTGATCTCCGCATCCTCCCTGATGGATGTTTGTTAATATCTCCTTGGCCTCCCTTCCGGCGACGCATCTTAATAAGGGGCTAGAGAAGCCACGCCGGTAGAGGATGCCTTCTTGTATTGTGTAGTGGGGAACTTTTCTCAAGATCTTCTTGGCTTCGTCACGCCTGTCGGGTAGTATGCCATCTTGCAAATATTTCCGGATAGGAGTCATCCAGGTTCCTTCTTCGATTGCAGTTATCAGATTTACTTGTTCGAAACTTGGGGCTAGCTGCCTTGAGATTGCTGGTGCTCCGGGAATGGTGCTGTCCTTCATACTAGCTTGCTTTGCAAGTTCATCTGCCTCTTGGTTTTCTTCTCGAGGAATGCGTTTGATTAGATAATGGTCCAATTGATCGAGCAGCAGTTTGGTTTTCTTTAGGTATGCTGTGAGTCGTTCTCCTCGAGTCTGGAATTCTCCTAGTACCTGGTTTACGATAAGCTGAGAATCACTATGAATACATAAGGAATTGATTCCAATTTCTAGGGCCAGTTCCAATCCCGCTATTACTGCTTCATATTCAACATCGTTGTTAGTGGCCGTGAACTCCAATCTCAATGCATAGTACAACTTTCTTCCCCTGGGGGTGATGATCACAATACCTGCCCCCGAGCCTTGTTCATTCGATGCTCCGTCTACAAAGAGGTTCCACTTGATGTTTTTTGCTACTTCAGATTGTTCCTCGCCTTCGTTGATAGTGAATTCGGCAATGAAATCAGCCATGGCTTGTCCTTTGATAGCGGTACGAGGATGGTAGGTGATATCATACTGACTTAGTTCGATGCACCATTTGAGGAGTCGCCCAGAAGTGTCAGGACGATGGAGCACTTGTCTCAGCGGTTGATCGGTTAGAACCCTGATGGAGTGAGACTGGAAGTAGTGGCGCAGTTTTCGTGACGCGATCAATAAACAATATGCTAATTTCTCAAGTTTAGGATATCTGGCCTCTGCCCCTGTAAATCTCTTACTTACAAAGTAAACCGGGCGTTGTGTGCGGTCTTCTTCTCTTACCAAGGCGGCGCTTAGAGCATGAGATGATACAGCGAGGTATAGGTATAACACTTCACCTTCATTTGGAGTTGAGAGTACTGGTGGTCTCTGAAGGTGTTCGATGAGGTTGAGGAAGGCTTTTAAGCATTCGTCGGTCCACTCGAACCTCCCTTTGTCTTTCTTGAGTGCTTCGAAGAAAGGGACACACTTGTCAGTTGCCTTGGAAATGAATCTGCTTAGGGCGGCCACCTTTCCGTTTAGGCTCTGCATTTCTTTTCGAGTGGAAGGTATCCTTATTTCTTTTAAAGCTCGGATTTGTTCAGGGTTTGCTTCGATTCCTCTGGCGTGGACGATGAATCCTAAGAATTTTCCCGATGATACTCCGAAGGAGCACTTTAGAGGATTCAGCTTCATTCCATATCGGCGAAGTACCCGAAACATATCGTCCAGATGGCTTACATGGTCGTTGGCTTTCCTGGACTTCACCAACATGTCATCCACATATACTTCCATAGTACGTCCTATCAGTTCTGCGAACATTTTGTTGACGAGGCGTTGATAGGTAGCTCCAGCATTTTTGAGTCCAAAAGGCATGACTTTGTAACAATATAATCCGCGGTCGGTGATGAAGCTAGTGTGGTCCTGATCGGGAGCGTGCATGGGGATCTGGTTATATCCGGAGTATGCATCCATAAAAGATAGGAGTTCGTGCCCAGCTGTGCTGTCCACGAGTTGGTCAATTCGGGGAAGTGGGAAGCAGTCTTTCGGGCAAGCGTCATTCAGATTGGAGAAGTCAATACATGTTCGCCATTTTCCATTGGCCTTTTTTACTAGCACTGGGTTAGCGATCCATTCTGGGTAGATGGCTTCCCGTATGAAGCCATTAGCAAGTAGATTTTTTACTTCCTCATCAAGGGCTGCTGATCGCTCTGCCCCCATGCTCCTCTTTTTCTGCTTTACTGGTACCTTGGTGGGATCGATGTTCAACATGTGGCATGCTACGTCTGGGGAGATTCCTGTCATATCGGCATGGGTCCACGCAAATACATCTAAGTTGTGGCGGAGAAAGTCAATGAGTTGATCCTTCAATTCCGTTTGCAGCTGAGATCCGATTTTTAATAGTCTACTTGAATCATGCTTATCTACCGATACGAATTCCATAGCCTCTGCAGGCTCGGCGGTAGCCTCCTCCTCATTATCCCTGGGGTCTAGTTCATTGAAGGGATCGCTTGTGTATCGAAGAGGAGGGGCTTTCTTTAGTTGCTATGCCTCCAAGCTTTTCATGCAGAGAGTAGTCTCTGCATCTTTTCCTTTATTCTTTCTGCGGTTATTGCGAAGTTCAGTTACGTAGCAGTCTCGGGCAGCACCTTGATCTCCTTCTACTTCTCCTACTCCGTTGTCTGTTGGAAATTTCATTTTCAGGCACCAGGGGGCTAATACAATCTGAAAGTCAGACAAGGCTGGTCTTCCCAAGAAAGCGTTGTAAGCCGAGTGGTTTTCTATTAGTACGAACGTTTGTTTTCGCACAACGGAGCGGGGATGACTTCCTATTTCGACGAAGAGGTCAAGTTGCCCGAGGGGCATTTTTGCATCTCCAGTGAAACCGTGCAGTGGTTTGTCACAGGGGGATACATCCTTCATTGATAACTTCATTTTGTCGAAAGCATGTCTGAATAGGATATTTACGGAGCTTCCTGTGTCTATTAGAATCCGAAAAACTTTAGCTGGACCGAACCAGGCAGAGATGACCATAGGATCCATATGTGGGTACTGTCTTCCTTCCAAATCACGCCTACTGAATATGATGTCGTCATTCTCTTTTCGTTTCGGGTGGCGTTCTTCCGTGATGGAGTTAACATAGCCTTCTGCATTTCTAAGCGACTTGCCGTACCTTTCCATCTCTGCCCAACTTCTGTCGGCGATGTGTGGTCCTCCTGAGATGGTAAGGACCACTATCTTCTCCTGACTAGGGCTACTGGTGTTGTGATTGTTGCGATTCCCTCCGCCTACTTCTGGGAGGGGTTGCTTTGCGTTCTCATTGGCAGGAGTTGGAGTCCTGTTCTGACTTTTCACATAACGTTCCAGTCTTCTTCTTCTAATGTGTTCTTCGATCAAGTCCCGAAGATGGTGGCATTCATTGGTGTCATGTCCGTGGGATTCGTGGAAGCGACAGAACTTTCCGGACTTGAGTGCGTTATCTGATTCTTTCTTGTGCGGGGGGCGCTTGTATCCGAGTTCGCCCTGAGTGGCTAGGTAGATGTTTTCGATTGTTTCATTCAAAGGAGTGTAGGAGTCAAATCTTGGCCCTGGTCGATATTGGCGCTTCTCAACCTTTCTGCCCCCAGCATTGTCTCTAGATTCATTTCTTCGAGCGTCCTTAGCTGCAGTGGGAACCTTGTCCTGAACTATCTTGCCTTGTTGCCCTGACTGCCTCTCCGTAGCAGCGTCTTCAAGTCTCATATACTTTCCAGCTTCATGGAAGAAATCAGGCAAGGTAGCTGGTTTTTCCTTAGTTAATCTTCTGGCAAACTTGGTGTCTGGATGTACACCACTACAGAGGGCCATTAGAGTGAGTTTTTCATCGGCATCTTGAACTGCTGCCGCTGCGGCGTTGAACCGTGTTAGATATTGTTGCAGCGTCTCTCCGGATTTCTGTTTGACATTGGATAGAGAATAAGCATCCCTGGGTTGTTCCACATGGATGCGGAACTGGCTAATAAACCTTTCTTTTAACATCTCCCATGAGTTGATGGATCCTTGGGGTAGATGGCAGAACCAGGAGGTAGCTAGATCTGATAGGAATAGCGGAAAGCATTTACATAATACTCCTTCTGTTGCTCCACTCATGAGCATATGCTGGGTGTATCTCTGCAGGTGTACGATGGGGTCGGAAGTTCCTTTGTAAGGTTCCATGGTTGGCATTTTCCATTCCCGGGGAGTGATGGCAGTTTCGATATTTCGGGTAAAGGGGCTGGTGACCCTAGCGCCTATTCCCCGGTCCCTTTGCTCCCGTTGGACACATTCTCTGAATAATCGTGCCATTCGTTCGTCAGAATTTGGAGCGGACAAAAATGAGCTTGGCTCTTCCCTGCGGGATCTATCTCGTCCAGATGACCTGTAGGGATGGTACAATCTATCACTTCTAGCATTATCCAGTGGTTGTCTTTGGCTGCTTGGATGCACGCTAGGACCAGCTACAGTCGCCCCCTGCCTTGATCTTCCCCTGTGGGGTTCTGTTTCGAGCACATCCATGGGGTCAACTTCGGGCCGGGTCCTAGCTCGGCTCCGTTCAGCGGGGTTTCTATGATTAGGTGGCATGACTGGCTCAGCTACATCCGACCCTCGCCTGGTGCCTCCCCCGCTGGGCTCGGCACCAAGGGCTTCCTCGAGTCGGGATTCGGGCTGAGTCCGGGCGCGGCCCCTATCATTGTTGTTTCTGTTGATAGCTTCTTCGAAGAGTGAAGACCTTTGTTGCCTCGGGGATCCTCCGGATTGGGATTCACCCCATGATTCCGTGTTGCGGTTGGACTCTTCAGCATCCCTTAAGCGTGACATGAGTTGGTCCACCAAAGTTTCTTGTTGGGATGTGAAGCGGTTAGTTACTTCAGCCACAACCCTGTCCAGATCTGCCCTAGTGATTGGTTGTTCCGTTGCGGGACCAGTTGGATTCTCCTGATTTTCATCTGGTACTGCTGTTGAAGTGGGCTGATCTGTGATTGCTGGATCTGGAAGGCTGCTAGTTGCGATGTTCTTTCCTTTGTTAACATCCCTTCTCTGTTTGGAAGGCATGATTTCTAAGCAACGAGTGATGTTGTTAAGAAGAAGGTTGAGTGGGAGAAGATGAAGCTTGAGTTCAACTCTCAGTGAAAGCACCAAAAATGTTTGCACAAAAAATGGACAAACACCTCCAAGTCGTATTATTTAGTCGATTATATGTGATTTTCAATGATTTTAGATGAGTATATAAATATAAAAGAAGTAGGGGTTGAAATGTAAATGACACGCGGATTTATAGTGGTTCGGCCAGAATGTGCCTACGTCCACTTTATATGTTATTATCTCTTTCCTTCAGATTACAAGTACAATGCTTCGTATATGAGTATATGAAAGTAGTTTGAAAGTTCCTTCCTTGCTTGAGCTCTCAAACTTGTCTGCCATTGTTGTACCCCTGCCCCTCTATTTATAGAGTGAGGTTGAGGGCAGGGGCCTTGGAAGCATATAGCTGCTGGTGGGCCCGGGCTGAAGCAATCTGGACTGGCAATCTTCTGGTTCGGCAAGGCTTCATTCGGCTATGAGCTTGGACCGGTGGTAGGTGTGCATGTGGACCGGCAGGGGAAAGGAGAGGGTTGGTTCGGTGCTTGCCTGGTCCGGTGGTAGGAGTGTGAGAATGTGGACCGGTAGTCATTTGGTCCGGTTATGTAGGTGGTTCGGTGGTGGTGGTCCGGCTGTAGCAGGGGAGTTGGTTCGGCTACCGGATGGGCATGCCGAATGGCACTTGAGATTTGCCCGAATATGGTTGGTCCGGCTACCGGATGATCATGCCGAATGGACCCTTGTCCTTGCTGGATGAAGAGTGGGTCGCGACTCCGGGTGAAACCAATGCTTCTTAGTCTCGAGGTCTTCTGGGTGAGAATTCGCCCAACAGGTGCATGGATTTGAAACGGAGCACTACCATGGTGAACCACTCTCCAGCGATGGTAAATCATAGAACAGCCACGGGGATCCTATTTTACAGAAAAAATCCACGTGACGGAAAATAGAAGGATAGAAAACTTCCAAGACCCGATAGAGGATCGGTTAGGATTTTTTGGGTATGAAACTAACCAGTGACGGCTGAAAGCTGTCATAGCTGTAGAACTCACCGAGAGCTTCGTTTTGACTGGTTATCGGTCCCGTATCTCTAAACGAGCCAAGAGTTAAGGCCCTCCGAAGAATCGATATCCAAAGGGTGCAACATCTACGGTGCAAGGTGCAACATCCGTCCAAAATGACGAAACAGTGTCGTACGACTTTGAGAAATGGGTGCATGGATTGAAACGGAGCACTACCATGGTGCACCACTCTCCAGCGATGGTAAATCATAGAACAGCCATGGGGATCCTGTTTTACAGAAAAAAACCACGTGACGGAAAAAAGAAGGATAAAAAACTTCCAAGAGCCGATTGTGGTTCGGATAGGATTTTTTGGGTATGAAACTAACCAGTGACGGCGGAAAGCTGTCATTGCTGTAGAACTCACCGAGAGCTTCGTTTTGACTGGTTATCCCTCCCGTAACTCTAAACGAGCCAAGAGTTATGGCCCTCCGAAGAATCGATATCCAAAGGGTGCAACATCTACGGTGCAAGGTGCAACATCCGTCCAAAATGACGAAACAGTGCCGTACGACTTTGAGAAATGGGTGCATGGATTGAAACGGAGCACTACCATGGTGCACCACTCTCCAGCGATGGTAAATCATAGAACAGCCATGGGGATCCTGTTTTACAGAAAAAATCCACGTGACGGAAAAAAGAAGGATAAAAAACTTCCAAGAGCCGATTGTGGTTCGGATAGGATTTTTTGGGTATGAAACTAACCAGTGACGGCGGAAAGCTGTCATAGCTGTAGAACTCACCGAGAGCTTCGTTTTGACTGGTTATCGCTCTCGTAACTCTAAACGAGCCAAGAGTTATGGCCCTCCGAAGAATCGATATCCAAAGGGTGCAACATCTACGGTGCAAGGTGCAACATCCGTCCAAAATGACGAAACAGTGCCGTACGACTTTGAGAAATGGGTGCATGGATTGAAACGGAGCACTACCATGGTGCACCACTCTCCAGCGATGGTAAATCATAGAACAGCCATGGGGATCCTGTTTTACAGAAAAAATCCACGTGACGGAAAAACGAAGGATAAAAAACTTCCAAGAGCCGATTGTGGTTCGGATAGGATTTTTTGGGTATGAAACTAACCAGTGACGGCGGAAAGCTGTCATAGCTGTAGAACTCACCGAGAGCTTCGTTTTGACTGGTAATCGCTCCCATAACTCTAAACGAGCCAAGAGTTATGGCCCTCCGAAGAATCGATATCCAAAGGGTGCAACATCTATGGTGCGAGGTGCAACATCCGTCCACAATGACAAAACAGTGCCGTACGACTTTGAGAAATGGGTGCATGGATTTGAAACGGAGCACTACCATGGTGCACCACTCTCCAGCGATGGTAAATCATAGAACAGCCACGGGGATCCTGTTTTACTGAAAAAATCCACGTGACGGAAAAACGAAGGATAAAAAACTTCCAAGACCCGATAGAGGTTCGGTTAGGATTTTTTGGTTATGAAACTAACCAGTGACGGCTGAAAGCTGTCATAGCTGTAGAACTCACCGAGAGCTTCATTGTGACTGGTTATCGCTCCCGTAACTCTAAACGAGCCAAGAGTTATGGCCCTCCGAAGAATCGATATCCATTGGGTGCAACATCTACGGTGCAAGGTGCAACATCCGTCCAAAATGACGAAAATGTGCCGTACGACTTTGAGAAATGGGTGCATGGATTTGAAACGGAGCACTACCATGGTGCACCGCCCTCCAGTGATGGTAAATCATAGAACAGCCACGGGGATCCTGTTTTACAGATAAAATCCACGTGACGGAAAAACGAAGGATAAAAAACTTCCAAGACTCGATTGAGGTTCGGTTAGGATTTTTTGGGTATGAAACTTACCAGTGACGGCTGAAAGCTGTCTTAGCTGTAGAACTCACCGAGAGCTTCGTTTTGACTGGTTATCGCTTCCGTAACTCTAAACGAGCCAAGAGTTACGGCCCATCGAAGAATCGATATCCATTGGGTGCAACATCTACGGTGCAAGGTGCAACATCCGTCCAAAATGACGAAAATGTGCCGTACGACTTTAAGAAATGGGTGCATGGATTTGAAACGGAGCATTACCATGGTGCACCACTCTCCAGCGATGGTAAATCATAGAACAGCCACGGGGATCCTGTTTTACAGAAAAAATCCACGTGACGGAAAAACGAAGGATAAAAAACTTCCAAGACCCGATTGAGGTTCGGTTAGGATTTTTTGGGTATGAAACTAACCAGTGACGGCTGAAAGCTGTCATAGCTGCAGAACTCACCGAGAGCTTCGTTTTGACTTGTTATCGCTCCCGTAACTCTAAACGAGCCAAGAGTTATGGCCCTCCGAAGAATCGATATCCATTGGGTGCAACATCTACGGTGCAAGGTGCAACATCCGTCCAAAATGACGAAAATGTGCTGTACGACTTTGAGAAATGGGTGCATGGATTTGAAACGGAGCACTACCATGGTGCACCATTCTCCAGCGATGGTAAATCATAGAACAGCCACGGGGATCCTGTTTTACAGAAAAAATCCACGTGACGGAAAAACGAAGGATAAAAAACTTCCAAGACCCGATTGAGGTTCGGTTAGGATTTTTTGGGTATGAAACTAACCAGTGACGGCTGAAAGCTGTCATAGCTGTAGAACTCACCGAGAGCTTCGTTTTGACTTGTTATCGCTCCCGTAACCCTAAACGAGCCAAGAGTTATGGCCCTCCGAAGAATCGATATCCATTGGGTACAACATCTACGGTGCAAGGTGCAACATCCGTCCAAAATGACGAAACAGTGTCGTACGACTTCGAGAAATGGGTGCATGGATTTGAAACGGAGCACTACCATGGTGCACCACTCTCCAGCGATGGTAAATCATAGAACAGCCATGGGGATCCTGTTTTACAGAAAAAATCCACGTGACGGAAAAACGAAGGATAAAAAACTTCATAGAGCCGATTGTGGTTCGGATAGCATTTTTTGGGTATGAAACTAACCAGTGACGGCTGAAAGCTGTCATAGCTGTAGAACTCACCGAGAGCTTCGTTTTGACTGGTTATCGCTCCCGTAACTCTAAACGAGCCAAGAGTTATGGCCCTCCGAAGAATCGATATCCAAAGGGTGCAACATCTACGGTGCAAGGTGCAACATCCGTCCAAAATGACAAAACAGTGCCGTACGACTTTGAGAAATGGGTGTATGGATTTGAAACGGAGCACTACCATGGTGCACCACTCTCCAGCGATGGTAAATCATAGAACAGCCACGGGGATCCTATTTTACAGAAAAAATCCACGTGACGGAAAAACGAAGGATAAAAAACTTCCAAGACCCGATAGAGGTTCGGTTAGGATTTTTTGGGTTTGAAACTAACCAGTGACCGCTGAAAGCTGTCATAGCTGTAGAACTCACCGAGAGCTTCGTTTTGACTGGTTATCGCTCCCGTAACTCTAAACGAGCCAAGAGTTATGGCCCTCCGAAGAATCGATATCCAAAGGGTGCAACATCTACGGTGCAAGGTGCAACATCCGTCCAAAATGACAAAACAGTGCCGTACGACTTTGAGAAATGGGTGCATGGATTTGAAACGGAGCACTACCATGGTGCACCACTCTCCAGCGATGGTAAATCATAGAACAGCCACGGGAATCCTGTTTTACTGAAAAAATCCACGTGACGGAAAAACGAAGGATAAAAAACTTCCAAGACCCGATAGAGGTTCGGTTAGGATTTTTTGGTTATGAAACTAACCAGTGACGGCTGAAAGCTGTCATAGCTGTAGAACTCACCGAGAGCTTCATTGTGACTGGTTATCGCTCCCGTAACTCTAAACGAGCCAAGAGTTATGGCCCTCCGAAGAATCGATATCCATTGGGTGCAACATCTACGGTGCAAGGTGCAACATCCGTCCAAAATGACGAAAATGTGCCGTACGACTTTGAGAAATGGGTGAATGGATTTGAAACGGAGCACTACCATGGTGCACCGCCCTCCAGTGATGGTAAATCATAGAACAGCCACGGGGATCCTGTTTTACAGATAAAATCCACGTGACGGAAAAACGAAGGATAAAAAACTTCCAAGACTCGATTGAGGTTCGGTTAGGATTTTTTGGGTATGAAACTTACCAGTGACGGCTGAAAGCTGTCTTAGCTGTAGAACTCACCGAGAGCTTCGTTTTGACTGGTTATCGCTTCCGTAACTCTAAACGAGCCAAGAGTTACGGCCCTTCGAAGAATCGATATCCATTGGGTGCAACATCTACGGTGCAAGGTGCAACATCCGTCCAAAATGACGAAAATGTGCCGTACGACTTTGAGAAATGGGTGCATGGATTTGAAACGGAGCATTACCATGGTGCACCACTCTCCAGCGATGGTAAATCATAGAACAGCCATGGGGATCCTGTTTTACAGAAAAAATCCACGTGACGGAAAAACGAAGGATAAAAAACTTCCAAGACCCGATTGAGGTTCGGTTAGGATTTTTTGGGTATGAAACTAACCAGTGACGGCTGAAAGCTGTCATAGCTGCAGAACTCACCGAGAGCTTCGTTTTGACTTGTTATCGCTCCCGTAACTCTAGACGAGCAAGGAGTTATGGCCCTCCGAAGAATCGATATGCATTGGGTGAAACATCTACGGTGCAAGGTGCAACATCCGTCCAAAATGACGAAAATGTGCTGTACGACTTTGAGAAATGGGTGCATGGATTTGAAACGGAGCACTACCATGGTGCACCACTCTCCAGCGATGGTAAATCATAGAACAGCCACGGGGATCCTGTTTTACAGAAAAAATCCACGTGACGGAAAAACGAAGGATAAAAAACTTCCAAGACCCGATTGAGGTTCGGTTAGGATTTTTTGGGTATGAAACTAACCAGTGACGGCTGAAAGCTGTCATAGCTGTAGAACTCACCGAGAGCTTCGTTTTGACTTGTTATCGCTCCCGTAACTCTAAACGAGCCAAGAGTTATGGCCCTCCGAAGAATCGATATCCATTGGGTGCAACATCTACGGTGCAAGGTGCAACATCCGTCCAAAATGACGAAACAGTGTCGTACGACTTCGAGAAATGGGTGCATGGATTTGAAACGGAGCACTACCATGGTGCACCACTCTCCAGCGATGGTAAATCATAGAACAGCCATGGGGATCCTGTTTTACAGAAAAAATCCACGTGACGGAAAAACGAAGGATAAAAAACTTCATAGAGCCGATTGTGGTTCGGATAGCATTTTTTGGGTATGAAACTAACTAGTGACGGCTGAAAGCTGTCATAGCTGTAGAACTCACCGAGAGCTTCGTTTTGACTGGTTATCGCTCCCGTAACTCTAAACGAGCCAAGAGTTATGGCCCTCCGAAGAATCGATATCCAAAGGGTGCAACATCTACGGTGCAAGGTGCAACATCCGTCCAAAATGACAAAACAGTGCCGTACGACTTTGAGAAATGGGTGCATGGATTTGAACCGGAGCACTACCATGGTGCACCACTCTCCAGCGATGGTAAATCATAGAACAGCCACGGGGATCCTATTTTACAGAAAAAATCCACGTGACGGAAAATAGAAGGATAGAAAACTTCCAAGACCCGATAGAGGATCGGTTAGGATTTTTTGGGTATGAAACTAACCAGTGACGGCTGAAAGCTGTCATAGCTGTAGAACTCACCGAGAGCTTCGTTTTGACTGGTTATCGGTCCCGTATCTCTAAACGAGCCAAGAGTTAAGGCCCTCCGAAGAATCGATATCCAAAGGGTGCAACATCTACGGTGCAAGGTGCAACATCCGTCCAAAATGACGAAACAGTGTCGTACGACTTTGAGAAATGGGTGCATGGATTGAAACGGAGCACTACCATGGTGCACCACTCTCCAGCGATGGTAAATCATAGAACAGCCATGGGGATCCTGTTTTACAGAAAAAAACCACGTGACGGAAAAAAGAAGTATAAAAAACTTCCAAGAGCCGATTGTGGTTCGGATAGGATTTTTTGGGTATGAAACTAACCAGTGACGGCGGAAAGCTGTCATTGCTGTAGAACTCACCGAGAGCTTCGTTTTGACTGGTTATCCCTCCCGTAACTCTAAACGAGCCAAGAGTTATGGCCCTCCGAAGAATCGATATCCAAAGGGTGCAACATCTACGGTGCAAGGTGCAACATCCGTCCAAAATGACGAAACAGTGCCGTACGACTTTGAGAAATGGGTGCATGGATTGAAACGGAGCACTACCATGGTGCACCACTCTCCAGCGATGGTAAATCATAGAACAGCCATGGGGATCCTGTTTTACAGAAAAAATCCACGTGACGGAAAAAAGAAGGATAAAAAACTTCCAAGAGCCGATTGTGGTTCGGATAGGATTTTTTGGGTATGAAACTAACCAGTGACGGCGGAAAGCTGTCATTGCTGTAGAACTCACCGAGAGCTTCGTTTTGACTGGTTATCGCTCCCGTAACTCTAAACGAGCCAAGAGTTATGGCCCTCCGAAGAATCGATATCCAAAGGGTGCAACATCTACGGTGCAAGGTGCAACATCCGTCCAAAATGACGAAACAGTGCCGTACGACTTTGAGAAATGGGTGCATGGATTGAAACGGAGCACTACCATGGTGCACCACTCTCCAGCGATGGTAAATCATAGAACAGCCATGGGGATCCTGTTTTACAGAAAAAATCCACGTGACGGAAAAACGAAGGATAAAAAACTTCCAAGAGCCGATTGTGGTTCGGATAGGATTTTTTGGGTATGAAACTAACCAGTGACGGCGGAAAGCTGTCATAGCTGTAGAACTCACCGAGAGCTTCGTTTTGACTGGTAATCGCTCCCGTAACTCTAAACGAGCCAAGAGTTATGGCCCTCCGAAGAATCGATATCCAAAGGGTGCAACATCTATGGTGCGAGGTGCAACATCCGTCCAAAATGACAAAACAGTGCCGTACGACTTTGAGAAATGGGTGCATGGATTTGAAACGGAGCACTACCATGGTGCACCACTCTCCAGCGATGGTAAATCATAGAACAGCCACGGGGATCCTGTTTTACTGAAAAAATCCACGTGACGGAAAAACGAAGGATAAAAAACTTCCAAGACCCGATAGAGGTTCGGTTAGGATTTTTTGGTTATGAAACTAACCAGTGACGGCTGAAAGCTGTCATAGCTGTAGAACTCACCGAGAGCTTCATTGTGACTGGTTATCGCTCCCGTAACTCTAAACGAGCCAAGAGTTATGGCCCTCCGAAGAATCGATATCCATTGGGTGCAACATCTACGGTGCAAGGTGCAACATCCGTCCAAAATGACGAAAATGTGCCGTACGACTTTGAGAAATGGGTGCATGGATTTGAAATGGAGCATTACCATGGTGCACCACTCTCCAGCGATGGTAAATCATAGAATAGCCACGGGGATCCTGTTTTACAGAAAAAATCCACGTGACGGAAAAACGAAGGATAAAAAACTTCCAAGACCCGATTGAGGTTCGGTTAGGATTTTTTGGGTATGAAACTAACCAGTGACGGCTGAAAGCTGTCATAGCTGCAGAACTCACCGAGAGCTTCGTTTTGACTTGTTATCGCTCCCGTAACTCTAAACGAGCCAAGAGTTATGGCCCTCCGAAGAATCGATATCCATTGGGTGCAACATCTACGGTGCAAGGTGCAACATCCGTCCAAAATGACGAAAATGTGCTGTACGACTTTGAGAAATGGGTGCATGGATTTGAAACGGAGCACTACCATGGTGCACCATTCTCCAGCGATGGTAAATCATAGAACAGCCACGGGGATCCTGTTTTACAGAAAAAATCCACGTGACGGAAAAACGAAGGATAAAAAACTTCCAAGACCCGATTGAGGTTCGGTTAGGATTTTTTGGGTATGAAACTAACCAGTGACGGCTGAAAGCTGTCATAGCTGTAGAACTCACCGAGAGCTTCGTTTTGACTTGTTATCGCTCCCGTAACCCTAAACGAGCCAAGAGTTATGGCCCTCCGAAGAATCGATATCCATTGGGTACAACATCTACGGTGCAAGGTGCAACATCCGTCCAAAATGACGAAACAGTGTCGTACGACTTCGAGAAATGGGTGCATGGATTTGAAACGGAGCACTACCATGGTGCACCACTCTCCAGCGATGGTAAATCATAGAACAGCCATGGGGATCCTGTTTTACAGAAAAAATCCACGTGACGGAAAAACGAAGGATAAAAAACTTCATAGAGCCGATTGTGGTTCGGATAGCATTTTTTGGGTATGAAACTAACCAGTGACGGCTGAAAGCTGTCATAGCTGTAGAACTCACCGAGAGCTTCGTTTTGACTGGTTATCGCTCCCGTAACTCTAAACGAGCCAAGAGTTATGGCCCTCCGAAGAATCGATATCCAAAGGGTGCAACATCTACGGTGCAAGGTGCAACATCCGTCCAAAATGACAAAACAGTGCCGTACGACTTTGAGAAATGGGTGTATGGATTTGAAACGGAGCACTACCATGGTGCACCACTCTCCAGCGATGGTAAATCATAGAACAGCCACGGGGATCCTATTTTACAGAAAAAATCCACGTGACGGAAAAACGAAGGATAAAAAACTTCCAAGACCCGATAGAGGTTCGGTTAGGATTTTTTGGGTTTGAAACTAACCAGTGACCGCTGAAAGCTGTCATAGCTGTAGAACTCACCGAGAGCTTCGTTTTGACTGGTTATCGCTCCCGTAACTCTAAACGAGCCAAGAGTTATGGCCCTCCGAAGAATCGATATCCAAAGGGTGCAACATCTACGGTGCAAGGTGCAACATCCGTCCAAAATGACAAAACAGTGCCGTACGACTTTGAGAAATGGGTGCATGGATTTGAAACGGAGCACTACCATGGTGCACCACTCTCCAGCGATGGTAAATCATAGAACAGCCACGGGGATCCTGTTTTACTGAAAAAATCCACGTGACGGAAAAACGAAGGATAAAAAACTTCCAAGACCCGATAGAGGTTCGGTTAGGATTTTTTGGTTATGAAACTAACCAGTGACGGCTGAAAGCTGTCATAGCTGTAGAACTCACCGAGAGCTTCATTGTGACTGGTTATCGCTCCCGTAACTCTAAACGAGCCAAGAGTTATGGCCCTCCGAAGAATCGATATCCATTGGGTGCAACATCTACGGTGCAAGGTGCAACATCCGTCCAAAATGACGAAAATGTGCCGTACGACTTTGAGAAATGGGTGAATGGATTTGAAACGGAGCACTGCCATGGTGCACCGCCCTCCAGTGATGGTAAATCATAGAACAGCCACGGGGATCCTGTTTTACAGATAAAATCCACGTGACGGAAAAACGAAGGATAAAAAACTTCCAAGACTCGATTGAGGTTCGGTTAGGATTTTTTGGGTATGAAACTTACCAGTGACGGCTGAAAGCTGTCTTAGCTGTAGAACTCACCGAGAGCTTCGTTTTGACTGGTTATCGCTTCCGTAACTCTAAACGAGCCAAGAGTTACGGCCCTTCGAAGAATCGATATCCATTGGGTGCAACATCTACGGTGCAAGGTGCAACATCCGTCCAAAATGACGAAAATGTGCCGTACGACTTTGAGAAATGGGTGCATGGATTTGAAACGGAGCATTACCATGGTGCACCACTCTCCAGCGATGGTAAATCATAGAACAGCCACGGGGATCCTGTTTTACAGAAAAAATCCACGTGACGGAAAAACGAAGGATAAAAAACTTCCAAGACCCGATTGAGGTTCGGTTAGGATTTTTTGGGTATGAAACTAACCAGTGACGGCTGAAAGCTGTCATAGCTGCAGAACTCACCGAGAGCTTCGTTTTGACTTGTTATCGCTCCCGTAACTCTAAACGAGCCAAGAGTTATGGCCCTCCGAAGAATCGATATCCATTGGGTGCAACATCTACGGTGCAAGGTGCAACATCCGTCCAAAATGACGAAAATGTACTGTACGACTTTGAGAAATGGGTGCATGGATTTGAAACGGAGCACTACCATGGTGCACCATTCTCCAGCGATGGTAAATCATAGAACAGCCACGGGGATCCTGTTTTACAGAAAAAATCCACGTGACGGAAAAACGAAGGATAAAAAACTTCCAAGACCCGATTGAGGTTCGGTTAGGATTTTTTGGGTATGAAACTAACCAGTGACGGCTGAAAGCTGTCATAGCTGTAGAACTCACCGAGAGCTTCGTTTTGACTTGTTATCGCTCCCGTAACCCTAAACGAGCCAAGAGTTATGGCCCTCCGAAGAATCGATATCCATTGGGTACAACATCTACGGTGCAAGGTGCAACATCCGTCCAAAATGACGAAACAGTGTCGTACGACTTCGAGAAATGGGTGCATGGATTTGAAACGGAGCACTACCATGGTGCACCACTCTCCAGCGATGGTAAATCATAGAACAGCCATGGGGATCCTGTTTTACAGAAAAAATCCACGTGACGGAAAAACGAAGGATAAAAAACTTCATAGAGCCGATTGTGGTTCGGATAGCATTTTTTGGGTATGAAACTAACCAGTGACGGCTGAAAGCTGTCATAGCTGTAGAACTCACCGAGAGCTTCGTTTTGACTGGTTATCGCTCCCGTAACTCTAAACGAGCCAAGAGTTATGGCCCTCCGAAGAATCGATATCCAAAGGGTGCAACATCTACGGTGCAAGGTGCAACATCCGTCCAAAATGACAAAACAGTGCCGTACGACTTTGAGAAATGGGTGTATGGATTTGAAACGGAGCACTACCATGGTGCACCACTCTCCAGCGATGGTAAATCATAGAACAGCCACGGGGATCCTATTTTACAGAAAAAATCCACGTGACGGAAAAACGAAGGATAAAAAACTTCCAAGACCCGATAGAGGTTCGGTTAGGATTTTTTGGGTATGAAACTAACCAGTGACCGCTGAAAGCTGTCATAGCTGTAGAACTCACCGAGAGCTTCGTTTTGACTGGTTATCGGTCCCGTAACTCTAAAGGAGCCAAGAGTTAAGGCCCTCCGAAGAATCGATATCCAAAGGGTGCAACATCTACGGTGCAAGGTGCAACATCCGTCCAAAATGACGAAAAAGTGTCGTACGACTTTGAGAAATGGGTGCATGGATTGAAACGGAGCACTACCATGGTGCACCACTCTCCAGTGATGGTAAATCATAGAACAGCCATGGGGATCCTGTCTTACAGAAAAAATCCACGTGACGGAAAAACGAAGGATAAAAAACTTCCAAGAGCCGATTGTGGTTCGGATGGGATTTTTTGGGTATGAAACTAACCAGTGACGGTTGAAAGCTGTCATAGCTGTAGAACTCACCGAGAGCTTCGTTTTGACTGGTTATCGCTCCCGTAACTCTAAACGAGCCAAGAGTTATGGCCCTCCGAAGAATCGATATCCAAAGGGTGCAACATCTACGGTGCAAGGTGCAACATCCGTCCAAAATGACGAAAGAGTGCCGTACGACTTTGAGAAATGGGTGCATGGATTTGAAACGGAGCACTACCATGGTGCACCACTCTCCAGCGATGGTAAATCATAGAACAGCCACGGGGATCCTGTTTTACAGAAAAAATCCACGTGACGGAAAAACGAAGGATAAAAAACTTCAAAGACCCGATAGAGGTTCGATTAGGATTTTTTGGATATGAAACTAACCAGTGACCTCTGAAAGTTGTCATAGCTGTAGAACTCACCGAGAGCTTCGTTTTGACTGGTTATCGGTCCCGTAACTCTAAACGAGCCAAGAGTTAAGGCCCTCCGAAGAATCTATATCCAAAGGGTGCAACATCTACGGTGCAAGGTGCAACATCCGTCCAAAATGACGAAACATTGTCGTACGACTTTGAGAAATGGGTGCATGGATTGAAACGGAGCACTACCATGGTCCACCACTCTCCAGCGATGGTAAATCATAGAACAGCCATGGGGATCCTGTTTTACAGAAAAAATCCACGTGACGGTAAAACGAAGGATAAAAAACTTCCAAGAGCCGATTGTGGTTCGGATAGGATTTTTTGGGTATGAAACTAACCAGCGACGGCGGAAAGCTGTCATAGCTGTAGAACTCACCGAGAGCTTCGTTTTGACTGGTTATCGCTCCCGTAAATCTAAATGAGCCAAGAGTTATGGCCCTCCGAAGAATCGATTTTCCAAAGGGTGCAACTTCTACGGTGCAAGGTGCAACATCCGTCCAAAATGACGAAACAGTGTCGTACGACTTTGAGAAATGGGTGCATGGATTTGAAACGGAGCACTACCATGGTGCACCACTCTCCAGCGATGGTAAATCATAGAACAGCCACGGGGATCCTGTTTTACAGAAAAAATCCACGTCACGGAAAAAAGAAGGATAGAAAACTTCCAAGACCCGATAGAGGTTCGGTTAGGATTTTTTGGGTATGAAACTAACCAGTGGCGGCTGAAAGCTGTCATAGCTGTAGAACTCACCGAGAGCTTCGTTTTGACTGGTTATCACTCCCGTAACTCTAAACGAGCCAAGAGTTAAGGCCCTCCGAAGAATCGATATCCAAAAGGTGCAACATCTACGGTGCAAGGTGCAACATCCGTCCAAAATGACGAAACAGTGTCGTACGACTTTGAGAAATGGGTGCATGGATTGAAACGGAGCACTACCATGGTGCACCACTCTCCAGCGATGGTAAATCATAGAACAGCCATGGGGATCCTGTTTTACAGAAAAAATCCACGTGACGGAAAAACGAAGGATAAAAAACTTCCAAGAGCCGATTGTGGTTCGGATAGGATTTTTTGGGTATGAAACTAACCAGTGACGGATGAAAGCTGTCATAGCTGTAGAACTCACCGAGAGCTTCGTTTTGACTGGTTATCGCTCCCGTAAATCTAAACGAGCCAAGAGTTATGGCCCTCCGAAGAATCGATTTTCCAAAGGGTGCAACATCTACGGTGCAAGGTGCAACATCCGTCCAAAATGACGAAACAATGCCGTACGACTTTGAGAAATGGGTGCATGGATTTGAAACGGAGCACTACCATGGTGCACCACTCTCCAGCGATGGTAAATCATAGAACAGCCACGGGGATCCTGTTTTACAGAAAAAATCCACGTGACGGAAAAAAGAAGGATAGAAAACTTCCAAGACCTGATAGAGGTTCGGTTAGGATTTTTTGGGTATGAAACTAACCAGTGACGGCTGAAAGCTGTCATAGCTGTAGAACTCACCGAGAGCTTCGTTTTGACTGGTTATCGCTCCCGTAACTCTAAACGAGCCAAGAGTTATGGCCCTCCGAAGAATCGATATCCATTGGGTGCAACATCCACGGTGCAAGGTGCAACATCCGTCCAAAATGACGAAAATGTGCCGTACGACTTTGAGAAATGGGTGCATGGATTTGAAACGGAGCACTACCATGGTGCACCGCCCTCCAGCGATGGTAAATCATAGAACAGCCAAGGGGATCCTGTTTTACAGATAAAATCCACGTGACGGAAAAACGAAGGATAAAAATTTTCCAAGACCCGATTGAGGTTTAGTTAGGATTTTTTAGGTATGAAACTTACCAGTGACGGCTGAAAGCTGTCATAGCTGTAGAACTCACCGAGAGCTTCGTTTTGACTGGTTATCGCTTCCGTAACTCTAAACGAGCCAAGAGTTACAGCCCTCCGAAGAATCGATATCCACTGGGTGCAACATCTACGGTGCAAGGTGCAACATCCGTCCAAAATGACGAAAATCTGCCGTACGACATTGAGAAATGGGTGCATGGATTTGAAACGGAGCACTACCATGGTGCACCACTCTCCAGCGATGGTAAATCATAGAACAGCCACGGGGATCCTGTTTTACAGAAAAAATCCACGTGACGGAAAAACGAAGGATAAAAAACTTCCAAGACCCGATTGAGGTTCGGTTAGGATTTTTTGGGTATGAAACTAACCAGTGACGGCTGAAAGCAGTCATAGCTGTAAAACTCACCGAGAGCTTCGTTTTGACTGGTTATCGCTCCTGTAACTCTAAACGAGCCATGTGTTATGGCCCTCCGAAGAATCGATATCCAAAGGGTGCAACATCTACGGTGCAAGGTGCAACATCCGTCCAAAATGACGAAACAGTGTCGTACGACTTTGAGAAATGGGTGCATGGATTGAAATTATCGCTCCCGTAAATCTAAACGAGCCAAGAGTTATGGCCCTCCGAAGAATCGATATCCAAAGGGTGCAACATCTACGGTCCAAGGTGCAACATCCGTCCAAAATGACGAAACAGTGCCGTACGACTTTGAGAAACGGTTGTATGGATTTGAAACGGAGCACTACCATGGTGCACCACTCTCCAGCGATGGTAAATCATAGAACAGCCACGGGGATCCTGTTTTACAGAAAAAATCCACGTGACGGAAAAACGAAGGATAAAAAACTTCCAAGACCCGATAGAGGATCGGTTAGGATTTTTTGGGTATGAAACTAACCAGTGACGGCTGAAAGCTTTCATAGCTATAGAACTCATCGAGAGCTTCGTTTTGACTGGTTATCGCTCCCGTAACTCTAAACGAGCCAAGAGTTATGGCCCTCCGAAGAATCGATATCCAAAGGGTGCAACATCTACGGTGCAAGGTGCAACATCCGTCCAAAATGACGAAACAGTGTCGTACGACTTTGAGAAATGGGTGCATGGATTGAAACGGAGCACTACCATGGTGCACCACTCTCCAGCGATGGTAAATCATAGAACTGCCATGGGGATCCTGTTTTACAGAAAAAATCCACGTGACGGAAAAACGAAGGATAAAAAACTTCCAAGAGCCGATTGTGGTTCGGATAGGATTTTTTGGGTATGAAACTAACCAGTGACGGCAAAAGGCTATCATAGCTGTAGAACTCACCGAGAGCTTCGTTTTGACTGGTTATCGCTCCCGTAACTCTAAACGAGCCAAGAGTTATGGCCCTCCGAAGAATCGATATCCAAAGGGTGCAACATCTACGGTGCAAGGTGCAACATCCGTCCAAAATGACGAAACAGTGCCGTACGACTTTGAGAAATGGGTGCATGGATTTGAAACGGAGCACTACGATGGTGCCCCACTCTCCAGGATGGTAAATCATAGAACAGCCACGGGGATCCTGTTTTACAGAAAAAATCCACGTGACGGAAAAACGAAGGATAAAAAACTTCCAAGACCCGATAGAGGTTCGGTTAGGATTTTTTGGGTATGAAACTAACCAGTGACGACTGAAAGCGGTCATAGCTGTAGAACTCACCGAGAGCTTGGTTTTGACTGGTTATCGCTCCCGTAACTCTAAACGAGCCAAGAGTTATGGCCCTCCGAAAAATCGATATCCATTGGGTGCAACATCTACGGTGCAAGGTGCAACATCCGTCCAAAATGACGAAAATGTGCCGTACGACTTTGAGAAATGGGTGCATGGATTTGAAACAGAGCACTACCATGGTGCACTGCCGTCCAGCGATGGTAAATCATAGAACGGCCACGGGGATCCTGTTTTACGGAAAAAATCCACGTGACGGAAAAACGAAGGATAAAAAACTTCGAAGACCCGATTGAGGTTCGGTTAGGATTTTTGGGTATGAAACTTACCAGTGACGGCTGAAAGCTGTCATAGCTGTAGAACTCACCGAGAGCTTCGTTTTGACTAGTTATTGCTCCCGTAACTCTAAACGAGCCAAGAGTTACGGCCCTCCGAAGAATCGATATCCATTGGGTGCAACATCTACGGTGCAAGGTGCAACATCCGTCCAAAATGACGAAAATGGGCCGTACGACTTTGAGAAATGGGTGCATGGATTTGAAACGGAGCACTACCATGGTGCACCACTCTCCAGCGATGGTAAATCATAGAACAGCCACGGGGATCCTGTTTTACAGAAAAAATCCACGTGACGGAAAAACGAAGGATAAAAAACTTCCAAGACCCGATTGAGGTTCGGTTAGGATTTTTTGGGTATGCAACTAACCAATGACGGCTGAAAGCTGTCATAGCTGTAGAACTCACCGAGAGCTTCGTTTTGACTGGTTATCGCTCCCGTAACTCTAAACGAGCCAAGAGTTAAGGCCCTCCGAAGAATCGATATCCATTGGGTGCAACATCTACGGTGCAAGGTGCAACATCCGTCCAAAATGACGAAACAGTGCCGTACGACTTCGAGAAATGGGTGCATGGATTTGAAACGGAGCATTACCATGGTGCACCACTCTCCACCGATGGTAAATCATAGAACAGCCACGGGGATCCTGTTTTACAGAAAAAATCCACGTGACGGAAAAACGAAGGATAAAAAACTTCCAAGACCCGATTGAGGTTCGGATAGGATTTTTTGGGTATGAAACTAACCAGTGACGGCTGAAAGCTGTCATAGCTGTAGAACTCACCGAGAGCTTCGTTTTGACTGGTTATCGCTCCCGTAACTCTAAACGTGCCAAGAGTTATGGCCCTACGAAGAATCGATATCCAAAGGGTGCAACATCTATGGTGCAAGGTGCAACATCCTTCCAAAATGACGAAACAGTGTCGTACGACTTTGAGAAATGGGTGCATGGATTGAAACGGAGCACTACCATGGAGCACCACTCTCCAGCGATGGTAAATCATAGAACAGCCATGGGGATCCTGTTTTACAGAAAAAATCCACGTGACGGAAAAACGTAGGATAAAAAACCTCCAAGAGCCGATTGTGGTTCGGATAGGATTTTTTGGGTATGAAACTAACCAGTGACGGCTGAAAGCCGTCATAGCTATAGAACTCACCGAGAGCTTCGTTTTGACTGGTTATCGCTCCCGTAACTCTAAACGAGCCAAGAGTTATGGCCCTCCGAAGAATCGATATCCAAAGGGTGCAACATCTACGGTGCAGGTGCAACATCCGTCCAAAATGACGAAACAGTGCCGTACGACTTTGAGAAATGGGTGCATGGATTTGAAACGGAGCACTACCATGGTGCACCACTCTCCAGCGATGGTAAATCATAGAACATCAACGGGGATCCTGTTTTACAGAAAAATCCACGTGACGGAAAAACGAAGGATAAAAAACTTCCAAGACCCGATAGAGGTTCGGTTAGGATTTTTTGCGTATGAAACTAACCAGTGACGACTGAAAGCTATCATAGCTGTAGAACTCACCGAGAGCTTCGTTTTGACTGGTTATCGCTCCCGTAACTCTAAACGAGCCAAGAGTTATGGCCCTCCGAAGAATCGATATCCAAAGGGTGCAACATCTACGGTGCAAGGTGCAACATCCGTCCAAAATTACGAAACAGTGTCGTACGACTTTGAGAAATGGGTGCATGGATTGAAACGGAGCACTACCACGGTGCACCACTCTCCAGCGATGGTAAATCATAGAACAGCCATGGGGATCCTGTTTTACAGAAAAAATCCACGTGACGGAAAAACGAAGGATAAAAAACTTCCAAGAGCCGATTGTGGTTCGGATAGCATTTTTTGGGTATGAAACTAACCAGTGACGGCTGAAAGCTGTCATAGCTGTAGAACTCACCGAGAGCTTCGTTTTGACATGTTATCGCTCCCGTAACTCTAAACGAGCCAAGAGTTATGGCCCTCCGAAGAATCGATATCCAAAGGGTGCAACATCTACGGTGCAAGGTGCAACATCCGTCCAAAATGACGAAACAGTGCCGTACGACTATGAGAAATGGGTGCATGGATTTGAAACGGAGCACTACCATGGTGCACCACTCTCCAGCGACAGTAAATCATAGAACAGCCACGGGGATCCTGTTTTACAGAAAAAATCCACGTGAGGGAAAAACGAAGGATAAAAACTTCCAAGACCCGATAGAGGTTCGGTTAGGATTTTTTGGGTATGAAACTAACCAGTGACGGCTGAAAGTTATCATAGCTGTAGAACTCACCGAGAGCTTCGTTTTGACTGGTTATCGCTCCCGTAACTCTAAACGAGCCAAGAGTTATGGCCCTCCGAAGAATCGATATCCATTGGGTGCAACATCTACGGTGCAAGGTGCAACATCCGTCCAAAATGACGAAAATGTGCCGTACGACTTTGAGAAATGGGTGCATGGATTTGAAACGAAGCACTATCATGGTGCACCGCCCTCCAGCGATGGTAAATCATAGAACAGCCACGGGGATCCTGTTTTACAGATAAAATCCACGTGACGGAAAAACGAAGGATAAAAATTTTCCAAGACCCGATTGAGGTTCAGTTAGGATTTTTTAGGTATGAAACTTACCAGTGACGGCTGAAAGCTGTCATAGCTGTAGAACTCACCGAGAGCTTCGTTTTGACTGGTTATCGCTTCCGTAACTCTAAACGAGCCATGAGTTACGACCCTCCGAAGAATCGATATCCACTGGGTGCAACATCTACGGTGCAAGGTGCAACATCCGTCCAAAATGACGAAAATGTGCCGTACGACTTTGAGAAATGGGTGCATGGATTTGAAACGGAGCACTACCATGGTGCACCACTCTCCAGCGATGGTAAATCATAGAACAGCCACGGGGATCCTGTTTTACAGAAAAAAATCCACGTGACGGAAAAACGAAGGATAAAAAACTTCCAAGACCCGATTGAGGTTCGGTTAGGATTTTTTGGGTATGAAACTAACCAGTGACGGCTGAAAGCTGTCATAGCTGTAGAACTCACCGAGAGCTTCGTTTTGACTTGTTATCGCTCCCGTAACTCTAAACGAGCCAAGAGTTATGGCCCTCCGAAGAATCGATATCCATTGGGTACAACATCTACGGTGCAAGGTGCAACATCCGTCCAAAATGACGAAACAGTGTCGTACGACTTCGAGAAATGGGTGCATGGATTTGAAACGGAGCACTACCATGGTGCACCACTCTCCAGCAATGGTAAATCATAGAACAGCCACGGGGATCCTGTTTTACAGAAAAAATCCACGTGACGGAAAAACGAAGGATAAAAACTTCCAAGACCCGATTGAGGTTCGGATAGGATTTTTTGGGTATGAAACTAACCAGTGACGGCTGAAAGCAGTCATAGCTGTACAACTCACCGAGTGCTTCGTTTTGACTGGTTATCGCTCCTGTAACTCTAAACGAGCCAAGAGTTATGGCCCTCCGAAGAATCGATATCCAAAGGGTGCAACATCTACGGTGCAAGGTGCAACATCCGTCCAAAATGACGAAACAGTGTCGTACGACTTTGAGAAATGGGTGCATGGATTGAAATGGAGCACTACCACGGTGCACCACTCTCCAGCGATGGTAAATCATAGAACAGCCATGGGGATCCTGTTTTACAGAAAAAATCCACGTGACGGAAAAACGAAGGATAAAAAACTTCCAAGAGCCGATTGTGGTTCGGATAGCATTTTTTGGGTATGAAACTAACCAGTGACGGCTGAAAGCAGTCATAGCTGTAGAACTCACCGAGAGCTTCGTTTTGACTGGTTATCGCTCCCGTAACTCTAAACGAGCCAAGAGTTATGGCCCTCCGAAGAATCGATATCCAAAGGGTGCAACATCTACGGTGCAAGGTGCAACATCCGTCCAAAATGACGAAACAGTGCCGTACGACTTTGAGAAATGGGTGTATGGATTTGAAACGGAGCACTACCATGGTGCACCACTCTCCAGCGATGGTAAATCATAGAACAGCCACGGGGATCCTGTTTTACAGAAAAAATCCACGTGACGGAAAAACGAAGGATAAAAAACTTCCAAGACCCGATAGAGGTTCGGTTAGGATTTTTTGGGTATGAAACTAACCAGTGACGGCTGAAAGCTTTCATAGCTATAGAACTCATCGAGAGCTTCGTTTTGACTGGTTATCGCTCCCGTAACTCTAAACGAGCCAAGAGTTATGGCCCTCTGAAGAATCAATATCCAAAGGGTGCAACATCTACGGTGCAAGGTGCAACATCCGTCCAAAATGACGAAACAGTGTCGTACGACTTTGAGAAATGGGTGCATGGATTGAAACGGAGCATTACCATGGTGCACCACTCTCCAGCGATGGTAAATCATAGAACAGCCATGGGGATCCTGTTTTACAGATGAAATCCACGTGACGGAAAAACGAAGGATAAAAAACTTCCAAGAGCCGATTGTGGTTCGGATAGGATTTTTTGGGTATGAAACTAACCAGTGACGACGGAAAGCTATCATAGCTGTAGAACTCACCGAGAGCTTCGTTTTGACTGGTTTTCGCTCCCGTAACTCTAAACGAGCCAAGAGTTATAGCCCTCCGAAGAATCGATATCCAAAGGGTGCAACATCTACGGTGCAAGGTGCAACATCCGTCCAAAATGACGAAACAGTGCCGTACGACTTTGAGAAATGGGTGCATGGATATGAAACGGAGCACTACCATGGTGCACCACTCTCCAGCGATGGTAAATCATAGAACAGCCACGGGGATCCTGTTTTACAGAAAAAATCCACGTGACGGAAAAACGAAGGATAAAAAACTTCCAAGACCCGATAGAGGTTCGGTTAGGATTTTTTGGGTATGAAACTAACCAGTGACGGCTGAAAGCTGTCATAGCTGTAGAACTCACCGAGAGCTTCGTTTTGACTGGTTATCGCTTCCGTTACTCTAAACGAGCCAAGAGTTATGTCCCTCCGAAGAATCGATATCCATTGGGTGCAACATCTACGGTGCAAGGTGCAACATCCGTCCAAAATGACGAAACAGTGCCGTACGACTTCGAGAAATGGTTGCATGGATTTGAAACGGAGCACTACCATGGTGCACCACTCTCCAGCGATGGTAAATCATAGAACAGCCACGGGGATCCTGTTTTATAGAAAAAATCCACGTGACGGAAAAACGAAGGATAAAAAACTTCCAAGACCCGATTGAGGTTCGGATAGGATTTTTTGGGTATGAAACTAACCAGTGACGGCTGAAAGCAGTCATAGCTGTACAACTCACCGAGAGCTTCGTTTTGACTGGTTATCGCTCCCGTAACTCTAAACGAGCCAAGAGTTATGGCCCTCCGAAGAATCGATATCCAAAGGGTGCAACATCTACGGTGCAAGGTGCAACATCCGTCCAAAATCACGAAACAGTGTCGTACGACTTTGAGAAATGGGTGCATGGATTGAAACGGAGCACTACCATGGTGCACCACTCTCCAGCAATGGTAAATCATAGAACAGCCATGGGGATCCTGTTTTACAGAAAAAAACCACTGACGGAAAAACGAAGGATACAAAACTTCCAAGACCCGATTGTGGTTCGGATAGGATTTTTTGGGTATGAAACTAACCAGTGACGGCTGAAAGCGGTCATAGCTGTAGAACTCACCGAAAGCTTCGTTTTGACTGGTTATCGCTCCCGTAACTCTAAACGAGCCAAGAGTTATGGCCCTCCGAAGAATCGATATCCAAAGGGTGCAAAATCTACGGTGCAAGGTGCAACATCCGTCCAAAATGACGAAACAGTGCCGTACGACTTTGAGAAATGGGTGCATGGATTGAAACGGAGCACTACCATGGTGCACCACTCTCCAGCGATGGTAAATCATAGAACAGCCATGGGGATCCTGTTTTACAGAAAAAATCCACGTGACGGAAAAACGAAGGATAAAAAACTTCCAAGACCCGATTGTGGTTCGGATAGGATTTTTTGGGTATAAAACTAACCAGTGACGGCTGAAAGCGGTCATAGCTGTAGAACTCACCGAGAGCTTCGTTTTGACTGGTTATCGCTCCCGTAACTCTAAACGAGCCAAGAGTTATGGCCCTCCGAAGAATCGATATCCATTGGGTGCAACATCTACGGTGCAAGGTGCAACATCCGTCCAAAATGACGAAACAGTGCTGTACGACATTGAGAAATGGGTGCATGGATTTGAAACGGAGCACTACCATGGTGCACCACTCTCCAGCGATGGTAAATCATAGAACATCCACGGGGATATTGTTTTACAGAAAAAATCCACGTGACGGAAAAACGAAGGATAAAAAACTTCCAAGACCCGATTGAGGTTTGGTTAGGATTTTTTGGGTATGAAACTAACCAATGATGGCTGGAAGCTGTCATAGCTGTAGAACTCACCGAGAGCTTCGTTTCGACTGGTTATCGGTCCCGTAACTCTAAATGAGCCAAGAGTTATGGCCCTCCGAAGAATCGATATCCATTGGGTGCAACATCCACGGTGCAAGGTGCAACATCCGTCCAAAATGACGAAAATGTGCCGTACGACTTTGAGAAATGGGTGCATGGATTTGAAACGGAGCGCTACCATGGTGCACCGCCCTCCAGCGATGGTAAATCATAGAACAGCCACGGGGATCCTGTTTTACAGAAAAAATCCACGTGACGGAAAAACGAAGGATAAAAAACTTCCAAGACCCGATTGAGGTTCGGTTAGGATTTTTTGGGTATGAAAATAACCAGTGATGGCTGGAAGCTGTCATAGCTGTAGAACTCACAGAGAGCTTCGTTTCGACTGGTTATCGGTCCCGTAACTCTAAATGAGCCAAGAGTTATGGCCCTCCGAAGAATCGATATCCATTGGGTGCAACATCCACGGTGCAAGGTGCAACATCCGTCCAAAATGACGAAAATGTGCCGTACGACTTTGAGAAATGGGTGCATGGATTTGAAACGGAGCACTACCATGGTGCACCGCCCTCCAGCGATGGTAAATCATAGAACAGCCACGGGGATCCTGTTTTACAGAAAAAATCCACGTGACGGAAAAACGAAGGATAAAAAACTTCCAAGACCCGATTGAGGTTCGGTTAGGATTTTTTGGGTATGAAACTAACCAGTGACGGCTGAAAGCGGTCATAGCTGTAGAACTCACCGAGAGCTTCGTTTTGACTGGTTATCGCTCCCGTAACTCTAAACGAGCCAAGAGTTATGTCCCTCCGAAGAATCGATATCCACTGGGTGCAACATCTACGGTGCAAGGTGCGACATCCGTCCAAAATGACGAAACAGTGCCGTACGACATCGAGAAATGGGTGCATGGATTTGAAACGGAGCACTACCATGGTGCACCACTCTCCAGCGATGGTAAATCATAGAACAGCTACGGGGATCCTGTTTTACAGAAAAAATCCACGTGACGGAAAAACGAAGGATAAAAAACATCCAAGACCCGATTGAGGTTCGGATAGGATTTTTTGGGTATGAAACTAACCAGTGACGGCTGAAAGCAGTCATAGCTGTACAACTCACCGAGAGCTTCGTTTTGACTGGTTATCGCTCCCGTAACTCTAAACGAGCCAAGAGTTATGGCCCTCCGAAGAAGCGATATCCAAAGGGTGCAACATCTACGGTGCAAGGTGCAACATCCGTCCAAAATGACGAAACAGTGTCGTACGACTTTGAGAAATGGGTGCATGGATTGAAACGGAGCACTACCATGGTGCACCACTCTCCAGCGATGGTAAATCATAGAACAGCCATGGGGATCCTGTTTTACAGAAAAAAACCATGTGACGGAAAAACGAAGGATACAAAACTTCCAAGACCCGATTGTGGTTCGGATAGGATTTTTTGGGTATGAAACTAACCAGTGACGGCTGAAAGCAGTCATAGCTGTAGAACTCACCGAGATCTTCGTTTTGACTGGTTATCGCTCCCGTAACTCTAAACGAGCCAAGAGTTATGGCCCTCCGAAGAATCGATATCCAAAGGGTGCAACATCTACGGTGCAAGGTGCAACATCCGTCCAAAATGACGAAACGGTGCCGTACGACTTTGAGAAATGGGTGCATGGATTGAAACGGAGCACTACCATGGTGCACCACTCTCCAGCGATGGTAAATCATAGAACAGCCATGGGGATCCTGTTTTACAGAAAAAATCCACGTGACGGAAAAACGAAGGATAAAAAACTTCCAAGAGCCGATTGTGGTTCGGATAGGATTTTTTTGGGTATGAAACTAACCAGTGACGGCGGAAAGCTATCATAGCTGTAGAACTCACCGAGAGCTTCGTTTTGACTGGTTATCGCTCCCGTAACTCTAAACGAGCCAAGAGTTATGGCCCTCCGAAGAATCGATATCCAAAGGGTGCAACATCTACGGTGCAAGGTGCAACATCCGTCCAAAATGACGAAACAGTGCCGTACGACTTTGAGAAATGGGTGCATGGATTTGAAACGGAGCACTACCATGGTGCACCACTCTCCAGCGATGGTAAATCATAGAACATCCACGGGGATCCTGTTTTACAGAAAAAATCCACGTGACGGAAAAACGAAGGATAACAAACTTCTAAGACCCGATAGAGGTTCGGTTAGGATTTTTTGGGTATGAAACTAACCAGTGACGGCTGAAAGCGGTCATAGCTGTAGAACTCACCGAGAGCTTGGTTTTGACTGGTTATCGCTCCCGTAACTCTAAACGAGCCAAGAGTCATGGCCCTACGAATAATCGATATCCATTGGGTGCAACATCTACGGTGCAAGGTGCAACATCCGTCCAAAATGACGAAAATGTGCCGTACGACTTTGAGAAATGGGTGCATGGATTTGAAACAGAGCACTACAATGGTGCACTGCCCTCCAGCGATGGTAAATCATAGAACAGCCACGGGGATCCTGTTTTACGGAAAAAATCCACGTGACGGAAAAACGAAGGATAAAAAACTTCGAAGACCCGATTGAGGTTCGGTTAGGATTTTTTGGGTATGAAACTTACCAGTGACGGCTGAAAGCGGTCATAGCTGTAGAACTCACCGAGCGCTTCGTTTTGACTGGTTATCGCTCCCGTTACTCTAAACAAGCCAAGAGTTATGTCCCTCCGAAGAATCGATATCCATTGGGTGCAACATCTACGGTGCAAGGTGCAACATCCGTCCAAAATGACGAAACAGTGCCGTACGACTTCGAGAAATGGTTGCATGGATTTGAAACGGAGCACTACCATGGTGCACCACTCTCCAGCAATGGTAAATCATAGAACAGCCACGGGGATCCTGTTTTACAGAAAAAATCCACGTGACGGAAAAACGAAGGATAAAAAACTTCCAAGACCCGATTGTGGTTCGGATAGGATTTTTTGGGTATGAAACTAACCAGTGACGGCTGAAAGCAGTCATAGCTGTAGAACTCACCGAGAGCTTCGTTTTGACTGGTTATCGCTCCCGTAACTCTAAACGAGCCAAGAGTTATGGCCCTCCGAAGAATCGATATCCAAAGGGTGCAACATCTACGGTGCAAGGTGCAACATCCGTCCAAAATGACGAAACAGTGCCGTACGACTTTGAGAAATGGGTGCATGGATTGAAACGGAGCACTACCATGGTGCACCACTCTCCAACGATGGTAAATCATAGAACAGCCATGGGGATCCTGTTTTGCAGAAAAAATCCACGTGACGGAAAAACGAAGGATAAAAAACTTCCAAGACCCGATTGTGGTTCGGATAGGATTTTTTGGGTATGAAGCTAACCAGTGACGGCTGAAAGCGGTCATAGCTGTAGAACTCACCGAGAGCTTCGTTTTGACTGGTTATCGTTCCCGTAACTCTAAACGAGCCAAGAGTTATGGCCCTCCGAAGAATCGATATCCATTGGGTGCAACATCTACGATGCAAGGTGCAACATCCGTCCTAAATGACGAAACAGTGCTGTACGACATTGATAAATGGGTGCATGGATTTGAAACGGAGCACTACCATGGTTTACCACTCTCCAGCGATGGTAAATCATAGAACAGCCACGGGGATCCTGTTTTACAGAAAAAATCCACGTGACGGAAAAACGAAGGATAAAAAACTTCCAAGACCCGATTGAGGTTCGGTTAGGATTTTTTGGGTATGAAACTAACCAGTGATGGCTGGAAGCTGTCATAGCTGTAGAACTCACCGAGAGCTTCGTTTTGACTGGTTATCAGTCCCGTAACTCTAAATGAGCCAAGAGTTATGGCCCTCCGAAGAATCGATATCCATTGGGTGCAAAATCCACGGTGCAAGGTGCAACATCCGTCCAAAATGACGAAAATGTGCCGTACGACTTTGAGAAATGGGTGCATGGATTTGAAACGGAGCACTACCATGGTGCACCGCCCTCCAGCGATGGTAAATCATAGAACAGCCACGGGGATCCTGTTTTACAGAAAAAATCCACGTGACGGAAAAACGAAGGATAAAAAACTTCCAAGACCCGATTGAGGTTCGGTTAGGATTTTTTGGGTATGAAACTAACCAATGACGGCTGAAAGCGGTCATAGCTGTAGAACTCACCGAGAGCTTCGTTTTGACTGGTTATCGCTCCCGTAACTCTAAACGAGCCAAGAGTTATGTCCCTCCGAAGAATCGATATCCATTGGGTGCAACATCTACGGTGCAAGGTGCGACATCCGTCCAAAATGACGAAACAGTGCCGTACGACTTCGAGAAATGGGTGCATGGATTTGAAACGGAGCACTACCATGGTGCACCACTCTCCAGCGATGGTAAATAATAGAACAGCCACGGGGATTCTGTTTTACAGAAAAAATCCACGTGACGGAAAAACGAAGGATAAAAAACTTCCAAGACCCGATTGAGGTTCGGATAGGATTTTTTGGGTATGAAACTAACCAGTGACGGCTGAAAGCGGTCATAGCTGTACAACTCACCGAGAGCTTCGTTTTGACTGGTTATCGCTCCCGTAACTCTAAACGAGCCAAGAGTTATGGCCCTCCGAAGAATCGATATCCATTGGGTGCAACATCTACGGTGCAAGGTGCGACATCCGTCCAAAATGACGAAACAGTGCCGTACGACTTCGAGAAATGGGTGCATGGATTTGAAACGGAGCACTACCATGGTGCACCACTCTCCAGCGATGGTAAATAATAGAACAGCCACGGGGATCCTGTTTTACAGAAAAAATCCACGTGACGGAAAAACGAAGGATAAAAAACTTCCAAGACCCGATTGAGGTTCGGATAGGATTTTTTGGGTATGAAACTAACCAGTGACGGCTGAAAGCGGTCATAGCTGTACAACTCACCGAGAGCTTCGTTTTGACTGGTTATCGCTCCCGTAACTCTAAACGAGCCAAGAGTTATGGCCCTCCGAAGAAGCGATATCCAAAGGGTGCAACATCTACGGTGCAAGGTGCAACATCCGTCCAAAATGATGAAACAGTGTCGTACGACTTTGAGAAATGGGTGCATGGATTGAAACGGAGCACTACCATGCTGCACCACTCTCCAGCGATGGTAAATCATAGAACAGCCATGGGGATCGTGTTTTACAGAAAAAACCACGTGACGGAAAAACGAAGGATACAAAACTTCCAAGACCCGATTGAGGTTCGGATAGGATTTTTTGGGTATGAAACTAACCAGTGACGGCTGAAAGCTGTCATAGCTGTAGAACTCACCAAGAGCTTCGTTTTGACTGGTTATCGCTCCTGTAACTCTAAACGAGCCAAGAGTTATGGCCCTCCGAAGAATCGATATCCAAAGGGTGCAACATCTACGGTGCAAGGTGCAACATCCGTCCAAAATGACGAAACAGTGTCGTACGACTTTGAGAAATGGGTGCATGGATTGAAACAGAGCACTACCATGGTGCACCACTCTCCAGCGATGGTAAATCATAGAACAGCCATGGGGATCCTGTTTTACAGAAAAAATCCACGTGACGGAAAAACGAAGGATAAAAAACTTCCAAGACCCGATTGTGGTTCGGATAGGATTTTTTGGGTATGAAACTAACCAGTGACGGCTGAAAGCGGTCATAGCTGTAGAACTCACCGAGAGCTTCGTTTTGACTGGTTATCGCTCCCGTAACTCTAAACGAGCCAAGAGTTATGGCCCTCCGAAGAATCGATATCCATTGGGTGCAACATCTACGGTGCAAGGTGCAACATCCGTCCAAAATGACGAAACAGTGTTGTACGACTTTGAGAAATGGGTGCATGGATTTGAAACGGAGCACTACCATGGTGCACCACTCTCCAGCGATGGTAAATCATAGAACAGCCACGGGGATCCTGTTTTACAGAAAAAATCCACGTGACGGAAAAACGAAGGATAAAAAACTTCCAAGACCCGATTGAGGTTCGGTTAGGATTTTTTGGGTATGAAACTAACCAGTGATGGCTGGAAGCTGTCACAGCTGTAGAACTCACCGAGAGCTTCGTTTTGACTGGTTATCGATCCCGTAACTCTAAACGAGCCAAGAGTTATGGCCCTCCGAAGAATCGATATCCATTGGGTGCAACATCCACGGTGCAAGGTGCAACATCCGTCCAAAATGACGAAAATGTGCCGTACGACTTTGAGAAATGGGTGCATGGATTTGAAACGGAGCACTACCATGGTGCACCGCCCTCCAGCGATGGTAAATCATAGAACAGCCACGGGGATCCTGTTTTACAGAAAAAATCCACGTGACGGGAAAACGAAGGATAAAAAACTTCCAAGACCCGATTGAGGTTCGGTTAGGATTTTTTGGGTATGAAACTTACCAGTGACGGCTGAAAGCGGTCATAGCTGTAGAACTCACCGAGAGCTTCGTTTTGACTAGTTATCGCACCCGTAATTCTAAAGGAGCCAAGAGTTACGGCCCTCCGAAGAATCGATATCCATTGGGTCAAACATCTACGGTGCAAGGTGCAACATCCGTCCAAAATGACGAAAATGTGCCGTACGACTTTGAGAAATGGGTGCATAGATTTGAAACGGAGCACTACCATGGTGCACCACTCTCCAGCGATGGTAAATCATAGAACAGCCACGGGGTTCCTGTTTTACAGAAAAAATCCACGTGACGGAAAAACGAATGATAAAAAACTTCCAAGACCCGATTGAGGTTCGGTTAGGATTTTTTGGTTATGAAACTAACCAGTGACGGCTGAAAGCGGTCATAGCTGTAGAACTCACCGTGAGCTTCGTTTTGACTGGTTATCGCTCCCGTAACTCTAAACGAGCCAAGAGTTATGGCCCTCCGAAGAATCGATATCCATTGGGTGCAACATTCACGGTGCAAGGTGCAACATCCGTCCAAAAAGACGAAAATGTGCCGTACGACTTTGAGAAATGGGTGCATGGATTTGAAACGGAGCACTACCATGGTGCACCGCCCTCCAGCGATGGTAAATCATAGAACAGCCACGGGGATCCTGTTTTACAGAAAAAATCCATGTGACGGAAAAACGAAGGATAAAAAACTTACAAGACCCGATTGAGTTTCGGTTAGGATTTTTTGGGTGTGAAACTAACCAGTGATGGCTGGAAGCTGTGATAGCTGTAGAACTCACCGAGAGCTTCGTTTTGACTGGTTATCGGTCCCGTAAATCTAAACGAGGTAAAAGTTATGGCCCTCCGAAGAATCGATATCCATTGGGTGCAACATCCACGGTGCAAGGTGCAACATCCGTCCAAAATGACGAAAATGTGCCGTACGACTTCGAGAAATGGGTGCATGGATTTGAAACGGAGCACTACCATGGTGCACCGCCCCCCAGCGATGGTAAATCATAGAACAGCCACGGGGATCCTGTTTTACAGAAAAAATCCACGTGACTGAAAAACGAAGGATAAAAAACTTCCAAGACCCGATTGAGGTTCGGTTAGGATTTTTTGGATATGAAACTTACCAGTGACGGCTGAAAGCGGTCATAGCTGTAGAACTCACCGAGAGCTTTGTTTTGACTGGTTATCGCACCCGTAACTCTAAACGAGCCAAGAGTTACGGCCCTCCGAAGAATCGATATCCATTGGGTGCAACATCTACGGTGCAAGGTGCAACATCTGTCCAAAATGACGAAAATGTGCCGTACGACTTTGAGAAATAGGTGCATAGATTTGAAACGGAGCACTACCATGGTGCACCACTCTCCAGCGATGGTAAATCATAGAACAGCCACGGGGATCCTGTTTTACAGAAAAAATCCACGTGACGGAAAAACGAATGATAAAAGACTTCCAAGACCCGATTGAGGTTCGGTTAGGATTTTTTGGGTATGAAACTAACCAGTGACGGCTGAAAGCGGTCATAGCTGTAGAACTCACCGAGAGCTTAGTTTTGACTGGTTATCGCTCCCGTAACTCTAAACGAGCCAAGAGTTATGGCCCTCCGAAGAATCGATATCCATTGGGTGCAACATCTACGGTGCAAGGTGCAACATCCGTCCAAAATGACGAAACAGTGCCGTACGACTTTGAGAAATGGGTGCATGGATTTAAACGGAGCACTACCCTGGCGCACCACTCTCCAGCGATGGTAAATCATAGAACAGCCACGGGGATCCTGTTTTACAGAAAAAATCCACGTGACGGAAAAACGAAGGATAAAAAACTTCCAAGACCCGATTGAGGTTCGGATAGGATTTTTTGGGTATGAAACTAACCAATGACGGCTGAAAGCGGTCATAGCTGTAGAACTCACCGAGAGCTTCATTTTGACTGGTTATCGCTCCCGTAAATCTAAACGAGCCAAGAGTTACGGCCCTCCGAAGAATCGATATCCATTGGGTGCAACATCTACGGTGCAAGGTGCAACATCCGTCCAAAATGACGAAAATGTGCCGTACGACTTTGAGAAATGAGTGCGTGGATTTGAAACAGAGCACTACCATGGTGCACCACTCTCCAGCGATGGTAAATCATAGAACAGCCACGGGGATCCTGTTTTACAGAAAAAATCCACGTGACGGAAAAACGAAGGATAAAAAACTTCCAAGACCCGATTGAGGCTCCGTTAGGATTTTATGGGTATGAAACTAACTAGTGACGGCTGAAAACAGTCATAACTGTAGAACTCACCGAGAACTTCGTTTTGACCGGTTATCGCTCCCGTAACTCTAAACGAGCCAAGAGTTACGGCCCTCTGAAGAATCGATATCCATTGGGTGCAACATCTACGGTGCAAGGTGCAACATCCGTCTAAAATGACGAAACAGTGCCGTACGACTTTGAGAAATGGGTGCATGGATTTGAAACGGAGCACTACCATGGTGCACCACTCTCCAGCGATGGTAAATCATAGAACAGCCACGGGGATCCTGTTTTACAGAAAAAATCCACGTGACGGAAAAACGAAGGATAAAAAACTTCCAAGACCCGATTGAGGCTCGGTTAGGATTTTATGGGTATGAATCTATTCAGTGACGGCTGAAAGCTTTCATAGCTGTAGAACTCACCGAGAGCTTCGTTTTGACTGGTTATCGCTCTCGTAACTCTAAACGAGCCAAGAGTTATGGCCCTCCGAAGAATCGATATCCATTGGGTGCAACATCTACGGTGCAAGGTGCAACATCCGTCCAAAATGACGAAACAGTGCCGTACGACTTTGAGAAATGGGTGCATGGATTTGAAACGGAGCACTACCATGGTGCAACACTCTCCAGCGATGGTAAATCATAGAACAGCCACGGGGATCCTGTTTTACAGAAAAAATCCACGTGACGGAAAAACGAAGGATAAAAAACTTCCAAGACCCGATTGAGGTTCGCTTACGATTTTTTGGGTATGAAACTAACCAGTGACGGCTGAAAGCTGACATAGCTGTAGAACTCACCGAGAGCTTCGTTTTGACTAGTTATCGCTCCCGTAACTCTAAACGAGCCAAGAGTTATGGCCCTCCGAAGAATCGATATCCATTGGGTGCAACATCCACGGTGCAAGGTGCAACATCCGTCCAAAATGACGAAAATGTGCCGTACGACTTTGAGAAATGGGTGCATGGATTTGAAACGGAGCATTACCATGGTGCACCGCCCTCCAGCGATGGTAAATCATAGAATAGCTACGGGGATCCTGTTTTACAGAAAAAATCCACGTGACGGAAAAACGAAGGATAAAAAACTTCCAAGACCCGATTGAGGTTCGGTTAGGATTTTTTGGGGATGAAACTTACCAATGACGGCTGAAAGCTATCATAGCTGTAGAACTCACCGAGAGCTTCGTTTTGACTGGTTATCGCTCCCGTAAATCTAAACGAGCCAAGAGTTACGGCCCTCCGAAGAATCGATAACCACTGGTTGCAACATCTACGGTGCAAGGTGCAACATCCGTCCAAAATGACGAAAATGTGCCGTACGACTTTGAGAAATGGGTGCATGGATTTGAAACAGAGCACTACCATGGTGCACCACTCTCCAGCGATGGTAAATCATAGAACAGCCACGGGGATCCTGTTTTACAGAAAAATCCACGTGACGGAAAAACGAAGGATAAAAAACTTCCAAGACCCGATTGAGGTTCGGTTAGGGTTTTTAGGGTATGAAACTAACCAGTGACAGCTGAACGTGGTCATAGCTGTAGAACTCACCGAGAGCTTCGTTTTGACGGATTATCGCTCCCGTAACTCTAAACGAGCCAAGAGTTATGGCCCTCCGAAGAATCGATATCCATTGGGTGCAACATCTACGGTGCAAGGTGCAACATCCGTCCAAAATGACGAAAATGTGCCGAACGACTTTGAGAAATGGGTGCATGGATTTGAAACGGAGCACTACCATGGTGCACCGCCCTCCAGCGATGGTAAATCATAGTACAGCCACGGGGATCCTGTTTTACAAAAAAATCCACGTGACGGAAAAACGAAGGATAAAAAACTTCCAAGACCCGATTGAGGTTCGGATAGGATTTTTTGGGTATGAAACTAACCAGTGACGGCTGAAAGCAGTCATAACTGTAGAACTCACCGAGAACTTCGTTTTGACCGGTTATCGCTCCCGTAACTCTTAACGAGCCAAGAGTTACGGCCCTCTGAAGAATCGATATCCATTGGGTGCAACATCTACGGTGCAAGGTGCAACATCCGTCCAAAATGACGAAACAGTGCCGTACGACTTTGAGAAATGGGTGCATGGATTTGAAACGGAGCACTACCATGGGCACCACTCTCCAGCGATGGTAAATCATAGAACAGCCACGGGGATCCTGTTTTACAGAAAAAATCCACGTGACGGAAAAACGAAGGATAAAAAACTTCCAAGACCCGATTGAGGTTCGGTTAGGATTTTTTGGGTATGAAACTAACCATTGACGGCGGAAAGCTGTCATAGCTGTAGAACTCACCGAGAGCTTCGTTTTGACTTGTTATCGCTCCCGTAACTCTAAACGAGCCAAGAGTTATGGCCCTCCGAAGAATCGATATCCATTGGGTGCAACATCTACGGTGCAAGGTGCAACATCCGTCCAAAATGACGAAAATGTGCCGAACGACTTTGAGAAATGGGTGCATGGATTTGAAACGGAGCACTACCATGGTGCACCGCCCTCCAGCGATGGTAAATCATAGAACAGCCACGGGGATCCTGTTTTACAAAAAAATCCACGTGACGGAAAAACGAAGGATAAAAAACTTCCAAGACCCGATTGAGGTCCGGATAGGATTTTTTGGGTATGAAACTAACCAGTGATGGCTGAAAGCAGTCATAACTGTAGAACTCACCGAGAACTTCGTTTTGACCGGTTATCGCTCCCGTAACTCTTAACGAGCCAAGAGTTACGGCCCTCTGAAGAATCGATATCCATTGGGTGCAACATCTACGGTGCAAGGTGCAACATCCGTCCAAAATGACGAAACAGTGCCGTACGACTTCGAGAAATGGGTGCATGGATTTGAAATGGAGCACTACCATGGTGCACCACTCTCCAGCGATGGTAAATCATAGAACAGCCACGGGGATCCTGTTTTATAGAAAAAATCCACGTGACGGAAAAACGAAGGATAAAAAACTTCCAAGACCCGATTGAGGTTCGGATAGGATTTTTTTGGTATGAAACTAACCAGTGACGGCTGAAAGCAGTCATAGCTGTAGAACTCACTGAGAGCTTCGTTTTGACTGGTTATCGCTCCCGTAACTCTAAACGAGCCAAGAGTTATGGCCCTCCGAAGAATCGATATCCAAAGGGTGCAACATCTACGGTGCAAGGTGCAACATCATCCAAAATGACGAAACAGTGTCGTACGACTTTGAGAAATGGGTGCAAGGATTGAAACGGAGCACTACCATGGTGCACCACTCTCCAGCGATGGTAAATCATAGAACAGCCATGGGGATCCGGTTTTACAGAAAAAATCCACGTGACGGAAAAACGAGGGATAAAAAACTTCCAAGACCCTATTGTGGTTCGGATAGGATTTTTTGGGTATGAAACTAACCAGTGACGGCTGAAAGCAGTCATAGCTGTATAACTCACCGAGAGTTTCGTTTTGACTGGTTATCGCTCCCGTAAATCTAAACGAGCCAAGAGTTATGGCCCTCCGAAGAATAGATATCCAAAGGGTGCAACATCTACGGTGCAAGGTGCAACATCCGTCCAAAATGACGAAACAGTGCCGTACGACTTCGAGAAATGGGTGCATGGATTTGAAACGGAGCACTACCATGGTGCACCACTCTCCAGCGATGGTAAATCATAGAACAGCCACTGGGATCCTGTTTTACAGAAAAAATCCACGTGATGGAAAAACGAAGGATAAAAAACTTCCAAGACCCGATTGAGGTCCGGATAGGATTTTTTGGGTATGAAACTAACCAGTGATGGCTGAAAGCAGTCATAACTGTAGAACTCACCGAGAACTTCGTTTTGACCGGTTATCGCTCCCGTAACTCTTAACGAGCCAAGAGTTACGGCCCTCTGAAGAATCGATATCCATTGGGTGCAACATCTACGGTGCAAGGTGCAACATCCGTCCAAAATGACGAAACAGTGCCGTACGACTTCGAGAAATGGGTGCATGGATTTGAAATGGAGCACTACCATGGTGCACCACTCTCCAGCGATGGTAAATCATAGAACAGCCACGGGGATCCTGTTTTATAGAAAAAATCCACGTGACGGAAAAACGAAGGATAAAAAACTTCCAAGACCCGATTGAGGTTCGGATAGGATTTTTTTGGTATGAAACTAACCAGTGACGGCTGAAAGCAGTCATAGCTGTAGAACTCACCGAGAGCTTCGTTTTGACTGGTTATCGCTCCCGTAACTCTAAACGAGCCAAGAGTTATGGCCCTCCGAAGAATCGATATCCAAAGGGTGCAACATCTACGGTGCAAGGTGCAACATCATCCAAAATGACGAAACAGTGTCGTACGACTTTGAGAAATGGGTGCAAGGATTGAAACGGAGCACTACCATGGTGCACCACTCTCCAGCGATGGTAAATCATAGAACAGCCATGGGGATCCGGTTTTACAGAAAAAATCCACGTGACGGAAAAACGAGGGATAAAAAACTTCCAAGACCCTATTGTGGTTCGGATAGGATTTTTTGGGTATGAAACTAACCAGTGACGGCTGAAAGCAGTCATAGCTGTATAACTCACCGAGAGTTTCGTTTTGACTGGTTATCGCTCCCGTAAATCTAAACGAGCCAAGAGTTATGGCCCTCCGAAGAATAGATATCCAAAGGGTGCAACATCTACGGTGCAAGGTGCAACATCCGTCCAAAATGACGAAACAGTGCCGTACGACTTCGAGAAATGGGTGCATGGATTTGAAACGGAGCACTACCATGGTGCACCACTCTCCAGCGATGGTAAATCATAGAACAGCCACTGGGATCCTGTTTTACAGAAAAAATCCACGTGATGGAAAAACGAAGGATAAAAAACTTCCAAGACCGGATTGAGGTTCGGATAGGATTTTTTGTTTATGAAACTAACCAGTGATAGCTGAAAGCAGTCATAGCTGTAGAACTCACCGAGAGCTTTGTTTTGACTGGTTATCGCTCCCGTAACTCTAAACGAGCCAAGAGTTATGGCCCTCCGAAGAATCGATATCCAAAGGGTGCAACATCTACGGTGCAAGGTGCAACATCCGTCCAAAATGACGAAACAGTGTCGTACGACTTTGAGAAATGGGTGCATGGATTGAAACCGAGCATTACCATGGTGCACCACTCTCCAGCGATGGTAAATCATAGAACAGCCATGGGGATCCTGTTTTACAGAAAAAATCCACGTGACGGAAAAACGAAGGATAAAAAACTTCCAAGACCCGATTGTGGTTCGGATAGGATTTTTTGGGTATGAAACTAACTAGTGACGGTTGAAAGCTGTCATAGCTGTAGAACTCATCGAGAGCTTCGTTTTGACTGGTTATCGCTCCCGTAACTCTAAACGAGCCAAGAGTTATGGCCCTCCGAAGAATCGATATCCAAAGGTTGCAACATCTACGGTGCAAGGTGCAACATCCGTCCAAACTGACGAAACAGTGCCGTACGACTTTGAGAAATGGGTGCATGGATTTGCAACGGAGCACTACTATGGTGCACCACTCTCCAGCGATGGTAAATCATAGAACAGCCACGGGGATCCTGTTTTACAGAAAAAATCCACGTGACGGAAAAACGAAGGATAAAAAAAATACAAGACCCGATTGAGGTTCGGTTAGGATATTTTGGGTACGAAACTAACCAGTAACGGCTGAAAGCTGTCATAGCTGTAGAACTCACCGAGAGCTTCGTTTTGACTGGTTATGGCTCCCGTAACTCTAAACGAGCCAAGAGTTATGGCCCTCCGAAGAATCGATATCCATTGGGTGCAACATCTACGGTGCAAGGTGCAACATCTGTCCAAAATGACGAAATAGTGCCGTACGACTTCGAGAAATGGGTGCATGGATTTGAAACGGAGCACTACCACGGTGCACCACTCTCCAGCGATGGTAAATCATAGAACAGCCACGGGGATCCTGTTTTACAGAAAAAATCCACGTGACGGAAAAACGAAGGATAAAAAACTTCCAAGACCCGATTGAGGTTCGGATAGGATTTTTTGGGTATGAAACTAACCAAAGACGGCTGAAAGCTGTCATAGCTGTAGAACTCACCGAGAGCTTCGTTTTCACTGGTTATCGCTCCCGTAACTCTAAACGAGGCAAGAGTTATGGCCCTCCGAAGAATCGATATCCATTAGGTGCAACATCTACGGTGCAAGGTGCAACATCCGTCCAAAATGACGAAATAGTGCCGTACGACTTTGAGAAATGGGTGCATGGATTTAACGGAGCACTACCATGGCGCACCACTCTCCAGCGATTGTAAATCATAGAACAGCCACGGGGATCCTGTTTTACAGAAAAAATCCACGTGACGGAAAAACGAAGGATAAAAAACTTCCAAGACCCGATTGAGGTTCGGATAGGATTTTTTGGGTATGAAACTAACCAGTGACGGCTGAAAGCGGTCATAGCTGTAGAACTCACCGAGAGCTTCGTTTTGACTGGTTATCGCTCCCGTAACTCTAAACGAGCCAAGAGTTACGGCCCTCCGAAGAATCGATATCCATTGGGTGCAACATCTACGGTGCAAGGTGCAACATCCGTCCAAAATGACGAAAATGTGCCGTACGGCTTTGAGAAATGGGTGCATGGATTTGAAACGGAGCACTACCATGGTGCACCACTCTCCAGCAATGGTAAATCATAGAATAGCCACGGGGATCCTGTTTTACAGAAAAAATCCACGTGACGAAAAAACGAAGGATAAAAAACTTCTAAGACCCGATTGAGGCTCGGTTAGAATTTTATGGGTATGAAACTAACCAGTGACGGTTGAAAGCTGTCATAGTTGTAGAACTCACCGAGAGCTTCGTTTTGACTGGTTATCGCTCCCGTAACTCTAAACGAGCCAAGAGTTATGGCCCTCCGAGGAATCGATATCCATTGGGTGCAACATCTACGGTGCAAGGTGCAACATCCGTCCAAAATGACGAAACAGTGCCGTACGACTTTGAGAAATGGGTGCATGGATTTGAAACGGAGCACTACCATGGTGCACCACTCTTCAGCGATGGTAAATCATAGAACAGCCACGGGGATCCTGTTTTACAGAAAAAATCCACGTGACGGAAAAATGAAGGATAAAAAACTTCCAAGACCCGATTGAGGTTCGGTTAGGATTTTTTGGGTATGAAACTAACCAGTGACGGCTGAAAGCCATCATAGCTGTAGAACTCACCGAGAGCTTCGTTTTGACTGGTTATCGCTCCCGTAACTCTAAACGAGCCAAGAGTTATGGCCCTCCGAAGAATCGATATCCATTGGGTGCAACATCTATGGTGTAAGGTGCAACATCCGTGCAAAATGACGAAACAGTGCCGTACGACTTTGAGAAATGGGTGCATGGATTTGAAACGGAGCACTACCATGGCGCACCACTCTCCAGCGATGGTAAATCATATAACAGCCACGGGGTTCCTGTTTTACAGAAAAATCCACGTGACGGAAAAACGAAGGATAAAAAACTTCCAAGACCCGATTGAGGTTCGGTTAGGATTTTTTGGGTATGAAACTAACCAGTGACGGCTGAAAGCAGTCATAGCTGTAGAACTCACCGATAGCTTTGTTTTGACTGGTTATCGCTCCCGTAACTCTAAACGAGCCAAGAGTTATGGCCCTTCGAAGAATCGATATCCATTGGGTGCAACATCTACGGTGCAAGGTGCAACATCCGTCCAAAATGACGAAACAGTGTCGTACGACTTTGAGAAATGGGTGCATGGATTTGAAACGGAGCACTACCATGGTGCACCACTCTCCAGCGATGGTAAATCATAGAACAGCCACGGGGATCCTGTTTTACAGAAAAAATCCACGTGACGGAAAAACGAAGGATAAAAGACTTCCAAGACCCGATTGAGGTTCGGTAAGGATTTTTTGGGTATGAAACTTACCAGTGACGGCTGAAAGCTGTCATAGCTGTAGAACTCACCGAGAGCTTGGTTTTGACTGGTTATCGCTCCCGTAACTCTACACGAGACAAGAGTTATGGCCCTCCGAAGAATCGATATCCAAAGGGTGCAACATCTACGGTGCAAGGTGCAACATCCGTCCAAAATGACGAAACAGTGCCGTACAACTTTGAGAAATGGGTGCATGGATTTGAAATGGAGCACTACCGTGGTGCACCACACTGCAGCGATGGTAAATCATAGAACAGCCACGGGGATCCTGTTTTACAGAAAAAATCCACGTGACGAAAAAACGAAGGATAAAAAACTTCTAAGACCCGATTGAGGCTCGGTTAGAACTTTATGGGTATGAAACTAACCAGTGACGGTTGAAAGCTGTCATAGCTGTAGAACTCACCGAGAGCTTCGTTTTGACTGGTTATCGCTCCCGTAACTCTAAACGAGCCAAGAGTTATGGCCCTCCGAGGTATCGATATCCATTGGGTGCAACATCTACGGTGCAAGGTGCAACATCCGTCCAAAATGACGAAACAGTGCCGTACGACTTTGAGAAATGGGTGCATGGATTTGAAACGGAGCACTACCATGGTGCACCACTCTTCAGCGATGGTAAATCATAGAACAGCCACGGGGATCCTGTTTTACAGAAAAAATCCACGTGACGAAAAATGAAGGATAAAAAACTTCCAAGACCCGATTGAGGTTCGGTTAGGATTTTTTGGGTATGAAACTAACCAGTGACGGCTGAAAGCCATCATAGCTGTAGAACTCACCGAGAGCTTCGTTTTGACTGGTTATCGCTCCCGTAACTCTAAACGAGCCAAGAGTTATGGCCCTCCGAAGAATCGATATCCATTGGGTGCAACATCTACGGTGTAAGGTGCAACATCCGTCCAAAATGACGAAACAGTGCCGTACGACTTTCAGAAATGGGTGCATGGATTTGAAACGGAGCACTACCATGGCGCACCACTCTCCAGCGATGGAAAATCATATAACAGCCACGGGGTTCCTGTTTTACAGAAAAATCCACGTGACGGAAAAACGAAGGATAAAAAACTTCCAAGACCCGATTGAGGTTCGGTTAGGATTTTTTGGGTATGAAACTAACCAGTGACAGCTCAAAGCTGTCATAGCTGTAGAATTCACCGAGAGCTTCGTTTTGACTGGTTATCGCTCCCGTAACTCTAAACGAGCCAAGAGTTATGGCCCTCCGAAGAATCGATATCCATTGGGTGCAACATCTACGGTGCAAGGTGCAACATCCGTCGAAAATGACGAAACAGTGCCGTACGACTTTGAGAAATGGGTGCATGGATCTGAAACGGAGCACTACCGTGGTGCACCACTCTCCAGCAATGGTAAATCATAGAACATCCACGGGGATCCTGTTTTACAGAAAAAATCCACGTGACGGAAAAACGAAGGATAAAAAACTTCCAAGACCCGATTGAGGTTCGGTTAGGATTTTTTGGGTATGAAACTTACCAGTGACGGCTGAAAGCTGTCATAGCTGTAGAACTCACCGAGAGCTTGGTTTTGACTGGTTATCGCTCCCGTAACTCTACACGAGCCAAGAGTTATGGCCCTCCGAAGAATCGATATCCAAAGGGTGCAACATCTACGGTGCAAGGTGCAACATCCGTCCAAAATGACGAAACAGTGCCGTACAACTTTGAGAAATGGGTGCATGGATTTGAAATGGAGCACTACCGTGGTGCACCACACTCCAGCGATGGTAAATCATAGAACAGCCACGGGGATCCTGTTTTACAGAAAAAATCCACGTGACGGAAAAACGAAGGATAAAAATCTTCCAAGACCCGATAGAGGTTCGGTTAGGATTTTTTGGGTATGAAACTTTCCAGTGACGGCTGAAAGCCATCATAGCTGTATAACTCACCGAGAGCTTCGTTTTGACTGGTTATCGCTCCCGTAACTCTAAACGAGCCAAGAGTTATGGCCCTCCGAAGAATCGATATCCATTGTGTGCAACATCTACGGTGCAAGGTGCAACATCCGTCCAAAATGACGAAACTGTGTCTACGACTTTGAGAAATGGGTGCATGGGTTTGAAACGGAGCACGGTGCACCACTCTCCAGCGATGGTAAATCATAGAACAGCCACGGGGATCCTGTTTTACAGAAAAAATCCACGTGACGGAAAAACGAAGGATAAAAAACTTCCAAGACCCGATTGAGGTTCGGTTAGGATTTTTTGGGTATGAAACTAACCAGTGACGGCTAAAAGCCGTCATAGCTGTAGAACTCACCGATAGCTTCGTTTTGACTGGTTATCGCTCCCGTAACTCTAAACGAGCCAAGAGTTACGGCCCTCCGAAGAATCGATATCCATTGGGTGCAACATCAACGGTGCAAGGTGCAACATCCGTCCAAAATGACGAAACAGTGCCGTACGACTTTGAGAAATGGGTGCATGGATTTAACGGAGCACTACCATGGCGCACCACTCTCCAGCGATGGTAAATCATAGAACAGCCACGGGGATCCTGTTTTACAGAAAAAATCCACGTGACGGAAAAACGAAGGATAAAAAACTTCCAAGACCCGATTGAGGTTCGGATAGGATTTTTTGGGTATGAAACTAACCAGTGACGGCTGAAAGCGGTCATAGCTGTAGAACTCACCAAGAGCTTCGTTTTGACTGGTTATCGCTCCCGTAACTCTAAACGAGCCAAGAGTTACGGCCCTCCGAAGAATCGATATCCATTGGGTGCAACATCTACGGTGCAAGGTGCAACATCCGTCCAAAATGACGAAAATGTGCCGTACGACTTTGAGAAATGGGTGCACGGATTTGAAACGGAGCACTACCATGGTGCACCACTCTCCAGCAATGGTAAATCATAGAATAGCCACGGGGATCCTGTTTTACAGAAAAAATCCACGTGACGAAAAAACGAAGGATAAAAAACTTCTAAGACCCGATTGAGGCTCGGTTAGAATTTTATGGGTATGAAACTAACCAGTGACGGTTGAAAGCTGTCATAGCTGTAGAACTCTCCAAGAGCTTCGTTTTGACTGGTTATCGCTCCCGTAACTCTAAACGAGCCAAGAGTTATGGCCCTCCGAGGAATCGATATCCATTGGGTGCAACATCTACGGTGCAAGGTGCAACATCCGTCCAAAATGACGAAACAGTGCCGTACGACTTTGAGAAATGGGTGCATGGATTTGAAACGGAGCACTACCATGGTGCACCACTCTTCAGCGATGGTAAATCATAGAACAGCCACGGGGATCCTGTTTTACGGAAAAAATCCACGTGACGGAAAAATGAAGGATAAAAAACTTCCAAGACCCGATTGAGGTTCGGTTAGGATTTTTTGGGTATGAAACTAACCAGTGACGGCTGAAAGCCATTATAGCTGTAGAACTCACCGAGAGCTTCGTTTTGACTGGTTATCGCTCCCGTAACTCTAAACGAGCCAAGAGTTATGGCCCTCCGAAGAATCGATATCCATTGGGTGCAACATCTATGGTGTAAGGTGCAACATCCGTCCAAAATGACGAAACAGTGTCGTACGACTTTGAGAAATGGGTGCATGGATTTGAAACGGAGCACTACCATGGTGCACCACTCTCCAGCGATGGTAAATCATAGAACAGCCACGGGGATTCTGTTTTACAGAAAAAATCCACGTGACGGAAAAACGAAGGATAAAAAACTTCCAAGACCCGATCGAGGTTCGGTTAGGATTTTTTGGGTGTGAAACTTACCAGTGACAGCTGAAAGCTGTCATAGCTGTAGAACTCACCGAGAGCTTGGTTTTGACTGGTTATCGCTCCCGTAACTCTACACGAGCCAAGAGTTATGGCCCTCCGAAGAATCGATATCCAAAGGGTGCAACATCTACGGTGCAAGGTGCAACATCCGTCCAAAATGACGAAACAGTGCCGTACAACTTTGAGAAATGGGTGCATGGATTTGAAATGGAGCACTACCGTGGTGCACCACACTCCAGCGATGGTAAATCATAGAACAGCCACGGGGATCCTGTTTTACAGAAAAAATCCACGTGACGGAAAAACGAAGGATTAAAAACTTCCAAGACCCAATTGAGGTTCGGTTAGGATTTTTGGGTATGAAACTAACCAGTGACGGCTGAAAGCTGTAATGGCTGTAGAACTCACCGAGAGCTACATTTTGACTGGTTATCTCTCCCGTAACTCTAAACGAGCCAAGAGTTAAGGCCCTCCGAAGAATCGATATCCATTGGGTGCAACATCTACGGTGCAAGGTGCCACATCCGTCCAAAATGACGAAACAGTGTCGTACGACTTTGAGAAATGGGTGCATGGATTTGAAACAGAGCACTACCATGGTGCACCACTCTCCAGCGATGGTAAATCATAGAACAGCAATAGGGATCCTGTTTTACAGAAAAAATCCACGTGACGGAAAAACGAAGGATAAAAAACTTTCAAGACCCGATTGAGGTTCGGTTAGGATTTTTTGGGTATGAAACTAACCAGTGACGGCTCAAAGCTGTCATAGCTGTAGAATTCACCGAGAGCTTCGTTTTGACAGGTTATCGCTCCCGTAACTCTAACCGTGCCAAGAGTTATGGCCCTCCGAAGAATCGATATCCATTGGGTGCAACATCTAAGGTGCAAGGTGCAACATCCGTCGAAAATGATGAAACAGTGCCGTACGACTTTGAGAAATGGGTGCATGGATCTGAAACGGAGCACTACCGTGGTGCACCACTCTCCAGCAATGGTAAATCATAGAACAGCCACGGGGATCCTGTTTTACAGAAAAAATCCACGTGACGGAAAAACGAAGGATAAAAAACTTCAAAGACCCGATTGAGGTTCGGTTAGGATTTTTTGGGTATGAAACTAACCAGTGGCGGCTGAAAGCTGTCACAGCTGTAGAACTCACCGAGAGCTTCGTTTTGACTGGTTATCGCTCCCGTAACTCTAAACGAGCCAAGAGTTATGGCCCTCCGAAGAATCGATATCCATTGGGTGCAACATCTACGGTGCAAGGTGCAACATCCGTCCAAAATGACGAAACAGTGCCGTACAACTTTGAGAAATGGGTGCATGGATTTGAAACGAGCACTACCGTGGTGCACCACTCTCCAGCGATGGTAAATCATAGAACAGCCATGGGGATCCTGTTTTACAGAAAAAATCCACGTGACGGAAAAACGAAGGATAAAAAACTTCCAAGACCCGATTGAGGTTCGGTTAGGATTTTTTGGGTATGAAACTAACCAGTGAGGGCTGAAAGCTGTCATAGCTGTAGAACTCACCGAGAGCTTCGTTTTGACTGGTTATCGCTCCCGTAACTCTAAACGAGCCAAGAGTTATGGCCCTCCGAAGAATCGATATCCATTGGGTGCAACATCTACGGTGCAAGGTGCAACATCCGTCCAAAATGACGAAACAGTGTCGTACGACATTGAGAAATGGGTGCATGGATTTGAAACGGAGCACGGTGCACCACTCTCCAGCGATGGTAAATCATAGAACAGCCACGGGGATCCTGTTTTACAGAAAAAATCCACGTGACGGAAAAACGAAGGATAAAAAACTTCCAAGACCCGATTGAGGTTCGGTTAGGATTTTTTGGGTATGAAACTAACCAGTGACGGCTGAAAGCCGTCATAGCTGTAGAACTCACCGATAGCTTCGTTTTTACTGGTTATCGCTCCCGTAACTCTAAACGAGCCAAGAGTTACGGCCCTCCGAAGAATCGATATCCATTGGGTGCAACATCAACGGTGCAAGGTGCAACATCCGTCCAAAATGACGAAACAGTGTCGTACGATTTTGAGAAATGGGTGCATGGATTTGAAACGGAGCACTACCATGGTGCACCACTCTCCAGCGATGGTAAATCATAGAACAGCCACAGGGATCCTGTTTTACAGAAAAAATCCACGTGACGGAAAGACGAAGGATAAAAAACTTCCAAGACCCGATTGAGGTTCGGTTAGGATTTTTTGGGTAGAAACTAACCAGTGACGGCTAAAAGCTGTCATAGCTGTAGAACTCACCGAGAGCTTCGTTTTGACTTGTTATCGCTCTCGTAACTCTAAACGAGCCAAGAGTTATGGCCCTCCGAAGAATCGATATCCAAAGGGTGCAACATCTACGGTGCAAGGTGCAACATCCGTCCAAAATGACGAAACAGTGCCGTTCGACTTTGAGAAATGGGTACATGGATTTGAAACGGAGCACTACCATGGTGCACCACTCTCCAGCGATGGTAAATCATAGAACAGCCACGGGGATCCTATTTTACAGAAAAAATCCACGTGACGGAAAAACGAAGGATAAAAAACTTCCAAGACCCGATTGAGGTTCGGTTAGGATTTTTTGGGTAGAAACTAACCAGCGACGGCTAAAAGCTGTCATAGCTGTAGAACTCACCGAGAGCTTCGTTTTGACTTGTTATCGCTCTCGTAACTCTAAACGAGCCAAGAGTTATGGCCCTCCGAAGAATCGATATCCAAAGGGTGCAACATCTACGGTGCAAGGTGCAACATCCGTCCAAAATGACGAAACAGTGCCGTTCGACTTTGAGAAATGGGTACATGGATTTGAAACGGAGCACTACCATGGTGCACCACTCTCCAGCGATGGTAAATCATAGAACAGCCACGGGGATCCTATTTTACAGAAAAAATCCACGTGACGGAAAAACGAAGGATAAAAAACTTCCAAGACCCGATTGAGTTTCGGTTAGGATTTTTTGGGTATGAAACTAACCAGTGACGGCTGAAAGCCGTCATAGCTGTAGAACTCACCGAGAGCTTCGTTTTGACTGGTTATCGCTCCCGTAACTCTAAACGAGCCAAGAGTTATGGCCCTCCGAAGAATCGATATCCATTGGGTGCAACATCTACGGTGCAAGGTGCAACATCCGTCCAAAATGACGAAACAGTGGCGTACGACTTTGAGAAATGGGTGCATGGATTTGAAACGGAGCACTACCGTGGTGCACCACTCTCCAGCGATGGTAAATCATAGAACAGCCATGGGGATCCTGTTTTACAGAAAAAATCCACATGACGGAAAAACGAAGGATAAAAAACTTCCAAGACCCGACTGAGGTTCGGTTAGGATTTTTTGGGTATGAAACTAACCAGTGACGGCTGAAAGCTATCATAGCTGTAGAGCTCACCGAGAGCTTCGTTTTCACTGGTTATCGCTCCCGTAACTCTAAACGAGCCAAGAGTTATGGCCCTCCGAAGAATCGATATCCAAAGGTTGCAACGTCTACGGTGCAAGGTGCAACATCCGTCCAAAATGACGAAACAGTGCCGTACGACTTTGAGAAATGGGTGCATGCATTTGAAACGGAGCACTACCGTGGTGCACCACTCTCCAGCGATGGTAAATCATAGAACAGCCACGGGGATCCGGTTTAACAGAAAAAATCCACGTGACGGAAAAACGAAGGATTAAAAACTTCCAAGACCCGATTGAGGTTCGGTTAGGATTTTTTAGGTATGAAACTAACCAGTGACGGCTGAAAGCTGTCATAGCTGTAGAACTCACAGAGAGCTTCGTTTTGACTGGTTATCGCTCCCGTAACTCTAAACGAGCCAGGAGTTATGGCCCTCCGAAGAATCGATATCCATTGGGTGCAACATCTACGGTGCAAGGTGCCACATCCGTCCAAATTGACGAAACAGTGTCGTACGACTTTGAGAAATGGGTGCATGGATTTGAAACAGAGCACGGTGCACCACTCTCCAGCGATGGTAAATCATAGAACATCCACGGGGATCCTGTTTTACAGAAAAAATCCATGTGACGGAAAAACGAAGGATTAAAAACTTCCAAGACTCGATTGAGATTCGGTTAGGATTTTTTGGGTATGAAACTAACCAGTGACGGCTGAAAGCTATCATAGCTTTAGAACTCGCTGAGAGCTTCGTTTTGACTGGTTATCGCTCCCGTAACTCTAAACGAGCCAAGAGTTATGGCCCTCCGAAGAATCGATATCCATTGGGTGCAACATCTACGGTGCAAGGTGCAACATCCGTCCAAAATGACGAAACAGTGCCGTACGACTTTGAGAAATGGATGCATGGATTTGAAACGGAGTACTACCATGGTGCACCATTCTCCAGCGATGGTAAATCATAGAATAGCCACAGGGATCCTGTTTTATAGAAAAAATCCACGTGACGGAAAGACGAAGGATAAAAAACTTTCAAGACCCGATTGAGGTTCGGTTAGGATTTTTTGGGTATGAAACTAACCAGTGACGGCTGAAAGCTGTCATAGCTGTTGTTTGCACAAAAAATGGACAAACACCTCCAAGTCGTATTATTTAGTTGATTATATGTGATTTTCAATGATTTTAGATGAGTATGTAAATATGAGAAAAGTAGGGGCTGAAATGTAAAAGACACACAGATTTATAGTGGTTCGGCCAGAATGTGCCTACGTCCACTTTATATGTTATTATCTTCTTTCTTTCAGGTTACAAGTACAATGCGTTGTATACAAGTGTATGAAAGTAGTTTGAAAGTTCCTTCCTTGCTTGAGCTCTCAAACTTGTCTGCCATTGTTGTACCCCTGCCCCTCTATTTATAGAATGAGGTAGGGGGCAGGGGTCATGGAAGTATATAGCTGCTAGTGGGCCCGGGCTGAAGCAATCTGGACTGGCAGTTGTCTGGTTCGGCGAGGTCTCATTCGGCATGGAGCTTGGACCGGTGGTAGGCTTGGACCGGTTGTGAGTGTGGAACGGTGGTCCGGTGCTTGTTTGGACCGGCTGTGGGGTTGGTCCGGTAGGTCATTTGGTCCGGTGGTTGCAATTGCTTTGGTTCGGTTATGGTTGGACCGGATGTGGGGATGACCGAATGGCCTTCGGTTCGGCATGAATTGGAGATGCCGAATGGTCTCATGCCGAATGGACCTTCACACTTGGAGTGCCGAATGAGCTAATAGGCTTGTATAGCCGGATGAAAAGGTACTCCGGATGGACCATCACTGCCGAATGAGCTTGTTCCTTCGAATCGCCGAATGGACATAGGAGCTGATGGAATGGAGGTTGCAAACCCGGGTGAAACTGACACTTCTTGGTCTCGAGATCTTCTGGGTGAGAATTCGCCCAACATTTGCCCCCCAAAGTGGGGCGCGTGCTTGCACGTGTCGCGCTTTGTTTCCCGGTGATAGAAAGGCTTGTTTCGTAACGCCATGGGCTGGACGTTCGTATCCTGCTGATGTCCTGCAAAGGAATTTACAGTTTTAGTGTGGTTTCAAATAACGACCGTTCATGATCGAAATATTTGAGATGAAGTGAACTGTGTCGCTCGGGACGAGCAAGTGTGCCCCGAAGGGGCTTAGCATCGTCGATGCCAGGTTCACGTTAGAGTGGGTCCCTGGGTCGTTTGCCAAGGTGGCTTATCGCCAGCTCAGAGCATGCCTAGGGATCGTTCGCGACCCCGTACATGTGTAAGTAGCTTAGCCATTTCACAATTATCAAATATCCATTTGACCGATGGGCTTAAAAATGCGTGTCAAAGTGTAAATTCCCACGATGATAGGGTTAATGACCATTCAGAGCGTGCCTATGGACCATTCGTGGTCGCGTACACGTGTGAACGATTTAATTCATGCTAGTGGGAGTTTTACGACTTATTCATCGTTGTCATAATCTTATTTTATTAGTTAGTTCTGGAGTTCGGTACTTATCTGAGTGAAGCGCCCTGCGTGCCCCCAGTTCCTGGTCTTGGACGGTAGATAGAGGGTTCCATTCGGTTCTTGGTTGGTCCGGCTATTCTCATCCGGCTTCTGGTGGTCCGGTATCATTGGTCCGGTTGGGCGAGACATCTGGTTCGGTGGTTGTGAGTTTGCCTATATATAGAGGCCGTACCCCCCTTGTTTTTCTTTACCGAACGAGTAGAGCCGAATCATTCCATTGCCGAATCAAGTGTTTGCCGAACCAACCTTATACCGAACCAGGTATATACTTATTACCGAATACACACGTATGTCCTTGCTTCACCGAATGGGACTACTGCCTTGGAGCCGAATGAGATGAAAACCGAATGGGGTTGAAACCGAATGAACTTGGAAACCGAATGAAATTGGAAACCGAATGAACTTGGAAGCCGAATGAACATGGAAACCGAATGAACTTGTGATCTGGAAGACTTCAGCTTGCGAATGAAATTCCACACTTGCACGCACTTGTTTGTTTACTTTTCTATTTTCCTTGTTCTAATATTAGGTTTTTCTTGTGCTGCAGAAAATGTCTCGCAAAGCGGAAACACGATCAGACAGAAAGAAGTCTAGAGGCACAGGAGAGCCTTCTTCTTCCTCGCCCCCAGTCCAATCAGGATCCGGGCAACACCGACCTATTCCGAAGTCTCTAGTGGACGGATGTGGTCCACAGGAACTTTTGAACTCTCCCCCTGACTGCTTCCCAAGCTCCTTAAAGGAGGAGCAACTTGACGTTATATCCCGTTCCTTTGGGATAGACAGGGCTCTTATGTTGTTACCGGGGGAAGGGGTCATGCCATATGATCCCCCTGAGGGGTACTTCGCTTATAGCCGGTACCATTGCATGTGCGGGGCTATTCCTCCAATCAACGCCTGGATACTAAGCTTCGTCACTTATCTGAAGGTGGCTCCATTCCAGCTTCAGCCCAACTCTTATGCCATTCTGGTATGCTTATATGCTATCTTCCAGAAGAGATATGGGCGCGCCCCCTCCAACCGGGAAATACGATATCTGTACAATCTGAGGGGGTACAGGAAGGGGTCCCCATATATTAGCTTGGAGTCAGCCGTTTCCTTCAAGCCTGTTTTGGATTTATACTCGAAGTATAGCATGTTCAAGAAGGAATGGTTCTTTGTCAGGGATGACTCCGTCTCTATTCGCCGATTTACCTCCGGATGTAAGTAAAAACTCTACTCATAATTCCTGTCTTGGCTGTAATTCACTCTCTTATGCGCTTTTATTTCTTGCTAGCGACAGGTGGTTTTGCGGTTGTGGAAGATGATCGCTTGGTTCGGATGGCAGCAGAAATTGAAGCTATTTCCGGGAGAGACAGATCAGCTGCTTATCTGATTAGGAATGCCAGGCTCTTGTCGTATAATTTGATCCTCCCACATCAGTCCGTAGTCAAACAGAGGGACACGGCAGAAGAGAAGGCTGCCCAGCCTAAAGGTGGGGTGACAGCGAAGGGTGGCAAGAGGAAGCCCTTTGCACAACGTCCAGTCGTAGGAGGCAAGAAGCTCAAGGAGTCCGATGGCCCTTCTCCAAGTACTTGCCCGGATGTCCCGGAGGAGGAAGGTGTAGAAGAGGAGGAAGGAGGTGAAGTTGGAGAAGGGTCGGAGGGTGGAGGAGATGGCGATGGTCAGGGTGGTAGCGGTGTTGCTGCTCTAACCTCTGAGCAGGACCTCGAACTGGATGAGGCTCTCCGTCGGGCCTTCGGGGAGTCAGAGGGGGAGTCGGAAACAGAGAAGGAAACGGAGAAGGCAGAGGAAACCGGCAAAGCTGTGGTTAGCACTGACCCATCCTCTAAGGGTTCCTCAGCTAGGGTGACCCCGGCGATGCAAGGTGAACTTTTGTCTTCTGCCGATTCCATTTTCGATAGGGACTTAGAAATTTTTTACGGTTCACTTCCGTCCTGGAATGAGATCCAGGACTTATTGCAGTATCCCACTCCTCCGCCGGGTTTGTATAATAGATGTGTCTCCTCACTTTTCTTTCTTTTTAACTTAGCACATTTTTTGAATTGCGGATTATTGTATGTTCGTAACACTTGTTCTTTATTCCAGGGGTAGGCCAGGCAGTTAAAACGTCGGATGTTCGACATCGTCTTGAACAATTTAAGTCGCGGAGAGCTTCCGCGAAACCTTCTACTGATCGCACTGGGGACGTAGTCAAGTACCGCCCTCTTCTTGGGGTCATCGAAGAGGGCATTCAGAAAAGGAAGCGGAGCCGTTCCTTATTTGAGTCTTCTTCTGCTTCGCAGCTTCCTACTCTGCCTCCCCCTACTCAGCCTCCTCGTGATACTACGGAGGAGAGCACGGAGCCCTGCCCCCCTCCTCCTCCTTCCAAGAGATCTACTGTCATTCATATAAGGCGTCCCGATGTGCCTCGCCCCGTGCCTCGTGACCCTTTTGCCGGTCATCCTGATTTAGACCCAAGTTTTCGGGACATTTCATTTGATGAGACCACGGGCGAGCACCTACTTCCCCGCAACCCCATGGTACGTGTGCTGGATGAGGCCAAGTCCCTAGATCTTGATCTGCTTACTACTCGGGTAGTTACTATGGGGGACGAGGCCAAGGCTAATATTGACCGGGTGGCCGAAGAGACTAAGAAGTTAATGGAGCATCATGCTCGATTGGTCAAGGCCGGGGAGGAGATTGGGAGTGCTAATATTCGGTTAAGGCTAAAGGTTGCCGATCAGGCCAAGCAGCTTGCCGACCAAGCCATCCAGATCTCCCAGCATGAGGAAGCCTCCCAGCGTCTGAAAGAGACCATGGAGAAGGCCAGTAGGGCGGAGTTACGGAAGATGGAGGTTACCTGCAGGGAGCGGATTAACATGGCCATTACAACGGTGGATGAGGTTCGAAATGCGGATCTCGAGCGGGTAGAGGAGTTGTCGGGGAGACTCGAGGCTGCGGAGATGGCTCAGGCTGAGTTGAAGGAGGAGATGGAGGAGATGAGGAGGTCCCTTAGGTTGAAGGAGGAGGAAATGAGGAGGTCACTCCAGGCTGACTGCTTGAGATACCAATCAGAGAGGGACGTCGCCGTCGCTAAGTTGCAAGCTTCCGAGGCTCGGGTGAAGGAGTTTGAGGAAAATGAGGGGATGATGGATGAGATGCTTCAGGATATGTACTTCCATACTTGGAAAGAGGGCGGCTTGTCTTGGATGGACGATTACCCTCGGGTCATGGCCAAGGTGTATCTCCAGGCTTTAGAGGAGGCCAGGGTGAACGCGGGTAAGGAAGGCGGAGAGGCTTTCAACTTGAGTGCGGTTACTGCTCAGTTCTCAAAGGAGGAGCAAGCGGCGGTGAAGGAGGGGATGCGGCTGCTTGCTGCGGAGGAAGCGGGCGTGCAGTTGGATGATGAGGATCAAGCGGCGGATGCTGGTGAGTTATTCTTTTCCCTTTCTTTTCTTTCCGTGTTTTCATAACTTGATCGTTCGTTTAATGAATTCCTCTTCCGATCTGGACAGGTGGGACTTCAGATCCACATGCTGGGGGTTCTGATCCTGCGGCTAAGTAGGCTGGGGGAGTTGGTGATGGAGTGTGGATGCATCTGCCATCTTTTTGTTTCTTTTTTATCACTGTTCATGTTAGTCTTTGATATGCAACTGTAATAAAATTATTTGCAAAGAATAACTTCGTGTGATCTTATAATATAAGCTGATTTTGTCATGTTCAAATGTTGTTGCTATCTTTATGTGCTGTGTGAGAAGTATAATTATGTATATGCCTGTGATTCCACTTGTGTTTGATGTTAAGTTTTTGCTTGAAATATAATTTCACGTTTTGCAATGTCAGTGTATGAATAAGTTATAGTTACGCATTTATGTACAAGAGAAGAGAGTACCGCCCTTTATGTTTTATTCGCAGGCGGTAGCTTTGAGTGTCTTGTGTAACTGTTTACGGGTATAGCAGAGCGCCCTGCTACCCAGCATGCAGGCTTAGAGCCTCATGAGTGAATGCTTCCTATTTGGTTTCCTGTACTTTAGAGTTTGTTATACAGGATAGGAGAAAAATATTTAAATGAAATGGAAATATAGTAAAAGTAAAACTTCCAGTCACGGAAGGCCGTCGATGTGCTTAAGTTCGTGGCAAACGGGTTTTGTAGTCACTTTCCCTAGCTGTGGGTCTTGGAGACATTTGTCACCCATCTTACGCCTCCGCGGGGAGTTTTCTTTTTTACCACAGCCGCACTTAAGACACATCGGAGCCGAGATCGCGCACGGTAACTACCCGAACCGTTATGGTCCGTAATCGTGGGTATTATTCGATTTACCGTGGCCGGCTAGCGTGGGTGCCGTTGGCCGTGAACTACCCCTGGCTGGCCACACCTTATGTTGGGGCTTAAAGTAGGTTCACGGTTACCGACGAGCCGAACGCCGTAATGAGCTGCCATCGGCTATAGTCGGCCTTTATGATGACTTATAATCGGCTCATTACAGTTGGCTTTGAGGGCAGGCGCGCAATGAGTTAACCCGCAGCAGAGGGATGCTGGAGCAAAAGAGTCTCATTGGCGAGTGCATAGAATCGTGGCGTACCTGTTAGGCCTAGTCTAGATGAGGCCGCGGTGCGTCTTGAGTGGAGATGCCATAGGATTTTGTTCAACAGAAAGGGATAACGCTTAACAAGTAGCCAAGACATAAAGGAACAAGTTAAAAAGAGACAAGATTTTTTAAAGTGGTTCGGCACGAAAATGCCTACGTCCACTGATTCTCTTTGTTAATTCACTTCATATGGGCAGTACAAGTTAAGAAAAGTATCGACGGAGGTGTCGGATGTTCCATGCCCTCTGGAACACCTCTCCGTCCACTGTTGACAAAATGTAAGCTCCGTTGTGGAGATCTTTGTGAATTACATATGGTCCGTCCCAGATGGGGTCCAGTGCCCCGGGGCGCGGAAAGATTCGCCTGAGGACAAGATCTCCTTCTTGTAAGCTGCGATGCTTGACTTTGGAATTGTATAGTGCTGCCACTTTTTGTTTGTGAGCTGCTGCTTTGAGTGCTGCATCGTTTCTCCTTTCCTCAATCAGATCCAAAGACATGAGGAGGAGTTCTTCGTTTTCTTCTGGGTTGTAGTTGATCCTACGGTGGGAAGGCACAATAGTCTCAACTGGGAGCATTGCCTCCGATCCATATGCCAAAGAGAAAGGAGTATGTCCCGTTGATGTTCTGAAAGATGTGCGGTATGCCCATAGTGCCGTAGGAAGTTCGTCCACCCAAGCGCCTTTTGACTTTTCAAGTTTCTTCTTGATTAGGGTTTTGAGAATTTTGTTGACAGCTTCAACTTGTCCGTTTGCCTGAGGGTAAGCTACTGATGAGAAGCTTTTATGAATTCCATGCTCTTGGCACCAGTCGGCAAATTCTTCGCTGTCAAATTGGGGTCCGTTGTCTGATACGATCTTGAGGGGGACTCCATACCTGCACAGAATGTTTTTGATCAAGAAGTTGATAACTTTTGCTGAAGATATTTTATTTAAAGGTTCCGCTTCCACCCATTTGGTGAAATAATCGACTGCCACTATAGCATATTTGGCTCCGCCTCGGCCCGTTGGCAGTTCGCCAATTAAGTCAATTCCCCATACAGCAAAGGGCCAAGGGCTGGTCATTTGAGTAATTTCGTTTGTGGGCAGTCGAGGGATCTTGGCGAACTTCTGACATCTGTCGCATTTCTTAACGAAGTCTAGGGCATCTTTGTTCAGTGTGGGCCAGTAATATCCATATCGGAGTATCTTTCTTGCCAAAGTCTGTCCTCCAGTGTGATCTCCGCATCCTCCCTGATGGATGTTTGTTAATATCTCCTTGGCTTCCCTCCCGGCGACGCATCTTAATAGGGGGCTAGAGAAGCCACGCCGGTAGAGGATGCCTTCTTGCATTGTGTAGTGGGGAACTTTCCTCAAGATCTTCTTGGCTTCGTCACGCCTGTCGGGTAGTATGCCATCTTGCAAATATTTCCGGATAGGAGTCATCCAGGTTCCTTCTTCGATTGCAGTTATCAGATTCGCTTGTTCGAAACTCGGGGCTAGCTGCCTTGAGATTACTAGTGCTCCGGGAATGGTGCCGTCCTTCATACTAGCTTGCTTTGCAAGTTCATCTGCCTCTTGGTTTTCTTCTCGAGGAATGTGTTTGATTAGATAATGGTCCAATCGATCGAGCAGCAGTCTGGTTTTCTTTAGGTATGCTGTGAGCCGTTCTCCTCGAGTCTGGAATTCTCCTAGTACCTGGTTTACGATAAGCTGAGAATCACTATGAATACATAAGGAATTGATCCCAATTTCTAGGGCCAGTTCCAATCCCGCTATTACTGCTTCATATTCAGCATCGTTGTTAGTGGCCGTGAACTCCAATCTTAATGCATAGTACAACTTTCTTCCCCTGGGGGTGACGATCACAATACCTGCCCCCGAGCCTTGTTCGTTCGATGCTCCGTCTACAAAGAGGTTCCACTTGATGTTTTTTGCTACTTCGGATTGTTCCTTGCCTTCGTTGGTAGTGAATTCGGCAATGAAATCAGCCATGGCTTGTCCTTTGATAGCGGTGCGGGGATGGTAGGTGATATCATACTGACTTAGTTCGATGCACCATTTGAGGAGTCGCCCAGAAGTGTCAGGACGATGGAGCACTTGTCTTAGTGGTTGATCGGTTAGAACCCTGATGGAGTGAGACTGGAAGTAGTGTCGCAGTTTCCGTGACGCGATCAATAAACAATATGCTAACTTCTCGAGTTTAGGATATCTGGCTTCTGCCCCCGTAAATCTCTTGCTTACAAAGTAAACCGGACGTTGTGTGCGGTCTTCTTCTCTTACCAAGGCGGCGCTTAGAGCATGAGATGATACAGCGAGGTATAGGTATAACACTTCACCTTCATTTGGAGTTGAGAGTACTGGTGGTCTCTGAAGGTGTTCGATTAGGTTGAGGAAGGCTTTTAAGCATTCGTCGGTCCACTCGAACCTCCCTTTGTCTTTCTTGAGTGCTTCGAAGAAAGGGACACACTTGTCAGTTGCCTTGGAAATGAATCTGCTTAGGGCGGCCACCTTTCCGTTTAGGCTCTGCATTTCTTTCCGAGTGGAAGGTATCCTTATTTCTTTTAAAGCTCGGATTTGTTCAGGGTTTGCTTCGATTCCTCTGGCGTGGACGATGAATCCTAAGAATTTTCCCGATGATACTCCGAAGGAGCATTTTAGAGGATTCAGCTTCATTCCATATCGGCGAAGTACCCGAAACATATCGTCCAGATGGCTTACATGGCCGTTGGCTTTCCTGGACTTCACCAACATGTCATCCACATATACTTCCATAGTACGTCCTATCAGTTCTGCGAACATTTTGTTGACGAGGCGTTGATAGGTAGCTCCAGCATTTTTGAGTCCAAAAGGCATGACTTTGTAACAATATAATCCGCGGTCGGTGATGAAGCTAGTGTGGTCCTGATCGGGAGCGTGCATGGGGATCTGGTTATATCCGGAGTATGCATCCATAAAAGATAGGAGTTCGTGCCCAGCTGTGCTGTCCACGAGTTGGTCAATTCGGGGAAGTGGGAAGCAGTCTTTCGGGCAAGCGTCATTCAGATTGGAGAAGTCAATACATGTTCGCCACTTTCCATTGGCCTTTTTTACTAGCACTGGGTTAGCGATCCATTCTGGGTAGATGGCTTCCCGTATGAAGTCATTAGCAAGTAGATTTTTTACTTCCTCATCAAGGGCTGCTGATCGCTCTGCCCCCATGCTCCTCTTTTTCTGCTTTACTGGTACCTTGGTGGGATCGATGTTCAACATGTGGCACGCTACGTCTGGAGAGATTCCTGTCATATCGGCGTGGGTCCACGCAAATACATCTAAGTTGTGGCGGAGAAAGTCAATGAGTTGACCCTTTAATTCCGTTTTCAGCTGAGATCCGATTTTTAATAGTTTACTTGAATCGTGCTTATCTACAGATACGAATTCCATAGCCTCTGCAGGCTCGGCGGTAGCCTCCTCCTCTTTATCCCGGGGGTCTAGTTCATTGAAGGGATCGCTTGTGTATCGAAGAGGAGGGGCTTTCTTTAGTTGCTATGCCTCCAAGCTTTTCATGCAGAGAGTAGTCTCTGCATCTTTTCCTTTATTCTTTCTGCGGTTGTTGCGAAGCTCAGTTACATAGCAGTCTCGGGCAGCGTCTTGATCTCCTTCTACTTCTCCTATTCCGTTGTCTGTCGGGAATTTCATCTTCAGGCACCAGGGGGCTAGGACAATTTGGAAGTCAGACAAGGCTGGTCTCCCCAAGAAGGCGTTGTAAGCCGAGTGGTTCTCTATTAGCACGAACGTTTGTTTTCGCACCACGGAGCGGGGATGACTTCCTATTTCGACGAAGAGGTCAAGTTGCCCGAGGGGCATTTTTGCATCTCCAGTGAAACCGTGCAGTGGTTTGTCGCAGGGAGACACATCCTTCATTGATAACTTCATTTTGTCGAAAGCATGTTTGAACAAGATGTTTACGGAGCTTCCCGTGTCTATTAGAATCCGAAAAACTTTAGCTGGACCGAACCAGGCAGAGATGACCATAGGATCCATATGTGGGTACTGTCTTCCTTCCAAATCACGCCTACTGAATATGATGTCGTCGTTTTCTTTTCGTTTCGGGTGGCGTTCCTCCGTAATGGAGTTAACATATCCTTCGGCATTTCTAAGCGACTCGCCGTACCTTTCCATCTCTGCCCAACTTCTGTCGGCAATGTGTGGTCCTCCTGAGATGGTAAGGACTACTATCTTCTCTTGACTAGAGCCACTGGTGTTGTGATTGTTGCGACTCCCTCCGCCTACTTCTGGGAGGGGTTGCTTTGAGTTCTCATTGGCAGGAGTTGGAGTCCTGTTCTGACTTTTCACATAACGTTCCAGTCTTCTTCTTCTAATGTGTTCTTCGATCAAGTCCCGAAGATGGTGGCATTCATTGGTGTCATGTCCGTGGGATTCGTGGAAGCGACAGAACTTTCCGGACTTGAGTGCGTTATCTGATTCTTTCTTGTGCGGGGGGCGCTTGTATCCGAGTTCGCCCTGAGTGGCTAGGTAGATGTTTTCGATTGTTTCATTCAAAGGAGTGTAGGAGTCAAATCTTGGCCCTGGTCGATATTGGCGCTTCTCACCCTTTCTGCCCCCAGCATTGTCTCTAGATTCATTTCTTCGAGCGTCCTTAGCTGCAGTGGGCACCTTGTCTTGAATTATCTTGCCTTGTTGCCCTGGCTGCCTCTCCGTAGCAGCGTCTTCAAGTCTCATATACTTTCCAGCTTCATGGAAGAAATCAGGCAAGGTAACTGGTTTTTCCTTAGTTAATCTTCTGGCAAACTTGGTGTCTGGATGCACACCACTACAGAGGGCCATTAGAGTGAGTTTTTCATCGGCATCTTGAACTGCTGCCGCTGCGGCGTTGAACCGTGTTAGATATTGTTGTAGCGTCTCTCCGGTTTTCTGTTTGACATTGGATAGAGAATAAGCATCCCTGGGTTGTTCCACATGGATGCGGAACTGGCTAATAAACCTTTCTTTTAACATCTCCCATGAGTTGATGGATCCTTGGGGTAGATGGCAGAACCAGGAGGTAGCTAGATCTGATAGGAATAGCGGAAAGCATTTACATAATACTCCTTCTGTTGCTCCACTCATGAGCATATGCTGGGTGTATCTCTGCAGGTGTACGATGGGGTCGGAAGTTCCTTTGTAAGGTTCCATGGTTGGCATTTTCCATTCCCGGGGAGTGATGGCAGTTTCGATATTTCGGGTAAAGGGACTGGTGACCCTAGCGCCTATTCCCCGGTCCCTTTGCTCCCGTTGGACACATTCTCTGAATAATCGTGCCATCCGCTCGTCAGAACTTGGAGCGGACAAAAATGAGCTCGGTTCTTCCCTGCGGGATCTATCTCGTCCAGATGACCTGTAGGGATGGTACAGTCTATCACCTCTAGCATTATCCAGTGGTTGTCTTTGGCTGCTTGGATGCACGCTAGGACCAGCTACAGTTGCCCCCTGCCTTGATCTTCCCCTGTGGGGTTCTGTTTCGAGCACATCCATGGGGTCAACTTCGGGCTGGGTTCTAGCTCGGCTCCGTTCAGCGGGGTTTCTATGATTAGGTGGCATGACTGGCTCAGCTACATCCGACCCTCGCCTGGTGCCTCCCCCGCTAGGTTCGGTTCCAAGGGCTTCCTCGAGTCGGAATTCGGGCTGAGTCCGGGCGCGGCCCCTATCATTGTTTTTCCTGTTGATAGCTTGTTCGAAGAGTGAAGACCTTTGTTGCCTCCGGGATCCTCCGGATTGGGATTCACCCCATGATTCAGTGTTGCGGTTGGACTCTTCAGCGTCCCTTAAGCGTGTCATGAGTTGGTCCACCAAAGTTTCTTGTTGGGATGTGAAGCGGTTAGTTACTTCAGCCACAACCCTGTCCAGATCTGCCCTAGTGATTGGTTGTTCCGTTGCGGGACCAGTTGGATTTTCCTGATTTTCATCTGGTACTGCTGTTGAAGTGGGCTGATCTGTGATTGCTGGATCTGGAAGGCTGCTAGTTGCGATGTTCTTTCCTTTGTTAACATCCCTTCTCTGTTTGGAAGGCATGATTTCTAAGCAACGAGTGATGTCGTTAGGAAAAAGGTTGAGTGGGAGAAGATGAAGTTTGAGTTCAGCTCTCAGTGAAAGCACCAAAAATGTTTGCACAAAAAATGGACAAACACCTCCAAGTCGTATTATTTAGTTGATTATATGTGATTTTCAATGATTTTAGATGAGTATGTAAATATGAGAAAAGTAGGGGCTGAAATGTAAAAGACACACAGATTTATAGTGGTTCGGCCAGAATGTGCCTACGTCCACTTTATATGTTATTATCTTCTTTCTTTCAGGTTACAAGTACAATGCGTTGTATACAAGTGTATGAAAGTAGTTTGAAAGTTCCTTCCTTGCTTGAGCTCTCAAACTTGTCTGCCATTGTTGTACCCCTGCCCCTCTATTTATAGAATGAGGTAGGGGGCAGGGGTCATGGAAGTATATAGCTGCTAGTGGGCCCGGGCTGAAGCAATCTGGACTGGCAGTTGTCTGGTTCGGCGAGGTCTCATTCGGCATGGAGCTTGGACCGGTGGTAGGCTTGGACCGGTTGTGAGTGTGGAACGGTGGTCCGGTGCTTGTTTGGACCGGCTGTGGGGTTGGTCCGGTAGGTCATTTGGTCCGGTGGTTGCAATTGCTTTGGTTCGGTTATGGTTGGACCGGATGTGGGGATGACCGAATGGCCTTCGGTTCGGCATGAATTGGAGATGCCGAATGGTCTCATGCCGAATGGACCTTCACACTTGGAGTGCCGAATGAGCTAATAGGCTTGTATAGCCGGATGAAAAGGTACTCCGGATGGACCATCACTGCCGAATGAGCTTGTTCCTTCGAATCGCCGAATGGACATAGGAGCTGATGGAATGGAGGTTGCAAACCCGGGTGAAACTGACACTTCTTGGTCTCGAGATCTTCTGGGTGAGAATTCGCCCAACAGCTGTAGAACTCACCGAGAGCTTCGTTTTGACTGGTTATCGCTCCCGTAACTCTAAACGAGCAAAGAGTTATGGCCCTCCGAAGAATCGATATCCAAAGGGTGCAACATCTACGGTGCAAGGTGCAACATCCGTCCAAAATGACGAAACAGTGCCGTACGACTTTGAGAAATGGGTGCATGCATTTGAAACGGAGCACTACCGTGGTGCACCACTCTCCAGCGATGGTAAATCATAGAACAGCCACGGGGATCCGGTTTTACAGAAAAAATCCACGTGACGGAAAAACGAAGGATTAAAAACTTCCAAGACCCGATTGAGGTTCGGTTAGGATTTTTTGGGTATGAAACTAACCAGTGACGGCTGAAAGCTGTCATAGCGGTAGAACTCACCGAGAGCTTCGTTTTGACTGGTTATCGCTCCCGTAACTCTAAACGAGCCAAGAGTTATGGCCCTCCGAAGAATCGATATCCATTGGGTGCAACATCTACGGTGCAAGGTGCCACATCCGTCCAAAATGACGAAACAGTGCCGTACGACTTTGAGAAATGGGTGCATGGATTTGAAACGGAGCACTACCATGGTGCACCACTCTCCAGCGATGGTAAATCATAGAATAGCCACGAGGATCCTATTTTACAGAAAAAATCCACATTACGGAAAAACGAAGGATAAAAAACTTCCAAGACCCGATTGAGGTTCGGTTAGGATTTTTTGGGTATGAAACTAACCAGTGACGGCTGAAAGCTGTCATAGCTGTAAAACTCACCGAGAGATTCGTTTTGACTGGTTATCGCTCCCGTAACTCTAAACGAGCCAAGAGTTATGGCCCTCCGAAGAATCGATATCCATTGGGTGCAACATCTACGGTGCAAGGTGCAACATCCGTCCAAAATGACGAAACAGTGGCGTACGACTTTGACAAATGGGTGCATGGATTTGAAACGGAGCACGGTGCCCCACTCTCCAGCGATGGTAAATCATAGAACAGCCACAGGGATCCTGTTTTACAGAAAAAATCCACGTGACGGAAGAACGAAGGATTAAAAACTTCCAAGACCCGATTGAGATTCGGTTAGGATTTTTTGGGTATGAAACTAACCAGTGACGGCTGAAAGCCGTCATAGCTTTAGAACTCACCGAGAGCTTCATTTTGACTGGTTATCGCTCCCGTAACTCTAAACGAACCAAGAGTTATGGCCCTCCGAAGAATCGATATCCAAAGGTTGCAACATCTACGGTGCAAGGTGCAACATCCGTCCAAAATGACGAAACAGTGCCGTACGACTTCGAGAAATGGGTGCATGCATTTGAAACGGAGCACTACCGTGGTGCACCACTCTCCAGCGATGGTAAATCATAGAACAGCCACGGGGATCCGGTTTTACAGAAAAAATCCACGTGACGGAAAAACGAAGGATTAAAAACTTCCAAGACCCGATTGAGGTTCGGTTAGGATTTTTGGGTATGAAACTAACCAGTGACGGCTGAAAGCTGTCATACCTATAGAACTCACAGAGAGCTTCGTTTTGACTGGTTATCGCTCCCGTAACTCCAAACGAGCCAAGAGTTATGGCCCTCCGAAGAATCGATATCCATTGGGTGCAACATCTACGGTGCAAGGTGCCACATCCGTCCAAAATGACGAAACAGTGTCGTACGACTATGAGAAATGGGTGCATGGATTTGAAACAGAGCACGGTGCACCACTCTCCAGCGATGGTAAATCATAGAACAGCCACGGGGATCCTGTTTTACAGAAAAAATCCACGTGACGGAAAAACGAAGGATTAAAAACTTCCAAGACCCGATTGAGATTCGGTTAGGATTTTTTGGGTATGAAACTAACCAGTGACGGCTGAAAGCTATCATAGCTTTAGAACTCGCCGAGAGCTTCGTTTTGACTGGTTATCGCTCCCGTAACTCTAAACGAGCCAAGAGTTATGGCCCTCCGAAGAATCGATATCCATTGGGTGCAACATCTACGGTGCAAGGTGCAACATCCGTCCAAAATGACGAAACAGTGCCGTACGACTTTGAGAAATGGATGCATGGATTTGAAACGGAGTACTACCATGGTGCACCACTCTCCAGCGATGGTAAATCATAGAACAGCCATAGGGATCCTGTTTTACAGAAAAAATCCACGTGACGGAAAGACGAAGGATAACAAACTTTCAAGACCCGATTGAGGTTCGGTTAGGATTTTTTGGGTATGAAACTAACCAGTGACGGCTGAAAGCGGTCATAGCTGTAGAACTCACCGAGAGCTTCGTTTTGACTGGTTATCGCTCCCGTAACTCTAAACGAGCAAAGAGTTATGGCCCTCCGAAGAATCGATATCCAAAGGGTGCAACATCTATGGTGCAAGGTGCAACATCCGTCCAAAATGACGAAACAGTGCCGTACGACTTTGAGAAATGGGTGCATGCATTTGAAACGGAGCACTACCGTGGTGCACCACTCTCCAGCGATGGTAAATCATAGAACAACCACGGGGATCCGGTTTTACAGAAAAAATCCACGTGACGGAAAAACGAAGGATTAAAAACTTCCAAGACCCGATTGAGGTTCGGTTAGGATTTTATGGGTATGAAACTAACCAGTGACGGCTGAAAGCTGTCATAGCGGTATAATTCACCGAGAGCTTCGTTTTGACTGGTTATCGCTCCCGTAACTCTAAACGAGCCAAGAGTTATGGCCCTCCGAAGAATCGATATCCATTGGGTGCAACATCTACGGTGCAAGGTGCCACATCCGTCCAAAATGACGAAATAGTGCCGTACGACTTTGAGAAATGGGTGCATGGATTTGAAACGGAGCACTACCATGGTGCACCACTCTCCAGCGATGGTAAATCATAGAATAGCCACGGGGATCCTATTTTACAGAAAAAATCCACATGACGGAAAAACGACGGATAAAAAACTTCCAAGACCCGATTGAGGTTCGGTTAGGATTTTTTGGGTATGAAACTAACCAGTGACGGCTGAAAGCTGTCATAGCTGTAAAAATCACCGAGAGATTCGTTTTGACTGGTTATCGCTCCCGTAACTCTAAACGAGCCAAGAGTTATGGCCCTCCGAAGAATCGATATCCATTGGGTGCAACATCTACGGTGCAAGGTGCAACATCCGTCCAAAATGACGAAACAGTGGCATACGACTTTGACAAATGGGTGCATGGATTTGAAACGGAGCACGGTGCACCACTCTCCAGCGATGGTAAATCATAGAACAGCCACAGGGATCCTGTTTTACAGAAAAAATCCACGTGACGGAAGAACGAAGGATTAAAAACTTCCAAGACCCGATTGAGATTCGGTTAGGATTTTTTGGGTATGAAACTAACCAGTGACGGCTGAAAGCCGTCATAGCTTTAGAACTCACCGAGAGCTTCATTTTGACTGGTTATCGCTCCCGTAACTCTAAACGAACCAAGAGTTATGGCCCTCCGAAGAATCGATATCCAAAGGTTGCAACATCTACGGTGCAAGGTGCAACATCCGTCCAAAATGACGAAACAGTGCCGTACGACTTTGAGAAATGGGTGCATGCATTTGAAACGGAGCACTACCGTGGTGCACCACTCTCCAGCGATGGTAAATCATAGAACAGCCACGGGGATCCGGTTTTACAGAAAAAATCCACGTGACGGAAAAACGAAGGATTAAAAACTTCCAAGACCCGATTGAGGTTCGGTTAGGATTTTTTGGGTATGAAACTAACCAGTGACGGCTGAAAGCTGTCATAGCGGTATAACTCACCGAGAGCTTCGTTTTGACTGGTTATCGCTCCCGTAACTCTAAACGAGTCAAGAGTTATGGCCCTCCGAAGAATCGATATCCATTGGGTGCAACATCTACGGTGCAAGGTGCCACATCCGTCCAAAATGACGAAACAGTGCCGTACGACTTTGAGAAATGGGTGCATGGATTTGAAACGGAGCACTACCATGGTGCACCACTCTCCAGCGATGGTAAATCATAGAATAGCCACGGGGATCCTATTTTACAGAAAAAATCCACATGACGGAAAAACGACGGATAAAAAACTTCCAAGACCCGATTGAGGTTCGGTTAGGATTTTTTGGGTATGAAACTAACCAGTGACGGCTGAAAGCTGTCATAGCTGTAAAAATCACCGAGAGATTCGTTTTGACTGGTTATCGCTCCCGTAACTCTAAACGAGCCAAGAGTTATGGCCCTCCGAAGAATCGATATCCATTGGGTGCAACATCTACGGTGCAAGGTGCAACATCCGTCCAAAATGACGAAACAGTGGCATACGACTTTGACAAATGGGTGCATGGATTTGAAACGGAGCACGGTGCACCACTCTCCAGCGATGGTAAATCATAGAACAGCCACAGGGATCCTGTTTTACAGAAAAAATCCACGTGACGGAAGAACGAAGGATTAAAAACTTCCAAGACCCGATTGAGATTCGGTTAGGATTTTTTGGGTATGAAACTAACCAGTGACGGCTGAAAGCCGTCATAGCTTTAGAACTCACCGAGAGCTTCATTTTGACTGGTTATCGCTCCCGTAACTCTAAACGAACCAAGAGTTATGGCCCTCCGAAGAATCGATATCCAAAGGTTGCAACATCTACGGTGCAAGGTGCAACATCCGTCCAAAATGACGAAACAGTGCTGTACGACTTGGAGAAACGGGTGCATGCATTTGAAACGGAGCACTACCGTGGTGCACCACTCTCCAGCGATGGTAAATCATAGAACAGCCACGGGGATCCGGTTTTACAGAAAAAATCCACGTGACGGAAAAACGAAGGATTAAAAACTTCCAAGACCCGATTGAGGTTCGGTTAGGATTTTATGGGTATGAAACTAACCAGTGACGGCTGAAAGCTGTCATAGCGGTATAACTCACCGAGAGCTTCGTTTTGACTGGTTATCGCTCCCGTAACTCTAAACGAGCCAAGAGTTATGGCCCTCCGAAGAATCGATATCCATTGGGTGCAACATCTACGGTGCAAGGTGCCACATCCGTCCAAAATGACGAAACAGTGCCGTACGACTTTGAGAAATGGGTGCATGGATTTGAAACGGAGCACTACCATGGTGCACCACTCTCCAGCGATGGTAAATCATAGAATAGCCACGGGGATCCTATTTTACAGAAAAAATCCACATGACGGAAAAACGACGGATAAAAAACTTCCAAGACCCGATTGAGGTTCGGTTAGGATTTTTTGGGTATGAAACTAACCAGTGACGGCTGAAAGCTGTCATAGCTGTAAAAATCACCGAGAGATTCGTTTTGACTGGTTATCGCTCCCGTAACTCTAAACGAGCCAAGAGTTACAGAAAAAATCCACGTGACGAAAAAACGAAGGGAAAAAAACTTCCTTGACCCGATTGAGGTTCGGATAGGATTTTTTGGGTATGAAACTAACCAGTGATGGCTGAAAGCGATCATAGCTGTAGAACTCACAGATACCTTCGTTTTGACTGGTTATGGCTCCCGTAACTCTAAACGAGCCAAGAGTTATGGCCCTCCGAAGAATCGATATCCACAGGGTGCAACATCTACGGTGCAAGGTGCAACATCCGTCCGAAATGACGAAACAGTGCCGTACGACCTTTAGAAATGAGTGCATGGATTTGAAACATTGCAGTACCATGGTGCACCACTCTCTAGCGATGGTAAATCATAGACCAGCCACGGGGATCCCGTTTTACAGAAAAAATCCACGTGACGAAAAAATGAAGGGTAAAAAACTTCCTTGACCCGATTGAGGTTCGGATAGGATTTTTTGGGTATGAAACTAACCAGGGACGGCTGAAAGCTGTCAAAGCTGTAGAACTCACAGATACCTTCGTTTTGACTGGTTTTGGCTCCCGTAACTTTAAACGAGCCAAGAGTTATGGCCCTCCGAAGAATCGATATCCACAGGGTGCAACATCTACGGTGCAAGGTGCAACATCCGTCCAAAATGACGAAACAGTGCCGTACGTCCTTTAGAAATGAGTGCATGGATTTGAAACATTGCAGTACCATGGTGCACCACTCTCCAACGATGGTAAATCATAGACCAGCCACGGGGATCCCGTTTTATAGAAAAAATCCACGTGACGAAAAAACGAAGGGTAAAAAACTTCCTTGACCCGATTGAGGTTCGGACAGGATTTTTTGGGTATGAAACTAACCAGTGACGGCTGGAAGCTGTCATAGCTGTAGAACTCACAGATACCTTCGTTTTGACTGGTTTTGGCTCCCGTAACTTTAAACGAGCCAAGAGTTATGGCCCTCCGAAGAATCGATATCCACAGGGTGCAACATCTACGGTGCAAGGTGCAACATCCGTCCAAAATGACGAAACAGTGCCGTACGACCTTTAGAAATGAGTGCATGGATTTGAAACATTGCAGTACCATGGTGCACCACTCTCCAACGATGGTAAATCATACACCAGCTACGGGGATCCCGTTTTACAGAAAAAATCCACGTGACGAAAAAACGAAGGGTAAAAAACTTCCTTGAACCGATTGAGGTTCGGATAGGATTTTTTGGGTATGAAACTAACCAGTGACGGCTGAAAGCCATCATAGCTGTAGAACTCACAGATACCTTCGTTTTGACTGGTTATGGCTCCCGTAACTCTAAACGAGCCAAGAGTTATGGCCCTCCGAAGAATCGATATCCACAGGGTGCAACATCTACGGTGCAAGGTGCAACATCCGTCCAAAATGACGAAACAGTGCCGTACGACCTTTAGAAATGAGTGCATGGATTTGAAACATTGCAGTACCATGGTGCACCACTCTCTAGCGATGGTAAATCATAGAACAGCCACGGGGATCCCGTTTTACAGAAAAAATCCACGTGACGAAAAAACGAAGGGTAAAAAACTTCCTTGACCCGATTGAGGTTCGGATTGGATTTTTTGGGTATGAAGCTAACCAGTGATGGCTGAAAGCGATAATAGCTGTAGAACTCACAGATACCTTCGTTTTGACAGGTTATGGCTCCTGTTACTCTAAACGAGCCAAGAGTTATGGCCCTCCGAAGAATCGATATCCACAGGGTGCAACATCTACGGTGCAAGGTGCAACATCCGTCCAAAATGACGAAACAGTGCCGTACGACCTTTAGAAATGAGTGCATGGATTTGAAACATTGCAGTACCATGGTGCACCACTTTCCAGCGATGGTAAATCATAGACCAGCCACGGGGATCCCGTTTTACAGAAAAAATCCACGTGACGAAAAAACGAAGGGTAAAAAACTTCCTTGACCCGATTGAGGTTCGGACAGGATTTTTTGGGTATGAAACTAACCAGTGACGGCTGAAAGCCGTCAAAGCTGTAGAACTCACAGATACCTTCGTTTTGACTGGTTTTGGCTCCCGTAACTTTAAACGAGCCAAGAGTTATGGCCCTCCGAAGAATCGATATCCACAGGGTGCAACATCTACGGTGCAAGGTGCAACATCCGTCCAAAATGACGAAACAGTGCCGTACGACCTTTAGAAATGAGTGCATGGATTTGAAACATTGCAGTACCATGGTGCACCACTCTCCAGCGATGGTAAATCATAGACCAGCCACGGGGATCCCGTTTTACAGAAAAAATCCACGTGACGAAAAAACGAAGGGTAAAAAACTTCCATGACCCGATTGAGGTTCGGATAGGATTTTTGGGTATGAAACTAACCAGTGACGGCTGAAAGCTGTCATAGCTTTAGAACTCACAGATACCTTCGTTTTGACTGGTTATGGCTCCCGTAACTCTAAACGAGCCAAGAGTAATGGCCCTCCGAAGAATCGATATCCACAGGGTGCAACATCTACGGTGCAAGGTGCAACATCCGTCCAAAATGATGAAACAGTGTCGTACGACCTTTAGAAATGAGTGCATGGATTTGAAACACGGCAGCACCATGGTGCACCACTCTCCAGCGATGGTAAATCATAGACCAGCCACGGGGATCCCGTTTTACAGAAAAAATCCACGTGACGAAAAAACGAAGGGTAAAAAACTTTCATGACCCGATTGAGGTTCGGATAGGATTTTTTGGGTATGATACTAACCAGTGACTGCTGAAAGCCGTCATGGCTGTAGAACTCACAGATACCTTCGTTTTGACTGGTTATGGCTCCCGTAACTCTAAACGAGCCAAGAGTTATGGCCCTCCGAAGAATCGATATCCACAGGGTGCAACATCTACGGTGCAAGGTGCAACATCCGTCCAAAATGATGAAACAGTGCCGTACGACATTTAGAAATGAGTGCATGGATTTGAAACATGGCAGTACCATGGTGCACCACTCTCCAGCGATGGTAAATCATAGACCAGCCACGGGGATACCGTTTTACAGAAAAAATCCACGTGACGAAAAAACGAAGGGTAAAAAACTTCCATGACCCGATTGAGGTTCGGATAGGATTTTTGGGTTTGAAACTAACCAGTGACGGCTGAAAGCGGTCATAACTGTAGAACTCACAGATACCTTCGTTTTGACTCGTTATGGCTCCCGTAACTCTAAACGAGCCAAGAGTTATGGCCCTCCGAAGAATCGATATCCACAGGGTGCAACATCTACGGTGCAAGGTGCAACATCCGTCCAAAATGACGAAACAGTGTCGTACGACCTTTACAAATGAGTGCATGGATTTGAAACATTGCAGTACCATGGTGCACCACTCTCCAGCGATGGTAAATCATAGACCAGCCACGGGGATCCCGTTTTACAGAAAAAATCCACGTGACGAAAAAACGAAGGGTAAAAACCTTCCTTGACCCGATTGAGGTTCAGATAGGATTTTTTGGGTATGAAACTAACCAGTGATGGCTGAAAGCTTTCATAGCTGTAGAACTCACAGATACCTTCGTTTTGACTGTTTATGGCTCCCGTAACTCTAAACGAGCCAAGAGTTATGGCCCTCCGAAGAATCGATATCCACAGGGTGCAATATCTACGGTGCAAGGTGCAACATCCGTCCAAAATGACGAAACAGTGCCGTACGACCTTTAGAAATGAGTGCATGGATTTGAAACATTGCAGTACCATGGTACACCACTCTCTAGCGATGGTAAATCATAGACCGGCCACGGGGATCCCGTTTTACATAAAAAATCCACGTGACGAAAAATAGAAGGGTAAAAAACATCCTCGACCGGATTGAGGTTCGGATAGGATTTTTTGGGTATGAAACTAACCAGTGACGGCTGAAAGCCGTCATAGCTGTAGAACTCACAGATACCTTCGTTTTGACAGGTTATGGCTCCCGTAATTCTAAACGAGCCAAGAGTTATGGCCCTCCGAAGAATCGATATCCACAGGGTGCAACATCTACGGTGCAAGGTGCAACATCCGTACAAAATGTCGAAACAGTGCCGTACGACCTTTAGAAATGAGTGCATGGATTTGAAACATTGCAGTACCATGGTGCACCACTCTCCAGCGATGGTAAATCATAGACCAGCCACGGGGATCCCGTTTTACAGAAAAAATCCACGTGACGGAAAAACGAAGGGTAAAAAACATCCTTGACCCGATTGAGGTTCAGATAGGATTTTTTGGGTATGAAACTAACCAGTGACGGCTGAAAGCCGTCATAGCTGTAGAACTCACAAATACCTTCGTTTTGAATGGTTATGGCTCCCGTAACTCTAAACGAGCCAAGAGTTATGGCCCTCCGAAGAATCGATATCCACAGGGTACAACATCTACGGTGCAAGGTGCAACATCCGTCCAAAATGACGAAACAGTGCCGTACGACCTTTAGAAATGAGTGCATGGATTTGAAACATTGCAGTACCATGGTGCACCACTCTCCAGGGATGGTAAATCATAGACCAGCCACGGGGATCCCGTTTTATTGAAAAAATCCACGTGACGAAAAAACGAAGGGTAAAAAACTTCCTTGACCCGATTGAGGTTCGGATAGGATTTTTGGGTTTGAAACCAACCAGTGACGGCTGAAAGCTGTCATAGCTGTAGAACTCACAGATACCTTCGTTTTGACTGATTTTGGCTCCCGTAACTTTAAACAAGCCAAGAGTTATGGCCCTCCGAAGAATCGATATCCACAGGGTGCAACATCTACGGTGCAAGGTGCAACATCCGTCCAAAATGACGAAACAGTGCCGTACGACCTTTAGAAATGAGTGCATGGATTTGAAACATTGCAGTACCATGGTGCACCACTCTCCAGCGATGGTAAATCATAGACCAGCCACGGGGATCCCGTTTTACAGAAAAAATCCGCGTGACGAAAAAACGAAGGGTAAAAAACTTCCTTGACCCGATTGAGGTTCGGATAGGATTTTTGGGTTTGAAACTAACCAGTGACGGCTGAAAGCTGTCATAACTGTAGAACTCACAGATACCTTCGTTTTGACTGGTTATGGCTCCCGTAACTCTAAACGAGCCAAGAGTTATGGCCCTCCGAAGAATCGATATCCACAGGGTGCAACATCTACGGTGCAAGGTGCAACATCCGTCCAAAATGACGAAACAGTGCCGTACGACCTTTAGAAATGAGTGCGTGGATTTGAAACATTGCAGTACCATGGTGCACGACTCTCTAGCGATGGTAAATCATAGACCAGCCACGGGGATCCCGTTTTACAGAAAAAATCCACGTGACGAAAAAACGAAGGGTAAAAAACTTCCTTGACCCGATTGAGGTTCGGATAGGATTTTTTGGGTATGAAACTAACCAGTGATGGCTGAAAGCGATCATAGCTGTAGAACTCACAGATACCTTTGTTTTGACAGGTAATGGCTCCCGTAACTCTAAACGAGCCAAGAGTTATGGCCCTCCGAAGAATCGATATCCACAGGGTGCAACATCTACGGTGCAAGGTGCAACATCCGTCCAAAATGACGAAACAGTGCCGTACGACCTTTAGAAATGAGTGCATGGATTTGAAACATTGCAGTACCATGGTGCACCACTCTCCAACGATGGTAAATCATACACCAGCTACGGGGATCCCGTTTTACAGAAAAAATCCACGTGACGAAAAAACGAAGGGTAAAAAACTTCCTTGAACCGATTGAGGTTCGGATAGGATTTTTTGGGTATGAAACTAACCAGTGACGGCTGAAAGCCATCATAGCTGTAGAACTCACAGATACCTTCGTTTTGACTGGTTATGGCTCCCGTAACTCTAAACGAGCCAAGAGTTATGGCCCTCCGAAGAATCGATATCCACAGGGTGCAACATCTACGGTGCAAGGTGCAACATCCGTCCAAAATGTCGAAACAGTGCCGTACGACCTTTAGAAATGAGTGCATGGATTTCAAAACATTGCAGTACCATGGTGCACCACTCTCCAGCGATGGTAAATCATAGACCAGCCACGGGGATCCCGTTTTACAGAAAAAATCCACGTGACGAAAAGACGAAGGGTAAAAAACTTCCATGACCCGATTGAGGTTTGGATAGGATTTTTGGGTACGAAACTAACCAGTGACGGCTGAAAGCTGTCATAGCTGTAGAACTCACAGTTACCTTCGTTTTGACTGGTTATGGCTCCCGTAACTCTAAACGAGCCAAGAGTTATGGCCCTCCGAAGAATCGATATCCACAGGGTGCAACATCTACGGTGCAAGGTGCAACATCCGTCCAAAATGACGAAACAGTGTCGTACGACCTTTACAAATGAGTGCATGGATTTGAAACATTGCAGTACCATGGTGCACCACTCTCCAGCGATGGTAAATCATAGACCAGCCACGGGGATCCCGTTTTACAGAAAAAATCCACGTGACGAAAAAACGAAGGGTAAAAACCTTCCTTGACCCGATTGAGGTTCAGATAGGATTTTTTGGGTATGAAACTAACCAGTGATGGCTGAAAGCTTTCATAGCTGTAGAACTCACAGATACCTTCGTTTTGACTGTTTATGGCTCCCGTAACTCTAAACGAGCCAAGAGTTATGGCCCTCCGAAGAATCGATATCCACAGGGTGCAATATCTACGGTGCAAGGTGCAACATCCGTCCAAAATGACGAAACAGTGCCGTACGACCTTTAGAAATGAGTGCATGGATTTGAAACATTGCAGTACCATGGTGCACCACTCTCCAACGATGGTAAATCATACACCAGCTACGGGGATCCCGTTTTACAGAAAAAATCCACGTGACGAAAAAACGAAGGGTAAAAAACTTCCTTGAACCGATTGAGGTTCGGATAGGATTTTTTGGGTATGAAACTAACCAGTGACGGCTGAAAGCCATCATAGCTGTAGAACTCACAGATACCTTCGTTTTGAATGGTTATGGCTCCCGTAACTCTAAATGAGCCAAGAGTTATGGCCCTCCGAAGAATCGATATCCACAGGGTACAACATCTACGGTGCAAGGTGCAACATCCGTCCAAAATGATGAAACAGTGTCGTACGACCTTTAGAAATGAGTGCATGGATTTGAAACACGGCAGCACCATGGTGCACCACTCTCCAGCGATGGTAAATCATAGACCGGCCACGGGGATCCCGTTTTACATAAAAAATCCACGTGACGAAAAATAGAAGGGTAAAAAACATCCTTGACCGGATTGAGGTTCGGATAGGATTTTTTGGGTATGAAACTAACCAGTGACGGCTGAAAGCCGTCATCGCTGTAGAACTCACAGATACCTTCGTTTTGACAGGTTATGGCTCCCGTAATTCTAAACGAGCCAAGAGTTATGGCCCTCCGAAGAATCGATATCCACAGGGTGCAACATCTACGGTGCAAGGTGCAACATCCGTACAAAATGTCGAAACAGTGCCGTACGACCTTTAGAAATGAGTGCATGGATTTGAAACATTGCAGTACCATGGTGCACCACTCTCTAGCGATGGTAAATCATAGACCAGCCACGGGGATCCCGTTTTACAGAAAAAATCCACGTGACGGAAAAACGAAGGGTAAAAAACATCCTTGACCCGATTGAGGTTCAGATAGGATTTTTTGGGTATGAAACTAACCAGTGACGGCTGAAAGCCGTCATAGCTGTAGAACTCACAGATACCTTCGTTTTGAATGGTTATGGCTCCCGTAACTCTAAATGAGCCAAGAGTTATGGCCCTCCGAAGAATCGATATCCACAGGGTACAACATCTACGGTGCAAGGTGCAACATCCGTCCAAAATGATGAAACAGTGTCGTACGACCTTTAGAAATGAGTGCATGGATTTGAAACACGGCAGCACCATGGTGCACCACTCTCCAGCGATGGTAAATCATAGACCAGCCACGGGGATCCCGTTTTACAGAAAAAATCCACGTGACGAAAAAACGAAGGGTAAAAAACTTTCATGACCCGATTGAGGTTCGGATAGGATTTTTTGGGTATGATACTAACCAGTGACTGCTGAAAGCCGTCATGGCTGTAGAACTCACAGATACCTTCGTTTTGACTGGTTATGGCTCCCGTAACTCTAAACGAGCCAAGAGTTATGGCCCTCCGAAGAATCGATATCCACAGGGTGCAACATCTACGGTGCAAGGTGCAACATCCGTCCAAAATGATGAAACAGTGCCGTACGACATTTAGAAATGAGTGCATGGATTTGAAACATGGCAGTACCATGGTGCACCACTCTCCAGCGATGGTAAATCATAGACCAGCCACGGGGATACCGTTTTACAGAAAAAATCCACGTGACGAAAAAACGAAGGGTAAAAAACTTCCATGACCCGATTGAGGTTCGGATAGGATTTTTGGGTTTGAAACTAACCAGTGACGGCTGAAAGCGGTCATAGCTGTAGAACTCACAGTTACCTTCGTTTTGACTGGTTATGGCTCCCGTAACTCTAAACGAGCCAAGAGTTATGGCCCTCCGAAGAATCGATATCCACAGGGTGCAACATCTACGGTGCAAGGTGCAACATCCGTCCAAAATGACGAAACAGTGTCGTACGACCTTTACAAATGAGTGCATGGATTTGAAACATTGCAGTACCATGGTGCACCACTCTCCAGCGATGGTAAATCATAGACCAGCCACGGGGATCCCGTTTTACAGAAAAAATCCACGTGACGAAAAAACGAAGGGTAAAAACCTTCCTTGACCCGATTGAGGTTCAGATAGGATTTTTTGGGTATGAAACTAACCAGTGATGGCTGAAAGCTTTCATAGCTGTAGAACTCACAGATACCTTCGTTTTGACTGTTTATGGCTCCCGTAACTCTAAACGAGCCAAGAGTTATGGCCCTCCGAAGAATCGATATCCACAGGGTGCAATATCTACGGTGCAAGGTGCAACATCCGTCCAAAATGACGAAACAGTGCCGTACGACCTTTAGAAATGAGTGCATGGATTTGAAACATTGCAGTACCATGGTACACCACTCTCTAGCGATGGTAAATCATAGACCGGCCACGGGGATCCCGTTTTACATAAAAAATCCACGTGACGAAAAATAGAAGGGTAAAAAACATCCTTGACCGGATTGAGGTTCGGATAGGATTTTTTGGGTATGAAACTAACCAGTGACGGCTGAAAGCCGTCATAGCTGTAGAACTCACAGATACCTTCGTTTTGACAGGTTATGGCTCCCGTAACTCTAAACGAGCCAAGAGTTATGGCCCTCCGAAGAATCGATATCCACAGGGTGCAACATCTACGGTGCAAGGTGCAACATCCGTACAAAATGTCGAAACAGTGCCGTACGACCTTTAGAAATGAGTGCATGGATTTGAAACATTGCAGTACCATGGTGCACCACTCTCTAGCGATGGTAAATCATAGACCAGCCACGGGGATCCCGTTTTACAGAAAAAATCCACGTGACGGAAAAACGAAGGGTAAAAAACATCCTTGACCCGATTGAGGTTCAGATAGGATTTTTTGGGTATGAAACTAACCAGTGACGGCTGAAAGCCGTCATAGCTGTAGAACTCACAAGTACCTTCGTTTTGAATGGTTATGGCTCCCGTAACTCTAAACGAGCCAAGAGTTATGGCCCTCCGAAGAATCGATATCCACAGGGTACAACATCTACGGTGCAAGGTGCAACATCCGTCCAAAATGACGAAACAGTGCCGTACGACCTTTAGAAATGAGTGCATGGATTTGAAACATTGCAGTACCATGGTGCACCACTCTCCAGCGATGGTAAATCATAGACCAGCCACGGGGATCCCGTTTTATTGAAAAAATCCACGTGACGAAAAAACGAAGGGTAAAAAACTTCCTTGACCCGATTGAGGTTCGGATAGGATTTTTGGGTTTGAAACCAACCAGTGACGGCTGAAAGCTGTCATAGCTGTAGAACTCACAGATACCTTCGTTTTGACTGATTTTGGCTCCCGTAACTTTAAACAAGCCAAGAGTTATGGCCCTCCGAAGAATCGATATCCACAGGGTGCAACATCTACGGTGCAAGGTGCAACATCCGTCCAAAATGACGAAACAGTGCCGTACGACCTTTAGAAATGAGTGCATGGATTTGAAACATTGCAGTACCATGGTGCACCACTCTCCAGCGATGGTAAATCATAGACCAGCCACGGGGATCCCGTTTTACAGAAAAAATCCGCGTGACGAAAAAACGAAGGGTAAAAAACTTCCTTGACCCGATTGAGGTTCGGATAGGATTTTTGGGTTTGAAACTAACCAGTGACGGCTGAAAGCTGTCATAACTGTAGAACTCACAGATACCTTCGTTTTGACTGGTTATGGCTCCCGTAACTCTAAACGAGCCAAGAGTTATGGCCCTCCGAAGAATCGATATCCACAGGGTGCAACATCTACGGTGCAAGGTGCAACATCCGTCCAAAATGACGAAACAGTGCCGTACGACCTTTAGAAATGAGTGCGTGGATTTGAAACATTGCAGTACCATGGTGCACGACTCTCTAGCGATGGTAAATCATAGACCAGCCACGGGGATCCCGTTTTACAGAAAAAATCCACGTGACGAAAAAACGAAGGGTAAAAAACTTCCTTGACCCGATTGAGGTTCGGATAGGATTTTTTGGGTATGAAACTAACCAGTGATGGCTGAAAGCGATCATAGCTGTAGAACTCACAGATACCTTTGTTTTGACAGGTAATGGCTCCCGTAACTCTAAACGAGCCAAGAGTTATGGCCCTCCGAAGAATCGATATCCACAGGGTGCAACATCTACGGTGCAAGGTGCAACATCCGTCCAAAATGACGAAACAGTGCCGTACGACCTTTAGAAATGAGTGCATGGATTTGAAACATTGCAGTACCATGGTGCACCACTCTCCAACGATGGTAAATCATACACCAGCTACGGGGATCCCGTTTTACAGAAAAAATCCACGTGACGAAAAAACGAAGGGTAAAAAACTTCCTTGAACCGATTGAGGTTCGGATAGGATTTTTTGGGTATGAAACTAACCAGTGACGGCTGAAAGCCATCATAGCTGTAGAACTCACAGATACCTTCGTTTTGACTGGTTATGGCTCCCGTAACTCTAAACGAGCCAAGAGTTATGGCCCTCCGAAGAATCGATATCCACAGGGTGCAACATCTACGGTGCAAGGTGCAACATCCGTCCAAAATGTCGAAACAGTGCCGTACGACCTTTAGAAATGAGTGCATGGATTTCAAAACATTGCAGTACCATGGTGCACCACTCTCCAGCGATGGTAAATCATAGACCAGCCACGGGGATCCCGTTTTACAGAAAAAATCCACGTGACGAAAAGACGAAGGGTAAAAAACTTCCATGACCCGATTGAGGTTTGGATAGGATTTTTGGGTACGAAACTAACCCGTGACGGCTGAAAGCTGTCATAGCTGTAGAACTCACAGTTACCTTCGTTTTGACTGGTTATGGCTCCCGTAACTCTAAACGAGCCAAGAGTTATGGCCCTCCGAAGAATCGATATCCACAGGGTGCAACATCTACGGTGCAAGGTGCAACATCCGTCCAAAATGACGAAACAGTGCCGTACGACTTTAGAAATGAGTGCATGGATTTGAAACATTGCAGTATCATGGTGCACCACTCTCCAGCGATGGAAAATCATAGACCAGCCACGGGGATCCCGTTTTATAGAAAAAATCCACGTGACGAAAAAACGAAGGGTAAAAAACTTCCTTGACCCGATTGAGGTTCGGACAGGATTTTTTGGGTATGAAACTAACCATTGACGGCTGAAAGCTGTCATAGCTGTAGAACTCATAGATACCTTCGTTTTGACTGGTTTTGGCTCCCGTAACTTTAAACGAGCCAAGAGTTATGGCCCTCCGAAGAATCGATATCCACAGGGTGCAACATCTACGGTACAAGGTGCAACATCCGTCCAAAATGACGAAACAGTGCCGTACGACCTTTAGAAATGAGTGCATGGATTTGAAACATTGTAGTACCTTGGTGCACCACTCTCCAGCGATGGTAAATCATAGACCAGCCACGGGGATCCCGTTTTACAGAAAAAATCCACATGACGAATAAACGAAGGGTAAAAAACTTCCATGACCCGATTGATGTTCGGATAGGATTTTTGGGTATGAAACTAACCAGTGACGGCTGAAAGCTGTCATAGCTTTAGAACTCACAGATACCTTCGTTTTGACTGGTTATAGCTCCCGTAACTCTAAACGAGCCAAGAGTTATGGCCCTCCGAAAAATCGATATCCACAGGGTGCAACATCTACGGTGCAAGGTGCAACATCCGTCCAAAATGATGAAACAGTGTCGTACGACCTTTAGAAATGAGTGCATGGATTTGAAACATGGCAATACCATGGTGCACCACTCTCCAGTGATGGTAAATCATAGACCAGCCAGGGGGATCCCGTTTTACAGAAAAAATCCACGTGACGAAAAAACGAAGGGTAAAAAACTTTCATGACCCGATTGAGGTTCGGATAGGATTTTTTGGGTATGATACTAACCAGTGACGGCTAAAAGCCGTCATAGCTGTAGAACTCACATATACCTTCGTTTTGACTGGTTATGGCTCCCGTAACTCTAAACGAGCCAAGAGTTATGGCCCTCCAAAGAATCGATATCCACAGGGTGCAACATCTACGGTGCAAGGTGCAGCATCCGTCCAAAATGACGAAACAGTGCCGTACGACATTTAGAAATGAGTGCATCGATTTGAAACATGGCAGTACCATGGTGCACCACTCTCCAGCGATGGTAAATCATAGACCAGCCATGGGGATCCCGTTTTACAGAAAAAATCCACGTGACGAAAAAACGAAGGGTAAAAATCTTCCATGACCCGATTGAGGTTCGGATAGGATTTTTGGGTTTGAAACTAACCAGTTACGGCTGAAAGCGGTCATAACTGTAGAACTCACAGATACCTTCGTTTTGACTGGTTATGGCTCCCGTAACTCTAAAAGAGCCAAGAGTTATGGCCATCCGAAGAATCGATATCCACAGGGTGCAACATCTACGGTGCAAGGTGCAACATCCGTCCAAAATGACGAAACAGTGTCGTACGACCTTTAGAAATGAGTGCATGGATTTGAAACATTGCAGTACCATGGTGCACCACTCTCCAGTGATGGTAAATCATAGACCAGCCACGGGGATCCCGTTTTACAGAAAAAATCCACGTGACGAAAAAACGAAGGGTAAAAAACTTCCTTGACCCGATTGAGGTTCGGATAGGATTTTTTGGGTATGAAACTAACCAGTGATGGCTGAAAGCTTTCACAGCTGTAGAACTCACAGATACCTTCGTTTTGACTGGTTATGGCTCCCGTAACTCTAAACGAGCCAAGAGTTATGGCCTTCCGAAGAATCGATATCCACAGGGTGCAACATATACGGTGCAAGGTGCAACATCAGTCCAAAATGACGAAACAGTGCCGTACGACCTTTAGAAATGAGTGCATGGATTTGAAACATTGCAGTACCATGGTACACCACTCTCTAGCGATGGTAAATCATAGACCGGCCACGGGGATCCCGTTTTACCCAAAAAATCCACGTGACGAAAAAATGAAGGGTAAAAAACATCCTTGACCCGATTGAGGTTCGGATATGATTTTTTGGGTATGAAACTAACCAGTGACGGCTGAAAGCCGTCATAGCTGTAGAACTCACAGATACCTTCGTTTTGACTGGTTATGGCTCCCGTAATTCTAAACGAGCCAAGAGTTATGGCCCTCCGAAGAATCGATATCCACAGGGTGCAACATCTACGGTGCAAGGTGCAACATCCGTCCAAAATTACGAAACAGTGCCGTACGACCTTTAGAAATGAGTGCAGGGATTTGAAACATTGCAGTACCATGGTGCACCACTCTCCAGCGATGGTAAATCATAGACCAGCCACGGGGATCCCGTTTTACAGAAAAAATCCACGTGACGAAAAAACGAAGGGTAAAAAACATCCTTGACCCGATTGAGGTTCGGATAGGATTTTTTGGGTATGAAACTAACCAGTGACGGCTGAAAGCCGTCATAGCTATAGAAATCACAGATACCTTCGTTTTGACTGGTTATGGCTCCCGTAACTCTAAACGAGCCAAGAGTTATGGCCCTCCGAAGAATCGATATCCACAGGGTGCAACATTTACGGTGCAAGGTGCAACATCCGTCCAAAATGACGAAACATTGCCGTACGACCTTTAGAAATGAGTGCGTGGAATTGAAACATTGCAGTACCATGGTGCACCACTCTCCAGCGATGGTAAATCATAGACCAGCCACGGGGATCCCGTTTTACAGAAAAAATCCACGTGACGAAAAATCGAAGGGTAAAAAACATCCTTGACCCGATCGAGGTTCGGATAGGATTTTTTGGGTATGAAAGTAACCAGTGATGGCAGAAAGCCGTCATAGCTGTAGAACTCACAGATACCTTCGTTTTGACTGGTTATGGCTCCCGTAACTCTAAACGAGCCAAGAGTTATGGCCCTCCGAAGAATCGATATCCACAGGGTGCAACATCTACGGTGCAAGGTGCAACATCCGTCCAAAATGACGAAACAGTGCCGTACGAACTTTAGAAATGAGTGCATGGATTTGAAACATTGAAGTACCATGGTGCACCACTCTCCAGCGATGGTAAATCATAGACCAGCCACGGGGATCCCGTTTTACAGAAAAAATCCACGTGACGAAAAAACGAAGGGTAAAAAACTTCCATGACCCGATTGAGGTTCGGATAGGATTTTTGGGTTTGACCAGTGACGGCTGAAAGCTGTCGTAACTGTAGAACTCACAGATACCTTCGTTTTGACTGGTTATGGCTCCCGTAACTCGAAACGAGCCAAGAGTTATGGCCCTCCGAAGAATCGATATCCACAGGGTGCAACATCTACGGTGCAAGGTGCAACATCCGTCCAAAATGACGAAACAGTGTCGTACGACCTTTAGAAATGAGTGCATGGATTTGGAACATTGCAGTACCATGGTGCACCACTCTCCAGCGATGGTAAATCATAGACCAGCCACGGGGATGCCGTTTTACCGAAAAAATCCACGTGACGAAAAAACGAAGGGTAAAAAACTTCCTTGACCCGATTGAGGTTCGGATAGGATTTTTGGGTATGAAACTAACCAGTGATTGCTGAAAGCGATCATAGCTCTAGAACTCACAGATACCTTCGTTTTGACAGGTTATGGCTCCCGTAACTCTAAACGAGCCAGGAGTTATGGCCCTCCGAAGAATCGATATCCACAGGGTGCAATATCTACGGTGCAAGGTGCAACATCCGTCCAAAATGACGAAACAGTGTCGTACGACCTTTAGAAATGAGTGCATGGATTTGAAACATTGCAGTACCATGGTGCACCACTCTCCAGCGATGGTAAATCATGGACCAGCCACGGGGATCCCGTTTTACAGAAAAAATCCGCGTGACGAAAAAACGAAGGGTAAAAAACTTCCTTGACCCGATTGAGGTTCGGATAGGATTTTTGGGTTTCAAACTAACCAGTGACGGCTGAAAGCTGTCATAACTGTAGAACTCACAGATACCTTCGTTTTGACTGGTTATGGCTCCCGTAACTCTAAACGAGCCAAGAGTTATGGCCCTTCGAAGAATCGATATCCACAGGGTGCAACATCTACGGTGCAAGGTGCAACATCCGTCCAAAATGACGAAACAGTGCCGTACGACCTTTAGAAATGAGTGCGTGGATTTGAAACATTGCAGTACAATGGTGCACGACTCTCTAGTGATGGTAAATCATAGACCAGCCACGGGGATCCCGTTTTACAGAAAAAATCCACGTGACGAAAAAACGAAGGGTAAAAAACTTCCTTGACCCGATTGAGGTTCGGATAGGATTTTTTGGGTATGAAACTAACCAGTGATGGCTGAAAGCGATCATAGCTGTAGAACTCACAGATACCTTCGTTTTGACAGGTTATGGCTCCCGTAACTCTAAACGAGCCAGGAGTTATGGCCCTCCGAAGAATCGATATCCACAGGGTGCTACATCTACGGTGCAAGGTGCAACATCCGTCCAAAATGACGAAACAGTGCCGTACGACCTTTAGAAATGAGTGCATGGATTTGAAACATTGCAGTACCATGGTGCACCACTCTCCAGCGATGGTAAATCATAGACCAGCCACGGGGATCCCGTTTTACAGAAAAAATCCACGTGACGAAAAGACGAAGGGTAAAAAACTTCCATGACCCGATTGAGGTTCGGATAGGATTTTTGGGTACGAAACTAACCAGTGACGGCTGAAAGCTGTCATAGCTGTAGAACTCACAGTTACCTTCGTTTTGACTGGTTATGGCTCCCGTAACTCTAAACGAGCCAAGAGTTATGGTCCTCCGAAGAATCGATATCCACAGGGTGCAACATCTACGGTGCAAGGTGCAACATCCGTCCAAAATGACGAAACAGTGCCGTACGACCTTTAGAAATGAGTGCATGGATTTGGAACATTGCAGTACCATGGTGCACCACTCTCCAGCGATGGTAAATCATAGACCAGCCACGGGGATGCCGTTTTACCGAAAAAATCCACGTGACGAAAAAACGAAGGGTAAAAAACTTCCTTGACCCGATTGAGGTTCGGATAGGATTTTTGGGTATGAAACTAACCAGTGATTGCTGAAAGCGATCATAGCTCTAGAACTTACAGATACCTTCGTTTTGACAGGTTATGGCTCCCGTAACTCTAAACGAGCCAGGAGTTATGGCCCTCCGAAGAATCGATATCCACAGGGTGCAATATCTACGGTGCAAGGTGCAACATCCGTCCAAAATGACGAAACAGTGTCGTACGACCTTTAGAAATGAGTGCATGGATTTGAAACATTGCAGTACCATGGTGCACCACTCTCCAGCGATGGTAAATCATGGACCAGCCACGGGGATCCCGTTTTACAGAAAAAATCCACGTGACGAAAAAACAAAGGGTAAAAAACTTCCTTGACCCGATTGAGGTTCGGATAGGATTTTTGGGTTTGAAACTAACCAGTGACGGCTGAAAGCTGTCATAACTGTAGAACTCACAGATACCTTCGTTTTGACTGGTTATGGCTCCCGTAACTCTAAACGAGCCAAGAGTTATGGCCCTCCGAAGAATCGATATCCACAGGGTGCAACATCTACGGTGCAAGGTGCAACATCCGTCCAAAATGACGAAACAGTGCCGTACGACCTTTAGAAATGAGTGCGTGGATTTGAAACATTGCAGTACCATGGTGCACGACTCTCTAGCGATGGTAAATCATAGACCAGCCACGGGGATCCCGTTTTACAGAAAAAATCCACGTGACGAAAAAACGAAGGGTAAAAAACTTCCTTGACCCGATTGAGGTTCGGATAGGATTTTTTGGGTATGAAACTAACCAGTGACGGCTGAAAGCGATCATAGCTGTAGAACTCACAGATACCTTCGTTTTGACAGGTTATGGCTCCCGTAACTCTAAACGAGCCAGGAGTTATGGCCCTCCGAAGAATCGATATACACAGGGTGCAACATCTACGGTGCAAGGTGCAACATCCGTCCAAAATGACGAAACAGTGCCGTACGACCTTTAGAAATGAGTGCATGGATTTGAAACATTGCAGTACCATGGTGCACCACTCTCCAGCGATGGTAAATCATAGACCAGCCACGGGGATCCCGTTTTACAGAAAAAATCCACGTGACGAAAAGACGAAGGGTAAAAAACTTCCATGACCCGATTGAGGTTCGGACAGGATTTTTTGGGTATGAAACTAACCAGTGACGGCTGAAAGCTGTCATAGCTGTAAAACTCATAGATACCTTCGTTTTGACTGGTTTTGGCTCCCGTAACTTTAAACGGGCCAAGAGTTATGGCCCTCCGAAGAATCGATATCCACAGGGTGCAACATCTACGGTACAAGGTGCAACATCCGTCCAAAATGACGAAACAGTGTCGTACGACCTTTAGAAATGAGTGCATGGATTTGAAACATTGCAGTACCTTGGTGCACCACTCTCCAGCGATGGTAAATCATAGACCAGCCACGGGGATCCCGTTTTACAGAAAAAATCCACGTGACGAATAAACGAAGGGTAAAAAACTTCCATGACCCGATTGAGGTTCGGATAGGATTTTTGGGTATGAAACTAACCAGTGACGGCTGAAAGCTGTCATAGCTTTAGAACTCACAGATACCTTCGTTTTGACTGGTTATAGCTCCCGTAACTCTAAACGAGCCAAGAGTTATGGCCCTCCGAAAAATCGATATCCACAGGGTGCAACATCTACGGTGCAAGGTGCAACATCCGTCCAAAATGATGAAACAGTGTCGTACGACCTTTAGAAATGAGTGCATGGATTTGAAACATGGCAATACCATGGTGCACCACTCTCCAGCGATGGTAAATCATAGACCAGCCACGGGGATCCCGTTTTACAGAAAAAATCCACGTGACGAAAAAACGAAGGGTAAAAAACTTTCATGACCCGATTGAGGTTCGGATAGGATTTTTTGGGTATGATACTAACCAGTGACGGCTGAAAGCCGTCATAGCTGTAGAACTCACAGATACCTTCGTTTTGACTGGTTATGGCTCCCGTAACTCTAAACGAGCCAAGAGTTATGGCCCTCCAAAGAATCGATATCCACAGGGTGCAACATCTACGGTGCAAGGTGCAGCATCCGTCCAAAATGACGAAACAGTGCCGTACGACATTTAGAAATGAGTGCATCGATTTGAAACATGGCAGTACCATGGTGCACCACTCTCCAGCGATGGTAAATCATAGACCAGCCACGGGGATCCCGTTTTACAGAAAAAATCCACGTGACGAAAAAACGAAGGGTAAAAAACTTCCATGACCCGATTGAGGTTCGGATAGGATTTTTGGGTTTGAAACTAACCAGTTACGGCTGAAAGCGGTCATAACTGTAGAACTCACAGATACCTTCGTTTTGACTGGTTATGGCTCCCGTAACTCTAAACGAGCCAAGAGTTATGGCCCTCCGAAGAATCGATATCCACAGGGTGCAACATCTACGGTGCAATGTGCAACATCCGTCCAAAATGACGAAACAGTGCCGTACGACCTTTAGAAATGAGTGCGTGGAATTGAAACATTGCAGTACCATGGTGCACCACTCTCCAGCGATGGTAAATCATAGACCAGCCACGGGGATCCCGTTTTACAGAAAAAATCCACGTGACGAAAAAACGAAGGGTAAAAAACATCCTTGACCCGATTGAGGTTCGGATATGATTTTTTGGGTATGAAACTAACCAGTGACGGCTGAAAGCCGTCAAAGCTGTAGAATTCACAGATTCCTTCGTTTTAACTGGTTATGGCTCCCGTCATTCTAAACGAGCCAAGAGTTATGGCCCTCCGAAGAATCGATATCCACAGGGTGCAACATCTACGGTGCAAGGTGCAACATCCGTCCAAAATTACGAAACAGTGCCGTACGACCTTTAGAAATGAGTGCATGGATTTGAAACATTGCAGTACCATGGTGCACCACTCTCCAGCGATGGTAAATCATAGACCAGCCACGGGGATCCCGTTTTACAGAAAAAATCCACGTGACGAAAAAACGAAGGGTAAAAAACATCCTTGACCCGATTGAGGTTCGGATATGATTTTTTGGGTATGAAACTAACCAGTGACGGCTGAAAGCCGTCAAAGCTGTAGAATTCACAGATTCCTTTGTTTTAACTGGTTATGGCTCCCGTCATTCTAAACGAGCCAAGAGTTATGGCCCTCCGAAGAATCGATATCCACAGGGTGCAACATCTACGGTGCAAGGTGCAACATCCGTCCAAAATTACGAAACAGTGCCGTACGACCTTTAGAAATGAGTGCATGGATTTGAAACATTGCAGTACCATGGTGCACCACTCTCCAGCGATGGTAAATCATAGACCAGCCACGGGGATCCCGTTTTACAGAAAAAATCCACGTGACGAAAAATCGAAGGGTAAAAAACATCCTTGACCCGATTGAGGTTCGGATATGATTTTTTGGGTATGAAACTAACCAGTGACGGCTGAAAGCCGTCAAAGCTGTAGAATTCACAGATTCCTTCGTTTTAACTGGTTATGGCTCCCGTCATTCTAAACGAGCCAAGAGTTATGGCCCTCCGAAGAATCGATATCCACAGGGTGCAACATCTACGGTGCAAGGTGCAACATCCGTCCAAAATTACGAAACAGTGCCGTACGACCTTTAGAAATGAGTGCATGGATTTGAAACATTGCAGTACCATGGTGCACCACTCTCCAGCGATGGTAAATCATAGACCAGCCACGGGGATCCCGTTTTACAGAAAAAATCCACGTGACGAAAAAACGAAGGGTAAAAAACATCCTTGACCCGATTGAGGTTCGGATAGGATTTTTTGGGTATGAAACTAACCAGTGACGGCTGAAAGCCGTCATAGCTATAGAACTCACAGATACCTTCGTTTTGACTGGTTATGGCTCCCGTAACTCTAAACGAGCCAAGAGTTATGGCCCTCCGAAGAATCGATATCCACAGGGTGCAACATCTACGGTGCAAGGTGCAACATCCGTCCAAAATGACGAAACAGTGCCGTACGACCTTTAGAAATGAGTGCGTGGAATTAAAACATTGCAGTACCATGGTGCACCACTCTCCAGCGATGGTAAATCATAGACCAGCCACGGGGATCCCGTTTTACAGAAAAAATCCACGTGACGAAAAATCGAAGGGTAAAAAACATCCTTGACCCGATTGAGGTTCGGATAGGATTTTTTGGGTATGAAAGTAACCAGTGACGGCAGAAAGCCGTCATAGCTGTAGAACTCACAGATACCTTCGTTTTGACTGGTTATGGCTCCCGTAACTCTAAACGAGCCAAGAGTTATGGCCCTCCGAAGAATCGATATCCACAGGGTGCAACATCTACGGTGCAAGGTGCAACATCCGTCCAAAATGACGAAACAGTGCCGTACGAACTTTAGAAATGAGTGCATGGATTTGAAACATTGCAGTACCATGGTGCACCACTCTCCAGCGATGGTAAATCATAGATCAGCCACGGGGATCCCGTTTTACAGAAAAAATCCACATGACGAAAAAACGAAGGGTAAAAAACTTCCATGACCCGATTGAGGTTCGGATAGGATTTTTGGGTTTGACCAGTGACGGCTGAAAGCTGTCATAACTGTAGAACTCACAGATACCTTCGTTTTGACTGGTTATGGCTCCCGTAACTCTAAACGAGCAAAGAGTTATGGCCCTCCGAAGAATCGATATCCACAGGGTGCAACATCTACGGTGCAAGGTGCAACATCCGTCCAAAATGACGAAACAGTGCCGTACGACCTTTAGAAATGAGTGCATGGATTTGAAACATTGCAGTACCATGGTGCACCACTCTCCAGCGATGGTAAATCATAGACCAGCCACGGGGATCCCGTTTTACCGAAAAAATCCACGTGACGAAAAAACGAAGGGTAAAAAACTTCCTTGACCCGATTGAGGTTCGGATAGGATTTTTGGGTAGGAAACTAACCAGTGATTGCTGAAAGCGATCATAGCTGTAGAACTCACAGATACCTTCGTTTTGACAGGTTATGCCTCCCGTAACTCTAAACGAGCCAGGAGTTATGGCCCTCCGAAGAATCGATATCCACAGGGTGCAATATCTACGGTGCAAGGTGCAACATCCGTCCAAAATGACGAAACAGTGTCGTACGACCTTTAGAAATGAGTGCATGGATTTGTAACATTGCAGTACCATGGTGCACCACTCTCCAGCGATGGTAAATCATAGACCAGCAACATGGATCCCGTTTTACAGAAAAAATCCGTGTGACGAAAAAACGAAGGGTAAAAAACTTCCTTGACCCGATTGAGGTTCGGATAGGATTTTTGGGTTTGAAACTAACCAGTGACGGCTGAAAGCTGTCATAACTGTAGAACTCACAGATACCTTCGTTTTGACTGGTTATGGCTCCCGTAACTCTAAACGAGCCAAGAGTTATGGCCCTCCGAAGAATCGATATCCACAGGGTGCAACATCTACGGTGCAAGGTGCAACATCCGTCCAAAATGACGAAACAGTGCCGTACGACCTTTAGAAATGAGTGCATGGATTTGTAACATTGCAGTACCATGGTGCACTACTCTCCAGCGATGGTAAATCATAGACCAGCCACGGGGATCCCGTTTTACAGAAAAAATCCGCGTGATGAAAAAACGAAGGGTAAAAAACTTCCTTGACCCGATTGAGGTTCGGATAGGATTTTTGGGTTTGAAACTAACCAGTGACGGCTGAAAGCTGTCATAACTGTAGAACTCACAGATACCTTCGTTTTGACTGGTTATGGCTCCCGTAACTCTAAACGAGCCAAGAGTTATGGCCCTCCGAAGAATCGATATCCACAGGGTGCAACATCCGTCCAAAATGACGAAACAGTGCCGTACGACCTTTAGAAATGAGTGCGTGGATTTGAAACATTGCAGTACCATGGTGCACGACTCTCTAGCGATCGTAAATCATAGACCAGCCACGGGGATCCCGTTTTACAGAAAAAATCCACGTGACGAAAAAACGAAGGGTAAAAAATTTCCTTGACCCGATTGAGGTTCGGATAGGATTTTTTGGGTATGAAACTAACCAGTGATGGCTGAAAGCGATCATAGCTGTAGAACTCACAGATACCTTCGTTTTGACAGGTTATGGCTCCCGTAACTCTAAACGAGCCAGGAGTTATGGCCCTCCGAAGAATCGATATCCACAGGGGGCAACATCTACGGTGCAAGGTGCAACATCCGTCCAAAACGACGAAACAGTGCCGTACGACCTTTATAAATGAGTGCATGGATTTGAAACATTGCAGTACCATGGTGCACCACTCTCCAGCGATGGTAAATCATAGACCAGCCACGGGGATCCCGTTTTACAGAAAAAATCCACGTGACGAAAAGACGAAGGGTAAAAAACTTCCATGACCCGATTGAGGTTCGGATAGGATTTTTGGGTACGAAACTAACCAGTGACGGCTGAAAGCTGTCATAGCTGTAGAACTCACAGTTACCTTCGTTTTGACTGGTTATGGCTCCCGTAACTCTAAACGAGCCAAGAGTTATGACCCTCCGAAGAATCGATATCCACAGGGTGCAACATCTACGGTGCAAGGTGCAACATCCGTCCAAAATGACGAAACAGTGCCGTACGACCTTTAGAAATGAGTGCATGGATTTGAAACATTGCACTACCATGGTGCACCACTCTCCAGCGATGGTAAATCATAGACCAGCCACGGGGATCCCGTTTTATAGAAAAAATCCACGTGACGAAAAAACGAAGGGTAGAAAACTTCCTTGACCCGATTGAGGTTCGGACAGGATTTTTTGGGTATGAAACTAACCAGTGACGGCTGAAAGCTGTCATAGCTGTAGAACTCATAGATACCTTCGTTTTGACTGGTTTTGGCTCCCGTAACTTTAAACGAGCCAAGAGTTATGGCCCTCCGAAGAATCGATATCCACAGGGTGCAACATCTACGGTACAAGGTGCAACATCCGTCCAAAATGACGAAACAGTGCCGTACGACCTTTAGAAATGAGTGCATGGATTTGAAACATTGCAGTACCTTGGTGCACCACTCTCCAGCGATGGTAAATCATAGACCAGCCACGGGGATCCCGTTTTACAGAAAAAATCCACGTGACGAATAAACGAAGGGTAAAAAACTTCCATGACCCGATTGAGGTTCGGATAGGATTTTTGGGTATGAAACTAACCGGTGACGGCTGAAAGCTGTCATAGCTTTAGAACTCACAGATACCTTCGTTTTGACTGGTTATAGCTCCCGTAACTCTAAACGAGCCAAGAGTTATGGCCCTCCGAAGAATCGATATCCACAGGGTGCAACATCTACGGTGCAAGGTGCAACATCCGTCCAAAATGATGAAACAGTGTCGTACGACCTTTAGAAATGAGTGCATGGATTTGAAACATGGCAATACCATGGTGCACCACTCTCCAGCGATGGTAAATCATAGACCAGCCACGGGGATCCCGTTTTACAGAAAAAATCCACGTGACGAAAAAACGAAGGGTAAAAAACTTTCATGACCCGATTGAGGTTCGGATAGGATTTTTTGGGTATGATACTAACCAGTGACGGCTGAAAGCCGTCATAGCTGTAGAACTCACAGATACCTTCGTTTTGACTGGTTATGGCTCCCGTAACTCTAAACGAGCCAAGAGTTATGGCCCTCCAAAGAATAGATATCCACAGGGTGCAACACCTACGGTGCAAGGTGCAGCATCCGTCCAAAATGACGAAACAGTGCCGTACGACATTTAGAAATGAGTGCATCGATTTGAAACATGGCAGTACCATGGTGCACCACTCTCCAGCGATGGTAAATCATAGACCAGCCACAGGGATCCCGTTTTACAGAAAAAATCCACGTGACGAAAAAACGAAGGGTAAAAAACTTCCATGACCCGATTGAGGTTCGGATAGGATTTTTGGGTTTGAAACTAACCAGTTACGGCTGAAAGCGGTCATAACTGTAGAACTCACAGATACCTTCGTTTTGACTGGTTATGGCTCCCGTAACTCTAAACGAGCCAAGAGTTATGGCCCTCCGAAGAATCGATATCCACAGGGTGCAACATCTACGGTGCAAGGTGCAACATCCGTCCAAAATGACGAAACAGTGTCGTACGACCTTTAGAAATGAGTGCATGGATTTGAAACATTGCAGTACCATGGTGCACCACTCTCCAGCGATGGTAAATCATAGACCAGCCACGGGGATTCCGTTTTACAGAAAAAATCCACGTGACGAAAAAACGAAGGGTAAAAAACTTCCTTGACCCGATTGAGGTTCGGATAGGATTTTTTGGGTATGAAACTAACCAGTGATGGCTGAAAGCTTTCACAGCTGTAGAACTCACAGATACCTTCGTTTTGACTGGTTATGGCTCCCGTAACTCTAAACGAGCCAAGAGTTATGGCCTTCCGAAGAATCGATATCCACAGGGTGCAACATATATGGTGCAAGGTGCAACATCCGTCCAAAATGACGAAACAGTGCCGTACGACCTTTAGAAATGAGTGCATGGATTTGAAACATTGCAGTACCATGGTACACCACTCTCTAGCGATGGTATATCTTAGACCGGCCACGGGGATCCCGTTTTACCCAAAAAATCCACGTGACGAAAAAAATGAAGGGTAAAAAACATCCTTGACCCGATTGAGGTTCGGATATGATTTTTTGGGTATGAAACTAACCAGTGACGGCTGAAAGCCGTCATAGCTGTAGAACTCACAGATACCTTCGTTTTGACTGGTTATGGATCCCGTAAGTCTAAACGAGCCAAGAGTTATGGCCCTCCGAAGAATCGATATCCACAGGGTGCAACATCTACGGTGCAAGGTGCAACATCCGTCCAAAATGACGAAACAGTGCCGTACGACCTTTATAAATGAGTGCATGGATTTGAAACATTGCAGTACCATGGTGCACCACTCTCCAGCGATGGTAAATCATAGACCAGCCACGGGGATCCCGTTTTACAGAAAAAATCCACGTGACGAAAAAACGAAGGGTAAAAAACATCCTTGACCCGATTGAGGTTCGGATAGGATTTTTTGGGTATGAAACTAACCAAAGACGGCTGAAAGCCGTCATAGCTATAGAACTCACAGATACCTTCGTTTTGACTGGTTATGGCTCCCGTAACTCTAAACGAGCCAAGAGTTATGGCCCTCCGAAGAATCGATATCCACAGGGTGCAACATCTACGGTGCAAGGTGCAACATCCGTCCAAAATGACGAAACAGTGCCGTACGACCTTTAGAAATGAGTGCGTGGAATTGAAACATTGCAGTACCATGGTGCACCACTCTCCAGCGATGGTAAATCATAGACCAGCCACGGGGATCCCGTTTTACAGAAAAAATCCACGTGACGAAAAAACGAAGGGTAAAAAACATCCTTGACCCGATTGAGGTTCGGATAGGATTTTTTGGGTATGAAAGTAACCAGTGACGGCAGAAAGCCGTCATAGCTGTAGAACTCACAGATACCTTCGTTTTGACTGGTTATGGCTCCCGTAACTCTAAACGAGCCAAGAGTTATGGCCCTCCGAAGAATCGATATCCACAGGGTGCAACATCTACGGTGCAAGGTGCAACATCCGTCCAAAATGACGAAACAGTGCCGTACGAACTTTAGAAATGAGCGCATGGATTTGAAACATTGCAGTACCATGGTGCACCACTCTCCAGCGATGGTAAATCATAGACCAGCCACGGGGATCCCGTTTTACAGAAAAAATCCACGTGACGAAAAAACGAAGGGTAAAAAACTTCCATGACCCGATTGAGGTTCGGATTGGATTTTTGGGTTTGACCAGTGACGGCTGAAAGCTGTCATAACTGTAGAACTCACAGATACCTTCGTTTTGACTGGTTATGGCTCCCGTAACTCTAAACGAGCCAAGAGTTATGGCCCTCCGAAGAATCGATATCCACAGGGTGCAACATCTACGGTGCAAGGTGCAACATCCGTCCAAAATGACGAAACAGTGCCGTACGACCTTTAGAAATGAGTGCATGGATTTGAAACATTGCAGTACCATGGTGCAATACTCTCTAGCGATGGTAAATCAAAGACCAGCCACGGGGATCCCGTTTTACAGAAAAAATCCACGTGACGAAAAAACGAAGGGTAAAAAACTTCCTCGATCCGATTGAGGTTCGGATAGGATTTTTTGGGTATGAAACTAACCAGTGATGGCTGAAAGCGATCATAGCTATAGAACTCACAGATACCTTCGTTTTGACTGGTTATGGCTCCCGTAACTCTAAACAAGCCAAGTGTTATGGCCCTCCGAAGAATCGATATCCACAGGGTGCAACATCTACGGTGCCGTCAAGAAATGCGACAGATGTCAGAAATTTGCCAAGATTCCTCGACTGCCCACAAATGAAATTACTCAAATGACCAGCCCTTGGCCCTTTGCTGTATGGGGAATTGACTTAATTGGCGAACTGCCAACAGGCCGGGGCGGAGCCAAATATGCTGTAGTGGCAGTCGATTATTTCACCAAATGGGTGGAAGCAGAACCTCTAAATAAAATATCTTCAACAAAAGTTATAAACTTCTTGATCAAAAATATTCTGTGCAGGTACGGAGTCCCACTCAAGATCATATCAGACAACGGACTCCAATTTGACAGCGAAGAATTTGCCGACTGGTGCCAGGAGCATGGAATTCATAAAAGCTTCTCATCAGTAGCTTATCCTCAGGCAAACGGACAAGTTGAAGCTGTCAACAAAATTCTCAAAACCCTAATCAAGAAGAAACTTGAAAAGTCAAAAGGCGCCTGGGTGGACGAACTTCCTACGGCACTATGGGCATACCGCACGTCTTTCAGAACATCAACGGGACATACTCCTTTCTCCTTGGCATATGGGTCGGAGGCAATGCTCCCAGTTGAGACTATTGTGCCTTCCCACCGTAGGATCCACTACAACCCAGTAGAAAACGAAGAACTCCTCCTCATGTCTTTGGATCTGATTGAGGAACGGAGAAACGATGCAGCACTTAAAGCAGCAGCTCACAAACAAAAGGTGGTAGCGCTATACAATTCCAAAGTCAAGCATCGCAGCTTACAAGAAGGAGATCTTGTCCTCAGGCGAATCTTTCCGCGCCCCGGGGCACTAGACCCCATCTGGGACGGACCGTATGTAATTCATAAAGATCTCCACAACGGAGCTTATATTTCGTCAACAGTGGACGGAGAGGTGTTCCAGAGGGCATGGAACATCCGACACCTCCTTCGATACTTTTCTTAACTTGTACTGCCCATATGAAGTGAATTAACAAAGAGAATCAGTGGACGTAGGCACTTTCGTGCCGAACCACTTTAAAAAATCTTGTCTCTTTTTAGCTTGTTCCTTTATGTCTTGGCTACTTGTTAAGTTTTATCCCTTTCTGTTGAACAAAATCCTATGGCATCTCCACTCAAGACGCACCGCGGCCTCATCTGGACTAGGCCTAACAGGTACGCTACGATTCTATGCACTCGCCAATGAGACACTTTTGCTCCAGCATCCCTCTGCTGCGGGTTAACTCATTGCGCGCCTGCCCTCAAAGCCAACTGTAATGAGCCGATTATAAGTCATCATAAAGGCCGACTATAGCCGATGGCAGCTCATTACGGGGTTCGGCTCGCCGGCAACTGTGAACCTACTTTAAGCCCCAACATAAGGTGTGGCCAGCCAGGGGTAGTTCACGGCCAACGGCACCCACGCTAGCCGGCCACGGTAAATCGAATAATACCCACGATTATGGACCATAATGGTTCGGGTAGTTACCGTGCGCGATCTCGGCTCCGATGTGTCTTAAGTGCGGCTGTGGTAAAAAAGAAAACTCCCCGCGGAGGCGTAAGATGGGTGACAAATGTCTCCAAGACCCACAGCTAGGGAAAGTGACTACAAAACCCGTTTGCCACGAACTTAAGCACATCGACGGCCTTCCGTGACTGGAAGTTTTACTTTTACTATATTTCCATTTCATTTAAATACTTTTCTCCTATGCTGTATAACAAACTCTAAAGTACCGGAAACCAAATAGGAAGCGTTCACTCATGAGAAACTAAGCCTGCGTACTGGGTGGCAAGGTACTCAGCTATATCCGTGAACAGTTACATCAGATACTCTAAGCTACCGCCTGCGAATGGAACATAAAGGGCGGTACTCTCTTTTCTTGTACATAAATACGTAACTATAGCTTGTTCGTACAATAACATTGCAACACATGAAATTATATTTCTAGCAAAAAACTTAGCATCAAACACAACTAGAATCATAGGCATATACATAGTTACATTTCTCACGCAGCACATCAAGATGACAACAACATTTAAACATAACAACATCCGCTTATATTATAAAATCACATGAAGTTATTCTTTGCAAATAATATTGTTATAGTTACATGTCAATGACTAACGTAAACAGTGATAAAAAGAAATAAAAAGGTGGCAACCGCGTCCACACTCCATCACCGACTTCCCCAGTCTACTTAGCCGCAGGATCAGAGCCCCCAGCATGTGGGTCAGGAGTCCCACCTGTCCAGTTCAGAAGAGGAATTCATTAAACGAACGATCAAGTTATGAAAACACGGAAAGGAAAGAAAGGGAAAAGGATAACTCACCAGCATCCGCCGCTTGATCCTCGTCATCCAACTGCACGCCCGCTTCCTCTGCAGCAAGCAGCCGCATCCCCTCCTTCACCGCCGCTTGCTCCTCCTTCGAGAACTAGGCAGTAACCGCATCCAAATTGAAAGCCTCTCCGCCTTCCTTACCCGCGTTCACCCTGGCCTCCTCTAAAGCCTGGAGATACACCTTGGCCATCACCCGAGGGTAATCGTCCATCCAAGACAAGCCGCCCTCCTTCCAAGTGTGGAAGTACATGTCCTGCAGCATCTCATCCATCATCCCCTCATTCTCCTCAAACTCCCTCACCCGGGCCTCGGAGGCTTGCAACTTGGCGACGGCAATGTCCCTCCCTGATTGGTATCTCAAGCAGTCAGCCTGGAGAGACCTCCTCATTTCCTCCTCCTTTAACTTGAGGGACCTCCTCATCTCCTCCATCTCCTCCTTCAACTCGGCCTGAGCCATTTCCGCAGCCTCGAGCCTCCCAGACAACTCCTCTACCCGCTCAAGATCCGCATTTCGAACCTCGTCCACCGTCGTAATGGCCATGTTAATCCGTTCCCTGCAGGCGACCTCCATCTTCCGTAATTCTGCCCTACTGGCCTTCTCCATCGTCTCTTTCAGCCGCTTGGAGGCTTCCTCATGCTGGGAAATCTGGATGGCTTGATCGGCGAGCTGCTTGGCCTGATCGGCAACTTTTAACCTCAACCGAACATTAGCACTCCCGATCTCTTCCCCGGCCTTGGCCAATTTAGCATGATGCTCCATTAACTTCTTGGTCTCTACGGCCACCCGATCGATGTTAGCCTTGGCTTCGTCCCCCATGGTGACTACCCGTGTAGTAAGTAAATCAAGATCTAAAGACTTGACCTCGTCCAGCACTCTTACCATGGGGTTGCGGGGAAGGAGGTGCTCGCCCGTGGCCTCATCAAATGAGATATCCTGAAAGCTCGGATCTAAATCAGGATGACCGGCAAAAGGGTCACGAGGCACGGGGCGAGGCACATCAGGACGCCTTATACGAATAACAGTTGGGCTCTTGAAAGGAGGATGAGGGGGGCCGGATTCCGTGCTCTCCTCCGTAGTATCACGAGGAGGCTGAGTAGGAAGCTGCGAACCAGGGGAAGACTCAAATAAGGAATGGCTCCGCTTCTTTTTCCGAATGCCCTCTTCAATGACCCCGAGAAGAGGGCGATAACTGACTACATCCCCAGTGCGACCAGTAGGGGGTTTCGCAGAAGCTCTCCTCGACTTAAACTGCTCAAGGCGGTGTCGAACGTCCGACGTTTTAACCACCTGGCCTGCCCCTGGAATAAAGAACAAGTGTTACGAACATACAATAATCCACAGTTCGAAAAATGTGTTAAGTTAAAAGGAACGAAAAGTGAGAAGACATGTCTATTATACAAACCCGGCGGAGGAGTGGGATACTGCAATAAGTCCTGGATCTCATTCCAGGATGGAAGTGAACCGTAAAAAATTTGTAAGTCCCTATCGAAAATGGAATCGGCAGAAGACAAAAGTTCACCTTGCATCGCCGGAATCGCCCTAGCTGAGGAACCCTTAGAGGATGGGTCAGTGCCAGCCACAGCTTTGCCGGTTTCCTTTGCCTTATCCGTTTTCGACTCTCCCTCCAACTCCCCGAAGGCCCGACGGAGAGCCTCATCCAGTTCAAGGTCTTGCTCAGAGGTTAGGGCACCGACGCCATTACCACCTTGACCGTCGCCGTCTCCTCCACCCTCCGACCCTTCTCCAACCTCGCCTCCTTCCGCCTCATCTACACCTTCCCCCTCCGGGACAGTCGGACAAGTGCTTGGAGAAGGGCAATCAGACTTCTTCAGCTTCTTCCCCCCGACAGCGGGACGCTCTGCAAAAGGCTCCCTCTTACCGCTCTTCACCGTAGCCCCCTCCTTAGCTTTAGCAGCCTTCTCCTCAGCCGTATCCCTTTGCTTAACCATGTACTGGTGCGGTAAGATCAAATTATACTCCAAGAGGGTTGCGTTCCTGATCAAGAAGGAGGCCGACCGGTCCCGTGCCGGAATAGCCTTTAGTTCAGCAGCCATTCGCACCAAGGAATCATCCTCCACGACTGCAATACCACCTGTCGCTAGCCAGAAATAGAAGCATGTCAGAAAAAACACTACAGTCAAAACATGGAAAATATAAATGAAATCCATCTTACAGCCGGAAGTGAAAAGGCGGAAAGAAACAGCATCATCCTTGATGAAGAACCACTCTTTCTTGAACATGGTAAACTTGGAATATAAATCCAGGACCGGTTTGAAGGGCACGGCCGCTTCTAGACTGATATACGGAGACCCCTTCTTATAGCCTCTCAGGTTGTACAAATATCGAATTTCCCGGTTAGAAGGAGGACGCCCGTACCTCCTCTGGAAGATAACAAAGAGGCTCACCAGGATGGCATAAGAGTTAGGCTGAAGCTGGAAGGGAGCCACCTTCAAATATGTGGTGAAGCTTACTATCCAAGTGTTGATAGGAGGGATAGCACCGCGCATGCAGTGGTATCTGCTATAAGCAAAGTAGCCCTCGGGAGGATTATATGGCATCACTCCATCTCCCGGCAGCAGCATAAGAGCCCTATCTATCCCGAAGGAACGGGATATGACGTCAAGTTGCTCCTCCTTTAGGGAGCTAGGAAAGCAATCAGGAGGGGAGATCAGAAGTTCCTGTGGACCATATCCATCCACTAGAGACCTCGGAATAGGTCGATGTTGCCCGGATCCTGGTTGGACTGGGGGCAAGGAAGAAGAAGACTCTCCTGTGCCTCTAGACTTCTTTCTGTCCGATCGTGTTTCCGCTTTGCGAGACATTTTCTGCAGCACAAGAAAAACTATGATATTAGAATAAGAAGTATAGGAAAATAAACAAGCAAGTATCTAAAGCAAGCATATAAAAGCCTAAGATTTCGCTCAAGATTCAAATTCCGAGTCTCATTCGGTATATGCCTCATTCGGTAGTTCCATTCGGCATTAGAGGTTCATCCGGCATACGAATTCGTTCGGTAATACGGTGCAAGCAAATTCATTCGGCAATGGGGCATGAAGTTCATTCGGCACTAAGGCCTTAAACTCATTCGGCATACAGAAACATTCGGTAATAAAGGCATTCGGCCATAGAGTGTGTACCTGATTCGGTAGAGATTTGGTTCGGCAGACGATTTGGTCCGGCAAGTCAGTTGATTCGGCTCTCTAGTTCGGTAAGGGAAAACCAAGGGGGGTACGACCTCTATATATAGGCGAGCTCAGGGCCGCCGAACCAACTGGTTCGGCCCACCGGATAGGAACACCGGACCAATAACAAATATACCGAACCAACTAGATACCGATTGAAACCACAGCCGGATGAGAATAACCGGACCAACAAAAAACCGAATGAACTATCTCTCTACCAACGACAACCAGGAACTAGGGGCATGCAGAGCGCCTCATGCAGATAAGTACCGAACTCTGGAACCTAACTAATAAAATAAGGATTATAACAACGATGAATAAGTCGTAAATCTCTCACTAACATGGATTAATAATTTACACGTGTACGCGACCACGAACGGTCCATAGGCACGCTCTGAATGGCCATTAACCCTATCATCGTGAGAATCTACACTTTGACATCCCTTTTTAAGCTCATCGGTTAAACGGATATTTGATTCTGATAACTAGGAAATGGCTAAGCCACTTACACATGTACGGGGTCGCGAACGATCCCTAGGGATGCTCTGAGCTGGCAATAAACCACCTTAACAAACAATCCAGGGACCCACTCTAACGTGAACCTGCAATCGATAATGCTAAACCCCCTCGGGGCACACTCTCTCGCCTCGAATGGCACGATTCACTTCATCTCGAATATTTCGATCCCGAACGGTCGTTATTTGAAATCACACTAAAGCTATAAATTCCTTTGCAGGACATCAACAGGATATGAACATCCTGCCCATGGCATTACAAAACAAGCCTTCCCGCCACAGGGAAAACAAAGCGCGACACATGCAAGCACGTGCCCCACTTTGGGGGGCAAATGTTGGACGAATTCTCACCCAGAAGATCTCAAGACCGAAAAGTCACAGTTTCACCCGGGCTCGCAACCTCCACTTCGTTCGACAGCCAAGAAGCTCAATACTAACCTAGAAGTCCATCCAACATTCTCCATGAAGAAGCTCATTCGGCCCCAAGCCTCCATTCGGCTCCTTCCCATTCGGCAACACAAGCCCGAGTCCATTCGGCATAGCCAGCCTCCTTTCCACCGCCGAACCAGCTATCCACAACCTTTCCACCGGACCAACTCCCCTACCGGTCCACTCACTACCGGTCCACCAGCCTTCACACTCCAATACCGGACCAGCTCCACTACCAGACCAACTTTACTACCGAGTCACCAAGACGCCGCTCCAGACCATCTCCTACAACCACTCCCACACTCCTGCCGAATCAAGACGGTACCGGTCCAAACGCCACCGGACCAACTGCCAAACCAACCAAGACCGAACCAGAGCTTCGCCGAACCAGATAATTGCCAGTCCAAATTTCTTCAGCCCGGGCCCACCAGCAGCTATATACTTCCAAGACCCCTGCCCCTACCTCATTCTATAAATAGAGGGGCAGGGGTACAACAATGGCAGACAAGTTTGAGAGCTCAAGCAAGGAAGGAACTTTCAAACTACTTTCATATACTTATACACGAAGCATTGTACTTGTAATCTGAAAGAAAGAAGATAATAACATATAAAGTGGACGTAGGCACATTCTGGCCGAACCACTATAAATCCGCGTGTCTTTTACATTTCAGCCCCTACTTCTTTTATATTTACATACTCATCTAAAATCATTGAAAATCACATATAATCAACTAAATAATACGACTTGGAGGTGTTTGTCCATTTTTTGTGCAAACATAGATATTGATTATTCGGACGACCATAACTTCTGGCTCGTTTAGAGTTACGGGAGCCATAACCTGTCAAAACGAAGGCCTTGATGAGTTCTATGACTTTGACAGCTTTCAGCCGTCAACGGATAGAATAATCCCCAAAAAGGACAACCCGAATCTCAATCGGGTCTCGTAAGTTTTTTACCCTTCGTTTTTTCGACACGTAGACTTTTACGGTAAAACGGGATTACGGTGGCTGGTCTTCGATTTACCATCGCTGTAGAGTGGTGCACCTTGGCACTGTTCCGTTTCAAATCCATGCACGCATTTCTAAAAGTCGTACGACACTGTTTCGCCATTTCGGACGTATGTTGCACTTGCACCGTGGATGTTGCACCCTGTAGATAACGATTATTCGGACGGCCATAACTTCTGGCTCGTTTAGAGTTACAAAAGCCATAACCTGTCAAAACGAACGCCTCGATGATTTCTACGGCTTTGATAGCTTTCAGCCGTCAACGGATATATTAATGCCCAAAAAGGACAACCCGAATCTCAGTCGGGTCTCGTAAGTTTTTTACCCTTCGTTTTTTCGACACGTGGATTTTTATGGTAAAACGGGATTACCGTGGCTGGTCTTCAATTTACCATCGCTGGAGAGTGGTGCACCATGGTACTTTTCCGTTTCAAATCCATGCACGTATTTCTACAAGTCGTACGGCACTGTTTCGCCATTTTGGACGGATGTTGCACCTTGCACCGTGGATGTTGCACCCCGTAGATATCGATTATTCGGACGGCCATTACTTCTGGCTCGTTTAGAGTTACAAAATCAATAACCTGTCAAAACGAAGGCCTCGATGAGTTCTACGGCTTTGACAGCTTTCAGCCATCAACGGATAGATTAATGCCCAAAAAGTTCTACCCGAATCTCAATCGGGTCTCGTAAGTTTTTTACCCTTCGTTTTTTCGACACGTGGATTTTTACGGTCAAACGGGATTACCGTGGCACGTCTTCGACTTCCCATCGCTGGAGAGTGTTGCACCATGGTACCGTTCCATTTCAAATCCATGCACGCATTTCGAAAAGTCGTACGGCACTGTTTCGCCATTTCGGACGGATGTTGCACCTTGCACCGTGGATGTTGCACCCTGTAGATATCGATTATTCGGATGGCCATAACTTTTGGCTCGTTTAGAATTACGGGAGCCATAACCTGTCAAAACTAAGGCCTCGATCAGTTTTAGGGCTTTGACATCTTTCAGCCGTCAATGGATAGATTAATGCCCAAAAAGGACAACCCGAATCTCAATCGGGTCTCGTAAGTTTTTTACCCTTCGTTTTTTCGACACGTGGATTTTTACGGTAAAACGGGATTACCGTGGCCCGTCTTCGACTTCCCATCGCTGGAGAGTGTTGCACCATGGTACTGTTCCGTTTCAAATCCATGCACGCATTTCTAAAAGTCGTACGGCACTTTTTCGCCATTTTGGACGGATGTTGCACCTTGCACCGTGGATGTTGCACCCTGTAGATATCGATTATTCGGACGACCATAACTTCTGGCTAGTTTAGAGTTACGGGAGCTATAACCTGTTAAAACGAAGGCCGCGATGAGTTCTACGGTTTTGACAGCTTTCAACCGTCAACGGATAGATTAATGCCCAAAAAGGACAACCCGAATCTCAGTCGGGTCTCGTAAGTTTTTTACCCTTCGTTTTTTGGACACGTGGATTTTTACAGTAAAACGGGATTACGGTGGATGGTCTTCAATTTACCATCGCTGGAGAGTGGTGCACTATGGTACTGTTCCATTTCAAATCCGTGCACGCATTTCTAAAAGTAGTAAAACACTGTTTCGCCATTTCGGACGGATGTTGAACCTTGCACCGTGGATGTTGCACCCTGTAGATATCGATTATTAGGACGGCCATAACTTCTGGCTCGTTTAGAGTTACAAAAGCCATAACTTGTCAAAACGAACGCCACGATGAGTTCTATGGCTTTGACAGCTTTCAGCCGTCAACGGATAGATTAATGCCCAAAAAGGACAACCCGAATCTCAATCGGGTCTCGTAAGTTTTTTACTCTTCGTTTTTCCGACACATGGATTTTTACGGAAAAACGGGATTACCGTGGCCCGTCTTCGACTTCCCATCGCTGGAGAGTGGTGCACCATGGTACTGTTCCGTTTCAAATCCATGTACACATTTCTAAAAGTCGTACGGCACTGTTTCGCCATTTCGGACGGATGTTGCACCTAGCACCGTGGATGTTGCACCCTGTAGATATCGATTATTCGGACGGCCATAACTTCTGGCTCGTCTAGAGTTACAGGAGCCATAACCTGTCAAAACAAAGGCCTCGATGAGTTCTAGGGCTTTGACCGCTTTCAGCCGTCAACGGATAGAATAATGCCCAAAAAGGACAACCCGAATCTCAATCGGGTCTCATAAGTTTTTTACCCTTCATTTTTTCGACACGTGGATTTTTATGGTAAAACGGGATTACGGTGGCTGGTCTTCGATTTACCATCGCTGGAGAGTGGTGGACCATGGTACTGTTCCGCTTCAAATCTATGCACGCATTTCTAAAAGTCGTACGACACCGTTTCGCAATTTCGGACGGATGTTGCACCTTTAACCGTGGATGTTGCACCCTGCAGATATCGATTATTTGGACGGCCATAACTTCTGGCTCGTTTAGAGTTACAAAAGCCATAACCTGTCAAAACGAAGACCTCGATGAGTTCTACGGCTTTGACAGCTTTCAGCCGTCAACGGATAGAATAATGCCCAAAAAGGACAACCCGAATCTCAATCGGGTCTCGTAAGTTTTTTACCCTTTTTTTTTTCGACACGTGGATTTTTACGGTAAAACGAGATTACCGTGGCCCGTCTTCGACTTCCCATCGTTGGAGAGTGGTGCACCATGGTACTGCTCCGTTTCAAATCCATGCACGCATTTCAAAAAGTCGTATGGCACTATTTCGCCATTTCGGACGGATGTTGCACCTTGCACCGTGGATGTTGCACCCTGTAGATATCGATTATTCGGACGACCATAACTTCTGGCTCGTTTAGAGTTACGGGAGCCATAACCTGTCAAAACGAAGGCCTTGATGAGTTCTATGGCTTCGACAGCTTTCAGCCGTCAACGGATAGATTAATCCCCAAAAAGGACAATCCGAATCTCAGTCGGGTCTCGTAAGTTTTTTACCCTTCGTTTTTTCGACACGTGGATTTTTACGGTAAAACGGGATTACGGTGGCTGGTCTTCGATTTACCATCGCTGTAGAGTGGTGCACCATGGTATTGTTCCGTTTCAAATCCATGCACGCATTTCTAAAAGTCGTACGACACTGTTTCGCCATTTCGGACGGATGTTGCACCTTGCACCGTGGATGTTGCACCCTATAGATATCGATTATTCGGACGGCCATAACTTCTGGCTCGTTTAGAGTTACGGGAGCCATAACCTGTCAAAACGAAGGCCTCGATGAGTTCAATGGATTTGACCGCTTTCAGCCGTCAACGGATAGACTAATGCCCAAAAAGGACAACCTGAATCTCAATCGGGTCTCGTAAGTTTTTTACCCTTCGTTTTTTCGACACGTGGATTTTTGCGGTCAAACGGGATTACCGAGGCCCGTCTTCGACTTCCCATCACTGGAGAGTGGTACACCATGGTACTGTTCCGTTTCAAATCCTTGCACGCATTTCTATAAGTCGTACGACACTGTTTCGCCATTTCGGACGGATGGTGCACCTTGCACCGTGGATGTTGCACCCTGTAGATATTGATTATTCGGACGGCCATAACTTCTGGCTCGTTTAGAGTTACGGGAGCCATAACCTGTCAAAACGAAGGCCCCGATGAGTTCTACGGCTTTGACAGCTTTCAGCCGTCAACGGATAGATTAATGCCCAAAAAGGACAACACGAATCTCAATCGGGTCTCGTAAGTTTTTTACCTTTCATTTTTTCGACACGTGGATTTTTACGGTAAAACGGGATTACGGTGGCTGGTCTTCAATTTACCATCGCTGTAGAGTGGTGGACCATGGTACTGTTCCGTTTCAAAACCATTCACGCATTTCTAAAAGTCGTACGACACCGTTTCGCCATTTCGGACGGATGTTGCACCTTGCACCGTGGATGTTGCACCTTGCAGATATCGATTATTCGGACGGCCATAATTTCTAGCTCGTTTAGAGTTAGAAAAGCCATAAACTGTCAAAACGAAGGCCTCGATGAGTTCTACGGCTTTGATAGCTTTCAGCCGTCAACGGATAGATTAATGCCCAAAAAGGACAACCCGAATCTCAATCGGGTCTCGTAAGTTTTTTACCCTTCGTTTTTGTGACACGTGGATTTTTACGGTAAAACGGGAGTACGGTGGCCCGTCTTCGACTTCCCATCGCTGGAGAGTGGTGCACCATGGTACTGTTCCGTTTCAAATCCATGTACACATTTCTAAAAGTCGTACGGCACTGTTTCGCCATTTCGGACGGATGTTGCACCTAGCACCGTGGATGTTGCACCCTGTAGATATCGATTATTCGGACGGCCATAACTTCTGGCTCGTCTAGAGTTACAGGAGCCATAACCTGTCAAAACAAAGGCCTCGATGAGTTCTAGGGCTTTGACCGCTTTCAGCCGTCAACGGATAGAATAATGCCCAAAAAGGACAACCCGAATCTCAATCGGGTCTCATAAGTTTTTTACCCTTCATTTTTTCGACACGTGGATTTTTATGGTAAAACGGGATTACGGTGGCTGGTCTTCGATTTACCATCGCTGGAGAGTGGTGGACCATGGTACTGTTCCGCTTCAAATCTATGCACGCATTTCTAAAAGTCGTACGACACCGTTTCGCAATTTCGGACGGATGTTGCACCTTTAACCGTGGATGTTGCACCCTGCAGATATCGATTATTTGGACGGCCATAACTTCTGGCTCGTTTAGAGTTACAAAAGCCATAACCTGTCAAAACGAAGACCTCGATGAGTTCTACGGCTTTGACAGCTTTCAGCCGTCAACGGATAGAATAATGCCCAAAAAGGACAACCCGAATCTCAATCGGGTCTCGTAAGTTTTTTACCCTTTTTTTTTTCGACACGTGGATTTTTACGGTAAAACGAGATTACCGTGGCCCGTCTTCGACTTCCCATCGTTGGAGAGTGGTGCACCATGGTACTGCTCCGTTTCAAATCCATGCACGCATTTCAAAAAGTCGTATGGCACTATTTCGCCATTTCGGACGGATGTTGCACCTTGCACCGTGGATGTTGCACCCTGTAGATATCGATTATTCGGACGACCATAACTTCTGGCTCGTTTAGAGTTACGGGAGCCATAACCTGTCAAAACGAAGGCCTTGATGAGTTCTATGGCTTCGACAGCTTTCAGCCGTCAACGGATAGATTAATCCCCAAAAAGGACAATCCGAATCTCAGTCGGGTCTCGTAAGTTTTTTACCCTTCGTTTTTTCGACACGTGGATTTTTACGGTAAAACGGGATTACGGTGGCTGGTCTTCGATTTACCATCGCTGTAGAGTGGTGCACCATGGTATTGTTCCGTTTCAAATCCATGCACGCATTTCTAAAAGTCGTACGACACTGTTTCGCCATTTCGGACGGATGTTGCACCTTGCACCGTGGATGTTGCACCCTATAGATATCGATTATTCGGACGGCCATAACTTCTGGCTCGTTTAGAGTTACGGGAGCCATAACCTGTCAAAACGAAGGCCTCGATGAGTTCAATGGATTTGACCGCTTTCAGCCGTCAACGGATAGACTAATGCCCAAAAAGGACAACCTGAATCTCAATCGGGTCTCGTAAGTTTTTTACCCTTCGTTTTTTCGACACGTGGATTTTTGCGGTCAAACGGGATTACCGAGGCCCGTCTTCGACTTCCCATCACTGGAGAGTGGTACACCATGGTACTGTTCCGTTTCAAATCCTTGCACGCATTTCTATAAGTCGTACGGCACTGTTTCGCCATTTCGGACGGATGGTGCACCTTGCACCGTGGATGTTGCACCCTGTAGATATTGATTATTCGGACGGCCATAACTTCTGGCTCGTTTAGAGTTACGGGAGCCATAACCTGTCAAAACGAAGGCCCCGATGAGTTCTACGGCTTTGACAGCTTTCAGCCGTCAACGGATAGATTAATGCCCAAAAAGGACAACACGAATCTCAATCGGGTCTCGTAAGTTTTTTACCTTTCATTTTTTCGACACGTGGATTTTTACGGTAAAACGGGATTACGGTGGCTGGTCTTCAATTTACCATCGCTGTAGAGTGGTGGACCATGGTACTGTTCCGTTTCAAAACCATTCACGCATTTCTAAAAGTCGTACGACACCGTTTCGCCATTTCGGACGGATGTTGCACCTTGCACCGTGGATGTTGCACCTTGCAGATATCGATTATTCGGACGGCCATAATTTCTAGCTCGTTTAGAGTTAGAAAAGCCATAAACTGTCAAAACGAAGGCCTCGATGAGTTCTACGGCTTTGATAGCTTTCAGCCGTCAACGGATAGATTAATGCCCAAAAAGGACAACCCGAATCTCAATCGGGTCTCGTAAGTTTTTTACCCTTCGTTTTTGTGACACGTGGATTTTTACGGTAAAACGGGAGTACGGTGGCTGGTCTTCGATTTACCATCGCTGGAGAGTGGTGTACAATGGTACTGTTCCATTTCAAATCCATGCACGTATTTCTAAAAGTCGTACGGCACTGTTTCGCCATTTCGGACGGATGTTGCACCTTGCACCGTGGATGTTGCACCCTGTAGATATCGATTATTCGGACGGCCATAACTTCTGGCTCATTCAGAGTTACAAAAGCAATAACATGTCAAAACGAAGGCCTCGATGAGTTCTACGGCTTTGACAGCTTTCAGCCATCAACGGATAGATTAATGCCCAAAATGGACTACCCGAATCTCAATCGGGTCTCGTAAGTTTTTTACCCTTCGTTTTTTCGATACGTGGATTTTTTTTTTTTGGCAAGGCCGACGAGGTTAAATGGACCTCGACCATATATTGCTACACCAATAAGAACGACAAACAAACACAAGTAAAATGGAAAAACGGGGGACACTTGGCGCAGCAAGCACAGGGGGAAAACAAACAACAAAAAACAAAAACAAAAGAAGACAAAGATTACAAGCTATAGAGAAGAGAAACACGTATTCCAGGATCAATTGCATAAGTCAGTTGGCCCACACAATCCCTAATTTCACTCAAAACCCAACTTTTGAAGCTTCTGTCATTCTTTGCGTTTGCATTATCGAATAACCGAGCATTTCTCTCCCTCCAAACCGATGTTAAAAAACATTTTAGCACTGCATTTAGGGTTCTTCCTCTGTCATTATTTCTATTGATGCTTTCGTAAATTCTTCTCCACTCTCTCAGGTTATCAGTAGACACATTCCTCCTGTGAAACTTCGCCATAACTTTTTTCCAGATTTGATGAATTAAGTGGCACTCAAAGTACAAGTGATCCACAGTCTCAGGCATAATATTGCAAAACTTACAGCGATTATCAATACTCATACCTAAATTAGCAAGCCTCGCAGATGTTAGTATCGCACCATTCAACACTTTCCAGAGCATTAGGTCATGTCTCAAGCTACTGTCTCTTCCCCACGTTCGTTTGCACCATCTCCACTTAGGGCGATCACCATTCTTCATCAGATATTCATATGTGTCTCCAATTCTGTAGGCAGACTTCTTATTGCCCCAAACCATACGCTTGGTAACATCAGTGATTGCATTATGACAACGTATCATGTTCCATATTTGTTGTATCCTAGGATTCGAAGTTGAATAGCGCGTGTTTTGGAGGTTGTAAAGAGTATCACGAACTTTAGCTTCCTGATGTATTCCAGACTGTTGCATTTCACTGTGAGTAAGTTGTCGTTTAAGAATAAGGCCCGGTTTCAACCAGGGGTCTTCCCAAAAATTCACACTATATATGGGATTCGTGTTCAATAGCATTAAAGGAAGAACTTTTTCTTTGAGTTTGAAAATGCATTGCCACGTCCAACTCAAATTTTGAGGCTTAGTCATACTCCATATGCTTCTTCCCTTAATCACGTTCTTATCAGACCATATAGCCCATAAGCTGTCAGTACTATTAAAAAAAGTGTCTATGTGTTTTGCAAAAGCAGCAATGTTCCAGTTCTTTAAGCTGAGAATGCCTAGCCCCCCCTTGTCCATGGGCCTTTCCACTGTACAAAATTTGATCGGAGCTATGTATCTGCCTGTAATCCTGCCTTTCCATAGGAATCTCATCATAGCTCCTCTAATCAGTTTAATCAGTTTGAAGGGGAGAATATACGTTCTAGCCCAGTAGACTTGCATTGAGAATATTACTGATTTTATAAGAGTTAATCTCCCAGCTTGACTAAGCAACTTGGTAGTCCAGCAGTTAAATCTAGCTGTTATTTTGTCAAAAAGAGGAAGACATTGGTTAACTGTAATCCTGGAACTAGTAAGAGGCAGACCAAGATAACTGGTAGTATCATGATTTATGGACAACCCAGTGATATGCGAGATAACACTACAGTGCTCAGTACTAACACCAGCAACGGTGATGTCAGATTTCTGGAGATTAACTTTCAACCCTGTCATTTCGTAAAATTCTTGAAGTGAGTGCATTATGCTTGTGAGAGTGTTGGTTTGAGGAGAACAAAAAACAACAAGATCATCTGCAAACATCAATGCAGAGATCCTTGGTTCAGTACATCCAGGGTGAAGCTTGTAATTTCCATGTGCTATTTTCCTCTCAAACATTCTCGTTAAGAGCTCCATAACAATGATAAAGATATAAGCCGAAATGGGATCCCCTTGTCTTATCCCTTGTTCACTAGTAAAGAAACCTTCACTCCTACCATTGATAGTAACTGAAAAGGTAGGAGACGTAATACACTCATATATCCAAGCAATGAAATGAGGAGGGAAGTTCATATATCCCATGATTCTGACAATACTGTTCCACTGCAGCATATCAAATGCCTTCATGATGTCCAACTTCAACATAGCTCTAGGAGATATGTTCCTGCGCTTATAATTTTTGATGAGTTCATGGGAAAGAAGAACATGATCCAGTATACTCCTACCTGGAAGATAAGCAGCCTGATTTTTGGAAACAATATTGGGGAGCACAAGTTTGAGTCTAGAAGCTATAACCTTGGTGATGCATTTGTATATGGTGTTACAACAGGAGATGGGACGATAATCACTAACACAGTGCGCATTTTTCATTTTGGGTATAAGAGCTATGTTAGTGTAGTTATATGATCTGAAGAGTTTACCCTTTCTGAAGAAGAGGAGAATGGCATTGATTACGTCAGCAGAAACGATAGACCAGCAAGAAGTATAGAATAGAGTGTTGAGACCATCAGGTCCTCCACATGATTCAGTGTTTAATGAAAACATGGCATTTCTTATTTCTTCAGGGGTTACTTCCTTACAGAGAAGGTCATAATCAGTTGAATTTAATCTGGGGAGAATGTCACTGGGTATAAGATCAATATTCGGCACGAAGTGATTAGCATTTCCATATAATTCAGAGAAGTGTCTGACTACAGCTTCCTTGACCATTTGTGGAGATGTGTGAAGATTACCTTGAGTGTCATATATTGTAGAGAGGTTCTGACTAGTTTGCTTGTTCTTTAGACTAGCGTGAAAGTAAGCACTATTCTTATCACCTTTTTCTCTCCATTTTATTCGCGTTTTCTGCCTGATCATCTCACTCTCTTTAATTAAAGCTTGTTGGTATTTCAAAGAGAGAACACTTTCCTCCTCTGATAGATTAGCATTGTTGACAGAGGCCATCATAGCTGTCTGGACATCAGTAAGTCTTCTTTTAATCACTGTGCTCATCTTGTCTCCTTCACCATACTTGTTATGCGCCCATTGTTTCAAGACTTTCCTAGTTTCCCTGATTTTTTCCTGCAAAACATACAAGTGATTACCAATTTTAGGCAAATTCCAAGCAGATAAAACAATGTTTTTGAAGTCTGGTTCAGATGTCCAAGAGTTAAAAAATTTAAAATTTGATTTCCCCCTCAAGTCCGCTTCACGAAGATGGATAATTTGAGGAGAGTGGTCAGATAGGAGAGGAGGTGGAATGTGGTTGAACAGGAGAGGCCATTTAGTATATGCAGATTGGTTCGAGAATGAATGGTCTATGTTGGAGAAGGTTCTACAACCATGCCTCCTTTTGTTATTCCACGTATACTGCATGCCCAGAGTTCTAATCTTGACAAGGTCAGAGTCATAGAGAGCATCAGCTAGGGGCTTTATTTCACTGAGGGAGAGGGGATTACCCCCCATTCTATCAGAGAGAGAGTGACAGCAATTAAAATCTCCTAGAATTAACCATGGATGGGTGTTTTGTCTTAGAGAAGGAATTACAGAAAGTAAAGACTCTCTAGTGTTAACAGAGTTGTAAGCATACACAAAGGAGACACGTGGATTTTTACTGTCAAACGGGATTACCGTGGCCCGTCTTCGACTTTCCATCGCTGGAGAGTGGTGCACCATGGTACTGTTCCATTTCAAATACATGCACACATTTCTAAAAGTCGTACGGCACTGTTTCGCCATTTCGGACGGATGTTGCACCTTGCACCGTGGATGTTGCACCCTGTAGATATCGATTATTCGGACGGCCATAACTTTTGGCTCGTTTAGATTTACGGGAGCCATAACCTATCAAAACGAAGGCCTCGATCAGTTCTACGGCTTTGACATATTTCAGCCGTCAATGGATAGATTAATGCCCAAAAAGGACAACCCAAATCTCAATCGGGTCTCGTAAGTTTTTTACCCTTCGTTTTTTCGACACGTGGATTTTTACGGTAAAACGGGATTACCGTGGCCCATCTTCGACTTCCCATCGCTGGAGAGTGGTGCACCATGGTACTGTTATGTTTCAAATCCATGCATGCATTTCTAAAAGTCGTACGGCACTGTTTCGCCATTTCGGACGTATGTTGCACCTTGCACCGTGGATGTTGCACCCTGTAGATATCGATTATTCGGACGGCCATAACTTCTGGCTAGTTTAGAGTTCCGGGAGCCATAACCTGTTAAAACAAAGGCCGTGATGATTTCTACGGTTTTGACAGCTTTCAGCCGTCAACGGATAGATTTATGCCCAAAAAGGACAACCCGAATCTCAGTCGGGTCTCGTAAGTTCTTTACCCTTCGTTTTTTGGACACGTGGATTTTTACGGTAAAACTGGATTACGGTGGCTGGTCTTCGATTTACCATCGCTGGAGAGTGGTGCACCATGGTACTGTTCCGTTTCAAACCCATGCACGCATTACCAAAAGTCGTACGACACTGTTTCGCCATTTCAGACGGATGTTGCACCTTGCACCGTGGATGTTGCACCCTGTAGATATCGATTATTCGGACGGCCATAACTTCTGGCTCGTTTAGAGTTACAAAAGCCATAACCTGTCAAAACGAAGGCCTCGATGAGTTCTACGGCTTTGATAGCTTTCAGCCGTCAACGGATAGATTAATGCCCAAAAAGGACAAGCCGAATCTCAATCGGGTCCCGTAAGTTTTTTACCCTTCGTTTTTTCGACACGTGGATTTTTACGGTAAAACGGGATTACCGTAGCACGTCTTTGACTTCCCATCGCTGGAGAGTGGTGCACCATGGTACTGTTCTGTTTCAAATCCACGCACGCATTTCTAAAAGTCGTACGGCACTGTTTCGCCATTTTGGACGGATGTTGCACCATGCACCGTGGATGTTGCACCCTGTAGATATCGATTATTCGGACGGCCATAACTTCTGGCTCGTTTAGAGTTACGGGAGCCATAACCTGTTAAAACGAAGGCCTCGATGAGTTCTATGTCTTTGACAGCTTTCAGCCGTCAACGGATAGACTAATGCCCAAAAAGGACAACCCGAATCTCAATCGGGTCTCGTAAGTTTTTTACCCTTCGTTTTTTCGACACGTGGATTTTTACGGTAAAACGGGATTACGGTGGCTGGTCTTTGATTTACCATCGTTGTAGAGTGGTGCACCATGGTACTGTTCCGTTTCAAATCCATGCACACATTTGTAAAAGTCGTACGACACAGTTTCACCATTTCGGACGGATGTTGCACCATGCACCGTGGATGTTGCACCATGTAGATATCGATTATTCGGACGGCCATAACTTTTGGCTCGTTTAGAGTTACGAAAGCCATAACCTGTCAAAACGAACGCCTCGATGAGTTCTATGGCTTTGTCAGCTTTCAGCCGTCAACGGATAGATTAATGCCCAAAAAGGACAAACCGAATCTCAATCGGGTCTCGTAAGTTTTTTACCCTTCGTTTTTTTCGACATGTGGATTTTTACGGTAAAACGGGATTACCGTGGCCCGTCTTCGACTTACCATCGCTAGAAAGTGGTGCACCATGGTACTGTTCCGTTTCAAATCCATGCACGCATTTCTAAAAGTCGTACGACACCGTTTCGCCATTTCGGACGGATGTTGCACCTCGCACCGTGCATGTTGCACCCTGTAGATATCGATTATTCGGACGACCATAACTTCTGGCTCGTTTAGAGTTACAAAAGCCATAACCTGTCAAAACGAAGGCCTCGATGAGTTCTACGGTTTTGACGGCTTTCAGCCGTCAATGGATAGATTAATGCCCAAAAAGGACAACCCGAATCTCAATCGGGTCCCGTAAGTTTTTTACCCTTCGTTTTTTCGACACGTGGATTTTTACGGTAAAATTGGATTACCGTCGCCCGTCTTCGACTTCCCATCGCTGGAGAGTGGTGCACCATGGTACTGTTCCGTTTCAAATCCATGCACGCATTTCTAAAAGTCGTACGGCACTGTTTTGCACTTTCGGACGGATGGTGCACCTTGCACCGTGGATGTTGCACCCTGTAGATATCGATTATTCGGAGGGCCATTACTTCTGGCTCGTTTAGAGTTACGGAAGCCATAACCTGTCAAAACGAAGGCCCTGATGAGTTCTACGGCTTTGACAGCTTTCAGCCGTCAACGGATAGATTAATGCCCAAAAAGGACAAACCGAATCTCAATCGGGTCTCGTAAGTTTTTTACCCTTCGTTTTTTCGACACGTGGATTTTTACGGTAAAACGGGATTACGGTGGCTGGTCTTCGATTTATCATCGCTGTAGAGTGGTGGACCATGGTACTGTTCCGTTTCAAATCCATGAACACATTTCTAAAAGTCGTACGACACTGTTTCGCCATTTCGGACGGATGATGCACCTTGCACCGTGGATGTTGCACCCTGGAGATATCGATTATTCGGACGGCCATAACTTCTGGCTCGTTAAGAGTTACAAAAGCCATAACCTGTCAAAACGAAGGCCTCGATGAGTTCTACGGCTTTGACGGCTTTCAGCCGTCAACGGATCGATTAATGCCCAAATAGGACTACCCGAATCTCAATCGAGTCTCGTAAGTTTTTTACCCTTCGTTTTTTCGACACGTGGATTTTTACGGTAAAACGTGATTATGGTGGCTGGTCTTCGATTTACCATCGCTGGAGAGTGGTGCACCATGGTACTATTCCGTTTCAAATCCATGCACGTATTTCTAAAAGTCGTACGGCACTGTTTCGCCATTTCGGACGGATGTTGCACCTTGCGCCGTGGATGTTGCACCTTGTAGATATCGATTATTCGGACGGCCATAACTTCTGGCTCGTTTAGAGTTACAAAAGCCATAACCTGTCAAAACGAAGGCCTCGATGTGTTCTACGGCTCTGACAGCTTTCAGCCATCAACGGATAGATTAATGCCCAAAAAGGACTACACGAATCTCAATCGGGTCTCGTAAGTTTTTTACCCTTCGTTTTTTCGACACGTGGATTTTTACGGTCAAACGGGATTACCGTGGCCCGTCTTCGACTTTCCATCGCTGGAGAGTGGTGCACCATGGTACTGTTCCATTTCAAATCCATGCACGCATTTCTAAAAGTCGTACGGCACTGTTTCGCCATTTCGGACGGATGTTGCACCTTGCACCGTGGATGTTGCACCCTGTAGATATCGATTATACGGACGGCCATATCTTTTGGCTCGTTTAGAGTTACGAGAGCCATAACCTTTCAGAATGAAGGCCTCGATCAGTTCTCCGGCTTTGACATCTTTCAGCCGTCAACGAATAGATTAATACCCAAAATGGACAACCCGAATCTCAATCGGGTCTCGTAAGTTTTTTACCCTTCGTTTTTTCGAAACGTGGATTTTTACGGTAAAACGGGATTACCGTTGCCCGTCTTCGACTTCCCATCGCTGGAGAGTGGTGCACCATGGTACTATTCCGTTTCAAATCCATGCACGCATTTCTAAAAGTCGTACGGCACTGTTTCGCCATTTCGGACGGATGTTGCACCTTGCACCGTGGATGTTGCACCCTGTAGATGTCGATTATTCGGACGGCCATAACTTCTGGCTCGTTTAGAGTTACGGGAGCCATAACCTGTCAAAACGAAGGCCTCGATGAGTTCTACGGCTTTGACAGCTTTCAGCCGTCAACGGATAGATTAATTCCCAAAAAGGACAACCCGAATCTCAGTCGGGTCTCGTAAGTTTTTTACCCTTCGTTTTTTCGACACGCGGATTTTTATGATAAAATGAGATTATGGTGGCCGGTCTTCGATTTACAATCGTTGGAGTGTGGTGCACCATGATACTGTTTCGTTTCAAATCCATGCATGCATTTCAAAAAGCCGTACGGCACTGTTTCGCAATTTTGGACGATGTTGCACCTTGCACCGTGGATGTTGCACCCCGTAGATATCGTTTATTCGGACGGCCATAACTTCTGGCTCGTTTAAGTTACAAAAGCCATAACCTGTCAAAACGAAGGCCTTGATGAGATCTACGGCTTTGACAGCTTTCAGCCATCAACGGATAGATTAATGCCCAAAATGGACAACCCGAATCTCAATCGGGTCTCGTAAGTTTTTTACCCTTCGTTTTTTCGACACGTGGATTTTTACGGTAAAACGGGATTACGGTGGCTGGTCTTCGATTTACCATCGCTGGAGAGTGGTGCACCATGGTACTGTTCCATTTCAAATCCATGCACGCATTTCTAAAAGTCGTACGGCGCTGTTTCGCCATTTCGGACGGATGTTGCACCTTGCACCGTGGATGTTGCACCATGTAGATATCGATTATTCGGACGGCCATAGCTTCTGCCTCGTTTAGAGTTACGGGAGCCATAACCCGTCAAAACGAAGGCCTCGATGAGTTCTACGGCTTTGACAGCTTTCAGCCGTCGACGGATAGATTAATGCCCAAAAAGGACAACCCGAATCTCAATCGGGTCTCGTAAGTTTTTTACGCTTCGTTTTTTCGACACGTGGATTTTTACGGTAAAACCGGATTACCGTGGCCCGTCTTCGACTTTCCATCGCTGGAGAGTGGTGCACCATGGTACTGTTTCGTTTCAAATCCATGCACGCATTTCTAAAAGTCGTACAGCACTGTTTTACCATTACAGACGGATGTTGCACCTTGCACCGTGGATGTTGCACCCTGTAGATATCGATTATTCGGACGGCCATAACTTCTGGCTCGTTAAGAGTTATGGGAGCCATAACCTGTAAAAACGATGGCCTCGATGAGTTTTACGGCTTTGACAGCTATCAGCCGTCAACGGATAGATTAATGCCCAAAAAGGACAACCCGAATCTCAATCGGGTCTCGTAAGTTTTTAACCCTTCGTTTTTTCGACATGTGGATTTTTACGGTAAAACGGGATTACGGTGGCTGGTCTTCGATTTACCATCGCTGGAGAGTGGTGCACCATGGTACTGTTCCATTTCAAATCCATGCACGTGTTTGCGCAAAAAATGGGCAAACACCTCAAAGTCGTACGATTCCGTTGATTTTATGTTGTTTTTAGTGATTTGGGTGATTTATGCAAATATATGAAAAACAGGACTAAACTGTAAAAGACACACAGATTTATAGTGGTTCGGCCAGAACGTGCCTACGTCCACTTTATATGTTATTCTCCCTTTCCCTTCAGATTACAAGTACAAAGCTTTGATTACAAGTAATTGAAAGTTGTTTGAATGTTCTATCCGTGCTTGAGCTCTCAAACTTGTCTGCCATTGTTGTACCCCTGCCCCTCTATTTATAGAGTGAGGCTGGGGGTAGAGGTCTTGGATGTATGTAGCTGCTGGTGGGCTTGGGCAGAAGCCATTTGGCCTGGCAGAGTTGGTCTGGTCGCGCCTTGGTTCGGCGGTTAGTAGAGTCTTCATATGCATTGGTCCGGTAGTACGTTGGTCCGGTGATACCTAGGAGATGGGTTGGTTCGGTGGTGCATAGGAAGTGGTGAGTAGGTTGATTCGGTGAAGGTGATTCGGTGGCGAGTTGATGAAGCCTGGTTCGGCTATGCTTTGGACCGGGCTTGTTTGGAGAGCGTTTGGATCGGTAGTAGTGTGGTCCGATAGAGGCTGGTTCGGCTAGGAGTTTGTTCGGTAGTGAGGGGAATTGGATGGTTCGGTAGGCACAGGGAGAAGGTTGGTTCGGCTAGGAGAATGCCGAATGAACTTCGGCATAGGGAGTGCCGGATGAATCTTGGCATTGGGAATGCCGGATGAGCCATGGTATTTCGAATGCCGAATGAGATCTCGTTTCGTACTGCCGAATGGGCTTGTGTGTTGGAGTGCCGAATGGACTCTCGCATTGTTTCACCGAATGAACTTTTATATTTGAACCTTGAGTGAAATCCTAGACTTATATACGCTTGCTGGCTGCTTCTTCTTGGTTCAATCGTGGGGGAAATGCACATAACATTGATATTCCAGTTTTTGACCAAAAATGGGATAACAGCACGCATTTCTAAAAGTCGTACGGCACTGTTTCGCCATTTCGGACGGATGTTGCACCTTGCACCGTGGATGTTGCACCCTGTAGATATCGATTATTCGGACGGCCATAACTTCTGGCTCGTTTAGAGTTACAAAAGCCATAACCTGTCAAAACGAAGGCCTCGATGAGTTCTACGGCTTTGACAGCATTCAGCCGTCAACGGATAGATTAATGCCCAAAAAGGACAACCCGAATCTCAGTCGGGTCTCATAAGTTTTTTACCCTTCGTTTTTTCGACACATGGATTTTTACGGTAAAACGGGATTACCGTGGCCCGTCTTCGACTTTCCATCGCTGGAGAGTGGTGCACTATGGTACTATTCCATTTCAAATCCATGCACGCATTTCTAAAAGTCGTACGGCACTGTTTCGCCATTTCGGACGGATGTTGCACCTTGCACCGTGGATGTTGAACCCTGTAGATACCGATTATTCGGACGGCCATAACTTCTGGCTCGTTTAGAGTTACGGGAGCCATAACCTGTCAAAACGAAGGTCACGGTGAGTTCTACGGCTTTGATAGCTTTCAGCCGTCAACGGATAGATTAATGCCCAAAAAGTACAACTCGAATCTCAATCGGGTCTCGTAAGTTTTTTGCCCTTCGTTTTTTCGACACGTGGATTTTTACGGTAAAACCTGATTACTGTGGACCGTCTTCGACTTCCCTTCGCTGGAGAGTGGTACACCATGGTACTGTTCCGTTTCAAACCCATGCACGCATTACTAAAAGTCGTACGACACTGTTTCGCCATTTCAGACGGATGTTGCACCTTGCACCGTGGATGTTGCACCCTGTAGATATCGATTATTCGGACGGCCATAACTTCCGGCTCGTTTAGAGTTACGGGAGCCATAACCTGTCAAAAAGAAGGCCTCGATGAGTTCTACGGGTTTGACAGGTTTCAGTCATCAACGGACAGATTAATGCCCAAAAAGGACAACTCGAATCCGTGTCGGGTCTCGTAAGTTTTTTACCCTTCGTTTTTTCGACACGTGGATTTTTACGGTAAAACGGGATTACGGTGGCTGGTCTTCGATTTACCATCGCTGGTGAGTGGTGCACCATGATACTGTTCCGTTTCAAATACATGCACGCATTTCTAAAAGTCGTACGGCACTGTTTCGCCATTTCGGACGGATGTTGCACCTTGCACCGTGGATGTTGCACCTTGTAGATATCGATTATTCGGACGGCCATAACTTATGGCTCGTTTAGAATTACAAAAGCCATAACCTGTCAAAACGAAGGCCTCGATGAGTTCTACGGCTTTGATGGCTTTCAGCCGTCAATGGAAAGATTAATGCCCCAAAAGAACAACCCGAATCTCAATCGGGTCTCGTAAGTTTTTTACCCTTCGTTTTTTCGACACGTGGATTTTTACGGTAAAACGGGATTACCATGGCCCGCCTTCGAGTTCCCATCGTTGGAGAGTGCTGTACTATGGTACCGTTCCGTTTCAAATCCATGCACGCATTTCTAAAAGTCGTACGACACTGTTTCGCCATTTCGGACGGATGTTGCACCTTGCACCGTGGATGTTGCACCCTGTAGATATCGATTATTCGGACGACCATAACTTCCGGCTCGTTTAGAGTTACGGGAGCCATAACCTGTCAAAATGAAGGCCTTGATGAGTTCTATGGGTTTGACCGCTTTCAGCCGTCAATAGACAGATTAATGCCCAAAAAGGACAACCCTAATCTCAGTCGGGTCTCGTAAGTTTTTTACCCTTCGTTTTTTCGACACGTGGATTTTTTCGGTAAAACGGGATTACGATGGCTGGTCTTCAATTTACCATCGCTGGAGAGTGGTGCACCATGATACTGTTCCGTTTCAAATCCATGCACGCATTTCTAAAAGTCGTAGGGCACTGTTTCGCCATTTCAGACGGATGTTGCACTTTGCACCGTGGATGTTGCACCCTATAGATATCGATTATTCGGACGGCCATAACTTCTGGCTCGTTTAGAATTACAAAAGCCATAACCTGTAATAACGAAGGCCTCGATGAGTCCTACGGCTTTGACCGCTTTCAGCCGTCAACGGATAGATTAATGCCCAAAAAGGACAACCCGAATCTCAATCGGGTCTCGTAAGTTTTTTACCCTTCGTTTTTTTGACACGTGGACTTTTACGGTAAAACGGGATTACCATGGCCCGTCTTCGACTTCTCATCGCTGGAGAGTGGTGCACCATGGTACCATTCCGTTTCAAATCCATGCATGCATTTCTATAAGTCGTACGACACTGTTTCGCCATTTCGGACGGATGTTGCACCTTGCACCGTGGGTGTTGCACCCTGTAGATATCGATTATTCGGACGGCCTTAACTTCTGGCTCGTTTAGAGTTACGAGAGCTATAACCTGTCAAAACGAAGGCCTTGAAGAGTTCTACGGCTTAGACAGCTTTCATCCATCAACAGATAGATTGATGCCCAAAAAGGACAACCCGAATCTCATTCGGGTCACGTAAGTTTTTTACCCTTCGTTTTTTCGACACGTGGATTTTTACGGTAAAACGGGATTACGGTGGCTGGTCTTCGATTTATCATCGCTGGAGAGTGGTGCACCATGGTACTGTTCCGTTTCAAATCCATGCACGCATTTCTAAAATTAGTATGGCACTGTTTCGCCATTTTGGACGGATGTTGCACCTTGCACCGTGGATGTTGCACCCTGTAGATATCGATTATTCGGACGGCTATAACTTCTGGCTCGTTAAGAGTTACGAGATCCATAACCTGTCAAAACGAAGGCCTCGATGAGTTTTACACCTTTGACAGCTTTCAGCCGTCAACGGATAGATTAATGCCCAAAAAGGACAACCCGAATCTCAATCGGGTCTCGTAAGTTTTTTACCCTTCGTTTTTTCAACACGTGGATTTTTACGGTAAAACGGGATTACCGTGGCTGGTCTTCGATTTACCATCGCTGGAGATTGGTGCACCATGGTACTGTTCTGTTTCAAATCCATGCATGTATTTCTAAAAGTTGGACGGCACTGTTTCGCCATTTCGGACGGATGTTGCACCTTGCACCGTGGATGTTGCACCCTGTAGATATCGATTATTCGGACGACCATAACTTATGGCTCATTTAGAGTCACCGTAGCGATAACCCGTCTAAATGAAGGCCACGGTGAGTTCTACGGCTTTGACAGCTTTCAGCCGTCAACGGATGGATTAATGCCCAAAAAGGACAACCCGAATCTCAATCGGGTTCGTAAGTTTTTCACCCTTCGTTTTTTCGACACATGGATTTTTACGGTAAAACAGGATTACCGTGGCTGGTCTTTGATTTACCATTGCTGGAGAGTGGTGAGCCATGGTACTGTTCCATTTCAAATCCATGCACGCATTTCTAAAAGTCGTACGACACGGTTTCTCCATTTCGGACGGATGTTGCACCTTGCACCGTGGATGTTTCACCCTGTAGAAAACGATTATTCGGACGGCCATAACTTCTGGCTCGTTTAGAGTTATGGGAGCGATAACCAGTCAAAACGAAGGCCACGGTGAGTTCTATGGCTTTGACCGCTTTCAGCCGTCAACGGATAGATTAGTGCCCAAAAAGGACAACCCGAATCTCAATCGGGTCTCGTAAGTTTTTTACCCTTTGTTTTTTCGACACGTGGATTTTTACGGTAAAACGGGATTACCGTGGCCCGTCTTCGATTTGCCATCGCCAGAGAGTGGTGCACCATGGTACTATTTCATTTCAAATCCATGCATGCATTTCTAAAAGTCATATGGCACTGTTTCGCCATTTCGGACGGATGTTGCGCCTTGCACCATCGATGTTGCACCCTGTAGATATCGATTATTCGGACGGCCATAACTTCTGGCTCATTTAGAGTTACGGGAGCGATAACTTGTCAAAACGAAGGCCACGGTGAGTTCTACGGCTTTGACAGCTTTCATCCGTCAACGGATAGATTAATGCCCAAAAAGGACCACCCGAATCTCAATCGGGTCTCGTAAGTTTTTTACCCTTCGTTTTTTCAACACGTGGATTTTTACGGTAAAACGGGATTACCGTGGCTGGTCTTCGATTTACCATCGCTGGAGAGTGGTGCACCATGGTACTATTCCATTTCAAATCCATGCATGTATTTTTAAAAGTCGGACGGCACTGTTTCGCCATTTCGGACGGATGTTGCACCTTGCACCGTGGATGTTGCACCCTATAGATATCGATTATTCGGACGGCCATAACTTATGGCTCGTTAGAGTTACGGGAGCGATAACCTGTCTAAACGAAGGCCACGGTGAGTTCTACGGCATTGACCGCTTTCAGCCATCAACGGATATATTAATGCCCAAAAAGGACAACCCGAATCTCAATCGGGTCTCGTAAGTTTTTTACCCTTCGTTTTTTCGACACGTGGATTTTTACGGTAAAACGGGATTACCGTGGCCCGTCTTCGATTTACCATCGCTGGAGAGTGGTGTACCATGGTAATGTTCCATTTCAAATCCATGCACGTATTTCTAAATGTCGTACGGCACTGTTTCGCCATTTCGGACGGATGTTGCACCTTGCACCGTGGATGTTGCACCCTGTAGATATCGATTATTCGGACGGCCATAACTTCTGGCTCGTTTAGAGTTACGGGAGCCATAACCTGTCAAAACGAAGGCCACAGTAAGTTCTACGGCTTTGACAGCTTTCAGCCGTCAACGGATAGATTAATGCCCAAAAAGGACAGCCCGAATCTCAATCGGGTCACGTAAGATTTTTATCCTTCGTTTTTTCGACACGTGTATTTTTACGGTACAACGGGATTACCGTGGCTGGTCTTCGATTTACCATTGCTGGAGAGTGTTGCACCATGGTACTGTTCCGTTTCAAATCCATGCACGCATTTCTAAAAGTCGTACGACACTGTTTCGCCATTTCGGACGGATATTGCACCTTGCACCGTAGATGTTGCACCGTGTAGATATCGATTATTCAGACGGCCATAACTTCTGGCTCGTTTAGAGTTACGGGAGCGATAACCTGTCAAAACGAAGGCCACGGTGGCTTCTACGGCTTTGACGGCTTTCAGCCGTCAACGGATAGATTAATGCCCAAAAAGGACAACCCCAATCTCAATCGGGTCTCGTAAGTTTTTTACCCTTCGTTTTTTCGACGGCGGATTTTTACAGTAAAACGGGATTACCGTGGCTCGTCCTCGATTTAACATCGCTGGAGAGTGGTACACCATGGTACTGTTCCGTTTCAAATCCATGCACACATTTCTAAAAGTCGTACGACACTGTTCCGCCATTTCGGACGGATGTTGCACCTTGCACCATGGATGTTGCACCCTGTAAATATCGATTATTCGGACGGCCATAACTTCTGCCTCGTTTAGAATTGCGAGAGCCATAACCTGTCAAAACGAAGGCCATGGTGGGTTCCATGGCTTTGACAGCTTTCATCCGTCAACGGATAGATTAATGCCCAAAAAGAACAACCCGAATCTCAATCGGGTCTCGTAAGTTTTTTGCCCTTCGTTTTTTCGACACGTGGATTTTTACGGTAAAACGGGATTACCGTGGCTGGTCTTCGATTTACCAACGCTGGAGAGTGGTGCACCATGGTACTGTTTTGTTTCAAATCCATGCATGTATTTCTAAAAGTCGGACGGCACTGTTTCGCCATTTCGGACGGATGTTGCACCTTGCACCGTGGATGTTGCACCCTATAGATATCGATTATTCGGACGGCCATAACTTATGGCTCTTTTAGAGTTACGGGAGCGATAACCTGTCTAAACGAAGGCCACGGTGATTTCTACGGTTTGACAGCTTTCAGCCGTCAACGGATAGATTAATGCCCAAAAAGGACGACTCGAATCTCAATCGGGTCTCGTAAGTTTTTTACCCTTCGTTTTTTCGACACGTGGTGTTATCCCAACTTTTGGCAAAGTTGAGATATCCAAGAATTACTAAAAATCAATGGTTACTATTCATGAATATCAACCATGCATTGCAGGATAACCATGGATATCGATGAATTCTGTCCGAGTCCGTAACGGGCCACAATTGATAGGACACGACAAGAAAGATCATAGAAGTCTGCATTTCAAATTTCAAGTTAATCCGAGGTCGTATGCTCGAGTTATGATGTATTCAAGTTAAGAAGGATGGACATTGCTTAGTTCGAACCCATCCCCCTTCACTAGTTCGAAACCAGCGACGTTCGAATCCATCAAGCCAATGCCCGCTTCGACTCCATCATTATATCCTCTCTTCGAATCCCTCCAGATTATAGAGTTCGTATCCATGGAGTTGCCATTACTTCGAATCCATGGGACTGAACCTTCCTTCGACTCCATCCAAGCCACTTCATAGCCTTGCTCCGAATCCATCCACGACCTGACTTCGAATCCATGGAGTGAGCCTTGCTTCGAATCCATCCAAGTCACCTCGCCCCATGCTGTCTTCGAATCCAACATGATAACACAGCTTCGAATCGATCCAAGGCGACGCATTTGGATCGATTCGAACGAACACCCTTCCATCGATTCGAAGACGACCTTCGAACCCAGCACACGAAGCCATCCAGTGAACAACTCAAACTCGACCCATTCAACTCGGGCGACAAGTTAGGATCGACACGAAGAAGGCGCAGAAGGATCGATTCGACCCTATGGGTTCGAAGTGACCGATTCGAACGAACCCATAGGATCGATTCGAACCAAACAGCACGCCGAACGCCCAAATCCAAACCGATCATAACTCCCAATCTATTGATCCAAATCCCATGAAATTTTTACAGGAGTTCATCTACATGTTGAAGAATGTCCACACCAAATTTCACCATGATTGGACGATTTCTTGATCGATTCGAACCTAGGGTCGAATCGATCCCAATGTGGGCCTGGATCTCCAGGTTTCGGCCATGTGGGCCCCCTCACGTGCTGGAATTGGTCTACCTGATTTCTAGGAGAAATATCAGCCTCCTACGCCTATAAATAGAGCCCCAGGTCATTCAGAAAAGGGACCGGATTCTCTTTGGCAAAATCAAGACTCTGAAGCATCAAGACTCCACCAAGGCTCTACTTTACACTCAACAACCACCGTTGTACTTGAATTTCAGAACTACAATTCATTGTAATCCGCTGTAATCGATTGTAATCAGCGAAGAACATCAATAAAAGGAAAAACCTTTGAAGTGGACGTAGGCCGGAGATAGCCGAACCACTATAAATCGTGTGTTCTTGTTTACATTTATTATTTTGCTACTTAAGATCTGTGATTTGTGTTTGAATATTGCTGATTTATATTCATACACTGGTGCTTTCACAATCATTGGGGTTTGTGACCAATTTTGGTGCAAACACTTTGGTGCTTTCACTGAGAAGGACTAGCACCCGCTACATCAGATTCAGAGTTCAGATTTAAGAGTTTGAAGACTTCCTATTCAAAAACAATGACTCGACAAACAAGACAAAGAGTTGATAGGAGCCAGCAAGGAGGAAGCCAAGAAGCATCCTCAGGATCGGGAGAAGGACAAGCTTCCGTCTACATCACTAGAGACGAGATGGAAGCTATGGCTAATTCATTACGCGAAAGCATGATGAAGAGTCAACAGGAGATGCTGCAAAATTTCCTCGAGCAAATGAGGGCAGCGAATATGCAAAACCTTGGACCAACTACAACAGCTACGAGTACGGGACAAGGAATCAGGGTTGCAGAAGCAAATGAAGGACGGGCTCAAGGCCAGAATACAGGAGTTGAAGGTGGTCAGCAAGGCCTTGGGGGCAGACCCTCAGGGTCCGATACTGGAAGACCAACAGACGGAGCTCAACAGACTGGAGCCAATGCCTATGCTAACGAGCCACCAGAAGAATACATACCAGAATTCCCTTCAAGGCTCGGGGGGCAGGACAGGAATCTGACCAAGGGCCAACCCCTAGACGGAGAGGAGAGAATGATAGGCCTAATGCGACGAATCATGAGAGGAGGATTGCCTAGCGGAGGCCTAGAAGAAGTTAGTCGGAGTCCATTCACCCTAAACATCTGAAACGCAAGGAACCCTCCAAAGTTCAAACTACCAGCGCTAGAACCATATGATGGGAGATCAGACCCGACCATGCATATTACAAGATATATTAGGCACATGGAAGTGCTGGGGGCATCCGAGGAAGTGATGGCACGATGCTTCCCTCTATATTTGACAGATTTAGCTTCATTATGGTTCAGACAACTAGAGACTGGATCAATCGGAACATGGAGCGAGCTTGTAGATTGCTTCATGAGACAGTTTAGGGTCCACGTGACGCGACCCAAGAGTGTGATGACCTTAGCATCAATCAAGCAGAGGACCGGAGAGTCCATAAAAGATTTTCTGTTAAGATTCAATGTGACAGTGACTTCTGTAGATCGCCCGGATCCATCAATGATTTTAATGGCGGCGGTGGCAGGAGTCGCGGAAGGCACCAAATTTAAGGATTCTCTAACTAATGATCCACCGCAAGATCTTGGAGAGTTCTTTCATAAAGCTGAAAAGTTCATTCGGTTAGAAGAATCACGAGCCGAGAGTCGTGAAATAAATACCACACAAAGCGTAGGAACCTCCAGAGAACAGTCCGGAGCGGACAAGGGAAAGAGGAAACAGGATGATAGACACGATGGTCCTGATAAACGGAAGAAATTCCGAGAACCAAGATTCCGGCAGTACACCGATCTGACTGCAGGCCTAGAAAGAATCTACACTGAAACTAGGGGGCAACTCCCCTATCGAAAGCCACCTATAAGGGATCCCACTGAGCGGGAGCGCAGGACTGGAAAATATTGCCTATTCCATGAGCTGGATGGGCACACTACAGATGAATGCCGTCACCTAAAGGATGAGGTGGAAGAACATGCCAGGAATGGTAGATTGCCGCAATTTGTCAGAGAACGGACAACAGCGACAAGGCTTGAACAACTACCGCCTCCAGCTAACAGGAACGATCCTGGATCGGGATCACGACTCGTCATCAACTGATTAGAGATGGCAAGGGCCAAGTCCAGGATTTGAACTTCGGTCAAATAATTTTATTTAGATTTATTTTCAGAATAAACGATTACTCCACTTACACATGTACGGGAACCGGAGAGATCCCTAGGCATGCTCTGAGATGGAGATAAACCGATATGCCCGGAGAGGCAATGTTTAGTTTTTTTCTTCTCTGATGTTTGAGATTGAACATCTAGAACTTGAATATTAAACAAATAAATTAGAACTTCTTGCAATAAACCTTTTGACCGGAGAGTCAAAGGATGAACATTAAATATCAATATAAACATGATCGCTTTATGACCCTACCCGGAGAGACGGGGTCCGGAGTGCAAGAGGTGAGTTGCTTCGTCGGAGAGCGACAAGATCAACTCACTTAAGCGCTGTTTCCCCTTCACCAGCAAGTGACAGGATGGGATCCAGCAAGAGCCCGGAGAGGCTATGATCGGTCCAGAACGACCATGATATCGCTATACGTCCTAACTGGGACTAGAGTGCAAGGGATAGAAGGCAACGCCAGAGAGCAATAGGATCTTTCTATTCAATCACTAAGTCTGGAACGGACTTAGTAAGGGTTTAGAGCAGCCAGTAATAGTCCGGAGAGACTACGAAACTTCATTCTCAACTTCTACGGAAAGAACGAATATTGATTTGGCTTCGAACAGCCACAAACTTGATTGATAATACCACAGCTATGAATGAAACATGAATTCCTTACACTTGATATAAGACCATTCAAAACATACCTTTTACAAAAAGGCATGTTTTGGGGGGAAAAATGTTATCCCAACTTTTGGCAAAGTTGAGATATCCAAGAATTACTAAAAATCAATGGTTACTATTCATGAATATCAACCATGCATTGCAGGATAACCATGGATATCGATGAATTCTGTCCGAGTCCGGAACGGGCCACAATTGATAGGACACGACAAGAAAGATCATAGAAGTCTGCATTTCAAATTTCAAGTCAATCCGAGGTCGTATGCTCGAGTTATGATGTATTCAAGTTAAGAAGGATGGACATTGCTTAGTTCGAACCCATCCCCCTTCACTAGTTCGAAACCAGCGACGTTCGAATCCATCAAGCCAATGCCTGCTTCGACTCCATCATGATATCCTCTCTTCGAATCCCTCCAGATTATAGAGTTCATATCCATGGAGTTGCCATTACTTCGAATCCATGGGACTGAACCTTCCTTCGACTCCATCCAAGCCACTTCATAGCCTTGCTCCGAATCCATCCACGACCTGACTTCGAATCCACGGACTGAGCCTTGCTTCGAATCCATCCAAGTCACCTCGCCCCATGCTGTCTTCGAATCCAACATGATAACACAGCTTCGAATCGATCCAAGGCGACGCATTTGGATCGATTCGAACGAACACCCTTCCATCGATTTGAAGACGACCTTCGAACCCAGCACACGAAGCCATCCAGTGAACAACTCGAACTCGACCCATTCAACTCGGCGACAAGTTAGGATCGACACGAAGAAGGCGCAGAAGGATCGATTCGACCCTATGGGTTCGAAGTGACCGATTCGAACGAACCCATAGGATCGATTCGAACCAAACAGCACACCGAACGCCCAAATCCAAACCGATCATAACTCCCAATCTATTGATCCAAATCCCATGAAATTTTTACAGGAGTTCATCTACATGTTGAAGAATGTCCACACCAAATTTCACCATGATTGGACGATTTCTTGATCGATTCGAACCTAGGGTCGAATCGATCCCAATGTGGGCCCGGATCTCCAGGTTTCGGCCAAGTGGGCCCCCTCACGTGCTGGAAGTGGTCTACCTGATTTCTAGGAGAAATATCAGCCTCCTACGCCTATAAATAGAGCCCCAGGTCATTCAGAAAAGGGACCGGATTCTCTTTGGCAAAATCAAGACTCTGAAGCATCAAGACTCCACCAAGGCTCTACTTTACACTCAACAACCACCGTTGTACTTGAATTTTAGAACTACAATTCATTGTAATCCGCTGTAATCGATTGTAATCAGCGAAGAACATCAATAAAAGGAAAAACCTTTGAAGTGGACGTAGGCCGGAGATAGCCGAACCACTATAAATCGTGTGTTCTTGTTTACATTTATTATTTTGCTACTTAAGATCTGTGATTTGTGTTTGAATATTGCTGATTTATATTCATACACTGGTGCTTTCACAATCATTGGGGTTTGTGACCAATTTTGGTGCAAACACGTGGATTTTTACGGTAAAACGGGATTAGCGTGGCTCCTCTTCGATTTACCATTGCTGGCGAGTGGTGTACCATGGTAATGTTCCGTTTCAAATCCATGCACGCATTTCTAGAAGTCGTACGACACTGTTTCGCCATTTCGGACGGATGTTGCACCTAGCACCGTGAATGTTGCACCCGGTAGATATCGATTATTCGGACGACCATAACTTCTGGCTCGTTTAGAATTACGGGAGCCATATCCTGTTAAAACTAAGGCCACAGTGAGTTCTACGTCTTTGACAGCTTTTAGCCGTCAACGGATAGATTAATGCCCAAAAAGAACAGCCCGAATCTCAATCGGGTCACGTAAGTTTTTTACCCTTCGTTTTTTCGACACGTGTATTTTTACGATAAAACGGGATTACCGTGGCTGGTCTTCGATTTACCATTGCCAGAGAGTGGTGCACCATGGTACTGTTCCGTTTCAAATCCTTGCATGCATTTCTAAAAGTCGTACGGCACTGTTTCGCCATTTCGGATGGATGTTGCAACTTGCACCGTGGATGTTGCACCGTGTAGATATCGATTATTCGGACGGCCATAACTTCTGGCTCGTTTAGAGTTACGGGACCCATAACCGGTCAAAACGAAGGCCACGGTGATTTCTACGGTATTGACGGCTTTCAGCCGTCAACGGATAGATTAATGCCCAAAAAGGACAACCCCAATCTCAATCGGGTCTCGTAAGTTTTTTACCCTTCGTTTTTTCGACACGTGGATTTTAACGGTAAAACGGGATTACCGTGGCTGGTCTTCGATTTACCATTGCTGGAGAGTGGTGCACCATGTTACTGTTCCGTTTCAAATCCGTGCACGCATTTCTAAAAGTCGTACGACACTGTTTCGCCATTTCGGACGGATGTTGCACCTTGCACCGTGGATGTTGCACCGTGTAGATATCGATTATTCGGACGGCCATAACTTCTCGCTCGTTTAGAGTTACGGGACCCATAACCTGTCAAAACGAAGGCCACGGTGAGTTCTACGGCTTTTGACAGCTTTCAGCTGTCAACGGATAGATTAATGCCCAAAAAGGACAACCCCAATCTCAATCAGGTCTCGTAAGTTTTTTACCCTTCGTTTTTTCGACACGTGGATTTTTACGGTAAAACGGGATTACCGTGGCTGGTCTTCGATTTACCATCGCTGGAGAGTGGTGCACCATGGCACTGTTCCGTTTCAAATCCATGCATGTATTTCTAAAAGTAGGACGACACTGTTTCGCCATTTCGGACGGATGTTGCACCTTGCACCGTGGATGTTGCACAATGTAGATATCGATTATTCATACGGCCATAACTTATGGCTCGTTTAGAGTTACTGGAGCGATAACCCGTCTAAACGAAGGCCACTATGAGTTCTACGGCTTTAACAGCTTGCAGCCTTCACCGGATAGATTAATGCCCAAAAAGGACAACCCGAATCTCAATCGCGTCTCGTAAGTTTTTCACCCTTCGTTTTTTCGACACATGGATTTTTACGGCAAAACGGGATTACCGTGGCTGGTCTTCGATTTACCATTGCTGGAGAGTGGTGCACCATGGTACTGTTCTGTTTCAAATCCACGCACGCATTTCTAAAAGTCGTATGGCACTGTTTCGCCATTTCGGACGGAAGTTACACCTTGTACCGTGGATGTTGCACCCTGTAGATAACGATTATTCGGACGGCCATAACTTCTGGCTTGTTTAGAGTTACGGGAGTGATAACCAGTCAATACGAAGGCCACGGTGAGTTCTATGGCTTTGACCGCTTTCAGCCATCAACGGATAGATTAATGCCCAACAAGGACAACCCGAAACTCAATCGGGTCTCGTAAGTTTTTTACCCTTCGTTTTTTCGACACGTAGATTTTTACGGTAAAACGGGATTACCATGGCTGGTCTTCGATTTACCATCGCTGGGGAGTGGTGCACCATGGTACTGTTCCGTTTCAAATTCATGCATGCATTTCTAAAAGCCGTACGTCACTGTTTCGCCATTTCGGACGGATGTTGCGCCTTGCACCGTGGATGTTGCACCCTGTAGATATCGATTATTCGGACGGCCATAACTTCTGCCTCGCTTGGAGTTACGAGAGCGATAACCTGTCAAAACGAAGGCCACGGTGATTTCTACGGCTTTGACAGCTTTCAGTCGTCAACGGATATATTAATGCCCAAAAAGGACAACCCGAATCTCAATCGGGTCTCGTAAGTTTTTTACCCTTCGTTTTTTCGACACGTGGATTTTTACGGTAAAACGGGATTACCGTGGCTGGTCTTCAATTTACCATCGCTGGGGAGTGGTGTACCATGGTACTATTCCGTTTCGAATCCATGCATGTATTTCTAAAATTTGGACGACACAGTTTCGCCATTTCGGACGGATGTTGCACCTTTCACCGTGGATGTTGCACCCTATAGATATCGATTATTCGGACGGCCATAACTTATGGCTCGTTTAGAGTTACGGGAGCGATAACCTGTCTAAACGAAGGCCACGGTGAGTTCTACGGATTTGACAGCTTTCAGCCGTCAACGGATAGATTAATGCCCCAAAAGGACAACCCGAATCTCAACGGGTCTCGTAAGTTTTTACCCTTCGTTTTTTCGACATGTGGATTTTTACGGTAAAACGGGATTACCGTGGCTCGTCTTCGATTAAACAACGCTGGAGAGTGGTGCACCATGGTAATGTTCCATTTCAAATCCATGCACGCATTTCTAAAAGTCGTACGGCACTGTTACGCCATTTCGGACGGATGTTGCATCTTGCACCGTGGATGTTGCACCCTCTAGATATCGATTATTCGGACGGCCATAACTTCTGGCTCGTTTAGATTTACGGGAGCCATAACCTGTCAAAACGAAGGCCACAGTGAGTTCTACGGCTTTGATAGCTTTCAGCCGTCAACGGATAAATTAATGCCCAAAAAGGACAGCCCGAATCTCAATCGGGTCACGTAAGTTTTTTACCCTTCGTTTTTTAGACACGTGTATTTTTACGGTAAAACGGGATTACCGTGGCTAGTAATCGATTTACCATTGCTGGAGAGTGGTGCACCATGGTACTGTTCCGTTTCAAATCCATGCACGCATTTCTAAAAGTCCTACGGCACTGTTTTGCCATTTCGGACGGATGTTGCACCTTGCACCGTGGATGTTGCACCGTGTAGATATCGATTATTCGGACGGCCATGACTTATGGCTCATTTAGAGTTACGGGAGCGATACCCTGTCAAAACGAAGGCCACGGTGAGTTCTACGGCTTTGACAGCTTTCAGCCGTCAATGGATAGATTAATGCCCAAAAAGGACAACCCCAATCTCAATCGGGTCTCGTTAGTTTTTTACCCTTCGTTTTTTCGACACTGGATTTTTACGGTAAAACGGGATTACCGTGGCTCGTCTTCGATTTACCATCGCCGGAGAGTGGGCACCATGGTACTGTTCCGTTTCAAATCCATCCACGCATTTCTAAAAGTAGTACGACACTGTTCCGCCATTTCGGACGGATGTTGCACCTTGCGCCGTGGATGTTGCACCCTGTAGATATCGATTATTCGGACGTCCATAACTTCTGGCTCGTTTAGAGTTACCGGAGCGATAACCCGTCTAAACGAAGGCCACGGTGAGTTCCACGGCTTTGACAGCTTTCAGCCGTTAACGGATAGATTAATGCCCAAAAAGGACAACCCGAATCTCAATCGGGTCTCGTAAGTTTTTCACCCTTCGTTTTTTCGACACATGGATTTTTACGGTAAAACGGGATTACCGTGGCTGGTCTTCGATTTACCATCGCTGGAGAGTGGTGCACCATGGTACTATTCCGTTTCAAAACCATGCATGCATTTCTAAAAGTCGTACGACACTGTTTCGCCATTTCGGATGGATGTTTCACCTTGCACCGTGGATGTTGCACCTTGTAGATAACGATTATTCGGACGGCCATAACTTCTGGCTCGTTTAGAGTTACAGGAGCGATAACCAGTCAAAATGAAGGTCACGGTGAGTTCTATGGCTTTGACCGCTTTCAGCCGTCAACGGATAGATTAATGCCCAAAAAGGACAACCCGAAACTCAATCGGGTCTCGTAAGTTTTTTACCCTTCGTTTTTTCGATACGTGGATTTTTACGGTAAAACGGGATTACCGTGGCTGGTCTTCGATTTACCATCGCTGGAGAGTGGTGCACCATGGTACTGTTCCGTTTCAAATCCATGCATGCATTTCTAAAAGTCGTACGGCACTGTTTCGCCATTTCGGATGGATGTTGCGCCTTGCACCGTGGATGTTGCACCCTGTAGATATCGATTATTCGGACGGCCATAACTTCTGGCTCGTTTAGAGTTACGGGAGCGATAACCTGTCAAAACGAAGGCCACAGTGAGTTCTACGGCATTGATAGCTTTCAGCCGTCAACGGATAGATTAATGCCCAAAATGGACAACCCGAATCTCAATCGGGTCTCGTAAGTTTTTTACCCTTCGTTTTTCTGACACGTGGATTTTTACGGTAAAACGGGATTACCGTGGCTGGTCTTCAATTTACCATCGCTGGAGAGTGGTGTACCATGGTGCTGTTCCGTTTCACATCCATGCATGTATATCTAAAAGTCGGACGACACTGTTTCGCCATTTCGGACGGATGTTGCACCTTGCACCGTGGATGTTGCACCCTATAGATATCGATTATTCGGACGGCCATAACTTATGGCTCGTTTGAAGTTACGGGAGAGATAACCTATCTAATCGAAGGCCACGGTGAGTTCTACGACTTTGACAGCTTTCAGCCGTCAATGGGTAGATTAATGCCCAAAAAGGACAACCCGAATCTCAATCGGGTCTCGTAAGTTTTTTACCCTTCGTTTTTTCGACACGTGGATGTTTACGGTAAAACGAGATTACCGTGGCCCGTCTTCATTTTACCATCGTTGGAGAGTGGTGTACCAAGGTAATGTTCCGTTTCAAATCCGTGCACGCATTTATAAAAGTCGTACTGCACTGTTTCGCCATTTCGAACGGATGTTGCATCTTGCACCCTGTAGATATCGATTATTCGGACGGCCATAACTTCTGGCTCATTTAGAGTTACGGGAGCCATAACCTGTCAACACGAAGGCCACAGTAAGTTCTACGGCTTTGATAGCTTTCATCCGTCAATGGATAGATTAATGCCCAATAAGGATAGCCCGAATCTCAATCGGGTCACGTAAGTTTTTTACCCTTCGTTTTTTCGACACGTGTATTTTTTCGGTAAAATGGGATTACCGTGGTTGGTCTTCGATTTACCATTGCTGGAGAGTGGTGCACCACGGTACTGTTCTGTTTCAAATCCATGCATGCGTTTCTAAAACTCGTACGGCACTGTTTCGCCATTTCGGACGGATGTTGCACCTTCCACCGTGGATGTTGCACCGTGTAGATATCGATTATTCGGACGGCCATAACTTCGGGCTCGTTTAGAGTTACGGGAGCCATAACCTGTCAAAACGAAGGCCACAGTGAGTTCTACGGCTTTGACAGCTTTTACCCATCAACGGATAGATTAATGCCCAAAAAGGACAACCCGAATCTCAATCGGGTCACGTAAGTTTTCTACCCTTTGTTTTTTCGACACGTGTATTTTTACGTTAAAATGGGATTACCTTGGCTGGTCTTCGATTTACCATTGATGGAGAGTGGTGCACCATGGTACTGTTCCGTTTCAAATCCATGCACGCATTTCTAAAAGTCGTACGGCACTGTTTCGCCATTTCGGACGGATGTTGCACCTTGCACCGTGGATGTTGCACCGTGTAGATATCGATTATTCGGACGGCCATAACTTCTGGCTCGTTTAGAGTTACGGGACCTATAACCTGTCAAAACGAAGGCCACGGTGAGTTCTACGGCTTTGGCAGCTTTCAGCCGTCAACAGATAGATTAATGCCCAAAAAGGACAACCCCAATCTCAATCGGGTCTCGTATGTTTTTTAGCCTTCGTTTTTTCGACTCGAGGATTTTTACGGTAAAACGGGATTACCGTGGCTGGTCTTCGATTTACCATCGCTGGAGAGTGGTGCACCATGGTACTGTTCCGTTTCAAATCCATTCATGTATTTCTAAAAGTCGGACGGCACTGTTTCGCCATTTCGGACGGATGTTGCACCTTGCACCGTGGATGTTGCACCCTGTAGATATCGATTATTCGGATGGCCATAACTTATGGCTCGTTTAGAGTTACCGGAGCGATAACCCGTCTAAACGAAGGCCACGGTGAGTTCTACGGCTTTGACAGCTTTCAGCCGTTAACGAATAGACTAATGCCCAAAAAGGACAACCCGAATCTCAATCGGGTCTCGTAAGTTTTTCAACCTTCGTTTTTTCGACACATGGATTTTTACGGTAAAACGGGATTACCGTGGCTGGTCCTCGATTTACCATTGCTGGAGAGTGGTGCACCATGGTACTATTCCGTTTCAAATCCATGCACGCATTTCTAAAAGTCGTACGGCACTGTTTCGCCGTTTTGGATGGATGTTGCACCTTGCACCGTGGACGTTGCACCCTGTAGATAACGATTGTTCGGACGGCCATAACTTCTGGCTCGTTTAGAGTTATGGGACCGATAACCAGTCAAAACGAAGGCCACGGTGAGTTCTATGGCTTTGACCGCTTTCAGCCGTCAACGGATAGATTAATGGCCAAAATGGACAACCCGAAACTCAATCGGGTCTCGTAAGTTTTTTACCCTTCGTTTTTTCGACACGTGGTTTTTACGGCAAAACGGGATTACCGTGGATGGTCTTCGATTTACCATTGCTGGAGAGTGGTGTACCATGGTACTGTTCCGTTTCAAATCCATGCATGCATTTCTAAAAGTCGTACGGCACTGTTTCGCCATTTCGGACGGATGTTACGCCTTGCACCGTGGATGTTGCACCCTGTAGAAAACGATTATTCGGACGGCCATACCTTATGACTCGTTTAGAGTTACGGGAGCGATAACCTGTCTAAACGAAGGCCATGGTGAGTTCTACGGCTTTGACAGCTTTCAGCCGTCAACGGATAGATTAATGCCCAAAAAGGACAACCCGAATCTTAATCGGGTCTCGTAAGTTTTTTACCCTTCGTTTTTTCGACACGTGGATTTTTACGGTAAAACGGGATTACCATGGCTCGTCTTTGATTTACCATCGCTGGAGAGTGGTGGACCATGGTAATGCTCTGTTTCCAATCCATGCACGCATTTCCAAAAGTCGTACGGCACTGTTTCGCCATTTCGGACGGATGTTGCACCATGCACCATGGATGTTGCACCCTGCAGATATCGATTATTCGGACGGCCATAACTTCTGGCTCGTTTAGAGTTACGGGAGCCATAACCTGTCAAAACGAAGGCCACAGTGAGTTCTACGGCTTTGACAGCTTTTAGCCGTCAACGGATAGATTAATGCCCAAAAAGGACAGCCCGAATCTCAATCGGGTCACGTAAGTTTTTTACCCTTCGTTTTTTCGACACGTGGATTTTTACGGTAAAACCGGATTACCGTGGCTCGTCTTCGATTTACCATCGCTGGAGAGTGGTGTACCATGGTAATGTTCCGTTTCAAATCCATGCACGCATTTCTAAAAGTCATACGGCACTGTTTCGCCATTTCGGACGGATGTTGCACCTTGCACCGTGGATGTTGCACCCTGTAGATATTGATTATTCGGACGGCCATAACTTCTGGCTCGTTTGGAGTTACGGGAGCCATAACCTGTCAAAACGAAGGCCACAGTGAGTTATACGGCTTTGACAGCTTTTAGCCGTCAACGGATAGATTAATGCCCAAAAAGGACAGCCCGAATATCAATCGGGTCACGTAAGTTTTTTACCCTTCGTTTTTTCGACACGTGTATTTTTACGGTAAAACGGGATTACCGTGGCTGGTCTTCGATTTACCATAGCTGGAGAGTGGTGCACCATGGTACTGTCCCGTTTCAAATCCATGCACGCATTTCTAATCCATGCATGTATTTCTAAAAGTTGGACGGCACTCTTTCACCATTTCGGACGGATGTTGCTCCTTGCACCGTGGATGTTGCACCCTATAGATATCGATTATTCGGACGGCCATAACTTATGGCTCGTTTAGAGTTACGGGAGTGATAACCTGTCTAAAGGAAGGCCACGGTGAGTTCTACGGCTTTGACAGCTTTCAGCCGTCAACGGATAGATTAACGCCCAAAAAGGACAACCCGAATCTCACTCGGGTCTCGTAAGTATTTTACCCATCGTTTTTTCGACACGTGGATTTTTATGGTAAAACGGGATTACCGTGGCTCGTCTTCGATTTACCATCGCTGGAGTGTGGTGCACCATGGTACTTGTAACGAATGCGGGTTTTTCGCGCTCGAAAATCGACATCATACTTCAAATCGTATTCGAATGCCGTAGATTCGACCGTTCAAATCTGATTCGCCGGAGCTTATAACAACATTAAGTAAACAACACAGCGGAAAAAAAGAATAATACATTGATATACAACATTGATACAATATCTGATACAACAGAGGATAGAAGAAAATAGCAGCGGAAAGAAAATAGATAACACTAGCAGCGGGACAAAATAACTCTAAGATAGTCTTCAACGAAGAACTCCAAATCTTAACTCCATCTCCAAGAACTAATCCAGCAATAGCTCGAACTCCCCATAACAATGCACCAAGCTAGGCAAGACTGGTGCGAACCAAGGACTGAACTAACTCCAGATAATCCACTGGACCTAACTATCTGAAAAACCAAACTCTAGACTGCTCGTGTGGAAATTAGTGAGCACCCAGAGTTTAGGAAAGGAACAATAAACTCCAGGTCAGTCATGGGACTGGTGTGAGCAACAAAAACAATTTATCTTTTAAAACAATCAACAAGAGAATTTTAAAGTAAATTCGCAATGCTTTTTGAAAATGAAACTACCGTAAGACCTCCCGCCACACACACAATGCAAACGCAGACTTGGAGGAGATTCCTTCTTATGATAGTCAAACATGCTTAATACGCAGAAAATTTCTTTGATATTATTATTATAAGTGCACGGTGCAAAAAAGCATTTCGAAAGTAGAATATAAATCTTAGCCAGCATAGGTACCATTATAGTATGCTTACTATAGCTACCATATTAAATGGCAGGTTCTACAACTAAAACCGTACAAGTCTCGTATTGTTTCTTTGGATTTCCAACGAATGGTCAGGCCAAGGAACTTCCCATTGCCACATGGAAACGCCTCTGGAAGGACGTCCCGAGAACCTAACCGGATCTCTGCCAACACAAGGCCGGGTTACCCCAAACTGGGTAACTACTGACACGTGTATGCCACCTCCCGGTCCTTTAGGACCTTTATCCGAGCGCTCGATAACCAACATCACACCATAATAAATAGAGTGTTTTCCACATGAGTAAGTATCTGGGCTCCATACCATGATACCACCCCTTTCCAGAAGGAAATGGACATACCCTAAAGGGGCGCTACCCCCTAATAACCTTGCCGCATCTTTCCTGTTTTGACCATTCCGGGGTGTGAGGCTCGAAGAGGTCACATCCACAAAGCTATGCTTTGGTACAAAGCCATGCTTTGGGTCAACAAATGATCAAAGTAATGATCACAAAGATAAATGATCAAACAAATGATCATATCACAAATGATCAAACAATGATCATTACACAGCAACACTTAGCATGTCACATTACCAAATTGGGAATATATCGCTGATAACCTTCAATTACATCACCTCTGAGCTCGTACGTCTCAGAGAAGGGTGTTAAGCTAAAAGAATAAATTCTCCGCCACCAACAGAAATGTATTTGAAAGAAATCTGCTTTATATCTCAAAATGTAATGTCAAACACACAATCCATACAAGTCTGTTCTGGGTTCGAACAGAACCGAAGGCACTTCTTACGAAGCCCTTGCAATCCGGGTATTCACAATCCCGATCGGACTTCCCATCACTTAGGAAATCTCTATACCGGTGCGACTCAGTGCAGAGACAATCGACGAGTTAACCTTTCGTTCTTGTGAATATCCGGTCTTCATCACCGGTCTTCAAATGCTATCCATAACGTCGAATCACATATTCGGAATGGGATATATGACAAAAAGGTCCTCTCCCGGTGAAACCGAATAGTGAGCGAAATAGTTCAAAAACATATGGATATTGGGATTTTAATTAAGTCACAACTTAAAACCCAAAATTTTCTTTAAATGGTTAAACAAATTACCATTTCAAATTTTTAAACAAAAGATTTTTCTCACAAAAGATCGATTCATAGATTTCCAAAACAATTTCATTTCTAGAGGATCAACCCATTAAATCTTTAAATTAAAGATTTAACGCATAGCTTTCAAATCGTTTTCATAACTTGGAAATTATCTTCATTTCAAATTAGAGATCATTTTAACTCAAATTGGAAGTTCATTTCTTATGTGAAAGCTTTTATTAATTAAAAACAAACAGTTTTCGTTTCAAAAAAATCCAATTATATTTGCTCGAGTTAAAGCCCTTGAATTTAAATTCTAATTCTCAAAATTAATATATTTAAAATGGTTTAACTCATATATAACTGGTATAACATCTTTAATCCCTAATTTCAAATCATAGAATTCAATTTCAAATTTTGAATTTAAATTTAAATCAAATTATTTAAATTCCAAAATTTAATCAAGTTATTCAAAAATAAATTTCATCTTTGAAATTCTATTTCAAAAGCTTTTCACTTTAAAACCCAATCCATTTCAAAATATTTGAATTTAAATATTCAACTTTTAAAATCATTTCAGAATCTGTGACTTAACTGATTTCCTCGTGAAATCCATAATTGTGTGTGTATAGTGTGGTCCAAGGGTTTAACCCAATAGTGCAACATCATAATCATCACAGATCAAATACAACAATATATTCGATAAGCGATATAAATTATAACGCTTATCTTTCATACACAGATTCACAGATATATATATATATATATATATATATATATATATATATATATATCACAGATAATAAATTTCATCATAGATCGCAACACAAATCAAGATAATCATAAAGCATCATATAACAGGGATATCAAACAAATTAATTTTTCAGTCAAGTTTAAACATTCATAAGTAAAATTCATTAGTTGACTGATAAATTTGAATCAACTGTATTAATTATAAATCTGGGTTAATTATCCTAAGTTAATTTCAATTTATTTTTGACTAAAATCCCCTTTTTTTTATTTATTAATTCACTTTTAATTACGGACGAATCAATCTTAATTAATGCATCAATTTGATTAACCCCATTTATTAATTATCCTTTGATTCAATTACACCGACTCAAATAAGATTACGATCACTATTTATCCTGAAAAAAAATACTTAGAGACCTTAATTATTCCTTAATTAATCAAGTCCTCCTTTAATCAAATATAACCCAAATCTTGATTAATTACTTAATTTAATCATTATCACATTTCTTTTGAAGATTATCAAGTCAGACAATTTAAATTCAAGACATTTGCTTTATGACTTTTTTTATTTATTTGATACTTGTTAATATTTAGCTTCAAAAATCTTGTTGCTTTCCTTTACGCTGTAAAACCTCCGTTCTGTATTGTTATTATTATTTATATTTTCTTCTTCTTCCAAGTCAACTTGGTATATGTTTCATACTGGCGTCGTATTATTTACTTAACTTTAAAACCCCTTTCCTTTGCTCTTTTCAAAACTGGTACAGGTCCTAAACTCCTCAAAGTAAAATCCCCAGCAACTCTTCACAATCCCTGACATAGACTCGAGTCCACGCTTGAGCGAACTCGAAGTAGCATGCCTCGTATCCCCTCCTACCTACCCCAGACGAGCATGAGAGGAACAGTGAAAACCCAAATTACTTTGCTTCTTTCCAAATCCCTATATTTCCCAGTTGCACAAGCTTGCACGTACACGTGCACAAACGCCACGACCAACTCCAGTCAACGATGCAGCGCCACCCAAGTCATCAACGACCATCCCAAACGTTTCAAGCCATCCACGATGTAAAATCATCACCGAGACAAAATCGAGCAAGTACAGAGCAACCTCTCTTCTTCCTGAACCCATTCGTTCACCAAAAACCCGCTTCGCCCCACCACGTGACGTCAGCGGAATCCACGCGCACCTGACCAAACCTCCGCCACTCACCCACGAGTCCATCCCCATAGGTGCGATCGCCCAGATTACCGTGATGATGATGCGTTTTGCTCGTGAACAACAGCAAATCAAAACGAGCCCAAAACCCTAGTTTCGATCCAACCCAAAAACTTATTCATTCGAAATTTTTTCTATTATTTTTCCTACACTCGCCATCAAACGAATGACCTTCGTACCAAGAATTGGCCAACTCCATCACGTTGGTCATCAACGATCGCCCAAAATATCCAAAACAAACTTTTCGAAATTCCCAATCGATTATCAATTTAAAAATTACAAAATGTATATTAAAAATCGTGATTTTCGATCACGAACACATTCATGTATTTCAAGACAGAAATTGAATTTATTGATTTTTACCCTATATATATAACCTTACTGTTATTTTTATTCTCTGAAATAGTTTCACAATATTTCTTTTTGGAATTATTTTTAAAAATAAAATCTGGTTGGTATTAACATATTCTTTTTGAAGATTAGGTTCTATGGTAGATTGGAGGAAGAGAATTTGATTTTAAAACAAATTTGGTCTGGAAGAAAAACAAACAGAGGTGAAGAATTCATATATCCTGATATGCAAATATCATATCCGATGTATGTTTGCACAAAAAATGGACAAACACCTCAAATCCGTATTATTTAGTTGATTATATGTTATTTTTCAAGGTTTTAGTTTACTTATACAAATATGTAAAAAGCAAGGACTAAAATGTAAAAGACACGCAGATTTATAGTGGTTCGGCCAGAACGTGCCTACGTCCACTTCATATGTTATTCCCTCTTTTCTTTCGGATTATAAGTACAAAGCTTTAAGTATAAGTATAAGAAAGTTGTTTGAAAGTTCCTTCCTTGCTTGAGCTCTCAAACTTGTCCGCCATTGTTGTACCCCTGCCCCTCTATTTATAGAGTGAGGTTGGAGGCAGGGTTCCTAGATGTATATAGCTGCTGGTGGGCCTGGGTTGAAGCAATCTGGCCTGGCACATCTGGTTCGGCGGAGCTTTGGTTCGGCGAATCTTGGTCCGGTCATAGCTAGGTGGAGCTGCGGTGATTCGGTGGTAGATGGGAGGTGAATTGGTTCGGCTTGGCTTGGGGGGTTGTTTGATTCGGTGGTGTCTAGTCGAGGTTGGTTTGGTGGGTTTTTGGGTCGGTGGTTGCTCGGACCGGTGATGATGGATGGAGTATGGTTCGGTAGGGTGTTGGCTCGGCATTGCGTGGTATGGTGTCGCATGGATATGGAAGTTTGGAGGTTGGTAGAGGAGCTGGTTCGGCACGTAGGGGAGATAGGTTGGTCCGGTACCGAATGGTTCGGTACCGAATGGTTTGGTGGCTTCCTCCTCGTGTTGGTTCGGCAGGCACTCGAAGGACCATTGGTTCGGCCACCCATGATTGCGAATCCGGATGGAACTGACGCTTCTTGGTCTCGAGATCTCCTGGGTGAGAATTCGCCCAACATTTGCCCCCCAAAGTGGGGCACATGCTTGCATGTGTCGCGCTTTGTTTCCCTGCAGTTGAGATAGCTTCATTCGGTCCTGGGTGTGCCGAACCAGTTGGTCCGGTTGTATCTATGCTCGCCTATAAGTAGGGGCCTAGGGCTTCCTTTGTTCCCAACCAAGCGAGTCATCCGGATAAGAAATTCCTACCGAATCAGTCGCTGTGCCGATCCAACCCTTGCTGCCGAACCAGGTATACGCCGAATGGCTTCTTCATTATATTTGGGTTTTACCGAATGGAACTGAGGGCTCCAAGTACCGAATGAGTTCTTGTGTTGGCAATACCGAATGAACCAGGGTTTTTTGAATGTCGAATGGGTGTTCACTTTGCCGAATGGGTGTTCACTTTGCCGAATGGAACTTTAAACCTTTGATACCGAATGGTCTTTTATACTTGGACCATGAGAGAAATCTCCGACTTGTGTATGCTTGCTCGCTTGTATTCCTGTACTTCATGTTCTAACAACACGTCTTTCTCTATTGTGTATGTAGATAAAATGTCCCGTAAAGCGGAAACTCGATCGGACAGTAAGAAGTCCAAGGATAGAGGGGAGTCTTCTTCCGTGCCCCCAGCCCAACCAGGACCGCCGCGACATGGACCTGCCCCGAGGTCGTTAGCGGATGGGTATGGTCCCCAAGAGCTTCTGAACTCTCCCCCTGATTGCTTTCCGAGCTCCCTCAAAGAGGAGCAGCTTGATGTCATTTCTCGTTCCTTCGGGATTGACAGGACTCTTATGCTGTTGCGGGGAGAGGGGGTTATGCCATATGACCCTCCTGAAGTGTACTTTGCGTATAGCAGATATCATTGCATGTGTGGTGCTATCCCGCCTCTCAACGCTTGGATAGTTAGCTTTATCACATATCTGAAGGTGGCTCCATTCCAGCTTCAGCCTAACTCCTATGCCATTCTGGTGAGTCTATTCGTCATCTTTCAGAGGAAATATGGGCGTCCCCCTTCCAACCGGGAGATCCGGTATCTGTACAACTTGAGAGACTACAAGAAGGGGTCTCCATATATCAGTTTGGAAGCGGCCGTGCCCTTCAAGCCTGTTCTAGACTTGTACTCTAAGTTCAGCATGTTCAAGAAGGAATGGTTTTTTATTAGGGATGACACTGTTTCTTTCCGCCTTTTCACTTCCGGCTGGAAGTTGAACTTCATTTATATTTTCCTTGTCCCGATCACAATGCTTCTTCTTATATGTTTTTATTTCTTGCTAGCGACAGGTGGTTTTGCGGTCGTGGAGACTGACTCCTTGGCTCGGATGACTACCGAAATAAAGGTCATTTCGGGAAGGGATAGGTCGGCCTCCTACCTGATCAGGAACGCCACTCTCCTGGAGTATAACTTGATTTTGCCACATCAATCTGTGGTTAAACAGAGAGATACAGCCGAGGAGAGGGCTGCTAAAACTAAGGATGGGGCTACTACGAAGAGTAGCAAGAAGAGACCTTTCTCGATGCCTCCAGCCGTTTGGGGAAAGAAGCTTAAGAAGTCTGATGGACCCTCTCCCAGTACGTGTCCAGATATTCCGGAGGAGGAAGGTGGAGAGGAGGAAAGAGACGAAGAGGAGAGCGGAAGAGATGGAGAAGTTGAAGGACAGGGTGGTAGTGGTGCTGGTGCCTTGACCTCCGAGACAGTGGGGGAGCTTCAGGAGTGGACGGATGAGGCTCTCCGTCAAGCTTTCGGGGAATCGGAGGGAGAACCGGATTTGGCGGAGAAGGCGAAGAAGACTGGCAAGGCCGGGGCTGACGCCGATCCATCCCCTAAGAGCTCCTCAGCTAGGGTGACTCCGGCAGTGCAAGGTGAACTTTTGACTTCTGACAGGGACTTAGGAATATTTTATGGCTCGCTCCCGTCCTGGGATGAAATCCAGGACTTATTGCAGGATCCTATTCCTCCGCAGGGTTTGTATAATAGATGTGTTTTCTCATTCTTTTTTAACTTAACATATTTCTCGAATTATGGACCATTGTATGCTCGTAACACTTGTTCTTTATTACAGGGGCAGGCGAGGTGGCCAAAACTTCAGACGTTCGACACCGCCTTGAACAATTCAAATTGATGAGAGCTGCTACTAAGCCGCCAACTGGCCGTTCCGGGGACGTAGTTAAATATCGCCCTCTTCTTGGAGTCATTGAAGAAGATATCCAGCAGAGGAAGAGGAGGCGATCCTTATTTGATTCACCACCTGGTCCTCAGTCTCCTATTCAGCCTCCCCGAGATACTACGGAGAAGACCATGGAGTTTGTCCCCCCTCCGCCTCCTTCCGAGAACCCTACTGTGATCCGCATAAAACGTCCCGACGTGCCTCGCAATCCCTTTGCCGGCCACCCGGATTTGGACCCAAGCCTTCAGGATATTTTATTTGACGAGGCCACGGGCGAGCATCTTCTCCCCCGCAATCCCATGGTTCGGATTCTTGATGAGGCTAAGTCCCTAGATTTGGACCTGCTCACTACTCGGATAGCTGCCATAGGGGACGAAGCCAAGGCCAACATTGACCGGGTCACGGAGGAGGTCAAGAAGTTGATGGAGCATCATGCTCGACTGGCTAGGGCTGGGGAGGAAATCGGGAGTGCTAACATCCGACTGCGGCTACAGGTTGCTGATCAGGACAAGCAGCTTGCCGATCAGGCTATCTAGATTTCTCAGCACGAGGCAGCCTCCAGGCAGTTGAAGGAGAGTCTGGAAAAGGCCAGCAGGGCAGAATTGCGAAAAATGGAGGCTGCTTGCAAGGGGCGGATTGATATGGCCATTGCGACGGTGGACGAGGTTCGGAATGCGGATCTTGAGCGGATTGAAGAGTTGTCTGGGAGGCTTGAGGCCGCAGAGCTTGCTCAGGCCAAGCTAAAGGAAGAGATGGAGGGAATGAGGAGGTTTCTCCAGGCTGACCGCTTGAGTTATCGATCGGAGAGGGATGTTGCCGTTGCTAAGTTGTTGTCCTCCGAGGCCCGGGCGAGGGAGTTTGAGGAGAATGAGGGGATGATGGATGAGATGTTGCAGGATATGTACTTCCGTACCTGGAAGCAGGGTAATCTATCCTGGATGGATGACTATCCCCGGATCATGGCTAGGATATATCACCGGGCTTTGGAGGAGGCCAAGGCCGATGCGGATAAGGAAGGTGGAGCGGCATTCAGGATGGACGTGGTAACCGCCCAGTTCTCAAAGGAGGATAAGGTAGCGGTGAAGGAGGGGATGCGGCTGCTTGCTGCGGAGGAAGCCGGTGTGCAGTTGGGGGATGAGGACCAAGAAGCGGGCGTCGGTGAGTTTTCCCTTTTTAGCTTTTCATAACTTGATCGTTCGCTGTTTATCTGATGGATTCTTCTTCTAAATTGGACAGGTGGGACTTCTGGTCACCATGCTGGGAGCTCCGACCCTGCGGCTAAGTAGGCTTGGAGAGTTGGTAGGATGAGGGCGAAGCGTGAACGCAGCTGGTCACCTTTTGATTTCTTTTTACTGCCGTTCATGTTAGTCCAAAACATTGACGTAACTGTAATAATATTGTTTGTGATGAATGACGTTTTATAATTTCATAATATAAGCTGATTCCTTTATGTTGGAATGTTATTGCTATTTTGCTGTGCTGTGTAAGTGATGTAACTATGCATATTACTAGTGACTTGACTGTGTCTGATGCCAAGTTTTTTTGCTTAAAGCATAATTTTCTCATTTTGCAATGTAAATGTGATGTGTAAATACGAACTGCAGCTACGTATTAATGTATAAAAGTAGAAGGCACCGCCCTTCATGTTTTGGCCATAGACGGCAATTTCGTGCGCCCTGTAAGACTAAGCACGGAATGCTGTTGAGTGTCTCGTTATCCTATTGTGAGTTTCTGTTCCCATTAGCGAACGTTCCCTATTTCATGTCCTGTACTTTCAAGCACCGTTACGGAGAATAGGAGAAAAGTTTTAAATGACATTGAAATATATGAAAAGTAAAACTTCCAGTCACGGAAGGCCGTCGATGTGCTTAAGTTCGTGGCAAACGGGTTTTGTAGTCACTTTCCCTAGCTGTGGGTCTTGGAGACATTTGTCACCCATCTTACGCCTACTGCGGGGAGTTTTCTTTTTTACCACAGCCGCACTTAAGACACATCGAAGCCGATCGCGCACAGTAACTACTCGGTCCATTATGGCCCGTAATCGTGGGTATTATTCGATTTACTGTGGCCGGCTAGGGTGGGGGCCGATCGTCAACTGTGCACTGCCCCTGGCTGGCCACACCTTATGTTGGGGCTTATGATCGGTTCACAGTCGCCGGCGAGCCGAATCGCTATAATGAGCTGCCATCGGCTATAGTCGGCCTTTTTTATGATGACTTATACTCGGCTCATTACAGTCGGCTTTAAGGGCCGAGGCAAACAATGAGTTAACTCGCGGCAGAGGGATACCGGAGCAAAGTTTCTCATTGGCGAGGGCACAGGAGCGCAGCGTACCTGTTAGATTTTGTCCAGGTGGAGTTGTGTTGTGAAGTTCTGGATTGAAATGTCATCTGCAAAGGATTTTGTTCAACAGCAAAGGATAAAGCTTAACAAGTAGCCAAGATATAAAGGAACAAGTTAACAAGAGCCAAGTTTCTTAAAGTGGTTCGGCACGAAAATGCCTACGTCCACTAATTCTCTTTGTTAATTTACTTCATATGGGCAGTACAAGTTAAGAAAAGTATCGACGGAGGTGTCGGATGTTCCATGCCCTCTGGAACACCTCTCCGTCCACTATTGACAAAATATAAGCTTCGTTGTGGAGATCTTTATGAATTACATAAGGTCCGTCCCAGATGGGGTCCAGTGCCCCGGGGCATGGAAAGATTCTCTTAAGGACAAGGTCTCCGTCTTGTAAGCTGCGATGTTTGACTTTGGGGTTGTATAGTGCTGCCACTTTTTGTCTGTGAGCTGCTGCTTTGAGTGCTGCATCATTTCTTCTCTCCTCAATTAGATCCAAAGACATGTGGAGGAGTTCTTCATTTTCTTCCGGGTTGTAGTGGATCCTACGGTGAGAGGGCACTATAGTTTCAACTGGGAGCATAGCCTCCGATCCGTATGCCAAAGAGAAGGGAGTATGCCCTGTTGAAGTTCTGTAAGATGTGCGATAGGCCCAAAGTGCCGTAGGAAGTTCGTCCACCCAAGCGCCTTTCGACTTTTCAAGTTTCTTCTTGATTAAGGTTTTGAGAATTTTGTTGACAGCTTCTATTTGGCCGTTTGCCTGGGGATAAGCCACGGATGAGAAGCTTTTGTGAATCCCGTGCTCTCGGCACCAGTCGGTGAATTCCTCGCTGTCAAACTGAAGTCCATTGTCTGATACGATTTTGAGTGGTGTTCCATACCTGCACAGAATATTTTTGATTAAGAAGTTGATAACTTTTGCCGAAGATATTTTATTTAGAGGTTCCGCCTCCACCCATTTGGTGAAGTAGTCGACTGCCACAATAGCATATTTGGCTCCGCCTCGGCCCGTTGGCAGTTCGCCAATTAAGTCAATCCCCCATATTGCGAAGGGCCAAGGGCTGGTCATCTGAGTAATTTCATTGGTTGGTAGTCGAGGGATTTTGGCAAATTTCTGACATCTGTCACATTTTTTGACGAAGTCTAAGGCGTCTTTGTTCAAGGTGGGCCAGAAATATCCATATCGGAGTATCTTTTTTGCCATAGTCTGCCCTCCGGTGTGGTCTCCACAACTTCCCTGATGGATGTTGGATAGAATTCCCCTGGCTTCTCTTGCAGCAACGCACCTCAATAAGGGGTTAGAGAAGCTGCGCCGATAGAGGATGCCTTCTTGCATCGTGTAGGGGGAAGCTTTCCTTAGAATTTTATTAACTTCATTTCGCCCGTCTGGTAGGGTGCCGTTTTGTAAGTATTCTCGGATAGGGGTCATCCATGTTTCTTCTTTGGTTGTAGCTATCAGGTTTACTTGCTCAAAATTCGGGGTTAGTAGCCTTGAGACAGTTATCGTTCTAGAAGTGGTATCATCTCCCATGCTAGCTTGCTTTGCCAGTTCGTCGGCCTCTTGATTTTCTTCTTGGGGAATGTGTTTGATCGAGTAGTGATCCAATTAATTGAGCAGCTGCTTGGTCTTTTTCAGATATGTCGTGAGCCGCTCTCCTCGATTCTGGAATTCCCCTAGTATTTGATTTACGATGAGTTGCGAATCACTGCGAAGACATAAGGAACTGACTCCGATCTCCAAGGCGAGCTCTAATCCGGCTATTACTGCTTCATATTCGGCATCATTGTTGGTGGCAGCGAATTCCAGCCTTAATGCATAACGCAGCTTTCTTCCCCTGAGAGTGATGATCACAATGCCTGCCCCCGAGCCTTGTTCGTTCGACGCTCCATCTACGAAGAGATTCCACTTGATATCTTCTGCTATTTCAGATTGGTCCCTACCTTCGCTAGTAGTGAATTCGGCAATGAAATCAGCTATGGCTTGCCCCTTGATAGCGGTGCGAGGATGGTAAGTGGTATCATATTGACTTAGTTCGATGCACCACTTAAGTAATCGCCCAGAAGTGTCGGGGCAATGGAGCACTTGTTTTAGCGGTTGATCGGTTAAAACTCTGATGGAATGAGACTGGAAATTGTGTCGCAGTTTCCTTGATGTGATTAGTAAGCAGTACGCCAGTTTCTCAAGTTTGGGATACTGGGTTTCTGCTCCCGTGAACCACTTGCTTGTGAAGTACACTGGCTGTTGTGTGCGGTTTTCTTCTCTTACCAAAGCGGCGCTTAGGGCATGGGATGACACAGCAAGATATAGGTATAGTTCTTCGCCTTCATTTGACGTTGAGAGTACCGGTGGCCGCTGGAGGTGCTCGATTAGGTTAAGGAAAGCTGCTGAACATTCGTCGGTCCACTCGAATTTTCTTTTGTCTTTCTTCAGGGCTTCGAAGAAAGGAATGCATTTGTCAGTTGCTTTAGAGATGAACCGGCTTAGGGCGGCCACCTTCCCGTTTAAGCTTGGCATTTCTTTCCGAGTGGATGGTATTTTGATATCTTGCAAGGCTCGGACTTGTTCGGGGTTCGCTTCGATCCCTTTGGCATGGACGATGAATCCCAATAACTTTCCTGATGACACTCCGAAGGAGCACTTTAGAGGGTTCAGCTTCATTCCATATTTGCGAAGTATTTGAAACATCTTACCCAAGTGGCTCACATGATCGTTGGCTTTTCTTGACTTCACTAGCATGTCGTCCACATAAACTTCCATGGTTCGTCCTATCAGTTCTGCAAACATCTTGTTGACGAGGCGCTGGTAAGTAGCTCTGGCGTTCTTAAGTCCGAAAGGCATTACTTTGTAGCAGTACAACCCCCGGTCCGTGATGAAACTGGTGTGGTCTTGATCGGGGGCATGCATAGGGATTTGGTTATATCCTGAGTATGCGTCCATAAAGGATAAGAGTTCGTGTCCAGCAGTGCTGTCCACGAGTTGGTCGATTCGGGGGAGTGGGAAGCAGTCTTTCGGGCAGGCGTTATTTAAGTTGGAGAAATCGATGCATGTTCGCCACTTCCCATTAGCTTTCTTTACCAGTACCGGGTTGGCGATCCACTCCGGGTAGATGGCTTCACGTATGAAGTCATTGGCAAGTAAGTTCTTTACTTCTTCCTCGAGGGCTGCTGATCGTTCTGCCCCCATACTTCTCTTCTTTTGCTTTACCGGTACCTTGGTAGGATCGATGTTTAGTGCGTGGCATGCTATGTCCGGGGAGATTCCGGTCATATCGGCGTGCGTCCATGCAAATACATCCATGTTGTGGCGAAGAAAATCAATGAGTTGATTCTTTAATTCTCTTTTTAGCTGAGATCCGACTCTCAGCAGTTTACTTGGGTCGTGCTTGTCTACAGATACGAATTCCATGGCCTCTGCAGGCTCGGCGGTGGCCTCATCCTCTCCGTCCCTGGGATCTAGTTCGTTGAAGGGATCACTTGTATATCGAAGAGGAGGGGCTTTCTTTAATTGCTATGCTTCCAAGCTTTTCATGCAGAGAGTAGTCTCTGCATTCTTCCCTTTATCTTTCTTGCGGTTATTGCGAAGCTCGGTTACATAGCAGTCCCGAGCGACGTCTTGATCTCCTTCTACTTCTCCCACTCCATTATCCGTTGGGAACTTCATCTTCAGGCACCATGGGGCAAGGACAATTTGGAAGTCGGACAAGGCTGGTCTTCCTAAAAAGGCATTGTAGGCCGAGTGGTTGTCTATTAGCACGAATGTTTGTTTCCGAACGACGGAACGGGGATGACTTCCCAATTCAACAAAGAGATCCAATTGTCCGAGAGGCATCTTTGCTTCTCCAGTGAAACCGTGTAGTGGTTTGTTACAGGGGGATACATCCTTCATTGACAGCTTCATTTTGTCGAAAGCATGCTTGAATAGGATATTTACTGAACTTCCAGTGTCCATTAAGATTCGGAAAACTTTGGATGGACCGAACCAGGCAGAGATGACCATAGGATCCATATGAGGGTATTGCCTTCCTTCTAGGTCGCGCCCGCTGAATGTGATATCATTACTTTCCTTCCGCTTAGGGTGGCATTCTTCCATAACAGAATTGACGCAGTCTCCCTCGATTCTGAGTGAGTTTCCATATCTTTCCATTTCTGCCTAGCTCTTGTCAGCGATGTGTGGCCCTCCTGATATTGTATGGACCACTATCTTCTCTTGGCTGGAACCGCTGGTGTTGCGCTTTCCTCCGCCTGTCTCTAGGTGGAGCTGCCCAGGGTTTTCCTTGGTAGGAGCTGGGGTCCTGTCCTGTCCCTTCACATAGCGTTCTAATTTCTTTCTCCTGATGTTTTCTTCAATTAGGTCTCGGAGATGGCGGCATTCATTGGTATCGCGCCCATGAGACTCGTGGAAACGGCAGAATTTTTCTGACTGGATTGCGCGATCTGACTCTTTCTTGTACGGGGGGCGCTTGTATGTGAGTTCGTCCTGGGTGGCCAGGAAGATGTTCTCGACTGTTTCATTCAAGGGAGTGTAAGCGTCAAATCTCGGTCCTGGTCGGTACAAGCGCTATTCTCCCTTCTTGCCCCCTGCATTGTCTCTGGAGTCGTTTCTCCGAATGTCTTTCACTGCGGCAGGGGCGTTTCCATGGGCCGTCTTAGCCTGTGGTCCTGTCTGCCTTTCAATGGCAGCCTCTTCGAATCTCATGTACTTCCCAGCTTCATGAAAGAAATCGGGCAAGGTTGCTGGTTTTTCTTTAGTTAGTCTTCTAGCGAACTTGGTATCTGGGTGCACACCACTACAGAGGGCCATTAGGGTGAGTTTCTCATCGGCATCTTGGACTGCGGCCGCTGCGGCGTTGAACCGGGTTAGATATTGTTGCAGTGTCTCTCCGGATTTCTGTTTGACATTGGATAGAGAATAAGAATCCTTGGGTTGTTCCACATGAATGCGGAACTGGCTAATGAACTTTTCCTTCAACATTTCCCATGAACTGATGGATCCTTGGGGTAGATGGCAGAACCAGGAGGTAGCTAGGTATGCTAAAAATAGTGGAAAGCATTTGCATAATACTCCTTCCGTTGCCCCTCTCATGAGCATATGTTGTGTGTATCTCTACAAGTGTACAACGGGGTCGGAAGTTCCCTTGTACGGTTCCATCGTCGGCATTTTCCACTCTCGAGGGGTGATGGCGGTTTCGATGTCGCGGGTGAAAAGGCTGGTTACCTTAGCGCCTATCCCTCGCTCCCTTTGCTCCCGTCGGATGCATTCCCTGAATAATCGTGCCATTCTTTCATCAGAATTTGGAGCGGACAAGAATGAGCTTGGTTCTTCCCTGCGGGATCGATCTCGTCCGGATGACCTGTAGGGATGGTATAGCCTATCACTTCTGACATTATCCTGTGGCTGTCTTTGGCTACTCGGATGCATGCTAGGACCAGCTACACTTGCCCCCAGCTTTGATCTTCCCCTGCGGGGTTCTGTTTCGAGCATTTCCATGGGGTCAACTTCGGGCTGGGTTCTAGCTCGGCTCCGTTCAGCGGGGTTTCTATGATTAGGTGGCATGACTGGCTCAGCTACATCCGACCCTCGCCTGGTGCCTTCCCCATTGGGTTCGGTTCCAAGCGCTTCCTCGAGTCGGAGTTCGAGCTGAGTCCGGGTGCGGCCCCTTTCACTGTTGTTCCTGTTGATAGCTTCTTCGAAGAGGGAAGACCTTTGTTGTCTCTGAGATCCTCCAGATTGAGACTCACCGCATGATTCAGTGTTGCGGTTGGATTCTTCGGCATCCCTCAAGCGTGACATGAATTGGTTCACCAAAGCTTCTTGTTGGGATGCGAAGCGGTCAGTTACTTCAGTCACAACGCTGTCTAGATCTGCCCTAGTGATTGCTGCCGGTTGTTCTGCGGCAGGTGCTGTTGGATTTTCCTGATCTGCTGTCGTAGTGGGGTGGTTCTCTTGATCTGGATCCACTGGATTTGGGGCACTGCTGGTTGCAACGTTCTTTCCCTTATTGGTGTCTTTTCTCGGCCTGGAAGTCATGTTTCCTAGGCAATGAAGGGTGCTATAGGGAAACAAGGTTGAATGAGCGAAGCTGAAGCTTCGAGTTCCAAATTCTCAGTGAAAGCACCAAAAATGTTTGCACAAAAAATGGACAAACACCTCCAATCCGTATTATTTAGTTGATTATATGTTATTTTTCAAGGTTTTAGTTTACTTATACAAATATGTAAAAAGCAAGGACTAAAATGTAAAAGACACGCAGATTTATAGTGGTTCGGCCAGAACGTGCCTACGTCCACTTCATATATTATTCCCTCTTTTCTTTCGGATTACAAGTACAATGCTTTAAGTACAAGTATAAGAAAGTTGTTTCAAAGTTCCTTCCTTGCTTGAGCTCTCAAACTTGTCCGCCATTGTTGTACCCCTGCCCCTCTATTTATAGAGTGAGGTTGGAGGCAGGGGTCCTGGATGTATATAGCTGCTGGTGGGCCTGGGTTGAAGCAATCTGGCCTGGCACATCTGGTTCGGCGGAGCTTTGGTTCAACGAATCTTGGTCCGGTCATAGCTAGGTGGAGCTGCGGTGATTCGGTGGTATATGGGAGGTGAATTGGTTCGGCTTGGCTTGGGGGGTTGTTTGATTCGGTGGTGTCTAGTCGAGGTTGGTTTGGTGGGTTTTTGGGCCGGTGGTTGCTTGGACCGGTGATGATGGATGGAGTATGGTTCGGTAGGGTGTTGGCTCGGCATTGCGTGGTATGGTGTCGCATGGAGGTGGAAGTTTGGAGGTTGGTAGAGGAGCTGGTTCGGCACGTAGGGGAGATAGGTTGGTCCGGTACCGAATGGTTCAGTACCGAATGGTTTGGTGGCTTCCTCCTCGTGTTGGTTCGGCAGGCACTCGAAGGACCATTGGTTCGGCCACCCATGATTGCGAATCCGGATGGAACTAACACTTCTTGGTCTCGAGATCTCCTGGGTGAGAATTCGCCCAACAATGTACATATAACCATGCAGGGAAACAAACAAAACATTTTCCTGACATACTTTCATCAAAAATCCAGAAAATCAAGAAACATAGATAATTTTAGTGAATTTGCTCACCTATGGGTTTTGAAACAGAGGCCTGGAAACTTGCATGCTTTGATTTGCTTTTACTTTGATTGAGTTTGTTTGTGATCTAGAATCCCAGGTTGAAGATTTGCATTGTTTTTTTTTTCCTTTGTTTTTGACTTCTATTATTTTTGGTTTGCTTCCATTTTACTCAATTGTGATAAATGAACTGAGATGAGGATTGTTGATATAAAGTAGAAAGTGTACAGGTGATGTAATCTCTTCCCTGTACTAAAGTTGTGGCTGCATTATATTTTTAAACAATTCGAACTGACTATTTGTGCTGCTGAGATGATGGCAATAAATGCATGTCCCCCCTACTTAGCTACAACATAACCTATCTGTATGTATTGCTATATACACATCCTATTTTGCTGTGTTTTGTTTTCCCTACTCAGCCTAAATACTTTGTTCTTTCTAGCCTATACTTATTCAATTTTGCTTGTACAATAGATATTTACTGTCTTATGCTTTGTTTTGTACAAACATATTTTTTTTTTTATTGACTTCGGCTGAGAAGATGTTGCTTTGGTTTTTTTTTTAAGTGTACATACTTGCATTTTATTTGGGTGGCTGTACATCACTTGTTGATTTTCTTTGTACTTTGCTTGAGTTAATTATATGAGTATTTTATATCCTACTTTACATTTGTTTTGGTATTCTTTGTTAAAGTTTTGTTTTCAAGTTTAAGTGTATTTATTACTTTTGTGCTTATATCGTATTATATGTCTTATTTTATATTTTTTCTACACATTTATTTCCATAGTTTATATTTTATTTCTTTTGTTTCATAATTTTACATTGTGTCTTGTTATTTGTTTTATTAATGTGCATTGATTTTATAACATAATGTTAATTGTTTGTTATTTTTATAATTTATCTTATAATTATATTTGTTTGAAATATTTGTTTAACATCAACACAACTTCATTCTACTGTTTTATAATTTTCAAATATTCGATTATTAAAATTTTACTAACAGTTTGTATAAATTACTAAATATTTTAACAATTTTTACTCGAAATAGAAATTAATTATCAATTTAAATAAAATTGAAATTCGGGATCGTTACAGTACTGTTCCATTTCAATTCCATGCACGCATTTCTAGAAGTCCTACGACACTGTTTCGCCATTTCGGACTGATGTTGCACCTTGCACCGTGGATGTTGCACCCTTTAGATATCGATTATTCAGACGGCCAGCTCGTTTAGAGTTACGGGAGCGATAACCTGTCAAAACGAAGGCCACGGTGAGTTCTACGGCTTTGACAGCTTTTAGCCGTCAACGGATAGATTAATGCCCAAAAAGGACAGCCCGAATCTCAATCGGGTCACGTAAGTTTTTTACCCTTCGTTTTTTCGACACGTGTATTTTTACGGTAAAACGGGATTACCTAGGCTGGTCTTCGATTTACCATTGCTGGAGAGTGGTGCACCATGGTACTGTTCCGTTTCAAATCCATGCACACATTTCTAAAAGTCGTACGGCACTATTTCACCATTTCGGACGGATGTTGCACCTTGCACCGTGGATGTTGCATCGTGTAGATATCGATTATTCGGACAAGCATAATTTCTGGCTCGTTTAGAGTTACGGGAGCAATAACTTGTCAAAACGAAGGCCACGGTGAGTTCTATGGCTTTGACAGCTTTCAGCCGTCAACGGATAGATTAATGCCCAAAAAGGACAACCCCAATCACAATCGGGTCTCGTAAGTTTTTTACCCTTCGTTTTTTCAACACGTGGATTTTTACGGTAAAACGGGATTACCGTGGCTCGTCTTCGATTTACCATCGCTGGAGAGTGATGCACCATGGTACTGTTGCATTTCAAATCCATGCACGCATTTCTAAAAGTTGTACATCACTGTTTCTCCATTTTGGATGGATGATGCACCTTGCACCGTGGATGTTGCACCCTATAGATATCGATTATTCGGACGGCCTTAACTTCTGGCTCGTTTAGAGTTACGGGAGCCATAACCTGTCAAAACTAAGGCCACGGTGAGTTCTACGGCTTTGACTGCTTTCAGCCGTCAACGGATAGATTAATGCCCAAAAAGGACAACCCGAATCTCAATCGGGTCTCGTAAGTTTTTCACCCTTTGTTTTTTCGACACATGGATTTTTACGATAAAACGGGATTACCGTGGCTGGTCTTCGATTTACCATCGCTGGAGAGTGGTTCACCATGGTACTGTTCCGTTTCAAATCCATGCATGTATTTCTAAAAGTCGGACGGCACTGTTTCGCCATTTCGGACGGATGTTGCACCTTGCACCGTGGATGTTGCACCCTATAGATATCGATTATTCGGTCGGCCATAACTTATGGCTCGTTTAGAGCTACGGGAGCGATAACCTGTCTAAACGAAGGCCACGGTGCGTTCTACGGCTTTGACAGCTTTCAGCCGTCAACGGATAGACTAATGCCCAAAATGGACAACCCGAATCTCAATCGGGTCTCGTAAGTATTTTACCCTTCGTTTTTTCGACACGTGGATTTTTATGGTAAAACGGGATTACCGTGGCTCGTCTTCGATTTACCATCGCTAGAGAGTGGTGCACCATGGTACTGTTCCATTTCAATTCCATGCACGCATTTCTAAAAGTCGTACGACACTGTTTCGCCATTTCGGACTGATGTTGCACCTTGCACCGTGGATGTTGCACCCTGTAGATATCGATTATTCGGATGGCCATAATTTCTGGCTCGTTTAGAGTTACGGGAGCGATAACCTGTCAAAAAGAAAAACACAGTGAGTTCTACGGCTTTGACATCTTTCAGCCGTCAACGGATAGATTAATGCCCAAAAAGGACAGCCCGAATCACAATCGGGTCACGTTAGTTTTTTACCCTTCGTTTTTTCGACACGTGTATTTTTACGGTAAAATGGGATTACCATGGCTGGTCTTCGATTTACCATTGCTGGAGAGTGGTGCACCATGGTACTGTTCCGTTTCAAATCCATGCACGCATTTCTAAAAGTCGTACGGCTTTGTTTCGCCATTTCGAACGGATGTTGTACCTTGCACCGTGGATGTTGCACCGTGTAGATATCGATTATTCGGACGGCCATAATTTCTGGCTCGTTTAGAGTTACGGGAGCGATAACCTATCAAAACGAAGGCCACAGTGAGTTCTACGTCTTTGACAGCTTTCAGCCGTCAACGGATAGATTAATGCCCAAAAAGGACAACCCCAATCTCAATCGGGTCTCGTAAGTTTTTTACCCTTCGTTTTTTCGACACGTGGATTTTTATGGTAAAACAGGATTACCGTGGCTCGTCTTCAATTTACCATCGCTGGAGAGTGATGCACCATGGTACTGTTCCGTTTCAAATCCATGCATGCATTTCTTGAAGTCGTACAGCACTGTTTCGCCATTTCGGACGGATGTTGCACCTTGCACCGTGGATGTTGCACCCTGTAGATATCGATTATTCGGACGGCCATAACTTCTGGCTTGTTTAGAGTTACGGGAGCCATAACCTATCAAAATGAAGGCCACGGTTAGTTCTACGGCTTTGACTGCTTTCAGCCGTCAACGGATAGATTAATGCCCAAAAAGGACAACCCGAATCTCAATCGGGTCTCGTAAGTTTTTCACCCTTCGTTTTTTCGACACATGGATTTTCACGGTAAAACGGGATTACCGTGGCTGGTCTTCGATTTACCATTGGTGGAGAGTGGTGCACCATGGTACTGTTCCGTTTCAAATCCATGCACGCATTTCTAAAAGTCGTACGGCACTGTTTCGCTATTTCGGACGGATGTTGCACCCAGTAGATAACAATTATTAGGACGGCCATAACTTCTGGCTCGTTTAGATTTACGGCAGCGATAACCATTCAAAACGAAGGCCACGATGAGTTCCACGGCTTTGACCGCTTTCAGCCGTCAACGGATAGATTAATGCCCAAAAAGGACAACCCAAATCTCAATCGGGTCTCGTAAGTTTTTTACCCTTCGTTTTTTCGACACGTGCATTTTTACGGTAAAACGGGATTACCGTGGATGGTCTTCGAATTACCATCGCTGGAGAGTGGTGCACCATGATACTGTTCCGTTTCAAATCCATGCATGTATTTGTAAAAGTCGGACGACACTGTTTCACCATTTCGGACGGATGTTGCACCTTGCACCGTGGATGTTGCACCCTGTAGATATCGATTATTCGGACGACCATAACTTATGGCTCGTTTAGAGTTACGGGAGCGATAACCTATCTAAACGAAGGCCACGGTGAGTTCTACGCTTTGACGGCTTTCAGCCGTCAACGGATAGATTAATGCCCAAAAAGGACAACCCGAATCTCAATCGGGTCTCGTAAGTTTTTCACCCTTTGTTTTTTCGACACATGGATTTTTACGGTAAAACGGGATTACCGTGGCTGCTCTTCAATTTACCATTGCTGGAGAGTGGTGCACCATGGTACTGTTCTGTTTCAAATCCTTGCACGCATTTCTAAAAGTCGTACGGCACTGTTTCGCCATTTCGGACGGATGTTGCACCTTGCACCGTGGATGTTGCGCCCTGTAGATAACGATTATTCGGACGGCCATAACTTCTGGCTCGTTTAGATTTACGGGAGCGATAACCAGTCAAAACGAAGGCCACGGTGAGTTCTATGGCTTTGACCGCTTTCAGCCGTCAACGGATAGATAAATGCCCAAAAAGGATAACCCGAAACTCAATCGGGTCTCGTTAGTTTTTTACCCTTCGTTTTTTCGACACGTGGATTTCTACAGTAAAATGGGATTACCATGGATGGTCTTCGATTTACCATCGCTGGAGAGTGGTGCACCATGGTACCGTTCCGTTTCAAATCCGTTCATGCATTTCTAAAAGTCGTACGACACTGTTTCGCCATTTCGGACGGATGTTGCGTCTTGCACCGTGGATGTTGCATCCTGTAGATATCGATTATTCGGACGGCCATACCTTCTGACTCGTTTAGAGTTAAGGGAGCGATAACCTGTCAAAACGAAGGCCATAGTGAGTTCTACGGCTTTGACAGCTTTCAGCCGTCAACGGATAGATTAATGCCCAAAAAGGACCACCCGAATCTCAATCGGGTCTCGTAAGTTTTTTATCCTTCGTTTTTTTGACACGTGGATTTTTACGGTAAAACGGGATTACCGTGGCTGGTCTTCGATTTACCTTCGCTGGAGAGTGGTGCACCATGGTATTGTTCTGTTTCAAATCCATGCATGTATTTCTAAAAGTCGGACGGCACTGTTTCACCATTTCGGACGGATGTTGCACCTTGCACCGTGGATGTTTCACCCTATAGATATCGATTATTCGGACGGCCATAACTTTTGGCTCGTATAGAGTTACGGGAGCCGATAACCTGTCTAAACGAAAGCCACGGTGAGTTCTACGATTTCGACAGCTTTCAGCTGTCAACGGATAGATTAATGCCCAAAAAGGACAACCCGAATCTCAATCGGGTCTCGTAAGTTTTTCACCCTTCGTTTTTTTGACACATGCATTTTTACGGTAAAACGGGATTACCGTGGCTGGTCTTTGATTTACCATCGCTGGATAGCGGTTCACCATGGTACTGTTCCGTTTCAAATTCATGCATGTATTTCTAAATGTCGGACGACACTGTTTCGCCATTTCAGACGGATGTTGCACCTTGAACCGTGGATGTTGCACAATATAGATATCGATTATTCGGACGGCCATAACTTATGGCTCGTTTAGAGTTACGGGAGCGATAACCTGTCTAAACGAAGGCCACGGTGAGTTCTACGGCTTTGACAGCTTTCAGCCGTCAAAGGATAGACTAATGCCCAAAAAGGACAACCCGAATCTCAATTGGGTCTCGTAAGTATTTTACCCTTCGATTTTTCGACACGTGGATTTTTACGGTAAAACGGGATTACCATGGCTCGTCTTCGATTTACCATCGCTGGAGAGTGGTGCACCATGGTACTGTTCCGTTTCAATTCCAGGCACGCATTTCTAAAAGTCGTACGACACTGTTTCGCCATTTCGGACTGATGTTGCACCTTGCACCGTGGATGTTGCACCCTGCAGATATCGATTATTCGGACGGCCATAAATTCTGGCTCGTTTAGAGTTACGGGAGCGATAACCTGTCAAAAAGAAGGCCACAGTGAGTTCTACGGCTTTGACAGCTTTCAGCCGTCAACGGATAGATTAATGCCCAAAAAGGACAGCCCGAATCTCAATCGGGTCACGTTAGTTTTTTACCCTTCGTTTTTTCGACACGTGTATTTTTACGGTAAAACGGGATTACCGTGGCTGGTCTTCGATTTACCATTGCTGGAGAGTGGTGCACCATGGTACCGTTCCGTTTCAAATCCATGCACTCATTTCTAAAAGTCGTACGGCTTTGTTTCGCCGTTTCGGACGGATGATGCACCTTGTACCGTGGATGTTGCACCGTGTAGGTATCGATTATTCGGACGGCCATAATTTCTGGCTCGTTTAGAGTTACGGGAGCGACAACCTGTCAAAACGAAGGCCACGGTGAGTTCTACGCCTTTGACAGCTTTCAACCGTCAATGGATAGATTAATGCCCAAAAAGGAGAACCCCAATCTCAATCGGGTCTCGTAAGTTTTTCACCCTTCGTTTTTTTGACACATGCATTTTTACGGTAAAACGGGATTACCGTGGCTGGTCTTCGATTTACCATCGCTAGAGAGCGGTTCACCATGGTACTGTTCCGTTTCAAATTCATGCATGTATTTCTAAATGTCGGACGACACTGTTTCGCCATTTCAGACGGATGTTGCACCTTGAACCGTGGATGTTGCACAATATAGATATCGATTATTCGGACGGCCATAACTTATGGCTCGTTTAGAGTTACGGGAGCGATAACCTGTCTAAACGAAGGCCACGGTGAGTTCTACGGCTTTGACAGCTTTCAGCCGTCAAAGGATAGACTAATGCCCAAAAAGGACATCCCGAATCTCAATTGGGTCTCGTAAGTATTTTACCCTTCGATTTTTCGACACGTGGATTTTTACGGTAAAACGGGATTACCATGGCTCGTCTTCGATTTACCATCGCTGGAGAGTGGTGCACCATGGTACTGTTCCGTTTCAATTCCAGGCACGCATTTCTAAAAGTCGTACGACACTGTTTCGCCATTTCGGACTGATGTTGCACCTTGCACCGTGGATGTTGCACCCTGCAGATATCGATTATTCGGACGGCCATAATTTCTGGCTCGTTTAGAGTTACGGGAGCGATAACCAGTCAAAACGAAGGCCACGGTGAGTTCAACGGGTTTGACAGCATTTAGCCGACAATGGATAGGTTAATGCCCAAAAAGGACAGCCCGAAATTCAATCGGGTCACGTAAGCTTTTTACCCTTCGTTTTTTCGACACGTGTATTTTTACGGTAAAACGGGATTACCGTGGCTGGTCTTCGATTTACCATTGCTGGAGAGTGGTGCACCATGGTACTGTTCCGTTTCAAATCCATGCACGCATTTCTATAAGTCGTACGGCACTATTTCGCCATTTCGGACGGATGTTGCACCTTGCACCGTGGATGTTGCACCGTGTAGATAACGATTATTCGGACGGCCATAATTTCTGGCTCGTTTAGAGTTACGGGAGCGATAACCTGTCAAAACGAAGGCCATGGTGAGTTCTACGGCTTTTACAGCTTTCAGCCGTCAACGGATAGATTAATGCCCAAAAAGGAAAACCCCAATCTCAATCGGGTCTCGTAAGTTTTTTACCCTTTGTTTTTTCGACACGTGGATTTTTACGGTAAAACGGGATTACCGTGGCTCGTCTTCGATTTACCATCACTGGAGAGTGATGCACCATTGTACTGTTCCGTTTCAAATCCAAGCACGCATTTCTAAAAGTCGTACAGCACTGTTTCGCCATTTCGGACGGATGTTGCACCTTGCACCGTGGATGTTGCACCCTGTAGATATCGATTATTCGGACGGCCATAACTTCTGCCTCGTTTAGAGTTACGGGAGCCATAACCTGTCAAAACGGAGGCCACGGTGAGTTCTACGGCTTTGAATGCTTTCAGCCATCAACGGATAGATTAATGCCCAAAAAAGACAACCCGAATCTCAATCGGGTCTCGTAAGTTTTTCACCCTTTGTTTTTTCGACACATGGATTTTTACGGTAAAACGGGATTACCATGGCTGGTCTTTGATTTACCGTTGCTGGAGAGTGGTGCACCATGGTACTGTTCCGTTTCAAATCCATGCACGCATTTCTAAAAGTCGTACGGCACTGTTTCGCCATTTTGGACGGATGTTGCACCTTGCACCGTGGATGTTGCACCCTGTAGATAACGATTATTCGAACGGCCATAACTTCTGGCTCGTTTAGATTTACGGTAGCGATAACCAGTCAAAACGAAGGCCACGGTGAGTTCCACGGCTTTGACAGCTTTCAGCCGTCAACGGATAGATTAATGCCCAAAAAGGACAACCCGAATCTCAATCGGGTCTCGTAAGTTTTTTACCCTTCGTTTTTTCGACACGTGGAATTTTACGGTAAAACTGGATTACCGTGGCTGGTCTTCGAATTACCATCGCTGGAGAGTGATGCACCATGGTACTGTTCCGTTTCAAATCCATGCATGTATTTCTAAAAGTCGGACGCACTGTTTCGCCAATTCGGACGGATGTTGCACCTTGCACCGTGGATGTTGCACCCTATAGATATCGATTATTCAGACGGCCATAACTTATGGCTCGTTTAGAGTTACGGGAGCGATAGCCTGTCTAAACTAAGGCCACGGTGAGTTCTACGGCTTTGATAGCTTTCAGTCGTAAACGGATAGATTAATGCCCAAAAAGGACAACCCGAATCTCAATCGGGTCTCGTAGGTATTTCATCCTTCGTTTTTTCGACACATGGATTTTTACGGTAAAACGGGATTACCGTGGCTGGTCTTCAATTTACCACTACTGTAGAGAGGTGCACCATGGTACTGTTCCGTTTCAAATCCATGCACGCATTTCTAAAAGTCGTACGGCACTGTTTCGCCATTTCGGACGGGTGTTGCACCTTGCACCGTGGACGTTGCACCCTGTAGATATCGATTACTCGGACGGCCATAAATTCTAACTCGTTTAGCGTTACGGGAGCCATAACTTATCAAAACGAAGGCCACGGTGAGTTCTACGGCTTTGACAGCTTTCAGCCGTCGACGGATAGATTAATGCCTAAAAAGGACAACCCCAATCTCAATCGGGTCTCGTAAGTTTTTCACCCTTCGTTTTTTCGACACCGGATTTTTACGAAAAATCGGGATTACCGTGGCTCGTCTTCGATTTACCATCGCTGGAGAGTGGTGCAACATGGTACTGTTCCGTTTCAAATCCATGCACGCATTTCTAAAAGTCGTACGGCACTGTTCCACCATTTCGGACGGATGTTGCACCTTGCACCGTGGATGTTGCACCCTGTAGATATCGATTATTTGGACGGCCATAACTTTTGGCTCGTTTAGAATTACGGGAAGCATAACCTGTCAAAACGAAGGCCACGGTGAGTTCCACGGCTTTGACAGCTTTCAGCCATCAACTGATATATTAATGCCCAAAAAGGACAATCCCAATCTCAATCGGGTCTTGTAAATTTTTTACCCTTCGTTTTTTCGACACAGGATTTTTACGGTAAAACGGGATTACCGTGGCTCGTCTTCGATTTATCATCACTGGATAGTGGTGCGCCATAGTACTGTCCCGTTTCAAATCCATGCACGCATTTCTAAAAGTCGTATGGCACTGTTTCGCCATTTCGGACGGATGTTGCACCTTGCACCGTGGATGTTGCACCCTGTAGATATCGATTATTCGGACGGCCATAACTTCTGGCTCGTTTAGATTTACGGGAGCCATAACCTGTCAAAACGAAGGCCACGGTGAGTTCTACGGCTTTGACAGCTTTCATCCGTCAACGGATAGATTAATGCCCAAAAAGGACAACCCGAATCTCAATCGGGTCTCGTAAGTTTTTTACCCTTCGTTTTTTCGACACGTGGATTTTTACGGTAAAACGGGATTACCGTGGCTCGTCTTCGATTTACCATCGCTGGAGAGTGGTGCACCATGGTACTGTTCCGTTTCAAATCAATGCATGCATTTCTAAAAGTCGTACGGCACTGTTTCGCCATTTCGGATGGATGTTGCACCTTGCACCGTGGATGTTGCACCCTGCATATATCAATTATTCGGACGGCCATAACTTCTGGCTCGTTTAGAGTTACGGGAGCCATAACCTGTCAAAACGAAGGCCACGGTGAGATCTACGGCTTTGACAGCTTTCAGCCATCAATGGATTGATTAATGCCCAAAAAGGACAGCCCGAATCTCAATCGGGTCACGTAAGTTTTTTACCCTTCATTTTTTCGACACGTGTATTTTTACGGTAAAACGGGATTACCGTGGCTGGTCTTCGATTTACCATTGCTGGAGAGTGGTGCACCATGGTACTATTCCGTTTCAAATCCATGCACGCATTTCCAAAAGTCGTACGACACTGTTTCGCCATTTCGGACGGATGTTGCACCTTGCACCGTGGATGTTGCACCCTGTAGATATCGATTATTCGGACGGCCATAACTTCAGGCTCGTTTAGAGTTAGGGGAGCCATAACCTGTCAAAACGAATGCCTCGATGAGTTCTACGGCTTTGACAGCTTTCAGCCGTCAACGGATAGATTAATGCACAAAAAGGACAACCTGAATCTCAATCGGGTCTCGTAAGTTTTTTTGTGACGACCGCCCATGACTCCCGCACCAAAACAAGAGAAAAGTGCGCTGAAAGGTGTGCAAGGCAGCCATGGACGATAGTCAGGGAAAAATAAAATCGCAGAATCTCTATCGTAACTCACAGCGCATGGATAAAATACAATAGAGAAATATATAGTGAAGTCTCATAACAGAAAATCATCATATAAGCATCACAGAAGTTTTATACAATCATCCTCACAAATCCATACATGAAAGCCTCACTACAATCACTCAACCAAATACAGCAGCGGATACCCAGTACATATAGTAAGAAAAACTAATATGCAAAGCCTCCTGCTCGTCTTCGTCATCTTCAGCGGAGAACTCTAAGCACAGCACCTGCCACCTGCTACCTAGTCTGCCCATCCCAACATGGATGAACAGCCCAAGGTAATAAGAGGAGACATAAAACCTTGAGTCAGACAAAGTCTTAGTGAGCAGTAAATTAACTATCAAACATACCAAAAGAGCATAAGGAATAAAAGGAATAGGAACCAAACCATCCCACTCCACCTCTTCTCACAGTGATAGCCCCCAGACACACAATAAGGAGAAGCAATCATAACATAGCAGATAATTAAAGTAAAACAATAATCACTCGAGTCAAGGGTGATGCTTTCCAAATACAAACCCCCAAGGCCTAAACCAAGATCAGATAAGCACCCAGAAAACACCACTCTTGAGGCCGAATGATAATACAACCAAACATCCATGACTCTGGCTATCACTGTTATCATTGCTGGGATACCACCGTTAATTGAATGACCACCTGTCAAGGGCTAATGGTAACCCCGGTCTAGTCATAACTCCGCACGTCATCGTGACCCGTGCCTAAGCCGAACGCATCAGCCCAGAGTACTAGCACGTCATCGTGACCCGTTCCAACGTACCCTTGCTTTGAGTATGCTAGAACCTTCAACAACGATGAGATCTCAGCCTCCTAGTCATCCTCCTTGACGACTATTTCCATACTAGCCCAAGCGCCTCTCAAGCTAACCATTATCCACCCCAACCCGGACCGCATCACCGAGTTATAACTTTGCACGTCGTCATGACCCGTGCTTGGAACGTCTTCGTGACCCATCCCATCACAACATATGTCTTGCCTCATCACATCATAGCAAAGTCCCTCATCTTGGAACGTCATCATGACCCGTCCCATCTCAACATAAGCCTTGCCTCATCACATCATAGCAAAGTCCCAACTCAATCATGCTTTGCCTTCCCGCATCATGGCAAGATCCCACATCCTCGAATCCATCCATATGAGCTTCCACATCCGCTTCATATGCTACAGGCAGCTTTCACCATTCAAGAGCCTTTCCACTTAGCTTTTGAATCATCTCGAATTAACTTGTTCCAAATTAACCATTAGCTAACTTGAAACAATCTAAATCAACCATCAATACAAACAATCAAGCATTCAAACAAGATCTAACAAGCAATATTAACTATAATGGCAGTTTCGTAATTAAATGAGCAAAAGTCCAACATATGTGAAATCATGGTTTTTAGCATAGATCTATCAAATCTAAAACATGGGTTTTGTTTCTAATACTTATTAAATGAACTTGCATAAGTAAACATCTTCACAAATGGTGGATCTACATGCAGACTTTAGGAAAATGAGATAAAACACTATCTTAAACACATAAACTAGCCACCAATCCCATATACTCCCTTGGATCCGCGTGAGAGATAACTACCACTCACCAAATCACCAAAACAACCTAAAAATCTAAACACTTCAGATCTGGACAGCGAAGATCACGGCTTGATCCGGCGAAATCTCACTCAAAACGATGAAATCTAGCTTGAACGGATGAAGATCTTCAACTTGGACACTTGGATCTTCGATCTCGATCTTCGATCTTGGATGGATGCTAACACTTGATTTGAATGGAGAAAAGAAGATGAAGAAATGTTGTAGACAAGTCTTCAAAATGGCAGCACTTCGTCGCTTCAAAAACCGGTGCCAAAAAGTGAGCCGAACACCTCTATTTATAGGCTGGACTGTCCATGAGTCGTCGCCTATGACTCGTCGCCGACCCAACTTCTGAATCGCCCCCGACTCATCCATGCCGACTCAACACAAGCTTCACACGACTCAAGCCTTCTAACATCTCACGCGACTCAACGGCTCAAACACACTGCCGACTCAACGACTTAAGACTCCACGACTTAACTCACTGCCTGCCCAAAACACCTAGCCGACTCAACTACGCTGCCGACTCACGACTCAATACTAACACAGCCAAACGACTCAACTAAGACGCGACTCAATACCCTGCCGACTCAACCTCCTAGCCGCTAACCCTTAAGTCGCTACACTACTTAAGTCGGCAACCCCTTTAGGTCGAACCATCCTATGAGTCGGTCTCCTCTTAACTCGGCAAACCACTGTCTTCTATGAGTCGCCTAACCTCTTGAGTCGGTCTCCTATGAGTCGCAACCCATTATGAGTCGGTCACTAGCTAATTCCATGACTCGCTCAATCCACTAAGTCGCTCTTAACACTATGGGTCGTTAATTCTCATGAGTCGGCCACTATGAGTCGGTCACGACTCAGGCCTTAACTCGGCTATGATTATGAGTCGGTCACGACTCATCACTTCACTCGAGTTAACTTCTAAACGACTCAAGCTAGAGACATCACAAACAACACTAACGACCTGCAAATTCTACGATCTATCGACACGTAAAAATACGGGTCGTTACATTCTCTCCCCCTTAGGAATTTCGCCCCCGAAATTCCAAGCAAACAACAGCAATCAAAATTATTCTGCATGCCTACCATCCATAGCAATCAACAAACCATGCATCCAATTCTAGCCTAGCATGCAGAATTCTAAGACTTAGAACAAGCTACAAATTCATGAGATGTCACGACACCTTAGGGCCATACCTCGAAGAGTCCTGGATGAGCTGCCTTCATCCTCTCTTCCTCCTCCCATGTACAGTCGTTAACATCATCACTCCATTGTACCTTGAGCAACGTAATCGTCTTCCTCCTAAGCTGTTTCGTATCGGTTTCAACAATACGAAGCGGCTTACGAGGTCTCGTAACCACGGGATCAACCTCTAAGTCTTCACAGCTATCAGCAGAAACCACTGTAGTTGGGTCGTGCACATACTTCCGTAGATAAGATACATGAAAAACATTGTGCACACCCGCCATCTTTTCCGGTAACTCCAACCTATAAGCGAGCTTTCCAATTCGCTCGATAATCGGGAATGGTCCCACAAATCTCGGAGTTAACTTTCCTTTCCTCCCGAATCTAATAACATTCTTCAATGGAGAAATCTTCACAAAAACCATATCACCCACGTCAAATTCCAAATCCTTTCGACGATTATCCGCATAACTCTTCTGACGATCTTGGGCTGCCTTCATTCTTTGCCGAATGATCTCTATACAATCCGAAGTCTGTCTAATCATTTCTGGCCCAAGTATCAGCTTTTCTCCGGTTTCCAACCAACATGTCGGAGAGTTACACGGTCTTCCATATAATGCCTCATATGGTGCCATACCAATACTCGACTGATAACTGTTATTATATGCAAATTCCACCAAATGAAGGTGATCTTCCCATGATCCTCCGAAGTCCAAAACACATGCTCTAAGAAGATCTTCCAAAACCCGGTTGACTCTCTCAGTCTGACCATCTGTTTGAGGGTGATAAGCTGTACTCAAACTCAACTTGGTTCCCAAAACTTCCTGGAAGCTCTTCCAAAATCTACTAGTGAACAATGGATCTCGATCGCTCACTATACTCTTCGGAACACCATGGAATCGAACAATCCACTTCACATACAATTCAGCCAACTTCGATGCAGTCCTAGTCGATCGAACAGGAATGAACCTTGCACTCTTGGTCAAACGATCTACTATGACCCAAATCCCTTCATTCCCCGCTCTTGTCCTAGGTAGACCATCGATAAAATCCATCGACACTTGCTCCCACTTCCATGTAGGAATCTCTAATGGCTGAAGTAAACCACTGGGCTTCTTCTGCTCAGCTTTCACCAACTGGCAATTCATACATTTGGAAATAAAATTTCCAACATCCTTCTTCATACCTTCCCAGTAGTAAGCTCTCTTCATATCCCGATACATCTTATTACCACCTGGATGAATCGTCAACTTTGAGTGATGACTTTCCCTCAGAACTTCATCTCTCAATCCATCAATATCGGGAACAACCAATCGTCCTTGCTTTCGAAGCCAACCCTCTCGATCGACCTCGAATTCTTTATCCTTCTCTGGTTCCAATCCAGATTTCAAATCACGAACAATCTTGACAAGCTTATCATCTCTCTTTTGGCTCTCACCAATCCTTTCCACAAGAGTAGGTCTTATCGATAAGTTTGCCAACATTTGAGGTTCCAATTCACATCTAGGCCTGAAGTCAAACTCAGCCAAATACTCGAGACTCTTCCACTCCGAAAACATGGCTCCCAAAACTGCATGTCTTCGACTTAACGCATCTGCTACTGCGTTACCTTTTCCCGGAGTATATGCTATACCAAAATCATAAGATGCTAGGAACTCTAGCCACCGTTGCTGTCGAAGATTCAAATCCTTTTGGGAGAACAGATACTTCAACGACTTATGATCTGTAAACAACTCGAATCTAACTCCCAATAGATAGTGTCTCCACATCTTCAAAGCAAACACAATCGCCGCTAACTCCAAATCATGAGTCGGATAATTCCTTTCATGCGGCTTCAGTTGTCGACTAGCATACGCAACAACTTTATCCTTCTGCATTAGCACTGCTCCCAGTCCAGTGCCACATGCATCGGTGTAAACCACCATCTCATCATTCCCACTTGGAATAGTCAAAACAGGAGCACTTGTCAGTCGCTCTTTCAGGATTACGAAAGCTTGCTCACACTTATCATCCCATCTGAACACTTGGTTCTTCTTCGTCAATCCTGTCAACGGTGCAGCTATCTTGGAAAAGTCTTTGATAAACCGGCGATAATATCCTGCTAATCCAAGAAAACTTCTCACATCAGAGGCATTCTTAGGTCTAACCCAATCCTGGATTGCTGCCACCTTAGCGGGATCAACCGCTATTCCATTTCCAGAGATAACATGGCCTAAGAACCTCACTTCACTCTTCCAGAAGTGACACTTTAAAAACTTAGCCTTCAGCTGATGTTTCCGCAAGATTTCCAAAACAATTCTCAAGTGCGTCTTGTGCTCTTCCTCAGTTCTGGAATAAACCAAAATATCATCCACGAACACAAGCACGAACTTATTCAACTGATCTCTGAACACTCTATTCATAAGATCCACAAAATATGCTGGTGCGTTAGTCAATCCAAACGGCATTACCAGCCACTCATAAAACCCGGATGGTGTCCTGAAAGCAGTCTTCGGCACACTATCCTTCGCCACACTCAACTGGTGAAATCCCGTTGCCAAATCCATCTGAGAAAACACCTTAGCCTCGTGAAGCTGGTCAAACAAGTCATCTATTCTCGGCAATGGATACTTGTTCTTCTTAGTCACCTTATTCAGCTCACGATAATCCACACACAACCTCAACGATCCATCCGCTTTGGTTGCGAACACAACTGGCGCACCCCATTCGGACACACTTCTCCGAATGAATCCTTTCCGCAAAAGGTCATCAACTTGCACCTTCAGCTCCTGCTGCTCCCTCGGTGCCATCCGCCTAAGAGGCATCACAACAGGTCTGGCTCCCTCAACTAGATCGATACGAAACTCGATCTCCCTATGCGGCGGCAACCCTTTGACTTCGTCAAAGACATCCTCAAATCTATTCACAATAGGCACCGATGACAGTCCATCCCGTGGAACAACCAGCGAATACATGAAGCTCATGAAGACGCCTTCTCCATGCTTACATCGTATCACAACCTTTCGCCCATCCACATTCCCGACTGTCACCTCCAGCCTCTCACAATCAATCCTAGCCGCATACTTCCTAAGCCAGTCCATACCCAAAATAATTCCGAACCCCGCAAAGTTCAGAACAAAGCAATCACAAACAAACGAGCAATCATGACTCGACACAACTAGACCACGGCATATCATACACAAACATGACGAACCCCCCACTGGATTAGTCACAACCAATGGCCTATCAACAATATCCGGTTTCAAACCTAACCGGTCAACCAAATCATCACAAACAAAAGAATGTGACGCTCCAGTATCAAACAAAACCCTAACTGGAACACCACAAATGGAAAGAGTACCTTGAACCACCACACTCTTCCCCTTCTCTTCAGCAGTAGGAACTCTTGAAGACGACGGCACAGCTTCCAAAGCATAAGCTTGCACAACCTGTCTATCTTTCCTCGGCTCTGGACAGTCCTTCTTGATGTGTCCCAGCTTATCACAGTTGTGGCACTTCAACTGCACCTTTGGATTCCTACAATCCCGGGAGAGATGACCCTTCTGTCGGCAGTTATAGCAGGTCACTTCGCCTTTTGGCTTCTTTTGGCCATCCTTGCCTTTCTGCTGTTGCTGCTTCCTCTTCTTATTACCATTCTGCTGTGGTTTAGATCCTTCCCTGGTCACAGCAACAACAGAACTCTCCTTAGGGAACAAACTCTCATGCCTCAAAGCTTTCTCCACAAGCTTCTCAAATGGATCGTCCAGATGATCCACTAACTGCCTTCCCAGATAAGCATCCAGACCAGTCACAAACTTTTCATTCTTCTGGTAAGGAGAGTCAATATATGATCTGGCATACTTAGACAAAGCTTCGAACTCAGAGATATACTCAAGAACAGGCCTCCCTCCTTGCTTGAGTTCTACAAACCTCTTGAACAAAGCAGACTTCTGAACAGTGGAGATGAACTTGGCCTCAAATCTAACTTGGAATCGCTCCCAAGTAATCTCTTCTTCTGGTGTATCGATAGTGATAGAATTCCACCAATCAGCAGCTCTTCCCTGAAGCTGTCTCGATGCAAGCTTCCTCTTAGTTGCATCATCAATTCCCAAGTCACCAAAAATTCTTCTGCAAGCATCAATCCATCTCTGCACCTCAATAGTCGACTCCGTTCCCAAGAAAGCTTTTCCTCCAAGAGATGTATAATCCTTACAAAGCTTGGCAAAATCCACCGGTCTCGGAGCTTGGACTTGAACTCCCACATCCACAGAAGATCCTGAAGCTGGTACCCTCCTCATGATGGAAGTCATCATAGCTTCGAACATAGCTCCATAATCAACAGCTTCCCTAGCAGCTCGACTATCCCTCGCAGCTTGTCTCTCACTTCGACTCATTCTTAATATCTGTAAAAAGAATGATTAGAACACCTTAAGAAACAACTGCTAAAGGAGTTCAAATCCGTCTAAGCTACTATATTATATATAGTAATCATCCATCAAAATACAATTACGTCTCTCATACGTAGTTACGTCAGCGAGCGTTGGCTAAAATCGATTAACCAAAGCTCTGATACCAAATGTGACGACCGCCCATGACTCCCGCACCAAAACAAGAGAAAAGTGCGCTGAAAGGTGTGCAAGGCAGCCATGGACGATAGTCAGGGAAAAATAAAATCGCAGAATCTCTATCGTAACTCACAGCGCATGGATAAAATACAATAGAGAAATATATAGTGAAGTCTCATAACAGAAAATCATCATATAAGCATCACAGAAGTTTTATACAATCATCCTCACAAATCCATACATGAAAGCCTCACTACAATCACTCAACCAAATACAGCAGCGGATACCCAGTACATATAGTAAGAAAAACTAATATGCAAAGCCTCCTGCTCGTCTTCGTCATCTTCAGCGGAGAACTCTAAGCACAGCACCTGCCACCTGCTACCTAGTCTGCCCATCCCAACATGGATGAACAGCCCAAGGTAATAAGAGGAGACATAAAACCTTGAGTCAGACAAAGTCTTAGTGAGCAGTAAATTAACTATCAAACATACCAAAAGAGCATAAGGAATAAAAGGAATAGGAACCAAACCATCCCACTCCACCTCTTCTCACAGTGATAGCCCCCAGACACACAATAAGGAGAAGCAATCATAACATAGCAGATAATTAAAGTAAAACAATAATCACTCGAGTCAAGGGTGATGCTTTCCAAATACAAACCCCCAAGGCCTAAACCAAGATCAGATAAGCACCCAGAAAACACCACTCTTGAGGCCGAATGATAATACAACCAAACATCCATGACTCTGGCTATCACTGTTATCATTGCTGGGATACCACCGTTAATTGAATGACCACCTGTCAAGGGCTAATGGTAACCCCGGTCTAGTCATAACTCCGCACGTCATCGTGACCCGTGCCTAAGCCGAACGCATCAGCCCAGAGTACTAGCACGTCATCGTGACCCGTTCCAACGTACCCTTGCTTTGAGTATGCTAGAACCTTCAACAACGATGAGATCTCAGCCTCCTAGTCATCCTCCTTGACGACTATTTCCATACTAGCCCAAGCGCCTCTCAAGCTAACCATTATCCACCCCAACCCGGACCGCATCACCGAGTTATAACTTTGCACGTCGTCATGACCCGTGCTTGGAACGTCTTCGTGACCCATCCCATCACAACATATGTCTTGCCTCATCACATCATAGCAAAGTCCCTCATCTTGGAACGTCATCATGACCCGTCCCATCTCAACATAAGCCTTGCCTCATCACATCATAGCAAAGTCCCAACTCAATCATGCTTTGCCTTCCCGCATCATGGCAAGATCCCACATCCTCGAATCCATCCATATGAGCTTCCACATCCGCTTCATATGCTACAGGCAGCTTTCACCATTCAAGAGCCTTTCCACTTAGCTTTTGAATCATCTCGAATTAACTTGTTCCAAATTAACCATTAGCTAACTTGAAACAATCTAAATCAACCATCAATACAAACAATCAAGCATTCAAACAAGATCTAACAAGCAATATTAACTATAATGGCAGTTTCGTAATTAAATGAGCAAAAGTCCAACATATGTGAAATCATGGTTTTTAGCATAGATCTATCAAATCTAAAACATGGGTTTTGTTTCTAATACTTATTAAATGAACTTGCATAAGTAAACATCTTCACAAATGGTGGATCTACATGCAGACTTTAGGAAAATGAGATAAAACACTATCTTAAACACATAAACTAGCCACCAATCCCATATACTCCCTTGGATCCGCGTGAGAGATAACTACCACTCACCAAATCACCAAAACAACCTAAAAATCTAAACACTTCAGATCTGGACAGCGAAGATCACGGCTTGATCCGGCGAAATCTCACTCAAAACGATGAAATCTAGCTTGAACGGATGAAGATCTTCAACTTGGACACTTGGATCTTCGATCTCGATCTTCGATCTTGGATGGATGCTAACACTTGATTTGAATGGAGAAAAGAAGATGAAGAAATGTTGTAGACAAGTCTTCAAAATGGCAGCACTTCGTCGCTTCAAAAACCGGTGCCAAAAAGTGAGCCGAACACCTCTATTTATAGGCTGGACTGTCCATGAGTCGTCGCCTATGACTCGTCGCCGACCCAACTTCTGAATCGCCCCCGACTCATCCATGCCGACTCAACACAAGCTTCACACGACTCAAGCCTTCTAACATCTCACGCGACTCAACGGCTCAAACACACTGCCGACTCAACGACTTAAGACTCCACGACTTAACTCACTGCCTGCCCAAAACACCTAGCCGACTCAACTACGCTGCCGACTCACGACTCAATACTAACACAGCCAAACGACTCAACTAAGACGCGACTCAATACCCTGCCGACTCAACCTCCTAGCCGCTAACCCTTAAGTCGCTACACTACTTAAGTCGGCAACCCCTTTAGGTCGAACCATCCTATGAGTCGGTCTCCTCTTAACTCGGCAAACCACTGTCTTCTATGAGTCGCCTAACCTCTTGAGTCGGTCTCCTATGAGTCGCAACCCATTATGAGTCGGTCACTAGCTAATTCCATGACTCGCTCAATCCACTAAGTCGCTCTTAACACTATGGGTCGTTAATTCTCATGAGTCGGCCACTATGAGTCGGTCACGACTCAGGCCTTAACTCGGCTATGATTATGAGTCGGTCACGACTCATCACTTCACTCGAGTTAACTTCTAAACGACTCAAGCTAGAGACATCACAAACAACACTAACGACCTGCAAATTCTACGATCTATCGACACGTAAAAATACGGGTCGTTACATTTTTACCCTTCGTTTTTTCGACACGTGGATTTTTACGGTAAAACGGGATTACCGTGGCTCGTCTTCGATTTACCATCACTGGAGAGTGATCCACCTGTCAAAATGAAGGCCACGGTGAGTTCTACGGCTTTGACAGCTTTCAGCCGTCAACGGATAGATTAATGCCCAAAAAGGACAACCCGAATCTCAATCGGGTCTCGTAAGTTTTTTACCCTTCGTTTTTTCGACACGTGGATTTTTATTGTAAAATGGGATTACGGTGGCTGGTCTTCGATTTACCATCGCTGGAGAGTGGTGCACTATGGTATTGTTCCGTTTCAAATCCATGCACGCATTTCTAAAAGTCGTACGGCACTGTTTCGCCATTTCGGACGGATGTTGCACCTTGCACCGTGGATGTTGCACGCTGTAGACATCGATTATTCGGGCGGCCATAACTTCTGGCTCGTTTAGATTTGCGGGAGCCATAACCAATCAAAACGAAGGCCTCGATGAGTTGTACGGCTTTGACGGCTTTCAGCAGTCAACGGATAGATTAATGCCCAAAAAGGTCAACCTGAATCTCAATCGGGTCTCGTAAGTTTTTTACCCTTCGTTTTTTCGACACGTGGATTTTTACGGTAAAACGGGATTACGGATTTGAAACGGAACAGTACCATGGTGCACCACTCTCCAGCGATGGTAAATCGAAGGCCAGCCGCGGTAATCCCGTTTTACCGTAATAATCCACGTGTCGAAAAAACGAAGGGTAAAAAACTTTGGAGACCCGATTGAGATTCGGGTTGTCCTTTTGGGCATTAATCTATGCGTTGATGGCTGAAAGCTGTCAAAGCCGTAGAACTCATCGAGGCCTTCGTTTTCACAGGTTATGGCTCCTGTAACTCTAAACGAGCCAGAAGTTATGGCCGTCCGAATAATCGATATCTACAGGGTGCAACATCCACGGTGCAAGGTGCAACATCCGTCCGAAATGGCCAAACAGTGTCGTACGACTTTTAGAAATGCGTGCATGGATTTGAAACGGAATAGTACCATGGTGCACCACTCTCCAGCGATGGTAAATCGAAGGCCAGCCACGGTAATCCCGTTTTGCCGTAAAAATCCACGTGTCGAAAAAACGAAGGGTAAAAAACTTAGGAGACCCGATTGAGATTCGGGTTGTCCTTTTTTGGTCATTAATCTATGCGTTGACGGCTGAAAGCTGTCAAAGCCGTAGAACTCATCGAGGCCTTCGTTTTGACAGGTTATGTCTCCCGTAACTCTAAACGAGCCAGAAGTTATGGCCGTCCGAATAATCGATATCTACAGGGTGCAACATCCACGGTGCAAGGTGCAACATCCGTCCGAAATGGTTGGATATCTACAGGGTGCAACATCCACGGTGCAAGGTGCAACATCCGTCCGAAATGGCGAAACAGTGCCGTACGACTTTTAGAAATGCGTGCATGGATTTGAAACGGAACAGTACCATGGTGCACCATTCTCCAGCGATGGTAAATCGAAGGTGCAACATCTTATCTACGGAAGTATGTGCACGACTCGAATACGGTGGTTTCTGCTGGTAGCTGTGAAGATTTAGAGGTTGACCCAGTTGTTACGAGACCTCGTAAGCCGCTTCATGTTGTTGAAACCGACACGAAACAGCTTAGGAGGAAAACGATTACGTTGCTCAAGGTACAATGGAGTGATGATGTTAACGTTGTACATGGGAGGAGGAAGCGAGGATGAAGGAATCTCATCCTGAACTCTTCGAGGTATGGCCCTAAGGTGTCGTGGCATCTCATGAACTTGTAACTTGTTCTAATCATAGAATCTTGCATGCTAGGTTAGTAATTGGATGCATGGTTTGTTGATTGCTATGAATGGTAGGCATGCAGAATAGTTTTGATTGCTCTTTTTTGTTTGGAATTTCGGTGGCGAAATTCCTAAGGGGGAGAGAATGTAACGACCCGTATTTTACGTGTCGATAAATCGTAAAATAGTTGCATTTGGTCGTTGATGTTGTTAAGTCGTTTAGAGTTTGAGTCGACCAAAGCTTAAGTCGTGTGGAAGTTAACCCGTGTGGTGTTTAAGTCGTAGGAAGCTTGGGTCGTTTGGGAGTTAGGTTGGGTGGAGCGACTTATAGGAATAGGTCGTGGACGGCTTAAGGTTTCGACCAACCTAAGTATGGAGCGACTTAAAGTGGTAGGCGAGTTAGCGGGTTAGAAGGCCACGGGTTAACGAGTTACGGCTTATAGAATTAGCGACCTATAGGATGTTAACGACCTTAGAGTTGTACTGACTTAAGGGCTACCGAGTTAGTGGAGTTAATGACCTAAGGTGTTGAGCGACCTATATCTGGTTGCTGTGTATTGGTTAGGTCGGCATCCCTGATAGGTCGTTAGGTCGGCCGTGTTTGTTAGGTCGTAAGGTTGGTTGGGTCAGCTGTGTAGTTGGGATGTCAGGTCGCAAGGAGGCCTATGTCGCTATGCCGCATATAGTTGAGTCGCGCCTGTGTTTAACCGTTGAGTCGTTAGGTTGAGGTGGTAGATAGGTCGCGAGCGACTTAGTGATTAGGTCGCATAAGTGTTATGTCGTGTGGCCTGGGTTTGGTTAGGTTGCGGCATTTGCTAAGTCGCACATCAGTTAGGTCGTTGAGTCGTGTGGGGGCATAAGTCGTAGGTCGTTGAGGTTGATAGGTCGTGGGGTCTGATGAGTCGTGGACGACTCATGGGATAGGTCCGCGGCGACTTAAGGAATTCAGCCTATAAATAGAGGGCTTTGGTTCACTTTTTGGCACCGGATTTTGAAGCGACGAAGTGCTGCCATTTTGAGAGCTCGACTACAACATTTCTTCACCTCTTTTCTCCCCTTTAATCTTGTGATTCCTTCCATCTAGATTGAAGATCAAATCGAAGATCCAAGGGCTAAAGTTGAAGATCTTCATCCATTGAAGAGAGATTTCATCGATTGAAGCGAGATTTTTCCGGATCAAGCTTAGTTCTTCACTGTCCAGATCTGAAGTTGTTATCTTTTGAGGTGTTTAGGTGTTTTGGTGAGGGTGGTTATCTCTCACACAGACCCAAAGGAGTATATTGGATCGGTGGTTTGTTTATGTGTTAAAAATACTGATTTCTTGCATTTTCCTTAAGTCTGCATGTGGATCCATCGTCTATGAAGTTTTGACACCCATTTTACTACATGTTAACTTATGCAAGTTTATTCATCAAGTTGTAGAGACATTTACTTATAATTCATGTTTATTAGATTTGGACACTTTAATTACCAAATTGCCATTCTTGTATAATTGCTTATTAGATCTTGTTTGAATGTTTGATTGCTTGGATTAATGATTGATTTGATTGATAGATTGTTGTAAATTAGCAAATAGTTGATTTGGACAAGTTGGTCGAAGATGATTCAAAAGCTAAGTGGAAAGGCTCTTGAATGGTGAAAGCTGCTTGTGGGATATGAAGCGAGTGATGAAGCTCATTTGGATAGATTCGATGATGATGGACTATGCTATGATTAGAGGAAGCAAAGCATGATGTTGAGATGATGGACTTTGCTATGATGCGATGGAGCAAAGCATGATGTGAGAGCTTGGTTTAATCCAGACGGGATCATCCCAAGCATGTTGATAACTCGATGATGCGGTTCGAGTTGGTTGATAATGGATGGCTCGAGAGGCGCTTGAGCTAGTATGAGAATAGTCGTCGAGGAGGATGACTAGGAGGCTGAGATTTCATCGTTATTGAAGGTTCTAGCATGCTCAAAGCAAGAGTACGTTGGGACGGGTCACAACGACGTCCCAGACACGGGTCACGATGACGTGTTAGTACTCTGGGCAGATTCGATAGTCCTAGGCACGGGTCATGACGACGTGCGAAGTTGTGTCTAGAACCCGGGTTGCCATTAGCCCTTGACGGACGGCAGAAAGAAGGTGCCGGTCATTCAATTAACGGTGATATCGAGGCTATGATAACAGTGATAGCCAGAGTCATGGATGTTTGATTGTATCATCATTCGGCCTCAAGAGCGGTGTTTTCTGGGTGCTTATCTGATCATGGTTTAGGCCTTGAGGGTTTGTATTTTGGAAAACATCGACCTTGACTCAAGTGATAATTGCTTTACTTAAATTGTCTGCTTTGCTATGCTTGTTTATGATTAGTGGGTCTGGGGGCTATCACTGTAGAATGAGGTGGAGTGGGATGGTTGAGTTCCTATTCCTTTTACCCTTTATACTCTTTTGGTATGTTTGATAGTTGATTCGCTGCTCACTAAGACTGTTGTCTGACTCAAGGTTTTATGTTCAACTCTTATTACCTTGGGCTGTTCATCCATGTTGGGATGGGCAGACTAGGTAGCAGGTGACAGGTGCTGTTCTTGGCTACCAACGCTGTTGATGACGAAGACGAGCTGGAGGCTTTTGCATATTGTTTTCTTACTATATGTACTCGATGTTCCGCTATTTGTTTGATACTTTGAGTGTTATGTAGTGAGGCTTGATGTATTGACTATTCAGATGATTGTATAAAACTATTATGAGTTTATATGACTCCGTTCTGTGGGGCTTCGCTATGTATACTTTTCTATTGTATTTTATCCATGCGCTGTGAGCAATACGATAAACTATTCTGTTTTATCTTACCCTAACTATTGTCCATGGCTGCCTGGCACACCTTTCAGCGCACCATTCTCTTGTTTTAGTGCGGGAGTCATGGGCGGTCGTCACATTTGGTATCAGAGCTTTGGTTAATCGATTTTAGCCAACGCTCGCTGACGTAACTACGTATGAGAGACGTCATTGTATTTTGATGGATGGTTACTATATACAATATAGTAGTTTAGAAGGATTTGAACTCCTTATGTAGTTGTTTCTCAAGGTGTTCTAATCATTCTTCTTTTTATAGATATTAAGAATGAGTCGAAGAGAGAGACAAGTTGCTAGGGAAGGCCGTACTTCAGAGGGAGTTCCTGATTATGCTGCTATGTTCGAGGCCATGATGACTTCAATCATGAGAAGGATACCAACTCCAGGGCCATCAGTAGATGTTGGGGGTTCAAGTTCAAGCTCCAAGACCAGTGGATTTTGCTAAGTTGTGTAAGGACTATACTGCTCTTGGAGGAAAGGTTTTCTTGGTAACAGAGTCAACCATTGAAGTCCAAAGATGGATAGATGCTTGTCGAAGGATCTTTGGTGACTTAGGAATTGAGGATGCAACTAAGAGGAAGCTTGCATCAAGGCAGCTTCAAGGAAGAGCTTCTGATTGGTGGAACTCTATCACCATTGATACTCCGGAGGAAGAAATTACTTAGGTACAGTTCCAAGCTAGATTTGAAGCTAAGTTCATCTCTACGGCTCAGAAATCTGTTTTGTTTATGAAGTTTGTGGAACTCAAGCAAGGTGGAAGATCAGTTCTTGAGTATGTTTCTGAGTTTGAAGCTTTGTCCAAGTATGCCAGATCGTATATTGAATCTCCCTACCAGAAGAACGAGAAGTTTGTGACAGGCTTGGATAGTTATCTTGGGAGGCAGTTGGTGGATCATCTGGATGATCCGTTTGAGAAGCTTGTGGAGAAAGCTCTCAGGCACGAGAGTTTGTTTCCTAAGGAAGGGTCTGTTGTTGCTGTGACCAAGGAAGAGTCCAAACCACAGCAGGGTGTGTTATCCCAACTTTTGGCAAAGTTGAGATGCCCAAATTTACAAAAAATCAATGATTACTATTCATGAATATTGACCATGCTTTGCAGGATAACCATGGATATCGATGAATTTTGTCCGAGTCCGGAACGGACCACAATTGACAAGACATGATGAGCAAAGCTGTAGAAGCCAGCGTTTCAAATTTCAAGTCAATCCGAGTTCGTATGCTCAAGTTATGATGGATTCGAGTTAAGAGGGATGGACATTGCTCATTTCGAACCCATCACAGAGGTCCTGTTCGAACCATCACAGAGGTCCTGTTCGAACCCATCATAGAGGTCCTGTTCGAACCCATCATGAAGCCTTGTTCGAACCCATCACGGAAGCCTTGTTCGAACCCATCACCCAAGCCTTGTTCGAACCCATCACGAAGCCTTGTTCGAACCCATCACAGAAGCCTTGTTCGAACCCACCTGTGCAGCTCCATTCGAACCCACTGGGTCAACCAACCATGATGACGTGTCTTCCATCGGTTCGAATGCGCCGAGATATATGGAGTCGAAGCATTCAACTCGGAGCGAAACCCGGATCGAAGCGAAGTGTGCGCTCCACGTCGACACGAAGACACGTGCCACCATGGATTCGAAACCATCGGTTCGAAAGCATGGTTTCGAACCAAACAGCCTTGCAATTAACCCCATTTTGAATCCATCATATCTTCCAATCTACTGATCCAAATGCAACGAAATTTTCACAGTAGCTAACATACAAGATAAAGATTGCTCCTGCCAAGTTTCAGCTCGATTGGACCATTTCTTGACGGGTTCGAAATCACTTCGAATCGATGTCAGATCGAGATGAAACTTGGTGTGGTCGGTCGCGTAGGCCCACTCACATGCCAGAAGAAGTCTCTCGAAGTTTGAGCGAGATCTGGGCCTCCAACGCCTATAAATAGAGCCCCAGAGCCAAAAGAAAAACGGTTTTTGGGAGCTTCCGCCATTGAACGTCCAGACTCTGCCGGATTTGATTCTACTTGCAACCATCACTGTTGTAAACGATTTACTTCACTATAATCGCTGTAATTGACTGTAATCAGCAAGGATAATCAATAAAAAGGAAAACCTTTGAAGTGGACGTAGGCCGGAGATAGCCGAACCACTATAAATCGTGTGTTCTTGTTTATAATTCCTGTTTTGCTGCTTAGATCTTTGATTTGTGTTTGAATATTGCTGATTTATATTCATACACTGGTGCTTTCACAATCATTGGGGTTTGTGACCAATTCTGGCGCAAACACTTTGGTGCTTTCACCGAGAGGAACTAGCACCCGCTACATTTGATTCGGAATTCAGATTCAAAAGTTTGAAGAACTCCAATCCGGAAACAATGACTCGACAAACAAGACAAAGAGTTGATAGGAGCCAACAAGGAGGAAGCCAAGAAGCATCCTCAGGATCAGGAGAAGGACAAGCTTCCATCTACATCACTAGAGACGAGATGGAGGCTATGGCTAATTCATTACGCGAAAGCATGATGAAGAGTCAACAGGAGATGCTGTAGAATTTCCTCGAACAGATGAGGGCGGCGAACATGCAAAACCTTGGACCAACTACAACGGCTACGAGTGCGGGACAAGGAATCAGGATTGCAGAAGCTAATGAAGGTCAGGTTCAAAACCAAAATACAGGAGTTGAAGGTGGTCAGCAAGGCCTTGGGGGCAGACCCTTAGGGTCCGATACTGGAAGACCAACAGAAGGAGCTCAACAAGCTGGAGCCAATGCATATGCTAACGAGCCACCAGAAGAAGACGTACCAGAATTCCCTTCAAGGCTCGGGGGGCAGGATAGGAACTTGACAAGGGGCCAACCCCTAGACGGAGACGAGAGAATGGTTGGCCTGATGCGAAGAATCATGAGAGGAGGATTTCCTAGCGGAGGGCTGGAAGAAGTTAGTCGGAGTCCGTTCACTACAAACATCCGAAACGCAAGGAACCCTCCAAAATTCAAATTACCAACTCTAGAACCTTACGACGGGAGGTCAGACCCGACCATGCATATTACCAGATATATCAGGCACATGGAAGTGCTGGAGGCATCCGAGGAAGTGATGGCACGATGCTTCCCTCTATATTTATCAGATTTAGCTGCACTATGGTTTAGACAACTGGAAACTGAATCAATCGGAACATGGAGCGAGCTTGTAGACTGCTTCATGAGACAGTTTAGGGTCCATGTGACGCGACCCAAGAGTGTGATGACTTTAGCTTCAATCAAGCAAAGGACCGGAGAGTCCATAAAAATTTTCTGTTAAGATTCAATGTGATAGTGACTTCTGTAGATCGCACGGATCCATCAATGATTTTAATGGCGGCGGTGGCAGGAGTCGCGGAAGGCACAAAATTTAAGGATTCTCTAACTAAAGATCCACCGCAAGATCTTGGAGAGTTCTTTCATAAAGCTGAAAAGTTCATTCGGTTAGAAGAATCACGAGCCGAGAGTCGTGAAATAAATACCACACAAAGCGTAGGAACCTCCAGAGAACAGTCCGGAGCGGACAAGGGAAAGAGGAAACAGGACGACAGACATGATGGTCCTGATAAACGGAAGAAATTCCGAGAACCAAGATTCAGGCAGTACACCGATCTGACTGCAGGCCTAGAAAGAATTTACACTGAAACTCGGGGGCAACTCCCCTATCGAAAGCCACCTATAAGGGAACCCACTGAGCGGGAGCGCAGGACTGGAAAATACTGCCTATTCCATGAGCTGGATGGTCACACTACAGATGAATGCCGCCACCTAAAGGATGAGGTGGAAGAACATGCTAGGGGTGGTAGATTGCCACAATTTGTCAGAGAACGGACAACGGCAGCAAGACCTGAACGACTACCGCCTCCACCTAACAACAACGATCCTAGATCAGGATCTCGATTCGTCATCAACTGATTAAAGATGGCAAGGGCCAAGTCCAGGGTTTGGACTTTGGTCGAATAATTTCATTAAGATTTATTTTCAGAATAAAACGGTTACTCCACTTACACATGTACGGGAACCAGAGAGATCCCTAGGCATGCTCCGAGATGGAGATAAACCGATATGCCCGGAGAGGCAATGTTTAGCTTTTTTCTGATGTTTGAGATTGAACATCTAGAACTCGAATTTTAATAAATAAATTAGAACTTCTTACAATAAACCTTTTGACCGGAGAGTCAAAGGATGAACATTAAATACCAATATAAACATGATCGCTTTATGACCCTACCCAGAAAGAGACGGGGTCCGGAGTGCAAGAAGTGAGTTGCTTCGCCGGGGAGCGACAGGATCAACTCACTTAAGCGTTGTTTCCTCTTCACCGGAGAGTGACAGGATGGGATCCAGCAAGAGCCCGGAGAGGCTATGATCGGTCCCGAACGACCAAGACATCGCTTAATGTTCAGGTACACTGAACCGGCGTGCAAGAAGTGAGTTGCTTCGCCGGAGAGCGACCGGATCAACTCACTTAAGCGCCGTTTCCCCTTCACCAGAGAGTGACAGGATGGGATCCAGCAAGAGCCCGGAGAGGCTATGATCGGTCTAGAACGACCATGACATCGCTATACGTCCTAACTGGGACCAGAGTGCGGGGGATAGAAGGCAGCGCCAGAGTGCAATAGGATCTTTCTATTCAATCACTAAGTCTAGAATGGAATTAGTAAGGGTTCAGAGTAGCCATTAATAGTCCGGAGAGACTACGGAACTTCATTCTCAATTTCTACGTAAAGAACTGATGCTGATTTGGCTTCGAACAGCCACAAACTTGATTGATAATACTGCAGCTATCGATGAAACATGAATTTATTACACTCGATTTAAGACCGTTCAAAACATACCTTTTGCAAAAAGGCATGTTTTTGGGGGCAAAGTGTTACCCAACTTTTGGCAAAGTTGAGATACCCAAAATTTACTAAAAATCAATGATTACTATTCATGAATATTGACCATGCATTGCAGGATAACCACAGATATCGATGAATTTTGTCCGAGTCCGGAACGGGCCACAATTGACAAGACATGATGAGCAAAGCTGTAGAAGCCAGCGTTTCAAATTTCAAGTCAATCCGAGTTTGTATGCTCAAGTTATGATGGATTCGAGTTAAGAGGGATGGACATTGCTCAGTTCGAACCCATCACAGATGTCCTGTTCAAACCCATCACAGAGGTCCTGTTCGAACCCATCACAGAGGTCCTGTTCGAACCCATCACGAAGGTCCTGTTCGAACCCATCACGGAAGCCTTGTTCGAACCCATCACAGAAGCCTTGTTCGAACCCATCACGAAGCCTTGTTCGAACCCATCACAGAAGCCTTGTTCGAACCCACCTGTGTAGCTCCATTCGAACCCACTGGGTCAACCAACCATGATGACGTGTCTTCCATCAGTTCGAATGCGCCGAGATATATGGAGTCGAAGCATTCAACTCGGAGCGAAACCCGGATCGAAGCGAATTGTGCGCTCCACGTCGACACGACGACACGTGCCACCATGGATTCGAAACCATCGGTTCGAAAGCATGTTTTCGAACCAAACAACCATGCAATAAACCCCATTTTGAATCCATCATATCTTCCAATCTACTGATCCAAATGCAACGAAATTTTCACAGTAGCTTACATACAAGATAAAGATTGCTCCTGCCAAGTTTCAGCTCAATTGGACCATTTCTTGATGGGTTCGAAATCACTTCGAATCGATGTCAGATCGAGATGAAACTTGGTGGGGTCGGTCGCGTGGTCCCACTCACGTGCCAGAAGAAGTCTCCCGAAGTTTGAGCGAGATATGGGCCTCCAACGCCTATAAATAGAGCCCCAGAGCCAACAGAAAAAGGGTTTTTGCGAGCTTCCGCCATTGAACGTCCAAACTCTGCCGGATTTGATTCTACTTGCAACCATCACTGTTGTAAACGATTTACTTCACTATAATCGCTGTAATTGACTGTAATCAGCAAGGATAATCAATAAAAAGGAAAACCTTTGAAGTGGACGTAGGCCGGAGATAGCCGAACCACTATAAATCGTGTGTTCTTGTTTATAATTCCTGTTTTGCTGCTTAGATCTTTGATTTGTGTTTGAATATTGCTGATTTATATTCATACACTGGTGCTTTCACAATCATTGGGGTTTGTGACCAATTTTGGCGCAAACAGGGTGGAAACAAGAAGAGGAAGCAGCAACAGCAGAAGGGTAAGGATGGCCACAAGAAGCCAAAGGGTGAAGTGACCTGCTGCAATTGTCGGCAGAAGGGCCATTTCTCTAGGGATTGCAAGAATCCAAAGGTGCAGTTGAAGTGCCACAACTGTGATAAGCTGGGGCATATCAGGAAGGACTGTCCAGAACCGAGGAAAGATAAGCAGATTGTGCAAGCTTATGCTTTGGGAGCTGTTCCATCGTCTTTGAAAGCTCCTACTGCGGAAGAGAAAGGGAAGAGTGTGGTGGTTCAAGGTACTCTTTCCATGTGTGGTGTTCCAGTAAGAGTGTTATTTGATACTAGGGCGTCGCATTCGTTTGTTTGTAATGATCTTGTAGGCCGGTTGGGTTTAGAACCGGATATTTTTTATAGGCCATTGGTTGTGACTAATCCAGTTGGGGGTTCGTCATGTTTATGTATGATATGTTGTGGTCTACTTGTATCGAGTCATGATTGCTCTTTTGTTTGTGATTGTTTTGTTCTGAACTTTGCGGGGTTCGGAATTATATTGGGTAAGGACTGGCTTAGGAAGTATGCGGCAAAGGTTGATTGTGAGAAACTGGAGGTGACGGTCGGGGATGTGGAAGGGCGAAGGGTTGTGATACGATGTAAGCATGAAGAAGGCGTCTTCATGAGCTTCATGTATTTTCTGGTTGCTCCACGGGATGGACTGTCATCGATGCCGGTTGTGAATGGATTTGAGGATGTCTTTGACGAGGTCAAAGGGTTACCGCCGCATAGGGAGATCGAGTTTCGTATCGATCTAGTTGAGGGAGCCAGACCAGTTGTGATGCCTCTTAGGCGAATGGCGCCTAGAGAACAGCAAGAGTTGAAGGTGCAAGTTGATAACCTTTTATAGAAAGGATTCATTCGGCGTAGCGTGTCCGAATGGGGTGCACGAGTTGTGTTCGCAACCAAAGCGGATGGATTGTTAAGGTTGTGTGTGGATTATCGTGAGCTGAATAAAGTGACTAAGAAGAACAAGTATCTGTTGCCGAGAATAGATGACTTGTTTGATCAGCTTCACGAAGCTAAGGTGTTTTCTCAGATGGATTTGGCAACGGGATTTCACCAGTTGAGAGTGGCTAAGGATAGCGTGCCGAAGACTGCTTTTAGGACACCATCCGATTTTTATGAGTGGCTGGTAATGACTTTTGGATTGACCAATGCACCAACATATTTTGTGGATCTTATGAATAGAGTATTCAGAGATCAGTTGAACAAGTTCGTACTTGTGTTCGTGGATGATATTCTGATTTATTCCAGGACTGAAGGAGAGCACAAGACGCACTTACGTGTTGTTTTGGAAATCTTACGGAAACATCAACTGAAGGCTAAGTTTTCGAAGTGTCACTTCTGGAAGACTGAAGTGAGGTTCTTAGGCCATGTTATTTCTGGAAATGGAATAGCGGTTGATCCCGCTAAGGTGGCAGCAATCAAGGATGGGGTTAGACCTAAGAATGCATCTGATGTGAGAAGTTTTCTTGGATTAGCAGGATATTATGGTCAATTTATCAAAGACTTTTCCAAGATAGCTGCACCGTTAACAGGATTGACGAAGAAGAACCAAGTGTTTAGATGGGATGATAAGTGTGAGCAAGCTTTCGGAATCCTGAAAGAGCGACTGACAAGTGCTCCTGTTTTGACTATTCCAAGTGGGAATGATGAGATGGTGGTCTACACCGATGCATGTGGTACTGGACTTGGAGCAGTGCTAATGCAAAAAGATAAAGTTGTTGCGTATGCAAGTCGACAACTGAAGCCACATGAAAGGAATTACCCGACTCATGATTTGGAGTTAGCGGCGATTGTATTTGCTTTGAAGATGTGGAGACATTATCTATTGGGAGTTCGATTCGAGTTGTTTACGGATCATAAGTCGCTGAAGTATCTTTTCTCCCAAAAGGATTTGAATCTTCGACAGCAACGATGGCTAGAGTTTTTGGCGTCATATGATTTTGGTATAGCCTATACTCCGGGAAAAGGTAACGCAGTGGCAGATGCGTTAAGTCGAAGACATGCAGGATTGGGAGCCATGTTTTCGGAATGGAAGAACCTTGAGTATTTGGCTGGATTTGACTTCAGGCCTAGATGTGAATTGGAACCTGAAATGTTGGCAAACTTATCGATAAGACCTACTCTAGTGGAAAGAATTGGTGAGAGCCAAAAGCGAGACGATAAGCTTGTCAAGATTATCCGTGATTTGGAATCTGGATTGGACCTAGAAAAGGATAAAGGATTCGAAGTCGATCGAGAGGGTTGGCTTCGGAAACAAGGACGGCTAGTTGTTCCTGATATAGATGGATTGAGAGATGAAGTTCTGAGGGAAAGTCATCACTCGAAGTTGACAATTCATCCAAGTGGAAATATGATGTATCGGGATATGAAGAGAACCTATTACTGGGAAGGTATGAAGAAGGATGTTGGAAATTTTATTTCCAAATGTATGAAATGCCAGTTGGTAAAAGCCGAGCAGAAGAAGCCCAGTGGATTACTTCAGCCATTGGAAGTTCCTACATGGAAGTGGGAGCAAATATCGATGGATTTTATCGATGGTCTAAATAGAACCAGGGCAGGGAATGAAGGGATTTGGGTCATTATAGATCGTTTGACTAAGAGTGCAAGATTCATTCCTGTTCGGTCAACTAGGACTGCATCGAAGTTGGCTGAGTTGTATGTTAAGTGGATAGTTCGATTCCGTGGTATTCCAAAAAGTATAGTGAGTGATCGAGACCCATTGTTCACTAATGGATTTTGGAAGAGCTTCCAGGAATTTTTGGGAACCAAGTTGTGTTTGAGTACAGCTTATCACCCCCAAACAAATGGTCAGACCGAGAGAGTTAACAAAGTTTTGGAAGATCTCCTCAGAGCATGTGTTTTGGACTTTGGAGGATCATGGGAAGATCATCTTCATTTGGTGGAATTTGCGTATAATAACAGTTATCAGTCAAGCATTGGTATGGCACCATATGAAGCATTGTATGGAAGGCCGTGTAACTCTCCTACATGTTGGTTGGGAACTGGAGAAAAGCTGATACTTGGGCCAGAAATGAATCGGCAGACTGCGGATTGTATAGAGATCATTCGGCGACGAATGAAGGCAGCCCAAGACTGTCAGAAAAGTTATGCCGATAATCGTCGTAAGGATTTGGAATTCGACGTAGGCGATATGGTTTTTGTGAAGATTTCTCCATTGAAGAATGTTATTCGATTCGGGAAGAAAGGGAAATTGACTCCGAGATTTGTTGGACCATTCCCGATCATCGAGCGAATTGGAAAGCTCGCCTATAAATTGGAGTTACCATAAAAGATGGTGGGTGTGCACAATGTTTTTCATGTATCTTATCTACAGAAGTATGTGCACGACTCGAATACGGTGGTTTCTGCTGATAGCTGTGAAGATTTAGAGGTTGATCCAGTTGTTACGAGACCTCGTAAGCCGCTTCGTGTTGTTGAAACCGACACGAAACAGCTTAGGAGGAAAACGATTACGTTGCTCAAGGTACAATGGAGTGATGATGTTAACGCTGTACATGGGAGGAGGAAGAGAGGATGAAGGCAGCTCATCCTGAACTCTTCGAGGTATGGCCCTAAGGTGTCGTGGCATCTCATGAACTTGTAACTTGTTCTAATCATAGAATTATCATGCTAGGTTAGTAAATGGATGCATGGTTTGTTGATTGCTATGAATGGTAGGCATGTAGAATAGTTTTGATTGCTCTTGTTTGTTTGGAATTTCGAAGGCGAAATTCCTAAGGGGGAGAGAATGTAACGACCCGTATTTTACGTGTCGATAAATCGTAAAATAGTTGCATTAGGTCGTTGATGTTGTTAAGTCATTTAGAGTTTGAGTCGACCAAAGCTTAAGTCGTGTGGAAGTTAACCCGTGTGGTGTTTAAGTCGTAGGAAGCTTGGGTCGTTTGGGAGTAAGGTTGGGTGGAGCGACTTATAGGAATAGGTCGTGGACGGCTTAAGGTTTCGACCAACCTAAGTATGGAGCGACTTAAGGTGGTAGGCGAGTTAGCGGGTTAGAAGGCCACGGGTTAACGAGTTACGGCTTATAGAATTAGCGACCTATAGGATGTTAACAACCTTAGAGTTGTACCGACTTACGGGTTACCGAGTTAGTGGAGTTAACGACCTAAGGTGTTGAGCGACCTATATCAGGTTGCTGTGTATTGGTTAGGTCGGCATCCCTGATAGCTCGTTAGGTCGGCCGTGTTTGTTAGGTCGTAAGGTTGGTTGGGTCAGCTGTGTAGTTGGGATGTTAGGTCGCAAGGAGGCCTATGTCGCTATGCCGCATATAATTGAGTCGCGCCTGTGTTTAACCGTTGAGTCGTTAGGTCGGGGTGGTAGATAGGTCGCGAGCGACTTAGCGATTAGGTCGCATAAGTGTTATGTCGTGTGGCCTAGGTTTGATTAGGTTGCGGCATTTGCTAAGTCGCACATAAGTTAGGTCGTTGAGTCGTGTGGGGGCATAAGTCGTAGGTCGTTGAGCTTGGTAGGTCGTGGGGTCTGATGAGTCGTGGACGACTCATGGGATAGGTCGGCGGCGACTTAAGGGGCGGTGACTTAAGGAATTCAGCCTATAAATAGAGGGCTTTGGTTCACTTTTTGGCACCGGATTTTGAAGCGACGAAGTGATGCCATTTTGAGAGCTCGACTAAAACATTTCTTCACCTCTTTTCTCCCCTTTAATCTTGTGATTCCTTCCATCTAGATTGAAGATCAAATCGAAGATCCATTGAAGATCTTCATCCATTGAAGAGAGATTTCATCGATTGAAGCGAGATTTTTTCGGATCAAGCTTAGTTCTTCACTATCCAGATCTGAAGTTGTTATCTTTTGAGGTGTTTAGGTGTTTTGGTGAGTGGTGGTTATCTCTCACACGGACCCAAAGGAGTATATTGGATCGGTGGTTTGTTTATGTGTTAAAAATAGTGATTTCTTGCATTTTCCTTAAGTCTGCATGTAGATCCATCGTCTATGAAGTTTTGACACCCATTTTACTACATGTTAACTTATGCAAGTTTATTCATCAAGTTGTAGAGACATTTACTTATAATTCATGTTTATTAGATTTGGACACTTTAATTACCAAATTGCCATTCTTGTATAATTGCTTATTAGATCTTGTTTGAATGTTTGATTGCTTGGATTAATGATTGATTTGAATGATAGATTGTTGAAAATTAGCTAATAGTTGATTTGGACAAGTTGGTTGAAGATGATTCAAAAGCTAAGTGGAAAGGCTCTTGAATGGTGAAAGCTGCTTGTGGCATATGAAGCGAGTGATGAAGCTCATATGGATAGATTCGATGATGATGGACTTTGCTATGATTAGAGGAAGCAAAGCATGATGTTGAGATGATGGACTTTGCTATGATGCGATAGAGCAAAGCATGATGTGAGAGCTTGGTTTAATCCAGACGGGATCATCCCAAGCATGTTGATAACTCGATGATGCGGTTCGAGTTGGTTGATAATGGATGGCTCGAGAGGCGCTTGAGCTAGTATGAGAATAGTCATCGAGGAGGATGACTAGGAGGCTGAGATTTCATCGTTATTGAAGGTTCTAGCATGCTCAAAGCAAGAGTACGTTGGGACGGGTCACGACGACGTCCCAGACACGGGTCACGATGACGTGTTAGTACTCTGGGCAGATTCGATAGTCCTAGGCACGGGTCATGACGACGTGCGGAGTTATGTCTAGAACCGGGGTTGCCATTAGCCCTTGACGGACGGCTGAAAGAAGGTGCCGGTCATTCAATTAACGGTGATATCGAGGCAATGATAACAGTGATAGCCAGAGTCATGGATGTTTGATTGTATCATCATTCGGCCTCAAGAGCGGTGTTTTCTGGGTGCTTATCTGATCTTGGTTTAGGGCTTGGGGGTTTGTATTTTGGAAAACATCGACCTTGACTCGAGTGATAATTGCTTTACTTAAATTGTCTGCTTTGCTATGCTTGTTTATGCTTAGTGGGTCTGGGGGCTATCACTGTAGAATGAGGTAGAGTGGGATGGTTGAGTTCCTATTCCTTTTACCCTTTATACTCTTTTGGTATGTTTGATAGTTGATTCACTACTCACTAAGACTGTTGTCTGACTCAATGTTTTAAGTTCAACTCTTATTACCTTGGGCTGTTCATCCATGTTGGGATGGGCAGACTAGGTAGCAGGTGACAGGTGCTGTTCTTGGCTACCAACGCTGTTGATGACGAAGACGAGCTGGAGGCTTTTGCATATTGTTTTCTTACTATATGTACTCGATGTTCCGCTATTTGTTTGATACTCTGAGTGTTATGTAGTGAGGCTTGATGTATTGACTATTCAGATGATTGTATAAAACTATTATGAGTTTATATGACTCCGTTCTGTGGGGCTTCACTATGTATAATTTTCTATTGTATTTTATCCATGCGCTGTGAGTAATACGATAGACTATTCTGTTTTATCTTACCCTGACTATTGTCCATGGCTGCCTGGCACACCTTTCAGCGCACCATTCTCTTGTTTTAGTGCGGGAGTCATGGGCGGTCGTCACATTTGGTGTCAGAGCTTTGGTTAACCGATTTTAGCCAACGCTCGCTGACGTAACTACGTATGAGAGACGTCATTGTATTTTGATGGATGGTTACTATATACAATATAGTAGTTTAGAAGGATTTGAACTCCTTATGTAGTTGTTTCTCAAGGTGTTCTAATCATTCTTCTTTTTATAGATATTAAGAATGAGTTGAAGAGAGAGACAAGCTGCTAGGGAAGGCCGTACTTCAGAGGGAGTTCCTGATTATGCTCCTATGTTCGAGGCCATGATGACTTTAATCATGAGAAGGATACCAACTCCAGGGCCATCAGTAGATGTTGGGGTTCAAGTTCAAGCTCCAAGACCAGTGGATTTTGCTAAGTTGTGTAAGGACTATACTGCGCTTGGAGGAAAGGTTTTCTTGGGAACAGAGTCAACCATTGAAGTCCAAAGACGGATAGATGCTTGTCGAAGGATCTTTGGTGACTTGGGAATTGAGGATGCAACTAAGAGGAAGCTCGCATCAAGGCAACTTCAAGGAAGAGCTTCTGATTGGTGGAACTCTATCACCATTGATACTCCGGAGGAAGAAATTACTTGGGTACAGTTCCGAGCTAGATTTGAAGCTAAGTTCATCTCTATGGCTCAGAAATCTGTTTTTTTTAAGAAGTTTGTGGAACTCAAGCAAGGTGGAAGATCAATTCTTGAGTATGTTTCTGAGTTTGAAGCTTTGTCCAAGTATGCCAGATCGTATATTGAATCTCCCTACCAGAAGAACGAGAAGTTTGTGACAGGCTTGGATAGTTATCTTGGGAGGCAGTAGGTGGATCATCTGGATGATCCGTTTGAGAAGCTTGTGGAGAAAGCTCTCAGGCATGAGAGTTTGTTTCCTAAGGAAGGGTCTGTTGTTGCTGTGACCAAGGAAGAGTCCAAACCACAGCAGGGTGGAAACAAGAAGAGGAAGCAGCAACAGCAGAAGGGTAAGGATGGCCAGAAGAAGCCAAAGTGTGAAGTGACCTGCTACAATTGTCGGCAGAAGGGCCATTTCTCTAGGAATTGCAAGAATCCAAAGGTGCAGTTGAAGTGCCACATCTGTGATAAGCTGGGGCATATCAGGAAGGACTGTCCAGAACCGAGGAAAGATAAGCAGATTGTGCAAGCTTATGCTTTGGGAGCTGTTCCATCGTCTTTGAAAGCTCCTACTGCGGAAGAGAAAGGGAAGAGTGTGGTGGTTCAAGGTACTCTTTCCATGTGTGGTGTTCCGGTAAGAGTGTTATTTGATACTGGGGCATCGCATTCGTTTGTTTGTAATGATCTTGTAGGCCGGTTGGGTTTAGAACCGGATATTTTTGATAGGCCATTGGTTGTGACTAATCCAGTTGGGGGTTCGTCATGTTTATGTATGATATGTCGTGGTCTAGTTATATTGAGTCATGATTGCTCTTTTGTTTGTGATTGTTTTGTTCTGAACTTTGCGGGGTTCGGAATTATATTGGGTATGGACTAGCTTAGGAAGTATGCGACAAAGGTTGATTGTGAGAAACTGGAGGTGACGGTCGGGAATGTGGAAGGGCGAAGGGTTGTGATACGATGTAAGCATGAAGAAGGCGTCTTCATGAGCTTCATGTATTCGCTGGTTGCTCCACGGGATGGATTGTCATCGATGCCGGTTGTGAATGGATTTGAGGATGTCTTTGACGAGGTCAAAGGGTTACCGTCGCATAGGGAGATCGAGTTTCGTATCGATCTAGTTGTGGGAGCCAGACCAGTTGTGATGCCTCTTAGGAGAATGGCGCCTAGAGAACAGCAAGAGTTGAAGGTGCAAGTTGATAACCTTTTACAGAAAGATTCATTCGGCATAGCGTGTCCGAATGGGGTGCACCAGTTGTGTTCGCAACCAAAGAGGATGGATCGTTAAGGTTGTGTGTGGACTATCGTGAGCTGAATAAAGTGACTAAGAAGAATAAGTATCCGTTGCCGAGAATAGATGACTTGTTTGATCAGCTTCACGAAGCTAAGGTGTTTTCTCAGATGGATTTGGCAACGGGATTTCACCATTTGAGAGTGGCTAAGGATAGTGTGCTGAAGACTACTTTTAGGACACCATCCGGTTTTTATGAGTGGCTGGTAATGACTTTGGGATTGACCAATGCACCAACATATTTTGTGGAACTTATGAATAGAGTATTCAGAGATGAGTTGAACAAGTTCGTACTTGTGTTCCTAGATGATATTCTTATTTATTCCAGGACTGAAGGAGAGCACAAGACGCACTTACGTGTTGTTTTGGAAATCTTACGGAAACATCAGCTAAAGGCTAAGTTTTCGAAGTGTCACTTCTGGAAGAGTGAAGTGAGGTTCTTAGGCCATGTTATTTCTGGAAATGGAATAGCGGTTGATCCCGCTAAGGTGGCAGCAATCAAGGATTGGGTTAGAAACTTACGAGACCTGATTAAGATTCGGGTTGTCCTTTTTGGGCATTAATCTATCCGTTGACGGTAGAAAATTGTCAAAGCCGTAGAACTCATCGAGGCCTTCGTTTTGACAGGTTATGGCTCCCGTAACTCTTAACGAGCCAGAAGTTATGGCTGTCCGAATAATCGATATCTACAGGGTGCAACATCCACGGTGCAAGGTGCAACATCTGTCCGACATGGCGAAACAGTGCCGTATGACTTTTAGAAATGTGTGCATGGATTTGAAACAGAACAGTACCATGGTGCACCACTCTCCAGCAATGGTAAATCGAAAACCAGCCACTGTAATCCTGTTTTGCCGTAAAAATCCACGTGTCGAAAAAACGAAGGGTAAAAAACTTACGAGACCCGATTGAGATTCGGGTTGTCCTTTTTAGGCATTGATCTATCCGTTGATGGCTGAAAGCTGTCAAAGCTGTAGAACTCATCGAGGCCTTCGTTTTGACAGGCTATGGCTCCCGTAACTCTAAACGAGCCAGAAGTTATGGTCTTCCGAATAATCGATATCTACAGGGGGCAACATCCACGGTGCAAGGTGCAACACCCGTCCGAAATGGCGAAACAGTGCCGTACGACTTTTAGAAACGCATGCATGGATTTGAAACGGAACAGTACGATGGTGCACCACTCTCCAGCGATGGTAGATCGAAGACCAGCCACCGTAATCATGTTTTACCGTAAAAATCCACGTGTCGAAAAAACGAAGGGTAAAAAACTTACAAGGCCCGATTGAGATTCGGGTTGTCCTTTTTGGGCATTAATCTATCCGTTGATGGCTGAAAGCTGTCAAAGCCGTAGAACTCATCGAGGCCTTCGTTTTGACAGGTTATGGCTCCCATAACTCTAAACGAGCCATAAGTTATGACCGTCCGAATAATTGATACCTACAGCGTGCAACATCCACGGTGCAAGGTGCAACAACCGTCCGAAATGGCGAAACAATGCCGTACGACTTTTAGGAATGCGTGCATGGATTTGAAACGGAACAGTACCATGGTGCACCACTCTCCAGCGATGGTAAATCGAAGGCCAGCTACTGTAATCCTGTTTTACCATAAAAATCCACGTGTCGAAAAAACGAAGGTTGAAAAAACGAAGGGTAAAATACTTACGAGACCCGATTGAGATTCGGGTTGTTCTTTTTGGGCATTAATCAACCCGTTGAAGGCTGAAAGCCGTCAAAGCCGTAGAACTCATCGAGGCCTTCGTTTTGATAGGTTATGGCTCCCGTAACTCTAAACGAGCCAGAAGTTATGGCCGTCCGAATAATCGATATCTACAGGGTGCAACATCCACAGTGCAAGGTGCAACATCCGTCCGAAATGGCGAAACTGTGCCGTACGACTTTTAGAAATGCGTGCATGGATTTGAAATGGAACAGTACCATGATGCACCACTCTCCAGCGATGGGAAGTCGAAGACGGGCCACGGTGATCCCGTTTTACCGTAAAAATCCACGTGTCGAAAAAACAAAGGGTAAAAAACTTACGAGACCCGATTGAGATTCGGGTTGTCATTTTGGGGCATTGATCTATCCATTGATGGCTAAAAGCTTTCAAAGCCATAGAACTCATCGAGGCCTTCGTTTTGACAGGTTATGGCTCCCGTAACTCTAAACGAGCCAGAAGTTATGGCCGTTTGAATAATCGATATCTACAGGGTGCAACATCCACGGTGCAAGGTGCAACATCCGTCAGAAATGGTGAAACAATGCCGTATGACTTTTAGAAATGCGTGCATGGATTTGAAACGGAACAGTACCATGGTGCACCACTCGCCAGCGATGAGAAGTCGAAGACGGGCCACGGTAATCCTGTTTTACCGTAAAAATCCACGTGTCGAAAAAACGAAGGGTAAAAAACATACGAGACTCGATTGAGATTTGGGTTGTCCTTTTTGGGCAATAATCTATCCGTTGACGGCTGAAAGCTATCAAAGCCGTACAACTCATCGAGGCCTTCGTTTTGACAGGTTATGGCTCCCGTAACTCTAAACGAGCCAGAAGTTAAGGCCGTTTGAATAATCGATATCTACAGGGTGCAACATCCACGGTGCAAGGTGCAACATCCGTCCGAAATAGTGAAACAGTGCCGTACGACTTTTAGAAATGCGTGCATGGATTTGAAACGGAACAGTTCCATGGTGCACCACTCTCCAGCGATGGAAAGTCGAGGACGGGCCACGGTAATCCCCTTTTACCGTAAAAATCCACGTGTCGAAAAAACGACGGGTAAAAAACTTACGAGACCCGATTGAGATTCGGGATGTCTTTATTGGGAATTAATCTTTACGTTGATGGATGAAAGCTGTCAAAGCCGTAGAACTCATCGAGGCCTTCGTTTTGACAGGTTATGGCTCCCGTAACTCTAAACGAGCCAGAAGTTATGGCCGTCCGAATAATCGATATCTACAGGGTGCAACATCCACGGTGCAAGGTGCAACATCCGTCCGAAATGGCGAAACAGTGTCGTTCGACATTTACAAATGCGTGCACGGGCTTGAAACGGAACATTACCATGGTGCACCACTCTATATCAATGGGAAGTCGAAGACGGACCACGGTAATCCCGTTTTACCGTAAAAATCCACGTGTCGTAAAAACGAAGGGTAAAAAAAATTACGAGACAGGATTGGGATTCGAGTTGTCCTTTTTGGACATTAATCTATCCGTTGATGGCTGAAAGCTGTCAAAGCCATAGAACTCATCGATGCCTTCGTTTTGACAGGTTATGGCTTCCGTAACTCTAAACGAGCCAGAAGTTATGGCCGTCCGAATAATCGATATCTACAGGGTGCAACATCCCCGGTGCAAGGTGCAACATCCGTCCGAAATGGCGAAACAGTGTCGTACGGCTTTTAGAAATGCGTGCATGGATTTGAAACGGAACAGTACCATGGTGCACCACTCTCCAGCAATGGTAAATCGAATACCAGCCACCGTAATCCTGTTTTACCGTAAAAATCCACGTGTCGAAAAAACGAAGGGTAAAAAACTTACGAGACCCGATAGAGATTCAGATTGTCCTTTTTGGGCATTAATCTATCCGTTGACGACTGAAAGCTGTCAAAGCCGTAGAACTCATCGAGGCCTTCGTTTTGACAGGTTATGGCTCCCGTAACTCTAAACGAGCCAGAAGTTATTGCCGTCCTAATAATCGATATCTACAGGGTGCAACATCCACGGTGCAAGGTGCAACATCCGTCCGAAATGGCGAAACAGTGCCGTACGACTTTTAGAAATGCGTGCATGGATTTGAAATGGAACTGTACCATGGTGTACACCCCTCCAATGACGGTAAATCGAAGACCAGCCACCATAATCCCGTTTTACCGTAAAAATCCACGTGTCGAAAAAACGTAGGGTTAAAAACTTACGAGACCCGATTGAGATTCGGGTTGTCCTTTTTGGGCATTCATCTATCCGTTGACGGTTCAAAGCAGTCAAAGCCGTAGAACTCATCGAGGCCTTCGTTTTGATAGGTTATGGCTCCCGTAACTCTAAACGAGCCAGAAGTTATGGCCGTTTGAATAATCAATATCTACAGGGTGCAACATCCACGGTGCAAGGTGCAACATCCGTCCGAAATGGCGAAACAGTGCCGTACGACTTTTAGAAATGCGTGCATGGATTTGAAACGGAACACTACCATGGTGCACCAATCTCTAGCGATGGCATGTCGAAGACGGGCCACGGTAATCCCGTTTTACCGTAAAAATCCACGTGTCGAAAAAACGAAGGGTAAAAAACTTACGAGACCCGATTGAGATTCGGGTTGTCCTTTTTGGGCATTAATCTATCCGTTGACGGCTGAAAGCTGTCAAAGCCGTAGAACTCATCGAGGCCTTCGTTTTGAAAGGTTATGGCTTTTGTAACTCTAAACGAGCCAAAAGTTATGGCCGTCCGAATAATCGATATCTATAGGGTGCAACATCCACGGTGCAAGGTGCAACATCCGTCCGAAATGGCGAAACAGTGACGTACGACTTTTATAAATGCGTGCATGGATTTGAAACGAAACAGTACCACGGTGCACCACTCTCCAGTGATGGTAAATCGAAGACCAGCTGTTAACGCTTAAATTTGAACGCTAACACCCTGGTGTATAAGATGTGATTGTGAAAGCACCACCCGTTTGTACGGGAAACAGAAATAAGCAGAAAGTATGTAGAAAAACGGTAAGAGACACAGTATTTATAGTGGTTCGGCTTATAATCCAGCCTACGTCCACTTTAATCTTTTTATCACTAGTTTGATTACAATTCTTTACAAGATCTTTCAATTACAACACACTTCAAGTGATAGGGTATATGAAACAAGTAGCTCAAGCTTTGATGTTGACAATCATCTTCAAATCCATGGTGAATGTGGATGATTCCTTCATGGAGTTCCTTTAGAAGTTTGTTGGATCTAAAAAGCTTTGAAGTCGTCTGGGATTCGGCAGAGTAACGGCGCTTGAAGAGAATGAGCCAAAAGGTCCCTTGAACGTTGGAAGTGGTCGTCTATTTATAGAGAGTTCTGGTCTGGAATTTTTGCCAAGTTCTAAGTCGCGACCGACTTAGTATAAGTCGTGGCCGACTTAACTTATCCCATCGCCGATCTAACGAGCCAAGCCCACGACTTAATGGAAGCAAGCTTGTCTGAATTGAGTTGTTGCCGAGATAAGCTAGGTCGTAGGTCCCCCTTTCTCTTATGCATGGCTCATGCTTTTAATGGGGCAAGCATGCTTCTCCGGACTTAAATCACCAGTTCTAAGTCGTAGCCGAGTTAACATGCCCCGGCTTAAGTATGAGTCGTGTACCTTTCCATGTCCTCATCAAGTAGGTCGGCAGCTCCTTTAGATAACTAGACCGGTACTCAAGTTAGATCGGTTACGGCTTACTATAAGTCGGTAATTATCTTGAGTCGCTAGATCGGCACACACACTAGGTCGGAACTTACTACTGATCATTAAGTCGGCAAACTTTCTTTAAGCTTTAGGTCGGCAACTGATTCAAACCTTAGGTCGGCAACCTATTTAGACTTTTAGGTCGGCAACCCTTTTCTGCCTTATGCAGTTAAGTCGGTCTCCCATATTAAGATACTAGGTCGGTACCCACTAGGTCGGTACCCCTTCGTAAGTCCTAAGTCGGAACCTCTTTAAGTCTTAAGTCGGCATAGCCTTGTTAGACCGGCATCCCTTCAAGCCTTAGGTCGGAATCTCCATGTAGCGTTTAGTCGGTACCCTTTCTTTACCAGTTAAGTCGGAATCCAATTAGGTCGGCACCGAACTAAGTCGGCCACCTTGTTAATTGGTTAGGTCGGCAAAGTCTTTGGGTTGTTAGGTCGGCACCGAACTAAGTCGGCCACCTTGTTAATTGGTTAGGTCGGCAAAGTCTTTGGGTTGTTAGGTCGGCACCGAACTAAGTCGGCATCTCTTGAGTCGGCGCCATCTCCACGTACTAGACCTGCTGAGTCGTAACCGAGATAGGGTTAACATTTGCCCCTCGAAGTATACGCCTTAGGCTTAAGTCGTGTGCTTCGAAACATCTCTTATCTCGGCCCTTCACTGAGTCGGCACGTTATTAGATCGGGCACGGTCCAAATGTTAAGCCGGCGAATTGCCGCTTCAGTTCCTTTCACTACGAGGTATAAATCATATCCCCTTCTTCTTTCTCATTACTTACTCTCTTGACTCCGCCATTAAAAAATTTCTTCAAGCTTCAAAAGGCGATTCGATTCCAACTAATCACTGACATCCTCTGCTATCCATTACGTAAGTGAATCCTCTTCTTCGATTATAGATCACTGTTAGTTCGTGAATTTCACCATCTAAATCACTCCCTGACATGACGCTTTATCGCGAATCCCATTATGTTCACGGCTGATGGAGTTTAGGTTGCTAGGTTCGATTTTAACTGTCCGATGAGACGATGAAGATGGTTCACCGATGCAGGCTAGTGGATTTTGATGTGTGCTAGGATTGCAAGGTTTTGAATTGGTGCATTGGACGATCTGGAAGTATGAACTAATAGGAATGAAGTGTGGGTTTTTTGATTCGAGGGGGTAGCTAACGGTTTGAGTGGATCGAAGTATTCATTTTGATGCGACCCGTTGATTTCAGGCGACTTAGCTTTTGGCCGATTCAATCCTTAAATCGTGGCCGTGTTAATGCATGTGGGAAACCCACCGACCTACCATTCTGCCGATCTAAGATTTAAACCGTGACCGAGATAATGCCAGAAAGAAGTTTACCGACTCAAACTTTAAAGCTTAAGTCGTGACCGAGCTAACACTTGAGAAATTCCTGCCTTTTGAACCAGAACTTGCGACCTAGTGAACGAGTTGCCAAGTTAAATCATCTTGACCTTGACCCGCTACCGATCTAACCTTATCCCGTAAAAGATTTTTAGAACGTAGCCGAGTTAGTACTTAGGCTTTGACGTTTAGGAGCATATACCCACTTTATGCATTTTGACTTTGACTACCGGACTAAGCTGAATAAACTTTGAATTGTGATCAAACTTTGTACTGCCCCAACTTTAAATTTGTTTGAACGTCATTGTATTACTTCACAGATCATTCTCACTTTTGAGCCGCAAACCTGTTGAGAATAACATACAAACAAAGAAAACCAAGGCGCACATACTGCCATTGACTGCCCATATCAAATGACAGATTAGTTAAGACAAGATAAAAGATATGAACATATTGCATGAAATGTTGTGAATCAATTGACTAAAGTAGAATATTAATGCAAAGTATCAACAATTTGAACTGATTTGCTTGCATCAACATTGTATTTGCATATTCAAACTCAAAACAAAGATTCCTGGTTTTTATAACTAACAAATGTTTGCTAGGTTTTATTCCAGTTACCTTTGCTTATTGTTTGATTGATACTTGTACAACACTTCACACACTTTAGGAAACGTGCACCTTCATGTTTGAATATCCAATTGCTTGTGTAGAATGACTTCCCATCAAAGAGAAGAAGTAGCAAGTCAAGAAGAAGAAACTTTCCCGGTAACTGCTCCTATAGAGAATCCTCCGGAAAGAACTTCGACTATTCTATCTTCGAGAACATTTATTCAGTTGCGTACTCAATTCGGCTTTGCTGAAGATGATGTCATATTTCCCGGACCAAATGATACTGCTGACAGACCTCCCTATGGTTTTGTCGCGGTTAATCGTCAAATGTGCTTAAGTGGGGCGATCCCACCTTTCAATGACTTTCTTCGAATTCTTCTTCTCCGGATGTCAATTTCTCCGTTCCAACTTCATCCTAATGGTTACGCTATCTTGATGGGGTTGGCTGTTTTGTTCAGAAGACATCTTGACCGACTGCCGAGCTTCGAAGAAATTCGCTACTTATGCTCGTTTGCAAAGAGCAAAGACCATCCTTCTCTTATCATTGTGAGAAGTGCAAGAAACCGCAAGCTCATTCTTGATCTTACTGAAAGTGTCCATGGATTTTTAAACCAATTTTTCTTTGCTCGCAGTCCCCCAGAGTTTTATGCTTCTTGGAGAGTAGGAAGTAAGATCATTTATTTCCGTCTTTCCACTTTCTTTCTTAACTCTTTTCGGGGTCCAAATTGCTAATCTCATTCTTTGCTTTTTTTAGCACTTCCCCTTCCCTCTAGAGATCCGATACATAGGCAGACTTTTGATAGACTGAGCGCTGTAGCCGCAGAAGAGAGAAGTATCAAGTTTCTACTAAGCGACGAATTTCTACATCAATACGAACTTCTCCACCCTTCTCGCTATACTCAGCTTTGTGAAGCTCCGACTGAAGTTCCCGATTCCCCGACTGAAGCATCGGATGCCCCCGTTACTATCGAACAACCCTCATCAAAAGAGTCTAACATCGAAGCTTCATTGGTGAAATGTTCCACCCCTACCGACATTATGGGGTCATCTAGTAAGACGGCACTTGCCCCGATTGAGGAAGAAGAAGAACCTTCACAGCCTCTCGGGGGATTAGCTGATGTAGGAACTGAGAAAACAAGTCTCACCGAGCATGATGGTGACGATGTTTATGATGGGTTGAGCGACATAATAGTGACCTCACAGGAGCTTTTTAGAGATGACGTGTCTAAAACTATCTCTCCTATAGTTGAGGCGACGTCCCTTCTTCGACTAACACCAACACAAACACCAACTCCTCATACCCAAGCTATCATCACCTCTACACCAATGAGTGGTTTGTAGCTTAATGCGCGTAGCTTGCACATCACACAACACTTAGGATTTTTTGGCATTTGTTCACATTTAACTTCTTTTCTCCGGAAGTTTCTAAGACTTGCTATTTTTGCCTTTTCAGATTCCTCTATGGGGCGCAGCGGCAGCGGTTCTTATTACAAAGACTTTCGACGCTATGGAGGGCGTGGCAGCTATGATTACAAGCAATACTATACCGATCCCAGAGAGACCAATGAGCAGAGAGCTGCGCGAAAAGCTGAGGAGAGGAGAAGGTATGAAGAACGTCATGAGGGAGCGGGCACGCGACATGAATCTTTCCCAAGGGATGATGATTCCCATAAACGTAAAACGCACGATGATAGGGGGAAGAGCCATATTGAGGATTCGAGAAAGCGGACCAAACTTGGCGAGGAGCACGTGCCCGTGACATCTGAGAGACCTGGTGCCTCAGTTTCTATTGACATCCCTTCCAAATCTCCTGCTCTTGAAGGAAGTGCCATCCAAACACTTCTCAACAGGCCTTCATACCATGTTGAAAGGGGCCCCCCGACTTTGCAGAGCCGATTCCCGAACTGGTGTTTGAGGGGGGTACGCTTCGACCTTGATTTGGTCCCCATCGACAAAGAAGCTATGTACAGAAATCTCGATGCTGTCAAGCTTGATATCGATAGAATGTCTGGATGGCAAAAGCTGGTTGATGAACTTCAAAGAGTTAATCGGGCTAACATCGAAGCAATGCTGACCATGGAAAATGACAAATCAGAATGGCAGAAGATTCTTGATCAACACAACACTGAGATGAAGGAGATAGCCGAATACAATGAAAAACTCGAAGCTGAAGTAAAGCAGCTCAAAGATGATCTTGCCTCTTCTACTAATACTTACACCCAAAGAGAAGAGGTATTGCAAAAACAAGTGCGAGATGCGCACGCCAGCCAGAGGGACGCTGAAGCTAAAGCTGAGAGGTTGGAACAAGCTGTAGAGAACCACCGCACTGATGTCACCCAGCTGCAGAATAAACTGAGCGCCCGGGACATGGAGATTGAAGCGCTAAAAGCCCAACTTGCTCAGACCGAAAAAGATCGAGATGAGGCCATGGCTGGCAAAATTGCAGCCGAAGAAACTGCTCAGACCATGGAAAACGATATCAATTCGACTTTATTCGATTTTTATTTACATTGTGTCTTGGGACGCGGCAGCCTCTCTTTTCTTGGTCCTAAGTATGAAATCACCCTGGCCGAGGTGTGGGAAGCTGCTCTTAACATGTTTAAAGACGCCGGGTATGGCGATGAAGATTTTGAGGCGCGTTACCTGGATGAGGGAGCTCGCGCTGCTCTTGCGAAGGGGCGAGAACAACTTGCCAGGATGAGAACTGGAATGGCGGAAGAGGAATGTTCTGGAAAGGAATTAACGCTTATTTCCTCTGTCCATCCTCCAGTTTCTCCTGTGGTTGACATCACGGGTTCTAGCTCCTCTACTCCGCCTGCAACTAAGACAGTAACTGAAACTACAAGTGCACAAGGCGGGGATGAAGGTGGTGAAAGCAACGGAGCACAGCGATATGAAATCAGCCTCAGAGATCCAACTACCCCAGGTAAACTTGACACCGGACCAGCTCAAGTGGTGAACTGCTCGTTCGCTCCTTGTGAACTTGACGATCTTCTTGATTATTTTTCAAATGTCAATGAATTCCCGACTTTTGATGAGCCGTCATCCCCTCTCTTTTCGAAAGATACTGATATTTTAAGTTTTTTCTCCTTTGTAGAGAAAGCACCGAGTCAAACTCAAGCTTCTTCTCCCCCGGTGATCCTTCCTCCATCTCTTCAAGTGGCGCCTCCCTCTGCTTCTCAACCTGGGTCACAAGAAGAACAAATAGAAGCTCTCCATGGCCTGGATGATCCCGTTGCTTCGCAAGAGCAAAAAGATGAGGGACTTGAGGGAGGTGACATATCTCCGGAGCGGACTCCTTCTGACGATATAACTTTATCTAAACTTGCCACTCCAGGAAGTGAGTCTTCCTCAAAGAGGAGAAGGAAGCAAGGAGCATCAAGGAGGAGAGGGAAGATAATCACTGCCACTGAAGAGGAGCCAGAAGTTGGGCCAGCGGCGCCTACCTCTCCTTCCTCCCTTATACCCACTGGTCGACCTGAAAAGCTGATCATTCGGCCGGGTAAAGGGTCTAAAGGCAGCAAAAAGAAGTGAAGATCTTCAGTTTCTAGTTTTTTTGTGTTTTGCATGTACTGGCCGAGAATTGTGCGGGTACCGGCCCCCGCTTTTCTTTATTTTGAAACCTGTACCTGCGTTGTAATTGAATAAAATGATTCCTTGAATAAAATGATTCCTCGTTTGTACAAACTTTTGTTTGAATTAAAGAATACATTTGTTATTTGTTTTGGCATGAGTTTATTTGATATTGCAGCGAGCTTATGGTATGTTACTTGAGCGTTACCTTTTGCTGGTTTAGTTATACCATATTGTGTGTAATTATACTATATTGCCCCCATTCCATAAGTATGCTGCAATATTCTATACCTCGAGGGGACTTACACTCTTATTTGCTAAAGAATAATTATTTTATTCTTTAAAGAAAATTTTATAGAGTACAACTCCCTTCGTATAAGTTTTTACGCTTGGTCGTTCGAAGAAATCACTTTTTTCTTTTGCTTATGTGCATATCTCATCAAGTGAATTCCTCTATGTGGTAAAGCGGACCTCTGAAGGGTACTTTAACTTCTTTTCTTTTTACGATCATTTCCCACAGTAGGCAAATTACTTTTCCTTTGAAAGTTAAAGTACGCTTTTGATGAGGATTTTTTTTTTTTTTTTATAGAAAGTTGTACCTCTGAGGAGGGATTTTTTTACGTTTCAACACTTGGAAGTTTTATTTCAATCTCGGTGAAACGTGTACCTCCAAAGAGTTATGCTTTAGAAATCCTTTTCACGTTTCAACACTTGGAAGTTTTATTTCAATCTCGGTGAAACGTGGGTTTCCAAAGAGGTCTTTTTTCTTAATTGTGTTCCCGGGAGGGGGTTGTACCTCTGAGGAGGGATTTCTCACGTTCCAACACTTGGAAGTTTTATTTCAATCTTGGTGAAACGTGTACCCCCAAAGAGTTGTGCCTTTGAAGAAAGCCTTTTCACGTTTCAACACTTGGAAGTTTTATTTCAATCTCGGTGAAACGTGTGCTTTCAAGAAGGTCTTTGTTTTTACATTTCAACTTTGGTGAAGTGAAATTCCGAAGAGCGGCTGCTACACTTCAACTCCTGGCGAAATGGGCCTCCGAAGAGGGCTTTTATTTTGTTTACATTTCAACTCTGGTGAAGTGAAATCCCGAAGAGCGGTTATAACACTTCAACTCCTGGTGAAATGGGCCTCCGAAGAGGGCTTTTATTTTGTTTACATTTCAACTCTGGTGAAGTGAAATCCCGAAGAGCGGTTATAACACTTCAACTCCTGGTGAAATGGGCCTCCGAAGAGGGCTTTTATTTTGTTTACATTTCAACTCTGGTGAAGTGAAATCCCGAAGAGCGGTTATAACACTTCAACTCCTGGTGAAATGGGCCTCAGAGAGGGTTTTCATCGCCTGGAAGTTACTCTCTCATGGTTGGAGGGTCATGACTCCTCCAATCTTTTTTGTTGAGTAGAGAACTTTCTTTTTTGTGGCATATGACCCATTAGAGGTCTTTTATTATCCGAAGAGTTGTGCCTCCGAAGAGGACTTGTGGCGCTGATGGTAGCTTTGGTTGTTCCTCTGTTCACTTGCTTATGCCTTTTCAGCGATCCCCTTTTTTTTTCACAAGTGGCTTGTTTAATCCAAGGAAGTGTACTTCATTGCCAGGCAAGTTCGTGAGAACGGGCACTAGCTTCCTAATTGGATGTTTGTTTGTTTAAACAATCTCAATTTATCAGCAAGGGCTCGTTCCTATCGAAATCATTAGCCGTTCAATTGAAGCATTTCCTATCTAGGATTTGAATTCGGGGTCTTTGTGACTTGAAATTTGTTTGTTGAATGATGGTGAGAATCGCTCGGTCTTATTATGCGCAAGTTTCATCTCCACTGTCTGCAAAAATTTAAATCGATATTTCAGCAATACATTTTGTGTATTTTTATATCGAAAACAAAGCAAACATATAATGATAATAAGGAACACAAGATTTATAGTGGTTCGGCCATGAAATTGGGCCTACATCCACTTTATATTCTTTCATTATTTACTAGTTTGATTACAATTCTTTACAAGATCTTTCAATTACAACACACTTCAAGTGATAGGGTATATGAAACAAGTAGCTCAAGCTTTGATGTTGACAATCATCTTCAAATCCATGGTGAATGTGGATGATTCCTTCATGGAGTTCCTTTAGAAGTTTGTTGGATCTAAAAAGCTTTGAAGTCGTCTGGGATTCGGCAGAGTAACGGCGCTTGAAGAGAATGAGCCAAAAGGTCCCTTGAACGTTGGAAGTGGTCGTCTATTTATAGAGAGTTCTGGTCTGGAATTTTTGCCAAGTTCTAAGTCGCGACCGACTTAGTATAAGTCGTGGCCGACTTAACTTATCCCATCGCCGATCTAACGAGCCAAGCCCACGACTTAATGGAAGCAAGCTTGTCTGAATTGAGTTGTTGCCGAGATAAGCTAGGTCGTAGGTCCCCCTTTCTCTTATGCATGGCTCATGCTTTTAATGGGGCAAGCATGCTTCTCCGGACTTAAATCACCAGTTCTAAGTCGTAGCCGAGTTAACATGCCCCGGCTTAAGTATGAGTCGTGTACCTTTCCATGTCCTCATCAAGTAGGTCGGCAGCTCCTTTAGATAACTAGACCGGTACTCAAGTTAGATCGGTTACGGCTTACTATAAGTCGGTAATTATCTTGAGTCGCTAGATCGGCACACACACTAGGTCGGAACTTACTACTGATCATTAAGTCGGCAAACTTTCTTTAAGCTTTAGGTCGGCAACTGATTCAAACCTTAGGTCGGCAACCTATTTAGACTTTTAGGTCGGCAACCCTTTTCTGCCTTATGCAGTTAAGTCGGTCTCCCATATTAAGATACTAGGTCGGTACCCACTAGGTCGGTACCCCTTCGTAAGTCCTAAGTCGGAACCTCTTTAAGTCTTAAGTCGGCATAGCCTTGTTAGACCGGCATCCCTTCAAGCCTTAGGTCGGAATCTCCATGTAGCGTTTAGTCGGTACCCTTTCTTTACCAGTTAAGTCGGAATCCAATTAGGTCGGCACCGAACTAAGTCGGCCACCTTGTTAATTGGTTAGGTCGGCAAAGTCTTTGGGTTGTTAGGTCGGCACCGAACTAAGTCGGCCACCTTGTTAATTGGTTAGGTCGGCAAAGTCTTTGGGTTGTTAGGTCGGCACCGAACTAAGTCGGCATCTCTTGAGTCGGCGCCATCTCCACGTACTAGACCTGCTGAGTCGTAACCGAGATAGGGTTAACACCAGCCACCGTAATCCCGTTTTACCGTAAAAATCCACGTGTCGAAAAAACGAAGGGTAAAAAACTTACGAGACCCGATTGAGATTCGGGTTGTCCTTTTTGGGCATTAATCTATCCGTTTATGGCTAAAAGCTATTAAAACCGTAGAACTCATCGAGGCCTTCATTTTGACAGGTTATGGCTCCCGTAACTCTAAACGAGCCACTAGTTATGGCCGTTTGAATAATCGATATCTACAGGGTGCAACATCCACGGTGCAAGGTGCAACATCCGTCCGAAATGGCGAAACAGTGTCGTACGACATTTACAAATGCGTGCACGGGTTTGAAACGGAACACTACCATGGTGCACCACTCTACATCAATGGGAAGTCGAAGACGGACCACGGTAATCCCGTTTTACCGTAAAAATCCACGTGTCGAAAAAACGAAGGGTAAAAAACTTACGAGACAGGATTGAGATTCGAGTTGTCCTTTTTGGGCATTAATCTATCCGTTGATGGCTGAAAGCTGTCAAAGCCATAGAACTCATCGAGGCCTTCGTTTTGACAGGTTATGGCTCCCGTAATTCTAAACGAGCCAGAAGTTATTGCCGTCCTAATAATCGATATCTACAGGGTGCAACATCCTCGGTGCAAGGTGCAACATCCGTCCGAAATGGCGAAACAGTGCCGTACGGCTTTTAGAAATGCGTGCATGGATTTGAAATGGAACAGTACCATGGTGTACACCTCTCCAGCGATGGTAAATCGAAGACCAGCCACCGTAATCCCGTTTTACCGTAAAAATCCACGTGTCGAAAAAACGTAGGGTTAAAAACTTACGAGACCCGATTGAGATTCGGGTTGTCCTTTTTGGGCATTCATCTATCCGTTGACGGCTGAAAGCAGTAAAAGCCGTAGAACTCATCGAGGCCTTCGTTTTGATAGGTTATGTCTCCCGTAACTCTAAACGAGCGAGAAGTTATGGCCGTCCGAATAATCGATATCTATAGGGTGCAACATCCACGGTGCAAGGTGCAACATCCGTCCGAAATGGCGAAACAGTGCCGTACGACTTTTATAAATGCGTGCATGGATTTGAAACGAAACAGTACCGTGGTGCACCACTCTCCAGTGATGGTAAATCGAAGACCAGCCACCGTAATCCCGTTTTACCGTAAAAATCCACGTGTCGAAAAAACGAAGGGTAAAAAACTTACGAGACCCGATTGAGATTCGGGTTGTCCTTTTTGGAAATTAATCTATCCGTTTATGGCTGAAAGCTATTAAAACCGTAGAACTCATCGAGGCCTTCATTTTGACAGGTTATGGCTCCCGTAACTCTAAACGAGCCACTAGTTATGGCCGTTTGAATAATCGATATCTACACGGTGCAACATCCACGGTGCAAGGTGCAACATCCGTCCGAAATGGCGAAACAGCACCGTGCGACTTGTAGAAATGCGTGCATGGATTTGAAATAGAACACTACCATGGTGCACCACTCTCCAGCGATGGGAAGTCGAAGACGGGCCACGGTAATCCCGTTTTACCGTAAAAATCCACGTGTCGAAAAAACGAAGGGTAAAAAACTTACGAGACCCGATTGAGATTCGGGTTGTCCTTTTTGGGCATTAATCTATCCGTTGGCCGCTGAAAGCTTTCAAAGCCGTAGAACTCATCGAGGCCTTCGTTTTGACAGGTTATGGCTTTTGTAACTCTAAACGAGCCAAAAGTTATGGCCGTCCGAATAATCGATATCTACAGGGTGCAACATCCACGGTGCAAGGTGCAACATCGGTCTGAAATGGCGAAACAGTGTCGTACGACTTTTAGAAATGCATGCATGGATTTGAAATGGAACAGTACCATAGTGCACCACTCTCCAGCGATGGTAAATCAAAGACCAGCCACCGTAATCCCGTTTTACCGTAAAAATCCACGTGTCGAAAAAACGAAGGGTAAAAAACTTACGAGACCCAATTGAGAGTCGGGTTGTCCTTTTTGGGCATTAATCTATCCGTTGACGGCTGAAAGCTGTCAAAGCCGTTGAACTCAACGAGGCCGTCGTTTTGACGGGTTATGGCTCCCGTAACTCTAAACGAGTCAGAAGTTATGGCCGTCCGAAAAATCGATATCTACAGGGTGCAAAATCCACGGTGCAAGGTGCAACATCCGTCCGAAATGGCGAAACAGTGCCGTACGACTTTTAGAAATGTGTGCATGGTCTTGAAACGGAACAGTACCATGGTACACCACTCTCCAGCAATGGAAGTCGAAGACGGGCCACGGTAATCCCGTTTTACCGTAAAAATCCACGTGTCGAAAAAACGAAGGGCAAAAAAACTTACGAGACCCGATTGAGATTCGGGTTGTCCTTTTTGGGCATTAATCTATCCGTTGACGGCTGAAAGCTTTCAAAGCCGTAGAACTCATCGAGGCCTTCGTTTTGACAGGTTATGGATCCCGTAACTCTAAACGAGCTAGAAGTTATGGCCGTCCGAAAAATCGATATCTACAGGGTGAAACATCCACGGTGCAAGGTGCAACATCCGTCCGAAATGGCGAAACAGTGTCGTACGACTTTTAGAAATGGGTGCATGGATTTGAAACGGAACAGTGCCATGGTGCACCACTCTCTAGCGATGGTAAATCGAAGACCAGCCACGGTAATCCCGTTTTACCGTAAAAATCCACGTGTCGAAAAAACGAAGGGTAAAAACTTACGAGACCCGATTGAGATTCGGGTTGTCCTTTTTGGGCATTAATCTATCCGTTGACGGCTGAAAGCTGTCAAAGCCGTAGAACTCACCGTGGCCTTCATTTTGACACATTATTGCTCCCGTAACTCTAAACGAGCCAGAAGTTATGGCCGTCCGAATAATCGATATCTACAGGGTGCAACATCCACGGTGCAAGGTGCAACATCCATCCGAAATGGCGAAACAGTGTCGTACGACTTTTAAAAATTCGTGCATGGATTTGAAACGGAACTGTACCATGGCGCACCACTCTCCGGTGATGGTGAATCGAAGACGAGCCACGGTAATCCCGTTTTACCGTAAAAATCCACGTGTCGAAAAAACGAAGGGTAAAAAACTTACGAGACCCGATTGAGATTCGGGTTGTCCTTTTTGCGCATTAATCTATCCATTGATGGCTGAAAGCTTTCAAAGCCGTAGAACTCATCGAGGCCTTCGTTTTGAAAGGTTATGGCTCCTGTAACTCTAACGAGCCAGAAGTTATGGCCGTCCGAATAATCGATATCTACAGGGTGCAACATCCACGGTGCAAGGTGCAACATCCGTCCCAAATGGCGAAACAGTGCCGTACGACTTTTAGAAATGGGTGCATGGATTTGAAACGGAACAGCGCCATGGTGCACCACTCTCAAGCGATGGTAAATCGAAGACTAGCCACCGTAATCCCGTTTTACCGTAAAAATCCACGTGTCGAAAAAACGAAGGGTAAAAAACTTACGAGACCCGATTGAGATTCGGGTTGTCCTTTTTGGGCATTAATCTATCCGTTGACGGCTGAAAGCTTTCAAAGTCGTAGAACTCATCGAGGCCTTCGTTTTGACAGGTTATGGCTCCCGTAACTCTAAACGATCCAAAAGTTATGGCCGTCCGAATAATCGATATCTACAAGGTGCAACATCCACGGTGCAACATCCGTCCGAAATGGCGAAACAGTGCCGTACGACTTTTAGAAATGCGTGCATGGTCTTGAAATGGAACTGTACCATGCTGCACCACTCTCCAGCAATAGGAAGTTGAAGACGGGCCACGGTAATCCCGTTTTACCGTAAAAATCCACGTGTCGAAAAAACGAAGGGTAAAAAACTTACGAGACCCGATTGAGATTCGGGTTGTCCTTTTTGGGCATTAATCTATCCGTTGACGGCTGAAAGCTATCAAAGCCGTAGAACTCATCGAGGCCTTCGTTTTGACAGGTTATGGCTCCCGTAAATCTAAACGAGCAAGAAGTTAAGGCCGTTTGAATAATCGATATCTACAGGGTGCAAAATCCACGGTGCAAGATGCAACATCCGTCCGAAATGGTGAAACAGTGCCGTACGACTTTTAGAAATGCGTGCATGGATTTGAAATGGAACAGTTCCCTGGTGCACCACTCTCCAGCGATGGGAAGTCGAGGGCGGGCCACGGTAATCCCCTTTTACCGTAAAAATCCACGTGTCGGAAAAACGACGGGTAAAAAACTTACGAGACCCGATTGAGATTCGGGATGTCTTTTTTGGGCATTAATCTATCCCGTTGACGGCTGAAAGCCGTCAAAGCCGTAGAACTTATCGAGGCCTTCGTTTTGACAGGTTATGGCTCCCGTAACTCTAAACGAGCCAGAAGTTATGGCCATCCAAATAATCGATATCTACAGGGTGCAACATCCACGGTGCAAGGTGCAACATCCATCCGAAATGGCGAAACAGTGTCGTACGACTTTTAGAAATGCGTGCACGGATTTGAAACGGAACACTACCATGGTGCACCACTCAACAGCGATGGGAAGTCGAAGACGGGCCACGGTAATCCCGTTTTACCGTAAAAATCGAGTTGTCGAAAAAACGAAGGGTAAAAAACTTACGAGACACGATTGAGATTCGAGTTGTCCTTTTTGGGCATTAATCTATCTGTTGATGACTGAAAGCTGTCAAAGCCGTAGAACTCATCGATGCCTTCATTTTGACAGGTTATGGCTTCCGTAACTCTAAACGAGCCAGAAGTTATGGCCGTCCGAATAATCGATATCTATAGGGTGCAACATCCACGGTGCAAGGTGCAACATCCGTCCGAAATGGCGAAACAGTGTCGTACGTCTTTTAGAAATGCGTGCATGGATTTCAAATGGAACGGTACGATGGTGCACCACTCTCCAGCGATGGTAAATCGAAGACCAGCCACCGTCATCCTGTTTTACCGTAAAAATCCACGTGTCGAAAAAACGAAGGGTAAAAAACTTACGAGACCCGATTGAGATTCGGGTTGTACTTTTTGGGCATTAATCTATCCATTGATGGCTGAAAGCTGTCAAAGCCGTAGAACTCATCGAGGCCTTCGTTTTGACAGGTTATGGCTCCCGTAACTCTAAATGAGCTAGAAGTTATGGTCGTCCGAATAATCGATATCTACAGGGTGCAACATCTACGGTGCAAGGTGCAACATCCGTCCGAAATGGCGAAACAGTGCCGTACGACTTTTAGAAATGCGTGCATGGATTTGAAATGGAACAGTACCATTGTGCACCGCTCTCCAGCGATGGTAAATCGAAGACCAGCCACCGTAATCCTGTTTTACCGTAAAAATCCACGTGTCGAAAAAACGAAGGGTAAAAAACTTACGAGACCCGATTGAAATTCGGGTTGTCCTTTTTGGGCATTAATCTATCCATTGATGGCTGAAAGCTGTCAAAGCCGTAGAACTCATCGAGGCCTTCGTTTTGACAGGTTATGGCTCCCGTAACTCTAAACGAGCCAGAAGTTATGGCCCTCCGAATAATCGATATCTACAGGGTGCAACATCCACGGTGCAAGGTGCAACATCCGTCCGAAATGGCGAAACGGTGCCGTACGACTTTTAGAAATGCGTGCATGGATTTGAAACGGAATAGTACCATGGTGCACACCACTCCAGCGATGGTAAATCGAAGACCAGCCACCGTAATCCCATTTTACCGTAAAAATCCACGTGTCAAAAAAAACGTAGGGTTAAAAACTTACGAGACCCGATTGAGATTTGGGTTGTCCTTTTTGGGCATTCATCTATCCGTTGACGGCTGAAAGCAGTCAAAGCCGTAGAACTCATCGAGGCCTTCGTTTTCATAGGTTATGGCTCCCGTAACTCTAAATGAGCCAGAAGTTATGGCCGTTTGAATAATCAATATCTACAGGGTGCAACATCCACGGTGCAAGGTGCAACATCCGACCGAAATGGCGAAACAGTGTCGTACGACTTTTAGAAATGCGTGCATGGATTTGACACGGAACAGTGCCATGGTGCACCACTCTAAAGCGATGGTAAATCGAAGACCAGCCACCGTAATCCCGTTTAACCGTAAAAATCCACGTGTCGAAAAAACGAAGGGTAAAAAACTTACGAGACCCGATTGAGATTCGGGTTGTCCTTTTTGGGCATTAATCTCTCCGTTGACGGGTGAAAGCTTTCAAAGCCGTAGAACTCATCGAGGCCTTCGTTATGACAGGTTATGGCACTCATAACTCTAAACGAGCCAGAAGTTATGGCCGTCCGAATAATCGATATCTACAGGGTGCAACATCCACGGTGTAAGGTGCAACATCCGTCCAAAATGGCGAAACAGTGCCGTACGACTTTTAGAAATGGGTGCATGGATTTGAAACGGAACAGTGCCATGGTGCAGCACTCTTAAGCGACGGTAAATCGAAGACCAGCCACCGTAATCCCGTTTTACCGTAAGAATCCACGTGTCGAAAAAACGTAGGGTTAAAAACTTACGAGACCCGATTGAGATTCGGGTTGTCCTTTTTGGGCATTCGTCTATCCGTTGACGCTGAAAGCAGTCAAAGCCGTAGAACTCATCGAGGCCTTCGTTTTGGCAGGTTATGGCTCCCGTAACTCTAAACGAGCCAGAAGTTATGGCCGTCCGAATAATCGATATCTACAGGGTGCAACATCCACGGTGCAAGGTGCAACATCCGTCCGAAATGGCGAAACAGTGCCGTACGACTTTTAGAAATGGGTGCATGGATTTGAAACGGAATAGTGCCATGGTGCACCACTCTCAAGCGATGGTAAATCGAAGACCAGCCACGGTAATCCCGTTTTACCGTAAAAATCCACGTGTCGAAAAAACGAATGGTAAAAAACTTACGAGACCCGATTGAGATTCGGGTTGTCCTTCTTGGGCATTAATCTATCCGTTGACGGCTGAAAGCTGTGAAAGCCGTAGACTCACCGTGGCCTTCGTTTTGACAGGTTATGGCTCCCGTAACTCTAAACGAGCCAGAAGTTATGGCCGTCCGAATAATCGATATCTACAGGGTGCAACATCCACGGTGCAAGGTGCAACATCCGTCCGATATGGCGAAACAGTGTCGTACGACTTTTAAAAATTCGTGCATGGATTTGAAACAGAACAGTACCATGGGGCACCACTCTCCAGCGATGGTAAATCGAAGACGAGCCACGGTAATCCCATTTTACCGTAAAAATCCACGTGTCGAAAAAACGAAGGGTAAAAAACTTACGAGACCCGATTGAGATTCGGGTTGTCCTATTTTTCCATTAATCTATCCGTTGACGGCTGAAAGCTTTCAAAGCCGTAGAACTCATCGAGGCCTTCGTTTTGACAGGTTATGGCTCCCGTAACTCTAAACGAGCCAGAAGTTATGGCCGTCCGAATAATCGTTATCTACAGGGTGCAACATCCACGGTGCATGGTGCAACATCCGTCCGAAATGGCGAAACATTGTCGTACGACTTTTAGAAATGGGTGCATGGATTTGAAATGGAACAGTGCCATGGTGCACCACTCTCAAGCGATGGTAAATCGAAGACCAGCCACCGTAATCCCGTTTTACCGTAAAAATCCACGTGTCGAAAAAACGAAGGGTAAAAAACTTATGAGACCCGATTGAGATTCGGGTTGTCCTTTTTGGGCATTAATCTATCCGTTGATGGCTGAAAGCTTTCAATGCCGTAGAACTCATCGAGGCCTTCGTTTTGATAGGTTATGGCTCACGTAATTCTAAACGAGCCAGAAGTTATGGCCGTACGAATAATCGATATCTACAGGGTGCAACATCCACGGTGCAAGGTGCAACATCCGTCCGAAATGACAAAACAATGCCGTACGGCTTTTAGAAATGGGTGCATGGATTTGAAACGGAACAGTGCCATGGTGCACCACTCTCCAGCGATGGTAAATCGAAGACCAGCTACCGTAATCCCGTTTTGCCGTAAAAATCCACGTGTCAAAAAAACGAAGGGTTAAAACTTACGAGACCCGATTGAGATTCGGGTTGACCTTTTTGGGCATTAGTCTATCCGTTGACGGCTGAAAGCCGTCAAAGCCGTAGAACTCATCGAGGCCTTCGTTTTGATAGTTTATGACTCCCGTAACTCTAAACGAGCCAGAAGTTATGGCTGTCCGAATAATCGATATCTACAGGGTGCAACATCCACGGTGCAAGGTGCAACATCCATCCGAAATGACGAAACAGTGCCGTACGACTTTTAGAAATGGGTGCATGTATTTGAAACGGAACAGTGCCATGGTGCACCACTCTCCAGCGATGGTAAATCGAAGACCAGCTACCGTAATCCCGTTTTACCGTAAAAATCCACGTGTCGAAAAAACGAAGGGTTAAAACTAACGAGACCCGATTGAGATTCGGGTTGACCTTTTTGGGCATTAGTCTATCTGTTGATGGCTGAAAGCCATCAAAGCCGTAGAACTCATTGAGGCCTTCGTTTTGATAGGTTATGGCTCCCGTAACTCTAAACGAGCCAGAAGTTATGGCCGTCCGAATAATCGATATCTACAGGGTGCAACATCCACGGTGCAAGGTGCAACATCCGTCCGAAATGACGAAACAGTGTCGTACGACTTTTAGAAATGCGTGCATGGATTTGAAACGGAACAGTACCATGGTGCACCACTCTCCAGCGATGGTAAATCGAAGACCAGCCAACGTAATCCCGTTTTACCATAAAAATCCACGTGTCGAAAAAACGAAGGGTAAAAAACTTACGAGACCCGATTGAGATTCGGGTTGTCCTTTTTGGCCATTAATATATCCGTTGACGGCTGAAAGCTGTCAAAGCCGTAAAACTCATCGAGGCCTTCATTTTGACAGGTGGATCACTCTCCAGCGATGGTAAATCGAAGACGAGCCACGGTAATCCCGTTTTACCGTAAAAATCCACGTGTCGGAAAAACGAAAGGTAAAAAACTTACGCGACCCGATTGAGATTGGGGTTGTCCTTTTTGGGCATTAATCTATCCGTTCATGGCTGAAAGCCGTCAAAGCCGTAGAACTCACCGTGGCCATCGTTTTGACAGGTTATGGCTCCCGTAACTCTAAACGAGTTAGAAGTTATGGCCGTCCGAATAATCGATATCTACAAGGTGCAACATTCACGGTGCAAGGTGCAACATCCGTCCGAAATAGCGAAACAGTGCCGTACGACTTTTAGAAATGCGTGCATGGATTTGAAACGGAACACTACCATGGTGCACCACTCTCCAGCGATGGTAAATCAAAGACCAGGCACCGTAATCCCGTTTTACCGTAAAAATACACGTGTCGAAAAAACGAAGGGTATAAAACTTACGAAACACGATTGAGATTCGGGTTGTCCTTTTTTGCCATTAATCTATCTGTTGATGGCTGAAAGCTGTAACAGCCGTAGAACTCATCGAGGCCTTCGTTTTGACAGCTTATGGCTCCCGTAACTCTTAACGAGCCAGAATTTATGGCCGTTTGAATAATCGATATCTACAGGGTGAAACATCCACGGTGCAAGGTGCAACATCCGTCCGAAATAACAACAATGCCGTACGACTTTTAGAAATGCGTCCATGGATTTGAAATGAAACACAACCATGCTGCACCACTCTCCAGCGATGGGAGGTCGAAGACGGGCCATGGTAATCCCGTTTTACCGTAAAAATCCACGTGTCGAAGAAATGAAGGGTAAAAAACTTACGAGACGCGATTGAGATTCTGGTTGTCCTTTTTAGGCATTAATCTATCCTTTGATGGCTGAAAGCTGTCAAAGCCGTAGAACTCATCGAGGCCTTCATTTTGACAGGTTATGGATCCCGTAACTCTAAACGAGCCAGAAGTTATGGCCGTCCGAATAATCGTTATCTACAGGGTAAAACATCCACGGTGCAAGGTGCAACATCCGTCCGAAATGGTGAAACAGTGCCGTACGACTTTTTGAAATGGGTGCATGGATTTGAAATGGAACAGTGCCATGGTGCACCACTCTCAAGCGATGGTAAATCGAAGACCAGCCACCGTAATCCCGTTTACCGTAAAAATCCACGTGTCGAAAAAACGAAGGGTAAAAAACTTATGAGACCCGATTGAGATTCGTGTTGTCCTTTTTGGGCAATAATCTATCCGTTGACGGCTGAAAGCTTTCAAAGCCGTAGAACTCATCGAGGACTTCGTTTTGACGGGTTATGGCTCCCGTAACACTAAACGAGCCAGAAGTTATGGCCATCCGAATAATCGATATCTACAGGGTGCAACATCCACGGTGCAAGGTGCAACATCCGTCCGAAATGGAAAAACAGTGCCGTACAACTTTTGGAAATGGGTGCATGGATTTGAAACGGAACAGTGCCATGGTGCACCACTCTCCAACGATGGTAAATCGAAGACCAGCTACCATAATCCCGTTTTACCGTAAAAACCCACGTGTCGAAAAAACGAAGGGTAAAAACTTACGAGACCCGATTGAGGTTCGGGTTGACCTTTTTGGGCATTAGTCTATCCGTTGATGGCTGAAAGCCGTCAAAGATGTAGAACTCATCGAGGCCTTCGTTTTGATAGGTTATGGCTCCCGTAACTCTAAACGAGCTAGAAGTTATGGCCGTCCGAATAATCGATATCTACAGGGTGCAACATCCACGGTGCAAGGTGCAACATCCATCCGAAATGACGAAACAGTGTCGTACGACTTTTATAAATGGGTGCATGGATTTGAAACGGAACAGTGCCATGGTGCACCATTCTCCAGCGATGGTAAATCGAAGACCAGCTACAGTAATCCCGTTTTACCGTAAAAATCCACGTGTCGAAAAAACGAAGGGTAAAAACTTACGAGACCCGATTGAGATTCGGGTTGAACTTTTTAGGCATTAGTCTATCCGTTGACGGCTGAAAGCCTTCAAAGCCGTACAACTCATCGAGGCCTTCGTTTTGATAGGTTATGGCTCCCATAACTCTAAACGAGCCAGAAGTTATGGCCGTCCGAATAATCGATATCTACAGGGTGCAACATCCACGGTGCAAGGTGCAACATCCGTCCGAAATGACAAAACAGTGCCGTACGACTTTTAGAAATGCGTGCATGGATTTGAAACGGAACAGTACCATGGTGCACCACTCTCCAGCGATGGTAAATCGAAGGCCAGCCACCGTAATCCCGTTTTACCATAAAAATCCACGTGTCGAAAAAACAAAGGGTAAAAAACTTACGAGACCCGATTGAGATTCAGGTTTTCCTTTTTGGGCATTAATATATCCGTTGACGGCTGAAAGCTGTCAAAGCCGTAAAACTCATCGAGGCCTTCATTTTGACAGGCGGATCACTCTCCAGCGATAGTAAATCGAAGACGAGCCACGGTAATCCCGTTTTACCGTAAAAATCCACGTGTCGAAAAAACGAAGGGTAAAAAACTTACGAGACCCGATTGAGATTGGGGTTGACCTTTTTGGGCATTAATCTATCCGTTGATGGCTGAAAGCCGTCAAAGCCGTAGAACTCATCGTGGCCATCGTTTTGACAGGTTATGTCTCCCGTAACTCTAAACGAGCCAGAAGTTATGGCCGTCCGAATAATCGATATCTACATGGTGCAACATTCACGGTGCAAGGTGCAACATCCGTCTGAAATGGTGAAACAGTGCCGTACGACTTTTAGAAATGCATGCATGGATTTGAAACGGAACACTACCGTGGTGCACCACTCTCCAGCGAAGGGAATCGAAGACCAGGCACCGTAATCCCGTTTTACCGTAAAAATCCACGTGTCGAAAAAACGAAGGGTAAAAAACTTACGAGACACGATTGAGATTCGGGTTGTCCTTTTTGGGCATTAATCTATCTGTTGACGGCTGAAAGCTGTCAAAGCCGTAGAACTCATCGAGGCCTTCGTTTTGACAGGTTATGGCTCCCGTAACTCTAAACGAGCCAGAAGTTATGGCCGTTTGAATAATCGATATCTACATGGTGCAACATCCACGGTGCAAGGTGCAACATCCATCCGAAATGGAGAAACAGTGCCGTACGACTTTTAGAAATGCGTGCATGGATTTGAAACGGAACAGTTCCATGGTGCACCACTCTCCAGCGATGGAAAGTCGAGGACGGGCCACGGTAATCCCCTTTTACCGTAAAAATCCACGTGTCGAAAAAACGACGGGTAAAAAACTTACGAGACTCGATTGAGATTCGGGATGTCTTTTTTGGGCATTAATCAATCCGTTGATGGATGAAAGCTGTCAAAGCCGTAGAACTCATCGAGGCCTTCGTTTTGACAGGTTATGGCTCCCGTAACTCAAAACGAGCCAGAAGTTATGGCCGTCCGAATAATCGATATGTACAGGGCGCAACATCCACGGTGCAAGGCGCAACATCCGTCCAAAATGGCGAAACAGTGCCGTACGACTTTTAGAAATGCGTGCATGGATTTGAAACGGAACAGTACCATGGTAAACCACTCTCCAGCGATGGGAAGTCGAATACGGGCCACGGTAATCCCGTTTTACTGTAAAAATCCACGTGTCGAAAAAACGAAGGGTAAAAAACATACGAGACGCGATTGAGATTCGGGTTGTCCTTTTTGGGCATTAATCTATCCGTTGAAGACTGAAAGCTGTCAAAGCCATAGAACTCATCGAGGCATTCATTTTGACTGGTTATTGCTCCCGTAATTCTAAACGAGCTAGAAGTTATGGTCGTTTGAATAATCGATATCTACAGGATGCAACATCCACGGTGCAAGGTGCAACATCCGTTCGAAATGGCGAAACAGTGCCGTACGACTTTTAGAAATGCGTGCATGGATTTGAAACGGAACACTACCATGGTGCACCATTCTCCAGCGATGGGAAGTCGAAGACGAGCCACGGTAATCCCGTTTTACCGTAAAAATCCACGTGTCGAAAAAACGAAGGGTAAAAAGCTTACGAGACCCGATTGAGATTCGGGTTGTCCTTTTTGGGCATTAATCTATCTGTTGACGGGTAAAAGCTGTCAAAGCCGTAGAACTCATCGAGGCCTTCATTTTGACAGGTTATGGGTTTTGTAAATCTAAACGAGCCAGAGGTTATGGCCGTCCGAATAAATGATATCTACAGGGTGCAACATCCACGGTGCAAGGTGCAACATCCGTCCGAAATGGCGAAACAGTGCCGTACGACTTTTATAAATGCGTGCATGGATTTTAAACGGAACAGTACCATGGTGCACCACTCTCCAGCGATGGTAAATCGAAGTCCAGCCGCAGTAATCCCGTTTTACCGTAAAAATCCATGTGTCGAAAAAACGAAGGGTAAAAAACTTACGAGACCCGATTGAGATTAGGGTTGTCCTTTTTGGGCATTAATCTATCCATTGACGGCTGAAAGATGTCAAAACCGTTGAACTCATCGAGGCCTTCGTTTTGACAGGTTATGGCTCCCGTAACTCTAAACGAGCCAGAAGTTATGGTCGTCCGAATAATCGATGTCTACAGGGGGCAACATCCACGGTGCAAGGTGCAACATCCGTCCCAAATGGCGAAACAGTGCCGTACGACTTTTAGAAATGCGTGCATGGATTTGAAACGGAACAGTACCACGGTGCACCACTCTCCAGCGATGGTAAATCGAAGTCCAGCCACCGTAATCCCGTTTTACCGTAAAAATCCATGTGTCGAAAAAACGAAGGGTTAAAAACTTACGAGACCCGATTGAGATTCGGGTTGTCCTTTTTGGGCATTAATCTATCCGTTGACAGCTGAAAGCTGTCAAAGCCGTAAAACTCATCGAGGCCTTCGTTTTGATAGGTGGATACTCTCCAGCGATGGTAAATCGAAGACGAGCCACGATAATCCCGTTTTACCGTAAAAATCCACGTGTCGAAAAAATGAAGGGTAAAAAACTTACGAGACCCGATTGAGATTCGGGTTGTCCTTTTTGGGCATTAATCTATCCGTTGATGGCTGAAAGCTTTCAAAGCCGTAGAACTCATCGAGGCCTTCGTTTTGAAAGGTTATGGCTCCTGTAACTCTAACGAGCCAGAAGTTATGGCCGTCCGAATAATCGATATCTACAGGGTGCAACATCCACGGTGCAAGGTGCGACATCCGTCCCAAATGGCGAAACAGTGCCGTACGACTTTTAGAAATGGGTGCATGGATTTGAAACGGAACAACGCCATGGTGCACCACTCTCAAGCGATGGTAAATCGAAGACTAGCTACCGTAATCCCGTTTTACCGTAAAAATCCACGTGTCGAAAAAACGAAGGGTAAAAAACTTATGAGACCCGATTGAGATTCGGGTTGTCCTTTTTGGGCATTAATCTATCCGTTGACGGCTGAAAGCTTTCAAAGTCGTAGAACTCATCGAGGCCTTCGTTTTGACAGGTTATGGCTCCCGTAACTCTAAACGATCCAAAAGTTATGGCCGTCCGAATAATCGATATCTACAAGGTGCAACATCCACGGTGCAACATCCGTCCGAAATGGCGAAACAGTGCCGTACGACTTTTAGAAATGCGTGCATGGTCTTGAAATGGAACTGTACCATGGTGCACCACTCTCCAGCAATAGGAAGTTGAAGACGGGCCACGGTAATCCCGTTTTACCGTAAAAATCCACGTGTCGAAAAAACGAAGGGTAAAAAACTTACGAGACCCGATGGAGATTCGGGTTGTCCTTTTTGGGCATTAATCTATCCGTTGACGGCTGAAAGCTATCATAGCCGTAGAACTCATCGAGGCCTTCGTTTTGACAGGTTATGGCTCCCGTAACTCTAAACGAGCAAGAAGTTAAGGCCGTTTGAATAATCGATATCTACAGGGTGCAACATCCACGGTGCAAGATGCAACATCCGTCCGAAATGGTGAAACAGTGCCGTAATACTTTTAGAAATGCATGCATGGATTTGAAACGGAACAGTTCCCTGGTGCACCACTCTCCAGTGATGGGAAGTCGAGGACGGGCCACGGTAATCCCCTTTTACCGTAAAAATCCACGTGTCGGAAAAACGACAGGTAAAAAACTTACGAGACCCGATTGAGATTCGGGATGTCTTTTTTGGGCATTAATCTATCCCGTTGACGGCTGAAAGCCGTCAAAGCCGTAGAACTTATCGAGGCCTTCGTTTTGACAGGTTATGGCTCCCGTAACTCTAAACGAGCCAGAAGTTATGGCCATCCAAATAATCGATATCTACAGGGTGCAACATCCGCGGTGCAAGGTGCAACATCCATCCGAAATGGAGAAACAGTGTCGTACGACTTTTAGAAATGCGTGCACGGATTTGAAACGGAACACTACCATGGTGCACCACTCAACAGCGATGGGAAGTCGAAGACGGGCCACGGTAATCCCGTTTTACCGTAAAAATCGAGGTGTCGAAAAAACGAAGGGTAAAAAACTTACGAGACACGATTGAGATTCGAGTTGTCCTTTTTGGGCATTAATCTATCTGTTGATGACTGAAAGCTGTCAAAGCCGTAGAACTCATCGATGCCTTCATTTTGACAGGTTATGGCTTCCGTAACTCTAAACGAGCCAGAAGTTATGGCCGTCCGAATAATCGATATCTACAGGGTGCAACATCCACGGTGCAAGGTGCAACATCCGTCCGAAATGGCGAAACAGTGTCGTACGTCTTTTAGAAATGCGTGCATGGATTTCAAACGGAACGGTACGATGGTGCACCACTCTCCAGCGATGGTAAATCGAAGACCAGCCACCGTCATCCTGTTTTACCGTAAAAATCCACGTGTCGAAAAAACGAAGGGTAAAAAACTTACGAGACCCGATTGAGATTCGGGTTGTAATTTTTGGGCATTAATCTATCCATTGATGGCTGAAAGCTGTCAAAGCCGTAGAACTCATCAAGGCCTTCGTTTTGACAGGTTATGGCTCCCGTAACTCTAAATGAGCCAGAAGTTATGGTCGTCCGAATAATCGATATCTACAGGGTGCAACATCTACGGTGCAAGGTGCAACATCCGTCCGAAATGGCGAAACAGTGCCGTACGACTTTTAGAAATGCGTGCATGGATTTGAAATGGAACAGTACCATTGTGCACCACTCTCCAGCGATGGTAAATCGAAGACCAGCCACCGTAATCCTGTTTTACCGTAAAAATCCACGTGTCGAAAAAAGGAAGGGTAAAAAACTTACGAGACCCGATTGAAATTCGGGTTGTCCTTTTTTGGCATTAGTCTATCCATTGATGGCTGAAAGCTGTCAAAGCCGTAGAACTCATCGAGGCCTTCGTTTTGACAGGTTATGGCTCCCGTAACTCTAAACGAGCCAGAAGTTATGGCCGTCCGAATAATCGATATCTACAGGGTGCAACATCCACGTGCAAGGTGCAACATCCGTCCGAAATGGCGAAACGGTGCCGTACGACTTTTAGAAATGCGTGCATGGATTTGAAACGGAATAGTACCATGGTGCACACCACTCCAGCGATGGTAAATCGAAGACCAGCCACCGTAATCCCATTTTACCGTAAAAATCCACGTGTCGAAAAAACGTAGGGTCAAAAACTTACGAGACCCGATTGAGATTTGGGTTGTCCTTTTTGGGCATTCATCTATCCGTTGACGGCTGAAAGCAGTCAAAGCCGTAGAACTCATCGAGGCCTTCGTTTTGATAGATTATGGCTCCCGTAACTCTAAATGAGCCAGAAGTTATGGCCGTTTGAATAATCAATATCTACAGGGTGCAACATCCACGGTGCAAGGTGCAACATCCGACCGAAATGGCGAAACAGTGTCGTACGACTTTTAGAAATGCGTGCATGGATTTGACACGGAACAGTGCCATGGTGCACCACTCTAAAGCGATGGTAAATCGAAGACCAGCCACCGTAATCCCGTTTAACCGTAAAAATCCACGTGTCGAAAAAACGAAGGGTAAAAAACTTACGAGACCCGATTGAGATTCGGGTTGTCCTTTTTGGGCATTAATCTCTCCGTTGATGGGTGAAAGCTTTCAAAGCCGTAGAACTCATCAAGGCCTTAGTTATGACAGGTTATGGCACTCGTAACTCTAAACGAGCCAGAAGTTATGGCCGTCCGAATAATCGATATCTACAGGGTGCAACATCCACGGTGTAAGGTGCAACATCCGTCCAAAATGGCGAAACAGTGCCGTACGACTTTTAGAAATGGGTGCATGGATTTGAAACGGAACAGTGCCATGGTGCAGCACTCTTAAGCGACGGTAAATCGAAGACCAGCCACCGTAATCCCGTTTTACCGTAAGAATCCACGTGTCGAAAAAACGTAGGGTTAAAAACTTATGAGACCCGATTGAGATTCGGGTTGTCCTTTTTGGGCATTCGTCTATCCGTTGACGCTGAAAGCAGTCAAAGCCGTAGAACTTATCGAGGCCTTCGTTTTGGGCGGTTATGGCTCCCGTAACTCTAAGCGAGCCAGAAGTTATGGCCGTCCGAATAATCGATATCTACATGGTGCAACATCCACGGTGCAAGGTGCAACATCCGTCCGAAATGGCGAAACAGTGCCGTACGACTTTTAGAAATGGGTGCATGGATTTGAAACGGAACAGTGCCATGGTGCAGCACTCTCAAGCGATGGTAAATCGAAGACCAGCCACGGTAATCCCGTTTTACCGTAAGAATCCACGTGTCGAAAAAACGTAGGGTTAAAAACTTACGAGACCCGATTGAGATTCGGGTTGTCCTTTTTGGGCATTAATCTATCCGTTGACGGCTGAAAGCTGTGAAAGCCGTAGAACTCACCGTGGCCTTCGTTTTGACAGGTTATGGCTCCCGTAACTCTAAACGAGCCAGAAGTTATGGCCGTCCGAATAATCGATATCTACAGGGTGCAACATCCACGGTGCAAGGTGCAACATCCGTCCGAAATGGCGAAACAGTGTCGTACGACTTTTAAAAATTCGTGCATGGATTTGAAACAGAACAGTACCATGGGGCACCACTCTCCAGCGATGGTAAATCGAAGACGAGCCACGGTAATCCCATTTTACCGTAAAAATCCACGTGTCGAAAAAACGAAGGGTAAAAAACTTACGAGACCCGATTGAGATTCGGGTTGTCCTATTTTTCCATTAATCTATCCGTTGACGGCTGAAAGCTTTCAAAGCCGTAGAACTCATCGAGGCCTTCGTTTTGACAGGTTATGGCTCCCGTAACTCTAAACGAGCCAGAAGTTATGGCCGTCCGAATAATCGTTATCTACAGGGTGCAACATCCACGGTGCATGGTGCAACATCCGTCCGAAATGGCGAAACATTGCCGTACGACTTTTAGAAATGGGTGCATGGATTTGAAATGGAACAGTGCCATGGTGCACCACTCTCAAGCGATGGTAAATCGAAGACCAGCCACCGTAATCCCGTTTTACCGTAAAAATCCACGTGTCGAAAAAACGAAGGGTAAAAAACTTATGAGACCCGATTGAGATTCGGGTTGTCCTTTTTGGGCATTAATCTATCCGTTGATGGCTGAAAGCTTTCAATGCCGTAGAACTCATCGAGGCCTTCGTTTTGATAGGTTATGGCTCACGTAATTCTAAACGAGCCAGAAGTTATGGCCGTACGAATAATCGATATCTACAGGGTGCAACATCCACGGTGCAAGGTGCAACATCCGTCCGAAATGACAAAACAGTGCCGTACGACTTTTAGAAATGGGTGCATGGATTTGAAACGGAACAGTGCCATGGTGCACCACTCTCCAGCGATGGTAAATCGAAGACCAGCTACCGTAATCCCGTTTTGCCGTAAAAATCCACGTGTCGAAAAAACGAAGGGTAAAAACTTACGAGACCCGATTGAGATTCGGGTTGACCTTTTTGGGCATTAGTCTATCCGTTGACGGCTGAAAGCCGTCAAAGCCGTAGAACTCAACGAGGCCTTCGTTTTGATAGCTTATGACTCCCGTAACTCTAAACGAGCCAGAAGTTATGGCTGTCCGAATAATCGATATCTACAGGGAGCAACATCCACGGTGCAAGGTGCAACATCCATCCGAAATGACGAAACAGTGCCGTACGACTTTTAGAAATGGGTGCATGTATTTGAAACGGAACAGTGCCATGGTGCACCACTCTCCAGCGATGGTAAATCGAAGACCAGCTACCGTAATCCCGTTTTACCGTAAAAATCCACGTGTCGAAAAAACGAAGGGTTAAAACTAACGAGACCCGATTGAGATTCGGGTTGACCTTTTTGGGCATTAGTCTATCTGTTGATGGCTGAAAGCCATCAAAGCCGTAGAACTCATTGAGGCCTTCGTTTTGATAGGTTATGGCTCCCGTAACTCTAAACGAGCCAGAAGTTATGGCCGTCCGAATAATCGATATCTACAGGGTGCAACATCCACGGTGCAAGGTGCAACATCCGTCCGAAATGACGAAACAGTGTCGTACGACTTTTAGAAATGCGTGCATGGATTTGAAACGGAACAGTACCATGGTGCACCACTCTCCAGCGATGGTAAATCGAAGACCAGCCAACGTAATCCAGTTTTACCATAAAAATCCACGTGTCGAAAAAACGAAGGGTAAAAAACTTACGAGACCCGATTGAGATTCGGGTTGTCCTTTTTGGCCATTAATATATCCGTTGACGGCTGAAAGCTGTCAAAGCCGTAAAACTCATCGAGGCCTTCATTTTGACAGGTGGATCACTCTCCAGCGATGGTAAATCGAAGACGAGCCACGGTAATCCCGTTTTACCGTAAAAATCCACGTGTCGGAAAAACGAAAGGTAAAAAACTTACGAGACCCGATTGAGATTGGGGTTGTCCTTTTTGGGCATTAATCTATCCGTTGATGGCTGAAAGCCGTCAAAGCCGTAGAACTCACCGTGGCCATCGTTTTGACAGGTTATGGCTCCCGTAACTCTAAACGAGCTAGAAGTTATGGCCGTCCGAATAATCGATATCTACAAGGTGCAACATTCACGGTGCAAGGTGCAATATCCGTCCGAAATAGCGAAACAGTGCCGTACGACTTTTAGAAATGCGTGCATGGATTTGAAACGGAACACTACCATGGTGCACCACTCTCCAGCGATGGTAAATCAAAGACCAGGCACCGTAATCCCGTTTTACCGTAAAAATACACGTGTCGAAAAAACGAAGGGTAAAAAACTTACGAAACACGATTGAGATTCGGGTTGTCCTTTTTTGCCATTAATCTATCTGTTGATGGCTGAAAGCTGTAACAGCCGTAGAACTCATCGAGGCCTTCGTTTTGACAGCTTATGGCTCCTGTAACTCTTAACGAGCCAGAATTTATGGCCGTTTGAATAATCGATATCTACAGGGTGCAACATCCACGGTGCAAGGTGCAACATCCGTCCGAAATAACAACAATGCCGTACGACTTTTAGAAATGCGTCCATGGATTTGAAATGAAACACAACCATGCTGCACCACTCTCCAGCGATGGGAGGTCGAAGACGGGCCATGGTAATCCCGTTTTACCGTAAAAATCCACGTGTCGAAGAAATGAAGGGTAAAAAACTTACGAGACGCGATTGAGATTATGGTTGTCCTTTTTAGGCATTAATCTATCCTTTGATGGCTGAAAGCTGTCAAAGCCGTAGAACTCATCGAGGCCTTCATTTTGACAGGTTATGGATCCCGTAACTCTAAACGAGCCAGAAGTTATGGCCGTCCGAATAATCGTTATCTACAGGGTAAAACATCCACGGTGCAAGGTGCAACATCCGTCCGAAATGGTGAAACAGTGCCGTATGACTTTTTGAAATGGGTGCATGGATTTGAAATGGAACAGTGCCATGGTGCACCACTCTCAAGCGATGGTAAATCGAAGACCAGCCACCGTAATCCCGTTTACCGTAAAAATCCACGTGTCGAAAAAACGAAGGGTAAAAAACTTATGAGACCCGATTGAGATTCGTGTTGTCCTTTTTGGGCAATAATCTATCCGTTGACGGCTGAAAGCTTTCAAAGCCGTAGAACTCATCGAGGACTTCGTTTTGACGGGTTATGGCTCCCGTAACACTAAACGAGCCAGAAGTTATGGCCATCCGAATAATCGATATCTACAGGGTGCAACATCCACGGTGCAAGGTGCAACATCCGTCCGAAATGGCAAAACAGTGTCGTACAACTTTTGGAAATGGGTGCATGGATTTGAAACGGAACAGTGCCATGGTGCACCACTCTCCAACGATGGTAAATCGAAGACCAGCTACCATAATCCCGTTTTACCGTAAAAACCCACGTGTCGAAAAAACGAAGGGTAAAAACTTACGAGACCCGATTGAGGTTCGGGTTGACCTTTTTGGGCATTAGTCAATCCGTTGATGGCTGAAAGCCGTCAAAGATGTAGAACTCATCGAGGACTTCGTTTTGATAGGTTATGGCTCCCGTAACTCTAAACGAGCTAGAAGTTATGGCCGTCCGAATAATCGATATCTACAGGGTGCAACATCCACGGTGCAAGGTGCAACATCCATCCGAAATGACGAAACAGTGTCGTACGACTTTTAGAAATGGGTGCATGGATTTGAAACGGAACAGTGCCATGGTGCACCATTCTCCAGCGATGGTAAATCGAAGACCAGCTACCGTAATCCCGTTTTACCGTAAAAATCCACGTGTCGAAAAAACAAAGGGTAAAAACTTACGAGACCCGATTGAGATTCGGGTTGAACTTTTTAGGCATTAGTCTATCCGTTGACGGCTGAAAGCCTTCAAAGCCGTACAACTCATCGAGGCCTTCGTTTTGATAGGTTATGGCTCCCATAACTCTAAACGAGCCAGAAGTTATGGCCGTCCGAATAATCGATATCTACAGGGTGCAACATCCACGGTGCAAGGTGCAACATCCGTCCGAAATGACAAAACAGTGCCGTACGACTTTTAGAAATGCGTGCATGGATTTGAAACGGAACAGTACCATGGTGCACCACTCTCCAGCGATGGTAAATCGAAGGCCAGCCACCGTAATCCCGTTTTACCATAAAAATCCACGTGTAGAAAAAACGAAGGGTAAAAAACTTACGAGACCCGATTGAGATTCAGGTTTTCCTTTTTGGGCATTAATATATCCGTTGACGGCTGAAAGCTGTCAAAGCCGTAAAACTCATCGAGGCCTTCATTTTGACAGGCGGATCACTCTCCAGCGATGGTAAATCGAAGACGAGCCACGGTAATCCCGTTTTACCGTAAAAATCCACGTGTCGAAAAAACGAAGGGTAAAAAACTTACGAGACCCGATTGAGATTGGGGTTGACCTTTTTGGGCATTAATCTATCCGTTGATGGCTGAAAGCCGTCAAAGCCGTAGAACTCATCGTGGCCATCGTTTTGACAGGTTATGTCTCCCGTAACTCTAAACGAGCCAGAAGTTATGGCCGTCCGAATAATCGATATCTACATGGTGCAACAATCACGGTGCAAGGTGCAACATCCGTCTGAAATGGTGAAACAGTGCCGTACGACTTTTAGAAATGCATGCATGGATTTGAAACGGAACACTACCATGGTGCACCACTCTCCAGCGAAGGGAATCGAAGACCAGGCACCGTAATCCCGTTTTACCGTAAAAATCCACGTGTCGAAAAAACGAAGGGTAAAAAACTTACGAGACACGATTGAGATTCGGGTTGTCCTTTTTGGGCATTAATCTATCTGTTGACGGCTGAAAGCTGTCAAAGCCGTAGAACTCATCGAGGCCTTCGTTTTGACAGGTTATGGCTCCCGTAACTCTAAACGAGCCAGAAGTTATGGCCGTTTGAATAATCGATATCTACAGGGTGCAACATCCACGGTGCAAGGTGCAACATCCATCCGAAATGGCGAAACAGTGCCGTACGACTTTTAGAAATGCGTGCATGGATTTGAAACGGAACAGTTCCATGGTGCACCACTCTCCAGCGATGGAAAGTCGAGGACGGGCCACGGTAATCCCCTTTTACCGTAAAAATCCACGTGTCGAAAAAACGACGGGTAAAAAACTTACGAGACTCGATTGAGATTCGGGATGTCTTTTTTGGGCATTAATCTATCCGTTGATGGATGAAAGCTGTCAAAGCCGTAGAACTCATCGAGGCCTTCGTTTTGACAGGTTATGGCTCCCGTAACTCAAAACGAGCCAGAAGTTATGGCCGTCCGAATAATCGATATGTACAGGGCGCAACATCCACGGTGCAAGGCGCAACATCCGTCCAAAATGGCGAAACAGTGCCGTACGACTTTTAGAAATGCGTGCATGGATTTGAAACGGAACAGTACCATGGTAAACCACTCTCCAGCGATGGGAAGTCGAATACGGGCCACGGTAATCCCGTTTTACTGTAAAAATCCACGTGTCGAAAAAACGAAGGGTAAAAAACATACGAGACGCGATTGAGATTCGGGTTGTCCTTTTTGGGCATTAATCTATCCGTTGAAGACTGAAAGCTGTCAAAGCCATAGAACTCATCGAGGCATTCGTTTTGACTGGTTATGGCTCCCGTAATTCTAAACGAGCTAGAAGTTATGGTCGTTTGAATAATCGATATCTGCAGGATGCAACATCCACGGTGCAAGGTGCAACATCCGTTCGAAATGGCGAAACAGTGCCGTACGACTTTTAGAAATGCGTGCATGGATTTGAAACGGAACACTACCATGGTGCACCATTCTCCAGCGATGGGAAGTCGAAGACGAGCCACGGTAATCCCGTTTTACCGTAAAAATCCACGTGTCGAAAAAACGAAGGGTAAAAAGCTTACGAGACCCGATTGAGATTCGGGTTGTCCTTTTTGGGCATTAATCTATCTGTTGACGGGTAAAAGCTGTCAAAGCCGTAGAACTCATCGAGGCCTTCATTTTGACAGGTTATGGGTTTTGTAAATCTAAACGAGCCAGAAGTTATGGCCGTCCGAATAAATGATATCTACAGGGTGCAACATCCACGGTGCAAGGTGCAACATCCGTCCGAAATGGCGAAACAGTGCCGTACGACTTTTATAAATGCGTGCATGGATTTTAAACGGAACAGTACCATGGTGCACCACTCTCCAGCGATGGTAAATCGAAGTCCAGCCGCCGTAATCCCGTTTTACCGTAAAAATCCATGTGTCGAAAAAACGAAGGGTAAAAAACTTACGAGACCCGATTGAGATTAGGGTTGTCCTTTTTGGGCATTAATCTATCCGTTGACGGCTGAAAGATGTCAAAACCGTTGAACTCATCGAGGCCTTCGTTTTGACAGGTTATGGCTCCCGTAACTCTAAACGAGCCAGAAGTTATGGTCGTCCGAATAATCGATGTCTACAGGGGGCAACATCCACGGTGCAAGGTGTAACATCCGTCCCAAATGGCGAAACAGTGCCGTACGACTTTTAGAAATGCGTGCATGGATTTGAAACGGAACAGTACCACGGTGCACCACTCTCCAGCGATGGTAAATCGAAGTCCAGCCACCGTAATCCCGTTTTACCGTAAAAATCCATGTGTCGAAAAAACGAAGGGTAAAAAACTTACGAGACCCGATTGAGATTCGGGTTGTCCTTTTTGGGCATTAATCTATCCGTTGACGGCTGAAAGCTGTCAAAGCCGTAAAACTCATTGAGGCCTTCGTTTTGATAGGTGGATACTCTCCAGCGATGGTAAATCGAAGACGAGCCACGGTAATCCCGTTTTACCGTAAAAATCCACGTGTCGAAAAAACGAAGGGTAAAAAACTTACGAGACCCGATTGAGATTCGGGTTGTCCTTTTTGGGCATTAATCTATCCGTTGATGGCTGAAAGCTTTCAAAGCCGTAGAACTCATCGAGGCCTTCGTTTTGAAAGGTTATGGCTCCTGTAACTCTAACGAGCCAGAAGTTATGGCCGTCCGAATAATCGATATCTACATGTTGCAACATCCACGGTGCAAGGTGCAACATCCGTCCCAAATGGCGAAACAGTGCCGTACGACTTTTAGAAATGGGTGCATGGATTTGAAACGGAACAACGCCATGGTGCACCACTCTCAAGCGATGGTAAATCGAAGACTAGCCACCGTAATCCCGTTTTACCGTAAAAATCCACGTGTCGAAAAAACGAAGGGTAAAAAACTTACGAGACCCGATTGAGATTCGGGTTGTCCTTTTTGGGCATTAATCTATCCGTTGACGGCTGAAAGCTTTCAAAGTCGTAGAACTCATCGAGGCCTTCGTTTTGACAGGTTATGGCTCCCGTAACTCTAAACGATCCAAAAGTTATGGCCGTCCGAATAATCGATATCTACAAGGTGCAACATCCACGGTGCAACATCCGTCCGAAAAGGCGAAACAGTGCCGTACGACTTTTAGAAATGCGTGCATGGTCTTGAAATGGAACTGTACCATGGTGCACCACTCTCCAGCAATAGGAAGTTGAAGACGGGCCACGGTAATCCCGTTTTACCGTAAAAATCCACGTGTCGAAAAAACGAAGGGTAAAAAACTTACGAGACCCGATTGAGATTCGGGTTGTCCTTTTTGGGCATTAATCTATCCGTTGACGGCTGAAAGCTATCAAAGCCGTAGAACTCATCGAGGCCTTCGTTTTGACAGGTTATGGCTCCCGTAACTCTAAACGAGCAAGAAGTTAAGGCCGTTTGAATAATCGATATCTACAGGGTGCAACATCCACGGTGCAAGATGCAACATCCGTCCGAAATGGTGAAACAGTGTCGTACGACTTTTAGAAATGCGTGCATGGATTTGAAACGGAACAGTTCCCTGGTGCACCACTCTCCAGCGATGGGAAGTCGAGGACGGGCCACGGTAATCCCCTTTTACCGTAAAAATCCACGTGTCGGAAAAACGACGGGTAAAAAACTTACGAGACCCGATTGAGATTCGGGATGTCTTTTTTGGGCATTAATCTATCCCGTTGACGGCTGAAAGCCGTCAAAGCCGTAGAACTTATCGAGGCCTTCGTTTTGACAGGTTATGGCTCCCGTAACTCTAAACGAGCCAGAAGTTATGGCCATCCAAATAATCGATATCTACAGGGTGCAACATCCACGGTGCAAGGTGCAACATCCATCCGAAATGGAGAAACAGTGTCGTACGACTTTTAGAAATGCGTGCACGGATTTGAAACGGAACACTACCATGGTGCACCACTCAACAGCGATGGGAAGTCGAAGACGGGCCACGGTAATCCCGTTTTACCGTAAAAATCGAGGTGTCGAAAAAACGAAGGGTAAAAAACTTACGAGACACGATTGAGATTCGAGTTGTCCTTTTTGGGCATTAATCTATCTGTTGATGACTGAAAGCTGTCAAAGCCGTAGAACTCATCGATGCCTTCATTTTGACAGGTTATGGCTTCCGTAACTCTAAACGAGCCAGAAGTTATGGCCGTCCGAATAATCGATATCTACAGGGTGCAACATCCACGGTGCAAGGTGCAACATCCCTCCGAAATGGCGAAACAGTGTCGTACGTCTTTTAGAAATGCGTGCATGGATTTCAAACGGAACGGTACGATGGTGCACCACTCTCCAGCGATGGTAAATCGAAGACCAGCCACCGTCATCCTGTTTTACCGTAAAAATCCACGTGTCGAAAAAACGAAGGGTAAAAAACTTACGAGACCCGATTGAGATTCGGGTTGTACTTTTTGGGCATTAATCTATCCATTGATGGATGAAAGCTGTCAAAGCCGTAGAACTCATCGAGGCCTTCGTTTTGACAGGTTATGGCTCCCGTAACTCTAAATGAGCCAGAAGTTATGGTCGTCCGAATAATCGATATCTACAGGGTGCAACATCTACGGTGCAAGGTGCAACATCCGTCCGAAATGGCGAAACAGTGCCGTACGACTTTTAGAAATGCGTGCATGGATTTGAAATGGAACAGTACCATTGTGCACCACTCTCCAGCGATGGTAAATCGAAGACCAGCCACCGTAATCCTGTTTTACCGTAAAAATCCACGTGTCGAAAAAACGAAGGGTAAAAAACTTACGAGACCCGATTGAAATTCGGGTTGTCCTTTTTTGGCATTAATCTATCCATTGATGGCTGAAAGCTGTCAAAGCCGTAGAACTCATCGAGGCCTTCGTTTTGACAGGTTATGGCTCCCGTAACTCTAAACGAGCCAGAAGATATGGCCGTCCGAATAATCGATATCTACAGGGTGCAACATCCACGTGCAAGGTGCAACATCCGTCCGAAATGGCGAAACGGTGCCGTACGACTTTTAGAAATGCGTGCATGGATTTGAAACGGAATAGTACCATGGTGCACACCACTCCAGCGATGGTAAATCGAAGACCAGCCACCGTAATCCCATTTTACCGTAAAAATCCACGTGTCGAAAAAACGTAGGGTTAAAAACTTACGAGACCCGATTGAGATTTGGGTTGTCCTTTTTGGGCATTCATCTATCCGTTGATGGCTGAAAGCAGTAGCCGTAGAACTCATCGAGGCCTTCGTTTTGATAGGTTATGGCTCCCGTAACTCTAAATGAGCCAGAAGTTATGGCCGTTTGAATAATCAATATCTACAGGGTGCAACATCCACGGTGCAAGGTGCAACATCCGACCGAAATGGCGAAACAGTGTCGTACGACTTTTAGAAATGCGTGCATGGATTTGACACGGAACAGTGCCATGGTGCACCACTCTAAAGCGATGGTAAATCGAAGACCAGCCACCGTAATCCCGTTTAACCGTAAAAATCCACGTGTCGAAAAAACGAAGGGTAAAAAACTTACGAGACCCGATTGAGATTCGGGTTGTCCTTTTTGGGCATTAATCTCTCCGTTGACGGGTGAAAGCTTTCAAAGCCGTAGAACTCATCGAGGCCTTCGTTATGACAGGTTATGGCACTCGTAACTCTAAACGAGCCAGAAGTTATGGCCGTCCGAATAATCGATATCTACAGGGTGCAACATCCACGGTGTAAGGTGCAACATCCGTCCAAAATGGCGAAACAGTGCCGTACGACTTTTACAAATGGGTGCACGGATTTGAAACGGAACAGTGCCATGGTGCAGCACTCTTAAGCGACGGTAAATCGAAGACCAGCCACCGTAATCCCGTTTTACCGTAAGAATCCACGTGTCGAAAAAACGTAGGGTTAAAAACTTACGAGACCCGATTGAGATTCGGGTTGTCCTTTTTGGGCATTCGTCTATCCGTTGACGCTGAAAGCAGTCAAAGCCGTAGAACTCATCGAGGCCTTCGTTTTGGCAGGTTATGGCTCCCGTAACTCTAAACGAGCCAGAAGTTATGGCCGTCCGAATAATCGATATCTACATGGTGCAACATCCACGGTGCAAGGTGCAACATCCGTCCGAAATGGCGAAACAGTGCCGTACGACTTTTAGAAATGGGTGCATGGATTTGAAACGGAATAGTGCCATGGTGCACCACTCTCAAGCGATGGTAAATCGAAGACCAGCCACGGTAATCCCGTTTTACCGTAAAAATCCACGTGTCGAAAAAACGAATGGTAAAAAACTTACGAGACCCGATTGAGATTCGGGTTGTCCTTTTTGGGCATTAATCTATCCGTTGACGGCTGAAAGCTGTGAAAGCCGTAGAACTCACCGTGGCCTTCGTTTTGACAGGTTATGGCTCCCGTAACTCTAAACGAGCCAGAAGTTATGGCCGTCCGAATAATCGATATCTACAGGGTGCAACATCCACGGTGCAAGGTGCAACATCCGTCCGAAATGGCGAAACAGTGTCGTACGACTTTTAAAAATTCGTGCATGGATTTGAAAAAGAACAGTACCATGGGGCACCACTCTCCAGCGATGGTAAATCGAAGACGAGCCACGGTAATCCCATTTTACCGTAAAAATCCACGTGTCGAAAAAACGAAGGGTAAAAAACTTACGAGACCCGATTGAGATTCGGGTTGTCCTATTTTTCCATTAATCTATCCGTTGACGGCTGAAAGCTTTCAAAGCCGTAGAACTCATCGAGGCCTTCGTTTTGACAGGTTGTGGCTCCCGTAACTCTAAACGAGACAGAAGTTATGGCCGTCCGAATAATCGTTATCTACAGGGTGCAACATCCACGGTGCATGGTGCAACATCCGTCCGAAATGGCGAAACATTGCCGTACGACTTTTAGAAATGGGTGCATGGATTTGAAATGGAACAGTGCCATGGTGCACCACTCTCAAGCGATGGTAAATCGAAGACCAGCCACCGTAATCCCGTTTTACCGTAAAAATCCACGTGTCGAAAAAACGAAGGGTAAAAAACTTATGAGACCCGATTGAGATTCGGGTTGTCCTTTTTGGGCATTAATCTATCCGTTGATGGCTGAAAGCTTTCAATGCCGTAGAACTCATCGAGGCCTTCGTTTTGATAGGTTATGGCTCACGTAATTCTAAACGAGCCAGAAGTTATGGCCGTACGAATAATCGATATCTACAGGGTGCAACATCCACGGTGCAAGGTGCAACATCCGTCCGAAATGACAAAACAGTGACTTACGACTTTTAGAAATGGGTGCATGGATTTGAAACGGAACAGTGCCATGGTGCACCACTCTCCAGCGATGGTAAATCGAAGACCAGCTACCGTAATCCCGTTTTGCCGTAAAAATCCACGTGTCGAAAAAACGAAGGGTAAAAACTTACGAGACCCGATTGAGATTCGGGTTGACCTTTTTGGGCATTAGTCTATCCGTTGACGGCTGAAAGCCGTCAAAGCCGTAGAACTCATCGAGGCCTTCGTTTTGATAGTTTATGACTCCCGTAACTCTAAACGAGCCAGAAGTTATGGCTGTCCGAATAATCGATATCTACAGGGTGCAACATCCACGGTGCAAGGTGCAACATCCATCCGAAATGACGAAACAGTGCCGTACGACTTTTAGAAATGGGTGCATGTATTTGAAACGGAACAGTGCCATGGTGCACCACTCTCCAGCGATGGTAAATCGAAGACCAGCTACCGTAATCCCGTTTTACCGTAAAAATCCACGTGTCGAAAAAACGAAGGGTTAAAACTAACGAGACCCGATTGAGATTCGGGTTGACCTTTTTGGGCATTAGTCTATCTGTTGATGGCTGAAAGCCATCAAAGCCGTAGAACTCATTGAGGCCTTCGTTTTGATAGGTTATGGCTCCCGTAACTCTAAACGAGCCAGAAGTTATGGCCGTCCGAATAATCGATATCTACAGGGTGCAACATCCACGGTGCAAGGTGCAACATCCGTCCGAAATGACGAAACAGTGTCGTACGACTTTTAGAAATGCGTGCATGGATTTGAAACGGAACAGTACCATGGTGCACCACTCTCCAGCGATGGTAAATCGAAGACCAGCCAACGTAATCCAGTTTTACCATAAAAATCCACGTGTCGAAAAAACGAAGGGTAAAAAACTTACGAGACCCGATTGAGATTCGGGTTGTCCTTTTTGGCCATTAATATATCCGTTGACGGCTGAAAGCTGTCAAAGCCGTAAAACTCATCGAGGCCTTCATTTTGACAGGTGGATCACTCTCCAGCGATGGTAAATCGAAGACGAGCCACGGTAATCCCGTTTTACCGTAAAAATCCACGTGTCGGAAAAACGAAAGGTAAAAAACTTACGAGACCCGATTGAGATTGGGGTTGTCCTTTTTGGGCATTAATCTATCCGTTGATGGCTGAAAGCCGTCAAAGCCGTAGAACTCACCGTGGCCATCGTTTTGACAGGTTATGGCTCCCGTAACTCTAAACGAGCTAGAAGTTATGGCCGTCCGAATAATCGATATCTACAAGGTGCAACATTCACGGTGCAAGGTGCAACATCCGTCCGAAATAGCGAAACAGTGCCGTACGACTTTTAGAAATGCGTGCATGGATTTGAAACGGAACACTACCATGGTGCACCACTCTCCAGCGATGGTAAATCAAAGACCAGGCACCGTAATCCCGTTTTACCGTAAAAATACACGTGTCGAAAAAACGAAGGGTAAAAAACTTACGAAACACGATTGAGATTCGGGTTGTCCTTTTTTGCCATTAATCTATCTGTTGATGGCTGAAAGCTGTAACAGCCGTAGAACTCATCGAGGCCTTCGTTTTGACAGCTTATGGCTCCCGTAACTCTTAACGAGCCAGAATTTATGGCCGTTTGAATAATCGATATCTACAGGGTGCAACATCCACGGTGCAAGGTGCAACATCCGTCCGAAATAACAACAATGCCGTACGACTTTTAGAAATGCGTCCATGGATTTGAAATGAAACACAACCATGCTGCACCACTCTCCAGCGATGGGAGGTCGAAGACGGGCCATGGTAATCCCGTTTTACCGTAAAAATCCACGTGTCGAAGAAATGAAGGGTAAAAAACTTACGAGACGCGATTGAGATTATGGTTGTCCTTTTTAGGCATTAATCTATCCTTTGATGGCTGAAAGCTGTCAAAGCCGTAGAACTCATCGAGGCCTTCATTTTGACAGGTTATGGATCCCGTAACTCTAAACGAGCCAGAAGTTATGGCCGTCCGAATAATCGTTATCTACAGGGTAAAACATCCACGGTGCAAGGTGCAACATCCGTCCGAAATGGTGAAACAGTGCCGTACGACTTTTTGAAATGGGTGCATGGATTTGAAATGGAACAGTGCCATGGTACACCACTCTCAAGCGATGGTAAATCGAAGACCAGCCACCGTAATCCCGTTTACCGTAAAAATCCACGTGTCGAAAAAACGAAGGGTAAAAAACTTATGAGACCCGATTGAGATTCGTGTTGTCCTTTTTGGGCAATAATCTATCCGTTGACGGCTGAAAGCTTTCAAAGCCGTAGAACTCATCGAGGACTTCGTTTTGACGGGTTATGGCTCCCGTAACACTAAACGAGCCAGAAGTTATGGCCATCCGAATAATCGATATCTACAGGGTGCAACATCCACGGTGCAAGGTGCAACATCCGTCCGAAATGGCAAAACAGTGTCGTACAACTTTTGGAAATGGGTGCATGGATTTGAAACGGAACAGTGCCATGGTGCACCACTCTCCAACGATGGTAAATCGAAGACCAGCTACCATAATCCCGTTTTACCGTAAAAACCCACGTGTCGAAAAAACGAAGGGTAAAAACTTACGAGACCCGATTGAGGTTCGGGTTGACCTTTTTGGGCATTAGTCTATCCGTTGATGGCTGAAAGCCGTCAAAGATGTAGAACTCATCGAGGCCTTCATTTTGATAGGTTATGGCTCCCGTAACTCTAAACGAGCTAGAAGTTATGGCCGTCCGAATAATCGATATCTACAGGGTGCAACATCCACGGTGCAAGGTGCAACATCCATCCGAAATGACGAAACAGTGTCGTACGACTTTTAGAAATGGGTGCATGGATTTGAAACGGAACAGTGCCATGGTGCACCATTCTCCAGCGATGGTAAATCGAAGACCAGCTACCGTAATCCCGTTTTACCGTAAAAATCCACGTGTCGAAAAAACGAAGGGTAAAAACTTACGAGACCCGATTGAGATTCGGGTTGAACTTTTTAGGCATTAGTCTATCCGTTGACGGCTGAAAGCCTTTAAAGCCGTACAACTCATCGAGGCCTTCGTTTTGATAGGTTATGGCTCCCATAACTCTAAACGAGCCAGAAGTTATGGCCGTCCGAATAATCGATATCTACAGGGTGCAACATCCACGGTGCAAGGTGCAACATCCGTCCGAAATGACAAAACAGTGCCGTACGACTTTTATAAATGCGTGCATGGATTTGAAACGGAACAGTACCATGGTGCACCACTCTCCAGCGATGGTAAATCGAAGGCCAGCCACCGTAATCCCGTTTTACCATAAAAATCCACGTGTTGAAAAAACGAAGGGTAAAAAACTTACGAGACCCGATTGAGATTCAGGTTGTCCTTTTTGGGCATTAATATATCCATTGACGGCTGAAAGCTGTCAAAGCCGTAAAACTCATCGAGGCCTTCATTTTGACAGGCGGATCACTCTCCAGCGATGGTAAATCGAAGACGAGCCACGGTAATCCCGTTTTACCGTAAAAATCCACGTGTCGAAAAAACGAAGGGTAAAAAACTTACGAGACCCGATTGAGATTGGGGTTGACCTTTTTGGGCATTAATCTATCCGTTGATGGCTGAAAGCCGTCAAAGCCGTAGAACTCATCGTGGCCATCGTTTTGACAGGTTCTGTCTCCCGTAACTCTAAACGAGCCAGAAGTTATGGCCGTCCGAATAATCGATATCTACATGGTGCAACATTCACGGTGCAAGGTGCAACATCCGTCTGAAATGGTGAAACAGTGCCGTACGACTTTTAGAAATGCGTGCATGGATTTGAAACGGAACACTACCATGGTGCACCACTCTCCAGCGAAGGGAATCGAAGACCAGGCACCGTAATCCCGTTTTACCGTAAAAATCCACGTGTCGAAAAAACGAAGGGTAAAAAACTTACGAGACACGATTGAGATTCGGGTTGTCCTTTTTGGGCATTAATCTATCTGTTGACGGCTGAAAGCTGTCAAAGCCGTAGAACTCATCGAGGCCTTCGTTTTGACAGGTTATGGCTCTCGTAACTCTAAACGAGCCAGAAGTTATGGCCGTTTGAATAATCGATATCTACAGGGTGCAACATCCACGGTGCAAGGTGCAACATCCATCCGAAATGGCGAAACAGTGCCGTACGACTTTTAGAAATGCGTGCATGGATTTGAAACGGAACAGTTCAATGATGCACCACTCTCCAGCGATGGAAAGTCGAGGACGGGCCACGGTAATCCCCTTTTACCGTAAAAATCCACGTGTCGAAAAAACGACGGGTAAAAAACTTACGAGACTCGATTGAGATTCGGGATGTCTTTTTTGGGCATTAATCTATCCGTTGATGGATGAAAGCTGTCAAAGCCGTAGAACTCATCGAGGCCTTCGTTTTGACAGGTTATGGCTCCCGTAACTCAAAACGAGCCAGAAGTTATGGCCGTCCGAATAATCGATATGTACAGGGCGCAACATTCACGGTGCAAGGCGCAACATCCGTCCAAAATGGCGAAACAGTGCCGTACGACTTTTAGAAATGCGTGCATGGATTTGAAACGGAACAGTACCATGGTAAACCACTCTCCAGCGATGGGAAGTCGAATACGGGCCATGGTAATCCCGTTTTGCTGTAAAAATCCACGTGTCGAAAAAACGAAGGGTAAAAAACATACGAGACGCGATTGAGATTCGGGTTGTCCTTTTTGGGCATTAATCTATCCGTTGAAGACTGAAAGCTGTCAAAGCCATAGAACTCATCGAGGCATTCGTTTTGACTGGTTATGGCTCCCGTAATTCTAAACGAGCTAGAAGTTATGGTCGTTTGAATAATCGATATCTACAAGATGCAACATCCACGGTGCAAGGTGCAACATCCGTTCGAAATGGCGAAACAGTGCCGTACGACTTTTAGAAATGCGTGCATGGATTTGAAACGGAACACTACCATGGTGCACCATTCTCCAGCGATGGGAAGTCGAAGACGAGCCACGGTAATCCCGTTTTACCGTAAAAATCCACGTGTCGAAAAAACGAAGGGTAAAAAGCTTACGAGACCCGATTGAGATTCGGGTTGTCCTTTTTGGGCATTAATCTATCTGTTGACGGGTAAAAGCTGTCAAAGCCGTAGAACTCATCGAGGCCTTCATTTTGACAGGTTATGGGTTTTGTAAATCTAAACGAGCCAGAAGTTATGGCCGTCCGAATAAATGATATCTACAGGGTGCAACATCCACGGTGCAAGGTGCAACATCCGTCCGAAATGGCGAAACAGTGCCGTACGACTTTTATAAATGCGTGCATGGATTTTAAACGGAACAGTACCATGGTGCACCACTCTCCAGCGATGGTAAATCGAAGTCCAGCCGCCGTAATCCCGTTTTACCGTAAAAATCCATGTGTCGAAAAAACGAAGGGTAAAAAACTTACGAGACCCGATTGAGATTAGGGTTGTCCTTTTTGGGCATTAATCTATCCGTTGACGGCTGAAAGATGTCAAAACCGTTGAACTCATCGAGGCCTTCGTTTTGACAGGTTATGGCTCCCGTAACTCTAAACGAGCCAGAAGTTATGGTCGTCCGAATAATCGATGTCTACAGGGGGCAACATCCACGGTGCAAGGTGCAACATCCGTCCCAAATGGCGAAACAGTGCCGTACGACTTTTAGAAATGCGTGCATGGATTTGAAACGGAACAGTACCACGGTGCACCACTCTCCAGCGATGGTAAATCGAAGTCCAGCCACCGTAATCCCGTTTTACCGTAAAAATCCATGTGTCGAAAAAACGAAGGGTAAAAAACTTACGAGACCCGATTGAGATTCGGGTTGTCCTTTTTGGGCATTAATCTATCCGTTGACGGCTGAAAGCTGTCAAAGCCGTAAAACTCATCCAGGCCTTCGTTTTGATAGGTGGATACTCTCCGGCGATGGTAAATCGAAGACGAGCCACGGTAATCCCGTTTTACCGTAAAAATCCACGTGTCGAAAAAACGAAGGGTAAAAAACTTACGAGACCCGATTGAGATTGGGGTTGTCCTTTTTGGGCATTAATCTATCCGTTGACAGCTGAAAGCCATCAAAGCCGTAGAACTCACCGTGGCCATCATTTTGACAGGTTATCGCTCCCGTAACTCTAAACGAGCCAGAAGTTATGGCCGTCCGAATAATCGATGTCTACACGTTGGAACATCCACGGTGCAAGGTGCAACATTCGTCCGAAATGGCAAAACAGTGCCGTACGACTTTTAGAAATGCGTGCATGGATTTGAAACGGAATAGTACCATGGTGCAACACTCTCCAGCGATGGTAAATCGAAGACGAGCCACGGTAATCCCGTTTTACCGTAAAAATCCACGTGTCGAAAAAACGAAGGGTAAAAAACTTACGAGACCCGATTGAGATTCGGGTTGTCCTTTTGGGCATTAATCTATGCGTTGATAGCTGAAAGCTGTCAAAGCCGTAGAACTCATCGAGGCCTTCGTTTTGACAGGTTGTGGCTCCCGTAACTCTAAACGAGCCAGAAGTTATGGCCGTCCGAATAATCGATATCTACAGGGTCCAACATCCACGGTGCAAGGTGCAACATCCGTCCGAAATGGCGAAACAGTGCCGTACTACTTTTAGAAATGCGTGCATGGATTTGAAACGGAACAGTACCATGGTGAACCACTCTCCAGCGATGGGAAGTCGAAGACGGGCCACCGTAATCCCGTTTTACCGTAAAAATCCACATGTCGAAAAAACGAAGGGTAAAAAACTTACGAGACCCGATTGAGATTCGGGTTGTCCTTTTTGGGCATTAATCTATCCGTTGACGGCTGAAAGTTGGCAAAGCCGTAGAACTCATCGAGGCCCTCATTTTGAAAGGTTATGACTCCCGTAACTCTAAACGAGCCAGAAGTTATTGCCGTCCGAATAATTGATATTTACAGGGTGCAACATCCACGGTGCAAGGTGCAACATCCGTCCGAAATGGCGAAACAGTGCCGTACGACTTTTAGAAATGCATGCATGGATTTAAAACGGAACACTACCATGGTGCACCACTCTCCAGCGATGGTAAATCGAAGGCCACCCACGGTAATCCCGTTTTACCATAAAAATCCACGTGTCGCAAAAACGAAGGGTAAAAAACTTAGGAGACCCGATTGAGATTCGGGTTGTCCTTTTTGGGCATTAATCTATGCGTTGACGGCTGAAAGCTATCACAGCCGTAGAACTCATCGAGGCCTTCGTTTTGACAGGTTATGGCTCCCGTAACACTAAACGAGCCAGAAGTTATGGCCGTCCGAATAATCGATATCTACAGGGTGCAACATCCACGGTGCAAGTTGCAATATCCGTCCGAAATGGCGAAACAGTGTCGTACGACTTTTAGAAATGCGTGCATGGATTTGAAACGGAATAGTACCATGGTTCACCACTCTCCAGCGATGGTAAATCGAAGGCCAGCCACGGTAACCCAGCCACGGTAATCCAACCATTTCGGACGGATGTCGCACCTTGCACCGTGGATGTTGCACCCTGTAGATATCGATTATTCGGACGGCCATAACTTCTGGCTCGTTTAGAGTTACGGGAGCTATAACCTGTCAAAACGAAGGCCTCGATGAGTTCTACGGCTTTGACAGCTTTCAGCCGTCAACGCATAGATTAATGCCAAAAAAGGACAACCCGAATCTCAATCGGGTCTACTAAGTTTTTTACCCTTCGTTTTTTCGACACGTGGATTTTTACGGTAAAACGGGATTACCGTGGCCCGTCTTCGACTTCCCATCGCTGGAGAGTGGTGCACCATGGTAGTGTTCCGTTTCAAATACATGCACACATTTCTAAAAGTCGTACGGCACAGTTTCGCCATTTCGGACGGATGTTGCACCTTGCACCGTGGATGTTGCACCCTGTAGATATCGATTATTCGGACGGCCATAACTTCTGGCTCGTTTAGAGTTACGGGAGCCATAACCTGTCAAAACGAAGGCCTCGATGAGTTCTATGGCTTTGACGGCTTTCAGCCGTCAACGGATAGATTAATGCCCAAAAAGGACAACCCGAATCTCAATCGGGTCTCGTAAGTTTTTTACCCTTCGTTTTTTCGACACGTAGATTTTTACGTTAAAACGGGATTACCGTGGCCCGTCTTCGACTTCCCATCGCTGGAGAGTGGTGCACCATGGTACTGTCCCGTTTCAAATCCATGCACGCATTTCTAAACGTCGTACGACATTGTTTCGCCATTTCGGACGGATGTTGCACCTTGCACCGTGGATGTTGCACCCTTTAGATACCGATTATTCAAATGGCCATAACTTCTGGCTCGTTTAGAGTTACGGGAGCCATAACCTGTCAAAATGAAGGCCTCGATGAGTTCTATGGCTTTGATAGCTTTCATCCGTCAACGGATAGATTAATGCCCAAAAAGGACAACCCGAATCTCAATCGGGCCTCGTAAGTTTTTAACCCTTCGTTTTTTCGACACGTGGATTTTTACGGTAAAACAGGATTACGGTGGCTGGTCTTCGATTTACCGTCGCTGGAGAGTGGTGCACCATTGTACTGTTTCATTTCAAATCCATGCACGCATTTCTAAAAGTCGTACGACACTGTTTCGCCATTTCGGACGGATGTTGCACCTTGCACCGTGGATGTTGCACCCTGTAGATATCGATTATTCGGACGGCCATAACTTCTGGGTCGTTTTGAGTTACGGGAGCCATAACCTGTCAAAACGAAGGCCTTGATGAGTTCTACGGCTTTATTAGCTTTCAGCCGTCAACGGATAGATTAATGCCCAAAAAGGACAACCCTAATCTCAATCGGGTCTCGTATGTTTTTTACCCTTCGTTTTTTCGACACGTGGATTTTTACAGTAAAGCGGGATTACCGTTGCCCGTCTTTGACTTCCCATCGCTGGAGAGTGGTGTACCATGGTACTGTTCCATTTCAAATCCATGCACGCATTTCTAAAGGTCGTACGACACAGTTTCGCCATTTCGAACGGATGTTGCACCTTGCACCGTGGATGTTGCACCCTGTAGATGTCGATTATTCGGACAGCCATAACTTCTGGCTCGTTTAGATTTACGGGAGCCATGACCTTTCAAAACGAAGGCCTCAATGAGTTCTACGGCTTTGAAAGCTTTTAGCCATCAACGGATAGATTAATGCCCAAAAAGGATAAACCGAATCTCAATCGGGTCTTGTAAGTTTTTAACCCTTCATTTTTTCGACACGTGGATTTTTACGGTAAAACGGGATTACAGTGGCTGGTCTTCGATTCACCATCGTTGGAGAGTGGTGAACCATGGTACTGTCCCGTTTCAAATCCATGCACGCATTTCTAAAAGTCGTACGACACTGTTTCGCCATTTCGGACGGATGTTGCACCTTGCACCGTGGATGTTGCACCCTGTGGATATCGATTATTCGGACGGCCATAACTTCTGGCTCGTTTAGAGTTACGGGAGCCATAACATGTCAAAACGAAGGCCTCGATGAGTTCTACGGCTTTGAAGCTTTCAGCCATCAACGGATAGATTAATGCCCAAAAAGGACAACCCGAATCTCAATCGGGTCTCGAAAGTTTTTTACCCTTCGTTTTTTCGACACGTTGATTTTTACGGTAAAACGGGATTACCGTGGCCCGTTTTCGACTTCCCATCGCTGGAGAGTGGTGCACCATGGTACTGTTCTGTTTCAAATCCATGCACGGGTTTCTAAAAGTCGTACGGCACTGTTTCGCCATTTCGGACAGATGTTGCACCTTGCACCGTGGATGTTGCACCCTGTAGATATCGATTATTCGAATGGCCATAACTTCTGGCTCGTTGAGAGTTACGGGAGCCATAACCTGTCAAAACGAAGGCCTCGATGAGTTCTACGGCTTTGACAGCTTTGAGCCGTCAACGGATAGATTAATGCCCAAAAAAAACAACCCGAATCTCAATCGGGTCTCGTAAGTTTTTTACCCTTCGTTTTTCCGACACGTGGATTTTTACGGTAAAACGGGATTACGGTAGCTGGTCTTCGATTTACCATCGCTGGAGAGTGGGGCACCATGGTACTGTTCCATTTCAAATCCATGCACGCAGTTCTAAAAGTCGTACGGCAATGTTTCGCCATTTCGGACGGATGTTGCACCTTGCACCCTCGATGTTGCACCCTGTAGATATCGATTATTCGGACGGCCATAACTTCTGGCTCGTTTAGAGTTATGGGAGCCATAACCTATCAAAACGAAGGCCTCGATGAGTTCTACGGCTTTGATGGCTTTTAGCCGTCAACGGATAGATTAATGCCCAAAAAGGTCAACCCGAATCTCAATCGTTTCTCGCAAGTTTTTTACCCTTCGTTTTTTCGACACGTGGACTTTTACGGTAAAACGGGATTACCCTGGCCAGTCTTCGACTTCCCATCGCTGGAGAGTGGTGCACCCTGGTAGTGTTCCTTTTCAATTCCATGCACGCATTTCTAAAAGTCGTATGGCACTGTTTCGCCATTTCGGACGGATGTTGCACCTTGCACCGTGGATGTTGCACCCTGTAGATATCGATTATTCAAACGGCCATAACTTATGGCTCGTTTAGAGTTACGTGACCCATAACCTGTCAAAACGAAGGCCTCGATGAGTTCTATGGCTTTGACAGCTTTCAGCCGTCAACGAATAGATTAATGCCCAAAAAGGACAACCCGAATCTCAATCGGGTCTCGTAAGTTTTTAACCCTTCATTTTTTCGACATGTGGATTTTTACGGTAAAACGGGATTACGGTGGCCCGTCTTCGACTTTCCATCGATGGACAGTGATGCACCATGGTAATGTTCTGTTTCAAATCCATGCACGCATGTCTAAAAGTCGTACGGCACTGTTTCGCCATTTCGGACGGATGTTGCACCTTGCACCGTGGATGTTGCACCCTGTAGATATCGATTATTCAAACTGCCATAACTTCTGGCTCGTTTATATTTACGGGAGCCATAACCTGTCAAAACGAAGGACTCGATGAGTTCTACGGCTTTGACAGCTTTCAGCCATCAACGGATAGATTAATGCCCAAAAAGGACAACCCGAATCTCAATCAGGTCTCGTAAGTTTTTAACCCTTCGTGTTTTCGACACGTGGATTTTTACGGTAAAACGGGATTACGGTGGATGGGCTTCGATTTACCATCGCTGGAGAGTGGTGCACCATGGTACTGTTCTGTTTCAAATCCATGCACGCATTTCTAAAAGTCGTACGGCACTGTTTCGCCATTTCGGACGGATGTTGCACCTTGCACCGTGGATGTTGCACCCTGTAGATATCGATTATTCGGACGACCATAACTTCTGGCTCGTTTAGAGTTACGGGAGCCATAACCTGTCAAAACGAAGGCCTCGATGAGTTCTATCGCTTTGACGGCTTTCAGCCGTCAACGGATAGATTGATTCCAAAAAAGGACAACCCGAATCTCAATCGGGTCTCGTAAGGTTTTTACCCTTCGTTTTTTCGACACGTGGATTTTTACGGTAAAATAGGATTACCGTGGCTGGACTTCGATTTACCATCACTGGAGAGTGGTGCACCATGGTACTGTTCCGTTTCAAATCCATGCACGCATTTCTAAAAGTCGTACGACATTGTTTCGCCATTTCGGATGGATGTTGCACCTTGCACCGTGGATGTTGCACCCTATAGATATCGATTATTCGGACGGCCATAACTTCTGGCTCGTTTAGAGTTACGGGAGCCATAACCTGTCAAAACAAAGGCCTCGATGAGTTCTACGGCTTTGACAGCTTTCAGCCGTCAACGGATAGATTAATGCCCAAAAAGGACAAGCCGAATCTCAATCGGGTCTCGTATGTTTTTTACCCTTCGTTTTTTCGACACGTGGATTTTTACAGTAAAACGGGATTACCATGGCCCGTCTTCGACTTCCCATCGCTGGAGAGTGGTGCACCATTGTACAGTTCCATTTCAAATCCATGCACGCATTTCTAAAAGTCGTACGGCACTGTTTCGCCATTTCGGACGGATGTTGCACCTTGCACCGTGGATGTTGCACCTTGTAGATATCGATTATTCGGACGGCCATAACTTCTGGCTCATTTAGAGTTACGGGAGCCATAACCTGTCAAAACGAAGTCCTCGATGAGTTCTACGGCTTTGAAAGCTTTCAACCATCAACGGATAGATTAATGCCCAAAAAGGACAACCCGAATCTCGATCGGGTCTCGAAAGTTTTTTACCCTTCGTTTTTTCGACACGTTGATTTTTACGGTGAAACGGGACTACCGTGGCCCGTCTTCGACTTCCCATCGCTGGAGAGTGGTGCACCATGGTACTGTTCCGTTTCAAATCCGTGCACGCATTTCTAAAAGTCGTACGGCACTGTTTCGCCATTTCGGACGGATGTTGCACCTTGCACCGTGGATGTTGCACCCTGTAGATATCCATTATTCAGACGGCCATAACTTCTGGCTCGTTTAGAGTTACAGGAGCCATAACCTATCAAAACGAAGGCCTCGATGAGTTCTACGGCTTTGACCGCTTTTAGCCGTCAACGGATAGATTAATGCCCAAAAAGGTCAACCCGAATCTCAATCGCTTCTCGTAAGTTTTTTACCCTTCGTTTTTTCGACCCGTGGACTTTTACGATAAAACGGGATTACCGTGGCCCGTCTTCAACTTCTCATCGCTGGAGAGTGGTGTACCACGGCAGGGTTCCGTTTTAATTCCATGCACGCATTTCAAAAAGTCGTACGACACCGTTTCGCCATTTCGGACGGATGTTGCACCTTGCACCGTGGATGTTGCACCCTGTAGATATCGATTATTCAAACGGCCATAACTTCTGGCTCGTTTAGAGTTACGGGAGCCATAACCTGTCAAAACAAAGGCCTCGATGAGTTCTACGGCTTTGACGGCTTTCGGCCGTCAACGGATAGATTAATGCCCAAAAAGGACAACCCGAATCTCAATCGGGTCTCGTAAGTTTTTTACCCTTCATTTTTTCGACACGTGGATTTTTGCGGTAAAACGGGATTACCATGGCCCGTCATCGACTTCCCATCGCTGGAGAGTGGTGCACCATGGTAATGTTCTGTTTCAAATCCATGCACGCATTTCTAAAAGTCGTACGGCACTGTTTCGCCATTTCGGACAGATGTTGCACCTTGCACCGTGGATGTTGCACCCTGTAGATATCGATTATTCGGACGGCCATAACTTCTGGCTCGTTTAGAGTTACGGGAGCCATAACCTGTCAAAATGAAGGCCTTGATGAGTTCTATGGCTTTGATGGCTTTCAGCCGTCAACGGATAGATTAATGCCCAAAAAGGACAACCCGAATCTCAATCGGGTCTCGTAAGTTTTTTACCCTTCGTTTTTTCGACACGTGGATTTTTACGGTAAAATAGGATTACCATGGCTGGCCTTCGATTTACCACCGCTGGAGAGTGGTGCACCATGTACTGTTCCGTTTCAAATCCATGCACGCATTTCTAAAAGTCGTACGGCACTGTTTCGTCATTTCGGACGGATGTTGCACCTTGCACCGTGGATGTTGCACCCTGTAGATATCGATTATTCGGACGGCCATAACTTCTGGCTCGTTTAGAGGTACGGGAGCCATAACCTGTCAAAACGAAGGCCTCGATGAGCTCTACGGCTTTTACAGCTTTCATCCGTCAAAGCATAGATTAATTCCCAAAAAGGACAACCCGAATCTCAATCGGGTCTCCTATGTTTTTTACCCTTCGTTTTTTCGACACGTGGATTTTTACGGTAAAACGGGATTACCGTGGCCCGTCTTTGACTTCCCATCGCTGGAGAGTGGTGCATCATGGTAGTGTTCCGTTTTAAATCCATTCACGCATTTCTAAAAGTCGTACGGCACTGTTTCGCCATTTCGGACGGATGTTGCACCTTGCACCATGGATGTTGCACCCTGTAGATATCGATTATTCGGACGGCCATAACTTCTGGCTCATTTAGAGTTACGGGAGCCATAACCTGTCAAAACGAAGGCCTCGATGAGTTCTACGGCTTTGAAAGCTTTCAACCATCAACGGATAGATTAATGCCCAAAAAGGACAACCCGAATCTCAATCGGGTCTCGTAAGTTTTTTACCCTTCGTTTTTTCGACACGTGGATTTTTACGGTAAAACGAGATTACCGTGGCTCGTCTTTGACTTCCCATCGCTGGAGAGTGGTGCACCATGGTACTGTTCTGTATCAAATCCATGCACGCATTTATAATAGTCGTACGGCACTGTTTCGCCCTTTCGGATGGATGTTGCACCTTGCACCGTGGATGTTGCACCCTGTAGATATCGATTATTCGGACGGCCATAACTTCTGGTTCGTTTAGAGTTACGGGAGCCATAACCTTTCAAAACGAAGGCCTCGATGAATTCTACGGCTTTGACATCTTTCAGCCGTCAACGAATAGATTAATGCCCAAAAAGGACAACCCGAATCTCAATCGGGTCTCGTAAGTTTTTTACCCTTCGTTTTTTCGACACGTGGATTTTTACGGTAAAACGGGATTACGGTGGCTGGTCTTCGATTTACCATCGCTGGAGAGTGGTGCACCATGGTACTGTTCCGTTTCAAATCGATGGACGCATTTCTAAAAGTCGTACGGCACTGTTTCTCCATTTCGGACGGATGCTGCACCTTGCACCGTGGATGTTGCACCCTGTAGATTTCGATTATTCGGACGGCCATAACTTCTGGCTCGTTTAGAGTTACGGGAGCCATAACCTGTCAAAACGAAGGCCTCGATGAGTTCTACGGCTTTGACAGCTCTCAGCCGTCAACGAATAGATTAATGCCCAAAAAGGACAACCCGAATCTCAATCGGGTCTCGTAAGTTCTTAACCCTTCGTTTTTTCGACACGTGGATTTTTACGGTAAAACGGGATTACGGTGGCTGGTCTTCGATTTACCATCGCTGGAGAGTGGTGCACCATGGTACCGTTCCGTTTCAAATCCATGCACGCATTTATAAAAGTCGTACGGCACTGTTTCGCCCTTTCGGATGGATGTTGCACCTTGCACCGTGGATGTTGCACCCTGTAGATATCGATTATTCGGACGGCCATAACTTCTGGTTCGTTTAGAGTTACGGGAGCCATAACCTTTCAAAACGAAGGCCTCGATGAATTCTACGGCTTTGACATCTTTCAGCCGTCAACGGATAGATTAATGCCCAAAAAGGACAACCCGAATCTCAATCGGGTCTCGTAAGTTTTTTACCCTTCGTTTTTTCGACACGTGGATTTTTACGGTAAAACGGGATTACGGTGGCTGGTCTTCGATTTACCATCGCTGGAGAGTGGTGCACCATGGTACTGTTCCGTTTCAAATCGATGGACGCATTTCTAAAAGTCGTACGGCACTGTTTCTCCATTTCGGACGGATGCTGCACCTTGCACCGTGGATGTTGCACCCTGTAGATTTCGATTATTCGGACGGCCATAACTTCTGGCTCGTTTAGAGTTACGGGAGCCATAACCTGTCAAAACGAAGGCCTCGATGAGTTCTACGGCTTTGACAGCTCTCAGCCGTCAACGGATAGATTAATGCCCAAAAAGGACAACCCGAATCTCAATCGGGTCTCGTAAGTTCTTAACCCTTCGTTTTTTCGACACGTGGATTTTTACGGTAAAACAGGATTACCGTGGCTGGCCTTCGATTTACCATCGCTGGAGAGTGGTGCACCATGGCACTGTTCCGTTTCAAATCCATTCACCCATTTCTAAAAGTCATATGGCACTGTTTCGCCATTTCGGACGGATGTTGCACCTTGCATCGTGGATGTTGCACCCTGTAGATATCGATTATTCGGACGACCATAACTTCTGGCTCGTTTAGAGTTACGGGAGCCATAACCTGTCAAAACAAAGGCCTCGATGAGTTCTACGGCTTTTATGGCTTTCAGCCGTCAACGGATAGATTAATGCCTAAAAAGGACAACCCGAATCTCAATCGGGTCTCGTAAGTTTTTTACCCTTCGTTTTTTCGACACGTGGATTTTTACGGTAAAACAGGATTACCGTGGCTGGCCTTCGATTTACCATCGCTGGAGAGTGGTGCACCATGGCACTGTTCCGTTTCAAATCCATTCACCCATTTCTAAAAGTCATATGGCACTGTTTCGCCATTTCGGACGGATGTTGCACCTTGCACCGTGGATGTTGCACCCTGTAGATATCGATTATTCGGACGGCCATAACTTCTGGCTCGTTTAGAGTTACGGGAGCCATAACATGTCAAAACGAAGGACTCGATGAGTTCTACAGCTTTGGAAGCTTTCAGCCATCAACGGATAGATTAATGCCCAAAAAGGACAACCCGAATCTCAATCGGGTCTCGTAAGTTTTTGCCCTTCGTTTTTTCGACACATTGATTTTTACGGTAAAACGGGATTACCGTTGCCCGTCTTCGACTTTCCATCGCTGGAGAGTGGTGAACCATGGTACTGTTCCGTTTCAAATCCATGCACGCATTTTTAAAAGTCGTACGGCACTGTTTCGCCATTTCGTACGTATGTTGCACCTTGCACCGTGGATGTTGCACCCTGTAGATATCGATTATTCGGACGGCCGTAACTTCTGGCTCGTTTAGAGTTACGGGAGCCATAACCTGTCAAAACGAAGGCCTCGATGAGTTCTACGGCTTTGACAGCTTTCAACCGTCAACGGATAGATTAATGCCCAAAAAGGACAACCCGAATCTCAATCGGATCTCGTAAGTATTTTACCCTTCGTTTTTTCGACACGTGGATTTTTACGGTAAAACGGGATTACGGTGGATGGTCTTCGATTTACCATCGCTGGAGAGTGGTGCACCATGGTACTCTTCTGTTTCACATCCATGGACGCATTTCTAAAAGTCGTACGGCACTGTTTCGCCATTTCGGACGGATGTTGCACCTTGCACCGTGGATGTTGCACCCTGTAGATATTGATTATTCGGACAGCCATAACTTCTGGCTCGTTTAGAGTTACGGGAGCCATAACCTGTCAAAACGAAGGCCTCGATGAGTTCTACAGCTTTGAAAGCTTTCAGCCATCAACAGATAGATTAATGCCCAAAAAGGACAACCCGAATCTCAATCGTGTCTCGTAAGATTTTTACCCTTCGTTTTTTCGACACGTTGATTTTTACGGTAAAACGGGATTACCGTGGCCCGTCTTCGACTTTCCATCGCTGGGGAGTTGTGCACCACGGTACTGTTCCGTTTCAAATCCATGCACGCATTTTTAAAAGTCGTACGACACTGTATCGCCATTTCGGACGGATGTTGCACCTTGCACCGTGGATGTTGCACCCTGTAGATATCGATTATTCGGACGACCGTAACTTCCGGCTCGTTTAGAGTTACGGGAGCCATAACCGGTCAAAACAAAGGCCTCGATGAGTTCTACAGCTTTTATGGCTTTCAGCCGTCAACGGATAGATTAATGCCCAAAAAGGACAACCCGAATCTCTATCGGGTCTCGTAAGTTTTTTACCCTTTGTTTTTTCGACACGTGGATTTTTACGGTAAAACAGGATTACCGTGGCTGGCCTTCGATTTACCATCGCTGGAGATTGGTGCACCATGGCACTGTTCCATTTCAAATCCATGCACCCAATTCTAAAAGTCATATGGCACTGTTTCGCCATTTCGGACGGATGTTGCACCTTTCACCGTGGATGTTGCACCATGTAGATATCGATTATTCGGACGGCCATAACTTCTGGCTCGTTTAGACTTACGGGAGCCATAACATGTCAAAACGAAGGCCTCGATGAGTTCTACAGCTTTGAAAGCTTTCAGCCATCAACGGATAGATTAATGCCCAAAAAGGACAACCCGAATCTCAATCGGGTCTCGTAAGATTTTTACCCTTCGTTTTTTCGACACGTTGATTTTTACGGTAAAACGGGATTACCGTGGCCCGTCTTCGACTTTCCATCGCTGGAGAGTGGTGCACCATGGTACTGTTCCGTTTCAAATCCATGCACGCATTTTTAAAAGTCGTACGGCACTGTTTCGCCATTTCGTACGGATGTTGCACCCTGTAGATATCGATTATTCGGACGGCCGTAACTTCTGGCTCGTTTAGAGTTACGGGAGCCGTAACTTGTCAAAACGAAGGCCTCGATGAGTTCTACGGCTTTGACAGCTTTCACCCGTCAACGGATAGATTAATGCCCAAAAAGGACAACCCGAATCTCAATCGGATCTCGTAAGTATTTTACCCTTCGTTTTTTCGACACGTGGATTTTTACGGTAAAACGGGATTACGGCGGATGGTCTTCGATTTACCATCGCTGGAGAGTGGTGCACCATGGTACTGTTCCGTTTCAAATCCATGGACGCATTTCTAAAAGTCGTACGGCACTGTTTCGCCATTTCGGACGGATGTTGCACCTTGCATCGTGGATGTTGCACCCTGTAGATATCGATTATTCGGACAGCCATAACTTCTGGCTCGTTTAGAGTTACGGGAGCCATAACCTGTCAAAACGAAGGCCTCGATGAGTTCTACAGCTTTGAAACTTTCAACCATCAACAGATAGATTAATGCCCAAAAAGGACAACCCGAATCTCAATCGGGTCTCGTAAGTTTTTTACCCTTCGTTTTTTCGACACGTTGATTTTTATGGTAAAACGGGATTACCGTGGCCCGTCTTCGACTTTCATCGCTGGAGAGTTATGCACCATGGTAATGTTCCGTTTCAAATCCATGCACGCAATTCTAAAAGTCGTACGACACTGTTTCGCCATTTCGGACGGATGTTGCACCTTGCACCGTGGATGTTGCACCCTGTAGATATCGATTATTCGGACGACCATAAATTCCGGCTCGTTTAGAGTTACGGGAGCCATAACCTGTCAAAACAAAGGCCTCGATGAGTTCTACAGCTTTTTTGGCTTTCAGCCGTCAACGGATAGATTAATGCCCAAAAAGGACAACCCGAATCTCAATCGGGACTCGTAAGTTTTTTACCCTTCGTTTTTTCGACACGTGGATTTTTACGGTAAAACAGGATTACCGTGGCTGGCCTTCGATTTACCATCGCTGGAGAGTGGTGCACCATGGCACTGTTCCGTTTCAAACCCATGCACCCAATTCTAAAAGTCATATGGCACTGTTTCGCCATTTCGGACGGATGTTGCACCTTGCACCGTGGATGTTGCACCATGTAGATATCGATTATTCGGACGGCCATAACTTCTGGGTCATTTAGACTTACGGGAGCCATAACATGTCAAAACGAAGGCCTCGATAAGTTCTACAGCTTTGAAAGCTTTCAGCCATCAACGGATAGATTAATGCCCAAAAAGGACAACCCGAATCTCAATCGGGTCTCGTAAGTTTTTTAACCTTCGTTTTTTCGACACGTTGATTTTTACGGTAAAACGGGATTACCGTGGCCCGTCTTCGACTTTCCATCGCTGGAGAGTGGTGCACCATGGTACTGTTCCGTTTCAAACCATGCACGCATTTTTAAAAGTCGTAGGGCACTGTTTCGCCATTTCGTACGGATGTTGCACCTTGCACCGTGGATGTTGCACCCTGTGGATATCGATTATTCGGACGGCCGTAACTTCTGGCTCGTTTAGAGTTACGGGAGCCATAACATGTCAAAACGAAGGCCTCGATGAGTTCTACGGCTTTGACCGCTTTCAGCCGTCAACGGATAGATTAATGCCCAAAAAAGACAACCCGAATCTCAATCGGGTCTTGTAAGTTTTTTACCCTTCGTTTTTTCGACACGTGGATTTTTACGGTAAAACGAGATTACCGTGGCTCGTCTTCGACTTTCCATCGTTGGAGAGTGGTAAACCATGGTACTATTCCGTTTCAAATCCATGCACGCATTTCTAAAAGTCGTACGTCACTGTTTCGCCATTTCGGACGGATGTTGCACCTTGCACCGTGGATGTTGCACCCAGTAGATATCGATTATTCGGACGGCCATAACTTCTGGCTCGTTTAGAGTTACGGGATCCATAACCTGTCAAAACGAAGGCCTCGATGAGTTCTACGTCTTTGACGGCTTTAAGCCGTCAACGGATAGATTAATGCACAAAAAGGACAACCCGAATCTCAATCGGGTCTCGTAAGTTTTTTACCCTTCGTTTTTTCGACACGTGGATTTTTACGGTAAAACGGGATTACGGTGGCTGGTCTTTTATTTGCCATCGCTGGAGAGTGGTGCACCATGGTACTGTTCCGTTTCAAATCGATGGACGCATTTCTAAAAGTCGTACGGCACTGTTTCGCCATTTCGGACGGATGTTGCACCTTGCACCGTGGATGTTGCACCCTGTAGATATCGATTATTCGGACAGCTATAACTTTTGGCTCATTTAGAGTTACGGGAGCCATAACCTGTCAAAACGAAGGCCTCGATGAGTTCTACGGCTTTGACTGCTCTCAGCCGTCAACGGATAGATTAATGCCCAAAAAGGACAACCCGAATCTCAATCGGGTCTCGTAAGTTTTTAACCCTTCGTTTTTTCGACACGTGGATTTTTACGGTAAAACGGGATTACGGTGGCTGGTCTTCGATTTACCATCGCTGGAGAGTGGTGCACCATGGTACTGTTCCATTTCAAATCCATGCATGCATTTCTAAAAGTCGTACGGCACTGTTTCGCCATTTCGGACGGATGTTGCACCTTGCTCCGTGGATGTTGCACCCTGTAGATATCGATTATTCGGACGACCATAACTTCCGGCTCGTTTAGAGTTACGGGAGCCATAACCTGTCAAAACAAAGGCCTCGATGAGTTCTACGGCTTTTATGGTTTTCAGCCGCCAACGGATAGATTAATGCCCAAAAAGGACAACCCAAATCTCAATCGGGTCTCGTAAGTTTTTTACCCTTCGTTTTTTCGACACGTGGATTTTTACGGTAAAACAGGATTACCGTGGCCGGCCTTCGATTTACCATCGCTGGAGAGTGGTGCACCATGGCACTGTTCCGTTTCAAATCCATGCACCCATTTCTAAAAGTCATATGGCACTATTTCGCCATTTCGGACGGATGTTGCACCTTGCACCGTGGATGTTGCACCCTGTAGATATCGATTATTCGGACGGCCATAACTTCTGGCTCGTTTAGACTTACGGGAGCCATAACATGTCAAAACGAAGGCCTCGATGAGTTCTACAGCTTTGAAAGCTTTCATCCATCAACGGATAGATTAATGCCCAAAAAGGACAACCCGAATCTCAATCGGGTCTCGTAAGTTTTTTTCCCTTCGTTTTTTCGACACGTTGATTTTTACGGTAAAACGGGATTACCGTGGCCCGTCTTCGACTTTCCATCGCTGAAGAGTGGTACACCATGGTACTGTTCCGTTTCAAATCCATGCACGCATTTTTAATAGTCGTACGGCACTGTTTCGCCATTTCGTACGGATGTTGCACCTTGCACAGTGGATGTTGCACCCTGTAGATATCGATTATTCGGACGGCCGTAACTTCTGGCTCGTTTAGAGTTACGGGATCCATAACCAGTCAAAACGAAGGCCTCGATGAGTTCTATGGCTTTGACAGCTTTCAGCCGTCAACAGATAGATTAAAGCCCAAAAAGGACAACACGAATCTCAATCGGATCTCGTAAGTTTTTTACCCTTCGTTTTTTCGACACGTGGATTTTTACGGTAAAACGGGATTACGGTGGATGGTCTTCGATTTACCATCGCTGGAGAGTGGTGCACCATGGTACTGTTCCGTTTCAAATCCATGGACGCATTTCTAAAAGTCGTACGGCACTGTTTCGCCATTTCGGACGGATGTTGCACCTTGCACCGTGGATGTTGCACCCTGTAGATATCGATTATTCGGACAACCATAACTTCTGGCTCGTTTAGAGTTACGGGAGCCATAACTTGTCAAAACGAAGGCCTCGATGAGTTCTACAGCTTTGAAAGCTTTCAGCCATCAACGGATAGATTAATGCCCAAAAAGGACAACCCGAATCTCAATCGGGTCTCGTAAGTTTTTTACCCTTCGTTTTTTCGACACGTTGATTTTTACGGTAAAACGGGATTACCGTGGCCGTCTTCGACTTTCCATCGCTGGAGAGTTGTGCACCATGGTACTGTTCCGTTTCAAATACATGCACGCATTTTTAAAAGTCGTACGACACTGTTTCGCCATTTCGGACGGATGTTGCACCTTGCACCGTGGATGTTGCACACTGTAGATATCGATTATTCGGACGGCCATAACTTCTGGCTCGTTTAGAGTTACGGGAGCCATAACCTGTCAAAACGAAGGCCTCGATGAGTTCTACGGCTTTGAAAGCTTTCAGCCGTCAACGGATAGATTAATGGAAAAATAGGACAACCCGAATCTCAATCGGGTCTCGTAAGTTTTTTACCCTTCGTTTTTTCGACACGTGGATTTTTACGGTAAAATGGGATTACCGTGGCTCGTCTTCGATTTACCATCGCTGGAGAGTGGTGCCCCATGGTACTGTTCTGTTTCAAATCCATGCACGAATTTTTAAAAGTCGTACGACACTGTTTCGCCATTTCGGACGGATGTTGCACCTTGCACCGTGGATGTTGCACCCTGTAGATATCGATTATTCGGACGGCCATAACTTCTGGCTCGTTTAGAGTTACGGGAGCCATAACCTGTCAAAACGAAGGCCACGGTGAGTTCTACGGCTTTCACAGCTTTCAGCCGTCAACGGATAGATTAATGCCCAAAAAGGACAACCCGAATCTCAATCGGGTCTCGTAAGTTTTTAACCCTACGTTTTTTCGACACGTGGATTCTTACGGTAAAACGGGATTACCGTGGCTGGTCTTCGATTTACCATCGCTTGAGAGTGCTGCACCATGGCACTGTTCCGTTTCAAATCCATGCACCCATTTCTAAAAGTCGTACGGCACTGTTTCGCCATTTCGGACGGATGTTGCACCTTGCACCGTGGATGTTGCACCATGTAGATATCGATTATTCGGACGGCCATAACTTCTGGCTCGCTTAGAGTTACGGGAGCCATAACCGCCCAAAACGAAGGCCTCGATGAGTTCTACGGCTTTGACTGCTTTCAGCGTCAACGGATAGACGAATGCCCAAAAAGGACAACCCGAATCTCAATCGGGTCTCATAAGTTTTTAACCCTACGTTTTTTCGACACGTGGATTCTTACGGTAAAACGGGATTACGGTGGCTGGTCTTCGATTTACCGTCGCTTAAGAGTGCTGCACCATGGCACTGTTCCGTTTCAAATCCATGCACCCATTTCTAAAAGTCGTACGGCACTGTTTCGCCATTTTGGACGGATGTTGCACCTTACACCGTGGATGTTGCACCCTGTAGATATCGATTATTCGGACGGCCATAACTTCTGGCTCGTTTAGAGTTACGAGTGCCATAACCTGTCATAACTAAGGCCTCGATGAGTTCTACGGCTTTGAAAGCTTTCACCCATCAACGGAGAGATTAATGCCCAAAAAGGACAACCCGAATCTCAATCGGGTCTCGTAAGTTTTTTACCCTTCATTTTTTCGACACGTGGATTTTTACGGTTAAACGGGATTTACGCATTTTTAATAGTCGTACGGCACTGTTTCGCCATTTCGTACGGATGTTGCACCTTGCACAGTGGATGTTGCACCCTGTAGATATCGATTATTCAGACGGCCGTAACTTCTGGCTCGTTTAGAGTTACGGGATCCATAACCAGTCAAAACGAAGGCCTCGATGAGTTCTATGGCTTTGACAGCTTTCAGCCGTCAACAGATAGATTAAAGCCCAAAAAGGACAACCCGAATCTCAATCGGATCTCGTAAGTTTTTTACCCTTCGTTTTTTCGACACGTGGATTTTTACGGTAAAACGGGATTACGGTGGATGGTCTTCGATTTACCATCGCTGGAGAGTGGTGCACCATGGTACTGTTCCGTTTCAAATCCGTGGACGCATTTCTAAAAGTCGTACGACACTGTTTCGCCATTTCGGACGGATGTTGCACCTTGCACCGTGGATGTTGCACCCTGTAGATATCGATTATTCGGACAGCCATAACTTCTGGCTCGTTTAGAGTTACGGGAGCCATAACTTGTCAAAACGAAGGCCTCGATGAGTTCTACAGCTTTGAAAGCTTTCAGCCATCAACGGATAGATTAATGCCCAAAAAGGACAACCCGAATCTCAATCGGGTCTCGTAAGTTTTTTACCCTTCGTTTTTTCGACACGTTGATTTTTACGGTAAAACGGGATTACCGTGGCCGTCTTCGACTTTCCATCGCTGGAGAGTTGTGCACCATGGTACTGTTCCGTTTCAAATACATGCAAGCATTTTTAAAAGTCGTACGACACTGTTTCGCCATTTCGGACGGATGTTGCACCTTGCACCGTGGATGTTGCACACTGTAGATATCGATTATTCGGACGGCCATAACTTCTGGCTCGTTTAGAGTTACGGGAGCTATAACCTGTCAAAACGAAGGCCTCGATTAGTTCTACGGCCTTGACAGCGTTCAGCCGTCACAGATAGATTAATGCCCAAAAAGGACAACCCGAATCTCAATCGGGTCTCGTATGTTTTTTACCCTTCATTTTTTCGACACGTGGATTTTTACGGTAAAACGGATTACCGTGGCCCGTCTTCGACTTCCCATCGCTGGAGAGTGGTGCACCATGGTAGTGTTCCGTTTCAAATCCATGCACGCATTTCTAAAGGTCGTACGGCACTGTTTCGCCATTTCGGACGGATGTTGCACCTTGCACCGTGGATGTTGCACCCTGTAGATATCGATTATTCGGACGGCCATAACTTCTGGCTCGTTTAGAGTTACGGGAGCCATAACCTGTCAAAACGAAGGCTTCGATGAGTTCTACGGCTTTGACGGCTTTCAGCCATCAACGGATAGATTAATGCCCAAAAAGGACAACCCGAATCTCAATCGGGTCTCGTAAGTTTTTTACCCTTCGTTTTTTCGACACGTGGATTTTTACGGTAAAACGGTATTACCGTGGCCCGTCTTCGACTTCCCATCGCTGGAGAGTGGTGCACCATGGTACTGTTCCATTTCAAATCCATGCATGCATTTCTAAAAGTCGTACGGCACTGTTTCACCATTTCGGACGGATGTTGCACCTTGCACCGTGGATGTTGCACCCTGTAGATATCGATTATTCAAACCACCATAACTTCTGGCTCGTTTAGAGTTACGGGAGCCATAACCTGTCAAAATGAAGGCCTCGATGAGTTCTACGGCTTTGTAGCTTTTAGCCGTCAACGGATAGATTAATGCCAAAAAAGGATAACCCGAATCTCAATCGGGTCTCGTAAGTTTTTAACCCTTCATTTTTTTCGACACGTGGATTTTTACAGTAAAATGGGATTACGGGGGCTGGTCTTCGATTTACCATTGCTGGAGAGTGGTGCACCATTGTAATGTTTCATTTCAAATCCATGCACGCATTTCTAAAAGTCGTACGGCACTGTTTCGCCATTTCGGACGGATATTGCACCTTGCACCTTGGATATTGCACCCTGTAGATATCGATTATTCGGACGGCCATAATTTCTGGCTCGTTTAGAGTTACGGGAGCCATAACCTGTCAAAACGAAGGTCTCGATGAGTTCTATGGCTTTGATAGCTTTCAGCCGTCAACGAATAGATTAATGCCCAAAACGCACCGCCCGAATCTCAATCGGGTCTCGTAAGTTTTTTACCGTTCGTTTTTTCGACACGTTGATTTTTACGGTAAAACAGGATTACCATGGCTGGCCTTCGATTTCCCACCGCTGGAGAGTGGTGCACCATGGTAGTGTTCCGTTTCCAATCCATGCACGCAATTCTAAAAGTCGTACGGCACTGTTTCGCCATTTCGGACGGATGTTGCACCTTGCACCGTGGATGTTGCACCCTGTAGATATCGATTATTCGGACGGCCATAACTTCTGGCTCGTTTAGAGTTACAGGAGCCATAACCTGTCAAAACGAAGGCCTCGATGAGTTCTACGGCTTTGACAGCTTTCAACCGTCACGGATAGACTAATGCCCAAAAAGGACAACCCGAATCTCAATCGGGTCTCGTAAGTTTTTTACCCTTCGTTTTTTCGACACATGGATTTTTACGGTAAAACGGATTACCGTGGCCCGTTTTCGACTTCCCATCGCTGGAGAGTGGTGCACCATGGTAGTGTTCCATTTCAAATCCATGCACGCATTTCTAAAAGTCGTACGACACTGTTTCGCCATTTCGGACGGATGTTGCACCTTGCACCGTGGATGTTGCACCCTGTAGATATCGATTATTCGGACGACCATAACTTCTGGCTCGTTTAGAGTTACGGGAGCCATAACCTGTCAAAACGAAGGCCTCGATGAGTTCTACGGCTTTGGCAGCTTTCAGCCGTCAACGGATAGATTAATGCCCAAAAAGGACAACCCGAATCACAATCGCGTCTCGTAAGTTTTTTACCCTTCGTTTTTTCGGCACGTGGATTTTTACGGTAAAACGGTATTACCGTGGCCCGTCTTCGACTTCCCATCGCTGGAGAGTGGTGCACCATGGTACTGTTCCCTTTCAAATCCATGCACGCATTTCTAAAAGTCGTACGACACTGTTTCACCATTTCGGACGGATGTTGCACCTTGCACCGTGGATGTTGCACCCTGTAGATATCGATTATTCAAACGGCCATAACTTCTGACTGGTTTAGAGTTACGGGAGCCATAACCTGTCAAAACGAAGGCCTCGATGAGTTCTACGGCTTTGACAGCTCTCAGCCGTCAACGGATAGATTAATGCCCAAAAAGGACAACCCGAATCTCAATCGGGTCTCGTAAGTTTTTAACCCTTCGTTTTTTCGACACGTGGATTTTTACGGTAAAACGGGATTACGGTGGCTGGTCTTCGATTTACCATCACTGGAGAGTGGTGCACCATGGTACTGTTCCATTTCAAATCCATGCACGCAATTCTAAAAGTCGTACGGCACTGTTTCGTCATTTCGAACGGATGTTGCACCTTGCACCGTGGATGTTGCACCCTGTAGATATCGATTATTCGGACGACCATAACTTCCGGCTCGTTTAGAGTTACGGGAGCCATAACTTGTCAAAACGAAGGACTCGATGAGTTCTACGGCTTTTATGGCTTTCAGCCGTCAATGGATAGATTAAAGCCCAAAAAGGACAACACGAATCTCAATCGGATCTCGTAAGTTTTTTACCCTTCGTTTTTTCGACACGTGGATTTTTACGGTAAAACGGGATTACGGTGGATGGTCTTCGATTTACCATCGCTGGAGAGTGGTGCACCATGGTATTGTTCCATTTCAAATCCATGGACGCATTTCTAAAAGTCGTACGGCACTGTTTCGCCATTTCGGACGGATGTTGCACCTTGCACCGTGGATGTTGCACCCTGTAGATATCGATTATTCGGACAGCCATAACTTCTGGCTCGTTTAGAGTTACGGGAGCCATAACTTGTCAAAACGAAGGCTTCGATGAGTTCTACAGCTTTGAAAGCTTTCAGCCATCAACGGATAGATTAATGCCCAAAAAGGACAACCCGAATCTCAATCGGGTCTCGTAAGTTTTTTACCCTTCGTTTTTTCGACACGTTGATTTTTACGGTAAAACGGGATTACCGTGGCCGTCTTCGACTTTCCATCGCTGGAGAGTTGTGCACTATGGTACTGTTCCGTTTCAAATACATGCACGCATTTTTAAAAGTCGTACGACACTGTTTCGCCATTTCGGACGGATGTTGCACCTTGCACCGTGGATGTTGCACACTGTAGATATCGATTATTCGGACGGCCATAACTTCTGGCTCGTTTAGAGTTACGGGAGCCATAACTTGTCAAAACGAAGGCCTCAATGAGTTATACGGCTTTGACAGCTTTCAGCCATCAACGGATAGATTAATGCTCAAAAAGGACAACCCCAATCTCAATCGGGTCTCGTAAGTTTTTTACCCTTCGTTTTTTCAACACATGGATTTTTACGGTAAAACGGGATTACGGTGGCTGGTCTTCGATTTACCATCGCTGGAGAGTGGTGCACCATGGTACTGTTCCGTTTCAAATCCATGGACGCATTTCTAAAAGTCGTACGGCACTGTTTCGCCATTTCGGACGGATGTTGCACCTTGCACCGTGGATGTTGCACCCTGTAGATATCGATTATTCGGACAGCCATAACTTCTGGCTCGTTTAGATTTACGGGAGCCATAACCTGTCAAAACGAAGGCCTCGATGAGTTCTACGGCTTTGACAGCTCTCAGCCGTCAACGGATAGATTAATGCCCAAAAAGGACAACCCGAATCTCAATCGGGTCTCGTAAGTTTTTAACCCTTCGTTTTTTCGACACGTGGATTTTTACGGTAAAACGGGATTACGGTGGCTGGTCTTCGATTTACCATCACTGGAGAGTGGTGCACCATGGTACTGTTCCGTTTCAAATCCATGCACGCAATTCTAAAAGTCGTACGGCACTGTTTCGTCATTTCGAACGGATGTTGCACCTTGCACCGTGGATGTTGCACCCTGTAGATATCGATTATTCGGACGACCATAACTTCCGGCTCGTTTAGAGTTACGGGAGCCATAACCTGTCAAAACGAAGGACTCGATGAGTTCTACGGCTTTTATGGCTTTCAGCCGTCAACGGATAGATTAATGCCCAAAAAGGACAACCCGAATCTCAATCGGGTCTCGTAAGTTTTTTACCCTTCGTTTTTTCGACACGTGGATTTTTACGGTAAAACGGGATTACGGTGGCCCGTCTTCGACTTCCCATCGCTGGAGAGTGGTGCACCATGGCACTGTTCTGTTTCAAATCCATGCACCCATTTCTAAAAGTCGTATGGCACTGTTTCGCCATTTCGGACGGATGTTGCACCTTGCACCGTGGATGTTGCACCCTGTAGATATCGATTATTCGGACGGCCATAACTTCTGGCTCGTTTAGAGTTACGGGAGCCACAACATGTCAAAACGAAAGCCTCAATGAGTTCTACAGCTTTGAAAGCTTTCAGCCATCAACGGATAGATTAATGCCCAAAAAGGAGAACCCGAATCTCAATCGGGTCTCGTAAGTTTTTTACCCTTCGTTTTTTCGACACGTTGATTTTTACGGTAAAACGGGATTACCGTGGCCCGTCTTCGACTTTCCATCGCTGGAGAGTGGTGCACCATGGTACTGTTCCGTTTCCAATCCATGCACGCATTTTTAAAAGTCGTACGGCACTGTTACGCCATTTCGGACGGATGTTGCACCTTGCACCGTGGATGTTGCACCCTGCAGATATCGATTATTCGGACGGCCATAACTTCTAGCTCGTTTAGAGTTACGGGAGCCATAACCTGTCAAAGCGAAGGCCTCGATGAGTTCTACGGCTTTGACAGCTTTCAGCCGTCAGCGGATAGATTAATGCCCAAAGAGGACAACCCGAATCTCAATCGGGTCTCGTAAGTTTTTAACTCTTCGTTTTTTCGACACGTGGATTTTTATGGTAAAACGGGATTACGGTGGCCCGTCTTCGACTTTCCATCGCTGGAGAGTGATGCACCATGGTAGTGTTCCGTTTCAAATCCATGCACGCATTTCTAAAAGTCGTACGACACTGTTTCGCCATTTCGGACGGATGTTGCACCTTGCACCGTGGATGTTGCACCCTGTAGATATCGATTATTCGGACGACCATAACTTCTGGCTCGTTTAGAGTAACGGGATCCATAACCTGTCAAAACGAAGGCCTCGATGAGTTCTACGTCTTTGATGGCTTTCAGCCGTCAACGGATAGATTAATGCACAAAAAGGACAACCCGAATCTCAATCGGGTCTCGTAAGTTTTTTACCCTTCGTTTTTTCGACACGTGGATTTTTACGGTAAAACGGGATTACGGTGGCTGGTCTTTTATTTACCATCGCTGGAGAGTGGTGCACCATGGTACTGTTCCGTTTCAAATCGATGGACGCATTTCTAAAAGTCGTACGGCACTGTTTCGCCATTTCGGACGGATGTTGCACCTTGCACCGTGGATGTTGCACCCTGTAGATATTGATTATTCGGACAGCCATAACTTTTGGCTCATTTAGAGTTACGGGAGCCATAACCTGTCAAAACGAAGGCCTCGATGAGTTCTACGGCTTTGACTGCTCTCAGCCGTCAACGGATAGATTAATGCCCAAAAAGGACAACCCGAATCTCAATCGGGTCTCGTAAGTTTTTTACCCTTCGTTTTTTCGACACGTTGATTTTTACGGTAAAACGGGATTACCGTGGCCGTCTTCGACTTTCCATCGCTGGAGAGTTGTGCACCATGGTACTGTTCCGTTTCAAATACATGCACGCATTTTTAAAAGTCGTACGACACTGTTTCGCCATTTCGGACGGATGTTGCACCTTGCACCGTGGATGTTGCACACTGTAGATATCGATTATTCGGACGGCCATAACTTCTGGCTCGTTTAGAGTTACGGGAGCTATAACCTGTCAAAACGAAGGCCTCGATTAGTTCTACGGCCTTGACAGCGTTCAGCCGTCACAGATAGATTAATGCCCAAAAAGGACAACCCGAATCTCAATCGGGTCTCGTATGTTTTTTACCCTTCATTTTTTCGACACGTGGATTTTTACGGTAAAACGGATTACCGTGGCCCGTCTTCGACTTCCCATCGCTGGAGAGTGGTGCACCATGGTAGTGTTCCGTTTCAAATCCATGCACGCATTTCTAAAGGTCGTACGGCACTGTTTCGCCATTTCGGACGGATGTTGCACCTTGCACCGTGGATGTTGCACCCTGTAGATATCGATTATTCGGACGGCCATAACTTCTGGCTCGTTTAGAGTTACGGGAGCCATAACCTGTCAAAACGAAGGCTTCGATGAGTTCTACGGCTTTGACGGCTTTCAGCCATCAACGGATAGATTAATGCCCAAAAAGGACAACCCGAATCTCAATCGGGTCTCGTAAGTTTTTTACCCTTAGTTTTTTCGACACGTGGATTTTTACGGTAAAACGGTATTACCGTGGCCCGTCTTCGACTTCCCATCGCTGGAGAGTGGTGCACCATGGTACTGTTCCATTTCAAATTCATGCATGCATTTCTAAAAGTCGTACGGCACTGTTTCACCATTTCGGACGGATGTTGCACCTTGCACCGTGGATGTTGCACCCTGTAGATATCGATTATTCAAACCACCATAACTTCTGGCTCGTTTAGAGTTACGGGAGCCATAACCTGTCAAAATGAAGGCCTCGATGAGTTCTACGGCTTTGTAGCTTTTAGCCGTCAACGGATAGATTAATGCCAAAAAAGGATAACCCGAATCTCAATCGGGTCTCGTAAGTTTTTAACCCTTCATTTTTTTCGACACGTGGATTTTTACAGTAAAATGGGATTACGGGGGCTAGTCTTCGATTTACCATTGCTGGAGAGTGGTGCACCATTGTAATGTTTCGTTTCAAATCCATGCACGCATTTCTAAAAGTCGTACGACACTGTTTCGCCATTTCGGACGGATATTGCACCTTGCACCTTGGATATTGCACCCTGTAGATATCGATTATTCGGACGGCCATAATTTCTGGCTCGTTTAGAGTTACGGGAGCCATAACCTGTCAAAACGAAGGTCTCGATGAGTTCTATGGCTTTGATAGCTTTCAGCCGTCAACGAATAGATTAATGCCCAAAACGCACAGCCCGAATCTCAATCGGGTCTCGTAAGTTTTTTACCGTTCGTTTTTTCGACACGTTGATTTTTACGGTAAAACAGGATTACCATGGCTGGCCTTCGATTTCCCATCGCTGGAGAGTGGTGCACCATGGTAGTGTTCCGTTTCCAATCCATGCACGCAATTCTAAAAGTCGTACGGCACTGTTTCGCCATTTCGGACGGATGTTGCACCTTGCACCGTGGATGTTGCACCCTGTAGATATCGATTATTCGGACGGCCATAACTTCTGGCTCGTTTAGAGTTACAGGAGCCATAACCTGTCAAAACGAAGGCCTCGATGAATTCTACGGCTTTGACAGCTTTCAACCGTCATGGATAGACTAATGCCCAAAAAGGACAACCCGAATCTCAATCGGGTCTCGTAAGTTTTTTACCCTTCGTTTTTTCGACACATGGATTTTTACGGTAAAACGGATTACCGTGGCCCGTTTTCGACTTCCCATCGCTGGAGAGTGGTGCACCATGGTAGTGTTCCATTTCAAATCCATGCACTCATTTCTAAAAGTCGTACGACACTGTTTCGCCATTTCGGACGGATGTTGCACCTTGCACCGTGGATGTTTGTAACGACCCGTATTTTTACGTGTCGATAAATCGTAGAATTTACAGGTTGTTAGTGTTGTTTGTGTTGCTTCTAGCTTGAGTCGTTTAGAAGTTAACCCGGGTACAAGTGATGAGTCGTGACCGACTCATAGGGGACCGACTCAAGGAGGGGTAGCGGTTTAAAGTGTTGGCCGAGATAAGGATGGACCGACTCAAGAAGTTAGGCGACTCATAGGATGACCGACTCATAGAGGGCCGAGATAAGAAGTGTGGCCGAGTCAACGAGTTACGACTCATAGGGTTTGCCGAGTTAAGGAGTTAACGGGTTAAGGGTGTAGCGACTTAAGGGGTTTAGGCTTAGGTCGTGGGTAATGAGTCGGCAGGGTTTTGAGTCGTAGGGCCTGATGAGTCGTGAGTCGGCATCATAGTTGAGTCGTGAGTGTGTATTGTTGAGTCGTCGTACGACTTAGGACTTGGGGAAAACGCGGCAGTGTCTTAGGTCGGAGGCTTTTAGGTCGTGACCGACTTATGTTGAGTCGGCACTGGTCTTGAGTCGTGAGTCGGTAGGTGTTGAGTCGGTTTGGGTTTGAGTCGTATGACCTTGTGCCTTGGTGTATTGAGTCGTTGGCTTGAGTCGGAAGGCTGTGCAGTTGAGTCGGCTGGGGTAGGTCGTCATGGCAATGAGTCGTGAACGACTCATGGTAAGTAGGCAGTGTTATGTTGAGTCGGTAAGGGCTGATAAGTCGGCAACGACTCATGATGAGTCGTGGACGACTCATAGGGACGACGACTCATGGTTGATCCAGCCTATAAATAGAGGGGTTCGGCTCACTTTTTGGCACCGGATTTCGAAGCGACGAAGTGCTGCCATTTTGGAAACTCGACTACAGTATTTTCTTCACTTCTTTCTCTTCTTCTATCAAGTGCTTACATCCATTGAAGATTGAAGATCAAGATCAAAGATCAAGAGCCAAAGTTGAAGATCTTCATCCGTTTGAGCTAGATTTCATCGATTGAGACGAGATATTGCCGGATCAAGCCTTGATCTTCGCTGTCCAGATCTGAAGTGTTTAGTTTTTTAGGTTGTTTTGGTGATTTGGTGAGTGGTAGTTATCTCTCACGCGGATCCAAAGGAGTATATTGGATTGGTGGCATGTTTGGGTGTTAAAGTTAGAGATTTCATGCATTTTTCTTAGATCGAAGTCTAGATCCATGGTTTTTGAAGATGTTTACTTATGCAAGTTAGTTTAACAAGTATTAGAGACAAAACCCATGTTTTATATTTGATAGATCTATGCTAAAAACTATGGTTTCACATATGTTGGACTTTTGCTCACTTATTTACGAAATTTCCATTATAGTTGATATTGCTTATATTGCTTGTTAGATCTTGTTTGAATGATTGATATTTGAATGTATGATTGATTTGATTGTTTCCAAGTTAGCTAGTAGTTGATTTGGAACAAGAGGATGGAAGAGGATTCAAAAGCTATGGAAGAAGGCTCTTGAATGGTGAAAGCTGCTTAAGGCATATGTAGCGGATGTTGAAGCTCATATGTATAGATTGGATGATGATGAGATGGAACTTTGCCATGATGCGATGAGGCAAACCATGTTGTTGAGTTGAGACTTTGCTTTGATGTGATGAAGTGAAGTATGATGTGAGTCTTGGCTTAATCCAGGAAGGGATCATTCCAAGCATGTTGATAACTTGAAGGGTAGTTCAAGTTGGTTGATAATGGATTGTTCAAGAGGTAGCTTGAGCTTGTATGAGGAAGTAGTCGTCGAGGAGGATGACTAGGAGGCTTGGATCTCGTCGTTGTTGAAGGTTCTAGCATGCTCAAAAGCAAGAGTACATGGGGCGCCCATAACGACTACAGGTAGGTAGTCGGGACACCCAAAAGACTACAGGTAGGTAGTTGAGTACTCTGGGCAAAGTAGATAAGTCCTAGGCACAAGGCAGTGTGCGGAGTTATGGTTAGAACCGGGGTTACCATTAGCCCTTGACAGATGGTCATTCAACTAACGGTGAAATCGAGGCAAGGATAACAGTGATAGCCAGAGTCATGGATGTTTGGTTGTATTATCATTCGGCTTCAAGAGCGGTGTTTTCTGGGTGCTTATCTGATCTTGGTTTAGGCCTTGGGGGTTTGTATTTGGAAAACATCGTCCTTGACTCGAGTGGTATTCGCTTTACCTTAATTGTCTATGTTGTTATGCTTGCTTCTCCTTAGTGTATGTCTGGGGCTATCACTGTAGAAAGAGGTGGAGTGGGATGGTTTGGTTCCTATTCCTTTTATCCTTTATGCTCTTTTGGTATGTTTGATAGTTAATTTACTGCTCACTAAGACTTTGTCTGACTCAAGGTTTTATGTCTCCTCTTATTACCTTGGGCTGTTCATCCATGTTTGGGATGGGCAGACTAGGTAGCAGGTGACAGGTGCTGTGCTAGGAGTTCTACGCTGAAGATGACGAAGACGAGCAGGAGGCTTTGCATATTAGTTTTCTTACTATATGTACTGGGTATCCGCTGCTGTATTTGGTTGAGTGATTTGTAGTGAGGCTTTCATGTATGGATTTGAGTAGATGATTGTATGAAACTACTGTGATGCTTATATGATGATGTTCTGTTCTATGGAGCTTCACTATATTATATTTCTCTATTGTATTTTATCCATGCGCTGTGAGTTATGCGATAGAGATTCTTCTGTTTTGTTTTACCCTGACTATCGTCCATGGCTGCCTGGCACACCTTTTAGCGCATTATTTCCTTGATTTGGTGCGGGAGTCATGGGCGGTCGTCACATTTGGTATCAGAGCTTTGGTTAATCGATTTTAGCCAACGCTCGCTGATGTAACTACGTAAGAGAGACGTAATTGTAATTTGATGGATGATTACTATATATAATATAGTAGTTTAGAAGGGTTTGAACTCCTTATGCAGTTGTTTCTTAAGGTGTTCTAATCATTCTTATTTACAGATATTAAGGATGAGTCGAAGTGAGAGACAAGCTGCGAGGGGTAGCCGTGATGCTAGGGAAGCTGTTGATTATGCTCCTATGTTTGAGGCCATGATGACTTCAATCATGAGGAGAATACCAGCTTCAGGATCATCTGTGGATGTGGGAGTTCAAGTCCAAGCTCCGAGACCGGTGGATTTTGCCAAGCTTTGCAAGGATTATACTGCTCTTGGAGGGAAAGTTTTCTTGGGGACGGAGTCGACTATTGAGGTGCAGAGATGGATTGATGCTTGCAAAAGAATCTTTGGTGACTTAGGGATTGAGGATGCAACTAAGAGGAAGCTTGCATCGAGACAGCTTCAGGGAAGAGCTGCTGATTGGTGGAATTCTATCACCATCGATACTCCAGAAGAAGAGATTACTTGGGAGCAATTCCAAGTTAGATTTGAAGCTAAGTTCATCTCTACTTCCCAGAAATCTGTCTTGTTTAAGAGGTTTGTGGAGCTCAAGCAAGGGGGAAGGCCTGTTCTTGAGTACATTTCTGAGTTTGAAGCTTTGTCTAAGTATGCCAGATCGTATATTGATTCTCCCTACCAGAAGAATGAAAAGTTTGTGACTGGTCTGGATGCTTATCTTGGGAGGCAGTTAGTGGATCATCTGGACGATCCATTTGAGAAGCTTGTGGAGAAAGCTCTTAGGCATGAGAGTTTATTCCCTAAGGAAAGTTCTGTTGTTGCTGTAACCAGGGAAGGATCTAAACCACAGCAGAGTGGAAATAGGAAGAGGAAGCAGCAGCAACAGAAAGGTAAGGATGGCCAGAAGAAGCCGAGAGGTGAAGTGACCTGCTACAACTGCCGACAGAAGGGTCATCTCTCCCGGGATTGCAAGAATCCAAAGGTGCAGTTGAAGTGCCACAACTGTGATAAGCTGGGACATATCAAGAAGGACTGTCCAGAGCCGAGGAAAGATAGGCAGGTTGTGCAAGCTTATGCTTTGGAAGCTGTGCCGTCGTCTTCAAGAGTTCCTACTGTTGAAGAGAAGGGGAAGAGTGTGGTGGTTCAAGGTACTCTTTCCATTTGTGGTGTTCCAGTCAGAGTGTTGTTTGATACTGGAGCATCGCATTCTTTTGTTTGTGATGATTTGGTAGGCCGGTTAGGTTTGAAACCGGATATTGTTGATAGGCCATTGGTTGTGACTAATCCGGTAGGGGGTTCGTCATGTTTGTGTATGTTATGTCGTGGTCTAGTTGTGTCGAGTCATGATTGCTCGTTTGTTTGTGATTGCTTTGTTCTGAACTTTGCGGGGTTCGGAATTATTTTGGGTATGGACTGGCTTAGGAAGTATGCGGCTAGGATTGATTGTGAGAGGCTGGAGGTGACAGTCGGGAATGTGGAAGGGCGAAAGGTTGTGATACGATGTAAGCATGAGGAAGGCGTCTTCATGAGCTTCATGTATTCGCTGGTTGTTCCACGGGATGGACTGTCATCAGTGCCTATTGTGAATGGATTTGAGGATGACTTTGACGAAGTCAAAGGGTTGCCGCCGCATAGGGAGATCGAGTTTCGTATCGATCTAGTTGAGGGAGCCAGACCTGTTGTGATGCCTCTTAGGCGGATGGCACCGAGGGAGCAGCAAGAGCTGAAGGTGCAAGTTGATGACCTTTTGAGGAAAGGATTCATTCGGAGAAGTGTGTCCGAATGGGGTGCACCAGTTGTGTTCGCAACCAAAGCGGATGGATCGTTGAGGTTGTGTGTGGATTATCGTGAGCTGAATAAGGTGACTAAGAAGAACAAGTATCCATTGCCGAGAATAGATGACTTGTTTGATCAGCTTCACGAGGCTAAGGTGTTTTCTCAGATGGATTTGGCAACGGGATTTCACCAGTTGAGAGTGGCGAAGGATAGTGTGCCGAAGACTGCTTTCAGGACACCATCCGGGTTTTATGAGTGGCTGGTAATGCCGTTTGGATTGACTAACGCGCCAGCATATTTTGTGGATCTTATGAATAGAGTGTTCAGAGATCAGTTGAATAAGTTCGTGCTTGTGTTCGTGGATGATATTCTGATTTATTCCAGAACTGAGGGAGAGCACAAGACGCACTTGAGGATTGTTTTGGAAATTTTGCGGAAACATCAGCTGAAGGCTAAGTTTTCGAAGTGTCACTTCTGGAAGAGTGAAGTGAGGTTCTTAGGCCATGTTATCTCTGGAAATGGAATAGCGGTTGACCCCGCTAAGGTGGCAGCGATCCAGGATTGGGTTAGGCCTAAGAATGCATCTGATGTGAGAAGTTTTCTTGGATTAGCAGGATATTATCGTCGGTTTATCAAAGACTTTTCCAAGATAGCTGCACCGTTGACAGGATTGACGAAGAAGAATCAAGTGTTCAGATGGAATGATAAGTGTGAACAAGCTTTCATAATCCTGAAAGAGCGACTGACGAGTGCTCCTGTTTTGACTATTCCAAGTGGGAATGATGAGATGGTGGTTTACACCGATGCATGTGGTACTGGACTTGGAGCAGTGCTAATGCAGAAGGATAAAGTTGTTGCATATGCAAGTCGACAACTGAAGCCGCATGAGAGGAACTATCCGACTCATGATTTGGAGTTAGCGGCAATTGTGTTTGCTTTGAAGATGTGGAGACATTATCTTTTGGGAGTTAGATTCGAGTTGTTTACAGATCATAAGTCGTTGAAGTATCTGTTCTCCCAAAAGGATTTAAATCTTCGACAGCAACGGTGGCTAGAGTTCCTAGCATCTTATGATTTTGGTATAGCCTATACTCCGGGGAAAGGTAACGCAGTGGCTGATGCGTTAAGTCGAAGACATGCAGGATTGGGAGCCATGTTTTCAGAGTGGAAGAGTCTCGAGTATTTGGCTGAGTTTGACTTCAGGCCAAGGTGTGAATTGGAACCTGAGATGTTGGCAAACTTATCGATAAGGCCTACTCTTGTGGAAAGAGTTGGCGAGAGCCAAAGGAGAGATGATAAGCTTGTCAAGATTATCCGTGATTTGGAATCCGGATTGGACCCGGAGAAGGATAAAGGATTCGAGGTCGATCGAGAGGGTTGGCTTCGAAAGCAAGGACGACTAGTTGTTCCCGATGTAGATGGATTGAGAGATGAAGTTCTGAGGGAGAGTCATCACTCGAAGTTGACAATTCATCCAGGTGGAAATAAGATGTATCGGGATATGAAGAGAACCTACTACTGGGAAGGTATGAAGAAGGATGTTGGAAATTTTATTTCCAAGTGTATGAATTGCCAGTTGGTGAAAGCTGAGCAGAAGAAGCCCAGTGGATTGCTTCAGCCATTAGAGGTTCCTACATGGAAGTGGGAGCAAGTGTCGATGGACTTTATCGATGGTCTACCTAGGACAAGAGCAGGGAATGAAGGGATTTGGGTCATAGTAGATCGTTTGACCAAGAGTGCAAGGTTCATTCCTGTTCGATCGACTAGGACTGCATCGAAGTTGGCTGAATTATATGTGAAGTGGATAGTTCGTTTCCATGGTGTTCCGAAGAGTATAGTGAGCGATCGAGATCCATTGTTCACTAGTAGATTTTGGAAGAGCTTCCAGGAAGTTTTGGGAACTGAGTTGTGTTTGAGTACAGCCTATCACCCTCAAACAGATGGTCAGACTGAGAGAGTCAACCGAGTTTTGGAAGATCTTCTTAGAGCATGTGTTTTGGACTTCGGAGGATCATGGGAAGATCACCTTCATTTGGTGGAGTTTGCTTATAATAACAGTTATCAGTCGAGTATTGGTATGGCACCATATGAGGCATTATATGGAAGACCGTGTAACTCTCCGACATGTTGGTTGGAAACTGGAGAAAAGCTGATACTTGGGCCAGAGATGATTCGACAGACTTCAGATTGTATAGAGATCATTCGGCAACGAATGAAGGCAGCCCAAGATCGTCAGAAAAGTTATGCCGATAATCGTCGTAAGGATTTGGAATTCGACGTAGGTGATATGGTTTTTGTGAAGATTTCTCCTCTGAAGAGTGTCATTAGATTCGGGAAGAAAGGAAAGTTAACTCCGAGATTTGTTGGACCATTCCCGATTATCGAGCGTATTGGAAAGCTCGCTTATAGATTGGAGTTACCGGAAAAGATGGCGGGTGTGCACAGTGTTTTTCATGTATCTTATCTACGGAAGTATATGCACGACCCAACTACGGTGGTTTCTGCTGATAGCTGTGAAGACTTGGAGGTTGATCCAGTTGTTTCGAGACCTCGTAAGCCGCTTCGTATTGTTGAAACCGATACGAAACAGCTTAGGAGGAAGACGATTACGTTGCTCAAGGTACAATGGAGTGATGATGTTAACGACTGTACGTGGGAGGAGGAAGAGAGGATGAAGGCAGCTCATCCCGAACTCTTCGAGGTATGGCCCTAAAGTGTCGTGACATCTCATGAATTTGTAGCTTGTTCTAAGTCTTAGAATTCTGCATGCTAGGTTAGAATTGGTTGCATGGATTGTTGATTGCCATGGATGATAGGCATGCGGAATAATTTTGATTGCTGTTGTTTGCTTGGAATTTCGGGGGCGAAATTCCTAAGGGGGAGAGAATGTAACGACCCGTATTTTTACGTGTCGATAAATCGTAGAATTTACAGGTTGTTAGTGTTGTTTGTGTTGCTTCTAGCTTGAGTCGTTTAGAAGTTAACCCGGGTACAAGTGATGAGTCGTGACCGACTCATAGGGGACCGACTCAAGGAGGGGTAGCGGTTTAAAGTGTTGGCCGAGATAAGGATGGACCGACTCAAGAAGTTAGGCGACTCATAGGATGACCGACTCATAGAGGGCCGAGATAAGAAGTGTGGCCGAGTCAACGAGTTACGACTCATAGGGTTTGCCGAGTTAAGGAGTTAACGGGTTAAGGGTGTAGCGACTTAAGGGGTTTAGGCTTAGGTCGTGGGTAATGAGTCGGCAGGGTTTTGAGTCGTAGGGCCTGATGAGTCGTGAGTCGGCATCATAGTTGACTCGTGAGTGTGTATTGTTGAGTCGTCGTACGACTTAGGACTTGGGGAAAACGCGGCAGTGTCTTAGGTCGGAGGCTTTTAGGTCGTGACCGACTTATGTTGAGTCGGCACTGGTCTTGAGTCGTGAGTCGGTAGGTGTTGAGTCGGTTTGGGTTTGAGTCGTATGACCTTGTGCCTTGGTGTATTGAGTCGTTGGCTTGAGTCGGAAGGCTGTGCAGTTGAGTCGGCTGGGGTAGGTCGTCATGGCAATGAGTCGTGAACGACTCATGGTAAGTAGGCAGTGTTATGTTGAGTCGGTAAGGGCTGATAAGTCGGCAACGACTCATGATGAGTCGTGGACGACTCATAGGGACGACGACTCATGGTTGATCCAGCCTATAAATAGTGGGGTTCGGCTCACTTTTTGGCACCGGATTTCGAAGCGACGAAGTGCTGCCATTTTGGAAACTCGACTACAGTATTTTCTTCACTTCTTTCTCTTCTTCTATCAAGTGCTTACATCCATTGAAGATTGAAGATCAAGATCAAAGATCAAGAGCCAAAGTTGAAGATCTTCATCCGTTTGAGCTAGATTTCATCGATTGAGACGAGATATTGCCGGATCAAGCCTTGATCTTCGCTGTCCAGATCTGAAGTGTTTAGTTTTTTAGGTTGTTTTGGTGATTTGGTGAGTGGTAGTTATCTCTCACGCGGATCCAAAGGAGTATATTGGATTGGTGGCATGTTTGGGTGTTAAAGTTAGAGATTTCATGCATTTTTCTTAGATCGAAGTCTAGATCCATGGTTTTTGAAGATGTTTACTTATGCAAGTTAGTTTAACAAGTATTAGAGACAAAACCCATGTTTTATATTTGATAGATCTATGCTAAAAACTATGGTTTCACATATGTTGGACTTTTGCTCACTTATTTACGAAATTTCCATTATAGTTGATATTGCTTATATTGCTTGTTAGATCTTGTTTGAATGATTGATATTTGAATGTATGATTGATTTGATTGTTTCCAAGTTAGCTAGTAGTTGATTTGGAACAAGAGGATGGAAGAGGATTCAAAAGCTATGGAAGAAGGCTCTTGAATGGTGAAAGCTGCTTAAGGCATATGTAGCGGATGTTGAAGCTCATATGTATAGATTGGATGATGATGAGATGGAACTTTGCCATGATGCGATGAGGCAAACCATGTTGTTGAGTTGAGACTTTGCTTTGATGTGATGAAGTGAAGTATGATGTGAGTCTTGGCTTAATCCAGGAAGGGATCATTCCAAGCATGTTGATAACTTGAAGGGTAGTTCAAGTTGGTTGATAATGGATTGTTCAAGAGGTAGCTTGAGCTTGTATGAGGAAGTAGTCGTCGAGGAGGATGACTAGGAGGCTTGGATCTCGTCGTTGTTGAAGGTTCTAGCATGCTCAAAAGCAAGAGTACATGGGGCGCCCATAACGACTACAGGTAGGTAGTCGGGACACCCAAAAGACTACAGGTAGGTAGTTGAGTACTCTGGGCAAAGTAGATAAGTCCTAGGCACAAGGCAGTGTGCGGAGTTATGGTTAGAACCGGGGTTACCATTAGCCCTTGACAGATGGTCATTCAACTAACGGTGAAATCGAGGCAAGGATAACAGTGATAGCCAGAGTCATGGATGTTTGGTTGTATTATCATTCGGCTTCAAGAGCGGTGTTTTCTGGGTGCTTATCTGATCTTGGTTTAGGCCTTGGGGGTTTGTATTTGGAAAACATCGTCCTTGACTCGAGTGGTATTCGCTTTACCTTAATTGTCTATGTTGTTATGCTTGCTTCTCCTTAGTGTATGTCTGGGGCTATCACTGTAGAAAGAGGTGGAGTGGGATGGTTTGGTTCCTATTCCTTTTATCCTTTATGCTCTTTTGGTATGTTTGATAGTTAATTTACTGCTCACTAAGACTTTGTCTGACTCAAGGTTTTATGTCTCCTCTTATTACCTTGGGCTGTTCATCCATGTTTGGGATGGGCAGACTAGGTAGCAGGTGACAGGTGCTGTGCTAGGAGTTCTACGCTGAAGATGACGAAGACGAGCAGGAGGCTTTGCATATTAGTTTTCTTACTATATGTACTGGGTATCCGCTGCTGTATTTGGTTGAGTGATTTGTAGTGAGGCTTTCATGTATGGATTTGAGTAGATGATTGTATGAAACTACTGTGATGCTTATATGATGATGTTCTGTTCTATGGAGCTTCACTATATTATATTTCTCTATTGTATTTTATCCATGCGCTGTGAGTTATGCGATAGAGATTCTTCTGTTTTGTTTTACCCTGACTATCGTCCATGGCTGCCTGGCACACCTTTTAGCGCATTATTTCCTTGATTTGGTGCGGGAGTCATGGGCGGTCGTCACAATGTTGCACCCTGTAGATATCGATTATTCGGACGACCATAACTTCTGGCTCGTTTAGAGTTACGGGAGCCATAACCTGTCAAAACGAAGGCCTCGATGAGTTCTACGGCTTTGGCAGCTTTCAGCTGTCAACGGATAGATTAATGCCCAAAAAGGACAACCCGAATCTCAATCGCGTCTCGTAAGTTTTTTACCCTTCGTTTTTTCGGCACGTGGATTTTTACGGTAAAACGGTATTACCGTGGCCCGTCTTCGACTTCCCATCGCTGGAGAGTGGTGCACCATGGTACTGTTCCCTTTCAAATCCATGCACGCATTTCTAAAAGTCGTACGACACTGTTTCACCATTTCGGACGGATGTTGCACCTTGCACCGTGGATGTTGCACCCTGTAGATATCGATTATTCAAACGGCCATAACTTCTGACTCGTTTAGAGTTACGGGAGCCATAACCTGTCAAAACGAAGGCCTCGATGAGTTCTACGGCTTTGACAGCTCTCAGCCGTCAACGGATAGATTAATGCCCAAAAAGGACAACCCGAATCTCAATCGGGTCTCGTAAGTTTTTAACCCTTCGTTTTTTCGACACGTGGATTTTTACGGTAAAACGGGATTACGGTGGCTGGTCTTCGATTTACCATCACTGGAGAGTGGTGCACCATGGTACTGTTCCGTTTCAAATCCATGCACGCAATTCTAAAAGTCGTATGGCACTGTTTCGTCATTTCGAACGGATGTTGCACCTTGCACCGTGGATGTTGCACCCTGTAGATATCGATTATTCGGACGACCATAACTTCCGGCTCGTTTAGAGTTACGGGAGCCATAACCTGTCAAAACGAAGGACTCGATGAGTTCTACGGCTTTTATGGCTTTCAGCCGTCAATGGATAGATTAATGCCCAAAAAGGACAACCCGAATCTCAATCGGGTCTCGTAAGTTTTTTACCCTTCGTTTTTTCGACACGTGGATTTTTACGATAAAACAGGATTACCGTGGCCCGTCTTTGACTTCCCATCGCTGGAGAGTGGTGCACCATGGCACTGTTCTGTTTCAAATCCATGCACCTATTTCTAAAAGTCGTATGGCACTGTTTCGCCATTTCGGACGGATGTTGCACCTTGCACCGTGGATGTTGCACCCTGTAGATATCGATTATTCGGACGGCCATAACTTCTGGCTCGTTTAGAGTTACGGGAGCCACAACATGTCAAAACGAAAGCCTCAATGAGTTCTACAGCTTTGAAAGCTTTCAGCCATCAACGGATAGATTAATGCCCAAAAAGGAGAACCCGAATCTCAATCGGGTCTCGTAAGTTTTTTACCCTTCGTTTTTTCGACACGTTGATTTTTACGGTAAAACGGGATTACCGTGGCCCGTCTTCGACTTTCCATCGCTGGAGAGTGGTGCACCATGGTACTGTTCCGTTTCCAATCCATGCACGCATTTTTAAAAGTCGTACGGCACTGTTACGCCATTTCGGACGGATGTTGCACCTTGCACCGTGGATGTTGCACCCTGCAGATATCGATTATTCGGACGGCCATAACTTCTAGCTCGTTTAGAGTTACGGGAGCCATAACCTGTCAAAGCGAAGGCCTCGATGAGTTCTACGGCTTTGACAGCTTTCAGCCGTCAACGGATAGATTAATGCCCAAAGAGGACAACCCGAATCTCAATCGGGTCTCGTAAGTTTTTAACTCTTCGTTTTTTCGACACGTGGATTTTTATGGTAAAACGGGATTACGGTGGCCCGTCTTCGACTTTCCATCGCTGGAGAGTGATGCACCATGGTAGTGTTCCGTTTCAAATCCATGCACGCATTTCTAAAAGTCGTACGACACTGTTTCGCCATTTCGGACGGATGTTGCACCTTGCACCGTGGATGTTGCACCCTGTAGATATCGATTATTCGGACGACCATAACTTCTGGCTCGTTTAGAGTTACGGGATCCATAACCTGTCAAAGCGAAGGCCTCGATGAGTTCTACGGCTTTGACGGCTTTCAGCCGTCAACGGATAGATTAATGCACAAAAAGGACAACCCGAATCTCAATCGGGTCTCGTAAGTTTTTTACCCTTCGTTTTTTCGACACGTGGATTTTTACGGTAAAACGGTATTACCGTGACCCGTCTTCGACTTCCCATCGCTGGAGAGTGGTGCACCGTGGTACTGTTCCGTTTCAAATCCATGCACGCATTTCTAAAAGTCGTATGGCACTGTTTCGCCATTTCGGACGGATGTTGCACCTTGCACCGTGGATGTTGCACCCTGTAGATATCGATTATTCGGACGGCCATAACTTCTGGCTCGTTTAGAGTTACGGGAGCCATAACCTGTCAAAACGAAGGCCTCGATTAGTTCTACGGCCTTGACAGCGTTCAGCCGTCACAGATAGATTAATGCCCAAAAAGGACAACCCGAATCTCAATCGGGTCTCGTATGTTTTTTACCCTTCATTTTTTCGACACGTGGATTTTTACGGTAAAACGGATTACCGTGGCCCGTCTTCGACTTCCCATCGCTGGAGAGTGGTGCACCATGGTAGTGTTCCGTTTCAAATCCATGCACGCATTTCTAAAGGTCGTACGGCACTGTTTCGCCATTTCGGACGGATGTTGCACCTTGCACCGTGAATGTTGCACCCTGTAGATATCGATTATTCGGACGGCCATAACTTCTGGCTCGTTTAGAGTTACGGGAGCCATAACCTGTCAAAACGAAGGCTTCGATGAGTTCTACGGCTTTGATGGCTTTCAGCCATCAACGGATAGATTAATGCCCAAAAAGGACAACCCGAATCTCAATCGGGTCTCGTAAGTTTTTTACCCTTCGTTTTTTCGACACGTGGATTTTTACGGTAAAACGGTATTACCGTGGCCCGTCTTCGACTTCCCATCGCTGGAGAGTGGTGCACCATGGTACTGTTCCATTTCAAATCCATGCATGCATTTCTAAAAGTCGTACGACACTGTTTCACCATTTCGGACGGATGTTGCACCTTGCACCGTGGATGTTGCACCCTGTAGATATCGATTATTCAAACGACCATAACTTCTGGCTCGTTTAGAGTTACGGGAGCCATAACCTGTCAAAATGAAGGCCTCGATGAGTTCTACGGCTTTGTAGCTTTTAGCCGTCAACGGATAGATTAATGCCAAAAAAGGATAACCCGAATCTCAATCGGGTCTCGTAAGTTTTTAACCCTTCATTTTTTTCGACACGTGGATTTTTACAGTAAAATGGGATTACGGGGGCTGGTCTTCGATTTACCATTGCTGGAGAGTGGTGCACCATTGTAATGTTTCGTTTCAAATCCATGCACGCATTTCTAAAAGTCGTACGGCACTGTTTCGCCATTTCGGACGGATATTGCACCTTGCACCATGGATATTGCACCATGTAGATATCGATTATTCGGACGGCCATAATTTCTGGCTCGTTTAGAGTTACGGGAGCCATAACCTGTCAAAACGAAGGTCTCGATGAGTTCTATGGCTTTGATAGCTTTCAGCCGTCAACGGATAGATTAATGCCCAAAACGCACAGCCCGAATCTCAATCGGGTCTCGTAAGTTTTTTACCGTTCGTTTTTTCGACACGTTGATTTTTACGGTAAAACAGGATTACCATGGCTGGCCTTCGATTTCCCATCGCTGGAGAGTGGTGCACCATGGTAGTCTTCCGTTTCCAATCCATGCACGCAATTCTAAAAGTCGTACGGCACTGTTTCGCCATTTCGGACGGATGTTGCACCTTGCACCGTGGATGTTGCACCCTGTAGATATCGATTATTCGGACGGCCATAACTTCTGGCTCGTTTAGAGTTACAGGAGCCATAACCTGTCAAAACGAAGGCCTCGATGAGTTCTACGGCTTTGACAGTTTTCAACCGTCACGGATAGACTAATGCCCAAAAAGGACAACCCGAATCTCAATCGGGTCTCGTATGTTTTTTACCCTTCGTTTTTTCGACACATGGATTTTTACGGTAAAACGGATTACGGTGGCCCGTTTTCGACTTCCCATCGCTGGAGAGTGGTGCACCATGGTAGTGTTCCATTTCAAATCCATGCACGCATTTCTAAAAGTCGTACGACACTGTTTCGCCATTTCGGACGGATGTTGCACCTTGCACCGTGGATGTTGCACCCTGTAGATATCGATTATTCGGACGACCATAACTTCTGGCTCGTTTAGAGTTACGGGAGCCATAACCTGTCAAAACGAAGGCCTCGATGAGTTCTACGGCTTTGGCAGCTTTCAGCCGTCAACGGATAGATTAATGCCCAAAAAGGACAACCCGAATCTCAATCGCGTCTCGTAAGTTTTTTACCCTTCGTTTTTTCGACACGTGGATTTTTACGGTAAAACGGTATTACCGTGGCCCGTCTTCGACTTCCCATCGCTGGAGAGTGGTGCACCATGGTACTGTTCCCTTTCAAATCCATGCACGCATTTCTAAAAGTCGTACGACACTGTTTCGCCATTTCGGACGGATGTTGCACCTTGCACCGTGGATGTTGCACCCTTTAGATATCGATTATTCGGACGGCCATAACTTCTGGCTCGTTTAGAGTTACGGGATCCATAACCTGTCAAAACGAAGGCCTCGATGATTTCTACGGCTTTGATAGCTTTCAGCCATCAACGGATAGATTAATGCCCAAAAAGGATAACCCGAATCTCAATCGGGTCTCGTAAGTTTTTAACCCTTCGTTTTTTCGACACGTGGATTTTTACGGTAAAATGGGAGTACGTTGGCTGGTCTTCGATTTACCATCGCTGGAGAGTGGTGCAACTGTTTCGTTTCAAATCCATGCACGCATTTCTAAAAGTCGTACGGCACTGTTTCGCCATTTCGGACGGATGTTGCACCTTGCACCGTGGATGTTGCACCCTGTAGATATCGATTATTTGGACGGCCATAACTTCTGGCTCGTTTAGAGTTACGGGAGCCATAACCGGTCAAAACGAAGTCCTCGATGAGTTATACGGCTCTGACAGCTTTCAGCCGTCACGGATAGATTAATGCCCAAAAAGGACAACCCGAATCTTAATCGGGTCTCGTAAGTTTTCTACCCTTTGTTTTTTCGACACATGGATTTTTACGGTAAAACGGATTACCGTGGCCCGTCTTCGACTTCCCATCGCTGGAGAGTGGTGCACCATGGTAGTGTTCCGTTTCAAATCCATGCACGCATTTCTAAAAGTCGTACATCACTGTTTCGCCATTTCGGACGGATGTTGCACCTTCACCGTGGATGTTGCACCCTGTAGATATCGATTATTCGGACGACCATAACTTCTGGCTCGTTTAGAGTTACGGGAGCCAAAACCTGTCAAAACGAAGGCCTCGATGAGTTCTACGGCTTTGACAGCTTTTAGCCGTCACGGATAGATTTATGCCCAAAAAGGACAACCCGAATCTCAATCGGGTCTCATAAGTTTTTTACCCTTCGTTTTTTCGACACGTGGATTTTTGCGGTAAAACGGATTACCGTGGCCCGTCTTCGACTTACCATCGCTGAAGAGTGGTGCACCATGGTACTGTTCCGTTTCAAATCCATGCACACATTTCTAAAAGTCGTACGGCACTGTTTCGCCATTTCGGACGGATGTTTCACCTTGCACCGTGGATGTTGCACCCTATAGATATCGATTATTCGGACGGCCATAACTTCTGGCTCGTTTAGAGTTACGGGAGCCATAACCTGTCAAAACGAAGGCCTCGATGAGTTCTACAGCTTTGACAGCTTTCAGCCGTCAACGGATAGATTAATGCCCAAAAAGGACAACCCGAATCTCAATCGGGTCTCGTAAGTTTTTTACCCTTCGTTTTTTCGACACGTGGATTTTTACGGTAAAACGGTATTACCGTGACCCGTCTTCGACTTCCCATCGCTGGAGAGTGGTGCACCGTGGTACTGTTCCGTTTCAAATCCATGCACGCATTTCTAAAAGTCGTATGGCACTGTTTCACCGTGGATGTTGCACCCTGCACCGTGGATGTTGCACCCTGTAGATATCGATTATTCAAACGGCCATAACTTCTGGCTCGTTTAGAGTTACGGGAGCCATAACCTGTCAAAACGAAGGCCTCGATGATTTCTACGGCTTTGATAGCTTTCAGCCGTCAATGGATAGATTAATGCCCAAAAAGGATAACCCGAATCTCAATCGGGTCTCGTAAGTTTTTAACCCTTCGTTTTTTCGGCACGTGGATTTTTACGGCAAAATGGGATTACGGTGGCTGGTCTTCGATTTACCATCGTTAGAGAGTGGTGCACCATTGTACTATTTCTTTTTAAATCAATGCACGCATTTCTAAATGTCGTACGGCACTGTTTCGCCATTTCGGACGGATGTTGCACCTTGCACCGTGGATGTTGCACCCTGTAGATATCGATTATTCGGACGGCCATAATTTCTGGCTCGTTTAGAGTTACGGGAGCCATAACCTGTCAAAATGAAGGCCTCGATGAGTTCTACGGCTTTGACAGCTTTCAGACGTCAACGGATAGATTAATGCCCAAAAAGGACAACCCGAATCTCAATCGGGTCTCGTATGTTTTTTACCCTTCGTTTTTTCGACACGTGGATTTTTACGGTAAAACGGATTACCGTGGCCCGTCTTCGACTTCCCATCGCTGGAGAGTGGTGCACCATGGTAGTGTTTCGTTTCAAATCCATGCACGCATTTCTAAAAGTCGTACGACACTGTTTCGCCATTTCGGACGGATGTTGCACCTTGCACCGTGGATGTTGCACCCTGTAGATATCGATTATTCGGACGGCTATAATTTCTGGCTCGTTTAGAGTTACGGGAGCCATAACCTGTCAAAGCGAAGGCCTCGATGAGTTCTACGGCTTTGACAGCTTTCAGCCGTCAACGGATATATTAATGCCCAAAAAGGACAACCCGAATCTCAATCGGATCTCGTAAGTATTTAACCCTTCTTTTATTCGACACGTGGATTTTTACGGTAAAACGGGATTACGGTGGCCCGTCTTCGACTTTCCATCATTGGAGAGTGGGGCACCATGGTAGTGTTCTATTTCAAATCCATGCATGCATTTCTAAAAGTCGTACGGCACTGTTTCGCCATTTCGGACGGATGTTGCACCTTGCACCGTGGATGTTGCACCCTGTAGATATCGATTATTCAAACGGCCATAACTTCTGGCTCGTTTAGAGTTACGGGAGCCATAACCTGTCAAAACGAAGGCCTCGATGAGTTCTACTGCTTTGACGGCTTTCAGCCGTCAACGGATAGATTAATGCCCAAAAAGGACAACCCGAATCTCAATCGGGTCTCGTAAGTTTTTTACCCTTCGTTTTTTCGACACGTGGATTTTTACGGTAAAACAGGATTACCATGGCTGGCCTTCAATTTACCATCGCTGGAGAGTGGTGCACCATGGTACTGTTCCGTTTCAAATCCATGCACGCATTTCTAAAAGACGTACGGCACTGTTTCGCCATTTCGGACGGATGTTGCACGTTGCACCGTGGATGTTGCACCCTGTAGATATCGATTATTCGGACGACCATAACTTCTGGCTCGTTTAGAGTTACGGGAGCCATAACCTGTCAAAACGAAGGCCTCGATGAGTTCTACGGCTTTGACAGCTTTCAGCCATCAACGGATAGATTAATGCCCAAAAAGGACAACCCGAATCTCAATCGGGTCTCGTAAGTTTTTTACCTTCGTTTTTTCGACACGTGGATTTTTACGGTAAAACGGTATTACCGTGGCCCATCTTCGACTTCCCATCGCTGGAGAGTGGTGCCCCATGGTACTGTTCCGTTTCAAATCCATGCACGCATTTCTAAAAGTCGTACGACACTGTTTCACCATTTTGGACGGATGTTGCATCTTGCACCGTGGATGTTGCACCCTGTAGATATCGATTATTCAAACGGCCATAACTTCTGGCTCGTTTAGAGTTACGGGAGCCATAACCTGTCAAAACGAAGGCCTCGATGAGTTCTACGGCGATGATGGCTTTCAGCCATCAACGGATAGATTAATGCCCAAAAAGGACAACCCGAATCTCAATCGGGTCTCGTAAGTTTTTTACTCTTCGTTTTTTCGACACGTGGATTTTTACGGTAAAACGGTATTACCTGGCCCGTCTTCGACTTCCCATCGCTGGGGAGTGGTGCACCATGGTAGTGTTCTATGTCAAATCCATGCACGCATTTCTAAAAGTCGTACGGCACTGTTTCGCCATTACGGACGGATGTTGCACCTTGCACCGTGGATGTTGCACCCTATAGATATCGATTATTCAAACGGCCATAACTTCTGGCTCGTTTAGAGTTACGGCAGCCATAACCTGTCAAAACGAAGGCCTCGATGAGTTCTACTGCTTTGACGGCTTTCAGCCGTCAATGGATAGATTAATGCCCAAAAGGACAACCCGAATCTCAATCGGGTCTCGTAAGTTTTTTGCCCTTCGTTTTTTCGACACGTGGATTTTTACGGTAAAACAGGATTACCATGGCTGGCCTTCAATTTACCATCGCTGGAGAGTGGTGCACCATGGTACTGTTCCGTTTCAAATCCATGCACGCATTTCTAAAAGTCGTACGGCACTGTTTCGCCATTTCGGACGGATGTTGCACCTTGCACCGTGGATGTTGCACCCTGTAGATATCGATTATTCGGACGGCCATAACTTCTGGCTCGTTTAGAGTTACGGGAGCCATAACCTGTCAAAACGAAGGCCTCGATGAGTACTACGGCTTTGACAGCTTTGAGCCGTCACAGATAGATTTATGCCCAAAAAGGACAACCCAAATCTCAATCGGGTCTCGTAAGTTTTTTACCCTTCGTTTTTTCGACACGTGGATTTTTACGGTAAAACGGATTACCGTGGCCCGTCTTCGACTTCCCATCGCTGGAGAGTGGTGCACCATGGTAGTGTTCCGTTTCAAATCCATGCACGCATTTCTAAAAGTCGTACGGCACTGTTTCGCCATTTCGGACGGATGTTGCACCTTGCACCGTGGATGTTGCACCCTGTAGATATCGATTATTCGGACGGCCATAACTTCTGGCTCGTTTAGAGTTACGGGAGCCATAACCTGTCAAAACGAAGGCCTCGATGAGTTATACGGCTTTGACAGCTTTCAGCCGTCAACGGATAGATTAATGTCCAAAAAGTACAACCCGAATCTCAATCGGGTCTCGTAAGTTTTTTATCCTTCGTTTTTTCGACACGTGGATTTTTACGGTAAAACGGTATTACCGTGGCCCGTCTTCGACTTCCCATCGCTGGAGAGTGGCGCACCATGGTACTGTTCCGTTTCAAATCCATGCACGCATTTATAAAAGTCGTACGGCACTGTTTCGCCATTTTGGACGGATGTTGCACCTTGTACCGTGGATGTTGCACCCTGTAGATATCGATTATTCGGACGGCCATAACTTCTGGCTCGTTTAGAGTTACGGGAGCCATAACCTGTCAAAACGAAGGCCTCGATGAGTCCTACGGCGATGATGGCTTTTGGCCATCAACGGATAGATTAATGCCCAAAAAGGACAACCCGAATCTCAACCGGGTCTCGTAAGTTTTTTACCCTTCGTTTTTTCGACACGTGGATTTTTACGGTAAAACGGTATTACCTGGCCCGTCTTCGACTTCCCATCGCTGGGGAGTGGTGCACCATGGTAGTGTTCTATGTCAAATCCATGCACGCATTTCTAAAAGTCGTAAGGCACTGTTTCGCCATTACGGACGGATGTTGCACCTTGCACCGTGGATGTTGCACCCTGTAGATATCGATTATTCAAACGGCCATAACTTCTGGCTCGTTTAGAGTTACGGGAGCCATAACCTGTCAAAACGAAGGCCTCGATGAGTTCTACTGCTTTGACGGCTTTCAGCCGTCAACGGATAGATTAATGCCCAAAAGGACAACCCGAATCTCAATCGGGTCTCGTAAGTTTTTTGCCCTTCGTTTTTTCGACACGTGGATTTTTACGGTAAAACAGGATTGCCATGGCTGGCCTTCAATTTACCATCGCTGGAGAGTGGTGCACCATGGTACTGTTCCGTTTCAAATCCATGCACGCATTTCTAAAAGTCGTACGGCACTGTTTCGCCATTTCGGACGGATGTTGCACCTTGCACCGTGGATGTTGCACCCTGTAGATATCGATTATTCGGACGGCCATAACTTCTGGCTCGTTTAGAGTTACGGGAGCCATAACCTGTCAAAACGAAGGCCTCGATGAGTACTACGGCTTTGACAGCTTTGAGCCGTCACAGATAGATTTATGCCCAAAAAGGACAACCCGAATCTCAATCGGGTCTCGTAAGTTTTTTACCCTTCGTTTTTTCGACACGTGGATTTTTACGGTAAAACGGATTACCGTGGCCCGTCTTCGACTTCCCATCGCTGGAGAGTGGTGCACCATGGTAGTGTTCCGTTTCAAATCCATGCATGCATTTCTAAAAGTCGTACGGCACTGTTTCGCCATTTCGGACGGATGTTGCACCTTGCACCGTGGATGTTGCACCCTGTAGATATCGATTATTCGGACGGCCATAACTTCTGGCTCGTTTAGAGTTACGGGAGCCATAACCTGTCAAAACGAAGGCCTCGATGAGTTATACGGCTTTGATAGCTTTCAGCCGTCAACGGATAGATTAATGTCCAAAAAGTACAACCCGAATCTCAATCGGGTCTCGTAAGTTTTTTATCCTTCGTTTTTTCGACACGTGGATTTTTACGGTAAAACGGTATTACCGTGGCCCATCTTCGACTTCCCATCGCTGGAGAGTGGTGCACCATGGTACTGTTCGGTTTCAAATCCATGCACGCATTTATAAAAGTCGTACGGCACTGTTTCGCCATTTTGGACGGATGTTGCACCTTGTACCGTGGATGTTGCACCCTGTAGATATCGATTATTCGGACGGCCATAACTTCTGGCTCGTTTAGAGTTACGGGAGCCATAACCTGTCAAAACGAAGGCCTCGATGAGTTCTACGGCGATGATGGCTTTCAGCCATCAACGGATAGATTAATGCCCAAAAAGGACAACCCGAATCTCAATCGGGTCTCGTAAGTTTTTTACCCTTCGTTTTTTCGACACGTGGATTTTTACGGTAAAACGGGATTACCGTGGCCCGTCTTCGACTTCCCATCGCTGGAGAGTGGTGTTTGTGCCAAAATTGGTCACAAACACCCAATATCACGAAAGCACCCGTTTGCGTATTCAACTTGGTAATAATCAACACAGAATTCAGCAACAACCAATATAGAATTCAGCTCTAAGCAACAAATCACAGTAATTCACAAGCAACAATCACAAACATAGGATTTATAGTGGTTCGGCGTTCGTGCCTACGTCCACTTTGAAGGATTTCTCTTTATTGCCTTGCTCGATTCAATCGATTACAATGGATTACAGTAGATAATAGCTTTAAAATCTGAATACAACAGCGATTATGATAGAGAGACTTGAATCCGGCAGAGTCTTAGCGTTCAATGGCAGAAGTTGTCCGAAGATCCCCCTTTCTGAAGGCTTCAGGGTTCTATTTATAGGCGTTGGAGGCCCAGATCTTGCTGAAACTTCGTGAGACTTCTTCTGGCACGTGAGTGGGCCCACGCGACCGACCCCACCAAGTTTCGTCTCGATCTGACATCGGTTCGAAGTGATTTCGAACCCATCAAGAAATGGTCCAATCGAGCTGAAACTTGGCAAGGACAATCTTTACCTCATATGAAAGCTACTGTGAAAATTTGGTTGCATTTGGATTTGTGGTTAAGGAGATATGCTCGGTTCGAAATGGGGTTTTCCCAGTTGGCTGTGTGTTTCGAACCCATAACTTCAAACCCATGAGTTCGAACCCATGAGTGCACGTGGGTTTGCAGTGACGTGGCGCGTATCTTTCGGATCGATCCTAACTTATCTCCGAATGGACCGCTTCTACTCCGTGAACTACGGCGAGCACGTCATCCAAACCAACTGACTCGGTGGATTCGAACTAAGGAGTATTCCTGGCTTCGAACGTGATCGATTCGAATCAAGGAATCCCTATGGGTTCGAAATTGATCGGTTCGAACTGGGTCGCTCGATGGGTTCGAATTAAGGGCTGGCATGGATTCGAAGTAAGGGTGCGAAGCTGAGTGAAGTCATGGATTCGAAGGTAGGCCATTGTGGTGGATTCGAAGGCGATGGAGTCGAAGCAGGTACTAGCTGATGGGTTCGAACGTGGCTTGGGTTCGAACTTCATGGTTTCGAAGGCAAGGGCGTGGATGGGTTCGAACTAGATGGGTTCGAAACAGACAGTGACCACCTTTCTCACTTTGAATCCATCCTATCTTGAGCATACGGACTCGGATTGACTTGAAATTTGAAATGACGACTCCTACGACCTTTCTTGTCATGTCCTATCAATTGTGGCTTGATCCGGACTCGGACAAAATTCATCGATATCCATAGCAAAGTGAAGTATAACCAATCTCTGAGACGAACTATCTTTCGTTTTCGACCAATCTTTTGGTATCACGGCTTTGCCAAAAAGAGGGATAACATTTTACCCCCCAAAACATGCCTTGCGGTAGGAAGGTGTGTTTTGTAATGCTTTGAGTTGGATGCTCGTATCCGTTCATCAACCTGCAAATAATTTGACAGTTTCATACGGCCTCAAATGACGATCGTTCGGGATCAAGCCATTTGGGATGAAGCGCGGCCGTTCATGGTCAAGCGCTTAACTTCAAATGACGATCGTTCGTGATCGAGTCATTCGAGGTGAAGTGCGACCGTGCGCGGTCGAGCGTATAAATCCATGCATCGATCGTTCGGGATCACATGCTGTTTGAGGTGAATTGGGACCGTTCGCGGTCCGTGCCGTTCGCGGCATAGGATGGAATAGGACCGTTCGCGGTCGATGCCGTTCGCGGCAAATGATGAGAATAGGACCGTTCGCGATCGATGCTATTTATGGAAAAGGATTGAATGGGACCGTTCGCGGTCGATGCCGTTCGCGGCAATTGATGATCGTTCGCGACCAAGTGCCGTTCAAGGCGAATGGTGACCGTTCGAGGTCGGATTTTATAATTAGTGAATCATGACCGTTCGCGGCCGGTGCCGTTCAAGGCAGAGAGTGATCGTTCGCGATCGTGTGCCGTTCGAGGCGGATTTGTGACCGTTCGCGGTCGGGTGTTGGACCTCAAGTGACGACCGTTCGCGATCAAGCCATTTGAGGCGTGGTGAGTTGTGACTGTTCGAAGTCGAGTGCCGTTCGAGGCGAATTGTGTGCCCGGGAGGGCTTGATGTTATCGATGTCAGGGTCACGTTCGGGTGAGATCCTGGATCGTTTGTCAGGGCGGTTCATCGCCATCTCAGAGCATGCCTAAGGATCGTTCGCGACCCCGTACATGTGTAAGTAGCTTAGCCATTCCAGAGTTATCAGAATCAAATATCTATTACACGGATGAGTTTCAAAAACAATGTCCAAACAAACAGAGTCTAAATGTTCAAATTGAAACGACATGAAAGCAAAGCATGGATGTCAAAGTGTAAGTTCCCACTACGAAACGGTCAATGATCATCCAGAGCATGCCTGGAGATCGTTCGCGATCTCGCGCATGTGTAAATGATTTGATTGCGTTAGTGGAAGCTTACAACTTGTTCATCGTTATCTTACTCAATTGATAACCAAACGGTGCCTTGATTCAGGATCGCCCCTAGCTGATGTGGACGGTGGTCGTTCTGGTTCCGCCACAGGAGCTCGCCTCCTTACATATTGAAGGAGCATACCGTTTCTGATATGCCCTTCCACCTCGTCCTTCAGGTGCCTACAATCGTTAGTGTTATGACCATTTAATTCATGGAATACACTGAACTTATCTGATTTCCTTTCGTCAGAGGTAGGGTCCCTTCGCATCGGCCTTCGATTCGGAATCTGCTCTTTGGTATCCTGATAAATTCGTTCCAAGCTCTCGCTCAACTCAGTGTAGGTAGTGAATCGCGGCTCCCTCCGTTGCCGCTTTGATCTGTCTCTGTCATTCTCAATCCTTCTTTTACCTTTATCCTTGTCCAAGTCCCTTCTAGGGGGCTTTTCATCTTTGAGTGCATAAACTTCTATCCCATCTCCCTCTTCTCTTTCCGCATTCGCATCCTCTAATCATAAAAACTTTTCCGCCTCGTGGTAGAATTCTCCCAGATCTACGGGTGTATCCTTAGTTAATGAATTTTTGAATTCCGTTCCGTCTGCTATTCCGGACACAGCCGCCATCATAACCATGGATGGATCCAGTCTATCCACCGAGGCTGCCGCCGCATTGAACCGTGTCAGGAAACTTCTCAATGTTTCTCCAGCCTTCTGTTTCAAAGTTGCCAGTGTCATCACATTCTTAGGTCTTGTAATGTGAACCCTGAATTGCCTCATAAACCTCTCAGTTAAATCGTTCCATGTTCCGATGGATCCGCTATCCAATTGCCTGAACCATAATGCCGCAATATCCGCCAAATACAGTGGAAAGCACCGGGCCATGACCTCCTCTGAAGCCCCCAGCACTTCCATATGCCTCATATATTTTGTCAGATGGACCGTGGGGTCCGTTCTCCCGTCATACATATCCAGCGATGGTAATTTGAAGTCCGGTGGGTTTCTAGCTCGTCTGATTGCCGGAGTGAAAGGACTCCTATTAACATCCTCTAGGTCTTTGTTCACCAAACCGCCTCTCATTGCTCGCCTAACCATCTCTGCCAGCTTGTCGGTGTCTCCAAGATGCAGCCTTCGTTCGTTACTTTCATCCTGCCCCCCCGAGTTCATGAGGGAACTCCGGGATCTGCCCCCTTGACTGAGCGTTCGCTCCTCTACTACTACTGGGTTGCACAGATCCTTCTCTCTCTCTTTCCAAGATTGGGTCAACGTTTTCCATATGCGTGCCCCCTAGCTCTGGTGCTATGCCGGATGGTCCTGCTCCGTTCTGGACTCCACTGGCTTCCCTATTCTGTGCTCCCAGCTGTCCTATTTTTTGGAATAAACTCTGGATCAATTCCTCTTGCCTCTTCATCATCGTCTCCATCTCGTCCCTAGTGATGTAGATCGATGGTTGATTCGCTCCTGAGGAAGCCTCCTGACTTCTTTGTTGTTCACTCCTTTCTGGCCTTGGCCTTCTACTCGATTGTCTCGTCATAACTTCTCAAATTTAAACTTCCAAACTTTCTCTGAATCAATTATCAACTGGCAGAACTCCTGAGTTCAGTTTCTCAGTGAAAGCACCAAAATGTTTGTGCCAAAATTGGTCACAAACACCCAATATCACGAAAGCACCCGTTTGCGTATTCAACTTGGTAATAATCAACACAGAATTCAGCAACAACCAATATAGAATTCAGCTCTAAGCAACAAATCACAGTAATTCACAAGCAACAATCACAAACACAGGATTTATAGTGGTTCGGCGTTCGTGCCTACGTCCACTTTGAAGGATTTCTCTTTATTGCCTTGCTCGATTCAATCGATTACAATGGATTACAGTAGATAATAGCTTTAAAATCTGAATACAACAGCGATTATGATAGATAGACTTGAATCCGGCAGAGTCTTGGCGTTCAATGGCAGAAGTTGTCCGAAGATCCCCCTTTCTGAAGGCTTCAGGGTGCTATTTATAGGCATTGGAGGCCCAGATCTTGCTGAAACTTCGTGAGACTTCTTCTGGCACGTGAGTGGGCCCACGCGACCGACCCCACCAAGTTTCGTCTCGATATGACATCGGTTCGAAGTGATTTCGAACCCATCAAGAAATGGTCCAATCGAGCTGAAACTTGGCAGGGACAATCTTTACCTCATATGAAAGCTACTGTGAAAATTTGGTTGCATTTGGATTTGTGGTTAAGGAGATATGCTCGGTTCGAAATGGGGTTTTCTCAGTTGGCTGTGTGTTTCGAACCCATGACTTCGAACCCATGAGTTCGAACCCATGAGTGCACGTGGGTTTGCAGTGACGTGGCGCGTATCTTTCGAATCGATCCTAACTTATCTCCGAATGGACCGCTTCTACTCCGTGAACTACGGCGAACACGTCATCCAAACCAACTGACTCGGTGGATTCGAACTAAGGAGTATTCTTGGCTTCGAACGTGATCGATTCGAATCAAGGAATCCCTATGGGTTCGAAATTGATCGGTTCGAACTGGGTCGCTCGATGGGTTCGAATTAAGGGCTGGCATGGATTCGAAGTAAGGGTGCGAAGCTGAGTGAAGTCATGGATTCGAAGGTAGGCCATTGTGGTGGATTCGAAGGCGATGGAGTCGAAGCAGGTACTAGCTGATGGGTTCGAACGTGGCTTGGGTTCGAACTTCATGGTTTCGAAGGCAAGGGCGTGGATGGGTTCGAACTAGATGGGTTCGAAACAGACAGTGACCACCTTTCTCACTTTGTATCCATCCTATCTTGAGCATACGGACTCGGATTGACTTGAAATTTGAAATGACGACTCCTACGACCTTTCTTGTCATGTCCTATCAATTGTGGCTTGATCCGGACTCGGACAAAATTCATCGATATCCATAGCAAAGTGAAGTATAACCAATCTCTGAGATGAACTATCTTTCGTTTTCGACCAATCTTTTGGTATCACGGCTTTGCCAAAAAGCGGGATAACAAGTGGTGCACCATTGTAGTGTTCCATTTCAAATCCATGCACGCATTTCTAAAAGTCGTACGGCAATGTTTCGCCATTTCGGACGGATGTTGCACTTTGCACCGTGGATGTTGCACCCTGTAGATATCGATTATTCGGACGGCCATAACTTCTGGCTCGTTTAGAGTTACGGGAGCCATAACCTATCAAAATGAATTCCTCGATGAGTTCTACGGCTTTGACGGCTTTTACCCGTCAACGGATAGATTAATGCCCAAAAAGGTCAACCCGAATCTCAATCATTTCTCGTAAGTTTTTTACCCTTCGTTTTTTCGACACGTGGATTTTTACGGTAAAACGGGACTACCGTGGCCAGTCTTCAAATTCCCATCGCTGAGAGTGGTGCACCCTGGTAGTGTTCCGTTTCAATTCCGTGCACGCATTTCTAAAAGCCGTACGACACCGTTTCGCCATTTCGGACGAATGTTGCACCTTGCACCGTGGATGTTGCACCCTGTAGATATCGATTATTCAAACGGCCGTAACTTCTGGCTCGTTTAGAGTTACGGGAGCCATAACCTGTCAAAACGAAGGCCTCGATGAGTTCTACGGCTTTGACAGCTTTCAGCCGTCAACGGATAGATTAATGCCCAAAAAGGACAACCCGATTCTCAATCGGGTCTCGTAAGTTTTTAACCCTTCGTTTTTTCGACACGTGCATTTTTACGGTAAAACGGGATTACGGTGTCCCGTCTTCGACTTTCTGTCATTGGAGAGTGGTGCACCATGGTAGTGTTCTATTTCAAATCCATGCACGCATTTCTAAAAGTCGTACGACACTGTTTCGCCATTTCGGACGGATGTTGCACCTTGCACCGTGGATGTTGCACCCTGTAGATATCGATTATTCGGACGACCATAACTTCTGGCTCGTTTAGAGTTACGGGAGCCATAACCTGTCAAAACGAAGGCATCGATGAGTTCTACGGCTTTGACAGCTTTTAGCCGTCACGGATAGATTTATGCCCAAAAAGGACAACCCGAATCTCAATCGGGTCTCGTAAGTTTTTTACCTTCGTTTTTTCGACACGTGGATTTTTACGGTAAAACGGATTACCGTGGCCCGTCTTCGACTTTCCATCGCTGGAGAGTGGTGCACCATGGTAGTGTTCCGTTTCAAATCCATGCACGCATTTCTAAAAGTCGTACGGCACTGTTTCGCCATTTCGGACGGATGTTGCACCTTGCACCGTGGATGTTGCACTCGGTAGATATCGATTATTCGGACGGCCATAACTTCTGGCTCGTTTAGAGTTACGGGAGCCATAACCTGTCAAAATGAAGGCCTCGATGAGTTATACGGCTTTGACAGCTTTCAGCCGTCAACGGATAGATTAATGCCCAAAAAGGACAACCCGAATCTCAATCGGGTCTCGTAAGTTTTTTACCCTTCGTTTTTTCGACACGTGGATTTTTACGGTAAAACGGTATTACCGTGGCCCGTCTTCGACTTCCCATCGCTGGAGAGTGGTGCACCATGGTACTGTTCCATTTCAAATCCATGCACGTATTTCTAAAAGTCGTACGGCACAGTTTCGTCATTTCGGACGGATGTTGCACCTTGCACCGTGGATGTTTCACCCTGTAGATATCGATTATTCAAACGGCCATAACTTCTGGCTCGTTTAGAGTTACGGGAGCCATAACCTATCAAAACGAAGGCCTCGATGAGTTCTACGGCTTTGATGGCTTTTAGCCGTCAACGGATAGATTAATGTCTAAAAATGTCAACCCGAATCTCAATCGTTTCTCGTAAGTTTTTTACCCTTCGTTTTTTCGACACGTGGATTTTTACGGTAAAACGGGATTACCGTGGCCAGTCTTCGACTTCCCATCGCTGGAGAGTGGTGCACCCTGGTAGTGTTCCGTTTCAATTCCATGCACGCATTTCTAAAAATCGTACGACACTGTTTCGCCATTTCGGACGGATGTTGCACCTTGCACCGTGGATGTTGCACCCTGTAGATATCGATTATTCAAACGGCCAAACTTCTGGCTCGTTTAGAGTTACGGGAGCCATAACCCGTCAAAACGAAGGCCTCGATGAGTTCTACAGCTTTGACAGCTTTCAGCCGTCAATGGATAGATTAATGCCCAAAATAGACAACCCGAATCTCAATCGGGTCTCGTAAATTTTTAACCCTTCGTTTTTTCGACACGTGGATTTTTACGGTAAAACGGGATTACGGTGGCCCGTCTTCGACTTCCCATCGTTGGAGAGTGGTGCACCATGGTAGTGTTCTATTTCAAATCCATGCACGCATTTCTAAAAGTCGTACGGCACTGTTTTGCCATTTCGGACGGATGTTGCACCTTGCACCGTGGATTTTGCCCCCTGCAGATATCGATTATTCAAACGGCCATAACTTCTGGCTCGTTTAGAGTTACGGGAGCCATAACCTGTCAAAACGAAGGCCTCGATGAGTTCTACGGCTTTGATGGCTTTCAGCCGTCAACGGATAGATTAATGCCCAAAAAGGACAACCCGAATCTCAATCGGGTCTCGTAAGTTTTTTACCCTTCGTTTTTTCGACACGTGGATTTTTACGGTAAAACAGGATTACCATGGCTAGCCATCGATTTACCATCGCTGGAGAGTGGTGCACCATGGTACTGTCCCATTTCAATTCCATGCATGCATTTCTAAAAGTCGTACGACACTGTTTCGCCATTTCGGACGGATGTTGCACCTTGCACCGTGGATGTTGCACCCTGTAGATATCGATTATTCGGACGGCCATAACTTCTGGCTCGTTTAGAGTTACGGGAGTCATAACCTGTCAAAACGAAGGCCTCGATGAGTTCTACGGCTTTGACGGCTTTCAGCCGTCACGGATAGATTAATGCCCAAAAAGGACAACCCGAATCTCAATCGGGTCTCGTAAGGTTTTTACCCTTCGTTTTTTCGACACGTGGATTTTTACGGTAAAACGGATTACCGTGGCCCGTCTTAGACTTCCCAACGCTGGAGAGTGGTACACCACGGTAGTGTTCCATTTCAAATCCATGCACGCATTTCTAAAAGTCATACGGCACTGTTTCGCCATTTCGGACGGATGTTGCACCTTGCACCGTGGATGTTGCACCCTGTAGATATCGATTATTCGGACGGCCATAACTTCTGGCTCGTTTAGAGTTACGGGAGCCATAACCTGTCAAAACAAAGGCCTCGATGAGTTCTACGGCTTTGACCGCTTTCAGCCGTCAACGGATAGATTAATACCCAAAAAGGACAACCCGAATCTCAATCGGGTCTCGTAAGTTTTTTACCCTTCGTTTTTTCGACACGTGGATTTTTACGGTAAAACGGGATTACGGTGGCTGGTCTTCGATTTACCATCGCTGGAGAGTGGTGCACCACTGTACTGTTTCGTTTCAAATCCATGCACGCATTTCTAAAAGTCGTACGGCACTGTTTCGCCATTTCAGACGGATGTTGCACCTTGCAACGTGGATGTTGCGCCCTGTAGATATCGATTATTCGGACGGCCATAACTTCTGGCTCGTTTAGAGTTACGGGAGCCATAACCTGTCAAAACGAAGGCCTCGATGAGTTCTACGGCTTTGACAGCTTTCAGCCTTCAACGGATAGATTAATGCCCAAAAAGGACAACCCGAATCTCAATCGCGTCTCGTATGTTTTTTACCCTTCGTTTTTTCGACACGTGGATTTTTACAGTAAAACGGGATTACCGTGGCCCGTATTCGACTTCCCATCGCTGGAGAGTGGTTTACCACGGTACTGTTCCGTTTCAAATCCATGCACGCATTTCTAAATGTCGTACGGCACTGTTTCGCCATTTTGGACAGATGATGCACCTTGTACCGTGGATGTTGCACCCTGTAGATATCGATTATTCGGACGGCCATAACTTCTAGCTCGTTTAGAGTTACGGGAGCCATAACCTGTCAAAACGAAGGCCTCGATGATTTCTACGGCGATGATGGCTTTTAGCCATCAACGGATAGATTAATGCCCAAAAAGGACAACTCGAATCTCATTCGGCTCTCGTAAGTTTTTTACCCTTCGTTTTTTCGACACGTGGATTTTTACGGTAAAACGGGATTACCGTGGCCCGTCTTTGACTTCCCATCGCTGGAGAGTGGTGCACCATGGTAGTGTTACGTTTCAAATCCATTCACGCATTTCTAAAAGTCGTACGGCACTGTTTCGCCATTTCGGACGAATGTTGCACCTTGCACCGTGGATGTTGCACCCTGTAGATATCGATTATTCGGACGGCCATAACTTCTGGCTCGTTTTGAGTTACGGGAGCCATAACCTGTCAAAACGAAGGCCTCGATGAGTTCTATGGCTTTGATCGCTTTCAGCCATCAATGAATAGATTAATGCCCAAAAAGGACAACCCGAATCTCAATCGGGTCTCGTAAGTTTTTTACCCTTTGTTTTTTCGACACGTGGATTTTTACGGTAAAACGGGATTACCGTGGCCCGTCTTCGACTACCCATCGCTGGAGAGTGGTGCACCATGGTACTGTTCCGTTTCAAATCCATGCACGCATTTCTAAAAGTCGTACGGCACTGTTTCGCCATTTCGGACGGATGTTGCACCTTGCACCGTGGATGTTGCACTCTGTAGATATCGATTATTCGGACAGCCATAACTTCTAGCTCGTTTAGAGTTACGGGAGCCATAACCTGTCAAAACGAAGGCCTCGATGAGTTCTACGGCTTTGATAGCATTCAGCCGTCAACGGATAGATTAATTCCCAAAAAGGACAACCCGAATCTCAATCAGGTCTCGTAAGTTTTTAACCCTTCGTTTTTTCGACACGTGGATTTTTACGGTAAAACGGGATTACGGTGGCTGGTCTTCGATTTACCATCGCTGGAGAGTGGTGCACCATGGTACCGTTCCGTTTCAAATCCATGCACGCATTTCTAAAAGTCTTACGGCATGGTTTCGCCATTTCGGACGGATGTTGCACCTTGCACCGTGGATGTTGCACCCTGTAGATATCGATTGTTCAGACTGCCATAACTTCTGGCTCGTTTAGAGTTACGGGAGCCATAACCTGTCAAAACGAAGGCCTCGATGATTTCTATGGCGTTGCCCAAAAAGGACAACCCGAATCTCAATCGGGTCTCGTAAGTTTTTTACCCTTCGTTTTTTCAACACATGGATTTTTACGGTAAAACAGGATTATGGTGGCTGGTCTTCGATTTACCATTGCTGGAGAGTGGTGCACCATGGTACTGTTCCGTTTCAAATCCATGCACGCATTTATAAAAGTCGTACGGCACTGTTCCGCCATTTCGGACGGATGTTGCACCTTGCACCGTGGATGTTGCACCCTGTAGATATCGATTATTCGGACGACCATAACTTCTGGCTCGTTTAGAGTTACGGGAGCCATAACGAAGGCCTCGATGAGTTCTATGGCTTTGATGGCTTTCAGCCGTCAACGGATAAATTAATGCCCAAAAACGACAACCAGAATCTCAATCGGGTCTCGTAAGTTTTTTACCCTTCGTTTTTTCGACACGTGGATTTTTACGGTAAAACAGGATTACCGTGGCTGGCCTTCGATTTACCATCGCTGGAGAGTGGTGCAACATTGTACTGTTCCATTTCATATCCATGCACGCATTTCTAAAAGTCGTACGGCACTGTTTCGCCATTTCGGACGGATGTTGCACCTCGCACCGTGGATGTTGCACCCTGTAGATATCGATTATTCGGACGGCCATAACTTCTGGCTCGTTTAGAGTTACGGGAGCCATAACCTGTCAAAACGAAGGCCTCGATGAGTTCTATGGCTTTGATCGCTTTCAGCCATCAATGAATAGATTAATGCCCAAAAAGGACAACCCGAATCTCAATCGGGTCTCGTAAGTTTTTTACCCTTTGTTTTTTCGACACGTGGATTTTTACGGTAAAACGGGATTACCGTGGCCCGTCTTCGACTACCCATCGCTGGAGAGTGGTGCACCATGGTACTGTTCCGTTTCAAATCCATGCACGCATTTCTAAAAGTCGTACGGCACTGTTTCGCCATTTCGGACGGATGTTGCACCTTGCACCGTGGATGTTGCACTCTGTAGATATCGATTATTCGGACAGCCATAACTTCTAGCTCGTTTAGAGTTACGGGAGCCATAACCTGTCAAAACGAAGGCCTCGATGAGTTCTACGGCTTTGATAGCATTCAGCCGTCAACGGATAGATTAATTCCCAAAAAGGACAACCCGAATCTCAATCAGGTCTCGTAAGTTTTTAACCCTTCGTTTTTTCGACACGTGGATTTTTACGGTAAAACGGGATTACGGTGGCTGGTCTTCGATTTACCATCGCTGGAGAGTGGTGCACCATGGTACCGTTCCGTTTCAAATCCATGCACGCATTTCTAAAAGTCTTACGGCATGGTTTCGCCATTTCGGACGGATGTTGCACCTTGCACCGTGGATGTTGCACCCTGTAGATATCGATTGTTCAGACTGCCATAACTTCTGGCTCGTTTAGAGTTACGGGAGCCATAACCTGTCAAAACGAAGGCCTCGATGATTTCTATGGCGTTGCCCAAAAAGGACAACCCGAATCTCAATCGGGTCTCGTAAGTTTTTTACCCTTCGTTTTTTCAACACATGGATTTTTACGGTAAAACAGGATTATGGTGGCTGGTCTTCGATTTACCATTGCTGGAGAGTGGTGCACCATGGTACTGTTCCGTTTCAAATCCATGCACGCATTTATAAAAGTCGTACGGCACTGTTCCGCCATTTCGGACGGATGTTGCACCTTGCACCGTGGATGTTGCACCCTGTAGATATCGATTATTCGGACGACCATAACTTCTGGCTCGTTTAGAGTTACGGGAGCCATAACGAAGGCCTCGATGAGTTCTATGGCTTTGATGGCTTTCAGCCGTCAACGGATAAATTAATGCCCAAAAACGACAACCAGAATCTCAATCGGGTCTCGTAAGTTTTTTACCCTTCGTTTTTTCGACACGTGGATTTTTACGGTAAAACAGGATTACCGTGGCTGGCCTTCGATTTACCATCGCTGGAGAGTGGTGCAACATTGTACTGTTCCATTTCATATCCATGCACGCATTTCTAAAAGTCGTACGGCACTGTTTCGCCATTTCGGACGGATGTTGCACCTCGCACCGTGGATGTTGCACCCTGTAGATATCGATTATTCGGACGGCCATAACTTCTGGCTCGTTTAGAGTTACGGGAGCCATAACCTGTCAAAACGAAGGCCGTGATGAGTTCTACGGCTTTGACAGCTTTCAGCCGTCAATGGATAGATTAATGCCCAAAAAGGATAACCCGAATCTCAATCTGGTCTCGTAAGTTTTTTACCCTTCGTTTTTTCGACACGTGGATTTTTACGGTAAAACGGGATTACCGTGGCCCGTCTTCAACTTCCCATCGCTGGAGAGTGGTGCACCATGGTAGTGTTCCGTTTCAAATCCATACACGCATTTCTAAAAGTCGTACGGCACTGTTTCGCCATTTCGGACGTATGTTGCACCTTATACCGTGGATGTTGCACCCTGTAGATATCGATTATTCGGACGGCCATAACTTCTGGCTCGTTTAGAGTTACGGGAGCCATAACCTGTCAAAACGAAGGCCTCGATGAGTTCTACGGCTTTGACAGCTTTCAGCCGTCAACGGATAGATTAATGCCCAAAAAGGTCAACCCGAATCTCAATCGTTTCTCGTAAGTTTTTTACCCTTCGTTTTTTCGACACGCGAATTTTTACGGTAAAACGGGATTACCGTGGCCAGTCTTCAACTTCCCATCGCTGGAGAGTGGTGCACCCTGGTAGTGTTCCGTTTCAATACCATGCATGCATTTCTAAAAGTCGTACGACACCGTTTCGCTATTTCGGACGGATGTTGCAACTTGCACCGTGGATGTTGTACCCTGTAGATATCGATTATTCAAACAGCCATAACTTATGGCTCGTTTAGAGTTACGGGAGCCATTACCAGTCAAAACGAAGGCCTCGATGAGTTCTACGGCTTTGACAGCTTTCAGCCGTCAACGGATAGATTAATGCCCAAAAAGGACAACCCGAATCTCAATCGGGTCTCGTAAGTTTTTAACCCTTCATTTTTTTGACACGTGGATTTTTACGGTAAAACGGGATTACGGTGGCCCGTATTCGACTTTCCATCATTGGAGAGTGGTGCACCATGGTAGTGTTCTATTTCAAATCCATGCACGCATTTCTAAAAGTCATACGACACTGTTTCACCATTTCGGACGGATGTTGCACCTTGCACCGTGGATGTTGCACCCTGTAGACGTCGATTATTCAAACGGCCATAACTTCTGGCTCGTTTAGAGTTATGGGAGCCATAACCTGTCAAAACGAAGACCTCGATGAGTTCTACGGCTTTGATGGCTTTCAGCCGTAAACGGATAGATTAATTCCCAAAAAGGACAACCCGAATCTCAATCGGGTATCGTAAGTTTTTTACCCTTTGTTTTTTCGACACGTGGATTTTTATGGTAAAACAGGATTACCATAGCTGGCCTTCGATTTACCATCGCTGGAGAGTGGTGCACTATGGTACTGTTCCGTTTCAAATCCATGCACGCATTTCTAAAAGTCGTACGACACTGTTTCGTCATTTCGGACGGATGTTGCACCTTGCACCGTGGATGTTGCACCCTGTAGATATCGATTATTCAAACGGCCATAAGTTCTGGCTCGTTTAGAGTTACGGGAGCCATAACCTATCAAAACGAAGGCCTCGATGAGTTCTACGGCTTTGACGGCTTTTAGCCGTCAACGGATAGATTAATACCCAAAAAGGTCAACCCGAATCTCAATCGTTTCTCGTAAGTTTTTTACCCTTCGTTTTTTCGACATGTGGATTTTTACGGTAAAACGGGATTACCGTGGCCAGTCTTCGACTTTCCATCGATGGAGAGTGGTGCACCCTGGTAGTGTTCCGTTTCAATTCCATGCAAGCATTTCTAAAAGTCGTACGACACTGTTTCGCCATTTCGGACGGATGTTGCACCTTGCATCGTGGATGTTGCACCCTGTAGATATCGATTATTCAAACGGCCATAACTTCTGGCTCGTTTAGAGTTACGGGAGCCATGACCTGTCAAAACGAAGGCCTCGATGAGTTCTACGGCTTTGACAGCTTTCAGCCATCAATGGATAGATTAATGCGCAAAAAGGACAACCCGAATCTCAATCGGGTCTCGTAAGTTTTTAACCCTTCGTTTTTTCGACACGTGGATTTTTACGGTAAAACGGGATTACGGTGGCCCGTCTTCGACTTTCCATCATTGGAGAGTGGTGCACCACGGTAGTGTTCTATTTCAAATCCATGCACACATTTCTAAAAGTCGTACGGCATTGTTTCGCCATTTCGGACGGATATTGCACCTTGCACCGTGGATGTTGCACCCTGTAGATATCGATTATTCAAACGGCCATAACTTATGGCTCGTTTAGAGTTACGGAAGCCATAACCTGTCAAAACGAAGGCCTCGATGAGTTCTACGGCTTTGACTGCTTTCAGCCATCAACGGATAGATTAATGCCCAAAAAGGACAACCTGAATCTCAATCGGGTCTCGTAAGTTTTTTACCCTTCGTTTTTTCGACACGTGGATTTTTACAGTAAAACAGGATTACCATGGCTGGCCATCGATTTTCCAACGCTGGAGAGTGGTGCACCATGGTACTGTTCCGTTTCAAATCCATGCACGCATTTCTAAAAGTCGTACGGCACGGTTTCTCCATTTCGGACGGATGTTGCACCTTGCACCGTGGATGTTGCACCCTGTAGATATCGATTATTCGGACGGCCATAACTTCTGGCTCGTTTAGAGTTACAGGAGCCATAAGCTGTCAAAACGAAGGTCGTGATGAGTTCTACGGCTTTGACAGCTTTCAGCCGTCAACGGATAGATTAATGCCCAAAAAGGAAAACCTGTATCTCAATCAGGTCTCGTAAGTTTTTTACCCTTCGTTTTTTCGACACGTGGATTTTTACGACAAAACGGGATTACCGTGGCCCGTCTTCAACTTCCCATCGCTGGAGAGTGGTGCACCACGGTAGTGTTCTATTTCAATTCCATGCACGCATTTCTAAAAGTCCTACGACACCGTTTCGCCATTTCGGACGGATGTTGCACCTTGCACCGTGGATGTTGCACCCTGTAGATATCGATTATTCAAACGGCCATAACTTCTGGTTCGTTTAGAGTTACGGGAGCCATAACCTGTCAAAACGAAGGCCTCGACGAGTTCTACGGCTTTGATGGCTTTCAGCCGTCAACGGATAGATTAATGCCCAAAAAGGACAGCCCGAATCTCAATCGGGTCTCGTAAGTTTTTTACCCTTCGTTTTTTCGACACGTGGATTTTTACGGTAAAACGGGATTACGGTGGCCCGTCTTCGTCTTTCCATCATTGGAGAGTGCTGCACCTTGGTAGTGTTCTATTTCAAATCCATGCACGCATTTCTAAAAGTCGTACGACACTGTTTCGCCATTTCGGACGGATGTTGCACCTTGCACCGTGGATGTTGCACCCTGTAGGTATCGATTATTCAAACGGCCATAACTTCTGGCTCATTTAGAGTTACGGGAGCCATAACCTGTCAAAACGAAGGCCTCGATGAGTTCTACGGCTTTGACGGCTTTTAGCTGTCAACGGATAGATTAATGCCCAAAAAGGACAACCCGAATCTCAATCGGGTCTCGTAAGTTTTTTACCCTTTGTTTTTTCGACACGTAGATTTTTACGGCAAAACAGGATTACCATGGCTGGCCTTCGATTTACCATCGCTGGAGAGTAGTGCTCCATGGTATCGTTCCGTTTCAAATCCATGCACGCATTTCTAAAAGTCATACGACACTATTTCGTCATTTCGGACGGATGTTGCACCTTGCACCGTGGATGTTGCACCCTGTAGATATCAATCATTCAAACGGCCATAACATCTGGCTCGTTTAGAGTTATGGGAGCCATAACCTATCAAAACGAAGGCCTTGATGAGTTCTACGGCTTTGATGGCTTTTAGCCGTCAACGGATAGATTAATGCCCAAAAAGGTCAACCCGAATCTCAATCGTTTCTCGTAAGTTTTTTACCCTTCGTTTTTTCGACATGTGGATTTTTACGGTAAAACGGGATTACCGTGGCCAGTCTTCGACTTTCCATCGCTGGAGAGTGGTGCACCCTGGTAGTGTTCCGTTTCAATACCATGCACGCATTTCTAAAAGTCGTACGACACTGTTTCGCCATTTCGGACGGATGTTGCACCTTGCACCGTGGATGTTGCACCCTGTAGCTATCGATTATTCAAACGGCCATAACTTCTGGCTCGTTTAGAGTTACGGGAGCCATAACCTGTCAAAACGAAGGCCTCGACGAGTTCTACGGCTTTGACCACTTTCAGCCGTCAACGAATAGATTAATGCCCAAAAAGGACAACCCGAATCTCAATCGGGTCTCGTAAGTTTTTAACCCTTCGTTTTTTCGACACATGGATTTTTACGGTAAAACGGGATTACGGTGGCCCGTCTTCGATTTTGCCTCATTGGAGAGTGGTGCACCATGGTAGTGTTCTATTTCAAATCCATGCACGCATTTCTAAAAGTCGTACGGCACTGTTTCGCCATTTCGGACGGATGTTGCACCTTGTACCGTGGATGTTGCACCCTGTAGATATCGATTATTCAAACGGCCATAACTTCTTGCTCGTTTAGAGTTACGGGAGCCATAACCTGTAAAAACGAAGGACTCGATGAGTTCTACGGCTTTGACAGCTTTCAGCCGTCAACGGATAGATTAATGCCCAAAAAGGACAACCCGAATCTCAATCGGGTCTCGTAAGTTTTTTACCCTTCGTTTTTTCGACACATGGATTTTTACAGTAAAAAGGATTACCAAGGCTGGCCTTCGATTTACCATCGCTGGAGAGTGGTGCACCATGGTACTGTTCCGTTTCAAATCCATGCACGCATTTCTAAAAGTCGTACGGCACTGTTTCGCCATTTCGGACGGATGTTGCACCTTGCACCGTGGATGTTGCACCCTTTAGATATCGATTATTCGGACGGCCATAACTTCTGGCTCGTTTAGAGTTACGGGAGCCATAACCTGTCAAAACGAAGGCCTCGATGATTTCTACGGCTTTGACAGCTTACAGCAGTCACGGATAGATTAATGCCCAAAAAGGACAACCCGAATCTCAATCGGGTCTCGTAAGTTTTTTACCCTTCGTTTTTTCGACACGTGGATTTTTACGGTAAAACGGATTACCGTGGCCCGTCTTCGACTTTCCATCGCTGGAGAGTGGTACACCATGGTAGTGTTCCGTTTCAAATCCATGCACGCATTTCTAAAAGTCGTACGGCACTGTTTCGCCATTTCGGACGGATGTTGCACCTTGCACCGTGGATGTTGCACCCTGTAGATATCGATTATTCGGACGGCCATAACTTCTGGCTCGTTTAGAGTTACGGGAGCCATAACCTGTCAAAACGAAGGCCTCGATGAGTTCTACGGCTATGACAGCTTTCAGCCGTCAACGGATAGATTAATGCCCAAAAAGGACAACCCGAATCTCGATCGGGTCTCGTAAGTTTTTTACCCTTCGTTTTTTCGACACGTGGATTTTTACGGTAAAACGGGATTACGGTGGCTGGTCTTCAATTTACCATCGCTGGAGAGTGGTGCACCACTATACTGTTTCGTTTCAAATCCATGCACGCATTTCTAAAAGTCGTACGGCACTGTTTCGCCATTTCGGACGGATGTTGCACCTTGCACCGTGGATGTTGCACCCTGTAGATATCGATTATTCGGACGGTCATAATTTCTGGCTGGTTTAGAGTTATGGGAGCCATAACCTGTCAAAACGAAGACCTCGATGAGTTCTACGGCTTTGACAGCTTTCAGCCGTCAACGGATAGATTAATGCCCAAAAAGGACAACCCGAATCTCAATCGCGTCTCGTATGTTTTTTACCCTTCGTTTTTTCGACACGTGAATTTTTACAGTAAAACGGGATTACCGTGGCCCATCTTCGACTTCCCATCGCTGGAGGGTGGTGCACCATGGTACTGTTCCATTTCAAATCCATGCACGCTTTTCTAAAAGTCGTACGGCACTGTTTCGCCATTTTGGACGGATGTTGCACCTTGTACCGTGGATGTTGCACCCTGTAGATATCGATTATTCGGACGGCCATAACTTCTGGCTCGTTTAGAGTTACGGGAGCCATAACCTGTCAAAACGAAGGCCTCGATGAGTTCTACGGCGATGATGGCTTTTAGCCATCAACAGATAGATTAATGCCCAAAAAGGACAACCCGAATCTCAATCGGGTCTCGTAAGTTTTTTACCCTTCGTTTTTTCGACACGTGGATTTTAACGGTAAAACGGTATTACCGTGGCCCGTCTTCGACTTCCCATCGCTGGAGATTGGTGCACCATTGTAGTGTTCCATTTCAAATCCATGCACGCATTTCTAAAAGTCGTACGGCACTGTTTCGCCATTTCGGACGGATGTTGCACCGTGGATGTTGCACCCTGTAGATATCGATTATTCGGACAGCCATAACTTCTAGCTCGTTTAGAGTCACGAGAGCCATAACCTGTCAAAACGAAGGCCTCGATGAGTTCTACGGCTTTGACAGCATTCAGCCATCAACGGATAGATTAATGCCCAAAAAGGACAACCCGAATCTCAATCGGGTCTCGTATGTTTTTAACCCTTCGTTTTTTCGACACGTGGATTTTTACGGTAAAACGGGATTACGGTGGCAGGTCTTCGATTTACCATCGCTGGAGAGTGGTGCACCATGGTACTGTTCCGTTTCAAATCCATGCACGCATTTCTAAAAGTCGTACGGCATGGTTTCGCCATTCCGGACGGATGTTGCACCTTGCACCTAGGATGTTGCACCCTGTAGAAATCGATTGTTCGGACTGCCATAACTTCTGGCTCGTTTAGAGTTACGGGAGCCATAACCAGTCAAAACGAAGGCCTCGATGATGTCTACGGCGTTGACGGCTTTTAGCCGTCAACGGATAGATTAATGCCGAAAAAGTACAACCCGAATCTCAATCGGGTCTCGTAAGTTTTTTACCCTTCGTTTTTTTGACACATGGATTTTTACGGTAAAACAGGATTATGGTGGCTGGTCTTCAATTTACGGTAAAACGGGATTACGGTGGCAGGTCTTCGATTTACCATCGCTGGAGAGTGGTGCACCATGGTACTGTTCCGTTTCAAATCCATGCACGCATTTATAAAAGTCGTACGACATTGTTTTGCCATTTCAGACGGATGTTGCACCTTGCACCGTGGATGTTGTTGGGGGGTGTTTTCACCGAACCAATTCCTTGTCGAACCATAGATACTACCGAGCCAAAGACCGACACGTAATCCCACCATCACCAGTCCAAACCATCACTGGACCGAACCACCTCCTAGCCTACCACTACCGAACCAGAGTACAACCGGACCATCATCACCGAACCAGGCATTACCGGACCGGCACCTTGCCGGACCAACCCTACCGATCCAACTCACTCCCAACACCACCGAATCAAATACCAAACTCCCCTCCTAGCTCGCTACCGGACCATACAGCCAGCCGAACCAGGCCTCTCCGCCCCCATACCGAACCAACTATCTCCCCATACTCCTACCTCCGAACTAGGGCGCCACCGACCCAGAGCACTACCGAATCCTAGTCCCACCGAGCCGATATCATCACCGGACCAAGCGCCATACAGCCACGGCCGAACCAAGCTTCGCCGAACCAGATATGCTAGACTAGATTGCTTCAGCCCAGGCCCACCAGCAGCTATATACATCCAAGTCCCCTTCCCCCAGTCTCACTCTATAAATAGAGGGGCAGGGGTACAACAATGGCGGACAAGTTTGAGAGCTCAAGCGCGGAAGGAACTTTCAAACAACTTTCATATACTTGTAATCAAAGCTTTGTACTTGTAATCTGAAGGAAAAAGGAGAATAACATATAAAGTGGACGTAGGCACGTTCTAGCCGAACCACTATAAATTTGCGTGTCTTTTACAGTTTAGTCCCTGTTTTTTATATATTTGCATAATTCACCTAAATCATTAAGAACAACATAAAATCAGCTAAATCATACGACTTGGAGGTGTTTGCCCATTTTTTGTGCAAACATTTTTGGTGCTTTCATTGAGAGCTTGGAACTCGAAGCTTCAGCTTCCGTCATTCAACCTTCTTTCCCAATAGCACCCTTCATTGCCTAAGAAACATGACTTCCAGGCCGAGAAAAGACGCCAACAAGGGAAAGAACGTTGCAACCAGCAGCGCTCCAGATCCAGTGGATCCAGATCAAGTGAACCATCCCACTACGACAGTAGTGCCAAATGTAGATCAGGCAATTACGACAGCCCCTGCCGCGGAACAACCAGCAGCAATCACTAGGGAAGACCTAGACAGAGTTGTGGTTGAAGTGACTCACCGCTTCGCATCCCAACAAGAAGCTTTGGTGAACCAACTCATGTCACGCTTGAGGGATGCCGAAGAATCCAACCGCAACACTGAGTTATGGGGTGAGTCTCAATCTGGAGCATCTCGGAGACAACAAAGGTCTTCCTTCTTCGAAGAAGCTATCAACAGGAACAACAATGATAGGGGCCACGTCCGGACTCAGCCCGAACTCCGACTCGGGGAAGCGCTTGGAACCGAACCCAATGGGGGAGGCACCAGGCGAGGGTCGGATGTAGCTGAGCCAGTCATGCCGCCTAATCATAGAAACCCCGCTGAACGGAGCCGAGCCAGAACCCAGCCCGAAGTTGACCCCATGGAAATGCTCGAAACAGAACTCCACAGTGGAAGATCAAGGAAGGGGCCAACTTTAGCTGGTCCTAGCATGCATCCGAGCAGCCAAAGACAGCCATTGGATAACGTCAGAAGTGATAGACTATACCATCCCTACAGGTCATCTGGACGAGATCGATCCCGTAGGGAAGAACCAAGCTCATTTTTGTCCGCTCCAAATTCTGATGAAAGAATGGCACGATTATTCAGGGAATGTGCCCGACGGGAGCAAAGGGATCAAGGGATAGGCGCTAGGGTAACCAGCCCTTTCACCCGCGACATCGAAACCGCCATCACCCCTCGAGAATGGAAAATGCCGACGATGGAACCGTACAAGGGAACTTCCGACCGCGTTGTACACTTGCAGAGATACACACAGCATATGCTTATGAGCGGAGCAACGGAAGGAGTGTTGTGTAAATGCTTTCTGCTATTCCTAGCGGACCTAGATACCTCCTGGTTCTGCCATCTACCCCAAGGATCTATCAGCTCATGGGAGATGTTGAAAGAAAAGTTCATTAGCCAGTTCCGCATTCATGTGGAACAACCCAAGGATGCTTATTCTCTATCTACAGTCAAACAGAAATCCGGAGAGACACTGCAACAAACCGCTACATGGTTTCACTGGAGAAGCAAAGATGCCCCTCGGACAATTGGATCTCTTTGTCGAATTGGGAAGTCATCCCCGCTCCGCCGTTCGGAAACAAACATTCGTGCTAATAGACAACCACTCGGCCTACAATGCCTTTTTAGGAAGACCAGCCTTGTCCGACTTCCAAATTGTCCTTGCCCCATGGTGCCTGAAGATGAAGTTCCCAACGAATAATGGAGTAGGAGAAGTAGAAGGGGATCAAGACGCCGCTCGGGACTGATATTTAACCGAACTTCGCAATAATCGCAGGAGAGATAAAGGGAAAAATGCAGAGACTATTCTCTGCATGAAAAGCTTGGAAGCATAGCAACTGAAGAAAGCCCCTCCTCTTTGGTATACCAGTGATCCTTTCAATGAATTAGACCCCAGGGACAAAGAGGAGGAGGCCACCGCCAAGCCTGCAGAGGCTATGGAATTCGTATCTGTAGACAAACACGACCCAAGTAAACTGCTGAGAGTCGGATCTCAGTTAAAAGGAGAATTAAAGAATCAACTCATTGATTTTCTTCGCCACAACATGGATGTATTTGGATGGACGCACGCTGATATGACTGGAATCTCCCCGGACATAGCTTGCCACGCACTAAACATCGATCCTACCAAGGTACCGGTAAAGCAAAAGAAAAGAAGTATGGGGGCAGAACGATCAGCAGCCCTCGAGGAAGAAGTAAAGAACTTACTTGCCAATGACTTCATACGTGAAGCCATCTACCCGGAATGGATCGCCAACCCGAACTGGTAAAGAAAGCTAATGGGAAGTGGCGAACATGCATCGATTTCTCCAACTTAAATGACGCTTGCCCGAAAGACTTCTTTCCACTCCCCCGAATCGACCAACTCGTGGACAGCACTGCCGGACACGAACTTTTATCCTTTATGGACGCATACTCAGGATATAACCAGATCCCTATGCACGCCCCCGATCAAGACCACACTAGCTTCATCACTGACCGGGGATTGTACTGCTACAAGGTAATGCCATTTGGACTTAAAAACGCCGGAGCTACTTATCAGCGCCTCGTCAACAAGATGTTTGCAGAACTGATAGGACGAACTATGGAAGTTTATGTGGATGACATGCTGGTAAAATCGAGGAAAGCCAACGACCATATAAACCACCTGGACGAGATGTTTCAAGTACTTCGCCAATATGGAATGAAGCTGAACCCTCTAAAGTGCTCCTTCGGAGTATCATCAGGAAAGTTCTTGGGATTCATCGTTCATGCCAGGGGGATTGAAGCAAACCCCGAACAAGTCCGAGCTTTACAAGATATCAAGACCCCATCTACTCGAAGAGAGATGGAAAGCCTAAACGGGAAAGTGGCCGCCCTGAGTAGGTTCATCTCTAAAGCAACCGACAAATGCATCCCTTTCTTCAAAGCTCTAAAGAATGACAAAGGAAAGTTCGAATGGACTGACGAATGCTCGACAGCCTTCCTTAACATAATCGGACACCTCCAGAGACCACCGGTACTTTCAACTCCAAACGAAGGCGAGGAACTATACCTATACCTTGCTGTATCACCCCACGCTTTGAGCGCCGCTTTGGTGAGAGAAGACAACCGCGCGCAGCGACCCGTATACTTTGTAAGCAAGAGATTCACAGGGGCAAAAGTCAGATACCCTAAACTTGAAAAGCTAGCATACTGTTTGCTTATCACGTCGCGGAAACTGCGACACTATTTCCAGTCTCATTCCATCAGAGTTTTAACCGATCAACCGCTAAGGCAAGTGCTTCATCGCCCCGACACTTCTGGGCGATTACTTAAGTGGTGCATCGAACTAAGTCAATATGATATCACTTACCATACTCGCATCGCTATCAAGGGGAAAGCCATAGTTGATTTCATTGCCGAATTCACTACTAGCGAAGGTAAGGACCAATCTGAAATAGCAGAAGATATCAAGTGGGATCTCTTCGTGGATGGAGCGTCGAACGAACAAGGCTCGGGGGCAGGTATTGTGATAATCACCCCCAGGGGAAAGAAGCTGCACTTCGCCCTAAGATTGGAATTCGCTGCCACCAACAATGACGCAGAATACGAAGCAGTGATAGCCGGATTAGAACTTGCACTGGAAATTGGAGTCAGTTCTTTATGTCTCCATAGTGATTCTCAACTTATTGTAATCAAATACTGGGAGAATTCCAGACTCGAGGAGAACAACTCACAGCGTATCTAAATAAGACCAGGCTACTGCTTAATCAATTAGATCACTATTTAATCAAACACATTCCCCGAGAAGAGAATCAAGAGGCTAACGAACTAGCAAAACAAGCTAGCATGAAGAACATCACTATTTTCGGAGCATTAACCATCTCAAAACAGCTGGCACCAAGTTTCGAGCAAGTAAATCTGATAGCTGCAACCGAAGAAGAAACATGGATGACCCTTATCCGAGAATACTTACAAAACGGCACCCTACCCGACGGGCAAAATGAAATTAAGAAAATTCTAAGGAAAGCTTCCCGCTACACAATGCAAGAAGGCATCCTCTATCGGTGCGGCTTCTCTAACCCCTTATTGAGGTGCGTTGCTGGAAGAGAAGCCAAGGAAATTCTATCCAATATCCGTCAGGGAAGTTGTGGAGACCACACCGGAGGGCAGACCCTAGCAAAAAAGATACTCCGATATGGGTATTTCTGGCCAACTTTAAACAAAGATGCCTTAAACTTCGTCAGAAGATGCGACAGATGTCAGAAATTTGCTAAGATTCCTCGACTACCAACCAATGAAATTACTCAGATGACCAGCCCTTGGCCCTTCGCAATATGGGGAATTGACTTAATTGGCGAACTGCCGATGGGCCGAGGCGGGGCCAGACATGCTATAGTGGCAGTTGACTATTTCACCAAATGGGTGGAAGCGGAGCCTCTGAATAACATATCTTCAACTAAAGTTATCAACTTCTTGATCAAAAACGTTTTGTGCAGGTACGGGGTTCCACTCAGAATCATATCAGACAACGGGCTTCAATTTGACAGCGAGGAATTTGCCGACTGGTGCCAAGAGCACGGAATTCATAAGGGCTTCTCATCCGTAGCTTATCCCAGGCAAATGGACAAGTCGAAGCTGTCAACAAGATTCTCAAGACTCTAATCAAGAAGAAGCTTGAAAAGTCAAAAGGCGCTTGGGTGGACGAACTTCCTACTGCACTATGGGCCTACCGCACTTCTTTCAAAACATCGACAGGGCATACTCCGTTCTCTTTGGCATACGGATCAGAGGCCATGCTCCCAGTTGAAACTATTGTACCTTCCCATCGTAGGATCCACTACAACCCCGAAGAAAACGAAGAACTCCTCCACATTTCTTTGGATATAATTAAGGAGAGAAGAAATGATGCAGCATTCAAAGCAGCAGCTCACAGACAAAAAGTGGCAGCACTATACAACTCCAAAGTCAAACATCGCAACTTACAAGAAGGAGGTCTTGTCCTCAAGCGAATCTTTCCGCGCCCAGGAGCGCTGGATCCAATCTGGGACGGACCATATGTAATTCATAAAGATCTCCACAACGGAGCTTCTATTTTGTCAATAGTGGACGGAGAGGTGTTCCAGAGGGCATGGAACATCCGACACCTCCGTCGATACTTTTCTTAACTTGTACTGTCCTTATGAAGTGAATTAACACAGAGAATCAGTGGACGTAGGCATTTTCATGCCGAACCACTTTAAAAACTTGGCTCTTGTTAACTTGTTCCTTTATATCTTGGCTACTAGTTAAGCTTTATCCTTTGCTATTGAACAAAATCCTTTGCAGATGACATTTCAATTCAGAGCTTCACAACACAACTCCACCTGGACAAAATCTAACATGTATGCTACGATCCTATGCCCTCGCCAATGAGACACTTTGCTCCGGTATCCCTCTACCGCGAGTTAACTCATTGTTTGCCTCGGCCCTTAAAGCCGACTGTAATAAGCCGAGTATAAGCCACCGAGAAGGCCGATTATGCCATGGCAGCTCATTACAGCGATTCGGCTCGCCGGCAACTGTGAACCGACCATAAGCCCCAACATAAGGTGGGACCAGCCAGGGGCAGTTCACAGTTGGCGATCGGCCCCCACGCTAGCGGCCACAGTAAATCGAATAATACCCGTGATTACGGGCCATAATGGCCCGGGTAGTTACTGTGCGCGATCGGCTCCGATGTGTCTTAAGTGTGGCTGTGGTAAAAAAGAAAACTCCCCGCAGAGGCGTAAGATGGGTGACAAATGTCTCCAAGACCCACAGCTAGGGAAAGTGACGACAAAACCCGTTTGCCACGAACTTAAGCACATCGACGGCCTTCCGTGACTGGAAATTTTACTTTTCCTATATTTCCATTTCATTTAAAACTTTTCTCCTATTCTCCGTAACGGTGCTTGAAAGTACAGGAAATGAAATAGGGAACGCTCGCTAATGGGAACATAAACTTACAATCGGATGACGAGACACTCAACAGCATTCCGTGCTTAGTCTTACAGGGCGCACAAAGTTGCCGTCCACAACCGAAACATGAAGGGCGGTACCTTCTACTTTTATACATTAATGCATAGCTGCAGTTCATATTCACACATCACATTTACGTTGCAAAATGAGAAAATTAAACTTTAAGCAAAAAACTTGGCATCAGGCACAGTCAAGCCACTAGTAACATGCATAGTTACATCACTTACACAGCACAACAAAATAGCGATAACATTCCAACATAAAGGAATCAGCTTATGTTATGAAATTACATAAAGTCATTCATCACAAACAATATTATTACAGTCACATCAATGTTTTGGACTAACATAAACAGCAATAAAAAGAAATCAAAAGGTGGCCGAATCCGGACAAGGAACCAGCTGCGTCCAGGCTTCGCCCTCATCCTACCAACCCTCCAAGCCTACTTAGCCGCAGGGTCGGAGCTCCCAGCATGTTGATCGAAAGTCCCACCTGTCCAATTCAGAAGAGGAATTCATTAAACAAACAGTAAACGATCAAGTTATGAAAACCTAAAAAGAAAAGATGAGGAAGCAAGGCTTGAACTCAGAACACTCAAGATGAAATGCACATTCATTACCAGCTTCAATCTTCTTTGCATTGACTACACATTTCAACATCGTATAAGAAATTACATGATCAGTCCTTCTGCGGTCATGAATAACCAATTGCACTATTTAGATGATCATAATCTTTGGAACGATATTGATGGTCTGCCCAGTGGATTTGATGATGCTCAACTAGATTTCAGTAAAGGATCATTCAGTGGTTTGAACAATGAAGTATCAGATTTGGATGAAATAATCAATGCCATTCCTCTAAACCATCCTTCAGATCCTCGTTTAGCTTCTCTGACCCTTTTTGAAGAGTTCAATATCATCTTCAACGACTAGAATTATGAGATAGAGAAGTCCAAGTTGAGCTACAGGATATCTAATGATGATCATAAGGAAGAATCAAAAGGAAAAAAAAATAAAAAAATAAGAATAAATTAACGATGAGCAAGGAAAAACCTACCTTAACATTTGAACTGGTATCGAAGTACTTTTACTTGCCGATATCGCAAGCAGCGAAAGAATTAAACATAGGTCTAACTCTTTTGAAGAAGAAATGCAGAGAGTTGGGAATTCCTCGGTGGCCTCATCATCAAATGAAGAGCAAGCAGACTCTCGTAAGGAATGTTCAGGAACTAAAGAGAGAATGGAGAAGAAGGAGAAGAGAGACTCATGGACGCTCCGTCATATGGCATAACTCCAGCCCCTGGCAACACCATGAGCGCTCTATCAATCCCAAAAGAACGAGATATGGCGTCGAGCTGCTCCTCTTTGAGAGAGCTAGGAAAACAGTCGGGCGGGGAGTCCAGAAGCTCCTGGAGACCATATCCGTCCACTAACGACCTCAGGGCAGGTCCATGACGTTCTGGTCTTGGCTGAGCTGGGCGCACGGCGGAAGGCTCTTCCCTGCCCTGGGATCTCTTCCTCTTTGATCGGGTCTACACTCTTAGAGACATTTATCTGCAAACACGAAAGCGAAAGACATATTGTTAGAACAAGAAGTATGGAAATATAAGCAAGCAAGTGTATAAAGCGAGCAAGCGTATGTAAGTCTAAGATATCACTCAAGTTTTAAATGTAGAAGCTCATTCGGTAATAAAAAGCGAAACCCCATTCGGCGTTCTCAACTTAAGTCATTCGGTGAGAGAAGGCTTGTTACCTGGTTCGGCGACCTGAAGTGATTCGGCAATAAGGATGATTCGGCTGTGAAAGATCTGATTCGGCAATCGAGCTCGGTAGGAGATAACGGAGGCGTCATGGAAGTTTTTTACCCCTCGTTTTTTCGTCACGTGGATTTTTTTTGTAAAACGGGATCCCCGTGGCTGGTCAATGATTTACCATCGCTGGAGAGTGGTGCACCATGGTACTGCACCGTTTCAAATCCATGCACCCATTTCTAAAGGTCGTACGGCACGGTTTCGTCATTTTGGACGGATGTTGCACCTTGCACCGCAGATGTTGCACCCTGTGGATATCGATTATTCGGAGGGCCATAACTCTTGGCTCGTTTAGAGTTACGGGAGCCATTACCAGTCAAACGAAGGTATCTGTGTGTTCTACAACTATGACAGCTTTAAGCCGTCACTGGTTAGTTTCATACCAAAAAAATCCTATCCGAACCTCAATCGGGTGAAGGAAGTTTTTTACCCTTTGTTTTTTCGTCACGTGGATTTTTCTGTAAAACGGGATCCCCGTGGCTGGTCTCTGATTTACCATCGCTGGAGAGTGGTGCACCATGGTACTGCAATATTTCAAATCCATGCACTGATTTCTAAAGGTCGTGCGGCACTGTTTCGTCATTTTGGACGGATGTTGCACCTTGCGCCGTAGATGTTGCACCCTATGGATATAGATTCTTCGGAGGGCCATAACTCTTGGCTCGTTTAGAGTTACGGGAGCCATAACCAGTCAAAACGAAGGTATCTGTGAGTTCTACAGTTATGGCAGCTTTCAGCCGTCACTGGTTAGTTTCATACCCAAAAATTCCAATCCGAACCTCAATCGGGTCAAGGAAGTTTTTTACCCTTCGTTTTTTCGTCACGTGGATTTTTTCTGTAAAATGGGATACCCGTGGCTGGTCTATGACTTACCATCGCTGGAGAGTGGTGCACCATGGTACTGCATCGTTTCAAATCAATGCACCCATTTCTAAAGGTCGTACGGCACTGTTACGTCATTTTGGACGGATGTTGCACCTTGCACCGCAGATGTTGCACCCTTGGAAATCGATTCTTCGGAGAGCCATAACTCTTGGCTCGTCTGGAGTTACGGGAGCCATAACCAGTCAAAACGAAGGTATCTGTGAGTTCTACAGCTATGAAGGCTTTCAACCGTCACTGGTTAGTTTCATACCCAAAAAATCCTATCCGAACCTCAATCGGGTCATGGAAGTTTTTTACCCTTCGTTTTTTCGTCACGTGGATTTTTTCTGTAAAACGGGATCCCCGTGGCTGGTCAATGATTTATCATCGTTGGAGAGTGGTGCACCGTGGTACAGCACTGTTTCAAATCCCTGCACCCATTTCTAAAGGTCGTACGGCACTGTTTCGTCATTTTGGACGGATGTGGCACCTTGCGCCGTAGATGTTGCACCCTATGGATATCGATTATTCGGAGGGCCATAACTCTTGGCTCGTTTAGAGTTACGGGAGCCATAACTAGTCGAAACGAAGGTATCTGTGAGTTCTACAGCTATGGTAGCTTTCAGCCATCACTGGTTAGTTTCATACCAAAAAATTCCTATCCGAACCTCAATCGGGTCAAGGAAGTTTTTTACCCTTCGTTTTTTCGTCACGTGGATTTTTTCTGTAAAACGGGATCCTCGTGGCTGGTCTATGATTTACCATCGCTGGAGAGTGGTGCACCATGGTACTGCATCGTTTCAAATCCATGCACCCATTTCTAAAGGTCATACGACACTGTTACGTCATTTTGGACGGATGTTGCACCTTGCACCGCAGATGTTGCACCCTATGGAAATCGATTCTACGGAGGGCCATAACTCTTGGCTCGTTTAGAGTTACGGGAGCCATAACCAGTCAAACGAAAGTATCTGTGAGTTCTACAGCTATGACAGCTTTCAGCCGTCACGGGTTAGTTTCATACCCAAAAAATCCTATCCGAACCACAATCGGGTCATGAAAGTTTTTTACCCTTCGTTTTTTCGTCACGTGGATTTCTTCTGTAAAACGGGATCTCCGTGGCTGGTCAATGATTTACCACTCTGGAGAGTGGTGCACCATGGTACTGCACCGTTTCATATCCATGACCCATTTCTAAAGGTCGTACGGCACAGTTTCGTCGTTTTGGACGGATGTTGCACCTTGCACCGTAGATGTTGCACCCGGTGGATATCGATTATTCGGAGGGCCATAACTCTTGGCTCGTTTAGAGTTACGGGAGCCATTACCATTCAAAACGAAGGTATCTATGAGTTCTACAGCTATGGATGCTTTCAGTCGTCACTGGTTAGTTTCATTTCCAAAAAATCCTATCCGAACCCAATCGGGTCAAGGAAGTTTTTTACCCTTCGTTTTTTCGTCACGTGGATTTTTTCTGTAAAACGGGATCCCCGTGGCTAGTCTATGATTTACCATCGCTGGAGAGTGGTGCACCATGGTACTGCAATGTATCAAATCCATGCACTCATTTCTAAAGGTCGTACGGCACTGTTTCGTCATTTTGGACGGATGTTGCACCTTGCAACGTAGATGTTGCACCCTGTGGATATCGATTCTTCGGAGGGCCATAACTCTTGGCTCGTTTAGAGTTATGGGAGCCATAACCAGTCAAAATGATGGTATCTGTGAGTTCTACAGCTTTGGCAGCTTTCAGCCGTCACTGGTTAGTTTCATACCCAAAAAATCCTATCCGAACCTCAATCGGGTCATGGAAGTTTTTTACCCTTCGTTTTTTCGTCACGTGGATTTTTTCTGTAAAAACGGGATCCCCGTGGCTGGTCAATGATTTACCATCGCTGGAGAGTGGTGCACCATGGTACTGCACCATTTCAAATCCATGCACCCATTTCTAAAGGTCGTACGACACGGTTTCGTCATTTTGGACGGATGTTGCACCCTGTGGAAATCGATTCTTCGGAGGGCCATAACTCTTGGCTCGTTTAGAGTTACGGAAGCCATAACCAGTCAAAACGAAGGTATCTGTGAGTTCTACAGCTATGACCGCTTTCAGCCGTCACTGGTTAGTTTCATACCCAAAAAATCCTATCCGAACCTCTATCGGGGCAAGGAAGTTTTTTACCCTTCGTTTTTTCGTCACGTGGATTTTTTCTGTAAAATGGGATCCCCGTGGCTGGTCTATGATTTACCATCGCTGGAGAGTGGTGCACCATGGTACTGCAATGTTTCAAATCCATGCACTCATTTCTAAAGGTCGTACGGCACCGTTTCGTCATTTTGGACGGATGTTGCACCTTGCACCGCAGATGTTGCACCCTGTGGAAATCGATTCTTCGGAGGGCCATAACTCTTGGCTCGTTTAGAGTTACGGGAGCCATAACCAGTCAAAATGAAGTATCTATGAGTTCTACAGCTATGACGGCTTTCAGCCGTCACTAGTTAGTTTCATACCCAAAAAATCCTATCCGAACCTCAATCGGGTCATGAAATTTTTTACCCTTCGTTTTTTCGTCACGTGGATTTTTTTCTGTAAAACGGGATCCCCGTGGCTGGTCAATGATTTACCATCGGTGGAGAGTGGTGCACCATGGTACTGCACCGTTTCAAATCCATGCACCCATTTCTAAAGGTCGTACGGCACGGTTTTGTCATTTTGGACGGATGTTGCACCTTGCACCGTAGATGTTGCACCCTGTGGATATCGATTCTTCGGAGGGCCATAACTCTTGGCTCGTTTAGAGTTACGGGAGCCATAACCAGTCAAAATGAAGGTATCTGTGAGTTCTACAGCTGTGATGGCTTTCAGCCGCCATTGGTTAGTTTCGTACCCAAAAAATCATATCCGAACCTCAATTGGGTCATGGAAGTTTTTTACCCTTCGTTTTTTCGTCACGTGGATTTTTTCTGTAAAACGGGATCCCCGTGGCTGGTCAATGATTTACCATCGCTGGAGAGTGGTGCACCATGGTACAGCACTGTTTCAAATCCCTGCACCCATTTCTAAAGGTCGTACGGCACGGTTTCGTCATTTTGGACGGATGTTGCACCATGCGCCGTAGATGTAGCACCCTATGGATATCGATTATTCGGAGGGCCATAACTCTTGGCTCGTTTAGAGTTACGGGAGCCATAACTAGTCAAAACGAAGGTATCTGTGAGTTCTACAGCTATGGTAGCTTTCAGCCGTCACTGGTTAGTTTCATACCAAAAAATTCCTATCCGAACCTCAATCGGGTCAAGGAAGTTTTTTACCCTTCGTTTTTTCGTCACGTGGATTTTTTCTGTAAAACGGGATCCCCGTGGCTGGTCTATGATTTACCATCGCTGGAGAGTGGTGCACCATGGTACTGCATCGTTTCAAATCCATGCACCCATTTCTAAAGGTCGTACGACACTGTTACGTCATTTTGGACGGATGTTGCACCTTGCACCGCAAATGTTGCACCCTGTGGAAATCGATTCTACGGAGGGCCATAACTCTTGGCTCGTTTAGAGTTACGGGAGCCATAACCAGTCAAACGAAGGTATCTGTGAGTTCTACAGCTATGACAGCTTTCAGCCGTCACGGGTTAGTTTCATACCCAAAAAATCCTATCCGAACCACAATCGGGTCATGAAAGTTTTTTACCCTTCGTTTTTTCGTCACGTGGATTTCTGCTGTAAAACGGGATCTCCGTGGTTGGTCAATGATTTACCACTCTGGAGAGTGGTGCACCATGGTACTGCACCATTTCATATCCATGACCCATTTCTAAAGTTCGTACGGCACAGTTTCGTCGTTTTGGACGGATGTTGCACCTTGCACCGTAGATGTTGCACCCGGTGGATATCGATTATTCGGAGGGCCATAACTCTTGGCTCGTTTAGAGTTACGGGAGCCATTACCATTCAAAACGAAGGTATCTATGAGTTCTACAGCTATGGCAGCTTTCAGTCGTCACTGGTTAGTTTCATGCCCAAAAAATCCTATCCGAACCCAATCGGGTCAAGGAGGTTTTTTACCCTTCGTTTTTTCGTCACGTGGATTTTTTCTGTAAAACGGGATCCCCGTGGCTAGTCTATGATTTACCATCGCTGGAGAGTGGTGCACCATGGTACTGCAATGTATCAAATCCATGCACTCATTTCTAAAGGTCGTATGGCACTGTTTCGTCATTTTGGACGGATGTTGCACCTTGCAACGTAGATGTTGCACCATGTGGATATCGATTCTTCGGAGGGCCATAACTCTTGGCTCGTTTAGAGTTATGGGAGCCATAACCAGTCAAAATGATGGTATCTGTGAGTTCTACAGCTTTGGCAGCTTTCAGCCGTCACTGGTTAGTTTCATACCCAAAAAATCCTATCCGAACCTCAATCGGGTCATGGAAGTTTTTTACCCTTCGTTTTTTCGTCACGTGGATTTTTTCTGTAAAAACGGGATCCCCGTGGCTGGTCAATGATTTACCATCGCTGGAGAGTGGTGCACCATGGTACTGCACCATTTCAAATCCATGCACCCATTTCTAAAGGTCGTACGACACGGTTTCGTCATTTTGGACGGATGTTGCACCCTGTGGAAATCGATTCTTCGGAGGGCCATAACTCTTGGCTCGTTTAGAGTTACGGAAGCCATAACCAGTCAAAACGAAGGTATCTGTGAGTTCTACAGCTATGACGGCTTTCAGCCGTCACTGGTTAGTTTCATACCCAAAAAATCCTATCCGAACCTCTATCGGGGCAAGGAAGTTTTTTACCCTTCGTTTTTTCGTCACGTGGATTTTTTCTGTAAAATGGGATCCCCGTGGCTGGTCTATGATTTACCATCGCTGGAGAGTGGTGCACCATGGTACTGCAATGTTTCAAATCCATGCACTCATTTCTAAAGGTCGTACGGCACCGTTTCGTCATTTTGGACGGATGTTGCACCTTGCACCGCAGATGTTGCACCCTGTGGAAATCGATTCTTCGGAGGGCCATAACTCTTGGCTCGTTTAGAGTTACGGGAGCCATAACCAGTCAAAATGAAGTATCTGTGAGTTCTACAGCTATGACGGCTTTCAGCCGTCACTAGTTAGTTTCATACCCAAAAAATCCTATCCGAACCTCAATCGGGTCAAGAAATTTTTTACCCTTCGTTTTTTCGTCTCGTGGATTTTTTCTGTAAAACGGGATCCCCGTGGCTGGTCAATGATTTACCATCGGTGGAGAGTGGTGCACCATGGTACTGCACCGTTTCAAATCCATGCACCCATTTCTAAAGGTCGTACGGCACGGTTTTGTCATTTTGGACGGATGTTGCACCTTGCACCGTAGATGTTGCACCCTGTGGATATCGATTCTTCGGAGGGCCATAACTCTTGGCTCGTTTAGAGTTACGGGAGCCATAACCAGTCAAAATGAAGGTATCTGTGAGTTCTACAGCTATGATGGCTTTCATCCGCCATTGGTTAGTTTCATACCCAAAAAATCCTATCCGAACCTCAATTGGGTCATGGAAGTTTTTTACCCTTCGTTTTTTCGTCACGTGGATTTTTTCTGTAAAACGGGATCCCCGTGGCCGGTCAATGATTTACCATCGCTGGAGAGTGGTGCACCATGGTACAGCACTGTTTCAAATCCCCGCACCCATTTCTAAAGGTCGTACGACACGGTTTCGTCATTTTGGACGGATGTTGCACCATGCGCCGTAGATGTTGCACCCTATGGATATCGATTATTCGGAGGGCCATAACTCTTGGCTCGTTTAGATTTACGGGAGCCATAACTAGTCAAAACGAAGGTATCTGTGAGTTCTACAGCTATGGCAGCTTTCATCCGTCACTGGTTTGTTTCATACCCAAAAATTCCTATCCGAACCTCAATCGGGTCAAGGAAGTTTTTTACCCTTCGTTTTTTCGTCACGTGGGTTTTTTCTGTAAAACGGGATCCCCGTGGCTGGTCAATGATTTACCATCGCTGGAGAGTGGTGCACCATGGTACTGCACCGTTTCAAATCCATGCACCCATTTCTAAAGGTCGTATGGCACGGTTTCGTCATTTTGGACGGATGTTGCACCTTGCACCGCAGATGTTGCACCCTGTGGAAATCGATTCTACGGAGGGCCATAACTCTTGGCTCGTTTAGAGTTACGGGAGCCATAACTAGTCAAACCAAGGTATCTGTGAGTTCTACAGCTATGACAGCTTTCAGCCGTCACGGGTTAGTTTCATACCCAAAAAATCCTATCCGAACCTCAATCGGGTCATGAAAGTTTTTTACCCTTCGTTTTTTCGTCACGTGGATTTTTGCTGTAAAACGGGATCCCCGTGGCTGGTCAATGATTTACCAACTCTGGAGAGTGGCGCACCATGGTACTGCACCGTTTCAAATCCATGACACATTTCTAAAGGTCGTACCGCACGGTTTCCTCATTTTGGACGGATGTTGCACCTTGCACCGTAGATGTTGCACCCTGTGGATATCGATTATTCGGAGGGCCATAACTCTTGGCTCGTTTAGAGTTACGGGAGCCATTACTAGTCAAAACGAAGGTATCTGTGAGTTCTACAGCTATGGCAGCTTTCAGTCATCACTGGTTAGTTTCATACCCAAAAAATCCTATCCGAACCCAATCGGGTCAAGGAAGTTTTTTACCCTTCGTTTTTTCGTCGCGTGGATTTTTTCTGTAAAACGGGATCCCCGTGGCCGGTCTATGATTTACCATCGCTGGAGAGTGGTGCACCATGGTACTGCAATGTCTCAAATCCATGCACTCATTTCTAAAGGTCGTACGACACTGTTTCGTCATTTTGGACGGATGTTGCACCTTGCAACGTAGATGTTGCACCCTGTGGATATCGATTCTTCGGAGGGCCATAACTTTTGGCTCGTTTAGAGTTATGGGAGCCATAACCAGTCAAAACGATGGTATCTGTGAGTTCTACAGCTTTGGGAGCTTTCAGCCGTCACTAGTTAGTTTCATACCCAAAAAATCCTATCCGAACCTCAATCGGGTCAAGGAAGTTTTTTACCCTTCGTTTTTTCGTCACGTGGATTTTTTCTGTAAAACGGGATCCCCGTGGCTGGTCAATGATTTATCATCGTTGGAGAGTGGTGCACCGTGGTACAGCACTGTTTCAAATCCCTGCACCCATTTCTAATGGTCGTACGACACTGTTACGTCATTTTGGACGGATGTTGCACCTTGCACCGCAGATGTTGCACCCTGTGGAAATCGATTCTACAGAGGGACATAAATCTTGGCTCGTTTAGAGTTACGGGAGCCATAACCAGTCAAACGAAGGTATCTGTGAGTTCTACAGCTATGACAGCTTTCAGCCGTCACGGGTTAGTTTCATACCCAAAAAATCCTATCCGAACCACAATCGGGTCATGAAAGTTTTTTACCCTTCGTTTTTTCGTCACGTGGATTTCTGCTGTAAAACGGGATCTCTGTGGCTGGTCAATGATTTACCATTCTGGAGAGTTGTGCACTATGGTACTGCACCGTTTCATATCCATGACCCATTTCTAAAGGTCGTACGACACAGTTTCGTCGTTTTGGACGGATGTTGCACCTTGCACCGTAGATGTTGCACCCGGTGGATATCGATTATTCGGAGGGCCATAACTCTTGGCTCGTTTAGAGTTACGGGAGCCATTACCATTCAAAACGAAGGTATCTATGAGTTCTACAGCTATGGCAGCTTTCAGTCGTCACTGGTTAGTTTCATACCCAAAGAATCCTATCCGAACCCAATCGGGTCAAGGAAGTTTTTTACCCTTCGTTTTTTCGTCACGTGGATTTTTTCTGTAAAACGGGATCCCCGTGGCTGGTCTATGATTTACCATCGCTGGAGAGTGGTGCACCATGGTACTGCAATGTCTCAAATCCATGCACTCATTTCTAAAGGTCGTACGGCACTGTTTCGTCATTTTGGACGGATGTTGCACCTTGCAACGTAGATGTTGCACCCTGTGGATAACGATTCTTCGGAGGGCCATAACTCTTGGCTCGTTTAGAGTTATGGGAGCCATAACCAGTCAAAATGATGGTATCTGTGAGTTCTACAGCTTTGGAAGCTTTCAGCCGTCACTGGTTAGTTTCATACCCAAAAAATCCTATCCGAACCTCAATCAGGTCATGGAAGTTTTTTACCCTTCGTTTTTTCGTCACGTGGATTTTTTCTGTAAAAACGGGATCCCCGTGGCTGGTCAATGATTTACCATCGCTGGAGAGTGGTGCACCATGGTACTGCACCATTTCAAATCCATGCACCCATTTCTAAAGGTCGTACGACACGGTTTCGTCATTTTGGACGGATGTTGCACCCTATGGAAATCGATTCTTCGGAGGGCCATAACTCTTGGCTCGTTTAGAGTTACGGAAGCCATAACCAGTCAAAACGAAGGTATCTGTGAGTTCTACAGCTATGACAGCTTTCAGCCGTCACTGGTTAGTTTCATACCCAAAAAATCCTATCCGAACCTCTATCGGGGCAAGGAAGTTTTTTACCCTTCGTTTTTTCGTCACGTGGATTTTTTCTGTAAAATGGGATCCCCGTGGCCGGTCTATGATTTACCATCGCTGGAGAGTGGTGCACCATGGTACTGCAATGTTTCAAATCCATGCACTCATTTCTAAAGGTCGTACGACACCGTTTCGTCATTTTGGACGGATGTTGCACCTTGCACCGCAGATGTTGCACCCTGTGGAAATCGATTCTTCGGAGGGCCATAACTCTTGGCTCGTTTAGAGTTACGGGAGCCATAACCAGTCAAAACGAAGTATCTGTGAGTTCTATAGCTATGACGGCTTTCAGCCGTCACTAGTTAATTTCATACCCAAAAAATCCTATCCGAACCTCAATCGGGTCATGAAATTTTTTACCCTTTGTTTTTTCGTCACGTGGATTTTTTCTGTAAAACGGGATCCCCGTGGCTGGTCAATGATTTACCATCGGTGGAGAGTGGTGCACCATGGTACTGCACCGTTTCAAATCCATGCACCCATTTCTAAAGGTCGTACGGCACGGTTTTGTCATTTTGGACGGATGTTGCACCTTGCACCGTAGATGTTGCACCCTGTGGATATCGATTCTTCGGAGGGCCATAACTCTTGGCTCGTTTAGAGTTACGGGAGCCATAACCAGTCAAAATGAAGGTATCTGTGAGTTCTACAGCTATGATGGCTTTCAGCCGCCATTGGTTAGTTTCATACCCAAAAAATCCTATCCGAACCTCAATCGGGTCATGGAAGTTTTTTACCCTTCGTTTTTTCGTCACGTGGATTTTTTCTGTAAAACGGGATCCCCGTGGCAGGTCAATGATTTACCATCGCTGGAGAGTGGTGCACCATGGTACAGCACTGTTTCAAATCCCTGCACCCATTTCTAAAGGTCGTACGGCACGGTTTCGTCATTTTGGACGGAATGTTGCACCATGCGCCGTAGATGTTGCACCCTATGGATATCGATTATTCGGAGGGCCATAACTCTTGGCTCGTTTAGATTTACGGGAGCCATAACTAGTCAAAACGAAGGTATCTGTGAGTTCTACAGCTATGGCAGCTTTCATCCGTCACTGGTTAGTTTCATACCCAAAAATTCCTATCCGAACCTCAATCGGGTCAATGAAGTTTTTTACCCTTCGTTTTTTCGTCACGTGGATTTTTTCTGTAAAACGGGATCCCCGTGGCTGGTCTATGATTTACCATCGCTGGAGAGTGGTGCGCCATAGTACTGCATCATTTCAAATCCATGCACCCATTTCTAAAGGTCGTACGACACTGTTACGTCATTTTTGACGGATGTTGCACCTTGCACCGTAGATGTTGCACCCTGTGGAAATCGATTCTACGGAGGGCCATAACTCTTGGCTCGTTTAGAGTTACGGGAGCCATAACCAGTCAAACCAAGGTATCTGTGAGTTCTACAGCTATGACAGCTTTCAGCCGTCACGGGTTAGTTTCATACCCAAAAAATCCTATCCGAACCTCAATCGGGTCATGAAAGTTTTTTACCCTTCGTTTTTTCGTCACGTGGATTTTTGCTGTAAAACGGGATCCCCGTGGCTGGTCAATGATTTACCATCGCTGGAGAGTGGTGCACCATGGTACTGCATCGTTTCAAATCCATGCACCCATTTCTAAAGGTCGTATGGCACTGTTACGTCATTTTGGACGGATGTCGCACCTTGCACCGTAGATGTTGCACCCTGTGGATATCGATTATTCGGAGGGCCATAACTCTTGGCTCGTTTAGAGTTACGGGAGCCATTACTAGTCAAAACGAAGGTATCTGTGAGTTCTACAGCTATGGCAGCTTTCAGTCGTCACTGGTTAGTTTCATACCCAAAAAATCCTATCCGAACCCAATCGGGTCAAAGAAGTTTTTTACCCTTCGTTTTTTCGTCACGTGGATTTTTTCTGTAAAACGGGATCCCCGTGGCCGGTCTATGATTTACCATCGCTGGAGAGTGGTGCACCATGGTACTGCAATGTCTCAAATCCATGCACTCATTTCTAAAGGTCGTACGGCACTGTTTCGTCATTTTGGACGGATGTTGCACCTTGCAACGTAGTTGTTGCACCCTGTGGATATCGATTCTTCGGAGGACCATAACTTTTGGCTCGTTTAGAGTTATGGGAGCCATAACCAGTCAAAACGATGGTATCTGTGAGTTCTACAGCTTTGGGAGCTTTCAGCCGTCACTGGTTAGTTTCATACCCAAAAAATCCTATCCGAACCTCAATCGGGTCAAGGAAGTTTTTTACCCTTTGTTTTTTCGTCACGTGGATTTTTTCTGTAAAAACGGGATCCCCGTGGCTGGTCAATGATTTACCATCGCTGGAGAGTGGTGCACCATGGTACTGCACCATTTCAAATCCATGCACCCATTTCTAAAGGTCGTATGACACGGTTTCGTCATTTTGGACGGATGTTGCACCTTGCACCGTAGATGTTGCACCCTGTGGAAATAGATTATTCGGAGGGCCATAACTCTTGGCTCGTTTAGAGTTACGGGAGCCATAACCAGTCAAAACGAAGGTATCTGTGAGTTCTACAGCTATGACAGCTTTCAGCCGTCACTGGTTAGTTTCATACCCAAAAAATCCTATCCTAACCTCTATCGGGGCAAGGAAGTTTTTTACCCTTCGTTTTTTCGTCACGTGGATTTTTTCTGTAAAATGGGATCCCCGTGGCTGGTCTATGATTTACCATCGCTGGAGAGTGGTGCACCATGGTACTGCAATGTTTCAAATCCATGCACTCATTTCTAAAGGTCGTACGGCACCGTTTCGTCATTTTGGACGGATGTTGCACCTCGCACCGCAGATGTTGCACCCTGTGGAAATCGATTCTTCGGAGGGCCATAACTCTTGGCTCGTTTAGAGTTACGGGAGCCATAACCAGTCAAAACGAAGTATCTGTGAGTTCTACAGCTATGACGGCTTTCAGCCGTCACTAGTTAGTTTCATACCCAAAAAATCCTATCCGAACCTCAATCGGGTCATGAAATTTTTTACCCTTCGTTTTTTCGTCACGTGGATTTTTTCTGTAAAACGGGATCCCCGTGGCTGGTCAATGATTTACCATCGATGGAGAGTGGTGCACCATGGTACTGCACCGTTTCAAATCCATGCACCCATTTCTAAAGGTCGTACGGCACGGTTTTGTCATTTTGGACGGATGTTGCACCTTGCACCGTAGATGTTGCACCCTGTGGATATCGATTCTTCGGAGGGCCATAACTCTTGGCTCGTTTAGAGTTACGGGAGCCATAACCATTCAAAATGAAGGTATCTGTGAGTTCTACAGCTATGATGGCTTTCAGCCACCATTGTTTAGTTTCATACCCAAGAAATCCTATCCGAACCTCAATCGGGTCATGGAAGTTTTTTACCCTTCGTTTTTTCGTCACGTGGATTTTTTCTGTAAAACGGGATCCCCGTGGCTGGTCAATGATTTACCATCGCTGGAGAGTGGTGCACCATGGTACAACACTGTTTCAAATCCCTGCACCCATTTCTAAAGGTCGTACGGCACGGTTTCGTCATTTTGGACGGATGTTGCACCATGCGCCGTAGATGTTGCACCCTATGGATATCGATTATTCGGAGGGCCATAACACTTGGCTCGTTTAGATTTACGGGAGCCATAACTAGTCAAAATGAAGGTATCTGTGAGTTCTACAGCTATGGCAGCTTTCATCCGTCACTGGTTAGTTTCATACCCAAAAATTCCTATCCGAACCTCAATCGGGTCAAGGAAGTTTTTTACCGTTCGTTTTTTCGTCACGTGGATTTTTTCTGTAAAACGGGATCCCCGTGGCTGGTCTATGATTTACCATCGCTGGAGAGTGGTGCACCATGGTACTGCATCGTTTCAAATCCATGCACCCATTTCTAAAGGTCGCACGACACTGTTACGTCATTTTGGACGGATGTTGCACCTTGCACCGCAGATGTTGCACCCTGTGGAAATCGATTCTACGGAGGGCCATAACTCTTGGATCGTTTAGAGTTACGGGAGCCATAACCAGTCAAACGAAGGTATCTGTGAGTTCTACAGCTATGACAGCTTTCAGCAGTCACGGGTTAGTTTCATACCCAAAAAATCCTATCCGAACCACAATCGGGTCATGAAAGTTTTTTACCCTTCGTTTTTTCGTCACGTGGATTTCTGCTGTAAAACGGGATCTCCGTGGCTGGTCAATGATTTACCACTCTGGAGAGTGGTGCACCATGGTACAGCACCGTTTCATATCCATGACCCATTTCTAAAGGTCGTACGACACGGTTTCGTCATTTTGGACGGATGTTGCACCTTGCACCGTAGATGTTGCACCCTGTGGATATCGATTATTCGGAGGGCCATAACTCTTGGCTAGTTTAGAGTTACGGGAGCCATTACCAGTCAAAACGAAGGTATCTGTGAGTTCTACAGCTATGGCAGCTTTCAGTCGTCACTGGTTAGTTTCATACCCAATAAATCCTATCCGAACCCAATCGGGTCAAGGAAGTTTTTTACCCTTCGTTTTTTCGTCACGTGGATTTTTTCTGTAAAACGGGATCCCCGTGGCTGGTCTATGATTTACCATCGCTGGAGAGTGGTGCACCATGGTACTGCAATGTTTCAAATCCATGCACTCATTTCTAAAGGTCGTACGACACTGTTTCGTCATTTTGGACGGATGTTGCACCTTGCACCGTAGATGTTGCACCCTGTGGATATCGATTCTTCGGAGGGCCATAACTCTTGGCTTGTTTAGAGTTACGGGAGCCATAACCAGTCAAAACGAAGGTATCTGTGAGTTCTACAGCTATGACAGCTTTCAGCCGTCACTGGTTAGTTTTATACCCAAAAAAATCCTATCCGAACCTCTATCGGGGCAAGGAAGTTTTTTACCCTTCGTTTTTTCGTCACGTGGATTTTTTCTGTAAAATGGGATCCCCGTGGCTGGGCTATGATTTACCATCGCTGGAGATTGGTGCACCATGGTACTGCAATGTTTCAAATCCATGAACTCATTTCTAAAGGTCGTACAGCACCGTTTCGTCATTTTGGACGGATGTTGCACCTTGCACCGCAGATGTTGCACCCTGTGGAAATCGATTCTTCGGAGGGCCATAACTCTTGGCTCGTTTAGAGTTACGGGAGCCATAACCAGTCAAAACGAAGTATCTGTGAGTTCTACAGCTATGACGGCTTTCAGCCGTCATTAGTTAGTTTCATACCCAAAAAAATCCTATCCGAACCTCAATCGGGTCATGAAATTTTTTACCATTCGTTTTTTCGTCACGTGGATTTTTTCTGTAAAACGGGATCCCCGTGGCTGGTCAATGATTTAACATCGGTGGAGAGTGGTGCACCATGGTACTGCACCGTTTCAAATCCATGCACCCATTTCTAAAGGTCGTACCTCACGGTTTTGTCATTTTGGACGGATGTTGCACCTTGCACCGTAGATGTTGCACCCTGTGGATATCGATTATTCGGAGGGCCATAACTCTTGGCTCGTTTAGAGTTACGGGAGCCATTACCAGTCAAAATGGAGGTATCTGTGAGTTCTACAGCTATGGCAGCGTTCACCCGTCACTGGTTAGTTTCATACCCAAAAAATCCTATCCGAACCTCAATCGGGTCAAGAAAGTTTTTTACCCTTCGTTTTATGTCACATGGATTTTTTCTGTAAAACGGGATCCCCGTGGCTGGTCTATGATTTACCATCGCTGGAGAGTGGTGCACCATGGTACTGCAATGTTTCAAATCCATGCACTCATTTATAAAGGTCGTACGGCACTGTTTCGTCATTTTGGACGGATGTTGCACCTTGCACCGTAGATGTTGCACCCTGTGGATATCGATTCTTCGGAGGGCCATAACTCTTGGCTCGTTTAGAGTTACGGGAGCCATATCCAGTCAAAACGATGGTATCTTTGAGTTCTAAAGCTGTGGCAGCTTTTAGCCGTCACTGGTTAGTTTCATACCCAAAAAATCCTATCCGAACCTCAATCGGGTCATGGAAGTTTTTTACCCTTCGTTTTTTCGTCACGTGGATATTTTCTGTAAAACGGGATCCCCGTGGCTGGTCAATGATTTACCATCGCTGGAGAGTGGTGCACCATGGTACAGCGCCGTAGATGTTGCACCCTATGGATATCGATTGTTCGGAGGGCCATAACTCTTGGCTCGTTTAGAGTTACGGGAGCCATAACAAGTCGAAACGAAGGTATCTGTGAGTTCTACAGCTATGCCAGCTTTCAGCCGTCACTGGTTAGTTTCATACGCAAAAAATCCTACCCGAACGTCAATCGGGCCATGGAAGTTTTTTACCCTTCGTTTTTTCGTCACGTGGATTTTTTCTGTAAAACGGGATCCCCGTGGCTGGTCAATGATTTACCATTGTTGGAGAGTGGTGCACCATGGTACTGCACCGTTTCAAATTCATTCACACATTTCTAAAGGTCGTACGGCACGGTTTCGTCATTTTAGACGGATGTCGCAACTTGCACCGTAGATTGCACCCTGTGGATATCGATTATTCGGAGGGCCATAACTCTTGGCTCGTTTTATAGTTACGGGAGCCATTACCAGTCAAACGAAGATATCTGTGTGTTCTACAGCTATGACAGCTTTAAGCCGTCACTGGTTAGTTTCATACCCAAAAAATCCTATCCGAACCTCAATCGGGTCAAGGAAGTTTATTACCCTTCGTTTTTTCGTCACGTGGATTTTTTCTGTAAAACGGGATCCCCGTGGCTGGTCTATGATTTACCATCGCTGGAGAGTGGTGCACCATGGTACTGCATCGTTTCAAATCCATGCACCCATTTCTAAAGGTCGTATGGCACTGTTACGTCATTTTGGACGGATGTCGCACCTTGCACCGTAGATGTTGCACCCTGTGGATATCGATTATTCGGAGGGCCATAACTCTTGGCTCGTTTAGAGTTACGGGAGCCATTACCAGTCAAACGAAGGTATCTATGTGTTCTACAGCTATGACAGCTTTAAGCCGTCACTGGTTAGTTTCATACCCAAAAAATCCTATCCGAACCTCAATCGGGTCATGGAAGTTTTTTACCCTTCGTTTTTTCGTCACGTGGATTTTTTCTGTAAAACGGGATCTGTTTGCACAAAAAATGGACAAACACCTCCAAGTCGTATTATTTTAGTTGAGTATGTGTGATTTTCAATGATTTTAGATGAGTATGTAAATATGAGAAAAGTAAGGGCTGAAATGTAAAAGACACGCAGATTTATAGTGGTTCGGCCAGAATGTGCCTACGTCCACTTTATATGTTATTATCTTTCTTCTTCCAGATTACAAGTACAATGCTTTGTATACAAGTGTATGAAAGTAGTTTGAAAGTTCCTTCCTTGCTTGAGCTCTCAAACTTGTCTGCCATTGTTGTACCCCTGCCCCTCTATTTATAGAGTGAGGTAGGGGGCAGGGGTCTTGGATGTATATAGCTGCCAGCGGGCCTGGGCCGAGACAATCTGGACTGGCAATCACCTGGTTCGGTGAGGCTCCATTCGGCCGTGCTTGGAGTTACTTTGGTCATGGTGGTTCGGTTGTAGAGGTGGTTCGGTGTTGGAGTTGAAGAGGTGGTGATTGGTCCGGTATCAACCTCATTCGGTAGTATATTGGAGAGGCTGGTCCGGTGGAGGTGATGGCTGTGCCTTGCCGAATGGACATAGCCGAATGAGGTGATGCCGAATAAGGTGATGGTTGTGCCTTGCCGAATGGACATAGCCGAATGAGGTGATGCCGAATGAGGTGTTGGTTGTGCCTTGCCGAATGGACATAGCCGAATGAGGTGATGCCGAATGATGGGGCCGAATGGAGGCTTGGGGCCGAATGTGCTTCTTCGTGGAGAATGTTGGATGGACTTCTATGTTAGCATTGAGCTTCTTGGCTATCGAATGAAGTGGAGGTTGCGAGCCCGGGTAAAACTGTGACTTCTCGGTCTCGAGATCTTCTGGGTGAGAATTCGCCCAACATTTGCCCCCCAAAGTGGGGCACGTGCTTGCATGTGTCGCGCTTTGTTTCCCTGTGGTAGAAAGGCTTGTTTCGTAACGCTATGGGCTGGATGTTCATATCCTGCTGATGTCCTGCAAAGGAATTTAATTCATAGTTTTAGTGTGGTTTTAGATAACGATCGTTCGGGATCGAGATATTTGAAATGAAGCTAATCGTGTCGTTCGAGGCGAGCAAGTGTGCCCCGAGGGGGCTTAGCATTATTGATGCCAGGTTCACGTCAGAGTGGATCCTTGGATCGTTTGTCAAGATGGTTCATCGCCAGCTCAGAGCATGCCTAGGGATCGTTCGCGACCCCGTACATGTGTAAGTAGCTTGGCCATTTCATAATTATCAGAATCAAATATCCGTTTCACCTATGAGTTTAAAAAAAAGGCGTGTCAAAGTGTAACTTCCCACGACGATAGGGTTAATAACCATTCAGAGCGTGCCTATGGACCATTCGTGGTCGCGTACACGTGTAAACGATTAATCCATGTTAGTGAGAGTTTTACGACTTATTCATCGTTATCATAATCCTTATTTTATTAGTTAGTTCTGGAGTTCGGTACTTATCTGCGTGAGGCGCCTTGCGTGCCCCCTGTTTCTGGTTTCTGCTGGTAGAGACAGTTTTATTCGGTTGTTGGTTGGACCGGTACGCTGGTCCGGTATGTTGGTCCGGTAGGCCGAACCAGCTGGTTCGGCAATCCTGAGTTTGCCTATATATAGAGGCTACCCCCCTTAGTTTTCCCTTACCGAACCAAAGAGAGCCGAATCAATTTTTAGCCGAACCAAACTTCTGCCGAACCAAGCTTATACCGAATTAGGTATATATTCTTTTGCCGAATGGTTTTTTATCACCGAATGAATATGATTGCCGAATGCACACGAAGGGTTTTGTTTTACCGAATGATATGTATACCGGATGTGTTTTTTAGTGCCGAATGGACTTATGACCCCATTGCCGAATGAACTTAAGTCCCTAGTGCCGAATGAGCATAAGACCCTAGTGCCGAATGAACTTTGTATTCGGTCTTTGGGTGGAACTCTGGACTTATGTATGCTTGCTTGTATTCTTGTTCTAACATCATGTTTTTCACTTTTGTGTATGCAGATAAATGTCTCGCAAGGCGGAAACACGATCAGACAGACGGAAATCCAATGATGGAGGAGAGTCTTCTTCTGTGCCCCCAGCCCAACCAGGATCTGGGCAACATCGACCTGTTCCGAGGTCGTTGGTGGACGGACATGGTCCACAGGAACTTCTGGTCTCCCCTCCCGACTGCTTTCCTAGCTCCCTAAAGGAGGAGCAACTTGACGTTATATCCCGTTCCTTTGGGATAGACAGGGCTCTTATGCTGTTACCGGGGGAGGGGGTCATGCCATATGATCCCCCTGAGGGGTACTTCGCTTATAGCCGGTACCATTGCATGTGCGGGGCTATTCCTCCAATCAACGCCTGGATACTAAGCTTCGTCACTTATCTGAAGGTGGCTCCATTCCAGCTTCAGCCCAACTCTTATGCCATTCTGGTATGCTTATATGCTATCTTCCAGAAGAGATATGGGCGCGCCCCCTCCAACCGGGAAATACGATATCTGTACAATCTGAGGGGGTACAGGAAGGGGTCCCCATATATTAGCTTGGAGTCAGCCGTTTCCTTCAAGCCTGTTTTGGATTTATACTCGAAGTATAGCATGTTCAAGAAGGAATGGTTCTTTGTCAGGGATGACTCCGTCTCTATTCGCCGATTTACCTCCGGATGTAAGTAAAAACTCTACTCATAATTCCTGTCTTGGCTGTAATTCACTCTCTTATGCGCTTTTATTTCTTGCTAGCGACAGGTGGTTTTGCGGTTGTGGAAGATGATCGCTTGGTTCGGATGGCAGCAGAAATTGAAGCTATTTCCGGGAGAGACAGATCGGCTGCTTATCTGATTAGGAATGCCAGGCTCTTGTCGTATAATTTGATCCTCCCACATCAGTCCGTAGTCAAACAGAGGGACACGGCAGAAGAGAAGGCTGCCCAGCCTAGAGGTGGGGTGACAGCGAAGGGTGGCAAGAGGAAGCCCTTTGCACAACGTCCAGTCGTAGGAGGCAAGAAGCTCAAGGAGTCCGATGGCCCTTCTCCAAGTACTTGCCCGGATGTCCCGGAGGAGGAAGGTGTGGAAGAGGAGGAAGGAGGTGAAGTTGGAGAAGGGTCGGAGGGTGGAGGAGATGGCGATGGTCAGGGTGGTAGCGGTGTTGCTGCTCTAACCTCTGAGCAGGACCTCGAACTGGATGAGGCTCTCCGTCGGGCCTTCGGGGAGTCGGAGGGAGAGTCGGAAACGGAGAAGGGAACGGAGAAGGCAAAGGAAACCGGCAAAGCTGTGGCTGGCACTGACCCATCCTCTAAGGGTTCCTCAGCTAGGGTGATTCCGGCGATGCAAGGTGAACTTTTGTCTTCTGCCGATTCTATTTTCGATAAGGACTTAGAAAATTTTTTACGGTTCACTTCCGTCCTGGAATGAGATCCAGGACTTATTGCAGTATCCCACTCCTCCGCCGGGTTTGTATAACAGATGTGTCTCCTCACTTTTCTTTCTTTTTAACTTAGCACATTTTTTGAATTGCGGATTATTGTATGTTCGTAACATTTGTTCTTTATTCCAGGGGCAGGCCAGGCGGGTAAAACGTCGGATGTTCGACACCGCCTTGAACAATTTAAGTCGAGGAGAGCTTCCGCGAAACCTTCTACTGATCGCACTGGGGACGTAGTCAAGTACCGCCCTCTTCTTGGGGTCATCGAAGAGGGCATTCAGAAAAGGAAGCGGAGCCGTTCCTTATTTGAGTCTTCTTCTGCTTCGCAGCTTCCTACTCTGTCTCCCCCTACTCAGCCTCCTTGTGATACTACGGAGGAGAGCACGGAGCCCTGCCCCCCTCCTCCTCCTTCCAAGAGTTCTACTGTCATTCATATAAGGCGTCCCGATGTGCCTCGCCCCGTGCCTCGTGACCCTTTTGCCGGCCATCCTGATTTAGACCCAAGTTTTCGGGACATTTCATTCGATGAGACCACGGGCGAGCACCTACTTCCCCGCAACCCCATGGTAAGAGTGCTGGACGAGGCCAAATCTTTAGATCTTGATTTACTTACTACACGGGTAGTCACCATGGGGGACGAGGCCAAGGCTAATATTGATCGGGTGGCCGAAGAGACTAAGAAGTTAATGGAGCATCATGCTCGATTGGTCAAGGCCGGGGAGGAGATTGGGAGTGCTAACATTCGGTTAAGGCTAAAGGTTGCCGATCAGGCCAAGCAGCTTGCCGACCAAGCCATCCAGATCTCCCAGCATGAGGAAGCTTCCCAGCGTCTGAAAGAGACCATGGAGAAGGCAAGTAGGGCGGAGTTACGGAAAATGGAGGTCACCTGCAGGGAGCGGATTAACATGGCTATTACAACGGTGGATGAGGTTCGAAATGCGGATCTCGAGCGGGTAGAGGAGTTGTCAGGGAGGCTCGAGGCTGCGGAGATGGCTCAGGCCGAGTTGAAGGAGGAGATGGAGGAGATGAGGAGGTCCCTCAAGTTGAAGGAAGAGGAAATGAGGAGGTCACTCCAGGCTGACTGCTTGAGATACCAATCAGAGAGGGACGTCGCCATCACCAAGTTGCAAGCTTCCGAGGCCCGGGTGAGGGAGTTTGAGGAAAACGAGGGGATGATGGATGAGATGTTGCAGGATATGTACTTCCACACTTGGAAGGAGGGCGGCTTGTCTTGGATGGACGATTACCCTCGGGTCATGGCCAAGGTGTATCTCCAGGCTTTAGAGGAGGCCAGGGTGAATGCGGGTAAGGAAGGCGGAGAGGCTTTCAACTTGAGTGCGGTTACTGCTCAGTTCTCAAAGGAGGAGCAAGCGGCGGTGAAGGAGGGGATGCGGCTACTCGCTGCAGAGGAAGCGGGCGTGCAGTTGGATGATGAGGATCAAGCGGCGGATGCTGGTGAGTTATTCTTTTCCCTTTCTTTTCTTTTCGTGTTTTCATAACTTGATCGTTCGTTTAATGAATTCCTCTTCTGATCTGGACAGGTGGGACTTCAGATCCACATGCTGGGGGCTCCGATCCTGCGGCTAAGTAGGCTGGGGGAGTTGGTGATGGAGTGTGGATGCATCTGCCATCTTTTTGTTTCTTTTTTATCACTGTTCATGTTAGTCTTTGATATGCAACTGTAATAAAATTATTTGCAAAGAATAACTTCGTGTGATCTTATAATATAAGTTGATTTTGTCATGTTCAAATGTTGTTGCTATCTTTATGTGCTGTGTGAGAAGTATAATTATGTATATGCCTGTGATTCCACTTGTGTTTGATGTTAAGTTTTTGCTTGAAATATAATTTCACGTTTTGCAATGTCAGTGTATGAATAAGTTATAGTTACGCATTTATGTACAAGAGAAGAGAGTACCGCCCTTTATGTTTTATTCGCAGGCGGTAGCTTTGAGTGTCTTGTGTAACTGTTCACGGGTATAGCAGAGCGCCCTGCTACCCAGCATGCAGGCTTAGAGCCTCATGAGTGAATGCTTCCTATTTGGTTTCCTGTACTTTAGAGTTTGTCATACAGGATAGGAGAAAAATATTTAAATGAAATGGAAATATAGTAAAAGTAAAACTTCCAGTCACGGAAGGCCGTCGATGTGCTTAAGTTCGTGGCAAACGGGTTTTGTAGTCACTTTCCCTAGCTGTGGGTCTTGGAGACATTTGTCACCCATCTTACGCCTCCGCGGGGAGTTTTCTTTTTTACCACAGCCGCACTTAAGACACATCGGAGCCGAGATCGCGCACGGTAACTACCCGAACCGTTATGGTCCGTAATCGTGGGTATTATTCGATTTACCGTGGCCGGCTAGCGTGGGTGCCGTTGGCCGTGAACTACCCCTGGCTGGCCACACCTTATGTTGGGGCTTAAAGTAGGTTCACGGTTACCGACGAGCCGAACGCCGTAATGAGCTGCCATCGGCTATAGTCGGCCTTTATGATGACTTATAATCGGCTCATTACAGTTGGCTTTGAGGGCAGGCGCGCAATGAGTTAACCCGCAGCAGAGGGATGCTGGAGCAAAAGAGTCTCATTGGCGAGTGCATAGAATCGTGGCGTACCTGTTAGGCCTAGTCTAGATGAGGCCGCGGTGCGTCTTGAGTGGAGATGCCATAGGATTTTGTTCAACAGAAAGGGATCAAACTTAACAAGTAGCCAAGACATAAAGGAACAAGTTAAAAAGAGACAAGATTTTTTAAAGTGGTTCGGCACGAAAATGCCTACGTCCACTGGTTCTCTTTGTTAATTCACTTCATATGGGCAGTACAAGTTAAGAAAAGTATCGACGGAGGTGTCGGATGTTCCATGCCCTCTGGAACACCTCTCCGTCCACTGTTGACAAAATGTAAGCTCCGTTGTGGAGATCTTTGTGAATTACATATGGTCCGTCCCAGATGGGGTCCAGTGCCCCGGGGCGCGGAAAGATTCGCCTGAGGACAAGATCTCCTTCTTGTAAGCTGCGATGCTTGACTTTGGAATTGTATAGTGCTGCCACTTTTTGTTTGTGAGCTGCTGCTTTGAGTGCTGCATCGTTTCTCCTTTCCTCAATCAGATCCAAAGACATGAGGAGGAGTTCTTCGTTTTCTTCTGGGTTGTAGTGGATCCTACGGTGGGAAGGCACAATAGTCTCAACTGGGAGCATTGCCTCCGATCCATATGCCAAAGAGAAAGGAGTATGTCCCGTTGATGTTCTGAAAGATGTGCGGTATGCCCATAGTGCCGTAGGAAGTTCGTCCACCCAAGCGCCTTTTGACTTTTCAAGTTTCTTCTTGATTAGGGTTTTGAGAATTTTGTTGACAGCTTCAACTTGTCCGTTTGCCTGAGGGTAAGCTACTGATGAGAAGCTTTTATGAATTCCATGCTCTTGGCACCAGTCGGCAAATTCTTCGCTGTCAAATTGGAGTCCGTTGTCTGATACGATCTTGAGGGGGACTCCATACCTGCACAGAATGTTTTTGATCAAGAAGTTAATAATTTTTGCTGAAGATATTTTGTTTAAAGGTTCCGCTTCCACCCATTTGGTGAAATAATCGACTGCCACTATAGCATATTTGGCTCCGCCTCGGCCCGTTGGCAGTTCGCCAATTAAGTCAATTCCCCATACAGCAAAGGGCCAAGGGCTGGTCATTTGAGTAATTTCGTTTGTGGGCAGTCGAGGGATCTTGGCGAACTTCTGACATCTGTCGCATTTCTTAACGAAGTCTAGGGTATCTTTGTTTAGTGTGGGCCAGTAATATCCATATCGGAGTATCTTTCTTGCCAAAGTCTGTCCTCCAGTGTGATCTCCGCATCCTCCCTGATGGATGTTTGTTAATATCTCCTTGGCTTCCCTTCCGGCGACGCATCTTAATAAGGGGCTAGAGAAGCCACGCCGGTAGAGGATGCCTTCTTGTATTGTGTAGTGGGGAACTTTTCTCAAGATCTTCTTGGCTTCGTCACGCCTGTCGGGTAGTATGCCATCTTGCAAATATTTCCGGATAGGAGTCATCCAGGTTCCTTCTTCGATTGCAGTTATCAGATTTACTTGTTCGAAGCTTGGGGCTAGCTGCCTTGAGATTGCTGGTGCTCCGGGAATGGTGCTGTCCTTCATGCTAGCTTGCTTTGCAAGTTCATCTGCCTCTTGGTTTTCTTCTCGAGGAATGTGTTTGATTAGATAATGGTCCAATTGATCGAGCAGCAGTTTGGTTTTCTTTAGGTATGCTGTGAGTCGTTCTCCTCGAGTCTGGAATTCTCCTAGTACCTGGTTTACGATAAGCTGAGAATCACTATGAATACATAAGGAATTGATTCCAATTTCTAGGGCCAGTTCCAATCCCGCTATTACTGCTTCATATTCAGCATCGTTGTTAGTGGCCGTGAACTCCAATCTCAATGCATAGTACAACTTTCTTCCCCTGGGGGTGATGATCACAATACCTGCCCCCGAGCCTTGTTCGTTCGATGCTCCGTCTACAAAGAGGTTCCACTTGATGTTTTTTGCTACTTCGGATTGTTCCTTGCCTTCGTTGGTAGCGAATTCGGCAATGAAATCAGCCATGGCTTGTCCTTTGATAGCGGTGCGGGGATGGTAGGTGATATCATACTGACTTAGTTCGATGCACCATTTGAGGAGTCGCCCAGAAGTGTCAGGACGATGGAGCACTTGTCTTAGTGGTTGATCGGTTAGAACCCTGATGGAGTGAGACTGGAAGTAGTGTCGCAGTTTCCGTGACGCGATCAATAAACAATATGCTAACTTCTCAAGTTTAGGATATCTGGCTTCTGCCCCCGTAAATCTCTTGCTTACAAAGTAAACCGGACGTTGTGTGCGGTCTTCTTCTCTTACCAAGGCGGCGCTTAGAGCATGAGATGATACAGCGAGGTATAGGTATAACACTTCACCTTCATTTGGAGTTGAGAGTACTGGTGGTCTCTGAAGGTGTTCGATTAGGTTGAGGAAGGCTTTTAAGCATTCGTCGGTCCACTCGAACCTCCCTTTGTCTTTCTTGAGTGCTTCGAAGAAAGGGACACACTTGTCAGTTGCCTTGGAAATGAATCTGCTTAGGGTGGCCACCTTTCCGTTTAGGCTCTGCATTTCTTTCCGAGTGGAAGGTATCCTTATTTCTTTTAAAGCTCGGATTTGTTCAGGGTTTGCTTCGATTCCTCTGGCGTGGACGATGAATCCTAAGAATTTTCCCGATGATACTCCGAAGGAGCATTTTAGAGGATTCAGCTTCATTCCATATCGGCGAAGTACCCGAAACATATCGTCCAGATGGCTTACATGGTCGTTGGCTTTCCTGGACTTCACCAACATGTCATCCACATATACTTCCATAGTACGTCCTATCAGTTCTGCGAACATTTTGTTGACGAGGCGTTGATAGGTAGCTCCAGCATTTTTGAGTCCAAAAGGCATGACTTTGTAACAATATAATCCGCGGTCGGTGATGAAGCTAGTGTGGTCCTGATCGGGAGCGTGCATGGGGATCTGGTTATATCCGGAGTATGCATCCATAAAAGATAGGAGTTCGTGCCCGGCTGTGCTGTCCACGAGTTGGTCAATTCGGGGAAGTGGGAAGCAGTCTTTCGGGCAAGCGTCATTCAGATTGGAGAAGTCAATACATGTTCGCCACTTTCCATTGGCCTTTTTTACTAGCACTGGGTTAGCGATCCATTCTGGGTAGATGGCTTCCCGTATGAAGTCATTAGCAAGTAGATTTTTTACTTCCTCATCAAGGGCTGCTGATCGCTCTGCCCCCATGCTCCTCTTTTTCTGCTTTACTGGTACCTTGGTGGGATCGATGTTCAACATGTGGCACGCTACGTCTGGAGAGATTCCTGTCATATCGGCGTGGGTCCACGCAAATACATCTAAGTTGTGGCGGAGAAAGTCAATGAGTTGACCCTTTAATTCCGTTTTCAGCTGAGATCCGATTTTTAATAGTTTACTTGAATCGTGCTTATCTACAGATACGAATTCCATAGCCTCTGCAGGCTCGGCGGTAGCCTCCTCCTCTTTATCCCGGGGGTCTAGTTCATTGAAGGGATCGCTTGTGTATCGAAGAGGAGGGGCTTTCTTTAGTTGCTATGCCTCCAAGCTTTTCATGCAGAGAGTAGTCTCTGCATCTTTTCCTTTATTCTTTCTGCGGTTGTTGCGAAGCTCAGTTACATAGCAGTCTCGGGCAGCGTCTTGATCTCCTTCTACTTCTCCTATTCCGTTGTCTGTCGGGAATTTCATCTTCAGGCACCAGGGGGCTAGGACAATTTGGAAGTCAGACAAGGCTGGTCTCCCCAAGAAGGCGTTGTAAGCCGAGTGGTTCTCTATTAGCACGAACGTTTGTTTTCGCACCACGGAGCGGGGATGACTTCCTATTTCGACGAAGAGGTCAAGTTGCCCGAGGGGCATTTTTGCATCTCCAGTGAAACCGTGCAGTGGTTTGTCGCAGGGAGACACATCCTTCATTGATAACTTCATTTTGTCGAAAGCATGTTTGAACAAGATGTTTACGGAGCTTCCCGTGTCTATTAGAATCCGAAAAACTTTAGCTGGACCGAACCAGGCAGAGATGACCATAGGATCCATATGTGGGTACTGTCTTCCTTCCAAATCACGCCTACTGAATATGATGTCGTAGTTTTCTTTTCGTTTCGGGTGGCGTTCCTCCGTAATGGAGTTAACATATCCTTCGGCATTTCTAAGCGACTCGCCGTACCTTTCCATCTCTGCCCAACTTCTGTCGGCAATGTGTGGTCCTCCTGAGATGGTAAGGACTACTATCTTCTCTTGACTAGAGCCACTGGTGTTGTGATTGTTGCGACTCCCTCCGCCTACTTCTGGGAGGGGTTGCTTTGAGTTCTCATTGGCAGGAGTTGGAGTCCTGTTCTGACTTTTCACATAACGTTCCAGTCTTCTTCTTCTAATGTGTTCTTCGATCAAGTCCCGAAGATGGTGGCATTCATTGGTGTCATGTCCGTGGGATTCGTGGAAGCGACAGAACTTTCCGGACTTGAGTGCGTTATCTGATTCTTTCTTGTGCGGGGGGCGCTTGTATCCGAGTTCGCCCTGAGTGGCTAGGTAGATGTTTTCGATTGTTTCATTCAAAGGAGTGTAGGAGTCAAATCTTGGCCCTGGTCGATATTGGCGCTTCTCACCCTTTCTGCCCCCAGCATTGTCTCTAGATTCATTTCTTCGAGCGTCCTTAGCTGCAGTGGGAACCTTGTCCTGAATTATCTTGCCTTGTTGCCCTGGCTGCCTCTCCGTAGCAGCGTCTTCAAGTCTCATATACTTTCCAGCTTCATGGAAGAAATCAGGCAAGGTAACTGGTTTTTCCTTAGTTAATCTTCTGGCAAACTTGGTGTCTGGATGCACACCACTACAGAGGGCCATTAGAGTGAGTTTTTCATCGGCATCTTGAACTGCTGCCGCTGCGGCGTTGAACCGTGTTAGATATTGTTGTAGCGTCTCTCCGGTTTTCTGTTTGACATTGGATAGAGAATAAGCATCCCTGGGTTGTTCCACATGGATGCGGAACTGGCTAATAAACCTTTCTTTTAACATCTCCCATGAGTTGATGGATCCTTGGGGTAGATGGCAGAACCAGGAGGTAGCTAGATCTGATAGGAATAGCGGAAAGCATTTACATAATACTCCTTCTGTTGCTCCACTCATGAGCATATGCTGGGTGTATCTCTGCAGGTGTACGATGGGGTCGGAAGTTCCTTTGTAAGGTTCCATGGTTGGCATTTTCCATTCCCGGGGAGTGATGGCAGTTTCGATATTTCGGGTAAAGGGACTGGTGACCCTAGCGCCTATTCCCCGGTCCCTTTGCTCCCGTTGGACACATTCTTTGAATAATCGTGCCATTCGCTCGTCAGAACTTGGAGCGGACAAAAATGAGCTCGGTTCTTCCCTGCGGGATCTATCTCGCCCAGATGACCTGTAGGGATGGTACAGTCTATCACCTCTAGCATTATCCAGTGGTTGTCTTTGGCTGCTTGGATGCACGCTAGGACCAGCTACAGTTGCCCCCCGCCTTGATCTTCCCCTGTGGGGTTCTGTTTCGAGCACATCCATGGGGTCAACTTCGGGCTGGGTTCTAGCTCGGCTCCGTTCAGCGGGGTTTCTATGATTAGGTGGCATGACTGGCTCAGCTACATCCGACCCTCGCCTGGTGCCTCCCCCGCTAGGTTCGGTTCCAAGGGCTTCCTCGAGTCGGAATTCGGGCTGAGTCCGGGCGCGGCCCCTATCATCGTTTTTCCTGTTGATAGCTTGTTCGAAGAGTGAAGACCTTTGTTGCCTCCGGGATCCTCCGGATTGGGATTCACCCCATGATTCAGTGTTGCGGTTGGACTCTTCAGCGTCCCTTAAGCGTGTCATGAGTTGGTCCACCAAAGTTTCTTGTTGGGATGTGAAGCGGTTAGTTACTTCAGCCACAACCCTGTCCAGATCTGCCCTAGTGATTGGTTGTTCCGCTGCGGGACCAGTTGGATTTTCCTGATTTTCATCTGGTACTGCTGTTGAAGTGGGCTGATCTGTGATTGCTGGATCTGGAAGGCTGCTAGTTGCGATGTTCTTTCCTTTGTTAACATCCCTTCTCTGTTTGGAAGGCATGATTTCTAAGCAACGAGTGATGTTGTTAGGAAGAAGGTTGAGTGGGAGAAGATGAAGCCTGAGTTCAGTTCTCAGTGAAAGCACCAAAAATGTTTGCACAAAAAATGGACAAACACCTCCAAGTCGTATTATTTTAGTTGAGTATGTGTGATTTTCAATGATTTTAGATGAGTATGTAAATATGAGAAAAGTAAGGGCTGAAATGTAAAAGACACGCAGATTTATAGTGGTTCGGCCAGAATGTGCCTACGTCCACTTTATATGTTATTATCTTTCTTCTTCCAGATTACAAGTACAATGCTTTGTATACAAGTGTATGAAAGTAGTTTGAAAGTTCCTTCCTTGCTTGAGCTCTCAAACTTGTCTGCCATTGTTGTACCCCTGCCCCTCTATTTATAGAGTGAGGTAGGGGGCAGGGGTCTTGGATGTATATAGCTGCCAGCGGGCCTGGGCCGAGACAATCTGGACTGGCAATCACCTGGTTCGGTGAGGCTCCATTCGGCCGTGCTTGGAGTTACTTTGGTCATGGTGGTTCGGTTGTAGAGGTGGTTCGGTGTTGGAGTTGAAGAGGTGGTGATTGGTCCGGTATCAACCTCATTCGGTAGTATATTGGAGAGGCTGGTCCGGTGGAGGTGATGGCTGTGCCTTGCCGAATGGACATAGCCGAATGAGGTGATGCCGAATAAGGTGATGGTTGTGCCTTGCCGAATGGACATAGCCGAATGAGGTGATGCCGAATGAGGTGTTGGTTGTGCCTTGCCGAATGGACATAGCCGAATGAGGTGATGCCGAATGATGGGGCCGAATGGAGGCTTGGGGCCGAATGTGCTTCTTCGTGGAGAATGTTGGATGGACTTCTATGTTAGCATTGAGCTTCTTGGCTATCGAATGAAGTGGAGGTTGCGAGCCCGGGTAAAACTGTGACTTCTCGGTCTCGAGATCTTCTGGGTGAGAATTCGCCCAACAGGATCCCCGTGGCTGGTCAATGATTTACCATCGCTGGAGACCTTCGTTTTTTCGACACGTGGATTTTTGCGGTAAAACGGGTGTACCGTCGCTGGTCTTCGATTTACCATCGATGGAGAGTGGTGCACCATGGTACCATTCGATTTCAAATCCATGCACGCATTTCAATAAGTCGTACGACACTGTTTCGCCATTTCGGACGGATGTTACACCTTGCACCGTGGATGTTGCACCCTGTAGATATCGATTTTTCGGACGGCCATAACTTCTGGCTCGTTTAGAGTTACGGGAGCCATAACCAGTCAAAACGAAGGCCTAAGTGATTTCTACGGCTCTGACAGCTTTCAGCCGTCAATGGATTGTATAATGCCCAAAAAAGACTATCCGAATCACAATCGGGTCTCGGAAGTTTTTTACCCTTCGTTTTTTCGACACGTGGATTTTTACGATAAAACGGGATTATCGTGGCTGGTCTTCGATTTACCATCGCTGGAGAGTGGTGCACCATGGTACCGTTCTGTTTCAAATCCATGCACGCATTTCAAAAATTCGTACGACACTGTTTCGCCATTTCGGACGGATGTTGCACCCTGTAGATATCGATTATTCGGACGGCCATAACATCTGGCTCGTTTAGAGTTGTAGGAGCCATAACTAGTCCAAACGAAGGCCTTAGTGAGTTCTACGGCTCTGACGGCTTTCAGCCGTCAATGGATTGTTTAATGCCCAAAAAAGACTATCTGAATCTCAATCGGGTCTCGGAAGTTTTTTACCATTCGTTTTTTCGACACGTGGATTTTTACGGTAAAACGGGAGTACCGTGGCTGGTCTTCGATTTACCATCGCTGGAGAGTGGTGCACCATGGTACCATTCCATTTCAAATCCATGCACGCATTTCAAAAAGTCGTACGACGCTTCTTCGCCATTTCGGACGGATGCTGCACCTTGCACCGTGGATGTTGCACCCTGTAGATATTGATTATTCGGACCGCCATAACTTCTGGCTCGTTTAGAGTTACGGGAGCCATAACCAGTCAAAACGAAGGCCGCAGTGAGTTCTACGGCTCTGACAGCTTTCAGCCATCAATGGATTGTTTAATGCCTAAAAAAGACTATGCGAATATCAATCGGGTCTCGGAAGTTTTTTACCCTTCGTTTTTTCGACACGTGGATTTTTACGGTAAAACGAAAGTATCGTGGCTGGTCTTCGATTTACCATCGCTGGAGAGTGGTGCACCATGGTACCGTTCCGTTTCAAATCCATGCATGCATTTCAAAAAGTCGTACGACACTGTTTCGCCATTTCGGACGGATGGTGCACCTTGCACCGTGGATGTTGCACCATGTAGATATCGATTATTCGGACGGCCATAACTACTGGCTCGTTTAGAGTTACAGGAGCCATAACCAGTCCAAACGAAGGCCTCAGTGATTTCTACGGCTCTGACGGCTTTCAGCCGTCAATGGATTGTTTAATGCCCAAAAAAGACTATCTGAATCTCAATCGGGTCTCGGAAGTTTTTTACCCTACGTTTTTTCGACACGTGAATTTTTACGGTAAAACGGGAATACCGTGGCTGGTCTTCGATTTATCATCGCTGGAGAGTGGTGCACCATGGTACCGTTCCATTTCAAATCCATGCACGCATTTCAAAAAGTGGTACGACACTGTTTCGCCATTTCGGATGGATGTTGCACCTTGCACCGTGGATGTAGCACCCTGTAGATATCGATTATTCGGACGGGCTTAACTTCTGCCTCTTTTAGAGTTAAGGGAGCCATAATCAGTCCAAACAAAGGCCTCAGTGAGTTCTACGGCTCTGATCGCTTTCAGCCGTCAATGGATTGTTTAATGCCTAAAAAAGACTATCCGAATCTCAGTCGGGTCTCGGAAGTTTTTTACCCTTCGTTTTTTCGACACGTGGATTTTTACGGTAAAACGGGAGTACCGTGGCTGGTCTTTGATTTACCATCGCTGGAGAGTGGTGCACCATGGTACCGTTCCGTTTCAAATCCATGCACGCATTTCAAAAAGTGGTACGACACTGTTTCGCCATTTCGGACGGATGTTGCACCTTGCACCGTGGATGTTGCACCCTGTAGATATCGATTATTCGGACGACCATAACTTCTGGCTCGTTTAGAGTTACGGGAGCCATAACCAGTCAAAATGAAGGCCTCAGTGAGTTCTACGGCTCTGAGAGCTTTCAGCCGTCAATGGGTTGTTTAATGCCTAAAAAAGACTATCTGAATCTCAATCGGGTCTCCGAAGTTTTTTACTCTTCGTTTTTTCGACGCGTGGATTTTTACGGTAAACGGGAGTACCGTGGCTGGTTTTCGATTTACCATCGCTGGAGAGTGGTGCACCATGGTACCATTCGGCTTCAAATCCATGCACGCATTTCAAAAAGTCGTACGACACTGTTTCGCCATTTCGGACGGATGTTGCACCTTGCACCATTGATGTTGCACCCTGTAAATATCGATTATTCGGACGGCCATAACTTCTTGCTCGTTTAGAGTTAAGGGAGCCATAACCAGTCAAAACGAAGGCCTCAGTGAGTTCTACGTCTCTGACAGCTTTCAACCGTCAATGGATTGTTTAATGCCCAAAAAAGACTATCCGAATCTCAATCGGGTCTCGGAAGTTTTTTACCCTTTGTTTTTTCGACACGTGGATTTTTACGGTAAAACGGGATTGCCGTGGCTGGTCTTCGATTTACCATCGCTGGAGAGTGGTGCATCATGGTACCGTTCCGTTTCTAATCCATGCACGCATTTCAAAAAGTCTAACGACACTGTTTCGCCATTTCGAACGGATTTTGCACCTTGCACCGTGGATGTTGCACCCTGTAGATATCGATTATTCGGACGGCCATAACTTCTGGCTCGTTTAGAGTTACGGGAGCCATAACCAGTCCAAACGAAGGCCTCAGTGAGTTCTACGGCTCTGACAGCTTTCAGCCGTCAAGGGAATGTTTAATGCCCAAAAAAGACTATCCGAATATCAATCGGGTCTCGGAAGTTTTTTACCTTTCGTTTTTTCGACACCTGGATTTTTACGGTAAAACGGGGGTACCGTGGCTGCTCTTCGATTTACCATCGCTGGAGAGTGGTTCACCATGGTACCGTTCCTTTTCAAATCCATGCACGCATTTCAAAAAGTCGTACGACACTGTTTCGCCATTTCGGACGGATGTTGCACCTTGCACCGTAGATGTTGCACCCTGTAGATATCGATTATTCGGACGGCCATAACTTCTGGCTCGTTTAAAGTTACGGGAGTCATAACCAGTCAAAACGAAGGCATCAGTGATTTCTACGGCTATGACAGCTTTAAGCCGTCAATGGATTGTTTAATGGCCAAAAAAGAATATCCGAATCTCAATCAGGTCTTTGAAGTTTTTTACCCTTCGTTTTTTCGACACGTGGATTTTTACGGTAAAACGGGAGTACCGTGGCCGGTCTTCGATTTACCATCGTTGGAGAGTGGTGCACCATGGTACCGTTCCGTTTAGAATCCATGCACGCATTTCAAAAAGTCGTACGACGCTGTTTCGCCATTTCGGACGGATGCTGCACCTTGCACCGTGGATGTTGCACCCTGTAGATATCGATTATTCGAACGGCCATAACTTCTGGCTCGTTTAGAGTTACGAGAGCCATAACCAGTCAAAACGAAGGCATCAGTGATTTCTACGGCTATGACAGCTTTAAGCCGTCAATGGATTGTTTAATGGCCAAAAAAGAATATCCGAATCTCAATCAGGTCTTTGAAGTTTTTTACCCTTCGTTTTTTCGACACGTGGATTTTTACGGTAAAACGGGAGTACCATGGTTGGTCTTCGATTTACCATCGTTGGAAAGTGGTGCACCATGGTACCGTTCCGTTTAGAATCCATGCACGCATTTCAAAAAGTCGTACGACGCTGTTTCGCAATTTCGGACGGATGTTGCACCTTGCACCGTGGATGTTGCACCCTGTAGATGTCGATTATTCGGACGGTCATTACTTCTGGCTCGTTTAGAGCTACGGGACCCATAACCAGTCAAAACAAAGGACTCAGTGAGTTCTACGGCTCTGACAGCTTTTAGCCGTCAATGGATTGTTTAATGCCCAAAAAAGACTATCCGAATCTCAATCGGATCTTAGAAGTTTTTTACCCCTCGTTTTTTCGACACGAGGATTTTTACGGTAAAACAGGATTACCGTTGCTGGTCTTTGATTTACCATCTCTGGAGAGTGGTGCACCATTGTACCGTTACGTTTCAAATCCATGCAAGTATTTCAAGAAGTCGTACGACGCTGTTTCGCCATTTCGGATGGATGTTGCACCTTGCACCGTGGATGTTGCACCCTATAGATATCGATTATTCGGACGGCCATAACTTCTGGCTCGTTTAGAGTTACGGGAGCCATAACCAGTCAAAACGAAGGCCTCAGTGAGTTCTACGGCTCTGACAGCTTTCAGCCATCAATGGATTGTATAATGCCCAAAAAAGACTATCCGAATCTCAATCGGTTCTCGGAAGTTTTTTACCCTTCGTTTTTTCGACACGTGGATTTTTACGACAAAACGGGATTACTGTGGCTGGTCTTCGATTTACCATCGCTGGAGAGTGGTGCACCATGGTACCTTTCCGTTTCAAATCCATGCACGCATTTCAAAAAGTTGTACGACACTGTTTCGCCATTTCGGACGGATGTTGCACCTTGCACCGTGGATGTTGCACCCTGTAGATATCGATTATTCGTACGGCCATAACATCTGGCTAGTTTAGAGTTACAGGAGCCATAACCAGTCCAAACGAAGGCCTCAGTGAGTTCTACGGCTCCGACGGCTTTCAGCCGTCAATGGATTGTTTAATGCCCACAAAAGACTATCCGAATCTCAATCGGGTCTCGGAAGTTTTTTACCCTTCGTTTTTTCGACACGTGGATTTTTACGGTAAAACGGGAGTACCGTGGCTGGTCTTCGATTTACCATCGCTGGAGAGTGGTGCACCATGGTACCATTCCATTTCAAATCCATGCACGCATTTCAATAAGTCGTACGACACTGTTTCGCCATTTCGGACGGATGTTGCACCTTGCACCGTGGATGTTGCACCCTGTAGATATCGATTATTCAGACGGCCATAACTTCTGGCTCGTTTAGAGTTACGGGAGCCATAACCAGTCAAAACGAAGGCCTCAGTGATTTCTACGGCTCTGACAGCTTTCTGCCGTCAATGGATTGTATAATGCCAAAAAAAGACTATCCGAATCACAATCGGGTCTCGGAAGTTTTTTACCCTTCGTTTTTTCGACACGTGGATTTCTACGATAAAACGGGATTACCGTGGCTGGTCTTCGATTTACCATCGCTGGAGAGTGGTGCACCATGGTACCGTTCCGTTTCAAATCCATGCACGCATTTCGAAAAGTCGTACGACACTGTTTCGCCATTTTGGACGGATGTTGCACCTTGCACAGTGGATGTTGCACCCTGTAGATATCGATTATTCGGACGGCCATAACATCTGGCTCATTTAGATTTATAGGAGCCATAACCATTCCAAACGAAGGCCTCAGTGAGTTCTACGGCTCTGACGGCTTTCAGCCGTCAATGGATTGTTTAATGCCCAAAAAAGACTATTCGAATCTCAATCGGGTCTCGGAAGTTTTTTACCCGTCGTTTTTTCGACACGTGGATTTTTACGGTAAAACCGGGGTACCGTGGCTGGTTTTCGAATTACCATCGCTGGAGAGTGGTGCACCATGGTACCATTCCATTTCAAATCCATGCACGCATTTCAATAAGTCGTACGACACTGTTTCGCCATTTCGGACGGATGTTGCACCTTGCACCGTGGATGTTGCACCCTGTATATATCGATTATTCGGACGGCCATAACTTCTGGCTCGTTTAGAGTTACGGGAGGCATAACTAGTCAAAACGAAGGCCTCAGTGATTTCTATGGCTCTAACTACTTTCAGCCGTCAATGGATTGTATAATGCCCAAAAAAGACTGTCCGAATCTCAATCGGGTCTCGGAAGTTTTTTACCCTTCGTTTCTTCGACACGTGGATTTTTACGGTAAAACGGGATTACCGTGGCTGGTCTTCGATTTACCATCGCTGGAGAGTGGTGCACCATGGTACCGTTCCGTTTCAAATCCATGCACGCATTTCAAAAAGTCGTACGACACTGTTTCGCCATTTCGGGAGGATGTTGCACCTTGCACCGTGGATGTTGCACCCTGTAGATATCGATTATTCGGACGGCCATAACATCTGGCTCGTTTAGAGTTACAGGAGCCATAACCAGTCCAAACGAAGGCCTCAGTGAGTTCTACGGCTCTGACGGCTTTCAGCCGTCAATGGATTGTTTAATGCCCAAAAAAGACTGTCCGAATCTCAATCGGGTCTCGGAAGTTTTTTACCCTTCGTTTCTTCGACACGTGGATTTTTACGGTAAAACGGGAGTACCGTGGCTGGTCTTCGATTTACCATCGCTGGAGAGTGGTGCACCATGGTTCCATTCCATTTCAAATCCATGCACGCATTTCAATAAGTCGTACGACACTGTTTCGCCATTTCGGACGGATGTTGCACCTTGCACCGTGGATGTTGCACCCTGTAGATATCGATTATTCGGACGGCCATAACTTCTGGCTCGTTTAGAGTTACGGGAGCCATAACCAGTCAAAACGAAGGCCTCAGTGATTTCTATGGCTCTGACAGCTTTCATTCATCAATGGATTTTATAATGCCCAAAAAAGACTATCCGAATCTCAATCGGGTCTCGGAAGTTTTTTACCCTTCGTTTTTTCGACACGTGCATTTTTACGGTAAAACGGGATTACCGTGGCTGGTCTTCGATTTACCATCGCTGGAGAGTGGTGCAACATGGTACCGTTCCATTTCAAATCCATGCACGCATTTCAAAAAGTCGTACGACACTGTTTCGCCATTTCGGACGGATGTTGCACCTTGCACCGTGGATGTTGCACCCTGTAGATATCGATTATTCGGACGACCATAACTTCTAGCTCGTTTAGAGTTACGGGAGCTATAACCAGTCAAATCGAAGGCCTCAGTGAGTTCTACGGCTCTGACCGCTTTCAGCCGTCAATGGATTGTTTAATGCCCAAAAAAGACTATTGAATCTCAATCGGGTCTCGGAAGTTTTTTACCATTCGTTTTTTCGACACGTGGATTTTTACGGTAAAACGAGAGTACCGTGCCTGGTGTTCGATTTACCATCGCCGGAGAGTGGTGCACCATGGTACCGTTCCGTTTCAAATCCATGCACGCATTTCAATAAGTCGTACGACCCTGTTTCGCCATTTCGGAGGGATGTTGCACTTTGCACCATGTATGTTGCACCCTGTAGATATCGATTATTCGGACGGCCATAACTTCTGGCTCGTTTAGAGTTACAGGAGCCATAACTAGTCCAAACGAAGGCCTCAGTGAGTTCTACGGCTCTGACGGCTTTCAGCCGTCAATGGATTGTTTAATGCCCAAAAAAGATTATCCGAATCTCAATCGGGCCTCGGAAGTTTTTTACCCTTCGTTTTTTCGACACGTGGATTTTTACGGTAAAACGGGAATACCGTGGCTGGTCTTCGATTTATCATCGCTGGAGAGTGGTGCACCATGGTACCGTTCCGTTTCAAATCCATGCACGCATTTCAAAAAGTCGTACGACACTGTTTCGCCATTTCGGATGGATGTTGCACCTTGCACCGTGGATGTTGCACCCTGTAGATATCGATTATTCGGACGGCCATAACTTCTGGCTCGTTTAGAGTTACGGGAGCCATAACCAGTCAAAACGAAGGCCTCAGTGAGTTCTACGGCTCTGACCGCTTTCAGCCGTCAATGGATTGTTTAATGCCCAAAAAAGACTATCGAATCTCAATCGGGTCTCGGAAGTTTTTTACCATTCGTTTTTTCGACACGTCGATTTTTACGGTAAAACGAGAGTACCGTGCCTGGTGTTCGATTTACCATCGCAGGAGAGTGGTGCACCATGGTACCGTTCCGTTTCAAATCCATGCACGCATTTCAATAAGTCGTACGACACTGTTTCGCCATTTCGGAGGGATGTTGCACCTTGCACCATGGATGTTGCACCCTGTAGATATCGATTATTCGGACGGCCATAACTTCTGACTCGTTTAGAGTTACAGGAGCCATAACCAGTCCAAACGAAGGCCTCAGTGAGTTCTACGGCTCTGACGGCTTTCAGCCGTCAATGGATTGTTTAATGCCCAAAAAAGATTATCCGAATCTCAATCGGGCCTCGGAAGTTTTTTACCCTTCGTTTTTTCGACACGTGGATTTTTACGGTAAAACGGGAATACCGTGGCTGGTCTTCGATTTATCATCGCTGGAGAGTGGTGCACCATGGTACCGTTCCGTTTCAAATCCATGCACGCATTTCAAAAAGTCATACGACACTGTTTCGCCATTTCGGATGGATGTTGCACCTTGCACCGTGGATGTTGCACCCTGTAGATATCGATTATTCGGACGGGTTTAACTTCTGGCTCGTTTAGAGTTAAGGGAGCCATAAGCAGTCCAAACAAAGGCCTCAGTGAGTTCTACGGCTCTGACCACTTTCAGCCGTCAATGGATTGTTTAATGCCCAAAAAAGACTATCCGATTCTCAATCGGGTCTTGGAAGTTTTTTACCCTTCGTTTTTGCGACACGTGGATTTTTACGGTAAAACGGGAGTACCGTGGCTGGTCTTCGATTTACCATCGCTGGAGAGTGGTGCACCATGGTACCGTTCCGTTTCAAATCCATGCACGTGTTTGCACAAAAAATGGGCAAACACCTCCAAGTCGAGTGATTTAGTTGATTTTATGTGATTCTTAATGATTTAGATGAGTTATGTAAATATGAAAAAAGGCAAGGTGCTGAAATGTAAAAGACACGCAGATTTATAGTGGTTCGGCCAGAACGTGCCTACGTCCACTTTATATGTTATTATCTTCTTTTTTCAGATTACAAGTACAATGCTTGGTGTACAAGTGTATGAAAGTAGTTTGAAAGTTCCTTCCGTGCTTGAGCTCTCAAACTTGTCTGCCATTGTTGTACCCCTGCCCCTCTATTTATAGAGTGAGGCAGGGGGCAGGGGTCTTGGATGTGTATAGCTGCTGGCGGGCCCGGGCTGAAGCAATCTGGACTGGCAATTCTGGTTCGGCGAGCCTCCATTCGGTATGGAGCTTGGACCGGTGATGGAGCGGGATGGAGGTTCATTCGGTGGTGAGGTATGTGGTTGGCTCGGTGCTTGTTTGGACCGGATGTGGAGATGGTCCGGTAGGCCTTCTGGTCCGGCATAGGGGTGTGAAGGATGGTGGACCGGTAGAGAGAAGGAGGCTGTTGGCTACCGAATGAGCATGTGACCTTAGTGCCGAATGAACATGTGACCTTAGTGCCGAATGAACTTGTAGGCTTGCATAGCCGAATGAACATGTACTCCGGATGGACCTTCACTGCCGAATGGAACTTGTTCCTTTGAATTGCCGAATGGACATAGGAGCTGATGGAATGGAGGTCGCAAGCCCGGGTGAAACTGACACTTCTTGGTCTTGAGGTCTTCTGGGTGAAAATTCGCCCAACATTTGCCCCCCAAAGTGGGGCACGTGCTTGCATGTGTCGCGCTTTGTTTCTCTGCGGTAGGAAGGCCTGTATTGTAACGTCATGGGCTGGATGTTCGTATCCTGTTGATGTCCTGCAAAGGAATTTACAGTTTTAGTGTGATTTCCAATGACGATCGTTCAGGATCGAAATGTTTGAGATAAAGTGAATCGGGCCGTTCGGGGCGAGAGAGTGTGCCCCGAGGGGGTTTAGCATTATCGATGCCAGGTTCACGTTAGAGTGAGTCCCTGGATCGTTTGTCAAGGTGGTTTATCGCCAGCTCAGAGCATGCCTATGGATTGTTCGCGACCCCGTACATGTGTAAGTAGCTTAGCCATTTCGTAGTTATCAGAATTAAATATCTATTTAGCCGATGAGCTTAAAAAAGGATGTCAGAGTGCAAATTCTCACGACGATAGGGTTAATAGTCGTTCAGAGCGTGCTTATGGACCGTTCGTGGTCGCGTACACGTGTAAATGATTAACCCATGTTAGTGAGAGATTCACGACTCATTCATTGTTATCATATTCTCTACTTTATTAGTAGGTCCTAGAGTTCGGTACTTATCTGAGTGAGGCGCTCCGCATGCCCCTTGTTCCTTGTTTTAGCTGGTAGAGATAGCTTCATTCGGTTCTTTTGTTGGTCCGGCATGGATAGTTTCATTCGGTATTTGGTTGGTCCGGTATGTTTGGTATTGGTCCGGTGTTCCGGTCCGGTAGGCTGAACCAGTTGGTTCGGCAATCCTGAGCTCACCTATATATAGAGGCTACACCCCCCTTGGTTTCTTCTTACCGAACCAGAGAGCCGAATCAGCTGACCACCGAACCAAATCTTCTGCCGAACCAAGCTTTTTCCATATCAGGTACATACTTTTTTGCCGAATGGGTTTGATTGCCGAATACACACGAAAGAATTCAAATGCCGAATGGACTTGAGACATCAGTGCCGAATGAACTTTCGTTATTAGTGCCGAATGAGCTTTAAACATCGTTGCCGAATGAACTTACTACCGAATGAACTTGATATCTTAGCGGAATTCCGGACTTATGCATTCCTTTTTTGTTTACATCTCCGTATCCCTTGTTCTAACAACCTGTCTTTCCACTTTTGTGTATGCAGATAAATGTCTCGCAAGGCAGAAACTCGATCGGATAGAAAAAAGTCTAAAGGTACAGGAGAGTCTTCCTCCTCCGTGCCCCCAGCCCAATCAGGATCTGGGCAGCATCGACCGGTCCCGAGGTCGTTAGTGGACGGATATGGTCCACAGGAACTTCTGGTTTCCCCGCCCGATTGCTTTCCTAGCTCCCTAAAGGAGGAGCAACTTGATGTCATCTCTCGTTCCTTTGGGATAGACAGGGCTCTCATGCAGCTGCCGGGAGAGGGAGTGATGCCGTATAATCCCCCCGAAGGTTACTTTGCTTACAGCAGGTACCATTGCATGTGTGGTGCTATCCCTCCTATCAATGCCTGGATAGTCAGTTTTACCACATATTTGAAAGTAGCTCCATTCCAGCTTCAGCCGAACTCCTATGCCATTCTGGTAAGCCTCTTCGTCATCTTCCAGAGGAGATACGGGTGCCCTCCTTCTAACCGGGAAATTCGGTATTTGTATAACCTGAGGGGCTACAAGAAGGGGTCTCCGTATATTAGTCTGGAAGCGGCCGTGCCCTTCAAACCGGTCTTGGACTTATATTCAAAGTTCACCATGTTCAAGAAGGAATGGTTCTTTGTCAAGGACGATTCTGTTTCTTTCCGCCTTTTCACTTCCGGCTGTAAGATTAATTTCATTTATATTTTCCATGTTCTGACTGTAGTGCTTCTTCTGACACGCTTCTATTTCTTGCTAGCGACAGGTGGCATTGCCGTCGTGGAAGATGATTCTTTGGCGCGGATGGCTGCTGGAATAAAGGCCATTCCTGCGACGGACAGGTCGGCTTCGTTCCTGATCAGGAACGCTACCCTCCTGCAGTACAATTTGATCCAGGCGCACCAGTCCGTTGTGAAGCAGAGGGACACGGCTGAGGAGAAGGCTGCTAAAGCTAAGGAGGGGGTCACGGTGAAGAGTGGCAAGAGAAAACCCTTTGCACAGCATCCCGTCGCGGGGGGCAAGAAGCTTAAAGAATCGGAGGGCCCCTCTCCTAGTACTTGCCCGATCATTCCGGAGGAGGAAGGTGTGGAAGAGGGCGAAGGAGGCGATATGGAAGGAGAGTCGGAAGGCGGAGGAGATGGAGATGGTCAGGGTGGTAGTGGTGCTGGTGCCTTAACTTCTGGGCAAGACTCTGAGCTGGATGAGGCCCTCCGCCAGGCCTTCGGGGAATCGGAAGGGGAATCGGGAGCGGAGAAGGCGAAGGAGACTGGCAAGGTCGGGGCTGGTGCCGATCTATCCCCCAGGGGTTCCTCAGCCAGGGTGACTTCGGCGGTGCAAGGTGAACTTTTGTCCTCTGTCGATTCCATTTTCGATAAGGACTTAGAAATATTTTATGGTTCACTCCCGTCCTGGAATGAGATTCAGGACTTATTGCAGTATCCACTCCTCCGCAGGGTTTGTATAATAGACGTGCCTTCACACTTTTCTCTCTTTTTACTTAACATGTTTCCTGAATTGTGGACCATTGTATGTTCGTAACACTTGTTCTTTATTCCAGGGGCAGGCCAGGTGGTTTAAACATCAGACGTTCGACACCGCCTCGAACAGTTCAAGTTGATGAGAGCTTCTGCGAAGCCTTCCACTGGTCGTACTGGGGACGTGGTCAAATACCGTCCTATTCTTGGGGTCATCGAAGAGGGCATTCAGAAAAAGAAGAGGAGTCGTTCTTTGTTTGAGCCTTCCCCTGGTCCGCAGCTCCATGTTCAGCCTCCTCGTGATGCCACGGAGGAAAGCACGGAGTTTATCCCCCCTCCACCTCCTTTCAAGAATCCCACAGTTATCCGTATAAGGCGTTCTGATGTGCCTCGTGACCCCTTTGCTGGTCATCCTGATTTAGACCCAAGTTCTCGGGATATTTCATTTGATGAGGCCACGGGTGAGCACCTCCTTCCCCGCAACCCCATGGTACGAGTGTTAGACGAGGCTAAGTCTCTAGATCTTGATCTGCTTACCACTCGGGTAGTTACCATGGGAGACGAGGCCAAGGCTAATATTGATCGGGTGGTTGAGGAGACCAAGAAGTTAATGAAATATCATGCTCAATTGGTCAAGGCCGGGGAGGAGATTGGAAGTGCTAATATTCGGTTGCGGCTGAAGGTTGCTGATCAGGCCGAACAGCTTCCCGGTCAAGCTGTTCAGATTTCTCGGCACGAGGAAGCCTCCAGGCGTCTGAAAGAGACCATGGAAAAGGCTAGTAGGGCGGAATTACGGAAGATGGAGGCCGCCTGTAAGGAGCGGATCGACATGGCCATTGCGACAGTGGATGAGGTTCGGAATGCGGATCTCGAGAAGGTAGAGGAGTTGTCTGGGAGGCTTGAGGCTGCGGAGATGGCTCAAGTCAAGTTAAAGGAGGAGATGGAGGAGATGAGGAGGTCTCTCCAGGCTGACTGCTCGAGATACCGATCAGAGAGGGATGCCGCTGTCGCCAAGTTGCAGGCTTCCGAGGCCAGGGTGAGGGAGTTCGAGGAGAATGAGGGGATGATGGACGAGATGCTGTAGGACATGTACTTCCGCACTTGGAAGGAGGGCAACTTGTCTTGGATGGATGACTATCCCCGGGTCATGGCCAAGATATATCTCTGGGCTTTAGAGGAGGCCAGGGTCGATGCGGGTAAGGAAGGTGGAGTGGCTTTTAGCCTGGATGTGGTCACTGCTCAGTTCTCGAAAGAGGAGTAAGTGGCGGTGAAGGAGGGGATGCGGTTGCTCGCTGCGGAGGAAGCGGGTGTGCAACTGGAGGATGAGGATCAAGCGGCGGACGCTGGTGAGTTATTCTTCTCTTTTCCTTTTCTTTCTGGGTTTCCATAACTTGATCGTTTATCGTTTGTTTAATAGATTCCCCTTCTGAATTGGACAGGTGGAACTTCCGATCAACATGCCGGGGGTTTCGGCCCTGCGGCCGCTTTTTATTTCTTTTTTACTGTTGTTTACGTTAGTCCAAAACATTGATATGACTGTAATAATATTATTTGCAGAGAATAACTTGGTGTGATCTAATAATATAAGCTGATTTTGTTATGTTTAAACGTTGTTGTCATTTTGATGTGCTGCGTGAGAAGTATAACCATGTATATGCCTGTGATTTTAGTTGTGTTCGATGTTAAGCCTTTGCTTGAAATATAATTTCATGTTTTGCAATGTTGGTGTGACATATGAATAAGCTATAGTTATGCATCTATGTACAAGAGAAGAGAGTACCGCCCTTCATGTTTTATTTGCAGGCGGTAGTTTTGAGCATCTTGTGTAACTGATCATGAATATATCTGAGTACCTTGCCACCCAGTACGCGGGCTTAGATTCTCATGAGTGAATGCTCCCTGTTCGGTTTCCTGTACTTTAGAGTTTGTTATACAGGATAGGGGAAAAGTATTTAAATGAAATGGAAATATAGAAAAAGTAAAACTTCCAGTCACGGAAGGCCGTCGATGTGCTTAAGTTCGTGGAAAAAGGGTTTTGTAGTCACTTGCCCTAGCTGTGGGTCTTGGAGACATTGGTCGCCCATCTTACGCCTCCGCAGGGAGTTTTCTTTTTTAGCACAGCCGTACTTAAGACACATCGGAGCCGAGATCGCGCACGGTAACTACCCGAACCATTATGGTCCGTAATCGTGGGTATTATTCGATTTAACGTGGCCGGCTAGCGTGGGTGCCGTTGGCTGTGAACTACCCCTGGCTGGCCACACCTTATGTTGGGGCTTAAAGTAGGTTCACAGTTGCCGGCGAGCCGAACGCCGTAATGAGCTGCCATCGGCTATAGTCGGCCTTTATGATGACTTATAATCGGCTCATTACAGTTGGCTTTGAGGGAAGGCGCGAGCAATGAGTTAACCCGCAGCAGAGGGATGCTGGAGCAAAAGAGTCTCATTGGCGAGTGCATAGAATCGTAGCGTACCTGTTAGGCCTTGTCCAGATGAGGCCGTGGTGCGTCTTGAGTGGAGATGCCATAAGATTTTGGTCAACAGAAAAGGATAATGCTTAACAAGCAGCCAAGATATAAAGGAACGAGTTAAAAAGAGACAAGATTTTTTAAAGTGGTTCGGCATGAAAATGCCTACGTCCACTGATTCTCTTTGTTAATTCACTTCATATGGGCAGTACAAGTTAAGAAAAGTATCGACGGAGGTGTCGGATGTTCCATGCCCTCTGGAACACCTCTCCGTCCACTGTTGACAAAATATAAGCTCCGTTGTGGAGGTCTATATGAATTACATATGGTCCGTCCCAGATGGGGTCCAGTGCCCCGGGGCGCGGAAAGATACGCCTGAGGACAAGGTCTCCTTCTTGTAAGATGCGATGTTTGACTTTGGAGTTGTATAGTGCTGCCACCTTTTGTTTGTGAGATGCTGCTTTGAGAGCTGCATCTTTTCTCCTTTCCTCAATCAGATCCAAAGACATGAGGAGGAGTTCTTCGTTTTCTTCTGGATTGTAGTGGATCCTACGATGGGAAGGAACAATAGTCTCAACAGGGACCATTGCCTCCGATCCGTATGCCAAAGAGAAAGGAGTATGTCCCGTTGATGTTCTGAAAGATGTGCGGTAGGCCCAAAGTGCCGTAGGAAGTTCGTCCACCCAAGCGCCTTTTGACTTTTCAAGTTTCTTCTTGATTAGGGTTTTGAGAATTTTGTTGACAGCTTCGACTTGTCCATTTGCCTGAGGATAAGCTACTGATGAGAAGCTTTTATGAATTCCATGCTCTTGGCACCAGTCGGCGAATTCTTCGCTGTCAAATTGGAGTCCGTTGTCTGATATGATCTTGAGTGGCACTCCGTACCTGCACAGAATATTTTTGATCAAGAAGTTGATAACTTTCGCTGAAGATATTTTATTTAGGGGTTCCGCTTCCACCCATTTGGTGAAATAATCGACTGCCACTATAGCATATTTGGCCCCGCCCCTGCCCGTTGGCAGTTCGCCAATTAAATCAATTCCCCATACAGCAAAGGGCCAAGGGCTGGTCATTTGAGTAATCTCATTTGTACGTAGTCGAGGAATTTTGGCAAATTTCTGACATCTGTCGCTTCTCTTGACGAAGTCTAAGGCGTCTCTGTTTAGTGTGGGCCAGTAATATCCATATCGGAGTATCTTCTTCGCCAGAGTCTGCCCTCCAGTGTGATCTCCGCAACTACCTTGATGGATGTTGAATAAGATTTCCTTGGCTTCCCTTCCAGCGACGCATCTGAATAAGGGGCTAGAGAAGCCACGCCGATAGAGGATGCCTTCTTGTATTGTGTAGTGGGGAGCTTTCCTCAAAATTCTCCTGACTTCATCACGTTTGTCTGGTAGTGTGCCGTCCTGCAAATATTTTCGGATAGGAGTCATCCAAGTTGCTTCTTCAATTGCAGTTATCAGATTCACTTGTTCAAAACTTGGGGCTAGCTGCCTTGAGATGGCTAGTGCTCTGGAAATGGTGCTATGCATCATAATAGCTTGCTTTGCTAGTTCATCGGCCTCTTGGTTATCTTCTCGAGGAATGTGTTTGATTAGATAATGGTCCAATTGGTCGAGCAGCCGTTTGGTTTTCTTTAGATATGCTGTGAGTCGTTCTCCTCGTGTCTGGAATTCTCCTAGTACTTGGTTTACGATAAGTTGAGAATCACTATGAAGACATAAAGAATTGACTCCAATTTCTAAGGCAAGCTCTAATCCCGCTATTACTGCCTTATACTCCGCATCGTTGTTAGTGGCCGCGAATTCCAACCTTAATGCATAGTACAGCTTTCTTCCCCTGGGGGTGATTATTACAATACCTGCCCCCGAGCCTTGTTCGTTTGATGCTCCATCTACAAAGAGGTTCCACTTGATGTTTTTTGCTATTTCAAGCTGATCCTTGCCTTCGTTGGTAGTGAATTCGACAATGAAATCGGCCAGGGCTTGCCCCTTGATAGCAGTGCGAGGATGGTAGGTGACGTCATACTGACTTAGTTCAATGCACCATTTGAGGAGTCGTCCAGAAGTGTCGGGACGATGGAGCACCTGTCTTAGTGGCTGATCGGTTAGAACTCTGATGGAGTGAGATTGGAAGTAGTGTCGTAGTTTTCGTGACGCGATCAGTAAACAATATGCCAATTTCTCAAGTTTAGGATATCTGGTTTCTGCCCCTGTAAATCTCTTACTTATAAAGTACACCGGGCGTTGTGTGCGGCCTTCTTCTCTTACCTGGGCAGCGCTTAGAGCATGAAATGATACAGCGAGGTATAGGTATAGCTCTTCGCCTTCGTTTGGAGTTGAGAGTACTGGTGGTTTCTGGAGGTGTTCGATCAGGTTAAGGAAGGCTTTTAAGCATTCATCGGTCCATTCGAACTTTCCTTTGTCTTTCTTGAGAGCTTCGAAGAAAGGGACGCACTTGTCAGTTGCTTTGGAAATGAATCTGCTTAGGGCGGCTACCTTTCCGTTTAAGCTCTGCATTTCTTTTCGGGTGGAAGGTATCCTTATTTCTTTTAGAGCCCGGATTTGTTCAGGGTTTGCTTCAATTCCTCTGGAATGGACAATGAACCCTAAGAATTTTCCCGATGACACTCCGAAGGAGCACTTTAGAGGATTCAGCTTCATTGCATATCGGCGAAGTACCTGAAACATCTCGCTCAGGTGGCTTACATGATCGTCGGCTTTCCTGGACTTTACCAACATGTCATCCACATATACTTCCATAGTTCGTCCTATTAATTCCGCGAACATCTTGTTGACGAGGCGCTGATAGGTGGCTCCGGCATTTTTGAGTCCAAAAGGCATGACTTTGTAACAATATAACCCCCGGTCAGTGATGAAGCTAGTGTGGTCTTGATCGGGAGCGTGCATGGGAATCTGGTTGTATCCGGAGTATGCATCCATAAAAAATAAAAGTTCGTGCCCGGCAGTGCTGTCCACAAGTTGATCGATTCGGGGGAGCGGGAAGCAGTCTTTCGGGCAAGCGTCATTTAAGTTGGAGAAATCAATGCATGTTCGCCACTTCCCATTAGCTTTCTTTACTAGTACCGGGTTAGCTATCCACTCGGGGTAGATGGCTTCTCGTATGAAGTCATTAGCAAGTAGGTTCTTTACTTCCTCGTCGAGGGCTGCTGATCGTTCTGCTCCCATGCTTCTCTTTTTCTGCTTTATCGGTGCCCTGGTGGGATCGATGTTCAGCATGTGGCATGCTATGTCTGGGGAGATTCCTGTCATATCGGCATGTGTCCACGCAAATACATCTAAGTTGTGGCGGAGAAAGTCAATGAGTTGATCCTTCAATTCTGTTTTTAGCTGAGATCCTATTTTTAATAGTCTGCTTGAATCATGTTTGTCTACAGATACGAATTCCATGGCCTCTGCGGGCTCAGCGGTAGCCTCCTCCTCCTTATCCATGGGGTCTAGTTCATTGAAAGGATCGCTGGTGTATCGAAGAGGAGGGGCTTTCTTTAGTTGCTATGCTTCCAAGCTTTACATGCAGAGAGTAGTCTCTGCATCTTTCCCTTTATTCTTTCTATGGTTATTGCGAAGTTCAGTTACATAGCAATCTCGAGCGGCGTCTTGATCTCCTTCAACTTCTCCTATTCCGTCATCTGTTGGGAATTTCATCTTTAGGCACCACGGGGCTAGGACAATTTGGAAGTCAGACAAGGCTGGTCTTCCCAAGAAGGCGTTGTAGGCCGAGTGGTTTTCTATTAGTACGAACGTTTGTTTTCGCACAACGGAGCGGGGATGACTTCCTATTTCGACGAAGAGGTCAAGTTGCCCGAGGGGCATTTTCGCATCTCCAGTGAAACCGTGCAGGGGTTTGTTGCAGGGAGACACATCCTTCATTGACAGTTTCATTTTGTCGAAAGCATGCTTGAACAGGATATTTACGGAGCTTCCTGTGTCTATTAGAATTCGGAAAACTTTAGCTGGACCGAACCAGGAAGAGATGACCATGGGATCCATATGCGGATACTGTCTTCCTTCTAAATCACGCCTACTGAATACGATGTCGTTACTCTCTTTCCGTTTCGGGTGGCGTTCTTCCATAATGTAGTTGACATAGCCCTCAGCATTTCTAAGTGACTTGCCGTATCTTTCCATCTCTGCCCAGCTTCTGTCGGCGATGTGTGGTCCTCCCGAGATGGTATGGACCACTATCTTCTCTTGGCTAGAGCCACTGGTGTTGCGATTCCCTCCGCCCACTTCTAGGAGGGGTTGCTTTGAGTTCTCATTGGCAGGAGTTGGAGTCCTATTCTGACCTCTCACATAGCGTTCCAGCCTTCTTCTTCTGATGTGTTCTTCGATCAAATCCCGGAGATGGTGGCATTCATTGGTGTCATGTCCGTGGGATTCGTGGAAGCGGCAGAACTTTCCAGACTTGAGGGCGTTATCAGATTCTTTCTTGTGCGGGGGGCGCTTGTATCCGAGTTCGCCCTGAGTGGCTAGATAGGTGTTTTCGATGGTTTCATTCAAAGGAGTGTAGGAGTCAAATCTCGGTCCTGGTCGATATTGGCGTTTTTCAACCTTCTTGCCCCCAGCATTGTCTCTAGATTCATTTCTTCGAATGTCCTTGGTTGCAGCGGGAATCTTGTCCGAAGTTGTCTTACCTTGTTGCCCTGACTGCCTCTCAGTGGCGGCGTCTTCAAGTCTCATACACTTTCCAGCTTCATGGAAGAAATCAGGTAAAGTAGCTGGTTTTTCCTTAGTTAGTCTTCTTGCGAACTTGGTATCTGGATGTACACCGCTACAGAGGGCCATTAGGGTGAGTTTCTCATCGGCATCTTGGACTGCGGCCGCTGCGGCGTTGAACCGAGTTAGATATTGTTGCAGTGTCTCTCCGGATTTCTGTTTAACATTGGATAGAGAATAAGCATTCTTGGGTTGTTCTACATGGATGCGGAACTGGCTAATGAACCTTTCTTTCAACATCTCCCATGAGCTGATAGATCCTTGGGGTAGATGGCAGAACCAGGAGGTAGCTAGATCTGCTAGGAATAGCGGAAAGCATTTACACAGCACGCCTTCTGTTGCTCCGCTCATGAGCATATGCTGGGTGTATCTTTGTAAGTGTACGATGGGGTCGGAAGTTCCCTTGTAAGGTTCCATGGTTGGCATTTTCCATTCCCGGGGGGTGATGGCAGTTTCGATATTGCGGGTAAAGGGGCTGGTCACCCTAGCGCCTATTCCTCGGTCCCTTTGCTCCCGTTGGACGCATTCTCTGAATAGTCGTGCCATTCTTTCATCAGAATTTGGAGCGGATAGAAATGAACTTGGTTCTTCCCTGCGAGATCGGTCTCGTCCAGATGATCTGTAGGGATGGTATAGTCTATCACTTCTGACGTGATCTAGTGGTTGTCTCTGGTTGCTCGGACGCATGCTAGGACCAGCTACAGTTGCCCCCTGCCTTGATCTTCCCCTGCGGGGTTCTGTTTCGAGCATTTCCATGGGGTCAACTTCGGGCTGGGTTCTAGCTCGGCTCCGTTCAGCGGGGTTTCTATGATTAGGTGGCATGACTGGCTCAGCCACATCCGACCCTCGCCTGGCGCCTCCCCCACTGGTTTCGGTTCCAAGTGCTTCATCGAGTCGGAGTTCGGGCTGAGTCCGGGCGCGGCCCCTATCATTGTTGTTCCTGTTGATGGCTTCCTCGAAGAGGGAAGACCTTTGCTGTCTCCGAGATCCTCCAGATTGAGATTCATCCCATGATTCAGTGTTGCGGTTGGATTCTTCGACATCCCTCAAGCGTGACATGAGTTGGTTCACCAAAGCTTCTTGTTGGGATGCGAAGCGGTTAGTCACTTCCACCACAACTCTGTCTAGGTATGCTCTAGTGATTACTGCCGGTTGTTCCGCGGCAGGGGCTGTTGGAATTGCCTGATCTACATGTGGCACTGCTGCTGTAGTGGGATTGTTCTCTTGATCTGGATCTACTGGATTTGGAGCGCTGCTAGTTGCAGCGTTCTTTCCCTTGTTGGCGTCTTTTCTTGGCCTGGAAGTCATGTTTCCTAGGCAATGAAAGGTGCTATTGGGAAAGAAGGTTGAATGAGGGAAGCTGAAGCTTCGAGTTCGAAGTTCTCAGTGAAAGCACCAAAAATGTTTGCACAAAAAATGGGCAAACACCTCCAAGTCGAGTGATTTAGTTGATTTTATGTGATTCTTAATGATTTAGATGAGTTATGTAAATATGAAAAAAGGCAAGGGGCTGAAATGTAAAAGACACGCAGATTTATAGTGGTTCGGCCAGAACGTGCCTACGTCCACTTTATATGTTATTATCTTCTTTTTTCAGATTACAAGTACAATGCTTGGTGTACAAGTGTATGAAAGTAGTTTGAAAGTTCCTTCCGTGCTTGAGCTCTCAAACTTGTCTGCCATTGTTGTACCCCTGCCCCTCTATTTATAGAGTGAGGCAGGGGGCAGGGGTCTTGGATGTGTATAGCTGCTGGCGGGCCCGGGCTGAAGCAATCTGGACTGGCAATTCTGGTTCGGCGAGCCTCCATTCGGTATGGAGCTTGGACCGGTGATGGTGCGGGATGGAGGTTCATTCGGTGGTGAGGTATGTGGTTGGCTCGGTGCTTGTTTGGACCGGATGTGGAGATGGTCCGGTAGGCCTTCTGGTCCGACATAGGGGTGTGAAGGATGGTGGACCGGTAGAGAGAAGGAGGCTGTTGGCTACCGAATGAGCATGTGACCTTAGTGCCGAATGAACATGTGACCTTAGTGCCGAATGAACTCGTAGGCTTGCATAGCGGAATGAACATGTACTCCGGATGGACCTTCACTGCCGAATGGAACTTGTTCCTTTGAATTGCCGAATGGACATAGGAGCTGATGGAACGGAGGTCGCAAGCCCGGGTGAAACTGATACTTCTTGGTCTTGAGGTCTTCTGGGTGAAAATTCGCCCAACAGCACGCATTTCAAAAAGTCTAACGACACTGTTTCGCCATTTCGGACGAATGTTGCACCTTGCACCGTGGATGTTGCACCCTGTAGATATCGATTATTCGGACGGCCATAACTTCTGGCCCGTTTAGGGTTACGGGAGCCATAACCTGTCCAAACGAAGGCCTCAGTGAGTTCTACGGCTCTGACAGCTTTCAGCCGTCAATGGACTGTTTAATGCCCAAAAAAGACTATCCGAATCTCTATCGGGTCTCGGATGTTTTTAACCCTTCGTTTTTTCGACACGTGGATTTTTATGGTAAAACGGGGTACCGTGGCTGGTCTTCGATTTACCATCGCTGGAGAGTGGTGCACCATGGTACCGTTCCGTTTCAAATCCATGCACGCATTTCAAAAAGTCGTACGACACTGTTTCGCCATTTCGGACGGATGTTGCACCTTGCACCGTGGATGTTGCACCCTGTAGATATCGATTATTCGGACGGCCATAACTTCTGGCTCGTTTAGTTACGGGAGCCATAACCAGTCAAAACGAAGGCCTCGGTAAGTTCTATGACTTTGATAGCTTTCAGCCGTCAATGGATTGTTTAATGCCCAAAAAAGACTATCCGAATCTTAATTGGATCTCGGAAGTTTTTTACCCTTCGTTTTTTCGACACTTGGATTTTTACGGTAAAACGGGAGTACCGTGGCTGGTCTTCGATTTACCATCGCTGGAGAGTGGTGCACCATGGTACCATACCATTTCAAATCCATGCACGCATTTCAATAAGTCGTACGACACTGTTTCGCCATTTCGGACGGGTGTTGCACCTTGCACTGTGGATGTTGCACCCTGTAGATATCGATTATTCGGACGGCCATAACTTCTGGCTCGTTTAGAGTTATGGGAGCCATAACCAGTCAAAACGAAGGCCTTAGTGATTTCTATGGATCTGACCGCTTTCAGCCGTCAATGGATTGTATAATGCCCAAAAAAGACTATCCGAATCTCAATCGGGTCTCGGAAGTTTTTTACCCTTCGTTTTTTCGACACGTGGATTTTTACGGTAAAACGGGATTACCGTGGCTGGTCTTCGATTTACCATCGCTGGAGAGTGGTGCACCATGGTACCGTTCCATTTCAAATCCATGCACGCATTTCAAAAAGTCGTACGACACTGTTTCGCCATTTCAGACGGATGTTGCACCTTGCACGGTGGATGTTGCACCCTGTAGATATCGATTATTCGGACGACCATAACTTCTAGCTCGTTTAGAATTACGTGAGCCATAAGCAGTCAAAACGAAGGCCTCAGTGAGTTCTACGGCTCTGACCGCTTTCAGCCGTCAATGGATTGTTTAATGCCTAAAAAAGACTATCCGAATCTCAATCGATCTCTGAAGTTTTTTACCCTTCATATTTTCGACACGTGGATTTTTACGGTAAAACGGGATTACCGTGGCTGGTCTTCGATTTACCATCGCTAGAGAGTGGTGCATCATGGTACCGTTCCATTTCAAATCCATGCACGCATTTCAAAAAGTCTTACGACACTGTTTCGCCATTTCAGACGGATGTCGCACCGTGCACCGTGGATGTTGCACCCTGTAGATATCGATTATTCGGACGACCATAACTTCTGGCTCGTTTAGAGTTTCGGGAGCCATAACCAGTCAAAACGAAGGCCTCAGTGAGTTCTACGACTCTAACCGCTTTCAGCCGTCAATGGATTGTTTAATGCCTAAAAAAGACTATCTGAATCTCAATCGGGTCTCGGAAGTTTTTTACCCTTAGTTTTTTCGACACGTGGATTTTTACGGTAAAACGGGAGTACCATGGTTGCTCTTCGATTTACCATCGCTGGAGAGTGTTGCACCATTGTACCGTTCCGTTTCAAATCCATGCACACATTTCAAAAAGTCGTACGACGCTGTTTCGCCATTTCGGACGGATGCTGCACCTTGCACCGTGGATGTTGCATCCTGTAGATATCGATTATTCGGACGGTCATAACTTCTAGGTCGTTTAGAGTTACGGGACCCATAACCAGTCAAAACAAAGGCCTCAGTGAGTTCTACGCCTCTGACTGCTTTCAACCGTCAATGGATTGTTTAATGCCCAAAAAAGACTATCCAAATCTCAATCGGGTCTCATAAGTTTTTTACCCTTCGTTTTTCGACACATGGATTTTTACGGTAAAACAGGATTACCGTGGCTGGTCTTCAATTTACCATCGCTGGATAGTGGTGCACCATGGTACTGTTTCGTTTCAAATCCATGCAAGCATTTCAAGAAGTCGTACGATGCTGTTTCGCCATTTCGGACGGATGTTGCACCTTGCACCGTGGATGTCGCACCCTGTAGACATCGATTATTCGGACGGCCATAACTTCTGGCTCATTTAGAGTTAATGGAGCCATAACTAGTCAAAACGAACGCCTCAGTGAGTTCTACGGCTCAGACAGCTTTCAGCTGTCAATGGATTGTATAATGCCCAAAAAAGACTATCCGAATCTCAATCGGGTCTCTGAAGTTTTTTAACCTTCGTTTTTTCGACACGAGGATTTTTACGGTAAAACGGGATTACCGTGGCTGGTCTTCGAATTACCATCGCTGGAGAGTGGTGCACCATGGTACCGTTCCATTTCAAATCCATGCACGCATTTCAGTAAGTCGTACGACACTGTTTCGCCATTTCGGACGGATGTTGCACCTTGCACCGTGGATGTTGCACCCTGTAGATATCGATTATTCGGACGACCATAACTTCTGGCTCATTTAGAGTTAATGGAGCCATAACCAGTCAAAACGAAGGCCTCAGCGGGTTCTACGGCTCTGACAGCTTTCAACTGTCAATGGATTGTATAATGCCCAAAAAAGACTATCCGAATCTCAATCGGGTCTCTGAAGCTTTTTAACCTTCGTTTTTTCGACACGTGGATTTTTACGGTAAAACGGGATTACCATGGCTGGTCTTCGAATTACCATCGCTGTAGAGTGATGCACCATGGTACCGTTCCATTTCAAATCCATGCACACATTTCAAAAAGTCGTACGACACCGTTTCGCCATTTCGGACGGATGTTGCACCTTGCATCGTGGATGTTGCACCCTGTAGATATCGATTATTCGGACGGCCATAACTTCTGGCTCGTTCAGAGTTACGGGAGCCATAACCAGTCTAAACGAAGGCCTCAGTGAGTTCTACAGCTCTGACGGCTTTTAGTCGTCAATGGATTGTTTAATGCCCAAAAAAGACTATCGAATCTCAGTCAGGTCTCGAAAGTTTTTTACCCTTCGTTTTTTCGACACGTGGATTTTTACGGTAAAACGGGAGTACCGTGGCTGGTCTTCGATTTACCATCGCTGGAGAGTGGTGCACCATGGTACCGTTCCGTTTCAAATCCATGCACGCATTTTAAAAAGTCGTACGACGCTGTTTCTCCATTTCGGACGGATGCTGCACCTTGCACCGTGGATGTTGCACCCTGTAGATATCGATTATTCGAACGGCCATAACTTCTGGCTCGTTTAGAGTTACGGGAGCCATAACCAGTCAAAACGAAGGCCTCAGTGAGTTCTACGGATTTGACAGCTTTCAGCCGTCAATGGATTGTTTAATACCCAAAAAAGACTATCCGAATCTCGATCGGGTCTCGGAAGTTTTTTACCCTTCATTTTTTCGACACGTGGATTTTTACGGTAAAACGGGATTACCGTGGCTGGTCTTCGATTTACCATCGCTGCAGAGTGATGCACCATGGTACCATTCCATTTCAAATCCATGCACACATTTCAAAAAGTCGTACGACACTGTTTCGCCATTTCGGGCGGATGTTGCGCCATGCACCGTGGATGTTGCACCCTGTAGATATCGATTATTCGGACGGCCATAACTTCTAGCTCGTTTAGAGTTACGGGAGCCATAACCAGTCAAAACGAAGGCCTCAGTGATTTCTACGGCTCTGACGGCTTTCAGCCATCAGTGGATTGTATAATGCCCAAAAAAGACTATCTGAATCTCAATCGGGTCTCGGAAGTTTTTTACCCTTCGTTTTTTCGACACGTGGATTTTTACGGTAAAACGGGACTACCGTGGCTGGTCTTCGATTTAACATCGCTGGAGAGCGGTGCACCATGGTACCGTTCCGTTTCAAATCCATGCACGCATTTCAAAAAGTCGTACGACACTGTTTCGCCATTTCGGACGGATGCTGCACCTTGCACCGTGGATGTTGCACCCTGTAGATATCGATTATTCGGACGACCATAACTTCTGGCTCGTTTAGAGTTTCGGAAGCCATAACCAGTCAAAACGAAGGCCTCAGTGAGTTCTACGACTCTAACCGCTTTCAGCCGTCAATGGATTGTTTAATGCCTAAAAAAGACTATCTGAATCTCAATCGGGTCTCGGAAGTTTTTTACCCTTAGTTTTTTCGACACGTGGATTTTTACGGTAAAACGTGAGTACCATGGTTGCTCTTCGATTTACCATCGCTGGAGAGTGGTGCACCATTGTACCGTTCCGTTTCAAATCCATGCACACATTTCAAAAAATCGTACGACGCTGTTTCGCCATTTCGGACGGATGCTGCACCTTGCACCGTGGATGTTTCATCCTGTAGATATCGATTATTCGGACGGTCATAACTTCTGGGTCGTTTAGAGTTACGGGACCCATAACCAGTCAAAACAAAGGCCTCAGTGAGTTCTACGCCTCTGACAGCTTTCAACCGTCAATGGATTGTTTAATGCCCAAAAAAGACTATCCAAATCTCAATCGGGTCTCAGAAGTTTTTTACCCTTCGTTTTTTCGACACATGGATTTTTACGGTAAAACAGGATTACCGTGGCTGGTCTTCGATTTACCAACGCTGGATAGTGGTGCACCATGGTATTGTTTCGTTTCAAATCCATGCAAGCATTTCAAGAAGTCGTACGATGCTGTTTCGCCATTTCGGACGGATGTTGCACCTTGCACCGTGGATGTCGCACCCTGTAGACATCGATTATTCGGACGGCCATAACTTCTGGCTCATTTAGAGTTAATGGAGCCATAACTAGTCAAAACGAACGCCTCAGTGAGTTCTACGGCTCAGATAGCTTTCATCTGTCAATGGATTGTATAATGCCCAAAAAAGACTATCCGAATCTCAATCGGGTCTCTGAAGTTTTTTAACCTTCGTTTTTTCGACACGAGGATTTTTACGGTAAAACGGGATTACCGTGGCTGGTCTTCGAATTACCATCGCTGGAGAGTGGTGCACCATGGTACCGTTCCATTTCAAATCCATGCACGCATTTCAATAAGTCGTACGACACTATTTCGCCATTTCGGACGGATGTTGCACCTTGCACCGTGGATGTTGCACCCTGTAGATATCGATTATTCGGACGACCAAAACTTCTGGCTCATTTAGAGTTAATGGAGCCATAACCAGTCAAAACGAAAGCCTCGGTGAGTTCTACGGCTCTGATAGGTTTCAACTGTCAATGGATTGTATAATGCCCAAAAAAGACTATCCGAATCTCAATCGGGTCTCTGAAGCTTTTTAACCTTCGTTTTTTCGACACGTGGATTTTTACGGTAAAACGGGATTACCGTTGCTGGTCTTCGAATTACCATCGCTGTAGAGTGATGCACCATGGTACCGTTCCATTTCAAATCCATGCACACATTTCAAAAAGTCGTACGACACCGTTTCGCCATTTCGGACGGATGTTGCACCTTGCATCGTGGATGTTGCACCCTGTAGATATCGATTATTCGGACGACCATAACTTCTGGCTCGTTTAGAGTTACGGGAGCCATAACCAGTCTAAACGAAGGCCTCAGTGAGTTCTACAGCTCTGAAGGCTTTTAGTCGTCAATGGATTGTTTAATGCCCAAAAAAGACTATCGAATCTCAGTCAGGTCTCGAAAGTTTTTTACCCTTCGTTTTTTCGACACGTGGATTTTTACGGTAAAACGGGAGTACCGTGGCTGGTCTTCGATTTACCATCGCTGGAGAGTGGTGCACCATGGTATCGTTCCGTTTCAAATCCATGCACGCATTTTAAAAAGTCGTACGACGCTGTTTCTCCATTTCGGACGGATGCTGCACCTTGCACCGTGGATGTTGCACCCTGTAGATATCGATTATTCGGACGGCCATAACTTCTGGCTCGTTTAGAGTTACGGGAGCCATAACCAGTCAAAACGAAGGCCTTAGTGAGTTCTACGGCTTTGACAGCTTTCAGCCGTCAATGGATTGTTTAATACCCAAAAAAGACTATCCGAATCTCGATCGGGTCTCGGAAGTTTTTTACCCTTCATTTTTTCGACACGTGGATTTTTACGGTAAAACGGGATTACCGTGGCTGGTCTTCGATTTACCATCACTGCAGAGTGATGCACCATGGTACCGTTCCATTTCAAATCCATGCACACATTTCAAAAAGTCGTACGACACTGTTTCGCCATTTCGGACGGATGTTGCGCCTTGCACCGTGGATGTTGCACCCTGTAGATATCGATTATTCGGACGGCCATAACTTCTGGCTCGTTTAGAGTTACGGGAGCCATAACCAGTCAAAACGAAGGCCTCGGTGATTTCTACGGCCCTGACGGCTTTCAGCCATCAGTGGATTGTATAATGCCCAAAAAAGACTATCTGAATCTCAATCGGGTCTCGGAAGTTTTTTACCCTTCGTTTTTTCGACACGTGGATTTTTACGGTAAAACGAAATTACCGTGGCTGGTCTTCGATTTAACATCGCTGGAGGGCGGTGCACCATGGTACCGTTCCGTTTCAAATCCATGCACGCATTTCAAAAAGTCGTACGACACTGTTTCGCCATTTCGGACGGATGCTGCACCTTGCACCGTGGATGTTGCACCCTGTAGATATCGATTATTCGGACGACAATAACTTCTGGCTCGTTTAGAGTTACGGGAGCCATAACTAGTCAAAACGAAGGCCTCGGTGAGTTCTACGGCTCTGATGGCTTTCAGCCGTCAACGGATTGTTTAGTGCCCAAAAAAGACTATCCGAATCTCAATCGGGTCTTGGAAGTTTTTTACCCTTCGTTTATTCGACAGGTGGATTTTTACGGTAAAACGGGATTACCGTGGCTGGTCTTCGAATAACCATCGCTGGAGAGTGGTGCACATGGTACCGTTCCGTTTCAAATCCATGCACGCATTTCAAAAAGTCGTACGACGCTGTTTCTCCATTTCGGACGGATGTTGCACCTTGCACCGTGGATGTTGCACCCTGTAGATATCGATTATTCGGACGGCCATAACTTCTGGCTCGTTTAGAGTTATAGGAGCCATAACCAGTCCAAACGAAGGCCTCAGTGAGTTCTACGGCTCTGACGGCTTTCAGCCGTTAACGGATTGTTTAATGCCCAAAAAAGACTATCCGAATCTCAATCAGGTCTCGGAAGTTTTTTACCCTTCGTTTTTTCGACACGTGGATTTTTATGGTAAAACGGGAGTACCGTGGCTGGTCTTCGATTTACCATCGCTGGAGAGTGGTGCACCATGGTACCATACCATTTCAAATCCATGCACGCATTTCAATAAGTCGTACGACAGTGTTTCGCCATTTCGGACGGGTGTTGCACCTTGCACTGTGGATGTTGCACCCTGTAGATATCGATTATTCGGACGACCATAACTTCTAGCTCGTTTAGAGTTATGGGAGCCATAACCAGTCAAAACGAAGGCCTTAGTGATTTCTATGGATCTGACCGCTTTCAGCCGTCAATGGATTGTATAATGCCCAAAAAAGACTATCCGAATCTCAATCGGGTCTCGGAAGTTTTTTACCCTTCGTTTTTTCGACACGTGGATTTTTACGGTAAAACGGGATTACCGTGGCTGGTCTTCGATTTACCATCGCTGGAGAGTGGTGCACCATGGTACCGATCCATTTCAAATCCATGCACGCATTTCAAAAAGTCGTACGACACTGTTTCGCCATTTCAGACGAATGTTGCACCTTGCACCGTGCATGTTGCACCCTGTAGATATCGATTATTCGGACGACCATAACTTCTGGCTCGTTTAGAGTTACGTGAGCCATAAGCAGTCAAAACGAAGGCCTCAGTGAGTTCTACGGCTCTGACCGCTTTCAGCCGTCAATGGATTGTTTAATGCCTAAAAAAGACTATCCGAATCTCTATCGGGTCTTGGAAGTTTTTTACCCTTCGTTTTTTCGACACGTGGATTTTTACGGTAAAACGGGATTACCGTGGCTGGTCTTCGATTTACCATCGCTGGAGAGTGGTGCATCATGGTACCGTTCCATTTCAAATCCATGCACGCATTTCAAAAAGTCTTGCGACACTGTTTCGCCATTTCAGACGGATGTTGCACCTTGCACCGTGGATGTTGCACCCTGTAGATATCGATTATTCGGACGACCATAACTTCTGGCTCGTTTAGAGTTACGGGAGCCATAACCAGTCAAAACGAAGGCCTCAGTGAGTTCTACGACTCTAACCGCTTTCAGCCGTCAATGGATTGTTTAATGCCTAAAAAAGACTATCTGAATCTCAATCGGGTCTCGGAAGTTTTTTACCCTTCGTTTTTTCGACACGTGGATTTTTACTGTAAAACGGGATTACCGTGGCTGGTCTTCGATTTACCAACGCTGGAGAGTGGTGCACCACGGTACCGTTTCATTTCAAATCCATGCACGCATTTCATAAACTCTAACGACACTGTTTCGCCATTTCGGACGGATGTTGCACCTTGCACCATTGATGTTGCACCCTGTAGATATCGATTATTCGGACGACCATAACTTCTGGCTCGTTTAGAGTTACGGGAGCCATAACCAGTCAAAACGAAGGCCTCAGTGAGTTCTACGGCTCTGATAGCTTTCAGCCTTCAATGGATTGTTTAATGCCCAAAAAAGACTATCCGAATCTCAATCGGGTCTAGGATGTTTTTTACCCTTCTTTTTTTCGACACGTGGATTTTTACGGGAAAACGGGATTACCGTGGCTGGTCTTCGATTTGCCATCGCTGGAGAGTGGTGCATCATGGTACCGTTCCATTTCAAATCCATGCACGCATTTCAAAAAGTCTAACGACACTGTTTCGCCATTTCGGACGGATGTTGCACCTTGCACCGTGGATGTTGCACCTTGTAGATATCGATTATTCGGACGACCATAACTTCTGGCTCGTTTAGAGTTACGGGAGCCATAACCAGTCCAAACGAAGGCCTCAGTGAGTTCTACGGCTCTGACAGCTTTCAGCCGTCAATGGACTGTTTAATGCCCAAAAAAGACTATCCGAATCTCGATCGGGTCTCAGAAGTTTTTTACCCTTCGTTTTTTCGAAACGTGGATTTTTACGGTAAAATGGGAGTACCGTGGCTGGTCTTCGATTTACCATTGCTGGAGAGTGGTGCACCATGGTACCGTTCCGTTTCAAATCCATGCACGCATTTGAAAAAATCGTACGATGCTGTTTCTCCATTTCGGACGGATGCTACACCTTGCACCGTGGATGTTGCACCCTGTAGATATCGATTATTCGGACGGCCATAACTTCTAGCTCGTTTAGAGTTACGGAAGCCCTAACCAGTCAAAACGAAGGCCTCAGTGAGTTCTACGGCTCTGACAGCTTTCAACTGTCAATGGATTGTATAATGCCCAAAAAAGACTATCCGAATCTCAATCGGGTCTCTGAAGCTTTTTAACATTCGTTTTTTCGACACGTGGATTTTTACGGTAAAACGGGATTACCGTTGCTGGTCTTCGAATTACCATCGCTGTAGAGTGATGCACCATGGTACCGTTCCATTTCAAATCCATGCACACATTTCAAAAAGTCGTACGACACCGTTTCGCCATTTCGGACGGATGTTGCACCTTGCATCGTGGATGTTGCACCCTGTAGATATCGATTATTCGGACGGCCATAACTTCTGGCTCGTTAAGAGTTACGGGAGCCATAACCAGTCTAAACGAAGGCCTCAGTGAGTTCTACAGCTCTGAAGGCTTTTAGTCGTCAATGGATTGTTTAAGGCCCAAAAAAGACTATCGAATCTCAGTCAGGTCTCGAAAGTTTTTTACCCTTCGTTTTTTCGACACGTGGATTTTTACGGTAAAACGGGAGTACCGTGGCTGGTCTTCGATTTACCATCGCTGGAGAGTGGTGCACCATGGTACCGTTCCGTTTCAAATCCATGCACGCATTTTAAAAAGTCGTACGACGCTGTTTCTCCATTTCGGACGGATGCTGCACCTTGCACCGTGGATGTTGCACCCTGTAGATATCGATTATTCGGACGGCCATAACTTCTGGCTCGTTTAGACTTACGGGAGCCATAACCAGTCAAAACGAAGGCCTTAGTGAGTTCTACGGCTTTGACAGCTTTCAGCCGTCAATGGATTGTTTAATACCCAAAAAAGACTATCCGAATCTCGATCGGGTCTCGGAAGTTTTTTACCCTTCATTTTTTCGACACGTGGATTTTTACGGTAAAACGGGATTACCGTGGCTGGTCTTCGATTTACCATTGCTGCAGAGTGATGCACCATGGTACCGTTCCATTTCAAATCCATGCACACATTTCAAAAAGTCGTACGACACTGTTTCGCCATTTCGGACGGATGTTGCGCCTTGCACCGTGGATGTTGCACCCTGTAGATATCGATTATTCGGACGGCCATAACTTCTGGCTCGTTTAGAGTTACGGGAGCCATAACCAGTCAAAACGAAGGCCTCAGTGATTTCTACGGCTCTGACGGCTTTCAGCCATCAGTGGATTGTATAATGCCCAAAAAAGACTATCTGAATCTCAATCGGGTCTCGGAAGTTTTTTACCCTTCGTTTTTTCGACACGTGGATTTTTACGGTAAAACGAAATTACCGTGGCTGGTCTTCGATTTAACATCGCTGGAGAGCGGTGCACCATGGTACCGTTCCGTTTCAAATCCATGCACGCATTTCAAAAAGTCGTACGACACTGTTTCGCCATTTCGGACGGATGCTGCACCTTGCACCGTGGATGTTGCACCCTGTAGATATCGATTATTCGGACGACAATAACTTCTGGCTCGTTTAGAGTTACGGGAGCCATAACTAGTCAAAACGAAGGCCTCGGTGAGTTCTACGGCTCTGATGGCTTTCAGCCGTCAATGGATTGTTTAGTTCCCAAAAAAGACTATCCGAATCTCAATCGGGTCTTGGAAGTTTTTTACCCTTCGTTTATTCGACAGGTGGATTTTTACGGTAAAACGGGATTACCGTGGCTGGTCTTCGAATTACCATCGCTGGAGAGTGGTGCACATGGTACCGTTCCGTTTCAAATCCATGCACGCATTTCAAAAAGTCGTACGACGCTGTTTCTCCATTTCGGACGGATGTTGCACCTTGCACAGCGGATGTTGCACCCTGTAGATATCGATTATTCGGACGGCCATAACTTCTGACTCGTTTAGAGTTATAGGAGCCATAACCAGTCCAAACGAAGGCCTCAGTGAGTTCTACGGCTCTGACGGCTTTCAGCCGTTAACGGATTGTTTAATGCCCAAAAAAGACTATCCGAATCTCAATCAGGTCTCGGAAGTTTTTTACCCTTCGTTTTTTCGACACGTGGATTTTTATGGTAAAACGGGAGTACCGTGGCTGGTCTTCAATTTACCATCGCTGGAGAGTGGTGCACCATGGTACCATACCATTTTAAATCCATGCACGCATTTCAATAAGTCGTACGACACTGTTTCGCCATTTCGGACGGGTGTTGCACCTTGCACTGTGGATGTTGCACCCTGTAGATATCGATTATTCGGACGACCATAACTTCTAGCTCGTTTAGAGTTATGGGAGCCATAACCAGTCAAAACGAAGGCCTTAGTGATTTCTATGGATCTGACCACTTTCAGCCGTCAATGGATTGTATAATGCCCAAAAAATACTATCCGAATCTCAATCGGGTCTCGGAAGTTTTTTACCCTTCGTTTTTTCGACACGTGGATTTTTACGGTAAAACGGGATTACCGTGGCTGGTCTTCGATTTACCATCGCTGGAGAGTGGTGCACCATGGTACCGTTCCATTTCAAATCGATGCACGCATTTCAAAAAGTCGTACGACACTGTTTCGCCATTTCAGACGAATGTTGCACCTTGCACCGTGCATGTTGCACCCTGTAGATATCGATTATTCGGACGACCATAACTTCTGGCTCGTTTAGAGTTACGTGAGCCATAAGCAGTCAAAACGAAGGCCTCAGTGAGTTCTACGGCTCTGACCGCTTTCAGCCGTCAATGGATTGTTTAATGCCTAAAAAAGACTATCCGAATCTCAATCGGGTCTTGGAAGTTTTTTACCCTTTGTTTTTTCGACACGTGGATTTTTACGGTAAAACGGGATTACCGTGGCTGGTCTTCGATTTACCATCGCTGGAGAGTGGTGCATCATGGTACCGTTCCATTTCAAATCCATGCACGCATTTCAAAAAGTCTTGCGACACTGTTTCGCCATTTCAGACGGATGTTGCACCTTGCACCGTGGATGTTGCACCCTGTAGATATCGATTATTCGGACGACCATAACTTCTGGCTCATTTAGAGTTACGGGAGCCATAACCAGTCAAAACGAAGGCCTCAGTGAGTTCTACGACTCTAACCGCTTTCAGCCGTCAATGGATTGTTTAATGCCTAAAAAAGACTATCTGAATCTCAATCGGGTCTCGGAAGTTTTTTACCCTTCGTTTTTTCGACACGTGGATTTTTACTGTAAAACGGGATTACCGTGGCTGGTCTTCGATTTACCAACGCTGGAGAGTGGTGCATCATGGTACCGTTCCATTTCAAATCCATGCACGCTTTTCATAAACTCTAACGACACTGTTTCGTCATTTCGGACGGATGTTGCACCTTGCACCATTGATGTTGCACCCTGTAGATATCGATTATTCGGACGACAATAACTTCTGGCTCGTTTAGAGTTACGGGAGCCATAACCAGTCAAAACGAAGGCCTCAGTGAGTTCTACGGCTCTAACTGCTTTCAGTCGTCAATGGATTGTTTAATGCCCAAAAAAGACTATCCGAATCTCAATCGGGTCTAGGATGTTTTTTACCCTTCTTTTTTTCGACACGTGGATTTTTACGGGAAAACGGGATTACCGTGGCTGGTCTTCGATTTGCCATCGCTGGAGAGTGGTGCATCATGGTACCGTTCCATTTCAAATCCATGCACGCATTTCAAAAAGTCTAACGACACTGTTTCGCCATTTCGGACGGATGTTGCACCTTGCACCGTGGATGTTGCACCTTGTAGATATCGATTATTCGGACGACCATAACTTCTGGCTCGTTTAGAGTTACGGGAGCCATAACCAGTCCAAACGAAGGCCTCAGTGAGTTCTACGGCTCTGACAGCTTTCAGCCGTCGATGGACTGTTTAATGCCCAAAAAAGACTATCCGAATCTCGATCGGGTCTCAGAAGTTTTTTACCCTTCGTTTTTTCGAAACGTGGATTTTTACGGTAAAATGGGAGTACCGTGGCTGGTCTTCGATTTACCATTGCTGGAGAGTGGTGCACCACGGTACCGTTCCGTTTCAAATCCATGCACGCATTTGAAAAAGTCGTACGATGCTGTTTCTCCATTTCGGACGGATGCTACACCTTGCACCGTGGATGTTGCACCCTGTAGATATCGATTATTCGGACGGCCATAACTTCTGGCTCGTTTAGAGTTACGGGAGCCCTAACCAGTCAAAACGAAGGCCTCAGTGAGTTCTACGGCTCTGATAGCTTTCAGCCGTCAATGGATTGTTTAATGCCCAAAAAAGACAATCCGAATCTCAATCGGGTCTTGGAAGTTTTTTACCCTTCGTTTTTTCGACACGTGGATTTTTACGGTAAAACGGGAGTACCGTGGCTGGTCTTCGATTCACCATCGCTGGAGAGTGGTGCACCATGGTACCGTTCCGTTTCAAATCCATGCACGCAATTCAAAAAGTCGTACGACGCTGTTTCGCCATTTCGGACGGATGCTGCACCTTGCACCGTGGATGTTGCACCCTGTAGATATCGATTATTCGGACGGCCATAACTTCTGGCTCGTTTAGAGTTACGGGAGCCATAACCAGTCAAAACAAAGGCCTCAGTGAGTTATACGGCTTTGACAGCTTTCAGCCGTCAATGGATTGTTTAATACCCAAAAAAGACTATCCGAATCTCGATCGGGTCTCGGAAGTTTTTTACCCTTCGTTTTTTCGACACGTGGATTTTTACGGTAAAACGGGATTACCGTGGCTGGTCTTCGATTTACCATCGCTGCAGAGTGATGCACAATGGTACCGTTCCATTTCAAATCCATGCACACATTTCAAAAAGTCGTACGACACTGTTTCGCCATTTCGGACGGATGTTGCACCTTGCATCGTGGATGTTGCACCCAGTAGATATCGATTATTCGAACGGCCATAACTTCTTGCTCGTTTAGAGTTACGGGAGCCATAACCAATCAAAACGAAGGCCTCAGTGATTTCTACGGCTCTGACAGCTTTCAGCCATCAGTGGATTGTATAATGCCCAAAAAAGACTATCTGAATCTCAATCGGGTCTCGGAAGTTTTTTACCCTTCGTTTTTTCGACACGTGGATTTTTACGGTAAAACGAAATTACCGTGGCTGGTCTTCGATTTAACATCGCTGGAGAGCGGTGCACCATGGTACCGTTCCGTTTCAAATCCATGCACGCATTTCAAAAAGTCGTACGACGCTGTTTCTCCATTTCGGACGGATGTTGCACCGTGGATGTTGCACCCTGTAGATATCGATTATTCGGACGGCCATAACTTCTGGCTCGTTTAGAGTTACGGGAGCCATAACCTGTCAAAACGAAGGCCTTAGTGAGTTCTACGGCTCTGACAGCTTTCAGCCGTCAATGGATTGTTTAATGCCCAAAAAAGACTATCCGAATCTCAATCGGGTCTCGGAAGTTTTTTACCCTTCGTTTTTTCGACACGTGGATTTTTACGGTAAAACGGGAGTACCGTGGCTGGTCTTCGATTCACCATCGCTGGAGAGTGGTGCAACATGGTACCGTTCCGTTTCAAATCCATGCACGCATTTCAAAAAGTCGTACGACGCTGTTTCGCCATTTCGGACGGATGCTGCACCTTGCACCGTGGATGTTGCACCCTGTAGATATCGATTATTCGGACGGCCGTAACTTCTGGCTCGTTTAGAGTTACGGGAGCCATAACCAGTCTAAACGAAGGCCTTAGTGAGTTCTACGGCTTTGACAGCTTTAAGCCGTCAATGGATTGTTTAATGCCCAAAAAGGACTATCCGAATCTCAATCGGGTCTCGGAAGTTTTTAACCCTTCGTTTTTTCGACACGTGGATTTTTACGTTAAAACGGGATTACCGTGGCTGGTCTTCTATTTACCATCACTGGATAGTGGTGCACCATGGTACCGTTCCGTTTCAAATCCATGCACGCATTTCAAAAAGTCGTACGACACTGTTTCGCCATTTCAAACGGATGTTGCACCTTGCACCGTGGATGTTGCACCCTGTAGATATCGATTATTCGGACGGCCATATCTTCTGGCTCGTTTAGAGTTACGGGAGCCATGACCTGTCAAGACGAAGGCCTCAATGAGTTCTACGGCTCTGACAGCTTTCAACCGTCAATGGATTTTTTAATGCCCAAAAAAGACTATCCGAATCTCAGTCGGGTCTCGGAAGTTTCTTACCCTTCGTATTTTCGACACGTGGATTTTTACGGTAAAACGGGAGTACCGTGGCTGGTCTTCGATTCACCATCGCTGGAGAGTGGTGCACCAAGGTACCGTTCCGTTTCAAATCCATGCACGCATTTCAAAAAGTCGTACGACGCTGTTTCGCCATTTCGGACGGATGCTGCACCTTGCACCGTGGATGTTGCACCCTGTAGATATCCATTATTCGGACGGCCATAACTTCTGGCTCGTTTAGAGTTACGGGAGCCATAACCAGTCAAAACGAAGGCCTTAGTGAGTTCTACGGCTTTGACAGCTTTAAGCCGTCAATGGATTGTTTAATGCCCAAAAAAGACTATCCGAATCTCAATCGGGTCTCGGAAGTTTTTTACCCTTCGTTTTTTCGACACGTCGATTTTTACGGTAAAACGGGATCACCGTGGCTGGTCTTCGATTCACCATCGCTGGAGAGTGGTGCAACATGGTACCGTTCCATTTCAAATCCATGCACGCATTTCAAAAAGTCGTACGACGCTGTTTCGCCATTTCGGACGGATGCTGCACCTTGCACCGTGGATGTTGCACCCTGTAGATATCGATTATTCGGACGGCCATAACTTCTGGCTCGTTTAGAGTTATGGGAGCCATAACCAGTGCAAACGAAGGCCTCAGTGAGTTCTACGGCTCTGACGGCTTTCAGCAGTCAATGGATTGTTTAATGCCCAAAAAAGACTATCGAATCTCAATCAGGTCTCGAAAGTTTTTTACCCTTCGTTTTTCGACACGTGAATTTTTACGGTAAAACGGGAGTACTGTGGCTGGTCTTCGATTTACCATCGCTGGAGAGTGGTGCACTATTGTACCGTTCCGTTTCAATTCCATGCACGCATTTCAATAAGTCGTATGACACTGTTTCGCCATTTCGGATGGATGGTGCACCTTGCACCGTGGATGTTGCACACTGTAGATATCGATTATTCGGACGGCCATAACTTCTGGATCGTTCAGAGTTACGGGAGCCATAACCAGTCAAAACGAAGGCCTAGGTGATTTCTACGGCTCTGACAGCTTTCAGCCGTCTATGGATTGTATAATGCCCAAAAAAGACTATCCGAATCCCAATCGGGTCTCGGAAGTTTTTAACCCTTCGTTTTTTCGACACGTAGATTTTTACGGTAAAACGGGATTACCGTGGCTGGTCTTCTATTTACCATCACTGGAGAGTGGTGCACCATGGTAACGTTCCATTTCAAATCCATGCACGCATTTCAAAAAGTCGTACGACACTGTTTCACCATTTCAGACGGATGTTGCACGTTGCACCGTGGATGTTGCACCCTGTAGATATCGATTATTCGGACGGCCATATCTTCTGGCTCGTTTAGAGTTACGGGAGCCATGACCTGTCAAGACGAAGGCCTCAGTGAGTTTTATGGCTCTGACAGCTTTCAACCGTCAATGGATTTTTTAATGCCCAAAAAAGACTATCTGAATCACAGTCGGGTCTCGGAAGTTTTTTACCCTTCGTATTTTCGACACGTGGATTTTTACGGTAAAACGGGAGTACCGTGGCTGGTCTTCAATTCACCATCGCTGGAGAGTGGTGCACCATGGTACCATTCCGTTTCAAATCCATGCACGCATTTCAAAAAATCGTGCGACGCTGTTTCGCCATTTCGGACGGATGCTGCACCTTGCACCGTGGATGTTGCACCCTGTAGATATCCATTATTCGGACGGCCATAACTTCTGGCTCGTTTAGAGTTACGGGAGCCATAACCAGTCAAAACGAAGGCCTTAGTGATTTCTACGGCTTTGACAGATTTAAGCCGTCAATGTATAGTTTAATGCCCAAAAATGACTATCCGAATCTCAATCGGGTCTTGGAAGTTTTTTACCCTTCGTTTTTTCGACACGTGGATTTTTACGGTAAAACGGGATTACCGTGGCTGGTCTTCGATTTACCATCGCTGGAGAGTGGTGCACCATGGTACCGTTCCGTTTCAAATCCATGCACGCATTTCAAAAAGTCGTACGACGTTGTTTCGCCATTTCGGACGGATGTTGCACCTTGCACCGTGGATGTTGCACCCTGTAGATATCGATTATTCGGACAGCCATAACTTCTGGCTCGTTTAGAGTTACGGGAGCCATAACCAGTCCAAACGAAGGCCTCAGTGAGTTTTCTATGGCTCTGACGGCCTTCAGCAGTCAATGGATTGTTTAATGCCCAAAAAAGACTATCGAATCTCAATCGCGTCTCGAAAGTTCTTCACCCTTCGTTTTTTCGACACGTGGATTTTTACGGTAAAACGGGAGTACCGTGGCTGGTCTCCAATTTACCATCGCTGGAGAGTGGTGCACTATGGTACCGTTCCGTTTCAATTCCATGCACGCATTTCAATAAGTCGTACGACACTGTTTCGCCATTTCGGACGGATGTTGCACCTTGCACCATGGATGTTGCACCCTGTAGATATCGATTATTCGGACTGCCATAACTTCTGGCTCGTTTAGAGTTATGGGAGCCATAACCAGTCAAAACGATGGCCTCGGTGATTTCTACGGCTCTGACAGCTTTCTGCCGTCAATGGATTGTGTAATGCCCAAAAAAGACTATCCAAATTTCAATCGGGTCTCGGAAGTTTTTAACCCTTCGTTTTTTCGACACGTGGATTTTTACGTTAAAACGGGATTACCGTGGCTGGTCTTCTATTTACCATCACTGGATAGTGGTGCACCATGGTACCGTTCCGTTTCAAATCCATGCACGCATTTCAAAAAGTCGTACGACACTGTTTCGCCATTTCAAACGGATGTTGCACCTTGCACCGTGGATGTTGCACCCTGTAGATATCGATTATTCGGACGGCCATATCTTCTGGCTCGTTTAGAGTTACGGGAGCCATGACCTGTCAAGACGAAGGCCTCAATGAGTTCTACGGCTCTGACAGCTTTCAACCGTCAATGGATTTTTTAATGCCCAAAAAAGACTATCCGAATCTCAGTCGGGTCTCGGAAGTTTCTTACCCTTCGTATTTTCGACACGTGGATTTTTACGGTAAAACGGGAGTACCGTGGCTGGTCTTCGATTCACCATCGCTGGAGAGTGGTGCACCATGGTACCGTTCCGTTTCAAATCCATGCACGCATTTCAAAAAGTCGTACGACGCTGTTTCGCCATTTCGGACGGATGCTGCACCTTGCACCGTGGATGTTGCACCCTGTAGATATCCATTATTCGGACGGCCATAACTTCTGGCTCGTTTAGAGTTACGGGAGCCATAACCAGTCAAAACGAAGGCCTTAGTGAGTTCTACGGCTTTGACAGCTTTAAGCCGTCAATGTATTGCTTAATGCCCAAAAAAGACTATCCGAATCTCAATCGGGTCTCGGAAGTTTTTTACCCTTCGTTTTTTCGACACGTGGATTTTTACGGTAAAACGGGATCACCGTGGCTGGTCTTCGATTCACCATCGCTGGAGAGTGGTGCAACATGGTACCGTTCCGTTTCAAATCCATGCACGCATTTCAAAAAGTCGTACGACGCTGTTTCGCCATTTCGGACGGATGCTGCACCTTGCACCGTGGATGTTGCACCCTGTAGATATCGATTATTCGGACGGCCATAACTTCTGGCTCGTTTAGAGTTACGGGAGCCATAACCAGTCCAAACGAAGGCCTCGGTGAGTTTTCTACGGCTCTGACGGCTTTCAGCCGTCAATGGATTGTTTAATGCCCAAAAAAGACTATCCGAATCTCAATCGGGTCTCGGAAGTTTTTTACCCTTCGTTTTTTCGACACGTGGATTTTTACGGTAAAACAGGATTACCGTGGCTGGTCTTCGATTTACCATAACTGGAGAGTGGTGCACCATGGTACCGTTCCGTTTCAAATCCATGCACGCATTTCAATAAGTCGTACGACACTGTTTCGCCATTTCGGAGGGATGTTGCGCCTTGCACCGTGGATGTTGCACCCTGTAGATATCAATTATTCGGACGGCCATAACTTCTGGCTCGTTTAGAGTTACGGGAGCCATAAATAGTCAAAACGAAGGCCTCAGTGATTTCTACGGCTCTGACAGCTTTCAGCCGTCAATGGATTGTATAATTCCCAAAAAAGACTATCCGAATCTCAATCGGGTCTCAGAAGTTTTTTACCCTTCGTTTTTTCGACACGTGGCTTTTTACGGTAAAACGGGATTACCGTGGCTGGTCTTCGATTTACCATCGCTGGATAGTGGTGCACCATGGTACCGTTCCTTTTCAAATCCATGCACGCATTTCAAAAAGTCGTACGGCGCTGTTTCTCCATTTCGGACGGATGCTGCACTTTGCACCGTGGATGTTGCACCTTGTAGATATCGATTATTCGGACGGCCATAACTTCTGGCTCGTTTGGAGTTACGGGAGCCATAACAAGTCAAAACGAAGGCCTCAGTGAGTTCTACGGCTCTGACAGCTTTCAGCCATCAATGCATTGTTTAATGCCCAAAAAAGACTATCCGAATCTCAATCGGGTCTCGGAAGTTTTTTACCCTTCGTTTTTTCGACACGTGGATTTTTACGGTAAAACGGGAGTACCGTGGCTGGTCTTCGATTTACCATCGCTGGAGAGTGGTGCACCATGGTACCGTTCCGTTTCAAATCCATGCACGCATTTCAAAAGGTCGTACGACGCTGTTTCGCCATTTCGGACGGATGCTGCACCTTGCACCGTGGATGTTGCACCCTGTAGATATCGATTATTCAGACGGCCATAACTTCTGGCTCGTTTAGAGTTACGGGAGCCATAACCAGTCAAAACGAAGGCCTCGGTGAGTTCTACGGCTTTGACAGCTTTCAGCCGTCAATGGATTGTTTAATGCCCAAAAAAGACTATCCGAATCTCAATCGGGTCTAAGAAGTTTTTTACCTTTCGTTTTTTCGACACGTGGATTTTTACGGTAAAACGGGAGTACCGTGGCTGGTCTTCGATTTACCATCGCTGGAGAGTGGTGCACCATGGTACCGTTCCGTTTCAAATCCATGCACGCATTTCAAAAGGTCGTACGACGCTGTTTCGCCATTTCGGACGGATGCTGCACCTTGCACCGTGGATGTTGCACCCTGTAGATATCGATTATTCAGACGGCCATAACTTCTGGCTCGTTTAGAGTTACGGGAGCCATAACCAGTCAAAACGAAGGCCTCGGTGAGTTCTACGGCTTTGACCGCTTTCAGCCGTCAATGGATTGTTTAATGCCCAAAAAAGACTATCCGAATCTCAATCGGGTCTAAGAAGTTTTTTACCTTTCGTTTTTTCGACACGTGGATTTTTACGGTAAAACGGGATTACCGTGGCTGGTCTTCGATTTACCATCGCTGGAGAGTGGAGCACCATGGTACCGTTCTGTTTCAAATCAATGCACGCATTTCAAAAAGTCGTACGACACTGTTTCGCCATTTCGGACGGATGTTGCACCTTGCACCGTGGATGTTGCACCCTGTAGATATCGATTATTCGGGCGGCCATAACTTCTGGCTCGTTTAGAGTTATGGGAGCCATAACCAGTCCAAACGAAGGCCTCAGTGAGTTCTACGGCTCTGACGGCTTTCAGCAGTCGATGGATTGTTTAATGCCCAAAAAAGACTATCGAATCTCAATCAGGTCTCGAAAGTTTTTTACCCTTCGTTTTTTCGACACGTGGATTTTTACGGTAAAACGGGAGTACCGTGGCTGGTCTTCGATTTGCCGTCGCTGGAGAGTGGTGCACTATGGTACCGTTCCGTTTCAATTCCATGCACGCATTTCAATAAGTCGTACGACACTGTTTCGCCATTTCGGACGGATGTTGCTCCTTGCACCGTGGATGTTGCACCCTGTAGATATCGATTATTCGGGCGGCCATAACTTCTGGCTCGTTTAGAGTTATGGGAGCCATAACCAGTCCAAACGAAGGCCTCAGTGAGTTCTACGGCTCTAATGGCTTTCAGCAGTCAATGGATTGTTTAATGCCCAAAAAAGACTATCGAAGCTCAATCGGGTCTCGAAAGTTTTTTACCCTTCGTTTGTTCGACACGTGGATTTTTACGGTAAAACGGGAGCACCGTGGCTGGTCTTCGATTTACCATCGCCAGAGAGTGGTGCACTATGGTACCGTTCCGTTTCAATTCCATGCACGCATTTCAATAAGTCGTACGACACTGTTTCGCCATTTCGGACGGATGTTGCACCTTGCACCGTTGATGTTGCACCCTGTAGATATCGATTATTCGGACGGCCATAACTTCTGGCCCGTTTAGAGTTACGGGAGCCATAACCAGTCAAAACGAAGGCCTCGGTGATTTCTAAGGATCTGACAGCTTTCCGTCGTCAATGGATTGTGTAATGCCCAATAAAGACTATCCGAATCTCAATCGGGTCTTGAAAGTTTTTAACCCTTCGTTTTTTCGACACGTGGATTTTTACGGTAAAACGGGATTACCGTGGCTGGTCTTCGATTTACCATCACTGGAGAGTGGTGCACCATGGTACCGTTCCATTTCAAATCCATGCACGCATTTCAAAAAGTCGTACGACACTGTTTCGCCATTTCAGACGGATGTTGCACCTTGCACCGTGGATGTTGCACCCTGTAGATATCCATTATTCGGACGGCCATATCTTCTGGCTCGTTTAGAGTTACGGGAGCCATGATCTGTCAAGATGAAGGCCTCAGTGAGTTTACGGCTCTGACAGCTTTCAACCGTCAACAGATTTTTTAATGCCGAAAAAAGACTATCCGAATCTCAGTCGGGTCTCGGAAGTTTTTACCCTTCGTATTTTGGACACGTGGATTTTTACGGTGAAACGGGAATACCGTGGCTGGTCTTTGATTTATCATCGCTGGAGAGTGGTGCACCATGGTACCGTTCCATTTCAAATCCATTCACGCATTTCAAAAAGTCGTACGACGCTGTTTTGCCATTTCGGACGGATACTGCACCTTGCACCGTGGATGTTGCACCTTGTAGCTATCGATTATTCGGACGGCCATAACTTCTGGCTCGTTTGGAGTTACGTGAGCCATAACCAGTCAAAACGAAGGCCTTAGTGAGTTCTACGGCGTTGACAGCTATCAGCCGTCAATGGATTGTTTAATGCCCAAAAAAGACTATCCGAATCTCAATCGGGTCTTGGAAGTTTTTTACCCTTCATTTTTTCGACACGTGGATTTTTACGGTAAAACGGAAGTATCGTGGCTGGTCTTCGATTTACCATCGCTGGAGAGTGGTGCACCATGGTACCATTCCGTTTCAAATCCATGCACGCATTTCAAAAAGTCGTACGACACTGTATCGCCATTTCGGACGGATGTTGCACCTTGCACAGTTGATGTTGCACCCTGTAGATATCGATTATTCGGACGGCCATAACTTCTGGCTCGTTTAGAGTTACGGGAGCCATAACCAGTCAAAACGAAGGCCTCAGTGAGTTCTATGGCCCTGACAGCTTTCAGCCGTCAGTGGATTGTTTAACGCCAAAAAAAGACTATCCGAATCTCATTCGGGTCTCGGAAGTTTTTTTTACCCTTCGTTTTTTCGACACGTGGATTTTTACGGTAAAATGGGAGTACCGTGGCTGGTCTTCGATTTACCATCGCTGGAGAGTGGTGCACCATGGTACCGTTCCGTTTCAAATCCATGCACGCATTTCAAAAAGTCGTACGACACTGTTTCGCCATTTCGGACGGATGTTGCACCTTGCACCGTTGACGTTGCACCCTGTAGATATCGATTATTCGGATGGCCATAACTTCTGGCTCGTTTAGAGTTACGGGAGCCATAACCAGTCAAAACGAAGGCCCCAGTGAGTTCTGCGGCTCTTACAGCTTTCAGCCGTCAATGGATTGTTTAATGCCCAAAAAAGACTATCCGAATCTCGATCGGGTCTCGAAAGTTATTTACCCTTCGTTTTTTCGACACGTGGATTTTCACGGTAAAACGGGATTACCGTGGCTGGTCTTCGATTTATCATAGATGGAGAGTGGTGCATCATGGTACCGTTCCGTTTCAAATCCACGCATGCATTTCAAAAATTCTAACGACACTGTTTCGCCATTTCGGACGGATGTTGCACCCTATAGATATCGATTATTCGGACGGCCATAGCTTCTAGCTCGTTTAGAGTTACGGGAGCCATAACCAGTCCAAATGAAGGCCTCAGTGAGTTCTACGGCTCTGACAGCTTTCAGCCGTAAATGGATTGTTTAATGCCCAAAAAAGACTATCTGAATCTCAATCGGGTCTCGGAAGTTTTTTACCCTTCGTTTTTTCGACACGTGGATTTTTACGGTAAAACGGGAGTACCGTGGCTGGTCTTCGATTTACCATCGCTGGAGAGTGGTGCACCATGGTACCGTTCCGTTTCAAATCCATGCACGCATTTCAAAAAGTCGTACGACACTGTTTCGCCATTTCGGACGGATGTTGCACCTTGCACTGTGGATGTTGCACCCTGTAGATATCGATTATTCGGACGGCCATAACTTCTGGCTCGTTTAGAGTTACGGGAGCCATAACCAGTCAAAATGAAGGCCTCAGTGAGTTCTATGGCTCTAATAGATTTCAGCCGTCAATAGATTGTTTAATGCCCAAAAAAGACTATCCGAATCTCAATCGGATCTTGGAAGTTTTTTACCCTTCGTTTTTTCGACACGTGGATTTTTACGGTAAAACGGGAGTACCGTGGCTGGTCTTCGATTTACCATCGCTGGAGAGTGGTGCACCATGGTACCGTTCTGTTTTAAATCCATGCATGCATTTCAAAAAGTCGTACGACGCTGTTTCGCCATTTCGGACGGATGCTGCACCTTGCACCGTGGATGTTGCACCTTGTAGATATCGATTATTCGGACGGCCATAACTTCTGGTTCGTTTAGAGTTATGGGAGCCATAACCAGTCAAAACGAAGGCCTCAGTGAGTTCTACGGCTTTGACAGCTTTCAGCCGTCAATGGATTGTTTAATGCCCAAAAAAGAATATCCGAATCTCAATCGGGTCTCGGAAGTTTTTTACCCTTCGTTTTTTCGACACGTGGATTTTTACGGTAAAACGAGAATACCGTGGGTGGTCTTCGATTTATCATCGCTGGAGAGTGGTGCACCATGGTACCGTTCCGTTTCAAATCCATGCACGCATTTCAAAAAGTCGTACGACACTGTTTCGCCATTTCGGACGGATGTTGCACCTTGCACCGTGGATGTTGCACCCTGTAGATATCGATTATTCGGACGGGATTAACTTCTGGCTCATTTAGAGTTACGGGAGCCATAATCAGTCCAAACAAAGACCTCAGTGAGTTCTACGGCTCTGACCACTTTCAGCCGTCAATGAATTGTTTAATGCCCAAAAAAGACTATCCGAATCTCAATCGGGTCTCGGAAGGTTTTTACCCTTCGTTCTTTCGACGCGTGGATTTTTACGGTAAAACGGGAGTACCGTTGCTGGTCTTCGATTTACCATCGCTGGAGAGTGGTGCACCATGGTACCATTCGTTTGAAATCCATGCACGCATTTCAAAAAGTCGTACGACAATGTTTCGCCATTTCGGACGGATGTTGCACCTTGCACCGTTGATGTTGCACCCTGTAGATATCGATTATTCGAACGGCCATAACTTCTGGCTCGTTTAGAGTTATGAGAGCCATAACCAGTCAAAACGAAGGCCTCAGTGAGTTCTACGGTTTTGACAGCTTTCAGCCGTCAATGGATTGTATAATGGCCAAAAAAGACTATCCGAATCTCATTCGGGTCTCGGAAGTTTTTTACCCTTCGTTTTTTCGACACGTGGATTTTACGGTAAAACGGGAGTACTGTGGCTGGTTTTCGATTTACCATCGCTGGAGAGTGGTGCACCATGGTACCATTCCGTTTCAAATCCATGCACGCATTTCAAAAAGTCGTACGACACTGTTTCGCCATTTCGGACGGATGTTGCACCTTGCACCGTTGATGTTGCACCCTGTAGATATCGATTATTCGGACAGCCATAACTTCTGGCTCGTTTAGAGTTACGGGAGCCATAACCAGTCAAAACAAAGGCCTCAGTGAGTTCTATGGCTCTGACAGCTTTCAACCGTCAATGGATTGTATAGTGCCCAAAAAAGACTATCCGAATCTCAATCGGCTCTCGGACGTTTTTTACCCTTCGTTTTTTCGACACGTGGATTTTCACGGTAAAACGGGATTACCGTGGCTGGTCTTCGATTTACCATCACTGGAGAGTGGTGCATCATGGTACCGTTCCGTTTCAAATCCATGCACGCATTTCAAAAAGTCTAACGACACTGTTTCTCCATTTCGTACGGATGTTGCACCCTGTAGATATAGATTATTCGGACGGCCATAACATCTGGCTCGTTTTGAGTTACGGGAGCCATAACCAGTCCAAACGAAGGCCTCAGTGAGTTCTACGGCTCTGACACCTTTCAGCCGTCAATGGATTGTTTAATGCCCAAAAAAGACTATCCGAATGTCAATCGGGTCTCAAAAGTTGTTTACCCTTCGTTTTTTCGACACGTGGATTTTTACGGTAAAACGGGAGTACCGTGGCTGGTCTTCGATTTACCATCGCCGGAGAGTGGTGCACCATGGTACCGTTCCGTTTCAAATCCATGCACGCATTTCAAAAAGTCGTACGACACAGTTTCGCTATTTCGGACGGATGTTGCACCTTGCACCGTGGATGTTGCATCCTGTAGATATCGATTATTCGGACGGCCATAACTTCTGGCTCGTTTAGAGCTACGGGAGCCATAACCAGTCAAAACGAAGGCCTCAGTGAGTTCTACGGCTGTAACAGCTTTCAGCCATCGATGGATAGTTTAATGCCCCAAAAAGACTATCCGAATCTCAATCGGGTCTCGGAAGTTTTTTACCCTTGTTTTTTCGACACGTGGATTTTTACGGTAAAACGGGAGTACCGTAGCGGGTCTTCGATTTAGCATCGCTGGAGAGTGGTGCACCATGGTAACGTTCTGTTTCAAATCCATGCACGCATTTCGAAAAGTCGTACGACACTGTTTCGCCATTTCGGACGGATGTTGCACCTTGCATCGTGGATGTTGCACCCTGTAGATATCGATTATTCGGACGGCCATAACTTCTGGCTCGTTTAAAGTTACGGGAGTCATAACCAGTCAAAACGAAGGCCTCAGTGCTCTAACAGCTTTCAGCCGTCAATGGATTGTTTAATGCCCAAAAAAGACTATCCGAATCTCAATCGGGTCTCGGAAGTTTTTTACCCTTCGTTTTTTCGACACGTGGATTTTTACGGTAAAACGGGAGTACCGTGGCTGATCTTCGATTTAGCATCGCTGGAGAGTGGTGCACCATGGTACCGTTCCGTTTCAAATCCATGCACGCATTACAAAAAGTCGTACGACACTGTTTCGCCATTTCGGACGGATGTTGCACCATGCACCGTGGATGGTGCACCCTGTAGATATCGATTATTCGGACAGGCTTAGCTTCTTGCTCGTTTAGAGTTACGGGAGCCATAACCAGTCAAAAAGAAGGCCTCAGTGAGTTCTATGGTTCTGACAGCTTTCAGCCGTTAATGGATTGTATAATGCCCAAAAAAGACTATCCGAATCTCATTCGGGTCTCGGAAGTTTTTTACCCTTCGTTTTTTCGACACGTGGATTTTACGGTAAAACGGGAGTACCGTGGCTGGTCTTTGATTTACCATCGCTGAAGAGTGGTGCACAATGGTACCATTCCATTTCAAATCCATGCATGCATTTCAAAAAGTCGCACGACACTGTTTCTCCATTTCGGAAGGATGTTACACCTTGCACCATTGATGTTGCACCCTGTAGATATCGATTATTCGGACAGCCACAACTTCTGGTTCGTTTAGAGTTACGGGAGCCATAACCAGTCAAAACGAAGGCCTCAGTGAGTTCTACGGCTCTGACAGCTTTCAGCCATCAATGGATTTTTTATTGCCCAAAAAAGACTATCCGAATCTCAATCGGCTCTCGGACCTTTTTTACCCTTCGTTTTTTCGACACGTGGATTTTCACGGTAAAACGGGATTACCGTGGCTGGTCTTCGATTTACCATCACTGGAAAGTGGTGCATCATGGTACGTTCCGTTTCAAATCCATGCACGCATTTCAAAAAGTCTAACGACACTGTTTTTCCATTTCGGACGGATGTTTCACCCTGTAGATATCGATTATTCGGACGGCCATAACATCTGGATCGTTTTGAGTTACGGGAGCCATAACCAGTCCAAACGAAGGCCTCAGTGAGTTCTACAGCTCTGACAGCTTTCAGCCGTCAATGGATTGTTTAATGCCCAAAAAAGACTATCCGAATCTCAATCGGGTCTCGGAAGTTTTTTACCCTTCGTTTTTTCGACACGTGGACTTTTACGGTAAAACGGGAGTACCGTGGCTGGTCTTCGATTTACCATCGCTGGAGAGTGGTGCACCATGGTACCGTTCCGTTTCAAATCCATGCACGCATTTCAAAAAGTCGTACGACACTGTTTCGCCATTTCGGACAGATGTTGCACCTTGCACCGTGAATGTTGCACCCTGTAGATATCGATTATTCGGACGGCCATAACTTCTGGCTCGTTTAGAGTTACGGGAGCCATAACCAGTCAAAACGAAGGCCTCAGTGAGTACGGCTGTAACAGATTTCAGCCGTCAATAGATAGTTTAATGCCCAAAAAAGACTATCCGAATCTCAATCGGGTCTCGGAAGTTTTTTACCCTTGTTTTTTCGACACGTGGATTTTTACGGTAAAACGGGAGTACCGTAGCTGGTCTTCGATTTACCATCGCTGGAGAGTGGTGCACCATGGTAACGTTCTGTTTCAAATCCATGCACGCATTACAAAAAGTCGTACGACACTATTTCGCCATTTCGGACGGATGTTGCACCATGCATCGTGGATGTTGCACCCTGTAGATATCGATTATTCGGACGGCCATAACTTCTGGCTCGTTTAGAGTTACGGGAGCCATAACCAGTCAAAACGAAGGCCTCAGTCCTCTAACAGCTTTCAGCCATCAATGGATTGTTTAATGCCCAAAAAAGACTATCCGAATCTCAATCGGGTCTCTGAAGTTTTTTATCCTTCGTTTTTTCGACACGTGGATTTTTACGGTAAAACGGGAGTACCGTGGCTGGTCTTCGATTTATCATCGCTGGAGAGTGTGCACCATGGTACCATTCCATTTCAAATCCATGCACGCATTTCAAAAAGTCGTACGACACTATTTCGCCATTTCGGACGGATGTTGCACCTTGCACCGTGGATGTTGCACCCTGTAGATATCGATTATTCGGACAGGCTTAGCTTCTTGCTCGTTTAGAGTTACGGGAGCCATAATCCGTCCAAACAAAGGCCTCAGTGTGTTCTACGGCTCTGACCGCTTTCAGCCGTCAATGGATTGTTTAATGCCCAAAAAAGACTATCCGAATCTCAATCGGGTCTCGGAAGTTTTTTACCCTTCGTTTTTTCGACACGTGGATTTTTACGGTAAAACGGGAGTACCGTGGATGGTCTTCGATTTACCATCGCTGGAGAGTGGTCCACCATGGTACCGTTCCGTTTCAAATCCATGCACACATTTGAAAAAGTCGTACGACACTGTTTCGCCATTTCGGACGGATGTTGCACCTTGCACCGTTGATGTTGCACCCTGTAGATATCGATTATTCGGACGGCCATATCTTCTGGCTCGTTTAGAGTTACGGGAGGCATAACCAGTCAAAACGAAGGCCTCAGTGAGTTATACGGCTCTGACAGCTTTCAGCCGTCAATGGATTGTTTAATGCCCAAAAATGACTATCCGAATCTCAATCGGGTCTCAGAAGTTTTTTACCCTTCGTTTTTTCGACACGTGGATTTTCACGGTAAAACGGGATTACCGTGGCTGGTCTTCGATTTACCATCACTGGAGAGTGGTGCATCATGGTACCGTTCCGTTTCAAATCCATGCACACATTTCAAAAAGTCTAACGACACTGTTTCGCCATTTCGGACGGATGTTGCACCCTGTAGATATCGATTATTCGGACGGTCATAACTTCTGGCTCATTTTGAGTTACGGGAGCCATAACCAGTCCAAACGAAGGCCTCAGTGAGTTCTACGGCTCTAACAGCATTCAGCCGTCAATGGATTGTTTAATGCCCAAAAAAGACTATCCGAATCTCAATCGGGTCTCGGAAGTTTTTTACCCTTCGTTTTTTCGACACGTGGCTTTTTACGGTAAAACGGGAGTACCGTGGCTGGTCTTCGATTTTCCATCGCTGGAGAGTGGTGCACCATGGTACCGTTCCGTTTCAAATCCATGCACGCATTTCAAAAAGTCGTACGACACTGTTTCGCCATTTCGGACGGATGTTGCACCTTGCATCGTGGATGTTGCACCCTGTAGATATCGATTATTTGTACGGCCATAACTTCTGACTCGTTTAGAGTTACGGGAGTCATAACCAGTCAAAACGAAGGCCTCAGTGAGTTCTACGGATCTAACAGCTTTCAGCCGTCAATGGATTGTTTAATGCCCAAAAAAGACTATCCGAATCTCAATCGGGTCTCGGAAATTTTTTACCCTTCGTTTTTTCGACACGTGGATTTTTACGGTAAAACGGGAGTACCGTGGCTGGTCTTTGATTTACCATCGCTGGAGAGTGATGCACCATAGTACCGTTCCGTTTCAAATCCATGCACGCATTTCAAAAAGTCGTACGACGCCGTTTCGTCGTTTCGGACGGATGCTGCACCTTGCACCGTGGATGTTGCACCCTGTAGATATCGATTATTCGGACGGCTATAACTTTGGGCTCGTTTAGAGTTACGGGAGCCATAACTAGTCAAAACGAAGGCCTCAGTGAGTTCTACGGCTTTGATAGCTTTCAGCCGTCAATGGATTGTTTAATGCCCAAAAAAGACTATCCGAATCTCAATCGGGTCTCGGAAGTTTTTTACCCTTTGTTTTTTCGACACGTGGATTTTTACGGTAAAATGGGAGTACCGTGGCTGGTCTTCCATTTACCATCGCTGTAAAGTGGTGCACCATGGTACCGTTCCATTTCAAATCCATGCACGCATTTCAAAAAGTCGTACGACACTGTTTCGGCATTTCGGACGGATGTTGCACCTTGCACCGTGGATGTTGCACCCTGTAGGTATCGATTATTCGGACGACCATAACTTCTGGCTCGTTTAGAGTTACGGGAGCCATAACCAGTCAAAACGAAGGCCTCAGTGAGTTTTATGGCTCTGACAGCTTTCAGCCGTCAATGGATTGTTTAATGCCTAAAAAAGACTATCCGAATCTCAACCGGGTCTCCGAAGTTTTTTACTCTTCGTTTTTTCGACACGTAGATTTTTACGGTAAAACGGGAGTACCGTTGCTGGTTTTCGATTTACCATCGCTGGAGAGTGGTGCACCATGGCACCATTCCGTTTCAAATCCATGCACGCATTTCAAAAAGTCGTACGACACTGTTTCGCCATTTCGGACGGATGTTGCACCTTGCACCGTTGATGTTGCACCCTGTAGATAACGATTATTCGGACGGCCATAACTTCTGGCTCGTTTAGAGTTAAGGGAGCCATAACTAGTCAAAACGAAGGCCTCAGTGAGTTCTACGGCTCTGACAGCTTTCGGCCTTCGATGGATTGTTTAATGCCCAAAACAGACTATTCGAATCTCAATCGGGTCTCGAAAGTTTTTTACCCTTCATTTTTTCGACACGTGGATTTTTACGGTAAAAGGGGATTACCGTGGCTGGTCTTCGATTTACCATCGCTGGAGAGTGGTACACCATGGTATCGTTCCGTTTCAAATCCACGCACGCATTTCAAAAAGTCGTACGACACTATTTTTCCATTTCGAACGGATGTTGCACCTTGCACCATGGATGTTGCACCCTGTAGATATCGATTATTCAGACGGCCATAACTTCTGTCTCGTTTAGAGTTACGGAAGCCATAACCAGTCCAAACGAAGGCCTCAGTGAGTTCTACGGCTCTGACCACTTTCAGCCGTCAATGGATTGTTTAATGCCCAAAAAAGACTATCCGAATCTCAATCGGGTCTCGGAAGTTTTTTACCCTTCGTTTTTTCGACAAGTGGATTTTTACGGTAAAACGGGAGTACCGTGGCTGGTCTTCGATTTACCATCGCTGGGCAGTGGTGCACCATGGTACCATTCCGTTTCAAATCCATGCACGCATTTTAAAAAGCAGTACGACACTCTTTCGCCATTTCGGACGGATGTTGCACCTTGCACCATGGATGTTGCACCCTGTAGATATCGATTATTCGGACGGCCATAACTTCTGGCTCATTTAGAGTTACGAGAGCCATAACCAGTCCAAACGAAGGCCTCAGTGAGTTCTACGGCTCTGACAGCTTTCAGCCATCAACGGATTGTTTAATGCCAAAAAAAGACTATCCGAATCTCAATCGGGTCTTGGAAGTTTTTTACCCTTCGTTTTTTCGACACGTAGATTTTTACGGTAAAACGGGAGTACCGTGGCTGGTCTTCGATTTACCATCGCCGGAGAGTGGTGCACCATGGTACCGTTCCGTTTCAAATCCATGCATGCATTTCAAAAAGTCGTACGACACAGTTTCGCCATTTCGGACGGATGTTGCACCTTGCACCATGGATGTTGCACCCTGTAGATATCGATTATTCGGACGACCATAACTTCTGGCTCGTTTAGAGTTACGGGAGCCATAACCTGTCAAAACAAAGGACTTAGTGAGTTCTTCGGCTTTGACAGCTTTCAGCCGTCAATGGATTTTTTAATGCCCAAAAAAGACTATCCGAATCTCAATCGGGTCTCGGAAGTTTTTTACCCTTCGTTTTTTCGACACATGGATTTTTACGGTAAAACGGGAATACCGTGGCTGGTCTTCGATTTAACTTCGCTGGAGAGTGGTGCACCATGGTACCGTTCCATTTCAAATCCATGCACGCATTTTAAAAAGTCGTACGTATTATCCCGCTTTTTGGCAAAGCCGTGATACCAAAATATTGATCGAAAACAAAAGACAGTTCGTCTCAGAGATTGGTTATGCTTCACTTTGCTATGGATATCGATGAATTTTGCCCGAGTCCGGAACGGGCCAAAATTGATAGGAAATGACAAGAAAGGTCAAAGGAGTCGTCATTTCAAATTTCAGGTCAATCCGAGTCCGTACGCTCAAGATATGATGGATTCAATTTGAGAGAAGTAGCCATTGTCTGGTTCGAAACCATCACCTTCAAACCCATCCAATACCCCTGCTTCGAAACCATCCAGTTCGAACCCATCATCCTAGCAGTAGTTCGAACCCACGAGACATGGCCGTGCCTCGAATCCAGCAGCCATCATGTACTTCGACTCCATTACATTCGAAACCATCATCTTCGAATCCATTCAAGCCTATCAGCTTCGAATCCAAGTCGCTTCGAATCGATCTTGTTCGAATCGATCGAGTTCGAACCCACGAGTACACCTTGGTTCGAAACGGTCGCATTTGAACCCAGGGACATTCACTTGTTCGTACCCACCAGGTCAGCTAACTTGGATGACGTGTCGCCCCACGATACGAACGAGGCGAAATCCATGGGTGCGAAGCGGTCAACTCGGAGACAAAACAGGATCGATTCGAGGAGCACGCGCCACGTCACTGCAGAATCACGTGTGTCCATGGATTCGAAGTCATGGTTTCGAAGATGATGGGTTCGAACTCCACATCCAACCGAGGAACACCATTTCGAACCGATCATATCTCCTCAACCACACATCCAAATGCAACCAAATTTTCACAGTAGCTTCCATACAAGGTAAAGATTGTTCCTGCCAAGTTTCAGCTCGATTGGACCATTTCTTGATGGGTTCGAAATGACTTCGAACCGATGTCAGATCGAGACGAAACTTGGTGGGGTCGGTCGCGTGGGCCCACTCACGTGCCAGAAGAGGTCTCCCGAAGTTTCAGCCAGATCTGGGCCTCCAACGCCTATAAATAGCACCCTGAAGCCTTCAGAAAAGGGATCTTCGAAGAACGTCTGCCATTGAACACCGAGACTCTGCCGGATTCAAGTCTATTCATCAGAATCACTGTTGTATTCAGATTTCAAAGCTATTGTCAATTGTAATCCGTTGTAATCGATTGAATCGAGCAAAGCAATAAAGAGAAATCCTTCAAAGTGGACGTAGGCGCGAACGCCGAACCACTATAAACCCTGTGTTTGCGATTGTTGTTTGTGAATTATTGCGATTTGTTACTTAGAGCTGAATTCTATATTGAGTGTTGCTGAGTTCTATGTTGATTATTATCGAGTTGAGTACGTAAGCGGGTGCTTTCGTGATATTGGGTGTTTGTGACCAATTTTGGCGCAAACATTTTGGTGCTTTCACTGAGAACTGAACTCAGGAGTTCTACCATTTGATAATTGATTCAGAGAAAGTTTGAAAGTTTAGATTTGGGAAATTATGACGAGACAATCAAGCCGAAGGCCAAGGCCAGAGAGGAGTGAACAGCAGGGGAGTCAGGAGGCTTCCTCAGGAGCGAATCAACCATCGATCTACATCACCAGGGACGAGATGGAGACGATGATGAAGAAGCAAGAGGAGTTGATCCAGAGTTTATTTCAACAGATAGGACAGCTTGGAGCACAGAATAGAGAAGCCAATGGAGTCCAGAACGAAGCAGGACCATCCGGCGTCGCACCCGGATTAGGGGGCACACCCATGGAGAATGTTGGTCCAATTTCGGAGGGAGAAAGAGGAGTATCTGCGCAACCTGGAGACAGCAGAGGAATGAATGCTCAGTCAAGGGGGCAGATTTCAGAGTTCCCTCGTGAACTCGGGGGGCAGGATGAAAGTAACGAACGAAGGTTACATCTCGGAGACACCGACAAGTTGGCTGAGATGGTTAGGCGAGCAATGAGAGGCGGTTTGGTGAACAAAGACCTAGAGGATGTTAATAGGAGTCCTTTCACTCCGGCAATTAGACGAGCTAGAAACCCACCGGATTTCAAATTACCATCGCTGGATATGTATGACGGGAGAACGGACCCCACGGTCCATCTGACAAAATATATGAGGCATATGGAAGTGCTGGGGGCATCAGAGGAGGTCATGGCCCGGTGCTTTCCCCTGTATTTGGCGGATATTACGGCATTATGGTTCAGGCAATTAGATAGTGGATCCATTGGAACATGGAATGATTTAACTGAGAGATTTATGAGGCAATTAAGGGATCACATTACAAGACCCAAGAATGTGATGACGTTAGCAACTTTAAAACAGAGGGCTGGAGAAACATTGAGAAGTTTCCTGACACGGTTCAATGCGGCGGCAGCTTCCGTGGATAGACCGGATCCATCCATGGTTATGATGGCGGCTGTGTCCGGAATAGCAAACGGAACGGAATTCAAAAATTCATTAACTAAAGATCCACCCGTAGATCTGGGAGAATTCTATCATGAGGCAGAAAAGTTTTTACGACTAGAGGATGCGAATGCAGAAAGAGAAGAAGGAGATGGGATAGAAGTTTATGCACTCAAAGATGAAAAGCCCCCTAGAAGGGACTCGGACAAGGATAAAGGTAAAAGAAAGATTGAGAATAACGGAGATAGATCAAAGCGGCAACGGAAGGAGCCGCGATTCACCACCTACACTGAGCTGAACGAGAGCCTGGAACGAATTTATCAGGATACCAAAGAGCAGATTCCGTATCGAAGGCCAATGCGGAGGGACCCTACCTCTGACGAAAAGAAATCAGATAAGTTTTGTGTATTCCATGATTAAATGGTCATAACACTAACGATTGTAGGCACCTGAAGGACGACGTGGAAGGGCATATCAGGAACGGTATGCTCCTTCAATATGCAAGGAGGCGGGCTCCTGTGGCGGAACCAGAACGACCACCGTCCACATCAGCTAGAGGCAATCCTAAATCAAGGCACCGTTTGGTTATCAATTGAGTGAGATAATGATGAACAAGTTGTAAGCTTCCACTAACGCAATTAAATCATTTACACATGTGCGAGATCGCGATCGATCTCCAGGCATGCTCTGAATGATCATTGACCGTTCCATAGTGGGAACTTACGCTTCGACATCCATGCTTTGCTTTCATATCATTTCAATTTGAACATTTAGACTCTGTTTGTTTGGACATTGTTTTAAAAACTCATCCGTGTAATAGATATTTGATTCTGATAACTCTAGATTGGCAAGCTACTTACACATGTATGGGGTCGCGAACGATCCTTAGGCATGCTCTGAGATGGCGATGAACCGCCCTGACAAACGATCCAGGAACTCACCCGAACGTGACCCTGGCATCGATAATACCAAGCCCTCCCGGGCAACCAGTTCGCCTCGAACGGCACTCGACTTCGAACAGTCACAACTCACCTCACCTCAAATGGCTTGATCGCGAACGGTCGTCACTTGAGGTCCAACACCCGACCGCGAACGGTCACAAATTCGCCTCGAACGGCACACGATCGCGAACGATCACTTTCTGCCTTGAATGGCACCGACCGCGAACGGTCATGGTTCACTAATCGTAAAATCCGACCTCGAACGTTCACCATTCGCCTTGAACGGCACTTGGTCGCGAACGATCATCAATTGCCGCGAACGGCATCGACCGCGAACGGTCCCATTCAATCTTTTGCCATGAATAGTATCGACCGCGAACGGTCCTATTCCATCATTTGCCGCGAACGGCATCGACCGCGAACGGTCCTATTCCATCCTATGCCACGAACGGCACGGACCGCGAACGGCCCCGATTCACCTCAAACAGCACACGGTCTCGAACGATCGACGCATGGATTCATACGCTCGACCGCGCATGGTCGCACTTCACCTCGAATGACTCGATCACGAACGATCGTCATTTGAAGTTGAGCGCTTTACCACGAACGGCCGCGCTTCATCCCAAATGGCTCGATCCCGAACGATCGTCATTTGAGGCCATATGAAAACTATCAAGTTCTTTGCAGGTTGATGAACGGATACGAAATCCAACTCGAAGCATTACAAAACACACCTTCCTACCGCAAGGCATGTTTTGGGGGGCAAAATGTTATCCCGCTTTTTGGCAAAGCCGTGATACCAAAAGATTGATCGAAAACAAAAGACAGTTCGTCTCAGAGATTGGTTATGCTTCACTTTGCTATGGATATCGATGAATTTTGCCCGAGTCCGGAACGGGCCAAAATTGATAGGACATGACAAGAAAGGTCAAAGGAGTCGTCATTTTAAATTTCAGGTCAATCCGAGTCCGTACGCTCAAGATATGATGGATTCAATTTGAGAGAAGTGGCCATTGTCTGGTTCGAAACCATCACCTTCGAACCCATCCAATACCCCTACTTCGAAACCATCCAGTTCGAACCCATCATCCTAGCAGTAGTTCGAACCCACGAGACATGGCCGTGCCTCGAATCCAGCAGCCATCATGTACTTCGACTCCATTACATTCGAAACCATCATCTTCGAATCCATTCAAGCCTACCAGCTTCGAATCCAAGTCGCTTCGAATCGATCTTGTTCGAATCGATCGAGTTCGAACCCACGAGTACACCTTGGTTCGAAACGGTCGCATTCGAACCCAGGGACATTCACTTGTTCGTACCCACCAGGTCAGCTAACTTGGATGACGTGTCGCCCCACGATACGAACGAGGCAAAATCCATGGGTGCGAAGCGGTCAACTCGGAGACAAAACAGGATCGATTCGAGGAGCACGCGCCACGTCACTGCAGAATCACGTGTGTCCATGGATTCGAAGTCATGGTTTCGAAGATGATGGGTTCGAACTCCACAGCCAACCGAGGAACACCATTTCGAACCAATCATATCTCCTTAACCACACATCCAAATGCAACCAAATTTTCACATTAGCTTCCATACAAGGTAAAGATTGTTCCTGCCAAGTTTCAGCTCGATTGGACCATTTCTTGATGGGTTCGAAATGACTTCGAACCGATGTCAGATCGAGACGAAACTTGGTGGGGTCGGTCGCGTGGGCCCACTCACGTGCCAGAAGAGGTCTCCCGAAGTTTCAGCCAGATCTGGGCCTCCAACGCCTATAAATAGCACCCTGAAGCCTTCAGAAAAGGGATCTTCGAAGAACGTCTGCCATTGAACACCGAGACTCTGCCGGATTCAAGTCTATTCATCAGAATCACTGTTGTATTCAGATTTCAAAGCTATTGTCAATTGTAATCCGTTGTAATCGATTGAATCGAGCAAAGCAATAAAGAGAAATCCTTCAAAGTGGACGTAGGCGCGAACGCCGAACCACTATAAACCCTGTGTTTGCGATTGTTGTTTGTGAATTATTGCGATTTGTTACTTAGAGCTGAATTCTATATTGAGTGTTGCTGAGTTCTGTGTTGATTATTATCGAGTTGAGTACGTAAGCGGGTGCTTTCGTGATATTGGGTGTTTGTGACCAATTTTGGCGCAAACAGTACGACACTATTTCGCCATTTCGGACAGATGTTGCACCTTGCAACGTGGATGTTGTACCCTGTAGATATCGATTATTCGGACGGGCTTAACTTCTGGCTCGTTTAGAGTTACGGGAGCCATAATCAGTCCAAACGAAGGCCTCAGCGAGTTCTACAGCTCTGATGGCTTTCACCCGTCAATGGATTGTTCAATGCCCAAAAAAGACTATCCGAATCTCAATCGGGTCTCGGAAGTTTTTTACCCTTCGTTTTTTCGACACGTGGATTTTTACGGTAAAACGGGAGTACCGTGGCTGGTCTTCGATTTACCATCGCTGGAGAGTGGTGCACCATGGTACCGTTCCGTTTCAAATCCATGCACGCATTTCAAAAAGTCGTACGACGTTGTTTCGCCATTTCGGACGGATGTTGCACCTAGCACCGTTGATGTTGCACCCCGTAGATATCGATTATTCGGACGGCCATAACTTCTGGCTCGTTTAGAGGTACGGGAGCCATAACCAGTCAAAACAAAGGCCTCAGTGAGTTCTACGGCTCTGACAGCTTTCAGCCGTCAATGGATTGTCTAATGCCCAAAAAAGACTATCCGAATCTCAATCGGGTCTCGGAAGTTTTTTACCCTTTGTTTTTTCGACACGTGGATTTTAACGGTAAAACGGGATTACCATGGCTGGTCTTCGATTTAACATCGCTGGAGAGTGGTGCACCATGGTACCGTTCCATTTCAAATCCATGCACGCGTTTCAAAAAGTCGTACGACACTGTTTCGCCATTTGGGACGAATGTTGCACCTTGCACCGTGGATGTTGCACCCTATAGATATCGATTATTCGGACGGCCATAACTTCTGGCTCGTTTAGAGTTACGGGAGCCATAACCAGTCCAAACGAAGGCCTCAGTGAGTTCTATGGCTCTGACCGCTTTCAGCCGTCAATGGATTGTTTAATGCCCAAAAAAGACTATCCAAATCTCAATCGGGTCTCAGAAGTTTTTTACCCTTCGTTTTTTCGACACGTGGATTTTTACGGTAAAACGGGAGTACTGTGGCTGGTCTTCGATTTACGATAGCTGGAGAGTGGTGCACCATGATACCGTTCCGTTTCAAATCCATGCACGCATTTCAAAAAGTCGTACGACACTGTTTCGCCATTTCGGACGGATGTTGCACCTTGCACCGTGGATGTTGCACCCTGTAGATATCGATTGTTCGGACGACCATAACTTCTGGCTCGTTTAGAGTTATGAGAGCCATAACTAGTCAAAACGAAGGCTTCAGTTAGTTCTACGGCTCTGACAGTTTTCAGCCGTCAATGTATTGTTTAATGCCCTAAACAGACTATCCGAATCTCAATCGGGTCTAGGAAGTTTTTTACCCTTCGTTTTTCCGACACGTGGATTTTTACGGTAAAACGAGAGTACCATGGCTGGTCTTCGATTTACCATCGCTGGAGAGTGGTGCACCATGGTACCGTTCCGTTTCAAATCCATGCACGCATTTCAAAAAGTCGTACGACATTGTTTCGCCATTTCGGACGGATGCTGCACCTTGCACCGTGGATGTTGCACCCTATAGATATCGATTATTCGGACGGCCATAACTTCTGGCTCGTTTAGAGTTACGGGAGCCATTACCATTCAAAACGAAGGCCTCTGTGAGTTCTACGGCTCTGACAGCTTTTAGCCGTCCATGGATTGTTTAATGCCCAAAAAAAACTATCCGAATCTCAATCGGGTCTCGGAAGTTTTTTACCCTTCGTCTTTTCGACACGTGGATTTTTACGGTAAAATGGGATTACCGTGGCTGGTCTTCGATTTATCATCGCTGGGGAGTGGTGCACCGTGGTACCGTTCCGTTTCAAATCCATGAAAGCATTTCAAAAAGTCGTACGACACAGTTTCGCCATTTCGGACGGATGTTGCACCTTGCACCGTGGATGTTGCACCCTATAGATATCGATTATTCGGACGGCCATAACTTCTGGCTGGTTTAGAGTTACGGGAGCTGTTATCCCATTTTTTGGTCAAAACTGGAATATCAACGAATTGGCATGGAATTATGAATATCAGGATTGGAGATCGGTTGGAATCAAGGCTGCGATCGATATTGTCAAAATTTCGTTGAACTCCGATCGGGACGAAATTAATTGGAGATGATGGTAAGGACTAGTAAAGACTATGTTTCAAATTTCTGGCTAATCGGAGTTCGTATGAAGAAAATATGATGGATTCAAGGTAGGAAAGGTATGTTGTTCGAATCCATCAAGGTGGTGCTCGTTTCGAATCCATCGGATTCGAACCCATCAGGTTTGCATCGATCGAAGGCATGACACAGGGACGGTTAGAATCGATACGGTTCGTATCGATCAACATAGGCGCGGCTTGGTGAAGTTCGTATCGATGGCGGTTCGAATCGATGAAGTTCGTACCGATCAGGAGGGGAGTCGGCTTCGTGGATTCGAAGGAGGGGAGTCGTCTTCGTGGATTCGAAGGAGGGGAGTCGGCTTCGTGGATTCAAAGGAGGGGAGTCGGCTTCGTGGATTCAAGGCGATGGACTCGAAGGGAAATGGATTCGAAGAGGACGGACTCGAGGGAGATGGATTCGAAGAAGATGGATTCGAGGGGGTTGGATTCGAAGGAAGTGGGTTCGATGTATAGGTTCGAACCCATGCAGAACACACGAGGCTTTGAATTTGAATCGATCATATCTTCCAACCTGTTGATCCAAATGCAATGAAATTTTTACAGGAGCTTACATACATGTTGAGGAATGTTCTCACCAAATTTCAGCACAATTGGATGATTTCTTGATCGATTCGAACCTTACTTCGAATCGATCCCAAGGTGGGCCCGGACCTCCAGATTTCGGGCGTGTGGGCCCCCTCACGTGCCTGAGGCGGTCTTCCCGGATTTTAGGAGAAATATCAGCCACCTACGCTTATAAATAGAGCCCCTGGTCATTCAGAAAAGGGGTCGTAGAATTTAGAGAGAGAAAGCACGCCCGGACGCTGCCAGAATCATACCATAACATCATTACTGCTATTTATGTCGAGTTTTGGACTTTGTAACTGCTATAATCATCTGTAATCATCAAGGATAATCAATAAAAGGATAAAAACTTTGGAGTGGACGTAGGCCGGAGAGAGCCGAACCACGATAAAACCTGTGTCTTTGTTCTTTATTTTGGGATTACTGTTTAATATTTGCTGAGATCTGAGATTTGTGTTTGAATATTATTGATTTGTATTCATACACTGGTGCTTTCACGGTATTCGGGGTTTGTGACCAATTTTGGCACAGACACTTTGGTGGTTTCACTGAGAGAGACTAGCACCCGCTACATCGGATTTGAAGGTCTGATTTGGAGATTTTAAAGAGTTTGGATTCAAGGACAATGACTAGGCAAAATAGTAGAAGGCAGAGGGCTGAGAGAAGCCAACAGGAAGGAAGTCAACAAGCTTCCTCTGGAGCTGGGGAAGGACAAGCTTCAATCTACATAACCCGAGATGAGATGGAGGCTGTGGCAAATTCTTTGCAAGAGAGATTATTGAAGAGCCAACAGGAAATGATGCAGACTTTCTTTGAGCAAACGAGAGCTGCAGGGATGCAGAACTTAGGAACAGCTACAGCCGCTGTGGATGCAGGACGAGGGACTAGGGTTGTGGAACCCAATGGAGGACAGGATACGGAGCCACAAAGCAATCAACAAGGGCTTGGGGGCAGGCCCACAGGATCCAACACAGGAGGACCTTTGGAAGGAGTTCAACAGGCTAGAGCTAACGTTGCTGCTAGCGAACCACATGAAGAGTATGTACCGGAATTCCCTCGGGGGCAACCCCCAACAGACAATGCTGGATTAGCAGAAATCATTAGAAGAACTGTACGAGGTGGTTTGGCCAACAAAGACTTGGAAGGAGTAAATAGGAGTCCGTTCACTCAGGAAATAAGGATGGCTCAGAATCCACCTAAGTTTAAGTTGCCTGGCGTGGAGGTATATGATGGCAAGGCAGATCCAACAGATCACTTGATGAGGTACACCAGACATATGGAGGTGCTGGGGGCATCGGAGGAAGTGATGGCCCGATGCTTCCCTTTGTATTTGACGGACTTAGCTGCAATGTGGTTTAGGCAGTTGGAAGAAGGATCTATCAGGTCTTGGAGGGAATTAGTGGAAAGGTTTTTGGGGCAGTTTCGGGTTCATGTCAAGAGACCGAAGAACGTGATGACATTAACATCGGTGAAGCAAAGAATGGATGAATCGCTTAGAGCTTTTCTAACTCGATTCAGTGCGGCATTCGCTTCGGTGGATCGGCCTGATCCATCGATGGTTTTAATCGCAGCAGTATCAGGAGTCAGGGAGGACTCTGATTTCAAGGTATCTTTGATACGAGATCCCCCATAGGATCTCGACGAATTCTTTCATGAGGCAGAAAGGTTCCTTCAACAGGAGGATGCGAGTACGGATTTAAAAGTGAAAAAGGTTAGTACAATCGAGGTTGGAGCAATATCAAGCGGTGGTTCGGATAAAGACAAAGGAAAAAGGAAATTGGATAATGATTCTGGAAACGCTAGGAAGCGATGGAAGGATCCAAAGTTTTCCACATACACAGGATTGAACGAGACGCTGGAGCGGATATACATGGACACTCGGAATCGCCTTCCCTACCGGAGGCCAACCAAGAGAGAGCCTTCTGAACGAGAGAGGGCATCAGGGAGGCACTATCTCTTCCATGACTTAGACGGACATGACACCAACAGCTGCAGGCACTTGAAGGATATAATCGAGGAGCATGTAAGGAATGGACAGTTACAGCAGTACGTCGGAGCTCGGAATGCAACGGTGGAGCAGGAGCAACCACCGACAACCTCTCGCCGCGATGATGGGAGACCCAGGGATGGTGGTCGATTGATCATCCACTAATCAAGATAATATGGAATACGTAACGAACTATTAGCAAGCAACCAAGTCATTTACACATGCACGGGGACGGAGATAGCCCCTAGGCATGCTCTGAATGATGATAAACTACAACGCTATGGTTTGTGAAATCTATATTTTGCTTTTGGATTGGACACTACTTTCTTTTTGGATTTTGGTTTTGTAGTTTGAAGCAAGCTCCTGGTTTTGCTTTCTTTTGATTTGGATTTTTCTTTGGATGATTGTTTCCGGTTTTGAATGTTGGTTTGGTTTTATGGTTTTCTGGTTTATGATTTGGATTTTTTGGGTTTGGATGTTGGATTGGATATTGATTGGATTTTCATCTGGTTTTTGATAAATGGTCGTCGGGAATGGATTATGCCTGGCAAGGGGTGAGTCACTTTGCTCGAACGTGGTAGATTGACTCATTCAGGTCGCTGAGTATGGACTATGCTCAGCAAGGGTCCAGAGTGACCAGGATTAGGCCTAGGACTTAGGCCCTGCATTATCAACTGCTATTTTCAGGTCGTTGAGTGTGGATTATGCTCAACAAGGGTCCGGAGAGACCAGGATTCGGCTTAGGACTTAAGCCATGGTATTGTACAGCGTCCAGGGACACTGGACCAAGGTCGTCAAGTGCGGATTACGCTTGGCAAGAACCCGATGAGGCTAGCTTAACATCCAGGGACACTGGATTACGACCGTCAGGTGTAGATTGCGCTTGGCAAGGACCCGGAGAGGTTATGGATTTGGATATCGACCCGGAGAGGTCCTGGATTCAATTATTGGCTATTGGATAAGGATGGTTTAGGACTCGGCTGTCGAGTCCGAATGGATATAGGATTGGCTATGGCTTTTGTTATGGGATTTTGAATCAGGCATCGACTCGAAGCAGTCAAGGATGATACACTCTGGCAATGTGGCTATGGACTTCGGATATTGGATTCGGTACTATTCAAAACACGCCTTGTTATCAGAAGGCATGTTTTGGGGGGCAAAATGTTATCCCATTTTTTGGTCAAAACTGGAATATCAACGAATTGGCATGGAATTATGAATATCAGGATTGGAGATCGGTTGGAATCAAGGCTACGATCGATATCGTCAAAATTTTGTTGACCTTCGATCGGGACGAAATTAATTGGAGATGATGGTAAGGACTAGGAAAGACTATGTTTCAAATTTCAGGTTATTCGAAGTTCGTATGAAGAAAATATGATGGATTCAAGGTAGGGAAGGTATGTTGTTCGAATCCATCAAGGTGGTGCTCGGTTCGAATCCATCGGATTCGAACCTATCAGGTTTGCATCGATCGAAGTCATGACACAGGGACGGTTTGAATCGATACAGTTCGTATCGATCAACATAGGCGCGGCTTGGTGAAGTTCGTATCGATGGTGGTTCGAATCGATGAAGTTCGTATCGATCGGGAGGGGAGTCGGCTTCGTTGATTCGAAGGAGGGGAGCCGGCTTCGTGGATTCAAAGGAGGGGAGTCGGCTTCATGGATTCGAAAGAGGGGAGTCGGCTTCGTGGATTCGAAGGAGGGGAGTCGGCTTCGTGGATTCAAGGCGATGGACTCGAAGGGAAATGGATTCGAAGAGGACGGACTCGAGGGAGATGGATTCGAGGGGGATGGATTCGAAGGAAGTGGGTTCGATGTATAGGTTTGAAGCCGGGCAGAACACACGAGGCTTTGAATATGAATCGATCATATCTTCCAAACCGTTGATCCAAATGCAATGAAATTTTTACAGGAGCTTACATACATGTTGAGGAATGTTCTCACCAAATTTCAGCTCAATTGGATGATTTCTTGATCGATTTGAACCTTACTTCGAATCGATCCCAAGGTGGGCCCGGACCTCCAGATTTCGGGCGTGTGGGCCCCCTCACCTGCCTGAGGCGGTCTTCTCGGATTTTAGGAGAAATATCAGCCTCCTACGCATATAAATAGAGCCCCTGGTCATTCAAAAAAGGGGTCGGAGAATTTGGAGAGAGAAAGCACGCCCGGACGCTGCCAGAATCATACCATAACATCATTACTGCTATTTATTTCAAGTTTTGGACTTTGTATCTGCTGTAATCATCTGTAATCATCAAGGATAATCAATAAAAGGATAAAAACTTTGGAGTGGACGTAGGCCGGAGATAGCCGAACCACTATAAAACCTGTGTCTTTGTTCTTTATTTTGGGATTACTGTTTAATATTTGCTGAGATCTAAGATTTGTGTTTGAATATTATTGATTTGTATTCATACACTGGTGCTTTCACGGTATTCGGGGTTTGTGACCAATTTTGGCGCAAACAGGAGCCATAACCAGTCCAAACGAAGGCCTCGGTGAGTTCTATGGCTCTGACCACTTTCAGCCGTCAACGGATTGTTTAATGCCCAAAAAAGACTATCCGAAACTCAATCGGGTCTCGGAAGTTTTTTACCCTTCGTTTTTTCAACACGTGGATTTTTACGGTAAAACGGGATTACCATGGCTGGTCTTCAATTTACCATCGCTGGAGAGTGGTGCACCATGGTACCGTTCCGTTTCAAATCCATGCATAAATTTTAAAAAGTCGTACGACACTGTTTCGCCATTTCGGACGGATGTTCCACCTTGCACCGTGGATGTTGCTCCCTGTAGATATCGATTATTCGGACGGCCATAACTTTTGGCTCGTTTAGAGTGACGGGAGCCATAACCAGTCCAAACAAAGGCCTCAGTGAGTTCTACGGCTCTGACCGCTTTCAGCCGTCAACGGATTGTTTAATGCCCAAAAAAGACTATCCGAATCTCAATGGGGTCTCGGAAGTTTTTTACCCTTCGTTTTTTCAACACGTAGATTTTTACGGTAAAATGGGAGTACCGTGGCTGGTCTTCGATTTACCATCGCTGGAGAGTGGTGCACCATGGTACCATTCCGTTTCAAATCCATGCACGCATTTCAGAAAATCGTACAACACTGTTCTGCCATTTCGGTCGGATGTTGCACCTTGCACCGTGGATGTTGCACCCTGTAGATATCGATTATTCGGACGGCCATAACTTTTGGGTCGTTTAGAGTTACGGGAGCCATAACCAGTCAAAACAAAGGCCTCAGTGAGTTCTACGGCTCTGACAACTTTCAGCCGTCAATGGATTGTTTAATGCCCAGAAAAGACTATCTGAATCTCAATCCGGTCTACGAAGTTTTTTACCCTTCGTTTTTTCGGCACGTGGATTTTTACGGTAAAACGGGATTAACATGGCTGGTCTTCGATTTACCATCGCTTGACAGTGGTGCACCATGGTACCATTCCGTTTCAAATCCATGCACGCATTTCAAAAAGTCGTACGACACTGTTTCGCCATTTCGGACGGACGCTGCAATATGCACCGTGGATGTTGCACCCTGTAGATATTGATTATTCGGACGGCCATCACTTCTGGCTCGTTTAGAGTTACGGTAGCCATAACCAGTCAACACGAAGGTCTCATGAGTTCTACGGCTCTGACAGCTTTCAGCCGTAAATGGATTGATTAATGCCCAAAAAAGACTATCCGAATCTCAATCGGGTCTCGGAAGTTTTTTACCCTTCGTTTTTTCGACACGTGGATTTTTTCGGTAAAACGGGAATACCGTGGCTGGTCTTCGATTTACCATTGCTGGAGAGTGGTGCACCATGGTGCCGTTCCGTTTCAAATCCATGCACGCATTTCAAAAAGTCGTACGACACTGTTTCGCCATTTCGGACGGATGTTGCACCTTGCACCGTGGATGTTGCACCCTGTATATATCGATTATTCGGACGACCATAACGTTTGGCTCGTTTGGAGTTACGGGAGCCATAACCAGTCAAAACGAAGGCCTCAGTGAGTTCTACGGCTCTGACAGTTTTCAGCCGTCAATGGATTGTTTAATGCCCAAAAAAGACTATCCGAATCTCAATCGGGTCTCGGAAGTTTTTTACCCTTCGTTTTTTCGACACGTGGATTTTTACGGTAAAACGGGAATACCGTGGCCGGTCTTCGATTTACCATCACTGAAGAGTGGTGCACCATGGTACTATTCCGTTTCAAATCCATGCACACATTTCAAAAAGTCGTACGACACTGCTTCGCCATTTCGGACGGATGCTGCACCTTGCACCGTGGATGTTGCACCCTGTAGATATCGATTATTCGGATGGCCATAGCTTCTGGCTCGTTTAGAGTTACGGGAGCCATAACCATTCAAAACGAAGGCCTCAGTGAGTTCTACGGCTCTGACAGCTTTTAGCCGTCAATGGACTGTTTAATGCCCAAAAAAGACTTTCGGAATCTCAATCGGGTCTCGGAAGTTTTTTACCCTTCGTTTTTTCGACACGTGGATTTTTACGGTAAAACGGGATTACCATGGCTGGTCTTCAATTTACCATCGCTGGAGAGTGGTGCACCATGGTACCGTTCCGTTTCAAATCCATGCATAAATTTTAAAAAGTCGTACGACACTGTTTCGCCATTTCGGACGGATGTTCCACCTTGCACCGTGGATGTTGCTCCCTGTAGATATCGATTATTCGGACGGCCATAACTTTTGGCTCGTTTAGAGTGACGGGAGCCATAACCAGTCCAAACAAAGGCCTCAGTGAGTTCTACGGCTCTGACCGCTTTCAGCCGTCAACGGATTGTTTAATGCCCAAAAAAGACTATCCGAATCTCAATGGGGTCTCGGAAGTTTTTTACCCTTCGTTTTTTCAACACGTAGATTTTTACGGTAAAATGGGAGTACCGTGGCTGGTCTTCGATTTACCATCGCTGGAGAGTGGTGCACCATGGTACCATTCCGTTTCAAATCCATGCACGCATTTCAGAAAATCGTACAACACTGTTCTGCCATTTCGGTCGGATGTTGCACCTTGCACCGTGGATGTTGCACCCTGTAGATATCGATTATTCGGACGGCCATAACTTTTGGGTCGTTTAGAGTTACGGGAGCCATAACCAGTCAAAACAAAGGCCTCAGTGAGTTCTACGGCTCTGACAACTTTCAGCCGTCAATGGATTGTTTAATGCCCAGAAAAGACTATCTGAATCTCAATCCGGTCTACGAAGTTTTTTACCCTTCGTTTTTTCGGCACGTGGATTTTTACGGTAAAACGGGATTAACATGGCTGGTCTTCGATTTACCATCGCTTGACAGTGGTGCACCATGGTACCATTCCGTTTCAAATCCATGCACGCATTTCAAAAAGTCGTACGACACTGTTTCGCCATTTCGGACGGACGCTGCAATATGCACCGTGGATGTTGCACCCTGTAGATATTGATTATTCGGACGGCCATCACTTCTGGCTCGTTTAGAGTTACGGTAGCCATAACCAGTCAACACGAAGGTCTCATGAGTTCTACGGCTCTGACAGCTTTCAGCCGTAAATGGATTGATTAATGCCCAAAAAAGACTATCCGAATCTCAATCGGGTCTCGGAAGTTTTTTACCCTTCGTTTTTTCGACACGTGGATTTTTTCGGTAAAACGGGAATACCGTGGCTGGTCTTCGATTTACCATTGCTGGAGAGTGGTGCACCATGGTGCCGTTCCGTTTCAAATCCATGCACGCATTTCAAAAAGTCGTACGACACTGTTTCGCCATTTCGGACGGATGTTGCACCTTGCACCGTGGATGTTGCACCCTGTATATATCGATTATTCGGACGACCATAACGTTTGGCTCGTTTGGAGTTACGGGAGCCATAACCAGTCAAAACGAAGGCCTCAGTGAGTTCTACGGCTCTGACAGTTTTCAGCCGTCAATGGATTGTTTAATGCCCAAAAAAGACTATCCGAATCTCAATCGGGTCTCGGAAGTTTTTTACCCTTCGTTTTTTCGACACGTGGATTTTTACGGTAAAACGGGAATACCGTGGCCGGTCTTCGATTTACCATCACTGAAGAGTGGTGCACCATGGTACTATTCCGTTTCAAATCCATGCACACATTTCAAAAAGTCGTACGACACTGCTTCGCCATTTCGGACGGATGCTGCACCTTGCACCGTGGATGTTGCACCCTGTAGATATCGATTATTCGGATGGCCATAGCTTCTGGCTCGTTTAGAGTTACGGGAGCCATAACCATTCAAAACGAAGGCCTCAGTGAGTTCTACGGCTCTGACAGCTTTTAGCCGTCAATGGACTGTTTAATGCCCAAAAAAGACTTTCGGAATCTCAATCGGGTCTCGGAAGTTTTTTACCCTTCATTTTTTCGACACGTGGATTTTTACGGTAAAACGGGATTACCGTGGCTGGTCTTCGATTTACCATCGCTGGAGAGTGGTGCTTCAGGGTACCATTCCGTTTCAAATCCATGCACGCATTTTAAAAAGTCGTACGACACTGTTTCGCCATTTCAGACGGATGTTGCACCTTGCGCCGTGGATGTTGCACCCTGTAGATATCGATTATTCGGGTGGCCATTAACTTCTGGCTCGTTTAGGGTAACGGGAGCCATAACCTGTCAAAACGAAGGACTCAGTGAGTACTACGGCTCTGACAGCTTTCAGTCATCAATGGATTTTTTAATGCCCAAAAAAGAATATCCGAATCTCAATCGGGTCTCGGAAGTTTTTACCCTTCGTTTTTTCGACACGTGGATTTTTACGGTAAAACGGGAGTACCTTGGCTGCACTTCGATTTACCATCGCTGGAGAGTGGTGCACCATGGTACCGTTCCGTTTCAAATCCATGCACGCATTTCAAAAAGTCGTACGACGCAGTTGCGCCATTTCGGACGGATGCTGCACCTTGCACCGTGGATGTTGCACCCTATAGATATCGATTATTCGGACGGCCATAACTTCTGGCTCGTTTAGAGTTACGGGAGCCATAACGAGTCAAAACGAAGGCCTCGGTGAGTTCTACGGCTTCGACAGCTTTCAGCCCTCAATGGATTGTTTAATGCCCAAAAAAGACTATCCGAATCTCAATCGGGTCTCGGATGTTTTTTACCCTTCGTTTTTTCGACACGTGGATTTTTACGGTAAAACGGGATTACCGTGGCTGGTCTTCGATTTACCATCGCTGGTGAGTGGTGCACCATGGTACCGTTCCGTTTCAAATCCATGCACGCATTTCAAAAAGTCGTACGACACTGTTTCGCCATTTCGGACGGATGTTGCACCTTGCATCGTGGATGTTAAACCCTGTAGATATCGATTAATCGGACGGCCATAACATCTGGCCCGTTTAGAGTTACGGGAGCCATAACCAGTCCAAACGAAGGCCTCAGTGAGTTCTACGGCTCTGATGGCTTTTAGCCGTCAATGGATTGTTTAATGCCCAAAAAAGACTATCGAATCTCAATCGGGTCTCGAAAGTTTTTTACCCTTCGTTTTTTCGACACGTGGATTTTTACGGTAAAACGGGAGTACCGTGGCTGGTCTTCGATTTACCATCGCTGGAGAGTGGTGCACCATGGTACCGTTGCGTTTCAAATCCATGCACGTATTTCAATAAGTCGTACGACACTGTTTCGCCATTTCGGACGGATGTTGCACCTTGCACCGTGGATGTTGCACCCTGTAGATATCGATTATTCGGACGGCCATAACTTCTGGCTCATTTAGAGTTACGGGAGCCATAACTAGTCCAAACGAAGGCTTCGGTGATTTCTACGGCTCTGACAGCTTTCAGCCGTCAATGGATTGTATAATGCCCAAAAAAGACTATCCGAATCTCAATCGGTTCTCGGAAGTTTTTTACCCTTCGTTTTTTCGACACGTGGGTTTTTACGGTAAAACGGGAGTACTGTGGCTGGTCTTCGATTTACCATAGCTGGAGAGTGGTGCACCATGGTACCGTTCCGTTTCAAATCCATGCACGCATTTCAAAAAGTCGTACGACACTGTTTCGCCATTTCGGACGGATGTTGCACCTTGCACCGTGGATGTTGCACCCTGTAGATATCGATTATTCGGACGACCATAACTTCTGGCTCGTTTAGAGTTACGGGAGCCATAACTAGTCAAAACGAAGGCCTCAGTGGGTTCTACGGCTCTGACAGTTTTCAGCCGTCAATGGATTGTTTAATGCCCAAAAAAGACTATCCGAATCTCAATCGGGTCTAGGAAGTTTTTTACCCTTCGTTTTTCCGGCACGTGGATTTTTACGGTAAAACGAGAGTACCGTGGCTGGTCTTCGATTTACCATCGCTGGAGAGTGGTGCACCATGGTACCGTTCCGTTTCAAATCCATGCACGCATTTCAAAAACTCATACGACACTGTTTCACCATTTCGGACGGATGCTGCACCTTGCACCGTGGATGTTGCACCCTGTAGATATCGATTATTCAGACGGCCATAACTTCTGGCTCGTTTAGAGTTACGGGAGCCATAACCATTCAAAACGAAGGCCTCAGTGAGTTTTACGGCTGTGACAGCTTTTAACCGTCCATGGATTGTTTAATGCCCAAAAAAGACTATCCGAATCTCAATCGGGTCTTGGTAGTTTTTTACCCTTCGTCTTTTCGACACGTGGATTTTTACGGTAAAACGGGATTACCGTGGCTGGTCTTCGATTTATCATCGCTGGGGGGTGGTGCACCGCGGTACCGTTCCGTTTCAAATCCATGAACGCATTTCAAAAAGTCCTACGACACAGTTTCGCCATTTCGGACGGATGTTGCACCATGCACCGTGGGTGTTGCACCCTATAGATATCGATTATTCGGACGGCCATAACTTCTGGCTCGTTTAGAGTTACGGGAGCCATAACCAGTCCAAACGAAGGCCTAGTGAATTCTATGGCTCTGACCACTTTCAGCAATCAACGGATTGTTTAATGCCCAAAAAAGACTATCCGAATATCAATCGGGTCTCGGAAGTTTTTTACCCTTCCTTTTTTCGACACGTGGATTTTTACGGTAAAACGGGATTACCGTGGCTGGTCTTCGATTTACCATCGCTGGAGAGTGGTGCGCCAGGGTACCGTTCCATTTCAAATCCATGCATGCATTTCAAAAAGTCGTACGACACTGTTCGCCATTTCGGACGGATGTTGCACCTTGCACCGTGGATGTTGCACCCTGTAGATATCGATTATTCGGACAGCCATAACTTCTGGCTCGTTTAGAGTGACGGGAGCCATAACCAGTCCAAACGAAGGCCTCAGTGAGTTCTACGGCTCTGACCGCTTTCAGTCGTCAATGGATTGTTTAATGCCCAAAAAAGACTATCCGAATCTCAATCGGGTCTCGAAAGTTTTTTACCCTTCATTTTTTCGACACGTAGATTTTTACGGTAAAATGGGAGTACCGTGGCTGGTCTTCGATTTACCATCGCTGGAGAGTGGTGCACCATGGTACCATTCCGTTTCAAATCCATGCACTCATTTCAAAAAGTCGTACAACACTGTTTTACCATTTCGGTCGGATGTTGCACCTTGCACCGTGGATGTTGCACCCTGTAGATATCGATTATTCGGACGGCCATAACTTCTGGCTCGTTTAGAGTTACGGGAGCCATAACCAGTCAAAACAAAGGCCTCAGTGAGTTCTATGGCTCTGACAACTTTCAGCCGTCAATGGATTGTTTAATGCCCAGAAAAGACTATCTGAATCTCAATCGGGTGTAGGAAGTTTTTTACCCTTCGTTTTTTTGGCACGTGGATTTTTATGGTAAACCGGGATTAACGTGGCTGGTCTTCGATTTACCATCGTTGGACAGTGGTGCACCATGGTACCGTTCCGTTTCAAATCCATGCACGCATTTCAAAAATTCGTACGACACTATTTCTCCATTTCAGACGGATGTTGCAATATGCACCGTGGATGTTGCACCCTGTAGATATCGATTATTCGGACGACCATCACTTCTGGCTCGTTTAGAGTTACGGGAGCCATAACCAGTCAAAACGAAGGTCTCAGTGAGTTCTACGGCTCTGATAGCTTTCAGCCGTAAATGGATTGATTAATGCCCAAAAAAGACTATCCGAATCTCAATCAGGTCTCGGAAGTTTTTTACCCTTCGTTTTTTCGACACGTGGATTTTTACGGTAAAACGGGAGTACCGTGGCAGGTCTTCGATTTACCATCGCTGGAGAGTGGTGCACCATGGTGCTGTTCCATTTCAAATCCATGCACGCGTTTCAAATATTCGTACGACACTGTTTCGCCATTTCGGACGGATGTTGCACCTTGCACCGTGGATGTTGCACCCTGTAGATATCGATTATTCGGACGACCATAACTTCTGGCTTGTTTAGAGTTACGGGAGCCACAACTAGTCAAAACGAAGGCCTCAGTGAGTTCCACGGCTCTGATAGTTTTCAGCCGTCAATGGATTGTTTAATGCCCAAAAAAGACTATCCGAATCTCAATCGGGTCTAGGAAGTTTTTTACCCTTCGTTTTTCTGACACGTGGATTTTTACGGTAAAACGAGAGTACCGTGGCTGATCTTCGATATACCATCACTGGAGAGTGGTGCACCATGTTACCGTTCCGTTTCAAATCCATGCACGCATTTCAAAAAATCGTACGACACTGTTTCGCCATTTCGGACGGATGCTGCACCTTGCACCGTGGATGTTGCACCCTGTAGATATCGATTATTCGGACGGCCATAACTTCTGGCTCGTTTAGAGTAACGGGAGCCATAACCATTCAAAACGAAGGCCTCAGTGAGTTCTACGGCTCTAACAGCTTTTAGCCATCCATGGATTGTTTAATGCCCAAAAAAGACTATCCGAATTTCAATCGGGTCTCGAAAGTTTTTTACCCTTCGTCTTTTCGACACGTGGATTTTTACGGTAAAACGGGATTACCGTGGCTGGTCTTCGATTTATCATCGTTGGGGAGTGGTGCACCGCGGTACCGTTCCGTTTCAAATCCATGAACGCATTTCATAAAGTCGTACGACACAGTTTCGCCATTTCGGATGGATGTTGCACCTTGCACCGTGGATGTTGCACCCTATAGATATCGATTATTCGGACGGCCATAACTTCTGGCTCGTTTAGAGTTACGGGAGCCATAACCAGTCAAAACGAAGGCCTCAGTGAGTTCTACGGCTCTGACCGCTTTCAGCCGTCAACGGATTTTTTAATGCCCAAAAAATACTATCCGAATCTCAATCGGGTCTCGGAAGTATTTTACCCTTCGTTTTTTCGACACGTGGATTTTTATGGTAAAACGAGATTACCTTGGATGGTCTTCGATTTACCATCGCTGGATAGTGGTGCACCATGGTACCGTTCCATTACAAATCCATGCATGCATTTCAAAAAGTCGTACGACACTGTTTCGCCATTTCGGACGGATGTTGCACCTTGCACCGCGGATGTTGCACCCTGTAGATATCGATTATTCGGACGGCCATAACTTCTGGCTCGTTTAGAGTGATGGGAGCCATAACCAGTCCAAACGAAGGCCTCAGTGAGTTATACGGCTCTGACAGCTTTCAACCGTCAATGGATTATTTAATGCCCAAAAATGACTATCCGAATCTCAATCGGGTCTCAGAAGTTTTTTACCCTTCCTTTTTTCGACACGTGGATTTTCACGGTAAAACGGGATTACCGTGGCTGGTCTTCGATTTACCATCCCTGGAGAGTGGTGCATCATGGTACCGTTCCATTTCAAATCCATGCACACATTTCAAAAAGTCTAACGACACTGTTTCGCCATTTCGGACGGATGTTGCACCTTGTAGATATCGATTATTCGGACGGCCATAACTTCTGGCTCATTTTGAGTTACGGGAGCCATAACTAGTCCAAACGAAGGCCTCAGTGAGTTCTACGGCTCTAACGGCATTCAGCCGTCAATGGATTGTTTAATGCCCAAAAAAGACTATCCGAATCTCAATCGGGTCTTGGAAGTTTTTTACCCTTCGTTTTTTCGACACGTGGATTTTTACGGTAAAACGGGAGTACCGTGGCTGGTCTTCGATTTTCCATCACTGGAGAGTGGTGCACCATGGTACCGTTCCATTTCAAATCCATGCACGCATTTCAAAAAGTCGTACGACACTGTTTCGCCATTTCGGACGGATGTTGCACCTTGCATCGTGGATGTTGCACCCTGTAGATATCGATTATTTGTACGGCCATAACTTCTGACTCGTTTAGAGTTACGGGAGTCATAACCAGTCAAAACGAAGGTCTCAGTGAGTTCTACGGATCTAACAGCTTTCAGCCGTCAATGGATTGTTTAATGCCCAAAAAAGACTATCCGAATCTCAATCGGGTCTCGGAAGTTTTTTACCCTTCGTTTTTTCGACACGTGGATTTTTACGGTAAAACGGGAGTACCGTGGCTGGTCTTTGATTTACCATCGCTGGAGAGTGATGCACCATAGTACCGTTCCATTTCAAATCCATGCACGCATTTCAAAAAGTCGTACGACGCCGTTTCGCCATTTCGGACGGATGCTGCACCTTGCACCGTGGATGTTGCACCCTGTAGATATCGATTATTCGGACGGCTATAACTTTGGGCTCGTTTAGAGTTACGGGAGCCATAACTAGTCAAAACGAAGGCCTCAGTGAGTTCTACGGCTTTGATAGCTTTCAGTCGTCAATGGATTGTTTAATGCCCAAAAAAGACAATCTGAATCTCAATCGGGTCTTGGAAGTTTTTTACCCTTTGTTTTTTCGACACGTGGATTTTTACGGTAAAATGGGAGTACCGTGGCTGGTCTTCCATTTACCATCGCTGTAAAGTGGTGCACCATGGTACCGTTCCGTTTCAAATCCATGCACGCATTTCAAAAAGTCGTACGACACTGTTTCGGCATTTCGGACGGATGTTGCACCTTGCACCGTGGATGTTGCACCCTGTAGATATCGATTATTCGGACGACCATAACTTCTGGCTCGTTTAGAGTTACAGAAGCCATAACCAGTCAAAACGAAGGCCTCAGTGAGTTTTATGGCTCTGACAGCTTTCAGCCGTCAATGGATTGTTTAATGCCTAAAAAAGACTATCCGAATCTCAATCGGGTCTCCGAAGTTTTTTACTCTTCGTTTTTTTGACACGTAGATTTTTACGGTAAAACGGGAGTACCGTTGCTGGTTTTCGATTTACCATCGCTGGAGAGTGGTGCACCATGGCACCATTCCGTTTCAAATCCATGCACGCATTTCAAAAAGTCGTACGACACCCTGTAGATATCGATTATTCAGACGGCCATAACTTCTGGCTCGTTTAGAGTTACGGAAGCCATAACCAGTCCAAACGAAGGCCTCAGTGAGTTCTACGGCTCTGACCACTTTCAGCCGTCAATGGATTGTTTAATGCCCAAAAAAGACAATCCGAATCTCAATCGGGTCTCGGAAGTTTTTTACCCTTCGTTTTTTCGACAAGTGGATTTTTACGGTAAAACGGGAGTACCGTGGCTGGTCTTCGATTTACCATCGCTGGGCAGTGGTGCACCATGGTACCATTCCGTTTCAAATCCATGCACGCATTTCAAAAAGCAGTACGACACTCTTTCGCCATTTCGGACGGATGTTGCACCTTGCACCATGGATGTTGCACCCTGTAGATATCGATTATTTGGACGGCCATAACTTCTGGCTCGTTTAGAGTTACGGGAGCCATAACCAGTCCAAACGAAGGCCTCAGTGAGTTCTACGGCTCTGACAGCTTTCAGCCGTCAACGGATTGTTTAATGCCAAAAAAAGACTATCCGAATCTCAATCGGGTCTTGGAAGTTTTTTACCCTTCGTTTTTTCGACACGTAGATTTTTACGGTAAAACGGGAGTACCGTGGCTGGTCTTCGATTTACCATCGCCGGAGAGTGGTGCACCATGGTACCGTTCCGTTTCAAATCCATGCATGCATTTCAAAAAGTCGTACGACACAGTTTCGCCATTTCGGACGGATGTTGCACCTTGCACCATGGATGTTGCACCCTGTAGATATCGATTATTCGGACGGCCATACCTTCTGGCTCGTTTAGAGTTACGGGAGCCATAACCTGTCAAAACAAAGGACTTAGTGAGTTCTTCGGCTTTGACAGCTTTCAGCCGTCAATGGATAGCCGTCAATGGATTTTTTAATGCCCAAAAAAGACTATCCGAATCTCAATCGGGTCTCGGAAGTTTTTTACCCTTCGTTTTTTCGACACATGGATTTTTACGGTAAAACGGGAATACCGTGGCTGGTCTTCGATTTAACTTCGCTGGAGAGTGGTGCACCATGGTACCGTTCCATTTCAAATCCATGCACGCATTTCAAAAAGTCGTACGTATTATCCCGCTTTTTGGCAAAGCCGTGATACCAAAAGATTGATCGAAAACAAAAGACAGTTCGTCTCAGAGATTGGTTATGCTTCACTTTGCTATGAATATCGATGAATTTTGCTCGAGTCCGGAATGGGCCAAAATTGATAGGACATAACAAGAAAGGTCAAAGGAATCGTCATTTCAAATTTCAGGTCAATCCGAGTCCGTACGCTCAAGATATGATGGATTCAATTTGAGAGAAGTAGCCATTGTCTGGTTCGAAACCATCACCTTCAAACCCATCCAATACCCCTGCTTCGAAACCATCCAGTTCGAACCCAACATCCTAGCAGTAGTTCGAACCCACGAGACATGGCCGTGCCTCGAATCCAGCAGCCATCATGTACTTCGACTCCATTACATTCGAAACCATCATCTTCGAATCCATTCAAGCCTACCAGCTTCGAATCCAAGTCGCTTCGAATCGATCTTGTTCGAATCGATCGAGTTCGAACCCACGAGTACACCTTGGTTCGAAACAGTCGCATTCGAACCCAGGGACATTCACTTGTTCGTACCCACCAGGTCAGCTAACTTGGATGACGTGTCGCCCCACGATACGAACGAGGCGAAATCCATGGGTGCGAAGCGGTCAACTCGGAGACAAAACAGGATCGATTCGAGGAGCACGCGCCACGTCACTGCAGAATCACGTGTGTCCATGGATTCGAAGTCATGGTTTCGAAGATGATGGGTTCGAACTCCACATCCAACCGAGGAACACCATTTCGAACCGATCATATCTCTTCAACCACACATCCAAATGCAACCAAATTTTCACAGTAGCTTCCATACAAGGTAAAGATTGTTCCTGCCAAGTTTCAGCTCGATTGGACCATTTCTTGATGGGTTCGAAATGACTTCGAACCGATGTCAGATCGAGACGAAACTTGGTAGGGTCGGTCGCGTGGGCCCACTCACGCGCCAGAAGAGGTCTCCCGAAGTTTCAGCCAGATCTGAGCCTCCAACGCCTATAAATAGCACCCTGAAGCCTTCAGAAAAGGGATCTTCGAAGAACGTCTGCCATTGAACACTGAGACTCTGCCGGATTCAAGTCTATTCATCAGAATCACTGTTGTATTCAGATTTCAAAGCTATTGTCAATTGTAATCCGTTGTAATCGATTGAATCGAGCAAAGCAATAAAGAGAAATCCTTCAAAGTGGACGTAGGCGCGAACGCCGAACCACTATAAACCCTGTGTTTGCTATTGTTGTTTGTGAATTATTGCGATTTGTTACTTAGAGCTGAATTCTATATTGAGTGTTGCTGAGTTCTGTGTTGATTATTATCGAGTTGAGTACGTAAGCGGGTGCTTTCGTGATATTGGGTGTTTGTGAACAATTTTGGCGCAAACATTTTGGTGCTTTCACTGAGAACTGAACTCAGGAGTTCTACCAGTTGATAATTGATTCAGAGAAAGTTTGAAAGTTTAGATTTGGGAAATTATGACGAGACAATCAAGCCGAAGGCCAAGGCCAGAGAGGAATGAACAGCAGGGGAGTCAGGAGGCTTCCTCAGGAGCGAATCAACCATCGATCTACATCACTAGGGACGAGATGGAGACGATGATGAAGAAGCAAGAGGAGTTGATCCAGAGTTTATTTCAACAGATAGGACAGCTTGGAGCACAGAATAGAGAAGCCAATGGAGTCCAGAACGAAGCAGGACCATTCGGCGTCGCACCCGGATTAGGGGGCATACCCATGGAGAATGTTGGTCCAATTTCGGAGGGAGAAAGAGGAGTATCTGCGCAACCTGGAGACAACAGAGGAATGAACGCTCAGTCAAGGGGGCAGATTTCAGAGTTCCCTCGTGAACTCGGGGGGCAGGATGAAAGTAACGAACGAAGGTTACATCTCGGAGACACCGACAAGTTGGCAGAGATGGTTAGGCGAGCAATGAGAGGCGGTTTGGTGAACAAAGACCTAGAGGATGTTAATAGGAGTCCTTTCACTCCGGCAATTAGACGAGCTAGAAACCCATCGGATTTCAAATTACCATCGCTGGATATGTATGACGGGAGAACGGACCCCACGGTCCATCTGACAAAATATATGAGGCATATGGAAGTGCTGGGGGCATCAGAGGAGGTCATGGCCCGGTGCTTTACCCTGTATTTGGCGGATATTGCGGCATTATGGTTCAGGCAATTAGATAGTGGATCCATTGGAACATGGAATGATTTAACTGAGAGATTTATGAGGCAATTAAGGGTTCACATTACAAGACCCAAGAATGTGATGACGTTAGCAACTTTAAAACAGAGGGCTGGAGAAACATTGAGAAGTTTCCTGACACGGTTCAATGCGGCGGCAGCTTCCGTGGATAGACCGGATCCATCCATGGTTATGATGGCGGGTGTGTCCGGAATAGCAGACGGAACGGAATTCAAAAATTCATTAACTAAAGATCCACCCGTAGATCTGGGAGAATTCTATTATGAGGCGGAAAAGTTTTTACGATTAGAGGATGCGAATGCAGAAAGAGAAGAAGGAGATGGGATAGAAGTTTATGCACTCAAAGATGAAAAGCCCCCTAGAAGGGACTCGGACAAGGATAAAGGTAAAAGAAAGATTGAGAATAACGGAGACAGATCAAAGAGGCAACGGAGGGAGCCGCGATTCACCACCTACACTGAGCTGAACGAGAGCCTGGAACGAATTTATCAGGATACCAAAGAGCAGATTCCGTATCGAAGGCCAATGCGGAGGGACCCTACCTCTGACGAAAGGAAATCAGATAAGTTCTGTGTATTCCATGATTAAATGGTCATAACACTAACGATTGTAGGCACCTGAAGGACGAGGTGGAAGGGCATATCAGGAACGGTATGCTCCTTCAATATGCAAGGAGGCGGGCTCTTGTGGCGGAACCAGAACGACCACCGTCCACATCAGCTAGAGGCGATCCTGAATCAAGGCACCGTTTGGTTATCAATTGAGTGAGATAATGATGAACAAGTTGTAAGCTTCCACTAACGCAATTAAATCATTTACACATGTGCGAGATCGCGAACGATCTCCAGGCATGCTCTGAATGATCATTGACCGTTCCATAGTGGGAACTTACGCTTCGACATCCATGCTTTGCTTTCATATCATTTCAATTTGAACATTTAGACTCTGTTTGTTTGGACATTGTTTTAAAAACTCATCCGTGTAATAGATATTTGATTCTGATAACTCTGGATTGGCTAAGCTACTTACACATGTATGGGGTCGCGAACGATCCTTAGGCATGCACTGAGATGGCGATGAACCGCCCTGACAAACGATCCAGGAACTCACCCGAACGTGACCCTGGCATCGATAATACCAAGCCCTCCCGGGCACACAGTTCGCCTCGAACGGCACTCGACTTCGAACAGTCACAACTCACCTCACCTCAAATGGCTCGATCGCGAACGGTCGTCACTTGAGGTCCAACACCCGATCGCGAACGGTCACAAATTCGCCTCCAACGGCACAGGATCACGAACGATCACTTTCTGCCTTGAATGGCACCGACGGAGAATGGTCATGGTTCACTAATTGTAAAATCCGACCTCGAACGGTCACCATTCGCCTTGAACGACACTTGGTCGCGAACGATCATCAATTGCCGCGAACGGCATCGACCGCGAACGGTCCCATTCAATCTTTTGCCATGAATAGTATCGACCGCGAACGGTCCTATTCCATCATTTGCCGCGAACGGCATCGACCGCGAACGGTCCTATTCCATCCTATGCCACGAACGGCACGGACCGTGAACGGCCCCGATTCACCTCAAACAGCACACGGTCTCGAACGATCGACGCATGGATTCATACGCTCGACCGCGCACGGTCGCACTTCACCTCGAATGACTCGATCACGAACGATCGTCATTTGAAGTTGAGCGCTTGACCACGAACGGCCGTGCTTCATCCCAAATGGCTCGATCCCGAACGATCGTCATTTGAGGCCATATGAAAACTATCAAGTTCTTTGCAGGTTGATGAACGGATACGAACATCCAACTCGAAGCATTACAAAACACACCTTCCTACCGCAAGGCATGTTTTGGGGGGGCAAAATGTTATCCCGCTTTTTGGCAAAGCCGTGATACCAAAAGATTGATCGAAAACAAAAGACAGTTCGTCTCAGAGATTGGTTATGCTTCACTTTGCTATGGATATCGATGAATTTTGCCCGAGTCCGGAACGGGCCAAAATTGATAGGACATGACAAGAAAGGTCAAAGGAGTCGTCATTTCAAATTTCAGGTCAATCCGAGTCCGTACGCTCAAGATATGATGGATTCAATTTGAGAGAAGTAGCCATTGTCTGGTTCGAAATCATCACCTTCGAACCCATCCAATACCCCTACTTCGAAACCATCCAGTTCGAACCCATCATCCTGCAGTAGTTCGAACCCACGAGACATGGTCGTGCCTCGAATCCAGCAGCCATCATGTACTTCGACTCCATTACATTCGAAACCATCATCTTCGAATCCATTCAAGCCTACCAGCTTCGAATCCAAGTCGCTTCGAATCGATCTTGTTCGAATCGATCGAGTTCGAACCCACGAGTACACCTTGGTTCGAAACGGTCGCATTCGAACCCAGGGACATTCACTTGTTCGTACCCACCAGGTCAGCTAACTTGGATGACGTGTCTCCCCACGATACGAACGAGGCGAAATCCATGGGTGCGAAGCGGTCAACTCGGAGACAAAACAGGATCGATTCGAGGAGCACGCGCCACGTCACTGCAGAATCACGTGTGTCCATGGATTCGAAGTCATGGTTTCGAAGATGATGGGTTCGAACTCCACATCCAACCGAGGAACACCATTTCGAACCAATCATATCTCCTCAACCACACATCCAAATGCAACCAAATTTTCACAGTAGCTTCCATACAAGGTAAAGATTGTTCCTGCCAAGTTTCAGCTCGATTGGACCATTTCTTGATGGGTTCGAAATGACTTCGAACCGATGTCAGATCGAGACGAAACTTGGTGGGGTCGGTCGCGTGGGCCCACTCACGCGCCAGAAGAGGTCTCCCGAAGTTTCAGCCAGATCTGGGCCTCCAACGCCTATAAATAGCACCCTGAAGCCTTCAGAAAAGGGATCTTCGAAGAACGTCTGCCATTGAACACCGAGACTCTGCCGGATTCAAGTCTATTCATCAGAATCACTGTTGTATTCAGATTTCAAAGCTATTGTCAATTGTAATCCGTTGTAATCGATTGAATCGAGCAAAGCAATAAAGAGAAATCCTTCAAAGTGGACGTAGGCGCGAACGCCGAACCACTATAAACCCTGTGTTTGCGATTGTTGTTTGTGAATTATTGCGATTTGTTACTTAGAGCTGAATTCTATATTGAGTGTTGCTGAGTTCTGTGTTGATTATTATCGAGTTGAGTAAGTAAGAGGGTGCTTTCGTGATATTGGGTGTTTGTGACCAATTTTGGCGCAAACAGTACGACACTATTTCGCCATTTCGGACAGATGTTGCACCTTGCAACATGGATGTTGTACCCTGTAGATATCGATTATTCGGACGGGCTTAACTTCTGGCTCGTTTAGAGTTACGGGAGCCATAATCAGTCCAAACGAAGGCCTCAGTGAGTTCTACAGCTCTGATGGCTTTCAGCCGTCAATGGATTGTTCAATGCCCAAAAAAGACTATCCGAATCTCAATCGGGTCTCGGAAGTTTTTTACCCTTCGTTTTTTCGACACGTGGATTTTTACGGTAAAACGGGAGTACCGTGGCTGGTCTTCGATTTACCATCGCTGGAGAGTGGTGCACCATGGTACCGTTCCGTTTCAAATCCATGCACGCATTTCAAAAAGTTGTACGACGCTGTTTCGCCATTTCGGACGGATGTTGCACCTAGCACCGTTGATGTTGCACCCTATAGATATCGATTATTCGGACGGCCATAACTTCTGGCTCGTTTAGAGTTACGGGAGCCATAACCAGTCAAAACAAAGGCCTCAGTGAGTTCTACGGCTCTGACAGCTTTCAGCCGTCAATGGATTGTCGAATGCCCAAAAAAGACTATCCGAATCTCAATCGGGTCTCGGAAGTTTTTTACCCTTTGTTTTTTCGACACGTGGATTTCAACGGTAAAACGGGATTACCATGGCTGGTCTTCGATTTACCATCGCTGGAGAGTGGTGCACCATGGTACCGTTCCATTTCAAATCCATGCACGCATTTCAAAAAGTCGTACGACACTGTTTCGCCATTTGGGACGGATGTTGCACCTTGCACCGTGGATGTTGCACCCTATAGATATCGATTATTCGGACGGCCATAACTTCTGGCTCGTTTAGAGTTATGGGAGCCATAACCAGTCCAAACGAAGGCCTCAGTGAGTTCTATAGCTCTGACCGCTTTCAGCCGTCAATGGATTGTTTAATGCCCAAAAAAGACTATCCAAATCTCAATCGGGTCTCAGAAGTTTTTTACCCTTCGTTTTTTCGACACGTGGATTTTTACGGTAAAACGGGAGTACTGTGGCTGGTCTTCGGTTTACGATAGCTGGAGAGTGGTGCACCATGATACCATTCCGTTTCAAATCCATGCACGCATTTCAAAAAGTCGTACGACACTGTTTCGCCATTTCGGACGGATGTTGCACCTTGCACCGTGGATGTTGCACCCTGTAGATATCGATTATTCGGACGACCATAACTTCTGGATCGTTTAGAGTTACGGAAGCCATAACTAGTCAAAACGAAGGCCTCAGTGAGTTCTACGGCTCTGACAGTTTTCAGCTGTCAATGGATTGTTTAATGCCCTAAACAGACTATCCGAATCTCAATCGGGTCTAGGAAGTTTTTTACCCTTCGTTTTTCCGACACGTGGATTTTTACGGTAAAACGAGAGTACCGTGGCTGGTCTTCGATTTACCATCGCTGGAGAGTGGTGCACCATGGTACCGTTCCGTTTCAAATCCATGCACGCATTTCAAAAAGTCGTACGACACTGTTTCGCCATTTCGGACGGATGCTGCACCTTGCACCGTGGATGTTGCACCCTATAGATATCGATTATTCGGACGGCCATAACTTCTGGCTCGTTTAGAGTTACGGGAGCCATTACCATTCAAAACGAAGGCCTCTGTGAGTTCTACGGCTCTGACAGCTTTTAGCCGTCCATGGATTGTTTAATGCCCAAAAAAGACTATCCGAATCTCAATCGGGTCTCGGAAGTTTTTTACCCTTCGTCTTTTCGACACGTGGATTTTTACGGTAAAATGGGATTACCGTGGCTGGTCTTCGATTTATCATCGCTGGGGAGTGGTGCACCGTGGTACCGTTCCGTTTCAAATCCATGAACGCATTTCAAAAAGTCGTACGATACAGTTTCGCCGTTTCGGACGGATGTTGCACCTTGCACCGTGGATGTTGCACCCTATAGATATCGATTATTCGGACGGCCATAACTTCTGGCTCGTTTAGAGTTACGGGAGCTGTTATCCCATTTTTTGGTCAAAACTGGAATATCAACGAATTGGCATGGAATTATGAATATAAGGATTGGAGATCGGTTGGAATCAAGGCTACGATCGATATCGTCAAAATTTCGTTGAACTCCGATCGAGACGAAATTAATTGGAGATGATGGTAAGGACTAGTAAAGACTATGTTTCAAATTTCAGGTTAATCGGAGTTCGTATGAAGAAAATATGATGGATTCAAGGTAGGAAAGGTATGTTGTTCGAATCCATCAAGGTGGTGCTCGGTTCGAATCCATCGGATTCGAACCCATCAGGTTTGCATCGATCGAAGGCATGACACAGGGACGGTTAGAATCGATACGGTTCGTATCGATCAACATAGGCGCGGCTTGGTGAAGTTCGTATCGATGGCGGTTCGAATCGATGAAGTTCGTACCGATCAGGAGGGGAGTCGGCTTCGTGGATTCGAAGGAGGGGAGTCGGCTTCGTGGATTCGAAGGAGGGGAGTCGGCTTCGTGGATTCAAGGCGATGGACTCGAAGGGAAATTGATTCGAAGAGGACGGACTCGAGGGAGATGGATTCGAAGAAGATGGATTCGAGGGGGTTGGATTCGAAGGAAGTGGGTTCGATGTATAGGTTCGAACCCATGCAGAACACACGAGGCTTTGAATTTGAATCGATCATATCTTCCAAACTGTTGATCCAAATGCAATGAAATTTTTACAGGAGCTTACATAAATGTTGAGGAATGTTCTCACCAAATTTCAGCACAATTGGATGATTTCTTGATCGATTCGAAACTTACTTCGAATCGATCCCAAGGTGGGCCCGGACCTCCAGATTTCGGGCGTGTGGGCCCCCTCACGTGCCTGAGGCGGTCTTCCAGGAGTTTAGGAGAAATATCAGCCTCCTACGCTTATAAATAGAGCCCCTGGTCATTCAGAAAAGGGTTCGGAGAATTTAGAGAGAGAAAGCACGCCCGGACGCTGCCAGAATCATACCATAACATCATTACTGCTATTTATTTCGAGTTTTGGACTTTGTAACTGCTATAATCATTTGTAATCATCAAGGATAATCAATAAAAGGATAAAAACTTTGGAGTGGACGTAGGCCGGAGATAGCCGAACCACTATAAAACCTGTGTCTTTGTTCTTTATTTTGGGATTACTGTTTAATATTTGCTGAGATCTGAGATTTGTGTTTGAATATTATTGATTTGTATTCATACACTGGTGCTTTCACGGTATTCGGGATTTGTGACCAATTTTGGCGCAAACACTTTGGTGCTTTCACTGAGAGAGACTAGCACTCGCTACATCGGATTTGAAGGTCTGATTTGGAGATTTTAAAGAGTTTGGATTCAAGGACAATGACTAGGAAAAATAGTAGAAGGCAGAGGGCTGAGAGAAGCCAACAGGAAGGAAGTCAACAAGCTTCCTCTGGAGCTGGGGAAGAACAAGCTTCAATCTACATAACCCGGGATGAGATGGAGGCTATGGCAAATTCTTTGCAAGAGAGATTATTGAAGAGCCAACAGGAAATGATGCAGACTTTCTTTGAGCAAATGAGAGCTGCAGGGATGCAGAACTTAGGAACAGCTACAGCCGCTGTGGATGCAGGACAAGGGACTAGGGTTGTGGAACCCAATGGAGGACAGGATACGGAGCCACAAAGCAATCAACAAGGGCTTGGGGGCAGGCCCACAGGATCCAACACAGGAGGACCTTTGGAAGGAGTTCAACAGGCTAGAGCTAACGTTGCTGCTAGCGAACCACATGAAGAGTATGTACCAGAATTCCCTCGGGGGCAACCCCCAACAGACAATGCTGGATTAGCAGAAATCATTAGAAGAACTGTACGAGGTGGTTTGGCCAACAAAGACTTGGAAGGAGTAAATAGGAGTCCGTTCACTCAGGAAATAAGGATGGCTCAGAATCCACCTAAGTTTAAGTTGCCTGGCGTGGAGGTATATGATGGCAAGGCAGATCCAACAGATCACTTGATGAGGTACACCAGACATATGGAGGTGCTGGGGGCATCGGAGGAAGTGATGACCCGATGCTTCCCTTTGTATTTGACGGACTTAGCTGCAATGTGGTTTAGGCAGCTGGAAGAAGGATCTATCAGGACTTGGAGGGAATTAGTGGAAAGGTTTTTGGGGCAGTTTCGGGTTCATGTCAAGAGACCGAAGAACGTGATGACATTAACATCGGTGAAGCAAAGAATGGATGAATCGCTTAGAGCTTTTCTAACTCGATTCAGTGTGGCATTCGCATCGGTGGATCGGCCTGATCCATCGATGGTTTTAATGGCAGCAGTATCAGGAGTCAGGGAGGACTCTGATTTCAAGGTATCTTTGATACGAGATCCCCCAAAGGATCTCGACGAATTCTTTCACGAGGCAGAAAGGTTCCTTCAACAGGAGGATGCGAGTACGGATTTAAAAGTGAAAAAGGTTAGTACAATCGAGGTTGGAGCAATATCAAGCGGTGGTTCGGATAAAGACAAAGGAAAAAGGAAATTGGATAATGATTCTGGAAACGCTAGGAAGCGATGGAAGGATCCAAAGTTTTCCACATACACAGGATTGAACGAGACGCTGGAGCGGATATACATGGACACTCGGAATCGCCTTCCCTACCGGAGGCCAGCCAAGAGAGAGCCTTCTGAACGAGAGAGGGCATCAGGGAGGCACTGTCTCTTCCATGACTTAGACGGACATGACACCAACAGTTGCAGGCACTTGAAGGATATAATCGAGGAGCATGTAAGGAATGGAAAGTTACAGCAGTACGTCGGAGCTCGGAATGCAACGGTGGAGCAGGAGCAACCACCGACAACCTCTCGCCGCGATGATGGGAGACCCAGGGATGGTGGTCGATTGATCATCCACTAATCAGGATAATATGGAATAAGTAACGAACTATTAGCAAGCAACCAAGTCATTTACACATGCACGGGGATGGAGATAGCCCCTAGGCATGCTCTGAATGATGATAAACTACAACGCTATGGTTTATGAAATCTATATTTTGCTTTTGGATTGGACACTACTTTCTTTTTGGATTTTGGTTTTGGAGTTTGAACCAAGCTCCTGGTTTTGCTTTCTTTTGATTTGGATTTTTCTTTGGATGATTGTTTCCGGTTTTGAATGTTGGTTTGGTTTTATGGTTTTCTGGTTTATGATTTGGATTTTTTGGGTTTGGATGTTGGATTGGATTTTGATTGGATTTTCATCTGGATTTTGATAAATGGTCGTCGGGAATGGATTATGCCTGGCAAGGGGTGAGTCACTTTGCCCGAACGTGGTAGATTGACTCATTCAGGTCGCTGAGTATGGACTATGCTCAACAAGGGTCCGGAGTGACCAGGATTAGGCCTAGGACTTAGGCCCTGCATTATCAATTGCTATTTTCAGGTCGTTGAGTGTGGATTATGCTCAACAAGGGTCCGGAGAGACCAGGATTCGGCTTAGGACTTAAGCCATGGTATTGTACAGCGTCCAGGGACACTGGACCAAGGTCCTCAAGTGCAGATTACGCTTGGCAAGAACCCGATGAGGCTAGCTTAGCATCCAGGGACACTGGATTACGACCGTCAGGTGTAGATTGCGCTTGGCAAGGACCCGGAGAGGTTATGGATTTGGATATCGACCCGGAGAGGTCCTGGATTCAGTTATTGGCTATTGGATAAGGATGGTTTAGGACTCGGCTGTCGAGTCCGAATGGATATAGGATTGGCTATGGCTTTTGTTATGGGATTTTGATTCAGGCATCGACTCGAAGCAGTCAAGGATGATACACTCTGGCAATGTGGCTATGGACTTCGGATATTGGATTCGGTACTATTCAAAACACGCCTTGTTATCAGAAGGCATGTTTTGGGGGGCAAAATGTTATCCCATTTTTTGGTCAAAACTGGAATATCAACGAATTGGCATGGAATTATGAATATCAGGATTGGAGATCGGTTGGAATCAAGGCTACGATCGATATCGTCAAAATTTTGTTGACCTCCGATCGGGACGAAATTAATTGGAGATGATGGTAAGGACTAGGAAAGACTATGTTTCAAATTTCAGGTTAATCGAAGTTCGTATGAAGAAAATATGATGGATTCAAGGTAGGGAAGGTATGTTGTTCGAATCCATCAAGGTGGTGCTCGGTTCGAATCCATCGGATTCGAACCCATCAGGTTTGCATCGATCGAAGACATGACACAGGGACGGTTCGAATCGATACAGTTCGTATCGATCAACATAGGCGCGGCTTGGTGAAGTTCGTATCGATGGTGGTTCGAATCGGTGAAGTTCGTTTCGATCGGGAGGGGAGCCGGCTTCGTGGATTCGAAGGAGGGGAGCCGGCTTCGTGGATTCAAAGGAGGGGAGTCGGCTTCGTGGATTCGAAAGAGGGGAGTCGGCTTCGTGGATTCGAAGGAGGGGAGTCGGCTTCGTGGATTCAAGGTGATGGACTCGAAGGGAAATGGATTCGAAGAGGACGGACTTGAGGGAGATGGATTCGAAGAAGATGGATTCGAGGGGGATGGATTCGAAGGAAGTGGGTTCGATGTATAGGTTTGAAGCCAGGCAGAACACACGAGGCTTTGAATTTGAATCGATCATATCTTCCAAACCGTTGATCCAAATGCAATGAAATTTTTACAGGAGCTTACATACATGTTGAGGAATGTTCTCACCAAATTTCAGCTCAATTGGATGATTTCTTGATCGATTTGAACCTTACTTCGAATCGATCCCAAGGTGGGCCCGGACCTCCAGATTTCGGGCGTGTGGGCCCCCTCACGTGCCTGAGGCGGTCTTCTCGGATTTTAGGAGAAATATCAGCCTCCTACGCATATAAATAGAGCCCCTGGTCATTCAAAAAAGGGGTCGAAGAATTTGGAGAGAGAAAGCACGCCCGGACGCTGCCAGAATCATACAATAACATCATTACTGCTATTTATTTCGAGTTTTGGACTTTGTAACTGCTGTAATCATCTGTAATCATCAAGGATAATCAATAAAAGGATAAAAACTTTGGAGTGGACGTAGGCCGGAGCTAGCCGAACCACTATAAAACCTGTGTCCTTGTTCTTTATTTTGGGATTACTGTTTAATATTTGCTGAGATCTGAGATTTGTGTTTGAATATTATTGATTTGTATTCATACACTGGTGCTTTCACGGTATTCGGGGTTTGTGACCAATTTTGGCGCAAACAGGAGCCATAACCAGTCCAAACGAAGGCCTCGGTGAGTTCTATGGCTCTGACCACTTTCAGCCGTCAACGGATTGTTTAATGCCCAAAAAAGACTATCCGAATCTCAATCGGGTCACAGAAGTTTTTTACCCTTCGTTTTTTCAACACGTGGATTTTTACTGTAAAACGGGATTACCATGGCTGGTCTTCAATTTACCATCGCTGGAGAGTGGTGCACCATGGTACCGTTCCGTTTCAAATCCATGCATAAATTTCAAAAAGTCGTACGACACTGTTTCTCCATTTCGGACGGATGTTCCACCTTGCACCGTGGATGTTGCTCCCTGTAGATATCGATTATTCGGACGGCCATAACTTCTGGCTCGTTTAGAGTGACGGGAGCCATAACCAGTCCAAACAAAGGCCTCAGTGAGTTCTACGGCTCTGACCGCTTTCAGCCGTAAATGGATTGATTAATACCCAAAAAAGACTATCCGAATCTCAATGGGGTCTCGGAAGTTTTTTACCCTTCGTTTTTTCGACACGTGGATTTTTTCGGTAAAACGGGAGACCGTGGCTGTCTTCGATTTACCATTACTGGAGAGTGGTGCAACATGGTGCCGTTCCGTTTCAAATCCATGCACGCATTTCAAAAAGTCTTACGACACTGTTTCGCCATTTCGGACGGATGTTGCACCTTGCGCCGTGGATGTTGCACCCTGTAGACATCGATTATTCGGACGACCATAACGTTTGGCTCGTTTGGAGTTACGGGAGCCATAACCAGTCAAAACGAAGGCCTCAGTGAGTTCTACACCTCTGACAGTTTTCAGCCGTCAATGGATTGTTTAATGCCCAAAAAAGACTATCCGAATCTCAATCGGGTCTACGAAGTTTTTTACCCTTCGTTTTTTCGACACGTGGATTTTTACGGTAAAACGGGAATACCGTGGCCGGTCTTCGATTTACCATCGCTGAAGAGTGGTGCACCACGGTACTGTTCCGTTTCAAATCCATGCACACATTTCAAAAAGTCGTACGACACTGTTTCGCCATTTCGGACGTATGCTGCACCTTGCACCGTGGATGTTGCACCCTGTAGATATCGATTATTCGGATGGCCATAGCTTCTGGCTCGTTTAGAGTTACGGGAGCCATAACCATTCAAAACGAAGGCCTCAGTGAGTTCTACGGCTCTGACGGCTTTCAGCCGTCAATGGATTGTTTAATGCCCAAAAAAGACTATCGGAATCTCAATCGGGTCTCGGAAGTTTTTTACCCTTCATTTTTTCGACACGTGGATTTTTACGGTAAAACGGGATTACCGTGGCTGGTCTTCAATTTACCATCGCTGGAGAGTGGTGCTCCAGGGTAACATTCCGTGTCAAATCCATGCACGCATTTTAAAAAGTCGTACGACACTGTTTCGCCATTTCAGACGGATGTTGCACCTTGCACCATGGATGTTGCACCCTGTAGATATCGATTATTCGGATGGCCATTAACTTCTGGCTCGTTTAGAGTTACGGGAGCCATAACCTGTCAAAACGAAGGACTCAGTGAGTACTACGGCTATGACAGCTTTCAGTCGTCAATGGATTTTTTAATGCCCAAAAAAGACTATCCGAATCTCAATCGGGTCTCGGAAGTTTTTTACCCTTCGTTTTTTCGACACGTGGGTTTTTACGGTAAAACGGGAGTACTGTGGCTGCACTTCGATTTACCATTGCTGGAGAGTGGTGCACCATGGTACCGTTCCGTTTCAAATCCATGCACGCATTTCAAAAAGTCGTACGACGCAGTTTCGCCATTTCGGACGGATGCTTTACCTTGCACCGTGGATGTTGCACCCTGTAGATATCGATTATTCGGACGGCCATAACTTCTGGCTCGTTTAGAGTTACGGGAGCCATAACGAGTCAAAACGAAGGCCTCGGTGAGTTCTACGGCTTCGACAGCTTTCAGCCCTCAATGGATTGTTTAATGCCCAAAAAAGACTATCTGAATCTCAATCGGGTCTCGGATGTTTTTTACCCTTCGTTTTTTCGACACGTGGATTTTTACGGTAAAACGGGATTACCGTGGCTGGTCTTCGATTTACCGTCGCTGGTGAGTGGTGCACCATGGTACCGTTCCGTTTCAAATCCATGCACGCATTTCAAAAAGTCGTACGACACCGTTTCGCCATTTCGGACGGATGTTGCACCTTGCATCGTGGATGTTACACCCTGTAGATATCGATTAATCGGACAGCCATAACATCTGGCTCGTTTAGAGTTACGGGAGCCATAACCAGTTCAAACGAAGGCCTCAGTGAGTTCTACGGCTCTGACGGCTTTTAGCCGTCAATGGATTGTTTAATGCCCAAAAAAGACTATCGAATCTCAATCGGTTCTCGAATGTTTTTTACCCTTCGTTTTTTCGACACGTGGATTTTTACGGTAAAACGGGAGTACCGTGGCTGGTCTTCGATTTACCATCGCTGGAGAGTGGTGCAACATGGTACCGTTGCGTTTCAAATCCATGCACGTATTTCAATAAGTCGTACGACACTGTTTCGCCATTTCGGACGGATGTTGCACCTTGCACCGTGGATGTTGCACCCTGTAGATATCGATTATTCGGACGGCCATAACTTCTGCCTCATTTAGAGCTACGGGAGCCATAACTAGTCCAAACGAAGGCCTCGGTGATTTCTACGGCTCTGACAGCTTTCAGCTGTCAATGGATTGTATAATGCCCAAAAAAGACTATCCGAATCTCAATCGGGTCTCGGAAGTTTTTTACCCTTCGTTTTTTCGACACGTGGGTTTTTACGGTAAAACGGGAGTACTGTGGCTGGTCTTCGATCTACCATAGCTGGAGAGTGGTGCACCATGGTACCGTTCCGTTTCAAATCCATGCACGCATTTCAAAAAGTCGTACGACACTGTTTCGCCATTTCGGACGGATGTTGCACCTTGCACCGTGGATGTTGCACCCTGTAGATATCGATTATTCGGACGACCATAACTTCTGGCTCGTTTAGAGTTACGGGAGCCATAACTAGTCAAAACGAAGGCCTCAGTGGGTTCTACGGCTTTGACAGTTTTCAGCCGTCAATGGATTGTTTAATGCCCAAAAAAGACTATCCGAATCTCAATCGGGTCTAGGAAGTTTTTTACCCTTCGTTTTTCCGGCACGTGGATTTTTACGGTAAAACGAGAGTACCGTGGCTGGTCTTCGATTTACCATCGCTGGAGAGTGGTGCACCATGGTACCGTTCCGTTTCAAATCCATGCACGCATTTCAAAAACTCGTACGACACTGTTTCGCCATTTCGGACGGATGCTGCACCTTGCACCGTGGATGTTGCACTCTGTAGATATCGATTATTCAGACGGCCATAACTTCTGGCTCGTTTAGAGTTACGGGAGCCATAACCATTCAAAACGAAGGCCTCAGTGAGTTTTACGGCTGTGACAGCTTTTAACCGTCCATGGATTGTTTAATGCCCAAAAATGACTATCCGAATCTCAATCGGGTCTCGGAAGTTTTTTACCCGTCGTCTTTTCGACACGTGGATTTTTACGGTAAAACGGGATTACCGTGGCTGGTCTTCGATATATCATCGCTGGGGGGTGGTGCACCGCGGTACCGTTCCGTTTCAAATCCATGAACGCATTTCAAAAAGTCCTACGACACAGTTTCGCCATTTCGGACGGATGTTGCACCATGCACCGTGGGTGTTGCACCCTATAGATATCGATTATTCGGACGGCCATAACTTCTGGCTCGTTTAGAGTTACGGGAGCCATAACCAGTCCAAAAGAAGGCCTAAGTGAATTCTATGGCTCTGACCGCTTTCAGCCGTCAACGGATTGTTTAATGCCCAAAAAAGACTATCCGAATCTCAATCGGGTCTCGGAAGTTTTTTACCCTTCGTTTTTTCGACACACGGATTTTTACGGTAAAACGGGATTACCGTGGCTGGTCTTCGATTTACCATCGCTGGAGAGTGGTGCGCCATGGTACCGTTCCATTTCAAATCCATGCATGCATTTCAAAAAGTCGTACGACACTGTTCGCCATTTCGGACGGATGTTGCACCATGCACCGTGGATGTTGCACCCTGTAGATATCGATTATTCGGACAGCCATAACTTCGGGCTCGTTTAGAGTGACGGGAGCCATAACCAGTCCAAACGAAGGCCTCAGTGAGTTCTACGGCTCTGACCGCTTTCAGTCGTCAATGGATTGTTTAATGCCCAAAAAAGACTATCCGAATCTCAATCGGGCCTCGGAAGTTTTTTACCCTTCGTTTTTTCGGCACGTGGATTTTTATGGTAAAACGGGATTAACGTGGCTGGTCTTCGATTTACCATCGTTGGACAGTGGTGCACCATGCTACCTTTCCGTTTCAAATCCATGCACGCATTTCAAAAATTCGTGCGACACTGTTTCGCCATTTCAGACGGATGTTGCAATATGCACCGTGGATGTTGCACCCTGTAGATATCGATTATTCCGACGGCCATCACTTCTGGCTCGTTTAGAGTTACGGGAGCCATAACCAGTCAAAACGAAGGTCTCAGTGAGTTCTACGGCTCTGATAGCTTTCAGCCGTAAATGGATTGATTAATGACCAAAAAAGACTATCCGAATCTCAATCAGGTCTCGGAAGTTTTTTACCCTTCGTTTTTTCGACACGTGGATTTTTACGGTAAAACGGAAGTACCGTGGCAGGTCTTCGATTTACCATCGCTGGAGAGTGGTGCACCATGGTGCCGTTCCATTTCAAATCCATGCACGCGTTTCAAATATTCGTACGACACTGTTTCGCCATTTCGGACGGATGTTGCACCTTGCACCGTGGATGTTGCACCCTGTAGATATCGATTATTCGGACGACCATAACTTATGGCTTGTTTAGAGTTACGGGAGCCACAACTAGTAAAAACGAAGGCCTCAGTGAGTTCCACGGCTCTGATAGTTTTTAGCCGTCAATGGATAGTTTAATGCCCAAAAAAGACTATCCGAATCTCAATCGGGTCTAGGAAGTTTTTTACCCTTCGTTTTTCCGACACGTGGATTTTTACGGTAAAACGAGAGTACCGTGGCTGGTCTTCGATATACCATCACTGGAGAGTGGTGCACCATGGTACCGTTTCGTTTCAAATCCATGCACGCATTTCAAAAAATCGTACGACACTGTTTCGCCATTTCGGACGGATGCTGCACCTTGCACCGTGGATGTTGCACCCTGTAGATATCGATTATTCGGACGGCCATAACTTCTGGCTCGTTTAGAGTAACGGGAGCCATAACCATTCAAAACGAAGGCCTCAGTGAGTTCTACGGCTCTGATAGCTTTTAGCCATCCATGGATTGTTTAATGCCCAAAAAAGACTATCCGAATCTCAATCGGGTCTCGGAAGTTTTTTACCCTTCGTCTTTTCGACACGTGGATTTTTACGGTAAAACGGGATTACCGTGGCTGGTCTTCGATTTATCATCGTTGGGGAGTGGTGCACCGCGGTACCGTTCCGTTTCAAATCCATGAACGCATTTCATAAAGTCGTACGACACAGTTTCGCCATTTCGGATGGATGTTGCACCTTGCACCGTGGATGTTGCACCCTATAGATATCGATTATTCGGACGGCCATAACTTCTGGCTCGTTTAGAGTTACGGGAGCCATAACCAGTCAAAACGAAGGCCTCAGTGAGTTCTACGGCTCTGACCGCTTTCAGCCGTCAATGGATTGTTTAATGCCCAAAAAAGACTATCCGAATCTCAATCGGGTCTCGGAAGTATTTTACCCTTCGTTTTTTCGACACGTGGATTTTTACGGTAAAACGAGATTACCTTGGCTGGTCTTCGATTTACCATTGCTGGATAGTGGTGCACCATGGTACCGTTCCATTACAAATCCATGCATGCATTTCAAAAAGTCGTACGACACTGTTTCGCCATTTCGGACGGATGTTGCACCTTGCACCGCGGATGTTGCACCCTGTAGATATCGATTATTCGGACGGCCATAACTTCTGGCTCGTTTAGAGTGACGGGAGCCATAACCAGTCCAAACGAAGGCCTCAGTGAGTTCTATGGTCTGACCGCTTTCAGTCGTCAATGGATTGTTTAATGCCCAAAAAAGACTATCCGAATCTCAATCGGGTCTCGGAAGTTTTTTACCCTTCATTTTTTCGAAACGTAGATTTTTACGGTAAAATGGGAGTACCGTGGCTGGTCTTCGATTTACCATCGCTGGAGAGTGGTGCACCATGGTACCATTCCGTTTCAAATCCATGCATGTATTTCAAAAAGTCGTACAACACTGTTTTTCCATTTCGGTCGGATATTGCACCTTGCACCGTGGATGTTGCACCCTGTAGATATCGATTATTCGGATGGCCATAACTTCTGGCTCGTTTAGAGTTACGGGAGCCATAACCAGTCAAAACAAAGGCCTCAGTGAGTTCTACGGCTCTGACAACTTTCAGCTGTCAATGGATTGTTTAATGCCCAGAAAAGACTATCGGAATCTCAATCGGGTCTAGAAAGTTTTTTACCATTCGTTTTTTCGGCACGTGGATTTTTACGGTAAAACGGGATTAACGTGGCTGGTCTTCGATTTACCATCGCTGGACAATAGTGCACCATGGTACCGTTCCGTTTCAAATCCATGCACGCATTTCAAAAAGTCGTACGACACTGTTTCGCCATTTCGGACGGATGTTGCAATATGCACCGTGGATGTTGCACCCTGTAGATATCGATTATTCGGACGGCCATCACTTCTGGCTCGTTTAGAGTTACGGGAGCCATAACCAGTCAAAACGAAGGTCTCAGTGAGTTCTTCGGCTCTGACAGCTTTTAGCCGTCAATGGATTGTTTAATGCCCAAAAAAGACTATCCGAATCTCAATCGGGTCTCGGAAGTTTTTTACGCTTCGTTTTTTCGACACGTGGATTTTCACGGTAAAACGGGAATACCGTGGCTGGTCTTCAATTTACCATCGCTGGAGAGTGGTGCACCATGGTGCCGTTCCGTTTCTAATCCATGCACGCGTTTCAAAAAGTCGTACGACGCAGTTTCGCCATTTCGGACGGATGCTGCACCTTGCACCGTGGACGTTGCACCCTGTAGATATTGATTATTCGGACGGCCATAACTTCTGGCTCGTTCAGAGTTACGGGAGCCATAACGAGTCAAAACGAAGGCCTCGGTGAGTTCTACGGCTTTGGCAGCTTTCAGCCGTCAATGGATTGTTTAATGCCCAAAAAAGACTATCCGAATCTCAATCGGGTCTCGGATGATTTTTACCCTTCGTTTTTTCGACACGTGCATTTTTATGGTAAAACGGGAGTACCGTGGCCGGTCTTCGATTTACCATCGCTAAAGAGTGGTGCACCATGGTACTGTTCCGTTTCAAATCCATGCACACATTTCAAAAAGTCGTACGACACTGTTTCGCCATTTCGGACGGATGCTGCACCTTGCACCGTGGATGTTGCACCCTGTAGATATCGATTATTCGGACGGCCATAGCTTCTGGCTCGTTTAGAGTTACGGGAGCCATAACCATTCAAAACGAAGGCCTCAGTGAGTTCTACGGCTCTGACGGCTTTCAGCCGTCAATGGATTGTTTAATGCCCAAAAAAGACTATCGGAATCTCAATCGGGTCTCGGAAGTTTTTTACCCTTCGTTTTTTCGACACGTGGATTTTTACGGTAAAACGGAATTACCGTGGCTGGTCTTCGATTTACCATCGCTGGAGAGTGGTGCTCCATGGTACCATTCCGTTTCAAATCAATCCACGCATTTTAAAAAGCAGTACCACACTGTTTCGCCATTTCAGACGGAAGTTGCACCTTGCACCGTGGATGTTGCACCCTGTAGATATCGATTATTCGGACGGCCATAACTTCTGGCTCGTTTAGAGTTACGAGAGCCATAACCAGTCAAAACGAAGGCCTTAGTGAGTTCTACGGCTTTGACAACTTTCAGCCATCAATGGATTGTTTAATGCCCAAAAAAGACTATCCAAATCTCAATCGGGTCTCGGAAGTTTTTTACCCTTCATTTTTTCGACACGTGGATTTTTACGGTAAAACGGGATTACCGTGGCTGGTCTTCGATTTACCATCGCTGGAGAGTGGTGCACCATGGTACCGTTCCGTTTCAAATCCATGCACGCATTTCAAAAAGTCATACGACACTGTTTCGCCATTTCGGACGGATGTTGCGCCTTGCACCGTGGATGTTGCACCCTGTAGATATCGATTATTCGGACGGCCATAACTTCTGGCTCGTTTAGAGTTAAAGGAGCCATAACTAGTCATAACGAAGGCCTCAGTGATTTCTACGGCTCTGACAGCTTTCAGCCGTCAATGGATTGTATAATCCCCAAAAAAGACTATCTGAATCTCAATCGGGTCTCGGAAAGTTTTTACCCTTCGTTTTTTCGACACGTGGATTTTTACGGTAAAACGGGAATACCGTGGCTGTTCTTCGATTTAACATGGCTGGAGAGTGGTGCCCATGGTACCGTTCCATTTCAAATCCATGCACGCATTTCAAAAAGTCGTACGACACTGTTTCGCCATTTCGGACGGATGTTGCACCTTGCACCGTGGATATTGCACCCTGTAGATATCGATTATTCGGACGGGCTCAACTTCTAGCTCGTTTAGAGTTACGGGAGCCATAATCAGTCCAAACGAAGGCCTCAATGAGTTCTACGGCTCTGATGGCTTTCAGCCGTCAATGGATTGTTTAATGCCCAAAAAAGACTATCCGAATCTCAATCGGGTCTCGGAAGTTTTTTACCCATCGTTTTTTCGACACGTGGATTTTTATGGTAAAACGGGAGTATCGTGGCTGGTCTTCGATTTACCATCGCTGGAGAGTGGTGCACCATGGTACCGTTCCGTTTCAAATCCATGCACGCATTCCAAAAACTCGTACGACACTGTTTCGCCATTTCGGACGGATGCTGCACCTTGCACCGTGGATGTTGCACTCTGTAGATATCGATTATTCAGACGGCCATAACTTCTGGCTCGTTTAGAGTTACGGGAGCCATAACCATTCAAAACGAAGGCCTCAGTGAGTTTTACGGCTGTGACAGCTTTTAACCGTCCATGGATTGTTTAATGCCCAAAAATGACTATCCGAATCTCAATCGGGTCTCGGAAGTTTTTTACCCGTCGTCTTTTCGACACGTGGATTTTTACGGTAAAACGGGATTACCGTGGCTGGTCTTCGATATATCATCGCTGGGGGGTGGTGCACCGCGGTACCGTTCCGTTTCAAATCCATGAACGCATTTCAAAAAGTCCTACGACACAGTTTCGCCATTTCGGACGGATGTTGCACCATGCACCGTGGGTGTTGCACCCTATAGATATCGATTATTCGGACGGCCATAACTTCTGGCTCGTTTAGAGTTACGGGAGCCATAACCAGTCCAAAAGAAGGCCTAAGTGAATTCTATGGCTCTGACCGCTTTCAGCTGTCAACGGATTGTTTAATGCCCAAAAAAGACTATCTGAATCTCAATCGGGTCTCGGAAGTTTTTTACCCTTCGTTTTTTCGACACACGGATTTTGACGGTAAAACGGGATTACCGTGGCTGGTCTTCGATTTACCATCGCTGGAGAGTGGTGCGCCATGGTACCGTTCCATTTCAAATCCATGCATGCATTTCAAAAAGTCGTACGACACTGTTCGCCATTTCGGACGGATGTTGCACCTTGCACCGTGGATGTTGCACCCTGTAGATATCGATTATTCGGACAGCCATAACTTCTGGCTCGTTTAGAGTGACGGGAGCCATAACCAGTCCAAACGAAGGCCTCAGTGAGTTCTACGGCTCTGACCGCTTTCCGTCGTTAATGGATTGTTTAATGCCCAAAAAAGACTATCCGAATCTCAATCGGGCCTCGGAAGTTTTTTACCCTTCGTTTTTTCGGCACGTGGATTTTTATGGTAAAACGGGATTAACGTGGCTGGTCTTCGATTTACCATCGTTGGACAGTGGTGCACCATGGTACCGTTCCGTTTCAAATCCATGCACGCATTTCAAAAATTCGTGCGACACTGTTTCGCCATTTCAGACGGATGTTGCAATATGCACCGTGGATGTTGCACCCTGTAGATATCGATTGTTCCGACGGCCATCACTTCTGGCTCGTTTAGAGTTACGGGAGCCATAACCAGTCAAAACGAAGGTCTCAGTGAGTTCTACGGCTCTGATAGCTTTCAGCCGTAAATGGATTGATTAATGCCCAAAAAAGACTATCCGAATCTCAATCAGGTCTCGGAAGTTTTTTACCCTTCGTTTTTTCGACACGTGGATTTTTACGGTAAAACGGAAGTACCGTGGCAGGTCTTCGATTTACCATCGCTGGAGAGTGGTGCACCATGGTGCCGTTCCATTTCAAATCCATGCACGCGTTTCAAATATTCGTACGACACTGTTTCGCCATTTCGGACGGATGTTGCACCTTGCACCGTGGATGTTGCACCCTGTAGATATCGATTATTCGGACGACCATAACTTATGGCTTGTTTAGAGTTACGGGAGCCACAACTAGTAAAAACGAAGGCCTCAGTGAGTTCCACGGCTCGGATAGTTTTCAGCCGTCAATGGATTGTTTAATGCCCAAAAAAGACTATCCGAATCTCAATTGGGTCTAGGAAGTTTTTTACCCTTCGTTTTTCCGACACGTGGATTTTTACGGTAAAACGAGAGTACCGTGGCTGGTCTTCGATATACCATCACTGGAGAGTGGTGCACCATGGTACCGTTCCGTTTCAAATCCATGCACGCATTTCAAAAAATCGTACGACACTGTTTCGCCATTTCGGACGGATGCTGCACCTTGCACCGTGGATGTTGCACCCTGTAGATATCGATTATTCGGACGGCCATAACTTCTGGCTCGTTTAGAGTAACGGGAGCCATAACCATTCAAAAGGAAGGCCTCAGTGAGTTCAACGGCTCTGACAGCTTTTAGCCATCCATGGATTGTTTAATGCCCAAAAAAGACTATCCGAATCTCAATCGGGTCTCGAAAGTTTTTTACCCTTCGTCTTTTCGACACGTGGATTTTTACGGTAAAACGGGATTACCGTGGCTGGTCTTCGATTTATCATCGTTGGGGAGTGGTGCACCGCGGTACCGTTCCGTTTCAAATCCATGAACGCATTTCATAAAGTCGTACGACACAGTTTCGCCATTTCGGATGGATGTTGCACCTTGCACCGTGGATGTTGCACCCTATAGATATCGATTATTCGGACGGCCATAACTTCTGGCTCGTTTAGAGTTACGGGAACCATAACCAGTCAAAACGAAGGCCTCAGTGAGTTCTACGGCTCTGACCGCTTTCAGCCGTCAATGGATTGTTTAATGCCCAAAAAAGACTATCCGAATCTCAATCGGGTCTCGGAAGTATTTTACCCTTCGTTTTTTCGACACGTTGATTTTTACGGTAAAACGAGATTACCTTGGCTGGTCTTCGATTTACCATTGCTGGATAGTGGTGCACCATGGTACCGTTCCATTACAAATCCATGCATGCATTTCAAAAAGTCGTACGACACTGTTTCGCCATTTCGGATGGATGTTGCACCTTGCACCGCGGATGTTGCACCCTGTAGATATCGATTATTCGGACGGCCATAACTTCTGGCTCGTTTAGAGTGACGGGAGCCATAACCAGTCCAAACGAAGGCCTCAGTGAGTTCTATGGTCTGACCGCTTTCAGTCGTCAATGGATTGTTTAATGCCCAAAAAAGACTATCCGAATCTCAATCGGGTCTCGGAAGTTTTTTACCCTTCATTTTTTCGAAACGTAGATTTTTACGGTAAAATGGGAGTACCGTGGCTGGTCTTCGATTTACCATCGCTGGAGAGTGGTGCACCATGGTACCATTCCGTTTCAAATCCATGCACGCATTTCAAAAAGTCGTACAACACTGTTTCCATTTCGGTCGGATATTGCACCTTGCACCGTGGATGTTGCACCCTGTAGATATCGATTATTCGGATGGCCATAACTTCTGGGTCGTTTAGAGTTACGGGAGCCATAACCAGTCAAAACAAAGGCCTCAGTGAGTTCTACGGCTCTGACAACTTTCAGCTGTCAATGGATTGTTTAATGCCCAGAAAAGACTATCGGAATCTCAGTCGGGTCTAGAAAGTTTTTTACCATTCGTTTTTTCGGCACGTGGATTTTTACGGTAAAACGGGATTAACGTGGCTGGTCCTCAATTTACCATCGCTGGACAATAGTGCACCATGGTACCGTTCCGTTTCAAATCCATGCACGCATTTCAAAAAGTCGTACGACACTGTTTCGCCATTTCGGACGGATGTTGCAATATGCACCGTGGATGTTGCACCCTGTAGATATCGATTATTCGGACGGCCATCACTTCTGGCTCGTTTAGAGTTACGGGAGCCATAACCAGTCAAAACGAAGGTCTCAGTGAGTTCTTCGGCTCTGACAGCTTTTAGCCGTCAATGGATTGTTTAATGCCCAAAAAAGACTATCCGAATCTCAATCGGGTCTCGGAAGTTTTTTACGCTTCGTTTTTTCGACACGTGGATTTTCACGGTAAAACGGGAGTACCGTGGCTGGTCTTCGATTTACCATCGCTGGAGAGTGGTGCACCATGGTGTCGTTCCGTTTCTAATCCATGCACGCATTTCAAAAAGTCGTACGACGCAGTTTCGCCATTTCGGACGGATGCTGCACCTTGCACCGTGGACGTTGCACCCTGTAGATATTGATTATTCGGACGGCCATAACTTCTGGCTCGTTCAGAGTTACGGGAGCCATAACGAGTCAAAACGAAGGCCTCGGTGAGTTCTACGGCTTTGGCAGCTTTCAGCCGTCAATGGATTGTTTAATGCCCAAAAAAGACTATCCGAATCTCAATCGGGTCTCGGATGATTTTTACCCTTCGTTTTTTCGACACGTGGATTTTTATGGTAAAACGGGAGTACCGTGGCTGGTCTTCGATTTACCATCGCTGAAGAGTGGTGCACCATGGTACTGTTCCGTTTCAAATCCATGCACACATTTCAAAAAGTCGTACGACACTGTTTCGCCATTTCGGACGGATGCTGCACCTTGCACCGTGGATGTTGCACCCTATAGATATCGATTATTCGGACGGCCATAGCTTCTGGCTCGTTTAGAGTTACGGGAGCCATAAACATTCAAAACGAAGGCCTCAGTGAGTTCTACGGCTCTGACGGCTTTCAGCCGTCAATGGATTGTTTAATGCCCAAAAAAGACTATCGGAATCTCAATCGGGTCTCGGAAGTTTTTTACCCTTCGTTTTTTCGACACGTGGATTTTTACGGTAAAACGGAATTACCGTGGCTGGTCTTCGATTTACCATCGCTGGAGAGTGGTGCTCCATGGTACCGTTCCGTTTCAAATCAATCCACGCATTTTAAAAAGTAGTACCACACTGTTTCGCCATTTCAGACGGAAGTTGCACCTTGCACCGTGGATGTTGCACCCTATAGATATCGATTATTCGGACGGCCATAACTTCTGGCTCGTTTAGAGTTACGAGAGCCATAACCAGTCAAAACGAAGGCCTTAGTGAGTTCTACGGCTTTGACAACTTTCAGCCATCAATGGATTGTTTAATGCCCAAAAAAGACTATCCGAATCTCAATCGGGTCTCGGAAGTTTTTTACCCTTCATTTTTTCGACACGTGGATTTTTACGGTAAAACGGGATTACCGTGGCTGGTCTTCGATTTACCATCGCTGGAGAGTGGTGCACCATGGTACCGTTCCGTTTCAAATCCATGCACGCATTTCAAAAAGTCATACGACACTGTTTCGCCATTTCGGACGGATGTTGCGCCTTGCACCGTGGATGTTGCACCCTGTAGATATCGATTATTCGGACGGCCATAACTTCTGGCTCGTTTAGAGTTAAAGGAGCCATAACTAGTCATAACGAAGGCCTCAGTGATTTCTACGGCTCTGATAGCTTTCAGCCGTCAATGGATTGTATAATCCCCAAAAAAGACTATCTGAATCTTAATCGGGTCTCGGAAAGTTTTTACCCTTCGTTTTTTCGACACGTGGATTTTTACGGTAAAACGGGAATACCGTGGCTGTTCTTCGATTTAACATGGCTGGAGAGTGGTGCCCATGGTACCGTTCCATTTCAAATCCATGCACGCATTTCAAAAAGTCGTACGACACTGTTTCGCCATTTCGGACGGATGTTGCACCTTGCACCGTGGATATTGCACCCTGTAGATATCGATTATTCGGACGGGCTCAACTTCTAGCTCGTTTAGAGTTACGGGAGCCATAATCAGTCCAAACGAAGGCCTCAATGAGTTCTACGGCTCTGATGGCTTTCAGCCGTCAATTGATTGTTTAATGCCCAAAAAAGACTATCCGAATCTCAATCGGGTCTCGGAAGTTTTTTACCCATCGTTTTTTCGACACGTGGATTTTTATGGTAAAACGGGAGTACCGTGGCTGGTCTTCGATTTACCATCGCTGGAGAGTGGTGCACCATGGTACCGTTCCGTTTCAAATCCATGCACGCATTTCAAAAAGTCGTACGACACTGTTTCGCCATTTCGGACGGATGTTGCACCTTGCACCGTTGATGTTGCACCCTGTAGATATCGATTATTCGGACGACCATAACTTCTGTCTCGTTTAGAGTTACGGGAGCCATAACCAGTCAAAACGAAGGCCTCAGTGAGTTCTACGGCTCTGACCGCTTTCAGCTGTCAATGGATTGTTTAATGCCCAAAAAAGACTATCCGAATCTCGATCGGGTCTCGGAAGTTTTTTACCCTTCGTTTTTTCGACACGTGGATTTTCATGGTAAAACGGGATTACCGTGGCTGGACTTCGATTTATCATCGATGGAGAGTGGTGCACCATGGTACCGTTCTGTTTCAAACCATGCACGCATTTCAAAAAGTCGTACGACACTTTTTCGCCATTTCGGACGGATGTTGCACCTTGCACCGTGGATGTTTCACCCTGTAGATATCGATTATTCGGACGGCCATAACTTCTGGCTCGTTTAGAGTTACGGGAGCCATAACCAGTCCAAACGAAGGCCTCAGTGAGTTCTATGGCTCTGACCGCTTTCAGCCGTCAATGGATTGTTTAATGCCCAAAAAAGACTATCCAAATCTCAATCGGGCCACGGAAATTTTTTACCCTTCGTTTTTTCGACACGTGGATTTTTACGGTAAAACGGGAGTACCGTGGCTGGTCTTCGATTTACCATAGCTGGAGAGTGGTGCACCATGGTACCGTTCCGTTTCAAATCCATGCACACATTTCAAAAAGTCGTACGACACCGTTTCTCCATTTCGGACGGATGTTGCACCTTGCACCGTTGATGTTGCACCCTGTAGATATCGATTATTCGGACGGCCATAACTTCTGGCTCGTTTAGAGTTACGGGAGCCATAAACAGTCAAAACGAAGGCCTCAGTGAGTTCTACGGCTCTGACAACTTTCAGCCGTCAATGGATTGTTTAATGCCCAAAAAAGACTATCCGAATCTCAATCGGGTCTCGGAAGTTTTTTACCCTTCGTTTTTTCGACACGTGGATTTTCACGGTAAAACGGGATTACCGTTGCTGTTCTTCGATTTACCATCACTGGAGAGTGGTGCATCATGGTACCATTCCGTTTCAAATCCATGCACGCATTTCAAAAAGTCGTACGACGCTGTTTCGCCATTTCGGACGGATGCTGCACCTTGCACCGTGGATGTTGCACCCTGTAGATATCGATTATTCGAACGGCCATAACTTCTGGCTCGTTTAGAGTTACGGGATCCTTAACTAGTCAAAACGAAGGCCTCGGTGAGTTCTACGGCTCTGACAGCTTTCAGCCATCAATGGATTGTTTAATGCCCAAAAAAGAATATCCGAATCTCAATCGGGTCTCGGAAGTTTTTTACCCTTCGTTTTTTCGACACGTGGATTTTTTGGGTAAAACGGGAGTACCATGGTTGGTCTTCGATTTACCATCGCTGGAGAGTGGTGCACCATGGTACCGTTCCGTTTCAAATCCATGCACGCATTTCAAAAAGTCGTACGACGCTGTTTCGCCATTTCAGACCGATGCTGCACCTTGCACCGTGGATGTTGCACCCTGTAGATATCGATTATTCGGACGATCATAACTTCTGGCTCGTTTAGAGTTACGAGACCCATAACCAGTCAAAACGAAGGCCTCAGTGAGTTCTACGGCTTTGACAGCTTTTAGCCTGTTATCCCATTTTTTGGTCAAAACTGGAATATAGACAAATTGGCAAGGAATTATGAATATTAGGATTGGAGATCGGTTGGAATCAAGGCTACGATCGATATCGTCAAAATTTTGTTGAACTCCGATCGGGACGAAATTGGTTGGAGATGATGATAAGGATTAGGAAAGGCTATGTTTCAAATTTCAAGATAATCGGAGTTCGATTGGAGGAAATATGATGGATTCAAGGTGGGGAATGCATGTTGTTCGAATCCATCAAAAGGGACAAAGTGGTACTCGGTTCGTATCGATCAGATTCGAACCCACCAGGATGGATTCGAACCCAACAGGTTCGCATCGATTAAGAGGCGCTGCGCAAGGACAGTTCGAATCGATACACTTCGTATCGAATGGCATGGTTTCGGCTTGGTAAAGTTTGCATCGATGGTTCTTCGAATCGATGGACTTCGACTCGATGGAGAGGCATAAAGGTGTATACTGGTTACTTCGCATCGATGGTGGTTCGAATCCATGGGAACTCCACGGATTAGAAGGAGAGGGATTCGAAGGAGAGGGATTCGAAGGAGGGGAGTCAGCTTCGTGGATTCGAAGGAAATGGATACGAGGGACACGGATTCGAAGGACGTGGCTTCAGAAAGCATGGATTCGAAGAGCATGGATTCGAAGGAGTCGGCCTTATGGATTCGAAGGAGATGGTTTCAGAGAGGATGGTTTCGAAGCATGGGTTCGAACAAGGCAGAACGCACGGAGCTTTGATCTTGAATCGATCATATCTTCCAAACCGTTGATCCAAATGCAATGAAATTTTTACAGGAGCTTACATACATGTTGAAGAATATTCTCCCCAAATTTCAGCTCAATTGGATGATTTCTTGATCGATTCGAACCTTACTTCGAATCGATCCTGATGTGGGCCCGGACATTCAGATTTCGGGCGTGTGGGCCCCCTCACGTGCCTGAAGCGGTCTTCCCGGATTTTAGGAGAAATATCAGCCTCCTACGCTTATAAATAGAGCCACTGGTCATTCGGAAAAGGGGTCGGAGATTCTAGGGAGAGAAAACACGCTTGGACGCTGCCAGAATCATTCCATACCATCATTACTGCTATGTATTTCATGTTTTGGACTTTGTAACAGCGCTAATCGTCTGTAATCATCAAGGATAATCAATAAAAGGATAAATACTTTGGAGTGGACGTAGGCTGGAGATAGCCGAACCACTATAAAACCTGTGTCTTTGTTCTTTATTTTGGGATTACTGTTTAATATTTGCTGAGATCTGAGATTTGTGTTTGAATATTGTTGATTTGTATTCATACACTGGTGCTTTCACGGTATTCGGGGTTTGTGACCAATTTTGGCGCAAACATAGCCGTCAATGGATTGTTTAATGCCCAAAAAAGACTATCCGAATCTCAATCGGGTCTCCGAAGTTTTTTACCCTTCGTTTTTTCGACACGTGGATTTTTACGATAAAACAGGATTACCGTGGCTGGTCTTCGATTTACCATCGCTGGAGAGTGGTGCACCATGGTACCGTTCCGTTTCAATTCCATGCAAGCATTTCAAGAAGTCGTACGACGCTGTTTCGCCATTTCGGACGGATGTTGCACTTTGCACCGTGGATGTTGCACCCTGTAGATATCGACTATTCGGACGGCCATAACTTCTGGCTCATTTAGAGTTAACGGGAGGCATAACCAGTCAAAACGAAGGCCTCAGTGAGTTCAACGGCTCTGACCGCTTTCAGTCGTCAATGGATTGTTTAATGCCCAAAAAAGACTATCGGAATCTCAATCGGGTCTCGGAAGTTTTTTACCCTACGTTTTTTCGACACGTGGATTTTTACGATAAAACGGGATTACCGTGGCTGGTCTTCGATTTACCATCGCTGGAGAGTGGTGCACCATGGTACCGTTCCGTTTCAAATCCATGCACGCATTTCAAAAAGTCGTACGACACTGTTTCGCCATTTCGGACGGATGTTGCACCTTGCACCGTGGATGTTGCACCCTGTAGATATCGATTATTCGGACGGCCATAACTTCTGGCTCGTTTAGAGTTACAGGAGCCATCACCAGTCCAAACGAAGGCCTCTGTGAGTTCTACGGCTCTGACGGCTTTCAGCCGTCAATGGATTGTTTAATGCCCAAAAAAGACTATCCGAATCTCAATCGGGTCTCGGAAGTTTTTTACCCTTCGTTTTTTCGACACGTGGATTTTTACGGTAAAACGGGAGTACCGAGGCTGGTCCTCGATTTACCATCGCTGGAGAGTGGTGCACCATGGTACCATTCCATTTCAAATCCATACACGCATTTCAATAAGTCGTACGACACTATTCACCATTTCGGACGGATGTTGCACCTTGCACCGTGGATGTTGCACCCTGTAGATATCGATTATTCGGATGGCCATAACTTCTGGCTTGTTTAGAGTTACGGGAGCCATAACCAGTCAAAATGAAGGCCTCAGTGAGTTCTACGGCTCTGACAGCTTTCAGCCGTCAATGGATTGTTTAATGCCTAAAATAGACTATCCGAATCTCAATCGGGTCTCGGAAGTTTTTTACCCTTCGTTTTTTCGACACGTGGATTTTTACGGTAAAACGTGAGTACGGTGGCTGGTCTTCGATTTACCATCGCTGGAGAGTGGTGCACCATGGTACTGTTCCGTTTCAAATCCATGCATGCATTTCAAAAATTCGTACGATGTTGTTTCTACATTTCGGACGGATGCTGCACCTTGCACCGTGGATGTTGCACCCTGTAGATATCGATTATTTGGACTGCCATAACTTCTGGCTCGTTTAGAATTACGGGAGCCATAACCAGTCAAAACGAAGGCCTTAGTGAGTTCTTCGGCTCTGGTAGCTTTCAGCCGTCAATGGATTGTTTAATTCCCAAAAAAGACTATCCGAATCTCAATCGAGTCTCGGAAGTTTTTTACCCTTCGTTTTTTCGACACGTGGATTTTTACGGTAAAACGGGAGTACCATGGCTGGTCTTCGATTTACCATCGCTGGAGAGTGGTGCACCATGGTACTCTTCCGTTTCAAATCCATGCACGCATTTCAAAAAGTCGTACGACGCTGTTTCGCCATTTCGGACGGATACTGCACCATGCACCATGGATGTTGCACCCTATAGATATCGATTATTCGGACGGCCATAACTTCTGGCTCGTTTAGAGTTACGAGAGCCATAACCAGTCAAAACGAAGGCCTCAGTGAGTTCTACGGCTTTGACAACTTTTAGCCATCAATGGATTGTTTAATGCCCAAAAAAGACTATCCGAATCTCAATCGGGTCTCGGAAGTTTTTTACCCTTCATTTTTTCGACACGTGGGTTTTTACGGTAAAACGGGAGTACCGTGGCTGGTCTTCGATTTTCCATCGCTGGAGAGTGGTGCACCATGGTACCATTCCGTTTCAAATCCATGCACGCATTTCAAAAAGTCGTACGACACTGTTTCGCCATTTCGGACGGATGTTGCACCTTGCACGGTGGATGTTGCACCCAGTAGTTATCGATTATTCGGACGGCCATAACTTCTGGCTCGTTTAGAGTTACGGGAGCCATAACCAGTCAAAATGAAAGCCTCAGTGAGTTCTACGTCTCTGACAGCTTTTAGCTGTCAATGGATTGTTTAATGCCTAGAAAAGACTATCCGAATCTCAATCGGGTGTCCAAAGTTTTTTACTCTTCGTTTTTTCGACACGTGGATTTTTACGGTAAACGGGAGTACCGTGGCTGGTTTTGATTTACCATCGCTGGAGAGTGGTGCACCATGGTACCATTCTGCTTCAAATCCATGAACGCATTTCAAAAAGTCGTACGACACTGTTTCGCCATTTCGGACGGATGTTGCACCTTGCACCATTGATGTTGCACCCTGTAGATATCGATTATTCGGACGGCCATAACTTCTGGCTCGTTTAGAGTTAAGGGAGCCATAACCAATCAAAACGAAGGCCTCACTGAGTTCTACGTCTCTGATAGCTTTCAACCGTCAATGGATTGTTTAATGCCCAAAAAAGACTATCCGAATCTCAATCGGGTCTCGGAAGTTTTTTACCCTTCATTTTTTCGACACGTGGATTTTTACGGTAAAACAGGATTACCGTGGCTGGTCTTCGATTTACCATCGCTGGAGAGTGGTGCATCATGGTACCGTTCCGTTTCAAATCCATGCACGCATTTCAAAAAGTCTAACGACACTGTTTCGCCATTTCGGATGGATGTTGCACCTTGCACCGTGGATGTTGCACCCTGTAGATATCTATTATTCAGACGACCATAACTTCTGGCTCGTTTAGAGTTACGGGAGCCATAACTAGTTCAAACGAAGGCCTCAGTGAGTTCTACTGCTCTGACAGCTTTTAGCCGTCAATGGAATGTTTAATACCCAAAAAAGACTATCCGAATCTCAATCGGGTCTCGGAAGTTTTTTACCCTTCGTTTTTTCGACACGTTGATTTTTACGGTAAAACGGGGGTACCGTGGCTGGTCTTCGATTTACCATCGCTGGAGAGTGGTGCACCATGGTACCGTTCCGTTTCAAATCCATGCACGCATTTCAAAAAGTCGTACGACACTGTTTCGCCATTTCGGACGGATGTTGCACCTTGCACCGTGGATGTTGCACCCTGTAGATATCGATTATTTGGGCGGCCATAACTTCTAGCTCGTTTAGAGTTACGGGAGCCATAACCAGTCAAAACGAAGGCCTCGGTAAGTTCTACGGCTCCGATGGGTTTCAGCCGTCAATGGATTGTTTAATGCCCAAAAAAGACTATCCGAATCTCAATCGGGTCTCGGAAGTTTTTTACCCTTCATTTTTGCGACACGTGGATTTTTACGGTAAAATGGGATTACCGTGGCCGGTCTTCGATTTACCATCACTGGAGAGTGGTGCACCATGGTACCGTTCCGTTTCAAATCCATGCACGCATTTCAAAAAGTCGTACGACGTTGTTTCGCCATTTCGGACGGATGCTGCACCTTGCACCGTGGATGTTGCACCCTGTAGATATCGATTATTCGGACGGCCATAACTTCTGGCTCGTTTAGAGTTACGGGAGCCATAACCAGTCAAAACGAAGGCCTCAGTGAGTTCTGCGGCTCTGACAGCTTTTAGCCGTCAATGGATTGTTTAATGCCTAAAAAAGACTATCTGAATCTCAATCGGGTCCCGGAAGTTTTTTACCCTTCGTTTTTTCGACACGTGGATTTTTACGGTAAAACGGGATTACCGTGGCTGGTCTTCGATTTACCACCGCTGGAGAGTGGTGCATCATGGTACCGTTCCGTTTCTAATCCATGCACGCATTTCAAAAAGTCTAACGACACTATTTCGCCATTTCGGACGGATGTTGCACCTTGCACCGTGGATGTTGCACCCCGTAGATATCGATTATTCGGACGGCCATAACTTCTGGCTCGTTTGGAGTTACGGGAGCCATAACCAGTCCAAACGGAGGCCTCAGTGAGTTCTACGGCTCTGATAGCTTTCTGCCGTCAATGGACTGTTTAATGCCCAAAAAAGACTATCCGAATCTCAATCGGGTCTCAGAAGTTTTTTACTATTCGTTTTTTCGACACGTGGATTTTTACGGTAAAACGGGGGAACCGTGGCTGGTCTTCGATTTACCATCGCTGGAGAGTGGTGCACCATGGTACCGTTCCGTTTCAAATCCATGCATGCATTTCAAAAAGTCGTACGACACTGTTTCGCCATTTCGAACGGATGTTGCACCTTGCACCGTGGATGTTGCACCCTGTAGATATCGATTATTCGGACGGCTATAACTTCTGTCTCGTTTAGAGTTACGGGAGCCATAACCAGTCAAAACGAAGGCCTCGATAAGTTCTACGGCTCTGATAGCTTTCAGCCGTCAATGGATTGTTTAATGCCCAAAAAAGACTATCCGAATCTCAATCGGGTCTTGGAAATTTTTTACCCTTCGTTTTTTCGAGACGTGAATTTTTACAGTAAAACGGAAGTACCGTGGCTGGTCTTCGATTTACCACTGCTGGAGAGTGGTGCACCATGGTACCGTTCCGTTTCAAATCCATGCACACATTTCAAAAAGTCGTACGACACCGTTTCGGAAGTTTTTTAGCCGTCAATGGATTGTTTAATGCCCAAAAAAGAATATCCGAATCTCAATCGCGTCTCGGAAGTTTTTTACCCTTCGTTTTTCAACACGTGGATTTTTACGGTAAAACGGAAGTACCATGGTTGGTCTTCGATTTACCATCGCTGGAAAGTGGTGCACCATGGTATCGTTCCGTTTCAAATCCATGCACGCATTTCAAAAGTCGTACGACGCTGTTTTGCCATTTCGGACGGATGCTGCACCTTGCACCGTGGATGTTGCACCCTGTAGATATCGATTATTCGGACAGTCATAACTTCTGGCTCGTTTAGAGTTACGGGACCCATAACCAATCAAAACGAAGGCCTCAGTGAGTTCTACGGCTCTGACAGCTTTTAGCCGTCGATGGATTGATTAATGCCCAAAAAAGACTATCCGAATCTAAATTTGGTCTTAGAAGTTTTTTACCCTTCGTTTTTTCGACACGTGGATTTTTACGGTAAAACAGGATTACCGTGGCTGGTCTTCGATTTACCATCGCTGGAGAGTGGTGCATCATGGTACCGTTCCGTTTCAAATCCATGCACGCATTTCAAAAAGTCTAACGACGCTGTTTCGCCATTTCGGATGGATGTTGCACCTTGCACCGTGGATGTTGCACCCTGTAGATATCGATTATTCAGACGACCATAACTTCTGGCTCGTTTAGAGTTACGGGAGCCATAACTAGTTCAAACGAAGGCCTCAGTGAGTTCTACTGCTCTGACAGCTTTCAGCCGTCAATGGAATGTTTAATACCCAAAAAAGACTATCCGAATCTCAATCGGGTCTCGGAAGTTTTTTACCCTTCGTTTTTTCGACACGTTGATTTTTACGGTAAAACGGGGGTACCGTGGCTGGTCTTCGATTTACCATCGCTGGAGAGTGGTGCACCATGGTACCATTCCGTTTCAAATCCATGCACGCATTTCAAAAAGTCGTACGGCGCTGTTTCGCCATTTCGGACGGATGTTGCACCTTGCACCGTGGATATTGCACCCTGTAGATATCGATTATTCGGGCGGCCATAACTTCTAGCTCGTTTAGAGTTACGGGAGCCATAACCAGTCAAAACGAAGGCCTCGGTAAGTTCTACGGCTCCAATGGGTTTCAGCCGTCAATGGATTGTTTAATGCCCAAAAAAGACTATCCGAATCTCAATCGGGTCTCGGAAGTTTTTTACCCTTCATTTTTTCGACACGTGGATTTTTACGGTAAAATGGGATTACCGTGGCCGGTCTTCGATTTACCATCACTGGAGAGTGGTGCACCATGGTACCGTTCCGTTTCAAATCCATGCATGCATTTCAAAAAGTCGTACGACGCTGTTTCGCCATTTCGGACGGATGCTGCACCTTGCACCGTGGATGTTGCACCCTGTAGATATCGATTATTCGGACGGCCATAACTTCTGGCTCGTTTAGAGTTACGGGAGCCATAACCAGTCAAAACGAAGGCCTCAGTGAGTTCTACGGCTCTGACAGCTTTTAGCCGTCAATGGATTGTTTAATGCCTAAAAAAGACTATCTGAATCTCAATCGGGTCCCGGAAGTTTTTTACCCTTCGTTTTTTCGACACGTGGATTTTTACGGTAAAACGGGATTACCGTGGCTGGTCTTCGATTTACCACCGCTGGAGAGTGGTGCATCATGGTACCGTTCCGTTTCAAATCCATGCACGCATTTCAAAAAGTCTAACGACACTATTTCGCCATTTCGGACGGATGTTGCACCTTGCACCGTGGATGTTGCACCCCGTAGATATCGATTATTCGGACGGCCATAACTTCTGGCTCGTTTGGAGTTACGGGAGCCATAACCAGTCCAAACGGAGGCCTCAGTGAGTTCTACGGCTCTGATAGCTTTCTGCCGTCAATGGACTGTTTAATGCCCAAAAAAGACTATCCGAATCTCAATCGGGTCTCAGAAGTTTTTTACTATTCGTTTTTTCGACACGTGGATTTTTACGGTAAAACGGAGGAACCGTGGCTGGTCTTCGATTTACCATCGCTGGAGAGTGGTGCACCATGGTACCGTTCCGTTTCAAATCCATGCATGCATTTCAAAAAGTCGTACGACACTGTTTCGCCATTTCGGACGGATGTTGCACCTTGCACCGTGGATGTTGCACCCTGTAGATATCGATTATTCGGACGGCTATAACTTCTGTCTCGTTTAGAGTTACGGGAGCCATAACCAGTCAAAACGAAGGCCTCGATAAGTTCTACGGCTCTGATAGCTTTCAGCCGTCAATGGATTGTTTAATGCCCAAAAAAGACTATCCGAATCTCAATCGGGTCTTGGAAATTTTTTACCCTTCGTTTTTTCGAGACGTGAATTTTTACAGTAAAACGGAAGTACCGTGGCTGGTCTTCGATTTACCACTGCTGGAGAGTGGTGCACCATGGTACCGTTCCGTTTCAAATCCATGCACACATTTCAAAAAGTCGTACGACACCGTTTCGGAAGTTTTTTAGCCGTCAATGGATTGTTTAATGCCCAAAAAAGAATATCCGAATCTCAATCGCGTCTCGGAAGTTTTTTACCCTTCGTTTTTCAACACGTGGATTTTTACGGTAAAACGGAAGTACCATGGTTGGTCTTCGATTTACCATTGCTGGAAAGTGGTGCACCATGGTATCGTTCCGTTTCAAATCCATGCACGCATTTCAAAAGTCGTACGACGCTGTTTTGCCATTTCGGACGGATGCTGCACCTTGCACCATGGATGTTGCACCCTGTAGATATCGATTATTCGGACAGTCATAACTTCTGGCTCGTTTAAAGTTACGGGACCCATAACCAGTCAAAACGAAGGCCTCAGTGAGTTCTACGGCTCTGACAGCTTTTAGCCGTCAATGGATTGTTTAATGCCCAAAAAAGACTATCCGAATCTAAATTTGGTCTTAGAAGTTTTTTACCGTTCGTTTTTTCGACACGTGGATTTTTACGGTTAAACAGGATTACCGTGGCTGGTCTTCGATTTACCATCGCTGGAGAGTGGTGCACCATGGTACCGTTCCGTTTCAAATCCATGCAAGCATTTCAAGAAGTCGTACGACGCTGTTTCGCCATTTCGGACGGATGTTGCACCTTGCACCGTGGATGTTGCACCCTGTAGATATCGATTATTCGGACGACCATAACTTCTGGCTCATTTAGGGTTAACGGAGCCATAACCAGTCAAAATGAAGGCCTCAGTGAGTTCTACGGCTCTGACAGCTTTCAGCCGTCAATGGATTGTACAATGCCCAAAAAAGACTATCCGAATCTCAATCGGGTCTCGGAAGTTTTTTACCCTTCGTTTTTTCGACACGTGGATTTTTACGATAAAACGGGATTACTGTGCCGGGTCTTCAATTTAACATCGCTGGAGAGTGGTGCACCACGGTACCGTTCCGTTTCAAATCCATGCACGCATTTCAAAAAGTCGTACGACACTGTTTCGCCATTTCGGACGGATGTTGCACCTTGCACCGTGGATGTTGCACCCAGTAGATATCGATTATTCGGACGGCCATAACTTCTGGCTCGTTTAGAGTTACAGGATCCATAACCAGTCCAAACGAAGGCCTTAGTGAGTACTACGGCTCTGACGGCTTTCAGCCGTCAATGGATTGTTTAATGCCCAAAAAAGACAATCCGAATCTCAATCGGGTCTCGGAAGTTTTTTACCCTTCGTTTTTTCGACACGTGGATTTTTACGGTAAAATGGGAGTACCGTGGCTGGTCTTCGATTTACCATCGCTGGAGAGTGGTGCACCATGGTACCATACCATTTCAAATCCATGCACGCATTTCAATAAGTCGTACGACACTGTTTTGCCATTTCGGACGGATGTTGCACCTTGCACCGTGGATGTTGCACCCTGTAGATATCGATTATTCGGACGGCCATAACTTCTGGCTCGTTTAGAGTTATGGGAGCCATAACCAGTCCAAACGAAGGCCTCAGTGAGTTCTACGGCTCTGACAACTTTCAGCCGTCAATGGATTGTTTAATGCCCAAAAAAGACTATCCGAATCTCAATCGGGTCTCGGAAGTTTTTTACCCTTCGTTTTTTCGACACATGGATTTTCACGGTAAAACGGGATTGCCGTTGTTGTTCTTCGATTTACCATCAATGGAGAGTGGTGCATCTTGGTACCATTCCGTTTCAAATCCATGCACGCATTTCAAAAAGTCTAACGACACTATTTCTCCATTTCGGACGGATGTTGCACCCTGTAGATATCGATTATTCGGACGGCCATAACTTCTGGTTCGTTTAGAGTTACGGGAGCCATAACCAGTCCAAACGAAGGCCTCAGTGAGTTCTACGGCTCTAACAGTTTTCAGCCATCAATTGATTGTTTAATGCCCAAAAAAGACTATCTGAATCTCAATCGGGTCTCGGAAGTTTTCTACCCTTCGTTTTTTCGACACGTGGATTTTTACGGTAAAACGGGAGTACCATGGCTGGTCTTTGATTTACCATCGCTGGAGAGTGTTTCACCATGGTATCGTTCCATTTCAAATCCATGCACGATTTCAAAAAGTCGTACGACATTGTTTCGCCATTTCGGACGGATGTTGCACCTTGCACCGTGGATGTTGCACCCTGTAGATATCGATTATTCGGACGGCCATAACTTCTGGCTCGTTTAGAGTTACGAGAGCCATAACCAGTCAAAACGAAGGCCTCAGTGAGTTCTACGGCTCTAACAGCTTTCAGCCGTCAATGGATTGTTTAATGCCCAAAAAAGACTATCCGAATCTCAATCGGGTCTCGGAAGTTTTTTACCCTTCGTTTTTTCGACACGTGGATTTTTATGGTAAAATGGGAGTACCGTGGCTGGTCTTCGATTTACCATCGCTGGAGAGTGGTGCACCATGGAACCGTTCCGTTTCAAATCCATGCACGCATTTCAAAAAGTAGTACGATACTGTTTCGCCATTTCGGACGGATGTCGCACCTTGCATCGTGGATGTTGCACCCTGTAGATATCGATTATTCGGACGGGCTTAACTTCTCGCTCGTTTAGAGTTACGGGAGCCATAACAGTCCAAACAAAGGCTTCAGTGAGTTCTACGGCTCTGACCGCTTTCAGCCGTCAATGGATTGTTTAATTCCCAAAAAAGACTATCCGAATGTCAATCGGGTCTCGGAACTTTTTTACCCTTCGTTTTTTCGACACGTGGATTTTTGCGGTAAAACGGGATTACCGTGGCTGGTCTTCGATTTACCATCGCTGGAGAGTGGTGCACCATGGTACCGTTCCGTTTCAAATCCATGCACGCATTTCAAAAAGTCGTACGACACTGTTTCGCCATTTCGGACGGATGTTGCACCTTGCACCATGGATGTTGCACCCTGTAGATATCGATTATTCGGACGACCATAACTTCTGGCTCGTTTAGAGTTACGGGAGCCATAACCAGTCAAAACGAAGGCCTCAGTGAGTTCTACGGCTCTAACAGCTTTCAGCCGTCAATGGATTGTTTAATGCACAAAAAAGACTCTGAATCTCAATCGGGTCTCGGAAGTTTTCTACCCTTCATTTTTTCAACACGTGGATTTTTACGGTAAAACGGGAGTACCGTGGCTGGTCTTCGATCTACCATCGCTGGAGAGTGGTGCACCATGGTACCATTCCGTTTCAAATCCATGCACGCATTTCAAAAATTTGTACGACGCTGTTTCGCCATTTCGGACGGATGCTGCACCTTGCACCGTGGATGTTGCACCCTGCAGATATCGATTATTCGGACGGTCATAACTTCTGGTTCGTTTAGAGTTACGGGGGCCATAACCAGTCAAAACGAAGGCCTTAGTGAGTTCTACGGCTCTAACAGCTTTAAGCCGTCTATGGATTGTTTAATGCCCAAAAAATACTATCCGAATCTCAATCGGGTCTCGGAAGTTTTTTACCCTTAGTTTTTCCGACACGTGGATTTTTACGGTAAAACGGGAGTACCATGGTTGCTCTTCGATTTACCATCGCTGGAGAGTGGTGCACCATGGTACCGTTTCGTTTCAAATCCATGCACGCATTTCAAAAAGTCGTACGACACTGTTTCGCCATTTTGGACGGATGTTGCACCTTGCACCGTGGATGTTGCACCCTGTAGATATCGATTATTCGGACGACCATAACTTCTGGCTCGTTTAGAGTTACAGGATCCATAACCAGTCCAAACGAAGGCCTCAGTGAGTTCTACGGTTCTGACGGCTTTCAGCCGTCAATGGATTGTTTAATGCCTAAAAAAGACTATCCGAATCTCAATCGGGTCCCGGAAGTTTTTTACCCTTCGTTTTTTCGACACGTGGATTTTTACGGTAAAACGGGATTACCGTGGCTGGTCTTCGATTTACCACCGCTGGAGAGTGGTGCATCATGGTACCGTTCCGTTTCAAATCCACGCACGCATTTCAAAAAGTCTAACGACACTATTTCGCCATTTCGGACGGATGTTGCACCTTGCACCGTGGATGTTGCACCCCGTAGATATCGATTATTCGGACGGCCATAACTTCTGGCTCGTTTGGAGTTACGGAAGCCATAACCAGTCCAAACGAAGGCCTCAGTGAGTTCTACGGCTCTGACAGCTTTCTGCCGTCAATGGACTGTTTAATGCCCAAAAAAGACTATCCGAATCTCAATCGGATCTCGGAAGTTTTTTACTATTCGTTTTTTCGACACGTGGATTTTTACGGTAAAACGGGGGAACTGTGGCTGGTCTTCGATTTACCATCGCTGGAGAGTGGTGCACCATGGTACCGTTCCGTTTCAAATCCATGCATGCATTTCAAAAAGTCGTACGACACTGTTTCTCCATTTCGGACGGATGTTGCACCTTGCACCGTAGATGTTGCACCCTGTAGATATCGATTATTCGGACGGCTATAACTTCTGGCTCGTTTAGAGTTACGGGAGCCATAACCAGTCAAAACGAAGGCCTCGATAAGTTCTACGGCTCTGATAGCTTTCAGCCGTCAATCGATTGTTTAATGACCAAAAAAGACTATCCGAATCTCAATCGGGTCTTGGAAATTTTTTACCCTTCGTTTTTTCGAGACGTGGATTTTTACAGTAAAACGGAAGTACCGTGGCTGGTCTTCGATTTACCATCGCTGGAGAGTGGTGCACCATGGTACCGTTCCATTTCAAATCCATGCACGCATTTCAAAAAGTCGTACGACGCTGTTTCGCCATTTCGGACGGATGTTGCACCTTGCACCGTGGATGTTGCACCATGTAGATATCGATTATTCGGACGGCCATAACTTCTGGCTCGTTTAGAGTTACGGGAGCCAAAACCAGTCAAAACGAAGGTCTTAGTGAGTTCTACGGCTCTGACGGCTTTCAGCCGTCAATGGATTGTTTAATGCCCAAAAAAGACTATTCGAATCTCAATCGGGTCTCGGAAGTTTTTTACCCTTCGTTTTTTCGACACGTGGATTTTTACGGTAAAACGGGATTACCGTGGCTGGTCTTCGATTTACCACCGCTGGAGAGTGGTGCATCATGGTACCGTTCCGTTTCAAATCCATGCACGCATTACAAAAAGTCGTACGACGCTGTTTCGCCATTTCGGACGGATGCTACACCTTGCACCGTGGATGTTGCACCCTGTAGATATCGATTATTCGGACGGTCATAACTTCTGGCTCGTTTAGAGTTACGGGACCCATAACCAGTCAAAACGAAGGCCTCAGTGAGTTCTACGGCTCTGACAGCTTTTAGATGTCAATGGATTGTTTAATGCCCAAAAAAGACTATCCGAATCTCAATCGGGTCTCAGAAGTTTTTTACCCTTCGTTTTTTCGACACTTGGATTTTTACGGTAAAACAGGATTACCGTGGCTGGTCTTCGATTTACCATAGCTGGAGAGTGGTGCACCATGGTACCGTTCCGTTTCAAATCCATGAAAGCATTTCAAGAAGTCGTACGACGCTGTTTCGCCATTTCGGATGGATGTTGCACCTTGCACCGTGGATGTTGCACCCTATAGATATCGATTATTCAGACGGCCATAACTTCTGGCTTGTTTAGAGTTACGGGAGGCATAACCAGTCAAAACGAAGGCCTCGGTGAGTTCTACGGCTCTGACCGCTTTCAGCCGTCAATGGATTGTTTAATGCCCAAAAAAGACTATCTGAATCTCAATCGGGTCTCGGAAGTTTTTTACCCTTCGTTTTTCCGACACGTGGATTTTTGCGGTAAAACGGGAGTACCATGGCTGGTCTTCGATTTACCATCACCGGAGAGTGGTGCACCATGGTACCGTTCCGTTTCAAATCCATGCAGGCATTTCAAAAAGTCGTACGACGCTGTTTCGCCATTTCGGACGGATGTTGCACCTTGCACCGTGGATGTTGCACCCTGTAGATATCGATTATTCGGACGGCCATAACTTCTGGCTCGTTTAGAGTTACGGGAGCCATAACCAGTCCAAACGAAGGCCTCAGTGAGTTCTACGGCTCTGACGGCTTTTAGCCGTCAATGGATTATTTAATGCCCAAAAAAGACTATCGAATCTCAATCGGGTCTCGAAAGTTTTTTACCCTTCGGTTTTTCGACACGAGGATTTTTACGGTAAAACGGGAGTACCGTGGCTGGTCTTCGATTTACCATCGCTGGAGAGCGGTGCACCATGGTACCGTTCCGTTTCAAATCCATGCACGAATTTCAATAAGTCGTACGACATTGTTTCGCCATTTCGGACGGATATTGCACCTTGCAACGTGAATGTTGCACCCTGTAGATATCGATTATTTGGACGGCCATAACTTCTGGCTCGTTTAGAGTTACAGGGGCCATAAGCAGTCCAAATGAAGGCCTCAGTGAGTTCTACGCATCTGACGGCTTTTAGCCGTCAATGGATTGTTTAATGCCCAAAAAAGACTATCCGAATCTCAATCGTGTCTCGAAAGTTTTTTACCCTTCGTTTTTTCGACACGTGGATTTTTACGGTAAAACGGGAATACCGTGGCTGGTCTTCGATTTGTCATCGCTGGAGAGTGGTGCACCATGGTACCGTTCCATTTCAAATCCATGCATGCATTTCAAAAAGTCGTACGACACTGTTTCGCCATTTCGGACGGATGTTGCACCTTGCACCGTGGATGTTGCACCCTGTAGATATCGATAATTCGGACGGCCATAACTTCTGGCTCGTTCAGAGTTACGGGAGCCATAACCTGTCAAAACGAAGGACTTAGTGAGTTCTTCGGCTTTGACAGCTTTCAGCCGTCAATGGATTTTTTAATGCCCAAAAAAGACTATCCGAATCTCAATCGGGTCTCGTAAGTTTTTTACCCTTCGTTTTTTCGACACGTGGATTTTTACAGTAAAACGGGAGTACCGGGCTGGTCTTTGATTTACCATCACTGGAGAGTGGTGCACCATGGTACCGTTCCGTTTCAAATCCATGCACGCATTTCAAAAAGTCGTACGACGCTGTTTCGCCATTTCGGACGGATGCTGCACCTTGCACCGTGGATGTTGCACCCTGTAGATATCGATTATTCGAACGGCCATAACTTCTGGCTCGTTTAGAGTTACGGGATCCTTAACTAGTCAAAACGAAGGCCTCGGTGAGTTCTACGGCTCTGACAGCTTTCAGCCATCAATGGATTGTTTAATGCCCAAAAAAGAATATCCGAATCTCAATCGGGTTTCGGAAGTTTTTTACCCTTCGTTTTTTCGACACGTGGATTTTTTGGGTAAAACGGGAGTACCATGGTTGGTCTTCGATTTACCATCGCTGGAGAGTGGTGCACCATAGTACCGTTCCGTTTCAAATCCATGCACGCATTTCAAAAAGTCGTACGACGCTGTTTCACCATTTTAGACCGATGCTGCACCTTGCACCGTGGATGTTGCACCCTGTAGATATCGATTATTCGGACGGTCATAACTTCTGGCTCGTTTAGAGTTACGAGACCCATAACCAGTCAAAACGAAGGCCTCAGTGAGTTCTACGGCTCTGACAGCTTTTAGCCTGTTATCCCATTTTTTGGTCAAAACTGGAATATAGACAAATTGGCAAGGAATTATGAATATTAGGATTGGAGATCGGTTGGAATCAAGGCTACGATCGATATCGTCAAAATTTTGTTGAACTCCGATCGGGACGAAATTGGTTGGAGATGATGATAAGGATTAGGAAAGGCTATGTTTCAAATTTCAAGATAATCGGAGTTCGATTGGCGAAAATATGATGGATTCAAGGTGGGGAATGCATGTTGTTCGAATCCATCAAAAGGGACAAAGTGGTACTCGGTTCGAATCGATCAGATTCGAACCCACCAAGATGGATTCGAACCCAATAGGTTCGCATCGATCAAGAGGCGTTGCGCAAGGACAGTTCGAATCGATACACTTCGTATCGAATGGCATGGTTTCGGCTTGGTAAAGTTTGCATCGATGGTTCTTCGAATCGATGGACTTCGACTCGATGGAGAGGCATAAAGGTGTATACTGGTTACTTCGCATCGATGGTGGTTCGAATCCATGGGAACTCCATGGATTCGAAGGAGAGGGATTCGAAGGAGAGGGATTCGAAGGAGGGGAGTCAGCTTCGTGGATTCGAAGGAAATGGATACGAAGGACACGGATTCGAAGGACGTGGCTTCAGAAAGCATGGATTCGAAGAGCATGGATTCGAAGGAGTCGGCCTTATGGATTCGAAGGAGATGGTTTCGGAGAGGATGGTTTCGAAGCATGGGTTCGAACAAGGCAGAACGCACGGAGCTTTGATCTTGAATCGATCATATCTTCCAAACCGTTGATCCAAATGCAATGAAATTTTTACAGGAGCTTACATACATGTTGAAGAATATTCTCACCAAATTTCAGCTCAATTGGATGATTTCTTGATCGATTCGAACCTTACATAGAATCGATCCTGATGTGGGCCCGGACCTTCAGATTTCGGGCGTGTGGGCCCCCTCACGTGCCTGAAGCGGTCTTCCCGGATTTTAGGAGAAATATCAGCCTCCTACGCTTATAAATAGAGCCACTGGTCATTCGGAAAAGGGGTCGGAGATTCTAGGGAGAGAAAACACGCTTGGACGCTGCCAGAATCATTCCATACCATCATTACTGCTATGTATTTCATGTTTTGGACTTTGTAACAGCGGTAATCGTCTGTAATCATCAAGGATAATCAATAAAAGGATAAAAACTTTGGAGTGGACGTAGGCTGGAGATAGCCGAACCAATATAAAACCTGTGTCTTTGTTTTTTATTTTGGGATTACTGTTTAATATTTGCTGAGATCTGAGATTTGTGTTTGAATATTGTTGATTTGTATTCATACACTGGTGCTTTCACGGTATTCGGGGTTTGTGACCAATTTTGGCGCAAACATAGCCGTCAATGGATTGTTTAATGCCCAAAAAAGACTATCCGAATCTCAATCGGGTCTCCGAAGTTTTTTACCCTTCGTTTTTTCGACACGTGGATTTTTACGATAAAACAGGATTACCGTGGCTGGTCTTCGATTTACCATCGCTGGAGAGTGGTGCACCATGGTACCGTTCCGTTTCAATTCCATGCAAGCATTTCAAGAAGTCGTACGACGCTATTTCGCCATTTCGGACGGATGTTGCACCTTGCACCGTGGATGTTGCACTCTGTAGATATCGACTATTCGGACGGCCATAACTTCTGGCTCATTTAGAGTTAACGGGAGGCATAACCAGTCAAAATGAAGGCCTCAGAGAGTTCAACGGCTCTGACCGCTTTCAGTCGTCAATGGATTGTTTAATGCCCAAAAAAGACTATCTGAATCTCAATCGGGTCTCGGAAGTTTTTTACCCTACGTTTTTTCGCCATTTCGCCATAACTTCTGGCTCGTTTAGAGTTACGGGAGCCATAACCAGTCAAAATGAAGGCCTCAGTGAGTTCTACGTCTCTGACAGCTTTTAGCTGTCAATGGATTGTTTAATGCCTAGAAAAGACTATCCGAATCTCAATCGGGTGTCCGAAGTTTTTTACTCTTCGTTTTTTCGACACGTGGATTTTTACGGTAAACGGGAGTACCGTGGCTGGTTTTGATTTACCATCGCTGGAGAGTGGTGCACCATGGTACCATTCTGCTTCAAATCCATGAACGCATTTCAAAATGTTGTACGACACTGTTTCGCCATTTCGGACGGATGTTGCACCTTGCACCATTGATGTTGCACCCTGTAGATATCGATTATTCGGACGGCCATAACTTCTGGCTCGTTTAGAGTTAAGGGAGCCATAACCAATCAAAACGAAGGCCTCACTGAGTTCTACGTCTCTGATAGCTTTCAACCGTCAATGGATTGTTTAATGCCCAAAAAAGACTATCCGAATCTCAATCGGGTCTCGGAAGTTTTTTACCCTTCATTTTTTCGACACGTGGATTTTTATGGTAAAACAGGATTACCGTGGCTGGTCTTCGATTTACCATCGCTGGAGAGTGGTGCATCATGGTACCGTTCCGTTTCAAATCCATGCACGCATTTCAAAAAGTCTAACGACACTGTTTCGCCATTTCGGATGGATGTTGCACCTTGCACCGTGGATGTTGTACCCTGTAGATATCGATTATTCAGACGACCATAACTTCTGGCTCGTTTAGAGTTACGGGAGCCATAACTAGTTCAAACGAAGGCCTCAGTGAGTTCTACTGCTCGGACAGCTTTCAGCCGTCAATGGAATGTTTAATGCCCAAAAAAGACTATCCGAATCTCAATCGGGTCTCGGAAGTTTTTTACCCTTCGTTTTTTCGACACGTGGATTTTTACGGTAAAACGGGGGTACCGTGGCTGGTCTTCGATTTACCATCGCTGGAGAGTGGTGCACCATGGTACCGTTCCGTTTCAAATCCATGCACGCATTTCAAAAAGTCGTACGACACTGTTTCGCCATTTCGGACGGATGTTGCACCTTGCACCGTGGATGTTGTACCCTGTAGATATCGATTATTCGGGCGGCCATAACTTCTGGCTTGTTTAGAGTTACGGGAGCCATAACCAGTCAAAACGAAGGCCTCGGTAAGTTCTACGGCTCCGATGGGTTTCAGCCGTCAATGGATTGTTTAATGCCCAAAAAAGACTATCCGAATCTCAATCGGGTCTCGGAAGTTTTTTACCCTTCATTTTTTCGACACGTGGATTTTTACGGTAAAATGGGATTACCGTGGCCGGTCTTCGATTTACCATCACTGGAGAGTGGTGCACCATGGTACCGTTCCGTTTCAAATCCATGCACGCATTTCAAAAAGTCGTACGACGTTGTTTCGCCATTTCGGACGGATGCTGCACCTTGCACCGTGGATGTTGCACCCTGTAGATATCGATTATTCGGACGGCCATAACTTCTGGCTCGTTTAGAGTTACGGGAGCCATAACCTGTCAAAACGAAGGCCTCAGTGAGTTCTACGGCTCTGACAGCTTTTAGCCGTCAATGGATTGTTTAATGCCCAAAAAAGAATATCCGAATCTCAATCGCGTCTCGGAAGTTTTTTACCCTTCGTTTTTCAACACGTGGATTTTTACGGTAAAACGGGAGTACCATGGTTGGTCTTCGATTTACCATCGCTGGAAAGTGGTGCACCATGGTATCGTTCCGTTTCAAATCCATGCACGCATTTCAAAAGTCGTACGACGCTGTTTTGCAATTTCGGACGGATGCTGCACCTTGCACCGTGGATGTTGCACCCTGTAGATATCGATTATTCGGACAGTCATAACTTCTGGCTCGTTTAGAGTTACGGGACCCATAACCAGTCAAAACGAAGGCCTCAGTGAGTTCTACGGCTCTTACAGCTTTTAGCCGTCAATGGATTGTTTAATGCCCAAAAAAGACTATCCGAATCTCAATTTGGTCTTAGAAGTTTTTTACCCTTCGTTTTTTCGACACGTGGATTTTTACGGTAAAACAGGATCACCGTGGCTGGTCTTCGATTTACCATCGCTGGAGAGTGGTGCACCATGGTACCGTTCCGTTTCAAATCCATGCAAGCATTTCAAGAAGTCGTACGACGCTGTTTCGCCATTTCGGACGGATGTTGCACCTTGCACCGTGGATGTTGCACCCTGTAGTTATCGATTATTCGGACGGCCATAACTTCTGGCTCATTTAGGGTTAACGGAGCCATAACCAGTCAAAACGAAGGCCTCAGTGAGTTCTACGGCTCTGACAGCTTTCAGCCGTCAATGGATTGTACAATGCCCAAAAAAGACTATCCGAATCTCAATCGGGTCTCGGAAGTTTTTTACCCTTCGTTTTTTCGACACGTGGATTTTTACGATAAAACGGGATTACCGTGCCGGGTCTTCGATTTACCATCGCTGGAGAGTGGTGCACCACGGTACCGTTCCGTTTCAAATCCATGCACGCATTTCAAAAAGTCGTACGACACTGTTTCGCCATTTCGGACGGATGTTGCACCTTGCACCGTGGATGTTGCACCCAGTAGATATCGATTATTCGGACGGCCATAACTTCTGGCTCGTTTAGAGTTACAAGATCCATAACCAGTCCAAACGAAGGCCTTAGTGAGTACTACGGCTCTGACGGCTTTCAGCCGTCAATGGATTGTTTAATGCCCAAAAAAGACAATCCGAATCTCAATCGGGTCTCGGAAGTTTTTTACCCTTCGTTTTTTCGACACGTGGATTTTTACGGTAAAACGGGAGTACCGTGGCTGGTCTTCGATTTACCATCGCTGGAGAGTGGTGCACCATGGTACCATACCATTTCAAATCCATGCACGCATTTCAATAAGTCGTACGACACTATTTTGCCATTTCGGACGGATGTTGCACCTTGCACCGTGGATGTTGCACCCTGTAGATATCGATTATTCGGACGGCCATAACTTCTGGCTCGTTTAGAGTTATGGGAGCCATAACCAGTCCAAACGAAGGCCTCAGTGAGTTCTACGGCTCTGACGGCTTTCAACCGTCAATGGATTGTTAGTGCCCAAAAAAGACTATCCGAATCTCAATCGGGTCTCGGAAGTTTTTTACCCTTCGTTTTTTCGACACGTGGATTTTTATGGTAAAACGGGAATACCGTGGCTGGTCATCGATTTATCATCGCTGGAGAGTGGTGCACCATGGTACCGTTCCGTTTCAAATCCATGCACGCATTTCAAAAAGTCGTACGACACTGTTTCGCTATTTCGGATGGATGTTGCACCTTGAACCGTGGATGTTGCACCCTGTAGATATCGATTATTCGGACGGGCTTAACTTCTGGCTCGTTTAGAGTTAAGGGAGCCATAATCAGTCCAAACAAAGGCCTCAGTAAGTTCTACGGCTCTGACCGCTTTCAGCCGTCAATGGATTGTTTAATGCCCAAAAAAGACTATCCGAATCTCAATCGGGTCTCGGAAGTTTTTTACCCTTCGTTTTTTCGACACGTGGATTTTTACGGTAAAACGGGAGTACCATGGCTGGTCTTCGATTTACCATCGCTGGAGAGTGGTGCACCATGGTACCGTTCCGTTTCAAATCCATGCACGCATTTCAAAAAGTCTAAAGACACTGTTTCGCCATTTCGGACGGATGTTGCACCTTGCACCGTGGATGTTGCACCCTGTAGATATCGATTATTCGGACGGCCATAACTACTGGATCAGAGTTACGGGAGCCATAACCAGTCCAAACGAAGGCCTCAGTGAGTTCTACGGCTCTGACAACTTTCAGCCGTCAATGGACTGTTTAATGCCCAAAAAAGACTATCCGAATCTCAATCGGGTCTCGAAAGTTTTTTACCCTTCGTTTTTTCGACACGTGGATTTTTACGGTAAAACGGGGGTACCGTGGCTGGTCTTCGATTTACCATCGCTGGAGAGTGGTGCACCATGGTAACGTTCCGTTTCAAATCCATGCACGCGTTTCAAAAAGTCGTACGACACTGTTTCGCCATTTCGGACGGATGTTGCACCTTGCACCGTGGATGTTGCACCCTGTAGATTTCGATTATTCGGACGGCCATAACTTCTGGCTCGTTTAGTTATGGGAGCCATAACCAGTCAAAACGAATGCCTCGGTAAGTTCTACGGCTCTGATAGCTTTCAGTCGTCAATAGATTGTTTAATGCCCAAAAAAGACTATCCGAATCTCAATCGGGTCTCGGAAGTTTTTTACCCTTCGTTTTTTCGACACGTGGATTTTTACAGTAAAACGGGAGTACCGTGGTTGGTCTTCGATTTACCATCACTGGAGAGTGGTGCACCATGGTACCGTTCCGTTTCAAATCCATGCACGCATTTCAAAAAGTCGTACGACGCTGTTTCGCCAATTCGGACGGATGCTGCACCTTGCACCGTGGATGTTGCACCCTGTAGATATCGATTATTCGGACGGCCATAACTTCTGGCTTGTTTAGAGTTACGAGAGCCGTAACCAGTCAAAAAGAAGGCCTCAGTGAGTTCTACGGCTCTGACAGCTTTCAGCCGTCAATGGATTGTATAATGCCCAAAAAAGAATATCCGAATCTCAATCGGGTCTCGGAAGTTTTTTACCCTTCGTTTTTTCGACACGTGGATTTTTACGGTAAAACGGGATTACCGTGGCTGGTCTTTGAATTACCATCGCTGGAGAGTGGCGCACCATGGTACCGTTCCGTTTCAAATCCATGCACGCATTTCATAAAGTCGTACGACGCTGTTTCGCCATTTCGGACGGATGTTGCACCTTGCACCGTGGATGTTGCACCCTGTAGATATCGATTATTCGGACGGTCATAACTTCTGGTTCGTTTAGAGTTACGGGACCCATAACCAGTCAAAACGAAGGCCTCAGTGAGTTCTACGTCTCTGACAGCTTTCAACCGTCAATGGATTGTTTAATGCCAAAAAAAGACTATCCAAATTACAATCGGGTCTCAGAAGTTTTGTACCCTTCGTTTTTTCGACACGTGGATTTTTACGGTAAAACAGGATTACCGTGGCTGGTCTTCGATTTACCATCGCTGGAGAGTGGTGCACCATGGTACCGTTCCGTTTCAAATCCATGCAAGCATTTCAAGAAGTCGTACGACGCTGTTTCGCCATTTAGGACGGATGTTGCACCTTGCACCGTGGATGTTGCACCCTGTAGATATCGATTATTCGGACGGCCATAACTTCTGGCTCATTTAGAGTTAATGGAGCCATAACCACTCAAAACGAAGGCCTCAGTGAGTTCTATGGCTCTGACGGCTTTCAGCCGTCAATGGATTGTATAATGCCCAAAAAAGACTATCCAAATCTCAATCGGGTCTCGGAAGTTTTTTACCCTTCGTTTTTCCGACACGAGGATTTTTACGGTAAAACGGGATTACCGTGGCTGGTCTTCGATTTACCATCGCTGGAGAGTGGTGCACCATGGTACCGTTCCGTTTCAAATCCATGCACGCATTTCATAAAGTCGTACGACACTGTTTCGCCATTTCGGACGGATGTTGCACCTTGCACCGTGGATGTTGCACCCTGTAGATATCGATTATTCGGACGGCCATAACTTCTGGCTCATTTAGAGTTAATGGAGCCATAACCACTCAAAACGAAGGCCTCAGTGAGTTCTATGGCTCTGACGGCTTTCAGCCGTCAATGGATTGTATAATGCCCAAAAAAGACTATCCAAATCTCAATCGGGTCTCGGAAGTTTTTTACCCTTCGTTTTTTCGACACGTGGATTTTTACGGTAAAACGGGATTACCGTGGCTGGTCTTTGAATTACCATCGCTGGAGAGTGGTGCACCATGGTACCGTTCCGTTTCAAATCCATGCACGCATTTCAAAAAGTCGTACGACACTGTTTCGCCATTTCGGACGGATGTTGCACCTTGCACCGTGGATGTTGCACCCTGTAGATATCGATTATTCGGACGGCCATAATTTCTGGCTCGTTTAGAGTTACGAGAGCCATAACCAGTCAAAACGAAGGCCTCAATGAGTTCTACGGCTCTGACAGCTTTCAGCCGTCAATGGATTGTTTAATGCCCAAAAAAGAATATCCGAATCACAATCGGGTCTCGGAAGTTTTTTACCCTTAGTTTTTTCGACACGTGGATTTTTACGGTAAAACGGGAGTACCATGGTTGCTCTTCGATTTACCATCCCTGGAGAGTGGTGCACCATGGTACCGTTCCATTTCAAATCCATGCACGCATTTCAAAAAGTCGTACGACGCTGTTTCGCTATTTCGGACGGATGCTGCACCTTGCACCGTGGATGTTGCACCCTTTAGATATCGATTATTCGGACGGTCATAACTTCTGGCTCGTTTAGAGTTACGGGACCCATAACCAGTCAAAACGAAGGCCTCAGTGAGTTCTACGTCTCTGACAGCTTTCAACCGTCAATGGATTGTTTAATGCCCAAAAAAGACTATCCAAATCTCAATCGGGTCTCAGAAGTTTTGTACCCTTCGTTTTTTCGACACGTGGATTTTTACGGTAAAACAGGATTACCGTGGCTGGTCTTCGATTTACCATCGCTGGAGAGTGGTGCACCATGGTACCGTTCCGTTTCAAATCCATGCAAGCATTTCAAGAAGTCGTACAACGCTGTTTCGCCATTTCGGACGGATTTTGCACCTTGCACCGTGGATGTTGCACCCTGTAGATATCGATTATTCGGACGGCCATAACTTCTGGCTCATTTAGAGTTAATGGAGCTATAACCAGTCAAAACGAAGGCCTCAGTGAGTTCTACGGCTCTGACAGCTGTCAGCCTTCAATGGATTGTATAATGCCCAAAAAAGACTATCCGAATCTCAATCGGGTCTCGTAAGTTTTTTACCCTTCGTTTTTTCGACACGTGGATTTTTACGGTAAAACGGGATTACCGTGGCTGGTCTTTGAATTACCATCGCTGGAGAGTGGTGCACCATGGTACCGTTCCGTTTCAAATCCATGCACGCATTTCAAAAAGTCGTACGACACTGTTTCGCCATTTCGGACGGATGTTGCACCGTGCACCGTGGATGTTGCACCCTGTAGATATCGATTATTCGGACGACCATAACTTCTGGCTCGTTTAGAGTTACGGGAGCCATAACCAGTCAAAACGAAGGCCTCAGTGAGTTCTATGGCTCTGACTGCTTTCAACCTTCAATGGATTGTTTAATGCCTAAAAAAGACTATCCGAATCTCAATCGGGTCTCGGAAGTTTTTTGCCCTTCGTTTTTTCGACACGTGGATTTTTACGGTAAAACGGGATTACCGTGGCTGGTCTTCGATTTACCATCGCTGGAGAGTGGTGCTTCATGGTACCGTTCCGTTTCAAATCCATGCACGCATTTCAAAAAGTCTAAGGACGCTGTTTCGCCATTTCGGACGGATGCTGCACCTTGCACCGTGGATGTTGCACCCTGTAGATATCGATTATTTGGACTGCCATAACTTCTGGCTCGTTTAGAATTACGGGAGCCATAACCAGTCAAAACGAAGGCCTTAGTGAGTTCTTCGGCTCTGGTAGCTTTCAGCCGTCAATGGATTGTTTAATTCCCAAAAAAGACTATCCGAATCTCAATCGAGTCTCGGAAGTTTTTTACCCTTCGTTTTTTCGACACGTGGATTTTTACGGTAAAACGGGATTACCGTGGCTGGTCTTCGATTTACCATCGCTGGAGAGTGGTGCACCATGGTACCGTTCCATTTCAAATCGATGCACGCATTTCAAAAAGTCGTACGACACTGTTTCGCCATTTCGGACGAATGTTGCACCTTGCACCGTGGATGTTGCACCCTGTAGATATCGATTATTCGGACGACCATAACTTCTGGCTCAGAGTTACGGGAGCCATAACCAGTCCAAACGAAGGCCTCAGTGATTTCTACGGCTCTGACAGCTTTCAGCCGTCAATGGACTGTTTAATGCCCAAAAAAGACTATCTGAATCTCAATCGGGTCTTGGAAGTTTTTTACCCTTCGTTTTTTCGACACGTGGATTTTTACGGTAAAACGGGGGTACTGTGGATGGTCTTCGATTTACCATCGCTGGAGAGTGGTGCACCATGGTACCGTTCCGTTTCAAATCCATGCACGCATTTCCAAAAGTCGTACGACACTATTTCGCCATTTCGGACGGATGTTGCACCTTGCACCGTGGATGTTGCACCCTGTAGATATCGATTATTCGGACGGCCATAACTTCTGGCTCGTTTAGTTACGGGAGCCATAACCAGTCAAAACGAAGGCCTCGGTAAGTTCTACGGCTCTGATAGCTTTCAGCCGTCAATGGATTGTTTAACGCCCAAAAAAGACTATCCGAATCTCAATCGGGTCTCGGAAGTTTTTTACCCTTCGTTTTTTCGACACGTGGATTTTTACAATAAAACGGGAGTACCGTGGCTGGTCTTCGATTTACCATCGCTGGAGAGTGGTGCACCATGGTACCGTTCCGTTTCAAATCCATGCACGCATTACAAAAAGTCGTATGACGCTGTTTCGCCAATTCGGACGGATGCTGCACCTTGCACCGTGGATGTTGCACCCTGTAGATATCGATTATTCGAACGGCCATAACTTCTGGCTCGTTTAGAGTTACGGGAGCCATAACCAGTCAAAACGAAGGCGTCAGTGAGTTCTACGGCTCTGACAGCTTTCAGCCGTCAATGGATTGTTTAATGCCCAAAAAAGAATATCCGAATCACAATCGGGTCTCGGAAGTTTTTTACCCTTAGTTTTTTCGACACGTGGATTTTTACGGTAAAACGGGAGTACCATGGTTGCTCTTCGATTTACCATCCCTGGAGAGTGGTGCACCATGGTACCGTTCCATTTCAAATCCATGCACGCATTTCAAAAAGTCGTACGACGCTGTTTCGCTATTTCGGACGGATGCTGCACCTTGCACCGTGGATGTTGCACCCTTTAGATATCGATTATTCGGACGGTCATAACTTCTGGCACGTTTAGAGTTACGGGACCCATAACCAGTCAAAACGAAGGCCTCAGTGAGTTCTACGTCTCTGACAGCTTTCAACCGTCAATGGATTGTTTAATGCCCAAAAAAGACTATCCAAATCTCAATCGGGTCTCAGAAGTTTTGTACCCTTCGTTTTTTCGACACGTGGATTTTTACGGTAAAACAGGATTACCGTGGCTGGTCTTCGATTTACCATCGCTGGAGAGTGGTGCACCATGGTACCGTTCCGTTTCAAATCCATGCAAGCATTTCAAGAAGTCGTACAACGCTGTTTCGCCATTTCGGACGGATTTTGCACCTTGCACCGTGGATGTTGCACCCTGTAGATATCGATTATTCGGACGGCCATAACTTCTGGCTCATTTAGAGTTAATGGAGCTATAACCAGTCAAAACGAAGGCCTCAGTGAGTTCTACGGCTCTGACAGCTGTCAGCCTTCAATGGATTGTATAATGCCCAAAAAAGACTATCCGAATCTCAATCGGGTCTCGTAAGTTTTTTACCCTTCGTTTTTTCGACACGTGGATTTTTACGGTAAAACGGGATTACCGTGGCTGGTCTTTGAATTACCATCGCTGGAGAGTGGTGCACCATGGTACCGTTCCGTTTCAAATCCATGCACGCATTTCAAAAAGTCGTACGACACTGTTTCGCCATTTCGGACGGATGTTGCACCGTGCACCGTGGATGTTGCACCCTGTAGATATCGATTATTCGGACGACCATAACTTCTGGCTCGTTTAGAGTTACGGGAGCCATAACCAGTCAAAACGAAGGCCTCAGTGAGTTCTATGGCTCTGACTGCTTTCAACCTTCAATGGATTGTTTAATGCCTAAAAAAGACTATCCGAATCTCAATCGGGTCTCGGAAGTTTTTTGCCCTTCGTTTTTTCGACACGTGGATTTTTACGGTAAAACGGGATTACCGTGGCTGGTCTTCGATTTACCATCGCTGGAGAGTGGTGCTTCATGGTACCGTTCCGTTTCAAATCCATGCACGCATTTAAAAAAGTCTAAGGACGCTGTTTCGCCATTTCGGACGGATGCTGCACCTTGCACCGTGGATGTTGCACCCTGTAGATATCGATTATTTGGACTGCCATAACTTCTGGCTCGTTTAGAATTACGGGAGCCATAACCAGTCAAAACGAAGGCCTTAGTGAGTTCTTCGGCTCTGGTAGCTTTCAGCCGTCAATGGATTGTTTAATTCCCAAAAAAGACTATCCGAATCTCAATCGAGTCTCGGAAGTTTTTTACCCTTCGTTTTTTCGACACGTGGATTTTTACGGTAAAACGGGATTACCGTGGCTGGTCTTCGATTTACCATCGCTGGAGAGTGGTGCACCATGGTACCGTTCCATTTCAAATCGATGCACGCATTTCAAAAAGTCGTACGACACTGTTTCGCCATTTCGGACGAATGTTGCACCTTGCACCGTGGATGTTGCACCCTGTAGATATCGATTATTCGGACGACCATAACTTCTGGCTCAGAGTTACGGGAGCCATAACCAGTCCAAACGAAGGCCTCAGTGATTTCTACGGCTCTGACAGCTTTCAGCCGTCAATGGACTGTTTAATGCCCAAAAAAGACTATCCGAATCTCAATCGGGTCTTGGAAGTTTTTTACCCTTCGTTTTTTCGACACGTGGATTTTTACGGTAAAACGGGGGTACTGTGGATGGTCTTCGATTTACCATCGCTGGAGAGTGGTGCACCATGGTACCGTTCCGTTTCAAATCCATGCACGCATTTCCAAAAGTCGTACGACACTATTTCGCCATTTCGGACGGATGTTGCACCTTGCACCGTGGATGTTGCACCCTGTAGATATCGATTATTCGGACGGCCATAACTTCTGGCTCGTTTAGTTACGGGAGCCATAACCAGTCAAAACGAAGGCCTCGGTAAGTTCTACGGCTCTGATAGCTTTCAGCCGTCAATGGATTGTTTAACGCCCAAAAAAGACTATCCGAATCTCAATCGGGTCTCGGAAGTTTTTTACCCTTCGTTTTTTCGACACGTGGATTTTTACAATAAAACGGGAGTACCGTGGCTGGTCTTCGATTTACCATCGCTGGAGAGTGGTGCACCATGGTACCGTTCCGTTTCAAATCCATGCACGCATTACAAAAAGTCGTATGACGCTGTTTCGCCAATTCGGACGGATGCTGCACCTTGCACCGTGGATGTTGCACCCTGTAGATATCGATTATTCGAACGGCCATAACTTCTGGCTCGTTTAGAGTTACGGGAGCCATAACCAGTCAAAACGAAGGCGTCAGTGAGTTCTACGGCTCTGACAGCTTTCAGCCGTCAATGGATTGTTTAATGCCCAAAAAAGAATATCCGAATCTCAATCGGGTCTCGGAAGTTTTTTACCCTTAGTTTTTCCGACACGTGGATTTTTACGGTAAAACGGGAGTACCATGGTTGCTCTTCGATTTACCATCGCTGGAGAGTGGTGCACCATAGTACCGTTCCGTTTCAAATCCATGCACGCATTTCAAAAAGTCGTACGACACTGTTTCGCCATTTCGGACGGATGCTGCACCTTGCACTGTGGATGTTGCACCCTGTAGATATCGATTATTCGGACGGTCATAACTTCTGGCTCGTTTAGAGTTACGGGAGCCATAACCAGTCAAAACGAAGGCCTCAGTGAGTTCTACGTCTCTGACAGCTTTCAACCGTCAATGGATTGTTCAATGCCCAAAAAAGACTATCCAAATCTCAATCGGGTCTCAGAAGTTTTTTACCCTTCGTTTTTTCGACACCTGGATTTTTATGGTAAAACAGGATTACCGTGGATGGTCTTCGATTTACCATCGCTGGAGAGTGGTGCACCATGGTACCGTTCCGTTTCAAATCCATGCAAGCATTTCAAGAAGTCGTACGACGCTGTTTCGCCATTTCGGACGTATGTTGCACCTTGCACCGTGGATGTTGCACCCTGTAGATATCGATTAATCGGACGGCCATAACTTCTGGCTCATTTAGAGTTAATGGAGCCATAACCAGTCAAAACGAAGGCCTTAGTGAGTTATACGGCTCCGACAGCTTTCAGCCGTCAATGGATTGTATAATGCCCAAAAAAGACTATCCGAATCTCAATCGGGTCTCGGAAGTTTTTTACCCTTCGTTTTTTCGACACATGGATTTTTACGGTAAAACGGGATTACCGTGGCTGGTCTTCGAATTACCATCGCTGGAGAGTGGTGCACCATGGTACCGTTCCGTTTCAAATCCATGCACGCATTTCAAAAAGTCGTACGACACTGTTTCGCCATTTCGGACGGATGTTGCACCTTGCACCGTGGATGTTGCACCCTGTAGATATCGATTATTCGGACGGCCATAACTTCTAGCTCATTTAGAGTTACAAGAGCCATAACCAGTCCAAACGAAGGCTTCAGTGAGTTCTACGGCTCTGACGGCTTCAACCGTCAATGAATTGTTAATGCCCAAAAAAGACTATCCGAATCACAATCGGGTCTTGGAAGTTTTTCACCCTTCGTTTTTTCGACACGTGGATTTTTACGGTAAAACGGGAGTACCGTGGCTGGTCTTCGATTTACCATCGCTGGAGAGTGGTGCACCATGGTACCATTCCATTTCAAATCCATGCACGCATTTCAATATGTCGTACGACACTGTTTCGCCATTTCGGACGGGTGTTGCACCTTGCACCGTGGATGTTGCACCCTGTAGATATCGATTATTCAGACGGCCATAACTTCTGGCTCGTTTAGAGTTATGGGAGCCATAACCAGTCAAAACGAAGGCCTTAGTGATTTCTATGGCTCTGACAGCTTTCAGCCGTCAATGGATTGTATGATGCCCAAAAAAGACTATCCGAATCTCAATCGGGTCTTGGAAGTTTTTTACCCTTCGTTTTTTCGACACGTGGATTTTTACAGTAAAGCGGGATTACCGTGGCTGGTCTTCGATTTACCATTGCTGGAGAGTGGTGCACCATGGTACCGTTGCATTTCAAATCCATGCTCGCATTTCAAAAAGTCGTACGACACTGTTTCGCTATTTCAGACGGTTGTTGCACCGTGCACCGTGGATGTTGCACCTTGTAGATATCGATTATTCGGACAACCATAACTTCTGGCTCGTTTAGAGTTACGGGGGCCATAACCAATAAAAACGAAAGCCTCAGTGAGTTCTACGGCTCTGACCGCTTTCAGCCTTCAATGGATTGTTTAATGCCTAAAAAAGACTATCCGAATCTCAATCGGGTCTCAGAAGTTTTTTACCCTTCGTTTTTTCGACACGTAGATTTTTACGGTAAAACGGGATTACCGTGGCTGGTCTTCCATTTACCATCGCTGGAGAGTGGTGCATCATGGTACCGTTCCGTTTCAAATCCATGTACACATTTCAAAAAGTCTAACGACACTGTTTCGCCATTTCGGACGGATGTTGCACCTTGCACCATTGATGTTGCACCCTGTAGATATCGATTATTCGGACGGCCATAACATCTGGCTCGTTTAGAGTTACGGGAGCCATAACCAGTAAAAACGAAGGCCTCAGTGAGTTCTATGGCTCCGACAGCTTTCAGCCTTCAATGGATTGTTTAATGCCCAAAAAAGACTATCCGAATCTCAATCGGGTCTAGGAAGTTTTTTACCCTTCTTTTTTTCGACACGTGGATTTTTACGGTAAAACAGGATTACCGTGGCTGGTCTTCGATTTACCATCGCTGGAGAGTGGTGCACCATGGTACCGTTCCGTTTCAAATCCATGCAAGCATTTCAAGAAGTCGTACGACGCTGTTTCGCCATTTCGGACGGATGTTGCACCTTGCACCGTGGATGTTGCACCCTGTAGATATCGATTATTCGGACGGCCAGAACTTCTGGCTCATTTAGAGTTAATGGAGCCATAACCACTCAAAATGAAGGCCTCAGTGAGTTCTACGGCTCTGACAGCTTTCAGCCGTCAATGGATTGTATAATGCCCTAAAAAGACTATCCGAATCTCAATCGGGTCTCGGAAGTTTTTTACCTTCGTTATTTCGACACGTGGATTTTTACGGTAAAACTGGATTACCATGGCTGGTCTTCGAATTACCATCGCTGGAGAGTGGTGCACCATGGTACCGTTCCGTTTCAAATCCATGCACGCATTTCAAAAAGTCGTACGACACTGTTTCGCCATTTCGGACGGATGTTGCACCTTGCACCGTGGATGTTGCACCCTGTAGATATCGATTATTCGGACGGCCATAACTTCTGGCTCGTTTAGAGTTACAAGAGCCATAACCTGTCCAAACGAAGGCCTCAGTGAGTTCTATGGCTCTGACGGCTTTCAACCGTCAATGGATTGTTAATGCCCAAAAAAGACTATCTGAATCTCAATCGGGTCTCGGAAGTTTTTTACCCTTCGTTTTTTCGACACGTGGATTTTTACGGTAAAACGGGATTACCGTGGCTGGTCTTCGATTTACCATCGCTGGAGAGTGGTGCACCATGGTACCGTTCCATTTCAAATCCATGCACGCATTTCAAAAAGTCGTACGACACTGTTTCGCCATTTCAGACGGATGTTGCACCGTGCACCGTGGATGTTGCACCCTGTGGATATCGATTATTCGGACGATCATAACTTCTGGCTCGTTTAGGGTTACGGGAGCCATAACCAGTCAAAACGAAGGCCTCAGTGAGTTCTACGGCTCTGACCGCTTTCAGCCTTCAATGGATTGTTTAATGCCTAAAAAAGACTATCTGAATCTCAATCGGGTCTCGGAAGTTTTTTACCCTTCGTTTTTTCGACACGTGGATTTTTACGGTAAAACGAGATTACCGTGGCTGGTCATCGATTTACCATCGCTGGAGAGTGGTGCATCATGGTACCGTTCCGTTTCAAATCCATGCACGCATTTCAAAAAGTCTAACGACGCTGTTTCGCCATTTCGGACGGATGTTGCACCTTGCACCATTCATGTTGCACCATGTAGATATCGATTATTCGGACGGCCATAACATCTGGCTCGTTTATAGTTACGGGAGCCATAACCAGTCAAAACAAAGGCCTCAGTGAGTTCTACTGCTCTGACAGCTTTCAGCCTTCAATGGAATGTTTAATGCCCAAAAAAGACTATCCGAATCTCAATCGGGTCTAGGAAGTTTTTTACCCTTCTTTTTTTCGACACGTGGATTTTTACGGGAAAACGGGATTTCCGTGGCTGGCCTTCGATTTACCATCGCTGGAGAGTGATGCATCATGGTACCGTTCCGTTTCAAATCCATGCACGCATTTCAAAAAGTCTAACGACACTGTTTCGCCATTTCGGACGGATGTTGCACCTTGCACCGTGGATGTTGCACCCTGTAGATATCGATTATTCGGATGGCCATAACTTCTGGCTCAGAGTTACGGGAGCCATAACCAGTCCAAATGAAGGCCTCAGTGAGTTCTACGGCCTCAGTGAGTTCAGCCGTCAATGGACTGTTAATGCCCAAAAAAGACTATCCGAATCTCAATCGGGTCTCGGATGTTTTTTACCCTTCGTTTTTTCGACATGTGGATTTTTACGGTAAAACGGGGGTACCGTGGATGGTCTTCGATTTACCATCGCTGGAGAGTGGTGCACCATGGTACCGTTCCGTTTCAAAACATGCACGCATTTCAAAAAGTCGTACGACACTGTTTCGCCATTTCGGACGGATGTGGCACCTTGCACCGTGGATGTTGCACCCTGTAGATGTCGATTATTCGGACGGCCATAACTTCTGGCTCGTTTAGTTACGGGAGCCATAACCAGTCAAAACGAAGGCCTCAGTAAGTTCTACGGCTCTGATAGCTTTCAGCCGTCAATGGATTGTTTAACGCCCAAAAAAGACTATCTGAATCTCAATCGGGTCTCTGAAGTTTTTTACCCTTCGTTTTTTCGACACGTGGATTTTTACAGTAAAACGGGAGTACCGTGGCTGATCTTCGATTTACCATCGCTGGAGAGTGGTGCACCATGGTACCGATCCATTTCAAATCCATGCACGCATTACAAAAAGTCGTACGACGCTGTTTCGCCAATTCGGACGGATCTGCACCTTGCACCGTGGATGTTGCACCCTGTAGATATCGATTATTCGGACGGCCATAACTTCTGCCTCGTTTACAGTTACGGGAGCCATAACCAGTCAAAACGAATGCCTTAGTGAGTTCTACGGCTCTGACAGCTTTCAGCCGTCAATGGATTGTTTAATGCCCAAAAAAGAATATCCGAATCTCAATCGGGTCTCGGAAGTTTTTACCCTTAGTTTTTTCGACACGTGGATTTTTACGGTGAAACGGGAGTACCATGGTTGCTCTTCGATTTACCATCGCTGGAGAGTGGTGCACCATGGTACCGTTCCATTTCAAATCCATGCATGCATTTCAAAAAGTCGTACGACGTAGTTTCGCCATTTCGGACGGATCCTGCACCTTGCACCGTGGATGTTGCACCCTGTAGATATCGATTATTCGGACGGTCATAACTTCTGGCTCGTTTAGAGTTACGGGACCCATAACCAGTCAAAACGAAGGCCTCAGTGAGTTCTACGTCTCTGACAGCTTTCAACCATTAATGGATTGTTTAATGCCCAAAAAAGACTATCCAAATCTCAATCGGGTCTCAGAAGTTTTTTACCCTTCGTTTTTTCGACACGTAGATTTTTACGGTAAAACAGGATTACCGTGGCTGGTCTTCGATTTACCATCGCTGGAGAGTGGTGCACCATGGTACCGTTCCGTTTCAAATCCATGCAAGCATTTCAAGAAGTCGTACAACGCTGTTTCGCCATTTCGGACGGATGTTGCACCTTGCACCGTGGATGTTGCACCCTGTAGATATCGATTATTCGGACGGCCATAACTTCTGGCTCATTTAGAGTTAATGGAGCCATAACCAGTCAAAACGAAGGCCTCAGTGAGTTCTACGGCTCTGACAGCTTTCAGCCGTCAATGGATTGTATAATGCCTAAAAAAGACTATCCGAATCTCAATCGGGTTTCGGAAGTTTTTTACCCTTCGTTTTTTCGACACGTGGATTTTTACGGTATAACGGGATTACCGTGGCTGGTCTTCGAATTGCCATCGCTGGAGAGTGGTGCATCGTGGTACCGTTCCGTTTCAAATCCATGCACGCATTTCAAAAAGTCGTACGACACTGTTTCTCCATTTCGGACGGATGTTGCACCTTGCACCGTGGATGTTGCACCCTGTAGATATCGATTATTCGGACGGCCATAACTTCTGGCTCGTTTAGAGTTACCAGAGCCATAACCAGTCCAAACGAAGGCCTCGGTGAGTTCTACGGCTCTGACGGCTTTCAACCGTCAATGGATTGTTAATGCCCAAAAAAGACTATCCGAATCTCAATCGGGTCTCGGAAGTTTTTTACCCTTCGTTTTTTCGACACGTGGATTTTTACGGTAAAACGGGAGTACCGTGGCTGGTCTTCGATTTACCATCGCTGGAGAGTGGTGCACCATGGTACCATTCCATTTCAAATCGATGCACGCGTTTCGATAAGTCGTACGACACTGTTTCGCCATTTCGGACGGGTGTTGCACCTTGCACCGTGGATGTTGCACCCTGTAGATATCGATTATTCAGACGGCCATAACTTCTGGCTCGTTTAGAGTTATGGGAGCCATAACCAGTCAAAACGAAGGCCTTAGTGATTTCTATGGCTCTGACAGCTTTCAACCGTCAATGGATTGTATAATGCCCAAAAAAGACTATCCGAATCTCAATCGGGTCTCGGAAGTTTTTTACCCTTCGTTTTTTCGACACGTGGATTTTTACGGTAAAACGGGATTACCGTGGCTGGTCTTCGATTTACCATCGCTGGAGAGTGGTGCACCATGGTACCGTTCCATTTCAAATCCATGCACGCATTTCAAAAAGTCGTACGACACTGTTTCGCCATTTCAGACGGTTGCTGCATTGTGCACCGTGGATGTTGCACCCTGTAGATATCGATTATCCGGACGACCATAACTTCTGGCTCGTTTAGAGTTAATGGAGCCATAACCAGTCAAAACGAAGGCCTCAGTGAGTTATACGGCTCCGACAGCTTTCAGCCGTCAATGGATTGTATAATGCCCAAAAAAGACTATCCGAATCTCAATCGGGTCTCGGAAGTTTTTTACCCTTCGTTTTTTCGACACGTGGATTTTTACGGTAAAACGGGATTACCGTGGCTGGTCTTTGAATTACCATCGCTGGAGAGTGGTGCACCATGGTACCGTTCCGTTTCAAATCCATGCACGCATTTCAAAAAGTCGTACGACACTGTTTCGCCATTTCGGGCGGATGTTGCACCTTGCACCATTGATGTTGCACCCTGTAGATATCGATTATTCGGACGGCCATAACATCTGGCTCGTTCAGAGTTACGGGAGCCATAACCAGTCAAAACGAAGGCCTCAGTGAGTTCTATGGCTCTGACAGCTTTTAGCCTTCAATGAATTGTTTAATGCGCAAAAAAGACTATCCGAATCTCAATCGGGTCTAGGAAGTTTTTTACCCTTCTTTTTTTCGACACGTGGATTTTTACGGGAAAATGGGATTACCGTGGCTGGTCTTCGATTTACCATCGCTGGAGAGTGATGCATCATGGTACCGTTCCGTTTCAAATCCATGCACGCATTTCAAAAAGTCTAACGACACTGTTTCGCCATTTCGGACGGATGTTGCACCTTGCACCGTGGATGTTGCACCCTGTAGATATCGATTATTCGGACGGCCATAACTTCTGGCTCAGAGTTACGGGAGCCATAACCAGTCCAAACGAAGGCCTCAGTGAGTTCTACGGCTCTGACAGCTTTCAGCCGTCAATGGACTGTTTAATGCCCAAAAAAGACTATCCGGATCTCAATCGGGTCTCGGAAGTTTTTTACCCTTCGTTTTTTCGACACGTGGATTTTTACGGTAAAACGGGGGTACCGTGGCTGGTCTTCGATTTACCATCGCTGGAGAGTGGTTTGCCATGGTACCATTCCGTTTCAAATCCATGCACACATTTCAAAAATTCGTACGACACTGTTTCGCCATTTCGGACGGATGTTGCACCTTGCACCGTGGATGTTGCACCCTGTAGATATCGATTATTCGGACGGCCATAACTTCTGGCTCGTTTAGTTACGGGAGCCATAACCAGTCAAAACGAAGGCCTCGGTAAGTTCTACGGCTCTGATAGCTTTCAACCGTCAATGGATTGTATAATGCCCAAAAAATACTATCCGAATCTCAATCGGGTCTTGGAAGTTTTTTACCCTTCGTTTTTTCGACACGTGGATTTTTACAGTAAAACGGGAGTACCGTGGCTGGTCTTCGATTTACCATCGCTGGAGAGTGGTGCACCATGGTATCGTTCCGTTTCAAATCCATGCACGCATTTCAAAAAGTCGTACGACGCTGTTTCGCAATTCGGACGGATGCTGCACCTTGCACCGTGGATGTTGCACCCTGTAGATATCGATTATTCGGACGGCCATAACTTCTGGCTCGTTTAGAGTTACGGGAGCCATAACCAGTCAAAACGAAGGCCTTAGTGAGTTCTACGGCTCTGACAGCTTTCAGCCGTCAATGGATTGTTTAATGCCCAAAGAAGAATATCTGAATCTCAATCGGGTCTCGGAAGTTTTTTACCCTTAGTTTTTTCGACACGTGGATTTTTAAGGTAAAACGGGAGTACCATGGTTGCTCTTCGATTTACCATCGCTGGAGAGTGGTGCACCATGGTACCGTTCCGTTACAAATCCATGCACGCATTTCAAAAAGTCGTACGACGCTGTTTCGGCATTTCGGACGGATGCTGCACCTTGCACCGTGGATGTTGCACCCTGTAGATATCGATTATTCGGACGGTCATAACTTCTGGCTCGTTTAGAGTTACGGGACCCATAACCAGTCAAAACGAAGGCCTCAGTGATTTCTACGTCTCTGACAGCTTTCAACCGTCAATGGATTGTTTAATGCGCAAAAAAGACTATCCAAATCTCAATCGGGTCTCAGAAGTTTTTTACCCTTCGTTTTTTCGACACGTGGATTTTTACGGTAAAACAGGATTACCGTGGCTGGTCTTCGATTTACCATCGCTGGAGAGTGTTTCACTATGGTACCGTTCCGTTACAAATCCATGCAAGCATTTCAAGAAGTCGTACGACGCTGTTTCGCCATTTCGGACGGATGTTGCACCTTGCACCGTGGATGTTGCACCCTGTAGATATCGATTATTCGGACGGCCATAACTTCTGGCTCATTTAGAGTTAATGGAGCCATAACCAGTCAAAACGAAGGCCTCAGTGAGTTCTACGGCTCTGACAGCTTTCAGCCGTCAATGGATTGTATAATGCCCAAAAAAGACAATCCGAATCTCAATCGGGTCTCGAAAGTTTTTTACCCTTCGTTTTTTCGACACGTTGATTTTTACGGTAAAACGGGATTACCGTGGCTGGTCTTCGAATTACCATCGCTGGAGAGTGGTGCACCATGGTACCGTTCCGTTTCAAATCCATTCACGCATTTCAAAAAGTCGTACGACACTGTTTCGCCATTTCGGATGGATGTTGCACCTTGCACCGTGGATGTTGCACCCTTTAGATATCGATTATTCGGACGGCCATAACATCTGGCTCGTTTAGAGTTACAAGAGCCATAACCAGTCCAAACGAAGGCCTCAGTGAGTTCTACGGCTCTGACGGCTTTCAGCCGCCAATGGATTGTCTAATGCCCAAAAAAGACTATCCGAATCTCAATCGAGTCTCGGAAGTTTTTTACCCTTTGTTTTTTCGACACGTGGATTTTTATGGCAAAACGGGAGTACCGTGGCTGGTCTTCGATTTACCATCGCTGGAGAGTTGTGCACCATGGTACCATTCCATTTCAAATCCATGCACGCATTTCAATAAGTCGTACGACACTGTTTCGCCATTTCGGACGGGTGTTGCACCTTGCACCATGGATGTCGCACCCTGTAGATATCGATTATTCAGACGGCCATAACTTCTGGCTCGTTTAGAGTTATGGGAGCCATAACCAGTCAAAATGAAGGCCTTAGTGATTTCTATGGCTCTGACAGCTTTAAGCCGTCAATGGATTGTATAATGCCCAAAAAAGACTATCCGAATCTCAATCGGGTCTCGGAAGTTTTTTACCCTTCGTTTTTTCGACACGTGGATTTTTACGGTAAAACGGGATTACCGTGGCTGGTCTTCGATTTACCATCGCTGGAGAGTGGTGCACCATGGTGCCGTTCCATTTCAAATCCATGCACGCCTTTCAAAAAGTCGTACGACACTGTTTCGGTATTTCAGACGGATGTTGCACCGTGCACCGTGGATGTTGCACCCCGTAGATATCGATTATTCGTACGACCATAACTTCTGGCTCGTTTAGAGTTACGGGAGCCACAACCAGTCAAAACGATGGCCTTAGTGATTTCTACGGCTTTGACCGCTTTCAGCCTTCAATGGATTGTTTAATTCCTAAAAAAGACTATCCGAATCTCAATCGGGTCTCGGAAGTTTTTTACCCTTCGTTTTTTCGACACGTGGATTTTTACGGTAAAACGGGATTACCGTGGCTGGTCTTCGGTTTACCATCGCTGGAGAGTGGTGCATCAAGGTACCGTTCCGTTTCAAATCCATGCACACATTTCAAAAAGTCTAAAGACGCTGTTTTGCCATTTCGGACGGATGTTGCACCTTGCACCATTGATGTTGCACCCTGCAGATATCGATTATTCGGACGGCCATAACATCTGGCTCGTTTAGAGTTACGGGAGCCATAACTAGTCAATACGAAGGCCTCAGTGAGTTCTACGTCTCTGACAGCTTTCAGCCTTCAATGGATTGTTTAATGCCCAAAAAAGACTATCCGAATCTCAATCAGGTCTAGGAAGTTTTTTACCCTTCTTTTTTTCGACACGTGGATTTTTACGGGAAAACGGGATTACCGTGGCTGGTCTTCGATTTACCATCGCTGGAGAGTGATGCATCATGGTACCGTTCCATTTCAAATACATGCATGCATTTCAAAAAGTCTAACGACACTGTTTTTCCATTTCGGACGGATGTTGGACCTTGCACCGTGGATGTTGCACCTTGTAGATATCGATTATTCGGACGGCCATAACTTCTGGCTCGTTTAGAGTTACGGGACCCATAACCAGTCAAAACGAAGGCCTTAGTGAGTTCTATGTCTCTGAGAGCTTTCAACCAATAATGGATTGTTTAATGCCCAAAAAAGACTATCCAAATCTCAATCGGGTCTCAGAAGTTTTTTACCCTTCGTTTTTTCGACACGTGGATTTTTACGGTAAAACAGGATTACCGTGGCTGGTCTTCGATTTACCATCGCTGGAGAGTGGTGCACCATGGTACCGTTCCGTTTCAAATCCATGCAAGCATTTCAAGAAGTCGTACGACGCTGTTTCGCCATTTCGGACGGATGTTGCACCTTGCACCGTGGATGTTGCACCCTGTAGATATCGATTATTCGGACGGCCATAACTTCTGGCTCATTTAGAGTTAATGCAGCCATAACTGGTCAAAACAAAGGCCTCAGTGAGTTCTACGGCTCTAACAGCTTTCAGCCGTCAATGGATTGTATAATGCCCAAAAAAGACTATCCGAATCTCAATCGGGTCTCGGAAGTTTTTTACCCTTCGTTTTTTCGACATGTGGATTTTTACGGTATAACGGGATTACCGTGGCTGGTCTTCGAATTACCATCGCTGGAGAGTGGTGCACCATGGTACAGTTCCGTTTCAAATCCATGAACGCATTTAAAAAAGTCGTACGACACTGTTTCGCCATTTCGGACGGATGTTGCACCTTGCACCGTGGATGTTGCACCCTGTAGATATCGATTATTCGGACGGCCATAACTTCTGGCTCGTTTAGAGTTACAAGAGCCATAACCAGTCCAAACGAAGGCCTCAGTGAGTTCTACGGCTCTGACGGCTTTCAACCGTCAATGGATTGTTAGTGCCCAAAAAAGACTATCCGAATCTCAATCGGGTCTCGGAAGTTTTTTACCCTTCGTTTTTTCGACACGTGGATTTTTACGGTAAAACGGGAGTACCGTGGCTGGTCTTCGATTTACCATCGCTGGAGAGTGGTGCACCATGGTACCATTCCATTTCAAATCCATGCACGCATTTCAATAAGTCGTACGACACTGTTTCGCCATTTCGGACGGGTGTTGCACCTTGCACGGTGGATGTTGTACCCTGTAGATATCGATTATTCAGACGGCCATAACTTCTGGCTCGTTTAGAGTTATGGGAGCCATAACCAGTCAAAACGAAGGCCTTAGTGATTTCTATGGCTCTGACAGCTTTCAGCCGTCAATGGATTGTATAATGCCCAAAAAAGACTATCCGAATCTCAATCGGGTCTCGGATGTTTTTTACCCTTCGTTTTTTCGACACGTGGATTTTTACGGTAAAACGGGAGTACCGTGGCTGGTCTTCAATTTACCATCGCTGGAGAGTGGTGCATCATGGTACCGTTCCGTTTCAAATCCATGCACGCATTTCGAAAAGTCTAACGACGCTGTTTCGCCATTTCGGACGGATGTTGCACCTTGCACCATTGATGTTGCACCCTGTAGATATCGATTATTCGGACGGCCATAACATCTGGCTCGTTTAGAGTTACGGGAGCCATAACCAGTCAAAACGAAGGCCTCAGTGGGTTCTACGTCTCTGACAGCTTTCAGCCTTCAATGGATTGTTTAATGCCCAAAAAAGAGTATCCGAATCTCAATCGGGTCTAGGAAGTTCTTTACACTTCTTTTTTTCGACACGTGGATTTTTACGGGAAAAAGGGATTACCGTGGCTGGTCTTCGATTTACCATCGCTGGAGAGTGATGCATCATGGTACCGTTCCGTTTCAAATACATGCACGCATTTCAAAATGTCTAACGACACTGTTTTGCCATTTCGGACGGATGTTGGACCTTGCACCGTGGATGTTGCACCCTGTAGATATCGATTATTCGGACGGCCATAACTTCTGGCATGTTTAGAGTTACGGGACCCATAACCAGTCAAAACGAAGGCCTCAGTGAGTTCTACGTCTCTGAGAGCTTTCAACCATTAATGGACTGTTTAATGCCCAAAAAAGACTATCCAAATCTCAATCGGGTCTTAGAAGTTTTTTAACCTTCGTTTTTTCGACACGTGGATTTTTACGGTAAAACAGGATTACCGTGGCTGGTCTTCGATTTACCATCGCTGGAGAGTGGTGCACCATGGTACCGTTCCGTTTCAAATCCATGCAAGCACTTCAAGAAGTCGTACGACGCTGTTTCGCCATTTCGGACGGATGTTGCACCTTGCACCGTGGATGTTGCACCATGTAGATATCGATTATTCGGACGGCCATAACTTCTGGCTCATTTAGAGTTAATGGAGCCATAACCGGTCAAAACAAAGGCCTCAGTGAGTTCTATGGCTATGACAGCTTTCAGCTGTCAATGGATTGTATAATGCCCAAAAAAGACTATCCGAATCTCAATCGGGTCTCGGAAGTTTTTTACCCTTCGTTTTTTCGACACGTGGATTTTTACGGTATAACGGGATTACCGTGGGTGGTCTTCGAATTACCATCGCTGGAGAGTGGTGCACCATGGTACGGTTCCGTTTCAAATCCATGCACGCATTTCAAAAAGTCGTACGACACTGTTTCGCCATTTCGGACGGATGTTGCACCTTGCACCGTGGATGTTGCACCCTGTAGATATCGATTATTCGGACGGCCATAACTTCTGGCTCGTTTAAAGTTACAAGAGCCATAACCAGTCCAAACGAAGGCCTCAGTGAGTTCTACGGCTCTGACGGCTTTCAACCGTCAATGGATTGTTAGTGCCCAAAAAAGACTATCCGAATCTCAATCGGGTCTCGGAAGTTTTTAACCCTTCGTTTTTTCGACACGTGGATTTTTACGGTAAAACGGGAGTACCGTGGCTGGTCTTCGATTTACCATCGTTGGAGAGTGGTGCACCATGGTACCATTCCATTTCAAATCCATGCACGCATTTCAATAAGTCGTACGACACTGTTTCGCCATTTCGGACGGGTGTTGCACCTTGCACGGTGGATGTTGCACCCTGTAGATATCGATTATTCGGACGGCCATAACTTCTGGCTCCTTTAGAGTTATGGGAGCCATAACCAGTCAAAACGAAGGCCTTAGTGATTTCTATGGCTCCGACAGCTTTCAGCCGTCAATGGATTGTATAATGCCCAAAAAAGACTATCCGAATGTCAATCGGGTCTCGGAAGTTTTTTACCCTTCGTTTTTTCGACACGTGGATTTTTACGGTAAAACGGGATTACCGTGGCTGGTCTTCAATTTACCATCGCTGGAGCGTGGTGCACCATGGTACCGTTCCATTTCAAATCCATGCACGCATTTCAAAAAGTCGTACGACACTGTTTCGCCATTTCAGACGGTTGTTGCATCGTGCACCGTGGATGTTGCACCCTGTAGATATCGATTATTCGGACGACCATAACTTCTGGCTCGTTTAGAGTTACGGGAGCCATAACCAGTCAAAACGAAGGCCTCAGTGAGTTCTACGGATCTGACCGCTTTCAGCCTTCAATGGATTGTTTAATGCCTAAAAAAGACTATCCGAATCTCAATCGGGTCTCAGAAGTTTTTTACCCTTCGTTTTTTCGACACGTAGAGTTTTACGGTAAAACGTGATTACCGTGGCTGGTCTTCGATTTACCATCGCTGGAGAGTGGTGCATCATGGTACCGTTCCGTTTCAAATCCATGCACGCATTTCAAAAAGTCTTACGACTCTGTTTCGCCATTTCGGACGGATGTTGCACCTTGCACCATTGATGTTGCACCCTGTAGATATCGATTATTCGGACGGCCATAACATCTGGCTCATTTTGAGTTACGTGAGCCATAACCAGTCAAAACGAAGGCCTCATTGAGTTCTACGGCACTGACAGCTTTTAGCCTTCAATGGATTGTTTAATGCGCAAAAAAGACTATCCGAATCTCAATCGGGTCTAGGAAGTTTTTTACCCTTCTTTTTTTCGACACGTGGATTTTTACGGGAAAACGGGATTACCGTGGCTGGTCTTCGATTTACCATCGCTGGAGAGTGATGCATCATGGTACCGTTCCGTTTCAAATCCATGCACGCATTTCAAAAAGTCTAACGACACTGTTTCGCCATTTCGGACGGATGTTGCAACTTGCACCGTGGATGTTGCACCCTGTAGATATCGATTATTCGGACGGCCATAACTTCTGGCTCAGAGTTACGGGAGCCATAACCAGTCCAAACGAAGGCCTCAGTGAGTTCTATGGCTCTGACAGCTTTCAGCCGTCAATGGACTGTTTAATGCCCAAAAAAGACTATCCGAATCTCAATCGGGTCTCGGAAGTTTTTTACCCTTCGTTTTTTCGACACGTGGATTTTTACGGTAAAACGGGGGTACCGTGGCTGGTCTTCGATTTACCATCGATGAAGAGTGGTGCACCATGGTACCGTTCCGTTTCAAATCCATGCACACATTTCAAAAATTCGTAAGACATTGTTTCGCCATTTCGGACGGATGTTGCACCTTGCACCGTGGATGTTGCACCCTGTAGATATCGATTATTCGGACGGCCATAACTTCGGGCTCGTTTAGTTACGGGAGCCATAACCAGTCAAAACGAAGGCCTCGGTAAGTTCTACGGCTCCGATAGCTTTCAGCCGTCAATGGATTGTTTAATGCCAAAAAAAGACTATCCGAATCTCAATTGGGTCTCGGAAGTTTTTTACCCATCGTTTTTTCGACACGTGGAATTTTACAGTAAAACGGGAGTACCGTGGCTGGTCTTCGATTTACCATCGCTGGAGAGTGGTGCACCATGGTACCGTTCCGTTTCAAATCCATGCACGCATTTCAAAAAGTCGTACGACACTGTTTCGCCATTTCGGACGGATGTTGCACCTTGCACCGTGGATGTTGCACCCTGTAGATATCGATTATTCGGACGGCCATAACTTCTGGCTCGTTTAGAGTTACGGGAGCCATAACCAGTCCAAACGAAGGCCTCAGTGAGTTCTACGGCTATGACAGCTTTCAGCCGTCAATGGACTGTTTAATGCCCAAAAAAGACTATCCGAATCTCAATCGGGTCTCGGAAGTTTTTTACCCTTCGTTTTTTCGACACGTGGATTTTTACAGTAAAACGGGAGTACCGTGGCCGGTCTTCGATTTACCATCGCTGGAGAGTGGTGCACCACGGTACCGTTCCGTTTCAAATCCATGCACGCATTTCAAAAAGTCGTACGACGCTGTTTCGCCAATTCGGACGGATGCTGCACCTTGCACCGTGGATGTTGCACCCTGTAGATATCGATTATTCGGACGGCCATAACTTCTGGCTTGTTTAGAGTTACGGGAGCCATAACCAGTCAAAACGAAGGCCTCATTGAGTCCTACGGCTCTGACAGCTTTCAGCTTTCAATGGATTGTTTAATGCCCAAAGAAGAATATCCGAATCTCAATCGGGTCTCGGAAGTTTTTTACCCTTAGTTTTTTCGACACGTGGATTTTTAAGGTAAAACGGGAGTACCATGGTTGCTCTTCGATTTACTATCACTGGAGAGTGGTGCACCATGGTACCGTTCCGTTTCAAATCCATGCACGCATTTCAAAAAGTCTTACGACGCTGTTTCGCCATTTCGGACGGATGCTGCACCTTGCACCGTGGATGTTGCACCCTGTAGATATCAATTATTCGGACGGTCATAACTTCTGGCTCGTTTAGAGTTACGGGACCCATAACCAGGAAAAACGAAGGCCTCAGTGAGTTCTACGTCTCTGACAGCTTTGAACCGTCAATGGACTGTTTAATGCCCAAAAAAGACTATCCAAATCTCAATCGGGTGTCATAAGTTTTTTACCCTTCGTTTTTTCGACACGTGGATTTTTACGGTAAAACAGGATTACCGTGGCTGGTCTTCAATTTACCATTGCTGGAGAGTGGTGCACCATGGTACCGTTCCGTTTCAAATCCATGCAAGCATTTCAAGAAGTCGTACGACGCTGTTTCGCCATTTCGGACGGATGTTGCACCTTGCACCGTGGATGTTGCACCCTGTAGATATCGATTATTCGGACGGCCATAACTTCTGGCTCATTTAGAGTTAATGGAGCCATAACCAGTCAAAACGAAGGCCTCAGTGAGTTCTACGGCTCTGACAGCTTTCAGCCGTCAATGGATTGTATAATGCCCAAAAAATACAATCTGAATCTCAATCGGGTCTCGGAAGTTTTTTACCATTCGTTTTTTCGACACGTTGATTTTTACGGTAAAACGGGATTACCGTGGCTGGTCTTCGAATTACCATCGCTGGAGAGTGGTGCACCATGGTACCGTTCCGTTTCAAATCCATGCACGCATTTCAAAAAGTCGTACGACACTGTTTCGCCATTTCGGACGGATGTTGCACCTTGCACCGTGGATGTTGCACCCTGTAGATATCGATTATTCGGACGGCCATAACTTCTGGCTCGTTTAGAGTTACAAGAGCCATAACCAGTCCAAACGAAGGCCTCAGTGAGTTCTACGGCTCTGACGGCTTTCAGCCGTCAATGGATTGTTTAATGCCCAAAAAAAACTATCCGAATCTCAATCGGTTCTCGGAAGTTTTTAACCCTTTGTTTTTTCGACACGTGGATTTTTACGGTAAAACGGGAGTACCGTGGCCGGTCTTCGATTTACCAACGCTGGAGAGTGGTGCACCATGGTACAATTCCATTTCAAATCCATGCACGCATTTCAATAAGTCGTACGACACTGTTTCGCCATTTCGGACGGGTGTTGCACCTTGCACCATGGATGTTGCACCCTGTAGATATCGATTATTCAGACGGCCATAACTTCTGGCTCGTTTAGTGTTATGGGAGCCTTAACCAGTCAAAACGAAGGCCTTAGTGATTTCTATGGCTCTGGAAGCTTTCAGCCGTCAATGGATTGTATAATGCCCAAAAAAGACTATCCGAATCTCAATCGGGTCTTGGAAGTTTTTTACCCTTCGTTTTTTCGACACGTGGATTTTTACGGTAAAACGGGATTACCGTGGCTGGTCTTCGATTTACCATCGCTGGAGAGTGGTGCACCATGGTGCCGTTCCATTTCAAATCCATGCACGCATTTCAAAAAGTCGTACGACACTGTTTCGCCATTTCAGACGGATGTTTCACCGTGCACCGTGGATGTTGCACCCCGTATATATCGATTATTCGGACGACCATAACTTCTGGCTCGTTTAGACTTACGGGAGCCATAACCAGTCAAAACGAAGGCCTTAGTGAGTTCTACGGCTCTGACCTCTTTCAGCCTTCAATGGATTGTTTAATGCCTAAAAAAGACTATCCGAATCTCAATCGGGTCTCGGAAGTTTTTTACCTTTCGTTTTTTCGACACGTGGATTTTTACGGTAAAACTGGATTACCGTGGCTGGTCTTCGATTTACCATCGCCGGAGAGCGGTGCATCATGGTACCATTCCGTTTCAAATCCATGCACGCATTTCAAAAAGTCTAACGACGCTGTTTCGCCATTTCGGACGGATGTTGCACCTTGCACCATTGATGTTGCACCCTGTAGATATCGATTATTCGGACGGCCATAACATCTGGCTCATTTAGAGTTACGGGAGCCATAACCAGTCAAAACGAAGGCCTCAGTGAGTTCTACGTCTCTGACAGCTTTCAGCCTTCAATGGATTGTTTAATGCCCAAAAAAGACTATCCGAATCTCAATCGGGTCTAGGAAGTTTTTTACCCTTCTTTTTTTCGACACGTGGATTTTTACGGGAAAACGGGATTACCGTGGCTGGTCTTCGATTTACCATCGCTGGAGAGTGATGCATCATGGTACCGTTCCGTTTCAAATCCATGCACGCATTTCAAAAAGTCTAACGACACTGTTTTGCCATTTCGGACGGATGTTGGACCTTGCACCGTGGATGTTGCACCTTGTAGATATCGATTATTCGGACGGCCATAACTTCTGGCTCGTTTAGAGTTACGGGAGCCATAACTAGTCCAAACGAAGGCCTCAGTGAGTTCTACGGCTCTGACAGCTTTCAGCCGTCAATGGACTGTTTAATGCCCAAAAAAGACTATCCGAATCTCGATCGGGTCTCGGAAGTTTTTTACCCTTCGTTTTTTCGACCCGTGGATTTTTACGGTAAAACAGGAGTACCGTGGCTGGTCTTCAATTTACCATCGCTGGAGAGTGGTGCACCATGCTACTGTTCCGTTTCAAATCCATGCACGCATTTCAAAAAGTCGTACAACACTGTTTCGCCATTTCGGACAGATGTTGCACCTTGCACCGTGGATGTTGCACCCTATAGATATCGATTGTTCGGACGGCCATAACTTCTGGCTCGTTTAGAGTTACGGGAGCCATAACCAGTCAATACGAAGGCCTCGGTGAGTTCTACGGCTCTGACAGCTTTCAGCCGTCAATGGATTGTTTAATGCCCAAAAAAAACTATCCGAATCTCAATCGGGTCTCGGAAGTTTTTTACCCTTTGTTTTTTCGACACGTGGATTTTTACGGTAAAACAGGATTACCGTGGCTGGTCTTCGATTTACCATCGCTGGAGAGTGGTGCACCATGGTACCGTTCCGTTTCAAATCCATGCAAGCATTTCAAGAAGTCGTACGACGCTGTTTCGCCATTTCGGACGGATGTTGCACCTTGCACCGTGGATGTTGCACCTTGTAGATATCGATTATTCGGACGGCCATAACTTCTGGCTCATTTAGAGTTAATGGACCCATAACCAGTCAAAACGAAGGCCTCGGTGAGTTCTACGGCTCTGACGGCTTTCAGCCGTCAATGGATTGTATAATGCCCAAAAAATACAATCCGAATCTCAATCGGGTCTCGGAAGTTTTTTACCATTCGTTTTTTCGACACGTTGATTTTTACGGTAAAACGGGATTACCGTGGGTGGTCTTCGAATTACCATCGCTGGAGAGTGGTGCACCATGGTACCGTTCCGTTTCAAATCCATGCACCCATTTCAAAAAGTCGTACGACACTGTTTCGCCATTTCGGACGGATGTTGCACCTTGCACCGTGGATGTTGCACCCTGTAGATATCGATTATTCGGACGGCCATAACTTCTGGCTCGTTTAGAGTTACAAGAGCGATAACCAGTCCAAACGAAGGCCTCAGTGAGTTCTACGGCTCTGACGGCTTTCAGCCGTCAATGGATTGTTTAACGCCCAAAAAAGACTATCCGAATCTCAATCGGGTCTCGGAAGTTTTTTACCCTTTGTTTTTTCGACACGTGGATTTTTACGGTAAAACGGGAGTACCGTGGCTGGTCTTCGATTTACCATCGCTGGAGAGTGGTGCACCATGGTACAATTCCATTTCAAATCCATGCACGCTTTTCAATAAGTCATACGACACTGTTTCGCCATTTCGGACGGGTGTTGCACCTTGCACCATGGATGTTGCACCCTGTAGATATCGATTATTCAGACGGCCATAACTTCTGGCTCGTTTAGTGTTATGGGAGCCATAACCAGTCAAAACGAAGGCCTTAGTGATTTCTATGGCTCTGACAGCTTTCAGCCGTCAATGGATTGTATAATGCCCAAAAAAGACTATCCGAATCTCAATCGGGTCTCGGAAGTTTTTTACCCTTCGTTTTTTCGACACGTGGATTTTTACGGTAAAACGGGATTACCGTGGCTGGTCTTCGATTTACCATCGCTGGAGAGTGGTGCATCATGGTACCGTTCCGTTTCAAATCCATGCACGCATTTCAAAAAGTCTAATGACGCTGTTTCGCCATTTCGGACGGATGTTGCACCTTGCACCATTGATGTTGCACCCTGTAGATATCGATTATTCGGACGGCCATAACATCTGGCTCGTTTAGAGTTACGGGAGCCATAACTAGTCAAAACGAAGGCCTCAGTGAGTTCTACGTCTCTGACATCTTTCAGCCTTCAATGGATTGTTTAATGCCCAAAAAAACTATCCGAATCTCAATCGGGTCTAGGAAGTTTTTTACCCTTCTTTTTTTCGACACGTGGATTTTTACGGGAAAACGGGATTACCGTGGCTGGTCTTCGATTTACCATCGCTGGAGAGTGATGCATCATGGTACCGTTCCGTTTCAAATCCATGCACGCATTTCAAAAAGTCTAACGACACTGTTTTGCCATTTCGGACGGATGTTGGACCTTGCACCGTGGATGTTGCACCTTGTAGATATCGATTATTCGGACGGCCATAACTTCTGGCTCGTTTAGAGTTACGGGAGCCATAACTAGTCCAAACGAAGGTCTCAGTGAGTTCTACGGCTCTGACAGCTTTCAGCCGTCAATGGACTGTTTAATGCCCAAAAAAGACTATCCGAATCTCGATCGGGTCTCGGAAGTTTTTTACCCTTCGTTTTTTCGACCCGTGGATTTTTACGGTAAAACGGGAGTACCGTGGCTGGTCTTCAATTTACCATCGCTGGAGAGTGGTGCACTATGCTACCGTTCCGTTTCAAATCCATGCACGCATTTCAAAAATTCGTACAACACTGTTTCGCCATTTCGGACAGATGTTGCACCTTGCACCGTGGATGTTGCACCCTATAGATATCGATTGTTCGGACGGCCATAACTTCTGGCTCGTTTAGAGTTACGGGAGCCATAACCAGTCAATACGAAGGCCACGGTGAGTTCTACGGCTCTGACAGCTTTCAACCGTCAATGGATTGTTTAATGCCCAAAAAAGACTATCCGAATCTCAATCGGATCTCGGAAGTTTTTTACCCTTTGTTTTTTCGACACGTGGATTTTTACGGTAAAACGGGAGTACTGTGGCTGGTCTTCGTTTTACCATCGCTGGAGAGTGGTGCACCATGGTACCGTTCCATTTCAAATCCATGCACGCATTTCAAAAAGTCGTACGACGCTGTTTCGCCATTTCGGACGGATGCTGCACCTTGCACCGTGGATGTTGCACCCTGTAGATATCGATTATTCGGACGGCCATAACTTCTGGCTCGTTCAGAGTTACGGGAGCCATAACCAGTCAAAACGAAGGCCTCGGTGAGTTCTACGGCTTTGAGCGCTTTCAGCCGTCAATGGACTGTTTAATGCCCAAAAAAAGACTATCCGAATCTCGATCGGGACTCGGAAGTTTTTTACCCTTCGTTTTTTCGACACGTGGATTTTTACGGTAACACGGGAGTACCGTGGCTGGTCTTCGATTTACCATCGCTGGAGAGTGGTGCACCATGGTACCATTCCGTTTCAAATCCATGCACGCATTTCAAAAAGTCGTACGACGCTGTTTCGCCATTTCGGACGGATGCTGCACCTTGCACCGTGGATGTTGCACCCTGTAGACATCGATTATTCGGACGACCATAACTTCTGGCTCGTTTAGAGTTACGGGAGCCATAACCAGTGAAAACGAAGGCCTCGGTGAGTTCTACGGCACTGACGGCTTTCAGCCGTCAATGGAATGTTTAATGTCCAAAAAAGACTATCTGAATCTCAATCGGGTCTCGGATGTTTTTTACCCTTCGTTTTTTCGACATGTGGATTTTTACGGTAAAACGGGGGTACCGTGGCTGGTCTTCGATTTACATCGCTGGAGAGTGGTGCACCATGGTACCGTTCCGTTTAAAATCCATGTACGCATTTCAAAAAGTCGTACGACGCTGTTTCTCCATTTCGGACGGATGCTACACCTTGCACTGTGGATGTTGCACCCTGTAGATATCGATTATTCGGACGCCCATAACATCTGGCTCGTTTAGAGTTACGGGAGCCATAACCAGTCAAAACGAAGGCCTCAGTGAGTTCTACGGCTCTGACCGCTTTCAGCCGTCAATGGATTGTTTAATGCCCAAAAAAGACTATCCGAATCTCTATAGGGTCTCGGAAGTTTTTTACCCTTTGTTTTTTCGACACATGGATTTTTACAGTAAAACGGGAGTACTGTGGCTGGTCTTCGTTTTACCATCGCTGGAGAGTAGTGCACCATGGTGCCGTTCCATTTCAAATCCATGCACGCATTTCAAAAAGTCGTACGACGCTGTTTCGCCATTTCGGACGGATGCTGCACCTTGCACCGTGGATGTTGCACCCTGTAGATATCGATTATTCGGACGGCCATAACTTCTGGCTCGTTTAGAGTTACGGGAGCCATAACCAGTCAAAACGAAGGCCTCGGTGAGTTCTACGGCTTTGACAGCTTTCAGCCGTCGATGGACTGTTTAATGCCCAAAAAAAGACTATCCGAATCTCGATCGGGTCTCGGAAGTTTTTTACCCTTTGTTTTTTCGACACGTGGATTTTTACGGTAAAACGGGAGTACCGTGGCTGGTCTTCGATTTACCATCGCTGGAGAGTGGTGCACCATGGTACCGTTCCGTTTCAAATCCATGCACGCATTTCAAAATGTCTTACGACACCGTTTCGCCATTTCGGACGGATGTTGCACCTTGCACCGTGGATGTTGCACCCTGTAGATATCGATTATTCGGACGGCCATAACTTCTGGCTCGTTTAGAGTTACGGGAGCCATAACCAGTCAAAACGAAGGCCTTGGTGAGTTCTACGGCACTGATGGCTTTCAGCCGTCAATGGATTGTTTAATGTCCAAAAAAGACTATCCGAATCTCAATCGGGTCTCGGAAGTTTTTTACCCTTCGTTTTTTCGACACGTGGATTTTTACGGTAAAACGGGAGCACCGAGGCTGGTCTTCGATTTACCATCGCTGGAGAGTGGTGCACCATGGTACCGTTCCGTTTCAAATCCATGCACGCATTTCAAAAAGTCGTACGACGCTGTTTCTCCATTCGGACGGATGCTGCACCTTGCACCGTGGATGTTGCACCCTATAGATATCGATTATTCGGACGGCCATAACTTCTGGCTCGTTTAGAGTACGGGAGCCATAACCAGTCAAAACGAAGGCCTCAGTGAGTTCTACGGCTCTGATAGCTTTCAGCCGTCAATGGACTGGTTAATGCCCAAAATAGACTATCCGAGTCTCAATCAGGTCTCGGAAGTTTTTTACCCTTCGTTCTTTCGACACGTGGATTTTTACGGTAAAACAGAGTACCGTGGCTGGTCTTCAATTCACCATCGCTGGAGAGTGGTGCACCATGGTACCGTTCCGTTTCAAATCCACGCACGCATTTCAAAAAGTCGTACGACGCGGTTTCGCCATTTCGGACGGATGCTGCACCTTGCACCGTGGATGTTGCACCCTGTAGATATCGATTATTCGGACGGCCATAACTTCTGGCTCGTTTAGAGTTACGGGAGCCATAACCAGTCAAAGCGAAGGCCTCAGTGAGTTCTACGGCTTCGACAGCTTTCAGCCATCAATGGATTGTTTAATGCCCAAAAAAGACTATCCGAATCTCAATTGGGTCTCGGAAGTTTTTTACCGTTTGTTTTTTCGACACGTGGATTTTTACGGTAAAACGGGATTACCGTGGCTGGTCTTCGATTTACCATCGCTGGAGAGTGATGCACCATGGTACCGTTCCGTTTCAAATCCATGCACGCATTTAAAAAAGTCTAACGACACTGTTTCGCCATTTCGGACGGATGTTGCACCTGCACCGTGGATGTTGCACCCTCTAGATATCGATTATTCGGACGGCCATAACTTCTGGCTCGTTTAGAGTTACGGGTGCCATAACCAGTCCAAACGAAGGCCTTAGTGAGTTCTACGGCTCTGACGGCTTTCAGCCGTCAATGGATTGTTTAATGCCCAAAAAAGACTATCGAATCTCAATCGGGTCTCGAAAGTTTTTTACCTTTCGTTTTTTCGACACGTGGATTATTACGGTAAAACGGGAGTACCGTGGCTGGTCTTCGATTTACCATCGCTGGAGAGTGGTGCACCATGGTACCGTTCCGTTTCAAATCCATGCACGCATTTCAATAAGTCGCACGACACTGTTTCTCCATTTCGGACGGATGTTGCGGCTTGCACCGTGGATGTTGCACCCTGTAGATGTCAATTATTCGGACGGCCATAACTTCTGGCTACTTTAGAGTTAGGGGAGCCATAAACAGTGGCCATAGCTTTCACCCGTCAATGGATTGTATAATTCCCAAAAAAGACTATCTGAATCTCAATCGGGTCTCGGAAGTTTTTTACCCTTCGTTTTTTCGACACGTGGATTTTTACGGTAAAATGGGATTACCGTGCTGGTCTTCGATTTACCATCGCTGGAGAGTGGTGCACCATGGTACCGTTCCTTTTCAAATCCATGCACGCATTTCAAAAAGTCGTACGACGTTGTTTCTCCATTTCGGACGGATGTTGCACCTTGCACCATGAATGTTGCACCTTGTAGATATCGATTATTCGGACGGCCATAACTTCTGGCTCGTTTAGAGTTACGAGAGCCATAACCAGTTAAAACGAAGGCCTCAGTGAGTTATACGTCTCTGACAGCTTTCAGCCGTCAATGCATTGTTTAATGCCCAAAAAAGACTATCGGAATCTCAATCGGGTCTCGGAAGTTTTTTACCCTTCGTTTTTCGACACGTGGATTTTTACGGTAAAATGGGAGTACCGTGGCTGGTCTTCGATTTACCATCGCTGGAGAGTGGTGCACCATGGTACCGTTCGGTTTCAAATCCATGCACGCATTTCAAAAAGTCATACGACGCTGTTTCGCCATTTCGGACGGATGCTGCACCTTGCACCGTGGATGTTGCACCCTTTAGATATCGATTATTCGGACGACCATAACTTCTGGCTCGTTCAGAGTTACGGGAGCCATAACCAGTGAAAACGAAGGCCTCAGTGAGTTTTACGGCTTTGACAGCTTTCAGCCGTCAATGGACTGTTTAATGCCCAAAAAAGACTATCCGATTCTCAATCGGGTCTCGGAAGTTTTTTACCCTTCGTTTTCTCGACACGTGGATTTTTACGGTAAAACGGGATTACCGTGGCTGGTCTTTGATTTACCATCGCTGGAGAGTGGTGCACCATGGTACCGTTCCGTTTCAAATCCATGCACGCATTTCAAAAAGTCTTACGACACTGTTTCGCCATTTCGGACGGATGTTGCACCTTGCACCGTGGACGTTGCACCCTGTAGATATCGATTATTCGGGCGGCCATAACTTCTGGCTCGTTTAGAGTTATGGGAGCCATAACCAGTCCAAACGAAGGCCTCAGTGAGTTCTACGGCTCTGACGGCTTTCAGCAGTCAATGGATTGTTTAATGCCCAAAAAAGACTATCGAATCTCAATCGGGTCTCGAAAGTTTTTTACCCTTCGTTTTTTCGACACGTGGATTTTTATGGTAAAACGGGAGTACCGTGGATGTTCTTCGATTTATCATCGCTGTAGAGTGGTGCACCGTGGTACCGTTCTGTTTCAAATCCATGCACGCATTTCAATAAGTCGTACGACACTGTTTCCCCATTTCGGACGGATGTTGCACCTTGCACCGTGGATGTTGCACCCTATAGATATTGATTATTCGGACAGCCATAACTTCTGGCTCGTTTAGAGTTACGGGAGCCATAACCAGTCAAAACGAAGGCCTCGGTGATTTCTACGGCTCTGACAGCTTTCAGCCGTCAATGGATTGTATAATGCCCAAAAAGACTATCCGAATCTCAATCGCGTCTCGGAAGTTTTTAACCCTTCGTTTTTTCGACACGTGGATTTTTACGGTAAAACGGGCTTACCGTGGTTGGTCTTCGATTTACCATCACTGGAGAGGGGTGCACCATGGTACCGTCCCATTTCAAATCCATGCACGCATTTCAAAAAGTCGTACGATACTGTTTCGCAATTTCAGACGGATGTTGCACCTTGCACCGTGGATGTTGCTCCCTGTAGATATCGATTATTCAGACGGCCATAACTTCTGGCTCGTTTAGAGTTACGGGAGCCATGACCTGTCAAGACGAAGGCCTTAGTGAGTTCTACGGCTCTGACAGCTTTCAACCGTCAATGGATTTTTTAATGCCCAAAAAAGAGTATCCGAATCTCAATCGGGTCTTGGAAGTTTTTTACCCTTCGTATTATCGACACGTGGATTTTTATGGTAAAACGGGAATACCGTGGCTGGTCTTCGATTTATCATCACTGGAGAGTGGTGCACCATGGTACCGTTCCATTTCAAATCCATGCACGCATTTCAAAAAGTCGTACGACACTTTTTCGCCATTTCGGACGGATGTTGCACCTTGCACCGTGGATGTTGCACCCTGTAGATATCGATTATTCGGACGGGCTTAACTTCTGCCTCGTTTAGAGTTACGGTAGCCATAATCAGTACAAACAAAGGCCTCAGTGAGTTCTACGGCTCTGACCGCTTTCAGCCGTCAATGGATTGCTTAATGCCCAAACAAGACTATCCGAATCTCAATCGGGTCTTGGACGTTTTTTACCCTTCGTTTTTTCGACACGTGGATTTTTACGGTAAAACGGGATTACCGTGGCTGGTCTTCGATTTACCATCGCTGGAGAGTGGTGCACCATGGTACCGTTCCGTTTCAAATCCATGCACGCATTTCAAAAAGTCTTACGACACTGTTTTGCCATTTCGGACAGATGTTGCACCTTGCACCGTAGATGTTGCACCCTGTAGATATCGATTATTCGGGCGGCCATAACTTCTGGCTCGTTTAGAGTTACGGGAGCCATAACCAGTCAAAACGAAGGCCTCAGTGAGTTCTACGGCTATGACGGCTTTCAGCAGTCAATGGATTGTTTAATGCCCAAAAAAGACTATCGAATCTCAATCGGGTCTCGAAAGTTTTTTACCACTCGTTTTTTCGACACGTGGATTTTTATGGTAAAACGGGAGTAACGTGGCTGGTCTTCGATTTATCACCTCTGGAGAGTGGTGCACCATGGTACCGTTCCGTTTCAAATCCATGCACGCATTTCAATAAGTCGTACGACACTGTTTCGCCATTTCGGACGGATGTTGCACCTTGCACCGTGGATGTTGCACCCTATAGATATCGATTATTCGAAAGGCCATTACTTCTGGCTCGTTTAGAGTTACGGGAGCCATAACCAGTCAAAACGAAGGCCTCGGTGATTTCTACGGCTCTGACTGCTTTCAGCCGTCAATGGATAGTTTAATGCCCAAAAAAGACTATCTGAATCTCAATCGGGTCTCGGAAGTTTTTTACCCTTTGTTTTTTCGACACATGGATTTTTACGGTAAAACGGGAGTACTGTGGCTGGTCTTCGTTTTACCATCGCTGGAGAGTGGTGCACCATGGTACCGTTCCGTTTCAAATCCATGCACGCATTTCAAAAAGTCGTACGACGATGTTTCGCCATTTCGGACGGATGCTGCACCTTGCACCATGGATGTTGCACCCTGTAGATATCGATTATTCGGGAGGCCATAACTTCTGGCTCGTTTAGAGTTACGGGAGCCATAACCAGTCAAAACGAAGGCCTCGGTGAGTTCTACGGCTTTGACAGCTTTCAGCCATCAATGGACTGTTTAATGCCCAAAAAAAGACTATCCGAATCTCGATCGGGTCTCGGAAGTTTTTTACCCTTCGTTTTTTCGACACGTGAATTTTTACGGTAAAACGGGAGTACCGTGGCTGGTCTTCGATTTACCATCGCTGGAGAGTGGTGCACCATGGTACCATTCCGTTTATAATCCATGCACGCATTTCAAAATGTCTTACGACACTGTTTCGCCATTTCGGACGGATGTTGCACCTTGCACCGTGGATGTTGCACCCTGTAGATATCGATTATTCTGACGGCCATAACTTCTGGCTCGTTTAGAGTTACGGGAGCCATAACCAGTCAAAACGAAGGCCTCGGTGAGTTCTACGGCACTGATGGCTTTCAGCCGTCAATGGATTGTTTAATGTCCAAAAAAGACTATCCGAATCTCAATCGGGTCTTGGAAGTTTTTTACCCTTCGTTTTTTCGACACGTGGATTTTTACGGTAAAACGGGAGCACCGTGGCTGGTCTTCGATTTACCATCGCTGGAGAGTGGTGCACCATGGTACCATTCCGTTTCAAATCCATGCACGCATTTCAAAAAGTCGTACGACGCTGTTTCTCCATTTCGGATGGATGCTGCACCTTGCACCGTGGATGTTGCACCCTGTAGATATCGATTATTCGGACGGCCATAACTTCTGGCCAGTTTAGAGTTACGGGAGCCATAACTAGTCAAAACGAAGGCCTCAGTGAGTTCTACGGCTCTGACAGCTTTCAGCCGTCAATGGACTGGTTAATGCCCAAAAAAGACAATCCGAGTCTCAATCGGGTCTCGGAAGTTTTTTACCCTTCGTTTTTTCGACACGTGGATTTTTACGGTAAAACAGAGTACCGTGGCTGGTCTTCGATTCACCATCGCTGGAGAGTGGTGCACCATGGTACCGTTCCGTTTCAAATCCATGCACGCGTTTCAAAAAATCGTACGACGCTGTTTCGCCATTTCGGACGGATGCTGCACCTTGCACCGTGGATGTTGCACCCTGTAGATATCGATTATTCGGACGGCCATAACTTCTGGCTCGTTTAGAGTTACGGGAGCCATAACCAGTCAAAGCGAAGGCCTCAGTGAGTTTTACGGCTCTGACGGCTTTCAGCCGTCAATGGATTGTTTAATGCCCAAAAAAGACTATCGAATCTCAATCGGGTCTCGAAGGTTTTTTACCCTTCGTTTTTTCGACACGTGGATTATTACGGTAAAACGGGAGTACCATGGCTGGTCTTCGATTTACCATCGCTGGAGAGTGGTGCACCACGGTACCGTTCCGTTTCAAATCCATGCACGCATTTCAATAAGTCGCACGACACTGTTTCTCCATTTCGGACGGATGTTGCGGCTTGCACCGTGGATGTTGCACCCTGTAGATGTCAATTATTCGGACGGCCATAACTTCTGGCTCGTTTAGAGTTACGGGAGCCATAAACAGTGGCCATAGCTTTCAACCGTCAATGGATTGTATAATTCCCAAAAAAGACTATCTGAATTTCAATCGGGTCTCGGAAGTTTTTTACCCTTCGTTTTTTTGACACGTGGATTTTTACGGTAAAACGGGATTACCGTGGCTGGTCTTCGATTTACCATCGCTGGAGAGTGGTGCACCATGGTACCGTTCCTTTTCAAATCCATGCACGCATTTCAAAAAGTCGTACGACGTTGTTTCTCCATTTCGGACGGATGCTGCACCTTGCACCATGAATGTTGCACCTTGTAGATATCGATTATTCGGACGGCCATAACTTCTGGCTCGTTTAGAGTTACGAGAGCCATATCCAGTTATAACGAAGGCCTCAGTGAGTTATACGGCTCTGACAGCTTTCAGCCGTCAATGCATTGTTTAATGCCCAAAAAAGACTATCTGAATCTCAATCGGGTCTCGGAAGTTTTTTACCCTTCGTTTTTTCGACACGTGAATTTTTACGGTAAAACGGGAGTACCGTGGCTGGTCTTCGATTTACCATCGCTGGAGAGTGGTGCACCATGGTACCATTCCGTTTATAATCCATGCACGCATTTCAAAATGTCTTACGACACTGTTTCGCCATTTCGGACGGATGTTGCACCTTGCACCGTGGATGTTGCACCCTGTAGATATCGATTATTCTGACGGCCATAACTTCTGGCTCGTTTAGAGTTACGGGAGCCATAACCAGTCAAAACGAAGGCCTTAGTGAGTTTTACGGCTTTGACAGCTTTCAGCCGTCAATGGACTGTTTAATGCCCAAAAAAGACTATCCGAATCTCAATCGGGTCTCGGAAGTTTTTTACCCTTCGTTTTCTCGACACGTGGATTTTTACGGTAAAACGGGATTACCGTGGCTGGTCTTCGATTTACCATCGCTGGAGAGTGGTGCACCATGGTACCGTTACGTTTCAAATCCATGCACGCATTTCAAAAAGTCTTACGACACTGTTTTTCCATTTCGGACGGATGTTGCACCTTGCACCGTGGATGTTGCACACTGTAGATATCGATTATTCGGGCGGCCATAACTTCTGGCTCGTTTAGAGTTATGGGAGCCATAACCAGTCCAAACGAAGGCCTCAGTGAGTTTTACGGCTCTGACGGCTTTCAGCAGTCAATGGATTGTTTAATGCCCAAAAAAGACTATCGAATCTCAATCGGGTCTCGAAAGTTTTTTACCCTTCGTTTTTTTGACACGTGGATTTTTGTGGCAAAACGGGAGTACCGTGGCTGTTCTTCGATTTATCATCGCTGCAGAGTGGTGCACCGTGGTACCCTTCCGTTTCAAATCCATGCACGCATTTCAATAAGTCGTACGACACTGTTTCCCCATTTCGGACGGATGTTGCACCTTGCACCGTGGATGTTGCACCCTATAGGTATCGATTATTCGGACGGCCATAACTTCTGGCTCGTTTAGAGTTACGGGAGCCATAACTAGTCAAAACGAAGGCCTCGGTGATTTCTACGGCTCTGACAGCTTTCAGCCGTCAATGGACTATATAATGCCCAAAAAGACTATCCGAATCTCAATCGCGTCTCGGAAGTTTTTAACCCTTCGTTTTTTCGACACGTGGATTTTTACGGTAAAACGGGATTACCGTGGCTGGTCTTCGATTTACCATCACTGGAGAGGGGTGCACCATGGTACCGTCCCATTTCAAATCCATGCACGCATTTCAAAAAGTCGTACGGCACTGTTTCGCAATTTCAGACGGATGTTGCACCTTGCACCATGGATGTTGCACCCTGTAGATATCGATTATTCAGACGGCCATAACTTCTGGCTCGTTTAGAGTTACGGGAGCCATGACCTGTCAAGACGAAGGCCTCAGTGAGTTCTACGGCTCTGAAAGCTTTCAACCGTCAATGGATTTTTTAATGCCCAAAAAAGAATATCCGAATCTCAATCGGGTCTTGGAAGTTTTTTACCCTTCGTATTATCGACACATGGATTTTTACGGTAAAACGGGAATACCGTGGCTGGTCTTCGATTTATTATCACTGGAGAGTGGTGCACCATGGAACCGTTCCGTTTCAAATCCATGCACGCATTTCAAAAAGTCGTACGACACTGTTTCGCCATTTCGGACGGATGTTGCACCTTGCACCGTGGATGTTGCACTCTGTAGATATTGATTATTCGGACGGGCTTAACTTCTGCCTCGTTTAGAGTTACGGTAGCCATAATCAGTCCAAACAAAGGCCTCAGTGAGTTCTACGGCTCTGACCGCTTTCAGCCGTCAATGGATTGCTTAATGCCCAAACAAGACTATCCGAATCTCAATCGGGTCTTGGACGTTTTTTACCCTTCGTTTTTTCGACACATGGATTTTTACGGTAAAACGGGATTACCGTGGCTGGTCTTCGATTTACCATCGCTGGAGAGTGGTGCACCATGGTACCGTTCCGTTTCAAATCCATGCACGCATTTCAAAAAGTCTTACGACACTGTTTCGCCATTTCGGACGGATGTTGCACCTTGCACCGTGGATGTTGCACCCTGTAGATATCGATTATTCGAGCGGCCATAACTTCTGGCTCGTTTAGAGTTATGGGAGCCATAACCAGTCCAAACGAAGGCCTAAGTGAGTTCTACGGCTCTGACGGCTTTCAGCAGTCAATGGATTGTTTAATGCCCAAAAAAGACTATCGAATCTCAATCGGGTCTCGAAAGTTTTTTACCCCTCGTTTTTTCGACACGTGGATTTTTATGGTAAAACGGGAGTAACGTGGCTGGTCTTCGATTTATCACCTCTGGAGAGTGGTGAACCATGGTACCGTTCCGTTTCAAATCCATGCACGCATTTCAATAAGTCGTACGACACTGTTTCGCCATTTCGGACGGATGTTGCACCTTGCACCGTGGATGTTGCACCCTATAGATATCGATTATTCGGAAGGCCATAACTTTTGGCTCGTTAAGAGTTACGGAGCCATAACCAGTCAAAACGAAGGCCTCGGTGATTTCTACGGCTCTGACTGCTTTCAGCCGTCAATGGATTGTATAATGCCCAAAAAAGACTATCCGAATCTCAATCGGGTCTCGGAAGTTTTTAACCCTTCATTTTTTCGACACCTGGATTTTTACGGTAAAACGGGATTACCGTGGCTGGTCTACGATTTACCATCACTGGAGAGTGGTGCACCATGGTATCGTCCCATTTCAAATCCATGCACGCATTTCAAAAAGTCGTACGACACTGTTTCGCCATTTCAGGCGGATGTTGCACCTTGCACCGTGGATGTTGCACCCTGTAGATATCGATTATTCAGACGGCCATAACTTCTGGCTCGTTTAGAGTTACGGGAGCCATGACCTGTCAAGACGAAGGCCTCAGTGAGTTCTATGGCTCTGACAGCTTTCAGCCGTCAATGGATTTTTTAATGCCCAAAAAAGAGTATCCGAATCTCAATCGGGTCTCGGAAGTTTTTTACCCTTCGTATTTTCGACACGTGGATTTTTACGGTAAAACGGGAATACCGTGGCTGGTCTTCGATTTATCATCGCTGGAGAGTGGTGCACCATGGTACCATTCCGTTTCAAATCCATGCACGCATTTCAAAAAGTCGTACGACACTGTTTCGCCATTTCGGACGGATGTTGCACCTTGCACCGTGGATGTTACACCCTGTAGATATCGATTATTCGGACGGGCTTAACTTCTGCCTCGTTTAGAGTTACGGTAGCCATAATCAGTCCAAACAAAGGCCTCAGTGAGTTCTACGGCTCTGACCGCTTTCAGCCGTCAATGGATTGTTTAATGCCCAAACAAGACTATCGAATCTCAATCGGGTCTTGGACGTTTTTTACCCTTCGTTTTTTCGACACGTGGATTTTTACGGTAAAACGGGATTACCGTGGCTGGTCTTCGATTTACCATCGTTGGAGAGTGGTGCACCATGGTACCGTTCCGTTTCAAATCCATGCACGCATTTCAAAAAGTCTTACTACACTGTTTCGCCATTTGGGACGGATGTTGCACCTTGCACCGTGGATGTTGCACCCTGGAGATATCGATTATTCGGGCGGCCATAACTTCTGGCTCGTTTAGAGTTATGGGAGCCATAACCAGTCCAAACGAAGGCCTCAGTGAGTTCTACGGCTCTGACGGCTTTCAGCAGTCAATGGATTGTTTAATCCTCGAAAAAGACTATCGAATCTCAATCGGGTCTCGAAAGTTTTTTACCCTTCGTTTTTTCGACACGTGGATTTTTACGGTAAAACGGGAGTACCGTGGCTGCTCTTCGATTTACCATCGCTGGAGAGTTGTGCACCATGGTACCGTTCCGTTTCAAATCCATGCACGCATTTCAATAAGTCGTACGACACTGTTTCGCCAGTTCGGACGGATGTTGCACCTTGCACCGTGGATGTTGCACCCTGTAGATATCGATTATTCGGACGGCCATAACTTCTGGCTAGTTTAGAGTAACGGGAGCCATAACCAGTCAAAACGAAGGCCTCGGTGATTTCTACGGCTCTGACAGCTTTCAGCCGTCAATGGATTGTATAATGCCCAAAAAAGACAATCTGAATCTCAATCGGGTCTCGGAAGTTTTTAATCCTTCGTTTTTTCGACACGTGGATTTTTACGGTAAAACGGGACTACCGTGGCTGGTCTTCGATTTACCATCACTGAAGAGTGGTGCACCATGGTACCGTTCCATTTCAAATCCATGCACGCATTTCAAAAAGTCTTACTACACTATTTCGCCATTTGGGACGGATGTTGCACCTTGCACCGTGGATGTTGCACCCTGGAGATATCGATTATTCGGGCGGCCATAACTTCTGGCTCGTTTAGAGTTATGGGAGCCATAACCAGTCCAAACGAAGGCCTCAGTGAGTTCTACGGCTCTGACGGCTTTCAGCAGTCAATGGATTGTTTAATCCTCGAAAAAGACTATCGAATCTCAATCGGGTCTCGAAAGTTTTTTACCCTTCGTTTTTTCGACACGTGGATTTTTACGGTAAAACGGGAGTACCGTGGCTGCTCTTCGATTTACCATCGCTGGAGAGTTGTGCACCATGGTACCGTTCCGTTTCAAATCCATGCACGCATTTCAATAAGTCGTACGACACTGTTTCGCCAGTTCGGACGGATGTTGCACCTTGCACCGTGGATGTTGCACCCTGTAGATATCGATTATTCGGACGGCCATAACTTCTGGCTCGTTTTGAGTTACGGGAGCCATAACCAGTCCAAACGAAGGCCTCAGTGAGTTCTACGGCTCTAACAGCTTTCAGCCGTCAATGGATTGTTTAATGCCCAAAAAAGACTATCCGAATCTCAATCGGGTCTCGGAAGTTTTTTACCCTTCGTTTTTTCGACACGTGGATTTTTACTGTAAAACGAGAGTACCGTGGCTGGTCTTCGATTTTCCATCGCTGGAGAGTGGTGAACCATGGTACCGTTCCGTTTCAAATCCATGCACGCATTTCAAAAAGTTGTACGACACTGTTTCGCCATTTCGGACGGATGTTGCACCTTGCATCGTGGATGTTGCACCCTGTAGATATCGATTATTTGAACGGCCATAACTTCTGCCTCGTTTAGAGTTACGGGAGCCATAACCAGTCAAAACGAAGGCCTCAGTGCGCTAACAGCTTTCAGCTGTCAATGGATTGTTTAATGCCCAAAAAAGACTATCTGAATCTCAATCGGGTCTCGGAAGTTTTTTACCCTTCGTTTTTTCGACACGTGGATTTTTACGGTAAAACGGGAGTACCGTGGCTGGTCTTCGATTTATCATCGCTGGAGAATGGTGCACCATGGTACCGTTCCGTTTCAAATCCATGCACGCATTTCAAAAAGCCGTACGACAATGTTTCGCCATTTCGGACGGATGTTGCACCTTGCACCGTAGATGTTGCACCCTGTAGATATCAATTATTCGGACGGCCATAACTTCTGGCTCGTTTAGAGTTACGAGAGCCATAACCAGTCAAAACGAAGGCCTCAGTGAGTTCTATGGTTCTAACAGCTTTCAGCCGTCAATGGATTGTTTAATGCCCAAAAAAGACTATCCGAATCTCATTCGAGTCTCGGAAGTTTTTTACCCTTTGTTTTTTCGACACGTGGATTTTACGGTAAAACGGGAGTACCGTGGCTGGTCTTCGATTTACCATCGCTGGAGATTGGTGCACCATGGTAACATTCCGTTTCAAATCCATGCACGCATTTCAAAAAGTCGTACGACACTGTTTCGCCATTTCGGGCGGATGTTGCACCTTGCACCGTTGATGTTGCACCCTGTAGATATCGATTATTCGGACAGCCATAACTTCTGGCTCGTTTAGAGTTACGGGAGCCATAACCAGTCAAAACGAAGGCCTCAGTGAGTTCTACGGCTTTGACAGATTTCAGCCGTCAATGGATTTTTTATTGCCCAAAAAAGACTATCCGAATCTCAATCGGCTCTCGGACGTTTTTTACCCTTCGTTTTTTCGACACGTGGATTTTCACGGTAAAACGGGATTACCGAGGCTGGTCTTCGATTTACCATCACTGGAGAGTGGTGCATCATGGTACCGTTCCGTTTCAAATCCATGCACGCACTTCAAAAAGTCTAACGACACTGTTTCGCCATTTCGGACGGATGTTGCACCCTGCAGATATCGATTATTCGGATGGCCATAACTTCTGGCTCGCTTTGAGTTACGGGAGCCATAACCAGTCCAAACGAAGGCCTCAGTGAGTTCTATGGCTCTGACAGCTTTCAGCCGTCAATGGATTTTTTAATGCCCAAAAAAGACTATCCGAATCTCAATCGGGTCTCGGAAGTTTTTTACCCCTCGTTTTTTCGACACGTGGATTTTTACGGTAAAACGGGAGTACCGTGGCTGGTCTTCGATTTACTATCGCTGGAGAGTGGTGCACCATGGTACCATTCTATTTCAAATCCATGCACGCATTTCAAAAAGTCGTACGACACTGTTTCGCCATTTCGGACGGATGTTGCACCTTGCACCGTGGATGTTGCACCCTGTAGATATCGATTATTCGGACGGCCATAACTTCTGGCTCTTTAGATTTACGGGAGCCATAACCAGTCAAAACGAAGGCCTCAGTGAGTTCTACGGCTGTAACAGCTTTCAGCCGTCAATGGATAGTTTAATGCCCAAAAAAGACTATCCGAATCTCAATCGGGTCTCGGAAGTTTTTTACCCTTGTTTCTTCGACACGTGGATTTTTACGGTAAAACGGGAGTACCGTCGCTGGTCTTCGATTTACCATCGCTGGAGAGTGGTGCACCATGGTACCGTTCTGTTTCGAATCCATGCATGCATTTCAAAAAGTCGTACGACACTGTTTCGCCATTTCGGACGGATGTTGCAACTTGCATCGTGGATGTTGCACCCTGTAGATATCGATTATTCGGACGGCCATAACTTCTGGCTCGTTTAGAGTTACGGGAGCCATAACCAGTCCAAACGAAGGCCTCAGTGAGTTTTACGACTTTGATAGCTTTCAGCCGTCAATGGATAGTTTAATGCCCAAAAAAGACTATCCGAATCTCAATCGGGTATCTGAAGTTTTTTACCCTTGTTTCTTCGACACGTGGATTTTTACGGTAAAACGAGAGTACCGTGGCTGGTCTTCGATTTACCATCGCTGGAGAGTGGTGCACCATGGTACCGTTCTGTTTCGAATCCATGCATGCATTTCAAAAAGTCGTACGACACTGTTTCGCCATTTCGGACGGATGTTGCAACTTGCATCGTGGATGTTGCAACCTGTAGATATCGATTATTCGGACGGCCATAACTTCTGGCTCGTTTAGAGTTACGGGAGCCATAACCAGTCAAAACGAAGGCCTCAGTGCGCTAACAGCTTTCAGCTGTCAATGGATTGTTTAATGCCCAAAAAAGACTATCTGAATCTCAATCGGGTCTCGGAAGTTTTTTACCCTTCGTTTTTTCGACACGTGGATTTTTACGGTAAAACGGGAGTACCGTGGCTGGTCTTCGATTTATCATCGCTGGAGAATGGTGCACCATGGTACCGTTCCGTTTCAAATCCATGCACGAATTTCAAAAAGTCGTACGACACTGTTTCGCCATTTCGAACGGATGTTGCACCTTACACCGTGGATGTTGCACCCTGTAGATATCGATTATTCGGACAGGCTTAGCTTCTTGCTCGTTTAGAGTTACGGGAGCCATAATCAGTCCAAACAAAGGCCTCAGTGAGTTCTACGGCTCTGACCGCTTTCAGCCGTCAATGGATTGTTTAATGCCCAAAAAAGACTATCCGAATCTCAATCGGGTCTCGAAAGTTTTTTACCCTTCGTTTTTTCGACACGTGGATTTTTACGGTAGAACGGGAGTACCGTGGCTGGTCTTCGATTTACCATCGCTGGAGAGTGGTGCACCATGGTACCGTTCCATTTCAAATCCATGCACGCATTTGAAAAAGTCGTACGACACTGTTTTGCCATTTCGGACGGATGTTGCACCTTGCACCGTTGATGTTGCACCCTGTAGATATCGATTATTCGGACGGCCATGACTTCTGGCTCGTTTAGAGTTACGAGAGCCATAACCAGTCAAAACGAAGGCCTCAGTGCTCTAACTGTTTTCAGCCGTCAATGGATTGTTTAATGCCCAAAAAAGACTATCGAATCTCAATCGGGTCTCGGAAGTTTTTTACCCTTCGTTTTTTACGACACGTGGATTTTTACGGTAAAACGGGAGTACCGTGGCTGGTCTTCGATTTATCATCACTGGAGAGTGGTGCACCATGGTACCGTTCCGTTTCAAATCCACGCACGCATTTCAAAAATTCGTACGACACTGTTTCGCCATTTTTGACGGATGTTGCACCTTGCATCGTGGATGTTGCACCCTGTAGATATCGATTATTCGGACGGCCATAACTTCTGGCTCGTTTAGAGTTACGGGAGCCATAACCAGTCCAAACGAAGGCCTCAGTGAGTTCTACGGCTCTGACAGCTTTTAGCCGTCAATGGATTGTTTAATGCCCAAAAAAGACTATCCGAATCTCAATAGGGTCTCGGAAGTTTTTTACCCTTCGTTTTTTCGACACGTGGATTTTCACGGTAAAACGGGATTACCGTGGCTGGTCTTCGATTTACCATCACTGGAGAGTGGTGCATCCTGGTACCGTTCCGTTTCAAATCCATGCACGCATTTCAAAAAGTCTAACGACACTGTGGCGCCATTTCAGACGGATGTTGCACCCTGTAGATATCGATTATTCGGACGGCCATAACTTCTGGCTCGTTTTGAGTTACGGGAGCCATAACCAGTCCAAACGAAGGCCTCAGTGAGTTCTACGGATCTAACAGCTTTCAGCCGTCAATGGATTGTTTAATGCCCAAAAAAGACTATTCGAATCTCAATCGGGTCTCGGAAGTTTTTTACCCTTCGTTTTTTCGACACGTGGATTTTTACTGTAAAACGAGAGTACCGTGGCTGGTCTTCGATTTTCCATCGCTGGAGAGTGGTGCACCATGGTACCGTTCCGTTTCAAATCCATGCACGCATTTCAAAAAGTTGTACGACACTATTTCGCCATTTCGGACGGATGTTGCACCTTGCATCGTGGATGTTGCACCCTGTAGATATCGATTATTTGAACGGCCATTACTTCTGCCTCGTTTAGAGTTACGGGAACCATAACCAGTCAAAACGAAGGCCTCGGTGAGTTCTACGGCTCTAATAGCTTTCAGCCGTCAATGGATTGTTTAATGCCCAATAAATACTATCCGAATCTCAATCGGGTCTCGGAAGTTTTTTACCCTTTGTTTTTTCGACACATGGATTTTTACGGTAAAACGGGAGTACCGTAGCTGCTCGTTGATTTACCATCGCTAGGGAGTGATGCACCATGGTAACATTCCGTTTCAAATCCATGCACGCATTTCAAAAAGTTGTACGACGCCGTTTCGCCATTTCGGACGGATGCTGCACCTTGCACCGTGGATGTTGCACCATGTAGATATCGATTATTCGGACGGCTATAACTTCGGGCTCGTTTAGAGTTACGGGAGCCATAACCAGTCAAAACGAAGGCCTCAGTGAGTTCTACGGCTTTGATTGCTTTCAGCGGTCAATGGATTGTTTAATGCCCAAAAAAGACTATCCGAATCTTAATCGGGTCTCGGAAGTTTTTTACCCTTCGTTTTTTCGACAGGTGGATTTTTACGGTAAAACGGGATTACCGTGGCTGGACTTCGATTTACCATCGCTGGAGAGTGGTCCACCATGGTACCGTTCCGTTTCAAATCCATGCACGCATTTCAAAAAGTCGTACGACACTGTTTCGGCATTTCGGACGGATGTTGCACCTTGCACTGTGGATGTTGCACCCTGTAGATATCGATTATTCGGACGGCCATAACTTCTGGCTCGTTTAGAGTTACGGGAGCCATATCCAGTCAAAACGAAGGCCTCGGTGTGTTTTATGGCTCTGACAGCTTTCAGCCGTCAATGGATTGTTTAATGCCCAAAAAAGACTATCCGAATCTCAATCGGGCCTCGGAAGTTTTTTACCCTTCGTTTTTTCGACACGTGGATTTTTACGGTAAAAGGGGATTACCGTGGCTGGTCTTCGATTTAACATCGCTGGAGAGTGGTACACCATGGTATCGTTCCGTTTCAAATCAATGCACGCATTTCAAAAAGTCGTACGACACTGTTTTGCCATTTCGAACGGATGTTGCACCTTGCACCATGGATGTTGCACCCTGTAGATATCGATTATTCAGACGGCCTTAACTTCTGGCTCGTTTAGAGTTACGGGAGCCATAACCAGTCCAAACGAAGGCCTCGGTGAGTTCTACGGCTCTGACCACTTTCAGCCGTCAATGGACTGTTTAATGCCCAAAAAGGACTATCCGAATCTCAATCGGGTCTCGGAAGTATTTTACCCTTCATTTTTTCGACAAGTGGATTTTTACGGTAAAACGGGAGTACCGTGGCTGGTCTTCGATTTTCCATCGCTGGGGAGTGGTGCACCATGGTACCATTCCGTTTCAAATCCATGCACGCATTTCAAAAAGCAGTACGACACTCTTTCGCCATTTCGGACGGATGTTGCACCTTGCACCGTGGATGTTGCACCCCATAGATATCGATTATTCGGACGGCCATAACTTCTGACTCGTTTTAGAGTTACGGGAGCCATAACCAGTCCAAACGAAGGCCTCAATGAGTTCTACGGCTCTAACAGCTTTCAGCCGTCAATGGATTGTTTAATGCCAAAAAAAGACTATCCGAATCTCAATCGGGTCTCGGAAGTTTTTTACCCTTCGTTTTTTTCGACACGTGGATTTTTCCGGCAAAACGGGAGTACCGTGGTTGGTCTTCGATTTACCATCGCTGGAGAGTGGTGCACCATGGCACCGTTCCGTTTCAAATCCATGCACACATTTCAAAAAGTCGTACGACACTGTTTCGGCATTTCGGACGGATGTTGCACTTTGCACCGTGGATGTTGCACCCTGTAGATATCGACTATTCGGACGGCCATAACTTCTGGCTCGTTTAGAGTTACGGGAGCCATATCCAGTCAAAACGAAGGCCTCAGTGAGTTCTATGGCTCTGACAGCTTACAGCCGTCAATGGATTGTTTAATGCCTAAAAAAGACTATCCGAATCTCAATCGGGTCTCCGAAGTTTTTTACTCTTCGTTTTTTCGACACGTGGATTTTTACGGTAAAACGGGAGTACCGTGGCTGGTTTTCGATTTACCATCGCTGGAGAGTGGTGCACCATGGCACCATTCCGTTTCAAATCCATGCACGTATTTCAAAAATTCGTACGACACTGTTTCGCCATTTCGGACGGATGTTGCACCTTGCACCGTTGATGTTGCACCCTGTAGATATCGATTATTCGGGCGGCCATAACTTCTGGCTCGTTTAGAGTTACGGGATCCATAACCAGTCAAAACGAAGGCCTCAGTGAGTTCTACGGCTCTGACAGCTTTCGGCCTTTAATGGATTTTTTAATGCCCAAAAAAGACTATTCGAATCTCAATCGGGTCTCGAAAGTTTTTTACCCTTCATTTTTTCGACACGTGGATTTTTACGGTAAAAGGGGATTACCGTGGCTGGTCTTCGATTTACCATCGCTGGAGAGTGGTACACCATGGTATCGTTCCGTTTCAAATCAATGCACGCATTTCAAAAAGTCGTACGACACTGTTTTGCCATTTCGAACGGATGTTGCACCTTGCACCATGGATGTTGCACCCTGTAGATATCGATTATTCAGACGGCCTTAACTTCTGGCTCGTTTAGAGTTACGAGAGCCATAACCAGTCCAAACGAAGGCCTCAGTGAGTTCTACGGCTCTGACCACTTTCAGCCATCAATGGGCTGTTTAATGCCCAAAAAAAACTATCCGAATCTCAATCGGGTCTCGGAAGTTTTTTACCCTTCATTTTTTCGACAAGTGGATTTTTACGGTAAAACGGGAGTACCGTGGCTGGTCTTCGATTTACCATCGCTGGGGAGTGGTGCACCATGGTACCATTCCGTTTCAAATCCATGCACGCATTTCAAAAAGCAGTACGACACTCTTTCGCCATTTCGGACGGATGTTGCACCTTGCACCGTGGATGTTGCACCCTGTAGATATCGATTATTCGGACGGCCATAACTTCTGACTCGTTTAGAGTTACGGGAGCCATAACCAGTCCAAACGAAGGCCTCAGTGAGTTCTACGGCTCTAACAGCTTTCAGCCGTCAATGGATTGTTTAATGCCAAAAAAAGACTATCCGAATCTCAATCGGGTCTCGGAAGTTTTTTACCCTTCGTTTTTTTCGACACGTGGATTTTTACGGTAAAACGGGAGTACCGTGGCTGGTCTTCGATTTCCCATCGCTGGGGAGTGGTTCACCATGGTACCGTTCCGTTTCAAATCCATGCACGCATTTCAAAAAGTCGTACGACACTGTTTCGGCATTTCGGACGGATGTTGCACCTTGCACCGTGGATGTTGCACCCTGCAGATATCGATTATTCAGACGGCCTTAACTTCTGGCTCGTTTGGAGTTACGAGAGCCATAACCAGTCCAAACGAAGGACTCAGTGAGTTCTACGGCTCTGATAACTTTCAGCCGTCAATGGGCTGTTTAATGCCCAAAAAAGACTATCCGAATCTCAATCGGGTCTCGGAAGTTTTTTACCCTTCATTATTTCGAAAAGTGGATTTTTACGGTAAAACGGGAGTACCGTGGCTGGTCTTCGATTTACTGTGACGACCGCCCATGACTCCCGCACCAAAACAAGGAAATAATACGCTGAAAGGTGTGCCAGGCAGCCATGGACGATAGTCAGGGTAAAACAAAACAAAAGAATCTCTATCGCATAACTCACGTCGCATGGATAAAATACAATAGAGAAATATAATATAGTGAAGCTCCATAGAACAGAACATCATCATATAAGTATCATAGTAGTTTTATACAATCATCCACACAAATCTATACATGAAAGCCTCACTACAAATCGCTCAACCAAATATAGCAGCGGATACCCAGTACATATAGTAAGAAAACTAATATGCAAAGCCTTCTGCTCGTCTTCGTCATCTTCAGCATAGAACTCCTAGCACAGCACCTGTCACCTGCTACCTAGTCTGCCCATCCCAAACATGGATGAACAGCCCAAGGTAATAAGAGGAGACATAAAACCTTGAGTCAGACAAAGTCTTAGTGAGCAGTAAATTAACTATCAAACATACCAAAAGAGCATAAGGGATAAAAGGAATAGGAACCAAACCATCCCACTCCACCTCTTTCTACAGTGATAGCCCCAGACACACACTAAGGAGAAGCAATCATAGCATAACCGGTAACTAAAGTAAAACAATAATCACTCGAGTCAAGGACGATGTTTTCCAAATACAGACCCCCAAGGCCTAAACCAAGATCAGATAAGCACCCAGAAAACACCGCTCTTGAGACCGAATGATGATACAACCAAACATCCATGACTCTGGCTATCACTGTTAACTTTGCCTTGATTTCACCGTTAGTTGAATGACCACCTGTCAAGGGCTAATGGTAACCCCGGTCTAGACATAACTCCGCACGTCATCGTGACCCGTGCCTAAGCCGAACGCATCAGCCCAGAGTACTAGCACGTCATCGTGACCCGTGCTTGGAACGTCATCGTGACCCGTTCCAACGTACCCTTGCTTCGAGTATGCTAGAACCTTCAACAACGATGAGATCTTAGCCTCCTAGTCATCCTCCTTGACGACTATTTCCATACTAGCTCAGGCGCCTCTCAAGCTAACCATTATCCACACCAACCCGGACCGCATCACCGAGTTATAACTTCGCACGTCGTCATGACCCGTGCTTGGAACGTCGTAGTGACCCGTCCCATCACAACATATGTCTTGCCTCATCACATCATAGCAAAGTCTCTTATCTTGGAACGTCATCATGACCCGTCCCATCTCAACATAAGCCTTTCCGCTTAGCTTTTGAATCATCTCCAACCATCTTGTTCCAAATCAACTACAAGCTAACTTGAAACAATCAAATCTATCATACATTCAATCAATCAATCATTAATACAACCAATCAAGCATTCAAACAAGATTTAACAAGCAGTATCAACTATAATGGCAATTTCGTAAATAATTGAGCATAAGTCCAACATATGTGAAATCATGGTTTTTAGCATAGATCTATCGAATATAAAACATGGGTTTTGTCTCTAATACTTGTTAAATAAACTTGCATAAGTAAACATCTTCAAAAACCATGGATCTACACTTGGATCTAAGAAAAATGCACAAAATCACTAACTACAACACTCCAACAAGTCACCAATCCAATATACTCCTTTGGATCTGCGTGAGAGATAACTACTACTCACCAAATCACCCAAACACTATGAAAACTAAACACTTCAGATCTGGACAGCGGAGATCAAGGCTTGATCCGGCAATATCTCGCTTCAATCGATGAAATCTAGCTCAAACGGATGAAGATCTTCAACTTTGGCGCTTGAATCTTCAAACTCGATCTTCGATCTTGGATGGATGTTAGAATTAGATTGGAATGGAGAAAAGAAGATGAAGAAATGTTGTAGTCGAGTCTTCAAAATGGCAGCACTTCGTCGCTTCAAAAACCGGTGCCAAAAAGTGAGCCAAACCCCTCTATTTATAGGCTGAATTCCCCCTGAGTCGCTGCCCCCTTGAGTCGCCGCCGACCTAACATGAGTCGTCCACGACCTAACCTTGCCGACTCAAGAACCTGCCGACTCAACCACCTAACCAATACTGCCTAAAACATGCACGCGACCTAACACTCTGCGCACCTACCGACTCACGACCTAACACACGGCCTGCCCAAAACTCTTAGCCGACTTACGACTCAATACAAGTGCCGACCTAACCCCTAGCCGACTCAACTACGATGCCGACTCACGACCTATGGCCTCACCGACTCATCAACACACTGCCAAGCCTTAAGCCACTAACTCGCCCACGACTTAAGCTATAACCTGGTAACTCCTATGAGTCGTAACTCGTGCACTAGTTATCTCTGCAACATGTTAACCCTTCAACTCCTTAGGTCGTAGCATACTAACTCGCTAACCCCTATGAGTCGGTCTTCCTACTGACTCGTCCACCACTATGAGTCGTTGTCTACCTGTTAACTCGGTCACTCTATGAGTCGGTCCTAATTCTAACATGCCAACCCACTGACTCGGCATAGACCATGAGTCGTTTCCTCCTCTTGACTCGGTCACATACCCTTAAGTCGTCCACGACTTATCTATTAGTCGGTCACGACTCATCACTTGCACTCGGGTCAACTCCTAAACGAATCAAGCTAGAGGCAACACAAACAACACTATCGACCTGCAAATTCTACGATCTATCGACACGAAAAATACGGGTCGTTACATTCTCTCCCCCTTAGGAATTTCGCCCCCGAAATTCCAAGCAAACAACAGCAATCACAATTATTCCGCATGCCTACCATCCATAGCAATCAACAAACCATGCATCCAATTCTATCCTAGCATGCAGAATTCTAAGACTTAGAACAAGCTACAAATTCATGAGATGTCACGACACTTTAGGGCCATACCTCGAAGAGTCCGGGATGAGCTGCCTTCATCCTCTCTTCCTCCTCCCATGTACAGTCGTTAACATCATCACTCCATTGTACCTTGAGCAACGTAATCGTCTTCCTCCTAAGCTGTTTCGTATCGGTTTCAACAATACGAAGCGGCTCACGAGGTCTCGTACCCACGGGATCAACCTCTAAGTCTTCGCAGCTATCAGCAGAATCCACCGTACTCGGGTCATGCACATACTTCCGTAGATAAGATACATGAAAAACATTGTGCACACCCGCCATCTTTTCCGGTAACTCCAACCTATAAGCGAGCTTTCCAATTCGCTCGATAATCGGAAATGGTCCAACAAATCTCGGAGTCAATTTCCCTTTCTTCCCGAATCTAATAACATTCTTCAATGGAGAAATCTTCACAAAAACCATATCACCTACGTCGAATTCCAAATCCTTTCGACGGTTATCGGCATAACTTTTCTGACGATCCTGGGCTGCCTTCATTCTTTGCCGAATGATCTCTATACCATCCGAAGTCTGTCGAATCATCTCTGGCCCAAGTATCAGCTTTTCTCCAGTTCCCAACCAACATGTCGGAGAGTTACACGGTCTTCCATATAATGCCTCATATGGTGCCATACCAATACTCGACTGATAACTGTTATTATAAGCAAATTCCACCAAATGAAGGTGATCTTCCCATGATCCTCCGAAGTCCAAAACACATGCTCTAAGAAGATCTTCCAAAACTCGGTTGCCTCTCTCAGTCTGACCATCTGTTTGAGGGTGATAAGCTGTACTCAAACACAACTCAGTTCCCAAAACTTCCTGGAAGCTCTTCCAAAATCCACTAGTGAACAATGGATCTCGATCGCTCACTATACTCTTCGGAACACCATGGAAACGAACTATCCACTTCACATACAGTTCAGCCAACTTCGATGCAGTCCTAGTCGATCGAACAGGAATGAATCTTGCACTTTTAGTCAAACGATCTACAATGACCCAAATCCCTTCATTTCCCGCTCTTGTCCTAGGTAGACCATCGATAAAATCCATCGACACTTGCTCCCACTTCCATGTAGGAACCTCTAATGGCTGAAGCAATCCACTGGGCTTCTTCTGCTCAGCTTTTACTAACTGGCAGTTCATACACTTGGAAATAAAACTTCCAACATCTTTCTTCATACCTTCCCAGTAGTAAGCTCTCTTCATATCCCGATACATCTTATTTCCACCTGGATGAATCGTCAACTTCGAGTGATGACTCTCCCTTAGAACTTCATCTCTCAATCCATCTACATCGGGAACAACCAATCGTCCTTGCTTTCGAAGCCAACCCTCTCGATCGACCTCGAACCCTTTATCCTTCTCCGGGTCCAACCCGGATTCCAAATCACGGATAATCTTGACAAGCTTATTATCTCTCCTTTGGCTCTCGCCAATTCTTTCCACAAGAGTAGGCCTTATCGACAAGTTTGCCAACATCTTAGGTTCCAATTCACATCTAGGCCTGAAGTCAAATCCAGCCAAATACTCGAGACTCTTCCATTCCGAAAACATGGCTCCCAATCCTGCATGTCTTCGACTTAACGCATCTGCCACTACGTTACCTTTTCCTGGAGTATAGGCTATACCAAAATCATAAGATGCTAAAAACTCTAGCCACCTTTGCTGTCGAAGATTCAAATCCTTTTGGGAGAACAGATACTTTAACGACTTATGATCCGTAAACAACTCGAATCTAACTCCCAATAAGTAATGTCTCCACATCTTCAAAGCAAACACAATCGCCGCTAACTCCAAATCATGAGTCGGATAATTCGTTTCATGCGGCTTCAGTTGTCGACTAGCATACGCAACAACTTTATCCTTCTGCATTAGCACCGCTCCTAGTCCAGTGCCACATGCATCGGTGTAAACCACCATCTCATCATTCCCACTTGGAATAGTCAAAACAGGAGCACTCGTCAGTCGCTCTTTCAGGATTACAAAAGCTTGCTCACACTTATCATCCCATCTGAACACCTGGTTCTTCTTTGTCAATCCTGTCAACGGTGCAGCTATCTTGGAAAAGTCTTTGATAAACCGACGATAATATCCTGCTAATCCAAGAAAACTTCTCACATCAGATGCATTCTTAGGTCTAACCCAATCCTGGATCGCTGCCACCTTAGCGGGATCAACCGCTATTCCATTTCCAGAGATAACATGGCCTAAGAACCTCACTTCACCCTTCCAGAAGTGACACTTCGAAAACTTAGCCTTCAGCTGATGTTTCCGTAAGATTTCCAAAACAATCCTCAAGTGCGTCTTGTGCTCTTCCTCAGTTCTGGAATAAATCAGAATATCATCCACGAACACAAGCACGAACTTATTCAACTGATCTCTGAACACTCTACTCATAAGATCCACAAAATATGCTGGTGCGTTAGTCAATCCAAACGGCATTACCAGCCACTCATAAAACCCGAATGGTGTCCTGAAAGCAGTCTTCGGCACACTATCCTTCGCCACTCTCAACTGGTGAAATCCCGTTGCCAAATCCATCTGAGAAAACACCTTAGCCTCGTGAAGCTGATCAAACAAGTCATCTATTCTCGGCAATGGATACTTGTTCTTCTTAGTTACCTTATTCAGCTCACGATAATCAACACACAACCTCAACGATCCATCCGCTTTGGTTGCGAACACAACTGGTGCACCCCATTCGGACACACTACGCTGAATGAATCCTTTCCGCAAAAGGTCATCAACCTGCACCCTCAACTCTAGCTGCTCCCTAGGCGCCATCCGCCTAAGAGGCATCACAACAGGTCCGGCTCCCTCAACTAGATCGATACGAAACTCGATCTCCCTATGCGGCGGTAACCCTTTGACTTCGTCAAAGACATCATCAAATCCATTCACAATAGGCACCGATGACAGTCCATTCCGTGGAATAACCAGCGAATACATGAAGCTCATGAAGACGCCTTCCTCATGCTTACATCGTATCACAACCTTTCGCCCTTCCACATTCCCAACTGTCACCTCAAGCCTCTCACAATCAATCCTTGCCGCATACTTCCTAAGCCAGTCCATACCCAAAATAATTCTGAACCCCGCAAAGTTCAGAACAAAGCAATCACAAATAAACGAGCAATCATGACTCGACACAACTAGGCCATGGCATATCATACACAAATATGACGAACCCCCCACTGGATTAGCCACAACCAATGGCCTATCAACAATATCCGGTTTCAAACCTAACCGGCCTACCAAATCATCACAAACAAAAGAATGCGACGCTCCAGTATCAAACAACACTCTAACTGGAACACCACAGACGGAAAGAGTACCTTGAACCACCACACTCTTCCCCTTCTCTTCAGGAGTAGGAGCTTTCGAAGATGATGCAACAGCCCCCAAAGCATAGGCTTGCACAACCTGCCTATCTTTCCTTGGTTCTGGACAGTCCTTCTTGATATGTCCCAGCTTATCACAGTTGTGACACTTCAACTGTACCTTTGGGTTCTTGCAATCCCGGGAGAGATGACCCTTCTGTCGGCAGTTGTAGAAGGTCACTTCACCTCTCGGCTTCTTCTGGCCATCCTTACCTTTCTGTTGCTGCTGCTTCCTCTTCCTATTTCCACCCTGCTGTGGTTTAGATCCTTCCCTGGATACAGCAACAACAGAATTTTCCTTAGGGAATAAACTCTCATGCCTAAGAGCTTTCTCCACAAGCTTCTCAAATGGATCGTCCAGATGATCCACTAACTGCCTCCCAAGATAAGCATCCAGACCAGTCACAAACTTTTCATTCTTCTGGTAGGGAGAATCAATATATGATCTGGCATACTTAGACAAAGCTTCGAACTCAGAAATATACTCAAGAACAGGCCTCCCACCCTGCTTGAGCTCCACAAACCTCTTAAACAAGACCGATTTCTGAGCAGTAGAGATGAACTTAGCTTCAAATCTAACTTGGAATTGTTCCCAAGTAATCTCTTCTTCTGGGGTATCTATAGTGATAGAATTCCACCAATCAGCAGCTCTTCCCTGAAGCTGTCTCGATGCAAGTTTCCTCTTGGTTGCATCCTCAATCCCCAAGTCACCAAGGATCCTTCGGCAAGCATCAATCCAACTCTGCACTTCAATAGTCGATTCCGTCCCTAAGAAGACCTTCCCTCCAAGAGCAGTATAATCCTTACAGAGCTTGGCAAAATCCACTGGTCTTGGAGCTTGGACCTGAACTCCCACATCCACAGATGATCCTGAAGCTGGTATTCTCCTCATGATTGAAGTCATCATGGCCTCAAACATAGGAGCATAATCAACAGCTTCTCTAGCAGCACGGCTATCCCTCGCAGCTTGTCTCTCACTTCGACTCATCCTTAATATCTGTAAAAAGGAATGATTAAAACACCTTAAGAAACAACTGCATAAGGAGTTCAAATCCTTCTAAACTACTATATTATATATAGTAATCGTCCATCAAAATACAATTACGTCTCTCTTACGTAGTTACGTCAGCGAGCGTTGGCTAAAATCGATTAACCAAAGCTCTGATACCAAATGTGACGACCGCCCATGACTCCTGCACCAAAACAAGGAAATAATGCGCTGAAAGGTGTGCCAGGCAGCCATGGACGATAGTTAGGGTAAAACAAAACAAAAGAATCTCTATCGCATAACTCACATCGCATGGATAAAATACAATAGAGAAATATAATATAGTGAAGCTCCATAGAACAGAACATCATCATATAAGTATCATAGTAGTTTTATACAATCATCCACACAAATCTATACATGAAAGCCTCACTACAAATCGCTCAACCAAATATAGCAGCGGATACCCAGTACATATAGTAAGAAAACTAATATGCAAAGCCTTCTACTCGTCTTCGTCATCTTCAGCGTAGAACTCCTAGCACAGCACCTGTCACCTGCTACCTAGTCTGCCCATCCCAAACATGGATGAACAGCCCAAGGTAATAAGAGGAGACATAAAACCTTGAGTCAGACAAAGTCTTAGTGAGCAGTAAATTAACTATCAAACATACCAAAAGAGCATAAGGGATAAAAGGAATAGGAACCAAACCATCCCACTCCACCTCTTTCTACAGTGATAGCCCCAGACACACACTAAGGAGAAGCAATCATAGCATAACCGGTAACTAAAGTAAAACAATAATCACTCGAGTCAAGGACGATGTTTTCCAAATACAGACCCCCAAGGCCTAAACCAAGATCAGATAAGCACCCAGAAAACACCGCTCTTGAGACCGAATGATGATACAACCAAACATCCATGACTCTGGCTATCACTGTTAACTTTGCCTTGATTTCACCGTTAGTTGAATGACCACCTGTCAAGGGCTAATGGTAACCCCGGTCTAGACATAACTCCGCACGTCATCGTGACCCGTGCCTAAGCCGAACGCATCAGCCCAGAGTACTAGCACGTCATCGTGACCCGTGCTTGGAACGTCATCGTGACCCGTTCCAACGTACCCTTGCTTCGAGTATGCTAGAACCTTCAACAACGATGAGATCTTAGCCTCCTAGTCATCCTCCTTGACGACTATTTCCATACTAGCTCAAGCGCCTCTCAAGCTAACCATTATCCACACCAACCCGGACCGCATCACCGAGTTATAACTTCGCACGTCGTCATGACCCGTGCTTGGAACGTCGTAGTGACCCGTCCCATCACAACATATGTCTTGCCTCGTCACATCATAGCAAAGTCTCTTATCTTGGAACGTCATCATGACCCGTCCCATCTCAACATAAGCCTTTCCGCTTAGCTTTTGAATCATCTCCAACCATCTTGTTCCAAATCAACTACAAGCTAACTTGAAACAATCAAATCTATCATACATTCAATCAATCAATCATTAATACAACCAATCAAGCATTCAAACAAGATTTAACAAGCAGTATCAACTATAATGGCAATTTCGTAAATAATTGAGCATAAGTCCAACATATGTGAAATCATGGTTTTTAGCATAGATCTATCGAATATAAAACATGGGTTTTGTCTCTAATACTTGTTAAATAAACTTGCATAAGTAAACATCTTCAAAAACCATGGATCTACACTTGGATCTAAGAAAAATGCACAAAATCACTAACTACAACACTCCAACAAGTCACCAATCCAATATACTCCTTTGGATCCGCGTGAGAGATAACTACTACTCACCAAATCACCCAAACACTATGAAAACTAAACACTTCAGATCTGGACAGCGGAGATCAAGGCTTGATCCGGCAATATCTCGCTTCAATCGATGAAATCTAGCTCAAACGGATGAAGATCTTCAACTTTGGCGCTTGAATCTTCAAACTCGATCTTCGATCTTGGATGGATGTTAGAATTAGATTGGAATGGAGAAAAGAAGATGAAGAAATGTTGTAGTCGAGTCTTCAAAATGGCAGCACTTCGTCGCTTCAAAAACCGGTGCCAAAAAGTGAACCAAACCCCTCTATTTATAGGCTGAATTCCCCCTGAGTCGCTGCCCCCTTGAGTCGCCGCCGACCTAACATGAGTCGTCCACGACCTAACCTTGCCGACTCAAGAACCTGCCGACTCAACCACCTAACCAATACTGCCTAAAACATGCACGCGACCTAACACTCTGCGCACCTACCGACTCACGACCTAACACACGGCCTGCCCAAAACTCTTAGCCGACTTACGACTCAATACAAGTGCCGACCTAACCCCTAGCCGACTCAACTACGATGCCGACTCACGACCTATGGCCTCACCGACTCATCAACACACTGCCAAGCCTTAAGCCACTAACTCGCCCACGACTTAAGCTATAACCCGGTAACTCCTATGAGTCGTAACTCGTGCACTAGTTATCTCTGCAACATGTTAACCCTTCAACTCCTTAGGTCGTAGCATACTAACTCGCTAACCCCTATGAGTCGGCCTTCCTACTGACTCGTCCACCACTATGAGTCATTGTCTACCTGTTAACTCGGTCACTCTATGAGTCGGTCCTAATTCTAACATGCCAACCCACTGACTCGGCATAGACCATGAGTCGTTTCCTCCTCTTGACTCGGTCACATACCCTTAAGTCGTCTACGACTTATCTATGAGTCGGTCACGACTCATCACTTGCACTCGGGTCAACTCCTAAACGACTCAAGCTAGAGGCAACACAAACAACACTATCGACCTGCAAATTCTACGATCTATCGACACGAAAAATACGGGTCGTTACATTTACCATCGCTGGGGAGTGGTGCACCATGGTACCATTCCGTTTCAAATCCATGCACGCATTTCAAAAAGCAGTACGACACTCTTTCGCCATTTCGGACGGATGTTGCACCTTGCACCGTGGATGTTGGACCCTGTATATATCGATTATTCGGACGGCCATAACTTCTGACTCGTTTAGAGTTACGGGAGCCATAACCAGTCCAAACGAAGGCCTCAGTGAGTTCTACGGCTCTAACAGCTTTCAACCGTCAATGGATCGTTTAATGCCAAAAAAAGACTATCCGAATCTCAATCGGGTCTCGGAAGTTTTTTACCCTTCGTTTTTTTCGACACGTGGATTTTTACGGTAAAACGGGAGTACCGTGGCTGGTCTTCGATTTACCATCGCTGGAGAGTGGTGCACCATGGTACCGTTCCGTTTCAAATCCAAGCACGCATTTCAAAAAGTCGTACGACACTGTTTCGGCATTTCGGACAGATGTTGCACCTTGCACCGTGGATGTTGCACCCTGTAGATATCGATTATTCGGACGGCCATAGCTTCTGGCTCGTTTAGAGTTACGGGAGCCATATCCAGTCAAAACGAAGGCCTCAGTGAGTTCTATGGCTCTGACAGCTTACAGCCGTCAATGGATTGTTTAATGCCTAAAAAAGACTATCCGAATCTCAATCGGGTCTCCGAAGTTTTTTACTCTTCGTTTTTTCGACACGTGGATTTTTACGGTAAAACGGGAGTACCGTGGCTGGTTTTCGATTTACCATCGCTGGAGAGTGGTGCACCATGGCACCATTCCGTTTCAAATCCATGCACGCATTTCAAAAATTCGTACGACACTATTTCGCCATTTCGGACGGATGTTGCACCTTGCACCGTTGATGTTGCACCCTATAGATATCGATTATTCGGACGGCCATAACTTCTGGCTCGTTTAGAGTTACGGAGCCATAACCATTCCAAACGAAGGCCTCAATGAGTTCTACGGCTCTAACAGCTTTCAGCCGTCAATGGATTGTTTAATGCCAAAAAAAGACTATCCGAATCTCAATCGGGTCTCGGAAGTTTTTTACCCTTCGTTTTTTTCGACACGTGGATTTTTACGGTAAAACGGGAGTACAGTGGCTGGTCTTCGATTTACCATCGCTGGAGAGTGGTGCACCATGGTACCTTTCCGTTTCAAATCCATGCACGCATTTCAATAAGTCGTACGACACAGTTTCGCCATTTCGGACGGATGTTGCACCTTGCACCGTGGATGTTGCACCCTATAGATATCGATTATTCGGACGGCCATAACTTTTGGATCGTTTAGAGTTACGGGAGCCATAACCAGTCCAAACGAAGGCCTCAGTGAGTTCTATGGCTCTGACCGCTTTAAGCCGTCAACGGATTGTTTAATGCCCAAAAAAGACTATCCGAATCTCAATCGGGTCTTAGAAGTTTTTTACCCTTCGTTTTTTCGACACTTGGATTTTTACGGTAAAACGGGATTACCCTGGCTGGTCTTCGATTTACCATCACTGGAGAGTAGTGCACCATGGTACCGTTCCGTTTCAAATCCATGCATGCATTTCAAAAAGTCGTACGACACTGTTTCTCCATTTCGGACGGATGTTGCACCTTGCACCATGGATGTTGCACACTGTAGATATCGATTATTCGGACGGCCATAACTTCTGGCTCGTTTAGAGTTACGGGAGCCATAACCTGTCAAAACGAAGGACTCAGTGAGTTCTTCGGCTTTGACAGCTTTCAGCCGTCAATGGATTTTTTAATGCCCAAAAAAGACTATCTGAATCTCAATCGGGTCTTGGAAGTTTTTTACCCTTCGTTTTTTCGACACGTGAATTTTTTCGGTAAAACGGGAATACCGTGGCTGGTCTTCGATTTAACATCGCTGGAGAGTGGTGCACCATGGTACCATTCCATTTCAAATCCATGCACGCATTTCAAAAAGTTGTACGACACTATTTCGCCATTTCGGACGAATGTTGCACCTTGCACCGTGGATGTTGCACCCTATAGATATCGATTATTCGGAAGGGCTTAACTTCTGGCTCGTTTAGAGTTACGGGAGCCATAATCAGTCCAAACGAAGGCCTCGGTGAGTTCTACGGCTCTGATGGCTTTCAGCCGTCAATGGATTGTTTAATGCCCAAAAAAGACAATCCGAATCTCAATCGGGTCTCGGAAGTTTTTTACCCTTCGTTTTTTCGACACGTGGATTTTTACGGTAAAACGGGAATACCGTGGCTGGTCTTCGATTTACCATCGCTGGAGAGTGGTGCACCATGGTACCGCTCCGTTTCAAATCCATGCACGCATTTCAAAAAGTCGTACGACACTGTTTCACCGTTTCGGACGGATGTTGCAACTAGCACCGATGATGTTGCACCCTGTAGATATCGATTATTCGGACGGCCATAACTTCTGGCTCGTTTAGAGTTACGGGAGCCATAACCAGTCAAAACGAAGGCCTCAGTGAGTTCTACGGCTATGATAGCTTTCAGCCGTCAATGGATTGTCTAATGCCTAAAAAAGACTATCCGAATCTCAATCGGGTCTCGGAAGTTTTTTACCCTTCATTTTTTCGACACATGGATTTTTACGGTAAAAGGGGATTACCGTGGCTGGTCTTCGATTTACCATCGCAGGAGAGTGGTACACCATGGTACTGTTCCATTTCAAATCCATGCACGCATTTCAAAAAGTCGTACGACACTGTTTCGCCATTTCGGACGGATGTTGCATCTTGCACCGTGGATGTTGCACCCTGTAGATATCGATTATTCGGGCGGCCATAACTTCTGGCTCGTTTAGAGTTACGGGAGCCATAACCAGTCCAAACGAAAGCCTAAGTGAGTTCTATGGCTCTGACCGCTTTCAGCCGTCAATGGATTGTTTAATGCCCAAAAAAGACTATCCAAATCTCAATCGGGTCTCGGAAGTTTTTTACCCTTCGTTTTTTCGACACGTGGATTTTTACGGTAAAACGGGAGTACTGTGGCTGGTCTTCGATTTACCATAGCTGGAGAGTGGTGGACTATGGTGCCGTTCCGTTTCAAATCCATGCACGCCTTTCAAAAAGTCGTAAGACACTGTTTCGCCATTTCGGACGGATGTTGCACCTTGCACCGTGGATGTTGCACCCTGTAGATATCGATTATTCGGACGACCATAACTTCTGGCTCGTTTAGAGTTACGGGAGCCATAACTAGTCAAAAGGAAGGCCTCAGTGAGTTCTACGTCTCTGACAGTTTTTAGCCGTCAATGGATTGTTTAATGCCCAAAAAAGACTATCCGAATCTCAATCGGGTCTAGGAAGTTTTTTACCCTTCGTTTTTCCGACACGTGGATTTTTACGGTAAAACGAGAGTACCGTGGCTGGTCTTCGATTTACCATCGCTGGAGAGTGGTGCACCATGGTACCGTTCCGTTTCAAATCCATGCACGCATTTCAAAAAGTCGTACGACACTGTTTCGCCATTTCGGACGGATGCTGCACCTTGCACCATGGATGTTGCACCCTGTAGATATCGATTATTCGGACGGCCATAACTTCTGGATCGTTTAGAGTTACGGGAGCCATAACCATTCAAAACGAAGGCCTCAGTGAGTTCTACGGCTCTGACAGCTTTTAGCCGTCCATGGATTGTTTAATGCCCAAAAAGGACTTTCCGAATCTCAATCGGGTCTCGAAAGTTTTTTACCCTTCGTCTTTTCGACACGTGGATTTTAACGGTAAAACGGGAGTACCGTGGCTAGTCTTCGATTTACCATCGCTGGAGAGTGGTGCACCATGGTACCGTTTCGTTTCAAATCCATGCACGCGTTTCAAAAAGTCGTACGACACAGTTTGGCCATTTCGGACGGATGTTGCACCTTGCACCGTGGATGTTGCACCCTATAAATATCGATTATTCGGACGGCCATAACTTCTGGCTCGTTTAGAGTTACGGGAGCCATAACCAGTCCAAACGGAGGCCTCAGTGAGTTCAACGGCTCTAACCACTTTCAGCCGTCAACCGATTGTTTAATGCCCAAAAAAGACTATCCGAATCTCAATCGGGTCTCGGAAGTTTTTTACCCTTCGTTTTTCCGACACGTGGATTTTTACCGTAAAACGGGATTACCGTGGCTGGTCTTCGATTTACCATCGCTGGAGAGTGGTTCACCATGGTACCGTTCTGTTTCAAATCCATGCATGCATTTCAAAAAGTCGTACGACTTTGTTTCGCCATTTCGGACGGATGTTGCACCTTGCACCGTGGATGTTGCACCCTGTAGATATCGATTATTCGGACGGCCACAACTTCTGGCTCGTTTAGAGTTACGGGAGCCATAACCAGTCCAAACGAAGGCCTCAGTGAGTTCTACGGCTCTGACGGCTTTCAGCCGTTAATGGATTGTTTAATGCCCAAAAAAGACTATCCGAATCTCAACCGGGTCTCGGAAGTTTTTTACCCTTCGTTTTTTCGACACGTAGATTTTTACGGTAAAATGGGAGTACCGTGGCTGGTCTTCGATTTACCATCGCGGGAGAGTGGTGCACCATGGTACCATTCCGTTTCAAATCCATGCACGCATTTCAAAAAGTCGTACAACACTGTTTTGCCATTTCGGTCGGATGTTGCACCTTGCACCATGGATGTTGCACCCTGTAGATATCGATTATTCGGACGGCCATAACTTCTGGCTCGTTTAGACTTACGGAATCCATAACTAGTCAAATCAAAGGCCTCAGTGAATTCTACGGCTCTGACAACTTTCAGCCGTCAATGGATTGTTTAATGCCCAGAAAAGACTATACCTCAATCGGGTCTAGGAAGTTTTTTACCCTTCGTTTTTTCGGCACGTGGATGTTTACGGTAAAACGGGATTAACGTGGCTGGTCTTCGATTTACCATCGCCGGATAGTGGTGCACCATGATACCGTTCCGTTTCAAATCCATGCACGCATTTCAAAAAGTCGTACGACACTGTTTTGCTATTTCGGACGGATGTTTCAATATGCACCGTGGATGTTGCACCCTGTAGATATCGATTATTCGGACGGCCATCACTTCTGGCTCGTTTAGAGTTACGGGAGCCATAACCAGTCAAAACGAAGGTCTCAGTGAGTTCTACGGCTCTGACAGCTTTCAGCCGTAAATGGATTGATTAATGCCCAAAAAATACTATCCGAATCTCAATCGGGTCTCGGAAGTTTTTTACCCTTTGTTTTCTCGACACGTGGATTTTTACGGTAAAACGGGAGTACTGTGGCTGGTCTTCGATTTACCATCGCTGGAGAGTGGTGCACCATGGTGTCGTTCCTTTTCAAATCCACGCACGCATTTCAAAAAGTCGTACGACAATGTTTCGCCATTTCGGACGGATGTTGCACCTTGCACCGTGGATGTTGCACCCTGTAGATATCGATTATTCGGATGACCATAACTTCTGGCTCGTTTAGAGTTACGGGAGCCATAACCAGTCAAAACGAAGGCCTCAGTGAGTTCTACGGCTCTGACAGTTTTCAGCCGTCAATGGATAGTTTAATGCCCAAAAAAGACTATCCGAATCTCAATCGGGTCTAGGAAGTTTTTTACCCTTCGTTTTTTCGACACGTGGATTTTTACGTTAAAACGGGTGTACCGTGGCCGGTCTTCGATTTACCATCGCTGAAGAGTGGTGCACCATGGTACTGTTCCGTTTCAAATCCACGCACACATTTCAAAAAGTCGTACGACCCTGTTTCGCCATTTCGGACGGATGCTGCACCTTGCACCGTGGATGTTGCACCCTGTAGATATCGAATATTCGGACGGCCATAGCATCTGGCTCGTTTAGAGTTACGGGAGCCATAACCATTCAAAACGAAGGCCTCAGTGAGTTCTACGGCTCTGACGGCTTTCAGCCGTCAATGGATTGTTTAATGCCCAAAAAACACTATCGGAATCTCAATCGGGTCTCGGAAGTTTTTTACCCTTCGTTTTTTCGACACGTGGATTTTTACGGTAAAACGGGAGTACCGTGGCAGGACTTCGATTTACCATCGCTGGAGAGTGGTGCACCATGGTACCGTTCCGTTTCAAATCCATGCACGCATTTCAAAAAGTCGTACGACGCAGTTTCGCCATTTCGGACGGATGCTGCACCTTGCACCGTGGATGTTGCACCCTGTAGATATCGATTATTCGGACGGCCATAACTTTTGGCTCGTTTAGAGTTACGGGAGCCATAACCAGTCCAAACGAAGGCCTCAGTGAGTTCTACGGCTCTGACGGCTTTCAGCCGTCAATGGATTGTTTAATGCCCAAAAAAGACTATCGAATCTCAATCGGGTCTCGAAAGTTTTTTACCCTTCGTTTTTTCGACACGTGGATTTTTACGGTAAAACAGGAGTACCGTGGCTGGTCTTCGATTTACCATCGCTGGAGAGTGGTGCACCATGGTACCGTTCTGTTTCTAATCCACGCACGCATTTCAATAAGTCGTACGACACTGTTTCGCCATTTCGGACGGATGTTGCACCTTGCACCGTGGATGTTGCACCCTGTAGATATCAATTATTCGGACGGCCATAACTTCTGGCTTATTTAGAGTTACGGGAGCCATAACTAGTCAAAACGAAGGCCTCAGTTATTTCTACGGCTCTGACAGCTTTCAGCCGTCAACGGATTGTATAATGCCCAAAAAAGACTATCCGAATCTCAATCGGGTCTCGGAAGTTTTTTACCCTTCGTTTTTTCGACACGTGGATTTTTACGGTAAAACGGGAGTACCGTGGCTGGTCTTCGATTTACCATAGCTGGAGAGTGGTGCACCATGGTACCGTTCCGTTTCAAATCCATGCACGCATTTCAAAAAGTCGTACAACACTGTTTCGCCATTTCGGACGGATGTTGCAACCTGCACCGTGGATGTTGCACCCTGTAGATATTGATTATTCGGACGACCATAACTTCTGGCTCGTTTAGAGTTACGGGAGCCATAACTAGTCAAAACGAAGGCCTTAGTGAGTTCCACGGCTCTGACAGTTTTCAGCCGTCAATGGATTGTTTAATGCCCAAAAAAGACTATCCGAATCTCAATCGGGTCTAGGAAGTTTTTTACCCTTCGTTTTTCCGACACGTGGATTTTTACGGTAAAACGAGAGTACCGTGGCTGGTCTTCGATTTACCATCGCTGGAGAGTGGTGCACCATGGTACCGTTCCGTTTCAAATCCATGCACGCATTTCAAAAAGTCGTACGACACTGTTTCGCCATTTCGGACGGATGCTGCACCATGCACCGTGGATGTTGCACCCTGTAGATATCGATTATTCGGATGGCCATAACTTCTGGCTCGTTTAGAGTTACGGGAGCCATAACCATTCAAAACGAAGGCCTCAGTGAGTTCTACGTCTCTGACAGCTTTTAGCCGTCCATGGATTGCTTAATGCCCAAAAAAGACTATCCGAATCTCAATCGTGTCTCGGAAATTTTTTACCCTTCGTCTTTTCGACACGTGGATTTTTACGGTAAAACGGGATTACCGTGGATGGTCTTCGATTTATCATCGCTGGGGAGTGGTGCACCGCGGTACCGTTCCATTTCAAATCCATGAACGCATTTCAAAAAGTCGTACGACACAGTTTCGCCATTTCGGACGGATATTGCACCTTGCACCGTGGATGTTGCACCCTATAGATATCGATTATTCGGACGGCCATAACTTCTGGCTCGTTTAGAGTTACGGGAGCCATAACCAGTCCAAACGAAGGCCTCAGTGAGTTCTATGGCTCTGATCGCTTTCAGTCGTCAATGGATTGTTTAATGCCCAAAAAAGACTATCCGAATCTCAATCGGGTCTCGGAAGTTTTTTACCCTTCATTTTTTCGACAAGTGGATTTTTACGGTAAAACGGGAGTACCGTGGCTGGTCTTCGATTTACCATCGCTGGGGAGTGGTGCACCATGTTACCATTCCGTTTCAAATCCATGCACGCATTTCAAAAAGCAATACGACACTCTTTCGCCATTTCGGACGGATGTTGCACCTTGCACCGTGGATGTTGCACCCTGTAGATATCGATTATTCGGACGGCCATAACTTCTAGCTCGTTTAGAGTGACGGGAGCCATAACCAGTCCAAACGAAGGCCTCAGTGAGTTCTATGGCTCTGACCGCTTTCAGTCGTCAATGAATTGTTTAATGCCCAAAAAAGACTATCCGAATCTCAATCTGGTCTCGGAAGTTTTTTACCCTTCGTTTTTTCGACACGTAGATTTTTACGGTAAAATGGGAGTACCGGACTGGTCTTCGATTTACCATCGCTGGAGAGTGGTGCACCATGGTACCATTCCATTTCAAATCCATGCACGCATTTCAAAAAGTAGTACGACACTGTTTTGCCATTTCGGTCGGATGTTGCACCTTGCACCGTGGATGTTGCACCTTGTAGATATCGATTATTCGGACGGCCATAACTTCTGGCTCGTTCAGAGTTACGGGAGCCATAACCAGTCAAAACAAAGGCCTCAGTGAGTTCTACGACTCTCACAACTTTCAGCCGTCAATGGATTGTTTAATGCCCAGAAAAGACTATCTGAATCTCAATCGGGTCTACGAAGTTTTTTACCCTTCGTTTTTTCGGCACGTGGATTTTTACGGTAAAACGGGATTAACGTGGCTGGTCTTCGATTTACCATCGCTGGACAGTGGTGCACCATGGTACCGTTCCGTTTCAAATCCATGCATGCATTTCAAATAGTCGTAAGACACTATTTCGCCATTTCGGACGGATGTTGCAATATGCACCGTGGATGTTGCACCCTGTAGATATCGATTATTCGGACGGCCATCACTTCTGGCTCGTTTAGAGTTACGGGAGCCATAACCAGTCAAAACGAAGGTCTCAGTGAGTTCTACGGCTCTGATAGCTTTCAGCCATAAATGGATTGATTAATTCCCAAAAAAGACTATCCGAATCTCAATCGGGTCTCGGAAGTTGTTTACCCTTCCTTTTTTCGACACGTGGATTTTTACGGTAAAACGGGAGTACCGTGGCCGGTCTTCGATTTACCATCGTTGGAGAGTGGTGCACCATGGTGCCGTTCCGTATCAAATCCATGCACGCATTTCAAAAAGTCGTACGACACTGTTTTGCCATTTCGGACGGATGTTGTACCTTGCACGTGGATGTTGCACCCTGTAGATATCGATTATTCGGACGACCATAACTTCTGGCTCGTTTAGAGTTACGGGAGCCATAACCAGTCCAAACGAAGGCCTCAGTGAGTTCTACGGCTCTGACGGCTTTCAGCCATCAATGGATTGTTTAATACCCAAAAAAGACTATCGAATCTCAATCGGGTCTCGAAAGTTTTTTACCCTTCGTTTTTTCGACACGTGGATTTTTATGGTAAAACAGGAGTACCGTGGCTGGTCTTCGATTTACCATCGCTGGAGAGTGGTGCACCATGGTACCGTTCTGTTTCTAATCCATGCACGCATTTCAATAAGTCGTACGACACTGTTTCGCCATTTCGGATGGATGTTGCACCTTGCACCGTGGATGTTGCACCCTGTAGATATCAATTATTCGGACGGCCATAACTTCTGGCTTATTTAGAGTTACGGGAGCCATAACTAGTCAAAACGAAGGCCTCAGTTATTTCTACGGCTCTGACAGCTTTCAGCCGTCAATGGATTGTATAATGCCCAAAAAAGACTATCCGAATCTCAATCGGGTCTCGGAAGTTTTTTACCCTTCGTTTTTTCGACACGTGGATTTTTACGATAAAACGGGAGTACCGTGGCTGGTCTTCGATTTACCATAGCTGGAGAGTGGTGCACCATGGTACCGTTCCGTTTCAAATCCATGCACGCATTTCAAAAAGTCGTACGACATGGTTTCGCCATTTCGGACGGATGTTGCACCTTGCACCATGGATGTTGCACCCTTTAGATATTGATTATTCGGACGACCATAACTTCTGGCTCGTTTAGAGTTACGGGAGCCATAACTAGTCAAAATGAAGGCCTCAGTGAGTTCCACGGCTCTGACAGTTTTCAGCCGTCGATGGATTGTTTAATGCCCAAAAAAGACTATCCGAATCTCAATCGGGTCTAGGAAGTTTTTTACCCTTCGTTTTTCCGACACGTGGATTTTTACGGTAAAACGAGAGTACCGTGGCTGGTCTTCGATTTACCATCGCTGGAGAGTGGTGCACCATGGTACCATTCCGTTTCAAATCCATGCACGCATTTCAAAAAGTCGTACGACACAGTTTCGCCATTTCGGACTGATGCTGCACCTTGCACCGTGGATGTTGCATCCTGTAGATATCGATTATTCGGATGGCCATAACTTCTGGCTCGTTTAGAGTTACGGGAGCCATAACCATTCAAAATGAAGGCCTCAGTGAGTTCTACGTCTCTGACCGCTTTTAGCCGTCCATGGATTGTTTAATGCCCAAAAAAGACTATCCGAATCTCAATCGTGCCTCGGAAATTTTTTACCCTTCGTCTTTTCGACACGTGGATTTTTACGGTAAAACGGGATTACCGTGGATGGTCTTCGATTTATCATCGCTGGGGAGTGGTGCACAGCGGTACCATTACATTTCAAATCCATGAACGCATTTCAAAAAGTCGTACGACACAGTTTCGCCATTTCGGACGGATATTGCACCTTGCACCGTGGATGTTGCACCCTATAGATATCGATTATTCGGACGGCCATAACTTCTGGCTCGTTTAGAGTTACGGGAGCCATAACCAGTCCAAGCGAAGGCCTCAGTGAGTTCTATGGCTCTGATCGCTTTCAGCCGTCAATGGATTGTTTAATGCCCAAAAAAGACTATCCGAATTTCAATCGGGTCTCGGAAGTTTTTTACCCTTCGTTTTTTCGACACGTGGATTTTTACGGTAAAACGGGATTACTGTGGCTGGTCTTCAATTTACCATCGCTGGAGAGTGGTGCACCATGGTACCATTCCGTTTCAAATCCATGCATGCATTTCAAAAAGTCATACGACACTGTTTCGCCATTTCGGACGGATGTTGCACCTTGCACCGTGGATGTTGCACCCTGTAGAAATCGATTATTCGGACGGCCATAACTTCTTGCTCGTTTAGAGTGACGGGAGCCATAACCAGTCCAAACGAAGGCATCAGTGAGTTCTACGGCTCTGACCGCTTTCAGTCGTCAATGAATTGTTTAATGCCCAAAAAAGACTATCCGAATCTCAATCTGGTCTCGGAAGTTTTTTACCCTTCGTTTTTTCGACACGTAGATTTTTACGGTAAAATGGGAGTACCGTGGCTGGTCTTCGATTTACCATCGCTGGAGAGTGTTGCACCATGGTACCATTCCATTTCAAATCCATGCATGCATTTCAAAAAGTCGTACAACACTGTTTTGCCATTTCGGTCGGATGTTGCACCTTGCACCGTGGATGTTGCACCTTGTACATATCGATTATTCGGATGACCATAACTTCTGGCTCGTTTAGAGTTACGGGAGCCATAACCAGTCAAAACAAAGGCCTCAGTGAGTTCTACGACTCTCACAACTTTCAGTCGTCAATGGATTGTTTAATGCCCAGAAAATACTATCTGAATCTCAATTGGGTCTACGAAGTTTTTTACCCTTTGTTTTTTCGGCACGTGGATTTTTACGGTAAAACGGGATTAACGTGGCTGGTCTTCGATTTACCATCGCTGGACAGTGGTGCACAATGTTACCGTTCTGTTTCAAATCCATGCACGCATTTCAAAAAGTCGTACGACACTGTTTCTCCATTTCGGACGGATGTTGCAATATGCACCATGGATGTTGCACCCTGTAGATATCGATTATTCGGACGGCCATCACTTCTGGCTCGTTTAGAGTTACGGGAGCCATAACCAGTCAAAACGAAGGTCTCAGTGAGTTCTACGGCTCTGATAGCTTTCAGCCATAAATGGATTGATTAATTCCCACAAAAGACTATCCGAATCTCAATCGGGTCTCAGAAGTTTTTTACCCTTCATTTTTTCGACACGTGGATTTTTACGGTAAAACGGGAGTACCGTGGCTGGTCTTCGATTTACCATCGTTGGAGAGTGGTGCACCATGGTGCCGTTCCGTATCAAATCCATGCACGCATTTCAAAAAGTCGTATGACACTGTTTTGCCATTTCGGACGGATGTTGTACCTTGCACGTTCATGTTGCACCCTGTAGATATCGATTATTCGGACGACCATAACTTCTGGCTCGTTTAGATTTACGAGAGCCATAACCAGTCAAAACGAAGGCCTCAGTGAGTTCTACGGCTCTGACAGTTTTCAGCCGTCAATGGATTGTTTAATGCACAAAAAATACTATCTGAATCTCAATCGGGTCTAGGAAGTTTTTTACCCTTCGTTTTTTCGACACGTGGATTTTTACGGTAAACGGGAGTACCGTGGCCGGTCTTCCATTTACCATCGCTGAAGAGTGGTGCACCATGGTACTGTTCCGTTTCAAATCCATGCACACATTTCAAAAAGTCGTACGACACTGTTTCGCCATTTCGGACGGATGCTGCACCTTGCACTGTGGATGTTGCACCCTGTAGATATCGATTACTCGGACGACCATAGCTTCTGGCTCGTTTAGAGTTACGGGAGCCATAACCATTCAAAACGAAGGCCCCAGTGAGTTCTACGGCTCTGACGGCTTTCAGCCGTCAATGGATTGTTTAATGCCCAAAAAAGACTATCGGAATCTCAATCGGGTCTCGGAAGTTTTTTACCCTTCGTTTTTTCGACACGTGGATTTTTACGGTAAAACGGGATTACCGTGGCTGGTCTTCGATTTACCATCGCTGGAGAGTGGTGCTCCATGGTACCGTTTAGTTGCAAATCCATGCACGCATTTTAAAAAGTCGTACGACACTGTTTCTCCATTTCAGACGGATCTTGCACCTTGCACCGTGGATGGTGCACCCTGTAGATATCGATTATTCGGACGACCATAACTTCTGGCTCGTTTAGAGTTACGGGAGCTAGAACCAGTCCGAACGAAGGCCTCAGTGAGTTCTACCACTCTCACAACTTTCAGCCTTCAATGGATTGTTTAATGCCCAGAAAAAACTATCTGAATCTCAATCGGGTCTACGAAGTTTTTTACCCTTCGTTTTTTCGGCACGTGGATTTTTACGGTAAAACGGGATTAACGTGGCTGGTCTTCGATTTACCATCGCTGGACAGTGGTGCACCATGGTACCGTTCCGTTTCAAATCTGTGCACGCATTTCAAAAAGTCGTACGACACTGTTTCGCCATTTCGGACGGATGTTGCAATATGCACCGTGGATGTTGCACCCTGTAGATATCGATTATTCGGACGGCCATCACTTCTGGCTCGTTTAGAGTTACGGGAGCCATAACCAGTCAAAACGAAGGTCTCAGTGAGTTCTACGGCTCTGATAGCTTTCAGCCATAAATGGATTGATTAATTCCCAATAAAGACTATCCGAATCTCAATCGGGTCTCGGAAGTTTTTTACCCTACGTTTTTTCGACACGTGGATTTTTACGGTAAAACGGGAGTACCGTGGCTGGTCTTCGATTTACCATCGTTGGAGAGTGGTGCACCATGGTGCCGTTCCGTATCAAATCCATGCACGCATTTCAAAAAGTCGTATGACACTGTTTTGCCATTTCGGACGGATGTTGTACCTTGCACGTTCATGTTGCACCCTGTAGATATCGATTATTCGGACGACCATAACTTCTGGCTCGTTTAGAGTTACGAGAGCCATAACCAGTCAAAACGAAGGCCTCAGTGAGTTCTACGGCTCTGACAGTTTTCAGCCGTCAATGGATTTTTTAATGCACAAAAAATACTATCCGAATCTCTATCGGGTCTAGGAAGTTTTTTACCCCTCGTTTTTTCGACACGTGGATTTTTACGGTAAAACGGGAGTACCGTGGCCGGTCTTCGATTTACCATCACTAAAGCGTGGTGCACCATGGTACTGTTCCGTTTCAAATCCATGCACACATTTCAAAAAGTCGTACGACACTGTTTCGCCATTTCGGACGGATGCTGCACCTTGCACCGTGGATGTTGCACCCTGTAGATATCGATTACTCGGACGGCCATAGCTTCTGGCTCGTTTAGAGTTACGGGAGCCATAACCATTCAAAACGAAGGCCCCAGTGAGTTCTACGGCTCTGACGGCTTTCAGCCGTCAATGGATTGTTTAATGCCCAAAAAAGACTATCGGAATCACAATCGGGTCTCGGAAGTTTTTTACCCTTCGTTTTTTCGACACGTGGATTTTTACGGTAAAACGGGATTACCGCGGCTGGTCTTCGATTTACCATCGCTGGAGAGTGGTGCTCCAAGGTACTGTTCAGTTGCAAATCCATGCACGCATTTTAAAAAGTCGTACGACACTGTTTCGCCATTTCAGACGGATGTTGCACCTTGCACCGTTGATGTTGCACCCTGTGGAAATCGATTATTCGGATGGCCATAACTTCTGGATCGTTTAGAGTTACGGGAGCCATAATCGGTCCAAACTAAGGCCTTAGTGAGTTCTATGGCTCTGATGGCTTTCAGCCGTCAATGGATTGTTTAATGCCCAAAAAAGACTATCCGAATCTCAATCGGGTCTCGGAAGTTTTTTACCCTTCGTTTTTTCGACACGTGGATTTTTACGGTAAAATGGGAGTACCGTGGCTGGTCTTCGATTTACCATCACTGGAGAGTGGTGCACCATGGTACCGTTCCGTTTCAAATCCTTGCACGCATTTCAAAAAGTCGTACGACACTATTTCGCCATTTCGGACGGATGTTGCACCTTGCACTGTGGATGTTGCACCCTGTAGATATCGATTATTCCGACGGCCATAACTTCTGGCTCGTTTAGAGTTACGGGAGCCATAACTAGTCAAAACGAAGGCCTTAGTGAGTTCTACGGCTCTGACCGCTTTCTGCCATCAACGGATTGTTTAATGCCCAAAAAAGACTATCCGAATCTCAATCGGGTCTCGGATGTTTTTTACCCTTCGTTTTTTCGACACGTGGATTTTCACGGTAAAACGGGATTACCGTGGCTGGTCTTCGATTTATCATCGCTGGAGAGTGGTGCACCATGGTACCGTTCCGTTTCAAATCCATGCACGCATTTCAAAAAGTCGTACGACACTGTTTCGCCATTTCGGACGGATCTTGCACCTTGCACCGTGGATGTTTCACCCTGTAGATATCGATTATTCGGACGACCATAACTTCTGGCTCGTTTGGAGTTACGGGAGCCATAACCAGTCCAAACGAAAGCCTCAGTGAGTTCTATGGCTCTGACCGCTTTCAGTCGTCAATGGATTGTTTAATGCCCAAAAAAGATTATCCAAATCTCAATCGGGTCTCGGAAGTTTTTTACCCTTCGTTTTTTCGACACGTGGATTTTTACGGTAAAACGGGAGTACTGTGGCTGGTCTTCGATTTACCATAGCTGGAGAGTGGTGCACCATGGTACCGTTCTGTTTCAAATCCATGCACGCATTTCAAAAAGTCGTACGACACTGTTTCGCTATTTCGGACGGATGTTGCACCTTGCACGGTGGATGTTGAACCCTGTAGATATCGATTATTCGGACGACCATAACTTCTGGCCCGTTTAGAGTTACGGGAGCCATAACTAGTCAAAACGAAGGCCTCAGTGAGTTCTACGGCTCTGACGGTTTTCAGCCGTCAATGGATTGTTTAATGCCCAAAAAAGACTATCCGAATCTCAATCGGGTCTAGGAAGTTTTTTACCCTTCGTTTTTCCGACACGTGGATTTTTACGGTAAAACGGGAGTACCGTGGCTTGTCTTCGATTTACCATCGCTGGAGAGTGGTGCACCATGGTACCGTTCCGTTTCAAATCCATGCACGCATTTCAAAAAGTCGTACGACACTGTTTCGCCATTTCGGACGGATGCTGCACCTTGCACCGTAGATGTTGCACCCTGTAGATATCGATTATTCGGATGGCCATAACTTTTGGCTCGTTTAGAGTTACGGGAGCCATAACCATTCAAAATGAAGGCCTCAGTGAGTTCTACGGCTTTGACAGCTTTTAGCCATCCATGGATTGGTTTATGCCCAAAAAAGACTATCCGAATCTCAATCGGGTCTCGGAAGTTTTTTACCCTTCGTCTTTTCGACACGTAGATTTTTACGGTAAAACGGGATTACCGTGGCTGGTCTTCGATTTATCATCGCTGGAGAGTGGTGCACCGCAGTACCGTTCCGTTTTAAATCCATGAACGCATTTCAAAAAGTCGTACGACACAGTTTCGCCACTTCGGACGGATGTTGCACCTTGCACCGTGGATGTTGCACCTTGCAGATATCGATTATTCAGACGTCCATAACTTCTGCCTCGTTTAGAGTTATGGGAGCCGTAACCAGTCCAAACAAAGGCCTCAGTGAGTTCTACGGCTCTGACCGCTTTCATCCGTCAACGGATTGTTTAATGCGCAAAAAAGACTATTCGAATCTCGATCGGGTCTCGGAAGTTTTTTATCTTTCGTTTTTTCGACACGTGGATTTTTACGATAAAACGAGATTACCGTGGCTGGTCTTCGATTTACTATCGCTAGAGAGTGGTGCACCATGATACCGTTCCGTTTCAAATCCATGCACGCATTTCAAAAAGTCGTACGACACTGTTTCGCCATTTCGGACGGATGTTGCACCTTGCATCGTGGATGTTGCACCCTGTAGATATCGATTATTCGGACGGCCATAACTTCTGGCTCGTTTAGAGTTACGGGAGCCAGAACCAGTCCGAACGAAGGCCTCAGTGAGTTCTACGGCTCTGAACACTTTCATTCATCAATGGATTGTTTAATGCCCAAAAAAGACAATCCGAATCTCAATCGGGTCTCGGATGTTTTTTACCCTTCGTTTTTTCGACATGTAGATTTTTACGGTAAAATTGGAGTACCGTGGCTGGTCTTCGATTTACCATCGCTGGAGAATGGTGCGCCATGGTACCAATCCGTTTCAAATCCATGCACGCATTTCAAAAAGTCGTACAACACTGTTTTGCCATTTCGGTCGGATGTTGCACGTTGCACCGTGGATGTTGCACCCTGTAGATATCGATTATTCGGACGGCCATAATTTCTGGGTCGTTTAGAGTTACGGGAGCCGTAACCAGTCCAAACAAAGGCCTCAGTGAGTTCTATGGCTCTGACAACTTTCAGCCGTCAATGGATTGTTTAGTGCCCAGAAAAGACTATCCGAATCTCAATCGGGTCTCGGAAGTTTTTTACCCTTCGTTTTTTCGACACGTGGATTTTTACGGTAAAAGGGGATTACCGTGGCTGGTCTTCGATTTCCCATCGCTGGACAGTGGTGCACCATGGTACCGTTCCGTTTTAAATCCATGCACGCATTTCAAAAAGTCGTACGACACTGTTTCGCCATTTCGGACGGATGTTGCGCCATGCACTGTAGATGTTGCACCCTGAAGATATCGATTATTCGGACGGCCATAACTTCTGGCTCGTTTAGAATTACGGGAGCCATAACCAGTCAAAACGAAGGTCTCAGTGAGTTCTACGGCTCTGACAGCTTTCAGCCATAAATGGATTGATTAATGCCCAAAAAAGACTATCTGAATCCCAATCGGGTCTCGGAAGTTTTTTACCCTTCGTTTTTTCGACACGTGGATTTTTACCGTAAAACGAGAGTACCGTGGCTGGTCTTCGATTTACCATCGCTGGAGAGTGGTGTGCCATGGTGCCGTTCCGTTTCAAATCCATGCACGCATTTCAAAAAATCGTACGACACCGTTTCACCATTTCGGACGGATGTTGCACCTTGCACCATGGATGTTGCACCCTGTAGATATCGATTATTCGGACGAAAATAATTTCTGGCTCGTTTAGAGTTACGGGAGCCATAACCAGTCAAAACGAAGGCCTCAGTGAGTTCTACGGCTCTGAAAGTTTTCAGCCGTCAATGGATTGTTTAATGCCCAAAAAAGACTATCCGAATCTCAATCGGGTCTAGGAAGTTTTTTACCCTTCGTTTTTTCGACACGTGGATTTTTCTGGTAAAACGGGAGTACCGTGGCCGGTCTTCGATTTACCATCGCTGAAGAGTGGTGCACCATGGTACCGTTCCGTTTCAAATCCATGCACACATTTCAAAAAGTCGTACGACACTATTTCGCCATTTCGGACGGATGCTGCACCTTGCACCGTGGATGTTGCACCCTGTAGATATCGAGTATTCGGACGGCCATAGATTCTGGTTCGTTTAGAGTTACGGGAGTCATAACCATTCAAAACGAAGGCCTCAGTGAGTTCTACGGCTCTGACAGCTTTCAGCCGTCAATGGATTGTTTAATGCCCAAAAAAGACTATCGAAATCTCAATCGGGTCTCGGAAGTTTTTTACCCTTCGTTTTTTCGACACGTGGATTTTTACGGTAAAAGCGGATTACCGTGGCTGGTCTTCGATTTACCATCGCTGGAGAGTGGTGCACCATTGTACCATTCCGTTTCAAATCCATGCACGCATTTTAAAAAGTCTTACGACACTGTTTCGCCATTTCAGACGGATGTTGCACCTTGCACCGTGGATGTTGCACCCTGTAGATATCGATTATTCGGATGGCCATAACTTCTGGCTCGTTTAGAGTTACGGGAGCCACAATCTGTAAAAACGGAGGACTCCGTGAGTATTACGGCTATGATAGCTTTCAGCCGTCAATGGATTTTTGAATGCTCAAAAAAGACTATCCGAATCACAATCGGTTCTCGGAAGTTTTTTACCCTTCGTTTTTTCGACACGTGGATTTTTACGGTAAAACGGGAGTACCGTGGCTGGTCTTCGATTTACCTTCGCTGGAGAGTGGTGCACCATGGTATCGTTCCGTTTCAAATCCATGCACGCATTCCAAAAAGTCGTACGACGCAGTTTCACCATTTCGGACGGATGCTGCACGTTGCACCGTGAATGTTGCACCCTGTAGATATCGATTATTCGGATGGCCATAACTTCTGGCTCGTTTAGAGTTACGGGAGGCATAACCAGTCAAAACGAAGGCCTCAGTGAGTTCTACGGCTTTGACCGCTTTCAGCCGTCAATGGTTTGTTTAATGCCCAAAAAAGACTATCCGAATCTCAATCGGGTCTCGGAAGTTTTTACCCATTGTTTTTTCGACACGTGGATTTTTACGGTAAAACGGGATTACCGTGGCTGGTTTTCGATTTACCATCGCTGGAGAGTGGTGTACCATGGTACCGTTCCATTTCAAATCCGTGCACGCATTTAAAAAAGTCGTACGACACTGTTTCGCCATTTCGGACGGATGTTGCACCTTGCACCGTGGATGTTGCACCCTGTAGATATCGATTATTCGGACGGCCATAACTTCTGGCTCGTTTAGAGTTACGGGAGCCATAACCAGTCCAAACGAAGGCCTCAGTGAGTTCTATGGCTCTGACTGCTTTCAGCCGTCAATGGACTGTTTAATGCCCAAAAAAGACTATCGAATCTCAATCGGGTCTCGAAAGTTTTTTACCCTTCGTTTTTTCGACACGTGGATTTTTACGGTAAAACGGGAGTACCGTGGCTGGTCTTCGATTTACCATTGCTGGAGAGTGGTGCACCATGGTACCGTTCCGTTTCAAATCCATGCACGCATTTCAATAAGTCGTACGACACTGTTTCGCCATTTCGGACGGATGTTGCACCTTGCACCGTGGATGTTGCACCCTGCAGATATCGATTATTCGGACGGCCATAACTTCTGGCTCATTTAGAGTTACGGGAGCCATAACCATTCAAAACGAAGGCCTCAGTGAGTTCTACGGCTCTGACAGCTTTCAGCCGTCAATGGATTGTTTAATGCCCAAAAAAGACTATCGAAATCTCAATCGGGTCTCGGAAGTTTTTTACCCTTCGTTTTTTCGACACGTGGATTTTTACGGTAAAACGGGATTACCGTGGCTGATCTTCGATTTACCATCATTGGAGAGTGGCGCACCATGGTACCATTCCATTTCAAATCCATGCATGCATTTCAAAAATTCATACGACACTGTTTCGCCATTTCAGACGGATTTTGCACCTTGCACCGTGGATGTTGCACCCTATAGATATCGATTATTCGGACGGCCATAACTTCTGGCTCGTTTAGAGTTACGGGAGCCATAACCTTTCAAAACGAAGGCCTCAGTGAGTTCTACGGCTCTGACATCTTTCAGCCGTCAATGGATTTTTTAATGCCCAAAAAAGACTATCCGAATCTCAATCGGGTCTCGGAAGTATTTACCCTTCGTTTTTTCGACACGTGGATTTTTACGGTAAAACGGGAATACCGTGGCTGGTCTTCGATTTATCATCGCTGGAGAGTGGTGCACCATGGTACCGTTCTGTTTCAAATCCATTCACCCATTTCAAAAAGTCGTACGACTTTCGTCATTTCGGACGGATGTTGCACCTTGCACCGTGGATGTTGCACCCTGTAGATATCGATTATTCGGACGGGCTTAACTTCTGGCTCGTTTAGAGTTACGGGAGCCATAATCAGTCCAAACAAAGGCCTCAGTGAGTTCTATGGCTCTTACCGCTTTCAACCGTCAATGGATTGTTTAATACCCAAAAAAGACTATCCGAATCTCAATCGGGTCTGGGAAGTTTTTTACCCTTCGTTTTTTCGACACGTGGATTTTTACGGTAAAACGGAAGTACCGTGGCTAATCTTCGATTTACCATCGCTGGAGAGTGGTGCGCCATGGAACCATTCCGTTTCAAATCAATGCACGCATTTCAAAAATTCTTACGACACTGTTTCGCCATTTCGGACGGATGTTGCACCTTGCACCGTTGATGTTGCACCCTGTAGATATCGATTATTCGGACGACCATAACTTCTGGCTCGTTTAGAGTTACGGGAGCCATAACCAGTCAAAACGAAGGCCTCAGTGAGTTCTATGGCTCTTACAGCTTTCAGCCGTCAATGGATTGTTTAGTGCCAAAAAAAAACTATCTGAATCTAATTCGGGTCTCGGAAGTTTTTTACCCTTCATTTTTTCGACACGTGGATTTTCACGGTAAAACGGGATTACAGTGGCTGGTCTTCGATTTATCATCGCTGGAGAGTGGTGCATCATGGTACAGTTTCGTTTCAAATCCATGCACGCATTTCAAAAAGTCTAACGACACTGTTTTGCCATTTCGGACGGATGTTGCACCCTGTAGATATCGATTATTCGGACGGGCATAACTTCTGGCTCGTTCAAAGTTACGGGAGCCATAACTAGTCCAAATGAAGGCCTCAGTGAGTTCTATAGCTCTGACAGCTTTCAGCCATAAATGGATTGTTTAAAGCCCAAAAAAGACTATCCGAATCTCAATCGGGTCTCGGAAGTTTTTTACACTTCGTTTTTTTGAAATGTGGATTTTTACGGTAAAACGGGAGTACCGTGGCTGATCTTCGATTTACCATCGCTGGGGAGTGGTGCACCATGGTACCGTTCCATTTCAAATCCATGCACACATTTCAAAAAGTCGTACGACACTGTTTCGCCATTTCGGACGGATGTTGCACCTTGCACCGTGGATGTTGCACCCTGTAGATATCGATTATTCGGACGGCCATAACTTCTGGCTCATTTAGGGTTATGGGAGCCATAACAAGTCAAAACGAAGGCCTCAGTGAGTTCTACGGCTCTAATAGTTTTCAGCCGTCAATGGATTGTTTAATGCCCAAAAAAGACTATCTGAATCTCAAACGGGTCTCGGAAGTTTTTTACCCTTCGTTTTTTCGACACGTGGATTTTTACGGTAAAATGGGAGTATCGTGGCTGGTCTTCGATTTACCATCGCTGGAGAGTGGTGCACCATGGTACCGTTCCATTTTAAGTCCATGCACGCATTTCAAAAAGTCGTACGGCGCTGTTTCGCTATTTCGGACGGATGCTGCACCTTGCACCGTGGATGTTGCACCCTGTAGATATCGATTATTCGGACGGGCTTAACTTCTGGCTCGTTTAGAGTTACGGGAGCCATAATCTGTTTGCGTAAAAAATGGCCGCAAACACCCAAAGTCGTATGAGTTGGTTGATTTTATGTTGTTTTTAGTGATTTGGGTGATTTATGCAAATATATAAAAAGCAGGGACTAAACTGTAAAAGACACACGGATTTATAGTGGTTCGGCCAGAACGTGCCTACATCCACTTTATATGTTATTCTCCTTTTTTCTTCAGATTACAAGTACAAAGCTTTGATTACAAGTATCTAAAGTTGTTTGAGAGTTCCTTCCAGGCTTGAGCTCTCAAACTTGTCTGCCATTGTTGTACCCCTGCCCCTCTATTTATAGAGTGAGGCTGGGGGCAGAGGTCTTGGATGCTTATAGCTGCTGGTGGGCCTGGGCTGATGCAATCTGGACTGGCAGTTGTCTGGTTCGGTGAGGTCTTGGTTCGGTTGTTCATGGAAGTGGAGTTGGATCGGTAAGGCTTTGGTCCGGTGGTAGGAGTATGGTTGTTCGGTGGTAGGAGTGTGGATGTGGGTTCTGGTCCGGTGGTAGCATGGTTGAGGTTGGTTCGGTGATGGCTTGAGAAGGATTGGTCCGGTGGTTGCTTGGACCGGTGATGGTGGATGGAGTATGGTCCGGCAGGGTGTAGGCTCGGCATCACGCGGTTCGGTGTTGCATGGAGATGGAAGTTTGGTCCGGTAGGGCCTTGGTCCGGTGTTGTGTAGTAGGTGGAGTGCCGAATGAACTATGCCGAATGAGATATGTGACTGTGCCGAATGAGGTACTTGATGTACACCGAATGAACTTTTAAACCTTTGATTCCGAATGGACTTTCATCCTTAGTGAAATCCCTGACTTATGTACGCTTGCTTGCTTCTTCTTGGTTTGGTCGTGGTGGAAATGCACACAACATTGATATTCCAGTTTTGACCAAAAAATGGGATAACACTTTGCCCCCCAAAATATGCCTTGCGGTAGGAAGGCGTGTTTTGTAATGTCATGAGCTGGATGTTCGTATCCTGTTGACAACCTGTAAAGAGCTTGATATTTTATATGGCCCCAAATGACGATCGTTCGGGATCGAGCTATTTGGGATGAAGCGCGGCCGTTCATGGTCAAGCGCCTAACTTCAAATGAGGACCGTTCGCGATCGAGTCATTTGAGGTGAAGTGCGACCGTTCGCGGTCAAGCGCATAAATCCATGCGTCGATCGTTCGGGATCGAGTCATCTGCGGTGAAATGTGACCGTTCAAGGTCAAGCGCTTAACTTCAAATGACGACCGTTCGGGATCGAGTCATTCGAGGTAAAGTGCGACAGTGCGCGGTCGAGCCTGTAAGTCCACGCGTCGATCGTTCGAGACCGAGCCATTTGTGATGAAATGTGACCGTTCAAGGTCAAGCGCCTAACTTCAAATGACGACCGTTCGTGATCAAGTCATTCGAGGTAAGGTGCGACAGTGTGCGGTCAAGTGGCGGTCCTCAAATGACGACCGTTCGCGATCAAGCCATTTGAGGTAAGGTGTAACAGTCAGCGATCAGGTGGCGGACCTCAAATGACGACCGTTCGCGATCGAGCCATTTGAGGTAAGGTGAGTTGTGCCGTTCGAGGCGAGTTGTGCCGTTCGAGGCGAGTTGTGCCGTTCGAGGCGAGTTGTGCCGTTCGAGGCGAGTTATGATCGTTCGCGATCGGAGGCCATTCGAGGCGAGTTGTGACTGTTCGAAGTCGGGTGCCGTTCGAGGCGAATTGTGACTGTTCGAAGTCGGGTGCCGTTCGTGGCGAATTGTGAGTGTGCCCGGGGGGGACTTAATATTATCAGTGTTGGGGTCATTGTTTGGGGGAATTTTTCGAATCAAAGACTTCGGCAGTTCGTTGCCATGCAATAGGTGCTCGTGGACCGTTCGCGATCCAACGGGCATACAAGTAAATAATTTTTTCATAGAATTGTAAATGTTAAAGCAATAGTACCTTACAGCAGAAATGTCCAAACAGGAAGAATTCAAATGTTCAAATCGAAACAAAAGCAAAGCAAGGATGTCAAAGTGTAAGTTCCCACCCCGAAGCAGTCATTGATCATTCAGAGCATGCCTGGAGATCGTTCGCGATCTCGTACATGTGTAAATGATTTAATTGCTTTAGTGGAAGCTTACGACTTGTTCATCGTTATCTTAATCAAGCAATCAATGGATAATCAAATGGTGCCCTGATCCAGGGTCACCTCTAGCTGATGTAGAGGGTGGTCGCTCTGGCTCCACTACTGGAGTTCGCCTCCTTACATACTGAAGGAGCATGCCGTTCCTGATAAGCCCTTCCACCTCGTCCTTCAAATGCCTACAATCATTAGTGTTATGACCATTCAATTCATGAAATACACAAAACTTATCTGATTTTCTTTCGTCAGAGGTTGGATCCCTTCGCATTGGTCTACGATACGGAACCTTCCCCTTGGTATCCTGATAAATCCGTTCCAAATTCTCATTCAGCTCTGAATAGGTGGTGAATCGTGGCTCTCTTCGTAGCCACTTCGCCCTATCATCATTATCCTCAGCCTTTCTTTTTCCTTTGCTAGTCTCCGCACCCTTTCCAGGTAGGTTTCCGTTCTTGATTGTGTAAACGTCATCTTCTTCCTCTCTTTCTGCACTAGCATCTTCCAAACGCAGAAACTTTTCAGCCTCATGATAGAACTCTCCCAGATTCATAGGCGGGTCCTTGGTTAATGAATTCTTGAACTCTGTATTACCAGCTATTCCAGATACAGCCGCCATCATGACCATAGATGGATCTGGTCGATCCACTGATGCTGCCGCCGCATTAAATCGCGTTAGAAAGCTCCTCAAAGTCTCTCCAGTTTTCTGTTTCAAGGTTGCCAAAGTCATCACATTCTTGGGTCGCGCAATATGAACCCTGAATTGCCTCATGAATCTCTCAGTTAAATCTGCCCATGTTCCTATGGAGCCGCTCTCCAGTTGCCTAAACCATAACGCTGCAATGTCCGTCAAATACAGTGGAAAGCACCGGGCCATAACCTCCTCTGATGCCTCCAGCACTTCCATATGTCTCATATACTTCGTTAGATGGACCGTGGGGTCCGTTTTCCCGTTGTACATGTCCAATGATGGTAGCTTGAATTCTGGTGGGTTCCTAGCCATCCTAATCGCAGAAGAAAAAGGACTCCTGTTTACATCTTCCAAGTCTCTGTTTACTAAACCGCCTCTCATAGCTCTTCTAACCATCTCTGCTAATCTGTCATTGTCTCCAAGCTGTAGTTCTCGTTCACTGCCTTCGACCTGCCCCCCAAGTCCGCGGGAGTTTCCATGTGTATGCCTCCCTGGCTGAACGTTCATTCCTCTATTGCTACCAGGTGGCTCGGATGCCCCCATCTCACTTCCCGGGGTCGGATCAACATGCTCTACGTGAGTGCCCCCTAGCTCTGGTGCTGCGCCAGATGGTCCTGCTCCATTCTGAACTCCAGTTGCTCCTTGGATTTGTGCTCCAATTTGCCCAATTTGTTGAAGTAAGTTCTGGATCATCTCTTCTTGTCTTCTCATCATGGCCTCCATCTCCTCCCTAGTGATGAAGGCCGACGCTTGATTTCCTCCTGAGGAAGCCTCTTGACTTCCTGGGTTTTCACTTCTCTCTGGCCTTTGCCTTCTACTTGTTTGTCTCGTCATAACTCTCGGATCTGAATTCTTAGATTTTCAAATTCAACTTCTATCCGATGTAGCGGGAGCTGGTTCCTCTCAATGAAAGCACCAAAATGTTTGCGTAAAAAATGGCCGCAAACACCCAAAGTCGTATGAGTTGGTTGATTTTATGTTGTTTTTAGTGATTTGGGTGATTTATGCAAATATATAAAAAGCAGGGACTAAACTGTAAAAGACACACGGATTTATAGTGGTTCGGCCAGAACGTGCCTACATCCACTTTATATGTTATTCTCCTTTTTTCTTCAGATTACAAGTACAAAAGCTTTGATTACAAGTATCTAAAGTTGTTTGAGAGTTCCTTCCAGGCTTGAGCTCTCAAACTTGTCTGCCATTGTTGTACCCCTGCCCCTCTATTTATAGAGTGAGGCTGGGGGCAGAGGTCTTGGATGCTTATAGCTGCTGGTGGGCCTGGGCTGATGCAATCTGGACTGGCAGTTGTCTGGTTCGGTGAGGTCTTGGTTCGGTTGTTCATGGAAGTGGAGTTGGATCGGTAAGGCTTTGGTCCGGTGGTAGGAGTATGGTTGTTCGGTGGTAGGAGTGTGGATGTGGGTTCTGGTCCGGTGGTAGCATGGTTGAGGTTGGTTCGGTGATGGCTTGAGAAGGATTGGTCCGGTGGTTGCTTGGACCGGTGATGGTGGATGGAGTATGGTCCGGCAGGGTGTAGGCTCGGCATCACGCGGTTCGGTGTTGCATGGAGATGGAAGTTTGGTCCGGTAGGGCCTTGGTCCGGTGTTGTGTAGTAGGTGGAGTGCCGAATGAACTATGCCGAATGAGATATGTGACTGTGCCGAATGAGATACTTGATGTACACCGAATGAACTTTTAAACCTTTGATTCCGAATGGACTTTCATCCTTAGTGAAATCCCTGACTTATGTACGCTTGCTTGCTTCTTCTTGGTTTGGTCGTGGTGGAAATGCACACAACATTGATATTCCAGTTTTGACCAAAAAATGGGATAACATAATCAGTCCAAACAAAGGCCTCAGTGAGTTCTACGGCTCTGACCGCTTTCAGCCGTCAATGGATTGTTTAATGCCCAAAAAAGACTATCCGAATCTCAATCAGGTCTCGGAAGTTTTTTACCCTTCGTTTTTTCGACACGTGGATTTTTACGGTAAAACGGGAGTTCCGTGGGTGGTCTTCGATTTACCATCGCTGGAGAGTGGTGCACCATGGTACCATTCCGTTTCAAATCCATGCACGCATTTCAAAAAGTCGTACGACACTGTTTCGCCAATTCGGACGGATGTTGCACCTTGCACCGTGGATGTTGCACCCTGTAGATATCGATTATTCGGACGGCCATAACTTCTGGTTCGTTTAGAGTTACGGGAGCCATAACCATTCAAAACGAAGGCCTCAGTGAGTTCTACGGCTCTGACGGCTTTCAGCCGTCAATGGATTGTTTAATGCCCAAAAAAGACTATCGAAATCTCAATCGGGTCTCGGAAGTTTTTTACCCTTCGTTTTTTCGACACGTGGATTTTTACGGTAAAACGGGATTACCGTGGCTGGTCTTCGATTTACCATCGCTGGAGAGTGGTGCACCATGGTACCTTTCCGTTTCAAATCCATGCACGCATTTTAAAAAGTCGTACGACACTGTTTCGCCATTTCAGACGGATGTTGCACCTTGCACCGTGGATGTTGCACCTTGTAGATATCGATTATTCGGATGGCCATAACTTCTGGCTCGTTTAGAGTTACGGGAGCCACAACCTGTCAAAACGGAGGACTCGGTGAGTACTACGGCTATGATAGCTTTCAGCCGTCAATGGATTTTTGAATGCTCAAAAAAGACTATCTGAATCTCAATCGGGTCTCGGAAGTTTTTTACCCTTCGTTTTTTCGACACGTGGATTTTTACGGTAAGACGGGAGTACCGTGGATGGTCTTCGATTTACCATCACTGGAGAGTAGCGCACCATGGTACCGTTCCGTTTCAAATCCATGCACGCATTTCAAAAAGTCGTACGACGCAGTTTCACCATTTCGGACGGATGCTGCACCTTGCACCGTGGATGTTGCACCCTGTAGATATCGATTATTCGGATGGCCATAACTTCTAGCACGTTTAGAGTTATGGGAGGCATAACCAGTCAAAACGAAGGCCTCAGTGAGTTCTACGGCTTTGACCGCTTTCAGCCGTCAATGGTTTGTTTAATGCCCAAAAAAGACTATCTGAATCTCAATCGGGTCTCAGAAGTTTTTTACCCTTCGTTTTTTCGACACGTGGATTTTTACGGTAAAACGGGATTACCGTGGCTGGTCTTCGATTTACCATCGCTGGAGAGTGGTGCACCATGGTACCGTTCCGTTTCAAATCCGTGCACGCATTTCAAAAAGTCGTACGACACTGTTTATCCATTTCGGACGTATGTTGCACCTTGCACCGTGGATGTTGCACCCTGTAGATATCGATTATTCGGACGGCCATAACTTCTGGCTCATTTAGGGTTATGGGAGCCATAACAAGTCAAAACGAAGGCCTCAGTGAGTTCTACGGCTCTAATAGCTTTCAGCCGTCAATGGATTGTTTAATGGCCAAAAAAGACTATCTGAATCTCAATCGGGTCTCGGAAGTTTTTTACCCTTCGTTTTTTCGACACGTGGATTTTTAATGTAAAACGGAATTATCGTGGCTGGTCTTCGATTTACCATCGCTGGAGAGTGGTGCACCATGGTACCGTTCCATTTTAAATCCATGCACGCATTTCAAAAAGTCGTACGACGCTGTTTCGCTATTTCGGACGGATGCTGCACCTTGCACCGTGGATGTTGCACCCTGTAGATATCGATTATTCGGACGGGCTTAACTTCTGGCTCGTTTAGAGTTACGGGAGCCATAATCAGTCCAAACAAAGGCCTCAGTGAGTTCTACGGCTCTGATAGCTTTCAGCCGTCAATGGATTGTTTAATGCCCAAAAAAGACTATCCGAATCTCAATCAGGTCTCGGAAGATTTTTACCCTTCGTTTTTTCGACACGTGGATTTTTACGGTAAAACGGGAGTACCGTGGCTTGTCTTCGATTTACCATCGCTGGAGAGTGGTGCACCATGGTACCATTCCGTTTCAAATCCATGCACGTATTTCAAAAAGTCGTACGACACTGTTTCGCCAATTCGGACGGATGTTGCACCTTGCACCGTGGATGTTGCACCCTGTAGATATCGATTATTCGGACGGCCATAACTTCTGGTTCGTTTAGAGTTACGGGACCCATAACCATTCAAAATGAAGGCCTCTGTGAGTTCTACGGCTCTGACAGCTTTCAGCCGTCAATGGATTGTTTAATGCCCAAAAAAGACTATCGAAATCTCAATCGGGTCTCGGAAGTTTTTTACCCTTTGTTTTTTTTCGACACGTGGATTTTTAAGGTAAAACGGGATTACCGTGGCTGATCTTCGATTTACCATCGCTGGAGAGTGGTGCACCATGGTACCGTTCCGTTTCAAATCCATGCACGCATTTTAAAAAGTCGTACGACACTGTTTCGCCATTTCAGACGGATGTTGCACCTTGCACCGTGGATGTTGCACCCTGTAGATATCGATTATTCGGATGGCCATAACTTCTGGCTCGTTTAGAGTTACGGGAGCCACAACCTCTCAAAACGGAGGACTCATTGAGTACTACGGCTATGATAGCTTTCAGCCGTCAATGGATTTTTGAATGCTCAAAAAAGACTATCCGAATCTCAATCGGGTCTTGGAAGTTTTTTACCCTTCGTTTTTTCGACACGTGGATTTTTACGGTAAGACGGGAGTACCGTGGCCGGTCTTCGATTTACCATCGCTGGAGAGTGGTGAACCATGGTACCGTTCCGTTTCAAATCCATGCACGCATTTCAAAAAGTCGTACGACGCAGTTTCACCATTTTGGACGGATGCTGCACCTTGCACCGTGGATGTTGCACCCTGTAGATATCGATTATTCGGATGGCCATAACTTCTGGCTCGTTTAGAGTTACGGGAGGCATAACCAGTCAAAACGAAGGCCTCAGTGAGTTCTACGGCTTAGACCGCTTTCAGCCGTCAACGGTTTGTTTAATGCCCAAAAAAGACTATCTGAATCTCAATCGGGTCTCAGAAGTTTTTTACCCTTCGTTTTTTCGGCACGTGGATTTTTACGGTAAAATGGGATTACCGTGGCTGGTCTTCGATTTACCATCGCTGGAGAGTGGTGCACCATGGCACCGTTCCGTTTCAAATCCGTGCACGCATTTCAAAAAGTCGTACGACACTGTTTCGTCATTTCGGACGGATGTTGCACCTTGCACCGTGGATGTTGCACCCTGTAGATATCGATTATTCGGACGGCCATAACTTCTGGCTCGTTTAGAGTTACGGGAGCCATAACCAGTCCAAACGAAGGCCTCAGTAAGTTCTACGGCTCTGTCTGCTTTCAGCCGTCAATGGATTGTTTAATGCCCAAAAAAGACTATCGAATCTCAATCGGGTCTCGAAAGTTTTTTACCCTTCGTTTTTTCGACACGTGGATTTTTACGGTAAAACGGGAGTACCGTGGCTGGTCTTCGATTTACCATCGCTGGAGAGTGGTGCACCATGGTACCGTTCCGTTTCAAATCCATGCATGCATTTCAATAAGTCGTACGACACTGTTTCGCCATTTCGGACGGATGTTGCACCCTGCACCGTGGATGTTGCACCCTGCAGATATCGATTATTCGGACGGCCATAACTTCTGGCTCATTTAGAGTTACGGGAGCCACAACCATTCAAAACGAAGGCCTCAGTGAGTTCTACGGCTCTGACAGCTTTCAGCCGTCAATGGATTGTTTAATGCCCATAAAAGACTATCGAAATCTCAATCGGGTCTCGGAAGTTATTTACCCTTCGTTTTTTCGACACGTGGATTTTTACGGTAAAACGGGATTACCATGGCCGATCTTCGATTTACCATCGTTGGAGAGTGGTGCACCTGGGTACCATTCCATTTCAAATCCATGCACGCATTTCAAAAAGTCGTACGACACTGTTTCGCCATTTCAGACGGATGTTGCACCTTGCACCGTGGATGTTGCACCCTATAGATATCGATTATTCGGACGGCCATAACTTCTGGCTCGTCTAGAGTTACGGGAGCCATAACCTTTCAAAACGAAGGCCTCAGTGAGTTCTACGGCTCTGACATCTTTCAGCCGTCAATGGATTTTTTAATGCCCAAAAAAGACTATCCGAATCTCAATCGGGTCTCGGAAGTATTTACCCTTCGTTTTTTCGACACGTGGATTTTTACGGTAAAACGGGAATACCGTGGCTGGTCTTCGATTTATCATCGCTGGAGAGTGGTGCACCATGGTACCGTTCTGTTTCAAATCCATGCACCCATTTCAAAAAGTCGTACGACATTGTTTCGTCATTTCGGATGGATGTTGCACCTTGCACCGTGGATGTTGCACCCTGTAGATATCGATTATTCAGACGGGCTTGACTTCTGGCTCGTTTAGAGTTATGGGAGCCATAATCAGTCCAAACAATGGCCTTAGTGAGTTCTATGGCTCTGACCGCTTTCAACCGTCAATGGATTGTTTAATGCCCAAAAAAGACTATCCGAATCTCAATCGGGTCTCGGAAGTTTTTTACCCTTCGTTTTTTCGACACGTGGATTTTTACGGTAAAACGGAAGTACCGTGGCTAATCTTCGATTTACCATCGCTGGAGAGTGGTGCACCATGGTACCATTCCGTTTCAAATCCATGCACGCATTTCAAAAGTTTGTACGACACTGTTTCGCCATTTCGGACTTATGTTGCACCATGCACCGTTGATGTTGCACCCTGTAGATATCGATTATTCGGACGGCCATAACTTCTGGCTCGTTTAGAGTTACGGGAGCCATAACCAGTCAAAACGAAGGCCTCAGTGAGTTCTATGGCTCCTATAGCTTTCAGCCGTCAATGGATTGTTTAGTGCCAAAAAAAGACTATCCGAATCTCATTCGGGTCTCGGAAGCTTTTTACCCTTCGTTTTTTCGACACGTGGATTTTTACGGTAAAACGGAAGTACCGTGGCTGGTCTTCGATTTACCATCGCTGGAGAGTGGTGCACCATGGTACCGTTCCGTTTCAAATCCATGCACGCATTTCAAAAAGTCGTACGACACTGTTTCGCCATTTCGGACGGATGTTGCACCCTGCACCGTTGATGTTGCACCTTGTAGATATCGATTATTCGGACGGCCATAACTTATGGATCGTTTAGATTTACGGGAGCCATAACCAGTCAAAACGAAGGCCTTAGTGAGTTCTATGGCTCTGATCGCTTTCAGCCGTCAATGGATTTTTAATGCCCAAAAAAGACTATGCGAATCTCAATCGGGTCTTGGAAGTTTTTTACCCTTTGTTTTTTCGACACGTGGATTTTCACGGTAAAAGGGGATTACCGTGGCTGGTCTTCGATTTATCATCGCTGGAGGGTGGTGCATCATGGTACAGTTCCGTTTCAAATCCATGCACGCATTTCAAAAAGTCTAACGACACTGTTTTGCCATTTCGGACGGATGTTGCACCCTGTAGATATTGATTATTCGGAAGGGCCTAACTTCTGGCTCGTTTAGAGTTACGGGAGCCATAACCAGTCCAAATGAAGGGCTCAGTGAGTTCTACAGCTCTGACAGCTTTCAGCCGTAAATGGATTGTTTAATGCCCAAAAAAGACTATCCGAATCTCAATCGGGTCTCGGAAGTTTTTTACCCTTCGTTTTTTTGAAACGTGGATTTTTACGGTAAAACGGGAATACCGTGGCTGGTCTTCGATTTACCATCGCTGGGGAGTGGTGCACCATGGTACCGTTCCGTTTCAAATCCATGCACACATTTCAAAAAGTCATACGACACTGTTTCGCCATTTCGGACGGATGTTGCACCTTGCACCGTGGATGTTGCACCCTATAGATATCGATTATTCGGACGGCCATAACTTCTGGCTCATTTAGAGTTATGGGAGCCATAACAAGTCAAAACGAAGGCCTCGGTGAGTTCTACGGCTCTAATAGCTTTCAGCCATCAATGGATTTTTTAATGCCCAAAAAAGACTATCCGAATCTCAATCGGGTCTCGGAAGTTTTTTACCCTTCGTTTTTTCGACACGTGGATTTTTACGGTAAAACGGGAGTACCGTGGCTGGTCTTCGATTTACCATCGCTGGAGAGTGGTGCACCATGGTACCGTTCCATTTTAAATCCATGCACGCATTTCAAAAAGTCGTACGAACGGATGCTGCACCTTGCACCGTGGATGTTGCACCCTGTAGATATCGATTATTCGGACGGGCTTAACATCTGGCTCGTTTAGAGTTACGGGAGCCATAATCAGTCCAAACAAAGGCCCCAGTGAGTTCTACGGCTCTGACCGCTTTCAGCCGTCAATGGATTATTTAATGCCCAAAAAAGACTATTCGAATCTCAATCAGGTCTCGGAAGTTTTTTACCCTTCGTTTTTTCGACACGTGGATTTTTACGGTAAAACGGGAGTACCGTGGCTGGTCTTCGAATTACCATCGCTGGAGAGTGGTGCACCATGGTACCATTCCGTTTCAAATCCATGCACGCATTTCAAAAAGTCGTACGACACTGTTTCGCCAATTCGGACGGATGTTGCACCTTTCACCGTGTAGATATCGATTATTCGGACGACCATAACTTCTGGCTCGTTTAGAGTTACGGGAGCCATAACCTTTCAAAACGAAGGCCTCAGTGATTTCTACGGCTCTGACAGCTTTCAGCCATCAATGGATTTTTAATGCCCAAGGAAGAGTATCCGAATCTCAATCGGGTCTCGGAAGTATTTTACTCTTCGTTTTTTTGACACGTGGATTTTTACGGTAAAACGGGAATACCGTGGCTGGTCTTCGATTTATCATCGCTGGAGAGTGGTGCACCATGGTACCGTTCCGTTTCAAATCCATGAACGCATTTCAAAAAGTCGTACGACACTGTTTCGCCATTTCGGACGGATGTTGCACCTAGCACCGTGGATGTTGCATCCTGTAGATATCGATTATTCGGACGGCCATAACTTCTGGCACGTTTAGAGTTACGGGAGCCATAACCAGTCAAAACGAAGGGCTCAGTGAGTTCAACGGCTCTGACCGCTTTCAACGGTCAATGGATTGTTTAATGCCCAAAAAGGACTATCCGAATCTCAATCGGGTCTCGGAAGTTTTTTACCCTTCGTTCTTTCGACACATGGATTTTTACGGTAAAACGGGATTACCGTGGAAGGTCTTCGATTTACCATCGCTGGAGAGTGGTGCACCATGGTACCGTTCCGTTTCAAATACATGCACGCATTTCAAAAAGTCGTACGACATTGTTTTGCCATTTCGGACGGATGTTGCACCTTGCACCGTGGATGTTGCACCCTGTAGATATCGATTATTCGGACGGCCATAACTTCTGGCTCGTTTAGAATTAAGGGAGCCATAACCAGTCAAAACGAAGGCCTCAGTGAGTTCAATGGCTCTGACAGCTTTCAGCCGTCAACGGATTGTTTAATGCCCAAAAAAGACTATCCGAATCTCAATCGGGTCTCGGAAGTTTTTTGCCCACGTTTTTTCGACACGTGGATTTTTACGGTAAAAATGGATTACCGTGGCCGGTCTTCGTTTTACCATCGCTGGAGAGGGGTGCACCCTGGTACCATTCCGTTTCAAATCCATTCAAGCATTTCAAAGCGTCGTACGACACTGTTTCGCCATTTCGGACGGATGTTGCACCCTGCACCGTGGATGTTGCACCCTGTAAATATCGATTATTCGGATGGCCATAACTTCTGGCTCGTTTAGATTTAAGGGAGCCAAAACCAGTCAAAACGAAGGCCTCAGTGAGTTCTACGGCTCTGACAGCTTTCAGCCGTCAACGGATTGTTTAATGCCCAAAAAAGTCTATCCAAATCTCAATCGGGTCTCGGAAGTTTTTTACCCTTCGTTTTTTCGACACGTGGATTTTTACGGTAAAACGGGATTACCGTGGCTAGTCTTCGATTTACCATCGCTGGAGAGTGGTGGACCATGGTACCGTTCCGATTCAAATCCATGCACGCATTTAAAAAATTCGTACGACATTGTTTCGCCATTTCGGACGGATGTTGCACCTTGCACCGTGGATGTTGCACCAAGTAGATATCGATTATTCGGACGGCCATAACTTCTGGCTCGTTTAGAGTTAAGGGAGCCATAACCAGTCAAAACGAAGGCCTCGGTGAGTTCTACGGCTCTGACAGCTTTTAGCCGTCAATGGATTGTTTAATGCCCAAAAAAGACTATCCGAATCTCAATCGGGTCTCGAAAGTTTTTTACCCTTCGTTTTTTCGACACGTGGATTTTTACGGTAAAATGTGATTACCGTGGCTGGTCTTCGATTTACCATTGCTGGAGAGTGGTGCACCATGGTACCGTTCCGTTTCAAATCCATGCACGTATTTCAAAAAGTCGTACGACACTGTTTAGCCATTTCGGACGGCTGTTGCACCTTGCACCGTGGATGTTGCACCCTGCAGATATCGATTATTCGGACGGCCATAACTTCGACATCCCTCAAGCGTGACATGAGTTGGTTCACCAAAGCTTCTTGTTGGGATGCGAAGCGGTTAGTCACTTCCACCACAACTCTGTCTAGGTCTGCTCTAGTGATTACTGCCGGTTGTTCCGCGGCAGGGGCTGTTGGAATTGCCTGATCTACATGTGGCACTGCTGCTGTAGTGGGATGGTTCTCTTGATCTGGATCTACTGGATTTAGAGCGCTGCTAGTTGCGGCGTTCTTTCCCTTGTTGGCGTCTTTTCTTGGCCTTGAAGTCATGTTTCCTAGGCAATGAAAGGTGCTATTGGGAAAGAAGGTTTAATGAGGGAAGCTGAAGCTTCGAGTTCGAAGTTCTTAGTGAAAGCACCAAAAATGTTTGCACAAAAAATGGGCAAACACCTCTAAGTCGTGTGATTTAGTTGATTTTATGTGATTCTTAATGATTCGGATGAGTTATGTAAATATGAAAAAGGCAGGGGCTGAAATGTAAAAGACACGCAGATTTATAGAGGTTCGGCCAGAACGTGCCTACGTCCACTTTATATGTTATTATCTTCTTTTTTCAGATTACAAGTACAATGCTTGGTGTACAAGTGTATGAAAGTAGTTTGAAAGTTCCTTCCGTGCTTGAGCTCTCAAACTTGTCTGCCATTGTTGTACCCCTGCCCCTCTATTTATAGAGTGAGGCAGGGGGCAGGGGTCTTGGATGTGTATAGCTGCTGGCGGGCCCGGGCTGAAGCAATCTGGACTGGCAATTCTGGTTCGGCGAGCCTCCATTCGGTATGGAGCTTGGACCGGTGATGGAGCGGGATGGAGGTTCATTCGGTGGTGAGGTATGTGGTTGGCTCGGTGCTTGTTTGGACCGGTTGTGGAGATGGTCCGGTAGGCCTTCTAGTCCGGCATAGGGGTGTGAATGATGGTGGACCGGTAGAGAGAAGGAGGCTGTTGGCTACCGAATGAGCATGTGACCTTAGTGCCGAATGAACATGTGACCTTAGTGCCGAATGAACTCGTAGGCTTGCATAGCCGAATGAACATGTACTCCGGATGGACCTTCACTGCCGAATGGAACTTGTTCCTCTGAATTGCCGAATGGACATAGGAGCTGATGGAATGGAGGTTGCAAGCCCGGGTGAAACTGACACTTCTTGGTCTTGAGGTCTTCTGGGTGAAAATTCGCCCAACATTTGCCCCCCAAAGTGGGGCACGTGCTTGCATGTGTCGCGCTTTGTTTCCCTGTGGTAGAAAGGCTTGTTTTGTAATGCCATGGGCTGGATGTTTGTATTCTGTTGATGTCCTGCAAGGGAATATACAGTTTTAGTGTGATTTCAAATAACGATCGTTCGGGATCGAAATTTTTTGAGATAGAGTGAATCGTGCCGTTCGAGGCGAGAGAGTGTGCCCCGAGGGGGTTTAGCGTTATCGATGCCAGGTTCACGTTAGAGTGGATCCCTGGGTCGTTCGTCAAGGTGGTTTATCGCCAGCTCAGAGCATGCCTAGGGATCGTTCGCGACCCCGTACATGTGTAAGTAGCTTAGCCATTTCATAACTATCAGAATCAAATATCCATTTAGCCGATGAGCTTAAAAAAGGATGTCAAAGTGCAAATTCTCACGACGATAGGGTTAATAGCCATTCAAAGCGTGCCTATGGACCGTTCGTGGTCGCGCACACGTGTAAATGATTAACCCACGTTGGTGGAAGATTTACGAATCATTCATTGTTATCATATTCTCTACTTTATTAGTAGGTCCTAGAGTTCGGTACTTATCTGATTGAGGCGCTCTGTGTGCCCCCCGCTTCTGACTTTCGCTGGTGGAGACGACGTCACTCGGTGTTTGGTTGGTCCGGATGGATGTTTCATTCGGCATATGGGTGGTCCGGTATGCCGAACCATATGGTCCGGTGGTGCTCCTCCAGTCTATATATAGGGGCTATACCCCCTTAGGTTCTCTTCACCGAATCAGAGAGAGCCGAATCAATTCATAGCCGAACCAACCCTTTGCCGAACCAAGCTTTTGCCGAATCAGGTATATCCCCTTTCGCCGAATGAACTTGATAACCGAACGTGCTTATGCCGAATACGTACGAAGGACTTCAAATGCCGAATGGGCCTTAGGCCTTAGTGCCAAATGGATGTATACCGAATGACTCTTAGTGCCGAATCACATGTATACCGAATGACTCTTAGTGCCGAATGATCCTATTATCTCCCCGCCGAATGAACTTGATATTTTAGCAGAATTCCGGACTTATGCATTCTTTTTTGCTTACATCCCTGTATTCTTTGTTCTAACAACCTGTCTTTTTGCTTCTGTGTATGCAGATAAATGTCTCGCAAGGCGGAAACACGATCAGATAGGCGGAAATCCAAAGATAGAGGCGAGTCTTCTTCCGTGCCCCCAGCCCAATCAGGATCTGGGCAGCATCGACCTGTTCCGAGGTCGTTGGTGAACGGATATGGTCCACAGGAAATTCTGGTCTCCCCGCCCGATTGCTTTCCTAGCTCCCTAAAGGAGGAGCAACTTGATGTCATCTCTCGTTCATTTGGGATAGACAGGGCTCTCATGCAGCTGCCCGGAGAGGGTGTGATGCCGTATAATCCCCCCGAAGGTTACTTCGCTTACAGCAGGTACCATTGCATGTGTGGTGCTATCCCTCCTATCAACGCCTGGATAGTCAGCTTTACCACATACTTGAAAGTAGCTCCATTCCAGCTTCAGCCGAACTCCCATGCCATTCTGGTAAGCCTCTTTGTCATCTTCCAGAGGAGATACGGGCGCCCTCCTTCTAACCGGGAAATTCGGTATTTGTATAACCTGAGGGGCTACAAGAAGGGGTCTCCGTATATTAGTCTGGAAGCGGCCGTGCCCTTCAAACCGGTCTTGGACTTATATTCAAAGTTCACCATGTTCAAGAAGGAATGGTTCTTTGTCAAGGACGATTCTGTTTCTTTCCGCCTTTTCACTTCCGGCTGTAAGATTAATTTCACTTATATTTTCCATGTTCTGACTGTAGTGTTTCTTCTGACCCGCTTCTATTTCTTGCTAGAGACAGGTGGCATTGCCGTCGTGGAAGATGATTCTTTGGCGCGGATGGCTGCTGGAATAAAGGCCATTCCTGCGCGGGACAGGTCGGCTTCGTTCCTGATCAGGAACGCTACCCTCCTGGAGTACAATTTGATCCAGCCGCACCAGTCCGTTGTTAAGCAGAGGGACACGGCTGAGGAGAAGGCTGCTAAAGCTAAGGAGGGGGTCACGGTGAAGAGTGGCAAGAGAAAACCCTTTGCACAGCATCCCGTCGCGGGGGGCAAGAAGCTTAAAGAATCGGAGGGCCCCTCTCCCAGTACTTGCCCGATCATTCCGGAGGAGGAAGGTGTGGAAGAGGGCGAAGGAGGCGATACGGAAGGAGAGTCGGAAGGCGGAGGAGATGGAGATGGTCAGGGTGGTAGTGGTGCTGGTGCCTTAACTTCCGGGCAAGACTCTGAGCTGGATGAGGCCCTCCGCCAGGCCTTCGGGAATCGGAAGGGGAATCGGGAGCGGAGAAGGCGAAGGAGACTGGCAAGGTCGGGGCTGGTGCCGATCTATCCCCCAGGGGTTCCTCAGCCAGCGTGACTTCGGCGGTGCAAGGTGAAATTTTGTCCTCTGTCGATTCCATTTTCGATAAGGACTTAGAAATATTTATGGTTCACTCCCGTCCTGGAATGAGATTCAGGACTTATTGCAGTACCCCACTCCTCCGCAGGGTTTGTATAATAGACGTGCCTTCACACTTTTCTTTCTTTTTACTTAACATGTTTCCTGAATTGTGGACCATTGTATGTTCGTAACACTTGTTCTTTATTCCAGGGGCAGGCCAGGTGGTTAAAACGTCAGACGTTCGACACCGCCTCGAACAGTTCAAGTTGATGAAAGCTTCTGCGAAGCCTCCCACTGGTCGTACTGGGGACGTGGTCAAATACCGTCCTCTTCTTGGGGTCATCGAAGTGGGCATTCAGAAAAAGAAGAGGAGTCGTTCTTTGTTTGAGCCTTCCCCTGGTCCGCAGCTTCCTGTTCAGCCTCCTCGTGATGCCACGGAGGAGAGCACGGAGTTTATCCCCCCTCCACCTCCTTTCAAGAATCCCACAGTCATCCGTATAAGGCGTCCTGATGTGCCTCGTGACCCCTTTGCTGGTCATCCTGATTTAGACCCAAGTTCTCGGGATATTTCGTTTGATGAGGCCACGGGTGAGCACCTCCTTCCCCGCAACCCCATGGTACGAGTGTTAGATGAGGCAAAGTCTCTAGATCTTGATCTGCTTACCACTCGGGTAGTTACCATGGGAGACGAGGCCAAGGCTAATATTGATCGGGTGGCTGAGGAGACCAAGAAGTTAATGAAGTATCATGCTCAATTGGTCAAGGCCGGGGAGGAGATTGGAAGTGCTAATATTCGGTTGCGGCTGAAGGTTGCTGATCAGGCCGAACAGCTCGCCGGTCAAGCCGTTCAGATTTCTCGACACGAGGAAGCCTCCAGGCGTCTGAAAGAGACCATGGAAAAGGCTAGTAGGGCGGAATTACGGAAGATGGAGGCCGCCTGTAAGGAGCGGATCGACATGGCCATTGCGACAGTGGATGAGGTTCGGAATGCGGATCTCGAGCAGGTAGAGGAGTTGTCTGGGAGGCTTGAGGCCGCGGAGATGGCTCAAGTCAAGTTAAAGGAGGAGATGGAGGAGATGAGGAGGTCTCTTCAGGCTGACTGCTCGAGATACCGATCAGAGAGCGATGCCGCTGTCGCCAAGTTGCAGGCTTCCGAGGCCAGGGTGAGGGAGTTCGAGGAGAATGAGGGGATGATGGACGAGATGCTGCAGGACATGTACTTCCGCACTTGGAAGGAGGGCAGCTTGTCTTGGATGGATGACTATCCCCGGGTCATGGCCAAGATATATCTCCGGGCCTTAGAGGAGGCCAGGGTCGATGCGGGCAGGGAAGGTGGAGTGGCTTTTAGCCTGGATGTGGTCACTGCTCAGTTCTCGAAAGAGGAGCAAGTGTCGGTGAAGGAGGGGATGCGGTTGCTTGCTGCGGAGGAAGCGGGTGTGCAACTGGAGGATGAGGATGAAGCGGCGGACGCTGGTGAGTTATTCTTCTCTTTTCCTTTTCTTTCCGGGTTTCCATAACTTGATCGTTTATCGTTTGTTTAATGGATTCCTTTTCTGAATTGGACAGGTGGAACTTCCGATCAACATGCTGGGGGTTCCGGCCCTGCGGCCAAGTAGGCTTGGGAAGTTGGCGAAGGAGTGTGGACGCAGCTGGTTACTCGTCCGGATTCGGCTGCTTTTTATTTCTTTTTTATTTTTATTTTTTACTGTTGTTTACGTTAGTCCAAAACATTGATGTGACTGTAATAATAATATTATTTGCAGAGAATAACTTGGTGTGATTTCATAATATAAGCTGATTTTGTTATGTTTAAATGTTGTTGTCATTTTGATGTGCTGCGTGAGAAGTATAACCATGTATATGCCTGTGATTTTAGTTGTGTTTGATGTTAAGCCTTTGCTTGAAATATAATTTCATGTTTTGCAATGTTGGCGTGACATATGAATAAGCTATAGTTATGCATCTATGTACAAGAGAAGAGAGTACCGCCCTTCATGTTTTGTTTGCAGGCGGTAGTTTTGAGCATCTTGTGTAACTGATCATGAATATATCTGAGTACCTTGCCACCCAGTACACGGGCTTAGATTCTCATGAGTGAATGCTCCCTATTCGGTTTCCTGTACTTTAGAGTTTGTTATACAGGATAGGAGAAAAGTATTTAAATGAAATGGAAATATAGAAAAAGTAAAACTTCCAGTCATGGAAGGCCGTCGATGTGCTTAAGTTCGTGGCAAACGGGTTTTGTAGTCACTTTCCCTAGCTGTGGGTCTTGGAGACATTTGTCACCCATCTTACGCCTCCGCGGGGAGTTTTCTTTTTTACCACAGCCGCACTTAAGACACATCGGAGCCGAGATCGCGCACGGTAACTACCCGAACCATTATGGTCCGTAATCGTGGGTATTATTCGATTTACCGTGGCCGGCTAGCGTGGGTGCCGTTGGCCGTGAACTACCCCTGGCTGGCCACACCTTATGTTGGGGCTTAAAGTAGGTTCACGGTTGCCGGCGAGACGAACGCCGTAATGAGCTTCCATCGGCTATAGTCGGCCTTTATGATGACTTATAATCGGCTCATTACAGTTGGCTTTGAGGGCAGGCGCGAGCAATGAGTTAACCCGCAGCAGAGGGATGCTGGAGCAAAAGAGTCTCATTGGCGAGTGCATAGAATCGTAGCGTACCTGTTAGGCCTTGTCCAGATGAGGCCGTGGTGCGTCTTGAGTGGAGATGCCATAAGATTTTGTTCAACAGAAAAGGATAAAGCTTAACAAGCAGCCAAGATATAAAGGAACAAGTTAAAAAGAGACAAGATTTTTAAAGTGGTTCGGCATGAAAACGCCTACGTCCACTGATTCTCTTTGTTAATTCACTTCATATGGGCAGTACAAGTTAAGAAAAGTATCGACGGAGATGTCGGATGTTCCATGCCCTCTAGAACACCTCTCCGTCCACTGTTGACAAAATATAAGCTCCGTTGTGGAGATCTTTATGAATTACATATGGTCCGTCCCAGATGGGGTCCAGTGCCCCGGGGCGCGGAAAGATTCGCCTGAGAACAAGATCTCCTTCTTGTAAGACGCGATGCTTGACTTTGGAGTTGTATAGTGCTGCCACTTTCTGTTTGTGAGCTGCTGCTTTGAGTGCTGCATCGTTTCTCCTTTCCTCAATCAGATCCAAAGACATGAGGAGGAGTTCTTCGTTTTCTTCTGGATTGTAGTGGATCCTACGGTGGGAAGGAACAATAACCTCAACAGGGAGCATTGCCTCCGATCCGTATGCCAAAGAGAAAGGAGTATGTCCCGTTGATGTTCTGAAAGATGTGCGGTAGGCCCAAAGTGCCGTAGGAAGTTCGTCCACCCAAGCGCCTTTTGACTTTTCGATTTTCTTCTTGATTAGGGTTTTGAGAATTTTGTTGACAGCTTCGACTTGTCCGTTTGCCTGAGGATAAGCTACTGATGAGAAGCTTTTATGAATTCCATGCTCTTGGCACCAGTCGGCGAATTCTTCGCTGTCAAATTGGAGTCCGTTGTCTGATATGATCTTGAGTGGTACTCCGTACTTGCACAGAATATTTTTGATCAAGAAGTTGATAACTTTTGCAGAAGATATTTTATTTAGGGGTTCCGCTTCCACCCATTTGGTGAAATAATCGACTGCCACTATAGCATATTTGGCCCCGCCCCTGCCCGTTGGCAGTTCGCCAATTAAATCAATTCCCCATACAGCAAAGGGCCAAGGGCTGGTCATTTGAGTAATCTCATTTGTGGGTAGTCGAGGAATCTTGGCAAATTTCTGACATCTGTCGCATCTCTTGACGAAGTCTAAGGCGTGTTTGTTTAGTGTGGGCCAGTAATATCCATATCGGAGTATCTTTTTCGCTAGAGTCTGCCCTCCAGTGTGATCTCTGCAACTTCCTCGATGGATGTTGTATAAGATTTCCTTGGCTTCCCTTCCAGCGACGCATCTGAATAAGGGGCTAGAGAAGCCACGCCGATAGAGGATGCCTTCTTGTATTGTGTATGGGGAGCTTTCCTCAAAATTCTCCTGACTTCATCACGTTTGTCTGGTAGTGTGCCGTCCTGCAAATATTTCCGGATAGGAGTCATCCACGTTGCTTCTTCAATTGTAGTTATCAGATTCACTTGTTCAAAACTTGGGGCTAGCTGCCTTGAGGTGTCTAGTGCTCCGGAAATGGTGCTATTCTTCATACTAGCTTGCTTTTCTAGTTCATCGGCCTCTTGGTTATCTTCTCGAGGAATGTGTTTGATTAGATAACGGTCCAATTGGACGAGCAGCAGTTTGGTTTTCTTTAGGTATGCTGTGAGTCGTTCTCCTCGTGTCTGGAATTCTCCTAGTACTTGGTTTACGATAAGTTGAGAATCACTATGAAGACATAAAGAATTGACTCCAATTTCTAAGGCAAGCTCCAATCCCGCTATTACTGCCTCGTACTCCGCATCGTTGTTAGTGGCCGCGAATTCCAACCTTAATGCATAGTACAGCTTTCTTCCCCTGGGGGTGACTATCACAATACCTGCCCCCGAGCCTTGTTCGTTTGATGCTCCATCTACAAAGAGGTTCCACTTGATGTTTTTTGCTATTTCAAACTGATCCTTGCCTTCGTTGGTGGTGAATTCGGCAATGAAATCGGCCAGGGCTTGCCCCTTGATAGCAGTGCGAGGATGGTAGGTGACGTCATACTGACTTAGTTCAATGCACCATTTGAGGAGTCGTCCAGAAGTGTCGGGACGATGGAGCACCTGTCTTAGTGGCTGATCGGTTAGAACTCTGATGGAGTGAGATTGGAAGTAGTGTCGTAGTTTTCGTGACGCGATCAATAAACAATATGCCAATTTCTCAAGTTTAGGATATCTGGCTTCTGCCCCTGTAAATCTCTTACTTATAAAGTACACCGGGCGTTGTGTGCGGTCTTCTTCTCTTACCAGGGCAGCGCTTAGAGCATGAGATGATACGGCGAGGTATAGGTATAGCTCTTCGCCTTCGTTTGGAGTTGAGAGTACTGGTGGTTTCTGAAGATGTTCGATCAGGTTAAGGAAGGCTTTCAAGCATTCATCGGTCCACTCGAACTTTCCTTTGTCTTTCTTGAGAGCTTCGAAGAAAGGGACGCACTTGTCAGTTGCTTTGGAAATGAATCTGCTTAGGGCGGCTACCTTTCCGTTTAAGCTCTGCATTTCTTTTCGGGTGGAAGGTATCCTTATTTCTTTTAGAGCCTGGATTTGTTCAGGGTTTGATTCAATTCCTCTGGAATGGACAATGAACCCTAAGAATTTTCCCGACGACACTCCGAAGGAGCACTTTAGAGGATTCAGCTTCATTCCATATCGGCGAAGTACCTGAAACATCTCGCTCAGGTGGCTTACATGATCGTCGGCTTTCCTGGACTTTACCAACATGTCATCCACATATACTTCCATAGTTCGTCCTATTAATTCCGCGAACATCTTGTTGACGAGGCGTTGATAGGTGGCTCTGGCATTTTTGAGTCCAAAAGGCATGACTTTGTAACAATATAATCCCCGGTCAGTGATGAAGCTAGTGTGGTCTTGATCGGGAGCGTGCATGGGAATCTGGTTGTATCCGGAGTATGCGTCCATAAAAGATAAAAGTTCGTGCCCGGCAGTGCTGTCCACAAGTTGATCGATTCGGGGGAGCGGGAAGCAGTCTTTCGGGCAAGCGTCATTTAAGTTGGAGAAATCAATGCATGTTCGCCACTTCCCATTAGCTTTCTTTACTAGTACCGGGTTAGCTATCCATTCGGGGTAGATGGCTTCTCGGATGAAGTCATTAGCAAGTAGGTTCTTTACTTCCTCGTCGAGGGCTGCTGATCGTTCTGCTCCCATGCTTCTCTTTTTCTGCTTTATCGGTGCCCTGGTGGGATCGATGTTCAGCATGTGGCATGCTATGTCTGGGGAGATTCCTGTCATATCGGCATGTGTCCACACAAATACATCTAAGTTGTGGTGGAGAAAGTCGATGAGTTGATCCTTCAATTCTGTTTTTAGCTGAGATCCTATTTTTAATAGTATGTTTGAATCATGTTTGTCTACAGATACGAATTCCATGGCCTCTGCAGGCTCAGCGGTAGCCTCCTCCTCCTTTATCCCTAGGGTCTAGTTCATTGAAAGGATCGCTGGTGTATCGAAGAGGAGGGGCTTTCTTTAGTTGCTATGCTTCCAAGCTTTTCATGTAGAGAGTAGTCTCTGCATCTTTCCCTTTATTGGTTATTGCGAAGTTCAGTTACATAGCAATCTCGAGCGGTGTCTTGATCTCCTTCAACTTCTCCTATTCCGTCATCTGTTGGGAATTTCATCTTTAGGCACCACGGGGCTAGGACAATTTGGAAGTCAGACAAGGCTGGTCTTCCCAAGAAGGCATTTTAGGCCGAGTGATTTTCTATTAGTACGAACGTTTGTTTTCGCACAACGGAGCGGGGATGACTTCTATTTCGACGAAGAGGTCAAGTTGCCCGAGGGGCATTTTCGCATCTCCAGTGAAACCGTGCAGGGGTTTGTTGCAGGGAGACACATCCTTCATTGACAGTTTCATTTTGTCGAAAGAATGCTTGAACAGGATATTTACGGAGCTTCCTGTGTCTATTAGAATTCGGAAGACTTTAGCTGGACCGAACCAGGCAGAGATGACCATGGGATCCATATGCGGGTATTGTCTTCCTTCTAAATCACGCCTACTGAATATGATGTCGTCACTCTCTTTCCGTTTCGAGTGGCGTTCTTCCATAATGCAGTTGACATAGCCTTCAGCATTTCTAAGTGACTTGCCGTATCTTTCCATCTCTGCCCAGCTTCTGTCGGCGATGTGTGGTCCTCCCGAGATGGTATGGACCACTATCTTCTCTTGACTAGAGCCAATGGTGTTGCGATTCCCTTCGCCTACTTCCGGAAGGGGTCGCTTTGAGTTTTCATTAGCAGGAGTTGGAGTCCTGTTCTGACCTTTCACATAGCGTTCCAGCCTTCTTCTTCTGATGTGTTCTTCGATCAAGTCCCGGAGATGGTGGCATTCATTGGTGTCATGTCCGTGGGATTCGTGGAAGCGGCAGAACTTTCCAGACTTGAGTGCGTTATAAGATTCTTTCTTGTGTGGGGGGCGCTTGTATCCGAGTTCGCCCTGAGTGGCTAGAAAGATGTTTTCGATTGTTTCATTCAAAGGAGTGTAGGAGTCAAATCTTGGTCCTGGCCGATATTGGCGTTTTTCAACCTTCTTGCCCCCAGCATTGTCTCTAGATTCATTTCTTCGAATGTCCTTGGTTGCAGCGGGAACCTTGTCTGAAGTTGTCTTACCTTGTTGCCCTGACTGCCTCTCAGTGGCGGCGTCTTCGAGTCTCATATACTTTCCAGCTTCATGGAAGAAATCAGGTAAAGTAGCTGGTTTTTCCTTAGTTAGTCTTCTTGCGAACTTGGTATCTGGATGTACACCGCTACAGAGGGCCATTAGGGTGAGTTTCTCATCGGCATCTTGGACTGCGGCCGCTGCGGCGTTGAACCGAGTTAGATATTGTTGCAGTGTCTCTCCGGATTTCTGTTTAACATTGGATAGAGAATAAGCATCCTTGGGTTGTTCTACATGGATGCGGAACTGGCTAATGAACCTTTCTTTCAACATCTCCCATGAGCTGATAGATCCTTGGGGTAGATGGCAGAACCAGGAGGTAGCTAGATCTGCTAGGAATAGCGGAAAGCATTTCTACAGCACCCCTTCTATTTCTCCGCTCATGAGCATATGCTGGGTGTATCTTTGTAAGTGTACGATGGGGTCGGAAGTTCCCTTGTAAGGTTCCATGGTTGGCATTTTCCATTCCCGGGGGGTGATGGCAGTTTCGATATTGCGGGTAAAGGGGCTGGTGACCCTAGCGCCTATTCCTCGGTCCCTTTGCTCCCGTTGGACGCATTCTCTGAATAGTCGTGCCATTCTTTCATCAGAATTTGGAGCGGATAGAAATGAACTTGGTTCTTCCCTGCGAGAACGGTCTCGTCCAGATGATCTGTAGGGATGGTATAGTCTATCACTTCTGACGTGATCCAGTGGTTGTCTCTGGTTGCTCGGACGCATGCTAGGACCAGCTACAGTTGCCCCCTGCCTTGATCTTCCCCTGCGGGGTTCTGTTTCGAGCATTTCCATGGGGTCAACTTTGGGCTGGGTTCTAGCTCGGCTCCGTTCAGCGGGGTTTCTATGATTAGGTGGCATGACTGGCTCAGCCACATCCGACCCTCGCCTGGCGCCTCCCCCACTGGGTTCGGTTCCAAGTGCTTCATCGCGTCGGAGTTCGGGCTGAGTCCGGGCGCGGCCCCTATCATTGTTGTTCCCGTTGATGGCTTCCTCGAAGAGGGAAGACCTTTGCTGTCTCCGAGATCCTCCAGATTGAGATTCATCCCATGATTCAGTGTTGCGGTTGGATTCTTCGACATCCCTCAAGCGTGACATGAGTTGGTTCACCAAAGCTTCTTGTTGGGATGCGAAGCGGTTAGTCACTTCCACCACAACTCTGTCTAGGTCTGCTCTAGTGATTACTGCCGGTTGTTCCGCGGCAGGGGCTGTTGGAATTGCCTGATCTACATGTGGCACTGCTGCTGTAGTGGGATGGTTCTCTTGATCTGGATCTACTGGATTTAGAGCGCTGCTAGTTGCGGCGTTCTTTCCCTTGTTGGCGTCTTTTCTTTGCCTGGAAGTCATGTTTCCTAGGCAATGAAAGGTGCTATTGGGAAAGAAGGTTGAATGAGGGAAGCTGAAGCTTCGAGTTCGAAGTTCTTAGTGAAAGCACCAAAAATGTTTGCACAAAAAATGGGCAAACACCTCTAAGTCGTGTGATTTAGTTGATTTTATGTGATTCTTAATGATTCAGATGAGTTATGTAAATATGAAAAAGGCAGGGGCTGAAATGTAAAAGACACGCAGATTTATAGTGGTTCGGCCAGAACGTGCCTACGTCCACTTTATATGTTATTATCTTCTTTTTTCAGATTACAAGTACATTGCTTGGTGTACAAGTGTATGAAAGTAGTTTGAAAGTTCCTTCCGTGCTTGAGCTCTCAAACTTGTCTGCCATTGTTGTACCCCTGCCCCTCTATTTATAGAGTGAGGCAGGGGGCAGGGGTCTTGGATGTGTATAGATGCTGGCGGGCCCGGGCTGAAGCAATCTGGACTGGCAATTCTGGTTCGGCGAGCCTCCATTCGGTATGGAGCTTGGACCGGTGATGGAGCGGGATGGAGGTTCATTCGGTGGTGAGGTATGTGGTTGGCTCGGTGCTTGTTTGGCCCGGTTGTGGAGATGGTCCGGTAGGCCTTCTGGTCCGGCATAGGGGTGTGAAGGATGGTGGACCGGTAGAGAGAAGGAGGCTGTTGGCTACCGAATGAGCATGTGACCTTAGTGCCGAATGAACATGTGACCTTAGTGCCGAATGAACTCGTAGGCTTGCATAGCCGAATGAACATGTACTCCGGATGGACCTTCACTGCCGAATGGAACTTGTTCCTTTGAATTGCCGAATGGACATAGAAGCTGATGGAATGGAGGTCGCAAGCCCGGGTGAAACTGACACTTCTTGGTCTTGAGGTCTTCTGGGTGAAAATTCGCCCAACAGCACACATTTCAAAAAGTCCTACGACACTGTTTCGCCATTTCGGACGGATGTTGCACCTTGCACGTGGATGTTGCACCTTGTAGATATCGATTATTCGGACGGCCATAACATCTGGCTCGTTTAGAGTTAAGGAAGCCATAACCAGTCAAAACGAAGGCCTCAGTGAGTTCTACGGCTCTGACAGCTTTCTACCGTCAACGGATTGTTTAATGCCCAAAAAAGACTATTCGAATCTCAATCGGATCTTGGAAGTTTTTTACCCTTCGTTCTTTCGACACGTGGATTTTTACGGTAAAACGGGATTACTGTGGCTGGTCTTCGATTTACCATCGCTGGAGAGTGGTGCACCATGGTACGTTTTATTTCAAATCCATGCACGCATTTCAAAAAGTCGTACGACCCTGTTTCGCCATTTCGGACGGATGTTGCACCTTGCACCGTGGATGTTGCACCCTGTAGATATCGATTATTCGGACGGCCATAACTTCTGGCTCGTTTAGAGTTAAGGGAGCCATAACCAGCCAAAACGAAGGCCTCAGTGAGTTCTATGGCTCTGATAGCTTTCAGCCGTCAACGGATTCTTTAATGCCCAAAAAAGACTATCTGAATCTCGGAAGTTTTTTACCCTTCATTCTTTCGACACGTGGATTTTTACGGTAAAACGTGATTACCGTGGCTGGTCTTCAATTTACCATCGCTGGAGAGTGGTGCACCATGGTACCGTTCCGTTTCAAATCCATGCACTCATTTCAAAAAGTCGTATGACACTGTTTAGACATTTCAGACGGATGTTGCACCTTGCACCGTGGATGTTGCACCCTGTAGATATCGATTATTCGGACGGCCATAACTTCTGGCTCGTTTAGAGTTAAGGGAGCCATAACCAGTCAAAATGAAGGTCTCAGTGAGTTCTATGGCTCTGACAGCTTTCAGCCGTCAATGGATTGTTTAATGCCCAAAAAAGACTATCCGAATCTCAATCAGGTCTTGGAAGTTTTTTACCCTTCGTTTTTTTCGGCACGTGGATTTTTACGGTAAAACTGGATTACCGTGGCTGGTCTTCGATTTACCATCGCGGTGAGTGGTGCACCGTGGTACCGTTCTGTTTCAAATCCATGCACGCATTTCAAAAAGTCGTACGACACTGTTTCGCCATTTCGGACGGATGTTGCACCTTGCACCGTGGATGTTGCATCCTGTAGATATCGATTATTCGGACGGCCATAACTTCTGGCTCGTTTAGAGTTACGGGAGCCATAACCTGTCAAAACAAAGGGCTCGGTGAGTTCTACGGCTATGATCGCTTTCAGCGGTCAATGGATTTTTTAATGCCCAAAAAAGACTATCCGAATCTTAATCGAGTCTCGGAAGTTTTTTACCCTTCGTTCTTTCGACACGTGGATTTTTACGGTAAAACGGGATTACCGTGGCTGGTCTTCGATTTACCGTCACTGGAGAGTGGTGCACCCTGGTACCGCTCCGTTTCAAATCCATGCACGCATTTCGAAACGTCGTACGACACTGTTTCGCCATTTCGGAAGGATGTTGCACCTTGCACCGTGGACGTTGCACCCTGTAGATATCGATTATTCGGACGGCCATAACTTCTGGCTCGTTTAGAGTTAAGGCAGCCATAACCAGTTAAAACGAAGGCATCAGTGAGTTGTATGGCACTGACGGCTTTCAGCCATCAATGGATTGTTTAATGCCTAAAAAAGACTATCCGAATCTCAATCGTGTCCCGGAAGTATTTTGCCCTTCGTTTTTTCGACACGTGGATTTTTACGGTAAAACTGGATTACCATGGCTGGTCTTCGATTTACCATCGCGGTGAGTGGTGCACCATGGTATCGTTCCATTTCAAATCCATGCACGCATTTCAAAAAGTCGTACGACACTGTTTCGCCATTTCGGACGGATGTTGCACCTTGCACCTTGGATGTTGCACCCTGTAGATATCGATTATTTGGACGGCCATAACTTCTGGCTCGTTTAGAGTTAAAGGAGCCATAACCAGTCAAAATGAAGTCCTCAGTGAGTTCTACGGCTCTGACAGCTTTCATCCGTCAATGGATTGTTTAATGCCCAAAAAATACTATCCGAATCTCAATCGGATCTCGAAAGTTTTTTGCCCTTCGTTTTTTCGACACGTGGATTTTTACGGTAAAACGGGATTACCATGGCAGGTCTTCCATTTACCATCGCTGGAGAGTGGTGCACCATGGTACCGTTCCATTTCAAATCCATGCACGCATTTCAAAACGTCGTACGACACTGTTTCGCCATTTCGGACGGATGTTGCACCTTGCACCGTGGATGTTGCACCCTGTAGATATCGATTATTTGGACGGCCATAAATTCTGGCTCGTTTAGAGTTAAGGGAGCCATAACCAGTCAAAACGAAGGCCTCAGTGAGTTGTACGGCACTGACAGCTTTCAGCCATCAATGGATTGATTAATGCCTAAAAAAGACTATCCGAATCTCAATCGGGTCCCGGAAGTTTTTTGCCCTTCGTTTTTTGGACACGTGGATTTTTACGGTAAAACTGGATTACCGCGGCTGGTCTTCGATTTACCATCGCGGTGAGTGGTGCACCATGGTACCGTTCCGCTTCAAATCCATGCACGCATTTCAAAAAGTCGTACGACACGGTTTCGCCATTTCGGACGGATGTTGCACCTTGCACATTGGATGTTGCACCCTGTGGATATCGATTATTCGGACGGCCATAACTTCTGGCTCGTTTAGAGTTAAGGGAGCCATAACCAGTCAAAACGAAGTTCTCAATGAGTTCTACGACTCTGACAGCTTTCATCCGTCAACGGAATGTTTAATGCCCAAAAAAGACTATCTGAATCTCAATCGGGTCTCGGAAGTTTTTTACCCTTCGTTCTTTCGACACGTGGATTTTTACGGTAAAACTGGATTACGGTAGCTGGTCTTCGATTTACCATCGCGGAGAGTGGTACACCATGGTACCGTTCCGTTTCAAATCCATGCAATCATTTCAAAAAGTCGTACGACACTGTTTCGCCATTTCGGACTGATGTTGCACCTTGCACCGTGGATGTTGCACCCTGTAGATATCAATTATTCGGACGGCCAAAACTTCTGGCTCATTTAGAGTTAAGGGAGCCATAACCAGTCAAAACGAAGGCCTTAGTGAGTTGTACGGCACTGACGGCTTTCAGCCGTCAATGGATTGTTTAATGGCCAAAAAAGACTATCCGAATCTCAATCGGGTCTCGGAAGTTTTTTGCCCTTCGTTTTTTCGACACGTGGATTTTTACGGTAAAACTGGATTACCGTGGCTGGTCTTCGATTTACCATCGCGGTGAGTGGTGCACCATGGTACCGTTCCGTTTCAAATCCATGCATGCATTTCAAAAAGTCGTACGACACTGTTTCGCCATTTCAGACGGATGTTGCACCTTGCACCTTGGATGTTGCACCCTGTAGATATCGATTATTCGGATGGCCATAACTTCTGGCTCGTTTAGAGTTAAGGGAGCCATAAGCAGTCAAAACAAAGTCTTCAGTGAGTTCTACGGCTCTGACAAGTTTCATTCGTCAACTGATTGTTTAATGCCCAAAAAAGACTATCCGAATCTCAATCGGGTCTCGGAAGTTTTTTACCCTTAGTTCTTTCGACACGTGGATTTTACGGTAAAACTGGATTACGTGGCTGGTCTTCGATTTACCATCGCGGAGAGTGGTGCGCCATGGTACATTTCCATTTCAAATCCATGCACGCATTTCAAAACGATGTACGACACTGTTTCGCCATTTCGGACGGATTTCGCACCTTGCACCGTGGATGTTGCACCCTGTAGATATCGATTATTCGGACGGCCATAACTTCTGGCTCGTTTAGAGTTAAGGGAGCCATAACCAGTCAAAACGAAGGCCTTAGTAAGTTATACAGCTATGACAACTTTCAGCCGTCAATGGATTGTTTAATGCCCAAAAAAGACTATCCGAATCTCAATCGGGTCTCGGAAGTTTTTTGCCCTTCGTTTTTTCGACACTTGGATTTTTACGGTAAAACTGTATTACCGTGGCTGGTCTTCGATTTACCATCGCGGTGAGTGGTGCACCATGGTACCGTTCCGTTTCAAACCCATGCACGCATTTCAAAAAGTCGTACGACACTGTTTCGCCATTTCGGACGGATGTTGCACCTTGCACCGTGGAGGTTGCACCCTATAGATATCGATTATTCGGACGACCATAACTTCTGGCTCGTTTAGAGTTACGGGAGCCATAACCAGTGAAAACGAAGGGCTCAGTGAGATCTACGGCTATGACCGCTTTCAGCGGTCAATGGATTGTTTAATGCCCAAAAAAGACTATCCGAATCTCAATCGGGTCTCGAAACTTTTTTACCCTTCGGTTTTTCGACACGTGGATTTTTACGGTAAAACGGGATTACCGTGGCTGGTCTTCGATTTACCATCGCTGGAGAGTGGTGCACCATGGTACCGTTCCATTTCAAATCCATGCACGCATTTCATAAAGTCGTACGACACTGTTTCGCCATTTCGGACGGATGTTCCCCCTTGCACCGTGGATGTTGCACCCTGTAGATAGCGATTATTCAGACTGCCATAACTTCTTGCTCGTTTAGAGTTAAGGGAGCCATAACCTATCACAACGAAGGCCTCAGTGAGTTCTACAGCTCTGACAGCTTTCAGCCGTCAATGGATTGTATAATGCCCAAAAAAGACTATCCGAATCTCAATCGGGTCTCGGAAGTATTTTGCCCTTCGTTTTTTCGACACGTGGATTTTTGTGGTAAAACTGAATTACCATGGCCGGTCTTCGATTTACCATCGCTGGAGAGTGGTGCACCATGGTACCGTTCCGTTTCAAATCCATGCAAGCAGTTCAAAACGTCGTACGACACTGTTTCGCCATTTCGGACGGATGTTGCACCTTGCACCGAGGATGTTGCACCCTGTAGATATCGATTATTCGGACGGCCATAACTTCTGCCTCGTTTAGAGTTAAGGGAGGCATAACCAGTCAAAACAAAGGCCTCAGTGAGTTCTACGGCTCTGACAGCTTTCAGCCGTCAACGGATTGTTTAATGCCCAAAAAAGACTATCCAAATCTCAAACGGGTCTCGGAAGTTTTTTCCCCTTCGTTTTTTCGACACGTGGATTTTTACGGTAAAACGGGATTACCGTGGCTGGTCTTCGATTTACCATCGTGGAGAGTGGCGCACCATGGTACCGTTCTGTTTCAAATCCATGCACGCATTTCAAAAAGTCGTACGACACTGTTTCGCCATTTCGGATGGATGTTGCACCTTGCACCGTGGATGTTGCACCCTGTAGATATAGATTATTCGGACGGCCATAACTTCTGGCTCGTTTAGAGTTACGGGAGCCATAACCAGTCAAAACGAAGGCCTCAGTGAGTTCTACACTTCTGATGGCTTTCAATCATCAGTGGATTGTTTAATGCCCAAATAAGACTATCTGAATCTCAATCGGGTCTCGGAAGTTTTTTGCCCTTCGTTTTTACGACAAGTGGATTTTTACGGTACAACTGGATTACCGTGGCTGGTCTTCGATTTACCATCGCGGTGAGTGGTGCACCATGGTACTGTTCCATTTCAAATCTATACACGCATTTCAAAAAATCGTACGACAGTTTTTCGCCATTTCGTACGGATGTTGCACCTTGCACCTTGGTTGTTGCATCCTGTAGATATCGATTATTCGGACGGCCATAACTTCTGGCTCGTTTAGAGTTAAGGGAGCCACAACCAGTCAAAACGAAGTCCTCAGTGAGTTCTACGGCTCTAATAGCTTTTAGCCTTCAACGGATTGTTTAATGCCCAAAGAAGACTATCTGAATCTCAATCGGGTCTCGGAAGTTTTTTACCTTTCGTTCTTTCGACATGTGGATTTTTACGGTAAAACTGGATTACCGTGGCTGGTCTTCGATTTACCATCGCTGGAGAGTGGTGCACCATGGTACCGTTCCATTTCAAATCCATGCACACATTCCAAAAATGTCGTACGACACTGTTTCGCCATTTCGGACGGATGTTGCACCTTGCACTGTGGATGTTGCACCCTGTAGATATCGATTATTCGGACGGCCATAACTTCTGGCTCGTTTAGAGTTAAGGGAGCCATAACCAGTCAAAACGAAGGCCTCAGTGATTTCTACGGCTCTGACAGCTTTCAGCCGTCAACGGATTGTTTAATGCCCAAAAAAGACTATCCGAATCTAAATTGGGTCTCGGAAGTTTTTTACCCTTCGTTTGTTCGACGCGTGGATTTTTACGGTAAAACGGGATTACCGTGGCTGGTATTCGATTTACCATCGCTGGAGAGTGGTACACCATGGTACCGTTCCGTTTCAAATCCATGCACGCATTTCAAAAAGTCGTACGACACTGTTTAGCCATTTCGGACGGATGTTGCACCTTGCACCGTGGATGTTGCACCCTGCAGATATCGATTATTCGGACGGCCATAACTTCTGGCTCGTTTAGAGTTTAGGGAGCCATAACCAGTCAAAACGAAGGCCTCAGTGAGTTCTACGGTTCTGACGGCTTTCAGCCGTCAGTGGGTTGTTTAATGCCCAAAAAAGACTATCCGAATCTCAATCGGGTCTCGGAAGTTTTTTACCCTTCGTTTTTTCGACACGTGGATTTTTATGGTAAAACGGGAAAACCGTGGCTAGTCTTCAATTTACCATCGCTAGAGAGTGGTGCACCATGGTATCGTTCCGTTTCAAATCCATGAACGCATTTCAAAAAGTCGTACGACATTGTTTCTTCATTTCGGACGGATGTTGCACCTTGCACCGTGGATATTGCATCCTGTAGATATCGATTATTCGGACGGCCATAACTTCTGGCTCGTTTAGAGTTACGGGAGCCATAACCAGTCAAAACGAAGGGCTCAGTAAGTTCTACGGCTCGGACAGCTTTCAGCGGTCAATGGATTGGTTAATGCCCTAAAAATACTATCGGAATGTCAATCGGGTCTCGGAGGTTTTTTACACTTCGTTCTTTCGACACGTGGATTTTTACGGTAAAACGGGATTACCGTGGATGGTCTTCGATTTACCATCGCTGGAGAGTGGTGCACCATGCTACCATTCTGTTTCAAATCCATGCACGCATTTCAAAAAGTCGTACGACACTGTTTCGCCATTTCGGACAGATGTTGCACCTTGCACCGTGGATGTTGCACCCTGTAGATATCGATTATTCGGACGGCCATAACTTCTGGCTCGTTTAGAGTTAAGGGAGCCATAACCAGTCCAAATGAAGGCCTCAGTGAGTTCTACGACTCTGACAACTTTCAGCTTTCAATGGATTGTTTAATGCCCAAAAAAGACTATCCGAATCTCAATCGGGTCTCGGAAGTTTTTTGCCCTTCGTTTTTTCGACACGTGGATTTTTATGCTAAAACTGGATTACCGTGGCTGGTCTTCGATTTACCATCGCGGTGAGTGGTGCACCATGGTACCATTCCGTTTCAAATCCATGCACGCATTTCAAAAAGTCGTACGACACTGTTTAGCCATTTCGGACGGATGTTGCACCTTGTACCGTGGATGTTGCACCCTGCAGATATCGATTATTTGGACGGCCATAACTTCTGGCTCGTTTAGAGTTAAGGGAGCCATAACCAGTCAAAACGAACGCCTAGGTGAGTTCTGCTGTTCTGACCGCTTTCAGCCGTCAGTGGATTGTTTAATGCCCAAAAAAGACTATCCGAATTTCAATCGGGTCTCGGAAGTTTTTTACCCTTCGTTTTTTCGACACGTGGATTTTTACTGTAAAACGGGAAAGCCGTGGCTGGTCTTCGATTTACCATTGCTGGAGAGTGGTGCACCATGGTACCGTTCCGTTTCAAATCCATAAACGTATTTCAAAAAGTAGTTCGACACTGTTTCGCCATTTCGGACGGATGTTGCACCTTGCACCGTGGATGTTGCACTCTGTAGATATCGATTATTCGGACGGCCATAACTTCTGGTTCGTTTAGATTTACAGGAGCCATAACCAGTCAAAACGAAGGGCTTAGTGAGTTCTAGGGCTCTGACTTCTTTCAGCGGTCAATGGATTGGTTAGTGCCCAAAAAAGACTATCCGAATCTCAATCGGGTCACGGAAGTTTTTTACCCTTCGTTCTTTCGACACGTGGATTTTTACGGTAACTGGATTACCATGGCTGGTCTTCGATTTACCATCGCTGGAGAGTGGTGCACCATGGTACCGTTCCATTTCAAATCCATGCACGCATTTCAAAAATGTCGTACGACACTGTTTCGCTATTTCGGACGGATGTTGCACCTTGCACTGTGGATGTTGCACCCTGTAGATATCGATTATTCGGACGGCCATAACTTCTGGCTCGTTTAGAGTTAAGGGAGCCATAACCAGTCAAAACGAAGGCCTCAGTGATTTCTACGGCTCTGACAGCTTTCAGCCGTCAACGGATTGTTTAATGCCCAAAAAAGACTATCCGATTCTAAATTGGGTCTCGGAAGTTTTTTACCCTTCGTTCTTTCGACGCGTGGATTTTTACGGTAAAACGGGATTACCGTGGCTGGTCTTCGATTTACCATCGCTGGAGAGTGGTACACCATGGTACCGTTCCATTTCAAATCCATGCACGCATTTCAAAAAGTCGTACGACACTGTTTAGCCATTTCGGACGAATGTTGCACCTTGCACCGTGGATGTTGCACCCTGCAGATATTGATTATTCGGACGGCCATAACTTCTGGCTCGTTTAGAGTTTAGGGAGCCATAACTAGTCAAAACGAAGGCCTCAGTGAGCTCTACGGTTCTGACGGCTTTCAGCCGTCAGTGGATTGTTTAATGCCCAAAAAAGACTATCCTAATCTCAATCGGGTCTCGGAAGTTTTTTACCCTTCGTTTTTTCGACACGTGGATTTTTATGGTAAAACGGGAAAACCGTGGCTGGTCTTTGATTTACCATCGCTAGAGAGTGGTGCACCATGGTACAGTTCCGTTTGAAATCCATGAACGCATTTCAAAAAGTCGTACGACAATGTTTCGTCATTTCGGACGGATGTTGCACCTTGCACCGTGGATGTTGCATCCTGTAGATATCGATTATTCGGACGGCCATAACTTCTGGCTCGTTTAGAGTTACGGGAGCCATAACCAGTCAAAACGAAGGGCTCAGTAAGTTCTACGGCTCTGACCGCTTTCAGCGGTCAATGGATTGGTTAATGCCCTAAAAAGACTATCCGAATCTCAATCGGGTCTCGGAGGTTTTTTACCCTTCGTTCTTTCGACACGTGGATTTTTACGGTAAAACGGGATTACCATGGATGGTCTTTGATTTACCATCGCTGGAGAGTGGTGCACCATGGTACCATTCCGTTTCAAATCCATGGACGCATTTCAAAACGACGTACGACACTGTTTCGCCATTTCGGACGGATGTTGCACCTTGCACCGTGGATGTTGCACCCTGTAGATATCGATTATTCAGACAGCCATAACTTCTGGCTCGTTTAGAGTTAAGGGAGCCATAACCTGTCCAAACGAAGGCCTCAGTGAGTTCTAAGACTCTGACAACTTTCAGCCGTCAATGGATTGTTTAATACCCAAAAAAGACTATCCAAATCTCAATCGGGTCTCGGAAGTTTTTTGCCCTTCGTTTTTTCGACACATGGATTTTTATGGTAAAACTGGATTACCGTGGCTGGTCTTCGATTTACCATCGCAGTGAGTGGTGCACCATGGTACCATTCCGTTTCAAATCCATGCACGCATTTCAAAAAGTCGTACGACACTGTTTAGCCATTTCGGACGGATGTTGCACCTTGTACCGTCGATGTTGCACCCTGCTGATATCGATTATTTGGACGGCCATAACTTCTGGCTTGTTTAGAGTTAAGGGAGCCATAACCAGTCAAAACGAAGGCCTCGGTGAGTTCTACTGTTCTGACCGCTTTCAGCCATCAGTGGATTGTTTAATGCCCAAAAAAGACTATCCGAATATCAATCGGGTCTCGGAAGTTTTTTACCCTTCGTTTTTTCGACACGTGGATTTTTACGGTAAAACGGGAAAGCCGTGGCTGGTCTTCGATTTACCATCGCTGGAGAGTGGTGCACCATGGTACCGTTCCTTTTCAAATCCATAAACGTATTTCAAAAAGTCGTACGACACTATTTCGCCATTTCGGACTGATATTGCACCTTGCACCGTGGATGTTGCACCCTGTAGATATCGATTATTCGGACTGCCATAACTTCTGGCTCGTTTAGAGTTACGGGAGCCATAACCAGTCAAAACGAAGGGTTCAGTGAGTTCTACGGCTCTGACCGCTTTCAGCGGTCAATGGATTGGTTAATACCCAAAAAAGACTATCCGAATCTCAATCGGGTCTCGCAAGTTTTTTACCCTTCGTTCTTTCGACACGTGGATTTTTACGGTTAAATGGGATTACCGTGGCTGGTCTTCAATTTACCATCACTGGAGAGTGGTGCACCATGGTACCGTACCGTTTCAAATTCACACACGCATTTCAAAATGACGTACGACACTGTTTCGCCATTTCGGACGGATGTTGCACCTTGCACCGTGGATGTTGCACCCTGTAGATATCGATTATTCGGACGGCCATAACTTCGGCTCGTTTAGAGTTAAGGGAGCCATAACCAGTCCAAACGAAGGCCTCAGTGAGTTCTACGACTCTGGCAGCTTTCAGCCGTCAATGGATTGTTTAATGCCCAAAAAAGACTATCCGAATCTCAATCGGGTCTCGGATGTTTTTTGCCCTTCATTTTTTCGACACGTGGATTTTTACGGTAAAACTGGATTACAGTGGCTGGTCTTCGATTTACAATTGCTGTGAGTGGTGCACCACGGTACGGTTCCTTTTCAAACCCATGCACGCATTTTAAAAAGTCGTACGACACTGTTTCGCCATTTCGGACGGATGTTGCACCTTGCACCGTTGATGTTGCACCCTGTAGATATCGATTATTCGGACGGCCATAACTTCTGGCTTGTTTAGAGTTACGGGAGCCATAACCAGTCAAAACGAAGGACTCAGTGAGTTCTACGGCTATGACCGCTTTCAACGGTCAACAGATTGTTTAATGCCCAAAAAAGACTATCCAAATCTCAATCGGGTCTCGGAACTTTTTTACCCTTCGTTTTTTCGACACGTGGATTTTTACGGTGAAACGGATTACCGTGGCTGGTCTTCAATTTACCGTCGCTGGAGAGTGGTGCACCATGGTACCGTTCCATTTCAAATCCATGCACGCATTTCAAAAAGTCGTACGACACTGTTTCGCCATTTCGGACGGATGTTGCACCTTGCACCGTGGATGTTGCACCCTGTAGATATCGATTATTCGGACGGCCATAACTTCTGGCTCGTTTAGAGTTAAGGGAGCCATAACCTGTCAAAACGAAGGCCTCAGTGAGTTCTACTGCTCCGACAGCTTTCAGCCGTCAACGGATTGTTTAATGCCCAAAAAAGACTATCCAAATCTCAATCGGGTCTCGAAAGTTTTTTGCCCATCGTTTTTTCGACACGTGGATTTTTACGGTAAAATTGGATTACCGTGGCCGGTCTTCGATTAACCGTCACTGGAGAGTGGTACACCATGGTACTGTTCCGTTTCAAATCCATGCACGCATTTCAAAAAGTCGTACGACACTGTTTTGCCATTCCGGACGGATGTGGCACCTTGCACCATGGATGTTGCACCCAGTAGATATCGATTATTCGGACGGCCATAACTTCTGGCTCGTTTAGAGTTTGCCATAATCAGTCAAAACGAAGGCCTCAGTAAGTTCTATGGCTCTAACAGCTTTCAGCCGTCAACGGATTGTTTAATGTCCAAAAAAGACTATCCAAATCTCAATCGGGTCTCGGAAGTTTTTTTCCCTTTGTTTTTTCGACACGTGGATTTTTACGGTAAAACGGGATTACCGTGGCTGGTCTTCGATTTACCATCGCTGGAGAGTGGTGCACCATGGTACCGTTCCATTTTAAATCCATGCACGCATTTCAAAAAGTCGTACGACGCTGTTTCGCCATTTCGGACGGATGTTGCAACTTGCACCGTGGATGTTGCACCCTGTAGATATCGATTATTCGGATGGCCATAACTTCTGGCTCGTTTAGAGTTAAGGGAGCCATAACCAGTCAAAACGAAGGCCTCAGTGAGTTCTACGGATCTGACTGCTTTCAGCCGTCAATGGATTATATAATGCCCAAAAAAGACTATCCGAATCTCAATTTGGTCTCGGAAATTTTTTGCCCTTCGTTTTTTCGACACCTGGATTTTTACGGTAAAACTGGATTACCGTGGCCGGTCTTCGATTTACCATCGCTGGAGAGTGGTGCACCATGGTACCGTTCCGTTTCAAATCTATGCACGCATTTCAAAACGTCGTACGACACTGTTTCGCCATTTCGGACGGATGTTGCACCTTGCGCCGTGGATGTTGCACCCTGTAGATATCGATTATTCGGACGGCCATAACTTCTGGCTCGTTTAGAGTTAAGGGAGGCATAACCAGCCAAACGAAGGCCTCAGTGAGTTCTACGACCCTGACAGCTTTCAACCGTCAATGGATTGTTTAATACCCAAAATAAACTATCCGAATCTCAATCGGGTCTCGGAAGTTTTTTGCCCTTCATTCTTTCGACGCGTGGATTTTTACGGTAAAACGGGATTACCGTGGCTGGTCTTTGATTTACCATCGCTGGAGAGTGGTGCACCATGGTACCGTTCCGTTTCAAATCCATGGACGCATTTCAAAACGACGTACGACACTGTTTCGCCATTTCGGATGGATGTTGCACCTTGCACCGTGGATGTTGCACCCTGTAGATATAGATTATTCGGACGGCCATAACTTCTGGCTCGTTTAGAGTTACAGGAGCCATAATCAGTCAAAACGAAGGCCTCAGTGAGTTCTACGGCTCTGACAGCTTTCATCCATCAATGGATTGTTTAATGCTCAGAAAAGACTATCCGAATCTCAATCGGGTCTTGGAAGTTTTTTGCCCTTCGTTTTTTCGACACGTGGATTTTTACGGTAAAACTGCATTACCGTGGCCGGTCTTCGATTTACCATCGATAGAGAGTGGTGCACCATGGTAACGTTCCATTTCAAATCCATGCACGCATTTCAAAAAGTCGTACGACACTGTTTCGTCATTTCGGACGGATGTTGCACCTTGCACCGTGGATGTTGCACCCTGTAGATATCGATTATTCGGACGGCCATAACTTCTGGCTGTTTTAGAGTTAAGGGAGCCATAACCAGTCAAAACGAAGGCTTCAGTGATTTCTACGGCTCGGATAGCTTTCAGCCGTCAACGGATTGTTTAATGCCCAAAAAAGACTATCCGAATCTAAATCGGGTCTCGGAAGTTTTTTACCCTTCGTTCTTTCGACACGTGGATTTTTACGGTAAAACGGGATTACCGTGGCTGGTCTACGATTTACCATCGCTGCAGAGTGGTGCACCAAGGTTCCGTTCCGTTTCAAATCCATGCACGCATTTAAAAAAGTCGTACGGCACAGTTTCGTCATTTCGGACGGATGTTGCACCTTGCACCATGGATGTTGCATCCTGTAGATATCGACTATTCGGACGGCCATAACTTCTGGCTCGTTTAGAGTTAAGGGAGCCATAACCAGTCAGAACGAAGGCCTTAGCGAATTCTACGGTTCCGACGGCTTTTATCCGTCAGTTGATTATTTAATGCCCAAAAAAGACTATCCGAATCTCAATCGGGTCTCGGAAGTTTTTTACCCTTCGTTTTTTCGACACGTGGATTTTTACGGTAAAACGGGAAAACCTTGGCTGGTCTTCGATTTACCATCGCTGGACAGTGGTGCACCATGGTACCGTTCTGTTTCAAATCCATAAACGCATTTCAAAAAGTCGTACGACACTATTTCGCCATTTCAGACGGATGTTGCACCTTGCACCGTGGATGTTGCACCCTGTAGATATCGATTATTCGGACGGCCATAACTTCTGGCTCGTTTAGAGTTACGGGAGCCATAACCAGTCAAAATGAAGGGTTCAGTGAGTTCTACGGCTCTGACCGCTTTCAGCGGTCAATGGATTGGGTAATGCCCAAAAAAGACTATCCGAATCTCAATCGGGTCTCGGAAGTTTTTACCCTTCGTTCTTTCGACACGTGGATTTTTACGGTTAAACGGGTTTACCGTGGCTGGTCTTCGATTTACCATCACTAGAGAGTGGTGCACCATAGTACCATACCGTTACAAATCCACACACGCATTTCAAAATGACGTACGATACTGTTTCGCCATTTCGGACGGATGTTGCACCTTGCACCGTGGATGTTGCACCCTGTAGATATAGATTATTCGGACGACCATAACTTCTGGCTCGTTTAGAGTTACGGGAGCCATAACCAGTCAAAACGAAGGCCTCAGTGAGTTCTACGGCTCTGACAGCTTTCAGCCGTCAATGGATTGTTTAATGCCCAAAAAAGACTATCCGAATCTCAATCGGGTCTTGGAAGTTTTTTGCCCTTCGTTTTTTCGACACGTGGATTTTTACGGTAAAACTGGATTACCGTGGCCGGTCTTCGATTTACCATCGATGGAGAGTGGTGCACCATAGTAACGTTCCATTTCAAATCCATGCACGCATTTCAAAAAGTCATACAACACTGTTTCGCCATTTCGGGCGGATGTTGCACCTTGCACCGTGGATGTTGCACCCTGTAGATATCGATTATTCGGACGGCCATAACTTCTGGCTCGTGTAGACTTAAGAGAGCCATAACTAGTCAAAACGAAGGCCTTAGTGAGTTCTACGGTTCTGACAGCTTTCAACCGTCAACGGATTGTTTAATGCCCAAAAAAGACTATCCAAATCTCAATCGGGTCTCGGAAGTTTTTTGCCCTTCGTTTTTTCGACACGTGGATTTTTACGGTAAAACGACATTACCGTGGCTGATCTTCGATTTACTATCGTTGGAGAGTGGTGCACCATGCTACCGTTCCATTTCAAATCCGTGCACGTATTTCAAAAATTCATACGACACTGTTTCGCCATTTCAGACGGATGTTGCACCTTGCACCGTGGATGTTGCGCCCTGTAGATATCGATTATTCGGACGGCCATAACTTCTGGCTCGATTAGAGTTAAGGGAGCCATAACCGGTCAAAACGATGGCCTCGGTGAGTTCTACGGCTCTGACAGCTTTCAGCCGTCAATGGATTGTATAATGCCCGAAAAAGACTATCCGAATCTCAATCGGGTCTCGGAAGTTTTTTGCCCTTCGTTTTTTCGACACGTGGATTTTTACGGTAAAGCTGGATTACCGTGGCCGGTCTTCGATTTACCATCGCTGGAGCGTGGTGCACCATGGTACCGTTACGTTTCAAATCCATGCACGCATTTCAAAACGTCGTACGACACTGTTTCGCCATTTCGGACGGATGTTGTACCTTGCACTGTGGATTTTGCACCCTGTAGATATCGATTATTCGGACGGCCATAACTTCTGGCTGTTTTAGAGTTAAGGGAGCCATAGCCAGTCAAAACAAAGGCCTCAGTGATTTCTATGGCTCTGATAGCATTCAGCCGTCAACGGATTGTTTAATGCCCAAAAAAGACTATCCGAATCTAAATCGGGTCTCGGAAGTTTTTTACCCTTCGTTCGTTCGACACGTGGATTTTTACGGTAAAACGAGATTACCGTGGCTTGTCTTCGATTTACCATCGCTGGAGAGTGGTGCACCATGGTACCGTTCCGTTTCAAAGCCATGCACGCATTTCAAAAAGTCGTACGACACTGTTTAGCCATTTCGGACGGATGTTGCACCTTACACCGTGGATGTTGCACCCTGTAGATATCGATTAATCGGACGGCCATAACTTCTGGCTCGTTTAGAGTTAAGGGAGCCAAAACCAGTCAAAACGAAGACCTCAGTGAGTTCTACGGTTGTGACGGCTTTCAGCCGTCAGTGGATTGTTTAATGCCCAAAAAACACTATCCGAATCTCAATCGGTTCTCGGAAGTTTTTTACCCTTCGTTTTTTCGACACGTGGATTTTTACGGTAAAATGGGAAAACCGTGGCTGGTCTTCGAATTACGATCGCTGGAGAGTGGTGCACCATGGTACCGTTCCTTTTCAAATCCATGAACGCATTTCAAAAAGTCGTACGACACTGTTTCGCCATTTCGGACGGATGTTGCACCTTGCACCGTGGATGTTGCATCCTGTAGATATCGATTATTCGGACGGCCATAACTTCTGGCTCATTTAGAGCTACGGGAGCCATAACCAGTCAAAACGAAGGGCTCAGTGAGTTCTACGGCTCTGACCGCTTTCAGCGGTCAATGGATTGGTTAATGCCCAAAAAGGACTATCCGAATCTCAATCGGGTCTCGGAAGTTTTTTACCCTTCGTTCGTTCGACACGTGGATTTTTACGGTAAAACGGGATTACCGTGGCTGGTCTTCGATTTACCATCGCTGGAGAGTGGTGCACCATGGTACCGTTCCGTTTCAAATCCATGGACGCATTTCAAAACAACCTAAGACACTGTTTCGCCATTTCGGACGGATGTTGCACCTTGCACCGTGGATGTTGCACCCTGTAGATATCGATTATTCGGACGACCATAACTTCTGGCTCGTTTAGATTTAAGGGAGCCATAACCAGTACAAACGAACGCCTCAGTGATTTCTATGACTCTGGTAGCTTTCAACCATCAATGGATTGTTTAATGCCCAAAAAAGACTATCCGAATCTCAATCGGGTCTCGGAAGTTTTTTGCCCTTCGTTTTTTCGACACGTGGATTTTTATGGTAAAACTGGATTACCGTGGCTGGTCTTCGATTTATCATCACGGTGAGTGGTGCACCATGGCACCATTCCGTTTCAAATCCGTGCACGCATTTCAAAAAGTCGTACGACACTGTTTAGCCATTTCGGACGGATGTTGCAACTTGTACCGTGGATGTTGCACCCTGTAGATATCGATTATTCGGACGGCCATAACTTCTGGCTCGTTAAGAGTTAAGGGAGCCATAACCAGTCAAAACGAAGTCCTCAGTGAGTTCTACTGTTATGACCGCTTTCAGCCGTCAGTGGATTGTCTAATGCCCAAAAAAGACTATCCGAATCCCAATCGGGTCTCGGAAGTTTTTTACCCTTCGTTTTTTCGACACGTGGATTTTTACGGTAAAACGAGAAAACCGTGGCTGGTCTTCGTTTTACCATCGCTGGAGAGTAGTGCACAATGGTACCGTTTCGTTTCAAATCCATGAACGCATTTCAAAAAGTCGTACGACACTGTTTCGTCATTTTAGACGGATGTTGCACCATGCACCGTGGATGTAGCATCCTATAGATATCGATTATTCCGACGGCCATAACTTCTAGCTCGTTTAGAGCTACGGGAGCCATAACCAGTGAAAACGAAGGGCTCAGTGAGTTCTACGGCTCTGACCGCTTTCAGCGGTCAATGGACTGGTTAATGCCCAAAAAAGACTATCCGAATCTCAATCGGGTCTCGGAAGTTTTTTACCCTTCGTTCTTTCGACACGTGGATTTTTACGGTAAAACGGGATTACCTTGGCTGGTCTTCGATTTACCATCGCTGGAGAGTGGTGCACCATGGTACCATACTGTTTCAAATGCATGAACGCATTTCAAAACGACGTACGACACTGTTTCGCCATTTCGGACGGATGTTGCACCTTGCACCATGGATGTTGCACCTTGTAGATATCGATTATTCGGACGGCCATAACTTCTGGCTCGTTTAGAGTTAAGGGAGCCATAACCAGTCCAAACGAAGACCTCAGTGAGTTCTACGACTCTGGCAGCTTTCAGCCATCAATGGATTGTTTAATGCCCAAAAAAGACTATCCGAATCTCGATCGGGTCTCGGAAGTTTTTTGCCCTTCATTTTTTCGACACAAGGATTTTTACGGTAAAACTGGATTACCGTGGATGGTCTTCGATTTACCATCGCGGTGAGTGGTGCACCATGGTACCGTTCCTTTTCAAACCCATGCACCCATTTCGAAAAGTCGTACGACACTGTTTCGCCATTTCGGACAGATGTTGCACCTTGCACCGTGGATGTTGCACCCTGTAGATATCGATTATTCGGACGGCCATAACTTCTGGCTCGTTTAGAGTTACGGGAGCCATAACCAGTCAAAACGAACGGCTCAGTGAGTTTTACGTCTATGACCGCTTTCAGCGGTCAACGGATTGTCTTATGCCCAAAAAAGACTATCCGAATCTCAATCGGGTCTCGGAACTTTTTTACCCTTTGTTTTTTCGACACGTGGATTTTTATGGTAAAACGGGATTACCGTGGCTGGTCTTCGATTTACCATCGCTGGAGAGTGGTGCACCATGGTACCGTTCCATTTCAAATCCATGCATGCATTTCAAAAAAAGTCGTACCACACTGTTTCGCCATTTTGGACGGATGTTGCACCTTGCACCGTGGATGTTGCACCCTGTACATATCGATTATTCGGACGGCCATAACTTCTGGCTCGTTTAGAGCTAAGGGTGCCATAACAGGTCAAAACGAAGGCCTCAGTGAGTTCTACGGCTCTTACAGCTTTCAACTGTCAATGGATTGTTTAATGCCCAAAAAAGACTATCCAAATCTCAATCGTGTCTCGGAAGTTTTTTGCCCTTCGTTTTTTCGACACGTGGATTTTTACGGTAAAACTGGATTACCGTGGCCGGTCTTCGATTTACCATCGCTGGAGAGTGGTGCGCCATGGTACCGTTCCATTTCAAATCCATGCACGCATTTCAAAAAGTTGTAGGACACTGTTTCGCCATTTCGGACGGATGTTGCACCTTGCACCGTGGATGTTGCACCCTGTAGATATCGATTATTCGGACGGCCATAACTTCTGGCTCGTTTAGAGTTACGGGAGCCATAACCAGTCAAAACGAAGGGCTCAGCGAGTTCTACAGCTCTGACCGCTTTCAGCGGTCAATGGATTGGTCAATGCCCAAAAAATACTATCCGAATCTCAATCGGGTCTCGGAAGTTTTTTACCCTTTGTTCTTTCGACACGAGGATTTTTACGGTAAAACGGGATTACCGTGGCTGGTCTTCGATTTACCATCGCTGGAGAGTGGTGCACCATGGTACCATACCGTTTCAAATCCATGCACGCATTTCAAAACGACGTACGACACTGTTTCGCCATTTCGGACGGATGTTGCACCCTGCACCGTGGATGTTGCACCCTGTAGATATCGATTATTCGGACGGCCATAACTTCTGGCTCGCTTAGAGTTAAGGGAGCCATAACCAGTCCAAACGAAGGCCTCAGTGAGTTCTACGACTCTGGTAGCTTTCAGCCGTCAATGGATTGTTTAATCCCAAAAAAGACTATCCGAATCTCAATCGGGTCTCGGAAGTTTTTTGCCCTTCATTTTTTCGACACGTGGATTTTTGCGGTAAAACTGGATTACCGTGGCTGGTCTTCGATTTACCATCGCGATGAGTGGTGCACCATGGTACCGTTCCGTTTCAAACCCATGCATGCATTTCAAAAAGTCGTACGACACTGTTTCGCCATTTCGGACGGATGTTGCACCTTGCACCGTGGATGTTGCACCCTGTAGATATCGATTATTCGGACGGCCATAACTTCTGGCTCGTTTAGAGTTACGGGAGCCATAACCAGTCAAAATGAAGGGCTCAGTGAGTTCTACGGCTATGACCGCTTTCAGTGGTCAATGGATTTTTTAATGCCCAAAAAATACTATCCGAATCTCAATCGGGTCTCGGAACTTTTTTACCCTTCGTTTTTTCGACACGTGGTTTTTTACGGTAAAATGGGATTACCGTGGCTGGTCTTCGATTTACCATCACTGGAGAGTGGTGCACCTTGGTATCGTTCCTTTTCAAACCCATGGATGCATTTCAAAAATGTCGTACGACACTGTTTCGCCATTTCGGACGGTTGTTGCACCTTGCACTATGGATGTTGCACCCTATAGATATCGATTATTCGGACGGCCATAACTTCTGGCGCGTTTAGAGTTAAGGGAGCCATTACCAGTCAAAACGAAGGCCTCAGTGATTTCTATGGCTCTGACGGCATTCAGCCGTCAACGGATTGTTTAATGCCCAAAAAAGACTATCCGAATCTAAATCGGGTCTCGGAAGTTTTTTACCCTTCGTTCTTTCGACGCCTAGATTTTTACGGTAAAACGGGATTACCGTGGCTGGTCTTCGATTTACCATCGCTGGAGAGTGGTACACCATGGTACCGTTCTGTTTCAAATCCATGCACGTATTTCAAAAAGTCGTACGACACTGTTTAGCCATTTCGGACGGATGTTGCACCTTGCACCGTGGATGTTGCACCCTGCAGATATCGATTATTCGGACGGCCATAACTTCTGGCTCGTTTAGAGTTAAGGGAGCCATAACCAGTCAAATCGAAGGCCTCATTGAGTTCTACGGTTCTGACGGCTTTTAGCCATCAGTGGATTGATTAATGCCCAAAAAAGACTATCCGAATCTCAATCGGGTCACGGAAGTTTTTTACACTTCGTTTTTTCGACACGTGGATTTTTACGGTTAAAGGGGAAAACCGTGACTAGTCTTCGATTTACCATCGCTGGAGAGTGGTGCATCATGGTACCGTTCCTTTTCAAATCCACGAATGCATTTCAAAAAGTCGTACGACACTGTTTCGTCATTTCGGACGGATGTTGCATCTTGCACCGTGGATGTTGCATCCTGTAGATATCGATTATTCGGACGGCCATAACTTCTGGCTCGTTTAGAGTTACGGGAGCCATAAGCAGTCAAAATGAAGGGCTCAGTGAGTTCTACGGCTCTGACCACTTTCAGCGGTCAATGGATTGGTTAATATCCAAAAAAGACTGTCCGAATCTCAATCGGGTCGCGGAGCTTTTTTACCCTTCGTTCTTTCGACACGTGGATTTTTACGGTAAAACGGGATTACCGTGGCTGGTCTTCGATTTACCATCGCTGGAGAGTGGTGCACTATGGTACCGTTCCGTTTCAAATCCATGGACGCATTTCAAAACGACGTACGACACTGTTTCGCCATTTCGGACGGATGTTGCACCTTGCACCGTGGATGTTGCACCTTGTTGATATCGATTATTCGGACGGCCATAACTTCTGGCTAGTTTAGAGTTAAGGGAGCCATAACCAGTCCAAACGAAGGCCTCAGTGAGTTCTATGACTCTGGTAGCTTTCAGCCGTCAATGGATTGTTTAATGCCCAAAAAAGACAATCCGAATCTCAATCGGGTCTCGAAAGTTTTTTTCCCTTCGTTTTCTCGACACGTGGATTTTTATGGTAAAACTGGATTACCGTGGCTGGTCTTCTATTTACCATCGCGGTGAGTGGTGCACCATGGTACCATTCCGTTTCAAATCCATGCACGCATTTCAAAAAGTCGTACGACACTGTTTAGCCATTTCGGACGGCTGTTGCACCTTTGTACCGTGGATGTTGCACCCTGTAGATATCGATTATTTGGACGGCCATAACTTCTGGCTCGTTTAGAGTTAAGGGAGCCATAACCAGTCAAAACGAAGGCCTCGGTGAGTTCTACTGTTCTGACCGCTTTCAGCCATCAGTGGATTGTTTAATGCCCAAAAAAGATTAAACGAATCTCAATCGGGTCTCGGAAGTTTTTTACCCTTCGTTTTTTCGACACGTGGATTTTTACGGTAAAACGGGAAAGCCGTGGCTGGTCTTCGATTTACCATCGCTGGAGAGTGGTGTACCATGGTACCGTTCCGTTTCAAATCCATGAACGCATTTCAAAAAGTCGTACGACACTGTTTCGTCATTTCGGACGGATGTTGCACCATGAACCGTGGATGTAGCTTCCTGTAGATATCGATTATTCGGACGGCCATAACTTCTGGCTCGTTTAAAGTTACGGGAGCCATAACCAGTCAAAATGAAGGCTCAGTGAGTTCTACGGCTCTGACCGCTTTCAGCGGTCAATGGATTGGTTAATGACCAAAAAAGACTATCCGAATCTCAATCGGGTCTCGGAAGTTTTTTACCCTTCGTTCTTTCGACACGTGAATTTTTACGGTAAAACGGGATTACCGTGGCTGGTCTTCGATTTACCATCGTTGGAGAGTGGTGCACCATGGTACCGTACCGTTTCAAATCCACGCACGCATTTCAAAACGACGTACGACACTGTTTCGCCATTTCGGACGGATGTTGCACCTTGCACCGTGGAAGTTGCACCTTGTTGATATCGATTATTCGGACGGCCATAACTTCTGGCTCGTTTAGAGTTAAGGGAGCCATAACCAGTCCAAACGAAGGCCTCAGTGAGTTCTACGACTCTGGTAGCTTTTAGCCGTCAATGGATTGTTCAATGCCCAAAAAAAGACTATCCGAATCTCAATCGGGTCTCAGAAGTTTTTTGCCCTTCATTTTTTCGACACGTGGATTTTTACGGTAAAACTGGATTACAGTGGCTGGTCTTCGATTTATCATCGCGGTGAGTGGTGCACCATGATACCGTTCCTTTTCAAACCCATGGATGCATTTCAAAAAGTCGTACGACACTGTCTCGCCATTTCGGACGGATGTTGCACGTTGCACCGTGGATGTTGCACCCTGTAGATATTGATTATTCGGACGGCCATAAGTTCTGGCTCGTTTAGAGTTACGGGAGCCATAACCAATCAAAACGAAGGGCTCAGTGAGTTCTACGGCTCTGACCGTTTTCAGTGGTCAACGTATTGTTTAATGCCCAAAAAAGACTATCCGAATCTCAATCGGGTCTCGGAACTTTTTTACCCTTCGTTTTTTCGACACGTGGCTTTTTACGGTGAAATGGGATTACCGTGGCTGGTCTTCGATTTACCATCGCTGGAGAGTGGTGCACTATGGTACCGTTCCATTTCAAATCCATGCACGCATTTCAAAAAGTCGTACGACACTGTTTCGCCATTTCGGACGGATGTTGCACCTTGCACCGTGGATGTTGCACGCTATAGATATCGATTATTCGGATGGCCATAACTTCTGCCTCGTTTAGAGTTAAGGGAGCCATAACCTGTCAAAACAAAGGCCTCAGTGAGTTCTACGGCTCTGACAGCTTTCAGCCGTCAATGGATTGTTTAATGCCCAAAAAAGACTATCCAAATCTCAATCGGGTCTCGGAAGTTTTTTGCCATTCGTTTTTTCGACACGTGGATTTTTACGGTAAAACTGGATTACCGTGGCCGGTCTTCGATTTACAATCGCTGGAGAGTGGTGCACCATGGTACCGTTCCGTTTCAAATCTATGCACGCATTTCCAAAAGTCGTATGACAATGTTTCTCCATTTCGGACGGATGTGGCACCTTGCACCGTGGATGTTGCACCCAGTAGATATCGATTATTCGGACGGGCTTAAATTCTGGCTCGTTTAGAGTTGCGGGAGCCATAATCAGTCCAAACAAAGGCCTAAGTGAGTTCTACGGCTCTAACCGCTTTCAGTCGTCAATGGTTGTTTAATGCCCAAAAAGACTATTCGAATCTCAATCGGGTCTCGTATGTTTTTTACCCTTCGTTCTTTCGACACGTGGATTTTTACGGTAAAACGGGAGTACCGTGGCTGGACTTCGATTTACCATCGCTGGAGAGTGGTGCACCATAGTACCGTTCCGTTTCAAATCCATGCACGCATTTCAAAAAGTCGTACGACACTCTTTCGCCATTTCGGACGGATGTTGCACCTTGCACCGTGGATGTTGCACCCTGTAGATATCGATTATTCGGACGGCCATAACTTCTGGCTCGTTTAGAGTTAAGGGAGCCATAACCAGTCAAAACGAAGGCCTCGGTGAGTTCTACGGCTCTGACAGCTTTCAGCCGTCAATGGATTGTATAATGCCCAAAAAAGACTATCCGAATCTCAATCGGGTCTCGGAAGTTTTTTGCCCTTCATTTTTTCGACACGTGGATTTTTACGGTAAAACTGGATTACCGTGGCCGGTCTTCGATTTACCATCACTGGAGAGTGGTGCACCATGGTACCGTTCCGTTTCAAATCCATGCACGTATTTCGAAACGTCGTACGACACGGTTTCGCCATTTCGGACAGATGTTGCACCTTGCACCGTAGATCTTGCACCCTGTAGATATCGATTATTCGGACGGCCATAACTTCTGGCTCGTTTAGAGTTAAGGGAGGCATAACCAGTCCAAACGAAGGCCTCAGTGAGTTCTACGGCTCTGACGGCTTTCAGCGGTCAATGGATTGTTTAATGCCCAAAAAAGACTATCTGAATCTCAATCGGGCCTCGGAAGTTTTTTCCCCTTCGTTTTTTCGACACGTGGATTTTTATGGTAAAATTGGATTACCGTGGCTGGTCTTCGATTTACCATCGCGGTGAGTGGTGCACCATGGTACCATTCCGTTTCAAATCCATGCACGCATTTCAAAAAGTCGTACGACACTGTTTAGCCATTTCGGACGGCTGTTGCACCTTGTACCGTGGACGTTGCACCCTGCAGATATCGATTATTTGGACGGCCATAACTTCTGGCTCGTTTAGAGTTAAGGGAGCCGTAACCAGTCAAAACGAAGGCCTCAGTGAGTTCTACTATTCTGACCGCTTTCAGCCATCAGTGGATTGTTTAATGACCAAAAAAGATTATCCGAATCTCAATCGGGTCTCGGAAGTTTTTTACCCTTCGTTTTTTCGACATGTGGATTTTTACGGTAAAACGGGAAAGTCGTGGCTGGTCTTCGATTTACCATCGCTGGAGAGTGGTGCACCATGGTAACGTTCCGTTTCAAATCCATGAACGCATTTCAAAGAGTCGTACGACACTGTTTCGTCATTTCGGACGGATGTTGCACCATGCACCGTGGATGTAGCATCCTGTAGATATCGATTATTCGGACGGCCATAACTTCTGGCTCGTTTAGATTTACGGGAGCCATAACCAGTCAAAATGAAGGCTCAGTGAGATCTGCGGCTCTGACCGCTTTCAGCGGTCAATGGATTGGTTAATGCGCAAAAAAGACTATCCGAATCTCAATCGGGTCTCGGAAGTTTTTTACCCTTCGTTCTTTCGACACGTGGATTTTTACGGTAAAACGGGATTACCGTGGCTGGTCTTCGATTTACCATCGCTGGAGAGTGGTGAACCATGGTACCGTACCGTTTCAAATCCACCCACGCATTTCAAAACGACGTACGACACTGTTTCGCCATTTCGGACGGATGTTGCACCATGCAACGTGGATGTTGCACCCTGTTGATATCGATTATTCGGACGGCCATAACATCTGGCTCGTTTAGAGTTAAGGGAACCATAACCAGTCCAAACGAAGGCCTCAGTGAGTTCTTCGACTCTAGTAGCTTTCAGCCGTCAATGGATGGTTTAATGCCCAAAAAAGACTATCGGAATCTCAATCGGGTCTTAGAAGTTTTTTGCCCTTCATTTTTTCGACGAGTGGATTTTCACGGTAAAACTGGATTACAGTGGCTGGTCTTCGATTTATCATCGCGGTGAGTGGTGCACCATGGTACCGTTCCTTTTCAAACTCATGGATGCATTTCAAAAAGTCGTACGACACTGTTTCGCCATTTCGGACGGATATTGCACCTTGCACCGTGGATGTTGCACCCTGTAGATATCGATTATTCGGACGGCCAAAACTTCTGGCTCGTTCAGAGTTACGGGAGCCATAACCAGTCAAAACGAAGGGCTCAGTGAGTTCTACGGCTATGACCGCAAGCGGTCAATAGATTGTTTAATGCCCAAAAAAGACTATCCGAATCTCATTCGGGTCTCGGAACTTTTTTACCCTTCGTTTTTTCGACACGTGGATTTTTACGGTGAAACGGGATTACCGTGGCTGGTCTTCGATTTACCATCGCTGGAGAGTGGTGCACTATGGTACCGTTCCATTTCAAATCCATGCACGCATTTCAAAAAGTCGTACGACACTGTTTCGCCATTTCGGACGGATGTTGCACCTTGCACCGTGGACGTTGCACCCTGTAGATATCGATTATTCGGATGGCCATAACTTCTGCCTCATTTAGAATTAAGGGAGCCATAACCTGTCAAAACGAAGGCCTCAGTGAGTTCTACGGCTCTGACAGCTTTCAGCCGTCAATGGATTGTTTAATGCCCAAAAAAGACTATCCAAACCTCAATCGGGTCTCGGAAGTTTTTTGCCCTTCGTTTTTTCGACACGTGGATTTTTACGGTAAAACTGGATTACCGTGGCCGGTCTTCGATTTACCATCGCTGGAGAGTGGTGCACCATGGTACCGTTCCGTTTCAAATCCATGCACGCATTACGAAACGTCGTACGACAATGTTTCTCCATTTCGGACGAATGTGGCACCTTGCACCGTGGATGTTGCACCCTGTAGATATCGATTATTCGGACGGCCATAACTTCTGGCTCGTTTAGAGTTAAGGGAGCCATAACCAGTCAAAACGAAGGTCTCAGTGAGTTCTACGGCTTTGACATCTTTAAGCCGTCAATGGATTGTTTAATGTCCAAAAAAGACTATCAAATCTCAATCGGGTCTCGGAAGTTTTTTGCCCTTCGTTCTTTCGACACGTGGATTTTTACGGTAAAACGGGATTACCGTGGTTAGTTTTCGATTTACCATCGCTGGAGAGTGGTACACCATGGTACCGTTCCATTTCAAATCCATGCACGCATTTCAAAAAGTCGTACGACACTATTTTGCCATTTCGGACGGATGTTGCACCTTGCACCATGGATGTTGCACCCTGTACATATCGATTATTCGGACGACCATAACTTCTGGCTCGTTTAGAGTTAAGGGAGCCATGACCAGTCAAAACGAAGGCCTCAGTGAGTTCTATGGCTCTGACAGCTTTCAGCCGTCAATGGATTGTATAATTCCTAAAAAAGGCTATCCGAATCTCAATCGGGTCTCGGAAGTTTTTTGCCCTTCATTTTTTCGACACGTGGATTTTTACGGTAAAACTGGATTACCGTGGCCGGTCTTTGATTTACCATCACTGGAGAGTGGTGCATCATGGTACCGTTCCGTTTCAAATCCATGCACGTATTTCGAAACGTCGTACGACACTGTTTCGCCATTTCGGACAGATGTTGCACCTTGCACCGTGGATGTTGCACCCTGTAGATATCGATTATTCGGACGGCCATAACTTCTGGCTCGTTTAGAGTTAAGGGAGGCATAACCAGTCCAAACGAAGGCCTCAGTGTGTTCTACGACTCTGACAGCTTTCAGCCGTCAATGGATTGTTTAATGCCCAAAAAAGACTATCCGAATCTCAATCGGGTCTCGAAAGTTTTTTGCCCTTCGTTTTTTCGACACGTGGATTTTTAGGGTAAAACTGGATTACCGTGGCTGGTCTTCGATTTACCATCACGGTGAGTGGTGCACCACGGTACCATTTCGCTTCAAATTCATGCACGCATTTCAAAAAGTCGTACGACAATGTTTAGCCATTTCGGACGGCTGTTGCACCTTGTACCGTGGATGTTGCACCCTGCCGATATCGATTATTTGGACGGCCATAACTTCTGGCTCGTTTAGAGTTAAGGGAGCCATAACCAGTCAAAACGAAGGCCTCAGTGAGTTCTACTGTTCTGACCGCTTTCAGCCGTCAGTGGATTGTTTAATGCCCAAAAAAGATTATCCGAATCTCAATCGGGTCTCGGAAGTTTTTTACCCTTCGTTTTTTTGACACGTGGATTTTTACGGTAAAACGGGAAAGCCGTGGCTGGTCTTCGTTTTACCATCGCTGGAGAGTGGTGCACCATGGTACCGTTCCGTTTCAAATCCATGAACGCATTTCAAAAAGTCGTACGACACTGTTTCGTCATTTCGGACGGATGTTGCACCATGCACCGCGGATGTAGCATCCTGTAGATATCGATTATTCGGACGGCCATAACTTCTGGCTCGTTTAGAGTTACGGGAGCCATTACCAGTCAAAATGAAGGCTCAGTGAGTTCTACGGCTCTGACCGCTTTCAGTGGTCAATGGATTGGTTAATGCCCAAAAAAGACTATCCGAATCTCAATCGGGTCTCGGAAGTTTTTTACCCTTCGTTCTTTCGACACGTGGATTTTTACGGTAAAACGGGATTACCGTGGCTGGTCTTCGATTTACCATCGCTGGAGAGTGGTGCACCATGGTACCGTACCGTTTCAAATCCATGCACGTATTTCAAAAAGACGTACGACACTGTTTCGCCATTTCAGACGGATGTTGCACCTTGCACCGTGGATGTTGCACCCTGTTGATATCGATTATTCGGACGGCCATAACTTCTTGCTCGTTTAGAGTAAAGGGAGCCATAACCAGTCAAAACGAAGGGCTCAGTGAGTTCTACGGCTATGACCGCTTTTAGCGGTCAACGGATTGTTTAATGCCCAAAAAAGACTATCCGAATCTCAATCGGGTCTCGGAACTTTTTTACCCTTCGTTTTTTCGACACGTGGATTTTTACGGTAAAACGGGATTACCGTGGCTGGTCTTCGATTTACCATCGCTGGAGAGTGGTGCACCATGGTACCATTCCATTTCAAATCCATGCACGCATTTCAAAAATGTCGTACGACGCTGTTTCGCCATTTCGGACGGTTGTTGCACCTTGCACTGTGGATGTTGCACCCTGTAGATATCAATTATTCGTACGGCCATAACTTCTGGCTCGTTTAGAGTTAAGGGATCCATAACCAGTCAAAACGAAGGCCTCAGTGATGTCTACGGCTATTACAACATTCAGCCGTCAACGGATTGTTTAATGCCCAAAAAAGACTATCCGAATCTAAATCGGGTCTCGGAAGTTTTTTACCCTTCGTTCTTTCGACGCGTGGATTTTTACGGTAAAATGGGATTACCGTGGCTGGTCTTCGATTTACCATCGCTGGACAGTGGTACACCATGGTACCGTTCTATTTCAAATCCATGCACACATTTCAAAAAGTCGTACGACACTGTTTAGCCATTTCAGACGAATGTTGCACCTTGCACCATAGATGTTGCACCCTGCAGATATCGATTATTCGGACGGCCATAACTTCTGGCTCGTTTAGAGTTAAGGGAGGCATAACCAGTCCAAACGAAGGCCTCAGTGAGTTCTACGGCTCTGACGGCTTTCAGCGGTCAATGGATTGTTTAATGCCCAAAAAAGACTATCCGAATCTCAATCGGGCCTCGGAAGTTTTTTCCCCTTCGTTTTTTCGACACGTGGATTTTTATGGTAAAATTGGATTACCGTGGCTGGTCTTCGATTTACCATCGCGGTGAGTGGTGCACCATGGTACCATTCCGTTTCAAATCCATGCACGCATTTCAAAAAGTCGTACGACACTGTTTAGCCATTTCGGACGGCTGTTGCACCTTGTACCGTGGACGTTGCACCCTGCAGATATCGATTATTTGGACGGCCATAACTTCTGGCTCGTTTAGAGTTAAGGGAGCCGTAACCAGTCAAAACGAAGGCCTCAGTGAGTTCTACTATTCTGACCGCTTTCAGCCATCAGTGGATTGTTTAATGACCAAAAAAGATTATCCGAATCTCAATCGGGTCTCGGAAGTTTTTTACCCTTCGTTTTTTCGACATGTGGATTTTTACGGTAAAACGGGAAAGTCGTGGCTGGTCTTCGATTTACCATCGCTGGAGAGTGGTGCACCATGGTAACGTTCCGTTTCAAATCCATGAACGCATTTCAAAGAGTCGTACGACACTGTTTCGTCATTTCGGACGGATGTTGCACCATGCACCGCGGATGTAGCATCCTGTAGATATCGATTATTCGGACGGCCATAACTTCTGGCTCGTTTAGAGTTACGGGAGCCATTACCAGTCAAAATGAAGGCTCAGTGAGTTCTACGGCTCTGACCGCTTTCAGCGGTCAATGGATTGGTTAATGCCCAAAAAAGACTATCCGAATCTCAATCGGGTCTCGGAAGTTTTTTACCCTTCGTTCTTTCGACACGTGGATTTTTACGGTAAAACGGGAAAGCCGTGGCTGGTCTTCGTTTTACCATCGCTGGAGAGTGGTGCACCATGGTACCGTTCCGTTTCAAATCCATGAACGCATTTCAAAAAGTCGTACGACACTGTTTCATCATTTCGGACGGATGTTGCACCATGCACCGCGGATGTAGCATCCTGTAGATATCGATTATTCGGACGGCCATAACTTCTGGCTCGTTTAGAGTTACGGGAGCCATTACCAGTCAAAATGAAGGCTCAGTGAGTTCTACGGCTCTGACCGCTTTCAGTGGTCAATGGATTGGTTAATGCCCAAAAAAGACTATCCGAATCTCAATCGGGTCTCGGAAGTTTTTTACCCTTCGTTCTTTCGACACGTGGATTTTTACGGTAAAACGGGATTACCGTGGCTGGTCTTCGATTTACCATCGCTGGAGAGTGGTGCACCATGGTACCGTACCGTTTCAAATCCATGCACGTATTTCAAAAAGACGTACGACACTGTTTCGCCATTTCAGACGGATGTTGCACCTTGCACCGTGGATGTTGCACCCTGTTGATATCGATTATTCGGACGGCCATAACTTCTTGCTCGTTTAGAGTAAAGGGAGCCATAACCAGTCAAAACGAAGGGCTCAGTGAGTTCTACGGCTATGACCGCTTTTAGCGGTCAACGGATTGTTTAATGCCCAAAAAAGACTATCCGAATCTCAATCGGGTCTCGGAACTTTTTTACCCTTCGTTTTTTCGACACGTGGATTTTTACGGTAAAACGGGATTACCGTGGCTGGTCTTCGATTTACCATCGCTGGAAAGTGGTGCACCATGGTACCATTCCATTTCAAATCCATGCACGCATTTCAAAAATGTCGTACGACACTGTTTCGCCATTTCGGACGGTTGTTGCACCTTGCACTGTGGATGTTGCACCCTGTAGATATCAATTATTCGTACGGCCATAACTTCTGGCTCGTTTAGAGTTAAGGGATCCATAACCAGTCAAAACGAAGGCCTCAGTGATGTCTACGGCTATTACAACATTCAGCCGTCAACGGATTGTTTAATGCCCAAAAAAGACTATCCGAATCTAAATCGGGTCTCGGAAGTTTTTTACCCTTCGTTCTTTCGACGCGTGGATTTTTACGGTAAAATGGGATTACCGTGGCTGGTCTTCGATTTACCATCGCTGGACAGTGGTACACCATGGTACCGTTCTATTTCAAATCCATGCACACATTTCAAAAAGTCGTACGACACTGTTTAGCCATTTCAGACGGATGTTGCACCTTGCACCATAGATGTTGCACCCTGCAGATATCGATTATTCGGACGGCCATAACTTCTGGCTCGTTTAGAGTTAAGGGAGGCATAACCAGTCCAAACGAAGGCCTCAGTGAGTTCTACGGCTCTGACGGCTTTTAGCGGTCAATGGATTGTTTAATGCCCAAAAAAGACTATCCGAATCTCAATCGGGCCTCGGAAGTTTTTTCCCCTTCGTTTTTTCGACACGTGGATTTTTATGGTAAAATTGGATTACCGTGGCTGGTCTTCGATTTACCATCGCGGTGAGTGGTGCACCATGGTACCATTCCGTTTCAAATCCATGCACGCATTTCAAAAAGTCGTACGACACTGTTTAGCCATTTCGGACGGCTGTTGCACCTTGTACCGTGGACGTTGCACCCTGCAGATATCGATTATTTGGACGGCCATAACTTCTGGCTCGTTTAGAGTTAAGGGAGCCGTAACCAGTCAAAACGAAGGCCTCAGTGAGTTCTACTATTCTGACTGCTTTCAGCCATCAGTGGATTGTTTAATGACCAAAAAAGATTATCCGAATCTCAATCGGGTCTCGGAAGTTTTTTACCCTTCGTTTTTTCGACATGTGGATTTTTACGGTAAAACGGGAAAGTCGTGGCTGGTCTTCGATTTACCATCGCTGGAGAGTGGTGCACCATGGTAACGTTCCGTTTCAAATCCATGAACGCATTTCAAAGAGTCGTACGACACTGTTTCGTCATTTCGGACGGATGTTGCACCATGCACCGTGGATGTAGCATCCTGTAGATATCGATTATTCGGACGGCCATAACTTCTGGCTCGTTTAGATTTACGGGAGCCATAACCAGTCAAAATGAAGGCTCAGTGAGATCTGCGGCTCTGACCGCTTTCAGCGGTCAATGGATTGGTTAATGCGCAAAAAAGACTATCCGAATCTCAATCGGGTCTCGGAAGTTTTTTACCCTTCGTTCTTTCGACACGTGGATTTTTACGGTAAAACGGGATTACCGTGGCTGGTCTTCGATTTACCATCGCTGGAGAGTGGTGAACCATGGTACCGTACCGTTTCAAATCCACCCACGCATTTCAAAACGACGTACGACACTGTTTCGCCATTTCGGACGGATGTTGCACCTTGCACCGTGGATGTTGCACCCTGTTGATATCGATTATTCGGACGGCCATAACTTCTGGCTCGTTTAGAGTTAAGGGAACCATAACCAGTCCAAACGAAGGCCTCAGTGAGTTCTACGACTCTAGTAGCTTTCAGCCGTCAACGGATGGTTTAATGCCCAAAAAAGACTTTCGGAATCTCAATCGGGTCTTAGAAGTTTTTTGCCCTTCATTTTTTCGACGAGTGGATTTTCACGGTAAAACTGGATTACAGTGGCTGGTCTTCGATTTATCATCGCGGCGAGTGGTGCACCATGGTACCGTTCCTTTTCAAACTCATGGATGCATTTCAAAAAGTCGTACGACACTGTTTCGCCATTTCGGACGGATATTGCACCTTGCACCGTGGATGTTGCACCCTGTAGATATCGATTATTCGGACGGCCAAAACTTCTGGCTCGTTCAGAGTTACGGGAGCCATAACCAGTCAAAACGAAGGGCTCAGTGAGTTCTACGGCTATGACCGCAAGCGGTCAATAGATTGTTTAATGCCCAAAAAAGACTATCCGAATCTCATTCGGGTCTCGGAACTTTTTTACCCTTCGTTTTTTCGACACATGGATTTTTACGGTGAAACGGGATTACCGTGGCTGGTCTTCGATTTACCATCGCTGGAGAGTGGTGCACTATGGTACCGTTCCATTTCAAATCCATGCACGCATTTCAAAAAGTCGTACGACACTGTTTCTCCATTTCGGACGGATGTTGCACCTTGCACCGTGGACGTTGCACCCTGTAGATATCGATTATTCGGATGGCCATAACTTCTGCCTCGTTTAGAATTAAGGGAGCCATAACCTGTCAAAACGAAGGCCTCAGTGAGTTCTACGGCTCTGACAGCTTTCAGCCGTCAATGGATTGTTTAATGCCCAAAAAAGACTATCCAAACCTCAATCGGGTCTCGGAAGTTTTTTGCCCTTCGTTTTTTCGACACGTGGATTTTTACGGTAAAACTGGATTACCGTGGCCGGTCTTCGATTTACCATCGCTGGAGAGTGGTGCACCATGGTACCGTTCCGTTTCAAATCCATGCACGCATTTCGAAACGTCGTACGACACTGTTTCTCCATTTCGGACGAATGTGGCACCTTGCACCGTGGATGTTGCACCCTGTAGATATCGATTATTCGGACGGCCATAACTTCTGGCTCGTTTAGAGTTAAGGGAGCCATAACCAGTCAAAACGAAGGCCTCAGTGAGTTCTACGGCTTTGACATCTTTAAGCCGTCAATGGATTGTTTAATGTCCAAAAAAGACTATCAAATCTCAATCGGGTCTCGGAAGTTTTTTGCCCTTCGTTCTTTCGACACGTGGATTTTTACGGTAAAACGGGATTACCGTGGTTAGTCTTCGATTTACCATCGCTGGAGAGTGGTACACCATGGTACCGTTCCATTTCAAATCCATGCACGCATTTCAAAAAGTCGTACGACACTATTTTGCCATTTCGGACGGATGTTGCACCTTGCACCATGGATGTTGCACCCTGTACATATCGATTATTCGGACGACCATAACTTCTGGCTCGTTTAGAGTTAAGGGAGCCATGACCAGTCAAAACGAAGGCCTCAGTGAGTTCTATGGCTCTGACAGCTTTCAGCCGTCAATGGATTGTATAATTCCTAAAAAAGGCTATCCGAATCTCAATCGGGTCTCGGAAGTTTTTTGCCCTTCATTTTTTCGACACGTGGATTTTTACGGTAAAACTGGATTACCGTGGCCGGTCTTTGATTTACCATCACTGTAGAGTGGTGCATCATGGTACCGTTCCGTTTCAAATCCATGCACGTATTTCGAAACGTCGTACGACACTGTTTCGCCATTTCGGACAGATGTAGCACCTTGCACCGTGGATGTTGCACCCTGTAGATATCGATTATTCGGACGGCCATAACTTCTGGCTCGTTTAGAGTTAAGGGAGGCATAACCAGTCCAAACGAAGGCCTCAGTGTGTTCTACGACTCTGACAGCTTTCAACCGTCAATGGATTGTTTAATGCCCAAAAAATACTATCCGAATCTCAATCGGGTCTCGAAAGTTTTTTGCCCTTCGTTTTTTCGACACGTGGATTTTTAGGGTAAAACTGGATTACCGTGGCTGGTCTTCGATTTACCATCGCGGTGAGTGGTGCACCACGGTACCATTTCGCTTCAAATTCATGCACGCATTTCAAAAAGTCGTACGACAATGTTTAGCCATTTCGGACGGCTGTTGCACCTTGTACCGTGGATGTTGCACCCTGCCGATATCGATTATTTGGACGGCCATAACTTCTGGCTCGTTTAGAGTTAAGGGAGCCATAACCAGTCAAAACGAAGGCCTCAGTGAGTTCTACTGTTCTGACCGCTTTCAGCCGTCAGTGGATTGTTTAATGCCCAAAAAAGATTATCCGAATCTCAATCGGGTCTCGGAAGTTTTTTACCCTTCGTTTTTTCGACATGTGGATTTTTACGGTAAAACGGGAAAGTCGGGCTGGTCTTCGATTTACCATCGCTGGAGAGTGGTGCACCATGGTACCGTTCCGTTTCAAATCCATGAACGCATTTCAAAAAGTCGTACGACACTGTTTCGTCATTTCGGACGGATGTTGCACCATGCACCGCGGATGTAGCATCCTGTAGATATCGATTATTCGGACGGCCATAACTTCTGGCTCGTTTAGAGTTACGGGAGCCATTACCAGTCAAAATGAAGGCTCAGTGAGTTCTACGGCTCTGTCCGCTTTCAGTGGTCAATGGATTGGTTAATGCCCAAAAAAGACTATCCGAATCTCAATCGGGTCTCGGAAGTTTTTTACCCTTCGTTCTTTCGACACGTGGATTTTTACGTTAAAACGGGATTACCGTGGCTGGTCTTCGATTTACCATCGCTGGAGAGTGGTGCACCATGGTACCGTACCGTTTCAAATCCATGCACGCATTTCAAAAAGACGTACGACACTGTTTCGCCATTTCAGACGGATGTTGCACCTTGCACCGTGGATGTTGCACCCTGTTGATATCGATTATTCGGACGGCCATAACTTCTTGCTCGTTTAGAGTAAAGGGAGCCATAACCAGTCAAAACGAAGGGCTCAGTGAGTTCTACGGCTATGACCGCTTTTAGCGGTCAACGGATTGTTTAATGCCCAAAAAAGACTATCCGAATCTCAATCGGGTCTCGGAACTTTTTTACCCTTCGTTTTTTCGACACGTGGATTTTTACGGTAAAACGGGATTACCGTGGCTGGTCTTCGATTTACCATCGCTGGAGAGTGGTGCACCATGGTACCATTCCATTTCAAATCCATGCACGCATTTCAAAAATGTCGTACGACACTGTTTCGCCATTTCTGACGGTTGTTGCACCTTGCACTGTGGATGTTGCACCCTGTAGATATCAATTATTCGTACGGCCATAACTTCTGGCTCGTTTAGAGTTAAGGGATCCATAACCAGTCAAAACGAAGGCCTCAGTGATGTCTACGGCTATTACAACATTCAGCCGTCAACGGATTGTTTAATGCCCAAAAAAGACTATCCGAATCTAAATCGGGTCTCGGAAGTTTTTTACCCTTCGTTCTTTCGACGCGTGGATTTTTACGGTAAAATGGGATTACCGTGGCTGGTCTTCGATTTACCATCGCTGGACAGTGGTACACCATGGTACCGTTCTATTTCAAATCCATGCACACATTTCAAAAAGTCGTACGACACTGTTTAGCCATTTCAGACGGATGTTGCACCTTGCACCATAGATGTTGCACCCTGCAGATATCGATTATTCGGACGGCCATAACTTCTGGCTCATTTAGAGTTAAGGGAGCCATAACCACTCAAAACGAAGGCCTCAGTGAGTTCTACGGTTCTGACGGCTTTCAGCCGTCAGTGGATTGATTAATGCCCAAAATAGACTATCCGAATCTCAATCGGGTCTCTGAAGTTTTTTACCCTTCGTTTTTTCGACACGTGGATTTTTACGGTAAAACGGGAAAACCGTGGTTGGCTTCGATTTACCATCGCTGGAGAGTGGTGCACCATTGTACCGTTCCGTTTCAAATCCATGAACGCATTTCAAAAAGTCGTACGACACTGTTTCGTCATTTTGGACGGATGTTGCACCTTGCACCGTGGATGTTGCATCCTGTAGATATCGATTATTCGGACGGCCATAACTTCTGGCACGTTTAGAGTTACGGGAGCCATAAGTAGTCAAAACGAAGGGCTCAGTGAGTTCTACGGCTCTAATCACTTTCAGCGGTCAATGGATTGGTTAATGCCCAAAAAAGACTATCCGAATCTCAATCGGGTCTCGAAGGTTTTTTACCCTTCGTTCTTTCGACACGTGCATTTTTACGGTAAAACGGGATTACCGTGGCTGGTCTTCGATTTACCATCGCTGGAGTGTGGTGCACTATGGTACCGTTCCGTTTCAAATCCATGGACGCTTTTCAAAACGACGTACGACACTGTTTCGCCATTTCGGACGGATATTGCACCTTGCACCGTGGATGTTGCACCCTGTAGATATCGATTATTCGGACGGCCATAACTTCTGGCTCGTTTAGAGTTAAGGGAGCCATAACCAGTCCAAACGAAGTCCTTAGTGAGTTCTACGACTCTGACAGCTTTCAGCCGTCAATGGATTGTTTAATGCCCAAAAAAGACTATCCGAATCTCAATCGGGTCTCGGAAGTTTTTTGCCCTTCGTTTTTTCGACACGTGGATTTTTATGGTAAAACTGGATTGCCGTGGCTGGTCTTCGATTTACCATCGCGGAGAGTGGTGCACCATGGTACCATTCCTTTTCAAAACCATGCACGCATTTCAAAAAGTCATACGACACTGTTTAGCCATTTCGGACGGCTGTTGCACCTTGTACCGTGGATGTTGCACCCTGCAGATATCGATTATTTGGACGGCCATAACTTCTGGCTCGTTTAGAGTTAAGGGAGCCATAACCAGTCAAAACGAAGGCCTCAGTGATTTCTACTGTTCTGACCGCTTTCAACCGTCAGTGGATTGTTTAATGCCCAAAAAAGATTATCCGAATCTCAATCGGGTCTCGAAAGTTTTTTACCCTTCGTTTTTTCGACACGTGGATTTTTACGGTAAAACGGGAAAGCCGTGGCTGGTCTTCGATTTACCATCGCTGGAGAGTGGTGCACCATGGTACCGTTCCGTTTCAAATCCATGAACGCATTTCAAAAAGTCGTCCGACACTGTTTCGTCATTTCGGACGGATGTTGCACCATGCACCATGGATGTAGCATCCTATAGATATCGATTATTTGGACGGCCATAACTTCTGGCTCGTTTAGAGTTACGGGAGCCATAACCAGTCAAAACGAAGGGCTCGGTGAGTTCTACGGCTCTGACCGCTTTCTGCGGTCAATGGATTGGTTAATGCCCAAAAAAGACTATCCGAATCTCAATCGGGTCTCGGAAGTTTTTTACCCTTCGTTCTTTCGACACGTGGATTTTTACGGTAAAACGGGATTACCGTGGCTGGTCTTCGATTTACCATCGCTGGAGAGTGGTGCACCATGGTACCATTCCATTTCAAATCCACGCACGCATTTCAAAACGACGTACGACACTGTTTCGCCATTTCGGACGGATGTTGCACCTTGCACCGTGGATGTTGCACCCTGTTGATATCGATTATTCGGACGGCCAAAACTTCTAGCTCGTTTAGAGTTAAGGGAGCCATAACCAGTCCAAACGAAGTCCTCAGTGAGTTCTACGACTCTGGTAGCTTTCAGCCGTCAATGGACTGTTTAATGCCCAAAAAAGACTATCCGAATCTCAATCGGGTCTCAGAAGTTTTTTGCCCTTCATTTTTTCGACACGTGGATTTTTACGGTAAAACTGGATTACAGTGGCTGGTCTTCGATTTATCATCGCGGTGAGTGGTGCACCATGGTACCGTTCCTTTTCAAACCCATGGATGCATTTCAAAAAGTCGTACGACACTGTTTCGCCATTTCGGACCGATGTCGCACCTTGCACCATGGATGTTGCACCCTGTAGATATCGATTATTCGGACGGCCATAACTTCTGGCTCGTTTAGAGTTACGGGAGCCATAACCAGTTAAAACGAAGGGCTCAGTGAGTTCTACGGCTATGACCGCTTTCAGCGGTCAACGGATTGTTTAATGCCCAAAGAAGACTATCCGAATCTCAATCGGGTCTTAGAACTTTTTTACCCTTCGTTTTTTCGACACGTGGTTTTTACGGTGAAACGGGATTACCGTGGCTGGTCTTTGATTTACCATTGCTGGAGAGTGGTGCACTATGGTACAGTTCCGTTTCAAATCCATGCACGCATTTCAAAAAGTTGTACGACACTGTTCCGCCATTTCGGACGGATGTTGCACCTTGCACCGTGGATGTTGCACCCTGTAGATATCGATTATTCGAATGGCCATAACTTCTGCCTCGTTTAGAGTTAAGGGAGCCATAACCTGTCAAAACGAAGGCCTCAGTGAGTTCTACGGCTCAGACAGCTTTCAGCCGTCAATGGATTGTTTAATTCCCAAAAAAGACTATATGAATCACAGTCGGGTCTCGGATGTTTTTTAAGCTTCGTATTTTCGACACGTGGATTTTTACGGTAAAACGGGAAAACCGTGGCTGGTCTTCGATTTACCATCGCTGGGGAATGGTGCACCATGGTTCCGTTCCGTTTCAAATCTATGAACGCATTTCAAAAAGTCGTACGACACTGTTTCGCCATTTCGGACGGATGTTGCACCTTGCACCGTGAATGTTGCATCCTGTAGATATCGGTTATTCGGACGGCCATAACTTCTGGCTCGTTTAGAGTTACGGGAGCCATAACCAGTCAAAACGAAGGGCTCGGTGAGTTCTACGGCTCTGACATCTTTAAGCCGTCAACCGATTGTTTAATGTCCAAAAAAGACTATCCAAATCTCAATCGGGTCTCGGAAGTTTTTTGCCCTTCGTTTTTTCGACACGTGGATTTTTACGGTAAAACGGGATTACCGTGGTTGGTCTTCGATTTACCATCGCTGGAGAGTGGTGCACCATGGTACTGTTCCATTTCAAATCCATGCACGCATTTCAAAAAGTCGTACGACACTGTTTTTCCATTTCGGACGGATGTTGCACCTTGCACCGTGGTTGTTGCACCCTGTACATATCGATTATTCGAACGGCCATAACTTCTGGCTCGTTTAGAGTTAAGGGAGCCATAACCAGTCAAAACGAAGGCCTCAGTGAGTTCTACGGCTCTGACAGCTTTCAGCCGTCAATGGATTGTATAATGCCCAAAAAAGACTATCCGAATCTCAATCGGGTCTCGGAAGTTTTTTGCCCTTCATTTTTTCGACACGTGGATTTTTACGGTAAAACTGGATTACCGTGGCCGGTCTTCGATTTACCATCACTGGAGAGTGGTGTACCATGGTACCGTTCCGTTTCAAATCCATGCACGTATTTCGAAACGTCGTACGACACTGTTTCGCCATTTCGGACAGATGTTGCACCTTGCACCGTGGATGTTGCACCCTGTAGATATCGATTATTCGGACGGCCATAACTTCTGGCTCGTTTAGAGTTAAGGGAGGCATAAACAGTCCAAACGAAGGCCTCAGTGTGTTCTACGACTCTGACAGCTTTCAGCCGTCAATGGATTGTTTAATGCCCAAAAAAGACTATCCGAATCTCAATCGGGTCTCGGAAGTTTTTTACCCTTCATTTTTTCGACACGTGGATTTTTACGGTAAAACTGGATTACCGTGGTTGGTCTTCGATTTAACATCGCGGTGAGTGGTGCACCATGGTACCATTCCATTTCAAACCCATGCATGCATTTCAAAAAGTCGTAAGACACTGTTTCGCCATTTCGGACGGAAGTTGCACCTTGCACCGTGGATGTTGCATGCTGTAGATATCGATTATTCGGACGGCCATAACTTCTGGCTCGTTTAAAGTTACGGGAGCCATAACCAGTCAAAACGAAGGGCTCGGTGAGTTCTACGGCTCTGACATCTTTAAGCTGTCAACGGATTGTTCAATGTGCAAAAAAGACTATCCAAATCTCAATCGGGTCTCGGAAGTTTTTTGCCCTTCGTTTTTTTGACACGTGGATTTTTACGGTAAAACTGGATTACCGTGGCCGGTCTTCGATTTACCATCACTGGAGAGTGGTGCACCATGGTACCGTTCCGTTTCAAATCCATGCACATATTTCGAAACTTCGTACGACACTGTTTCTCCATTTCGGACAGATGTTGCTCCTTGCACCGTGGATGTTGCACCCTGTAGATATCGATTATTCGGACGGCCATAACTTCTGGCTCGTTTAGAGTTAAGGGAGGCATAAATAGTCCAAACAAAGGCCTCAATGTGTTCTACGACTCTGACAGCTTTCAGCCGTCAATGGATTGTTTAATGCCCAAAAAAGACTATCTGAATCTCAATCGGGTCTCGGAAGTTTTTTACCCTTCATTTTTTCGACACGTGGATTTTTACGGTAAAACTGGATTACCGTGGCTGGTCTTCGATTTAACATCGCGGTGAGTGGTGCACCATGGTACCGTTCCATTTCAAACCCATGCATGCATTTCAAAAAGTCGTACGACACTGTTTCTCCATTTCGGACGGATGTTGCACCTTGCACCGTGGATGTTGCACCCTGTAGATATCAATTATTCGGACGGCCATAACTTCTGGCTGTTTTAGAGTTAAGTGAGCCATAACTAGTCAAAACGAAGGCCTCAATGATTTCTACGGCTCTGATAGCTTTCAGCCGTCAACGGATTGTTTAATGCCCAAAAAAGACTATCCGAATCAAAATCGGGTCTCGGATGTTTTTTACCCTTCGTTCTTTCGACACGTAGATTTTTACAGTAAAATGAGATTACCGTGGCTGGTCTTCGATTTACCGTCGCTGGAGAGTGGTGCACCATGGTACCGTTCCATTTCAAATCCATGCACGCATTTCAAAAAGTCGTACGACACTGTTTAGCCATTTCGGACGGATCTTGCACCTTGCACCGTGGATGTTGCACCCTGCAGATATCGATTATTCGGACGGCCATAACTTCTGGCTCGTTTAGAGTTAAGGGAGCCATAACCAGTCAAAACGAAGGCCTCAGTGAGTTCTATGGTTTCGACGGCTTTCATCCGTCAGTGGATTGTTTAATGCCCAAAAAAGTCTATCCGAATCTCAATCTGGTCTCGGAAGTTTTTTACCCTTCGTTTTTTCGACACGTGGATTTTTACGGTAAAACGGGAAAACCGTGGCTGGTCTTCGATTTACCATCGCTGGAGAGTGGTGCACCATGGTACCGTTCCGTTTCAAATCCATGAACGCATTTCAAAAAGTCGTACGACACTATTTCGTCATTTCGGACGTATGTTTCACCTTGCACCGTCGATGTTGCATCCTGTAGATATCGATTATTCGGACAGCCATAACTTCTGGCTCGTTTAGAGTTACAGGAGCCATAACCAGTCAAAACGAAGGGCTCGGTGAGTTCTACGGCTCTGACCGCTTTCACCGGTCAATGGATTGGTTAATGCCCAAAAAAGACTATCCGAATCTCAATCGGTCTCGGAAGTTTTTTACCCTTCGTTCTTTCGACACGTGGATTTTTACGGTAAAACAAGATTACCGTGGCTGGTCTTCGATTTACCATCGCTGGAGAGTGGTGCACCATGGTACCATACCGTTTCGAATCCATGCACGCATTTCAAAACGACGTACGACATTGTTTCGCCATTTCGGACGGATGTTGCACCTTGCACCGTGGATGTTGCACCCTGTTGATATCGATTATTCGGACGGCCATAACTTCTGGCTCGTTTAGAGATAAGGGAGCCATAACCAGTCCAAACGAAGGCCTCAGTGAGTTCTACGACTCTGGTAGCTTTCAGCTGTCAATGGATTGTTTAATGCCCAAAAAAGACTATCTGAATCTCAATCGGGTCTCGGAAGTTTTTTGCCCTTCATTTTTCGACACGTGGATTTTTACGGTAAAACTGGATTACAGTGGCTGGTCTTCGATTTACCATCGCGGTGAGTGGTGCACCATGGTACCGTTCCTTTTCAAACCCATGGACGCATTTCAAAAAGTCGTACGACACGGTTTCGCCATTTCCGACGGATGTTGCACCTTGCACCGTGGATGTTGCACCCTGTAGATATCGATTATTCGGACGGCCATAAATTCTGGCTCGTTTAGAGTTACGGGAGCCATAACCAGTCAAAACGAAGGGCTCAGCGATTTCTACGGCTATGACCACTTTTAGCGGTCAACGGATTGTTTAATGCCCAAAAAAGACTATCCGAATCTCAATCGGGTCTAGGAACTTTTTTACCCCTCGTTTTTTCGACACGTGGATTTTTACGGTGAAACGGGATTACCGTGGCTGGTCTTCGATTTACCATCGCTGGAGAGTGGTGCACCATGGTACCGTTCCATTTCAAATCCATGCACGCATTTCATAAAGTCGTACGACACTGTTTCGCCATTTCGGGCGGATGTTGCACCTTGCACCGTGGATGTTGCACCCTGTAGATATCGATTATTCGGATGGCCATAACTTCTGGCTCGTTTAGAGTTAAGGGAGCCATAACCTGTCAAAACGAAGGCCTCAGTGAGTTCTACGGCTCTGATAGCTTTCAGCCATCAACGGATTGTTTAATGCCCAAAAAAGACTATCCAAATCTCAATCGGGTCTCGGAAGTTTTTTGCCCTTCGTTTTTTCGACACGTGGAATTTTACGGTAAAACTAGATTACGGTGGCCGGCCTTCGATTTACCATCGCTGGAGAGTGGTGCACCATGGTACCGTTCCATTTCAAATCCATGCACGCATTTCAAAAAGTCGTACGATACTGTTTCGCCATTTCGAGCGGATGTGGCACCTTGCACCGTGGATGTTGCACCCTGTAGATATCGATTATTCGGACGGCCATAACTTCTGGCTCATTTAGAGTTAAGGGAGCCATAACCAGTCAAAACGAAGTCCTCGGTGAGTTCTACGACTCTGACAGCTTTCAGCCGTCAATGGATTGTTTAATGCCCAAAAAAGACTATCCGAATCTCAATCGGGTCTCGGAAGTTTTTTGCCCTTCGTTTTTTCGACACGTGGATTTTTATGGTAAAACTGGATTGCCGTGGTTGGTCTTCGATTTACCATCGCTGGAGAGTGGTGCACCATGGTACCGTTCCGTTTCAAATCCATGCACGCATTTCAAAAATGTTGTACGACGCAGTTTCGCCATTTCGGACGGATGTTGCACCTTGCACTGTGGATGTTGCACCCTGTAGATATCGATTATTCAGACGGCCATAACTTCTGGATGTTTTAGATTTATGGGAGCCATAACCCGTCAAAACGAAGGCCTCAGTGATTTCTACGTCTCTGATAGCTTTCAGCCGTCAACGGATTGTTTAATGCCCAAAAAAGACTATGCGAATATATATCGGGTCTCGGAAGTTTTTCACCCTTCGTTCTTTCGACACGTGGATTTTTACGGTAAAACGGGATTACCGTGGCTGGTCTTCGATTTACCATCACTGGAGAGTGGTGCACCATGGTACCGTTCCGTTTCAAATCCATGCACGCATTTCAAAAAGTCGTACGACACTGTTTTGCCATTTTGGACGGATGTTGCACCTTGCACCATGGATGTTGCACCCTGCAGATATCGATTATTCGGACGGCCATAACTTCTGGCTCGTTTAGAGTTAAGGGAGCCATAACCAGTCAAAACGAAGGCCTCAGTGAGTTCTACGGTTGTGACGGCTTTCAGCCGTAAGTGGATTGTTTAATGCCCAAAAAAGTCTATCCGAATCTCAATCTGGTCTCGGAAGTTTTTTACCCTTCGTTTTTTCGACACGTGGATTTTTACGGTAAAACGGGAAAACCGTGGCTGGTCTTCGATTTACCATCGCTGGAGAGTGGTGCACCATGGTACCGTTCCGTTTCAAATCCATGAACGCATTTCAAAAAGTCGTACGACACTATTTCGTCATTTCGGACGTATGTTTCACCTTGCACCGTGGATGTTGCATCCTGTAGATATCGATTATTCGGACAGCCATAACTTCTGGCTCGTTTAGAGTTACAGGAGCCATAACCAGTCAAAACGAAGGGCTCGGTGAGTTCTACGGCTCTGACCGCTTTCAGCGGTCAATGGATTGGTTAATGCTCAAAAAAGACTATCCGAATCTCAATCGGGTCTCGGAAGTTTTTTACCCTTCGTTCTTTCGACACGTGGATTTTTACGGTAAAACAAGATTACCGTGGCTGGTCTTCGATTTACCATCGCTGGAGAGTGGTGCACCATGGTACCATACCGTTTCGAATCCACGCACGCATTTCAAAACGACGTACGACATTGTTTCGCCATTTCGGACGGATGTTGCACCTTGCACCGTGGATGTTGCACCCTGTTGATATCGATTATTCGGACGACCATAACTTCTGGCTCGTTTAGAGATAAGGGAGCCATAACCAGTCCAAACGAAGGCCTCAGTGAGTTCTACGACTCTGGTAGGTTTCAGCTGTCAATGGATTGTTTAATGCCCAAAAAAGACTATCCGAATCTCAATCGGGTCTCGGAAGTTTTTTGCCCTTCATTTTTCGACACGTGGATTTTTACGGTAAAACTGGATTACAGTGGATGGTCTTCGATTTACCATCACGGTGAGTGGTGCACCATGGTACCGTTCCTTTTCAAACCCATGGACGCATTTCAAAAAGTCGTACGACACGGTTTCGCCATTTCCGACGGATGTTGCACCTTGCACCGTGGATGTTGCACCCTGTAGATATCGATTATTCGGACGGCCATAAATTCTGGCTCGTTTAGAGTTACGGGAGCCATAACCAGTCAAAACGAAGGGCTCAGTGATTTCTACGGCTATGACCACTTTTAGCGGTCAACGGATTGTTTAATGCCCAAAAAAGACTATCCGAATCTCAATCGGGTCTAGGAACTTTTTTACCCCTCGTTTTTTCGACACGTGGATTTTTACGGTGAAACGGGATTAGCGTGGCTGGTCTTCGATTTACCATCGCTGGAGAGTGGTGCACCATGGTACCGTTCCATTTCAAATCCATGCACGCATTTCATAAAGTCGTACGACACTGTTTCGCCATTTCGGGCGGATGTTGCACCTTGCACCGTGGATGTTGCACCCTGTAGATATCGATTATTCGGATGGCCATAACTTCTGGCTCGTTTAGAGTTAAGGGAGCCATAACCTGTCAAAACGAAGGCCTCAGTGAGTTCTACGGCTCTAATAGCTTTCAGCCATCAACGGATTGTTTAATGCCCAAAAAAGACTATCCAAATCTCAATCGGGTCTCGGAAGTTTTTTGCCCTTCGTTTTATCGACACGTGGAATTTTACGGTAAAACTAGATTACCGTGGCCGGCCTTCGATTTACCATCGCTGGAGAGTGGTGCACCATGGTACCGTTCCATTTCAAATCCATGCACGCATTTCAAAAAGTCGTACGATACTGTTTCGCCATTTCGAGCGGATGTGGCACCTTGCACCGTGGATGTTGCACCATGGAGATATCGATTATTCGGACGGCCATAACTTCTGGCTCGTTTAGAGTTAAGGGAGCCATTACCAGTCAAAACGAAGTCCTCAGTGAGTTCTACGACTCTGACAGCTTTCAGCCGTCAATGGATTGTTTAATGCCCAAAAAAGACTATCCGAATCTCAATCGGGTCTCGGAAGTTTTTTGCCCTTCGTTTTTTCGACACGTGGATTTTTATGGTAAAACTGGATTGCCGTGGTTGGTCTTCGATTTACCATCGCTGGAGAGTGGTGCACCATGGTACCGTTCCGTTTCAAATCCATGCACGCATTTCAAAAATGTTGTACGACGCAGTTTCGCCATTTCGGACGGATGTTGCACCTTGCACTGTGGATGTTGCACCCTGTAGATATCGATTATTCAGACGGCCATAACTTCTGGATGTTTTAGATTTAAGGGAGCCATAACCCGTCAAAACGAAGGCCTCAGTGATTTCTACGTCTCTGATAGCTTTCAGCCGTCAACGGATTGTTTAATGCCCAAAAAAGACTATGCGAATATATATCGGGTCTCGGAAGTTTTTCACCCTTCGTTCTTTCGACACGTGGATTTTTACGGTAAAACGGGATTACCGTGGCTGGTCTTCGATTTACCATCGCTGGAGAGTGGTGCACCATGGTACCGTTCCGTTTCAAATCCATGCACGCATTTCAAAAAGTCGTACGACACTGTTTTGCCATTTTGGACGGATGTTGCACCTTGCACCATGGATGTTGCACCCTATAGATATCGATTATTCGGACGGCCATAACTTCTGGCTCGTTTAGAGTTAAGGGAGCCATAACCAGTCAAAACGAAGTCCTCAGTGAGTTCTAGGACTCTGACAGCTTTCAGCCGTCAATGGATTGTTTAATGCCCAAAAAAGACTATCCGAATCTCAATCGGGTCTCGGAAGTTTTTTGCCCTTCGTTTTTTCGACACGTGGATTTTTATGGTAAAACTGGATTGCCGTGGCTGGTCTTCGATTTACCATCGCGGAGAGTGGTGCACCATGGTACCATTCCGTTTCAAATCCATGCACGCATTTCAAAAAGTCATACGACACTGTTTAGCCATTTCGGACGGCTGTTGCACCTTGTACCGTGGATGTTGCACCCTGCAGATATCGATTATTTGGACGGCCGTAACTTCTGGCTCGTTTAGAGTTAAGGGAGCCATAACCAGTCAAAACGAAGGCCTTAGTGATTTCTACTGTTCTGACCGCTTTCAGCCGTCAGTGGATTGTTTAATGCCCAAAAAAGATTATCCGAATCTCAATCGGGTCTCGAAAGTTTTTTACCCTTCGTTTTTTCGACACGTGGATTTTTACGGTAAAACGGGAAAGCCGTGGCTGGTCTTCGATTTACCATCGCTGGAGAGTGGTGCACCATGGTACCGTTCCGTTTCAAATCCATGAACGCATTTCAAAAAGTCGTACGACACTGTTTCGTCATTTCGGACGGATGTTGCACCATGCACCGTGGATGTAGCATCCTATAGATATCGATTATTCGGACGGCCATAACTTCTGGCTCGTTTAGAGTTACGGGAGCCATAACCAGTCAAAACGAAGGGCTCGGTGAGTTCTACGGCTATGACCGCTTTCTGCGGTCAATGGATTGGTTAATGCCCAAAAAAGACTATCCGAATCTCAATCGGGTCTCGGAAGTTTTTTACCCTTCGTTCTTTCGACACGTGGATTTTTACGGTAAAACGGGATTACCGTGGCTGGTCTTCGATTTACCATCGCTGGAGAGTGGTGCACCATGGTACCATTCCGTTTCAAATCCACGCACGCATTTCAAAACGACGTACGACACTGTTTCGCCATTTCGGACGGATGTTGCACCTTGCACCGTGGATGTTGCACCCTGTTGATATCGATTATTCGGACGGCCAAAACTTCTAGCTCGTTTAGAGTTAAGGGAGCCATAACCAGTCCAAACGAAGTCCTCAGTGAGTTCTACGACTCTGGTAGCTTTCAGCCGTCAATGGACTGTTTAATGCCCAAAAAAGACTATCCGAATCTCAATCGGGTCTCAGAAGTTTTTTGTCCTTCATTTTTTCGACACGTGGATTTTTACGGTAAAACTGGATTACAGTGGCTGGTCTTCGATTTATCATCGCGGTGAGTGGTGCACCATGGTACCGTTACTTTTCAAACCCATGGATGCATTTCAAAAAGTCGTACGACACTGTTTCGCCATTTCGGACGGATGTCGCACCTTGCACCATGGATGTTGCACCCTGTAGATATCGATTATTCGGACGGCCATAACTTCTGGCTCGTTTAGAGTTACGGGAGCCATAACCAGTTAAAACGAAGGGCTCAGTGAGTTCTACGGCTATGACCGCTTTCAGCGGTCAACGGATTGTTTAATGCCCAAAGAAGACTATCTGAATCTCAATCGGGTCTCAGAACTTTTTTACCCTTCGTTTTTTCGACACGTAGATTTTTACGGTGAAACGGGATTACCGTGGCTGGTCTTTGATTTACCATTGCTGGAGAGTGGTGCACTATGGTACAGTTCCGTTTCAAATCCATGCACGCATTTCAAAAAGTTGTACGACACTGTTCCGCCATTTCGGACGGATGTTGCACCTTGCACCGTGGATGTTGCACCCTGTAGATATCGATTATTCGAATGGCCATAACTTCTGCCTCGTTTAGAGTTAAGGGAGCCATAACCTGTCAAAACGAAGACCTCAGTGAGTTCTACGGCTCAGACAGCTTTCAGCCGTCAATGGATTGTTTAATTCCCAAAAAAGACAATATGAATCACAGTCGGGTCTCGGATGTTTTTTACGCTTCGTTTTTTCGACACGTGGATTTTTCGGTAAAATGGTAAAACCGTGGCTGGTCTTCGATTTACCATCGCTGGGGAATGGTGCACCATGGTACCGTTCCGTTTCAAATCTATGAACGCATTTCAAAAAGTCGTACGACACTGTTTCGCCATTTCGGACGGATGTTGCACCTTGCACCGTGAATGTTGCATCCTGTAGATATCGGTTATTCAGACGGCCATAACTTCTGGCTCGTTTAGAGTTACGGGAGCCATAACCAGTCAAAACGAAGGGCTCGGTGAGTTCTACGGCTCTGACATCTTTAAGCCGTCAACGGATTGTTTAATGTCCAAAAAAGACTATCCAAATCTCAATCGGGTCTCGGAAGTTTTTTACCCTTCGTTTTTTCGACACGTGGATTTTTACGGTAAAACGGGATTACCGTGGTTGGTCTTCGATTTACCATCGCTGGAGAGTGGTGCACCATGGTACTGTTCCATTTCAAATCCATGCACGCATTTCAAAAAGTCGTACGACACTGTTTTGCCATTTCGGACGGATGTTGCACCTTGCACCGTGGTTGTTGCACCCTGTACATATCGATTATTCGAACGGCCATAACTTCTGGCTCGTTTAGAGTTAAGGGAGCCATAACCAGTCAAAACGAAGGCCTCAGTGAGTTCTACGGCTCTGACAGCTTTCAGCCGTCAATGGATTGTATAATGCCCAAAAAAGACAATTCGAATCTCAATCGGGTCTCGGAAGTTTTTTGCCCTTCATTTTTTCGACACGTGGATTTTTACGGTAAAACTGGATTACCGTGGCCGGTCTTCGATTTACCATCACTGGAGAGTGGTGTACCATGGTACCGTTCCGTTTCAAATCCATGCACGTATTTCGAAACGTCGTACGACACTGTTTCGCCATTTCGGACAGATGTTGCTCCTTGCACCGTGGATGTTGCCCCCTGTAGATATCGATTATTCGGACGGCCATAACTTCTGGCTCGTTTAGAGTTAAGGGAGGCATAAACAGTCCAAACGAAGGCCTCAGTGTGTTCTACGACTCTGACAGCTTTCAGCCGTCAATGGATTGTTTAATGCCCAAAAAAGACTATCCGAATCTCAATCGGGTCTCGGAAGTTTTTTACCCTTCATTTTTTCGACACGTGGATTTTTACGGTAAAACTGGATTACCGTGGCTGGTCTTCGATTTAACATCGCGGTGAGTGGTGCACCATGGTACCGTTCCATTTCAAACCCATGCATGCATTTCAAAAAGTCGTAAGACACTGTTTCGCCATTTCGGACGGAAGTTACACCTTGCACCGTGGATGTTGCATGCTGTAGATATCGATTATTCGGACGGCCATAACTTCTGGCTCGTTTAAAGTTACGGGAGCCATAACCAGTCAAAACGAAGGGCTCGGTGAGTTCTACGGCTCTGACATCTTTAAGCTGTCAACGGATTGTTTAATGTGCAAAAAAGACTATCCAAATCTCAATCGGGTCTCGGAAGTTTTTTCCCCTTCGTTTTTTTGACACGTGGATTTTTATGGTAAAACTGGATTACCGTGGCCGGTCTTCGATTTACCATCACTGGAGAGTGGTGCACCATGGTACCGTTCCGTTTCAAATCCATGCACATATTTCGAAACTTCGTACGACACTGTTTCTCCATTTCGGACAGATGTTGCTCCTTGCACCGTGGATGTTGCACCCTGTAGATATCGATTATTCGGACGGCCATAACTTCTGGCTCGTTTAGAGTTAAGGGAGGCATAAACAGTCCAAACAAAGGCCTCAATGTGTTCTACGACTCTGACAGCTTTCAGCCGTCAACGGATTGTTTAATGCCCAAAAAAGACTATCCGAATCTCAATCTGGTCTCGGAAGTTTTTTACCCTTCATTTTTTCGACACGTGGATTTTTACGATAAAACTGGATTACCGTGGCTGGTCTTCGATTTAACATCGCGGTGAGTGGTGCACCATGGTACCGTTCCTTTTCAAACCCATGCATGCATTTCAAAAAGTCGTACGACACTGTTTCGCCATTTCGGACGGATGTTGCACCTTGCACCGAGGATGTTGCACCCTGTAGATATCGATTATTCGGACGACCATAACTTCTGGCTGTTTTACAGTTAAGGGAGCCATAACTAGTCAAAACGAAGGCCTCAATGATTTCTACGGCTCTGATAGCTTTCAGCCGTCAATGGATTGTTTAATGCCCAAAAAAGACTATCCGAATCAAAATCGGGTCTCGGATGTTTTTTACCCTTCGTTCTTTCGACACGTAGATTTTTACAGTAAAATGAGATTACCGTGGCTGGTCTTCGATTTACCGTCGCTGGAGAGTGGTGCACAATGGTACTGTTCCATTTCAAATCCATGCACGCATTTCAAAAAGTCGTACGACACTGTTTAGCCATTTCGGACGGATCTTGCACCTTGCACCGTGGATGTTGCACCCTGCAGATATCGATTATTCGGACGGCCATAACTTCTGGCTCGTTTAGAGTTAAGGGAGCCATAACCAGTCAAAACGAAGGCCTCAGTGAGTTCTACGGTTCCGATGGCTTTCATCCGTCAGTGGATTGTTTAATGCCCAAAAAAGTCTATCCGAATCTCAATCTGGTCTCGGAAGTTTTTTACCCTTCGTTTTTTCGACACGTGGATTTTTACGGTAAAACGGGAAAACCGTGGCTGGTCTTCGATTTACCATCGCTGGAGAGTGGTGCACCATGGTACCGTTCCGTTTCAAATCCATGAACGCATTTCAAAAAGTCGTACGACACTATTTCGTCATTTCGGACGTATGTTTCACCTTGCAGCGTGGATGTTGCATCCTGTAGATATCGATTATTCGGACAGCCATAACTTCTGGCTCGTTTAGAGTTACAGGAGCCATAACCAGTCAAAACGAAGGGCTCGGTGAGTTCTACGGCTCTGACCGCTTTCAGAGGTCAATGGATTGGTTAATGCTCAAAAAAGACTATCCGAATCTCAATCGGGTCTCGGAAGTTTCTTACCCTTCGTTCTTTCGACACGTGGATTTTTACGGTAAAACAAGATTACCGTGGCTGGTCTTCGATTTACCATCGCTGGAGAGTGGTGCACCATGGTACCATACCGTTTCGAATCCACGCACGCATTTCAAAACGACGTACGACATTGTTTCGCCATTTCGGACGGATGTTGCACCTTGCATCGTGGATGTTGCACCCTGTTGATATCGATTATTCGGACGGCCATAACTTCTGGCTCGTTTAGAGATAAGGGAGCCATAACCAGTCCAAACGAAGGCCTCAGTGAGTTCTACGACTCTGGTAGGTTTCAGCTGTCAAAGGATTGTTTAATGCCCAAAAAAGACTATCCGAATCTCAATCGGGTCTCGGAAGTTTTTTGCCCTTCATTTTTCGACACGTGGATTTTTACGGTAAAACTGGATTACAGTGGATGGTCTTCGATTTACCATCACGGTGAGTGGTGCACCATGGTACCGTTCCTTTTCAAACCCATGGACGCATTTCAAAAAGTCGTACGACACGGTTTCGCCATTTCCGACGGATGTTGCACCTTGCACCGTGGATGTTGCACCCTGTAGATATCGATTATTCGGACGGCCATAAATTCTGGCTCGTTTAGAGTTACGGGAGCCATAACCAGTCAAAACGAAGGGCTCAGTGATTTCTACGGCTATGACCACTTTTAGCGGTCAACGGATTATTTAATGCCCAAAAAAGACTATCCGAATCTCAATCGGGTCTAGGAACTTTTTTACCCCTCGTTTTTTCGACACGTGGATTTTTACGGTGAAACGGGATTACCGTGGCTGGTCTTCGATTTACCATCGCTGGAGAGTGGTGCACCATGGTACCGTTCCATTTCAAATCCATGCACGCATTTCATAAAGTCGTACGACACTGTTTCGCCATTTCGGGCGGATGTTGCACCTTGCACCGTGGATGTTGCACCCTGTAGATATCGATTATTCGGATGGCCATAACTTCTGGCTCGTTTAGAGTTAAGGGAGCCATAACCTGTCAAAACGAAGGCCTCAGTGAGTTCTACGGCTCTGATAGCTTTCAGCCATCAACGGATTGTTTAATGCCCAAAAAAGACTATCCAAATCTCAATCGGGTCTCGGAAGTTTTTTGCCCTTCGTTTTTTCGACACGTGGAATTTTACGGTAAAACTAGATTACCGTGGCCGGCCTTCGATTTACCATCGCTGGAGAGTGGTGCACCATGGTACCGTTCCATTTCAAATCCATGCACGCATTTCAAAAAGTCGTACGATACTGTTTCGCCATTTCGAGCGGATGTGGCACCTTGCACCGTGGATGTTGCACCCTGTAGATATCGATTATTCGGACGGCCATAACTTCTGGCTCGTTTAGAGTTAAGGGAGCCATAACCAGTCAAAACGAAGTCCTCAGTGAGTTCTACGACTCTGAAAGCTTTCAGCCGTCAATGGATTGTTTAATGCCCAAAAAAGACTATCCGAATCTCAATCGGGTCTCGGAAGTTTTTTGCCCTTCGTTTTTTCGACACGTGGATTTTTATGGTAAAACTGGATTGCCGTGGTTGGTCTTCGATTTACCATCGCTGGAGAGTGGTGCACCATGTTACCGTTCCGTTTCAAATCCATGCACGCATTTCAAAAATGTTGTACGACGCAGTTTCGCCATTTCGGACGGATGTTGCACCTTGCACTGTGGATGTTGCACCCTGTAGATATCGATTATTCAGACGGCCATAACTTCTGGATGTTTTAGATTTAAGGGAGCCATAACCCGTCAAAACGAAGGCCTCAGTGATTTCTACGTCTCTGATAGCTTTCAGCCGTCAACGGATTGTTTAATGCCCAAAAAAGACTATGCGAATATATATCGGGTCTCGGAAGTTTTTCACCCTTCGTTCTTTCGACACGTGGATTTTTACGGTAAAACGGGATTACCGTGGCTGGTCTTCGATTTACCATCGCTGGAGAGTGGTGCACCATGGTACCGTTCATTTTCAAATCCATGCACGCATTTCAAAAAGTCGTACGACACTGTTTTGCCATTTTGGACGGATGTTGCACCTTGCACCATGGATGTTGCACCCTGCAGATATCGATTATTCGGACGGCCATAACTTCTGGCTCGTTTAGAGTTAAGGGAGCCATAACCAGTCAAAACGAAGGCCTCAGTGAGTTCTACGGTTGTGACGGCTTTCAGCCGTAAGTGGATTGTTTAATGCCCAAAAAAGACTATCCGAATCTCAATCGGGTCTCGGAAGTTTTTTACCCTTCGTTTTTATGACACGTGGATTTTTACGGTAAAACGGGAAAACCGTGGCTGGTCTTCGATTTACCATCGCTGGAGAGTGGTGCACCATGGTACCGTTCCGTTCCAAATCCATGAACGCGTTTCAAAAAGTCGTACGACACTGTTTCGTCATTACGGACGGATGTTGTACCTTGCACCGTGGATGTTGCATCCTGTAGATATCGATTATTCGGATGGCCATAACTTCTGGCTCGTTTAGAGCTACGGGATCCATAACCAGTCAAAACGAAAGGCTCCATGAGTTCTACGTTTCTGACCGCTTTCAGCGGTCAGTGGATTGGTTAATGCCCAAAAAGGACTATCCGAATCTCAATCGGGTCTCGGAAGTTTTTTGCCCTTCGTTCTTTCGACACGTGGATTTTTACGGTAAAACGGGATTACCGTGGCTGGTCTTCGATTCACCATCGATGGAGAGTGGTGCACCATGGTACCGTTCCGTTTTAAATCTATTTCAAAACAACGTAAGACACTGTTTTGCCATTTCGGACGGATGTTGCACCTTGCACCGTGGATGTTGCACCCTATAGATATGGATTATTCGGATGGCCATAACTTCTGGCTCGTTTAGAGTTAAGGGAGCCATAACTAGTACAAACGAAGGCCTCAGTGAGTTCTGCGACTTTGACAGCTTTCAGCCGTCAATGGATTGTTTAATGCCCAAAAAAGACTATCCGAATCTCAATCGGGTCTCGGAAGTTTTTTGCCCTTCGTTTTTTCGACACGTGGATTTTTATGGTAAAACTGGATTACCGTGGCTGGTCTTCGATTTACCATCGCGGTGAGTGGTGCACACGGTACCATTCCGTTTCAAATCCATGCACGCATTTCAAAAAGTCGTACGACACTGTTTAGCCATTTCGGACGGATGTTGCACCTTGTACCGTGGATGTTGCACCCTGCAGATATCGATTATTCGGACGGCCATATCTTCTGGCTCGTTTAGAGTTAAGGGAGCCATAACCAGTCAAAACGAAGGCCTCGGTGAGTTCTACTGTTCTGACCGCTTTCAGCCGTCAGTGGATTATTTAATGCCCAAAAAAGACTATCCGAATCTCAATCGGGTCTCGGAAGTTTTTTACGCTTCGTTTTTTCGACATGTGGAATTTTTCGGTAAAACGGGAAAACCATGGCTGGTCTTCGATTTACCATCGCTGGAGAGTGGTGTACTATGGTACCGTTCCGTTTCAAATCCATGAACGCATTTCAAAAGGTCGTACGACACTGTTTCGTCATTTCGGACGGATGTTGCAACATGCACCGTCGATGTAGCATCCTGTGGATATCGATTATTCGGACGGCCATAACTTCTGGCTCGTTTAGAGTTATGGGAGCCATAACCAGTCAAAACGAAGGGATCAGTGAGTTCTACGGCTATGACCTCTTTCAGCGGTCAACGGATTTGTTAATGCCCAAAAAAGACTATCCGAATCTCAATCGGGTCTCGGAAGTTTTTTACCCTTCGTTCTTTCGACACGTGGATATTTACGGTAAAATGGGATTGCCGTGGCTGGTCTTCGATTTACCATCGCTGGAGAGCGGTGCACCATGGTACCATACCATTTCAAATCCATGCACGCATTTCAAAACGACGTACGACCATGTTTCGCCATTTCGGACGGATGTTGCACCTTGCACCGTGGATGTTGCCCCTATAGATTTCGATTATTCGGACGGCCATAACTTCTGGCTCGTTTAGAGTTAAGGGAGCCATAACCAGTCCAAACGAAGGCCTCAGTGAGTTCTACGACTCTGGTAGCTTTCAGCCGTCTATGGATTGTTTAATGCCCAAAAAAGACTATTCGAATCTCAATCGGGTCTCGGAAGTTTTTTGCCCTTCATTTTTTCGACACGTGGATTTTTACGGTAAAACTGGATTATCGTGGCTGGTCTTCGATTTACCATTGCGGTGAGTGGTGCACCATGGTACCGTTCCGTTTCAAACCCATGCACGCATTTCAAAAAGTCGTACAACACTGTTTCGCCATTTCGGACGGATGTTGCACCTTGCATCGTGGATGTTGCACTCTGTAGATATCGATTACTCGGACGGCCATAACTTCTGGCTCGTTTAGAGTTACGGGAGCCCTAACCAGTCAAAACGAAGGGCTCAGTGAGTTCTACGGCTATGATCGCTTTCAGTGGTCACCGGATTGTTTAATGCCCAAAAAAGACTATCCGAATCTCAATCGGGTCTCGGAACTTTTTTACCCTTCGTTTTTTCGACACGTGGATTTTTACGGTAAAATAGGATTACCGTGGCGGGTCTTCGATTTACCATCGCTGGAGAGTGGTGCACCATGGTACCGTTCCATTTCAAATCCATGCATGCATTTCAAAAAGTTGTACGACACTGTTTCGTCATTTTGGACGGATGTTGCACCTTGCACCGTGGATGTTGCACCCTGTAGATATCGATTATTCGGACGGTCATAACTTCTGGCTCGTTTAGAGTTAAGGGAGCAATAACCAGTCAAAACGCAGGCCTCAGTGAGTTCTACGGCTCTGACTGCTTTCAGCCGTCAACGTATTGTTTAATGCCAAAAAAACACTATCCAAATCTCAGTCGGGTCTCGGAAGTTTTTTGCCCTTCGTTTTTTCGACACGTGGATTTTTACGGTAAAACAGGATTACCGTGGCTGGTCTTCGATTTACCATCGCTGGAGAGTGGTGCACCATGGTACCGCTCCGTTTCAAATCCATGCACGCATTTCAAAAAGTCATACGACGCTGTTTCGCATTTCGGACGGATGTTGCACCTTGCACCGTGGATGTTGCACCCTGTAGATATCGATTATTCGAACGGCCATAACTTCTGGCTCGTTTAGAGTTATTGGAGCCATAACCAGTCAAAACGAAGGCCTCAGTGAGTTCTGCGGCTCTGACAGCTTTCAGCCGTCAACGGATTGTTTAATGTCCAAAAAAGACTATCCAAATCTCAATCGGGTCTCGGAAGTTTTTTGCCCTTCGTTTTTTCGACACGTGGATTTTTACGGTAAAACGGGATTACCATGGCTGGTCTTCGATTTACCATCGCTGGAGAGTGGTGCACCATGGTACCGTTCCATTTCAAATCCATGCACGCATTTCAAAAAGTCGTACGACACTCTTTCGCCATTTCGGACGGTTGTTGCACCTTGCACCGTGGATGTTGCACCCTGTAGATATCGATTATTCGGACGGCCATAACTTCTGGCTCGTTTAGAGTTAAGCGAGCCATAACCAGTCAAAACGAAGGCCTCAGTGAGTTCTACGGCTCTGACAGCTTTCAGCCGTCAATGGATTGTATAATTCCCAAAAAAGACTATCCGAATCTCAATCGGGTCTCGGAAGTTTTTTGCCCTTCGTATTTTCGACACGTGGATTTTTACGGTAAAACTGGATTACCGTGGCCAGTCTTCGATTTACCATCGCTGGAGAGTGGTGCACCATGGTACCATTCCATTTCAAATCCATGCACGCATTTCAAAACGCCGTACGACACTGTTTCGCCATTTCGGACGGATGTTGCACCTTGCACCGTGGATGTTGCACCCTGTAGATATCGACTATTCGGACGGCCATAACTTCTGGCTCGTTTAGAGTTACGGGAGCCATAACCAGTCAAAATGAAGGGCTCGGTGAGTTCTACGTCTATGGCCGCTTTCAGCCGTCAATGGATTGTTTAATGCCCAAAAAAGCCTATCCGAATCTCAATCGGGTCTTGGAACTTTTTTACCCTTCGTTTTTTCGACACGTGGATTTTTACGGTAAAACGGAATTGCCGTGGCTGGTCTTCGATTTACCATCGCTAGAGAGTGGTGCACCATGGTACCGTTCCATTTCAAATCCATGCACGCATTTCAAAAGGTCGTACGACACTGTTTCACCATTTCGGACGGATGTTGCACCTTGCACTGTGGATGTTGCACCCTGTAGATATCGATTATTCGGACGGCCATAACTTCTGGCTCGTTTAGAGTTAAGGGAGCCATAACCAGTCAAAACAAAGGCCTTATTGAGTTCTACGGCTCTGACAGCTTTCAGCCATCAACGGATTGTTTAATGCCCAAAAAAGACTATCCAAATCTCAATCGGGTCTTGGAAGTTTTTTGCCCTCCGTTTTTTCGACACGTGGATTTTTACGGTAAAACTGGATTACCGTGGCCGATCTTCGATTTACCATCGCTAGAGAGTGGTGCACCATGGTACCGTTCCGTTTCAAACCCATGCACGCATTTCAAAAAGTCGTACGACACTGTTTCGCCATTTCGGACGGATGTTGCACCTTGCACCGTGGATGTTGCACCCTTTAGATATCGATTATTCGGACGGCCATAACTTCTGGCTCGTTTAGAGTTAAGGGAGCCATAACCAGTCAAAACGAAGGCCTCAGTGAGTTCTACGGCTCTGACAGCTTTCAGCCGTCAACGAATTGTTTAATGTCCAAAAAAGACTATCCAAATCTCAATCGGGTCTCTGAAGTTTTTGCCCTTCGTTTTTTCGACACGTGGATTTTTACGGTAAAACGGTATTACCGTGGCTGGTCTTCGATTTACTATCGCTGGAGAGTGGTGCACCATGGTACCGTTGCATTTCGAATCCATGCACGCATTTCAAAAAGTCGTACGACACTGTTTCGCCATTTCGGACGGATGTTGCACCTTGCATCGTGTGTTATCCCAACTTTTGGCAAAGTTGAGATAGCCAAAATTTACTGGAAATCAATAATTGCTATTCATGAATATCAGCCATGCATTGCAGGATAACCATGGATATCGATGAATTTTGTCCGAGTCCGGAACGGGCCACAATTGATAGGACACGACAAGAAAGATCATAGAAGTCTGCATCTCAAATTTCAGGTCAATCCGAGGGCGTATGCTCAAGTTATGATGGATTCAAGATAAGAGGAATTGACATTGCTCGGTTCGAACCCATTATGTTCGAACCCATCATATTCGAAACCATCTGTTTCGAACCCATCGTGTTCGAACCCGACTAGTTCGAATCCATGCGAAGAAGTGGCGTTCGAATCCATCAGCCGACATCATCCTTCGACTCCATCGGCCTCGACTCCACTCCGAATCCATCCACGACCTGAATTCGAATCAGTGAACTGAGCCTTACTTCGAAACCATCCAAGCCGCCTCGCCCCATGCTGTATTCGAACCCAACATGATAAGTCAACTTCGAATCGATCCAAGGTGACGCATTTGGATCGATTCGAACGGACACCCTTCCAACGATTCGAAGACGACCTTCGAACCCAGTGCACGAAGCCACCCAGTAAAAATGGCAAAGAACTCGGACTCGACTCGTTCAACTCGGCGCAAAGCTTGGATCGAACCGAAGAAGGCGCTCCACGTCACCACGAAGTCGCGTGCTATGAAGGATTCGAAGCCATCGGTTCGAACACATGGGTTCGAACCAAACAGCTATCCCATAAACCCAAATTCGAATCCACCATATCTCCCAACCTGCTGATCCAAATGCCATGAAATTTTCACAGATGCTTCCATACATGCTGACGAATGTCCACGCCAAATTTCACCTCGATTGGATGAATTCTTGATCGGTTCGAATGGAGTTCGAACCGATGCCAAAGTGGGCCCAAACTTCCCGAGACCGTACGTATGGGCCCCCTCACGTGCCAGAAGAGGTCTCCCGAGTTTTCAGCAGGAGAGCAACAGCCTACGCCTATAAATAGACTCCCAGGTCATTCAGAAAAAGGACCGGACTCTCTTTGGCAAGATAAAGACTCTGAAGCATCAAGACTCCACCAAGGCTCTACTTTGCACTCAACAACCACCGTTGTACTTGAATTTCAGAACTATAATTCATTGTAATCCGCTGTAATCGATTGTAATCAACGAAGAACATCAATAAAAGGAAAAACCTTTGAAGTGGACGTAGGCCGGAGATAGCCGAACCACTATAAATCGTGTGTTCTTGTTTGCATTTATTACTTTGCTACTTAGATCTGTGATTTGTGTTTGGATATTGTTGATTTATATTCCAACACTGGTGCTTTCACATTCATCGGGGTTTGTGACCAATTTTGGTGCAAACACTTTGGTGCTTTCACTGAGAAGGACTAGCACCCGCTACATCAGATTCATAATTCAGATTCAAAAGTTTGAAGAAACTCCAATCCGGAAACAATGACTCGACAAACAAGACAAAGAGTTGATAGGAGCCAACAAGGAGGAAGCCAAGAAGCATCCTCAGGATCAGGAGAAGGACAAGCTTCCGTCTACATCACTAGAGACGAGATGGAGGCTATGGCTAATTCATTACGCGAAAGCATGATGAAGAGTCAACAGGAGATGTTGCAGAATTTCCTCGAACAGATGAGGGCGACGAACATGCAAAACCTTGGACCAACTACAACAGCTACGAGTGCGGGACAAGGAATCAGGATTACAGAAGCTAATGAAGGTCAGGCTCAAGACCAGAATACAGGAGTTGAAGGTGGTCAGCAAGGCCTTGGGGGTAGACCCGCAGGGTCCGATACTGGAAGACGAACAGACGGAGCTCAACAAGCTGGAGCCAATGCATATGCTAACGAGCCACCAGAAGAATACATACCAGAATTCCCTGCAAGGCTCGGGGGGCAGGATAGGAACTTGACAAGGGGCCAACCCCTAGACGGAGATGAGAGAATGATAGGCCTAATGCGACGAATCATGAGAGGAGGATTGCCTAACGGAGGCCTAGAAGAAGTTAGTTGGAGTCCATTCACTCCGAACATCCGAAACGCAAGGAACCCTCCAAAGTTCAAATTACCTGCGCTAGATCCCTATGACGGAAGGTCAGACCCGACCATGCACATCACAAGATATATCAGGCACATGGAAGTGCTGGGGGCATCCGAGGAAGTGATGGCACGATGCTTCCCTCTATATTTGACAGATTTAGCTTCACTATGGTTCAGACAACTAGAGACGGGATCAATCGGAACATGGAGCGAGCTCGTTGATTGCTTCATGAGACAGTTCAGGGTCCATGTAACGCGACCCAAGAGCGTGATGACCTTAGCATCAATCAAGCAAAGGACCGGAGAGTCCATAAAAGATTTTCTACTAAGATTCAACGTGACAATGACTTCTGTGGATCGCCCGGATCCATCAATGATTTTAATGGCGGCGGTGGCAGGAGTCGCGGAAGGCACCAAGTTCAAAGATTCTTTAACAAAAGATCCACCACAAGATCTTGGAGAATTCTTTCATAAAGCCGAGAAGTTCATTCGGTTAGAAGAATCACGAGTCGAGAGTCGTGAAATAAATGCCACCAAAGCGTAGGAACCTCCAGAGAACAGTCCGGAGCGGACAAGGGAAAGAGGAAACGGGATGACAGGCACGATGGTCCTGATAAACGGAAGAAATTCCGAGAACCAAGATTCAGGCAGTACATCGATCTAACTGCATGCCTAGAAAGAATCTACACTGAAACTAGGGGGCAACTCCCCTATCGAAAGCCACCTATAAGGGATCCCACCGAGCGGGAGCGCAGGACTGGAAAATATTGCCTGTTTCATGAGCTGGATGGGCACACCACAGATGAATGCCGTCACCTGAAGGATGAGGTGGAAGAACACGCTAGGGGTGGTAGACTGCCACAATTTGTCAGAGAACGGACAACGGCAGCAAGACCTGAACGACTACCGCCTCCACCTAACAGGAACGATCCTGGATCGGGATCACGACTCGTCATCAACTGATTAAAGATGGCAAGGGCCAAGTCCAGGATTTGGACTTCGGTCGAATAATTTTATTTAGGTTTATTTTCAGAATAAACGATTACTCCACTTACACATGTACGGGAACCGGAGAGATCCCTAGGCATGCTCTGAGATGGAGATAAACCGATATGCCCAGAGAGGCAATGTTTAGCTTTTTTTCTGATGTTTGAGATTGAACATCTAGAACTCGAATTTTAATAAATAAATTAGAACTTCTTGCAATAAACCTTTTGATCGGAGAGTCAAAGGATGGACATTGAACACCAATATAAACATGATCGCTTTATGACCCTACCCGGAGAGACGGGGTCCGGAGTGCAAGAAGTGAGTTGCTTCGCCGGAGAGCGACAGGATCAACTCACTTGAGCGCTGTTTCCCCTTCACCGGAGAGTGACATGATGGGATCCAGCAAGAGCCCGGAGAGGCTATGATCGGTCTCGAACGACCAAGACATCGCTTAATGTTCAGATACACTGAACCGGAGTGCAAGAAGTGAGTTGCTTCGCCGGAGAGCGATAGGATCGACTCACTTAAGCGCTGTTTCCCCTTCACCGGAGAGTGACAGGATGGGATCCAGCAAGAGCCTGGAGAGGCTATGATCGGTCCCGAACGACCATGATATCGCTATACGTCCTAACTGGGACCAGAGTGCAAGGGATAGAAGGCAACGCCAGAGAGCAATAGGATCTTTCTATTCAATCACTAAGTCTAGAATGGGCTTAGTAAGGGTTCAGAGCAGCCAATAATAGTCCGGAGTGACAATGAAACTTCATTCTCAACTTCTACGAAAAACAAACAAATGCTGATTTGGCTTCGAACAGCCACAAACTTGATTGTTAACACCACAGCTATGGATGAAACATGAATTTATTGCACTTGATTTAAGACCGTTCAAAACATACCTTTTACAAAAAGGCATGTTTTGGGGGGCAAAATGTTATCCCAACTTTTGGCAAAGTTGAGATATCCAAAATTTACTGGAAATCAATAATTGCTATTCATGAATATCAGCCATGCATTGCAGGATAACCATGGATATCGATGAATTTTGTCCGAGTCCGGAACGGGCCACAATTGATAGGACACGACAAGAAAGATCATAGAAGTCTGCATCTCAAATTTCAGGTCGATCCGAGGTCGTATGCTCAAGTTATGATGGATTCAAGATAAGAGGAATTGACATTGCTCGGTTCGAACCCATTACGTTCGAACCCATCATATTCGAAACCATCTGTTTCGAACCCATCGTGTTCGAACCCGACTAGTTCGAATCCATGCGAAGAAGTGGCGTTCGAATCCATCAGCCGACATCATCCTTCGACTCCATCGGCCTCGACTCCACTCCGAATCCATCCACGACCTGACTTCGAATCCGTGAACTGAGCCTTACTTCGAAACCATCCAAGCCGCCTCGCCCCATGCTGTCTTCGAACCCAACATGATAAGTCAACTTCGAATCGATCCAAGGTGACGCATTTGGATCGATTCGAACGGACACCCTTCCAACGATTCGAAGACGACCTTCGAACCCAGTGCACGAAGCCACCCAGTAAACACGGCAAAGAACTCGGACTCGACTCGTTCAACTCGGCGCAAAGCTTGGATCGAACCGAAGAAGGCGCTCCACGTCACCACGAAGTCGCGTGCTATGAAGGATTCGAAGCCATCGGTTCGAACACATGGGTTCGAACCAAACAGCTATCCCATAAACCCAAATTCGAATCCACCATATCTCCCAACCAGCTGATCCAAATGCCATGAAATTTTCACAGATGCTTCCATACATGCTGACGAATGTCCACGCCAAATTTCACCTCGATTGGATGAATTCTTGATCGGTTCGAATGGAGTTCGAACCGATGCCAAAGTGGGCCCAAACTTCCCGAGACCGTACGTATGGGCCCCCTCACGTGCCAGAAGAGGTCTCCCGAGTTTTCAGCAGGAGAGCAACAGCCTACGCCTATAAATAGACTCCCAGGTCATTCAGGAAAAGGACCGGACTCTCTTTGGCAAGATCAAGACTCTGAAGCATCAAGACTCCACCATGGCTCTACTTTGCACTCAACAACCACCGTTGTACTTGAATTTCAGAACTATAATTCATTGTAATCCGCTGTAATCGATTGTAATCAGCGAAGAACATCAATAAAAGGAAAAACCTTTGAAGTGGACGTAGGCCGGAGATAGCCGAACCACTATAAATCGTGTGTTCTTGTTTGCATTTATTACTTTGCTACTTAGATCTGTGATTTGTGTTTGGATATTGTTGATTTATATTCCAACACTGGTGCTTTCACATTCATCGGGGTTTGTGACCAATTTTGGTGCAAACACCGTGGATGTTGCACCCTGTAGATATCGATTATTCGGATGGCCATAACTTCTGGCTCGTTTAGAATTAAGTGAGCTATAACCAGTCAAAACGAAGGCCTCGGTGAGTTCAACGGCTTTGACAGCTTTCAGCCGTCAATGAATTGTATAATGCCCAAAAAGATTGTCCGAATCTCAATCGGGTCTCGGAAGTTTTTTGCCCTTCGTTTTTTCGACACGTGAATTTTTACGGTAAAACTGGATTACCGTGGCCGGTCTTCGATTTACCATCGCTGGAGAGTGGTGCACCATGGTACCGTTCCGTTTCAAATCCATGCACGCATTTCAAAACGTCGTACGACACTGTTTCACCATTTCGGACGGATGTTGCACCTTGCACCGTGGATGTTGCACCCTGTAGATATTGATTATTCGGACTGCCATAACTTCTGTCCCGTTTAGAGTTAAGGGAGGCATAACCAGTCCAAACGAAGGCCTCATTGAGTTCTACGACTCTGACAGCTTTCAGCCGTCAATGGATTGTGTAATGCCCAAAAAAGACTATCCGAATCTCAATCGGGTCTCGGAAGTTTTTTGCCCTTCATTTTTTCGACACGTGGATTTTTACGGTAAAACTGGATTACCGTGGCTGGTCTTCGATTTAACATCGCGGTGAGTGGTGCACCATGGTACCGTTCCGTTCCGTTTCAAACCCATGCACGCATTTCAAAAAGTCGTACGACACTGTTTCGCCATTTCGGACGGATGTTGCACCTTGCACCGTGTATGTTGCACCATGTAGATATCGATTATTCGGACGGCCATAACTTCTGGCTCGTTTAGAGTTACGGGAGCCATAACTAGTCAAAACGAAGGGCTCAGTGAGTTCTACGGCTATGACCGCTTTTAGCGGTCAACGGATTGTTTAGTGCCCAAAAAAGACTATCCGAATCTCAATCGGGTCTCGGAACTTTTTTACCCTTCGTTTTTTCGACACGTGGATTTTTACGGTAAAATGGGATTACCGTGGCTGGTCTTCGATTTGCCATCGCTGGAGAGTGGTGCACCATGGTACCGTTCCATTTCAAATCCATGCACGCATTTCAAAAAGTCGTACGACACTTTTTCGCCAATTCGGACGGATGTTGCACCTTGCACCGTGGATGTTGCACCCTGTAGATATTGATTATTCGGACGGCCATAACTTCTGGCTTGTTTAGAGTTAAGGGAGCCATAACCAGTCAAAATTAAGGCCTCAGTGAGTTCTACGGCTCTGACAGCTTTCAACCGTCAATGGATTGTTTAATGCCCAAAAAAGACTATCCAAATCTCAATCGATTCTCAGAAGTTTTTTGCCCTTCGTTTTTTCGACACGTGGATTTTTACGGTAAAACTGGATTACCGTGGCCGGTCTTCGATTTACCATCGCTGGAGGGTGGTGCACCGTGGTACCGTTCCATTTCAAATCCATGCATGCATTTCAAAAAGTGGTACGACACTGTTTCGCCATTTCGGACGGATGTTGCACCTTGCACTGTGGATGTTGCACCCTGTAGATATCGATTATTCGGACGGCCATAACTTCTGGCTTGTTTAGAGTTAAGGGAGCCATAACCAGTCAAAATGAAGGCCTCAGTGAGTTCTACGGCTCTGATAGCTTTCAACCGTCAACGGATTGTTTAATGCCCAAAATAGACTATCCAAATCTCAATCGGGTCTCGGAAGTTTTTTGCCCTTCGTTTTTTCGACACGTGGATTTTTTCGGTAAAACTAGATTACCGTGGCCGGTCTTCGATTTACCATCGCTGGAGGGTGGTGCACCACGGTACCGTTCCGTTTCAAATCCATGCACGCATTTCAAAAAGTCGTACGACACTGTTTCGCCATTTCGGACGGATGTTGCACCTTGCACCGTTGATGTTGCATCCTGTAGATATCGATTATTCGGACGGCCATAACTTCTGGCTCGTTTAGAGTTAAGGGTGCCATAACCAGTCAAAACGAAGGCCTTAGTGAGTTCTACGGCTCTGACAGCTTTCAACCGTCAATGGATTATTTAATGCCTAAAAAAGACTATCCAAATCTCAATCGGGTCTCGGAAGTTTTTTGCCCTTCGTTTTTTTGACACGTGGATTTTTACGGTAAAACGGGATTACCGTGCCGGTCTTTGATTTACCATCGCTGGAGAGTGGTGCACCATGGTACCGTTCCATTTCAAATCCATGCACGCATTTCAAAAAGTCGTACGACACTGTTTCGCCATTTCGGACGGATGTTGCACCTTGCACCGTGGATGTTGCACCCTGTAGATATCGATTATTCAGATGGCCATAACTTCTGGCTCGTTTAGAGTTAAGGGAGCAATAACCAGTCAAAACGAAGGCCTCAGTAAGTTCTACGGCTCTGACAGCTTTCAGCCGTCAATGGATTGTATAATGCCCAAAAAAAACTATCTGAATCTTAGTCGGGTCTCGGAAGTTTTTTGCCCTTCGTTTTTTCGACACGTGGATTTTTACGGTAAAACTGGATTACCGTGGCCGGTCTTCGATTTACCATCGCTGGAGAGTGGTGCACCATGGTACCGTTCCGTCTCAAATCCATGCACGCATTTCGAAACGTCGTATGACACTGTTTCTCCATTTCGGACGGATGTTGCACCTTGCACCGTGGATGTTGCACCTTGTAGATATCGATTATTCGGACGGCCATAACTTCTGGCTCGTTTAGAGCTAAGGGAGGCATAACCAGTCAAAACAAAGGCCTTAGTGAGTTCTACGGCTCTGACAGCTTTTAGCCGTCAACGGATTGTTTAATGCCCAAAAAAAAACTATCCAAATCTCAATCGGATCTCGGAAGTTTTTTTACCCTACATTTTTTCGACACGTGGATTTTTACGGTAAAACGGGATTACCGTGGCTGGTCTTCGATTTATCATCGCTGGAGAGTGGTGCATCATGGTACCTTTCCGTTTCAAATCCATGCATGCATTACAAAAAGTCGTACGACACTGTTTCGCCATTTCGGACGGATGTTGCACCTTGCACCGTGGATGTTGCACCCTGTAGATATCGATTATTCAGACGGCCATAACTTCTGGCTCATTTAGAATTAAGGTATCCATAACCAGTCAAAACGAAGGACTCAGTGAGTTCTACGGCTCTGACAGCTTTCAGCCGTCAATGGATTGTTTAATGCCTAAAAAAGACTATTCGAATCTCAATCGGGTCTCGGAAGTTTTTTACCCTTCGTTTTTTCGACACGTGGATTTTTATGGTAAAATGGGATTACCGTGCTAGTCTTCGATTTACCATCGCTGGAGAGTGGTGCACCATGGTACCGTTCCATTTCAAATCCATGCACGCATTTCAAAAAGTCGTACGACATTGTTTCGCCATTTCGGACGGATGTTGCACCTTGCACCGTGGATGTTGCACCCTGTAGATATCGATTATTCGGACAGCCATAACTTCTGGCTTGTTTAGAGTTAAGGGAGCCATAACCAGTCAAAATGAAGGCCTCAGTGAGTTCTACGGCTCTGACAGCTTTCAACCGTCAATGGATTGTATAATGCCCAAAAAAGACTATCCGAATCTCAATCGGGTCTCTGAAGTTTTTTTCCCTTCGTTTTTTCGACACGTGGATTTTTACGGTAAAACTGGATTACCGTGGCCAGTCCTCGATTTACCATCGTTGGAGAGTGGTGCACCATGGTACCGTTCCGTTTCAAATCCATGCACGCATTTCAAAACGTCGTACGACACTGTTTCGCCATTTCGGACGGATGTTGCACCTTGCACGGGGGATGTTGCACCCTGTAGATATCGATTATTCGGACGGCCATAACTTTTGGCTCGTTTAGAGTTAAGGGAGGCATAACCAGTCAAAACAAAGGCCTCAGTGAGTTCTATGGCTCTGACAGCTTTCAGCCGTCAACGGATTGTTTGATGCCCAAAAAAGACTATCCAAATCTCAATTGGGTCTCGGAAGTTTTTTACCCTTCGTTTTTTTGACACGTTGATTTTTTGGGTAAAACGGGATTACCGTGGCTGGTCTTCGATTTACCATCGCTGGAGAGTGGTGCACCATGGTACCTTTCCGTTTCAAATCCATGCACGCATTTCAAAAAGCCGTACGACACTGTTTTGCCATTTCGGACGGATGTTGCACCTTGCGCCGTGGATGTTGCACCCTGTAGATATCGATTATTCGGACGACCATAACTTCTGGCTCGTTTAGAGGTAAGGGATCCATAACCAGTCAAAACGAAGGCCTCAGTGAGTTCTACGGCTCTGACAGCTTTCAGCGGTCAATGGATTGTTTAATGCCTAAAAAAGACTATCCGAATCTCAATCGGGTCTCGGAAGTTTTTTACCCTTCGTTTTTTCGACATGTGGATTTTTACGGTAAAACGTGATTACCGTGGCTGGTCTTCGATTTACCATCGCTGGAGAGTGGTGCACCATGGTACCATTCCGTTTCAAATCCATGCATGCATTTCAAAAAGTCGTACGACACTGTTTAGCCATTTCGGACGGATGTTGCACCTTGCACCGTGGATGTTGCACCCTGTAGATATCGATTATTCGGACGGCCAGAACTTCAGGCTCGTTTAGAGTTAAGGGAGCCATAACCGTTCAACGAAGGCCTCGGTGAGTTCTACGGCTCTGATAGCTTTCAGCCGTCAATGGATTGTTTAATGCCCAAAAAAGACTATCCGAATCTCAATCGGGTCTCGGAAGGTTTTTACCCTTCGTTTTTTCGACACGTGGATTTTTAAGGTAAAACGAGATTACCGTGGCTGGTCTTCGATTTACAATCGCTGGAGAGTTGTGCACCATGGTACCGTTCCGTTTCAAATCCTTGCACGCATTTCAAAAAGTCGTACGACACTGTTTCGCCATTTCGGACGGATGTTGCACCTTGCACCGTGGGTGTTGCACCCTGTAGATATCGATTATTCGGATGGCCATAACTTCTGGCTCATTTAGAGTTAAGGGAGCCATAACCAGTCAAAACGAAGGCCTCAGTGAGTTCTACGGCTCTGACAGCTTTCAGCCGTCATTGGATTGTTTAATGCCCAAAAAGACTAACCAAATCTCAATCGGGTCTCGGAAGTTTTTTGCCCTTCGTTTTTTCAACACGTGGATTTTTACGGTAAAACTGGATTAACGTGGCCGGTCTTCGATTTACCATCGCTGGAGAGTGGTGCACTAAGGTACCGTTCCGTTTCAAACCCATGCACGCATTTCAAAAAGTCGTACGACATTGTTTCGCTATTTCGGACGGATGTTGCACCTTGCACCGTGGATGTTGCACCCTGTAGATATCGATTATTCGGACGGTCATAACTTCTGGCTCGTTTAGAGTTATGGGAGCCATAACCAGTCAAAACGAAGGCCTCAATGAGTTCTATGGCTCTGACAGCTTTCAGCCGTCAATGGATTGTCTAATGCCCAAAAAAGACTATCCAAATCTCAATCGGGTCTTGGAATTTTTTTGCCCTTCGTTTTTTCGACACGTGGATTTTTACAGTAAAACGGGATTACCGTGCTGGTCTTCGATTTACCATCGCTGGAGAGTGGTGCACCATGGTACCGTTCCATTTCAAATCCATGCACGCATTTCAAAAAGTCGTACGACACTGTTTCGTCATTTCGGACGGATGTTGCACCTTGCACCGTGGATGTTGCACCCTGTAGATATCGATTATTCGGACGGCCATAACTTCTGGCTCGTTTAGAGTTAAGGGAGCCATAACTAGTCAAAACGAAGGCCTCGGTGAGTTCTACGGCTCTGACAGCTTTCAGCCGTCAATGGATTGTATAATGCCCAAAAAAGACTATCCGAATCTCAATCGGGTCTCTGAAGTTTTTTGCCCTTCGTTTTTTCGACACGTGGATTTTTACGGTAAAACTGGATTACCGTGGCCAGTCTTCGATTTACCATCGCTGGAGAGTGGTGCACCATGGTACCATTCCGTTTCAAATCCATGCACGCATTTCAAAAAGTCGTACGACACTGTTTCGCCATTTCGGACGGATGTTGCACCTTGCACCATGGATGTTGCACCCTGTAGATATCGATTATTCGGACGGCCATAACTTCTGGCTCGTTTAGAGTTAAGGGAGCCATAACCAGTCAAAACAAAGGCCTTAGTGAGTTCTATGGCTCTGACAGCTTTCAGCCGTCAACGGATTGTTTGATGCCCAAAAAAGACTATCCAAATCTCAATCGGGTCTCGGAAGTTTTTTACCCTTCGTTTTTTCGACACGTGGATTTTTACGGTAAAACGGGATTACCGTGGCTGGTCTTCGATTTACCATCGCTGGAGAGTGGTGCACCATGGTACCTTTCCGTTTCAAATCCATGCACGCATTTCAAAAAGTCGTACGACACTGTTTTGCCATTTCAGACGGATGTTGCACCTTGCACCGTGGATGTTGCACCCTGTAGATATCGATTATTCGGACGGCAATAACTTCTGGATCGTTTAGAGTTAAGGGATCCATAACCAGTCAAAACGAAGACCTCAGTGAGTTCTACAGCTCTGACATCTTTCAGCCATCAATGGATTGTTTAATGCCTAAAAAAGACTATCCGAATCTCAATCGGGTCTCGGAAGTTTTTTACCCTTCGTTTTTTCGACACGTGGATTTTTACGGTAAAACGTGATTACCGTGGCTGGTCTTCGATTTACCATCGCTGGAGAGTGGTGCACCATGGTACCGTTCCGTTTCAAATCCATGCATGCATTTCAAAAAGTCGTACGACACTGTTTAGCCATTTCGGACGGATGTTGCACCTTGCACCGTGGATGTTGCACCCTGTAGATATCGATTATTCGGACGGCCATAACTTCAGGCTCGTTTAGAGTTAAGGGAGCCATAACCACTCAAAACGAAGGCCTCGGTGAGTTCTACGGCTCTGACGGCTTTCAGCCGTCAATGGATTGTTTAATGCCCAAAAAAGACTATCCGAATCTCAATCGGGTCTCGGAAGGTTTTTACCCTTCGTTTTTTCGACACGTGGATTTTTACGGTAAAACGGGATTACCGTGGCTGGTCTTCGATTTACCATCACCGGAGAGTGGTGCACCATGGTACCGTTCCGTTTAAAATCGATGCACGCATTTCAAAAAGTCGTACGACACTGTTTCGCCATTTCGGACGGATGTTCCACCTTGCACCGTGGATGTTGCACCCTGTAGATATCGATTATTCGGACGACCATAATTTCTAGCTCGTTTAGAGTAAACGGAGCCATAACCAATCAAAACGAAGGCCTCAGTGAGTTCTACGGCTCAGACAGCTTCCAGCCGTCAATGGATTATTTAATGCCCAAAAAAGACTATCTGAATCTCAATCGAGTCTCGGCAGTTTTTTACCCTTCGTTCTTTCGACACGTGGATTTTTACGGTAAAATGGGATTACCGTGGCTAGTCTTCGATTTACCATTGCTGGAGAGTGGTGCACCATTGTACCGTTCCGTTTCAAATCCATGCACGCATTTCAAAACGTCGTACGACACTGTTTCGCCATTTCGGACGGATGTTGCACCTTGCACCGTGGATGTCGCACCCTGTAGATATTGATTATTCGGACGGCCATAACTTCTGGCTCGTTTGGAGTTAAGGGAGCCATAACAAGTCAAAATGAAGGCCTCAGTGAGTTGTACGGCACTGACAGCTTTCAGCCAACAATGGATTGTTTATGCCCAAAAAAGACTATCCGAACCTCAATCGGGTCGCGGAAGTTTTTTACCCTTCGTTTTTTCGACACGTGGATTTTTGCGGTAAAACTGGATTACCGTGGCTGGTCTTCGATTTACCATCGCGGTGAGTGGTGCACCATGGTACCGTTCTGTTTCAAATTCATGCAGGCATTTCAAAAATTCGTACGACACTGTTTGGCCATTTCGGTCAATTGTTGCACCTTGCACCATGGATGTTGCACCCTGTAGATATCGATTATTCGGACGGCCATAACTTCTGGCTCATTTAGAGTTAAGGTAGACATAACTAGTCAAAACGAAGTCCTCAGTGAGTTCTACGGCTCTGACAGCTTTCATCCGTCAACAGTTTGTCCAATGCCCAAAAAAGACTATCCGAATATCAATCGGGACTAGGAAGTTTTTTACCCTTCGTTCTTTCGACACGTGGATTTTTAAGGTAAAACTGGATTACCGTGGTTGGTCTTCGATTTACCATCGCGAAGAGTGGTGCACCATGGTACCGTTCCGTTTCAAATCCATGCACGCATTTCAAAAAGTCGTACGACACTGTTTCGCCATTTCGGACAGATGTTGCACCTTGCACCGTGGATGTTGCACCCTGTAGATATCGATTATTCGGACGGCCATAACTTCTAGCTCATATAGAGTTACAGGAGCCATAACCAGTCAAAACGAAGGCCTCAGTGAGTTCTACACTTTGATGGCTTTTAGTCGTCAGTGGATTGATTAATGCCCAAAAAAGACTATCAAGAATCTCAATCGGGTCTCGGAAGTTTTTTGCCCTTCGTTTTTACGACACGTGGATTTTTACGGTAAAACTGGATTTCCGTGGCTGGTCTTCGATTTACCATCGCGGTGAGTGATGCACCATGGTACCGTTCTATTTCAAATCCATGCACGCATTTCAAAATGTCGTACGACACTGTTTCGCCATTTCGGACGGATATTGCACCTTGCACCTTGGATGTTGCACCCTGTAGATATCGATTATTCGGACGGCCATAACTTCTGGCTCGTTTAGAGTTAAGGGTGCCATAACTAGTCAAAACGAAGTCCTCAGTGAGTTCTACGGCTCTGAAAGCTTTCTGCCGTCAACGGATTGTTTAATGCCCAAAAAAGACTATCTGAATCTCAATCGGGTCTCGGAAGATTTTTACCCTTCGTTCTTTCGACACGTGGATTTTTACGGTAAAACTGGATTACCGTGGCTGGTCTTCGATTTACCATTGCTGGAGAGTAGCGCACCATGGTACCGTTCCATTTCAAATCCATGCACGCATTTCAAAAAGTCGTACGACACTGTTTCGCCATTTCGGACGGATGTTGCACCTTGCACCGTGGATGTTGCACCCTGTAGATATCGATTATTCGGACGGCCATAACTTCTGGCTCGTTTAGAGTTAAGGGAGCCATAACCTGTCAAAACGAAGGCCTCAGTGAGTTCTACGGCTCTGACAGCTTTCAGCCGTCAATGGATTGTATAATGCCCAAAAAAGACTATCCGAATCTCAATCGGGTCTCGGAAGTTTTTTGCCCTTCGATTTTTCGACACGTGGATTTTTACGGTAAAACTGAATTACCGTGGCCGGTCTTCGATTTACCATCGCTGGAGAGTGGTGCACCTTGGTACCGTTCCGTTTCAAATCCATGCACACATTTCAAAAAGTCGTACGACACTGTTTAGCCATTTCGGATGGATGTTGCACCTTGCACCGTGGATGTTGCACCCTGTAGATATCGATTATTCGGACGGCCATAACTTCTGGCTCGTTTAGAGTTAATGGAGCCATAACCAGTCAAAACGAAGGCCTCGGTGAGTTCTATGGTTCTGACAGCTTTCAGCTGTCAGTGGATTGTTTAATGTCCAAAAAAGACTATCTGAATCTCAATCGGGTCTCGGAAGTTTTTTACCCTTCGTTTTTTCGACACGTGGATTTTTACGGTAAAACGGGAAAATCGTGGCTGGTATTCGATTTACCATCGTTGGAGAGTGGTGCACCATGGTACCATTCCGTTTCAAATCCATGAACGCATTTCAAAAAGTCGTACGACACTGTTTCGTCATTTCAGACGGATGTTGCACCTTGCACCGTGGATGTTGCATCCTGTAGATATCGACTATTCGGACGGCCATAACTTCTGGCTCGTTTAGAGTTACGGGAGCCATAACCAGTCAAAACGAAGGGCTCAGTGAGTTCTACGGCTTTGACCGCTTTCAGCGGTTAACGGATTGGTTAATGCCCAAAAAAGACTATCCGAATCTCAATCGAGTCTCGGAAGTTTTTTAACCTTCGTTCTTTCGACACGTGGATTTTTATGGTAAAACGGGATTACCGTGGCTGGTCTTCGATTTACCATCGCTGGAGAGTGGTGCACCATGGTACCGTTCCGTTTCAAATCCATGCACGCATTTCAAAACGACGTACGACACTATTTCGCCATTTCGGACGGATGTTGCACCTTGCACCGTGGATGTTGCACCCTGTAGATATCAATTATTCGGACGGCCATAACTTCTGGCAAGTTTAGAGTTAAGGGAGCCATAACCAGTCCAAACGAAGGCCTCGGTGAGTTCTACGACTCTGACAGCTTTCAGCCGTCAGTGGATTGTTTAATGCCCAAAATAGACTATCTGAATATCAATCGGGTCTCGAAAGTTTTTTGCCCTTCATTTTTTCGACACGTGGATTTTTACGGTGAAACTGGATTACCGTGGCTGGTCTTCGATTTACCATCGCGGTGAGTGGTGCACCATGGTACCGTTCCGTTTCAAACCCATGCACACATTTCAAAAATTCGTACGACACTGTTTCGCCATTTCGGATGGATGTTGCACCTTGCACCGTGGATGTTGCACCCTGTACATATCGATTATTCGGACGACCATAACTTCTGGCTCGTTTAGAGTTAAGGGAACCAAATCCAGTCAAAACGAAGGCCTCAGTGAGTACTACGGTTCTGACAGCTTTCAGCCATCAGTGGATTGATTAATGACCGAAAAAGACCATCCGAATCTCAATCGGGTCTCGGAAGTTTTTTACCCTTCCTTTTTCCGACACGTGGATTTTTACGGTAAAACGGGAAAACCATGAATGGTCTTCGATTTACCATCGCTGGAGAGTGGTGCACCACGGTACCGTTCCGTTTCAAATCCATGAAAGCATTTCAAAAAGTCGTACGACACTGTTTCGTCATTTCGGACGGATGTTGCACCTTGCACCGTGGATGTTGCATCCTGTAGACATCGATTATTCGGACGGCCATAACTTCTGGCTCGTTTAGAGTTACGGGAGCCATAACCAGTCAAAACGAAGGGCTCAGCGAGTTCTACGGCTCTGACAGCTTTCAGCAGACAATGGATTGTTTAATGTCCAAAAAAGACTATCCGAATCTCAATCGGGTCTCGGAAGTTTTTTACCCTTCGTTCTTTCGACACGTGGATTTTTACGGTAAAACGGGAATACCGTGGCTGGTCTTCGATTTACCATCGCTGGAGGGTGGTGCACCATGGTACCGTTCCGTTTCAAATCCATGCACGCATTTCAAAACGACGTACGACACTGTTTCGCCATTTCGGACGGATGTTGCACTTTGCACCGTGGATGTTGCACCCTGTAGATATCGATTATTCGGACGGCCTTAACTTCTGGCTCGTTTGGAGTTAAGGGAGCCATAACAAGTCCAAACGAAGGCCTCAGTGGGTTCCACGACTCTGACAGCTTTCAGCCGTCGATGGAATGTTTAATGCCTAAAAAAGACTATCTGAATCTCAATCGGGTCTCGGAAGTTTTTTGTCGTTCATTTTTTCGACACGTTGATTTTTATGGTTAAACTGGATTACCGTGGCTGGTCTTCGATTTACCATCGCGGTGAGTGGCGCACAATGGTACCATTCCGTTTCAAACCCATGCACGCATTTCAAAAAGACGTACGACATTGTTTCGCCATTTCGGACGGATGTTGCACCTTGCAACGTGGTTGTTGCACCCTGTAGATATCGATTATTCGGACGGCCATAACTTCTGGCCCGTTTAGAGTTACGGTAGCCATAACCAGTCAAAACTAATGGCTCAGTGAGTTCTACGTTTATGAACGCTTTCAGCGGTCAACGGATTGTTAATGCCCAAAAAAGACTATCCGAATCTCAATCGGGTCTCGGAACTTTTTTACCCTTCGTTTTTTCGACACGTGGATTTTTACGGTAAAACGGGATTACCGTGGCTGATCTTCGATTTACCATCACTGGAGAGTGGTGCACCATGGTACCTTTCCATTTCAAATCCATGCATGCATTTCAAAAAGTCGTACGACACTGTTTCGCCATTACGGACGGATGTTGCAACTTGCACCGTGGATGTTGCACCCTGTAGATATCGATTATTCGGACGACCATAACTTCTGGCTCGTTTAGAGTTAAGGGAGCCACAACCTGTCAAAACGAAGGCCTCAGTGAGTTCTACGGCTCTGACAGCTTTCAGCCGTCAATGGATTGTATAATGCCCAAAAAAGACTATCCGAATCTCAATCGGGTCTCGGAAGTTTTTTGCCCTTCGTTTTTTCGACACGTGGATTTTTACGATAAAACTGGATTACCGTGGCCGGTCTTCGATTTACCATCGCTGGAGAGTGGTGCACCATGGTACCGTTCCGCTTCAAATCCATGCACGCATTTCAAAACATCGTACGACACTGTTTCGCCATTTCGGACGGATGTTGCACCTTGCACCGTGGATGTTGCACCCTGTTGATATCGATTATTCGGACGGCCATAACTTCTGGCTCGTTTAGAGTTACGGGAGCAATAAACAGTCAAAATGAAGGGCTCTGCGAGTTCTACGGCTATGACCGCTTTCAGCGGTCAACGGATTGTTTAATGCCCAAAAACGCCTATCCGAATCTCAATCGGGTCTCGGAACTCTTTTACCCTTTGTTTTTTCGACACGTGGATTTTTACGGTAAAACGGAATTGCCGTGGCTGATCTTCGATTTACCATCAATAGAGAGTGGTGCACCATGGTACCGTTCCATTTCAAATCCATGCACGCATTTCAAAAGGTCGTACGACACTGTTTCGCCATTTCGGACGGATGTTGCACCTTGCACTGTGGATGTTGCACCCTGTAGATATCGATTATTCGGACGGCCATAACTTCTGGCTCGTTTAGAGTTAAGGGAGCCATAACCAGTCAAAACGAAGGCCTTATTGAGTTCTACGGCTCTGACAGCTTTCAGCCATCAACGGATTGTTTAATGCCCAAAAAAGACTATCCAAATCTCAGTCGGGTCTTGGAAGTTTTTTGCCCTTCGTTTTTTCGACACGTGGATTTTTACGGTAAAACTGGATTACCGTGGCCGATCTTCGATTTACCATCGCTGGAGAGTGGTGCACCATGGTACCGTTCCGTTTCAAATCCATGCACGCATTTCAAAAAGTCGTACGACACTATTTCGCCATTTCGGACGGATGTTGCACCCTGTAGATATCGATTATTCGGACGACCATAACTTCTGGCTCGTTTAGAGTTAAGGGAGCCATAACTAGTCAAAACGAAGGCCTCAGTGAGTTCTACGGCTCTGACAGCTTTCAGCCATCAACGAATTGTTTAATGTCCAAAAAAGACTATCCAAATCTCAATCGGGTCTCGGAAGTTTTTGCCCTTCGTTTTTTCGACATGTGGATTTTTACGATAAAACGGGATTACCGTGGCTGGTCTTCGATTTACCATCGCTGGAGAGTGGTGCATCATAGTACCGTTCCATTTCAAATCCATGCACGCATTTCAAAAAGTCGTACGACACTGTTTCGCCATTTCGGACGGATGTTGCACCTTGCACCGTGGATGTTGCACCCTGTAGATATCGATTATTCGGATGGCCATAACTTCTGGCTCGTTTAGAGTTAAGTGAGCCATAACTAGTCAAAACGAAGGCCTCGGTGAGTTCTACGGCATTGACAGCTTTCAGCCATCAATGGATTGTATAATGCCCAAAAAAGACTGTCCGAATCTCAATCGGGTCTCGAAAGTTTTTTGCCCTTCGTTTTTTCGACACGTGGATTTTTACGGTAAAACTGGATTACCTTGGCCGGTCTTCGATTTACCATCGCTGGAGAGTGGTGCACCATGGTACCATTCCGTTTCAAATCCATGCACGCATTTCAAAATGTCGTACGACACTGTTTCGCCATTTCGGACGGATGTTGCACCTTGCACCGTGGATGTTGCACCCTGTAGATATCGATTATTCGGAGGGCCATAACTTCTGTCTCGTTTAGAGTTAAGGGAGGCATAACCAGTCCAAACGAAGGCCTCAGTGAGTTCTAAGACTCTGACAGCTTTCAGCCGTCAATGGATTGTGTAATGCCCAAAAAAGACTATCCGAATCTTAATCGGGTCTCGGAAGTTTTTTGCCCTTCATTTTTTCGACACGTGGATTTTTACGGTAAAACTGGATTACCGTGGCTGGTCTTCGATTTAACATCGCGGTGAGTGGTGCACCATGGTACCGTTCCGTTTCAAACCCATGCACGCATTTCAAAAAGTCGTACGACACTGTTTTGCCATTTCGGACGGATGTTGCACCTTGCACCGTGTATGTTGCACCCTGTAGATGTCGATTATTCGGACGGCCAAAACTTCTGGCTCGTTTAGAGTTACGGGAGCCATAACCAGTCAAAACGAAGGGCTCAGTGAGTTCTACGGTTATGACCGCTTTTAGCGGTCAACGGATTGTTTAGTGCCCAAAAAAGACTATCCGAATCTCAATCGGGTCTCGGAACTTTTTTACCCTTCGTTTTTTCGACACGTGGATTTTTACGGTAAAATGGGATTACCGTGGCTGGTCTTCGATTTGCCATCGCTGGAGAGTGGTGCACCATGGTACCGTTCCATTTCAAATCCATGCACGCATTTCAAAAAGTCGTACGACACTTTTTCGCCAATTCGGACGGATCTTGCACCTTGCACCGTGGATGTTGCACCCTGTAGATATTGATTATTCGGACGGCCATAAATTCTGGCTTGTTTTGAGTTAAGGGAGCCATAACCAGTCAAAATTAAGGCCTCAGTGAGTTCTACGGCTCTGACAGCTTTCAACCGTCAATGGATTGTTTAATGCCCAAAAAAGACTATCCAAATCTCAATCGGGTCTGGGAAGTTTTTTGCCCTTCGTTTTTTCGACACGTGGATTTTTACGGTAAAACTGGATTACCGTGGCCGGTCTTCGATTTACCATCGCTGGAGGGTGGTGCACCATGGTACCGTTCCATTTCAAATCCATGCATGCATTTCAAAAAGTCGTACGACACTGTTTCGCCATTTCGGACGGATGTTGCACCTTGCACCGTGGATGTTGCACCCTGTAGATATCGATTATTCGGACGGCCATAACTTCTGGCTTGTTTAGGGTTAAGGGAGCCATAACCAGTCAAAATGAAGGCCTCAGTGAGTTCTACGGCTCTGATGGCTTTCAACCGTCAACGGATTGTTTAATGCCCAAAAAAGACTATCCAAATCTCAATCGGGTCTCGGAAGTTTTTTGCCCTTCGTTTTTTCGACACGTGGATTTTTACGGTAAAACTGGATTACCGTGGCCGGTCTTTGATTTACCATCGCTGGAGGATGGTGCACCACGGTACCGTTCCGTTTCAAATCCATGCACGTATTTCGAAAAGTCGTACGACACTGTTACGCCATTTCGGACGGATGTTGCACCTTGCACCGTGGATGTTGCACCCTGTAGATATCGATTATTCGGACGGCCATAACTTCTGGCTCGTTTAGAGTTAAGGGAGCCATAACCAGTCAAAACAAAGGCCTTAGTGAGTTCTACGGCTCTGACAGCTTTCAACCGTCAATGGATTGTTTAATGCCTAAAAAAGACTATCCAAATCTCAATCGGGTCTCGGAAGTTTTTTGCCCTTCGTTTTTTTGACACGTGGATTTTTACGGTAAAACGGGATTACCGTGCCGGTCTTCGATTTACCATCGCTGGAGAGTGGTGCACCATGGTACCGTTCCATTTCAAATCCATGCACGCATTTCAAAAAGTCATACGACATTGTTTCGCCATTTCGGACGGATGTTGCACCTTGCACCGTGGATGTTGCACCCTATAGATATCGATTATTCAGACGGCCATAACTTCTGGCTCGTTTAGAGTTAAGGGAGCCATAACCAGTCAAAACGAAGGCCTCAGTGAGTTCTACGGCTCTGACAGCTTTCAGCCGTCAATGAATTGTATAATGCCCAAAAAAGACTATCCGTATCTCAGTCGGGTCTCGGAAGTTTTTTGCCCTTCGTTTTTTCGACACGTGGATTTTTATGGTAAAACTGGATTACCGTGGTCGGTCTTCGATTTACCACCGCTGGAGAGTGGTGCACCATGGTACCGTTCCGTTCCAAATCCATGCACGCATTTCGAAACGTCGTACGACACTGTTTCTCCATTTCGGACGGATGTTGCACCTTGCACCGTGGTTGCTGCACCCTTTAGATATCGATTATTCAAACGGCCATAACTTCTAGCTCATTTAGACTTAAGGGATCCATAACTAGTCAAAACGAAGGCCTCAGTGAGTTCTACGGCTCTGACAGCTTTCAGCCGTCAATGGATTGTTTAATGCCTAAAAAAGACTATCCGAATATCAATCGGGTCTCGGAAGTTTTTTACCCTTCGTTTTTTCGACACGTGGATTTTTATGGTAAAACGGGATTACCGTGCTGGTCTTCGATTTACCATCGCTGGAGAGTTGTGCACCATGGTACCGTTCCATTTCAAATCCATGCACGCATTTCAAAAAGTCGTACGACATTGTTTCGCCATTTCGGACGGATGTTGCACCTTGCACCGTGGATGTTGCACCCTGTACATATCGATTATTCGGACGGCCATAACTTCTGGCTCGTTTGGAGTTAAGGGAGCCATAACCAGTCAAAACAAAGGCCTCGGTGAGTTCTACGGCTCTGACAGCTTTCAGCCGACAATGGATTGTATAATGCCCAAAAAAGACTATCTGAATCTCAATCGGGTCTCTAAAGTTTTTTGCCCTTCGTTTTTTCGACACGTGGATTTTTACGGTAAAACTGGATTACCGTGGCCAGTCTTCGATTTACCATCGCTGGAGAGTGGTGCACCATGGTACCGTTCCGTTTCCAATCCATGCACGCATTTCAAAACGTCGTACGACACTGTTTCGTCATTTCGGACGGATGTTGCACCTTGCACCGTGGATGTTGCACCCTGTAGATATCGATTATTCGGACGACCGTAACTTCTGGCTCGTTTAGAGTTAAGGGAGGCATAACCAGTCAAAACAAGGGCCTCAGTGAGTTCTATGGGTCTGACAGCTTTCAGCCGTCAACGGATTGTTTGATGCCCAAAAAAGACTATCCAAATCTCAATTGGGTCTCGGAAGTTTTTTACCCTTCGTTTTTTCGACACGTTGATTTTTACGGTAAAACGGGATTACCGTGGCTGGTCTTCGATTTACCGTCGCTGGAGGGTGGTGCACCATGGTACCTTTCCGTTTCAAATCCATGCACGCATTTCAAAAAGCCGTACGACACTGTTTTGCCATTTCGGACGGATGTTGCACCTTGCACCGTGGATGTTGCACCCTATAGATATCGATTATTCGGACGGCCATAACTTCTGGCTCGTTTAGAGTTAAGGGAGCCATAACCAGTCAAAACGAAGGCCTCAGTGAGTTCTACGGCTCTGACAGCTTTCAGCCGTCAATGGATTGTATAATGCCCAAAAAAGACTGTCCGAATCTCAATCGGGTCTCGAAAGTTTTTTGCCCTTCGTTTTTTCGACACGTGGATTTTTACGGTAAAACTGGATTACCGTGGCCGGTCTTCGATTTACCATCGCTGGAGAGTGGTGCACCATGGTACCGTTCCGTTTCAAATCCATGCACGCATTTCAAAATGTCGTACGACACTGTTTCGCCATTTCGGACGGATGTTGCACCTTGCACCATGGATGTTGCACCCTGTAGATATCGATTATTCGGACGCCATAACTTATCTCTCGTTTAGAGTTAAGGGAGGCGTAACCAGTCCAAACGAAGGCCTCAGTGAGTTCTACGACTCTGACAGCTTTCAGCCGTCAATGGATTGTGTAATGCCCAAAAAAGACTATCTGAATCTCAATCGCGTCTAGGAAGTTTTTTGCCCTTCATTTTTTCAACACGTGGATTTTTACCGTAAAACTGGATTACCGTGGCTGGTCTTCGATTTAACATCGCGGTGAGTGCTTCACTATGGTACCGTTCCGTTTCATACCCATGCACGCATTTCAAAAAGTCGTACGACACTGTTTCGCCATTTCGGACGGATGTTGCACCTTGCACCGTGTATGTTGCACCCTGTAGATATCGATTATTCGGACGGCCATACTTCTGGCTCGTTTAGAGTTACGGGAGCCATAACCAGTCAAAACGAAGGGCTCAGTGAGTTCTACGGTTATGACCGCTTTTAGCGGTCAACGGATTGTTTAGTGCCCAAAAAAGACTATCTGAATCTCAATCGGGTCTCGGAACTTTTTTACCCTTCGTTTTTTTGACACGTGGATTTTTACGGTAAAATGGGATTACCGTGGCTGGTCTTCGATTTGCCATCGCTGGAGACTGGTGCACCATGGTACCGTTCCATTTCAAATCCATGCACGCATTTCAAAAAGTCGTACGACACTTTTTCGCCAATTCGGACGGATGTTGCACCTTGCACCGTGGATGTTGCACCCTGTAGATATTGATTATTCGGACGACCATAACTTCTGGCTTGTTTTGAGTTAAGGGAGCCATAACCAGTCAAAATTAAGGCCTCAGTGAGTTCTACGGCTCTGACAGCTTTCAACCGTCAATTGATTGTTTAATGCCCAAAAAAGACTATACAAATCTCAATCGGGTCTCGGAAGTTTTTTGCCCTTCGTTTTTTCGACACGTGGAATTTTATAGTAAAACTGGATTACCGTGGCCGGTCTTCGATTTACCATCGCTGGAGGGTGGTGCACCATGGTACCGTTCCATTTCAAATCCATGCATGCATTTCAAAAAGTCGTACGACACTGTTTCGCCATTTCGGACGGATGTTGCACCTTGCACCGTGGATGTTGCACCCTGTAGATATCGATTATTCGGACGGCCATAACTTCTGGCTTGTTTAGAGTTAAGGGTGCCATAACCAGTCAAAATTAAGGCCTCAGTGAGTTCTACGGCTCTGATAGCTTTCAACCGTCAACGGATTGTTTAATGCCCAAAAAAGACTATCCAAATCTCAATCGGGTCTCGGAAGTTTTTTGCCCTTCGTTTTTTCGACACGTGGATTTTTACGGTAAAACTGGATTACCGTGGCCGGTCTTCGATTTACCATCGCTGGAGGATGGTGCACCATGGTACCGTTCCGTTTCAAATCCATGCACGCATTTCAAAAAGTCGTACGACACTGTTTCGCCATTTCGGACGGATGTTGCACCTTGCACCGTGGATGTTGCACCCTGTAGATATCGATTATTCGGACGGCCATAACTTCTGGCTCGTTTAGAGTTAAGGGAGCCATAACCGGTCAAAATGAAGGCCTTAGTGAGTTCTACGGCTCTGACAGCTTTCAACCGTCAATGGATTGTTTAATGCCTAAAAAAGACTATCCAAATTTCAGTCGGGTCTCGGAAGTTTTTTGCCCTTCGTTTTTTTGACACGTGGATTTTTACGGTAAAACGGGATTACCGTGCCGGTCTTCGATTTACCATCACTGGAGAGTGGTGCACCATGGTACCGTTCCATTTCAAATCCATGCACGCATTTCAAAAAGTCGTACGACACTGTTTCGCCATTTCGGACAGATGTTGCACCTTGCACCGTGGATGTTGCACCCTGTAGATATCGATTATTCAGACGGCCATAACTTCTGGCTCGTTTAGAGTTAAGGGAGCCATAACCAGTCAAAACGAAGGCCTCAGTGAGTTCTACGGCTCTGACAGCTTTCAGCCGTCAATGGATTGTATAATGCCAAAAAAAGACTATCTGAATCTCAGTCGGGTCTCGGAAGTTTTTTGCCCTTCGTTTTTTCGACACGTGGATTTTTACGGTAAAACTGGATTACCGTGGCCGGTCTTCGATTTACCATCGCTGGAGAGTGGTGCACCATGGTACCGTTCCGTTTCAAATCCATGCACGCATTTCGAAACGTCGTACGACACTGTTTCTCCATTACGGACGGATGTTACACCTTGCACCTTGGATGTTGCACCCTGTAGATATCGATTATTCAGACGGCCATAACTTATGGCTCATTTAGACTTAAGGGATCCATAACCAGTCAAAACGAAGGCCTCAGGGAGTTCTACGGCTCTGACAGCTTTCAGCCGTCAATGGATTGTTTAATGCCTAAAAAAGACTGTCCGAATCTCAATCGGGTCTCGGAAGTTTTTTACCCTTCGTTTTTTCGACACGTGGATTTTTATGGTAAAACGGGATTACCATGCTGGTCTTCGATTTACCATCGCTGGAGAGTTGTGCACCATGGTACCGTTCCATTCCAAATCCATGCACGCATTTCAAAAAGTCGTACGACATTGTTTCGCCATTTCGGACGGATGTTGCACCTCGCACCGTGGATGTTGCACCCTGTAGATATCGATTATTCGGACGACCATAACTTCTGGCTCGTTTAGAGTTAAGGGAGCCATAACCAGTCAAAATGAAGGCCTCAGTGAGTTCTACGGCTCTGACAGCTTTCAGCCGTCAACGGATTGTTTGATGCCCAAAAAAGACTATCCGAATCTCAATTGGGTCTCTGAAGTTTTTTGCCCTTCGTTTTTTCGACACGTGGATTTTTACGGTAAAACTGGATTACCGTGGCCAGTCTTCGATTTACCATCACTGGAGAGTGGTGCACCATGGTACCTTTCCGTTTCAAATCCATGCACGAATTTCAAAAAGCCGTACGACACTGTTTTTCCATTTCGGACGGATGTTGCACCTTGCACCGTGGATGTTGCACCCTGTAGATATCGATTATTCGGACGGCCATAACTTCTGCCTCGTTTAGAGTTAAGGGATCCATAACTAGTCAAAACGAAGGCCTCAGTGAGTTCTTCGGCTCTGATAGCTTTCAGCCGTCAATGGATTGTTTAATGCCTAAAAAAGACTATCCGAATCTCAATCGGGTCTCGGAAGTTTTTTACCCTTCGTTTTTTCGACACGTGGATTTTTACGGTAAAACGTGATTACCGCGGCTGGTCTTCGATTTACCATCGCTGGAGAGTGGTGCACCATGGTACTGTTCCGTTTCAAATCCATGCACGCATTTCAAAAAGTCGTACGACACTGTTTAGCCATTTCGGACGGATGTTGCACCTTTCACCGTGGATGTTGCACCCTGTAGATATCGATTATTTGGACGGCCATAACTTCAGGCTCGTTTAGAGTTAAGGGAGCCATAACCACTCAACGAAGGCCTCAGTGAGTTCTACGGCTCTGACAGCTTTCAGCCATCAATGGATTGTTTAATGCCCAAAAAAGACTATCCGAATCTCAATCGGGTCTCGGAAGGTTTTTACCCTTCATTTTTTCGACACGTGGATTTTTATGGTAAAACGAGATTACCATGGCTGGTCTTCGATTTACCGTCGCTGGAGAGTTGTACACCATGGTACCGTTCCGTTTCTAATCCATGCACGCATTTCAATATGTCGTACGACACAGTTTCGCCATTTCGGACGGATGTTGCACCTTGCACCGTGGATGTTGCACCCTGTAGATATCGATTATTCGGATGGCCATAACTTCTGGCTCGTTTAGAGTTAAGGGAGCCATAAGCAGTCAAAACGAAGGCCTCAGTGAATTTTACGGCTCTGACAGCTTTCAGCCGTCATTGGATTGTTTAATGCCCAAAAAGACTATCCAAATCTCAATCGGGTCTCGGAAGTTTTTTGCCCTTCGTTTTTTCGACACGTGGATTTTTACGGTAAAACTGGATTACCGTGGCCGGTCTTCGATTTACCATCGCTGGAGAGTGGTGCACCAAGGTACCGTTCCGTTTCAAATCCATGCACGCATTTCAAAAAGTCGTACGACACTGTTTCGCTATTTCGGACGGATGTTGCACCTTGCACCGTGGATGTTGAACCCTCTAGATACCGGTTATTCGGACGGCCATAACTTCTGGCTCGTTTAGAGTTAAGGGAGCCATAACCAGTCAAAACGAAGGCCTTAGTGAGTTCTATGGCTCTGACAGCTTTCAGCTGTCAATGGATTGTTTAATGCCCAAAAAAGACTATCCAAATCTCAATCGGGTCTCGGAGGTTTTTTGCCCTTCGTTTTTTCGACACGTGGATTTTTACGGTAAAACGGGATTACCGTGCTGGTCTTCGATTTACCATCGCTGGAGAGTGGTGCACCATGGTACCGTTCCATTTCAAATCCATGCACGCATTTTAAAAAGTCGTACGACACTGTTTCTCCATTTTGGACGGATGTTGCACCTTGCACCGTGATGTTGCACCCTGTAGATATCGATTATTCGGACGGCCATAACTTCTGGCTCGTTTAGAGTTAAGGGAGCCATAACCAGTCAAAATGAAGGCCTCAGTGAGTTCTATGGCTCTGACAGCTTTCAGCCGTCAATGGATTGTATAATGCCCAAAAAAGACTATCCGAATCTCAATTGGGTCTCTGAAGTTTTTTGCCCTTCGTTTTTTCGACACGTGGATTTTTACGGGAAAACTGGATTACCGTGGCCAGTCTTCGATTTACCATCGCTGGAGAGTGGTGCACCATGGTACCGTTCCGTTTCAAATCCATGCACGCATTTCAAAACGTCGTACGACACTGTTTCGCCATTTCGGACGGATGTTGCACCTTGCACCATGGATGTTGCACCCTGTAGATATCGATTATTCGGACGGCCATAACTTATGGCTCGTTTAGAGTTAAGGGAGGCATAACCAGTCAAAACAAAGGCCTTAGTGAGTTCTATGGCTCTGACTTCTTTCAGCCGTCAACGGATTGTTTGATGCTCAAAAAAGACTATCCAAATCTCAATCGGGTCTCGGAAGTTTTTTACCCTTCGTTTTTTGGACACGTGGATTTTTACGGTAAAACGGGATTACCGTGGCTGGTCTTCGATTTACCATCGCTGGAGAGTGGTGCACCATGGTACCTTTCCGTTTCAAATCCATGCACGCATTTCAAAAAGTCGTACGACACAGTTTTGCCATTTCGGACGGATGTTGCACCTTGCACCGTGAATGTTGCACCCTGTAGATATCGATTATTCGGACGACAATAACTTCTGGCTCGTTTAGAGTTAAGGGATCCATAACCAGTCAAAACGAAGGCCTCAGTGAGTTCTACGGCTCTGACATCTTTCAACCATCACTGGATTGTTTAATGCCTAAAAAAGACTATCCGAATCTCAATCGGCTCTCGGAAGTTTTTTACCCTTCGTTTTTTCGACACGTGGATTTTTACGGCAAAACGTGATTACCGTGGCTGGTCTTCGATTTACCATCGCTGGAGAGTGGTGCACCATGGTACCGTTCCATTTCAAATAGTCGTACGACACTGTTTTGCCATTTCGGACGGATGTTGCACCTTGCACCGTGGATGTTGCACCCTGTAGATATCGATTATTCGGACGGCCATAACTTCAGGCTCGTTTAGAGTTAAGGGAGCCATAACCACTCAAAACGAAGGCCTCAGTGAGTTCTACGGCTCTGACGGCTTTCAGCCATCAATGGATTGTTTAATGCCCAAAAAAGACTATCCGAATCTCAATCGGGTCTCGGAAGGTTTTTACCATTTGTTTTTTCGACACGTGGATTTTTACGGTAAAACGGGATTACCATGGCTGGTCTTCGATTTACCATCGCTGGAGAGTGGTGCACCATGGTACCGTTCCGTTTAAAATCCATGCATGCATTTCAAAAAGTCGTACGACACTGTTTCGCCATTTCGGACAGCTGTTGCACCTTGCACCGTGGATGTTGCACCCTGTAGATATCGATTATTCGGACGACCATAACTTCTGGCTCGTTTAGAGTAAAGGGAGCCATAACCAATCAAAACGAAGGCCTTAGTGAGTTCTACGGCTCTGACAGCTTCCAGCCGTCAATGGATTGTTTAATGCCCAAAAAAGACTATCTGAATCTCAATCGAGTCTCGGCAGTTTTTTACCCTTCGTTCTTTCGACACATGGATTTTTACGGTAAAATGGGATTACCGTGGCTAGTCTTCGATTTACCATCGCTGGAGATTGGTGCACCATGGTACATTTCTGTTACAAATCCATGCACGCATTTCAAAACATCGTACGACACTGTTTCGCCATTTCGGACGGATGTTGCACCTTGCACCGTGGATGTTGCACCCTGTAGATATTGATTATTCGGACGGCCATAACTTCTGGCTCGTTCAGAGTTAAGGGAGCCATAACCAGTCAAAACGAAGGCCTCGGTGAGTTGTATGACACTGAAAGCTTTCAGCCAACAATGGATTGTTTAATGCCCAAAAAAGACTATCCGAATCTCAATCGGGTCGCGGAAGTTTTTTACCCTTCGTTCTTTCGACACGTGGATTCTTGCGGTAAAACTGGATTACCTTGGTTGGTCTTTGATTTTCCATCGCGGAGAGTGGTGCACCATGGTACCGTTTCGTTTCAAATCCATGCACGCATTTCAAAAAGTCGTACGACACTGTTTCGCCATTTCGGACAAATGTTGCACCTTGCACCTTGGATGTTGCACCCTGTAGATATCGATTATTCGGGCGGCCATAACTTCTGGCTCATTTAGAGTTAAGGGAGCCATAACCAGTCAAAACGAAGCCCTCAGTGAGTTCTACGGCTCTGACGGCTTTTGTCGTCAATGGATTGTTTAATGCCCAAAAAAGACTATCAAGAATCTCAATCGGGTCTCGGAAGTTTTTTTCCCTTCGTTTTTGCGACACGTGGATTTTTACGGTAAAACTAGATTTCCGTGGATGGTCTTCGATTTACCATCGCGGTGAGTGATGCACCATGGTACCGTTCTATTTCAAATCCATGCACGCATTTCAAAAAGTCATACGACACTGTTTCGCCATTTCGGACGGATATTGCACCTTGCACCTTGGATGTTGCACCCTGTAGATATCGATTATTCGGACGGCCATAACTTCTGGCTCGTTTAGAGTTAAGGGTGACATTACCAGTCAAAACGAAGTCCTCAGTGAGTTCTACGGCTCTGACAGCTTTCTGCCGTCAACGGATTGTTTAATGCCCAAAAAAGACTATCTGAATCTCAATTGGGTCTCGGAAGTTTTTTACCCTTCGTTCTTTCGACACGTGGATTTTTACGGTAAAACTGGATTACCGTGGCTGGTCTTCGATTTACCATCGCTGGAGAGCGGTGCACAATGGTACCGTTCCATTTCAAATCCATGCACGCATTTCAAAAAGTCGTACGACACTGTTTCGCCATTTCGGACGGATGTTGCACCTTGTACCGTGGATGTTGCACCCTGTAGATATCGATTATTCGAACGGCCATAACTTCTGGCTCGTTTAGAGTTAAGGGAGCCATAACCTTTCAAAACGAAGGCCTCAGTGAGTTCTACGGCTCTGACAGCTTTCAGCCGTCAATGGATTGTATAATGCCCAAAAAAGACTATCCGAATCTCAATCGGGTCTCGGAAGTTTTTTGCCCTTCGATTTTTCGACACGTGGATTTTTACGGTAAAACTGGATTACCGTGGCCGGTCTTCGATTTACCATCGCTGGAGAGTGGTGCACCTTGGTAACGTTCCGTTTCAAATCCATGCACACATTTCAAAAAGTCGTACGACACTGTTTAGCCATTTCGGACGGATGTTGCACCTTGCACCGTGGATGTTGCACCCTGCAGATATCGATTATTCGGACGGCCATAACTTCTGGCTCGTTTAGAGTTAAGGGAGCCATAACCAGTCAAAACGAAGGCCTCGGTGAGTTCTACGGTTCAGACAGCTTTCAGCCGTCAGTGGATTGTTTAATGTCCAAAAAAGACTATCTGAATCTCAATTGGGTCTCGTAAGTTTTTTACCCTTCGTTTTTTCGACACGTGGATTTTTACGGTAAAACGGGAAAACCGTGGCTGGTCTTCGATTTACCATCGTTGGAGAGTCGTGCACCATGGTACCATTCCGTTTCAAATTCATGAACGCATTTCAAAAAGCCGTACGACACTGTTTCGTCATTTCGGACGGATGTTGCACCTTGCACCGTGGATGTTGCATCCTGTAGATATCGACTATTCTGACGGCCATAACTTCTGGCTCGTTTAGAGTTACGGGAGCCATAACCAGTCAAAACGAAGGGCTCAGTGAGTTCTGCGGCTCTGACCTCTTTCAGCGGTCAACGGATTGGTTAATGCCCAAAAAAGACTATCCGAATCTCAATCGGGTCTCGGATGTTTTTTACCCTTCGTTCTTTCGACACGTGGATTTTTATGATAAAACGGGATTACCGTGGCTGGTCTTCGATTTACCATTGCTGGAGAGTGGTGCACCATGGTACCGTTCCGTTTCAAATCCATGCACGCATTTCAAAATGGCGTACGACACTGTTTCGCCATTTCGGACGGATGTTGCACCTTGCACCGTGGATGTTGCACCCTGTAGATATCGATTATTCGGACGGCCATAACTTCTGGAAAGTTTAGAGTTAAGGGAGCCACAACCAGTCCAAACGAAGGCCTCGGTGAGTTCTACGACTCCGACAGCTTTCAGCCGTCAGTGGATTGTTTAATGCCCAAAATAGACTATCCGAATCTCAATCGGGTCTCGAAAGTTTTTTGCCCTTCTTTTTTTCGACACGTGGATTTTTACGGTAAAACTGGATTACCGTGGCTGGTCTTCGATTTACCGTCGTGGTGAGTGGTGCACCATGGTACCGTTCCATTTCAAACCCATGCACACATTTCAAAAATTCGTACGACACTGTTTCGCCATTTCGGACGGATGTTGCACCTTGCACCGTGGATGCTGCACCCTGTATATATCGATTATTCGGACGACCATAACTTCTGGCTCGTTTAGAGTTACGGGAGCCATAACCAGTCAAAACGAAGGGCTCAGTGAGTTCTACGACTATGACCGCTTTCAGCGGTCAACGGATTATTTAATGCCCAAAAAAGACTGTCTGAATCTCAATCGGGTCTCCGAACTTTTTTACCCTTCTTTTTTTGGACACGTGGATTTTTCTGGTAAAACGGGATTACCGTGGCTGGTCTTCGATTTACCATCACTGGAGAGCTGTGCACCATGGTACCGTTCCGTTTCAAATCCATGCACGCATTTCAAAAAGTCGTACGACACTGTTTCGCCATTTCGGATGGATGTTGCACCGTGCACCGTGGATGTTGCACCATGCAAATATCGATTATTCGGACGGCCATAACTTCTGGCTCGTTTAGAGTTAAGGGAGCCAAATCCAGTCAAAACGAAGGCCTCAGTGAGTACTATGGTTTTGACAGCTTTCAGCCATCAGTGGATTGATTAATGCCCAAAAAAGACTATCCGAATCTCAATCGGGTCTCGGAAGTTTTTTACCCTTCGTTTTTTCGACACGTCGATTTTCACGGTAAAACGGGAAAACCATGGATGGTCTTTGATTTACCATCGCTGGAGAGTGGTGCACCATGGTACCATTCCGTTTCAAATCCATGAAAGCATTTCAAAAAGTCGTACGACACTGTTTCGTCATTCCGGACGGATGTTGCACCTTGCACCGTGGATGTTGCATCCTGTAGACATCGATTATTCGGACGGCCATAACTTCTGGCTCGTTTAGAGTTATGGGAGCCATAACCAGTCAAAATGAAGGACTCAGTGAGTTCTACGGCTCTGACCGCTTTCAGCAGTCAATGGATTGTTTAATGTCCAAAAAAGACTATCCGAATCTCAATCGAGTCTCGGAAGTTTTTTACCCTTCGTTCTTTCGACACGTGGATTTTTACGGTAAAACGGGAATACCGTGGCTGGTCTTCAATTTACCATCGCTGGAGGGTGGTGCACCATGGTACCGTTCCGTTTCAAATCCATGCACGCATTTCAAAACGACATACGACACTATTTCGCCATTTCGGACGGATGTTGCACCTTGCACCGTGGATGTTGCACCCTGTAGATATCGATTATTCGGACGGCCTTAACTTCTGGCTCGTTTGGAGTTAAGGGAGCCATAACCAGTCCAAACGAAGGCCTCAGTGGGTTCCACGACTCTGACAGCTTTCAGCTGTCAATGGAATGTTTAATGCCTAAAAAAGACTATCTGAATCTCAATTGGGTCTCGGAAGTTTTTTGCCCTTCATTTTTTCGACACGTTGATTTTTACGGTTAAACTGGATTACCGTGGCTGGTCTTCGATTTACCATCACGGTGAGTGGTGCACAATGGTACCGTTCCGTTTCAAACCCATGCACGCATTTCAAAAAGTCGTACGACACTGTTTCGCCATTTCGGACGGATGTTGCACCTTGCACCGTGGTTGTTGCACCCTGTAGATATCGATTATTCGGACGGCCATAACTTTTGGCTCGTTTAGAGTTACGGGAGCCATAACCAGTCAAAACTAAGGGCTCAGTGAGTTCTACATCTATGACTGCTTTCAGCGGTCAACGGATTGTTTAATGCCCAAAAAAGACTATCTGAATCTCAATCGGGTCTCGGAACTTTTTTACCCTTCTTTTTTTCGACACGTGGATTTTTACGGTAAAACGGGATTATCGTGGCTGATCTTCGATTTACCATCACTGGAGAGTGGTGCACCATGGTACCGTTCCATTTCAAATCCATGCATGCATTCTAAAAAGTCGTACGACACGGGTTCGCCATTTCGGACGGATGTTGCACCTTGCACCATGGATGTTGCACCCTGTAGATATCGATTATTCGGACGGCCATAACTTCTGGCTCGTTCAGAGTTAAGGGAGCCATAACCTGTCAAAACGAATGCCTCAGTGAGTTCTACAGCTCTGACAGCTTTCAGCCGTCAATGGATTGTATAATGCCCAAAAAAGACTATCCGAATCTCGATCGGGTCTCGGAAGTTTTTTGCCCTTCGTTTTTTCGACACGTGGATTTTTACGGTAAAACTGGATTACCGTGGCCGGTCTTCGATTTAACATCGCTGGAGAGTGATGCACCATGGTACCGTTCCGTTTCAAATCCATGCACACATTTCAAAACATCGTACGACACTGTTTCGCCATTTCGGACGGATGTTGCACCTTGCACCGTGGATGTTGCACCCTGTAGATATCGATTATTCGGACGGCCATAACTTCTGGCTCGTTTAGAGTTAAAGGAGGCATAACCTGTCAAAACAAAGGCCTCAGTAAGTTCTATGGCTCTGACAGATTTCAACCGTCAACGGATTGTTTAATGCCTAAAAAAGACTATCCAAATCTCAATCGGGTCTCGGAAGTTTTTTACCCTTCGTTTTTTCAACACGTGGATTTTTACGGTAAAACGGGATTACCGTGGCAGATCTTCGATTTACCATCGCCGGAGAGTGGTGCACCATGGCACCGTTCCATTTCAAATCCATGCACACATTTCAAAAAGTCGTACGACACTGTTTCGCCATTTCGGATGGATGTTGCACCTTGCACCGTGGATGTTGCAAACTGTAGATATCGATTATTCGGACGGCCATAAATTCTATCTCCTTTAGAGTAAAGGGAGCCATAACCAGTCAAAACGACGGCTTTAGTGAGTTCTACGGCTTTGATAGCTTTCAGCGGTCAATGGATTGTTTAATGCCAAAAAAAGACTATCCGAATCTCAATCGGGCCACGGAAGTTTTTTACCCTTCGTTCTTTCGACACGTGGATTTTTACGGTAAAACGGGATTACCGTGGCTACTCTTCGATTTACGATCGCTGGAGAGTGGTGCACCATGGTACCGTTCCGTTTCAAATCCATGCACGCATTTCAAAAAGTCGTACGACACTGTTTCGCCATTTCGGACGGATGTTGCACGTTGCACCGTGGATGTTGCACCCTGTAGATATCGATTATTCGGACGGCCATAACTTCTATCTCCTTTAGAGTTAAGGGAGCCATAACCAGTCAAAACGAAGCCTCAGTGATTTCTACGGCTCTGACAGCTTTCAGCCCTCAATGGATTGTTTAATGCCCAAAAAAGAATATCCGAATCTCAATCGGGTCTCAGAAGTTTTTTACCCTTCGTTTTTTCGACACGTGGATTTTTTCGGTAAAACGTGATTGCCGTGGATGGCCTTCGATTTACCATCGCTGGAGAGTGGTGCACCATGGTACCGTTCCGTTTCAAATCCATGCACGCATTTCAAAAAGTCGTACGACACTGTTTAGCCATTTCGGACGGATGTTGCACCTTGCACCGTGGATGTTGCACCTTGCACCGTGGATGTTGCACCTTGTAGACATCGATTATTCGGACGGCCATAACTTCAGGCACGTTTAGAGTTAAGGGAGCCATAACCAGTCAAAACGAAGGCCTCAGTGAGTTCTACGTCTCTGACAGGTATCAGCCGTCAATGGATTGTTGAATGCCCAAAAAAGACTATCCGAATCTCAATCGGGTGTCGGAAGTTTTTTACCCTTCGTTTTTTCGACACGTGGACTTTTACGGTAAAACGGGAAAACCGCGGCTGGTCATCGATTTACCATCGCTGGAGAGTGGTGCACCATGGTACCGTTCCGTTTCAAATCGATGAACGCATTTCAAAAAGTCGTACGACACTGTTTCGCCATTTCGGACGGATGTTGCACCTTGGGCCGTGGATGTTGCATCCTGTAGATATCGATTGCTCGGACGACCATAACTTCTGGCTCGCTTAGAGTTACGGGAGCCATAACCAGTCAAAACGAAGGGCTCAATGAGTTCTATGGCTATGACCGCTTTCAGCAGTCAATGGATTGTTTAATGCCCAAAAAAGACTATCCGAATCTCAATCGGGTCTCGGATGTTTTTACCCTTCGTTCTTTCGACACGTGGATTTTTACGGTAAAACGGGATTACCGTGGCTGGTCTTCGATTTACCATCGCTGGAGAGTGGTGCACCATGGTACCGTTCCGTTTCAAATCCATGCACGTATTTCAAAAAGTCGTACAACACTGTTTTGCCATTTCGGACGGATGTTGCACCTTGCACCGTGGATGTTGCACCCTATAGATATCGATTATTCGCACGGCCATAACTTCTGGTTCGTTTAGTGTTAAGGGAGCCATAACCAGTCAAAACGAAGGCCTCAGTGAGTTCTACGGCTTTGACAGCCTTCAACCATCAATGGATTGTTTAATGCCCAAAAAAGACTATCTGAATCTCAATCGATTTACCATCGCTGGAGAGTGGTGCAACATGGTACCGTTCCATTTCAAATCCACGCACGCTTTTCAAAAAGTCGTACGACACTGTTTCGCCATTTCGGACGGATGTTGCACCTTAAACCTTGGATGTTGCACCGTGTAGATATCGATTATTCGGACGGCCATAACTTCTGGCTCGTTTAGAGTTAAGGGAGCCATAACCAGTCAAAACGAAGTACTCAGTGAGTTCTATGGCTCTGACATCTTTCAGCCGTCAACAGATTGTTTAATGCCTAAAAAAGATTATCCGAATCTCAATCGTGTCTCGGAAGTTTTTTACCCTTCGTTCTTTCGACACGTGGATTTTTACGGTAAAAATGGATTACCTTGGCTGGTCTTCGATTTACCATCGCTGGAGAATGGTAGACCATGGTATCGCTCCATTTCAAATCCATGCACGCATTTCAAAAAGTCGTACGAGACCGTTTCGCTATTTCGGACAGATGTTGCACCTTGCACCGTGGATGTTGCACCCTGTAGATATCGATTATTCGGACGGCCATAACTTCTGGCTCGTTTAGAGTTAAGGGAGCCATAACCAGTGAAAACGAAAGCCTCAGTGAGTTCTACGGCTCTGACAGCTTTTAACCGTCAACGGATTGTTTAATGCCAAAAAAAGACTATCCGAATCTCAATCGGGCCACGGAAGTTTTTTACCCTTCGTTCTTTCGACACGTGGATTTTTATGGTAAAATGGGATTACCGTGGCTGGTCTTCGATTTACCATTGCTGGAGAGTGGTGCACCATGGTACCATTCCGTTTCAAATCCATACACGCATTTCAAAACGTCGTACGACACTGTTTCGCCATTTCGGACGGATGTTGCACCTTGCACCGTGGATGTTGCACCCTGTAGATATCGATTATTCGGACGGCCGTAACTTCTGGTTCGTTTAGAGTTAAGGGAGCCATAACCAGTCAAAACGAAGGCCTTAGTGAGTTCTACGGCTCTGACAGCTTTCAGCCGTCAATGGATTGTTTAATGCCCAAAAAGACGATCCGAATCTCAATCGGGTCTCGGAATTTTTTTGCCCTTCGTTTTTTCGACACGTGGATTTTTACGGTAAAACTGGATTACCGTGGCTGGTCTTCGATTTACCATCGTTGGAGAGTGGTGCACCATGGTACCGTTCCATTTCAAATCCATGCATGCATTTCAAAAAGTCGTACGACACTGTTTCGCCATTTCGGACGGATGTTGCACCTTGCACCATGGATGTTGCACCCTGTAGATATCGATTATTCGGACGACCATAACCTCTGGTACATTTAGAGTTAAGGGAGCCATAACCAGTCAAAACGAAGGCCTCAGTGAGTTCTACGGCTCTGACAGATTTCTGCCGTCAACGGATTTTTTAATGCCCAAAAAAGACTATCCGAATCTCAATCGGATCTCGGAAATTTTTTACCCTTCGTTCTTTCGACACGTAGATTTTTACGGTAAAACAGGATTACCGTGGCTGGTCTTCGATTTACCATCGCTGGAGAGTGGTGCACCATGGTACCGTTCCGTTTCAAATCCATGCACGCATTTCAAATAGTCGTACGACACTGTTTTGCCATTTCGGACGGATGTTGCACCTTGCACCGTGGATGTTGCACCCTGTAGATATCGATTATTCAGACGGCCATAACTACTGGCTCGTTTAGAGTTAAGGGAGCCATAACCAGTAAGAACGAAGGCCTCTGTAAGTTCTACAGCTCTGACAACTTTCAGCCGTCAATGATTGTTTAATGCCCAAAAAAGACTATCCGAATCTCAATAGGGTCTCGGATGTTTTTGGCCCTTCGTTTTTTCGACACGTGGATTTTACGGTAAAACTGGATTACCATGTCTAGTCGTCGATTTACCATCGCAGTGAGTGGTGCACCATGGTACCGTTCTGTTTCAAATCCATGCATGCATTTCAAAAAGTCGTACGACACTGTTTCGCCATTTCGGACGGATGTTGCACCTTGCACCTTGGATGTTGCACTCTATAGATATCGATTATTCGGACGGCCATAATTTCTGGCTCGTTTAGAGTTAAGGGAGCCATAACCAGTCAAAACCAAGGCCTCAGTGAGTTCTACGGCTCTGACAGCTTTCAGCCGTCAACGGATTCTTTAATGCCCAAAAAAGACTATCCGAATCTCAATCGGGTCTCGGAAGTTTTTTACCCTTCGTTCTTTCGACACGTGTATTTTTACGGTAAAACAGGATTACCGTGGCTGGTCTTCGATTTACCATCGCTGGAGAGTGGTGCACCATGGTACCGTTCCGTTTCATATCCATGCACGCGTTTCAAAAAGTCGTACGACACTATTTTGCCATTTCGGATGGATGTTGCACCTTGCACCGTGGATGTTGCACCCTGTAGATATCGATTATTCGGACGGCCATAACTTCTGGCTCGTTTAGAGTTAAGGGAGCCATAACCAGTCAAAACGAAGGCCTCAGTAAGTTCTACAGCTGTGGCAGCTTTCAGCCGTCAATGGATTGATTAATGCCCAAAAAAGACTATCCGAATCTCAATCGGGTCTCGGAATTTTTTTGCCCTTCGTTTTTTCGACACGTGGATTTTTACGGTAAAACTGGATTACCGTGGCTGGTCTTCGATTTACCATCGCGGTGTGTGGTGCACCATGGTACCGTTCCATTTCAAATCCATGCACGCATTTCAAAAAGTCGTACGACACTGTTTCGCCATTTCGGACGGATGTTGCACCTTAAACCTTGGATGTTGCACCCTGTAGATATCGATTATTCGGACGGCCATAACTTCTGGCTCGTTTAGAGTTAAGGGAGCCATAACCAGTCAAAACGAAGTACTCGGTGAGTTCTATGGCTCTGACATCTTTCAGCCGTCAACAGATTGTTTAATGCCTAAAAAAGATTATCCGAATCTCAATCGGGTCTCGGAAGTTTTTTACCCTTCGTTCTTTCGACACGTGGATTTTTACGGTAAAAACGGATTACCTTGGCTGGTCTTCGATTTACCATTGCTGGAGAATGGTGGACCATGGTATCGTTCCATTTCAAATCCATGCACGCATTTCAAAAAGTCGTACGAGACTGTTTCGCCATTTCGGACGGAAGCTGCACCTTGCACCGTGGATGTTGAACCCTGTAGATATCGATTATTCGGGCGGCCATAACTTCTGGCTCGTTTAGAGTTAAGGGAGCCATAACCAGTCAAAACAAAAGCCTCAGTGAGTTCTACGGCTCTGACAGCTTTTAACCGTCAACGGATTGTTTAATGCCAAAAAAAGACTATCCGAATCTCAATCGGGCCTCGGAAGTTTTTTACCCTTCGTTCTTTCGACACGTGGATTTTTATGGTAAAATAGGATTACCGTGGCTGGTCTTCGATTTACCATCGCTGGAGAGTGGTGCACCATGGTACCATTCCGTTTCAAATCCATACACGCATTTCAAAACGTCGTACGACACTGTTTCGCCATTTCGGACGGATGTTGCACCTTGCACCGTGGATGTTGCACCCTGTAGATATCGATTATTCGGACGGCCATAACTTCTGGTTCGTTTAGAGTTAAGGGAGCCATAACCAGTCAAAACGAAGGCCTCAGTGATTTCTATGGCTCTGACAGCTTTCAGCCGTCAACGGATTCCTTAATGCCCAAAAAAGACTATCCGAATCCCAATCGGGTCTCGGAAGTTTTTTACCCATCGTTCTTTCGACAAGTGGATTTTTACGGTAAAACAGGATTACCGTGGCTGGTCATCGATTTACCATCGCTGGAGAGTGGTGCACGATGGTACCGTTCCGTTTCAAATCCATGCATGCATTTCAACAAGTCGTACGACACTGTTTAGCCATTTCGGACGGATGTTGCGCCTTGCACCGTGGATGTTGCACCCTATAGATATCGATTATTCGCACGGCCATAACTTCTGGTTCGTTTAGTGTTAAGGGAGCCATAACCAGTCAAAACGAAGGCCTCAGTGTGTTCTACGGCTTTGACAGCCTTCAGCCATCAATGGATTGTTTAATGCCTAAAAAAGACTATCCGAATCTCAATCGGGTCTCGGATGTTTTTTGCCCTTCGTTTTGTTCGACACGTGGATTTTACGGTAAAACTGGATTACCATGGCTAGTCATCGATTTACCATCGCAGTGAGTGGTGCACCATGGTACCGTTCTGTTTCAAATCCATGCATGCATTTCAAAAAGTCGTACGACACTGTTTCGCCATTTCGGACGGATGTTGCACCTTGCACCTTTGATGTTGCACTCTATAGATATCGATTATTCGGACGGCCATAACTTCTGGCTCGTTTAGAGTTAAGGGAGCCATAACTAGTCAAAACGAAGTCCTCAGTGAGTTCTACGGCTCTGACATCTTTCAGCCGTCAAGAAATTGTTTAATGCCCAAAAAAGATTATCCGAATCTCAATCGGGTCTCGTAAGTTTTTTTACCCTTCGTTCTTTTGACACATGGATTTTTACGGTAAAACTGGATTACCGTGGCTGGTCTTCGATTTACCATCGCTAGAGAGTGGTGCACCATGGTACCGTTCCATTTCAAATCCATGCATGCATTTCAAAAAGTCGTACGACACTATTTCGCCGTTTCGGACGGATGTTGCACCTTGCACCGTGGATGTTGCACCCTGTAGATATCGATTATTCGGACGGCCATAACTTCTGGTTCGTTTAGAGTTAAGGGAGCCATAACCAGTCAAAACCAAGGCCTCAGTGAGTTCTACGGCTCTGACAGCTTTCAGCCGTCAACGGATTCCTTAATGCCCAAAAAAGACTATCCGAATCTCAATCGGGTCTCGGAAGTTTTTTACCCTTCGTTCTTTTGACACGTGTATTTTTACGGTAAAACAGGATTACCGTGGCTGGTCTTCGATTTACCATCGCTGGAGAGTGGTGCACCATGGTACCGTTCCGTTTCAAATCCATGCACTCATTTCATAAAGTCGTACGACACTATTTTGCCATTTCGGACGGATGTTGCACCTTGCACCGTGGATGTTGCACCCCGTAGATATCGATTATTCGGACGGTCATAAATTCTGGCTCGTTTAGAGTTAAGGGAGCCATAACCAGTCAAAACGAAGGCCTCGGTAAGTTCTACAGCTGTGGCAGCTTTCAGCCGTCAATGGATTGATTAATGCCAAAAAAAGACTATCCGAATCTCAATCGGGTCTCGAAATTTTTTTGCCCTTCGTTTTTTCGACACGTGGATTTTTACGGTAAAACTGGATTACCGTGGCTGGTCTTCGATTTACCATCGCGGTGAGTGGTGCACCATGGTACCGTTCCATTTCAAATCCATGCACGCTTTTCAAAAAGTCGTACGACACTGTTTCGCCATTTCGGACGGATGTCGCACCTTAAACCTTGGATGTTGCACCGTGTAGATATCGATTATTCGGACGGCCATAACTTCTGGCTCGTTTAGAGTTAAGGGAGCCATAACCAGTCAAAACGAAGTACTCAGTGAGTTCTATGGCTCTAACATCTTTCAGCCGTCAACAGATTGTTTAATGCCTAAAAAAGATTATCCGAATCTCAATCGTGTCTCGGAAGTTTTTTACCCTTCGTTCTTTCGACACGTGAATTTTTACGGTAAAAATGGATTACCTTGGCTGGTCTTCGATTTACCATCGCTGGAGAATGGTGGACCATGGTATCGTTCCATTTCAAATCCATGCACGCATTTCAAAAAGTCGTGCGAGACCGTTTCGCCATTTCGGACGGATGTTGCACCTTGCACCGTGGATGTTGCACCCTGTAGATATCGATTATTCGGATGGCCATAACTTCTGGCTCGTTTAGAGTTAAGGGAGCCATAACCAGTGAAAACGAAGGCCTCAGTAAGTTCTACGGCTCTGACAGCTTTTAACCGTCAATGGATTGTGTAATGCCAAAAAAAGACTATCCGAATCTCAATCGGGCCACGGAAGTTTTTTACCCTTCGTTCTTTCGACACGTGGATTTTTATGGTAAAATGGGATTACCGTGGCTGGTCTTCGATTTACCATTGCTGGAGAGTGGTGCACCATGGTACCATTCCGTTTCAAATCCATACACGCATTTCAAAACGTCGTACGACACTGTTTCGCCATTTCGGACGGATGTTGCACCTTGCACCGTGGATGTTGCACCCTGTAGATATCGATTATTCGGACGGCCGTAACTTCTGGTTCGTTTAGAGTTAAGGGAGCCATAACCAGTCAAAACGAAGGCCTTAGTGAGTTCTACGGCTCTGACAGCTTTCAGCCGTCAATGGATTGTTTAATGCCCAAAAAAGACGATCCGAATCTCAATCGGGTCTCGGAATTTTTTTGCCCTTCGTTTTTTCGACACGTGGATTTTTACGGTAAAACTGGATTACCGTGGCTGGTCTTCGATTTACGATCGCTGGAGAGTGGTGCACCATGGTACCGTTCCATTTCAAATCCATGCATGCATTTCAAAAAGTCGTACGACACTGTTTCGCCATTTCGGACGGAAGTTGCACCTTGCACCATGGATGTTGCACCCTGTAGATATCGATTATTCGGACGGCCATAACCTCTGGTTCATTTAGAGTTAAGGGAGCCATAACCAGTCAAAACGAAGGCCTCAGTGAGTTCTACGGCTCTGACAGATTTCTACCATCAACGGATTCTTTAATGCCCAAAAAAGACTATCCGAATCTCAATCGGGTCTCGGAAATTTTTTACCCTTCGTTCTTTCGACACGTGGATTTTTACGGTAAAACAGGATTACCGTGGCTGGTCTTCGATTTACCATCGCTGGAGAGTGGTGCACCATGGTACCGTTTCGTTTCAAATCCATGCACGCATTTCAAAAAGTCGTACGACACTGTATTGCCATTTCGGACGGATGTTGCACCTTGCACTGTGGATGTTGCACCCTGTAGATATCGATTATTCAGACGGCCATAACTTCTGGCTCGTTTAGAGTTAAGGGAGCCATAACCAGTCAAAACGAAGGCCTCTGTAAGTTCTACAGCTCTGACAACTTTCAGCCGTCAATGGATTGTTTAATGCCCAAAAAAGACTATCCGAATCTCAATAGGGTCTCGGATGTTTTTTGCCCTTCGTTTTTTCGACACGTGGATTTTACGGTAAAACTGGATTACCATGTCTAGTCGTCGATTTACCATCGCAGTGAGTGGTGCACCATGGTACCGTTCTGTTTCAAATCCATGCATGCATTTCAAAAAGTCGTACGACACTGTTTCGCCATTTCGGACGGATGTTGCACCTTGCACCTTGGATGTTGCACTCTATAGATATCGATTATTCGGACGGCCATAACTTCTGGCTCGTTTAGAGTTAAGGGAGCCATAACCAGTCAAAACGAAGTCCTCAGCGAGTTCTACGGCTCTGACATCTTTCAGCCGTCAACAAATTGTTTAATGCCCAAAAAAGATTTTCCGAATCTCAATCGGGTCTCGTAAGTTTATTTACCCTTCGTTCTTTTGACACATGGATTTTTACGGTAAAACTGGATTACCGTGGCTGGTCTTCGATTTACCATCGCTGGAGAGTGGTGCACCATCGTACCGTTCCATTTCAAATCCATGCATGCATTTCAAAAAGTCGTACGACACTGTTTCGCCGTTTCGGACGGATGTTGCACCTTGCACCGTGGATGTTGCACCCTATAGATATCGATTATTCAGACGGCCATAACTTCTGGTTCGTTTAGAGTTAAGGGAGCCATAACCAGTCAAAACCAAGGCCTCAGTGAGTTCTACGGCTCTGACAGCTTTCAGCCATCAACGGATTCTTTAATGCCCAAAAAAGACTATCCGAATCTCAATCGGGTCTCGGAAGTTTTTTACCCTTCGTTCTTTCGACACGTGTATTTTTACGGTAAAACAGGATTACCGTGGCTGGTCTTCGATTTACCATCGCTGGAGAGTGGTGCACCATGGTACCGTTCCGTTTCAAATCCATGCACGCATTTCAAAAAGTCGTACGACACTATTTTGCCATTTCGGATGGATGTTGCACCTTGCACCGTGGATGTTGTGCCCTGTAGATATCGATTATTCGGACGGCCACAACTTCTGGCTCGTTTAGAGTTAAGGGAGCCATAACCAGTCAAAACGAAGTACTCAGTGAGTTCTATGGCTCTGACATCTTTTAGCCGTCAACAGATTGTTTAATGCCTAAAAAAGATTATCCGAATCTCAATCGGGTCTCGGAAGTTTTTTACCCTTCGTTCTTTCGACACGTGGATTTTTACGGTAAAAACGGATTACCTTGGCTGGTCTTCGATTTACCATCGCTGGAGAATGGTGGACCATGGTATCGTTCCATTTCAAATCCATGCACGCATTTCAAAAAGTCGTACGAGACTGTTTCGCCATTTCGGACGGATGCTACACCTTGCACCGTGGAAGTTGCACCCTGTAGATATCGATTATTCGGGCGGCCATAACTTCTGGCTCGTTTAGAGTTAAGGGAGCCATAACCAGTCAAAACGAAAGCCTCAGTGAGTTCTACGGCTTTGACAGCTTTTAACCGTCAACGGATTGTTTAATGCCAAAAAAAGACTATCCGAATCTCAATCGGGCCTCGGAAGTTTTTTACCCATCGTTCTTTCGACACGTGGATTTTTATGGTAAAATGGGATTACCGTGGCTGGTCTTCGATTTACCATCGCTGGAGAGTGGTGCACCATGGTACCATTCCGTTTCAAATCCATACACGCATTTCAAAATGTCGTACGACACTGTTTCGCCATTTCGGACGGATGTTGCACCTTGCACCGTGGATGTTGCACCCTGTAGATATCGATTATTCGGACGGCCATAACTTCTGGTTCGTTTAGAGTCAAGGGAGCCATAACCAGTCAAAACGAAGGCCTCAGTGAGTTCTACGGCTCTGACAGCTTTCAGCCGTCAACGGATTCCTTAATGCCCAAAAAAGACTATCCGAATCCCAATCGGGTCTCGGAAGTTTTTTACCCATCGTTCTTTCGACAAGTGGATTTTTACGGTAAAACAGGATTACCGTGGCTGGTCATCGATTTACCATCGCTGGAGAGTGGTGCACCATGGTACCGTTCCGTTTCAAATCCATGCACGCATTTCAAAAAGTCGTACGACACTGTTTTGCCATTTCGGACGGATGTTGCACCTTGCACCGTGGATGTTGCACCCTGTAGATATCGATTATTCGGACGGCCATAACTTCTGGCTCGTTTAGAGTTAAGGGAGCCATAACCAGTCAAAACGAAGGCCTCGGTAAGTTCTACAGCTCTGACAGCTTTCAGCCGTCAATGGATTGTTTAATGCCCAAAAAAGACTATCTGAATCTCAATCGGGTCTCGGAATTTTTTTGACCTTCGTTTTTTCGACACGTGGATTTTTACGGTAAAACTGGATTACTGTGGCTAGTCTTCGATTTACCATCGCGGTGAGTGGTGCACCATGGTACCGTTCCATTTCAAATCCATACACGCATTTCAAAAAGTCGTACGACACTGTTTCGCCATTTCGGACGGATGTTGCGCCTAAAACCTTGGAAGTTGCATCCTGTAGATATCGACTATTCGGACGGCCATAACTTCTGGCTCGATTAGAGTTAAGGGAGCCATAACCAGTCAAAGCGAAGGGCTCAGTGAGTTCTATGGCTCTGACCGCTTTCAGCGGTCAACGGATTGGTTAATGCCCAAAAAAGACTATCCGAATCTCAATCGGGTCTCGTAAGTTTTTTACCCTTCGTTCTTTCGACACGTGGATTTTTACGGTAACACGGGATTACCGTGGCTGGTCTTCGATTTACCATCGCTGGAGAGTGGTGCACCATGGTACCGTTCCGTTTCAAATCCATGCACGCATTTCAAAACGACATACGACACTGTTTCGCCATTTCGGACGGATTTTGCACCTTGCACCGTGGATGTTGCACCCTGTAGATATCGATTATTCAGACGACCATAACTTCTGGCAAGTTTAGAGTTAAGGGAGCCATAACCAGTCCAAACGAAGGCCTCGGTGAGTTCTACGACTCTTAGTGCTTTCAGCCGTCAGTGGATTGTTTAATGCCCAAAATAGACTATCCGAATCTCAATCGGGTCTCGAAAGTTTTTTGACCTTCATTTTTTCGACACGTGGATTTTTACGGTAAAACTGGATTACCGTGGCTGGTCTTCAATTTACCGTCGCGGTGAGTGGTGCACCATGGTACCGTTCCGTTTCAAACCCATGCACTCATTTCAAAAATTCGTACGAAACTGTTTGGCCATTTCGGACAGATGTTGCACCTTGCACCGTGGATGTTGCACCCTGTAGATATCGATTATTCGGACGACCATAACTTCTGGCTCGTTTAGAGTTACGAGAGCCATAACCAGTCAAAACGAAGGGCTGAGTGGGTTCTACGGCTATGACCGCTTTTAGCGGTCAATGGATTGTTTAATGCCCAAAAAAGACTATCCGAATCTCAATCGTGTCTCCGAACTTTTTTACCCTTCTTTTTTTGGACACGTGGATTTTTCCGGTAAAACAGGATTACCGTGGCTGGTCTTCGATTTACCATCGCTGGAGAGCTGTGCACCATGGTACCATTCTGTTTCAAATCCATGCACGCATTTCAAAAAGTCGTACGACACTATTTCGCCATTTCGGACGGATGTTGCACCTTGTACCGTGGATGTTGCACCATGCAGATATCGATTATTCGGACGACCATAACTTCTGGCTCGTTTAGAGTTAAGGGAGCCAAATCCAGTCAAAACGAAGGCCTCAGTGAGTACTACGGTTCTGACAGCTTTCAGCCATCAGTGAATTGATTAATGCCCAAAAAAGACTATCTGAATCTCAATCGGGTCTCGGAAGTTTTTTACCCTTCGTTTTTTCGACACATGGCTTTTTACGGTAAAACGGGAAAACCATGGCGGGTCTTCGATTTACCATCGCTGGAGAGTGGTGCACCATGGTACCGTTCCGTTTCAAATCCATGAAAGCATTTCAAAATGTCGTACGACACTGTTTCGTCATTTCGGACGGAAGTTGCACCTTGCACCGTGGATGTTGCATCCTGTAGACATCGATTATTCGGACGGCCATAACTTCTGGCTCGTTTAGAGTTACGGGAGCCATAACCAGTCAAAACAAAGGGATTAGTGAGTTCTACGGCTCTGACCACTTTCAGCGGTCAATGGATAGTTTGATGTCCAAAAAAGACTATCCGAATCTCAATCGGGTCTCGGAAGTTTTTTACCCTTCGTTCTTTCGACACGTGGATTTTTACGGTAAAACGGGATTACCGTGGCTGGTCTTCGATTTACCATCGCTGGAGAGTGGTGCACCATGGTACCGTTCCGTTTCAAATCCATGCACGCATTTCAAAACGACGTACGACACTGTTTCGCCATTTCGGACAGATGTTACACCTTGCACGGGGGATGTTGCACCCTGTAGATATCGATTATTCGGACGGCCATAACTTCTGGCTCGTTTGGAGTTAAGGGAGCCATAACCAGTCCAAACGAAGGCCTCAGTGGGTTCTACGACTCTGACAGTTTTCAGCCGTCGATGGATTTTTTAATGCCTAAAAAAGACTATCTGAATCTCCATCGGGTCTCGGAAGTTTTTTGCCCTTCATTTTTTCGACACGTGGATTTTTACGGTTAAACTGGATTACCGTGGCTGGTCTTCGATTTACCATCGCGGTGAGTGGTGCACAATGGAACCGTTCCATTTCAAACCCATGCACGCATTTCAAAAGGTCGTACGACACTGTTTCGCCATTTCGGACGGATGTTGCACCTTGCACCGTGGTTGTTGCACCCTGTAGATATCGATTATTCGGACGGCCATAACTTCTGGCTCGTTTAGAGTTACGGGAGCCATAACCAGTCAAAACTAAGGGCTCAGTGAGTTCTACGTCAGCGGTCAACGGATTGTTTAATTCCCAAAAAAGACTATCCGAATCTCAATCGGTTCTCGGAACTTTTTTTACCCTTCGTTTTGTCGACACGTGGATTTTTACGGTAAAACGGGATTACCGTGGCTGATCTTCGATTTACCATCACTGGAGAGTGGTGCACCATGGTACCGTTCCATTTCAAGTCCATGCATGCATTTCAAAAAGTCGTACGACACTGGTTCGCCATTTCGGACGGATGTTGCACCTTGCACCATGGATGTTGCACCCTGTAGATATCGATTATTCGGACGGCCATAACTTCTGGCTCGTTTAGAGTTAAGGGAGCCATAACCTGTCAAAACGAAGGCCTCAGTGAGTTCTACGGTTCTGACAGCTTTCATCCGTCAATGGATTGTATAATGCCCAAAAAAGACTATCCGAATCTAAATCGGGTCTCGGAAGTTTTTTGCCCTTCGTTTTTCCGACACGTGGATTTTTACGGTAAAACTGGGTTACCGTGGCCGGTCTTCGATTTAACATCGCCAGAGAGTGGTGCACCATGGTACCGTTCCGTTTCAAATCCATGCACGCATTTCAAAAAGTCGTACGACACTGTTTCGCCATTTCGGACGGATGTTGTACCTTGCACCGTGGATGTTGCACCCTGTAGATATCGATTACTCGGACGGCCATAACTTCTATCTCGTTTAGAGTAAAGGGAGCCATAACCAGTCAAAACGACGGCCTTAGTGAGTTCTACGGCTCTGATAGCTTTCAGCGGTCAATGGATTGTTTAGTGCCCAAAAAAGACTATCCGAATCTCAATCGGGTCTCGAAAGTTTTTTACCCTTCGTTCTTTCGACGCGTGGATTTTTACGGTAAAACGGGATTACCGTGGCTACTCTTCGATTTACCATCACTGGAGAGTGGTGCACCATGGTACCGTTCCGTTTCAAATCCATGAACGCATTTCAAAAAGTCGTACGACACTGTTTCGCCATTTCGGATGGATGTTGCACCTTGCGTCGTGGATGTTGCATCCTATAGTTATCGATTACTCGGACGACCATAACTTCTAGCTCGCTTAGAGTTACGGGAGCCATAACCAGTCAAAACGAAGGGCTTAGTGAGTTCTATGGCTCTGACCGCTTTTAGCGGTCAATGGATTGTTTAATACCCAAAAAAGACTATCCGGATCTCAATCGGGTCTCGGATGTTTTTACCCTTCGTTCTTTCGACACGTGGATTTTTATGGTAAAACGGGATTACCGTGGCTGATCTTCGATTTACCATCGCTGGAGAGTGGTGCACCATGGTACCGTTCCGTTTCAAATCCATGCACGTATTTCAAAAAGTCGTACCACACTGTTTTGCCATTTCGGACGGATGTTGCACCTTGCACCGTGGATGTTGCACCCTGTAGATATCGATTATTCGGACGGCCATAACTTCTGGTTCGCTTAGTGTTAAGGGAGCCATAACCAGTCAAAACGAAGGCCTCAGTGAGTTCTACGGCTTTGACAGCTTTCAGCCGTCAATGGATTTTTTAATGCCCAAAAAAGACTATCCGAATCTCAATCGGGTCTCGGAAGTTCTTTGCCCTTCGTTTTTTTGACACGTGGATTTTTACGGTAAAACTGGATTACCGTGGCTAGTCTTCGATTTACCATCGCAGTGAGTAGTGCACCATGGTACCGTTCTGTTTCATATCCATGCATGCATTTCAAAAAGTCGTACGACACTGTTTCGCCATTTCGGACGGATGTTGCACCTTGCACCTTGGATGTTGCACTCTGTAGATATCGATTATTCGGACAGCCATAACTTCTGGCTCGTTTAGAGTTAAGGGAGCCATAACCCGTCAAAACGAAGTCCTCAGTGAGTTCTACGGCTCTGACATCTTTCAGCCGTCAACAGATTGTTTAATGCCCAAAAAAGATTATCCGAATCTCAATCGGGTCTCGTAAGTTTTTTTACCCTTCGTTCTTTCGACACATGGATTTTTATGGTAAAACTGGATTACCGTGGCTGGTCTTCGATTTACCATCGCTGGAGAGTGGTGCACCATGGTACCGTTCTGTTTCAAATCCATGCATGCATTTCAAAAAGTCGTACGACACTGTTTCGCCGTTTCGGACGGATGTTGCACCTTGCACCGTGGATGTTGCACCCTGTAGATATCGATTATTCGGACGGCCATAACTTCTGGTTCGTTTAGAGTTAAGGGAGCCATAACCAGTCAAAACGAAGGCTTCAGTGAGTTCTACGGCTCTGACAGCTTTCAGTCGCCAACGGATTCTTTAATGCCCAAAAAAACTATCCGAATCTCAATCGGGTCTCGGAAGTTTTTTACCCTTCGTTCTTTCGACACGTGTATTTTTACGGTAAAACAGGATTACCGTGGCTGGTCTTCCATTTACCATCGCTGGAGAGTGGTGCACCATGGTACCGTTCCGTTTCAAATCCATGCACGCATTTCAAAAAGTCGTACGACACTATTTTGCCATTTCCGACGGATGTTGCACCTTGCACCGTGGATGTTGCACCCTGTAGATATCGATTATTCGGACGGCCATAACTTCTGGCTCGTTTAGAGTTTAGGGAGCCATAACTAGTCAAAACGAAGGCCACAGTAAGTTCTACAGCTCTGACAGCTTTCAACCGTCAATGGATTGATTAATGCCCAAAAAAGACTATCCGAATCTCAATCGGGTCTCGGAATTTTTTTGCCCTTCGTTTTTTCGACACGTGGATTTTTACGGTAAAACTAGATTACTGTGGCTGGTCTTCGATTTACCATCGCGGTGAGTGGTGCACCATGGTACCGTTCCATTTCAAATCCATGCACGCATTTCAAAAAGTCGTACGACACAGTTTCGCCATTTCGGACGGATGTTGCACCTTAAACCTTGGATGTTGCACCCTGTAGATATCGATTATTTGGACGGCCATAACTTCTGGCTCGTTTAGAGTTAAGGGAGCCGTAACCAGTCAAAACGAAGTACTCAGTGAGTTCTATGGCTCTGACATCTTTCATCCGTAAACAGATTGTTTAATGCCTAAAAAAGATTATCCGAATCTCAGTCGGGTCTTGGAAGTTTTTTACCCTTCGTTCTTTCGACACGTGGATTTTTACGGTAAAACTGGATTACCTTGGATGGTCTTCGATTTACCATTGCTGGAGAATGGTGCACCATGGTATCGTTCCATTTCAAATCCATGCACGCATTTCAAAAAGTCGTACGAGACTGTTTCGCCATTTCGGACGGATGTTGCACCTTGCACCGTGGATGTTGCACCCTGTAGATATCGATTATTCGGACGGCCATAACTTCTGGCTCGTTTAGAGTTAAGGGAGCCATAACCTGTCAAAACGAAGGCCACAGTGAGTTCTACGGCTCTGACAGCTTTCAGCCGTCAATGGATTGTATAATGCCCAAAAAAGACTATCCGAATCTCAATCGGGTCTCGGAAGTTTTTTGCACTTCGTTTTTTCGACACGTGGATTTTTATGGTAAAACTGGAATACCGTGGCCGGTCTTCGATTTAACATCGCTGGAGAGTGATGCACCATGGTACCGTTCCGTTTCAAATCCATGCACACATTTCAAAACGTCATACGACACTGTTTCGCCATTTCGGACGGATGTTGCACCTTGCACCGTGGATGTTGGACCCTGTAGATATCGATTATTCGGACGACCATAACTTCTGGCTCGTTTAGAGTTAAGGGAGGCATAACTTGTCAAAACAAAGGCCTCAGTGAGTTCTATGGCTCTGACGGCTTTCAACCGTCAACGGATTGTTTAATGCCTAAAAAAGACTATCCAAATCTCAATCGGGTCTCGGAAGTTTTTTACCCTTCGTTTTTTCAACACGTGGTTTTTTAAGGTAAAACGGGATTACCGTTGCTGGTCTTCGATTTACCATCGCCGGAGAGTGGTGCACGATGGTACCGTTCCGTTTCAAATCCGTGCACGCATTTCAAAAAGTCGTACGACACTGTTTCGCCATTTCGGATGGATGTTGCACCTTGCACCGTGGATGTTGCACCCTGTAGATATCGATTATTCGGACGACCATAACTTCTATCTCGTTTAGAGTAAAGGGAGCCATTACCAGTCAAAACGACGGCCTTAGTGAGTTCTACGGCTCTGATAGCTTTCAGCAGTCAATGGATTGTTTAATGCCCAAAAAAGACTATCCGAATCTCAATCGGGTCTCAGAAGTTTTTTACCCTTCGTTCTTTCGACACGTGGATTTTTACGGTAAAACGGGATTACCGTGGCTACTCTTCGATTTACCATCACTGGAGAGAGTGGTGCACCATGGTACCGTTCCGTTTCAAATCCATGCACGCATTTCAAAAAGTCGTACGACACTGTTTCGCCATTTCGGATGGACGTTGCACCTTGCACCGTGGATGTTGCACCCTATAGGTATCGATTATTCGGACGGCAAAAACTTCTATCTCGTTTAGAGCCAAGGGAGCCATAACCAGTCAAAACGAAGGCCTCAGTGATTTCTACGGCTCTGACAGCTTTCAGCCCTCAATGGATTGTTTAATGCCTAAAAAAGAATATCTGAATCTCAATCGGGTCTCGGAAGTTTTTTACCCTTCGTTTTTTCGACACGTGGATTTTTTCGGTAAAACGTGATTACCGTGGCTGGTCTTCGATTTACCATCGCTGGAGAGTGGTGCACCATGGTACCGTTCCGTTTCAAATCCATGCATGCATTTCAAAAAGTCGTACGACACTGTTTAGCCATTTCAGACGGATGTTGCACCTTGCACCGTGGATGTTGCACCCTGTAGATATCGATTATTCGGACGGCCATAACTTCAGGCTCGTTTAGAGTTGAGGGAGCCATAACCAGTCAAAACGAAGGCCTCAGTGAGTTCTACGTCTCTGACAGGTATCAGCCGTCAATGGATTGTTTATTGCCCAAAAAAGACTATCCGAATCTCAATCGGGTGTCGGAAGTTTTTTACCCTTCGTTTTTTCGACACGTGGATTTTTACGGTAAAACGGGAAAACCGGGGCTGGTCATCGATTTACCATCGCTGGAGAGTGGTGCACCATGGTACCGTTTCGTTTCATATCCATGAACGCATGTCAAAAGGTCGTACGACACTGTTTCTCCATTTCGGACGGATGTTGCACCTTGCGCCGTGGATGTTGCATCCTATATATATCGATTACTCGAAAGACCATAACTTCTGGCTCGCTTAGAGTTACGGGAGCCATAACCAGTCAAAACGAAGGGCTCAGCGATTTCTATGGCTCTGACCGCTTTCAGCGGTCAATGGATTGTTTAATGCCCAAAAAAGACTATCTGAATCTCAATCGGGTCTCGGATGTTTTTACCCTTCGTTCTTTCGACACGTGGATTTTTACAGTAAAACGAGATTACCGTGGCTGATCTTCGATTTACCATCTCTGGAGAGTGGTGCACCATGGTACCGTTCCGTTTCAAATCCATGCACGTATTTCAAAAAGTCGTACAACACTGTTTTGCCATTTCGGACGGATGTTGCACCTTGCACCGTGGATGTTGCACCCTGTAGATATCGATTATTCGAACGGCCATAACTTCTGGCTCGCTTAGTGTTAAGGGAGCCAAAACCAGTCAAAACGAAGACCTCAGTGAGTTCTACGGCTCTGACAGCTTTTAGCCGTCAATGGATTGATTAATGCCCAAAAAAGACTATCCGAATCTCAATCGGGTCTCGGAATTTTTTTGCCCTTCGTTTTTTCGACACGTGGATTTTTACGGTAAAACTGGATTACCGTGGCTGGTCTTCGATTTACCATCGCGGTGAGTGGTGCACCATGGTACCGTTCCATTTCAAATCCATGCACACATTTCAAAAAGTCGTACGACACTGTTTCGCCATTTCGGACGGATGTTGCACCTCAAACCTTGGATGTTGCACCCTGTAGATATCGATTATTCGGACGGCCATAACTTCTATCTCGTTTAGAGTTAAGGGAGCCATATCCAGTCAAAACAAAGGCCTCAGTGATTTCTACGGCTCTGACAGCTTTCAGCCGTCAATGGATTGTTTAATGCCCAAAAAAGAATATCCGAATCTCAATCGGGTCTCGGAAGTTTTTTACCCTTCGTTTTTTCGACACGTGGATTTTTTCGGTAAAACGTGATTACTGTGGATGGTCTTCGATTTACCATTGCTGGAGAGTGGTCCACCATGGTACCGTTCCGTTTCAAATCCATGCATGCATTTCAAAAAGTCGTACGACACTGTTTAGCCATTTCGGACGGATGTTGCACCTTGCACCGTGGATGTTGCACCCTGTAGATATCGATTATTCGGACGGCCATAACTTCAGGCTCGTTTAGAGTTAAGGGAGCCATAACCAGTCAAAACGAAGGCCTCAATGAGTTCTACGTCTCTGACAGGTATCAGCCGTCAATGGATTGTTTAATGCCCAAAAACGACTATCCGAATCTCAATCGGGTGTCGGAAGTTTTTTACCCTTCGTTTTTTCGACACGTGGATTTTTACGGTAAAACGGGAAAACCGGGGCTGATCATCGATTTACCATCGTTGGAGAGTGGTGCACCATGGTACCGTTTCGTTTCAAATCCATGCACGCATTTCAAAAAGTCGTACGACACTGTTTCGCCATTTCGGACGGATGTTGTACCTTGCACCGTGGATGTTGCACCCTGTAGATATCGATTACTCGGACGGCCATAACTTCTATCTCGTTTAGAGTAAAGGGAGCCATAACCAGTCAAAACGACGGCCTTAGTGAGTTCTACGGCTCTGATAGCTTTCAGCGGTCAATGGATTGTTTAGTGCCCAAAAAAGACTATCCGAATCTCAATCGGGTCTCGAAAGTTTTTTACCCTTCGTTCTTTCGACGCGTGGATTTTTACGGTAAAACGGGATTACCGTGGCTACTCTTCGATTTACCATCACTGGAGAGTGGTGCACCATGGTACCGTTCCGTTTCAAATCCATGAAAGCATTTCAAAAAGTCGTACGATACTGTTTCGCCATTTCGGATGGATGTTGCACCTTGCGTCGTGGATGTTGCATCCTATAGTTATCGATTACTCGGACGACCATAACTTCTAGCTCGCTTAGAGTTACGGGAGCCATAACCAGTCAAAACGAAGGGCTTAGTGAGTTCTATGGCTCTGACCGCTTTTAGCGGTCAATGGATTGTTTAATACCCAAAAAAGACTATCCGGATCTCAATCGGGTCTCGGATGTTTTTACCCTTCGTTCTTTCGACACGTGGATTTTTATGGTAAAACGGGATTACCGTGGCTGATCTTCGATTTACCATCGCTGGAGAGTGGTGCACCATGGTACCGTCCCGTTTCAAATCCATGCACGTATTTCAAAAAGTCGTACCAAACTGTTTTGCCATTTCGGACGGATGTTGCACCTTGCACCGTGGATGTTGCACCCTGTAGATATCGATTATTCGGACGGCCATAACTTCTGGTTCGCTTAGTGTTAAGGGAGCCATAACCAGTCAAAACGAAGGCCTCAGTGAGTTCTACGGCTTTGACAGCTTTCAGCTGTCAATGGATTTTTTAATGCCCAAAAAAGACTATCCGAATCTCAATCGGGTCTCGGAAGTTCTTTGCCCTTCGTTTTTTTGACACGTGGATTTTTACGGTAAAACTGGATTACCGTGGCTAGTCTTCGATTTACCATCGCAGTGAGTAGTGCACCATGGTACCGTTCTGTTTCATATCCATGCATGCATTTCAAAAAGTCGTACGACACTGTTTCGCCATTTCGGACGGATGTTGCACCTTGCACCTTGGATGTTGCACTTTGTAGATATCGATTATTCGGACAGCCATAACTTCTGGCTCGTTTAGAGTTAAGGGAGCCATAACCCGTCAAAACGAAGTCCTCAGTGAGTTCTACGGCACTGACATCTTTCAGCCGTCAACAGATTGTTTAATGCCCAAAAAATATTATCCGAATCTCAATCGGGTCTCGTAAGTTTTTTTACCCTTCGTTCTTTCGACACATGGATTTTTACGGTAAAACTGGATTACCGTGGCTGGTCTTCGATTTACCATCGCTGGAGAGTGGTGCACCATGGTACCGTTCCATCTCAAATCCATGCATGCATTTCAAAAAGTCGTACGACACTGTTTCGTCGTTTCGGACGGATGTTGCACCTTGCACCGTGGATGTTGCACCCTGTAGATATCGATTATTCGGACGACCATAACTTCTGGTTCGTTTAGAGTTAAGGGAGCCATAACCAGTCAAAACGAAGGCTTCAGTGAGTTCTACGGCTCTGACAGCTTTCAGCCGTAAACGGATTCTTTAATGCCCAAAAAAGACTATCCGAATCTCAATCGGGTCTCGGAAGTTTTTTACCCTTCGTTCTTTCGACACGTGTATTTTTATGGTAAAACAGGATTACCGTGGCTGGTCTTCCATTTACCATCGCTGGAGAGTGGTGCACCATGGTACCGTTCAGTTTCAAATCCATGCACGCATTTCGAAAAGTCGTACGACACTATTTTGCCATTTCCGACGGATGTTGCACCTTGCACCGTGGATGTTGCACCCTGTAGATATCGATTATTCGGACGGCCATAACTTCTGGCTCGTTTAGAGTTTAGGGAGCCATAACTAGTCAAAACGAAGGCCTCAGTAAGTTCTACAGCTCTGACAGCTTTCAACCGTCAATGGATTGATTAATGCCCAAAAAAGACTATCCGAATCTCAATCGGGTCTCGGAATTTTTTTGCCCTTCGTTTTTTCGACACGTGGATTTTTACGGTAAAACTAGATTACCGTGGCTGGTCTTCGATTTACCATCGCGGTGAGTGGTGCACCATGGTACCGTTCCATTTCAAATCCATGCACGCATTTCAAAAAGTCGTACGACACTGTTTCGCCATTTCGGACGGATGTTGCACCTTAAACCTTGGATGATGCACCCTGTAGATATCGATTATTCGGACGACCATAACTTCAGGCTCGTTTAGAGTTAAGGGAGCCATAACCAGTCAAAACGAAGGCCTCAGTGAGTTCTACGTCTCTGACAGGTATCAGCCGTCAACGGATTGTTTAATGCCCAAAAACGACTATCCGAATCTCAATCGGGTCTCGGAAGTTTTTTACCCTTCGTTTTTTCGACACGTGGATTTTTTCGGTAAAACGTGATTACTGTGGAAGGTCTTCGATTTACCATTGCTGGAGAGTGGTCCACCATGGTACCGTTCCGTTTCAAATCCATGCATGCATTTCAAAAAGTCGTACGACACTGTTTAGCCATTTCGGACGGATGTTGCACCTTGCACCGTGGATGTTGCACCCTGTAGATATCGATTATTCGGACGGCCATAACTTCAGGCTCGTTTAGAGTTAAGGGAGCCATAACCAGTCAAAACGAAGGCCTCAGTGAGTTCTACGTCTCTGACAGGTATCAGCCGTCAATGGATTGTTTAATGCCCAAAAACGACTATCCGAATCTCAATCGGGTGTCGGAAGTTTTTTACCCTTAGTTTTTTCGACACGTGGATTTTTACGGTAAAATGGGAAAACCGGGGCTGATCATCGATTTACCATCGCTGGAGAGTGGTGCACCATGGTACCGTTTCGTTTCAAATCCATGAACGCATTTCAAAAAGTCGTACGACACTGTTTCTCCATTTCGGACGGATGTTGCACCTTGCGCCGTGGATGTTGCATCCTATAGATATCGATTACTCGGACGACCATAACTTCTGGCTCGCTTAGAGTTACGGGAGCCATAACCAATCAAAACGAAGGGCTCAGTGAGTACTATGGCTCTGACCGCTTTCAGCGGTCAATGGATTGTTTAATGCCCAAAAAAGACTATCCGAATCTCAATCGGGTCTCGGATGTTTTTACCCTTCGTTCTTTCGACACGTGGATTTTTACGGTAAAACGGGATTACCGTGGCTGATCTTCGATTTACCATCGCTGGAGAGTGGTGAACCATGGTACCGTTCCGTTTCAAATCCATGCACGTATTTCAAAAATTCGTACAACACTGTTTTGCCATTTCGGACGGATGTTGCACCTTGCACCGTGGATGTTGCACCCTGTAGATATCGATTATTCGAACGGCCATAACTTCTGGTTTGCTTAGTGTTAAGGGAGCCATAACCAGTCAAAACGAAGGCCTCAGTGAGCTCTACGGCTTTGATAGCTTTCAGCCGTCAATGGATTGTTTAATGCCCAAAAAAGACTATTCGAATCTCAATCGGGTCTCGGAAGTTTTTTTCCCTTCGTTTTTTCGACACGTGGATTTTTACGGTAAAACTGGATTACCGTGGCTAGTCTTCGATTTACCATTGCAGTGAGTGGTGCACCATGGTACCGTTCTGTTTCAAATCCATGCATGCATTTCAAAAAGTCGTACGACACTGTTTCGCCATTTCGGACGGATGTTGCACCTTGCACCTTGGATGTTGCACTCTGTAGATATCGATTATTCGGACGGCCATAACTTCTGGCTCGTTTAGAGTTAAGGGAGTCATAACCAGTCAAAACGAAGTCCTCGGTGAGTTCTACGACTCTGACATCTTTCAGCCGTCAACAGATTGTTTAATGCCCAAAAAAGATTATCCGAATCTCAATCGGGTCTCGTAAGTTTTTTTACCCTTCGTTCTTTCGACACATGGATTTTTACGGTAAAACTGGATTACCGTGGCTGCTCTTCGACTTACCATCGCTGGAGAGTTGTGCACCATGGTACCGTTCCATTTCAAATCCATGCATGCATTTCAAAAAGTCGTACGACACTGTTTCGCCTTTTCGGACGGATGTTGCGCCTTGCACCGTGGATGTTGCACCCTGTAGATATCGATTATTCGGACGGCCATAACTTCTGGCTCGTTTAGAGTTACGGGAGCCATAACCAGTCAAAACGAAGGCCTCAGTGAGTTCTACGGCTCTGACCGCTTTCAGCCGTCAACGGATTCTTTAATGCCCAAAAAAGACTATCCGAATCTCAATCGGGTCTCGGAAGTTTTTTACCCTTCGTTCTTTCGACACGTGTATTTTTACGGTAAAACAGGATTACCGTGGCGGGTCTTCGATTTACCATCGCTGTAGAGTGGTGCACCATGGTACCGTTCTGTTTCAAATCCATGCACGCATTTCAAAAAGTCGTACGACACTATTTTGCCATTTCGGACGGATGTTGCACCTTGCACCGTGAAAGTTGCACCCTGTAGATATCGATTATTCGGACGGCCATAACTTCTGGCTTGTTTAGAGGTAAGGGAGCCATAACCAGTCAAAACGAAGGCCTTAGTAAGTTCTACACCTCTGACAGCTTTCAGCCGTCAATGGATTGATTAATGCCCAAAAAAGACTATCCGAATCTCAATCGGGTCTCGGAATTTTTTTGCCCTTCGTTTTTTTGACACGTGGATTTTTACTGTAAAACTGGATTACCGTGGCTGGTCTTCGATTTACCATCGCGGTGAGAGGTGCACCATGGTACCGTTCTATTTCAAATCCATGCACACATTTCAAAAAGTCGTACGACACTGTTTCGCCAATTCGGACGGATGTTGCACCTTAAACCTTGGATGTTGCACCCTGTAGATATCGATTATTCGGACGGCCATAACTTCTGGCTCGTTTAGAGTTAAGGGAGCCATAACCAGTCAAAACGAAGTACTCAGTGAGTTCTATGGCTCTGACATCTTTCAGCCGTCAACAGATTGTTTAATGCCTAAAAAAGATTATCCGAATCTCAATCGGGTCTCGGAAGTTTTTTACCCTTCGTTCTTTCGACACGTGGATTTTTACGGTAAAACTGGATTACCTTGGCTGGTCTTCGATTTACCATCGCTGGAGAATGGTTCACCATGGTATCGTTACATTTCAAATCCATGCACGCATTTCAAAAAGTCGTACGAGACTGTTTCGCCATTTCGGACGGATGTTGCACCTTGCACCGTGGATGTTGCACCCTGTAGATATCGATTATTCGGACGGCCATAACTTCTGGCTCTTTTAGAGTTAAGGGAGCCATAACCAGTCAAAACGAAGGCCTCAGTGAGTTCTACGGCTCTGATAGCTTTTAACCGTCAACGGATTGTTTAATGCCGAAAAAATACTATCCGAATCTCAATCGGGTCTTGGAAGTTTTTTACCCTTCGTTCTTTCGACACGTGGATTTTTATGGTAAAATGGGATTACCGTGGCTGGTCTTCGATTTACCATCACTGGAGAGTGGTGCACCATGGTACCGTTCCGTTTCAAATCCATACATGCATTTCAAAACGTCATACGACACTGTTTCGCCATTTCGGACAGATGTTGCACCTTGCACCGTGGATGTTGCACCTTGTAGATATCGATTATTCGGACGACCGTAACTTCTGGTTCGATTAGAGTTAAGGGAGCCATAACCAGTCAAAACGAAGGCCTCAGTGAGTTCTACGGCTCTGACAGCTTTCAGCCGTCAATGGATTGTTTAATGCCCAAAAAAGACTATCCGAATCTCAATCGGGTCTCGGAATTTTTTTGCCCTTCGTTTTTTCGACACGTGGATTTTTACGGTAAAACTGGATTACCGTGGCTGGTCTTCGATTTACCATCGCTGGAGAGTGGTGCACCATGGTACCGTTCCATTTCGAATCCATGCATGCATTTCAAAAAGTCGTACGACACTGTTTCGCCGTTTCGGACGGATGTTGCACCTTGCACCGTGGATGTTGCACCCTATGGATATCGATTATTCGGACGGCCATAAATTCTGGTTCGTTTAGAGTTAAGGGAGCCATAACCAGTCAAAAAAAAGGCCTCAGTGAGTTCTACGGCTCTGACAGCTTTCTGCCGTCAACGGATTCTTTAATGCCCAAAAAAGACTATCCGAATCTCAATCGGGTCTCGGAAGTTTTTTACCCTTCGTTCTTTCGACACGTGGATTTTTACGGTAAAACAGGATTACTGTGGCTGGCCTTCGATTTACCATTGCTGAAGAGTGGTGCACCATGGTACCGTTCCGTTTCAAATCCATGCACGTATTTCAAAAATTCGTACGACACTGTTTTGCCATTTCGGACGGATGTTACACCTTGCAACGTGGATGTTGCACCCTGTAGATATCGATTATTCGGACGGCCATAACTTCTGGCTCGTTTAGAGTTAAGGGAGCCATAACCAGTCAAAACGAAGGCCTCGGTAAGTTCTACAGCTCTGACAACTTTCAGCCGTCAATGGATTGTTTAATGCCCAAAATAGACTATCCGAATCTCAATCGGGTCTTGGAATTTTTTTGCCCTTCGTTTTTTCGACATGTGGATTTTAACGGTAAAACTGGATTACCATGGCTGGTCTTCGATTTACCATCGCGGTGAGTAGTGCACCATGGTACCGTTCCATTTCAAATCCATGCACGCATTTCAAAAAGTCATACGACACTGTTTCGCAATTTCGGACGGATGTTGCACCTTGCACCGTGGATGTTGCACCCTGTAGATATCGATTATTCGGACGGCCATAACTTCTGGCTTGTTTAGAGTTAAGGGAGCCATAACCAGTCAAAACGAAGGCCTCAGTGAGTTCTACGGCTCTGATAGCATTTAACCGTCAACGGATTGTCTAATGGCAAAAAAAGACTATCCGAATCTCAATCGGGTCTCGGAAGTTTTTTACCCTTCGTTCTTTCGGCACGTGGATTTTTATGGTAAAATGGGATTACCGTGGCTAGTCTTCGATTTACCATCGTTGGAGAGTGGTGCACCATGGTACCGTTCCCTTTCAAATTCATACACGCATTTCAAAACATCGTACGACACTGTTTCGCCCTTTCGGACGGATGTTGCACCTTGCACCATGGATGTTGCACCCTGTAGATATCGATTATTCGGACGGCCATAACTTCTGGTTCGTTTAGAGTTAAGGGAGACATAACCAGTCAAAACGAAGGCCTCAGTGAGTTCTACGGCTCTGATAGCTTTCAGCCGTCAACGGATTCTTTAATGCCCAAAAAAGACCATCCGAATCTCAATCGGGTCTCGGAAGTTTTTTAACCTTCGTTCTTTCGACACGTGGACTTTTACGGTAAAACAGGATTACCGTGGCTAGTCATCGATTTACCATCGCTGGAGAGTGGTGCACCATGGTACCGTTCCGTTTCAAATCCATGCACGCATTTCAAAAAGTCGTACGACACTGTTTTGCCATTTCGGACGGATGTTGCACCTTGCACCGTGGATGTTGCACCCTGTAGATATCGATTATTCGGACGGCCATAACTTCTGGCTCGTTTAGAGTTAAGGGAGTCATAACCAGTCAAAACGAAGGCCTCAGTAAGTTCTACAGCTCCGACAGCTTTCAGCCGCCAATGGATTATTTAATGCCCAAAAAAGACTATCCGAATCTCAATCGGGTCTCGGAATTTTTTTGCCCTTCGTTTTTTCGACACGTGGATTTTTACGGTAAAACTGGATTACCGTGGCCGGTCTTTGATTTAACATCGCTGGAGAGTGATGCACCATGGTACCGTTCCGTTTCAAATCCATGCACACATTTCAAAACGTCCTACGACACTGTTTCGCCATTTCGGACGGATGTTGCACCTTGCACCGTGGATGTTGCACCCTGTAGGTGTCGATTATTCGGACGGCCATAACTTCTGGCTCGTTTAGAGTTAAGGGAGGCATAACCTGTCAAAACGAAGGCCTCAGTGAGTTCTATGGATCTGACGGCTTTCAACCGTCAACGGATTGTTTAATGCCCAAAAAAGACTATCCAAATCTCAATCAGGTCTCGGAAGTTTTTTACCCTTCGTTTTTTCAACACGTGGTTTTCTACGGTAAAACAGGATTACCGTGGCTGGTCTTCAATTTACCAACGCCGGAGAGTAGTGCACCATGGTACAGTTCCGTTTCGAATCCATGCACGCATTTCAAAAAGTCGTACGACACTGTTTCGCCATTTCGGATGGATGTTGCACCTTGCACCGTGGATGTTGCACCCTGTAGATATTGATTATTCGGACGGCCATAACTTCTATCTCGTTTAGAGTAAAGGGAGCCATAACGAGTCAAAACGACGGCCTTAGTGAGTTCTACGGCTCTGATAGCTTTCAGCGGTCAATGGATTGTTTAATGCCCAAAAAAGACTATCCGAATCTCAATCGGGTCTCGGAAGTTTTTTTACCCTTCGTTCTTTCGACACGTGGATTTTTACGGTAAAACAGGATTACCGTGGCTACTCTTCGATTTACCATCACTGGAGAGTGGTGCACCATGGTACCGTTCCGTTTCAAATCCATGCACGCATTTCAAAAAGTCGTACGACACTGTTTCGCCATTTCGGATGGATGCTGCACCTTGCACCGTGGATGTTGCACCCTGTAGGTATCGATTATTCGGACAGCCATAACTTCTATCTCGTTTAGAGTAAAGGGAGCCATAACCAGTCAAAACAAAGGCCTCAGTGATTTCTACGGCTCTGACAGCTTTCAGCCGTCAATGGATTGTTTAATGCCCAAAAAAGAATATCCGAATCTCAATCGGGTCTCGGAAGTTTTTTACCCTTCGTTTTTTCGACACGTGGATTTTTTCGGTAAAACGTGATTACCGTGGATGGTCTTCGATTTACCATTGCTAGAGAGTGGTGCACCATGGTACCGTTCCGTTTCAAATCCATGCATGCATTTCAAAAAGTCATACGACACTGTTTAGCCATTTCGGACGGATGTTGCACCTTGCACCGTGGATGTTGCACCCTGTAGATATCGATTATTCGGACGGCCATAACTTCAGGCTCGTTTAGAGTTAAGGGAGCCATAACCAATCAAAACGAAGGCCTCAGTGAGTTCTACGTCTCTGACAGGTATCAGCCGTCAATGGATTGTTTAATGCCCAAAAAAGACTATCCGAATCTCAATCGGGTGTCGGAAGTTTTTTACCCTTCGTTTTTTCGACACGTGGATTTTTACGGTAAAACGGGAAATCCGGGGTTGGTCATCGATTTACCATTGCTGGAGAGTGGTGCACCATGGTACCGTTTCATTTCAAATCCATGAACGCATTTCAAAAAGTCGTACGACACTGTTTCTCCATTTCAGACGGATGTTGCACCTTGCGTCGTGGATGTTGCATCCTATAGATATCGATTACTCAGACGACCATAACTTCTGGCTCGCTTAGAGTTACGGGAGCCATAACCAATCAAAACGAAGGGCTTAGTGAGTTCTATGGCTCTGACCGCTTTCAGCGGTCAATGGATTGTTTAATGCCCAAAAAAGACTATCCGAACCTCAATCGGGTCTCGGATGTTTTTACCCTTCGTTCTTTCGACACGTGGATTTTTACGGTAAAACGGGATTACCGTGGCTGATCTTCGATTTACCATCGCTGGAGAGTGGTGAACCATGGTACCGTTCCGTTTCAAATCCATGCACGTATTTCAAAAAGTCGTACAACACTGTTTTGCCATTTCGGACGGATGTTGCACCTTGCACCGTGGATGTTGCACCCTGTAGATATCGATTATTCGGACGGCCATAACTTCTGGTTCGCTTAGTGTTAAGGGAGCCATAACCAGTCAAAACGAAGGCCTCAGTGAGTTCTACGGCTTTGATAGCTTTCAGCCGTCAATGGATTGTTTAATGCCCAAAAAAGACTATTCGAATCTCAATCGGGTCTCGGAAGTTTTTTGCCCTTCGTTTTTTCGACACGTGGATTTTTACGGTAAAACTGGATTACCGTGGCTAGTCTTCGATTTACCATTGCAGTGAGTGTTGCACCATGGTACCGTTCTGTTTCAAATCCATGCATGCATTTCAAAAAGTCATACGACACTGTTTCGCCATTTCGGACGGATGTTGCACCTTGCACCTTGGATGTTGCACTCTGTAGATATCGATTATTCGGACGGCCATAACTTCTGGCTCGTTTAGAGTTAAGGGAGTCATAACCAGTCAAAACGAAGTCCTCAGTGAGTTCTACGGCTCTGACATCTTTCAGCCGTCAACAGATTGTTTAATGCCCAAAAAAGATTATCCGAATCTCAATCGGGTCTCGTAAGTTTTTTTACCCTTCGTTCTTTCGACACATGGATTTTTACGGTAAAACTGGATTACCGTGGCTGCTCTTCGATTTACCATCGCTGGAGAGTGGTGCACCATGGTACCGTTCTATTTCAAATCCATGCATGCATTTCAAAAAGTCGTACGACACTGTTTCGCCGTTTCGGACGGATGTTGCGCCTTGCACCATGGATGTTGCACCCTGTAGATATTGATTATTCGGACGGCCATAACTTCTGGTTCGTTTAGAGTTAAGGGAGCCATAACCAGTCAAAACGAAGGCCTCAGTGAGTTCTACGGCTCTGACAGCTTTCAGCCGTCAATGGATTCTTTAATGCCCAAAAAAGACTATCCGAATCTCAATCGGGTCTCGGAAGTTTTTTACCCTTCGTTCTTTCGACACGTGTATTTTTACGGTAAAACAGGATTACCGTGGTGGGTCTTCGATTTACCATCGCTGGAGAGTGGTGCACCATGGTACCGTTCCGTTTCAAATCCATGCACGCATTTCAAAAAGTCGTACGACACTATTTTGCCATTTCGGACGGATGTTGCACCATGCACCGTGGAAGTTGCACCCTGTAGATATCGATTATTCGGGCGGCCATAACTTCTGGCTCGTTTAGAGTTAAGGGAGCCATAACCCGTCAAAACTAAGGCCTCAGTAAGTTCTACAGCTCTGACAACTTTCAGCCGTCAATGGATTGTTTAATGCCCAAAATAGACTATCCGAATCTCAATCGGGTCTTGGAATTTTTTTGCACTTCGTTTTTTCGACATGTGGATTTTAACGGTAAAACTGGATTACCGTGGCTGGTCTTCGATTTACCATCGCGGTGAGTGGTGCACCACGGTACCGTTCCATTTCAAATCCATGCATGCATTTCAAAAAGTTGTACGACACTGTTTTGCAATTTCGAACGGATGTTGCACCTTGCACCGTGGATGTTGCACCCTGTAGATATCGATTATTCGGACGGCCATAACTTCTGGCTTGTTCAGAGTTAAGGGAGCCATAACCTGTCAAAACGAAGGCCTCAGTGAGTTCTACGGCTCTGATAGCTTTTAACCGTAAACGGATTGTTTAATGGCAAAAAAAGACTATCCGAATCTCAATCGGGTCTCGGAAGTTTTTTACCCTTCGTTCTTTCGACACGTGGATTTTTATGGTAAAATGGGATTACCGTGGCTGGTCTTCGATTTACCATCCCTGGAGAGTGGCGCACCATGGTACCGTTCCATTTCAAATCCATACACGCATTTCAAAACGCCGTACGACACTGTTTCGCCATTTCGGACGGATGTTGCACCTTGCACCATGGATGTTGCACCCTGTAGATATCGATTATTCGGACGGCCATAACTTCTGGTTCGTTTAGAGTTAAGGGAGCCATAACCAGTCAAAACGAAGGCCTCAGTGAGTTCTACGGCTCTGATAGCTTTCAGCCATCAACGGAATCTTTAATGCCCAAAAAAGACTATCCGAATCTCAATCGGGTCTCGGAAGTTTTTTAACCTTCGTTCTTTCGACACGTGGATTTTTACGGTAAAACAGGATTACAGTGGCTGGTCATCGATTTACCATCGCTGGAGAGAGGTGCACCATGGTACCGTTCCATTTCAAATCCATGCACGCATTTCAAAAAGTCGTACGACACCGTTTTGCCATTTCGGACGGATGTTGCACCTTGCACCGTGGATGTTGCACCCTGTAGATATCGATTATTCGGACGGCCATAACTTCTGGCTCGTTTAGAGTTAAGGGAGCCATAACCAGTCAAAACGAAGGCCTTAGTAAGTTATACAGCTATGACAACTTTCAGCCGTCAATGGATTGTTTAATGCCCAAAAAAGACTATCCGAATCTCAATCGGGTCTCGGAATTTTTTTGCCCTTCGTTTTTTCGACACGTGGTTTTTTACGATAAAACTGGATTACTGTGGCTGGTCTTCGATTTACCATCGCGGTGAGTGCTGCATCATGGTACCGTTCCATTTCAAATCCATACACGCATTTCAAAAAGTCGTACGACACTGTTTCGCCATTTCGGACGGACGTTGCGCCTATAACCTTGGAAGTTGCATCCTGTAGATATCGATTATTCGGACGGCCATAACTTCTGGCTCATTTAGAGTTACGGGAGCCATAACCAGTCAAAACGAAGGGCTCAGTGAGTTCTACGTCTCTGACCGCTTTCAGCGGTCAATGGATTGTTTAATGTCCAAAAAAGACTATCTGAATCTCAATCTAGTCTTGGAAGTTTTTTACCCTTCGTTCTTTCGACACGTGGATTTTTACGGTAAAACGGGATTACCGTGGCTGGTCTTCGATTTACCATCGCTGGAGAGTGGTGCACCATGGTACCGTTCCGTTTCAAATACATGCATGTATTTCAAAACATCGCACGACACTGTTTCGCCATTTTGGACGGATGTTGCGCCTTGCACCATGGATGTTGCACCCTGTAGATATCGATTATTCGGACGGCCATAACTTCTGGCTCGTTTAGAGTTAAGGGAGCCATATGCAGTCAAAACGAAGGCCTCAGTGAGTTGTACGGCACTGACAGCTTTCGGCCATCAATTTATTGTTTAATGCCCAAAAAAGACTATCCGAATCTCAATCGGGTCTCGGAAGTTTTTTGCCCTTCTTTTTTTCGACACGTGGATTTTTACGATAAAACTGGATTACCGTGGCTGATCTTCGATTTACCATCGCGGCGAGTGGTGCACCATGGTACCGTTCCGTTTTTAATCCGTGCACGCATTTCAAAAAGTCGTATGGCACTGTTTCGCCATTTCGGACAGATGTTGCACCTTGCACCTTGGATGTTGCACCCTGTAGATATCGATTATTCGGACGGCCATAACTTCTGGCTCGTTTAGAGTTAAGGGAGCCATAACCAATCAAAATGAACTCCTCAGTGAGTTCTACGGCTCTGACAGCTTTCATCCGTCAATGGATTGTTTAATGCCCAAAAAAGACTATCCGAATCTCAATCGGGTCTCGGAAGTTTTTTACCCTTCGTTCTTTCGACACGTGGATTTTTATGGTAAAACATGATTACCGTGGCTGGTCTTCGATTTACCATCGCTGGAGAGTGGTGCACCATGGTACCGTTCCATTTCAAATCCATGCATGCATTTCAAAAAGTCGTACGACACTGTTTAGCCATTTCGGACGGATGTTGCGCCTTGCACCGTGGATGTTGCACCCTGTAGATATCGATTATTCGGACGACCATAACTTCTGGCTCGTTTAGAGTTAAGGGAGCCATAACAAGTCAAAACGAAGGCCTCAGTGAGTTCTACGGCTCTGATAGCTTTCAGCCGTCAATGGATTGTTTAATGCCCAAAAAAGACTATCCGAATCTCAATCAGGTCTCGAAAGTTTTTTACCCCTCGTTTTTTCCACACGTGGATTTTTACAGTAAAACGGGAAAACCGTGGCTGGTCTTCGATTTACCATCGCTGGAGAGTGGTGCACCATGGTACCATCCCGTTTCAAATCCATGAACACATTTCAAAAAGTCGTACGACACTGTTTCGCCGTTTCGGACGGATGTTGCGCCTTGCACCGTGGATGTTGCACCCTGTAGATATCGATTATTCGAACGGCCATAACTTCTGGTTCGTTTAGAGTTAAGGGAGCCATAACCAGTCAAAACGAAGGCCTCAGTGAGTTCTACGGCTCTGACAGCTTTCAGCCGTCAACGGATTCTTTAAGGCCCAAAAAAGACTATCCGAATCTCAATCGGGTCTCGGAAGTTTTTTACCCTTCGTTCTTTCGACACGTGTATTTTTACGGTAAAACAGGATTACCGTGGTGGGTCTTCGATTTACCATCACTGGAGAGTGGTGCACCATGGTACCGTTCCGTTTCAAATCCATGCACGCATTTCAAAAAGTCGTACGACACTATTTTGCCATTTCGGACGGATGTTGCACCTTGCACCGTGGAAGTTGCACCCTATGGATATCGATTATTCGGACGGCCATAACTTCTGGCTCGTTTAGAGTTAAGGGAGCCATAACCAGTCAAAACGAAGGCCTCAGTAAGTTCTACAGCTCTGACAACTTTCAGCCGTCAATGGATTGCTTAATGCACAAAATAGACTATCCGAATCTCAATCGGGTCTTGGAATTTTTTTGCCCTTCGTTTTTTCGACATGTGGATTTTAACGGTAAACCTGGATTACCGTGGCTGGTCTTCGATTTACCATCACGGTGAGTGGTGCACCATAGTACCGTTCCATTTCAAATCCATGCACGCATTTCAAAAAGTCGTACGACACTATTTCGCAATTTCGGACGGATGTTGCACCTTGCACCGTGGATGTTGCACCCTGTAGATATCGATTATTCGGACGGCCATAACTTCTGGCTTGTTTAGAGTTAAGGGAGCCATAACCAGTCAAAACGAAGGCCTCAGTGAGTTCTACGGCTTTGATAGCTTTTAACCGTAAACGGATTGTTTAGTGGCAAAAAAAGACTATCCGAATCTCAATCGGGTCTCGGAAGTTTTTTACCCTTCGTTCTTTCGACACGTGGATTTTTATGTTAAAATGGGATTACCGTGGCTGGTCTTCGATTTACCATCGCTGGAGAGTGGTGCACCATGGTACCGTTCCGTTTCAAATCCATACACACATTTCAAAACGCCGTACGACACTGTTTCGCCATTTCGGACGGATGTTGCAACTTGCACCATGGATGTTGCACCCTATAGATATCGATTATTCGGACGGCCATAACTTCTGGTTCATTTAGAGTTAAGGGAGCCATAACCAGTCAAAACGAAGGCCTTAGTGAGTACTACGGCTCTGATAGCTTTCAGCCGTCAACGGATTCTTTAATGCCCAAAAAAGACTATCCGAATCTCAATCGGGTCTAGGAAGTTTTTTAACCTTCGTTCTTTCGACACGTGGATTTTTACGGTAAAACAGGATTACCGTGGCTGGTCATCGATTTACCATCGCTGGAGAGTGGTGCACCATGGTACCGTTCCGTTTCAAATCCATGCACGCATTTCAAAAAGTCGTACGACACTGTTTTGCCATTTCGGACGGATGTTGCACCTTGCACCGTGGATGTTGCACCCTGTAGATATCGATTATTCGGACGGCCATAACTTCTGGCTCGTTTAGAGTTAAGGGAGCCATAACCAGTCAAAACGAAGGCCTCAGTAAGTTCTACAGCTCTGACAGCTTTCAGCCGTCAATGGATTGTTTAGTGCCAAAAAAAGACTATCCGAATCTCAATCGGGTCTCGGAATTTTTTTGCCCTTCGTTTTTTCGACACGTGGTTTTTTACGGTAAAACTGGATTACCGTGGCTGGTCTTCGATTTACCATCGCGGTGAGTGGTTCATCATGGTACCGTTCCATTTCAAATCCATACCCGCATTTCAAAAAGTCGTATGACACTGTTTCGCCATTTCGGACGGACGTTGCGCCTATAACCTTGGAAGTTGCATCCTGTAGATATCGATTATTCGGACGGCCATAACTTCTGGCTCATTTAGAGTTACGGGAGCCATAACCAGTCAAAACGAAGGGCTCAGTGAGTTCTACGGCTCTGACCGCTTTCAGCGGTCAATGGATTGTTTAATGTCCAGAAAAGACTATCTGAATCTCAATCGAGTCTTGGAAGTTTTTTACCCTTCGTTCTTTCGACACGTGGATTTTTACGGTAAAACGGGATTACCGTGGCTGGTCTTCGATTTACCATCGCTGGAGAGTGGTGCACCATGGTACCGTTCCGTTTCAAATACATGCATGTATTTCAAAACGTCGTGCGACACTGTTTCGCCATTTCGGACGGATGTTGCGCCTTGCACCGTGGATGTTGCGCCCTGTAGATATCGATTATTCGGACGGCCATAACTTCTGGCTCGTTTAGAGTTAAGGTAGCCATATGCACTCAAAACGAAGGCCTCAGTGAGTTGTACGGCACTGACAGCTTTCAGCCATCAATGTATTGTTTAATGCCCAAAAAAGACTATCCGAATCTCAATCGGGTCTCGGAAGTTTTTTGCCCTTCTTTTTTTCGACACGTGGATTTTTACGATAAAACTGGATTACCGTCGCTGGTCTTCGATTTACCATCGCGGTGAGTGGTGCACCATGGTACCGTTCCATTTTTAATTCGTGCACGCATTTCAAAAAGTCGTACGACACCGTTTCGCCATTTCGGACGGATGTTGCACCTTGCACCTTGGATGTTGCACCCTGTAGATATCGATTATTCGGACGGCCATAACTTCTGGCTCGTTTAGAGTTAAGGGAGCCATAACCAATCAAAACGAAGTCCTCAGTGAGTTCTGGCATGTTCTACGGCTCTGACAGCTTTCATCCGTCAACGGATTGTTTAATGCCCAAAAAAGACTATCCGAATCTCAATCGGGTCTCGGAAGTTTTTTACCCTTCGTTCTTTCGACACGTGGATTTTTATGGTAAAACATGATTACCGTGGCTGGTCTTCGATTTACCATCGCTGGAGAGTGGTGCACCATGGTACCGTTCCGTTTCAAATCCATGCATGCATTTCAAAAAGTCGTACGACACTGTTTAGCCATTTCGGACGGATGTTGCGCCTTGCACCGTGGATGTTGCACCCTGTAGATATCGATTATTCGGACGGCCATAACTTCTGGCTCGTTTAGAGTTAAGGGAGCCATAACCAGTCAAAACGAAGGCCTCAGTGAGTTCTACGGCTCTGATAGATTTCAGCCGTCAATGGATTGTTTAATGCCCAAAAAAGACTATCCGAATCTCAATCAGGTCTCGAAAGTTTTTTACCCTTCTTTTTTTCGACACGTGGATTTTTACAGTAAAACGGGAAAACCGTGGCTGGTCTTCGATTTACCATCGCTGGAGAGTGGTGCACCATGGTACCGTCCCATTTCAAATCCATGAACACATTTCAAAAAGTCGTACGACACTGTTTCGCCGTTTCGGACGGATGTTGCGCCTTGCACCGTGGATGTTGCACCCTGTAGATATCGATTATTCGAACGACCATAACTTCTGGTTCGTTTAGAGTTAAGGGAGCCATAACCAATCAAAACGAAGGCCTCGGTGAGTTCTACGGCTCTGACAGCTTTCAGCCGTCAACGGATTCTTTAAGGCCCAAAAAAGACTATCCGAATCTCAATCGGGTCTCGGAAGTTTTTTACCCTTTGTTCTTTCGACACGTGTATTTTTACGGTAAAACAGGATTACCGTGGCGGGTCTTCGATTTACCATCGCTGGAGAGTGGTGCGCCATGGTACCGTTCCGTTTCAAATCCATGCACGCATTTCAAAAAGTCATACGACACTGTTTTGTCATTTCGGACGGATGTTGCACCTTGCACCATGGAAGTTGCACCCTGTAGATATCGATTATTCGGACGGCCATAACTTCTGGCTCGTTTAGAGTTAAGGGAGCCATAACCAGTCAAAACGAAGGCCTCAGTAAGTTCTACAGCTCTGACAGCTTTCAGCCGTCAATGGATTGTTTAATGCCCAAAAAAGACTATCCGAATCTCAATCGGGTCTCGGAATTTTTTTGCCCTTCGTTTTTTCGACACGTGGTTTTTTACGGTAAAACTGGATTACCGTGGCTGGTCTTCGATTTACCATCGCGGTGAGTGGTGCATCATGGTACCGTTCTATTTCAAATCCATACACGCATTTCAAAAAGTCGTACGACACTGTTTCACCATTTCGGACGGACGTTGCGCCTATAACCTTGGAAGTTGCATCTTGTAGATATCGATTATTCGGACGGCCATAACTTCTGGCTCATTTAGAGTTACGGGAGCCATAACCAGTCAAAACGAAGGGCTCAGTGAGTTCTACGGCTCTGACCGCTTTCAGCGGTCAATGGATTGTTTAATGTCCAAAAAAGACTATCTGAATCTCAATCGAGTCTTGGAAGTTTTTTACCCTTCGTTCTTTCGACACGTGGATTTTTACGGTAAAACGGGATTACCGTGGCTGGTCTTCGATTCACCATCGCTGGATAGTGGTGCACCATGGTACCGTTCCGTTTCAAATACATGCATGTATTTCAAAACGTCGTACGACACTGTTTCGCCATTTCGGACGGATGTTGCGCCTTGCACCGTGGATGTTGCGCCCTGTAGATATCGATTATTCGGACAGCCATAACTTCTGGCTCGTTTAGAGTTAAGGGAGCCATATGCAGTCAAAACGAAGGCCTCAGTGAGTTGTACGGCACTGACAGCTTTCAGCCATCAATGTATTGTTTAATGCCCAAAAAAGACTATCCGAATCTCAATCGGGTCTCGGAAGTTTTTTGCCCTTCTTTTTCTCGACACGTGGATTTTTACGATAAAACTGGATTACCGTGGCTGGTCTTCGATTTACCATCGCGGTGAGTGGTGCACCATGGTACCGTTCCATTTTAAATCCATGCACGCATTTCAAAAGGTCGTACGACACTGTTTCGCCATTTCGGACGGATGTTGCACCTTGCACCTTGGATGTTGCACCCTGTAGATATCGATTATTCGGACGGCCATAACTTCTGGCTCGTTTAGAGTTAAGGGAGCCATAACCAATCAAAACGAAGTCCTCAGTGAGTTCTACGGCTCTGACAGCTTTCATCCGTCAACGGATTGTTTAATGCCCAAAAAAGACTATCCGAATCTCAATCGGGTCTCGGAAGTTTTTTACCCTTCGTTCTTTCGACACGTGTATTTTTATGGTAAAACATGATTACCGTGGCTGGTCTTTGATTTACCATCGCTGGAGAGTGGTGCACCATGGTACCGTTCCTTTTCAAATCCATGCATGCATTTCAAAAAGTCGTACGACACTGTTTAGCCATTTCGGACGGATGTTGCGCCTTGCACCATGGATGTTGCACCCTGTAGATATCGATTATTCGGACGACCATAACTTCTGGCTCGTTTAGAGTTAAGGGAGCCATAACCAGTTAAAACGAAGGCCTCAGTGAGTTCTACGGCTCTGATAGATTTCAGCCGTCAATGGGTTGTTTAATGCCTAAAAAAGACTATCCGAATCTCAATCAGGTCTCGAAAGTTTTTTACCCTTCGTTTTTTCGACAGGTGGATTTTTACAGTAAAACGGGAAAACCGTGGCTGGTCTTCGATTTACCATCGCTGGAGAGTGGTGCACCATGGTACCGTCCTGTTTCAAATCCATGAACACATTTCAAAAAGTCGCACGACACTGTTTCGCCATTTCGGACGGATGTTGCACCTTGCACCGTGGATGTTGTACCCTGTATATATCGATTATTCGGACGGCCATAACTTCTGGTTCGTTTAGAGTTAAGGGACCCATAACCGGTCAAAACGAAGGCCTCAGTGAGTTCTACGGCTCTGACAACTTTCAGCCGTCAAAGGATTGTTTAATTCCCAAAAAAGACTATCCGAATCTCAATCGGGTCTCGGAATTTTTTTACCCTTCGTTCTTTCGACACGTGGATTTTTACGGTAAAACGTGATTACCGTGGTTGGTCTTCGATTTACCATCGCTGGAGAGTGGTGCACCATGGTACCGTTCCGTTTCAAATCCATGCACGCATTTCAAAAAGTCGTACTACACTGTTTAGCCATTTCGGACGGATGTTGCACCTTGCACCGTGGATGTTGCACCCTGTAGATATCGATTATTCGGACGTCCATAACTTCTGGCTCGTTTAGAGTTAAGGGAGCCATAACCAGTCAAAACGAAGGCCTCAGTGAGTTCTACGGCTCTGACAGTGTTCAGCCATCAATGGATTGTTTAATGCCCAAAAAAGACTATCCGAATCTCAACCGGGTCTCGGAAGTTTTTTACCCTTCGTTTTTTCGACACGTGGATTTTTACGGTAAAACGGGAAAACCGTGACTGGTCTTCGATTTACCATTGCTGGAGAGTGGTGCCCCATGGTACCGTTCCGTTTCAAATCCATGAACGCATTTCAAAATGTCGTACGACACTGTTTCGCCATTTCGGACGGATGTTGCACCTTGCACCGTGGAAGTTGCATCCTGTAGATATCAATTATTCGAACGGCCATAACTTCTGCCTCATTTAGAGTTACGGGAGCCATAACCAGTCAAAACGAAGGGCTCAGTGAGTTCTACGGCTATGACCGCTTTCAGATGTCAATGGATTGTTTAATGTCCAAAAAAGACTATCTGAATCTCAATAGAGTCTTGGAAGTTTTTTACCCTTCGTTCTTTCGACACGTGGATTTTTACGGTAAAACGGGATTACCGTGGCTGGTCTTCGATTTACCATCGCTGGAGAGTGGTGCACCATGGTACCGTTCCGTTTCAAATACATGCATGTATTTCAAAACGTCGTACAACACTGTTTCGCCATTTCGGACGGATGTTGCGCCTTGCACCGTGGATGTTGCACCCTGTAGATAGCGATTATTCGGACGACCATAACTTCTGGCTCGTTTAGAGTTAAGGGAGCCGTAAGCAGTCAAAACGAAGGCCGTAGTGAGTTGTACGGCACTGATAGCTTTCATCCATCAATGGATTGTTTAATGCCCAAAAAAGACTATCCGAATCTCAATCGGGTCTTGGAAGTTTTTTGCCCTTCTTTTTTTCGACACGTGGATTTTTACGATAAAACTGGATTACCGTGGCTGGTCTTCAATTTACCATCGCGGTGAGTGGTGCACCATGGCACCGCTCTGTTTTTAATCCATGCACGCATTTCAAAAAGTCGTATGACACTGTTTCGCCATTTCGGACGAATGTTGCACCTTGCACCTTGGATGTTGCACCCTGTAGATATCGATTATTCGGACGGCCATAACCTCTGGCTCGTTTAGAGTTAAGGGAGCCATAACCAGTCAAAACGAAGTCCTCAGTGAGTTCTACAGCTCTGACAGCTTTCATCCGTCAACGGATTGTTTAATGCCCAAAAAAGACTATCCGAATCTCAATCGGGTCTCGAAAGCTTTTTACCCTTCGTTCTTTCGACACGTGGATTTTTAGGTAAAACGTGATTACCATGGCTGGTCTTCGATTTACCATCGCTGGAGAGTGGTGCACCATGGTACCGTTCTGTTTCAAATCCATGCATGCATTTCAAAAAGTCGTACGACACTGTTTAGCCATTTCGGACGGATGTTGCACCTTGCACCGTGGATGTTGCACCCTGTAGATATCGATTATTCGGACGGCTATAACTTCTGGCTCGTTTAGAGTTAAGGGAGCCATAACCAGTCAAAACGAAGGCCTCAGTGAGTTCTACGGCTCTGACAGCTTTCAGCCGTCAATGGATTGTTTAATGCCCAAAAAACGCTATCCGAATCTCAATCGGGTCTCGGAAGTTTTTTACCCTTCGTTTTTTCGACACGTGAATTTTTACGGTAAAACGGGAAAACCGGGGCTGGTCTTCGATTTACCATCGCTGGAGGGTAGTGAACCAGGGTACCGTTCAGTTTGAAATCCATGAACACATTTCAAAAAGTCGTACGACACTGTTTCGCCATTTCGGACGGATGTTGTACCTTGCACCGTAGATGTTGCATCCTGTAGATATCGATTATTCGGACGGCCATAACTTCTGGCTCGTTTAGAGTTACGGGAGCCATAACAAGTCAAAACGAAGGGCTCAGTGAGTTCTACGGCTTTGACCGCTTTTAGTGGTCAATGGATTGTTTAATGCCCAAAAAAGACTATCCGAATCTCAATCGAGTGTCGTAAGTTTTTTACCCTTCGTTCTTTCGACACGTGGATTTTTACGGTAAAATGGGTTTACCGTGGCTAGTCTTCGATTTACCATCGCTGGATAGTGGTGCACTATGGAACCGTTCCGTTTCAAATCCATGCGTGCATTTCAAAATATCGTACGACACTGTTTCGCCATTTCGGACGGATGTTGCACCTTGCACCGTGGATGTTGCATCGTGTAGATATCGATTATTCGGACGACCGTAACTTCTGGCTCATTTAGAGTTAAGGGAGCCATAAGCAGTCAAAACGAAGGTCTCAGTGAGTTGTACGGCACTGACAGCTTTCAGCCATCAGTGGATTGTTTAATGCCCAAAAAAGACTATCCGAATCTCAGTCGGGTCTCGGAAGTTTTTTGCCCTTCGTTTTTTCGACACGTAGATTTTTGCGGTAAAACTGGATTACCGTGGCTGGTCTTCGATTTACCATCCCAGTGAGTGGTGCACCATGGTACCGTTCCGTTTCTAATCCATGCACGCATTTCAAAAAGTCGTACGATACTGTTTCGCCATTTCGGACGGATGTTGCACCTTGCACCTTGGATGTTGCACCCTGTAGATATCGATTATTCGGACGGCCATAACTTCTGGCTCGTTTAGAGTTAAGGGAGCCATAACCAGTTAAAACAAAGTTCTCAGTGAGTTCTACGGCTCTGACATCTTTCAGCCGTCAATGGATTGTTTAATGCCCAAAAAAGACTATCCGAATCTCAATCGGGTCTCGAAAGTTTTTTATCCTTCGTTCTTTCGACACGTGGATTTTTACGGTAAAACCGGATTACCGTGGCTGGTCTTCGATTTACTATCGCTGGAGAGTGGTGCACCATGGTACCGTTCCGTTTCAAATCCATGCACGCATTTCAAAAAGTCGTACGACACTGTTTCGCCATTTCGGACGGATGTTGTACCTTGCACCGTGGATGTTGCATCCTGTAGATATCGATTATTCGGACGGCCATAACTTCTGCCTCGTTTAGAGTTACGGGAGCCATAACCAGTCAAAACGAAGGGCTCAGTGAGTTCTACGGCTTTGACCACTTTTAGTGGTCAATGGATTGTTTAATGCCCAAAAAAGACTATCCGAATCTCAATCGAGTCTCTTAAGTTTTTTACCCTTCTTTCTTTCGACACGTGGATTTTTACGGTAAAACGGGTTTACTGTGGCTGGTCTTCGATTTACCATCGCTGGAGAGTGGTGCATTATGGTACCGTTCCGTTTCAAATCCATGTATGCATTTCAAAACGTCGTACGACACTGTTTCGCCATTTCGGACGGATGTTGCACCTTCCACCGTGGATGTTGCATCCTGTAGATATCGATTATTCGGACGGCCATAACTTCTGGCTCGTTTAGAGTTAAGGGAGCCATAAGCAGTCAAAACGAAGGTCTTAGTGAGTTGTACGGCACTGACAGCTTTTAGCCATAAGTGGATTGTTTAATGCCCAAAAAATACTATCCGAATCTCAATCGGGTCTCGGAAGTTTTTTGCCCTTCGTTTTTTCGACACGTGGATTTTTATGGTAAAACTGGATTGTCGTGGCTGGTCTTCGATTTACCATCCCAGTGAGTGGTGCACCATGGTACCGTTCCGTTTCTAATCCATGCACGCATTTCAAAAAGTCGTACGATACTGTTTCGCCATTTCGGACGGATGTTGCACCTTGCACTTTGGATGTTGCACCCTGTAGATATCGATTATTCGGACGGCCATAACTTCTGGCTCGTTTAGAGTTAAGGGAGCCATAACCAGTTAAAACGAAGTTCTCAGTGAGTTCTACGGCTCTGACATCTTTCAGCCGTCAATGGATTGTTTAATGCCCAAAAAAGACTATCCGAATCTCAATCGGGTCTCGGAAGTTTTTTACCCTTCGTTCTTTCGACACGTGGATTTTTACGGTAAAACGGGATTACCGTGGCTGGTCTTCGATTTACCATCGCTGAAGAGTGGTGCACCATGGTACCGTTCCGTTTCAAATCCATGCACGCATTTCAAAAAGTCGTACGACATTGTTTCTCCATTTCGGACGGATGTTGCACCTTGCAACGTGGATGTTGCACCCTATAGATATCGATTATTCGGACGGCCATAACTTCTGGCTCGTTTAGAGTTAAGGGAGCCATAACCAATCATAATGAAGGCCTTAGTGAGTTCTACGGCTCTGACGGCTTTCAGCCGTCAATGGATTGTTTAATGCCCCAAAAAGACTATCCGAATCTCAATCGGGTCTCAGAAGTTTTTTACCCTTCGTTCTTTCGACACGTGGATTTTTATGGTAAAACATGATTACCGTGGCTGGTCTTCGATTTACCATCGCTGGAGAGTGGTGCACCATGGTACCGTTCCGTTTGAAATTCATGCACGCACTTCAAAATGTCATACGACACTGTTTAGCCATTTCGGACGGATGTTGCACCTTGCACCGTGGATGTTGCACTCTGTAGATATCGATTATTCGGACAGCCATTACTTCTGGCTCATAGAGTTAAGGGAGCCATAACCAGTCGAAACTAAGGCCTCAGTGAGTTCTACGGCTCTGACAGCTTTCAGCTGTCAATGGATTGTTTAATGCCCAAAAAAGACAATCCGAATCTCAATCGGGTCTCGAAAGTTTTTTACCCTTCGTTTTTTCGACACGTGAATTTTTACGGTAAAACGGGAAAACCGGGGCTGGTCTTCGATTTACCATCGCTAGAGAGTGGTGAACTATGGTACCGTTCCGTTTCAAATCCATGAACGCATTTCAAAAAGTCGTACGACACTGTTTCGCCATTTCGGACGGATGTTGCACCTTGCACCGTGGATGTTGCATCCTGTAGATATCGATTATTCGGACGGCCATAACTTCTGGCTCGTTTAGAGTTACGGGAGCCATAACCAGTCAAAACGAAGGGCTCAGTGGGTTCTATGGCTTTGACCGCTTTTAGTGGTCAATGGATTGTTTAATGCCCAAAAAAGACTATCCGAATCTCAATCGAGTCTCGTAAGTTTTTTACCCTTCGTTCTTTCGACACGTGGATTTTTATTGTAAAACGGGTTTACCGTGGCTGGTCTTCGATTTACCATCACTGGAGAGTGGTGCACTATGGGACCGTTCCGTTTCAAATCCATGCATGCATTTCAAAACGTCGTACGACACTGTTTCGCCATTTCGGACGGATGTTGCACCTTGCACCGTGGATGTTGCATCCTGTAGATATCGATTATTCGGACGGCCATAACTTCTGGAACGTTTAGAGTTAAGGGAGCCATAAGCAGTCGAAACGAAGGCCTCAATGAGTTGTACGGCACTGACAGCTTTCAGCCATCAGTGGATTGTTTAATGCCCAAAAAAGACTATCCGAATCTCAATCGGGTCTCGGAAGTTTTTTGCCCTTCGTTTTTTCGACACGTGGATTTTTACGGTAAAACTGGATTACCGCGGCTGGTCTTCGATTTACCATCGCGGTGAGTGGTGCACCATGGTACCGTTCCGTTTCTAATCCATGCACGCATTTCAAAAAGTCGTACGACACTGTTTCGCCATTTCGGACGGATGTTGCACCTTGCACCTTGGATGTTACACCCTGTAGATATCGATTATTCGAACGGCCATAACTTCTGGCTCGTTTAGAGTTAAGGGAGCCATAACCAGTCAAAACGAAGTCCTCAGTGGGTTTTAAGGCTCTGACAGATTTCATCCGTCAACGGATTGTTTAATGCCCAAAAAAGACTATTCGAATCTCAATCGGGTCTCGGAAGTTTTTTACCCTTCGTTCTTTCGACACGTGGATTTTTACCGTAAAACTGGATTACCGTGGCTGGTCTTCGATTTACCATCGCGAGAGTGGTGCACCATAGTACCGTTCCGTTTCAAATCCATGCACGCATTTCAAAAAGTCGTACGACACTATTTCACCATTTCGGACGGATGTTGCACCTTGCACCGTGGATGTTGCACCCTGTAGATATCGATTATTCGGACGGCCATAACTTCTGGCTCGTTCAGAGTTAAGGGGGCCATAACCAGTCAAAACGAAGGCCTCAGTGAGTTCTACGGCTCTGACAGCTTTCAGCCGTCAATGGATTGTTTAATGCCCAAAAAAGACTATCCGAATCTCAATCGGGTCTCGGAAGTTTTTTGCCCTTCGTTTTTATGACACGTGGATTTTTACGGTAAAACTTTATTACCGTGGCCGGTCTTCGATTTACCATCGCGGTGAGTGGCGCACCATGGTACCGTTCCATTTCAAATCCATGCACGCATTTCGAAAAGTCGTACGACAATGTTTCGCCATTTCGGACGGATGTTGCACCTTGCACCGTGGATGCTGCACCCTATAGATATCGATTATTCGGACGGCAATAACTTCAGGCTCGTTTAGAGTTAAGGGAGCCATAACCAGTCAAAATGAAGTCCTCAGTGAGTTCTACGGATCTGACAGCCTTCAGCCGTCAACGGATTGTTTAATGCCCAAAAAAGACTATCCGAATCTCAATCGGGTCTCGGAAGTATTTTCCCTTCGTTCTTTCGACACGTGGATTTTTACGGTAAAACGGGATTACCGTGGCTGGTCTTCGATTTACCATCACTGGAGAGTGGTGCACCATGGTACCATTCCGTTTCAAATACATACACACATTTCAAAACGTCGTACGACACTGTTTCGCCATTGCGGACAGATGTTGCACCTTGCACCGTGGATGTTGCACCCTGTAGATATCGATTATTCGGACGGCCATAACTTCTGGCTCGTTTGGAGTTAAGGGAGCCATAACCAGTCAAAACGAAGGCCTCAGTGAGTTCTACGGATCTGACTGCTTTCAGCCGCCAATGGATTGTTTAATGCCTAAAAAAGACTATCCGAATCTCAATCGGGTCTCGGAAGTTTTTTACCCTTCGTTTTTTCGACACGTGGATTTTTACGGTAAAACGTGATTACCGTGGCTGGTCTTCGATTTACAATCGCTGGGGAGTGGTGCACCCTGTTACCTTTCCGTTTCAAATCCATGAACGCATTTCAAAAAGTCGTACGACACAGTTTCGCCATTTCGGACGGATGTTGCACCTTGCACTGTGCATGTTGCATCCTGTAGATATCGATTATTCGGACGGCCATAACTTACCATCGCTGGAGAGTGGTGCACCATGGTACGTTCCGTTCAGATCCATGCACGCATTTCAAAAAGTCGTACGACACTGTTTCGCCATTTCGGACAGATGTTGCACCTTGCACCGTGGATGTTGCACCCTGTAGATATCGATTATTCGGACGGCCATAACTTCTGGCTCGTTTGGAGTTAAGGGAGCCATAACCAGTCAAAACGAAGGCCTCAGTGAGTTCTACGGATCTGACTGCTTTCAGCCGCCAATGGATTGTTTAATGCCTAAAAAAGACTATCCGAATCTCAATCGGGTCTCGGAAGTTTTTTACCCTTCGTTTTTTCGACACGTGGATTTTTACGGTAAAACGTGATTACCGTGGCTGGTCTTCGATTTACAATCGCTGGGGAGTGGTGCACCCTGTTACCTTTCCGTTTCAAATCCATGAACGCATTTCAAAAAGTCGTACGACACAGTTTCGCCATTTCGGACGGATGTTGCACCTTGCACTGTGCATGTTGCATCCTGTAGATATCGATTATTCGGACGGCCATAACTTTTGCCTCGTTTAGAGTTACGGGAGCCATAACAAGTCAAAACGAAGTCCGTAGTCAGTTCTACGGCTCTGATAGCTTTCAGCCGTCAAAGGATTGTTTAATGCCCAAAAAAGACTATCCGAATCTCAATCGGGTCTCGGAAATTTTTTACCCTTCGTTCTTTCGACATGTGGATTTTTACGGTAAAACTGGATTACCATGGCTGGTTTCGATTTACCATCGCTGGAGAGTGGTGCACCATGGTACCGTTCCATTTCAAATCCATGCACGCATTTCAAAAAGTCGTACGACACTGTTTCGCCATTTCGCACGGATGTTGCACCTTGCACCGTGGATGTTGCACCCTATAGATATCGATTATTCGGACGGCCATAACTTCTAGCTCGTCTAGAGTTAAGGGAGCCATAACCAGTCAAAACGAAGGCCTCGGTGAGTTCTACGGCTCTGAAAGCTTTTAGCCGTCAACGGATTGTTTAATGCCCAAAAAAGACTATCCGAATCTCAATCGGGTCTCGGAAGTTTTTTACCCTTCGTTTTTTCGATAGGTGGATTTTTATGGCAAAACGGGAAAACCAAGGCTGGTCTTAGATTTACCATCGCTGGAGAGTGGTGCACCATGGTACCATTCCATTTCAAATCCATGAACGCATTTCAAAAAGTCGTACGACACCGTTTCGCTATTTCGGATGGATGTTGCACCTTGCACCGTGGATGTTGCATCCTGTAGATATCGATTATTCGGACGGCCATAACTTCTGGCTCGTTTAGAGTTACGGGATCCATAACCAGTCAAAACGAAGGGATTAGTGAGTTCTACGGGTTTGACCGCTTTCAGCGGTCAATGGATTGTTTAATGCCCAAAAAAGACTATCCGAATCTCAATCGAGTCTCGGAAGTTTTTTACCCTTCGTTCTTTCGACACGTGGATTTTTACGGTAAAACGGGTTTACCGTGGCTGGTCTTCGTTTTACCATTGCTGGCGAGTGGTGCACCATGGTACCGTTCCGTTTCAAATCCATGCACGCATTTCAAAACGTCGTACGACACTGTTTCGCCATTTCGGACGGATGTTGCACCTTGCCCCGTGGATGTTGCACCCTGTAGATATCGATTATTCGGACGGCCATAACTTCTGGCTCCTTTAGAGTTAAGGGAGCCATAACCAGTCAAAACGAAGGCCTCAGTGAGTTGTACGGCACTGAAAGCTTTCAGCCATCAATGGATTGTTTAATGCCAAAAAAAGACTAACCGAATCTAAATCGTGTCTTGGAAGTTTTTTGTCCTTCATTTTTTCGACACGTGGATTTTTACAGTAAAACTGGATTATCGAGGCTGGTCTTCGATTTACCATCACGGTGAGTGGTACACCATGGTACCGTTCTATTTCAAATCCACGCACGCATTTTAAAAAGTCGTACGACACTGTTTCGCCATTTCGGACGGATGTTGCACCTTGCACCTTGGATGTTGCACCCTGTAGATATCGATTATTCGGACGGCCATAACTTATGGCTCGTTTAGAGTTAAGGGAGCCATAACCAGTCCAAACGAAGTCCTCAGTGAGTTCTATGGCTCTGACAGCTTTCATCCGTCGACGGATTTTTTAATGCCCAAAAAAGACTATCCGAATCTCAATCGGGTCTCGGAAGTTTTTTACCCTTCGTTCTTTCGACACGTGGATTTTTATGGTTAAACTGGATTACCATGGCTGGTCTTCAATTTACCATCGCAAAGAGTGGTGCACCATGGTACCTTTTTGTTTCAAATCCATGCACGCATTTCAAAAAGTCGTACGACACAGTTTCGCCATTTTGGACGGATGTTGCACCTTGCACTGTGGATGTTGCACCCAGTAGATATCGATTATTCGGACGTCCATAACTTCTGGCTCGTTTAGAGTTACGGGAGCCATAACCAGTCAAAATGAAGGCCTCAGTGATTTCTACGGCTCTGACAGCTTTCAGCCGTCAATGGATTGTTTAATGCCCAAAAAATACTATCCGAATCTCAATCGGGTCTCGGAAGTTTTTTGCCCTTCGTTTTTACGACACGTGGATTTTTACGGTAAAACTGGATTACCGTGGCTGGTCTTCGATTTACCATCACGGTGAGTGGTGCACCATGGTACCGTTCCATTTAAAATCCATGCACGCATTTCAAAAAGTCGTACGACACTGTTTCGCCATTTCGGACGGATGTTGCACCTTGCACCTTGCACCTTGGATGTTGCACCCTGTAGATATCGATTATTCGGATGGCCATAACTATTGGCTCGTTTAGAGTTAAGGGAGCCATAACCAGTCAAAACGAAGTCCTCAGTGAGTTCTACGGCTCTGATAGCTTTCAGCCATCAACGGATTGTTTAATGCTTAAAAAAGACTATCCGAATCTCAATCGGGTCTCGGAAGTTTTTTACCCTTCGTTTTTTCGACACGTGGATTTTTACGGTAAAACGGGATTACCGTGGCTGGTCTTCGATTTACCATCACTGGAGAGTGGTGCACCTTGGTACCGTTCCGTTTCAAATCCATGCACGCATTTCAAAAAGTCGTAGGACACTGTTTCGCAATTTCGGACGGATGTTGGACCTTGCACCGTGGATGTTGCACCCAGTAGATATCGATTATTCAGACGACCGTAACTTCTGGTTCGTTTAGAGTTAAGGGAGCCATAACCAGTCAAAACGAAGGCCTCAGTGAGTTCTACGGCTCTGACATCTTTCAGCCGTCAATGGAATGTTTAATGCCCAAAAAAGACTATCCGAATCTCAATCGGGTCTTGGAAGTTTTTTACCCTTCGTTTTTTCAACACGTGGATTTTTACGGTAAAACGTGATTACCGTGGCTGGTCTTTGATTTACCATCGCTGGAGAGTGGTGCACCATGGTACCGTTCTGTTTCAAATCCATGCATGCATTTCAAACAGTCGTACGACACTGTTTCGCCATTTCGGACGGATGTTGCACCTTGCACCATGGATGTTGCACCCTGCAGGTATCGATTATTTGGACGGCCATAACTTCTGGCTCGTTTAGAGTTAAGGGAGCCATAACCAGTCCAAACGAAGGTCTCAGTGAGTTCTATGGCTCTGACAGCTTTCAGCCGTCAATGGATTGTTTAATGCCCAAAAAAGACTATCCGAATCTCAATCGGGTCTCGGAAGTTTTTTACCCTTTGTTTTTTCGACATGTGGATTTTTACGGTAAAACGGAAAAACCGTGGCTGGTCTTCGATTTCCATCGCTGGAGAGTGGTGCACCATGGTACCGTTCCGTTCCAAATCCATGAACACATTTCAAAAAGTCGTACGACACTGTTTCGCCATTTCGGACGGATGTTGCACCTTGCACCGTGGATGTTTCATCCTGTAGATATCGATTATTCGGACGGCCATAACTTCTGGCTCGTTTAGAGTTACGGGAGCCATAACCAGTCAAAACGAAGGGCTCAATGAGTTCTACGGCTCTGACCGCTTTCAGCTGTCAATGGATTGTTTAATGACCAAAAAAGACTATCCGAATCTCAATCGGGTCTCGAAAGTTTTTTACCCTTAGTTCTTTCGACACGTGGATTTTTACGGTAAAACGGGATTACCGTAGCTGGTCTTCGATTTACCATCGGTAGAGAGTGGTGCACCATGGTACCGTTCCGTTTCAAATCCATACACGCATTTCAAAACGTCGTACGACACTATTTCGCCATTTCGGACGGATGTTGCACCTTGCACCGTGGATGTTGCACCCTGTAGATATCGATTATTCGGACGGCCATAACTTCTGGCTTGTTTAGAGTTAAGGGAGGCATAACCAGTCAAAACGAAGGTCTCAGTGAGTTCTACGACTCTGACAGCTTTCAGCCTTCAATGGATTGTCTAATGCCGAAAAAAGACTATCCGAATCTCAATCAGGTCTCGGAAGTTTTTCGCCCTTCGTTTTTTCGACACGCGGATTTTTACGGTAAAACTGGATTACCATGGCTGGTTGTAACGACCCGTATTTTACGTGTCGATAAATCGTAGAATTTGCAGGTCGATAGTGTTGATTGTGTTGCCTCTAGCTTGAGTCGTGACCGACTCATAGGGTTGCCGAGTTAAGAAACTATGAGTCGTTAGCGAGTTAGCTTGGGCACGAGTCAACTGTGTGCAAGGTAGCTAACGGGTTAAGGAAATATACGAGATAACGACTCAGTGGGCCTAGGGTCTAAGTCATACACGACTTAGTGGGATAGTGGTTAGGTCGTGTACGAGTTAGTGGAAGTAACGACTTAAGGCTTTGGCCAACCCAGGAAGTTATACGACCTAAGGAGCTAACGAGTTAAGAGGGGTAACGACCTATAGGCTTGTGCGAGTTAGCAAGTTAGGTGATGAGTCGTGACCGACTCATAGGGACCGACTCAAGGGGCTTAGACGACTTAAGGTTGTAGCGGCTTATAGGGGTTAACGGTCTATAAGATCTAAGGCTTAGGTCGGTGGGCCGACTTAGTGGATAAGTCGTTGGGGACTTAGGCTTTTGAGTCGTGTCTCGTGGGATAAGGATTAGGCTTAGGTCGGCCGGGATAAGTCGTATGTGTCTTAAGTCGTGTGACCTTCTTGCTGTGTTGAGTCGTTAGGTCTTTGAGTCGGTAGAATTTAAGTCGGCATCTGGGTTAGTGTTAAGTCGGCAGTATATGTTGTATAGTTAAGTCGCAGGGTCGGCTGTGCTAGGTCGTGAGTCGGCAGGAGATGAGTCGTGGACGACTCATGATGAGTCGGGACCGACTCATGGGGCGACGACTCAGGGAGGTTCCAGCCTATAAATAGAGGGGTTCGGCTCACTTTTTGGCACCAGATTTCGAAGCGACGAAGTGCTGCCATTTTGGAAACTCGACTACAGTATTTTCTTCACTTCTTTCTCTACTTCTATCAAGTGCTAACATCCATTGAAGATTGAAGATCAAGATCAAAGATCAAGAGCCAAAGTTGAAGATTTTCATCCGAAGAAGCTAGATTTCACCGTTTCAAGTGAAATTTCTCCGGATCAAGCTCAAGTCCTTGCTGTCCAGATCTGAAGTTGATTGATTTTAGGTTGTTTTGGTGATTTGGTGAGTGGTAGTTATCTCTCACGCGGATCCAAAGGAGTATATTGGATTGGTGGCATGTTTGGGTGTTAAAGTTAGAGATTTCATGCATTTTTCTTAGATCTAAGTCTAGATCCATGGTTTTTGAAGATGTTTACTTATGCAAGTTTGTTTAATAAGCATTAGAGACAAAACCCATGTTTTATAATTGATAGATCTATGCTAAAAACCATGATTTCACATATGTTGGACTTTTGCTCGTTTATTTACGAAATTCCCATTATAGTTGATATTGCTTAAATTGCTTAATAGATCTTGTTTGAATGATTGATTATTTGAATGTATGATTGATTTGATTGTTTCCAAGTTAGCTAGTAGTTGATTTGGAACAAGATGATGAAAGAGGATTCAAAAGCTATGGAAGAAGGCTCTTGAATGGTGAAAGCTGCTTAAGGCATATGTAGCGGATGTTGAAGCTCATATGTATAGATTGGATGATGTTGAGATGGGACTTTGCCATGATTTGATGAGGCAAACCATGTTGTTGAGTTGAGACTTTGCTTTGATGCGATGAAGCGAAGTATGATGTGAGTCTTGGCTTAATCCAAGCAGGGATCATTCCAAGCATGTTGATAACTTGAAGAGTAGTTCAAGTTGGTTGATAATGGATTGTTCAAGAGGTAGCTTGAGCTTGTATGAGGATAGTCGTCAAGAAGGATGGCTAGGAGGCTTGGATCTCGTCGTTGTTGAAGGTTCTAGCATGCTCAAAAGCAAGAGTACATGGGGCGCCCATAACGACTACAGGTAGGTAGTCGGGACACCCAAAAGACTACAGGTAGGTAGTTGAGTACTCTGGGCAAAGTAGATAAGTCCTAGGCACAAGGCAGTGTGCGGAGTTATGGTTAGAACCGGGGTTACCATTAGCCCTTGACAGATGGTCATTCAACTAACGGTGAAATCGAGGCAAGGATAACAGTGATAGCCAGAGTCATGGATGTTTGGTTGTATTATCATTCGGCTTCGAGAGCGGTGTTTTCTGGGTGCTTATCTGATCTTGGTTTAGGCCTTGGGGGTTTGTATTTGGAAAACATCGTCCTTGACTCGAGTGGTATTTGCTTTACCTTAATTGTCTATGTTGTTATGCTTGCTTCTCCTTAGTGTATGTCTGGGGCTATCACTGTAGAAAGAGGTGGAGTGGGATGGTTTGGTTCCTATTTCTTTTATCCTTTATGCTCTTTTGGTATGCTTGATAGTTGATTTACTGCTCACTAAGACTTTGTCTGACTCAAGGTTTTATGTCTCCTCTTATTACCTTGGGCTGTTCATCCATGTCGGGATGGGCAGACTAGGTAGCAGGTGACAGGTGCTGTGCTAGGAGTTCTACGCTAAAGATGACGAAGACGAGCAGGAGGCTTTGCATATTAGTTTTCTTACTATATGTACTGGGTATCCGCTGCTGTATTTGGTTGAGTGATTTGTAGTGAGGCTTTCATGTATGGATTTGAGTAGATGATTGTATGAAACTACTGTGATGCTTATATGATGATGTTCTGTTCTATGGAGCTTCACTATATTATATTTCTCTATTGTATTTTATCCATGCGCTGTGAGTTATGCGATAGAGATTCTTCTGTTTTGTTTTACCCTGACTATCGTCCATGGCTGCCTGGCACACCTTTTAGCGCATTATTTCCTTGATTTGGTGCGGGAGTCATGGGCGGTCGTCACATTTGGTATCAGAGCTTTGGTTAATCGATTTTAGCCAACGCTCGCTGATGTAACTACGTAAGAGAGACGTAATTGTAATTTGATGGATGATTACTATATATAATATAGTAGTTTAGAAGGGTTTGAACTCCTTATGCAGTTGTTTCTTAAGGTGTTCTAATCATTCTTATTTACAGATATTAAGGATGAGTCGAAGTGAGAGACAAGCTGCGAGGGGTAGCCGTGATGCTAGGGAAGCTGTTGATTATGCTCCTATGTTTGAGGCCATGATGACTTCAATCATGAGGAGAATACCAGCTTCAGGATCATCTGTGGATGTGGGAGTTCAAGTCCAAGCTCCGAGACCGGTGGATTTTGCCAAGCTTTGCAAGGATTATACTGCTCTTGGAGGGAAAGTTTTCTTGGGGACGGAGTCGACTATTGAGGTGCAGAGATGGATTGATGCTTGCAAAAGAATCTTTGGTGACTTAGGGATTGAGGATGCAACTAAGAGGAAGCTTGCATCGAGACAGCTTCAGGGAAGAGCTGCTGATTGGTGGAATTCTATCACCATCGATACTCCAGAAGAAGAGATTACTTGGGAGCAATTCCAAGTTAGATTTGAAGCTAAGTTCATCTCTACTTCCCAGAAATCTGTCTTGTTTAAGAGGTTTGTGGAGCTCAAGCAAGGGGGAAGGCCTGTTCTTGAGTACATTTCTGAGTTTGAAGCTTTGTCTAAGTATGCCAGATCGTATATTGATTCTCCCTACCAGAAGAATGAAAAGTTTGTGACTGGTCTGGATGCTTATCTTGGGAGGCAGTTAGTGGATCATCTGGACGATCCATTTGAGAAGCTTGTGGAAAAAGCTCTTAGGCATGAGAGTTTGTTTCCTAGGGAAAGTTCTGTCGTTTCTGTAACCAGGGAAGGATCTAAACCACAGCAGAGTGGCAATAAGAAGAGGAAACAACAGCAACAGAGGGGTAGGGATGGCCAGAAGAAGCCGAAGAGTGAAGTGACTTGCTATAACTGCCAGCAGAAGGGCCATCTTTACAAAGATTGTAAGAATCCCAAAGTGCCGGGAAAGTGTTACAACTGTGATAAGCTGGGACATATCAAGAAGGATTGTCCAGAACCGAGGAAAGATAGGCAGGTTGTGCAAGCCTATGCTTTGGGGGCTGTTCCATCGTCTTCGAAAGCTCCTACTGCTGAAGAGAAGGGGAAGAGTGTGGTTGTTCAAGGTACTCTTTCTATTTGTGGTGTTCCAGTTAGAGTGTTGTTTGATACTGGAGCGTCGCATTCTTTTGTTTGTGATGATTTGGTAAGCCGGTTAGGTATGAAACCGGATATTGTTGATAGGCCGTTGGTTGTGACTAATCCGGTAGGGGGTTCGTCATGTTTGTGTATGTTATGTCGTGGTCTAGTTGTGTCGAGTCATGATTGCTCGTTTGTTTGTGATTGCTTTGTTCTGAACTTTGCGGGGTTCGGAATTATTTTGGGTATGGACTGGCTTAGGAAGTATGCGGCTAGGATTGATTGTGAGAGGCTTGAGGTGACAGTCGGGAATGTGGAAGGGCGAAAGGTTGTGATACGATGTAAGCATGAAGAAGGCGTCTTCATGAGCTTCATGTATTCGCTAGTTGTTCCACGGGATGGACTGTCATCGGTGCCTATTGTGAATGAGTTTGAGAATGTCTTTGAGGAAGTCAAAGGGTTGCCGCCGCATAGGGAGATCGAGTTTCGTATCGATCTAGTTGAGGGAGCCAGACCTGTTGTGATGCCTCTTAGGCGGATGGCACCGAGGGAGCAGCAAGAGCTGAAGGTGCAAGTTGATGACCTTTTGCGGAAAGGATTCATTCGGAGAAGTGTGTCCGAATGGGGTGCGCCCGTTGTGTTCGCAACCAAAACGGATGGATCGTTGAGGTTGTGTGTTGATTATCGTGAGCTGAATAAGGTGACTAGGAAGAACAAGTATCCATTGCCGAGAATAGATGACTTGTTTGATCAGCTTCACGAGGCTAAGGTGTTTTCTCAGATGGATTTGGCAACGGGATTTCACCAGTTGAGAGTGGCGAAGGATAGTGTGCCGAAGACTGCTTTCAGGACACCATCCGGGTTTTATGAGTGGCTGGTAATGCCGTTTGGGTTGACTAACGCGCCAGCATATTTTGTGGATCTTATGAATAGAGTGTTCAGAGATCAGTTGAATAAGTTCGTGCTTGTGTTCGTGGATGATATTTTGGTTTATTCCAGAACTGAGGAAGAGCACAAGACGCACTTGAGGATTGTTTTAGGAATCTTACGGAAACATCAGCTGAAGGCTAAGTTTTCGAAGTGTCACTTCTGGAAGAATGAAGTGAGGTTCTTAGGTCATGTTATTTCTGGAAATGGAATAGCGGTTGATCCCGCTAAGGTGGCAGCGATCCAGGATTGGGTTAGGCCTAAGAATGCATCTGATGTGAGAAGTTTTCTTGGATTAGCAGGATATTATCGTCGGTTTATCAAAGACTTTTCCAAGATAGCTGCACCGTTGACAGGATTGACGAAGAAGAACCAAGTGTTCAGATGGGATGATAAGTGTGAGCAAGCTTTCGTAATCCTGAAAGAGCGACTGACGAGCGCTCCTGTTTTGACTATTCCAAGTGGGAATGATGAGATGGTGGTTTACACCGATGCATGTGGCACTGGACTAGGAGCGGTGCTAATGCAGAAGCATAAAGTTGTTGCGTATGCTAGTCGACAACTAAAGCCGCATGAAAGGAATTATCCGACTCATGATTTGGAGTTAGCGGCGATTGTGTTTGCTTTGAAGATGTGGAGACACTATCTATTGGGAGTTAGATTCGAGCTGTTTACAGATCATAAGTCGTTGAAGTATCTGTTTTCCCAAAAGGATTTGAATCTTCGACAGCAAAGGTGGCTAGAGTTCTTAGCATCGTATGATTTTGGTATAGCCTATACTCCAGGGAAAGGTAACGCAGTGGCTGATGCGTTAAGTCGAAGACATGCAGGATTGGGAGCCATGTTTTCGGAATGGAAGAGTCTTGAGTATTTGGCTGGATTTGATTTCAGGCCTAGATGTGAATTGGAACCTGAGATGTTGGCAAACTTATCGATAAGGCCTACTCTTGTGGAAAGAATTGGCGAGAGGCAAAGGAGAGATGATAAGCTTATCAAGATTATCCGTGATTTGGAATCCGGATTGGATCCAGAAAAGGATAAAGGATTTGAAGTCGATCGAGAGGGTTGGCTTCGAAAGCAAGGGCGACTAGTTGTTTCCGATGTAGATGGATTGAGAGATGAAGTTCTGAGGGAGAGTCATCACTCGAAGTTGACAATTCATCCAGGTGGAAATAAGATGTATCGGGATATGAAGAGAACCTACTACTGGGAAGGTATGAAGAAGGATGTTGGAAATTTTATTTCCAAGTGTATGAATTGCCAGTTGGTGAAAGCTGAGCAGAAGAAGCCCAGTGGATTGCTTCAGCCATTGGAGGTTCCTACATGGAAGTGGGAGCAAGTGTCGATGGACTTTATCGATGGTCTACCTAGGACAAGAGCAGGGAATGAAGGGATTTGGGTCATAGTAGATCGTTTGACCAAGAGTGCAAGGTTCATTCCTGTTCGATCGACTAGGACTGCATCGAAGTTGGCTGAATTATATGTGAAGTGGATAGTTCGTTTCCATGGTGTTCCGAAGAGTATAGTGAGCGATCGAGATCCATTGTTCACTAGTAGATTTTGGAAGAGCTTCCAGGAAGTTTTGGGAACTGAGTTGTGTTTGAGTACAGCTTATCACCCTCAAACAGATGGTCAGACTGAGAGAGTCAACCGAGTTTTGGAAGATCTTCTTAGAGCATGTGTTTTGGACTTCGGAGGATCATGGGAAGATCACCTTCATTTGGTGGAGTTTGCTTATAATAACAGTTATCAGTCGAGTATCGGTATGGCACCATATGAGGCATTATATGGAAGACCGTGTAACTCTCCGACATGTTGGTTGGAAACTGGAGAAAAGCTGATACTTGGGCCAGAGATGATTCGACAGACTTCAGATTGTATAGAGATCATTCGGCAACGAATGAAGGCAGCCCAAGATCGTCAGAAAAGTTATGCCGATAATCGTCGTAAGGATTTGGAATTCGACGTAGGTGATATGGTTTTTGTGAAGATTTCTCCTCTGAAGAGTGTCATTAGATTCGGGAAGAAAGGAAAGTTAACTCCGAGATTTGTTGGACCATTCCCGATTATCGAGCGTATTGGAAAGCTCGCTTATAGATTGGAGTTACCGGAAAAGATGGCGGGTGTGCACAGTGTTTTTCATGTATCTTATCTACGGAAGTATATGCACGACCCAACTACGGTGGTTTCTGCTGATAGCTGTGAAGACTTGGAGGTTGATCCAGTTGTTTCGAGACCTCGTAAGCCGCTTCGTATTGTTGAAACCGATACGAAACAGCTTAGGAGGAAGACGATTACGTTGCTCAAGGTACAATGGAGTGATGATGTTAACGACTGTACGTGGGAGGAGGAAGAGAGGATGAAGGCAGCTCATCCCGGACTCTTCGAGGTATTGCCCTAAAGTGTCGTGACATCTCATGAATTTGTAGCTTGTTCTAAGTCTTAGAATTCTGCATGCTAGGCTAGAATTGGATGCATGGTTTGTTGATTGCTATGGATGGTAGGCATGCGGAATAATTGTGATTGCTATTGTTTGCTTGGAATTTCGGGGGCGAAATTCCTAAGGGGGAGAGAATGTAACGACCCGTATTTTACGTGTCGATAAATCGTAGAATTTGCAGGTCGATAGTGTTGATTGTGTTGCCTCTAGCTTGAGTCGTGACCGACTCATAGGGTTGCCGAGTTAAGAAACTATGAGTCGTTAGCGAGTTAGCTTGGGCACGAGTCAACTGTGTGCAAGGTAGCTAACGGGTTAAGGAAATATACGAGATAACGACTCAGTGGGCCTAGGGTCTAAGTCATACACGACTTAGTGGGATAGTGGTTAGGTCGTGTACGAGTTAGTGGAAGTAACGACTTAAGGCTTTGGCCAACCCAGGAAGTTATACGACCTAAGGAGCTAACGAGTTAAGAGGGGTAACGACCTATAGGCTTGTGCGAGTTAGCAAGTTAGGTGATGAGTCGTGACCGACTCATAGGGACCGACTCAAGGGGCTTAGACGACTTAAGGTTGTAGCGGCTTATAGGGGTTAACGGTCTATAAGATCTAAGGCTTAGGTCGGTGGGCCGACTTAGTGGATAAGTCGTTGGGGACTTAGGCTTTTGAGTCGTGTCTCGTGGGATAAGGATTAGGCTTAGGTCGGCCGGGATAAGTCGTATGTGTCTTAAGTCGTGTGACCTTCTTGCTGTGTTGAGTCGTTAGGTCTTTGAGTCGGTAGAATTTAAGTCGGCATCTGGGTTAGTGTTAAGTCGGCAGTATATGTTGTATAGTTAAGTCGCAGGGTCGGCTGTGCTAGGTCGTGAGTCGGCAGGAGATGAGTCGTGGACGACTCATGATGAGTCGGGACCGACTCATGGGGCGACGACTCAGGGAGGTTCCAGCCTATAAATAGAGGGGTTCGGCTCACTTTTTGGCACCAGATTTCGAAGCGACGAAGTGCTGCCATTTTGGAAACTCGACTACAGTATTTTCTTCACTTCTTTCTCTACTTCTATCAAGTGCTAACATCCATTGAAAATTGAAGATCAAGATCAAAGATCAAGAGCCAAAGTTGAAGATTTTCATCCGAAGAAGCTAGATTTCACCGTTTCAAGTGAAATTTCTCCGGATCAAGCTCAAGTCCTTGCTGTCCAGATCTGAAGTTGATTGATTTTAGGTTGTTTTGGTGATTTGGTGAGTGGTAGTTATCTCTCACGCGGATCCAAAGGAGTATATTGGATTGGTGGCATGTTTGGGTGTTAAAGTTAGAGATTTCATGCATTTTTCTTAGATCTAAGTCTAGATCCATGGTTTTTGAAGATGTTTACTTATGCAAGTTTGTTTAATAAGCATTAGAGACAAAACCCATGTTTTATAATTGATAGATCTATGCTAAAAACCATGATTTCACATATGTTGGACTTTTGCTCGTTTATTTACGAAATTCCCATTATAGTTGATATTGCTTAAATTGCTTAATAGATCTTGTTTGAATGATTGATTATTTGAATGTATGATTGATTTGATTGTTTCCAAGTTAGCTAGTAGTTGATTTGGAACAAGATGATGAAAGAGGATTCAAAAGCTATGGAAGAAGGCTCTTGAATGGTGAAAGCTGCTTAAGGCATATGTAGCGGATGTTGAAGCTCATATGTATAGATTGGATGATGTTGAGATGGGACTTTGCCATGATTTGATGAGGCAAACCATGTTGTTGAGTTGAGACTTTGCTTTGATGCGATGAAGCGAAGTATGATGTGAGTCTTGGCTTAATCCAAGCAGGGATCATTCCAAGCATGTTGATAACTTGAAGAGTAGTTCAAGTTGGTTGATAATGGATTGTTCAAGAGGTAGCTTGAGCTTGTATGAGGATAGTCGTCAAGAAGGATGGCTAGGAGGCTTGGATCTCGTCGTTGTTGAAGGTTCTAGCATGCTCAAAAGCAAGAGTACATGGGGCGCCCATAACGACTACAGGTAGGTAGTCGGGACACCCAAAAGACTACAGGTAGGTAGTTGAGTACTCTGGGCAAAGTAGATAAGTCCTAGGCACAAGGCAGTGTGCGGAGTTATGGTTAGAACCGGGGTTACCATTAGCCCTTGACAGATGGTCATTCAACTAACGGTGAAATCGAGGCAAGGATAACAGTGATAGCCAGAGTCATGGATGTTTGGTTGTATTATCATTCGGCTTCGAGAGCGGTGTTTTCTGGGTGCTTATCTGATCTTGGTTTAGGCCTTGGGGGTTTGTATTTGGAAAACATCGTCCTTGACTCGAGTGGTATTTGCTTTACCTTAATTGTCTATGTTGTTATGCTTGCTTCTCCTTAGTGTATGTCTGGGGCTATCACTGTAGAAAGAGGTGGAGTGGGATGGTTTGGTTCCTATTTCTTTTATCCTTTATGCTCTTTTGGTATGCTTGATAGTTGATTTACTGCTCACTAAGACTTTGTCTGACTCAAGGTTTTATGTCTCCTCTTATTACCTTGGGCTGTTCATCCATGTCGGGATGGGCAGACTAGGTAGCAGGTGACAGGTGCTGTGCTAGGAGTTCTACGCTAAAGATGACGAAGACGAGCAGGAGGCTTTGCATATTAGTTTTCTTACTATATGTACTGGGTATCCGCTGCTGTATTTGGTTGAGTGATTTGTAGTGAGGCTTTCATGTATGGATTTGAGTAGATGATTGTATGAAACTACTGTGATGCTTATATGATGATGTTCTGTTCTATGGAGCTTCACTATATTATATTTCTCTATTGTATTTTATCCATGCGCTGTGAGTTATGCGATAGAGATTCTTCTGTTTTGTTTTACCCTGACTATCGTCCATGGCTGCCTGGCACACCTTTTAGCGCATTATTTCCTTGATTTGGTGCGGGAGTCATGGGCGGTCGTCACAATGTTGCACCCTGTAGATATCGATTATTCGGACGGCAATAACTTCTGCCTCGTTTAGTGTTACGGGAGCCATAACCAGTCAAAACGAAGGCCTCAGTGATTTCTACGGCTCTGACAGCTTTCAGCTGTCAATGGATTGTTTAATGCCCAAAAAAGACCATCCGAATCTCAATCGGATCTAGGAAGTTTTTTACCCTTCGTTTTTTCGACACGTGGATTTTTATGGTAAAACGGGATTACCGTGGCTGGTCTTTGATTTACCATCGCTGGAGAGTGCTGCACCATGGTACCGTTTCGTTTCAAATCCATGCACGCATTTCAAAAAGTCGTACGACACTGTTTCGCCATTTCGGACGGATGTTGCACCTTGCAACGTGGATGTTGCACCCTGTAGATATCGATTATTCGGACGGCCATAACTTCTGCCTCGTTTAGAGTTTCGGGAGCCATAACCAGTCAAAACGAAGGCCTCAGTGACTTCTACGGTTCTGACAGCTTTCAGCCGTCAATGGATTGTTTAATGCCCAAAAAAGACTATCCGAATCTCAATCGGGTCTCGGAAGTTTTTTACCCTTCGTTTTTTTGACACATAGATTTTTACGGTAAAACGGGATTACCGTGGCTGGTCTTCGATTTACCATCGCTGGAGAGTGGTGCACCATGGTACCATTCCGTTTCAAATCCATGAACGCATTTCAAAAAGTCGTACGACACTGTTTCTCCATTTCGGACGGATGTTGCACCTTGCACCGTGGATGTTGCACCCTGTAGATATCGATTATTCGAACGGCCATAACTTCTGGCTCGTTTAGAGTTACGGGAGCCATAACCAGTCAAAACGAAGGCCTCTATGAGTTCTACGGCACTGACTACTTTCAGCCATCAATGGATTGTTTAATGCCCAAAAAAGACTATCCGAATCACAATCGGGTCTCGGAAGTATTTTACCCTTCGTTTTTTCGACACGTGGATTTTTACGGCAAAACAGGATTACCGTGGCTGGTATTCGATTTACCATCGCTAGAGAGTGGTGCACCATGGTACCGTTCCGTTTCAAATCCATGCACGCATTTCAAAAAGTTGTACGACACTGTTTCGACATTTCGGACGGATGTTGCACCTTTGCACCGTGGATGTTGCTCCCTGTAGATATCGATTATTCGGACGGCCATAACTTCTGGCTCGTTTAGAGTTACGGGAGCCATAACCAGTCAAAACGAAGGCCTCAGTGAGTTCTACGGCTCTAATGGCTTTCAGCCGTCAATGGATTGTTTAATACCCAAAAAAGACTATCCGAATCTCAATCGGGTCTCGGAAGTATTTTACCCTTCCTTTTTTCGACACGTGGATTTTTACAGTAAAACTGGATTACCGTGGCTGGTCTTCGATTTGCCATCACTAGAGAGTCGTTCACCATGGTACCATTCCGTTTCAAATCCATGCACGCATTTCAAAAAGTCGTACGACACTGTTTCGCCATTTCGGACGGATGTTGTACCTTGCACCGCGGATGTTGCACCCTGCAGATATCGATTATTCGGACGGCCATAACTTCTGGCTCATTTAGAGTTACGGGAGCCATAACCAGTCAAAACGAAGGCCTCTGTAAGTTCTACAGCTCTGACGGCTTTTTGCCATCAATGGATTGTTTAATGCCCAAAAAAGACTATCCAAATCTCAATCGGGTCTTGTAACTTTTTTTTTACCCTTCGTTTTTTCGACACGTGGATTTTTACGGTAAAACGGGATTACCGTGGCTGGTCTTCTATTTACCATCACTGGAGATTGGTGCACCATGGTACCGTTCCGTTTCAAATCCATGCACGCATTTCAAAAAGTCGTACGACGCAGTTTCGCCATTTCGGACGGATGTTGCACCTTGCACCGTGGATGTTGCACCCTGTAGATATCGATTATTCGGACGACCATAACTTCTGGCTCGTTTGGAGTTACGAGAGCATTAACCATTCAAAACAAAGGCCTTAGTGAGTTCTACGGCTCTGACAGCTTTCAGCCGTCAATGGATTGTTTAATGCCCAAAAAAGACTATCCGAATCTCAATCGGGTCTTGGAAGTTTTTTACCCTTGTTCACGTGGATTTTTACGGTAAAACAGGATTACCGTGGCTGGTCTTCGATTTACCATCGCTGGAGAGTGGTGCACCATGGTATCGTTCCGTTTCAAATCCATGCACGCATTTCAAAAGGTCGTACGACACTGTTTCGCCATTTCGGACGGATGTTGCACCTTGCACCGTGGATGTTGCACCCTGTAGATATCGATTATTCGGACGGCCATAACATCTGCCTCGTTTAGAGTTACGGGAGCTATAACCAATCAAAACGAAGGCCTCAGCGGGTTCTACGGCTCTGACAGCTTTTAGCCGTCAATGGATTGTTTAATGCCCAAAAAAGACTATCGGAATCTCAATAGGGTCTAGGAAGCTTTTAACCTTCGTTTTTTCGACACATGGATTTTTACGATAAAACAGGATTACCGTGGCTGGTCTTCGATTTACCATCGCTGGAGAGTGGTGCACCATGGTACCGTTCCGTTTCAAATCCATGCACGCATTTCAAAAAGTCGTGCGACACTGTTTCGCCATTTCGGACGGATGTTGCACCTTGCACCGTGGATGTTGCACCCTGTAGATATTGATTATTCGGACGGCCATAACTTCTACCTCGTTTTGAGTTATGGGAGCCATAACCAGTCAAAACGAAGGCCTCAGTGAGTTCAACGGCTCTGACAGCTTTCAACCGTCAATGGATTGTTTAATGCCCAAAAAAGACAATCCGAATCTCAATCGGGTCTCGGAAGTTTTTTACCCTCCGTTTTTTCGACACGTGGATTTTTATGGTAAAACGGGATTACCGTGGCTGGTCTTTGATTTACCATCGCCGGAGAGTGGTGCACAATGGTACCATTCCATTTCAAATCCATGCACGCTTTTCAAAAGGTCGTATGATACTGTTTTGCCATTTCGGACGGATGTTGCACCTTGCACCGTGGATGTTGCACCCTGTAGATATCGATTATTCGGACGGCCAAAACTTCTGCCTCGTTTAGAGTCACGGAAGCCATAACCAGTCAAAACGAAGGCCTCTGTGAGTTCTATGGCTCTGACAGCTTTCAGCCGTCAATGGATTGTTTAATGCCCAAAAAAGACTATCCGAATCTCAATCGGGTCTAGGAAGTTTTTTACCCTTCGTTTTTTCGACACGTGGATTTTTATGGTAAAAGGGATTACCGTGGCTGGTCTTCGATTTACCATCGCTGGAGAGTGGTACACCATGGTGCCGGTCCGTTTCAAATCTATGCACGCATTTCAAAAAGTCGTACGACACTGTTTCGCCATTTCGGACGTATGTTGCACCTTGCACCGTGGATGTTGCACCCTGTAGATATCGATTATTCGGACGGCCATAACTTCTGCCTCGTTTAGAGTTACGGGAGCCATAACCAGTCAAAACGAAGGCCTCAGTGAGTACTACGGCTCTGATAGCTTTCAGCCATCAGTGGATTGTTTAATGCCCAAAAAAGACTATCCGAATCTCAATCGGGTCTCGGAAGTTTTTTACCCTTTGTTTTTTTTGACACGTGGATTTTTACGGAAAAACCGGATTACCATGGTTGGTCTTCGATTTACCATCGCTGGAGAGTGGTGCACCATGGTACCGTTTCGTTTCAAATCGATGCACGCATTTCAAAAAGTCGTACGACACTGTTTCGCCATTTCGGACGGATGTTGCACCTTGCACCGTGGATGTTGCACCCTGTAGATATCGATTATTCGGACGGCCATAACTTCTGGCTCATTTAGAGTTACGGGAGCCATAACCAGTCAAAACGAAGGCCTCTGTAAGTTCTACGGCTCTGACGGCTTTTTGCCATCAATGGATTGTTTAATGCCCAAAAAAGACTATCCAAATCTCAATCGGGTCTTGTAACTTTTTTTTTACCCTTCGTTTTTTCGACACGTGGATTTTTACGGTAAAACGGGATTACCGTGGCTGGCCTTCGATTTACCATCACTGGAGATTGGTGCACCATGGTGCCGTTCCGTTTCAAATCCATGCACGCATTTCAAAAAGTCGTACGACGCAGTTTCGCCATTTTGGACGAATGTTGCACCTTGCACCGTGGATGTTGCACCTTGTAGATATCGATTATTCGGACGGCGATAACTTCTGGCTCGTTTAGAGTTACGAGAGCATTAACCATTCAAAACAAAGGCCTCAGTGAGTTCTACGGCTCTGACAGCTTTCAGCCGTCAATGGATTGTTTAATGCCCAAAAAAGACTATCCGAATCTCAATCGGGTCTTGAAAGTTTTTTACCCTTGTTCACGTGGATTTTTACGGTAAAACAGGATTACCGTGGCTGGTCTTCGATTTACCATCGCTGGAGAGTGGTGCACCATGGTATCGTTCCGTTTCAAATCCATGCACGCATTTCAAAAGGTCGTACGACACTATTTCGCCATTTCGGACGGATGTTGCACCTTGCACCGTGGATGTTGCACCCTGTAGATATCGATTATTCGGACGGCCATAACATCTGCCTCGTTTAGAGTTACGGGAGCTATAACCAGTCAAAACGAAGGCCTCAGCGGGTTCTACGGCTCTGACAGCTTTTAGCCGTCAATGGATTGTTTAATGCCCAAAAAAGACTATCGGAATCTCAATAGGGTCTAGGAAGTTTTTAACCTTCGTTTTTTCGACACATGGATTTTTACGGTAAAACAGGATTACCGTGGCTGGTCTTCGATTTACCATCGCTGGAGAGTGGTGCACCATGGTACCGTTCCGTTTCCAATCCATGCACGCATTTCAAAAAGTCGTGCGACACTGTTTCGCCATTTCGGACGGATGTTGCACCTTGCACCGTGGATGTTGCACACTGTAGATATTGATTATTCGGACGGCCATAACTTCTACCTCGTTTTGAGTTATGGGAGCCATAACCAGTCAAAACGAAGGCCTCAGTGAGTTCGACGGCTCTGACAGCTTTCAACCGTCAATGGATTGTTTAATGCCCAAAAAAGACAATCCGAATCTCAATCGGGTCTCGGAAGTTTTTTACCCTCCGTTTTTTCGACACGTGGATTTTTATGGTAAAACGGGATTACCGTGGCTGGCCTTTGATTTACCATCGCTGGAGAGTGGTACACCATGGTGCCGGTCCGTTTCAAATCTATGCACGCATTTCAAAAAGTCGTACGACACTGTTTCGCCATTTCGGACGTATGTTGCACCTTGCACCGTGGATGTTGCACCCTGTAGATATCGATTATTCGGACGGCCATAACTTCTGCCTCGTTTAGAGTTACGGGAGCCATAACCAGTCAAAACGAAGGCCTCAGTGAGTACTACGGCTCTGACAGCTTTCAGCCATCAGTGGATTGTTTAATGCCCAAAATATACTATCCGAATCTCAATCTGGTCTAGAAAGTTTTTTACCCTTCGTTTTTTCGACACGTTGATTTTTACGGTAAAACGGGATTACCGTGGTTGGTCTTCGATTTACCATCGCTGGAGAGTGGTGCACCATGGTACCGTTTCGTTTCAAATCGATGCACGCATTTCAAAAAGTCGTACGACACTGTTTCGCCATTTCGGACGGATGTTGCACCTTGCACCGTGGATGTTGCACCCTGTAGATATCGATTATTCGGACGGCCATAACTTCTGGCTCGTTTAGAGTTACGAGAGACATAACCATTCAAAACAAAGGCATCAGTGAGTTCTACGGCTCTGACAGCTTTCAGCCGTCAATGAATTGTTTAATGCCTAAAAAAGACTATCCGAATCTCAATCGGGTCTCGGAAGTTTTTTTACCCTTCGTTTTTTCGACACGTGGATTTTTACGGTAAAATGGGATTACCGTTTCCGGTCTTCGATTTACCATCGCTGGAGAGTGGTGCACCATGGTACCGTTCCGTTTCAAATCCATACATGCATTTCAAAAAGTCATACGACACTGTTTCGCCATTTCGGACAAATGTTGCACCTTGCACCGTGGATGTTGCACCCTGTAGATATCGATTATTCGGACGGCAATAACTTCTGCCTCGTTTGGAGTTACGGGAGCCATAACCAGTCAAAACGAAGGCCTCAGTGAGTTCTACGGGTCTGACAGCTTTCAGCTGTCAATGGATTGTTTAATGCCCAAAAAAGACTATCCGAATCTCAATCGGATCTAGGAAGTTTTTTACCCTTCGTTTTTTCGACACGTGGATTTTTATGGTAAAATGGGATTACCGTGGCTGGCCTTTGATTTACCATCGCTGGAGAGTGGTGCGCCATGGTACCGTTTCGTTTCAAATCCATGCACGCATTTCAAAAAGTCATACGACGCTGTTTCTCCATTTCGGACGGATGTTGCACCTTGCACCGTGGATGTTGCACCCTGTAGATATCGATTATTCGGACGACCATAACTTCTGACTCGTTTAAGGTTACGGGAGCCATAACAAGTCCAAACGAAGGCCTCAGTGAGTTCTACGGCTATGACAGCTTTCAGCCGTCAATGGATTGTTTAATGTCCAAAAAAGACTATCCGAATCTCAATAGGGTCTCGGAAGTTTTTTACCCTTCGTTTTTTTCGACACGTGGATTTTTACGGTAAAACGGGATTACCGTGGTTGGTCTTCGATTTACCATCGCTGGAGAGTGGTGCACCATGGTACCGTTCCATTTTAAATCCATGCACGTATTCCAAAAATTCTTACGACGCTGTTTCGCCATTTCGGACGGATGTTGCACCTTGCACCGTGGATGTTGCACCCTGTAGATATCGATTATTCGGACGGCCAAAACTTCTGCCTCGTTTAGAGTCACGGAAGTCATAACCAGTCAAAACGAAGGCCTCTGTGAGTTCTATGGCTCTGACAGCTTTCAGCCGTCAATGGATTGTTTAATGCCCAAAAAAGACTATCCGAATCTCAATCGGGTCTAGGAAGTTTTTACCCTTCGTTTTTTCGACACGTGGATTTTTATGGTAAAACGGGATTACCGTGGCTGGTCTTCGATTTACCATCGCTGGAGAGTGGTACACCATGGTGCCGGTCCGTTTCAAATCTATGCACGCATTTCGAAAAGTCGTACGACACTGTTTCGCCATTTCGGACGTATGTTGCACCTTGCACCGTGGATGTTGCACCCTGTAGATATCGATTATTCGGACGGCCATAACTTCTGCCTCGTTTAGAGTTACGGGAGCCATAACCAGTCAAAACGAAGGCCTCAGTGAGTACTACGGCTCTGACAGCTTTCAGCCATCAGTGGATTGTTTAATGCCCAAAAAATACTATCCGAATCTCAATCTGGTCTAGAAAGTTTTTTACCCTTCGTTTTTTCGACACGTTGATTTTTACGGTAAAACGGGATTACCGTGGTTGGTCTTCGATTTACCATCGCTGGAGAGTGGTGCACCATGGTACCGTTTCGTTTCAAATTGATGCACGCATTTCAAAAAGGCGTACGACACTGTTTCGCCATTTCGGACGGATGTTGCACCTTGCACCGTGGATGTTGCACCCTGTAGATATCGATTATTCGGACGGCCAAAACTTCTGCCTCGTTTAGAGTCACGGAAGTCATAACCAGTCAAAACGAAGGCCTCTGTGAGTTCTATGGCTCTGATAGCTTTCAGCCGTCAATGGATTGTTTAATGCCCAAAAAAGACTATCCGAATCTCAATCGGGTCTAGGAAGTTTTTTACCCTTCGTTTTTTCGACACGTGGATTTTTATGGTAAAACGGGATTACCGTGGCTGGTCTTCGATTTACCATCGCTGGAGAGTGGTACACCATGGTGCCGGTCCGTTTCAAATCTATGCACGCATTTCAAAAAGTCGTACGACACTGTTTCGCCATTTCGGACGTATGTTGCACCTTGCACCGTGGATGTTGCACCCTGTAGATATCGATTATTCGGACGGCCATAACTTCTGCCTCGTTTAGAGTTACGGGAGCCATAACCAGTCAAAACGAAGGCCTCAGTGAGTACTACGGCTCTGACAGCTTTCAGCCATCAGTGGATTGTTTAATGCCCAAAAAATACTATCCGAATCTCAATCTGGTCTAGAAAGTTTTTTACCCTTCGTTTTTTCGACACGTTGATTTTTACGGTAAAACGGGATTACCGTGGTTGGTCTTCGATTTACCATCGCTGGAGAGTGGTGCACCATGGTACCGTTTCGTTTCAAATCGATGCACGCATTTCAAAAAGTCGTACGACACTGTTTCGCCATTTCGGACGGATGTTGCACCTTGCACCGTGGATGTTGCACCCTGTAGATATCGATTATTCGGACGGCCATAACTTCTGGCTCGTTTAGAGTTACGAGAGACATAACCATTCAAAACAAAGGCATCAGTGAGTTCTACGGCTCTGACAGCTTTCAGCCGTCAATGAATTGTTTAATGCCTAAAAAAGACTATCCGAATCTCAATCGGGTCTCGGAAGTTTTTTTACCCTTCGTTTTTTCGACACGTGGATTTTTACGGTAAAATGGGATTACCGTTTCCGGTCTTCGATTTACCATCGCTGGAGAGTGGTGCACCATGGTACCGTTCCGTTTCAAATCCATACATGCATTTCAAAAAGTCATACGACACTGTTTCGCCATTTCGGACAAATGTTGCACCTTGCACCGTGGATGTTGCACCCTGTAGATATCGATTATTCGGACGGCAATAACTTCTGCCTCGTTTGGAGTTACGGGAGCCATAACCAGTCAAAACGAAGGCCTCAGTGAGTTCTACGGGTCTGACAGCTTTCAGCTGTCAATGGATTGTTTAATGCCCAAAAAAGACTATCCGAATCTCAATCGGATCTAGGAAGTTTTTTACCCTTCGTTTTTTCGACACGTGGATTTTTATGGTAAAATGGGATTACCGTGGCTGGCCTTTGATTTACCATCGCTGGAGAGTGGTGCGCCATGGTACCGTTTCGTTTCAAATCCATGCACGCATTTCAAAAAGTCATACGACGCTGTTTCTCCATTTCGGACGGATGTTGCACCTTGCACCGTGGATGTTGCACCATGTAGATATCGATTATTCGGACGACCATAACTTCTGGCTCGTTTAAGGTTACGGGAGCCATAACAAGTCCAAACGAAGGCCTCAGTGAGTTCTACGGCTATGACAGCTTTCAGCCGTCAATGGATTGTTTAATGTCCAAAAAAGACTATCCGAATCTCAATAGGGTCTCGGAAGTTTTTTACCCTTCGTTTTTTTCGACACGTGGATTTTTACGGTAAAACGGGATTACCGTGGTTGGTCTTCGATTTACCATCGCTGGAGAGTGGTGCACCATGGTACCGTTCCGTTTTAAATCCATGCACGTATTCCAAAAATTCTTACGACGCTGTTTCGCCATTTCGGACGGATGTTGCACCTTGCACCGTGGATGTTGCACCCTGTAGATATCGATTATTCGGACGGCCATAACTTCTGCCTCGTTTAGAGTTACGGGAGCCATAACTAGTCAAAACGAAGGCCTCAGTGAGTTCTACGGATCTGATAGCTTTCAACCATCAATGGATTGTTTAATGCCCAAAAAAGACTATCCGAATCTCAATCGGGTCTCGGAAGTTTTTACCCTTCGTTTTTTTTGACACGCGGATTTTTACGGTAAAACGGGATTACCGTGGTTGGTCTTCGATTTGCCATCGCTGGTGAGTGGTGCACCATGGTACCGTTTCGTTTCAAATCCATGCACGCATTTCAAAAAGTCATACGACGCTGTTTCTCCATTTCGGACGGATGTTGCACCTTGCACGTGGATGTTGCACCCTGTAGATATCGATTATTCGGACGACCATAACTTCTGGCTCGTTTAGAGTTACGGGAGCCATAACCAGTCAAAACGAAGGCCTCTGTGAGTTCGACGGCTATGACAGCTTTCAGCCGTCAATGGATTGTTTAATGTCCAAAAAAGACTATCTGAATCTCAATAGGGTATTGGAAGTTTTTTACCCTTCGTTTTTTTCGACACGTGGATTTTTACGGTAAAACGGGAATACCGTGGTTGGTCTTCGATTTACCATCGCTGGAGAGTGGTGCACCATGGCACCATTCCGTTTCAAATCCATGCACGCATTTCAAAAAGTCGTACGACAATGTTTCGCCATTTCGGACGGATGTTGCACCTTGCACCGTGGATGTTGCACCCTGTAGATATCGATTATTCGGACGGCCATAACTTCTGCCTCGTTTAGATTTACAGGAGCCATAACCAGTCAAAACGAATGCCCTAGTGAGTTCTACGGCTTTGACGGCTTTCAGCCGTCAATGGATTGTTTAATGCCCAAAAAAGACTATCCGAATCTCAATCGGGTCTCGGAAGTTTTTTACCCTTCGTTTTTTCGACACGTGGATTTTTACGGTAAAACGGGATAACCGTGGCTGGTCTTCGATTTACCATCGCTGGAGAGTGGTGCATCATGGTACCATTCTGGTTCAAATCCATGCACACGTTTCAAAAAGTCGTACGACACTGTTTCGCCATTTCGGACGGATGTTGCACCTTGCACCGTGGATGTTTCACCCTGTAGATATCGTTGATTCGGACGGCCATAACTTCTGCCTCGTTTAAAGTTACGGGAGCCATAACCAGTCAAAACGAAGCCCTGAGTTCTACGGCTCTTACAGCTTTCAGTCGTCAATGGATTGTTTAATGCCCAAAAAAGACTATCCGAATCTCAAGCAGGTCTTGGAAGTTTTTTACCCTTCGTTTTTTTCCACACTTGGATTTTTACGGTAAAACGGGATTACCGTGGTTGGTCTTCGATTTACCATCGCTGGAGAGTCGTGCACCATGGTACCATTTCGTTTCAACTCCATGAACGCATTTCAAAAAGTCGTACGACGCTGTTTCGCCATTTCGGACGGATGTTGCACCTTGCACCGTGGATATTGCACCCTGTAGATATCGATTATTCGGACGGCCATAACTTCTGCCTCATTTAGAGTTACGGGAGCCATAACAAGTCAAAACGTAGGCCTCAGTGAGTTTTACGGCTCTGATAGCTTTTAGCCGTCAATGGATTGTTTAATGCCCAAAAAAGACTATCTGAATCTCATTCGGGTCTTGGAAGTTTTTTACCCTTCGTTTTTTTCGACACGTGGATTTTTATGGTAAAACGGGATTACCGTGGTTGGTCTTCGATTTACCATAGCTGGAGAGTGGTGCACCATGGTATCGTTCCGTTTCAAATCCATGCACGCATTTCAAAAAGTCGTACGACACTGTTTCGCCATTTCGGACGGATGTTGCACCTTGCACCGTGGATGTTGCACCCTGTAGATATCGATTATTCGGACGGCCATAACTTCTGCCTCGTTTAGAGTTACGGGAGCCATAACCAGTCAAAACGAAGGACTCAGTGACCGCTTTCAGCTGTCAATGGATTGTTTAATGCCCAAAAAAGACTATCCGAATGTCAATCGGGTCTTGGAAGTTTTTTACCCTTCGTTTTTTTCGACACGTGGATTTTTATGGTAAAACGGGATTACCGTGGTTGGTCTTCGATTTACCATCGCTGAAGAGTGGTGCACCATGGTACCGTTCCGTTTCAAATCCATGCACGCATTTCAAAAAGTCGTACGACGCTGTTTCGCCATTTCGGACGGATGTTGCACCTTGCACCGTGGATGTTGCACCCTGTAGATATCGATTATTCGGACGGCCATAACTTCTGCCTCGTTTAGAGTTACGGGAGCCATAACCAGTCAAAACAAAGCCTCAGCGAGTTCTACGGCTCTGACAGCTTTCAGCCTTCAATGGATTGTTCAATGCCCAAAAAAGACTATCCGAATCTCAATCGGGTCTAGGACGTTTTTTACGCTTCGTTTTTTCGACACGTGGATTTTTACGGTAAAACGGGATTACCGTGGTTGGTCTTCGATTTACCATCGCTGCAGAGTGGTGCACCATGGTACTGTTCCGTTTCAAATCCATGCACGCATTTCAAAAAGTCGTACAACACTGTTTCGCCATTTCGGACGGATGTTGCACCTTGCACGGTGGATGTTGCACCCTGTAGATATCGATTATTCGGACGGCCATAACTTCTGGCTCGTTTAGAGTTACGGGAGCCATAACCAGTCAAAACGAAGGCCTCTGTGAGTTCTATAGCTCTGACAGCTTTCAGCCGTCAATGGATTGTTTAATGACCAAAAAAGATATCTGAATCTCAATCGGGTCTCGGAAGTTTTTTACCCTTCGTTTTTTCGACAAGTGAGTTTTACGGTAAAACGGGATTACCGTGGCTGGTCTTCGATTTACCATAGCTGGAGAGTGGTTCAACATGGTATCGTTCCGTTTCAAATCCATGCACGCATTTCAAAAAGTCGTACGACACTGTTTCGCCATTTCGGACGGATGTTGTATCTTGCACCGTGGATGTTGCACCCTGTTGATATCGATTATTCGGACAGCCATAACTTCTGGCTCATTTAGAGTTACGGGAGCCATAACCAGTCAAAACGAAGGCCTCTTTGAGTTCTACGGCTCTGACGTCTTTCTGCCGTCAATGGATTGTTTAATGCCCAAAAAAGACTATCCGAATCTCAATCGGGTCTCGGAAGTTTTTTACCCTTCGTTTTTTCGACACGTGGATTTTTACGGTAAAACGGGATTACCGTGGCTGGTCTTCGATTTACCATCCCTGGAGAGTGGTGCATCATGGTAACGTTCCAGTTCAAATCCATGCACGCATTTCAAAAAGTCGTACGACACTGTTTCGCCATTTCGGACGGATGTTGCAACATGCACCGTGCATGTTGCACCCTGTAGATATCGATTATTCGGACGGCCATAACTTCTGCCTCGTTTAGAGTTACAGGAGCCATAACCAGTCAAAACGAAGGCCTCAGTGAGTTCTAGGGCTCCGACGGCTTTCAGCCGTCAACGGATTTTTTAATGCCCAAAAATGACTTTCCGAATCTCAATCGGGTCTCGGAAGTTTTTTACCCTTCCGTTTTTCGACACGTGAGTTTTACGGTAAAACGGGTTTACCGTGGCTGGTCTTCGATTTACCATTGTTGGAGAGTGGTGCACAATGGTATCGTTCCGTTTCAAATCCATGCACGCATTTCAAAAAGTCGTACGACACTGTTTCGCCATTTCGGACGGATGTTGCACCTTGCACCGTGGATGTTGCACCCTGTAGATATCGATTATTCGGACGGCCATAACTTCTGCCTCGTTTAGAGTTACGAGAGCCATAACCAGTCAAAACGAAGGCCTCAGTGACCGCTTTCAGCCGTCAATGGATTGTTTAATGCCCAAAAAATACTATCCGAATCTCAGTCGGGTCTCGGAAGTTTTTTACCCTTCGTTTTTTTCGACACGTGGATTTTTACGGTAAAACGGGATTACCGTGGTTGGTCTTCGATTTACCATCGCTGGAGAGTGGTGCACCATGGTACCGTTCCGTTTCAAATCCATGCACGCATTTCGAAAAATCGTACGACACTGTTTCGCCATTTCGGACGGATGTTGGACCTTGCACCGTGGTTGTCGCACCCTGTAGATATCGATTATTCGGACGGCCATAACTTCTGGCTCATTTAGAGTTACGGGAGCCATAACCAGTCAAAACGAAGGCCGCTATGAGTTCTACGGCTCTTACGGATTTCAGCCGTCAATGGATTGTTTAATGCCCAAAAAAGACTATCCGAATCACAATCAGGTCTCGAAAGTTTTTTACCCTTCGTTTTTTCGACACGTGGATTTTTACGGTAAAACGGGATTACCGTGGCTGGTCTTCGATTTACCATCGCTGGAGAGTGGTGCATCATGGTACCGTTCCGTTTCAAATTCATGCACGCATTTCAAAAAGTCGTACGACACTGTTTCGCCATTTCGGACGGACGTTGCACCTTGCACCGTGGATGTTGCACCCAGTAGATATCGATTATTCGGACGGCCATAACTTCTGCCTTGTTTAGAGTTACGGGAGCCATAACCAGTCAAAACGAAGGCCTTAGTGAGTTCTACAGCTTTGACGGCTTTCAGCCGTCAATGAATTGTTTAATGCCCAAAAAAGACTATCCGAATCTCAATCGGGTCTCGGAAGTTTTTTACCCTTCGTTTTTTCGACACATGGATTTTTACGGTAAAACAGGATTACCGTGGCTGGTCTTCAATTTACCATCGCTGGAGAGTGGTGCACCATGTTACCGTTCCGTTTCAAATCCATGCACGCATTTCAAAAAGTCGTACGACACTGTTTCGCCATTTCGGACGGATGTTGCACCTTGCACCGTGGATGTTGCACCCTGTAGATATCGATTATTCGGACGGACATAACTTCTGCCTCGTTTAGAGTTACGGGAGCCATAACCAGTCAAAACGAAGGCCTCAGCGAGTTCTACGGCTCTGACAGCTTTCAGCCGTCAATGGATTGTTTAATTCCCAAAAAAGACTATCCGAATCTCAATCGAGTCTAGGATGTTTTTTACCCTTCGTTTTTTCGACACGTGGATTTTTACGGTAAAACAGGATTACCGTGGCTGGTCTTGGATTTACCATCGCTGGAGAGTGGTTCACCAAGGTACCGTTCCTTTTCAAATCCATGCACGCATGTCAAAAAGTCGTACGACACTGTTTCGCCATTTCGGACGGATGTTGCACCTTGCACCGTGGATGTTGCACCCTGTAGATATCGATTATTCGGACGGCCATAACTTCTGCCTCGTTTAGAGTTACGGGAGCCATGACCAGTCAAAACGAATGCCTCAGTGAGTTCTATGGCTCTGACAGCTTTCAACCTTCAATGGATTGTTTAATGCCCAAAAAAGACTATCCGAATCTCAATCGGGTCTCGGAAGTTTTTTACCCTTCGTTTTTTCGTCACGTGGATTTTTATGGTAAAATGGGATTACCGTGGCTGGTCTTCGATTTACCATCGCTGGAGAGTGGTGCACCATGGTACCGTTCCATTTCAAATCCATGCACGCATTTCAAAACGTCGTAGGACACTGTTTTGCCATTTCGGACGGATGTTGCACCTTGCACCGTGGATGTTGCACCCTGTAGATATCGATTATTCGGACGGCCATAACTTCTGCCTCGTTTAGAGTAACGGAAGGCATAACTAGTCAAAACGAAGGCCTCAGTGAGTTCTACGGCTCTGACAGCTTTCAGCCGTCAATGGATTGTTTAATGCCCAAAAAAGACTATCCGAATCTCAATCGGCTCTAGGAAGTTTTTTACCCTTCGTTTTTTCGACACGTGGATTTTTATGGTAAAACGGGATTACCGTGGCTGGTCTTCGATTTACCATCGCTGTAGAGTGGTGCACCATGGTACCGTTCCGTTTCAAATCCATGCACGCATTTCGAAAAGTCATACGACACTGTTTCGCCATTTCGGACAGATGTTGCACCTTGCACCGTGGATGTTGCACCCTGTAGATATCGATTATTCGGACGGCCATAACTTCTGCCTCGTTTAGAGTTACGGGAGCCAAAACCAGTCAAAACGAAGGCCTCAGTGAGTTCTACGGCTCTGACATTTCTCAGCCATCAATGGATTGTTTAATGCCCAAAATATACTATCCGATTCTCAATCGGGTCTCGGAAGTTTTTTACGCTTTGTTTTTTTCGACACGTGGATTTTTACGGTAAAACGGGATTACCGTGGTTGGTCTTCGATTTACCATCGCTGGAGAGTGGTGAACCATGGTACCGTTTCGTTTCAAATCCATGCACGCATTTCAAAAAGTCGTACGACGCTGTTTCGCCATTTCGGACGGATGTTGCACCTTGCACCGTGGATGTTGCACCCTGTAGATATCGATTATTCGGACGGCCATAACTTCTGCCTCGTTTAGAGTTACGGGAGCCATAACCAGTCAAAACGAAGGCCTCAGTGAGTTCTACGGCTCTAACAGCTTTCAGCCGTCAATGGATTTTTTAATGCCCAAAAATGGCTATCCGAATCTCAATCGGGTCACGTATGTTTTTTACCCTTCGTTTTTTCGACACGTGAGTTTTACCGTAAAACGGGATTACCGTGGCTGGTCTTCGATTTACCATAGCTGGAGAGTGGTGCACCATGGTATCGTTCCGTTTCAAATCCATGCACGCATTTCAAAAAGTCGTACGACACTGTTTCGCCATTTCGGACGGATGTTGTACCTTGCACTGTGGATGTTGCACTCTGTAGATATCGATTATTCGGACGGCCATAACTTCTGTCTCATTTAGAGTTACGGGAGCCATAACCAGTCAAAACGAAGGCCTCAACGAGTTCTACGGCTCTGACAGCTTTCAGCCGTCAATGGATTATTTAATGCCCAAAAAAGACTATCCGAATCTCAATCGGGTCTAGGATGTTTTTTACCCTTCGTTTTTTCGACATGTGGATTTTTACGGTAAAACCTGATTACCGTGGTTGGTCTTCGATTTACCATCGCTGGAGAGTGGTGCACCATGGTACTGTTCCGTTTCAAATCCATGCACGCATTTCAAAAAGTCGTACGACACTGTTTCGCCATTTCGGACGGATGTTGCACCTTGCACGGTGGATGTTGCACCCTGTAGATATCGATTATTCAGAAGGCCATAACTTCTGGCTCGTTTAGAGTTACGGAAGCCATAACCAGTCAAAACGAAGGCCTCTGTGAGTTCTACGGCTCTGACAGCTTTCAGCCGTCAATGGATTGTTTAATGCCCAAAAAAGATAGCCGAATCTCAATCGGGTCTCGGAAGTTTTTTACCCTTCGTTTTTTCGACACGTGAGTTTTACGGTAAAACGGGATTACCGTGGCTGGTTTTCGATTTACCATAGCTGGAGAGTGGTGCACCATGGTATCGTTTCGTTTCAAATCCATGCACGCATTTCAAAAAGTCGTACGACGCTGTTTCGCCATTTCGAACGGATGTTGTACCTTGCACCGTGGATGTTGCACCTTGTAGATATCGATTATTCGGACGGCCATAACTTCTTCCTCGTTTAGAGTTACGGGAGCCATAACCAGTCAAAACGAAGGCCTCAGAGAGTTCTACGGCTCTGACAGCTTTCAGCAGTCAATGGATTGTTTAATGTCCAAAAAAGACTATCCGAATCTCAATAGGGTATTGGAAGTTTTTTACCCTTCGTTTTTTTCGACACGTGGATTTTTACGGTAAAACGGGATTACCGTGGTTGGTCTTCGATTTACCATCGCTGGAGAGTGGTGCACCATGGTACCATTCTGTTTCAAATCCATGCACGCATTTCAAAAAGTCGTACGACAATGTTTCACCATTTCAGACGGATGTTGTACCTTGCACCGTGGTTGTTGCACCCTGTAGATATCGATTATTCGGACGGCCATAACTTCTGGCTCATTTAGAGTTACGGGAGCCATAACCAGTCAAAACGAAGGCCTCTTTGAGTTCTACGGCTCTAATGGCTTTCAGTCGTCAATGGATTGTTTAATGCCCAAAAAAGACTATCCGAATCTCAATCGGGTCTCGGAAGTTTTTTACCCTTCGTTTTTTCGACACGTGGATTTTTACGGTAAAACGGGATAACCGTGGCTGGTCTTCGATTTACCATCGCTGGAGAGTGGTGCATCATGGTACCGTTCTGGTTCAAATCCATGCACGCATTTCAAAAAGTCGTACGACACTGTTTCGCCATTTCGGACGGATGTTGCACCTTGCACCGTGGATGTTTCACCCTGTAGATATCGATGATTCGGACGGCCATAACTTCTGCCTCGTTTAAAGTTACGGGAGCCATAACCAGTCAAAACGAAGCCCTCAGTGAGTTCTACGGCTCTTACAGCTTTCAGTCGTCAATGGATTGTTTAATGCCCAAAAAAGACTATCCGAATCTCAAACAGGTCTTGGAAGTTTTTTACCCTTCGTTTTTTTCGACACTTGGATTTTTACGGTAAAACGGGATTACCGTGGTTGGTCTTCGATTTACCATCGCTGGAGAGTGGTGCACCATGGTACCATTTCGTTTCAACTCCATGAGCGCATTTCAAAAAGTCGTACGACGCTGTTTCGCCATTTCGGACGGATGTTGCACCTTGCACCGTGGATATTGCACACTGTAGATATCGATTATTCGGACGGCCATAACTTCTGCCTCGTTTAGAGTTACGGGAGCCATAACCAGTCAAAACGAAGGTCTCAGTGAGTTCTACGGCTCTGACAGCTTTCAGCCATCAATGGATTGTTTAATGCCCAAAAAAGACTATCCGAATCTCAATCGGGTCTTGGAAGTTTTTTACCCTTCGTTTTTTTCGACACGTGGATTTTTACGGTAAAACGAGATTACCGTGGTTGGTCTTCGATTTACCATCGCTGGAGAGTGATGCACCATGGTACCGTTTCGTTTCAAATCAATGCACGCATTTCAAAAAGTCGTACGACACTGTTTCGCCATTTCGGACAGATGTTGCACCTTGCACCGTGGATGTTGCACCCTGTAGATATCGATTATTCGGACGGCCATAACTTCTGCCTCGTTTAGAGTTACGGGAGCCATAACCAGTCAAAACGAAGGCCTCAGTGACCGCTTTCAGCCGTCAATGGATTGTTTAATGCCCAAAAAAGACTATCCGAATCTCAATCGGGCCTCGGAAGTTTTTTACCCTTCGTTTTTTTCGACACGTGGATTTTTACGGTAAAACGAGATTACCGTGGTTGGTCTTCGATTTACCATTGCTGGAGAGTGGTGCACCATGGTACCGTTCCGTTTCAAATCCATGCACGCATTTCAAAAAGTCGTACGACGCTTTTTCGCCATTTCGGACGTATGTTGCACCTTGCACCGTGGATGTTGCACCCTGTAGATATCGATTATTCGGACGGTCATAACTTCTGCCTCGTTTAGAGCTATGGGAGCCATAAACAGTCAAAACGAAGGCCTCAGCGAGTTCTACGGCTCTGACAGCTTTCAGCCTTCAATGGATTGTTTAATGCCCAAAAAAGACTATCAGAATCTCAATCGGGTCTAGGATGTTTTTTACCCTTTGTTTTTTCGACACGTGGATTTTTACGGTAAAACGGGATTACCGTGGTTGGTCTTCGATTTACCATCGCTGGAGAGTGGTGCACCATGGTACTGTTCCGTTTCAAATCCATGCACGCATTTCAAAAAGTCGTACGACACTGTTTCGCCATTTCGGACGGATGTTGCACCTTGCACGGTGGATGTTGCACCCGGTAGATATCAATTATTCGGACGGCCATAACTTCTGGCTCGTTTAGAGTTACGGGAGCCATAACCAGTCAAAACGAAGGCCTCTGTGAGTTCTACGGCTCTGACAGCATTCAGCCGTCAATGGATTGTTTAATGACCAAAAAAGATATCTGAATCTCAATCGGGTCTCGGAAGTTTTTTACCCTTTGTTTTTTCGACACGTGAGTTTTACGGTAAAACGGGATTACCGTGGCTGGTCTTCGATTTACCATAGCTGGAGAGTGGTGCACCATGGTATCGTTCCATTTCAAATCTATGCACGCATTTCAAAAAGTCGTACGACACTGTTTCGCCATTTCGGACGGATGTTGTACCTTGCACCGTGGATGTTGCACCCTGTTGATATCGATTATTCGGGCAGCCATAACTTCTGGCTCATTTAGAGTTACGGGAGCCATAACCAGTCAAAACGAAGGCCTCTGTGAGTGCTACGGCTCTGATGTCTTTCAGCCGTCAATGGATTGTTTAATGCCCAAAAAAGACTATCCGAATCTCAATCGGGTCTCGGAATTTTTTTACCCTTCGTTTTTTCGACACGTGGATTTTTACAGTAAAACGGGATTACCGTGGCTGGTCTTTGATTTACCATCGCTGGAGAGTGGTGCATCATGGTAACGTTCCATTTCAAATCCATGCACGCATTTCAAAAAGTCGTACGACACTGTTTCGCCATTTCGGACGGATGTTGCACCGTGCACCGTGCATGTTGCACCCTGTAGATATCGATTATTCGGACGGCCATAACTTCTGCCTCGTTTAGAGTTACGGGAGCCATAACCAGTCAAAACGAAGGCCTCAGTGAGTTCTACGGCTCTGACCGCTTTCAGCCGTCAATGGATTTTTTATTGCCCAAAAATGACTATCCGAATCTCAATCGGGTCTCGGAAGTTTTTTACCCTTCGTTTTTTCGACACGTGAGTTTTACGGTAAAACGGGTTTACCGTGGCTGGTCTTCGATTTGCCATTGCTGGAGAGTGGTGCACAATGGTATCGTTCCGTTTCAAATCCATGCACGCATTTCAAAAAGTCGTACGACACTGTTTCGCCATTTCGGACGGATGTTGCACCTTGCACCGTGGATGTTGCACCCTGTAGATATCGATTATTCGGACGGCCATAACTTCTGCCTCGTTTAGAGTTACGAGAGCCATAACCAGTCAAAACGAAGGCCTCAGTGACCGCTTTCAGCCGTCAATGGATTGTTTAATGCCCAAAAAAGACTATCCGAATCTCAGTCGGGTCTCGGAAGTTTTTTACCCTTCGTTTTTTTCGACACGTGGATTTTTACGGTAAAACGGGATTACCGTGGTTGGTCTTTGATTTACCATCGCTGGAGAATGGTGCACCATGGTACCGTTCCGTTTCAACTCCATGCACGCATTTCAAAAAGTCGTACGACGCTGTTTCGCCATTTCGGACGGATGTTGCACCTTGCACCGTGGATGTTGCACCCTGTAGATATCGATTATTCGGACGGCCATAACTTCTTCCTCGTTTAGAGTTACGGGAGCCATAACCAGTCAAAACGAAGGCCTCAGCGAGTTCTACGGCTCTGACAGCTTTCAGCCGTCAATGGATTGTTTAATGCCCAAAAAGGACTATCCGAATCTCAATCGGGTCTAGGATGTTTTTTACCCTTCGTTTTTTCGAAACGTGGATTTTTACGGTAAAACGGGATTACCGTGGTTGGCCTTCGATTTACCATCGCGGGAGAGTGGTGCACCATGGTACTGTTCCGTTTCAAATCCATGCACGCATTTCAAAAAGTCGTACGACACTGTTTCGCCATTTCGGACGGATGTTGCACCTTGCACGGTGGATGTTGCACCCTGTAGATATCGATTATTCGGACGGCCATAACTTCTGGCTCGTTTAGAGTTACGGGAGCCACAACCAGTCAAAACGAAGGCCTCTGTGAGTTCTACGGCTCTGACAGCTTTCAGCCGTCAATGGATTGTTTAATGCCCAAAAAAGATATCTGAATCTCAATCGGGTCTCGAAAGTTTTTTACCCTTCGTTTTTTCGACACGTGAGTTTTACGGTAAAACGGGATTACCGTGGCTGGTCTTCGATTTACCATAGCTGGAGAGTGGTGCACCATGGTATCGTTCCGTTTCAAATCCATGCACGAATTTTAAAAAGTCGTACGACACTGTTTCGCCATTTCGGACAGATATTGTACCTTGCACCGTGGATGTTGCACCCTGTAGATATCGATTATTCGGAAAGCCATAACTTCTGGCTCATTTAGAGTTATGGGAGCCATAACCAGTCAAAACGAAGGCCTCTGTGAGTTCTACGGCTCTGACGGCTTTCAGCCGTCAATGGATTGTTTAATGCCCAAAAAAGACTATCCGAATCTCAATCGGGTCTCGGAAGTTTTTTACCCTTCGTTTTTTCGACACGTGGATTTTTACGGTAAAACGGGATTACCGTGGCTGGTCTTCGATTTACCATCGCTGGAGAGTGGTGCATCATGGTACCATTCCGTTTCAAATCCATGCACGCATTTCAAAAAGTCGTACGACACTGTTTCGCCATTTCGGACAGATGTTGCACCTTGCACCGTGGATATTGCACCCTGTAGATATCGATTATTCGGACGGCCATAACTTCTGCCTCGTTTAGAGTTACGGGAGCCATAACCAGTCAAAACAAAGGCCTCAGTGAGTTCTACGGCTCTGACAGCTTTCAGCCGTCAATGGATTTTTTAATGCCCAAAAATGACTATCCGAATCTCAATCGGGTCTCGAAAGTTTTTTACCCTTCGTTTTTTCGACACGTGAGTTTTACCGTAAAACGGGATTACCGCTGCTGGTCTTCGATTTACCATAGCTGGAGAGTGGTGCACCATGGTATCGTTCCGTTTCAAGTCCATGCACGCATTTCAAAAAGTCGTACGACACTGTTTCGCCATTTCGGACGGATGTTGTACCATGCACCGTGGATGTTGCACCCTGTAGATATCGATTATTCGGACGGCCATAACTTCTGGCTCATTTAGAGTTACGGGAGCCATAACCAGTCAAAACGAAGGCCTCAGCGAGTTCTACGGCTCTGACAGCTTTCAGCCGTCAATGGATTGTTTAATGCCCAAAAAAGACTATCCGAATCTCAATCGGGTCTAGGATGTTTTTTACCCTTCGTTTTTTCGACACGTGGATTTTCACGGTAAAACGGGATTACCGTGGTTGGTCTTCGATTTACCATCGCTGGAGAGTGGTGCACCATGGTACCTTTCCGTTTCAAATCCATGCACGCATTTCAAAAAGTCGTACGACACTGTTTCGCCATTTCTGACGGATGTTGCACCTTACACGGTGGATGTTGCACCCTGTAGATATCGATTATTCGGACGGCCATAACTTCTGGCTCGTGTAGAGTTACAGAAGCCATAACTAGTCAAACGAAGGCCTCTGTGAGTTCTACGGCTCTGACAGCTTTCACCCGTCAATGGATTGTTTAATGCCCAAAAAAGATAGCCGAATCTCAATCGGGTCTCGGAAGTTTTTTACCCTTCGTTTTTTCCACACGTGAGTTTTACGGTAAAACGGGATTACCGTGGCTGGTCTTCGATTTACCATAGCTGGAGAGTGGTGCACCGTGGTATCGTTCCGTTTCAAATCAATGCACGCATTTCAAAAAGTCGTACGACACTGTTTCGCCATTTCGGACGGATGTTGTACCTTGCACCGTGGATGTTGCACCCTGTAGATATCGATTATTCGGACGGCCATAACTTCTGGCTCATTTAGAGTTACGGGAGCCATAACCAGTCAAAACGAAGGCCCCTGTGAGTTCTACGGCTCTGACGGCTTTCAGCCGTCAATGGATTGTTTAATGCCCAAAAAAGTTTATCCGAATCTCAATTGGGTCTCGGAAGATTTTACCCTTCGTTTTTTCGACACGTGGTTTTTTACGGTAAAACAGGATTACCGTGGTTGGTCTTCGATTTACCATCGCTGGAGAGTGGTGCACCATGGTACCGTTTCGTTTCAAATCCATGCACGCATTTCAAAAAGTCATACGACGCTGTTTCTCCATTTCGGACGGATGTTGCACCTTGCACCGTGGATGTTGCACCCTGTAGATATCGATTATTCGGACGACCATAACTTCTGGCTCGTTTAGAGTTACGGGAGCCATAACCAGTGAAAACGAAGTCCTCAGTGAGTTCTACGGCTATGACAGCTTTCAGCCGTCAATGGATTGTTTAATGTCCAAAAAAGACTATCCGAATCTCAATAGGGTCTCGGAAGTATTTTACCCTTCGTTTTTTTCGACACGTGGATTTTTACGGTAAAACGGGATTACCGTGGTTGGTCTTCGATTTACCATCGCTGGAGAGTGGCGCACCATGGTACCGTTCCGTTTCAAATCCATGCACGCATTTCGAAAAATCGTACGACACTGTTTCGCCATTTCGGACGGATGTTGTACCTTGCACCGTGGTTGTTGCACCCTGTAGATATCGATTATTCGGACGGCCATAACTTCTGGCTCATTTAGAGTTACGGGAGCCATAACCTGTCAGAACGAAGGCCTCTGTGAGTTCTACGGCTCTTACAGATTTCAGCCGTCAATGGATTGTTTAATGCCCAAAAAAGACTATCCGAATCTCAATCGGGTCTCGGAAGTTTTTTACCCTTCGTTTTTTAGACACGTGGATTTTTACGGTAAAAAGGGATTACCGTGGCTGGTCTTCGATTTACCATCGCTGGAGAGTGGTGCATCATGGTACCGTTCCGTTTCAAATCCATGCACGCATTTCAAAAAGTCGTACGACACTGTTTCGCCATTTCGGACGGATGTTGCACCTTGCACCGTGGATGTTGCACCCAGTAGATATCGATTATTCGGACGGCCATAACTTCTGCCTCGTTTAGAGTTACGGGAGCCATAACCAGTCAAAACGAAGGCCCTAGTGAGTTCTACAGCTTTGACGGCTTTCAGCCGTCAATGGATTGTTTAATGCCCAAAAAAGACTATCCGAATCTCAATTGGGTCTCGGAAGTTTTTTACCCTTCGTTTTTTCGACACGTGGATTTTTACGGTAAACAGGATTACCGTGGCTGGTCTTCAATTTACCATCGCTGGAGAGTGGTGCACCATGGTACCGTTCCGTTTCAAATTCATGCACGCATTTAAAAATGTCGTACGACGCTGCTTCGCCATTTCGGACGGATGTTGCACCTTGCACCGTGGATGTTGGACCCTGTAGATATCGATTATTCGGACGGACATAACTTCTGCCTCGTTTAGAGTTACGGGAGCCATAACCAGTCGAAACGAAGGCCTCAGCGAGTTCTACGGCTCTGACAGCTTTCAGCCATCAATGGATTGTTTAATTCCCAAAAAAGACTATCCGAATCTCAATCGAGTCTAGGATGTTTTTTACCCTTTGTTTTTTCGACACGTGGATTTTTACGGTAAAACAGGATTACCGTGGCTGGTCTTGGATTTACCATCGCTGGAGAGTGGCGCACCAAGGTACCGTTCCTTTTCAAATCCATGCACGCATGTCAAAAAGTCGTACGACACTGTTTCGCCATTTCGGACGGATGTTGCACCTTGCACCGTGGATGTTGCACCCTGTAGATATCGATTATTCGGACGGTCATAACTTCTGCCTCGTTTAGTGTTACGGGAGCCATGACCAGTCAAAACGAATGCCTCAGTGAGTACTATGGCTCTGACAGCTTTCAACCGTCAATGGATTGTTTAATGCCCAAAAAAGACTATCCGAAACTCAATCGGGTCTCGGAAGTTTTTTACCCTTCGTTTTTTCATCACGTGGATTTTTATGGTAAAACGGGATTACCATGGCTGGACTTCGATTTACCATCGCTGGAGAGTGGTGCACCATGGTACCGTTTCATTTCAAATCCATGCACGCATTTCAAAACGTCGTAGGACACTGTTTTGCCATTTCGGACGGATGTTGCACCTTGCACCGTAGATGTTGCACCCTGTAGATATCGATTATCCGGACGGCCATAACTTCTGCCTCGTTTAGAGTAACGGAAGCCATAACTAGTCAAAACGAAGGCCTCAGTGAGTTCTACGGCTCTGACAGCTTTCAGCCGTCAATGGATTGTTTAATGCCCAAAAAAGACTATCCGAATCTCAATCGGCTCTAGGAAGTTTTTTACCCTTCGTTTTTTCGACACGTGGATTTTTATGGTAAAACGGGATTACCGTGGCTGGTTTTCGATTTACCATCGCTGTAGAGTGGCGCACCATGGTACCGTTCCGTTTCAAATCCATGCACGCATTTCGAAAAGTCGTACGACACTGTTTCGCCATTTCGGACGGATGTTGCACCTTGCACCGTGGATGTTGCACCCTGTAGATATCGATTATTCGGACGGCCATAACTTCTGCCTCGCTTAGAGTTACGGGAGCCAAAACCAGTCAAAACGAAGGCCTCAGTGAGTTCTACGGCTCTGACATTTTTCAGCCATCAATGGATTGTTTAATGCCCAAAATATACTATCCGATTCTCAATCGGGTCTCGGAAGTTTTTTACGCTTCGTTTTTTTCGACACGTGGATTTTTACGGTAAAACGGGATTACCGTGGTTGGTCTTAGATTTACCATCGCTGGAGAGTGGTGCACCATGGTACCGTTTCGTTTCAAATCCATGCACGCATTTCAAAAAGTCGTACGACGCTGTTTCGCCATTTCGGACAGATGTTGCACCTTGCACCGTGGATGTTGCACCCTGTAGATATCGATTATTCGGACGGCCATAACTTCTGCCTCGTTTAGAGTTACGGGAGCCATAACCAGTCAAAACGAAGGCCTCAGTGAGTTCTACGGTTCTGACAGCTTTCAGCCGTCAATGGATTTTTTAATGCCCAAAAATGGCTATCCGAATCTCAATCGGGTCTCGGAAGTTTTTTACCCTTCGTTTTTTCGACACGTGAGTTTTACGGTAAAACGGGATTACCGTGGCTGGTCTTCGATTTACCATAGCTGGAGAGTGGTGCACCATGGTATCATTCCGTTTCAAATCCATGCACGCATTTCAAAAAGTCGTACGACACTGTTTCGCCATTTCGGACGGATGTTGTACCTTGCACCGTGGATGTTGCACCCTGTAGATATCGATTATTCGGACGGCCATAACTTCGGGCTCATTTAGAGTTACCGGAGCCAAAACCAGTCAAAACGAAGGCCTCAGTGAGTTCTACGGCTCTGACATTTTTCAGCCATCAATGGATTGTTTAATGCCCAAAATATACTATCCGATTCTCAATCGGGTCTCGGAAGTTTTTTACGCTTCGTTTTTTTCGACACGTGGATTTTTACGGTAAAACGGGATTACCGTGGTTGCTCTTCGATTTACCATCGCTGGAGAGTGGTGCACCATGGCACTGTTCCGTTTCAAATCCATGCACGTATTTCAAAAAGTCGTACGACACTGTTTCGCCATTTCGGACGGATGTTGCACCTTGCACGGTGGATGTTGCACCCTGTAGATATCGATTATTCAGACGGCCATAACTTCTGGCTCGTTTACAGTTACGGAAGCCATAACCAGTCAAAACGAAGGCCTCTGTGAGTTCTACGGCTCTGACAGCTTTCAGCCGTCAATGGATTGTTTAATGCCCAAAAAAGATAGCCGAATCTCAATCGGGTCTCGGAAGTTTTTTACCCTTCGTTTTTTCGACACGTGAGTTTTATGGTAAAACGGGATTACCGTGGCTGGTCTTCGATTTACCATAGCTGGAGAGTGGTGCACCATGGTATCGTTCCGTTTCAAATCCATGCACGCATTTCAAAAAGTCGTACGACACTGTTTCGCCATTTCGGAAGGATGTTGTACCTTGCACCGTGGATGTTGCACCCTGTAGATATCGATTATTCGGACGGCCATAACTTCTGGCTCGTTTAGAGTTACGGGAGTCATAACCAGTCAAAACGAAGGCCTCTGTGAGTTCTACGGCTCTGACAGCTTTCAGCCGTCAATGGATTGTTTAATGCCCAAAAAAGACTATCCGAATCTCAATCGGGTCTCGGAAGTTTTTTACCCATCGTTTTTTCGACACGTGGATTTTTACGGTAAAACGGGATTACCGTGGTTGGTCTTCGATTTACCATCGCTGGAGAGTGGTGCACCATGGTACCGTTTCGTTTCAAATCCATGCACGCATTTCAAAAAGTCATACGACGCTGTTTCTCCATTTCGGACGGATGTTGCACCTTGCACCGTGGATGTAGCACCCTGTAGATATCGATTATTCGGACGACCTTAACTTCTGGCTCGTTTAGAGTTACGGGAGCCATAACCAGTCAAAACGAAGTCCTCAGTGAGTTCTACGGCTATGACAGTTTTCAGCCGTCAATGGATTGTTTAATGTCCAAAAAAGACTGTCCGAATCTCAATAGGGTCTCGGAAGTTTTTTACGCTTCGTTTTTTTCGACACGTTGATTTTTACGGTAAAACGGGATTACCGTGGTTGGTCTTCGATTTACCATCGCTGGAGAGTGGTGCACCATGGTACCATTCTGTTTCAAATCCATGCACGCATTTCAAAAAATCGTACGACACTGTTTCGCCATTTCGGACGGATGTTGTACCTTGCACCGTGGTTGTTGCACCCTGTAGATATCGATTATTCGGACGGCCATAACTTCTGGCTCATTTAGAGTTACAGGAGCCATAACCAGTCAAAATGAAGGCCTCTGTGAGTTCTATGGCTCTTACGGCTTTCAGCCAAAAATGGATTGTTTAATGCCCAAAAAAGACTATCCGAATCTCAATCGGGTCTCGGAAGTTTTTTACCCTTCGTTTTTTCGACACGTGGATTTTTACGGTAAAACGGGATTACCGTGGCTGGTCTTCGATTTACCATCGCTGGAGAGTGGTGCATCATCGTACCATTCCGTTTCAAATCCATGCACGCATTTCAAAAAGTCGTACGACACTGTTTCGCCATTTCGGACGGATGTTGCACCTTGCACCGTGGATGTTGCACCCTGTAGATATCGATTATTCGGACGGCCATAACTTCTGCCTCGTTTAGATTTACGGGAGCCATAACCAGTCAAAACGAATGCCTTAGTGAGTTCTACGGCTTTGATGGCTTTCAGCCATCAATGGATTGTTTTATGCCGAAAAAAGACTATCTGAATCTCAATTGGGTCTCGGAAGTTTTTTACCCTTCGTTTTTTCGACACGTGGATTTTTACGGTAAAACAGGATTACCGTGGCAGGTCTTCGATTTACCATCGTGGAGAGTGGTGCACCATGGTACCGTTCCGTTTCAAATTCATGCACGCATTTCAAAAAGTCGTACGACGCTGTTTCGCCATTTCGGGCGGATGTTGCACCTTGCACCGTGGATGTTGCACCTTGTAGATATCGATTATTCGGACGGACATAACTTCTGCCTCGTTTAGAGTTACGGGAGCCATAACCAGTCAAAATGAAGGCCTCAGCGAGTTCTACGGCTCTGACAGCTTTCAGCCGTCAATGGATTGTTTAATGCCCAAAAAAGACTATCCGAATCTCAATCGAGTCTAGGATGTTTTTTACCCTTCGTTTTTTCGACACGCGGATTTTTACGGTAAAACAGGATTACCGTGGCTGGTCTTGGATTTACCATCGCTGGAGAGTGGTGCACCACGGTACCGTTCCATTTCAAATCCATGCACGCATGTCAAAAAGTCGTACGACACTGTTTCGCCATTTCGGACGGATGTTGCACCTCGCACCGTGGATGTTGCACCCTGTAGATATCTATTATTCAGACGGCCATAACTTCTGCCTCATTTAGAGTTACGGGAGCCATGACCAGTCAAAACGAATGCCTCAGTGAGTTCTACGGCTCTGACAGCTTTCAACCGACAATGGATTGTTTAATGCCCAAAAAAGACTATCCGAATCTCAATCGGGTCTCGGTAGTTTTTTACCCTTCGTTTTTTCGACACGTGGATTTTTATGGTAAAACGGGATTACCGTGGATGGTCTTCGATTTACCATCGCTGGAGAGTGGTGCACCATGGTACCGTCCCATTTCAAATCCATGCACGCATTTCAAAAAGTCGTAGGACACTGTTTTGCCATTTCGGACGGATGTTGCACCTTGCACCGTGGATGTTGCACCCTGTAGATATCGATTATTCGGACGGCCATAACTTCTGCCTCGTTTAGAGTTACGAGAGCCATAACCAGTCAAAACGAAGGCCTCAGTGACCGCTTTCAGCCGTCAATGGATTGTTTAATGCCCAAAAAAGACTATACGAATCTCAATCGGGTCTAGGAAGTTTTTTACCCTTCGTTTTTTCGACACGTGGATTTTTATGGTAAAACGGGATTACCGTGGCTGGTCTTCGATTTACCATCGCTGTAGAGTGGTGCACCATGGTACCGTTCCATTTCAAATCCATGCACGCATTTCAAAAAGTCGTACGACACTGTTTCGCCATTTCGGACGGATGTTGCACCTTGCACCGTGGATGTTGCACCCTGTAGATATCGATTATTCGGACGGCCATAACTTCTGCCTCGTTTAGAGTTACGGTAGCCACAACCAGTCAAAATGAAGGCCTCAATGAGTTTTACGGCTCTGACAGCTTTCAGCCATCAATGGATTGTTTAATGCCCAAAATATACTATCCGAATCTCAATCGGGTCTCGGAAGTTTTTTACGCTTCGTTTTTTTCGACACGTGGATTTTTACGGTAAAACGGGATTACCGTGGTTGGTCTTCGATTTACCATCGCTGGAGAGTGGTGCACCATGGTACCGTTTCGTTTTAAATCCATGCACGCATTTCAAAAAGTCATACGACGCTGTTTCGCCATTTCGGACGGATGTTGCACCTTGCACCGTGGATGTTGCACCCTATAGATATCGATTATTCGGACGGCCATAACTTCTGGCTCGTTTAGAGTTACGGGAGCCATAACCAGTCAAAACGAAGGCCACAGTGAGTTCTACGGCTATGACAGCTTTCAGCCGTCAATGGATTGTTTAATGTCCAAAAAAGACTATCTGAATCTCAATAGGGTCTCGGAAGTTTTTTACCCTTCGTTTTTTCGACACGTGGATTTTTACGGTAAAACGGGATTACCGTGGTTGGTCTTCGATTTACCATCGCTGGAGAGTGGTGCACCATGGTACCGTTCCGTTTTAAATCCATGCAAGCATTTCAAAAAGTCGTACGACACTGTTTCGCCATTTCGGACGGATGTTGTACCTTGCACCGTGGTTGTTGCACTCTATCGATGTCGATTATTCGGACGGCCATAACTTCTGGCTCATTTAGAGTTACGCGAGCCATAACCGTCAAAACGAAGGCCTCTATGAGTTCTACGGCTCTGATGTCTTTCAACCGTGAATGGATTGTTTAATGCCCAAAAAAGACTATCCGAATCTCAATCGAGTCTCGGAAGTTTTTTACCCTTCGTTTTTTCGACACATGGATTTTTACGGTTAAACGGGATTACCGTGGCTGGTCTTCGATTTACCATCGCTGGAGAGTGGTGCATCATGGTACCGTTCCATTTCAAATCCAAGCACGCATTTCAAAAAGTCGTACGACACTGTTTCGCCATTTCGGACGGATGTTGCACCTTGCACCTTGGATGTTGCACCCTGTAGATATCGATTATTCGGACGGCCATAACTTCTGGCTCGTTTAGAGTTAAGGGAGCCATAACCAGTCAAAACGAAGGCCTTAGCGAGTTCTACGGTTCTGACAGCTTTCAGCCGACAATGGATTGTTTAATGCCCAAAAAAGACTATCCGAATCTCAATCGGGTCTAGGATATTTTTTACCCTTCGTTTTTTCGACACGTGGATTTTTACGGTAAAACGGGATTACCGTGGTTGGTCTTCGATTTACCATCGCTGGAGAGTGGTGCACCATGGTACTGTTCCGTTTCAAATCCATGCACGCATTTCAAAAAGTCGTACGACACTGTTTCGCCATTTCGGACGGATGTTGCACCTTGCATGTTGGATGTTGCACCCTGTAGATATCGATTATTCAGACGACCATAACTTCTGCCTCGTTTAGAGTTACGGAAGCCATAACCAGTCAAAACGAAGGCCTCTGTGAGTTCTACGGATTTGACAGCTTTCACCCGTCAATGGATTGTTTAATGCCCAAAAAAGATAGCCGAATCTCAATCGGGTCTCGGAAGTTTTTTACCCTTCCTTTTTTCGACACGTGAGTTTTACGGTAAAACGGTATTACCGTGGCTGGTCTTCGATTTACCATAGCTGGAGAGTGGTGCACCACGGTATCGTTCCGTTTCAAATCCATGCACGCATTTCAAAAAGTCGTACGACACTGTTTCGCCATTTCGGACGGATGTTGTACCTTGCACCGTGGATGTTGCACCCTGTAGATATCGATTATTCGGACGGCCATAACTTCTGGCTCATTTAGAGTTACGGGAGTCATAACCAGTCAAAACAAAGGCCTCTGTGAGTTCTACGGCTCTGACGGCTTTCTACCATCAATGGATTGTTTAATGCCCAAAAAAGACTATCCGAATCTCAATCGGGTCTCCGAAGTTTTTTACCCATTGTTTTGTCGACACGTGGATTTTTACGGTAAAACGGGATTACCGTGGTTGGTCTTCGATTTACCATCGCTGGAGAGTGGTGCACCATGGTACCGTTCCGTTTCAAATCCATGCACGCATTTCAAAAAGTCATACGACGCTGTTTCTCCATTTCGGACGGATGTTGCACCTTGCACCGTGGATGTTGCACCCTCTAGATATCGATTATTCGGACGACCGTAACTTCTGGCTCGTTTAGAGTCACGGGAGCCATAACTAGTCAAAACGAAGTCCTCAGTGAGTTCTACGGCTATGACAGCTTTCGGCCGTCAATGGATTGTTTAATGTCCAAAAAAGACTATCCGAATCTCAATAGGGTCTCGGAAGTTTTTTACCCTTCGTTTTTTTCGACACGTGGATTTTTACGGTAAAACGGGATTACCGTGGTTGGTCTTCGATTTACCATCGCTGGAGAGTGGTGCACCATGGTACCGTTCCGTTTCAAATCCATGCACGCATTTCAAAAAATCGTACGACACTGTTTCGCCATTTCGGACGGATGTTGTACCTTGCACCGTGGTTGTTGCACCCTGTAGATATCGATTATTCGGACGGCCATAACTTCTGGCCCATTTAGAGTTACGGGAGCCATAACCAGTCAAAACGAAGGCCTCTATGATTTCTACGGCTCTTACGGCTTTCAGCTGTCAATGGATTGTTTAATGCCCAAAAAAGACTATCCGAATCTCAATCGGGTCTCGGAAGTTTTTTGCCTTTCGTTTTTTCGACACGTGGATTTTTACGGTAAAATGGGATTACCGTGGCTGGTCTTCGATTTACCATCGCTGGAGAGTGGTGCATCATGGTACCGTTCCGTTTCAAATCCATGCACGCATTTCAAAAAGTCGTACGACACTGTTTCGCCATTTCGGACGGATGTTGCACCTTGCACCGTGGATGTTGCACCCTGTAGATATCGATTATTCGGACGGCCATAACTTCTGCCTCGTTTAGATTTACGGGAGCCATAACCAGTCAAAACGAATGCCTTAGTGAGTTCTACGGTTTTGACGGCTTTCAGCCGTCAATGGATTGTTTAATGCCCAAAAAAGACTATCCGAATCTCAAACGGGTCTCGGAAGTTTTTTACCCTTCGTTTTTTCGACACGTGGATTTTTACGGTAAAACAGGATTACCGTGGCTGGTCTTCGATTTACCATCGCTGGAGAGTGGTGCACCATGGTACCGTTCCGTTTAAAATTCGTGCACGCATTTCAAAAAGTCGTACGACGCTGTTTCGCCATTTCGGACGGATGTTGCACCTTGCACCGTGGATGTTGCACCTTGTAGATATCGATTATTCGGACGGACATAACTTCTGCCTCGTTTAGAGTTACGGGAGCCATAACCAGTCAAAACGAAGGCCTCAGCGAGTTCTATGGCTCTGACAGCTTTCAGCCGTCAATGGATGGTTTAATGCCCAAAAAAGACTATCCGAATCTCAATTGAGTCTAGGATGTTTTTTACCCTTCGTTTTTTCGACACGTGGATTTTTACGGTAAAACAGGATTACCGTGGCTAGTCTTGGATTTACCATCGCTGGAGAGTGGTGCACCATGGTACCGTTCCATTTCAAATCCATGCACGCATGTCTAAAAGTCGTACGACACTGTTTCGCCATTTCGGATGGATGTTGCACCTCGCACCGTGGATGTTGCACCCTGTAGATATCGATTATTCAGACGGCCATAACTTCTGCCTCATTTAGAGTTGCGGGAGCCATGACCAGTCAAAACGAATGCCTCAGTGAGTTCTACGGCTCTGACAGCTTTCAACCGTCAATGGATTGTTTAATGCCCAAAAAAGACTATCCGAATCTCAATCGGGTCTCGGAAGTTTTTTACCCTTCGTTTTTTCGACACGTGGATTTTTATGGTAAAATGGGATTACCGTGGCTGGTCTTCGATTTACCATCGCTGGAGAGTGGTGCACCGTGGTACCGTTCCATTTCAAATCCATGCACGCATTTCAAAAAGTCGTAGGACACTGTTTTGCCATTTCGGACAGATGTTGCACCTTGCACCGTGGATGTTGCACCCTGTAGATATCGATTATTCGGACGGCCATAACTTCTGCCTCGTTTAGAGTAACGGAAGCCATAACTAGTCAAAACGAAGGCCTCAGTGAGTTCTACGGCTCTGACAGCTTTCAGCCGTCAATGGATTGTATAATGCCCAAAAAAGACTATCCGAATCTCAATCGGGTCTACGAAGTTTTTTACCCTTCGTTTTTTCGACACGTGGATTTTTATGGTAAAACGGGATTACCGTGGCTGGTCTTCGATTTACCATCGCTGTAGAGTGGTGCACCATGGTACCGTTCCGTTTCAAATCCATGCACGCATTTCAAAAAGTCGTACGACACTGTTTCGCCATTTTGGACGGATGTTGCACCTTGCACCGTGGATGTTGCACCCTGTAGATATCGATTATTCGGACGGCCATAACTTCTGCCTCGTTTAAAGTTACGGGAGCCAAAACCAGTCAAAACGAAGGCCTAAGTGAGTTCTACGGCTCTGACAACTTTCAGCCATCAATGGATTGTTTAATGCCCAAAATGTACTATCTGAATCTCAATCGGGTCTCGGAAGTTTTTTACGCTTCGTTTTTTTCGACACGTGGATTTTTACGGTAAAACGGGATTACCGTGGTTGGTCTTCGATTTACCATCGCTGGAGAGTGGTGCACCATGGTACCGTTTCGTTTCAAATCCATGCACGCATTTCAAAAAGTCGTACGACGCTGTTTCGCCATTTCGGACGGATGTTGCACCTTGCACCGTGGATGTTGCACCCTGTAGATATCGATTATTCGGACGGCCATAACTTCTGGCTCGTTTAGAGTTACGGGAGCCATAACCAGTCAAAACGAAGGCCTCAGTGAGTTCTACGGCTATGACAGCTTTCAGCCGTCAATGGATTGTTTAATGTCCAAAAAAGACTATCTGAATCTCAATAGGGTCTCGGAAGTTTTTTACCCTTCGTTTTTTCGACACGTGGATTTTTACGGTAAAACGGGATTACCGTGGTTTGTCTTCAATTTACCATCGCTGGAGAGTGGTGCACCATGGTACCGTTCCGTTTAAATCCATGCACGCATTTCAAAAAGTCGTACGACACTGTTTCGCCATTTCGGACGGATGTTGTACCTTGCACCATGGTTGTTGCACCCTATAGATGTCGATTATTCGGACGGCCATAACTTCTGGCTCATTTAGAATTACGGAGCCATAACCAGTCAAAACGAAGGCCTCCATGAGTTCTACGGCTCTGATGTCTTTCAGCCGTCAATGGATTGTTTAATGCCCAAAAAAGACTATCTGAATCTCAATCGAGTCTCGGAAGTTTTTTACCCTTCGTTTTTTCGACACATGGATTTTTACGGTTAAACGGGATTACCGTGGTTGGTCTTCGATTTACCATCGCTGGAGAGTGGTGCATCATGGTACCGTTCCATTTCAAATCCAAGCACGCATTTCAAAAAGTCGTACGACACTGTTTCGCCATTTCGGACGGATGTTGCACCTTGCACCGTGGATGTTGCACCCTGTAGATATCGATTATTCGCACGGCCATAACTTCTGGCTTGTTTAGAGCTACGGGAGCCATAACCAGTCAAAACGAAGACCTCAGCTAGTTCTACGGCTCTGACAGCTTTCAGCCGTCAATGGATTGTTTAATGCCCAAAAAAGACTATCTGAACCTCAATCGGGTCTAGGATGTTTTTTACCCTTCGTTTTTTCGACACGTGGATTTTTACGGTAAAACGGGATTACCGTGGTTGGTCTTCGATTTACTATCGCTGGAGAGTGGTGCACCATGGTACTGTTCTGTTTCAAATCCATGCACGCATTTCAAAAAGTCGTACGACACTGTTTCGCCATTTCGGACGGATGTTGCACCTTGCACGGTGGATGTTGCACCCTGTAGATATCGATTATTCAGACGGCCATAACTTCTGGCTCGTTTAGAGTTACGGAAGCCATAACCAGTCAAAACGAAGGCCTCTGTGAGTTCTATGGCTCTGACAGCTTTCAGCCGTCAATGGATTGTTTAATGCCCAAAAAAGATAGCCGAATCTCAATCGGGTCTCGGAAGTTTTTTACCCATCGTTTTTTCGACACGTGGATTTTTACGGTAAAACGGGATTACTGTGGTTGGTCTTCGATTTACCATCGCTGGAGAGTGGTGCACCATGGTACCGTTCCGTTTCAAATCCATGCACGCATCTCAAAAAGTCATACGACGCTGTTTCTCCATTTCGGACGGATGTTGCACCTTGCACCGTGGATGTTGCACCTTGTAGATATCGATTATTCGGACGACCATAACTTCTGGCTCGTTTAGAGTTACGGGAGCCATAACCAGTCAAAACGAAGTCCTCGGTGAGTTCTACGGCCATGACAGCTTTCAGCCGTCAATGGATTGTTTAATGTCCAAAAAAGACTATCCGAATCTCAATAGGGTCTCGGAAGTTTTTTACCCTTCGTTTTTTTCGACACGTGGATTTTTACGGTAAAACGGGATTACCGTGGTTGGTCTTCGATTTACCATCGCTGGAGAGTGGTGCACCATGGTACCGTTCCGTTTCAAATCCATGCACGCATTTCAAAAAATCGTACGACACTGTTTCGCCATTTCGGACGGATGTTGCACCTTGCACCGTGGATGTTGCACCCTGTAGATATCGATTATTCGGACGACCATAACTTCTGGCTCGTTTAGAGTTACGGGAGCCATAACCAGTCAAAACGAAGGCCTCTGTGAGTTCTACGGCTCTTACGACTTTCAGCCGTCAATGGATTGTTTAATGCCAAAAAAAGACTATCCGAATCTCAATCGGGTCTCGGAAGTTTTTTACCCTTCGTTTTTTCGACACGTGTATTTTTACGGTAAAACGGGATTACCGTGGCTGGTCTTCGATTTACCATCGCTGGAGAGTGGTGCATCATGGAACCGTTCCGTTTCAAATCCATGCACGCATTTCAAAAAGTCGTACGACACTGTTTCGCCATTTCGGACGGATGTTGCACCTTGCACCGTGGATGTTGCACCCTGTAGATATCAATTATTCAGACGGCCATAACTTCTGCCTCGTTTAGAGTTACGGGAGCCATAACCAGTCAAAACGAAGGCCTCTGTGAGTTCTATGGCTCTGACATTTTTCAGCCATCAATGGATTACCGTGGCTGGTCTTCGATTTACCATCGCTGGAGAGTGGTGCACCATGGTACCGTTCCGTTTCAAATGCATGCACGCATTTCAAAAAGTCGTACGACGCTGTTTCGCCATTTCGGACGGATGTTGCACCTTGCACCGTGGATGTTGCACCCTGTAGATATCGATTATTCGGACGGCCATAACTTCTGCCTCGTTTAGAGTTACGGGAGCCATTACCAGTCAAAACAAAGGCCTCAGTGAGTTCTACGGCTCTGATAGCTTTCAGCCGTCAATGGAATTTTTAATGCCCAAAAATGACTATCCGAATCTCAATCGGGTCTCGAAAGTTTTTTACCCTTCGTGTTTTCGACACGTGAGTTTTACCGTAAAACGGGATTACCGTGGCTGGTCTTCGTTTTACCATAGCTGGAGAGTGGTGCACCATGGTATCGTTCCGTTTCAAATCCATGCACGCATTTCAAAAAGTCGTACGACACTGTTTCGCCATTTCGGACGGATGTTGTACCTTGCACCGTGGATGTTGCACCCTGTAGATATCGATTATTCGGACGGCCATAACTTCTGGCTCATTTAGAGTTACGGGAGCCATAACCGGTCAAAACGAAGGCCTTAGCGAGTTCTACGGCTCTGACTGCTTTCAGCCGTCAATGGATTGTTTAATGCCAAAAAAGACTATCCGAATCTCAATCGGGTCTAGGATGTTTTTTACCCTTCGTTTTTTCGACACGTGGATTTTTACGGTAAAACGGGATTACCGTGGTTGGTCTTCGATTTACCATCGCTGGAGAGTGGTGCACCATGGTACTGTTCCGTTTCAAATCCATGCACGCATTTCAAAAAGTCGTACGACACTGTTTCGCCATTTCGGACGGATGTTGCACCTTGCACGGTGGATGTTGCACCCTGTAGGTATCAATTATTCGGACGGCCATAACTTCTGGCTCGTTTAGAGTTACAGAAGCCATAACCAGTCAAAACGAAGGCCTCTGTGAGTTCTACGGCTCTGACAGCTTTCACCCGTCAATGGATTGTTTAATGCCCAAAAAAGATAGCCGAATCTCAATCGGGTCTCGGAAGTTTTTTACCCTTCGTTTTTTCGACACGTGAGTTTAACGGTAAAACGGGATTACCGTGGCTGGTCTTCGATTTACCCTAGCTGGAGAGTGGTGCTCCATGGTATCGTTCCGTTTCAAATCCATGCACGCATTTCAAAAAGTCGTACGACACTGTTTCGCCATTTCGGACGGATGTTGTACCTTGCACCGTGGATGTTGCACCCTGTAGATATCGATTATTCGGACGGCCATAACTTCTGGCTCATTTAGAGTTACGGGAGCCATAACCCGTCAAAACGAAGGCCCATGTGAGTTCTACGGCTCTGATGGCTTTCAGCCGTCAATGGATTGTTTAATGCCCAAAAAGTCTATCTGAATCTCAATCGGGTCTCGGAAGATTTTACCCTTCGTTTTTTCGACACGTGGATTTTTACGGTAAAACAGGATTACCGTGGTTGGTCTTCGATTTACCATCGCTGGAGAGTGGTGCACCATGGTACCATTTCGTTTCAAATCCATGCACGCATTTCAAAAAGTCATACGACGCTGTTTCTCCATTTCGGACGGATGTTGCACCTTGCACCGTGGATGTTGCACCCTGTAGATATCGATTATTCGGACGACCATAACTTCTGGCTCGTTTAGAGTTACGGGAGCCATAACCAGTCAAAACGAAGTCCTCAATGAGTTCTACGGCTATGACAGCTTTCAGCCATCAATGGATTGTTTAATGTCCAAAAAAGACTATCCGAATCTCAATAGGGTCTCGGAAGTATTTTACCCTTCGTTTTTTTCGACACGTGGATTTTTACGGTAAAACGGGATTACCGTGGTTGGTCTTCGATTTACCATCGCTGGAGAGTGGTGCACCATGGTATCGTTCCGTTTCAAATCCATGCACGCATTTCGAAAAATCGTACGACACTGTTTCGCCATTTCGGACGGATGTTGTACCTTGCACCGTGGTTGTTGCACCCTGTAGATATCGATTATTCGGACGGCCATAACTTCTGGCTCATTTAGAGTTGCGGGAGCCATAACCAGTCAAAACGAAGGCCTCTGTGAGTTCTACGGCTCTTACGGATTTCAGCCCTCAATGGATTGTTTAATGCCCAAAAAAGACTATCCGAATCTCAATCGGGTCTCGGAAGTTTTTTACCCTTCGTTTTTTCGACACGTGGATTTTTACGGTAAAACGGGATTACCGTGGCTGGTCTTCGATTTACCATCGCTAGAGAGTGGTGCATCATGGTACCGTTCCGTTTCAAATCCATGCACGCATTTCAAAAAGTCGTACGACACTGTTTCGCCATTTCGGACGGATGTTGCACCTTGCACCGTGGATGTTGCACCCAGTAGATATCGATTATTCGGACGGCCATAACTTCTGCGTCGTTTAGAGTTACGGGAGCCATAACCAGTCAAAACGAAGGCCTTAGTGAGTTCTACAGCTTTGACGGCTTTCAGCCGTCAATGGATTGTTTAATTCCCACAAAAGACTATCCGAATCTCAATCGGGTCTCGGAAGTTTTTTACCCTTCATTTTTTCGACACGTGGATTTTTACGGTAAAACAGGATTACCGTGGCTGGTCTTCAATTTACCATCGCTGGAGAGTGGTGCACCATGGTACCATTCCGTTTCAAATTCATGCACGCATTTCAAAAAGTCGTACGACGCTGCTTCGCCATTTCGGACGGATGTTGCACCTTGCACCGTGGATGTTGCACCCTGTAGATATCGATTATTCGGACGGACATAACTTCTGCCTCGTTTAGAGTTACGGGAGCCATAACCAGTCGAAACGAAGGCCTCAGCGAGTTCTACGGCTCTGACAGCTTTAAGCCGTCAATGGATTGTTTAATTCCCAAAAAAGACTATCCGAATCTCAATCGAGTCTAGGATGCTTTTTACCCTTCGTTTTTTCGACACGTGGATTTTTACGGTAAAACAGGATTACCGTGGCTGGTCTTGGATTTACCATCGCTGGAGAGTGGTGCACCAAGGTACCGTTCCTTTTCAAATCCATGCACGCATGTCAAAAAGTCGTACGACACTGTTTCGCCATTTCGGACGGATGTTGCACCTTGCACCGTGGATGTTGCACCCTGTAGATATCGATTATTCGGACGGCCATAACTTCTACCTCGTTTAGAGTTACGGGAGCCATGACCAGTCAAAACGAAGGCCTCAGTGAGTTCTACGGCTCTGACAGCTTTCAACCGTCAATGGATTGTTTAATGTCCAAAAAAGAATATCTGAATCTCAACAGGGTCTCGGAAGTTTTTTACCCTTCGTTTTTTCGACACGTGGATTTTTACTGTAAAACGGGATTACCGTGGTTGGTCTTCGATTTACCATCGCTGGAGAGTGGTGCACCATGGTACCGTTCCATTTCAAATCCATGCACGCATTTCAAAACGTCGTAGGACACTGTTTTGCCATTTCGGACGGATGTTGCACCTTGCACCGTGGATGTTGCACCCTGTAGATATCGATTATTCGGACGGCCATAACTTCTGCCTCGTTTAGAGTAACGGAAGCCATAACCAGTCAAAACGAAGGCCTCAGTGAGTTCTACGGCTCTGACAGCTTTCAGCCGTCAATGGATTGTTTAATGCCCAAAAAAGACTATCCGAATCTCAATCGGCTCTAGGAAGTTTTTTACCCTTCGTTTTTTCGACACGTGGATTTTTATGGTAAAACGGGATTACCATGGCTGGCCTTCGATTTACCATCGCTGTAGAGTGGTGCACCATGGTGCCGTTCGGCTTCAAATCCATGCACGCATTTCGAAAAGTCGTACGACACAGTTTCGCCATTTCGGACGGATGTTGCACCTTGCACCATGGATGTTGCACCCTGTAGATATCGATTATTCGGACGGCCATAACTTCTGCCTCGTTTAGAGTTACGGGAGCCAAAACCAGTCAAAACGAAGGTCTCAGTGAGTTCTACGGCTCTGACATTTTTCAGCCATCAATGGATTGTTTAATGCCCAAAATATACTATCCGATTCTCAATCGGGTCTCGGAAGTTTTTTACGCTTCGTTTTTTTCGACACGTGGATTTTTACGGTAAAACGGGATTACCGTGGTTGGTCTTCGATTTACCATCGCTAGAGAGTGGTGCACCATGGTACCGTTTCGTTTCAAACCCATGCACGCATTTCAAAAATTCGTACGACGCTGTTTCGCCATTTCGGACGGATGTTGCACCTTGCACCGTGGATGTTGCCCCCTGTAGATATAGATTATTCGGACGGCCATAACTTCTGCCTCGTTTAGAGTTACGGGAGCCATAACCAGTCAAAACGAAGGCCTCAGTGAGTTCTACGGCTCTGACAGCTTTCAGCCGTCAATGGATTTTTTGATGCCCAAAAATGGCTATCCGAATCTCAATCGGGTCTCGGAAGTTTTTTACCCTTCGTTTTTTCGACACGTGAGTTTTACCGTAAAACGGGATTACCGTGGCTGGTCTTCGATTTACCATAGCTGGAGAGTGGTGCACCATGGTACCGTTCCGTTTCAAATCCATGCACGCATTTCAAAAAGTCGTACGACGCTGTTTCGCCATTTCGGACGGATGTTGTACCTTGCACCGTGGATGTTGCACCCTGTAGATATCGATTATTCGAACGGCCATAACTTCTGGCTCATTTAGAGTTACGGGAGCCATAACCAGTCAAAACGAAGGCCTCAGCGAGTTCTACGGCTCTGACAGCTTTCAGCCGTCAATGGATTGTTTAATGCTCAAAAAAGACTATCCGAATCTCAATCGGGTCTAGGATGTTTTTTACCCTTCGTTTTTTCGACACGTGGATTTTTACGGTAAAATGGGATTACCGTGGTTGGTCTTCGATTTACCATCGCTGGAGAGTGGTGCACCATGGTACTGTTCCGTTTCAAATCCATGCACGCATTTCAAAAAGTCGTACGACACTGTTTCGCCATTTCGGACGGATGTTGCACCTTGCACGGTAGATGTTGCACCCTGTAGATATCGATTATTCAGACGGCCATAACTTCTGGCTCGTTTAGAGTTACGGAAGCCATAACCAGTCAAAACGAAGTCCTCTGTGAGTTCTACGGCTCTGACAGGTTTCAGCCGTCAATGGATTGTTTAATGCCCAAAAAAGATAGCCGAATCTCAATCGGGTCTCGGAAGTTTTTTACCCTTCGTTTTTTCGACACGTGAGTTTTACGGTAAAACGGGATTACCGTGGCTGGTCTTCGATTTACCATAGCTGGAGAGTGGTGCACCATGGTATCGTTCCGTTTCAAATCCATGCACGCAATTCAAAAAGTCGTACGACACTGTTTCGCCATTTCGGACGGATGTTGCACCTTGCAACGTGGATGTTGCACCCTGTAGATATCGATTATTCGGACGGCCATAACTTCTGGCTCATTTAGAGTTACGGGAGTCATAACAGTCAAAACGAAGGCCTCTGTGAGTTCTATGGCTCTGACGGCTTTCAGCCGTCAATGGATTGTTTAATGCCTAAAAAAGACTATCCGAATCTCAATCGGGTCTCGGAAGTTTTTTACCCATCGTTTTTTCGACACGTGGATTTTTACGGTAAAACGGGATTACCGTGGTTGGTCTTTGATTTACCATCGCTGGAGAGTGGTGCACCATGGTACCGTTCCGTTTCAAATCCATGCATGGATTTCAAAAAGTCATACGACGCTGTTTCTCCATTTCGGACGGATGTTGCACCTTGCGCCGTGGATGTTGCACCCTGTAGATATCGATTATTCGGACGACCATAACTTCTGGCTCGTTTAGAGTTACGGGAGCCATAACCAGTCAAAACGAAGTCCTCAGTGAGTTCTATGGCTATGACTGCTTTCAGCCGTCAATGGATTGTTTAATGTCCAAAAAAGACTATCCGAATCTCAATAGGGTCTCGGAAGTTTTTTACCCTTCGTTTTTTTCGACACGTGGATTTTTACGGTAAAACGGGATTACCGTGGTTGGTCTTCGATTTACCATCGCTGGAGAGTGGTGCACCATGGTACCGTTCCGTTTCAAATCCATGCACGCATTTCAAAAAATCGTACGACACTGTTTCGCCATTTCGGACGGATGTTGCACCTTGCACCGTGGATGTTGCACCCTGTAGATATCGATTATTCGGATGGCCATCACTTCTGCCTCGTTTAGATTTACGGGAGCCATAACCAGTCAAAACGAATGCCTTAGTGAGTTCTACGGCTTTGACGGCTTTCAGCCGTCAATGGATTGTTTAATGCCCAAAAAAGACTATCCGAATCTCAATCGGGTCTCGGAAGTTTTTTACCCTTCGTTTTTTCGACACGTGGATTTTTACGGTAAAACAGGATTACCGTGGTTGGTCTTCAATTTACCATCGCTGGAGAGTGGTGCACCATGGTACCGTTCCGTTTCAAATTCATGCACGCATTTCAAAAAGTCGTACGACGCAGTTTCGCCATTTCGGACGGATGTTGCACCTTGCACCGTGGATGTTGCACCTTATAGATATCGATTATTCGGACGGACATTACTTCTGCCTCGTTTAGAGTTACGGGAGCCATAACCAGTCAAAACGAAGGCCTCACCGAGTTCTACGGCTCTAATAGCTTTCAGCCGTCAATGGATTGTTTAATGCCCAAAAAAGACTACCCGAATCTCAATCGAGTCTAGGATGTTTTTTACCCTTCGTTTTTTCGACACGTGGATTTTTACGGTAAAACAGGATTACCGTGGCTGGTCTTGGATTTACCATCGCTGGAGAGTGGTGCACCATGGTACCGTTCCATTTCAAATCCATGCACGCATGTCAAAAAGTCGTACGACACTGTTTCGCCATTTCGGACGGATGTTGCACCTCGCACCGTGGATGTTGCACCCTGTAGATATCGATTATTCAGACGGCTATAACTTCTGCCTCATTTAGAGTTACGGGAGCCATGACCAGTCAAAACGAATGCCTCAGTGAGTTCTACGGCTCTGACATCTTTCAACCGTCAATGGATTGTTTAATGCCCAAAAAAGACTATCCGAATCTCAATCGGGTCTCGGAAGTTTTTTACCCTTCGTTTTTTCGACACATGGATTTTTATGGTAAAACGGGATTACCGTGGCTGGTCTTCGATTTACCATCGCTGGAGAGTGGTGCACCATGGTATCGTTCCATTTCAAATCCATGCACGCATTTCAAAAAGTCGTAGGACACTGTTTTTCCATTTCGGACGGATGTTGCACCTTGCACCGTGGATGTTGCACCCTGTAGATATCGATTATTCGGACGGCCATAACTTCTGCCTCGTTTAGAGTAACGGAAGCCATAACTAGTCAAAACGAAGGCCTCAGGGAGTTCTACGGCTCTGACAGCTTTCAGCCGTCAATGGATTGTTTAATTCCCAAAAAAGACTATCCGAATCTCAATCGGGTCTAGGAAGTTTTTTACCCTTCGTTTTTTCGACACGTGGATTTTTATGGTAAAACGGGATTACCGTGGCTGGTCTTCGATTTACCATCGCTGTAGAGTGGTGCACCATGGTACCGTTCCGTTTCAAATCCATGCACGCATTTCGAAAAGTCGTACGACACTGTTTCGCCATTTCGGACGGATGTTGCACCTTGCACCGTGGATGTTGCACCCTGTAGATATCGATTATTCGGACGGCCATAACTTCTGCCTCGTTTAGAGTTACGGGAGCCAAAACCAGTCAAAACGAAGGCCTCAGTGAGTTCTACGGCTCTGACAGCTTTCAGCCATCAATGGATTGTTTAATGCCCAAAATATACTATCCGAATCTCAATCGGGTCTCGGAAGTTTTTTACGCTTCGTTTTTTTCGACACGTGGATTTTTACGGTAAAACGGGATTACCGTGGTTGGTCTTCGATTTACCATCGCTGGAGAGTGGTGCACCAAGGTACCGTTTCGTTTCAAATCCATGCATGCATTTCAAAAAGTAGTACGACGCTGTTTAGCCATTTCGGACGGATGTTGCACCTTGCACCGTGGATGTTGCACCCTGTAGATATCGATTATTCGGACGGCCATAACCTCTGGCCCGTTTAGAGTTACGGGAGCCATAACCAGTCAAAACGAAGGCCTCAGTGAGTTCTACGGCTATGACAGCTTTCAGCCGTCAATGGATTGTTTAATGTCCAAAAAAGACTATCTGAATCTCAATAGGGTCTCGGAAGTTTTTTACCCTTCGTTTTTTCGACACGTGGATTTTTACTGTAAAACGGGATTACCGTGGTTGGTCTTCGATTTACCATCGCTGAAGAGTGGTGCACCATGGTACCGTTCCGTTTTAAATCCATGCACGCATTTCAAAAAGTCATACGACACTGTTTCGCCATTTCGGACGGATGTTGTACCTTGCACCGTGGTTGTTGCACCCTATAGATGTCGATTATTCGGACGACCATAACTTCTGGCTCATTTAGAGTTACGGGAGCCATTACCAGTCAAAACGAAGGCCTCTATGAGTTCTACGGCTCTGACAGCTTTCAGCCGTCAATGGATTGTTTAATGCCCAAAAAAGAGAGCCGAATCTCAATCGGGTCTCGGAAGTTTTTTACCCTTCGTTTTTTCGACACGTGAGTTTTACCGTAAAACGGGATTACCGTGGCCGGTCTTCGATTTACCATAGCTGGAGAGTGGTGCACCATGGTACCGTTCCGTTTCAAATCCATGCACGCATTTCAAAAAGTCGTACGACGCTGTTTCGCCATTTCGGACGGATGTTGTAACTTGCACCATGGATGTTGCACCCTGTAGATATCGATTATTCGGACGGCCATAACTTCTGGCTCATTTAGAGTTACGGGAGCCATAACCAGTCAAAACGAAGGCCTCAGCGAGTTCTACGGCTCTGACAGCTTTCAGCCTTCAATGGATTGTTTAATGCCCAAAAAAGACTATCCGAATCTCAATTGGGTCTAGGATGTTTTTACCCTTCGTTTTTTCGACACGTGGATTTTTACGGTAAAACAGGATTACCGTGGATGGCCTTCGATTTACCATCGCTGGAGAGTGGTGCACCATGGTACTATTCCGTTTCAAATCCATGCACGCATTTCAAAAAGTCGTACGACACTGTTTCGCCATTTCGGACGGATGTTGCACCTTGCACGGTGGATGTTGCACCCTGTAGATATCGATTATTCAGACGGCCATAACTCCTGGCTCGTTTAGAGTTACGGAAGCCATAACCAGTCAAAACGAAGGCCTCTGTGAGTTCTACGGCTCTGACAGCTTTCAGCCGTCAATGGATTGTTTAATGCCTAAAAAAGATAGCCGAATCTCAATCGGGTCTTGGAAGTTTTTTACCCTTCGTTTTTTCGACACGTGAGTTTTACGGTAAAACGGGATTACCGTGGCTGGTCTTCGATTTACCATAGCTGGAGAGTGGTGCACCATGGTATCGTTCCGTTTCAAATCCATGCACGCATTTCAAAAAGTCGTACGACACTGTTTCGCCATTTCGGACGGATGTTGCACCTTGCACCGTGGATGTTGCACCCTGTAGATATCGATTATTCGGACGGCCATAACTTCTGGCTCATTTAGAGTTACGGGAGTCATAACCAGTCAAAACGAAGGCCTCTGTGAGTTCTATGGCTCTGACGGCTTTCAGCCGTCAATGGATTGTTTAATGCCCAAAAAAGACTATCTGAATCTCAATCGGGTCTCGGAAGTTTTTTTCCCATCGTTTTTTCGACACGTGGATTTTTACGGTAAAACGGGATTACCGTGGTTGGTCATCGATTTACCATCGCTGGAGAGTGGTGCACCATGGTACCGTTCCGTTTCAAATCCATGCACGCATTTCAAAAAGTCATACGACGCTGTTTCTCCATTTCGGACGGATGTTGCACCTTGCAACGTGGATGTTGCACCCTGTAGATATCGATTATTCGGACGACCATAACTTCTGGCTCGTTTAGAGTTACGGGAGCCATAACCAGTCAAAACGAAGTCCTCAGTGAGTTCTACGGCTATGACAGCTTTCAGCCGTCAATGGATTGTTTAATGTCCAAAAAAGACTATCCGAATCTCAATAGGGTCTCGGAAGTTTTTTACCCTTCCTTTTTTTCGACACGTGGACTTTTACGGTAAAACGGGATTACCGTGGTTGGTCTTCGATTTACCATCGCTGGAGAGTGGTGCACCATGGTACCGTTCCGTTTCAAATCCATGCACGCATTTCAAAAAATCGTACGACACTGTTTCGCCATTTCGGACGGATGTTGCACCTTGCACCGTGGATGTTGCACCTTATAGATATCGATTATTCGGACGGACATAACTTCTGCCTCGTTTAGATTTACGGGAGCCATAACCAGTCAAAATGAATGCCTTAGTGAGTTCTACGGCTTTGACGGCTTTCAGCCGTCAATGGATTGTTTAATGCCCAAAAAAGACTATCCGAATCTCAATCGGGTCTCGGAAGTTTTTTACCCTTCGTTTTTTCGACACGTGGATTTTTACGGTAAAACAGGATTACCGTGGCTGGTCTTCGATTTACCATCGCTGGGGAGTGGTGCATCATGGTACCGTTCCGTTTCAAATTCATGCACGCATTTCAAAAAGTCGTACGACGCTGTTTCGCCATTTCGGACGGATGTTGCACCTTGCACCGTGGATGTTGCACCTTGTAGATATCGATTATTCGGACGGACATAACTTCTGCCTCGTTTAGAGTTACGGGTGCCATAACCAATCAAAACGAAGGCCTCGGCAAGTTCTACGGCTCTGACAGCTTTCAGCCATCAATGGATTGTTTAATGCCCAAAAAAGACTATCTGAATCTCAATCGAGTCTAGGATGTTTTTTACCCTTCGTTTTTTCGACACGTGGATTTTTACGGTAAAACAGGATTACCGTGGCTGGTCTTGGATTTACCATCGCTAGAGAGTGGTGCACCATGGTACCGTTCCATTTCAAATCCATGCACGCATGTCAAAAAGTCGTACGACACTGTTTCGCCATTCCGGACGGATGTTGCACCTCGCACCGTGGGTGTTGCACCCTGTAGATATCGATTATTCAGACGGCCATAACTTCTGCCTCATTTAGAGTTACGGGAGCCATGACCATTCAAAACGAATGCCTCAGTGAGTTCTACGGCTCTGACAGCTTTCAACCGTCAATGGATTGTTTAATGCCCAAAAAAGACTATCCGAATCTCAATCGGGTCTCGGAAGTTTTTTACCCTTCGTTTTTTCGACACGTGGATTTTTATGGTAAAACGGGATTACCGTGGCTGGTCTTCGATTTACCATCGCTGGAGAGTGGTGCACCATGGTACCGTTCCATTTCAAATCCATGCATGCATTTCAAAAAGTCGTAGGACACTGTTTTTCCATTTCGGACGGATGTTGCACCTTGCACCGTGGATGTTGCACCCTGTAGATATCGATTATTCGGATGGCCATAACTTCCGCCTCGTTTAGAGTAACGGAAGCCATAACTAGTCAAAACGAAGGCCTCAGTGAGTTCTATGGCTCTGACAGCTTTCAGCCGTCAATGGATTGTTTAATGCCCAAAAAAGACTATCCGAATCTCAATCGGGTCTAGGAAGTTTTTTACGCTTTGTTTTTTCGACACGTGGATTTTTATGGTAAAACGGGATTACCGTGGGTGGTCTTCGATTTACCATCGCTGTAGAGTGGTGCACCATGGTACCGTTCCGTTTCAAATCCATGCACGCATTTTAAAAAGTCGTACGACACTGTTTCGCCATTTCGGACGGATGTTGCGCCTTGCACCGTGGATGTTGCACCCTGTAGATATCGATTATTCGGACGGCCATAACTTCTGCCTCGTTTAGAATTACGGGAGCCAAAACCAGTCAAAACGAAGGCCTCAGTGAGTTCTACGGCTCTGACAGCTTTCAGCCATCAATGGATTGTTTAATGCCCAAAATATACTATCCGAATCTCAATCGGGTCTCGGAAGTTTTTTACGCTTCGTTTTTTTCGACACGTGGATTTTTACGGTAAAACGGGATTACCGTGGTTGGACTTCGATTTACCATCACTGGAGAGTGGTGCACCATGGTACCGTTTCGTTTCAAATCCATGCATGCATTTCAAAAAGTCGTACGACGCTGTTTTGCCATTTCGGACGGATGTTGCACCTTGCACCGTGGATGTTGCACCCTGTAGATATCGATTATTCGGACGGCCATAACTTCTGGCTCGTTTAGAATTACGGGAGCCATAACCAGTCAAAACGAAAGCCTCAGTGAGTTCTACGGCTATGATAGCTTTCAGCCGTCAATGGATTGTTTAATGTCCAAAAAAGGCTATGATAGTTTTTTACGCTTCGTTTTTTTCGACACGTGGATTGTTTATGGTAAAACGGGATTACCGTGGTTGGTCTTCGATTTACCATCGCTGGAGAGTGGTGCACCATGGTACCGTTCCGTTTTAAATCCATGCATGCATTTCAAAAAGTCGTACGACGCTGTTTCGCCATTTCGGACGGATGTGGTACCTTGCACTGTGGTTGTTGCACCCTATAGATGTCGATTATTCGGACGGCCATAACTTCTGGCTCTTTTAGAGTTACGGGAGCCATAACCAGTCAAAACGAAGGCCTCTATGAGTTCTACGGCTCTGATGTCTTTCAGCCGTCAATAGATTGTTTAATGCCCAAAAAAGACTATCCGAATCTCAATCGAGTCTCGGAAGTTTTTTACCCTTCGTTTTTTCGACACATGGATTTTTACGGTTAAACGGGATTACCGTGGCTGGTCTTCGATTTACCATCGCTGGAGAGTGGTGCATCATGGTACCGTTCCATTTCAAATCCAAGCACGCATTTCAAAAAGTTGTACGACACTGTTTCGTCATTTCGGACGGATGTTGCACCCTGCACCGTGGATGTTGCACCCTGTAGATATCGATTATTCGGACGGCCATAACTTCTGCCTCGTTTAGAGTTACGGAAGCCATAACTAGTAAAAACGTAGGCCTCAGTGAGTTCTACGGCTTTGACAGCTTTCTGCCGTCAATGGATTGTTTAATGCCCAAAAAAGACTATCCGAATCTCAATCGGGTCTACGAAGTTTTTTACCCTTCGTTTTTTCGACACGTGGATTTTTACGGTTAAACGGGATAACCGTGGCCGGTCTTCGATTTACCATCGCTGGAGAGTGGTGAACCATGGTACCGTTCCGTTTCAAATCCATGCATGCATTTCAAAAAGTCGTACGACACTGTTTTGCCATTTCGGACGGATGTTGCACCGTGCACCGTGGATGTTGCGCCCTGTAGATATCGATTATTCGGACGGCCATAACTTATGCCTCGTTCAGAGTTACGGGAGCCATAACCAGTCAAAACGAAGGCCTCAGTGAGTTGTACGGCTCTTACAGCTTTCAGCCGTCAATGGATTGTTTAGTGCCCAAAAAATACTATCTGAATCTCAACCGGGTCTCGGAAGTTTTTTACCCTTCGTTTATATCGACACGTGGATTTTTACGGTAAAAGGGGATTACCGTGGTTGGTCTTCGATTTACCATCGCTGGAGAGTGGTGCACCGTGGTACCGTTTCGTTTCAAATCCATGCACGCATTTCAAAAAGTCGTACGACGCTGTTTCTCCATTTCGGACGGATGTAGCACCTTGCACCGTGGATGTTGCACCCTGTAGATATCGATTATTCGGACGGGCATAACTTCTGGCTCATTTAGAGTTACGGGAGCCATAACCAGTCAAAACGAAGGCCTCGGTGAGTTCTACGGCTATGACAGCTTTCATCCATCAATGGATTGTTTAATGTCCCAAAAAGACTATCCGAATCTCAATAAGGTCTCGGAAGTTTTTTACTCTTCGTTTTTTTCGACACATGGATTTTTACGGTAAAACGGGATTACCGTGGTTGGTCTTCGATTTACCATCGCTGGAGAGTGGTGCACCATGGCACCGTTCTGTTTCAAATCCATGCACGCATTTCAAAAAGTCGTACGACACTGTTTCGCCATTTCGGACCGATGTTGCACCTTGCACCGTGGTTGTTGCACCCTATAGATGTCGATTATTCGGACGACCATAACTTCTGGCTCATTTAGAGTTACGGGAGCCATAACTAGTCAAAACGAAGGCCTCTATGAGTTCTACGGCTCTGATGGCTTTCAGCCGTCAATGGATTGTTTAATGCCCAAAAAAGACTATCCGAATCTCAATCGGGTCTCGGAAGTTTTTTACCCTTCGTTTTTTCGACACGTGGATTTTTACGGTTAAAGGGGATTACCGTGGCTGGTCTTCGATTTACCATCGCTGGAGAGTGGTGCATCATGGTACCGTTCCGTTTCAAATCCATGCACGCATTTCAAAAAGTCGTACGACACTGTTTTGCCATTTCTTACGGATGTTGCACCTTGCACCGTGGATGTTGCACCCTGTAGATATCGATTATTCGGACGGACATAACTTCTGCCTCGTTCAGAGTTACGGGAGCCATAACTAGTCAAAATGAAGGCCTCAGTGAGTACTACGGCTCTGACAGCTTTTAACCGTCAATGGATTGTTTAATGTCCAAAAAGACTATCCGAATCTCAATCGGGTCTTAGAAGTTTTTTACCCTTCGTTTTTTTCGACACATGGATTTTTATGGTAAAACGGGATTACCGTGGTTTGCCTTCGATTTACCATCGCCGAAGAGTGGTGCACCATGGTACCGTTTCGTTTCAAATCCATGCACGCATTTCAAATTGTCGCACGAAGCTGTTTCCCATTTCGAACGGATGTTGCACCTTGCACCGTGGATGTTGCACCCTGTAGATATCGATTATTCGGACGGCCATAACTTCTGCCTCGTTTAGAGTTACGGGAGCCATAACCAGTCAAAACGAAGGCCTCAGCGAGTTCTACGGCTTTGACAGCTTTCATCCGTCGGTGGATTGTTTAATGCCAAAAAAGATTATCCGAATCTCAATCGGGTCTCGGAAGTTTTTTACCCTTCGTTTTTTCGACACGTGGATTTTTACGGTAAAACGGGATTACCGTGGCTGGTCTTCGATTTACCATCGCTGGAGAGTGGTGCACCATGGTACCGTTTTGTTTCAAATCCATGCACGCATTTCAAAAAGTCGTACGACACTGTTTCTCCATTACGGACGGATGTTGCACCTTGCACCGTGGATGTTGCACCCTGTATATATCGATTATTCGGACGGCCATAACCAGTCAAAACGAAGGCCTCAGTGAGTTCTACGGCTCTGACAGCTTTCAGCCGTCAATGGATTGTTTAATGCCCAAAAAAGACTATCCGAATCTCAATCGGGTCTCGGAAGTTTTTTACCCTTCGTTTTTTCGACACGTGGATTTTTACGTTAAAATGCGATTACCGTGGCTGGTCTTCGATTTACCATCGCTGGAGAGAGGTGCACCATAGTACCGTTCCGTTTCAAATCTATGCACGCATTTCAAAAAGCCGTACGACACTGTTTCGCCATTTCGGACGGATGTTGCACCTTGCATCGTGGATGTTGCACACTGTAGATATCGATTATTCGGACGGCCATAACTTCTGGCTCGTTTAGAGTTACGGGAGCCATAACCCGTCAGAACGAAGGCCTCAGTGAGTTCTACGGCTCTGACAGCTTTCAGCCGTCAATGGATTGATTAATGCCCAAAAAAGACTATCTGAATCTCAATCGGGTTTAGGAAGTTTTTTACCATTCGTTTTTTCGACACGTGGATTTTTACGGTAAAACGGGATTACCAAGGCTGGTCTTCGATTTACCATCGCTGGAGAGTGGTGCACCAGGGTATCGTTTCATTTCAAATCCATGCACGCATTTCAAAGAGTCGTACGACACTGCTTCGCCATTTCGAACGGATGTTGCAACTTGCACCGTGGATGTTGCACCCTGTAGATATGGATTATTCGGACGGCCATAACTTCTGCCTCGTTTAGAGTTACGGGAGCCATAACCAGTCAAAATGAAGGCCTAAGTGAGTTCTACGGCTCTGACATCTTTCAGCCGTCAATGGATTGTTTAATGCCCAAAAAAGACTATCCGAATCTCAATCGGGTCTCGGAAGTTTTTTACCCTTCGTTTTTTCGACACGTGGATTTTTACGGTAAAACGGGATTACCGTGGCTGGTCTTTGATTTACCATCGCTGGAGAGTGGTGCACCATGGTACCATTCCGTTTCAAATCCATACATGCATTTCAAAAAGTCGTACGACACTGTTTCGCCATTTCCGACGGATGTTGCACCTTGCACCGTGGATGTTGCACCCTGTAGATATCGATTATTCGGACGGCCATAACTTCTGGCTCGTTTAGAGTTACGGGAGCCATAACCAGTCAAAACAAAGGCCTCTGTGAGTTCTACGGCTCTGATCGCTTTCAGCCGTCAATGGATTGATTAATGCCTAAAAAAGACTATCCGAATCTCAATCGGGTCTCGGAAGTTTTTTACCCTACGTTTTTTCGACACGTGGATTTTTACGGTAAAACGGGATTACCGTGGCTGGTCTTCGATTTACCATCGCTGGAGTGTGGTGCACCATGGTACCGTTCCGTTTCAAATCCATGCACGCATTTCAAAAAGTCGTACGACACTGTTTCGCCATTTCGGACGGATGTTGCACCTTGCACCGTGGATGTTGCACCATGTAGATATCGATTATTCGGACGACCATAAATTCTGGCTCGTTTAGAGTTACGGGAGCCATAAGCAGTCAAAATGAAGGCCTCTGTGAGTTCCACGGCTCTGACAGATTTCAGCCGCCAATAGATTGTTTAATGCCCAAAAACGACTATCCTAATCTCAATCGGGTCTCGGAAGTTTTTTACCCCTCGTTTTTTCGACACGTGGATTTTTACGGTAAAACGGGATTACCGTGGATGGTCTTCGATTTACCATCGCTGGAGAGTGGTGCACCATGGTTAAGTTCAGTTTCAAATCCATGCACGCATTTCAAAAAGTCGTACGACACTGTTTCGCCATTTCGGACGGGTGTTGCACCCTGTAGATATCGATTATTCGGACGGCCATAACTTCTGGCTAGTTTAGAGTTTTGTGAGCCATAACCAGTCAAAACGAAGGCCTCTGTTAGTTCTACAGATCTGACAGCTTTCAGCCGTCAATGGATTGGTTAATTCCCAAAAAAGATATCCGAACCTCAATCGGGTCTCGGAAGTTTCTTACCCTTCGTTTTTTCGACACATGGATTTTTACGTTAAAACGGGATTACCGTGGCTGGTGTTCGATTTACCATCGCTGGAGAGTGGTGCACCAGGGTATCATTTCATTTCAAATCCAAGCACGCATTTCAAAAAGTCGTACGACACTGTTTCACCATTTCGGACGGATGTTGCACCTTGCACCGTGGATGTTGCACCCTGTAGATATCGATTATTCGGACGGCCATAACTTCTTCCTCGTTTAGAGTTACGGGAGACATAACCAGTCAAAACGAAGGCCTAAGTGAGTTCTACGGCTCTGACATCTTTCAGCCGTCAATGGATTGTTTAATGCACAAAAAAGACTATCCGAATCTCAATCGGGTCTCGGAAGTTTTTTACCTTCGTTTTTTCGACACGTGGATTTTTACGGTAAAACGGGATTATCGTGGCTGGTCTTTGATTTACCATCGCTGGAGAGTGGTGCACCATGGTACCGTTCCATTTCAAATCAATGCACGCATTTCAAAAAGTCGTACGACACTGTTTCGCCATTTCGGACGGATGTTGCACCTTGCACCGTGGATGTTGCACCCTGTAGATATCGATTATTCGGACGGCGATAACTTATGGCTCGTTTAGAGTTACGGGAGCCATAACCAGTGAAGACGAAGGCCTCTGTGAGTTCTACGGCTTTGACAGCTTTCAGCCGTCAATGGATTGATTAATGCCCAAAAAAGACTATCCGAATCTCAATCGGGTCTCGAAAGTTTTTTACCCTTCGTTTTTTCGACACGTGGATTTTTACGGTAAAACGGGATTACCGTGGCTGGTCTTCGATTTACCATCGCTGGAGAGTGATGCACCATGGTACCGTTCCGTTTCAAATCCATGCACGCATTTCAAAAAGTCGTACGACACTGTTTTTCCATTTCGGACGGATGTTGCACCTTGCACCGTGGATGTTGCACCCTGTAGATATCGATTATTCGGATGACCATAACTTCTGTATCGTTTAGAGTTACGGGAGCCAAAAGCAGTCAAAATGAAGGCCTCTGTGAGTTCTACAGCTCTGACAGCTTTCAGCCGTCAATGGATTGTTTAATCCCCAAAAAAGACTACCCGAATCTCAATCGGGTCTCGGAAGTTTTTTACCCCTCGTTTTTTCAACACGTGGATTTTTACGGTAAAACGGGATTACCGTGGCTGGTCTTCGATTTACCATCGCTGGAGGGTGGTGCACCATGGTAACCTTCCGTTTCAAATCCATGCACGCATTTCAAAAAGTCGTACGACACTGTTTCGCTATTTCGGACGGATGTTGCACCCTGTAGATATCGATTATTCGGACGGCTATAACTTCTGGCTCGTTTAGAGTTTCGTGAGCCATAACCAGTCAAAACGAAGGGCTCTGTGAGTTATACGGCTCTGACATCTTTCAGCCGTCAATGGATTGATTAATGCCCAAAAAAGACTATCCGAATCTCAATCGGGTCTCGAAAGTTTTTTACCCTTCGTTTTTTCGACACGTGAATTTTTACGGTAAAACGGGATTACCGCGGCTGGTCTTCGATTTTCCATCGCTGGAGAGTGGTACACATTGGTACAGTTCCGTTTCAAATCCATGCACGCATTTCAAAAAGTCGTACGACAATGTTTCGCCATTTCGGACGGATGTTGCACCTTGCACCGTGGATGTTGCACCCTGTAGATATCAATTATTCGGACGACCATAACTTCTGGCTCGTTTAGAGTTACGGGAGCCATAACCAGTCAAAATGAAGGCCTTAGTGAGTTCTACAGCTCCGATAGCTTTAAGCCGTCAATGGATTATTAATGCCCAAAAAAGACTATCCGAATCTCAATCGGGTCTCGGAAGTTTTTTACCCCTCGTTTTTTCGACACGTGGATTTTTACGGTAAAACGGGATTACCGTGACTGGTCTTCGATTTACCATCGCTGAAGAGTGGTGCACCATGGTACCGTTCCGTTTCAAATCCATGCACGCATTTCAAAAGTCGTAAGACACTGTTTCGCCATTTCGGACGGGTGTTGCACCCTGTAGATATCGATTATTCGGACGGCCATAACTTCTGGCTCGTTTAAAGTTTCGTGAGCCATAACCAGTCAAAACGAAGGCCTCTGTGAGTTCTACGGCTCTGATAGCTTTCAGCCATCAATGGATTGTTTAATGGCCAAAAAAGATATCCGAATCTCAATCGGGTCTCGGAAGTTTTTTACCCTTCGTTTTTTCGACACGTGAATTTTTACGGTAAAACGGGATTACCGTGGCTGGTCTTCGATTTACCATCGCTGGAGATTGGTGCACCATGGTACCGTTGCGTTTCAAAACCATTCACGCATTTCAAAAAGTCGTACGACACTGTTTCGCCATTTCGGACGGATGTTGCACCTTGCACCGTGGATGTTGCACCCTATAGATATCGATTATTCGGACGGCCATAACTTCTGTCTCGTTTAGAGTTACGGGAGCTATAACCAGTCAAAATGAAGGCCTCAGTGAGTTCCACGGCTCTGACAGCTTTCAACCGTCAATGGATTTTTTAATGGCCAAAAAAGACTATCCGAATCTCAATCGGGTCTCAGAAGTTTTTTACTCTACGTTTTTTCGACACGTGGATTTTTACGGTAAAACAGGATTACCGTGGCTGGTCTTCGATTTACCATCGCTGGAGAGTGGTGCACCCTGGAACCATTCCGTTTAAAAACCATGCATGCATTTCAAAAAGCCGTACGACACTGTTTTGCCATTTCGGACGGATGTTGTACCTTGCACCGTTGATGTTGCACACTGTAGATATCGATTATTCGGACGGCCATAACTTCTGGCTCGTTTAGTGTTACGGGTGCCATAACCAGTCAAAATGAAGGCCTCAGTGAGTTCTACGGCGCTGACAGCTTTCAGCCGTCATTGGATTGTTTAATGCCCAAAAAAACTATTCGAACCTCAATCGGGTCTCGGAAGTTTTTTACCCTTCGTTTTTTCGACACGTGGATTTTTACGGTAAAACAGGATTACCGTGGCTGGTCTTCGATTTACAATCACTGGAGTGTGGTGCACCATGGTACCGTTTTGTTTCAAATCCATGCACGCATTTCAAAAAGTCGTACGACACTGTTTCTTCATTTCGGACGGATGTTGTACCTTGCACCGTGGATGTTGCACCCTGTAGATATCGATTATTCGGACGGCCATAACTTCTGGCTCGTTTAGAGTTACGGGAGCCATAACCAGTCAAAACTAAGGCTTCAGTGAGTTCTACGGCTCTGACAGCTTTCATCCGTCAATGGATTGTTTAATGCCCAAAAAAGACTATACGAATCTCAATCGGGTCTTGGAAGTTTTTTACCCTTCGTTTTTTCGGCACGTGGATTTTTACGGTAAAACGAGATTACCGTGGCTGGTCTTCGATTTACTATCGCTGGAGAGTGGTGCACCATGGTACTGTATTATTTCAAATCCCTGCAGCATTTCAAAAAGTCGTACGAGACTGTTTCTCCATTTCAGACGGATGTTGCACTTTGCACCGTGGATGTTGCACCCTGTAAATATCGATTATTCGGACGGCCATAACTTCTGCCTCGTTTAGAGTTACGGGAGCCATAACCAGTCAAAACGAAGGCCTTAGTGAGTTCTACGGCTCTGACAGCTTTCAGCTATCAATGGACTGTTTAATTCCTAAAAAAGACTATCCGAATCTCAATCGGGTCTCGGAAGTTTTTTGCCCTTCTTTTTTCGACACGTGGATTTTTTCGGTAAAACGGGATTACCGTGGCTGGTCTTCGATTTACCATCGCTGGAGAGTGGTGCACCATAGTTCCGTTCCGTTTCAAATCCATGCACGCATTTCAAAAGTCGTACGACACTGTTTCGCCATTTCGGACGGATGTTGCACCTTGAACCGTGGATGTTGCACTCTGTAGATATCGATTATTCGGACGGCCATAACTTCTGGCTCGTTTAGAGTTACGGGAGCAATAACCAGTCAAAACGAAGGCCTCAGTGAGTTCTACGGCTCTGACAGCTTTCAGCCGTCAATGGATTGTTTAATGCCCAAAAAAGACTATTTGAATCTCAATCGGGTTTAGGAAGTTTTTTACCCTTCGTTTTTTCGACACGTGGATTTTTACGGTAAAACGGGATTACCGTGGCTGGTCTTCGATTTACTATCGCCGGAGAGTGGTGCACCAGGGTATCGTTTCATTTCAAATCCATGCACGCATTTCAAAAAGTCGTACGACATTGTTTCGCCATTTCGGACGGATGTTGCACCTTGCACCGTGGATGTTGCACCCTGTAGATATCGATTATTCGGACGGCCATAACTTCTGCCTCGTTTAGAGTTACGGGAGCCATAACTAGTCAAAACGAAGGCCTAAGTGAGTTCTACGGCTCTGACATCTTTCAGCCGTCAATGGATTGTTTAATGCCCAAAAAAGACTATCCGAATCTCAATCGGGTCTCGGAAGTTTTTTACCCTTCCTTTTTTCGACACGTGGATTTTTACGGTAAAACAGGATTACCGTGGCTGGTCTTTGATTTAACATCGCTGGAGAGTGGTGCACCATGGTACCGTTCCGTTTCAAATCCATGCACTCATTTCAAAAAGTCGTACGACACTGCTTCGCCATTTCGGACGGGTGTTGCACCCTGTAGATATCGATTATTCGGACGACCATAACTTCTGGCTCGTTTAGAGTTTCGTGAGCCATAACCAGTTAAAACGAAGGCCTCTGTGATTTCTACGGCTCTGATAGCTTTCAGCCGTCAATGGATTGGTTAATGCCCAAAAAAGATATCCGAATCTCAATTGGGTCTCGGGAGTTTCTTACCCTTCGTTTTTTCGACACGTGGATTTTTTCGGTAAAACGGGATTACCGTGGCTGGTCTTCGATTTACCATCGCTGGAGAGTGGTGCACCATAGTTCCGTTCCGTTTCAAATCCATGCACGCATTTCAAAAGTCGTACGACACTGTTTCGCCATTTCGGACGGATGTTGCACCTTGAACCGTGGATGTTGCACTCTGTAGATATCGATTATTCGGACGGCCATAACTTCTGGCTCGTTTAGAGTTACGGGAGCAATAACCAGTCAAAACGAAGGCCTCAGTGAGTTCTACGGCTCTGACAGCTTTCAGCCGTCAATGGATTGTTTAATGCCCAAAAAAGACTATTTGAATCTCAATCGGGTTTAGGAAGTTTTTTACCCTTCGTTTTTTCGACACGTGGATTTTTACGGTAAAACGGGATTACCGTGGCTGGTCTTCGATTTACCATCGCCGGAGAGTGGTGCACCAGGGTATCGTTTCATTTCAAATCCATGCACGCATTTCAAAAAGTCGTACGACATTGTTTCGCCATTTCGGACGGATGTTGCACCTTGCACCGTGGATGTTGCACCCTGTAGATATCGATTATTCGGACGGCCATAACTTCTGCCTCGTTTAGAGTTACGGGAGCCATAACTAGTCAAAACGAAGGCCTAAGTGAGTTCTACGGCTCTGACATCTTTCAGCCATCAATGGATTGTTTAATGCCCAAAAAAGACTATTCGAATCTCAATCGGGTCTCGGAAGTTTTTTACCCTTCCTTTTTTCGACACGTGGATTTTTACGGTAAAACAGGATTACCGTGGCTGGTCTTTGATTTAACATTGCTGGAGAGTGGTGCACCATGGTACCGTTCCGTTTCAAATCCATGCACTCATTTCAAAAAGTCGTACGACACTGCTTCGCCATTTCGGACGGATGTTGAACCTTGCACCGTGGATGTTGCACCCTGTAGATATCGATTATTCGGACGGCCATAACTTCTGGCTCGTTCAGAATTACTGGAGCCATAACCAGTCAAAACGAAGGCCTCTGTGAGTTCTACGGCTCTGACAGCTTTCAGCCGTCAATGGATTGAATAATGCCCAAAAAAGACTATCCGAATCTCAATCGGGTCTCGGAAGTTTTTTACCCTTCGTTTTTTCGACACGTGGATTTTTACGGTTAAACGGGATTATCGTGGCTGGTCTTTGATTTACCATTGCTGGAGATTGGTGCACCATGGTACCGTTCCATTTCAAATCCATGCACGCATTTCAAAAAGTCGTACGACACTGTTTCGCCATTTCGGACGGATGTTGCACCTTGCACCGTGGATGTTGCACCCTGTAGATATCGATTATTCGGACGACCATAACTTCTGGCTCGTTTAGAGTTACGGGAGCCATAAGCAGTCAAAATGAAGGCCTCTGTGAGTTCTACGGCTCTGACAGCTTTCAGCCGTCAATGGATTGTTTAATGCCGAAAAAAGACTATCCGAATCTCAATCGGGTCTCGGAAGTTTTTTACCCCTCGTTTTTTCGACACATGAATTTTTACGGTAAAACGGGATTACCGTGGCTGGTCTTCAATTTAGCATCGCTGGAGAGTGGTGCACCATGGTAACATTCTGTTTCAAATCCATGCACGCATTTCAAAAAGTCGTACGACACTGTTTCGCCATTTCGGACGGGTGTTGCACCCTGTAGATATCGATTATTCGGACGACCATAACTTCTGGCTCGTTTAGAGTTTCGTGAGCCATAACCAGTTAAAACGAAGGCCTCTGTGATTTCTACGGCTCTGATAGCTTTCAGCCGTCAATGGATTGGTTAATGCCCAAAAAAGATATCCGAATCTCAATTGGGTCTCGGGAGTTTCTTACCCTTCGTTTTTTCGACACGTTGATTTTTACGGTAAAACGGGATTACCGTGGCTGGTCTTCGATTTACCATCGCTGGAGAGTGGTGCACCATAGTTCCGTTCCGTTTCAAATCCATGCACGCATTTCAAAAGTCGTACGACACTGTTTCGCCATTTCGGACGGATGTTGCACCTTGAACCGTGGATGTTGCACTCTGTAGATATCGATTATTCGGACGGCCATAACTTCTGGCTCGTTTAGAGTTACGGGAGCAATAACCAGTCAAAACGAAGGCCTCAGTGAGTTCTACGGCTCTGACAGCTTTCAGCCATCAATGGATTGTTTAATGCCCAAAAATGACTATCCGAATCTCAATCGGGTCTCGGAAGTTTTTTACCCTTCGTTTTTTCGACACGTGGATTTTTACGGTAAAACGGGATTACCGTGGCTGGTCTTTGATTTACCATCGCTGGAGATTGGTGCACCATGGTACCGTTCCGTTTCAAATCCATGCATGCATTTCAAAAAGTCGTACGACACTGTTTCGCCATTTCGGATGGATGTTGCACTTTGCACCGTGGATGTTGCACCCTGTAGATATCGATTATTCGGACGGCCATAATTTCTGGCTCGTTTAGAGTTACGGGAGCCATAACCAGTCAAAACGAAGGCCTCTGTGAGTTCTACGGCTTTGACAGCTTTCAGCCGTCCATGGATTGATTAATGCCCAAAAAAGACTATCCGAATCTCAATTGGGTCTCGGAAGTTTTTTACCCTTCGTTTTTTCGACACGTGGATTTTTACGGTAAAACGGGATTACCGTGGCTGGTCTGCGATTTACCATCGCTGGAGAGTGGTGCACCATGGTACCGTTCCGTTTCAAATCCATGCACACATTTCAAAAAGCCGTAGGACACTGTTTCGCCATTTCGGATGGATGTTGCACCTTGCACCGTGGATGTTGCACCCTGTTGATATCGATTATTCGGACGACCATAACTTCTGGCTCGTTTAGAGTTACGGGAGCCATAAGCAGTCAAAATGAAGGCCTCTGTGAGTTCTACGGCTCTGACAGCTTTCAGCCGTCAATGGATTGTTTAATGCCCAAAAAAGACTATCCGAATCTCAATTGGGTCTTAGAAGTTTTTTACCCCTCGTTTTTTCGACACGTGGATTTTTACGGTAAAACTAGATTACCGTGGCTGGTCTTCGATTTATCATCGCTGGAGAGTGGTGCACCATGGTAACGTTCCATTTCAAATCCATGCACGCATTTCAAAAAGTTGTACGACACTGTTTCGCCATTTCGGACGGGTGTTGCACCCTGTAGATATCGATTAATCGGACGGCCATAACTTCTGGCTTGTTTAGAGTTTCGTGAGCCATAACCAGTCAAAACGAAGGCCTCTGTTAGTTCTACGGCTCTGACAGCTTTCAGCCGTCAATGGATTGGTTAATGCCCAAAAAAGATATCCGAATCTCATTCAGGTCTCGGAAGTTTCTTACCCTTCGTTTTTTCGACACGTGGATTTTTACGGTAAAACGGGATTACCGTGGCTGGTCTTCGATTTACCATCGCTGGAGAGTGGTGCACCATCTTACCATTCCGTTTCAAATCCATGCATGCATTTCAAAAAGTCGTACGACACTGTTTCGCCATTTCAGACGGATGTTGCACCTTGCACCGTGGATGTTGCACCATGTAGATATCGATTATTCGGACGACCATAACTTCTGGCTCATTTAGAGTTACGGGAGCCATAACCATTCAAAATGAAGGCCTCTGTGAGTTCTACGGCTCTGACAGCTTTCAGCCGTCAATGGATTGGTTAATGCCCAAAAAAGACTATCCGAATCTCAATCGGGTCTCGGAAGTTTTTTACCCTTTGTTTTTTCCACACGTGGATTTTTACGGTAAAACGGGATTACCGCGGCTAGTCTTCGATTTACCATCGCTGGAGAGTGGTGCACCGTGGTACCGTTCCGTTTCAAAACCATGAACGCATTTCAAAAAGTCGTACGACGCTGTTTCGCCATTTCGTCCGGATGTTGCACCTTGCACCGTTGATGTTCCACCCTGTAGATATCGATTATTCGGACGACCATAACTTCTGGCTCGTTTAGAGTTACGGGAGCCATAACCAGTCAAAATGAAGGCCTCTGTGATTTCTACGGCTCTGACAACTTTCAGCCGTCAATGGATTGTTTAATGCCCAAAAATGACTATCCGAATCTCAATCGGGTCTCGGAAGTTTTTTACCCCTCGTTTTTTCGACACGTGGATTTTTACGGTAAAACGGGATTACCGTGGCTGGTCTTCGATTTACCATCACTGGAGAGTGGTGCACCATGGTACCGTTCCGTTTCAAATCCATGCACGCATTTCAAAAAGTCGTACGACACTGAATCGCCATTTCGAACGGGTGTTGCACCCTGTAGATATCGATTATTCGGACGGCCATAACTTCTGGCTCGTTTAGAGTTTCGTGATCCATAACCAGTTAAAACGAAGGCCTCTGTGAGTTCTACGGCTCTGATAGCTTTCAGCCGTCAATGGATTGGTTAATGCCCAAAAAAGATATCCGAATCTCAATTGGGTCTCGGAAGTTTCTTACCCTTCGTTTTTTCGACACGTTGATTTTTACGGTAAAACGGGATTACCGTGGCTGGTCTTCGATTTACCATCGCTGGAGAGTGGTGCACCAGGGTATCGTTTCATTTCAAATCCATGCACGCATTTCAAAAAATCGTACGACACTGTTTCGCCATTTCGGACGGATGTTGCACCTTGCACCGTGGATGTTGCACCCTGTAGATATCGATTATTCGGACCGCCATAACTTCTGCCTCGTTTGGAGTAACGGGAACCATAACCAGTCAAAATGAAGGCCTCAGTGAGTTCTACAGCTCTGACAGCTTTCAGCCGTCAATGGATTGTTTAATGCCCAAAAAAGACTATCCGAATCTCAATCGGGTCTCGGAAGTTTTTTACCCTTCGTTTTTTCGACACGTGGATTTTTACGGTAAAACGGGATTACCGTGGCTGGTCTTTGATTTACCATCGCTGGAGATTGGTGCACCATGGTACCGTTCCGTTTCAAATCCATGCACGCATTTCAAAAAGTCGTACGACACTGTTTCGCCATTTCGGACGGATGTTGCACCTTGCACCGTGGATGTTGCACCCTGTAGATATCGATTATTCGGACGGCCATAATTTCTGGCTCGTTTAGAGTTACGGGAGCCATAACCAGTCAAAACGAAGGTCTCTGTGAGTTCTACGGCTTTGACAGCTTTCAGCCGTCAATGGATTGATTAATGCCCAAAAAAGACTATCCGAATCTCAATTGGGTCTCGGAAGTTTTTTACCCTTCGTTTTTTCGACACGTGGATTTTTACGGTAAAACGGGATTACCGTGGCTGGTCTGCGATTTACCATCGCTGGAGAGTGGTGCACCATGGTTCCGTTCCGTTTCAAATCCATGCACGCATTTCAAAAAGTCGTAGGACACTGTTTCGCCATTTCGGACGGATGTTGCACCTTGCACCGTGGATGTTGCACCCTGTTGATATCGATTATTCGGACGACCATAACTTCTGGCTCGTTTAGAGTTACGGGAGCCATAAGCAGTCAAAATGAAGGCCTCTGTGAGTTCTACGGCTCTGACAGCTTTCAGCCGTCAATGGATTGTTTAATGCCCAAAAAAGACTATCCGAATCTCAATTGGGTCTCAGAAGTTTTTTACCCCTCGTTTTTTCGACACGTGGATTTTTACGGTAAAACTAGATTACCGTGGCTGGTCTTCGATTTACCATCGCTGGAGAGTGGTGCACCATGGTAACGTTCCGTTTCAAATCCATGCACGCATTTCAAAAAGTCGTACGACACTGTTTCGCCATTTCGGACGGGTGTTGCACCCTGTAGATATCGATTAATCGGACGGCCATAACTTCTGGCTTGTTTAGAGTTTCGTGAGCCATAACCAGTCAAAACGAAGGCCTCTGTTAGTTCTACGGCTCTGACAGCTTTCAGCCGTCAATGGATTGGTTAATGCCCAAAAAAGATATCCGAATCTCATTCGGGTCTCGGAAGTTTCTTACCCTTCGTTTTTTCGACACGTGGATTTTTACGGTAAAACGGGATTACCGTGGCTGGTCTTCGATTTACCATCGCTGCAGAGTGGTGCACCATCTTACCATTCCGTTTCAAATCCATGCACGCATTTCAAAAAGTCGTACGACACTGTTTCGCCATTTCAGACGGATGTTGCACCTTGCACCGTGGATGTTGCACCATGTAGATATCGATTATTCGGACGACCATAACTTCTGGCTCATTTAGAGTTACGGGAGCCATAACCATTCAAAATGAAGGCCTCTGTGAGTTCCACGGCTCTGACAGCTTTCAGCCGTCAATGGATTGGTTAATGCCCTAAAAATACTATCCGAATCTCAATCGGGTCTCGGAAGTTTTTTACCCTTCGTTTTTTCCACACGTGGATTTTTACGGTAAAACGGGATTACCGTGGCTAGTCTTCGATTTACCATCGCTGGAGAGTGGTGCACCGTGGTACCGTTCCGTTTCAAATCCATGAACGCATTTCAAAAAGTCGTACGACACTGTTTCGCCATTTCGTCCGGATGTTGCACCTTGCACCGTTGATGTTCCACCCTGTAGATATCGATTATTCGGACGACCATAACTTCTGGCTCGTTTAGAGTTACGGGAGCCATAACCAGTCAAAATGAAGGCCTCTGTGATTTCTACGGCTCTGACAACTTTCAGCCGTCAATGGATTGTTTAATGCCCAAAAAAGACTATCCGAATCTCAATCGGGTCTCGGAAGTTTTTTACCCCTCGTTTTTTCGACACGTGGATTTTTACGGTAAAACGAGATTACCGTGGCTGGTCTTCGATTTACCATCACTGGAGAGTGGTGCACCATGGTACCGTTCCGTTTCAAATCCATGCACGCATTTCAAAAAGCCGTACGACACTGTTTCGCCATTTCGGACGGGTGTTGCACCCTGTAGATATCGATTATTCGGGCGGCCATAACTTCTGGCTCGTTTAGAGTTTCGTGAGCCATAACCAGTCAAAACGAAGGCCTCTGTGAGTTCTACGGCTCTAATAGCTTTCAGCCGTCAATGGATTGTTTAATGGCTAAAAAAGATATCCGAATCTCAATCGGGTCTCGGAAATTTTTTACCCTTCGTTTTTTCGACACGTGAATTTTTACGGTATAACGGGATTACCGTGGCTGGTCTTCGATTTACCATCGCTGGAGAGTGGTGCACCATGGTACCGTTGCGTTTCAAAACCATGCACGCATTTCAAAATGTCGTACGACACTGTTTCGCCATTTCGGATGGATGTTGCACCTTGCACCGTGGATGTTGCACCCTGTAGATATCGATTATTCGGACGGCCATAACTTCTGGCTCGTTTGGAGTTTCGTGAGCCATAACCAGTCAAAACGAAGGCCTCTGTTAGTTCTACGGCTCTGACAGCTTTCAGCCGTCAATGGATTGGTTAATGCCCAAAAAAGATATCCGAATCTCAATCGGGTCTCGGAAGATTCTTACCCTTCCTTTTTTCGACACATGGATTTTTACGGTAAAACGGGATTACCGTGGCTGGTCTTCGATTTACCATCGCTGGAGAGTGGTGCACCATGGTACCATTCTGTTTCAAATCCATGCACGCATTTCAAAAAGTCGTACGACACAGTTTTGCCATTTTAGACGGATGTTGCACCTTGCACCGTGGATGTTGCACCCTGTAGATATCAATTTTTCGCACGGCCATAACTTCTGGCTCGTTTAGAGTTACGGGAGCCATAACCATTCAAAATGAAGGCCTCTGTGAGTTCTACAGCTCTAACAGCTTTCAGCCGTCAATGGATTGATTAATGCCTAAAAAAGACTATCTGAATCTCAATCGGGTCTCGGAAGTTTTTTACCCTTTGTTTTTTCGACACGTGGATTTTTACGGTAAAACGGGATTACCGTGGCAGGTTTTCGATTTACCATCGCTGGAGAGTGGTGCACCATGGTACCGTTTTGTTTGAAATCCATGCACGCATTTCAAAAAGTCGTACGACACTGTTTCTCCATTTCGGACGGATGTTGCACCTTGTACCGTGGATGTTGCACCTTGTAGATATCGATTATTCGGACGGCCACAACTTCTGGCTCGTTTAGAGTTACGGGAGTCATAACCAGTCAAAATGAAGGCCTCTGTGTGTTCTACGGCTCTGACAGCTTTTAGCCGTCAATGGATTGTTTAATGCCCAAAAATGACTATCCAAATCTCAATCGGCTCACGGAAGTTTTTTACCCCTCGTTTTTTCGACACGTGAATTTTTACGGTAAAACGGGATTACCGTGGCTGGTCTTCGATTCACCATCGCTGGAGAGTGGTGCACCATGGTACCGTTCCGTTTCAAATCCATGCACGCATTTCAAAAAGTCGTACGACACTGTTTCGCCATTTCACACGGGTGTTGCACCCTGTAGATATCGATTATTCGGACGGCCATAACTTCTGGCACATTTAGAGTTTCGTGAGCCATAACCAGTGAAAACGAAGGCCTATGAGTTCTACGGCTCTGACAGCTTTCAGCCGTCAATGGATTGTTTAATGGCTAAAAAAGACTATCCGAATCTCAATCGGGTGTCGTATGTTTTTTACCCTTCGTTTTTTCGACACGAGAATTTTTACGGTAAAACGGGATTACCATGGCTGGTCTTCGATTTACCATCGCTGGAGAGTGGTGCACCATGGTACCGTTGCGTTTCAAAACCATGCACGCATTTCAAAAAGTCGTACGACACTGTTTCGCCATTTCGGACGGATGTTGCACCTTGCACCGTGGATGTTGCACCCTGTAGATATCGATTATTCGGACGGCCATAACTTCTGGCTCGTTTGGAGTTACGGGAGCTATAACCAGTCAAAATGAAGGCCTCAGTGAGTTCTACGGCTCCAACAGCTTTCAACCGTCAATGGATTGTTTACCCAAAAAAGACTATCCGAATCTCAATCGGGTCTCAGAAGTTTTTTACCCTTCGTTTTTTTGACATGTGGATTTTTACGGTAAAACTGGATTACCGTGGCTGTCTTCGATTTACCATCGCTGGAGATTGGTGCACCATGGTACCGTTCCGTTTCAAATCCATGCACGCATTTCAAAAAGTCGTACGACAGTGTTTCGCCATTTCGGACGGATGTTGCACCTTGCACCGTTGATGTTGCACCCTGTAGATATCGATTATTCGGATGGCCATAACTTCTGGCTCGTTTAGAGTTACGGGAGCCATAACCAGTCAAAATGAAGGCCTCAGTTAGTTCTACGGCTCTGACAGCTTTCAGCCGTCAATGGATTGTTTAATGCCCAAAAAATACTATTCGAATCTCAATCGGGTCTTGGAAGTTTTTTACCCCTCGTTTTTTCGACACGTGGATTTTTACGGTTAAACGGGATTACCGTGGCTGGTCTTCGATTTACCATCGCTGGAGAGTGGTGCACCATGGTACCGTTCCGTTTCAAATCCATGCATGCATTTCAAAAAGTCGTACGACACTGTTTCGCCATTACGGACGGGTGTTGCACCCTATATATATCGATTATTCGGACGGCCATAACTTCTGGCTCGTTTAGAGTTTCGTGAGCCATAACCAGTCAAAACGAAGGCCTCTTTGAGTTCTATGGCTCTGACAGCTTTCAGCCGTCAATGGATTGTTTAATGGCCAAAAAAGCTATCCGAATCTCAATCGGGTCTCGGAAGTTTTTTACCCTTCGTTTTTTCGACACGTGAATTTTTACGGTAAAACGGGATTACCGTGGCTGGTCTTCGATTTACCATCGATGGAGAGTGGTGCACCATGGTACCATTCCGTTTAAAAACCATGCACGCATTTCAAAAAATCGTACGACACTATTTTTCCATTTCGGACGGATGTTGTACCTTGCACCGTTGATGTTGCACCCTGTAGATATCGATTATTCGGACGGCCATAACTTCTGGCTCGTTTAGAGTTACGGGAGCCATAACCAGTCAAAATGAAGGCCTTAGTAAGTTCTACGGCTCTGACAGCTTTCAGCCGTCAATGGATTGTTTAATGCCCAAATAAGACTATTCGAATCTCAATCGGGTCTCGGAAGTTTTTTACCCTTCGTTTTTTCGACACGTGGACTTTTACGGTAAAACGGGATTACCGTGGCTGGTCTTCGATTTACCATCGCTGGAGAGTGGTGCACCATGGTACCATTCCGTTTCAAATCCATGCACGTATTTCAAAAAGTCTTACGACACTGTTTCGCCATTTCAGACGGATGTTGCACCATGCACCGTGGATGTTGCACCCTGTAGATATCGATTATTCGGACGGCCATAACTTCTGCCTCGTTTAGAGTAACGGGAACCATAACCAGTCAAAATGAAGGCCTCAGTGAGTTTTACAGCTCTGACAGCTTTCAGCCGTCAATGGATTGTTTAATGCCCAAAAAAGACTATCCGAATCTCAATCGGGTCTTGGAAGTTTTTTACCCTTCGTTTTTTCGACACGTGGATTTTTACGGTAAAACGGGATTACCGTGGCTGGTGTTCGATTCACCGTCGCTGAAGAGTGGTGCACCATGGTACCGTTGCGTTTTAAATCCATGCACGCATTTCAAAAAGTCGTACGACACTGTTTCGCCATTTCGGACGGATGTTGCACCTTGCACCGTTGATGTTACACCCTGTAGATATCGAATATTCGGACGGCCATAACTTCTGGCTCGTCTAGAGTTACGGGAGCCATAACGAGTCAAAACGAAGGCCTCAGTGAGTTCTACGGCTCTGACAGCTTTCAGCCGTCAATGGATTGTGTAATGCCCAAAAAAGACTATCTGAATCTCAATCGGGTTTAGGAAGTTTTTTACCCTTCGTTTTTTCGACACGTGGATTTTTACGGTAAAACGGGATTACCGTGGCTGGTCTTCGATTTACCATCGCTGGAGAGTGGTGCACCATGGTATCGTTTCGTTTCAAATCCATGCACGCATTTCAAAAAGTCGTACGACACTGTTTCGCCATTTCGGACGGATGTTGCACCTTGCACCGTGGATGTTGCACCCTGTAGATATCGATTATTCGGACGGCCATAACTTCTGCCTCGTTTAGAGTTACGGCAGCCATAACCAGTCAAAACGAAGGCCTCAGTGAGTTCTACGGCTCTGACATCTTTCAGCCGTCAATGGATTGTTTAATGCCCAAAAAAGACTATCCGAATCTCAATCGGGTCTCGGAAGTTTTTTACCCTTCGTTTTTTCGACACATGGATTTTTACGGTAAAACGGGATTACCGTGGCTGGTCTTCGATTCACAATCGCTGGAGAGTGGTGCACCATGGTACCGTTCTGTTTCAAATCCATGCACGCATTTCAAAAAGTCGTACGATACTTTTCCCCATTTCGGACGGATGTTGCACCTTGCACCGTTGATGTTGCACCCTGTAGATATCTATTATTCGGACGGCCATAACTTCTGGCTCGTTTAGAGTTACAGGAGCCATAACCAGTCAAAACGAAGGCCTCAGTGAGTTCTACGGCTCTGACAGCTTTCAGCCGTCAATGGATTGTTTAATGCCCAAAAAAGACTATCTGAATCTCAATCGGGTCTAGGAAGTTTTTTACCCTTCGTTTTTTTGACACGTGGATTTTTACGGTAAAACTGGATTACCGTGGCTGGTCTTCGATTTACCATCGCTGGAGAGTGGTGCACTATGGTACTATTCCGTTTCAAATCCATGCACGCATGCCAAAAAGTCGTACGACACTGTTTCGCCATTTCGGACGGATGTTGCACCTTGCACCGTGGATGTTGCACCCTGTAGATGTCGATTATTCGGACGACCATAACTTCTGGCTCGTTTAGTGTTACGGAAGCCATAACCAGTCAAAATGAAGGCCTCTGTGAGTTCTACGGCTCTGACAGCTTTCAGCCGTCAATGGATTGATTAATGCCCAAAAAAGACTATCCGAATCTCAATCGGGTCTCGGAAGTTTTTTACCCTTCGTTTTTTCGACACGTGGATTTTTACGGTAAAACGCGATTACCGTGGATGGTCTTCGATTTACCATCGCTGGAGAGTGGTGCACCATGCTACCGATCCGTTTGAAATCCATGCACGCATTTCAAAAAGTCGTACGACACTGTTTCGCCATTTCGGATGGATGTTGCACCTTGCACTGTGGATGTTGCACCCTGTAGATATCGATTATTCGGACGACCATAACTTCTGGCTCGTTTAAAGTTACGGGAGCCATAACCAATCAAAATGAAGGCCTCTATGAGTTCTACGGCTCTGACAGCTTTCAGCCGTCAATGGATTGTTTAATGCCCAAAAAAGACTATCCGAATCTCAATCGGGTCTTGGAAGTTTTTTACCCTTCGTTTTTTCGACACGTGGATTTTTATAGTAAAACGGGATTACCGTGGCTGGTCTTCGATTCACCGTCACTGGAGAGTGGTGCACCATGGTACCGTTCCGTTTTAAATCCATGCACGCGTTTCAAAAAGTCGTACGACACTGTTTCGCCATTTCGGACGGATGTTGCACCTTGCACCGTTGATGTTGCACCCTGTAGATATCGATTATTCGGACGGCCATAACTTCTGGCTCGTCTAGAGTTACGGGAGCCATAACGAGTCGAAACGAAGGCCTCAGTGATTTCTACGGCTCTGACAGCTTTCAGCCGTCAATGGATTGTGTAATGCCCAAAAAAGACTATCTGAATCTCAATCGGGTTTAGGAAGTTTTTTAACCTTCGTTTTTTCGACACGAGGATTTTTACGGTAAAACGGGATTACCGTGGCTGGTCTTTGATTTACCATCGCTGGAGAGTGGTGCACCAAGGTATCGCTTCGTTTCAAATCCATGCACGCATTTCAAAAAGTCGTAAGACACAGTTTCGCCATTTCGGACGGATGTTGCGCCTTGCACCGTGGATGTTGCACCCTGTAGATATCGATTATTCGGACGGCCATAACTTCTGCCTCGTTTAGAGTTACGGCAGCCATAACTAGTCAAAACGAAGGCCTCAGTGAGTTCTATGGCTCTGACATCTTTCAGCCGTCAACGGATTGTTTAATGCCCAAAAAAGACATTCCGAATCTCAATCGGGTCTCGGAAATTTTTTACCCTTCGTTTTTTCGACACGTGGATTTTTACGGTAAAACGGGATTACCATGGCTGGTCTTCGATTTACCATCGCTGGAGAGTGGTGCACCACGGTACCGTGCCGTTTCAAATCCATGCACGCATTTCAAAAAGTCGTACGACACTGTTTCGCCATTTTGGACGGATGTTGCATCTTGCACCGTGGATGTTGCACCCTGTAGATGTCGGTTATTCGGACAACAATAATTTCTGGCACGTTAAAAGTTACGGGAGCCATAACCAGTCAAAACGAAGGCCTCTGTGAGTTCTACGGCTCTGATGGCTTTCAGCCGTCAATGGATTGTTTAATGCCCAAAAAAGACTATCCGAATCTCAATCGGGTCTCGGAAGTTTTTTACCCTTCGTTTTTTCGACACGTGGATTTTTACGGTAAAATGGGATTACCGTGGCTGGTCTTCGATTCACCATCGCTGGAGAGTGGTGCACCATAGTACCGTTCCGTTTCAAATCCATGCATGCATTTCAAAAAGTCGTACGACAGTTTTCCCCATTTCGGACGGATGTTGCACCTTGCACCGTTGATGTTGCACCCTGTAGATATCGATTATTCAGACGGCCATAACTTCTGGCTCGTTTAGAGTTACGGGAGCCATAACCATTCAAAACGAAGGCCTCAGTGAGTTCTATGGCTCTGACAGCTTTCAGCCGTCAGTGGATTGTTTAATGCCCAAAAAAGACTATCTGAATCTCAGTCGGGTCTAGGAAGTTTTTTACCCTTCGTTTTTTTGACACGTGGATTTTTACGGTAAAACTGGATTAACGTGGCTGGTCTTCGATTTACCATCGCTGGAGAGTGGTGCACTATGGTACCGTTCCGTTTCAAATCCATGCACGTATGTCAAAAAGTCGTACGACACTGTTTCGCCATTTCGGACCGATTTTGCACCTTGCACCGTGGATGTTGCACCCTGTAGATGTCGATTATTTGGACGACCATAACTTCTGGCTCGTTTAGTGTTACGGAAGCCATAACCAGTCAAAATGAAGGCCTCTATGAATTCTACGGCTCTGACAGCTTTCAGCCGTCAATGGATTGATTAATGCCCAAAAAAGACTATCCGAATCTCAATCGGGTCTCGGAAGTTTTTTACCCTTCGTTTTTTCGACAAGTGGATTTTTACGGTAAAACGCGATTACCGTGGATGGTCTTCGTTTTACCATCGCTGGAGAGTGGTGCACCATGGTACCGTTCCGTTTGAAATCCATGCACGCATTTCAAAAAGTCGTACGACACTGTTTCGCCATTACGGACGGATGTTGCACCTTGCACTGTGGATGTTGCACCCTGTAGTTATCGATTATTCGGACGACCATAACTTCTGGCTCGTTTAAAGTTACAGGAGCCATAACCAATCAAAATGAAGGCCTCTGTGAGTTCTACGGCTCTGACAGCTTTCAGCCGTCAATGGATTGTTTAATGCCCAAAAAAGACTATCCGAATCTCAATTGGGTCTCGGAAGTTTTTTACCCCTCGTTTTTTCGACACGTGGATTTTTACGGTAAAACGGGATTACCGTGGCTGGTCTTCGATTTACCATCGCTGGAGATTGGTGCACCATGGTACCGTTCCGTTTCAAATCCATGCACGCATTTCAAAAAGTCGTACGACACTGTTTCGCCATTTCGGACGGGTGTTGCACCCTATAGATATTGATTATTCGGACGGCCATAACTTCTGGCTCGTTTAGAGTTTCGTGAGCCATAACCAGTCAAAACAAAGGTCTTTGTGAGTTCTACGGCTCTGACCGCTTTCAGCCGTCAATGGATTGTTTAATGGCCAAAAAAGATATCTGAATCTCAATCGGGTCTCGGAAGTTTTTTAACCTTCGTTTTTTCGACACATGAATTTTTACGGTAAAACGGGATTACCGTGGCTGGTCTTCGATTTACCATCGCTGGAGAGTGGTGCACCATGGTACCGTTGCGTTTCAAAACCATGCACACATTTCAAAAAGTCGTACGACACTGTTTCGCCATTTCAGACGGATGTTGCACCTTGCACCGTGGATGTTGCACCCTGTAGATATCGATTATTCGGTCGGCCATAACTTCTGGATCGTTTGGACTAACGGGAGCTATAACCAGTCAAAATGAAGGCCTCAGTGAGTTCTACGGCTCTGACAGCTTTCAGCCGTCAATGGATTGTTTAATGCCCAAAAAAGACTATCCGAATCTCAATCGGGTCTCAGAAGTTTTTTACCCTTCGTTTTTTCGACACGTGGATTTTTACGGTAAAACTGGATTACCGTGGCTGGTCTTCGATTTACCATCGCTGGAGAGTGGTGCACCATGGTACCATTCCATTTAAAAACCATGCACGCATTTCAAAAAGTCGTACGACACTGTTTCTCCATTTCGGACGGATGTTGCACCTTGCACCGTGGATGTTGCACCCTGTAGATGTCGGTTATTCAGACAGCCATAACTTCTGGCACGTTAAGAGTTACGGGAGCCATAACCAGTCAAAACGAAGGCCTCTGTGAGTTCTATGGCTTTGACGGCTTTCAGCCGTCAATGGATTGTTTAATGCCCAAAAAAGACTATCCGAATCTCAATCGGGTCTCGGAAATTTTTTACCCTTCGTTTTTTCGACACGTGGATTTTTACGGTAAAACGGGATTACCGTGGCTGGTCTTCGATTCACCATCGCTGGAGAGTGGTGCACCATGGTACCGTTCCGTTTCAAATCCATGCACGCATTTCAAAAAGTCGTACGACACTGTTTCGCCATTTCACACGGGTGTTGCACCCTGTAGATATCGATTATTCGGACGGCCATAACTTCTGGCTCATTTAGAGTTTCGTGAGCCATAACCAGTCAAAACGAAGGCCTATGAGTTCTACGGCTCTGACAGCTTTCAGCCGTCAATGGATTGTTTAATGGCCAAAAAAGACTATCCGAATCTCAATCGGGTCTCGGATGTTTTTTACCCTTCGTTTTTTCGACACGAGAATTTTTACGGTAAAACGGGATTACCGTGGCTGGTCTTCGATTTAGCATCACTGGAGAGTGGTGCACCATGGTACCGTTGCGTTTCAAAACCATGCACGCATTTCAAAAAGTCGTACGACACTGTTTCGCCATTTCGGACGGATGTTGCACCTTGCACCGTGGATGTTGCACCCTGTAGATATCGATTATTCGAACGGCCATAACTTCTGGCTCGTTTGGAGTTACGGGAGCTATAACCAGTCAAAATGAAGGCCTCAGTGAGTTCTACGGCTCCAACAGCTTTCAACCGTCAATGGATTGTTTACCCAAAAAAGACTATCCGAATCTCAATCGGGTCTCAGAAGTTTTTTACCCTTCGTTTTTTGGACACGTGGATTTTTACGGTAAAACTGGATTACCGTGGCTGGTCTTCGATTTACCATCGCTGGACAGTGGTGCACCATGGTACCATTCCGTTTCAAATCCATGCACGCATTTCAAAAAGTCGTACGACAGTGTTTCGCCATTTCGGACGGATGTTGCACCTTGCACCGTTGATGTTGCACCCTGTAGATATCGATTATTCGGACGGCCATAACTTCTGGCTCGTTTAGAGTTACGGGAGCCATAACCAGTCAAAATGAAGACCTCAGTGAGTTCTACGGCTCTGACAGCTTTCAGCCGTCAATGGATTGTTTAATGCCCAAAAAAGACTATTCGAATCTCAATCGGGTCTTGGAAGTTTTTTACCCCTCGTTTTTTCGTCACGTGGATTTTTACGGTTAAACGGGATTACCGTGGCTGGTCTTCGATTTACCATCGCTGGAGAGTGGTGCACCATGGTACCGTTCCATTTCAAATCCATGCACGCATTTCAAAAAGTCGTACGACACTGTTTCGCCATTTCGGACGGGTGTTGCACCCTATATATATCGATTATTCGGACGGCCATAACTTCTGGCTCGTTTAGAGTTTCGTGAGCCATAACCAGTCAAAACGAAGGCCTCTTTGAGTTCTATGGCTCTGACAGCTTTCAGCCGTCAATGGATTGTTTAATGGCCAAAAAAGCTATCCGAATCTCAATCGGGTCTCGGAAGTTTTTTACCCTTCGTTTTTTCGACACGTGAATTTTTACGGTAAAACGGGATTACCGTGGCTGGTCTTCGATTTACCATCGCTGGAGAGTGGTGCACCATGGTACCATTCCGTTTAAAAACCATGCACGCATTTCAAAAAATCGTACGACACTGTTTTGCCATTTCGGACGGATGTTGTACCTTGCACCGTTGATGTTGCACCCTGTAGATATCGATTATTCGGACGGCCATAACTTCTGGCTCGTTTAGAGTTACGGGAGCCATAACCAGTCAAAATGAAGGCCTCAGTAAGTTCTACGGCTCTGACAGCTTTCAGCCGTCAATGGATTGTTTAATGCCCAAAAAAGACTATTCGAATCTCAATCGGGTCTCGGAAGTTTTTTACCCTTCGTTTTTTCGACACGTGGACTTTTACGGTAAAACGGGATTACCGTGGCTGGTCTTCGATTTACCATCGCTGGAGAGTGGTGCACAATGGTACCATTCCGTTTCAAATCCATGCACGCATTTCAAAAAGTCGTACGACACTGTTTCGCCATTTCAGACGGATGTTGCACCTTGCACCGTGGATGTTGCACCCTGTAGATATCGATTATTCGGACGGCCATAACTTCTGCCTCGTTTAGAGTAACGGGAATCATAACCAGTCAAAATGAAGGCCTCAGTGAGTTCTACAGCTCTGACAGCTTTCAGCCGTCAATGGATTGTTTAATGCCCAAAAAAGACTATCCGAATCTCAATCGGGTCTTGGAAGTTTTTTACCCTTCGTTTTTTCGACACGTGGATTTTTACGGTAAAACGGGATTACCGTGGCTGGTCTTCGATTCACCGTCGCTGGAGAGTGGTGCACCATGGTACCGTTGCGTTTTAAATCCATGCACGCATTTCAAAAAGTCGTACGACACTGTTTCGCCATTTCTGACGGATGTTGCACCTTGCACCGTTGATGTTGCACCCTGTAGATATCGAATATTCGGACGGCCATAACTTCTGGCTCGTCTAGAGTTACGGGAGCCATAACGAGTCAAAACGAAGGCCTCAGTGAGTTCTACGGCTCTGACAGCTTTCAGCCGTCAATGGATTGTGTAATGCCCAAAAAAGACTATCTGAATCTCAATCGGGTTTAGGAAGTTTTTTACCCTTCGTTTTTTCGACACGTGGATTTTTACGGTAAAACGGGATTACCGTGGCTGGTCTTCGATTTACTATCGCTGGAGAGTGGTGCACCATGGTACCGTTTCGTTTCAAATCCATGCACGAATTTCAAAAAGACGTACGACACTGTTTCGCCATTTCGGACGGATGTTGCACCTTGCACCGTGGATGTTGCACCCTGTAGATATCGATTATTCGGACGGCCATAACTTCTGCCTCGTTTAGAGTTACGGCAGCCATAACTAGTCAAAACGAAGGCCTCAGTGAGTTCTACGGCTCTGACATCTTTCAGCCGTCAATGGATTGTTTAATTCCCAAAAAAGACATTCTGAATCTCAATCGGGTCTTGGAAATTTTTTACCCTTCGTTTTTTCGACACGTGGATTTTTACGTTAAAACGGGATTACCGTGGCTGGTCTTCGATTTACCATTGCTGGAGAGTGGTGCACCACGGTACCATTCCGTTTCAAATCCGTGCACGCATTTCAAAAAGTCGTACGACACTGTTTCGCCATTTCGGACGGATGTTGCACCTTGCACCGTGGATGTTGCACCCTGTAGATGTCGGTTATTCGGACAGCCATAACTTCTGGCACGTTAAGAGTTACGGGAGCCATAACCAGTCAAAACGAAGACCTCTGTGAGTTCTACGGCTCTGACGGCTTTCAGCCGTCAATGGATTGTTTAATGCCCAAAAAAGACTATCCGAATCTCAATCGGGTCTCGGAAGTTTTTTACCCTTCGTTTTTTCGACACGTGGATTTTTACGGTAAAACGGGATTACCGTGGCTGGTCTTCAATTCACAATCGCTGGAGAGTGGTGCACCATGGTACCGTTCCGTTTCAAATCCATGCACGCATTTCAAAAAGTCGTACGACACTTTTCCCCATTTCGGACGGATGTTGCACCTTGCACCGTTGATGTTGCACCCTGTAGATATCTATTATTCGGACGGCCATAACTTCTGGCTCGTTTAGAGTTACGGGAGCCATAACCAGTCAAAACGAAGGCCTCAGTGAGTTCTACGGCTCTGACAGCTTTCAGCCGTCAATGGTTTGTTTAATGCCCAAAAAAGACTATCTGAATCTCAATCGGGTCTAGGAAGTTTTTTACCCTTCGTTTTTTTGACACGTGGATTTTTACGGTAAAACTGGATTACCGTGGCTGGTCTTCGATTTACCATCGCTGGAGAGTGGTGCACTATGGTACCGTTCCGTTTCAAATCCATGCACGCATGTCAAAAAGTCGTACGACACTGTTTCGCCATTTCGGATGGATGTTGCACCTTGCACCGTGGATGTTGCACCCTGTAGATGTCGATTATTCGGACGACCATAACTTCTGGCTCGTTTAGTGTTACGGAAGCCATAACCAGTCAAAATGAAGGCCTCTGTGAGTTCTACGGCTCTGACAGCTTTCAGCTGTCAGTGGATTGATTAATGCCTAAAAAAGACTATCCGAATCTCAATCGGGTCTCGGAAGTTTTTTACCCTTCGTTTTTTCGACACGTGGATTTTTACGGTAAAACGCGATTACCGTGGATGGTCTTCGATTTACCATCGCTGGAGAGTGGTGCACTATGCTACCGATCCGTCTGAAATCCATGCACGCATTTCAAAAAGTCGTACGACACTGTTTCGCCATTTCGGACGGATGTTGCACCTTGCACTGTGGATGTTGCACCCTGTAGATATCGATTATTCGGACGACCATAACTTCTGGCTCGTTTAAAGTTACGGGAGCCATAACCAATCAAAACGAAGGCCTCTGTGAGTTCTATGGCTCTGACGGCTTTCTGCCGTCAATGGATTGTTTAATGCCCAAAAAAGACTATCCGAATCTCAATCGGGTCTCGGAAGTTTTTTACCCTTCGTTTTTTCGACACGTGGATTTTTACGGTAAAACGGGATTACCGTGGCTGGTTTTCGATTCACCATCGCTGGAGAGTGGTGCACCATGATACCGTTCCGTTTCAAATCCATGCACGCATTTCAAAAAGTCGTATGGCACTGTTTCGCCATTTCGGACGGATGTTGCACCTTGCACCGTTGATGTTGCACCCTGTAGATATCGATTATTCGGACGGTCATAACTTCTGGCTCGTGTAGAGTTACGGGAGCCATAACCAGCCAAAACGAAGGCCTCAGTGAGTTCTACGGCTCTGACAGCTTTCAGCCGTCAATGGATTGTTTAGTGCCCAAAAAAGACTATCTGAGTCTCAATCGGGTCTAGGAAGTTTTTTACCCTTCGTTTTTTCGACACGTGGATTTTTACGGTAAAACTGGATTACCGTGGCTGGTCTTCGATTTACCATCGCTGGAGAGTGGTGCACTATGGTACCGTTCCGTTTCAATTTCAAAAAGTCGCACGACACTGTTTCACCATTTCGGACGGATGTTGCACCTTGCACCGTGGATGTTGCACCCTGTAGATATCGATTATTCGGGCGACCATAACTTCTGGCTCGTTTAGGGTTACGGGAGCCATAACCAGTCAAAATGAAGGCCTCTGTGAGTTCTACGACTCTGACAGCTTTCAGCCGTCAATGGATTGATTAATGCCCAAAAAAGACTATCTGAATCTCAATCGGGTCTCGGAAGTTTTTTACCCTTCGTTTTTTCGACACGTGGATTACTACGGTAAAACTGGATTACCGTGGATGGTCTTCGATTTACCATCGCTGGAGAGTGGTGCACCATGGTACCGTTCCGTTTCAAATGCATGCACGCATTTCAAAAAGTCGTACGACACTGTTTCGCCATTTCGGACGGATGTTGCCCTTGCACCGTGGATGTTGCACCCGGTAGATATCGACTATTCGGACGACCATAACTTCTGGCTCGTTTGAAGTTACGGGGGCCATAACCAATCAAAATGAAGGCCTCTGTGAGTTCTACGGCTCTTACAGCTTTCAGCCGTCAATGGATTGTTTAATGCCCAAAAAAGACTATCCGAATCTCAATCGGGTCTCGGATGTTTTTTACCCCTCGTTTTGTCGACACGTGGATTTTTACGGTAAAACGGGATTACTGTGACGACCGCCCATGACTCCCGTACTAAAACAAGAGAATGGTGCGCTGAAAGGCGTGCCAGGCAGCCATGGACGATAGTCAGGGTAAGATAAAACAGAAACTCTATCGTACAACTCACAGCGCATGGACAAAATACAATAGAGAAATATATGTATATAGTGAAGCCCATAACAGAATATCATCATATAGACTTCATAAAAGTTTGATACAAGCATCTGAACAATCGATACATCAAGCCTCACTACATAACACTCAAAACGTATACAAGCAGCGGAACGTCCAGTACATATAGTAGGAAAACTAATATGCTAGCCTCCAGCTCGTCTTCGTCATCAACTTCGTAGATCCTAAAGAACAACACCTGTCACCTGCTACCTAGTCTGCCCATCCCAACATGGATGAACAGCCCAAGGTAATAAGAGTTGAACATAAAACCTTGAGTCAGACAACAGTCTTAGTGAGCAGTAAATTAACTATCAAACATACCAAAAGTGCATAAAGGATAAAAGGAATAGGAACTCAACCATCCCACTTCACCTCATTCTACAGTGATAGCCCCCAGACCCACTAAGCATAAACAAGCATAGCAAAGCAGACAATTTAAGTAAAGTAATTATCACTCGAGTCAAGGTCGATGTTTTCCAAGTACAAACCCCCAAGGCCTAAACCAAGATCAGATAAGCACCCAGAAAACACCGCTCTTGAGATCGAATGATGGTGCAACCAAACATCCTTGACTCTGGCTATCACTGTTATCATTGCCTCGATTTCACCGTTAATTGAATGACCGGCACCTTCTTTCAGCCGTCCGTCAAGGGCTAATGGCAACCCCGGTTCTAGACATAACTCCGCACGTCATCATGACCCGTGCCTAGGACTATCGCATCTGCCCAGAGTACTAACACGTCATCATGACCCGTGTCTGGAACGTCATCGTGACCCGTTCCAAAGTACTCTTGCTTTGAGCATGCTAGAACCTTCAATAACGATAAGATCCAAGCCTCCCAGTTATCCTCCTCGACGACTATTCTCACACTAGCTCAAGCGCCTCTCGAGCCCACCATTATCAACCAACCCGGACCGCATCACCGAGTTATCAACATAGCTTCGCACGTCGTCGTGACCCGTGCTTGGAATGTCATCGTGGCCCGTCCCAACTCAACATCATGCTTTGCCTCATCGCATCATAGCAAAGTCCCATCTCAACATCATGGTTTGCCTCATCGCCTCATGGCAAGGTCCATCATCATCAAATCTGTCCATATGAGCTTCCACATCCGCTTCATATGCCACAGGCAGCTTTCACCATTCAAGAGCCTTTCCACTTAGCTTTTGAATCGTCCTCGACCAACTTGTCCGAATCAAGTTATCAATCAACTAATCAACCAAATTAAACATCGATCCAAGCAATCAATCATTCAAACAAGATCTAGATAAACAATTACAACAATAATGGCAATTTCGTAAATAAAGTGTCCAAATCTAACATGCAATCTCACAAGCATGGATTATGAACAATATCTCTACAACTTGATGAATGAACTTGGATAAGTTAACATGTAGTAAAATGGGCGTCAAAACTTCATAGGCGATAGATCTACTTGCATACTTAGGAAAAATGTAAGAAATCACTATCGTTAACACATAAACAAGCCACCAATCCAATATACTCCCTTGGGTACGTGTGAGAGATAACTACCACTCACCAAATCACCTAAACACCTCAAAAGCTACTAACTTCAGATCTGGACAGCGAAGAAACTAGCTTGATTCGACAAGATCTCGCTTCAAAATATGAAATCTCTCTTTGTTGGATGAATATCTTCAACTTTGGCTCTTGGATCTTCGATCTTGGATGGATGTTTACACTAGATTAGAGTGGAGAAAAGAAGTGAAGAAGTGTTTTAGTTGAGCTCTCAAAATGGCAGCACTTTGTCGCTTCAAAATCTGGTGCCAAAAAGTGAGCCAAACCCCTCTATTTATAGGCTGGAGATCCCCTTAACTCGGTAGTCCCCCTTGAGTCGTCGCCGACCCACGACCTAAAACCAAGGCCGACCTAACTACTCAACACAACAGCCGACTCAACCTCCTAACGACCTAACACGCACGCGAGTTACGACCTACGACTTATCGGAGAGGCCGACCCAACTGCACACGACTCAAAAAGCCCCCGACCTAACGACTCAGCCCTAGTTCCGACCCAACACCCACGCGACCTAAAGCATGCACGCGACCTAACACGCGTGACTCAACACATATAAGTCGTTCAACGACCTAATCTACCCAGAACCAAACTTAGGTCGCATACAACCTATCCTATGACTCGGCACAGCTGACTTAAGCTATCCACTAAGTCGCCCCAAACGACCTACCCTCCTAAGGTCGGTAACTCTTAAACCGGTCAGTACTTAAGCCGGCTACCTCCTTATGTTGCTTACGACTTAAGCCCTTAGGTTATTAACCCGTCCGCGACCTATCGCTTAACTCGTTAACGACCTATCCCTCAACTTGCTTAAAATGCCTTGGTCGTTACTTCTATAAGTCGTACACCCCTTGACTCGGCCACACCCTAAGTCGCTCAACACCATTAAGTCGTACAACCGACTTATCTCCTACACGACTCAAGCTATCACACATAAACTGCTAGGTCGTAATCCTAAGTCGTTCACGAATTAAAACCATCTACGACCTAACCAAGAGCCGATCTAAGGACCCTATACAACCGAGTTAACTTCCTTATGAGCCATCTTTTACACGACTTAGGCTACGGATGCCATAACAAAACTAACGACCTAATAATTCTACGATTTATCAACATATAAAATACGGGTCGTTACAATTACCGTGGCTGGTCTTCGATTTACCATCGCGGGAGAGTGGTGCACCATGGTACCGTTCCGTTTCAAATCCTTGCACGCATTTCAAAAAGTCATACGACACATTTCGGACGGGTGTTGCACCCTGTAGATATCGATTATTCGGACGGCCATAACTTCTGGCTCGTTTAGAGTTTCGTGAGCCATAACCAGTCAAAACGAAGGCCTCTGTGAGTTCTACGGCTCTGACAGCTTTCAGCCGTCAATGTATTGTTTAATGGCCAAAAAAGATATCTGAATCTCAATCGGGTCTCGGAAGTTTTTACCCTTCGTTTTTTCGACACGTGAATTTTTATGGTAAAACGGGATTACCGTGGCTGGTCTTCGATTTACCATCGCTGGAGAGTGGTGCACTATGGTACCGTTGCGTTTCAAAACCATGCATGCATTTCAAAAAGTCGTACGACACTTTTTCGCCATTTCGGACGGATGTTGCACCTTGCACCGTCGATTTTGCACCCTGTAGATATCGATTATTCGGACGGCCATAACTTCTGGCTCGTTTAGAGTTACGGGAGCTATAATCAGTCAAAATGAAGGCCTCAGTGAGTTTTACGGTTCTGACAGCTTTCAGCCGTCAATGGATTGTATAATGCCCAAGAAAGACTATCCGAATCTCAATTGGGTCTTAGAAGTTTTTTACCCTTCGTTTTTTCGACACGTGGATTTTTATGGTAAAACTGGATTACCATGGCTGGTCTTCGATTTACCATCGCTGGAGAGTGGTGCACCATGGTACCATTCTGTTTAAAAACCATGCACGCATTTCAAAAAGTCGTACGACACTGTTTTTCCATTTCGGACGGATGTTGTACCTTGCACCGTGGATGTTGCACCCTGTAGATATCGATTATACGGACGGCCATAACTTCTGGCTCGTTTAGAGTTACGGGAGCCATAACAAGTCAAAATGAAGGCCTCGGTGAGTTCTACGTCTCTGACATCTTTCAGCCGTCAATGGATTGTTTAATGCCCAAAAAAGACTATCCGAATCTCAATCGGGTCTCGGAAGTTTTTTACCCTTCGTTTTTTCGACACGTGGATTTTTACGATAAAACGGGATTACCGTGGCTGGTCTTCGATTTACCATCGCTGGAGAGTGGTGCACCACGGTACCGTTTCGTTTCAAATCCATGCATGCATTTCAAAAAGTCGTACGACACTGTTTCGCCATTTCGGACGGATGTTGCACCTTGCACCGTGGATGTTGCACCCTGTAGATATCGATTATTCGGACAGACATAACTTCTTGCACGTCAAGAGTTACGGGAGCCATAACCAGTCAAAACGAAGGCCTCTGTGAGTTCTACGGCTCTAACAACTTTCAGCCGTCAATGGATTGTTTAATGCCCAAAAAAGACTATCCGAATCTCAATCAGGTCTCGGAAGTTTTTTACCCTTCGTTTTTTCGACACGTGGATTTTTACGGTAAAACAGGATTACCGTGGCTGGTCTTCGATTTACCATTGCTGGAGAGTGATGCACCACGGTACTGTTTCGTTTCAAATCCATGCATGCATTTCAAAAGGTCGTACGACACTGTTTCGCCATTTCGGACGGATGTTGCACCTTGCACCGTTGATGTTGCACCCTGTAGATATCGATTATTCGGACGGGCATAACTTCTGGCTCGTTTGGAGTTACGGGAGCCATAACCAGTCAAAACGAAGGCGTCAGTGAGTTCTATTGCTCTGACAGCTTTCAGCATTCAATGGATTGTTTAATGCCCAAAAAAGACTATCTGAATCTCAATCGGGTCTAGGAAGTTTTTTACCCTTCGTTTTTTTGACACGTGGATTTTTACGGTAAAACGGGATTACCGTTGCTGGTCTTCGATTTACCATCGCTGCAGAGTGGTGCACCATGGTGTCGTTTCATTTCAAGTCCATGCACGCATTTCAAAAAGTCGTACGACACTGTTTCGCCATTTCGGACGGATGTTGCACCTTGCACCGTGGATGTTGCACCCTGTAGATATCGATTATTCGGTCGGCCATAACATCTGCCTCATTTCGAGCTACGGGAGCCACAACCAGTCAAAACGAAGGCCTCAGTAAGTTCTACGGCTCTGATATCTTTTAGCCGTCAATGGATTGTTTAATGCCCAAAAAAGACTATCCGAATCTCAATCGGGTCTCGGAAGTTTTTTACCCTTCGTTTTTTCGACACGTGGATTTTTACGGTAAAACGGCATTACCGTGGCTGGTCTTCGATTTACCATCCCTGGAGAGTGCACCACGGTACCGTTCCGTTTCAAATCCATGCACACATTTCAAAAAGTCGTACGACACTGTTTCGCCATTTCGGACGGATGTTGCACCTTGCACCGTGGATGTTGCACCCTGTAGATATCGATTATTCGGACAGCCATAACTTCTGGCACGTTAAGAGTTACGGGAGCCATAACCAGTCAAAACGAAGGCGTCTGCGAGTTCTACGGCTCTGATAGCTTTCAGCAGTCAACGGATTGTTTAATGCCCAAAAAAGACTATCCGAATCTCAATCGGGTCTTGGAAGTTTTTTACCCTTCGTTTTTTCGACACGTGGATTTTTACGGTAAAACGGGATTACCGTGGCTGGTCTTCGATTCACCATCGCTGGAGAGTGGTGCACCATGGTACCGTTGCGTTTCAAATCCATGCACGCATTTCAAAAGGTCATACGACACTGTTTCGCCATTTCGGATGGATGTTGCACCTTGCACCGTTGATGTTGCACCCTGTAGATATCGATTATTCGGACGGCCATAACTTCTGCCTCGTTTAGAGTTACGGGAGCCATAACCAGTCAAAACGAAGGCCTCAGTGAGTTCTATTGCTCTGACAGCTTTTAGCTGTCAATGGATTGTTTAAAGCCCAAAAAAGACTATCTGAATCTCAATCGGGTCTAGGAAGTTTTTTACCCTTCGTTTTTTTGACACGTGGATTTTTACGGTAAAACGGGATTACCGTGGCTGGTCTTCGATTTACCATCGCTGGAGAGTGGTGCACCATGGTATCGTTTCATTTCAAATCCATGCACGCGTTTCAAAAGGTCGTATGACACTGTTTCGCCATTTTGGACGGATGTTGCACCTTGCACCGTGGATGTTGCACCCTGTAGATATCGATTATTCAGACGGCCATAACTTCTGCCTCGTTTAGAGTTACGGGAGCCATAACTAGTTAAAACAAAGGCCTCAGTGAGTTCTACGGCTTTGACATCTTTCAACCGTGAATGGATTGTTTAATGCCCAAAAAAGACAATCCGAATCTCAATCGGGTCTCGGAAGTTTTTTACCCTTCGTTTTTTCGACACGTGGATTTTTACGGTAAAACGGGATTACCGTGGCTGGTCTTCGATTTACCATTGCTGGGAGTGGTGCACCACGGTACTGTTTCGTTTCAAATCCATGCACGCGTTTCAAAAAGTCGTACTATACTGTTTCGCCATTTCGGACGGATGTTGCACCTTGCACCGTGGATGTTGCACCCTGTAGATATCGATTATTCGGACGGCCATAACTTCTGGCACGTTAAGAGTTACGGGAGCCATAACCAGTCAAAACGAAGGCCTCTGTGAGTTCTACGGCTCTGATAGCTTTCATCCATCAATGGATTGTTTAATGCCCAAAAAAGACTATCCGAATGTCAATCAGGTCTCGGAAGTTTTTTACCCTTCGTTTTTTCGACACGTGGATTTTTACGGTAAAACGGGATTACCGTGGCTGGTCTTCGATTCACCATCGCTGGAGAGTGGTGCACCATGGTACCGTTTCGTTTCAAATCCATGCACGCATTTCAAAAAGTCATACGACACTGTTTCGCCATTTCGGACGCATGTTGCACCTTGCACCGTTGATGTTGCACCCTATAGATATCGATTATTCCGACGGCCATAACTTCTGTCTCGTTTAGAGTTACGAGAGCCATAACTAGTCAAAACGAAGGCCTCAGTGAGTTCTACGGCTCTGACATCTTTCAGCCGTCAATGGATTGTTTAATGCCCAAAAAAGACTATCCGAATCTCAATCGGGTTTCGGAAGTTTTTTACCCTTCGATTTTTTCGACACGTGGATTTTTACGGTAAAACGGGATTACCGTGGCTGGTCTTCGATTTACCATCGCTGGAGAGTGGTGCACCACGGTACCGTTCCGTCTCAAATCCATGCACGCATTTCAAAAAGTCGTACGACACTGTTTCGCCATTTCGGACGGATGTTGCACCTTGCACCGTGATGATGCACCCTGTAGATATCGATTATTCGGACAGCCATAACTTCTGGCACGTTAAGAGTTACGGGAGCCATAACCAGTCAAAACGAAGGCCTCTGTGAGTTCTACGGCTCTGACAGTTTTCAGCCATCAATGGATTGTTTAATGCCCAAAAAAGACTATCAGAATCTCAATCAGGTCTCGGAAGTTTTTTACCCTTCGTTTTTTCGACACGTGGATTTTTTCGATAAAACGGGATTACCGTGGCTGGTCATCGATTCACCATCTCTGGAGAGTGGTGCACCATTGTACCGTTCTGATTCAAATCCATGCACGCATTTCAAAAAGTCATATGACACTGTTTCGCCATTTCGGACGGATGTTGCACCTTGCACCGTTGATGTTGCACCCTGTAGATATCGATTATTCGAACGGCCATAACTTCTGACACGTTTAGAGTTACGGGAGCCAGAACCAGCTAAAACGAAGGCCTCAGTGAGTTCTACGGCTCTGATAGCTTTCAGCCGTCAATGGATTGTTTAATTCCCAAAAAAGACTATCTGAATCTCAATCGGGTCTAGGAAGTTTTTTACCCTTCGTTTTTTCGACACGTGGAGTTTTACGGTAAAACGGGATTACCGTGGCTGGTCTACGATTTACCATTGCTGGAGAGTGGTGCACCATGGTATCGTTTCCTTTCAAATCCATGCATGCATTTCAAAAAGTCGTACTACACTGTTTCGCCATTTCGGACGGATGTTGCACCTTGCACCGTGGATGTTGCACCCTGTAGATATCGATTATTCGGACGGCCATAACTTCTGCCTCGTTTAGAGTTACGGGAGCCATAACCAGTCAAAACGAAGGCTTCTGTGAGTTCTACGGCTCTGACGGCTTTTAGCCGTCAATGGATTGTTTAATGCCCAAAAAAGACTATCTGAATCTCAATCGGGTCTCGGAAGTTTTTTACCTTTCGTTTTTTCGACACGTGGATTTTTACGGTAAAACTGGATTATCGTGGCTGGTCTTCGATTTACCGCCGCTGGAGAGTGGTGCACCATGGTACCATTCCGTTTCAAATCCATGCACGCATTTCAAAAAGTCGTACGACACTGTTTCGCCATTTCGGACGGATGTTGCACCTTGCACCGTGGATGTTGCACCCTGTAGATATCGATTATTCGGCCGGCCATATCTTCTGGCTCGTTTAGAGTTACGGGAGCCACAACAAGTCAAAACGAAGGCCTCAGTGAGTTCTACGTCTCTGACATCTTTCAGTCGTCAATGGATTGTTTAATGCCCAAAAAAGACTATCCGAATCTCAATCGGGTCTCGGAAATTTTTTACCCTTCGTTTTTTGGACACGTGGATTTTTACGGTAAAACGGGATTACCGTGGCTGGTCTTCGATTCACCATCGCTGGAGAGTGGTGCACCATGGTACCGTTCCGTTTTAAATCCATGCACGCATTTCAAAAGGTCGTACGACACTGTTTCGCCATTTCGGACGGATGTTGCACCTTGCACCGTTGATGTTGCACCCTGTAGATATCGATTATTCGGACGGCCATAACTTCTGGCTCGTTTAGAGTTACGGGAGCCATAACCAGTCAAAATGAAGGCCTCAGTGGGTTCGACGGCTCTGACAGCTTTCATCCGTCAATGGATTGTTTAATGCCCAAAAAAGACTATCCGAATCTTAATCGGGTCTCGGAAGTTTTTTACCCTTCGTTTTTTCGACACGTGGATTTTTACCGTAAAACTGGATTACCGTGGCTGGTCTTCGATTTACCATCGCTGGAGAGTGGTACACCATGGTACCATTCCGATTCAAATCCATGCACGCATTTCAAAAAGTCGTACGACACTTTTTCGCCATTTCGGACGGATGTTGTACCTTGCACCATGGATGTTGCACCCTGTAGATATCGATTATTCGGACGGCCATAACTTCTTGCTCGTTTAGAGTATCGGAAGCCATAACTAGTCAAAATGAAGGCCTCAGTGAGTTCTACGTCTCTGACATCTTTCAGCCGTCAATGGATTGTTTAATGCCCAAAAAGACTATCCGAATCTCAATCGGGTCTCGGAATTTTTTACCCTTCGTTTTTTGGACACGTGGATTTTTACGGTAAAACGGGATTACCGTGGCCGGTCTTCGATTTACCATCGCTGGAGAGTGGTGCACCATGGTACCGTTCTGTTTCAAATCCATGCACGCATTTCAAAAAGTCGTACGACACTGTTTCGCCATTTCGGACGGATGTTGCACCGTGCACCATGGATGTTGCACCCTGTAGATATCGATTATTCGGACAACCATAACTTCTGGCACGTTAAGAGTTACGGGAGCCATAACCAGTCAAAACGAAGGCCTCTGTGAGTTCTACGGCTCTGACAGCTTTCAGCCATCAATGGATTGTTTAATGCCTGAAAAAGACTATCCGAATCTCAATCGGGTCTCGGAATTTTTTTACCCTTCATTTTTTCGACACGTGGATTTTTACGGTAAAACGGGATTACCTTGGCTGGTCTTCGATTTACCATCGCTGGAGAGTGGTGCACCACGGTACTGTTCCATTTCAAATCCATGCACGCATTTCAAAAAGTCGTGCGACACTGTTTCGCCATTTCGGACGGATGTTGCACCTTGCACCGTGGATGTTGCACCTTGTAGATATCGATTATTCGGACAGCCATAACTTCTGGCACGTTAAGAGTTACGGGATCCATAACCAGTCAAAACGAAGGCCTCTGTAAGTTCTACGGCTCTGACAGCTTTCAGCCGTCAATGGATTGTTTAATGCCCAAAAAAGACTATCCGAATCTCAATCGGGTCTCGGAAGTTTTTTACCCTTCGTTTTTTCGACACGTGGATTTTTACGGTAAAACGGCATTACCGTGGCAGGTCTTCGATTTACCATCGCTGGAGAGTGCACCACGGTACCGTTCCGTTTCAAATCCATGCACGCATTTCAAAAAGTCGTACGACACTGTTTCGCCATTTCGGACGGATGTTGCACCTTGCACCGTGGATGTTGCACCCTGTAGATATCGATTATTCGGACAGCCATAACTTGTGGCACGTTAAGAGTTACGGGAGCCATAACCAGTCAAAACGAAGGCCTCTGCGAGTTCTACGGCCCTGACAGCTTTCAGCAGTCAATGGATTGTTTAATGCCCAAAAAAGACTATCCGAATCTCAATCGGGTCTTGGAAGTTTTTTACCCTTCGTTTTTTCGACACGTGGATTTTTACGGTAAAACGGGATTACCGTGGCTGGTCTTCGATTCACCATCGCTGGAGAGTGGTACACCATGGTACCGTTGCGTTTCAAATCCATGCACGCATTTCAAAAGGTCATACGACACTGTTTCGCCATTTCGGACGGATGTTGCACCTTGCACCGCTGATGTTGCACCCTGTAGATATCGATTATTCGGACGGCCATAACTTCTGGCTCGTTTAGAGTTACGGGAGCCATAACCAGTCAAAACGAAGGCCTCAGTGAGTTCTATTTCTCTGACAGCTTTCAGCCGTCAATGGATTGTTTAATGCCCAAAAAAGACTATCTGAATCTCAATCGGGTCTGGGGAGTTTTTTACCCTTCGTTTTTTTGACACGTGGATTTTTACGGTAAAACGGGATTACCGTGGCTGGTCTTCGATTTACCATCGCTGGAGAGTGGTGCACCATGGTATCGTTTCATTTCAAATCCATGCACGCATTTCAAAAGGTCGTATGACACTGTTTCGCCATTTCGGACGGATGTTGCACCTTGCACCGTGGATGTTGCACCCTGTAGATATCGATTATTCGGACGGCCATAACATCTGCCTCGTTTAGAGTTACGGGAGCCATAACTAGTCAAAACGAAGGCCTCAGTGAGTTCTACGGCTCTGACATCCTTCAGCCGTGAATGGATTGTTTAATGCCCAAAAAAGACTATCCGAATCTCAATCGTGTCTCGGAAGTTTTTTACCCATCGTTTTTTGGACACGTGGATTTTTACGGTAAAACGGGATTACCGTGGCTGGTCTTCGATTTACCGCCGCTGGAGAGTGGTGCACCACGGTACCATTCCGTTTCAAATCCATGCACGCATTTCAAAAAGTCGTACGGCACTGTTTCGCCATTTCGGACGGATGTTGCACCGTGCACCGTGGATGTTGCACCCTGTAGATATCGATTATTCGGACGGCCATAACTTCAGGCTCGTTTAGAGTTATGGGAGCCATAACCAGTCAAAACGAAGGCCTCTGTGAGTTCTACGTCTCTAACATCTTTCCGCCGTCAATGGATTGTTTAATGCCCAAAAAAGACTATCCGAATCTCAATCGGGTCTCGGAAGTTTTTTACCCTTCGTTTTTTCGACACGTGGATTTTTACGGTAAAACGGGATTACCGTGGCTGGTCTTCGATTCACAATCGCTGGAGAGTGGTGCACCATGGCACCGTTCCGTTTCAAATCCATGCACGCATTTCAAAAAGTCGTACGACACTGTTTCGCCGGACGGATGTTGGACCTTGCACCGTTGTTGTTGCACCCTGTACATATCGATTATTCGGACGACCATAACTTCTGGCTCGTTTAGAGTTACGGGAGCCATAACTAGTCAAAACGAAGGCCTCAGTGAGTTCTATGGCTCTGACAGCTTTCAGCCGTCAATGGATTGTTTAATGCCCAAAAAAGACCATCCGAATCTCAATCGGGTCTCGTAAGTTTTTTACCCTTCGTTTTTTCGACACGTGGATTTTTACGGTAAAACGGGAGTACCGTGGCTGGTCTTCGATTTACCATCGCTGGAGAGTGGTGCACCATGGTACCTTTCCATTTCAAATCCATGCATGCATTTCAAAAAGTCGTACGACGCTGTTTCGCCATTTCGGACGGATGTTGCACCTTACACCGTGGATGTTGCACCCTGTAGATATCGATTATTCGGACGTCCATAAATTCTGCCTCGTTTAGAGTTACGGGAGCCATAACTAGTCAAAATGAAGGCCTCAGTGAGTTCTACGGCTCTGACATCTTTCAGCCGTCAATGGATTGTTTAATGCCAAAAAAAGACTATCCGAATCTCAATCGGGTCTCGGAAGTTTTTTACCCTTCGTTTTTTCGACACGTGGATTTTTACGGTAAAACGGGATTACCGTGGCTGGCCTTCAATTTACCATCGTTGGAGAGTGGTGCACCACGGTACCGTTCCGTCTCAAATCCATGCACGCATTTCAAAAAGTCGTACGACACTGTTTCGCCATTTCGGACGGATATTGCACCTTGCACCGTGGATGTTGCACCCTGTAGATATCGATTATTCGGACAGCCATAACTTCTGGCACTTTAAGAGTTACGGGAGCCATAACCAGTCAAAACGAAGCCTCTGTGAGTTCTACGGCTCTGACAGCTTTCAGCCGTCAACGGACTGTTTATTGCCCAAAAAAGACTATTCGAATCTCAATCGGGTCTCGGAAGTTTTTTACCCTTCGTTTTTCGACACGTGGATTTTTATGGTAAAACGGGATTACCCTGGATGGTCTTCGATTTACCATCGCTGGAGAGTGGTGCACCAAGGTACCATTCCGTTTCAAATCCATGCACGCATTTCAAAAAGTCGTACGACACTGTTTCACCATTTCGGATGGATGTTGCACCTTGCACCGTGGATGTTGCATCCTGTAGATATCGATTATTCAAACGGCCATAACTTCTTGCTCGTTTAGAGTTACGGGAGCCATAACCAGTCAAAACAAAGGCCTCAGTGAGTTCTACGGCTCTATCAGCTTTCAGCCGTCAATGGATTGTTTAATGCCCAAAAAAGACTATCCGAATCTCAATCGGGTCTCGGAAGTTTTTTACCATTCGTTTTTTCGACACGTGGATTTTTACGGTAAAACGGGATTACCGTGGCTGGTCTACGATTTACCATCGCTGGAGAGTGGTGCACCATGGTACCGTTCTGTTTCAAATCCATGCACGCATTTCAAAAAGTCGTACGACGCTGTTTCGCCATTTCGGACGGACGCTGCAGCTTGCACCGTGGATGTTGCACCCTGTAGATATTGATTATTCGAACGGCCATAACTTCTGGCTCGTTTAGAGTTACGAGAGCCATAACCAGTCCAAACGGAGGCCTCAGTGAGTTATACGGCTCTGACAGCTTTCAGCCGTCAATGGATTGTTTAATGCCCAAAAAAGACTATCCGAATCTCAATCGGGTCTCGGAAGTTTTTTACCCTTCGTTTTTTCGACACGTGGATTTTTACGGTAAAACGGGAGTACCGTGGCTGGTTTTCGATTTAACATCGCTGGAGAGTGGTGCACCATGGTACCATTCCGTTTCAAATCCATGCACGCATTTTAAAAAGTCGTACGACATTGTTTTGCCATTTCGGACGGATGTTGCATCATGCACCGTTGATGTTGCACCCTGTAGATATCGATTATTCGGACGGCCATAACTTCTGGCTCGTTTAGAGTTACGGGAGCCATAAGCAGTCAAAACGAAGGCCTCAGTGAGTTCTACGGCTCTGACTGCTTTCAGCCATCAATGGATTGTTTAATGCCCAAAAAAGACTATCCGAATCTCAATCGGGTCTCGGAAGTTTTTTACCCTTCGTTTTTTCGACACGTGGATTTTTACGGTAAAACGGGATTACCGTGGCTGGTCTTCGATTTACCATCGCTGGAGAGTGGTGCTCCATGGTACCGTTCCGTTTCAAATCCATGCACGCATTTCAAAAAGTCGTACGACGCTGTTTCGCCATTTCGGACGGATGTTGCACCTTGCACCGTTGATGTTGCACTGTAACGACCCTGGATTTTGGCCCTGATTATTTCGATAAATATTTAATCTAGTTAAATATAAAATGTAAATTGATCATATTTAAATGAATATGATTTGGAAATATTGCCATCTATTTATATAAATTGTATTTTAATAAGAGATTGATTTGGAAATTGAAATAAGTATTTCAATAATATTCACAATAAAAATCTATCTTATATAATTACTTAAAAAATTTCACATTATTTATATTTAGTATAAATCAATACATATAGATAATAATGGTTGAAATTCTGAAATAAGTTTCTTAATAATAAAATTTAACTCATATAATCAAATTAAAATGCTATACATTGTTAACATTTGTTAAATGAATTCGTATGCTTGATAATGTTTAAAATTTGAAATCTAATTCTAGCAATACAAAATATAAAGGAAAATTAAGAGTCAAATTATGTATATAATTCAAATAAATACAAATGAATTATATAAAAAAAGAGAATAAATGTAAATATAACTTATGAATTTAATCCAAATATTAATATTAATGTAAGTCAAAAATATAAATACAAATTAATAAGTGAACTCTTGAATCTAACTTTAGTACTTATTGTTAAAATACAAACGAAAATAAAATATAACTATAAAGGTAAATATAGGCAGGGGTTAAATGAAACATTTAGTATAAAATGAAACAAAAACAGGTTTTTCATAATAAAGAAACAAATATTCAAATAGATATCTTCATATATATATGACTGAATTGCCTGTAAGTTCAAGTTGGAAGTAACACCTGACCCAAATGAAAAATTCTGGCACAAACATAATCATATGTTATTCAAGTATGCACATACTAAAAATATCTTTATACACAAAGTTTCTCACCCAAGTCATGTTGACAGCCATAAGTACAAATCTGCATACAAAGATTCTTCTATAGCAAGACATAATTTTGCTTTGTAAGCCTGTAACAAAAGCCTGTACTTGTGTCTTCTCGGCCAACTTTGGTTGTAAATTCACTATATTTGAAAAAAAAAATTGATGAAAACCAGTAATAAAACTTAGGTGCTGGAAAATTTATATGTATAAGGAAATACAAGTTTTCACCTCAACGTAATAAAACAAGAGCTGTGTTTTGTACAAATTGCAAATTGCAAGTATCAACAAAACATTTATTACTTGTTATCTTAAATAGGAGCAAAGTGATTGCCTGAAAATTTAGGACTGCATACAATATTTATGCACAGATGAACATAATAGGTCTGTTAACAAAATTGAAGACATATTCATTAGCATTAAGTACACAATTAGTCATTTTAGGTAACAAAATAATGTCCCAGCCGAAATACAATAATAGTTATGCAAGCATATTATGAAGGAAGCATTAATTATCAACAACTCAGCCACTCTTTTGTACAAAACAAATATCACAAATCTTTTCTTTGCAGTAATTAAAGTCTGCACATATCAGAACAAACAAGTAGCTACACCAGAAACCACCTTCCTTCATTCACCTACTGTTCTTTTGTATAAATATACATACATCTTTAGTTCGTTCTGGAAAATTTTATTAGTAAACCTGAAAAACAACAAGAAAAATGAGCTATAAAAAAAATGAAAAAAAAAGAAAAAGAGAAGAACACCTTCAAGTTCCAGATCATCAATATCAAATTATTCTGTGTTCAGGGATTGGGTGCAGGTGAGTAAACAACAAGATTTAAAATTTTTAGTTTATTCACTTTCAATAAAGATGATTCGTGTATTCATGGCATGGAATCAGTTTAACCTCTGAGTATGAATCTGCAAATATTTGTGTTGTGCTCTGTTGTTCTCTGTAGTTGATGCAGATTTCATGACTAATCCAACATTAAGTTATTCCTATTTAAATTTGTGTTAGACTTGTTTTCTCAATATAACAAATGCTAAAATATCAGACAAGGTGCTCGAAATAAATTAAGCATGATTAGTAAAAGAAAGAAAAAAAAAGTTACTGGAAGCTTGAGTAAAAGGAAATCAGGAAAGATATTGATAAATTGGGTAATACCAATTCAAGTTGATAACTTGAAAGCATATTGTAAATGATGAATTTTAAGACGAACCTGAAGATTTATAGATGGGTAATTCAGGGGCAGTTAGTAGGTGATGAAAATCTGCATTTTTACAAATTTAAGATTAAGGGATCAATAATAGATGTTAAGATTTGAAGTGAAGCAAGTATAGGTGATTATGATTTCAAGAAAATGTTCAATAATTTTTCTGTTGTGTAAGTTTTGCATACGAGATCATAATAGGGTTTCAGATAACAGTTTTTGGTCGTGTCAGATAGATGTTGGGTTCGTCGCCACCAAGTGACCGAGTTGCACAAGGTTCCATAGGAGAATGGTTTAGTGTACTGTTGTCGTGTGGGTAAAGTTTCGACAACTTTGGAGGCTTGTTTGAAGATCACCAGAGAAGTTCGGCTGTGAGTTCTGTTTGCAGTTTTCCCATGTAACTGTCAATTTTTGTTTCAAATTTCTATCGATGATGTTGAGTTTAAATTTCGTGTTTTTGGAATATTTCTGAGTTGTGGGCATTAATGGTGATGGCCGGAGATCGACCATGCCGCCGTGCACGTGTACGGCGGCGTGTCTGTGTCAACATGGCTGTCAGGTTTCGATAACGCGAGGCGTACTCGAGCGAAAGGGGAGCAAGCTTTGAGTTATTTGTCGTGTTCGAGTGTAATTTTCTGATGTTAATGTTTTTTGTAAACGTTGAACTTAACAGAGAGAAAAGGAAATAGGAATGGGGGATGAAGAAGGATGCGAACAGGGGAAGGGCTCGGTGATTTCGAGGAGTAACCCGAAGTAACATATGCGTCTTGATAGGGGAGAACTCAGGTTTTTTTGATTTCTGCAGATCTGCTGTTTAAGTTAGTTAACAGTTCATTTTACAAACTACAAACATTTGAATCTTAATAACGTTTACCAGTTTCAAGTTTTTTTTTTAATTTTTTTTACATAAGATACTTATTTTAATCAAATTCTTTAAATGTTAAGCTCTTAATTAAGTAATCGATTTAATTAAGCATAAGGTTAATTAATGTTTGGGTTGTTCTTAGTAATATGATTGAGCTCCAAATTTAATAAACCCTTTTAGATGTTAATTGAAAAATCATCATCTTCAGGAAATATTAAGAATAATCACTTTTAATTGTAATTAGTGATAATTTATAAGTAATTATAAGATTATAATTACTGAGGTTGAATGAATGATTAATTAAGTAAATTTGAAGTTAACAAATAAGTAATCAAGTTATTAAATAGCAATTTAGATAATAATTAATGATTAAAAGAATAGTAATTAAAGTCAAATAATTTAGTTAGGAATTAATCAATTAAATAGTGGAAAATAAAATAAGTTATTAAATAATTAAGATTTAGTAATTAATTATGAATGATCTATTGATCCAAATAGCTTGAAAGGAAATAAGAAATAAACTGTTAATCACTAAAACAAGGTTGAGTAATTATTTCTGATGTAATTGATATAAATCAAAATTTATTACAAATGAGAATTTAAGATGATTGCTTGTAAATTGTTGTGAATTTAGAATATCTAATTTTGATATTTATTTGATGATATTCTGTGATGCTCTCTATGCTGTGATATATCTATGATGCTTGTATATGTTTTATCTGTGATAGGTGCTATGTTACTTTAATTGTTAAATTTAAATTATTTAAACTGATAAGTTAATTAGACAACTTGGCCCTTAAAATGGCGTTTGGATTCGATGAGACCGGGATCGAAAGAATCAATTTTGATTCTCCGAAAACCACATCGATCCAATTTAAACGTTAGGTCGTGAATCCTGAAATGAAGATCAAGATGGTGTTTCAGAATGCAAGGGTTATCGTCGTTAACTCTGAGGGTGATTCCAAAATGAGTGTAACGAGATAATGCCTTCGGTTTCGTTCGACCCCGGAACGAACTTGTATGGATTGAATGCTTTCAGCACACCGTCAGGCGGACGATGAGCATTCTAAGTGATATGTTCTTTAAAGGTAATCACAGCCTCAAGCCTCATCAACCGGGAATGGCTAAAACAGGGAAGATGCAGCAAGGTTAGGTGGGTCATGCCTAAGCAGGACAAGATATTTCCCCTGTCTAGATGTCCCTTTTATATTTCGGCTTAGTGGGTGGTTGGTCGCGCCAACCACGGGGTTTATCTTGTTCGGGACTGTTCAGTAAGGAATGGTTCCGGCCTTGTGTTGCAGGAGATGAAGGGAGTAATCCTCGGTACGGTGATCTAGGCCCCGTACTGTGACGGACGGTACCCCAGTAGCCCCGTGGCTGGTCTTCGATTTACCATCGCTGGAGAGTGGTGCACCATGGTACCGTTCCATTTCAAATCTATCCACGCATTTCAAAAAGTCGTACGACACTGTTTCGCCATTTCGGACGGATGTTGCACCTTGCACCATTGATGTTGCACCATGTAGATATCGATTATTCGGACGGCCATAACTTCTGGCTCGTTTAGAGTTACGGGAGCCATAACCAGTCAAAACGAAGGCCTCAGTGAGTTCTACGGCTCTAACAGCTTCCATCCGTCAATGGATTGTTTAATGCCCAAAAAAGACTATCCGAATATCAATCGGGTCTCGTAAGTTTTTTACCCTTCGTTTTTTCGACACGTGGATTTTTACGGTAAAACGGGATTACCGTGGCTGGTCTTCGATTTACCATCGCTGGAAATTGGTGCACCATGGTACCGTTCCATTTCAAATCCATCCACGCATTTCAAAAAGTCGTACCACACTGTTTCGCCATTTAGGACGGATGTTGCACCTTGTACCATTGATGTTGCACCATGTAAATATCGATTATTCGGACAGCCATAACTTCTGGCTCGTTTAGAGTTACGGGAGCCATAACCAGTCAAAACGAAGGCCTCAGTGAGTTCTACGGCTATGACCACTTTCAACCGTCAATGGATTGTTTAATGCCCAAAAAAGACTATCCGAATCTCAATCGGGTCTCGGAAGTTTTTTACCCTTCGTTTTTTCGACACGTGGATTTTTACGGTAAAACGGGAGTACCGTGGCTGGTCTTCGATTTACCATCGCTGGAGTGTGGTGCACCATGGTACCGTTCCGTTTCAAATCCATGCACGCATTTCAAAAAGTCGTACGACACTGTTTCGCCATTTCGGACGGATGATGCACCTTGCACCATTGATGTTGCACCCTGTAGATATCGATTATTCGGACGGCCATAACTTCTGGCTCATTTAGAGTTACGGGAGCCATAACCAGTCCAAACGAAGGCCTCAGTGAGTTCTAAGGCTCTGACATCTTTTGGCCATCAATGGATTGTTTAATGCCCAAAAAAGACTATCCGAATCTCAATCGGGTCTCGGAGGTTTTTTACCCTTCGTTTTTCTGACACGTGGATTTTTACGGTAAAACGGGGGTACCGTGGCTGGTCTTCGATTTACCATAGCTGGAGAGTGGTGCACCATGGTACCGTTCCATTTCAAATCCATGCACGCATTTCAAAAAATCGTACGATACTGTTTCGCCATTTCGGACGGATGTTGCACCTTGCACCGTGGATGTTGCACCCTGTAGATATCGATTATTCGGAAGGCCATAACTTCTGGCTCGTTTAGAGTTACGAGAGCCATAACCAGTCAAAACGAAGGCCTCGGTGAGTTCTACGGCTTTGACAGCTTTTAGCCGTCTATGGATTGTTTAATGCCCTAAAAAGACTATCCGAATCTCAATCGGGTCTCGGAAGTTTTTTACCCTTCGTTTTTTCGACACGTGGATTTTTACTGTAAAACGGGATTACCGTGGCTGGTCTTCGATTTACCATCGCTGGAAAGTGGTGCATCATGGTACCGTTCCGTTTCAAATCCATGCACGCATTTCAAAAAGTCTAACGACACTGTTTCGCCATTTCGGACGGATGTTGCACCTTGCACCGTGGATGTTGCACCCTGTAGATATCGATTATTCGGACGGCCATAACTTCTGGCTCGTTTAGAGTTACGGGAGCCATAACCAGTCCAAACGAAGGCCTCAGTGAGTTCTACGGCTCTGACAGCTTTCAGCCGTCAATGGATTGTTTAATGCCCAAAAAAGACTATCCGAATCTCAATCGGGTCTCGGAAGTTTTTTACCCTTCGTTTTTTCGACACGTGGATTTTTACGGTAAAACGGGAGTACCGTGGCTGGTTTTCGATTTACCATCGCTGGAGAGTGGTGCACCATGGTACCGTTACATTTCTAATGCATGCACGCATTTCAAAAAGTCATACGACGCTGTTTCGCCATTTCGGACGGATGTTGCACCTTGCACCATTGATGTTGCACCCTGTAGATATCGATTATTCGGACGGCCATAACTTCTGGCTCGTTTAGAGTTACGGGAGCCATAACCAGTCCAAACGAAGGCCTCAGTGAGTTCTACGGCTCTGACAGCTTTCAGCCGTCAATGGATTGTTTAATGCCCAAAAAAGACTATCCGAATCTCAATCGGGTCTCGGAAGTTTTTTACCCTTCGTTTTTTCGACACGTGGATTTTTACGGTAAAACGGGAGTACCGTGGCTGGTTTTCGATTTACCATCGCTGGAGAGTGGTGCACCATGGTACCGTTACATTTCTAATGCATGCACGCATTTCAAAAAGTCATACGACACTGTTTCGCCATTTCGGACGGATGTTGCACCTTGCACCATTGATGTTGCACCCTGTAGATATCGATTATTCGGACGGCCATAACTTCTGGCTCGTTTAGAGTTACGGGAGCCATAACGAGTCAAAACGAAGGCCACAGTGAGTTCTACGACTCTAACAGCTTTCAGCCATCAATGGATTGTTTAATGCCCAAAAAAAGACTATCCGAATCTCAATCGGGTCTCGGAAGTTTTTTACCCTTCGTTTTTTCGACACGTGGATTTTTACGGTAAAACGGGATTACCGTGGTTGGTCTTCGATTTACCATCGCTGGAGAGTGGTGCATCATGGTACCGTTCCGTTTCAAATCCACGCACCATTTCAAAAATTCTAACGACACTGTTTCGCCATTTCGGACGGATGTTGCACCTAGCACAGTGGATGTTGCACCCTGTAGATATCGATTATTCGGACGGCCATAACTTCTGGCTCGTTTAGAGTTACGGGAGCCATAACCAGTCCAAACGAAGGCCTCAGTGAGTTCTATGGCTCTGACCGCTTTCAGCCGTAAATGGATTGTTTAATGCCCAAAAAAGACTATCCGAATCTCAATCGGGTCTCGGAAGTTTTTTACCCTTCGTTTTTTCGACACGTGGATTTTTACGGTAAAACGGCAGTACCATGGCTGGTCTTCGATTTACCATCGCTGGAGAGTGGTGCACCATGGTACCGTTCCATTTCAAATCCATGCATGCATTTCAAAAAGTCGTACGACACTGTTTCGTTACTTCGGACGGATGTTGCACCTTGCACCATTGATGTTGCACCCTGTAGATATCGATTATTCGGACGACCACAACTTCTGGCTCATTTAGAGTTACGGGAGCCATAACCAGTCCAAACGATGGCCTCGGTGAGTTCTAAGGCTCTGGCATCTTTCAGCCATCAATGGATTGTTTAATGCCCAAAAAAGACTATCCGAATCTCAATCGGGTCTCGGAAGTTTTTTACCCTTCGTTTTTTTGACACGTGGATTTTTACGGTAAAACGGGGGTATCGTGGCTGGTCTTCGATTTACCATTGCTGGAGAGTGGTGCACCATGGTACCGTTCCGTTTCAAATCCATGCACGCATTTCAAAAAGTCGTACGATACCGTTTCTCCATTTCGGACGGATGTTGCACCTTGCACCGTGGATGTTGCACCCTGTAGATATCGATTATTCGGACGGCCATAACTTCTGGCTCGTTTAGAGTTACGAGAGCCATAACCAGTCAAAACGAAGTCCTCAGTGTGTTCTACGGCTTTGACAGCTTTCAGCCGTCTATGGATTGTTTAATGCCCTAAAAAGACTATCTGATCTCAATCGGGTCTCGGAAGTTTTTTACCCTTCGTTTTTTCGACACGTGGATTTTTACGGTAAACGGGATTACCGTGGCTGGTCTTCGATTTACCATCGCTAGAGAGTGGTGCATCATGGTACCATTCCGTTTCAAATCCATGCACGCATATCAAAAAGTCTAACGACACTGTTTCGCCATTTCGGACGGATGCTGCACCTTGCACCATGGATGTTGCACCCTGTAGATATCGATTATTCGGACGGCCATAAATTCTGGCTCGTTTAGAGTTACGGGAGCCATAACCAGTCAAAACGAAGGCCGCAGTGAGTTCGACGGCTTTGACCGCTTTCAGTCGTCAATGGATTGTTTAATGACCAAAAAAGACTATCCGAATCTCAATCGGGTCTTGGAAGTTTTTTACCTTTCGTTTTTTCGACACGTGGATTTTTACGGTAAAACGGGAGTACCGTGGCTGGTCTTCGATTTACCATCGCTAGAGAGTGGTGCACCATGGTACCGTTCCGTTTCAAATCCATGCACGCATTTCAAAAAGTCTAACGACACGGTTTCGCCATTTCGGACGGATGTTGCACCTTGCATAGTGGATGTTGCACCCTGTAGGTATCGATTATTCGGAAGGCCATAACTTCTGGCTCGTTTAGAGCTACGGGAGCCATAACCAGTCCAAACGAAGGCCTCCAGGAGTTCTACGGCTCTGACAGCTTTCAGACGTCAATGGATTGTTTAATGCCCAAAAAAGACTATCCGAATCTCAATCGGGTCAAGGAAGTTTTTTACCCTTCGTTTTTTCGACACGTGGATTTTTACGGTAAAACATGATTACCGTGGCTGGTCTTCGATTTACCATCGCTGGAGAGTGGTGCACCGTGGTACCGTTCCGTTTCAAATCCATTCACGAATTTCAAAAAGTCGTACGACACTGTTTCGCCATTTTCGGACGGATGTTGCACCTTGCACCGTGGATGTTGCACCCTGTAGATATCGATTATTCGGACGGCCATAACTTCTGGCTCGTATAGAGTTACGGGAGCCATAACCAATCAAAACGAAGGCCTCAGTGAGTTCTACAGCTCTGACAGCTTTCAACCGTCAATGGATTGTTTAATGCCCAAAAAGACTATCCGAATCTCAATCGGGTCTCAGAAGTTTTTTACCCTTCGTTTTTTCGACACGTGGATTTTTACGGTAAAACGAGAGTACCGTGGCTGGTCTTCGATTTACCATCGCTGGAGAGTGGTGCACCATGGTACCATTCTGTTTCAAATCCATGCACGCATTTCAAAAAGTCGTACGACGCTGTTTTGCCATTTCGGACGGATGCTGCACCTTGCACCGTGGATGTTGCACCTTGTAGATATCGATTATTCGGACGGCCATAACTTCTGGCTCGTTTAGTGTTATGGGAGCCATAACCAATCAAAACAAAGGCCTCAGCGAGTTCTACGGCCCTGACAGCTTTCAGCCGTCAATGGATTGTTTAATGCCCAAAAAAGACTATCCGAATCTCAATCGGGTCTTAGAAGTTTTTTACCCTTCGTTTTTTCGACACGTGGATTTTTACGCTAAAACGGGAGTATCGTGGCTAGTCTTCGATTTACCATCGCTGGAGAGTGGTGCACCATGGTACCGTTCCTTTTCAAATCCATGCACGCATTTCAAAAAGTCGTAGGACACTGTTTCGCCATTTCGGACGGATGTTGCACCTTGCACCGTGGATGTTGCACCCTGTAGATATCGATTATTCGGACGGCCATAACTTCTGGCTCGTTTAGAGTTACGGGAGCAATAACCAGTCAAAACGAAGGCCTCTGTGAGTTCTACAGCTCAGACAGCTTTCAGCCGTCAACGGATTGTTTAATGCGTCAAATAGACTATCCAAATCTCAATCGGGTCTCGGAAGTTTTTTACTCTTCGTTTTTTCGACACGTGGATTTTTACAGTAAAACGGGAGTACCGTGGCTGGTTTTCGATTTACCATCACTGGAGAGTGGTGCACCATGGTACCATTCCGTTTCAAATCCATGCACGCATTTCCAAAAGTCGTACGACACTGTTTCTCCATTTCAGACGGATGTTGCACCTTGCACCATTGATGTTGCACCCTGTAGATATCGATTATTCGGATGGCCATAATTTTTGGCTCGTTTAGAGATAAGGGAGCCATAACCAGTCAAAATGAAGGCCTCAGTGAGTTCTACGTCTCTGACAGCTTTCAGCCGTCAATGGATTGTTTAATGCCCAAAAAAGACTATCCGAATCTCAATCGGGTCAAGGAAGTTTTTTACCCTTCGTTTTTTCGACACGTGGATTTTTACGTTAAAACGTGATTACCGTGGCTGGTCTTCGATTTACCATCGCTGGAGAGTGGTGCATCATGGTACCGTTCCGTTTCAAGTCCATGCACGCATTTCAAAAATTCTAACGACACTGTTTCGCCATTTCGGACGGATGTTGCACCTTGCACCGTGGATGTTGCACCCTATAGATATCGATTATTTGGACGGCCATAACTTCTGGCTCGTTTAGAGCTACGGGAGCCATAACCAGTCCAAAAGAAGGCCTCCAGGAGTTCTACGGCTCTGACAGCTTTCAGACGTCAATGGATTGTTTAATGCCCAAAAAAGATTATCCGAATCTCAATCGGGTCAAGGAAGTTTTTTACCCTTCGTTTTTTCGACACGTGGATTTTTACGTTAAAACGTGATTACCGTGGCTGGTCTTCGATTTACCATCGCTGGAGAGTGGTGCATCATGGTACCGTTCCGTTTCAAGTCCATGCACGCATTTCAAAAATTCTAACGACACTGTTTCGCCATTTCGGACGGATGTTGCACCTTGCACCGTGGATGTTGCACCCTATAGATATCGATTATTTGGACGGCCATAACTTCTGGCTCGTTTAGAGTTACGGGAGCCATAACCAGTCCAAACGAAGGCCTCGGTGATTTCTATGGCTCTGACAGCTTTCAGCCATCAATGGATTGTTTAATGCCCAAAAAAGACTATCCGAATCTCAATCGACTCTCGGAAGTTTTTTACCCTCCGTTTTTTTGACACGTGGATTTTTACGGTAAAACGGGGGTACCGTGGCTGGTCTTTGATTTACCATCGCTGGAGAGGGGTGCACCATGGTACCGTTCCGTTTCAAATCCATGCACGCATTTCAAAAAGTCGTACGGCACTGTTTCTCCATTTCGGACGGATGTTGCACCTTGCACCGTGAATGTTGCACCCTGTAGATATCGATTATTCGGATGGCCATAACTTCTGGCTCGTTTAGAGTTACGGGAGCCATAACCAGTCAAAACGAAGGCCTAGGTGAGTTCTACGGCTCTGATAGCTTTCAGCCATCAATGGACTGTTTAATGCCCAAAAAAGACTATCCGAATCTCAATCGGGTCTCGGAAGTTTTTTACCCTACGTTTTTTCGACACGTGGATTTTTACGGTAAACGGGAGTACCGTGGCTGGTCTCTGATTTACCATCGCTGAAGAGTGGTGCACCATGGTACCGTTCCGTTTCAAATCCATGCACGCATTTCAAAAAGTCGTACGACGCTGTTTCGCCATTTCGGACGGATGTTGCACCTTGCACCGTGGATGTTGCACCCTATAGATATCGATTATTCGGACGGCCATAACTTCTGGCTGGTTTAGAGTTACGGGAGCCATAACCAGTCAAAACGAAGGCCTCGGTGAGTTCTACGGGTCTGACCGCTTTCAGCCGTCAATGGATTGTTTAACGCCCAAAAAAGACTATCTGAATCGCAATCGGGTCTCGGAAGTTTTTTACATTTCGTTTTTTCGACACGTGGATTTTTACGGTAAAACGGGAGTACCGTGGCTGGTTTTCGATTTACCATCACTGGAGAGTGGTGCACGATGGTACCATTCCGTTTCAAATCCATGCACGCATTTCAAAAAGTTGTACGACACAGTTTCTCCATTTCATACGGGAGTTGCACCTTGCACCATTGATGTTGCACCCTGTAGATATCGATTATTCGGACGGCCATAATTTTTTGCTCGTTTAGAGATAAGGGAGCCATAACCAGTCAAAATGAAGGCCTCAGTGAGTTCTACGTCTCTGACAGCTTTCAGCCGTCAATGGATTATTTAATGCCCAGAAAAGACTATCTAAATCTCAATCGGGTCTCGGAAGTTTTTTACCCTTCGTTTTTTCGACACGTGGATTTTTACGGTAAAACGGGATTACCGTGGCTGATCTTCGATTTACCATCGCTGGAGAGTGGTGCATCATGGTACCGTTCTGTTTGAAATCCATGCACACATTTCAAAAAGTCTAACGACATTGTTTCGCCATTTCGGACGGATGTTACACCTTGCACCGTGGATGTTGCACCCTGTAGATATCGATTATTCGGACGGCCATAACTTCTGGCTCATTTAGAGTTACGGGAGCAATAACCAGTCCAAACGAAGGCCTCAGTGATTTCTACGGCTCTGACAGCTTTCAGCCGTCAATGGATTGTTTATTGCCCAAAAAAGACTATCCGAATCTCAATCGGGTCTCGGAAGTTTTTTACCCTTCGTTTTTTTGACACGTGGATTTTTACGGTAAAACGGGGGTATCGTGGCTGGTCTTCGATTTACCATTGCTGGAGAGTGGTGCACCATGGTACCGTTCCGTTTCAAATCCATGCACGCATTTCAAAAAGTCGTACGATACCGTTTCTCCATTTCGGACGGATGTTGCACCTTGCACCGTGGATGTTGCACCCTGTAGATATCGATTATTCGGACGGCCATAACTTCTGGCTCGTTTAGAGTTACGAGAGCCATAACCAGTCAAAACGAAGTCCTCAGTGTGTTCTACGGCTTTGACAGCTTTCAGCCGTCTATGGATTGTTTAATGCCCTAAAAAGACTATCTGATCTCAATCGGGTCTCGGAAGTTTTTTACCCTTCGTTTTTTCGACACGTGGATTTTTACGGTAAACGGGATTACCGTGGCTGGTCTTCGATTTACCATCGCTAGAGAGTGGTGCATCATGGTACCATTCCGTTTCAAATCCATGCACGCATATCAAAAAGTCTAACGACACTGTTTCGCCATTTCGGACGGATGCTGCACCTTGCACCATGGATGTTGCACCCTGTAGATATCGATTATTCGGACGGCCATAAATTCTGGCTCGTTTAGAGTTACGGGAGCCATAACCAGTCAAAACGAAGGCCGCAGTGAGTTCGACGGCTTTGACCGCTTTCAGTCGTCAATGGATTGTTTAATGACCAAAAAAGACTATCCGAATCTCAATCGGGTCTTGGAAGTTTTTTACCTTTCGTTTTTTCGACACGTGGATTTTTACGGTAAAACGGGAGTACCGTGGCTGGTCTTCGATTTACCATCGCTAGAGAGTGGTGCACCATGGTACCGTTCCGTTTCAAATCCATGCACGCATTTCAAAAAGTCTAACGACACGGTTTCGCCATTTCGGACGGATGTTGCACCTTGCATAGTGGATGTTGCACCCTGTAGGTATCGATTATTCGGAAGGCCATAACTTCTGGCTCGTTTAGAGCTACGGGAGCCATAACCAGTCCAAAAGAAGGCCTCCAGGAGTTCTACGGCTCTGACAGCTTTCAGACGTCAATGGATTGTTTAATGCCCAAAAAAGACTATCCGAATCTCAATCGGGTCAAGGAAGTTTTTTACCCTTCGTTTTTTCGACACGTGGATTTTTACGGTAAAACATGATTACCGTGGCTGGTCTTCGATTTACCATCGCTGGAGAGTGGTGCACCGTGGTACCGTTCCGTTTCAAATCCATTCACGAATTTCAAAAAGTCGTACGACACTGTTTCGCCATTTTCGGACGGATGTTGCACCTTGCACCGTGGATGTTGCACCCTGTAGATATCGATTATTCGGACGGCCATAACTTCTGGCTCGTATAGAGTTACGGGAGCCATAACCAATCAAAACGAAGGCCTCAGTGAGTTCTACAGCTCTGACAGCTTTCAACCGTCAATGGATTGTTTAATGCCCAAAAAGACTATCCGAATCTCAATCGGGTCTCAGAAGTTTTTTACCCTTCGTTTTTTCGACACGTGGATTTTTACGGTAAAACGAGAGTACCGTGGCTGGTCTTCGATTTACCATCGCTGGAGAGTGGTGCACCATGGTACCATTCTGTTTCAAATCCATGCACGCATTTCAAAAAGTCGTACGACGCTGTTTTGCCATTTCGGACGGATGCTGCACCTTGCACCGTGGATGTTGCACCTTGTAGATATCGATTATTCGGACGGCCATAACTTCTGGCTCGTTTAGTGTTATGGGAGCCATAACCAATCAAAACAAAGGCCTCAGCGAGTTCTACGGCCCTGACAGCTTTCAGCCGTCAATGGATTGTTTAATGCCCAAAAAAGACTATCCGAATCTCAATCGGGTCTTAGAAGTTTTTTACCCTTCGTTTTTTCGACACGTGGATTTTTACGCTAAAACGGGAGTATCGTGGCTAGTCTTCGATTTACCATCGCTGGAGAGTGGTGCACCATGGTACCGTTCCTTTTCAAATCCATGCACGCATTTCAAAAAGTCGTAGGACACTGTTTCGCCATTTCGGACGGATGTTGCACCTTGCACCGTGGATGTTGCACCCTGTAGATATCGATTATTCGGACGGCCATAACTTCTGGCTCGTTTAGAGTTACGGGAGCAATAACCAGTCAAAACGAAGGCCTCTGTGAGTTCTACAGCTCAGACAGCTTTCAGCCGTCAACGGATTGTTTAATGCGTCAAATAGACTATCCAAATCTCAATCGGGTCTCGGAAGTTTTTTACTCTTCGTTTTTTCGACACGTGGATTTTTACAGTAAAACGGGAGTACCGTGGCTGGTTTTCGATTTACCATCACTGGAGAGTGGTGCACCATGGTACCATTCCGTTTCAAATCCATGCACGCATTTGCAAAAGTCGTACGACACTGTTTCTCCATTTCAGACGGATGTTGCACCTTGCACCATTGATGTTGCACCCTGTAGATATCGATTATTCGGATGGCCATAATTTTTGGCTCGTTTAGAGATAAGGGAGCCATAACCAGTCAAAATGAAGGCCTCAGTGAGTTCTACGTCTCTGACAGCTTTCAGCCGTCAATGGATTGTTTAATGCCCAAAAAAGACTATCTAAATCACAATCGGGTCTCGGAAATTTTTTTACCCTTCGTTTTTTCGACACGTGGATTTTTACGTTAAAACGTGATTACCGTGGCTGGTCTTCGATTTACCATCGCTGGAGAGTGGTGCATCATGGTACCGTTCCGTTTCAAGTCCATGCACGCATTTCAAAAATTCTAACGACACTGTTTCGCCATTTCGGACGGATGTTGCACCTTGCACCGTGGATGTTGCACCCTATAGATATCGATTATTTGGACGGCCATAACTTCTGGCTCGTTTAGAGTTACGGGAGCCATAACCAGTCCAAACGAAGGCCTCGGTGATTTCTATGGCTCTGACAGCTTTCAGCCATCAATGGATTGTTTAATGCCCAAAAAAGACTATCCGAATCTCAATCGACTCTCGGAAGTTTTTTACCCTCCGTTTTTTTGACACGTGGATTTTTACGGTAAAACGGGGGTACCGTGGCTGGTCTTTGATTTACCATCGCTGGAGAGGGGTGCACCATGGTACCGTTCCGTTTCAAATCCATGCACGCATTTCAAAAAGTCGTACGGCACTGTTTCTCCATTTCGGACGGATGTTGCACCTTGCACCGTGAATGTTGCACCCTGTAGATATCGATTATTCGGATGGCCATAACTTCTGGCTCGTTTAGAGTTACGGGAGCCATAACCAGTCAAAACGAAGGCCTAGGTGAGTTCTACGGCTCTGATAGCTTTCAGCCGTCAATGGACTGTTTAATGCCCAAAAAAGACTATCCGAATCTCAATCGGGTCTCGGAAGTTTTTTACCCTACGTTTTTTCGACACGTGGATTTTTACGGTAAACGGGAGTACCGTGGCTGGTCTCCGATTTACCATCGCTGAAGAGTGGTGCACCATGGTACCGTTCCGTTTCAAATCCATGCACGCATTTCAAAAAGTCGTACGACGCTGTTTCGCCATTTCGGACGGATGTTGCACCTTGCACCGTGGATGTTGCACCCTATAGATATCGATTATTCGGACGGCCATAACTTCTGGCTGGTTTAGAGTTACGGGAGCCATAACCAGTCAAAACGAAGGCCTCGGTGAGTTCTACGGGTCTGACCGCTTTCAGCCGTCAATGGATTGTTTAACGCCCAAAAAAGACTATCTGAATCGCAATTGGGTCTCGGAAGTTTTTTACATTTCGTTTTTTCGACACGTGGATTTTTACGGTAAAACGGGAGTACCGTGGCTGGTTTTCGATTTACCATCACTGGAGAGTGGTGCACGATGGTACCATTCCGTTTCAAATCCATGCACGCATTTCAAAAAGTTGTACGACACAGTTTCTCCATTTCATACGGGAGTTGCACCTTGCACCATTGATGTTGCACCCTGTAGATATCGATTATTCGGACGGCCATAATTTTTTGCTCGTTTAGAGATAAGGGAGCCATAACCAGTCAAAATGAAGGCCTCAGTGAGTTCTACGTCTCTGACAGCTTTCAGCCGTCAATGGATTATTTAATGCCCAGAAAAGACTATCTAAATCTCAATCGGGTCTCGGAAGTTTTTTACCCTTCGTTTTTTCGACACGTGGATTTTTACGGTAAAACGGGATTACCGTGGCTGATCTTCGATTTACCATCGCTGGAGAGTGGTGCATCATGGTACCGTTCTGTTTGAAATCCATGCACACATTTCAAAAAGTCTAACGACATTGTTTCGCCATTTCGGACGGATGTTACACCTTGCACCGTGGATGTTGCACCCTGTAGATATCGATTATTCGGACGGCCATAACTTCTGGCTCATTTAGAGTTACGGGAGCAATAACCAGTCCAAACGAAGGCCTCAGTGATTTCTACGGCTCTGACAGCTTTCAGCCGTCAATGGATTGTTTATTGCCCAAAAAAGACTATCCGAATCTCAATCGGGTCTCGGAAGTTTTTTACCCTTCGTTTTTTCGACACGTGGATTTTTACGGTAACAAGGGAGTACCGTGGCTGGTCTTCGATTTACCATCGCTGGAGAGTGGTGCACCATGGTACCTTTCCGTTTCAAATCCATGCACGCATTTCAAAAAGTCGTACGACGCTGTTTCGCCATTTCGGACGGATGCTGCACCTTGCACCATGGATGTTGCACCCTGTAGATATCGATTATTCGGACGACCATAGCTTCTGGCTCGTTTAGAGTTACGGGAGCCATAACTAGTCAAAACGAAGGCCTCAGTGGGTTCTACGGCTATGACCGCTTTCAGCCGTCAATGGATTGTTTAATGCCAAAAAAGACTATCCGAATCTCAATCGGGTCTCGGAAGTTTTTTACCCTTCGTTTTTTCGACACATGGATTTTTACGGTAACACGGGAGTACCATGGCTAGTCTTCGATTTACCATCGCTGGAGAGTGGTGCACCATGGTACCGTTCCGTTTCAAATCCATGCACGCATTTCAAAAAGTCGTACGACACTGTTTCGCCATTTCGGACGGATGGTGCACCTTGCACCGTTGATGTTGCACCCTGTAGATATCGATTATTCGGACGGCCATAACTTCTGGCTCGTTTAGAGTTACGGGAGCCATAACCAGTCAAAACGAAGGCCTCGGTGAGTTCTACGGCTCTGACAGCTTCCAGCCGTCAATGGATTGTTTAATGCCCAAAAAGACTATACGAATCTCAATCGGGTCTCGCAAGTTTTTTACATTTCGTTTTTTCGACACGTGGATTTTTACGGTAAAACGGCAGTACCGTGGCTGGTTTTCGACTTTCCATCACTGGAGAGTGGTGCACCATGGTACCATTCCATTTCAAATCCATGCACGCATTTCCAAAAGTCGTACGACACTGTTTCTCCATTTCAGACGGATGTTGCACCTTGCACCATTGATGTTGCACCCTGTAGATATCGATTATTCGGACGGCCATAATTTTTGGCTCGTTTAGAGATAAGGGAGCCATAACCTGTCAAAATGAAGGCCTCAGTGAGTTCTACGACTCTGACAGCTTTCAGCCGTCAATGGATTGTTTAATGGCCAAAAAAGACTATCTGAATCTCAATCAGGTCTCGGAAGTTTTTTACCCTTCGTTTTTTCGACACGTGGATTTTTACGGTAAAACGGGATTACCGTGGCTGGTCTTCGATTTACCATCGCTGGAGAGTGGTGCATCATGGTACCGTTCCGTTTCAAATCCATGCACGCATTTCAAAAAGTCTAACGACACTGTTTCGCCATTTCGGACGGATGTTGCACCTTGCACCGTGGATGTTGCACCCTGTAGATATCGATTATTCGGACGGCCATAACTTCTGGCTCATTTAGAGTTACGGGAGCAATAACCAGTCCAAACGAAGGCCTCAGTGATTTCTACGGCACTGACAGCTTTCAGCCGTCAATGGATTGTTTAATGCCCAAAAAAGACTATCCGAATCTCAATCGGGTCTCGGAAGTTTTTTACCCTTCGCTTTTTCGACACGTGGATTTTTACGGTAAAACGGGGGTACCGTGGCTGGTCTTCGATTTACCATCACTGGAGAGGGGTGCACCATGGTACCGTTGCATTTCAAATCCATGTACGCATTTCAAAAAGTCGTACGACACTGTTTCGCCATTTCGGACGAATGTTGCCCCTTGCACCGTGGATGTTGCACCCTGTAGATATCGATTATTCGGACGGCCATAACTTCTGGCTCGTTTAGAGTTACGGGAGCCATAACCAGTCAAAACGAAGGCCTCGGTGAGTTCTACGGCTCTGATAGCTTTCAACCGTCAATGGATTGTTTAATACCCAAAAAAGACTATCCGAATCTCAATCGGGTCTCGGAAGTTTTTTACCCTTCGTTTTTTCGACACGTGGATTTTTACGGTAACACGGGAGTACCGTGGCTGGTCTTCTATTTACCATCGCTGGAGAGTGGTGCACCATGGTATCTTTCTGTTTCAAATCCATGCACGCATTTCAAAAAGTCGTACGACACTGTTTCGCCATTTCGGACGGATGCTGCACCTTGCACCATGGATGTTGCACCCTGTAGATATCGATTATTCGGACGGCCATAACTTCTGGCTCGTTTAGAGTTCGGAAGCCATAACCAGTCAAAACGAAGGCCTCTGTGAGTTCTACGGCTCTGACCGCTTTCAGCTGTCAATGGATTGCTTAATGCCCAAAAAAGACTATCTGAATCTCAATCGGGTCTCAGAAGTTTTTTACCCTTCGTTTTTTCGACACGTGGATTTTTACGGTAACACGGGAGCACCGTGGCTGGTCTTCGATTTACCATCGCTGGAGAGTGGTGCACCATGGTACCGTTCTGTTTGAAATCCATGCACACATTTCAAAAAGTCTAACGACATTGTTTCGCCATTTCGGACGGATGTTACACCTTACACCGTGGATGTTGCACCCTGTAGATATCGATTATTCGGACGGCCATAACTTCTGGCTCATTTAGAGTTACGGGAGCAATAACCAGTCCAAACGAAGGCCTCAGTGATTTCTACGGCTCTGACAGCTTTCTGCCGTCAATGGATTGTTTATTGCCCAAAAAAGACTATCCGAATCTCAATCGGGTCTCGGAAGTTTTTTACCCTTCGTTTTTTCGACACGTGGATTTTTACGGTAACACGGGAGTACCGTGGCTGGTCTTCGATTTACCATCGCTGGAGAGTGGTGCACCATGGTACCTTTCCGTTTCAAATCCATGCACGCATTTCAAAAAGTCGTACGACGCTGTTTCGCCATTTCGGACGGATGCTGCACCTTGCACCATGGATGTTGCACCCTGTAGATATCGATTATTCGGACGACCATAGCTTCTGGCTCGTTTAGAGTTACGGGAGCCATAACTAGTCAAAACGAAGGCCTCAGTGGGTTCTACGGCTATGACCGCTTTCAGCCGTCAATGGATTGTTTAATGCCAAAAAAGACTATCCGAATCTCAATCGGGTCTCGGAAGTTTTTTACCCTTCGTTTTTTCGACACATGGATTTTTACGGTAACACGGGAGTACCATGGCTAGTCTTCGATTTACCATCGCTGGAGAGTGGTGCACCATGGTACCGTTCCGTTTCAAATCCATGCACGCATTTCAAAAAGTCGTACGACACTGTTTCGCCATTTCGGACGGATGGTGCACCTTGCACCGTTGATGTTGCACCCTGTAGATATCGATTATTCGGACGGCCATAACTTCTGGCTCGTTTAGAGTTACGGGAGCCATAACCAGTCAAAACGAAGGCCTCGGTGAGTTCTACGGCTCTGACAGCTTCCAGCCGTCAATGGATTGTTTAATGCCCAAAAAGACTATACGAATCTCAATCGGGTCTCGCAAGTTTTTTACATTTCGTTTTTTCGACACGTGGATTTTTACGGTAAAACGGCAGTACCGTGGCTGGTTTTCGACTTTCCATCACTGGAGAGTGGTGCACCAAGGTACCATTCCATTTCAAATCCATGCACGCATTTCCAAAAGTCGTACGACACTGTTTCTCCATTTCAGACGGATGTTGCACCTTGCACCATTGATGTTGCACCCTGTAGATATCGATTATTCGGACGGCCATAATTTTTGGCTCGTTTAGAGATAAGGGAGCCATAACCTGTCAAAATGAAGGCCTCAGTGAGTTCTACGACTCTGACAGCTTTCAGCCGTCAATGGATTGTTTAATGTCCAAAAAAGACTATCTGAATCTCAATCAGGTCTCGGAAGTTTTTTACCCTTCGTTTTTTCGACACGTGGATTTTTACGGTAAAACGGGATTACCGTGGCTGGTCTTCGATTTACCATCGCTGGAGAGTGGTGCATCATGGTACCGTTCCGTTTCAAATCCATGCACGCATTTCAAAAAGTCTAACGACACTGTTTCGCCATTTCGGACGGATGTTGCACCTTGCACCGTGGATGTTGCACCCTGTAGATATCGATTATTCGGACGGCCATAACTTCTGGCTCATTTAGAGTTACGGGAGCAATAACCAGTCCAAACGAAGGCCTCAGTGATTTCTACGGCACTGACAGCTTTCAGCCGTCAATGGATTGTTTAATGCCCAAAAAAGACTATCCGAATCTCAATCGGGTCTCGGAAGTTTTTTACCCTTCGCTTTTTCGACACGTGGATTTTTACGGTAAAACGGGGGTACCGTGGCTGGTCTTCGATTTACCATCACTGGAGAGGGGTGCACCATGGTACCGTTGCATTTCAAATCCATGTACGCATTTCAAAAAGTCGTACGACACTGTTTCGCCATTTCGGACGAATGTTGCCCCTTGCACCGTGGATGTTGCACCCTGTAGATATCGATTATTCGGACGGCCATAACTTCTGGCTCGTTTAGAGTTACGGGAGCCATAACCAGTCAAAACGAAGGCCTCGGTGAGTTCTACGGCTCTGATAGCTTTCAACCGTCAATGGATTGTTTAATACCCAAAAAAGACTATCCGAATCTCAATCGGGTCTCGGAAGTTTTTTACCCTTCGTTTTTTCGACACGTGGATTTTTACGGTAACACGGGAGTACCGTGGCTGGTCTTCTATTTACCATCGCTGGAGAGTGGTGCACCATGGTACCTTTCTGTTTCAAATCCATGCACGCATTTCAAAAAGTCGTACGACACTGTTTCGCCATTTCGGACGGATGCTGCACCTTGCACCATGGATGTTGCACCCTGTAGATATCGATTATTCGGACGGCCATAACTTCTGGCTCGTTTAGAGTTCGGAAGCCATAACCAGTCAAAACGAAGGCCTCTGTGAGTTCTACGGCTCTGACCGCTTTCAGCTGTCAATGGATTGCTTAATGCCCAAAAAAGACTATCTGAATCTCAATCGGGTCTCAGAAGTTTTTTACCCTTCGTTTTTTCGACACGTGGATTTTTACGGTAACACGGGAGCACCGTGGCTGGTCTTCGATTTACCATCGCTGGAGAGTGGTGCACCATGGTACCGTTCCATTTCAAATCCATGCATGCATTTCAAAAAGTCGTACGACGCTGTTTCGCCATTTCGGACGGATGCTGCACCTTGCACCGTGGATGTTGCACCCTGTAGATATCGATTATTCGGACGGTCATAACTTCTGGCTCGTTTAGAGTTACGGGACCCATAGCCAGTCAAAACAAAGGCCTCAGTGATTTCTACGGCTCTGACAGCTTTCAGCCGTCAATGGATTGTTTAATGCCTAAAAAAGACTATCCGAATCTCAATCGGGTCTCGGAAGTTTTTTACCCTTCGTTTTTTCGACACGTGGATTTTTACGGTAAAACAGGATTACCGTGGCTGGTCTTCGATTTACCATCGCTGGAGAGTGGTGCACCGTGGTACCGTTCCATTTCAAATCCATGCACACATTTCAAAAAGTCGTACGACACTGTTTCACCTTTTCAGACGGATGTTGCACCTTGCACCCTGGATGTTGCACCCTATAGATATCGATTATTCGGACGGCCATAACTTCTGGCTCGTTTAGAGTTACGGGAGCCATAACCAGTCAAAACGAAGGCCTCAGTTAGTTCTACGGCTCTTACAGCTTTCAGCCGTCAATGGATTGTTTAATGCCTAAAAAAGACTATCCGAATCTCAATCGGGTCTCGGAAGTTTTTTACACTTCGTTTTTTCGACACATGGATTTTTACGGTAAAACGAGAGTACCGTGGTTGGTTTTTGATTTACCATAGTGGGAGAGTGGTGCACCATGGTACCGTTGCGTTTCAAATCCATGCATGCATTTCAAAAAGTCATACGACACTGTTTCGCCATTTCGGACGGATGTTGCACCTTGCACCATTGATGTTCACCCTGTAGATATCGATTATTCGGACGGCCATAACTTCTGGCTCGTTTAGATTTACGGGAGCCATTTAAAACGAAGGCCTCGGTGAGTTCTATGGCTCTGACAGCTTTCAGCCGTCAATGGATTGTTTAATGCCCAAAAAAGACTATCCGAATCTCAATCGGGTCTCGGAAGTTTTTTACCCTTCGTTTTTTCGACACGTGGATTTTTACGGTAAAACGGGAGTACCGTGGCTGGTCTTCGATTTACCATCGCTGGGGAGTGGTGCACCATGGTACCGTTCCGTTTCAAATCCATGCACGCATTTCAAAAAGTCGTACGACGCTGTTTCGCCATTTCGGACGGATGATGCACCTTGCACCATGGATGTTGCACCCTGTAGATATCGATTATTCGGATGGCCATAACTTCTGGCTCGTTTAGATTTACGGGAGCCATAACCAGTCATAACGAAGGCCTCAGTGAGTTCTACGACGCTGTTACGCCATTTCGGACGGATGATGCACCTTGCACCATGGATGTTGCACCCTGTAGATATCGATCATTCGGACGGCCATAACTTCTGGCTCGTTTAGATTTACGGGAGCCATAACCAATCATAACGAAGGCCTCAGTGAGTTCTACGGCTCTGACCGCTTTCAGCCGTCAATGGATTGTTTAATGGCCAAAAAAGACTATCTGAATCTCAATCGGGTCTCGAAGTTTTTTACCCTTCATTTTTTCGACACGTGGATTTTTACGGTAAAACGGGGGTACCGCGGCTGGTCTTCGATTTACCATCACTGGAGAGTTGTGCACCATGGTACCATTCCGTTTCAAATCCATGCATGCATTTCAAAAAGTCGTACGACACTGTTTCGCTATTTCGGACGGATGTTGCACCTTGCACCGTGGATGTTGCACCCGGTAGATATCGATTATTCGGACGGCCATAACTTCTGGCTCATTTAGAGCTACGGGAGCCATAACCAGTCAAAACGAAGGCCTCGGTGAGTTCTACGGCTCTGACAGCTTTCAGCCGTCAATGGAATGTTTAATGCCCAAAAAAGACTATCCGAATCTCAATCGGGTCTCGGAAGTTTTTTACCCTTCGTTTTTTCGACACGTGGATTTTTACGGTAAAACGGGAGTACTGTGGCTGGTCTTCGATTTACCATCGCTGGAGAGTGGTGCACCATGGTACCGTTCCGTTTCAAATCCATGCACGCAGTTCAAAAAGTCGTACGACGCCGTTTCGCCATTTCGGACGGATGATGCACCTTGCACCATGGATGTTGCACCCTGTAGATATCGATTATTCGGACGGCCATAATTTCTGGCTCGTTTAGATTTACGGGAGCCATAACCAGTCAAAACGAAGGCCTCAGTGAGTTTACAGCTCTGACCGCTTTCAGGCGTCAATGGATTGTTTAATGCCCAAAAAAGACTATCTGAATCTCAATCGGGTCTCGGAAGTTTTCAACCCTTCGTTTTTTCGACACGTGGATTTTTACGGTAAAACGGCAGTACCGTGGCTGGTCTTCGATTTACCATCGCTGGAGAGTAGTGCACCATGGTACCATTCCGTTTCAAATCCATGCACGCATTTAAAAAAGTCGTACGACGCTGTTTCGCCATTTCGGACGGATGCTGCACCTTGCACCGTGGATGTTGCACCCTGTAGATATCGATTATTCGGACAGTTATAACTTCTGGCTCGTTTAGAGTTACGGGACCCATAACCACTCAAAACAAAGGCCTCAGTGAGTTCTACGGCTCTGACAGCTTTCAGCCGTCAATGGATTGTTTAATGCCCAAAAAAGACTATCCGAATCTCAAGTGGGTCTCGGATTTTTTTTACCCTTCCATTTCAAATCCATGCACGCATTTCAAAAAGTCGTACGACACTGTTTCGCCATTTCGGATGGATGTTGCACCTTGCACCGTGGATGTAGCACCCTGTAGATATCGATTATTCGGACGGTCATAACTTCTGGCTCGTTTAGAATTACAGGAGCCATAACCAGTCCAAACGAAGGCCACAGTGGGTTCTACGGCTCTGACGGCATTCAGCCGTCAATGGATTGTTTAATACCCAAAAAAGACTATCCCAATCTCAATCGGGTCTCGGAAGTTTTTTACCCTTCGTTTTTTTGACACGTGGAATTATACGGTAAAACAGGAGTATCGTGGCTGGTCTTCGATTTACCATCGCTGGAGAGTGGTGCACCATGGTACCGTTCCGTTTCAAATCCATGCATGCATTTCAATAAGTCGTACGTAACTGTTTCGCCATTTCGGACGGATGTTGCACCTTGCACCGTGGATGTTGCACCCTGTAGATATCGATTATTCGGACGGCCATAACTTCTGGCTCGTTTAGAGTTACGGGAGCCATAACCAGTCAAAACGAAGGCCTCAGTGATTTCTACGCCTCTGACGGCTTTCAGTCGTCAATGGATTGTATAATGCACAAAAAAGACTATCCGAATCTCAATCGGGTCTCGGAAGTTTTTTACCTTTCGTTTTTTCGACACGTGGATTTTTACGGTAAAATGGGATTACCGTGGCTGGTCTTCGATTTGCCATCGCTGTAGAGTGGTGCACCATGGTACCGTTCCATTTCAAATCCATGCACGCATTTCAAAAAGTCGTACGACACTGTTTCACCTTTTCAGACGGATGTTGCACCTTGCACCGTGGATGTTGCACCCTGTAGATATCGATTATTCGGACGGCCATAACTTCTGGCTCGTTTAGATTTACGGGAGCCATAACCAGTCAAAACGAAGGCCTCAGTGAGTTCTACGGCTCTGACAGCTTTCAGCCGTCAATGGATTGTTTAATGCCTAAAAAAGACTATCCGAATCTCAATCAGGTCTCGGAAGTTTTTTACTCTTCGGTTTTTCGACACGTGGATTTTTACGGTAAAACGGGAGTACCGTGGCTGGTTTTCGATTTACCATCGCGGGAGAGTGGTGCACCATGGTACCATTCCGTTTCAAATCCATGCACGCATTTCAAAAAGTCGTACGACACTGTTTCTCCATTTCGGACGGATGTTGCACCTTGCACCATTGATGTTCACCCTGTAGATATTGATTATTCGGACGACCATAACTTCTGGCTCGTTTAGAGTTACGGGAGCCACAACCAATCAAAACGAAGGCCTCAGTGAGTTCTACGGCTCTAACAGCGTTCAGCCATCAATGGATTGTTTAATGCCCAAAAAAGACTATCCGAATCTCAATCGGGTCTCGGAAGTTTTTTATCCTTCGTTTTTTGGACACGTGGATTTTTACGGTAAAACGGGATTACCGTGCCTGGTCTTCGATTTACCATCGCTGGAGAGTGGTGCATCATGGTACCGTTCCATTTCAAATCCATGCACGTATTTCAAAAAGTCTAACGACGCTGTTTCGCCATTTCGGACGGATGTTGCACCTTGAACTGTGGATGTTGCACCCTGTAGATATCGATTATTCGTACGGCCATAACTTTGGCTCGTTTAGAGTTACGGGAGGCATAACCAGTCCAAACGAAGACCTCAGTGAGTTCGACGGCTTTGACAGCTTTCATCCATCAATGGACTCTTTAATGCCCAAAAAGACTATCCGAATCTCAATCGGGTCTCGGAAGTTTTTTACCCTACGTTTTTTCGACACGTGGATTTTTACGGTAAACGGGAGTACCGTGGCTGGTCTTCGATTTACCATCGCTGGAGAGTGGTGCACCATGGTACCGTTCCGTTTCAAATCCATGCACGGATTTCAAAAAGTCGTACGACACTGTTTCGCCATTTCAGGACGGATGCTGCACCTTGCATCGTGGATGTTGCACCCTATAGATATCGATTATTCGGACGGCCATAACTTCTGGCTCATTGAGAGTTACGGGAGCCATAACCAGTCAAAACGAAGGCCTCAGCGAGTTCTACGGCTCTGATAGCTTTCAGCCATCAATGGATTGTTTAATGCCCAAAAAAGACTATCCGAATCTCAATCGGGTATCGGAAGTTTTTTACCCTTCGTTTTTTCGACACGTTGATTTTTATGGTAAAACGGGAGTACCGTGGCTGGTCTTCGATTTACCATTGCTGGAGAGTGGTGCACCATGGTACCGTTCCGTTTCAAATCTATGCACGCATTTCAAAAAGTCTTACGACGCTGTTTCGCCATTTCGGACGGATGCTGCACCTTGCATCGTGGATGTTGCACCCGGTAGATATCGATTATTTGGACGACCATAACTTCTGGCTCGTTAGAGTTACAAGAGCCATAACCAGTCAAAACGAAGGCCTTAGTGAGTTCTACGGCTCTAATAGCGTTCAGCCGTCAATGGATTGTTTAATGCCCAAAAAAGACTATCCGAATCTTAATCGGGTCTCGGAAGTTTTTTACCCTTCATTTTTTCGACACGTGGATTTTTACGGTAAAACGGGAGTACAGTGGCTGGTCTTTGATTTACCATCGCTGGAGAGTGGTGCACCATGGTACCGTTCCGTTTCAAATCCATGCACGCATTTCAAAAAGTCGTACGACGCTGTTTCGCCATTTCGGACGGATGTTGCACCTTGCATCGTGGATGTTGCACCCTGTAGATATCGATTATTCGGACGGTCATAACTTCTGGCTCGTTTAGAGTTACGGGAGCCATAACCAGTCAAAACGAAGGCCTCAGTGATTTCTACGGCTCTGATAGCTTTCAGCCGTCAATTGATTGTTTATTGCTCAAAAAAGACTATCCGAATCTCAATCGGGTCTTTGAAGTTTTTTACCCTTCGTTTTTTCGACACGTGGATTTTTACGGTAAAACGGGATTACCGTGGCTGGTCTTCGATTTACCATCGTTGGAGAGTGGTGCAACATGGTACCGTTCCATTTCAAATCCATGCACGCATTTCAAAAAGTCGTACGACATTGTTTCGCTATTTCGGACGGATGTTGCACCATGCACCGTGGATGTTGCACCCTGTAGATATTTATTATTCGGACGGCCATAACTTTTGGCTCGTTTAGAGTTATGGGAGCCATAACCAGTCAAAACGAAGGCCTCATTGAGTTCTACGGCTCTGACAGCTTTCAGCCGTCAATGGATTGTCTAATGCCCAAAAAAGACTATCTGAATCTCAATCGGGTCTCGGAAGTTCTTTACCCTTCGTTTTTTCGACACGTGGATTTTTACGTTAAAACGGGAGTACCGTGGCTGGTCTTCGATTTACCATTGCTGGAGAGTGGTGCACCATGGTACCGTTCCGTTTCAAATCCATGCATGCATTTCAAAAAGTCGTACGACACTGTTTCGCCATTTCGGACGGATGTTGCACCTTGCACCATTGATGTTGCACCCTGTAGATATCGATTATTCGGACGGCCATAACTTCTGGCTCGTTTAGAGTTACGGGAGCCATATCCAGTCAAAACGAAGGCCTCAGTGAGTTCTACGGCTCTGACAGATTTCAGCTCTCAATGGATTGTTTAATGCCCAAAAAAGACTATCCGAATCTCAATTGGGTCTCGGAAGTTTTTTACCCTTCGTTTTTTGGACACGTGGATTTTTACGGTAAAACGGGATTACCGTGGCTGGTCTTCGATTTACCATCGCTGGAGAGTGGTGCATCATGGTAACGTTCCATTTCAAATCCATGCACGCATTTCGAAAAGTCTAACGACACTGTTTCGCCATTTCGGACGGATGTTGCACCTTGTACCGTGGATGTTGCACCCTGTAGATATCGATTGGTCGGACGGCAATAACTTCTGGTTCGTTTGAATTTACGGTGGCCATAACCAGTCCAAACGAAGACCTCAGTGAGTTCTATGGCTCTGATAGCTTTCAGCCGTCAATGGATTGTTTAATACCCAAAAAAGACTATCCGAATCTCAATCGGGTCTCGGAAGTTTTTTATCCTTCGTTTTTTCGACACGTGGATTTTTACGGTAAAACGGGAGCACCTTGGCTGGTCTACGATTTACCATCGCTGGAGAGTGGTGCACCATGGTACCGTTCCGTTTCAAATCCATGCATGCATTTCAAAAAGTCGTACGACACTGTTTCGCCATTTCGGATTGATGTTGCACCTTGCACCGTGGATGTTGCACCCTGTAGATATCGATTATTCGGACGGCCATAACTTCTGGCTCGTTTAGGGTTACAGGAGCCATAACAAGTCAAAACGAAGGCCTCAGTGATTTCTACAGCTCTGATAGCTTTCAGCCGTCAATGGATTGTTTATTGCTCAAAAAAGACTATCCGAATCTCAATCGGGTCTTTGAAGTTTTTTACCCTTCGTTTTTTCGACACGTGGATTTTTACGGCAAAACGGGATTACCGTGGCTGGTCTTCGATTTACCATCGTTGGAGAGTGGTGCACCATGGTACCGTTCCGTTTCAAATCCATGCACGCATTTCAAAAGTCGTACGACAATGTTTCGCTATTTCAGACGGATGTTGCACCTTGCACCGTGGATGTTGCACCATGTAGATATCGATTATTCGGACGGCCATAACTTTTGGCTCGTTTAGAGTTATGGGAGCCATAACCAGTCAAAACGAAGGCCTCATTGAGGTCTACGGCTCTGACAGCTTTCAGCCGTCAATGGATTGTCTAATGCCCAAAAAAGACTATCTGAATCTCAATCGGGTCTCGAAAGTTCTTTACCCTTCGTTTTTTCGACACGTGGATTTTAACGGTAAAATGGGAGTACCGTGGCTGGTCTTCGATTTACCATCGCTGGAGAGTGGTGCACCATGGTACCGTTCCGTTTCAAATCCATGCACGCATTTCAAAAAGTCGTACGACACTGTTTCGCCATTTCGGACGGATGTTGCACCTTGCACCGTTGATGTTGCACCCTGTAGACATCGATTATTCGGACGGCCATAACTTCTGGCTCGTTTAGAGTTACGGGAGCCATAACCAGTCAAAACGAAGGCCTCAGTGAGTTCTACGGCTCTGACAGCTTTCAGCTCTCAATGGATTGTTTAATGCCCAAAAAAGACTATCCGAATCTCAATCGGGTCTCGGAAGTTTTTTACCCTTCGTTTTTTGGACACGTGGATTTTTACGGTAAAACGGGATTACCGTGGCTGGTCTTCGATTTACCATCGCTGGAGAGTGGTGCATCATGGTACCGTTCCATTTCAAATCCATGCACGCATTTCGAAAAATCTAACGACACTGTTTCGCCATTTCGGACGGATGTTGCACCTTGTACCGTGGATGTTGCACCCTGTAGATATCGATTAGTCGGACGGCCATAACTTCTGGTTTGTTTAAAGTTACGGTGGCCATTGTTTGCGCAAAAAATGGGCAAACACCTCCAAGTCGTGTGATTTAGTTGATTTTATGTGATTCTTAATGATTTAGATGAGTTATGTAAATATGAAAAAAGCAGGGGCTGAAATGTAAAAGACACGCAGATTTATAGTGGTTCGGCCAGAACGTGCCTACGTCCACTTTATATGTTATTATCTTCTTTGTTTCAGATTACAAGTACAATGCTTTGTGTACAAGTATATGAAAGTAGTTTGAAAGTTCCTTCCGTGCTTGAGCTCTCAAACTTGTCTGCCATTGTTGTACCCCTGCTCCTCTATTTATAGAGTGAGGCTGGGGGCAGGGGTCCTGAATGTATATAGCTGCTGGTGGGCCCGGGCTGAAGCAATCTGGCCTGGTAGTTATCTGGTTCGGCGAGGCCTCATTCGGCATGGAGCTTGGACCGGTGGTAGGTCTAGACCGGTGGTAGGTGTGGACCGGTGGTAGGTGTGGACCGGTGGTAGGTGTGGACCGGTAGTGAGTGTGGTTCTGTGTTAGATGGTGTGGGCTTTGGACCGGCAATGGCCTCGTCCGGTAGTAGTGGGGGATGTGTGGATCGGTATTATGATTGGTTCGGCGATGATGGGAATGGGTTTGGTTCGGCCTTGATGGAGATGTGTTTGGTCCGGTGGCCGAATGGGAATGCCGAATGAGCTTGTATATTGCGAACGTCGGATGGACTTCTATGCTTGCGTTGAGCCCTGTGTTTGTCGAACGTAGTGGGGGTTGTGAGCCCGGGCACGTGCTTGCATGTGTCGCGCTTTGTTTCCCTGCGGTAGGAAGGCTTGTTTTGTAATGCCATGGGCTGGATGTTCGTATTCTGTTGATGTCCTGCAAAGGAATTTACAGTTTTAGTGTGATTTCAAATAACGATCGCTCGGGATCGAAATTTTTGAGATAGAGCGAATCGTGCCGTTCGGGGCGAGAGGGTGTGCCCCGAAGGGGGTTTAGCATTATCGATGTCAGGTTCACGTTAGAGTGGGTCCCTGGATCGTTTGTCAAGGTGGTTTATCGCCAGCTCAGAGCATGCCTAGGGATCGTTCGCAACCCCGTACATGTGTAAGTAGCTTGTGTTTGCACCAAAATTGGTCACAACACTCTTCGGGAGTCGTTGAAGAGATAATAGTCAAGTGTACGAACTGAATATGAATATTATCTAACAAAAACTCCAGTCAACAGTAAAGAAAATACGTAGACAAGCAATTTATAGTGGTTCGGCGTGTTGCCTACATCCACTGTGAAGTTTTTCAATGTTTTATTGATTCTCTATCAACGATTACAAGTTGGTACAGCGATCCACAGCAAGTTACAACTGGAAATTCGAAATCAACAATAGAATTATGATGTAGGATGATGGAGATCTTGATCCGGTAGAGTCTCGGCGTCTCAGAGTCAGAAGAAGATCCCTTTTCTGTTGGCCCTGGGGCTCTATTTATAGGTGTAGGCTGCTGGTAACTCGCTGAAAACTCGGGAGACCACTTCTGGCACGTGAGGGGGCCCACACGTACGGTCTCGGGAAGTTTGGGCCCACTTTGGCATCGGTTCGAACTCCATTCGAACCGATCAAGAATTCATCCAATCGAGGTGAAATTTGGCGTGGACATTCTTCAGCATGTATGCAAGCATCTGTGAAAGTTTCATTGCATTTGGATCAGTAGGTTAGGAGATATTTTGGGTTCGAAATAGACTTCATGGCAAGGCTGTTTGGTTCGAACCCCTATTACTCGAAACGATGGTTTCGAAACCAGTATGGCACGCGACCTCATGGTGACGTGGAGCGCAAGTTTCGAATCGATCCGGACTTCTCTCCGTGTTGACCGCTTCAACTCCGTGTATCTCGGTGATTTCGAACCGATGGAGGACACGTGGGTTGACCCAGTGGGTTCGAATAAGGCAACACAGGATGGGTTCGAACATGGCATCAGGGATGGTTTCGAACACGACCCTGTGATGGGTTCGAAGATGGCACTGTGATGGGTTCGAACATGATTCCAGGGATGGGTTCGAACGAAGCATATCGATGGGTTCGAAGCATGCTTGTCTGGTGGATTCGAAGCAAGGCTATCTGGGGATTTACTTGATGGAGTCGAAGCGAGGCTCTAGCTGATGGATTCGAACGTCCCCCTTTCTTGTCGATTCGAACATGGTGGGTTCAAACTAGTTGGGTTCGAAGTGGAGTCGATCCGATGGATACGGACTCATCGATTCGAACTTTGGTATATGTGCATGGATTTGAGGCGCTGCCTCACTTCTTGGGTTCGAACCAGATGGGTTCGAACATAGGTAAGGTCATGGTTTCGAACAGAGCAACGTCCATCTTTCTCAACTTGAATCCATCATAACTTGAGCATACGACCTCGGATTGACCTGAAATTTGAAATGCTGGCTCTTGTAGCCTTTCTCGCCGTGTCCTATCAATTGTGGCTCATTCTGGACTCGGATAAAATTCAGTGATATCCATGGCTAAAGGAAGTACGATCAACCTCTGAGGCGAACTGTCCTTCGTTTTTCGATCAATCTTTTGGTATCGCGGCTTTGCCAAAAAAGCGGGATAACATTTTGCCCCCCAAAGTACGTCTTGTAGGAACATGACGTGCTTTGAATAGCTGCCATTTCTCTCTGAACAATCATTGTTCTCTTTTTTGTTGAAACTCGTATGCTGTACTGCTGTAACCCTGCGTTGATAGGATTGGCTGCTGTATAATAGTGCTTAGCCGTTGGCTGTCGCATTTGTAATAGGATGAGTGTTCGATCCCTGTGAATATTCAAAATCGAACGTTAGTCCGACATGTATGCACGTATGTTAATATGACCTTGTTAACGTCGTGCGTCCGCGAGTTGTTGTCAGTTTTGTTTGCTATAGAATTGCGTATCGATTCTCTCCTGAATCGATTTTTGAAATTTGAATTTGAAACAACGCTTGACGATTGTTTTGAAAAGTTCCTTCGTATCGATCCTCTCCTGAACCGACATTGAAGGTGGAAGAGATCGAATGTGAATTGCGCAAGTGTAATGTTTCGAACCGATGCACTTGAGCATTGATGGGTTCGAAGTTCAATTTTGTATGGACGCAATATGCCTGTGCAATGATGGGTCGTGTGAATATGAGACTTCGACTCGATGCGTTGGAGCATGGATGGATTCGAAATTGACATTCGACCCAATGGAGTATACTCGTGTCATGATGGATTCGAATTTGACTTTCGAACCGATGTTAGAAGATGGAGTATTCTTTGTGCTGTGATGGGTTCGAAACTAGCATTCGAACCGATGTGAGAGGATGGTTTCGAACAAGTAGTTCGTTTCGGTGGGTTCGAAACTGATCTTCGAACCGATGACTTGGATAGGTACGAAACTATCGTTCGCGGCAGTGGTCTGTGTGCTTCACACAATGGAGCCTCAAGCATTTGGGTTCGAAGATAGGTTTCGAAACCATCCTGCCCTCTGACCTGTTGTACTCGGTTAATTTTTACCGGAATTCGAATCGACCCGGTCATCTTCAACCCCCCATATAAATAGCAGTGGACCTGCCCCATTTTCACTTTTTACTTTTTCACTGCGCTCTTCATCGCTTCGAAGCTTCTAAGGAGAAAATACTGCGTCGTGCTCTCGAATCCATCAAGATTTAAGAATTAAATCTCTCGAATCCATTGCTTAAACTAGGTAATTAGCTTCGGATTCAAGCGACGAAGTTATTTTGAACTCATTTCCCTTCATCGATTGCATAGCTTTGAGATTGACAAAACCAGATCTGGTTTGGGAGGGATTCGAATCGATGTGTGGGCTCGAGTTCGAAGCGACGACGGTGGTGTGTTTCCATTGGATTTTGAATCGATCCTTGGAATGTCCTTGTTGGGATGCGTTGTTCGCACCGATTGGGGGATTCGAGGGATCCTTTCGAATCGATGGATTCGAACCCATAGACTATCGCTTCGAAGTCTACAGCCTCGTATCGATTCGAAGTGGATGGTTTCGAACGTGACCGATGTCAAGTTAAGGGTTTCTGTAACGGTTCGAATTTGTCACTTGGCCATCGTTTCGAAGCGCGCCTGAATGCACGGTTTCGAAACGATGTCAGGATGGGTTCGAACGCATGGGTTCGAAGCACTGTCATGATGGTTTCGAACGCATGGGTTCGAACGGAGTTTGGATGGGTTCGAAGGAAGAGGTGTTCGGTTGGGTTCGAACGAAGCCTCTGTGATGGTTTCGAACCCTATATGATGGATTCCAAAATTTGAAAATTTTCAAGCATAACTCCGGCGAGCTTCATTCCTGCATACTTGGACTTGAATATTGAACTGCATATTTGATTGCCTTTTTGAAGCTCGTCGATGGAACTATAACAACTTCTATCCGAACCGACTTCCATCATATAAACGATTTAATGATGACGGTCAGCGATGACGGTCATTATAGCTGAACTTCGTAGCGTTTGAATGTTCACTTTAACTCTGCAACATTTGTTCAAGCAATGCATGGCACGGTACCACACACATTCATACACTTTACACTGGGGAACACACGGGTTCTTTGTCGTCTAACGATGGTTTCTCATGAGTTAGTTAGTTATGGAATCTTCAAGTTCACAGCAGCAGGAGATTCAAGGCGCAGCCTCTCCGAGGCTGGAAGTTCCGGATATAGATCCTGAGATCATCGGTCCGGCTCCGGACGAACTTCCTGATGCGTCATTCATTGCCAATCCATCGGATTCCGTTCCATCGAATATCTCTGAAGACATGTTGGGGAGGATATGTTTGAGGCACGGCTTGTCACTGGACGATGTATTACTGCCGGGGCCGAATGATAGACCACATAATCCGCCAGAAGGGTATACAACATTTAATCGCCACGCGTGTGCGGCCGGGACACTTCCCCCGTTCAACGAGTATATAAGAGAAGTATTGTCGTTTTTGAGGATCGCCCCATCTCAGCTGCATCCGAACGGATATGCGTCGATTAATAGCTTGTTCATTGCATTTATGGAATGTCTCCATCGACCGCCACTTCCAATCGAAATCAGATACTTGTTCAACTTCAAAACTCGTGGTGATTATCCTTCTTTCACATTTCTGGAGGCGGTGAGAAATTGTCAAGTGGTCACGGGATCCTGGACAAGGCTGAGTTACTATAGGACAGAATGGTTTTATGTCAGGTGCCCTCCAGGCTTTGCTCGACGATGGTTATTCAGACGTGAGTATAACCAAGTTCTTAAATAGTTACTACGACAATTGCTGCTGAAGTGGAACTTATATTAATTTTTTCTTTTTACAGCAACGATCTCGCGACCCGAAGGTGAAGAGTTTAAGGAGATGGTGCGAGTACTTCGAGAAGTCCCGTGCGAAGATAGGGACATCGAGTTGCTTTTGACCGATAGGAATCTCCGGACTTATGGGCTGATTGAACGAAGGCAGAGTATAAGATTTGAGGTGGCACAAAGGATCGTTCCTAAGAAACGAGTCAAACATAAGGAGCCCGAAGTTGTCATAGCCGAGGAGGCTGATTCTGAAAGAACTCACACTGACGATGAGCCGCTGACTGAGCCTACGGATGTGGCTTCGGATGTCGCGGAGCAGAAAAAAGGCAAGGCTGCCATGGTTAAGCCAACTAAGCGGGGGAGACGGAAATCGGTTGTCGTTGCCCGGCCCTCTTCCGGAGTTAGGATCTCTGAGATGTCTCCTCCGCGTACTGAGAGTCTCTACGAAGGGCTTACCGACCTTCCAATCCCGGAAGATGTGTCTTTTCAACATGATGCCGGGTTGGAGGAGTTCCATCGTAGTCTAGAATTAAGCGAGCCTCTTATTACTAGCGAGGTCGACATTTCTGGTTGGTCGGGGGGAATGCATATTCACACACACTTCACGACACTGCATAACCTTTGATTGTAAACTACCTGATTCGAAGAGTGACTAATTCGATTTTATTTTGCCTTGCAGATACTATGTCTAAACGAGGTTCAATGCTTGGGAGTCTTCGACATGCCCGCAGGTCTTCTTATTATGATTCGCGCAGGCGAGAGGGGGATAGAGACTATGACCAAGGACGCCCCGGGTATCATGACCAGGGACGTTCCGGATACTCTAGTCATGAGAGATATGATTCGGACAAGGGCCATAGGCGTCGATCGCGATCGCGCACCCCTCCTCCTTCCAGAGATCCCGTACAACCTCCCGTTCGCGTACCTTGTGATTCTTCTCGACATGTGTCGGTTTCTCAAGCTTCTAGATCTGAGGTGTCGGCGCCGACAGTTGCGGAGGAACCTCCTACTGAAATTACGGGAGAAGGAGCGATTAGGCTTGCGCAGCTGAAGAGAGAATTCCCGAATATCTGCTTCGACAATTATGTCTTTCCCCCGAACTTGAAAAGAATTCCACCGGAGGCCGAGCGGTGGGCGCTTGATTATGTGCACGACTTCTACGCACAGTATAAGGTGTGGTATAAGGCAGCTGAGAAAGCATCGGCGCTGGCCTTCGAACGGGCGGCCACCATTGAAAAATTGCAAACCGAGTTAGCACAAAAAGATCGCATCATTCAAGTGCTGAATACTGAGGCTGAATCATCCCGCAAATCTGAAATAGAGGCCACTAAAAAAACCGATGAAGCCCAGGCAATCATGGATAGGATGAAACGCGAACACTACGCCACGGTTGAGGACATGGGTCATCGAAACACACTGGTTACTGCAGAGAGGGACGCAGCCCTGAAGGAGTTGAACGAGCTTAAGTCAAAATTTGCTGAAATCGCCAAGGAGAGGGATGATGCGAATAGCGCAGCTCAGGAGGCGTGTGAACAAGCTGTGGTTCTTCGCACCGAAAGGGATGCTGCGGTGGCGCAAGTTCAAGCGGTCGAGATAGAGGTGGAGGAGAAAGTTCAACAAGCAGAGGCCAGGCTAGAGGCCGATATCGAAGATCTGCTTATAACTTATAACGCCAACGTCTTGAAACACCGAAATTTAGCCTGGCTTCAAGATTATCCCGTTCACCTTCGCAGCGCTTGGGAACGATTGGTCGAGGAAGAGGGGGAAGCGCATCCGGGCGAATCGGTTGACCGATTCGAGCTTGAGAACCGGCTATTGACTGAGGATGAAAAGAAGGTCCTTCACGATGCTATCATTGCTCATGAGAAGGAGATGATGGGTGGTCATTCCCTGGAAGTTGGAGAGGGATCGGGCGTTGAGCACCATGCGGATGTCATTGAAGTCACCACATCGCCTTTGTCAGTGCCTGTGTCCGCGGTCAGCTTGCCACCTGTTCCTGCTTACGACCCGGAGCGGCCGCACTTATCTCCCATCCATGAGCACACTCCCGAAGTCGTTCAGCCGTCTGCGAGTCAAACTGGAGAAGGTATTTCGAAATTATCTCCAGTGTTCTCTAACTAAAGGGTTTGTTTTGAAGAAGTTACTAATAACTTATTGTTTTTACTTAGTGACGGAGGTTGTGCCGACAGTCGCGGCTCAAGAATCAAGCCAAAGGGATAAGGCCATCGCTACCGAGGCTATTGCTGTAACTGCGGTGTCGATCGAGGCGGCACAGGGGAGTGGGTTATCTCTCGAGGAACAGATGGTGAGCGAGCTGCTCGGTGAACAGGGCGGTTTCTCTACGGACTTACAGTTTATCATCGTTAGTGATCCCCTGCCGACCTCAAGTTCTTCGATGCAAGCTGCGGATGCCCCCAGCCAAGCCCAAGCGACTCGAGAAGAGGAAATTTTGGCTGAAATCAGCGCTGAAATAGAAGCTGCGGGGCACAGTGGTAGCGCCGGTGGCAGCGCGACGGCGCATAGCTCAACACCTGCTAGGATAGTACCAGCGGGTGGCACTATCTCAATTTCCGTCAATCCAGTCCCCCCTACTCCTCCGGCGGGAAGCCTCCTTGTAGATTCGAGCTCTGAGGAGGACATTGATATCATGCCCCCAGCCGAAGAGTCACCGCCGAAGAGGAGGCACTCAAAAAGAATTTCGGTCGCTAGTGATTCTGACGAAGAACCACTAATAAGGAAGACAAAAAAGAAGAAGAAGTAGACCGGCTTTACAAGTAGATGTTTTGGTGGATAAGTACTTGTTTTTGTTTTTTGTTAGTAGGCCGTGTATAGATGCAGGTTCGGCTCCTGCTAGCAGGAATTGTTTTTTTTTTTTGGGAAAACTTTTTCATATGTAAGCCCTCATTTTTAGTTAGTTGAAATAAACTTTAGTTTCTTTGTTTCAACTCTTGTTTTATTTGTGCTTAAGTACTTGCAGTGTCTTGCTCTCGGTCCGAAGTTCTTGTGGTGTTTTTATCGTTTAAGCAGAGCCCGTTTCATTTGCCACACCTGAGAATCTTGGTCACAAGTTGCGATTGATGAATGATTTGAACTTCGGACGTCGTATCACTTTGGTGAGTGATTGACACTTAGCTTTCGTGCCCCCCAGTCTTGGGGAACAAAACTTATATTTTTGGCAGTCGGCTGCACTTGTTGCAAATCTTAAGTACACGTCCGCCTTCCGGGGACTTAGAGTAATTTGAGATCAATAACCTGGTTTGCATTCCAGGAGTTCAAGTGTTATTGATGCTTGTAACATGGTTCGCGCTCCGGGAACTTGGGAATGGTGTTCACATTCCAACTTGCACTCTATTAACTCGGAGTTAGTATTAACGCTTTAGTTCGCACTACGGGAACTTTGACTTGGCGTTGGTGCTCCGCTTCACACGCCGGGAGCTTGGATAAAACATGTAAGTTTGGGTTCGTATTTCGGGAACCCGGAATTGACATTTATACTCCAACTCGCATTTCGGGAATATGGAGTTTGCACGGATGCTTCGGTTCGCGCTCCGGGAACCCGCAACTTATGTTTATACTCCAATTCACACTCTGGGAATTTGGAGTCCGCATTGATGGGTTGGTTCGCGCAGTGGGAACGAATTATTAAATGTTTATACTCCAATTCACGCTGTGGGGAGTTGGAGTCCGTTCGCACTCCGGGAACGAGTTGTTAAATGTTTATACTCCAATTCACGCTGTGGGAAGTTGGAGTCCGTTCGCACTCCGGGAACGAATTATTAAATGTTTATACTCCAATTCACGCTGTGGGAAGTTGGAGTCCGTTCGCACTCCGGGAACGAGTTGTTAAATGTTTATACTCCAATTCACGCTGTGGGAAGTTGGAGTCCGTTCACACTCCGGGAACGAATTCTTAAATGTTTATACTCCAATTCACGCTGTGGGAAGTTGGAGTCCGTTCGCACTCCGGGAACGAGTTGTTAAATGTTTATACTCCAATTCACGCTGTGGGAAGTTGGAGTTGGAGGAGGGATTGTCGTGTATCAATCCCTGTGAATGTTAATGTATTGTTCTATCCCCGAGCTCGGGTTTCACTTAGCGAGTGACCGGTCTTATCATAGTCACTCCCTATTTGAATAAATCCCACCGTGCGATGGAACTTAGCTCTCCGTGCGTTGTGATGTTGTATGTCATATTCAGTAAATCACAGCTTTTGCTTGAAGAGACGGCATTTTATTGCTGAAATGAGAAAATATGGCAAAATCAGTTGCCTTATCACAAATCCAAATCTCGAAATGCTAGGATAAAATGCAAAGAAATAAATTGACAGAGAATAAACGAGTAAAGTTTTCATGTGTAGTAGCGACGAAGACTTTCGCTATTCCAAGCTCTCGGCAAGTCAAAGCCGTCAACCGTTGATAATTTGAACGTGCCACCTCCGAGCTTTTGTGAGATAACATACGGCCCTTCCCAATTTGGCTTCATATGTGAAGGGACCGGATAAACCCTTTTGAGTACAAGGTCGCCAAGTTCAAAGGTTCGCGGACGGACCTTAGCATTATACAGCCGGGCGACTCGACTCCGATATGCGGCTGCCCTCAAATCCGCCTCTTCACGCCTCTCATCCAGTAAATCCAGAGATTGAGCGAGCAATATAGCATTGGTCTTCAGATCATAATATGTCGCACGATGAGAGCGCACTTCCAATTCGACTGGGACAACGGCCTCTGAGCCATATGACAGAGAAAACGGAGTGTGACCAGTTGCAGTTTTGTGAGTTGTTCTATAGGCCCATAACGCCATAGGGAGTTCGTCGACCCACTTGCCTCCGGCCTTTTCCAGTCGTTTCTTCAGTATTGACTTTATAATTTTATTAACAGCTTCGACCTGACCGTTTGCTTGAGGGTGTGCCACTGTGGAAAACTTCTTATTTATGCGAAATCGTTGGCAGAAACTTTTGAACTCGGTACTGTCGAATTGAGATCCATTATCTGTGATGATAGTATGAGGTAGACCGAATCGGCAGATGATGTTGCGCACCACGAAGTTGATCACTTTCTTCGTTGTGATCGTTGCAAGAGGCTCCGCTTCGGCCCATTTAGTGAAGTAATCAACCGCGACGATGGCGTATTTCGCGCCACCTTTGGCTAGAGGCAACGCTCCAATTATGTCGATCCCCCATACTGCGAATGGCCAGGGGCTAACCATTTGGGTTATCTCAGTAGGTGGGGCTCTAGGAATCCAAGCATATTTCTGGCATTTGTCGCACTTTTTGGCGTAGTCTGATGCGTCTCGATTAACGGTAGGCCAGTAATATCCGTATCGGAGTACCTTCTTGGCGAATGTCTGCCCCCCGATGTGATCGCCACATTCTCCCTCGTGGACATCATGCAACACTCGTTTGATTTCGTCGTGCGCGATACATCGGAGTAGAGGGACAGAGTATCCCCTTCTGTACATAACCCCATTTTGGATGATAAACCGTGAGGCCTTTCGAAGGACCTGCCTCTTCTCACTTATGCACTCAGGCAGCGTCCCATGTTCAATATAGTCTCGATAGGGGGTCATCCACGACTCCCTATCGGTGGTAGCTTCGAATGCATGATTGACCTCATTCTGATCGATGCTCGGGGAAGATAGGGTTTCCACAGGAACAAGCCCCAACTGTTGGGCTTCGCCCGTACTTGCCAACTTCGCCAACGAGTCGGCCTTCTGATTGTGCTCCCGAGGAATATAGAAAATGGCATAGTAATCGAAATGATCAAGAATTTTCCTGGCTTTGGATAAATAAGCCGCTAGTCTCCGATCCTTAGCTTGATATTCACCTCGGACTTGGCATACGATCAATTGGGAGTCACAATACACCTCCACAGCGGCAATTCTCAGGTCGTGGGCCAACTTCAGCCCAGTGAGTAAAGCTTCGTATTCAGCCTCGTTATTAGTTGCACGGAACTCGAACTTCAGGGCGTAGCATATAGATCGGCCTTCAGGAGTTTGAAGCACTACCCCTGCTCCCGAACACCGTTCATTGGAGGCGCCGTCAGTATATAACTTCCATATGTGCGTAGGGGGTTCGCTACTCTCAGGTAATTCCTCGGATAAAGTGAATTCTGCAACGAAGTCTGCCAGAACTTGACCATGTATGGCCCTTCTTGGAGTATAAGCAATGTCAAACTGGCTCAATTCAATATTCCATTTCAATAACCTACCAGACGTCTCAGGCCGCGTGAGGACCTGTCGTAACGGCTGGTCGGTGTACACGGTGATAGGATGAGCTTGGAAACATGGACGGAGCTTTCTCGAGGCAACAACTAGACAATATGCCAGCTTTTCCAGCTTTGGATAATTCCACTCGGCTCCGGTCAGCCACTTACTCACGTAATACACCGGTTTTTGCACTCGATCTTCCTCCCGGATTAATGCCGCACTGATTGCGCTTTCAGATACCGCCAAGTAGAGATATAATTGCTCATGATCAATAGGCTTCGAAAGAATCGGCGGTGTAGAAAGATGTTGAACCAATGACTGAAATGCACCTTCGCATTCTGCGGTCCATTCGAAGTTTCGTTTCCCTTTTCGGATCAGATCGAAGAAGGGGATGCATTTGTCAGTCGACTTCGAGATGAACCTACTCAATGCAGCGACTTTCCCATTAAGGCTCTGAACTTGCTTTATTGTCCTTGGAGTTTGAAGATTTCTGATGGCCCAAATCTTCTCGGGGTTAGCCTCTATCCCTCGGGCGTTGACGATGAACCCAAGGAATTTTCCGGACGCAACTCCAAAATGGCATTTCAGCGGATTGAGCTTCATCCCATATCTCCGGAGGATATCAAACATTGATCCTAAGTCCTTTACGTGATCAATAGAATGTCGTGACTTTACTAACATGTCATCTACGTAAACTTCCATGGTCTTCCCAATCTGATCAGAAAACATCCGGTTAACCAAACGCTGGTAGGTTGCGCCGGCATTTTTTAACCCAAAAGGCATGACTTTGTAGCAATATAGTCCCAGATCAGTCACAAAGCTCGTATGTTCTTGGTCGGGCACATGCATGGGTATTTGATTGTAGCCCGAGTAAGCATCCATAAAGGATAATAGTTCGTGTCCGGCGGTTGAATCAACAAGCTGATCGATTCGAGGAAGTGGAAAACTGTCCTTCGGACAGGCCTTGTTCAAATCGGAATAATCGATACACGTTCTCCATTTCCCATTTGGTTTCCGGACAAGTACCGGGTTTGACACCCATTCCGGATACAAAGCATCTCTAATGAACCCGTTCGTTTTCAACTTATCCACCTCCTCCTTAAGGGCGGCAGATCTCTCTGGATCCATACCACGCCTTTTCTGTTTAACAGGGGTATACCGCGGGTCAATGTTGAAAGTGTGGCTCGCGATCTCCGGCGAGATCCCACACATGTCGGAATGCGTCCAGGCGAACACATCAAGATTCGCCCGGAGGAATTCAACCAATTCCTGTTGTGCCCCCTGGCTCAATTGAGACCCAACTTTTAACAATCTCGAATCATCGCCATCGTCTTCGATCGGGACATTGATAGTTAGCTCAGCCGGAGAAGCCTGACTTTCTGTAGATTTTTCAGTGTTGTCGTCGTCCCTTGGGTCAAGGTCTTTATGGAATTGGTTGGGGTGCCCGGGCCGAGGTCCGAGCACCAATTGTCAATCATCGGCAGAACGGACGCAAAGAGATTCCTCTGCGCCCTTACCTTTCTCCCTTCGCTGCGCCTCTCGCAGCTCCGCAACATAACAGGCTCTTCCAGCAGCCTGATCCCCATGAATCACACCGATACCACAATCAGTTGGAAATTTCAAAGTCAAACACCACGGGGCGATCGCTGCCCGAAATTCGGCAAGGGCTGGTCGGCCCAGGAATGCGTTATGCGGTGAATGTATGTCCAAAACAACAAATGGCACGATGCGTACTCTTCTGCACTCACCGATCCCCAACTCCACGGGTAACTCCACAACCCCTGTGGGTATATTAGCACTTCCATCGAAGCCGTGAATCCTGGACTGACAGGGCTTCAGGTCTTTGGCTTCCATTTTCATCTGATCGTAAGCTCTCTTGAACAAAATATTGACTGAACTCCCACTATCCACCAGTATCCTCTTCATCCAAGCAGGACCGACCTGGGCGGATATAACAAGTGGGTCGATGGTCGGGGCTTCGACCTTGTCTGCATCGCGGTTCCGGAACACGATGTCATCTGCCATCGTCTTTTGTTGTTTTGCCGGAGCCCCTTCGTCGTAACTACTGCAACATTCGAAATTCATATGCCTAACCGAGCTAGCATATGACTCCATCTCTTTCCGACTCGTACCTGCCGGATGAGGACCACCACTAACGGTGTTTATCACTAGCCTTCCGCCTGTTCGGGCGGGTTCTTCTTGCCTTGGCTGGTTTTGCCGATTGTTCTTGTTCGACGGACCCGCACCTCCAGACTGCGGCGCCCGTACAAACTGATCCAATTTTCTTTCCCTGATCAACTTCTCAATTAAATCCTGCAAGTGTCTGCACTCGTTGGTGTTGTGGCCGTAACTGTCATGAAATCTACAAAACTTGCCTGTTTAAATCTGTCTCTCCGACGACGGCTTCGGAGTAGGCTTCTTGTATTGCATGGCGTTGCAAGTTTGTAGATACACATTCTCCAGCGATGTATTCAACGGAGTATAATTGTCGAACATAGGGGCCCTGCGCCTCGGCCCACGGTTCTGATCCCGCTTTCTGTTCTGATTCCCGTTATTCTTGGGTTGTGATTGTTTGTTCTGGATATTTAGCTGCACTTTCCCAGAACTCTCTCCTGATTGTTTAACAGCCACATTACTTTGGATCACCTCTCCACTAGGTCCTGCATCGTCCTGTTTCCTAGACTGCTTCGCGTCCTCGCGCCTCAAGAACTGAGCGGCTTTGGAGTAGAAGCGGTCCAACGACGCAGGGGGTTTTCCTGCTAACCAATTTCCAAAATCCGAGTCAGGGTCAATCCCTTTCATCAACGCCATCAGAATCGAGTTATCATTGGGGTTAGTGATTTCCACACAAGCCTTATGGAATCTTTCCAAATAGTGTCTAAGAGTCTCTCCTGGAGCTTGGGTAACGCTAGATAAAGTGTTGACGTCCTTAGGCCTTGCAACGTGCATGCGAAACTGTTCTACGAATTTCCTGGCCAACTGATTGAACGAAGAGATAGAACGGGGTGGCAATCGCGTGAACCACATCGTAGCAATACCTCCCAAAGAGATAGGAAAACTCCTACAGTTGACCGCATCGTCTGCTCTAGCGGCGCTCATGGACCATTCATACTTCAATATGTGTTGATTGGGGTCTGAGTTCCCTTCGTACATCGGTAATGCGGGCATTCTAAATCGCCGAGGGGGTTCGGCATACAGGATCTCGTCTGTGAATGGGGTGTGACTCCGGGAGATTCCCCAGTCGTCGTTAGTAAATCCCTGACTTTCACGGATCATCTGCCTGATCATTTCTGGAATATCTGTTACAGCTGCGTTCTGGGCGTGTTGAACCAAGGTGTGGTCGGGTTCCACAATGCGGGATTGGACCGGATGCTGTCGACGGTCCGGATCTCGCCTCCTTGGTTCGACATTCTCTGGTACATACGGCTCAGGAGTTTGCCGTCGTCGGTGATGGTTCTGATCTGACAAAGTATGGATGTCCGCCCCAGGCTCCGTAGCGATGGTTGTAGGACGGTTGTCGATAGTGTGTTGAGGAGCAGCGCCTCCCCGGGAGGAAGGCCCTGTGTGGAAGCTAGCAGATGGGCCGACTCGTATTTGCCCAACCGTCAATGCAGGAATGTCTCTAGTAGCCTGTGCATAATTCCCGTCCATTCGGGGCCGCGAAGGTCTACGATGATAATCAGTGGAAGCAGAACTCTCCGTGGAGGACTGGGATGCGTAATCCCTCCTCGACCGCCTGCGCTTATGACCGTGTAGCTGGCGGGTTAATTCAGCGTTAGCGCGTAATTGTTCCGTCAACTGCTGCCGACTCTGGGTCAGCTCCTGGAGCAACGTTTGAAGCTCTTGCCTCGTCACCGGTCCAGATGATTCCGAGGGCCCGGCGACGTCCTGGGTAGATGGTAGCTGCTCGGGATCTGGTCTATCCCGGTCTTCCTGGTTACCAAGGTTAGAAGTGGTTCTGGTGCTCACCATTATGAACAGTAAGATTCCTTTCCCTAGACTTTTGCAAATCTGAATAGAATGGAAAGAATTTGAATTCAAAGATCTGGATCTCTCTCTTAGATTTATTCAATCCGGTATCGATGACAGATCCAACGAGCAGGAGAAAAGCTGGGTTTTCTCAGTGAAAGCACCAAAGTGTTTGCACCAAAATTGGTCACAACACTCTTCGGGAGTCGTTCAAGAGATAATAGTCAAGTGTACGAACTGAATATGAATATTATCTAACAAAAACTCCAGTCAACAGTAAAGAAAATACGTAGACAAGCAATTTATAGTGGTTCGGCGTGTTGCCTACGTCCACTGTGAAGTTTTTCAATGTTTTATTGATTCTCTATCAACGATTACAAGTTGGTACAGCGATCCACAGCAAGTTACAACTGGAAATTCGAAATCAACAATAGAATTATGATGTAGGATGATGGAGATCTTGATCCGGCAGAGTCTCGGCGTCTCAGAGTCAGAAGAAGATCCCTTTTCTGTTGGCTCTGGGGCTCTATTTATAGGTGTAGGCTGCTGGTAACTCGCTGAAAACTCGGGAGACCACTTCTGGCACGTGAGGGGGCCCACACGTACGGTCTCGGGAAGTTTGGGCCCACTTTGGCATCGGTTCGAACTCCATTCGAACCGATCAAGAATTCATCCAATCGAGGTGAAATTTGGCGTGGACATTCTTCAGCATGTATGCAAGCATCTGTGAAAGTTTCATTGCATTTGGATCAGTAGGTTAGGAGATATTTTGGGTTCGAAATAGACTTCATGGCAAGGCTGTTTGGTTCGAACCCCTGTTACTCGAAATGATGGTTTCGAAACTAGTATGGCACGCGACCTCGTGGTGACGTGGAGCGCAAGTTTCGAATCGATCCGGACTTCTCTCCGTGTTGACCGCTTCGACTCCGTGTATCTCGGTGATTTCGAACCGATGGAGGACACGTGGGTTGACCCAGTGGGTTCGAATAAGGCAGCACAGGATGGGTTCGAACATGGCATCAGGGATGGTTTCGAACACGACCCTGTTATGGGTTCGAAGATGGCACTGTGATGGGTTCGAACATGATTCCAGGGATGGGTTCGAACGAAGCATATCGATGGGTTCGAAGCATGCTTGTCTGGTGGATTCGAAGCAAGGCTATCTGGGGATTTACTTGATGGAGTCGAAGCGAGGCTCTAGCTGATGGATTCGAACGTCCCCCTTTCTTGTCGATTCGAACATGGTGGGTTCGAACTAGTTGGGTTCGAAGTGGAGTCGATCCGATGGATACGGACTCATCGATTCGAACTTTGGTATATGTGCATGGATTCGAGGCGCTGCCTCACTTCTTGGGTTCGAACCAGATGGGTTCGAACATAGGTAAGGTCATGGTTTCGAACAGAGCAACGTCCATCTTTCTCAACTTGAATCCATCATAACTTGAGCATACGACCTCGGATTGACCTGAAATTTGAAATGCTGGCTCTTGTAGCCTTTCTTGCCGTGTCCTATCAATTGTGGCTCATTCTGGACTCGGATAAAATTCAGTGATATCCATGGCTAAAGGAAGTACGATCAACCTCTGAGGCGAACTGTCCTTCGTTTTTCGATCAATCTTTTGGTATCGCGGCTTTGCCAAAAAAGCGGGATAACAGCTTAGCCATTTCATAAGAATCAAATATCCATTTAATCAATGAGCTTAAAAAGGATGTCAAAGTGCAAATTCTCACGACGATAGGGTTAATAGCCATTCAGAGCGTGCCTATGGACCGTTCGTGGTTGCGTACACGTGTAATTGATTAACCCACGTTGGTGAGAGATTTACGACTCATTCATTGTTATTATATTCTCTACTTCATTAGTAGGTCCTAGAGTTCGGTACTTATCTGAGTGAGGTGCTTTACATGCCCCCTGTTTCTGGTTTTCGCTGGTGGAGACAGCTTCATTCGGTTTTTGGTTGGTCCGGTATGGATAATTTCATTCGGTATTTTGTTGGTCCGGTATATGTTGGTCCGGTGGGCCGGACCAGTTGGTTCGGCAGATCTGAGCGCGCCTATATATAGAGCTACGCCCCCTTAGTTTTTTCCTTACCGAACCAGAGAGCCGAATCAACTGACCACCGAACCAAATCTTCTGCCGAACCAAGCTTCTTCCGAATCAGGTACATCCTTTTTTGCCGAATGGGTTTGATTGCTGAATACATATGAAAGATTTCAAATGCCGAATGAACTTGAGACATCAGTGCCGAATGAACTTTCGTCATAAGTGCCGAATCAACTTTAGACATCATCGCCGAATGAACCTTCGTCATAAGTGCCGAATGAACTTTAGATATCATCGCCGAATGAACATAGGACCCTAGTACCGAATGGCCTTGAATCCCAGTGCCGAATGACTTTTGTATTCGGACTTTGAGTGGAACTCCAGACTTATGCATGCTTGCTTGTATTCTTGTTCTAACATCATGTTTTTCACTTTTGTGTATGCAGATAAATGTCTCGCAAGGCGGAAACACGATCAGACAGACGGAAATCCAAAGATAGAGGCGAGTCTTCATCCGTGCCCCCAGCCCAATCAGGATCTGGGTAGCATCGACCTGTTCCGAGGTCGTTAGTGGACGGATATGGTCCACAGGAACTTCTGGTTTCCCCTCCCGATTGCTTTCCTAGCTCCCTAAAGGAGGAGCAACTTGATGTCATCTCTCGTTCATTTGGGATAGACAGGGCTCTTATGCTGCTGCCGGGAGATGGGGTGATGCCGTATAATCCCCCCGAAGGTTACTTCGCTTACAGCAGGTACCATTGCATGTGTGGTGCTATCCCTCCTATCAATGCCTGGATAGTCAGCTTTACCACATATTTGAAAGCGGCTGCATTCCAGCTTCAGCCGAACTCCTATGCCATTCTGGTAAGCCTCTTCGTCATCTTCCAGAGGAGATACGGGCGCCCTCCTTCTAACCGGGAAATTCGGTATTTGTATAACCTGAGGGGCTACAAGAAGGGGTCTCCGTATATTAGTCTGGAAGCGGCCGTGCCCTTCAAACCGGTCTTGGACTTATATTCAAAGTTCACCATGTTCAAGAAGGAATGGTTCTTCGTCAAGGACGATTCTGTTTCTTTCCGCCTTTTCACTTCCGGCTGTAAGATTAATTTCATTTATATTTTCCATGTTCTGACTGTAGTGCTTATTCTGACACGCTTCTATTTCTTGCTAGCGACAGGTGGCATTGCTGTCGTGGAAGATGATTCTTTAGTGCGGATGGCTGCTGGAATAAAGGCCATTCCTGCGCGGGACAGGTCGGCTTCGTTCCTGATCAGGAACGCTACCCTCCTGGAGTACAATTTGATCCAGCCGCACTAGTCCGTTGTTAAGCAGAGGGACACGGCTGAGGAGAAGGCTGCTAAAGCTAAGGAGGGGGTCACGGTGAAGAGCGGCAAGAGAAAACCCTTTGCACAGCATCCCGTCGCGGGGGGCAAGAAGCTTAAAGAATCGGAGGGCCCCTCTCCCAGTACTTGCCCGATCATTCCGGAAGAGGAAGGTATGGAAGAGGGCGAAGGAGGCGATATGGAAGGAGAGTCGGAAGGCGGAGGAGATGGAGATGGTCAGGGTGGTAGTTGTTATCCCGCTTTTTGGCAAAGCCACGATACCAAAAGATTGATCGAAAACGAAGGACAGTTCGCCTCAGAGGTTGATCGTACTTCCTTTAGCCATGGATATCACTGAATTTTATCCGAGTCCAGAATGAGTCATAATTGATAGAACACGACAAGAAAGATCATAGAAGTCTGCATCTCAAATTTCAGGTCAATCCGAGGTCATATGCTCAAGTTATGATGGATTCAAGATAAGAGGAAGTGACATTGCTCGCTTCGAACCCTTTATGTTCGAAACCAACAAGTTCGAACCCACCATATTCGAACCGATAAGAGGAGACAACTTTCGAACCCTCAACTTCGAACCCTTCGAACCTCCATAGTTTCGACTCCATCACCTTCGAACCGAAGGACATCGAAGCCATCGATCTCGAAACCATCATCTTCGAAACCCTCGCGATGCCTCGGTTTCGAAACCATCAGGTCCATACCTACCAAGTCCATAACAATGGACTTCGAATCCATCAGAGAGTAGCTGGTTCGAATCCATATTCGGCTGCCTCACTTCGAATCCACCAGACATGCATGCTTCGAAACCATCCATGAGTTTCATTCGAACCCATCCCTGAAGTCAAGTTCGAACCCATCACATTGCTATCTTCGAACCCATCCTGCGTTGCCTTGTTCGAACCCACTGGGTCAACCCACGTGTCTTCCATCGGTTCGAAATAGCCGAGATACACGGAGTCGAAGCGGTCAACACGGAGAGAAGTCCGGATCGATTCGAAACTTGCGCTCCACGTCACCATGAAGTCGCATGCCACAATGGGTTCGAAACCATCGTTTCGAGACCATGGGTTCGAACAAAACAGCCTTGTCGTGATGTCCATTTCGAACCCAACATATCTCCTAACCTACTGATCCAAATGCAATGAAACTTTCACAGATGCTTGTATACATGTTGAAGAATGTCCACGCCAAATTTCACCTCGATTGGATGAATTCTTGATCGGTTCGAATGGAGTTCGAACCGATGCCAAAGTGGGCCCAAACTTCCCGAGACCGTACGCGTGGGCCCCCTCACGTGCCAGAAGTGGTCTCCCGAGTTTTCAGCGAGATACCAGCAGCCTACACCTATAAATAGAGCCCCAGGGCCAACAGAAAAGGGATCTTCTGACTCTGAGACGCCGAGACTCTGCCGGATCAAGATCTCCATCATCCTACATCATAATTCTATTGTTGATTTCGAATTTCCAGTTGTAACTTGATGTGGACCGCTGTAACAACTTGTAATCATTGAAAGAGAATCAATAAAACATCAAAAAACTTCACAGTGGACGTAGGCGACACGCCGAACCACTATAAATCGCTTGTCTACGCATTTTCTCTACTGTTGATTGGAGTTTTTGTTAGATAATATTCATATTCAGTTCATACTATTGATTGTTATCTCTTCAACGACTCCCGAAGAGTGTTGTGACCAATTTTGGTGCAAACACTTTGGTGCTTTCACTGAGAAAACCCAGCTTTTCTCCTGCTCATTGGATCTGTCATCGATACCGGATTGAATAAATCTAAGAGAGAGATCCAGATCTTTGACTTCAAATTCCTTCCATTCTATTCAGATTTGCAAAAGTCTAAGGAAAGGAATCCAACGTTCGAGATGGTTAGCACAAGAACCACCTCGAACACCGTCAATCGAGAAGAACAGGATCGACAGGATCCTGTAACTCTGCCTCCACCTAATCTAGATACCGCTGCACACTCAGAACCCTCAGCTCCGGTTACCCGACAAGAGTTGCAGTCGCTAATCCAAGAGCCGACCCAGAGTCGCCAGCAACTGGAAGCTCGGCTACGCGATAACGCTGAACTAATCGACAAATTGGATCGCCACAAACGAAAGAGATCCAAGAGAGACCACATGTCTCGTTCCTCCAACGAGAGTCCTTCGTCTTCTGATTATCTCAATCGATCTCCGCGACCCCGACAAGATGGGAATCGTATGCCAACTGCTGGAGATCAACCAACACTGACAGTTGGACAACTGAGAGTTGGTCCATCAGCCAGTTTCCAAACCAGACCCTCCTCCCGAGGAGGTGCTACCCCTCATCCAGCAACGCGATGCTGGGATGAGATGAAGTCGTATGCCAGTCCCACTAGGCATGCGGATTTTGCATGCTATAGAGATTTGAAAGATGGAGTTCCGGTTAAACGACGGACAGGAATGACTGATGACATTGTATTCCAGTGTGGTAATGATGACAGGATCGTAGTCCCGACTACCGAACCACTAGTCATATCAGCTCAGATAGGACACGTATGGATGAAAAGGATTCTGATCGACAGCGGAAGCTCCATGAATATAATATTTAAGCGAGCCTACGACCAAATGAATCTAAAGGCCAAATACTTGAAACCATATCGGTCCAGAATCTGTGGCATCAACGGGAATGCAGTCATGCCCATCGGAGAACTAGAAATACCAACAGAGTTGGGAGCAGGACAGCGCCGCAGAATCCGGACGTTGCGATTCGCGGTGATGGACATAGATTCACCGTACAATGCTTTCTTAGGCCGACCAGCCCTTGCTGAATTCAGGGCTATTATCGCCCCATGGTGCCTAACCTTAAAATTCCCCACCGAAAAAGGAGTCGGTGTTGTCATGGGAGACCAGGCTGACTTAAGGGCCATCATACTCCGAAAGCGAGTTTTCCGGTCACACGATGTCAATGGTCAACCCCAAACCTTCGAAATTGGTGATTTAGTCCACGGAAGAGTACACTCAACGCCACCGCACGCGAAACCAACGTGGAAAGGGCCCTATGTAATTGAGCAGAAATTTGGGGACGACTTATTCTTGTTGTCAACATTGGGCGGTCCTATTTTGCCAAGAATCTGGAAAAACAAGGACCTTCGCCATTGCCACGCATGACAGGCTCATTCTGTCTATGAATAATTTGCAATTTCATTTACATTCTGAAATTTGATTTTGTAATAAGGCACTGACTTTGCCATATTTTCTCATTTCAGCAATAAAACATTATCTCTTCAAGTTAAAGCTGTGATTCATCGAATACAACATTCAACGATCACGACACACGAAGAGCTAAGTTCCATCGAACAATGGAATTTATTCAAATAGCGAGTGACTGCGTTACAACCGGCCACTCACTAAGTGAAACCCCAGCTCGGGGGCAAGTCAACACATCGAAGGCTGAACCGGACCAACACACGACAGTCCATTCAATTATTCGTTCCCGGAGTGCGAACGGACTCCAACTTCCCACTGCGTGAATTGGAGTATAAACATTTAACAATTCGTTCCCGGAGTGCGAACGGACTCCGACTTCCCACAGCGTGAATTGGAGTATAAACATTCCACAATTCGTTCCCAGAGCGCGAACGGACTCCAACTTCCCACAGCGCGAATTGGAGTATAAACATTCCACAATTCGTTCCCAGAGCGCGAACGGACTCCAACTTCCCACAGCGCGAATTGGAGTATAAACATTCCACAATTCGTTCCCAGAGCGCGAACGGACTCCAACTTCCCACAGCGCGAATTGGAGTATAAACATTCCACAATTCGTTCCCACTGCGCGAACGGACTCCAACTTCCCACAGCGTGAATTGGAGTATAAACATTCCATAATTCGTTCCCACTGCGCGAATGGACTCCAACTTCCCACAGCGCGAATTGGAGTATAAACATCAAGTCCATCGTTCCCGGAGTGCGAACGAATTCCTAAAAAGCTCAAATAGGTGTGACCGACCATCTACCGGCTAACTCCAACTCCCTAAAGTGCGAATTGGAGTATAAACATTTATTCCAGGTTCCCGGAGTGCGAACCAACCCATCAATGCGGACTCCGAATCCCCAAAACATGAATTGGGGTATGAACATAAGTTACGGGCTCCCGGAGCGCGAACCGAAGCATCCGTGCAAACTCCATATTCCCGAAGTGCGAGTTGGGGTATAAATGTCAATTCCGGGTTCCTGAAGTACGAACCCAAACTTACATGTTTTATCCAAGCTCCCGGCGTGTGAATTGGAGCACCAACACCAAGTCAAAGTTCCCATAGTGCGAACTAAAGCGTTAATACTAACTCCGAGTTAGTGGAGTGCAAGTTGGAATGTGAACACCATCCCCAAGTTCCCGGAGCGTGAACCATGTTACAAGTATCAATAACACTTGAACTCCTGGAATGCATACCAGGTTATCGATCTCAAATTACTCTAAGTCCCCGGAAGACGGACGTGTACTTAAGATTCGCAACAAGTGCAATCGACTGCCAAAAATATAAGTGTTGTTCCCCAAGACTGGGGGGCACGGAAGTTAAGTGTCAATCACTCACCGAAGTGATACAACGTCCGAAGTTCAACTCATTCATCAATCGCAACTTGTGACCAAGGTTCTCAAGCGTGGCAAATAAAACGAGCCCTACTTAAACGGTGAAAACACCACAAGTACACCGGACCGAAAACAAGGCATTGCAAGTACTTAAGCACAAATAAAACAAGAGTTGAAACAAAGAAACTAAAGTTTATTTCAACTAACCAAAAATGAGGGCTTACATATGAAAAAGTTTTCCCAAAAACAATCCCTACTGGCAGGAGCCGAACCTGCATCTATACACGGCTTACGAAAATAAAAAACAAGTACTTGTCTACCAAAAAATCTACTTGTAAAGCCACTCTACTTCTTCCTCTTCTTCGTCTTCCTTATTAGGGGTTCATCGTTATCAGAATCACTAGCGACAGAAATTCTTTTTGAGTGCCTCCTCTTCGGCGGTGACTCTTCGGCCGGGGGCATGATATCGATGTCCCCCTCAGAGCTCGAATCTACAGGGAGGCTTCCCGCCGGAGGAGTAGGGGGGACTGGATCTGTGACGGAAATTGAGATAGTGCCACCCGATGGTACTATCCTGGCAGGTGTTGAGCTATGCGCCGTCGCGCTGCCACCGGCGCTACCACTGTGCCCCGCAGCTTCTATTTCAGCGCTGATTTCAGCCAAAATTTCCTCTTCTCGAGTCGCTTGGGCTTGGCTGGGGGCATCCGCAGCTTGCGTCGAAGAACTTGAGGTCGGCAAGGGATCACTAACGATGATAAACTGTAAGTCCGTAGAGAAACCGCCCTGCTCACCGAGCAGCTCGCTCACCATCTGTTCCTCGAGAGATAACCCGCTCCCCTGTGCCGCCTCGATCGATGCCGCAGTTACAGCAGTGGTCTCGGTGGCGATGGCCTTGACCTTTTGGCTTGATTCTTGAGCCGTAACTGTCGGCGCAACCTCCGTCACTAGGCAAAAAACGATAAGTTATTAGTAACTTCTTCAAAACAAACTCTTTATTTAGAAAACACCTGAGATAATTTCGAAATACCTTCTCCAGTTTGACTCACAGACGGTTGAACGACCTCGGAAGTGTGCTCATGGATCGGAGATAAATGCGGCCGCTCCGGGTCGTAAGCAGGAACAGGTGGCAAGCTGACCACAGACGCAGACACGGACGAAGGCGATGTGGTGACTTCAGTGACATCCGCATGGTGCTCAACGCCCGATCCCTCTCCAACTTCCAGGGAACGACCACCCACCATCTCCTTCTCATGAGCAATGATAGCATCGTGAAGGACCTTCTTTTCATCCTCAGTTAGTAACCGGTTCTCAAGCTCGAATCGGTCAACCGATTCGCCCGGGTGCGTTTCCCCCTCTTCCTCGACCAATCGCTCCCAAGCGCTGCGAAGGTGAACGGGATAATCTTGAAGCCAGGCTAAATTTCGGTGTTTTAACACGTTGGCGTTATAAGTTATAAGCAGATCTTCGATATCGGCCTCTAGCCTGGCCTCTGCTCGTTGAACTTTCTCCTCCACCTCTGTCTCGACCGCTTGAACTTTCGCCACCGCAGCATCCCTTTCGGTGCGAAGAATCACAGCTTGTTCGCACGCCTCCTGAGCTGCGCTATTCGCATCATCCCTTTCCTTGGCAATTTCAGCAAATTTCGACTTAAGCTCATTCAACTCCTTCAGGGCAGCGTCCCTCTCTGCAGTAACCAGTGTGTTTCGATGACCCATGTCCTCAACCGTGGCGTAGTGTTCGCGTTTCATCCTATCCATGATTGCCTGGGCTTCATCGGCTTTTTTAGTGGCCTCTATTTCAGATTTACGGGATGATTCAGCCTCAGTATTCAGCACTTGGATGATGCGATCTTTTTGTGCTAACTCGGCTTGCAATCTTTCAATGGTGGCTGCTCTTTCGAAGGCCAAGGCCGATGCTTTTTCGGCCGCTCTATACCACACTTTGTACTGTGCGTAGAAATCATGCACATAATCAAGCGCCCACTGCTCGGCCTCCTGTGGGATTCTTTTCAAGTTCGGGGGGAATACGTAGTTGTCGAAGCATATATTCGGGAACTCCCTTTTCAATTGCGCGAGCCTGATTGCTCCTTCCCCCATGATTTCGGTAGGAGGTTCCTCCGCAGCCATCGGTGCCGTCACCTCAGATCTAGAAGCTTGAGAAACTGGCGCATGTCGAGAAGAGTCACGAGGAGCATGGACGGGATGTTGTACGGGACCTCTGGAAGGAGGAGGGGTACGCGATCGCGATCGACGCCTGTGGCCCTTGTCCGAATCGTATCTATCATGACTAGAATATCCGGAACGTCCTTGGTCATAGTATCCAGGGCGTCCCTGATCATAATCTCTATCTCCCTCTCGCCTGCGCGAATCATAATAAGAAGACTTGCGAGCATGTCGAAGACTCCCAAGCATTGAACCCCGCTTTGACATAGTATCTGCAAAGCAAAATAAAATCGAATCAATCACCCTTCGAAACAGATAATTTACAGTCAAAGTTTATGCAGTGTCGTGAAATGTGTATGAATATGCATTTCCCCCCGACCAACCAGAAATGTCGACCTCGCTAGTAATAAGAGGCTCGCTCAATTCTAGGTTACGATGGAATTCCTCCAACCCGGCATCATGTTGAAAAGACACATCTTCCGGGATTGGAAGGTCGGCAAGCCCTTCGTAGAGGCTTTCAGTACGCGGAGGAGACATCTCAGAGATTCTAACTCCGGAGGAGGGCCGGGCAATGACAACCGATTTCCGTCTCCCCCGCTTAGTTGACTTAACCATGGCAGCCTTGCCTTTTCTCCGCTCCGCGACATCCGAAGCTACATCCGTAGGCTCGATCAGCGGCTCGTCGTCAGTATTAGTTCTTTCAGAGTCAGCCTCCTCGGCTATGACAACTTCGGGCTTCTTATGTTTGACTCGTTTCTTAGGAACGATCCTTTGTGCCACCTCAAACCTTATACTCTGTCCTCGTTCAATCAGCCCAAAGGTCCGGAGATTCCTATCGGTCAAAAGCAACTCGATGTCCCTATCTTCGCTCGGGACTTCTCGAAGTATTCGCACCATCTCCTTAAACTCTTCACCTTCGGGTCTCGGGATCGTTGCTGTAAAAAGAAAAAATTAATATAAGTCTCACTTCGGCTGCAATTGTCGTAGTAAATATTTGAAAACTCGGTTATACTCACGTCTGAATAACGATCGTCGAGCAAATCCTGGAGGACATCTGACATAGAACCATTCTGTCCTATAGTAACTCAGCCTTGTCCAAGATCCGGTGACCACTTGACAATTTCTCACCGCCTCCAGAAATGTGAAAGAAGGATAATCACCACGAGTTTTGAAGTTGAACAAGTATCTAATTTCGATTGGAAGCGGCGGTCGATGGAGACATTCCATAAATGCAATGAACAAGCTATTGATCGACGCATATCCGTTCGGATGCAACTGAGATGGGGCGATCCTCAAAAACGACAATACTTCTCTTATATACTCATTGAACGGGGGAAGTGTCCCGGCCGCACACGCGTGGCGATTAAATGCTGTATACCCTTCTGGCGGATTATGTGGTCTATCATTCGGCCCCGGCAGTAATACATCGTCCAGTGACAAGCCGTGCCTCAAGCAAATTCTTCCCAACATGTCTTCAGAGATATTCGATGGAACGGAATCTGATGGATTGGCAATGAACGACGCATCAGGAAGTTCGTCCGGAGCCGGACCGATGATCTCAGGATCTATATCCGGAACTTCTAGCCTCTGAGGGGCTGTACCTTGAATCTCTTGCTGCTGTGAACTTGAAGATTCCATAACTAACTAACTCATGAGAAACCATCGTTAGACGACAAAGAACCCGTGTGTTCCCCAGTGTAAAGTGTATGAATGTGTGTGGTACCGTGCCATGCATTACTTGAACGAATGTTGCAGAATTAAAGTGAACATTCAAACGACAAAGCTACAAAGTTCAGCTATAATGACCGTCATCGCTGACCGTCATCGCTAAATCGTTTATATGATGGAAGTCGGTTCGAATGGAAGTTGTTATAGTTCCATCGACGAGCTTCAAAAGGCAATCAAATATGCAGTTCAATATTCAAGTCCAGATATGCGGGAATGAAGCTCGTCGGAGTTATGCTTGAAAAATTTCAAATTTTGGAGTCCATCATGCAGCGTTCGAAACCATCACAGAGGCTTCGTTCGAACCCAACCGAACACCTTTTCCTTCGAACCCATCCAAACTTCTTTCGAACCCACGCGTTCGAAACCATCATGACGTTGCTTCGAACCCATGCGTTCGAACCCGTCCAAACTCCTTTCGAACCCACGCGTTCGAAACCATCATGTCATTGCTTCGAAACCATGCGTTCGAAACCCTCCTGACATCATCTTCGAAACCATACAGTTGGGCGTGCTTCGAACCGATAGCCAAATGACAAGTTCGAACCGATACCGAATCCCTTAAACTTGGCATCGGTCGCGTTCGAACCGATCCACTTCGTATCGATACGAAGTTGTCGACTTCGAACCGATAACCTATGGGTTCGAATCCATCGATTCGAATGGATCCCTCGAATCCCCCAATCGGTGCGAACTGCGCATCCCAACAAGGACATTCCAAGGATCGATTCGAAATCCAATGAAAACACACCACCGTCATCGATTCGAACTCGCCCCTACTCATCGGTTCGAATCCTCTTTAAACCAGATCTGTTTTTGCCAAACTCTAGGTTAAGCATATCGATGAACAGAAGTGGATTCGAAATAGCTTCGCTGTATGAAACCGAGGTTAATTACCTAGTTCAATCAGTGGATTCGAGAGAATTTAGTCTTAGATCTTGATGGATTCGAAAACACGGCGCAATGTTTTTCTCTTTTGAAGCTTCGAGACGATGCAGAGAGCAAGTAAAAGTAAAAAGTAAAAATGGTGCAGGTCCACTACTATTTATATGGGTGGTTGGAAATGACTGGGACGATTCGAGTTCCGGTGAGAATTGACCGAGTACAGCAGATCAAAAGGCAGAATCGTTTCGAAACCAACTTTCGAACCCAAATGCCAGAGACTCCATCGTGTGAAGCACACGAACAACTGCCGTGAACCATAGTTTCGTACCCATCCAAGTCATCGATTCGAAGATCGTTTTCGAACCCACCAAAACAAATTCGAAACCAGCTTAACGCAAAATGTACTCCATCATTTCAGGTTGTTTCGAATGACAGCTTCGAACCCACCATAGCACAAAGCATACTCCATCTTTTGACATCGGTTCAAAAGTCAACTTCGAAACCATCGTGACACGAGTATACTCCGTTGGGTTGAATGCCAATTTCGAATCCATCAATGCTCCAACGCATCGACTCGAAATCTCATATTCACACGACCCATCATTGCACGGACATATTGCATCCATACAAATTTGAATTTCGAACCCATTTATGCTCAAGTACATCGGTTCGAAACATTACACTTGCGCAATGCAAATTCATTTTCTTCAACCTTCAATATCGGTTCAGGAGAGGATCGATACGAAGGAACTTTTCAAAACAACCATCAAGCGTTGTTTCAAATTCAAATTTCAAAATCGATTCAGGAGAGAATCGATACGAAATTCTGTAGCAAACCAAACCGACAACGACTCGCGGACGCACGACGTTAACAAGGATCATATTGACATATGTGCATACATGTCGGACTAACATTCGATTTTGAATATTCACAGGGATCAAACACTCATCCTGTTACAAATGCGACAGCCAACAGCTAAGCACTATAGTACAGCAATCAATCATATCAACGCAAGGTTACAGCAGTACAGCATACGAGTTTCAACAAAAAAGAGAACAATGATCGTTCAGAGAGAAATGGCAGCAATTCAAAGCACGTCATGTTCCCACAAGACGTACTTTGGGGGGCAAAATGTTATCCCGCTTTTTGGCAAAGCCACGATACCAAAAGATTGATCGAAAACGAAGGACAGTTCGCCTCAGAGGTTGATCGTACTTCCTTTAGCCATGGATATCACTGAATTTTATCCGAGTCCAGAATGAGTCATAATTGATAGAACACGACAAGAAAGATCATAGAAGTCTGCATCTCAAATTTCAGGTCAATCCGAGGTCATATGCTCAAGTTATGATGGATTCAAGATAAGAGGAAGTGACATTGCTCGCTTCGAACCCTTTATGTTCGAAACCAACAAGTTCGAACCCACCATATTCGAACCGATAAGAGGAGACAACTTTCGAACCCTCAACTTCGAACCCTTCGAACCTCCATAGTTTCGACTCCATCACCTTCGAACCGAAGGACATCGAAGCCATCGATCTCGAAACCATCATCTTCGAAACCCTCGCGATGCCTCGGTTTCGAAACCATCAGGTCCATACCTACCAAGTCCATAACAATGGACTTCGAATCCATCAGAGAGTAGCTGGTTCGAATCCATATTCGGCTGCCTCACTTCGAATCCACCAGACATGCATGCTTCGAAACCATCCATGAGTTTCATTCGAACCCATCCCTGAAGTCAAGTTCGAACCCATCACATTGCTATCTTCGAACCCATCCTGCGTTGCCTTGTTCGAACCCACTGGGTCAACCCACGTGTCTTCCATCGGTTCGAAATAGCCGAGATACACGGAGTCGAAGCGGTCAACACGGAGAGAAGTCCGGATCGATTCGAAACTTGCGCTCCACGTCACCATGAAGTCGCATGCCACAATGGGTTCGAAACCATCGTTTCGAGACCATGGGTTCGAACAAAACAGCCTTGTCGTGATGTCCATTTCGAACCCAACATATCTCCTAACCTACTGATACAAATGCAATGAAACTTTCACAGATGCTTGCATACATGTTGAAGAATGTCCACGCCAAATTTCACCTCGATTGGATGAATTCTTGATCGGTTCGAATGGAGTTCGAACCGATGCCAAAGTGGGCCCAAACTTCCCGAGACCGTACGCGTGGGCCCCCTCACGTGCCAGAAGTGGTCTCCCGAGTTTTCAGCGAGATACCAGCAGCCTACACCTATAAATAGAGCCCCAGGGCCAACAGAAAAGGGATCTTCTGACTCTGAGACGCCGAGACTCTGCCGGATCAAGATCTCCATCATCCTACATCATAATTCTATTGTTGATTTCGAATTTCCAGTTGTAACTTGATGTGGACCGCTGTAACAACTTGTAATCATTGAAAGAGAATCAATAAAACATCAAAAAACTTCACAGTGGACGTAGGCGACACGCCGAACCACTATAAATCGCTTGTCTACGCATTTTCTCTACTGTTGATTGGAGTTTTTGTTAGATAATATCCATATTCAGTTCATACTATTGATTGTTATCTCTTCAACGACTCCCGAAGAGTGTTGTGACCAATTTTGGTGCAAACAGTAGTGGTGCTGGTGCCTTAACTTCTGGGCAAGACTCTGAGCTGGATGAGGCCCTCCGCCAGGCCTTCGGGGAATCGGAAGGGGAATCAGGAGCGGAGAACGCAAAGGAGACTGGCAAGGTCGGGGCTGGTGCCGATCTATCCCCCAGGGGTTCCTCAGCCAGGGTGACTTCGGCGGTGCAAGGTGAACTTTTGTCCTCTGTCGATTCCAATTTAGATAAGGACTTAGAAATATTTTATAGTTCACTCCCGTCCTGGAATGAGATTCAGGACTTATTGCAGTACCCCACTCCTCCGCTGGGTTTGTATAATAGACGTGCCTTCACACTTTTCTTCCTTTTTATTTAACATGTTTCATGAATTGTGGACCATTGTATGTTCGTAACACTTGTTCTTTATTCCAGGGGCAGGCCAGGTGGTTAAAACGTCAGACATTCGACACCGCCTCGAACAGTTCAAGTTGATGAGAGCTTCTGCGAAGCCTCCCACTGGTCTTACTGGGGACGTGGTCAAATACAGTCCTCTTCTCGGGGTCATCGAAGAGGGCATTCAGAAAAAGAAGAGGAGTCGTTCTTTATTTGAGCCTTCCCCTGGTCCGCAGCTTCCTGTTCAGCCTCCTCGTGATGCCACGGAGGAGAGTACGGAGTTTATCCCCCCTCCACCTCCTTCCAAGAATCCTACAGTTATCCGCATAAGGCGTCCTGACGTGCCCCGTGACCCCTTTGCCGGTCATCTTGATTTAGATCCAAGCTCTCGGGATATTTCATTTGATTAGGCCACGGATGAACACCTCCTTCCCCGCAACCCTATGGTACGAGTGTTAGACGAGGCTAAGTCTCTAGATCTTGATCTGCTTACCACTCGGGTAGTTACCATGTGAGACGAGGCCAAGGATAATATTGATCGGGTGGCCGAGGAGACCAAAAAGTTAATGAAGTATCATGCTCAATTGGTCAAGGCTGGGGAGGAGATTGGAAGTGCTAATATTCGGTTGCGGCTGAAGGTTGCTGATCAGGCCGAACAGCTTGCCGGTCAAGCCGTTTAGATTTCTCGGCACGAGGAAGCCTCCAGGCGTCTGAAAGAGACCATGGAAAAGGCTAGTAGGGCGGAATTACGGAAGATGGAGGCCGCCTGTAAGGAGCGGATCGACATGGCCATTGCGACAGTGGATGAGGTTCGGAATGCGGATCTCGAGCAGGTAGAGGAGTTGTCTGGGAGGCTTGAGGCCGCGGAGATGGCTCAAGTCAAGTTAAAGGAGGAGATGGAGGAGATGAGGAGGTCTCTCCAGGCTGACTGCTCGAGATACCGATCAGAGAGGGATGCCGTTGTCGCCAAGTTGCAGGCTTCCGAGGCCAGGGTGAGGGAGTTCGAGGAGAATGAGGGGATGATGGACGAGATGCTGCAGGACATGTACTTCCGCACTTGGAAGGAGGGCAGCTTGTCTTGGATGGATGACTATCTCCGGGTCATGGCTAAGATATATCTCCGGGCTTTAGAGGAGGCCAGGGTCGATGCTGGTAAGGAAGGTGGAGTGGCTTTTAGCCTGGATGTGGTCACTGCTCAGTTCTCGAAAGAGGAGCAAGTGGCGGTGAAGGAGGGGATGCGGTTGCTCGCTGCGGAGGAAGCGGGTGTGCAACTGTAGGATGAGGATCAAGCGGCGGACGCTGGTGAGTTATTCTTCTCTTTTCCTTTTCTTTCCGGGTTTCCATAACTTGATCGTTTATCGTTTGTTTAATGGATTCCTTTTCTGAATTGGACAGGTGGAACTTCCGATCAACATGCTGGGGGTTCCGGCCCTGCGGCCAAATAGGCTTGGGAAGTTGGTGATGGAGTGTGGACGCAGCTGGTTACTCGTCCGGATTCGGCCGCTTTTTATTTCTTTTTTACTGTTGTTCACGTTAGTCCAAAACATTGATGTGACTGTAATAATATTATTTGCAGAGAATAACTTGGTGTGATTTCATAATATAAGCTGATTTTGTTATGTTTAAACGTTGTTGTCATTTTGATGTGCTGCGTGAGAAGTATAACCATGTATATGCCTGTGATTTTAGTTGTGTTTGATGTTAAGCCTTTGCTTGAAACATAATTTCATGTTTTGCAATGTTGGTGTGACATATGAATAAGCTATAGTTATGCATCTATGTACAAGAGAAGAGAGTACCGCCCTTCATGTTTTATTTGCAGGCGGTAGTTTTGAGCATCTTGTGTAACTGATCATGAATATATCTGAGTACCTTGCCACCCAGTACGCGGGCTTAGATTCTCATGAGTGAATGCTCCCTGTTCGGTTTCCTGTACTTTAGAGTTTGTTATACAGGATAGGGGAAAAGTATTTAAATGAAATGGAAATATAGAAAAAGTAAAACTTCCAGTCACGGAAGGCCGTCGATGTGCTTAAGTTCGTGGCAAACGGGTTTTGTAGTCACTTTCCCTAGCTGTGGGTCTTGGAGACATTTGTCACCCATATTACGCCTCCGCGGGGAGTTTTCTTTTTTACCACAGCCGCACTTAAGACACATCGGAGCCGAGATCGCGCACGGTAACTACCCGAACCATTATGGTCCGTAATCGTGGGTATTATTCGATTTACCGTGGCCGGCTAGCGTGGGTGCCGTGGGCCGTGAACTACCCCTGGCTGGCCACACCTTATGTTGGGGCTTAAAGTAGGTTCACAGTTGCCGGCGAGCCGAACGCAGTAATGAGCTTCCATCGGCTATAGTCGGCCTTTATGATGACTTATAATCGGCTCATTACAGTTGGCTTTGAGGGCAGGCGCGAGCAATGAGTTAACCCACAGCAGAGGGATGCTGGAGCAAAAGAGTCTCATTGGCGAGTGCATAGAATCGTAGCGTACCTGTTAGGCCTTGTCCAGATGAGGCCGTGGTGCGTCTTGAGTGGAGATGCCATAAGATTTTGTTCAACAGAAAAGGATAAAGCTTAACAAGCAGCCAAGATATAAAGGAACGAGTTAAAAAGAGATAAGATTTTTAAAGTGGTTCGGCATGAAAATGCCTACGTCCATTGATTCTCTTTGTTAATTCACTTCATATGGGCAGTACAAGTTAAGAAAAGTATCGACGGAGGTGTCGGATGTTCCATGCCCTCTGGAACACCTCTCCATCCACTGTTGACAAAATATAAGCTCCGTTGTGGAGGACTTTATGAATTACATATGGTCCGTCCCAGATGGGGTCTAGTGCCCCGGGGCGCGGAAAGATTCGCCTGAGGACAAGATCTCCTTCTTGTAAGATGCGATGTTTGACTTTGGAGTTGTATAGTGCTGCCACCTTTTGTTTGTGAGCTGCTGCTTTGAGAGCTGCATCGTTTCTCCTTTCCTCAATCAGATCCAAAGACATGAGGAGGAGTTCTTCGTTTTCTTCTGGATTGTAGTGGATCCTACGATGGGAAGGAACAATAGTTTCAACAGGGAGCATTGCCTCCGATCCGTATGCCAAAGAGAAAGGAGTATGTCCCGTTGATGTTCTGAAAGATGTGCGGTAGGCCCAAAGTGCCGTAGGAAGTTCGTCCACCCAAGCGCCTTTTGACTTTTCGAGTTTCTTCTTGATTAGGGTTTTGATAATTTTGTTGACAGCTTCGACTTGTCCGTTTGCCTAAGGATAAGCTACCGATGAGAAGCTTTTATGAATTCCATGCTCTTGGCACCAGTCGGCGAATTCTTCGCTGTCAAATTGGAGTCCGTTGTCTGATATGATCTTGAGTGGTACTCCGTACCTGCACAGAATATTTTTGATCAAGAAGTTGATAACTTTTGCTGAAGATATTTTATTTAGGGGTTCCGCTTCCACCCATTTGGTGAAATAATCGACTGCCACTATAGCATATTTGGCCCCGCCCCTGCCCGTTGGCAGTTCGCCAATTAAATCAATTCCCCATACAACAAAGGGCCAAGGGCTGGTCATTTGAGTAATCTCATTTGTGGGTAGTCGAGGAATCTTGGCAAATTTCTGATATCTGTCGCATCTCTTGACGAAGTCTAAGGCGTCTTTGTTTAGTGTGGGCCAGTAATATCCATATCGGAGTATCTTTTTCGCCAGAGTCTGCCCTCCAGTGTGATCTCCTCAACTACCTTGATGGATGTTGAATAAGATTTCCTTGGCTTCCCTTCCAGCGACGCATCTGAATAAGGGGCTAGAGAAGCCACGCCGATAGAGGATGCCTTCTTGTATTGTGTAGTTGGGAGCTTTCCTCAAAATTCTCCTGACTTCATCACGTTTGTCTGGTAGTGTGCCGTCCTGCAAATATTTCCGGATAGGAGTCATCCAAGTTGGTTCTTCAATTGTAGTTATCAGATTCACTTGTTCAAAACTTGGGGCTAGCTGCCTTGAGATGGCTAGTGCTCCGGAAATGGTGTTATTCATCATACTAGCTTGCTTTGCTAGTTCATCGGCCTCTTGGTTATCTTCTCGAGGAATGTGTTTGATTAGATAATGGTCCAATTGGTCGAGCAGCAGTTTGGTTTTCTTTAGATATGCTGTGAGTCGTTCTCCTCGTGTCTGGAATTCTCCTAGTACTTGGTTTACGATAAGTTGAGAATCACTATTAAGACATAAAGAATTGACTCCAATTTCTAAGGCAAGCTCCAATCCCGCTATTACTGCCTCATACTCCGCATCGTTGTTAGTGGCCGCAAATTCCAACCTTAATGCATAGTACAGCTTTCTTCCCCTGGGGGTGATTATCACAATACCTGCCCCCGAGCCTTGTTCGTTTGATGCTCCATCTACAAAGAGGTTCCATTTGATGTTTTTTGCTATTTCAAACTGATCCTTGCCTTCGTTGGTGGTGAATTCGGCAATGAAATCGGCCAGGGCTTGCCCCTTGATAGCAGTGCGAGGATGGTAGGTGACGTCATACCGACTTAGTTCAATGCACCATTTGAGGAGTCGTCTAGAAGTGTCGGGACGATGGAGCACCTGTCTTAGTGGATGATCGGTTAGAACTCTGATGGAGAGAGATTGGAAGTAGTGTCGTAGTTTTCGTGACGCGATCAATAAACAATGTGCCAATTTCTCAAGTTTAGGATACCTGGCTTCTGCCCCTGTAAATCTCTTACTTATAAAGTACACCGGGCGTTGTGTGCGGTCTTCTTCTCTTACCAGGGCAGCGCTTAGAGCATGAGATGATACAGCGAGGTATAGGTATAGCTCTTCGCCTTCGTTTGGAGTTGAGAGTACTGGTGGTTTCTGAAGGTGTTCGATCAGGTTAAGGAAGGCTTTTAAGCATTCATCGGTCCACTCGAACTTTCCTTTGCCTTTCTTGAGAGCTTCGAAGAAAGGGACGCACTTGTCAGTTGCTTTGGAAATGAATCTGCTTAGGGCGGCTACCTTTCCGTTTAAGCTCTGCATTTCTTTTCAGGTGGAAGGTATCCTTATTTCTTTTAGAGCCCGGATTTGTTCAGGGTTTGCTTCAATTCCTCTGGAATGGACAATGAACCCTAAGAATTTTCCCGATGACACTCCGAAGGAGCACTTTAGAGGATTCAGCTTCATTCCATATCGACGAAGTACCTAAAACATCTCGCTCAGGTGGCTTACATGATCGTCGGCTTTCCTGGACTTTACCAACATGTCATCCACATATACTTCCATAGTTCGTCCCATTAATTCCGCGAACATCTTGTTGACGAGGCGCTGATAGGTGGCTCCGGCATTTTTGAGTCCAAAAGGCATGACTTTGTAACAATATAATCCCCGGTCAGTGATGAAGCTAGTGTGGTCTTGATCGGGAGCGTGCATGGGAATCTGGTTGTATCCGGAGTATGCGTCCATAAAAGATAAAAGTTCGTGCCCGGCAGTGCTGTCCACAAGTTGATCGATTCGGGGGAGCGGGAAGCAGTCTTTCGGGCAAGCGTCATTTAAGTTAGAGAAATCAATGCATGTTCGCCACTTCCCATTAGCTTTCTTTACTAGTACCGGGTTAGCTATCCACTCGGGGTAGATGGCTTCTCGTATGAAGTCATTAGCAAGTAGGTTCTTTACTTCCTCGTCGAGGGCTGCTGATCGTTCTGCTCCCATGCTTCTCTTTTTCTGCTTTATCGGTGCCCTGGTGGGATCGATGTTCAGCATGTGGCATGCTATGTCTGGGGAGATTCCTGTCATATCGGCATGTGTCCACGCAAATACATCTAAGTTGTGGCGGAGAAAGTCGATGAGTTGATCCTTCAATTCTGTTTTTAGCTGAGATCCTATTTTTAATAGTCTGTTTGAATCATGTTTGTCTACAGATACGAATTCCATGGCCTCTGCAGGCTCAGCGGTAGCCTCCTCCTCCTTATCCCTGGGGTCTAGTTCATTGAAAGGATCGCTGGTGTATCGAAGAGGAGGGGCTTTCTTTAGTTGCTATGCTTCCAAGCTTTTCATGCAGAGAGTAGTCTCTGCATCTTTCCCTTTATTCTTTCTATGGTTATTGTGAAGTTCAGTTACATAGCAATCTCGAGCGGCGTCTTGATCTCCTTCAACTTCTCCTATTCCGTCATCTGTTGGGAATTTCATCTTTAGGCATCACGGGGCTAGGACAATTTGGAAGTCAGACAAGGCTGGTCTTCCCAAGAAGGCGTTGTAGGCCGAGTGGTTTTCTATTAGTACGAACGTTTGTTTTCGCACAACGGAGCGGGGATGACTTCCTATTTCGACGAAGAGGTCAAGTTGCCCGAGGGGCATTTTCGCATCTCCAGTGAAACTGTGCAGGGGTTTGTTGCAGGGATACACATCCTTCATTGACAGTTTCATTTTGTCGAAAGCATGCTTGAACAGGATATTTACGGAGCTTCCTGTGTCTATTAGAATTCGGAAAACTTTAGCTGGACCGAACCAGGCAGAGATGACCATGGGATCCATATGCGGATACTGTCTTCCTTCTAAATCACGCTTACTGAATACGATGTCCTCACTCTCTTTCCGTTTCGGGTGGCGTTCTTCCATAATGGAGTTAACATAGCCTTCAGCATTTCTAAGTGACTTGCCGTATCTTTCCATCTCTGCCCAACTTATGTCGGCGATGTGTGGTCCTCCCGAGATGGTATGGACCACTATCTTCTCTTGACTAGAGCCACTGGTGTTGCGATTCCCTCCGCTTACTTCTGGGAGGGGTCGCTTTGAGTTCTCAATGGCAGGAGTTGGAGTCCTGTTCTGACCTTTCACATAGCGTTCCAGCCTTCTTCTCCTGATGTGTTCTTCGATCAAGTCCCGGAGATGGTGGCATTCATTGGTGTCATGTCCGTGGGATTCGTGGAAGCGGCAGAACTTTCCAGACTTGAGTGCGTTATCAGATTCTTTCTTGTGCGGGGGGCGCTTGTATCCGAGTTCGCCCTGAGTGGCTAGAAAGATGTTTTCGATTGTTTCATTCAAAGGAGTGTAGGAGTCAAATCTTGGTCCTGGCCGATATTGGCGTTTTTCAACCTTCTTGCCCCCAGCATTGTCTCTAGATTCATTTCTTCGAATGTCCTTGGTTGCAGCGGTAACCTTGTCTGAAGTTGTCTTACCTTGTTGCCCTGACTGCCTCTCAGTGGCGGCGTCTTCGAGTCTCATATACTTTCCAGCTTCATTGAAGAAATCAGGTAAAGTAGCTGGTTTTTCCTTAGTTAATCTTCTAGCGAACTTGGTATCCGGGTGTACACCACTACAGAGGGCCATTAGGGTGAGCTTTTCATCGGCATATTGGACTGCGGCCGCTGCGGCATTGAACCGGGTTAGATATTGTTGTAGTGTCTCTCCGGATTTCTGTTTGACATTGGATAGAGAATAAGCATCCTTGGGTTGTTCTACGTAGATGCGGAACTGGCTAATGAACCTTTCTTTCAACATCTCCCATGAGCTGATAGACCCTTGGGGTAGATGGAAGAACCAGGAGGTAGCTAGATCTGCTAGGAATAGCGGAAAGCATTTACACAGTACCCCTTCTGTTGCTCCGCTCATGAGCATATGCTGGGTGTATCTTTGTAAGTGTACGATGGGGTCGGAAGTCCCCTTGTAAGGTTCCATGGTTGGCATTTTCCATTCCCGGGGGGTGATGGCAGTTTCGATATTGCGGGTGAAGGGGCTGGTGACCCTAGCGCCTATTCCTCGGTCCCTTTGCTCCCGCTGGACGCATTCTCTGAATAATCGTGCCATTCTTTCATCAGAATTTGGAGCGGATAAAAATGAACTTAGTTCTTCCCTGCGAGATCGATCTCGTCCAGATGACCTGTAGGGATGGTATAGTCTATCACTTCTGACGTTATCCAGTGGTTGCCTCCGGCTGCTCGGATGCATGCTAGGACCAGCTACAGTTGCCCCCTGCCTTGATCTTCCCCTGTGGGGTTCTGTTTCGAGCATTTCCATGGGGTCAACTTCGGGCTGGGTTCTAGCTCGGCTCCGTTCAGCGGGGTTTCTATGATTAGGTGGCATGACTGGCTCAGCTACATCCGACCCTCGCCTGGCGCCTCCCCCACTGGGTTCGGTTCCGAGGGCTTCCTCGAGTCGGAGTTCGGGCTGAGTCCGGGCGCGGCCCCTATCATTGTTATTCCTGTTGATGGCTTCCTCGAAGAGGGAAGATCTTTGCTGTCTCCGAGATCCTCCAGATTGGGATTCATCCCATGATTTAGTGTTGCGGTTGGATTCTTCGACATCCCTCAAGCGTGACATGAGTTGGTTCAACAAAGCTTCTTGTTGGGATGCGAAGCGGTTAGTCACTTCCACCACAACTCTGTCTAGGTCTGCTCTAGTGATTACTGCCGGTTGTTCCGCAGCAGGGGCTGTTGGAATTGCCTGATCTACCTGTGGCACTACTGCGGTAGTGGGATGGTTCTCTTGATCTGGATCCACTGGATTTAGAGCGCTGCTAATTGCAGCGTTCTTTCCCTTGTTGGCTTCTTTTCTTGGTTTGGAAGTCATGTTTCCTAGGCAATGAAGGATGCTATTTGGAAAGAAGGTTGAATGAGGGAAGCTGAAGCCTGAGTTCAATTCTCAGTGAAAGCACCAAAAATGTTTGCGCAAAAAATGGGCAAACACCTCCAAGTCGTGTGATTTAGTTGATTTTATGTGATTCTTAATGATTTAGATGAGTTATGTAAATATGAAAAAAGCAGGGGCTGAAATGTAAAAGACACGCAGATTTATAGTGGTTCGGCCAGAACGTGCCTACGTCCACTTTATATGTTATTATCTTCTTTGTTTCAGATTACAAGTACAATGCTTTGTGTACAAGTATATGAAAATAGTTTGAAAGTTCCTTCCGTGCTTGAGCTCTCAAACTTGTCTGCCATTGTTGTACCCCTGCTCCTCTATTTATAGAGTGAGGCTGGGGGCAGGCGTCCTGAATGTATATAGCTGCTGGTGGGCCCGGGCTGAAGCAATCTGGCCTGGTAGTTATCTGGTTCGGCGAGGCCTCATTCGGCATGGAGCTTGGATCGGTGGTAGGTCTAGACCGGTGGTAGGTGTGGACCGGTGGTAGGTGTGGACCGGTAGTGACTGTGGTTCGGTGTTAGATGGTGTGGGCTTTGGACCGGCAATGGCCTCGTCCGGTAGTAGTGGGGGATGTGTGGATCGGTAGTATGATTGGTTCGGCCACGATGGGAATGGGTTTGGTTCGGCCTTGATGGAGATGTGTTTGGTCCGGTGGCCGAATGGGAATGCCGAATGAGCTTGTATATTGCGAACGCCGGATGGACTTCTATGCTTGCATTGAGCCTTGTGTTTGTCGAACGTGGTGGGGGTTGTGAGCCCGGGTGAAACTGTGATTCCTTGGTCTCGAGATCTTCTGGGTGAGAATTCGCCCAACAGCCATAACCAGTCCAAACGAAGGCCTCAGTGAGTTCTATGGCTCTGACAGCTTTCAGCCGTCAATGGATTGTTTAATGCCCAAAAAAGACTATCCGGATATCAATCGGGTCTCGGAAGTTTTTTACCCTTCGTTTTTTCGACACGTGGATTTTTACGGTAAAACGAGAGTACCGTGGCTGGTCTTTGATTTACTATCGCTAGAGAGTGGTGCACCATGGTACCTTTCCGTTTCAAATCCATGCACGCATTTCAAAAAGTCGTACGACGCTAATTCGCCATTTCGGACGGATGCTCCACCTTGCACCGTGGATGTTGCACCCTGTAGATATCGATTATTCGGACGGCCATAACTTCTGGGTTGTTTAGAGTTACAGGAGCCATAACCAGTCAAAACGAAGGCCTCAGTGAGTTCTACCTCTCTGACAGCTTTCAGCTGTCATTGGATTGTTTAATGCCCAAAAAAGACTATCCGAATCTCACTCGGGTCTCGGAAGTTTTTTACCCTTCGTTTTTTCGACACGTGGATTTTCATGGTAAAACGGGAGTACCATGGCTGGTCTTCGATTTACCATCGCTGGAGTGTGGTGCACCATGGTACCGTTCCATTTCAAATCCATGCACGCATTTCAAAAAGTCGTAGGACACTGTTTCCCCATTTCGGACGGATGCTGCACCTTGCACCGTGGATGTTGCACCCTGTAGATATCGATTATTCGGACGGCCATAACTTCTGGCTCGTTTAGAGTTACAGGAGCCATAACCAGTCAAAACGAAGGCATCATTGAGTTCTACGGCTCTGACAGCTTTCAGCCGTCAATGGATTGTTTAATGTCTAAAAAAGACAATCCGAATCTCAATCGGGTCTTGGAAGTTTTTTACTCTTCGCTTTTTCGACACGTGGATTTTTACGGTAAAACGGGAGTACCGTGGCAGGTTTTCAATTTACCATCGCTGAAGAGTGGTGAACAATGGTACCATTCCGTTTCAAATCCATGCACGCATTTCAAAAAGTCGTACGACACTGTTTCGCCATTTCGGACGGATGTTGCACCTTGCACCAGTGATGTTGCACCCTGTAGATATCGATTATTCGGACGGCCATAACTTTTGACTCGTTTAGATTTGAGGAGCCATAACCAGTCAAAATGAAGGCCTCAGTGTGTTCTACGTCTCTGACAGCTTTCAGCCGTCAATGGATTGTTTAATGCCCAAAAAAGACTATCCGAATCTCAATCGGGTCTTTGAAGTTTTTTACCCTTCGTTTTTTCGACACGTGGATTTTTACGGTAAAACGGGATTACCGTGGTTGGTCTTCGTTTTACCATCGCTGGAGTGTGGTGCATTATGGTACCGTTCCGTTTAAAATCCATGCACGCATTTTAAAAAGTCTAACGACTCTGTTTCGCCATTTCGAACGGATGTTGCACCTTGCACCGTGGATGTTGCACCCTATAGATATCGATTATTCGGACGGCCATAACTTCTGGCTCGTTTAGAGATACGGGAGCCATAACCAGTCCAAACGAAGGCCTCAGTGAGTTCTACGGCTCTGACAGCTTTTAGCCGTCAATGGATTGTTTAATGCCCAAAAAAGACTATCCGAATCTCAATCGGGTCTTGGAAGTTTTTTACCCTTCGTTTTTTCGGCACGTGGATTTTTACGGTAAAACTGGGGTACCGTGGCTGGTCTTCGATTTACCATCGCTGGAGAGTGGTGCACCATAGTACCGTTCCGTTTCAAATCCATGCACGCATTTCAAAAAGTCATACGACACTGTTTCGCCATTTCGGACGGATGTTGCACCTTGCACCGTGGATGTTGCACCCTGTCGATATCGATTATTCCGACAGCCATAACTTCTGGCTCGTTTAGAGTTACGGGAGCCATAACCAGTCAAAATGAAGGCCTCTGTGAGTTCTACGGCTCTGATAGCTTTCAGCCGCCAATGGATTGTTTAATTCCCAAAAATGACTATCCGAATCTCAATCGGGTCTCGGATGTTTTTTACCCTTCGTTTATTCGACACTTGGATTTTTACGGTAAAACGGGGGTACCGTGGCTGGTCTTCGATTTACCATCACTGGAGAGTGGTGCACCATGGTACCGTTCCGTTTCAAATCCATGCACGCATTTCAAAAAGTCGTACGACGCTGTTTCTCCATTTCGGACGAATGCTGCACCTTGCACCGTGGATGTTGCACCCTGTAGATATCGATTATTCGGACGGCCATAACTTCTGGCTCGTTTAGAGTTACGGGAGCCATTACCAGTCAAAACGAAGGCCTCAGTGAGTTCTACGGCTCTGATGGCTTTTAGCCGTCAATGGATTGTTTAATACCCAAAGAAGACTATCCGAATCTCAATCGGGTCTCGAAAGTTTTTTACCCTTCGTTTTTACGACACGTGGATTTTTACAGTAAAACGGGAGTACAGTGGCTGGTCTTCGATTTACCATCGCTGGAGAGTGGTGCACCATGGTACCTTTCCGTTTCAAATCCATGCACGCATTTCAATAAGTCGCACGACACTGTTTCGCCATTTCGGACGGATGTTGCATCTTGCACCATGGATGTTGCACCCTGTAGATATCGATTATTCGGGCGGCCATAACTTCTACCTCGTTTAGAGTTACAGGAGCCATAACCAGTCAAAACGAAGGCCTCAGTGATTTCTGCGGCTCTGATAGCTTTCAGCCGTTAATGGATTGTATAATGCCCAAAAAGGACTATCCGAATCTCAATCGGGTCTCGGAAGTTTTTTACCCTTCGTTTTTTCGACACTTGGATTTTTACGGTAAAACGGGATTACCGTGGCTGGTCTTCGATTTACCATCGCTGGAGAGTGGTGCACCATGGTACCGTTCCATTTCAAATCCATGCACGCATTTCAAAAAGTCGTACGACACTTTTTCGCCATTTCAGACGGATGTTGCACCTTGCACCGTGGATGTTGCACCCTGTAGATATCGATTATTCGGACGGCCATAACTTCTGGCTTGTTTAGAGTTACGGGAGCCATAACCAGTGAAAACGAAGGCCTCAGTGAGTTCTACGGCTCTGACAGCTTTCAGCCGTCAATGGATTGTTTAATGCCTAAAAAAGACTATCCGAATCTCAATCGGGTCTTGGAAGTTTTTTACACTTCGTTTTTTCGACACGTGGATTTTTACGTTAAAACTGGAGTACCGTGGCTGGTCTTCGATTTACCATCGCCGGAGAGTGGTGCACCATGGTACCGTTCCGTTTCAAATCCATGCACGCATTTCAAAAAGTCGTACGACACTGTTTCGCCATTTCGGACGAATGTTGCACCTTGCACCATTGATGTTCACTCTGTAGATATCGATTATTCGGACGGCCATAACTTCTGGCTCGTTTAGAGTTACGGGAGCCATAACCAGTCAAAACGAAGGCCTCAGTGAGTTCTACGGCTCTAACAGCTTTCAGCCGTCAATGGATTGTTTAATGCCCAAAAAAGACTATCCGAATCTCAATCGGGTCTCGGAAGTTTTTTACCCTTCGTTTTTTCGACACGTGGATTTTTGCGGTAAAACGGGATTACCGTGGCTAGTCTTCGATTTACCGTCGCTGGAGAGTGGTGCATCATGGTACCGTTCCGTTTCAAATCCATGCACGCATTTCAAAAAGTCTAACGACGATGTTTCGCCATTTCGGACGGATGTTGCATCTTGCACCATGGATGTTGCACCCTGTAGATATCGATTATTCGGACGGCCATAACTTCTGGCTCGTTTAGAGCTACGGGAGCCATAACCAGTCCAAACGAAGACCTCAGTGAGTTCTACGGCTCTGACAGCTTTCAGCCGTCAATGGACTGTTTAATGCCCAAAAAAGACTATCCGAATCTCAATTGGTTCTCGGAAGTATTTTACCCTTCGTTTTTTCGACACGTGGATTTTTTGGTAAAACGGGAGTACCATGGCTGGTCTTTGATTTACCATCGCTGGAGAGTGGTGCACCATGGTACCGTTCCATTTCAAATCCATGCACGCATTTCGAAAAGTCTAACGACTCTGTTTCGCCATTTCGGACGGATGTTGCACCTTGCACCATGGATGTTGCACTCTGTAGATATCGATTAGTCGGACGGCCATAACTTCTTGTTCGTTTAAAGTTACGGTAGCCATAACCAGTCCAAACGAAGGCCTCAGTGAGTTCTATGGCTCTGACAGCTTTCAGCGGTCAATGGATTGTTTAATGCCCAAAAAAGACTATCCGAATCTCAATCGGGTCTCGAAAGTTTTTTAACCTTCGTTTTTTCGACACGTGGATTTTTACGGTAAAACGGGAGTACCGCGGCTGGTCTTCGATTTACCATCGCTGGAGAGTGGTGCATCATGGTACCGTTCCATTCAAATCCATGCACGCATTTCAAAAAGTCGTACGACACTGTTTCGCCATTTCGGATGGATGTTGCACCTTGCACCGTGGATGTTGCACCCTATAGATATCGATTATTCGGACGGCCATAACTTCTGGCTCGTTTAGATTTACGGGAGCCATAACCAGTCAGAACGAAGGCCTCAGTGAGTTCTTAGGCTCTGACAGCTTTCAGCCGTCAATGGATTGTTTAATGCCCAAAAAAGACTATTCGAATCTCAATCGGGTTTCGAAAGTTTTTTACCCTTCGTTTTTTCGACACGTGGATTTTTACGGTAAAACGAGAGTACCGTGGCTGGTCTTCGATTTACCATTGCTAGAGAGTGGTGCACCATAGTACCGTTCCGTTTCAAATCCATGCACGCATTTCAAAAAGTCGTACGACGCTGTTTCGCCATTTCGGACGGATGCTGCACCTTGCACCGTGGATGTTGCACCCTGTAGATATCGATTATTCGGACGGCCATAACTTCTGGGTCGTTTAGAGTTACGGGAGCCATAACCAGTCAAAACGAAGGCCTAAGTGAGTTCTACGCTTTGACAGCTTTCAGCTGTCATTGGATTGTTTAATGCCCAAAAAAGACTATCCGAATCTCACTCGGGTCTCGGAAGTTTTTTACCCTTCGTTTTTTCGACACGTGGATTTTTACGGTAAAACGGGAGTACCATGGCTGGTCTTCGTTTACCATCGCTGGAGAGTGGTGCACCATTGTACCGTTCCGTTTCAAATCCATGCACGCATTTCAAAAAGTCGTAGGACACTGTTTCCCCATTTCGGACGGATGTTGCACCTTGCACTGTGGATGTTGCACCTTGCACTGTGGATGTTGCACCCTGTAGATATCGATTATTCGGACGGCCATAACTTCTGGCTCGTTTAGAGTTACAGGAGCCATAACCAGTCAATCGAAGGCATCAGTGAGTTCTACGGCTATGACAGCTTTCAGCCGTCAATGGATTGTTTAATGTCTAAAAAAGACTATCCGAATCTCAATCGGGTCTCGGAAGTTTTTTACTCTTCGTTTTTTCGACACGTGGATTTTTACGGTAAAACGGGGGTACCGTGGCTGGTCATCGATTTACCATCGCTGGAGAGTGGTGCACCATGGTACCGTTCCGTTTCAAATCCATGCACGCATTTCAAAAAGTCGTACGACACTGTTTCGCCATTTCGGACGGATGTTGCACCTTGCACGATTGATGTTCACTCTGTAGATATCGACTATTCGGACGGCCATAACTTCTGGCTCGTTTAGAGTTACGGGAGCCATAACCAGTCAAAACGAAGGCTTCAGTGAGTTTTACGGCTCTGATAGCTTTCAGCCGTCAATGGATTGTTTAATGCCCAAAAAAGACTATCCGAATCTCAATCGGGTCTCGAAAGTTTTTTACCCTTCGTTTTTTCGACACGTTGATTTTTGCGGTTAAACGGGATTACCGTGGCTGGTCTTCGATTTACCGTCGCTGGAGAGTGGTGCATCATGGTACCGTTCCGTTTCAAATCCATTCACGCATTTCAAAAAGTCTAACGACGCTGTTTCGTCATTTCGGACGGATGTTGCACCTTGCACCATGGATGTTGCACCCTGTAGATATCGATTATTCGGACGGCCATAACTTCTGGCTCGTTTAGAGTTACGGGAGCCATAACCAGTCCAAACGAAGACCTCAGTGAGTTCTACGGCTCTGACAGCTTTCAGCCGTCAATGGACTGTTTAATGCCCAAAAAAGACTATCCGAATCTCAATCGGGTCTCGGAAGTTTTTTAACCTTCGTTTTTTCGACACGTGGATTTTTACGGTAAAACGGGAGTACCGTGGCTGGTCTTCGATTTACCATCGCTGGAGAGTGGTGCACCATGGTACCGTTCCATTTCAAATCCATGCACGCATTTCGAAAAGTCATACGACACTGTTTCGCCTTTTCGGATGGATGTTGCACCTTGCACCGTGGATGTTGCACCCTGTAGATATCGATTATTCGGACGGCCATAACTTCTGGCTCGTTTAGAGTTACGGGAGCCATAACCAGTCAGAACGAAGGCCTCAGTGATTTATTAGGCTCTGACCGCTTTCAGCCGTCAATGGATTGTTTAATGCCCAAAATAGACTATTCGAATCTCAATCGGGTTTCGAAAGTTTTTTACCCTTCGTTTTTTCGACACGTGAATTTTTACGGTAAAACGAGAGTACCGTGGCTGGTCTTCGATTTACCATCGCTTGAGAGTGGTGCACCATGGTACCGTTCCGTTTCAAATCCATGCACGCATTTCAAAAAGTCGTACGACGCTGTTTCGCCATTTCGGACGGATGCTGCACCTTGCACTGTGGATGTTGCACCCTGTAGATATCGATTATTCGGACGGCCATAACTTCTGGGTCCTTTAGAGTTACGGGAGCCATAACCAGTCAAAACGAAGGCCTCAGTGAGTTCTACGTCTCTGATAGCTTTCAGCTGTCATTGGATTGTTTAATGCCCAAAAAGGACTATCCGAATCTCACTCGGGTCTCGGAAGTTTTTTACCCTTCGTTTTTTCGACACGTGGATTTTTACGGTAAAACGGGAGTACCATGGCTGGTCTTCGATTTACCATCGCTGGAGAGTGGTGCACCATGGTACCGTTCCATTTCAAATCCATGCACGCATTTCAAAAAGTCGTAGGACACTGTTTCCCCATTTCGGACGGATGTTGCACCTTGCACCGTGGATGTTGCACCCTGTAGATATCGACTATTCGGACGGCCATAACTTCTGGCTCGTTTAGAGTTATGGGAGCCATAACCAGTCAAAACGAAGGCCTCAGTGAGTTCTACGGCTCTGACTGCTTTCAGCCGTCAATGGATTGTTTAATGCCCAAAAAAGACTATCCGAATCTCACTCGGGTCTCGGAAGTTTTTTACCATTCGTTTTTCGACACGTGGATTTTTACGGTAAAACGGGGGTACCGTGGCTGGTCTTCGATTTACCATCGCTGGAGGGTGGTGCACAATGGTACCATTCCGTTTCAAATCCATACACGCATTTCAAAAAGTCGTACGACACTATTTTGCCATTTCGGACGAATGTTGCACCTTGCACCATTGATGTTCACTCTATAGATATCGATTATTCGGACGGCCATAACTTTTGGCTCGTTTAGAGTTACGGGAGCCATAACCAGTCAAAACGAAGGCCTCAGTGAGTTCTACGGCTCTGACAGCTTTCAGCCGTCAATGGATTGTTTAATGCCCAAAAAAGACTATCCGAATCTCAATCGGGTCTCGGAAGTTTTTTACCCTTCGTTTTTTCGACACGTGGATTTTTGCGGTAAAACGGGATTACCGTGGCTGGTCTTCGATTTACCGTCGCTGGAGAGTGGTGCATCATGGTACCGTTCCGTTTCAAATCCATGCACGCATTTCAAAAAGTCTAACGACGATGTTTCGCCATTTCGGACGGATGCTGCACCTTGCACCGTGGATGTTGCACCCTGTAGATATCGATTATTCGGACGGCCATAACTTCTGGGTCGTTTAGAGTTACGGGAGCCATAACCAGTCAAAACGAAGGCCTAAGTGAGTTCTACGCTTTGACAGCTTTCAGCTGTCATTGGATTGTTTAATGCCCAAAAAAGACTATCTGAATCTCACTCGGGTCTCGGAAGTTTTTTACCCTTCGTTTTTTCGACACGTGGATTTTTACGGTAAAACGGGAGTACCATGGCTGGTCTTCGTTTACCATCGCTGGAGAGTGGTGCACCATGGTACCGTTCCGTTTCAAATCCATGCACGCATTTCAAAACGTCGTAGGACATTGTTTCCCCATTTCGGACGGATGTTGCACCTTGCACCGTGGATGTTGCACCCTGTAGATATCGATTATTCGGACGTCCATAACTTCTGGCTCGTTTAGAGTTACGGGAGCCATAACCAGTCAAAACGAAGGCATCAGTGAGTTCTACGGCTCTGACAGCTTTCAGCCGTCAATGGATTGTTTAATGTCTAAAAAAGACTATCCGAATCTCAATCGGGTCTCGGAAGTTTTTTACTCTTCGTTTTTTCGACACGTGGATTTTTACGGTAAAACGGGGGTACCGTGGCTGGTCTTCGATTTACCATCGCTGGAGAGTGGTGCACCATGGTACCGTTCCGTTTCAAATCCATGCACGCATTTCAAAAAGTCGTACGACACTGTTTCGCCATTTTGGACGGATGTTGCACCTTGCACGATTGATGTTCACTCTGTAGATATCGATTATTCGGACGGCCATAACTTCTGGCTCGTTTAGAGTTACGGGAGCCATAACCAGTCAAAACAAAGGCCTCAGTGAGTTCTACGGCTCTGACAGCTTTCAGCCGTCAATGGATTGTTTAATGCCCAAAAAAGACTATCCGAATCTCAATCGGGTCTCGGAAGTTTTTTACCCTTCGTTTTTTCGACACGTGGATTTTTGCGGTAAAATGGGATTACCGTGGCTGGTCTTCGATTTACCATCGCTGGAGAGTGGTGCATCATGGTACCGTTCCATTTCAAATCCATGCACGCATTTCAAAAAGTCTAACGACGCTGTTTCATCATTTCGGACGGATGTTGCACCTTGCACCATGGATGTTGCACCCTGTAGATATCGATTATTCGGACGGCCATAACTTCTGGCTCGTTTAGAGTTACGGGAGCCATAACCAGTCCAAACGAAGACCTCAGTGAATTCTACGGCTCTAACAGCTTTCAGCCGTCAATGGACTGTTTAATGCCCAAAAAAGACTATCCGAATCTCAATCGGTTCTCGGAAGTTTTTTACCCTTCGTTTTTTCGACACGTGGATTTTTTGGTAAAACGGGAGTACCATGGCTGGTCTTTGATTTACCATCGCTGGAGAGTGGTGCACCATGGTACCGTTCCATTTCAAATCCATGCACACATTTCGAAAAGTCTAACGACTCTGTTTCGCCATTTCGGACGGATGTTGCACCTTGCACCGTGGATGTTGCACTCTGTAGATATCGATTAGTCGGACAGCCATAACTTCTTGTTTGTTTAAAGTTCCGGTAGCCATAACCAGTCCAAACGAAGGCCTAAGTGAGTTCTATAGCTCTGACAGCTTTCAGCCGTCAATGGATTGTTTAATGCCCAAAAAAGACTATCCGAATCTCAATCGGGTCTCGGAAGTTTTTTAACCTTCGTTTTTTCGACATGTGGATTTTTACGGTAAAACGGGAGTACCGTGGCTGGTCTTCGATTTACCATCGCTGGAGAGTGGTGCACCATGGTACCGTTCCATTTCAAATCCATGCACGCATTTCAAAAAGTCGTACGACACTGTTTCGCCTTTTCGGATGGATGTTGCACCTTGCACCGTGGATGTTGCACCCTGTAGATATCGATTATTCGGACGGCCATAACTTCTGGCTCGTTTAGAGTTACGGGAGCCATAACCAGTCAGAACGAAGGCCTCAGTGAATTATTAGGCTCTGACAGCTTTCAGCCGTCAATGGATTGTTTAATAAACAAAAAAGACTATTCGAATCTCAATCGGGTTTCGAAAGTTTTTTACCCTTCGTTTTTTCGACACGTGAATTTTTACGGTAAAACGAGAGTACCGTGGCTGGTCTTCGATTTACCATCGCTAGAGAGTGGTGCACCATGGTACCGTTCCGTTTCAAATCCATGCACGCATTTCAAAAAGTCGTACGACGCTGTTTCGCCATTTCGGACGGATGCTGCACCTTGCACCGTGGATGTTGCACCCTGTAGATATCGATTATTCGGGCGGCCATAACTTCTGGGTCCTTTAGAGTTACGGGAGCCATAACCAGTCAAAACGAAGGCCTCAGTGAGTTCTACGTCTCTGATAGCTTTCAGCTGTCATTGGATTGTTTAATGCCCAAAAAAGACTATCCGAATCTCACTCGGGTCTCGGAAGTTTTTTACCCTTCGTTTTTTCGACACGTGGATTTTTACGGTAAAACGGGAGTACCATGGCTGGTCTTCGATTTACCATCGCTGAAGAGTGGTGCACCATGGTACCGTTCCGTTTCAAATCCATGCACGCATTTCAAAAAGTCGTAGGACACTGTTTCCCCATTTCGGACGGATGTTGCACCTTGCACCGTGGATGTTGCACCCTGTAGATATCGATTATTCGGACGGCCATAACTTCTGGCTCGTTTAGAGTTACGGGAGCCAAAACCAGTCAAAACGAAGGCCTCAGTTAGTTCTACGGCTTTGACAGCTTTCAGCCGTCAATGGATTGATTAATGCCCAAAAAAGACTATCTGAATCTCACTCGGGTCTCGGAAGTTTTTTACCATTCGTTTTTCGACACGTGGATTTTTACGGTAAAACGGGGGTACCGTGGCTGGTCTTCGATTTACCATCGCTGGAGGGTGGTGCACAATGGTACCGTTCCGTTTCAAATCCATGCACGCATTTCAAAAAGTCTAATGACGCTGTTTCGCCATTTCGGACGGATGTTGCACCTTGCACCGTGGATGTTGCACCCTGTAGATATCGATTATTCGGACGGCCATAACTTCTGGCTCGTTTAGAGTTACGGGAGCCATAACCAGTCAAAACGAAGGCCTCAGTGAGTTCTATGGCTCTGACTGCTTTCAGCCGTCAATGGATTGTTTAATGCCCAAAAAAGACTATCCGAATCTCACTCGGGTCTCGGAAGTTTTTTACCCTTCATTTTTCGACACGTGGATTTTTACGGTAAAACGGTGGTACCGTGGCTGGTCTTCGATTTACCATCGCTGGAGGGTGGTGCGCAATGGTACCGTTCCGTTTCAAATCCATGCACGCATTTCAAAAAGTCTAACGACGCTGTTTCGCCATTTCGGACGGATGTTGCACCTTTCACCGTGGATGTTGCACCCCGTAGATATCGATTATTCGGACGGCCATAACTTCTGGCTCGTTTAGAGTTACGGAAGCCATAACCAGTCCAAACGAAGGCCTCAGTGAGTTCTACGGCTCTGACTGCTTTCAGCCGTCAATGGACTGTTTAATGCCCAAAAAAGACTATCCGAATCTCAATCGGGTCTCGAAAGTTTTTTAACCTTCGTTTTTTCGACACGTGGATTTTTATGGTAAAACGGGAGTACCGTGGCTGGTCTTCGATTTACCATCGCTGGAGAGTGGTGCACCATGGTATCGTTCCATTTCAAATCCATGCACGCATTTCAAAAAGTCGTACGACACTGTTTCGCCATTTCGGATGGATGTTGCACCTTGCACCGTGGATGTTGCACCCTGTAGATATCGATTATTCGAACGGCCATAACTTCTGGCTCGTTTAGAGTTACGGGGGCCATAACCAGTCAGAACGAACGCCTCAGTGAGTTCTACGGCTCTGACAGCTTTCAGCCGTCATTGGATTGTTTAATGCCCAAAAAAGACTATTCGAATCTGAATCGGGTCTCGAAAGTTTTTTACCCTTCGTTTTTTCGACACGTGGATTTTTACGGTAAAACGAGAGTACCATGGCTGGTCTTCGATTTACCATCGCTAGAGAGTGGTGCACCATGGTACCGTTCCGTTTCAAATCCATACACGCATTTCAAAAAGTCGTACGACGCTGTTTCGCCATTTTGGACGGATGCTGCACCTTGCACCGTGGATGTTGCACCCTGTAGATATCGATTATTCGGACGGCCATAACTTCTGGGTCGTTTAGAGTTACGGGAGCCATATCCAGTCAAACCGAAGGCCTCATTGAGTTCTACGTCTCTGACAGCTTTCAGCGGTCATTGGATTGTTTAATGCCCAAAAAAGACTATCCGAATCTCACTCGGGTCTCGGAAGTTTTTTACCCTTCGTTTTTTCGACACGTGGATTTTTACGGTAAAACGGGAGTACCATGGCTGGTCTTCGATTTACCATCGCTGGAGAGTGGTGCACCATGGTACCGTTCCGTTTCAAATCCATGCACGCATTTCAAAAAGTCGTAGGACACTGTTTCCCCATTTCGAACGGATGTTGCACCTTGCACCGTGGATGTTGCACCCTGTAGATATCGATTATTCGGACGGCCATAACATCTGGGTCGTTTAGAGTTACGGGAGCCAAAACCAGTCAAAACGAAGGCCTCAGTGAGTTCTACGTCTCTTACAGCTTTAAGCTGTCATTGGATTGTTTAATGCCCAAAAAAGACTATCTGAATCTCACTCGGGTCTCGGAAGTTTTTTACCCTACGTTTTTTCGACACGTGGATTTTTATGGTAAAACGGGTGTACCGTGGCTGGTCTTCGATTTACCATCGCTGGGGAGTGGTGCACCATGGTACCGTTCCATTTCAAATCCATGCACGCATTTCAAAAACTCGTACGACACTGTTTCGCCATTTCGGACGGATGTTGCACCTTGCACCGTGGATGTTGCACCCTGTAGATATCGATTATTCGGACGGCCATAACTTCTGGCTCGTTTAGAGTTACGGGAGCCATAACCAGTCAAAACGAAGGCCTCAGTGAGTTCTATGGCTCTGACTGCTTTCAGCCGTCAATGGATTGTTTAATGCCCAAAAAAGACTATCCGAATCTCACTCGGGTCTCGGAAGTTTTTTACCCTTCATTTTTCGACACGTGGATTTTTACGGTAAAACGGTGGTACCGTGGCTGGTCTTCGATTTACCATCGCTGGAGGGTGGTGCGCAATGGTACCGTTCCGTTTCAAATCCATGCACGCATTTCAAAAAGTCTAACGACGCTGTTTCGCCATTTCGGACGGATGTTGCACCTTTCACCGTGGATGTTGCACCCTGTAGATATCGATTATTCGGACGGCCATAACTTCTGGCTCGTTTAGAGTTACGGAAGCCATAACCAGTCCAAACGAAGGCCTCAGTGAGTTCTACGGCTCTGACAGCTTTCAGCCGTCAATGGACTGTTTAATGCCCAAAAAAGACTATCCGAATCTCAATCGGGTCTCGAAAGTTTTTTAACCTTCGTTTTTTCGACACGTGGATTTTTATGGTAAAACGGGAGTACCGTGGCTGGTCTTCGATTTACCATCGCTGGAGAGTGGTGCACCATGGTATCGTTCCATTTCAAATCCATGCACGCATTTCAAAAAGTCGTACGACACTGTTTCGCCATTTCGGATGGATGTTGCACCTTGCACCGTGGATGTTGCACCCTGTAGATATCGGTTATTCGGACGGCCATAACTTCTGGCTCGTTTAGAGTTACGGGGGCCATAACCAGTCAGAACGAACGCCTCAGTGAGTTCTACGGCTCTGACAGCTTTCAGCCGTCAATGGATTGTTTAATGCCCAAAAAAGACTATTCGAATCTGAATCGGGTCTCGAAAGTTTTTTACCCTTCGTTTTTTCGACACGTGGATTTTTACGGTAAAACGAGAGTACCATGGCTGGTCTTCGATTTACCATCGCCAGAGAGTGGTGCACCATGGTACCGTTCCGTTTCAAATCCATACACGCATTTCAAAAAGTCGTAGGACGCTGTTTCGCCATTTCGGACGGATGCTGCACCTTGCACCGTGGATGTTGCACCCTGTAGATATCGATTATTCGGACGGCCATAACTTCTGGGTCGTTTAGAGTTACGGGAGCCATAACCAGTCAAACCGAAGGCCTCATTGAGTTCTACGTCTCTGACAGCTTTCAGCGGTCATTGGATTGTTTAATGCCCAAAAAAGACTATCCGAATCTCACTCGGGTCTCGGAAGTTTTTTACCCTTCGTTTTTTCGACACGTGGATTTTTACGTTAAAACGGGAGTACCATGGCTGGTCTTCGATTTACCATCGCTGGAGAGTGGTGCACCATGGTACCGTTCCGTTTCAAATCCATGCACGCATTTCAAAAAGTCGTAGGACACTGTTTCCCCATTTCGAACGGATGTTGCACCTTGCACCGTGGATGTTGCACCCTGTAGATATCGATTATTCGGACGGCCATAACATCTGGGTCGTTTAGAGTTACGGGAGCCAAAACCAGTCAAAACGAAGGCCTCAGTGAGTTCTACGTCTCTTACAGCTTTAAGCTGTCATTGGATTGTTTAATGCCCAAAAAAGACTATCTGAATCTCACTCGGGTCTCGGAAGTTTTTTACCCTACGTTTTTTCGACACGTGGATTTTTACGGTAAAACGGGTGTACCGTGGCTGGTCTTCGATTTACCATCGCTGCGGAGTGGTGCACCATGGTACCGTTCCATTTCAAATCCATGCACGCATTTCGAAAACTCGTACGACACTGTTTCGCCATTTCGGACGGATGTTGCACCTTGCACCGTGGATGTTGCACCCTGTAGATATCGATTATTCGGACGACCATAACTTCTGGCTCGTTTAGAGTTACGGGAGCCATAACCAGTCAAAACAAAGGCCTCAGTGAGTTCTACGGCTCTGACTGCTTTCAGCCGTCAATGGATTGTTTAATGCCCAAAAAAGACTATCCGAATCTCAATCGGGTCTCGGAAGTTTTTTACCCTTCGTTTTTTCGACACGTGGATTTTTACGGTAAAACGGGATTACCGTGGCTGGTCTTCGATTTACCATCGCTGGAGTGTGGTGCATTATGGTACCGTTCCGTTTAAAATCCATGCACGCATTTCAAAAAGTCTAACGACTCTGTTTCGCCATTTCGAACGGATGTTTCACCTTGCACCGTGGATGTTGCACCCTATAGATATCGATTATTCGGACGGCCATAACTTCTGGCTCGTTTAGAGTTACGGGAGCCATAACCAGTCCAAACGAAGGCCTCAGTGAGTTCTACGGCTGTGACAGCTTTCATCCGTCAATGGATTGTATAATGCCCAAAAAAGACTATCCGAATCTCAATCGGGTCTCGGATGTTTTTTACCCTTCGTTTTTTCGGCACGTGGATTTTTACGGTAAAACGGGGGTACCGTGGCTGGTCTTCGATTTACCATCGCTGGAGAGTGGTGCACCATTGTACCGTTCCGTTTCAAATCCATGCACGCATTTAAAAAAAGTCATACTACACTGTTTTGCCATTTCGAACGGATGTTGCACCTTGCACCGTGGATGTTGCACCCTGTAGATATCGATTATTCGGACAGCCATAACTTATGGCTCGTTTAGAGTTACGGGAGCCATAACCAGTCAAAACGAAAGCCTCGGTGAGTTCTACGGCTCTGACAGCTTTCAGCCGCCAATGGATTGTTTAATGCCCAAAAAAGACTATCCGAATCTCAATCGGGTCCTGGATGTTTTTTACGCTTCGTTTTTTCGACACGTGGATTTTTACGGTAAAACGGGAGTACCGTGGCTGGTCTTCGATTTACCATCGGTGGAGAGTGGTGCACCATGGTACCGTTACGTTTCAAATCCATGCACGCATTTCAAAAAGTCGTACGACGCTGTTTCGCCATTTCGGACGAATGCTGCACCTTGCACCGTGGATGTTGCACCCTGTAGATATCGATTATTCGGACGGCCATAACTTCTGGGTCGTTTAGAGTTACGGGAGCCATAACCAGTCAAAACGAAGGCCTCGGTGAGTTCTACGGCTCTGACGGCTTTTAGCCATCAATGGTTTGTCTAATATCCAAAAAAGACTATCCGAATCTCAATCGGGTCTCGGAAGTTTTTTACCCTTCGTTTTATCGACACGTGGATTTTTACGGTAAAACGGGAGTACCGTGGCTGGTCTTCGATTTACCACCGCTGGAGATTGGTGCACCATGGTACCGTTCCGTTTCAAATCCATGCACGCATTTCAATAAGTCGTACGACACTGTTTCGCCTTTTCGGACGGATGTTGCACCTTGCACCGTGGATGTTGCACCCAGTAGATATCGATTATTCGGACGGCCATAACTTCTACCTCGTTTAGAGTTACGGGAGCCATAACCAGTAAAAACGAAGGCCTCAGTGATTTCTATGGCTCTGACAGCTTTCAGCCGTCAATGGATCGTATAATGCCCAAAAAAGACGATCCGAATCTCAATCGGGTCTCGAAAGTTTTTTACACTTCGTTTTTTCGACACTTGGATTTTTACGCTAAAACGGGATTACCGTGGCTGGTCTTCGATTTATCATCGCTGGAGAGTGGTGCACCATGGTACCGTTCCATTTCAAATCCATGCACGCATTTCAAAAAGTCGTACGACACTGTTTCGCCATTTCAGACGGATGTTGCACCTTGCACCGTGGATGTTGCACCCTGTAGATATCGATTATTCGGACGGCCATAACTTCTGGCTCGTTTAGAGTTACGGAAGCCATAACGAGTCAAAACGAAGGCCACAGTGAGTTCTACGACTCTAACAGCTTTCAGCCATCAATGGATTGTTTAATGCCTAAAAAAGACTATCCGAATCTCAGTTGGGTCTCGGAAGTTTTTTACACTTCGTTTTTTCGACACGTGGATTTTTATGTTAAAACGGGAGTACCGCGGCTGGCCTTCGATTTACCATCGCTGGAGAGTGGTGCACCATGGTACCGTTCCATTTCAAATCCATGCACGCATTTCAAAAAGTCGTACGACACTGTTTCGCCATTTCGGACGGATGTTGCACCTTGCACCATTGATGTTCACTCTGTAGATATCGATTATTCGGACGGCCATAACTTCTGGCTCGTTTAGAGTTACGGGAGCCGTAACCAGTCAAAACGAAGGCCTCAGTGAGTTCTACGGCTCTGACAGCTTTCAGCTGTCAATGGATTGTTTAATGCCCAAAAAAGACTATCCGAATCTCAATCGGGTCTCGGAAGTTTTTTACCCTTCGTTTTTTCGACACGTGGATTTTGCGGTAAAACGGGATTACCGTGGCTGGTCTTCGATTTACCGTCGCTGGAGAGTGGTGCATCATGGTACCGTTCCGTTTCAAATCCATGCACGCATTTCAAAAAGTCTGACGACGTTGTTTCGCCATTTCGGACGGATGTTGCACCTTGCACCATGGATGTTGCACCCTGTAGATATCGATTATTCGGACGGCCATAACTTCTGGCTCGTTTAGAGTTACGGGAGCCATAACCAGTCCAAACGAAGTCCTCATTGAGTTCTACGGCTATTACAGCTTTCAGCCGTCAATGGACTGTTTAATGCCCAAAAAAGACTATCTGAATCTCAATCGGTTCTCGGAACTTTTTTACCCTTCGTTTTTTCGACACGTGGATTTTTAAGGTAAAACGGGAGTACCATGGCTGGTCTTCGATTTACCATCGCTGGAGAGTGGTGCTCCATGGTACCGTTCCGTTTCAAATCCATGCACGCATTTCAAAAGGTCGTACGACAATGTTTCGCCATTTCGGACGGATGTTGCACCTTGCACCGTGGATGTTGCACCCTGTAGATATCGATTATTCGGACGGCCATAACTTCTGGCTCGTTTAGAGTTACGGGAGCCATAACTAGTCAAAGCGAAGGCCTCGTCGAGTTCTACGGCTCTGACAGCTTTCAGCCGTCAATGGATTGTTTAATGCCCAAAAAAGACTATCCGAATCTCAATCGGGTCTCGGAAGTTTTTTACCCTTCGTTTTTTCTACACGTGGATTTTTACGGTAAAACGGGAGTACCATGGCTGGTCTTCGATTTACCATCGCTGGAGAGTGGAGCACCATGGTACCGTTCCATTTCAAATCCATGCACGCATTTCAAAAACTCGTACGACGCTGTTTCGCCATTTCGGACGGATGCTACACCTTGCACCGTGGATGTTGCACCCTGTAGATATCAATTATTCGGACGGCCATAACTTCTAGCTCGTTTAGAGCTACGGTAACTTTTTGCGCCAAAATTGGTCGCAAACACCCAATAGTCGTGAAAGCACCCGTTTATCAACACAAATCAACAACAATCAATATAGAATTCAGATCTAAGCAACAACAATCACAATAACTTGCAGATAACAATCACAAACACAAGATTTATAGTGGTTCGGCGATCTTGCCTACGTCCACTTTGAAGGTTTCTCTCTTCATTGCTTTGCTTGATGATATTAATCGATTACAGTAGATGATCACTTTGAAATCTGAATACAACAGCGATAATGAAGTATGGAATTCAATCCGGCAGAGTCAGGACGTTCAATGGTGGAAGCTCCGAAAGATCCCCCTTTCTAAAGGCTTCAGGGGGCTATTTATAGGCTTTGGAGACCCAGATCTCGCTCAAACTTCGGGAGACTTCTTCTGGCACGTGAGTGGGCCCACGCGACCGACCCCACCAAGTTTCGACTCGATCTGACATCGATTTGAAGTGATTTCGAACCCATCAAGAAATGGTCCAATCGAGCTGAAACATGGCAGGAACAATCTTTACCTTGTATGGAAGCTATTGTGAAAATTTCGTTGCATTTGGATCAGTAGCTTAGGAGATATGATCGATTCGAGTTGATGAATCTCGCTCGGCTGTTTCGTTCGAACCCATGACTTCGAACCCATGCATTCGAATCGATGGAAGCACGTGGTACTGTAGTGACGTAGCGCGCACTCCTCGCATCGATCCTACTTTTTTTCCGTGTTGACCGCTTCGAATCCATGTATATCGACGCATTCAAACCGATGGGTGACACGTCACTAGGGGGTGGTTTCCAATGAGCGATTGTTCATGGATTCGAACCTGATGGAGGCGATCGATACGAAGCAGTGCTTGGTCGTGGGACCGATCGATTCGAAGTTACCGATGGTGATGGATTCGAAGTACAAGCGGTGATGGGTTCGAATCTTATGGATTCGAAGTGAGCGAGGCGTTGTCATGCTGAGTGGATGTCCATCTCATCGATTCGTACTCGATCGATTCGAAGCGAACAATACTACTGATTGTTTCGAATGCGATCGATTCTAAACGCGTGGAGCCTAATGGGTTCGAACAAGGCTTGATGGGTTCGAACCCTATCGGTTCGAAATGGACATCTACTCAGCAAACCAATGGTTTCGAACACTGTGAACTTTGGCTAACTTGCATCGATCATATCTTGTCCATACGAACTCCGATTAACCTGAAATTTGAAACACTGGCTTTCACGGTCTTGCTTGTCATGTCCCATCAATTATAGCCTGATCCGGGCTCGGACAAAATTCATCGAAATCCATAGTGAAGTGGAATGCAACCGATCTCTGAGGCGAATTGTCTTTTTCTTTTGACCAATCTTTTGGTATCACGGCTTTGCCAAAAAGCGGGATAACATCTTGCCCCCCAAAACATGCCTTGCGGTAGGAAGGTGTGTTTTGTAATGCCTTGAGTTGGATGTTCGTATCCCATCATCGACCTGTAAAGAACTTGACAGTGTCATATGACCTCAAATGATGATCGTTCGGGATCGCATGCCATTTGAGGTGAATCGGGACCGTTCGCGGTCTGCGCCGTTCGTGGCAAAGGATGGAATTGGGCCGTTCGCGGTCGATGCCGTTCGCGGCGAATGGTGATCGTTCGCGATCAAGTGCCGTTCAAGGCGAAGGGTGACCATTCGGGGTCGGATTTCATACTGAGTGAATCACGACCGTTCGCGGTCGGTGCCGTTCGAGGCGGATTGTGATCGTTCGCGATCGTATGCCGTTCGAGGCGAATTGTGATCGTTCGCGACCGTATGCCGTTCGAGGCGGATTATGTGTGCCCGGGGGGGACTTAGTATTATCAATGTCGGAGTTCATGTTCGGGGGAGTTTCTGAATCAAAGAACCTGGCGGTTCATCGCCACATAGAAGGTGCTCATGGACCGTTCGCGACCCAACGAGCATAAAAGTAAACTCTTTCATGGAATTGCAAATATCAAAGCAATGGTTATACAAATCTCACAACAGAAATGTCCATACAAACAGAGTCTAGATGTTCAAATCAAAATCAAAGCAGAAAGTAAAGCAGGGATGTCAAAGTGTAAACTCTCACTATGATGCGCTGGTAGTCATTCAGAGCATGCCTATGGATCGTACGCGATCGCTCACATGTGTAAATGATTTAACCGCATTAGTGAGAGGTTTACAACTTGTTCATCGTTATTTTAATCAATCAATGGATAATCATACGTTGTCCCGACTCATGGCCACCTCTAGTCGAGGTAGATGGCGGGCGCTCTGGCTCCACTGCTGGAGTCCGTTTCCTCACATACTGAAGGAGCATACCGTTCCTGATATGTCCTTCCACCTCGTCCTTCAGATGCCTGCAATCATTAGTGTTATGACCGTTCAATTCATGAAATATGCAATACTTATCTGATTTCCTTTCGTCAGAAGTTGGGTCCCTTCGCATTGGCCTACGATATGGAACCTGCTCTTTGGTATCCTGATAAATTCGTTCCAAGCTTTCATTCAGCTCAGTGTATGTGGTGAATCTTGGTTCCTTTCGTGGTCGCATCGACCTTTTATAGCCACTCTCAACCTTTCGCTTTCCTTTGCCAGCTTTCGTACCCTTCTCAGGAGGATTTCCATCTTTGACCGTGTAAACATTGAGCTCATCTCCTTCTTCTCTTTCCGCACTTGCATCTTCCAATCGTAAGAACTTTTCCGCCTAATGATAGAATTCTCCTAGATCCATAGGTGGATCTTTTGTCAATGAATTTTTGAAATCCGTGCCATCAGCTATCCCGGAAACGGCTGCCATCATAACCATGGATGGATCTGGCCGATCCACCGATGCCGCTGCCGCATTGAATCGCGTCAGAAAACTTCTCAAAGCCTCTCCAGCCTTCTGCTTCAAAATTGCCAAACTCATTATGCTTTTGGGTCTTGCAATGTGAACCCTAAATTGTCTCATGAATCTTTCCGTCAAGTCTGCCCATGTTCCTATGGAGCCGCTCTCTAGTTGCCTAAACCATAATGCTGCGATATCCGTTAGATATAATGGAAAGCATCGGGCCATAACCTCTTGTGATGCCCCCAGCACCTCCATATGCCTCATGTACCTCGTCAAATGGACTGCGGATCCGTCCTCCCATCATACATCTCTATTGATGGAAACTTAAACTCTGGTGGGTTCCTAGCCATCCTAATTGCTAGAGAAAAGGGACTCCTGTTTATGTCTTCAAGATCTTTGTTCGTTAATCCGCCTCTCATGGCTCGCCTAACCATTTGGGCCAATTTATCTTCGTCTCCAAGATGCAATCCTCGTTCATTGCTCTCAACCTGCCCCCCGAGTTCACGAGGGAACTCTGAAATCTGCCCCCTTGACTGAGCATTCATTCCTCTGCTGTGTCCAGGTTGCGCAGATACTCCTCTTTCTCTCTCCAAAACTGGATCAACGTTCTCCATGGGTGTGCCCCCTAATCCGGGTGCGACGCCGGATGGTCCTTCTTCGTTCTGGACCCCATTGGTTCCTCTATTCTGTGCCCCAAGTTGTCCTATTTGTTGAAATAAACTCTGGATCAACTCTTCTTGTTTCTTCATCATTGTCTCCATCTCGTCCCTAGTGATGAAGATCGACGCTTGATTCGCTCCTGAGGAAGCCTCTTGACTTCCTTGATGTTCACTTCTCTCTGGCCTTTGTTTCTTACTCGTTTGTCTCGTCATGGTTCTTAGATCTAAATTCCTAAGTCTCCAAATTCAAACTCTCCCGAATCAGCCTTCTCAGTGAAAGCACCAAAATGTTTGCGCCAAAATTGGTCGCAAACACCCAATAGTCGTGAAAGCACCCGTTTATCAACACAAAACAACAACAATCAATATAGAATTCAAATCTAAGCAACAACAATCACAATAACTTGCAGATAACAATCACAAACACAAGATTTATAGTGGTTCGGCGATCTTGCCTACGTCCACTTTGAAGGTTTCTCTCTTTATTGCTTTGCTTGATGATATTAATCGATTACAGTAGATGATCACTTTGAAATCTGAATACAACAGTGATAATGAAGTATGGAATTCAATCCGGCAGAGTCGGGACGTTCCATGGTGGAAGCTCCCAAAGATCCCCCTTTCTGAAGGCTTCAGGGGGCTATTTATAGGCGTTGGAGGCCCAGATCTCGCTCAAACTTCGGGAGACTTCTTCTGGCACGTGAGTGGGCCCACGCGACCGACCCCACCAAGTTTCGACTCGATATAACATCGATTTGAAGTGATCTCGAACCCATCAAGAAATGGTCCAATCGAGCTGAAACTTGGCAGGAACAATCTTTACCTTGTACGGAAGCTACTGTGAAAATTTCGTTGCATTTGGATCGGTAGTTTAGGAGATATGATCGATTCGAGTTGATGAATCTCGCTCGGCTGTTTCGTTCGAACCCATGCATTCGAATCGATGGAAGTCCGTGGTACTGTAGTGACGTGGCGCGCACTCCTCGCATCGATCCTACTTTTTTTCCGTGTTGACCGCTTCGAATCCATGTATATCAGCGCATTCAAACCGATGGGTGACACGTCACTAGTGGGTGGTTTCGAATGAGCGATTGTTCATGGATTCGAACCTGATGGAGGCGATCGATACGAAGCAGTGCTTGGTCGTGGGACCGATCGATTCGAAGTTACCGATGGTGATGGATTCGAAGTACAAGCGGTGATGGGTTCGAATCTTATGGATTCGAAGTGAGCGAGGCATTGTCATGCTGAGTGGATGTCCATCTCATCGATTCGTACTCGATCGATTCGAAGCGAACAATACTGCTGATCATTTCGAATGCGATCGATTCTAAACGCGTGGAGCCTAATGGGTTCGAACAAGGCTTGATGGGTTTGAACCCTATTGGTTCGAAATGGCCATCTACTCAGCAAACCGATGGTTTCGAACACTGTGAACTTTGGCTAACTTGCATCGATCATATCTTGTCCATACGAACTCCGATTAACCTGAAATTTGAAACACTGGCTTTCACGGTCTTGCTTGCCATGTCCCATCAATTATAGCCTTGAACGGCACTTGATCGCGAACGATCACCATTCGCCGCGAACGGCATCGACCGCGAACGGCCCAATTCCATCCTTTGCCACGAACGGCGCAGACCGCGAACTGTCCCGATTCACCTCAAATGGCATGCGATCCCGAACGATCATCATTTGAGGTCATATGAAACTATCATGTTCTTTACAGGTTGATGATGGGATACGAACATCCAACTCAAGGCATTACAAAACACACCTTCCTACTGCATGGCATGTTTTGGGGGGCAAGATGTTATCCGGCTTTTTGGCAAAGTCGTGATACCAAAAGATTGGTCAAAAGCAAAAGACAATTCGCCTCAGAGATCGGTTGCATTCCACTTCACTATGGATATCGATGAATTTTTTTTGAGCCCGGATCAGGCTATAATTAATGGGACATGACAAGCAAGACCGTGAAAGCCAGTGTTTCAAATTTCAGGTTAATCGGAGTTCGTATGGACAAGATATGATCGATGCAAGTTACCAAAGTTCACAGTGTTCGAAACCATCGGTTTGCTGAGTAGATGGCCATTTCGAACCGATAGGGTTCGAACCCATCAAGCCTTGTTCGAACCCATTAGGCTCCACGCGTTTAGAATCGATCGCATTCGAAATGATCAGCAGTATTGTTCGCTTCGAATCGATCGAGTACGAATCGATGAGATGGACATCCACTCAGCATGACAACGCCTCGCTCACTTCGAATCCATAAGATTCGAACCCATCACCGCTTGTACTTCGAATCCATCACCATCGGTAACTTCGAATCGATCGGTCCCACGACCAAGCACTGCTTCGTATCGATCGCCTCCATCAGGTTCGAATCCATGAACAATCGCTCATTCGAAACACCCACTAGTGACGTGTCACGCATCGGTTTGAATGCGCCGATATACATGGATTCGAAGCGGTCAACACGGAAAAAAAGTAGGATTGATGTGAGGAGTGCGCGCCACGTCACTACAGTACCACGTGCTTCCATCGATTCGAATGCATGGGTTCGAAGTCATGGGTTCGAACGAAACAGCCGAGCGAGATTCATCAACTCGAATCGATCATATCTCCTAAACTACTGATCCAAATGCAACGAAATTTTCATAGTAGCTTCCATACAAGGTAAAGATTGTTCCTGCCAAGTTTCAGCTCGATTGGACCATTTCTTGATGGGTTCGAAATCACTTCAAATCGATGTCAGATCGAGTCGAAACTTGGTGGGGTCGGTCGCGTGGGCCCACTCACGTGCCAGAAGAAGTCTCCCGAAGTTTGAGCGAGATCTGGGCCTCCAACGCCTATAAATAGCCCCCTGAAGCCTTCAGAAAGGGGGATCTTTGGGAGCTTCCACCATTGAACGTCCCGACTCTGCCGGATTGAATTCCATACTTCATTATCGCTGTTGTATTCAGATTTCAAAGTGATCATCTACTGTAATCGATTAATATCATCAAGCAAAGCAATAAAGAGAGAAACCTTCAAAGTGGACGTAGGCAAGATCGCCGAACCACTATAAATCTTGTGTTTGTGATTGTTATCTGCAAGTTATTGTGATTGTTGTTGCTTAGATCTGAATTCTATATTGATTGTTGTTGATTTGTGTTGATAAACGGGTGCTTTCACGACTATTGGGTGTTTGCGACCAATTTTGGCGCAAACATTTTGGAAAGTGTTTGTGTCAAAATTGGGCACAGTACTCTTCGGAAGATTTTGAAGAGATAATAAATGAAGAAAGCAAATTTAAATGAGGATTATCTAACAAAAACTCCAAGCAACAGAAAGTAAATTGCACAGAAGACAACAATTTAGAGTGGTTCGGCGATGTGCCTACGTCCACTATGAAGCTTTGTTATTTTATTGCTCGATATTCATAGAATACAACTTTTATATGGCTAAGTACAGCAGTTCTTAAGCAAAAATTCAAAGTCAGAGGCAGCGGCGGTGCTCTGAAGCAATTCTGGCAGCGTCCGGGCGTGCTTTTTCTCTAGAAATTCTCCGATCCCCTTTCTGAATGACCAGGGGCTCTATTTATAGGTGCTGGAGGCTGATATTTCTCCTAAAATTCGGGAAGACCACTTCTGACACGTGTGGGGGGCCCACATGGCCGAATTCTGGAGATCCGGGCCCACATGGTTCGAATCGATCAAAAAAGTGTCCAATCGGGATGAAACTTGGCGTGGTCATTCTTCTATGTACGTGCAAGCTCCTGTAAAAATTTCATAGCATTTGGACTTGTAGATCTTAAGTTATGATCGATTCAAGATTGCATTTTTAACTGATATACGTGCTTCGAATCCACGTTCTTCGAATCGATAGGGTCGGGTCTTTGCCTTCAGCTGCTACAACTTGATGGATTCGATGTGTTGGATTTGAGGGTTATCTTCTTTCGAATCGATGATGTTGGTATTTGTTCGAATCGGTCGTTGTTAGCTACTGCAGATCGTTTCGAAGTTGCTTCAGTATGTTGGATTCGATGAACTCTTGCTTGATGGATTCGAAGACAGGAGCACTCTGATGGATTCGAAGACAGGAGCGCCCTGATGGATTCGAAGACGGGAGCACTCTGATGGATTCGAAACAAGGCGTGCCCTCGATCGATTCGAACCTAAATTCTTTGGATGGAGTCGAACTGAGACATACATAGATGGATTTGAACGTATATATGTGAGATGGGTTCGAGGCAAGGGCTCTCCCCTGGGTTCGAAGCTACACGTGCTCTGAGGGATTCGAACTCTGATCGATTCGACCATGGGTCTCTCTGATGGATTCGAAATAAGGCCTAACCTCCTTATTTTCTTTTTGCGACATCTTGAGTATACGAACTCGAATCTCCCCGAAATTTGGAACGCTGGTTTCTACAGCTTTGATTGACGTGTCTTACCAATTGTAGCCCGATCCGGACTCGGATAAAATTCATCGATATCTGTAGTTGCCCAACTATCATTCGAAGTTGAAGACGTATCGTCCTGTTTCTTTCTGGTCCGTTCCTTGGTATCTCGGCCTTGCCAAAAGGCGGGATAACATTTTCCCCCCAATGTACGTCTTGTGTAAACATGACGTGCTTTAAAAGGCTAAAATCTAACGCCGTACAATTAGGACATGCTCTACTGAAAGCTGTATTCTTTATTGCTGTTATCAACTGTCGTATGATTGTGATCGGTTGTTCGTCGTTGAAACCATGACAAGGTGGATGTCTGATCCCTGTAAATGACAAAGATCAGATGTTAGTCAAACATATGCGCATACGTGTATCACCTTGACTTTGGTCAGTATTGCGTGATTGCAAGTTGTTGCCGGTTTGGTTTGTTATTGAATTCTGCATCGGCCCACTCCTGAACCGATTTGGGATTAGGGTTAACGTTTTGTTGTTATAGCCATCTATGATCATCCTTTTGTATCGACCCTCTCTTGAATCGGTGTAAATGATAGATCAGTTAACTTTTCATGTCGAAGTGTTGCATTCATTCTCATCGACGGTGCTAAATGGATTCGAAGCATGCTTGTTTGAACCGATAGGGTTTCGAATTGATTGAATTGCTGGTTATGGAATAGGTAGTTCGAGTCGATATGATTTTTCAACTCAGTCCTTATTCAAGTGCTTCGAATCGATGTTGTCCTAGTGGATTCGAAGTCATGTATTTCCGAACCAATGGTCTTACCTTTGCTCAGTGTTTCATCGAATCGATGGTGCCTCGCATCGATTAACCTGGGATGGATTCGATTGTGTAAAAGATCGGAAGGTAATGGGTTCGAAGTGGAATATGGATTCGGCCACGTGATGGATTCGAAATCAAGACTTTACACTGTGATGGATTCGAATGCAATGGGTTATCGAGCGTTTGTTCGAATCGATGGGGTTTGGCTAGTGACCGGCGGTAGGGAGTAAACACAACCGGGAGTCGAAAAGCCACGCGTTTTCTGTGGAACCCATATAAATATCCAATGCCGTCTTCATTTTTAACTTCTTACTTTTCACTTTTTAATGTAGTTATATCTCCGAATCGATCCTCCAACGCCAGACACAGCTGCGTTCTGCACGAATCGATCCAATTTTTCCAAGTTTTTTACCTGTAATCGAATCCAATCAGGTAAGTCAAGGGATCGATCCGAGTATAGAACAATGAAAACTGAAAATTTGACATCGATTTCAATCTTTTCTTTCGAAAACCATGAGTGATAGCGAGATCTGAAATGGGTTGACTCGATGGATCTGGGGATCGAAACCATTCAAGTCGTATTGATTCTGAGTGTCATCAGGGAGAAGTGTAGGCAATGTTGGACGTCATCTTCCTTCCTTGCTTCGCATCGATTAGGGCATAAGTAGTTCGAACCGATCAAGCAGGCGAGACTTCGAATCGATGTAGGAATAGGTAGTTCGAATCGATCAAGATTGCGAGATTTCGAACCGATGGATTCGAAGGACCATGCCGATCGATTCAAAGTGATAATACCCTGATCGATTCGAAGGTGCTCAGTGTGGATCGATTCGAAGTTATGCAAAGCTCATGGATTCGAAGTACCTTCTTCACCCTAAAGCTGCATCGAGTCGACCTTCTTGGATTCGAGGCGCATGGATTCGAACGTCTTCGATTCGACTCGTATCGATTCGAGTCGATCGATTCGAACGTTCGAACATATGAAACTTCTAACTCTATGATTGGCTCCAACTTCTGAGCTATGACCAATTTCAAGTTTGAACTTTTTGTCGAGCTTAATGAACTTTAGCATACTTGACCCCGACGAGCTTCGGCCTTGCATAATCGAATCTAACTTGACATCTCCGTTGAAGCTCGTTGATGGCACCATGACTTAAACAAAATATAACTAATTTATTACTTGAATTGGCCAATAGCTTCTGGGTGGCGTGAAAGTGACGGTCAGCGATGACGGTCGTTTTCATTCTCAAATTCCAAAGTTTCGTAGTTCGGACACCTCGTTTCATCTTTGTAAAGTCTGCTTAAATTTTTTGCCTAGCACTTGCATTGCACAACATACTCATACACTTTGCACCGCGGGAATGCGTGGGTTTTTTTCGTTTTTAACGCCACTTTTTGGTGAGTTAGTTAATTATGGAGTCTTCGAGTTCTCAACAACAAGAAGCACAAAGCTCGCCCTTTCCAATGCTTGAGATTCCGGACATCCCTCCTGAAGTCGTAGATCCGGCCCCGGATGAATTGCCGGAGGCCATATTTATCGAAGATCCGGTTGATTCTGTTAAATCCAATATCTCAGAGTCTCTGTTGGGCCGGTTATGTTCGAAACACAACATATCTCTGGACGATGTTTTATTACCCAGTGCCAGCGATAGACCACACAACCCTCCTGAGGGATATACTGCCTTCTACCGCCATGCCTGTGCGGCTGGATCTCTTCCTCCTTTTAACCAATATATCAGAGAGATGCTGTCGTATTTAGGAATTGTTTGCACAAAAAATGGACAAACACCTCCAAGTCGTATTATTTAGTTGATTATATGTGATTTTCAATGATTTTAGATGAGTATATAAATATAAAGGAAGTAGGGGCTGAAATGTAAAAGACACGCGGATTTATAGTGGTTCGGCCAGAATGTGCCTACGTCCACTTTATATGTTATTATCTTCTTTCCTTCAGATTACAAGTACAATGCTTCGTATATGAGTATATGAAAATAGTTTGAAAGTTCCTTCCTTGCTTGAGCTCTCAAACTTGTCTGCCATTGTTGTACCCCTGCCCCTCTATTTATAGAGTGAGGTAGGGGGCAGGGGTCTTGGAAGTGTATAGCTGCTGGTGGGCCCGGGCTGGAGCAATCTGGACTGGCAATCTTCTGGTTCGGCGAAGCCTTGGTTCGGCCGTGCTGAGGTTGGACCGGTGGTAGCCTGGTCCGGCTATGGTGGTCCGGTGATGGGTGGATATGTGCCATTCGGTAATGGGTTTACATGGAGTTGGTTCGGTCTTGGAGGTGAGTTGGTTCGGTCTTGGAGGTGAGTTGGTTCGGTACCAACCAGGCTCGGTGAAGGCTTGTGGATCGGTGGAGTTCGTGAGAGGAGCATGGTTCGGCATAGGGGCATGAAGGCTGGTGGACCGGTAGTGACTGGACCGGTAGGGTCTGGTTCGGTATGGGGCTTGACCGGATGAAGTTGGTTGATGGCTGCCGAATGGGTCGTGCCGAAGGGGACATAGGATATGCCGAATGGACACATGCCCGAATGGATTTGTACACTGAGAATGCCAGATGGGCTCCTATGCTTACGTTGAGCCTTGTGTTTGCTGAACGAGGTGGAGGTTGCGAGCCCGGGTAAAACTTGTGACTTCTTGGTCTTGAGATCCTCTGGGTGAGAATTCGCCCAACATTTGCCCCCCAAAGTGGGGCACGTGCTTGCATGTGTCGCGCTTTGTTTCCTTGTTGTAGGGAGGCTTGTTTTTGTAATGCCATGGGCTGGATGTTCATATCATGTTGATGTCCTGCAAAGGAATTTACAGTTTTAGTGTGATTTCAAATAACGACCGTTCGGGATCGAAATATTCGCGATGAAGTGAATTGTGCCGTTCGGGGTGAGTAAGTGTGCCCCGAGGGGGCTTAGCATTATCGATGCCAGGTTCACGTTCGAGTGGGTTCCTGGATCGTTCGTTAAGGTGGTTTATCGCCGGCTCAGAGCATGCCTAAGGATTGTTCTCAACCCCGTACATGTGTAAGTAGCTTAGCCATTTCATAATTATCGGAATCAAGGATCCTTTTAACCGGTGAGCTTAAAAAGGGATGTCAAAGTGTAAATTCTCACGGTGATAGGGTTAATAGCCATTCAGAGCGTGCCTATGGACCGTTCGTGGTCGCGTGCACGTGTAAATGATTAACCCATGTTAGTGAGAGATTCACGACTTATCCATTGTTATCATATTCTTTATTTTATTAGTAAGATCTGGAGTTCGGGACTTATCTGAGTGAGGCGCCCTACATGCCCCCTGTTTCTGGTTTCTGCTGGTAGAGACAGTTTCATTCGGTTTCGAGTAGGCATATATTCTTATTCGTTTGGAGGTTGGTTTGGTATGGAAGGTTTCATTCGGTACATAGTTGGTCCGGTTGTTGTTGGTCCGGTTGTTGTTGGCCCGGTGATAGGTTCTCGTTCGGCATGGGGTTGGTCCGGCAGTAGGTTCTCGTCCGGTATTCCAGAGCTCGCCTATATATAGAGGCTACACCCCCCCTTAGTTTTTCTCTACCGAACAAGAGGAAGCCGAATCAAAAGTCCACCGAACCAAATATTTGCCGAATCAAATATTCGCCGAACCAGGTATATACTCTTTTACCGAATGAACTCTATAACCGAATGGGCTTATGCCGAATGGGCACGGAAGCTTTGTTTTGCCGAATGAACCTCAGATTCCATTGCCGAATGGAAGTCAGATCCCATTGCCGAATGAACTTGTTCTGCCGAATGAACGTAAGACCCTAGTGCCGAATGGTCTTGAACCTCCAGTGCCGAACGAACTTTGTGTCTGGACTTTGAGTGGAACTCCGGACTTATGTATGCTTGTTTGTTTATACTGTCGTTCTAACATCATGCTTTTTACTTTTGTGTATGCAGATAAATGTCTCGCAAAGTTGAAACTCGATCGGGCAAGAAGAAATCCAGGGATAGCGGAGAAACTTCTGCCGTGCCCCCAGCTCAGCCAGATCCAGCACAGCACGGACCCGCTCCGAGGTCACTAGTCGATGGGTATGGTCCCCAGGAGCTTCTCGTCTCCCCTCCTGATTGCTATCCTAGCTCTCTGAAAGAGGAGCAACTTGATGTCATATCCCGTTCCTTCGGGATTGACAGAGCGCTTATGTTACTGCCGGAGGCCGGTGTCATGCCATACAACCCTCCCGAGGGGTATTTTGCCTATAGCCGATATCATTGCATGTGTGGGGCCATTCCTCCTATCAACGCTTGGATAGTAAGCTTCACCACATACTTGAAGGTGGCTCCCTTCCAGCTTCAGCCTAACTCTTACGCCATCCTGGTGAGCCTCTTTGTTATCTTCCAGAGGAGGTACGGGCGTCCTCCTTCTAACCGAGAAATTCGATATTTGTACAACCTGAGAGGCTATAAGAAGGGGTCTCCGTATATTAGCTTGGAAGCGGCCGTGCCCTTCAAACCAGTCCTGGACTTGTATTCCAAGTTCACCATGTTCAAGAAAGAGTGGTTCTTCGTCAAGGACGATGCTGTTTCTTTCCGCCTTTTCACTTCCGGCTGTAAGATTGATTTCATTTATATTTTTCATGTGTTTTGACTGTAGTGTTTTTTTCTGACATGCTTCTATTTCTGGCTAGCGACAGGTGGTATTGCAGTCGTGGAGGACGATTCCTTAGTGCGAATGGCTGCTGAACGAAAGGCTATTCCGGCATGGGACTGGTCGGCCTCTTTCTTGATCAGGAACGCAACCCTCTTGGAGTATAATTTGATCTTACCGCGCCAGTCCGTGGTTAAGAAAAGGGATACGGCTGAGGAGAGGGCTGCTAAAGCTAAGGAGGGGGCTACGGTAAAGAGCGGTAAGAGGGAGCCTTTCGCAGCGCGTCCTGCGGTCGGGGGGAAGAAACTGAAGAAGTCCGATGGCCCTTCTCCAAGTACTTGCCCGACTGTCCCGGAGGAGGAAGGTGTAGAAGAGGAGGAAGGAGGCGAAGTTGGAGAAGGGTCGGAGGGTGGAGGAGATGGCGACGGTCAAGGTGGTAGTGGTGTTGCTGCTCTAACCTCTGAACAAGACCTCGAACTGGATGAGGCTCTCCGTCGGGCCTTCGGGGAGTCGGAGGGAGAGTCGGAAACGGAGAAGGGAAAGGAGAAGGAAACGGAGAAGGCAAAGGAAACCGGCAAAGCTGTGGCTTCAGCTAGGGTGACTCCGGCGATGCAAGGTGAACTTTTGTCTTCTGCCGATTCCATTTTCGATAGGGACTTAGAAATTTTTTACGGTTCACTTCCGTCCTGGAATGAGATCCAGGACTTATTGCAGTATCCCACTCCTTCGCCGGGTTTGTATAATAGATGTGTTTCCTCACTTTTCTTTCTTTTTAACTTAGCACATTCTTTGAATTGCGGATTATTGTATGTTCGTAACACTTGTTCTTTATTCCAGGGGCAGGCCAGGCGGGTAAAACGTCGGATGTTCGACACCGCCTTGAACAATTTAAGTCGAGGAGAGCTTCCGCAAAACCTTCTACTGATCGCACTGGGGATGTAGTCAGTTACCGCCCTCTTCTTGGGGTCATCGAAGAGGGTATTCAGAAAAGGAAGCGGAGCCGTTCCTTATTTGAGTCTTCTTCTGCTTCGCAGCTTCCTACTCTGCCTCCCCCTACACAGCCTCCTCGTGATACTACGGAGGAGAGCACGGAGCCCTGCCCCCCTCCTCCTCTTTCCAAGAGTTCTACTGTCATTCATATAAGGCGTCCCGATGTGCCTCGCCCCGTGCCTCGTGACCCTTTTGCCGGTCATCCTGATTTAGACCCAAGTTTTCGGGACATTTCATTCGATGAGACCACGGGCGAGCACCTCCTTCCCCGCAACCCCATGGTAAGAGTGCTGGACGAGGCCAAATCTTTAGATCTTGATTTACTTACTACACAGGTAGTCACCATGGGGGATGAGGCCAAGGCTAATATCGACCGGGTGGCCGCAGAGACCAAGAAGTTAATGGAGCATCATGCTAAGTTGGTCAAGGCCGGGGAAGAGATCGGGAGTGCTAACATTCGGTTGAGGTTAAAGGTTGCCGATCAGGCCAAGCAACTCGCCGACCAAGCCATCCAGATTTCTCAGCATGAGGAAGCCTCCAAGCGTCTGAAAGAGACCATGGAGAAGGCCAGTAGGGCGGAATTACGGAAGATGGAGGTCGCTTGCAGGGAACGGATTAACATAGCTATCGCAACGGTGGATGAGGTTCGAAATGCGGATCTCGAGCGGGTAGAGGAGTTGTCAGGGAGGCTCGAGGCTGCGGAGATGGCTCAGGCCGAGTTGAAGGAGGAGATGGAGGAGATGAGGAGGTCCCTCAAGTTGAAGGAAGAGGAAATGAGGAGGTCACTCCAGGCTGACTGCTTGAGATACCAATCAAAGAGGGACGTCGCCATCGCCAAGTTGCAAGCTTCCGAGGCCCGGGTGAGGGAGTTTGAGGAAAACGAGGGGATGATGGATGAGATGCTGCAGGATATGTACTTCCACACTTGGAAGGAGGGCGGCTTGTCTTGGATGGACGATTACCCTCGGGTCATGGCCAAGGTGTATCTCCAGGCTTTAGAGGAGGCCAGGGTGAATGCGGGTAAGGAAGGCGGAGAGGCTTTCAACTTGAGTGCGGTTACTGCTCAGTTTTCAAAGGAGGAGCAAGCGGCGGTGAAGGAGGGGATGCGGCTACTCGCTGCAGAGGAAGCGGGCGTGCAGTTGGATGATGAGGATCAAGCGGCGGATGCTGGTGAGTTATTCTTTTCCCTTTCTTTTCTTTCCGTGTTTTCATAACTTGATCGTTCGTTTAATGAATTCCTCCTCTGATCTGGACAGGTGGGACTTCAGATCCACATGCTGGGGGCTCTGATCCTGCGGCTAAGTAGGCTGGGGGAGTTGGTGATGGAGTGTGGATGCATCTGCCATCTTTTTGTTTCTTTTTTATCACTGTTTATGTTAGTCTTTGATATGCAACTGTAATAAAATTATTTGCAAAGAATAACTTCGTGTGATCTTATAATATAAGCTGATTTTGTCATGTTTAAATGTTGTTGCTATCTTTATGTGCCGTGTGAGAAGTATAATTATGTATATGCCTGTGATTCTAGTTGTGTTTGATGTTAAGTTTTTGCTTGAAATATAATTTCACGTTTTGCAATGTCAGTGTATGAATAAGCTATAGTTACGCATTTATGTACAAGAGAAGAGAGTACCGCCCTTTATGTTTTATTCGCAGGCGGTAGCTTTGAGTGTCTTGTGTAACTGTTCACGGGTATAGCCGAGCGCCCTGCCACCCAGTACGCAGGCTTAGAGCCTCATGAGTGAATGCTTCCTATTCGGTTTCCTGTACTTTAGAGTTTGTTATACAGGATAGGAGAAAAATATTTAAATGGAATGGAAATATAGTAAAAGTAAAACTTCCAGTCACGGAAGGCCGTCGATGTGCTTAAGTTCGTGGCAAACGGGTTTTGTAGTCACTTTCCCTAGCTGTGGGTCTTGGAGACATTTGTCTCCCATCTTACGCCTTTGCGGGGAGTTTTCTTTTTTACCACAGCCGCACTTAAGACACATCGGAGCCGAGATCGCGCACGGTAACTACCCGAACCATTATGGTCCGTAATCGTGGGTATTATTCGATTTACCGTGGCCGGCTAGCGTGGGTGCCGTTGGCCGTGAACTACCCCTGGCTGGCCACACCTTATGTTGGGGCTTAAAGTAGGTTCACAGTTGCCGGCGAGCCGAACGCCGTAATGAGCTGCCATCGGCTATAGTCGGCCTTTATGATGACTTATAATCGGCTCATTACAGTTGGCTTTGAGGGCAGGCGCGCAATGAGTTAACCCGCAGCAGAGGGATGCTGGAGCAAAAGTGTCTCATTGGCGAGTGCATAGAATCGTAGCGTACCTGTTAGGCCTAGTCCAGATGAGGCCGTGGTGCGTCTTGAGTGGAGATGCCATAGGATTTTGTTCAACAGAAAGGGATAAAACTTAACGAGCAGCCAAGACATAAAGGAACAAGTTAAAAAGAGACAAGATTTTTTAAAGTGGTTCGGCACGGAAATGCCTACGTCCACTGATTCTCTCTGTTAATTCACTTTATATGGGCAGTACAGGTTAAGAAAAGTATCGACGGAGGTGTCGGATGTTCCATGCCCTCTGGAACACCTCTCCGTCCACTGTTGACAAAATGTAAGCTCCGTTGTGGAGATCTTTATGAATTACATATGGTCCGTCCCAGATGGGGTCCAGTGCCCCGGGGCGCGGAAAGATTCGCCTGAGGACAAGATCCCCTTCTTGTAAGCTGCGATGCTTGACTTTGGAATTGTATTGTGCTGCCACTTTTTGTTTGTGAGCTGCTGCTTAGAGTGCTGCATCATTCCTCCTTTCCTCAATCAGATCCAAAGACATGAGGAGGAGTTCTTCGTTTTCTTCTGGGTTGTAGTGGATCCTACGGTGAGAAGGCACAACAGTCTCAACTGGGAGCATTGCCTCCGATCCATATGCCAAAGAGAAAGGAGTATGTCCCGTTGATGTTCTGAAAGATGTGCGGTATGCCCATAGTGCCGTAGGAAGTTCGTCCACCCAAGCGCCTTTTGACTTTTCAAGTTTCTTCTTGATTAGGGTTTTGAGAATTTTGTTGACAGCTTCAACTTGTCCGTTTGCCTGAGGGTAAGCTACTGATGAGAAGCTTTTATGAATTCCATGCTCTTGGCACCAGTCGGCAAATTCTTCGCTGTCAAATTGGAGCCCGTTGTCTGATACGATCTTGAGGGGGACTCCATACCTGCACAGAATGTTTTTGATCAAGAAGTTGATAACTTTTGCTGAAGATATTTTATTTAAAGGTTCCGCTTCCACCCATTTGGTGAAATAATCGACTGCCACTATAGCATATTTGGCTCCGCCTCGGCCCGTTGGCAGTTCGCCAATTAAGTCAACTCCCCATACAGCAAAGGGCCAAGGGCTGGTCATTTGAGTAATTTCGTTTGTGGGTAGTCGAGGGATCTTGGCGAACTTCTGACATCTGTCGCATTTCTTAACGAAGTCTAGGGCATCTTTGTTTAGTGTGGGCCAGTAATATCCATATCGGAGTATCTTTCTTGCCAAAGTCTGTCCTCCAGTGTGATCTCCGCATCCTCCCTGATGGATGTTTGTTAATATCTCCTTGGCTTCCCTTCCGGCGACGCATCTTAATAGGGGGCTAGAGAAGCCACGCCGGTAGAGGATGCCTTCTTGTATTGTGTAGTGGGGAACTTTCCTCAAGATCTTCTTGGCTTCGTCACGCCTGTCGGGTAGTATGCCATCTTGCAAATATTTCCGGATAGGAGTCATCCAGGTTCCTTCTTCGATTGCAGTTATCAGATTCGCTTGTTCGAAACTCGGGGCTAGCTGCCTTGAGATTGCTAGTGCTCCGGAAATGGTGTTGTCCTTCATACTAGCTTGCTTTGCAAGTTCATCTGCCTCTTGGTTTTCTTCTCGAGGAATGTGTTTGATTAGATAATAGTCCAATCGATCGAGCAGCAGTCTGGTTTTCTTTAGGTATGCTGTGAGTCGTTCTCCTCGAGTCTGGAATTCTCCTAGTACCTGGTTTACGATAAGCTGAGAATCACTATGAATACATAAGGAATTGATTCCAATTTCTAGGGCCAGTTCCAATACCGCTATTACTGCTTCATATTCAGCATCGTTGTTAGTGGCCGTGAACTCCAATCTTAATGCATAGTACAACTTTCTTCCCCTGGGGGTGATGATCACAATACCTGCCCCCGAGCCTTGTTCGTTTGATGCTCCGTCTACAAAGAGGTTCCATTTGATGTTTTTTGCTACTTCGGATTGTTCCTTGCCTTCGTTGGTAGTGAATTCGGCAATGAAATCAGCCATGGCTTGTCCTTTGATAGCGGTGCGGGGATGGTAGGTGATATCATACTGACTTAGTTCGATGCACCATTTGAGGAGTCGCCCAGAAGTGTCAGGACGATGGAGCACTTGTCTTAGTGGTTGATCGGTTAGAACCCTGATGGAGTGAGACTGGAAGTAGTGTCGCAGTTTTCGTGACGCGATCAATAAACAATATGCTAACTTCTCAAGTTTAGGATATCTGGCTTCTGCCCCTGTAAATCTCTTGCTTACAAAGTAAACCGGGCGTTGTGTGCGGTCTTCTTCTCTTACCAAGGCGGCGCTTAGAGAATGAGATGATACAGCGAGGTATAGGTATAACACTTCACCTTCATTTGGAGTTGAGAGTACTGGTGGTCTCTGAAGGTGTTCGATTAGGTTGAGGAAGGCTTTTAAGCATTCGTCGGTCCACTCGAACCTCCCTTTGTCTTTCTTGAGTGCTTCGAAGAAAGGGACACACTTGTCAGTTGCCTTGGAAATGAATCTGCTTAGGGCGGCCACCTTTCCGTTTAGGCTCTGCATTTCTTTTCGAGTGGAAGGTATCCTTATTTCTTTTAAAGCCCGGATTTGTTCAGGGTTTGCTTCGATTCCTCTGGCGTGGACGATGAATCCTAAGAATTTTCCCGATGATACTCCGAAGGAGCACTTTAGAGGATTCAGCTTCATTCCATATCGGCGAAGTACCTGAAATGTACCGTCCAGATGGCTTACATGGTCGTTAGCTTTCTTGGACTTTACCAACATGTCATCCACATATACCTCCATAGTTTGTCCTATCAACTCTGCGAACATTTTGTTGACGAGGCGTTGATAGGTAGCTCCAGCATTTTTGAGTCCAAAAGGCATTACTTTGTAACAATACAATCCGCGGTCGGTGATGAAGCTAGTGTGGTCCTGATCGGGGGCGTGCATGGGGATCTGGTTATATCCGGAGTATGCATCCATAAAAGATAGGAGTTCGTGCCCAGCTGTGCTGTCTACGAGTTGGTCAATTCGGGGAAGTGGGAAGCAGTCTTTCGGGCAAGCGTCATTCAGATTGGAGAAGTCAATACATGTTCGCCACTTTCCATTGGCCTTTTTTACTAGCACTGGGTTAGCGATCCATTCTGGGTAGATGGCTTCCCGTATGAAGCCATTAGCAAGTAGATTCTTTACTTCCTCATCAAGGGCTGCCGATCGCTCTGCCCCCATGCTCCTCTTTTTCTTCTTTACTGGTACCTTGGTGGGATCGATGTTCAACATGTGGCATGCTATGTCTGGGGAGATTCCTGTCATATCGGCATGAGTCCACGCAAATACATCTAAGTTGTGGCGGAGAAAGTCAATGAGTTGATCCTTCAATTCTGTTTCCAGCTGAGATCCGATTTTTAATAGTCTACTTGAATCATGCTTATCTACCGACACGAATTCCATAGCCTCTGCAGGCTCGGCGGTAGCCTCCTCCTCTTTATCCCTGGGGTCTAGTTCAATGAAGGGATCGCTTGTGTATCGAAGAGGAGGGGCTTTCTTTAGTTGCTATGCCTCCAAGCTTTTCATGCAGAGAGTAGTCTCTGCATCTTTTCCTTTATTCTTTCTGCGGTTATTGCGAAGTTCAGTTACGTAGCAGTCTCGGGCAGCATCTTGATCTCCTTCTACTTCTCCTACTCCGTTGTCTGTTGGAAATTTCATTTTCAGGCACCAGGGGGCTAATACAATCTGAAAGTCAGACAAGGCTGGTCTTCCCAAGAAAGCGTTGTAAGCCGAGTGGTTTTCTATTAGTACGAACGTTTGTTTTCGCACAACGGAGCGGGGATGACTTCCTATTTCGACGAAGAGGTCAAGCTGCCCGAGGGGCATTTTTGCATCTCCAGTGAAACCGTGCAGTGGTTTGTCACAGGGGGATACATCCTTCATTGATAACTTCATTTTTTCGAAAGCATGTTTGAACAGGATATTTACGGAGCTTCCCGTGTCTATTAGAATCCGAAAAACTTTAGCTGGACCAAACCAGGCAGAGATGACCATGGGATCCATATGTGGGTACTGTCTTCCTTCCAAATCATGCCTACTGAATACAATGTCATTGTTTTCTTTTCGTTTCGGGTGGCGTTCCTCCGTAATGGAGTTAACATATCCTTCGGCATTTCTAAGCGACTTGCCGTACCTTTCCATCTCTGCCCAACTTCTGTCGGCGATGTGTGGTCCTCCTGAGATGGTAAGGACCACTATCTTCTCTTGACTAGAGCCACTGGTGTTGTGATTGTTGCGATTCCCTCCGCCTACTTCTGGGAGGGGTTGCTTTGAGTTCTCATTGGCAGGAGTTGGAGTCCTGTTCTGACCTTTCACATAACGTTCCAGTCTTCTTCTTCTAATGTGTTCTTCGATCAAGTCCCGAAGATGGTGGCATTCATTGGTGTCATGTCCGTGGGATTCGTGGAAGCGACAGAACTTTCCGGACTTGAGTGCGTTATCTGATTCTTTCTTGTGCGGGGGGCGCTTGTATCCGAGTTCGCCCTGAGTGGCTAGGTAGATGTTTTCGATTGTTTCATTCAAAGGGGTGTAGGAGTCAAATCTTGGCCCTGGTCGATATTGGCGCTTCTCAACCTTTTTGCCCCCAGCATTGTCTCTAGATTCATTTCTTCGAGCGTCCTTAGCTGCAGTGGGAACCTTGTCCTGAACTATCTTGCCTTGTTGTCCTGATTGCCTTTCTGTAGCAGCGTCTTCAAGTCTCATATACTTTCCAGCTTCATGAAAGAAATTAGGCAAGGTAGTTGGTTTTTCCTTAGTTAACATTCTGGCAAACTTGGTGTCTGGATGTACACCACTACAGAGGGCCATTAGAGTGAGTTTTTCATCGGCATCTTGAACTGCTGCCGCTGCGGCGTTGAACCGTGTTATATATTGTTGCAGCGTCTCTCCGGATTTCTGTTTGACATTGGATAGAGAATAAGCATCCTTGGGTTATTCCACATGGATGCGGAACTGGCTAATAAACCTTTCTTTTAACATCTCCCATGAGCTGATGGATCCTTGGGGTAGATGGCAGAACCAGGAGGTAGCTAGATCTGATAGGAATAGCGGAAAGCATTTACATAATACTCCTTCTGTTGCTCCACTCATGAGCATATGCTGGGTGTATCTCTGCAGGTGTACGATGGGGTCGGAAGTTCCTTTGTAAGGTTCCATGGTTGGCATTTTCCATTCCCGGGGAGTGATGGCAGTTTTGATATTTTGGGTAAAGGGACTGGTGACCCTAGCGCCTATTCCCCGGTCCCTTTGCTCCCGTTGGACACATTCTCTGAATAATCGTGCCATTCGTTCGTCAGAACTTGGAGCGGACAAAAATGAGCTCGGTTCTTCCCTGCGGGATCTATCTCGTCCAGATGACCTGTAGGGATGGTACAGTCTATCACCTCTAGCATTATCCAGTGGTTGTCTTTGGCTGCTTGGATGCACGCTAGGACCAGCTACAGTTGCCCCCTGCCTTGATCTTCCCCTGTGGGGTTCTGTTTCGAGCACATTCATGGGGTCAACTTCGGGCTGGGTTCTAGCTCGGCTCCGTTCAGCGGGGTTTCTATGATTAGGTGGCATGACTGGCTCAGCTACATCCGACCCTCGCCTGGTGCCTCCCCCGCTAGGTTCGGTTCCAAGGGCTTCCTCGAGTCGGAATTCGGGCTGAGTCCGGGCGCGGCCCCTATCATCGTTTTTCCTGTTGATAGCTTGTTCGAAGAGTGAAGACCTTTGTTGCCTCCGGGATCCTCCGGATTGGGATTCACCCCATGATTCAGTGTTGCGGTTGGACTCTTCAGCATCCCTTAAGCGTGTCATGAGTTGGTCCACCAAAGTTTCTTGTTGGGATGTGAAGCGGTTAGTTACTTCAGCCACAACCCTGTCCAGATCTGCCCTAGTGATTGGTTGTTCCGTTGCGGGACCAGTTGGATTTTCCTGATTTTCATCTGGTACTGCTGTTGAAGTGGGCTGATCTGTGATTGCTGGATCTGAAAGGCTGCTAGTTGCGATGTTCTTTCCTTTGTTAACATCCCTTCTCTGTTTGGAAGGCATGATTTCTAAGCAACGAGTGATGTTGTTAGGAAGAAGGTTGAGTGGGAGAAGATGAAGCTTGAGTTCTGAAGATGAAGTCTGAGTTCAACTCTCAATGAAAGCACCAAAAATGTTTGCACAAAAAATGGACAAACACCTCCAAGTCGTATTATTTAGTTGATTATATGTGATTTTCAATGATTTTAGATGAGTATATAAATATAAAGGAAGTAGGGGCTGAAATGTAAAAGACACGCGGATTTATAGTGGTTCGGCCAGAATGTGCCTACGTCCACTTTATATGTTATTATCTTCTTTCCTTCAGATTACAAGTACAATGCTTCGTATATGAGTATATGAAAATAGTTTGAAAGTTCCTTCCTTGCTTGAGCTCTCAAACTTGTCTGCCATTGTTGTACCCCTGCCCCTCTATTTATAGAGTGAGGTAGGGGGCAGGGGTCTTGGAAGTGTATAGCTGCTGGTGGGCCCGGGCTGGAGCAATCTGGACTGGAAATCTTCTGGTTCGGCGAAGCCTTGGTTCGGCCATGCTGAGGTTGGACCGGTGGTAGCCTCGTCCGGCTATGGTGGTCCGGTGATGGGTGGATATGTGCCATTCGGTAATGGGTTTACATGGAGTTGGTTCGGTCTTGGAGGTGAGTTGGTTCGGTCTTGGAGGTGAGTTGGTTCGGTACCAACCAGGCTCGGTGAAGGCTTGTGGATCGGTGGAGTTCGTGAGAGGAGAATGGTTCGGCATAGGGGCATGAAGGCTGGTGGACCGGTAGTGACTGGACCGGTAGGGTCTGGTTCGGTATGGGGCTTGAACGGATGAAGTTGGTTGATGGCTGCCGAATGGGTCGGCCAAAGGGGACATAGGATATGCCGAATGGACACATGCCCGAATGGATTTGTACACTGAGAATGCCAGATGGGCTCCTATGCTTACGTTGAGCCTTGTGTTTGCTGAACGAGGTGGAGGTTGCGAGCCCGGGTAAAACTTGTGACTTCTTGGTCTTGAGATCCTCTGGGTGAGAATTCGCCCAACAGGAATCGCCCCTTCACAGCTTCATCCCAACGGGCATGCACTACTAAACAGCGTCTTCGTCATATTTATGGATTTCCTTTTTCGCCCGCCAAGACCTAACGAGATCAGGCACATCTTCAATTTTAAGAGTAGGGGTGATAGCCCGTCTTTCACTTTTCTGGAGGCAGTCAGGAACTGTCAGGTCGTGACTGGGGCCTGGACCAGGCTTAGTTATTTCAAGAACGAGTGGTTTTTTGTTCGTTGCCCCCCAGGGTTTGCCAGGAGATGGTTATCCAGACGTAAGCATCATAATTCGTTATTGAGTGGTCACTTTTAATACTTTACACTAATACTCTGCTACTCTTGCAGCCATCATTTCAAGACCTGCTGGTGGGCATTATAGGGGTGTCGTTCAAAGCTTGCAAAGGGTTCCCCATGACTTAAGGCACATAGATTTGCTATTGACCGATGATAACTTAAGGACACTGGGTTTGATTGAGATGGGCCAGAGTATTGTGATTGAAGGTTTGGCGAAATCGGCCTCGAGGAAGAAGAAAAAAGTGGCAAAAAGAAAACCTGGCGTTGTAATAAGAGAAATGAGCGATGATGAAAGAACGCCCACAGACATTGATGTAGCAGCCGACCTTTCCCGAATAGAAGAAGGTCAGAAAGGCAAGGCTGATGTACCTAAGCTTAAGAGATGGAAGTCTGTAGTCGTAACCCGTTCCCAACCTGGGGTTACTGTTTCCAGCGCTTCTCCTTGTCAGTCCGGAGACCTTTTCACCGGGTTGGACGATATTCCCATTCCGGACTACGTATCTCTCCATCACGGGTCCGGGTTGGAAGAGCTCCGGGGAGCGCTTGACATAAGCGATTCTTTACCCGTTAGTGTAATCGACGCTTCTGGTTGGTCGGGGGGTTTGCGCATTTATTCACTTTTCACAACACTTCACGACTTCCACACGCATTGCAGTGTTTTTTCTTGGTACTTAATCGAATTGTTCCTTTTTTACAGGCACCATGTCGAATCGTCCTTCTACACTTGATAAACTTCGGCGAGTACACCATTCTTCATCCTACTATGAGTCTCGCCGCAGGGATTCTGACCGAGATCGTGAGCGGAGGTATTATGAGCAGGAGCACCGTGATAGGGACCATTCCCGACACTACTCTAGCCAGGAGCATTCTGATAGGGACCGAAGGTATCGTTCACCCTCTCGTTCTCCTCCGTCATCCAGGGGCCAAGTACCTGCAGTCGAAACTTCGCGGCAACAATCATCTCAACAAATTTCTAAACCCGGTCCACATCGCTCAAGGACTGATACAGCCACGGCCGTAACGGTAGAGGAAGCACCTCTTGAACCGTCTGGTGATGGGGCTATTAGAATTGCTCAGTTGAAAAAAGACTTTCCAGAAATATGCTTTGACGCCTATATCTTTCCACCCAACCTTAAGAGAAATCCCGAAGAGGCCGTGCACACTGCCCTCAGCTATACTCGGGATTTTTATGCTCAGTATAAAGAATGGTACAGGGCGGCTGTTAAAGCCTCAAAAGTAGCCTTCGAACGAGCCAAAGTTATTGAGAACTTGGAAGCAGACTTGGCTCAGAAGAACCGTATTGTTGACGTTCTTCAATCTAAAACGGAATCTTCTCGCAAGGCTGAACTGGAGTCGCTACAGAAGGTCGATGAGACATTAGCTGAGATGGAGAAAATGCAACAAGCGCATTGTACTTTAGTTGAGGATTTAGGCCATCGGTACAAAAACGTTGAGGCTGAGCGAGATGCGGCGGTCAGGGAACTTGAGGAGTTAAAAGCTAAATTCGCCAGTTTAAACAAGGAAAAAGATGACGCTAATGCAGTTGCACAGGAAGCGTGTGAGCAAGCAGTGTCTCTCCGAGCTGAGCGAGACGCGGCAGTTGCTAAGGTTGAAGTGGTGGAAGCAGAGGTAGAAGGGAGAGTTCAAGCGAAGATATTCAGAGTAGAAGCTGAATTTGACGATCTTCTCGACACTTATAATGCTAATGTACTTGAGCACAGGAATCTCTCGTGGCTCGGAGATTATTCTACGCTTCTGCTCAGTGCTTGGAAAAAAATGGTGGCGAATAAAAGAGCATCTCTCCCTGAAGCCGCCGTAGACGAATTTGAACTTGAATCTCGCTTATTGAGTGAAGAGGAAAGGAACTCCTCCATGATGCGATGATCTCCGCTGAGAGGGAGAGACTTGGGTTTCATCATGTACAGACGGGTGAGGGTTCTGGAGCCGCACATGACAGTGAGAATGTTCCAGTTGATGCCCCAACCTCATCTGGAGTCGTTACTACAGCTGGTCCACAGGTTATCCCTGCTTATAATCCAGATCGACCGGAATTGTCTCTCGGTACATCTACCGTTTCTGAACCTGTTCTATCACCGAGCCGCAGCAAAGAAGGTATTATAAATGTTGCTTAAGTGTTTCTGGAATTTTGAACTTGTAGTCGATCTTTTGACTAATCGTCTTCTTTTCGGTTTAATCAGTGACTGAAAGCGATGCGCCAGCACTTCCAATTCCACAAGTTTCGCAGCCAACGCTAGGAGCCGTTGTTACTGAGGCCATCACGACCACTGTTTTTAACAGCGAGATGGGAGAAGGGAGCTCGATGTCGTTTGATGTTCAGATGATTGAGGAGCTTCTCAAGCAACCTTGTGAACCTTTTCCTGACCCTTCCTTTACAATGGGTGGTGTTGCCTCTTCTTTTAGCTCATTTATACCGACCGCCGCTATTTCCAGCGCTGCTCGATCTATCCGAGAAGAAGAAATTCTTGCTGAGATAAGTGCTGAAATGGCTACGGTGACAGCAGTTGGTGGTTTTGGAGGTGATGTCGCTCCACCAAGCTTAACTTCTTCAATCGTTACTTCTCTCACCAGCACTGTTATAACTTCTAGTGTTGAAGCTTCGCCACCCGCTACGGCTCCTCCGCCTTCGGTTCACCCTCTAAAAAGGATCTCTGTCCCTTCTATTTTGGAGGAAGACGTAGATATCATGCCAGATCCCGAGGATGCTCCAAAGAAGGACAAGAAATCTCGTAAGAAGCCGGGTAGCGGGTCTAGCGGCTCAACTCCAAAGAAGAGACATCGGAAGAAGAAGGACTGAACTTCTTGTCTTGTCATGCAGTTGCGAAGTAGAACTTCTTTTTACTTCTCTTTTTGTTGGCCGTGTATGAGTGTGGATTCGGTACCCACTTTATGAGTTGTTTTTGGTTTTATCATGTAATCAAACTCTTTTTTCCTTTGTTAATAAAATAGAAAACAGCTCTTTTCTTATTTGCTTAAGTATTGCATTGATTAGCTTATGCCCACATATGCTATAAGCCTTGTATACATGTCTACACTTCGGGGACTTAACATAATCTGTAGTTAACGGTTTGGTGTACTTGTGGTGTTTTCACCGTCAAGTAGAGTTTGTTTTTATTTGCCGAGTTTGAGAATCTTGGTCGCGAGTTGTGATCGATGAATAACCGAACTTCGGACATTGTATCACTTTGGTCAGTGACTAACACTTAGCTTTTTCGCCCCCTAGTCTCGGGGAACGACATTTGCATTTTTGTGGTCGAGTGCGTTTACTGCAAACTTTAAACACGTGTCCACATTCTGGGGACTTAAGACAATCTGAGATCGATAATTCGGTTCGCACTCTGGGAACTCGAGGGTTATCGACGCTTGTAACAAGGTCCGCATTCCAGGAACTTGGAAATGACGTTCACATTCCAACTCGCGCCCTGAGAAGTCGGGGTTTGTTTGTGCTCTGGAAACGACTTATTTAATGTTTATACTCCAATTCGCGCTCTGGGAGGTTGGAGTTCATTCGCACTCTGGGAACGAATTACTTAATGTTTATACTCCAATCCGCGTTCTGGGAAGTTGGAGTCCGTTCGCACTCTGGGAACGAATTGTTTAATGTTTATACTCCAATTCGCGCTCCGGGAAGTTGGAGTCGGCTCACACTCTGGGAGCGGTGGATTTGTACTCCAGTTCACGCTCTGGGAACCGAGAGTTGAAGTTTATACTCCAATTCACACTCTGGGAATTTGGAGTTGGCGGGGGGATTGTCTTGTATCAGTCCCCGTGAATGTTGATGTAGTGTTCTGTCCCCGAGCTTGGGTTTCACTTAGTGAGTGACTGGTCGCATCACAATCACTCCCTACTTGAATAAGTCCCACCTCGTGATGGGACTTAGCCCTTCGTGCATTGTAATATAGTGCGTCATATTCAGTAAATCACAGCTCTGGCTCGAAGAGATGGCATTTTATTGCTGAAACGAAAAAATACGGCAAAGTCAGTTGCCTTATTACAAATTTAAGTCTCAAAATACTAGAATAAAATGCAAAGAAATAAATTGACAGAAAGTAATTGAGTAAAATCTTTCATATGTAGTAGCGACGAAGACTTTCGCTATTCCAAGCTCTCGGCAAGGTAAAACCGTCAACTGTTGATAATTTGAACGTTCCATCTCCGAGATTTTGTGAAATCACATACGGCCCTTCCCAATTTGGCTTCATGTGTGAAGGGACCGGATAAACTCTTTTGAGTATGAGATCGCCGAGTTTGAAGGTTCGCGGACGGACCTTTGCGTTGTACAGTCGGGCGACTTGATTACGATATGCGGCTGCCCTCAAATCAGCCTCTTCGCGCTTTTCATCGAGTAAATCCAAAGATTCAGCAAGTAATATGGCGTTTGTTTTCGGATCATAATACGTTACACGATGAGAATGCACTTCCATTTCGACCGGAATAACGGCTTCAGAACCATAAGATAAGGAAAACGGGGTATGACCGGTTGCAGTTTTATGGGTCGTTCGATAGGCCCATAATGCCTTAGGAAGTTCGTCGACCCATTTGCCCCCAGCTTTTTCCAGTCGCTTCTTTTGAATGGACTTGATAACTTTATTAACAGCTTCAACCTGACCATTTGCTTGCGGATGCGCTACTGCAGAGAATTTCTTATGGATGTGAAATCGTTGACAGAAATTTTTGAATTCAGCACTTTCGAATTGAGTTCCGTTTTCGGTGATGATAGTATGTGGGAGACCAAAACGGCAGATGATGTTACGCACTACAAAGTTGATTACTTTCTTTGTTGTGATTGTCGCAAGGGGTTCAGCTTCAGCCCATTTGGTGAAATAATCAACTGCAACGATCGCGTACTTCGCCACCTTTGGCCAAAGGCAATGTGCCGATGATATCCATTCCCCACACCGCAAATGGCCAAGGACTGACCATTTGGGTTATCCTAGTAGGCGGGGCTCTTGAAATTCGAGCATGTTTCTGGCATTTGTCACATTTTCTAGCGTAGTCTGCAGCATCGCGATTAACGGTAGGCCAATAATACCCATATCGAAGTATCTTCTTTGCTAGTGCTTGCCCCCCAGTGTGATCACCACATTCTCCTTCGTGTACATCGTGTAACACTCGTTTGATCTCATCGTGTGCGATACACCGGAGGAGAGGAACAGAGTATCCTCTCCGATACATGACTCCATTCTGAATAACAAATCGTGAAGCCTTTCGCAGAACTTGTCTTTTCTCGCTTCGCCGCTCGGGCAATACACCGCGTTCGATATAATCTTGATAAGGAGTCATCCACGACTCCTTGATGGAGGTAGCTTCAAATGTGAAATCAGTCTCCCTTCGATCAATGCTCGGAGATGATAGGGTTTCAATCGGAACAGCCCCCAACTGTTGAGCCTCACCCGTGCTTGCTAACATTGCCAATGAATCAGCTTTCTGATTGTGCTCTCGGGGTATGTAGAAAATGGCATAGTAATCGAATTGATTAAGTATCTCTGGAACTTGAATTAGATAAGCGGCCAGTCTTCGATCTTTGGCCTGATATTCACCTCGAACTTGACACACTATCAATTGGGAATCACAGTAGATATCTACAGCGATGATTTTCAGATCACGGGCAAGTTTTAGTCCGGTAAGTAGAGCTTCGTACTCGGCTTCATTGTTGGTTGCGCGGAACTCGAATTTTAAAGCATAACATATGGATCGTCCTTCGGGGGTCTCAAGCACTATCCCAGCTCCTGAGCACCGATCGTTTGACGCACCATCGGTGTACAACTTCCAGATGTATTCGGGAGATTTGCTGGTTTCGGGCAAGTCTTCAGGAATAGTGAGTTCGGCTATAAAATCTGCTAGGACTTGGTCGTGAATGGCTCTCCTTGGAGTATAAGTGATGTCGAATTGACTCGGTTCGATGTTCCACTTCAGTAACCTACCAGACGTCTCGGGCCGCGTAAGGACCTGTCGTAACGGCTGATCGGTGTACACAGTAATAGGATGAGCCTGGAAATATGGCCGGAGCTTCCTCGAGGCAATGACTAGGCAATATACCAACTTTTCAAGCTTTGGATAATTTCTCTCGGCTCCGGTTAATCGTTTACTCACGTAGTAGACCGGCTTTTGCACTCGGTCTTCCTCCCGAATCAATGCAGCATTGATCGCATTCTCTGATACTGCCAGGTAAAGATATAACTGTTCATGATCTACAGGCTTCGAGAGGATTGGTGGTAGGAAAGATGCTGGATTAGTGATTGAAATGCGCCCTCGCATTCTGTGGTCCATTCGAAGTTTCGTTTCCCCTTTCGAATTAAATCGAAAAATGGAAGGCATTTGTCGGTTGATTTTGAGATAAACCTGCTCAGTGCTGCCACTTTCCCGTTAAGACTCTGAACTTGCTTTATGGTTTTCGGAGTTTGGAGATTTTTGATTGCCCAAATTTTTTCGGGGTTGACCTCTATTCCTCGGGCATTGACAATGAACCCAAGAAATTTTCCGGATGCGACTCCGAAATGACACTTGAGTGGATTAAGCTTCATTCCGTATTTCCGGAGGATGTCGAACATTGATTCCAGGTCCTTGACATGATCACCAGAGTATCGTGACTTCACCAACATGTCATCTACATAGACCTCCGTAGTCTTTCCAATCTGATTGGCAAACATTTGGTTGACTAAGCGTTGATAGGTCGCGCCAGCATTCTTTAATCCAAAAGGCATGACTTTGTAGCAGTACAACCCCAAGTCGGTTACGAAGCTTGTGTGTTCTTGATCCGGTACATGCATGGGTATCTGGTTGTAACCTGAGTAAGCATCCATGAAAGATAACAATTCATGTCCAGCGGTTGAATCTACCAGTTGATCGATCCGGGGGAGTGGAAAGCTGTCTTTCGGGCAGGCTTTATTCAGGTCAGAGTAATCGATACACGTTCTCCATTTTCCATTCGGTTTTCGGACAAGTACGGGATTGGACACCCATTCTGGGTATAAAGCATCTCTAATGAACCCATTTGATTTCAACTTATCGACCTCTTCTTTCAGGGCAGCAGATCTCTCTAGATCCATACTACGCCTTTTCTGCTTGACCGGGATATACCGCGGGTCAATGTTCAAGGTGTGGCTCGTGATGTCAGGCGAGATCCCGCACATATCAGAGTGTGTCCAGGCGAACACGTCAAGATTCGCCCAGAGAAATCAACCAATTCCTGTTGTGTCTTTCGGTCAAGTTGAGACCCAATCTTCAATATCCTCGAGTCATCGTGATCATCATCAATCGGGACATCAATGGTTAGCTCGGCCGGAGAAGCCTGAATTTCCGTAGATTCTTCTTTATTATCATTATCCCTTGGATCAAGATCCTTTTGGAATTGGTTGTGGTGCCCAGGCTGGAGCCCAGGCGCTAATTGTCAATCGCCAGTAAAATGGACGCAGAGAGATTCCTCTACGCCTTTTCCTTTCTCTTTCCACTGCGCCTCCCGCAGCTCAGCAACATAGCAGGCTCTTCCCGCAGCCTGATCTCCTTGTACAACTCCTATTCCGTGGTCAGTAGGGAACTTCAGAGTTAAACACCATGGGGCAATAGCAGCCCTAAATTCGGCAAGGGCCGGTCGGCCCAAAAAAGCATTGTACGGGGAAGGAATATCTAAGACAACAAATTGCAACATCCGAACTCTTCGGCATTCTCCCGCTCCCAACTCTACTGGCAATTCAACTATTCCAGTTGGTATTGTTGCACTCCCATTGAAGCCGTGGACTCGTGATTGACAAGGCTTTAAGTCCTTAGCTTCCATTTTCATTAAATCATATGCTCTTTTAAATAAGATATTTACGGAACTTCCGCTATCTACCAGGATCCTCTTCATCCAAGCAGGACCAACTTGAGCGGATATAACCAATGGGTCAACTGTGGGAGCTTCGACTTTATCAGCATCTCGATTTCTAAACATGATTTCATCAGCCACTGTCTTTTGTTGCTTAGCCGGTGTTCCGTCTTCCGAGTTGCTGTAGCATTCAAAGTCAACATGCCTGATTGAGCTAGCATATGACTCCATTTCTCTCCAACTTCTGTCTGCCGGATGAGGACCACCACTTATCGTATTGATAACCAACCTTCCGCCTGTGCGATCAGGTTCAACTTGTCTTTCCTGATTCTGCGTTCGATTTTGATTAGATGGGCCCGCTCCACCAGACTGCGGCGCCCGAACAAACTGGTCCAACTTTCTTTCTCTGATCAACTTTTCAATGAGGTCTTGCAAATGTCTACACTCATTGGTATTATGCCCATAACTTTCGTGAAACCTATAGTACTTCCCTGTCTGAATTTGCTTCTCCGATAAAGGCTTCGGAGCAGGCTTCTTGTATTGCATAGTATTACAAGTCTGTAAGTATACGTTTTCCAGCGACGTGTTAAGCGGTGTATAATTGTCAAACATTGCGGCCCTACGTCTTGGACCACGATTCTGATCTTGCTTCTTGCTTCGGTTATCACCATTTCTTGATCACTGGGCCTGTTTATTTTGAATATTAAATTCGACTTTTCTCGAATTTTCTCCGGACTGTTTAACCGCAACATTACTTTGAATCCCTTCACTGCTGGGCCTTGCATCGTCCTGCTTCCTAGACTGTTTCGCATCCTCTCGCCTCAAGAATTGAGCAGCTTTGGAATAGAAACGGTCCAACGATGCGGGAGGTTTCCCGGCTAGCCAATTTCCAAATTCGGAATCAGGGTTGATTCCTTTAGTCAGGGCCATTAGAATGGAATTATCATTAGGGTTGGTGATCTCTGCGCATGCAGCATTGAATCTCTCCAAATATCGTCTAAGTGTTTCTCCGGGAGCTTGAGTGACACTTGATAGGGTATTAACATCTTTAGGTCGGGCAATATGCATGCGAAATTGTTCAACAAATTTAGTAGCTAACTGGTAAAACGAAGAAATAGATCGTGGCGGTAATCGGGTGAACCACATTGTCGCAATTCCCCCTAGGGATATAGGAAAACTGCGGCACTTTACTGCGTCATCAGCTCTTGCAGCAGTCATTGACCATTCATATTTCAAAACATGTTGATTTGGGTCGGAATTTCCTTCATACATGGGAAGGGTTGGCATTCTGAATCGGCGAGGAGGTTCAGCATACAATATGTCATCAGTAAATGGGGTATGACTCCGGGAGATTCCCCAATCGTCATTTGTTAGGCCTTGACTCTCGCGAATCATTCGCCGCACCATGGCTGAGAAGTCTGGTATTGGAAAATTCTGTGGGTGGTGAGCCAAAGTATGGTCGGGTTCCATAGTGCGAGGTGGGATCGGACGCTGTCGACGATCCTCATCTCGCCTCCTTGGCTCGTTGTCTTCTGGGATATATAGCTCTGGAGCCTGTCCCTGCTGATGATAATTTTGATTGGAGTGATCTCGAGCATCAACTCCTATGTCAACTGCAGCGGCTGTAGCAGCTCGATCGTCTGCAGTGTACTGAGGAATAGTGCCTCCTCGGGAGGAGGGTCCAGTATGGAAGCTAGTAGAAGGGCCAACCCTTATTTGCCCAACGGTTACCGCCTGTTGACAGTCAGCAGCTTGCGTATGATTTCCGTCTAGCCTGGGACGGATAGATCGGGTATTGTAATCTGAGGAAGCGGAGCTTTCGGTGGAAGAACGAGGAGCTTGATCCCTTCTGGATCTTCTTCGCTTTTGGCGATTTAGTTGATTGGTCAACTCAGCATTAGCGCGCAATTGCTTAGTTAGATGTTGTCTGCTTTGGGTTAATTCTTGGAGTAGTGCTTGGAACTCTTGCCATGTGACCGGACCTGACTGATCCGTATGCCTAACAGCATCTTGGTTAGTGGATTGTAGTTGTGTGGGGTTTTGCCTATCCCGGCCTTCCTGATCACCAATGTTCGAAGTGGTTCTTGTGCTCACCATTTTGAAACGTTGAATTCTTTCCTAGACTTTTAACAAATCTGAGTAGAATGGAAGGAGTTAGAATATGAGATCTGGATCTCTCTCTTAGATTTATGCAATCCGGTATCGAAGATAGATCCAAGGAGCAGGAGAAAAAACTGGGTTTTTTCTCAATGAAAGCACCAAAGTGTTTGTGTCAAAATTGGGCACAACACTCTTCGGAAGTTTTTGAAGAGATAATGAATGAAGAAAGCAAATTTAAATGAGGATTATCTAACAAAAACTCCAAGCAACAGAAAGTAAATTGCACAGAAGACAACAATTTAGAGTGGTTCGGCGATGTGCCTACGTCCACTATGAAGCTTTGTTATTTTATTGCTCGATATTTGGAGAATACAACTTTTATATGGCTAAGTACAGCAGTTCTTAAGAAAAAATTCGAAGTCAAAGGCAGCGGCAGTGCTCTGAAGCAATTCTGGCAGCGTCCGGGCATGCTTTTTCTCTAGAAATTCTCCGATCCCCTTTCTGAATGACCAGGGGCTCTATTTATAGGTGCTGGAGGCGGATATTTCTCCTAAAATCTGGGGAGACCACTTCTGGCACGTGTGGGGGGCCCACACGGCCGAATTCTGGAGATCCGGGCCCGCTTTTGGATCGATTCGACCCTTGGTTCGAATCGATAAAAAAAGTGTCCAATCGGGATGAAACTTGGCGTGGTCATTCTTCTATGTACGTGCAAGCTCTTGCGAAAATTTCATAGCATTTGGACTTGTAGATCTCAAGTTATGATCGATTCAAGATTGCATTTCCGGTTGTCATGCTTGGTTCGAATCGATCAGGGTCGAATCGATAGGGTCGAATCGATAGGGTCGAATCGATCATGGTCGAATCGATAGGGTCGAATCGATCAGGGTCGAATCGATAGGGTCGAATCGATAGGGTCGAATCGATCAGGGTTGAATCGATCATAACTTGAGCGTATGAACTCGGATTGACTTGAAATTTGAAACGCTGACTTCTATAGCTTTGATCATCATGTCTTGTCAATTGCGGCCCGATCCGGAATCGAATTTTTTTTACCGACATCCATAGTAGACCTATGTATAACTGATCTTCAAGACGAACTGTCCTTGGTTTCTAGTCGAGTTCATAGTGTCACGGCCTTGCCAAAAGGCGGGATAACATTTCCCCCCCAAAGTACGTCTTGTGTGAACATGACGTGCTTTGAAAAGCTGACATCTTCATTCTGAAAAGTTTTATCCAATTAACTGAGTAGTTGCTATCTTTTCATCAAAAGATGTTGCCTTTGGTTGATCTTCAGTGACGTAGATGTCAAACTGTTGATTGTCAATGATCGTGCAGTGTTTTGTTGTGACTGAGTGTTGAGCACTAGCGATTTGTTGTTCATCATTTTGATTGTCATCAGGCAAGCATTCAATTCTTGGTAATCTTTGAAAATTGAGTGTTAGTTTGGCATACATGCACATATGTTAGCCTGACACCTATTCATGTTTGCACATTTGTGGGTCGTCACCAAGTTATTTAGTTTTTGTTTGGATTGAGTTTGTATCGATCCTTTCCTGGATCGAAGTGAAATTTGAGTTGTAACAACGTTCGATGGTTGTTTTAAGTCCTTCCTTTCGTATCGATCCTCTCCTGGATCGATTTGAGATGTTAGAACGTATGCTTCGCATCGATGGATACTGTCGATGGAGTCGAACGATCCAGACATAATTTTGCAGTGACGCTTCGCGGGGGATATGCCACCTCTCATTTCCCATTCAATAAGAATTCCCCATAGTAAATAATCTTTGATAGGAGTCATCCATGACCCCTTTCCTGGATCCATCTCTAATATCTAGTCGATCTTCATCTATCAGTGCTTGGAATAATAAGTATTTCAACTGGGATAAATTCTATTTGTTGCGCATTCCTAGAACTGGCTAGCTTGGCCAATGATTCGGCCTTTTCGTTTTGTTGTCTAACGATTGGGACAGTGGTGTAATACTCGAAGTTGACTAGTATCTCTAGGCTCCAGCTGAGATAACGAGCAAGACATTGCCCCCTAGTCAGATAGTCCTCCCTGACCTGGCACATTAACCAGAAATCATATAAGATATGTAAAGTTTCCATTTATGTATGTTCTCCATCGATTGGATGGTTCTCTACTGTTCCTCAGATAATCGTCTGATGTAGTGAATTCAGATATGAAGTATGCGAATGTTTGACCATGGATAGCTCTCTAAGGGAGATAAGTGATATCAAATTGGCTTAGCTTGATATTCCGTTTGAGTTACCTTTCAAATATCTAAGGTTGCCATTGGACCATCGTAACGGTTGGTCGATACAGACATTAACAGGGTAAGCTTGTCAATAGCTAGCTTTCATCATATACCGGTCTTTGGATTAGTTTCTCTTCACATAGCATTGCGATGCTTATGGCGTGTGTTGACATGACCCAATTAAGGTATAGATCTTCACGATCCAACATCTTGGGTAAAATAGGAGGCCTCTCTGAGTGATCTATCAGAGCTGCTTGGTTTCCTCCATATATGGATGACTCTAATCTTCAGCATTTTCTGACATTAGCCTCAATCCTATGTGAATTGATGACGAAACCCGAGAATTCCTTTTATACAACGCTGAAAGAGTATTTCAAAGGATTGAATTTCATTCTGCAGTTGTTGGATAGCACTGAATATCCTTGCCAAGTGACCGATGTGGTCACTTGATGATCGTGATCTCACGAGCATATTAACCACATATACTTTCATTGATCGATCGATCTGATTTTTGAATGATCAATTAGTCATCTTTTGATCAGTAGCATAAGCATTCTCATGTTTGAATCCATGGATTGCAGCATAGCACTATAGGCTCGGGTCAGTAACGAAACAGTTGTATTCCTTATCCGGGACATGTTTCAATATCTTATTTTATTTGGCATTTTGCGTCCATGGATGAGAGTAATTCATGTCTGATGACCGAGTTAATTAGTTGGTTGATCATTGGATATGGAAAGCTATGCTTTGCCATGCCTCGTGCAAATTTGAGTAGTCGGCGTATGTTCGCCACTCTCCATTTGTTTCTTTCGTAAGTAAAGGATTGGATACTCATTTTGGGTAGAGGGCATCGTGGATAAACCTATTGGTTTTGAGTAGATTCGCCTCCTCCTTTAGTGCAGCAGATCTTTCTAGATCCGTGTCGCTTCGTTTTTATTCACCGAGACATGCTTCGGGTTGACATTTAACGCAAGGTACTCAATAGCTGGTGAGGGTCCATATATATACGAGATCGAGTCCAAGCAGACATATCAAATTCGCCTGGAGCAATGCAGTTGAATCTTGCATCATCCTTGCGAAGAGTTGTGATTTGATCTACAATGCCTGTGATGGGTTGTAGGCACTTCATGTGCTTATTAGCAATGGTAAATGATCAGGCTCGTAGGGATATGGAATTAAAGGCATAATAGAATTTAGCCTTGTATCACATGCTGTAGCATAGCTGGCTCAGGCTATGAGTTGGAATCTACTTGTGTTTCCGAGCAATGCGCTTTCCATTCAGTGTACTTGCAATCCATTGCTCATTGGAAGGGTCAGAATGATGATTAGTTGCCAATAAATCCAGGCACTGATCTGATGATTCTATCTCTAAGCATCCTTTCGGTCGTAACGTCAAGTTGTTATGAATACTAGGCACGAGCTATGGGATTGATTTGCCGTATCCAGCTCTTAGATGATCACACTCATGCCCCCAGTCTTGGGTTGATGGATGTATTGTGCGAACGATTAAGCCTAGCTTCTGCTGTATTTATACTGCAGTCCAAGCTGTAAGAGCTAGAGTTGTTTGACAAATGATCGAATTATATTCATCTTATTTCCCATGCATGCCCCCAAGTCGGGGGAATATCTCGCTAAGCATCAAGGTAGATAATGTTCGCTTCAATTTCGCATTATGTCCCATTGAACCATAGGATCGAGTTAATCAATGGAAAGCTGAGTTGTGCCTTATCCTACATTCTTTCCACGTTCTTTCCCTTAGGCAGAATACTTCGTTGCCTCGTCGACATTCATTTTGATGCTTATGTCGTCATACTCTAGGCAAAAACTTAAGAGTGAACTATCCAGTCATATCCAATGCAGGATCGATGCTTCCCTTATCGAATCAAGTGTAAGAGTCGGTGCGCGGACATTTAGATTGCACTTATTGTGAATTGTCTGTTCAATCGGATGATGGTAAGAGTCAAAGAATGAATGGTCGCATTGGATTCTTTTGGAGTTGGGCAATCAGCCACACCTATTTCGATTTACGTTCTCCCGTTAGATCTAGGGATAAAGTCAGCTCAAAAACAGGCAGTTCATGCTCATACAGTCTCATGCTCTTCCTAGCAGATTGAAGGAAGACGGCGGAGGATGAATGGTTAAGCCACACTCATTCGTGGTTCTATCCATGCTCTGGTGGTCGAAGGTATTCGATGGGCGCTTGCGTCACGTCGACTTGTAATCGAAGAGGATCGATGTTGGCCGTCGATTTAGCGACACAACGTAAAATGTACGGACCTCATTGCCTATCGATCCTTTGGTAAGATATGAAAGGTGCAGATCGATATTTCCCATCGATCTGGCGGTACGATATAATTGGCTTCTCGTAACTTCAAGCATCATTTTGATTGGTTAACATTAAGGCTTCCTTACAGTCGTTGCCTTAAGTTGTAAAGGAATCTGAATAGCTAGCGATGCAGCGAGTCTCATTTCTCTTCTTTCAATGATTTGTTCTTCCGCCCCCAGTCTTGGGTCAGAAGAGTCAATTTGTGGACGGTCCAATTGCATCTGCAGCGAGTTTATACTCCTCTTGTTGACTTAATGTCGTAGTTGGTGAATGAATGGTCGGATCACTTTCATTCATTTGTCTATGCTCGTGGTCGTACTTCGGGGATCAGAGTCAGTTGGAGGGTCATTAGTCACACCTATTTGATGTTCACATCCCTGTCCACACTCTGGGGACTAAGCATTTTGGAAGAAAATGGTCGAGCTGTATTTTTGTTGATTAATTCCTCTGGCACTAATCAATGGCGAAAATAAAAGTGTAGCCAGTCACATTGCGGCAACTTTAATTTGATGTTTCTCCTACTGAATTGGAGGAAGGAGTTGATTGGCGGATGGTTGGGTCACATCCGTCCACGTTGCAAGCACAACTCGCCAGATCATTGGCTAGAGTTAGCGGATGACCGGTCGTGTCACGTTCATTTGCGGTAGGATGGGTAATCACATCCATTTAGAATAAGACGTTCAGCTAGGTCCGTTTTGCGAATCTACATCTCCTTGTGAAGAAATCTTGTCTTGCTGGGTCGGAGTGCATCTCTGTGAGATTATGTTATAGGTCCCGTGCCGGGGACAAGTGTTAATGCATGAACGGTCATGTCGTGCCCGCATAGTGCTAGATAGTCGGATCACAACCGATTTTTTATGATAAGTGTGCCCCCATGTCAGGGGAAGAGTTTGAAAGAAGAAAGTCTAACCACATCCACCTTTTGTACTATAGAACTTGCCGCGGAATTAGAGTTGATAGATGGACAATCAAATCGCATCCCTTCTGGTATTTATATCGCAATCCATGCTTCGAGGATTGGAGTTGGTTGATGGGTGGTATTTCACACCCATTAGGCCTTTATACTCCAGTCTGTGCTTTCGGGACCAGAGTTAGTTGATGTTTACAATCCAGTTCACACTCTGGGAATCTGGAATTACTTGATGGGTGGTTAGTCACACCCATTTGGCATTCGTGCTCCAGTCCGCGCTCGCGGAACTAGAGTGAGTTGGTATTTTATATTCAGATTCATGCTCTTGGAATCTGGAGTTTGTTGATGTTTATACTCCAGTTCGCACTCTGGAGTTAGTTGATGTATGGTCGATCACACCCATTTTAGTGTTTATACTTCAGTTCGCACTCTGGGGACCTAGAGTTATTAAATATTTATACTCCAGTTCGCACTCAAGGAACTTTGACTTGGCATTCACACTCTGGAAATTTGGAGTTGACATTTATATTTTGGTCCATGCTCCGGGAATCGGGAATTGATGTTTATACTCCACTTCACGCTCTAGGTAGTTGGAATTGACATTTGTATTTTCTGGTTCGCCCTCCGGGAACCTGGAATTGATGTTTATACTCCACTTCACACTGTGGGAAGTTGGAGTATGCATTGATGTGTCGGTTCGCACTCCGGGAACCTGGAATAGATGTTTATACTCCACTTCACACTCTGGGAAGTTGGAGTTTGCATTGATGTGTCGGTTCGCACTCCGAGAACATGGAATAGATGTTTATACTCCAATTCGCACTCTAGGAAAGTGGAGTCCGTTCACACTCTGGGAACGATGGATTTATACTCCAGTTCGCACTCTGGGAACCTAGAGTCCGCTCACACTCTGGGAACGATGGATTTATACTCCGGTTCACACTCTGGGAACCTAGAGTCCGTTCACACTCTGGGAACGATGGATTTATACTCCGGTTCACACTCTGGGAACGTAGAGTCCGTTCACACTCTGGGAACGATGGATTTATACTCCGGTTCACACTCTGGGAACCAAGAGTTGATGTTTATACTCCAATTCGCACTCTGGGAATTTGGAGTTATTTGATAGATGGTCAGTCACATCTGTTTAGAATTTTTAAGAGGTCGTTCGCACTTTGGGAACGATGAATTTATCGGGATCGTGGATGGTCGGATCACATCCACCCCAGGTTAACAAGCGAGGTCGTTAGATGGACGGGTCTATCCTCCTCTAACTTGGTTAGGATACGGCCAAAGTCGTTAGGTGAACGGATCCATCGTCTTCAAAATCGCATTTATGAGTTTTATACCCCAACGCGCACTCCGGGAGTTTGGAGTTAGTTAAAGGATTATCATGTATCAATCCTTTTTTAGCTTCATTGTGGTGACTTGTCCCCATGCTCAGGTTTTCACTTAATAAGTGATTGGTCAGATCTCGATCACTTTCCCCTTATCCTCCCTTAAAGAAGGATAAGATTTAGTTGATGGATGATTGAATCACATACATGTTTGTTCGGATTATACTTCCGGCAAGCGTAAGGAGTAAGATTAGTGTCCCGACAAGCTTTGGGCTCGAGGAGAGAAGATGAGAGGATGGTCGAACTACATCCACTTTGAGTTGTGTGTTTTCCCTTAAGTCAGGGGCAAGAATTGGATAGCAGACGGTCGATTCACGTCTACCTTTTGCTTTGCGCTCTTCCAGTCTACTGAGGAAGAGAGTTGAAATGATGGCTTATGATGATTGGCAAGCAAGCAGTCGGTTGTCGATGACTTTAAATTAAGGGTTGGCCCCTGAGGAAGTCGGTTTAAGGCATGATTATTCTTGCGGAATCACAGACGCAAACTGGAGAGTGAATTGTCAAATCATATCCACTTTAAACATATGTCCTCAAATCACCCCAAGTTCTAATGTAGGATTGGATGCATAGATGGCCATATCACATCGACTCTCGGTGTGATTCAAATTTTATTGGGCATCCGAGGAAGCATAAGTATTTTGGCGAGCTTGAAGTATGAGATGGAGAGTGCTGTGTTGGGACATATAACTCCAAATCTTTTTAAGACCTCTTGATTAAATTGGATAGGCGGATGGGTAGATGGTCGGTTGCATCCATTTTCTACCGGAGTCCTGACTTTATCAGTCTCTCTCGCTTTAATGCCCTGCCCCCAAGTTAGGTGCGTATAGGAGCCGACGAGTGGTTGAATCATGCCCGTCATGATAATACCTCAATGGTTTGATCATAGTCTTCGGAGGTTGTTTTACACCCATCCTAAAGTACTCAGTTACCTGCATCATTTGCAAGTAGTTTATTTCAAGTTGGTCATATTTCGTAACATAAACGAAATTGAAAGAGAATTAATTCAAAAGAGATTAGATTAAATCTCATTGATAAGTGAAGCGGCGTCGTATGCTCGCTATTGCACTTCGGTCCAGCCTTCCACAGTTGGGAGTCTAACGCAAACGGTTCAGTTTTGATCAAAGTTCTGATTGAGATTGGGGGTTCCCGGCTCTTCATTTTATGGGGCTTGAACATATTGCCAGAGCTATCCTTTCTGGAGTAGCCTTATGGTGTTGGCATCCATGATAGTCATATAAAGAAGAGGAGCTTCCCGATTTAGAGTATGGAGCAGGTTCCCTTTTATGTCGCCAAGTTGATCCTTCGTCTGACTCATCAACGTAATATTGGCCTGGACATGTTGGTGTAGTCATCGGCGGCTATCCACCAGTTCTGCTATCAAACTATGGAAATAAGCTTTTGTGCTGATTTCATTTATAAGTGTTGGCAGCAACGGGCTGTGGATTTTGATCAATTCGTTGGCTGCTAGCTTCTTTATTCCCTTTAGCAACATGAGAAGTAGAAATGGTATGCCTAACCAAGATTGACAGTCTTCTTTGAGGAATAGGGAATACAATGCATTTGATGACATTCATCACTTTTCGTGGACTCCATTCACCATTCTCACTTCATGAGATAGTGGCGGAGGTTGAATTTCCATAGTACACTGACATAGTCACCGTGCTGAATTTTTACTAGAAATTTTGTATGTAGGACGATTTCGATGAATAGGCCCCGATTGGGAAAGATACTCCAATCAATATTATCAAGTCCATTTTATGGCTACATGGTCTTGTAATACTAGTGAATGATGCATGCCTGATTGCCCAATGTTCGAATGGTTGGTAACACTGATTCGATGTGAGTTAGTTAAGATGGGCTAATAGATAGGAGACCAGTATAGGGTATTAAGGAAGTTTTGTGGGGGTTGTATGCCATGCTTTTAGTCGTATAGATATGGAATGATTAAGATGTGGGCATTTGAAGACGATTCAGTGGTGACCAGCTATGCTTTGAATTGGCAGAGTTGACAGTGTAGAGCAGTTGTCATAGTAGCCATCGTACCATAGTTGTCAATTCAGGAGTTTTATAAGCTGGTCAATTGGAGGAAGTTGCAGTCCAACTTAGAAGCATGATTTAATCAACTCCGGTTCTTAGCATATTAGCTAGGTTCTCCGGCCTCTGGGGGCACCGGTTGAGTAGTATTTCAATACCCATTCCTCGATTGCATTTCAACAATTGTTGTTGTAACCTCCTATGTCCCGTCCAGTCATGGAACAATCAGAATGTTCCTCTACTAAGTTGAGTTTTGAAATTTCGTATCCATCAAGCAATCTGAAAAAGTCCTTCTTCGTATCGTTCTTGTTCGAATCCATCAGATGCGCTCGTCTTCGTATTGATATGAAGTGTGCATGGCTAGATCGATACGAAAGTGGTATCTGCCTATCGATACGATTTGGATGCAGATGGATAGATACGAAGTATTGCTCCCTGATGGATACGAAGTAGAGCATCCATCTCATGGATGCGAAGTAGAGCATCCATCTCATGGATGCGAAGTAGAGCATCCATCTCATGGATACGAAGTACAGCATCCATCTCATGGATACGAAGTACAACATCCATCTCATGGATACGAGGTAGCGCTCTCTGATGGATACGAAGTGTATGTGCGTATCGATACGAAATGGAGGGAGATGGATGGATACAAAGTTATGGATACGAAGATGACCATATTTTCTGGACACGAAAACATGGATACGAAAAACATCATTTTCTCATGGATTCGAAGATATGGATTCGAAAAACCGCATTTTTTCTGGATTCGAAAATATGTGTTCGAAAAACCGCATTTTTTCCGGATTCAAAAATATGGTTACGAAAACCATCATTTTTTCATGCATATGAAAATATGGGTACGAAATTCATGATGAATGTGGTTCCTCTTAGATCTGCAACAATCTGAATAGAATAGAAGGAACCATTGAACGATAGATCTGGATCTTCTCCTTAGATTTATACAATCCGATATCGAAAGTAGATCCAAGGAATGGGAGAAAAAACTGGGTTTTTCTCGGTGAAAGCACCAAAGTGTTTTCACCGTCAAGTAGAGTTTGTTTTTATTTGCCGAGTTTGAGAATCTTGGTCGCGAGTTGTGATCGATAAATAACCGAACTTCGGACATTGTATCACTTTGGTCAGTGACTAACACTTAGCTTTTTCGCCCCCTAGTCTCGGGGAACGACATTTGCATTTTTGTGGTCGAGTGCGTTTACTGCAAACTTTAAACACGTGTCCACATTCTGGGGGCTTAAGACAATCTGAGATCGATAATCTGGTTCGCACTCTGGGAACTCGAGGGTTATCGACGTTTGTAACACGGTCCGCATTCCAGGAACTTGGAAATGATGTTCACATTCCAACTCGCGCCCTGAGAATTCGGGGTTTGTTTGCGCTTTGGAAACGACTTATTTAATGTTTATACTCCAATTCACGCTCTGCGAGGTTGGAGTTCGTTCGCACTCTGGGAACGAATTACTTAATGTTTATACTCCAATCCGCGTTCTGGGAAGTTGGAGTCCGTTCGCACTCTGGGAACGAATTGTTTAATGTTTATACTCCAATTCGCGCTCCGGGAAGTTGGAGTCGGCTCATACTCTGGGAGAGGTGGATTTGTACTCCAGTTCGCGCTCCGGGAACCGAGAGTTGAAGTTTATACTCCAATTCACACTCTGGGAATTTGGAGTTGGCGGGGGGATTGTCGTGTATCAATCCCCGTGAATGTTGATGTAGTGTTCTGCCCTCGAGCTCGGGTTTCACTTAGTGAGTGACTGGTCGCATCACAATCACTCCCTACTTGAATAAGTCCCACCTCGTGATGGGACTTAGCCCTTCGTGCATTGTAATATAGTGCGTCATATTTAGTAAATCACAGCTCTGGCTCGAAGAGATGGCATTTTATTGCTGAAACGAAAAAATACGGCAAAGTCAGTTGCCTTATTACAAATTTAAGTCTCAAAATACTAGAATAAAATGCAAAGAAATAAATTGACAGAAAGTAAATGAGTAAAATCTTTCATATGTAGTAGCGACAAAGACTTTCGCTATTCCAAGCTCTCGGCAAGGTAAAACCGTCAACTGTTGATAATTTGAACGTTCCATCTACCAAAAGAATGGACATAACACTAATGATTGCAGGAATCTGAAGGACGAGGTGGAAGGACATATCAGGAACGGTATGTTCCTTCTGTATGTGAGGAAACAGACTCCATCAGTGGAGCCAGAGCGCCCGCCGTCTACCTCGACTAGAGGTGGCCATGAGTCGGGACAACGTATGATTATCCATTGATTGATTAAAATCACGATGAACAAGTTGTAAACCTCTCACTAATGCGGTTAAATCATTTACACATGTGAGCGATCGCGTACGATCCATAGGCATGCTCTGAATGACTACCAGCGCATCATAGTGAGAGTTTACACTTTGACATCCCTGCTTTACTTTCTGCTTTGATTTTGATTTGAACATCTAGACTCTGTTTGTATGGACATTTCTGTTGTGAGATTTGTATAACCATTGCTTTGATATTTGCAATTCCATGAAAGAGTTTATTTTTATGCCCGTTGGGTCGCGAACGGTCCACGAGCACCTTCTGTGTGGCGATGAACCGCCAGGTTCTTTGATTCAGAAACTCCCCCGAACACGAACTCCATCATTGATAGTACTAAGTCCCCCCCGGGCACACATAATCTGCCTCGAACGGCATACGATCGCGAACGATCACAATCCGCCTCGAACGGCACCGACCGCGAACGGTCGTGATTCACTCAGTATGAAATCCGACCCCAAACGGCCACCCTTCGCCTTGAACGGCACTTGATCGCGAACGATCACCATTCGCCGCGAACGGCATCGATCGCGAACGGTCCAATTCCATCCTTTGCCACGAACGGCGCAGACCGCGAACGGTCCCGATTCACCTCAAATGGCATGCGATCCCGAACGATCATCATTTGAGGTCATATGACATTATCAAGTTCTTTACAGGTCGATGATGGGATACGAACATCCAACTCAAGGCATTACAAAACACACCTTCCTACCGCAAGGCATGTTTTGGGGGGCAAGATGTTATCCCGCTTTTTGGCAAAGCCGTGATACCAAAAAAATGTTTGCGCCAAAATTGGTCGCAAACACCCAATAGTCGTGAAAGCACCCGTTTATCAACACAAATCAACAACAATCAATATAGAATTCAGATCTAAGCAACAACAATCACAATAACTTGCAGATAACAATCACAAACACAAGATTTATAGTGGTTCGGCGATCTTGCCTACGTCCACTTTGAAGGTTTCTCTCTTTATTGCTTTGCTTGATTATATTAATCGATTACAGTAGATGATCACTTTGAAATCTGAATACAACAGCGATAATGAAGTATGGAATTCAATCCGACAGAGTCGAGACGTTCAATGGTGGAAGCTTCGAAAGATCCCCCTTTCTGAAGGCTTCAGGGGGCTATTTATAGGCGTTGGAGGCCCAGATCTTGTTCAAACTTCACGAGACTTCTTCTGGCACGTGTGTGGGCCCACGCGACCGACCCCACCAAGTTTCGAGTCGATCTGACATCGATTTGAAGTGATTTCGAACCCATCAAGAAATGGTCCAATCGAGCTGAAACTTGGCAGGAACAATCTTAACCTTGTATGGAAGCTACTGTGAAAATTTCGTTGCATTTGGATCAGTAGTTTAGGAGATATGATCGATTCGAGTTGATGAATCTCGCTCGGCTGTTTCGTTCGAACCCATGACTTCGAACCCATGCATTCGAATCGATGGAAGCACGTGGTACTGTAGTGACGTGGCGCGCACTCCTCGCATCGATCCTACTTTTTTTCCGTGTTGACCGCTTCGAATCCATGTATATCGGCGCATTCAAACCGATGGGTGACACGTCACTAGTGGGTGGTTTCGAATGAGCGATTGTTCATGGATTAGAACCTGATGGATGCGATCGATACGAAGCAGTGCTTGGTCGTGGGACCGATCGATTCGAAGTTACCGATGGTGATGGATTCGAAGTACAAGCGGTGATGGGTTCGAATCTTATGGATTCGAAGTGAGCGAGGCGTTGTCATGCTGAGTGGATGTCCATCTCATCGATTCGTACTCGATCGATTCGAAGCGAACAATACTGCTGATCGTTTCGAATGCGATCGATTCTAAAAGGGTGGAGCCTAATGGGTTCGAACAAGGCTTGATGGGTTCGAACCCTATCGGTTCGAAATGTCCATCTACTCAGCAAACCGATGGTTTCGAACACTGTGAACTTTGGCTAACTTGCATCGATCATATCTTGTCCATACGAACTCCGATTAAGCTGAAATTTGAAACACTGGCTTTCACGGTCTTGCTTGTCATGTCCCATCAATTATAGCCTGATCCGGGCTCGGACAAAATTCATCGATATCCATAGTGAAGTGGAATGCAACCGATCTCTGAGGCGAATTGTCTTTTGCTTTTGACCAATCTTTTGGTATCACGGCTTTGCCAAAAAGCGGGATAACACACATCATAAATACACAGGAAATTCCCAACATATATACACAAATACAACCTATCTTGGTATAAATCAAACTAACCAGATTTATCTTTAAGTTTAAAAAAAAAAGTTACTCACCTGATAGATGATGAACAGAGCTTTTGAAAACTTGAAAACAGATTTGAACTTGAAATCTATAACTGAAATCTTTTGCTTTGGAACTGAGATGCTGAATTGTTTGGAAATGATTACAGGTTTGGCTTTGAAGATGTTAAACTGGAATGCAAACTTTGATTTGAAAACCTTAAACTTGAGTTGCTGTAGCTTAAAAACTGATTTTTAAAAAGAACTTCATGCAGGCTGGCTTTGATCTTCCTACTAATCTTCTAGCTTTTGTTGTTGTAATGCTTCAGTTTATAAAAGTGGGAATTCTACTTGTATATTTTCAGGTTTGTAATGAACGAACTAAAAACAGTATGCATATATAAAGAAGTTTACAGGGGTAGGTACTAACTGGGATAAGCATATGCTGGAACAATGATACTTTTGTTTGTATCAGGCAAATGCTTTATTTTGGAGGCTGAAAGATTTTTATACAAATTTCGAAATGACTTGTTTGTATGCTAGAGATGAAAGCTTTAAATGTTAATGTACTTTTATGTTTACAGCTAACCTTGTTTTTATGCTTAGATATTTTTGTTTATACTTTGCTTTGTATTAGCTTGCTCTACAAACTACTTTATATGATAATTTTGTTCACTCTTTAGCTTACATATCTATTTTACAGTCATCATTACTTGCCTGCATATCTATATTTTTTTTTGCTTTACATCAATCTACAGGTTGCATTTTTTCTTGCTTGCACATTACTTTACAGGTTACATTCTTTTACTTGCCTTCATTTCTAAGCTAACTTTACTTTGCATTTTCTTTGTCCTTGGCTATTGCATTCTTTTCTTGCCTGCATCTTTATTCACAGGCTACTTGCATTTTTATTTTTTACATGCCTGAAACACTTTACTTTGTTTATATTCTAGTTATTATTTATAACTTTACTTATGTTAAATGTTAAATATCATACATTTAATTTATTCTTAAGTTTAATAATTATAAAGTTTACCTTATTTTAAATTTACAAACCATAGCCTTTCAAAACACTTATATATATATATATATATAAATGAATTTAAAATAACAATTTCTTTTATATTAAAATCTATTTATAAAAATATTGCATTATTTTTATTGTTTAAAAATCACTCATTACTAATTTGAAATAATTCATAAATGAAATCACTACATAAATGAATTATTTATTTTATAAAGTTGAGACAAAACAATTCTTTATTTAAATTTTAACCTATACTAGGATACTTTTTAAACAAAATAAATTTATCTAGAGTATTTTTAAGATCTTATTATTATTTATACAATATTAAATTCCCAAATTATCAAAAATAATAGAATTAGAAAATATAAGTTTATCTATTAAATTTTAAAAACAAAACTGATCTATTTATAATATATACCAATATATATACATATATACATACATTATAAATAGAAACAATTTAAATTAGCCTTTAAAAGATAAATTATCAGTTAAATATTTATTGAAAAGGAGATTTTTAAATCATTTCAAATATATTAACAAATATTATTAAATCAATTTAATATTTTTAATGTAGATTATTAAATTGATATTGCCCCAAATTTCAAGGATGTCACACTCGTCTAGAGTTACGGGAGCCATAACCAGTCAAAACGAAGGCCTCAGTGAGTTCTACGGCTCTGACTGCTTTCAGCTGTCAATGGATTATTTAATGCCCAAAAAAGACTATCCGAATCTCAATCGGGTCTTGGAAGTTTTTTACCCTTCGTTTTTTTGACACGTGCATTTTTACGGTAAAACTGGATTACCGCGGCTGGTCTTCGATTTACCATCGCCAGAGAATGGTGCACCATCGTACCGTTCCGTTTCAAATCCACGCACGCATTTCAAAAAGTCGTACGACAACGTTTCGCCATTTCGGCCGGATGTTGTACCTTGCACCGTGGATGTTGCACCCTGTTGATATCGATTATTCGGACGGCCATAACTTCTGGCTCGTTCAGACTTACGGGAGCCATAACAAGTCAAAATGAAGGCCTCAGTGAGTTCTACGGCTCTGACAGCTTTCAGCCATCAATGGATTGTTTAATGCCCAAAAAAGGCTATCCGAATCTCAATCGGGTCTCGGAAGTTTTTTACCCTTCGTTTTTTCGACACGTGGATTTTTACGGTAAAACGGGATTACCGTGGCTGGTCTTCGATTTACCATCGCTGGAGAGTGGTGTACCATGGTAACGTTCCATTTCAAATCCATGCACGCATTTCAAAAAGTCGTACGACACTATTTCGCCATTTCGGACGGATGTTGCACCTTGCACCGTGGATGTTGCACCCTGTAGATATCGATTATTCGGACGGCCGTAACTTCTGGCTCGTTTAGAGTTACGGGAGCCAAACCAGTCAAAACGTAGGCCTCAGTGAGTTCTACGGCTCTGACAGCTTTCAGCCGTCAATGGATTGTTTAATGCCCAAAAAAGACTATCCGAATCTCAATCGGGTCTCGGAAGTTTTTTACCCTTTGTTTTTTCGACACGTGGATTTTTACGGTAAAACGGGATTACCATGGCCGGTCTTCGATTTACCATCACTGGAGAGTGGTGCACCATGGTACCGTTTCGTTTCAAATCCATGCACGCATTTCGAAAAATCGTACGACACTGTTTCGCCATTACGGACGGATGTTGCACCTTGCACCGTGGATGTTGCACCCTGTAGATATCGATTATTCGGACGGCCATAACTTCTGTCTCGTTTAGAGTTACGGGAGCCATAACCAGTCAAAACGAAGGCCTCAGTGAGTTCTACGTCTCTGATAGCTTTCAACCGTCAATGGATTTTTTAATGCCCAAAAAAGACTATCCGAATCTTAGTCGGGTCTTGGAAGTTCTTTACCCTTCATTTTTTCGACACGTGGATTTTTACGGTAAAAGGGGATTACCATGGCTGGTCTTCGATTTACCATCGCTGGAGAGTGGTGCACCATGGTACCGTTCCGTTTCAAATCTATGCATGCATTTCAAAAAGTCGTACGACACTGTTTCTCCATTTCGGACGGATATTATACCTTGCACCGTGGATTTTGCACCCTGTAGATATCGATTATTCGGACGTCCATAACTTCTGGCTCGTTTAGATTTACGGGAGCTATAACCAGTCAAACCGAAGGCCTTAGTGAGTTCTATGGCTCTAACAGCTTTCAGCCGTCAATGGATTGTTTAATGCCCAAAAAAGACTATCCGAATCTCAATCGGGTCTCGGAAGTTTTTTACCCTTCGTTTTTTCGACATGTGGATTTTTACGGTAAAACAGGATAACCGTGGCTGGTTTTCGATTTACCATCGCTGGAGAGTGGTGCACCATGGTACCGTTCCGTTTCAAATCCATGGACGCATTTCAAAAAGTCGTATGACACTGTTTCGCCATTTCGGACGGATGTTGCACCTTGCACCGCGGATGTTGCACCCTGTAGATATCGATTACTCGGACGGCCATAACTTCTGACTCGTTTAGAGTTACGGGAGCCATAACCAGTCAAAGCGAAGGCCTCAGTGAGTTCTACGGCTCTAACAGCTTTCAGCCATCAATGCATTGTATAATGCCCAAAAAATACTACTCGAATCTCAATCGGGTCTCGGAAGTTTTTTACCCTTCGTTTTTTCGACACGTGGATTTTTACGGTAAAACGGGATTACCGTGGCTGGTCTTCGATTTACCATCACTGGAGAGTGGTGCACCATGGTACCGTTTCGTTTCAAATCCATGCACGCATTTCAAAAAGTCGTACGACGCTGTTTCGCCATTTCGGACGGATGTTGCACTTTGCACCGTGGATATTACACCCTGTACATATCGATTATTCGGACGGCCATAACTTCTGCCTCGTTTAGAGTTACGGGAGCCATAACCAGCCAAAACGAAGGCCTCAGTGAGTTCTATGGCTCTGACAGCTTTCAGCCGTCAATGGATTGTTTAATGCCCAAAAAAGACTATCCGAATCTCAATCGGGTCTCGGAAGTTTTTTACCCTTCGTTTTTTCGACATGTGGATTTTTACGGTAAAACGGGATTACCGTGGCTGGTCTTCGATTTACCATCACTGGAGAGTGGTGCACCATGGTATCGTTCCGTTTTAAATCCATGCACGCATTTCAAAAAGTCGTACGACACTGTTTCGCCATTTCGGACGGATGTTGCACCTTGCACCGTGGATGTTGCACCCTGTAGATATCGATTATTCGGACGACCATAACTTCTGGCTCGTTTAGAGTTACGGGAGCCATAACCAGTCCAAACGAAGGCCTCTGTGAGTTCTATGGATCTAATAGCTTTCAGCCATCAATGGATTGTTTAATGCCCAAAAAAGACTATCCGAATCTCAATCGGGTCTCGGAAGTTTTTACCCTTCGTTTTTTCGACACGTGGATTTTTACGGTAAAACGGGATTACCGTGGCTGGTCTTCGATTTACCATCACTGGAGAGTGGTGCACCATGGTACCATTCAGTTTGAAATCCATGCACGCATTTCAAAAAGACGTATGACACTGTTTCGCCATTTCGGACGGATGTTGCAACTCGCACCGCGGATGTTGCACCCTGTAGATATCGATTATTCGGACGACCATAACTTCTGCCACGTTTAGAGTTACGGGAGCCATAACCAGTCAAAACGAAGGCCTCAGTGAGTTCTACGGCTCTAACAGCTTTTAGCCGTCAATGGATTGTTTAGTGCCCAAAAAAGACTATCCGAATCTCAATCGGGTCTCAAAAGTTTTTTACCCTTCGTTTTTTCGACACGTGGATTTTTACGGTAAAACTGGATTACAGTGGCTGGTCTTCGATTTACCATCGCTGGAGAGTGGTGCACCATGGTACCATTCCGTTTCAAATCCATGCACGCATTTCAAAAAGTCGTACGACACTGTTTCGCCATTTCGGACGGATGTTGTACCTTGCACCGTGGATGTTGCACCCTGTAGATATCGATTATTCGGACGGCCATAACTTCTGCCTCGTTTAGAGTTGCGGGAGCAATAACCAGTCAAAACGAAGGCCTCAGTGAGTTCTACGGCTCTGACAGCTTTCAGCCGTCAATGGATTGTTTAGTGCCCAAAAAATACTATCCGAATCTCAATCGGGTCTCGGAAGTTTTTTACCCTTCGTTTTTTCGACACGTGGATTTTTACGGTAAAACGGGATTACCGTGGCTGGTCTTCGATTTACCATCGCTGGAAGGTGGTGCACCATGGTACTATTCCATTTCAAATCCATACATGCATTTCAAAAAGTCGTACGACACTGTTTCGCCATTTCGGACGGATGTCGCACCTTGCACCGTGGATGTTGCACCCTGTAGATATCGATTATTCGGACGGCCATAACTTCTGGCTCGTTCAGAGTTACGGGAGCCGTAACCAGTCAAAACGAAGGCCTCAGTGAGTTCTACGGCTCTGACTGCTTTCAGCCGTCAATGGATTGTTTAATCCCCAAAAAATACTATCCGAATCTCAATCGGGTCTTGGAAGTTTTTTACCCTTCGTTTTTTCGACACGTGGATTTTTATGGTAAAACGGGATTACCGTGGTTGGTCTTCGATTTACCATCGCTGGAGAGTGGTGCACCATGGTACCTTCCGTTTCAAATCCATGCATGCATTTTAAAAAGTTGTACGACACTGTTTCGCCATTTCGGACGGATGTTGCACCTTGCACCGTGGATGTTGCACCTTGCACCGTGGATGTTGCACCCTGTAGATATCGATTATTCGGACGGCCAAAACTTCTGGCTCGTTTAGAGTTACGGGAGCCATAACCAGTCAGAACGAAGGCCTCAGTGAGTTCTACGGCTCTGACTTCTTTCAGCCGTCAATGGACTGTTTAATGCCCAAAAAAGACTATCCGAATCTCAATCGGGTCTTGGAAGTTTTTTACCCTTCGTTTTTTCGACACGTGGATTTTTACGGTAAAACGGGATTACCGTGGCTGGTCTTTGATTTACCATCGCTGGAGAGTGGTGCACCATGGTACCATTCCGTTTCAAATCCATGCACGCATTTCAAAAAGTCGTACGACACTGTTTCGCCATTTCGGACGGATGTTGCACCTAGAACCGTGGATGTTGCGCCCTGTAGATATCGATTATTCGGATGGCTATAACTTCTGCCTCGTTTAGAGTTACGGGAGCCATAACCAGTCAAAACGAAGGCCTCAGTGAGTTCTACGGCTCTGACAGCTTTCAGCCGTCAATGGATTGTTTAATGCCCAAAAAAGACTATCTGAATCTCAATCGGGTCTAGGAAGTTTTTCACCCTTCGTTTTTTCGACACGTGGATTTTTACGGTAAAACGGGATTACCGTGGCTGGTCTTCGATTTACCATCATTGGAGAGTGGTGCACCATGGTACCGTTTCGTTTCAAATCCATGCACGCATCTCAAAGAGTCGTACGACACTATTTTGCCATTTCGGACGGATGTTGCACCTTGCACCGTGGATGTTGCACCCTGTAGATATTGATTATTCGGACGGCAATAACTTCTGCCTCGTTTAGAGTAACGGGAGCCATAACCAGTCAAAACGATGGCCTCAGCGAGTTCTACGGCTCTGACAGCTTTCAGCCGTCAATGGATTGTCTAATGCCCAAAAAAGACTATCTGAATCTCAATCGGGTCTAGGAAGTTTTTTACCCTTCGTTTTTTCGACACGTGGATTTTTACGGTGAAACGGGATTACCGTGGCTGGTCTTCGATTTACCATCGCTGGAGAGTGGTGCACCATGGTACCGTTCCGTTTCAAATCCATGCATGCATTTCAAAAAGTCGTACGACACTGTTTCGCCATTTCAGACGGATGTTGCACCTTGCACCGTGGATGTTGCACCCTGTAGATATCGATTATTCGGACGGCCATAACTTCTGCTCATTTAGTGTTACGGGAGCCATAACCAGTCAAAACGAAGGCCTCAGTGAGTTCTACGGCCCTGACAACTTTCAGCCGTCAATGGATTGTTTAATGCCAAAAAAAGACTATCCGAATCTCAACCGGGTCTCGTATGTTTTTTACCCTTCTTTTTTCGACACGTGGATTTTTACGGTAAAACAAGATTTCCATGGCTGGTCTTCGATTTACCATCGCTGGAGAGTGGTGCGCCATGGTACCGTTCCGTTTCAAATCCATGCACGCATTTCAAAAAGTCGTACGACACTGTTTCGCCATTTCGGACGGATGTTGCACCTTGCACCGTGGATGTTGCACCCTATAGATATCGATTATTCGGACGGCAATAACTTCTGCCTCGTTTAGAGTAACGGGAGCCATAACCAGTCAAAACGATGGCCTCAGTGAGTTCTACGGCTCTGACAGCTTTCAGCCGTCAATGGATTGTCTAATGCCCAAAAAAGACTATCTGAATCTCAATCGGGTCTAGGAAGTTTTTTACCCTTCGTTTTTTCGACACGTGGATTTTTACGGTGAAACGGGATTACCGTGGCTGGTCTTCGATTTACCATCGCTGGAGAGTGGTGCACCATGGTACCGTTCCGTTTCAAATCCATGCACGCATTTCAAAAAGTCGTACGACACTGTTTCACCATTTCGGACGGATGTTGCACCTTGCACCGTGGATGTTGCACCCTGTAGATATCGATTATTCGAACGGCCATAACTTCTGCCTCGTTTAGATTTACGGGAGCCATAACCAGTCAAAACGAAGGCCTCAGTGAGTTCTACGGCTCTGACAGCTTTCAGCCGTCAATGGATTGTTTAATGCCCAAAAAAGACTATCCGAATCTCAATCGGGTCTTGGAAGTTTTTTACCCTTCGTTTTTTCGACACGTGGATTTTTACGGTAAAACGGGATTACCGTGGCTGGTCTTCGATTTACCATCGCTGGAGAGTGGTGCACCATGGTACCGTTCCGTTTCAAATCCATGCACGTATTTAAAAAAGTCGTACGACACTGTTTCGCCATTTCGGACGGATGTTGCACCTTGCACCGTGGATGTTGTACCCTGTAGATATCGATTATTCGGACGGCCATAACTTCTGCCTCGTTTAGAGTTACGGGGGCCATAACCAGTCAATACGAAGGCCTCGGTGAGTTCTATGGCTCTGACCGCTTTCAGCCGTCAGTGGATAGTTTAATGCCCAAAAAAGACTATCCGAATCTCAATCGGGTCTCGGAAGTTTTTTACCCTTCGTTTTTTCGACACGTGGATTTGTACGGTAAAACGGGATTACCATGGCTGGTCTTCGATTTACCATCGCTAGAGAGCGGTGCACCATGGTACCGTTCTGTTTCAAATCCATGCACGCATTTCAAAAAGTCGTACGACACTGTTTCGCCATTTCGGACGGATGTTCCACCTTGCACCGTGGATGTTGATCCCTGTAGATATCGATTATTCGGACGGCAATAACTTCTGCCTCGTTTAGAGTTACGGGAGCCATAACCAGTCAAAACGAAAGCCTCGGTGAGTTCTACGGCTCTGACAGCTTCCAGCCATCAATGGATTGTTTAATGCCCAAAAAAGACTATCCGAATCTCAATCGGTTCTAGGAAGTTTTTTACCCTTCGTTTTTTCGACACGTGGATTTTTACGGTAATACGGGATTACCGTAGTTGGTCTTCGATTTACCATCGATGGAGGGTGGTGCACCATGGTACAGTTTCGTTTCAAATCCACGCAAGCATTTCAAAAAGTCGTACGACACTGTTTCGCCATTTCGGACGGATGTTGCACCTTGCACCGTGGATGTTGCACCCTATAGATATCGATTATTCAGACGGCCATAACTTCTGCCTCGTTTAGAGTTACGGGAGCCGTAACCAGTCAAAACGAAGGCCTTAGTGAGTTCTACCGCTTTGACAGCGTTCAGTCATCAATGGATTGTTTAATGCCCAAAAAAGACTATCCGAATCTCAATCGGGTCTCGGAAGTTTTTTACCCTTCGTTTTTTCGACACGTGGATTTTAACAGTAAAACGGGATTACCGTGGCTGGTCTTCGATTTACCATCGCTGGAGAGTGGTGCACTATGGGACCGTTCCTTTTCAAATCCATGCATGCATTTCAAAAGGTCGTACGACACTGTTTCGCCATTTCGGACGGATGTTGCACCTTGCACCGTGGATGTTCCACCCTGTAGATATCGATTATTCGGACGGCCTTTACTTCTGGGTCGTTTAGAGTTACAGGAGCCATAACTAGTCAAAACGAAGGCCTCAGTGAGTTCTACGGCTCTGACCGCTTTCAGCCGTCAATGGATTGTTTAATGCCCAAAAAAGACTGTCCAAATCTCAATCGGGCCTCGGATGTTTTTTACCCTTCGTTTTTCGACACGTGGATTTTTACGGTAAAACGGGATTACCGTGGCTGATCTTCGATTTACCATCGCTGGAGAGTGGTGCACCATGGTACTGTTCCGTTTCAAATCCATGCATGTATTTCAAAAAGTCGTACGACACTGTTTCGCCATTTCGGACGGATGTTGCACCTTGCACCGTGGATGTTGCACCCTGTAGATATCGATTATTCGGACGGCCATAACTTCTGGCTCGTTTAGATTTGCGCGAGCCATAACCAGTCAAAACGAAGGCCTCAGTGAGTTCTACGGCTCTGACAGCTTTCAGCCGTCAATGGATTGTTTAATGCCCAAAAAAGGCTATCCGAATCTCAATCGGGTCTTGGAAGTTTTTTACCCTTCGTTTTTTCGACACGTGGATTTTTACGGTAAAACGGGATTACCGTGGCTGGTCTTCGATTTATCATCGCTGGAGAGTGGTGCACCATGGTACCGTTCCGTTTCAAATCCATGCACGCATTTCAAAACGTCGTACGACACTGTTTCGCCATTTTGGACGGATGTTGCACCTTGCACCGTGGATGTTGCACCCTGTAGATATCGATTATTCGGACGGCCATAAATTCTGCCCCGTTTAGAGTTACGGGAGCCATAACCAGTCAATACGAAGGCCTCGGTGAGTTCTACGGCTCTGACAGCTTTCAGCCGTCAGTGGATAGTTTAATGCCCAAAAAAGACTATCCGAATCTCAATCGGGTCTCGTAAGTTTTTTTACCCTTCGTTTTTTCGACACGTGGATTTGTACGGGAAAACGGGATTACCGTGGCTGGTCTTCGATTTACCATCGCTGGAGAGTAGTGCACCATGGTACCGTTCCGTTTCAAATCCATGCACGCATTTCAAAATGTCGTACGACACTGTTTCGCCATTTCGGACGGATGTTGCACCTTGCACCGTGGATGTTGCACCTTATAGATATCGATTATTCGGACGGCAATAACTTCTGCCTCGTTTAGAGTTACGAGAGCCATAACCAGTCAAAACGAACGCCTCGGTGAGTTATACGGCTCTGACTGCTTTCAGCTGTCAATGGATTGTTTAATGCCCAAAAAAGACTATCCGAATCTCAGTCGGGTCTAGGAAGTTTTTTACCCTTCGTTTTTTCGACACGTGGACTTTTACGGTAAAACGGGATTACCATGGTTGGTCTTCGATTTACAATTGCTGGAGTGTGGTGCACCATGGTACAGTTTCGTTTCAAATCCACGCACGCATTTCAAAAAGTCGTACGTCACTGTTTCACCATTTCGGACGGATGTTGCACCTTGCACCGTGGATGTTGCACCCTGTAGATATCGATTATTCGGACGGCCATAACTTCTGGCTCGTTTAGAGTTACGGGAGCTATAACCAGTCAAAACGAAGGCCGCAGTGAGTTCTACGGCTCTGACAGCTTTCATCCGTCAATGTATTGCTTAATGCCCAAAAAAGACTATCCGAATCTTAATCGGGTCTCGGATGTTTTTTACCCTTCGTTTTTTCGACAGGTGGATTTTTACGATAAAACGGGATTACCGTGGCTGGTCTTCGATTTACCATCGCTGGAGAGTGGTGCACCATGGTACCGTTCCTTTTCAAATCCACGCATGCATTTCAAAAAGTCGTACGACACTGTTTCGCCATTTCGGACGGATGTTGCACCTTGAACTGTGGATGTTGCACCCTGTAGATATCGATTATTCGGACGGCCGTAACTTCTGGCTCGTTTAGAGTTACGGGAGCCATAACCAGTCAAAACGAAGGCCTCAGTGAGTTCTACGGCTATGACAGCTTTCAGCCGTCAACGGATTGTTAAATGCCCAAAAAAGACTATCGAAATCTCAATCGGGTCTCGAAAGTTTTTTACCCTTCGTTTTTTCGACACGTGGATTTTTAAACGGGATAACCGTGGCTGGTTTTCGATTTACCATCGCTGGAGAGTGGTGCACCATGGTACCGTTCCGTTTCAAATCCATGCACGCATTTCAAAAAGTCGTACGACACAGTTTCGCCATTTCGGACGGATGTTGCACCTTGCGCTGTGGATATTGCACCCTGTAGATATCGATTATTCGGACGGCCATAACTTCTGGCTCGTTTAGAGTTACGGGAGCCATAACCAGTCAAAACGAAGGCCTCAGTGTGTTCTACGGCTCTGACAGCTTTCAGCCGTCAATGGTTGTTTAATTCCCAAAAAAGACTATCCGAATCTTAATCGGGCCTCGGAAGTTTTTTACCCTTCGTTTTTTCGACACGTGGATTTTTACGGTAAAACGGGATTACCGTGGCTGGTCTTCGATTTACCATCGCTGGAGAGCGGTGCACCATGGTACCGTTCCATTTCAAATCCATGCACGCAATTCAAAAAGTCGTACGGCACTGTTTCACCATTTCGGACGGATGTTGCACCTTGCACCGTGGATGTTGCACCCTGTAGATATCGATTATTCGGAAGGCCATAACTTCTGCCTCGTTTAGAGTTACAGGAGCCATAACCAGTCAAAACGAAGGCCTCGGTGAGTTCTACGGTTCTGATAGCTTTCAGCCGTCAGTGGATTGTTTAATGCCCAAAAAAGACTATCCGAATCTCAATCGGGTCAATGAAGTTTTTTACCCTTCGTTTTTTCGACACCTGGATTTTTATGGTAAAATGGGATTACCGTGGCTGGTCTTCGATTTGCCATCGCTGGAGAGTGGTGCACCAGGATGTTGCACCCTGTAGATATCGATTATTCAGACGGCCCTAACTTCTGCCTCGTTTAGAGTTACGGGAGCCGTAACCAGTCAAAACGAAGGCCTCAGTGAGTTCTACGGCTCTGATAGCTTTCAGCCGTCAATTGATAGTTTAATGCCCAAAAAAGACTATCCGAATCTCAATCGGGTCTCGGAAGTGTTTTGCCCTTCGTTTTTTCGACACGTGGATTTTTACTGTAAAACGGGATTACCGTGGCTGGTCTTCGATCTACCATCGCTGGAGAGTGGTGCACCATGGTACCGTTCCGTTTCAAATCCGTGCACGCATTTCAAAAAGTCGTACGACACTGTTTCGCCATTTCAGACGGATGTTTCACCTTGCACCGTGGATGTTGCACCCTTTAGATATCGATTATTCGGACGGCCATAACTTCTGCCTCGTTTAGAGTTACGGGAGCCATAACCAGTCAAAACGAAGGCCGCAGTGAGTTCTACGGCTCTGACAGCTTTCATCCGTCAATGTATTGCTTAATGCCCAAAAAAGACTATCCGAATCTCAATCGGGTCTCGGATGTTTTTTACCCTTCGTTTTTTCGACACGTGGATTTTTACGGTAAAACGGGATTACCGTGGCTTGTCTTCGATTTACCATCGCTGGAGAGTGGTGCACCATGGTACCGTTCCGTTTCAGATCCATGCATGCATTTCAAAAAGTCGTACGACACTGTTTCACCATTTCGGACGGATGTTGCACCTTGCACCGTGGATGTTGCACCCCGTAGATATCGATTATTCGGACGGCCATAACTTCTGCCTCGTTTAGAGTTACGGAAGCCATAACCAGTCAAAACGAAGGCCTCATTTAGTTCTACGGCTCTGACCGCATTCAGCCGTCAATGGATTGTTTAATGCCTAAAAAAGACTATCCGAATCTCAATCGGGTCTCGGAAGTTTTTTACCCTTCTTTTTTTCGACACGTGGATTTTTACGGTAAAATGGGATTACCGTGGCTGGTCTTCGATTTACCATCGCTGGAGAGTGGTGCACCATGGTACCGTTTCGTTTCAAATCCATGCACGCATTTCAAAAAGTCGTACGGCCAAAACCAGTCAAAACGAAGGCCTTAGTGAGTTCTACGGCTCCGACAGCTTTCTGCCGTCAATGGATTGTTTAATCCTCAAAAATGACTATTCGAATCTCAATCGGGTCTAGGAAGTTTTTTACCCTTCGTTTTTTTGACACGTGGATTTTTACGGTAAAACGGGATTACCATGGCTAGTCTTCGATTTACCATCGCTGGAGAGTGGTGCACCATGGTACCGTTCCGGTTGAAATCCATGCATGCATTTCAAAAAGTCGTATGACACTTTTTCGCCATTTCGGACGGATGTTGAACATTGCACCGTGGATGTTGCACCCTGTAGATATCGATAATTCGGACGGCCATAACTTCTGCCTCGTTTAGAGTTACGGGAGCCATAACCAGTCAAAACGAAGGCCTCAGTGAGTTCTACGGCTCTGATAGCTATCAGCCGTCAATGGATTGTTTAATGCCCAAAAAAGACAATCCGAATCTCAATCGGGTCTCGGAAGTTTTTTGCCCTTCGTTTTTTCGACACGTGGATTTTTACGGTAAAACGGGATTACCGTGGCTGGTCTTCGATCTACCATCGCTGGAGAGTGGTGCACCATGGTACCGTTCCGATATCAATTGTAAAAGTCGTACGACACTGTTTCGCCATTTCGGACGGATGTTGCACCTTGCACCGTGGATGTTGCACCCTGTAGATATCGATTATTCGGACGGCCATAACTTCTGCCTCGTTTAGAGTTACGGGAGCCATAGCCAGTCAAAACGAAGGCCTCAGTGAGTTCTACGGCTCTGACCGCTTGCAGCCGTCAATGGATTGTTTAATGCCCAAAAAAGACTATCCGAATCTCAATCGGGTCTCGGAAGTTTTTTACCCTTCGTTTTTTCGACACGTGGATTTTTACGGTAAAACGGGATTACCGTGGCTGGTCTTCGATTTACCATCGCTGGAGAGTGGTGCACCATGGTACTGTTCCGTTTCAAATCCATGCACGCATTTCAAAAAGTCGTACGAAACTGTTTCGCCATTTCGGACGGATGTTGCACCTTGCACCGTGGATGTTGCACCCTGTAGATATCGATTATTCGGACGGCAATAACTTCTGCCTCGTTTAGAGTTACGGAAGCCATAACCAGTCAAAACTAAGGCCTCAGTGAGTTCTACGGCTCTGACAACTTTCAGCCGTCAATGGATTGTTTAATGCCCAAAAAAGATTATCTGAATTTCAATCAGATCTAGGAAGTTTTTTACCCTTCGTTTTTTCGACACGAGAATTTTTACGGTAAAACGGGATTACCGTGGTTGGTCTTCGATTTACCATCGCTGGAGAGTGGTGCACCATGGTACCGTTTCGTTTCAAATCCATGCACACATTTCAAAAAGTCGTACGGCCATAACCAATCAAAACGAAGGACTCAGTGAGTTCTACGGCTCTAACAGCTTTCAGCCGTCAATGGATTGTTTAATGCCCAAAAAAGACTATCCGAATCTCAATCGGGTCTAGAAAGTTTTTTACCCTTCGTTTTTTTGACACGTGGATTTTTACGGTAAAACGGGAATACCGTGGTTGGTCTTCGATTTACCATCGCTGGAGAGTGGTGCACCATGGTACCGTTTCGTTTCAAATCCATGCACGCATTTCAAAAAGTCGTACGGCCAAAACCAGTCAAAACAAAGGCCTTAGTGAGTACTACGGCTCTGACAGCTTTCAGCCGTCAATGGATTGTTTAATCCCCAAAAAAGACTATCCGAATCTCAATCGGGTCTAGAAAGTTTTTTACCCTTCGTTTTTTCGACACGTGGATTTTTACGGTAAAACGGGAATACCGTGGTTGGTCTTCGATTTACCATCGCTGGAGAGTGGTGCACCATGGTACCGTTTCGTTTCAAATCCATGCACCTGTAGATATCGACTATTCGGACGGCCATAACTTCTGCCTCGTTTAGAGTTGCGGGTGCCATAACCAGTCAAAACGAAGGCCTCAGTGAGTTCTACGGCTCTGACGGCTTTCAGCCGTCAATGGATTGTTTAATGCCCAAAAAAGACTATCCGAATCTCAATCGGGTCTCGGAAGTTTTTTACCCTTCGTTTTTTCGACACGTGGATTTTTACGATAAAACGAGATTATCGTGGCTGGTCTTCGATTTACCATCGCTGGAGAGTGGTGCACCATGGTACCGTTCCGTTTCAAATCCGTGCACGCATTTCAAAAAGTCGTACGACACTGTTTCGCCATTTCGGACGGATGTTTCACCTTGCACCGTGGATGTTGCACCCTTTAGATATCGATTATTCGGACGGCCATAACTTCTGCCTCGTTTAGAGTTACGGGAGCCATAACCAGTCAAAACGAAGGCCTCGGTGAGTTCTACGTCTCTGACAGCTTTCAACCGTCAATGGATTGTTTAATGCCAAAAAAGACTATCCGAATCTCAATCGGGTCACGAAAGTTTTTTACCCTTCGTTTTTTCGACACGTGTATTTTTACGGTAAAACGGGATTACCGTGGCTGGTCTTCGATTTACCATCGCTGGAGATTGGTGCAACATGATACCGTTCTGTTTCAAATCCATGCACGCATTTCAAAAAGTCGTACGACACTGTTTCGCCATTTCGGACGATGTTGCACCTTGCACCGTGGATGTTGCACCCTGTAGATATCGATTATTCGGACGGCCAAAACTTCTGCCTCGTTTAGAGTTACGGGAGCCATAACCAGTCAAAATGAAGGCCTCGGTGAGTTCTACGGCGCTGACAGCTTTCAGCCGTCAATGGATTGTTTAATGCCCAAAAAAAACTATCTGAATCTCAATCGGGTCTCAGAAGTTCTTACCCTTCGTTTTTTCGACACGTGGATTTTTACGATAAAACGGGATTACCGTGGCTGGTCTTCGATTCACCATCGCCGGAGAGTGGTGCACCATGGTACAGTTCCGTTTCAAATCCATGCATGTATTTCAAAAAGTCGTAGGACACTGTTTCGCCATTTCAGACGGATGTTGCACCTTGCACCGTGGATGTTGCACCCTGTAGATATCGATTATCCGGACGGCCATAACTTCTTCCTCGTTTAGAGTTACGGGAGCCATAACCAGTCAAAACGAAGGCCTCAGTGAGTTCTACGGCTCTGACAGCTTTCAACCATCAATGGATTGTTTAATGCCAAAAAAGACTATCCGAATCTCAATCGGGTCACGAAAGATTTTTACCCTTCGTTTTTTCAACACGTGGATTTTTACGGTAAAACGGGATTACCGTGGCTGGTCTTCGATTTACCATCGCTGGAGAGTGGTGCACCATGACACCGTTCCGTTTCAAATCCATGCACGCATTTCAAAAAGTCGTACGACACTGTTTCGCCATTTCGGACGGATGTTGCACCTTGCACCGTGGATGTTGCACCCTATAGATATCGATTATTCGGACGGCCATAACTTCTGCCTCGTTTAGAGTTACGGGAGCAATAACCAGTCAAAATGAAGGCCTCGGTGAGTTCTACGGCTTTGACAGCTTTCAGCCGTAAATGGATTGTTTAATGCCCAAAAAAGACTATCCGAATCTCAATCGGGTCTCGGAAGTTTTTTACCCTTCGTTTTTTCAACACGTGGATTTTTACGGTAAAACGGGATTACCGTGGCTGGTCTTCGATTTACAATCGCTGGAGAGTGGTGCACCATGGTACCGTTCCGTTTCAAATCCATGCACGCATTTCAAAAAGTCGTACGACACTGTTTTGCCATTTCGGACGGATGTTGCACCTTGCACCGTGGATGTTGCACCCTGTAGATATCGATTATTCGGACGGCCATAACTTCTGCCTCGTTTAGAGTTACGGGAGCCATAACCAGTCAAAACGAAGGCCTCGGTGAGTTCTACGGCTCTGACCGCTTTCTGCCGTCAATGGATTGTTTAATGCCCAAAAAAGACTATCGGAATCTCATTCGGGTCTCGGAAGTTTTTTACCCTTCGTTTTTTCGACACGTGGATTTTTACCATAAAACGGGATTATCGTGGCTGGTCTTCGATTTACCATCGCTGGAGAGTGTTGCACCATGGTACCGTTCCGTTTCAAATCCATACACGCATTTCAAAAAGTCGTACGACACTGTTTCGCCATTTCGGACGGATGTTGCACCTTGCACCGTGGATATTGCACCCTGTAGATATCGATTATTCGGACGGGCATAACTTTTGCCTCGTTTAGAGTTACGGGAGCCATAACCAGTCAAAACGAAGGCCTCAGTGAGTTCTACGGCTCTGACAGCTTGCAGCCGTCAATGGATTGTTTAGTGCCCAAAATAGACTATCCGAATCTCAATCGGGTCTCGGAAGTTTTTTACCCTTCGTTTTTTCGACACGTGGATTTTTACGGTAAAACGGGATTACCGTTGCTTCTTCGATTTACCATCGCTGGAGAGTGGTGCACCATGGTACCGTTCCGTTTCAAATCCATGCACGCATTTCAAAAAGTCGCACGACACTGTTTCGCCATTTCGGACGGATGTTGCACCTTGCACCGTGGATGCTGCGCCTGGTAGATATCGATTATTCGGACGGCAATAACTTCTGCCTCGTTTAGATTTACGGAAGCCATATCCAGTCAAAACGAAGGCCTCAATGAGTTCTACGGCTCTGACAGCTTTCAGCCGTCAATGGATTGTTTAATGCCCAAAAAAGACTATCCAAATCTCAATCGGGTCTAGGAAGTTTTTTACCCTTCGTTTTTTCGACACGTGGATTTTTACGGTAAAATAGGATTACCGTGGTTGGTCTTCGATTTACCATCGCTGGAGAGTGGTGCACCATGGTACCGTTTTGTTTCAAATCCATGCACGCATTTCAAAAAGTCGTACGGCCATAACCAGTCAAAACGAAGGCCTTAGTGAGTTCTACGGCTCTGACAGCTTTGAGCCGTCAATGGATTGTTTAACGCCCAAAAAAGACTATCCGAATCTCAATCGGGCCTAGAAAGTTTTTTGCCCTTCGTTTTTCCGACACGTGGATTTCTACGGTAAAACGGGATTATCGTGGTTGGTCTTCGATTTACCATCGCCGGAGAGTGGTGCACCATGGTACCGTTTCGTTTCAAATCCATGCACCTGTATATATCGATTATTCGGACGGCCATAACTTCTGCCTCGTTTAGAGTTACGCGAGCCATAACCAGTCAAAACGAAGGCCTCAGTGAGTTCTATAGCTCTGACAACTTTTAGCCGTCAATGGATTGGTTAATGCCCAAAAAAGACTATCTGAATCTCAATCGGGTCTCGGAAGTTTTTTACCCTTCGTTTTTTCGACACGTGGATTTTTACGGTAAAACGGGAGTACCGTGGCTGGTCTTCGATTTACCATCGCTGGAGAGTGGTGCACCATGGTACCGTTCCGTTTCAAATCCATGCACGCATTTCAAAAAGTCGCACGACACTGTTTCGCCATTTCGGACGGATGTTGCACCTTGCACCGTGGATGCTGCGCCCTGTAGATATCGATTATTCCGACGGCAATAACTTCTGCCTCGTTTAGATTTACGGAAGCCATATCCAGTCAAAACGAAGGCCTCAATGAGTTCTACGGCTCTGACAGCTTTCAGCCGTGAATGGATTGTTTAATGCCCAAAAAAGACTATCCAAATCTCAATCGGGTCTAGGAAGTTTTTTACCCTTCGTTTTTTCGACACGTGGATTTTTACGGTAAAATGGGATTACCGTGGTTGGTCTTCGATTTACCATCGCTGGAGAGTGGTGCACCATGGTACCGTTTTGTTTCAAATCCATGCACGCATTTCAAAAAGTCGTACGGCCATAACCAGTCAAAACGAAGGCCTTAGTGAGTTCTACGGCTCTGACAGCTTTGAGCCGTCAATGGATTGTTTAACGCCCAAAAAAGACTATCCGAATCTCAATCGGGCCTAGAAAGTTTTTTACCCTTCGTTTTTTCGACACGTGGATTTCTACGGTAAAACGGGATTATCGTGGTTGGTCTTCGATTTACCATCGCTGGAGAGTGGTGCACCATGGTACCGTTTCGTTTCAAATCCATGCACTTGTATATATCGATTATTCGGACGGCCATAACTTCTGCCTCGTTTAGAGTTACGCGAGCCATAACCAGTCAAAACGAAGGCCTCAGTGAGTTCTATAGCTCTGACAACTTTTAGCCGTCAATGGATTGGTTAATGCCCAAAAAAGACTATCCGAATCTCAATCGGGTCTCGGAAGTTTTTTACCCTTCGTTTTTTCGGCACGCGGATTTTTACGATAAAACGGGATTATCGTGGCTGGTCTTCGATTCACCATCGCTGGAGAGTGGTGCTCCATGGTACCGTTCCGTTTTAAATCCATGCACGCATTTCAAAAAGTCGTTAGACACTGTTTCGCCACTTCGGATGGATGTTTCACCTTGCACCGTGAATGTTACACCCTGTAGATATCGATTATTCGGACGGCCATAACTTCTGCCTCGTTTAGAGTTACGGGAGCCATAACCAGTCAAAACGAAGGCCTCGGTGAGTTCTACGGCTCTGACAGCTTTCATCCGTCAATGGATTGTTTAATGCCAAAAAAGACTATCCGAATCTCAATCGGGTCTTGGAAGTTTTTTACCGTTCGTTTTTTCGACACGTGGATTTTTACGGTAAAATGGGATTACCGTGGTTGGTCTTCGATTTACCATCGCCGGAGAGTGGTGCACCATGATACCGTTCTGTTTCAAATCTATGCACGCATTTCAAAAAGTCGTACGACACTGTTTCGCCATTTCGGACGGATGTTGCACCTTGCACCGTGGATGTTGCACCCTATAGATATCGATTATTCGGACGGCCATAACTTCAGCCTCATTTAGAGTTACGGGAGCCATAACCAGTCAAAATGAAGGCCTCGGTGAATTCTACGGCTCAGACAGCTTTCAGCGGTCAATGGATTGTTTAATGCCCAAAAAAGACTATCCGAATCTCAATCGGGTCTCGGAAGTTTTTTACCCTTCGTTTTTTCGACACGTGGATTTTTACGGTAAAACGGGATTACCGTGGCTGGTCTTCGATTTACCTTCGCTGGAGAGTGGTGCACCATGGTACCGTTCCGTTTCAAATCCATGCACGCGTTTCAAAATGTCGTACGACAATGTTTCGCCATTTCGGACGGATGTTGCACCTTGTACCGTGGATGTTGCACCCTGTAGATATCGATTATTCGGACGGCCATAACTTCTGCCTCGTTTAGACTTACGGGAGCCATAACCAGTCAAAACGAAGGCCTCGGTGAGTTCTACGGCTCTGACAGCTTTCAGCAGTCAATGGATTGTTTAATGCCCAAAAAAGACTATCTGAATCTCGTTCGGGTCTCGGAAGTTTTTTACCCTTCGTTTTTTCGACACGTGGATTTTTACCATAAAACGGGATCATCGTGGCTGGTCTTCGATTTACCATCGCTGGAGAGTGTTGCACCATGGTACCGTTCCGTTTCAAATCCATGCACGCATTTCAAAAATTCGTACGACACTTTTTCTCCATTTCGGACGGATGTTGCACCTTGCACCGTGGATGTTGCACCCTGTAGATATCGATTATTCGGACGGGCATAACTTCTGCCTCGTTTAGAGTTACGGGAGCCGTAACCAGTCAAAACGAAGGACTCAGTGAGTTCTACGGCTCTGACAGCTTGCAGCCGTCAATGGATTGTTTAATGCCCAAAAAAGACTATCCGAATCTCAATCGGGTCTCGGAAGTTTTTTACCCTTCGTTTTTTCGACACGTGGATTTTTACGGTAAAACGGGATTACCGTGGCTGGTCTTCGATTTACCATCGCTGGAGAGTGGTGCACCATGGTACCGTTCCGTTTCAAATCCATGCACGCATTTTAAAAAGTCGCACGACACTGTTTCGCCATTTCGGACGGATGTTGCACCTTGCACCGTGGATGCTGCACCCTGTAGATATCGATTATTCGGACGGCAATAACTTCTGCCTCGTTTAGATTTACGGAAGCCATAACCAGTCAAAACGAAGGCCTTAGTGAGTTTTACGGCTCTGACCGCTTTCAGCCGTTAATGGATTGTTTAATGCCCAAAAAAGACTATCCGAATCTCAATCGGGTCTAGGAAGTTTTTTACCCTTCGTTTTTTCGACACGTGGATTTTTACGATAAAATGGGATTACCTTGGTTGGTCTTCGATTTACCATCGCTGGAGTGTGGTGCACCATGGTACCGTTTCGTTTCAAATCCATGCACGCATTTCAAAAAGTCGTACGGCAATAACCAGTCAAAACGAAGGCCTCAGTGAGTTCTACGGCTCTGACAGCTTTCAGCCGTCAATGGATTGTTTAATGCCCGAAAAAGACTATCCGAATCTCAATCGGGTCTAGAAAGTTTTTTACCCTTCGTTTTTTCGACACGTGGATTTCTACGGTAAAATGGAGTTATCGTGGTTGGTCTTCGATTTACCATCGCTGGAGAGTGGTGCACTATGGTACCGTTTCGTTTTAAATCCATGCACCTGTAGATATCGATTATTCGGACGGCCATAACTTCTGCCTCGTTTAGAGTTACGGGAGCCATAACCAGTCAAAACGAAGGCATCAGTGAGTTCTACAGCTCTGACAACTTTTATCCGTCAATGGATTGCTTAATGCCCAAAATAGACTATCCGAATCTCTATCGGGTCTCGGAAGTTTTTTGCCCTTCGTTTTTTCGACACGTGGATTTTTACGATAAAACGGGATTATCGTGGCTGGTCTTCGATTTACCATCCCTGGAGAGTGGTGCACCATGGTACCGTTCCGTTTCAAATCCATGCACGCATTTCAAAAAGTCGTTAGACACTGTTTCGCCATTTCGGACGGATGTTTCACCTTGCACCGTGGATGTTGCACCCTGTAGATATCGATAATTCGGACGGCCATAACTTCTGCCTCGTTTAGAGTTACGGGAGCCATAACCAGTCAAAACGAAGGCCTCAGTGAGTTCTACGGCTCTAATAGCTATCAGCCGTCAATGGATTGTTTAATGCCCAAAAAAGACTATCCGAATCTCAATCGGGTCTCGGAAGTTTTTTGCCCTTCGTTTTTTCGACACGTGGATTTTTACGGTAAAACGGGATTACCGTGGCTGGTCTTCGATTTACCATCGCTGGAGAGTGGTGCACCATGGTACCGTTCCGATATCAATTGTAAAAGTCGTACGACACTGTTTCGCCATTTCGGACGGATGTTGCACCTTGCGCCGTGGATGTTGCACCCTGTAGATATCGATTATTCGGACGGCCATAACTTCTGCCTCGTTTAGAGTTACGGGAGCCATAGCCAGTCAAAACGAAGGCCTCAGTGAGTTCTACAGCTCTGACCGCTTGCAGCCGTCAATGGATTGTTTAATGCCCAAAAAAGACTATCCGAATCTCAATCGGGTCTCGGAAGTTTTTTACCCTTCGTTTTTTCGACACGTGGATTTTTACGGTAAAACGGGATTACCGTGGCTGGTCTTCGATTTACCATCGCTGGAGAGTGGTGCACCATGGTACCGTTCCGTTTCAAATCCATGCACGCATTTCAAAAAGTCGTACGACACTGTTTCGCCATTTCGGACGGATGTTCCACCTTGCACCGTGGATGTTGCACCCTGTAGATATCGATTATTCAGACGGCAATAACTTCTGCCTCGTTTAGAGTTACGGAAGCCATAACCAGTCAAAACTAAGGCCTCAGTGAGTTCTACGGCTCTGACAGCTTTCAGCCGTCAATGGATTGTTTAATGCCCAAAAAAGACTATCTGAATCTCAATCGGGTCTAGGAAGTTTTTTACCCTTCGTTTTTTCGACACGTGGATTTTTACGGTAAAACGGGATTACCGTGGTTGGTCTTCGATTTACCATCGCTGGAGAGTGGTGCACCATGGTACCGTTTCGTTTCAAATCCATGCACGCATTTCAAAAAGTCGTACGGCCATAACCAGTCAAAACGAAGGACTCAGTGAGTTCTACGGCTCTGAAAGCTTTCAGCCGTCAATGGATTGTTTAATGCCCAAAAAAGACTATCCGAATCTCAATCGGGTCTAGAAAGTTTTTTACCCTTCGTTTTTTTGACGCGTGGATTTTTACGGTAAAACGGGAATACCGTGGTTGATCTTCGATTTACCATCGCTGGAGAGTGGTGCACCATGGTACCGTTTCGTTTCAAATCCATGCACGCATTTCAAAAAGTCGTACGGCCAAAACCAGTCAAAACAAAGGCCTTAGTGAGTACTGCAGCTCTGACAGCTTTCAGCCGTCAATGGATTGTTTAATCCCCAAAAGAGACTATCCGAATCTCAATCGGGTCTAGAATGTTTTTTACCCTTCGTTTTTTCGACATGTGGATTTTTACGGTAAAACGGGAATACCGTGGTTGGTCTTCGATTTACCATCGCTGGAGAGTGGTGCACCATGGTACCGTTTATTTTCAAATCCATGCACCTGTAGATATCGACTATTCGGACGGCCATAACTTCTGCCTCGTTTAGAGTTGCGGGAGCCATAACCAGTCAAAACGAAAGCCTCAGTGAGTTCTACGGCTCGGACAGCTTTCAGCCGTCAATGGATTGTTTAATGCCCAAAAAAGACTATCCGAATCTCAATCGGGTCTCGGAAGTTTTTTACCCTTCGTTTTTTCGACACGTGGATTTTTACGATAAAACGAGATTATCGTGGCTGGTCTTCGATTTACCATCGCTGGAGAGTGGTGCACCATGGTACCGTTCCGTTTCAAATCCATGCACGCATTTCAAAAAGTCGTACAACACTGTTTCGCCATTTCGGACGGATGTTTCACCTTGCACCGTGGATGTTGCACCCTTTAGATATCGATTATTCGGACGGCCATAACTTCTGCCTCGTTTAGAGTTACGGGAGCCATAACCAGTCAAAACGAAGGCCTCAGTGAGTTCTACGTCTCTGACAGCTTTCAGCCGTCAGTGGATTGTTTAATGCCAAAAAAGACTATCCGAATCTCAATCGGGTCACGAAAGTTTTTTACTCTTCGTTTTTTCGACACGTGGATTTTTACGGTAAAACGGGATTACCGTGGCTGGTCTTCAATTTACCATCGCTGGAGATTGGTGCAACATGATACCGTTCTGTTTCAAATCCATGCACGCATTTCAAAAAGTCGTACGACACTGTTTCGCCATTTCGGACGATGTTGCACCTTGCACCGTGGATGTTGCACCCTGTAGATATCGATTATTCGGACGGCCAAAACTTCTGCCTCGTTTAGAGTTACGGGAGCCATAACTAGTCAAAATGAAGGCCTCGGTGAGTTCTACGGCGCTGACAGCTTTCAGCCGTCAATGGATTGTTTAATGCCCAAAAAATACTATCTGAATCTCAATCGGGTCTCGGAAGTTCTTACCCTTCGTTTTTTCGACACGTGGATTTTTACGATAAAACGGGATTACCGTGGCTGGTCTTCGATTTACCATCGCTGGAGAGTGGTGCACCATGGTACAGTTCCGTTTCAAATCCATGCACGCATTTCAAAAAGTCGTACGGCTAAAACTTCTGCCTTGTTTAGAGTTACGGGAGCCATAACCAGTCAAAACGAAGGCCTCGGTGAGTTCTACGGCTCTGACAGCTTTCAGCGGTCAATGGATTGTTTAATGCCCAAAAAAGACTATCCGAATCTCAATCGGGTCTCGGAAGTTTTTTACCCTTCGTTTTTTCGACACGTGGATTTTTACGGTAAAACGGGATTACCGTGGCTGGTCTTCGATTTACCATCGCTGGAGAGTGGTGCACCATGGTACCGTTCCGTTTCAAATCCATGCACGCGTTTCAAAAAGTCGTACGACAATGTTTCGCCATTTCGGACGGATGTTGCACCTTGTACCGTGGATGTTGCACCCTGTAGATATCGATTATTCGGACGGCCAAAACTTCTGCCTCGTTTAGAGTTACGGGAGCAATAACCAGTCAAAATGAAGGCCTCGGTGAGTTCTACGGCACTGACAGCTTTCAGCCGTCAATGGATTGTTTAATGCCCAAAAAGTACTATCTGAATCTCAATCGGGTCTCGGAAGTTCTTACCCTTCGTTTTTTCGACACGTGGATTTTTACGATAAAACGGGATTACCGTGGCTGGTCTTCGATTTACCATCGCTGGAGAGTGGTGCACCATGGTACAGTTCCGTTTCAAATCCATGCACGCATTTCAAAAAGTCGTATGACACTGTTTCGCCATTTCGGACGGATGTTGCACCTTGCACCGTGGATGTTGCACCCTGTAGATATCGATTATTCGGACGGCCATAACTTCTTCCTCGTTTAGAGTTACGGGAGCCATAACCAGTCAAAACGAAGGCCTCAGTGTGTTCTATGGCTCTGACAGCTTTCAACCGTCAATGGATTGTTTAATGCCAAAAAAGACTATCCGAATCTCAATCGGGTCACGAAAGTTTTTTACCCTTCGTTTTTTCAACACGTGGATTTTTACGGTAAAACAGGATTACCGTGGATGGTCTTCGATTTACCATCGCTTGAGAGTGGTGCACCATGACACCGTTCCGTTTCAAATCCATGCACGCATTTCAAAAAGTCGTACGACACTGTTTCGCCATTTCGGACGGATGTTTCACCTTGCACCGTGGATGTTGCACCCTATAGATATCGATTATTCGGACGGCCATAACTTCTGCCTTGTTTAGAGTTACGGGAGCCATAACCAGTCAAAATGAAGGCCTCGGTGAGTTCTACGGCTCTGACAGCTTTCAGCCGTAAATGGATTGTTTAATGCCCAAAAAAGACTATCCGAATCTCAATCGGGTCTCGGAAGTTTTTTACCCTTCGTTTTTTCGACACGTGGATTTTTACGGTAAAACGGGATTACCGTGGCTGGTCTTCGATTTACCATCACTGGAGAGTGGTGCACCATGGTACCGTTCCGTTTCAAATCCATGCACGCATTTCAAAAAGTCGTACGACACTGTTTCGCCATTTCGGACGGATGTTGCACCTTGCACCGTGGATGTTGCACCCTGTAGATATCGATTATTCGGACGGCCATAACTTCTGCCTCGTTTAGAGTTACGGGGGCCATAACCAGTAAAAACGAAGGCCTCGGTGAGTTCTACGGCTCTGACAGCTTTCAGCCGTCAATGGATTGTTTAGTGCCCAAAAAAGACTATCCGAATCTCAATCGGGTCTCGGAAGTTTTTTACCCTTCGTTTTTTCGACACGTGGATTTTTACCATAAAACGGGATTACCGTGGCTGGTCTTCGATTTACCATCGCTGGAGAGTGGTGCACCATGGTACCGTTCCGTTTCAAATCCATGCACGCATTTCAAAAAGTCGCACGACACTGTTTCGCCATTTCGGACGGATGTTGCACCTTGCACCGTGGATGCTGCGCCCTGTAGATATCGATTATTCGGACGGCAATAACTTCTGCCTCGTTTATATTTACGGAAGCCATATCCAGTCAAAACGAAGGCCTCAATGAGTTCTACGGCTCTGACAGCTTTCAGCCGTGAATGGATTGTTTAATGCCCAAAAAAGACTATCCAAATCTCAATCGGGTCTAGGAAGTTTTTTACCCTTCGTTTTTTCGACACGTGGATTTTTACGGTAAAATGGGATTACCGTGGTTGGTCTTCGATTTACCGTCGCTGGAGAGTGGTGCACCATGGTACCGTTTTGTTTCAAATCCATGCACGCATTTCAAAAAGTCGTACGGCCATAACCAGTCAAAACGAAGGCCTTAGTGAGTTCTACGGCTCTGACAGCTTTGAGCCGTCAATGGATTGTTTAACGCCCAAAAAAGACTATCCGAATCTCAATCGGGCCTAGAAAGTTTTTTACCCTTCGTTTTTTCGACACGTGGATTTCTACGGTAAAACGGGATTATCGTGGTTGGTCTTCGATTTACCATCGCTGGAGAGTGGTGCACCATGGTACCCTTTCGTTTCAAATCCATGCACCTGTATATATCGATTATTCGGACGGCCATAACTTCTGCCTCGTTTAGAGTTACGCGAGCCATAACCAGTCAAAACGAAGGCCTCAGTGAGTTCTACAGCTTTGAAAACTTTTAGCCGTCAATGGATTGGTTAATGGCCAAAAAAGACTATCCGAATCTCAATCGGGTCTCGGAAGTTTTTTACCCTTCGTTTTTTCGACACGCGGATTTTTACGGTAAAACAGGATTACCGTGGTTGGTCTTCGATTTACCATCGCCGGAGAGTGGTGCACCATGATACCATTCCGTTTCAAATCTATGCACGCATCTCAAAAAGTCTTACGACACTGTTTCGCCATTTCGGACGGATGTTGCACCTTGCACCGTGGATGTTGCACCGTGTAGATATCGATTATTCGGACGGCCATAACTTCTGCCTTGTTTAGAGTTACGAGAGCCATAACCAGTCAAAACGAAGGCCTCGGTGAGTTCTACGGCTCTGACAGCTTTCAGCGGTCAATGGATTGTTTAATGCCCAAAAAAGACTATCCGAATCTCAATCGGGTCTCGGAAGTTTTTTACCCTTCGTTTTTTCGACACGTGGATTTTTACGGTAAAACGGGATTACCGTGGCTGGTCTTCGATTTACCTTCGCTGGAGAGTGGTGCACCATGGTACCGTTCCGTTTCAAATCCATGCACGCGTTTCAAAAAGTCGTACGACAATGTTTCGCCATTTCGGACGGATGTTGCACCTTGTACCGTGGATGTTGCACCCTGTAGATATCGATTATTCGGACGGCCATAACTTCTGCCTCGTTTAGAGTTACGGGAGCCATAACTAGTCAAAACGAAGGCCTCGGTGAGTTCTACGGCTCTGACAGCTTTCAGCCGTCAATGGATTGTTTAATGCCCAAAAAAGACTATATGAATCTCATTCGGGTCTCGGAAGTTTTTTACCCTTCGTTTTTTCGACACGTGGATTTTTACCATAAAACGGGATCATCGTGGCTGGTCTTCGATTTACCATCGCTGGAGAGTGTTGCACCATGGTACCGTTCCGTTTCAAATCCATGCACGCATTTCAAAAATTCGTACGACACTGTTTCTCCATTTCGGACGGATGTTGCACCTTGCACCGTGGATGTTGCACCCTGTAGATATCGATTATTCGGACGGGCATAACTTCTGCCTCGTTTAGAGTTACGGGAGCCGTAACCAGTCAAAACGAAGGCCTCAGTGAGTTCTACGGCTCTGACAGCTTGCAGCCGTCAATGGATTGTTTAATGCCCAAAAAAGATTATCCGAATCTCAATCGGGTCTCGGAAGTTTTTTACCCTTCGTTTTTTCGACACGTGGATTTTTACGGTAAAACGGGATTACCGTGGCTGGTCTTCGATTTACCATCGCTGGAGAGTGGTGCACCATGGTGCCGTTCCGTTTCAAATCCATGCACGCATTTCAAAAAGTCGCACGACACTGTTTCGCCATTTCGGACGAATGTTGCACCTTGCACCGTGGATGCTGCACCCTGTAGATATCGATTATTCGGACGGCAATAACTTTTGCCTCGTTTAGAGTTACGGAAGCCATAACCAGTCAAAACGAAGGCCTCAGTGAGTTTTACGGCTCTGACAGCTTTCAGCCGTCAATGGACTGTTTAATGCCCAAAAAAGACTATCCGAATCTCAATCGGGTCTAGGAAGTTTTTTACTCTTCGTTTTTTCGACACGTGGATTTTTACGGTAAAACGGGATTACCGTGGCTGGTCTTCAATTTACCATCGCTGGAGATTGGTGCAACATGATACCGTTCTGTTTCAAATCCATGCACGCATTTCAAAAAGTCGTACGACACTGTTTCGCCATTTCGGACGATGTTGCACCTTGCACCGTGGATGTTGCACCCTGTAGATATCGATTATTCGGACGGCCAAAACTTCTGCCTCGTTTAGAGTTACGGGAGCCATAACTAGTCAAAATGAAGGCCTCGGTGAGTTCTACGGCGCTGACAGCTTTCAGCCGTCAATGGATTGTTTAATGCCCAAAAAATACTATCTGAATCTCAATCGGGTCTCGGAAGTTCTTACCCTTCGTTTTTTCGACACGTGGATTTTTACGATAAAACGGGATTACCGTGGCTGGTCTTCGATTTACCATCGCTGGAGAGTGGTGCACCATGGTACAGTTCCGTTTCAAATCGATGCACGCATTTCAAAAAGTCGTACGGCTAAAACTTCTGCCTTGTTTAGAGTTACGGGAGCCATAACCAGTCAAAACGAAGGCCTCGGTGAGTTCTACGGCTCTGACAGCTTTCAGCGGTCAATGGATTGTTTAATGCCCAAAAAAGACTATCCGAATCTCAATCGGGTCTCGGAAGTTTTTTACCCTTCGTTTTTTCGACACGTGGATTTTTACGGTAAAACGGGATTACCGTGGCTGGTCTTCGATTTACCATCGCTGGAGAGTGGTGCACAATGGTACCGTTCCGTTTCAAATCCATGCACGCGTTTCAAAAAGTCGTACGACAATGTTTCGCCATTTCGGACGGATGTTGCACCTTGTACCGTGGATGTTGCACCCTGTAGATATCGATTATTCGGACGGCCAAAACTTCTGCCTCGTTTAGAGTTACGGGAGCCATAACCAGTCAAAATGAAGGCCTCGGTGAGTTCTACGGCACTGACAGCTTTCAGCCGTCAATGGATTGTTTAATGCCCAAAAAGTACTATCTGAATCTCAATCGGGTCTCGGAAGTTCTTACCCTTCGTTTTTTCGACACGTGGATTTTTACGATAAAACGGGATTACCGTGGCTGGTCTTCGATTTACCATCGCTGGAGAGTGGTGCACCATGGTACAGTTCCGTTTCAAATCCATGCACGCATTTCAAAAAGTCGTAAGACACTGTTTCGCCATTTCGGACGGATGTTGCACCTTGCACCGTGGATGTTGCACCCTGTAGATATCGATTATTCGGACGGCCATAACTTCTTCCTCGTTTAGAGTTACGGGAGCCATAACCAGTCAAAACGAAGGCCTCAGTGTGTTCTATGGCTCTGACAGCTTTCAACCGTCAATGGATTGTTTAATGCCAAAAAAGACTATCCGAATCTCAATCGGGTCACGAAAGTTTTTTACCCTTCGTTTTTTCAACACGTGGATTTTTACGGTAAAACAGGATTACCGTGGATGGTCTTCGATTTACCATCGCTGGAGAGTGGTGCACCATGACACCGTTCCGTTTCAAATCCATGCACGCATTTCAAAAAGTCGTACGACACTGTTTCGCCATTTCGGACGGATGTTTCACCTTGCACCGTGGATGTTGCACCCTATAGATATCGATTATTCGGACGGCCATAACTTCTGCCTTGTTTAGAGTTACGGGAGCCATAACCAGTCAAAATGAAGGCCTCGGTGAGTTCTACGGCTCTGACAGCTTTCAGCCGTAAATGGATTGTTTAATGCCCAAAAAAGACTATCCGAATCTCAATCGGGTCTCGGAAGTTTTTTACCCTTCGTTTTTTCGACACGTGGATTTTAACGGTAAAACGGGATTACCGTGGCTGGTCTTCGATTTACCATCACTGGAGAGTGGTGCACCATGGTACCGTTCCGTTTCAAATCCATGCACGCATTTCAAAAAGTCGTACGACACTGTTTCGCCATTTCGGACGGATGTTGCACCTTGCACCGTGGATGTTGCACCCTGTAGATATCGATTATTCGGACGGCCATAACTTCTGCCTCGTTTAGAGTTACGGGGGCCATAACCAGTAAAAACGAAGGCCTCGGTGAGTTCTACGGCTCTGACAGCTTTCAGCCGTCAATGGATTGTTTAATGCCCAAAAAAGACTATCGGAATCTCATTCGGGTCTCGGAAGTTTTTTACCCTTCGTTTTTTCGACACATGGATTTTTACCATAAAACGGGATTATCGTGGCTGGTCTTCGATTTACCATCGCTGGAGAGTGTTGCACCATGGTACTGTTCCGTTTCAAATCCATACACGCATTTCAAAAAGTCGTACGACACTGTTTCGCCATTTCGGACGGATGTTGCACCTTGCACCGTTGATATTGCACCCTGTAGATATCGATTATTCGGACGGGCATAACTTCCGCCTCGTTTAGACTTACGGGAGCCATAACCAGTCAAAACGAAGGCCTCAGTGAGTTCTACGGCTCTGACAGCTTGCAGCCATCAATGGATTGTTTAGTGCCCAAAAAAGACTATCCGAATCTCAATCGGGTCTCGGAAGTTTTTTACCCTTCGTTTTTTCGACACGTGGATTTTCACGGTAAAACGGGATTACCGTGGCTGGTCTTCGATTTACCATCGCTGGAGAGTGGTGCACCATGGTACCGTTCCGTTTCAAATCCATGCACGCATTTCAAAAAGTCGCACGACACTGTTTCGCCATTTCGGACGGATGTTGCACCTTGCACCGTGGATGCTGCGCCCTGTAGATATCGATTATTCGGACGGCAATAACTTCTGCCTCGTTTAGATTTACGGAAGCCATATCCAGTCAAAACGAAGGCCTCAATGAGTTCTACGGCTCTGACAGCTTTCAGCCGTGAATGGATTGTTTAATGCCCAAAAAAGACTATCCAAATCTCAATCGGGTCTAGGAAGTTTTTTACCCTTCGTTTTTTCGACACGTGGATTTTTACGGTAAAATGGGATTACCGTGGTTGGTCTTCGATTTACCATCGCTGGAGAGTGGTGCACCATGGTACCGTTTTGTTTCAAATCCATGCACGCATTTCAAAAAGTCGTACGGCCATAACCAGTCAAAACGAAGGCCTTAGTGAGTTCTACGGCTCTGACAGCTTTGAGCCGTCAATGGATTGTTTAACGCCCAAAAAAGACTATCCGAATCTCAATCGGGCCTAGAAAGTTTTTTACCCTTCGTTTTTTCGACACGTGGATTTCTACGGTAAAACGGGATTATCGTGGTTGGTCTTCGATTTACCATCGCTGGAGAGTGGTGCACCATGGTACCCTTTCGTTTCAAATCCATGCACCTGTATATATCGATTATTCGGACGGCCATAACTTCTGCCTCGTTTAGAGTTACGCGAGCCATAACCAGTCAAAACGAAGGCCTCAGTGAGTTCTATAGCTTTGAAAACTTTTAGCCGTCAATGGATTGGTTAATGGCCAAAAAAGACTATCCGAATCTCAATCGGGTCTCGGAAGTTTTTTACCCTTCATTTTTTCGACACGCGGATTTTTACGGTAAAACAGGATTACCGTGGTTGGTCTTCGATTTACCATCGCCGGAGAGTGGTGCACCATGATACCATTCCGTTTCAAATCTATGCACGCATCTCAAAAAGTCTTACGACACTGTTTCGCCATTTCGGACGGATGTTGCACCTTGCACCGTGGATGTTGCACCGTGTAGATATCGATTATTCGGACGGCCATAACTTCTGCCTTGTTTAGAGTTACGAGAGCCATAACCAGTCAAAACGAAGGCCTCGGTGAGTTCTACGGCTCTGACAGCTTTCAGCGGTCAATGGATTGTTTAATGCCCTAAAAAGACTATCCGAATCTCAATCGGGTCTCGGAAGTTTTTTACCCTTCGTTTTTTCGACACGTGGATTTTTACGGTAAAACGGGATTACCGTGGCTGGTCTTCGATTTACCTTCGCTGGAGAGTGGTGCACCATGGTACCGTTCCGTTTCAAATCCATGCACGCGTTTCAAAAAGTCGTACGACAATGTTTCGCCATTTCGGACGGATGTTGCACCTTGTACCGTGGATGTTGCACCCTGTAGATATCGATTATTCGGACGGCCATAACTTCTGCCTCGTTTAGAGTTACGGGAGCCATAACTAGTCAAAACGAAGGCCTCGGTGAGTTCTACGGCTCTGACAGCTTTCAGCCGTCAATGGATTGTTTAATGCCCAAAAAAGACTATCTGAATCTCATTCGGGTCTCGGAAGTTTTTTACCCTTCGTTTTTTCGACACGTGGATTTTTACCATAAAACGGGATCATCGTGGCTGGTCTTCGATTTACCATCGCTGGAGAGTGTTGCACCATGGTACCGTTCCGTTTCAAATCCATGCACGCATTTCAAAAATTCGTACGACACTGTTTCTCCATTTCGGACGGATGTTGCACCTTGCACCGTGGATGTTGCACCCTGTAGATATCGATTATTCGGACGGGCATAACTTCTGCCTCGTTTAGAGTTACGGGAGCCGTAACCAGTCAAAACGAAGGCCTCAGTGAGTTCTACGGCTCTGACAGCTTGCAGCCGTCAATGGATTGTTTAATGCCCAAAAAAGATTATCCGAATCTCAATCGGGTCTCGGAAGTTTTTTACCCTTCGTTTTTTCGACACGTGGATTTTTACGGTAAAACGGGATTACCGTGGCTGGTCTTCGATTTACCATCGCTGGAGAGTGGTGCACCATGGTGCCGTTCCGTTTCAAATCCATGCACGCATTTCAAAAAGTCGCACGACACTGTTTCGCCATTTCGGACGAATGTTGCACCTTGCACCGTGGATGCTGCACCCTGTAGATATCGATTATTCGGACGGCAATAACTTTTGCCTCGTTTAGAGTTACGGAAGCCATAACCAGTCAAAACGAAGGCCTCAGTGAGTTTTACGGCTCTGACAGCTTTCAGCCGTCAATGGACTGTTTAATGCCCAAAAAAGACTATCCGAATCTCAATCGGGTCTAGGAAGTTTTTTACACTTCGTTTTTTCGACACGTGGATTTTTACGATAAAATGGGATTACCGTGGTTGGTCTTCGATTTACCATCGCTGGAGAGTGGTGCACCATGGTACCGTTTCGTTTCAAATCCATGCACGCATTTCAAAAAGTCGTATGGCCATAACCAGTCAAAACGAAGGCCTCAGTGAGTTCTACGGCTCTAACAGCTTTCAGCCGTCAATGGATTGTTTAATGCCCGAAAAAGACTATCCGAATCTCAATCGGGTCTAGAAAGTTTTTTACCCTTCGTATTTTCGACACGTGGATTTCTACGGTAAAATGGGATTACCATGGTTGGTCTTCGATTTACCATCGCTTGAGAGTGGTGCACTATGGTACCGTTTCGTTTCAAATCCATGCACCTGTAGATATCGATTATTCAGACGACCATAACTTCTGCCTCGTTTAGAGTTACGGGGCCATAACCAGTCAAAACGAAGGCCTCAGTGAGTTCTACAGCTCTGACAACTTTTATCCGTCAATGGATTGCTTAATGCCCAAAATAGACTATCCGAATCTCAATCGGGTCTCGGAAGTTTTTTGCCCTTCGTTTTTTCGACACGTGGATTTTTACGATAAAACGGGATTATCGTGGCTGGTCTTCGATTTACCATCCCTGGAGAGTGGTGCACCATGGTACCGTTCCGTTTCAAATCCATGCACGCATTTCAAAAAGTCGTTAGACACTGTTTCGCCATTTCGGATGGATGTTTCACCTTGCACCGTGGATGTTGCACCCTGTAGATATCGATTATTCGGACGGCCATAACTTCTGCCACGTTTAGAGTTACGGGAGGCATAACCAATCAAAACGAAGGCCTCTGTGAGTTCTACGGCTCTGATAGCTTTCAGCCGTCAATGGATTGTTTAATGCCAAAAAAGACTATCCGAATCTCAATCGGGTCTCGAAAGTTTTTTACCCTTCGTTTTTTCAACACGTGGATTTTTACGGTAAAACGGGATTACCGTGGCTGGTCTTCGATTTACCATCGCTAGAGAGTGGTGCACCATGGTACCGTTCCATTTCAAATCCAAGCACGCATTTCAAAAAGTCGTACGACACAGTTTCGCCATTTCGGACGGATGTTGCACCTTGCACCGTGGATGTTGCACCCTGTAGATATCGATTATTCGGACGGCCATAACTTCTTCCTTGTTTAGAGTTACGGGAGCCATAACCAGTCAAAACGAAGGCCTCGGTGAGTTCTACGGCTTTGATAGCTTTCAGCCATCAATGGATTGTTTAATGCCCAAAAAAGACTATCTGAATCTCAATCGGGTCTCGGAAGTTTTTTACCCTTCGTTTTTTCGACACGTGGATTTTTACGGTAAAACGGGATTACCGTGGCTGGTCTTCGATTTACCATCGCTGGAGAGTGGTGCACCATGGTACCGTTCCGTTTCACATCCATGCACCTGCAGATATCGATTATTCGGACGGCCATAATTTCTGCCTCGTTTAGAGTTACGGGAACCATTACTAGTCAAAACGAAGGCCTCAGTGAGTTCTACGGCTCTGACAGCTTTCAGCTGTCAATGGATTGTTTAATGCCCAAAAAAGACTATCCGAATCTCAATCGGGTCTCGGAAGTTTTTTACCCTTCGTTTTTTCGACACGTGGATTTTTACGATAAAACGGGATTATCGTGGCTGGTCTTCGGTTTGCCATCGCTGGAGAGTGGTGCACCATGGTACCGTTCCGTTTCAAATCCATGCCGCATTTCAAAAAGTCGTACGACTTTGTTTCGCCATTTCGGACGGATGTTTCACCTTGCACCGTGGATGTTGCACCCTGTAGATATAGATTATTCGAACGGCCATAACTTCTGCCTCGTTTAGAGTTACGGGAGCCATAACCAGTCAAAACGAAGGCCTCAGTGAGTTCTATGGCTCTGATAGCTTTCAGCCGTCAATGGATTGTTTAATGCCCAAAAAAGACTATCCGAATCTCAATCGGGTCTAGAAAGTTTTTTACCCTTCGTTTTTTCGACACGTGAATTTTTACGGTAAAACGGGGTTACCGTGGTTGGTCTTCGATTTACCATCGCTGGAGAGTGGTGCACCATGGTACCGTTTCGTTTCAAATCCATGCACCTGTAGATATCGATTATTCGGACGGCCATAACTTCTGCCTCGTTTAGAGTTATGGGAGCCATAACCAGTCAAAACGAAGACCTCAGTGAGTTCTACGACTCTGACCGCTTTCAGCCATCAATGGATTGTCTAATGCCCAAAACAGACTATCCGAATCTCAATCGGGTCTCGGAAGTTTTTTACCCTTCGTTTTTTCGACACGTGGATTTTTTTGATAAAACGGGATTACCGTGGCTGGTCTTCGATTTACCATCGCTGGAGAGTGGTGCACCATGGCACCGTTCCGTTTCAAATCCATGCACGCATTTCAAAAAGTCGTACGACACTGTTTCGCCATTTCGGACGGATGTTGCACCTTGCACCGTAGATGTTGCACCCTGTAGATATCGATTATTCGGACGGCCATAACTTCTGGCTCCTTTGGAGTTACGGGAGCCATAAACAGTCAAAACGAAGGCCTCGGTGAGTGTTTGTGCAAAAAATGGGCAAACACCTCCAATCCGTATAATTTAGTTGATTTTATGTGGTTTTTAATGATTTGGGTGACTTATGCAAATATGTAAAATGCAAGGACTGAACTGACACACAGATTTATAGTGGTTCGGCCAGAACGTGCCAACGTCCACTTTATATGTTATTATTCTTTTTCTTTCAGATTACAAGAACAAAGATTTAAGTACAAGTATAAGAAAGTTGTTTGAAAGTTCCTTCCTTGCTTGAGCGCTCAAACTTGTCCGCCATTGTTGTACCCCTGCCCCTATATTTATAGAGTGAGGTTGGGGGAAGCGGTCTTGGATGTATATAGCTGCTGATGGGCCTGGGCTGAAGCAATCTGGTCTGGCATATCTGGTTCGACGAAGCTTGGTTCGGTCGTGGTTGGAGTGGATTTGGTCCGGTAGGATGTTGGTTCGGTGGTGAGATGAAGGGGAGGTTGGTTTGGTCCGGTGTGGATTTGGTTTGGTGATACGAGGAGGATGTGTTGGTTAGGTTGTACGTGGTCCGGTGGATCATGGTTCGACAGAGGTTGGATGGGTTGGTTCGGCTGTACGTGGTCCAGTGGATCATGGTTCGGCAGAGGTTGGATGGGTTGGTTCGGTGTGGGATGGAGAGTGTCGGTTCGGCTGTGGTTGCTAGAGAAGCATTTTGGGTCGGTGGCGAGAATTCGCCCAACATTTGCCCCCCAAAGTGGGGCACATGCCTTCATGTGTCGCACTTTGTTTATCTGGGTTGGCTCCATTCGGTTTTGAGTGCTGAACGGGTTGGTCTGGTTATCGTGTCCTCCTCTATAAGTAGGGGCGTGTGTCTTTTGCTATTCTCTACCAAGTGGAAAAGCCGAGTCAAATTTCCATCTTTGCCGAACCAAGTAAGACCCTTGCGTGCCGAATTGATATCTTAAAACGTTTCTAGCCGAACCAGATTCATATCTTTGCCGAACCAGGTGAGACCTTTGCTTGCCGAATGAACCTTTGTTTTGTTCTACCGAATGTACTCGGGACCTTGTGTACCGAATGAAGGCTATACATTTTACCGGATGAACCGAATGAGCCTGAGGGTTAAATGCCGAATGAGATAATGCGTTCGAATACCGAATGGAATTATCACCGGATGAGCTCCGGAGTGTAGTGCCAGACGAACTCTCTCCTTGTTTTACCGAATGAACTGAAAGGCTTTCAATGCCGAATGGACTTTAATCTCAACCTTTGTGCCTTGAACTTGTTTGCTTGTACTTCCATATTCCTTGTTCTAACTAGTTTTTCTGGTATTTGCAGATAATGTCTCGCAAAGCAGAAACTCGATCAGATAAACGGAAGTCCAGGGGCGAAGGAGAGTCCTCCTCCGTGCCCCCAGCCCAGCAAGGATCGGTGCAACAAGGACCTGCCCCGAGGTCGTTAGTGGATGGGTACGGTCCCCAGGAACTTCTGGTCTTCCCTCCCGATTGCTTTCCTAGCTCCCTGAAGGAGGAGCAACTCGATGTTATATCTCGTTCCTTCGGAATAGATAGAGAGCGCATGCTATTGCCGGGGGAAGGAGTGATGCCGTATGACCCCCCCCCCCCCCCCCCCCCCCCGAAGGCTACTTTGCTTACAGCAGATATCATTGCATGTGTGATGCTATCCCGCCTCTCAACGCCTGGATAGTTAGCTTTATCACATATCCGAAGGTGGCTCCATTCCAGCTTCAGCCTAACTCCTACGCCATTCTGGTGAGCCTTTTCGTCATCTTTCAGAGGAAATATGGGCGTCCCCCTTCCAACCGGGAGATCCGGTATCTGTACAACTCGAGAGGCTACAAGAAGGGGTCTCCATACATCAGTTTGGTAGCGGCCGTGCCATTCAAGCCTGTTCTGGATTTGTACTCGAAGCTTAGTTTGTTCAAGAAGGAATGATTTTTCATTAGGGATGACCTGTTTCTTTTCGCCTCTTCACTTCTGGCTGTAAGCTGAACTTCATTTATATTTTCCTTGTCCCGATCTCAATGCTTCTTCTTATATGCTTATATTTCTTGCTAGCAACAGGTGGCTTTGCGGTTGTGGAGAATGATTCCTTGGCGCGGATGGCTGCTGAAATAAAGGCCATTTCGGGAAGGGATAGGTCGGCCTCTTACCTGATCAGGAACGCCACTCTCCTGGAGTATAACTTGATTCTGCCACATCAATCTGTGGTTAAACAGAGAGATACAGCCGAGGAGAGGGCTGCTAAAGCTAAGGATGGGGCTACTGCGAAGAGTAGCAAGAAGAGACCTTTCTCGGTACCTCCAGCCGTTGGGGGAAAGAAGCTTAAGAAGTCTGATGGACCCTCTCCCGGTACATGTCTAGATATTCCGGAGGAGGAAGGTGGAGAGGAGGAAAGAGACGAAGAGGAGAGCGGAGGAGATGGAGAAGGTGAAGGACATGGTGGTAGTGGTGCCGGGGCTTTGTCTTCTAAGCAGGCAGGGGAGATCCAGGAGTGGACGGATGATGCCTTCCGCCAGGCTTTTGAAGGGTTGGAGGAAGGATCAGCCTCGGTGAAGAAGGCAAAGGAGGTTGACAAGGCTGGGGCTGGCGCCGACCCATTCGCTAAGAGTTCTTCAGCTGAGGTGGCTCCAGCGATTCAAGGTGAACTCTTGACTTCTTCAGATTCCATTTATGATAAGGACTTAGGAATATTTTATGGTTCGCTTCCGTCCTGGACTGAGATTCAGGACTTATTGCAGTATTCTCCTTCTCCGTAGGGTTTGTATAATAGACGTGCCTTCTCATTCTTTTTAAGTTAACATATTTCTTGAATTATGGGCCCTTGTATGTTCGTAACACTTGTTCTTTATTACAGGGGCAGGCGAGGTGGCCAAAACTTCAGACGTTCGACACCGCCTGGAACAATACAATTTACTTAGAGCTTCTGCCAAGCCTAAGCCTCCCACTAGTCGTCCAGGAGACGTAGTTAGCTACCGTCCTCTTCTTGGGGTCATCGAAGAGAGTATTCAGAAAAAGAAGAGGAGTCGCTCCTTATTTTAATCTTCACCCGGTCCGCAGTTTCCACCTCAACCTATTCATGATATCACGGGGGAAGACACTGAGTATATTCCCTCCCCGCATCCGTCTGAAAATCCTACCGTCATCCGCATAAAACGTCCCGACGTGCCTCGCAATCCCTTTGCCGGCCACCCGGATATGGACCCCAGCTCTCAGGATATCTTATTTGACGAGGCCACGGGCGAGCATCTTCTCCCCCGCAATCCCATGGTTCGGGTTCTTGATGAGGCTAAGTCCCTGGATCTGGATCTGCTCACTACTCGGATAGCTGCTATGGGGGACGAAGCCAAGGCCAACATTGACCGGCTCGCGAAGGAGGCCAAGAAGTTAATGGAACATCACGCTCGATTGGCCAAGGCCGGGGAGGAGATAGGGAGTGCCAATATAAGGCTGCGGTTAGTGGTCGCTGATCAGGCCAAGCAACTTGCCGACCAGGCTATTCAAATTTCGCAGCATGAAGCCGACTCCCGACGACTGAAGAAGACCATGGAGGAGGCTAGCAGAGCCGAGTTGCGGAAAATGGAGGCCGCTTGCAAGAAGCGCATTGACATGGCCATTACCACGGTTGATGAGGTTAGTAGGGTGGATCTTGAGCAGGTTGAAGAAATATCTGGGAGGCGCGAAGCTGCAGAACTTGCTCAAGCCAAGTTGAAGGAAGAGATGGAGGAGACGAGGAGATCCCTTCAGGCTGAGTGCTCGAGATTCCGGTGGGAGAGGGATGTTGCCGTCACTAAGTTGTGGTCCTCCGAGGCCCGGGTGAGGGAGTTTGAGGAGAATGAGGGGATGATGGATGAGATGCTGCAGGACATGTACTTCCGTACCTGGAAGCAGCGTAATCTATCCTGGATGGATGACTATCCCCGGATCATGGCCCGGATATATCTCCGGACTTTGGTGGAGGCCAGGGCCGATGCAGAGAAGGAAGGTGGAGCGACATTCAGTATGGATATGGTTACTTCCCAGTTTTCAAAGGAGGAGAAGGTAGCGGTGAAGGAGGGGATGCGGCTACTTGCTGCAGAGGAAGCCGGTGTGCAGTTGGGGGATGAGGACCAAGAAGCAGGTGTTGGTGAGTTTTCTCTTTTTGGCTTTCTATAACTTGATTGCTCGTCGCCGGTTTTAATGGACTCTTTCTCTGAATTGGACAGGTGGGACTTCTGGTCAACATGCTAGGAGCTCCGATCCCGCTGTCAAGTAGATTCGGAGAGCTAGTGAGTTGGGGGTGGAGCACTGATGCAGTCGACTACTTGATCCGATCCGTATAGTTTTTGATTTTCTTGACTTTCCTGTTTATACTTAGTCAAAAACATTAGTGTATTTTCGGATTGTAATTATGTCAGTGAACGACTCTTCGTAATTTTATAACACGAGCTGATTTTGTTATATTTTGAATGCTGTCATTGCTTTTGATGTGTTGTATAAGAAATATAACCATGCATATACCTGTGATTTGATTGTGTTCGACACTAAGTTTCTGCTTGTAATATAATTTCATGTTTTGCAATGTTAGTGTGATGTATGAATATGAATTGCAGCTATGCATTAATGTATAAAAGTGGAAGGTACCGCCCTTCATGTTTCGGCTGTGGACGGCAACTTTGTGCACCCTGCAAGACTAAGCACGGAATGCTGATGAGTGTCTCGTCATCCGGTTGTAAGTTTCTGTTCCCACTAGCGAGCGTTCCTTATTTCATGTCCTGTACTTTCAAGCACCGTTACAGAGAATAGGAGAAAAGTTTTAAATGAAATGGAAATATAGGAAAAGTAAAACTTCCAGTCACGGAAGGCCGTCGATGTGCTTAAGTTCATGGCAAACGGGTTTTGTAGTCAGTTTCCCTAGCTGTGGGTCGTGGAGACATTTGTCACCTATCTTACGCCTCTGCGGGGAGTTTTCTTTTTTACCACGGCCGCACTTAAGACACATCGGAGCCGATCGCGCACAGTAACTACCCGGGCCATTATGGCCCGTAATCGTGGGTATTATTCGATTTACTGTGGCCGGCTAGCGTGGGGGCCGATCGTCAACTGTGAACTGCCCCTGGCGGGCCACACCTTATGTTGGGGCTTATGATTGGTTCACAGCTGTCGGCGAGCCGAATCGCTGTAATGAGCTGCCATGGCATAATCGGCCTTCTCTGTGGCTTATACTCGACTTATTACAGTCGGCTTTAAGGGCCGAGGCAAACAATGAGTTAACTCGCGGTAGAGGGATACCGGAGCAAAGTGTCTCATTGGCGAGGGCATAGGATCGCAGCGTACCTGTTAGATTTTGTCCAGGTGGAGTTGTGTTGTGAAGCTCTGAATTGAAATGTCATCTGCAAAGGATTTTGTTCAACAGCAAAGGATAAAGCTTAACAAGTAGCCAAGATATAAAGGAACAAGTTAACAAGAGCCAAGTTTTTTAAAGTGGTTCGGCACGAAAATGCCTACATCCACTGATTCTCTTTGTTAATTCACTTCATATGGGCAGTACAAGTTAAGAAAAGTACCGACGAAGGTGTCGGTTGTTCCATTCCCTCTGGAACACCTCTCCGTCCACTACTGACAAAATGTAAGCTCCGTTGTGGAGATCTTTATGAATTACATATGGTCCGTCCCAGATTGGATCCAGCGCTCCTGGGCGCGGAAAGATTCGCTTGAGGACAAGATCTCCTTCTTGTAAGCTGCGATGTTTGACTTTGGAGTTGTATAGTGCTGCCACTTTTTGTCTGTGAGCTGCTGCTTTGAGTGCTGCATCATTCCTTCTCTCCTCAATTAGATCCAAAGACATGTGGAGGAGTTCTTCGTTTTCTTCTGGGTTGTAGTGGATCCTACGGTGGGAAGGCACAATAGTCTCAACTGGGAGCATTGCCTCTGATCCGTACGCCAAAGAGAAAGGAGTATGCCCTGTTGATGTTCTGAAAGATGTGCGATAGGCCCAAAGTGTTGTAGGAAGTTCGTCCACCCAAGCCCCTTTTGACTTTTCAAGCTTCTTCTTGATTATAGTCTTGAGGATTTTGTTGACATCTTCGACTTGGCCCTTTACTTGAGGATAAGCTACAGATGAGAAGCTTTTGTGAATTCCGTGCTCTTGGCACCAATCGGCGAATTCTTCGCTGTCAAATTGAAGTCCGTTGTCTGATATGATCTTGAGTGGGTCTCCGTACCTGCATAGAATATTTTTGATCAAGAAGTTGATAACTTTTGTCGAAGATATTTTATTTAGTCGTTCCGCCTCCACCCATTAGGTGAAATAGTCGACCGCCACTATAGCATATTTGGCTCCGCCTCGGCCTGCTGGCAGTTCGCCAATTAAGTCAATTCCCCACACCGCAAAGGGCCAAGGGCTGGTCATTTGAGTAATTTCATTGGTTGGTAGTCGAGGAATCTTAGCAAATTTCTGACATCTGTCCCATCTTCTGACGAAGTCTAAAGCATCTTTGTTCAAGGTGGGCCAGAAATACCCATATCGGAGTATCTTCTTTTCCAGGGTCTGCCCTCCGTTGTGGTCTCCTTAACTTCCCTGGTGGATATTGGATAGAATTTCCTTGGCTTCTCTTTCAGCAACGCACCTCAATAAGGGGTTAGAGAAGCCGCGCCGATAGAGGATGCCTTCTTGTATCGTGTAGCGGGAAGCTTTCCTTAGAATTTTCTTAATTTCATTTCGCCCGTCGGGTAGGGTGCCGTTTTGTAAGTATTCCCGGATAGGGGTCATCCATGTTTCTTTTTCGGTTGCAGCTATCAGATTTACTTGCTCGAAGCTCGGGGTTAGTAGCCTTGAGACAGTTATCGCTCCAGAAGTGGTATCATCTCCCATGCTAGCTTGCTTTGCCAGCTCGTTGGCCTCTTGATTTTCTTCTCGAGGAATGTGTTTGATCGAGTAGTGCTCTAATTGATTGAGCAGCCGCTTGGTCTTTTTCAGATATGCCGTAAGCCGCTCTCCTCGAGTCTGGAACTCCCCTAGTATTTGATTTACGATGAGTTGTGAATCACTGTGAAGACATAAGGAACTGACTCCGATCTCCAGGGCGAGCTCTAATCCGGCTATTACTGCTTCATATTCGACATCATTGTTGGTGGCAGCGAATTCCAGCCTTAGTGCATAACGCAGCTTTCTTCCCCTGGGAGTAATGATCACAACGCCTGCCCCTGAGCCTTGTTCGTTCGATGCTCCATCCACAAAGAGACTCCACTTGATGTCCTTTGTCATTTCAGGCTGCTCCCTGCCTTCGTTGACAGTGAATTAGGCGATGAAATTGGCTATGACTTGTCCCTTGATGGTAGTGCGAGGATGGTAGGTGATATCATATTGGCTTAACTCGATGCACCACTTGAGCAGTCGCCCAGAGGTGTCAGGACGATGGAGCACTTGTCTCAATGGTTGGTCGGTTAGGACTCTGATGGGATGAGATTGGAAATAGTGTCGCAGCTTCCTTGATGTGATTAGTAAACAGTACGCCAGTTTCTCGAGTTTGGGATACCGGGCTTCTGCTCCCGTGAACCTTTTACTTATGAAGTATACTGGCCGTTGTGTGCGGTTTTCTTCTCTTACCAAAGCGGCGCTTAGGGCATGTGGTGACACGGCTAGGTATAGGTATAGTTCTTCGCCTTCATTAGGAGTTGAGAGTACTGGTGGCCGCTGGAGGTGTTCGATTATGTTAAGGAAGGCTGTTGAACACTCATCGGTCCATTCGAATTTTCCTTTGTCTTTCTTCAGGGCTTCGAAGAAAGGAATGCATTTGTCAGTTGCTTTAGAGACGAACCTGCTTAGGGCAGCCACTTTTCCGTTTAGGCTTTGCATCTCTTTTCGAGTGGATGGTGTCTTGATATCTTGCAAGGCCCGGACTTGTTCGGGGTTTGCTTCAATCCCCCTGGCATGAACGATGAATCCCAAGAACTTTCCCGATGATACTCCGAAGGAGCACTTTAGAGGGTTCAGCTTCATTCCATATTGGCGAAGTACTTGAAACATCTCGTCCAGATGGTTTATTTGGTCGTTGGCTTTCCTTGATTTTACCAGCATGTCATTCACATAAACTTCCATAGTTCGTCCTATTAGTTCTGCAAACATCTTGTTGACGAGGCGCTGATAAGTAGCTCCGGCGTTTTTAAGTCCGAACGGCATTACCTTGTAGCAGTACAATCCTTGGTCAGTAATGAAGCTAGTGTGGTCTTGATCGGGGGCGTGCATAGGGATCTGGTTATACCCTGAGTATGCGTCCATAAAGGATAAAAGTTCGTGTCCGGCAGTGCTGTCCACGAGTTGGTCGATTCGAGGGAGTGGGAAGCAGTCTTTTGGGCAAGCGTCATTTAAGTTGGAGAAATCGATGCACGTTCGCCACTTCCCATTAGCTTTCTTTACCAGTACCGGGTTGGTGATCCATTCCGGGTAGATGGCTTCACGTATGAAGTCGTTGGCAAGAAAGTTCTTTACTTCTTCCTCGAGGGCTGCTGATCGTTCTGCCCCCATGCTTCTCTTCTTTTGCTTTACCGGTACCTTGGTAGGATCGATGTTTAGTGCGTGGCATGCTATGTCCGGGGAGATTCCAGTCATATCAGCGTGCGTCCATGCAAATACATCCATGTTGTGGCGAAGAAAATCAATGAGTTGGTTCTTTAATTCTTTTTTTAACTGACACCAGAACCAGGAGGTAGCTAGGTCTGCTAGGAATAGTGGAAAGCATTTACACAATACTCCTTCCGTTGCTCCGCTCATGAGCATATGCTGTGTGTATCTCTGCAAGTGTACAACGCGGTTGGAAGTTCCCTTGTACGGTTCCATCGTCGGCATTTTCCATTCTCGGGGGGTGATGGCAGTTTCGATGTCGCGGGTGAAAGGGCTGGTTACCCTAGCGCCTATCCCTCGATCCCTTTGCTCCCGTCGGACGCATTCCCTGAATAATCGTGCCATTCTTTCATCCGAATTTGGAGCGGAAAAAAATGAGCTTGGTTCTTCCCTACGGGATCGATCTCGTCCAGATGACTTGTAGGGATGGTATAGCCTATCACTTCTGACGTTATCCAGTGGCTGTCTTTGGCTGCTCGGATGCATGCTAGGACCAGCTACAGTTGCCCCCTGCCTTGATCTTTCCCTATGGGGTTCTGTTTCGAGCATTTCCATGGGGTCAACTTCGGGCTGGGTCCTAGCTCGGCTCCGTTTAGCGGGGTTTCTATGATTAGGCGGCATGACTGGCTCAGCTACATCCGACCCTCGCCTGGTGCCTCCCCCATTGGGTTCGGTTCCGAGCGCTTCCTCGAGTCGGAGTTCGGGCTGAGTCCGAGCGCGGCCCCTATCATTGTTGTTCCTGTTGATAGCTTCTTCGAAGAGGGAAGACCTTTGTTGTCTCTGAGATCCTCCAGATTGAGACTCACCCCATGATTCAATATTGCGGTTGGATTCTTCGGCATCCCTCAAGCGTGACATGAGTTGGTTCACCAAAGCTTCTTGTTGGGATGCGAAGCGGTTAGTCACTTCAACCATGACTCTATCTAGGTATGCCCTAGTGATTGCTACCGGTTGTTCCACGGTAGGGGCTGTCGGATTTGCCTGATCTGCATTTGGCACTACTGTCGTAGTGGGGTGGTTCTCTTGATCTGGATTCGCTGGATCTGGAGCGCTGCTGGTTGCAACGTTCTTTCCCTTGTTGGCGTCTTTTCTCGGCCTGGAAGTCATGTTTCCTAGGCAATGAAGGGTGCTATTGGGAAAGAAGGTTGAATGAGGGAAGCTGAAGCTTCGAGTTCCAAGCCGCTCCCAGTGAAAGCACCAAAAATGTTTGCGCAAAAAATGGGCAAACACCTCCAATCCGTATAATTTAGTTGATTTTATGTGGTTTTTAATGATTTGGGTGACTTATGCAAATATGTAAAATGCAGGGACTGAACTGTAAAAGACACACAGATTTATAGTGGTTCGGCCAGAACGTGCCTACGTCCACTTTATATGTTATTATTGTTTTTCTTTCAGATTACAAGTACAAAGTTTTAAGTACAAGTATAAGAAAGTTGTTTGAAAGTTCCTTCCTTACTTGAGCTCTCAAACTTGTTCGCCATTGTTGTACCCCTGCCCCTCTATTTATAGAGTGAGGTTGGGGGCAGCGGTCTTGGATGTATATAGCTGCTGATGGGCCTGGCTGAAGAAATCTGGTCTGGCATATCTGGTTCGGCGAAGCTTGGTTCGGTCGTGGTTGGAGTGGCTTTGGTATGGTAGGATGTTGGTCTGGTGGTGAGATGAAGGGGAGGTTGGTTTGGTCCGGTGTGGATTTGGTTCGGTGATACGAGGAGGATGTGTTGGTTCGGCTGTACGTGGTCCGGTGGATCATGGTTCGGCAGAGGTTGGATGGGTTGGTTCGGCTGTACGTGGTCCGGTGGATCATGGTTCGGCAGAGGTTGGATGGGTTGGTTTGGTGTGGGATGGAAAGTGTTGGTTCGGTGCCCACCTGGTTCGGCGGTGGTTGTTAGAGAAGCTATTTGGGTCGGTGGCGAGAATTCGCCCAATAGTGAGTTCTACGGCTCTGACAGCTTTTAGCCGTCAATGGATTGTTTAATGTCCAAAAAAGATATCCGTATCTCAATCGCTCCTCGGAAGTTTTTTACCCTTCGTTTTTGCGACACGTGGATTTTTACGGTAAAACGGGATTACCGTGGTTGGTCTTCGATTTACCATCGCTGGAGAGTGGTGCACCATGGTACCGTTTCGTTTCAAATCCATGCACACATTTCAAAAAGTCGTACGACGTTATTTCGCCATTTCGGACGGATGTTGCACCTTGCACCGTTGATGTTGCACCCTGTAGATATCGATTATTCGGACGGCCATAACTTCTGCCTCGTTTAGAGTTACGGGAGCCATAACCAGTTAAAAGTGAAGGCCTCAGTGAGTTCTACGGCTCTGACAGCTTTCAGCCATCAATGGATTTTTTAATGCCCCAAAAAGACTATTCGAATCTCAATCGGGTCTCGGAAGTTTTTTACACTTCGTTTTTTCGACACGTGGATTTTTATGGTAAAACGGGATTACCGTGGCTGGTCTTCGATTTACCATCGCTGGAGAGTGGTGCACCATGGTACCATTCCGTTTCAAATCCATGCATGTGTTATCCCACTTTTTGGCAAAGCCGTGATACCAAAAGATTGGTCAAAAACAAAAGACAGTTCGTCTCAGAAATTGGTCGTACTTCACTCCGCTATGGATATCGAAGAATTTTATTCGAGTCCGGATTGGGCCAGAATCAACAAGGCATGATGAGCAAAGCCATAGAAGCTAGCATCTCAAATTTCAAGTCAATCCGAGGTCGTATGCTCGAGTTATGATGGATTCAAGTTTAGAGAGATGGATTCTGCTCAGTTTGAATCCATCATCCCTTCACTAGTTTGAAACCATCACCTTCGAACCCATCACTTTGGAGTACTTTGAACCCATCAAGTATCCTACCTTCGAGTCCATGAAGTTCGAACCCATCATCCTAGCAATGGTTCGAATCCACCCACGTATGCCCTAGTCCGAATCCATCAGCTAGTGCCTACCTCGCATCCATCAGCTTCGACTCCATCAGCTTCGACTCCATCTCCCTCGACTCCATCAGCTTCGACTCCATCGGCTTCGACTCCATCTCCCTCGAATCCACCACAATGTCCTACCTTCGAATCCACTTGGTCCACACAGTGAGCATCACGTCGCCGCCTCCACATGCAAAAGGATCGATTCGAACCTATGGGTTCGAACCATATGGATTTGAACCATATGGATTCAAATGAATCCAACCCTTCGAATCCACTTGGTCCACACAGTGAGCATCACGTCGCCGCCTCCACATGCCAACGGATCGATTCGAACCTATGGGTTCGAACCACATGGATTCGAACCATATGGATTCGAACGAATCCATCCATAGGGTCGATTTGAAGCACCAGCATGCCGAAGAACACCATCTTGAATCGATCATATCTTTCAATACCTTGATCCAAATGCCATGAAATTTTTACAGGAGTTCGTCTACATGTCAAAGAATGTCCACGCCAAGTTTCATCACGATTGGATGATTTCTTGATCGATTCGAACCAAAGGTCGAATCGATCCCAATGTGGGCTCGGATCTCCAGGTTTCGGCCATATGGGCCCCCTCACATGCCAGAAGCGGTCTACCTGATTTTTAGGAGAAATTTCAGCCTTCCACGCCTATAAATAGAGCCCCTGGTCATTCAGAAAAGGGGTCGAAGATTCAGGAGAGAGAAAGCAAGCCCAGACTCTGCCAGATTCGATTCTAAGTCTTTCCATCATCATTGTAATCAAGTATCAAAGTTACAACTTGTTGTAATTTGCTCTAATCGATTGAAAATCATCAAGTGAATCAATAAAGAGATAACCTTCAAAGTGGACGTAGGCACGAACGCCGAACCACTACAAATCCTGTGTCATTTACTGTTACTCGTGATTTGCTGCATTTACTATCTCTTAGATATGTGTTCTGTGTTAATTATTACCGGTCTGTGTTAATAAACCGGTGCTTTCGCGATATTGGGTGTTTGTGACCAATTTTGGCGCAAACATTTTGGTGCTTTCACTGAGAGACGAACTCAGGAGAATTTGAATTTAGAGACTTGAGAATTCAGATCTGAGAACCATGACGAGACAAACAAGTAAGAAACAAAGGCCAGAGAGAAGTGAACATCAAGGAAGTCAAGAGGCTTCCTCAGGAGCGAATCAAGCGTCGATCTTCATCACTAGGGACGAGATGGAGACAATGATGAAAAAACAGGAGGAGCTGATCCAGAGTTTGTTCCAACAGATAGGGCAACTTGGAGCACAGAATCAAGGAGTAACCGGAGTTCAGAACGGAGCAGGACCATCCGACGTAGCACCTGGAGTAGGGGGAAAACACATGGAGAATGTTGATCCAATCCCTTAGAGAGATAAAGATGCATCTAACCAAGCAAGGAGTAGCAGAGGAGTGAACGCTCAGTCAAGGGGCAGATCCCAGAATTCCCTCGTGGACTCGGGTGGCAGGTTGAAAGTAATGAACGGAGATTGCATTTCGTGGACGATGACAAATTGGCAGAGATAGTTAGGCGAGCCATGAGAGGCGGATTAGTGAACAAAGATTTGGAGGATGTTAATAGGAGTCATTTTACTCCAGCAATCAGACGAGCTAGGAACCCACCGGATTTCAAGTTACCATCATTAGACATGTATGACGGGAGAACAGACCCCACGGTTCATCTAACGAAGTATATGAGACATATGGAAGTGCTGGGGGCATCAGAGGAGGTTATGGCCCGGTGCTTTCCATTGTACTTGACAGATATTGCAGCATTGTGGTTTAGACAATTGGAGAATGGATCCATCGGAACGTGGTATGGTTTAATTGAGAGATTTATGAGGCAATTCAGGGTTCACATTACAAGACCCAAGAATGTGATGACCTTGGCAACCCTAAAGCAGAAAGCCGGAGAGACCTTGAGGAGTTATCTAGCACGATTCAATGCAGCAGCAGCTTCGGTGGATCGAGCAGATCCATCTATGGTGATCATGGTAGCTGTGTCCGGAGTAGCTGACGGCACAGAGTTCAAAAATTCATTAACTAAAGATCCACCTGTGGATCTAGAGGAATTCTACAACGAGGCAGAAATTTTTTTACGATTAGAGGATGCGAATGCAGAAAGAGAAGAAGGAGAAGGAATAGAAGTTTATATGCTTAAAGACAAAAAACCTCTCGAAAAGGACTCAGGCAATGATAAAGGAAAACGAAAGGCTGAGGATAGTGGTAGCGGGCCAAAGCGACTGCGGAGAGAGGCACGGTTCACCACCTATTCAGAACTGAATGAGAGTTTGGAGCGAATTTATCAGGATACCAAAGAGCAGGTTCCGTATCGTAGGCCGATGCGAAGGGATCCAACTTCTGACGAAAAGAGATCAGATAATTTTTGTGTATTTCATGAATTAAATGGTCATAACACTAATTATTGTAGGCATCTGAGGGACGAGGTGGAAGGACATATCAAAAACGGTATGCTCCTCCAATATGTGAGAAGGCGAGCTTCAGCAGTGGATCCAGAGAGGCCACAATCTGCGTCAGCCTGGGGCCACCCAGAACCAGGACATCGTTTGGTTATCAATTAATTAAAATAATGATGAACAAGTCGCAAGCTTCCACTAACACAATTAAATCATTTACACATGTACGAGATCGCGAACGATCTCCAGGCATGCTCTGATTGATCATTGACTGTTTCGTAGTGGGAACTTACACTTTGATATCCTTGCTTTGCTTTTGCTTCATGAATTTGGTTTGTTTGGACATTTATGTTTTTTAAAAACTCATCTGTTAAATAGATATTTGATTTTGATAACTCTGAAATGGCTGAGCTGCTTGCACATGTACGGGGTCGCGAACGGTCCTTAGGCATGCTCTGAGATAGTGATATACCCTAACAAATGATCCAGGGATCCACTCGAACGTGAACCTGGTATCAACAGTATCAAGCCCCCTCGGGAAAACTAATTCGCCTCCAACAGGCACACAAACAATCTAGGAACTCACCCGAACGTGATCCTGACATCCATAACATCAAGCCCTCCCGGGTACGTAAACTCCCCACGAACGGCACCCGACTTCGAACAGTCACAAACTCGCCTCGAACGACGCACGATCACGAACGATCACAATTCGCCTCGAACGGCACCCGACCGCGAAAGGTCACAACTCGCCTCGAATGACACAATTCACCTTACCTCAAATGGCTAGATCGCGAACGGTCGTCATATGAGGTCCGCCACCTGATCGCTGACTGTTACACCTTACCTCAAATGGCTAAATCGCGAACGGTCGTCATATGAGGTCCGCCACCCGATCGCTGACTGTTACACCTTACCTCAAATGGCTAAATCGCGAACGGTCGTCATATGAGGTCCGCCACCCGATCGCTGACTGTTACACCTTACCTCAAATGGCTCGATCGCGAACGGTCGTCATTTGAGGTCCACCACTTGACCGCGCACTGTCGCACTTTACCTCGAATAACTCGGTCCCGAACGGTCGTCATTTGAAGTTGAGCGCTTGACCTTGAACGGTCACATTTCACCGAAGATGACTCGATCCCGAACAATCGACGCATGGATTTACATGCTTGACAGCGCACTATCGCACTTTACCTCGAATGACTCGATCTCGAACGGTCGTCATTTGAAGTTGAGCGCTTGACCTTGAACGGTCACATTTCACCGAAGATGACTCGATCCCGAACGATCGACGCATGGATTTACACACTTGACCGCGCACGGTCGCACTTCACCTCAAATGACTCGATCACGAATGATCGTCATTTGAAGTTAGGCGCTTGACCATGAACGGCCGTGCTTCATCCCAAATAGCTCGATCCCGAATGATCGTCATTTGAGGACATATGAAACTACCAAGTTCTTTACAGGTTGATGACAGGATATGAACATCCAACTCAAGGCATTGCAAAACACACCTTCCTACCGCAAGGCATGTTTCGGGGGGCAAATGTCATCCCGCTTTTTCGCAAAGCCGTGATACCAAAATATTGGTCAAAAACAAAAGACAGTTCGTCTCAGAAATTGGTCGTACTTCACTCCGCTATGGATATCGATGAATTTTGTCCGAGTCCGGATTGGGCCAGAATCGACAAGGCATGATGAGTAAAGCCATAGAAGCCAGCATCTCAAATTTCAAGTCAATCCGAGGTCGTATGCTCGAGTTATGATGGATTCAAGTTGAGAGAGATGGATTCTGCTCAGTTCGAATCCATCACCCCTTCACTAGTTCGAAACCATCACCTTCGAACCCATCACTTTGGAGTACTTTGAACCCATCAAGTATCCATCCTTCGAGTCCATGAAATTCGTACCCATCATCCTAGCAATGGTTCGAATCCACCCACGTATGCCCTAGTCCGAATCCATCAGCTAGTGCCTGCCTTGCTTCCATCAGCTTCGACTCCATCAGCTTCGACTCCATCTCCCTCGACTCCATCAGCTTCGACTCCATCAGCTTCGACTCCATCTCCCTCGAATCCACCAAAATGGCCTACCTTCGAATCCACTTGGTCCACACAGTGAGCATCACGTCGCCGCCTCCACATGCAAAAGGATCGATTCGAACCTATGGGTTCGAACCATATGGATTCGAACCATATGGATTCGAACGAATCCAACCCTTCGAATCCACTTGGTCCACACAGTGAGCATCACGTCGCCGCCTCCACATGCCAACGGATCGATTTGAACCTATGGGTTCGAATCATATGGATTCGAACGAATCCATCCATAGGGTCGATTCGAAGCAGCCAGCATGCCGAAGAACACCATCTTGAATCGATCATATCTTTCAATCCCTTGATCCAAATGCCATGAAATTTTTATAGGAGTTCGTCTACATGTCGAAGAATTTCCACGCCAAGTTTCATCACTATTGGACGATTTCTTGATCGATTCGAACCAAAGGTCGAATCGATCCCAATGTGGGCCCGGATCTCAAGGTTTCGGCCATGTGGGCCCCCTTATGTGCCAGAAGCGGTCTACCTGATTTTTAGGAGAAATTTCAGCCTTCCACGCCTATAAATAGAGCCCCTGGTCATTCAGAAAAGGGGTCGAAGATTCAGGAGAGAGAAAGCAAGCCCTGACTCTGCCAAATTCGATTCTAAGTCTTTCCATCATCATTGTAATCAAGTATCAAAGTTACAACTTGCTGTAATTTGCTGTAATTGATTGAAAATCATCAAGTGAATCAATAAAGAGATAACCTTCAAAGTCGACGTAGGCACGAACGCCGAACCACTATAAATTCTGTGTCATTTACTGTTACTCGTGATTTGTTGCATTTACTATCTCTTAGATCTGTGTTCCGTGTTAATTATTACTCGTCTGTGTTGATAAACGGGTGCTTTCGCGATATTGGGTGTTTGTGACCAATTTTGGCGCAAACAGCATGCATTTCAAAAGGTCGTACGTCACTATTTCGCCATTTCGGACGGATGTTGCACCTTGCACCGTGGATGTTGCACCCTGTAGATATCGATTATTCGGACGTCCATAACTTCTGGCTCGTTTAGAGTTAGGGGAGCCATAACCAGTCAAAACGAAGGCCTCAGTGAGTTCTACGGCTCTGATAGCTTTCAGCCGTCAATGGATTGTTTAATGCCCAAAAAAGACTATCCGAATCTCAATCTGGTCTCGGAAGTTTTTTACCCTTCGTTTTTTCGACACGTGGATTTTTACGGTAAAACAGGATTACCGTGGATGGTCTTCAATTTTCCATCGCTGGAGAGTGGTGCACCATGGTACCATTCCATTTCAAATCCATGCACGCATTTAAAAAGTCGTACGACATTGTTTCGCCATTTCGGACGGATGTTGCACCTTGCACCGTGGATGTTGCACCCTGTAGATATCAATTATTCGGACGGCCATAACTTCTGGCTCGTTTAGAGTTACTGGAGCCATAACTTGTCAAAACGAAGAACTCAGTGAGTTCTACGGCTCTGACAGCTTTCAGCCATCAATGGATTGTTTAATGCCCAAAAAAGACTATCCGAATCTCAATCGGGTCTTGAAAGTTTTTTACCCTTCGTTTTTTCGACATGTGGATTTTTATGGTAAAACGGGATTATCATGGCTGGTCTTCGATTTACCATCGCTGGAGAGTGGTGCACCATGGTACCGTTCCGTTTCAAATCCATGCATGCATTTCAAAAAGTCGTACGACACTGTTTCGCCATTTTGGACGGATGTTGCACCTTGCACCGTGGATGTTGCACCCTGTAGATATCGATTATTCGGACGGCAATAACGTCTGCCTCGTTTAGAGTTACGGGAGCCATAACCAGTCAAAACGAAGGCCTTAGTGAGTTCTACGGCTCTGACAGCTTTCAACCATCAATGGATTGTTTAATGCCCAAAAAAGACTATCTGAATCTCAATCGGGTCTTGGAAGTTTTTTACCCTTCGTTTTTTTGACACGTGGATTTTTACGGTAAAACGGGATTACCGTGGCTGGTCTTCGATTTACCATCGCTGGAGAGTGGTGCACCATGGTATCGTTTCGTTTCAAATCCATGCACGCATTTCGAAAAGTCGTACGACACTGTTTCGCCATTTCGGACGGCTGTTGCACCTTGCACCGTGGATGTTGCACCCTGTAGATGTCGATTATTCGGACGGCCATAACTTCTGCCTCGTTTAGAGTTACGGGAGCCATAACCAGTCAAAACGAAGGCCTCAGTGAGTTCTACGGCTCTGATAGCTTTCAGCCGTCAATGGATTGTTTAATGCCCAAAAAAGACTATCCGAATCTCAATCTGGTCTCGGAAGTTTTTTACCCTTCGTTTTTTCGACACGTGGATTTTTACGGTAAAACGGGATTACCGTGGCTGGTCTTCGATTTACCATCGCTGGAGAGTGGTGCACCATGGTACCATTCCATTTCAAATCCATGCACGCATTTAAAAAGTCGTACGACATTGTTTCGCCATTTCGGACGGATGTTGCACCTTGCACCGTGGATGTTGCACCCTGTAGATATCAATTATTCGGACGGCCATAACTTCTGGCTCGTTTAGAGTTACTGGAGCCATAACTTGTCAAAACGAAGAACTCAGTGAGTTCTACGGCTCTGACAGCTTTCAGCCATCAATGGATTGTTTAATGCCCAAAAAAGACTATCCGAATCTCAATCGGGTCTTGAAAGTTTTTTACCCTTCGTTTTTTCGACATGTGGATTTTTATGGTAAAACGGGATTATCATGGCTGGTCTTCGATTTACCATCGCTGGAGAGTGGTGCACCATGGTACCGTTCCGTTTCAAATCCATGCATGCATTTCAAAAAGTCGTACGACACTGTTTCGCCATTTTGGACGGATGTTGCACCTTGCACCGTGGATGTTGCACCCTGTAGATATCGATTATTCGGACGGCAATAACGTCTGCCTCGTTTAGAGTTACGGGAGCCATAACCAGTCAAAACGAAGGCCTTAGTGAGTTCTACGGCTCTGACAGCTTTCAACCATCAATGGATTGTTTAATGCCCAAAAAAGACTATCTGAATCTCAATCGGGTCTTGGAAGTTTTTTACCCTTCGTTTTTTTGACACGTGGATTTTTACGGTAAAACGGGATTACCGTGGCTGGTCTTCGATTTACCATCGCTGGAGAGTGGTGCACCATGGTATCGTTTCGTTTCAAATCCATGCACGCATTTCGAAAAGTCGTACGACACTGTTTCGCCATTTCGGACGGCTGTTGCACCTTGCACTGTGGATGTTGCACCCTGTAGATGTCGATTATTCGGACGGCCATAACTTCTGCCTCGTTTAGAGTTACGGGAGCCATAACTAGTCAAAACGAAGGCCTCAGTGAGTTCTACGGCTCTGACAGCTTTCAGCCGTCAATGGATTGTTTAATGCCAAAAAAAGACTATCCGAATCTCAATTGGGTCTCGGAAGTTTTTTACCCTTTGTTTTTTCGACACGTTGATTTTTACGGTAAAACGGGATTACCGTGGCTGGTCTTCGATTTACCATCGCTGGAGAGTGGTGCACCATGGTACCATTCCGTTTCAAATCCATGCACGCATTTCAAAAAGTCGTACGACACTGTTTGCCATTTCGGACGGATGTTGCACCATGCACCATGGATGTTGCACCCAGTAGATATTGATTATTCGAACGACCATAACTTCTGGCTCGTTTAAAATTACGGGAGCCATAACCCGTCAAAACGAAGGCCTCTGTGAGTTCTACGGCTCTGATAGCTTTCAGCCGTCAATGGATTGTTTAATGCCCAAAAAAGACTATCCGAATATCAATCGGGTCTCGGAAGTTTTTGACCCTTCGTTTTTTCGACACGTGGATTTTTACGGTAAAACGGGATTACCATGGCTGGTCTTCTATTTATCATCGCTGGAGAGTGGTGCACCATGGTACCGTTCCGTTTCAAATCCATGCACGCATTTCAAAAAGTCATATGACACTGTTTCGCCATTTCGGACGAATGTTGCACCTTGCACCGTGGATGTTGCACCCTGTAGATATCGATTATTTGGACGGCCATAACTTCTGCCACGTTTAGAGTTAGGGAGCCATAACCAGTCAAAACGAAGGCCTCAGTGAGTTCTACGGCTCTGACAGCTTTCAGCCGTCAATGGATTGTTTAATGCCCAAAAAAGACTATCCGAATCTTAATCGGGTCTAGGAAGTTTTTTACCCTTCATTTTTTCGACACGTGAATTTTTACGGTAAAACGGGATTACCGTGGCTGGTTTTCGATTTACCATCGCTGGAGAGTGGTGCACCATGGTACCGTTCCGTTTCAAATCCATGCACGCATTTCAAAAAGCCGTACAACACTGTTTCGCCATTTCGGACGGATGTTGCACCTTGCACCGTGGATGTTGCACCCTATAGATATCGATTATTCGGACGGCCATAACTTCTGCCTCGTTTAGAGTTACGGGAGCCATAACCAGCCAAAACGAAGGCCTTAGTGAGTTCTTCGGCTCTGACAGCTTTCAGCCGTCAATGGATTGTTTAATGCCCAAAAAAGACTATCCGAATCTCAATCGGGTCTCGGAAGTTTTTTACCCTTCGTTTTTTCGACACGTTGATTTTTACGGTAAAACGGAATTACCGTGGCTGGTCTTCGATTTACCATCGCTGGAGAGTGGTGCACCATGGTACCATTCCGTTTCAAATCCATGCACGCATTTCAAAAAGTCGTACGACACTGTATCGTCATTACGGACGGATGTTGCACCTTGCACCGTGGATGTTGCACCCAGTAGATATCGATTATTCGGACGGCCATAACTTTTGGCTCGTTTAGAGTTACGGGAGCCATAACCAGTCAAAACGAAGGCCTCTGTGAGTTCTACGGCTCTGACAGCTTTCAGCCGTCAATGGATTGTTTAATTCCCAAAAAAGACTATCGGAATATCAATCGGGTCTCGGAAGTTTTTTACCCTTCGTTTTTTCGACATGTGGATTTTTACGGTAAAACGGGATTACCGTGGCTGGTCTTCGATTTATCATCATTGGAGAGTGGTGCACCATGGTACCGTTCCATTTCAAATCCATGCACGCATTTCAAAAAGTCGTACGACACTGTTTCGCCATTTCGGACGGATGTTGCACCTTGCACCGTGGATGTTGCACCCTGTAGATATCGATTATTCGGACGGCCATAACTTCTGCCTCGTTTAGAGTTACGGGAGCAATAACCAGTCAAAACGAAGGCCTCAGTGAGTTCTACGGCTCTAACAGCTTTCAGCCGTCGATGGATTGTTTAATGCCCAAAAAAGACTATCCAAATCTTAATCCGGTCTAGGAAGTTTTTTACCCTTCGTTTTTTCGGCACGTGGATTTTTACGGTAAAACGGGATTACCGTGGCTGGTCTCCGATTTACCATCGCTGGAGAGTGATGCACCATGGTACCGTTCCGTTTCAAATCCATGCACGCATTTCAAAAAGTCGTACGAAACTGTTTCGCCATTTCGGACGGATGTTGCACCTTGCACCGCGGATGTTGCACCCTATAGATATCGATTATTCGGACGGCCATAACTTCTGCCTCGTTTAGAGTTACAGGAGCCATAACCAGTCAAAACGAAGGCCTCAGTGAGTTCTACGGCTCTGACAGCTTTCAGCCGTCAATCGATTGTTTAGTGCCCAAAAAAGACTATCCGAATCTCAATCGGGTCTCGAAAGTTTTTTACCTTTCGTTTTTTCGACACGTGGATTTTTACGGTAAAACGGGATTACCATAGCTGGTCTTCGATTTGCCATCGCTAAAGAGTGGTGCACCATGGTACCGTTCCATTTCAAATCCATGCATGCATTTCAGAAAGTCGTACGACACTGTTTCACTATTTCGTACGGATGTTGCACCTTGCACCGTGGATGTTGCATCTTAAAGATATCGATTATTCGGACGGCCATAACTTCTGGCTCGTTTAGAGTTACGGGAGCCATAACCAGCCAAACCGAAGGCCTTAGTGGGATCTACGGCTTTGACAGCTTTCAACCATCAATGGATTGTTTAATGCCCAAAAAAGACTATCCGAATCTCAATCGGTTCTCGGAAGTTTTTTACCCTTCGTTTTTTCGACACGTGGATTTTTTCGATAAAACGGGATTACCGTGGCTGGTCTTCGATTTACCATCGCTGGAGAGTGGTGCACCATGGTACCGTTCCGTTTCAAATCCATACACGTATTTCAAAAAGTCGTACGACACTGTTTTGCCATTTCGGACGGATGTTGCACCTTGCACCATGGATGTTGCACCATGTAGATATCGATATCGGACGGCAATAACTTCTGCCTCGTTTAAAGTTATGGGAGCCATAACCAGTCAAAACGAAGGCCTCAGTGAGTTCTACGGCTCTGACAGCTTTCAGCCGTCAATGGATTGTTTAATGCCCAAAAAAGACTATCCGAATCTCAATCGGGTCTAGGAAGTTTTTTACCCTTCGTTTTTTCGACACGTGGATTTTTACGGTAAAACGGGATTACCGTTGTTGGTCTTCGATTTATCATCCCTGGAGAGTGGTGCACCATGTTACCATTTCTTTTCAAATCCATGCACGCATTTCAAAAAGTCGTACGACACTGTTTCGCCATTTCGGACGGATGTTGCACCTTGTACCGTGGATGTTGCACCCTGTAGATATCGATTATTCGGACGGCCATAACTTCTGCCTCGTTCAGATTTACGGGAGCCATAACCAGTCAAAGCGAAGGCCTCAGTGAGTTCTACGGCTCTGACAGCTTTCAGCCGTCAATGGATTGTTTAGTGCCCAAAAAAGTCTATCCGAATCTCTATCGGGTCTTGGAAGTTTTTTACCCCTCGTTTTTTCGACACGTGGATTTTTGCGGTAAAACGGGATTACCCTGGCCGGTCTTCGATTTACCATCGCTGGAGAGTGGTGCACCATAGTACCGTTCCGTTTCAAATCCATGCACGCATTTCAAAAAGTCGTACGACGTTGTTTCGCCATTTCGGACGGATGTTGCACCTTGCACCGTGGATGTTGCACCCTGTAGATATCGATTATTCGGACGGCAATAACTTCTGCCTCGTTTAGAGTTACGGGAGCCATAACCAGTCAAAACGAAGGCCTTAGTGAGTTCTACGGCTCTAACAGCTTTCAGCCGTCAATGGATTGTTTAATGCCCAGAAAAGACTATCCGAATCTCAATCGGGTTTTGGAAGTTTTTTACCCTTTGTTTTTTCGACACGTGGATTTTTACGGTAAAACGGGATTACTGTGGCTTGTCTTCGATTTACCATCGCTGGAGAGCGGTGCACCATGGTATCATTTCGTTTCAAATCCATGCACGCATTTCAAAAAGTCGTACGACACTGTTCCGCCATTTCGGACGGATGTTGCACCTTGCACTGTGGATGTTGCACCCTGTAGATGTCGATTATTCGGACGGCCATAACTTCTGCCTCGTTTAGAGTTACGGGAGCCATAACCATTCAAAATGAAGGCCTCAGTGAGTTCTACGGCTCTGACTGCTTCCAGCCGTCAATGGATTGTTTAATGCCCAAAAAAGACTATCCGAATCTCAATCGGGTCTCGGAAGTTTTTTACCCTTCGTTTTTTCGACACGTGGATTTTTACGGTAAAACGGGATTACCGTGGCTGGTCTTCAATTTACATCGCTGGAGAGTGGTGCACCATGATACCGTTCCGTTTCAAATCCACGCACGCATTTCAAAAAGTCGTACGACACCGTTTCGCCATTTCGGACGGATGTTGCACCTTGCACCGTGGATGTTGCACCCAGTAGATATCGATTATTCGGACGGCCATAACTTCTGGCTCGTTTAGAGTTACCGGAGCCATAACCAGTCAAAACGAAGGCCTTTGTGAGTTCTACGGCTCTGACAGCTTTCAGCCGTCAATGGATTGTTTAATGCCCAAAAAAGACTATCCGAATATCAATCGGGTCTCGGAAGTTTTTTACCCTTCGTTTTTTCGACACGTGGATTTTTAGGGTAAAACGGTATTACCGTGGCTGGTCTTGGATTTATCATCATTGTAGAGTGGTACACCATGGGACCGTTCCGTTTCAAATCCATGCACGCATTTCAAAAAGTCATACGACACTGTTTCGCCATTTCGGACGGATGTTGCACCTTGCACCGTGGATGTTGCACCCTGTAGATATCGACTATTCGGAGGGCCATAACTTCTACCTCGTTTAGAGTTACGGGAGCCATAACCAGTCAAAACGAAGGCCTCAGTGAGTTCTATGGCTTTGACAGCTTTCAGCCGTCGATGGATTGTTTAATGCCCAAAAAAGACTATCTGAATCTTAATCGGGTCTAGGAAGTTTTTTACCCTTCGTTTTTTCGACACGTGGATTTTTACGGTAAAACGGGATTACCGTGGCTGGTCTTCGATTTACCATCGCTGGAGAGTGGTGCACCATGGTACCGTTCCGTTTCAAATCCATGCACGCATTTCAAAAAGTCGTACGACACTGTTTCGCCATTTCGGACGGATGTTGCACCTTGCACCGCGGATGTTGCACCCTATAGATATCGATTATTCGGACGGCAATAACTTCTGCCTCGTTTAGAGTTACGGGAGCCATAACCAGTCAAAACGAAGGCCTCAGTGAGTTCTACGGCTCTGACAGCTTTCAGCCGTCAATGGATTGTTTAGCGCCCAAAAAAGACTATCCGAATCTCAATCGGGTCTCGAAAGTTTTTTCCCTTCGTTTTTTCGACACGTGGATTTTTACGGTAAAACGGGATTACCATGGCTGGTCTTCGATTTACCATCGCTGGAGAGTGGTGCACCATGGTACCTGTTTGCGCCAAAATTGGTCACAAACACCCAATATCACGAAAGCACCCGTTTGCGTATTCAACTTGATAATAATCAACACAGAACTCAGCAACAATCAATATAAAATTCAGCTCTACGTAACAAATCACAGTTATTCACAAACAACAATCACAAACACAGGATTTATAGTGGTTCGGCGTTCGTGCTTACGTCCACTTTGAAGGGTTTCTCTTTATTGCTTTGCTCGATTCAATCGATTACAATGGATTACAGTAGATGATAGCTTTGAAATCTGAATACAACAGTGATTCTGATCAATAGACGTTAATCCGGCAGAGTCTCAGCGTTCAATGGCAAAAGTTCTCGGAAGATCCCCCTTTTCTGAAGGCTTCAGGGTGCTATTTATAGGCGTTGGAGGCCCAGATCTGGCTGAAACTTCGTGAGACTTCTTCTGGCACGTGAGTGGGCCCACGCGACCGATCCCACCAAGTTTCGTCTCGATCTGACATCGGTTCGAAGTGATTTCGAACCCATCAAGAAATGGTCCAATCGAGCCGAAACTTGGCAGGGACAATCTTTACCTCATATGAAAGCTACTGTGAAAATTTGGTTGCATTTGGATTTGTGGTTAAGGAGATATGCTCGGTTCGAAATGGTGTTTTCTTCGTTGGCCGTGTCGTTCGAACCCATTGTTGGGCGAATTCTCACCCAGAAGATCTCGAAACCAAGAAGCCACAGTTTCACTCGGGTTCGCAATCTCCACTTCATTCAGCACGACCAATCACCTTCCCATTCGGCCTTGACCCATCCGGCCTTAACACATTCGGCCTCCACCTCATTCGGCCTTGACACATTCGGCCTCCACCTCATTCGGCCTCCACCTCATTCGGCTTCCTTTCCACCACCGGTCCAAGCAGACAACACCGAACCAACTTCCAAAGCCACCACCGAATCAACATTCCCCTCTACTGCCGAACCAGAGGGATGCTGCCCCATGCCGAACCAACCCATCAACAAGGCCACCACCGGACCAAATGAGCACCGAACCACCTAACTACCACCGGTCCATACCTACCACCGATCCAAAGCCCAATGTCGAACGAAGCTCTGCCGAACCAGGTGATTGCCAATCCAGATTGTCTCAGCCCGGGCCCACCAGCAGCTATATACCTCCAAGACCCCTGCCCCCTGCCTCATTCTATAAATAGAGGGGTAGGGGTACAACAATGGCGGACAAGTTTGAGAGCTCAAGCAAGGAAGGAACTTTCAAACTACTTTCATATACTTATATACGAAGCATTGTACTTGTAATCTGAAAGAAAGAAGATAATAACATATAAAGTGGACGTAGGCACATTCTGGCCGAACCACTATAAATCCGCGTGTCTTTTACATTTCAGCCCCTACTTCTTTTATATTTACATACTCATCTAAAATCATTGAAAATCACATATAATCAACTAAATAATACGACTTGGAGGTGTTTGTCCATTTTTCGTGCAAACATTTTTGGTGCTTTCACTGAGAATTGAACTCAAGCTTCAGCTTCTCCCACTCAACCTTCTTCTTAACAACATCGCTCGTTACTTAGAAATCATGCCTTCCAAACAGAGAAAGGATGTTAACAAAGGAAAGAACATCGCAACTAGCAGCCTTCCAGATCCAGCAATCGCAGAACAGCCCACTTCAACAGCAGTACCAGATGAAAATCAGGAAAATCCAACTGGTCCCGCAACGGAACAACCAATCACTAGGGCAGATCTGGACAGGGTTGTGGCTGAAGTAACTAACCGCTTCACATCCCAACAAGAAACTTTGGTGGACCAACTCATGTCACGCTTAAGGGATGCTGAGAGTCCAACCGCAACACTGAATCATGGGGTGAATCCCAATCTGGAGGATCTTGGAGGCAACAAAGGTCTTCCCTCTTCGAAGAAGCTATCAACAGGAACAACAATGATAGGGGCCACGCCCGGACTCAGCCCGAATTCCGACTCGAGGAAGCGCTTGGAACCGAACCCAGTGGGGGAGACACCAGGCGAGGATCGGATGTAGCTGAGCCAGTCAAGCCACCTAATCATAGAAACCCCGCTGAACGGAGCCGAGCTAGGACCCAGCCCGAAGTTGACCCCATGGATATGCTCGAAACAGAACCCCACAGGGGAAGATCAAGGCAGGGAGCAACTGTAGCTGGTCCTAGCGTGCATCCGAGCAGCCAGAGACAACCACTGGGTAATGCTAGAAGTGATAGACTATACCATCCCTACAGGTCATCTGGACGAGATAGATCCCGCAGGGAAGAACCAAGCTCGTTTTTGTCCGCTCCAAATTCTGACGAACGAATGGCACGATTATTCAGAGAATGTGTCCAACGGGAGCAAAGGGACCGGGGAATAGGCGCTAGGGTCACCAGCCCCTTTACCCGAAACATCGAAACTGCCATCACTCCCCGGGAATGGAAAATGCCAACCATGGAACCCTACAAAGGAACTTCCGACCCCATCGTACACTTACAGAGATACACCCAGCATATGCTCATGAGTGGAGCAACAGAAGGAGTATTATGTAAATGCTTTCTGCTATTCCTAGAAGATCTAGCTACCTCCTGGTTCTGCCATCTACCCCAAGGATCCATCAGCTCATGGGAGATGTTGAAAGAAAGGTTTATTAGCCAGTTCCGCATCCATGTGGAACAACCCAAGGATGCTTATTCTCTATCCAATGTCAAACAAAAATCCGGAGAGACGCTGCAACAATATCTAACACGGTTCAACGCCGCAGCGGCAGCAGTTCAAGATGCCGATGAAAAACTCACTCTAATGGCCCTCTGTAGTGGTGTACATCCAGACACCAAGTTTGCCAGAAGATTAACTAAGGAAAAACCAGCTACCTTTCCTGATTTCTTCCATGAAGCTGGAAAGTATATGAGACTTGAAGACGCTGCTACGGAGAGGCAGTCAGGGCAACAAGGCAAGATAGTTCAGGACAAGGTTCCCACTGCGGCTAAGGACGCTAGAAGAAATGAATCTAGAGACAATGCTGGGGGCAGGAAGGTCGAAAAGCGCCAATATCGACCAGGACCGAGATTTGACACCTACACTCCTTTGAATGAAACAATCGAAAACATCTTCCTAGCCACTCAAGGCGAACTCGGATACAAGCGCCCCCCGCACAAGAAAGAATCAGATAACGCACTCAAGTCTGGAAAGTTCTGTCGCTTCCACGAATCCCACGGGCATGACACCAATGAATGCCACCATCTTCGGGATTTGATCGAAGAACACATTAGAAGAAGAAGGCTGGAACGCTATGTGAAAGGTCAGAACAGGACACCAACTCCTGTCAATGAGAACTCAAAGCAACCCCTCCCAGAAGTAGGCGGAGGGAGTCGCAACAATCACAACACCAGTGGCTCTAGTCAAGAGAAGATAGTGGTCCTTACCATCTCGGGAAGACCACACATCGCCGACAGAAGTTGGGCAGAGATGGAAAGGTATGGCAAGTCGCTTAGAAATGCAGAATGCTATGTTAACTCCATCACGGAAGAACGCCACCCGAAACGAAAAGAGAGCGACGACATCATATTCAGTAGGCGTGATTTGGAAGGAAGACAGTACCCACATATGGATCCTATGGTCATCTCTGCCTGGTTCGGTCCAGCTAAAGTTTTTCGAATTCTAATAGACACAGGAAGCTCCGTAAATATCCTATTCAAACATGCTTTCGACAAAATGAAGTTATCAATGAAGGATGTATCCCCCTGTGACAAACCACTGCACGGTTTCACTGGAGATGCAAAAATGCCCCTCGGGCAACTTGACCTCTTCGTCGAAATAGGAAGTCATCCCCGCTCCGTTGTGCGAAAACAAACGTTCGTACTAATAGAAAACCACTCGGCTTACAACGCCTTCTTGGGAAGACCAGCCTTGTGTGACTTCCAGATTGTATTAGCCCCCTGGTGCCTGAAAATGAAATTTCCAACAGACAACGGAGTAAGAGAAGTAGAAGGAGATCAAGATGCTGCCCGAGACTGCTACGTAACTGAACTTCGCAATAACCGCAGAAAGAATAAAGGAAAAGATGCAGAGACTACTCTCTGCATGAAAAGCTTGGAGGCATAGCAACTAAAGAAAGCCCCTCCTCTTCGATACACAAGCGATCCCTTCAATGAACTAGACCCCAGGGATAAAGAGGAGGAGGCTACCGCCGAGCCTGCAGAGGCTATGGAATTCGTATCTGTAGACAAGCACGATTCAAGTAAACTATTAAAAGTCGGATCTCAGCTAAAAACGGAGTTGAAAGATCAACTCATTGACTTTCTCCGCCACAACTTAGATGTATTTGCGTGGACCCATGCCGATATGACAGGAATCTCCCCCGACATAGCATGCCACATGCTGAACATCGATCCCACCAAGGTACCAGTAAAGCAGAAAAAGAGGAGCATGGGGGCAGAGCGATCGGCAGCCCTTGATGAGGAAGTAAAGAATCTACTTGCTAATGGCTTCATACGGGAAGCCATCTACCCAGAATGGATCGCTAACCCAGTGCTAGTAAAAAAGGCCAATGGAAAGTGGCGAACATGTATTGACTTCTCCAATCTGAATGACGCTTGCCCAAAAGATTGCTTCCCACTTCCCCGAATTGACCAACTTGTGGACAGCACAGCCGGACACGAACTCCTATCTTTTATGGATGCATACTCCGGATATAACCAAATTCCCATGCACGCTCCTGATCAAGACCACACTAGCTTCATCACCGACCGCGGACTATATTGTTACAAAGTCATGCCTTTTGGACTCAAAAATGCCGGAGCTACCTATCAGCGCCTCGTCAACAAGATGTTCGCGGAACTAATAGGATGAACTATGGAAGTGTATGTGGATGACATGTTGGTAAAGTCCAGGAAAGCCGACGACCATGTAAGCCACCTGGGCGAGATGTTTCAAGTACTTCGCCGATATGGAATGAAGCTGAATCCTCTAAAGTGCTCCTTCGGAGTATCTTCGGGAAAATTCTTAGGATTTATCGTCCACGCCAGAGGAATCGAAGCAAACCCTGAACAAATCCGGGCTCTAAAAGAAATAAGGATACCCTCCACTCGAAAAGAAATGTAGAGCCTAAACGGAAAGGTGGCCGCCCTAAGCAGATTCATTTCCAAGGCAACTGACAAGTGTGTCCCTTTCTTCGAAGCTCTCAAGAAAGACAAAGGGAGATTCGAGTGGACCGATGAATGCTTAAAAGCCTTCCTCATCCTAATCGAACACCTTCAGAGACCACCAGTACTCTCAACTCCAAATGAAGGTGAAGTGTTATACCTATACCTCGCTGTATCATCTCATGCTCTAAGCGCCGCCTTGGTAAGAGAAGAAGACCGCACACAACGCCCGGTTTACTTTGTAAGTAAGAGATTTACAGGGGCAGAGGCCAGATATCCTAAACTAGAGAAATTAGCATATTGCTTATTGATCGCGTCACGAAAACTGCGACACTACTTCCAGTCTCACTCCATCAGGGTTCTAATCGATCAACCGCTAAGACAAGTGCTCCATCGTCCTGACACTTCTGGGCGACTCCTCAAATGGTGCATCGAACTAAGTCAGTATGATATCACCTACCATCCTCGCACCGCTATCAAAGGACAAGCCATGGCCGATTTCATTGCCGAATTCACTACCAACGAAGGCAAGGAACAATCCGAAGTAGCAAAAAACATCAAGTGGAACCTCTTTGTAGATGGAGCATCGAACGAACAAGGCTCGGGGGCCGGAATTGTGATCATCACCCCCAGGGGAAGAAAGTTGTACTATGCATTAAGGTTGGAGTTCACGGCCACTAACAACGATGCTGAATATGAAGCAGTAATAGCGGGATTGGAGCTTGCCCTGGAAATTGGAATCAATTCCTTATGTCTTCATAGTGATTCTCAGCTTATCGTAAACCAGGTACTAGGAGAATTCCAGACTCGAGAAGAACGACTCACAGCATACCTAAAGAAAACCAAACTGCTGCTCGATCAATTGGACCACTATCTAATCAAACATATTCCTCGAGAAGAGAACCAAGAGGCAGATGAAGTTGCAAAGCAAGCTAGTATGAAGAATAGCACCATTTTCGGAACACTAGCCATCTCAAGGCAGCTAGCCCCAAGTTCCAAACCAGTAAATCTGGTAACTGCAATCGAAGAAGGAACTTGGATGACTCCCATCCGGAAATATTTGCAAGATGGCACACTGCCCGACAGGCGTGACGAAGCCAAGAGGATCTTGAGGAAAGTTCCCCACTACACGATACAAGAAGGCATCCTCTATCGGCGTGGCTTCTCTGGCCCCTTATTGAGATGCGTCGCTGGAAGGGAAGCCAAGGAGATCTTATCGAACATCCATCAGGGAGGATGCGGAGATCACACTGGGGGGCAGACTTTGGCAAGGAAGATACTCCGATATGGATATTACTGGCCCACACTAAACAAAGACGCTCTAGACTTCGTCAAGAAATGCGACAGATGTCAGAAATTTGCCAAGATTCCTCGACTGCCCACAAATGAAATTACTCAAATGACCAGCCCTTGGCCCTTTGCTGTATGGGGAATTGACTTAATTGGCGAACTGCCAACGGGCCGAGGCGGAGCCAAATATGCTGTAGTGGCAGTCGATTATTTCACCAAATGGGTGGAAGCAGAACCTCTAAATAAAATATCTTCAACAAAAGTTATAAACTTCTTGATCAAAAATATTCTGTGCAGGTACGGAGTCCCACTCAAGATCATATCAGACAACGGACTCCAGTTTGACAGCTAAGAATTTGCCGACTGGTGCCAAGAGCATGGAATTCATAAAAGCTTCTCATCAGTAGCTTATCCTCAGGCAAACGGACAAGTTGAAGCTGTCAACAAAATTCTCAAAACCCTAATCAAGAAGAAACTTGAAAAGTCAAAAGGCGCTTGGGTGGACGAACTTCCTACGGCACTATGGGCATACCGCACGTCTTTCAGAACATCAACGGGACATACTCCTTTCTCCTTGGCATATGGATCGGAGGCAATGCTCCCAGTTGAGACTATTGTGCCTTCCCACCGTAGGATCCACTACAACCCAGAAGAAAACGAAGAACTCCTCCTCATGTCTTTGGATCTGATTGAGGAAAGGAGAAACGATGCAGCACTTAAAGCAGCAGCTCACAAACAAAAGGTGGCAGAGCTATACAATTCCAAAGTCAAGCATCGCAGCTTACAAGAAGGAGATCTTGTCCTCAGGCGAATCTTTCCGCGCCCCGGGGCACTAGACCCCATCTGGGACGGACCGTATGTAATTCATAAAGATCTCCACAACGGAGCTTATATTTTGTCAACAGTGGACGGAGAGGTGTTCCAGAGGGCATGGAACATCCGACACCTCCGTCGATACTTTTCTTAACTTGTACTGCCCATATGAAGTGAATTAACAAAGAGAATCAGTGGACGTAGGCACTTTCGTGCCGAACCACTTTAAAAAATCTTGTCTCTTTTTAGCTTGTTCCTTTATGTCTTGGCTACTTGTTAAGTTTTATCCCTTTCTGTTGAACAAAATCCTATGGCATCTCCACTCAAGACGCACCGCGGCCTCATCTGGACTAGGCCTAACAGGTACGCTACGATTCTATGCACTCGCCAATGAGACACTTTTGCTCCAGCATCCCTCTGCTGCGGGTTAACTCATTGCGCGCCTGCCCTCAAAGCCAACTGTAATGAGCCGATTATAAGTCATCATAAAGGCCGACTATAGCCGATGGCAGCTCATTACGGCGTTCGGCTCGCCGGCAACTGTGAACCTACTTTAAGCCCCAACATAAGGTGTGGCCAGCCAGGGGTAGTTCACGGCCAACGGCACCCACGCTAGCCGGCCACGGTAAATCGAATAATACCCACGATTACGGACCATAATGGTTCGGGTAGTTACCGTGCGCGATCTCGGCTCCGATGTGTCTTAAGTGCGGCTGTGGTAAAAAAGAAAACTCCCCGCGGAGGCGTAAGATGGGTGACAAATGTCTCCAAGACCCACAGCTAGGGAAAGTGACTACAAAACCCGTTTGCCACGAACTTAAGCACATCGACGGCCTTCCGTGACTGGAAGTTTTACTTTTACTATATTTCCATTTCATTTAAATACTTTTCTCCTATCCTGTATAACAAACTCTAAAGTACAGGAAACCAAATAGGAAGCATTCGCTCATGAGAAACTAAGTCTGCATACTGGGTGGCAGGGTACTCAGCTATATCCGTGAACAGTTACATAAGACACTCTAAGCTACCGCCTGCGAATGAAACATAAAGGGCGGCACTCTCTTTTCTTGTACATAAATACGTAACTATAGCTTGTTCGTACAATAACATTGCAACACATGAAATTATATTTCTAGCAAAAAACTTAGCATCAAACACAACTAGAATCATAGGCATATACATAGTTATATTTCTCACGCAGCACATCAAGATGAGAACAACATTTAAACATAACAACATCAGCTTATATTATAAAATCACACGAAGTTATTCTTTGCAAATAATATTATTATAGTTACATGTCAATGACTAACGTAAACAGTGATAAAAAGAAATAAAAAGGTGGCAGCCGCGTCCACACTCCATCACCAACTTCCCCAGTCTACTTAGCCGCAGGATCAGAGCCCCCAGCATGTGGATCAGGAGTCCCACCTGTCCAGTTCAGAAGAGGAATTCATTAAACGAACGATCAAGTTATGAAAACACGGAAAGGAAAGAAAGGGAAAAGAATAACTCACCAGCATCCGCCGCTTGATCCTCATCTTCCAACTGCACGCCCGCTTCCTCTGCAGCAGGCAGCCGCATCCCCTCCTTCACCGCCGCTTGCTCCTCCTTCGAGAACTGGGCAGTAACCGCATCCAAATTGAAAGCCTCTCCGCCTTCCTTACCCGCGTTCACCCTGGCCTCCTCTAAACCTGGAGATGCACCTTGGCCATCACCCGAGGGTAATCGTCCATCCAAGACAAGCCGCCCTCCTTCCAAGTGTGGAAGTACATGTCCTGCAGCATCTCATCCATCATCCCCTCATTCTCCTCAAACTCCCTCACCCGGGCCTCGGAAGCTTGCAACTTGGCGACGGCAATGTCCCTCTCTGATTGGTATCTCAAGCAGTCAGCCTGGAGAGACCTCCTCATTTCCTCCTCCTTTAACTTGAGGGACCTCCTCATCTCCTCCATCTCCTCCTTCAACTCGGCCTGAGCCATCTCCGCAGCCTCGAGCCTCCCAGACAACTCCTCTACCCGCTCAAGATCCGCATTTCGAACCTCGTCCACCGTCGTAATGGCCATGTTAATCCGTTCCCTGCAGGCGACCTCCATCTTCCGTAATTCCGCCCTACTGGCCTTCTCCATCGTCTCTTTCAGCCGCTTGGAGGCTTCCTCATGCTGGGAAATCTGGATGGCTTGATCGGCGAGCTGCTTGGCCTGATCGGCAACTTTTAACCTCAACCGAATATTAGCACTCCCGATCTCTTCCCTGGCCTTGGCCAATTTAGCATGATGCTCCATTAACTTCTTGGTCTCTGCGGCCACCCGATCGATGTTAGCCTTGGCTTCGTCCCCCATGGTGACTACCCGTGTAGTAAGTAAATCAAGATCTAAAGACTTGGCCTCGTCCAGCACTCTTACCATGGGGTTGCGGGGAAGGAGGTGCTCGCCCGTGGCCTCATCAAATGAGATATCCTGAAAGCTCGGATCTAAATCAGGATGACCGGCAAAAGGGTCACGAGGCACGGGGCAAGGCACATCAGGACGCCTTATACGGATAACAGTTGGGCTCTTGAAAGGAGGATGTGGGGGGCCGGATTCCGTGCTCTCCTCCGTAGTATCACGAGGAGGCTGAGTAGGAAGCTGCGAACCAGGGGAAGACTCAAATAAGGAACGACTCCGCTTCTTTTTCCGAATGCCCTCTTCAATGACCCCAAGAAGAGGGCGATAACTGACTACATCCCCAGTGCGACCAGTAGAGGGTTTCGCAGAAGCTCTCCTCGACTTAAACTGCTCAAGGCGGTGTCGAACGTCCGACGTTTTAACCACCTGGCCTGCCCCTGGAATAAAGAACAAGTGTTACGAACATACAATAATCCACAGTTCGAAAAATGTGTTACGTTAAAAGGAAAGAAAAGTGAGAAGACACATCTATTATACAAACCCGGCGGAAGAGTGGGATACTGCAATAAGTCCTGGATCTCATTCCAGGACGGAAGTGAACCGTAAAAAATTTCTAAGTCCCTATCGAAAATGGAATCGGCAGAGGACAAAAGTTCACCTTGCATCGCCGGAATCGCCCTAGCTGAGGAACCCTTAGAGGATGGGTCAGTGCCAGCCACAGCTTTGCCGGTTTCCTTTGCCTTCTCCGTTTCCGACTCTCCCTCCGACTCCCCGAAGGCCCGACGGAGAGCCTCATCCAGTTCAAGGTCTTGCTCAGAGGTTAGGGCACCGACGCCACTACCACCTTGACCGTCGCCATCTCCTCCACCCTCCGACCCTTCTCCAACCTCGCCTCCTTCCTCCTCTTCTACACCTTCCTCCTCCGGGACAGACGGAAAAGTACTTGGAGAAGGGCCATCAGACTTCTTCAGTTTCTTCCCCCCGACAACGGCAAGCTCTGCAAAAGGCTCCCTCTTACCGCTCTTCACCATAGCCCCCTCCTTAGCTTTAGCAGCCTTCTCCTCAGCCGTGTCTCTTTGCTTAACCACGGACTGGTGCGGTAAGATCAAATTATACTCCAAGAGGGTTGCGTTCCTGATCAAGAAGGAGGCCGACCGGTCCCGTACCGGAATAGCCTTTAGTTCAGCAGCCATTCGCACCAAGGAATCATCCTCCACGACTGCAATACCACCTGTCGCTAGCCAGAAATAGAAGCATGTCAGAAAAAACACTACAGTCAAAACATGGAAAGTATAAATGAAATCCATCTTACAGCCGGAAGTGAAAAGGCGGAAAGAAACAGCATCGTCCTTGATGAAGAACCACTCTTTCTTGAACATGGTAAACTTGGAATATAAGTCCAGGACTGGTTTGAAGGGCACGGCCGCTTCCAGACTAATATACGGCGACCCCTTCTTATAGCCTCTCAGGTTGTACAAATATCGAATTTCCCGGTTAGAAGGAGGACGCCCGTACCTCCTCTGGAAGATAGCAAAAAGGCTCACCAGAATGGCATAAGAGTTAGGCTGAAGTTGGAAGGGAGCCACCTTCAAATACGTGGTGAAGCTTACTATTCAAGCGTTGATAGGAGGGATAGCACCGCACATGCAATGGTATCTGCTATAAGCAAAGTAGCCTTCGGGAGGATTATACGGCATCACTCCATCTCCCGGCAGCAGCATAAGAGCCCTGTCTATCCCGAAGGAACGGGATATGACGTCAAGTTGCTCCTCCTTTAGGGAGCTAGGAAAGCAATCAGGGGGGGAGATCAGAAGTTCCTGTGGACCATATCCATCCACTAATGACCTCGCAACAGGTCGAAGTTGCCCGGATCCTGGTTGGGCTGGGGGCACAGAAGAAGGCTCTCCCCCATCCTTGGATTTCCGTCTGTCTGATCGTGTTTCTGCCTTACGAGTCATTTATCTGCATGCACAAAAGTGAAAAACATGACGTTAGAACGAAAGTATAAGCAAGCAATCATACATAAGTCCAGAATACGAGGTTCATTCGGCACTGGGGTCCTAAGTCCATTCGGTAGTACAAGTCTTAAGTTCATTCGGTGGTACATGTCCAAGTTCATTCGGCACTAAGGCCCTAAGCTCATTCGGCATTTGAGATCTTACGTGTGCATTCGGCATTCTGAACCATTCGGTAATAAGAGGCATTCGGCAATAGGGTACATACCTGATTCGGTAGAAGATTGATTTGGTAGAAGATTGGTTCGGCAGAAGATTGGTTCGGCAGAAGACTTGGTTCGGTAAGGAAAAACCAAAGGGGGTGTAGCCTCTATATATAGGCGAGCTCAGGACCGCCGAACCAGCTGGTTCGGCCCACCGAATAGAAACACCGGACCAATACCAAACATACCGAACCAAACGAATACCGAATGAACCCATCCATGCCGGACCAACCAAAGGACCGAATGAAGCTATCTCCACCAGCGAAAACCAGGAACAGGGGGCACGCAGGCTCCTCACTCAGATAAGTACCGAACTCTAGAACTAGCTAATAAAATAAGGATTATGATAACAATGAATAAGTCGTAAAACTCTCACTAACATGGATTAATCGTTTACACGTGTACACGACCACGAATGGTCCATAGGCACGCTCCGAATGGTTATTAACCCTATCGTCGTGGGAATTTACACTTTGACACGCCTTTTTAAACTCATAGATGAAACGAATATTTGATTCTGGTAATTATGAAATGGCTAAGCTACTTACACATGTACGGGGTCGCGAACGATCCCTAGGCATGCTCTGAGCTAGCGATAAACCATCTTGACAAACGATCCAAGGATCCACTCTGACATGAACCTGGCATCGATGATGCTAAGCCCCCTCAGGGCTCACTCTCCCGTCCCAAACGGCTCAGTTCAATTAAAATATTCCGATCACGAACGGTTGTTATTTAAAATCACACTAAAACTGTAAATTCCTTTACAGGACATCAGCAGGATACGAACATCCAGCCCATGGCGTTACCAAACAAGCCTTTCTACCACAAGGAAACAAAGCGCGACACATGCGAGCACGTGCCCCACTTTGGGGGGCAAATGTTGGGCGAATTCTCACCCAGAAGATCTTGAAACCAAGAAGCCACAGTTTCACTCGGGTTCGCAATCTCCACTTCATTCAGCACGACCAATCACCTTCCCATTCGGCCTTGACCCGTCCGGCCTTAACACATTCGGCCTCCACCTCATTCGGCCTTGACACATTCGGCCTCCACCTCATTCGGCCTCCACCTCATTCGGCTTCCTTTCCACCACCGGTCCAAGCAGACAACACCGAACCAACTTCCAAAGCCACCACCGAATCAACATTCCCCTCTACTGCCGAACCAGAGGGATGCTGCCCCATGCCGAACCAACCCATCAACAAGGCCACCACCGGACCAAACGAGCACCGAACCACCTAACTACCACCGGTCCATACCTACCACCGATCCAAAGCCCAATGTCGAACGAAGCTCTGCCGAACCAGGTGATTGCCAGTCCAGATTGTCTCAGCCCGGGCCCACCAGCAGCTATATACCTCCAAGACCCCTGCCCCCTGCCTCATTCTATAAATAGAGGGGTAGGGGTACAACAATGGCGGACAAGTTTGAGAGCTCAAGCAAGGAAGGAACTTTCAAACTACTTTCATATACTTATATACGAAGCATTGTACTTGTAATCTGAAAGAAAGAAGATAATAACATATAAAGTGGACGTAGGCACATTCTGGCCGAACCACTATAAATCCGCGTGTCTTTTACATTTCAGCCCCTACTTCTTTTATATTTACATACTCATCTAAAATCATTGAAAATCACATATAATCAACTAAATAATACGACTTGGAGGTGTTTGTCCATTTTTTGTGCAAACACCCATGACTTCGAACCCGAGCATTCGAATCGATGGAAGCACGTGTTACCCAGTGACGTGTCGCGCACTCCTCGCATCGATCCTACTTTCTCTCCGTGTTGACCGCTTCGAACCCGGGGATTTCGCCGACTTCGTATCGATGACCGTTGCGTAGTTTGAATCGATCAACTGCATCTGCCTACTTCGAACCGAGGGGAGGGAGCTCCCTTCGTATCGATGTCAAGCTCGTATATGTGATGGATACAAAATGGAGCTCCGCGATGGATTCGAAGGCAATCGGTTCGAAGTAGATGGAGGATGATGGATTCGAACACACCCATCCGAAGGGTCACGAACCGATCGATTCGAAGTGACCAATATCATGCCTGATCGGTTCGAATCGATCGGTTCGAAGTTAGCGGAGTGATGGGTTCGAAGCAGTGAGTATTGGATGGGTTCGAAGTGGATGGGTTCGAAGGGGATGGTTTCGAAGGTGATGGGTTCGAAGTACTCCAGTGCGATGGGTTCGAAACAGACAGTGACCACTTTTCTCAATTTGAATCCATCCTATCTCGAGCATACGAACTCGGATTGACTTGAAATTTGAAATGACGACTCATACGATCTTTATTGTCGTGCTCTACCAATTTTGGCCCGTTTCGGACTCGGACAAAATTCATTGATATCCATAGTAAAGTGAAGTATAACCAATCTCTGAGACGAACTGTCTTTCGTTTTCGACCAATCTTTTGGTATCACGGCTTTGCCAAAAAGCGGGATAACATTTTGCCCCCCAAAACATGCCTTGCGGTAGGAAGGTGTGTTTTGTAATGCCTTGAGTTGGATGTTCGTATCCGATCATTAACTTGTAAAGAATTTGACAGTTTCATATGGCCTCAAATGACGATCGTTCGGGATCAAGCCATTTGGGATGAAGCGCGGCCGTTCATGGTCGAGCGCTTAACGTCAAATGACGATCGTTCGTGATCGAGTCATTCGAGGTGAAGTGCGACCGTGCGCGGTCGAGCGTATAAATCCATGCATCGATCGTTCGGGATCATATGCTGTTTGAGGTGAATCGGGACCGTTCGCGGTCCGTGCCGTTCGTGGCATAGGATGAAATAAGACCGTTCGCGATCGATGCCGTTCGCGACAAATGATGAGAATAGGACCGTTCGCGGTCGATGCTATTTATGGCAAAAAGGTTGAATGGGACCGTTCGCGTCGATGCCGTTCGCGGCAATTGACGATCGTTCGCGACCAAGTGCCATTCAAGGCGAAGGGTGACCGTTCGAGGTCGGATTTTATGATTAGTGAATCATGACCGTTCGCGGTCAGTGCCGTTCAAGGCAGAGAGTGATCGTTCGCGATCGTGTGCCGTTCGAGGCGGATTTGTGACCGTTCGCGGTCGGGTGTTGGACCTCAAGTGACGACCGTTCGCGATCAAGCCGTTTGAGGCGTGGTGAGTTGTGACTGTTCGAAGTCGAGTGGTGATCGTTCGCGATCGGGTGCCGTTCGAGGCGAGTTGTGTGTGTGCCCGGGAGGGCTTGGTGTTACCGATGCCAGGGTCACGTTCGGGTGAGTTCCTGGATCGTTTATAGGGGCGGTTCATCGCCGTCTCAGAGCATACCTAAGGATCGTTCGCGACCCCATACATGTATAAGTAGCTTAATCATTCCAGAGTTATCAGAATCAAATAACTATTAAACGAATGCGTTTCACAAACAATGTCCAAACAAACAGCAAACAAACAGGGTCTAAATGTTCAAATTGAAATGATATGACAGCAAAGCATGGATGTCAAAGTGTAAGTTCCCACTACGAAACGGTCAATGATCATCCAGAGCATGCCTGGAGATCGTTCGCGATCTCGCACATGTGTAAATGATTTGATTGCGTTAGTGGAAGCTTACAACTTGTTCATCGTTATCTCACTCAATTGATAACCAAACGGTGCCTGGATTCGGGGTCGCCCCTAGCTGATGTGGAAGGTGGTCGTTCTGGTTCCGCCACAGGAGCTCGCCTCCTTACATATTGAAGGAGCATACCGTTCCTGATATGCCCTTCCACCTCGTCCTTCAGGTGCCTACAATCATTAGTGTTATGACCATTTAATTCATGTAATACACAGAACTTATCTAATTTCTTTTCGTCAGAGGTAGGATCCCTTCGCATTGGCCTACGATACGGAATCTGTTCTTTGGTATCCTGGTAAATTCGCTCCAGGCTCTCGTTCAGCTCAGTGTAGGTGGTAAATCGCGGCTCCCTCCGTTGCCGTTTTGATCTGTCTCCTTCATTCTCAATCCTTCTTTTACCTTTATCCTTGTCCGAGTCCCTTCTAGGGAGTTTTTCGTCTCTGAGTGCATAAACATCTACCCCATCTCCTTCTTCTCTTTCTGCATTCGCATCTTCTAATCGTAAAAACTTTTCTGCCTCATGATAGAATTCCTCTAGATCTATGGGTGGATCTTTAGTCAATGAATTCTTGAACTCTGTGCCGTCAGCTATTCCGGACACAGCTGCCATTACTACCATGGATGGATCCGCTCGATCCACTGAAGCTGCTGCTGCATTGAATCGTGCTAGATAACTTCTCAAGGTCTCTCCGGCTTTTTGCTTTAGGGTTGCCAAAGTCATCACATTCTTGGGTCTTGTGATATGAACCCTGAATTGCCTCATAAATCTCTCCACTAAACCATTCCATGTTCCGATGGATCCATTCTCCAATTGTCTAAACCATAGTGCTGCGATATCTGTCAAGTATAACGGAAAGCAGCGGGCCATAACCTCCTCCGATGCCCCCAGCACTTCCATATGCCTCATATATTTTGTCCGCTGGACCGTGGGGTCCGTTCTCCCGTCGTACATATCCAACGATGGTAGTTTGAAATCCGGTGGGTTCCTAGCTTGCCTGATCGCTGAAGTAAAAGGACTTCTGTTAACATCCTCCAGATCTTTGTTCACCATACCGCCTCTCAAAGCTCTTCTTACCATCTCTGCTAATCGGTCATTGTCTCCGAGATGTAACCCTTGTTCACTACTTTCAGCCTGCCTCCCGAGTTCACGAGGTAACTCCGGGATCTGCCACCTTGACTGAGCGTTCGCTCCTCTACTACTACCGGGTTGCGCAGATCCTTCTCTCTCTCTTTCCAAGATTGGGTCAACGTTTTCCATATGCGTGCCCCCTAGCTCTGGTGCTATGCCGGATGGTCCTGCTCCGTTCTGGACTCCATTGGCTTCCCTATTCTGTGCTCCCAGCTGTCCTATCTGTTGGAATAAACTCTGGATCAATTCCTCTTGCCTCTTCATCATCGTCTCCATCTCGTCCCTAGTGATGTATATCGATGGTTGATTCGCTCCTGAGGAAGCCTCTTGACTTCCTTGTGGTTCGCTTCTCTCAGGCCTTGGCTTTCTACTCGATTGTCTCGTCATAATTCCTAGATCTGAATTCCTAGATTTTCAAATTCAACTTCTTCTTGAATCAATTCTCAGTGAAAGCACCAAAATGTTTGCGCCAAAATTGGTCACAAACACCCAATATCACGAAAGCACCCGTTTGCGTATTCAACTTGATAATAATCAGCACAGAACTCAGCAACAATCAATATAAAAATCAGCTCTACGTAACAAATCACAGTTATTCACAAACAACAATCACAAACACAGGATTTATAGTGGTTCGGCGTTCGTGCCTACGTCCACTTTGAAGGATTTCTCTTTATTGCTTTGCCCGATTCAATCGATTACAATGGATTACAGTAGATGATAGCTTTGAAATCTGAATACAACAGTGATTCTGATCAATAGACGTTAATCCGGCAGAGTCTCAGCGTTCAATGGCAGAAGTTCTCGGAAGATCCCCCTTTTCTGAAGGCTTCAGGGTGCTATTTATAGGCGTTGGAGGCCCAGATCTGGCTGAAACTTCGTGAGACTTCTTCTGGCATGTGAGTGGGCCCACGCGACCGATCCCACCAAGTTTCGTCTCGATCTGACATCGGTTCGAAGTGATTTCGAACCCATCAAGAAATGGTCCAATCGAGCCGAAACTTGGCAGGGACAATCTTTACCTCATATGAAAGCTACTGTGAAAATTTGGTTGCATTTGGATTTGTGGTTAAGGAGATATGCTCGGTTCGAAATAGTGTTTTCTTGGTTGGCTGTGTCGTTCGAACCCATGACTTCGAACCCGAGCATTCGAATCGATGGAAGCACGTGTTACCCAGTGACGTGTCGCGCACTCCTCGCATCGATCCTACTTTCTCTCCGTGTTGACCGCTTCGAACCTGGGGATTTCGCCGACTTCGTATCGATGACCGTTGCATAGTTTGAATCGATCAACTGCATCTGCCTACTTCGAACCGAGGGGAGGGAGCTCCCTTCGTATCGATGTCAAGCTCGTATATGTGATGGATACAAAATGGAGCTCCGCGATGGATTCGAAGGCAATCGGTTCGAAGTAGATGGAGGATGATGGATTCGAACACACCCATCCGAAGGGTCACGAACCGATCGATTCGAAGTGACCAATATCATGCCTGATCGGTTCGAATCGATCGGTTCGAAGTTAGCGGAGTGATGGGTTCGAAGCAGTGAGTATTGGATGGGTTCGAAGTGGATGGGTTCGAAGGGGATGGTTTCGAAGGTGATGGGTTCGAAGTACTCCAGTGCGATGGGTTCGAAACAGACAGTGACCACTTTTCTCAATTTGAATCCATCCTATCTCGAGCATACGAACTCGGATTGACTTGAAATTTGAAATGCCGACTCATACGATCTTTATTGTCGTGCTCTACCAATTTTGGCCCGTTCCGGACTCGGACCAAATTCATTGATATCCATAGTAAAGTGAAGTATAACCAATCTCTGAGACGAACTGTCTTTCGTTTTCGACCAATCTTTTGGTATCACGGCTTTGCCAAAAAGCGGGATAACAGTACCGTTCCGTTTCAAATCCATGCATGCATTTCAGAAAGTCGTACGACACTGTTTCGCCATTTCGGACGGATATTGCACCTTGCACCGTGGATGTTGCACCCTGTAGATATCGATTATTCGGAAGGCCGTAACTTCGAGTTCGTTTAGAGTTACGGGAGCCATAACTAGTCAAAACGAAGGCCTTAGTGAGTTCTACGGCTTTGACAGCTTTCAGCCGTCAATGGATTGTTTAAGCCCAAAAAAGACTATCCGAACTCAATCGGGTCTCGCAAGTTTTTTACCCTTCGTTTTTTCGACGTGGATTTTTTCGATAAAACGGGATTACCGGGGCTGGTCTTCGATTTACCATTGCTGGAGAGTGGTGCACCAGGGTACCGTTCCGTTTCAAATCCATACACGCATTTCAAAAAGTAGTACGTCACTGTTTCGCCATTTCGGATGGATGTTGCACCTTGCACCGTGGATGTTGCATCATGTAGATATCGATTATTCGGACGGCAATAATTCTGCATCGTTTACAGTTACGGGAGCCATAACCAGTCAAAACGAAGGCCTTAGTGAGTTCTACGGCTCTGATGGCTTTCATCCGTCAGTGGATTAATTAATGCCCAAAAAAGACTATCCGAATCGCAATCGCGTCTAGGAAGATTCTTACCCTTCGTTTTTTCGACACGTGGATTTTTACTGTAAAACGGAATAACCGTGATTGGTCTTCGATTTACCATCGCTGGAGAGTGGTGCACCATGGTACCATTTCTTTTCAAATCCATGCACGCATTTCAAAAAGTCGCATGACACTGTTTCGCCATTTCGGACGGATGTTGCACCTTGCACCGTGGATGCTGCACCCTGTAGATATCAATTATTCGGACGGCCACAACTTCTACCTCGTTTAGAGTTACGGGACCATAACCAGTCAAAACGAAGGCCTCAGTGAGTTCTACGGCTCTGACAGCTTCCAGCCGTCAATGGATTGTTTAATGTCCAAAAAAGACTATCCGAATCTCTATCGGGTCTCGGAAGTTTTTTACCCTTCGTTTTTTCGACACGTGGATTTTTACGGTAAAACGGGATTACCGTGGCTGGTCTTTGATTTACCATCGTTGGAGAGTGGTGCACCATGGTACCTTTCCGTTTCAAATCTATGCACGCATTTCAAAAAGTCGTACGACGCTATTTCGTCATTTCGGACGGATGTTGCACCTTGCACCGTGGATGTTGCACCCTGTAGATATCGATTATTCGGACGGCCATAACTTCTGGCTCGTTTAGAGTTACGGGAGCCATAACCAGTCAAAACGAAGGCCTTAGTGATTTCTACGGCTCTGATGGCTTACATCCGTCAATGGATTGTTTAATGTCCAAAAAAGACTATCTAAATCTCAATCGGGCCTCGGAAGTTTTTTACCCTTCGTTTTTTCGACACGTGGATTTTTACGGTAAAACAGGATTACCTTGGTTGGTCTTCGATTTACCATCACTGGAGAGTGGTGCACCAGGGTACGGTTTCGTTTCAAATCCATGCACGCATTTCAAAAAGTCGTACGATGCTGTTTCGCTATTTCGGACGGATGTTGCACCTTGCACCGTGGATGTTGCACCCTCGTTTAGAGTTACGGGAGCCATAACCAGTCAAAACAAAGGACTCAGTGAGTTCTACGGCTCTGACAGCTTTCATCCGTCAATGGATTGTTTAATGCTCAAAAAAGACTATCCGAATCTCAATCGATTCTCGAAAGTTTTTTACCCTTCGTTTTTTCGACACGTGGATTTTTGCGTTAAAACAGGATTACCGTGGTTGGTCTTCGATTTACCATTGCTGGAGAGTGGTGCACCATGGTACCGTTTCATTTCAAATCCATGCACGCATTTCAAAAAGTCGTACGACGCTGTTTCGCCATTTCGGACGGATGTTGCACCTTGCACCGTGGATGTTGCACCCTGTAGATATCGATTATTCGTACGGCAATAACTTCTGCCTCGTTTAGAGCTACGGGAGCCATAACCTGTCAAAACGAAGGCCTTAGTGAGTTCTACGTCTCTGACAGCTATCAGCCGTCAATGGATTGTTTAATGTCCAAAAAAGACTATCCGAATCTCAATCGGGTCTAGGAAGTTTTTTACCCTTCGTTTTTTCGGCACGTGGATTTTTACGGTAAAACGGAATTACCGTGGCTGGTCTTCGATTTACCATCGCTGGAGAGTGGAGCACCATGGTACTGTTTCGTTTCAAATCCATTCACGCATTTCAAAAAGTCGTACGACACTGTTTCGCCATTTCGGACGTATGTTGCACCTTGCACTGTGGATGTTGCACCCTGTAGATGTCGATTATTCGAACGGCCATAACTTCTGCCTCGTTTAGAGTTACGGGAGCCATAACCAGTCAAAACGAAGGCCTCAGTGAGTTCTACGGCTCTGACAGCTTTCAGCCGTCAATGGATTGTTTAATGCCCAAAAAGACTATCCGAATCTCAATCGGGTCTCGGAGGTTTTTTACCCTTCGTTTTTTCGACACGTGGATTTTTACGGTAAAACGGGATTACCGTGGCTGCTCTTCGATTTAGATTTACGTGGATGTTGCACCCAGTAGATATCGATTATTCGGACGGCCATAACTTCTGGCTCGTTTAGAGTTACGGGAGCCATAACCAGTAAAACCGAAGGCCTCAGTGAGATCTACGGCTCTGACGGCTTTCAGCCATCAATGGATTGTTTAATGCCCAAAAAAGACTATCCGAATCTCAATCGGGTCTCGGAAGTTTTTTACCCTTCGTTTTTTCGACACGTGGATTTTTACGGTAAAACGGGATTACCGTGGCTGGTCTTCGATTTACCATCGCTGGAGAGTGGTGCACCATGGTACCATTCCGTTTCAAATCCATGCATGCATTTCAAAAAGTCGTACGACACTGTTTCGCCATTTCGGACGGATGTTGCACCTTTGCACCGTGGATGTTGCACCCTGTAGATATCGATTATTCGGACGGCCATAACTTCTGCCTCGTTTAGAGTTACGGGAGCTATAACCAGTCAAAACGAAGGCCTCAGCGAGTTCAACGGCTCTGACAGCTTTTAGCCGTCAATGGATTGTTTAATGCCCAAAAAAGACTGTCCAAATCTCAATCGGGTCTAGGAAGTTTTTAACCTTCGTTTTTTCGACACGTGGATTTTTACGGTAAAACAGGATTACCGTGGCTGGTCTTCAATTTACCATCGCTGGAGAGTGGTGCACCATGGTACCGTTCCGTTTCAAATCCATGCACGCATTTCAAAAAGTCGTGCGACACTGTTTCACCATTTCGGACGGATGTTGCACCTTGCACCGTGGATGTTGCACCCTGTCGATATTGATTATTCGGACGGCCATGACTTCTGCCTCGTTTAGAGTTACAGGAGCCATAACCAGTCAAAACGAAGGCCACAGTGAGTTCTACGGCTCTGACAGCTTTCCACCGTCAATGGATTGTTTAATGCCCAAAAAAGACAATCCGAATCTCAATCGGGTCTCGGAAGTTTTTTACCCTTCGTTTTTTCGACAGGTGGATTTTTATGGTAAAACGGGATTACCGTGGCTGGTCTTCGATTTACCATCGCTGCAGAGTGGTGCACCATGGTAACATTCCATTTAAAATCCATGCATGCATTTCAAAAGGTCGTACGACACTGTTTTGCCATTTCGGACGGATGTTGCACCTCGCACCGTGGATGTTGCACCCTGTAGATATCGATTATTTGGACGACCATAACTTCTGCCTCGTTTAGAGTCACGAAAGCCATAACCAATCAAAACGAAGGCCTCAGTGAGTTCTATGGCTCTGACAGCTTTCAGCCGTCAATGGATTGTTTAATGCCCAAAAAAGACTATCTGAATCTCAATCGGGTCTAGGAAGTTTTTTACCCTTCGTTTTTTCGACACGTGGATTTTTATGGTAAAACGGGATTACCGTGGCTGGTCTTCGATTTACCATCGCTGGAGAGTGGTGCACCATGGTACCGTTCCGTTTCAAATCCATGCATGCACTTCAAAAAGTCGTACGACACTGATTCGCCATTTCGGACAGATGTTGCACCTAGCACCGTGGATGTTGCACCCCGTAGATATCGATTATTCGGACGGCCATAACTTCTGCCTAGTTTAGAGTTACGGGGGCCATAACCAGTCAAAACGAAGGCCTCAGTGAGTTCTACGACTCTGACAGCTTTCAGGCGTCGATGGATTGTTTAATGCCCAAAAAAGACTATCCGAATCTTAATCGGGTCTAGGAAGTTTTTTACCCTTCATTTTTTCGACACGTGGATTTTTACGGTAAAATGGGATTACCGTGGCTGGTCTTCGATTTACCATCGCTGGAGAGTGATGCACCACGGTACCGTTCCGTTTCAAATCCATGCACGGATTTCAAAAAGTCGTACGACACTGTTTCGCCATTTCGGACAGATGTTGCACCTTGCACCGTGGATGTTGCACCCTATAGATATCGATTATTCGGACGGCCATAACTTCTGCCTCATTTAGAGTTACGGGAGCCATAACTAGTCAAAACAAAGGCCTAAGTAAGTTCTACGGCTCTGACAGTTTTCAACCGTCAATGGATTGTTAAATGCCCAAAAAAGACTATCCGAATCTCAATCGGGTCTCGAAAGTTTTTTACCCTTCGTTTTTTCGACACGTGGATTTTCACGGTAAAACGGGATTACCGTGGCTGGTCTTCGATTTACCATCGCTGGAGAGTGGTGCACCATGGTACCGTTCCATTTCAAATCCATGCATGCATTTCAAAAAGTCGTACGACACTGATTCGCCATTTCGGACGGATGTTGCACCTTGCACCGTGGATGTTGCACCCTGTAGATATCGATTATTCGGACGGCCATAACTTCTGGCTCGTTTAGAGTTACGGGAGCCATAACCAGTAAAAACGAAGGCCTCAGTGAGATCTACGGCTCTGACGGCTTTCAGCCATCAATGGATTGTTTAATGCCCAAAAAAGACTATCCGAATCTCAATCGGGTCTCGGAAGTTTTTTACCCTTCGTTTTTTCGACACGTGGATTTTTACGATAAAACGGGATTACCTTGGCTGGTCTTCGATTTACCATCGCTGGAGAGTGGTGCACCATGGTACCATTCCGTTTCAAATCCATGCATGCATTTCAAAAAGTCGTACGACACTGTTTCGCCATTTCGGACGGATGTTGCACCTTTGCACCGTGGATGTTGCACCCTGTAGATATCGATTATTCGGACGGCCATAACTTCTGCCGTTTAGAGTTACGGGAGCTATAACCAGTCAAAACGAAGGCCTCAGCGAGTTCAACGGCTCTGACAGCTTTTAGCCGTCAATGGATTGTTTAATGCCCAAAAAAGACTGTCCAAATCTCAATCGGGTCTAGGAAGTTTTTAACCTTCGTTTTTTCGACACGTGGATTTTTACGGTAAAACAGGATTACCGTGGCTGGTCTTCAATTTACCATCGCTGGAGAGTGGTGCACCATGGTACCGTTCCGTTTCAAATCCATGCACGCATTTCAAAAAGTCGTGCGACACTGTTTCACCATTTCGGACGGATGTTGCACCTTGCACCGTGGATGTTGAACCCTGTCGATATTGATTATTCGGACGGCCATGACTTCTGCCTCGTTTAGAGTTACAGGAGCCATAACCAGTCAAAACGAAGGCCACAGTGAGTTCTACGGCTCTGACAGCTTTCAACCGTCAATGGATTGTTTAATGCCCAAAAAAGACAATCCGAATCTCAATCGGGTCTCGGAAGTTTTTTACCCTTCGTTTTTTCGACACGTGGATTTTTATGGTAAAACGGGATTACCGTGGCTGGTCTTCGATTTACCATCGCTGCAGAGTGGTGCACCATGGTAACATTCCATTTAAAATCCATGCATGCATTTCAAAAGGTCGTACGACACTGTTTTGCCATTTCGGACGGATGTTGCACCTCGCACCGTGGATGTTGCACCCTGTAGATATCAATTATTTGGACGACCATAACTTCTGCCTCGTTTAGAGTCACGAAAGCCATAACCAATCAAAACGAAGGCCTCAGTGAGTTCTATGGCTCTGACAGCTTTCAGCCGTCAATGGATTGTTTAATGCCCAAAAAGACTATCCGAATCTCAATCGGGTCTAGGAAGTTTTTTACCCTTCGTTTTTTCGACACGTGGATTTTTACGGTAAAACGGGATTACCGTGGTTTGTCTTCGATTTACCATCGCTGGAGAGTGGTGCACCATGGTACCGTTTCTTTTCAAATCCATGCACGCATTTCAAAAAGTCGTACGACACTGTTTCGCCATTTCGGACGGATGTTGCACCTTGCACGTGGATGTTGCACCCTGTAGATATCGATTATTCGGACGACCATAACTTTTGCCTCGTTTAGATTTACGGGAGCCATAACCATTCAAAACGAAGGCCTCAGTGAGTTCTATGGGTCCGACAGCTTTCAGCCGTCAATGGATTGTTTAATGCCCAAAAAAGACTATCCGAATCTCAATCGGGTCTCGGAGGTTTTTTACCTTTCGTTTTTTCGACACGTGGATTTTTACGGTAAAACGGGATTACCGTGGCTGGTCTTCGATTTACAATCGTTGGAGAGTGGTGCACCATGGTACCGTTTCGTTTCAAATCCATGCACTCATTTCAAAAAGTCGTGCGAACTGTTTCGCCATTTCGGACGGATGTTGCACCTTCCACCGTGGAGGTTGCACCCTGTAGATATCAATTATTCGGACGGCCATAACTTCTGGCTCGTTTAGAGTTACGGGAGACATAACCAGTCAAAACGAAGGCCTCAGTGAGTTCTACGGCTCTGACGGCTTTCAGCCGTCAATGGATTATTTAATGTCCAAAAAAGACTATCCGAATCTCAATCGGGCCTCGGAAGTTTTTTACCCTTCGTTTTTTCGACACGTGGATTTTTATGGTAAAATGGGATTACCGTGGCCGGTCTTCGATTTACCATCGCTGGAGAGTGGTGCACCATGGTACCGTTCCGTTTCAAATCCATGCACGCATTTCAAAAAGTCGTACGACACAGTTTCGCCATTTCGGACGGATGTTGCACATTGCACCGTGGATGTTGCACCCAGTAGATATCGATTATTCGGACGGCCATAACTTCTGGCTCGTTTAGAGTTACGGGAGCCATAACTAGTCAAAACGAAGGCCTCTGTGAGTTCTACGGGTCTGATAGCTTTCAGCCGTCAATGGATTGTTTAATGCCCAAATAAGACTATCTGAATCCCAATCGGGTCTCGGAAATTTTTTACCCTTCGTTTTTTCGACACGTGGATTTTTACGGTAAAACGGGATTACCGTGACTGCTCTTCGATTTATCATCACTGGAGAGTGGTGCACCATGGTACCGTTCTGTTTTAAATCCATGCACGCATTTCAAAAAGCCGTGCGACACTGTTTCGCCATTTCGGACGGATGTTGCACCTTGCACCGTGGATGTTGCACCCTATAGATATCGGTTATTCGGACGGCCATAACTTCTTCCTAGTTTAGAGTTACGGGAGCCATAACCAGTCAAAACGAAGGCCTTAGTGAGTTCTGCGGCTCTGAAAGCTTTCAGCCGTCGATGGATTGTTTAATGCCAAAAAATGACTATCCGAATCTTAATCGGGTCTAGGAAGTTTTTTACCCTTCGTTTTTTCGACACGTGGATTTTTACGGTAAAATGGGATTACCGTGGCTGGTCTTCGATTTACCATCGCTGGAGAGTGGTGCACCATGGTACCATTCCATTTCAAATCCATGCACGCATTTCAAAAAGTCGTACGACACTGTTTCTCCATTTCGGACAGATGTTGCACCTTGCACCGTGGATGTTGCACCTTATAGATATCGATTATTCGGACGGCCATAACTTCTGCCTCGTTTAGAGTTACGGGAGCCATAACCAGTCAAAACGAAGGCCTCAGTGAGTTCTATGGCTCTGACAGCTTTCAGCCATCTATGGATTGTTTAATGCCCAAAAAAGACTATCCGAATCTCAATCGGGTCTCGAAAGTTTTTTACCCTTCGTTTTTTCGACACGTGGATTTTTACGGTAAAACGGGATTACCGTGGCTGGTCTTCGATTTACCATCGCTGAAGAGTGGTGCACCATGGTACCGTTCCGTTTCAAATCCATGCATGTATTTCAAAAAGTCGTACAAAACTGATTCGCCATTTCGGACGGATGTTGCACCTTGCACCGTGGATGTTGCACCCTGTAGATATCGATTATTCGGACGGCCCTAACTTCTGGCTCGTTTAGAGTTACGGGAGCCGTAACTAGTCAAAATGAAGGCCTCAGTGAGTTCTACGGCTCTGATGGCTTTCAGCCGTCAATGGATTGATTAATGCCCAAAAAAGACTATCCGAATCTCAATCGGGTCTCGGAAGTTTTTTACCCTTTTTTTTTCGACACGTGGATTTTTAGGATAAAACGGGATTACCGTGGCTGGTCTTCGATTTACCATCGCTGGAGAGTGGTGCACCATGGTACCATTCCGTTTCAAATCCATGCACGTATTTCAAAAAGTCGTACGACACTGTTTCGCCATTTCGGACAGAAGTTGCACCTTGCACCGTGGATGTTGCACCATGTAGATATCGATTATTCGAACGGCAATAACTTATGCCTCGTTTAGAGTTACGGGAGCCATAACCAGTCAAAACGAAGGCCTCAGTGAGTTCTATGGCTCTGACAACTTTTAGTTGTCAATGGATTGTTTAATGCCCAAAAAAGACTATCCGAATCTCAATCGGGTCTAGGAAGTTTTTTACCCTTCGTTTTTTCGACACGTGGATTTTTCTGGTAAAACGGGATTACCGTGGTTGGTCTTCGATTTACCATCGCTGGAGAGTGGTGCACCATGGTACCATTTCTTTTCAAATCCATGCACGCATTTCAAAAAGTAGTACGGCACTGTTTCGCCATTTCGAACGGATGTTGCACCTTGCACCGTGGATGTTGCACCCTGTAGATATCGATTATTCGGACGGCCATAACTTCTGCCTCGTTTAGAGTTACGGGAGCCATAACCAGTCAAAACGAAGGCCTTAGTGAATTCTATGGCTCTGACAGCTTTCAGCCGTCAATGGATTGTTTAATGCCCAAAAAAGACTATCCGAATCTCAATCGGGTCTCGGAAGTTTTTTACCCTTCGTTTTTTCGACATGGGATTTTTACGGTAAAACGGGATTACCGTTGCTGGTCTTCGATTTACCATAGCTGGAGAGTGGTGCACCATGGTATCGTTTAGTTTCAAATCCATGCACACATTTCAAAAAGTCGCAAGACACTGTTTCGCCATTTCGGACGGATGTTGCACCGTGCACTATGGATGTTGCAACCTGTAGATGTCGATTATTCGGACGGCCATAACTTCTACCTCGTTTAGAGTTACGGGAGCCATAACCAGTCAAAACGAAGGCCTCAGTGAGTTCAACGGCTCTGACAGCTTTCAGCCGTCAATGGATTGTTTAATGCCCAAAAAAGATTATCCGAATCTCAATCCGGTCTCGGAAGTTTTTTACCCTTCGTTTTTTCAGCACGTGGATTTTTACGGTAAAACGGGATTACCGTGGCTGGTCTTCGATTTACCATCACTGGAGAGTGGTGCACCATGGTACCGTTCCGTTTCAAATCCATGCACGCATTCCAAGAAGTCGTACGACACTGTTTCGCCATTTCGGACGGATGTTGCTCCTTGCACCGTGGATGTTGCACCCAGTAGATATCGATTATTCGGACGGCCATAGCTTCTGGCTCGTTTAGAGTAACGGGAGCCATAACCAGTCAAAACGAAGGCCTCTGTTAGTTCTATAGCTCCGACAGCTTTCAGCCGTCAGTGGATTGTTTAATGCCCAAAAAAGACTATCCGAATTTCAATCGAGTCTCGGAAGTTTTTTACCCTTCGTTTTTTCGACACGTGGATTTTTACGGTAAAACGGGATTACCGTGGCTGGTCTTCGATTTATCATCGTTGGAGAGTGGTGCACCATGGTACCGTTCCGTTTCAAATCCATGCACGCATTTCAAAAAGTCATACGACACTGTTTCGCCATTTTGGACGGATGTTGCACCTTGCACCGTGGATGTTGCACCCTATAGATATCCATTATTCGAAAGACCCTAACTTCTGCCTCGTTTAGAGTTACGGGTGCCATAACAAGTCAAAACGAAGGCCTCGGTGAGTTCTACGGCTCTGACAGCTTTCAGCCGTCGATGGATTGTTTAATGCCCAAAAAAGACTATCCGAATCTTAATCGGGTCTAGGTAGTTTTTTACCCTTCGTTTTTTCAACACGTGGATTTTTACGGTAAAACGGGATTACCGTGGCTGGTCTTCGATTGACCATCGCTGGAGAGTGGTGCACCATGGAACCGTTCTGTTTCAAATCCATGCACGCATTTCAAAAAGTCGTACGACACTGTTTCGCCATTTCGGACGGATGTTGCACCTTGCACCGTGGATGTTGCTCCCTATAGATATCGATTATTCGGACGGCCATAACTTCTGCCTCGTTTAGAGTTACGGGAGCCATAACTAGTCAAAACGAAGGCCTCAGTGAGTTCTACAGCTCTGACAGCTTTCAGCCGTCATTGGATTGTTTAGTGCCCAAAAAAGACTATCCGAATCTCAATCGGGTCTCGAAAGTTTTTTACCCTTCGTTTTTTCGACACGTGGATTTTTACAGTAAAACGGGATTACCATGGCTGATCTTCTATTTACCATCGTTGGAGAGTAATGCACCATGGTATCATTCCGTTTCAAATCCATGCATTCATTTCAGAAAGTCGTACGACACTGTTTCGCCATTTCGAACGGATGTTGCACCTTGCACGTGGATGTTGCACCCTGTAGATATCGATTATTCGGACGGCCATAACTTCTGGCTCGTTTAGAGTTACGGGAGCCATAACCAGTCAAAACGAAGGCTTCAGTGAGTTCTACGGCTCTGACAGCTTTCAGTCGTCGATGATTGTTTAATGCCCAAAAAAGACTATCCGAATCTCAATCGGGTCTAGGAAGTTTTTTACCCTTCGTTTTTTCGACACGTGGATTTTTACGGTAAAACGGGATTACCGTGGTTGGTCTTCGATTTACCATCGCTGGAGAGTGGTGCACCATGGTACCATTTCTTTTCAAATCCATGCACTCATTTCAAAAAGTCGTACGACACTGTTTCGCCATTTCGGACGGATGTTGCACCTTGCACCGTGGATGTTGCACCCTGTAGATATCGATTATTCGGACGGCCATAACTTCTGCCTCGTTTAGAGTTACGGGAGCCATAACCCTTCGAAACGAAGGCCTTAGTGAGTTCTACGGCTCTGACAGCTTTCAACCGTCAATGGATTGTTTAGTGCCCAAAAAACACTATCCGGATCTCTATCGGGTCTCGGAAGTTTTTTACCCTTCGTTTTTTCGACACGTTGGATTTTTACGGTAAAACGGGATTACCGTGGCTGGTCTTCGATTTACCATCGCTGGAGAGTGGTGCACCATGGTACCGTTCGATTTCAAATCCATCACGCATTTCAAAAAGTCGTACGACGCTGTTTCGCCATTTCGGACGGATGTTGCACCTTGCACCGTGGATGTTGCACCCTGTAGATATCGATTATTCGGACGACAATAACTTCTGCCTCGTTTAGAGTTACGGGAGCCATAACCTGTCAAAACGAAGGCCTTAGTGAGTTCTACGGCTCTGACAGCTTTCAGCCGTCAATGGATTGTTTAATGCCCAAAAAAGACTATCCGAATCTCAATCGGGTCTTGGAAGTTTTTTACCCTTCGTTTTTTCGACTTCTGGATTTTTACGGTAAAACGGGATTACCGTGGTTGGTCTTCGATTTACCATCGCTGGAGAGTGGTGCACCATGGTATCGTTTCGTTTCAAATCCATGCACGCATTTCAAAAAGTCGGACGACACTGTTTCTCCATTTCGGACTAATGTTGCACCTTGCACTGTGGATGGTGCACCATGTAGATGTCGATTATTCGGACGGCCATAACTTCTGCCTCGTTTAGAGTTACGGGAGCCATAACCAGTCAAAACGAAGGCCTCAGCGAGTTCTACGGCTCTGACAGCTTTCAACCGTCAATGGATTGTTTAATGCCCAAAAAAGACTATCCGAATCTCAATCGGGTCTCGGAAGTTTTTTACCCTTCGTTTTTTCGACACGTGGATTTTTACGGTAAAACGGGATTACCGTGGCTGGTCTTCGATTTACCATCACTGGAGAGTGGTGCACCGTGGTACCGTTCCGTTTCAAATCCATGCACGCATTTCAAAAGGTCGTACGACACTATTTCGCCATTTCGGACGGATGTGGCACCTTGCACCGTGGATGTTGTACCCAGTAGATATCGATTATTCGGACGGCCATAACTTCTGGCTCATTTAGAGTTACGGGAGCCATAACCAGTCAAAACGAAGGCTTCCGTGAGTTCTACGGCTCTGACAGCTTTCAGCCGTCAGTGGATTGTTTAATGCCCAAAAAAGACTATCTGAATATCAATCGGGTCTCGGAAGTTTTTTACCCTTCGTTTTTTCGACACGTGGATTTTTACGGTAAAACGGGATTAACGTGGCTGGTCTTCGATTTATCATCGTTGGAGAGTGGTGCACCATGGTACCGTTCCGTTTCAAATCCATGCACGCATTTCAAAAAGTCGTACGACACTGTTTCGCCATTTCGGACGGATGTTGCACCTTGCACCGTGGATGTTGCACCCTGTAGATATCGAATATTCGGACGACCATAACTTCTGCCTCGTTTAGAGTTACGGGAGCCATAACCAGTCAAAACGAAGGCCTCAGTGAGTTCTACGGCTCTGACAGCTTACAGCCATCGATGGATTGTTTAATGCCCAAAAAAGACTATCTGAATCTTAATCGGGTCTAGGAAGTTTTTTACCCTTCGTTTTTTGGACACGTGGATTTTTACGGTAAAACGGGATTACCGTGGCTGGTCTTCGATTTACCATCGCTGGAGAGTGGTGCACCATGGTACCGTTCTATTTCAAATCCATGCACGCATTTCAAAAAGTCATACGACACTGTTTCACCATTTCGGACGGATGTTGCACCTTGCACCGCGGATGTTGCACCCTATAGATATCGATTATTCGGACGGCCATAAATTCTGCCTCGTTTAGAGTTACGGGAGCCATAACCAGTCAAAACGAATGCCTCAGTGAGTTCTACGTCTTTGACAGCTTTCAGCCGTCAATGGATTGTTTAGTGCCCAAAAAAGACTATCTGAATCTCAATCGTGTCTCGAAAGTTTTTTACCCTTCGTTTTTTCGACATGTGGATTTTTACGGTAAAACGGGATTACCATGGCTGATCTTCGATTTACCATCGCTGGAGAGTGGTGCACCATGGTACCGTTCCATTTCAAATCCATGCATGCATTTCAGAAAGTCGTACGACACTGTTTCGCCATTTCGGACGGATGTTGCACCTTGCACCGTGGATGTTGCACCATGTAGATATCGATTATTCGGACGGCCGTAACTTCTGGCTCGTTTAGAGTTACGGGAGCCATAACCAGTCAAAACGAAGGCCTCAGTGAGTTCTACGGCTCTGACAGCTTTCAGTCGTCGATGGATTGTTTAATGCCCAAAAAAGACTATCCGAATCTCAATCGGGTCTAGGAAGTTTTTTACCCTCCGTTTTTTCGACACGTGGATTTTTACGGTAAAACGGGATTACCGTGGTTGGTCTTCGATTTACCATCGCTGGAGAGTGGTGCACCATGGTACCATTTTTTTTCAAATCCATGCACGCATTTCAAAAAGTCGTACGACACTGTTTCGCCATTTCGGACGGATGTTGCACCTTGCACCGTGGGTGTCGCACCCTGTAGATATCGATTATTCGGACGGCCATAACTTCTGCCTCGTTTAGAGTTACGGGAGCCATAACCAGTCAAAACGAAGGCCTCAGTGAGTTCTACGGCTCTGACAGCTTTCAGCCGTCAATGGATTGTTTAGTGCCCAAAAAAGACTATCCGAATCTCTATCGGGTCTCGGATGTTTTTTACCCTTCGTTTTTTCGACACGTGGATTTTTACGGTAAAACGGGATTACCGTGGCTGGTCTTCGATTTACCATCGCTGGAGAGTGGTGCACCATGGTACCGTTCCGTTTCAAATCCATGCACGCATTTCAAAAAGTCATACGACGCTGGTTCGCCATTTCGGACGGATGTTGCACCTTGCACCGTGGATGTTGCACCCTGTAGATATCGATTATTCGGACGGCAATAACTTCTGCCTCGTTTAGAGTTACGGGAGCCATAACCAGTCAAAACGAAGGCCTTAGTGAGTTCTACGACTCTGACAGCTTTCAGCCGTCAATGGATTGTTTAATGCCCAAAAAAGACTATCCGAATCTCAATCGGGTCTTGGAAGTTTTTTACCCTTCGTTTTTTCGACACGTGGATTTTTAAGGTAAAACGGGATTACCGTGGCTGGTCTTCGATTTACCATCGCTGGAGAGTGGTGTACCATGGTTTCGTTTCGTTTCAAATATATGCACGCATTTCAAAAAGTCGTACGACACTGTTTCGCCATTTCGGACGGATGTTGCACCTTGCACTGTGGATGTTGCACCCTGCAGATGTCGATTATTCGGACGGCCATAACTTCTGCCTCGTTTAGAGTTACGGAAGCCATAACCAGTCCAAACGAAGGCCTCAGCGAGTTCTACTGCTCTGACAGCTTTCAGCCGTCAATGGATTGTTTAATGCCCAAAAAAGACTATCCGAATCTCAATCGGGTCTCGGAAGTTTTTTACCCTTCGTTTTTTCGACACGTGGATTTTTACGGTAAAACGAGATTACCGTGGCTGGTCTTCGATTTACCATCACTGGAGAGTGGTGCACCATGGTACCGTTCCGTTTCAAATCCATGCACGCATTTCCAAAAGTCGGACGACACTGTTTCGCCATTTCGGACGGATGTTGCACCTTGCACCGTGGATGTTGCACCCAGTAGATATCGATTATTCGGACGGCCATAACTTCTGGCTCGTTTAGAGTTACGGGAGCCATAACCAGTCAAAACGAAGGCCTCAGTGAGTTCTACGGCTCTGACCGCTTTCAGCCGTCAAGGGATTGTTTAGTGCCCAAAAAAGACTATCCGAATATCAATCGGGTCTCGGAAGTTTTTTACCCTTCGTTTTTCGACACGTGGATTTTTACGGTAAAACGGGATTACCGTGGCTGGTCTTCGATTTATCATTGTTGGAGAGTGGTGCACCATGGTATCGTTCCGTTTCAAATCCATGCACACATTTCAAAAAGTCGTACGACACTGTTTCGCCATTTCGGACGGATGTTGCATCTTGCACCGTGGATGTTGCACCCTATAGATATCGATTATTCGGACGACCATAACTTCTGCCTCGTTTAGAGTTACGGGAGCCATAACCCGTCAAAACGAAGGCCTTAGTGAGTTCTACGGCTCTGACAGCTTTCAGTCGTCGATGGATTGTTTAATGCCCAAAAAAGACTATCCGAATCTTAATCGGGTCTAAGAAGTTTTTTACCCTTCGTTTTTTCGACACGTGGATTTTTACGGTAAAACGGGATTACCGTGGCTGGTCTTCGATTTACCATCGCTGGAGAGTGGTGCACCATGGTACCGTTCTGTTTCAAATCCATGCACGCATTTCAAAAAGTCGTACGACACTGTTTCGCCATTTCGGACGGATGTTGCACCTTGCACCGCGGATGTTGCACCCTATAGATATCGAATATTCGGACGGCCATAACTTCTGCCTCGTTTAGAGTTACGGGAGTCATAACCAGTTTACGAAGGCCTCAGTGAGTTCTACGGCTCTGACAGCTTTCAGTCGTCGATGGATTGTTTAATGCCCAAAAAAGACTATCCGAATCTCAATCGGGTCTAGGAAGTTTTTTACCCTTCGTTTTTTCGACACGTGGATTTTTATGGTAAAACGGGATTACCATGGTTGGTCTTCGATTTACCATCGCTGGAGAGTGGTGCACCGTGGTACCATTTCTATTCAAATCCATGCAAGCATTTCAAAAAGTCGTACGACACTGTTTCGCCATTTCGGACGGATGTTGCACCTTGCACCGTGGATGTTGCACCCTGTAGATATCGATTATTCGGACGGCCATAACTTCTGCCTCATTTAGAGTTACGGGAGCCATAACCAGTCAAAACGAAGGCCTCAGTAAGTTCTACGGCTCTCATAGCTTTCAGCTGTCAATGGATTGTTTAGTGCCCAAAAAAGACTATCCGAATCTCTATCGGGTCTCGGAAGTTTTTTACCCTTCGTTTTTTCGACACGTGGATTTTTATGGTAAAACGGGGTTACCGCGGCTGGTCTTCGATTTACCATCGCTGGAGAGTGGTGCACCATGGTACCGTTCCGTTTCAAGTCCATGCATGCATTTCAAAAAGTCGTACGACGCTGTTTCGCAATTTCGGACGGATGTTGCACCTTGCACCGTGGATGTTGCACCCTGTAGATATCGATTATTCGGACGGCAATAACTTCTGCCTCGTTTAGAGTTACGGGAGCCATAGCCAGTAAAAACGAAGGCCTTAGTGAGTTCTACGGGTTTGACAGCTTTCATCCATCAATGGATTGTTTAATGCCCAAAAAAGACTATCCGAATCTCAATCGGATCTTGGAAGTTTTTTACCCTTCGTTTTTTCGACACGTGGATTTTTACGGTAAAACGGGATTACCGTGGCTGGTCTTCGACTTACCATCGCTGGAGAGTGGTGCACCATGGTATCGTTTCGTTTCAAATCCATGCACGCATTTCAAAAAGTCATACGACACTGTTTCGCCATTTCGAACGGATGTTGCACCTTGCACTGTGGATGTTGCACCATGTAGATGTCGATTATTCAGACGGCCATAACTTCTGCCTCGTTTAGAGTTACGGGAGCCATAACCAGTCAAAACGAAGGCCTCAATGAGTTCTACGGCTCTGACCGCTTTCAGCCGTCAATGGATTGTTTAATGCCCAAAAAAGACTATCCGAATCTCAATCGGGTCTAGGATGTTTTTTACCCTTCGTTTTTTCGACACGTGGATTTTCACGGTAAAACGGGATTACCGTGGCTGGTCTTCGATTTACCATCGCTGGAGAGTGGTGCACTATGGTACCATTCCGTTTCAAATCCATGCACGCATTTCAGAAAGTCGTACGACACTGTTTCGCCATTTCGGACGGATGTTGCACCTTGCACCGTGGATGTTGCACCCTGTGGATATCGATTATTCGGACGGCCGTAACTTCTGGCTCGTTTAGAGTTACGGGAGCCATAACCAGTCAAAACGAAGGCCTCAGTGAGTTCTACGGCTCTGACGGCTTTCTGCCGTCAATGTATTGTTTAATGCCTAAAAAAGAGTATCCGAATCTCAATCGGGTCTCGGAAGTTTTTCACCCTTCGTTTTTTCGACACGTGGATTTTTACGGTAAAACGGGATTACCGTGGTTGGTCTTCGATTTACCATCGCTGGAGAGTGGTGAACCATGGTACCGTTTCTTTTCAAATCCATGCACGCATTTCAAAATGTCGTACTACACTGTTTCGGCATTTCGGACGGATGTTGCACCTTGCATTGTGGATGTTGCAACCTGTAGATATCGATTATTCGGACGACCATAACTTCTGCCTCGTTTAGAGTTACGGGAGCCATAACCATTCGAAGGCCTCAGTGAGTTCTACGGCTTCGATAGCTTTCAGCCATCAATGGATTGTTTAATGCCCAAAAAAGACTATCCGAATCTGAACCGGGTCTCGGAAGTTTTTTACCCTTCGTTTTTTCGACACGTGGATTTTTACGGTAAAACGGGATTATCGTGGCTGGTCTTCGATTTACCATCGTTGGAGAGTGGTGCACCATGGTACCGTTCCGTTTCAAATCCATGCAATCATTTTAAAAAGTCGTACGACACTGTTTCGCCATTTCGGACGGATGTTGCACCTTGCACCGTGGATGTTGCACCCTGTAGATATCAATTATTCGGACGGCCATAACTTCTGGCTCGTTTAGAGTTACGGGAGACATAACTAGTCAAAACGAAGGCCTCAGTGAGTTCTACGGCTTTGACGGCTTTCAGCCGTCAATGGATTATTTAATGTCCAAAAAAGACTATCCGAATCTCAATCGGGCTTCGGAAGTTTTTTACCCTTCGTTTTTTCGACACGTGGATTTTTACGGTAAAGCGGGATTTCCGTGGCTGGTCTTCGATTTACCATCCCTGGAGAGTGGTGCACCATGGTACCGTTCCGTTTCAAATCCATGCACGCATTTCAAAAAGTCGTACGACGCTATTTCGCCATTTCGGACGGATGTTGCACCCAGTAGATATCGATTATTCGGACGGCCATAACTTCTGGCTCGTTTAGAGTTACGGGAGCCATAACTAGTCAAAACGAAGGCCTCTGTGAGTTATACGGCTCTAACAGCTTTCAGCCGTCAATGGATTGTTTAATGCCCAAAAAAGACTATCCGAATCTCAATCGGGCATCGGTCGTTTTTTCGACACGTGGATTTTTACGGTAAAACGGGATTACCGTGACTGGTCTTCGATTTATCATTGCTGGAGAGTGGTACCCCATTGTAACTTTCCGTTTTAAATCCATGCACGCATTTCAAAAAGTCGTTCGACACTGTTTCGCCATTTCGGACGGATGTTGCACCTTGCACCATGGATGTTGCACCCTGTAGATATCGATTATTCGGACGGCCATAACTTCTGCCTAATTTAGAGTTACGGGAGCCATAACCAGTCAAAACCAAGGCCTCAGTGAGTTCTACGGCTCTGACAGCTTTCAGCCGTCGATGGATTGTTTAATGCCCAAAAAAGACTATCCGAATCTTAATCGGGTCTAGGAAGTTTTTTACCCTTCGTTTTTTCGACACGTGGATTTTTACGGTAAAATGCGATTACCGTGGCTGGTCTTCGATTTACCATCGCTGGAGAGTGGTGCACCATGGTACCGTTCCGTTTCAAATCCATGCACGCATTTCAAAAAGTCGTACGACACTGTTTCGCCATTTCGGACAGATGTTGCACCTTGCACCGTGGATGTTGCACCCTATAGATATCGATTATTCGGACGGCCATAACTTCTGCCTCGTTTAGAGTTACGGGAGCCATAACCAGTCAAAATGAAGGCCTCAGTGAGTTCTACGGCTCTGAAAGCTTTCAGCCGTCAATGGATTGTTTAATGCCCAAAAAAGACTATCCGAATCTCAATCCGGTCTCGAAAGTTTTTTACCCTTCATTTTTTCGACACGTGGTTTTTACGGTAAAACAGGATTACCGTGGCTGGTCTTTGATTTACCATCGCTGGAGAGTGGTGCACCATGGTACCGTTCTGTTTCAAATCCATGCATGCATTTCAAAAAGTCGTACGACACTGATTCGCCATTCCGGACGGATGTTGCACCTTGCACCGTGGATGTTGCACCCTGTAGATATCGATTATTCGGACGGTCCTAACTTCTGGCTCGTTTAGAGTTACGGGAGTCATAACCAGCCAAAACGATGGCCTCAGTGAGTTCTACGGCTCTGATGGCTTTCAGCCGTCAATGGATTGTTTAATGCCCAAAAAACACTATCTGAATCTCAATCGGGTCTCGGAAGTTTTTTACCCTTTGTTTTTTCGACACGTGGATTTTTACGATAAATCGGGATTATTGTGGCTGGTCTTCGATTTACCATCGCTGGAGAGTGGTGCAACATGGCTCCATTCCGTTTCAAATCCATGCACGTATTTCAAAAATCGTACGACACTGTTTCGCCATTTCGGACAGATGTTGCACCTTTCACCGTGGATGTTGCACCATGTAGATATCGATTATTCGGACGGCAATAACTTCTGCCTCGTTTAGAGTTACGGGAGCCATAACCAGTCAAAACGAAGGCCTCAGAGATTTCTATGGCTCTGACAACCTTCAGCTGCCAATGGATTGTTTAATGCCCAAAAAAGACTATCCGAATCTCAATCGGGTCTAGGAAGTTTTTTACCCTTCGTTTTTTCGACACGTGGATTTTTACGGTAAAACGAGATTACCGTGGTTGGTCTTCGATTTACCATCGCTTGAGAGTGGTGCACCATGGTACCATTTTTTTTCAAATCCATGCACGCATTTCAAAAAGTCGTACGACATTGTTTCGCCATTTCGGACGGATGTTGCACCTTGCACCGTGGATGTTGCACCCCGTAGATATCGATTATTCGGACGGCCATAACTTCTGCCTCGTTTAGAGTTACGGGAGCCGTAACCAGTCAAAACGAAGGCCTCAGTGAGTTCTATGGTTCTGACAGCTTTCAGCCGTCAATGGTTTGTTAAGTGCCCAAAAAAGACTATCTGAATCTCTATCGGGTCTCGGAAGTTTTTTACCCTTCGTTTTTTCGACAGGTGGATTTTTACGGTAAAACGGGATTACCGTGGCTGGTCTTCGATTTACCATCACTGGAGAGTGGTGCACCATGGTACCGTTCCGTTTCAAATCCATGCACGCATTTCAAAAAGTCGTACGACGCTGTTTCGCCATTTCGAACGGATGTTGCACCTTGCACCGTGGATGTTGCACCCTGTAGATATCGATTATTCGAACGGCCATAACTTCTGCCTCGTTTAGAGTTACGGGAGTCGTAACCAGTCAAAACGAAGGCCTCAGCGAGTTCTATGGCTCTGACAGCCTTCAGCCGTCAATGGATTGTTTAATGCCTAAAAAAGACTATCCGAATCTAAATCGGGTCTCGGAAGTTTTTTACCCATCGTTTTTTCGACACGTGGATTTTTACGGTAAAACTGGATTACCGTGGCTGGTCTTCGATTTACCATCGCTGGAGAGTGGTGCACCATGGTACCGTTCCGTTTCAAATCCATGCACGCATTTTAAAAAGTCGTACGACACTGTTTCACCATTTCGGACGGATGTTGCACCTTGCACCGTGGATGTTGCACCCTGTAGATATCGATTATTCGGACGACCATAACTTCTGCCTCGTTTAGAGTTACGGGAGGCTTAACCAGTCAAAACGAAGGCCTCAGCGAGTTCTACGGCTTTGACAGCTTTCAGCCGTCAATGGATTGTTTAATGCCCAAAAAAGACTATCCGAATCTCAATCGGGTCTAGGAAGTTTTTTACCCTTCGCTTTTTCGACACGTTGATTTTTACGGTAAAACGGGATTACCTTGGCTGGTCTTCGATTTACCATCGCGGGAGAGTGGTGCACCATGGTACCGTTCCGTTTTAGATCCATGCACGCATTTCAAAAAGTCGTACGACACTGTTTCGCCATTTCGGACGAATGTTGCACCTTTCACCGTGGATGTTGCAACCTGTAGATATCGATTATTCGGACGGCCAAAACTTCCGGCTCGTTTAGAGTTACGGGAGCCATAACCATTCAAAACGAAGGCATCTGTGTGTTCTACGGCTCGGACAGATTTCAGCCTTCAATGGATTGTTTAATGCCCAAAAAAGATATCCGAATCTCAATCGGGTCTCGGAAGTTTTTTACCCTTCGTTTTTTCGACACATGGATTTTTAAGGTAAAACGGGATTACCGTGGATGGTCTTCGATTTACCATCGCTGGAGAGTGGTACACATGGTACCGTTCCGTTTCAAATCCATGCACGCATTTCAAAAAGTCATACGACACTGTTTCTCCATTTCGGACGGATGTTGCACCTTGCACCGTGGATGTTGCACCCTCTAGATATCGATTATTCGGACGGCCATAACTTCTGGCTCGTTTAGAGTTACGGGAGCCATAACCAGTCAAAACGAAGGCCTCTGTGAGTTCTACGGCTCTGAGAGCTTTCAGCCGTCAATGGATTGTTTAATGCCCAAAAAAGACTATCCGAATATCAATCGGGTCACGGAAGTTTTTTACCCTTCGTTTTTTCGACACATGGATTTTTACGGTAAAACGGGATTACCATGGCTGGTCTTCGATTTACCATCGCTGGAGAGTGGTACACCATGGTACCGTTCCGTTTCAAATCCATGCATGCATTTCAAAAAGTCGTACGACACTGTTTCGCCATTTCGGACGGATGTTGCACCTTGCACCGTGGATGTTGCACCCTCTAGATATCGATTATTCGGACGGCCATAACTTCTGGTTCGTTTAGAGTTATGGGAGCCATAACCAGTCAAGACGAGGGCCTCAATGAGTTCTACGGCTATGACGGCTTTCGGCCGTCAATGGACTGTTTAATGCCCAAAAAAGACTATACGAATCTCAACCGGGTCTCGGAAGTTTTTTACCCTTCGTTTTTTGGACACGTGGATTTTTACGGTAAAACGGGATTACCGTGGCTGGTGTTTGATTTACCATCGCTGGAGAGTGGTGCACCATGGTACCGTTCCGTTTCAAATCCACGCACGCATTTCAAAAATTCGTACGACACTGTTTCTCCATTTCGGACGGATGTTGCACCTTGCACCGTGGATGTTGCACCCTGTAGATATCGATTATTCGGACGACCATAACTTCTGCCTCGTATAGAGTTACGGGAGGCATAACCAGTCAAAACGAAGGCCTCAGCGAGTTCTACGGCTCTGACAGCTTTCAGCCGTCAATGAATTGTTTAATGCCCAAAAAAGACTATCCGAATCTCAATCGGGTCTACGAAGTTTTTTAACCTTCGTTTTATCGACACGTGGATTTTTACGGTAAAACGGGATTACCGTGGCTGGTTTTCGATTTACCATCGCTGGAGAGTGGTGCACCATGGTACCGTTCCGTTTCAAATCCATGCACGCATTTCAAAAAGTCGTACGACACTGTTTCGCCATTTCGGACGGATGTTGCACCTTGCACCGTGGATGTTGCACCCTGTAGATATCGATTATTCGGACGGCCATAACTTCTGCCTCGTTTAGAGTTACAGGAGTCGTAACCAGTCAAAACGAAGGCCTCAGCGAGTTCTATGGCTCTAACAGCTTTCAGCCGTCAATGGATTGTTTAATGCCCAAAAAAGACTATCCGAATCTCAATCGGGTCTCGGAAGTTTTTTACCCTTCGTTTTTTCGACACGTGGATTTTTACGGTAAAACTGGATTACCGTGGCTGGTCTTCGATTTACCATCGCTGGAGAGTGGTGCACCATGGTACCGTTCCGTTTCAAATCCATGCACGCATTTCAAAAAGTCGTACGACATTGTTTCGCCATTTCGGACGGATGTTGCACCTTGCACCGTGGATGTTGCAACCTGTAGATATCGATTATTCGGACGGCCATAACTTCTGGCTCGTTTAGAGTTACGGGAGCCATAGCCAGTCAAAACGAAGGCCTTAGTGAGTTCTACGGCTGGACAGATTTCATCCGTCAATGGATTGTTTAATGCAAAAAAAAAAACCGAATCTCAATCGGGTCTCGGAAGTTTTTTAGCCTTCGTTTTTTCGACACATGGATTTTTACGGTAAAACGGGATTACCGTGGCTGGTCTTCGATTTACCATCGCTGGAGAGTGGTACACCATGGTACCGTTCCGATTCAAATTCATGCACGCATTTCAAAAAGTAGTACGACACTGTTTCGCCATTTCGGACGGATGTTGCACCTTGCACCGTGGATGTTGCACCCTGTAGATATCGATTATTCGGACGGCCATAACTTCTGTCTCGTTTAGAGTTACGGGAGCCATAACCATTCAAAGCGAAGGACTCAGTGAGTTCTACGGCTCTGACATCTTTCAGCCGTCAATTGATTGTTTAGTGCCCAAAAAAGACTATTCGAATCTCAATCGGATCTCGTAAGTTTTTTACCCTTCGTTTTTTCGACACGTGGATTTTTACGGTAAAATTGGATTACCATGGTTGGTCTTCGATTTACCATCGCTGGAGAGTGGTGCACCATGGTACCATTCCGTTTCAAATCCATGCACGCATTTCAAAAAGTCATGCGACACTGTTTCGCAATTTCGGACGGATGTTGTACCTTGCACCGTGGATGTTGCACCCTGTAAATATCGATTATTCAGACGGCCATAACTTCTGGCTCGTATAGAGTTACGGGAGCCATAACCAGTCAAAACGAAGGCCTCTGTGAGTTCTATGGCTCTGACAGCTTTCAGCCGTCAATGGATTGTTTAATGCCCAAAAAAGACTATCCGAATCTCAATCGGGTCTCGGAAGTTTTTTACCCTTCGTTTTTTCGACACGTGGTTTTTTACGGTAAAACGGGATTACCGTGGCTGGTCTCCGATTTACCATCGCTGGAGAGTGGTGCACCATGGTATCGTTCTGTTTCAAATCCATGCACTCATTTCAAAAAGTCGTACGACACTGTTTCGCCATTTCGGACGGATGTTGCACCTTGCACCGTGGATGTTGCACCCTGTAGATATCGATTATTCGGACGACCATAACTTCTGCCTCGTTTAGAGTTACGGAAGGCATAACTAGTCAAAACGAAGGCCTCAGCGAGTTTTGCGGCTCTGACAGCTTTCAGCCGGTAATGTATTGTTTAATGCCCAAAAGAGACTATCCGAATCTCAATCGGGTCTAGGAAGTTTTTTACCCTTCGTTTTATCGACACGTGGATTTTTACGGTAAAACGAGATTACCGTGGCTGGTCTTCGATTTACCATCGCTGGAGAGTGGTGCACCATGGTACCGTTTCGTTTCAAATCCATGCACGCATTTCAAAAAGTCGTACGACACTGTTTCGCCATTTCGGACGGATGTTACACCTTGCACCGTAGATGTTGCACCCTGTAGATATCGATTATTCGGACGGCCATAACTTCTGCCTCGTTTAGAGTTACGGGAGACATAACCAGTCAAAACGAAGGCCTCAGTGAGTTCTATGGCTCTGACAGCTTTCAGCCGTCAATGGATTGTTTAATACCCAAAAAAGACTATCCGAATCTCAATCGGGTCTCGGAAGTTTTTTACCCTTCGTTTTTTCGACACGTGGATTTTTACAATAAAACTGGATTACCATGGCTGGTCTTCGATTTACCATCGCTGGAGAGTGGTGCACCATGGTACCGTTCGATTTCAAATCTATGCACGCATTTCAAAAAGTCGTACGACACTGTTTCGCCATTTCGGACGGATGTTGCACCTTGCACCGTGGATGTTGCAACTTGTAGATATCGATTATTCGAACGGCCACAACTTCTGGCTCGTTTAGAGTTACGGGAGCCATAACCAGTCAAAATGTAGGCCTCAGTGAGTTCTATGGCTATGACAGCTTTCAGCCGTCAATCGATTGTTTAATGCCCAAAAAAGACTATCCGAATCTCAATCGGGTCTTGGAAGTTTTTTACCCTTCGTTTTTTTCGACACGTGGATTTTTACGGTAAAACGGGATTACCGTGGTTGGTCTTCGATTTACCATCGCGGGAGAGTGGTGCACCATGGTACCGTTCTGTTTCAAATCCATGCACGCATTTCAAAAAGTCGTACGACGCTGTTCCGCCATTTCGAACGGATGTTGCACTTTGCACCATGGATGTTGCACCCTGTAGATATCGATTATTCGGACGGCCATAACTTCTGCCTCGTTTAGAGTTACGGGAGCCATAACCAGTCAAAACGAAGGCCTCAGGGAGATCTATGGCTCTGACAGCTTTCAACCGTCAGTGGATTGTTTATTGCCCAAAAAAGACTATCCGAATCTCAATCGGGTCTAGAAAGTTTTTTACCCTTCGTTTTTTCGACACGTGGATTTTTACGGTAAAACGGGATTACCGTGGCCGGTCCTTGATTTACCATCGCTGGAGAGTGGTGCACCATGGTACCGTTCCGTTTCAAATCCATGCACGCATTTCAAAAAGTCGTACGACACTGTTTCGCCATTTCGGACGGATGTTGCACCTTGCACCGTGGATGTTGCACCCTGTAGATATCGGTTATTCGGACGGCCATAACTTCTGCCTCGTTTAGAGTTACGGGAGCCATAACCAGTCAAAACGAAGGCCTTAGTGAGTTCTACGGCTCTGACAGCTTTCAACCGTCAATGGATTGTTTAATGCCCAAAAAAGACTATCCGAATCTCAATCGGGTCTCGTAAGTTTTTTCCTCTTCGTTTTTTCGACACGTGGATTTTTACGGTAAAACGGGATTACCGTGGCTGGTCTTCGATTTACCATCGCTGGAGAGTGGTGCACCATGGTACTGTTCCTTTTCAAATCCATGCACGCATTTCAAAAAGTCGTACGACACTGTTTTTCCATTTCGGACGGATGTTGCACCTTGCACCGTGGATGTTGCATCCTGTAGATATCGATTATTCGGACGGCCATAACTTCTGCCTCGTTTAGATTTACGGTAGCCGTAACCAGTCAAAACGAAGGTCTCAGTGAGTTCTACGGCTCTGACTGCTTTCAGCCATCAATGGATTGTTTAATGCCCAAAAAAGACTATCCGAATCTCAATCGGGTCTAGGAAGTTTTTACCCTTCGTTTTTCCAACACGTGGATTTTTACGGTAAAACGGGATTACCGTGGCTGGTCTTCGATTTACCATCCCTGGAGAGTGGTGCACCATGGTACCGTTCCGTTTCATGCACGCATTTCAAAAAGTCGTATGACACTGTTTCGCCATTTCGGACGGATGTTGCACCTTGCACCGTGGATGTTGCACCCTGTAGATATCGATTATTCGGACGGCCATAACTTCTGCCTCGTTTAGAGTTACGGGAGCCATAACCAGTCAAAACGAAGGCCTCAGTGAGTTCTACGGCTTTGACAGCTTTTAGCCATCAATGGATTGTTTAATGCCCAAAAAAGACTATCCGAATCTCAATCGGGTCTCGAAAGTTTTTTACCCCTCGTTTTTTTCGACACGTGGATTTTTACTGTAAAACGGGATTACGGTGGTTGGTCTTCGATTTACCATCGCTGGTGAGTGGTGCACCATGGTACCATTTCGTTTCAAATCCATGCACGCATTTCAAAAAGTCGTACGACGTTGTTTCGCCATTTTGGACGGATGTTGCACCTTGCACCGTGGATGTTGCAACCTGTAGATATCGATTATTCGGACGGCCATCACTTCTGCCTCGTTTAGAGTTACGGGAGGCATTACCAGTGAAAACGAAGGCCTCAGCGAGTTCTACGGCTCTGACAGCTTTCAGCTGTCAATGGATTGTTTAATGCCCAAAAAAGACTATCCGAATCTCAATCGGGTCTAGGAAGTTTTTTACCCTTCGTTTTTTCGACACGTGGATTTTTACGGTAAAACGGGATTACCGTGGCAGGTCTTCGATTTACCATCGCTGGAGAGTGGTGCACCATGGTACCGTTCCGTTTCAAATCCATGCACGCATTTCAAAAAGTTGTACGAAACTGTTTCGCCATTTCGGACGGATGTTGCACCTAGCACCGTGGATGTTGCAACCTGTAGATATCGATTATTCGGACGGCCATAACTTCTGGCTCGTTTAGAGTTACGGGAGCCATAACCATTCAAAACGAAGGCATCTGTGAGTTCTTCGGCTCGGACAGATTTTAGCCGTCAATGGATTGTTTAATGCCCAAAAAAGATATCCGAATCTCAATCGGGTCTCGGAAGTTTTTTACCCTTCGTTTTTTCGACACATGGATTTTTACGGTAAAACGGGATTACCGTGGCTGGTCTTCGATTTACCATCGCTGGAGAGTGGTACACCATGGTACCGTTCCGTTTCAAATCCATTCACGTATTTCAAAAAGTCGTACGACACTGTTTCGCCATTTCGGACGGATGTTGCACCTTGCACCGTGGATGTTGCACCCTGTGGATATCGATTATTCGTACGGCCATAACTTCTGGCTCGTTTAGAGTTACGGGAGCCATAACCAGTAAAAATGAAGGCCTCAGTGAGTTCTACGGCTCTGACATCTTTCAGCCATCAATGGATTGTTTAGTGCCCAAAAAAGACTATCCGAATCTCAATCGGGTCTCGAAAGTTTTTTACCCTTCGTTTTTACGACACGTGGATTTTTATGGTAAAACTGGATTACTGTGGCTGGTCTTCGATTCACAATCGCTAGAGAGTGGTGCACCATGGTACCATTCTATTTCAAATCCATGCATGCATTTCAAAAAGTCGTACGACACTGTTTCACCATTTCGAACGGATGTTGTACCTTGCACCGTGGATGTTGCACCCTGTAGATATCGATTATTCGGACGGCCATAACTTCTGGCTCGTTTAGAGTTACGGAAGCCATAACCAATCAAAACGAAGGCCTTTGTGAGTTCTACGGCTCTGACAGCTTTCAGCCGTCAATGGATTGTTTAATGCCCAAAAAAGACTATCCGAATCTCAATCGGGTCTTGGAAGTTTTTTACCCTTCGTTTTTTCGACACGTGGATTTTTACGGTAAAACGGGATTACCGTGGCTGGTCTTCGATTTACCATCGCTGGAGAGTGGTGCACCATGGTACCGTTCCGTTTCAAATCCACGCACGCATTTCAAAAAGTCATACGACACTGTTTCTCCATTTCGGACGGATGTTGCACCTTGCACCGTGGATGTTGCACCCTGTAGATATCGATTATTCGGACGACCATAACTTCTGCCTCGTTTAGAGTTACGGGAGGCATAACAAGTCAAAACGAAGGCCTCAGCGAGTTCTACGGCTCTGATAGCTTTCAGCCGTCAATGGATTGTTTAATGCCCAAAAAAGACTATCCGAATCTCAATCGGGTCTAGGAAGTTTTTTACCCTTCGTTTTATCGACACGTGGATTTTTACGGTAAAACGGGATTACCGTGGCTGGTCTTCGATTTACCACTACTGGAGGGTGGTGCACCATGGTACCGTTCCGTTTCATATCCATGCACGCATTTCAAAAAGTCGTACGACACTGTTTCGCCATTTCGGACGGATGTTGTACCTTCCACTGTGGATGTTGCACCCTGTAGATATCGATTATTCGGACGGCCATAACTTCTGCCTCGTTTAGAGTTACGGGAGCCATAACCAGTCAAAACGAAGGCCTCAGCGAGTTCTATGGCTCTGACAGCTTTCAGCCGTCAATGGATTGTTTATTGCCCAAAAAAGACTATCCGAATCTCAATCGGGTCTAGAAAGTTTTTTACCCTTCGTTTTTTCGACACGTGGATTTTTACGGTAAAACGGGATTACCGTGGCCGGTCCTTGATTTACCATCGCTGGAGAGTGGTGCACCATGGTACCGTTCCGTTTCAAATCCATGCACGCATTTCAAAACGTCGTACGACACTGTTTCGCCATTTCGGACGGATGTTGCACCTTGCACCGTGGATGTTGCACCCTGTAGATATCGGTTATTCGGACGGCCATAACTTCTGCCTCGTTTAGAGTTACGGGAGCCATAACCAGTCAAAACGAAGGCCTCAGTGAGTTCTACGGCTCTGACAGCTTTCAATCGTCAATGGATTGTTTAATGCCCAAAAAAGACTATCCGAATCTCAATCGGGTCTCGTAAATTTTTTCCTCTTCGTTTTTTCGACACGTGGATTTTTACGGTAAAACGGGATTACTGTGGCTGGTCTTCGATTTACCATCGCTGGAGAGTGGTGCACCATGGTACTGTTCCATTTCAAATCCATGCACGCATTTCAAAAAGTCGTACGACGCTGTTTTTCCATTTCGGACGGATGTTGCACCTTGCACCGTGGATGTTGCACCCTGTAGATATCGATTATTCGGACGGCCATAACTTCTGCCTCGTTTAGATTCACGGTAGCCGTAACCAGTCAAAACGAAGGCCTCAGTGAGTTCTACGGCTCTGACTGCTTTCAGCCATCAATGGATTGTTTAATGCCCAAAAAAGACTATCTGAATCTCAATCGGGTCTAGGAAGTTTTTACCCTTCGTTTTTTCAACACGTGGATTTTTACGGTAAAACGGGATTACCGTGGCTGGTCTTCGATTTACCATCGCTGGAGAGTGGTGCACCATGGTACCGTTCCGTTTCATGCACGCATTTCAAAAAGTCGTATGACACTGTTTCGCCATTTCGGACGGATGTTGCACCTTGCACCGTGGATGTTGCACCCAGTAGATATCGATTATTCGGACGACCATAACTTCTGCCTCGTTTAGAGTTACGGGAGCCATAACCAGTCAAAACGAAGGCCTCAGTGAGTTCTACGGCTTTGACAGCTTTCAGCCATCAATGGATTGTTTAATGCCCAAAAAAGACTATCCGAATCTCAATCGGGTCTCGAAAGTTTTTTACCCCTCGTTTTTTTCGACACGTGGATTTTTACGGTAAAACGGGATTACGGTGGTTGGTCTTCGATTTACCATCGCTGGTGAGTGGTGCACCATGGTACCATTTCGTTTCAAATCCATGCACGCATTTCAAAAAGTCGTACGACGCTGTTTCGCCATTTTGGACGGATGTTGCACCTTGCATCGTGGATGTTGCAACCTGTAGATATCGATTATTCGGACGGCCATAACTTCTGCCTCGTTTAGAGTTACGGGAGGCATTACCAGTCAAAACGAAGGCCTCAGCGAGTTCTACGGCTCTGACAGCTTTCAGCTGTCAATGGATTGTTTAATGCCCAAAAAGGACTATCCGAATCTCAATCGGGTCTAGGAAGTTTTTTACCCTTCGTTTTTTCGACACGTGGATTTTTACGGTAAAACGGGATTACCGTGGCTGGTCTTCGATTTACCATCGCTGGAGAGTGGTGCACCATGGTACCGTTCCATTTCAAATCCATGCACGCATTTCAAAAAGTCGTACGAAACTGTTTCGCCATTTCGGACGGATGTTGCACCTAGCACCGTGGATGTTGCAACCTGTAGATATCGATTATTCGGACGGCCATAACTTCTGGCTCGTTTAGAGTTACGGGAGCCATAACCATTCAAAACGAAGGCATCTGTGAGTTCTTCGGCTCGGACAGATTTTAGCCGTCAATGGATTGTTTAATGCCCAAAAAAGATATCCGAATCTCAATCGGGTCTCGGAAGTTTTTTACCCTTCGTTTTTTCGACACATGGATTTTTACGGTAAAACGGGATTACCGTGGCTGGTCTTCGATTTACCATCGCTGGAGAGTGGTACACCATGGTACCGTTACGTTTCAAATCCATTCACGTATTTCAAAAAGTCGTACGACACTGTTTCGCCATTTCGGACGGATGTTTCACCTTGCACCGTGGATGTTGCACCCTGTAGATATCGATTTTTCGGACGGCCATAACTTCTGGCTCGTTTAGAGTTACGGGAGCCATAACCAGTAAAAATGAAGGCCTTAGTGAGTTCTACGGCTCTGACATCTTTCAGCCACCAATGGATTGTTTAGTGCCCAAAAAAGACTATCCGAATCTCAATCGGGTCTCGAAAGTTTTTTACCCTTCGTTTTTACGACACGTGGATTTTTATGGTAAAACTGGATTACCGTGGCGGGTCTTCGATTTACAATCGCTAGAGAGTGGTGCACCATGGTACCATTCCATTTTAAATCCATGCACGCATTTCAAAAAGTCGTACGACACTGTTTCACCATTTCGAACGGATGTTGTACCTTGCACCGTGGATGTTGCACCCTGTAGATATCGATTATTCGGATGGCCATAACTTCTGGCTCGTTTAGAGTTACGGGAGCCATAACCAATCAAAACGAAGGCCTCTGTGAGTTCTACGGCTCTGACAGCTTTCAGCCGTCAATGGATTGTTTAATGCCCAAAAAAGACTATCCGAATCTCAATCTGGTCTCGGAAGTTTTTTACCCTTCGTTTTTTCGACACGTGGATTTTTACGGTAAAACGGGATTACCGTGGCTGGTCTTCGATTTACCATCGCTGGAGAGTGGTGCACCATGGTACCATTCCGTTTCAAATCCACGCACGCATTTCAAAAAGTCATACGACACTGTTTCTCCATTTCGGACGGATGTTGCACCTTGCACCGTGGATGTTGCACCCTGTAGATATCGATTATTCGGACGACCATAACTTCTGCCTCGTTTAGAGTTACGGGAGGCATAACAAGTCAAAACGAAGGCCTCAGCGAGTTCTACGGCTCTGATAGCTTTCAGCCGTCAATGGATTGTTTAATGCCCAAAAAAAACTATCCGAATCTCAATCGGGTCTAGGAAGTTTTTTACCCTTCGTTTTATCGACACGTGGATTTTTACGGTAAAACGGGATTACCGTGGCTGGTCTTCGATTTACCATTACTGGAGAGTGGTGCACCATGGTACCGTTCCGTTTCATATCCATACACGCATTTCAAAAAGTCGTACGACACTGTTTCGCCATTTCGGACGGATGTTGTACCTTCCACCGTGGATGTTGCACCCTGTAGATATTGATTATTCGGACGGCCATAACTTCTGCCTCGTTTAGAGTTACGGGAGCCATAACCAGTCAAAATGAAGGCCTCAGCGAGTTCTACGGCTCTGACAGCTTTCAGCCGTCAATGGATTGTTTAATGCCCAAAAAAGACTATCCGAATCTCAATCGGGTCTCGGAAGTTTTTTACCCTTTGTTTTTTCGACACGTGGATTTACCATTACTGGAGAGTGTTGCACCTTGGTACCGTTCCGTTTCAAATCCATGCACGCATTTCAAAAAGTCGTACGACACTGTTTCGCCATTTCGGACGGATGTTGCACCTTGCACCGTGGATGTTGCAACCTGTAGATATCGATTATTCGGACGGCCATAACTTCTGGCTCGTTTAGAGTTACGCGAGCTGTAACCAGTTAAAACGAAGGCCTCAGTGAGTTCAACGGCTCAGACAGATTTCAGCCGTCAATGGATTGTTTAATGCCCAAAAAAGATATCCGAATCTCAATCGGGTCTCGGAAGTTTTTTACCCTTCGTTTTTTCGACACATGGATTTTTACGGTAAAACGGGATTACCGTGGCTGGTCTTCGATTTACCATCGCTGGAGAGTGGTACACCATGGTACCATTCCGTTTCAAATCCATACACGCATTTCAAAAAGTCGTACGACACTGTTTCGCCATTTCGGACGGATGTTGCACCTTGCACCATGGATGTTGCACCCAGCAGATATCGATTATTCGGACGGCCATAACTTCTGGCTCGTTTAGAGTTACGGGAGCCATAACCATTCAAAACGAAGGCCTCAATGAGTTCTACGGCTCTGACATCTTTCAGTCGTCAATGGATTGTTTAGTGCCCAAAAAAGACTATCCGAATCTCAACCGGGTCTCGAAAGTTTTTTACGCTTCCTTTTTTCGACACGTGGATTTTTACGGTAAAACTGGATTACCGTGGCTGGTCTTCGATTTACCATCGCTGGAGAGTGGTGCACCACGGTACCCTTCCATTTCAAATCCATGCACGCATTTCAGAAAGTCATACGACACTGTTTTGCAATTTCGGACGGATGTTGTACCTTGCACTGTGGATGTTGCACCCTGTAGATATCGATTATTCGGACGGCCATAAGTTCTGGCTCGTTTAGAGTTACGGGAGCCATAACCGGTCAAAACGAAGGCCTCTGTGAGTTCTACGGCTCTGACAGCTTTCAGCCGTCAGTGGATTGTTTAATGCCGAAAAAAGACTATCTGAATCTCAATCGGGTCTCGGAAATTTTTTACCCTTCGTTTTTTCGACACGTGGTTTTTTACGGTAAAACGGGATTACCGTGGCTGGTCTTCGATTTACCATCGCTGGAGAGTGGTGCTCCATGGTACCGTTCCGTTTCAAATCCATGCACGCATTTCAAAAAGTCGCACGACACTGTTTCGCCATTTCGGACGGATGTTGCACCTTGCACCGTGGATGTTGCACCCTGTAGATATCGACTATTCGGACGACCATAACTTCTGCCTCGTTTAGAGTTACGGGAGGCATAACCAGTCAAAACGATGGCCTCAGCGAGTTCTACGGCTCTAACAGCTTTCAACCGTCAATGTATTGTTTAATGCCCAAAAAAGACTATCCGAATCTCATTCGGGTCTCGGAAGTTTTTTACCCTTCGTTTTTTCGACACATGGATTTTTACGGTAAAACGGGATTACCGTGGCTGGTCTTCGACGTACCATCGCTGGAGAGTGGTACACCATGGTACCGTTCCGTTTCAAATCCATGCACGCATTTGAAAAAGTCGTACGACACTGTTTCTCCATTTCGGACGGATGTTGCACCCTGCACCATGGATGTTGCACCCTGTAGATATCGATTATTCGGACGGCCATAACTTCTGTCTCGTTTAGAGTTACGGGAGCCATAACCATTCAAAACGAAGGCCTCAGTGAGTTCTACGGCTCTGACATCTTTCAGCCGTCAATGGATTGTTTAGTGCCCAAAAAAGACTATCTGAATCTCAATCGGATCTCTAAAGTTTTTTACCCTTCGTTTTTTCGACACGTGGATTTTTACGGTAAAACTGGATTACCGTGGCTGGTCTTCGATTTACCATCGCTGGAGAGTGGTGCACCATGGTACCAATCCGTTTCAAATCCATGCACGCATTTCAAAAATTCATACGACACTGTTTCGCAATTTCGGACGGATGTTGTACCTTGCACCGTGGATGTTGCACCCTGTAGATATCGATTATTCGGACGGCCATAACTTCTGGCTCGTATAGAGTTACGGGAGCCATAACCAGTCAAAACGAAGGCCTCTGTGTGTTCTATGGCTCTGACAGCTTTCAGCCGTCAATGGATTGTTTAATGCCCAAAAAAGACTATCCGAATCTCAATCGGGTCTTAGAAGTTTTTTACCCTTCGTTTTTTCGACACGTGGTTTTTTACGGTAAAACGGGATTACCGTGGCTGGTCTTCGATTTACCATCGCTGGAGAGTGGTGCACCATGGTATCGTTCCGTTTCAAATCTATGCACGCATTTCAAAAAGCCGTATGACACTGTTTCGCAATTTCGGACGGATGTTGCACCTTGCACCGTGGATGTTGCACCCTGTAGATATCGATTATTCGGACGACCATAACTTCTGCCTCGTTTAGAGTTACGGGAGGCATAACTAGTCAAAACGAAGGCCTCAGCGAGTTCTGCGGCTTTGACAGCTTTCAGCCGTCAATGTATTGTTTAATGCCCAAAAGAGACTATCCGAATCTCAATCGGGTCTAGGAAGTTTTTTACCCTTCGTTTTATCGACACGTGGATTTTTACGGTAAAACGAGATTACCGTGGCTGGTCTTCGATTTACCATCGCTGGAGAGTGGTGCACCATGGTACCGTTCCGTTTCAAATCCGTGCATGCATTTCAAAAAGTCGTACGACACTGTTTCGCCATTTCGGACGGATGTTACACCTTGCACCGTAGATGTTGCACCCTGTAGATATCGATTATTCGGACGGCCATAACTTCTGCCTCGTTTAGAGTTACGGGAGACATAACAAGTCAAAACGAAGGCCTTAGTGAGTTCTACGGCTCTGGCAGCTTTCCGCCGTCAATGGATTGTTTAATACCCAAAAAAGACTATCCGAATCTCAATCGGGTCTCGGAAGTTTTTTACCCTTCGTTTTTTCGACACGTGGATTTTTACGGTAAAACTGGATTACCGTGGCTGGTCTTCGATTTACCATCGCTGGAGAGTGGTGCACCATGGTACCGTTCCATTTCAAATCCATGCACCCATTTCAAAAAGTCGTACGACACTGTTTCGCCATTTCGGACGGATGTTGCACCTTGCACCGTGGATGTTGCAACCTGTAGATATCGATTATTCGAACGGCCATAACTTCTGGCTCGTTTAGAGTTACGGGAGCCATAACCAGTCAAAATGAAGGCCTCAGTGAGTTCTATGGCTATGACAGCTTTCAGCCGTCAATGGATTGTTTAATGCCCAAAAAAGACTCTGAATCTCAATCGGGTCTCGGAAGTTTTTTACCCTTCGTTTTTTTCGACACGTGGATTTTTACGGTAAAACGGGATTACCGTGGTTGGTCTTCGATTTACCATCGTTGGAGAGTGGTGCACCATGGTACCGTTTTGTTTCAAATCCATGCACGCATTTCAAAAAGTCGTACGACGCTGTTCCGCCATTTCGAACGGATGTTGCACATTGCACCGTGGATGTTGCACCCTGTAGATATCGATTATTCGGACGACCATAACTTCTGCCTCGTTTAGAGTTACGGGAGCCTTAACCAGTCAAAACGAAGGCCTCAGCGAGTTCTATGACTCTGACAGCTTTCAGCCGTCAATGGATTGTTTATTGCCCAAAAAAGACTATCCGAATCTCAATCGGGTCTAGAAAGTTTTTTACCCTTCGTTTTTTCGACACGAGGATTTTTACGGTAAAACGGGATTACCGTGGCCGGTCCTTGATTTACCATCGCTGGAGAGTGGTGCACCATGATACCGTTCCGTTTCAAATCCATGCATGCATTTCAAAAAGTCGTACGACACTGTTTCGCCATTTCGGACGGATGTTGCACCTTGCACCGTGGATGTTGCACCCTGTAGATATCGGTTATTCGGACGGCCATAACTTCTGCCTCGTTTAGAGTTACGGGAGCCATAACCAGTCAAAACAAAGGCCTCAGTGACTTCTACGGCTCTGACAGCTTTCAACCGTCAATGGATTGTTCAATGCCCAAAAAAGACTATCCGAATCTCAATCGGGTCTAGGAAGTTTTTTACCCTTCGTTTTTTCGACACGTGGATTTTTACCGTAAAACGGGATTACCGTGGCCGGTCCTTGATTTACCATCGCTGGACAGTGGTGCACCATGGTACTATTCCGTTTCAAATCCATGCACGCATTTCAAAAAGTCGTACGACACTGTTTTTCCTTTTCGGACGGATGTTGCACCTTGCACCATGGATGTTGACCCTGTAGATATCGATTATTCGGACGGCCATAACTTCTGCCTCGTTTAGATTTACGGTAGCCATAAACAGTCAAAACGAAGGCCTCAGTGAGTTCTACAGCTCTGACTGCTTTCAGCCGTCAATGGATTGCTTAATGCCCAAAAAAGACTATCCGAATCTCAATCGGGTCTAGGAAGTTTTTTACCCTTCGTTTTTTCAACACGTGGATTTTTACGGTAAAACGGGATTACCGTGGCTGGTCTTCGATTTACCATCGCTGGAGAGTGGTGCACCATGGTACCGTTCCGTTTCATGCACGCATTTCCAAAAGTCATACGACACTGTTTCGCCATTTCGGACGGATGTTGCACCTTGCACCGTGGATGTTGCACCCAGTAGATATCGATTATTCGGACGGCCATAACTTCTGCCTCGTTTAGAGTTACGGGAGCCATAACCAGTCAAAACGAAGGCCTCAGTGAGTTCTACGGCTCTGACAGCTTTCATCCATCAATGGATTGTTTAATGCCAAAAAAAGACTATCCGAATCTCAATCGGGTCTCGAAAGTTTTTTACCCCTCGTTTTTTTCGACACGTGGATTTTTACGGTAAAACGGGATTACCGTGGTTGGTCTTCGATTTACCATCGCTGGTGAGTGGTGCACCATGGTACCATTTCGTTTCAAATCCATGCACGCATTTCAAAAAGTCGTACGACCCTGTTTCGCCATTTTGGACGGATGTTGCACCTTGCACCGTGGATGTTGCAACCTGTAGATATCGATTATTCGGACGGCCATAACTTCTGGCTCGTTTAGAGTTACGGGAGCCATTACCAGTCAAAACGAAGGCCTCAGCGAGTTCTACGGCTCTGACAGCTTTCAGCCGTCAATGGGTTGTTTAATGCCCAAAAAAGACTATCCGAATCTCAATCGGGTCTAGGAAGTTTTTTACCCTTCGTTTTTTCGACACGTGGATTTTTACGGTAAAACGGGATTACCGTGGCTGGTCTTCGATTTACCATCGCTGGAGAGTGGTGCACCATGGTACCGTTCCGTTTCAAATCCATGCACACATTTCAAAAAGTCGTACGAAACTGTTTCGCCATTTCGGACGGATGTTGCACCTTGCACCGCGGATGTTGCAACCTGTAGATATCGATTATTCGGACGGCCATAACTTCGGGCTCGTTTAGAGTTACGGGAGCCATAACCATTCAAAATGAAGGCATCTGTGAGTTCTACGGCTCGGACAGATTTTAGCTGTCAATGGATTGTTTAATGCCCAAAAAAGATATCCGAATCTCAATCAGGTCTCGGAAGTTTTTTACCCTTCGTTTTTTCGACACGTGGATTTTTACGGTAAAACGGGATTACCGTGGCTGGTCTTCGATTTACCATCGCTGGAGAGTGGTACACCATGGTACCGTTCCGTTTCAAATCCATTCACGTATTTCAAAAAGTCGTACGACATTGTTTCGCCATTTCGGACGGATGTTGCACCTTGCACCGTGGATGTTGCACCCTGTAGATATCGATTATTCAGACGGCCATAACTTCTGGCTCGTTTAGAGTTACGGGAGCCATAACCAGTAAAAATGAAGGCCTCAGTGAGTTCTACGGCTCTGACATCTTTCAGCCGTCAATGGATTGTTTAGTGCCAAAAAAAGACTATCCGAATCTCAATCGGGTCTCGAAAGTTTTTTACCCTTCGTTTTTTCGACACGTGGATTTTTATGGTAAAACTGGATTACCGTGGCTGGTCTTCGATTTACAATCGCTAGAGAGTGGTGCACCATGGTACCATTCCATTTCAAATCCATGCACGCATTTCAAAAAGTCGTAAGACACTGTTTCACCATTTCGGACGGATTTTGTACCTTGCACCGTGGATGTTGCACCCTGTAGATATCGATTATTCGGACGGCCATAACTTCTGGCTCGTTTAGAGTTACGGGAGCCATAACCAATCAAAACGAAGGCCTCTATGAGTTCTACGGCTCTGACAGCTTTCAGCCGTCAATGGATTGTTTAATGCCCAAAAAAGACTATCCGAATCTCAATCGGGTCTCGGAAGTTTTTTACCCTTCGTTTTTTCGACACGTGGATTTTTACGGTAAAACGGGATTACCGTGGCTGGTCTTCGATTTACCATCGCTGGAGAGTGGTGCACCATGGTACCGTTCAGTTTCAAATCCACGCACGCATTTCAAAAAGTCGTACGACACTGTTTCTCCATTTCGGACGGATGTTGCACCTTGCACCGTGGATGTTGCACCCTGTAGATATTGATTATTCGGACGACCATAACTTCTGCCTCGTTTAGAGTTACGGGAGGCATAACCAGTTAAAACGAAGGCCTCAGCGAGTTCTACGGCTCTGACAGCTTTCAGCCGTCAATGTATTGTTTAATGCCCAAAAAAGACTATCCGAATCTCAATCGGGTCGAGGAAGTTTTTTACCCTTCGTTTTATCGACACGTGGATTTTTACGGTAAAACGAGATTACCGTGGCTGGTCTTCGATTTACCATCCCTGGAGAGTGGTGCACCATGGTACCATTCCGTTTCAAATCCATGCACGCATTTCAAAAAGTCGTACGACACTGTTTCGCCATTTCGGACGGATGTTGCACCTTGCACCGTGGATGTTGCACCCTGTAGATATCGATTATTCGGACGGCCATAACTTCTGCCTCGTTTAGAGTTACTGGAGCCATAACCAGTCAAAATGAAGGCCTCAACGAGTTCTACGGCTCTAACAGCTTTCAGCCGTCAATGGATTGTTTAATGCCCAAAAAAGACTATCCGAATCTCAATCGGGTCTCGGAAGTTTTTTTCCCTTCGTTTTTTCGACACGTGGATTTTTACGGTAAAACTGGATTACCGTGGCTGGTCTTCGATTTACCATCGCTGGAGAGTGCTGCGCCTTGGTACCGTTCCGTTTCAAATCCATGCACGCATTTCAAAAGGTCGTACGACACTGTTTCGCCATTTCGGACGGATGTTGCACCTTGCACCGTGGATGTTGCAACCTGTAGATATCGATTATTCGGACGGCCATAACTTCTGGCTCGTTTAGATTTACGCGAGCCATAACCAGTCAAAACGAAGGCCTCAGTGAGTTCTACGGCTCGGACAGATTTCAACCGTCAATGGATTGTTTAATGCCCAAAAAAGATATCCGAATCTCAATCGGGTCTCGGAAGTTTTTTACCCTTCGTTTTTTCGACACATGGATTTTTACGGTAAAACGGGATTACCGTGGCTGGTCTTCGATTTATCATCGCTGGAGAGTGGTACACCATGGTACCGTTCCGTTTCAAATCCATGCACGCATTTCAAAAAGTCGTACGACACTGTTTCTCCATTTCGGACGGATGTTGCACCTTGCACCGTGGATGTTGCACTCTGCAGATATCGATTATTCGGACGGCCATAACTTCTGGCTCGTTTAGAGTTACGGGAGCCATAACCATTCAAAACGAAGGCCTCAGTGAGTTTTACGGCTTTGACATCTTTCAGCCGTCAATGGATTGTTTAGTGCCCAAAAAAGACTATCCGAATCTCAATCGGGTCTCGAAAGTTTTTTACCCTTCCTTTTTTCGACACGTGGATTTTTACGGTAAAACTGGATTACCGTGGCTGGTCTTCGATTTACCATCGCTAGAGAGTGGTGCACCATGGTACCCTTCCGTTTCATATCCATGCACGCATTTCAAAAAGTCATACGACACTGTTTCGCAATTTCGGACGGATGTTGCACCTTGCACCGTGGATGTTGCACCCTGTAGATATCGGTTATTCGGACGGCCATAACTTCTGCCTCATTTAGAGTTACGGGAGCCATAACCAGTCAAAACGAAGGCCTCAGTGAGTTCTACGGCTCTGACAGCTTTCAACCGTCAATGGATTGTTTAATGCCCAAAAAAGACTATCCGAATCTCAGTCGGGTCTCGGAAGTTTTTTCCTCTTCGTTTTTTCGACACGTGGATTTTTACGGTAAAACGGGATTACCGTGGCTGGTCTTCGATTTACCATCGCTGGAGAGTGGTGCACCATGGTACTGTTCTGTTTCAAATCCATGCACGCATTTCAAAAAGTCGTACGACACTGTTTTTCCATTTCGGACGGATGTTGCACCTTGCACCGTGGATGTTGCACCCTGTAGATATCGATTATTCGGACGGCCATAACTTCTGCCTCGTTTAGATTTACGGTAGCCATAACCAGTCAAAACGAAGGCCTCAGTGAGTTCTACGGCCCTGACTGCTTTCTTCCGCCAATGGATTGTTTAATGCCCAAAAAAGACTATCCGAATCTCAATCGGGTCTAGGAAGTTTTTGCCCTTCGTTTTTTCAACACGTGGATTTTTACGGTAAAACGGGATTACCGTGGCTGGTCTTCGATTTACCATCGCTGGAGAGTGGTGCACCATGGTACCGTTCCGTTTCATGCACGCATTTCAAAAAGTCGTACGACACTGTTTTTCCATTTCGGACGGATGTTGCACCTTGCACCGTGGATGTTGCACCCTGTAGATATCGTTATTCGGACGGCCATAACTTCTGCCTCGTTTAGATTTACGGTAGCCATAACCAGTCAAAACGAAGGCCTCAGTGAGTTCTACGGCTCTGACCGCTTTCAGCCGTCAATGGATTGTTTAATGCCCAAAAAAGACTATCCGAATCTCAATCGGGTCTCAGAAGTTTTTTACCCTTCGTTTTTTTCGACACGTGGATTTTTACGGTAAAACGGGATTACCGTGGTTGGTCTTCGATTTACCGTCGCTGGTGAGTGGTGCACCTTGGTACCATTTCGTTTCAAATCCATGCACGCATTTCAAAAAGTCGTACGACGCTGTTTCACCATTTTGGACGGATGTTTCACCTTGCACCGTGGATGTTGCACCCTGTAGATATCGATTATTCGGACGGCCTTGACTTCTGGCTCGTTTAGAGTTACGGGATCCATAACCAGTCAAAACGAAGGCCTCGGCGAGTTCTATGGCTCTGACAGCTTTCAGCCGTCAATGGATTGTTTAATACCCAAAATAGACTATCCGAATCTCAATCGGGTCTAGGAAGTATTTTACCCTTCGTTTTTTCGACACGTGGATATTTACGGTAAAACGGGATTACCGTGGCTGGTCTTCGATTTACCATCGCTGCAGAGTGGTGCACCATGGTACCGTTCCGTTTCAAATCCATGCACGCATTTCAAAAAGTCGTACGACACTGTTTCGCCATTTCGGACGGATGTTGCACCTTGCACCATGGATGTTGCAACCTGTAGATATCGATTATTCGGACGCCCATAACTTCTGGCTCGTTTAGAGTTACGGGAGCCATAACCATTCAAAACGAAGGCATTTGTGAGTTCTACAGCTCGGACAGATTTCAGCCGTCAATGGATTGTTTAACGCCCAAAAAAGATATCCGAATCTCAATCGGGTCTCGGAAGTTTTTAACCTTCGTTTTTTCGACACATGGATTTTTACGGTAAAACGGGATTACCGTGGCTGGCCTTCGATTTACCATCGCTGGAGAGTGGTACACCATGGTACCGTTCCGTTTCAAATCCATGCACGCATTTCAAAAAGTCGTACGACACTGTTTCGCCATTTCGGACGGATGTTGCACCATGCACCGTGGATGTTGCACCCTGTAGATATCGATTATTCGGACGGCCATATCTTCTGGTTCGTTTAGAGTTACGGGAGCCATAACCAGTCAAAACGAAGGCCTCAGTGAGTTATACGGCTCTGACGTCTTTCAGCCGTCAATGGATTGTTTAGTGCCCAAAAAAAGACTATCCGAATCTCAATCAGGTCTCGAAAGTTTTTTACCCTTCGTTTTTTCGACACGTGGATTTTTACGGTAAAACTGGGTTACCGTGGCTGGTCTTCGATTTACCATCGCTAGAGAGTGGTTCACCATGGTACCATTCCATTTCAAATCCATGCACGCATTTCATAAAGTCGTACGACACTGTTTCACCATTTTGGACGGATGTTGTACCTTGCACCGTGGATGTTGCACCCTGCAGATATCGATTATTCGGACGGCCATAACTTCTGGCTCGTTTAGAGTTACGGGAGCCATTACCAGTCAAAACGAAGGCCTCTATGAGTTCTACGGCTCCGACAGCTTTCAGCCGTCCATGGATTGTTTAATGCCCAAAAAAGACTATCCGAATCTCAATCGGGTCTCGGAAGTTTTTTACCCTTCGTTTTTTCGACACGTGGATTTTTACGGTAAAACGGGATTACCATGGCTGGTCTTCGATTTACCATCACTGGAGAGTGGTGCACCATGGTACCGTTTCGTTTCAAATCCATGCATGCATTTAAATAAGTCGTACGACACTGTTTCACCATATCGGACGGATGTTGCACCTAGCACCGTGGATGTTGCACCCTGTAGATATCGAATTCGGACGACCATAACTTCTGCCTCGTTTAGAGTTACGGGAGGCATAACCAGTCAAAACGAAGGCCTTAGCGAGTTCTATGGCTCTGACAGCTTTCAGCCGTCAAGGAATTTTTTAATGCCCAAAAAAGACTATCCGAATCTCAATCCGGTCTAGAAAGTTTTTTACCCTTCGTTTTATCGACACGTGGATTTTTACGGTAAAACGGGATTACCGTGGCTGGTCTTCGATTTACCATCGCTGGAGAGTGGTGCATCATGGTACCGTTCCGTTTCAAATCTATGCATTCATTTCAAAAAGTGGTACGACACTGTTTCGCCATTTCGGACGGATGTTGCACCTTGCACCGTGAATGTTGCCCCCTGTAGATATCGGTTATTCGGACGGCCATAACTTCTGCCTCGTAAGGCCATAACTTCTGCCTCGTTTAGAGTTACGGGAGCCATAACCAGTCAAAACGAAGGCCTCAGTGAGTTCTACGGCTCTGACAGCTTTCAGCCGTCAATGGATTGTTTAATGCCCAAAAAAGACTATCCGAATCTCAATCGGGTCTCGGAAGTTTTTTACCCATCGTTTTTTCGACGCGTGGATTTTTACGGTAAAACTGGATTACCGTGGCTGGTCTTCGATTTACCATCGCTGGAGAGTGGTGCACCATGGTACCGTTCCGTTTCATGCACGCATTTCAAAAAGTCGTACGACACTGCTTCGCCATTTCGGACGGATGTTTTACCTTGCACCGTGGATGTTGCAACCTGTAGATATCGATTATTCGGACGGCCATTACTTCTGCCTCGTTTAGAGTTACGGGAGCCATAACCAGTCAAAACGAAGGCCTCAGTGAGTTTTACGGCTTCGACAGCTTTCGGCCGTCAAGGTATTGTTTAATGCCCAAAAAAGACTATCCGAATCTCAATCGGGTCTAGGAAGTTTTTTACCCTTCGTTTTATCGACACGTGGATTTTTACGGTAAAACGGGATTACTGTGGCGGGTCTTCGATTTACCATCGCTGGAGAGTGGTGCATCATGGTACCGTTCCGTTTCAAATCTATGCACGCATTTCAAAAAGTGGTACGACACTGTTTCGCCATTTCGGACGGATGTTGCACCTTGCACCGTGGATGTTGCCCCATGTAGATATCGGTTATTCGGACGGCCATAACTTCTGCCTCGTAAGGCCATAACTTCTGCCTCGTTTAGAGTTACGGGAGCCATAACCACTCAAAACGAAGGCCTCAGTGAGTTCTACGGCTCTGACAGCTTTCAGCCGTCAATGGATTGTTTAATGCCCAAAAAAGACTATCCGAATCTCAATCGGGTCTCGGAAGTTTTTTACCCTTCGTTTTTTCGACACGTGGATTTTTACGGTAAAACTGGATTACCGTGGCTGGTCTTCGATTTACCATCGCTGGAGAGTGGTGCTCCATGGTACCGTTCCATTTCAAATCCATGCACGCATTTCAAAAAGTCGTATGACACTGTTTCGCCATTTCGGACGGATGTTGCAACCTGTAGATATCGATTATTCAGACGGCCATAACTTCTGGTTCGTTTATAGTTACGGGAGCCATAACCAGTCAAAACGAAGGCCTCAGTGAGTTCTACGGCTTTGACATCTTTCAGCCGTCAATGGTTTGTTTAATGCCCAAAAAAGACCATCCGAATCTCAATCGGGTCTCGAAAGTTTTTTACCCTTCGTTTTTTCGACACGTGGATTTTTACAGTAAAACTGGATTACCGTGGCTGGTCTTCGATTTACCATCACAAGAGAGTGGTGAACCATGGTACCATTCCATTTCAAATCCATGCACGCATTTCAAAAAGTCGTACGACACTGTTTCGCCATTTCGGACGGATGTTGCACCTTGCACCGTGCATGTTGCACCCTGTAGATATCGATTATTCGGACGGCCATAACTTCTGCCTCGTTTAGAGTTTCGGGAGCCATAACCAGTCAAAACGAAGGCCTTTGTGAGTTCTATGGTTCTGACAGCTTTCAGCTGTCAATGGATTGTTTAATGCACAAAAAAGACTATCCGAATCTCAATCAGGTCTCGAAAGTTTTTTACCCTTCGTTTTTTCGACACGTGGATTTTTACGGTAAAACGAGATTACCGTGGCTGGTCTTCGATTTACCATCGCTGGAGCGTGGTGCACCATGGTACCGTTCTGTTTCAAATCCATGCACGCATTTCAAAAAGTCTTACGACGTTGTTTCGCCATTTCGGACGGATGTTGCACCTTGCACCGTGGATGTTGCACCCTGTAGATATCGATTACTCGGACGACCATAACTTCTGCCTCGTTTAGAGTTACGGAAGGCATAACCAGTCAAAACGAAGGCCTCAGCGAGTTATATGGCTCTGACAGCTTTCAGCCGTCAATGGATTGTTTAATGCCCAAAAAAGACTATCCGAATCTCAATCGGGTCTAGGAAGTTTTTTACCCTTCGTTTTATCGACACGTGGATTTTTACGGTAAAACGGGATTACCATGGTTGGTCTTCGATTTACCATCGCTGGTGAGTGGTGCACCATGGTACCATTTCATTTCAAATCCACGCACGCATTTCAAAAGGTCGTATGACGCTGTTTCGCCATTTTGGACGGATGTTGCACCTTGCACCGTGGATGTTGCACCCTGTAGATATCGATTATTCGGACGGCCATAACTTCTGGCTTGCTTAGAGTTACAGGAGCCATAACCAGTAAAAACGAAGGCCTCAGCGAGTTCTACGGCTCTGACAGCTTTCAGCCGTCAATGGATTGTTTAATGCCCAAAAAAGACTATCCGAATCTCAATCGGGTCTAGGAAGTTTTTTACCCTTCGTTTTTTCGACACGTGGATTTTTACGGTAAAACGGGATTACCGTGGCTGGTCTTCGATTTACCATCGCTGGAGAGTGATGCACCATGGTACCGTTCCATTTCAAATCCATTCACGCATTTCAAAAAGTCGTACGACACTGTTTCGCCATTTCGGACGGATGTTGCACCTTGCACCGTGGATGTTGCTACCTGTAGATATCGATTATTCGGACGGCCATAACTTCTGGCTCATTTAGAGTTACGGGAGCCATAACCATTCAAATCGAAGGCATCTGCGAGTGCTATGGCTCGGACAGATTTCAGCCGTCAATGGATTGTTTAATGCCCAAAAAGGATATCCGAATCTCAATCGGGTCTTGGAAGTTTTTTACCCTTCGTTTTTTCGACACATGGATTTTTACGATAAAACAGGATTACCGTGGCTGGTCTTCGATTTACCATCGCTGGAGAGTGGTACACCATGGTACCGTTCCGTTTCAAATCCATGCACGCATTTCAAAAAGTCGTACGACACTGTTTCGCCATTTCGGACGGATGTTGCACCTTGCACCGTGGATGTTGCACCCTGTAGATATCGATTATTCGGACGGCCATAACTTCTGGCTCGTTTAGAGTTACGGGAGCCATAACCAGTCAAAACGATGGCCTCAGTGAGTTGTACGGCTCTGACGTCTTTCAGCCGTCAATGGATTGTTTAATGCCCAAAAAAGACTATCTGAATCTCAATCGGGTCTCGAAAGTTTTTTACCCTTCGTTTTTTCGACACTTGGATTTTTACGGTAAAACTGGTGTTTGCGCCAAAATTGGTCACAAACCCCGAGGATTGTGAAAGCACCGGTGTATGAATATAAATCAGCAATATTCAAACACAAATCATAGATCTAAGCAGCAAAACAGGGATTATAAACAAGGACACGCGATTTATAGTGGTTCGGCTATCTCCGGCCTACGTCCACTTCAAAGGTTTTCTCTTTTTATTGATGTTCTTCGCTGATTACAATTGATTACAGCGGATTACAATGGATTGTAGCTCTGAAATTCAAGTACAATGATGGTGATGGAGTACAAGGCGGAGTCTGGTGGAATCATGATGCTTCAGAGCCTTGATCTTGCCAAAGAGAAATCGATCGCTTTTTCTGAATGACCTGGGGCTCTATTTATAGGTGTAGGAGGCTGATATTTCTCCTAAAAGTCAGGTGGACCGCTTCTGGCACGTGAGGGGGCCCACATGGCCGAAACCTGAAGATCCGGGCCCACATTGGGATCGATTCGACCCTTGGTTCGAATCGATCAAGATTTTGTCCAATCGTGATGAAACTTGGCGTGAACATTCTTCAACATGTAGGCAAACTCCTATAAAAATTTCATGAGATTTGGATCAGTGGATTGAGAGTTATCATCGATTCGAAGTAGTGCTCCTCGGTACGCTGTCGTGTTCGAATCGATCCTATGGGTTCGTTTGAATCGATCACTTCGAAACCATAGGGTCGAATCCATGCTTCTGTGACGTAGCGCGCTTTCTTCGAGTCGATCCATATTTTTCGCCGAGTTGATTGGGTCGACTCCGAGTTCTTTGCCGTGCTCACTGGATGGCTTCGTGTGTTGGATTCGAAGGTCGTCTTCGAATCGATGGAGAGATGCTCGTTCGAATCGATCCAAGTACGTTACTTTGGATCGATTTGAAGTCGCCTTTAACATGTGGGATTCGAAGATAGCATGGAGCCGAAGCCATGATGAGTTTGTGGTCGAGTGAAGATGGATTCAAAGCAAGGTTATCTGGGGGCTTGCTTGATGGAGTCGAAGCAAAGGTTCAGTTCGTGGATTCGAAGGTGAGTCACTGTGATGGTGTCGAGGCCGATGGAGTCGAAGCAGGATGGAGTCGAAGGAAGGCGTTAGCTGATGGATTCGAACATCACTTCTTCTTATGGTTTCGAACTAGATGGTTTCGAACTAGATGGGTTCGAACTGAGCAATGTCCATCCTTCTTAACTCGATTCCGTCATAACTTGAGCATACGACCTCGGATTGACTTGAAATTTGAAATGCGGGCTTCTATGATCTCTCTCGCCATGTTCTATCAATTGTGGCCCGATCTGGGCTCAGACAAAATTCATCGATATCCATGGTTATCCTGCAATGCATGGTTGATATCCAAGAATAGTAATCATGGATTTTTAGTAAATTTTGGGTATCTCAACTTTGCCAAAAGTTGGGATAACAACTGGATTACCGTGGCTGGTCTTCGATTTTCCATCGCTAGAGAGTGGTGCACCATGGTACCATTCCATTTCAAATCCATGCATGCATTTCAAAAAGTCGTACGACACTGTTTCACCATTTCGGACGGATGTTGTACCTTGCACCGTGGATGTTGCACCCTGTAGATATCGATTATTCGGACGGCCACAACTTCTGGCTCGTTTAGAGTTACGGGAGCCATAACCAGTCAAAACGAAGGCCTCTGTGAGTTCTACGGCTCTGACCGCTTTCAGCCGTCAATGGATTGTTTAGTGCCCAAAAAATACTATCCGAATCTCAATCGGGTCTCGGAAGTTTTTTACCCTTCGTTTTTTCGACATGTGGATTTTTACGGTAAAACGGGATTACCGTGGCTGGTCTTCGATTTACCATCGCTGGTGAGTGGTGCACCATGGTACCGTTCCGTTTCAAATCCATGCAAGCATTTCAAAAAGTCGTACGACACAGTTTCGCCATTTCGGACGGATGTTGCATCTTGCACCGTGGATGTTGCACCCTGTAGATATCGATTATTCGGACGACCATAACTTCTGCCTCGTTTAGAGTTACGGGAGGCATAACGAGTCAAAACGAAGGCCTCAGCGAGTTCTACGGCTCTGACAGCTTTCAGCCGTCAATGGATTGTTTAATGCCTAAAAAAGACTGTCCGAATCTCAATCGGGTCTATGAAGTTTTTTACCCTTCGTTTTATCGACACGTGGATTTTTGCGGTAAAACGGGATTATCGTGGCTGGTCTTCGATTTACCATCGCTGGTGAGTGGTGCACCATGGTACCGTTCCATTTCAAATACATGCACGCATTTCAAAAAGTCGTACGACACTGTTTCGCCATTTCGGACGGATGTTGCACCTTGCACCCTGGATGTTGCACCCTGTAGATATCGATTATTCGGACGGCCATAACTTCTGCCTCGTTTCGAGTTACGGGAGCCATAACCAGTCAAAACGAAGGCCTCAGTTTGTTCTACGGCTCTGACAGCTTTCAACCGTCAATGGATTGTTTAATGCCCAAAAAAGACTATCCGAATCTCAATCGGGTCTCGGAAGTTTTTTACCCTTCGTTTTTTCGACACGTGGGTTTTTACGGTAAAACGGGATTACCGTGGCTGGTCTTCGATTTACCATCGCTGCAGAGTGGTGCACCATGGTACCGTTCCGTTTCAAATCCATGCACGCATTTCAAAATGTCGTACGACACTATTTTGCCATTTCGGACGGATGTTGCACCTTGCACCGTGGATGTTGCACCCTGTAGATATCGATTATTCGGACGGCCATAACTTTCGGCTCGTTTAGAGTTACGGGAGCCATAACCAGTCAAAACGAAGGCCTCAGTGAGTTCTACGGCTCTGACATCTTTCAGCCGTCAATGGATTGTTTAATGCCCAAAAAAGACTATCCGAATCTCAATCGGGTCTCGAAAGTTTTTTACCCTTCGTTTTTTCGACACGTGGATTTTTACGGTAAAACTGGATTACCGTGGCTGGTCTTCGATTTACCATCGCTAGAGAGTGGTGCACCATGGTACCATTCCATTTCAAATCCATGCACGCATTTCAAAAAGTCGTACGACACTGTTTCACCATTTCGGACAGATGTTGTACCTTGCACCGTGGATGTTGCACCTTGTGGATATCGATTATTCGGACAGCCATAACTTCTGGCTCGTTTAGAGTTACAGGAGCCATAACCAGTCAAAACGAAGGCCTTTGTGAGTTCTACAGCTCTGACAGCTTTCAGCAGTCAATGGATTGTTTAATGCCCAAAAAAGACTATCCGAATCTCAATCGGGTCTCGGAAGTTTTTTACCCTTCGTTTTTTCGACACGTGGATTTTTACGGTAAAACGAGACTACCGTGGCTGGTCTTCGATTTAGCATCGCTGGAGAGTGGTTCACCATGGTAACGTTCCGTTTCAAATCCATGCAAGCATTTCAAAAAGTCGTACGACACTGTTTCGCCATTTCGGACGGATGTTGCACCTTGCACCGTGGATGTTGCTACCTGTAGATATCGATTATTCGGACGGCCATAACTTCTGGCTCATTTAGAGTTACGGGAGCCATAACCATTCAAATCGAAGGCATCTGCGAGTGCTATGGCTCGGACAGATTTCAGCCGTCAATGGATTGTTTAATGCCCAAAAAGGATATCCGAATCTCAATCGGGTCTTGGAAGTTTTTTACCCTTCGTTTTTTCGACACATGGATTTTTACGATAAAACAGGATTACCGTGGCTGGTCTTCGATTTACCATCGCTGGAGAGTGGTACACCATGGTACCGTTCCGTTTCAAATCCATGCACGCATTTCAAAAAGTCGTACGACACTGTTTCGCCATTTCGGACGGATGTTGCACCTTGCACCGTGGATGTTGCACCCTGTAGATATCGATTATTCGGACGGCCATAACTTCTGGCTCGTTTAGAGTTACGGGAGCCATAACCAGTCAAAACGATGGCCTCAGTGAGTTGTACGGCTCTGACGTCTTTCAGCCGTCAATGGATTGTTTAATGCCCAAAAAAGACTATCTGAATCTCAATCGGGTCTCGAAAGTTTTTTACCCTTCGTTTTTTCGACACTTGGATTTTTACGGTAAAACTGGTGTTTGCGCCAAAATTGGTCACAAACCCCGAGGATTGTGAAAGCACCGGTGTATGAATATAAATCAGCAATATTCAAACACAAATCATAGATCTAAGCAGCAAAACAGGGATTATAAACAAGGACACGCGATTTATAGTGGTTCGGCTATCTCCGGCCTACGTCCACTTCAAAGGTTTTCTCTTTTTATTGATGTTCTTCGCTGATTACAATTGATTACAGCGGATTACAATGGATTGTAGCTCTGAAATTCAAGTACAATGATGGTGATGGAGTACAAGGCGGAGTCTGGTGGAATCATGATGCTTCAGAGCCTTGATCTTGCCAAAGAGAAATCGATCGCTTTTTCTGAATGACCTGGGGCTCTATTTATAGGTGTAGGAGGCTGATATTTCTCCTAAAAGTCAGGTGGACCGCTTCTGGCACGTGAGGGGGCCCACATGGCCGAAACCTGAAGATCCGGGCCCACATTGGGATCGATTCGACCCTTGGTTCGAATCGATCAAGATTTTGTCCAATCGTGATGAAACTTGGCGTGAACATTCTTCAACATGTAGGCAAACTCCTATAAAAATTTCATGAGATTTGGATCAGTGGATTGAGAGTTATCATCGATTCGAAGTAGTGCTCCTCGGTACGCTGTCGTGTTCGAATCGATCCTATGGGTTCGTTTGAATCGATCACTTCGAAACCATAGGGTCGAATCCATGCTTCTGTGACGTAGCGCGCTTTCTTCGAGTCGATCCATATTTTTCGCCGAGTTGATTGGGTCGACTCCGAGTTCTTTGCCGTGCTCACTGGATGGCTTCGTGTGTTGGATTCGAAGGTCGTCTTCGAATCGATGGAGAGATGCTCGTTCGAATCGATCCAAGTACGTTACTTTGGATCGATTTGAAGTCGCCTTTAACATGTGGGATTCGAAGATAGCATGGAGCCGAAGCCATGATGAGTTTGTGGTCGAGTGAAGATGGATTCAAAGCAAGGTTATCTGGGGGCTTGCTTGATGGAGTCGAAGCAAAGGTTCAGTTCGTGGATTCGAAGGTGAGTCACTGTGATGGTGTCGAGGCCGATGGAGTCGAAGCAGGATGGAGTCGAAGGAAGGCGTTAGCTGATGGATTCGAACATCACTTCTTCTTATGGTTTCGAACTAGATGGTTTCGAACTAGATGGGTTCGAACTGAGCAATGTCCATCCTTCTTAACTCGATTCCGTCATAACTTGAGCATACGACCTCGGATTGACTTGAAATTTGAAATGCGGGCTTCTATGATCTCTCTCGCCATGTTCTATCAATTGTGGCCCGATCTGGGCTCAGACAAAATTCATCGATATCCATGGTTATCCTGCAATGCATGGTTGATATCCAAGAATAGTAATCATGGATTTTTAGTAAATTTTGGGTATCTCAACTTTGCCAAAAGTTGGGATAACAACTGGATTACCGTGGCTGGTCTTCGATTTTCCATCGCTAGAGAGTGGTGCACCATGGTACCATTCCATTTCAAATCCATGCATGCATTTCAAAAAGTCGTACGACACTGTTTCACCATTTCGGACGGATGTTGTACCTTGCACCGTGGATGTTGCACCCTGTAGATATCGATTATTCGGACGGCCACAACTTCTGGCTCGTTTAGAGTTACGGGAGCCATAACCAGTCAAAACGAAGGCCTCTGTGAGTTCTACGGCTCTGACCGCTTTCAGCCGTCAATGGATTGTTTAGTGCCCAAAAAATACTATCCGAATCTCAATCGGGTCTCGGAAGTTTTTTACCCTTCGTTTTTTCGACATGTGGATTTTTACGGTAAAACGGGATTACCGTGGCTGGTCTTCGATTTACCATCGCTGGTGAGTGGTGCACCATGGTACCGTTCCGTTTCAAATCCATGCAAGCATTTCAAAAAGTCGTACGACACAGTTTCGCCATTTCGGACGGATGTTGCATCTTGCACCGTGGATGTTGCACCCTGTAGATATCGATTATTCGGACGACCATAACTTCTGCCTCGTTTAGAGTTACGGGAGGCATAACGAGTCAAAACGAAGGCCTCAGCGAGTTCTACGGCTCTGACAGCTTTCAGCCGTCAATGGATTGTTTAATGCCTAAAAAAGACTGTCCGAATCTCAATCGGGTCTATGAAGTTTTTTACCCTTCGTTTTATCGACACGTGGATTTTTGCGGTAAAACGGGATTATCGTGGCTGGTCTTCGATTTACCATCGCTGGTGAGTGGTGCACCATGGTACCGTTCCATTTCAAATACATGCACGCATTTCAAAAAGTCGTACGACACTGTTTCGCCATTTCGGACGGATGTTGCACCTTGCACCCTGGATGTTGCACCCTGTAGATATCGATTATTCGGACGGCCATAACTTCTGCCTCGTTTCGAGTTACGGGAGCCATAACCAGTCAAAACGAAGGCCTCAGTTTGTTCTACGGCTCTGACAGCTTTCAACCGTCAATGGATTGTTTAATGCCCAAAAAAGACTATCCAAATCTCAATCGGGTCTCGGAAGTTTTTTACCCTTCGTTTTTTCGACACGTGGGTTTTTACGGTAAAACGGGATTACCGTGGCTGGTCTTCGATTTACCATCGCTGGAGAGTGGTGCACCATGGTACCGTTCCGTTTCAAATCCATGCACGCATTTCAAAATGTCGTACGACACTATTTTGCCATTTCGGACGGATGTTGCACCTTGCACCGTGGATGTTGCACCCTGTAGATATCGATTATTCGGACGGCCATAACTTCTGGCTCGTTTAGAGTTACGGGAGCCATAACCAGTCAAAACGAAGGCCTCAGTGAGTTCTACGGCTCTGACATCTTTCAGCCGTCAATGGATTGTTTAATGCCCAAAAAAGACTATCCGAATCTCAATCGGGTCTCGAAAGTTTTTTACCCTTCGTTTTTTCGACACGTGGATTTTTACGGTAAAACTGGATTACCGTGGCTGGTCTTCGATTTACCATCGCTAGAGAGTGGTGCACCATGGTACCATTCCATTTCAAATCCATGCACGCATTTCAAAAAGTCGTACGACACTGTTTCACCATTTCGGACAGATGTTGTACCTTGCACCGTGGATGTTGCACCTTGTGGATATCGATTATTCGGACAGCCATAACTTCTGGCTCGTTTAGAGTTACAGGAGCCATAACCAGTCAAAACGAAGGCCTTTGTGAGTTCTACAGCTCTGACAGCTTTCAGCAGTCAATGGATTGTTTAATGCCCAAAAAAGACTATCCGAATCTCAATCGGGTCTCGGAAGTTTTTTACCCTTCGTTTTTTCGACACGTGGATTTTTACGGTAAAACGAGACTACCGTGGCTGGTCTTCGATTTAGCATCGCTGGAGAGTGGTTCACCATGGTAACGTTCCGTTTCAAATCCATGCAAGCATTTCAAAAAGTCGTACGACACTGTTTCGCCATTTCGGACGGATGTTACACCTTGCACCGTGGATATTGCACCCTGTAGATATCGATTATTCGGACGACCATAACTTCTGCCTCGTTTAGAGTTACGGGAGGCATAACGAGTCAAAACGAAGGCCTCAGCGAGTTCTACGGCTCTAACAGCTTTCAGCCGTCAATGGATTGTTTAATGCCCAAAAAAGACTATCCGAATCTCAATCGGGTCTAGGAAGTTTTTTACCCTTCGTTTTATCGACACGTGGATTTTTATGGTAAAACGGGATTACCGTGGCTGGTCTTCAATTTACCATCGCTGGAAAGTGGTGCACCATGGTACCGTTCCGTTACAAATCTGTTGGGCGAATTCTCACCCAGAAGATCTCGAGACCAGGAAGTCACAGTTTCACCCGGGTTTGCAACCTCCATTCCACCAGCTCCTATGTCCATTCGGCGATTCGAAGGAACAAGCTCATTCAGCAGTGAGGTCCATCCGGAGTACACGTTCATCCGGCTATACAAGCCTATGACCTCATTCGGCACTCTAGCATGAAGGTCCATTCGGCATGAGTTCATTCGGCGTCTCCAATCCATGACCGAGCCAAAGCCATTCGGTCGGCCCTCCATCCGGTCCAACCACAACCGGACCAAAGCCCATGCCACCACCGGACCAAATGACCTGCCGGATCTCCCCCACTACCGAACCACCTCTACAACTCCAATACCGGACCACCTCACTGCCACCGTTCCACATACTCACGCTCCTACTACCGGACCAGGCAAGCACCGAACCAACCCTCTCCTTTCCATCGCCGGTCCACATGCGCAACTACCACCGGTCCAAGCTCATAGCCGAATGTAACTTTGCCGAACCAGAAGATAGCCAATCCAGATTGCTCCAGCCCGGGCCCACCAGCAGCTATATACTTCCAAGACCCCTGCCCCCTACCTCATTCTATAAATAGAGGGGCAGGGGTACAACAATGGCAGACAAGTTTGAGAGCTCAAGCAAGAAAGGAACTTTCAAACTACTTTCATATACTTATATACGAAGCATTGTACTTGTAATCTGAAAGAAAGAAGATAATAACATATAAAGTGGACGTAGGCACGTTATGGCCGAACCACTATAAATCCGCGTGTCTTTTACATTTCAGCCCCTACTTCTTTTATATTTACATACTCATCTAAAATCATTGAAAATCACATATAATCAACTAAATAATACGACTTGGAGGTGTTTGTCCATTTTTTGTGCAAACAAAATCCATGCACGCATTTCAAAAAGTCGTACGACACAGTTTCGCCATTTCGGACGGATGTTGCACCTTGCACCGTGGATGCTGCACCCTGTAGATATCGATTATTCGGACGGCCATAACTTCTGCCTTGTTTAGAGTTACGGGAGCCATAACTAGTCAAAACGAAGGCCTTAGTGTGTTCTGTGGCTCTGACAGCTTTCAACCGTCAATGGATTGTTTAATACCCAAAAAGACTATCCGAATCTCAATCGGGCCTCGGAAGTTTTTTACCCTTCGTTTTTTCGACACGTGGATTTTTACGGTAAAACGGGATTGCCGTGGCTGGTCTTCGATTTACCATCGCTGGAGAGTGGTGCACCATGGTACCGTTCCGTTTCAAATCCATGCACGCATTTCAAAAAGTCGTACGACACTATTTTGCCATTTCGGACGGATGTTGCACCTTGCACCGTGGATGTTGCACCCTATAGATATCGATTATTCGGACGGCCATAAATTCTGCCTCGTTTAGAGTTACGGGAGCCATAACCAGTCAAAACGAAGGCCTCAATGAGTTCTACGGTCTGACAGCTTTCAGCCGTCAATGGATTGTTTAATGCCCAAAAAAGACTATCCGAATCTCAATCGGATTTAGGAAGTTTTTTACCCTTCGTTTGTTCGACACGTGGATTTTTATGATAAAACAAGATTACTGTGGCTGGTCTTGGATTTACCATCGCTGGAGAGTGGTGCACCGTGGTACTGTTCCATTTCAAATCCATGCACGCATTTCAAAAAGTCGTACGACGCTGTTTCGCCATTGCGGACGGATGTTGCATCGTGCACCGTGGATGTTGCACCCTGTAGATATCGATTATTCGGATGGCCATAACTTCTGGCTCGTTTAGAGTTACGGGAGCCATAACCAGTCAAAATGAAGGCCTCAGTGAGTTCTACGGCTCTGACAGCTTTCGTCCATCAATGTATTGTTTAATGCCCAAAAAAGGCTATCCGAATCTCAATCGGGTCTCGGAAGTTTTTTACCCTTCGTTTTTTCGACACGTGGATTTTTACGGTAAAACGGGATTACCATGGCTGGGCTTCGATTTACCATCGCTGGTGAGTGGTGCACCATGGTACCGTTACGTTTCAAATCCATGCAAGCATTTCAAAAAGTCGTACGACATAGTTTCGCCATTTCGGACGGATGTTGCACCTTGCACCGTGGATGTTGCACCATGTAGATATCAATTATTCGGACGACCATAACTTCTGCCTCGTTTAGAGTTACGGGAGGCATAACGAGTCAAAACGAAGGCCTCTGCGAGTTCTACGGCTCTGACAGCTTTCAGCCGTCAATGGATTGTTTAATGCCCAAAAAAGACTGTCCGAATCTCAATCGGGTCTAGGAAGTTTTTTACCCTTCGTTTTATCGACACGTGGATTTTTACGGTAAAACGGGATTACCGTGGCTGGTCTTCGATTTACCATCGCTTGTGAGTGGTGCACCATGGTACCGTTCCATTTCAAATACATGCACGCATTTCAAAAAGTCGTACGACACTTTTTCGCCATTTCGGACGGATGTTGCACCTTGCACCCTGGATGTTGCACCCTGTAGATATCGATTATTCGGACGGCCATAACTTCTGCCTTGTTTCGAGTTACGGGAGCCATAACCAGTCAAAACGAAGGCCTCAGTGTGTTCTACGGCTCTGACAGCTTTCAACCGTCAATGGATTGTTTAATGCCCAAAAAAGACTATCCGAATCTCAATCGGGTCTCGGAAGTTTTTTACCCTTCGTTTTTTCGACACGTGGATTTCTGCGGTAAAACGGGATTACCGTGGCTGGTCTTCGATTTACCATCGCTGGAGAGTGGTGCACCATGGTACCGTTACGTTTCAAATCCATGCACGCATTTCACAAAGTCGTACGACACTGTTTCGCCATTTCGGACGGATGTTGCACCTTGCACCGTGGATGTTGCACCCTGTAGAAATCGATTATTCGGACGGCCATAACTTATGGCTCATTTAGATTTACGGGAGCCATACCAAGTCAAAACGAAGGCCTCAGTGAGTTCTACGGCTCTGACAGCTTTCAGCCGTCAATGGATTGTTTGATGCCCAAAAAAGACTATCCGAATCTCAATCGGGTCTCGGAAGTTTTTTACCCTTCGTTTTTTTCGACATGTGGATTTTTATGGTAAAACGGGATTACCGTGGTTGGTCTTCGATTTACCATCACTGGAGAGTGGTGCACCATGGTACCGTTTCGTTTCAAGTCCATGCACGCATTTCAAAAAGTCGTACGACGCTGTTTCGCCATTTTGGACGGATGTTGCACCTTGCACCGTGGATGTTGCACCCTGTAGATATCGATTATTCGGACGGCCATAACTTCTGCCTCGTTTAGAGTTACGGGAGCCACAACCAGTCAAAACGAAGGCCTCAACGAGTTCTACGGTTCTGATAGCTTTCAGCCGTCAATGGATTGTTTAATGCCCAAAAAAGACTATCCGAATCTCAATCGGGTCTAGGATGTTTTTTACCCTTCTTTTTTTCGACACGTGGATTTTTACGGTTAAACGGGATTACCGTGGCTGGTCTGTTTGCGTAAAAAATGGCCGCAAACACCCAAAGTCGTATGAGTTGATTGATTTTATGTTGTTCTTAGTGATTTGGGTGATTTATGCAAATATACGAAGAGCAGGGACTAAACTGTAAAAGACACACAGATTTATAGTGGTTCGGCCAGAACGTGCCTACGTCCACTTTATATGTTATTCTCCTTTTTCTCTTCAGATTACAAGTACAAAGCTTTGATTACAAGTATCTAAAGTTGTTTGAGAGTTCCTTCCAGGCTTGAGCTCTCAAACTTGTCCTCCATTGTTGTACCCCTGCCCCTCTATTTATAGAGTGAGGCTGGGGGTAGGGGTCTTGGATGCTTATAGCTGTTGGTGGGCCTGGGCTGATGCAGTTTGGACTGGCAACTTTCTGGTTCGGCGAGGCTTCATTCGGCATGGAGCTTGGAGAGAAGGATGGTTGGACCGGTGGTTGGTTGGTCCGGTGGAGCATGGGTTGAGTGGAGTTCGTTCGGTGATAGGAGTATGATCCGGTGGTAGTATGTTAGTGGACGGAGTGTTGGTTCGGTGTAGGATGAGTGGGCCGGTGGATTGGTCCGGTGATGGAGGAGGCAGGTTGGTTCGGTATTGAGGTGGAGAGGCTTGGTTCGGCATTGCTTGTACCGGTATGCCGAATGGAGTTGTGTTGGGAACGCCGGATGGGAACGCCGAATGAGACGACTAGGAATGCCGAACGAGCTTTAGGCCTTAGTGCCGAATGCCTCGTATACTTGCATAGCCGAATGAACATGAGGGTATGAGGCCGAATGGACTTGGTATTCGGGAACTCTGGACTTAGGTACGCTTGCTGGTTGCTCCTTCTTAGCTCGATCGTGGTGGAGACGCGCTCAACATTGATATTCCAGTTTTGACCAAAAAATGGGATAACACTTTGCCCCCCAAAATATGCCTTGCGGTAGGAAGGCGTGTTTTGTAATGCCATGAGCTGGATGTTCATATCCTGTCATCAACCTGTAAAGAACTTGATAGTTTATATGGCCCCAACTGATGACCGTTCGGGATCGAGCTATTTGGGATGAAGCGCGGCCGTTCATGATCAAGCGCCTAACTTCAAATGACGATCGTTCGTGATCAAGTCATTCGAGGGAAAGTGCGACCCTGCGCGGTCAAGCGCGTAAATCCATGCGTCGATCGTACGGGATCGAGTCATCTGCAGTGAAATGTGACCGTTCAAGGTCAAGCGCTTTACTTCAAATGACGACCGTTCGCGATCGAGTCATTCGAGGTAAAGTGCGACAGTGCGCGGTCGAGTCTGTATGTCCACGCGTCGATCGTTCGAGACCGAGCCATTTGTGATGAAATGTGACCGTTCAGGGTCAAGCGCCTAACTTCAAATGACGATCGTTCGTGATCAAGTCATTCGAGGTAAGGTGCGACAGTGTGCGGTCAAGTGGCGGTCCTCAAATGACGACCGTTCGCGATCAAGCCATTTGAGGTAAGGTGAGTTGTGGGTGGCGGACCTCAAATGACGACCGTTCGCGATCGAGCCATTTGAGGTAAGATGAGTTGTGCCGTTCGAGGCGAGTGGTGCCGTTCGAGGCGAGTTGTGCCGTTCGAGGCGAGTTGTGACCGTTCGCGATCGGGTGCCGTTCGAGGCGAGTTGTGACTGTTCGAAGTCGGGTGCCGTTCGAGGCGAATTGTGACTGTTCGAAGTCGGGTGCCGTTCGAGGCGAATGAGTGTGCCCGGGGGGGACTTAATATTATCAGTGTTGGAGTCATTGTTTGGGGGAATTTTTCGAATCAAAGACTTCGGCAGTTCGTTGCCATGCAATAGGTGCTCGTGGACCGTTCGCGATCCAACGGGCATACAAGTAAATAATTTTTTCATAGAATTGTAAATGTTAAAGCAATAGTACCTTACAGCAGAAATGTCCAAACAGGAAGAATTCAGATGTTCAAATCAAAACAAAAGCAAAGCAAGGATGTCAAAGTGTAAGTTCCCACTTCGAAGCAGCCAATGATCATTCAGAGCATGCCTGGAGATCGTTCGCGATCTCGTACATGTGTAAATGATTTAATTGCTTTAGTGGAAGCTTACAACTTGTTCATCGTTATTTTAATCAAGCAATCAATGGATAATCAAATGGTGCCCTGATCCAGGGGCACCTCTAGCTGACGTAGAGGGCGGTTGCTCTGGCTCCACTGCTAGAGTTCGCCTCCTCACATACTGACGGAGCATACCGTTCCTGATATGCCCTTCCACCTCGTCCTTCAAATGCCTACAATCATTAGTGTTATGACCATTCAATTCATGAAATACACAAAACTTATCTGATTTTCTTTCGTCAGAGGTTGGATCCCTTCGCATTGGTCTACGATACGGAACCTGCCCCTTGGTATCCTGATAAATCCATTCCAAATTCTCATTCAGCTCTGCATAGGTGGTGAATCGTGGCTCTCTTCGTAGCCACTTTGTCCTATCATCATTATCCTCAGCCTTTCTTTTTCCTTTGCTAGTCTCCGCACCCTTTCCAGGTAGGTTTCCGCTCTTGATTGTGTAAACGTCATCTTCTTCCTCTCTTTCTGCACTAGCATCTTCCAAACGCAGAAACTTTTCAGCCTCATGATAGAATTCTCCCAGATTCATAGGCGGGTCCTTGGTTAATGAATTCTTGAACTCTGTATTGCCAGCTATTCCAGATACAGCCGCCATCATGACCATAGATGGATCTGGTCGATCCACTGATGCTGCCGCCGCATTAAATCGCGTTAGAAAGCTCCTCAAAGTCTCTCCAGTTTTCTGTTTCAAGGTTGCCAAGGTCATCACATTCTTGGGTCTCGCAATATGAACCCTGAATTGTCTCATGAATTTCTCAGTTAAATCTGCCCACGTTCCTATGGAGCCGCTCTCCAGTTGTCTAAACCATAACGCTGCAATGTCCGTCAAATACAGTGGAAAGCACCGGGCCATAACCTCCTCTGATGCCCCCAGCACTTCCATATGTCTCATATACTTCGTTAGATGGACCGTGGGGTCCGTTTTCCCGTTGTACATGTCTAATGATGGTAGCTTGAATTCTGGTGGGTTCCTAGCCATCCTAATCGTAGAAGAAAAAGGACTCCTGTTTACATCTTCCAAGTCTCTGTTTACTAAACCGCCTCTCATAGCTCTTCTAACCATCTCTGCTAATCTGTCATTGTCTCCAAGCTGTAGTTCTCGTTCACTGCCTTCGACCTGCCCCCCGAGTCCACGGGAGTTTCCATGTGTATGCCTCCCTGGCTGAACGTTCATTCCTCTATTGCTACCAGGTGGCTCGGATGCCCCCATCTCACTTCCCGGGGTTGGATCAACATGCTCTGCGTGAGTGCCCCCTAGTTCTGGTGCTGCGCCAGATGGTCCTGCTCCGTTCTGAATTCCAGTTGCTCCTTGGATTTGTGCTCCAATTTGCCCAATTTGCTGATGTAAGTTCTGGATCATCTCTTCTTGTCTTCTCATCATGGCCTCCATCTCATCCCTAGTGATGAAGATCGATGCTTGATTCCCTCCTGAGGAAGCCTCTTGACTTCCTTGGTGTTCACTTCTCTCTGGCCATTGCCTTTTACTTGTTTGTCTCGTCATAACTCTTAGATCTGAACTCTTAGATTTTCAAATTCAACTTCTATCCGATGTAGCGGAAGTTGATCCTTCTCAGTGAAAGCACCAAAATGTTTGCGTAAAAAATGGCCGCAAACACCCAAAGTCGTATGAGTTGATTGATTTTATGTTGTTCTTAGTGATTTGGGTGATTTATGCAAATATATGAAGAGCAGGGACTAAACTGTAAAAGACACACAGATTTATAGTGGTTCGGCCAGAACGTGCCTACGTCCACTTTATATGTTATTCTCCTTTTTCTCTTCAGATTACAAGTACAAAGCTTTGATTACAAGTATCTAAAGTTGTTTGAGAGTTCCTTCCAGGCTTGAGCTCTCAAACTTGTCCTCCATTGTTGTACCCCTGCCCCTCTATTTATAGAGTGAGGCTGGGGGTAGGGGTCTTGGATGCTTATAGCTGTTGGTGGGCCTGGGCTGATGCAGTTTGGACTGGCAACTTTCTAGTTCGGCGAGGCTTCATTCGGCATGGAGCTTGGAGAGAAGGATGGTTGGACCGGTGGTTGGTTGGTCCGGTGGAGCATGGGTTGAGTGGAGTTCGTTCGGTGATAGGAGTATGATCCGGTGGTAGTATGTTAGTGGATGGAGTGTTGGTTCGGTGTAGGATGAGTGGGCCGGTGGATTGGTCCGGTGATGGAGGAGGCAGGTTGGTTCGGTATTGAGGTGGAGAGGCTTGGTTCGGCATTGCTTGGACCGGTATGCCGAATGGAGTTGTGTTGGGAACGCCGGATGGGAACGCCGAATGAGACGACTAGGAATGCCGAACGAGCTTTAGGCCTTAGTGCCGAATGCCTCGTATACTTGCATAGCCGAATGAACATGAGGGTATGAGGCCGAATGGACTTGGTATTCGGGAACTCTGGACTTAGGTACGCTTGCTGGTTGCTCCTTCTTAGCTCGATCGTGGTGGAGACGCGCTCAACATTGATATTCCAGTTTTGACCAAAAAATGGGATAACATGGTCTTTGATTTACCATCGCTGGAGAGTGGTCCACCATGGTACAGTTCCGTTTCAAACCCATGCACGCATTTCAAAATGTCGTACGACACTGTTTCGCCATTTCGGACGGATGTTGCACCTTGCACCGTGGATGTTGCACCCTGTAGATATCGGTTATTTGGACGGCCATAACTTCTGCCTCGTTTCGAGTTACGGGATCCATAACCAGTCAAAACGAAGGCCTCAATGTGTTCTACGACTCTGACTGCTTTCAACCGTCAATGGATTGTTTAATGCCCAAAAAAGACTATCCGAATCTCAATCGGGTCTCGGAAGTTTTTTACCCTTCGTTTTTTCGAAACGTGGGTTTTTACGGTAAAACGGGATTACCGTGGCTGGTCTTCGATTTACCATCACTGGAGAGTGGTGCACCATGGTACCGTTCTGTTTCAAATCCATGCACGCATTTCAAAATGTCGTACGACACTATTTTGCCATTTCGGACGGATGTCGCACCTTGCACCGTGGATGTTGCACCCTGTAGATATCGATTATTCGGACGGCCATAACTTCTGGCTCGTTTAGAGGTACGGGAGCCATAACCAGTCAAAACGAAGGCCTCAGTGAGTTCTACGGCTCTGACTTCTTTCAGCCGTCAATCGATTGTTTAATGCCCAAAAAAGACTATCCGAATCTCAATCGGGTCTCGAAAGTTTTTTACCCTTCGTTTTTTCGAACCGTGGATTTTTACGGTAAAACTGGATTACCGTGGCTGGTCTTCGATTTACCATCGCTAGAGAGCGGTGCACCATGGTACCATTCCATTGCAAATCCATGCACGCATTTCAAAAAGTCGTACGACACTGTTTCACCATTTCGGACGGATGTTGCACCTTGCACCGTGGATGTTGCACCCTGTAGATATCGATTATTCAGACGACCATAACTTCTGCCTCGTTTAGAGTTACTGGAGGCATAACGAGTCAAAACGAAGGCCTCAGCGAGTTCTACGGCTCTTACAGCTTTCAGCCGTCAATGGATTGTTTAATGCCCAAAAAAGACTATCCGAATCTCAATCGGGTCTAGGAAGTTTTTTACCCTTCGTTTTATCGACACGTGGATTTTTATGGTAAAACGGGATTACCTTGGCTGGTCTGCGATTTACCATCGCTGGAAAGTGGTGCACCATGTTACCGTTCCGTTACAAATCCATGCACGCATTTCAAAAAGTCGTACGACACTGTTTCGCCATTTCGGACGGATGTTGCACCTTGCACCGTGGATGCTGCACCCTGTAGATATCGATTATTCGGACGGCCATAACTTCTGCCTTGTTTAGAGTTACGGGAGCCATAACCAGTCAAAACGAAGGCATCAGTGTGTTCTACGGCTCTGACAGCTTTCAACCGTCAATGGATTGTTTAATACCCAAAAAGAATATCCGAAACTCAATCGGGTCTCGGAAGTTTTTTACCCTTCGTTTTTTCGACACGTGGATTTTTACGGTAAAACGGGATTGCCGTGGCTGGTCTTCGATTTACCATCGCTGGAGAGTGGTGCACCATGGTACCGTTCCGTTTCAAATCCATGCACGCATTTCAAAAAGTCGTACAACACTATTTTGCCATTTCGGACGGATGTTGCACCTTGCACCGTGGATGTTGCATCCTGTAGATATCGATTATTCGGACGGCCATAACTTCTGCCTCGTTTAGAGTTACGGGAGCCATAACCAGTCAAAACGAAGGCCTCAATGAGCTCTACGGTCTGACAGCTTTCAGCCGTAAATGGATTGTTTAATGCCTAAAAAAGACTATCCGAATCTCAATCGGGTTTAGGAAGTTTTTTACCCTTCGTTTGTTCGACACGTGGATTTTTACGATAAAACAAGATTACTGTGGCTGGTCTTCGATTTACCATCGCTGGAGAGTGGTGCACCGTGGTACTGTTCCATTTCAAATCCATGCACGCATTTCAAAAAGTCGTACGACACTGTTTCGCCATTTCGGACGGATGTTGCACCTTGCACCGTGGATGTTGCACCCTATTGATATCGATTATTCGGACGGCCATAACTTCTGCCTCGTTTAGAGTTACGGGAGCCATAACCAGTCAAAACGAAGGCCTCAGTGAGTTCTATGGCTCTGACAGCTTTCAACCGACAATGGATTGATTAATGCCAAAAAAAGACTATCCGAATCTCAATCGGGTCTCGGATGTTTTTTACCTATTTTTTTTTTCGACACTTGGATTTTTACGGTAAAACGGGATTACTGTGGTTGGTCTTCGATTTACCATCGCTGGAGAGTGGTGTACCATGGTACCATTTCGTTTCAAATCCATGCAGGCATTTCAATAAGTCGTACGACGCTGTTTCGCCATTTCGGACGGATGTTGCACCTTGCACCGTGGATGTTGCACCTAGCACCGTGGATATCGGTTATTCGTACGGTCATAACTTCTGGCTCGTTTAGAGTTACGGGAGCCATAACCAGTCAAAACGAAGGCCTCAGTGAGTTCTACGGCTCTAACAGCTTTCATCCATCAATGGATTGTTTAATGCCCAAAAAAGGCTATCCGAATCTCAATCGGGTCTCGGAAGTTTTTTACCCTTCGTTTTTTCGACACGTGGATTTTTACGGTAAAACGGGATTACCGTGGCTGGTCTTTGATTTACCATCGCTGGAGAGTGGTGCACCATGGTAGCGTTCCATTTCAAATCCATACACGCATTTCAAAAAGTCGTACGACACTGCTTCGCCATTTCGGACGGATGTTGCACCTTGCACCGTGGATGTTGCACCCTGTAGATATCGATTATTCGGACGGCAATAACTTCTGCCTCGTTAAGAGTTACGGGAGCCATAACCAGTCAAAACGAAGGCCTCAGTGAGTTCTACGGCTCTGACAGCTTTCAGCCGTCAATGGATTATTTAATGCCCAAAAAAGATATCCGAATCTCAATCGGGTCTTTGAAGTTTTTACCCTTCGTTTTTTCGACACGTGGATTTTTACGGTAAAACGGGATTACCGTGGCTGGTCTTCGATTTACCATTGCTGGAGAGTGGTGCACCATGGTACCATTCCGTTTCAAATCCATGCAAGCATTTCAAAAATTCGTACGACACTGTTTCGCCATTTCGGACGGATGTTGGACCTTGCACCGTGGATGTTGCACCCTGTAGATATCGATTATTCGGACGGCCATAACTTCTGCCTCGTTTAGAGTTACGGGAGCCATAACCAGTCAACACGAAGGCCTCAGTGAGTTCTACGGCTCTGACAGCTTTCACCCGTCAAGGATTGTTTAATGCCCAAAAAAGACTATCCGAATCTCAATCGGGTCTCGGAAGTTTTTTACCCTTTGTTTTTTCGACACGTGGATTTCTGCGGTAAAACGGGATTACCGTGGCTGGTCTTCGATTTACCATCACTGGAGAGTGGTGCACCATGGTACCGTTCCGTTTCAAATCCATGCACGCATTTCAAAAAGTCGTACGACACTGTTTCGCTATTTTGGACGGATGTTGCACCTTGCACCGTGGATGTTGCACCCTGTAGATATCGATTATTCGGACGGCAATAACTTATGGCTCGTTTAGATTTACGGGAGCCATACCCAGTCAAAACGAAGGCCTCAGTGAGTTTTACGGCTCTGACAGCTTTCAGCCGTCAATGGATTGTTTGATGCCCAAAAAAGACTATCCGAATCTCAATCGGGTCTCGGAAGTTTTTTACCCTTCGTTTTTTTCGACATGTGGATTTTTATGGTAAAACGGGATTACCGTGGTTGGTCTTCGATTTACCATCGCTGGAGAGTGGTGCACCATGGTACCGTTTCGTTTCAAGTCCATGCACGCATTTCAAAAAGTCGCACGACGCTGTTTCGCCATTTTGGACGGATGTTGCACCTTGCATCGTGGATGTTGCACCCTGTAGATATCGATTATTCGGACGGCCATAACTTCTGCCTCGTTTAGAGTTACGGGAGCCACAACCAGTCAAAACGAAGGCCTCAACGAGTTCTACGGCTTTGATAGCTTTCAGCCGTCAATGGATTGTTTAATGCCCAAAAAAGACTATCCGAATCTCAATCGGGTCTAGGATGTTTTTTACCCTTCTTTTTTTCGACACGTGGATTTTTACGGTAAAACGGGATTACCGTGGCTGGTCTTTGATTTACCATCGCTGGAGAGTGGTACACCATGGTACCGTTCCGTTTCAAATCCATGCACGCATTTCAAAATGTTGTACGACACTGTTTCGCCATTTCGGACGGATGTTGCACCTTGCACTGTGGATGTTGCACCCTGTAGATATCGGTTATTCGGACGGCCATAACTTCTGCCTCATTTAGAGTTACGGGAGCCATAACTAGTCAAAACGAAGGCCTCATTGAGTTCTACGGCTCTGACAGCTTTCACCCGTCAATGGATTGTTTAATGCCCAAAAAAGACTATCCGAATCTCAATCGGGTCTCGGAAGTTTTTTACCCCTCGTTTTTTCGACACGTGGATTTTGATGGTAAAACGGGATTACCGTGGCTGGTCTTCGATTTACCATCGCTGGAGAGTGGTGCACCATGGTACCGTTCCGTTTCAAATCCATGCACACATTTCAAAAAGTCGTACGACGCTGTTTCGCCATTTCGGACGGATGTTGCACCTTGCACCGTGGATGTTGCACCCTGTAGATATCGATTATTCGGACGGCAATAACTTCTGCCTCGTTAAGAGTTACGGGAGACATAACCAGTCAAAACGAAGGCCTCAGTGAGTTCTACGGCTCTGACAGCTTTCATCCGTCAATGGATTGTTTAATGCCCAAAAAAGATATCCGAATCTCAATCGGGTCTCGGAAGTTTTTTACCCTTCGTTTTTTCGACACGTGGATTTTTACGGTAAAACGGGATTACCGTGGCTGGTCTTCGATTTACCATCGCTGGAGAGTGGTGCACCATGGTACCATTCCGTTTCAAATCCATGCACACATTTCAAAAAGACGCACGACACTGTTTTGCCATTTCGAACGGATGTTGCACCTTGCACCGTGGATGTTGCACCCTGTAGATATCGATTATTCGGACGGCCATAACTTCTGCCTCGTTTAGAGTTACGGGAGCCATAACCAGTCAACACGAAGGCCTCAGTGAGTTCTACGGCTCTGACAGCTTTCACCCGTCAAGGATTGTTTAATGCCCAAAAAAGACTATCCGAATCTCGATCGGGTCTCGGAAGTTTTTTACCCTTTGTTTTTTCGACACGTGGATTTCTACGGTAAAATGGGATTACCGTGGCTGGTCTTCGATTTACCATTGCTGGAGAGTGGTGCACCATGATACTGTTCCGTTTCAAATCCATGCACGCATTTCAAAAAGTCGTAAGACACTGTTTCGCCATTTCGGACGGAAGTTGCACCTTGCACCGTGGATGTTGCACCCTGTAGATATCGATTATTCGGACGGCCATAACTTCTGGCTCGTTTAGATTTACGGGAGCCATAACCAGTCAAAATAAAGGCCTCAGTGAGTTCTACGGCTCTGACAGCTTTCAGCCGTCAATGGATTGTTTGATGCCCAAAAAAGACTATCCGAATCTCAATCGGGTCTCGGAAGTTTTTTACCCTTCGTTTTTTTCGACATGTGGATTTTTATGGTAAAATGGGATTACCGTGGTTGGTCTTCGATTTACCATCGCTAGAGAGTGGTGCACCGTGGTACGGTTTCGTTTCAAGTCCATGCACGCATTTTAAAAAGTCGTACGACGCTGTTTCGCCATTTTGGACGGATGTTGCACCTTGCACCGTGGATGTTGCACCCTGTAGATATCGATTATTCGGACGGCCATAACTTCTGCCTCGTTTAGAGTTACGAGAGTCATAACCAGTCAAAACGAAGGCCTCAGCGAGCTCTACGGCTCTAATAGCTTTCAGCCGTCAATGGATTGTTTAATGCCCAAAAAAGACTATCCGAATCTCAATCGGATCTAGGATGTTTTTTACCCTTCTTTTTTTCGACACGTGGATTTTTACGGTAAAACGGGATTACCGTGGCTGGTCTTTGATTTACCATCGCTGGAGAGTGGTACACCATGGTACCGTTCCGTTTCAAATCCATGCACGCATTTCAAAAAGTCGTACGACACTGTTTCGCCATTTTTGACGGATGTTGCACCTTGCACCGTGGATGTTGCACCCTGTAGATATCGATTATTCGGACGGCCATAACTTCTAGCTCGTTTAGAGTTACGGGAGCCATAACCAGTCAAAACGAAGGCATCATTGAGTTCTACGGCTCTGACAGCTTTCACCCGTCAATGGATTGTTTAATGCCCAAAAAAGACTATCCGAATCTCAATCGGGTCTTGGAAGTTTTTTACCCTTCGTTTTTTCGACACGTGGATTTTGACGGTAAAACGGGATTACCGTGGCTGGTCTTCGATTTACCATCGCTGGAGAGTGGTGCACCACGGTACCGTTCCGTTTCAAATCCATGCACACATTTCAAAAAGTCGTACAACGCTGTTTTTCCATTTCGGACGGATGTTGCACCTTGCACCGTGGATGTTGCACCCTGTAGATATCGATTATTCGGACGGCCATAACTTCTGCCTCGTTTAGAGTTACGGTAGCCATAACCAGTCAAAACGAAGGGCTTAGTGAGTTCTACGGCTCTGACAGCTTTCAGCCGTCAATGGATTGTTTAATGCCCGAAAAAGACTATCTGAATCTCAATCGGGTCTACGAAGTTTTTTACCCTTCGTTTTTTCGACACGTGGATTTTTATGGTAAAACGGTATTACCGTGGCTGGTCTTCGATTTACCATCGCTGGAGAGTGGTGTACCATGGTACCGTTCCGTTTCAAATCCATGCACGCATTTCAAAAAGTCGTATGACATTGTTTCGCCATTTCGGACGGATGTTGCACCTTGCACCGTGGATGTTGCACCTTGTAGATATCGATTATTCGGACGGCCATAACTTCTGCCTCGTTTAGAGTTACGGGAGCCATAAACAGTCAAAACGAAGGCCTCAGTGAGTTCTACGGCTCTGACAGCTTTCAGTCTTCGCTGGATTGTTTAATGCCCAAAAAAGACTATCCGAATCTCAATCGGGTCTCGGAAGTTTTTTACCCTTCGTTTTTTTCGACACGTGGATTTTTACCGTAAAACGGGATTACCGTGGGTGGTCTTCAGTTTACCATCGCTGGAGAGTGGTGCACCATGGTACCGTTTCATTTCAAATCCATGCACACATTTCAAAAAGTCGTACGACGCTGTTTCGCCATTTCGGACGGATGTTGCACCTTGCACCGTGGATGTTGCACCCTGTAGATATCGATTATTCGGACGGCCATAACTTCTGCCTCGTTTAGAGTTACGGGAGCCATAACTAGTCAAAACGAAAGCCTTAGTAAGTTCTACGGCTCTGACAGCTTTCAGTCGTCAATGGATTGTTTAATGCCCAAAAAAGACTATCCGAATCTCAATCAGGTCTCGGTAGTTTTTTACCCCTCGTTTTTTGGACACGTGGATTTTTACGGTAAAACGGGATTACCGTGGCTGGTCTTCGATTTACCATCGCTAGAGAGTGGCGCACCATGGTACCGTTCCGTTTCAAATCCATGCATGCATTTCAAAAGGTCGTACGACACTGTTTCGCCATTTCGGACGGATGTTGCACCTTGCACCGTGGATGTTGCACCCTGTAGATATCGATTATTCGGACGGCCATAACTTCTGGCTCGTTTAGAGTTACAGGAGCCATAACCAGTCAAAATGAAGGCCTCTGTGAGTTCTACGGCTCTGACAGTTTTCAGCCGTCAATGGATTGTTTAATGCCCAAAAAAGACTATCCGAATCTCAATCGGGTCTCGGAAGTTTTTTACCCTTCGTTTTTTCGACACGTGGATTTTTACGGTAAAACGGGATTACCGTGGCTGGTCTTCAATTTACCATCGCTGGAGAGTGGTGCACCATAGTACCATTCCTTTTCAAATCCATGCACCCATTTCAAAAAGTCGTACGACACTGTTTCGCCATTTCGGACGGATGTTGCACCTTGCACCGTGGATGTTGCACCCTGTAGATATCGATTATACGGACGGCAATAACTTCTGGCTCGTTTAGAGTTACGGGAGCCATAAACAGTCAAAACGAAGGCCTTTGTGAGTTCTACGGCTCTGACAGTTTTCATCCGTCAATGGCCTGTTTAATGCCCAAAAAAGACTATCCGAATCTCAATCGGGTCTAGGAAGTTTTTTACCCTTCGTTTTTTCGACACGTGGATTTTTACGGTAAAACGGGATTACCGTGCTTGTCTTCGATTTACCATCGCTGGAGAGTGGTGTACCATGGCACCGTCTCGTTTCGAATCCATGCATGCATTTCAAAAAGTCGTACGACACTGTTTCGCCATTTCGGACGGATGTTGCGCCTTGCACCGTGGATGTTGCACCCTATAGATATCGATTATTCGGACGGCCATATCTTCTGCATCATTTTGAGTTACGGGAGCCATAACTAGTCAAAACGAAGGCCTCGGTGAGTTCTACAGCTATAACAGCTTTCAGCCGTCAATGGATTGTTTAATGCCCAAAAAAGACTATCCGAATCTCAATCGGGTCTAGGAAGTTTTTTCCCTTCGTTTTTTGGACACGTGGATTTTTACGGTAAAATGGGATTACCGTGGCTGGTCTTCGATTTACCATTGCTGGAGAGTGGTGCACCATGGTACCGTTCCATTTCAAATCCATGCACGCATTTCAAAAGGTCGTACGACACTGTTTCGCCATTTCGGACGGATGTTGCACCTTGCACCGTGGATGTTGCACCCTGTAGATATCGATTATTCGGACGGCCATAACTTCTGCCTCGTTTAGAGTTACGGGAGCCATAACCAGTCAAAACGAAGGTCTATGTGAGTTCTACGGCTTTGAAGGATTTCAGCCGTCAATGGATTGTTTAATTCTCAAAAAAGACTATCCGAATCTCAATCGGGTCTCGGAAGTTTTTTACCCTTCGTTTTTTCGACACGTGGATTTTTACGGTAAAACGGGATTACCGTGGCTGGTCTTCGATTTACCATCGCTGGAGAGTGGTGCACCATGGTACAATTCCGTTTCAAATCCATGCACGCATTTCAAAAAGTCGTACGACAATGTTGCGCCATTTCGGACAGATGTTGCACCATGTACCGTGGATGTTGCACCCTGTAGATATCAATTATTCGGACGGCCATAACTTCTGCCTCGTTTAGAGTTACGGGAGCCATAACCAGTCAAAACGAAGACCTCAGTGAGTTCTACGGCTCTGAAGGCTTTCAGCCGTCAATGGATTGTTTAATTCCCAAAAAAGACTATCCAAATCTCAATCGGGTCTCGGAAGTTTTTTACCCGTCGTTTTTTCGACACGTAGATTTTTACGGTAAAACGGGATTACTGTGGCTGGTCTTCGATTTACCATCACTGGAGAGTGGTGCACCATGGTACCGTTCCGTTTCAAATCCATGCATGCATTTCAAAAAGTCGTGCGACACTGTTTCGCCATTTCGGACGGATGTTGCACCTTGCACCGTGGATGTTGCACCCTGTAGATATCGATTATTCGGACGGCCATTACTTCTGGCTCGTTTAGAGTTACGGGTGCCATAACCAGTCAAAACGAAGGCCTCTATGAGTTCTACGGCTGTGACAGCTTTCACCGTCAATGGATTGTTTAATGCCCAAAAAAGACTATCCGAATCTCAATCGGGTCTCGGAAGTTTTTTACCCTTCGTTTTTTCGGCACGTGGATTTTTACGGTAAAACGCGATTACCGTGGCTGGTCTTCGATTTACCATCGCTGGAGAGTGGTGCACCATGGTACCGTTACATTTCAAATCCCTGCACGCATTTCAAAAAGCCGTACGACACTGTTTCGCCATTTCGAACGGATGTTGCACCTTGCACCGTGGATGTTGCACCCTGTAGATATCGATTATTCGGATGGCCATAACTTCTGCCTCGTTTAGAGTTACGGGAGCCATAACCAGTCAAAACGAAGGCCTCAGTGAGTTCTACGGCTCTGACAGCTTTCAGCCATCAATGGATTGTTTAATGCCCAAAAAAGACTATCCGAATCTCAATCGAGTCTCGGATGTTTTTTACCCTTTGTTTTTTTCGACACGTGGATTTTTACGGTAAAACAGGATTACCGTGGTTGGTCTTTGATTTACCATCGCTGGAGAGTGGTGCACCATGGTACCGTTTCGTTTCAAATCCATGCACGCATTTCAAAAAGTCGTACGACACTGTTTCGCCATTTCGGACGGATGTTGCACCTTGCACCGTGGATGTTGCACCCTGTAGATATCGATTATTCGGACGGCCATAACTTCTGGCTCGTTTAGAGTTACGGGAGCCATAACCAGTCAAAACGAAGGCCTTAGTGAGTTCAACGGCTTTGACAGCTTTCAGCCGTCAATGGATTGTTTAATGCCCAAAAAAGACTATCTGAATCTCAATCGGGTTGATATGCACGTAATTGTGCATATATTTACATCCGTATTTTATCTCTTTTTATTTAAATAATCATCATATTTGGGAATTTTAACGTGTTTAAAACCAAAATTCAATTATTTCCAACCATCATATTTTCATCTTCATTCTGGGGCAAAACGGTCATTTTGTGCATGTGTCCATATAAGAATTTTTACTTGGACATTTTTTGATAATTTTTATAGGAATTTGGATGCATATGGAAGAGGCTTATATGAAGATATATGCATGCACAAATGAATACAAAGGAAAGAAGAGGGAAATAATTCAAGCCATGAACATGGAGGACCCCACCCACTTACCTAAAAGTACAATTTGGAGCTAATGGACAACTAAGTGGAGGTTAAAGCTTCATGCAAAACAAATGATGGATTAATTAGTGGTTAATGGTTACTTGTTGGCCACACTTCCTAAAGGGCATTTTAGGTAGCCCCCTAAAAATAGAATTAGGGTTTTATGCATGTATATATAGCCCACTTATGTATATGAAACTATCATCTACTCTTTCATTTTACTTAGGAAATTAAGAAATCAAAGTGTAAGCTCAATGTTCTATGAAATAAAAATGGTATTTGCGCCAAAATTGGTCACAAACCCCCAAGTATTGTGAAAACACCAGTGTTGGAATATAAATCAGCAATATCCAAACACAAATCATAGATTTAAGCAAGCAACACGCAGTAAAATAGAAATTACGAACGAGAACACACAATTTATAGTGGTTCGACTATCTCCAGCCTACGTCCACTTCAAAGGTTTTAACTTTTATAGATGTTCTTCGCTGATTACTCTTGATTACAGTGGATTACAGTTGATGATAGCCTTGAAATCTGAATACAATAATGATAATGAAGTATGTAATTCAATCCGGCAGAGTCTGGACGTTCAATGGTGGAAGCTCCCAAAAGTCCCCCTTTCTGTTGGCTCTGGGGCTCTATTTATAGGCGTTGGAGGCCAAGATCCCGCTCAAACTTCGGGAGACTTCTTCTGGCATGTGAGTGGGCCCACGCGACCGACCCCACCAAGTTTCGTCTCGATCTGACATCGTTTCGAAGTGATTTCGAACCCATCAAGAAATGGTCCAATCGAGCTGAAACTTGGCAGGAGCAATCTTTATCTTGTATGTAAGCTACTATGAAAATTTCGTTGCATTTGGATCAGTAGATTGGAAGATATGATGGATTCAAAATGGGGTTTCTCGTGATGGCTGTGTTGTTCGAAACCATGCTTTCGAACCGATGGTTTCGAATCCACGGTGGCACGTGTCTTCGTGTCGACGTGGAGCGCACACTTCGCTTCGATCCGGGTTTCGCTCCGAGTTGAATGCTTCGACTCGATATATCTCGGCGCATTCGAACCGATGGAAGACACGTCATCATGGTGTGTTGACCCAGTGGGTTCGAACTGGACTTCGTGATGGGTTCGAACTGGACCTCTGTAATGGGTTCGAACTGGACTTCGTGATGGGTTCGAACTGGACCTCTGTGATGGGTTCGAACTAGACTTCGTGATGGGTTTGAACTGGACCTCGTGATGGGTTCGAACTGGACTTCGTGATGGGTTTGAACTGGACCTCCGTGATGGGTTCGAACTGGACCTCTGTGATGGGTTCGAACTGGACGTCGTGATGGGTTCGAACTGGATGTCGTGATGGGTTCGAACTGGACCTCTGTGATGGGTTCGAACTGGACTTCGTGATGGGTTCGAACTGGACTTCGTGATGGGTTCGAACTGGACCTCTGTGATGGGTTCGAACTCGACTTCGTGATGGGTTCGAACTGGACCTCTGTGATGGGTTCGAACTGGGCAACGTCCATCCCTCTTAACTCGCATCCATCATAACTTAAGCATACGACCTCGGATTGACTTGAAATTTGAGTTGTGGACTTCTATGATCTCTCTTGTCATGTCCTATCAATTGTGGCCCGATCCGGACTCGGACAAAATTCATCGATATCCATGGTTATCCTGCAATGCATGGTCGATATTCAAGAATAATAATCATCGATTTTTAGTAAATTTTGGGTATCTCAACTTTGCCAAAAGTTGGGATAACATTTTGCCCCCCAAAACATGCCCTTTTGTAAAAGGTATGTTTTGAACGGTCTTATATCAAGTGTAATAAATTCATGTTTCATCCATAGCTGTGGTGTTGTCAATCAAGTTTATGGCTGTTCGAAGCCAAATCAGCATCCGTTCTTTCCGTAGAAGTTGAGGATGAAGTTTCATAGTCTCTCTGGACTGTTATTGGCTTCTCTGAACCCTTACTAAGTCCATTCTAGAGTTAGTGACTGAATAGAAAGATCCTATTGCACTCTGGCGTTGCCTTCTTTCCCTTGCACTCTTGTCCCGGTTAGGACATATAGCAATGTCATGGTCATTCTAGACCGATCATAACCTCTCCGGGCTCTTGCTGGATCCCATCCTGTCACTCTCTGGTGAAGGGGAAACAGCGCTTAAGTGAGTTGATCCTGTCGCTCTCCGACGAAGCAACTCACTTCTTGCACTCCGGTTCAGTGTATCTGAACATTAAGCGATGTCTTGGTCGTTTGAGACCGATCAGCCTCTCCAGGCTCTTGCTGGATCCCATCCTGTCACTCTCCGGTGAAGGGGAAACAGCGCTTAAATGAGTTGATCCTGTCGCTGTTCGGCGAAGCAACTCACTTCTTGCACTTCGGACCCCGCCTCTCCGGGTAGGGTCATAAAGCGATCACGTTTATATTGAAATTTAATGTTCATCCTTTGACTCTCCGGTCAAAAGGTTTATTGTAAAAAGTTCTAATCTATTTATTAAAATTCGAGTTCTAGATGTTCAATCTCAAACATCATAAAAAAGCTAAACATTGCCTCTCCGGGCATATCGGTTTATCTCCATCTCAGAGCATGCCTAGGGATCTCTGCGGTTCCAGTACATGTGTAAGTGGAGTAACCGTTTTATTCTGAAAATAAATCTAAATGAAATTATTCGACCAAAGTCCAAACCCTGGACTTGGCCCTTGCCATCTTTAATCAGTTGATGACGAGTCGTGATCCTGATCCAGGATCGTTCCTGTTAGGTAGAGGCGGTAGTCGTTCAGGTCTTGCTGCCGTTGTCCGTTCTCTGACAAATTGTGGCAATCTACCACCCCTAGCATGTTCTTCCACCTCATCCTTTAGGTGGCGGCATTCATCTGTAGTGTGCCCATCCAGCTCATGGAATAGGCAGTATTTTCCAGTCCTGCGCTCCCGCTCAGTGGGATCCCTTATAGGTGGCTTTCGATAGGGGAGTTGCCCCCGAGTTTCAGTGTAAATTCTTTCTAGGCCTGCAGTCAGATCGGTGTACTGCCTGAATCTTGGTTCTCGGAATTTCTTCTGTTTATCAGGACCATCATGTCTGTCATCCTGTTTCCTCTTTCCCTTGTCCGCTCCGGACTGTTCTCTGGACGTTCCTACGCTTTGTGTGGTATTTACTTCACGACTCTCGGTTCGTGATTCTTCTAACCGAATGAACTTTTCAGCTTTATGAAAGAACTCTCCAAGATCTTGCGGTGGATCTTTAGTTAGAGAATCCTTAAATTTGGTGCCTTCCGCGACTCCTGCCACCGCCGCCATTAAAATCATTGATGGATCCGCGCGATCTACAGAAGTCACTATCACATTGAATCTTAACAGAAAATCTTTTATGGACTCTCCGGTCCTTTGCTTGATTGAAGCTAAAGTCATCACACTCTTGGGTCGCGTCACATGGACCCTAAACTGTCTCATGAAGCAGTCAACAAGATCGCTCCACGTTCCTATCGATCCAGTCTCCAGTTGTCTGAACCATAGTGCAGCTAAATCTGATAAATATAGAGGGAAGCATCGTGCCATCACTTCCTCGGATGCCCCCAGTACTTCCATGTGCCCGATATATCTGGTAATATGCATGGTCGGGTCTGATCTCCCGTCATAAGGTTCTAGTGCTGGCAATTTGAATTTTGGAGGGTTCCTTGCGTTTCGGATGTTCGGAGTGAACGGAATCCGACTAACTTCTTCCAGCCCTCCGCTAGGCAATCCTCCTCTCATGATTCTTCGCATCAGGCCAATCATTCTGTCGTCTTCATCTAGGGGTTGGCCCCTTGTCAAGTTCCTATCCTGCCCCCCCGAGCCTTGAAGGGAACTCCGGTACATATTCTTCTGGTGGCTCGTTAGCATAAGCATTGGCTCCAGCTTGTTGAGCTCCGTCTGTTGGTCTTCCAGTATCGGACCCTGAGGGTCTGCCCCCAAGGCCTTGTTGACCACCGTCAACTCCTATATTCTGGTCTTGAACTTGACCTTCATTGGCTTCTGCAATCCTGATTCCTTGTCCTGCACTCGTAGCTGTTGTAGTTGGTCCAAGGTTTTGCATGTTCGTCGCCCTCATTTGCTCGAGGAAATTCTGCAGCATCTCCTGTTGACTCTTCATCATGCTTTCGAGCAATGAATTAGCCATAGCCTCCATCTCGTCTCTAGTGATGTAGACGGAAGCTTGTCCTTCTCTTGATCCTGAGGATGCTTCTTGGCTTCCTCCTTGTTGGCTCCTATCAACCCTTTGTCTTGTTTGTCGAGTCATTGTTTCTGAATCGGAAGTCTTCGAACTCTTGAATCCGAACTCTGAATCTGATGTGGCGGGTGCTAGTCCCTCTCAATGAAAGCACCATAGTGTTTGCACCAAAATTGGTCACAAACCCCCAAGTATTGTGAAAGCACCAGTGTTGGAATACAGATCAGCAATATCCAAACACAAATCACAGATTTAAGCAAGCAACACGCAGTAAAATAGAAATTACGAACGAGAACACACAATTTATAGTGGTTCGGCTATCTCCGGCCTACGTCCACTTCAAAGGTTTTAACGTTTATTGATGTTCTTCGCTGATTAATCTTGATTACTGCGGATTACAGTTGATGATAGCCTTGAAATATGAATACAACAATGATAATGAAGTATGCAATTCAATCCGGCAGAGTCTGGACGTTCAATGGTGGAAGCTCCCAAAAGTCCCCCTTTCTGTTGGCTCTAGGGCTCTATTTATAGGAGTTGGAGGCCCAGATCTCGCTCAAACTTCGGGAGACTTCTTCTGGCACGTGAGTGGGCCCACGTGACCGACCCCACCAAGTTTCGTCTCGATCTGACATCGTTTCGAAGTGATTTCGAACCCATCAAGAAATGGTTCAATCGAGCTGAAACTTGGCAGGAGCAATCTTTATCTTGTATGTAAGCTACTGTGAAAATTTCGTTGCATTTGAATCAGTAGATTGGAAGATATGATGGTTTCAAAATGGGGTTTCTCGTGATGGCTGTGTTGTTCAAAACCATGCTTTCGAACCGATGGTTTCGAATCCATGGTGGCACCTGTCTTCGTGTCGACGTGGAGCGCACACTTCGCTTCGATCCGGGTTTCGCTCCGAGTTGAATGCTTCGACTCCATATATCTCGGCGCATTCGAACCGATGGAAGACACGTCATCATGGTTGGTTGACCCAGTGGGTTCGAACTGGACTTCGTGATGGGTTCGAACTGGACCTCTGTGATGGGTTCGAACTGGACTTCGTGATGGGTTCGAACTGGACCTCTGTGATGGGTTCGAACTGGACCTCGTGATGGGTTCGAACTGGACCTCGTGATGGGTTCGAACTGGACCTCTGTGATGGGTTCGAACTGGACTTCGTGATGGGTTCGAACTGGACTTTGTGATGGGTTCGAACTGGACTTCGTGATGGGTTCGAAGTGGACCTCTGTGATGGGTTCGAACTGGACTTCATGATGGGTTCGAGCTGGACCTCTGTGATGGGTTCGAACGGGGCAACGCCCATCCCTCTTAACTCAAATCCATCATAACTTGAGCATACGACCTCGGATTGACTTGAAATTTGAGGTGCGGACTTCTATGATCTCTCTTGTCATGTCCTATCAATTGTGGCCCGATCCGGACTCGGACAAAATTCATCGATATCCATGGTTATCCTGCAATGCATGGTCGATATTCAAGAATAATAATCATCGATTTTTAGTAAATTTTGGGTATCTCAACTTTGCCAAAAGTTGGGATAACAAATGGCTTCCAAGCCTCTTTCTTCTCTCTTTTCTACATGCTTTTCTTTGTTTTATTGTTAATGTTTTATTTCTATGCTCTCTTTTCCTTTATGTTCATAGCTTAGATTTACATTTGTGCAAGTATTAAGTAGCTAATCTCTTTTGCTTTCTTTGCTTATTTTCTAGTCTCTTTTCTTTTTAATGTTGAAATTTGTTTGTGTTGCTTCAATGCCACAAATGAGTAGCTAAACCCCTTCAATTTAGGGGTGATGAAGCTCTCTAACTTTATGTAATTTCAACATTTTTATGATGTATGATCTCTTTGTTTATGCTTCATGAATGTGAATTTTGATGTAAGTTTATACAAGTGGGTTTGATAGCTTATATTGCTTATGAAAATGAGCTATTCTTACTCAACATAAACACAATTTACATCAACATTTGCTAATTAATTTTTGATTATGAAATGAAAGTAAAAATGAAATTTGATGATCTATGTTACTAGTCACAATAGTAAATAGATCATACTTAAAATAGATTTTGCTTTGGCTTCTTTTTCATGAGAATTGTAAGTGGTATAATTGTTGTATTATAGTTTGATGGTTTGAGTTATGTTAACTAATAACATAAACAAACCATACTTATGATAAATGCAATGATTATTTCACTTAATATCAAAGTTAGAGATCATAAATTATGTGTTTGTTTATTTACAAAAATTTGAGAGTGGATTTGCCTCTAAATTGTTCTTTAGTCTAATAATTCTTGAATCACATTTTCTAGTGTTAGCCTCATAATTTCTAGTTAACAAATCCTCTTCGACTTTGGTATAATTTGATTGAATAGAATTTTAAAAATCATCAATTCCCTGTGGATCGACCCGTATTCGCCGCGTGCTACATTCGTACACCGTGCGCTTGCGGTATAAATTTTATTTCTAAATTCGTTCGACGGTTTTCTAATCCGATAGAATTTCCGTCGACGAACAAGTTTTTGGCGCCGTTGCCGGGGATTGTTTTGATTTTAAATTTTTATTCTTCGGATTATTTTTCTTTGTTTGATTTTGTGTGTGTTTGCATTTTCCTTGTAAAAAAATTGTGTTGTTGTGTGATCATTATTTTGTGTGTTTGTCCCTTGTTTTCTTGTTTGATTTGCATTTTTATTAGTTAAAAAAAAAGACACATTTCAGGAAAACAAAAAGAAAAAACATTTTAATACATTTTTCTTTCTTCTTTTTACAGCACTTGTACAAAATTTTCAAGTTGCATTTACAATTTCATTTTCTAATTTTACATTGCAGTTACTTTACAGACTCTAATCACCCCTATACACATACATTTCCACTCAAACTGTCATCACCACAGTCATCTTCTATCACCACATCCACTTCAGATACTTCCATCACACTTGCTACTGCTTGTCTCCCCTTTACCACTGTCTCTGTAAATCATCTACCCAGTTCTGTGCAACTGTGCATATCCAGCTCTGTTCAACATTTCCTTCACACTACAGTCAACTTCAGAAACCATACAACAACCCCTCTGTTTACTTGCCTGTCGACAAAACAAACTTTCAACTCACTTCTTCCTCCTACATTTCATCAACTTCTACATAGCCTACCATCAAATCACCAATTCTGTACACACAATTTTTCTGCCATTTTACCCACCCATTTCTCTGCAATTCATATACCATTGCCAGAAATTCACTGACATTCCTCAACTGCCTACAACCTTGCAGCACTTCAGCACTTCTAACTTCCTTGACCAATTCATCTACCACCTCTAACATCATAACAGGCTATACATTCTCACCACTGCCAACATTTCAACAACACAATTCCACCACCACAAACCAAGCACAACCAAAAAAAAAAAAAAAGAAGTTGCTGCACAGAAACATACCCATTACTATGCAACCATTACCATAAACGCTGCCTTCCACCTTCAGAACACCACAACCAAACATCGTGACCTCCTCTTGCAAGCACTGAACCTCCCAAAACACCAACTTCCATAAAACTGTGCCTTCAATCCATAATCCTTCCCACCATCTACCACAATCCTTCAAACAGCAAGTCTGATCAACTTCATCAATCACTGCATCCATTCCCCGACCACAATATCTGCTGCAACAAAACCACAAACATCCACAATCATCAACTTCATTCACCCAAACAGCAACCTCTGTGCACCGCCCAACAACAGTCACTGAAGCCACACAATCATTGACACCAAACAACCACCCACTTCAAAACACTTCCCATTCAACTACATCATTGCCAAATTCAACAATCACCTCGATACCACTTTCTCCAAATCGCCTCACCAACCCCACAACTAGAGCAACTACAACCGACAGTCCCTAACCCAGTGGAACCGCAACTTCTCAGACCTTCCATTTATATCATCTTAGCAACTTCAATGATCCCATCCACTGCTTCAACATCGCGAATCCACTGCTCTAATTACCTCATCGTTCCTTCGAATCTGCTTCGAAAATCGGTCGAACAAACTCGAACTCACCAATCGGCCCTCCACTTAAACCACGACAACACCGTATCCTCCAAGTGCAATCGCGAATCCCCAACAGCCTACCTCCTTAGCACCGCAACTCGCCAGTCGAACCTCGCGTATTGAGTTTTGATAATTGAATTTTGATTTCAAATGGACCTTTGATTTCGTGAAGTCGTGTTGAATTTTTGATTTGCGAATCCGAGAACTGCAAATTAATTGGATTTTTTGGGAGGTAGCTTTGATTCGTATCTAATAATAGAGGAAGTAGCTGTGGTCTGTGGAATTAATGTTGGAAGTCTTGTGTTTTTAACCGAATTGAAATTTGGGGTGGCTTTTAAAGTAGGGTGAATTTACTTTATACTTTGTTTTCATTTTAGTTTTAGTTTGTTTTAGGTTGTTTTAGCTTAAAAAAAATTTGATAAAAAAAGTTTGAATTTATTTTCATTTCTTTTGTTTTAATTCGTTTTACTTTTTCTTGTTTTCGTTTTTTTCCACTTGTTTTGTTTTCATTTGTTTTAAATTCCATCCTTATACCAAAAAAAAAATTTTTTTTTTAAGTGAAACCCTACTTTTAAGTTTCCTTTCAAAACAAAAAAAAGTTTGTTTAGTGAAGACTTTGAATTTTTTGGGGCTTGTGAGTGTTTGATTTTAGTGTGTCTTCTTTTGTTTTTTTTATTTTGGTTCTTTTGTTTCAATAGTTTTGATTTTACTTTGTTTAGTTTCTCCTTTGATATACAAAAAAAAAAGCAAATAAGTTTCTTTTTGCTTTGTTTGAAAATCTTTTGTTTTGTTTCCTTTGATTTCAACAGTTGTGTTATTTTCCTTCGTTTTATTTCGTTCAACATATATTAAAAAAAAAATTGTAAATATATCTTGTTCTTCATTTCAGGTTGCCAAAGCAGAAATTCAAAAGGGAAAAGTGTTTGCCAACAAATAAACTGCTTTGCTTTGCTAAGAAAAATCGCCGCTAAAAAAAAATTGCTAAAATAATCTGCACGCTCTGGTATTGTGCTTCCATCTTTATTCGCATTGTTGGTTGCTTGCATTTGCATTAAAAAAAATCCAAAATCCAAAAAACCAAAAACAAACTTCATTTTAGTTGCATTGTTAATACACGTTTAATTTCTTGTTTTGCATTCATCTCATCTTATTTTCTTTTCTAAGGGCAATACCCCAATTCACATAAGGTGAGGGATTTCATCACCCTTTCCTTAGCCCACAAACGCATTTCATCGTAGAATTTGACTAATAATAAAGGTTAGACGTTGGACCTAAGGGTGTCACGAGCTCACTTAGGGCTTAATTGTATCTTCACAATTGTTTTATTTGAACGATTTTATTTCTTGGTGTCTAGGCTACGGCAGAGTAATAACCAGTTATAAAAATTACGGTGATACGTAAATATTATACTGGTTATTCCTCTGAAGGTACATAAACCTTCGGCTGCATTGCTACGGTGATTCGTGGTGCACCGATAACTCATGTCCGTTACCTGGATGAGAAATATTTTTGTTGATTTAAGACAAAGTGTGATTATACAATTTTGGATTAGGAGCTACTAAGGATAGAAAATTGTAATTAAGTCCTTTGCATTCATTTAGTTGCATTAGTTCATGCATATTTAAAAAAAAAATTAAAAATTCTAAAATCCAAAAAAAAAAATTGTAAATTTTAACTTGATTTTTCATTCAAAAAAAAATCCTTTTCTTTCTTTCCTTTGAAAATATTCAAAAATCCAAAAAATAATAACATAATCTTTTCAAAAAAGAAAAAATAATTTGAAAAACAAAAATCAGTTTCCATTTTCTTCAGAAAAAAAAACTTTTTGGTAAATATTTGAAAATTCAAAAAACAAAAAAAATACAAAACCAAAAACATATAAAAAAATTTGAAAAACCAAAAACAAAATAAAAATTAAACTTTTCTTTTGAAAATAAATCTCACTTGTTAAATAGTTTTCTCCCTTGTAAAAATAAAATTCAAAAAAAAAAAAACGTTTTCAAATCTTCTTTCACTCCCTAAACTCGATTCTAACTCCTTTCTCTTCTCGACTTTCACTTGTGCATGAGTACTTGGACTCGCGACACAACAACCAATGTTGGACTCGCGACCCTTCTACAAACCGTTTAACTCGAACAGACGATCCTCCTGAAATGGCGAACGAAAACGCCCCTCGAACTCTTATGGATAGAATCTTTCCCGACAGAGTTTCTATTCCATCTTGCATCACGTTACCCGCCCCTACGGGTAACCATTTCGAAATCCATTCGAACCATATTGCCACGCTTTCAAAATTTGGCAATTTCGAGCACGATGATCCATACATCTTTTTGACAAAATTCGAACAAGTTTGTGCAACCATTAAACTCCAACAACTTTCTGATGACGGAATCAAACTCCAATTAATCCCATTTGCTCTTACGGATTACGCTAAAAAATGGCTGTACAGCTTACCTTCGAACTCAACTAAAACGTGGAAAGAATTTGTAAAAGCTTTCTTAAAAAAGTTCTACCCCTTGGAAAAAACAAGTAGAATTCGAAACGAAATTGTAAATTTTCATCAATTCAAGGGTGAACCATTTGGAAAATATTTTGAAAGATTCAAAGAGCTTTTGATAAAATGTCCACACCATAATTTTGAAAAATGGACGATTTGCCAAATCTTATACGATGGACTAGAAAACAGCTCACGAACGATGCTCGAATCAATATGCCAAGGCAATTTTCTTGCCCAACATCATGATGATGCTTGGCAATTTCTTGAAAACCTCGCTGAAAAGTCGTCCCAATGGGAACGCTCGAACGAAAAATCGATCTACTCACGATCGAGTGCACACTCGATAGGATCTTCTGTTGCTTTGGAAGCTAAGATCGACGCAATGATTAAAAAATTCAATAACGTTTTCTCATCGAATCAAATAAACCAAGCTTCCCAACTGATGTGTTATAAATGCAATGATCCTAATCATATAGCCGATCAGTGTCCCAACTCTATCGAACAAATCAATGCTTTCAATAAAGCCAAAAACGACCCGTTTTCTCCAACGTACAACCCTGGTTGGAGAAATCATCCGAATTTTGCGTGGAGCCAAAACAATCCCAACACGAATACGATTCGTCCAAATTTTCAAGCATTTCCGAATAATGTTTCGAATCCTCCCTTTCAGCCCAATAATTTTCAACCAAACCTTGCGGGCCCGTCTCATAATTGACCACAACTACCAAATTTTCCACCAAATTCTGCTCATCCTCCACATGACGATAAACGTTTAACTTCGCTTGAGAAAACTCTTGAAACGTTGTCTAAGGCAACTACTCAAAGCCTTCAATCAAACAGCAATTTGCAAAATTTATTGACTTCATATATGCAAAACACAAACCAATCGATTGCAAAACTCGAAATGCAAATGAGTCAATTAGCTACGTCTGTAAGTGAACGTGAACGTGGAACATTCCCAAGCCAGCCCCTTCCAAATCCCAGAAATCAAAACGCAAATTCAAATCAAGCCCATGTTGTTCAAGATAGCAACGTCACCCAGTTGAATGCTATCACAACTCTCCGTTCTGGTAAACAAATCAATAATCAAGTCGTTAATCCAAATGATTTACCGGAAACTTTTCTCGACGCTTCTAAAACAACGAACGTCTCAGAACAGAACGTGGAGCCAAACGTTGAATCGAATGACAATCAAAATTCTTCTTCTTCTACTTAAGTATACTCGCCTACTGAGTATCGTGTTTCATTTCCACATCGTCTTCGACCAAAGAAACACTCGGACCAAATGGAAAAGATGATGGAAATTTTTAAACAAGTGAAGGTTAACATCCCGCTTCTTGACATCGTGCAACAAGTCCCCACTTACGCAAAATTTCTTAAGGACTTATGCACCCAAAAGCGACATACTCAAGTGGCTAAAAAAGTCTTCTTAGCCGCCAGCTTGAGTGAAGTCTTGTCCCAATCCATGCCCTTTAAATATAAAGATCCTGGCTGCCCTATGATTTCGTGTACAATTGGAGACAAGATGATTAACAAATGTTTGATAGACTTAGGCGCGAGTGTCAACTTGATTCCATACTCCATGTACGAACAATTAGGTTTAGGTGAGCTCAAACCCACGAAAGTTACGCTTCAATTTGCCGATCGTTCCATTAAGAAGCCCGTGGGAGAAATCGAAGACGTACACATTCGAGTAGGGCAATTTATATTCCCCGTTGACTTTATCGTTCTCGAAACACAACCTGTGATGAATCCCTCGATTCAAATTCCGTTGATTTTAGGCCGACCATTCTTAGCCACCTCAAATGCCTTAATCAATTGTCGTAACCGATCAATGAAAATCTCTTTTGGAAACATGTCTTTGGATCTTAATATTTTCAATCTTGGAAGCCAATCGAATGAACCTTGTGACCAAACGTTGGAAGTTAGTGCCATTCGTGAAAATGTTGAAAATGAAACACTTGATCTTAACGATGAACGTGAGGCCGAGTATGAAAAATTGTTTCACAAAATTCCCAACGATATTGAATACACTCTTCCTTTTGAATCGCTTCCAGTTGAGTCCGAATCTCAACCCAATTCTTCGATCGAAAAAATTCCAAAGTTGGACCTCCAACTGCTTCCCGACCACCTTAAGTACGCATACTTAGGTGAAAATGCAACTTGTTCTGTCATCATTTCTAACAATCTTTCTCTTGACCAAGAAGCTTCTCTTCTCTCTAACCTTTCGAAAAATAAGGAAGTAATGGGATGGTCGATTTCCAATATAAAAGGAATTAGTCCCGCTCTGGTTCAACATCGCATCCATTTAATCAATGATGCCAAGCCTGTTCGTGACGCGCAACGAAGGCTTAATCCAAAAATGAAAGATGCGGTACGTGATGGAATTCTTAAACTTCTCGACAACGGAATCATTTACCCAATCTCCGATAGTTCATGGGTTAGCCCAATTCACGTTGTACCAAAAAAGTCCGGGCTAATCGTAGTCAAGAACGATTCAAACGAGCTTATTCCAACTCGTACTCAAACGGGTTGGCGTGTTTGCATTGACTACCGAAAACTAAATGCCGCAACACGTAAAGATCACTTTCCTCTTCCTTTCATTGACCAAATGCTCGAACGTTTAGCTGACCATGAATTTTACTGTTTCCTTGATGGTTATTCTGCTATAACCAAATTCCAATCGCTCCCGAAGATCAAGAGAAAGCAACTTTCACATGTCCATTCGGTACCTTCGCTTATCGACGTATGCCATTCGGACTATGTAACGCTCCTGCGACTTTCCAACGATGCATGGTTGGAATCTTTTCCGACATGATAGAACGCTTTCTAGAAGTTTTCATGGACGGTTTCTCAATCTTTGGCGATTCTTTTTCCCAATGTTTACATCATCTTGAGTTGTTCCTAAATCGATGTAGAGAAAAACATTTGACTTTGAATTGGGAAAAATGCCACTTTATGGTCAAACAAGGCATAGCCCTTGGACATATCATCTCAAATAAAGGCATTGAAGTAGACAAAGCAAAAATCGATGTCATTGCAAATCTACCCATTCCCAAATCCGTTAAGGACATTCGATCATTTTTAGGACATGCTGGCTTTTACCGTCGCTTTGTGAAAGACTTTAGCAAAATCGCCCGTCCTTTGACGACCCTTCTTGGAAAAGACGTTCCTTTCGATTTTAACTCTGATTGTATCTCTTCTTTTGAACGTCTTAAGAGCGAACTCATTTCTGCCCCAATCATTTGCGCACCCAATTGGGATCTTCCTTTCGAAATAATGTGCGACGCTTCAAACTTTGCCGTTGGTACTGTCTTGGGACAACGCATCAACAAGATCCTTCATGTCATTTACTACGCGAGTATGACCTTGAACGACGCTCAACTCAACTACACAACAACTGAAAAAGAGCTTCTGTCGTTTTTGCGCTTTAAAAGTTTCGACCTTACTTGATAGTTTCACACATTACGATCTACACTGACCATTCTGCGCTTCGATATCTCTTCGCTAAAAAGGATGCTAAATCCCGTTTGATTCGTTGGATCCTTTTACTTCAAGAATTTGACCTTACAATCAAAGACAAAAAAGGATCTGATAATGTCATAGCCGATCACTTATCTCGTCTTTCGAACGCACCATCTCCTTTGCCAATCAATGAAAACTTCCCCGATGAACAACTTCTTTCAATTTCGAAGGCCTCAGTGAGTTCTACGGCTCTGACAGCTTTCAGCCGTCAATGGATTGTTTAATGCCCAAAAAAGACTATCCGAATCTCAATCGGGTTGATATGCATGTAATTGTGCATATATTCACATCCATATTTTATCTCTTTTTCTTTAAATAATCATCATATTTGGGCATTTTAACGTGTTTAAAACCAAAATTCAATTATTTCCAACCATCATATTTTCATCTTCATTCAGGGGCAAAACAGTCATTTTGTGCATGTGTCCATATAAGAATTTTTACTTGGACATTTTTTGATAATTTTTATAGGAATTTGGATTCATATGGAAGAGGCTTATATGAAGATATATGCATGCACAAATGAATACAAAGGAAAGAAGAGGGAAATAATTCAAGCCATGAACATGGAGGACCCCACCCACTTACCTAAAAGTACAATTTGGAGCTAATGGACAACTGAGTGGAGGTTAAAGCTTCATGCAAAACGAATGATGGATTAATTAGTGGTTAATGGTTACTTGTTGGCCACACTTCCTAAAGGGCATTTTAGGTAGCCCCCTAAAAATAGAATTAGGGTTTTATGCATGTATATATAGCCCTCTTATGTATATGAAACTATCATCTACTCTTTCATTTTACTTAGGAAATTAAGAAATCAAAGTGTAAGCTCAATGTTCTATGAAATAAAAATGGCTTCCAAGCCTCTTTCTTCTCTCTTTTCTACATGCTTTTCTTTGTTTTATTGTTAATGTTTTATTTCTATGCTCTCTTTTCCTTTATGCTCATAGCTTAGATTTACATTTATGCAAGTAGTAAGTAACTAATCTCTTTTGCTTTCTTTGCTTATTTTCTATTCTCTTTTCTTTTTAATGTTGAAATTTGTTTGTGTTGCTTCAATGCCACAAATGAGTAGCTAAACACCTTCAATTTAGGGGTGATGAAGCTCTCTAACTTTATGTAATTTCAACATTTTTATGATGTATGATCTCTTTGTTTATGCTTCATGAATGTGAATTTTGATGTAAGTTTATACAAGTGGGTTTGATAGCTTATATTGCTTATGCAAATGAGCTATTCTTACTCAACATAAACACAATTTACATCAACATTTGCTAATTAATTTTTGATTATGAAATGAAAGTAAAAATGAAATTTGTTGATCTATGTTACTTGTTACAATAGTAAATAGATCATACTTAAAATAGTTTTTGCTTTGGCTTCTTTTTCATGAGAATTGTAAGTGGTATAATTGTTGTATTATAGTTTGATGGTTTGAGTTATGTTAACTAATAACATAAACAAACCATACTTATGATAAATGCAATGATTATTTCACTTAATATCAAAGTTAGAGATCATAAATTATGTGTTTGTTGATTTACAAAAATTTGAGAGTGGATTTGCCTCTAAATTGTTCTTTAGTCTAATAATTCTTGAATCACATTTTCTAGTGTTAGCCTCATAAATTCTAGTTAACAAATCCTCTTCGACTTTGGTATAATTTGATTGAATAGAATTTTAAAAATCATCAATTCCCTGTGGATCGACCCGTATTCGCCGCGTGCTACATTCGTACACCGTGCGCTTGCGGTATAAATTTTATTTCTAAATTCGTTCGACGGTTTTCTAATCCGATAGAATTTCCATCGACGAACACAGGTCTAGGAAGTTTTTTACCCTTCGTTTTTTCGACACGTGGATTTTTACGGTAAAACGGGATTACCGTGGCTGGTCTTCGATTTACCATCGCTGGAGAGTGGTGCACCATGGTACCATTCTGTTTCAAATCCATGCACGCATTTCAAAAAGTCGTACGATACTGTTTTGCCATTTCGGACGGATGTTGCACCTTGCACCGTGGATGTTGCACCCTGTAGATATCGATTATTCGGACGGCCATAACTTCTGCCTCGTTTAGAGTTACGGGATCCATAACTAGTCAAAACGAAGGCCTCAGTGAGTTCTACGGCAGCTTTCAGCCGTCAATGGATTGTTATATGCCCAAAAAAACTATCCGAATCTCAATCGGGTCTCGGAAGTTTTTTACCCTTCGTTTTTTTCGACACGTGGATTTTTACGGTAAAACGGGATTACCGTGGTTGGTCTTCGATTTACCATCGCGGGAGAGTGGTGCACCATGGTACCTTTTCGTTTCAAATTCATGCACGCATTTCAAAAAGTCGTACGACGCTGTTTCGCCATTTCGGACGGATGTTGCACCTTGCACCGTGGATGTTGCACCCTGTAGATATCGATTGTTCGAACGGCCATAACTTCTGGCTCGTTTAGAGTTACGGGAGCCATAACCAGTCAAAACGAAGGCCTCGGTGAGTTCTACGGCTCTGACAGCTTTCAGCCGTCAATGGATTGTTTAATGCCCGAAAAAGACTATCCGAATCTCAATTGGGTCTAGGAAGTTTTTTACCCTTCGTTTTTTTCGACACGTGGATTTTTACGGTAAAACAGGATTACCGTGGTTGGTCTTCGATTTTCCTTCGCTGGAGAGTGGTGCACCATGGTGCCGTTCCGTTTCAAATCCATGCACGCATTTCAAAAAGTCGTACGACACTGTTTCGCCATTTCGGACGGATGTTGCACCTCGCACCGTGGATGTTGCACCCTGTAGATATCGATTATTCGGACGGCCATAACTTCTGCCTCATTTAGAGTTACGGGAGCCATAACCAGCCAAAACTAAGGCCTCAGCGAGTTCTACGGCTCTGACAGCTTTCAGCCGTCAATGGATTGTTTAATGCCCAAAAAGACTATCCGAATCTCAATCGGGTCTCGGAAGTTTTTTACCCTTCGTTTTTTCGACACGTGGATTTTTAAGGTAAAACAGGATTATCATGGCTGGTCTTTGATTTACCATTGCAGGAGAGTGGTGCACCATGGCACCGTTCCGTTTCAAATCCATGCACGCATTTCAAAAAGTCGTACGACACTGTTTCGCCATTTCGGACGGATGTTGCACCTTGCACCATGGATGTTGCACCCTGTAGATATCGATTATTCGGACAGCCATAACTTCTGCCTCGTTTAGAGTTACGGGAGCCATAACTAGTCAAAACGAAGGCCTCAGTGAGTTCTACGGCTCTGAGAGCTTTCAACCGTTAATGGATTGTTTAATGCCCAAAAAAGACTATTCGAATCTCAATCGGGTCTCGGAAGTTTTTTACCCTTCGTTTTTTCGACACGTGGATTTTTATGGTAAAACGGGATTATCGTGGCTGGTCTTCGATTTTCCATCGCTGGAGAGTGGTGCACCATGGTACCGTTCCATTTCAAATTCATGCACGCATTTCAAAAAGTCGTACGTTACGGTTTTGCCATTTCGGACGGATGTTGCACCTTGCACCGTAGATGTTGCACCCTGTAGATATCGATTATTCGGACGGCCATAACTTCTGCCTCGTTTAGAGTTACGAGAGCCATAACCTGTCAAAACGAAGGCCTCAGTGAGTTCTACGGCTCTGACAGCTTTCAGCCGTCAATGGATTGTTTAATGCCCAAAAAAGACTATCCGAATCTCAATCGGGTCTCGGAAGTTTTTTACCCTTCGTTTTTTTCGACACGTGGATTTTTACGGTAAAACGTGATTACCGTGGCTGGTCTTCGATTTACCATCGCTGGAGAGTGGTGCACCATGGTACCGTTCCGTTTCAAATCCATGCACGCATTTCAAAAAGTCGTACGACACTGTTTCGCCATTTCGGACGGATGTTGCACCTTGCACCGTGGATGTTGCACCCTGTAGATATCGATTATTCGGACGGCCATAACTTCTGCCTCATTTAGAGTTACGGGAGCCATAACCAGTCAAAACGAAGGCCTCAGCAAGTTCTAGGGCTCTGACAGCTTTCAGCCGTCAATGGATTGTTTAATGCCCAAAAAGACTATCTGAATCTCAATCGGGTCTCGGAAGTTTTTTACCCTTCGTTTTTTCGACACGTGGATTTTTACGGTAAAACAGGATTACCGTGGCTGGTCTTCGATTTACCATTGCTGGAGAGTGGTGCACCATGGTACCGTTCCGTTTCAAATCCATGCACACATTTCAAAAAGTCGTACGACACTGTTTCGCCATTTCGGACGGATGTTGCACCTTGCACCGTGGATGTTGCACCCTGTAGATATCGATTATTCGGACGGCCATAACTTCTGCCTCGTTTAGAGTTACGGGAGCCATAACCGGTCAAAACGAAGGCCTCAGTGAGTTCTACGGCTCTGAGAGCTTTCAACCATCAATGGATTGTTTAATGCCCAAAAAAGACTATCCGAATCTCAATCGGGTCTTGGAAGTTTTTTACCCTTCGTTTTTTCGACACGTGGATTTTTATGGTAAAACGGGATTATCGTGGCTGGTCTTCGATTTTCCATCGCTGGAGAGTGGTGCACCATGGTACCGTTCCATTTCAAATCCATGCACGCATTTCAAAAAGTCGTACGATACTGTTTTGCCATTTCGGACGGATGTTGCACCTTGCACCGTGGATGTTGCACCCTGTAGATATCGATTATTCGGACGGCCATAACTTCTGCCTCGTTTAGAGTTACGAGAGCCATAACCTGTCAAAACGAAGGCCTCAGTGAGTTCTACGGCTCTGACAGCTTTCAGCCGTCAATGGATTGTTTAATGCCAAAAAAAGACTATCCGAATCTCAATCGGGTCTCGGAAGTTTTTTACCCTTCGTTTTTTTCGACACGTGGATTTTTACGGTAAAACGGGATTACCGTGGCTGGTCTTCGATTTACCATCTCTGTAGAGTGGTGCACATTGGTACCGTTTCGTATCAAATCCATGCACGCATTTCAAAAAGTCATACGACACTGTTTCGCCATTTCGGACGGATGTTTCACCTCGCACCGTGGATGTTGCACCCTGTAGATATCGATTATTCGGACGGCCATAACTTCTAGCTCGTTTAGAGTTACGGGAGCCATAACCAGTCAAAACGAAGGCATCAGTGAGTTCTACGGCTCTGACAGCTTTCAGCCGTCAATGGATTGTTTAATGCCCAAAAAATACTATCTGAATCTCAATTGGGTCTCGAAAGATTTTTACCCATCGTTTTTTCGACACGTGGATTTTTACGGTAAAACTGGATTACCGTGGCTGGTCTTCGATTTACCATCGCTAGAGAGTGGTTCACCAAGGTACCATTCCGTTTCAAATCCATGCACGCATTTCAAAAAGTCGTACGACACTGTTTCGCCATTTCGGACGGATGTTGCACCTTGCACCGCGGATGTTGCACCCTGTAGATATCGATTATTCGGACGGCCATAACTTCTGGCTCATTTAGAGTTACGGGAGCCATAACCAGTCAAAACGAGGCCTCAGTGAGTTCTACGGCTCTGACAGCTTTCAGCCATCAATGGATTGTTTAATTCCCAAAAAAGACTATCCGAATCTCAATCGGATCTCGGAAGTTTTTTACCCTTCGTTTTTTTCGACACGTGGATTTTTACGGTAAAACGGGATTACCGTGGCTGGTCTTCGATTTACCATCACTGGAGAGTGGTGCACCATGGTACCGTTCCATTTCAAATCCATGCACGCATTTCAAAAAGTCGTACGACACTGTTTCGCCATTTCGGACGGATGTTGCACCTTGCACCGTGGATGTTGCACCCTGTAGATATCGATTATTCGGACGGCCATAACTTCTGCCTCGTTTAAAGTTACGGGAGCCATAACCAGTCAAAACGAAGGCCTCAGTGAGTTCTACGGCTCTGAGAGCTTTCAACCATCAATGGATTGTTTAATGCCCAAAGAAGACTATCCGAATCTCAATCGGGTCTCGGAAGTTTTTTACGCTTCGTTTTTTCGACACGTGGATTTTTAAGGTAAAACGGGATTATCGTGGCTGGTCTTCGATTTTCCATCGCTGGAGAGTGGTGCACCATGGTACCATTCCATTTCAAATCCATGCACGCATTTCAAAAGTCGTACGATACTGTTTTGCCATTTCGGACGGATGTTGCACCTTGCACCGTGGATGTTGCACCCTGCAGATATCGATTATTCGGACGGCCATAACTTCTGCCTCGTTTAGAGTTACGAGAGCCATAACCTGTCAAAACGATGGCCTTAGTGAGTTCTACGGCTCTGACAGCTTTCAGCTGTCAATGGATTGTTTAATGCCCAAAAAAGACTATCCGAATCTCAATCGGGTCTCGGAAGTTTTTTACCCTTCGTTTTTTTGACACGTGGATTTTTACGGTAAAACGGGATTACCGTGGTTGGTCTTCGATTTACCATCTCTGGAGAGTGGTGCACATTGGTACCGTTTCGTATCAAATCCATGCACGCATTTCAAAAAGTCATACGACGCTGTTTCGCCATTTCGGACGGATGTTTCACCTCGCACCGTGGATGTTGCACCCTGTAGATATCGATTATTCGGACGGCCATAACTTCTAGCTCGTTTAGAGTTACGGGAGCCATAACCAGTCAAAACGAAGGCATCAGTAAGTTCTACGGCTCTGACAGCTTTCAGCCGTCAATGGATTGTTTAATGCCCAAAAAATACTATCTGAATCTCAATTGGGTCTCGAAAGATTTTTACCCTTCGTTTTTTCGACAAGTGGATTTTTACGGTAAAACTGGATTACCGTGGCTGGTATTCGATTTACCATCGCTAGAGAGTGGTTCACCAAGGTACCATTCCGTTTCAAATCCATGCATGCATTTCAAAAAGTCGTACGACACTGTTTCGCCATTTCGGACGGATGTTGTACCTTGCACCGCGGATGTTGCACCCTGTAGATATCGATTATTCGGACGACCATAACTTCTGGCTCATTTAGAGTTACGGGAGCCATAACCAGTCAAAACGAAGGCCTCTGTGAGTTCTACGGCTTTGACGGCTTTTAGCCGTCAATGGATTGTTTAATGCCCAAAAAAGACTATCCGAATCTCAATCGGGTCTTGGAAGTTTTTTACCCTTCGTTTTTTCGACACGTGGATTTTTACGGTAAAATGGGATTACCGTGGCTGGTCTTCGATTTACCATCGCTAGAGAGTGGTGCACCATGGTATGGTTCGGTTTCAAATCCATGCACGCATTTCAAAAGATCGTACGACACTGTTTTGCCATTTCGGACGGATGTTGCACCTTGCACCGTGGATGTTGCACCCTGTAGATATCGATTATTCGGAGGGCCATAACTTCTGGCTCGTTTAGAGTTACGGGAGCTATAACCAGTCAAAACGAAGGCCTCAGCGAGTTCAACGGCTCTGACAGCTTTTAGCCGTCAATGGATTGTTTAATGCCCAAAAAAGATTGTCCAAATCTCAATCGGGTCTACGAAGTTTTTAACCTTCGTTTTTTCGACACGTGGATTTTTACGGTAAAACAGGATTACCGTGGCTGGTCTTCAATTTACCATCGCTGGAGAGTGGTGCACCATGGTACCGTTCCGTTTCAAATCCATGCACGCATTTCAAAAATTCGTGCGACACTGTTTCACCATTTCGGACGGATGTTGCACCTTGCACCGTGGATGTTGCACCCTGTCGATATTGATTATTCGGACGGCCATGACTTCTGCCTCGTTTAGAGTTACAGGAGCCATAAACAGTCAAAACGAAGGCCACAGTGAGTTCTACGGCTCTGACAGCTTTCAACCGTCAATGGATTGTTTAATGCCCAAAAAAGACAATCCGAATCTCAATCGGGTCTCGGAAGTTTTTTACCCTTCGTTTTTTCGACACGTGGATTTTTATGGTAAAACGGGATTACCGTGGCTGGTCTTCGATTTAACATCGCTGCAGAGTGGTGCACCATGGTAACATTCCATTTAAAATCCATGCATGCATTTCAAAAGGTCGTACGACACTGTTTTGCCATTTCGGACGGATGTTGCACCTCGCACCGTGGATGTTGCACCCTGTAGATATCGATTATTTGGACGACCATAACTTCTGCCTCGTTTAGAGTCACGAAAGCCATAACCAATCAAAACGAAGGCCTCAGTGAGTTCTATGGCTCTGACAGCTTTCAGCCGTCAATGGATTGTTTAATGCCCAAAAAAGACTATCCGAATCTCAATCGGGTCTAGGAAGTTTTTTACCCTTCGTTTTTTCGACACGTGGATTTTTACGGTAAAACGGGATTACCGTGGCTGGTCTTCGATTTACCATCGCTGGAGAGTGGTGCACCATGGTGCCGTTCCATTTCAAATCTATGCACGCATTTCAAAAAGTCGTACGACACTGTTTCACCATTTCGGACGTATGTTGCACCTTGCACCGTGGATGTTGCACCATGTAGATATCGATTATTCGGACGGCCATAACTTCTGCCTAGTTTAGAGTTACGGGAGCCATAACCAGTCAAAACGAAGGCCTCAGTGAGTTCTACGGCTCTGACAGCTTTCAACCATCAATGGATTGTTTAATGCCCAAAAAAGACTATCTGAATCTCAATCGGGACTCGGAAGTTTTTTACCCTTTGTTTTTTTCGACACGTGGATTTTTACGGAAAAACCGGATTACCGTGGTTGGTCTTCGATTTACCATCGCTGGATAGTGGTGCACCATGGTACCGTTTCGTTTCAAATCCATGCACGCATTTCAAAAAGTCGTACGACACTGTTTCGCCATTTCGGACGGATGTTGCACCTTGCACCATGGATGTTGCACCCTGTAGATATCGATTATTCGAACGACCATAACTTCTGGCTCGTTTAGAGTTACGAGAGCCATAACCATTCAAAACAAAGGCCTCAGTGAGTTCTACGGCTCTGACTGCTTTCAGCCGTCAATGGATTGTTTAATGCCCAAAAAAGACTATCCGAATCTCAATCGGGTCTCGGAAGTTTTTTTATCCTTCGTTTTTTCGACACGTGGAGTTTTACGGTAAAATGGGATTACTGTGGCTGGTCTTCGATTTACCATCGCTGGAGAGTGGTGCGCCATGGTACCGTTCCGTTTCAAATCCATGCATGCATTTCAAAAAGTCGCACGACACTGTTTCGCCATTTCGGACGGATGTTGCACCTTGCACCGTGGATGTTGCACCCTGTAGATATCGATTATTCGGACGGCAATAACTTCTGCCTCGTTTAGAGTTACGGGAGCCATAACCAGTCAAAACGAAGGCCTCAGTGAGTTCTACGGCTCTGACAGCTTTCAGCTCTCAATGGATTGTTCAATGCCCAAAAAAGACTATCCGAATCTCAATCGGATCTAGGAAGTTTTTTACCCTTCGTTTTTTCGACACGTGGATTTTTATGGTAAAACGGGATTACCGTGGCAAGTCTTTGATTTACCATCGCTGGAGAGTGGTGCACCATGGTACCGTTTCGTTTCAAATCCATGCACGCATTTCAAAAAGTCGTACGACACTGTTTCGCCTTTTCGGGCGGATATTGCACCTTGCACCGTGGATGTTGCACCCTGTAGATATCGATTATTCGGACGGCCATAACTTCTGCCTCGTTTAGAGTTTCGGGAGCCATAACCAGTCAAAACGAAGGACTCAATGAGTTCTACGGCTCTGACAGCTTTCAGCCATCAATGGATTGTTTAATGCCCAAAAAAGACTATCCGAATCTCAATCGGGTCTCGGAAGTTTTTTACCCTTCGTTTTTTCGACACATAGATTTTGACGGTAAAACGGGATTAACGTGGCTGGTCTTCGAATTACCATCGCTGGAGAGTGGTGCACCATGGTACCGTTCCGTTTCAAATCCATGAACGCATTTCAAAAAGTCGTACGACACTGTTTCGCCATTTCGGACGGATGTTGCACCTTGCACCGTGGATGTTGCAACCTGTAGATATCGACTATTCGGACGGCCATAACTTCTGGCTCGTTTAGAGTTACAGGAGCCATAACCAGTCAAAACGAAGGCCTCTATGAGTTCTACGACACTGACTGCTTTCAGCCATCAATGGATTGTTTAATGCCCAAAAAAGACTATCCGAATCACAATCGGGTCTCGGAAGTTTTTTACCCTTCGTTTTTTTGACACGTGGATTTTTACGGCAAAACGGGATTACCGTGGCTGGTATTCGATTTACCATCACTGGAGAGTGGTGCACCATGGTACCGTTCCGTTTCAAATCCATGCATGCATTTCAAAAAGTCGTACGACACTGTTTCGCCATTTCGGACGGATTTTGAACCTTTGCACCGGGGATGTTGCACCCTGTAGATATCGATTATTCGGACGGCCATAACTTCTGGCTCGTTTGGAGTTACGGGAGCCATAACCAGTCAAAACGAAGGCCTCGGTGAGTTCTACGGCTTTGACAGCTTTCTGCCGTCAATGGATTGTTTAATGCCCAAAAAAGACTATCCGAATCTTAATCGGGTCTCGGAAGTTTTTTACCCTTCGTTTTTTCGACACGTGGATTTTTACGGTAAAACTGGATAACCGTGGCTGGTCTTCGATTTACAATCGCTGGATAGTGGTGCACCATGACACCATTTCGTTTCAAATCCATGCACCATTTCAAAAGGTCGTACGACACTGTTTCGCCATTTCGGACGGATGTTGTACCTTGCACCGTGGATGTTGCACCCTGTAGATATCGATGATTCGAACGACCATAACTTCTGGCTCGTTTAGAGTTACAGAAGCCATAACATGTCAAAATGAAGGCCTCAGTGAGTTCTACGGCTCTGACAGCTTTCAGCCGTCAATGGATTGTTTAATGCCCAAAAAAGACTATCCGAATCTCAATCGGGTCTCGAAAGTTTTTTACCCTTCGTTTTTTCGACACGTGGATTTTTACGGTAAAACGGGATTACCGTGGCTGGTCTCCGATTTAACATCGCTGGAGAGTGGTGCACTATGGTACCGTTTCGTTTCAAATCCATGCACGCATTTCAAAAAGTCGTACGACACTGTTTCGCCATTTTGGACGGATGTTGCACCTTGCACCGTGGATGTTGCACCCTATAGATATCGATTATTTGGACGGCCATAACTTCTGCCTCGCTTAGAGTTACGGGAGCCATAACCAGTCAAAACGAAGGCCTCAGAGAGTTCTACGGCACTGACAGCTTTCAGCTGCCAATGGATTGTTTAATGCCCAAAAAAGACTATCCGAATCTCGATCGGGTCTCGAAAGTTTTTTACACCTCGTTTTTTCGACACGTGGATTTTTACGGTAAAACGGGATTACCGTGGTTGGTCTTCGATTTACCATCGCTGGATAGTGGTGCACCATGACACCATTCCGTTTCAAATCTATGCACGCATTTCAAAAGGTCGTACGACACCATTTCGCCATTTCGGACGGATGTTGCACCTTGCACCGTGGATGTTGCACCCTGTAGATATCGATTATTCGGACGGCCATAACTTCAGGCCGTTTAGAGTTACGAGAGCCATAACCAGTCAAAACGAAGGCCTCAGTGAGTTCAACGGCTCTGACTGCTTTCAGCCGTCAATGGATTGTTTAATGCCCAAAAAAGACTATCCGAATCTCAATCGGGTCTCGGAAGTTTTTTACCCTTCGTTTTTTCGACACGTGGATTTTTACGGTAAAACGGGATTACCGTGGCTGGTCTTCGATTTACCATCGCTGGAGAGTGGTGCATCATGGTACCGTTCCATTCCAAATCCATGCACGCATTTCAAAAAGTCGTACGATACTGTTTCGCCATTTCGGATGGATGTTGCACCTAGCACCATGGATGTTGCACCCTGTAGATATTGATTATTCGGACGGCCATAACTTCTGGCTCATTTAGAGTTACGGGAGCCATAACCAGTCAAAACGAAGGCCTTTATGAGTTCTACGGCTCTGACGGCTTTCAGCCGTCAATGGATTGTTTAATGCCCAAAAACGACTATCCGAATCTCAATCGGGTCTCGGAAGTTTTTTACCCTTCGTTTTTTCGACACGTGGATTTTTACGGTAAAACGGGATTACCGTGGCTGGTCTTCGATTTACCATCGCTGGAGAGTGGTGCACCATGGTACCGTTTCGTTTGAAATCCATGCATGCATTTCAAAAAGTCATACGACACTGTTTCGCCATTTCGGACGGATGTTGCACCGTGCACCGTGGATGTTGCACCCTGTAGATATCGATTATTCGGACGGCCATAACTTCTGCCTCGTTTATAGTTACGGGAACCATAACCAGTCAAAACAAAGGCCTCAGTGAGTTCTACGGCTCTGACAGCTTTCAGCCGTCAATGGATTGTCTAATGCCCAAAAAAGACTATCCGAATCTCAATCGGGTCTTGGAAGTTTTTTACCCTTCGTTTTTTTCGACACGTGGATTTTTACGGTAAAACGGGATTACCGTGGTTAGTCTTCGATTTACCATCGCTGAAGAGTGGTGCACCATGGTACCGTTTCGTTTCAAGTCAATGCACGCATTCCAAAAAGACGTATGACGCTGTTTCGCCGTTTCGGACGGATGTTGCACCTTGCACCGTGGATGTTCCACCCTGTAGATATCTATTATTCGGACTGCCATAACTCTGCCTCGTTTAAAGTTACGGGAGCCATAACCAGTCAAAACGAAGGCCTCAGTGAGTTCTACGGCTCTGACAGCTTTCAGCTGTCAATGGATTGTTCAATGCCCAAAAAAGACTATCCGAATCTCAATCGGATCTAGGAAGTTTTTTACCCTTCGTTTTTTCGACACGTGGATTTTTATGGTAAAACGGGATTATCGTGGCTAGTCTTTGATTTACCATCGCTGGAGAGTGGTGCACCATGGTACCGTTTCGTTTCAAATCCATGCACGTATTTCAAAAAGTCGTACGACACTGTTTCGCCATTTCGGACGGATGTTGCACCTTGCACCGTGGATGTTGCACCCTGTAGATATCGATTATTCGGACGGCCATAACTTCTGCCTCGTTTAGAGTTTCGGGAGCCATAACCAGTCAAAACGAAGGACTCAATGAGTTCTACGGCTCTGACAGCTTTCAGCCGTCAATGGATTGTTTAATGCCCAAAAAAGACTATCCGAATCTCAATCGGGTCTCGGAAGTTTTTTACCCTTCGTTTTTTCGACACATAGATTTTTACGGTTAAACGGGATTACCGTGGCTGGTCTTCGAATTACCATCGCTGGAGAGTGGTGCACCATGGTACCGTTCCGTTTCAAATCCATGAACGCATTTCAAAAAGTCGTACGACACTGTTTCGCCATTTCGGACGGATGTTGCACCTTGCACCGTGGATGTTGCAACCTGTAGATATCGACTATTCGGACGGCCATAACTTCTGGCTCGTTTAGAGTTACAGGAGCCATAACCAGTCAAAACGAAGGCCTCTATGAGTTCTACGACACTGACTGCTTTCAGCCATCAATGGATTGTTTAATGCCCAAAAAAGACTATCCGAATCACAATCGGGTCTCGGAAGTTTTTTACCCTTCGTTTTTTTGACACGTGGATTTTTACGGCAAAACGGGATTACCGTGGCTGGTATTCGATTTACCATCGCCGGAGAGTGGTGCACCATGGTGCCGTTCCGTTTCAAATCCATGCATGCATTTCAAAAAGTCGTACGACAATGTTTCGCCATTTCGGACGGATGTTGAACCTTTGCACCGGGGATGTTGCACCCTGTAGATATCGATTATTCGGACGGCCACAACTTCTGGCTCGTTTGGAGTTACGGGAGCCATAACCAGTCAAAACGAAGGCCTCGGTGAGTTCTACGGCTTTGACCGCTTTCAGCCGTCAATGGATTGTTTAATGCCCAAAAAAGACTATCCGAATCTTAATCGGGTCTCGGAAGTTTTTTACCCTTCGTTTTTTCGACACGTGGATTTTTACGGTAAAACTGGATAACCGTGGCTGGTCTTCGATTTACCATCACTGGATAGTGGTGCACCATGACACCATTTCGTTTCAAATCCATGCACCATTTCAACAGGTCGTCCGACACTGTTTCGCCATTTCGGACGGATGTTGTACCATGCACCGTGGATGTTGCACCCTGTAGATATCGATTATTCGAACGACCATAACTTCTGGCTCGTTTAGAGTTACGGAAGCCATAACCTGTCAAAATGAAGGCCTCAGTGAGTTCTATGGCTCTAACAGCTTTCAGCCGTCAATGGATTGTTTAATGCCCAAAAAAGACTATCCGAATCTCAATCGGGTCTCCAAAGTTTTTTACCCTTCGTTTTTTCGACACGTGGATTTTTACGGTAAAACGGGATTACCGTGGCTGGTCTCCGATTTAACATCTCTGGAGAGTTGTGCACCATGGTACCGTTTCGTTTCAAATCCATACACGCATTTCAAAAAGTCGTACGACACTGTTTCGCCATTTTGGACGGATGTTGCACCTTGCACCGTGGATGTTGCACCCTATAGATATCGATTATTCGGACGGCCATAACTTCTGCCTCGCTTAGAGTTACGGGAGCCATAACCAGTCAAAACGAAGGCCTCAGAGAGTTCTACGGCACTGACAGCTTTCAGCTGTCAATGGATTGTTTAATGCCCAAAAATCACTATCCGAATCTCGATCGGGTCTCGAAAGTTTTTTACCCCTCGTTTTTTCGACACGTGGATTTTTACGGTAAAACGGGATTACCGTGGTTGGTCTTCGATTTACCATCGCTGGATAGTGGTTCACCATGACACCATTCCGTTTCAAATCCATGCACGCATTTCAAAAGGTCGTACGACACCATTTCGCCATTTCGGACGGATGTTGCACCTTGCACCGTGGATGTTGCACCTTGTAGATATCGATTTTTCGGACGGCCATAACTTCTGGCCGTTTAGAGTTACGAGAGCTATAACCAGTCAAAACGAAGGCCTCAGTGAGTTCTACGGCTCTGACTGCTTTCAGCCGTCAATGGATTGTTTAATGCCCAAAAAGGACTATCCGAATCTCAATCGGGTCTCGGAAGTTTTTTACCCTTCGTTTTTTCGACACGTGGATTTTTACGGTAAAACGGGATTACCGTGGTTGGTCTTCGATTTACCATCGCTGGATAGTGGTGCACCATGACACCATTCCGTTTCAAATCTATGCACGCATTTCAAAAGGTCGTACGACACCATTTCGCCATTTCGGACGGATGTTGCACCTTGCACCGTGGATGTTGCACCCTGTAGATATCGATTATTCGGACGGCCATAACTTCAGGCCGTTTAGAGTTACGAGAGCCATAACCAGTCAAAACGAAGGCCTCAGTGAGTTCAACGGCTCTGACTGCTTTCAGCCGTCAATGGATTGTTTAATGCCCAAAAAAGACTATCCGAATCTCAATCGGGTCTCGGAAGTTTTTTACCCTTCGTTTTTTCGACACGTGGATTTTTACGGTAAAACGAGATTACCGTGGCTGGTCTTCGATTTACCATCGCTGGAGAGTGGTGCACCATGGTACCGTTTTGTTTGAAATCCATGCATGCATTTCAAAAAGTCATACGACACTGTTTCGCCATTTCGGACGGATGTTGCACCCTGCACCGTGGATGTTGCACCCTGTAGATATCGATTATTCGGACGGCCATAACTTCTGCCTCGTTTAGAGTTACGGGAGCCATAACCAGTCAAAACAAAGGCCTCAGTGAGTTCTACGGCTCTGACAGCTTTCAGCCGTCAATGGATTGTCTAATGCCCAAAAAAGACTATCCGAATCTCAATCGGGTCTTGGAAGTTTTTTACCCTTCGTTTTTTTCGACACGTGGATTTTTACGGTAAAACGGGATTACCGTGGTTAGTCTTCGATTTACCATCACTGGAGAGTGGTGCACCATGGTACCGTTTCGTTTCAAATCCATGCACGCATTCCAAAAAGACGTACGACGCTGTTTCGCCATTTCGGACGGATGTTGCACCTTGCACCGTGGATGTTCCACCCTGTAGATATCTATTATTCGGACGGCCATAACTCTGCCTCGTTTAAAGTTACGGGAGCCATAACCAGTCAAAACGAAGGCCTCAGTGAGTTCTACGGCTCTGACAGCTTTCAGCCGTCAATGGATTGTCTAATGCCCAAAAAAGACTATCCGAATCTCAATCGGGTCTTGGAAGTTTTTTACCCTTCGTTTTTTTCGACACGTGGATTTTTACGGTAAAACGGGATTACCATGGTTAGTCTTCGATTTACCATCGTTGGAGAGTGATGCACCATGGTACCGTTTCGTTTCAAATCCATGCACGCATTTCAAAAAGTCGTACGACACTGTTTCGCCATTTCGGACGGATGTTGGACCTTGCACCGTGGATGTTGCACCCTGTAGATATCGATTATTCGGACGGCCATAACTTCTGCCTCGTTTAGAGTTACGGGAGCCATAACCAGTCAAAACGAAGGCCTCAGTGAGTTCTACGGCTCTGACCGCTTTCAGCCGTCAATGGATTGTTTAATGTCCAAAAAAGACTATCCGAATCTCAATAGGGTCTCGGAAGTTTTTTACCCTTCGTTTTTTTCGACACGTGGATTTTTACGGTAAAACGGGATTACCGTGGTTGGTCTTCGATTTACCATCGCTGGAGAGTGGTGCACCATGGTACCGTTCCGTTTCAAATCCATGCACGCATTTCAAAAAGTCGTACGACGCTGTTTCGCCATTTCGGACGGATGTTGCACCTTGCACCGTGGATATTGCACCCTGTAGATATCGATTATTCAGACGGCCATAACTTCTGTCTCGTTTAGAGTTACGGGAGCCATAACCAGTCAAAACGAAGTCCTCAGTGAGTTCTACGGCTCTGACAGCTTTCAGCCGTCAATGGATTGTTCAATGCCCAAAAAAGACTATCCGAATCTCAATCGGGTCTCGGAAGTTTTTTACCCTTCGTTTTTTCGACACGTGGATTTTTACGTAAAACGGGATTACCGTGGCTGGTCTTCGATTTACCGTCGCTGGAGAGTGGTGCATCATGGTACCGTTCCGTTTCAAATCCATGCACGCATTTCAAAAAGTCGTACGACACTGTTTCGCCATTTCGGACGGATGTTGCACCTTGCGCCGTGGATGTTGCACCCTGTAGATATCGATTATTCGGACGGCCATAACTTCTGGCTCGTTTAGAGTTACGGGAGCCATAACCAGTCAAAACGAAGGCCTCTGTGAATTCTACGGCTCTGACACCTTTCAGCCGTCAATGGATTGTTTAATGCCCATAAAAGATATCCGAATCTCAATCGGGTCTCGGAAGTTTTTTACCCTTCGTTTTTTCGACACGTGAGTTTTACGGTAAAACGGGATTACCGTGGCTGGTCTTCGATTTACCATCTCTGGAGAGTGGTGCACCGTGGTACCGTTCCGTTTCAAATCCATGCACGCATTTCAAAAGTCGTGCGACACTGTTTCTCCATTTCGGACGGATGTTGTACCTTGCACGTGGATGTTGCACCCTGTAGATATCGATTATTCGGACGGCCATAACTTCTGGCTCATTTAGAGTTACGGGAGCCATAACCACTCAAAACGAAGGCCTCTGTGAGTTCTACGGCTCTGATAGCTTTTAGCCGTCAATGGATTGTTTAATGCCCAAAAAAGACTATCCGAATCTCAATCGGGTCTTGGAAGTTTTTTACCCTTCGTTTTTTTCGACACGTGGATTTTTACGGTAAAACGGGATTACCGTGGCTGGTCTTCGATTTACCATCGCTGGAGAGTGGTGCATCATGGTACCGTTCCGTTTCAAATCCATGCACGCATTTCAAAAAGTCGTACGACACTGTTTCGCCATTTCGGACGGATGTTGCACCTTGCACCGTGGATGTTGCACCTTGTAGATATCGATTATTCGGACGGCCATAACTTCTGCCTCGTTTAGAGTTACGGGAGCCATAACCAGTCAAAACGAAGGCCTCAGTGAGTTCTACGGCTCTGACAGCTTTAAGCCGTCAATGGATTGTTTAATGCCCAAAAAAGACTATCCGAATCTCAATCGGGTCTCGGAAGTTTTTTACCCTTCGTTTTTTTCGACACGTGGATTTTTACGGTAAAACGGGATTACCGTGGTTGGTCTTCGATTTACCATCGCTGGAGAGTGGTGCACCATGGTACCGTTCCGTTTCAAATCCATGCACGCATTTCAAAAAGTCATACGACGCTGTTTCGCCATTTCGGACGGATGTTGCACCTTGCACCGTGGATGTTGCACCCTGTAGATATCGATTATTCGGACGACCATAACTTCTGCCTCGTTTAGAGTTACGGGAGCCATAACCAGTCAAAACGAAGGCCTCACTGAGTTCCACAGCTATGACGGCTTTCAGCCGTCAATGGATTGTTTAATGTCCAAAAAAGACTATCCGAATCTCTATCGGGTCTAGGATGTTTTTACCCTTCGTTTTTTCGACTCGTGGATTTTTACGGTAAAACGGGATTACCGTGGTTGGTCTTCGATTTACCATCGCTGGAGAGTGGTGCACCATGGTATTGTTCCGTTTCAAATCCATGCACGCATTTCAAAAAGTCGTACGACACTGTTTCGCCATTTCGGACGGATGTTGCACCTTGCACCGTGGATGTTGCACCCTGTAGATATCGATTATTCGGACGGCCATAACATCTGGCTCGTTTAGAGTTACGGGAGCCATAACCAGTCAAAACGAAGGCCTCTGTGAGTTCTACGGCTCTGACAGCTTTCAGCCGTCAATGGATTGTTTAATGCCCAAAAAAGATATCCGAATCTCAATCGGGTCTCGGAAGTTTTTTACCATTCGTTTTTTCGACACGTGAGTTTTACGGTAAAACGGGATTACCGTGGCTGGTCTTCGATTTACCATAGCTGTAGATTGGTGCACCATGGTACCGTTCCGTTTCAAATCCATGAACACATTTCAAAAAGTCGTACGACACTGTTTTGCCATTTCGAACGGATGTTTTACCTTGCACCGTGGATGTTGCACCCTGTAGATATCGATTATTCGGACGGCCATAACTTCTGGCTCATTTAGAGTTACAAGAGCCATAACCAGTCAAAACGAAGGCCTCTGTGAGTTCTATGGCTCTGACGGCTTTTAGCCGTCAATGGATTGTTTAATGCCCAAAAAAGACTATCCGAATCTCAATTGGGTCTCGGAAGTTTTTTACCCTTCGTTTTTTCGACACGTGGATTTTTACGGTAAAACGGGATTACCGTGGCTGGTCTTCGATTTACCATCACTGGAAAGTGGTGCATCATGGTACCATTCCATTGCAAATCCAGCACGCATTTCAAAAAGTCGTACGACACTATTTCGCCATTTCGGACGGATGTTGCACCTTGCACCGTGGATGTTGCACCTTGTAGATATCGATTATTCGGACGGCCACAACTTCTGCCTCGTTTAGAGTTACGGGAGCCATAACCAGTCAAAACGAAGGCCTCAGTGAGTTCTACGGCTCTGACAGCTTTCAGCCGTCAATGGATTTTTTAATGCCCAAAAAAGACTATCCAAATCTCAATTGGGTCTCGGAAGTTTTTTACCCTTCGTTTTTTCGACACGTGGATTTTTACGGTAAAACGGGATTACCGTGGTTGGTCTTCGATTCACCATCGCTGGAAAGTGGTGCACCATGGTACCGTTTTGTTTCAAATCCATGCACGCATTTCAAAACGTCGTACGACACTGTTTCGCCATTTCGGACGGATGTTGCACCTTGCACCGTGGATGTTGCACCCGGTAGATATCGATTATTCGGTCGGCCATAACTTCTGCCTCGATTAGAGTTACGGGAGCCATAACCAGTCAAAACGAAGGCCTCAATGAGTTCTACGGCTCTGACGGCTTTCAGCCGTCAGTGGATTGTTTAATGCCCAAAAAAGACTATCTGAATCTCAATCAGGTCTTGGAAGTCCTTTACCCTTCGTTTTTTTGGACACGTGGATTTTTACGGTAAAACGGGATTACCGTGGTTGGTCTTCGATTTTCCATCGCTGGAGAGTGGTGCACCATGGAACCGTTTCGTTCCAAATCCATGCACGCATTTCAAAAAGTCATACGACGCTGTTTCTCCATTTCAGACGGATGTTGCACCTTGCACCGTGGATGTTGCACCCTGTAGATATCGTTTATTCGGACGACCATAATTTCTGGCTCGATTAGAGTTACGGGAGCCATAACCAGTCAAAACGAAGGCCTCAGTGAGTTCTACGGCTATTACAGCTTTCAGCGATCAATGGATTGCTTAATGTCCAAAAAAGACTATCCGAATCTCAATAGGGTCTCGGAAGTTTTTTACCCTTCGTTTTTTTTCGACACGTGGATTTTTACGGTAAAACGGGATTACCTTGGTTGGTCTCCGATTTACCATCGCTGGAGAGTGGTTCACCATGGTACCGTTCCGTTTCAAATCCATGCACGCATTTCAAAAAGTCGTACGACACTGTTTCGCTATTTCGGAAGGATGTTGTACCTTGCACCGTGGTTGTTGCACCCTGTAGATATCGATTATTCGGACGGCCATAACTTCTGGCTCATTTAGAGTTACGGGAGACATAACCAGTCAAAACGAAGGCCTCTGTGAGTTCTACGGCTCTAACGGCTTTCAGCCGTCAATGGATTGTTTAATGCCCAAAAAAGACTATCCGAATCTCAATCGGGTCTCGGAAGTTTTTTACTCTTCGTTTTTTCGACACGTGGATTTTTACGGTAACACGGGATTACCGTGGCTGGTCTTCGATTTACCATCGCTGGAGAGTGGTGCATGATGGTAATGTTCCGTTTCAAATCCATGCACGCATTTCAAAAAGTCGTACGACGCTGTTTCGCCATTTCGGACGGATGTTGCACCTTGCGCCGTGGATGTTGCACCCTGTAGATATCGATTATTCGGACGGCCATAACTTCTGCCTCGTTTAGAGTTACGGGAGCCATAACCGGTCAAAACGAAGGCCTAAGTGAGTTCTACGGCTCTAACAGCTTTCAGCCGTCAATGGATTGTTTAATGCCCAAAAAAGACTATCCGAATCTCAATCGGGTGTCGGATGTTTTTTTACCCTTCGTTTTTTCGACACGTGGATTTTTACGGTAAAACGGGATTACCGTGGTTGGTCTTTGATTTACCATCGCTGGAGAGTGGTGCACCAAGGTACCGTTCCGTTTCAAATCCATGCACGCATTTCAAAAAGTCGTACGACACTGTTTCGCCATTTCGGACGGATGTTGTACCTTGCACCGTGGTTGTTGCACCCTATAGATGTCGATTATTCGGACGGCCATAACTTCTGGCTCATTTAGAGTTACGGGAGCCATAACCAGTCAAAACGAAGGCCTCTATGAGTTCTGCCGCTCTGATGGCTTGCAGCCGTCAATGCATTGTTTAATGCTCAAAAAAGACTATCCGAATCTCAATCGGGTCTCGGAAGTTTTTTACCCTTCGTTTTTTCGACACGTGGATTTTTACGGTTAAACGGGATTACCGTAGCTGGTCTTCGATTTACCATCGCTGGAGAGTGGTGCATCATGGTACCGTTCTGTTTCAAATCCATGCACGCATTTCAAAAAGTCGTACGACACTGTTTCGCCATTTCGGACGGATGTTGCACCTTGCGCCGTGGATGTTGCACCCTGTAGATATCGATTATTCGGACGGCCATAACTTCTGCCTCATTTAGAGTTACGAAAGTCATAACTAGTCAAAACGAAGGCCTTAGTGAGTTCTATGGCTCTGACAGCTTTCGGCCGTCAATGGATTGTTTAATGCCCAAAAAAGACTATCCGAATCTCAATCGGGTCTAGGAAGTTTTTAACCTTCGTTTTTTCGACATGTGGATTTTTACGGTAAAACGGGATTACCGTGGCTGGTCTTCGATTTACCATCGCTGGAGAGTGGTGCACCATGGTACCGTTCCGTTTCAAATCCATGCACGCATTTCAAAAAGTCGTACGACACTGTTTCGCCATTTCGGACGGATGTTGCACCTTGCACCGTGGATGTTGCACCCTGTAGATATCGATTATTCGGACGGCAATAACTTCTGCCTCGTTTAGAATTACGGGAGCCATAACCAGTCAAAACGAAGACCTCAGTGAGTTCTACGGCTCTGACAGCTTTCAGCCGTCAATGGATTGTTTAATGCCCAAAAAAGACTATCCGAATCTCAATCGGGTCTAGGATGTTTTTTACCCTTCGTTTTTTCGACACGTGGATTTTTACGGTAAAACAGGATTACCGTGGTTGGTCTTGGATTTACCATCGCTGGAGAGTGGTGCACCATGGTACCGTTCCATTTCAAATCCATGCACGCATTTCAAAAAGTCGTACGACAATGTTTCGCCATTTCGGACGGATGTTGCACCTTGCACCGTGGATGTTGCACCCTGTAGGTATCGATTATTCGGACGGCCATAACTTCTGCCTCGTTTAGAGTTACGGGAGCCATAACCAGTCAAAATGAATGCCTCAGTGAGTTCTACGGCTCTAACAGCTTTCAACCGTCAATGGATTGTTTAATGCCCAAAAAAGACTATCCGAATCTCAATCGGGTCTCGGAAGTTTTTTACCCTTCGTTTTTTCGACACGTGGATTTTTATGGTAAAACGGGATTACCGTGGCTGGTCTTCGATTTACCATCACTGGAGAGTGGTACACCATGGTACCGTTCCATTTCAAATCCATGCACGCATTTCAAAAAGTCGTACGACGCTGTTTCGCCATTTCGGACGGATGTTGCACCTTGCACCGTGGATGTTGCACCCTGTAGATATCGATTATTCGGACGGCCATAACTTCTGCCTCGTTTAGAGTTACGGAAGCCATAACTAGTCAAAACGAAGGCCTCAGTGAGTTCTACGGCTCTGATAGCTTTCAGCCATCAATGGATTGTTTAATACCCAAAAAAGACTATCCGAATCTCAATCGGGTCTAGGAAGTTTTTTACCCTTCGTTTTTTCGACACGTGAATTTTTACGGTAAAACGGGATTACCGTGGCTGGTCTTCAATTTACCATCGCTGGAGAGTGGTGCACCATGGTACCGTTCCGTTTCAAATCCATGCACGCATTTCAAAAAGTCGTACGACACTGTTTCGCCATTTCGGATGGATATTGCACCTTGCACCGTGGATGTTGCACCCTGTAGATATCGATTATTCGGACGGCCATAACTTCTGCGTCGTTTAGAGTTACGGGAGCCATAACCAGTCAAAACGAAGGCCGCAGTGAGTTCTACGGCTCTGACAGCTTTCGGCCATCAATGGATTGTTTAATGCCCAAAAAATACTATCCGAATCTCAACCGTGTCTCGGAAGTTTTTTACCCTTCGTTTTTTTCGACACGTGGATTTTTACGGTAAAACGGGATTACCGTGGTTGGTCTTCGATTTACTATCGCTGGGGAGTGGTGAACCATGGTACCGTTTCGTTTCAAATCCATGCACGCATTTCAAAAAGTCGTACGATACTGTTTCGCCATTTCGGACGGATGTTGCACCTTGCACCGTGGATGTTGCACCCTGTAGATATCGATTATTCGGACGGCCATAACTTCTGGCTCGTTTAGAGTTACGGGAGCCATAACCAGTCAAAATGAAGGCCTCTATGAGTTCTACTGCTCTGATGGCTTTCTGCCGTCAATGAATTGTTTAATGCCCAATAAAGACTATCCGAATCTCACTCGAGTCTCGGAAGTTTTTTACCCTTCGTTTTTTCGACACGTGGATTTTTACGGTTAAACGGGATTACCGTGGCAGGTCTTCGATTTACCATCGCTGGAGAGTGGTGCATCATGGTGCCATTCCGTTTCAAATCCATGCACGCATTTCAAAAAGTCGTACGACACTGTTTTGCAATTTCGGACGGATGTTGCACCTTGCACCGTGGATGTTGCACCCTGTAGATATCGATTATTCGGACGGCCATAACTTCTGCCTCGTTTAGAGTTACGGAAGCCATTACTAGTCAAAACGAAGGCCTTAGTGAGTTCTATGGCTCTGACAGCTTTCAGCCGTCAATGGATTGTTTAATGCCCAAAAAAGACTATCTAAATCTCAATCGGGTCTAGGAAGTTTTTAACCTTCGTTTTTTCGACACGTGGATTTTTACGGTAAAACGGGATTACCGTGGCTGGTCTTCGATTTACCATCGCTGGAGAGTGGTGCACCATGGTACCGTTCCGTTTCAAATCCATGCAAGCATTTCAAAAAGTCGTACGACACTGTTTCGCAATTTCGGACGGATGTCGCACCTTGCACCGTGGATGTTGCACCCTGTAGATATCGATTATTCGGACGGCCATAACTTATGCCTCGTTTAGAGTTACGGGAGCCATAACCAGTCAAAATGAAGGCCTCAGTGAGTTCTACGGCTCTGATAGCTTTCAGCCGTCAATAGATTGTTTAATGCCCAAAAAATACTATCCGAATCTCAATCGGGTCTCAGAAGTTTTTTACCCTTCGTTTATTTCTACACGTGGATTTTTACGGTAAAACGGGATTACCGTGGTTGGTCTTCGATTTACCATCGCTGGAGAGTGGTGCACCATGGTACCGTTTCGTTTCAAATCCATGCACGCATTTCAAAAAGTCGTACAACGCTGTTTCGCCATTTCGGACGGATGTTGCACCTTGAAACGTGGATGTTGCACCCTATAGATGTCAATTATTCGGACGGCCATAACCTCTGGCTCATTTAGAGTTACGGGAGCAATAACCAATCAAAACGAAGGCCTCTATGAGTTCTACGGCTCTGATGGCTTTCAGCCGTCAATGGATTGTTTAATGCCCAAAAAAGACTATCCGAATCTCAATCGGGTCTCGGAAGTTTTTTACCCTTCGTTTTTTCGACACGTGGATTTTTACGGTTAAAGGGGATTCCCGTGGCTGGTCTTCGATTTACCATCGCTGGAGTGTGGTGCATCATGGTACCGTTCCGTTTCAAATCCATGCACGCATTTCAAAAAGTCGTACGACACTGTTTCGCCATTACGGACGGATGTTGCACCTTGCACCGTGGATGTTGCACCCTGTAGATATCGATTATTCGGACGGCCATAACTTCTTCCTCGTTTAGAGTTACGGGAGCTATAACCAGTCAAAACGAAGGCCTCAGTGAGTTCTACGGCTCTGACAGATTTCAGCCGTCAATGGATTGTTTAATGCCTAAAAAAGACTATCCGAATCTCAATCGGGTCTTGGAAGTTTTTTACCCTTCGTTTTTTTCGACACATGGATTTTTACGGTAAAACGGGATTACCGTGGTTGGTCTTCGATTTATCATCGCTGGAGAGTGGTGCACCATGGTACCGTTTCGTTTCAAATCCATACACGCATTCCAAAAAGTCGTACGACGCTGTTTCGCCATTTCGGACGGATGTTGCACCTTGACCGTGGATGTTGCACCCTGTAGATATCGATTATTCGGACGGCCATAACTTATGTCTCGTTTAGAGTTACGGGAGCCATAACCAGGCAAAACGAAGTTCTCAGCGAGTTCTACGGCTCTAACATCTTTCAGCCGTCAATGGATTGTTTAATGCCCAAAAAAGACTATCCGAATCTCAATCGGGTTTCGGAAGTTTTTTACCCTTCGTTTTTTCGACACGTGGATTTTAACGGTTAAACGGGATTACCGTGGCTAGTCTTCGATTTACCATCGCTGGAGAGTGGTGCATCATGGTACTGTTCCGTTTCAAATCCATGCATGCGTTTCAAAAAGTCGTACGACACTGTTTCGCCATTTCGGACGGATGTTGCACCTTGCATCGTGGATGTTGCACCCTGCAGATATCGATTATTCGGACGGCCATAACTTCTGCCTCGTTTAGAGTTACGGAAGCCATAACAAGTCAAAACGAAGGCCTCAGTGAGTTCTACGGCTCTGACAGCTTTCAGCCGTCAATGGATTGTTTAATGCCCAAAAAAGACTATCCGAATCTCAATCGGGTCTAGGAAGTTTTTTACCCTTCGTTTTTTTGACACGTGGATTTTTACGGTAAAACGGGATTACCATGGCTGGTCTTCGATTTACCATCGCTGGAGAGTGGTGCACCATGGTACCGTTTGGTTTCAACATTTCGGACAGATGTTGTACCTTGCACCGTGGTTGTTGCACCCTATAGATGTCGATTATTCGGACGGCCATAACTTCTGGCTCATTTAGAGTTACGGGAGCCATAACCAGTCAAAACGAAGGCCTCTATGAGTTCTACGGTTCTGATGGCTTTCAGCCGTCAATGGATTGTTTAATGGCCAAAAAAGACTATCCGAATCTCAATCGGGTCTCGGAAGTTTTTTACCCTTCGTTTTTTCGACACGTGGATTTTTACGGTTAAACGGGATTACCGTGGCTGGTCTTCGATTTACCATCGCTGGAGAGTGGTGCACCATGGTACCGTTCCGTTTCAAATCCATGCACGCCTTTCAAAATGTCGTACGACACTGTTTCGCCATTTCGGATGGATGTTGCACCTTGCATCGTGGATGTTGCACCCTGCAGATATTGATTATTCGGACGGCCATAACTTCTGCCTCGTTTAGAGTTACGGAAGCCATAACCAGTCAAAACGAAGGCCTCAGTGAGTTCTGCGACTCAGACAACTTTCAGCCGTCAATGGATTGTTTAATGCCCAAAAAAGACTATCCGAATCTCAATCGGGTCAAGGAAGTATTTTACCCTTCGTTTTTTCGACACGTGGATTTTTACGGTAAAACGGGATTACCGTGGCTGGTCATCGATTTACCATCGCTGGAGAGTGGTGCACCATGGTACCATTCCGTTTCAAATCCATGCACGCATTTCAAAAAGTCGTACGACACTGTTTCGCCATTTCGGACGGATGTTGTACCTTGCACCGTGGTTGTTGCACCCTATAGATGTCGATTATTAGGACGACCATCACTTCTGGCTCATTTAGAGTTACGGGGCCATAACCAGTCAAAACGAAGGCATCTATGAATTCTACGGCTCTGATGGCATTCAGCCGTCAATGAATTGTTTAATGCCCAAAAAAACTATCCGAATCTCAATCGGGTCTCGGAAGTTTTTTACCCTTCGTTTTTTCGACACGTGGATTTTTACGGTTAAAGGGGATTACCGTGGCTGGTCTTCGATTTACCATCGCTGGAGAGTGGTGCATCATGGTACCGTTCCGTTTCAAATCCATGCACTCATTTCAAAAAGTCGTACGACACTGTTTCGCCATTTCGGACGGATGTTGCACCTTGCACCGTGGATGTTGCACCCTGTAGATATCGATTATTCGGACGGCCATAACTTCTGCCTCGTTTAGAGTTACGGGAGCCATAACCAGTCAAAACGAAGGCCTCAGTGAGTTCTACAGCTCTGACAGCTTTCAGCCGTCAATGGATTATTTAATGCCTAAAAAAGACTATCTGAATCTCAATCGGGTCTTGGAAGTTTTTTACCCTTTGTTTTTTTCGACACATGGATTTTTACGATAAAACAGGATTACTGTGGTTGGTCTTCGATTTACCATCGCTGGAGAGTGGTGCACCATGGTACCGTTTCGTTTCAAATCCATGCACGCATTTCAAAAAGTCGTACGACGCTGTTTCGCCATTTCGGACGGATGTTGCACCTTGCACCGTGGATGTTGCACCCTGTAGATATCGATTATTCGGACGGACATAACTTCTAGCTCGTTTAGAGTTACGGGAGCCATAACCAGTCAAAACGAAGGCATTAGTGAGTTCTACGGCTCTGACAGCTTGCAGCCGTCAATGGATTGTTTAATGCCCAAAAAAGACTATCCGAATCTCAATCGGGTCTCGGAAGTTTTTTACCCTTCGTTTTTTCGACATGTGGATTTTTACGCTAAAACTGGATTACCGTGGCTGGTCTTCGATTTACCATCGCTAGAGAGTGGTGCACCATGGTACCATTCCGTTTCAAATCAATGCACGCATTTCAAAAAGTCGTACGACACTGTTTCGCCATTTCGGACGGATGTTGTACCTTGCACCGTGGATGTTGCACCCTGTAGATATCGATTATTCGGACGGCCCTAACTTCTGGCTCTTTAGAGTTACGAGAGCCATAACCAGTCAAAACGAAGGCCTCTGTGAGTTCTACGGCTCTAATGGCTTTTAGCCGTCAATGGATTGTTTAATGCCCAAAAAAGACTATCCGAATCTCAATCGGGTCTCGGAAGTTCTTTACCCTTCGTTTTTTCGACACGTGGATTTTCACGGTAAAACGGGATTGCCGGGGCTGGTCTCCGATTTACCATCGCTGGAGAGTGGTGCACCATGGTACCGTTCCTTTTCAAATCCATGCACGCATTTCAAAAATTTGTACGACACTGTTTCGCCATTTCGGACGGATGTTGCACCTTGCACCGTGGATGTTGCACACTGTAGATATCGATTATTCGGACAGCCATAATTTCTGCCTCGTTTAGAGTTACGGGAGCCATAACCAATCAAAACGAAGGCCTCAGCGAGTTCTACAGCTCTAACAGCTTTCAGCCGTCAATGGATTGTTTAGTGCCCAAAAAAGACTATCCGAATCTCAATCGGGTCTAGGAAGTTTTTTACCCTTCGTTTTTTCGACACGTGGATTTTTACGGTAAAACAGGATTACCGTGGTTGGTCTTCAATTTACCATCGCTGGAGAGTGGTGCACCATGGTACCGTTCCATTTCAAATCCATGCACACATTTCAAAAAGTCGTACGACACTGTTTCGCCATTTCGGACGGATGTTGCACCTCGCACCGTGGATGTTGCACCCTGTAGATATCGATTATTCGGACGGCCATAACTTCTGCCTCGTTTAGAGTTATAGGAGCCATAACCAGTCAAAACGAAGGCCTCAGTGAGTTCTACAGCTCTGACAGATTTCATCCGTCAGTGGACTGTTTAATGCCCAAAAAAGACTATCCGAATCTCAATTGGGTCTCGAAAATTTTTTACCCTTCGTTTTTTCGACACGTGGATTTTTATGGTAAAACGGGATTACGGTGGCTGGTCTTCGATTTACCATCGCTGGAGAGTGGTGCACCATGGTAACGATCCATTTCAAATCCATGCACGCATTTCAAAAAGTCGTACGACACTGTTTTGCCATTTTGGACGGATGTTGCACCTTGCACCGTGGATGTTGCACCCTGTAGATATCGATTATTCGGACAGCCATAACTTCTGCCTCGTTTAGAGTTACGGAAGGCATAACCAGTCAAAATGAAGGCCTCAGTGAGTTCTACGGCTTTGACCGCTTTAAGCCGTCAATGGATTGTTTAATGCCCAAAAAAGACTATCCGAATCTCAATCGGGTCTAGGAAGTTTTTTACCCTTCGTTTTTTTGACACGTGGATTTTTACGGTAAAACGGGATTACCGTGGCTGGTCTTCGATATACCATCGCTGGAGAGTGGTGCACCATGGTACCGTTCCATTTCAAATCCATGCATGCATTTCAAAAGTCCTACGACACTGTTTCGCTATTTGGGACGGATGTTGCACCTTGCACCGTGGATGTTGCACCCTGTAGATATCGATTATTCGGACGGCCATAACTTCTGCCTCGTTTAGAGTTACAGGAGCCATAACCAGTCAAAACGAAGGCCTTAGTGAGTTCTATGGCTCTGACAGCTTTCAGCCGTCAATGGATTGTTTAATGCCCAAAAAAGACTATCCGAATCTCAATCGGGTCTCGGAAGTTTTTTACCCTTCGTTTTTTTCGACACGTGGATTTTTACGGTAAAACCGGATTACCGTGGTTGGTCTTCGATTTACCATCGCTGGAGAGTGGTGCACCATGGTACCGTTTCGTTTCAAATCCATGCACGCATTTCAAAAAGTCGTACGACGCTGTTTTGCCATTTCGGACGGATGTTGCACCTTGCACCGTGGATGTTGCACCCTATAGATATCGATTATTCGGACGGCCATAACTTCTGGCTTGTTTAGAGTTACGGGAGCCATAACCAGTCAAAACGAAGGCCTCGGTGAGTTCACGGCTCTAACTGCTTTCAGCCGTCAATGGATTGTTTAATGCCCAAAAAAGGCTATCCGAATCTCAATCGGGTCTCGGAAGTTTTTTTACCCTTCGTTTTTTCGATACGTGGATTTTTACGGTTAAATGGGATTACCGTGGCTGGTCTTCGATTTACCATCGCTGGAGAGTGGTGCACCATGGTACCGTTCCGTTTTAAATCCATGCACGCATTTCAAAAAGTCGTACGACACTGTTTCGCCATTTCGGACGGATGTTGCACCTTGCACCGTGGATGTTGCACCCTGTAGATATCGATTATTCGGACGGCAATAACTTCTGCCTCGTTTAGAATTACGGGAGCCATAACCAGTCAAAATGAAGGCCTCAGTGAGTTCTACGGCAGCTTTCAGCCGTCAATGGATTGTTTAATGCCCAAAAAAGACTGTCCGAATCTCAATCGGGTCTAGGAAGTTTTTTACCCTTCGTTTTTTCGACACGTGGATTTTTACGGTAAAACGGGATTACCGTGGCTGGTCTTCGATTTACCATCCCAGGAGCATGGTGCACCATGGTAACGTTTCGTTTCAAATCCATGCACGCATTTCAAAAAGTCGTACGACACTGTTTCGCCATTTCGGACGGATGTTGCACCTTGCACCGTGGATGTTGCACCCTGTAGATATCGATTATTCGGACGGCCATAACTTCTGCCTCGTTTAGAGTTACGGGAGCCATAACCAGTCAAAACGAAGGCCTTAGTGATTTCTACGGCTCTGACAGCATTCATCCGTCAATGGATTGTTTAATGCCCAAAAACGGCTATCCGAATCTCAATGGGATCTCGGAAGTTTTTTACCCTTCGTTTTTACGACCCGTGGATTTTTACGGTAAAACGGGATTACCGTGGCTGGTCTTCGATTTACCATCGCTGGAGAGTGGTGCACCATGGTACCGTTCCGTTTCAAATCCATGAACGCATTTCAAAAAGTCGTACGACACTGTTTCGCCATTTTGGACGGATGTTGCACCTTGCACAGTGGATGTTGCACTCTGTAGATATCGATTATTCGAACGTCCATAACTTCTGGCTCGTTTAGAGTTACGGGAGCCATAACCAGTCAAAACGATGGCCTCTGTGAGTTCTACGGCTCTAACTGCTTTCAGCCGTCAGTGGATTGATTAATGCCCAAAAAAGACTATCCGAATCACAATCGGGTCTTGGAAGTTTTTTACCCTTCGTTTTTTCGACACGTGGATTTTTACGTCAAAACGGGATTACCGTGGCTGGTATTCGATTTACCATCGCTGAAGAGTGGTGCACCATGGTACCGTTCCCTTTCAAATCCATACACGCATTTCAAAAAGTCGTACGACACTGTTTCGCCATTTCGGACGGACGTTGCACCTTTGCACCGTGGATGTTGCACCCTGTAGATATCGATTATTCGGACGGCCAAAACTTCTACGTCGTTTAGAGTTACGGGAGCCATAACCAGTCAAAATGAAGGCCTCGGTGAGTTCTACGGCTCTGACAGCTTTCAACCGTCAATGGATTGTTTAATGCCCAAAAAAGACTATCTGAATCTCAATCGGGTCTCGGAAGTTTTTTACCCTTCGTTTTTTCGACACGTGGATTTTTATGGTAAAACGGGATTACCGTGGCTGGTCTTCGATTTACCATCGCTGGAGAGTGGTGCACCATGGTACCGTTCCATTTCAAACCCATGCACACATTTCAAAAAGTCGTACGACACTGTTTTGCCATTTCGGACGGATGTTGCACCTTGCACCATTGATGTTGCACCCTGTAGATATCGATTATTCGGACGGCCATAACTTCTGCCTCGTTTAGAGTTACGGAAGCCATAACCAGTCAAAATGAAGGCCTCAGTGAGTTCTACGGCTCGACAGCTTTCAGCCGTCAATGGATTGTTTAATGCTCAAAAAAGACTATCTGAATCTCAATCGGGTCTAGGAAGTTTTTTACCCTTCGTTTTTTCGACACGTGGATTTTACGGTAAAACGGGATTACCGTGGCTGGTCTTCGATTTACCATCGCTGGAGAGAGGTGCACCATTGTACCATTCCATTTCAAATCCACGCACGCATTTCAAAAAGTCGTACGACACTGCTTCGCCATTTCGGACGGATGTTGCACCTTGCACCGTGGATGTTGCACCCTGTAGATATCGATTATTCGGACGGCCATAACTTCCGCCTCGTTTAGAGCTACGGGAGCCATAACCAGTCAAAACGAAGGGCTCAGTGAGTTCTACGGCTCTGACAGCTTTCAGCCATCAATGGATTGTTTAATTCCCAAAAAAGACTATCCGAATCTCAATCGGGTCTCGGAAGTTTTTTACCCTTCGTTTTTTTCGACACGTGGATTTTTACGGTAAAACCGGATTACCGTGGTTGGTCTTCAATTTACCATCGCTGGAGAGTGGTGCACCATGGTACCATTTGGTTTCATATCCATTCACGCATTTCAAAAAGTCGTACGACGCTGTTTCGCCATTTCGGACGGATGTTGCACCTTGCACTGTGGATGTTGCACCCTGTAGATATCGATTATTCGGACGGCCATAACTTCTGGCTCGTTTAGAGTTACGGGAGCCATAACCAGTCAAAACGAAGGCCTCGTTGAGTTCTACGGCTCTAACAGCTTTCAGCCGTCAATGGATTGTTTAATGCCCAAAAAAGACTATCCGAATCTCAATCGGGTCTCGGAAGTTTTTTTGCCCTTCGTTTTTTCGACACGTGGATTTTTACGGTAAAATGGGATTACCGTGGCTGGTCTTCGATTTACCATCGCTGGAGAGTGGTGCACCATGGTACCGTTCCGTTTCAAATCCATGCACGCATTTCAAAAAGTCGTACGACACTGTTTCGCCATTTCGGACGGATGTTGCACCTTGCACCGTGGATGTTGCACCCTGTAGATATCGATTATTCGGACGGTAATAACTTCTGCATCGTTTAGAATTACGGGAGCCATAACCAGTCAAAACGAAGGCCTCTGTGATTTCTACGGCACTGAAAGCTTTCACCCGTCAATGGATTGTTTAATGCCAAAAAAAGACTATCCGAATCTCAATGGGATCTCGGAAGTTTTTTACCCTTCGTTTTTTCGACACGTGGATTTTTACTGTAAAACGGGATTACCGTGGCTGGTCTTCGATTTACCATCGCTGGGGAGTGGTGCACCATGGTACCGTTTCGTTTCAAATCCATGCACGCGTTTCAAAAAGTCGTACGACACTGTTTCGCCATTTCGGACGGATGTTGCATCTTGCACCGTGGATGTTGCACCCTGTAGATATCGATTATTCGGACGGCCATAACTTCTGCCTCATTTAGAGTTACGGGAGCCATAACCAGTCAAAACGAAGGCCTCAGTGATTTCTATGGCTCTGACAGCATTCAGCCATCAATGGATTGTTTAATGCCAAAAAACGACTATCCGAATCTCAATGGGATCTCGGAAGTTTTTTACCCTTCGTTTTTTCGACACGTGGATTTTTACGGTAAAACGGGATTACCGTGGCTGGTCTTCGATTTACCATCGCTGGAGAGTGGTGCACCATGGTACCGTTCCGTTTCAAATCCATGAACGCATTTCAAAAAGTCGTACGACACTGGTTCGCCATTTCGGACGGATGTTGCACCTTGCACCGTGGATGTTGCGCCCTGTAGATATCGATTATTCGGACGGCCTTAACTTCTGGCTCGTTTAGAGTTACGGGAACCATAACCAGTCAAAACGAAGGCCTCTGTGAGTTCTACGGCTCTAAGTGCTTTTATCCGTCAATGGATTGATTGTTTAATGCCCAAAAAAGACTATCCGAATCACAATCGGGTCTCGGAAGTTTTTTACCCTTCGTTTTTTCGACACGTGGATTTTTACGTCAAAACGGGATTACCGTGGCTGGTATTCGATTTACCAACACTGGAGAGTGGTGCACCATGGTACCGTTCTATTTCAAATGCATGCACGCATTTCGAAAAGTCGTAGGACACTGTTTCGCCATTTCGGACGGATGTTGCACCTTTGCACCGTGGATGTTGCACCCTGTAGATATCGATTATTCTGACGGCCATAACTTCTGCGTCGTTTAGAGTTACGGGAGCCATAACCAGTAAAAACGAAGGCCTCAATGAGTTCTACGGCTCTGACAGCTTTCAGCCGTCAATGGATTGTTTAACTCCCAAAAAAGACTATCCGAATCTCAATCAGTTCTCGGAAGTTTTTTACCCTTCGATTTTTCGACACGTGGATTTTTACGGTAAAACGGGATTACCGTGGTTGGTCTTCGAATTACCATCGCTGGAGAGTGGTGCGCCATAGTACCGTTTCGTTTCAAATCCATGCACGCATTTCAAAAAGTCGTACGACGCTGTTTCGCCATTTCGGATGGATGTTGCACCTTGCACCGTGGATGTTGCACCCTGTATATATATCGATTATTCGGACGGCCATAACTTCTGGCTCGTTTAGAGTTACGGGAGCCATAACCAGTCAAAACGAAGGCCTCAGTGAGTTCTATGGCTCTGACAGCTTTCAGCCATCAATGGATTGTTTAATGCCCAAAAAAGACTATCCGAATCTCAATCGGGTCTTGGAAGTTTTTTACCCTTCGTTTTTTCGACACGTGGATTTTTACGGTAAAACTGGATTACCGTGGCTGGTCTTCGTTTTACCATCGCTAGAGAGTGGTGCACCATGGTACCATTCCGTTTCAAATCCATGCACGCATTTCAAAAAGTCGTACGACACTGTTTCGCCATTCGGACGGATGTTGCACCTTGCACCGTGGATGCTGCACCATGTAGATATCGATTATTCGGACGGCCATAACTTCTGGCTCATTTAGAGTTACGGGAGCCATAACCAGTCAAAACGAAGGCCTCTGTGAGTTCTACGGCTCTGACGGCTTTCTGTCGTCAATGGATTGTTTAATGCCCAAAAAAGACTATCCGAATCTCAATCGGGTCTCGGAAGTTTTTTACCCTTCGTTTTTTCGACACGTGATTTTTACGGTAAAACGGGATTACCGTGGCAGGTCTTCGACTTACCATCGCTGTAGAGTGGTGCACCATGGTACCGTTCCGTTTCAAATCCATGCACGCATTTCAAAAAGTCGTACAACACTGTTTTGCCATTTCGGACGGATGTTGCACATTGCACTGTGGATGTTGCACCCTGTAGATATCAATTATTCGGACGGCCATAACTTCTGCCTCGTTTAGATTTACGGGAGTCATAACCAGTAAAAACGAAGGCCTCAGCGAGTTCTACGGCTCTGACAGCTTTTAGCCGTCAATGGATTGTTTAATGCCCTAAAAAGACTATCCGAATCTCAATCGGGTCTAGGAAGTTTTTTACCCTTCGTTTTTTCGACACGTGGATTTTTACGGTAAAGCAGGATTACCGTGGCTGGTCGTCGATTTACCATCGCTGGAGAGTGGTGCACCATGGTACCGTTCCATTTCAAATCAATGCACGCATTTCAAAAAGTCGTACGACACTGTTCCGCCATTTCGGACGGATGTTGCACCTTGCACCGTGGATGTTGCACCCTTTAGATATCGATTATTCGGACGGCCATAACTTCTGCCTCGTTTAGAGTTACGGGAGTCATAACCAGTCAAAACGAAGGCCTCAGCGAGTTCTACGGCTCTGACAGCTTTCAGCTGTCAATGGATTGTTTAATGCACAAAAAAGACTATCCGAATCTCAATCGGGTCTCATAAGTTTTTTACCCTTCGTTTTTTTCGACACGTGGATTTTTACGGTAAAACGGGATTACCGTGGTTGGTCTTCGATTTACCATCACTGGAGAGTGGTGCACCATGGTACCGTTTCGTTTCAAATCCATGCACGCATTTCAAAAAGTCGTACGACGCTGTTTCGCCATTTCGGACGGATGTTGCACCTTGCACCGTGGATGTTGCACCCTGTGGATATCGATTATTCGTACGGCCATAACTTCGGCTCGTTTAGAGTTACAGGAGCCACAACCAGTCAAAACGAAGGCCTCAGCGAGTTCTATGGCTCTGACAGCTTTCAGCCGTCAATGGATTGTTTAATGCCCAAAAAAGACTATCCGAATCTCAATCGGGTCTAGGAACTTTTTTACCCTTCGTTTTTTCGACACGCGGATTTTTACGGTAAAACAGGATTACCGTGGCTGGTCTTCGATTTACCATCGCTGGAGAGTGGTGCACCATGGTACCGTTCTGTTTCAAATCCATGCACGCATTTTGAAAAGTCGTACGACGCTGTTTCGCCATTTCGAACGGATGTTGCACCTTGCACCGTGTATGTTGCACCCTGTAGATATCGATTATTCGGACGGCCATAACTTCTGGCTCGTTTAGAGTTACGGGAGCCATAACCAGTAAAAACGAAGGCCTCAATGAGTTCTACGGCTCTGACAGCTTTCAGCCGTCAATGGATTTTTTAATGCCCAAAAAAGACTATCCGAATCTCAATCAGTTCTCGGAAGTTTTTTACCCTTCGATTTTTCGACACGTGGATTTTTACGGTAAAACGGGATTACCGTGGTTGGTCTTCGAATTACCATCGCTGGAGAGTGGTGCGCCATAGTACCGTCTCGTTTCAAATCCATGCACGCATTTCAAAAAGTCGTACGACGCTGTTTCGCCATTTCGGATGGATGTTGCACCTTGCACCGTGGATGTTGCACCCTGTATATATATCGATTATTCGGACGGCCATAACTTCTGGCTCGTTTAGAGTTACGGGAGCCATAACCAGTCAAAACGAAGGCCTCAGTGAGTTCTATGTCTCTGACATCTTTCAGCCATCAATGGATTGTTTAATGCCCAAAAAAGACTATCCGAATCTCAATCGGGTCTTGGAAGTTTTTTACCCTTCGTTTTTTCGACACGTGGATTTTTACGGTAAAACTGGATTACCGTGGCTGGTCTTCGATTTACCATCGCTAGAGAGTGGTGCACCATGGTACCATTCCGTTTCAAATCCACGCACGCATTTCAAAAAGTCGTACGACACTGTTTCGCCATTCGGACGGATGTTGCACTTGCACCGTGGATGCTGCACCCTGTAGATATCGATTATTCGGACGGCCATAACTTCTGGCTCATTTAGAGTTACGGGAGCCATAACCAGTCAAAATGAAGGCCTCTGTGAGTTCTACGGCTCTGACGGCTTTTTGTCGTCAATGGATTGTTTAATGCCCAAAAAAGACTATCTGAATCTCAATCGGGTCTCGGAAGATTTTTACCCTTCGTTTTTTCGACACGTGATTTTTACGGTAAAACGGGATTACCGTGGCAGGTCTTCGACTTACCATCGCTCTAGAGTGGTGCACCATGGTACCGTTCCGTTTCAAATCCATGCACACATTTCAAAAAGTCGTACAACACTGTTTTGCAATTTCGGACGGATGTTGCACCTTGCACCGTGGATGTTGCACCCTGTAGATATCAATTATTCGGACGGCCATAACTTCTGCCTCGTTTAGAGTTACGGGAGCCATAACCAGTCAAAACGAAGGCCTCAGTGAGTTCTACGGCTCTGACAGCTTTCAGCCGTCAATGGATTGTTTAATGCCCTAAAAAGACTATCCGAATCTCAATCGGGTCTAGGAAGTTTTTTACCCTTTGTTTTTTCGACACGTGGATTTTTACGGTAAAACAGGATTACCGTGGCTGGTCATCGATTTACCATCGCTGGAGAGTGGTGCACCATGGTATCGTTCCGTTTCAAATCAATGCACGCTTTTCAAAAAGTCGTACGACACAGTTTCGCCATTTCGGACGGATGTTGCACCTTGCACCGTGGATGTTGCACCCTTTAGATATCGATTATTCGGACGGCCATAACTTCTGCCTCGTTTAGAGTTACGGGAGTCATAACCAGTCAAAACGAATGCCTCAGCGAGTTCTACGGCTCTGACAGCTTTCAGCTGTCAATGGATTGTTTAATGCCCAAAAAAGACAATCCGAATGTCAATCGGGTCTCATAAGTTTTTTACCCTTCGTTTTTTTCGACACGTGGATTTTTACGGTAAAACGGGATTACCGTGGTTGGTCTTCGATTTACCATCACTGGAGAGTGGTGCACCATGGTACCGTTTCGTTTCAAATCCATGCACGCATTTCAAAAAGTCGTACGACGCTATTTCGCCATTTCGGACGGATGTTGCACCTTGCACCGTGGATGTTGCACCCTGTAGATATCGATTATTCGTACGGCCATAACTTCGGCTCGTTTAGAGTTACGGGAGCCACAACCAGTCAAAACGAAGGCCTCAGCGAGTTCTATGGCTCTGACAGCTTTCAGCCGTCAATGGATTGTTTAATGCCCAAAAAAAGACTATCCGAATCTCAATCGGGTCTAGGAAGTTTTTTACCCTTCGTTTTTTCGACACGTGGATTTTTAAGGTAAAACAGGATTACCGTGGCTGATCTTCGATTTACCATCGCTGGAGAGTGGTGCACCATGGTACCGTTCTGTTTCAAATCCATGCAAGCATTTCAAAAAGTCGTACGACGCTGTTTCGCCATTTCGGACGGATGTTGCACCTTGCACCGTATATGTTGCACCCTGTGGATATCGATTATTCGGACGGCCATAACTTCTGGCTCGTTTAGAGTTACGGCAGCCATAACTAGTCAAAACGAAGGCCTCGGTGAGTTCTATGGCTCTGACAGCTTTCAGCCGTCAATGCATTGTTTAATGCCCAAAAAAGACTATCCGAATCTCAATCGGGTCTCGGAAGTATTTTACCCTTCGTTTTTTCGACACGTGATTTTTACGGTAAAACGGGATTACCGTGGCTGGTCTTCGATTTACCATCGTTGGAGAGTGGTGCACCATGGCACCGTTCCGTTTCAAATCCATGCACGCATTTCAAAAAGTCGTACGACACTGTTTCGCCATTTCGGACGGATGTTGCACCTTGCACCGTTGATGTTGCACCCTGTAGATATCGATTATTCGGACGGCCATAACTTCTGCCTCATTTAGAGTTACGGGAGCCATAACCAGTCAAAACGAAGGCCCCAGTGATTTCTATGGCTCTGATAGCATTCAGCCGTCAATGGATTGTTTAATGCCAAAAAACGACTATCCGAATCTCAATGGGATCTCGGAAGTTTTTTACCCTTCGTTTTTTCTACACGTGGATTTTTACGGTAAAACGGGATTACCGTGGCTGGTCTTCGATTTACCATCGCTGGAGAGTGGTGCACCATGGTACCGTTCCGTTTCAAATCCATGAACGCATTTCAAAAAGTCGTACGACACTGTTTCGCCATTTCGGACGGATGTTGCACCTTGCACCGTGGATGTTGCACCCTGTAGATATCGATTATTCGGACGGCCTTAACTTCTGGCTCGTTTAGAGTTACGGGAACCATAACCAGTCAAAACGAAGGCCTCTGTGAGTTCTACGGCTCTAAATGATTTTATCCGTCAATGGATTGATTGTTTAATGCCCAAAAAAGACTATCCGAATCACAATCGGGTCTCGGAAGTTTTTTACCCTTCGTTTTTTCGACACGTGGATTTTTACGTCAAAACGGGATTACCGCTTCTGGTATTCGATTTACCAACGCTGGAGAGTGGTGCACCATGGTACCGTTCTATTTCAAATGCATGCACGCATTTCAAAAAATCGTACGACACTGTTTCGCCATTTCGGACGGATGTTGCACCTTTGCACCGTGGATGTTGCACCCTGTAGATATCGATTATTCGGACGGCCATAACTTCTGCCCCGTTTAGAGTTACGGGAGCCATAACCAGTCAAAACGAAGGCCTCAGTGAGTTCTACGGCTCTGACAGCTTTCAGCCGTCAATGGATTGTTTAATGCCCTAAAAAGACTATCCGAATCTCAATCGGGTCTAGGAAGTTTTTTACCCTTTGTTTTTTCGACACGTGGATTTTTACGGTAAAACAGGATTACCGTGGCTGGTCATCGATTTACCATCGCTGGAGAGTGGTGCACCATGGTATCGTTCCGTTTCAAATCAATGCACGCTTTTCAAAAAGTCGTACGACACAGTTTCGCCATTTCGGACGGATGTTGCACCTTGCACCGTGGATGTTGCACCCTTTAGATATCGATTATTCGGACGGCCATAACTTCTGCCTCGTTTAGAGTTACGGGAGTCATAACCAGTCAAAACGAATGCCTCAGCGAGTTCTACGGCTCTGACAGCTTTCAGCTGTCAATGGATTGTTTAATGCCCAAAAAAGACAATCCGAATGTCAATCGGGTCTCATAAGTTTTTTACCCTTCGTTTTTTTCGACACGTGGATTTTTACGGTAAAACGGGATTACCGTGGTTGGTCTTCGATTTACCATCACTGGAGAGTGGTGCACCATGGTACCGTTTCGTTTCAAATCCATGCACGCATTTCAAAAAGTCGTACGACGCTATTTCGCCATTTCGGACGGATGTTGCACCTTGCACCGTGGATGTTGCACCCTGTAGATATCGATTATTCGTACGGCCATAACTTCGGCTCGTTTAGAGTTACGGGAGCCACAACCAGTCAAAACGAAGGCCTCAGCGAGTTCTATGGCTCTGACAGCTTTCAGCCGTCAATGGATTGTTTAATGCCCAAAAAAAGACTATCCGAATCTCAATCGGGTCTAGGAAGTTTTTTACCCTTCGTTTTTTCGACACGTGGATTTTTAAGGTAAAACAGGATTACCGTGGCTGATCTTCGATTTACCATCGCTGGAGAGTGGTGCACCATGGTACCGTTCTGTTTCAAATCCATGCAAGCATTTCAAAAAGTCGTACGACGCTGTTTCGCCATTTCGGACGGATGTTGCACCTTGCACCGTATATGTTGCACCCTGTGGATATCGATTATTCGGACGGCCATAACTTCTGGCTCGTTTAGAGTTACGGCAGCCATAACTAGTCAAAACGAAGGCCTCGGTGAGTTCTATGGCTCTGACAGCTTTCAGCCGTCAATGCATTGTTTAATGCCCAAAAAAGACTATCCGAATCTCAATCGGGTCTCGGAAGTATTTTACCCTTCGTTTTTTCGACACGTGATTTTTACGGTAAAACGGGATTACCGTGGCTGGTCTTCGATTTACCATCGTTGGAGAGTGGTGCACCATGGCACCGTTCCGTTTCAAATCCATGCACGCATTTCAAAAAGTCGTACGACACTGTTTCGCCATTTCGGACGGATGTTGCACCTTGCACCGTTGATGTTGCACCCTGTAGATATCGATTATTCGGACGGCCATAACTTCTGCCTCATTTAGAGTTACGGGAGCCATAACCAGTCAAAACGAAGGCCCCAGTGATTTCTATGGCTCTGATAGCATTCAGCCGTCAATGGATTGTTTAATGCCAAAAAACGACTATCCGAATCTCAATGGGATCTCGGAAGTTTTTTACCCTTCGTTTTTTCTACACGTGGATTTTTACGGTAAAACGGGATTACCGTGGCTGGTCTTCGATTTACCATCGCTGGAGAGTGGTGCACCATGGTACCGTTCCGTTTCAAATCCATGAACGCATTTCAAAAAGTCGTACGACACTGTTTCGCCATTTCGGACGGATGTTGCACCTTGCACCGTGGATGTTGCACCCTGTAGATATCGATTATTCGGACGGCCTTAACTTCTGTCTCGTTTAGAGTTACGGGAACCATAACCAGTCAAAACGAAGGCCTCTGTGAGTTCTACGGCTCTAAATGATTTTATCCGTCAATGGATTGATTGTTTAATGCCCAAAAAAGACTATCCGAATCACAATCGGGTCTCGGAAGTTTTTTACCCTTCGTTTTTTCGACACGTGGATTTTTACGTCAAAACGGGATTACCGCTTCTGGTATTCGATTTACCAACGCTGGAGAGTGGTGCACCATGGTACCGTTCTATTTCAAATGCATGCACGCATTTCAAAAAGTCGTACGACACTGTTTCGCCATTTCGGACGGATGTTGCACCTTTGCACCGTGGATGTTGCACCCTGTAGATATCGATTATTCGGACGGCCATAACTTCTGCGTTGTTTAGAGTTACGGGAGCCATAACCAGTAAAAACGAAGGCCTCAATGAGTTCTACGGCTCTGACAGCTTTCAGCCGTCAATGGATTGTTTAATGCCCAAAAAAGACTATCCGAATCTCAATCAGTTCTCGGAAGTTTTTTACCCTTCGATTTTTCTACACGTGGATTTTACGGTAAAACGGGATTACCGTGGTTGGTCTTCGAATTACCATCGCTGGAGAGTGGTGCGCCATAGTACCGTTTCGTTTCAAATCCATGCACGCATTTCAAAAAGTGGTACGACGCTGTTTCGCTATTTCGGATGGATGTTGCACCTTGCACCGTGGATGTTGCACCCTGTATATATCGATTATTCGGACGGCCATAACTTCTGGCTCGTTTAGAGTTACGGGAGCCATAACCAGTCAAAACGAAGGCCTCAGTGAGTTCTATGGCTCCGACAGCTTTCAGCCATCAATGGATTGTTTAATGCCCAAAAAAGACTATCCGAATCTCAATCGGGTCTTGGAAGTTTTTTACCCATCGTTTTTTCGACACGTGGATTTTTACGGTAAAACTGGATTACCGTGGCTGGTCTTCGATTTACCATCGCTAGAGAGTGGTGCACCATGGTACCATTCCATTTCAAATCCATGCACGCATTTCAAAAAGTCGTACGACACTGTTTCGCCATTCGGACGGATGTTGCACCTTGCACCGTGGATGCTGCACCCTGTAGATATCGATTATTCGGACGGCCATAACTTCTGGCTCATTTAGAGTTACGGGAGCCATAACCAGTCAAAACGAAGGCCTCTGTGAGTTCTACGGCTCTGACGGCTTTTTGTCGTCAATGGATTGTTTAATGCCCAAAAAAGACTATCCGAATCTCAATCGGGTCTCGGAAGTTTTTTACCCTTCGTTTTTTCGACACGTGATTTTTACGGTAAAACGGGATTACCCTGGCAGGTCTTCGACTTACCATCGCTGGAGAGTGGTGCACCATGGTACCGTTCCGTTTCAAATCCATGCACGCATTTCAAAAAGTCGTACGACACTGTTTTGCCATTTCAGACGGATGTTGCACCTTGCACCGTGGATGTTGCACCCTGTAGATATCAATTATTCGAACGGCCATAACTTCTGCCTCGTTTAGAGTTACAGGAGTCATAACCAGTCAAAACGAAGACCTCAGCGTGTTCTACGGCTCTGACAGCTTTCAGCCGTCAATGGAATGTTTAATGCCCTAAAAAGACTATCCGAATCTCAATCGGGTCTAGGAAGTTTTTTACCCTTCGTTTTTTCGACACGTGGATTTTTACGGTAAAACAGGATTACCGTGGCTGGTCGTCGACTTACCATCGCTGGAGAGTGGTGCACCATGGTACCGTTCCGTTTCAAATCAATGCATGCATTTCAAAAAGTCGTACGACACTGTTTCGCCATTTCGGACGGATGTTGCACCTTGCACCGTGGATGTTGCACCCTTTAGATATCGATTATTCGGACGGCCATAACTTATGCCTCGTTTAGAGTTACGGGAGTCATAACCAGTCAAAACGAAGGCCTCAGCGAGTTCAACGGCTCTGACAGCTTTCAGCTGTCAATGGATTGTTTAATGCCCAAAAAAGACTATCCAAATCTCAATCGGGTCTCATAAGTTTTTTACCCTTCGTTTTTTTCGACACGTGGATTTTTACGGTAAAACGGGATTACCGTGGTTGGTCTTCGATATACCATCACTGGAGAGTGGTGCACCATGGTACCGTTTCATTTCAAATCCATGCACGCATTTCAAAAATTCGTACGACGCTGTTTCGCCATTTCGGACGGATGTTGCACCTTGCACCGTGGATGTTGCACCCTGTAGATATCGATTATTCGTACGGCCATAACTTCGGCTCGTTTAGAGTTACGGGAGCCACAACCAGTCAAAACGAAGGCCTCAGCGAGTTCTATGGCTCTGACAGCTTTCAGTCGTCAATGGATTATTTAATGCCCAAAAAAAGACTATCCGAATCTCAATCGGGTCTAAGAAGTTTTTTACCCTTCGTTTTTTCGACACGCAGATTTTTACGGTAAAACCGGATTACCGTGGCTGGTCTTCGATTTACCATCGCTGGAGAGTGGTGCACCATGGTACCGTTCTGTTTCAAATCCATGCACGCATTTCAAAAAGTCGTACGACGCTGTTTCGCCATTTCGGACGGATGTTGCACCTTGCACCGTGTATGTTGCACCCTGTAGATATCGATTATTCGGACGGCCACAACTTCTGGCTCGTTTAGAGTTACGGCAGCCATAACTAGTCAAAACGAAGGCCTCAGTGAGTTCTATGGCTCTGACAACTTTCAGCCGTCAATGCATTGTTTAATGCCCAAAAAAGACTATCCGAATCTCAATCGGGTCTCGGAAGAATTTTACCCTTCGTTTTTTCGACACGTGATTTTTACGGTAAAACGGGATTACCATGGCTGGTCTTCGATTTACCATCGCTGGAGAGTGGTGCACCATGGTACCGTTCCGTTTCAAATCCATGCACGCATTTCAAAAAGTCGTACGACACTGTTTCGCCATTTCGGACGGATGTTGCACCTTGCACCGTTAATGTTGCACCCTGTAGATATCGATTATTCGGACGGCCATAACTTCTGCCTCATTTAGAGTTACGGGAGCCATAACCAGTCAAAAGGAAGGCCTCAGTGATTTCTATGTCCCTGACAGCATTCTGCCGTCAATGGATTGTTTAATGCCAAAAAACGACTATCTGAATCTCAATGGGATCTCGGAAGTTTTTTACCCTTCGTTTTTTCGACACGTGGATTTTTACGGTAAAACGGGACTACCGTGGCTGGTCTTCGATTTACCATCGCTGGAGAGTGGTGCACCATGGTACCGTTCCGTTTCAAATCCATGAACGCATTTCAAAAGTCGTACGACACTGTTTCGCCATTTCGGACGGATGTTGCACCTTGCACCGTGGATGTTGCACCATATAGATATCGATTATTCGGACGGCCTTAACTTCTGGCTCGTTTAGAGTTACGGGAACCATAACCAGTCAAAACGAAGGCCTCTGTGAGTTCTACGGCTCTAAGTGCTTTTATCCGTCAATGGATTGATTGTTTAATGCCCGAAAAAGACTATCCGAATCACAATCGGGTCTCGGATGTTTTTTTACCCTTCATTTTTTCGACACGTGGATTTTTACGTCAAAACGGGATTACCGTGGCTGGTATTCGATTTACCAACGCTGGAGAGTGGTGCACCATGGTGCCGTTCTATTTCAAATACATGCACGCATTTCGAAAAGTCGTACGACACTGTTTCGCCATTTCGGACGGATGTTGCACCTTTGCACCGTGGATGTTGCACCCTGTAGATATCGATTATTCGGACGGCCATAACTTCTGCGTCGTTTAGAGTTACGGGAGCCATAACCAGTAAAAACGAAGGCTTCAATGAGTTCTACGGCTCTGACAGCTTTCAGCCGTCAATGGATTTTTTAATGCCCAAAAAAGACTATCCGAATCTCAATCAGTTCTCGGAAGTTTTTTACCCTTCGATTTTTCGACACGTGGATTTTTACGGTAAAACGGGATTACCGTGGTTGGTCTTCGAATTACCATCGCTGGAGAGTGGTGCGCCATAGTACCGTTTCGTTTCAAATCCATGCACGCATTTCAAAAAGTCGTACGACGCTGTTTCGCCATTTCGGATGGATGTTGCACCTTGCACCGTGGATGTTGCACCCTGTATATATCGATTATTCGGACGGCCATAACTTCTGGCTCGTTTAGAGTTACGGGAGCCATAACCAGTCAAAACGAAGGCCTCAGTGTGTTCTACGGCTCTGACAGCTTTCAGCCATCAATGGATTGTTTAATGCCCAAAAAAGACTATCCGAATCTCAATCGGGTCTTGGAAGTTTTTTACCCTTCGTTTTTTCGACACGTGGATTTTTACGGTAAAACTGGATTACCGTGGCTGGTCTTCGATTTACCATCGCTAAAGAGTGGTGCACCATGGTACCATTCCGTTTCAAATCCATGCACGCATTTCAAAAATTCGTACGACACTGTTTCGCCATTCGGACGGATGTTGCACCTTGCACCGTGGATGCTGCACCCTGTAGATATCGATTATTCGGACGGCCATAACTTCTGGCTCATTTAGAGTTACGGGAGCCATAACCAGTCAAAATGAAGGCCTCTGTGAGTTCTACGGCTCTGATGGCTTTCTGTCGTCAATGGATTGTTTAATGCCCAAAAAAGACTATCTGAATCTCAATCGGGTCTCGGAAGTTTTATACCCTTCGTTTTTTCGACACGTGATTTTTACGGTAAAACGAGATTACCGTGGCAGGTCTTCGACTTACCATCTCTGGAGAGTGGTGCACCATGGTACCGTTCCGTTTCAAATCCATGCACGCATTTCAAAAAGTCGTACGACACTGTTTTGCCATTTCGGATGGATGTTGCACCTTGCACCGTGGATGTTGCACCCTGTAGATATCGATTATTCGGACGGCCATAACTTCTGCCTCGTTTAGAGTTACGGGAGTCATAACCAGTCAAAATGAAGGCCTCAACGAGTTCTACGGCTCTGACAGATTTCAGCCGTCAATGGATTGTTTAATGCCCTAAAAAGACTATCTGAATCTCAATCGGGTCTAGGAATTTTTTTACCCTTCGTTTTTTCGACACGTGGATTTTTACGGTAAAACAGGATTACCGTGGCTGGTCGTCGATTTACCATCGCTGGAGAGTGGTGCACCATGGTACCGTTCCGTTTCAAATCAATGCACGCATTTCAAAAAGTCGTACGACACTGTTTCGCCATTTCGGACGGATGTTGCACCTTGCACCGTGGATGTTGCACCCTTTAGATATCGATTATTCGGACGGCCATAACTTCTGCCTCGTTTAGAGTTACGGGAGTCATAACCAGTCAAAACGAAGGCCTCAGCGAGTTCTACGGCTCTGACAGCTTTCAGCTGTCAATGGATTGTTTAATGCCCAAAAAAGACAATCCGAATCTCAATCGGGTCTCATAAGTTTTTTACCCTTCGTTTTTTTCGACACGTGGATTTTTACGATAAAACGGGATTACCGTGGTTGGTCTTCGATTTACCATCACTGGAGAGTGGTGCACCATGGTACCGTTTCGTTTCAAATCCATGCACGCATTTCAAAAAGTCGTATGACGCTGTTTCGCCATTTCGGACGGATGTTGCACCTTGCACCGTGGATGTTGCACCCTGTAGATATCGATTATTCGTACGGCCATAACTTCGGCTCGTTTAGAGTTACGGGAGCCACAACCAGTCAAAACGAAGGCCTCAGCGAGTTCTATGGCTCTGACAGCTTTCAGCCGTCAATGGATTGTTTAATGCCCAAAAAAAGACTATCCGAATCTCAATCGGGTCTAGGAAGTTTTTTACCCTTCGTTTTTTCGACACGCGGATTTTTACGGTAAAACAGGATTACCGTGGCTGGTCTTCGATTTACCATCGCTGGAGAGTGGTGCACCATGGTACCGTTCTGTTTCAAGTCCATGCACGCATTTCAAAAAGTCGTACGACGCTGTTTCGCCATTTCGGACGGATGTTGCACCTTGCACCGTGTATGTTGCACCATGTAGATATCGATTATTCGGACGGCCATAACTTCTGGCTCGTTTAGAGTTACGGCAGCCATAACTAGTCAAAACGAAGGCCTCAGTGAGTTCTATGGCTCTGACAGCTTTCAGCCGTCAATGCATTGTTTAATGCCCAAAAAAGACTATCCGAATCTCAATCGGGTCTCGGAAGTATTTTACCCTTCGTTTTTTCGACACGTGATTTTTACGGTAAAACGGGATTACCGTGGCTGGTCTTCGATTTACCATCGCTGGAGAGTGGTGCACCATGGTACCATTCCGTTTCAAATCCATGCACGCATTTCAAAAAGTCGTACGACACTGTTTCGCCATTTCGGACGGATGTTGCACCTTGCACCGTTGATGTTGCACCCTGTAGATATCGATTATTCGGACGGCCATAACTTCTGGCTCGTTTGGTGTTACGGGAGCCATAACCAGTCAAAACGAAGGCCTCTGTGAGTTCTACGGCTCTGACAGCTTTCAGCCGTCAATGGATTATTTAATTACCAAAAAAGATATCCGAATCTCAATCGGGTCTCGGAAGTTTTTTACCCTTCGTTTTTTCGACACGTGATTTTTACGGTAAAACGGGATTACCGTGGCTGGTCTTCGATTTACCATCGCTGGAGAGTGGTGCACCATGGTACCGTTCCGTTAAAAATGCATGCACGCATTTCAAAAAGTCGTACGACACTGTTTCTCCATTTTGGACGGATGTTGCACCTTGCACCGTGGATGTTGCACCGTGTAGATATCGATTATTCGGACGGCCATAAATTTTGGCTCGTTTAGAGTTACGGGAGCCATAACCAGTCAAAACGAAGGCCTCTGTGAGTTCTACAGCTCTGAAAGCTATCAGCCATCAATGGATTGTTTAATGCCCAAAAAAGACTATCCGAATCTCAATCGGGTCTCGGAAGTTTTTTACCCTTTGTTTTTTCGACACGTGGATTTTTACGGTAAAACTGGATTACTGTGGCTGGTCTTCGATTTACCATCGCTGGATAGTGGTGCACCATGGTACCATTCCATTTCAAATTCATGCACGCATTTCAAAAAGTCGTACGACACTGTTTCGCCATTTAGGACGGATGTTGCACCTTGCACCGTGGATGTTGCACCCTGTAGATATCGATTATTCGGACGGCCATAACTTCTGGCTGGTTTAGAGTTACAGAAGCCATAACTAGTCAAAATGAAGGCTTCCGTGAGTTCTACGGCTCTGACAGCTTTCAACCGTCAATGGATTGTTTAATGCTAAAAAAAGACTATCCGAATCTCAATCGGGTCTTGGGAGTTTTTTACCCTTCGTTTTTTCGACACGTGGATTTTTACGGTAAAACGGGATTACCGTGGCTGGTCTTTGATTTACCATCGCTGGAGAGTGGTGCACCATGGTACCGTTTCGTTTCAAATCCATGCACGCATTTCAAAAAGTCGTAAGACATTGTTTCGCCATTTAGGACGGATGTTGCACCTTGCACCGTGGATGTTGCACCCTGTAGATATAGATTATTCGGACGGTCATAACTTCTGCCTCGTTTAGAGTTACGGGAGTCATAACCAGTCAAAACGAAGGCCTCAGCGAGTTCTACGGCTCTGACAGCTTTCAGCCGTCAATGAATTGTTTAATGCCCAAAAAAGACTATCCGAATCTCAATCGGGTCTAGGAAGTTTTTACCCTTCGTTTTTTCGACACGCGGATTTTGCCGGTAAAACATGGTTACCGTGGCTGGTCTTCGATTTACCATCGCTTGAGAGTGGTGCACCATGGTACCGTTCTGTTTCAAATCCGTGCACGCATTTCAAAAAGTCGTAGGACGCTGTTTCGCCATTTCGGACGGATGTTGCACCTTGCACCGTGGATGTTGCACCCTGTAGATATCGATTATTCGGACGGCCATAACTTCTGGCTCGTTTAGAGTTACGGGAGCCATAACCAGTCTAAATGAAGGCCTTAGTGAGTTCTATGGCTCTGATAGCTTTCAGCCATCAGTGGATTGTTTAATGCCCAAAAAGGGCTATCCGAATCTCAATCGGGTCTAGGAAGTTTTTTACCCTTCGTTTTTTCGACACGTGAATTTTTACGGTAAAACGGGATTACCGTGGCTGGTCTTCGATTTACCATCGTTGGAGAGTGGTGCACCATGGTACCGTTCTGTTTCAAATCCATGCACGCATTTCAAAAAGTCGTACGACGGTGTTTCGCCATTTCGGACGGATGTTGCATCTTGCACCGTGGATGTTGCACCCTGTAGATATCGATTATTCGGACGGCCATAACTCCGCATCGTTTAGAGTTACGGGAGGCATAACCAGTCACAACGAAGGCCTCAGCGAGCTCTACGGCTCTGACAGCTTTCAGCCGTCAATGGATTGGTTTATGCCCAAAAAAGACTATCCGAATCTCAATCGGGTCTAGGAAGTTTTTTACCCTTCGTTTTTTCGACACGTGGATTTTTACGGTAAAACAGGATTACCGTGGCTGGTCTTCGATTTACCATCGCTGAAGAGTGGTGCACCATGGTACCGTTCCGTTTCAAATCCATGCACGCATTTCAGAAAGTCGTACGACACTGTTTCGCCATTTCGGACGGATGTTGCACCTTGCACCGTGTGTTTGCGCAAAAAATGGGCAAACACCCAATGTCGTACGAGTTGGTCGATTTTATGATGTTTTTTAGCGATTTGGGTGATTTATGCAAATATATAAAAAACAGGGACTAAACTGTAAAAGACACACGGATTTATAGTGGTTCGGCCCGAACGTGCCTACGTCCACTTTATATGTTATTCTCCTTTTTTTCTTCAGATTACAAGTACAAAGCTTTGATTACAAGTATCTAAAGTTGTTTGAGAGTTCCTTCCAGGCTTGAGCTCTCAAACTTGTCTCAAAACTTCCTCCTCATTGTTGTACCCCTGCCCCTCTATTTATAGAGTGAGGCTGGGGGCAGGGGTCTTGGATGTTTATAGCTGCTGGTGGGCTTGGGCTGAAGCAATCTGGCCTGGCAACTTTGGTTCGGCGAAGCTTGGTTCGGTCGTAGCTGGGATGGTTGGACCGGTGGTTTACTTGGTAGTGGATAGAAAGGAGGTTGATTCAGTGGGAGGTGGTAAGATGTTGGCTCGGCATTGACTTCTCGACCTGCAGTAGTATGGTGAGGATGGAGCTGGTTCGGTGGTTGCATGGTCCGGTGGTTACATGGTTTGGTGATGCCGAATGGATGATTGCCGAATGAGTTCGATTATTGGGAATGCCGAATGTAGCTGCCGAATGAAGCTGAGTGTTGGAGCGTCGAATGCTTCTTGCCGAATGAGCTCTTGTATTGGGAATACCGGATGAACCAAGGCATCTTGGATGCCGAGTGAGACTTCGCTGTACGTTTGCTTGCTTTTTCTTAGTTTGGTCGTGGTGGAAATGCACACAACATTGATATCCTAGTTTTGACCAAAAAAGGGGATAACACCGTGGATGTTGCACCCTATAGATATCGATTATTCGGACGGCCATAACTTCTGCCTCGTTTAGAGTTACGGGAGCCATAACCAGTCAAAACGAAGGCCTCAGTGAGTTCTACGGCTCTGACAGCTTTCAGCCGTCAATGGATTGTTTAATGCCCAAAAAAGACTATCCGAATCTCAATCGGGTCTCGGAAGTTTTTTACCCTTCGTTTTTTTCGACACGTTGATTTTTACGGTAAAACGGGATTACCGTGGCTGGTCTTCGATTTACCATCGCTGGAGAGTGGTGCACCATGGTACCGTTCCGTTCCAAATCCATGCACACATTTCAAAACGGCGTACGACATTGTTTCGCCATTTCGGACGGATGTTGCACCTTGCACCGTGGATGTTGCACCCTGTAGATATCGATTATTCGGACGGCCATAACTTCTGGCTCGTTTAGAGTTACGGGAGCCATAACCAGTCAAAACGAAGGCCTCGGTAAGTTCTGTTTGCACCAAAATTGGTCACAAACCCCGATGAATGTGAAAGCACCAGTGTTGGAATATAAATCAACAATATCCAAACACAAATCACAGATCTAAGCAGCAAAGTAATAAATGCAAACAAGAACACACGATTTATAGTGGTTTGGCTATCTCCGGCCTACGTCCACTTCAAAGGTTTTTCCTTTTATTGATGTTCTTCGCTGATTACAATCGATTACAGCGGATTACAATGAATTATAGTTCTGAAATTCAAGTACAACGGTGGTTGTTGAGTGCAAAGTAGAGCCTTGGTGGAGTCTTGATGCTTCAGAGTCTTGATCTTGCCAAAGAGAATCCGGTCCTTTTTCTGAATGACCTGGGAGTCTATTTATAGGCGTAGGCTGTTGCTCTCTTGCTGAAAACTCGGGAGACCTCTTCTGGCACGTGAGGGGGCCCATACGTACGGTCTCGGGAAGTTTGGGCCCACTTTGGCATCGGTTCGAACTCCATTCGAACCGATCAAAAATTCATCCAATCGAGGTGAAATTTGGCGTGGACATTCGTCAACATGTATGGAAGCATCTGTGAAAATTTCATGGCATTTGGATCAGCAGGTTGGGAGATATGGTTGATTCGAATTTGGGTTTATGGGATAGCTGTTTGGTTCGAACCCATGTGTTCGAACCGATGGCTTCGTATCCTTCATAGCACGCGACTTCGTGGTGACGTGGAGCGCCTTCTTCGGTTCGATCCAAGCTTTTCGCCGAGTTGAACGAGTCGAGTCCGAGTTCTTTGCCGTGTTTACTGGGTGGCTTCGTGCACTGGGTTCGAAGGTCGTCTTCGAATCGTTGGAAGGGTGTCCGTTCGAATCGATCCAAATGCGTCACCTTGGATCGATTCGAAGTTGACTTATCATGTTGGGTTCGAAGACAGCATGGGGCGAGGCGGCTTGGATGGTTTCGAAGTAAGGCTCAGTTCACGGGTTCGAAGTCAGGTCGTGGATGGATTCGGAGTGGAGTCGAGGCCGATGGAGTCGAAGGATGATGTCGGCTGATGGATTCGAACGCCACTTCTTCGCATGGATTCAAACTAGTTGGGTTCGAACACGATGGGTTCGAAACAGATGGTTTCGAATATGATGGTTTCGAACATAATGGGTTCGAACCGAGCAATGTCAATTCCTCTTATCTTGAATCCATCATAACTTGAGCATACAACCTCGGATTGACCTGAAATTTGAGATGCAGACTTCTATGATCTTTCTTGTCGTGTCCTATCAATTGTGGCCCGTTCCGGACTCGGACAAAATTCATCGATATCCATGGTTATCCTGCAATGCATGGCTGATATTCATGAATAGCAATTATTGATTTCCAGTAAATTTTGGATATCTCAACTTTGCCAAAAGTTGGGATAACATTTTGCCCCCCAAAACATGCCTTTTTGTAAAAGGTATGTTTTGAACGGTCTTAAATCAAGTGCAATAAATTCATGTTTCATCCATAGCTGTGGTGTTAACAATCAAGTTTGTGGCTGTTCGAAGCCAAATCAGCATTTGTTTGTTTTTCGTAGAAGTTGAGAATGAAGTTTCATTTTCTCTCCGGACTATTATTGGCTGCTCTGAACCCTTACTAAGCCCATTCTAGACTTAGCGATTGAATAGAAAGATCCTATTGCTCTCTGGCGTTGCCTTCTATCCCTTGCACTCTGGTCCCAGTTAGGACGTATAGCGATATCATGGTCGTTCGGGACCGATCATAGCCTCTCCGGGCTCTTGCTGGATCCCATCCTGTTACTCTCCGATGAAGGGGAAACAACGCTTAAGTGAGTCGATCCTGTCGCTCTCCGGCGAAGCAACTCACTTCTTGCACTCCGGTTCAGTGTATCTGAACATTAAGCGATGTCTTGGTCGTTCGAGACCGATCATAGCCTCTCCGGGCTCTTGCTGGATCCCGTCCTGTCACTCTCCGGTGAAGGGGAAACAGCGCTCAAGTGAGTTGATCCTGTCGCTCTCCGGCGAAGCAACTCACTTCTTGCACTCCGGACCCCGTCTCTCCGGGTAGGGTCATAAAGCGATCATGTTTATATTGAAATTTAATGTTCATCCTTTGACTCTCCGGTCGAAAGGTTTATTGCAAGAGATTCTAATTTATTTATTAAAATTCGAGTTCTAGATGTTCTATCTCAAACATCAGAAAAAAGCTAAACATTGCCTCTCCGGGCATATCGGTTTATCTCCATCTCAGAGCATGCCTAGGGATCTCTCCGGTTCCCGTACATGTGTAAGTGGAGTAACCGTTTATTCTGAAAATAAATCTAAATAAAATTATTCGACCGAAGTCCAAATCCTGGACTTGGCCCTTGCCATCTTTAATCAGTCGATGACGAGTCGTGATCCCGATCCAGGATCGTTCCTGTTAGGTGGAGGCGGTAGTCGTTCAGGTCTTGCTGCCGTTGTCCGTTCTCTGACAAATTGTGGCAGTCTACCACCCCTAGCATGTTCTTCCACCTCATCCTTTAGGTGGCGGCATTCATCTGTAGTGTGCCCATCAAGCTCATGGAATAGGCAGTATTTTCCAGTCCTGCGCTCCCGCTCGGTGGGATCCCTTATAGGTGGCTTTCGATAGGGGAGTTGCCCCCTAGTTTCAGTGTAGATTCTTTCTAGGCCTGCAGTCAGATCGGTGTACTGCCTGAATCTTGGTTCTCGGAATTTCTTCCGTTTATCAGGACCATCGTGTCTGTCATCCTGTTTCCTCTTTCCCTTGTCCGCTCCGGACTGTTCTTTGGAGGTTCCTACGCTTTGTGTGGTATTTGTTTCACGACTCTCGGCTCGTGATTCTTCTAACCGAATGAACTTTTCAGCTTTATGAAAGAACTCTCCAAGATCTTGCGGTGGATCTTTAGTTAGAGAATCCTTAAATTTGGTGCCTTCCGCGACTCCTGCCACCGCCGCCATTAAAATCATTGATGGATCCGGGCGATCTACAGAAGTCACTGTCACGTTGAATCTTAGTAGAAAATCTTTTATGGACTCTCCGGTCCTTTGCTTGATTGATGCTAAGGTCATCACGCTCTTGGGTCGCGTTACATGGACCCTGAACTGTCTCATGAAGCAATCAACGAGCTCGCTCCATGTTCTGATTGATCCCGTCTCTAGTTGTCTGAACCATATTGAAGCTAAATCTGTCAAATATAGAGGGACGCATCGTGCCATCACTTCCTCGGATGCCCCCAGCACTTCCATGTGCCTGATATATCTTGTGATGTGCATGGTCGGGTCTGACCTTCCGTCATAGGGATCTAGCGCTGGTAATTTGAACTTTGGAGGGTTCCTTGCGTTTCGGATGTTTGGAGTGAATGGACTCCGACTAACTTCTTCTAGGCCTCCGCTAGGCAATCCTCCTCTCATGATTCGTCGCATTAGGCCTATCATTCTCTCATCTCCGTCTAGGGGTTGGCCCCTTGTCAGATTCCTGTCCTGCCCCCCGAGCCTTGAAGGGAATTCTGGTACATATTCTTCTGGTGGCTCGTTAGCGTATGCATTGGCTCCAACTTGTTGAGCTCCGTCTGTTGGTCTCCCAGTATCGGACCCTGAGGGTCTGCCCCCAAGGCCTTGTTGACCACCTTCAACTCCTGTATTCTGGTCTTGAACCTGACCTTCATTTGCTTCTGCAATCCTGATTCCTTGCCCCGTACTCGTAGCTGTTGTAGTTGGTCCAAGGTTTTGCATATTCGCCGCTCTCATCTGCTCGAGGAAATTCTGCAGCATCTCCTGTTGACTCTTCATTATGCTTTCGCGCAATGAATTAGCCATAGCCTCCATCTCGTCTCTAGTGATGTAGACGGAAGCTTGTCCTTCTCCTGATCCTGAGGATGCCTCTTGGCTTCCTCCCTGTTGGCTTCTATCAATTCTTTGTCTCGTTTGTCGAGTCATTGTTCCCGGATTGGAGTTTCTTCAAACTTTTTAATCTGAATTCTGAATCTGATGTAGCGGGTGCTAGTCCTTCTCAGTGAAAGCACCAAAGTGTTTGCACCAAAATTGGTCACAAACCCCGATGAATGTGAAAGCACCAGTGTTGGAATATAAATCAACAATATCCAAACACAAATCACAGATCTAAGCAGCAAAGTAATAAATGCAAACAAGAACACACGATTTATAGTGGTTCGGCTATCTCCGGCCTACGTCCACTTCAAAGGTTTTTCCTTTTATTGATGTTCTTCGCTGATTACAATCGATTACAGCGGATTACAATGAATTATAGTTCTGAAATTCAAGTACAACGGTGGTTGTTGAGTGCAAAGTAGAGCCTTGGTGGAGTCTTGATGCTTCAGAGTCTTGATCTTGCCAAAGAGAATCCGGTCCTTTTTCTAAATGACCTGGGAGTCTATTTATAGGCGTAGGCTGTTGCTCTCTTACTGAAAACTCGGGAGACCTCTTCTGGCACGTGAGGGGGCCCATACGTACGGTCTCGGGAAGTTTGGGCCCACTTTGGCATCGGTTCGAACTCCATTCGAACCGATCAAGAATTCATCCAATCGAGGTGAAATTTGGCGTGGACATTCGTCAACATGTATGGAAGCATCTGTGAAAATTTCATGGCATTTGGATCAGCAGGTTGGGAGATATGGTGGATTCGAATTTGGGTTTATGGGATAGCTGTTTGGTTCGAACCCATGTGTTCGAACCGATGGCTTCGAATCCTTCATAGCACGCGACTTCGTGGTGACGTGGAGCGCCTTCTTCGGTTCGATCCAAGCTTTGCGCCGAGTTGAACGAGTCGAGTCCGAGTTCTTTGCCGTGTTTACTGGGTGGCTTCGTGCACTGGGTTCGAAGGTCGTCTTCGAATCGTTGGATGGGTGTCCGTTCGAATCGATCCAAATGCGTCACCTTGGATCGATTCGAAGTTGACTTATCATGTTGGGTTCGAAGACAGCATGGGGCGACGCGGCTTGGATGGTTTCGAAGTAAGGCTCAGTTCACGAGTTCGAAGTCAGGTCGTGGATGGATTCGGAGTGGAGTCGAGGCCGATGGAGTCGAAGGATGATGTCGGCTGATGGATTTGAATGCCACTTCTTCGCATGGATTCGAACTAGTTGGGTTCGAACACGATGGGTTCGAAACAGATGGTTTCGAATATGATGGTTTCGAACATAATGGGTTCGAACCGAGCAATGTCAATTCCTCTTATCTTGAATCCATCATAACTTGAGCATACGACCTCGGATTGACCTGAAATTTGAGATGCAGACTTCTATGATCTTTCTTGTCGTGTCCTATCAATTGTGGCCCGTTCCGGACTCGGACAAAATTCATCGATATCCATGGTTATCCTGCAATGCATGGCTGATATTCATGAATAGCAATTATTGATTTCCAGTATATTTTGGATATCTCAACTTTGCCAAAAGTTGGGATAACAAGTTCTATGGCTCTAACAGCTTTCAGCCGTCAAAGGATTGTTCAATGCCCAAAAAAGACTATCCGAATCTCAATCGGGTCTCGGAAGTTTTTTTACCCTTCGTTTTTTCGACATGTGGATTTTTACGGTAAAATGGGATTACCGTGGCTGGTCTTCGATTTACCATCGCTGGAGAGTGGTGCACCATGGTACCGTTCCGTTTCAAATCCATGCACGCATTTCAAAAAGTCGTACGACACTTTTTCTCCATTTCGAACGGATGTTGCACCTTGCACCGTGGATGTTGCACCCTGTAGATATCGATTATTCGGACGGCAATAACTTCTGGCTCGTTTAGAGTTACGGGAGCCATAACCAGTAAAAATGAAGTCCTCAGTGAGTTCTACGGCTCTGACAGCTTTCAGCCGTGAATGGATTGTTTAATGCCCAAAAAAGACTATCCGAATCTCAATCGGGTCTCGAAAGTTTTTTACCCCTCGTTTTTCCGACACGTGGATTTTTACGGTAAAACGGGATTACCGTGGCTGGTCTTCGATTTACCATCGCTGGAGAGTGGTGCACCATGGTACCGTTCCGTTTCAAATCCATGCACGCATTTCAATAAGTCATAAGACACTGTTTCGCCATTTCGGACGGATGTTGCACCTTGCACCGTGGATGTTGCACCCTGTAGATATCGATTATTCGGACGGCCATAACTTCTGGCTGGTTTAGAGTTACGGAAGCCATAACCAGTCAAAATGAAGGCCTCCATGAGTTCTACGGCTCTGACAGCTTTCAGCCGTCAATGGATTGTTTAATGCTAAAAAAAGACTATCCGAATCTCAATCGGGTCTCGAAAGTTTTTTACCCTTCGTTTTTTCGACACGTGGATTTTTACGGTAAAACGGGATTACCGTGGCTGGTCTTCGATTTACCATCGCTGGAGAGTGGTGCACCGTGGTACCGTTCCATTTCAAATCCATGCACGCATTTCAAAAAGTCGTACGACACTGTTTCTCCATTTCGGACGGATGTTGCACCTTGCACCGTGGATGTTGCACCCTGTAGATATCGATTATTCGGACGGCCATAACGTCTGGCTCGTTTAGTGTTACGGGAGCCATAACCAGTAAAAATGATGGCCTCGGTGAGTTCTATGGCTTTGACAGCTTTCAGCCGTTAATGGATTGTTTAATGCCCAAAAAAGTCTATCCGAATCTCAATCGGGTCTCGAAAGTTTTTTACCCCTCGTTTTTTCAACACGTGGATTTTTACGGTAAAACGGGATTACCGTGGCTGGTCTTCGATTTACCATCGCTGGATAGTGGTGCACCATGGTACCGTTCCGTTTCAATTCCATGCACGCATTTCAAAAAGTCATAAGACATTGTTTCGCCACTTTGGACGGATGTTGTACCTTGCACCGTGGATGTTGCACCCTGTAGATATCGATTATTCGGACGGCCATAACTTCTGGCTCGTTTAGAGTTACGGAAGCCATAACCAGTCAAAATGAAGGACTTAGTGAGTTCTACGGCTCTGACAGCTTTCAGCCATCAATGGATTGTTTAATGCTCAAAAAAGACTATCCGAATCTCAATCGGGTCTAGGAAGTTTTTTACCCTTCGTTTTTTCGACACATGGATTTTTACGGTAAAACGGGATTACCGTGGCTAGTCTTCGATCTACCATCGCTGGAGAGTGGTGCACCATGGTACCGTTCCGTTTCAAATCCTTGCACGCATTTCAAAAAGTCGTACGACACTGTTTCGCCATTTCGGACGGATGTTGCACCTTGCACCGTGGATGTTGCACCCTGTAGATATCGATTATTCGGACGGCCATAACTTCTGCCTCGTTTAGAGTTACGGGAGTCATAACCAGTGAAAACGAAGGCCTCAGCGAGTTCTGCGGCTCTGACAGCTTTCAGCTGTCAATGGATTGTTTAATGCCCAAAAAAGACTATCCGAATCTCAATCGGGTCTAGGAAGTTTTTTACCGTTCGTTTTTTCGACATGTGGATTTTTACGGTAACAGGATTACCGTGGCTGGTCTTCGATTTACCATCGCTGGAGAGTGGTGCACCATGATACCGTTCCGTTTCAAATCCATGCACGCAATTCAAAAAGTCGTACGACGCTGTTTCGCCATTTCGGACGGATGTTGCACCTTGCACCGTGGATGTTGCACCCTGTAGATATCGATTATTCGGACGACCATAACTTCTGGCTGGTTTAGAGTTACGGAAGCCATAACCAGTCAAAATGAAGGCCTCCGTGAGTTCTACGGCTCTGACAGCTTTCAACCGTCAATGGATTGTTTAATGCTAAAAAAAGACTATCCGAATCTCAATCGGGTCTTGAAAGTTTTTTACCCTTCGTTTTTTCGACACGTGGATTTTTACGGTAAAACGGGATTACCGTGGCTGGTCTTCGATTTACCATCGTTGGAGAGTGGTGCACCGTGGTACCGTTCCTTTCCAAATCCATGCACGCATTTCAAAAAGTCGCACGACACTGTTTCGCCATTTCGGACGGATGTTGCACCTTGCACCGTGGATGTTGCACCTGTAGATATCGATTATTCGGACGGCCATAACTTCTGGCTCGTTTAGAGTTACGGGAGCCATAACCAGTCAAAACGAAGGCCTCAGTGAGTTCTACGGCTGTGACGGCTTTCAGCCGTCAATGGATTGTTTAATGCCCAAAAAAGACTATTCGAATCTCAATCGGGTGTAGGAAGTTTTTTACCCTTCGTTTTTTTGACACGTGGATTTTTACGGTAACAGGATTACCGTGGCTGGTCTTCGATTTACCATCGCTGGAGAGTGGTGCACCATGGTAACGTTCTGTTTCAAATCCATGCACGAATTTCAAAATATCGTACGACGCTGTTTCACCATTTCGGACGGATGTTGCACCTTGCACCGTGGATGTTGCACCCTGTAGATATCGATTATTCGGACGGCCATAACTTCTGGCTCGTTTAGAGCTACGGGAGCCATAACCAGTCAAAACGATGGCCTCAGTGAGTTCTACGGCTCTGACAGCTTTCAGCCGTCAATAGATTGTTTAATGCCCAAAAAAGACCATCCGAATCTCAATCGGGTCTCGGAAGTTTTTTACCCTTCGTTTTTTCGACACGTGATTTTTACGGTAAAACGGGATTACCGTGGCTGGTCTTCGATTTACCATCGCTGGAGAGTGGTGCACCATGGTACCGTTCCGTTTCAAATCCATGCACACATTTCAGAAAGTCGTACGACACTGTTTCGCCATTTCGGACGGATGTTGCACCTTGCACCGTGGATGTTGCACCTTGTAGATATCGATTATTCGGACGGCCATAACTTCTGCCTCGTTTAGAGTTACGGGAGCCATAACCAGTCAAAACGAAGGCCTCAGTGAGTTCTACGGCTCTGACAGCTTTCAGCCGTCAATGGATTGTTTAATGCCCAAAAAAGACTATCCGAATCTCAATCGGGTCTCGAAAGTTTTTTACCCTTCGTTTTTTCGACACGTGGATTTTTACGGTAAAACAGGATTACCGTGGCTGGTCTTCGACTTACCATCGCTGGAGTGTTGTGCACCAAGGTACCGTTCCGTTTGAAATCCATGAACGCTTTCCAAAAGTCGTACGACACTGTTTCGCCATTTCGGACGGATGTTGCACCTTGCACCGTGGATGTTGCACTCTGTAGATATCGATTATTCGGACGGCCATAACTTCTGGCTCGTTTAGAGTTACGGGAGCCATAACCAGTCAAAACGATGGCCTTTGTGAGCTCTACGGCTCTGACTGCTTTTAGCCATCAATGGATTGTTTAATGCCCAAAAAAGACTATCCGAATCACAATCGGGTCTCGGAAGTTTTTTACCCTTCGTTTTTTCGACACGTGGCTTTTTACGGCAAACCGGGATTACCGTGGCTGGTATTCGATTTACCATCGCTGGAGAGTGGTGCACCGTACCGTTCCGTTTCAAATCCATGCACGCATTTCAAAAAGTCGTACGACACTGTTTCGCCATTTCGGACGAATGTTGCACCTTTGCACCGTGGATGTTGCACCCTGTAGATATCGATTATTCGGACGGCCATAACTTCTGGCTCGTTTAGAGTTACGGTAGCCATAACCAGTCAAAACAAAGGCCTCAGTGAGTTCTACGGCTTTGACAGCTTTCAGCCATCAATGGATTTTTTAATGCCCAAAAAAGACTATCCGAATCTCAATCGGGTCTCGGAAGTTTTTTACCCCTCGTTTTTTCAACACGTGGATTTTTACGGTAAAACTGGATTACCGTGGCTGGTCTTCGATTTACCATCGCTAGAGAGTGGTGCACCATGGTACCATTCCGTTTCAAATCCATGCACGTATTTCAAAAGGTCATATGACACTGTTTCGCTATTTCGGACGGATGTTGCACCTTGCACCATGGATGTTGCACCCTGTAGATATCGATTATTCGGACGGCCATAACTTCTGGCTCGTTTAGAGTTACGGGAGCCATAACAGTCAAAACGAAGGCCTCTGTGAGTTCTACGGTTTTGACAGCTTTCAGCCGTCAATGGATTGTTTAATGCCCAAAAAAGATATCCGAATCTCTATCGGGTCTCGGAAGTTTTTTACCCTTCGTTTTTTCGACACGTGATTTTTACGGTAAAACGGGATTATCGTGGCTGGTCTTCGATTTACCATCGCTGGAGAGTGGTGCACCATGGTACCGTTCCGTTTCAAATCCATGCACGCATATCAAAAAGTCATAAGACACTGTTTCGCCATTTCGGACGGATGTTGTACCTTGCACCGTGGATGTTGCACCCTGTAGATATCGATTATTCGGACGGCCATAACTTCTAGCTCGTTTAGAGTTACGGAAGCCATAACCAGTCAAAATGAAGGACTCAGTGAGTTCTACGGCTCTGACAGCTTTCAGCTATCAATGGATTGTTTAATGCCCAAAAAAGACTATCCGAATTTGAATCGGGTCTCGGAAGTTTTTTACACTTCGTTTTTTCGACATGTGGATTTTTATGGTAAAACGGGATTACCGTGGCTGGTCTTCGATTTACCATCGCTGGAGAGTGGTGCACCATGGTACCGTTCCATTTCAAATCCATGCACGCATTTCAGAAAGTCGTACGACACTGTTTCGCCATTTCGGACGGATGTTGCACCTTGCACCGTGGATGTTGCACGCTATAGATATCGATTATTCGTATGGCCATAACTTCTGCCTCGTTTAGAGTTACGGGAGTCATAACCAGTCAAAACGAAGGCCTCAGCGAGTTCTACGGCTCTGACAGCTTTCAGCCGTCAATGGATTGTTTAATGCCCAAAAAAGACTATTCGAATCTCAATCGGGTCTCGGAAGTTTTTTACCCTTCGTTTTTTCGACACGTGATTTTTACGGTAAAACGGGATTACCGTGGCTGGTCTTCGATTTACCATCGCTGGAGAGTGGTGCACCATGGTACCGTTCCGTTTCAAATCCATGCACGCATTTCAAAAAGTCGTACGATGTTTTTTTTGCCATTTCGGACGGATGTTGCACCTTGCACCGTGGATGTTGCACCCTGTAGATATCGATTATTCGGACGGCCATAACTTCTGGCTGGTTTAGAGTTACGGAAGCCATAACCAGTCAAAATGAAGGCCTCCATGAGTTCTACGGCTCTGACAGCTTTCAGCCGTCAATGGATTGTTTAATGCTAAAAAAAGACTATCCGAATCTCAATCGGGTCTCGAAAGTTTTTTACCCTTCGTTTTTTCGACACGTGGATTTTTACGGTAAAACGGGATTACCGTGGCTGGTCTTCGATTTACCATCGCTGGACAGTGGTGCACCGTGGTACCGTTTCGTTTCAAATCCATGCACGCATTTCAAAAAGTCGTAAGACACTGTTTCGCCATTTCGGACGGATGTTGCACCTTGCACCGTGGATGTTGCACCCTTTAGATATCGATTATTCGGACGGCCATAACTTCTACCTCGTTTAGAGTTACGGGAGTCATAACCTGTCAAAACGAAGGCCTCAGCGAGTTCTACGGCTCTGACAGCTTTCAGCCGTCAATGGATTTTTTAATGCCCAAAAAAGACTATCCGAATCTCAATCGGGTCTAGGAAGTTTTTTACCCTTCGTTTTTTCGACGCGTGGATTTTTACGGTAAAACAGGATTACCGTGGCTGGTCTTCGATTTACCATCGCTGGAGAGTGGTGCACCATGGTACCGTTCCGTTTCAAATCCATGCACGCATTCCAAAAAGTCGTACGACACTGTTTCGCCATTTCGGACGGATGTTGCACCTTGCACCGTGGATGTTGCACCCTGTAGATATCGATTATTCGGATGGCCATAACTTCTGGCTCGTTTAGAGTTACGGGAGCCATAACCAGTCAAAACGAAGGCCTCAGTGAGTTCTACGGCTCTGACAGCTTTCAGCCGTCAATGAATTCTTTAGTGCCTAAAAAAGACTATTCGAATCTCAATCGGGTCTCGGAAGTTTTTTACCCTTCGTTTTTTCGACACGTGATTTTTACGGTAAAACGGGATTACCGTGGCTGGTCTTCGATTTACCATCGCTGGAGAGTGGTGCACCATGGTACCGTTCCGTTTCAAATCCATGCACGCATTCCAAAAAGTCGTACGACACTGTTTCGCCATTTCGGACGGATGTTGCACCTTGCACCGTGGATGTTGCACCCTGTAGATATCGATTATTCGGACGGCCATAACTTCTGCCTCGTTTAGAGTTACGGGAGTCATAACCAGTGAAAACGAAGGCCTCAGCGAGTTCTACGGCTCTGACAGCTTTCAGGTGTCAATGGATTGTTTAATGCCCAAAAAAGACTATCCGAATCTCAATCGGGTCTCGGAAGTTTTTTACCCTTCGTTTTTTCGAACCGTGGATTTTTACGGTAAAACAGGATTACCGTGGCTGGTCTTCGATTTACCATCGCTGGACAGTGGTGCACCGTGGTACCGTTCCATTTCAAATCCATGCACGCATTTCAAAAAGTCGTACGACGCTGTTTCGCCGTTGCGGACGGATGTTGCACCTTGCACCGTGGATGTTGCACCTTATAGATATCGATTATTCGGACGGCCATAACTTCTGCCTCGTTTGGAGTTACGGGAGTCATAACCAGTCAAAACGAAGGCCTCAGCGAGTTCTACGGCTCTGACAGCTTTCAGCCGTCAATGGATTGTTTAATGCCCAAAAAAGACTATCTTAATCTCAATCGGGTCTAGGAAGTTTTTTACCCTTCGTTTTTTCGACACGTGGATTTTTACGGTAAAACAGGATTACCGTGGCTGGTCTTCGATTTACCATCGCTGGAGAGTGGTGCACCATGGTACCATTCCGTTTCAAATCCATGCACGCATTTGAAAAAGTCGTACGACACTTTTTCTCCATTTCGGACGGATCTTGCACCTTGCACCGTGGATGTTGCACCCTGTAGATATCGATTATTCGGACGGCAATAACATCTGCCTCGTTTAGAATTACGGGAGCCATAAACAGTCAAAACGAAGGCCTCTGTGAGTTCTACGGCTCTGACAGCTTTCAGCCGTCAATGGATTGTTTAATGCCCAAAAAAGACTATCCGAATCTCAATCGGGTCTCGGAAGTTTTTTACCCTTCGTTTTTTCGACACGTGGATTTTTACGGTAAAACGGGATTACCGTGGCCTGTCTTCGATTTACCATCGCTGGAGAGTGATGCACCGTGGTACCGTTTCATTTCAAATCCATGCATGCATTTCAAAAAGTCGTACGACGCTGTTTCGCCATTTCGGACGGATGTTGCACCTTGCACCGTGGATGTTGCACCCTGTAGATATCGATTATTCGCACGGCAATAACTTCTGGCTCATTTCGAGTTACGGGGGCCATAACCATTCAAAACGAAGGCCTCAGTGAGTTCTACGGCTCCGACAGCTTTCAGCCGTTAATGGATTGTTTAATGCCCAAAAAAGACTATCCGAATCTCAATCGGGTCTCGAAAGTTTTTTACCCCTCGTTTTTTACCCCTCGTTTTTTCGACACGTGGATTTTTACGGTAAAACGGGATTACCGTGGCTGGTCTTCGATTTACCATCGCTGGAGAGTGGTGCACCATGGTACCGTTCCGTTTCAAATCCATGCACGCATTTCAAAAAGTCACAAGACACTGTTTCGCCATTTCGGACGGATGTTGTACCTTGCACCATGGATGGTGCACCCTGTAGATATCGATTATTCGGACGGCCATAACTTCTGGCTCGTTTAGAGTTACGGAAGCCATAACCATTCAAAATGAAGGACTCAATAAGTTCTACGGCTCTGACAGCTTTCAGCCATCAATTGATTGTTTAATGCTCAAAAAAGACTGTCCGAACCTCAATCGGGTCTCGGAAGTTTTTTACCCTTCGTTTTTTCGACACGTGGATTTTTACGGTAAAACGGGATTACTGTGGCTGGTCTTCGATTTACCATCGCTGGAGAGTGATGCACCAAGGTACCTTTTCGTTTCAAATCCATACACGCATTTGAAAAAGTCGTACGACACTGTTTCTCCATTTCGGACGGATGTTGCACCTTGCACCGTGGATGTTGCACCCTGTAGATATCGATTATCCAGACGGCCATAACTTCTGCCTCGTTTAGAGTTACGGGAGCCAAAACCAGTCAAACCGAAGGCCTCAGTGAGTTCTACGGCTCAGACAGCTTTCAGCAGTCAATGGATTGTTTAATTCCCAAAAAAGACTATCCGAATCTCAATCGGGTCTCAAAAGTTTTTTACCCCTCCTTTTTTCGACACGTGGATTTTTACGGTAAAACGGGATTACTGTAGCTGGTCTTCGATTTACCATCGCTGGAGAGTGGTGCACCATGGTATCGTTCCGTTTCAAATCCATGCACGCATTTCAAAAAGTCGTACGACACTGTTTCACCATTTCGGACGGATGTTGCACCTTGCACCATGGATGTTGCACCCTGTAGATGTTGATTATTCGGACGGCCATAACTTCTGGCTCGTTTGGAGTTACGGGAGCCATAACCAGTCAAAACGAAGGCCTCTGTGAATTCTAGGGCTCTGACAGCTTTCAGCCGTCAATGGATTGTTTAATGCTCAAAAAAGACTATTCGAATCTCAATCGGGTCTCGGAAGTTTTTTACCCTTCGTTTTTTCGACACGTGGATTTTTTTGGTAAAACGGGATTACCGTGGCTGGTCTTCGATTTACCATCGCTGGAGAGTGGTGAACCATGGTACGGTTTCGTTTCAAATCCATTCACGCATTTCAAAAAGTCGTACGACACTGTTTCGCCATTTCGGACGGATGTTGCACCTTGCACCGCGGATGTTGCACCCTGTAGAAATCGATTATTCGAACGGCCATAACTTCTGCCTCGTTTAGAGTTACGGGAGCCATAACCAGTCAAAACGAAGGCCTCAGTGATTTCTACGGCTCAGACAGCTTTCAGCCATCAATGGATTGTTTAATGCCCAAAAAGACGATCCGAATCTCAATCGGGTCTCGTAAGTTTTTTACCCCTCGTTTTTTCGACACTTGGAATTTTACGATAAAACGGGATTACCGTGGATGGTCTTCGATTTACCATCGCTGGAGGGTGGTGCACCATGGTACCATTCCGTTTCAAATCCATGCACGCATTTCAAAAAGTCGTACGACACTGTTTCTCCATTTCGGACGGATGTTGCACCTTGCACCGTGCATGTTGCACCCTGTAGATATCGATTATTCGGACGGCCATAACTTCTGGCTCGTTTAGAGTTACGGGAGCCATAACCAGTCAAAATGAAGGCCTTAGTGAGTTCTACGGCTCTGACAGCTTTCAGCCGTCAATGGATTGTTTAATGCCCAAAAAAGACTATCTGAATCTCAATCGGGTCTCGGAAGTTTTTTACCCTTCGTTTTTTCGACACGTGATTTTTACGGAAAACGGGATTACCGTGGCTGGTCTTCAATTTACCATCGCTTGGGAGTGGTGCACCATGGTACCGTTCCGTTTCAAATCCATGCATGCATTTGAAAAAGTCATACGACAATGTTTTGCCATTTCGGACGGATGTTGCACCTTGCACCGTGGATGTTGCACCCTGTAGATATCGATTATTCGGACGGCCATAACTTCTGCCTCGTTTAGAGTTACGGGAGTCATAACCAGTCAAAACGAAGGCCTCAGCGAGTTCTACGGCTCTGACAGCTTTCAGCCGTCAATGGATTGTTTAATGCCCAAAAAAGACTATCCGAATCTCAATCGGGTCTAGGAAGTTTTTTACCCTTCGTTTTTTCGACACGTGGATTTTTACGGTAAAATAGGATTACCGTGGCTGGTCTTCGATTTACCATCGCTGGAGAGTGGTGGACCATGGTACCGTTCCGTTTCAAATCCATGCACGCATTTCAAAAAGTCGTACGGCACTGTTTCGCCATTTCGGACGGATGTTGCACCTTGCACCGTGGATGTTGCACCCTGTAGATATCGATTATTCGGATGGCCATAACTTCAGCCTCGTTTAGAGTTACGGGAGCCATAACAAGTCAAAACGAAGGCCTCGGTGAGTTCTACGGCTCTGGCAGCTTTCAGCTGTCAATGGATTGTTTAATACCCAAAAAAGTCTATCCGAATCTCGATTGGGTCTCGGAAGTTTTTTACCCTTCGTTTTTTCGACACGTGGATTTTTACGGTAAAACGGGATTACCGTGGTTGGTCTTCGATTTACCATCGCTGGAGAGTGGTGCACCATGGTACCGTTTCGTTTCAAATCCATGCTCGCAATTGAAAAGGTCGTACGACGCTGCTCCGCCATTTCGGACGGATGTTGCACCTTGCACCGTGGATGTTGCACCCTGTAGATATCGATTATTTGGACGGCCATAACTTCTGGCTCGTTTAGAGTTACGGGAGCCATAACCAGTCAAAACGAAGGCCACGGTAAGTTCTACGGCTCTAATAACTTTCAGTCGTCAATGGATTGTTTAATGCCCAAAAAAGACTATCTGAATCTCAATCGGGTCTCGGAAGTTTTTTTACCCTTCGTTTTTTCGACATGTGGATTTTTACGATAAAATGGGATTACCGTGGCTGGTCTTCGATTTACCATCACTAGAGAGTGGTGCATCAAGGTAACGTTCCGTTTCAAATCCATGTACGCATTTCAAAAAGTCGTACGACACTTTTTCTCCATTTCGGACGGATGTTGCACCTTGCACCGTGGATGTTGCACCCTATGGATATCGATTATTTTTACGGCAATAACTTCTGCCTTGTTTAGAGTTACGGGAGCCATAACCAGTCAAAACGAAGGCCTCAGAGAGTTCTACGGCTCTGACAGCTTTCAGTCGTTAATGGATTGTTTATTGCCCAAAAAAGACTATCCGAATCTCAATCGGGTCTAGGAAGTTTTTTACCCTTCGTTTTTTCGACTCGTGGATTTTTACGGTAAAACGGGATTATCGTGGCTGGTCTTCGATTTACCATCGCTGGAGAGTGGTGCTCCATGGTACCGTTTCATTTCAAATCCATGCATGGATTTCAAAAAGTCATACGACACTGTTTCGCCATTTTGGACGGATGTTGCACCTTGCACCGTGGATGTTGCACCCTGTAGATATCGATTATTCGGACGGCCATAACTTCTGCCTCGTTTAGACTTACGGGAGCCATAACCAGTCAAAACGAAGGCCTCAGTGAGTTCTACGGCTCCGACAGCTTTCAGCCACCAATGGATTGTTTAATGCCCAAAAAAGACTATCCGAATCTCAATCGGGTCTCGGAAGTTTTTACCCTTCGTTTTTTCGACACGTGGATTTTTACGGTAAAACAGGATTACCGTGGCTGGTCTTCGATTTACCATCGCTGGAGAGTGGTGCACCATGGTACCGTTTCATTTCAAATCCATGAACGCATTTCAAAAAGTCGTACGACACTGTTTCGCCATTTCGGACGGATGTTGCACCTTGCACCGTGGATATTGCACCCTGTAGATATCGATTATTCGGACGACCATAACTTCTGGCTCGTTTAGAGTTACGGGAGCCATAACCAGTCAAAACGAAGGCCTCTGTGAGTTCTACGGCTCTGACTGCTTTCAGCCGTCAGTGGATTGTTTAATGCCCAAAAAAGACCATCCGAATCACAATCGGGTCTCGGAAGTTTTTTACCCTTCGTTTTTTCGACACGCGGATTTTTGCAGCAAAACGGGATTACCGTGGCTGGTATTCGATTTACCATCGCTGGAGAGTGGTGCACCATGGTACCGTTCCGTTTCAAATCCATGCACGCATTTCAAAACGTCATACGACACTGTTTCGCCATTTCGGACGGATGTTGCACCTTTGCACCATGGATGTTGTACCTTGTAGATATCGATTATTCGGACGGCCATAACTTCTGGCTCGTTTAGAGTTACGGGAGCCATAATCAGTCAAAACAAAGGCCTCAGTGAGTTCTACAGCTATGACAGCTTTCAGCCGTGGGTTGTTTAATGCCCAAAAAAGACTATCCGAATCTCAATCGGGTCTCGGAAGTTTTTTACCCTTCGTTTTTTCGACACGTGGATTTTTACGGTAAAACCGGATTACCGTGGCTGGTCTTCGATTTACCATCGCTGGAGAGTGGTGCACCATGTTACCATTCCGTTTCAAATCCATGCACGCATTTCAAAAGGTCGTACGACACTGTTTCGCCATTTCGGATGGATGTTGTACCTTGCACCGTGGATGTTGCACCCTGTAGATATCGATTATTCGGACGGCCATAACTTCTGGCTCGTTTAGAGTTACGGAAGCCATAACTAGTCAAAATGAAGGCCTCAGTGAGTTCTACGGCTCTGACTGCTTTCAGCCGTCATTGGATTGTTTAATGCCCAAAAAAGACTATCCGAATCTCAATCGGATCTCGAAAGTTTTTTACCCTTCGTTTTTTCGACACGTGGATTTTTACGGTAAAACGGGATTACCGTGGCTGGTCTTCGATTTACCATCATTGGAGAGTGGTGCACCATGGTACCATTTCGTTCCAAATCCATGCACGCATTTCAAAAAGTCGTACGACACTGTTTCGCCACTTCGGACGGATGTTGCACCTTGCACCGTGGATGTTGCACCCTGTAGATATCGATTATTCTGACGGCCATAACTTCTGCCTCGTTTAGAGTTACGGGAGCCATAACCAGTCAAAACGAAGGCCTCAGTGAGTTCTACGGCACTGAATGCTTTCAGCCGTCAATGGATTGTTTAATGCCCAAAAAGACTATCCGAATCTCAATCGGGTCTCTAAAGTTTTTTACCCTTCGTTTTTTCGACACGTGGATTTTTACGGTAAAACGGTATTACCGTGGCTGATCTTCGATTTACCATCGCTGGAGAGTGGTGCACCATGGTACCGTTCCGTTTCAAATCCATGCACGCATTTCAAAAAGTCGTACGACACTTTTTCTCCATTTCGGACGGATGTTGCACCTTGCACCGTGGATGTTGCAACCTGTAGATATCGATTATTCGGACAGCAATAACTTCTGCCTCGTTTGGAGTTACGGGAGCCATAACTAGTCAAAACGAAGGCCTCAGTAAGTTCTACGGCTCTGACAGCTTTCAGCCGTTAATGGATTGTTTAATGCCCCAAAAAGACTATCCGAATCTCAATCGGGTCTCGGAAGTTTTTTACCCTACGTTTTTTTCGACACGTGGATTTTTACGGTAGACGGGATTACCGTGGTTGGTCTTCGATTTACCATCGCTGGAGAGTGGTGCACCATGGTACCGTTTCGTTTCAAATCCATGCACGCATTTCAAAAATTCGTACGACGCTGTTTCGCCATTTCGGACAGATGTTGCACCTTGTGCCGTGGATGTTGCACCCTGTAGATATCGATTATTCGGACGGCCATAACTTCTGCCTCGTTTAGAGTTACGGGAGTCATAACCAGTCAAAACGAAGGCCTCAGCGAGTTCTACGGCTTTGATAGCTTTCAGCCATCAATGGATTGTTTAATGCCAAAAAAAGACTATCCGAATCTCAATCGGGTCTAGGAAGTTTTTTACCCTTCGTTTTTTCGACACATGGATTTTTACGGTAAAACGGGATTACCGTGGGTGGTCTTCGATTTACCATCGCTGGAGAGTGGTGCACCATGGTACCGTTTCAAATCCATGCATGCATTTCAAAAAGTCGTATGACGCTGTTTCGCCATTTCGGACGGATGTTGCACCTTGCACCGTAGATGTTGCACCCTGTAGATATCGATTATTCGGACGGCCATAACTTCTGGCTCGTTTAGAGTTACAGGAGCCATAACCAGTCAAAACGAAGGCCTCAGTAAGTTCTACGGCTCTAACAGCTTTCAGCCGTCAATGGTTTGTTTAATGCCCAAAAAAGACTATCCGAATCTCAATCGGGTATCGGAAGTTTTTTACCCTTCGTTTTTTCGACACGTGGATTTTTACGGTAAAACGGGATTACCGTGGCTGGTATTCGATTTCCATCGCTGGAGAGTGATGCACCGTGGTACCGTTTCATTTCAAATCCATGAACGCGTTTCAAAAAGTCGTACGACGCTGTTTCGCCATTTCGGACGGATGTTGCACCTTGCACCGTGGATGTTGCACCCTGTAGATATCGATTATTCGGACGGCAATAACTTCTGGCTCGTTTAGAGTTACGGGAGCCATAACCAGTCAAAACGAAGGCCTCAGTGAGTTCTACGGCTCTGACAGCTTTCAGCAGTTAATGGATTGTTTAATGCCCAAAAATGACTATCCGAATCTCAATCGGGTCTCGAAAGTTTTTTACCCCTCGTTTTTTCGACACGTGGATTTTTACGGTAAAACGGGATTACCGTGGCTGGTCTTCGATTTACCATCGCTGGAGAGTGGTGCACCATGGTATCGTTCCGTTTCAAATCCGTGCACGCATTTCAAAAAGTCACAAGACACTGTTTCGCCATTTCGGACGGATGTTGTACCTTGCACCGTGGATGGTGCACCCTGTAGATATCGATTATTCAGACGGCCATAACTTCTGGCTCGTTTAGTGTTACGGAAGCCATAACAAGTCAAAATGAAGGACTCAATGAGTTCTACGGCTCTAATAGCTTTCAGCCGTCAATGGATTGTTTAATGCTCAAAAAAGACTATCCGAATCTCAATCGGGTCTCGGAAGTTTTTTACCCTTCGTTTTTTCGACACGTGGATTTTTACGGTAAAACGGGATTACTGTGGCTGGTCTTCGATTTACCATCGCTGGAGAGTGGCGCACCAAGGTACCGTTTCGTTTCAAATCCATACACGCATTTGAAAAAGTCATACGACACTGTTTCGCCATTTCGGACGGATGTTGCACCTTGCACCGTGGATGTTGCACCCTGTAGATATCGATTATCCGGACGGCCATAACTTCTGCCTCGTTTAGAGTTACGGGAGCCATAACCAGTCAAAACGAAGGCCTCAGTGAGTTCTATGGCTCAGATAGCTTTCAGCAGTCAATGGATTGTTTAATGCCCAAAAAAGACTATCCGAATCTCAATCGGGTCTCAAAAGTTTTTTACCCCTTGTTTTTTTGACACGTGGATTTTTACGGTAAAACGGGATTACTGTGGCTGGTCTTCGATTTACCATCGCTGGAGAGTGGTGCACCATGGTATCGTTCCGTTTCAAATCCATGCACGCATTTCAAAAAGTCGTACGACACTGTTTCACCATTTCGGACGGATGTTGCACCTTGCACCGTGGATGTTGCACCCTGTAGATATCGATTATTCGGACGGCCATAACTTCTGGCTCGTTTGGAGTTACGGTAGCCATAACCAGTCAAAACGAAGGCCTTTGTGAATTCTACGGCTCTGACAGCTTTCAGCCGTCAATGGATTGTTTAATGCTCAAAAAAGACTATCCGAATCTCAATCGGGTCTCGGAAGTTTTTTACCCTTCGTTTTTTCGACACGTGGATTTTTTCGGTAAAACGGGATTACCGTGGCTATTCTTCGATTTACCATCGCTGGAGAGTAGTGCACCGTGGTACGGTTTCATTTCAAATCCATGCACGCATTTCAAAAAGTCGTACGACACTGTTTCGCCATTTCGGACGGATGTTGCACCTTGCACCGCGGATGTTGCACCCTGTAGAAATCGATTATTCGAACGGCCATAACTTCTGCCTCGTTTAGAGTTACGGGAGCCATAACCAGTCAAAACGAAGGCCTCAGTGATTTCTACGGCTCAGACAGCTTTCAGCCATCAATGGATTGTTTAATGCTCAAAAATACTATCCGAATCTCAATCGGGTCTCGGAAGTTTTTTACCCCTCGTTTTTTCGACACTTGGAATTTTACGATAAAACGGGATTACCGTGGATGGTCTTCGATTTACCATCACTGGAGAGTGGTGCACCATGGTACCATTCCGTTTCAAATCCATGCACGCATTTCAAAATGTCGTACGACACTGTTTCTCCATTTCGGACGGATGTTGCACCTTGCACCGTGGATGTTGCACCCTGTAGATATCGATTATTCGGAAGGCCATAACTTCTGGCTCGTTTAGAGTTACGGGAGCCATAACCATTCAAAATGAAGGCCTTAGTGAGTTCTACGGCTCTGACAGCTTTCAGCCGTCAATGGATTGTTTAATGCCCAAAAAAGACTATCCGAATCTCAATCGGGTCTCGGAATTTTTTTACCCTTCGTTTTTTCGACACGTGATTTTTACGGTAAAACGGGATTACCGTGGCTGGTCTTCGATTTACCATCGCTTGAGAGTGGTGCACCATGGTACTGTTCCGTTTCAAATCCATGCACGCATTTGAAAAAGTCGTACGACACTGTTTCGCCATTTTGGACGGATGTTGCACCTTGCACCGTGGATGTTGCACCCTGTAGATATCGATTATTCGGACGGCCATAACTTCTGCCTCGTTTAGAGTTACGGGAGTCATAACCAGTCAAAATGAAGGCCTCAGCGAGTTATACGACTCTGACAGCTTTCAGCCGTCAATGGATTGTTTAATGCCCAAAAAAGACTATCCGAATCTCAATCGGGTCTAGGAAGTTTTTTACCCTTCGTTTTCTCGACACGTGGATTTTTACGGTAAAACAGGATTACCGTGGCTGGTCTTCGATTTACCATTGCTGGAGAGTGGTGGACCATGGTACCGTTCCGTTTCAAATCCATGCACGCATTTCAAAAAGTCGTACGGCACTGTTTCGCCATTTCGGACGGATGTTGCAGCTTGCACCGTGGATGTTGCACCCTGTAGATATCGATTATTCGGACGGCCATAACTTCAGCCTCGTTTAGAGTTACGGGCGCCATAACCAGTCAAAACGAAGGCCTCAGTGAGTTCTACGGCTCTGACAGCTTTCAGCTATCAATGGATTGTTTAATGCCCAAAAAAGACTATCCGAATCTCAATTGGGTCTCGGAAGTTTTTTACCCTTCGTTTTTTTCGACACGTGGATTTTTACGGTAAAATGGGATTACCGTGGTTGGTCTTCAATTTACCATCGCTGGAGAGTGGTGCACCATGGTACCGTTTCGTTTCAAATCCATGCTTGCAGTTCAAAAGGTCGTACGACGCTGCTCCGCCATTTCGGACGGATGTTGCAACTTGCACCGTGGATGTTGCACCCTGTAGATATCGATTATTTGGACGGCCATAACTTCTGGCTCGTTTAGAGTTACGAGAGCCATAACCAGTCAAAACGAAGGCCACAGTAAGTTTTACGGCTCTAACATCTTTCAGTCGTCAATGGATTGTTTAATGCCCAAAAAAGACTATCTGAATCTCAATCGGGTCTCGGAAGTTTTTTTACCCTTCGTTTTTTCGACATGTGGATTTTTACGATAAAATGGGATTACCGTGGCTGGTCTTCGATTTACCATCGCTGGAGAGTGGTGCATCAAGGTAACGTTCCGTTTCAAATCCATGTACGCATTTCCAAAAGTCGTACGACACTTTTTCTCCATTTCGGACGTATGTTGCACCTTGCACCGTGGATGTTGCACCCTATAGATATCGATTATTTGGACGGCAATAACTTCTGCCTCGTTTAGAGTTACGGGAGCCATAACCAGTCAAAACGAAGGCCTCAGTGAGTTCTACGGCTCTGACAGCTTTCAGCCATTAATGGATTGTTTAATGCCCAAAAAAGACTATCCGAATCTCAATCGGGTCTAGGAAGTTTTTTACCCTTCGTTTTTTCGAATCGTGGATTTTTACGGTAAAACGGGATTACCGTGGCTGGTCTTCGATTTACCATCGCTGGAGAGTGGTGCACCATGGTATCGTTTCGTTTCAAATCCATGCATGCATTTCAAAAAGTCATACGACACTGTTTCTCCATTTCGGACGGATGTTGCACCTTGCACCGTGGATGTTGCACCCTGTAGATATCGATTATTCGAACGGCCATAACTTCTGCCTCGTTTAGACTTACGGGAGCCATAACCAGTCAAAACGAAGGCCTCAGTGAGTTCTAGGGCTCTGACAGCTTTCAGCCGTCAATGGATTGTTTAATGCCCAAAAAGTACTATCCGAATCTCAATCGGGTCTCGGAAGTTTTTACCCTTCGTTTTTTCGACACGTGGATTTTTACGGTAAAACAGGATTACCGTGGCTGGTCTTCGATTTACCATCGCTGGAGAGTGGTGCACCATGGTACCGTTTCGTTTCAAATCCATGAACGCATTTCAAAAAGTCGTACGACACTGTTTCGCCATTTCGGACGGATGTTGCACCTTGCACCGTGGATATTGCACCCTGTAGATATCGATTATTCGGACGACCATAACTTCTGGCTCGTTTAGAGTTACGTGAGCCATAACCAATCAAAACGAAGGCCTCTGTGAGTTCTACGGCTCTGACTGCTTTCAGCCGTCAGTGGATTGTTTAATGCCCAAAAAAGACCATCCGAATCACAATCGGGTCTCGGAAGTTTTTTACCCTTCGTTTTTTCGACACGTGGATTTTTGCAGCAAAACGGGATTACCGTGGCTGGTATTCGATTTACCATCGCTGGAGAGTGGTGCACCATGGTACCGTTCCCTTTCAAATCCATGCACGCATTTCAAAACGTCGTACGACACTGTTTTGCCATTTCGGACGGATGTTGCACCTTTGCACCGTGGATGTTGCACCTTGTAGATATCGATAATTCGGACGGCCATAACTTCTGGCTCGTTTGGAGTTACGGGAGCAATAATCAGTCAAAACAAAGGCCTCAGTGAGTTCTACAGCTATGACAGCTTTCAGCCGTGGGTTGTTTAACGCCCAAAAAAGAATATCCGAATCTCAATCGGGTCTCGAAAGTTTTTTACCCTTCGTTTTTTCGACACGTGGATTTTTACGGTAAAACCGGATTACCGTGGCTGGTCTTCGATTTACCATCGCTGGAGAGTGGTGCACCATGTTACCATTCCGTTTCAAATCCATGCACGCATTTCAAAAGGTCGTACGACACTGTTTCGCCATTTCGGATGGATGTTGTACCTTGCACCGTGGATGTTGCACCATGTAGATATCGATTATTCGGACGGCCATAACTTCTGGCTCGTTTAGAGTTACGGAAGCCATAACTAGTCAAAATGAAGGCCTCAGTGAGTTCTACGGCTCTGACTGCTTTCAGCCGTCATTGGATTGTTTAATGCCCAAAAAAGACTATCCGAATCTCAATCGGATCTCGAAAGTTTTTTGCCCGTCGTTTTTTCGACACGTGGATTTTCACGGTAAAACGGGATTACCGTGGCTGGTCTTCGATTTACCATCACTGGAGAGTGGTGCACCTTGGTACCATTTCGTTCCAAATCCATGCACGCATTTCAAAAAGTCGTACGACACTGTTTCGCCATTTCGGACGGATGTTGCACCTTGCACCGTGGATGTTGCACCCTGTAGATATCGATTATTCGGACGGCCATAACTTCTGCCTCGTTTAGAGTTACGGGAGCCATAACCAGTCAAAACGAAGGCCTCAGTGAGTTCTACGGCACTTACATCTTCAGCCATCAATGGGTTGTTTAATGCCCAAAAAAGACTATCCGAATCTCAATCGGGTCTCGAAAGTTTTTTACCCTTCGTTTTTTCGACGCGTGGATTTTTACGGTAAAACAGTATTGCCGTGGATGGTCTTCGATTTACCATCGCGGGAGAGTGGTGCCCCATGGTACCGTTCCGTTTCAAATCCATGCACGCATTTCAAAAAGTCGTACGACACTTTTTCTCCATTTCGGACGGATGTTGCACCTTGCACCGTGGATGTTGCACCCTATAGATATCGATTATTCGGACGACAATAACTTCTGCCTCGTTTGGAGTTACGGGAGCCATAACCAGTCAAAACGAAGGCTTCAATAAGTTCTACGGCTCTGACAGCTTTCAGCCGTTAATGGATTGTTTAATGCCCAAAAAAGACTATCCGAATCTCAATCGGGTCTCGGAAGTTTTTTACCCTTCGTTTTTTTAGACACGTGGATTTTTACGGTAGACGGGATTACCGTGGATGGTTTTCGATTTACCATCGCTGGAGAGTGGTGCACCATGGTACCGTTTCGTTTCAAATCCATGCACGCATTTCAAAAATTCGTACGACGCTGTTTCGCCATTTCGGACGGATGTTGCACCTTGCGCCGTGGATGTTGCACCCTGTAGATATCGATTATTCGGACGGCCATAACTTCTGCCTCGTTTGGAGTTACGGGAGGCATAACCACTCAAAACGAAGGCCTCAGCGAGTTCTACGGCCTTGACAGCTTTCAGCCGTCAATGGATTGTTTAATGCCCAAAAAAGACTATCCGAATCTCAATCGGGTCTAGGAAGTTTTTTACCCTTCGTTTTTTCGACACGTGGATTTTTACGGTAAAACAGGATTACCGTGGCTAGTGTTCGATTTACCATCGCTGGAGAGTGGTGCACCATGGTACCGTTCCGTTTCAAATCCATGCACGCATTTCAAAAAGTCGTACGACACTGTTTCGCTATTTCGGACGGATGTTGCACCTTGCACCGTGGATGTTGCACCCAGTAGATATCGATTATTCGGACGGCCCTAACTTCTGCCTCGTTTAGAGTTACGGGAGTCATAACCAGTCAAAACGAAGGCCTCAGTGAGTTCTACGGCTCTGACAGCTTTCAGCTGTCAATGGATTGGTAATGCCCAAAAAAGACTATCCGAATCTCAATTGGGTCTTGGAAGTTTTTTACCCTTTGTTTTTTTCGACACGTGGATTTTTAAGGTAAAACGGGATTACCGTGGTTGGTCTTCGATTTACCATCGCTGGAGAGTGGTGCACCATGGTACCGTTCCGTTTCATATCCATGCACGCATTACAAAAAGTCGTACGACACCATTTCGCCATTTCGGACGGATGTTGCACCTTGCACCGTGGATGTTGCACCCTGTAGATATCGATTATTCGGACGGCCATAACTTCTGGCTCGTTTAGAGTTACGGGAGCCATAACCAGTCAAAACGAAGGCCTCTGTGAGTTCTACGGCTCTGACAACATTCAGCCGTCAATGGATTGTTTAATGCCCAAAAAAGATATCCGAATCTCAATCGGGTCTCGGAAGTTTTTTACCCTTCGTATTTTCGACACGTGATTTTTACGGTAAAACGGGATTACCGTGGCTGGTCTTCGATTTACCATCGCTGGAGAGTGGTGCACCATGGTACCGTTTCGTTTCAAATCCATGCAAGCATTTCAAAAAGTCGTACGACACTGTTTCGCCATTTCGGACGGATGTTGCACCCTTGCACCGTGGTTGTTGCACCCTGTAGATATCGATTATTCGGACGGCCATAACTTCTGGCTCGTTTAGAATTACGGGAGCCATAACCAGTCAAAACGAAGGCCTCAGTGAGTTCTACGGCTCTGACAGCTTTAAGCCGTTAATGGATTGTTTAATGCCCAAAAAAGGCTATCTGAATCTCAATCGGGCCTCGGAAGTTTTTTACCCTTCGTTTTTTCGACACGTGGATTTTTACGGTAAAACTGGATTACCGTGGCTGGTCTTCGATTTACCATCGCTGGAGAGTGGTGCACCATGGTACCGTTCCATTTCAAATCCATGCACGCATTTCAAAAGGTCGTACGACACTGTTTCGCCATTTCGGATGGATGTTGTATTTTGCACCGTGGATGTTGCACCCTGTAGATATCGATTATTCAGACGGCCATAACTTCTGGCTCGTTTAGAGTTACGAAAGCCATAACCAGTCAAAATGAAGGCCTCAGTGAGTTCTACGGCTCTGACTGCTTTCAGCCGTCATTGGATTGTTTAATGCCCAAAAAAGACTATCCGATCTCAATCGGATCTCGAAAGTTTTTTACCCTTCGTTTTTTCGACACGTGGATTTTTACGGTAAAACGGGATTACCGTGGCTGGTCGTCGATTTACCATCGCTAGAGAGTGGTGCACCATGGTACCATTCCGTTTAAAATCCATGCATGCATTTCAAAAAGTCGTACGACACTGTTTCGCCATTTCGGACGGATGTTGCACCTTGCACCGTGGATGTTGCACCCTGTAGATATCGATTATTCGGACGGCCATAACTTCTGCCTCGTTTAGAGTTACAGGAGCCATAACCAGTCAAAACGAAGGCCTCAAAAAGTTCTACGGCACTGACAGCTTTCAGCCGTCAATGGATTGTTTAATGCCTAAAAAAGACTATCCGAATCTCAATCTGGTCTCGAAGTTTTTTACCCCTCGTTTTTTCGACACGTGGATTTTTACGGTAAAACGGGATTACCGTGGCTGGTCTTCGATTTACCATCGCTGGAGAGTGGTGCACCATGGTACCGTTCCATTTCAAATCCATGCACGCATTACAAAAAGTCGTACGACGCCATTTCGCCATTTCGGACGGATGTTGCACCTTGCACCGTGGATGTTGCACCCTGTAGATATCGATTATTCCGACGGCCATAACTTCTGTCTCGTTTAGAGTTACAGGAGCCATAACCAATCAAAACGAAGGCCTCTGTGGGTTCTACGGCTCTGACAGCTTTCAGCCGTCAATGGATTGTGTAATGCCCAAAAAAGATATCTGAATCTCAATCGGGTCTCGGAAGTTTTTTACCCTTCGTTTTTTCAACACGTGATTTTTACGGTAAAACGGGATTACCGTGGCTGCTCTTCGATTTACCATCGCTAGAGAGTGGTGCACCATGGTACCGTTTCGTTTCAAATCCATGCACGCATTTCAAAAAGTCGTACGACACTGTTTCGCCATTTCGGACGGATGTTGCACCTTGCACCGTGGATGTTGCACCCTGTAGACATCAATTATTCGAACGACCATAACTTCTGGCCCGTTTAGAGTTACGGGAGCCATAACCAGTCAGAACGAAGGCCTCAGTGAGTTCTACGGCTCTGACAGCTTTCAGCCGTCAATGGATTGTTTAATGCCCTAAAAAGACTATCCGAATCTCAATCGGATCTCGGAAGTTTTTTACCCTTCGTTTTTTCGACACGTGGATTTCTACGGTAAAACTGGATTACCGTGGCTGGTCTTCGATTTACCATCACTGGAGAGTGGTGCACCATGGTACCATTCCGTTTCAAATCCATGCACGCATTTCAAAAAGTCGTATGACACTGTGTCGCCATTTCGGACGGATGTTGTACCTTGCACCGTGGATGTTGCACCCTGTAGATATCGATTATTCGGACGGCCATAACTTCTGGCTCGTTTAGAGTTACGGAAGCCATAACCATTCAAAATGAAGGACTCAATGAGTTATACGGCTCTGACAGTTTTCAGCCGTCAATGGATTGTTTAATGCGCAAAAAAGACTATCCGAATCTCAATCGGGTCTCAGAAGTTTTTTACCCTTCGTTTTTTCGACACGTGGATTTTTACAGTAAAACGGGATTACCATGGCTGGTATTCGATTTACCATCGCTGGAGAGTGGTGCACAATGGTACCGTTTCGTTTCAAATCCATGCACGCATTTCAAAAAGTCGTACGACACTGTTTCGCCATTTCGGATGGATGTTGCACCTTGCACCGTGGATGTAGCACCTTGTAGATATCGATTATTCGGACGGCCAAAACTTCTGGCTCATTTAGAGTTACGGAAGCCATAACCAGTCAAAATGAAGGACTCAGTGAGTTCTACGGCTCTGACAGCTTTCAGCCATCAATGGATTGTTTAATGCTCAAAAAAGACTATCCGAATCTCAATCGGGTCTCGGAAGTTTTTTACCATTCCTTTTTTCGACACGTGGATTTTTACGGTAAAACGGGATTACTGTGGCTGGTCTTCGATTTACCATCGCTGGAGAGTGGTGCACCATGGTACCGTTTCGTTTCAAATCCATACACGCATTTGAAAAAGTCGTACGACACTGTTTCGCCATTTCGGACGGATGTTGCACCTTGCACCGTGGATGTTGCACCCTGTAGATATCGATTATCCCGACGGCCATAACTTCTGCCTCGTTTAGAGTTACGGGAGCCATAACCAGTCAAAACAAAGGCCTCAGTGAGTTCTATGGGTCAGACAGCTTTCAGCAGTCAATGGATTGTTTAATGCCCAAAAAAGACTATCTGAATCTCAATCGGGTCTTAAAAGTTTTTTACCCCTCGTTTTTTCGACACGTGGATTTTTACGATAAAACGGGATTACTGTGGCTGGTCTTCGATTTACCATCGCTGGAGAGTGGTGCACCATGGTACCGTTCCGTTTCAAATCCATGCACGCATTTCAAAAAGTCGTACGACACTGTTTCACCATTTGGGACGGATGTTGCACCTTGCACCGTGGATGTTGCACCCTGTAGATGTTGATTATTCGGACGGCCATAACATCTGGCTCATTTGGAGTTACGGGAGCCATAACCAGTCAAAACGAAGGCCTCTGTGAGTTCTACGGCTCTGACAGCTTTCAGCCGTCAATGGATTGTTTATTGCTCAAAAAAGACTATCCGAATCTCAATCGGGTCTAGGAAGTTTTTTATCCTTCGTTTTTTCGACACGTGGATTTTTACAGTAAAACGGGACTACCGTAGCTGGTCTTCGATTTACCATCGCTGGAGAGTGGTGCACCGTGGTACTGTTTCGTTTCAAATCCATGCACGCATTTCAAAAAGTCGTACGACACTGTTTCGCCATTTCGGACGGATGCTGCACCTTGCACCGCGGACGTTGCACCCTGTAGATATCGACTATTCGAACGGCCATAACTTCTGCCTCGTTTAGAGTTATGGGAGGCATAACTAGTCAAAACGAAGGCCTCAGTGAGTTCTACGGCTCTGACAGCTTTCAGCCGTCAATGGATTGTTTAATGCCCAAAAAGACTATCCGAATCTCAATCGGGTCTCGGAAGTTTTTTATCCCTCGTTTTTTCGACACTTGGAATTATACGGTAAAACGAGATTACCGTGGCTGGTCTTCGATTTACCATCGCTGGAGAATGGTGCACCATTGTACCATTCCATTTCAAATCCATGCACGCATTTCAAAAAGTCGTACGACAATGTTTCGCCATTTCGGACGGATGTTGCACCTTGCATCGTGGATGTTGCACCCTGTAGATATCGATTATTCGGACGGCCATAACTTTTGGCTCGTTTAGAGTTACAGAAGCCATAACCAGTCAAAATGAAGGACTCAGTGAGTTCTACGGCTCTGACAGCTTTCAGCCATCAATGGATTGTTTAATGCTCAAAAAAGACTATCCGAATCTCAATCGGGTCTCGGAAGTTTTTTACCATTCCTTTTTTCGACACGTGGATTTTTACGGTAAAACGGGATTACTGTGGCTGGTCTTCGATTTACCATCGCTGGAGAGTGGTGCACCATGGTACCGTTTCGTTTCAAATCCATACACGCATTTGAAAAAGTCGTACGACACTGTTTCGCCATTTCGGACGGATGTTGCACCTTGCACCGTGGATGTTGCACCCTGTAGATATCGATTATCCCGACGGCCATAACTTCTGCCTCGTTTAGAGTTACGGGAGCCATAACCAGTCAAAACAAAGGCCTCAGTGAGTTCTATGGGTCAGACAGCTTTCAGCAGTCAATGGATTGTTTAATGCCCAAAAAAGACTATCTGAATCTCAATCGGGTCTTAAAAGTTTTTTACCCCTCGTTTTTTCGACACGTGGATTTTTACGATAAAACGGGATTACTGTGGCTGGTCTTCGATTTACCATCGCTGGAGAGTGGTGCACCATGGTACCGTTCCGTTTCAAATCCATGCACGCATTTCAAAAAGTCGTACGACACTGTTTCACCATTTGGGACGGATGTTGCACCTTGCACCGTGGATGTTGCACCCTGTAGATGTTGATTATTCGGACGGCCATAACATCTGGCTCATTTGGAGTTACGGGAGCCATAACCAGTCAAAACGAAGGCCTCTGTGAGTTCTACGGCTCTGACAGCTTTCAGCCGTCAATGGATTGTTTATTGCTCAAAAAAGACTATCCGAATCTCAATCGGGTCTAGGAAGTTTTTTATCCTTCGTTTTTTCGACACGTGGATTTTTACGGTAAAACGGGACTACCGTAGCTGGTCTTCGATTTACCATCGCTGGAGAGTGGTGCACCGTGGTACTGTTTCGTTTCAAATCCATGCACGCATTTCAAAAAGTCGTACGACACTGTTTCGCCATTTCGGACGGATGCTGCACCTTGCACCGCGGACGTTGCACCCTGTAGATATCGACTATTCGAACGGCCATAACTTCTGCCTCGTTTAGAGTTATGGGAGGCATAACTAGTCAAAACGAAGGCCTCAGTGAGTTCTACGGCTCTGACAGCTTTCAGCCGTCAATGGATTGTTTAATGCCCAAAAAGACTATCCGAATCTCAATCGGGTCTCGGAAGTTTTTTATCCCTCGTTTTTTCGACACTTGGAATTATACGGTAAAACGAGATTACCGTGGCTGGTCTTCGATTTACCATCGCTGGAGAATGGTGCACCATTGTACCATTCCATTTCAAATCCATGCACGCATTTCAAAAAGTCGTACGACAATGTTTCGCCATTTCGGACGGATGTTGCACCTTGCATCGTGGATGTTGCACCCTGTAGATATCGATTATTCGGACGGCCATAACTTTTGGCTCGTTTAGAGTTACAGAAGCCATAACCAGTCAAAATGAAGGACTCAGTGAGTTCTACGGCTCTGACAGCTTTCAGCCATCAATGGATTGTTTAATGCTCAAAAAAGACTATCCGAATCTCAATCGGGTCTCGTAAGTTTTTTACCCTTCATTTTTTCGACACGTGGATTTTTACGGTAAAACGGGATTACTATGGCTGGTCTTCGATTTACCATCGATGGAGAGTGGTGCACCATGGTACCGTTTCGTTTCAAATCCATACACGCATTTGAAAAAGTCGTATGACACTGTTTCGCCATTTCGGACGGATGTTGCACCTTGCACCGTGGATGTTGCACCCTGTAGATATCGATTATCCGGACGGCCATAACTTCTGCCTCGTTTAGAGTTACGGGAGCCATAACCAGTCAAAACGAAGGCCTCAGTGAGTTCTACGGCTTAGACAGCTTTCAGCAGTCAATGGATTGTTTAATGCCCAAAAAAGACTATCCGAATCTCAAACTGGTCTCAAAAGTTTTTTACCCCTCGTTTTTTCGATACGTGGATTTTTACGGTAAAACGGGATTACTGTGGCTGGTCTTCGATTTACCATCGCTGGAGAGTGGTGCACCATGGTACCGTTCCGTTTCAAATCCATGCACGCATTTCAAAAATTCGTACGACACTGTTTCACCATTTCGGACGGATGTTGCACCTTGCACCGTGGATGTTGCACCCTGTAGATGTTGGTTATTCGGACGGCCATAACTTCTGGCTCGTTTGGAGTTACGGGAGCCATAACCAGTCAAAACGAAGGCCTCTGTGAGTTCTACGGCTCTGACAGCTTTCAGCCGTCAATGGATTGTTTAATGCTCAAAAAAGACTATCCGAATCTCAATCGGGTCTAGGAAGTTTTTTACCCTTCGTTTTTTCGACACGTGGATTTTTACGGTAAAATGGGATTACCTTGGCTGGTCTTCGATTTACCATCGCTAGAGAGTGGTGCACCGTGGTACCATTTCGTTTCAAATCCATGCACACATTTCAAATAGTCGTACGACACTGTTTCGCCATTTCGGATGGATGTTGCACCTTGCACCGCGGATGTTGCACCCTGTAGATATCGATTATTCGAAGGGCCATAACTTCTGCCTCGTTTAGAGTTACGGGAGCCATAACCAGTCAAAACGAAGGCCTCAGTGAGTTCTACGGCTCTGACAGCTTTCAGCCATCAATGGATTTTTTAATGCCCAAAAAGACCATCCGAATCTCAATTTGGTCTCGGAAGTTTTTTACCCCTCGTTTTTTCGACGCTTGGAATTTTATGGTAAAACGGGATTACCATGGCTGGTCTTCGATTTACCATCGCTGGAGAGTGGTGCACCATGGTACCATTCCGTTTCAAATCCATGCACGCATTTCAAAAAGTCGTACGACACCGTTTCGCCATTTCGGACGGATGTTGCACCTTGTACCGTGGATGTTGCACCCTGTAGATATCGATTATTTGGACGGCCATAACTTCTGGCTCGTTTAGAGTTACGGGAGCCATATCCAGTCAAAACGAAGGCCTCAGTGAGTTCTACAGCTCTGACAGCTTTCAACCGTCTATGGATTGTTTAATGCCCAAAAAAGACTATCCGAATCTCAATCGGGCCTTTGAAGTTTTTTACCCTTCGTTTTTTCGACACGTGATTTTTACGGTAAAACGGGATTACCATGGCTGGTCTTCGATTTACCATCGCTGGAGAGTGGTGCACCACGGTACCGTTCCGTTTCAAATCCATGCACGCATTTCAAAAAGTCGTACGACACTGTTTCGCCATTTCGCTCGGATGTTGCACCTTGCACCGTGGATGTTGCACCCTGTAGATATCGATTATTCGGACGGCCATAACTTCTGCCTCGTTTAGAGTTACGGGAGTCATAACCAGTCAAAACGAAGGCCTCAGCGAGTTCTACGGCTCTGACAGCTTTCAGCCGTCAATGGATTGTTTAATGCCCAAAAAAGACTGTCCGAATCTCAATCGGGTCAAGGAAGTTTTTTACCCTTCGTTTTTTCGACACGTGGATTTTTACGGTAAAACAGGATTACCGTGGCTGGTCTTCGATTTACCATCGCTGGAGAGTGGTGCACCACGGTACCGTTCCGTTTCAAATCCATGCACGCATTTCAAAAAGTCGTAAGACACTGTTTCGCCATTTCGCTCGGATGTTGCACCTTGCACCGTGGATGTTGCACCCTGTAGATATCGATTATTCGGACGGCCATAACTTCTGGCTCGTTTAGAGTTATGAGAGCCATAACCAGCCAAAACGAAGGCCTCTGTGAGCTCTACGGTTCTGACTGCTTTCAGCCGTCAATGGATTGTTTAATTCCCAAAAAAGACTATCCGAATCACAATCGGTTCTCGGAAGTTTTTTACCCTTCGTTTTTTTGACACGTGGATTTTTACAGCAAAACGGGATTACCGTGGCTGGTATTCGATTTACCATCGCTGGAGCGTGGTGCACTATGGTACCGTTCCGTTTCAAATCAATGCACGCATTTCAAAACGTCGTATGACAATGTTTCGCCATTTCGGACGGATGTTGCACCTTTGCACCGTTGATGTTGCACCCTGTAGATATCGATTATTCGGACGGCCATAACTTCTGGCTCGTTTAGAATTACGGGAGCCATAACTAGTCAAAACGAAGGCCTCAGTGAGTTCTACAGCTATGGCAGCTTTCAGCCATGGGTTGTTTAATGCCCAAAAAAGACTATCCGAATCTCAATCGGGTCTCGGAAGTTTTTTACCCTTCGTTTTTTCGACACGTGGATTTTTACGGTAAAACTGGATTACCGTGGCTGGTCTTCGATTTACCATCGCTGGAGAGTGGTGCACCATGGTACCATTCCGTTTCAAATCCATGCACGCATTTCAAAAGGTCGTACGACACTGTTTCGCCATTTCGGATGGATATTGTATCTTGCACCGTGGATGTTGCACGCTGTAGATATCGATTATTCGGACGGCCATAACTTCTGGCTCGTTTAGAGTTACGGGAGCCATAACCAGTCAAAACGAAGGCTTCAGTAAGTTCTACGGCTCTGACAGCTTTCAGCCGTTAATGGATTGTTTAATGCCCAAAAAAGACTATCCGAATCTCAATCGGGTCTCGGAAGTTTTTTACCCTTCGTTTTTTTCGACACGTGGATTTTTACGGTAGACGGGATTACCGTGGTTGGTTTTCGATTTACCATCGCTGGAGAGTGGTGCACCATGGTACCGTTTCGTTTCAAATCCATGCACGCATTTCAAAAATTCGTACGACGCTGTTTCGCCATTTCGGACGGATGTTGCACCTTGCGCTGTGGATGTTGCACCCTATAGATATCGATTATTCGGACGGCAATAACTTCTGCCTCGTTTAGAGTTACGGGAGCCATAACCAGTCAAAACGAAGGCCTCAGTGAGTTCTACGGCTCTGACAGCTTTCAGCCGTCAACGGATTGTTTAATGCCCAAAAAAGACTATCCGAATCTCTATCGGGTCTAGGTAGTTTTTTACCCTTCGTTTTTTCGACACGTGGATTTTTACGGTAAAACGGGATTACCGTGGCTGGTCTTCGATTTACCATCGCTGGAAAGTGGTGCGCCACGGTACCGTTCCGTTTCAAATCCATGCACGCATTTCAAAAGGTCGTACGACACTGTTTCGCCATTTCAGACGGATGTTGCACCTTGCACCGTGGATGTTGCACCCTGTAGATATCGATTATTCGGACGGCAATAACTTCTGCCTCGTTTAGAGTTACGGGATCCATAACCAGTCAAAACGAAGGCCATAGTGAGTTCTACGGCTCTGAAGCTTTCAGCCGTCAATGGATTGTTTAATGCCCAAAAAAGACTATCTGAATCTCAATCGGGTCTAGGAAGTTTTTTACCCTTCGTTTTTTCGACACGTGGATTTTTACGGTAAAACGGGATTACCGTGGCTGTTCTTCGATTTACCATCACTGGAGAGTGGTGCACCATGGTACCGTTCCGTTTCAAATCCATGCATGCATTTCAAAAAGTCGTACGACACTGTTTCGCCATTTCGGACGGATGTTGCACCTTGCACCGTGGATGTTGCACCCTGTAGATATCGATTATTCGGACGGCCATAACTTCTGGCTCGTTTAGAGTTACGGAAGCTATAACCAGTCAAAATGAAGGCCTCAGTGAGTTCTACGGCTCTGTCAGCTTTCAGCCGTCAATGGATTGTTTAATGCCCAAAAAAGACTATCTGAATCTCAATCGGGTCTAGGAAGTTTTTTACCCTTCGTTTTTTCGACACGTGGATTTTTATGGTAAAACGGGATTACCGTGGCTGGTCCTCGATTTACCATCGCTGGAGAGTGGTGCACCACGGTACCGTTTCGTTTCAAATCCATGCACGCATTTCAAAAAGTCGTACGACACTGTTTCGCCATTTCGGAAGGATGTTGCACCTTGCACCGTGGATGTTGCACCCTATAGATATCGATTATTCCGACGGCCATAACTTATGCCTCGTTTAGAGTTACGGGATCCATAACCAGTCAAAACGAAGGCCTCAGTGAGTTCTACGGCTTTGACAGCTTTCAGCCATCAATGGATTGTTTAATGCCCAAAAAAGACTATTCGAATCTCAATCGGGTCTCGGAAGTTTTTTACCCTTCGTTTTTTCGACACGTGGATTTTTACGGTAAAACGGGATTACAGTGGCTGGTCTTCGATTTACCATCGTTGGAGAGTGGTGCACCATGGTACCGTTCCGTTTCAAATCCATGCACGCATTTCAAAAAGTTGTACGACACTGTTTCTCCATTTCGGACGGATGTTGCACCTTGCACCGTGGATGTTGCACCCTGTAGATATCGATTATTCGGATGACCATAACTTATAGCTCGTTTAGAGTTACGGGAGCCATAACCAGTCAAAACGAACGACTCTCTGATTTCTACGGCTCTGTCAGCTTTCAGTCATCAATGGATTGTTTAATGCCCAAAAAAGACTTTCTGAATCTCAATCGGGTCTAGGAAGTTTTTTACCCTTCGTTTTTTCGACATGTGATTTTTACGGTAAAACGGGATTACCGTGGCTGGTCTTCGATTGACCATCGCTAGAGAGTGGTTCACCATGGTACCGTTCCGTTTCAAATCCATGCACGCATTTCAAAAAGTCGTACGACACTGTTTCGTCATTTCAGACGGATGTTGCACCTTGCACCGTGGATGTTGCACCCTGTAGATATCGATTATTCGGACGGCTATAACTTCTGGCTCGTTTAGAGTTACGGAAGCCATAACCAGTCAAAACGAAGGCCTCAGTGAGTTCTACGGCTTTGACAGCTTTCTGCCGTCAATGGATTGTTTAGTGCCTAAGAAAGACTATCCAAATCTCAATCGAGTCTTGGAAGTTTTTTGCCTTTCGTTTTTTCGACAAGTGGATTGTTACGGTAAAACTGGATTACCTTGGCTGGTCTTCGACTTACCATCGCTAGAGAGTGGTGCACCATGGTACCATTCCATTTCAAAACCTTGCATGCATTTCAAAAAGTTGTACGACACTGTTTCGCCGTTTCGGACGGATGTTGTACCTTGCACCGTGGATGTTGCACCCTATAGATATCGATTATTCGGACGGCCATAACTTCTGGCTCGTTTAGAGTTACGGACGCCATAACCAGTCAAAATGAAGGCCTCAGTGAGTTATACGGCTCTGACATCTTTCAGCCGTCAATGGATTGTTTAATGCCCAAAAAAGACTATCTGAATCTCAATCGGGTCTAGGATGTTTTTTACCCTTCGTTTTTTCGACATGTGGTTTTTTACGGTAAAACGAGATTACCGTGGCTGGTCTTCGATTTACCATCGCTGGAGAGTGGTGCACCATGCTACCGTTCCGTTTCAAATCCATGCACGCATTTCAAAAGGTCGTACGACACTGTTTCGCCATTTCGGACGGATGTTGCACCTTGCACCGTGGATGTTGCACCCTGTACATATCGATTATTCGGACGGCAATAACTTCTGCCTCGTTTAGAGATACGGGAGCCATAACCAGTCAAAACGAAGGCCTCAGTGAGTTCTACGGCTCTGACAGCTTTCAGCCATCAACGGATTGTTTAATGCCCAAAAAAGACTATCCGAATCTCAATAGGGTCTAGGAAATTTTTTACCCTTCGTTTTTTCGACACGTGGATTTTTACGGTAAAACGGGATTACCGTGGCTGGTCTTCGATTTACCATCGCTGGAGAGTGGTGCACCATGCTACCGTTCCGTTTCAAATCCATGCACGCATTTCAAAAGGACGTACGACACTGTTTCTCCATTTCGGACGGATGTTGCACCTTGCACCGTGGATGTTGCACCCTGTAGATATCTATTATTCGGACGACCATAACTTCTGGCTCGTTTAGAGTTACGGGAGCCATAACCAGTCAAAACGAAGGACTCAGTGAGTTCTACGGCTCTGATAGCTTTGAGCCGTCAATGGATTGTCAATGCCCAAAAAAGACTATCTGAATCTCAATCGGGTCTAGGAAGTTTTTTACCCTTCGTTTTTTCGACACGTGGATTTTTACGGTAAAAGTGGATTACCTTGGCTGGTCTTCGACTTACCATCGCTGGAGAGTTGTGCACCATGGTACCATTCCGTTACAAATCCATGCACGCATTTCAAAAAGTCGTACGATACTGTTTCTCCATTTCGGACGGATGTTGCACCTTGCACCGTGGATGTTGCACCCTGTAGATATCGATTATTCGGACGACCATAACTTCTGGCTCGTTTAGAGTTACGGGAGCCATAACCAGTCAAAACGAAGGCCTCTGTGCGTTCTATGGCTCTGTCGGCTTTCAATCATCAATGGATTGTTTAATGCCCAAAAAAGACTATCTGAATCTCAATCGGGTCTTGGAAGTTTTTTACCCTTCGTTTTTTCGACATGTGATTTTTACGGTAAAACGGGATTACCTTGGCTGGTCTTCGATTTACCATCGCTGGAGAGTGGTGCACCATGGTACCGTTCCGTTTCAAATCCATGCACGCATTTCAAAAAGTCGTACGACACTGTTTCGCCATTTCGGACGGATGTTGCACCTTGCACCGTGGATGTTGCACCCTGTAGATATCGTTTATTCGGACGGCCATAACTTTTGGCTCGTTTAGGGTTACGGGACCCATAACCCGTCAAAACGAAGGCATTAGTGAGTTCTACGGCTCTGACAGCTTTCAGCCGTCAATGGATTGTTTAATGCCCAAAAAAGACTATCCGAATCTCAATCGGGTCTCGGAAGTTTTTTACCCTTCGTTTTTTCGACACGTGGATTTTTACGGTAAAACTGGATTACCATGGCTGGTCTTCGATTTACCATCGCTAGAGAGTGGTGCACCATGGTACCATTCCGTTTCAAAACCTTGCATGCATTTCAAAAAGTTATACGACACTGTTTCGCCATTTCGGACGGATGTTGTACCTTGCACCGTGGATGTTGCACCCTGTAGATATCGATTATTCGGACGACCATAACTTCTGGCTCGTTTAGAGTTACGGAAGCCATAACCAGTCAAAATGAAGGCCTCGGTGAGTTATACGGCTCTGACAGCTTTCAGCCGTCAATGGATTGTTTAATGCCCAAAAAAGACTATCCGAATCTCAATCGGGTCTCGGAAGTTTTTTACCCCTCGTTTTTTTGACACGTGGAATTTTACGGTAAAGCGGGATTACCGTGGCTGGTCTTCGATTTACCATCGCTGGAGAGTGGTGCGCCATGGTACCGTTCCGTTTCAAATCCATGCACGCATTTCAAAAAGTCGTACAACACTATTTCGCCATTTCGGACGGATGTTGGACCTTGCACCGTGGATGTTGCACCCTGTAGATATCGATTATTCGGACGTCCATAACTTCTGGCTCGTTTAGAGTTACGGGAGCCATAACCGGTCAAAACAAAGGCCTCTGTGAGTACTATGGCTCTAACAGCTTTCAGCCATCAATGGATTGTTTAATGCCCAAAAAAGATATCCGAATCTCAATCGGGTCTTGGAAGTTTTTTACCCTTCATTTTTTCGACACGTGATTTTTACAGTAAAACGGGATTACCGTGGCTGGTTTTCGATTTACCATCGCAGGAGAGTGGTGCACCATGGTACCGTTCCTTTTCGAATCCATGCAAGTATTTCGAAAAGTCGTACGACACTGTTTCGCCATTTCAAACGGATGTTGCCCCTTGCACCGTGGATGTTGCACCCTGTAGATATCGATTATTCGGACGGCCATAACATCTGGCTCGTTTAGATTTACGGAAGCCATAACCAGTCAAAACGAAGGCCTCAGTGAGTTCTATGGCTCTGACAGCTTTCAGCCGTCAATGGATTGTTTAATGCCCAAGAAAGACTATCCGAATCTCAATCGGGTCTCGGAAGTTTTTTACCCTTTGTTTTTTCGACACGCGGATTTTTACGGTAAAACTGGATTACCTTGGCTGGTCTTCGACTTACCATCGCTGGAGAGTGGTGCACCATGGTACCATTCCGTTTCAAAACCTTGCATGCATTTCAAAAAGTTGTACGACACTGTTTCGCCATTTCGGACGGATGTTGTACCTTGCACCGTGGATGTTGCACCCTGTAGATATCGATTATTCGAACGGCCATAACTTCTGGCTCGTTTAGAGTTACGGAAGCCATAACCAGTCAAAATGAAGGCCTTAGTGAGTTATATGGCTCTGACAGCTTTCAGCCGTCAATGGATTGTTTAATGCCCAAAAAAGACTATCCGAATCTCAATCGGGTCTCGGAAGTTTTTTACCCTTCGTTTTTTCGACACGTTGTTTTTTACGGTAAAACGGGATTACCGTGGCTGGTCTTCGATTTACCATCGTTGGAGAGTGGTGAACCATGGTACCGTTCCGTTTCACATCCATGCACGCGTTTAAAAAAGTCGTACGACACTGTTTCGCCATTTCGGACGGATGTTGCACCTTGCACCGTGGATGTTGCACCCTGTAGATATCGATTATTCGGACGGCAATAACTTCTGCCTCGTTTAGAGTTACGGGAGCCATAACCAGTTAAAACGAAGGCCTCAGTGAGTTCTACGGCTCTGACGGCTTTCAGCCGTCAATGAATTGTTTAATGCCCAAAAAAGACTCTCCGAATCTCAATCGGGTCTAGGAAGTTTTTTACCCTTCGTTTTTTCGACACGTGGATTTTTACGGTAAAACGGGAGAACCGTGGCTGGTCTTCGATTTACCATCGCTGAAGAGTGGTGCACCATGGTGCCATTCCGTTTCAAATCCACGCACGCATTTCAAAAGGTCTTACGACACTGTTTCGCCATTTCGGACGGATGTTGCACCTTGCACCGTGGATGTTGCACCCAGTAGATATCGATTATTCGGACGGCCATAACTTCTGGCTTGTTTAGAGTTACGGGAGCCATAACCAGTCAAAACGAAGGACTCAGTGAGTTCTACGGCTCTGTCAGCTTTCAGCCGTCAATGGATTGTTTAATGCCCAAAAAAGACTATCTGAATCTCAATCGGGTCTAGGAAGTTTTTTACCCTTCGTTTTTTCGACACGTGGATTTTTACGGTAAAACGGGATTACCGTGGCTGGTCTTCGATTTACCATCGCTGGAGAGTGGTGCACCATGGTACCGTTTCGTTTCAAATCCATACACGCATTTCAAAAAGTCGTACGACACTGTTTCGCCATTTCGGATGGATGTTGCACCTTGCACTGTGGATGTTGCACCCTGTAGATATCGATTATTCGGACGGCAATAACTTCTGCCTCGTTTAGAGTTACGGGAGCCATAACCAGTCAAAACGAAGGCCTCAGTGAGTTCTACGGCTCTGACAGCTTTCAGCCGTCAACGGATTGTTTAATGCCCAAAAAAGACTATCCGAATCTCTATCGGGTCTAGGAAATTTTTTACCCTTCGTTTTTTCGACACGTGGATTTTTAAGGTAAAACGGGATTACCGTGGCTGGTCTTCGATTTACCATCGCTGGAAAGTGGTGCGCCACGGTACCGTTCCGTTTCAAATCCATGCACGCATTTCAAAAGGTCGTACGACACTGTTTCGCCATTTCAGACGGATGTTGCACCTTGCACCGTGGATGTTGCACCCTGTAGATATCGATTATTCGGACGGTAATAACTTCTGCCTCGTTTAGAGTTACGGGATCCATAACCAGTCAAAACGAAGGCCATAGTGAGTTCTACGGCTCTGAAGCTTTCAGCCGTCAATGGATTGTTTAATGCCCAAAAAAGACTATCTGAATCTCAATCGGGTCTAGGAAGTTTTTTACCCTTCGTTTTTTCGACACGTGGATTTTTACGGTAAAACGGGGTTACCGTGGCTGGTCTTCGATTTACCATCGCTGGAGAGTGGTGCACCATGGTACCGTTTCGTTTCAAATCCATACACGCATTTCAAAAAGTCGTACGACACTGTTTCGCCATTTCGGACGGATGTTGCACCTTGCACTGTGGATGTTGCACCCTGTAGATATCGATTATTCGGACGGCAATAACTTCTGCCTCGTTTAGAGTTACGGGAGCCATAACCAGTCAAAACGAAGGCCTTAGTGAGTTCTACGGCTCTGACAGCTTTCAGCCGTCAACGGATTGTTTAATGCCCAAAAAAGACTATCCGAATCTCTATCGGGTCTAGGAAATTTTTTACCCTTCGTTTTTTCGACACGTGGATTTTTACGGTAAAACGGGATTACCGTGGCTGGTCTTCGATTTACCATCGCTGGAAAGTGGTGCGCCACGGTACCGTTCCGTTTCAAATCCATGCACGCATTTCAAAAGGTCGTACGACACTGTTTCGCCATTTCAGACGGATGTTGCACCTTGCACCGTGGATGTTGCACCCTGTAGATATCGATTATTCGGACGGCAATAACTTCTGCCTCGTTTAGAGTTACGGGATCCATAACCAGTCAAAACGAAGGCCATAGTGAGTTCTACGGCTCTGAAGCTTTCAGCCGTCAATGGATTGTTTAATGCCCAAAAAAGACTAACTGAATCTCAATCGGGTCTAGGAAGTTTTTTACCCTTCGTTTTTTCGACACGTGGATTTTTACGGTAAAACGGGATTACCGTGGCTGTTCTTCGATTTACCATCACTGAAGAGTGGTGCACCATGGTACCGTTCCGTTTCAAATCCATGCATGCATTTCAAAAAGTCGTACGACACTGTTTCGCCATTTCGAACGGATGTTGCACCTTGCACCGTGGATGTTGCACCCTGTAGATATCGATTATTCGGACGGCCATAACTTCTGGCTCGTTTAGAGTTACGGAAGCTATAACCAATCAAAAGGAAGGCCTCAGTTAGTTCTACAGCTCTGTCAGCTTTCAGCTGTCAATGGATTGTTTAATGCCCAAAAAAGACTATCTGAATCTCAATCGGGTCTAGGAAGTTTTTTACCCTTCGTTTTTTCGACACGTGGATTTTTACGGTAAAACGGGATTACCGTGGCTGGTCTTCGATTTACCATCGATGGAAAGTGGTGCACCACGGTACCGTTTCGTTTCAAATCCATGCACGCATTTCAAAAGGTCGTACGACACTGTTTCGCCATTTCGGAAGGATGTTGCACCTTGCACCGTGGATGTTGCACCCTGTAGATATCGATTATTCCGACGGCCATAACTTCTGCCTCGTTTAGAGTTACGGGATCCATAACCAGTCAAAACGAAGGCCTCAGTGAGTTCTACGGCTTTGGCATCTTTCAGCCATCAATGGATTGTTTAATGCCCAAAAAAGACTATTCGAATCTCAATCGGGTCTCGGAAGTTTTTTACCCTTCGTTTTTTCGACACGTGGATTTTTACGGTAAAACGGGATTACCGTGGCTGGTCTTCGATTTACCATCGTTGGAGAGTGGTGCACCATGGTACCGTTCCGTTTCAAATCCATGCACGCATTTCAAAAAGTTGTACGACACTGTTTCTCCATTTCGGACGGATGTTGCACCTTGCACTGTGGATGTTGCACCCTGTAGATATCGATTATTCGGACGACCATAACTTATGGCTCGTTTAGAGTTACGGGAGCCATAACCAGTCAAAACGAACGTCTCTCTGATTTCTACGGCTCTGTCAGCTTTCAGTCATCAATGGATTGTTTAATGCCCAAAAAAGACTTTCTGAATCTCAATCGGGTCTAGGAAGTTTTTTACCCTTCGTTTTTTCGACACGTGATTTTTACGGTAATACGGGATTACCGTGGCTGGTCTTCGATTGACCATCGCTGGAGAGTGGTGCACCATGGTACCGTTCCGTTTCAAATCCATGCACGCATTTCAAAAAGTCGTACGACACTGTTTCGTCATTTCGGACGGATGTTGCACCTTGCACCGTGGATGTTGCACCCTGTAGATGTCGATTATTCGGACGGCTATAACTTCTGGCTCGTTTAGAGTTACGGAAGCCATAACCAGTCAAAACGAAGGCCTCAGTGAGTTCTACGGCTTCGACAGCTTTCTGCCGTCAATGGATTGTTTAGTGCCTAAGAAAGACTATCCAAATCTCAATCGAGTCTTGGAAGTTTTTTACCTTTCGTTTTTTCGACAAGTGGATTTTTACGGTAAAACTGGATTACCTTGGCTGGTCTTCGACTTACCATCGCTAGAGAGTGGTGCACCATGGTACCATTCCATTTCAAAACCTTGCATGCATTTCAAAAAGTTGTACGACACTGTTTCGCCGTTTCGGACGGATGTTGGACCTTGCACCGTGGATGTTGCACCCTATAGATATCGATTATTCGGACGGCCATAACTTCTGGCTCGTTTAGAGTTACAGACGCCATAACCAGTCAAAATGAAGGCCTCAGTGAGTTATACGGCTCTGACATCTTTCAGCCGTCAATGGATTGTTTAATGCCCAAAAAAGACTATCCGAATCTCAATCGGGTCTAGGATGTTTTTTTACCCTTCGTTTTTTCGACATGTGATTTTTTACGGTAAAACGGGATTACCGTGGCTGGTCTTCGATTTACCATCGCTGGAGAGTGGTGCACCATGCTAGCGTTCCATTTCAAATCCATGCACGCATTTCAAAAGGTCGTACGACACTGTTTCGCCATTTCGGACGGATGTTGCACCTTGCACCGTGGATGTTGCACCCTGTATGTATCGATTATTCGGACGGCAATAACTTCTGCCTCGTTTAGAGTTACGGGAGCCATAACCAGTCAAAACGAAGGCCTCAGTGAGTTCTACGGCTCTGACAGCTTTCAGCCATCAACGGATTGTTTAATGCCCAAAAAAGACTATCCGAATCTCAATAGGGTCTAGGAAATTTTTTACCCTTCGTTTTTTCGACACGTGGATTTTTACGGTAAAACGGGATTACCGTGGCTGGTCTTCGATTTACCATCGCTGGAGAGTGGTGCACCATGCTACCGTTCCGTTTCAAATCCATGCATGCATTTCAAAAGGTCGTACGACACTGTTTCTCCATTTCGGACGGATGTTGCACCTTGCACCGTGGATGTTGCACCCTGTAGATATCTATTATTCGGACGGTCATAACTTCTGGCTCGTTTAGAGTTACGGGAGCCATAACCAGTCAAAACGAAGGACTCAGTGAGTTCTACGGCTCTGATAGCTTTGAGCCGTCAATGGATTGTCAATGCCCAAAAAAGACTATCTGAATCTCAATCGGGTCTAGGAAGTTTTTTACCCTTCGTTTTTTCGACACGTGGATTTTTACGGTAAAAGTGGATTACCTTGGCTGGTCTTCGACTTACCATCGCTGGAGAGTTGTGCACCATGGTACCATTCCGTTACAAATCCATGCACGCATTTCAAAAAGTCGTACGATACTGTTTCTCCATTTCGGACGGATGTTGCACCTTGCACCGTGGATGTTGCACCCTGTAGATATCGATTATTCGGACGACCATAACTTCTGGCTCGTTTAGAGTTACGGGAGCCATAACCAGTCAAAACGAAGGCCTCTGTGAGTTCTATGGCTCTGTCAGCTTTCAATCATCAATGGATTGTTTAATGCCCAAAAAAGACTATCTGAATCTCAATCGGGTCTTGGAAGTTTTTTACCCTTCGTTTTTTCGACATGTGATTTTTACGGTAAAACGGGATTACCTTGGCTGGTCTTCGATTTACCATCGCTGGAGAGTGGTGCACCATGGTACCGTTCCGTTTCAAATCCATGCACGCATTTCAAAAAGTCGTACGACACTGTTTCGCCATTTCGGACGGATGTTGCACCTTGCACCGTGGATGTTGCACCCTGTAGATATCGTTTATTCGGAAGGCCACAACTTTTGGCTCGTTTAGGGTTACGGGACCCATAACCCGTCAAAACGAAGGCCTCAGTGAGTTCTACGGCTCTGACAGCTTTCAGCCGTCAATGGATTGTTTAACGCTCAAAAAAGACTATCCGAATCTCAATCGGGTCTCGGAAGTTTTTTACCCTTCGTTTTTTCGACACGTGGATTTTTACGGTAAAACTGGATTACCATGGCTGGTCTTCGATTTACCATCGCTAGAGAGTGGTGCACCATGGTACCATTCCGTTTCAAAACCTTGCATGCATTTCAAAAAGTCGTACGACACTGTTTCGCCATTTCGGACGGATGGCACCTTGCACCGTGGATGTTGCACCATGTAGATATCGATTATTCGGACGATCATAACATCTGGCTCGTTTAGAGTTACGGGAGCCATAACCAGTCAAAACGAAGGCCTCTGTGAGTTCTACGGCTTTGGTAGCTTTCATCCATCAATGGATTGTTTAACGTCCAAAAAATACTATCCGAATCTCAATCGGGTCTCGGAAGTATTTTACCCTTCGTTTTTTCGACACGTGGATTTTTACGGTAAAACGGGATTACCGTGGCTGGTCTTCGATTTACCATCGCTGGAGAGTGGTGCACCATGGTACCGCTCCGTTTCAAATCCATGCACGCATTTCAAAAAGTCGTACGACACTGTTTCGCCAATTCGGACGGATGTTGCACCTTGCACCGTGGATGTTGCACCCTGTAGATATCGATTATTCGGACGGCCATAACTTCTGGCTCGTTTAGAGTTACGGAAGGCATAACCAGTCAAAACGAAGGCCTCAGTGAGTTCTACGGCTTTGACAGCTTTCAGCTGTCAATGGATTGTTTAATGCCCAAAAAAGACTATCCGAATCTCAATCGGGTCTCGGAAGTTTTTTACGCTTCGTTTTTTCGACACATGGATTTTTACGGTAAAATGGGATTACCGTGGCTGGACTTCGATTTACCATCGCTGGAAAGTGGTGCACCATGGTACCGTTCCATTTCAAATCCATGCACGCATTTCAAAAAGTCGTACGACACTGTTTCGCCATTTCGGACGGATATTGCACCTTGCACCGTGGATGTTGCACCCTGTAGATATCGATTATTCGGACGGCCATAACTTCTACCTTGTTTAGAGTTACGGGAGCCATAAACAGTCAAAACGAAGGCCTCAGTGAGTTCTACGGCTCTGATAGCTTTCAGCCGTCCATGGATTGTTTAATGTCCAAAAAAGACTATCCGAATCTCAATCGGGTCTAGGAAGTTTTTTACCCTTCGTTTTTTCGACACGTGGATTTTTACGGTAAAATGGTATTACCGTGGCTGGTCTTCGATTTACCATCGCTGGAGAGTGGTGCACCATGGTACCGTTCCGTTCCAAATCCATGCACACATTTCAAAAGGTCGTACGACACTGTTTCGCTATTTCGGACGGATGTTGCACCTTGCACCGTGGATGTTGCACCCTGTAAATATCGATTATTCGGACAGCCATAACTTCTGCCTCGTTTAGAGTTACGGGAGCCATAACCAGCCAAAACGAAGGACTCAGTGAGTTCTACGGCTCTGACAGCTTTCAGCCGTCAATGGATTGTTTAATGCCCAAAAAATACTATCTGAATCTCAATCGGGTCTCGAAAGTTTTTTACCCTTCATTTTTTCGACACGTGGATTTTTACGGTAAAACGGGATTACCGTGGCTGGTCTTCGATTTAACATCGTTAGAGAGTGGTGCACCATGGTACCGTTCCGTTTCAAATCCATGCACGCGTTTCGAAAAGTCGTACGACACTGTTTCGCCATTTCGGACGGATGTTGCACCTTGCACGGTGGATGTTGCACTATGTAGATATCGATTATTCGGACGACCATAACTTCTGGCTCATTTAGAGTTGCGGGAGCCATAACCAGTCAAAACAAAGGCCTCTGTGAGTTCTACGGCTATGACAGTTTTCAGCCATCAATGGATTGTTTAATGCCCAAAAAAGACTATCCGAATCTCAATCGGGTCTCTGAAGTTTTTACCCTACGTTTTTTCGACACGTGGATTTTTACGGTAAAACGGGATTACCGTGGCTGGTCTTCGATTTACCATCGCTGGAGAGTGGTGCACCATGGTACCGTTCCGTTTCAAATCCATGCACACATTTCAAAAAGTCGTACGACACTGTTTCGCCATTTCGGACGGTTGTTGCACCTTGCACCGTGGATGTTGCACCCTGTAGATATCGATTATTCGGACGGCCATAACTTCTGGCTCGTTTAGAGTTACGGAAGCCATAACCAGTCAAAACGAAGGCCTCGGTGATTTCTACGGCTCTGACATCTTTCAGCCATCAATGGATTGTTTAATGCCCAAAAAAGTCTATCCGAATCTCAATCGGGTCTCGGAAGTTTTTTAAGCTTCGTTTTTTCGACACGTGGATTTTTACGGTAAAACGGGATTACCATGGCTGGTCTTCGATTTACCATCGCTGGAGAGTGGTGCACCATGGTACCATTCCGTTTCAAATCCATGCATGCATTTCAAAAAGTCGTACGACACTGTTTCGCCATTTCCGACGGATGTTGCACCTTGCACCGTGGATGTTGCACCCTGTAGATATCGATTATTCGGAAGGCCATAACTTCTGCCTCGTTTAGAGTTACGAGAGCCATAACCAGTCAAAAAGAAGGCCTCAGTGAGTTCTACGGCTCTGCAGCTTTCAGCCGTCAATGGATTGTTTAATGCCTAAAAAAGACTATCCGAATCTCAATCGGGTCTCGGAAGTTTTTTACCCTTCGTTTTTTCGACACGTGGATTTTTACGGTAAAACGGGATTACCGTTGCTGGTCTTCGACTTACCATCGCTGGAGAGTGGTGCACCATGGCACCGTTCCGTTCCAAATCAATGCACGCATTTCAAAAAGTCGTACGACACTGTTTCGCCATTTCGGACTGATGTTGCACCTTGCATCGTGAATGTTGCACCCTGTAGATATCGATTATTCCGTCGGCCATAACTTCTGCCTCGTTTAGAGTTACGGGAGCCATAACCAGTCAAAAAGAAGGCCTCACTGAGTTCTACGGCTCTGACGGCTTTCAGCCGTCAATGGATTGTTAATGCCCAAAAAAGACTATCCGAATCTCAATCGTGTCTCGGAAGTTTTTTACCCTTCGTTTTTTCGACACGTGGATTTTTGCGGTAAAACGGGATTACCGTGTCTGGTCTGCGATTTTCCATCGCTGGAGAGTGGTGCACCATGGTACCGTTCCGTTTCAAATCCATGCATGCATTTCAAAAAGTCGTACGACACTGTTTCGCCATTTCGGACGGATGTTGCACCTTGCACCGTGGATGTTACACCCTGTAGATATCGATTATTCGGACGGCCATTACTTCTTCCACGTTTAGAGTTACGGGAGTCATAACTAGTCAAAACGAAGGCCTCAGTGAGTTCTATGGTTCTGACAGCTTTCACCCGTCAATGGATTGTTTAATGCCCAAAAAAGACTATCCAAATTTCAATCGGATCTTGGAAATTTTTTATCCTTCATTTTTTGGACACATGGATTTTTACGGTAAAACGGGATTACCGTGGCTGTTCTTCGATTTACCATCACTGGACGGTGGTGCACCATGGTACCGTTCCGTTCCAAATCCACGCACGCATTTCAAAAAGTCGTACGACACTGTTTCGCCATTTCGGACGGATGTTGCACCTTGCACCGTGGATGTTGCACCCTGTAGATATCGATTATTCGGACGGCCATAACTTCTGCCTCGTTTAGAGTTACGGGAGCCATAACCAGTCAAAACGAAGGCCTTAGTGAGTTCTACGGCTCTGGGAGCTTTCAGCCGTCAATGGATTGTTTAATGCCCAAAAAAGACTATCCGAATCTCAATCGGGTCTCGGAAGTTTTTTACACTTCGTTTTTTCGACACGTGGATTTTTACGGTAAAACGGGATTACCGTGGCTGGTCTTCGATTTACCATCGCTAGAGAGTGATGCAGCATGGTACCGTTCCGTTTCAAATCCATGCACGCATTTCAAAAAGTCGTACGACACTGTTTCGCCATTTCGGACGGATGTTGCACCATGCATCGTGGATGTTGCACCCTGTAGATATCGATTATTCGGACGACCATAACTTCTGGCTCGTTTAGAGTTACGGAAGCCATAACCAGTCAAAATGTAGGCCTCTGTGAGTTCTACGGCTCTGACAGCTTTCAGCCATCAATGGATTGTTCAATGCCCAAAAAAGACTATCCGAATCTCAATTGGGTCTCGGAAGTTTTTTACCCTTCGTTTTTTCGACACGTGGATTTTTGCGGTAAAACGGGATTACCGTGGCTGGTCTTCGATTTACTATCTCTGGAGAGTGGTGCACCATGGTACCGTTCCGTTTCAAATCCATGCACGCATTTCAAAAAGTCGTACGACACTGTTTCGCCATTTCGGACGGATGTTGCACCTTGCACCGTGGATGTTGCACCCTGTAGATATCGATTATTCGGACGGCCATTACTTCTCCCTCGTTAAGAGTTACGGGAGTCATAACTAGTCAAAACGAAGGCCTCAGTGAGTTCTACGGTTCTGACAGCTTTCACCCGTCAGTGTATTGTTTAATGCCCAAAAAAGACTATCCAAATCTCAATCGGATCTTGGAAATTTTTTATCCTTCATTTTTTGGACACGTGGATTTTTACGGTAAAACGGGATTACCGTGGCTGTTCTTCGATTTACCATCGCTGGACAGTGGTGCACCATGGTACCGTTCCGTTCCAAATCCACGCACGCATTTCAAAAAGTCGTACGACACTGTTTCGCCATTTCGGACGGATGTTGCACCTTGCACCGTGGATGTTGCACTCTATAGATTTCGATTATTTGGACGGCCATAACTTTTGCCTCGTTTAGAGTTACGGGAGCCATAACCAGTCAAAACGAAGGCCTCAGTGAGGTCTACGGCTTTGGAAGCTTTCAGCCGTCAATGGATTGTTTAATGCCCAAAAAAGACTATTCGAATCTCAATCGGGTCTAGGAAGTTTTTTACCCTTCGATTTTTGGACAGGTGGATTTTTACGGTAAACCGGGATTACCGTTGCTGGTCTTCGATTTACCATCGCTGGAGAGTGGTGCATTATGGTACCGTTCCGTTCCAAATCCATGCACGCATTTCAAAAAGTCGTACGACACTGTTTCGCCATTTCGGACGGATGTTGCACCTTGCACCGTGGATGTTGCACCTGTAGATATCGATTATTCGGACGGCCATAACTTCTGGCTCGTTTAGAGTTACGGGAGCCATAACCAGTCAAAACAAAGGCCTCAGTAAGTTCTACGGCTGTGACGGCTTTCAGCCGTCAATGGGTTGCTTAATGCCCAAAAAAGACTATCCGAATCTCAATCGGGTCTCAGAACTTTTTACCCTTCGTTTTTTCGACACGTGGATTTTTACGGTAAAACGGGATTACCGTGGCTGATCTTCGATTTACCATCGCTGGAGAGTGGTGCACCCTGGTTCCGTTCCGTTTCAAATCCATGCACGCATTTCAAAAAGTCGTACGACACTGTTTCGCCATTTCGGACGGATGTTGCACCTTGCACCGTGGATGTTGCACCCTGTAGATATCGATTAATCGGACGGCCATAACTTCTGGCTCGTTTAGAGTTACGGGAGCCATAACCATTCAAAACGAAGGCCTCCGTGAGTTCTACGGCTCTGTCAGCTTTCAGCCGTCAATGGATTGTTTAATGCCCAAAAAAGACTATCTGAATCTCAATCGGGTCTAGGAAGTTTTTTACCCTTCGTTTTTTCGACACGTGGATTTTTACGGTAAAACGGGATTACCATGGCTGGTCTTCGATTTACCATCGCTGGAGAGTGTGCACCATGGTACCGTTTTGTTTCAAATCCATGCATGCATTTCGAAAAGTCGAACGACACTGTTTCGCCATTTCAGACGGATGTTGCACCTTGCACCGTGGATGTTGCACCCTGTAGATATCGATTATTCGGACGGCCATAACTTCTGCCTCGTTTAGAGTTACGGGAGCCATAACTAGTCAAAACGAAGGCCTTAGTGAGTTCTACGGCTCTGACAACTTTCAGCCATCAATGGATTGTTTAATGCCCAAAAAAGACTATCCGAATCTCAATCGGGTCTCAGAAGTTTTTTACCCTTCGTTTTTTCGACACGTGGATTTTTACGGTAAAATGGGATTACCGTGGCTGGTGTTCGATTTACCATCGCTGGAGAGTGATACAGCATGGTACCATTCCGTTTCAAATCCATGCACGCATTTCAAAAAGTCGTACGACACTGTTTCGCCATTTCGGACGGATGTTGCACCTCGCACCGTGGATGTTGCACACTGTAGATATCGATTATTCGGGCGACCATAACTTCTGGCTCGTTTAGAGTTACGGAAGCCATAACCAGTCAAAACGAAGGCCTCTGTGAGTTCTACGGCTCTGACAGCTTTCAGCCATCAATGGATTGTTCAATGCCCAAAAAAGACTATCCGAATCTCAATTGGGTCTCGGAAGTTTTTTACCCTTCCTTTTTTCGACACGTGGATTTTTTTGGTAAAACGGGATTACCGTGGCTGGTCTTCGATTTACCATCGTTGGAGAGTGGTGCACCATGGTACCGTTCCGTTTCAAATACATGCACGCATTTCAAAAAGTCGTACGACACTATTTCGCCATTTCGGACGGATGTTGCACCTTGCACCGTGGATGTTGCACCCTGTAGATATCGATTATTCGGACGAACATTACTTCTGCCTCGTTTAGAGTTACGGGAGCCATAACCAGTCAAAACGAAGGCCTCAGTGAGTTCTACGGTTCTGACAGCTTTGAGCTTTCAATGGATTGTTTAATGCCCAAAAAAGACTATCCGAATCACAATCGGGTCTAGGAAATTTTTTACCCTTCGTTTTTTGGACACGTGGATTTTTACGGTAAAACGGGATTACCGTGGCTGGTCTTCAATTTACCATCGCTGGACAGTGGTGCACCATGGTACCGTTCCGTTCCAAATCCATGCACGCATTTCAAAAAGTCGTACGACACTGTTTCGCCATTTCGGACGGATGTTGCACCTTGCACCGTGGATGTTGCACCCTATAGATTTCGATTATTTGGACGGCCATAACTTTTGCCTCGTTTAGAGTGACGGGAGCCATAACCAGTCAAAACGAAGGCCTCAGTGAGTTCTACGGCTCTGGGAGCTTTCAGCCGTCAATGGATTGTTTAATGCCCAAAAAAGACTATTCGAATCTCAATCGGGTCTAGGAAGTTTTTTACCCTTCGATTTTTGGACAGGTGGATTTTTACGGTAAACCGGGATTACCGTGGCTGGTCTTCGATTTACCATCGCTGGAGAGTGGTGCATTATGGTACCGTTCCGTTCCAAATCCATGCACGCATTTCAAAAAGTCGTACGACACTGTTTCGCCATTTCGGACGGATGTTGCACCTTGCACCGTGGATGTTGCACCTGTAGATATCGATTATTCGGACGGCCATAACTTCTGGCTCGTTTAGAGTTACGGGAGCCATAACCAGTCAAAACGAAGGCCTCAGTGAGTTCTACGGCTGTGACGGCTTTCAGCCGTCAATGGGTTGTTTAATGCCCAAAAAAGACTATCCGAATCTCAATCGGGTCTCAGAACTTTTTACCCTTCGTTTTTTCGACACGTGGATTTTTACGGTAAAACGGGATTACCGTGGCTGATCTTCGATTTACCATCGCTGGAGAGTGGTGCACCCTGGTTCCGTTCCGTTTCAAATCCATGCACGCATTTCAAAAAGTCGTACGACACTGTTTCGCCATTTCGGACGGATGTTGCACCTTGCACCGTGGATGTTGCACCCTATAGATATCGATTAATCGGACGGCCATAACTTCTGGCTCGTTTAGAGTTACGGGAGCCATAACCATTCAAAACGAAGGCCTCCGTGAGTTCTACGGCTCTGTCAGCTTTCAGCCGTCAATGGATTGTTTAATGCCCAAAAAAGACTATCTGAATCTCAATCGGGTCTAGGAAGTTTTTTACCCTTCGTTTTTTCGACACGTGGATTTTTACGGTAAAATGGGATTACCGTGGCTGGTCTTCGATTTACCATCGCTGGAGAGTGTGCACCATGGTACCGTTTTGTTTCAAATCCATGCATGCATTTCGAAAAGTCGAACGACACTGTTTCGCCATTTCAGACGGATGTTGCACCTTGCACCGTGGATGTTGCACCCTGTAGATATCGATTATTCGGACGGCCATAACTTCTGCCTCGTTTAGAGTTACGGGAGCCATAACTAGTCAAAACGAAGGCCTTAGTGATTTCTACGGCTCTGACAACTTTCAGCCATCAATGGATTGTTTAATGCCCAAAAAAGACTATCCGAATCTCAATCGGGTCTCGGAAGTTTTTTACCCTTCGTTTTTTCGACACGTGGATTTTTACGGTAAAATGGGATTACCGTGGCTGGTGTTCGATTTACCATCGCTGGAGAGTGATACAGCATGGTACCATTCCGTTTCAAATCCATGCACGCATTTCAAAAAGTCGTACGACACTGTTTCGCCATTTCGGACGGATGTTGCACCTCGCACCGTGGATGTTGCACACTGTAGATATCGATTATTCGGGCGACCATAACTTCTGGCTCGTTTAGAGTTACGGAAGCCATAACCAGTCAAAACGAAGGCCTCTGTGAGTTCTACGGCTCTGACAGCTTTCAGCCATCAATGGATTGTTCAATGCCCAAAAAAGACTATCCGAATCTCAATCGGGTCTCGGAAGTTTTTTACCCTTCGTTTTTTCGACACGTGGATTTTTGCGGTAAAACGGGATTACCGTGGCTGGTCTTCGATTTACCATCGCTGGAGAGTGGTGCACCATGGTACCGTTCCGTTTCAAATCCATGCACGCATTTCAAAAAGTCGTACGACACTGTTTCGCCATTTCGGACGGATGTTGCACCTTGCACCGTGGATGTTGCACCCTGTAGATATCGATTATTCGGACGGCCATTACTTCTGCCTCGTTAAGAGTTACGGGAGTCATAATTAGTCAAAACGAAGGCCTCAGTGAGTTCTACGGTTCTGACAGCTTTCACCCGTCAGTGTATTGTTTAATGCCCAAAAAAGACTATCCAAATCTCAATCGGATCTTGGAAATTTTTTATCCTTCATTTTTTGGACACGTGGATTTTTACGGTAAAACGGGATTACCGTGGCTGTTCTTCGATTTACCATCGCTGGACAGTGGTGCACCATGGTACCGTTCCGTTCCAAATCCACGCACGCATTTCAAAAAGTCGTACGACACTGTTTCGCCATTTCGGACGGATGTTGCACCTTGCACCGTGGATGTTGCACCCTGTAGATATCGATTATTCGGACGGCCATAACTTTTGCCTCGTTTAGAGTTACGGGAGCCATAACCAGTCAAAACGAAGGCCTCGGTGAGTTCTACGGCTCTGGGAGCTTTCAGCCGTCAATGGATTGTTTAATTCCCAAAAAAGACTATCCGAATCTCAATCGGGTCTAGGAAGTTTTTTACCCTTCGATTTTTGGACACGTGGATTTTTATGGTAAAACGGGATTACCGTGGCTGGTCTTCGATTTACCATTGCTGGATAGTGGTGCACCATGGTACCGTTCCTTTCCAAATCCATGTGTTGGGCGGATTTTCACCCAGAAGATCTCAAGACCAAGAAGCCGCAGTTTCACCCGGGCTCGCGAGCAACCTCTACTTTGTTATCCCGTTTTTTGGTCAAAACTGGAATATCAATGTCGAGCGCGTCTCCACCACGATCAAGCTAAGAAGAAGCAACCAGCAAGCGTATGTAAGCCCAGAGTTCCACTCAAGATCCGAATACAAAGCCCTTTCAACAATACAAGCATAAGTCCACTCGGCAAAGCAATGCAAGGAAGCATTCAGCCAGCAACCAACCTAACACACACAAGCTCATTCGGCATGGCAAGCATTGGGTTTCATTCGGCTTTCCAGTTCATTCGGCTTTCCAAACCTCTGTTCATTCGGCACTCCAAACTCAAGCCCATCCGGCATTCCCCCACTGATGAACCAGCCAAGACCGAACCAACCTTCCACTGCCGGATGAGAACCAACACCGGTCCAAACTCCATCTCCATGCTACCACCGGACCACTTCCACGACCGAACCAACACACCATCACCGGTCCAAAACACACCATCACCGGTCCAAAACCCACTACCACCGAACCAACCATGACCGGACCAAACTCCAACTTCTCCAAACACGGCCGGACCAAGCTCCGCCGAACCAGAATGCTACCAGGCCAGATTGCTTCAGCCCGGGCCCACCAGCATCTATATACTTCCAAGACCCCTGCCCCCTACCTCACTCTATAAATAGAGGGGCAGGGGTACAACAATGGCAGACAAGTTTGAGAGCTCAAGCAAGGAAGGAACTTTCAAACTACTTTCATACACTTGTATACAAAGCATTGTACTTGTAATCTGGAAGAAGAAAGATAATAACATATAAAGTGGACGTAGGCACATTCTGGCCGAACCACTATAAATCTGCGTGTCTTTTACATTTCAGCCCTTACTTTTCTCATATTCACATACTCATCTAAAATCATTGAAAATCACACATACTCAACTAAAATAATACGACTTGGAGGTGTTTGTCCATTTTTTGTGCAAACATTTTTGGTGCTTTCATTGAGAGTTGAACTCGAAGCTTCAGCTTCTCCCACTCAACCTTCTTCCTCATAACGACGTTCGTCGCTTAGAAATCATGCCTTCCAAGCAACGGAAGGATGTTAACAAAGGAAAGAACATCGCAACTAGCAGTCTTCCGGATCCAGTAGCCCCAGATCAAGAGGATCATCCAATTTCAACAGCAGCACCAGATGGATACCAGGCAAATCTGATAGCTCCTGCCACCGAACAACCAATAACTAGGGCAGATCTAGACAGAGTTGTGGCTGAAGTAACCAACCGCTTCACATCCCAACAAGAAGCTTTAGTGGACCAACTTATGTCACGCTTAAGGGATGCTGAGGAATCCAACCGCAACACTGAATCATGGGATGAGTCTCAATCTGGAGGATCTCGGAGACAGCAAAGGTCATCTGGACGAGATAGATCCCGCAGGGAAGAACTAAGCTCATTTTTGTCCGCTCCAAGTTCGGACGAACGAATGGCACGATTATTCAGAGAGTGTGTCCAACGAGAGCAAAGGGACCGGGGGATAGGCGCTAGGGTCACCAGCCCCTTTACCCGAAATATCGAAACTACCATCGCCCCCCGGGAATGGAAAATGCCAACCATGGAACCTTACAAAGGAACTTCCGACCCCATCGTACACTTACAGAGATACACCCAGCATATGCTCATGAGTGGAGCAACAGAAGGAGTATTATGTAAATGCTTTCCGCTATTCCTAGCAGATCTAGCTACCTCCTGGTTCTGCCATCTACCCCGAGGATCCATCAGCTCATGGGAGATGTTGAAAGAAAGGTTTATTAGCCAGTTCCTCATCCATGTGGAACAACCCAAGGATGCTTATTCTCTATCCAATATCAAACAGAAATCCGGAGAGACGCTGCAACAATATCTAACACGGTTCAACGCCACAACAGCAACAGTTCAAGATGCCAATGAGAAACTTATCCTAACGGCCCTTTGTAGTGGCGTGCATCCGGATACCAAGTTTGCTAGGAGGTTAACAAAAGATAAACCAGCTACGTTACCTGACTTCTTCCATGAAGCTAGGAAGTATATGAGGCTTGAAAACGCTACCGCTAAAAGACAGTCAGGACAACAGGCTAAGACTACCCATGGCGACACTCCCGCTGCAACAAAGGACGTTTGAAGAAATGACTCTAGAGATAACGCTGGGGGCAAGAAGGGAGGAAAGCGTTTATATCAACCAGGACAGAGATTTGACTCTTGCCCCCCTCCCTTGCTTTAAACTTTGTCCTGGATGGCTAGAAGGATGTTTTTAATCATTTCACCAAATGGGTGGAAGCGGACCCTTTAAAATAAAATATCTTTGGCACAAATTATCAACTTCTTACATAAATTATCAACTTCTTGATCAAAAAATATTCTATGCAGGTACGGAGTCCCACTCAAGATCATATCAAACAACGGACTCCAGTTTGACAACAAAGAGTTTACCAACCGATGCCAAGAGCACATAATTCACAAAAGCTTCTCATCTGTAGCTTATCCTCAGGCAAACGGACAAGTCAAAGCTGTCAACAGAATTCTCAAAACCCTAACCAAGAAGAAGCTTGAAAAGTCAAAAGGCGCTTGGGTGGACGAACTTCCTACGGCACCCTGGGCCTGCCGCACCTCTCATAGAACATCAACGGGGCATACTCCTTTCTCTTTGGCATACAGATTGGAGGCCATGCCCCCAGTTGAAACTGTAGCGCCATCTCACCATGGGACCCACTGCAACCCAGAAGAAAACGAAGAACTCCTCCTCATGTCTTTGGATCTGATTGAGGAGAGGAGAAACGATGCAACACTTAAAAGCAGAAGCCCACAAGCAAAAAGTGGCAGCACAATGCAACTCCAAAATCAAGCATCGCAGCTTACAAGAGGGAGATCTTATCCTCATGCGGATCCTCCCGCAACACCGAATCATGGACCGAGTCCCAATCTGGAGGATCTGTGAGACAACAATGACCTTTCTTCTTTGAAGAGGTTAATAAAGAAATGGTCATGGTAGGAGCCGAGCCCGGACTCAGCCCGAATTCCGACCTGAGGAAACACTTGGAACCAAACCCAACGGGGGAGGTGCCAGGCAGGGGTCGGATATAGCTGAGCCTGTCATGCTACCTAACCATGAAAGCACCAGTAGACGGACCATATGAAATTCATCAAGATCTTCACAACAACGGAGCTTATATTTTGTCAACAGTGGACGGAGTGGTGTTCCAGAGGGCTTGGAACATCCGACACCTCCGTCGATACTTTGCTTAACACGTACCGCCCATATGAAGCGTATTAACACGGTGGACGTAGGCATTATCGTGCCGAACCACTTTAAAAATCTTATCTCTTGTTACCTTGTGCCTTCATATCTTGGCTGCTTGTTAAGCTTTATCCCTTTCTGTTGAACAAAATCCTATGGCATCTCCACTCAAGATGCACCGCGGCCTCATCTGGACTAGGCCTAACAGGTACGCTACGATTCTATGCACTCGCCAATGAGACACTTTTGCTCCAGCATCCCTCTGCTGCGGGTTAACTCATTGTGCGCCTGCCCTCAAAGCCAACTGTAATGAGCCGATTATAAGTCATCATAAAGGCCGACTATAGCCGATGGCAGCTCATTACGGCGTTCGGCTCGCCGGTAACTGTGAACCTACTTTAAGCCCCAACATAAGGTGTGGCCAGCCAGGGGTAGTTCACGGCCAACGGCACCCACGCTAGCCGGCCACGGTAAATCGAATAATACCCACGATTACGGACCATAATGGTTCGGGTAGTTACCGTGCGCGATCTCGGCTCCGATGTGTCTTAAGTGCGGCTGTGGTAAAAAAGAAAACTCCCCGCGGAGGCGTAAGATGGGTGACAAATGTCTCCAAGACCCACAGCTAGGGAAAGTGACTACAAAACCCGTTTGCCACGAACTTAAGCACATCGACGGCCTTCCGTGACTGGAAGTTTTACTTTTACTATATTTCCATTTCATTTAAATATTTTTCTCCTATCCTGTATAACAAACTCTAAAGTACAGGAAACCAAATAGGAAGCATTCACTCATGAGGCTCTAAGCCTGCGTGCTGGGTAGCAGGGCGCTCTGCTATACCCGTGAACAGTTACACAAGACACTCAAAGCTACCGCCTGCGAATAAAACATAAAGGGCGGTACTCTCTTCTCTTGTACATAAATGCGTAACTATAACTTATTCATACACTGACATTGCAAAACGTGAAATTATATTTCAAGCAAAAACTTAACATCAAACACAAGTGGAATCACAGGCATATACATAATTATACTTCTCACACAGCACATAAAGATAGCAACAACATTTAAACACGACAAAATCAGCTTATATTATAAGATCACACGAAGTTATTCTTTGCAAATAATTTTATTACAGTTGCATATCAAAGACTAACATGAACAGTGATAAAAAAGAAACAAAAAGATGGCAGATGCATCCACACTCCATCACCAACTCCCCCAGCCTACTTAGCCGCAGGATCGGAGCCCCCAGCATGTGGATCTGAAGTCCCACCTGTCCAGATCAGAAGAGGAATTCATTAAACGAACGATCAAGTTATGAAAACACGAAAAGAAAAGAAAGGGAAAAGAATAACTCACCAGCATCCGCCGCTTGATCCTCATCATCCAACTGCACGCCCGCTTCCTCTGCAGCGAGTAGCCGCATCCCCTCCTTCACCGCCGCTTGCTCCTCCTTTGAGAACTGAGCAGTAACCGCACTCAAGTTGAAAGCCTCTCCGCCTTCCTTACCCGCATTCACCCTGGCCTCCTCTAAAGCCTGGAGATACACCTTGGCCATGACCCGAGGGTAATCGTCCATCCAAGACAAGCCGCCCTCCTTCCAAGTGTGGAAGTACATATCCTGCAACATCTCATCCATCATCCCCTCGTTTTCCTCAAACTCCCTCACCCGGGCCTCGGAAGCTTGCAACTTGGCGATGGCGACGTCCCTCTCTGATTGGTATCTCAAGCAGTCAGCCTGGAGTGACCTCCTCATTTCCTCTTCCTTCAACTTGAGGGACCTCCTCATCTCCTCCATCTCCTCCTTCAACTCGGCCTGAGCCATCTCCGCAGCCTCGAGCCTCCCTGACAACTCCTCTACCCGCTCGAGATCCGCATTTCGAACCTCATCCACCGTTGCGATAGCTATGTTAATCCGTTCCCTGCAAGCGACCTCCATCTTCCGTAATTCCGCCCTACTGGCCTTCTCCATGGTCTCTTTCAGACGCTTGGAGGCTTCCTCATGCTGGGAAATCTGGATGGCTTGGTCGGCGAGTTGCTTGGCCTGATCGGCAACCTTTAACCTCAACCGAATGTTAGCACTCCCGATCTCTTCCCCGGCCTTGACCAACTTAGCATGATGCTCCATTAACTTCTTGGTCTCTGCGGCCACCCGGTCGATATTAGCTTTGGCCTCATCCCCCATGGTGACTACCCGTGTAGTAAGTAAATCAAGATCTAAAGATTTGGCCTCGTCCAGCACTCTTACCATGGGGTTGCGGGGAAGGAGGTGCTCGCCCGTGGTCTCATCGAATGAAATGTCCCGAAAACTTGGGTCTAAATCAGGATGGCCGGCAAAAGGGTCACGAGGCACGGGGCGAGGCACATCGGGACGCCTTATATGAATGACAGTAGAACTCTTGGAAGGAGGAGGAGGGGGGCAGGGCTCCGTGCTCTCCTCCGTAGTATCACAAGGAGGCTGAGTAGGGGGAGGCAGAGTAGGAAGCTGCGAAGCAGAAGAAGACTCAAATAAGGAACGGCTCCGCTTCCTTTTCTGAATGCCCTCTTCGATGACCCCAAGAAGAGGGCGGTACTTGACTACGTCCCCAGTGCGATCAGTAGAAGGTTTCGCGGAAGCTCTCCTCGACTTAAATTGTTCAAGGCGGTGTCGAACATCCGACGTTTTACCCGCCTGGCCTGCCCCTGGAATAAAGAACAAGTGTTACGAACATACAATAATCCGCAATTCAAAAAATATGCTAAGTTAAAAAGAAAGAAAAGTGAGGAGACACATCTATTATACAAACCCGGCGGAGGAGTGGGATACTGCAATAAGTCCTGGATCTCATTCCAGGACGGAAGTGAACCGTAAAAAATTTCTAAGTCCTTATCGAAAATAGAATCGGCAGAAGACAAAAGTTCACCTTGCATCGCCGGAATCACCCTAGCTGAGGAACCCTTAGAGGATGGGTCAGTGCCAGCCACAGCTTTGCCGGTTTCCTTTGCCTTCTCCGTTCCCTTCTCCGTTTCCGACTCTCCCTCCGACTCCCCGAAGGCCCGACGGAGAGCCTCATCCAGTTCGAGGTCTTGTTCAGAGGTTAGAGCAGCAACACCACTACCACCTTGACCGTCGCCATCTCCTCCACCCTCCGACCCTTCTCCAACTTCGCCTCCTTCCTCCTCTTCCACACCTTCCTCCTCCGGGACAGTCGGGCAAGTACTTGGAGAAGGGCCATCGGACTTCTTCAGTTTCTTCCCCCCAACCGCAGGACGCGCTGCGAAAGGCTCCCTCTTACCGCTCTTTACCGTAGCCCCCTCCTTAGCTTTAGCAGCCCTCTCCTCAGCCGTATCCCTTTGCTTAACCACGGACTGGCGCGGTAAGATCAAATTATACTCCAAGAGGGTTGCGTTCCTGATCAAGAAAGAGGCCGACCGGTCCCGTGCCGGAATAGCCTTTAGTTCAGCAACCATTCGCACTAAGGAATCGTCCTCCACGACTGCAATACCACCTGTCGCTAGCCAGAAATAGAAGCATGTCAGAAGAAACACTACAGTTAAAACACATGAAAAATATAAATGAAATCAATCTTACAGCCGGAAGTGAAAAGGCGGAAAGAAACAGCATCGTCCTTGACGAAGAACCACTCTTTCTTGAACATGGTGAACTTGGAATACAAGTCCAGAACTGGTTTGAAGGGCACGGCCGCCTCCAGACTAATATACGGAGACCCCTTCTTATAGCCTCTCAGGTTGTACAAGTATCGGATTTCCCGGTTAGAAGGAGGACGCCCGTACCTCCTCTGGAAGATAACAAAGAGGCTCACCAGGATGGCATATGAGTTAGGCTGGAGCTGGAAAGGAGCCACCTTCAAATAAGTGGTGAAGCTTACTATCCAAGCGTTGATAGGGGGGATAGCGCCGCACATGCAATGGTATCTACTAAAAGCGAAGTAGCCCTCGGGAGGATTATATGGCATCACCCCATCTCCTGGCAGCAGCATAAGAGCCCTATCTATCCCAAAGGAACGGGATATGACGTCAAGTTGCTCCTCCTTTAAGGAGCTAGGAAAGCAATCAGGAGGAGAGACGAGAAGCTCCTGGGGACCATACCCATCGACTAGTGACCTCGGAGCGGGTCCGTGCTGTGCTGGATCTGGCTGAGCTGGGGGCACGGCAGAAGTTTCTCCGCTATCCCTGGATTTCTTCTTGCCCGATCGAGTTTCAACTTTGCGAGACATTTATCTGCATACACAAAAGTAAAAAGCATGATGTTAGAACGACAGTATAAACAAACAAGCATACATAAGTCCGGAGTTCCACTCAAAGTCCAGACACAAAGTTCGTTCGGCACTGGAGGTTCAAGACCATTCGGCACTAGGGTCTTATACGTTCATTCGGCAGTACAAGTTCATGTTCATTCGGCAATAGGATCTGGCTTCCATTCGGCAATGGAATCTGTGGTTCATTCGGCAAAACAAAGCTTTCGTGCCCATTCGGCATAAGCCCATTCGGTTATCGAGTTCATTCGGTAAGAGGGTATATACCTGATTCGGCGAATATTTGATTCGGCAAAGATTTGGTTCGGTGGATTTATGATTCGGCTTCCTCTTGTTCGGTAAAGAAAAACTAAGGGGGGTGTAGCCTCTATATATAGGCGAGCTCTGGAATACCGGACGAGAACCTACTGCCGGACCAACCCCATGCCGAACGAGGACCAACAACAACCGGACCAACAACAACCAGACCAACAACAACCGGACCAACTATGTACCGAATGAAACCTTCCATACCAAACCAACCCCCAAACGAATAAGAATATATGCCTACTCGAAACCGAATGTAACTGTCTCTACCAGCAGAAACCAGAAACAGGGGGCATGCAGGGCGCTTCACTCAGATAAGTCCCGAACTCCAGAACTAACTAATAAAATAAGATTATGATAACGATGAATAAGTCGTAAAATCCTCACCAACGTGGATTAAATCGTTTACACGTGCACGCGACCTCGAATGGTCCATAGGCACGCTCTGAATGGTTATCAACCCTGCCATCGTGGGAATTTACACTTTGACACGCATTTTTAAGCCCATCGGTCAAATGGATATTTGATAATTATGAAATGGCTAAGCTACTTACACATGTACGGTGTCGCGAACGATCACTAGGCATGCTCTGAGCTGGCGATAAACCACCTTGGCAAACGACCCAGGGACCCACTCTAACGTGAACCTGGCATCGATAATGCTAAACCCCTTCGGGGCACGCTTGCTCGTCCCGAGCGACACAGTCCACTCCATCTCAAATATTCCGACCACGAACGGTCGTTATTTGAAACCACACTAAAACTATAAATCTCTTTGCAGGACATCCACAAGATATAAACATCCAGCCCATGACATTACAAGACGAGTCTTCCCACCAACGAGAAACAAAGCGCGACACGTGCAAGCACGTGCCCCACTTTGGGGGGCAAATGTTGGGCGGATTTTCACCCAGAAGATCTCAAGACCAAGAAGCCGCAGTTTCACCCGGGCTCGCGAGCAACCTCTACTTTGTTATCCCGTTTTTTGGTCAAAACTGGAATATCAATGTCGAGCGCGTCTCCACCACGATCAAGCTAAGAAGAAGCAACCAGCAAGCGTATGTAAGCCCAGAGTTCCACTCAAGATCCGAATACAAAGCCCTTTCAACAATACAAGCATAAGTCCACTCGGCAAAGCAATGCAAGGAAGCATTCAGCCAGCAACCAACCTAACACACACAAGCTCATTCGGCATGGCAAGCATTGGGTTTCATTCGGCTTTCCAGTTCATTCGGCTTTCCAAACCTCTGTTCATTCGGCACTCCAAACTCAAGCCCATCCGGCATTCCCCCACTGATGAACCAGCCAAGACCGAACCAACCTTCCACTGCCGGATGAGAACCAACACCGGTCCAAACTCCATCTCCATGCTACCACCGGACCACTTCCACGACCGAACCAACACACCATCACCGGTCCAAAACACACCATCACCGGTCCAAAACCCACTACCACCGAACCAACCATGACCGGACCAAACTCCAACTTCTCCAAACACGGCCGGACCAAGCTCCGCCGAACCAGAATGCTACCAGGCCAGATTGCTTCAGCCCGGGCCCACCAGCATCTATATACTTCCAAGACCCCTGCCCCCTACCTCACTCTATAAATAGAGGGGCAGGGGTACAACAATGGCAGACAAGTTTGAGAGCTCAAGCAAGGAAGGAACTTTCAAACTACTTTCATACACTTGTATACAAAGCATTGTACTTGTAATCTGGAAGAAGAAAGATAATAACATATAAAGTGGACGTAGGCACATTCTGGCCGAACCACTATAAATCTGCGTGTCTTTTACATTTCAGCCCTTACTTTTCTCATATTCACATACTCATCTAAAATCATTGAAAATCACACATACTCAACTAAAATAATACGACTTGGAGGTGTTTGTCCATTTTTTGTGCAAACACCATGCACGCATTTCAAAAAGTCGCACGACACTGTTTCGCCATTTCGGACGGATATTGCACCTTGCACCGTGGATGTTGCACCTGTAGATATCGATTATTCGGACGGCCATAACTTCTGGCTCGTTTAGAGTTACGGGAGCCATAACCAGTCAAAACGAAGGCCTCAGTGAGTTCTACGGCTGTGACGGCTTTCAGCCGTCAATGGGTTGTTTAATGCCCAAAAAAGACTATCCGAATCTCAATCGGGTCTTTGAAGTTTTTTACCCTTCGTTTTTTCGACACGTGGATTTTTACGGTAAAACGGGATTACCGTGGCTGATCTTCGATTTACCATCGCTGGAGAGTGGTGCACCCTCGTACCGTTCCGTTTCAAATCCATGCACGCATTTCAAAAAGTCGTACGACATTGTTTCGCCATTTCGAACGGATGTTGCACCTTGCACCGTGGATGTTGCACCCTGTAGATATCGATTATTCGGACGGCCATAACTTCTGGCTCGTTTAGAGTTACGGGAGCCATAACCAGTCAAAACGAAGGCCTCAGTGAGTTCTACGGCTGTGACGGCTTTCAGCCATCAATGGATTGTTTAATGCCCAAAAAAGACTATCTGAATCTCAATCGGGTCTTGGAAGTTTTTTACTCTTCATTTTTTCGACACGTGGATTTTTACGGTAAAACGGGATTATCGTGGCTGGTCTTCGGTTTACCATCGCTGGAGAGTGTGCACCATGGTACCGTTTTGTTTCAAATCCATGCACGCATTTCGAAAAGTCGAACGACACTGTTTCGCCATTTCAGACGGATGTTGCACCTTGCACCGTGGATGTTACACCCTGTAGATATCGATTATTCGGACGGCCATAACATCTGCCTCGTTTGGAGTTACGGGAGCCATAACCAGTCAAAACGAAGGCCTTAGTGAGTTCTACGGCTCTGACAGCTTTCAGCCATCAATGGATTTTTTAATGCCCAAAAAAGACTATCCGAATCTCAATCGGGTCTCGGAAGTTTTTTACACTTCGTTTTTTCGACACGTGGATTTTTATGGTAAAACGGGATTACCGTGGCAGGTCTTCGATTTACCATCGCTAGAGAGTGATGCTGCATGGTACCGTTCCGTTTCAAATCCATGCACACATTTCAAAAAGTCGTACGACACTGTTTCGCCATTTCGGACGGATGTTGCACCTTGCATCGTGGATGTTGCACCCTGTAGATATCGATTATTCGGACGACCATAACTTCTGGCTCGTTTAGAGTTACGGAAGCCATAACCAGTCAAAATGTAGGCCTCTGTGAGTTCTACGGCTCTGACAGCTTTCAGCCATCAATGGATTGCTCAATGCCCAAAAAAGACTATCCGAATCTCAATCGGGTCTCGGAAGTTTTTTACCCTTCGTTTTTTCGACACGTGGATTTTTGCGGTAAAACGGGATTACCGTGGCTAGTCTTCGATTTACCATCGCTGGAGAGTGGTGCACCATGGTACTGTTCCATTTCAAATCCATGCACGTATTTCAAAAAGTCGTACGACACTGTTTCGCCATTTCGGACGGATGTTGCACCTTGCACCGTGGATGTTGCACCCTGTAGATATCGATTATTCGGACGGCCATTACTTCTGCCTCGTTAAGAGTTACGGGAGTCATAACTAGTCAAAACGAAGGCCTCAGTGAGTTCTACGGTTCTGACAGCTTTCACCCGTCAGTGTATTGTTTAATGCCCAAAAAAGACTATCCAAATCTCAATCGGATCTTGGAAATTTTTTATCCTTCATTTTTTGGACACGTGGATTTTTACGGTAAAACGGGATTACCGTGGCTGTTCTTCGATTTACCATCGCTGGACAGTGGTGCACCATGGTACCGTTCCGTTCCAAATCCACGCACGCATTTCAAAAAGTCGTACGACACTGTTTCGCCATTTCGGACGGATGTTGCACCTTGCACCGTGGATGTTGCACCCTGTAGATATCGATTATTCGGACGGCCATAACTTTTGCCTCGTTTAGAGTTACGGGAGCCATAACCAGTCAAAACGAAGGCCTCGGTGAGTTCTACGGCTCTGGGAGCTTTCAGCCGTTAATGGATTGTTTAATGCCCAAAAAAGACTATCCGAATCTCAATCGTGTCTAGGAAGTTTTTTACCCTTCGATTTTTGGACACGTGGATTTTTATGGTAAAACGGGATTACCGTGGCTGGTCTTCGATTTACCATTGCTGGATAGTGGTGCACCATGGTACCGTTCCTTTCCAAATACATGCACGCATTTCAAAAAGTCGCACGACACTGTTTCGCCATTTCGGACGGATGTTGCACCTTGCACCGTGGATGTTGCACCTGTAGATATCGATTATTCGGACGGCCATAACTTCTGGCTCGTTTAGAGTTACGGGAGCCATAACCAGTCAAAACGAAGGCCTCAGTGAGTTCTACGGCTGTGACGGCTTTCAGCCGTCAATGGGTTGTTTAATGCCCAAAAAAGACTATCCGAATCTCAATCGGGTCTTTGAAGTTTTTTACCCTTCGTTTTTTCGGCACGTGGATTTTTACGGTAAAACGGGATTACCGTGGCTGATCTTCGATTTACCATCGCTGGAGAGTGGTGCACCCTCGTACCGTTCCATTTCAAATCCATGCACGCATTTTAAAAAGTCGTACGACACTGTTTCGCCATTTCGGACGGATGTTGCACCTTGCACCGTGGATGTTGCACCCTGTAGATATCGATTATTCGGACGGCCATAACTTCTGGCTCGTTTAGAGTTACGGGAGCCATAACCAGTCAAAACGAAGGCCTCAGTGAGTTCTACGGCTGTGACGGCGTTCAGACATCAATGGATTGTTTAATGCCCAAAAAAGACTATCTGAATCTCAATCGGGTCTAGGAAGTTTTTTACTCTTCATTTTTTCGACACGTGGATTTTTACGGTAAAACGGGATTATCGTGGCTGGTCTTCGGTTTACCATCGCTGGAGAGTGTGCACCATGGTACCGTTTTGTTTCAAATCCATGCACGCATTTCGAAAAGTCGAACGACACTGTTTCGCCATTTCAGACGGATGTTGCACCTTGCACCGTGGATGTTACACCCTGTAGATATCGATTATTCGGACGGCCATAACTTCTGCCTCGTTTAGAGTTACGGGAGCCATAACCAGTCAAAACGAAGGCCTTAGTGAGTTCTACGGCTCTGACAGCTTTCAACCATCAATGGATTTTTTAATGCCCAAAAAAGACTATCCGAATCTCAATCGGGTCTCGGAAGTTTTTTACACTTCGTTTTTTCGACACGTGGATTTTTATGGTAAAACGGGATTACCGTGGCAGGTCTTCGATTTACCATCGCTGGAGAGTGGTGCACCATGGTACCGTTCCATTTCAAATCCATGCACGTATTTCAAAAAGTCGTACGACACTGTTTCGCCATTTCGGACGGATGTTGCACCTTGCACCGTGGATGTTGCACCCTGTAGATATCGATTATTCGGACGACCATAACTTCTGGCTCGTTTAGAGTTACGGAAGCCATAACCAGTCAAAATGTAGGCCTCTGTGAGTTCTACGGCTCTGACAGCTTTCAGCCATCAATGGATTGCTCAATGCCCAAAAAAGACTATCCGAATCTCAATCGGGTCTCGGAAGTTTTTTACCCTTCGTTTTTTCGACACGTGGATTTTTGCGGTAAAACGGGATTACCGTGGCTGGTCTTCGATTTACCATCGCTGGAGAGTGGTGCACCATGGTACCGTTCCATTTCAAATCCATGCACGTATTTCAAAAAGTCGTACGACACTGTTTCGCCATTTCGGACGGATGTTGACCTTGCACCGTGGATGTTGCACCCTGTAGATATCGATTATTCGGACGGCCATTACTTCTGCCTCGTTTAGAGTTACGGGAGCCATAACTAGTCAAAACGAAGGCCTCAGTGAGTTCTACGGTTCTGACAGCTTTCACCCGTCAATGGATTGTTTAATGCCCAAAAAAGACTATCCAAATCTCAATTGGATCTTGGAAATTTTTTATCCTTCGTTTTTTGGACACGTGGATTTTTACGGTAAAACGGGATTACCGTGGCTGTTCTTCGATTTTCCATCGCTGGACAGTGGTGCACCATGGTACCGTTCCGTTCCAAATCCACGCACGCATTTCAAAAAGTCATACGACACTGTTTCGCCATTTCGGACGGATGTTGCACCTTGCACCGTGGATGTTGCACCCTATAGATATCGATTATTTGGACGGCCATAACTTTTTCCTCGTTTAGAGTTACGGGAGCCACAACCAGTCAAAACGAAGGCCTCAGTGAGTTCTACGGCTCTGGGAGCTTTCAGCTGTAAATGGATTGTTTAATGCCCAAAAAAGACTATTCGAATCTCAATCGGGTCTCAGAACTTTTTACCCTTCGTTTTTTCGACACGTGGATTTTTACGGTAAAACGGGAATACCGTGGCTGATCTTCGATTTACCATCGCTGGAGAGTGGTGCACCCTGGTTCCATTCCGTTTCAAATCCATGCACGCATTTCAAAAAGTCGTACGACACTGTTTCGCCATTTCGGACGGATGTTGCACCTTGCACCGTGGATGTTGCACCCTGTAGATATCGATTAATCGGACGGCCATAACTTCTGGCTCGTTTAGAGTTACGGGAGCCATTACCAGTCAAAACGAAGGCCTCCGTGAGTTCTACGGCTCTCTCAGCTTTCAGTCATCAATGGATTGTTTAATGCCCAAAAAAGACTATCCGAACCTCAATCGGGTCTAGGAAGTTTTTTACCCTTCGATTTTTGGACACGTGGATTTTTATGGTAAAACGGGATTACCGTGGCTGGTCTTCGATTTACCATTGCTGGATAGTGGTGCACCATGGTACCGTTCCTTTCCAAATCCATGCACGCATTTCAAAAAGTCGCACGACACTGTTTCGCCATTTCGGACGGATGTTGCACCTTGCACCGTGGATGTTGCACCCTGTAGATATCGATTATTCGGACGGCCATAACTTCCGGCTCGTTTAGAGTTACGGAAGCCATGACCAGTCAAAACGAAGGCCTTAGTGAGTTCTACGGCTCTGATAGTTTTCAGCCGTCATTGGATTGCTTAATGCCCAAAAAAGACTATCCGAATCTCAATCGGGTCTCGGAAGTTTTTTACGCTTCGTTTTTTCGACACGTGGATTTTAACGGTAAAACGGGATTACCGTGGCTGGTCTTCGATTTACCATCGCTGGAGAGTGGTGCACCATGGTACCCTTCCGTTTCAATTTCATGCACGCATTTCAAAAAGTCGTACGGCACTGTTTCGCCATTTCGGACGGATGTTGCACCTTGCACCGTGGATGTTGCACCCTGTAGATATCGATTATTCGGACGACCATAACTTCTGGCTCGTTTAGAGTTACGGAAGCCAAAACCAGTCAAAACGAAGGCCTCTATGAGTTCTATGGTTCTGATAGCTTTCAGCCGTCAATGGATTGTTTAATGCCCAAAAAAGACTATCCGAATCTCAATCGGGTCTAGGAAGTTTTTTACCCTTCGTTTTTTGGACACGTGGATTTTTACGGTAAAACGGGATTACCGTGGCTGGTCTTCGATTTACCATCGCTGGAGAGTGGTGCACCATGGTACCGTTCCGTTCCAAGTCCATGCACGCATTTCAAAAAGTCGTACGACACTGTTTCGCCATTTCGGACGGATGTTGCACCTTGCACCGTGGATGTTGCACCCTGTAGATATCGATTATTCGGACGTCCATAACTTTTGCCTCGTTTAGAGTTACGGGAGCCATAACCAGTCGAAATGAAGGCCTCAGTGAGTTCTACGGCTCTGAGAGCTTTCAACCGTCAATGGATTGTTTAATGCCCAAAAAAGACTTTCCGAATCTCAATCGGGTCTCGAAATTACCCTTCGCTTTTTTCGACACGTGGATTTTTACGGTAAAACGGAATTACCGTGGTTGGTCTTCGATTTACCATCGCTGGAGAGTGGTGCACCATGGTAACATTTTGTCTCAAATGGATGCACGCATTTCAAAAAGTCGTACGACGCTGTTTCGCCATTTCGGACGGATGTTGCACCTTGCACCGTGGATGTTGCACCCTGTACATATCGATTATTCGGACGGCCATAACTTCTGGCTCGTTTAGAGCTAGGAAGCCATTACCAGTCAAAACGAAGGCCTCAGTTAGTTCTACGGCTCTGACAGCTTTCAGCCGTTAATGGATTGTTTAATGCCCAAAAACGACTATCCGAATCTCAATCGGGTCTCGGAAGTTTTTTACCCTTCGTTTTTTCGACACGTGGATTTTTACGGTAAAACGGGATTACCGTGGCTGATCTTCGATTTATCATCGCTGGAGAGTGGTGCACCCTAGTACCGTTCCGTTTCAAATCCATGCACGCATTTCAAAGGGTCGTACGACACTGTTTCGCCATTACGGACGGATGTTGCACCTTGCACCGTGGATGTTGTTATCCCAACTTTTGGCAAAGTTGAGATATCCAGAATTTACTAAAAATCAATGATTACTATTCATGAATATCAACCATGCATTGCAGGATAACCATGGATATCGATGAATTTTGTCCGAGTCCAAAACGGGCCACAGTTGATAGGGCACAACAAGAAAGACCATAGAAGTCTGCATTCCAAATTTCAAGTCAATCCGAGGTGGTATGCCCAAGTTATGGTGGATTCAAGTTAAGAGGAATGGGCATTGTCAGGTTCGAACCCATTACCTTTCCTGTGTTCGAACCCATCCCCCTTGACCAAGCTCCAAACCAAGAAATGAGGCCGCGCCTCGAATCCATAAGCCTATGCCAGTTCGAATCGATGGTGTTCGAACCCATCATTTCGAACCCATCTAGTTCGAAACCACCTGCTTTCGAACCAATAAGCACTGCCACGCCACACCCGAAACCCTCGGCCTCGACTCCACTTCGAACCCAACTACTTCGAACCCATCACAGAGCCCTGCTTCGAACCCTTCCGTGAGCCATGCCTCGAACCCATCCATCTTCGAACCCATCCTGTGTAGCTCCATTCGAACCCACTGGGTCAATCCACGTGTCTCCCATCGGTTCGAAATCACCAAGATACACGGAGTCGAAGCGGTCAACACGGAGAGAAGTCCGGATCGATTCGAAACTTGCGCTCCACGTCACCACAAAGTCGCGTGCCACACTGGGTTCGAAACCATCGTTTCGAGTAACAGGGATTCGAACCAAGCAGCCTTGCCGTGAAGTCTATTTCGAACCCTTCATATCTCCTAACCTGTTGATCCAAATGCCATGAAATTTTCACAGATGCTTGCATATATGATGAAGAATGTCCACGCCAAATTTCACCTCGATTGGATGAATTCTTGATCGGTTCGAATGGAGTTCGAACCGATGCCAAAGTGGGCCCAAACTTCCTGAGACCGTACGTGTGGGCCCCCTCACGTGCCAGAAGTGGTCTCCCGAGTTTTCAGCGAGATACTAGCAGCCTACGCCTATAAATAGACTCCCAGGTCATTCAGAAAAGGGACTGGATTCTCTTTGGCAAGATCAAGACTCTGAAGCTCCAAGTCTCCACCAAGGCTCTACTTGGCACTCAACAACCACCGTTGTACTCGAATTCCAGAACTATAATTTATTGTAATCCGCTGTAATCGATTGTAATCAGCGAAGAACATCAATAAAAGGAAAAACCTTTGAAGTGGACGTAGGCCGGAGATAGCCGAACCACTATAAATCGTGTGTTCTTGTTTACATTTACCATTTTGCTACTTAGATCTGTGATTTGTGTTTGGATATCGTTGATTTATATTCCAACACTGGTGCTTTCACATTCATCGGGGTTTGTGACCAATTTTGACGCAAACACTTTGGTGCTTTCACTGAGAAGAACCAGCACCCGCTACATCAGATTCAGAATTCGGATTCAAAAGTTTGAAGAAACTCCAATTCAGAGACAATGACTCGACAAACAAGACAGAGAATTGATAGAAGCCAACAAGGAGGAAGCCAAGAGGCATCCTCCGGATCAGGAGAAGGACAAGCTTCCGTCTACATCACCAGAGACGAGATGGAGGCTATGGCTAATTCATTGCGCGAAAGCATAATGAAGAGTCAACAGGAGATGCTGCAAAATTTCCTCGAGCAAATGAGGACAGCAAACATGCAAAACCTTGGACCAACTACAACAGATGCGAGTACGGGACAAGGAATCAGGATTGCAGAAGCAAATGAAGGTCAGGTTCAAGACCAGAACACAGGAGCTGAAGGTGGTCAACAAGGCCTTGGGGGCAGACCCTCAGGGTCCGATACTGGGAGACCAACAGACGGAGCTCAACAAGCTGGAGCCAATGCATATGTTAACGAGCCACCCGAAGAATACGTACCAGAATTCCCTTCAAGGCTCGGGGGGCAGGACATGAATCTGACAAGGGGCCAACCCCCAGACGGAGATGAGAGAATGATAGGCCTAATGCGACGAATCATGAGAGGAGGATTGCCTAGCGGAGGGCTAGAAGAAGTTAGTCGGAGTCCATTCACTCCAAACATCCGAAACGCAAGGAACCCTCCAAAGTTCAAATTACCAGCGCTAGATCCCTATGACGGAAGGTCAGACCCGACCATGCACATCACAAGGTATATCAGGCACATGGAGGTGCTGGGGGCATCCGAGGAAGTGATGGCACGATGCTTCCCTCTATATTTGACAGATTTAGCTTCACTATGGTTCAGACAACTAGAGACTGGATCAATTGGAACATGGAGCGAGCTCGTTGATTGCTTCATGAGACAGTTCAGGGTCCACGTGACGCGACCCAAGAGTGTGATGACTTTAGCAACAATCAAGCAGAGGACCGGAGAGTCCATAAAAGATTTTCTGTTAAGATTCAATGTGACAGTGACTTCTGTGGACCGCCCGGATCCATCAATGATTTTAATGGCGGCGGTGGCAGGAGTCGCGGAAGGTACCAAATTTAAGGATTCTCTAACTAAAGATCCACCGCAAGATCTTGGAGAGTTCTTTCATAAAGCTGAAAAGTTCATTCGGTTAGAAGAATCACGAGTCGAGAGTCGTGAAATAAATGCCGCGCAAAGCGAAGGGACCTCCAGAGAACAGTCCAGGGCGGACAAGGGAAAAAGGAGACAGGACGACAGACATGATGGTCCTGATAAACGGAAGAAATCCCGAGAACCAAGATTCAGGCAATACACCGATCTGAATACAAGCCTAGAAAGAATCTACACTGAAACTCGGGGGCAAATCCCCTATCGAAAGCCACCTATAAGGGATCCCACCGAGCGGGAGCGCAGAACCGGAAAATATTGCCTATTCCATGAGCTGGATGGGCACACCACAGATGAATGCCGTCACCTGAAGGATGAGGTGGAAGAGCATGCCAGAGGTGGTAGATTGCCGCAGTATGTCAGAGAACGGACAGCGGCAGCGAGACCTGAACAACTACCGCCTCCACCTTGCAGGAACGATCCTGGATCGGGATCACGACTCGTCATCAACTGATCAAAGATGGCGAGGGCCAAGTCCAGGATTTGGACTTCGGCCGAATAATTTTATTTAAATTTATTTTCAGAATAAACGGTCACTCCACTTACACATGTACGGGAACCGGAGAAATTCCTAGACATGCTCTGAGATGGAGATAAACCGCTACGCCCGGAGAGGCAATCTTTAGTTTTTCTCTGATGTTTGAGATTGAACATCTGGAACTTGAATTTTAATAAATAAATTATAACTTCTTGCAATAAACCTTTTGACTGGAGAGTCAAAGGATGAACATTGAATTTCAATATAAACATGATCGCTTTATGACCCTACCCGGAGAGACGGGGTCCGGAGTGCAAGAAGTGAGTTGCTTCGCCGGAGAGCGACAGGATCAACTCACTTAAGCGCTGTTTCCCCTTCACCGGAAAGTGACAGGATGGGATCCAGCAAGAGCCCGGAGAGGCTGTGATCGGTCTCGAACGACCAAGACATCGCTTAATGTTCAGATACACTGAACCGGAGTGCAAGAAGTGGGTTGCTTCGCCGGAGAGCGACAGGATCAACCCACTTAAGCGCTGTTTCCCCTTCACCGGAGAGTGACAGGATGGGATCCAGCAAGAGCCCGGAGAGGCTATGATCGGTCCCGAACGACCATGATATCGCTATATGTCCTAACCGGGACCGGAGTGCAAGGGATAGAAGGCAACGCCAGAGAGCAATAGGATCTTTCTATTCAATCACTAAGTCTAGAATGGACTTAGTAAGGGTTCAGAGCAGCCAGTAGTGGTCCAGAGAGACTACGAAACTTCATTCTCGACTCCTACGGGAAGAACGAACATTGATTTGGCTTCGAACAGCCACAAACTTGATTGATAATGCCACAGCTATGAATGAAACATGGATTTATCACACTTGATATAAGACCATTCAAAACACACCTTTTACAAAAAGGCATGTTTTGGGGGGCAAAATGTTATCCCAACTTTTGGCAAAGTTGAGATATCCAGAATTTACTAAAAATCAATGATTACTATTCATGAATATCAACCATGCATTGCAGGATAACCATGGATATCGATGAATTTTGTCCGAGTCCAAAACGGGCCACAGTTGATAGGGCACAACAAGAAAGACCATAGAAGTCTGCATTCCAAATTTCAAGTCAATCCGAGGTGGTATGCCCAAGTTATGGTGGATTCAAGTTAAGAGGAATGGGCATTGTCAGGTTCGAACCCATTACCTTTCCTGTGTTCGAACCCATCCCCCTTGACCAAGCTCCAAACCAAGAAATGAGGCCGCGCCTCGAATCCATAAGCCTATGCCCCAGTTCGAATCGATGGTGTTCGAACCCATCATTTCGAACCCATCTAGTTCGAAACCACCTGCTTTCGAACCAATAAGCACTGCCACGCCACACCCGAAACCCTCGGCCTCGACTCCACTTCGAACCCAACTACTTCGAACCCATCACAGAGCCCTGCTTCGAACCCTTCCGTGAGCCATGCCTCGAACCCATCCATCTTCGAACCCATCCTGTGTAGCTCCATTCGAACCCACTGGGTCAATCCACGTGTCTCCCATCGGTTCGAAATCACCAAGATACACGGAGTCGAAGCGGTCAACATGGAGAGAAGTCCGGATCGATTCGAAACTTGCGCTCCACGTCACCACAAAGTCGCGTGCCACACTGGGTTCGAAACCATCGTTTCGAGTAACAGGGATTCGAACCAAGCAGCCTTGCCGTGAAGTCTATTTCGAACCCTTCATATCTCCTAACCTGTTGATCCAAATGCCATGAAATTTTCACAGATGCTTGCATATATGATGAAGAATGTCCACGCCAAATTTCACCTCGATTGGATGAATTCTTGATCGGTTCGAATGGAGTTCGAACCGATGCCAAAGTGGGCCCAAACTTCCTGAGACCGTACGTGTGGGCCCCCTCACGTGCCAGAAGTGGTCTCCCGAGTTTTCAGCGAGATACCAGCAGCCTACGCCTATAAATAGACTCCCAGGTCATTCAGAAAAGGGACTGGATTCTCTTTGGCAAGATCAAGACTCTGAAGCTCCAAGTCTCCACCAAGGCTCTACTTGGCACTCAACAACCACCGTTGTACTCGAATTCCAGAACTATAATTCATTGTAATCCGCTGTAATCGATTGTAATCAGCGAAGAACATCAATAAAAGGAAAAACCTTTGAAGTGGACGTAGGCCGGAGATAGCCGAACCACTATAAATCGTGTGTTCTTGTTTACATTTACCATTTTGCTACTTAGATCTGTGATTTGTGTTTGGATATCGTTGATTTATATTCCAACACTGGTGCTTTCACATTCATCGGGGTTTGTGACCAATTTTGACGCAAACAGATGTTGCACCCTGTAGATATCGATTATTCGGACGGCCATAACTTCTGGCACGTTTAGAGTTACGGGAGCCATACTCAGTCAAAACGAAGGCCTCTGTGAGTTCTACGCCTCTGACAGCTTTCAGCCGTCAATGGATTTTTTAATGCTCAAAAAAGACTATCCGAATCTCAATCGGGTCTAGGAAGTTTTTTACCCTTCGATTTTTCGACACGTGGATTTTTACGGTAAAACGGGATTACCGTGGCTGGTCTTCGATTTACCATCGCTGGAGAGTGGTGCAGCATGGTACCGTTACGTTTCAAATCCAAGCACGCATTTCAAAAAGTCGTACGACACTGTTTCGCCATTTCGGACGGATGTTGCACCTTGCACCGTGGATGTTGCACCCTGTAGGTATCGATTATATGGACGACCATAACTTCTGGCTCGTTTAGAGTTACGGAAGCCATAACCAGTCAAAACGAAGGCCTCTGTTAGTTCTACGGCTCTGACAGCTTTCAGCCATCAATGGATTGTTCAATGCCCAAAAAAGACTATCCGAATCTCAATCGGGTCTCGGAAGTTTTTTACCCTTCGTTTTTTCGACACGTGGATTTTTATGGTAAAACGGGATTACCGTGGCTGGTCTTCGATTTACCATCGCTGGAGAGTGGTGCACCATGGTACCGTTCCGTTTCAAATCCATGCACGCATCTCAAAAAGTCGTACGACACTGTTTCGCCATTTCGGACGGATGTTGCACCTTGCACCGTGGATGTTGCACCCTGTAGATATCGATTATTCAGAAGTCCATTACTTCTGCCTCGTTTAGAGTTACGGGAGCCATAACCAATCAAAACGAAGGCCTTAGTGAGTTCTACGGCTCTGCGAGCGTTCAGCCATCAATGGATTGTTTAATGCCCAAAAAAGACTATCCGAATCTCAATCGGGTCTCGGAAGTTTTTTACCCTTCGTTTTTTCGACACGTGGATTTTTGCGGTAAAATGGGATTACCGTGGCTGGTCTTCGATTTACCATCGCTGGAGAGTGGTGCGGCATGGTACCGTTCCGTTTCAAATCCATGCAAGCATTTCAAAAAGTCGTACGACGCTGTTTCGCCATTTCGGACGGATGTTGCACCTTGCACCGTGGATGTTGCACCCTGTAGATATCGATTATTCGGACGACCATAACTTTTGGGTCGTTTAGAGTTACGGAAGCCAAAACCAGTCAAAACGAAGGCCTCTGTGAGTTCTACGGCTCTGACAGCTTTCAGCCATCAATGGATTGTTCAATGCCCAAAAAAGAATATCCGAATCTCAATCGGGTCTCGGAAGTTTTTTACCCTTCGTTTTTTAGACACGTGGATTTTTACGGTAAAACGGGATTACCATGGCTGGTCTTCGATTTACCATCACTGGAGAGTGGTGCACCATGGTACCGTTCCGTTTCAAATAATGCACGCATTTCAAAAAGTCGTACGACACTGTTTCGCCATTTCGGACGGATGTTGCACCTTGCACCGTGGATGTTGCACTCTGTAGATATCGATTATTCGGACGACCATTATTTCTGCCTCGTTTAGAGTTACGGGAGCCATAACCAGTCAAAACGAAGGCCTCAGTGAGTTCTACGGTTCTGACAGCTTTCAGCCGTCTATGGATTTTTTAATGCCCAAAAAAGACTATCCGAATCTCAATCGGGTCTAGGAAGTTTTTTACCCTTCGTTTTTTGGACACGTGGATTTTTACGGTAAAACGGGATTACCGTGGCTGGTCTTCGATTTACCATCGCTGGAGAGTGGTGCACCATGGTACCGCTCCGTTCCAAATCCATGCACGCATTTCAAAAAGTCGTACGACACTGTTTCGCCATTTCGGACGGATGTTGCACCTTGCACCGTGGATGTTGCACCCTGTAGATATCGATTATTCGGACGGCCATAACTTTTGCCTCGTTTAGAGTTACATGACCCATAACCAGTCAAAACGAAGGCCTCAGTGAGTTCTACGGCTCTGGGAGCTTTCAACCGTCAATGGATTGTTTAATGCCCAAAAAAGACTATCCGAATCTCAATCGGGTCTCAGAAGTTTTTTACCCTTCGTTTTTTCGACAAGTGGATTTTTACGGTAAAACGGGATTACCGTGGCTGATCTTCGATTTACCATCGCTGGAGAGTGGTGCACCCTGGTACCGTTCCGTTTCAAGTCCATGCCGCATTTCAAAAGGTCGTACGACACTGTTTCGCCATTTCGGACGGATGTTGCACCATGCACCGTGGATGTTGCACCCTGTAGATATCGATTATTCGGACGGCCATAACTTCTGGCACGTTTAGAGTTACGGGAGCCATAACCAGTCAAAACGAAGGCCTCAGTGAGTTCTACGGCGGTGACAGCTTTCAGTCGTCAATGGATTGTTTAATGCCCAAAAAAGACTATCCGAATCTCAATCGGGTCTCGGAAGTTTTTACCCTTCGTTTTTTCCACACGTGGATTTTTACGGTAAAATGGGATTACCGTGGCTGGTCTTCGATTTACCATCGCTGGAGAGTGGTGCAGCATGGTACCGTTCCGTTTCAAATCCATGCATGCATTTCAAAAAGTCGTACGACACTGTTTCGCCATTTCGGACGGATGTTGCACCTTGCACCGTGGATGTTGCACCCTGTAGATATCGATTATTCGGACGACCATAACTTCTGGCTCGTTTAGAGTTACGGAAGCCAAAACCAGTCAAAACGAAGGCCTCTATGAGTTCTATGGTTCTGATAGCTTTCAGCCGTCAATGGATTGTTTAATGCCCAAAAAAGACTATCCGAATCTCAATCGGGTCTAGGAAGTTTTTTACCCTTCGTTTTTTGGACACGTGGATTTTTACGGTAAAACGGGATTACCGTGGCTGGTCTTCGATTTACCATCGCTGGAGAGTGGTGCACCATGGTACCGTTCCGTTCCAAGTCCATGCACGCATTTCAAAAAGTCGTACGACACTGTTTCGCCATTTCGGACGGATGTTGCACCTTGCACCGTGGATGTTGCACCCTGTAGATATCGATTATTCAGACGACCATAACTTTTGCCTCGTTTAGAGTTACGGGAGCCATAACCAGTCAAAATGAAGGCCTCAGTGAGTTCTACGGCTCTGAGAGCTTTCAACCGTCAATGGATTGTTTAATGCCCAAAAAAGACTTTCCGAATCTCAATCGGGTCTCGAAATTTTTTTACCCTTCGCTTTTTTCGACACGTGGATTTTTACGGTAAAACGGAATTACCGTGGTTGGGCTTCGATTTACCATCGCTGGAGAGTGGTGCACCATGGTACCATTTTGTCTCAAATGGATGCACGCATTTTAAAAAGTCGTATGACGCTGTTTCGCCATTTCGGACGGATGTTGCACCTTGCACCGTGGATGTTGCACCCTGTACATATCGATTATTCGGACGGCCATAACTTCTGGCTCGTTTAGAGCTAGGAAGCCATTACCAGTCAAAACGAAGGCCTCAGTTAGTTCTACGGCTCTGACAGCTTTCAGCCGTCAATGGATTGTTTAATGCCCAAAAACGACTATCCGAATCTCAATCGGGTCTTGGAAGTTTTTTACCCTTCGTTTTTTCGACACGTGGATTTTTACGGTAAAACGGGATTACCGTGGCTGATCTTCGATTTATCATCGCTGGAGAGTGGTGCACCCTAGTACCGTTCCGTTTCAAATCCATGCACGCATTTCAAAAGGTCGTACGACACTGTTTCGCCATTTCGGACGGATGATGCACCTTGCACCGTGGATGTTGCACCCTGTAGATATCGATTATTCGGACGGCCATAACTTCTGGCACGTTTAGAGTTACGGGAGCCATAACCAGTCAAAACGAAGGCCTCTGTGAGTTCTACGACTCTGACAGCTTTCAGCTGTCAATGGATTGTTTAATGCTCAAAAAAGACTATCCGAATCTCAATCGGGTCTAGGAAGTTTTTTACCCTTCGATTTTTCGACACGTGGATTTTTACGGTAAAACGGGATTACCGTGGCTGGTCTTCGATTTACCATCGCTGGAGAGTGGTGCAGCATGGTACCGTTACGTTTCAAATCCAAGCACACATTTCAAAAAGTCGTACGACACTGTTTCGCCATTTCGGACGGATGTTGCACCTTGCACCGTGGATGTTGCACCCTGTAGGTATCGATTATACGGACGACCATAACTTCTGGCTCGTTTAGAGTTACGGAAGCCATAACCAGTCAAAACGAAGGCCTCTGTGAGTTCTACGGCTCTGACAGCTTTCAGCCATCAATGGATTGTTCAATGCCCAAAAAAGACTATCCGAATCTCAATCGGGTCTCGGAAGTATTTTACCCTTCGTTTTTTCGACACGTGGATTTTTATGGTAAAACGGGATTACCGTGGCTGGTCTTCGATTTACCATCGCTGGAGAGTGGTGCACCATGGTACCGTTCCGTTTCAAATCCATGCACGCATCTCAAAAAGTCATACGACACTGTTTCGCCATTTCGGGCGGATGTTGCACCTTGCACCATGGATGTTGCACCCTGTGGATATCGATTATTCGGAAGTCCATTACTTCTGCCTCGTTTAGAGTTACGAGAGCCATAACCAGTCAAAACGAAGGCCTTAGTGAGTTCTACGGCTCTGCGAGCGTTCAGCCATCAATGGATTGTTTAATGCCCAAAAAAGACTATCCGAATCTCAATCGGGTCTCGGAAGTTTTTTACCCTTCGTTTTTTCGACACGTGGATTTTTACGGTAAAATGGGATTACCGTGGCTGGTCTTCGATTTACCATCGCTGGAGAGTGGTGCGGCATGGTACCATTCCGTTTCAAATCCATGCAAGCATTTCAAAAAGTCGTACGACACTGTTTCGCCATTTCGGACGGATGTTGCACCTTGCACCGTGGATGTTGCACCCTGTAGATATCGATTATTCGGACGACCATAACTTTTGGGTCGTTTAGAGTTACGGAAGCCAAAACCAGTCAAAACGAAGGCCTCTGTGAGTTCTACGGCTCTAACAGCTTTCAACCATCAATGGATTGTTCAATGCCCAAAAAAGAATATCCGAATCTCAATCGGGTCTCGGAAGTTTTTTACCCTTCGTTTTTTCGACACGTGGATTTTTACGGTAAAACGGGATTACCATGGCTGGTCTTCGATTTACCATCGCTGGAGAGTGGTGCACCATGGTACCGTTCCGTTTCAAATACATGCACGCATTTCAAAAAGTCGTACGACACTGTTTCGCCATTTCGGACGGATGTTGCACCTTGCACCGTGGATGTTGCACCCTGTAGATATCGATTATTCGGACGACCATTATTTCTGCCTCGTTTAGAGTTACGGGAGCCATAACCAGTCAAAACGAAGGCCTCGGTGAGTTCTACGGTTCTGACGGCTTTCAGCCGTCTATGGATTTTTTAATGCCCAAAAAAGACTATCCGAATCTCAATCGGGTTTAGGAAGTTTTTTACCCTTCGTTTTTTGGACACGTGGATTTTTACGGTAAAACGGGATTACCGTGGCTGGTCTTCGATTTACCATCGCTGGAGAGTGGTGCACCATGGTACCGCTCCGTTCCAAATCCATGCACGCATTTCAAAAAGTCGTACGACACTGTTTCGCCATTTCGGACGGATGTTGCACCTTGCACGGTGGATGTTGCACCCTGTAGATATCGATTATTCGGACGGCCATAACTTTTGCCTCGTTTAGAGTTACATGACCCATAACCAGTCAAAACGAAGGCCTCAGTGAGTTCTACGGCTCTGGGAGCTTTCAGCCGTCAATGGATTGTTTAATGCCCAAAAAAGACTATCCGAATCTCAATCGGGTCTAGGAAGTTTTTTACCCTTCGTTTTTTGGACACGTGGATTTTTACGGTAAAACGGGATTACCGTGGCTGGTCTTTGATTTACCATCGCTGGAGAGTGGTGCACCATGGTACCGTTCCGTTCCAAATCCATGCACGCATTTCAAAAAGTCGTACGACACTGTTTCGCCATTTCGGACGGATGTTGCACCTTGCACCGTGGATATTGCACCCTGTAGATATTGATTATTCGGACGGCCATAACTTCTGGCTCGTTTAGAGTTACGGAAGCCATAACCAGTCAAAACGAAGGCCTTAGTGAGTTCTACGGCTCTGACAGCTTTCAGCCATCAGTGGATTGTTTAATGCCCAAAAAAGTCTATCCGAATCTCAATTGGGTCTCAGAAGTTTTCTACGCTACGTTTTTTCGACACGTGGATTTTTACGGTAAAACGGGATTACCGTGGCTGGTCTTCGAATTACCATCGCTGGAGAGTGGTGCACCATGGTACCGTTCCGTTTCAAATCCATGCACCCATTTCAAAAAGTCGTACGACACTGTTTCGCCATTTCGGACGGATGTTGCACCTTGCACCGTGGATGTTGCACCCTGTAGATATCGATTATTCGGACGGCCATAACTTCTGCCTCGTTTAGAGTTACGGGAGCCATAACCAGTCAAAACGAAGGCCTCAGTAAGTTCTACGGTTCTGACAGCTTTAAGCCGTCAATGGATTGTTTAATGCCCAAAAAATACTATCCGAATCTGAATCGGGTCTAGGAAGTTTTTTACCCTTCGTTTTTTGGACACGTGGATTTTTACGGTAAAACGGGATTACCGTGGCTGGTCTTCGATTTACCATCGCTGGAGAGTGGTGCACCATGGTACCGTTCCGTTCCAAATCCATGCACACATTTCAAAACGGCGTACGACATTGTTTCGCCATTTCGGACGGATGTTGCACCTTGCACCGTGGATGTTGCACCCTGTAGATATCGATTATTCGGACGGCCATAACTTCTGGCTCGTTTAGAGTTACGGAAGCCATAACCAGTCAAAACGAAGGCCTTAGTGAGTTCTACGGCTCTGACAGCTTTCAGCCGTCAGTGGATTGTTTAATGCCCAGAAAAGACTATCCGAATCTCAATCGGGTCTCGGAAGTTTTTTACGCTACGTTTCTTCGACACGTGGATTTTTATGGTAATACGGGATTACCGTGGCTGGTCTTCGATTTACCATCGCTGGAGAGTGGTGCACCATGGTACCATTCCGTTTCAAATCCATGCACGCATTTCAAAAAGTCGTACGACACTGTTTCGCCATTTCGGACGGATGTTGCACCTTGCACCGTGGATGTTGCACCCTGTAGATATCGATTATTCGGATGGCCATAACTTCTGCCTCGTTTAGAGTTACAGAAGCCATGACAAGTCAAAACGAAGGCCTCAGCGAGTTCTACGGTTTTGACAGCTTTCAGCCGTCAATGGATTGTTTAATGCCCAAAAAAGACGATCCGAATCTCAATCGGGTCTAGGAAGTTTTTTACCCTTCGTTTTTTGGACACGTGGATTTTTACGGTAAAACGGGATTACCGTGGCTGGTCTTCGATTTACCATCGCTGGAGAGTGGTGCACCATGGCACCATTCCGTTCCAAATCCATGCATGCATTTCAAAAAGTCGTACGACACTGTTTCGCCATTTCGGACGGATGTTGCACCTTGCACCGTGGATGTTGCACCCTGTAGATATCGATTATTCGGACGGTCATAACTTTTGCCTCGTTTAGAGTTACGGGAGCCATAACTAGTCAAAATGAAGGCCTCAGTGAGTTGTACGGCTCTGAGAGCTTTCAACCGTCAATGGATTGTTTAATGCCCAAAAAAGACTATCCGAATCTCAATCGGGTCTCGAAATTTTTTTACCCTTCGCTTTTTTCGACATGTGGATTTTTACGGTAAAACGGAATTACCGTGGTTGGTCTTCGATTTTCCATCGCTGGAGAGTGGTGCACCATGGTGCCATTTTGTCTCAAATGGATGCACGCATTTCAAAAAGTCGTACGATGCTGTTTCACCATTTCGGACGGATGTTGCACCTTGCATCGTGGATGTTGCACCCTGTACATATCGATTAGTCGGACGGCCATAACTTCTGGCTCGTTTAGAGCTAGGATGCCATTACCAGTCAAAACGAAGGCCTCAGTAAGTTCTACGGCTCTGACAGCTTTCAGCCGTCAATGGATTGTTTAATGCCCAAAAAAGACTATCCGAATCTCAATCGGGTCTCGGAAGTTTTTTACCCTTCGTTTTTTCGACACGTGGATTTTTACGGTAAAACGGGAATACCGTGGCTGATCTTCGTTTTATCATCGCTGGAGAGTGGTGCACCCTGGTACCGTTCCGTTTCAAATCCATGCACGCATTTCAAAAGGTCGTACGACACTGTTTCGCCATTTCGGACGGATGTTGCACCTTGCACCGTGGATGTTGCACCCTGTAGATATCGATTATTCGGACGGCCATAACTTCTGGCACGTTTAGAGTTACGGGAGCCATAACCAGTCAAAACGAAGGCCTCTGTGAGTTCTACGGCTCTGACAGCTTTCAGCCGTCAATGGATTGTTTAATGCTCAAAAAAGACTATCCGAATCTCAATCGGGTCTAGGAAGTTTTTTACCCTTCGATTTTTCGACACGTGGATTTTTACGGTAAAACGGGATTACCGTGGCTGGTCTTCGATTTACCATCGCTGGAGAGTGGTGCAGCATGCTACCGTTACGTTTCAAATCCAAGCACGCATTTCAAAAAGTCGTACGACACTGTTTCGCCATTTCGGACGGATGTTGCACCTTGCACCGTGGATGTTGCACCCTATAGGTATCGATTGTACGGACGACCACAACTTCTGGCTCGTTTAGAGTTACGGAAGCCATAACCAGTCAAAATGAAGCCTCTGTGAGTTCTACGGCTCTGACAGCTTTCAGCCATCAATGGATTGTTCAATGCCCAAAAAAGACAATCCGAATCTCAATCGGGTCTCGGAAGTTTTTTACCCTTCGTTTTTTCGACACGTGGATTTTTATGGTAAAACGGGATTACCGCGGCTGGTCTTCGATTTACCATCGCTGGAGAGTGGTGCACCATGGTACCGTTCCGTTTCAAATCCATGCACGCATCTCAAAAAGTCGTACGACACTGTTTCGCCATTTCGGACGGATGTTGCACCTTGCGCCATGGATGTTGCACCCTGTGGATATCGATTATTCGGAAGTCCATTACTTCTGCCTCGTTTAGAGTTACGGGAGCCATAACCAGTCAAAAAGAAGGCCTTAGTGAGTTCTACGGCTCTGCGAGCGTTCAGCCATCAATGGATTGTTTAATGCCCAAAAAAGACTATCCGAATCTCAATCGGGTCTCGGAAGTTTTTTACCCTTCGTTTTTTCGACACGTGGATTTTTACGGTAAAATGGGTTTACCGTGGCTGGTCTTCGATTTACCATCGCTGGAGAGTGGTGCGGCATGGTACCGTTCTGTTTCAAATCCATGCAAGCATTTCAAAAAGTCGTATGGCACTGTTTCGCCATTTCGGACGGATGTTGCACCTTGCACCGTGGATGTTGCACCCTGTAGATATCGATTATTCGGACGACCATAACTTTTGGGTCGTTTAGAGTTACGGAAGCCAAAACCAGTCAAAACGAAGGCCTCTGTGAGTTCTACGGCTCTGACAGCTTTCAGCCCTCAATGGATTGTTCAATGCCCAAAAAAGAATATCCGAATCTCAATCGGGTCTCGGAAGTTTTTTACCCTTCGTTTTTTCGACACGTGGATTTTTACGGTAAAACGGGATTACCATGGCTGGTCTTCGATTTACCATCGCTGGAGAGTGGTGCACCATGGTACCGTTCCGTTTCAAATCCATGCACGCATTTCAAAAAGTCGTACGACACTGTTTCGCCATTTCGGACGGATGTTGCACCTTGCACCGTGGATGTTGCACCCTGTAGATATCGATTATTCGGACGACCATTATTTCTGCCTCGTTTAGAGTTACGGGAGCCATAACCAGTCCAAACGAAGGCCTCAGTGAGTTCTACGGTTCTGACAGCTTTCAGCCGTCTATGGATTTTTTAATGCCCAAAAAAGACTATCCGAATCTCAATCGGGTCTAGGAAGTTTTTTACCCTTCGTTTTTTGGACACGTGGATTTTTACGGTAAAACGGGATTACCGTGGCTGGTCTTCGATTTACCATCGCTGGAGAGTGGTGCACCATGGTACCGTTCCGTTCCAAATCCATGCACGCATTTCAAAAAGTCGTACGACACTGTTTCGCCATTTCGGACGGATGTTGCACCTTGCACCGTGGATGTTGCACCCTGTAGATATCGATTATTCGGACGGCCATAAATTTTGCCTCGTTTAGAGTTACGGGACCCATAACCAGTCAAAACGAAGGCCTCAGTGAGTTCTACGGCTCTGGGAGCTTTCAGCCGTCAATGGATTGTTTAATGCCCAAAAAAGACTATCCGAATCTCAATCGGGTCTAGGAAGTTTTTTACCCTTCGTTTTTTGGACACGTGGATTTTTACGGTAAAACGGGATTACCGTGGCTGGTCTTCGATTTACCATCGCTGGAGAGTGGTGCACCATGGTACCGTTTCGTTCCAAATCCATGCACGCATTTAAAAAAGTCGTACGACACTGTTTCGCCATTTCGGACGGATGTTGCACCTTGCACCGTGGATGTTGCACCCTGTAGATATTGATTATTCGGACGGCCATAACTTCTGGCTCGTTTAGAGTTACGGAAGCCATAACCAGTCAAAACGAAGGCCTTAGTGAGTTCTACGGCTCTGATAGCTTTCAGCCATCAGTGGATTGTTTAATGCCCAAAAAAGACTATCCGAATCTCAATCGGGTCTCGGAAGTTTTTTACGCTACGTTTTTTCGACACGTGGATTTTTACGGTAAAACGGGATTACCGTGGCTGGTCTTCGAATTACCATCGCTGGAGAGTGGTGCACCATGGAACCGTTCCGTTTCAAATCCATGCACGCATTTCAAAAAGTCGCACGACACTGTTTCGCCATTTTGGACGGATGTTGCACCTTGCACCGTGGATGTTGCACCCTGTAGATATCGATTATTCGGACGGCCATAACTTCTGCCTCATTTAGAGTTACGGGAGCCATAACCAGTCAAAACGAAGGCCTCAGTAAGTTCTACGGTTCTGATAGCTTTAAGCCGTCAATGGATTGTTTAATGCCCCAAAAAGACTATCCGAATCTCAATCGGGTCTAGGAAGTTTTTTACCATTCGTTTTTTGGACACGTGGATTTTTACGGTAAAACGGGATTACCGTGGCTGGTTTTCGATTTACCATCGCTGGAGAGTGGTGCACCATGGTACCGTTCCGTTCCAAATCCATGCACACATTTCAAAACGTCGTACGACATTGTTTCGCCATTTCGGGCGGATGTTGCACCTTGCACCGTGGATGTAGCACACTGTAGATATCGATTATTCGTACGGCCATAACTTCTGGCTCGTTTAGAGTTACGGAAGCCATAACCAGTAAAAACGAAGGCCTTAGTGAGTTCTACGGCTCTGACAGCTTTCAGCCGTCAGTGGATTGTTTAATGCCCAGAAAGGACTATCCGAATCTCAATCGGGTCTCGGAAGTTTTTTACGCTACGTTTTTTCGACACGTGGATTTTTACGGTAAAACGGGATTACCGTGGCTGGTCTTCGATTTACCATCGCTGGAGAGTGGTGCACCATGGTACCGTTCCGTTTCAAATCCATGCACGCATTTCAAAAAGTCGTACGACATTGTTTCGCCATTTCGGACGGATGTTGCACCTTGCACCGTGGATGTTGCACCCTGTAGATATCGATTATTCGGATGGCCATAACTTCTGCCTCGTTTAGAGTTACAGAAGCCATGACCAGTCAAAACGAAGGCCTCAGTGAGTTCTACGGTTTTGACAGCTTTCAGCCGTCAATGGATTGTTTAATGCCCAAAAAAGACTATCCGAATCTCAATCGGGTCTAGCAAGTTTTTTACCCTTCGTTTTTTGGACACGTGGATTTTTACGGTAAAACGGGATTACCGTGGCTGGTCTTCGATTTACCATCGCTGGAGAGTGGTGCACCATGGTACCGTTCGGTTCCGAATCCATGCATGCATTTCAAAAAGTCGTACGACACTGTTTCGCCATTTCGGACGGATGTTGCACCTTGCACCGTGGATGTTGCACCCTGTAGATATCGATTATTCGGACGGCCATAACTTTTGCCTCGTTTAGAGTTACGGGAGCCATAACCAGTCAAAATGAAGGCCTCAGTGAGTTCTACGGCTCTGAGAGCTTTCAACCGTCAATGGATTGTTTAATGCCCATAAAAGACTATCCAAATCTCAATCGGGTCTCGGAAGTTTTTTACCCTTCGTTTTTTTCGACACGTGGATTTTTACGGTAAAACGGAATTACCGTGGTTGGTCTTCGATTTACCATCGCTGGAGAGTGGTGCACCGTGGTACCATTTTGTCTCAAATCCATGCACGCATTTCAAAAAGTCGTACGACGCTGTTTCGCCATTTCGGACGGATGTTGCACCTTGCACCATGGATGTTGCACCCTGTACATATCGATTATTCGGACGGCCTTAACTTCTGGCTCGTTTAGAGCTAGGAAGCCATAACCAGTCAAAACGAAGGCCTCAGAGAGTTCTATGGCTCTGACTGCTTTCAGCCATCAATGGATTGTTTAATGCCCAAAAAAGACTATCCGAATCTCAATCGGGTCTCAGAAGTTTTTTACCCTTCGTTTTTTCGACACGTGAATTTTTACGGTAAAACGGGATTACCGTGGCTGATCTTCGATTTACCATCGCTGGAGAGTGGTGCACCCTGGTACCGTTCCGTTTCAAATCCATGCACGCATTTCAAAAAGCCGTACGACACTGTTTCGCCATTTCTGACGGATGTTGTACCTTGCACCGTGGATGTTGCACCCTGTAGATATCGATTATTCGGACGGCCATAACTTCTGGCTCGTTTAGAGTTACGGGAGCCATAACTAGTCAAAATGAAGGCCTCAGTGGGTTCTACGGCTGTGACAGCTTTTAGTTGTCAATGGATTGTTTAATGCCCAAAAAAGACTATCTGAATCTCAATCGGGTCTAGGAAGTTTTTTACCCTTCGTTTTTTCGACACGTGGATTTTTACGGTAAAACGGGTTTACCATGGCTGGTCTTCGATTTACCATCGCTAGAGAGTGGTGCAGCATGGTACCTTTCCGTTTCAAATCCATGCACGCATTTCAAAAAGTCGTACGACACTATTTCGCAATTTCGGACGGATGTTGCACCTTGCACCGTGGATGTTGCACCCTGTAGATATCGATTATTCGGACGACCATAACTTCTGGCTCGTTTAGAGTTACGGGAGCCATAACCAGTCCAAACGAAGGCCTCTGTGAGTTCTACGGCTCTGATAGCTCTCAGCCATCAATGGATTGTTTAATGCCCAAAAAAGACTATCCGAATCTCAATCGGGTCTCGGAAGTTTTTTACCCTTCGTTTTTTCGACACGTGGATTTTTACGGTAAAACGGGATTACCGTGGCTGGTCTTCGATTTACCATCGCTGGAGAGTGGTGCACCATGGTACCGTTCCGTTTCAAATCCACGCACGCATTTCAAAAAGTCGTACGACACTGTTTCGCCATTTCGGACGGATGTTGCACCTTGCACCGTGGATGTTGCACCCTGTAGATATCGATTATTCGGACGGCCATAACTTCTGGCTCGTTTAGAGTTACGGAAGCCATAACCAGTCAAAACAAAGGCCTCAGTGAGTTCTACGGCTCTGACAGCTTTTAGTCGCCAATGGATATTTTAATGCCCAAAAAAGACTATCCGAATCTCAATCGGGTCTCGGAAGTTTTTTACGCTTCGTTTTTTCGACACGTGGATTTTTACGGTAAAACGGGATTACCGTGGCTGGTCTTCGATTTACAATCGCTGGAGAGTGGTGCACGATGGTATCGTTCTGTTTCAAATCCATGCACGCATTTCAAAAAGTCGTACGACACTGTTTCGCCATTTCGGACGGATGTTGCACCTTGCACCGTGGATGTTGCACCCTGTAGATATCGATCATTCAGACGGCCATAACTTCTGCCTCGTTTAGTGTTACGGGAGCCATAACCAGTCAAAACGAAGGCCTCAGTGAGTTCTATGGCTCCGAGAGCTTTCAGCCGTCAATGGATTGTTTAATGCCCAAAAAAGACTACCCGAATCTCAATCGGGTCTAGGAAGTTTTTTACCCTTCGTTTTTTCGACACGTGGATTTTTACGGTAAAACGGGATTACAATGGCTGGTCTTCGATTTACCATCGCTGGAGAGTGGTGCACCATGGTACCGTTCCATTCCAAATCCATGCGCGCATTTCAAAAAGTCGTACATCACTGTTTCGCCATTTCGGACAGATGTTGCACCTTGCACCGTGGATGTTGCACCCTGTAGATATCGATTATTCGGAAGGCCATAACTTTTGCCTCGTTTAGAGTTACGGGAGCCATAACAGTCAAAACGAAGGCCTCAGTGAGTTATACGGCTCTAGGAGCTTTCGGCCATCAACGGATTGTTTAATGCCCAAAAAAGATTATCCGAATCTCAATCGGGTCTCGGAAGTTTTTTACCCTTCGTTTTTTTCGACACGTGGATTTTTACGGTAAAACGGGATTACCGTGGTTGGTCTTTGATTTACCATCGCTGGAGAGTGGTGCACCACGGTACCATTTCGTCTCAAATCCATGCACGCATTTCAAAAAGTCGTACGACGCTGTTTCGCCATTTCGGACGGATGTTGCACCTTGCACCGTGGATGTTGCACCCTGTAGATATCGATTATTCGGACGGCCATAACTTCTGGCTCGTTTAGAGTAACGGGAGCCATAACTAGTCAAAACGAAGGCCTCTGTGAGTTCTATGGCTCTGAAAGCTTTCAGCCATCAATGGATTGTTTAATGCCCAAAAAAGACTATCCAAATCTCAATCGGGTCTCGGAAGTTTTTTACCCTTCGTTTTTTCGACACGTGGATTTTTACGGTAAAACGGGATTACCGTGGCTGGTCTTCGATTTACCATCGCTCGAGAGTGGTGCAGCATGGTACCGTTCCGTTTCAAATCCATGCACGCATTTCAAAAAGTCGTACGACACTGTTTTGCCATTTCGGACGGATGTTGTACAACTTGCACCGTGGATGTTGCACCCTGTAGATATCGATTATTCGGACGACCAAAACTTCTGGCTCGTTTAGAGTTACGGGAGCCATAACCAGTCAAAACGAAGGCCTCTGTGTGTTCTACGGCTCTGACAGCTTTCAGCCATCAATGGATTGTTTAATGCCCAAAAAAGACAATCCGAATCTCAATCTGGTCTCGGAAGTTTTTTACCCTTCGTTTTTTGGACACGTGGATTTTTACGGTAAAACGGGATTACCGTGGCTGGTCTTCGATTTACCATCGCTGGAGAGTGGTGAACCGTGGTACCGTTCCGTTCCAAATCCATGCACGCATTTCAAAAAGTCATACGACGCTGTTTTGCCATTTCGGACGGATGTTGCACCTTGCACTGTGGATGTTGCACACTGTAGATATCGATTATTCGGACGGCCATAACTTCTGCCTCGTTTAGAGTTACGGGAGCCATAACCAGACAAAACGAAGGCCTCAGTGAGTTCTACTGTTCTGACAGCTTTCAGCCGTCAATGGATTGTTTAATGCCCAAAAAAGACTATCCGAATCTCAATCGGGTCTAGGAAGTTTTTTACCCTTCGTTTTTTGGCCACGTGGATTTTTACGGTAAAATGGGATTACCGTGGCTGGTCTTCGATTTACCATCGCTGGAGAGTGGTGCACCATGGTACCATTCCGTTCCAAATCCATGCACGCATTTCAAAAAGTCGTACGACACTTCTTCGCCATTTCGGACGGATGTTGCACCTTGCACCGTGGATGTTGCACCCTGTAGATATCGATTATTCGGACGGCCATAACTTCTGGCTCGTTTAGAGCTAGGAAGCCATAACTAGTCAAAACAAAGGCCTCAGTGAGTTCTACGGCTCTGAAAGCTTTCAGCCGTCAGTGGATTGTTTAATGCCCAAAAAAGACTATCCGAATCTCAATCGTGTCTCGGAAGTTTTTTACGCTACGTTTTTTCGACACGTGGATTTTTACGGTAAAACGGGATTGCCGTGGCTGGTCTTCGATTTACCATCGCTGGAGAGTGGTGCACCATGGTACCGTTCCGTTTCAAATCCATGCACGCATTTAAAAAAGTCGTATGACACTGTTTCGCCATTTCGGACGGATGTTGCACCTTGCACCGTGGATGTTGCACCCTCTAGATATCGATTATTCGGATGGCCATAACTTCTGCCTCGTTTAGAGTTACGGGAGCCATAACTAGTAAAAACGAAGGCCTTAGTGAGTTCTACGGTTTTGACAGCTTTCAGCCGTCAATGGATTGTTTAATGCCCAAAAAAGACTATCCGAATCTCAATCGGGTCTAGGAAGTTTTCTACCCTTCGTTTTTTGGACACGTGGATTTTTACGGTAAAACGGGATTACCGTGGCTTGTCTTCGATTTACGATCGCTGGAGAGTGGTGCACCATGGTACCGTTCCATTCCAAATCCATGCACGCGTTTCAAAAAGTCGTACGACACTGTTTCGCCATTTCGGATGGATGTTGCACCTTGCACCGTGGTTGTTGCACCCTGTAGATATCGATTATTCAGACGGCCATAACTTTTGCCTCGTTTAGAGTTACGGGAGCCATAACCAGTCAAAATGAAGGCCTCAGTGAGTTCTACGGCTCTGAGAGGTTTCAACCGTCAATGGATTGTTTAATGCCCATAAAAGACTATCCGAATCACAATCGGGTCTCGGAAGTTTTTTACCCTTCGTTTTTTTCGACACGTGGTTTTTACGGTAAAACGGAATTATCGTGGTTGGTCTTCGATTTACCATCGCTGGAGAGTGGTGCACCATGGTACCATTTTGTCTCAAATCCATGCACGCATTTCAAAAAGTCGTACGATGCTGTTTCGCCATTTCGGACGGATGTTGCACCTTGCGCCGTGGATGTTGCACCCTGTACATATCGATTATTCGGACGGCCATAACTTCTGGTTCGTTTAGAGCTAGGAAGCCATAACTAGTCAAAACGAAGGCCTCAGTGAGTTCTATGGCTCTGACAGCTTTCAGCCGTCAATGGATTGGTTAATGCCCAAAAAAGACTATCCGAATCTCAATCGGGTCTCAGAAGTTTTTTACCCTTCGTTTTTTCGACACGTGGATTTTTACGGTAAAACGGGATTACCGTTGCTGATCTTCGATTTACCATCGCTGGAGAGTGGTGCACCCTGGTACCGTTCCGTTTCAAATCCATGCACGCATTTCAAAAAGTCGTACGACACTGTTTCGCCATTTCGGACGGATGTTGCACCTTGCACCGTGGATGTTGCACCCTGTAGACATCGATTATTCGGATGGCCATAACTTCTGGCTCGTTTAGAGTTACGGGAGCCATAACCAGTCAAAACGAAGGCCTCAGTGAGTTCTACGGCTGTGACAGCTTTCAGTCGTCAATGGATTGTTTAATGCCCAAAAAAGACAATCTGAATCTCAATTGGGTCTAGGAAGTTTTTTACCCTTCGTTTTTTCGACACGTGGATTTTTACGGTAAAACGGGTTTACCGTAGCTGGTCTTCGATTTACCATCGCTGGAGAGTGGTGCAGCATGGTACCGTTCCGTTTCAAATCCATGCACGCATTTCAAAAAGTCGTATGACACTATTTCGCCATTTCGGACGGATGTTGCACCTTGCACCGTGGATGTTGCACCCTGTAGATATCGATTATTCGGACGACCATAACTTCTGGCTCGTTTAGAGTTACGGGAGCCATAACCAGTCAAAACGAAGGCCTCTATGAGTTCTACGGCTCCGATAGCTTTCAGCCATCAATGGATTGTTTAATGCCTAAAAAAGACTATCCGAATCTCAATCGGGTCTCGGAAGTTTTTTACCCTTCGTTTTTTCGACACGTGGATTTTTACGGTAAAACGGGATTACCGTGGCTGGTCTTCGATTTACCATCGTTGGAGAGTGGTGCACCATGGTACCGTTCCATTTCAAATCCATGCACGCATTTCAAAAAGTCGTACGACACCGTTTCGCCATTTCGGACGGATGTTGAACCTTGCACCGTGGATGTTGCACCCTTTAGATATCGATTATTCGGACGGCCATAACTTCTGGCTCGTTCAGAGTTACGGAAGTCAATACCAGTCAAAACGAAGGCCTCAGTAAATTCTATGGCTCTGACAGCTTTTAGCCGTCAATGGATTGTTTAATGCCCAAAAAAGACAATCCGAATCTCAATCGGGTCTTGGAAGTTTTTTACGCTTCGTTTTTTCGACACGTGGATTTTTACGGTAAAACGGGATTACCGTGGCTGGTCTTCGATTTACAATCGCTGGAGAGTGGTGCACCATGGTATCTTTCCGTTTCAAATCCATGCACGCATTTCAAAAAGTCGTACGACACTGTTTCGCCATTTCGGACGGATGTTGCACCTTGCACCGTGGATGTTGCACCCTGTAGATATCGATTATTCGGACGGCCATAACTTCTGCCTCGTTTAGAGTTACGGGAGCCATAACCAGTCAAAACGAAGGCCTCAGTGAGTTCTATGGCTCCGACAGCTTTCAGCCGTCAATGGATTGTTTAATGCCCAAAAAAGACTACCCAAATCTCAATCGGGTCTAGGAAGTTTTTTACCATTCGTTTTTTCGACACGTGGATTTTTACGGTAAAATGGGATTACAATGGCTGGTCTTCGATTTACTATCGCTGGAGAGTGGTGCACCATGGTACCGTTCCATTCCAAATCCATGCGCGCATTTCAAAAAGTCGTACGACACTGTTTCGCCATTTCAGACGGATGTTGCACCCTGTAGATATCGATTATTCGAAAGGCCATAACTTTTGCCTCGTTTAGAGTTACGGGAGCCATAACCAGTCAAAACGAAGGCCTCAGTGAGTTCTACGGCTCTAGGAGCTTTCAGCCATCAATGGATTGTTTAATCCCCAAAAAAGACGATCCGAATCACAATCGGGTCTCGGAAGTTTTTTACCCTTCGTTTTTTTCGACACGTGGTTTTTACGGTAAAACGGAATTACCGTGGTTGGTCTTCGATTTACCATCGCTGGAGAGTGGTGCACCATGGTACCATTTTGTCTCAAATCCATGCACGCATTTCAAAAAGTCGTACGATGCTGTTTCGCCATTTCGGACGGATGTTGCACCTTGCGCCGTGGATGTTGCACCCTGTACATATCGATTATTCGGACGGCCATAACTTCTGGTTCGTTTAGAGCTAGGAAGCCATAACTAGTCAAAACGAAGGCCTCAGTGAGTTCTACGGCTCTGACAGCTTTCAGCCGTCAATGGATTGGTTAATGCCCAAAAAAGACTATCTGAATCTCAATCGGGTCTCAGAAGTTTTTTACCCTTCGTTTTTTCGACACGTGGATTTTTACGGTAAAACGGGATTACCGTTGCTGATCTTCGATTTACCATCGCTGGAGAGTGGTGCACCCTGGTACCGTTCCGTTTCAAATCCATGCACGCATTTCAAAAAGTCGTACGACACTGTTTCGCCATTTCGGACGGATGTTGCACCTTGCACCGTGGATGTTGCACCCTGTAGACATCGATTATTCGGATGGCCATAACTTCTGGCTCGTTTAGAGTTACGGGAGCCATAACCAGTCAAAACGAAGGCCTCAGTGAGTTCTACGGCTGTGACAGCTTTCAGTCGTCAATGGATTGTTTAATGCCCAAAAAAGACAATCTGAATCTCAATCGGGTCTAGGAAGTTTTTTACCCTTCGATTTTTCGACACGTGGATTTTTACGGTAAAACGGGATTACCGTGGCTGGTCTTCGATTTACCATCGCTGGAGAGTGCTGCAGCATGGTACCGTTACGTTTCAAATCCAAGCACGCATTTCAAAAAGTCGTACGACACTGTTTCGCCATTTCGGACGGATGTTGCACCTTGCACCGTGGATGTTGCACCCTATAGGTATCGATTGTACGGACGACCATAACTTCTGGCTCGTTTAGAGTTACGGGAGCCATAACCAGTCAAAACGAAGGCCTCTATGAGTTCTACGGCTCCGATAGCTTTCAGCCATCAATGGATTGTTTAATGCCTAAAAAAGACTATCCGAATCTCAATCGGGTCTCGGAAGTTTTTTACCCTTCGTTTTTTCGACACGTGGATTTTTACGGTAAAACGGGATTACCGTGGCTGGTCTTCGATTTACCATCGTTGGAGAGTGGTGCACCATGGTACCGTTCCATTTCAAATCCATGCACGCATTTCAAAAAGTCGTACGACACCGTTTCGCCATTTCGGACGGATGTTGAACCTTGCACCGTGGATGTTGCACCCTTTAGATATCGATTATTCGGACGGCCATAACTTCTGGCTCGTTCAGAGTTACGGAAGTCAATACCAGTCAAAACGAAGGCCTCAGTAAATTCTACGGCTCTGACAGCTTTTAGCCGTCAATGGATTGTTTAATGCCCAAAAAAGACTATCCGAATCTCAATCGGGTCTTGGAAGTTTTTTACGCTTCGTTTTTTCGACACGTGGATTTTTACGGTAAAACGGGATTACCGTGGCTGGTCTTCGATTTACAATCGCTGGAGAGTGGTGCACCATGGTATCGTTCCGTTTCAAATCCATGCACGCGTTTCAAAAAGTCGTACGACACTGTTTCGCCATTTCGGACGGATGTTGCACCTTGCACCGTGGATGTTGCACCCTGTAGATATCGATTATTCGGACGGCCATAACTTCTGCCTCGTTTAGAGTTACGGGAGCCATAACCAGTCAAAACGAAGGCCTCAGTGAGTTCTATGGCTCCGACAGCTTTCAGCCGTCAATGGATTGTTTAATGCCCAAAAAAGACTACCCAAATCTCAATCGGGTCTAGGAAGTTTTTTACCATTCGTTTTTTCGACACGTGGATTTTTACGGTAAAATGGGATTACAATGGCTGGTCTTCGATTTACTATCGCTGGAGAGTGGTGCACCATGGTACCGTTCCATTCCAAATCCATGCGCGCATTTCAAAAAGTCGTACGACACTGTTTCGCCATTTCAGACGGATGTTGCACCCTGTAGATATCGATTATTCGAAAGGCCATAACTTTTGCCTCGTTTAGAGTTACGGGAGCCATAACCAGTCAAAACGAAGGCCTCAGTGAGTTCTACGGCTCTAGGAGCTTTCAGCCATCAATGGATTGTTTAATCCCCAAAAAAGACGATCCGAATCTCAATCGGGTCTCGGAAGTTTTTTACCCTTCGTTTTTTTCGACACGTGGATTTTTACGGTAAAACGGGATTACCGTGGTTGGTCTTCGATTTACCATCGCTGGAGAGTGGTGCACCATGGTACCATTTCGTCTCAAATCCATGCACGCATTTCAAAAAGTCGTACGATGCTGTTTCACCATTTCGGACGGATGTTGCACCTTGCACCGTGGATGTTGCACCCTGTAGATATCGATTAATCGGACGACCATAACTTCTGGCTCGTTTAGAGTTACGGGAGCCATAACCAGTCAAAACGAAGGCCTTTGTGAGTTCTACGGCTCTGAATGCTTCCAGCCATCAATGGATTGTTTAATGCCCAAAAAAGACTTTCCGAATCTCAATCGGGTCTCGGAAGTTTTTTACCCTTCGTTTTTTCGACACGTGGATTTTTACGGTAAAACGGGATTACCGTGGCTGGTCTTCGATTTACCCTCGCTGGAGAGTGGCGCAGCATGGTACCATTCCGTTTCAAATCCATGCACGCATTTCAAAAAGTCGTACGACACTGTTTTGCCATTTCGTACGGATGTTGTACAACTTGCACCGTGGATGTTGCACCCTGTAGATATCGATTATTCGGACGACCATAACTTCTGGCTCGTTTAGAGTTACGGGAGCCATAACCAGTCAAAACGAAGGCCTCTGTGTGTTCTACGGCTCTGACGGCTTTCAGCCATCAATGGATTGTTTAATGCCCAAAAAAGACTATCCGAATCTCAATCGGGTCTCGGAAGTTTTTTACCCTTCGTTTTTTAGACACGTGGATTTTTACGGTAAAACGGGATTACTGTGGCTGGTCTTCGATTTACCATCGCTGGAGAGTGGTGCGCCATGGTACCATTCCGTTTCAAATCTGTGCACGCATTTCAAAAAATCGTACGACACTGTTTCGCCATTTCGGACGGATGTTGTACCTTGCACCGTGGATGTTGCACCCTATAGATATCGATTATTCGGACGGCCATAGCTTCTAGCTCGTTTAGAGTTACGGAAGCCATAACCAGTCAAAACGAAGGCCTCAGTGAGTTCTACGGCTCTGACAGCTTTCAGTCGTCAATGGATTCTTTAATGCCCAAAAAAGACTATCCGAATCTCAATCGGGTCTAGGAAGTTTTTTACCCTTTGTTTTTTCGACACGTGGATTTTTACGGTAAAACGGGATTACCGTGGCTGGTCAGCGATTGACACGTGGATTTTTACGGTAAAACGGGATTACCGTGGCTGGTCTTCGATTTACCATCGCTGGAGAGTTGTGCACCATGGTACCGTTCCGTTCCAAATCCATGCACGCATTTTAAAAAGTCGTACGACACTGTTTCGCCATTTCGGACGGATGTTGCACCTTGCACCGTGGATGTTGCACCTTGTAGATATCGATTATTCGGACGGCCATAACTTTTGCCTCGTTTAGAGTTACGGGAGCCATAACCAGTCAAAAGGAAGGCCTTAGTGAGTTCTACGGCTTTGAGAGCTTTCAGCCGTCAATGGATTGTTTAATGCCCAAAAAAGACTATCCGAATCTCAATCGGGTCTCAGAAGTTTTTTACCCTTCGTTTTTTTCGACACGTGGATTTTTACGGTAAAACGGGATTACCGTGGTTGGTCTTCGATTTACCATCGCTGGAGAGTGGTGCACCATTGTACCATTTCATCTCAAATCCATGCACGCATTTCAAAAAGTCGTACGACGCTGTTTCGCCATTTCGGACGGATGTTGCACCTTGCACCGTGGATGTTGCACCCTGTAGATATCGATTATTCGGACGGCCATAACTACTGGCTCGTTTAGAGTTACGGGAGCCATAACCAGTCAAAACGAAGGCCTCTGCGAGTTCTACGGCTCTGACAGCTTTCAGCCATCAATGGATTGTTTAATGCCCAAAAAAGCTATCCGAATCTCAATCGGGTCTCGGAAGTTTTTTACCCTTCGTTTTTTCGACACGTGGATTTTTACGGTAAAACGGGATTACCGTGGTTGGTCTTCGATTTACCATCGCTGGAGAGTGGTGCACCATTGTACCATTTCATCTCAAATCCATGCACGCATTTCAAAAAGCCGTACGACACTGTTTCGCCATTTCTGACGGATGTTGTACCTTGCACCGTGGATGTTGCACCCTGTAGATATCGATTATTCGGACGACCATAACTTCTGGCTCATTTAGAGTTACGGGAGCCATAACCAGTCAAAACGAAGGCCTCTATGAGTTCTACGGCTCCGATAGCTTTCAGCCATCAATGGATTGTTTAATGCCCAAAAAAGACTATCTGAATCTCAATCGGGTCTAGGAAGTTTTTTACCCTTCGTTTTTTCGACACGTGGATTTTTACGGTAAAACGGGTTTACCATGGCTGGTATTCGATTTACCATCGCTAGAGAGTGGTGCAGCATGGTACCTTTCCGTTTCAAATCCATGCACGCATTTCAAAAAGTCGTACGACACTATTTCGCCATTTCGGACGGATGTTGCACCTTGCACCGTGGATGTTGCACCCTGTAGATATCGATTATTCGGACGACCATAACTTCTGGCTCGTTTAGAGTTACGGGAGCCATAACCAGTCCAAACGAAGGCCTCTGTGAGTTCTACGGCTCTGATAGCTCTCAGCCATCAATGGATTGTTTAATGCCCAAAAAAGACTATCCGAATCTCAATCGGGTCTCGGAAGTTTTTTACCCTTCGTTTTTTCGACACGTGGATTTTTACGGTAAAACGGGATTACCGTGGCTGGTCTTCGATTTACCATCGCTGGAGAGTGGTGCACCATGGTACCGTTCCGTTTCAAATCCATGCACGCATTTCAAAAAGTCGTACGACACTGTTTCGCCATTTCGGACGGATGTTGCACCTTGCACCGTGGATGTTGCACCCTGTAGATATCGATTATTCGGACGGCCATAACTTCTGGCTCGTTTAGAGTTACGGAAGCCATAACCAGTCAAAACAAAGGCCTCAGTGAGTTCTACGGGTCTGACAGCTTTTAGTCGCCAATGGATTGTTTAATGCCCAAAAAAGACTATCCGAATCTCAATCGGGTCTCGGAAGTTTTTTACGCTTCGTTTTTTCGACACGTGGATTTTTACGGTAAAACGGGATTACCGTGGCTGGTCTTCGATTTACAATCGCTGGAGAGTGGTGCACCATGGTATCGTTCTGTTTCAAATCCATGCACGCATTTCAAAAAGTCGTACGACACTGTTTCGCCATTTCGGACGGATGTTGCACCTTGCACCGTGGATGTTGCACCCTGTAGATATCGATCATTCGGACGGCCATAACTTCTGCCTCGTTTAGTGTTACGGGAGCCATAACCAGTCAAAACGAAGGCCTCAGTGAGTTCTATGGCTCCGAGAGCTTTCAGCCGTCAATGGATTGTTTAATGCCCAAAAAAGACTACCCGAATCTCAATCGGGTCTAGGAAGTTTTTTACCCTTCGTTTTTTCGACACGTGGATTTTTACGGTAAAACGGGATTACAATGGCTGGTCTTCGATTTACCATCGCTGGAGAGTGGTGCACCATGGTACCGTTCCATTCCAAATCCATGCGCGCATTTCAAAAAGTCGTACGTCACTGTTTCGCCATTTCGGACAGATGTTGCACCTTGCACCGTGGATGTTGCACCCTGTAGATATCGATTATTCGGAAGGCCATAACTTTTGCCTCGTTTAGAGTTACGGGAGCCATGACAGTCAAAACGAAGGCCTCAGTGAGTTATACGGCTCTAGGAGCTTTCAGCCATCAATGGATTGTTTAATGCCCAAAAAAGATTATCCGAATCTCAATCGGGTCTCGGAAGTTTTTTACCCTTCGTTTTTTTCGACACGTGGATTTTTACGGTAAAACGGGATTACCGTGGTTGGTCTTCGATTTACCATCGCTGGAGAGTGGTGCACCACGGTACCATTTCGTCTCAAATCCATGCACGCAATTCAAAAAGTCGTACGGCGCTGTTTCGCCATTTCGGACGGATGTTGCACCTTGCACCGTGGATGTCGCACCCTGTAGATATCGATTATTCGGACGGCCATAACTTCTGCCTCGTTTAGAGTAACGGGAGCCATAACTAGTCAAAACGAAGGCCTCTGTGAGTTCTACGGCTCTGAAAGCTTTCAGCCATCAATGGATTGTTTAATGCCCAAAAAAGACTATCCGAATCTCAATCGGGTCTCGGAAGTTTTTTACCCTTCGTTTTTTCGACACGTGGATTTTTACGGTAAAACGGGATTACCGTGGCTGGTCTTCGATTTACCATCGCTGGAGAGTGGTGCAGCATGGTACCGTTCCGTTTCAAATCCATGCACGCATTTCAAAAAGTCGTACGACACTGTTTTGCCATTTCGGACGGATGTTGTACAACTTGCACCGTGGATGTTGCACCCTGTAGATATCGATTATTCGGACGACCAAAACTTCTGGCTCGTTTAGAGTTACGGGAGCCATAACCAGTCAAAACGAAGGCCTCTGTGTGTTATACGGCTCTGACAGCTTTCAGCCATCAATGGATTGTTTAATGCCCAAAAAAGACTATCCGAATCTCAATCTGGTCTCGGAAGTTTTTTACCCTTCGTTTTTTGGACACGTGGATTTTTACGGTAAAACGGGATTACCGTGGCTGGTCTTCGATTTACCATCGCTGGAGAGTGGTGCACCGTGGTACTGTTCCGTTCCAAATCCATGCACGCATTTCAAAAAGTCGTACGACGCTGTTTTGCCATTTCGGACGGATGTTGCACCTTGCACCGTGGATGTTGCACCCTGTAGATATCGATTATTCGGACGGCCATAACTTCTGCCTCGTTTAGAGTTACGGGAGCCATAACCAGACAAAACGAAGGCCTTAGTGAGTTCTACGGTTCTGACAGCTTTCAGCCGTCAATGGATTGTTTAATGCCCAAAAAAGACTATCCGAATCTCAATCGGGTCTAGGAAGTTTTTTACCCTTCGTTTTTTGGCCACGTGGATTTTTACGGTAAAATGGGATTACCGTGGCTGGTCTTCGATTTACCATCGCTGGAGAGTGGTGCACCATGGTACCATTCCGTTCCAAATCCATGCACGCATTTCAAAAAGTCGTACGACACTTCTTCGCCATTTCGGACGGATGTTGCACCTTGCACCGTGGATGTTGCACCCTGTAGATATCGATTATTCGGACGGCCATAACTTCTTGCTCGTTTAGAGCTAGGAAGCCATAACTAGTCAAAACAAAGGCCTCAGTGAGTTCTACGGCTCTGAAAGCTTTCAGCCGTCAGTGGATTGTTTAATGCCCGAAAAAGATTATCCGAATCTCAATCGTGTCTCGGAAGTTTTTTACGCTACGTTTTTTCGACACGTGGATTTTTACGGTAAAACGGGATTACCGTGGCTGGTCTTCGATTTACCATCGCTGGAGAGTGGTGCACCATGGTACCGTTCCGTTTCAAATCCATGCACGCATTTCAAAAAGTCGTATGACACTGTTTCGCCATTTCGGACGGATGTTGCACCTTGCACCGTGGATGTTGCACCCTCTAGATATCGATTATTCGGATGGCCATAACTTCTGCCTCGTTTAGAGTTACGGGAGCCATAACTAGTAAAAACGAAGGCCTTAGTGAGTTCTACGGTTTTGACAGCTTTCAGCCGTCAATGGATTGTTTAATGCCCAAAAAAGACTATCCGAATCTCAATCGGGTCTAGGAAGTTTTCTACCCTTCGTTTTTTGGACACGTGGATTTTTACGGTAAAACGGGATTACCGTGGCTTGACTTCGATTTACGATCGCTGGAGAGTGGTGCACCATGGTACCGTTCCGTTCCAAATCCATGCACGCATTTCAAAAAGTCATACGACACTGTTTCGCCATTTCGGATGGATGTTGCACCTTGCACCGTGGTTGTTGCACCCTGTAGATATCGATTATTCAGACGGCCATAACTTTTGCCTCGTTTAGAGTTACGGGAGCCATAACCAGTCAAAATGAAGGCCTCAGTGAGTTCTACGGCTCTGAGAGGCTTCAACCGTCAATGGATTGTTTAATGCCCATAAAAGACTATCCGAATCACAATCGGGTCTCGGAAGTTTTTTACCCTTTGTTTTTTTCGACACGTGGTTTTTACGGTAAAACGGAATTACCGTGGTTGGTCTTCGATTTACCATCGCTGGAGAGTGGTGCACCATGGTACCATTTTGTCTCAAATCCATGAACGCATTTCAAAAAGTCGTACGACGCTGTTTCGCCATTTCGGACGGATGTTGCACCTTGCGCCGTGGATGTTGCACCCTGTACATATCGATTATTCGGACGGCCATAACTTCTGGTTCGTTTAGAGCTAGGAAGGCATAACTAGTCAAAACGAAGGCCTCAGTGAGTTCTACGGCTCTGACAGCTTTCAGCCGTCAATGGATTGGTTAATGCCCAAAAAAGACTATCCGAATCTCAATCGGGTCTCAGAAGTTTTTTACCCTTCGTTTTTTCGACACGTGGATTTTTACGGTAAAACGGGATTACCGTTGCTGATCTTCGATTTACCATCGCTGGAGAGTGGTGCACCCTGGTACCGTTCCGTTTCAAATCCATGCACGCATTTCAAAAAGTCGTACGACACTGTTTCGCCATTTCGGACGGATGTTGCACCTTGCACCGTGGATGTTGCACCCTGTAGATATCGATTATTCGGATGGCCATAACTTCTGGCTCGTTTAGAGTTACGGGAGCCATAACCAGTCAAAACAAAGGCCTCAGTGAGTTCTACGGCTGTGACAGCTTTCAGTCGTCAATGGATTGTTTAATGCCCAAAAAAGACAATCTGAATCTCAATCGGGTCTAGGAAGTTTTTTACCCTTCGTTTTTTCGACACGTGGATTTTTACGGTAAAACGGGTTTACCGTAGCTGGTCTTCGATTTACCATCGCTGGAGAGTGGTGCAGCATGGTACCGTTCCGTTTCAAATCCATGCACGCATTTCAAAAAGTCGTATGACACTATTTCGCCATTTCGGACGGATGTTGCACCTTGCACCGTGGATGTTGCACCCTGTAGATATCGATTATTCGGACGACCATAACTTCTGGCTCGTTTAGAGTTACGGGAGCCATAACCAGTCAAAACGAAGGCCTCTATGAGTTCTACGGCTCCGATAGCTTTCAGCCATCAATGGATTGTTTAATGCCCAAAAAAGACTATCCGAATCTCAATCGGGTCTCGGAAGTTTTTTACCCTTCGTTTTTTCGACACGTGGATTTTTACGGTAAAACGGGATTACCGTGGCTGGTCTTCGATTTACCATCGTTGGAGAGTGGTGCACCATGGTACCGTTCCATTTCAAATCCATGCACGCATTTCAAAAAGTCGTACGACACCGTTTCGCCATTTCGGACGGATGTTGAACCTTGCACCGTGGATGTTGCACCCTGTAGATATCGATTATTCGGACGGCCATAACTTCTGGCTCGTTCAGAGTTACGGAAGCCAATACCAGTCAAAACGAAGGCCTCAGTAAATTCTACGGCTCTGACAGCTTTTAGCCGTCAATGGATTGTTTAATGCCCAAAAAAGACTATCCGAATCTCAATCGGGTCTTGGAAGTTTTTTACGCTTCGTTTTTTCGACACGTGGATTTTTACGGTAAAACGGGATTACCGTGGCTGGTCTTCGATTTACAATCGCTGGAGAGTGGTGCACCATGGTATCGTTTCGTTTCAAATCCATGCACGCATTTCAAAAAGTCGTACGACACTGTTTCGCCATTTCGGACGGATGTTGCGCCTTGCACCGTGGATGTTGCACCCTGTAGATATCGATTATTCGGACGGCCATAACTTCTGCCTCGTTTAGAGTTACGGGAGCCATAACCAGTCAAAACGAAGGCCTCAGTGAGTTCTATGGCTCCGACAGCTTTCAGCCGTCAATGGATTGTTTAATGCCCAAAAAAGACTACCCAAATCTCAATCGGGTCTAGGAAGTTTTTTACCATTCGTTTTTTCGACACGTGGATTTTTACGGTAAAATGGGATTACAATGGCTGGTCTTCGATTTACTATCGCTGGAGAGTGGTGCACCATGGTACCGTTCCATTCCAAATCCATGCGCGCATTTCAAAAAGTCGTACGACACTGTTTCGCCATTTCGGACGGATGTTGCACCCTGTAGATATCGATTATTCGAAAGGCCATAACTTTTGCCTCGTTTAGAGTTACGGGAGCCATAACCAGTCAAAACGAAGGCCTCAGTGAGTTCTACGGCTCTAGGAGCTTTCAGCCATCAATGGATTGTTTAATCCCCAAAAAAGACGATCCGAATCTCAATCGGGTCTCGGAAGTTTTTTACCCTTCGTTTTTTTCGACACGTGGATTTTTACGGTAAAACGGGATTACCGTGGTTGGTCTTCGATTTACCATCGCTGGAGAGTGGTGCACCATAGTACCATTTCGTCTCAAATCCATGCACGCATTTCAAAAAGTCGTACGATGCTGTTTCGCCATTTCGGACGGATGTTGCACCTTGCACCGTGGATGTTGCACCCTGTAGATATCGATTAATCGAACGACCATAACTTCTGGCTCGTTTAGAGTTACGGGAGCCATAACCAGTCAAAACGAAGGCCTTTGTGAGTTCTACGGCTCTGAATGCTTCCAGCCATCAATGGATTGTTTAATGCCCAAAAAAGACTTTCCGAATCTCAATCGGGTCTCGGAAGTTTTTTACCCTTCGTTTTTTCGACACGTGGATTTTTACGGTAAAACGGGATTACCGTGGTTGGTCTTCGATTTACCCTCGCTGGAGAGTGGCGCAGCATGGTACCGTTCCGTTTCAAATCCATGCACGCATTTCAAAAAGTCGTACGACACTGTTTGCCATTTCGTACGGATGTTGTACAACTTGCACCGTGGATGTTGCACCCTGTAGATATCGATTATTCGGACGACCATAACTTCTGGCTCGTTTAGAGTTACGGGAGCCATAACCAGTCAAAACGAAGGCCTCTGTGTGTTCTACGGCTCTGACGGCTTTCAGCCATCAATGGATTGTTTAATGCCCAAAAAAGACTATCCGAATCTCAATCAGGTCTCGGAAGTTTTTTACCCTTCGTTTTTTAGACACGTGGATTTTTACGGTAAAACGGGAATACTGTGGCTGGTCTTCGATTTACCATCGCTGGAGAGTGGTGCGCCATGGTACCGTTCCGTTTCAAATCTGTGCACGCATTTCAAAAAATCGTACGACACTGTTTCGCCATTTCGGACGGATGTTGTACCTTGCACCGTGGATGTTGCACCCTGTAGATATCGATTATTCGGACGGCCATAGCTTCTAGCTCGTTTAGAGTTACGGAAGCCATAACCAGTCAAAACGAAGGCCTCAGTGAGTTCTACGGCTCTGACAGCTTTCAGTCGTCAATGGATTCTTTAATGCCCAAAAAAGACTATCCGAATCTCAATCGGGTCTAGGAAGTTTTTTACCCTTCGTTTTTTCGACACGTGGATTTTTACGGTAAAACGGGATTACCGTGGCTGGTCTTCGATTTACCATCGCTGGAGAGTTGTGCACCATGGTACCGTTCCGTTCCAAATCCATGCACGCATTTTAAAAAGTCGTACGACACTGTTTCGCCATTTCGGACGGATGTTGCACCTTGCACCGTGGATGTTGCACCTTGTAGATATCGATTATTCGGACGGCCATAACTTTTACCTCGTTTAGAGTTACGGGAGCCATAACCAGTCAAAAGGAAGGCCTTAGTGAGTTCTACGGCTCTGAGAGCTTTCGGCCGTCAATGGATTGTTTAATGCCCAAAAAAGACTATCCGAATCTCAATCGGGTCTCGGAAGTTTTTTTACCCTTCGTTTTTTTTCGACACGTGGATTTTTACGGTAAAACGGGATTACCGTGGTTGGTCTTCGATTTACCATCGCTGGAGAGTGGTGCACCGTTGTACCATTTCATCTCAAATCCATGCACGCATTTCAAAAAGTCGTACGACGCTGTTTCGCCATTTCGGACGGATGTTGCACCTTGCACCGTGGATGTTGCACCCTGTAGATATCGATTATTCGGACGGCCATAACTACTGGCTCGTTTAGAGTTACGGGAGCCATAACCAGTCAAAACGAAGGCCTCTGCGAGTTCTACTGTTCTGACAGCTTTCAGCCATCAATGGATTGTTTAATGCCCAAAAAAGCTATCCGAATCTCAATCGGGTCTCGGAAGTTTTTTACCCTTCGTTTTTTCGACACGTGGATTTTTACGGTAAAACGGGATTATCGTGGCTGGTCTTCGATATACCATCGCTGGAGAGTGGTGTAGCATGGTACCGTTCCGTTTCAAATCCATGCATGCATTTCAAAAAGTCGTACAACACTGTTTCGCCATTTCGGACGGATGTTGCACCTTGCAACGTGGATGTTGCACCCTGTAGATATCGATTATTCGGACGACCATAACTTTTGCCTCGTTTAGAGTTACGGGAGCCATAACCAGTCAAAACGAAGGCCTTTGTGAGTTCTACGGCTCTGATAGCTTTCATCCATCAATGGATTGTTTAATGCCCAAAAAAGACTATCCGAATCTCAATCGGGTCTCGGAAGTTTTTTACCCTTCGTTTTTTCGACACGTGGATTTTTACGGTAAAACGGGATTACCGTGGCTGGTCTTCGATTTACCATTGCTGGAGAGTGGTGCACCATGGTACCGTTCCGTTTCAAATCCATGCACGCATTTCAAAAAGTCATACAACACTGTTTCGCCATTTCGGTCGGATGTTGCACCTTGCACCGTGGATGTTGCACCCTGTAGATATCGATTATTCGGACGGCCATAACTTCTGCCTCGTTTGGAGTTACGGGAGCCATAACCAGTCAAAACGAAGGCCTCAGTGAGTTCTATGGCTCCGACAGCTTTCAGCCGTCAATGGATTGTTTAATGCCCAAAAAAGACTACCCAAATCTCAATCGGGTCTAGGAAGTTTTTTACCATTCGTTTTTTCGACACGTGGATTTTTACGGTAAAACGGGATTACAATGGCTGGTCTTCGATTTACTATCGCTGGAGAGTGGTGCACCATGGTACCATTCCATTCCAAATCCATGCGCGCATTTCAAAAAGTCGTACGACACTGTTTCGCCATTTCGGACGGATGTTGCACCCTGTAGATATCGATTATTCGGAAGGCCATAACTTTTGCCTCGTTTAGAGTTACGGGAGCCATAACCAGTCAAAACGAAGGCCTCAGTGAGTTCTACGGCTCTAGGAGCTTTCAGCCATCAATGGATTGTTTAATGCCCAAAAAAGACTATCCGAATCTCAATCGGGTCTCGGAAGTTTTTTACCCTTCGTTTTTTTCGACACGTGGATTTTTACGGTAAAACGGGATTACCGTGGTTGGTCTTCGATTTACCGTCGCTGGAGAGTGGTGCACCATGGTACCATTTCGTCTCAAATCTATGCACGCATTTCAAAAAGTCGTACGATGCTGTTTCGCCATTTCGGATGGATGTTGCACCTTGCACCGTGGATGTTGCACCCTGTAGATATCGATTAATCGGACGGCCATAACTTCTGGCTCGTTTAGAGTTACGGGAGCCATAACCAGTCAAAACGAAGGCCTCTGTGAGTTCTACGGCTCTGAAAGCTTTCAGCCATCAATGGATTGTTTAATGCCCAAAAAAGACTTTCCGAATCTCAATCGGGTCTCGGAAGTTTTTTACCCTTCGTTTTTTCGACACGTGGATTTTTACGGTAAAACGGGATTACCGTTGCTGGTCTTCGATTTACCATCGCTGGAGAGTGGCGCAGCATGGTACCGTTCCATTTCAAATCCATGCACGCATTTCAAAAAGTCGTACGACACTGTTTTTCCATTTCATACGGATGTTGTACAACTTGCACCGTGGATGTTGCACCCTGTAGATATCGATTATTCGGACGACCATAACTTCTGGCTCGTTTAGAGTTACGGGAGCCATAACCAGTCAAAACGAAGGCCTCTGTGTGTTCTACGGCTCTGACAGCTTTCATCCATCAATGGATTGTTTAATGCCCAAAAAAGACTATCCGAATCTCAATCGGGTCTCGGAAGTTTTTTACCCTTCGTTTTTTCGACACGTGGATTTTTACGGTAAAACGGGATTACTGTGGCTGGTCTTCGATTTACCATCGCTGGAGAGTGGTGCGCCATGGTACCGTTCCGTTTCAAATCTGTGCACGCATTTTAAAAAATCGTACGACACTGTTTCGCCATTTCGGACGGATGTTGTACCTTGCACCGTGGATGTTGCACCCTGTAGATATCGATTATTCGGACGGCCATAACTTCTAGCTCGTTTAGAGTTACGGAAGCCATAACCAGTCAAAACGAAGGCCTCAGTGAGTTCTACGGCTCTGACAGCTTTCAGTCGTCAATGGATTCTTTAATGCCCAAAAAAGACTATCCGAATCTCAATTGGGTCTAGGAAGTTTTTTACCCTTCGTTTTTTCGACACGTGGATTTTTACGGTAAAACGGGATTACCGTGGCTGGTCTTCGATTTACCATCGCTGGAGAGTTGTGCACCATGGTGCCGTTCCGTTCCAAATCCATGCACGCATTTTAAAAAGTCGTACGACACTGTTTCGCCATTTCGGACGGATGTTCCACCTTGCACCGTGGATGTTGCACCTTGTAGATATCGATTATTCGGACGGCCATAACTTTTGCCTCGTTTAGAGTTACGGGAGCCATAACCAGTCAAAACGAAGGCCTCAGTGAGTTCTACGGCTCTGAGAGCTTTCAGCCGTCAATGGATTGTTTAATGCCCAAAAAAGACTATCCGAATCTCAATCGGGTCTCGGAAGTTTTTTACCCTTCGTTTTTTTCGACACGTGGATTTTTACGGTAAAACGGGATTACCGTGGTTGGTCTTCGATTTACCATCGCTGGAGAGTGGTGCACCATTGTACCATTTCATCTCAAATCCATGCACGCATTTCAAAAAGTCGTACGACGCTGTTTCGCCATTTCGGACGGATGTTGCACCTTGCACCGTGGATGTTGCACCCTGTAGATATCGATTATTCGGACGGCCATAACTTCTTGCTTGTTTAGAGTTACGGGAGCCATAACCAGTCAAAACGAAGGCCTCTGCGAGTTCTACGGCTCTGACAGCTTTCAGCCATCAATGGATTGTTTAATGCCCAAAAAAGACTATCCGAATCTCAATCGGGTCACGGAAGTTTTTTACCCTTCGTTTTTTCGACACGTGGATTTTTACGGTAAAACGGGATTACCGTGGCTGGTCTTCGATTTACCATTGCTGGAGAGTGGTGCACCATGGTACCGTTCCGTTTCAAATCCATGCACGCATTTCAAAAAGTCATACAACACTGTTTCGCCATTTCGGACGGATGTTGCACCTTGCACCGTGGATGTTGCACCCTGTAGATATCGATTATTCGGACGACCATAACTTCTGGCTCGTTTAGAGTTGCGAAAGCCATAACCAGTCAAAACGAAGGCCTCAGTGAGTTCTATGGATTGTTTAATGCCCGAAAAAACTTTCCGAATCTCAATCGGGTCTCGGAAGTTTTTTACGCTTCGTTTTTTCGACACGTGGAGTTTTATGGTAAAACGGGATTACCGTGGCTGGTCTTCAATTTACCATCGCTGGAGAGTGGCGCACCATGGTCTTGTTCCGTTTCAAATTCATGCACGCATTTCAAAAAGTCGCACGACACTGTTTCGCCATTTCGGACGGATGTTGCACCTTGCACCATGGATGTTGCACCCTGTAGATATCGATTATTCGGACGGCCATAACTTCTGCCTCGTTTAGAGTTACGGGAGCCATAACCAGTCAAAACGAAGACCTCAGTGAGGCTCTGACAGCTTTCAGCCATCAATGGATTGTTTAATGCCCAAAAAAGACAATCCGAATCTCAATCGGGTATAGGAAGTTTTTTACCCTTCGTTTTTTCGACACGTGGATTTTTACGGTAAAACGGGATTACCGTGGCTAGTCTTTGATTTACCATCGCTGGAGAGTGGTGCACCACGGTACCGTTCCGTTCCAAATCCATGCACGCATTTCAAAAAGTCGTACGACTCTGTTTCGCCATTTCGGACGGATGTTGCACCTTGCACCGTGGATGTTGCACTCTGTAGATATCGATTATTCGGACGGCCATAACTTTTGCCTCGTTTAGAGTTACGGGAGCCATAACCAGTCAAAACGAAGGCCTCAGTGAGTTCTATGGCATTGAGACCTTTCAGCCGTCAATGGATTGTTTAATGCCCAAAAAAGACTATCCAAATCTCCATCGAGTCTCGGAAGGTTTTTACCCTTCGTTTTTTTCGACGCGTGGATTTTTACGGTAAAACGGGATTACCGTGGTTGGTCTTCGATTTACCATCGCTGGAGAGTGGTGCACCATGGTACCATTTCGTCTCAAATCCATGCACGCATTTCAAAAAGTCGTACGACACTGTTTCTCCATTTCGGACGGATGTTGCACCTTGCACCGTGGATGTTGCACCCTGTAGATATCGATTATTCGGACGGCCATAACTTCTGGCTCGTTTAGAGTTACGGGAGCCATAACCAGTCAAAATGAAGGCCTTAGTGAGTTCTACGGCTCTGACAGCTTTCAGCCGTCAATGGATTGTTTAATGCCCAAAAAAGACTATCCGAATCTCAATCGGGTCTCGGAAGTTTTTTACGCTTCGTTTTTTCGACACGTGGATTTTTACGGTAAAACGGGATTACCGTGGCTGGTCTTCAATTTACCATCGCTGGAGAGTGGAGCACCATGGTACCGTTCCGTTTCAAATCGATGCACGCATTTCAAAAAGTTGTACGACACTGTTTCGCCATTTCGGACGGATGTTGCACCTTGCACCGTGGATGTTGCAACCTGTAGATATCGATTATTCGGACGACCATAACTTCTGCCTCGTTTAGGGTTACGGGAGCCATAACCAGTCAAAACGAAGACCTCAGTGAGGCTCTGACAACTTTCAGCCATTAATGGATTGTTTAATGCCCAAAAAAGAATATCCGAATCTCAATCGGGTATAGGAAGTTTTTTACCCTTCGTTTTTTCGACACGTGGATTTTTACGGTAAAACGGGATTACCGTGGCTAGTCTTTGATTTACCATCGCTGGAGAGTGGTGCACCATGGTACCGTTCCGTTCCAAATCCATGCACGCATTTCAAAAAGTCGTACGACTCTGTTTCGCCATTTCGGACGGATGTTGCACCTTGCACCGTGGATGTTGCACCCTATAGATATCGATTATTCGGACGGCCATAACTTTTGCCTCGTTTAGAGTTACGGGAGCCATAACCAGTCAAAACGAAGGCCTCAGTGAGTTCTATGGCACTGAGACCTTTCAGCCGTCAATGGATTGTTTAATGCCCAAAAAAGACTATCCAAATCTCAATCGAGTCTCGGAAGGTTTTTACCCTTCGGTTTTTTCGACACGTGGATTTTTACGGTAAAACGGGATTACCGTGGTTGGTCTTCGATTTACCATCGCTGGAGAGTGGTGCACCATGGTACCATTTCGTCTCAAATCCATGCACGCATTTCAAAAAGTCGTACGATGCTGTTTCGCCATTTCGGACGGATGTTGCACCTTGCACCGTGGATGTTGCACCCTGTAGATATCGATTATTCGGACGACCATAACTTCTGGCTCGTTTCAGCCGTCAATGGATTGTTTAATGCCCAAAAAAGACTATCCGAATCTCAATCGGGCCTTTGAAGTTTTTTACCCTTCGTTTTTTCGACACGTAGATTTTACGGTAAAACGGGATTACCTTGGCTGGTCTTCGATTTACCATCGCTGGATAGTGGTGCACCATGGTACCGTTCCGTTTCAAATTCATGCATGCATTTCAAAAATTCGTACGACACTGTTTCGCCATTTCGGACGGATGTTGCACCTTGCACCGTGGAAGTTGCACCCTGTAGATATCGATTATTCGGACGGCCATAACTTCTGCCTCGTTTAGAGTTACGGGAGCCATAACCAGTCAAAACGAAGGCCTCAGTGAGTTCTACGGCTCTAATAGCTTTCAGCCGTCAATGGATTGTTTAATGCCCAAAAAAGACTATCCGAATCTCAATCGGGTCTAGGAAGTTTTTTACCCTTCGTTTTTTCGACACGTGGATTTTTACGGTAAAACGGGATTACCGTGGCTGGTCTTCGATTTACCATCGCTGGAGAGTGTGCACCATGGTACTGTTTTGTTTCAAATCCATGCACGCATTTTGAAAAGTCGAACGACACTGTTTCTCCATTTCGGACGGATGTTGCACCTTGCACCGTGGATGTTGCACCCTGTAGATATCGATTATTCGGACGGCCTTAACTTCTGGCTCGTTTAGAGTTACGAAAGCCATAACCAGTCAAAACGAAGGCCTCAGTGATTTCTACGGCTCTGACAGCTTTCAGCCGTCAATGGATTGTTTAATGCCCAAAAAAGACTATCCGAATCTCAATCGGGTCTCGGAAGTTTTTTATGCTTCGTTTTTTCGACACGTGGATATTTACGGTAAAACGGGATCACCGTGGCTGGTCTTCAATTTACCATCGCTGGAGAGTGGCGCACCATGGTACCGTTCCGTTTCAAATCCATGCACGCATTTCAAAAAGTCGTACGACACTGTTTCGCCATTTCGGACGGATGTTGCACCTTGCACCGTGGATGCTGCACCCTGTAGATATCGATTATTCGGACGGCCATAACTTCTGCCTCGTTTAGAGTTACGGGAGCCGTAACCAGTCAAAACGAAGACCTCAGTGAGGCTCTGACAGCTTTCAGCCCTCAATGGATTGTTTAATGCCCAAAAAAGACTATCTGAATCTCAATCGGGTATAGGAAGTTTTTTACCCTTCGTTTTTTCGATACGTGGATTTTTACGGTAAAACGGGATTACCGTGGCTAGTCTTTGATTTACCATCGCTGGAGAGTGGTGCACCATGGTACCGTTCCGTTCCAAATCCATGCACGCATTTCAGAAAGTCGTACGACTCTGTTTCGCCATTTCGGACGGATGTTGCACCTTGCACCGTGGATGTTACACCCTGTAAATATCAATTATTCGGACGGCCATAACTTTTGCCTCGTTTAGAGTTACGGGAGCCATAACTAGTCAAAATGAAGGCCTCAGTGAGTTCTATGGCACTGAGACCTTTCAGCCGTCAATGGATTGTTTAATGCCCAAAAAAGACTATCCAAATCTCAATCGAGTCTCGGAAGGTTTTTACCCTTCGTTTTTTTCGGCACGTGGATTTTTACGGTAAAACGAGATTACCGTGGTTGGTCTTCGATTTACCATCGCTGGAAAGTGGTGCACCATGGTACCATTTCGTCTCAAATCCATGCACGCATTTCAAAAAGTCGTATGATGCTGTTTCGCCATTTCGGACGGATGTTGCACCTTGCACCGTGGATGTTGCACCCTGTAGATATCGATTATTCGGACGACCATAACTTCTGGCTCGTTTCAGCCGTCAATGGATAGTTTAATGCCCAAAAAAGACTATCCGAATCTCAATCGGGCCTTTGAAGTTTTTTACCCTTAGTTTTTTCGACACGTAGATTTTACGGTAAAACGGGATTACCTTGGCTGGTCTTCGATTTACCATCGCTGGATAGTGGTGCACCATGGTACCGTTCCATTTCAAATTCATGCATGCATTTCAAAAAGTCGTACGACACTGTTCGCCATTTCGGACGGATGTTGCACCTTGCACCGTGGATGTCGCACCCTGTAGATATCGAATATCCGGACGGCAATAACTTCTGCCTCGTTTAGAGTTACGGGAGCCATAACCAGTCAAAACGAAGGCCTCAGTGAGTTCTACGGCTCTAATAGCTTTCAGCCATCAATGGATTGTTTAGTGCCCAAAAAAGACTATCCGAATCTCAATCGGGTCCAGGAAGTTTTTTACCCTTGGTTTTTTCGACACGTGGATTTTTACGGTAAAACGGGATTACCGTGGCTGGTCTTCGATTTACCATCGCTGGAGAGTGTGCACCATGGTACTGTTTTGTTTCAAATCCATGCACGCATTTCGAAAAGTCGAACGACACTGTTTCGCCATTTCGGACGGATGTTGCACCTTGCACCGTGGATGTTGCACCCTGTAGATATCGATTATTCGGACGGCCACAACTTTTGCCTCGTTTAGAGTTACGGGAGCTATAACCAGTCAAAACGATGGCCTCAGTGAGGTCTACGGCTCTGACAGCTTTCAGCCATCAATGGATTTCTTAATGCCCAAAAAATACTATCTGAATCTCTATCGGGTCTTGGAAGTTTTTTACCCTTCGTTTTTTCAACATGTGGATTTTTACGGTAAAACGGGATTACCGTGGCTGGTCTTCGATTTTCCATCGCTGGCGAATGGTGCACCATGACACCGTTCCGTTTCAAATCCATGCACGCATTTCAAAAAGTCGTACGACACTGTTTCGCCATTTTTGACGGATGTTGCACCTTGCACCGTGGATGTTGCACCCTGTAGATATCGATTATTCGGACGGCCATAACTTCTAGCTCGTTTAGAGTTACGGGAGCCATAACCAGCCAAAACGAAGGCCTCGGTGCGTTCTACGGCTCTGACAGCTTTCAGCCATCAATGAGTTGCTTAATGCCCAAAAAAGACTATCCGAATCTCAATTGGGTCTCGGAAGTTTTTTACCCTTCGTTTTTTCGACACGTGGATTTTTACGGTAAAACGGGATAACCGTGGCTGGTCTTCGATTTACCATTGCTGGAGAGTGGTGCACCATGGTATCGTTCCGTTTCAAATCCATGCACGCATCTCAAAAAGTCGTACGACACTGTTTCACCATTTTGGACGGATGTTGCACCTTGCACCGTGGATGTTGCACCCTGTAGATATCGATTATTCGGACGGCCATAACTTCTGGCTCGTTTAGAGTTACGGGAGCCATAACCAGTCAAAACGAAGGCCTCAGTGAGTTCTATGGCTCTGACAGCTTTCAGCCGTAACTGGATTGTTTAATGCCCAAAAAAGACTATCTGAATCTCAATCGGGTCTCGGAAGTTTTTTACCCTTCGTTTTTTCGACACGTGGATTTTTACGGTAAAACGGGATTACCGTGGCTGGTCTTCGATTTACCATCGTTGGAGAGTGGTTCACCATGGTACCATTCCGTTTCAAATCCATGCACGCATTTCAAAAAGTCATACGACGCTGTTTCGCCATTTCGGACGGATGTTGCACCTTGCACCGTGGATGTTGCACCCTGTAGATATCGATTTTTCGGACGGCCATAACTTCTGGCTCGTTTGGAGTTACGGGAGCCATAACCAGTCAAAACGAAGGCTTCAGTGATTTCTATGGCTCTGACAGCTTTCAGCCGTCAATGGATTATTTAATGCCCAAAAAAGACTATCCGAATCTCAATTGGGTCTCGGAAGTTTTTTACCCTTCGTTTTTTCGACACGTGGATTTTTATGGTAAAACGGGATTACCGTGGCTGGTCTTCGATTTACCATCGCTGCAGAGTGGTGCACCATGGTACCGTTTCGTTTCAAATCCATGCACTCATTTCAAAAAGTCGTACGACACTGTTTCGCCATTCGGACGGATGTTGCACCTTGCACCGTGGATGTTGCAACCTGTAGATATCGATTATTCGGACGGCCATAACTTCTGCCTCGTTTAGAGTTACGGGAGCCATAACCAGTCAAAACGAAGGCCTCAGTGAGTTCTACGGCCCTGATGAGTTTTAGCTGTCAATGGATTGTTTAATGCCCAAAAATGACTATCCGAATCTCAATCGGGTCACGAAAGTTTTTTACCCCTCGTTTTTTCGACACGTGGATTTTTACGGTAAAACGGGATTGCCGTGGCTGGTCTTCGATTTACCATCGCTGGAGAGTGGTGCACCATGGTACCGTTCCGTTTCAAATCCATGCACGCATTTCAAAAAGTCGTACGACACTGTTTCGCCATTTGGGACGGATGTTGCACCTTGCACCGTGGATGTTGCACCCTATAGATATCGATTATCCAGACGACCATAACTTCTGGCTCGTTTAGAGTTACGGAAGCCATAACCAGTCAAAACGAAGGCCTCGGTGAGTTCTATGGCTCTGACAGCTTTCAGCCATCAATGGATTGTTTAATGCCCAAAAAAGACTATCCGAATCTCAATCGGGTCTCGGAAGTTTTTTACGCTTTGTTTTTTCGACACGTGGATTTTTACGGTAAAACGGGATTACCGTGGCTGGTCTTCGATTTACCATCGCTGGAAAATGGTGCACCATGGTACCGTTTCATTTCAAATCCGTGCACTTATTTCAAAAAGTCGTACGACACTGTTTCGCCATTCGGACGGATGTTGCACCTTGCACCGTGGATGTTGCACCCTGTAGATATCGATTATTCGGACGGCCATAACTTCTGCCTCGTTTAGAGTTACGGGAGCCATAACCAGTCAAAACGAAGGCCTCAGTGAGTTCTACGGCTCTGACGGCTTTTAGTGGTCAATGGATTGTTTAATGCCCAAAAAAGACTATCTGAGTCTCTATCGGGTCTCGAAAGTTTTTTACCCCTCGTTTTTTCGACACGTGGATTTTTACGGTAAAACGGTATTACTGTGGCTGGTCTTCGATTTACCATCGCTGGAGAGTGGTGCACCATGGTACCATTCCGTTTCAAATCCATGCACGCATTTCAAAAAGTCGTACGACACTGTTTCGCCATTTGGGACGGATGTTGCACCTTGCACCGTGGATGTTGCACCCTATAGATATCGATTATTCGGACAGCCATAACTTCTGGCTCGTTTAGAGTTACGGAAGCCATAACCAGTCAAAACGAAGACCTCAGTGAGTTCTATGGCTCTGACAGTTTTCAGCCGTCAATGGATTGTTTAATGCCCAAAAAAGACTATCCGAATCTCAATCGGGTCTCGGAAGTTTTTTACGCTTCTTTTTTCGACACGTGGATTTTTACGGTAAAACGGGATTACCGTGGCTGGTCTTCGATTTACCATCGCTGGACAATGGTGCACCATGGTACCGTTCCGTTTCAAATCCATGCACGCATTTCAAAAAGTCGTACGACACTGTTTCGCCATTTCGGACGGATGTTGCACCTTGCACAGTGGATGTTGCATCCTGTAGATATCGATTATTCGGACGGCCATAACTTCTGGCTCGTTTAGAGTTACGGGAGCCCTAACCAGTCAAAACGAAGGCTTCAGTGAGTTCTACGGCTCTGACAGCTTTCAGCCGTCAATGGATTGTTTAATGCTCAAAAAAGACTATCCGAATCTCAATCGGGTCTCGGAAGTTTTTTATCCTTCGTTTTTTCGACACGTGGATTTTTACGGTAAAACTGGATTACCATGGCTGGTCTTCGATTTACCATCGCTGGAGAGTGGTGCACCATGTTACCATTCCGTTTAAAAACCATGCACGCATTTCAAAAAGTCGTACAACACTGTTTCGCCATTTCGGACGGATTTTGCACCTTGCACCGTGGATGTTGCATCCTGTAGATATCGATTATTCGGACGGCCATAACTTCTGGCTCGTTTAGAGTTACGGGAGCCATAACTAGTCAAAACGAAGGCCTCAGTGAGTTCTACGGCTCTGACAGCTTTCAGCCGTCACTGGATTGTTTAATGCCCAAAAAAGACTATCCGAATCTCAATCGGGTCTCGGAAGTTTTTTACCCTTCGTTTTTTCGATACGTGGATTTTTACGGTAAAACGGGATTACCGTGGCTGGTCTTCGATTTACCATCGCTGGAGAGTGGTGCACCATGGTACCATTCCGTTTAAAAACTATGCACGCATTTTAAAAAGTCGTACGACACTGTTTCGCCATTTGGGACGGATGTTGCACCTTGCACCGTGGATGTTGCACCCTGTAGATATCGATTATTCGGACGGCCATAACTTCTTGCTCGTTTAGAGTTACGGAAGCCATAACCAGTCAAAACGAAGGCCTCAGTGAGTTCTATGGCTCTGACAGCTTTCAGCCGTCAATGGATTGTTTAGTGCCCAAAAAAGACTATCCGAATCTCAATCGGGTCTTAGAAGTTTTTTACGCTTTGTTTTTTCGACACGTGGATTTTTACGGTAAAACGGGATTACCGTGGCTGGTCTTCGGTTTACCATCGCTGGACAGTGGTGCACCATGGTACCGTTCAATTTAAAATCCATGCACGCATTTCAAAAAGTCGTATGACACTGTTTCGCCATTTCGGACGGATGTTGCACCTTGCACCGTGGATGTTGGATCCTGTAGATATCGATTATTCGGACGGCCATAACTTCTGGCTGGTTCAGAGTTACGGGAGCCATAACCAGTCAAAACGAAGGCTTCAGTGAGTTCTACGGCTCTGACAGCTTTCATCCGTCAATGGATTGTTTAATGCTCAAAAAAACTATCCGAATCTCAATCGGGTTTCGGAAGTTTTTTACCCTTCGTTTTTTCGACGCGTCGATTTTTACGGTAAAACGGGATTACCGTGGCTGGTCTTCGATTTACCATCGCTGGAGAGTGGTGCACCATGGTACCATTCCGTTTAAAAACCATGCACGCATTTCAAAATGTCGTACAACACTGTTTCGCCATTCCGGACGGATGTTGTACCTTGCACCGTGAATGTTGCACCCTATAGATATCGATTATTCGGACGGCCATAACTTCTGGCTCGTTTAGAGTTACGGGAGCCATAACCAGTCAAAACGAAGGCCTCAGTGTGTTCTACGGCTCTGACAGCTTTTAACCGTCAATGGATTGTTTAATGCCCAAAAAACACTATCCGAATATCAATCGGGTCTCGGAAGTTTTTTACCCTTCGTTTTTTCGACACGTGGATTTTTACGGTAAAACGGGATTACCATGGCTGGTCTTCGATTTACCATCACTGGAAAGTGGTGCACAATGGTACCGTTTTGTTTCAAATCCATGCACGCATTTCAAAAAGTCGTACGACACTGTTTCTCCATTTCGGACGGATGTTGCACCTTGCACCGTGGATGTTGCACCCTGTAGATATCGATTATTCGGACGGCCATAACTTCTGCCTCGTTTAGAGTTACGGGAGCCATAACTAGTCAAAACGAAGGCCTCGGTGAGTTCTACGGCTCTGACAGCTTTCAGCCGTCAATGGATTGTTTAATGCCCAAAAAAGACTATCCGAATCTCAATCGGGTCTCGGAAGTTTTTTACCCCTCGTTTTTTCGACACGTGGATTTTTACGGTAAAACGGGATTACCGTGGCAGGTCTTCGATTTACCATCGCTGGAGAGTGGTGCGCCGTGGTACCGTTCCGTTTCAAATCCATGCACGCATTTTAAAAAGTCGTACGACACTGTTTCTCCATTTCGGACGGATGTTGCACCTTGCACCGTGGATGTTGCAACCTGTAGATATCGATTATTCGGACGGCCATAACTTCTGCCTCGTTTAGAGTTACGGGAGCCATAACCATTCAAAACGAAGGCCTCAGTGAGTTCTACGGCCCTGATGAGTTTTAGCCGTCAATGGATTGTTTAATGCCCAAAAATGACTATCCGAATCTCAATCGGGTCACGAAAGTTTTTTACCCCTCGTTTTTTCGACACGTGGATTTTTACGGTAAAACGGTATTACCGTGGCTGGTCTTCGATTTACCATCGCTGGAGAGTGGTGCACCATGGTACCGTTCCATTTCAAAACCATGCACGCATTTCAAAAAGTTGTACGACACTGTTTCTCCATTTGGGACGGATGTTGCACCTTGCACCGTGGATGTTGCACCCTGTAGATATCGATTAATCGGACGGCCATAACTTCTGGCACATTTAGAGTTATGGGATCCATAACCAGTCAAAACGAAGGCGTCAGTGAGTTCTACGGCTCTGACAGCTTTCAGCCATCAATGGATTGTTTAATGCCCAAAAAAGGCTATCCGAATATCAATCGGGTCTCGGAAGTTTTTTACGCTTTGTTTTTTCGACACGTGGATTTTTACGGTAAAACGGGATTACCGTGGCTGGTCTTCGATTTACCATCGCTGGAAAATGGTGCACCATGGTACCGTTTCATTTCAAATCCGTGCACTTATTTCAAAAAGTCGTACGACACTGTTTTGCCATTCGGACGGATGTTGCACGTTGCACCGTGGATGTTGCACCCTGTAGATATCGATTATTCGGACGGCCATAACTTCTGCCGCGTTTAGAGTTACGGGAGCCATAACCAGTCAAAACGAAGGCCTCAGTGAGTTCTACGGCTCTGACGGCTTTTAGCGGTCAATGGATTGTTTAATGCCCAAAAAAGACTATCTGAGTCTCAATCGGGTCTCGAAAGTTTTTTACCCCTCGTTTTTTCGACACGTGGATTTTTACGGTAAAACGGGATTACCGTGGCTGGTCTTCGATTTACCATCGCTGGAGAGTGGTGCACCATGGTACCATTCCGTTTCAAATCCATGCACGCATTTCAAAAAGTCGTACGACACTGTTTCGCCATTTGGGACGGATGTTGCACCTTGCACCGTGGATGTTGCACCCTATAGATATCGATTATTCGGACAGCCATAACTTCTGGCTCGTTTAGAGTTACGGAAGCCATAACCAGTCAAAATGAAGACCTAAGTGAGTTCTATGGCTCTGACAGCTTTCAGCCGTCAATGGATTGCTTAATGCCCAAAAAAGACTATCCGAATCTCAATCGGGTCATGGAAGTTTTTTACGCTTCTTTTTTCGACACGTGGATTTTTACGGTAAAACGGGATTACCGTGGCTGGTCTTCGATTTACCATCGCTGGACAATGGTGCACCATGGTACCGTTCCGTTTCAAATCCATGCACGCATTTCAAAAAGTCGTACGACACTGTTTCGCCATTTCGGACGGATGTTGCACCTTGCACAGTGGATGTTGCATCCTGTAGATATCGATTATTCGGACGGCCATAACTTCTGGCTCGTTTAGAGTTACGGGAGCCCTAACCAGTCAAAACGAAGGCTTCAGTGAGTTCTACGGCTCTGACAGCTTTCAGCCGTCAATGGATTGTTTAATGCTCAAAAAAGACTATCCGAATCTCAATCGGGTCTCGGAAGTTTTTTATCCTTCGTTTTTTCGACACGTGGATTTTTACGGTAAAACTGGATTACCATGGCTGGTCTTCGATTTACCATCGCTGGAGAGTGGTGCACCATGTTACCATTCCGTTTAAAAACCATGCACGCATTTCAAAAAGTCGTACAACACTGTTTCGCCATTTCGGACGGATGTTGCACCTTGCACCGTGGATGTTGCATCCTGTAGATATCGATTATTCGGACGGCCATAACTTCTGGCTCGTTTAGATTTACGGGAGCCAGAACCAGTCAAAACGAAGGCTTCAGTGAGTTCTACGGCTTTTACAGCTTTCAGCCGTCAAAGGATTGTTTAATGCCCAAAAAAGACTATCCGAATCTCAATCGGGTCTCGGAAGTTTTTTACCCTTCGTTTTTTCGACACGTGGATTTTTACGGTAAAACGGGATTACCGTGGCTGGTCTTCGATTTACCATCGCTGGAGAGTGGTGCACCATGGTACCATTCCGTTTAAAAACTATGCACGCATTTTAAAAAGTCGTACGACACTGTTTCGCCATTTGGGACGGATGTTGCACCTTGCACCGTGGATGTTGCACCCTGTAGATATCGATTATTCGGACGGCCATAACTTCTTGCTCGTTTAGAGTTACGGAAGCCATAACCAGTCAAAACGAAGGCCTCAGTTAGTTCTATGGCTCTGATAGCTTTCAGCCGTCAATGGATTGTTTAATGCCCAAAAAAGACTATCCGAATGTCAATCGGGTCTCAGAAGTTTTTTACACTTTGTTTTTTCGACACGTGGATTTTTACGGTAAAACGGGATTACCGTGGCTGGTCTTCGGTTTACCATCGCTGGACAGTGGTGCACCATGGTACCGTTCAATTTAAAATCCATGCACGCATTTCAAAAAGTCGTATGACACTGTTTCGCCATTTCGGACGGATGTTGCACCTTGCACCGTGGATGTTGGATCCTGTAGATATCGATTATTCGGACGGCCATAACTTCTGGCTCGTTTAGAGTTACGGGAGCCATAACCAGTCAAAACGAAGGCTTCAGTGAGTTCTACGGCTCTGACAGCTTTCATCCGTCAATGGATTGTTTAATGCTCAAAAAAACTATCCGAATCTCAATCGGGTTTCGGAAGTTTTTTACCCTTCGTTTTTTCGACGCGTCGATTTTTACGGTAAAACGGGATTACCGTGGCTGGTCTTCGATTTACCATCGCTGGAGAGTGGTGCACCATGGTACCATTCCGTTTAAAAACCATGCACGCATTTCAAAATGTCGTACAACACTGTTTCGCCATTCCGGACGGATGTTGTACCTTGCACCGTGGATGTTGCACCCTTTAGATATCGATTATTCGGACGGCCATAACTTCTGGCTCGTTTAGAGTTACGGGAGCCATAACCAGTCAAAACGAAGGCCTCAGTGTGTTCTACGGCTCTGACAGCTTTTAATTGTCAATGGATTGTTTAATGCCCAAAAAACACTATCCGAATATCAATCGGGTCTCGGAAGTTTTTTACCCTTCGTTTTTTCGACACGTGGATTTTTACGGTAAAACGGGATTACCGTGGCTGGTCTTCGATTTACCATCACTGGAAAGTGGTGCACAATGGTACCATTTTGTTTCAAATCCATGCACGCATTTCAAAAAGTCGTACGACACTGTTTCTCCATTTCGGACGGATGTTGCACCTTGCACCGTGGATGTTGCACCCTGTAGATATCGATTATTCGGACGGCCATAACTTCTGCCTCGTTTAGAGTTACGGAAGCCATAACTAGTCAAAACGAAGGCCTCAGTGAGTTCTACGGCTCTGACAGCTTTCAGCCGTCAATGGATTGTTTAATGCCCAAAAAAGACTATCCGAATCTCAATCGGGTCTCGGAAGTTTTTTACCCCTCGTTTTTTCGACACGTGGATTTTTATGGTAAAACGGGATTACCGTGGCAGGTCTTCGATTTACCATCGCTGGAGAGTGGTGTGCCGTGGTACCGTTCCGTTTCAAATCCATGCACGCATTTCAAAAAGTCGTACGACACTGTTTCGCCATTTGGGACGGATGTTGCACCTTGCACCGTGGATGTTGCACCCTGTAGATATCGATTATTCGGACGGCCATAACTTCTGGCTCGTTTAGAGTTACGGAAGCCATAACCATTCAAAACGAAGGCCTCAGTGAGTTCTACGGCTCTGACAGCTTTCAGCCGTCAATGGATTGTTTAATGCCCAAAAAAGACTATCCGAATCTCAATCGGGTCATGGAAGTTTTTTACACTTCGTTTTTTTAACACGTGGATTTTTACGGTAAAACGGTATTACCGTGGCTGGTCTTCGATTTACCATCACTGGAGAGTGGTGCACCATGGTACCGTTCCATTTCAAAACTATGCACGCATTTCAAAAAGTCATACGACACTGTTTCTCCATTTCGGACGGATGTTGTACCTTGCACCGTGGATGTTGCACCCTGTAGATATCGATTAATCGGATGGCCATAACTTCTGGCTCATTTAGAGTTATGGGATCCATAACCATTCAAAACGAAGGCCTCAGTGAGTTCTACGGCTCTGACAGCTTTTAGCCGTCAATGGATTGTTTAATGCCCAAAAAACACTATCCGAATATCAATTGGGTCTCGGAAGTTTTTACCCTTCGTTTTTTCGACACGTGGATTTTTACGGTAAAACGGGATTACCGTGGCTGGCCCTCGATTTACCATCGCTGGAGAGTGGTGCACCATGGTACCATTTTGTTTCAAATCCATGCACGCATTTCAAAAAGTCGTACGACACTGTTTCTCCATTTCGGACGGATGTTGCACCTTGCACCAAGGATGTTGCACCCTGTAGATATCGATTATTCGGACGGCCATAACTTCTGCCTCGTTTAGAGTTACGGGAGACATAACCAGTCAAAACGAAGGCCTTAGTGAGTTCTACAGCTCTGACAGCTTTCAGCCGTCAATGGATTGTTTAATGCCTAAAAAAGACTATCCGAATCTCAATCGGGTCTCGGAAGTTTTTTACCCCTCGTTTTTTCGACACGTGGATTTTTACAGTAAAACGGGATTACTGTGGCTGGTCTTCAATTTACCATCGCTGGAGAGTGGTGCACCATGGTACCGTTCTGTTTCAAATCCATGCACGCATTTCAAAAAGTTGTACGACACTGTTTCGCCATTTGGGACGGATGTTGCACCTTGCACCGTGGATGTTGCACCCTGTAGATTTCGATTATTCGGACGGCCATAACTTCTGGCTCGTTTAGAGTTACGGAAGCCATAACCAGTCAAAACAAAGGCCTCAGTGAGTTCTACGGCTCTGATAGCTTTCAGCAGTATATGGATTGTTTAACGTCCAAAAAAGACTATCCGAATCTCAATCGGGCCTCGGAAGTTTTTTACGCTTCGTTTTTTCGACACGTGGATTTTTACGGTAAAACGGGATTATCGTGGCTGGTCTTCGATTTACCATCGCTGGAGAGTGGTGCACCATGGTACCGTTCCGTTTCAAATCCGTGCACGCATTTCAAAAAGTCGTACGACACTGTTTCGCCATTTCGGACGGACGTTGCACCTTGCACCGTGGATGTTGCACCCTGTAGATATCGATTATTCGGACGACCATAACTTCTGGCTCGTTTAGAGTTACGGGAGCCATAACTAGTCAAAACGAAGGCCTGAGTGAGTTCTACGGCTCTGACAGCTTTCAGCCTTCACTGGATTGTTTAATGCCCAAAAAAGACTATCCGAATCTCAATCGGGTCTCGGAAGTTTTTTACCCTTCGTTTTTTCGACACGTGGATTTTTACGGTAAAACGGGATTACCGTGGCTGGTCTTCGATTTACCATCGCTGGAGAGTGGTGCACCATGGTACCATTCCGTTTCAAATCCATGCACGCATTTCAAAAAGTCGTACGACGCTTTTTCGCAATTTCGGACGGATGTTGCATCTTGCACCGTGGATGTTGCACCCTGTAGATATCGATTATTCGGACGGCCATAACTTCTGGCTCATTTAGAGTTACGGGAGCCATAACCAGTCAAAACGAAGGCCTCAGTGAGTTCTACGGCTCTGACAGCTTTCAGCCGTCAATGGATTGTTCAATGCCCAAAAAAGACTATCTGAATCTCAGTCGGGTCTCGGAAGTTTTTTATTCTTCGTTTTTTCGACACGTGGATTTTTACGGTAAAACGGGATTACCGTGGCCGGTCTTCGATTTACCATCACTGGAGAGTGGTGCACCATGGTATCGTTTAGTTTCAAATCCATGCACGCATTTCAAAAAGTCGTACGACACTGTTTCTCCATTTCGGACGGATGTTGCACCTTGCACCGTGGATGTTGCACCCTGTACATATCGATTATTCGGACGGCCATAACTTCTGCCTCGTTTAGAATTATGGGAGCCATAACCAGTCAAAACGAAGGCCTCTGTGAGTTCTACGGCTCTGACAGCTTTCAGCCGTCAATGGATTGTTTAATGCCCAAAAAAGACTATTTGAATCTCAATCGGGTCTCGGAAGTTTTTTACCCTTCGTTTTTTCGACACGTGGATTTTTACGGTAAAACGGGATTACCGTGGCTGTTCTTCGATTTACCATCGCTGGAGAGTGGTGCACCATGGTACCGTTCCGTTTTAAATCTATATACGCATTTCAAAAAGTCGTACGACACTGTTCCGCCATTTCGGATGGATGTTGCACCTTGCACCGTGGATGTTGCACCCTGTAGATATCGATTATTCGGACGGCCATAACTTCTGGCTCGTTTAGATTTACGGGAGCCATAACCAATCAAAACCAAGGCCTCAGTGAGTTCTAAGGCTCTGACAGCTTTCAGCCGCCAATTGATTGTTTAATTCCCAAAAAGACTATCCGAATCTCAATCGGGTCTCCGAAGTTTTTTACCCCTCGTTTTTTCGACACGTGGATTTTTATGGTAAAACGGGATTACCGTGGCTGGTCTTCGATTTACCATCGCTGGAGAGTGGTGCACCATGGTACCGTTCCGTTTCAAATCCATGCACGCATTTCAAAAAGTCGTACGACACTGTATCGCCATTTCGGACGGATGTTGCACCTTGCACCGTGGATGTTGCACCCTCTAGATATCGATTATTCGGACGGCCATAACTTCTGGCTCGTTTAGAGTTACGTGAGCCATAACTAGTCAAAACGAAGGCCTCTGTGAGTTCTATGGCTCTGACGGCTTTCAGCCTTCAATGGATAGTTTAATGCCCAAAAAAGATATCCGAATCTCAATCGGGTCTCGGAAGTTTTTTACCCTTCGTTTTTTCGACACGTGGATTTTTACGGTAAAACGGGATTACCGTGGCTGGTCTTCGATTTACCATCGCTGGAGAGTGGGCACCATGGTACCGTTCCGTTTCAAATCCATGCACGCATTTCAAAAAGTCGTACGACACTGTTACGCCATTTCGGACGGATGTTGCACCTTGCACCGTGGATGTTGCACCCTGTAGATATCGATTATTCGGACGGCCATAACTAAGGTGCTCGTTTAGAGTTACGGGAGCCATAACCAGTCAAAATGAAGGCTTCAGTGAGTTCTACGGCTCTGACAGCTTTCAGCCGTCAATGGATTGTTTAATGCCCAAAAAAGACTATCCGAATCTCAATCGGGTCTTGGAAGTTTTTTACCCTTCGTTTTTTCGACACGTGGATTTTTAAGGTAAAACTGGATTACCGTGGCTGGTCTTCGATTTACAATCGCTGGAGAGTGGTGCACCATGGTACCGTTTTGTTTCAAATCCATGCACGCATTTCAAAAAGTCGTACGACACTGTTTCTCCATTTCGGACGGATGTTGCACCTTGCACCGTGGATGTTGCACCCTGTAGATATCGATTATTCGGACGACCATTATTTCTGCCTCGTTTAGAGTTACGGGAGCCAGAACCAGTCAAAATGAAGGCCTCAGTAAGTTCTACGGCTTTGATAGCTTTCAGCCGTCAATGGATTGTTTAATGCCCAAAAAAGACTATCCGAATCTCAATCAGGTCTTGGAAGTTTTTTCCCTTCGTTTTATCGACACGTGGATTTTTACGGTAAAATGGGATTACCATGGCTGGTCTTCAATTTAACATCGCTGGAGAGTGGTGCACCATGGTACCGTTCCGTTTCAAATCCATGCACGCATTTCAAAAAATCGTACGACACTGTTTCGCCATTTCGGACGAATGTTGCACCTTGCACCGTGGATGTTGCACCCTGTAGATATCGATCATTCGGACCGCCATAACTTCTGGCTCGTTTAGAGTAACGGGAGCCATAACCAGTCAAAACGAAGGCCTCTGTGAGTTCTACGGCTTTGACAGCTTTCAGCCGTCAATGAATTGTTTAATGCCCAAAAAAGACAATCTAAATAACAATCGGGTCTCGGAAGTTTTTTACCCTTCGTTTTTTCGACACGTGGATTTTTACGGTAAAACGGGATTACCGTGGCTGGTCTTCGATTCACCATCGCTGGAGAGTGGTGCACCATGGTACCGTTTTGTTTCAAATCCATGCACGCATTTTAAAACGTCGTACGAGACTGTTTCTCCATTTCGGACGGATGTTGCACCTTGCACCATGGATGTCGCACGCTGTAGATATCGATTATTCGGACGGCCATAACTTCTGCCTCGTTTAAAGTTACGGGAGCCATAACCAGTCAAAACGAAGGCCTCAGTGAGTTCCATGGCTCTGACAGCTTTCAGCCGTCAATGGATTGTTTAATGCCCAAAAAAGACTATCTGAATCTCAATCGGGTCTCGGAAGTTTTTTACCCTTCGTTTTTTCGACACGTGGATTTTTACGGTAAAACGGGTTTACCGTGGCTGGTCGTCGATTTACCATCGTTGGATAGTGGTGCACCATGGTATCGTTCTGTTTCAAATCCATGCACGCATTTCAAAATGTTGTACGACACTGTTTCGCAATTTCGGACGGATGTTGCATCTTGCACCGTGGATGTTGCACCCTGTAGATATCGATTATTCGGACGGCCATTACTTCTGGCTCGTTTAGAGTTACGGGAGCCATAACCAGTCAAAACGAAGGCCACAGTGAGTTCTACGGCTTTGATAGATTTCAGCCGTCAGTGGATTGTTTAATGCCCAAAAAAGACTATCTGAATCTCAATCAGGTCTAGGAAGTTTTTTACCCTTCGTTTATTCGACACGTGGATTTTTACGGTAAAACGGGATTACCGTGGCCGGTCTTCGATTTACCATCGCTAGAGAGTGGTGCACCATGGTATCGTTTCGTTTCAAATCCATGCACGCATTTCAAAAAGTCGTACGACACTGTTTCGCCATTTCGGACGGATGTTGACCTTGCACCGTGGATGTTGCACCATGTAGATATCGATTATTCGGACGGCCATAACTTCTGTCTCGTTTAGAGTTATGGGAGACATAACCAGTCAAAACGAAGGCCTCTGTGAGTTCTACGGCTCTGACAGCTTTCAGCCGTCAATGGATTTTTTAATGCCCAAAAAAGACTATCTGAATCTCAATCGGGTCTCGGAAGTTTTTTACCCTTCGTTTTTTCGACACGTGGATTTTTACGGTAAAACGGGATTACCGTGGCTGGTCTTCGATTTACCATCGCTGGAGAGTGGTGCACCATGGTACCGTTCCGTTTCAAATCCATATACGCATTTCAAAAAGTCGTACGACACTGTTTCGCCATTTCGGACGGATGTTGCACCTTGCACCGTGGATGTTGCACCCTGTAGATATCGATTATTCGGACGGCCATAACTTCTGGCTCGTTTAGAGTTACGGGAGCCATAACCAGTCAAAACGAAGGCCTTAGTGATTTCTACGGCTCTGATAGCTTTCAGCCGCCAATGGATTGTTTAATTCCCAAAAAAACTATCTGAATCTCAATCGGGTCTCCGAAGTTTTTTACACCTCGTTTTTTCGACACGTGGATTTTTACGGTAAAACGGGATTACCGTGGCTGGTCTTCGATTTACCATCGCTGGAGAGTGGTGCACCATGGTACCGTTCCGTTTCAAATCCATGCACGCATTTCAAAAAGTCGTACGACACTGTATCGCCATTTCGGACGGATGTTGCACCTTGCACCGTGGATGTTGCACCCTGTAGATATCGATTATTCGGACGTCCATAACTTATGGCTCGTTTAGAGTTACGTGAGCCATAACCAGTCAAAACGAAGGCCTCTATGAGTTCTATGGCTTTGACAACATTCAGCCGTAAATGGATAGTTTAATGCCCAAAAAAGATATCCGAATCTCAATCGGGTCTCGGAAGTTTTTTACCCTTCGTTTTTTCGACACGTGGATTTTTACGGTAAAACGGGATTACCGTGGCTGGTCTTCGATTTACCACCGCTGGAGACTGGTGCACCATGGTGCCGTACTATTTCAAATCCATGCACGCATTTCAAAAAGTCGTACGACACTGTTTCGCCATTTCGGACGGATGTTGCACCTTGCACCGTGGATGTTGCACCCCGTAGATATCGATTATTCGGACGGCCATAACTTCTGGCTCGTTTAGAGTTACGTGAGCCATAACCAGTCAAAACGAAGGCCTCTATGTGTTCTACGGCTCTGACAGCTTTCAGCCGTCAATGGATTGTTTAATGCCCAAAAAAGACTATCCGAATCTCAATCGGGTCTCGGAAGTTTTTTGCCCTTCGTTTTTTCGACACGTGGATTTTTACAGTAAAACGGGATTACTGTGGCTGGTCTTCGATTTTCCATCGCTTGAGAGTGGTGCACCATGGTACCGTTCCATTTCAAATCCATGCACGCATTTCAAAAAGTCTTACGACACTGTTTCGCCGTTTCGGACGGATGTTGCACCTTGCACCGTGGATGTTGCACCATGTAGATATCGATTATTCGGACGGCCATAACTTCTGGCTCGTTTAGAGTTACGGGAGCCATAACCAGTCAAAACGAAGGCCTCAGTGAGTTCTACGGCTCTGATAGCTTTCAGCCTTCAATGGATTGTTTAATGCCCAAAAAAGACAATCTGAATCTCAATCGGGTCTAGGAAGTTTTTTACCCTTCGTTTTTTCGACACGTGGATTTCTACGGTAAAACGGGATTACCGTGGCTGGTCTTCGATTTATGATCGCTGGAGAGTGGTGCACCATGGTACCGTTCTGTTTCAAATCCATGCACGCATTTCAAAAAGTCGTACGGCACTGTTTCACCATTTCGGACGGATGTTGCACCTTGCACCGTGGATGTTGAACCTTGTAGATATCGATTATTCGGACGGCCATAACTTCTGGCTCGTTTAGAGTTACGTGAGCCATAACCAGTCACAACGAAGTCCTCTGTGAGTTCTACGGCTCTGACAGCTTTCAGCCGTCAATGGATTGGTTAATGCCCAAAAAAGATATCCGAATATCAATCGGGTCTCGGATGTTTTTTACCCTTCGTTTTTTCGACACGTGGATTTTTACGGTAAAACGGGATTACCGTGGCTGGTCTTCGATTTACCATCGCTGGAGAGTGGTGCACCATGGTACCGTTCCATTTCAAATCCATGCACGCATTTCAAAAAGTCGTACGACACTGTTTCGCCATTTCGGACGGATGTTGCACTTTGCACCGTGGATGTTGCACCATGTAGATATCGATTATTCGGACGGCCATAACTTCTGGCTCGTTTAGAGTTACGGGAGCCATAACCAGTCAAAACGAAGGATTCAGTGAGTTCTACGGCTCTGTTAGCTTTCAGCCGTCAATGGATTGCTTAATGCCCAAAAAAGGCTATCCGAATCTCAATCGGGTCTCGGAAATTTTTTACCCTTCGTTTTTTCGACACGTGGATTTTTACGGTAAAACTGGATTACCGTGGCTGGTCTTCGATTTACCATCGCTGGAGAGTGGTGCACCATGGTACCATTCCGTTTAAAAACCTTGCACGCATTTAAAAAAGTCGTACGACACTGTTTCGCCATTTCGAACGGATGTGGTACCTTGCACCGTGGATGTTGCACCCTGTAGATATCGATTATTCGGACGGCCATAACTTCTGGCTCGTTTAGAGTTATGGGAGCCATAATTAGTGAAAACTAAGGCCTCAGTGAGTTCTACGGCTCTGACAGCTTTCAGCCGTCAATGGATTGTTTAATGCCCAAAAAAGACTATCCGAATCTCAATCGGGTCTCGGAAGTTTTTTACCCTTCGTTTTTTCGACACGTGGATTTTTACGGTAAAACGAGATTACCGTGGTTGGTCTTCGATTTACCATCGTCGGAGAGTGGTGCACCATGGTAATGTATTGTTTCAAATCCCTGCACGCATTTCAAAAAGTTGTATGACACCGTTTCTCCATTTCGGACGGATGTTGCACCTTGCGCCATGGATGTTGCACCATGTAGATATCGATTATTCGGACAGCCATAACTTCTGCCTCGTTTAGAGTTACGGGAGCCATAACCAGTCAAAACGAAGGCCTCAGTGAGTTCTACGGCTCTGACAGCTTTCAGCCATCAATGGATTGTTTAATGCCCTAAAAAGACTATTCGAATCTCTATCGGGTCTTGGAAGTTTTTTGCCCTTCGTTTTTTCGACAGGTGGATTTTTACGGTAAAACGGGATTACCGTGGCTGGTCTTCGATTTACCATCGCTGGAGAGTGGTGCACCATAGTACCGTTCCGTTTCAAATCTATGCACGCTGTTATCCCGCTTTTTGGGAAAGCCGCGATACCAAAAGATCGGTCAGAAACGGAGAACAGTTCGTCTCAGAGGCTGGTCATACTTCGTTTCGCCATGGATATCACTGAATTTTATCCGAGTCCAGATTGAGCTACAATTGATAGGACACGGCAAGAAAGACTATAGGAGTCAGCATTTCAAATTTCAAGTCAATCCGAGTTCATATGCTTGAGTTATGATCGATTCAATTTGGAGGGCAAGGCTTAGGTTTCGAATCCATTGTTGACCAACATCTCGAAACCATCGCGTTCGAATCCATAAGATTCGAATCCACCGAACCACCTCAGGCTCGTCTCCACCACCTTCGAACCCATCAGGTTCGAACCCATCATGATGCATCGGTTTCGAAACCATCAAAGCGCCTCACCTTCAGCTCCACCCACTTCGAATCCATCTCCTTGTTTGAACCCATCACGGAGTCATTGTTCGAACCCACCACGGTGTGCTTGTTCGAACCCATCACGGAGTCATTATTCGAACCCAACTGTGCAGCTTCATTCCAAACCACTGGGTCAACCAACCATATGACGTGTCTTCCATCGGTTCGAATACGCCGAGATATATGGAGTCGAAGCGGTCAACACGGAGTGAAGACCGGATCGATTCGAAGTTTGCGCTCCACGTCAACGCGAAGCCACGTGCCTCCATGGATTCGAAAGGATCGGTTCGAAACCTTGGTTTTGAAACAAACAGCTGAGCAATAAACCCAATTTCGAATCCATCATATCTCCTAACCTATTGATCCAAATGCCATGAAATTTTCACTGAAGCTTGCGTACATGTTGAAGAATGTCTATGCCAAATTTCACCTCGATTGGATGAATTCTTGATCGGTTCGAATGGAGTTCGAACCGATGCCAAAGTGGGCCCAAACATCCTGAGACCGTGCGTGTGGGCCCCCTCACGTGCCAGACGTGTCTCCCGAGTTTTCAGCGAAATATCAGCAGCCTACGCCTATAAATAGAGCCCCAGGGCCAAAAGAAAAGGGATCTTCTGACTCTGAGGCGCCCAAACTCTACCGGATCAAGATCTCCATCATCCTATATCATAACTTGATTGTTGATTTCGAATTTCCAGTTGTAAATCGCTGTAACAACTTGTAAACATTGAAAGAGAATCAATAAAATAACAACAAACTTCATAGTGGACGTAGGCAACACGCCGAACCACTATAAATCGATTGTCTACGCATTTTCCCACAGTGTGAATTGGAGTTTTTGTTAGATAATATCTGTTTTGAACTTGCATTCTTGACTATTATCTCTTCAACGACTCCCGAAGAGTGTTGTGCCCAATTTTGACACAAACACTTTGGTGCTTTCACTGAGAAAACCCAGATTTTCTCCTGCTCGTTGGATCTATCATCGATACCGGATTGAATAAATCTAAGAGAGAGATCCAGATCGTTAAATCCAACTTCCTTCCCTTCTATTCAGATCTGCATAAAGTCTAGGAAAGGAACTCAATTCTAAAGATGGTTAGCACAAGAACCACCTCGGATGCCGTCAATCAAGAAGGACAGGATAGACAGAATCCTGCCCCTCTACCTCCACCTAATCAAGATGCCGCTGGGCACTCAGAGCCGTCGGGTCCGGTTACCCGACAAGAATTACAGTTGTTACTCCAAGAGCTGACCCAGAGTCGGCGACAACTAGAAGAACAGCTACGCGCTAACGCTGAGCTAATCAACAAGCTGGATCGCCAGAAACGAAAGAGATCCATGAGAGATCATGCTTCTCGCTCTTCCAGCGAAAGTTCTTTATCTTCTGATTATCATAACCGACCTCCACGACCCCAGTTAGATGGGAGTCGTATGCCACCCACTGGAAACCAACCAACATTGACCGTTGGACAAATAAGAGTTGGTCCGTCAGCCAGCTTCCAAACCGGACCCTCCTCCCGAGGAGGCGCCGTTCCTCATCACGCCGCAGAATACCGAACCACTAGCGTTGTGGCTGAACCAAGGGTCGACGCTCAAGACCAGTCAGACCTAGACCGTCGTAATATCGGCCGTACTCCTGAACCGTATGTCCCAGAGGACTATGAGCCCAGAAGGCAAGATGTGAACCGTCGACGATATCCGGTTCAAACCCAAAGTATGGAACGTGACCACACTCCGACGCAAATGCCGGATCTTTCAACTATGATACGTCGGATGATCCGTGAGAGTCAGGGGTTCACAAACGATGATTGGGGAGATTCCCGAAGTCATACTCCCTTTACGGACGATATTCTTAATGCTGAACCCCCACGGCGATTCCGAATGCCCACTCTACCCAAGTATGAGGGAAACTCCGACCCCAACCAACATATTCTAAAATATGAATGGTCGATGACTGCTGCCAGAGCCGACGACGCTGTGAAGTGTCGTAGTTTCCCCATATCCTTGGGGGGCATCGCCACCATCTGGTTCACCCGATTGCCTCCTCGATCCATCTCCTCATTCGACCAGCTGGTCACAAAATTCGTTGAGCAATTCCGCATGCACGTCGCAAGGCCGAAAGATGTCAACACTCTATATAGTGTCACACAAGCTCCCGGAGAGACACTCAGACACTACTTAGAAAGATTCCATACTACATGTGCAGAGATTAGTAATCCAAACGATAACTCCATCCTTATGGCGTTAACTAAGGGGATCGACCCCGATTCTGAATTTGGCAATTGGCTAGCTGGGAAACCACCTGCGTCATTGGACCGTTTTCATGCCAAAGCAGCTCAATTCCTGAGACGGGAAGACGCGAAACAGTGCAGGAAGCAAACTGACGCAGGGCCAAATGCGGGAGGAACCCAAAGCAATGTTGCAATAAAACAGTCTGGCGAGAGCTCCGAAAAAGTTCAGTTGAACATTAAAAATAAAAAATCTCGGCGAGGCGAAAGCGTGAATCAACTTAAAAAACAAGATCAAAATCGCGGCCCGCAACGCAAAAATCCGAAGTTCGACAGTTATACTCCTTTGAATATTTCATTGGAGGACTTGTATTTGCGGACCCGTAATGCGATTCAATATGAAAAACCTGCTCCAAGACCGTCGTCGGAAAGACAAATCCAGACGGGAAAATTTTGCAGGTTCCATGAAGGCTACGGGCACAATACGAACGAGTGTCGTCACTTACAGGATCTTGTTGAAAAACTGGTCAGGGAAGGGAAACTGGAACAGTTTGTGCGGACACCGCAGCCCAGAGATGCGGGCCCATCAAATCCAATCAATGAACCCAATTGACCGAGGCAGGAGGACTCGACTTGTCCCCGTGGGAGATTGGTGATAAACGCCATCAGTGGCGGGCCTACTCATTCAGAAGCCTAGAACGACGAAGAACCTCGTCGCTGTCACACATGACAGGCTCCTTCAATCCATGAATACTTTACAATTTCTTTTACGTTCTAAAATTTGAATTTGTAATAAGGCACTGATTTTGCCACATTTTCTTATTTCAGCAAATAAAATGCTATCTCTTCAAGCTAAAGCTGTGATTCATCGAATACAACGTTCAACAATCACGACACACGAAGAGCTAAGTTCCATCGAACAATGGAATTTATTCAAATAGCGAGTGACTGCGTTGCAACCGGCCACTCACTTAGTGAAACCCCAGCTCGGGGGCAAGCCAACACATCGAAGGCTGAACTGGACCAACACACGACAGTCCATTCCATAATTCGTTCCCAGAGTGCGAACGAACTCCAACTTCCCACAGCGCGAATTGGAGTATAAACATTTAACAATTCGTTCCCAGAGTGCGAACGGACTCCAACTTCCCACATCGCGAATTGGAGTATAAAAATTTAACAATTCGTTCCCAGAGTGTGAACGGACTCCAATTTCCCACAGCGCGAATTGGAGTATAAACATTTAACAATTCGTTCCCAGAGTGCGAACGGACTCCAACTTCCCACAGCGCGAATTGGAGTATAAACATTTAACAATTCATTCCCAGAGTGCGAACGGACTCCAACTTCCCACAGCGTGAATTGGAGTATAAACATTTAACAATTCGTTCCCAGAGTGCGAACGGACTCCAACTTCCCACAGCGCGAATTGGAGTATAAACATTTAACAATTCGTTCCCAGAGTGCGAACGGACTCCAACTTCCCACAGCGCGAATTGGAGTATAAACATTTAACAATTCGTTCCCAGAGTGCGAACGGACTCCAACTTCCCACGGCGCGAATTGGAGTATAAACATTTAACAATTCGTTCCCAGAGTGCGAACGGACTCCAACTTCCCACGGCGCGAATTGGAGTATAAACATTTAACAATTCGTTCCCAGAGTGCGAACGGACTCCAACTTCCCACAGCGCGAATTGGAGTATAAACATTTAACAATTCATTCCCAGAGTGCGAACGGACTCCAACTTCCCACAGCGTGAATTGGAGTATAAACATTTAACAATTCGTTCCCAGAGCGCGAACGGACTCCAAATTCCCGGAGCGCGAATTGGAGTATAAACATTCAATAATTCGTTCCCACTGCGCGAACCAACCCATCAATGCGGACTCCAAATTCCTGAAGTGCGAATTGGAGTACAAACACCAAGTTAAAGTTCCCGTAGTGCGAACTAAAGTGTTAATACCAACTCCGAGTTCGTAGAGTGCAAGTTGGAATGTGAACATCATTCCAAAGTTCCCGGAGCACGAACCGTGTTACAAGCATCGATAACTTTCGGACTCCTGGAATGCAAACCAGGTTATCGATCTCAAATTATTCTAAGTCCCCAGAATGCGGACGTGTGCTCAAGACTTGCAACAAGTGCGACCAACCACCAAAAATACAAGTGTTGTTCCCCAAAACTGGGGGGCACGAAAGCTAAATATTAATCACTAACCGAAGTGATGCAACGTTCGAAGTTCAACTCATTCATCAATCGCAACCCGTGACCAAGATTTTCAGGCTTGGTGAATGAAACGAACTCTACTTAAACGGTAAAAACACCACAAGTACACCGGACCGAAAACAAGACACTACAAGTACTTAAGCACAAATAAAACAAGAGTTGAAACGAGGAAATAAAGTTTTATTTCAACTAACTTAAAACAAGAACTTACACGCAAATAAGTTCTTCCAAAAAAGAATGCCTACTAGCAGGGGCCGAACCTGCGTCTATACACGACCTACTGACAAAAAACGAAGACAAGTACCTATCTACCAAAACATCTGCTTGAGAAGCCGATTTACTTCTTCTTTTTCGTCCTTCTCACTAGTGGTACATCTTCAGTGTCACTAGGGACAGAAATTCTTCGTTTTGAGTGTCTCCTCTGCGGCGGTGGCTCTTCGACTGGAGGCATGATGTCAATATCCTCCTCGGAGCTTGAATCTACATGGGGGCTTCTCGCCGGAGGAGTAGGGGCGACTGGATCCGTGATGGAAGTTGAGATAGTGCCACCCGATGGCGCTACCATAGCAGGTGCTGGACTCTGCGCCGCCGTGCTGCCACTGACGGTACCGCTCTGCCCCGCAGCCTCTATTTCGGTGTTGATCTCAGCCAAAATTTCCTCATCACGAGTGGCATGGGCTTGGCTGGGGGCATCCACGGCCTGCATCGAAGAACTTGAGGACGGCGGGAGGCTACTAATGATGATAAATGGCAAGTCAGAGAAAGAACCACCCTGCTCACCGAGCAGTTCGCTCACCATTTGTTCGTCAGCAGATAAGGATCCCCCTGCACCGCCTCAGCAGATACCGCGGTTACAACAGTAGTCTCGGTAGCGATGGCCTTATCTCCTCTGCTTGGTTCTTGAGCCGCGACAGTCGGCGCAACTTCAGTCGCTAGGCGAAAGATAAGAAGTTATTAGTAACTGCTACAAAGCAAACACTCTATATAGAAAACGCTTGAGATAACTTCAGAATACCTTCCCCAGTTTGGCTCGTAGACGGCTGAACGGCCTCGGAAGTACGCTCATGAATAGGAGATAAGCGCGGTTGTTCCGGGTCGTAAGCAGAAATAGGTTGTAAACCGACCGCAGATACAGGCACCGACGAAGATGGTGTGGTGACTTCAGTGACAGCAGAATGGTGCTCGACACCTGACCCCTCTCCGACTTCCAAGGAACGACCACCGACCATCTTCTTCTCATGAGCGATGATAGCGTCATGAAGAGCCTTCTTCTCATCGTCTGTGAGCAGCCGATTCTCAAGTTCGAATCGATCGACCGCTTCACCTGGGTGCGCTTCCTCTTCCTCCTCAACCAATCGGTCCCAGGCGCTACGAAGGTGAACTGGATAATCTTGAAGCCAGGCCAAGTTTCTGTGCTTCAACACATTGGCGTTGTAAGTTATGAGCAAATCCTCGATATCGGCCTCTAGCCTGACCTCTGCCTGTTGAACCTTCTCCTCCACCTCTGCTTCGACCGTCTGAACTTTGGCCGTGGCCGCATCTCTTTCAGTGCGAAGCACTATGGCTTGATCGCAGGCTTCTTGCGCCGTGTTAAGCGCGTCATCTCTATCTTTAATAATTTCGGCAAACTTAGCCTTGAGCTCATTAAGTTCTTTTAACGCCGCATCCCGCTCAGCAGTGACGACAGTGTTCCGGTGGCCCATGTCTTCCACCGTAACATAGTGCTCCTTTTTCATTCTATCCATGGCTGCTTGAGCTTCGTCGACCTTTGTAATAGCCTCCATCTCTGATTTTCGAGACGATTCAGCCTCAGTATTCAGCACTTGTATGATGCGGTCTCTTTGAGCCAGCTCGGTTTGAAGCTTTTCAATGGTAGCCGCTCGTTCGAAGGCCAACGCCGATGCCTTATTGGCCGCCCTATACCACGCCTTGTATTGGGTGTAAAAGTCATGCACATAGTCGAGCGCTAACCGCTCGGCCTCCGGCGGGATTCTTTTCAGGTTCGGAGGAAAGACGTAGTTATCGAAACAAATATTCGGGAACTCCCTCTTTAGTTGCGCAAGTCTAATTGCCCCTTCCCCCGAGATTTCAATAGGAGGCTGCTCTGCGACTATCGGGGTCATCGCCTCAGATCGGGAAGGTTGGGAAACCGACGTATATCGAGAAGACTCGGAAGGATGAGGGACATGAGTAGGAGGTTGTACGGGATCTTTGGAAGGAGGAGGGGTACGCGATCGCGATCGACGCTTATAGCCCTTGTCCGTGTCATATCTCTCGTGACTAGAATACCCAGAGTGTCCCTGGTCATAATGCCCAGAGCGCCCCTGATCATAACCTCTATCCCCTTCTCGTCTGCGCGAGTCGTAATATGAAGGCTTGCGGGCATGACGAAGACTCCCAAGCATTGAACCGCGCTTAGACATGATATCTGCGAAGCAAAATAAAATAGAATTAATCACCTTTCAAAACAGGTAGTTTACAGTCAAAGGTTATGCAGTGTCGTGAAATGTGTATGAATATGCATTCCCCCCGACCAACTGTAAGTGTCGACCTCGCTAGTAATAAGAGGCTCGTTCAATTCTAGAGTGCGATGGAATTCCTCCAACCCGGCAACATGTTGAAAAGACACATCGTCCGGGATTGGGAAATCGGCAAGCCCTTCAAAAAGATTTTCAGTTCTCGGAGGAGACGTCTCCGAGATTCTAACTCCGGGAGCAGAACGGGCCGTGACAACCGATTTCCATCTCCCCTTCTTACTTGACTTAACCATGGCAGCCTTGCCTTTTCTCTGCTCTGCGACATCCGGAACTGCGTCCGTAGGCCCGGTCAGCGGCTCATCATCGGTGTGGGTTCTTTCAGAGTCAGCTTCCTCAGCTGCAGTAACTCTGGGTTTCTTGTGATTGACTCGTTTTTTCGAGACTACCCTTAGTGCCACTTCAAAGCTTATGCTCTGCCCTTGTTCGATCAAACCACAGGCCCGGAGATTCCTATCCGTCAGTAACACGTCGATATCCCTATCTCCACTCGGGACTTCTCGAAGCACTCGCGCCATCTCCCTATAGTGCTCGCCCTCCGGTCGCTGAATCACCGCTGTACAAAAGAATAAAATATAAGTTCCACTTCGGCTGCATTTGCCATAGTAATTATTTACGAACTCAGCTATACTCACGTCTGAATAGCCATCGTCGGGCAAATCCAGGAGGACATCTGACATAAAACCATTCTGTCCTATAATAACTCAACCTGGTCCAAGACCCGGTAACCACTTGGCAATTTCTCACCGCTTCCAGGAATGTGAAGGAGGGGTAATCACCCCAAGTTTTGAAATTGAACAAGTATCTGATCTCAATACGGAGCGGTGGTCGATGGAGATATTCCATAAATGCAATGAACAAGCTATTGATCGACGCATATCCATTCGGGTGCAGCTGAGATGGGGCGATCCTCAAAAACGACAATACTCCCCTTATATACTCGTTAAACGGAGGAAGTGTCCCGGCCGCGCACGCGTGGTGGTCAAATGATGTATATCCCTCCGGCGGATTATGCGATCTATCATTCGGCCCCGGCAGTAGCACATCATCCAGCGACAGGCTGTGTCTCAAGCATATTCTCCCCAACATGTCTTCAAAGATATTGGACAGAACGGAATCTGATGGATTGGCAATGAACGACGCATCGGGAAGTTCATCCGGGGCTGGACCAATAATCTCAGGATCAATATCCGGAATCTCTAACCTCGGAGAGACTGTAACTTGAGTCTCCTGCTGCTGAGAACTTGATGGTTCCATAACTAGCTAACTCACGAGAAACCATCGTTAGACGACAAAAACCCGTGCGTTCCCCAGTGTAGCGTGTATGAGTGTATGTTGTGCAGTGAGATGCATTACTTGAATAAATGTTGCAGAGTTAAAGAAATATTCAAACGACAAAGCTACGAAGTCCAGCTATAATGACCGTCATCGCTGACCGTCATCGCCAATCCGTTTCCATGATGGAAGTTGATCCGGGTAAAATTGTTATGGTTCCATCGACGAGCTTCGAAGGGCGGCCATGTATGCAGTTTAATATTCAAGTCCAAATATGCAAGAGTGAAGCTCGTCGGAGTTGTGCCTAGAAAATATCAAACTTTGGTATCCATCATAGAGGGTTCGAAACCATCACAAGGACTTCGTTCGAACCCAACCGAACACCCCTTCGTTCGAACCCATTCTGACGTCGCTTCGAACCCATGCGGTTAGACGCGCTTCAAACCGATGACCAGATGCCAAATTCGAACCGATGGATAAGGGACAACTTCGAATCGATCATTGCTTGAAAAGTTCGAAACGACAAGGGGAATCCCCAACTTAACGTCATCCACGTTCGCACCGACACTCTTCGCATCGATGCGAAGTTGTAGACTCCGAAACCACAGATGATGGGTTCGAATCCATCGATTCGAGTGAACCCATCGAACCCATCAACAGGTACAAACTGCGTCACCCCCATGGGGTCGTCCAAGAAATTGATTCGAGCACGAGTCCCCATATGGCTTCGAAGCCCTCTGCCAGACCAGATCTGACCTTACCAATCGATAGAGAGGCGCGGGTTCGAAGTAACTTTGTCGTTCGCCATTTGAATTCGAAGCTAATTACCTAGTTTGAACGATAAATTCGAGAGATAGAAGGCTTGAATCTTGGTCGATTCGATGATGCGACACAGTGTTTTCTGTTTGCGTAAAAAATGGCCGCAAACACCCAAAGTCGTGAAAGCACCAGTGTATGAATATAATTCAGCGATATTCAAACACAAATTACAGATCTCAGCAAATAACCCAAATATGTTTGCACAAAAGATGAACAAACAACTCCAAGTCGTATGAATTAGTTGATTTTATGTTGTTCGTATTGATTTAGGTGGTGTATGCAAATACGTAAAAAGTAGGGGCTAAACTGTAAAAGACACACAGATTTATAGTGGTTCGGCCAAAGTGTGCCTACGTCCACTTTATATGTTATTCTCCTTTTCCAATCCGATTACAAGTACAAAGCTTGTAGTACAAGTGTATGAAAGTTGTTTGAAAGTTCCTTCCAGGTTTGAGCTCTCAAACTTGTCTTCATTGTTGTACCCCTGCCCCTCTATTTATAGAGTGAGGCTGGGGGCAGGGGTCTTGGAAGTATATAGCTGCTGGTGGGCCTGGGCTGAAGCCATCTGGACTGGCAACTTTGGTTCGGCGAGCCTTCATTCGGTATGCCATCCTTATGTTGGATCGGTGGTAGGAGCATGGAGACGGTCCGGTGGGAGTTTGGTTGGTTCGGCGGTGCATTGGTTCGGTGATGGTGGTCCGGTTTGAGTTGGTTCGGTAGTTGTTGGCTTGGTGGTAGCATGGTCCGGTGTTAGCATGGACGTGGGTTTGGACCGGCAGTACTTGTGAAATACCGAATGAACTTACATACTCGGGAGTGCCGAACGAGCTCTTGCATTGGGATGCCGGATGAACCAAGGGAGATGGGAATGCCGAATGAGCACGCCGAATGAGTATGAATCTTGCCGAATGAGCATACCGAATGAGTTATGCCGAATGACCGAATGAGCTCTAGAATGCCGAATGAATTTGGGACTCCGAGTGTTGACGCATACGACATTGATATTCCAGTTTTGTCCAAAAAATGGGATAACACTTTGCCCCCCAAAACATGCCTTGTGATAACAAGGCGTGTTTTGAATAGTCCTGAATCCAATATCCAAAGTCAATAGCCATATTGCCAGAGTAGATCATCCTTGACTGCTCCGAGTCGATATCCAGTTCCAAATCCAATAACCAAAGCTTGAGCCTATTCCTTGTCCATCCGAACTCGACAACCGAGTCCCAAACCATCCTTATCCAATAGCCAACAACCTAATCCAGGACCTCTCTGGGTCGATATCCAAATTCATAACCTCTCCGGGCTCTTGCCAAGCGCAATCCACACCTGACGGTCGTGATCCAGTGTCCCTGGATGTTGAGCTAACCTCTCCGGTTTCTTGCCATGCGTAATCCATACTTGACGATCTTGGTCCAGTGTCCCTGGACGTTGAGCTAACCTCTCCGGGTTCTTGCCAAGCGTAATCCACACTTGACGACCTTGATCCACTGTCCCTGGACGTTTAGCTAACCTCTCCGGGTTCTTGCCATGCGTAATCCACACTTGACGACCTTGGTCCAGTGTCCCTGGACGTTGAGCTAACCTCTCCGGGTTCTTGCCAAGCGTAATCCACACTTGACGACCTTGGTCCAGTGTCCCTGGACGCTGTACGATGCCATGGCTTAAGTCCTAAGCCGAATCCTGGTCTCTCCGGACCCTTGTCGAGCATAGTCCATACTCGACGACCTGAAAATAACGATTGATAATATAGGGCCTAAGTCCTAGGCCGAATCCTGGTCACTCCGGACCCTTGCCGAGCATAGTCCATACTCGACGACCTGAATGAGTCAATTTGCCACGTTCGGGCACAGCGACTCACCCCTTGCCAGGCATAATCCATACCCGACGACCGTTTATCAAAAATCAGATAAAAATCCAATCAAAATCCAATCCAAAATCCAAATCCAAATCCAAAATCCAAATCCAGAATCCAAATCCGAAAATCCAAATCCAAAACCAGAAAACCAGAAATCCAAACCAGCATCCAAAACCGAAAACAATTGTCCAAAGGAAAATCCAAATCAAAAAGCAAGAAAAAACCAGGAGCTCAATCCGAGCTCCAAAACCGAAAACCAAAAAGAAAAGCATTGTCCAATCCAAAAGAAAAAGATAAATTTCACAAACCATAGCGTCGCAGTTTATCATCATTCAGAGCATGCCTAGGGGCTATCTCCGTCCCCGTACATGTGTAAATGACTTGGTTGCTTGCCAATAGTTTGCTACTTATTTCATATTAACCTGGTTAAGGGACGATCAACCGACCATCATTCCTGGGCCTCCCACCATCGTAGCTTGAGGTAGGCGGTGGTTGCTCCTGCCTCGCCGTTGCACTCCGCGGTCCAACATATTGTGGCAGTTGTCCATTCCTTACATGTTCCTCAATTATGTCCTTTAAGTGCCTGCAGCTGTTGGTGTCGTGTCCATCCAAATCATGAAAGAGACAGTGCCTTCCTGATGTCCTTTCCCGTTCTGTTGGTTCTCTCCTAGCCGGCCTCCGGTAGTGAAGGCGATTTCGAGTATTCAGGTATATCCGCTCCAGTGTCTCGTTCAATCCTGTGTATGTGGAAAACTTTGGATCCTTCCATTGCTTCCTAGCATTTCCAGAATCACTGTCCAACTTCCTTTTTCCTTTGTTTTTATCCGAACCATTGCTGGATGGTCCTCCCCCCTCAACCGCGTTAACCTTTTTCAGCTTTAAATCCGTACTCGCATCTTCTTGTCGAAGGAACCTTTCTGCCTCATGAAAAAATTCGTCGAGATTCCGTGGGGGATCTCGTATCAGAGATACCTTGAAATCCGAGTTCTCCCTGACTCCTGATACTGCTGCCATTAAAACCATCGATGGATCGGGCCGATCCACCGAAGCAACTGCGGCACTGAATCGAGTTAGAAAAGCTCTAAGCGATTCATCCATCCTTTGCCTTACCGACGTCAATGTCATCACATTCTTCGGTCTCTTGACATGAACCCGAAACTGTCCCAAAAACCTTTCTACCAATTCCCTCCAAGTCCTGATAGATCCTTCTTCCAGCTGCCTGAACCACATTGCAGCTAAGTCCGTCAAGTACAAAGGGAAGCATCGGGCCATCACCTCCTCCGATGCCCCCAGCACCTCCATGTGTCTGGTGTATCTCATCAAGTGATCCGTAGGGTCTTCCTTGCCATTGTATGCCTCCACGCTAGGTAGCTTGAACTTAGGTGGATTCTGAGCCATCCTTATTTCCCGGGTGAACGGACTCCTGTTTACTCCTTCCAAGTCTCCGTTGGTCAAACCACCTCGCACAGTCTTCCTGATTATATCTACCAATCCACCGTTATCTGTCGAGGGTTGCCCCCGAGGGAACTCCGGTACATACTCTTCGTGTGGCTCGTTAGCAGCAACGTTGGTTCTAGCCTGTTGAACTCCTTCCAAAGGTTCTCCTGTGTTGAATCCTGTGGGCCTGCCCCCAAGCCCTTGTTGATTGCCGCCTGGCTCCGTATCCTGTCCTTCATTGGGTTCCATAACCCTAGCTTCTTGTCCTGCATCCACAGCCGTTGTAGCTGTTCCTAGGTTCTGCATCCCTGCAACTCTCATTTGCTCCAAGAAAGTTTGCATCATTTCCTGTTGACTTTTCAGCAACCTCTCTTGCAGTGAATTTGTTATGGCTTCCATTTCATCCCGGGTTATATAGATCGAAGCCGGTCCTTCCTCACCTCCGGAGGATGCTTGTTGACTTCCTCCTTGTTGGCTTCTCTCAGCCCTTAGCCTTCTACTGTTTTGCCTAGTCATTGTCTTCCAAATCCAAACTTCTATCCGATGTAGTGGGAGCTGGTCCTTCTCAGTGAAAGCACCAAAATGTTTGCGTAAAAAATGGCCGCAAACACCCAAAGTCGTGAAAGCACCAGTGTATGAATATAATTCAGCGATATTCAAACACAAATTACAGATCTCAGCAAATAACCCAAATATGTTTGCACAAAAGATGAACAAACAACTCCAAGTCGTATGAATTAGTTGATTTTATGTTGTTCGTATTGATTTAGGTGGTGTATGCAAATACGTAAAAAGTAGGGGCTAAACTGTAAAAGACACACAGATTTATAGTGGTTCGGCCAAAGTGTGCCTACGTCCACTTTATATGTTATTCTCCTTTTCCAATCCGATTACAAGTACAAAGCTTGTAGTACAAGTGTATGAAAGTTGTTTGAAAGTTCCTTCCAGGTTTGAGCTCTCAAACTTGTCTTCATTGTTGTACCCCTGCCCCTCTATTTATAGAGTGAGGCTGGGGGCAGGGGTCTTGGAAGTATATAGCTGCTGGTGGGCCTGGGCTGAAGCCATCTGGACTGGCAACTTTGATTCGGCGAGCCTTCATTCGGTATGCCATCCTTATGTTGGATCGGTGGTAGGAGCATGGAGACGGTCCGGTGGGAGTTTGGTTGGTTCGGCGGTGCATTGGTTCGGTGATGGTGGTCCGGTTTGAGTTGGTTCGGTAGTTGTTGGCTTGGTGGTAGCATGGTCCGGTGTTAGCATGGACGTGGGTTTGGACCGGCAGTACTTGTGAAATACCGAATGAACTTACATACTCGGGAGTGCCGAACGAGCTCTTGCATTGGGATGCCGGATGAACCAAGGGAGATGGGAATGCCGAATGAGCACGCCGAATGAGTATGAATCTTGCCGAATGAGCATACCGAATGAGTTATGCCGAATGACCGAATGAGCTCTAGAATGCCGAATGAATTTGGGACTCCGAGTGTTGACGCATACGACATTGATATTCCAGTTTTGTCCAAAAAATGGGATAACACTTTCCTTCTTGGAGCTCCGAAACGATGAAGAACACAGAAAAGTCAAGGCTAAAGTAAAAAAGTGAAAAGTAAACAATGGCGAGCCCACTGCTATTTATATGAGGTGTTGAAGGCAACCGAGACGATTGCTCTCCCAGCCAACCCAACCGGCCACAACCGGTCAAGTACCTGATCGGTTCGAAGTTAGCTTTCGAACCCATCTGCCTAAATCCCTATCGATTGGAAGTTTACCTCATGCTTCAACGGTACGAAATGCACTACAGAGGAACAGGCCGCATCGATGCGAAACGAACTGTGGGCGCATCGGTTCGAAGTCCTTGTTCACATCCACCACTTCGAATCCAACCATGGCCTATCGATACGACAGATGACTTCGTACCCATCTTCTTCCAATTCAAATCGACTCGAATAGTAATTTCGTATCCATTCCCTCAAACTGGTTCGAATGTTGACTTCGAACCCATCATAGCACAAGCATGCCGCGTCCATACAAACGTGAATTTCAAACCCATCAATGCTCGAATGTATCGGTTCAAAACATTACACTCACGCAATACATACTTCAATTCCTTCAACCTTCAATATCAATTCAGGAGAGGATCGATACGAAGGGGTTTTTCTAAACAACCGTCAAGCGTTGTCTCAACTCAAGTTTCCAAATCGGTTCAGGAGAGAATCGATACGGAATTCAATAGCCAACCAAGCTGGCAACGACTCGTGAACGCACAACGTTTGCGAGGGTCAAACTAACATATATGCATAAAAGTCGAACTAACAATCGATTTTAAACATTTACGGGGTTCAAACACTCATCCTGTTACAAATGCAACAGCCAACGGCGAAGCACTATTATACAGCAATCAATCATGTCAACACAAGGTTACGACAACACAGCATACGAGTTTCAGCAAAAAAGAGAGCAATGATTGTTCAGAGAGAGATTGCAGCTATTCAAAGCACGTCATGTTCCCACAAGACGTACTTTGGGGGGCAAAATGTTATCCCGCTTTTTGGCAAAGCCGCGATACCAAAAGATCGGTCAGAAACGGAGAACAGTTCGTCTCAGAGGCTGGTCATACTTCGTTTCGCCATGGATATCACTGAATTTTATCCGAGTCCATATTGAGCTACAATTGATAGGACACGGCAAGAAAGACTATAGGAGTCAGCATTTCAAATTTCAAGTCAATCCAAGTTCATTTGCTCGAGTTATGATCGATTCAATTTGGAGGGCAAGGCTTAGGTTTCGAATCCATTGTTGACCAACATCTCGAAACCATCGCGTTCGAATCCATAAGATTTGAATCCACCGAACCACCTCAGGCTCGTCTCCACCACCTTTGAACCCATCAGGTTCGAACCCATCAGGATGCATCGGTTTCTGTTTGCACTAAAAATGGGCAAACACCTCCAAGTCGTGTGATTTAGTTGATTTTATGTGATTCTTAACGATTCAGATGAGTTGTGTAAATATGAAAAAAGCAGGGGCTGAAATGTAAAAGAAACACAGATTTATAGTGGTTCGGCCAGAACGTGCCTATGTCCACTTTTATATGTTATTATCTTCTTTCTTTCAGATTACAAGTACAATGCTTTGTGTACAAGTATATGAAAGTAGTTTGAAAGTTCCTTCCACGCTTGAGCTCTCAAACTTGTCTGCCATTTTTGTACCCCTGCCCCACTATTTATAGAGTGAGGTAGGGGGCAGAGGTCTTGGATGTATATAGCTGCTGGTGGGCCTGGGCTGGAGCAATCTGGCCTGGCAGCGTTCTAGTTCGGTGAAGCCTTGGATCGGGCTTGGAGAGGTTGGAGCTCGGTCCGGTTGTGGATGGTTCGGTCCGGTGATGGTGGTTGTTGTGAGGGTTGGTCTGGTCTTGGTGGTGAAGTATGGTGGACCGGTAGTGGATGCTTGGTTCAGCATGCATGGGAGAGTCCGTGTTGAGTTCTTGGAGAAGGTTGGCTCGGTGACCGAATGGAGCTTGGCTCGGCAGTGGAGGCTTGTGACCGGATGGGGCGAATGCGTTTGGACCGGATGGGGTACGCCGAATGAGATTGAACCGGATGAGATCTTGCCCTCATTGCCGAATGGACTTGGGAACCGGATGGAATGGAGGTTGCGAATCTGGGTGAAACTGACGCTTCTCGGTCTTAAGATCTTCTGGGTGAAAATTCGCCCAACATTTGCCCCCCAAAGTGGGGCACGTGCTTGCATGTGTCGCGCTTTGTTTCCCTACGGTAGGAAAGCTCGTTTCGTAACGCCATGGGCTGGATGTTCATGTCCTATCGGTGTCCTCATGCCTTGCGGTAGGAAGGCGTGCTTTGTAATGCAATGAGCTGGATGTCCATATCCTGTTGATTTCCTGCAAAGGAATTTACAGTTTTAATGTGATTTCAAATGACGACCGTTCGGGATCGAAATATTTGAGGCGAAGTGAATTGTGCCGTTCAAGGCGAGATGTGACCGTTCGAGGTCGGGTGCCGTTTGAGGCGAGTAGGTGTGCCCAAAGGGGACTCAGCATTATTGATGCCAGGTTTTCGTTCGAGTGGGTCCCTGGATCGTTTGTGAAGATGGTTTATCGCCAGCTCAGAGCATGCCTAAGGATCGTTCGCGACCCCGTACATGTTTAAGTGGCTTAGCCATTTCAGAATTAGCAGAGCTAAATATCCATCCAACCGATGAATTTTAAAAGGATGTCGAAGTGTAGATTCTCACAACGATAGGGTTAATAGCCATTCAGAGCATGCCTGTGGACCGTTCGTGGTCGCGTACATGTGTAAGTGGGTAACCCACGTTAGCGAGCGATTTACGACTTGTTCATCGTTATCATAATCCCTATTTTATTAGTAGGTCCTAAAGTTTGGTACTTATCTGTGTGAGGCACCTTGCATGCTACCTGTTTCTGGTTTTTGCTGGCTGAGACGGTTTCATTCGGTTTTTGGTTGGTCCGGTATGCCGAACCGGCTGGACCGGTGCTTCTGCCCTCGCCTATATATAGGGGCTACACCCCCCTTAGTTATTCCTTACCGAACCAACGAGTGCCGAATCGATCTCTAGCCGAATCAACTTCTCTGTCGAACCAAGCTTTTACCGAATCAGGTATATGTTCCTTTGCCGAATGACCTTTACCACCGAATGAATTTGACTGCCAAATGCACGCGTAAGGCTGTTAATGCCGAATGGTTTTGTACCGAATGAATCTGGGATTTTGGTGCCGGATGAACTTTGCACTGTACTACCGAACGAATTCATATACCGGATGTACTTCCAATGCCGAATGGAACTACCGAATGAGGCATATACCGAATGAGACTCTGAAATTTGAATCTTGAGCGAAATCTTAGGCTTTTATACGCTTGCTTTAGATACTTGCTTGTTTATGTTTCTATACTTCTTGTTCTAACACCGTGTTTTTCTTGTGCTGCAGATAAATGTCTCACAAAGCGGAAACCCGATCGGATAAAAAGAAGTCTAAAGGTAGAGGAGAGTCATCTTCCTCCGAGCCCCCAGCCCAACCAGGGCCGGTGCGACATAGGCCTGTTCCGAGGTCGTTAGTGGACGGGTACGGTCCCCGGGAACTTCTGGTTTCTCCTCCCGATTGCTTTCCTAGCTCCCTAAAGGGGGAGCAACTTGATGTTATATCCCGTTCCTTCGGGATAGACAGGGCTCGCATGCTGTTGCCGGGAGATGGAGTGATGCCGTATAATCCCCCCGAAGGCTACTTTGCTTACAGCAGATATCATTGCATGTGTGGTGCTATCCCTCCTATCAATGCCTGGATAGTTAGCTTTACCACATATTTGAAGGTGGCTCCATTCCAGCTCCAGCCGAACTCTTATGCCATTCTGGTGAGCCTTTTCGTTATCTTCCAGAGGAGGTACGGGCGCCCTCCTTCCAACCGGGAAATTCGATACTTGTATAACCTGAGAGGCTACAAGAAGGGGTCTCCGTATATCAGTCTAGAAGCGGCCGTGCCCTTCAAACCGGTCTTGGACTTATATTCAAAGTTTACCATGTTCAAGAAAGAATGGTTTTTTATCAAGGACGATCCGCCTTTTCACTTCCGGCTGTAAGATGAATTTCATTTATATTTTCCATGTTCTGACTGTAGTGCTTCTTCTGACACGCTTCTATTTCTTGCTAGCGACAGGTGGCATTGCAGTCGTGGAAGATGATTCTTTGGCGCGGATGGCTGCTGAAATAAAGGCCATTCCCGCACGGGGCAGGTCGGCTTCGTTCCTGATCAGGAACGCTACCCTCCTGGAGTACAACTTGATCCAGCCGCACCAGTCCGTGGTTAAGCAGAGGGACACGGCTGAGGAGAAGGCCGCTAAAGCTAAGGAGGGGGCCACGGTGAAGAGTGGCAAGAGGAAGCTCTTTGCACAACATCCCGTCGCGGGAGGCAAGAAGCTTAAGGAGTCTGAGGGCCCCTCTCCTAGTAGTTGCCCGAACATCCCGGAGGAGGAAGGTGTGGAAGAGGGCGAAGGAGGCGATATGGAAGGAGAGTCGGAGTGCGGAGGAGATGGAGATGGTCAGGGTGGTAGTGGTGCTGGTGCCTTAACTTCTGGGCAAGACTCTGAACTGGATGAGGCCCTCCGCCAGGCCTTCGGGGAATCGGAGGGAGAATCGGGAGCGGAGAAGGCGAAGGAGACTGGCAAGGTCGGGGCTGGTGCCGATCTATCCCCTAAGGGCTCCTCAGCCAGGGTGACTCCGGCGGTGCAAGGTGAACTTTTGTCCTCTGTCGATTCCATTTACGATAGGGACTTAGAAATATTTTATGGTTCACTTCCGTCCTGGAATGAGATTCAGAACTTATTGCAGTATCCCACTCCTCCGCAGGGTTTGTATAATAGATGTGCATTCTCACTTTTTCTTTCTTTTTAACTTAACATGTTTCGTGAATTATGGATCGTCGTATGTTCATAACACCTGTTTTTTACTCCAGGGGCATGCCAGGCGGCTAAAACGTCGGATGTTCGACACCGCCTTGAACAATTCAAGTTGATGAGAGCTTCTGATAAGCCGAAGCCTCTTACTGGTCGTCCTGGGGACGTGGTCAAATACCGTCCTCTTCTTGGGGTCATTGAAGAGAGCATTCGGAAAAAGAAGAGGAGTCGTTCTTTATTTGAGCCTTCTCCTGGTCCGCAGCTTCCTGTTCAGCCTCGTCGTGATACCACGGAGGAGAGCACGGAGTTTATCCCCCCTCCACCTCCTTCTAAGAATCCCACTGTTATCCGTATAAGGCGTCCTGACGTGCCTCGCGACCCCTTTTGGCGGTCACCCTGATTTAGATCCAAGCTCTCGGGATATTTCATTTGATGAGGCCACGGGTGAGCACCTTCTTCCCCGCAACCCCACGGTACGAGTCTTAGACGAGGCTAAGTCCCTAGATCTTGATCTGCTTACCGCTCGGGTAGTTACCATGGGAGACGAAGCCAAAGCTAATATCGATCGGGTGGCTGAAGAGACCAAGAAGTTAATGAAGTATCATGCTCAATTGGTCAAGGCCGGGGAGGAGATCGAGAGTCCTAATATTCGGTTGCGGCTGAAGGTTGCCGATCAGGCCGAACAGCTTGCCGGTCAAGCCGTTCAGATTTCTCAGCACGAGGAGGCCTCCAGGCGGCTGAAAGAGACCATGGAAAAGGCTAGTAGGGCAGAATTACGGAAGACGGAGGCCGCCTGTAAGGAGCGGATCGACATGGCCATTGCGACAGTGGATGAGGTTCGGAATGCGGATCTCGAGCAGGTAGAAGAGTTGTCTGGAAGGCTTGAGGCCACGGAGATGGCTCAAGTCAAGTTAAAGGAGGAGATGGAGGCGATGAGGAGGTCTCTCTAGGCTGACTGCTTGAGATACCGATCAGAGAGGGATGTCGCTGTCGCCAAGTTGCAGGCTTCCGAGGCCCGGGTGAGGGAGTTTGGGGAGAATGAGGGGATGATGGATGAGATACTGCAGGACATGTACTTCCGCACTTGGAAGGAGGGCAGCTGTCTTGGATGGATGACTATCCCCGGGTCATGGCCAAGATATATCTTCGGGCTTTAGAGGAGGCCAGGGTCAATGCGTGTAAGGAAGGTGGAGTGGCTTTTAGTCTGGATGTGGTCACTGCTCAGTTCTCGAAAGAGGAGCAAGCGGCGGTGAAGGAGGGGATGCGGTTGCTTGCTGCGGAGGAAGCGGGTGTGCAACTGGAGGATGAGGATCAAGCGGCGGACGCTGGTGAGTTATTCTTCTCTTTTCCTTTTCTTTTCTTTTCTGGGTTTCCATAACTTGATCATTTTATCGTTTGTTTAATGAGTTCCTCTTCTGGATTGAACAGGCGGAACTTCCGATCAACACGCTGGGAGCTCCGACCCTGCGGCCAAGTAGGCTTGGGGGAGTTGGTAGGATAAGAGCGAAGTGTGGGCGCGGCTGGTTACTTGTCCGGATTTGGCCACCTTTTTATTTCCCTTTGTCGCTGTTTATGTTAGTCCAAAACATTGATGTGACTGTAATAATACTATTTGCAAAGAATAAATTTATGCGATTTTATGACATAAGCTGATTTTGTTATGTTTAAATGTTGTTGTCATTTTGATGTGGTGCGTGAGAAGTATGCATATGCCTGTGATTTTAGTCGTGTTTGATGTTAAGCTGTTGCTTGAAATATAATTTCATGTTTTGCAATGTTAGTGTGACGTATGAATAAACTATAGTTACATATTTATGTACAAGAGAAGAGAGTATCGCCCTTCATGTTTTAGTTGCAGGTGGTAGCTTTGAGCGTCTTGTGTAACTGATCATGGACATAGCTGAGTACCTTGCCACCCAGCACGTTGGCTTAGATTCTCATGAGTGAATGCTCCCTATTTGGTTTCCTGTACTTTGGAGTTTGTTATACAGGATAGGAGAAAAGTATTTAAATGAAATGGAAATATGGGAAAAGTAAAACTTCCAGTCACGGAATGCCATCGATGTGCTTAAGTTTGTGGCAAACGGGTTTTGTAGTCACTTTCCCTAGCTGTGGGTCTTGGAGACATTTGTCACCCATCTTACGCCTCCGCGGGGAGTTTTCTTTTTTACCACAGCCGCACTTAAGACACATCGGAGCCGAGATCGCGCACGGTAACTACCCGAACCATTATGGTCCGTAATCGTGGGTATTATTCGATTTACCGTGGCCGGCTAGCGTGGGTGCCGTTGGCCGTGAACTACCCCTGGCTGGCCACACCTTATGTTGGGGCTTAAAGTAGGTTCACAGTTGCTGGCGAGCCGAACGCCGTAATGAGCTGCCATCGGCTATAGTCGGCCTTTATGATGACTTATAATCGGCTCATTACAGTTGGCCTTGAGGGCAGTCGCGAACAATGAGTTAACCCGCAGCACAGGGATGCTGGAGCAAAAGAGTCTCATTGGCGAGTGCATAGAATCGTAGCGTACCTGTTAGGCCTTGTCCAGATGAGGCCGTAGTGCGTCTTGAGTGGAGATGCCATAGGATTTTGTTCAACAGAAAAGGATAAAGCTTAACAAGCAGCCAAGATATAAAGGAACAAGTTAAAAAGAGACAAGATTTTTTAAAGTGGTTCGGCATGAAAATGCCTACGTCCACTGATTCTCTTTGTTAATTCACTTCATATGGGCAGTACAAGTTAAGAAAAGTATCGACGGAGGTGTCGGATGTTCCATGCCCTCTGGAACACCTCTCCGTCCACTGTTGATAAAATATAAGCTCCGTTGTGGAGATCTTTATGAATTACATATGGTCCGTCCCAGATGGGGTCCAGTGCCCCGGGGCGCGGAAAGATTCGCCTGAGGACAAGATCTCCCTCTTGTAAGATGCGATGCTTGACTTTGGAGTTGTATAGTGCTGCAACTTTTTGTTTGTGAGCTGCTGCTTTGAGTGCTGCATCGTTTCTCCTTTCCTCAATCAGATCCAAAGACATGAGGAGGAGTTCTTCGTTTTCTTCTAGACTGTAGTGGATCCTACGGTGGGAAGGAACAATAGTCTCAACAGGGAGCATTGCCTCCGATCTGTATGCCAAAGAGAAAGGAGTATGTCCCGTTGATGTTCTGAAAGATTTGCGGTAGGCCCAAAGTGCCGTAGGAAGTTCGTCCACCCAAGCGCCTTTTGACTTTTCAAGTTTCTTCTTGATTAGGGTTTTGAGAATTTTGTTGACAGCTTCGACTTGTCCGTTTGCCTGAGGGTAAGCTACTGACGAGAAGCTTTTATGAATTCCATGCTCTTGGCACCAGTCGGCGAATTCTTCGCTGTCAAATTGGAGTCCGTTGTCCGATATGATCTTGAGTGGTACTTCGTACCTGCACAGAATATTATTGATCAAGAAGTTGATAACTTTTGCTGAAGATATTTTATTTAGGGGTTCCGCTTCCACCCATTTGGTGAAATAATCGACTGCCACTATAGCATATTTGGCTCCGCCTCTGCCCGTAGGCAGTTCGCCAATTAAATCAATTCCCCATACAGCAAAGGGCCAAGGGCTGGTCATTTGAGTAATCTCATTTGTGGGTAGCCGAGGAATCTTGGCAAATTTCTGACATCTGTCGCATCTCTTGACGAAGTCTAAGGCGTCTTTGTTTAGTGTGGGCCAGTAATATCCATATCGGAGTATCTTTTTCGCCAGAGTCTGCCCTCCAGTGTGATCTCCGCAACTTCCTTGATGGATGTTGAATAAGATTTCCTTGGCTTCCCTTCCAGCGACGCATCTGAATAAGGGGCTAGAGAAGCCACGCCGATAGAGGATGCCTTCTTGTATTGTGTAGTGGGGAGCTTTCCTCAAGATTCTCCTGACTTCATCACGTTTGTCTGGTAGTGTGCCGTCCTGCAAATATTTCCGGATAGGAGTCATCCAAGTTCCTTCTTCGATTGGAGTTATCAGATTCACCTGTTCAAAACTTGGGGCTAGCTGCCTTGAGATGGCTAGTGCTCCGGAAATGGTGCTATTCTTCATACTAGCTTGCTTTGCTAGTTCATCGGCCTCTTGGTTATCTTCTCGAGGAATGTGTTTGATTAGATAATGGTCCAATTGATCGAGCGGCAGTTTGGTATTCTTTAGATACGCTGTGAGTCGTTCTCCTCGTGTCTGGAATTCTTCTAGTACTTGGTTTACGATAAGTTGAGAATCACTATGAAGACATAAAGAATTGACTCCAATTTCTAAGGCAAGCTACAATCCCACTATTACTGCCTCATACTCCGCATCGTTGTTAGTGGCCGCGAATTCCAACCTTAATGCGTAGTACAGCTTTCTTCCCTTGAGGGTGATTATCACAATACCTGCCCCCGAGCCTTGTTCGTTCGATGCTCCATCTACAAAGTGGTTCCACTTGACTTTTTTTGCTGTTTCAAACTGATCCTTGCCTTCGTTGGTAGTGAATTCGGCAATGAAATCGGCCATGGCTTGCCCCTTGATAGCGGTGCGAGGATGGTAGGTGACGTCATACTGACTTAGTTCAATGCACCATTTGAGGAGTCGTCCAGAAGTGTCGGGACAATGGAGCACCTGTCTTAGTGGTTGATCGGTTAGAACTCTGATGGAGTGAGATTGGAAGTAGTGTCGCAGTTTTCGTGACGCGATCAATAAACAATATGCCAATTTCTCAAGTTTAGGATATCTGGCTTCTGCCCCTGTAAATCTCTTGCTTATGAAGTATACCGGGCGTTATGTGCGGTCCTCTTCTCTTACCAAGGAAGCGCTTAGAGCATGAGATGATACAGCGAGGTATAGGTATAGCTCTTCGCCTTCGTTTGGAGTCGAGAGTACTGGTGGTCTCTGAAGGTGTTCGATCAGGTTAAGGAAGGCTTTTAAGCATTCATCGGTCCACTCGAACTTTCCTTTGTCTTTCTTGAGAGCTTCGAAGAAAGGGACACACTTGTCAGTAGCTTTGGAAATGAATCTGCTTAGGGCAGCCACCTTTCCGTTTAGGCTCTGCATTTCTTTTCGAGTGGAAGGTATCCTTATTTCTTTTAGAGCTCGGACTTGTTCAGGGTTTGCTTCAATTCCTCTGGCATGGACGATGAATCCTAAGAATTTTCCCGATGACACTCCGAAGGAGCACTTTAGAGGATTCAGCTTCATTCTGTATCGGCGAAGTACCTGAAACATCTTGCTCAGGTGGCTTACATGATCGTCGGCTCTCCTGGACTTTACCAACATGTCATCCACATATACTTCCATAGTTCGTCCTATTAATTCCGCGAACATCTTGTTGACGAGGCGCTGATAGGTAGCTCCGGCATTTTTGAGTCCAAAAGGCATGACTTTGTAACAATATAATTCCCGGTCAGTGATGAAGCTAGTGTGGTCTTGATCGGGAGCGTGCATGGGAATCTGGTTGTATCCGGAGTATGCGTCCATAAAAGATAAGAGTCCGTGCCCGGCAGTGCAGTCCACAAGTCGATCGATTCGGGGGAGCGGGAAGCAGTCTTTCGGGCAAGCGTCATTTAAGTTGGAGAAATCAATGCATGTTCGCCACTTCCCATTAGCTTTCTTTACTAGTATCGGGTTAGCGATCCATTCTGGGTAGATGGCTTCTCGTATGAAGTCATTAGCAAGTAGGTTCTTTACTTCCTCATCGAGGGCTGCTGATCGTTCTGCTCCCATGCTTCTCTTTTTCTGCTTTATCGGTACCTTGGTGGGATCGATGTTCAGCATGTGACATGCTATGTCTGAGGAGATCCCTGTCATATCGGCATGTGTCCACGCAAATACGTCTAAGTTGTGGCGGAGAAAGTCAATGAGTTGATCCTTCAATTCTGTTTTTAGCTGAGATCCTATTTTTAATAGTCTACTTGAATCATGTTTGTCTACAGATACGAATTCCATGGCCTCCGCAGGCTCAGCGGTAGCCTCCTCCTCCTTATCCCTGGGGTCTAGTTCATTGAAAGGATCGCTGGTGTATCGAAGAGGAGGGGCTTTTTTTAGTTGCTATGCTTCCAAGCTTTTCATGGAGAGAGTAGTCTCTGCATCTTTCCCTTTATTCTTTCTACGGTTATTGCGAAGTTCAGTTACATAGCAATCTCGAGCGGCGTCTTGATCTCCTTCAACTTCTCCTATTCCGTTATCGGTTGGGAATTTCATCTTTAGGCACCACGGGGCTAGGACAATTTGGAAGTCAGATTAGGCTGGTCTTCCTAAGAAGGCGTTGTAGGCCGAGTGGTTTTCTATTAGTATGAACATTTGTTTTCGCACAACGGAGCGGGGATGACTTCCTATTTCGACGAAGAGGTCAAGTTGCCCGAGGGGCATTTTCGCATCTCCAGTGAAACCGTGCAGGGGTTTGTTGCAGGGAGACACATCCTTCATTGACGGCTTCATTTTGTCGAAAGCATGCTTGAATAGGATATTTACGGAGCTTCCTGTGTCTATTAGAATTCGGAAAACTTTAGCTGGACCGAACCAGGCAGAGATGACCATGGGATCCATATGTGGATACTGTCTTCCTTCTAAATCACGCCTACTGAATACGATGTCGTCACTCTCTTTCCGTTTCGAGTGGCGTTCTTCCATAATGGAGTTAACATAGCCTTCAGCATTTCTAAGTGACTTGCCGTATCTTTCCATCTCTGCCCAGCTTCTGTCGGCGATGTGTGGTCCTCCCGAGATGGTATGGACCACTATCTTCTCTTGACTAGAGCCACTGGCGTTGTGATTCCCTCCGCCTACTTCTGGGAGGGGTCGCTTTGAGTTCTCATTGGCAGGAGTTGGAGTCCTGTTCTGACCTTTCACATAGCGTTCCAGCCTTTTTCTTCTGATGTGTTCTTCGATCAAGTCCCAGAGATGGTGGCATTCATTGGTGTCATGTCCGTGGAATTCGTGGAAGTCGCAGAACTTTCCAGACTTGAGTGCGTTATCAGATTTTTTCTTGTGCGGGGGGCGCTTGTATCCGAGTTCGCCCTGAGTGGCTAGAAAGATGTTTTCGATTGTTTCATTCAAAGGAGTGTAGGAGTCAAATCTTGGTCCTGGTCGATATTGGCGTTTTTCAACCTTCCTACCCCCAGCATTGTCTCTAGATTCATTTCTTCGAGTGTCCTTAGCTGCGGCGGGAACCTTGTCCGAAGTTGTCTTACCTTGTTGCCCTTACTGCCTCTCAGTGGCGGCGTCTTCAAGTCTCATATACTTTCCAGCTTCATGGAAGAAATCAGGTAAAGTAGCTGGTTTTTCCTTAGTTAGTCTTCTAGCGAACTTGGTATCTGGGTGTACACCGCTGCAGAGGGCCATTAGGGTGAGCTTCTCATCGGCATCTTGGACTGCGGCCGCTGCGGCGTTGAACCGGGTTAGATATTGTTGCAGTGTCTCTCCGGATTTCTGTTTGACATTGGATAGAGAATAAGCATCCTTGGGTTGTTCTACAAGGATGCGGAAATGGCTAATGAACCTTTCTTTCAACATCTCCCATGAGCTGATAGATTCTTCGGGTAGATGGCAGAACCAGGAGGTAGCTAGATCTGCTAGGAATAGCAGGAAGCATTTACACAACACCCCTTCTGTTGCTCCGCTCATGAGCATATGCTGGGTGTATCTCTGTAAGTGTACGATGGGGTCGGAAGTTCCCTTGTAAGGTTCCATGGTTGGCATTTTCCATTCCCGGGGGGGTGATGGCAGTTTCGATATTGCGGGTGAAGGGGCTGGTGACCCTAGCGCCTATTCCTCGGTCCCTTTGCTCCCGTTGGACCCATTCTCTGAATAATCGTGCCATTCTTTCATCAGAATTTGGAGCGGATAGAAATGAACTTGGTTCTTCCCTGCGGGATCGATCTCATCCATATGACCTGTAGGGATGGTATAGTCTATCACTTCTGACGTTATCCAGTGGTTGCCACTGGCTGCTCGGATGCATGCTAGGACCAGCTACAGTTGCCCCCTGCCTTGATCTTCCCCTGTGGGGTTCTGTTTCGAGCATTTCCATGGGGTCAACTTCGGGCTGGGTTCAAGCTCGGCTCCGTTCAGCGGGGTTTCTATGATTAGGCGGCATGACTGGCTCAGCTACATCCGACCCTCGCCTGGCGCCTCCCCCACTGGGTTCGGTTCCAAGCGCTTCTTCGAGTCGGAGTTCGGGCTGAGTCCGGGCGCGGCCCCTATCATTGTTGTTCCTGTTGATGGCTTCTTCGAAGAGGGAAGACCTTTGTTGTCTCCGAGATCCTCCAGATTGAGATTCATCCCATGATTCGGTGTTGCGGTTGGATTCCTCGACATCCCTCAAGCGTGACATGAGTTGGTTCACCAAAGCTTCTTGTTGGGATGCGAAGCGGTTAGTCACTTCCACCACAACTCTGTCTAGATCTGCTCTAGTGATTACTGCCGGTTGTTCCGCGGCAGGGGCTGTTGGAATTGCCTGAACTACATGCGGCACTGCTGCTGTAGTGGGATGTGTTTGCGCCAAAATTGGTCACAAACACCCAAAGTCGTGAAAGCACCCGTTTACGTAATCAATCCGATAATATTCAACACAGAACCCAGCAACAATCAATATGTAATTCAGCTCTAAGTAACAAATTACAGTAATTCACAAGCAACAATCACAAACACAGGATTTATAGTGGTTCGGCGTTCGTGCCTACGTCCACTTTGAAGGTTTTCTCTTTATTGCTTTACTCGATTCAATCGATTACAATGAATTGCAGCTGACAATTGCTTTTAAATCTGAATACAACAGCGATTCTGATAATTAAACTTGAATCCGGCAGAGTCTTGGCGTTCAATGGCAGAAGTCCCCCTTTTCTGAAGGCTTCAGGGTGCTATTTATAGGCGTTGGAGGCCCAGATCTTGCTGAAACTTCGTGAGACTCCTTCTGGCACGTGAGTGGGCCCACGCGACCGACCCCACCAAGTTTCGTCTCGATCTGACATCGGTTCGAAGTGATTTCGAACCCATCAACAAATGGTCCAATCGAGCTGAAACTTGGCAGGAACAATCTTTACCTCATATGGAAGCTACTGTGAAAATTTGGTTGCATTTGGATTTGTGGTTTAGGAGATATGATCGGTTCGAAATGGAGATTTCTTGGTTAGCTGTGTGTTTCGAACCGATCATTTCGAAACCAGGGGCTCGAACCCATGTACGCACGTGTTTCTGCAGTGACGTGGCGCGCACTCCACGCGTCGATCCAGATTTATCTCCGAGTTGACCGCTTCGAATCCATGGATTTCGCTGACTTCGTATCGATGACCGTTGTGTGCTTGAATCAACCAACTACATGGCTTTCGTGTGTCTAGTTCGAACCGAGGGGAGGGAGCTTCCTTCGTATCGATACTGGATACGAAATGAAGCTCCGCGATGGATTCGAAGGTTCATCGGTTCGAACTAAGCACCGGCGTGGATGTTTCGACGCTCATCGATACGAAGATGCAACCTAATAATGGACTGATGGATTCGAACGCAATCAATTCGAAGTTAACTGTGGCCGATGGGTTCGAACATAGCAGGGGGTGATGTGTTCGAAGCAATGGGTGGGTTCGAAATGGATGGTTTCAAAGCCACGGGTTCGAAGTAGATGGGTTCGAACATCGCCTGGGTTCGAAGGAAGGCTTTAGGACGGTTTCGAACCAGATGGGTTCGAAGCGGAGGGTTTCGAGGCTGGGTACTAGCTGATGGGTTCGAACACCATGGGTTCGAAGGCAAGGGCACGGATGGTTTCGAATAGGATGGGTTCGAACTTCATGGTGTTCGAACCAGACAACAAATACTTCTCTTCACACTGAACCCATCATATCTTGAGCATACGAACTCGGATTGATTTGAAACTTGAAATGATGGCTCCTACAACCTTTCTTGTCGTGTCCTATCAATCGTGGCCTGATCCGGACTCGGGCAAAATTCATCGATATCCATAGCTAAGTGATGTATAACCAATCTCTAAGACGGACTGTTTCCCGTTTTCGACCAATCTTTTGATATCACGGCTTTGCCGAAAAGCGGGATAACACTTTGCCCCCCAAAACATGCCTTGCTGCAGGAAGGTGTGTTTTGTAATGCCTTGAGTTGGATGTTCGTATCCGATTATCAACCTGCAAAGAACTCAATAGTTTCACGTGGCCTCAAATGACGATCGTTCGAGATCGAGCTAATTGGGATGAAGCGCGGCCGTTCGTGGTCAAGCGCTTAACTTCAAATGACGATCGTTCGCGATCGAGTCATTTGAGGTGAAGTGCGACCGTGCGCGGTCTAGCGTATAAATCCATGCGTCGATCGTTCGGGATCGTATGCTGTTTGAAGTGAATCGGGACCGTTCGCGGTCCGTGCCATTTGTGGCATAAGATGGAATAGGACCGTTCGCGGGCGATGCCGTTTGCGGCGAATGATGAGATGGGACCGTTCGCGGTCGGCTGCCGTTCGTGGCAAATGATGATCGTTCGCGACCAAGTGCCGTTCAAGGCGAGTGGTGACCGTTCGAGGTCGGATTTCATAATCAGTGAGCCATGACCGTTCGCGATCGATGGCGTTCGAGGCAGGAAGTGATCGTTCGCGATCGTGTGCTGTTCGAGGCGAATCTGTGACCGTTCGCGGTCGGGTTTCAGACCTCAAGTGACGACCGTTCGCGATCAAGCCATTTGAGGTGAAGTGAGTTGTGACTGTTCGAAGTCGGATGCCGTTCGAGGCGATTTGTGCGCCCGGGAGGGCTTGGTGTTATCGATGCCAGGGTCACGTTCGGGTGAGTTCGTGGATCGTTTGCATGGGCGGTCCATCGCCGTCTCAGTGCATACCTAGGGATCGTTCGCGACCCCATACATGTGTGCGTAGCTTAGTCATTCCAGAGTTATCAAAATCAAATAATTATTAAACAGATGAGTTCCAAAAACAATGTCCAAATAAACAAAGTCCAAACGTTCAAATCAAAATGAAACGAAAGTAAAGCATGGATGTCAAAGTGTAAGTTCCCACTACGAAACGGTCGATGATCACTCAGAGCATGCCTGGAGATCGTTCGCGATCTCGCGCATGTGTAAATGATTTAATTGCGGTAGTGGAAGCTTACGACTTGTTCATCGTTACCTTACTCAATTGATAACCATACGGTGCCTTGATTCGGGGTCGCCCCTAGCTGATGTGGACGGTGGTCGTTCTGGTTCCGCCACAGGAGCTCGTCTCCTTACATATTGAAGGAGCATACCGTTCCTGATATGCCCTTCCACCTCATCCTTCAGGTACCTACAATCATTAGTATTATGACCATTTAATTCATGGAATACACAGAACTTATCTGATTTCCTTTCGTCAGAGGTAGGGTCCCTTCGCATCGCCTACGGTACGGAATCTGTTCTTTGGTATCCTGATAAATTCGTTCCAGGCTCTCGTTCAACTCAGTGTAGGTGGTGAATCGCGGCTCCCTTCGTTGCCGCTTCGATCTGCCTCTGTCATTCTCAATCTTTCTTTTACCTCTATCCTTGTCCGAATCCTTTTTAAGAGGCTTTTCGTCTCTAAATGCAAAAATTTCTATCCCATCTCTTTCTTCTCTCTCGGCATTCGCATCTTCTAATCGTAAAAACTTTTCTGCTTCATGATAGAATTCCTCCAGATCTGTGGGTGGATCTTTAGTCAATGAATTCTTGAACTCTGTGCCGTCAGCTATTCCGGACACAGCTGCCATTACCACCATGGATGGATCCGCTCTATCCACTGAAGCTGCTGCTGCATTAAATCGTGCTAGATAACTTCTCAAGGTCTCTCCGGCCTTCTGCTTTAGGGTTGCCAGAGTCATCACGTTCTTGGGTCTTGTAATATGAACCCTGAATTGCCTCATAAATCTCTCTACTAAACCATTCCAAGTTCCGATGGATCCGTTCTCCAACTGTCTAAACCATAGTGCAGCGATATCTGTCAAGTATAATGGAAAACACCGGGCCATAACCTCCTCCAATGCCCCCAGTACTTCCATATGCCTCATATATTTTGTCAGGTGGACCGTGGAGTCCGTTCTCCCGTCATACATATCCAACGATGGTAGTTTGAAATCAGGTGGGTTCCTAGCTTGCCTGATTGATGAAGTAAAAGGGCTTCTATTAACATCTTCCAAATCTTTGTTCACCATACCGCCTCTCAAAGCTCTCCTAACTATCTCTGCTAATCGGTCATTGTCTCCGAGATGTAATCCTTGTTCACTACTTCCAACCTGCCCCCCGAGTTCACGAGGTAACTCCGGGATCTGCCCCCTTCACTGAGCGTTTGCATCTCTACTACTACCGGGTTGCGCAGATGCTCCCCTTTCTCTCTCCGAAACTGGATCAACGTTCTCCAAGGGTGTGCCCCCTAATCCAGGTGCTACTCCGGATGGTCCTGCTCCGTTCTGGACTCCATTGGCTTCCCTATTCTGTGCTCCGAGCTGTCCTATCTGTTGGAGTAAACTCTGAATCATGTCCTCTTGCCTCTTCATCATAGTTTCCATCTCATCCCTAGTGATGTATATCGATGGTTGATTCGCTCCTGAGGAAGCCTCTTGGCTTCCTTGTGGTTCGCTTCTCTCAGGCCTTGGCCTCCTACTTGATTGTCTTGCCATAATTCCTAAATCTGAACTCCTGGATTTCCGAATTCAACTTCTTCCTGAATTAGTTCTCAGTGAAAGCACCAAAATGTTTGCGCCAAAATTGGTCACAAACACCCAAAGTCGTGAAAGCACCCGTTTACGTAATCAATCCGATAATATTCAACACAGAACCCAGCAACAATCAATATGTAATTCAGCTCTAAGTAACAAATTACAGTAATTCACAAGCAACAATCACAAACACAGGATTTATAGTGGTTCGGCGTTCGTGCCTACGTCCACTTTGAAGGTTTTCTCTTTATTGCTTTACTCGATTCAATCGATTACAATGAATTGCAGCTGACAATTGCTTTTAAATCTGAATACAACAGCGATTCTGATAATTAAACTTGAATCCGGCAGAGTCTTGGCGTTCAATGGCAGAAGTCCCCCTTTTCTGAAGGCTTCAGGGTGCTATTTATAGGCGTTGGAGGCCCAGATCTTGCTGAAACTTCGTGAGACTCCTTCTGGCACGTGAGTGGGCCCACGCGACCGACCCCACCAAGTTTCGTCTCGATCTGACATCGGTTCGAAGTGATTTCGAACCCATCAACAAATGGTCCAATCGAGCTGAAACTTGGCAGGAACAATCTTTATCTCATATGGAAGCTACTGTGAAAATTTGGTTGCATTTGGATTTGTGGTTTAGGAGATATGATCGGTTCGAAATGGAGATTTCTTGGTTAGCTGTGTGTTTCGAACCGATCATTTCGAAACCAGGGGCTCGAACCCATGTACGCACGTGTTTCTGCAGTGACGTGGCGCGCACTCCACGCGTCGATCCAGATTTATCTCCGAGTTGACCGCTTCGAATCCATGGATTTCGCTGACTTCGTATCGATGACCGTTGTGTGCTTGAATCAACCAACTACATGGCTTTCGTGTGTCTAGTTCGAACCGAGGGGAGGGAGCTTCCTTCGTATCGATACTGGATACGAAATGAAGCTCCGCGATGGATTCGAAGGTTCATCGGTTCGAACTAAGCACCGGCGTGGGTGTTTCGACGCTCATCGATACGAAGATGCAACCTAATAATGGACTGATGGATTCGAACGCAATCAATTCGAAGTTAACTGTGGCCGATGGGTTCGAACATAGCAGGGGGTGATGTGTTCGAAGCAATGGGTGGGTTCGAAATGGATGGTTTCAAAGCCACGGGTTCGAAGTAGATGGGTTCGAACATCGCCTGGGTTCGAAGGAAGGCTTTAGGACGGTTTCGAACCAGATGGGTTCGAAGCGGAGGGTTTCGAGGCTGGGTACTAGCTGATGGGTTCGAACACCATGGGTTCGAAGGCAAGGGCACGGATGGTTTCGAATAGAATGGGTTCGAACTTCATGGTGTTCGAACCAGACAACGAATACTTCTCTTCACACTGAACCCATCATATCTTGAGCATACGAACTCGGATTGACTTGAAACTTGAAATGATGGCTCCTACAACCTTTCTTGTCGTGTCCTATCAATCGTGGCCTGATCCGGACTCGGGCAAAATTCATCGATATCCATAGCTAAGTGATGTATAACCAATCTCTAAGACGGACTGTTTCCCGTTTTCGACCAATCTTTTGATATCACGGCTTTGCCAAAAAGCGGGATAACAGGATGGTTCTCTTGATCTGCATCCACTGGATTTGGAGCGCTGCTGGTTGCAACGTTGTTTCCCTTGTTGGCGTCTTTTCTTGGCCTGGAATTCATGTTTCCTAGGCAATGAAGGGTGCTATTGGGAAAGAAGGTTGAATGAGGGAAGCTTTAGTTTCGAGTTCGAATTTCTCAGTGAAAGCACCAAAAATGTTTGCACTAAAAATGGGCAAACACCTCCAAGTCATGTGATTTAGTTGATTTTATGTGATACTTAACGATTCAGATGAGTTGTGTAAATATGAAAAAAGCAGGGGCTGAAATGTAAAAGACACACAGATTTATAGTGGTTCGGCCAGAACGTGCCTACGTCCACTTTATATGTTATTATCTTCTTTCTTTCAGATTACAAGTACAATGCTTTGTGTACAAGTATATGAAAGTAGTTTGAAAGTTCCTTCCGCGCTTGAGCTCTCAAACTTGTCTGCTATTGTTGTACCCCTGCCCCTCTATTTATAGAGTGAGGTAGGGGGCAGAGGTCTTGGATGTATATAGCTGCTGGTGGGCCTGGGCTGGAGCAATCTGGCCTGGCAGCATTCTGGCTCGGCGAATCCTTGGATCGGCCGTGCTTGGAGAGGTTGGAGCTCGGTCCGGTTGTGGATGGTTCGGTCCGGTGATGGTGGTTGCTGTGAGGGTTGGTCCGGTCTTGGTGGTGAAGTATGGTGGACCGGTAGTGGATGCTTGGTTCGGCATGCATGGGAGAGTCCGTGTTGAGTTCTTGGAGAAGGTTGGCTCGGTGACCGAATGGAGCTTGGCTCGGCAGTGGAGGCTTGTGACCGGATGGGGCGAATGCGTTTGGACAGGATGGGGTACGCCGAATGAGATTGAACCGGATGAGATCTTGCCCTCATTGCCGAATGGGCATAGGAACCGGATGGAATGGAGGTTGCGAATCTGGGTGAAACTGACGCTTCTCGGTCTTAAGATCTTCTGGGTGAAAATTCGCCCAACAGTTTCGAAACCATCAAAGCGCCTCACCTTCAGCTCCACCCACTTCGAATCCATCTCCTTGTTCGAACCCATCACGGAGTCATTGTTCGAACCCACCACTGAGTGCTTGTTCGAACCCATCACGGAGTCATTATTCGAACCCAACTGTGCAGCTTCATTCGAAACCACTGGGTCAACCAACCATGATGATGTGTCTTCCATCGGTTCGAATACGCCGAGATATATGGAGTCGAAGCGGTCAACACGGAGTGAAGACCGGATCGATTCGAAGTTTGCGCTCCACGTCAACGCGAAGCCACGTGCCTCCATGGATTCGAAAGGCTCGGTTCGAAACCTTGGTTTCGAAACAAACAGCCGAGCAATAAACCCAATTTCGAATCCATCATATCTCCTAACCTACTGATCCAAATGCCATGAAATTTTCACTGAAGCTTGCGTACATGTTGAAGAATGTCTACGCCAAATTTCACCTCGATTGGATGAATTCTTGATCAGTTCGAATGGAGTTCGAACCGATGCCAAAGTGGGCCCAAACTTCCTGAGACCGTGCGTGTGGGCCCCCTCGCGTGCCAGACGTGGTCTCCCGAGTTTTCAGCGAAATATCAGCAGCCTACGCCTATAAATAGAGCCCCAGGGCCAGCAGAAAAGGGATCTTCTGACTCTGAGGCGCCCAGACTCTGTCGGATCAAGATCTCCATCATCCTATATCATAACTTGATTGTTGATTTCGAATTTCCAGTTGTAACTCGCTGTTGATCGCTGTAACAACTTGTAAACATTGAAAGAGAATCAATAAAATAACAACAAACTTCACAGTGGACGTAGGTAACACGCCGAACCACTATAAATCGATTGTCTACGCATTTTCCCACAGTGTGAATTGGAGTTTTTGTAAGACAATATAAGTTTTGAACTTGCATTCTTGACTATTATCTCTTCAACGACTCCCGAAGAGTGTTGTGCCCAATTTTGACACAAACACATGCATTTCAAAAAGTCGTACGACACTGTTTCGCCATTTCGGACGGATGTAGCACCTTGCACTGTGGATGTTGCACCCTGTAGATATCGATTATTCGGACGGCCATAACTTCTGGCTCGTTTAGAGTTACTGGAGCCATAACCAGTCAGAACGAAGGCCTCAGTGAGTTCTACGGCTCTGACAGCTTTCAGCCGTCAATGGATTGTTTAATGCCCAAAAAAGACTATCTGAATCTCAATCGGGTTTACGAAGTTTTTTACCCTTCGTTTTTTCGACACGTGGATTTTTACGGTAAAACGGGATTACCGTGGCTGGTCTTCGATTTACCATTGCTGGAGAGTGGTGCACCAGGGTATCGTTTCATTTCAAATCCATGCACGCATTTCAAAAAGTCGTACGACACTGTTTCGCCATTTCGGACGGATGTTGCACCTTGCACCATAGATGTTGCACCCTGTAGATATGGATTATTCGGACGGCCATAACTTCTGCCTCGTTTAGAGTTACGGGAGCCATAACTAGTCAAAACGAAGGCCTAAGTGAGTTCTACGGCTCTGACATCTTTCAGCCGTCAATGGATTGTTTAATGCCCAAAAAAGACTATCCGAATCTCAATCGGGTCTCGGAAGATTTTTACCCTTCGTTTTTTTGACACGTGGATTTTTACGGTAAAACGGGATTACCGTGGCTCGTCTTTGATTTACCATCGCTGGAGAGTGGTGCACCATGGTACCGTTCCGTTTCAAATCCATGCACGCATTTCAAAAAGTCGTACGACACTGTTTCGCCATTTCGGACGGATGTTGCACCTTGCACCGTGGATGTTGCACCCTGTAGATATCGATTATTCGGACGGCCATAACTTCTGGCTCGTTTAGAGTTACGGGAGCCATAACTAGTCAAAACGAAGGCCTCTGTGAGTTCTACGGCTCTGACAGCTTTCAGCCGTCAATGTACTGATTAATGCCCAAAAAAAGACTATCCGAATCTCCATCGGGTCTCGGAAGTTTTTTACCCCTCGTTTTTTCGACACGTGGATTTTCACGGTAAAACGGGATTACCGTGGCTGGTCTTCGATTTACCATCGCTGGAGAGTGGTGCACCATGGTACCGTTCCGTTTCAAATCCATGCACGCATTTCAAAAAGTCGTACGACACTGTTTCGCCATTTCGGACGGATGTTGCACCCTGTAGATATCGATTATTCGGACGACCATAACTTCTGGCTCGTTTAGAGTTAAGGGAGCCATAACCAGTCAAAACGAAGGATTCAGTGAGTTCTATGGCTCTGTCAGCTTTCAGCCGTCAATGGATTGCTTAATGCCCAAAAAAGACTATCCGAATCTCAATCGGGTCTCGGAAGTTTTTTACCCTTCGTTTTTTCGACACGTGGATTTTTACGGTAAAACTGGATTACCGTGGCTGGTCTTCGATTTACCATCGCTAGAGAGTGGTGCACCATGGTACCATTCCGTTTAAAAACCATGCACGCATTTAAAAAAGTCGTACGACACTGTTTCGCCATTTCGGACGGATGTTGTACCTTGCACCGTGGATGATGCACCCTGTAGATATCGATTATTCGGACGGCCATAACTTCTGGCTCGTTTAGAGTTACGGGAGCCATAACCAGTCAAAACTAAGGCCTCAGTGAGTTCTACGGCTCTGAAAGCTTTCAGCCGTCAATGGATTGTTTAATGCCCAAAAAAGACTATCCGAATCTCAATCGGGTCTCGGAAGTTTTTTACCCTTCGTTTTTTCGACACATGGATTTTTACGGTAAAACGAGATTACCGTGGTTGGTCTTCGATTTACCATCGCTGGAGAGTGGTGCACCATGGTAATGTATTGTTTCAAATCCCTGCACGCATTTCAAAAAGTCGTACGACACTGTTTCTCCATTTCGGACGGATGTTGCACCTTGCACCATGGATGTTGCACCATGTAGATATCGATTATTCGGACGGCCATAACTTCTGCCTCGTTTAGAGTTACGGGAGCCATAACCAGTCAAAACGAAGGCCTCAGTGAGTTCTACGGCTCTGACAGCTTTCAGCCATCAATGGATTGTTTAATGCCCAAAAAAGACTATCTAAATCTCTATCGGGTCTCGGAAGTTTTTTGCCCTTCGTTTTTTCGACACATGGATTTTTACGGTAAAACGGGATTACCGTGGCTGGTCTTCGATTTACCATCGCTGGAGAGTGGTGCACCATAGTACCGTTCCGTTTCAAATCTACGCACGCATTTCAAAAAGTCGTACGACACGGTTTCGCCATTTCGGACGGAAGTTGCACCTTGCACCGTGGATGTTGCACACTGTAGATATCGATTATTCGGATGGCCATAACTTCTGGCTCGTTTAGAGTTACGAGAGCCATTACCAGTTAGAACGAAGGCCTTAGTGAGTTCTACGGCTCTGACAGCTTTCAGCCGTCAATGGATTGTTTAATGCCCAAAAAAGACTATCTGAATCTCAATCGGGTTTAGGAAGTTTTTTACCCTTCGTTTTTCGACACGTGGATTTTTACGGTAACACGGGATTACCGTGGATGGTCTTCGATTTACCATCGCTGAAGAGTGGTGCACCAGGGTATCGTTTCATTTCAAATCCATGCACGCATTTCAAAAAGTCGTACGACACTGCTTCGCCATTTCGGATGGTTGTTGCACCTTGCACCGTGGATGTTGCACCTTGTAGATATGGATTATTCGGACGGCCATAACCTACAGGGTGCAACATCCACGGTGTAAGGTGCAACAACTGTCCGAAATGGCGAAACAGTGCCGTACGACTTTTAGAAATGCGTCCGTGGATTTGAAACGAAACACTACCATGGCGTACCATGGTGCACCACTCTCCAGCGATGGTAAATCGAAGGCGAGGCATGGTAATCCTGTTTTACCGTAAAAATCCGGTGTCGAAAAAACGAAGGGTAAAAAACTTACGAGACCCGATTGAGATTCGGGATGTCCTTTTCGGGCATTAATCTATCCGTTGACGGCTGAAAGCGGTCAAAGCCGTAGAACTCACCGTGGCCTTCGTTTTGACAGGTTATAGCCCCTGTAACTCTCAACGAGGCAGAAGTTATGGCCGTCCGAATAATCGATATCTATAGGATGCAACATCTGCGGTGCAAGGTGCAACATCCGTCCGAAATGGCGAAACAGTGCCGTACGACTTTTTGAAATGCGTGCATGGATTTGGAACGGAAAAGTACCATGGTGCACCACTCTCCGGCGATGGTAAATCGAAGGCGAGCCACGGTAATCCCGTTTTACCGTTAAAATCCGGTGTCGAAAAAACGAAGGGTAAAAAACTTACGAAACCCGATTGAGATTCGGGTTTTCCTTTTAGGGAATTAATTTGTCCGTTGACGGCTGAAAGCTGTCAAAGCCGTAGAACTCAACGTGGCCTTCGTTTTGACAGGTTATGGCTCCCGTAACTCTAAACGAGGCAGAAGTTATGGCCGTTCGAATAATCGATATCTACAGGGTGCAACATCCGCGGTGCAATGTGCAACATCCGTCTGAAATGGAAAAACAGTGTCGTACGACTTTTAGAAATGCGTGCATGGATTTGAAACGGAACAGTACCACGGTGCACAACTCTCCAGCGATGGTAAATCGAAGACGAGGCACGGTAATCCCGTTTTACCGTAAAAATCCGGTATCAAAAAAACGAAGGGTAAAAAACTTACGAGACCTTATTGAGATTCGAGTTGTCATTTTTGGGCATTAATATATTCGTTGACGGCCGAAAGCTGTCAAAACCATAGAACTCACCGTGGCCTTCGTTTTGACAGTTTATGGTTCCCGTAGCTCTAAACGAGCCAGAAGTTATGGTCGTCCGAATAATCGATATCTACAGGCTGCAACATCCGCGGTGCAAGGTGCAACATCTGTCCGAAATGGGGAAACAGTGCCGTACGACTTTTAGAAATGCATGCATGGATTTGAAACGGAACAATACCATGGTGCACCACTCTCTAGCAATGGTAAATCGAAGGCGAGCCACGGTAATCCCGTTTTACCGTTAAAATCCGGGGTCGAAAAAACGAAGGGTAAAAAACTTACGAGACCCGATTGAGATTCGGGTTGTCCTTTTAGGGAATTAAGTTGTTCGTTGATGGCTGAAAGCTGTCAAAGCTATAGAACTCATTGTGGACTTCGTTTTGACAGGTTATGGCTCCCGTAACTCTAAACGAGCCAGAAGTTATGGCCGTCTGAATAATCGATATCTACAGGCGCAACATCCGCGGTGCAAGGTGCAACATCCGTCCGAAATGGCGAAACAGTGTCGTATGACTTTTAGAAATGCGTTCATGGATTTGAAATGGAACAGTATCATGGTGCACCACTCTCCAGCAATGGTAAATTGAAGGCGAGGCACGGTAATCCCGTTTTACCGTAAAAATCCGGTGTCGAAAAAACGAAGGGTAAAAAACTTACGTGACCCGATTGAGATTCGGGATGTCCTTTTCGGGCATTCATATATCCGTTGACGGCTGAAAGCTGTCAAAGCCTTAGAACTCAGTGTGGCCTTCGTTTTGACAGGTTACGGCTCCCGCAACTCTCAACGAGCCAGAAGTTATGGCCGTCCGAATAATCGATATCTACAGGGTGCAACATCCGCGGCGCAAGGTGCAACATCCGTTCGAAATGGCGAAACAGTGCCGTACAACTTTTAGAAATACGTGCATGGATTTGAAAAGGAATGGTACCACGGTGCACCACTCTCCAGCGATGGTAAATCGAAGACGAGCCACGGTAATCCCGTTTTACCATTAAAATCCGGTGTCGAAAAAGAAGGGTAAAAAACTTAGGAGACCCGATTGAGATTCGGGTTGTTCTTTTTGGGCATTAATCTATCCGTTGACGGCTGAAAGCTGTCAAAGCCGTAGAACTCACCGTGGCCTTCGTTTTGATATGTTATAGCTCCCGTAACTCTCAATGAGCCAGTAGTCATGGCCGTCCGAATAATCGATATCTACAGGGTGCAACATCCGCGGTGCAAGGTGCAACATCCGTCCGAAATGGCGAACAGTGCCGTACGACTTTTAGAAATGCGTGCATGGATTTGAAATGGAACAATACCATTGTGCACCACTCTCCAGCGATGGTAAATCGAAGACGAGCCACGGTAATCCCGTTTTACCGTTAAAATCCGGTGTCGAATAAACGAAGGGTAAAAAACTTACGAGACCCGATTGAGATTCGGGTTGTCCTTTTTGGGCATTAATCTACCCGTTGACGGCTGAAAGCTATCAAAGCTGTAGAACTCACCGTGGCCTACGTTTTGACAGGTTATGGCTCCCATAACTCTAAACAAGCCAGAAGTTATGACCGTCCGAATAATCGATATCTACAGGGTGCAACATCAACGGTGCAAGGTGCAACATCCGTCCGAAATGGCGAAACAATGCCGTACGACTTTTAGAAATGCGTGCATGGATTTGAAACGGAACAGTACCACGGTGCACCACTCTTCAGCGATGGTAAATCGAAGACGAGCCACGGTAATCCCGTTTTACCGTTAAAATCCGGTGTCGAAAAAACGAAGGGTAAAAAACTTACGAGACTCGATTGAGATTCGGGTCGTCATTTTGGGGCATTAATCTATCCGTTGACGGCTGAAAGCTGTCAAAGCCATAGAACTCACCGTGGCCTTCGTTTTGACAGGTTATGGCTCCCGTAGCTCTAAACGAGCCAGAAGTTATGGCCGTCCGAATAATCGATATCTACAGGGTGCAACATCCGCGGTGCAAGGTGCAACATCTGTCCGAAATGGCGAAACAGTGTCGTACGACTTTTAGAAATGAGTGCGTGGATTTGAAATGGAACAGTACCATGGTGCACCACTCTCCAACGATGGTAAATCGAAGACGAGCCACGGAAATCCCGTTTTACCGTAAAAATCCGGTGTCGAAAAAACGAAGGGTAAAAAACTTACGTGACCCGATTGAGATTCGGGTTGTCGTTTTTGGGCGTTAATCTATCCATTGACGGCTGAAAGCTGTCAAAGCCGTAGAACTCACCGTGGCCTTTGTTTTGACAGGTTATAGCTCCCGTAACTCCAAACGAGCCAGAAGTTATGGCCGTCCAAATAATCGGTATCTACAGGGTGCAACATCCGCGGTGCAAGGGGCAACATCCGTCCGAAATGGCGAAACAGTGCCGTACGACTTTTAGAAATGCGTGCATGGATTTGAAACGGAACAGTACCATGGTGTACCACTCTCCAGCGATAGTAAATCGAAGGCGAGCCACGGAAATCCCGTTTTACCGTAAAAATCCGGTGTCGAAAAAACGAAGGGTAAAAAACTTACGAGACCCGATTGAGATTCGGGTTGTCCTTTTTGGGTATTAGTTTATCCTTTGACGGCTGAAAGCAGTCAAAGCCATATAACTCACAGTGGCCTTTGTTTTGATAGGTTATGGCTCCCGTAACTCTCAACGAGCCAGAAGTTATGGCTGTCCGAATAATCGATATTTATAGGGTGCAACATCCGCGGTGCAGGGTGCAACATCCGTCCGAAATGGCGAAACAGTGTCGTACGACTTTTAGAAATGCGTGCATGGATTTGAAACGGAACAGTACCATGGTGCACCACTCTCCAGCGATGGTCTATCGAAGGCAAGGCACGGTAATGCCGTTTTACTGTAAAAATCCGGTGTCGAAAAAACGAAGGGTAAAAAACTTACGAGACCCGATTAAGATTCGGGTTGTCCTTTTAGGGAAGTAATTTGTCCGTTGATGGCTGAAAGCTATCAAAGCCATAGAACTCACCGTGGCCTTCGTTTTGACAGGTTATGGCTCCCGTAACTCTAAATGAGGCAGAAGTTATGGCCGTCCGAATAATCGATATCTACCGGGTGCAACATCCGCGGTGCAAGGTGCAACATCCGTCGGAAATGGCGAAACAGTGTCGTACGACTGTTAGAAATGCGTGCATGGATTTGAAACGGAACAGTACCACGGTGCACCACTCTCCAGCGATGGTAAATCGAAGACGAGGCACGGTAATCCCGTTTTACCGTACAAATCCGGTGTCGAAAAAACGAAGGGTAAAAAACTTACGAGACCCGATTGAGATTCGGGTTGTCCTTTTTGGTCATTAATCTATCCGTTGACGGCTGAAAGCTGTCAAGGCCATAGAACTCACCGTGGCCTTCGTTTTGACAGGTTATGGCTCTCGTAACTCTAAACGAGCCAGAAGTTATGGTCGTCCGAATAATCGATATCTACAGGGTGCAACATCCGCGGTGCAAGGTGCAACATCCGTCCGAAATGACGAAACAGTGCCGTACGACTTTTAGAAATGAGTGCATGGATTTGAAACGGAACAGTACCACGGTGCACCACTCTCCAGCGATGGTAAATCGAAGACGAGCCACGGAAATCCCATTTTACCGTAAAAATCCGGTGTCGAAAAAACGAAGGGTAAAAAACTTACGAGACCCGATTGAGATTTGGGCTGTCCTTTTTGGGCATTTGTCTATCCCTTGACTGCTGAAAGCTGTCAAAGCCGTAGAACTCATTGTGGCCTTCGTTTTGACAGGTTATGGCTCCGGTAACTCTAAACGAGCCAGAAGTTATGGCCGTCCGAATAATCGATATCTACAGGGTGCAACATCCGCGGTGCAAGGTGCAACATCCGTCCGAAATGGCGAAACAGTGTCGTACGACTTTTAGAAATGCGTTCATGGATTTGAAATGGAACCGTACCATAGCGCACCACTCTCCAGCGATGTTAAATCGAAGGTGAGGCACGGTAATCCCGTTTTACCGTAAAAATCCAGTGTCGAAAAAACGAAGGGTAAAAAACTTACGAGACCCGATTAAGATTCGGGTTGTCCTTTTTGGGCATTAATCTATCCGTTGACGACTGAAAGCTGTCAAAGCCGTAGAACTCACCGTGGCCTTCGTTTTGACAGGTTATGGCTCTCGTAACTCTAAACGAGCCATAAATTATGGTCGTCCGTATAATCGATATCTACAGGGTGCAACATCTGCGGCGCAAGGTGCAACATCCGTCCGAAATGGCGAAACATTGCCGTACGACTTTTAGAAATGCGTGCATGGATTTGAAATGGAACGGTACCACGGTGCACCACTCTCCAGCGATGGTAAATCGAAGACGAGCCACGGTAATCCCGTTTTACCGTTAAAACCCGGTGTCGAAAAAAAAAGGGTAAAAAACTTACGAGACCCGATTGAGATTCGAGTTGTTCTTTTTGGGCATTAATCTATCCGTTGACGGCTGAAAGCTGTCAAATCCTTAGAACTCACCGTGGCCTTCGTTTTGACAGGTTATAGCTCCCGTAACTCTCAACGAGCCAGAAGTTATGGCCGTTCGAATAATCGATATCTATAGGGTGCAACATCCGCGGTGCAAGGAGCAACATCCGTCCGAAATGGCGAAACAGTGCCGTACGACTTTTAAAAATGCGTGCATGGATTTGAAACGGAACGGTACCATGGTGCACCACTCTCCAGCAATGGTAAATCGAAGACGAGCCACGGTAATCACGTTTTACCGTTAAAATCTGGTGTCGAAAAAACGAAGGGTAAAAAACTTACGAGACCCGATTAAGATTCGGGTTGTCATTTTTGGGCATTAATCTATCCGTTGACGGCTGAAAGCTGTCAAAGCCATAGAACTCACCGTGGCCTTCGTTTTGATAGGTTATGGCTCCCGTAGCTCTAAACGAGCCAGAAGTTATGGCCGTCCGAATAATCGATATCTACAGGGCGCAACATCCGCGGTGCAAGGTGCAACATCTGTCCGAAATGGCGAAACTGTGTCGTACGACTGTTAGAAATGCGTGCATGGATTTGAAACGGAACAGTACCACGGTGCACCACTCTCCAGCGATGGTAAATCGAAGGCGAGGCACGGTAATCCCGTTTTACCGTAAAAATCCGGCGTCGAAAAAACGAAGGGTAAAATACTTACGAGACCCAACTGAGATTCGGGTTGTCCTTCTTGGGCATTAATCTATCCGTTGACGGCTGAAAGCTGTCAAAGACGTAGAACTCACCGTTACCTTCGTTTTGATAGGTTATGGCTCCCGTAACTCTAAACGAGCCAGAAGTTATGGCCGTCCGAATAATCGATATCTACAGGGTGCAACATCCGCGGTGCAAGGTGCAACATCCGTCCGAAATGGCGAAACAGTGCCGTACGACTTTTAGATATGCGTGCATGGATTTGAAATGGAACAGTACCATGGTGCACCACTCTCCAGCGATGGTAAATTGAAGGCGAGCCACGAAAATCCCGTTTTACCGTAAAAATCCGATGTCGAAAAAACGAAGGGTAAAAAACTTACGAGACCCGATTGAGATTCGGGTTGTCCTTTTTGGGCATTAATCTAACCTTTGACGGCTGAAAGAAGTCAAAGCCGTAGAACTCACCGTGGCCTTCGTTTTGACAGGTTATGGCTCCCGTAACTCTCAACGAGCCAGAAGTTATGGCTGTCCGAATAATCGATATTTACAGGGTGCAACATCCGCGGTGCAGGGTGCAACATCCATCCGAAATGGCGAAACAGTGTTGTACGACTTTTAGAAATGCGTGCATGGATTTGAAATGGAACAGTACCATGGTGCACCACTCTCCAGCGATGGTAAATCGAAGGCGAGGCACGGTAATCCCGTTTTACCGTAGAAATCCGGTGTCGAAAAAATGAAGGGAAAAAAACTTACGAGACCCGATTGAGATTCGGGTTGTCCTTTTAGGGAATTAATTTGTCCGTTGACGGCTGAGAGCTGTCAAAGCCAAAGAACTCACCGTGGACTTCGTTTTGACAGGTTATGGCTCCCGTAACTCTAAACGAGGCAGAAGTTATGGCCGTCCGAATAATCGATTTCTACAGGGTGAAACATCCGCGGTGCAAGGTGCAACATCCGTCCGAAATGGCGAAACAGTGCCGTACGACTATTAGAAATGCGTGCATGGATTTGAAACGGAACAGTACCACGGTGCACCACTCTCCAGCGATGGTAAATCGAAGAGGACGCACGGTAATCCCATTTTACCGTAAAAATCCGGTGTCGAAAAAACGAAGGGTAAAAACTTACGAGACCCGATTGAGATTCGGGTTGTCATTTTTGGGCATTAATCTATCCGTTGACGGCTGAAAGCAGTCAAAGCCGTAGAACTCACCATGGCCTTTGTTTTGACAGGTTATGGCTCCCATAACTCTAAACGAGCCAGAAGTTATGGCCGTCCGAATAATCGATATCTACAGGGTGCAACATCCGCGGTGCAAGGTGCAACATCCGTCCGAAATGGCGAAACAGTGTCGTACGACTTATAGAAATGAGTGCATGGAATTGAAATGGAACAGTACCATGGTGCACCACTCTCCAGCGATGGTAAATCGATGACGAGCCACAGAAATCCCGTTTTACCGTAAAAATCCACGTGTCGAAAAAACGAAGGGTAAAAAACTTACGAGACCCGATTGAGATTCGGGTTGTCCTTTTTGGGCATTTATCTATCCGTTGACGGCTGAAAGCTGTCAAAGCCTTAGAACTCATCGTGGCCTTCGTTTTGACAGGTTATCGCTCCGATAACTCTAAACGAGCCAGAATTTATGGCCGTCCGAATAATCGATATCTACAGGGTGCAACATCCCCGGTGCAAGGTGCAACGTCCGTCCGAAATGGCGAAACAGTGTCGTACGACTTTTAGAAATGCGTGCATGGATTTGAAAAAGAACAGTACCATAGTGCACTACTCTCCAGCGATGGTAAATCGAAGTTGAGGCACGGTAATCCAGTTTTACCATAAAAATCCGGTGTCGAAAAAACGAAGGGTAAAAAACTTACGAGACCCGATTGCGATTCGGGTTGTCCTTTTCTGGCGTTAATCTATCTGTTGATGGTTGAAAGCTCTTGTTGTCCCATTTTTGGTCAAAACTGGGATATCAACAAATGGACGAGGAATGATGGATATCAGGATTGGAGATCAGTTGGAATCATGGCTACGATCGATATCTTCAAAATTTGGCTGAACTCCGATCGGGACGAAATTAATTGGAGATGATGATAAGGATTAGGAAAGGCTATGTTTCAAATTTCAGGTTAATCGGAGTTCATATGAAGGAGATATAATCGATGCAAGGTAGGAAGGGTATGGCTGTTCGAACCCATCAAGGTGTTCGTTTCGAACCCTTCAGGTTCGAATCGATCGAAGGCATACAAGGTTCGAATCGATACACTTCGTATCGATTGGTATGGATTCGGCTCTAAGAAGTTCGCGTTAGGTGTTGGTTCGACTCGATAACGTTCGTATCGGTCGAAGGCGAAGCAAGGTGAAGGACTTCGAATCGATACACTTCGTATCGATTGGCATGGACGAGACTCGGTTACTTCGTATCGATCCGAAAGAAATGTGGAGGTTGTTCGAATCGATTCCCTTCATATCAATTAGGTTGGAATGGCTTCGAATTAATGTACTTCGCCTCGACGTAATGTGACGGAATGGATGCGCGGATGTTCTTCGTATCGCTCAGTATTGGATCGATACGAAAAGGAAGTGTTTGGATTCTAGCTGAGTGGTTCGTACCAATCATTTGAGAACCAATGCAAGGAAAGCGTTCACGAAGGAGATGGATTCGAAGCAATGGATTCGAAGGAGATGGACTCGAAGCAATGGAATCGAAGGAGATGGATTCGAAGGAGGTGGGTTCGAAGCATGGGTTCGAACCAGGCAGAGCACACAGAACTTTGAAATTGAATCGATCATATCTTCCAAACCATTGATCCAAATGCTATGAAATTTTCACAGAAGCATACATACATGTTGAAGAATGTTCTTACCAAATTTCACCACGATTGGACATTTCCTTGATCGATTCGAACCAAGGGTCGAATCGATCCTAATGTGGGCCCGGACCTCCATATTTCGGGCGAGTGGGCCCCCTCACGTGCCTGAAGCGGTCTTCCCGGATTTTAGGAGAAATATCAGCCTCCTACGCTTATAAATAGAGCCCCTGATCATTCAGAAAAGGGCCGGAGATTCTAGAGAGAGAAAGCACGCCCGGACGCTGCCAGAATCATTCCATATCATCATTGCAGCTATTTATTTCAAGTTTTGGACTTTGTAACTGCTGTAATCATCTGTAATCATCGAGGATAATCAATAAAAGGATAAAAACTTTGGAGTGGACGTAGGCCGGAGATAGCTGAACCACTATAAAACTTGAGTCTCTGTTCTTTACTTTGGGATTACTGTTTAATATTCACTGAGATCTGAGATTTGTGTTTGAATATTATTGATTTGTATTCATACACTGGTGCTTTCACGATATTCGGGGTTTGTGACCAATTTTGGCACAAACACTTTGGTGCTTTCACTGAGAACGACTAGCACCCGCTACATCGGATTTGAAAGTTGGATTTGAAGATTTTAAAGAGTTTGGATTCAAGGGCAATGACTAGGAAAAATAGTAGAAGGCAAAGGGCTGAGAGAAGCCAACAGGAAGGAAATCAACAAGCATCCTCCGGAGCTGGGGAAGGACAGGCTTCAATCTACATAACTCGGGATGAAATGGAAGCTATGACGAATTCTTTGCAGGAGAAATTGTTGAAGAGCCAACAGGAAATGATGCAGACTTTCTTCGAGCAAATGAGAGCTGCAGGGATGCAGAACTTGGGAACACCTACAGCCGCTGCGGATGCAGGACAGGGGACTAGGGTCATGGAACCCAATGGAGGACGATATATGGAGCCAGAAGGCAATCAACAAGGGCTTGGGGGCAGGTCCTCGGGATCCAAGATAGGAGGACCTTTGGAAGGAGTTCAACAAGCTAGAGCTAACGTTGCAGCTAGTGAACCACACGAGGAATATGTGCCAGAGTTCCCTCGAGGGCATGGGGGGCAACCCCCAACAGACAATACCGGATTAGTGGAAATCATCAGAAGAATTGTGCGAGGAGGTTTGACAAACGGAGACTTGGAAGGAGTGAATAGGAGTCCATTTTCTCGGGAAATAAGGATGGCTCAGAATCCACCTAAGTTTAAGCTACCTAGCGTGGAGGTTTATGATGGCAAGGCAGACCCAACTGATCACTTGATGAGATACACCAGACACATAGAGGTGCTGGGGGCATCGGAGGAAGTGATGGCCCGATGCTTCCCCTTGTATCTGACGGACTTAGCTGCAATGTGGTTTAGGCAGCTTGGAGAAGGATCTATCAGGACTTGGAGGGAATTGGTGGAAAAGTTTTTGGGACAGTTTCGGGTTCACGTCAAGAGGCCGAAGAATGTGATGACGTTGACATCGGTGAAGCAAAGGATGGATGAATCGCTTAGAGCTTTTCTAACTCGATTCAGTGCGGCAGTCGCTTCGGTGGATCGGCCTGATCCATCGATGGTTTTAATGGCAGCAGTATCAGGGGTAAGGGAGGACTCGGATTTCAAGGTATCTCTGATACGAGATCCCCCATAGGATCTCGACGAAATCTTTCACGAGGCAGAAAGGTTCCTTCGACAGGAAGATGCGAGTACGGATTTAAAGGTGCAAAGGGTTAATGCCACTCAGGATGTAGGACCATCCAGGAAAGGTTTGGACAAAGACAAAGGGAAAAGGAAGTTGGACGATGATTCTGGAAACGCTAAGAAGCGATGGAAGGATCCAAAGTTTTCCACATACACAGGATTGAATGAGACGCTGGAGCGGATATACATGGATACTCGGTATCGCCTTCCTTACCGGAGGCCGGCTAGGAGAGAACCATCAGAATGGGAAAGGACATCAGGAAGGCACTGCCTCTTCCACGATTTAGATGGACACGATACCAACAGCTGCAGGCACATAAAGGATATAATCGAGGAGCATGTAAGGAATGGACAGTTACGGCAATATATCGGAACTCGGAATGCAACGGTGGAGCAGGAGCAACCACCGACAACCTCTCGCCGTGATGATGGGAGGCCCAGGGATGATGGTCGATTGATCATCCACTGATCAGGATAATGTGAAATAAGTAGCGAACTACTGGCAAGCAACCAAGTCATTTACACATGTATGGGGACGGAGATAGCCCCTAGGCATGCTCTGAATGATGATAAATTGTGATGCCGTGGTTTGTGAAATCTGCTTTTCTGTTTTGGGTTGGACACTTGCTTTTCTTATTTGGTTTTGGAGTTTTGTTTGAACTCCTAGTTTTCGTTTGCTTTCTGGTTTGGATTTTCTTTTGGATGACTGATTTCTATTTTGGATGCTGGTTTGAATTTTTGATTTTTTGATTTGATTTGGATTTTGGATTGGATTTTGATTGGATTTTCATCTGGTTTTTGATAAACGGTCGTTGGGTATGGATTATGCCTGGCAAGGGGTGAGTCACTTTGCCCGAACGTGGTAAACTGACTCATTCAGGTCGTCGAGTATGGACTATGCTCAACAAGGGTCTGGAGTGACTAGGATTCGGCCTAGGACTTAGGCCCTGTATTATCAATTGTTATTTCAGGTCGTTGAGTATGGACTATGCTCAACAAGGGTCCGGAGAGACCAGGATTCGGCTTAGGACTTAAGCCATGGCTTAGCTTAACGTCCAGGGACACTGGACCAAGGTCGTCAAGTGTGGATTGCGCTTGGCAGGAACCCGGAGAGGTTAGCTCAACGTCCAAGGACACTGGACCACGGTCGTCAGGTGTGGATTGTGCTTGGCAAGGACCCGGAGAGGTTATGGATTTGGATATTGACCCGGAGAGGTCCTGGATCGGGTTATTGGCTATTGGATAAGGATGAATTAAGACTCGGCTGCCGAGTTCGGATGGATATGGAATTGGCTAAGGCATTGGTTACGGGATTTGGAATTGGGCGTCGACTCGAAGCAGTCAAGGATGACATACTCTGGCGATATGGTTATGGACTTCGGATATTGGATTTGAAACTATTCAAAACACGCCTTGCTATCACAAGGCATGTTTTGGGGGGGAAAGTGTTATCCCATTTTTGGTCAAAACTGGGATATCAACAAATGGACGAGGAATGATCGATATCAGGATTGGAGATTAGTTGGAATCATGGCTACGATCGATATCGTCAAAATTCGGCTGAACTGCGATCGGGACGAAATTAATTGGAGATGATGATAAGGATTAGGAAAGGCTATGTTTCAAATTTCAGGTTAATCGGAGTTCATATGAAGGAGATATGATCGATGCAAGGTAGGAAGGGCATGGCTGTTCGAACCCATCAAGGTGTTCGTTTCGAACCCATCAGGTTCGAATCGATCAAAGGCATACAATGTTCGAATCGATAAACTTCATATCGATTGGTATGGATTCGGCTCTAAGAAGTTCACGTTAGGTGTTGGTTCGACTCGATAACGTTCGTATCGGTCAACGGCAAAGCAAGGTGAAGGACTTCGAATCGATACACTTCATATCGATTGGCATGGACGAGACTTGGTTACTACGTATCGATCCGAAAGAAATGTGGAGGTTCTTCGAATCGATTCCCTTCATATCAATTAGGTTGGAATGGCTTCGAATCGATGTACTTCGCCTCGACGTAATGTGACGGAATGGATGCGCGGTGCTCTTCGTATCGCTCAGTATTGGATCGATACGAAAAGGAAGTGTTTGGATTCCAGCCGAGTGGTTCGTACCAATCGTTTGAGAACCAATGCAAGGAAAGCGTTCACAAAGGAGATGGATTCGAAGCAATGGATTCGAAGGAGATGGACTTAAAGCAATGGAGTCGAAGGAGATGGATTCGGAGGAGATGGATTCGAACGAGATGGATTCGAAGGAGGTGGGTTCGAAGCATGGGTTCGAACCAGGCAGAGCACACAGAACTTTGAACTTGAATCGATCATATCTTCCATACGTGTTTAAGAATGTTCTCACCAAATTTCACCACTATTGGACATTTCCTTGATCGATTCGAACCAAGGGTCGAAACGATCCTGATGTGGGCCCGGATCTCCAGATTTCGGGGCGAGTGGATCCCCTCACGTGCCTGAAGCGGTCTTCCCAGATTTTAGGAGAAATATCAGCCTCCAAAGCTTATAAATAGAGCCCCTGATCATTCAAAAGAGGGGTCGGAGATTCTAGAGAGAGAAAGCACAGCCGGACGCTGCCAGAAACATTCCATATCATCATTGGAGCTATTTATTTCAAGTTTTGGACTTTGTAACTGCTGTAATCATCTGTAATCATCAAGGATAATCAATAAAAGGATAAAAACTTTGGAGTTGACGTAGGCCGGAGATAGCCGAACCACTATAAAACTTGTGTCTCTGTTCTTTACTTTGGGATTACTGTTTAATATTTGCTGAGATCTGAGATTTGTGTTTGAATATTATTGATTTGTATTCGTACACTTGTGCCTTCACGATATTTGAGGTTTGTGACCATTTTTGGCACAAACAGCTCTCAAAGCCGTAGAACTCACCGTGGCCTTCGTTTGACAGGTTATGGCTTCCATAACTCTAAATGAGCCAGAAGTTATGGCCGTCCGAATAATCGATATCTACAGGGAGCAACATCCGCGGTGCAAGGTGCAACATCCGTCCGAAATGGCGAAACAGCGCTGTACGACTTTTAGAAACGCGTGCATGGATTTGAAACGGAACAGTACCACTGTGCACCACTCTCCAGCGATGGTAAATCGAAGACGAGCCACGGTAATCCCGTTTTACCGTTAAAATCCGAGGTCGAAAAAACGAAGGGTAAAAAACTTACGAGACCCGATTGAGATTCGTGTTGTCCTTTTCGGGCATTAACCTATCCGTTGATGGCTGAAAGCTGTCAAAGCCGTAGTACTCACTGTGGCCTTCGTTTTGACAGGTTATGGCTCCCGTAACTCTAAACGAGCCAGAAGTTATGGCCGTCCGAATAAACGATATCTATAGGGTGCAACATCCGCGGCGCAGGGTGAAACTTCCGTTCGAAATGGCGAAACAGTGCCGTACGACTTTTAGAAATGCGTGCATGGATTTGAAACGGAATATACCACGGTGCACCACTCTTCAGCGATGGTAAATCGAAGACGAGCCACGGTAATTCCGTTTTACCGTTAAAATCCGGTGTCGAAAAAACGAAGGGTAAAAAACTTACGAGACCCGATAGAGATTCGGATTGTCCTTTTCGGGCATTAATCAATCCGTTGACGGCTAAAAGCTGTCAAACCCGTAGAACTAATCGTGCCCTTCGTTTTGACAGGTTATGGCTCCCGTAACTCTAAACGAGCCAGAAGTTATGGCCGTCCGAATAATCGATATCTACAGGGTGCAACATCCGCGGTGCAAGGTGCAACATCCGTCCGAAATGGCGAAACAGTGCCGTATGACTGTTAGAAATGCGTGTATGGATTTGAAACGAAACAGTACCACGTTCACCACTCTCCAGCGATAGTAAATCGAAGACGACGCACGGTAATCCCGTTTTACCGTAAAAATCCGATGTCGAAAAAACGAAGGGTAAAAAACTTACGAGACCCGATAGAGATTCGGGATGTCACTTTTGGGCATTAATCTATCCGTTGACGGTTGAAAGCAGTCAAAGCCGTAGAACACACCGTGGCCTTCGTTTTGACAGGTCATGGCTCCCGCAACTCTAAACGAGCCAGAAGTTATGGCCGTCCGAATAATCGATATCTACAGGGTGCAACATCCAAAGTGCAAGGTGCAACATCCGTCCGAAATGGCGAAACAGTGCCGTACGACTTTTAGAAATGAGTGCATGGATTTGAAACGAACAGTACCATGGTGCACCACTCTCCAGCGACGGTAAATCGAAGACGAGCCACGGAAATCCCGTTTTACCGTAAAAATCCGGTGTCGAAAAAATGAAGGGTAAAAAACTTACGAGACCCGATTGTGATTCGGGTTGTCCTTTTTGGGCATTTATCTATCCGTTGACGGCTGAAAGCTATCAAAGCCGTAGAACTCATCGTGGCCTTCGTTTTGACAGGTTATGGCTCCGGTAACTCTAAACGAGCCAGAAGTAATGGCCGTCCGAATAATCGATATCTACAGGGTGCAATATCCGCGGTGCAAGGTACAACATCCGTCTGAAAGGGAGAAACAGTGTCGTACGACTTTTAGAAATGTGTGCATAGATTTGAAACGGAACAGTACCATAGTGCACCACTCTCCAGCGATGGTAAATCGAAGGTGAGGCATGGTAATCCCGTTTTACCGTAAAAATCCGGTGCCGAAAAAACGAAGTGTAAAAAACTTACGAGACCCGATTGAGATTCGGGTTGTCCTTTTTGGGCATTAATCTATCCGTTGATGGTTGAAAGCTCTCAAAGCCGTAGAACTCACCGTGACCTTCGTTTTAACAGGTTATGGCTTCCGTAACTCTAAACGAGCTGAATAATCGATATATACAGGGTGCAACATCCGCGGTGCAAGGTGCAACATCCGTCCGAAATGGCGAAACAGTGTCGTACGACTTTTAGAAATGCGTGCATGGATTTGAAATGGAACAGTACCGCGGTGCATGACTCTCCAGCGATGGTAAATCGAAGACGAGCCACGGTAATCTCGTTTTACCGTTAAAATCCGGTGTCGAAAAAACGAATGGTAAAAAACTTACGAGACCCGATTGAGATTCGGGTTGTCCTTTTCGGGCATCAATCTATCCATTGACGGCTGAAAGCTGTCAAAGCCGTAGAACTCACCGTGGCCTTCGTTTTGACAGGTTATGGCTCCCGTAACTCTAAACGAGCCAGAAGTTATGGCCGTCCGAATAATCGATATCTACAGGGTGCAACATCCGCGGCGCAGGGTGCAACATCCGTCCGAAATGGCGAAACAGTGCCGTACGACTTTTAGAAATGCATGCATGGATTTGAAACGGAACTGTACCGTGGTGCACCACTCTCCAGCGATGGTAAATCGAAGACGAGGCTCGGTTATCCCGTTTTACCGTTAAAATCCTGTGTCGAAAAAACGAAGGGTAAAAAACTTACGAGACCCGATTGAGATTCGGGTTGTCCTTTTTGGGCATTAATCTATCCGTTGACAGCAGAAAGCTGTCAAAACCGTAGAACTAATCGTGGCCTTCGTTTTGACAGGAAATGGCTCCCGTAACTCTAAACGAGACAGAAGTTATGGCCGTCCGAATAATCGATATCTACAGGGTGCAACCTCCGCAGTGCAAGGTGCAACATCCGTCCGAAATGGCGAAACAGTGCCGTACGACTTATAGAAATGCGTGAATGGATTTGAAACGGAACAGTACCATGGTGCACCACTCTCCAGCGATGGTAAATCGAAGGCGAGCCACGGTAATCCCGTTTTACCGTAAAAATCTGGTGTCGAAAAAACGAAGGGTAAAAAACTTACGAGACCCGATTGAGATTCGGGTTGTCCTTTTTGGGCATTAATCTATCCGTTGACGGCTGAAAGCTGTCATAGCCGTAGAACTCATCGCGGTCTTCGTTTTGACAGGTTATGTCTCCCATAACTCTAAACGAGCCAGAAGTTATGGTCGTCCGAATAATCGATATCTACAGGGTGCAACATCCGCGGTGCAAGGTGCAACATCCGTCCGAAATGGAAAAACAGTGCCGTACGACTTTTAGAAATGCATGCATGGATTTGAAACGGAACAGTACGACGGTGCACCACTCCCTAGCGATGGTCAATCGAAGACGAGGCACGGTAATCCCGTTTTACCGTAAAAATCCGGTGTCGAAAAAACGTAGGGTAAAAAACTTACGAGACCCGATTGAGATTCGGGTTGTCCTTTTTAGGCATTAATCTATCCATTGACGGCTGAAAGCTGTCAAAGCCGTAGAACTCACCGTGGCCTTCGTTTTGACAGGTTGTGGCTCCCGTAACTCTAAACGAGGCAGAAGTTATGGCCGTCTGAATAATCGATATCTACAGGGTGCAACATCCGCGGTGCAAGGTGCAACATCCGTCCGAAATGGCGAAACAGTGCCGTACAACTTTTAGAAATGCGTGCATGGATTTGAAACGGAACAGTACCATGGTGTACCACTCTCCAGCGATGTAAATCGAAGGCGAGCCACGGTAATCCCGTTTTACTGTAAAATCCGGTGTCGAAAAAACGAAGGGTAAAAAACTTACGAGACCCGATTGAGATTCGGGTTGTCCTTTTCGGTCATTAATCTATCCGTTGATGGCTGAAAGTGGTCAAAGCCGTAAAACTCACCGTGGCCTTCGTTTTTAGAGGTTGTGGCTCTCGTAACTCTAAACGAGCCAGAAGTTATGGCCGTCCAAATAGTCGATATCTACAGGGTGCAACATCCGCGGTGCAAGGTGCAACATCCGTCCGAAATGGCGAAAATTGCCGTACGACTTTTAGAAATGCGTGCATAGATTTGAAACGGAACAGTACCACGGTGCACCACTCTCCAGCGATGGTAAATCGAAGACGAGGCACGGTAATCTCGTTTTACCATAAAATCCGGTGTCAAAAAAAACGAAGGGTAAAAAACTTACGAGACCCGATTGAGATTCGGGTTGTCCTTTTTGGGCATTAATCTATCCGTTGACGGCTGAATGTTGTCAAAGCCGTAGAACTAATCGTGGCCTTCGTTTTGACAGTTTATGGCTCCCGTAACTCTAAACGAGCCAGAAGTTATGGTCGTCCGAATAATCGATATCTACAGGGTGCAACATCCGCGGTGGAAGGTGAAACATCCATTCGAAATGGTGAAACAGTGTCGTACGACTTTTAGAAATGCACGCATGGATTTGAAACGGAACAGTACCAGGGTGCACCACTCTCCAGCGATGGTAAATTGAAGGCGAAGCACGGTAATCCCGTTTTACCGTAAAAATCCGGTGTCGAAAAAACGAAGGGTAAAAAACTTACGAGACGCGATTGAGATTCGGGATGTCCTTTTCGGGCATTAATCTATCCGTTAACGGATGAAAGCAGTCAAAGCCGTAGAAATCACAATGGCCTTTGTTTTGATAGGTTATGGCTCTCGTAACTCTAAACGAGCCAGAAGTTATGGCCGTCCGAATAATCGATATCTACATGGTGCAAAATCCGCGATGCAAGGTGCAACATCCGTCCGAAATGGCGAAATATTGTCGTACGACTTTTAGAAATGCGTGCATAGATTTGAAACGGAACAGTACCATAGTGCACCACTCTCCAGCGATGGTAAATCGAAGACGAGCCACGGTAATCCCGTTTTACCGTTAAAATCCGGTGTCGAAAAAACGAAGGGTAAACAACTTACGAGACCGGATTGAGATTCGGGTTGTGCTTTCTGGGCATTAATCTATCCGTTGACGGCTGAAAGCTATCAAAGCCGTACTCACCGTGGCCTTCGTTTTGACAGGTTATGGCTCCCGTAACTCTAAACGAGCCAGAAGTTATGGCCGTCCAAATAATCGATATGTACAGGGTGCAACATCCGCGGTGCAAGGTGCAACATCCGTTCGAAATGGCAAAATAGTGCCGTACGACTTTTAGAAATGCGTGCATGGATTTGAAACGGAATAGTACCATGGTGCACCACTCTCCATCGATGGTAAATCGAAGGCGAGGCACGGTAATCCCTTTTTACCGTAAAAATCCGGTGTCGAAAAACCGAAGGGCAGAAAACTTACGAGACCCAATTGAGATTCGGGTTGTCCTTTTAGGGAATTAATAAATCCATTGACGGCTGAAAGCAGTCAAAGCCGTAGAACTCACCGTGGCCTTCGTTTTGATAGGTTATGGCTCCCGTAACTCTAAATGAGGCAGAAGTTATGGCCGTCCGAATAATCGATATCTACAGGGTGCAACATCCGCGGTGCAAGGTGCAACATCCGTCCGAAATGGCGAAACAGTGTCGTACGACTTTTAGAAATGTGTGCATGGATTTGAAACGAAATAGTACCGCGGTGCACCACTCTCCAGCGATGTTAAATCAAGGACGAGGCACGGTAATCCTGTTTTACCGTAAAAATCCGATGTCGAAAATACGAAGGGTAAAAAAACTTACGAGACCCGATTGAGATTCGGGTTGTCATTTTTGGGCATTAATCTATCCGTTGATGGCTAAAAGCCGTCAAAGCCGTAGAACTCACCGTGACCTTCGTTTTGACAGGTTATGGCTCCCGTAACTCTAAACGAGCCAGAAGTTATGGTCGTCCAAATAATCGATATCTACAGGGTGCGACATCCGCGGTGCAAGGTGCAACATCCGTCCGAAATGGCGAAACAGTGTCGTATGACTTTTAGAAATGCGTGCATGGATTTGATACGGAACAGTACCATGGTGCACCACTCTCCAGCGATGGTAAATCGAAGGCGAGGCACGATAATCCCGTTTTACCGTAAGAATCTGGTGTCGAAAAAACGAAGGCTAAAAAAATTACGAGACCCGATTGAGATTCGGGTTGTCCTTTTCGGGCATTAATCTATCCGTTGATGGCTGAAAGCTGTCAACGCCGTAGAAATCATCGTGGCCTTCGTTTTGACAAGTTATGGCTTCGGTAAATCTAAACGAGCCAGAAGTTATGGCCGTCCGAATAATCGATATCTACAGGGTGCAACATCCGCGGTGCAAGGTGCAACATCCGTCGGAAATGGCGAAACAGTGCCGTACGACTTTTAGAAATACGTGCATGGATTTGAAAAGGAACAGTACCATGGAGCACCACTCTCCAGCGATGGTAAATCGAAGACGAGCCACGGTAATCCCGTTTTACCGTTAAAATCCGGTGTCGAAAAAACGAAGGGTAAAAAACTTACGAGATCCGATTGAGATTCGGATTGTCCTTTTCGGGCATTAATCTATCCGTTGACGGCTTAAAGCTGTCAAAGTCGAAGAACTCACCGTGGCCTTCGTTTTGTCAGGTTATGGCTCCCGTAACTCTAAACGAGCCAGAAGTTATGGTCGTCCGAGTAATCGATATATACAGGGTGCAACATCCGCAGTTCAAGGTGCAACATCCGTCCGAAATGGCGAAACCGTGACGTACGACTTATAGAAATGCGTGCATGGATTTGAAACGGAACAGTACCATAGTGCACCATTCTTCAGCGATGGTAAATCGAAGGCGAGCTACGGTAATCCCGTTTTACCATAAAAATCCGGTGTCGAAAAAACGAAGGGTAAAAAACTTACGAGACCCGATTGAGATTCGGATTGTCCTTTTTGGGCACTAATCTATCCATTGACGGTTGAAAGCTGTCATAGCCGTATAACTCATCGCGGCCTTCGTTTTGATAGGTTATGGCTCCTGTAACTCTAAATGAGCCAGAAGTTATGGCCGTCCGAATAATCGATATCTACAGGGTGCAACATCCGCGGTGCAAGGTGCAACATCCGTCCGAAATGGTGAAACAGTGTCGTACGACTTTTAGAAATGCATGCATAGATTTGAAACGGAAAAGTTCCACGGTGCACCACTCTCCAGCGATGGTAAATCGAAGACGAGCCACGGTAATCCCGTTTTACCGTTAAAATCCGGTGTCGAAAAAACGAAGGGTAAAAAACTTACGAGACCGGATTGAGATTCGGGTTGTGCTTTTTGGGCATTAATCTATCCATCGACGGCTAAAAGCTGTCAAAGCCGTAGAACTCACCGTGGCCTTCATTTCGACAGGTTATGCCTTCTGTAACTCTAAACGAGCCAGAAGTTATGGCCGTCCGAATAATCGATATGTACAGGGTGGAACATCCGCGGTGCAAGGTGCAACATCCGTCCGAAATGGCGAAATAGTGCCGTACGACTTTTTGAAATGCGTGCATGGATTTGAAACGGAACAGTACCATGATGCACCACTCTCCAGCGATGGTAAATCGAAGGCGAGGCACAGTAATCCCGTTTTGCCGGAAAAATCCGGTGTTGAAAAAACGAAGGGTAAAAAACTTACGAGACCCGATTGATATTCGGGTTGTCCTTTTAGGGAATTAATCTATCCGTTGACGGCTGAAATCTGTCAAAGCCGTAGAACTCACCGTGGCCTTCGTTTTGACCGGTTATGGCTCCCTTAACTCTAAACGAGGGAGAAGTTATGGCCGTCCGAATAATCGATATCTACAGGGTGCAACATCCGCGGTGCAAGGTGCAACATCCGTCCGAAATGGCGAAACAGTGTCGTACGACTTTTAGAAATGCGTGCATGGATTTGAAACGGAACAGTACCACGGTGCACCACTCTCCAGCGATGGTAAATCGAAGACGAGGCACGGTAATCCCGTTTTACCGTAAAAATCCGGTGTCGAAAAAACGAAGGGTAAAAAACTTACGAGACGCGATTGAGATTCAGGATGTCCTTTTTGGGCATTATTCTATCCGTTGACGGCTGAAAGCTGTCAAAGCCGTAGAACTCACCGTGGCCTTCGTTTTGACAGGTTATGGCTCCCGTAACTCTAAACGAGCCAGAAGTTATGGCCGTCCGAATAATCGATATCTACATGGTGCAAAATCCACGGTGCAAGGTGCAACATCCGTCCGAAATGGTGAAATATTGCCGTACGACTTTTAGAAATGCGATGCGTAGATTTGAAACAGAACAGTACCACAGTGCACCACTCTCTAGCGATGGTAAATCGAAGACGAGCCACGGTAATCCCGTTTTACCGTTAAAATCCGGTGTCGAAAAAACGAAGGGTAAAAAACTTACGAGACCGGATTGAGATTCGGCTTGTGCTTACTGGGCATTAAACTATCCGTTGACGGCTGAAAGCTGTCAAAGCCGTAGAACTCACCATGGCCTTCGTTTTGACAGGTTATGGCTCCCGTAACTCTAAACGAGCCAGAAGTTATGGCCGTCCGAATAATCGATATCTACAGGGTGCAACATCCGCGGTGCAAGGTGCAACATCCGTCCGAAATGGCGAAACTGTGCCGTACGACTTTTAGAAATGCTTGCATGGATTTGAAAAGGAACAGTGCCACGGTGCACCACTCTCCAGCGATGGTAAATCGAAGACGAGCCACGGTAATCCCGTTTACCGTTAAAATCCGGTGTCGAAAAAACTAAGGGTAAAAAACTTACGAGACCCGATTGAGATTCGGGTTGTCCTTTTCGGGCATTAATCTATCCGTTGACGGCTGAAAGCTGTCAAAGCCGTAGAACTCACCGTGGCCATCGTTTTGACAGGTTATGGCTCTCGTAACTCTAAACGAGCCAGAAGTTATGGCCGTCCGAATAATCGATATCTACAGGGTGCAACATCCGCGGCACAGGGTGCAACATCCGTCCAAAACGGCGAAACAGTGCCGTACGACTTTTAGAAATGCGGGCACGGATTTGAAACGGAACTGTACCATGGTGCAACATCCGTCCGAAATGGCAAAACAGTGACGTACGACTTATAGAAATGCGTGCATGGATTTGAAACGGAACAGTAACATGGTGCACCATTCTCCAGCAATGGTAAATCGAAGGCGAGCCACGGTAATCCCGTTTTACTGTAAAAATCCGGGGTCGAAAAAACGAAGGGTAAAAAACTTACGAGACCCGATTGAGATTCGGGTTGTCCTTTTTTTGCATTAATCTATCCGTTGACGGCTGAAAGCTGTCGTAGCCGTAGAACTCATCGCGGCCTTCGTTTTGACAGGTTATGGCTCTAAACGAGCTAGAAGTTCTGGCCGTCCGAATAATCGATATCTATAGGGTGCAACATCCACGGTGCAAGGTGTAACATCCGTCCGAAATGGCGTAACAGTGTCGTACGACTTTTAGAAATGCGTGCATAGATTTGAAACGGAACAGTTCCACGGTGCACCACTCTCCAGCGATGGTAAATCGAAGACGAGCCACGGTAATCCCGTTTTACCGTTAAAATCCGGTGTCGAAAAAACGAAGGGTAAAAAACTTACGAGACCGAATTGAGATTCGGGTTGTGCTTTTTGGGCATTAATCTATCCATTGACGGTAAAAGCTGTCAAAGCCGTAGAACTTACCGTGGCCTTCGTTTTGACAGGTTATGCCTTCTGTAACTCTAAACGAGCCAGAAGTTATGGCCGTCCGAATAATCGATATGTACAGGGTGCAACATCTGCGGTACAAGGTGCAACATCCGTCCGAAATGGCGAAATAGTGCCATACGACTTTTAGAAATGCGTGCATGGATTTGAAACGGAACAGTACCACGATGCTCCACTCTCCAGCGATGGTAAATCGAAGGCGAGGCACAGTAATCCGTTTTACCGTAAAAATCCGGTGTCGAAAAAACGAAGGGTAAAAAACTTACGAGACCCGATTGAGATTCGGGTTGTCCTTTTAGGGAATTAATCTATCCGTTGACGGCTGAAAGCTGTCAAAGACGTAGAACTCACCGTGGCCTTCGTTTTGACAGGTTATGGCTCCCATAACTCTAAACGAGGGAGAAGTTATGGCCGTCCGAATAATCGATATCTACAGGGTGCAACATCCGCGGTGCAAGGTGCAACATCCGTCCGAAATGGAGAAACAGTGTCGTACGACTTTTAGAAATGCGTGCATGGATTTGAAACGGAACAGTACCACGGTGCACCACTCTCCAGCGATGGTAAATCGAAGACGAGGCACGGTAATCCTGTTTTACCGTAAAAATCCGTTGTCGAAAAAACGAAGGGTAAAAAACTTACGAGACCCGATTGAGATTCGGGTTGTCATTTTTAGGCATTAATCTATCCGTGGATGGCAGAAAGCCGTCAAAGCCGTAGAACTTACCGTGGCCTTCGCTTTGACAGGTTATGGCTCCCGTAACTCTAAACGAGCCAGAAGTTATGGCCGTCCGAATAATCGATATCTATAGGGTGCGACATCCGCGGTGCAACATCCGTCCGAAATGGCGAAACAGTGTCGTACGACTTTTATAAATACGTGCATGGATTTGATACGGAACAGTACCATGGTGCACCACTCTCCAGCGATGGTGAATCGAAGGCGAGGCACGGTAATCCCGTTTTACCGTAAGAATCCGGTGTCGAAAAAACGAAGGGTAAAAAACTTACGAGACCCGATTGAGATTCGAGTTGTCCTTTTCTTGTATTAATCTATCCGTTGATGGATGAAAGCTGTCAAACCCGTAGAACTCACCGTGGCCTTCACTTTGACAGGTTATGGCTTCCGTAACTCTAAACGAGCCAGAAGTTATGGCCGTCCGAATAATCGATATCTACAGGGTGCAACATCCGCGGTGCAAGGTGCAACATCCGTCCGAAATGGCGAAACAGTGCCGTACGACTTTTAGAAATGCATGCGTGGATTTGAAAAGGAACAGTGCCATGGTGCACCACTCTCCAGCGACGGTAAATCGAAGACGAGCCACGGTAATCCTGTTTTAACATTAAAATCCAGTGTCGAAAAAACGAAGGGTAAAAAACTTACGAGACCCGATTGAGATTCGGGTTGTCCTTTTCGGGCATTAATCTATCTGTTGACGGCTGAAAGCCGTCAAAGCCGTAGAACTCACCGTGGCCTTCGTTTTGACAGGTTATGGCTCTCGAAACTCTAAACGAGCCCGAAGTTATGGCCGTCCGAATAATCGATATCTACAGGGTGCAACATCCGCGGCGCAGGGTGCAACATCCGTCCGAAATGGCGAAACAGTGCCGTACGACTTTTAGAAATGCGGGCACGGATTTGAAACGGAACTGTACCATGGTGTACCACTCTCCAGCGATGATAAATCGAAGACGAGGCACGGTTATCCCGTTTTACCGTAAAAATCCGGTGTCGAAAAAACGAAGGGTAAAAAATTTATGAGACCCGATTGAGATTCGGGATGTCCTTTTCGGGCATTAATCTATCCGTTGACGGCTGAAAGCGGTCAAAGCCATAGAACTCACCGTGGCCTTCGTTTTGATAGGTTATGGCTCTCGTAACTCAAAACGAGCCAGAAGTTATGGCCGTCCGAATAATCGATATCTACAGGGTGCAACATCCACGGTGCAAGGTGTAACATCCGTCCGAAATCGCGAAACAGTGCCGTACGACTTTTAGAAATGCGTGCATGGATTTGAAACGGAATAGTACCATGGTGCACCATTCTCCAGCGATGGTAAATCGAAGGCGAGCCACGGTAATCCCGTTTTACCGTAAAAATCCGGTGTCGAAAAAACGAAGGGTAAAAAACTTACGACACCCGATTGAGATTCGCGTTGTCCTTTTTGGGCATTAATCTATCCGTTGATGGCTAAAAGCTGTCATAGCTGTAGAACTCATCGCGGCCTTCGTTTTGACATGTTATGGTTCCCGTAACTCTAAACGAGCCAGAAGTTATGGTCGTCCGAATAATCGATATCTACAGGGTGCAACATCCGCGGTGCAAGGTGCAACATCTGTCCGAAATGGCGAAACAGTGTCGTGCGACTTTTAGAAATGCGTGCATGGATTTGAAACGGAACAGTACCACTGTGCACAACTCCCCAGCGAGGGTCAATCGAAGACGAGGCACGATAATCCCGTTTTACCGCAAAAATCCGGTGTCGAAAAAACGAAGGGTAAAAAACTTACGAGACCCGATTGAGATTCGAGTTGTCCTTTTCGGGCATTAATCTATCCGTTGATGGATGAAAGCTGTCAAAGCCGTAGAACTCACCGTGGCCTTCGTTTTGACAGGTTATGGCTCCCGTAACTATAAACGAGCCAGAAGTTATGGCCGTCCGAATAATCGATATCTACAAGGTGCAACATCCGCGGCGCAGGGTGCAACATCCATCCGAAATGGCGAAAAACTACCGTACGACTTTTAGAAATGCGGGCATGGATTTGAAATGGAACTGTACCATGGTGCACCACTCTCCAACGATGGTAAATCGAAGACGAGGCACGATTATCCCGTTTTACCGTAAAAACCTGGTGTCGAAAAAACGAAGGGTAAAAAACTTACGAGACCCGATTGTGATTCGGGTTGTCCTTTTTGGGCATTAATCTATCCGTTGACAGCTGAAAGTTGTCAAAGCCGTAGAACTAATTGTGGCCTTCGTTTTGACAGGTTATGGCTCCCGTAAGTCTAAACGAGCCATAAGTTATGGCCGTCCGAATAATCGATATCTACAGGGTGCAACATACGCAGTGCAAGGTGCAACATCCGTCCGAAATGGCGAAACAGTGACGTACGACTTATAGAAATGCGTGCATGGATTTGAAACGGAACAGTACCATGGTGCAACATTCTCCTGCGATGGTAAATCGAAGGCGAGCCACGGTAATCCCGTTTTACCGTAAAACTCCTGTGTCGAAAAAACAAAGGGTAAAAAACTTACGAGACCCGATTGAGATTCGGGTTGTCCTTTTTGGGCATTAATCTATCCGTTGACGGCTGAAAGTTGTCATAGCCGTAGAACTCATCGCGACCTTCGTTTTGACAGGGTATGGCTCCCGTAACTCTAAACGAGCCAGAAGTTATGGCCGTCCGAATAATCGATATCTACAAGGTGCAACATCCACGGTGCAAGGTGTAACATCCGTCCGAAATGGCGAAACAGTGTCGTACGACTTTTAGAAATGCGTGCATAGATATGAAACGGAACAGTTCCATGGTGCACCACTCTCCAGCGATGGTAAATCGAAGACGAGCCACGGTAATCCCGTTTTACCGTTAAAATCCGGTGTCGAAAAAACGAAGGGTAAAAAACTTACGAGACCGGATTGAGATTCGGGTTGCCATTTTTGGGCATTAATCTACCCGTTGACGGCTAAAAGCTGTCAAAGCCGTAGAACTCACTGTGGCCTACGTTTTGACAGGTTATGGCTCCCGTAACTCTAAACGAACCAGAAGTTATGGTCGTCCGAATAATCGATATCTACAGGGTCCAACATCCGCGGTGCAAGGTGCAACATCCGTCCGAAATGGCGAAACAGTGCCGTACGACTTTTAGAAATGCATGCATGGATTTGAAAAGAAACAGTGCCACGGTGCACCACTCTCCAGTGACAGTAAATCGAAGACGAGCCATGGTAATCCCGTTTTACCGTTAAAATCCGGTGTCGAAAAACGAAACTTAAAAAACTTACGAGACCCGATTGAGATTCGGGTTGTGCTTTTCGGGCATTAATCTATCCGTTGATGGCTGAAAGCCGTCAAAGCCGTAGAACTCACCGTAGCCTTCGTTTTGACAGGTTATGGCTCTCGTAACTCTAAACGAGCCCGAAGTTATGGCCGTTCGAATAATCGATATCTACAGGGTGCAACATCCGCGGCGCAGGGTGCAACATCCGTCCGAAATGGCGAAACAGTGCCGTACGACTTTTAGAAATGCGGGCACGGATTTGAAACGGAACTGTACCATGGTGTACCACTCTCCAGCGATGGTAAATCAAAGAGGAGGCACGGTTATCCCGTTTTACCGTAAATATCCGGTGTCGAAAAAACGAAGGGTAAAAAAATTACGAGACCCGATTGAGATTCGGGATGTCCTTTTCGGGCATTAATCTATCCGTTGACGGCAGAAAGCGGTCAAAGCCGTAGAACTCACCGTGGCCTTCGTTTTGATAGGTTATGGCTCTCGTAACTCTAAACGAGCCAGAAGTTATGGCCGTCCGAATAATCGACATCTACAGGGTGCAACATCCGCGGTGCAAGGTGTAACATCCGCCCGAAATCGCGAAACAGTGCCGTACGACTTTTAGAAATGCATGCATGGATTTGAAACGGAATAGTACCACGGTACACCACTCTCCCGCGATTGTAAATCGAAGACGAGCCACGGTAATCCCGCTTTACCGTTAAAATCCGGTGACGAAAAAACGAAGGGTAAAAAACTTACGAGACCCGATTGAGATTCGGGTTGTCCTTTTCGGGCATTAATCTATCCGTTGACGGCTGAAAGCTGTCAAAAACGTAGAACTCACCGTGGCCTTCGTTTTGACAGGTTATGGCTCTCGTAACTCTAAACGAGCCAGAAGTTATGGCTGTCCGAATAATCGATATCTATAGGGTGCAACATCCGCGGCGCAGGGTGCAACATCCACGGCGCAGGGTGCAACATCCATCCGAAATGGCGAAACAGTGCCGTATGACTTTTAGAAATGCGAGCACGGATTTGAAATGGAACTGTACCAAAGTGTACCACTCTCCAGCGATGGTAAATCGAAGACGAGGCACGGTTATCCCGTTTTACCGTAAAAATCCGGTGTCAAAAAAACGAAGGGTAAAAAGCTTACGAGACCCGATTGAGATTCGGGATGTCCTTTTCGGGCATTAATCTACCCATTGACGGATGAAAGCGGTTAATGCTGTAGAACTCACCGTGGCCTTCGTTTTGATAGGTTATGGCTCTCGTAACTCTAAACGAGCCAGAAGTTATGGCCGTCCGAATAATCGAAATCTACAGGGTGCAACATCCGCGGTGCAAGGTGTAACATCCGTCCGAAATCGCGAAATAGTGCCGTACGACTTTTAGAAATGCGTGCATGGATTTGAAACGGAATAGTACCACGGTGCACCACTCTCCAGCGATGGTAAATCGAAGACGAGCCACGGTAATCCCTTTTTACCTTTAAAATCCGGTGTCGAAAAAACGAAGGGTAAAAAACTTACGAGACCCGATTGAGATTCGGGTTGTCCTTTTCGGGCATTAATCTATCCGTTGATGGTTGAAAGCTGTCAAAGCCGTAGAACTCACCGTGGTCTTCGTTTTGAAAGGATATGGCTCCCGTAACTCTAAACGAGCCAGAAGTTATGGCCGTCCGAATAATCGATATCTACAGGGTGCAACATCCGCGGCACCGGGTGCAACATCCGTCCGAAATGGCAAAAAACTACCGTACGACTTTTAGAAATGCGGGCATGGATTTGAAACGAAACTGTACCATGGTGCACCACTCTCCAGCGATGGTAAATCGAAGACGAGGCACGGTTATCCCGCTTTACCGTAAAAATCCGGTGTCGAAAAAACGAAGGGTAAAAAACTTACGAGGCCCGATTGAGATTCGGGTTGTCCTTTTTGGGCACTAATCTATCCGTTGATGGATGAAAGCTGTGAAAGCCGTAGAGCTAATCGCGGCCTTCGTTTTGACAGGTTATGGCTCCCGTAACTCTAAACGATCCAGAAGTTATGGTCGTCCGAATAATCTATATCTACAGGGTGCAACATCCGCGGTGCAAGGTGCAACATCTGTCCGAAATGGCGAAACAGTGTCGTGCGACTTTTAGAAACGCGTGCATGGATTTGAAACGGAACATTACCACGGTGCACAACTCCCCAGCGAGGGTCAATCGAAGACGAGGCACGGTAATCCCGTTTTACCGTAAAAATCCGGTGTCGAAAAAACGAAGGGTAAAAAACTTAAGAGACCCGATTGAGATTCGGGATGTCCTTTTCGGGCATTAATCTATCCGTTGAAGGCTGAAAGTGGTCAAAGCCGTAGAACTCACCGTGGCCTTCGTTTTGATAGGTTATGGCTCTCGTAACTCTAAACGAGCCAGAAGTTATGGACGTCCGAATAATCGATATCTATAGGGTGCAACATCCGTGGTGCAAGGTGTAACACCCGTCCGAAATGGCGAAACAGTGCCGTACGACTTTTAGAAATGCGTGCATAGATTTGAAACGGAACAGTACCATGGTGCACCACTCTCCAGCGATGGTAAATCGAAGACGAGCCACGGTAATCCCGTTTTACCGTTAAAATCCGGTGTCGAAAAAACGAAGGGTAAAAAACTTACGAGACCGGATTGAGATTCGGGTTGTGCTTTTTCGGCATTAATCTATCCGTTGACGGCTGAAAGCTGTCAAAGCCGTAGAACTCACCGTGGCCTTCGTTTTGACAGGTTATGGCTCCCGTAACTCTAAACGAGCCAGAAGTAATAGCCGTCCGAATAATCGATATGTACAGGGTGCAACATCCGCGGTGCAAGGTGCATCATCCGTCCGAAATGGCGAAATAGTGTCGTACGACGTTTAGAAATGCGTGCATAGATTTGAAACGGAACGGTACCATGGTGCACCACTCCCCACCGATGGTAAATCGAAGGCGAAACACGCTAATCCCGTTTTGCCGTAAAAATCCGGTGTCGAAAAAACGAAGGGTAAAAAACTTACGAGACCTGATTGAAATTCGGGTTGTCCTTTTAGGGAATTAATCTATCCATTGACGGCTGAAAGCCATCAAAGCCGTAGAACTCACCGTGGCCTTCGTTTTGACAGGTTATGGCTCCCATAGCTCTAAACGATGCAGAAGTTATGGCCGTCCGAATAATCGATATGTACAGGGTGCAACATCCACGTTGCAAGGTGTAACATCCGTCCGAAATCGCGAAACAGTGCCGTACGAATTTTAGAAATGCGTTCATGGATTTGAAATGGAATAGTACCACGGTGCACCACTCTCCAGCGATGGTAAATCGAAGACGAGCCACGGTAATCCATTTTTACCGTTAAAATCCGGTGTCGAAAAAACGAAGGGTAAAAAACTTACAAGACCCGATTGAGATTCGGGTTGTCCTTTTCGGGCATTAATCTATCCGTTGACGGTTGAAAGCTGTCAAAGCCGTAGAACGCACCGTGGTCTTCGTTTTGACAGGATATGGCTCCCGTAACTCTAAACGAGCCAGAAGTTATGGCCGTCCGAATAATCGATATCTACAGGGTGCAACATCCGCGGCGCAGGGTGCAACATCCGTCCGAAATGGCAAAAAACTACCGTACGACTTTTAGAAATGTGGGCATGGATTTGAAACGGAACTGTACCATGGTGCACCACTCTCCAGCGATGGTAAATCGAAGACGAGGCACGGTTATCCCGCTTTACCGTAAAAATCCGTTGTCGAAAAAACGAAGGGTAAAAAACTTACGTGACCCGATTGAGATTCGGGTTGTCCTTTTTGGGCATTAATCTATCCGTTGACAGCTGAAAGCTGTTGAAGCCGTAGAACTTATCGTGGCCTTCGTTTTAACTGGTTATGGCTCCCGTAACTCTAAACGAGCCAGAAGTTATGGTCGTCTGAATAATCGATATCTACAGGGTGCAACATCCCCAGTGCAAAGTGCAACATCCATCCGAAATGGCGAAACAGTGCCGTACGACATATAGAAATGCGTGCAGGGATTTGAAACGGAATAGTACCATGGTGCACCATTCTCCAGCGATGGGAAATCGAAGGCGAGCTACGGTAATCCCGTTTTACCGTAAAAATCCGGTGTCGAAAAAACGAAGGGTAAAAAACTTACGAGACCCGATTGAGATCCGTGTTGTTCTTTTTGGGCATAAATCTATCCGTTGACGGCTAAAAGCTGTCATAGCTGTAGAACTCATCGCGGCCTTCGTTTTGACATGCTATGGTTCCCGTAACTCTAAATGAGCCAGAAGTTATGGTCGTCCGAATAATCGATATCTACAGGGTGCAACATCCGCGGTGCAAGGTGCAACATCCGTCCGAAATGGCAAAACAATGCCGTACGACTTTTAGAAATGCGTGCATGGATTTGAAATGGAACAGTACCACGGTGCACCACTCCGCAGCGATGGTCAATCGAAGACGAGGCACGGTAATCTCGTTTTACCGTAAAAATCCGGTGTCGAAAAAACGAAGGGTAAAAAACTTACGAGACCCGATTGAGATCCGGGATGTCCTTTTCGGGCATTAATCTATCCGTTGAAGGCTGAAAGCGGTCAAAGCCGTAGAAGTCACCGTGGCCTTCGTTTTGATAGGTTATGGCTCTCGTAACTCTAAACGAGCCAGAAGTTATGGACGTCCGAATAATCGATATCTACAGGGTGCAACATCCGTGGTGCAAGGTGTAACACCCGTCCGAAATGGCGAAACAGTGCCGTACGACTTTTAGAAATGCATGCATAGATTTGAAACGGAACAGTACCATGGTGCACCACTCTCCAGCGATGGTAAATCGAAGACGAGCCACGGTAATCCCGCTTTACCGTTAAAATCCGGTGACGAAAAAACGAAGGGTAAAAAACTTACGAGACCCGATTGAGATTCGGGTTGTCCTTTTCGGGCATTAATCTATCCGTTGACGGCTGAAAGCTGTCAAAAACGTAGAACTCACCGTGGCCTTCGTTTTGACAGGTTATGGCTCTCGTAACTCTAAACGAGCCAGAAGTTATGGCTGTCCGAATAATCGATATCTATAGGGTGCAACATCCGCGGCGCAGGGTGCAACATCCACGGCGCAGGGTGCAACATCCATCCGAAATGGCGAAACAGTGCCGTATGACTTTTAGAAATGCGAGCACGGATTTGAAATGGAACTGTACCAAGGTGTACCACTCTCCAGCGATGGTAAATCGAAGACGAGGCACGGTTATCCCGTTTTACCGTAAAAATCCGGTGTCAAAAAAACGAAGGGTAAAAAGCTTACGAGACCCGATTGAGATTCGGGATGTCCTTTTCGGGCATTAATCTACCCATTGACGGATGAAAGCGGTTAATGCTGTAGAACTCACCGTGGCCTTCGTTTTGATAGGTTATGGCTCTCGTAACTCTAAACGAGCCAGAAGTTATGGCCGTCCGAATAATCGAAATCTACAGGGTGCAACATCCGCGGTGCAAGGTGTAACATCTGTCCGAAATCGCGAAATAGTGCCGTACGACTTTTAGAAATGCGTGCATGGATTTGAAACGGAATAGTACCACGGTGCACCACTCTCCAGCGATGGTAAATCGAAGACGAGCCACGGTAATCCCTTTTTACCTTTAAAATCCGGTGTCGAAAAAACGAAGGGTAAAAAACTTACGAGACCCGATTGAGATTCGGGTTGTCCTTTTCGGGCATTAATCTATCCGTTGATGGTTGAAAGCTGTCAAAGCCGTAGAACTCACCATGGTCTTCGTTTTGAAAGGATATGGCTCCCGTAACTCTAAACGAGCCAGAAGTTATGGCCGTCCGAATAATCGATATCTACAGGGTGCAACATCCGCGGCACCGGGTGCAACATCCGTCCGAAATGGCAAAAAAATACCGTACGACTTTTAGAAATGCGGGCATGGATTTGAAACGAAACTGTACCATGGTGCACCACTCTCCAGCGATGGTAAATCGAAGACGAGGCACGGTTATCCCGCTTTACCGTAAAAATCCGGTGTCGAAAAAACGAAGGGTAAAAAACTTACGAGGCCCGATTGAGATTCGGGTTGTCCTTTTTGGGCACTAATCTATCCGTTGATGGATGAAAGCTGTGAAAGCCGTAGAGCTAATCGCGGCCTTCGTTTTGACAGGTTATGACTCCCGTAACTCTAAACGATCCAGAAGTTATGGTCGTCCGAATAATCTATATCTACAGGGTGCAACATCCGCGGTGCAAGGTGCAACATCTGTCCGAAATGGCGAAACAGTGTCGTGCGACTTTTAGAAACGCGTGCATGGATTTGAAACGGAACAGTACCACGGTGCACAACTCCCCAGCGAGGGTCAATCGAAGACGAGGCACGGTAATCCCGTTTTACAGTAAAAATCCGGTGTCGAAAAAACGAAGGGTAAAAAACTTAAGAGACCCGATTGAGATTCGGGATGTCCTTTTCGGGCATTAATCTATCCGTTGAAGGCTGAAAGTGGTCAAAGCCGTAGAACTCACCGTGGCCTTCGTTTTGATAGGTTATGGCTCTCGTAACTCTAAACGAGCCAGAAGTTATGGACGTCCGAATAATCGATATCTATAGGGTGCAACATCCGTGGTGCAAGGTGTAACACCCGTCCGAAATGGCGAAACAGTGCCGTACGACTTTTAGAAATGCGTGCATAGATTTGAAACGGAACAGTACCATGGTGCACCACTCTCCAGCGATGGTAAATCGAAGACGAGCCACGGTAATCCCGTTTTACCGTTAAAATCCGGTGTCGAAAAAACGAAGGGTAAAAAACTTACGAGACCGGATTGAGATTCGGGTTGTGCTTTTTCGGCATTAATCTATCCGTTGACGGCTGAAAGCTGTCAAAGCCGTAGAACTCACCGTGGCCTTCGTTTTGACAGGTTATGGCTCCCGTAACTCTAAACGAGCCAGAAGTAATAGCCGTCCGAATAATCGATATGTACAGGGTGCAACATCCGCGGTGCAAGGTGCATCATCCGTCCGAAATGGCGAAATAGTGTCGTACGACGTTTAGAAATGCGTGCATAGATTTGAAACGGAACGGTACCATGGTGCACCACTCCCCACCGATGGTAAATCGAAGGCGAAACACGCTAATCCCGTTTTGCCGTAAAAATCCGGTGTCGAAAAAACGAAGGGTAAAAAACTTACGAGACCTGATTGAGATTCGGGTTGTCCTTTTAGGGAATTAATCTATCCATTGACGGCTGAAAGCCATCAAAGCCGTAGAACTCACCGTGGCCTTCGTTTTGACAGGTTATGGCTCCCATAGCTCTAAACGATGCAGAAGTTATGGCCGTCCGAATAATCGATATGTACAGGGTGCAACATCCACGTTGCAAGGTGTAACATCCGTCCGAAATCGCGAAACAGTGCCGTACGAATTTTAGAAATGCGTTCATGGATTTGAAATGGAATAGTACCACGGTGCACCACTCTCCAGCGATGGTAAATCGAAGACGAGCCACGGTAATCCATTTTTACCGTTAAAATCCGGTGTCGAAAAAACGAAGGGTAAAAAACTTACAAGACCCGATTGAGATTCAGGTTGTCCTTTTCGGGCATTAATCTATCCGTTGACGGTTGAAAGCTGTCAAAGCCGTAGAACGCACCGTGGTCTTCGTTTTGACAGGATATGGCTCCCGTAACTCTAAACGAGCCAGAAGTTATGGCCGTCCGAATAATCGATATCTACAGGGTGCAACATCCGCGGCGCAGGGTGCAACATCCGTCCGAAATGGCAAAAAACTACCGTACGACTTTTAGAAATGTGGGCATGGATTTGAAACGGAACTGTACCATGGTGCACCACTCTCCAGCGATGGTAAATCGAAGACGAGGCACGGTTATCCCGCTTTACCGTAAAAATCCGTTGTCGAAAAAACGAAGGGTAAAAAACTTACGTGACCCGATTGAGATTCGGGTTGTCCTTTTTGGGCATTAATCTATCCGTTGACAGCTGAAAGCTGTTGAAGCCGTAGAACTTATCGTGGCCTTCGTTTTAACTGGTTATGGCTCCCGTAACTCTAAACGAGCCAGAAGTTATGGTCGTCTGAATAATCGATATCTACAGGGTGCAACATCCCCAGTGCAAAGTGCAACATCCATCCGAAATGGCGAAACAGTGCCGTACGACATATAGAAATGCGTGCAGGGATTTGAAACGGAATAGTACCATGGTGCACCATTCTCCAGCGATGGGAAATCGAAGGCGAGCTACGGTAATCCCGTTTTACCGTAAAAATCCGGTGTCGAAAAAACGAAGTGTAAAAAACTTACGAGACCCGATTGAGATCCGTGTTGTTCTTTTTGGGCATAAATCTATCCGTTGACGGCTAAAAGTTGTCATAGCTGTAGAACTCATCGCGGCCTTCGTTTTGACATGCTATGGTTCCCGTAACTCTAAATGAGCCAGAAGTTATGGTCGTCCGAATAATCGATATCTACAGGGTGCAACATCCGCGGTGCAAGGTGCAACATCCGTCCGAAATGGCAAAACAATGCCGTACGACTTTTAGAAATGCGTGCATGGATTTGAAATGGAACAGTACCACGGTGCACCACTCCGCAGCGATGGTCAATCGAAGACGAGGCACGGTAATCTCGTTTTACCGTAAAAATCCGGTGTCGAAAAAACGAAGGGTAAAAAACTTACGAGACCCGATTGAGATCCGGGATGTCCTTTTCGGGCATTAATCTATCCGTTGAAGGCTGAAAGCGGTCAAAGCCGTAGAAGTCACCGTGGCCTTCGTTTTGATAGGTTATGGCTCTCGTAACTCTAAACGAGCCAGAAGTTATGGACGTCCGAATAATCGATATCTACAGGGTGCAACATCCGTGGTGCAAGGTGTAACACCCGTCCGAAATGGCGAAACAGTGCCGTACGACTTTTAGAAATGCATGCATAGATTTGAAACGGAACAGTACCATGGTGCACCACTCTCCAGCGATGGTAAATCGAAGACGAGCCACGGTAATCCCGTTTTACCGTTAAAATCCGGTGTCGAAAAAACGAAGGGTAAAAAACTTACGAGACCGGATTGAGATTCGGGTTGTGCTTTTTCGGCATTAATCTATCCGTTGACGGCTGAAAGATGTCAAAGCCGTAGAACTCACCGTGGCCTTCGTTTTGACAGGTTATGGCTCCCGTAACTCTAAACGAGCCAGAAGTTATGGCCGTCCGAATAATCGATATGTACAGGGTGCGACATCCGCGGTGCAAGGTGCAACATCCGTCCGAAATGGCGAAATAGTGTCGTACGACTTTTAGAAATGCGTGCATGGATTTGAAACGGAACAGTACCATGGTGCACCACTCCACAGCGATGGTAAATCGAAGGCGAAACACGGTAATCCCGTTTTACCGTAAAAATCCGATGTCGAAAAAACGAAGGGTAAAAAACTTACGAGACCCGATTGAGATTCGGGTTGTCCTTTTAGGGAATTAATCTATCCGTTGACGGTTGAAAGCCGTCAAAGCCGTAGAACTCACCGTGCCATTCGTTTTGACAGGTTATGGCTCCCGTAGCTCTAAACGAGGCAGAAGTTATGGCCGTCCGAATAACCGATATCTACAGGGTGCAACATCCGCGGTGCAAGGTGCAACATCCGTCCGAAATGGCGAAACAGTGTCGTACGACTTTTAGAAATGCGTGCATGGATTTGAAATGGAACAGTACCACAGTGCACCACTCTCCAGCGATGGTAAATCGAAGACGAGGCATGGTAATCCTGTTTTACCATGAAAATCCGATGTCGAAAAAACGAAGGGTAAAAAACTTACGAGACCCGATTGAGATTCAGGTTGTCATTTTTGGGCATTAATCTATCCGTTGACGGCTGAAAGCCGTCAAATCCGTAGAACTCACCGTGGCCTTCGTTTTGACAGGTTATGGCTCCCGTAAATCTAAACGAGCCAGAAGTTATGGCCGTCCGAATAATCGATATCTACATGGTGCGACATACGCGGTGCAAGGTGCAACATCCGTCCGAAATGGCGAAACAGTGTCGTACGACTTTTAGAAATGCGTGCATGGATTTGATACGGAACAGTACCATGGTGCACCACTCTCCAGTGATGGTAAATCGAAGGCGAGGCACGGTAATCCCGTTTTACCATAAGAATCCGGTGTCGAAAAAACGAAGGGTAAAAAACTTACGAGACCTGATTGAGATTAGGGTTGTCCTTTTCGGACATTAATCAATCCGTTGATGGCTGAAAGTTGTCATAGCCGTAGAACTCACCGTGGCCTTCGTTTTGACAGGTTATGGGTTCCGTAACTCTAAACGAGCCAGAAGTTATGGCCGCCCGAATAATCGATATCTACAGGGTGCAACATCAGCGGTGCAAGGTGCAACATCCGTCCGAAATGGCGAAACAGTGTCGTACGACTTTTAGAAATACGTGCATGGATTTGAAAAGGAATAGTACCACCATGCACCACTCTCCAACGATGGTAAATCGAAGACGAGCCACGGTAATCCCGTTTTACCGTTAAAATCCGGTGTCGAAAAAACGAAGGGTAAAAAACTTACGATACCCGATTGAGATTCGGGTTGTCCTTTTCGGGCATTAATCTATCCGTTGATGGCTGAAAGCTGTCAAAGCCGTAGAACTCACCGTGGCCTTCGTTTTGACAGGTTATGGCTCCCGTAACTCTAAACGAGCCAGAAGTTATGACCGTCCGAATAATCGATATCTACAGGGTGCAACATCCGCGGCGCAGGGGGCAACATCCGACCGAAATGGCGAAACAGTGCCGTGCGACTTTTAGAAATGCGGGCATGGATTTGAAAAGGAACTGTACCATGATGCACCACTCTCCAGCGAGGCTAAATCAAAGACGAGGCACGGTTATCCCGTTTTACCGTAAAAATCCGGTGTCGAAAAAACGAAGGGTAAAAACTTTCGAGACCCGATTGAGATTCGGGCTGTCCTTTTTGGGTATTAATCTATCCGTTGACAGCTACAAGCTGTCAAAGCCGTATAACTAATCGTGGCCTTCGTTTTGACAGGTTATGGCTCCCGTAACTCTAAACGAGCCAGAAGTTATGGTCGTCCGAATAATCGATATCTACAGGGTGCAACATCCGCAGTGCAAGGTGCAACATCCGTCCGAAATGGCGAAACAGTGCCGTACGACTTATTGAAATGCGTGCATGGATTTGAAATGGAACAGTACCATGGCGCGCCATTCTCCAGCGATGGTAAATCGAAGGCGAGCCACGGTAATCCCGTTTTACCGTAAAAATCCGGTGTCGAAAAAACGAAGGGTAAAAAACTTACGAGACCCGATTGAGATTCGAGTTGTCCTTTTTGGGCATTAATCTATCCGTTGACGGCTGAAAGCGGTCATAGCCGTAAAACTCATCGCGGCCTTCATTTTGACAGGTTATGGCTACCGTAACTCTAAACGAGCCAGTAGTTATGGTCGTCTGAATAATCAATATCTATAGGGTGCAACATCCGCGGTACATGGTGCAACATCCGTCCGAAATGGCGAAACAGTGCCGTATGACTTTTAGAAATGCGTGCATAGATTTGAAACGGAACAGTACCACGGTGCACCATTCCCCAGCGATGGTCAATCGAAGACGAGGCACGGTAATCCCGTTTTACCCTAAAAATCCGGTGACGAAAAAACGAAGGGTAAAAAACTTACGAGACCCGATTGAGATTTGGGATGTCCTTTTTTGGCATTAATCTATCCGTTGACGGCTGAAAGCAGTCAATGCCGTAGAACTCACTGTGGCCTTCGTTTTGATAGGTTATGGCTCCCGTAACTCTAAACGAGCCAGAAGTTATGGCCGTCCGAATAATCGATATCTACATGGTGCAACATCCGCGGTGCAAGGTGTAACATCCGTCCGAAATGGCGAAACAGTGCCGTACGACTTTTAGAAATGCGTGCATGGATTTGAAACGGAACAGTACCAAGGTGCACCACTCTCCAGCGATGGTAAATCGAAGACGAGCCACGGTAATCCCGTTTTACCGTTAAAATCCGGTGTCGAAAAAACGAAGGGTAAAAAACTTACGAGACCCGATTGAGATTCGGCTGTCCTTTTTGGGTATTAATCTATCCGTTGACAGCTAAAAGCTGTCAAAGCCGTAGCACTCACCGTGGTCTTCGTTTTGATAGGTTATGGCTCCCGTAACTCTAAACGAGCCAGAAGTTATGGCCGCCCGAATAATCGATATCTACAGGGTGCAACATCCGCGGTGCAAGGTGCAACATCCGTCCGAAATGGCGAAACAATACCGTACGACTTTTAGAAATGCGTGCATGGATTTGAAATGGAACAGTACCATGGTGCGCCACTCTCCAGCGATGGTAAATCGAAGACGAGGCACGGTAATCCCGTTTTACCGTAAAAATCCGGTTTCGAAAAAACAAAGGGTAAAAAACTTACGAGACCCGATTGAGATTCGGGTTGTCCTTTTTGGGCATTAGACTAACCGTTAATGGCTGAAAGCTGTCAAAGCCGTAGAACTCACCGTGGCCTTCGTTTTGACAGGTTATGGCTCCCGTAACTCTAAACGAGCCAGAAGTTATGGCCGTCTGAATAATCAATATCTACAGGGTGAAACATCTGCGGTGCAAGGTGCAACATCCGTCCGAAATATGGAAACAGTGTCGTACGACTTTTAGAAATGCGTGCACGGATTTGAAATGGAACAGTGCCATGGTGCACCACTCTCCAGTGATGGTAAATCGAAGACGAGGCACGGTAATCCCGTTTTACCGTAAAAATCTGGTGTCGAAAAAACGAAGGGTAAAAAACTTACGAGACCCAATTGAGATTCGGGTTGACCTTTTTGGGCATTAATCTATCCAATGACGGCTGAAAGCAGTCAAAGCCGTAGAACTCATCGTGGCCTTCGTTTTGACAGGTTATGGCTCCCGCAACTCTTAACGAGCCAGAAGTTATGGCCGTCCGAATAATCGATATCTACAGAGTGCAACATCCGCGGTGCAAGGTGAAGCATCCGTACGAAATGGCGAAACAGTGACGTACGACTTTTATAAATGCGTGCATGGATTTGAAATGGAACAGTACCATGGTGCACCACTCTCCGGCGATGGTAAATCGAAGGCGAGACACGGTAATCCCGTTTTACAGTAAAAATACGGTGTCGAAAAAACGAAGGGTTAAAAAGTTACGAGTTCCGATTGAGATTCGGGTTGTCCTTTTAGGGAATTAATCTATCCGTTGACGACTGAAAGCTGTCAAAGCCGTAGAACTAAGCGTGACCTTCTTTTTGACAGATTTTGGCTCCCGTAACTCTAAACGAGCCAGAAGTTATGACCGTCCGAATAATCAATATCTACTAGGTGCAACATCCGCGGTGCAAGGTGCTACATCCGTCCGAAATGGCGAAACAGTGTCGTACGACTCTCCAGCGATGTTAAATCAAAGATGAGCCGCGGTAATCCCGTTTTACCGTTAAAATCCGGTGTCGAAAAAACGAAGGGTAAAAAACTAACGAGACCCGATTGAGATTCGGGTTGTCCTTTTTGGGCATTAAACTATCCGTTGACGGCTGAAAGCTGTCAAAGGCGTAGAACTCACCATGGCCTTCGTTTTGACAGGTTATGGCTTCTGAAACTCTAAACGAGCCAGATGTTACGGCCGTCCGAATAATCGATATCTACAGGGTGCAACATCCGCGGTGCAAGGTGCAACATCCGTCCGAAATGGCGAAACAGTATCGTACGACTTTTAGAAATGCGTTCATGGATTTGAAACGGAACAGTACCACGGTGCACCACTCTCCAGTGATGGTAAATCGAAGACGAGCCACCATAATCCCGTTTTACCGTTAAAATCCGGTGTCGAAAAAACTAAGGGTAAAAAACTTACGAGACCCATTTGAGATTCGGGTTATTCTTTTTAGGCATTAATCCATCCGTTGATGGCTGAAAGCTGTCAAAGCCGTAGAACTCTCCGCGGCCTTCGTTTTGACAGGTTATGGCTCCCGTAACTCTAAACGAGCCATAAGTTATGGCCGTCGGAATAATCGATATTTACAGGGTGCAACATCCGCGGTGCAAGGTGCAACATCCGTCCGAAATGGCGAAGCAATGCCGTACGACTTTTAGAAATGCGTGCATGGATTTGAAACGGAATAGTACCATGGTGCACCTCTCTCCAGCGATGGTAAATCGAAGGCGACACACGGTAATCCCGTTTTACCGTAAAAATCCGGTGTCGAAAAAACGAAGGGTAAAAAAACTTACGTGGCCCGATTGAAATTCGGGTTGTCCTTTTCGGGCATTAATCTATCCGTTGAAGGCTGAAAGCTGTCAAAGCCGTAGAACTCACCGTGGCCTTCGTTTTGACAGGTTATGGCTCCCGTAACTCTAAACGAGGCAGAAGTTATGGCCGTCCGAATAATCGATATTTACAGGGTGCAACATCCGCGGTGCAAGGTGCAACATCCGTCCGAAATAGCGAAACAGTGCCGTACGACTTTAGAAATGCATGCATGGATTTGAGACGGAACAATACCATCGTGCACCACTCCCCAGCGACGGTAAATCGAAGGCGAGGCACGGTAATCCCGTTTTACTGTAAAAATCCGGTGTCGAAAAAACGAAGGGTAAAAAACTTACGAGACCCGATTGAGATTCGTGTTGTCCTTTTAGGGAATTAATCTATCCGTTGACGGATGAAAGCTGTCAAAGCCGTAGAACTCACCGTGGCCTTCGTTTTGACAGGTTATGGCTCCCGTAACTCTAAACGAGGCAGAAGTTATGACTGTCCGAATAATCGATATCGACAGGGTGCAACATCTGCGGTGCAAGGTGCAACATCTGTCCGAAATGACGAAACAGTGCCGTACGACTTTTAGAAATGGGTGCATGGATTTGAAACGGAACAGTACCACGGTGCACCACTCTCCAGCGATGGTAAATCGAAGACGAGGCATGGTAATCCCGTTTTACCGTAAAAATCCGGTGTCGAAAAAAAGAAGGGTAAAAAACTTACGAGACCCAATTGAGATTCGGGTTGCCATTTTTGGGCATTAATCTACGCGTTGACGGCTCAAAGCTTTCAAAGCCGTAGAACTCATCGTGGCCTTCGTTTTGACAGGTTATGGCTCCCGTAACTCTAAACGAACCAGAAGTTATGGTCGTCCGAATAATCGATATCTACAGGGTGCAACATCCGCGGTGCAACATCCGTCCGAAGTGGCGAAACAGTGTCGTACGAATTTCAGAAATGCGTGCATGGATTTGAAACGGAACAGTACCATGGTGCACCACTCTCCAGCCATGGTAAATCGTAGGCGAGGCACGGTAATCCCGTTTTACCGTAAAAATCCGGTGTCGAAAAAACGTAGGGTAAAAAACTTACAAGACCCGATTGAGATTCGGGTTGTCCTTTTCGGGAATTAATCTATCCGTTGATGGCTGAAAGCTGTCAAAGCCGTAGAACTCACCGCGGCCTTAGTTTTGACAGGTTGTGGCTTCCGTAACTCTAAACGAGCCAGAAGTTATGGCTGTCCGAATAATCGATATCTATAGGGTGCAACATCCGCGGTGCAAGGTGCAACATCCGCGGTGCAAGGTGCAACATCCGCCCGAAATGGAGAAACAGTGTCGTACGACATTTAGAAACACTTGCATGGATTTGAAACGGAACAGTACCACGGTGCACCACTCTCCAGCGATGGTAAATCGAAGACGAGCCACCGTAATCCCGTTTTACCGTTAAAATCCAGTGTCGAAAAAACAAAGGGTAAAAAACTAAGGAGTCCCGATTGAGATTCGGGTTGTTCTTTTTAGGCATTAATTTATCCTTGACGGCTGAAAGGGGTAAAAGCCGTAGAACTCACCGTGGCCTTCGTTTTTACATGTTATGGCTCTCGTAACTCTAAACGAGCCAGAAGTTATGGCCGCCGGAATAATTGATATTTACAGGGTGCAACATTCGCGGTGCAAGGTGCAACATCCTTCTGAAATGGCGAAGCAGTGCCGTACGACTTTTAGAAATGCATGCATGGATTTGAAATAGAACAGTACCATGGTGCACCACTCTCCAACGATGGTAAATCGAAGGCGAGGCACGGTAATCCCGTTTTACCATAAAAATCTGGTGTCGAAAAAAACGAAGGGTAAAAAACCTACGAGACCCGATTGAGATTCGGGGTGTCCTTTTAGGGAATTAATCTACCCGTTGACGGCTGAAAGCTGTCAAAGCCGTAGAACTCACTGTGGCCTTCGTTTTGACAGGTTATGGCTCCCGTAACTCTAAACGAGGCATAAGTTATGGCCGTCTGAATAATCGATATCTACAGGGTGCAACATCCACGGTGCAAGGTGCAACATCCGTCCGAAATGGCGAAACGGTGCCGTACGACTTTTAGAAATGCGTGCATGGATTTGAAACGAAACAGTACCACGGTGCGCCAATCTCCAGCGATGGTAAATCGAAGACGAGGCACGGTAATCCCGTTTTACCGTAAAATTCCGGTGTCGAAAAAACGAAGGGTAAAAAACTTACGAGACCCGATTGAGATTCGGGTTGTCATTTTTGGGTATTAATCTATCCGTTGACGGCTGAAAGCTGTCAAAGCCGTAGAACTCACCGTGGCCTTCGTTTTGACAGGTTATTGCTCCCATAACTCTAAACGAGCCAGAAGTTATGGCCGTCCGAATAACCGATATCTACAGGGTGCAACATCCGCGGTGCAAGGTGCAACATCCGTCCGAAATGGCGAAACAGTGTCGTAGGACTTTTAGAAATGCGTGCATGGATTTGAAAAGGAACAGTACCATGGTGCACCACTCTCTAGCGATGGTAAATCGAAGACGAGCCACGGTAATCCCTTTTTACCGTTAAAATCTGGTGTCGAAAAAACGAAGGGTAAAAAACTTACGAGACCCGATTGAGATTCGGGTTGTTCTTTTCGGGCATTAATCTATCCGTTGATGGCTGAAAGCTGTCAAAGCCGTAGAACTCACCGTGGCCTTCGTTTTGACAGGTTATGGCTCCCGTAACTCTAAACGAGCCAGAAGTTATGGCGAAACGGTGTCGTACGACTTTTAGAAATGCGTGCATGGATTTGAACCGGAACAGTACCATGGTGCACCACTCTCCAGTGATGGTAAATCGAAGGCGAGGCACGGTAATCCCGTTTTACCGTAAAAATCTGGTGCCGAAAAAACGAAGGGTACAAAACTTACGAAACCCGATTGAGATTCGGGTTGTCCTATTCGGGCATTAATCTATCCGTTGATGGATGAAAGTTGTCAAAGCCGTAGAACTCACCGTGGCCTTCGTTTTGACAGGTTATGGCTTCCGTAACTCTAAACGAGCTAGAAGTTATGGCCGTCCGAATAATCGATATCTATAGGGTGCAACATCCGTGGAGCAAGGTGCAACATCCGTACGATATGGCGAAACAGTGTCGTACGACTTTTAGAAATGCGTGAATGAATTTGAAACGGAACCGTACCACGGTGCACCACTCTCCAGCGATGGTAAATCGAAGGCGAGCCACGGTAATCCCGTTTTACCGTAAAAATCCGTTGTCGAAAAAACGAAGGGTAAAAAACTTATGAGACCCGATTGAGATTCGGGTTGTCCTTTTCGGGCATTAATCTATCCGTTGATGGCTGAAACTGTCAAAGTTATAGAACACACCGTGTCCTTCGTTTTGACAGGTTATGGCTCCCGTAACTCTAAACGAGCCAGAAGTTATGGCTGTCCGAATAATCGATATCTACAGGGTGCAACATCCGCGGTGCAGGGTGCAACATCCGTCTGAAATAGCGAAACAGTGCCGTACGACTTTAGAAATGCGTGCATGGATTTGAAACGGAACAGTACCATGGTGCACCACTCTCCAGCGATGGTAAATCGAAAACGAGGTACGGTAATCCCGTTTTACCGTAAAAATGCGGTGTCGAAAAAACGAAGGGTAAAAAACTTACGAGCCTCGATTGATATTCGGGTTGTCCTATTTGGAAATTAATCTATCCGTTGAAGGCTGAAAGCGGTCAAAGCCGTAGAACTCATCATGGCCTTCGTTTTGACAGGTTATGGCTCCCGTAACTCTAAACGAGCCAGAAGTTATGGCCGCCCAAATAATCGATATCTACAGGATGCACCATCCACGGTGCAAGGTGCAACATCCCTCCGAAATGGCGAAACAGTGTCGTACGACTTTTAGAAATGCGTGCATGGATTTGAAACGGAACATTACCATGGTGCAACACTCTCCAGCGATGGTAAATCGAAGGTGAGCCACGGTAATCCCGTTTTACCGTAAAAATCCGATGTCGAAAAAACGAAGGGTAAAAAACTTACGAGACCCGACTAAGATTCGGGTTGTCCTTTTTGGGCATTATCTATCCGTTGACGGCTGAAAGCGGTCAAAGCCGTAGAACTCACCGCGGCCTTCGTTTTGACAGATTGTGGCTCCCGTAACTCTAAACGAGCCAGAATTTATGGTCGTCCGAATAATCGATATCTATAGGGTGCAACATCCGCGGTGCAAGGTGCAACATCCGTCCGAAATGGCGAAACAGTGCCGTACGACTTTTAGAAATGTGTGCATGGATTTGAAACGGAACAGTACCATGGTGCACCACTCTCCAACGATGGTAAATCGAAGGCGAGGCACGATAATCCCGTTTTACCGTAAAAATCCGATGTCGAAAAAACGCAGGGTAAAAAACTTACAAGACCCGATTGAGATTCGGGTCGTCCTTTTCGGGCATTAATCTATCCGTTCACGGCTGAAAGCTGTCAAAGCCGTAGAACTCACCGTGGCCTTCGTTTTGACAGGTTATGGCTCCCGTAACTCTAAACGAGCCAGTAGTTATGGCCGTTCGAATAATCGATATCTACAGGGTGCAACATCCGCGATGCAAGGTGCAACATCCGTTCGAAATGGCGAAACAGTGCCGTACGACTATTAGAAATGTGTGCATGGATTTGAAACAGAACAGTACCACAGTGCACCACTCTCCAGCGATGGTAAATCGAAGACGAGCCACGGTAATCCCGTTTTACCGTTAAAATCCGGTGTCGAAAAAACGAAGGGTAAAAAACTTACGAGACCCGATTGTGATTCGGGTTGTCCTTTTTGAGCATTAATCTATCCGTTGAAGGCTGAAAGCGGTCAAAGCCGTAGAACTCACCGCGGCCTTCGTTTTGACCGGTTATGGCTCCCGTAACTCTAAACGAGCCAGAAGTTATGGCCGTCCGAATAATCGATATCTACAGGGTGCCACATCCGCGGTGCTAGGTGCAACATCCATCCGAAATGGTGAAGCAGTGCCGTATGACTTTTAGAAATGCGTGCATGTATTTGAAACACAACAGTACCATGGTGCACCACTCTCCAGCGATGGTAAATAGATGGCGAGGCACGGTAATCCCGTTTTACCATAAAAATCCGGTGTCGAAAAAATGAAGGGTAAAAAACTTTCGAGACCCGATTCAGATTCGGGTTGTCCTTTTAGGGAATTAATCTACCCGTTGACGGCTGAAAGCTTTCAAAGCCGTAGAACTCACCGTGGCCTTCGTTTTGACAGGCTATGGCTCCCGTAACTCTAAACGAGGCAGAAGTTATGGCCGTCCGAATAATCGATATCTACAGGGTGCAACATCCGCGGTGCAAGGTGCAACATCCGTCCGAAATGGCGAAACAGTGCCGTACGACTTTTAGAAATGCTTGCATGGATTTGAAACGAAACAGTACCACGGTGCGCCACTTTCCAGCGATGGTAAATCGAAGACGAGGCACGGTAATCCCGTTTTACCGTAAAATTCCGGTGTCGAAAAAACGAAGGGTAAAAAACTTAGGAGACCCGATTGAGATTCGGGTTGTAATTTTCGGGCATTAATCTATCTGTTGAAGGCTGAAAGCTGTCAAAGCCGTAGAACTCACCGTGGCCTTCGTTTTGACAGGTTATTGCACCCGTAACTCTAAACGAGCCAGAAGTTATGGCCGTCCGAATAATCGATATCTACAGGGTGCAACATCCGCGGTGCAAGGTGCAACATCCGTCCGAAATGGCGAAACAGTGTCGTACGACTTTTAGAAATGCGTGCATGGATTTGAAAAGGAACAGTACCACGGTGCACCACTCTCTAGCGATGGTAAATCGAAGACGAGCCACGGTAATCCCGTTTCACCGTTAAAATCCGGTGTCGAAAAAACGAAAGGTAAAAAACTTACGAGACCCGATTGAGATTCGGGTTGTTCTTTTCGGGCATTAATCTATCCGTTGACGGCTGAAAGCTGTCAAAGCCGTAGAATCACCGTGGCCTTCGTTTTGACCGGTTATGGCTCCTGTAACTCTAAACGACCAAGAAGTTATGGCGAAACAGTGTCGTACGACTTTTAGAAATGCGTGCATGGATTTGAACCGGAACAGTACCATGGTGCACCACTCTCCAGCGAGGGTAAATCGAAGGCGAGGCACGGTAATCCCGTTTTACCGTAAAAATCCGGTGTCGAAAAAACGAAGGGTAAAAAACTTACGAGACCCTATTGAGATTCGGGTTGTCCTTTTCGGGCATTAATATATCCGTTGATGGCTGAAAGCTGTCAAAGCCGTAGAACTCACCGTAGCCCACGGTAATCCCGTTTTACCGTAAAAATCCGGTGTCGAAAAAACGAAGGGTAAAAACTTATGAGACCCGATTGAGATTTGGGTTGTCCTTTTCAGGCATTAATCTATCCGTTGATGGCTGAAAGCTGTCAAAGTCGTAGAACTCACCGTGGCCTTCGTTTTGACAGGCTATGGCTCTCGTAACTCTAAACGAGCCAGAAGTTATGGCTGTCTGAATAATCGATATCTACAGGGTGCAACATCGCGGTGCAGGGTGCAACATCTGTCTGAAATAGCGAAACAGTGCCGTACGACTTTAGAAATGCGTGCATGGATTTGAAACGTAACAGTACCATGGTGCACCACTCTCCAGCGATGGTAAATCGAAGACGAGGCACGGTAATCTCGTTTTACCGTAAAAATCCGGTGTCGAAAAAACAAAGGGTAAAAAACTTACGAGACCCGATTGATATTCGGGTTGTCCTTTTTGGGAATTAATCTTTCTGTTGACCGCTGAAAGCTGTCAAAGCCGTAGAACTCATCGTGGCCTTCGTTTTGACAGGTTATGGCTCCCGTAACTCTAAACGAGCCAGAAGTTATGGCCGTCCGAATAATCGATATCTACAAGGTGCACCATCCGCGGTGCAAGGTGCAACATCCGTCCGAAATGGCGAAACAGTGTCGTACGACTTTTAGAAATGCGTGCATGGATTTGAAACGGAACAGTACCATGGTGCACCACTCTCCAGCGATGGTAAATCGAAGGCGAGCCACGGTAATCCCATTTTACCGTAAAAATCCGATGTCGAAAAACGAAGGGTAAAAAACTTACGAGACTCGACTGAGATTCGGGTTGTCCTTTTTGGGCATTAATCTATCCGTTGACGGCTGAAAGCGGTCCAAGCCGTAGAACTCACTGCGGCCTTCGTTTTGACAGGTTATGGCTCCCGTAACTCTAAACGAGCCAGAATTTATGGCCGTCCGAATAATCGATATCTATAGGGTGCAACATCCGCGGTGCAAGGTGCAACATCCGTCCGAAATGGCAAAACAGTGTCGTACGACTTTTAGAAATGTGTGCATGGATTTGAAACGGAACAGTGCCATGGTGCACCACTCTCCAGCGATGGTAAATCGAAGGCGAGGCAAGGTAATCTCGTTTTACAGTAAAAATCCGGTGTCGAAAAAACGAAGGGTAAAAAACTTACAGGACCCGATTGAGATTCGGGTTGTCCTTTTCGAGCATTAATCTATCCGTTGATGACTGAAAGCTGTCAAAGCCGTAGAACTCACCGTGGCCTTCGTTTTGACAGGTTATGGTTCCCGTAACTCTAAACGAGCCAGTAGTTATGGTCGTTCCAATAATCGATATCTACAGGGTGCAACATCCGCGGTGCAAGGTGCAACATCCGTCCGAAATGGCGAAACAGTGTCGTACAACTTTTAGAAATGTGTGCATGGATTTGAAATGGAACAGTACCACAGTGCACCACTCCTCAGCGATGGTAAATCGAAGACGAGCCATGGTAATCCCGTTTTACCGTTAAAATCCGGTGTCGAAAAAACGAAGGGTAAAAAACTTACGAGACCCGATTGAGATTCGGGTTGTCATTTTTGAGCATTAATCTATCCGTTGAAGGCTAAAAGCTGTCAACGCCATTGAACTCACCGTGGCCTTCGTTTTGACAGATTATGGCTCCCGTAATTCTAAACGAGGCAGAAGTTATGGCCGTCCGAATAATCAATATCTACAGGGTGCAACATCCGCGGTGCAGGGAGCAACATCTTTCCGAAATGGCGAAACAGCGCCGTATGACTTTTAGAAATGCATGCATGGATTTGAAACGGAATAGTTCCATGGTGCACCATTCTCCAGCGATGGTAAATCGAAGACTAGGCATGGTAATCCCGTTTTACCGTAAAAATCCAGTGCCGAAAAAACGAAGGGTAAAAAACTTACGAGACCCGATTGAGATTCGGGTTGTCCTTTTTGTGCATTAATCTATCCGTTGACGGCTGAAAGATGTCAAAGCCGTAGAAATCACCGTGGCCTTCGTTTTGACACGTTATGGCTCCCGTAACTCTAAACGAGCCAGAAGTTATGGCCGTCCGAATAATCGATATCTACAGGGTGCAACATCCGCGGTGCAAGGTGCAACATCCGTCCGAAATGGCGAAACAGTGTCGTAAGACTTTTAGAAATGCGTGCATTGATTTGAAATGGAACAATTCCATGGTGCACCACTCTTCAGCGATGGTAAATCGAAGACAAGGCACGGTAATCCCGTTTTACCGTAAAAATCCGGTGTCGAAAAAACGAAGGGTAAAAAACTTACAAGACCCGATTGAGATTCAGGTTGTCCTTTTCGGGCATTAATCTATCCGTTGACGGCTGAAAGTGGTCAAAAACTGTAGAACTCACCGTGGCCTTTGTTTTGACAGGTTATGGCTTCCGTAATTCTAAACGAGCCAGAAGTTATGGCCGTCCGAATAATCGATATCTACAGGGTGCAACATCCGCGGTGCAAGGTGCAACATCCGTCCGAAATGGCAAAACAGTGCCATACGACTTTTAGAAATGCATGCATGGATTTGAAACGGAACAGTACCATGGTGCACCACCCTCCAGCGATGGTAAATCAAAGGCGACGCACGATAATCCCGTTTTACTGTAAAAATCCGGTGTCGAAAAAACGAAGCGTAAAAAACTTATGAGACCCGATTGAGATTCGGGTTGTACTTTTCAGGCATTAATCTGTCCGTTGATGGCTGAAAGCTGCCAAAGTCGTAGAACTCACCGTGGCCTTCGTTTTGACAGGTTATGGCTCCCGTAACTCTAAACAAGCAAGAAGTTATGGCTGTCCGAATAATCGATATCTACAGGGTGCAACATCCGCGGTGCAGGGTGCAACATCCGTCCGAAATGGAAAAACAATGTCGTACGACTTTTAGAAATGCATGCATGGATTTGAAACGGAACAGTACCATGGTGCACCACACTCCAGCGATGGTAAATCTAAGACGAGGCACGGTAATCCCGTTTTACCGTAAAAATCCGATGCCGAAAAAACGAATGGTAAAAAACTTACGAGACCCGATTGAGATTCGGGTTGTCCTTTTCGGGCGTTAATCTATCCGTTGACGGTTGAAAGCGGTCAAAGACGTAGAACTCACTGCGGCCTTCGTTTTGACAGGTTATGGCTCCCGTAACTCTAAACGAGCTAGAATTTATGGCTGTCCGAATAATCGATATCTATAGGGTGCAACATCCGCGGTGCAAGGTGCAACATCCGTCCGAAATGGCGAAACAGTGCCGTACGACTTTTAGAAATGTGTGCATGGATTTGAAACGGAACAGTGCCATGGTGCACCACTCTCCAGCGATGGTAAATCGAAGGCGAGGCACGGTAATCCCGTTTTACCGTTAAAAGCGGTGTCGAAAAAACGAAGGGTAAAAAACTTACGAGACCTGATTGAGATTCGGGTTTTCCTTTTTGGGCATTAATCTATCCGTTGACGGCTGAAAGCGTTCAAAGTCGTAGAACTCACCGTGGCCTTCGTTTTGACCGCTTATGGCTCCCGTAATTCTAAACGAGCCAGAAGTTATGGCCGTCCGAATAATCGATATCTACAGGGTGCAACATCCGTGGTGCAAGGTGCAACATCCGTCCGAAATGGCAAAACAGTGTCGTACGACTTTTAGAAATGCGTGCATGGATTTGAAACGGAACAGTTCATGGTGCACCACCCTCCAGTGATGGTAAATCGAAGGCGAGGCGCGGTAATCCCGTTTTACCGTAAAAATCCGGTGTCGAAAAAACGAAGGGTAAAAAACTTACGAGACCCGATTGAGATTCGGGTTCTCCTATTAGGGAATTAATCGATCAGTTGACGGCTGAAAGCTGTCAAAGCCGTAGAACTCACCGTGGCCTTCGTTTTAACAGGTTATGGCTCCCGTAACTCTAAACGAGCCAGAAGTTATGACCGTCCGAATAATCGATATTTACAGGGTGCAACATCCGTGGTGCAGGGTGCAACATCCATCCGATATGGCGGAATAGTGTCGTACGACTTTTAGAAATGCGTGCATGGATTTGAAACGGAACAGTTCCACGGTGCACCACTCTCCAGCGATGGTAAATCGAAGGCGAGCCACGGTAATCCCGTTTTACCGTAAAAATCCGGTGTCGAAAAAACGAAGGGTAAAAAACTTATGAGACCCGATTGAGATACGAGTTGTCCTTTTCGGGCATTAATCTATCCGTTGATGGCCGAAAGCTGTCAAAGTCGTAGAACTCACCGTGGCCTTCGTTTTGACAAGTTAGGGCTCCCGTAACTCTTAACGAGCCAGAAGTTATGGCTGTCCGAATAATCGAAATCTACATGGTGCAACATCCGCGGTGCAGGGTGCAACATCAGTCCGAAATGGCGAAACAGTGCCGTACAACTTTTAGAAATGCGTGCATGGATTTGAAATGGAACTGTATCATGGAGCACAACTCTCCAGCGATGGTAAATCGAAGACGAGGCACGGTAATCCCGTTTTACCGTAAAAATCCGGTGTCGAAAAAATGAAGGGTAAAAAACTTACGAGACCCGATTGATATTCGGGTTGTCCTTTTTGGGCATTAATCTATCTATTGACCACTAAAAGCTGTCAAAGCCGTAGAACTCATCGTGGCCTTCGTTTTGACAGGTTATGGCTCCCGTAACTCTAAACGAGCCAGAAGTTATGGCCGTCCGAATAATCGATATCTACAGGGTGCAACATCCGTCCGAAATGGCGAAACAGTGCCATACGACTTTTAGAAATGCGTGCATGGATTTGAAACGGAACAATACCATGGTGCACCACTCTCAAGCGATGGCAAATCGAAGACAAGCCACGGTAATCCCGTTTTACCGTAAAAATCCGGTGCCGAAAAAACGAAGGGTAAAAAACTTTCTAGTCCCGACTGAGATTCGGGTTGTCCTTTTTGGGCATTAATCTATCCGTTGACCGCTGAAAGCTGTCAAAGCCGTAGAATTCATCGTGGCCTTCGTTTTGACAGGTTATGGCTCCCGTAAATCTAAACGAGCCAGAATTTATGGCCGTCCGAATAATAGATATCTACATTGTGTAACATCCGCGGTGCAAGGTGCAACATTCGTCCGAAATGGCGAAACAGTGTCGTACGACTTTTAGAAATGCCTGCATGGATTTGAAACGGAACAGTACCATGGTGCACCATTCTCCTACGATGGTAAATCGAAGGCGAGGCACGGTAATCCTGTTTTACCGTAAAAATCCGAGGTCGAAAAAACGAAGGGTAAAAAACTTACGAGACCCCATTGAGATTCGGGTTGTCCTTTTCGAGCATTAATCTATCCGTTGATGGCTAAAAGCTGTCAAAGCCGTAGAACTCACCGTGGCCTTCGTTTTGACAGGTTATGGCTCCTGTAACTCTAAACGAGCCAGAAGTTATGGCCGTTCGAATAATCGATATCTACAGGGTGCAACATCCACGGTGCAAGGTGCAACATCCGTCCGAAATGGCGAAACAGTGCCGTACGACTTTTAGAAATGTGTGCATGGATTAGAAACGGAACAGTACCACAGTGCACCACTCTCCAGCGATGCTAAATCAAAGACGAGCCACGGTAATCCCGTTTTACCGTTAAAATGCGGTGTCAAAAAAACGAAGGGTAAAAAACTTACGAGACCCGATTGTGATTCGGGTTGTCCTTTTTGAGCATTAATCTACCCGTTGAAGGCTGAAAGCTGTCAAAGCCGTAGAACTCACCGTGGCCTTCGTTTTGACAGGTTATGGTTCCCGTAACCCTAAACGAGCCAGGAGTTATGGCCGTCCGAATAATCGATACCTACAGGGTGCAACATCCACGATGCAGGGTGCAATATCTGTCCGAAATGGCGAAATAGCACCGTACGACTTTTAGAAATGCGTGCATGGATTTGAAACGGAACAGTACCAAGGTGCACCACTCTCCAGCGATAGTAAATCGAAGACGAGGCACGGTAATCCCGTTTTACCGTAAAAATCCAGTGCCGAAAAAACGAAGGGTAAAAAACTTACGAGACCCGATTGAGATTCGGGTTGTAATTTTTGGGCATTAATCTATCCGTTGACGGCTGAAAGCTGTCAAACCGGTAGAACTCACCGCGGCCTTCATTTTGACAGGTTATGGCTCACGTAACTCTAAACGAGCCAGAAGTTATGGCCGTCCGAATAATCGATATCTATAAGGTGCAACATCCGCGGTGCAAGGTGCAACATCCATCCGAAATGGCGAAACAGTGCCGTATGATCTTTAGAAATGCGTGCATGGATTTGAAACGTAATAGTACCATGGTGCACCACCCTCCAGCGATGGTAAATCGAAGGCGAGGCACGGTAATCCCATTTTACCGTAAAAATCCGGTGTCGAAAAAACGAAGGGTAAAAAACTTACGAGACCCGATTGAGATTCGGGTTGTCCTTTTTGGGCATTAATCTGTCCATTGATGAGTGGAAGCTGTCAAAGCCGTAGAACTCATTGAGGCCTTTGTTTTGACAGGTTATGGCTCCCGTAACTCTAAGCGAGCCAGAAGTTATGGTCGTCCGAATAATCGATATGTATAGGGTGCAACATCCACGGTGCAAGGTGCAACATCCGTCCGAAATGGCGAAACAGTGTCGTACGACTTTTAGAAATGCGTGCATGGAATTGAAACGGAACAATACCATGGTGCACCACTCTCCAGCGATGGTAAATCGAAGAAGATGCACGGTAATCCCGTTTTACCGTAAAAATCCGGTGTCGAAAAAACGAAGGGTAAAAAACTTACGAGACCCGATTGAGATTCGGGTTGTCCTTTTTGGGCATTAATCTATCCGTTGACGGCTGAAAGCTGTCAAAGTCGTAGAACTCACCGTGGCCTTCGTTTTGACAGGTTATGGCTTTCGTAACTCTAAACGAGCCAGAAGTTATGGCGTTCCGAATAATCAATATCTGCACGGTGCAACATCCGCGTTGCAAGGTGCAACATCCGTCCGAAATGGCGAAATTGTGCCGTACGACATTTAGAAATGCGTGCATGGATTTGAAACGGAACAGTACCATGGTGCACCACTCTCCAGCGATGGTAAATCGAAGACGAGGCATGGTAATCCCGTTTTACCGTAAAAATCCGGTGCCGAAAAAAGGAAGGGTAAAAAACTTACGAGACCCGATTGAGATTCGGGTTGTTCTTTTTGGGCATTAATCTATCCGTTGACGGCTAAAAGCTGTCAAAGCCGTAGAACTCACCGTGGCCTTCGTTTTGACAGGTTATGGCTCCTGTAACTCTAAACGAGCCAGAAGTTATGGCCGTCCGAATAATCGATATCTACAAGGTGCAACATCCGCGGTGCAAGGTGCAACATCCATCCGAAATGGCGAAACAGTGTCGTACGACTTTTAGAAATGCGTGCATGGATTTGAAACAGAACAGTGCCATGGTGCACCACTCTCCAGCGATGGTAAATCGAAGACGAGGCACGGTAATCCCGTTTTACCGTAAAAATCCGGTGTCGAAAAAACGAAGGGTAAAAAACTCACGAGACCCGATTGAGATTCGGGTTGTCCTTTTAGGGAATTAATCTATCCGTTGACGGCTGAAAGCTGTCAAAGCCGTAGAACTCACGGTGGCCTTCGTGTTGACAGGTTATGGCTCCCGTAACTCTTAACGAGCCAGAAGTTATGACCGTCCGAATAATCGATATCTTCAGGGTGCAACATCCGCGGTGCAGGGTGCAACATCCGTCCGAAATGGCGAAACAGTGCCGTACGACTTTTAGAAATGCGTGCATGGATTTGAAACGGAACAGTACCATGGTGCACCACACTCCAGCGATGGTAAATCAAAGACGAGGCACGGTAATCCCTCTTTACCGTAAAAATCCGGTGTCGAAAAAACGAAGGGTAAAAAACTTACTTGACCCGATTGAGATTCGGGTTGTCCTTTATGGGCATTAATCTATCCTTTGATGGCTGAAAGCTATCAAAGCCATAGAACTCACCGTGGCCTTCGTTTTGACAAATTATGGCTTTCGTAACTCTAAATGAGCCAGAAGTTATGGCCGTCCGAATAATCGATATCTACACGGTGCAACATCTGCGGTTCAAGGTGCAACATCCGTCCGAAATGGCGAAACAGTGTCGCACGACTTTGAGAAATGTGTGCATGGATTTGAAACGGAACAGTACCATGGTGCACCACTCTCCAGCGATGGTAAATCGAAGACGAGGCACGGTAATCCCGTTTTACCGTAAAATTCCGGTGTAGAAAAAACGAAGGGTAAAAAACTTACGAGACCCGATTGAGATTCGGGTCGTCCTTTTTGGGCATTAATCTATCCGTTGACGGCTGCAAGCGGTCAAATCCGTAGAACTCACCACGGCCTTCGTTTTGACAGGTTAGGGCTCCCGTAACTCTAAACGAGCCAGAAGTTATGGCCGTCCGAATAATCGATATCTACAGGGTGCAAAATCCGCGGTGCAAGGTGCGACATCCGTCCGAAATGGCAAAACAGTGTCGTACGACTTATAGAAATGCATGCATGGATTTGAAATGGAACGGTACCACGGTGCACCACTCTCCAGCGATGGTAAATCGAAGACGAGGCACGGTAATCCCATTTTACCATAAAAATCCGGGGTCGAAAAAACGAAGGGTAAAAAACTTACAAGACCCGATTGTGATTCGGGTTGTCCTTTTTGGGAATTAATCTATCCGTTGACAGCTGAAAGCGGTCAAAGCCATAGAACTCACCTAGGCCTTCGTTTTGACAGGTTATGGCTCCCGTAATTCTAAACGAGCCAGAAGTTATGGCCGTCCGAATATTTGATATCTGCAGGGTGCAACATCCGCTGTGCACGGTGCAACATCCGTCCGAAATGGCGAAACAGTGCCGTACGACTTTTAGAAATGCGTGAATGGATTTGAAAAAGAATAGTACCATGGTGCACCACCCTCCAGCGATGGTAAATCGAAGACGAGGCACGGTAATCCCGTTTTATCGTTAAAATCCGGTGTCGAAAAAACGAAGGGTAAAAAACTTACGAGACCCGATTGAAATTCGGGTTGTCCTTTTCGGGCATTAATCTATCCGTTGACAGCTGAAAGCTGTTAAAGCCGTAGAACTCATCGTGGCCTTCGTTTTGACAGGTTATGGCTCCCGTAACTCTAAACGAGCCAGAAGTTATGGTCGTCCGAATAATCGATATCTACAGGGTGCAACATCCACGGTGCAAGGTGCAATATCCGTCCGAAATGGCGAAACAGTGTCGTACGACTTTTAGAAATGCATGCATGGATTTGAAATGGAACAGTACCATGGTGTACCACTCTCCAGCGATGGTAAATCCAAGACGAGCCACGGTAATCCCGTTTTACCGTAAAAATCCGGCGTCGAAAAAACGAAGGGTAAAAAACTTACGAGACCCGATTGAGAATTGGGTTGTCCTTTTTGGGCATTAATCTATCCGTTGATGGCTGAAAGCTGTCAAAGCCGTAGATCTCACCGTGGCCTTCGTTTGGACAGGTTATGGCTCCCGTAACTCTAAACGAGCCAGAAGTTATGGTCGTCCGAATAATCGATATCTACAGGGTGCAACATCCACGATGCAAGGTGCAATATCCGTCCGAAATGGCGAAACAGTGTCGTACGACTTTTAGAAATGCATGCATGGATTTTAAACGGAACAGTACCATGGTGCATGTTCGTCGACGGAAATTCTATCGGTTTAGAAAACCGTCGAATGAATTTAAATTAAAAATAACCGCAAGCGCACGGCGTACTATCGTAGTACGTGGCGAATACGGGTCGATCCACAGGAAATTGATGATTTTAAAATTCTATTCAATCAAATTAACCGAAGTTGAAAGAGTGATTAACTAAAAATAATGTAGAAAAATGAGAAAAGAAAATAGATAAAAATATGACAGTGTTAAGACAATTTAGAGGCAATTTCCACTCTCTAGATCACATAAATCAACAAAATGAAGTTATGATCTCTCTTTTCTTGTCATTAGTGAATTAGTTGATGTGCTTATTATAAGTATGGTATATTTGTGCTATTATTTAGCTCAATATAAACCATCAAACTATAACACAACCACTAATACACATTTAACTCTCATGAAATATGACAACAAGTTGAAAGCAAAATTTATTTTAAGCATAGCCTATTAACTATTGTTTAGAAATATAGGCTATCAAATTTCAATTTCAACATTCACTTCTTTACCATAGTCATATTTAGATGAAGAGGCAATTTGTGTTATGTTTGTTTAAGCATAGCCTATTTGTTATGAACAAAATAGACTATCAAATTCAAAGCTAAACAACATCATTAAACCACTTCAAATGTTTCCATTAAAGCACAAAAAGAGAGTATAAGCATCAAAATGTTGCATCTACATACTAGAGAGCTTCATTACCCCTAAATTGTAGGGATTAAGCTCTCATATTTGTTATCAAATCAACAAATGTAGAAAGCAACATGAAAGCAAAAAAGAAAAGAAAAAGAGAGCAAAGAAAAGAAACAAAACTAATCTACTTGCATGAAATAAGAGAAACCTACACTACAACATGAAAGTAAATGAACATGAAAAGGAAAGAGAATGTATTAAATTGCATAAAGTAAAAAAAGATTACAAGAAATAAAAATTGGCTAAGTAGCCATTAAAAGAGAAAGAGAGCTTTCTTTTATTTGATCTAAACTAAACTAAGGTGAAGGAGGCCTAAGAGAGACTAAGAGAAGAGATAGATTACATGAAACATATGGGTATATATACAAGTTTAAAACCCTAATTCCTATTTTTGGGGAATGCCCAAAATGCCCATGAGAAAGTATGGAGGCCAAGTTATCATTGGCATGTTTTAATCCCCACTTAAATGTACATGAAGCCATTAAACCCATAAGCATGTGCATTAGCCTTTAATTTGTATATTAAGGTAGGTGGGTAGGTGGGGTCCTACATGATCTTCACTTGGAATTATTTCCATCTTCATTCCTTTGTATTGATTTTGTGCATGCATATCTTCATGAAACCACTTGTAAAAGTCACCAAATTTTCTACAAAAAACATAGAAAATTCTAAGTAAATTTTCACAATTAATAAATGCACAAAAATGACCATTTCACCCTTGTATGACGATGAATGTGCGACAATTTGGAATTAATGTGAATTTTGGTTAAAACAAGTTAAAATACCCTATATGATCATTTATTTAATTTAAATAGATTAAATATGGTGATAAAAAGGTGCACATTTACGTGCACATCAGTGCACCACTCTCCAGCGATGGTAAATCCAAGACGAGCCACGGTAATCCCGTTTTACCGTAAAAATCCGGTGTCGAAAAAACGAAGGGTAAAAAACTTACGAGACCCGATTGAGATTTGGGTTGTCCTTTTTGGGCATTAATCTATCCGTTGACGGCTGAAAGCTGTCATAGCTGTAGAACTCACCGTGGCCTTCGTTTTGACAGGTTATGGCTCCCGTAACTCTAAACGAGCCAGAAGTTATGGCCGTCCGAATATTCGATATCTATAGGGTGCAACACCCGCGATGCAAGGTGCAACATCTGTCCGAAATGGCGAGACAGTGTCGTACGACTTTTAGAAATGCGTGCATGGATTTGAAATGGAACGGTACAATGGTGCAGCACTCTCCAGCGATGGTAAATCGAAGACGACGCACGATAATACCGTTTTACCATAAAAATCCGGTGTCGAAAAAACAAAGGGTAAAAAACTTACGAGACCCTATTGAGATTCGGGTTGTCCTTTTTGGTCATTAATCTATCCGTTGACGGATGAAAGCGGTCAAAGCCGTAGAACTCACCGTGGCCTTCGTTCTGACAGGTTATTGCTCCCGTAATTCTAAACGAGCCAGAAGTTATGGCCATCCGAATAATCGATATCTACAGGGTGCAACATCCGCGGTGCAAGGTGCAACATCCGTCTGAAATGGCGAAACAGTGCTGTACGACTTTTGGAAATGCGTGCAAGGATTTGAAACGGAACAGTACCATGGTGCACCACCCTCCAGCGATGGTAAATCGAAGGCGAGGCACGGTAATCCCGTTTTACCGTAAAAATCCAGTGTCGAAAAAACGAAGGGTAAAAAACTTACGAGACCCTATTGAGATTCGGGTAGTCCTTTTTGGGCATTAATCTATCCGTTGACGGCTGAAAGCTGTCAAAGCCGTAGAACTCACCGTGGCCTTCGTTTTGACAAGTTATGGCTCCCGTAACTCTAAACGAGCCAGAAGTTATGGCCGTCCGAATAATCCATATCTACAGGGTGCAACATCCGCGGTGCAAGGTGCAACATCCGTCCGAAATGGCGAAACAGTGTTGTACGACTTTTAGAAATGCGTGCATGGATTTGAAACGGAATAGTGCCATGGTGCACCACTCTCCAACGATGGTAAATCGAAGACGAAGCACGGTAATCCCGTTTTACCGTAAAAATCCGGTGTCGAAAAAACGAAGGGTAAAAAACTTACGAGACCCGATTGAGATTCGGGTTGTCTTTTTTGCGAATTAATCTATCCGTTGATGGTTGAAAGCGGTCAAAGCCGTAGAAATCACCTCGGCCTTCATTTTGACAGGTTATGGCTCCCGTAATTCTAAACGAGCCAGTAGTTACGGCCGTCCAAATAATCGATATCTACAGGGCGGAACATCCGCGGTGCAACGTGCAACATCCGTCCGAAATGGCGAAACAGTGCCGTACGACTTTTAAAAATGCGTGCATGGATTTGAAACGGAACAGTACCATGGTGCACCACTCTCCAGCGATTGTAAATCGAAGACGAGGCACGGTAATCCCGTTTTACCGTAAAAATCCGGTGTCGAAAAAACGAAGGGTAAAAAACTTACGAGACCCGATTGAGATTCGGGTTGTCCTTTTTTGGCATTAATCTATCCGTTGGCGGCTGAAAGCTGTCAATGCCATAGAACTCACCGTGATCTTTTCTATGACAGGTTATGGCTTTCGTAACTCTAAACGAGCCAGAAGTTATGGCCGTCCGAATAATCGATATCTAAACGGTGCAACATCCGCGGTGCAAGGTGAAACATCCGTCCGAAATGGCGAAATTGTGCCGTACGACTTTTAGAAATGCGTGCATGGATTTGAAACGGAACTGTACCATGGTTCACCACTCTCCAGCGATGGTAAATCGAAGACGAGGCACGGTAATCCCGTTTTACCGTAAAAATCCGGTGCCGAAAAAACGAAGGGTAAAAAACTTACGAGACCCGATTGAGATTCGGGTTGTCATTTTTGGGCATTAATCTATCCGTTGACGGCTGAAAGCTGTCAAAGCCGTAGAACTCACCTTGGCCTTCATTTTGACAGGTTATGGCTCCCGTAACTCTAAATGAACCAGAAGTTATGGCCGTCCGAATAATCGATATCTACAGGGTGCAACGTCCGCGGTGCAAGGCGCAACTTCCGTCCGAAATGGCGAAGCAGTGCCGTACGACTTTTAGAAATGCGTGCACGGATTTGAAACGGAACAGTGCCATGGTGCACCACCCTCCAGCGATGGTAAATCGAAGGCGAGGCACTGTAATCTCATTTTACCGTAAAAATCCGGTGTCGAAAAAACGAAGGGTAAAAAACTTACGAGACCCGATTGAGATTCGGGTTGTCCTATTAGGGAATAAATCTATCCGTTGACAGCTGAAAGCTGTCAAAGCCGTAGAACTCACCATGGCCTTCGTTTTGACAGGTTATGGCTCCCATAGCTCTTAACGAGCCAGAAGTTATGACCTTCCGAATAATCGATATCTTCAGGGTGCAACATCCGCGCTGCAGGGTGCAACAGCCGTCCGAAATGGCGAAACAGTGCCATACGACTTTTAGAAATGCGTGCATGGATTTGAAATGGAACAGTACCATGGTGCACCACTCTCCAGCGATGGTAAATCGAAGACGAGGCACGGTAATCCCATTTTACCGTAAAAATCCGGTGTCGAAAAAACGAAGGGTAAAAAACTTACGAGACCCGATTGTGATTCGGGTTGACCTTTTTGGGCATTAATCTATCTGTTGACGGCTGAAAGCTGTCAAAGCCGTAGAACTCACCGTGGCCTTCGTTTTGACAGGTTATGGCTTTCGTAACTCTAGACGAGCCAAATGTTATGGCCGTCCGAATAATCGATATCTACACGGTGCAACATCTGCGGTGCAAGGTGCAATATCCGTCCGAAATGGCAACACAGTGTCGTACGACTTTTAGAAATGCGTGCATGGATTTGAAACGGAACAGTACCATCGTGCACCACTCTCCAGCGATGGTAAAACGGAGACGAGGCACGGTAATCCCGTTTTACCGTTAAAATCCAGTGTCGAAAAAATGAAATGTAAAAAACTTACGATACCCGATTGAGATTCGGGTCATCCTTTTTGGGCATTAATCTATCCGTTGACGGTTGAAAGCAGTCAAAGCCGTAGAACTCACCGTGGCCTTCGATTTGACAGGTTATGGCTCCCGTAACTCTAAAAAAGCCAGAAGTTATGGCCGTCAGAATAATCGATATCTACAGGGTGCAACATCCGCGGTGCAAGGTGTGACATCCGTCCGAAATGGCGAAACAGTGTCGTACGACTTTTAGAAATGAGTGCATGGATTTGAAATGGAACGGAACCATGGTGCACCACTCTCCAGCGATGGTAAATCGAAGACGAGGCACGGTAATCCCATTTTACCGTAAAAATCCGGTGTCGAAAAAACGAAGGGTTAAAAACTTACGAGACCCAATTGAGATTCGGGTTGTCCTATTAGGGAATTAATCTATCCGTTGATGGCTGAAAGCTGTCAAAGCCCTAGAACTCACCGTGGCCTTCGTTTTGACAGGTTATGGCTCCCGTAACTCTAAACGAGCCAGAAGTTATGGCCGTCCGAATAATCGATATCTACAGGGTGCAACATCCGCGGTGCAAGGTGCAACATCCGTCCGAAATGGCGAAATAGTGTCGTACAACTTTTAGAAATGCGTCCATGGATTTGAAACGGAACAGTACAATGGTGCACCACCCTCCAGCGATGGTAAATCGAAGCCGAGGCACGGTAATCCCGTTTTACCGTAAAAATCCGGTGTCGAAAAAACGAAGGGTAAAAAACTTACTGGACCAGATTTAGATTCGGGTTGTCCTATTAGGGAATTAATCTATCCGTTGACGGCTGAAAGCTGTCAAAGCCGTAGAACTCACCGTGGCCTTCGTTTTGACAGGTTATGGCTCATGTAACTCTAAACGAGCCAGAAGTTATGGCCGTCCGAATAATCGATATCTACAGGGTGCAACATCCGCGGTGCAAGGTGCAACATCCGTCCGAAATGGCGAAATAGTGTCGTACGTCTTATAGAAATGCATGCATGGATTTGAAATAGAACAGTACTATGGTGCACCACTCTCCAGCGATGGTAAATCGAATACGAGCCACGGTAATCCCGTTTTACCGTAAAAATTCTGTGCCGAAAAAACGAAGGGTAAAAAACTTACGAGACCCGATTGAGATTCAGGTTGTCCTTTTGGGCATTAATCTATCCGTTGACGGTTGAATGCTGTCAAAGCCGTAGAACTCACCGTGGCCTTCGATTTGACAGGTTATGGCTCCTGTAACTCTAAACGAGCCAGAAGTTATGGTCGTCCGAATAATCGATATCTATAGATTGCAACATCCGCGGTGCAAGGTGCAACATCAGTTCGAAATGGCGAAACAGTGCCATACGATTTTTAGAAATGCGTGCATGGATTTGAAACGGAACAGTGCCATGGTGCACCACTCTCCAGCGATGGTAAATCGAAGACGAGGCACGGTAATTCCGTTTTACCGTAAAAATCCGGTGTCGAAAAAACGAAGGGTAAAAAACTTACGAGACCCGATTGAGATTCGGGTTGTCCTTTTTGGGCGTTAATCTATCCGTTGACGGCTGAAACCGGTCAAAGGCGTCGAACTCACCGCGGCCTTCGTTTTGACAGGTTATGGCTCTCGTAATTCTAAACGAGCCAGAAGTTATGGCCGTCCGAATAATCCATATCTACAGGGTGCAACATCCACGGTGCAAGGTGCAACATCCGTCCGAAATGGCGAAACAGTGCCGTACGACTTTTAGAAATGCGTGCAAGGATTTGAAACGGAACAGTACCATGGTGCACCACCCTCCAGCGATGGTAAATCGAAGGCGAGGCACGGTAATCACATTTTACCGTAAAAATCCGTTGTCGAAAAAACGAAGGGTAAAAAACTTACGAGACCCGATTGAGATTCGGGTTGTCCTATTAGGGAATTAATCTATCCGTTGATGGCTGAAAGCTGTCAAAGCCGTAGAACTAACCGTGGCCTTCGTTTTGACAGGTTATGGCTCCCGTAACTCTTAACGAGCCAGAAGTTATGACCGTCCGAATAATCAATATCTTCAGGGTGCAACATCCGCGGTGCAGGGTGCAACATCCGTCCGAAATGGCGAAACAATGCCGTAAGACTTTTAGAAATGCGTGCATGGATTTAAAACAGAACAGTACCATGGTGCACCACACTCCAGCGATGGTAAATCGAAGACGAGGCACGGTAATCCCGTTTTACTGTAAAAATCCGGTGTCTAAAAACGAAGGGTAAAAAACTTACGAGACCCGATTGAGATTCGGGTTGTCCTTTTTAGGCTTTAATCTATCCGTTGACGGCTGAAAGCTGTCAAATACGTAGAACTCACCGTGGCCTTCATTTTGACATTATGGCTTTCGTAATTCTAAACGAGCCAGAAGTTATGGCCGTCCGAATAATCGATATCTACACGGTGCAACATCTGCGGTGCAAGGTGCAACATCCGTCCGAAATGGCGAAACAGTGTCGTATGACTTTTAGAAATGCGTACATGGATTTGAAAGGGAACAGCACCATGGTGCACCACTCTCCAGCGATGGTAAATCGAAGATGAGGCACGGTAATCCCATTTTACCGTAAAAATCCGGTGTCGAAAAAATGAAATTTAAAAAACTTACGAGACCCGATTGAGATTCGAGTCGTCCTTTTTGGGCATTAATCTATCCGTTGACGGCTGAAAGCTGTCAAAGCCATAGAACTCACTGTGGCCTTCGTTTTGACAGGTTAGGGCTCCCGTAACTCTAAACGAGCCAGAAGTTATGACCGTCTGAATAATCGATATCTACAGGGTGCAACATCCGCGGTGCAAGGTGCGACATCCGTCCGAAATGGCGAAACAGTTTCGTACGACTTTTAGAAATGCGTGCATGGATTTGAAATGGAACGGTACCATGGTGCACCACTCTCCAGCGATGGTAAATTGAAGACGAGGCACGGTAATCCCGTTTTACCGTAAAAATCCGGTGTCGAAAAAACGAAGGTAAAAAACTTACGAGACCCGATTGAGATTCGGGTCGTCCTTTTTGGGCATTAATCTATCCGTTGACGGCTGAAAGCTGTCAAAGCGGTAGAACTCACCATGGCCTTCGTTTTGACAAGTTAGGGCTCCCGTAACTCTAAACGAGCCAGAAGTAATGGCCGTCCGAATAATCGATATCTACAGGGTGCAACATCCGCGGTGCAAGGTGCGACATCCGTCCGAAATGGCGAAACAGTGTCGTACGACTTTTAGAAATGCGTGCATGGATTTGAAAAGGAACGGTACCATGGTGCACCACTCTCCAGCGATGGTAAATCGAAGACGAGGCACGGTAATCCCGTTTTACCGTAAAAATCCGGTGTCGAAAAAACGAAGGGTAAAAAACTTACGAGACCCGATTGAGATTCGGGTTGTCCTTTTTGGGCATTAATCTATCCGTTGACGGCTGAAAGCTGTCAAAGCCGTAGAACTCACCGTGGCCTTCGTTTTGATAGGTTATGGCTTCCGTAATTCTAAATGAGACAGAAGTTATGGCGTCCGAATATTCGATATCTACAGGGTGCAACATCCGTGGTGCAAGGTGCAACATCCGTCCGAAATGCCGAAACAGTGCCGTACGACTTTTAGAAATGCGTGCATGGATTTGAAAATGAACAGTATCATGGTGCACCACCCTCCAGCGATGGTAAATCGAAGGCGAGGCACGGTAATCCCGTTTTACCGTAAAAATCCGGTGTCGAAAAAATGAAGGGTAAAAAACTTACGAGACCCGATTGAGATACGGGTTGTCCTATTAGGGAATTAATCTATCCGTTGACGGTTGAAAGCTATCAAAGCAATAGAACTCACCGTGGCCTTCGTTCTGATAGGTTATGGCTCCCGTAACTCTTAACGAGCCAGAAGTTATGACCGTCCGAATAATCGATATATTCAGGGTGCAACATCCGCGGTGCAGGGTGCAACATCCGTCCGAAATGGCGAAACAGCGCCGTACGACTTTTAAAAATGCATGCATGGATTTGAAACGGAACCGTACCATGGTACACCACACTCCAACGACGGTAAATCGAAGACGAGGCACGGTAATCCCGTTTTACCGTAAAAATCCAGTTTCGAAAAAACGAAGGGTAAAAAACTTACGAGACCCGATTGAGATTCGGTTGTCCTTTTTGGGCATTAATCTATCCGTTGACAACTGAAAGCTATCAAAGCCGTAGAACTCACCGTGGCCTTCGTTTTGACAGGTTATGGCTTTCGTAACTCTAAACGAGCTAGAAGTTATGGCCGTCCGAATAATCGATATCTACACGGTGCAATATCTGCGGTGCAAGGTGCAACATCCGTCCGAAATGGCGAAACAGTGTCGTACGACTTTTAGAAATGCGTGCATGGATTTGAAACGGAACAGTACCATGGTGCACCACTCTCCAGCGATGGTAAATCGAAGGCGAGGCACGGTAATCCTGTTTTACCGTTAAAATCTGGTGTCGAAAAAACGAAGGGTAAAAAACTTACGTGACCCGATTGAGATTCGGGTTGTCCTTTTCGGGCATTAATCTATCCGTTGATGGCTGAAAGCTATTAAAGCCATAGAACTCATCGTGGCCTTCGTTTTGATAGGTTATGGCTCCCGTAACTCTAAACGAGCCAGAAGTTATGGCCGTCCGAATAATCGATATCTACAGGGTGCAACATCCGCGGTGCAAGGTGCGACATCCGTCCGAAATGGCGAAACAGTGTCGTACGACTTTTAGAAATGCGTGCATGTATTTGAAACGAAACATTACCATGATGCACCACTCTCCAGCGATGGTAAATCCAAGACGAACCACGGTAATCCCGTTTTACCGTAAAAATCCGGTGTCGAAAAAACGAAGGGTAAAAAACTTACGAGACCCGATTGAGATTCGGGTTGTCCTTTTTGGGCATTAATCTATCCGTTGACGGCTGGAAGTTGTCAAAGCCGTAGAACTCACCGTGGCCTTCGTTTTGACAGGTTATGGCTCCCGTAACTCTAAACGAGCCAGAAGTTATGGCCGTCCGAATATTCGATATCTATAGGGTGCAACACCCGCGGTGCAAGGTGCGACATCCGTCCAAAATGGCGAGACAGTGTCGTACGACTTTTAGAAATGCGTACATGGATTTGAAATGGAATGATGCCATGGTGCAGCACTCTCCAGCGATGGTAAATCGAAGACGAGGCACGGTAATACCGTTTTACCGTAAAAATCCGGTGTCGAAAAAACGAAGGCTAAAAAACTTACGAGACCCTATTGAGATTCGGGTTGTCCTTTTTGGGCATTAATCTATCCGTTAACGGCTGAAAACGGTCAAAGCCGAAGAACTCACCGTGGCTTTCGTTTTAATAGGTTATGGCTTCCGTAATTCTAAACGAGCCAGAAGTTATGGCCGTCCGAATAGTCGATATCTACAGGGTGCAACATCCGCGGTGCAAGGTGCAACAACCATCCGAAATGGCGAAACAATGCTGTACGACTTTTAGAAATGCGTGCAAGGATTTGAAACGGAACAGTACCATGGTGCACCACCCTCCAGCGATGGTAAATCGAAGGCGAGGCACGGTAATCCCGTTTTACCGTAAAAATTCTGTGTCGAAAAAACGAAGGGTAAAAAACTTACGAGACCCTATTGAGATTCTGGTTGTCCTTTTTGGGCATTAATCTATCCGTTGATGGCTGAAAGCTGTCAAAGCTGTAGAACTTACAGTGGCCTTCGTTTTGAAAAGTTATGACTCCCGTAACTCTCAACGAGCCAGAAGTTATGGCCGTCCGAATAATCGATATCTACAGGGTGCAACATTCGCGGTGCAAGGTTCAACATCCGTCCGAAATGGCGAAACAGTGTCGTACGACTTTTAGAAATGCGTGCATGGATTTGAAACGGAACAGTGCCATGGTGCACCACTCTCCAATGATGGTAAATCGAAGACGAAGCACGGTAATCCCTTTTTACCGTAAAAATCCGGTGTCGAAAAAACGAAGGGTAAAAAACTTACGAGACCCGATTGAGATTCGGGTTGTCCTTTTTAGGCATTAATCTATTCGTTGACGGATGAAAGAAGTCAAAGCCGTAGAACTCACCGCGGCCTTCGTTTTGACAGGTTATGGCTCCTGTAATTCTAAACGTGCCAGAAGTTATGGTCGTCCAAATAATCGATATCTACAGGGCGCAACATCCGCGGTGCAAGGTGCAACATCCGTCCGAAATGGCGAAACAGTGCCGTACGACTTTTAGAAATGCGTGCATGGATTTGAAACGGAAAACTACCATGGTGCACCACCCTCCAGCGATGGTAAATCGAAGGCGAGGCACGGTAATCCCATTTTACCGTAAAAATACGGTGTCGAAAAAACGAAGGGTAAAAAACTTACGAGGCCCGATTGAGATTCGGGTTGTCCAATTAGGGAATTAATCTATCCGTTGACGGCTGAAAGCTGTCAAAGCCGTAGAACTCACCGTGGCCTTCGTTTTGACAGGTTATGTCTCCCGTAACTCTAAACGAGCCAGAAGTTATGACCGTCCGAATAATCGATATCTACAGGGTGCAACATCCGCGGTGCAGGGTGCAACATCCGTCCGAAATGGCGAAACAGTGCCGTACGACTTTTAGAAACGTGTGCATGCATTTGAAATGGAACATTACCATGGTGCACCACTCTCCAGCGATGGTAAATCGAAGACGAGCCACGGTAATTCCGTTTTACCGTAAAAATCCGGTGTCGAAAAAACGAAGGGTAAAAAACTTACGAGACCCGATTGAGATTCAGGTTGTCCTTTTTGGGCATTAATCTATCCGTTGATGGCTGAAAGCTGTCAAAGCCGTAGAACACACCGTGGCCTTCGTTTTGACAGGTTATGGCACCCGTAACTCTAAACGAGCCAGAAGTTATGGCCGTCCGAATAATCGATATCTACAGGGTGCAACATCCGCGGTGCAAGGTGCTACATCCGTCCGAAATGGCGAAATAGTGTCGTACGACTTTTAGAAATGCGTGCATTGATTTGAAACGGAACCGTGCCATGGTGCACCACTCTCCAGCGATGGTAAATCGAAGAAGAGCCACGGTAATCCCGTTTTACCGTAAAAATCCGGTGTCGAAAAAACGAAGGGTAAAAAACTTACGAGACCCGATTGAGATTCGGGTTGTCCTTTTTTGGCATTAATCTATCCGTTGACGGTTGAAAGCTATCAAAGCTGTAGAACTCACCGTGGCCTTCGTTTTGACAGGTTATGGCTTCCGTAACTCTAAACGAGCCAGAAGTTATGGCCGTCCGAATATTCGATATCTATAGGGTGCAACATCCGCGGTGCAAGGTGCGACATCCGTCCGAAATGGCGAAACATTGTCGTACGACTTTTAGAAATGTGTGCATGGATTTGAAATGGAACGGTACCAAGGTGCAGCACATTCCAGCGATGGTAAATCGAAGACGAGGCATGGTAACACCGTTTTACCGTAAAAATCCGGTGTCGAAAAAACAAAGGGTAAAAAACTTACGAGACTCGATTGAGATTCGGGTTGTCCTTTTTGGGCATTAATCTATCCGTTGACGGCTGAAAGCGGTCAAAGCCGTAGAACTCACCGTGGCCATCGTTCTGACAGGTTATGGCTTCCATAATTCTAAACGAGCCAGAAGTTATGGCCGTCCGAAAAATCAATATCTACAAGGTGCAACATCCGCGGTGCAAGGTGCAACATCCGTCCGAAATGGCGAAACAGTGTTGTACGACTTTTAGAAATGCGTGCAAGGATTTGAAACGGAATAGTACCATGGTGCACCACCCTCCAGCGATGGTAAATCGAAGGCGAGACACGGTAATCCCGTTTTACCATAAAAATCCAGTGTCCAAAAAACGAAGGGTAAAAAACTTACAAGACCCTATTAAGATTCGGGTTGTCCTTTTTGGGCATTAATCTATCCGTTGATGGCTGAAAGCTGTCAAAGCCGTAGAACTCACCGTAGCCTTCGTTTTGACAGGTTATGCCTCCCGTAACTCTAAACGAGCCAGAAGTTATGGCCGTCCGAATATTCGATATCTATAGGGTGCAACATCCGCGGTGCAAGGTGCGACATCCGTCCGAAATGGCGAAACAGTGTCGTACGACTTTTATAAATGCGTGCATGGATTTGAAATGGAACGGTACCATGGTGCAACACTCTCCAGCGATGGTAAATCGAAGACAAGGCACGGTAATACCGTTTTACCGTAAAAATCCGGTGTCGAAAAAACGAAGGGTAAAAAACTTACGAGACCCGATTGAGATTCGGGTTGTCCTTTTCGGGCATTAATCTATCCGTTGATGGCTGAAAGCGGTCAACGCCGTAGAACTCACCGTGGCCTTCGTTTTGATAGGTTATGGCTCCCGTAACTCTAAACAAGCCAGAAGTTATGGCCGTCCGAATAATCGATATCTACAGGGTGCAACATCCGCTGTGCAAGGTGCAACATCCATCTGAAATGGCGAAACAGTTGCGTACGACTTTTAGAAATGTGTGCATGGATTTGAAACGGAACATTACCATGGTGCACCACTCTCCAGTGATGGTAAATCGAAGACGAGCCACGGTAATTCCGTTTTACCGTTAAAATCCGGTGTCGAAAAAACGAAGGGTAAAAAACTTACGAGACCCGATTGAGATTCGGGTTGTCCTTTTTGGGCATTAATCTATCCGTCGACGGCTGAAAGTTGTCAAAGCCGTAGAACTCACCGTGGCCTTCGTTTTGACAGGTTATGGCTCCCGTTACTCTAAACGAGCCAGAAGTTATGGCCGTCCGAATAATCGATATCTACAGGGTGCAACATCCGCGGTGCAAGGTGCAACATCCGACCGAAATGGCGAAGTAGTGTCGTACGACTTTTAGAAATGCGTGCATGGATTTGAAACGGAACAGTGCCATGGTGCACCACTCTCCAGCGATGGTAAATCGAAGGCGAGGTACGGTAATCCCGTTTTACCGTTAAAATCCGGTGTCGAAAAAACGAAGGGTAAAAAACTTACGAGACCCGATTGAGATTCGGGTTGTCCTTTTTGGGCATTAATCTATCTGTTGATGGCTGAAAGCTGTCAACGCCGCAGAACTCACCGTGGCCTTCGTTTTGACAGGTTATGGCTCCCGTAACTCTAAACGAGCCAGAAGTTATGGCCGTCTGAATAATCGATATCTACAGGGCGAAACAGTGCCGTACGACTTTTAGAAATACGTGCATGGATTTGAAACGGAACATTACCATGGTGCACCACTCTCCAGCGATGGTAAATCGAAGACAAGCCACGGTAATTCCATTTTACCGTTAAAATCCGGTGTCGAAAAAACGAAGGGTAAAAAACTTACAAGACCCGATTGAGATTCGGGTTGTCCTTTTTGGGCATTAATCTATCCGTTGACGGCTGAAAGTTGTCAAAGCCGTAGAACTCACCGTGGCCTTCGTTTTGACAGGTTATGGCTCCCGTAACTCTAAACGAGCCAGAAGTTATAGCCGTCCGAATAATCGATATCTATAGGGTGCAACATCCGCGGTGCAAGGTGCAACATCCGACCGAAATGGCGAAATAGTGTCGTACGACTTTTAGAAATGCGTGCATGGATTTGAAACGGAACAGTGCCATGGTGCACCACTCTCCAGCGATGGTAAATCGAAGGCGAGGCACGGTAATCCCGTTTTACCATTAAAATCCGGTGTCGAAAAAATGAAGGGTAAAAAACTTATGAGACCCGATTGAGATTCGGGTTGTCCTTTTCGGGCATTAATCTCTCCGTTGATGGCTGAAAGCTGTCAACGCCGTAGAACTCACCGTGGCCTTCGTTTTGAAAGGTTATGGCTCCCGTAACTCTAAACAAGCCAGAAGTTATGGCCGTCCGAATAATCGATATCAACAGGGTGAAACATCCGCGGTGGAAGGTGCAACATCCGTCCGAAATGGCGAAATAGTGCCGTACGACTTTTAGAAATGCGTGCATGGATTTGAAACGGAACATTACCATGGTGCACCACTCTCCAGCGATGGTAAATCGAAGACGAGCCACGGTAATTCCGTTTTACCTTTAAAATCCGGTGTCGAAAAAACGAAGGTTAAAAAACTTACGAGACCCGATTGATATTCGGGTTGTCCTTTTTGGGCATTAATCTATCCGTTGACGGCTGAAAGTTGTCAAAGCCGTAGAACTCACCATGGCCTTCGTTTTGACAGGTTATGGCTCCCGTAACTCTAAACGAGCCAGAAGTTATGGCCGTCCGAGTAATCGATATCTACAGGGTGCAACATCCGCGGTGCAAGGTGCAACATCCGACCGAAATGGCGAAATAGTATCGTACGACTTTTAGAAATGCGTGCATGGATTTGAAACGGAACAGTGCCATGGTGCACCACTCTCCAGCGATGGTAAATCGAAGGCGAGGCACGGTAATCCCGTTTTACCGTTAAAATCCGGTGTCGAAAAAACGAAGGGTAAAAAACTTATGAGACCCGATTGAGATTCGAGTTGTCCTTTTCCGGCATTAATCTATCCGTTGATGGCTAAAAGCTGTCAACGCCGTAGAACTCACCGTGGCCTTCGTTTTGACAGGTTATGGCGCCCGTAACTCTAAACGAGCCAGAAGTTATGGCCGTCCGAATAATCGATATCTACAGGGTGCAACATCCGTCCGAAATGGCGAAACAGTGCCGTACGACTTTTAGAAATGCGTGCATGGATTTGAAACGGAACAGTACCATGGTGCACCACTCTCCAGCGATGGTAAATCGAAGACGAGCCATGGTAATTCCGTTTTACCGTAAAAATCCGGTGTCGAAAAAATGAAGGGTAAAAAACTTACGAGACCCGATTGAGATTCGGGTTGTCCTTTTTGGGCATTAATCTATCCGTTGACGGTTGAAAGCTGTCAAAGCCGTAGAACTCACCGTGGCCTTCGTTTTGACAGGTTATGTTTGCACAAAAAATGGACAAACACCTCAAAGTCGTATAATTTAGTTGATTTTATGTTGTTCTTAGCGGTTTGGGTGATTTATGCAGATATATAAAAAACAGGGGCTAAACTGTAAAAGACACGCAGATTTATAGTGGTTCGGCCAGAACGTTCCTACGTCCACTTTATATGTTATTCTCTCTTTTCTTTCAGATTACAAGTACAAAGCTTTGTATACAAGTATATGAAAGTTGTTTGAAAGGTCCTTCCGTGCTTGAGCTCTCAAACTTGTCTGCCATTGTTGTACCCCTGCCCCTCTATTTATAGAGTGAGGTTGGGGGCAGGGGACTTGGATGTATATAGCTGCTGATGGGCCTGGACTGAATCAATCTGGCCTGGCGCATCTGGTTCGGCGGAGCTTGGTTTGGTCGTAGCTGAGTGGAGTTTGATTCGGTTGTGAGTGAAGTGGCATTGGTTCGGTGATGCGTGGAGGGGGTTGGTTCGGCATGGGTTGGTGTGGCCTTGGACCGGTGAAGCTTGGTCCGGTGGTATGCTAAGAGGCTTTGGTTCGTTGTTGTTGTGGAGGAGGTTGGTTCGGCGTGGGTTAGCTCGGTGGTGAGTGTTGGTTCGGCAGGAGGTTGGCTCGGCGGAGTTTGGTTGGCTTTTGGACCGGCTATAGGTGGTTCGGTGATGGTGGGCCGTGGCAGTGAGTTGGTTCGGTATTGGAAGGGGATGGCCTGGTTCGGTATTGAGTTGGTTCGGCGGGGGGTATCTGGGAACTGGTTCGGAAGGCGATAATTGGATTCGGTTTCTCTTGGACCGGTGGTGGAGAGAAAGGCACCCAACACTTGCCCCCCAAAGTGGGGCACGTGCTTTGCATGTGTCGCGCTTTGTTTTTCTTTCCGTTGGTGTAGCTTCATTCGGGTGTGGGTGCTGAGCCGGCTGGTCATGTTGTCCTGTGCTTGTTTATAAATAGGGGCTACACCCCTTCGTTATTCCTTACCGAATTTAGAGAGAGCCGAATCAATCTGAGTGCCGAATCAACCTTGTACCGAATCAAACAAGTACCGAATCACGCTGGTACCGAACCAGGTATGTTTCCTTTTGCCGAATGAACACGAACGAGATTGGGGTGTTGAGTGCCGAATGAGCTATGCCGAATGAGATATGTGATGTACTACCGAATGAATCTTTAAACCTTTAATGCCGAATGGATTTTTATAATTGAATCATGAGTGAAATCTTAAGACAATATACACCTGCTTGCTTATATCCTCTGTTCTAACAACATGTTTTTCTCGTGTCGCAGATAATGTCTCACAAAGTCGAAACTCGATCGTAAAAGAGAAAAACTACGGACAGGAGTGAGCCTCCCGTTGTGCCCCCTGCCCAGTCAGGACCAGCACGACAGGGACCTATCCCGAGGTCTTTAGTGGACGGATACGGTCCTCAGGAGCTCTTAAACTCTCCTCCTGACTGCTTTCCTAGCTCTCTCAGAGAGGAGCAGCTTGATGTTATATCCTGCTCCTTTGAGATTGATAGAGCGCTTATGCGGTTGCCGGGGGACGGTGTGATGCCGTACAATCCTCTTGAAGGATATTTTGCGTATAGTAGGTACCACTGCATGTGTAGGGCCATTCCTCCCATTAATACCAGGATAGTCAGCTTCATCACTTATCTGAAGGTGGCTCCCTTCCAGCTTCAGCCCAATTCCTACGCCATCTTGGTGTGCTTATACATTATTTTCCGGAGAAGGTACGGGCGCCCCCCTTCCAACCGGGAGATCCGGTATCTATATAACTTGAGGGGTTACAAGAAGGGATCTCCGTACGTTAGCTTGGAAGAGGCTGTTCCTTTCAAACCAGTCCTGGACCTATATTCGAAGCTTAGTATGTTTAAGAAAGAATGGTTTTTCATCAGGGATGACTCCGTTTCCTTCCGCCTTTTCACCTCTGGCTGTGAGTTTAACTTCATTTATAGTTTCCTTGTCCTGACTGCAGTGTTTCTTCTTATATGCTTTCATTTCTTGCTAGCGACAGGTGGCTTTGCGGTCGTGGAGAATGATTCCTTGGTTCAGATGGCTGCGGAAATAAGGGCCATTCCAGGACGAGATCGGTCGGCTTCTTACTTGATCAGGAACGCTACTCTCCTGGAGCACAACTTGATCCTCCCACGCCAGTCCGTGGTTAAGCAGAGAGATACAGCTGAGGAGAAGGCTGCCAAAGCCAAGGAAGGGGCCACGGTGAAGAGTGGCAAGAGGGAACCTTTTACAAAGCCTCTCGTTGTCGGAGGTAAGAAGCTTAAGAAGTCCGATGGTCCCTCTCCTAGCACTTTCCCAATTGTCCCGGGAGAGGAAGATGTGGAGGAAGATAGAGGTGAGGGTGAAGGAGGAGATGGAAAGAGTGGTGGTGGCGTCGATGCCTTAACCTCTGGGCAAGCGGGAGAGATTCATGAGTGGACGGATGATGCTTTCCGTCAGGCTTTTGGGGAGTCGGAGGAAGGATCGGCTTTGGTTGAGAAGGCAAAGGAGGTTGACAAGGCTGGGGCTGGCGCCGATTCATTCTCTAAGAGTTCTTCAGCTACGGCGACTCCAATGATTCAAGGTGAACTTTTGACTTCTGCAGACTCCATTTACGATAGAGACTTAGGAATATTTTATGGTTCGCTTCCGTCCTGGAATGAGATTCAGGACTTATTGCAGTATCCTACTCCTCCGTAGGCTTTGTATAATAGATGTGTCTTCTCATTCTTTTTAACTTAACATATTTCTCGAATTATGGACCATTGTATGTTCGTAACACTTGGCTTTTATTCCAGGAGCAGGTAAGGCGACCAAGTCATCAAATATTCGGCACCGCCTCGAACAGTATAAGCTACTCAAAGCTTCTGCCAAACCAAAGCCGCCAACTAGCCGTTCTGGGGGTGTAGTTAGATATTGCCCTCTTCTTGGAGTCATTGAGGAAGATATGCAAAAGAGGAAGAGGGGCCGATCTTCGTTTGAACCTTCTCCTGGCCCCTAGCCTCCAGTCCAGCCCATCCATGATATTACTAAAGAGGATACTGAGTATATGCCTTCCCCCCATCCGTCCGAAAATCCAACCGTCACTCCGATAGACCGTCTTGGTTTGGATCGCAACCCCTTTGCCGGCCACCCCGATCTGGACCCGAGTTTTCAGGATATCTCCTTTGACGAGGTCACGGGTGAGCATCTTCTTCCCCGCAATCCCATGGTACGGGTGCTTGATGAGGCTAAGTCGTTAGACCTCGATTTGCTTACTACTCGGATTGTGACCATGGGGAATGAGGCCAAGGCAAGTATCGATCGGGTGGCCGAGGAAACCAAGAGGTTAATGGAGCATCATGCTCGACTGGCCGGGGCTGGGGAGGAAATTGGAAGTGCTAACATCCGATTGCGGCTACAGGTATCTGATCAGGCCAAGCAGCTTGCCGTTCAGGCTATCCAGATATCCCAGCATGAGGCGGCCACCCGACGACTAAAGAAAATCATGGAGGAGGCTAGCAAGGCTAAGTTGCGAAAGGTGGAGGCCGCCTGCAAGGAGCGGATTGACATAGCCATTGCTACGGTGGACGAGGTTCGGAGGGCGGATCTCGAGCAAGTAGAGGAGTTATCTGGGAGGCTTGAGGCCGCAGAGCTTGCTCAGGCCAGGCTAAAGGTAGAGATGGAGGAAATGAGGAGGTCTCTCCAGGCTGACCGCTTGAGATATCGATCGGAGAGGGATGTTGCCGTCGCCAAGTTGTTGTCCTCCGAGGCCCGGGTGAGGGAGTTTGAGGAGAATGAGGGGATGATGGATGAGATGTTGCAGGATATGTACTTCCGTACCTGGAAGCAGGGTAATCTATCCTGGAAGGATGACTATCCCCGGATCATGGCTTGGATATATCTTCGGGCTTTGGAGGAGGCCAAGGCCGATGCGGATAAGGAAGGTGGAGCGGCATTCAGGATGGACATGGTAACCGCCCAGTTCTCAAAGGAGGAGAAGGTAGCGGTGAAGGAGGGGATGCGGCTACTTACTGCGGAGGAAGCCGGTGTGCAGTTGGGGGATGAGGACCAAGAAGCGGGTGCTGGTGAGTTCTCCCTATTTTAGTTTTTCATGACTTGATCGTTTGTTGTTGGTTTAATGGATTCCTCTTCTGATTTGGACAGGTGGGACTTCTGATAAGCATGCTGGGAGCTCCGACCCTGCGGCTAAGTAGGCTTGGAGAGCTGGTAGGATGAGGGTGAGGTGCGGACGCAGCTGGTTCCTTGTCCGGATTCGGTCACCTTTTGATTTCCTTTTATCGCTGTTTATGTTAGTCCAAAACATTAATGTGACTGTAATAATATTGTTTATGATGAATGACTTTATGTAATTTCATAACATAAGCTGATTCCTTTATGTTGGAATGTTATCGCTATTTTGTTGTGCTGTGTAAGTGATGTAACTATGCATGTTACTAGTGGCTTGACTGTGCCTGATGCCAAGTTTTTTGCTTAAAGTATAATTTTCTCATTTTGTAATGTAAATGTGATGTGTAATATGAACTGCAGCTATGCATTAATGTATAAAAGTAGAAGGTACCGCCCTTCATGTTTCGGCTGTGGACGGCAACTTTGTGCGCCCTGTAAGACTAAGCACGGAATGCTGTTGAGTGTCTCGTCATCCGATTGTAAGTTTCTGTTCCCATTAGCGAGAGTTCCCTATTTCATGTCCTGTACTTTTAAGCACCGTTACGGAGAATAGGAGAAAAGTTTTAAATGAAATGGAAATATAGGAAAAGTAAAACTTCCAGTCACGGAAGGCCGTCGATGTGCTTAAGTTCGTGGCAAACGGGTTTTGTAGCCACTTTCCCTAGCGGTGGGTCTTGGACACATTTGTCACCCATCTTACGCCTCTGCGGGGAGTTTTCTTTTTTACCACAGCCGCACTTAAGACACATCGGAGCCGATCGTGCACAGTAACTACCCGGGCCATTATGGCCCGTAATCGCGGGTATTATTCGATTTACTGGGGCCGGCTAGCGTGGGGGCCGATCGTCAACTGTGAACTGCCCCTGGCTGGCCACACCTTATGTTGGGGCTTATGGTCGGTTCACAGTTGCCGGCGAGCCGAATCGCTGTAATGAGCCGCCATGGCATAATCGGCCTTCTCTGTGGCTTATACTCGGCTTATTACAGTCGGCTTTAAGGGCCGAGGCAAACAATGAGTTAACTCGCGGTAGAGGGATACCGGAGCAAAGTGTCTCATTGGCGAGGGCATAGGATCGTAGCGTACCTGTTAGATTTTTGTCCAGGTGGAGTTGTGTTGTGAAGCTCTGAATTGAAATGTCATCTGCAAAGGATTTTGTTCAACGGCAAAGGATAAAGCTTAACAAGTAGCCAAGATATAAAGGAACAAGTTAACAAGAGCCAAGTTTTTTAAAGTGGTTCGGCACGAAAATGCCTACGTCCACTGATTCTCTTTGTTAATTCACTTCATATGGGTAGTACAAGTTAAGAAAAGTATCGACGGAGGTGTCGGATGTTCCATGCCCTCTGGATCACCTCTCCATCCACTGTTGAAAAAATATAAGCTCCGTTGTGGAGATCTTTATGAATTACATATGGTCCGTCCCAGATTGGATCCAGCGCTCCTGGGCGTGGAAAGATTCGCTTGAGGACAAGATCTCCTTCTTGTAAGCTGCGATGTTTGACTTTGGAGTTGTATAGTGCTGCCACTTTTTGTCTGTGAGCTGCTGCTTTGAGTGCTGCATCATTTCTTCTCTCCTCAATTAGATCCAAAGACATGTGGAGGAGTTCTTCGTTTTCTTCGGGGTTGTAGTGGATCCTACGATGGGAAGGTACAATAGTTTCAACTGGGAGCATGGCCTCTGATCCGTATGCCAAAGAGAACGGAGTATGCCTTGTTGATGTTCTGAAAGAAGTGCGGTAGGCCCATAGTGCTGTAGGAAGTTCGTCCACCCAAGCGCCTTTTGACTTTTCAAGCTTCTTCTAGATTAGAGTCTTGAGAATCTTGTTGACAGCTTCGATTTATCCATTTGCCTGGGGATAAGCTACGGATGAGAAGCCCTTATGAATTCCGTGCTCCTGGCACCAGTCGGCAAATTCCTCGCTGTCAAATTGAAGCCCGTTGTCTAATATGATTCTGAGTGGAACCCCGTACCTGCACAGAACGTTTTTGATCAAGAAGTTGATAACTTTAGTTGAAGATATTTTATTCAGAGGCTCCGCTTCCACCCATTTGGTGAAATAGTCAACTGCAACTATAGCATGTCTAGCCCTGCCTCGGCCCATCGGCAGTTCGCCAATTAAGTCAATTCCCCATATTGCGAAGGGCCAAGGGCTGGTCATCTGAGTAATTTCATTGGTTGGTAGTCGAGGAATCTTGGCAAATTTCTGACATCTGTTGCATCTTCTGACGAAGTCTAAGGCATCTTTGTTTAAAGTGGGCCAGAAATACCCATATCGGAGTATCTTTTTTGCTAGGGTCTGCCCTCCGGTGTGGTCTCCACAACTTCCCTGATGGATATTGGATAGAATTTCCTTGGCTTCTCTTCCAGCAACGCACCTCAATAAGGGGTTAGAGAAGCCGCGCCAATAGAGGATGCCTTCTTGTATTGTGTAGCGGGAAGCTTTCCTTAGAATTTTCTTAATTTCATTTCGCCCGTCGGGTAGGGTGCCATTTTGTAAGTATTCTCGGATAGGGGTCATCCATGTTTCTTCTTCGGTTGCAGCTATCAGATTTACTTGCTCGAAACTCGGGGTTAGTAGCCTTGAGACAGTTATCGTTCCAGAAGTGGTATCAACTCCCATGCTAGCTTGCTTTGCCAGCTCGTCGGCCTCTTGATTTTCTTCTCGAGGAATGTGTTTGATTAAATAGTGATCTAATAGATTAAGCAGTAGCCTGGTCTTCTTTAGATACGCTGTGAGTCGTTCTCCTCGAGTCTGGAATTCTCCCAGTATTTGATTTACAATAAGTTGAGAATCACTATGGAGACATAAAGAACTGACTCCAATTTCCAGTGCAAGTTCTAATCTGGCTATCACCGCTTCGTATTCCGCATCATTGTTGGTGGCAGCGAATTCCAATCTTAGGGCGTAGTGCAGCTTCCTTCCCCTGGGGGTGATTATCACAACACCTGCCCCCGAGCCTTATTCGTTCGACGCTCCATCTACGAAGAGATTCCACTTGATATCTTCTGCTATTTCAGATTGGTCCTTACCTTCGCTAGTAGTGAATTCGGCAATGAAATCAGCTATGGCTTTCCCCTTGATAGCAGTGCGAGGACGGTAAGTGATATCATATTGACTTAGTTCGATGCACCACTTAAGTAATCTCCCAGAAGTGTCGGGGCGATGGAGCACTTGCCTTAGCGGGTGATCGGTTAAAACTCTGATGGAATGAGACTGGAAATAGTGTCGCAGTTTCCGCGACGTGATAAGCAAACAGTATGCTAGCTTTTCAAGTTTATGGTATCTGACTTCTGCCCATGTGAATCTCTTACTTATGAAGTATACGGGCTGTTGCACGCGGTTGTCTTCTCTCACCAACGCGGCGCTTAGGGCATGTGGTGACACAGCAAGGTATAGGTATAGATCTTCGCCTTCATTAGGAGTTGAGAGTACTGGTGGCCGCTGGAGGTGTCCGATTAGGTTAAGGAAAGCTGTTGAACACTCATCGTTCCATTCGAATTTTCCTTTGTCTTTCTTCAGGGCTTCGAAGAAAGGAATGCATTTGTCAGTTGCTTTAGAGATGAACCGGCTTAGGGCGGCCACCTTCCCGTTTAGGCTTTGCATCTCATTTCGAGTGGATGGTATCTTGATATCTTGCAAGGCCCGGACTTGTTCGGAGTTCTAGCGAAAATGCACTTGAAATTTGTTCGGAATACCTTCCTCAGTTCGGCTTGCTGATGGTGGGATGACTTCGGAGACGTGCTCTCGAATTGGTGATAACCGTGGTTGCTCTGGGTTGTAAGCAGGAATGGTCTGTGAGCTAACCGCAGATACAGGCTCAGACGGAGGCGGGGAGGTGATTTCAAGAGCGGTGGCATGATGCTCAACGCCTAACCCTTCTCCGGCCTCCAAAGATCGACCGCCAACCATCTCTTTCTCATGAGCGATCATAGCATCATGGAGGACCTTCTTTTCCTCATCTGTTAGCAACCGGTTTTCGAGCTCGAATCGGTCGACCGATTCGCCCGGGTGCGCTTCCACTTCCCCCTCAACCAATCGTTCCCAAGCACTGTGGAGATGCACTGGATAATCCTGAAGCCAGGCCAAGTTTCTGTGCTTCAATACATTGGCATTGTAGGTGATAAGCAGATCTTCAATGTTGGCCTCTAGCCTGGCCTCGGCTTGCTGAACTCTCTCCTCAATCTCCGCCTCGACCACTTGAACTTTGGCCACTGCCTCATCCCGTTCGGTCCGGAGTATCACAGCTTGTTCGCACGCCTCCTGGGCTGCATTGTTTGCATCGTCCCTATCCTTGGCAATTTCGGCGAATTTGGATTTGAGCTCATTTAGCTCCTTTAGCGCCGCATCCCTCTCGGCAGTGACCAGAGTATTCCGATGGCCCACGTCCTCTGCCATGGCGTAATGCTCACGCTTCATTCTATCCATCGTAAGTTGGGCTTCATCGGCCTTTTTGATGGCTTCCTTCTCTGATTTTCTGGAAGATTCGGCCTCGGTGTTCAGCACATCGATAATACGGCTATTTTGGGCCAACTCAGCCTGCATTTTCTCAATAGTGGCCCCACGCTCAAAGGCCAGTGATGACGCTTTTTCGGCCGCCTTGTACCATGCCCTGTACTGGGCATAAAAATCATGCACGTAATCGTGCGCCGTCTGCTCGGCCTCCGGCGGAATTCTTTTCAAGTGAAGAGGAAAGATATAGTTGTCGAAGCAAATATTCGGAAAGTCCTTCTTCAGCTGAGCAAGCCTGATTGCTCCTTCTCTCGAAATTTCAGTGGGAGGTTGTTCCGCAACTACTGGAGGCATTGTCTTTAGATCTGGGATGGCAAGGTTCATGCCCAGAAGATTGAGAGGTCGAATGGTAGTGTGAGGAATCAGAAGGACGAGGAACGTGGACAGGAGGCTGTATAGGAGCTCTTGGAGGAGGGGCGCGCGATCGAGACCGATGTCTGTAATCCCTATCTCTCCATTCTTGGCTAGAGTACCCGGAGTACCTGCGATCGTAACTCCTATCTCCTTCTCTCCGTTGTGAATCCTAATATGAGGAAGATCTGCGAGCATGTCGTAGGCTCCCTAGCATCGAACCACGACCAATCATAATATCTGCAAAGCAAAATGAGAATAGAGTTAGTGGTTTCTCGAAACTGATGACCTAAGACTCGGGACTATGTAGTATCGTGAAATGTGTATGAATATGCATTTCCCCCGACCAACCAGAAGTGTTGACTGGGTAAGTAATAAAAGGCTCGCTTAATTCAAGAGTACGATGAAACTCCTCCAACCTGGCGTCATGTTGAAAAGACACATCTGCTGGGATTGGAAGGTCGATAAGCCCTTCGTAAAGACTTTCGGTTCGCGGAGGAGACATTTCGAAAATTCTGACTCCGGGGGAGGATCGGGCCGTGACAACCGACTTCCATCTCCCCTTCTTACTTGACGTGACGACGGCTGCCTTGCCATTTCTTTGCTCTTCAACAACTTGAGCCACGTCTGTAGGCTCCAACAATGGCTCGTCGTCAGTGTGAGTTCTTTCAGAATCAACTTCCTTGGCTATAATGACTTTGGGCTTCTTGTGCTTGGCCTGTTTTTTCAAAACAATTCTTTGCGCCCCGTCGAATATTATACTCTGCCATCGTTCGATTAACCCACAGGCCCGGAGATTCCTATCCGTCAATAACACGTCGATATCCCTGTCGTCGCTTGGGATCTCTCGGAGCACTCGTACCATCTCCTTAAAGTTTTCACCGTCGGGACGCTGGATCATTGTTATACAGAAGGAAAATATATAAGTCACACTTCGACTGCAATCGCCTTAGTAATTGTTTGGAAACTCAGCTGTACTCACGTCTAAATAACCATCGCCTGGCGAAGCCCGAAGGACATGTAACGTAGAACCATTCCGTCCTATAATAGCTTAATCTAGTCCATGACCCGGTGACCACTTGACAATTCCGTACTGGCTCCAAGAATGTAAAAGATGGGTAATCATTTCGAGTTTTGAAGTTAAACAATTATCTGATTTCAGTCGGGGCCGGTGGTCTATGAAGATATTCCATAAAGACGATGAACAGGCAGTTCACCGAAGCATACCCGTTCGGGTGAAGTTGGGATGGTGCGATTCCCAAAAAAGATAGCACTTCTCTTATATACTCATTGAAAAGAGGAAGCGTCCCAGCCGCGCACGCATGGCGATTGAATGCGGTATACCCCTCCGGCGAATTGTGTGGTCTGTCGTTTGGCCCCGGTAGTGACACGTCGTCTAGTGACAAACCGTGCCTCAGGCATATCCTCCCCAACATATCTTCGGAAATATGAGATGGGACGGAATCTAATGGATTAGCAATGAATGACGCGTTGGGAAGTTCATCCGGCGTTGGGCCGATAATTTCAGGATCAATGTCCGGGACCTCTAACCTCGGGGGAACTGTACTCTGAGTATCTTGTGGGGTTTCCTGCTGTTGCCAACTCGAAGGCTCCATAACTGACTAACTCATGAGAAACCATCATTAGATGACAAGGGACCCATGAATTCCCCAGTGTATAGTGTATGAATGTGGGTTGTGTGGTGTTGTGCATTACTTGGATGAATATCGCAGAATTAAAGAAAACACGCAAACGACAAAGCTACAAAGCCCAGTTGTGATGGCCGTCATCGCAAAACCCTTCACATAAGGAAAATTGATTCAAATAAAAATTGTTATTCTTCCGTCGACGAGCTTCGAAAGGTGGTCAAGTATGCAGTTTAACATGTCCAAATATGCAGGAGTGAAGCTCGTCCGAATTATGCTCAGAAAATATCAAACTTTGATATCCACTATATGGAGTTTCGAACCGATCACAAGTGACTTGTTCGAACCCATCACCGTGCCACTTCGAATCAATCCAAAGGAGCGAGCTTCGAATCGATAGTCAGGCGCCGAGCTCGAATCGATCAGTGGGGGATAACTTCGAATCGATCCTTGGTTAATTAGTTCGTACCGATCAGGAAAGCCCCAACTTAACATCGATCGAGTTCGAATCGATACCTTTCGTATCAGTCGTAAAGGAATGTTTCGTATCGATGCGAAGTTGAGAGCCTCAGGCCAATCAACGGCTGCTTCTCGTATCTGTCGTTGTGCATCGATACGACTCAACACCATGGTTAACTTGGTGCGAACTGCACTCACTCCAAGGGAAATCACAAGGATCGATTCAAAATCTGAAAGAGAATGATGCTGACCCCCCATCGATTCGTACACGAGTCTCTGAATCGATTCGAAATTCCTCCAAAAGCCAGATCTGGATTTACCAAATCCCAAGAAAGGCCGATCGGTGAAGGAGTGATGAGTTCGAGGTAGCTTTTCCGTGTGGATTCGAGGTTAGTTACCTAATTTGGATGATAGGTTTGAAGAATTGAAGATTTGGATCTCAAATGCTTCGAATACAAAGCACAGTGCCTTCCTCTCTGGAGTTTCGAGACGATGCAGAGAACAGTAAAAAGGTAAAAAGTGAAAAATGCCGAGGTCCTTGCTATTTATATGGGGGTTAGAGATGACCGGGTCGATTAGCATTCCGGTAAACTCGACCGATTACAACAGGTCAAAATGCAGAACCGGTTCGAAATTTACCTTCGAACCCATACGTTTGATGCTCCATCGGTGCTAGACCAACGGTGGGCGCGTCAGTTCGAAACCCGGTTCACGTCAACAAAATTACAACTACACCCACGACCCACTGTCACGAGCGAAAGTTTCGTTTCCACCCAAGTCATTGATTCGAAGATCAGTTTCGAACCCACCATTGCATAAGCGTACTCCACCCAAATGGATGTTGACTTCGAATCCATCGGAGCTCGCACCCATCGGTTCGAAATGTCGCAATTACGCAACGCAGAGTCGTTTCCTTCAACCATCTGCATCGATTCAGGAGAGGATCGATACGAAGGAACCTTCCAAAACAACCATCAAGCGTTGTCTCAATTCAAATTTCAAAATCGGTTCAGGGGAGAATCGATACGAAGTTCAATAGCAAACAAAACTAACAATCGATTTTAAACATTTACAGGGATCAAACACTCATCCTGTTACAAATGCAACAGCCAACGGCTAAGCACTATTATACAGCAATCAATCATGTCAACACAAGGTTACAACAATACAGCATACGAGTTTCAACAAAAAAAAAAGAGAGCAATGATTGTTCAAAGAAATTGCAGCTGTTCAAAGCACGTCATGTTCCCACAAGACGTACTTTGGGGGGCAAAATGTTATCCCGCTTTTTGGCAAAGCCACGATACCAAAAGATCGATCAGAAACGGAGAACGGTTCGTCTCAGAGACCGGCCATACTTCATCTCGCTATGGATATCACTGAATTTTGTCCAAGTCCATATTGAGCCAAAATTGATAGGACACGGCAAGAAAGACCATAGGAATCAACGTCTCAAGTTTCAAGTCAATCCGAGTTCATACGCTCAAATTATGATCAATCCAATTTGAAAGAAAAGGCCTGAGATTCGAACCCATCAGGTTCAAAACCATCACCTTCGAACCTATTAGGTTCGAAACCATTTCCCTCAAACCCATCAGGTTCGAACCCATCGGGATGCCTCGGGGTTTGAACCCATCAAGTTCGAATCTACTAAGTTCATAACAATGGACCTCGAATCCATCGGAGAGTAGCTGCTTCGAACCCACCACAAAGCCTTGTTCGACTCCAAACAAGCATCCTTGTTCGATTCCATCATAAAACGTTGTTCGAACCCAAATATGGAACCTCGTTCGAAACCATCCATGATGCCAAGTTCGAACCCATCCTGTGTAGCCTCATTCGAATCCACTGGGTCAACCAACCATGATGACGTGTCTTCCATCGGTTCGAATTCGCTGAGATTTATGGAGTCGAAGCGGTCAACTCGGAGTGAAGACCGGGCTGGTTCGAAGTTTGCGCTCCACGTCGCCACAAAGACACGTGCCATGATGGATTCGAAACCATCGGTTCGAAAGCATGGTTTCGAACCAAACAGCCATGCAATGAACCCCATTTCGAATCCATCATATCTCCCAATCTACTAATCCAAATGCCATGAAATTTTCACAGAAGCTTGCATACATGTTGAAGAATGTCCATGCCAAATTTCACCTCGATTGGATGAATTCTTGATCGGTTCGAATGGAGTTCGAACCGATGTCAAAGTGGGCCCAAACTTCCTGAGACCGTGTGTGTGGGCCCTCTCACGTGCAAGAAGTGGTCTCCCGAGTTTTCAGCGAAATATCAGCAGCCTACGCCTACAAATAGAGCCCCAGGGCCAACAGAAAAGGGACTTTTGGGATTCTGAAGCATCCAGACTCTGCCGGATTGAGATCTCCATCAGTTGATATCATAAACTTTCTGTTAAATTCGAATTCCTGACTGTAATTCACTATTGATTGCTGTACCGACTTGTAATCATCGAAAGAAAGTCAATAAAAGCATAAAAAATTCACAGTGGACGTAGGCAATACGCCGAACCACTATAAATTGCTTGTCTACGCGTTTATTTATATGATATTTGGAGTTTTTGTTAGATAATCCTCTGTTTTAATCTGCACTCGTCATTTATTATCTCTTCAAAAACTTCCGACGAGTGTTGTGCCCAATTTTGGTGCAAACAAGTACCATGGTGCACCACTCTTCAGCGATGGGAAGTCGAAGACGGGCCACGGTATTCCCGTTTTACCGTAAAAAACCACGTGTCGAAAAAACGAAGGGTAAAAAATTTACGAGACCCGATTGAGATTCGGGTTGTCTTTTTTGAGCATTAATCTATCCGTTGACGGCTGAAAGCTGTCAAAGCCGTAGAACTCATCGAGGCTTTCGTTTTGACAGGTTATGGCTCCCGTAACTCCAAACGAGCCAGAAGTTATGGCCGTCCGAATAATCGATATATACAGGGTGCAACATCCACGGTGCAAGGTGCAATATCCGTCCGAAATGGAGAAACAGTGTTGTACGACCTTTAGAAATGCGTGCATGGATTTGAAACGGAACAGTACCATGGTACACCACGCTCCAGCTATGGTAAATCGAAGACTAGCCACCGTAATCCCGTTTTACCGTAAAAATCCACGTGTCGAAAAAACAAAGGGTAAAAAACTTACGAGACCCATGTGAGATTCGGATTGTCCTTTTTGGGCATTAATCTATTTGTTGACGGCTGAAAGCTGTCAAAGCCGAAGAACTCATCGAAGCCTTCGTTTTGACAGATTATGGCTCCCGTAACTCCAAACGAGCCAGAAGTTATGGCCGTTCGAATAATCGATATCTACAGGGTGCAACATCCACGGTGCAAGGTGCAACATCCGTCCGAAATGGCGTAACAGTGTCGTACGACCTTTAGAAATGCGTGCATGGATTTGAAACGGAACAGTACCATGGTGCACCACTCTTCAGCGATGGGAAGTCGAAGACGGGCCACCATAATCCCGTTTTACCGTGAAAATCCACGTGTCGAAAAAACGAAGGGTAAAAAACTTACGAGACCCGATTGAGATTTGGGTTGTCCTGTTTGGGTATTAATCTATCCGTTGACGGGTGAAAGATGTCAAAGCCGTAGAACTCATCGAGGCCTTCGTTTTGACAGGTTATGGCTGCCGTAACTCTAAACGAGACAGAAGTTATGTCCGTCCGAATAATCGATATCTACAGGGTGCAACATCCACGGTGCAAGGTGCAACATCCGTCCGAAATGGAGAAATAGTGCCGTACGACTTTTAGAAATGCGTGCATGGATTTGAAACGGAATAGTACCATGGTGCACCACTCTTCAGCGATGGGAAGTCGAAGACGGGCCACGGTAATCCCGTTTTACAGTAAAAATCCACGTGTCAAAAAAAAGAAGGGTAAAAAAATTACGTGACCCGATTGAGATTCGGGTTGTCCTTTTTGGGTATTAATCTGTCCGTTGACGGGTGAAAGCTGTCAAAGCCGTGGAACTCATCGAGGCCTTCATTTTGACAGGTTATGGTTTCGAAACTCTAAACGAGCCTTAAGTTATGGCCGTCCGAATAATCGATACCTACAGGGTGCAACATCCACGGTGCAAGGTGCAACATCCGTCCGAAATGGCGAAACAGTGTCGTACGACTTTTAGAAATGCGTGCATGGATTTGAAACGGAACAGTATCATGGTGCACCACTCTCCAGCGATGGGAAGTCGAAGACGGGCCACGGTAATCCCGTTTTACCGTAAAAATCCACGTGTCGAAAAGACGAAGGATAAAAAACTTACGAGACCCGATTGAGATTCGGGTTGTCCTTTTGGGGCATTAATCTATCCGTTGACGGCTGAAAGCTATTATTGCCGTAGATCTCATCGAGCCCTTCGTTTTGACAGGTTATGGCATTTGTAACTCTAAACGAGCCAGTAGTTATGGTCATCCGAATAACCGATATCTACAGGGTGCAACGTCCACAGTGCAAGGTGCAACGTCCACGGTGCAAGGTGCAACGTCCACGGTGTAAGGTGCAACATCCGTCCGAAATGGCGAAACAGTGCTGTACGACTTTTAGAAATGTGTGCATGGATTTGAAACGGAACAGTACCATGGTGCACCACTCTCTAGCGATGGTAGATCGAAGACCAGCCACCGTAATCCCGTTTTACCATAAAAATCCACGTGTCTAAAAAACAAAGGGTAAAAAACTTACGAGACCCGATTGAGATTCGGGTTGTCCTTTTTGAGCATTAATCTATCCGTTGACGGCTGAAGGCTGTCAAAGCCGTAGAACTCATCGAGGCCTTCATTTTGACAGGTTATGGCTCCCGTAACTCTAAACGAGCCAGAAGTTATGGCTGTCCGAATAATCGATATCTAAAGGGTGCAACATCCACGGTGCAAGTTGCAACATCCGTCCGAAATGGCGAAACAGTGTCGTACGACTTTTAGAAATACGTGCATGGATTTGAAACGGAACTGTACCATAGTGAACCACTCTTCAGCGATGGGAAGTCGAAGACGGGCCACGGTAATCCCGTTTTACCGTAAAAATCAACGTGTCGAAAAAACGAAGGGTAAAAAACTTACGAGACCCGATTGAGATTCGGGTTGTCCATTTTGGGCATTAATCTATCCGTTGACGGCTGAAAGCGGTCAAATCCGTAGAACTCACCGAGGCCTTCGTTTTGACAGGTTATGGCTCCCGTAACTCTAAACGAGCCAGAAGTTATGGCTGTCCGAATAATCGATATCTACAGGGTGCAACATCCACGGTGCAAGATGCAACATCCGTCCGAAATGGCGAAACAGTGCCTTACGACCTTTAGAAATGCGTGCATGGATTTGAAATAGAACAGTACCACGGTGCACCACTCTCTAGCGATGGTAAATCGAAGACCAGCCACCGTAATCCCGTTTTACCGTAAAAATCCACGTGTCGAAAAAACGAAGGGTAAAAAACTTACGAGACCCAATTGAGATTCGGGTTGTCCTTTTTGGGCATTAATCTATCCGTTGACGGCTGGAAATGGTCAGAGACGTAGAACTCATCGAGGCCTTCGTTCTGACAGGTTATGGTTCCCGTAACTCTAAACGAGCCAGAAGTTATGGCCGTCCGAATAATCGATATCTACAGGGTGCAACATCCACGGTGCAAGGTGCAACATCCGTCCGAAATGGCGAAACAGTGTCGTACGACTTTTAGAAATGCGTGCATGGATTTGAAACGGAACAGTACCATGGTGCACCACTCTCTAGCAATGGGAAGTCGAAGACGGGCCACCGTAATCCCGTTTTACCGTAAAAATCCACGTGTCGAAAAAACGAAGGATAAAAAACTTACGAGACCCGATTGAGATTCGGGCCATCCTTTTTGGGCATTAATCTATCCGTTGACGGCTGAAAGCTGTCAAAGCCGTAGAACTCATCGAGGCCTTCGTTTTGACTGGTTATGGCTCCCGTAACTCTAAATGAGCCAGAAATTATGGCCGTCCGAATAATCGATATATACAGGGTGCAACATCCATGGTGCAAGGTGCAACATCCGTCCGAAATGGCGAAATAGTGCCGTACGACCTTTAGAAATGCGTGCATGGATTTGAAACGGAACAGTACCATGGTGCACCACTCTCCAGCGATGGGAAGTTGAAGACGGGCCACCGTAACCCCGTTTTACCGTAAAAATCCACGTGTCGAAAAAACGAAGGGTAAAAAACTTACGAGACCCGATTGAGATTCGGGTTGTCCTTTTTGAGCATTAATCTATCCGTTGAAGGCTGAAACCTGTCAAAGCCGTAGAACTCATCGAGGCCTTCGTTTTGACAGCTTATGGCTCCCGTAACTATAAACGAGCCAGAAGTTATGACCGTCCGAATAATCGATATCTACAGGGTGCAACATCCACGGTGCAAGGTGCAACATCCGTCCGAAATGGAGAAACGGTGTCGTACGACCTTTAGAAATGCGTGCATGGATTTGAAATGGAACAATACCATGGTGCAATACTCTTCAGCGATGGGAAGTCGAAGATGGGCCACCGTAATCCCGTTTTACCGTAAAAATCCACGTGTCGAAAAAACGAAGGGTAAAGAACTTACGAGACCCGTGTGAGATTCGGGTTGTCCTATTTGGGCATTAATCTATCCGTCGATGGGTGAAAGCTGTCAAAGCCGTAGAACTCATCGAGGCCTTCGTTTTGACAGGTTATGGCTCCCGTAACTCTAAACGAGCCAGAAGTTATGGCCGTCCGAATAATCGATATCTACAGGGTGCAACATCCACGGTGCAAGGTGCAACATCCGTCCGAAATGGCGAAACAGTGTCGTACGACTTTTAGAAATGCGTGCATGGATTTGAAATGGAACAGTACCATGTTGCACCACTCTTCAGCGATGGGAAGTCGAAGACGGGCCACCGTAATCCCGTTTTACCGTAAAAATCCACGTTTCGAAAAAACGAAGGATAAAAAACTTACGAGACCCGATTGAGATTCGGGTTGTCCTTTTTGGGCATTAATCTATCCGTTGACGGCTGAAAGCTGTCAAAGCCGTAGAACTCATCGAGGCCTTTCGTTTTGACTGGTTATGACTTTTGTAACTCTAAACGAGCTAGAAGTTATGGTCGTCCGAATAATCGATATCTACAGGGTGCAACGTCCACGGTGCAAGGTGCAACATCCGTCCGAAATGGCGAAACAGTGCCGTACGACTTTTAGAAATGTGTGCATGGATTTGAAACGGAACAGTACCATGGTGCACCACTCTCCAACGATGGTAGATCGAAGACCAGCCACCGTAATCCCGTTTTATTATAAAAATCCACGTGTCTAAAAAACGAAGGGTGAAAAACTTACGAGACCCGATTGAGATTCAGGTTGTCCTTTTTGGGCATTAATCTATCCATTGGCGGTTAAAAGCTATCAAAGCCGTAGAAATCATCGAGGCCTTCGTTTTGACAGGTTATGGCTCCCGTAACTCTAAACGAGCCAGAAGTTATGGCCGTCCGAATAATCGATATCTAAAGGGTGCAACATCCACGGTGCAAGGTGCAACATCCGTCCGAAATGGCGAAACAGTGCCGTACGACTTTTAGAAATGCGTGCATGGATTTGAAACGGAACTGTACCATGGTGAACCACTCTTCAGTGATGGGAAGTCGAAGACGAGCCACGGTAATCCCGTTTTACCGTAAAAATCAATGTGTCGAAAAAACGAAGGGTAAAAAAACTTACGAGACCCGATTGAGATTCGGGTTGTCCTTTTTGGGCATTAATCTATCCGTTGACGGCGGAAAACTGTCAAATCCGTAGAACTCACCGAGGCCTTCGTTTTGACAGGTTATGGCTCCCGTAACTCTAAACGAGCCAGAAGTTATGGCCGTCCGAATAATCGATATCTAAAGGGTGCAACATCCACGGTGCAAGGTGCAACATCCGTCCGAAATGGCGAAACAGTGCCGTACGACCTTTAGAAATGCGTGCATGGATTTGAAACGGAACAGTACCATGGTGCACCACTCTCCAGCGATGGTAAATCGAAGACCAGCCACTGTAATCCCGTTTTACCGTAAAAATCCACGTGTCGAAAAAACGAAGGGTAAAAAACTTACGAGACCCAATTCAGATTCGGGTTGTCCTTTTTGGGCATTAATTTATCCGTTGACGGCTGGAAATGGTTAGAGCCGTAGAACTCATCGAGGCCTTCATTTTGACAGGTTATGGCTCCCGTAACTCTAAACGAGCCAGAAGTTATGGCCGTCCGAATAATCGATATCTACAGGGTGCAACATCCACGGTGCAAGGTGCAACATCTGTCCGAAATGGCGAAACAGTGTCGTACGACTTTTAGAAATGCCTGCATGAATTTGAAACGGAACAATACCATGGTGCACCACTCTCCAGCGATGGGAATTCGAAGACGGGCCACCGTAATCCCGTTTTACCGTAAAAATCCACGTGTCGAAAAAACGAAGGATAAAAAACTTACGAGACCCGATTGAGATTCGGGTTGTCCTTTTTGGGCATTAATCTATCCGTTGACGGCTGAAAGCTGTCAAAGCCGTAGAACTCATCGAGGCCTTTCGTTTTGACTGGTTATGACTTTTGTAACTCTAAACGAGCTAGAAGTTATGGTCGTCCGAATAATCGATATCTACAGGGTGCAACGTCCACGGTGCAAGGTGCAACATCCGTCCGAAATGGCGAAACAGTGCCGTACGACTTTTAGAAATGTGTGCATGGATTTGAAACGGAACAGTACCATGGTGCACCACTCTCCAACGATGGTAGATCGAAGACCAGCCACCGTAATCCCGTTTTATCATAAAAATCCACGTGTCTAAAAAACGAAGGGTGAAAAACTTACGAGACCCGATTGAGATTCAGGTTGTCCTTTTTGGGCATTAATCTATCCATTGGCGGTTAAAAGCTATCAAAGCCGTAGAAATCATCGAGGCCTTCGTTTTGACAGGTTATGGCTCCCGTAACTCTAAACGAGCCAGAAGTTATGGCCGTCCGAATAATCGATATCTAAAGGGTGCAACATCCACGGTGCAAGGTGCAACATCCGTCCGAAATGGCGAAACAGTGCCGTACGACTTTTAGAAATGCGTGCATGGATTTGAAACGGAACTGTACCATGGTGAACCACTCTTCAGTGATGGGAAGTCGAAGACGAGCCACGGTAATCCCGTTTTACCGTAAAAATCAATGTGTCGAAAAAACGAAGGGTAAAAAAACTTACGAGACCCGATTGAGATTCGGGTTGTCCTTTTTGGGCATTAATCTATCCGTTGACGGCGGAAAACTGTCAAATCCGTAGAACTCACCGAGGCCTTCGTTTTGACAGGTTATGGCTCCCGTAACTCTAAACGAGCCAGAAGTTATGGCCGTACGAATAATCGATATCTACAGGGTGCAACATCCACGGTGCAAGGTGCAACATCCGTCCGAAATGGCGAAACAGTGCCGTACGACCTTTAGAAATGCGTGCATGGATTTGAAACGGAACAGTACCATGGTGCACCACTCTCCAGCGATGGTAAATCGAAGACCAGCCACTGTAATCCCGTTTTACCGTAAAAATCCACGTGTCGAAAAAACGAAGGGTAAAAAACTTACGAGACCCAATTCAGATTCGGGTTGTCCTTTTTGGGCATTAATTTATCCGTTGACGGCTGGAAATGGTTAGAGCCGTAGAACTCATCGAGGCCTTCATTTTGACAGGTTATGGCTCCCGTAACTCTAAACGAGCCAGAAGTTATGGCCGTCCGAATAATCGATATCTACAGGGTGCAACATCCACGGTGCAAGGTGCAACATCTGTCCGAAATGGCGAAACAGTGTCGTACGACTTTTAGAAATGCCTGCATGAATTTGAAACGGAACAATACCATGGTGCACCACTCTCCAGCGATGGGAATTCGAAGACGGGCCACCGTAATCCCGTTTTACCGTAAAAATCCACGTGTCGAAAAAACGAAGGATAAAAAACTTACGAGACCCGATTGAGATTCGGGTTGTCCTTTTTGGGCATTAATCTATCCGTTGATGGCTGAAAGCTGTCAAAGCCGTAGAACTCATCGAGGCTTTCGTTTTGACAGGTTATGGCTCCCGTAACTCCAAACGAGCCAGAAGTTATGGCCGTCCGAATAATCGATATCTAAAGGGTGCAACATCCACGGTGCAAGGTGCAATATCCGTCCGAAATGGCGAAACAGGGTTGTACGACCTTTAGAAATGCGTGCATGGATTTGAAACGGAACAGTACCATGGTACACCACGCTCCAGCTATGGTAAATCGAAGACTAGCCACCGTAATCCCGTTTTACCGTAAAAATCCACGTGTCGAAAAAACAAAGGGTAAAAAACTTACGAGACCCGATTGCTATTCGGGTTGTCCTTTTTGGGCATTAATCTATCCGTTGAGGGCTGAAAGCTATCAAAGCCGTAGAACTCATCGAGGCCTTTGTTTTGACACGTTATGGCTCCCGTAACTCTAAACGAGCCAGAAGTTATGGCCGTCCGAATAATCGATATCTACAGGGTGCAAACATCCACGGTGCAAGGTGCAACATCCGTCCGAAATGGCGAAACAGTGCCGTACGACTTTTAGTAATGCGTGCATGGATTTGAAACGGAACAGTACCATAGTGCACCACTCTTCAGCTATGGGAAGTCGAAGACAGGCCATGGTAATCCCGTTTTACCGTAAAAATCCACGTGTCGAAAAAACGAAGGGTAAAAAACTTACGAGAACCGATTGAGATTCGGGTTGTCCTTTTTGGACATTAATCTATCCGTTGACGGCTGAAAGCTGTCAAAGCCGTAGAACTCATCGAGGCCTTCGTTTTGACAGGTTATGGCTCCCGTAACTCTAAACGAGCCAGAAGTTATGGCCGTCCGAATAATCGATATCTACAGGGTGCAACATCCACGGTGCAAGGTGCAACATCCGTCCGAAATGGCGAAACAGTGCCGTACGACTTTTAGAAATGCGTGCATGGATTTGAAACGGAACAGTACCATGGTGCACGACTCTCCAGCGATGGTAAATCGAAGACGGGCCACGGTAGTCCCGTTTTACCGTAAAAATCCACGTGTCGAAAAAACGATGGGTAAAAAACTTACGTGACCCGATTGAGATTCGGGTTGTCCTTTTTGGGCATTAATCTATCCGTTGAAGGCTGAAAGCTGTCAAAGCCGTAGAACTCATCGAGGCCTTCGTTTTGACATGTTATGGCTTTTGTAACTCTAAACGAGCCAGAAGTTATGGTCGTCCGAATAATCGATATCTACAGGGTGCAACATCCACGGTGCAAGGTGCAACATCCGTCCGAAATGGCGAAACAGTGCCGTACGACTTTTAGAAATGCGTGCATGGATTTGAAACGGAACAGTACCATGGTGCACCACTCTCTAGCGATGGTAAATCGAAGACCAGCCACCGTAATCCCGTTTTACCGTAAAAATCCACGTGTCGAAAAAACGAAGGGTAAAAAACTTACGAGACCCGATTGAGATTCGGGTTGTCCTTTTTGGACATTAATCTATCCGTTGACGGCTGAAAGCGGTCAAAGACGGAGAACTCATCGAGGCCTTCGTTTTGACAGCTTATGGCTCCCGTAACTCTAAACGAGCCAGAAGTTATGGCCGTCCGAATAATCGATATCTACAGCGTGCAAAATCCACGGTGCACGGTGCAACATCCGTCCGAAATGGCGAAACAGTGCCGTACGACCTTTAGAAATGCGTGCATGGATTTGAAACAGAACAGTACCATGGTGCACCACTCTTCAACGATGGGAAGTCGAAGACGGGCCACCGTAATCCCGTTTTATCGTAAAAATCCAACTGTCGAAAAAACGAAGGGTAAAAAACTTACGAGACCCGATTGAGATTCGGGTTGTCCTATTTGGGCATTAATCTATCCGTTGATAGCTGAAAGCTGTCAAAGCCGTAGAACTCATCGAGGCCTTCGTTTTGACAGGTTATGGCTCCCGAAACTCTAAACGAGCCAGAAGTTATGGTCGTCCGAATAATCGATATCTACAGGGTGCAACATCCACGGTGCAATGTGCAACATCCGTCCGAAAAGGAGAAACAGTGCCGTACGACTTTTAGAAATGCGTGCATGGATTTGAGATGGAACAGTACCTTGGTGCACCACTCTCCAGCGATGGGAAGTGGAAGACGGGCCACGGTAATCCCATTTTACCGTAAAAATCCACGTGTCGAAAAAACGAAGTGTAAAAAACTTACGAGACCCGATTGAGATTCCAGCTGTCCTTTTTGGGCATTAATCTATCCGTTGACGGCTGAAAGTTGTCAAAGCCGTAGAACTCATCGAGGCCTTCGTTTTGACAGGTTATGGCTTTTGTAACTCAAAACGAGCCAGAAGTTATGGTCGTCCGAATAATCGTTATCTACAGGGTGCAACATCCACGGTGCAAGGTGCAACATCCGTCCGAAATGGCGAAACAGTGCCGTACGACCTTTAGAAATGCGTGCATGGATTTGAAATGGAACAGTACCATGGTGCACCACCCTTCAGCGATGGGAAGTCGAAGACGGGCCACCGTAATCCCGTTTAACTGTAAAAATCCACGTGTCGAAAAAACGAAGGGTTAAAAACTTACGAGACCCGATTGAGATTCGGGTTGTCCTATTTGGGCATTAATCTATCCGTTGACTTCTGAAAGCTGTCAAAGCCGTAGAACTCATCGAGGCCTTCGTTTTGACAGGTTAGGGCTCCCGTAACTCTAAACGAGCCAGAAGTTATGGCCGTCCGAATAATCGATATCTATAGGGTGCAACATCCACGGTGCAAGGTGCAACATCCGTCCGAAATGGCGAAACAGTGCCGTACGACTTTTAGTAATGCGTGCGTGGATTCGAAATGGAACAGTACCATAGTGTACCACTCTCCAGCGATGGGAAGTCGAAGACAGGCCACGGTAATCCCGTTTTACCGTAAAAGTCCACGTGTCGAAAATACGAAGAGTAAAAAACTTACGAGACCCGATTGGGATTCGGGTTGTCCTTTTTGGGCATTAATCTATCCGTTGACGGCTGAAAGCGGTCAAAGCCGTAGAACTCATCGAGGCCTTTGTTTTGACAGGTGATGCCTCCCGTGACTCTAAACGAGGCAGAAGTTATGGCCGTCTGAATAATCGATATCTACAGGGTGCAACATCCACGATGCAAGCTGCAACATCCGTCCGAAATGGCGAAACAGTGCCGTACGACCTTTAGAAATGCGTGCATGGATTTGAAACGGAACAGTACCATGGTGCACCACTCTCCAGCGACAGTAAATCAAAGCCAGCCACCGTAATCTCGTTTTGCCATAAAAATCCACGTGTCGAAAAAACGAAGGGTAAAAAACTTACGAGACCCGATTGAGATTCGGGTTGTCCTTTTTGGGCATCGATCTATCCGTTGATGGCTGAAAGCTGTCAAAGCCGTAGAACTCATCGAGGCCTTCGTTTTGACAGGTTATGGCTCCCGTAACTCTAAACGAGCCAGAAGTTATGGCCGTCCGAATAATCGATATCTACAGGGTGCAACATCCACGGTGCAAGGTGCAACATCCGTCCGAAATGGCGAAACAGTGTCGTACGACCATTAGAAATGCGTGCATGGATTTGAATCAGAACAGTACCATGGTGCACCACTCTTCAGCGATGGGAAGTCGAAGACGGGACACCGTAATCCTGTTTTACCGTAAAAATCCACGTGTCGAAAAAACGAAGGGTAAAAAACTTACTAGACCAGATTGAGATTCGGGTTATCCTTTTTGGGCATTAATCTATCCGTTGATGGCTGAAAGCTATCAAAGCCGTAGAACTCATCGAGGCCTTCGTTTTGTCAGGTGATGGCTCCCGTAACTCTAAACGAGTCAGAAGTTATGGCCGTCCGAATAATCGATATCTACAGGGTGCAACATCCACGGTGCAAGGTGCAACATCTGTCCGAAATGGAGAAACAGTGCCGTACGACATTTAGAAATGAGTGCATGGATTTGAAACGGAATAGTACCATGGTGCACCACTCTTCAGCGATGGGAAGTCGAAGACGGGCCACGGTAATCCCGTTTTACCGCAAAAATCCACGTGTCGAAAAAACGAAGGGTAAAAAACTTACGATACCCGATTGAGATTCGGGTTGTCCTTTTTGGGAATTAATCTATCCGTTGACGGCTGAAAGCTGTCAAAGCCATAGAACTCATTGAGGCCTTCGTTTTGACAGGTTATGGCTCCCGTAACTCTAAACGAGCTAGAAGTTATGGCCGTCCGAATAATCAATATCTACAGGGTGCAACATCCACGGTGCAAGGTGCAACATCCGTCCGAAATGGCGAAACAGTGTCGTACGACTTTTAGAAATGCGTGCATGGATTTGAAACGGAACAGTACCATGGTGCACCCCTCTCCAGCGATGGTAAATCGAAGACGGGCCACGGTAATCCCGTTTTACCGTAAAAATCCACGTGTCGAAAAAACGATGGGAAAAAAGCTTACGTGACCCGATTGAGATTCGGGTTGTCCTTTTTGGGCATTAATCTATCCGTTGAAGGCTGAAAGCTGTCAAACCCGTAGAACTCATCGATGCCTTCGTTTTGACATGTTATGGCTTTTGTAACTCTAAACGAGCCAGAAGTTATAGTCGTCCGAATAATCGATATCTACAGGGTGCAACATCCACGGTGCAAGGTGCAACATCCGTCCGAAATGGGGAAACAGTGCCGTACGACTTTTAGAAATGCGTGCATGGATTTGAAACGGAACAGTACCATGGTGCACCACTTTCTAGCGATGGTAAATCGAAGACCAGCCACCGTAATCCCGTTTTACCGTAAAAATCCACGTGTCGAAAAAACGAAGGGTAAAAAACTTACAAGACCCGATTGAGATTCGGGTTGTCCTATTTGGGCATTAATCTATCCGTTGATGGCTGAAAGCTGTCAAAGCCGTAGAACTCATCGAGGCCTTCGTTTTGACTAGTTATGGCTTCCGTAATTCTAAACGAGCCAGAAGTTATGGCCGTCCGAATAATCGATATCTACTAGGTGCAACATCCACGGTGCAAGGTGCAACATCCGTCCGAAATGGCGAAACAGTGTCGTATGACTTTTAGTAATGCGTGCATGGATTTGAAACGGAATAGTACCATAGTGCACCACTCTTCAGCTATGGGAAGTCGAAGACAGGCCACGGTAATCCCGTTTTACCATAAAAATCCACGTGTCGAAAAAACGAAGGGTAAAAAACTTACGAGACCCGATTGAGATTCGGGTTGTCCTCTTTGGACATTAATCTATCCGTTGACGGCTGAAAGCTGTCAAAGCCGTAGAACTCATCGAGGCCTTCGTTTTGACAGGTTATGGCTCCCGTAACTCTAAACAAGCCAGAAGTTATGGCCGTCCGAATAATCGATATCTACAGCATTCAAAATCCACGGTGCAAGGTGCAACATCCGTCCGAAATGGCGAAACAGTGCCGTACGACCTTTGGAAATGAGTGCATGGATTTGAAACAGAACTGTACCATGGTGCACCACTCTTCAGCGATGGGAAGTCGAAGACGGGCCACCGTAATCCCGTTTTATCGTAAAAATCCAACTGTCGAAAAAACGAAGGGTAAAAAATTACGAGACCCGATTGAGATTCTGGTTGTCCTATTTGGGCATTAATCTATCCGTTGACAGCTGAAAGCTGTCAAAGCCGTAGAACTCATCGAGGCCTTCGTTTTGACAGGTTATGGCTCCCATAACTCTAAACGAGCCAGAAGTTATGGCCGTCCGAATAATCGATATCTACGGGGTGCAACATCCACGGTGCAATGTGCAACATCCGTCCGAAAAGGAGAAACAGTGCTGTACGACTTTTAGAAATGCGTGCATGGATTTGAGACGGAACAGTACCATGGTGCACCACTCTCCAGCGATGGGAAGTCGAAGACGGGCCACAGTAATCCCATTTTACCGTAAAAATCCACGTGTCGAAAAAACGAAGTGTAAAAAACTTACGAGACCCGATTGATATTCCAGTTGTCCTTTTTGGGCATTAATCTATCCGTTGACGGCTGAAAGTTGTCAAAACCGTAGAACTCATCGAGGCCTTCGTTTTGACAGGTTATGGCTTTTGTAACTCTAAACGAGCCAGAAGTTATGGTCGTCCGAATAAACGATATCTACAGGGTGCAACATCCACGGTGCAAGGTGCAACATCAGTCCGAAATGGCGAAACAGTGCCATACGACCTTTAGAAATGCGTGCATGGATTTGAAACGGAACAGTACCATGGAGCACCACCCTTCAGCGATGGGAAGTCGAAGACGGGCCACCGTAATCTCGTTTAACTGTAAAAATCCACGTGTTGAAAAAACGAAGGGTTAAAAACTTACGAGACCCGATTGAGATTCGGGTTGTCCTATTTGGGCATTAATCTATCCGTTGACTTCTGAAAGCTGTCAAAGCCGTAGAACTCATCGAGGCCTTCGTTTTGACAGGTTAGGGCTCCCGTAACTCTAAACGAGCCAGAAGTTATGGCCGTCCGAATAATCGATATCTATAGGGTGCAACATCCACGGTGCAAGGTGCAACATCCGTCCGAAATGGCGAAACAGTGCCGTACGACTTTTAGTAATGCGTGCGTGGATATGAAATGGAACAGTACCATAGTGTACCACTCTCCAGCGATGGGAAGTCGAAGACAGGCCATGGTAATCCCGTTTTACCGTAAAAATCCACGTGTCGAAAATATGAAGGGTAAAAAACTTACGAGACCCGATTGGGATTCGGGTTGTCCTTTTTGGGCATTAATCTATCCGTTGATGGCTGAAAGCTATCAACGCCGTAGAACTCATCGAGGCCTTTGTTTTGACAGGTGATGCCTCCCGTGACTCTAAACGAGCCAGAAGTTATGGCCGTCCGAATAATCGATATCTACAGGGTGCAACATCCACGATGCAAGGTGCAACATCCGTCCGAAATGGCGAAACAGTGCCGTACGACCTTTAGAAATGCGTGCATGGATTTGAAACGGAACAGTACCATGGTGCACCACTCTCCAGCGACGGTAAATCAAAGACCAGCAACCGTAATCCCGTTTTGCCGTAAAAATCCACGTGTCGAAAAAACGAAGGGTAAAAAACTTACGAGACCCGATTGAGATTCAGGTTGTCCTTTTTGGGCATTAATATATCCGTTGACGGCTGAAAGCTGTCATAGCCGTAGAACTCATCGAGGCCTTCGTTTTGACAGGTTATGGCTCCCGTAACTCTTAACGAGCCAGAAGTTATGGCCGTCCGAATAATCGATATCTACAGGGTGCAACATCCACGGTGCAAGGTGCAACATCCGTCCGAAATGGCGAAACGGTGCCGTACGACCATTAGAAATGCGTGCACGGATTTGAATCAAAACAGTACCATGGTGCACCACTCTTCAGCGATGGGAAGTCGAAGACGGGCCACCGTAATCCCGTTTTACCGTAAAAATCCACGTGTCGAAAAAACGAAGGGTAAAAAACTTACGAGACCCGATTGAGATTAGGGTTATCCTTTTTGGGCATTAATCTATCCGTTGACGGCTGAAAGCTGTCAAAGCCGTAGAACTCATCGAGGCCTTCGTTTTGTCAGGTTATGGCTCCCGTAACTCTAAACGAGCCAGAAGTTATGGCCGTCCGAATAATCGATATCTACAGGGTGCAACATCCACGGTGCAAGGTGCAACATCCGTCCGAAATGGAGAAACAGTTGATGTGCACGTAAATGTGCATATTTTTACCACCATATTTATTCTATTTAAATTAAATAAATGATCATATTGGGTATTTTAACTTGTTTTAACCAAAATTCATATTAATTCCAAATTTTCATATATTCATCTTCATATAGGGGCAAAACGGTCATTTAAGTACACATATTTCTTTGAGAAAATTAATTGAAAATTTGTATATATTTTTGTAGGAAATTTGATCTCAAATAGAAGTGGTTTCATGAAGATATGCATGCACAAAATTAATACAAAGGAATGAAGATGGAAATAATTCAAAGTGAAGAACATGGAGGACCCCACCTACCCACCTACCTTAATGTACAAATTAAAGGTTAATGCACATGCTTTTGGACTTAATGGTTTCATGTACACTTAATGGGGATTAAGACATGTTAATGGTTACTTGGCCTCCACACTTTCTAAGGGGCATTTTGGGTATTCCCCAAAAATATGAATTAGGGTTTCATACATGTATAAATACCCATATGTTTCATGTAACATGATCTCTTACTTAGTCTCTCTTAGGCCTCCTTCTCTTTAGTTTAGTTTAGATCAAAAATAAAATGAAAGCTCCTCTTTCTCTTTTCATGGCTACTTAGCCATTTTTTATTTTATGTAATCTTTTTTATTTTATGCAATTTAATACATGCTCTTTCCTTTTCATGTTCATTTACTTTCATGTTGTAGTGTAGATCTCTTTTATTTTATGCAAGTAGAATAATTTTTCCTTTCATTTTGCTCTCTTTTTCTCTTCTTGTTTAATGCTGTTTTCTACATTTGTTCATATAATAACAAATATAAGAGCTTAATCCCTTCAATTTAGGGGTAATGAAGCTCTCAAGCATGTAGATCCAACATTTTGTTGTTTATGCTCTCTTTTTGTGCTTAATGAGAATGATTGAAGTGGTTTAATGATGTTGTTTAGCTTTGAATTTGATAGTCTATGTTGTTTATAACAAATAGGCTATGCTTAAACAAACATAACACAAATTGCCTCTTCATCTAAATATGATTATGGCAAAGAAGTGAATGTTGAAATTGAAATTTGATAGCCTATATTTCTAAACAATAGTTAATAGGCTATGCTTAAAATAGATTTTGCTTTCAACTTTGTTGTCATATTTCATGAGAGTTAAATGTGTATTAGTGGTTGTGTTATAGTTTGATGGTTTATATTGAGCTAATTAATAGCACAAATATACCATACTTATGATAAGCACATCAACTAATTCACCAATGACAAGAAAAGAGAGATCATAACTTCATTTTGTTGATTTATATGATCTAGAGAGTGGATTTATCTCTAAATTGTTCTCTTAACTCTCATATTTTTATTAATTTTCTTTTGCTTGTTTTTTCTTCTTTTCTAGTTTAACATTCTCTTCAAGATTGGTTTAATTTGATTGAATAGATTTTTAAAATCATCAATTCCCTGCGGATCGACCCGTATTCGCCGCGTGCTACTTTCGTACACCGTGCGCTTGCAGTAAATTTTATTTCAAAATTCGTTCGACGGTTTTCTAATCCGATAGAATTTCCGTCGACGAACAAGTTTTTGGCGCCGTTGCCGGAGACTTTTTGGTTTTATTTTTCTATTCTTCGAATTATTTTTCATTTGAATTTATTTTGTGTCTGTTAAAAAAAACAATTGTGTGTTTGTTTGTGATATTTTTGTGTGCATTTTGTTGTGCGTTTGTTTTTCTTGTTTTCTTTTCCATTTGCATTTTCGTTATTATAAAGAAATAGACCATACTCAAATCTAAAAAAAAAAAAATTCTATTTCACTTGCAATTTTTATATACATTTTACTTTTTACATTGCTTTTCCTTTAATACAAAAAAAAAAGAAAAAAAAAATTACACTGCACTGTGCACACTGTGCACTGTGTTATACCCCTCACCCCTCTGTTGCAGTCAAATACCAAAGCATTCCCCACTGTCAATACTTCTCTGATTCACATTTCCATTTTTCCCTCCTCTGCCAACCTGCACATCAGTGCACTTCATCCCCTCCCTGTAAAGCTTCCATTCACATCAAACTCCATTCACAGTGCATACTCAACTGCTTCTCCTTTACAACCCATCCCATTCTTAACAACCAATCACCATAACCTGCACATTTCAACACTACAAGACATCAAACCCCCTCAACAATTTCCTTCTCAAACTGTCAACAACCCCCTGACTTCAACTTGCAACTTCTACTTCACTGTCACACCTTCACAACTCCCCTTCACCATCCATTCATCTACAGTCCACATCCCGCCCTTCGACCAACCACAAACTGCTCCTGCCTGTGCATTTTTCTCCCCATCAAGCAGCCTCCACTACACAACTTTAAATCCACCATACAAGCATCGCACCTCTTCAAACATCACTATTGCGCATTGCTTACATCACCATCCCCACAACAATACAACAATCCTGAACTGCCTGTTACCATTGTGCCACCATCCTCCTCCATAATCATAAATCGATCCATCCCCTACCGTACATCACTGGCCACCAGTGTTTCACTCCTTCAAACCAATTCACAACAGCAGTGTACAAACCTCTGACCTCCTATTTCTAACAACCACACGCTTCATCATCATCTACTACCATTCCTTGAACTGCAGCACTTTCCACCACATTTACTTCCAAAAACCCTGTCATCACAAACTTTCTGTCTCGTCTACAACCTGATACACCACTGAGAATCACCTACAATCAAACTTACCATCTATACCCACTCCTGCATACTGAAATACATCAATTTTCAACACTTCATTTACTGCAGCCAAACTTCCCTACCCCCATCAACTCCTGTCATCAACCATCCGTTTAGCCTGCATCAACTACAGTCAAAGCAACACCCCTAACCACCTCAACAACCATCCTACATCACCTATCCACCATTCCAGCAGCTACTTCACTGACTTCAAACCCACCACTTCATCCCTAAATCAAAACCCACCCCTGACCGCTTCCACACCCTCTTCCCACCGCAAACCAATCCCCTGAATCGCAAATTCATCAACAATCGAGCAACTGATAGTGATCCAACCTACATCCATCAAATCCCCATCATCGCGAAGCACTGCAGTTCATCGAATTACCCCGCCAGCGACAGTCCTACCCCTAACCACAATCGAATCCAAGTCGAACACTATTCAACTCCGCGCCTCCCCAATCGCATCAAAATCCAAACTCCAATCGTCTCCAACAACCACGACGCCCTCCTCGTTCCCTCGCCTCAAGATTAAATCCCAAATTTGCCGCTCACTCGCCTGCAAATCAAAGCAACCTTCAACTCGCGACCTCGAATCGCTTCAGGCAAACCACTGCAACAATTCTCAGCAACCCAATTCCACGCGCAATCGCCCCGAATCTGCAATCCACTTGTTTTCACTGTGAGAGTTGAATTTTGTTTTCGCGAGTAAAGATTTGAATTCGCAACTTCGAGAAATTATTTCATGAATTTGAGAATTTAGTATTAATAAACTGGGAAGGAGTTTGTATTCGTGTAAAAAAAAAAGTTTCGGGTGTGCTAAATTAATTTGTGGGGTGGGTAAAATTTTATTGGGCCGGGCCATTTAAAAAAAAAGGGGAAATAGGCTGTGGAATATTTTGGGCTTGGGTGAAATTCATCTTCCTTTTTATTTTCTTTTATTTTGTTTTAACTTTGTTTTGTGTAAATTTCTTTACTTCAATCCTTAAAAAAAAAAAATTTTTTTTTTTTTTTAAGTAAAAACCTACTTTTAAGTTTCCTTTCAAAAAACAAAAAAACAAAAAAAAATTGTACATATTCTTGTTTTATATTTCAGGTTGCCAAAGCAGAATTTCAGAAGGAAGACTGCTGCCAAAAAAAAAAAATTGCTGGCTTGCTAATAAAAAATTTTTTTGCTGCTTTCATCTCTACTTTTATTTGAATTGCATTATTGATTGCTAGCATTTGAAAAAAAAAATCAAAAAATAAAAACTCATTCGTAGTTGCATTGTTAATACACGTTTAATTTCTGCTTTGCATTTCATCTTAGATTGTGATTAATAATAACGGTTAGACATCAATAACACTTAATTGTATATTGACAAGTTGTCTTCTTTGAACAATTTAAATTCTTGGTGTCTAGGCTACGGCAAGCAATAACCATTTATAAATATTACGTTGATTCGTAAATATTATAGTGGTTGTTTCTCTGAAGGTACTTAAACCTTCGGCTGCATTGCTACGGTGATTCGTGGTGCACTGATAAATCCTGTCCGTTACCTGGCTAAGAATTATCTTGTTTATCTAAGACAATTTGTGATTATACAATTTTGGGTTAACTTAGGATAAATCATTTGTAATTAACCCTTGCATTCATTTAGTTGCATTTGTTCATGCATATTTAGAAAAAAAACAAAAAAAAAAAATCAAAATCCAAAACTAAAAAAATTGTAAATATTCCTTTTTCTTTGAAATTTTTAGATCCTTTTCTTTGAAATTTCAAAAAAAAAAATCCAAAAAAATTTAGAAAAACCAAAATTCAACAAAAAAAATTGAAAAATAAAAACAAAACAAAAATCGATTTTCCTTTTTAAAACTAAATTTTCTTTGTAAATATTTTTCCGTTTAAAAAAAAACCCAAAAAAAATTCTTGAAAATGTCCGTGTTTCCTTTTCCTCACTCACTTGAATTTAGTTGTGAAAATCAATATAATCCATATGAGTTCACTCCAAATTCATATGGATATTTTAACAACAACTTTTGTTTAGACAATTCGAATTTTGAACCACAAAATTTCCAAAGTAATGGTCAACCCTCAACTCTTGAAAATTGCATTTCGTCATTACTTGAACTCTCTACGCAACAAAATCAAGAGATAAATGAGTTGTGCAATTCATATTTGTGATATAACTCGAATCAAGGTTTTCAAAATAATCAAAATTTGAATTCACTTCAAAATTCAAATGATTTCGAGTGTAATCAATGCCAATTCAATTTCGAGTTTCAAGATGAATTTCAAAATAAAGACAAAAATGTAAATCAATTTTCAAATAATTTTGGCAATGGGAATTGTTTCACTAATGATACGATCGAAAACTTTGGTTATCAACAAATTCAAAATGAAAGTTTTCAAATTAATAACCATGAATTGGATTTTGTTGACCAAATGGAAAAAGATAACGGGGATTTATTACTTGAAAAATACAAAAAAAATCGTGAAAATCATAATCAAATCTCAACTTGCGAAGAATCAAATAATAATCTACCGTTTATCGAAATTGACAATTCTTGTTCTCAACAAGTCCAAATCAACAAATTTCAAGTTAATAATTACAAATTTCAAGATTTTTTTTTAGCATTTTGATTTATTTTTAAAAGAAAAACTATAAGATAAATATATGGTTTTGGTTTATTAAATTGAAATTTTTGGAAATTTATTTGTCTAAACAAAAATAAAAATGAAATTTGATTACAAATAATAATGGTTTAACTAGTATATAGGAAGATTCATATGTGTTAATTATGAAGTACATCCTAATTGAAAATCTTTGTTTTAAAAAGTGGTTGATTTAAAGTAAATGATATAACATTTTTTTTGTCTTCTAAGTTAAATGATGCTAAGATGATTTTGCAAAACTCTCTCTCTCTCTCTTAAAAAAAAAAAAAAAAAAAAATAACATCCAAGTATTCACTCTCATTTAAAAGTCCTCACGGTTAACAGTGTCGTACGACTTTTAGAAATGCGTGCATGGATTTGAAACGGAATAGTACCATGGTGCACCACTCTTTAGCGATGGAAAGTCGAAGACGGGCCACGGTAATCCCGTTTTACCGTAAAAATCCACGTGTTGAAAAAACGAAGGGTAAAAAACTTACGATACCCGATTGAGATTCGGGTTGTCCTTTTTGGGAATTAATCTATCCGTTGACGGCTGAAAGCGGTCAACGCCGTCGAACTCATTGAGGCCTTCGTTTTGACAGGTTATGGCTCCCGTAACTCTGAACGAGCCAGAAGTTATGGCCGTCCGAATAATACAGGGTGCAACATCCACGGTGCAAGGTGCAACATCCGTCCGAAATGGCGAAACAGTGCCGTACGACCTTTAGAAATGCGTGCATGGAATTGAAACGGAACAGTACAATGGTGCAAGGCTCTTCAAGGATGGGAAGTTGAAGATGGGCCACCGTAATCCCGTTTTACCGTAAAAATACAGGTGTCGAAAAAACGAAGGGTAAAAAACTTACGAGACCCGATTGAGATTCGGGTGGTCCTATTTGGGCATTAATCTATCCATCGACGGGTGAAAGCTATCAAAGCCGTAGAAATCATCGAGGCCTTCGTTTTGACAGGTTATGGCTCCCGTAACTCTAAATGAGCCAGAAGTTATGGCCGTCCGAATAATCGATATCTACAGGGTGCAACATCCACGGTGCAAGGTGCAACATTCGTCCGAAATGGAGAAACAGTGCCGTACGACATTTAGAAATGCGTGCATGGATTTTAAACGGAACAGTACCATGGTTCAAGACTCTTCAGCGATGGGAAGTCGAAGACGGGCCACCGTAATCCCGTTTTACCGTAAAAACCCACGTGTCGAAAAAACGAAGGGTAAGAAACTTACGAGACCCGATTGAGATTCGGGTTTTCCTATTTGGGCATTAATCTATCCGTCGACGGGTGAAAGCTGTCAAAGCCGTAGAACTCATCGAGGCCTTCGTTTTGACAGGTTATGGCTCCCGTAACTCTAAACGAGCCAGAAGTTATGGCCGTCCGAATAATCGATATCTACAGGGTGCAACATCCACGGTGCAAGGTGCAACATCCGTCCGAAATGGCGAAACAGCGTCGTACGACTTTTAGAAATGCGTGCATGGATTTGAAACGGAACAGTACCATGGTGCACCACTCTCCAGCGATGGTAAATCGAAGACGGGCCACGGTAATTCCGTTTTACCGTAAAAATCCACGTGTCGAAAAAACAAAGGGTAAAAAACTTACGTGACCCGATTGAGATTCGGGTTGTCCTTTTTGGGCATTAATCTATCCGTTGAAGGCTGAAAGCTGTCAAAGCCGTAGAACTCATCGAGGTCTTCGTTTTGACATGTTATGGCTTTTGTAACTCTAAACGAACCAGAAGTTATGGTCGTCCGAATAATCGATATCTACAGGGTGCAACATCCACGGTGCAAGGTGCAACATCCGTCCGAAATGGCGAAACAGTGCCGTACGACTTTTAGAAATGCGTGCATGGATTTGAAACGGAACAGTACCATGGTGCACCACTCTATAGCGATTGTAAATCGAAGAAGAGCCACCGTAATCCCGTTTTACCGTAAAAATCCATGTGTCGAAAAAACGAAGGGTAAAAAACTTACGAGACCCGATTGAGATTCGGGTTGTCCTATTTGGGCATTAATCTATCCGTTGATGGCTGAAAACTGTCAAAGCCGTAGAACTCATCGAGGCCTTCATTTTGACTGGTTATGGCTTCCCTAACTCTAAACGAGCCAGAAGTTATGGCCGTCCGAATAATCGATATCTACTGGGTGCAACATCCACGGTGCAAGGTGCAACATCCGTCCGAAATGGCGAAACAGGGCCGTACGACTTTTAGTAATGCGTGCATGGATTTGAAACGGAACAGTACCATAGTGCACCACTCTTCAGCGATGGGAAGTCGAAGACAGGCCACGGTAATCCCGTTTTACCGTAAAAATCCACGTGTCGAAAAAACGAAGGGTAAAAAACTTACGAGACCCGATTGAGATTCGGGTTGTCCTTTTTGGACATTAATCTATCCGTTGACGGCTGAAAGCTGTCAAAGCCGTAGAACTCATCGAGGCCTTCGTTTTGACAGGTTATGGCTCCCGTAACTCTAAACGAGCCAGAAGTTATGGCCGTCCGAATAATCGATATCTACAGCGTGCAAAATCCACGGTGCAAGGTGCAACATCCGTCCGAAATGGCGAAATAGTGCCGTACGACCTTTAGAAATGCATGCATGGATTTGAAACGGAACAGTACCATGGTGCACCACTCTTCAGCGATGGGAAGTCGAAGACGGCCACGGTAATCCCGTTTTACCGTAAAAATCCACGTGTCGAAAAAACGAAGGGTAAAAAACTTACGAGACCCGATTGAGATTCGGGTTGTCCTTTTTGGGCATTAATCCATCCGTTGATGGCTGAAAGCGGTCATAGCCGTAGAACTCATCGAGGCCTTCGTTTTGACAGGTTATGGCTCCCGTAACTCTAAACGAGCCAGAAGTTATGGCCTTCCGAATAATGGATATCTACAGGGTGCAACATCCACGGGGCAAGGTGCAACATCCGTCCGAAATGGCGAAACAGTGCCGTACGACCTTTAGAAATGCGTGCATGGATTTGAAACAGAACAGTACCATGGTGCACCACTCTTCAGCGATGGGAAGTCGAAGACGGGCCACCGTAATCCCGTTTTATCGTAAAAATCCACGTGTCGAAAAAACGAAGGGTAAAAAACTTACGAGACCCGATTGAGATTCGGGTTGTCCTATTTGGGCATTAATCTATCCGTTGACGGCTGAAAGCTGTCAAAGCCGTAGAACTCATCAAGGCCTTCGTTTTGACAGGTTATGGCTCCCGTAACTCTAAACGAGCCAGAAGTTATGGCCGTCCGAATAATCGATATCTACAGGGTGCAACATCCACGGTGCAATGTGCAACATCCGTCCGAAAAGGAGAAACAGTGCCGTACGACTTTAAGAAATGCGTACATGGATTTGAGACGGAACAGTACCATGGTGCACCACTCTCCAGCGATGGGAAGTCGAAGACGGGCCATAGTAATCCCGTTTTACCGTAAAAATCCACGTGTCGAAAAAACGAAGTGTAAAAAACTTACGAGACCCGATTGAGATTCCAGTTGTCCTTTTTGGGCATTCATCTATCCGTTGACGGCTAAAAGTTGTCAAAGCCGTAGAACTCATCGAGGCCTTCGTTTTGACAGGTTATGGATTTTGTAACTCTAAACGAGCCAGAAGTTATGGTCGTCCGAATAAACGATATCTACAGGGTGCAACATCCACGGTGCAAGGTGCAACATCCGTCTGAAATGGTGAAACAGTGTCGTACGACCTTTAGAAATGCGTGCATGGATTTGAAACGGAACAGTACCATGGCGCACCACCCTTCAGCGATGGTAAGTCGAAGACGGGCCACCGTAATCCCGTTTAACTGTAAAAATCCACGTGTCGAAAAAACGAAGGATTAAAAACTTACGAGACCCGATTGAGATTCGGGTTGTCCTATTTGGGCATTAATCTATCCGTTGACGGCTGAAAGCTGTCAAAGCCGTAGAACTCATCGAGGCCTTCGTTTTGACAGGTTAGGGCTCCCGTAACTCTAAACGAGCCAGAAGTTATGGCTGTCCGAATAATCGATATCTACAGGTTGCAACATCGACGGTGCAAGGTGCAACATCCGTCCGAAATGGCGAAACAATGCCGTACGATCTTTAGAAATTCGTGCATGGATTTGAAATGGAACAATACCATGGTGCACCACCCTCCAGCGATGGTAACTCGAAGATCAGCCACCGTAATTCGGTTTTACCGTAAAAATCCACGTGTCGAAAAAACGAAGGGTAAAAAACTTACGAGACCCGATTGAGATTCGGGTTGTCCTTTTTGGGCATTAATCAATCCGTTGACGGCTGAAAACTGTCAAAGTGGTAGAACTCATCGAGGCCTTCGTTTTGACAGGTTATCGTTCCTGTAACTCTAAACGAGCCAGAAGTTATGGCCGTCCGAATAATCGATATCCATAGGGTGCAACATCCACGGTGCAAGGTGCAACATCCGTCCGAAATGGCGAAACAGTGCCGAACGACCTTTAGAAATGCGTGCATGGATTTGAAACGGAACAGTACCATGGTGCACCACTCTCCAGCGATGGTAAATCGAAGACCATCCACCGTAATCCCGTTTTACCATAAAAATCCACGTGTCGAAAAAACGAAGGGCAAAAAACTTACGCGACCCGATTGAGATTCGGGGTGTCCTTTTTGGGCATTAATCTATCCGTTGACGGCTGAAAGCTGCCAAAGCCGTAGAACTCATCGATGCCTTTGTTTTGACAGGTTATGGCTCCCGTAACTCTAAACGAGCCAGAAGTTATGGCCGTCCGAATAATCGATATCCACAAGGTGCAACATCCGCGGTGCAAGTCGCAACATCCGTCCGAAATGGCCAAACAGTGCCGTACGACCTTTAGAAATGCGTACATGGATTTGAAACGGAACAGTACCATGGTGCACCACTCTCCAGCGATGGTAAATCGAAGGCCAGCAACCGTAATCCTGTTTTACCGTAAAAATCCACTTGTCGAAAAAACGAAGGGTAAAAAACTTACGAGACCCGGTTGAGAATCGGGTTGTCCTTTTTGGGCATTAATCTATCCGTTGACGGATGAAAGCTATCAAAGCCGTAGAACTCATCGAGACCTTCGTTTTGACAGGTTATGGCTCCCGTAACTCTAAACGAGCCAGAAGTTATGGCCGTCCGAATAATCGATATCCACAGGGTGCAACATCCACGGTGCAAGGTGCAACATCCGTCCGAAATTGCGAAATAGTGTCGTACGACCTTTAGAAATGCGTGCATGGATTTGAAACGGAACAGTACCATGGTGCACCATTCTCCAGCGATGGAAAATTGAAGACCAGCCACCGTAATCCCGTTTTACCGTAAAAATCCACTTGTCGAAAAAACGAAGGGTAAAAAACTTACGAGACCCGATTGAGAATCGGGTTGTCCTTTTTGGGCATTAATTTATCCGTTGACGGCTGAAAGCTGTCAAAGCCGTAGAAATCATCAAGGCCTTCGTTTTGACAAGTTATGGCTCTTGTAACTCTAAACGAGCCAGAAGTTATGGCCGTCCGAATAACCGATATCCACAGGGTGCAACATCCAAGGTGCAAGGTGCAACATCCGTCCGAAATGGCGAAACAGTGTCGTATGACCTTTGGAAATGCGTGCATGGATTTGAAACGGAACAGTACCATGGTGCACCACTCTCCAGCGATGGTAAATCGAAGACCAGCCACCGTAATCCCGTTTTACCGTAAAAAACCACGTGTCGAAAAAACGAAGGGTAAAAAACTTACGAGACCCGATTGAGATTCGGGTTGTCCTTTTGGGGCATTAATCTATGCGTTGACGGCTGAAAGCTGTCAAAGCCGTAGAACACATCGAGGCCTTCGTTTTGACCGGTTATGGATCCCGTAACTCTAAACGAGCCAGAAGTTATGGCCGTCCGAATAATCGATATCTACAGGGTGCAACATCCACGGTGCAAGGTGCAACATCCGTCCGAAATGGCGAAACAGTGCCGTACGACCTTTAGAAATTCGTGCATGGATTTGAAACGGAACAGTACCATGGTGTACCACCCTCCAGCGATGGTAAATCGAAGACCAGCCACCGTAATTCGGTTTTACCGTAAAAATCCACGTGTCGAAAAAACGAAGGGTAAAAAACTTACGAGACCCGATTGAGATTCGGGTTGTCCGTTTTGGGCATTAATCTATCCGTTGACTGCTGAAAGCTGTCAAAGCCGTAGAACTCATCGAGGCCTTCGTTTTGATAGGTTATGGCTCCCGTAACTCTAAACAAGCCAGAAGTTATGGCCGTCCGAATAATCGATATCTACAGGGTGCAACATCCACGGTGCAAGGTGCAACATCCGTCCGAAATGCGTGCATGGATTTGAAACGGAACAGTAATATGGTGCACCACTCTCCAGCGATGGGAAGTCGAAGACGGGCCACGGTAATCCCGTTTTACCGTAAAAATCCACGTGTCGAAAAAACGAAGGGTAAAAAACGTACGAGACCCGATTGAGATTCGGGTTCTCATTTTTGGGCATTAATCTATCCGTTGACGGCTGAAAGCTGTCAATGCCGTAGAACTCATCAAGGCCTTCGTTCTGACAGGTTATGGATCCCACAACTCTAAACGAGCCAGAAGTTATGGCCGTCCGAATAATCGATATCTATAGAGTGCAACATCCACGGAGCAAGGTGCAACATCCGTCCGAAATGGCGAAACAGTGCCGTACGGCTTTTAGAAATGCTTGCATGGATTTGAAACGGAACAGTACCATGGTGCACCACTCTTCAGCGATGGGAAGTCGAAGACGGGCCACGGTAATCCCGTTTTACCGTAAAAATCCACGTGTCGAAAAAACGAAGGGTAAAAAACTTACGAGACCCGATTGAGATTCAGGTTGTCATTTTTGGGCATTAATCTATCCGTTGACGGCTGAAAGCTGTCAAAGCCATAGAACTCATCGAGGCTTTCGTTTTGACAGGTTATGACTCCCGTAACTCTAAACGAGCCAGAAGTTATGGCTGTCCGAATAATCGATATCTACAGGGTGCAACATCCACGGTGCAAGGTGCAACATCCGTACGAAATGGCAAAACAATGCCATATAACTTTTAGAAATGCCTGCGTGGATTTGAAACGGAACAGTACCATTGTGTACCACTCTTTTAGCGATGGGAAGTCGAAGACGGGCCACGGTAATCCCGTTTTACTGTAAAAATCCACGTGTCGAAAAAACGAAGGGTAAAAAACTTACGAGACCCGATTGAGATTCGGGTTGTCCTTTTTGGGCATTAATCTATCCGTTGACGGCAGAAAGCTATCATAGCCGTAGAACTCATCGAGGCCTTCGTTTTGACAGGTTATGGCTCCCGTAACTCTAAACAAGCCAGAAGTTATGGCCGTCCGAATAATCGATATCTACAGGGTGCAACATCCACGGTGCAAGGTGCAACATCCGTCCGAAATGGCGAAACAGTGTCGTACGACTTTTACAAATGCGTGCATGGATTTGAAACGGAACAGTACCATGGTGCACCACTCTCCAGCGATGGAAAGTCGAAGACGGGCCACGGTAATCCTGTTTAACCGTAAAAATCCACGTGTCGAAAAAACGAAGGGTAAAAAACTTACGAGACCCGATTGAGATTCGGGTTATCCTTTTTGGGAATTAATCTATCCGTTGACGGCTGAAAGCTGTCAAAGCTGTAGAACTCATCGAGGCCTTCGTTTTGACAGGTTATGGCTCCCGCAACTCTAAACGAGCCAGAAGTTATGGTCGTCCGAATAATCGATATCTACAGAGTGCAACATCCACGGTGCAAGGTGCAACATCCGTCCGAAATGGCGAAACAGTGCCGTACGACTTTTAGAAATGCTTGCATGGATTTGAAACGGAACAGTACCATGGTGCACCACTCTTCAGCGATGGGAAGTCGAAGACGGGCCACGGTAATCCCGTTTTACCGTAAAAATCCACGTGTCGAAAAAACGAAGGGTAAAAAACTTACGAGACCCGATTGGGATTCGGGTTGTCCTTTTTGGGCATTAATCTATCCGTTGATGGCTGAAAGCTGTCAAAGCCGTAGAAATCATCGAGGTCTTCTTTTTGACAGGTTATGGCTCCCGTAACTCTAAACGAGCTAGAAGTTATGGCCGTCCGAATAATCGATATCTACAGGGTGCAACATCCACGGTGCAAGGTGCAACATCCGTCTGAAATGGCAAAACAGTGCCGTACGACTTTTAGAAACGCGTGCATGGATTTGAAATGGAACAGTACCATGGTGCACCACTCTCCAGCGATGGGAAGTCGAAGACGTGCCACGGTAATCCCGTTTTACCGTAAAAATCCACGTGTCGAAAAAACGAAGGGTAAAATACTTACGAGACCCGATTGAGATTCGGGTTGTCCTTTTTGGGCATTAATCTATCCGTTGACGGCTGAAAGCTGTCAAAGTCGTAGAACTCATCGAGGCCTTCGTTTTGATAGGTTAAGGCTCCTGTAACTCTAAACGAGCTAGAAGTTATGGTCGTCCGTATAATCGATATCTACAGGGTGCAACATCCACGGTGCAAGGTGCAACATCCGTCCGAAATGGCGAAACAGTGCCGTACGACTTTTAGAAATGCGTGCATGTATTTGAAACTGAACAGTACCATGGTGCACCACTCTCCAGCGAAGGGAAGTCGAAGACGGGCCACGGTAATCCCGTTTTACCGTAAAAATCCACGTGTCGAGAAAATGAAGGGTAAAAAACTTACGAGACCCGATTGAGATTCGGGTTGTCCTATTTGGGCATTAATCTATCCGTTGACGGCTGAATGCTGTCAAAGCCGTAGAACTCATCGAGGCCTTCTTTTTGACAGGTTATGGCTCCCGTAACTCTAAACGAGCCAGAAGTTATGGCCGTCCGAATAGTCGATATCTACAGGGTGCAACATCCACGGTGCAAGGTGCAACATCCGTCCGAAATGGCGAAACAGTGCCGTGCGACTTTTAGAAATGCGTGCATGGATTTGAAATGGAACAGTACCATGGTGCACCACTCTCCAACGATGGGAAGTCGAAGACGGGCCACGGTAATCCTGTTTTACCGTAAAAATCCACGTGTCGAAAAAACGAAGGGTAAAAAACTTACGAGACCCGATTGAGATTCGGGTTGTCCTTTTTGGCAATTAATCTATCCGTTGACGGCTGAAAGCTGTCAAAGCCGTAGAACTCATCGAGGCCTTCGTTTTGACAGGTTATGGCTCCCGTAACTCTAAACGAGCCAGAAGTTATGGCAGTTCGAATAATCGATATCTACAGAGTGCAACATCCACGGTGCAAGGTGCAACATCCGTCCGAAATGACGAAACAGTGCCAAACGACTTTTAGAAATGCGTGCATGGATTTGAAACGGAATAGTACCATGGTGCATCACTCTTCAGCGATGGGAAGTCGAAGAGGGGCCACGGTAATCCCGTTTTACCGTAAAAGTCCACGTGTTGAAAAAACGAAGGGTAAAAAACTTACGAGACCCGATTGAGATTCGGGTTATCCTTTTGGGGCATTAATCTATCCGTTGACGGCTGAATGCAATCAAAGCCGTAGAAATCATCGAGGCCTTCTTTTTGACAGGTTATGGCTCCCGTAACTCTAAACGAGATAGAAGTTATGGCCGTCCGAATAATCGATATCTACAGGGTGCAACATCCACGGTGCAAGGTGCAACATCCGTCCGAAATGGCGAAACAGTGCCGTACGACTTTTAGAAAAGCGTGCATGAGTTTGAAACGGAACAGTACCATGGTGCACCACTCTACAGTGATGGGAAGTCGAAGACGGGCCACGGTAATCCCGTTTTACCGTAAAAATCCACGTGTCGAAAAAACGAAGGGTAAAAAAGTTACGAGACCCGATTGAGATTCGGGTTGTCCTTTTTGGGCATTAATCTATCCGTTAACGGCTGAAAGCTGTCAAAGCCGTTGAACTCATCGTGGCCTTCGTTTTGATAGGTTATGGCTCATGTAACTCTAAACGAGCCAGAAGTTATGGTCGTCCGTATAATCGATATCTACTGGGTGCAACATCCACGGTGCAAGGTGCAACATCCGTCCGTAATGGCGAAACAGTGCCGTACGAATTTTAGAAATGCGTGCATGGATTTGAAATGGAACAGTACCATGGTGCACCACTCTCCAGCGAAGGGAAGTCGAAGACGGGCCACGGTAATCCCGTTTTACCGTAAAAATCCACGTGTCGAAAAAACGAAGGGTAAAAAACTTACGAGACCCGATTGAGATTCGGGTTGTCCTTTTTGGGCATTAATCTATCCGTTGACGGCAGAAAGCTATCGCAGCCGTAGAACTCATCGAGGCCTTCATTTTGACAGGTTATGGCTCCCGTAACTCTAAACGAGCCAGAAGTTATGGCCGTTCGAATAATCGATATCTACAGAGTGCAACATCCACGGTGCAAGGTGCAACATCCGTCCGAAATGAAGAAACAGTGCCAAACGACTTTTAGAAATGCGTGCATGGATTTGAAACGGAATAGTACCATGGTGCATCACTCTTCAGCGATGGGAAGTCGAAGACGGGCCACGGTAATCCCGTTTTACCGTAAAAATCCACGTGTCGAAAAAACGAAGGGTAAAAAATTTACGAGACCCGATTGAGATTCGGGTTATTCTTTTGGGGCATTAATCTATCCGTTGACGGCTGAATGCTGTCAAAGCCGTAGAACTCAATGAGGCCTTCTTTTTGACAGTTTATGGCTCCCGTAGCTCTAAACGAGATAGAAGTTATGGCTGTCCGAATAATCGATATCTACAGGGTGCAACATCCACGGTGCAAGGTGCAACATCCGTCCGAAATGGCGAAACAATGCCGTACGACTTTTAGAAAAGCGTGCATGAGTTTGAAACAGAACAGTACCATGGTGCACCACTCTACAGCGATGGGAAGTCGAAGACGGGCCACCGTAATCCCGTTTTACCGTAAAAATCCACGTGTCGAAAAAACGAAGGGTAAAAAAGTTACGAGACCCGATTGAGATTCGGGTTGTCCTTTTTGGGCATTAATATATCCGTTAACGACTGAAAGCTGTCAAAACCATAGAACTCATCGTGGTCTTCGTTTTGATAGGTTATGGCTCATGTAACTCTAAACGAGCCAGATGTTATGGTCGTCCGTATAATCGATATCTACTGGGTGCAACATCCACGGTGCAAGGTGCAACATCCGTCCGTAATGGCGAAACAGTGCCGTACGACTTTTAGAAATGCGTGCATGGATTTGAAATGGAACAGTACCATGGTGCACTACTCTCCAGCGAAGGGAAGTCGAAGACGGGCCACGGTAATCCCGTTTTACCGTAAAAATCCACGTGTCGAAAAAACGAAGGGTAAAAAACTTACGAGACCCGATTGAGATTCGGGTTGTCCTTTTTGGGCATTAATCTATCCGTTGACGGCAGAAAGCTATCGCAGCCGTAGAACTCATCGAGGCCTTCATTTTGACAGGTTATGGCTCCCGTAACTCTAAACGAGCCAGAAGTTATGGCTGTTCGAATAATCGATATCTACAGAGTGCAACATCCACGGTGCAAGGTGCAACATCCGTCCGAAATGAAGAAACAGTGCCAAACGACTTTTAGAAATGCGTGCATGGATTTGAAACGGAATAGTACCATGGTGCATCACTCTTCAGCGATGGGAAGTCGAAGACGGGCCACGGTAATCCCGTTTACCGTAAAAATCCACGTGTCGAAAAAACGAAGGGTAAAAAACTTACGAGACCCGATTGAGATTCGGGTTATCCTTTTGGGACATTAATCCATCCGTTGATAGCTGAATGCTGTCAAAGCCGTAGAACTCATCGAGGCCTTCTTTTTGACAGTTTATGGCTCCCGTAACTCTAAACGAGATAGAAGTTATGGCCGTCCGAATAATCGATATCTACAGGGTGCAACATCCACGGTGCAAGGTGCAACATCCGTCCGAAATGGCGAAACAATGTCGTACGACTTTTAGAAAACGTGCATGAGTTTGAAACGGAACAGTACCATGGTGCACCACTCTACAGCGATGGGAAGTCGAAGACGGGCCACGGTAATCCCGTTTTACCGTAAAAATCCACGTGTCGAAAAAACGAAGGGTAAAAAAGTTACGAGACCCGATTGAAATTCGGGTTGTCCTTTTTGGGCATTAATCTATCCGTTAACGGCTGAAAGCTGTCAAAACCGTAGAACTCATCGTGGTCTTCGTTTTGATAGGTTATGGCTCATGTAACTCTAAACGAGCCAGAAGTTATGGTCGTCCGTATAATCGATATCTACTGGGTGCAACATCCACGGTGCAAGGTGCAACATCCGTCCGTAATGGAGAAACAGTGCCGTACGACTTTTAGAAATGTGTGCATGGATTTGAATGGAACAGTACCATGGTGCACCACTCTCCAGCGAAGGGAAGTCGAAGACGGGCCACGGTAATCTCGTTTTACCGTAAAAATCCACGTGTCGAAAAAACGAAGGGTAAAAAACTTACGAGACCCGATTGAGATTCGTGTTGTCCTTTTTGGGCATTAATCTATCCGTTGACGGTAGAAAGCTATCGCAGCCGTAGAACTCATCGAGGCCTTCATTTTGACAGGTTATGGCTCCTGTAACTCTAAACGAGCCAGAAGTTATGGCCGTCCGAATAAGTGATATCTACAGGGTGCAACATCCACGGTGCAAGGTGCAACATCCGTCCGAAATGGCGAAACAGTGCCGTGCGACTTTTAGAAATGCGTGCATGGATTTGAAATGGAACGGTACCATGGTGCACCACTCTCCAGCGATGGGAAGTCGAAGACGGGCCATGGTAATCCCGTTTTACCGTAAAAATCCACGTGTCAAAATAAAGAAGGGTAAAAAACTTACGAGACCCGATTGAGATTCGAGTTGTCCTTTTTGGGAATTAATCTATGCGTTGACGGCTGAAAGCTGTCAAAGCCGTAGAACTCATCGAGGCCTTCGTTTTGACAGGTTATGGCTCCCGTAACTCTAAACGAGCCAGAAGTAATGACCGTCCGAATAATCGATATCTACAGAGTGCAACATCCACGGTGCAAGGTGCAACATCCGTCCGGAATGGCGAAACAGTGCCGTAAGACTTTTAGAAATGCGTGCATGGATTTGAAACGGAACAGTACCATGGTGGACCACTCTTCAGCGATGGGAAGTCGAATACGGGCCACGGTAATCCCGTTTTACCATAAAAATCCACGTGTCGAAAAAACGAAGGGTAAAAAACTTACGAGACCCGATTGAGATTCGGGTTGTCCTTTTTGGGCATTAATCTATCCGTTGACGGCTAAAAGCTGGTAAAGCCGTAGAACTCATCGAGGCCTTCGTTTTGACAGGTTATGGCTACCGTAACTCTAAACGAGCTAGAAGTTAAAGCCGTCCGAATAATCGTTATCTACAGGGTGCAACATCCACGGTGCAAGGTGCAACATCCGTCCGATATGGCGAAACAGTGACGTACGACCTTTAGAAATTCGTGCGTGGATTTGAAACGGAACAGTAATATGGTGCACCACTCTCCAGCGATGGGAAGTCGAAGACGGGCCACGGTAATCCCGTTTTACCGTAAAAATCCACGTGTCGAAAAAACGAAGGGTAAAAAACTTACGAGTCCCGATTGAGATTCGGATTGTCCTTTTTGGGAATTAATCTATCTGTTGATGGCTGAAAGCTATCAAAGCCGTAGAACTCATCGAGGCCTTCGTTTTGACAGGTTATGGCTCCCGTAACTCTAAACGAGCCAGAAGTTATGGTCGTCCGAATAATCGATATCCATAGGGTGCAACATCCACGCTACAAGGTGCAACATCCGTCCGAAATGGCGAAACAGTGCCGTATGACTTTTAGAAATGCGTGCATGGATTTGAAACGGAACAGTACCATGGTGCACCACTCTCCAGCAATGGGAAGTCGAAGACGGGCCACGGTAATCACGTTTTACCGTAAAAATCCACGTGTCGAAAAAACGAAGGGTAAAAAACTTACGAGACCCGATTGAGATTCGGGTTGTCCTTTTTGGGCATTATTCTATCCGTTGACGGCTGAAAGCTGTCAAAGTCGTAGAACTCATCGAGGCCTTCGTTTTGATAGGTTAAGGCTCCTGTAACTCTAAACGAGCCAGAAGTTATGGTCGTCCGTATAATCGATATCTACAGGGTGCAACATCCACGGTGCAAGGTGCAACATCCGTCCGAAATGGCGAAACAGTGCCGTACGACTTTTAGAAATGCGTGCATGGATTTCAAACGGAACAGTACCATGGTGCACCACTCTCCAGCGATGGGAAGTCGAAGACGCGCCACGGTAATCCCGTTTTACCGTAAAAATCCACGTGTCGAAAAAACGAAGGGTAAAAAACTTACGAGTCCCGATTGAGATTCGGATTGTCCTTTTTGGGAATTAATCTATCTGTTGATGGCTGAAAGCTATCAAAGCCGTAGAACTCATCTAGGCCTTCGTTTTGACAGGTTATGGCTCCCGTAACTCTAAACGAGCCAGAAGTTATGGTCGTCCGAATAATCGATATCTACAGGGTGCAACATCCACGCTACAAGGTGCAACATCCGTCCGAAATGGCGAAACAGTGCCGTATGACTTTTAGAAATGCGTGCATGGATTTGAAACGGAACAGTACCATGGTGCACCACTCTCCAGCAATGGGAAGTCGAAGACGGGCCACGGTAATCCCGTTTTATCGTAAAAATCCACGTGTTGAAAAAACGAAGGGTAAAAAACTTACGAGACCCGATTGAGATTCGGGTTGTCCTTTTGGGCATTAATCTATCCGTTGACGGCAGAAAGCTGTCATAGCCGTAGAACTCATCGAGGCCTTCGTTTTGACAATTTATGGCTCCCGTAACTCTAAACGAGCCATATGTTATGGCCGTCCGAATAATCGATATCTACAGGGTGCAATATCCACAGTGCAAGGTGCAATATCCGTCCGAAATGGCGAAACAGTGCCGTACGACTTTTAGAAATGCGTGCATGGATTTCAAACGGAACAGTACCATGGTGCACCACTCTCCAGCGATGGGAAGTCGAAGACGCGCCACGGTAATCCCGTTTTACCGTAAAAATCCACGTGTCGAAAAAACAAAGGGTAAAAACTTACGAGACCCGATTGAGATTCGGGTTGTCCTTTTTGGGCATTAATCTATCCGTTGACGGCTGAAAACTGTCAAAGCCATAGAACTCATCGAGGCCTTCATATTGACAGGTTATGGCTCCCATAACTCTAAACGAGCCAGAAGTTATGGCCGTCCGAATAATCGATATCCACAGGGTGCAACATCCACGGTGCAAGGTGCAACATCCGTCCGAAATGGCGAAACAGTGCCGTACGACCTTTAGAAATGGGTGCACGGATTTGAAACGGAATAGTACCATGGTGCACCACTCTCCAGCGATGGTAAATCGAAGACCATCCACCGTAATCCCATTTTAACATAAAAATCCACGTGTCGAAAAAACGAAGGGTAAAAAACTTACGAGACCCGATTGAGATTCGGGTTGTCCTTTTTGGGCATTAATCTATCCGTTGATGGCTGAAAGCTGTCAAAGCCGTAGAACTCATTGATGCCTTCGTTTTGACAGGTTATGGCTCCCATAGCTCTAAACGAGCCAGACGTTATGGCCGTCCGAATAATCGATATCCACAGGGTGCAACATCCACGGTGCAAGTTGCAACATCCGTTCGAAATGGCGAAACAGTGCCGTAAGACCTTTAGAAATTCTTTCATGGATTTGAAACAGAACAGTACCATGGTGCACCACTCTCCAGCGATTGGAAGTCGAAGACGGCCCACGGTAATCACGTTTTACCGTAAAAATCCACGTGTCGAAAAAACGAGGGGTAAAAAACTTTCGAGACCCGGTTGAGATTCGGGTTGTCCTTTTTGGAAATTAATCTATCCGTTGATGGCTGAAAGCTATCAAAGCCGTAGAAATCATCGAGGCCTTCATTTTGACAGGTTATGGCTCTCGTAACTCTAAACGAGCCAGAAGTTATGGCCGTCCGAATAATCGATATCTACAGAGTGCAACATCCACGGTGCAAGGTGCAACATCCATCCGAAATGGCAAAACAGTGCCGTACGACTTTTAGAAATGCGTGCACGGATTTGAAACGGAACAGTACCATGGTGCACCACTCTTCGGCAATGGGAAGTCGAAGACGGGACACGGTAATCCCGTTTTACCATAAAAATCCACGTGCCGAAAAAACAAAGGGTAAAAAACTTACGAGGCCCGATTGAGATTCGGGTTGTCCTTTTTGGGCATTAATCTACCCGTTGACGGCTGAAAACCGTCAAAGCCATATAACTCATCGATGGTTTCATTTTGACAGGTTATGGTTCCCGTAACTCTAAACGAGCCAGAAGTTATGGCTGTCCGAATAATCGATATCCACAGGGTGCAACATCCACGGTGCAAGGTGCAACATCCGACCGAAATGGCGAAACAGTGCCGTACGACTTTTAGAAAGGTCAAAGACGTAGAACTCATCGAGGCCTTCGTTTTGACAGGTTATGGCTGACGTAACTCTAAACGAGCCAAAAGTTATGGCCGTCCGAATAATCAATATCTACAGGGTGCGACATCCATGGTGCAAGGTGCAACATCCGTCCGAAATGGCGAAATAGTGCCGTATGACTTTTAGAAATGCGTGCATGGATTTGAAATGGAACAGTACCATGGTGCACCACTCTCTAGCGATGGAAAGTCAAAGACGGGCCACGGTAATCACGTTTTACCGTAAAATCCACGTGTCCAAAAAATGAAGGGTAAAAAACTTACGAGACCCGATTGAGATTGGGTTGTCCTTTTTGGGAATTAATTTATGCGTTGATGGCTGAAAGCTGTCTAAACCGTAGAACTCATCGAGGCCTTCGTTTTGACAGGTTATGGCTCCCGTAACTCTAAACGAGCCAGAAGTTATGGCCGTCCGAATAATCGATAGCTACAGAGTGCAACATCCACGGTGCAAGGTGCAACATCCGTCCGAAATGGTGAAATAGTGCCGTACGACTTTTAGAAATGCGTGCATGGATTTGAAACGGAACAGTACCATGGTGCACCACTCTTCAGCGATGGGAAGTCGAATACGGGCCACGGTAATCCCCTTTTACCGTAAAAATCCACGTGTCGAAAAAACGAAGGGTAAAAAACTTACGAGACCCGATTGAGATTCGGGTTGTCCTTTTTGGGCATTAATCTATCCGTTGACGGCTGAAAACTGTCAAAGCCATAGAACTCATCGAGGCCTTCATATTGACAGGTTATGGCTCCCGTAACTCTAAACGAGCCAGAAGTTATGGTCGTCCGAATAATCGATATCCACAGGGTGCAACATCCACGGTGCAAGGTGCAACATCCGTCCGAAATAGCGAAACAGTGTCGTACGACCTTTAGAAATGGGTGCATGGATTTGAAACGGAATAGTACCATGGTGCACCACTCTCCAGCGATGGTAAATCGAAGACCATCCACCGTTGACATCCACGGTGCGAGGTGCAACATCCGTCCGAAATGGCGAAGCAGTGCCGTATGACTTTTATAAATGCGTGCATGGATTTGAAACGGAACAGTACCATGGTGCACCACTCTCCAGCGATGGGAATTCGAAGATGGGCCACGGTAATCACGTTTTACCGTAAAAATCCACGTGTCGAAAAAACGAAGGGTAAAAAACTTACGAGACCCGATTGAGATTCGGGTTGTCCTTTTTGGGCATTAATGTATCCTTTGACGGCTGAAAACCGTCAAAGCCATATAACTCATCGATGCTTTCATTTTCACAGGTTATGGCTCCCGTAAATCTAAACGAGCCAGAAGTTATGGTCGTCCGAATAATCGATATCCACAGGGTGCAACATCCACGGTGCAAGGTGCAACATCCGACCGAAATGGCGAAACAGTGCCGTACGACCTTTAGAAATGCGTGCATGTATTTGAAACGGAATAGTACCATGGTGCACCACTCTCCAGCGTTGGTAAATCGAAGACCATCCACCGTAATCGCGTTTTAACATAAAAATCCACGTGTCGAAAAAACGAAGGGTAAAAAACTTACGAGACCCGATTGAGATTCGGGTTGTCCTTTTTGGGCATTAATCTATCCGTTGATGGCTGAAAGCTGTCAAAGCCGTAGAACTCATTGATGCCTTCGTTTTGACAGGTTATGGCTCCCGTAACTCTAAATGAGCCAGAAGTTATGGCTATCCGAATAATCGATATCCACAGGGTGCAACATCCACGTTGCAAGGTGCAACATCCGTCCGAAATGGCGAAACAGTGCTGTAAGACCTTTAGAAATTCGTTCATGGATTTGAAACAGAACAGTACCACGGTGCACCACTCTCCAGCGATGGGAAGTCGAAGACGGGCCACGTAATCCCGTTTTACCGTAAAAATCCACGTGTCGAAAAAACGAAGGGTAAAAAACTTATGAGACCCGATTGAGATTCGGGTTGTCCTTTTTGGGCATTTATCTATCCGTTGACGGTTGAAAGCTATCAAAGCCGTAGAACTCATCGAGGCCTTCGTTTTGACAAGTTATGGCTCTCGTAACTCTAAACGAGCCAGAAGTTATGGTCGTCCGAATAATCGATATCTATAGAGTGCAACATCCACGGTGCAAGGTGCAACATCCATCCGAAATGGCGAAACAGTGCCGTACGGCTTTTAGAAATGCGTGCATGGATTTGAAACGGAACAGTTCCATGGTGCACCACTCTTCAGCGATGGGAAGTCGAAGACGGGCCAAGTTAATCCCGTTTTACCATAAAAATCCACGTGTCGAAAAAACGAAGGGTAAAAAACTTACGAGACCCGATTAAGATTCGGGTTGTCCTATTTGGGCATTAATCTATCCATTGACGGCTGAAAGCTGTCAAAGACGTAGAACTCATCGAGGCCTTCGTTTTGACAGGTTATGGCTGACGTAACTCTAAACGAGCCAGAAGTTATGGCCGTCCGAATAATCAATATCTACAGGGTGCGACATCCACGGTGCAAGGTGCAACATCCGTCCGAAATGGCGAAACAGTGCCGTATGACTTTTATAAATGCGTGCATGGATTTTAAACGGAACAGTACCATGGTGCACCACTCTCCAGCGATGGGAAGTCGAAGACGGGCCACGGTAATCACGTTTTACCGTAAAAATCCACGTGTCGAAAAAACGAAGGGTAAAAAACTTACGAGACTGTAACGACCCGTATTTTACGTGTCGATGGATCGTAGAATTTACAGGTCGTTAGTGTTGTTTGTGGTGTTCCTAGCCTGAGTCGTATTGGGAGATAACTCGTGTGTTAAGTGATGAGTCGTGACCGACTCATAGTTAGGTCGTGTTCGAGTTACGACTTAGGAGGGTGCTCGGGTTAGCATGTTGCCGTGTTAGCTTAGGTCGTGAGGTAGTTTTGGTCGCTGGAGCGACCTAAGAGAGTGACCGACCTAAGAAAGTTGACCGACTCATGAAATAGAGGGCTTCCGAGTTAGGGAGGTTGCCGAGTTAACGACTTAAGGGGATAAGTCGTATACGAGTTAAGGCGATGAGTCGTATGGTTGTTAGGTCGGAAGGGTTTTGGAGCGACCTAAGGAAGTTAGGTCGTGGACGACCTAGCAGATAGGATGATGCTAGTGGCGACCGATCTAGTGTAGATCGACCTAGAGGTGTCCGACCTATAGTAGTAAACGACTTAACTTAGAAGGTGTAAGCTGTTAGGTCGTGTAAGTTTTGGGTCGTGGGAGTAGTTAGGTCGCGTGAGTACTGTTTAGACTTAGGTCGTAAACGACCTAAGTTAGGTCGGAGATATTAGGTCGGCCATAAGGCTAAGCTGTTAAGTCGTGTCCCGTATGGCCTTGGTCTATGTGTTTAGGACTTAGGTCGGCAGGGTCTTAGGTCGTAGGTCGGCATGCTAGTTAAGTCGTCAGGCGACCTAGGACTTAGGAAATGCGGCAGTGCGTTGAGTCGTTAGGTCGGCCTGTGTTTTAGGTCGCGTCTGGGTTAAGTCGTAAGTCGGCCTTGGTTGTATGTTGTGTTGGTTAGGTCGTAGGTCGTAGGGGCTGATGAGTCGGCAACGACTCATAGTTAGGTCGGGGACGACCTAAAGGGCGACGACCTAAGGGTTGTTCAGCCTATAAATAGAGGGGTTTGGCTCACTTTTTGGCACCGGTTTTTGAAGCGACGAAGTGCTGCCATTTTGAAGACTCGACTACAACATTTCTTCATCTTCTTTTCTCCATTCCAATCAAGTGTTAGCATCCATCCAAGATCGAAGATCGGGATCGAAGATTCAAGTGTCCAAGTTGAAGATCTTCATCCGTTCGGGCTAGATTTCATCGATTGAAGCGAGATCTTGCCGGATCAAGCCTTGTTCTTCGCTGTCCAGATCTGAAGTGTGTGGTTTTTGAGGTGTTTGGGTGATTTGGTGAGTGGTAGTTATCTCTCACGCGGATCCAAAGGAGTATATTGGATTGGTGGCATGTTTGGGTGTTAAAGTTAGAGATTTCATGCATTTTTCTTAGATCGAAGTCTAGATCCATGGTTTTTGAAGATGTTTACTTATGCAAGTTAGTTTAACAAGCATTAGAGACAAAACCCATGTTTTATAATTGATAGATCTATGCTAAAAACCATGATTTCACATATGTTGGACTTTTGCTCGTTTATTTACGAAATTCCCATTATAGTTGATATTGCTTAAATTGCTTAATAGATCTTGTTTGAATGATTGATTATTTGAATGTATGATTGATTTGATTGTTTCCAAGTTAGCTAGTAGTTGATTTGGAACAAGATGATGAAAGAGGATTCAAAAGCTATGGAAGAAGGCTCTTGAATGGTGAAAGCTGCTTAAGGCATATGTAGCGGATGTTGAAGCTCATATGTATAGATTGGATGATGTTGAGATGGGACTTTGCCATGATTTGATGAGGCAAACCATGTTGTTGAGTTGAGACTTTGCTTTGATGCGATGAAGCGAAGTATGATGTGAGTCTTGGCTTAATCCAAGCAGGGATCATTCCAAGCATGTTGATAACTTGAAGAGTAGTTCAAGTTGGTTGATAATGGATTGTTCAAGAGGTAGCTTGAGCTTGTATGAGGATAGTCGTCAAGAAGGATGGCTAGGAGGCTTGGATCTCGTCGTTGTTGAAGGTTCTAGCATGCTCAAAAGCAAGAGTACATGGGGCGCCCATAACGACTACAGGTAGGTAGTCGGGACACCCAAAAGACTACAGGTAGGTAGTTGAGTACTCTGGGCAAAGTAGATAAGTCCTAGGCACAAGGCAGTGTGCGGAGTTATGGTTAGAACCGGGGTTACCATTAGCCCTTGACAGATGGTCATTCAACTAACGGTGAAATCGAGGCAAGGATAACAGTGATAGCCAGAGTCATGGATGTTTGGTTGTATTATCATTCGGCTTCAAGAGCGGTGTTTTCTGGGTGCTTATCTGATCTTGGTTTAGGCCTTGGGGGTTTGTATTTGGAAAACATCGTCCTTGACTCGAGTGGTATTCGCTTTACCTTAATTGTCTATGTTGTTATGCTTGCTTCTCCTTAGTGTATGTCTGGGGCTATCACTGTAGAAAGAGGTGGAGTGGGATGGTTTGGTTCCTATTCCTTTTATCCTTTATGCTCTTTTGGTATGTTTGATAGTTAATTTACTGCTCACTAAGACTTTGTCTGACTCAAGGTTTTATGTCTCCTCTTATTACCTTGGGCTGTTCATCCATGTTTGGGATGGGCAGACTAGGTAGCAGGTGACAGGTGCTGTGCTAGGAGTTCTACGATGAAGATGACGAAGACGAGCAGGAGGCTTTGCATATTAGTTTTCTTACTATATGTACTGGGTATCCGCTGCTGTATTTGGTTGAGTGATTTGTAGTGAGGCTTTCATGTATGGATTCGAGTAGATGATTGTATGAAACTACTGTGATGCTTATATGATGATGTTCTGTTCTATGGAGCTTCACTATATTATATTTCTCTATTGTATTTTATCCATGCGCTGTGAGTTATGCGATAGAGATTCTTCTGTTTTGTTTTACCCTGACTATCGTCCATGGCTGCCTGGCACACCTTTTAGCGCATAGTTTCCTTGATTTGGTGCGGGAGTCATGGGCGGTCGTCACATTTGGTATCAGAGCCTTGGTTAATCGATTTTAGCCAACGCTCGCTGATGTAACTACGTAAGAGAGACGTAATTGTAATTTGATGGATGATTACTATATATAATATAGTAGTTTAGAAGGGTTTGAACTCCTTATGCAGTTGTTTCTTAAGGTGTTCTAATCATTCTTATTTACAGATATTAAGGATGAGTCGAAGTGAGAGACAAGCTGCGAGGGGTAGCCGTGATACTAGGGAAGCTGTTGATTATGCTCCTATGTTTGAGGCCATGATGACTTCAATCATGAGGAGAATACCAGCTTCAGGATCATCTGTGGATGTGGGAGTTCAAGTCCAAGCTCCGAGACCGGTGGATTTTGCCAAGCTTTGCAAGGATTATACTGCTCTTGGAGGGAAAGTTTTCTTGGGGACGGAGTCGACTATTGAGGTGCAGAGATGGATTGATGCTTGCAAAAGAATCTTTGGTGACTTAGGGATTGAGGATGCAACTAAGAGGAAGCTTGCATCGAGACAGCTTCAGGGAAGAGCTGCTGATTGGTGGAATTCTATCACCATCGATACTCCAGAAGAAGAGATTACTTGGGAGCAATTCCAAGTTAGATTTGAAGCTAAGTTCATCTCTACTTCCCAGAAATCTGTCTTGTTTAAGAGGTTTGTGGAGCTCAAGCAGGGTGGGAGGCCTGTTCTTGAGTATATTTCTGAGTTCGAAGCTTTGTCTAAGTATGCCAGATCGTATATTGATTCTCCCTACCAGAAGAATGAAAAGTTTGTGACTGGTCTGGATGCTTATCTTGGGAGGCAGTTGGTGGATCATCTGGACGATCCGTTTGAGAAGCTTGTGGAAAAAGCTCTTAGGCACGAGAGTTTGTTCCCTAAGGAAGTATCTGTTGTTGCTGTAACCAGGGAAGGATCTAAACCACAGCAGAGTGGCAATAAGAAGAGGAAACAACAGCAACAGAGGGGTAGGGATGGCCAGAAGAAGCCGAAGAGTGAAGTGACTTGCTATAACTGCCAGCAGAAGGGCCATCTTTACAAAGATTGTAAGAATCCCAAAGTGCCGGGAAAGTGTTACAACTGTGATAAGCTGGGACATATCAAGAAGGATTGTCCAGAACCGAGGAAAGATAGGCAGGTTGTGCAAGCCTATGCCTTGGAAGCTGTGCCGTCGTCTTCAAGAGTTCCTACTGCTGAGGAGAAGGGGAAGAGTGTGGTGGTTCAAGGTACTCTTTCTATTTGTGGTGTTCCAGTTAGAGTGTTGTTTGATACTGGAGCGTCGCATTCTTTTGTTTGTGATGATTTGGTAAGCCGGTTAGGTATGAAACCGGATATTGTTGATAGGCCATTGGTTGTGACTAATCCGGTAGGGGGTTCGTCATGTTTGTGTATGTTATGTCGTGGTCTAGTTGTGTCGAGTCATGATTGCTCGTTTGTTTGTGATTGCTTTGTTCTGAACTTTGCGGGGTTCGGAATTATTTTGGGTATGGACTGGCTTAGGAAGTATGCGGCAAGGATTGATTGTGAGAGGCTTGAGGTGACAGTCGGGAATGTGGAAGGGCGAAAGGTTGTGATACGATGTAAGCATGAAGAAGGCGTCTTCATGAGCTTCATGTATTCGCTAGTTGTTCCACGGGATGGACTGTCATTGGTGCCTATTGTGAATGAGTTTGAGAATGTCTTTGAGGAAGTCAAAGGGTTGCCGCCGCATAGGGAGATCGAGTTTCGTATCGATCTAGTTGAGGGAGCCAGACCTGTTGTGATGCCTCTTAGGCGGATGGCACCGAGGGAGCAGCAAGAGCTGAAGGTGCAAGTTGATGACCTTTTGCAGAAAGGATTCATTCGGAGAAGTGTGTCCGAATGGGGTGCGCCAGTTGTGTTCGCAACCAAAGCGGATGGATCGTTGAGGTTGTGTGTGGATTATCGTGAGCTGAATAAGGTGACTAAGAAGAACAAGTATCCATTGCCGAGAATAGATGACTTGTTTGATCAGCTTCACGAGGCTAAGGTGTTTTCTCAGATGGATTTGGCAACGGGATTTCACCAGTTGAGAGTGGCGAAGGATAGTGTGCCGAAGACTGCTTTCAGGACACCATCCGGGTTTTATGAGTGGCTGGTAATGCCGTTTGGATTGACTAACGCGCCAGCATATTTTGTGGATCTTATGAATAGAGTGTTCAGAGATCAGTTGAATAAGTTCGTGCTTGTGTTCGTGGATGATATTCTGATTTATTCCAGAACTGAGGGAGAGCACAAGACGCACTTGAGGATTGTTTTGGGAATCTTACGGAAACATCAGCTGAAGGCTAAGTTTTCGAAGTGTCACTTCTGGAAGAATGAAGTGAGGTTCTTAGGTCATGTTATTTCTGGAAATGGAATAGCGGTTGATCCCGCTAAGGTGGCAGCAATCCAGGATTGGGTTAGACCTAAGAATGCATCTGATGTAAGAAGTTTTCTTGGATTAGCAGGATATTATCGTCGGTTTATCAAAGACTTTTCCAAGATAGCTGCACCGTTGACAGGATTGACGAAGAAGAATCAAGTGTTCAGATGGAATGATAAGTGTGAACAAGCTTTCATAATCCTGAAAGAGCGACTGACGAGTGCTCCTGTTTTGACTATTCCAAGTGGGAATGATGAGATGGTGGTTTACACCGATGCATGTGGTACTGGACTTGGAGCAGTGCTAATGCAGAAGGATAAAGTTGTTGCATATGCAAGTCGACAACTGAAGCCGCATGAAAGGAACTATCCGACTCATGATTTGGAGTTAGCGGCGATTGTGTTTGCTTTGAAGATGTGGAGACACTATCTATTGGGAGTTAGATTCGAGCTGCTTACAGATCATAAGTCGTTGAAGTATCTGTTTTCCCAAAAGGATTTGAATCTTCGACAGCAAAGGTGGCTAGAGTTCTTAGCATCGTATGATTTTGGTATAGCCTATACTCCAGGGAAAGGTAACGCAGTGGCTGATGCGTTAAGTCGAAGACATGCAGGATTGGGAGCCATGTTTTCGGAATGGAAGAGTCTTGAGTATTTGGCTGGATTTGATTTCAGGCCTAGATGTGAATTGGAACCTGAGATGTTGGCAAACTTATCGATAAGGCCTACACTTGTGGAAAGAATTGGTGAGAGCCAAAGGCGAGATGATAAGCTTGTCAAGATTTTTTGTGAATTGGAATCCGGATTGGAACCAGAGAAGGATAAAGGATTCGAGGTCGATCGAGAGGGTTGGCTTCGAAAGCAAGGACGATTAGTTGTTCCCGATATTGATGGATTGAGAGATGAAGTTCTGAGGGAAAGTCATCACTCGAAGTTGACAATTCATCCAGGTGGAAATAAGATGTATCGGGATATGAAGAGAGCTTACTACTGGGAAGGTATGAAGAAGGATGTTGGAAATTTTATTTCCAAATGTATGAACTGCCAGTTGGTGAAAGCTGAGCAGAAGAAGCCCAGTGGATTACTTCAGCCATTAGAGGTTCCTACATGGAAGTGGGAGCAAGTATCGATGGATTTTATCGATGGTCTACCTAGGACCAGGACAGGAAATGAAGGGATTTGGGTCATTGTAGATCGTTTGACTAAGAGTGCAAGGTTCATTCCTGTTCGATCGACTAGGACTGCATCGAAGTTGGCTGAATTATATGTGAAGTGGATAGTTCGTTTCCATGGTGTTCCGAAGAGTATAGTGAGCGATCGAGATCCATTGTTCACTAGTAGATTTTGGAAGAGCTTCCAGGAAGTTTTGGGAACTGAGTTGTGTTTGAGTACAGCCTATCACCCTCAAACAGATGGTCAGACTGAGAGAGTCAACCGAGTTTTGGAAGATCTTCTTAGAGCATGTGTTTTGGACTTCGGAGGATCATGGGAAGATCACCTTCATTTGGTGGAGTTTGCTTATAATAACAGTTATCAGTCGAGTATCGGTATGGCACCATATGAGGCATTATATGGAAGACCGTGTAACTCTCCGACATGTTGGTTGGAAACTGGAGAAAAGCTGATACTTGGGCCAGAGATGATTCGACAGACTTCAGATTGTATAGAGATCATTCGGCAACGAATGAAGGCAGCCCAAGATCGTCAGAAAAGTTATGCCGATAATCGTCGTAAGGATTTGGAATTCGACGTAGGTGATATGGTTTTTGTGAAGATTTCTCCTCTGAAGAGTGTCATTAGATTCGGAAAGAAAGGAAAGTTAACTCCGAGATTTGTTGGACCATTCCCGATTATCGAGCGAATTGGAAAGCTCGCTTATAGATTGGAGTTACCGGAAAAGATGGCGGGTGTGCACAATGTTTTTCATGTATCTTATCTACGGAAGTATGTGCACGACCCAACTACTGTGGTTTCTGCTGATAACTGTGAAGACTTGGAGGTTTATCCAGTTGTTTCGAGACCTCGTAAGCCGCTTCGTATTGTTGAAACCGATACGAAACAGCTTAGGAGGAAGACGATTACGTTGCTCAAGGTACAATGGAGTGATGATGTTAACGACTGTACATGGGAGGAGGAAGAGAGGATGAAGGCAGCTCATCCCGGACTCTTCGAGGTATGGCCCTAAAGTGTCGTGACATCTCATGAATTTGTAGCTTGTTCTGAGTCTTAGAATTCTGCATGCTAGGCTAGAATTGGTTGCATGGTTTGTTGATTGCTTTGGATGGTAGGCATGCGGAATATCTTTGATTTCTGATTGTTTGCTTGGAATTTCGGGGGCGAAATTCCTAAGGGGGAGAGAATGTAACGACCCGTATTTTACGTGTCGATGGATCGTAGAATTTACAGGTCGTTAGTGTTGTTTGTGGTGTTCCTAGCCTGAGTCGTATTGGGAGATAACTCGTGTGTTAAGTGATGAGTCGTGACCGACTCATAGTTAGGTCGTGTTCGAGTTACGACTTAGGAGGGTGCTCGGGTTAGCATGTTGCCGTGTTAGCTTAGGTCGTGAGGTAGTTTTGGTCGCTGGAGCGACCTAAGAGAGTGACCGACCTAAGAAAGTTGACCGACTCATGAAATAGAGGGCTTCCGAGTTAGGGAGGTTGCCGAGTTAACGACTTAAGGGGATAAGTCGTATACGAGTTAAGGCGATGAGTCGTATGGTTGTTAGGTCGGAAGGGTTTTGGAGCGACCTAAGGAAGTTAGGTCGTGGACGACCTAGCAGATAGGATGATGCTAGTGGCGACCGATCTAGTGTAGATCGACCTAGAGGTGTCCGACCTATAGTAGTAAACGACTTAACTTAGAAGGTGTAAGCTGTTAGGTCGTGTAAGTTTTGGGTCGTGGGAGTAGTTAGGTCGCGTGAGTACTGTTTAGACTTAGGTCGTAAACGACCTAAGTTAGGTCGGAGATATTAGGTCGGCCATAAGGCTAAGCTGTTAAGTCGTGTCCCGTATGGCCTTGGTCTATGTGTTTAGGACTTAGGTCGGCAGGGTCTTAGGTCGTAGGTCGGCATGCTAGTTAAGTCGTCAGGCGACCTAGGACTTAGGAAATGCGGCAGTGCGTTGAGTCGTTAGGTCGGCCTGTGTTTTAGGTCGCGTCTGGGTTAAGTCGTAAGTCGGCCTTGGTTGTATGTTGTGTTGGTTAGGTCGTAGGTCGTAGGGGCTGATGAGTCGGCAACGACTCATAGTTAGGTCGGGGACGACCTAAAGGGCGACGACCTAAGGGTTGTTCAGCCTATAAATAGAGGGGTTTGGCTCACTTTTTGGCACCGGTTTTTGAAGCGACGAAGTGCTGCCATTTTGAAGACTCGACTACAACATTTCTTCATCTTCTTTTCTCCATTCCAATCAAGTGTTAGCATCCATCCAAGATCGAAGATCGGGATCGAAGATTCAAGTGTCCAAGTTGAAGATCTTCATCCGTTCGGGCTAGATTTCATCGATTGAAGCGAGATCTTGCCGGATCAAGCCTTGTTCTTCGCTGTCCAGATCTGAAGTGTGTGGTTTTTGAGGTGTTTGGGTGATTTGGTGAGTGGTAGTTATCTCTCACGCGGATCCAAAGGAGTATATTGGATTGGTGGCATGTTTGGGTGTTAAAGTTAGAGATTTCATGCATTTTTCTTAGATCGAAGTCTAGATCCATGGTTTTTGAAGATGTTTACTTATGCAAGTTAGTTTAACAAGCATTAGAGACAAAACCCATGTTTTATAATTGATAGATCTATGCTAAAAACCATGATTTCACATATGTTGGACTTTTGCTCGTTTATTTACGAAATTCCCATTATAGTTGATATTGCTTAAATTGCTTAATAGATCTTGTTTGAATGATTGATTATTTGAATGTATGATTGATTTGATTGTTTCCAAGTTAGCTAGTAGTTGATTTGGAACAAGATGATGAAAGAGGATTCAAAAGCTATGGAAGAAGGCTCTTGAATGGTGAAAGCTGCTTAAGGCATATGTAGCGGATGTTGAAGCTCATATGTATAGATTGGATGATGTTGAGATGGGACTTTGCCATGATTTGATGAGGCAAACCATGTTGTTGAGTTGAGACTTTGCTTTGATGCGATGAAGCGAAGTATGATGTGAGTCTTGGCTTAATCCAAGCAGGGATCATTCCAAGCATGTTGATAACTTGAAGAGTAGTTCAAGTTGGTTGATAATGGATTGTTCAAGAGGTAGCTTGAGCTTGTATGAGGATAGTCGTCAAGAAGGATGGCTAGGAGGCTTGGATCTCGTCGTTGTTGAAGGTTCTAGCATGCTCAAAAGCAAGAGTACATGGGGCGCCCATAACGACTACAGGTAGGTAGTCGGGACACCCAAAAGACTACAGGTAGGTAGTTGAGTACTCTGGGCAAAGTAGATAAGTCCTAGGCACAAGGCAGTGTGCGGAGTTATGGTTAGAACCGGGGTTACCATTAGCCCTTGACAGATGGTCATTCAACTAACGGTGAAATCGAGGCAAGGATAACAGTGATAGCCAGAGTCATGGATGTTTGGTTGTATTATCATTCGGCTTCAAGAGCGGTGTTTTCTGGGTGCTTATCTGATCTTGGTTTAGGCCTTGGGGGTTTGTATTTGGAAAACATCATCCTTGACTCGAGTGGTATTCGCTTTACCTTAATTGTCTATGTTGTTATGCTTGCTTCTCCTTAGTGTATGTCTGGGGCTATCACTGTAGAAAGAGGTGGAGTGGGATGGTTTGGTTCCTATTCCTTTTATCCTTTATGCTCTTTTGGTATGTTTGATAGTTAATTTACTGCTCACTAAGACTTTGTCTGACTCAAGGTTTTATGTCTCCTCTTATTACCTTGGGCTGTTCATCCATGTTTGGGATGGGCAGACTAGGTAGCAGGTGACAGGTGCTGTGCTAGGAGTTCTACGATGAAGATGACGAAGACGAGCAGGAGGCTTTGCATATTAGTTTTCTTACTATATGTACTGGGTATCCGCTGCTGTATTTGGTTGAGTGATTTGTAGTGAGGCTTTCATGTATGGATTCGAGTAGATGATTGTATGAAACTACTGTGATGCTTATATGATGATGTTCTGTTCTATGGAGCTTCACTATATTATATTTCTCTATTGTATTTTATCCATGCGCTGTGAGTTATGCGATAGAGATTCTTCTGTTTTGTTTTACCCTGACTATCGTCCATGGCTGCCTGGCACACCTTTTAGCGCATAGTTTCCTTGATTTGGTGCGGGAGTCATGGGCGGTCGTCACAGAGACCCGATTGAGATTCGGGTTGTCCTTTTTAGGAATTAATCTATCCGTTGACGGCAGAAAGCTGTCAAAGCCGTAGAACTCATCGAGGTCTTCGTTTTGACAGGTTATGGCTCCCGTAACTCTAAACGAGATAGAAGTTATGGCCATCCGAATAATCGATATCTACGGGGTGCAACATCCACGGTGCAAGGTGCAACATCCGTCCAAAATGGCAAAACAGTGCCGTACGGCTTTTAGAAATGCGTGCATGGATTTGAAGCAGAACAGTACCATGGTGCACCACTCTCCAGCGATGGGAAGTCGAAGACGGGCCACGGTAATCCCGTTTTACAGTAAAAATCCACGTGTCGAAAAAACGAAGGGTAAAAAACTAACGAGACCCGATTGAGATTCGGGTTGTCCTTTTTGGGCATTAATCTATCCGTTGACGGCTGAAAGCTGTCAAAGCCGTAGAACTCATTGAGGCCGTCGTTTTGACAGGTTATGGCTCCCGTAACTCTAAACAAGCCAGAAGTTATGGCCGCCCGAATAATCATTATCTATAGAGTGCAACATCCACGGTGCAAGGTGCAACATCCGTCCGAAATGGCGAAAAAGTGCCGTACGACTTTTAGAAATGCGTGCATGGATTTGAAATGGTACATCAATGGTGCACCACTCTTCAGCGATGGGAAGTCGAAGACGGGCCCCTGTAATCCCGTTTTACCGTAAAAATCCACATGTCGAAAAAACGAAGGGTAAAAAACTTACGAGACCCGATTGAGATAATCTATCCGTTGACGGATGAAAGCTGTCAAAGCTGTAGAACTCATCGAGGCCTTCGTTTTGACAGGTTATGGCTCCCGTAACTCTAAACGAGCCAGAAGTTATGGCCGTCCGAATAATCGATATCCACAGGGTGCAACATCCACGGTGCAAGGTGCAACATCCGTCCGAAATGGCGAAACAGTGCCGTACGACTTTTAGAAATGCGTGCATGGATTTGAAACGGAACAGTACCATGGTGCACCATTCTTCAGCGATGGGAAGTCGAAGACGGGCCACGGTATTCCCGTTTTACCATAGAAATCCACGTGTTGAAAAAACGAAGGGTAAAAAACTTACGAGACCCGATTGAGATTCGGGTTGTCCTTTTTGGGCATTAATCTATCCGTTGACGGCTGAAAGCTGTTAAAGCCGTAGAACTCATCGAGGCCTTCGTTTTGACAGGTTATGGCTACCGTAACTCTAAACAAGCCAGAAGTTATGGCCGCCCGAATAATCATTATCTATAGAGTGCAACATCCACGGTGCAAGGTGCAACATCCGTCCGAAATGGCGAAAAAGTGCCGTATGACTTTTAGAAATGCGTGCATGGATTTGAAATGGAACATCAATGGTGCACCACTCTTCAGCGATGGGAAGTCGAAGACGGGCCACGGTAATCCCCTTTTACCGTAAAAATCCACGTGTCGAAAAAACGAAGGGTAAAAAACTTACGAGACCCGATTGAGATTCGGGTTGTCCTTTTTGGGCATTAATCATCCGTTGAGGGCTGAAAACTGTCAAAGCCATAGAACTCATCGAGGCCTTCATATTGACAGGTTATGGCTCCCGTAACTCTAAACGAGCCAGAAGTTATGGTCGTCCGAATAATCGATATCCACAGGGTGCAACATCCACGGTGCAAGGTGCAACATCCGTCCGAAATAGCGAAACAGTGTCGTACGACCTTTAGAAATGGGTGCATGGATTTGAAACGGAATAGTACCATGGTGCACCACTCTCCAGCGATGGTAAATCGAAGACCATCCACCGTTGACATCCACGGTGCGAGGTGCAACATCCGTCCGAAATGGCGAAGCAGTGCCGTATGACTTTTATAAATGCGTGCATGGATTTGAAACGGAACAGTACCATGGTGCACCACTCTCCAGCGATGGGAATTCGAAGATAGGCCACGGTAATCACGTTTTACCGTAAAAATCCACGTGTCGAAAAAACGAAGGGTAAAAAACTTACGAGACCCGATTGAGATTCGGGTTGTCCTTTTTGGGCATTAATGTATCCTTTGACGGCTGAAAACCATCAAAGCCATATAACTCATCGATGCTTTCATTTTCACAGGTTATGGCTCCCGTAAATCTAAACGAGCCAGATGTTATGGCCGTCCGAATAATCGATATCCATAGGGTGCAACATCCACGGTGCAAGGTGCAACATCCGACCGAAATGGCGAAACAGTGTCGTACGACCTTCAGAAATGCGTGCATGGATTTGAAACGGAATAGTACCATGGTGCACCACTCTCCAGCGTTGGTAAATCGAAGACCATCCACCGTAATCGCGTTTTAACATAAAAATCCACGTGTCGAAAAAACGAAGGGTAAAAAACTTACGAGACCCGATTGAGATTCGGGTTGTCCTTTTTGGGCATTAATCTATCCGTTGATGGCTGAAAGCTGTCAAAGCCGTAGAACTCATCGATGCCTTCGTTTTGACAGGTTATGGCTCCCGTAACTCTAAATGAGCCAGAAGTTATGGCTATCCGAATAATCGATATCCACAGGGTGCAACATCCACGGTGCAAGGTGCAACATCCATCCGAAATGGCAAAACAGTGCTGTAAGACCTTTAGAAATTCGTTCATGGATTTGAAACAGAACAGTACCATGGTGCACCACTCTCCAGCGATGGGAAGTCGAAGACGGGCCACGTAATCCCGTTTTACCGTAAAAATCCACGTGTCGAAAAAACGAAGGGTAAAAAACTTACGAGACCCGATTGAGATTCGGGTTGTCCTTTTTGGGCATTTATCTATCCGTTGACGGTTGAAAGCTATCAAAGCCGTAGAACTCATCGAGGCCTTCGTTTTGACAAGTTATGGCTCTCGTAACTCTAAACGAGCCAGAAGTTATGGTCGTCCGAATAATCGATATCTATAGAGTGCAACATCCACGGTGCAAGGTGCAACATCCATCCGAAATGGCGAAACAGTGCCGTACGGCTTTTAGAAATGCGTGCATGGATTTGAAACGGAACAGTACCATGGTGCACCACTCTTCAGCGATGGGAAGTCGAAGACGGGCCAAGGTAATCCCGTTTTACCATAAAAATCCACGTGTCGAAAAAACGAAGGGTAAAAAACTTACGAGACCCGATTGAGATTCGGGTTGTCCTATTTGGGCATTAATCTATCCGTTGACGGCTGAAAGCTGTCAAAGACGTAGAACACATCGAGGCCTTCGTTTTGACAGGTTATGGCTGACGTAACTCTAAACGAGCCAGAAGTTATGGCCGTCCGAATAATCAATATCTACAGGGTGCGACATCCGCGGTGCAAGGTGCAACATCCGTCCGAAATGGCGAAACAGTGCCGTATGACTTTTATAAATGCGTGCATGGATTTGAAACGGAACAGTACCATGGTGCACCACTCTCCAGCGATGGGAAGTCGAAGACGGGCCACGGTAATCACGTTTTACCGTAAAAATCCACGTGTCGAAAAAACGAAGGGTAAAAAACTTACGAGACCCGATTGTGATTCGGGTTGTCCTTTTTAGGAATTAATCTATCCGTTGACGGCAAAAAGCTGTCAAAGCCGTAGAACTCAACGAGGTCTTCGTTTTGACAGGTTATGGCCCCCGTAACTCTAAACGAGATAGAAGTTATGGCCGTCCGAATAATCGATATCTACGGGGTGCAACATCCACGGTGCAAGGTGCCACATCCGTCCAAAATGGCGAAACAGTGCCGTACGGCTTTTAGAAATGCGTGCATGGATTTGAAGCAGAACAGTACCATGGTGCACCACTCTCCAGCGATGGGAAGTCGAAGACGGGCCACGGTAATCCCGTTTTACAGTAAAAATCCACGTGTCGAAAAAACGAAGGGTAAAAAACTAACGAGACCCGATTGAGATTCGGGTTGTCCTTTTTGGGCATTAATCTATCCGTTGACGGCTGAAAGCTGTCAAAGCCGTAGAACTCATTGAGGCCGTCGTTTTGACAGGTTATGGCTCCCGTAACTCTAAACAAGCCAGAAGTTATGGCCGCCCGAATAATCATTATCTATAGAGTGCAACATCCACGGTGCAAGGTGCAACATCCGTCCGAAATGGCGAAAAAGTGCCGTACGACTTTTAGAAATGCGTGCATGGATTTGAAATGGAACATCAATGGTGCACCACTCTTCAGCGATGGGAAGTCGAAGACGGGCCACGGTAATCCCGTTTTACCGTAAAAATCCACGTGTCGAAAAAACGAAGGGTAAAAAACTTACGAGACCCGATTGAGATTCGGGTTGTCCTTTTTGGGCATTAATCTATCCGTTGACGGCTGAAAGCTGTCAAAGCTGTAGAACTCATCGAGGCCTTCGTTTTGACAGGTTATGGCTCCCGTAACTCTAAACGAGCCAGAAGTTATGGCCGTCCGAATAATCGATATCCACAGGGTGCAACATCCACGGTGCAAGGTGCAACATCCGTCCGAAATGGCGAAACAGTGCCGTACGACTTTTAGAAATGCGTGCATGGATTTGAAACGGAACAGTACCATGGTGCACCACTCTTCAGCGATGGGAAGTCGAAGACGGGCCACGGTAATCCCGTTTTACCATAAAAATCCACGTGTCGAAAAAACGAAGGGTAAAAAACTTACGAGACCCGATTGAGATTCGGGTTGTCCTTTTTGGGCATTAATCTATCCGTTGACGGCTGAAAGCTGTTAAAGCCGTAGAACTCATCGAGGCTGTTTGCGCCAAAATTGGTCACAAACACCCAAAGTCGTGAAAGCACCCGTTTACGTACTAAAATCAATAATGATTAACACAGAACTCAGCAACAATCAATATATACTTCAGCTCTAATCAACAAATCACAGTAATTCACGAACAACAATCACAAACACAGGATTTATAGTGGTTCGGCGTTCGCGCCTACGTCCACTTTGAAGGTTTTCTCTTTATTGCTTTGCTTGATTAAATCGATTACAATGGATTACAGCTGACAATTGCTTTGAAATCTGAATACAACAGCGATTCTGATAGTTAAACTTGAATCCGGCAGAGTCTTGGCGTTCAATGGCGGAAAGATCCCCTTTTCTGAAGGCTTCAGGGTGCTATTTATAGGCGTTGGAGGCCCAGATCTTGCTGAAACTTCGTGAGACTCCTTCTGGCACGTGAGTGGGCCCACGCGACCGACCCCACCAAGTTTCGTCTCGATCTGACATCGGTTCGAAGTGATTTCGAACCCATCAACAAATGGTCCAATCGAGCTGAAACTTGGCAGGAACAATCTTTACCTCATATGGAAGCTACTGTGAAAATTTGGTTGCATTTGGATTTGTGGTTTAGGAGATATGATCGGTTCGAGATGGAGATTTCTTGGTTAGCTGTATGTTTCGAACCGATCATTTCGAAACCAGGGGCTCGAACCCATGTACGCACGTGTTTCTGCAGTGACGTGGCGCGCACTCCACGCGTCGATCCAGATTTATCTCCGAGTTGACCGCTTCGAATCCATGGATTTCGCTGGCTTTGTATCGATGACCGTTGTGTGCTTGAATCAACCAACTACATGGCTTTCGTGTGTCTAGTTCGAACCGAGGGGAGGGAGCTTCCTTCGTATCGATACTGGATACGAAATGAAGCTCCGCGATGGATTCGAAGGTTCATCGGTTCGAACTAAGCACCGGCGTGGATGTTTCGACGCTCATCGATACGAAGATGCAACCTAATAATGGACTGATGGATTCGAACGCAATCAGTTCGAAGTTAACTGTGGCCGATGGGTTCGAACATAGCAGGGGGTGATGTGTTCGAAGCAATGGGTGGGTTCGAAATGGATGGTTTCAAAGCCACGGGTTCGAAGTAGATGGGTTCGAACATCGCCTGGGTTCGAAGGAAGGCTTTAGGACGGTTTCGAACCAGATGGGTTCGAAGCGGAGGGTTTCGAGGCTGGGTACTAGCTGATGGGTTCGAACACCATGGGTTCGAAGGCAGGGGAACGGATGGTTTCGAATAGGATGGGTTCGAACTTCATGGTTTCGAACCAGACAACGAATACTTCTCTTCACACTGAACCCATCATATCTTGAGCATACGAACTCGGATTGACTTGAAACTTGAAATGATGGCTCCTACAACCTTTCTTGTCGTGTCCTATCAATCGTGGCCTGATCCGGACTCGGACAAAATTCATCGATATCCATAGCTAAGTGATGTATAACCAATCTCTAAGACGGACTGTTTCCCGTTTTCGACCAATCTTTTGATATCACGGCTTTGCCAAAAAGCGGGATAACACTTTGCCCCCCAAAACATACCTTGCTGTAGGAAGGTGCGTTTTGTAATGCCTTGAGTTGGATGTTCGTATCCGATCATCAACCTGCAAAGAACTCAATAGTTTCATATGTTCTCAAATGACGATCGTTCGGGATCGAGCCATTCGGGATGAAGTGCGGCCGTTCATGGTCAAGCGCTCAACTTCAAATGATGATCGTTCGTGATCGAGTCATTCGAGGGGAAGTGCGACCGTGCGCGGTCGAGCGTATAAATTCATGCTTCGATCGTTCGGGATCGTATGCTGCTTGAAGTGAATCGGGACCGTTCGCGGTCCGTGCCGTTCGTGGCATAAGATGGAATAGGACCGTTTGCGGTCGATGCCGTTCGCGGCGAATGATGAGATGGGACCGTTCGCGGTCGACTGCCGTTCGTGGCAAATGATGATCGTTCGCGACCAAGTGCCGTTCAAGGCGAATGGTGACCGTTCGAGGTCGGATTTCATAATCAGTGAGCCATGACCGTTCGCGATCGATGGCGTTCGAGGCAGGAAGTGATCGTTCGCGATCGTGTGCCGTTCGAGGCAAATCGGTGACCGTTTGCGGTCTGTGCCGTTCAAGGCAGAAAGTGATCGTTCGCGATCATGTGCCGTTCGAGGCGAATTCGTGACCGTTCGTGGTCGGATGTCGGACCTCAAGTGACGACCGTTCGCGATCAAGCCACTGAGGTAAGGTGAGTTATGACTGTTCGAAGTCGGGTGCCGTTCGAGGCGGATTGTGTGTGTGCCCGGGAGGGCTTGATGTTATCGATGCCAGGGTCACGTTCGGGTGAGATCCTGGATCGTTTGTCAGGGCGGTTCATCGCCATCTCAGAGCATGCCTAAGGATCGTTCGCGATCCCGTATATGTGTAAGTAGCTTAGCCATTCCAGAGTTATCAGAATCAAATATCTATTACACGGATGAGTTTCAAAAACAATTGTCCAAACAAACAGAGTCTAAATGTCCAAATTAAAGCGAAATGAAAGTAAAGCATGGATGTCAAAGTGTAAGTTCCCACTACAAAACGGTCAACGATCATTCAGAGCATGTCTGGAGATCGTTCGCGATCCCGCACATGTGTAAATGATTTAATTGCGTTAGTGGAAGCTTACAACTTGTTCATCGTCATCTTACTCAATTGATAACCATACGGTGCCTTGATTCGGGGTCGCCCCTAGCTGATGTGGACGGTGGTCGTTCTGGTTCCGCCACAGGAGCTCGTCTCCTTACATATTGAAGGAGCATACCGTTCCTGATTTGCCCTTCCACCTCGTCCTTCAGGTGCCTACAATCATTAGTGTTATGAGCATTTAATTCATGGAATACACAGAACTTATTTGATTTCCTTTCGTCAGAAGTAGGATCCCTTCGCATTGGCCTACGATACGGAATCTGTTCTTTGGTATCCTGATAAATTCGTTCCAGGCTCTCGTTCAACTCAGCGTAGGTGGTGAATCGCGGCTCCCTTCGTTGCCGCTTCGATCTGTCTCTGTCATTCTCAATCTTTCTTTTACCTCTATCCTTGTCCGAATCCTTTTTAAGAGGCTTTTCGTCTCTAAATGCAAAAATTTCTATCCCATCTCTTTCTTCTCTCTCGGCATTCGCATCTTCTAATCGTAAAAACTTTTCTGCTTCATGATAGAATTCCTCCAGATCAATGGGTGGATCTTTAGTCAATGAATTCTTGAACTCTGTGCCGTCAGCTATTCCGGACACAGCTGCCATTACCACCATGGATGGATCCGCTCTATCCACTGAAGCTGCTGCTGCATTAAATCGTGCTAGATAACTTCTCAAGGTCTCTCCGGCCTTCTGCTTTAGGGTTGCCAGAGTCATCACGTTCTTGGGTCTTGTAATATGAACCCTAAATTGCCTCATAAATCTCTCTACTAAACCATTCCAAGTTCCGATGGATCCGTTCTCCAACTGTCCAAACCATAGTGCAGCGATATCTGTCAAGTATAATGGAAAACACCGGGCCATAACCTCCTCCGATGCCCCCAGCACTTCCATATGCCTCATATATTTTGTCAGGTGGACCGTGGGGTCCGTTCTCCCGTCATACATATCCAACGATGGTAGTTTGAAATCAGGTGGGTTCCTAGCTTGCCTGATTGATGAAGTAAAAGGGCTTCTATTAACATCTTCCAAATCTTTGTTCACCATACCGCCTCTCAAAGCTCTCCTAATTATCTCTGCTAATCGGTCATTGTCTCCGAGATGTAATCCTTGTTCACTACTTCCAACCTGCCCCCCGAGTTCACGAGGTAACTCCGGGATCTGCCCCCTCGACTGAGCGTTTGCATCTCTACTACTACCGGGTTGCGCAGATGCTCCCCTTTCTCTCTCCGAAACTGGATCAACGTTCTCCAAGGGTGTGCCCCCTAATCCTGGTGCTACTCCGGATGGTCCTGCTCCGTTCTGGACTCCATTGGATTCCCTATTTTGTGCTCCGAGCTGTCCTATCTGTTGGAGTAAACTCTGGATCATTTCCTCTTGCCTCTTCATCATAGTTTCCATCTCATCCCTAGTGATGTATATCGATGGTTGATTCGCTCCTGAGGAAGCCTCTTGGCTTCCTTGTGGTTCGCTTCTCTCAGGCCTTGGCCTCCTACTTGATTATCTTGCCATAATTCCTAAATCTGAACTCCTGGATTTCCAAATTCAACTTCTTCCTGAGTTCAATTCTCAGTGAAAGCACCAAAATGTTTGCGCCAAAATTGGTCACAAACACCCAAAGTCGTGAAAGCACCCGTTTACGTACTCAAATCAATAATGATTAACACAGAACTCAGCAACAATCAATATATAATTCAGCTCTAATCAACAAATCACAGTAATTCACGAACAACAATCACAAACACTGGATTTATAGTGGTTCGGCGTTCGCGCCTACGTCCACTTTGAAGGTTTTCTCTTTATTGCTTTGCTTGATTAAATCGATTACAATGGATTACAGCTGACAATTGCTTTGAAATCTGAATACAACAGCGATTCTGATAGTTAAACTTGAATCCGGCAGAGTCTTGGCGTTCAATGGCGGAAAGATCCCCTTTTCTGAAGGCTTCAGGGTGCTATTTATAGGCGTTGGAGGCCCAGATCTTGCTGAAACTTCGTGAGACTCCTTCTGGCACGTGAGTGGGCCCACGCGACCGACCCCACCAAGTTTCGTCTCGATCTGACATCGGTTCGAAGTGATTTCGAACCCATCAACAAATGGTCCAATCGAGCTGAAACTTGGCAGGAACAATCTTTACCTCATATGGAAGCTACTGTGAAAATTTGGTTGCATTTGGATTTGTGGTTTAGGAGATATGATCGGTTCGAGATGGAGATTTCTTGGTTAGCTGTGTGTTTCGAACCGATCATTTCGAAACCAGGGGCTCGAACCCATGTACGCACGTGTTTCTGCAGTGACGTGGCGCGCACTCCACGCGTCGATCCAGATTTATCTCCGAGTTGACCGCTTCGAATCCATGGATTTCGCTGACTTTGTATCGATGACCGTTGTGTGCTTGAATCAACCAACTACATGGCTTTCGTGTGTCTAGTTCGAACCGAGGGGAGGGAGCTTCCTTCGTATCGATACTGGATACGAAATGAAGCTCCGCGATGGATTCGAAGGTTCATCGGTTCGAACTAAGCACCGGCGTGGATGTTTCGACGCTCATCGATACGAAGATGCAACCTAATAATGGACTGATGGATTCGAACGCAATCAGTTCGAAGTTAACTGTGGCCGATGGGTTCGAACATAGCAGGGGGTGATGTGTTCGAAGCAATGGGTGGGTTCGAAATGGATGGTTTCAAAGCCACGGGTTCGAAGTAGATGGGTTCGAACATCGCCTGGGTTCGAAGGAAGGCTTTAGGACGGTTTCGAACTAGATGGGTTCGAAGCGGAGGGTTTCGAGGCTGGGTACTAGCTGATGGGTTCGAACACCATGGGTTCGAAGGCAAGGGAACGGATGGTTTCGAATAGGATGGGTTCGAACTTCATGGTTTCGAACCAGACAACGAATACTTCTCTTCACACTGAACCCATCATATCTTGAGCATACGAACTCGGATTGACTTGAAACTTGAAATGATGGCTCCTACAACCTTTCTTGTCGTGTCCTATCAATCGTGGCCTGATCCGGACTCGGACAAAATTCATCGATATCCATAGCTAAGTGATGTATAACCAATCTCTAAGACGGACTGTTTCCCGTTTTCGACCAATCTTTTGATATCACGGCTTTGCCAAAAAGCGGGATAACAGAGGCCTTCGTTTTGACAGGTTATGGCTACCGTAAATCTAAACGAGCTAGAAGTTATGGCCGTCCGAATAATCGATATCTACAGGGTGCAACATCCACGGTGCAAGGTGCAACATCCGTCCGATATGGCGAAACAGTGCCGTACGACCTTTAGAAATTCGTGCGTGGATTTGAAACGGAACAGTAATATGGTGCACCACTCTCCAGCGATGGGAAGTCGAAGACGGGCCACGGTAATCCCGTTTTACCGTAAAAATCCACGTGTCGAAAAAACGAAGGGTAAAAAACTTACGAGTCCCGATTGAGATTCGGATTGTCCTTTTTGGGAATTAATCTATCTGTTGACGGCTGAAAGCTATCAAAGCCGTAGAACTCATCGAGGCCTTCGTTTTGACAGGTTATGTCTCCCGTAACTCTAAACGAGCCAGAAGTTATGGCCGTCCGAATAATCGATATCTACAGGGTGCAACATCCACGCTGCAAGGTGCAACATCCGTCCGAAATGGCGAAACAGTGCCGTACGACCTTTAGGATTTCGTGCATGGATTTGAAACGGAACAGTACCATGGTGCACCACTCTCCAGCGATGGGAAGTCGAAGACGGGCCACGGTAATCCCGTTTTACCGTAAAAATCCACGTGTCGAAAAAACGGAGGGTAAAAAACTTACGAGACCCGATTGAGATTCGGGTTGTCCTTTTTGGGCATTAATTTATCCGTTGACGGCTGAAAGCTATCAAAACCGTAGAACTCATCGAGGCCTTCGTTTTGACAGGTTATGGCTCCCGTAACTCTAAACGAGCCAGAAGTTATGGCCGTCCGAATAATCGATATCTACAGGGTGCAACATCCACGGTGCAAGGTGCAACATCCGTCCGAAATAGCGAAACAGTGCCGTACGACTTTTAGAAATGTGTGCATGGATTTGAAATGGAACAGTACCATGGTGCACCACTCTTCAGCAATGGGAAGTCGAAGACGGGCCACAGTAATCCCGTTTTACCGTAAAAATCCACGTGTCGAAAAAACGAAGGGTAAAAAACTTACAAGACCCGATTAAGATTCGGGTTGTCCTTTTTGGACATTAATCTATCTGTTGACGGCTGAAATCTGCCGTAGAACTCATCGAGGCCTTCGTTTTGACAGGTTATGGCTCCCGTAACTCTAAACGAGCCAGAAGTTATGGCCGTCCGAATAATCGATATCCGTAGGGTGCAACATCCACGGTGCAAGGTGCAACATCCGCCCGAAATGGTGAAACAGTGCCGTACGACTTTTAGAAATGCGTGCATGGATTTGAAACGGAACAGTACCATGGCGCACCACTCTCCAGCGATGGGAAGTCGAAGACGGGCCACGAAAATCCCGTTTTACCGTAAAAATCCACGTGTCGAAAAAACGAAGGGTAAAAAACTTACGAGACCCGATTGTGATTCGGGTTGTCCTTTTTGGGCATTAATCTATCCGTTGAAGGCTGAAAGATGTCAAAGCCGTAGAACTCATCGAGGCCTTCGTTTTGACAGGTTATGGCTCTCGTAACTCTAAATGAGCTAGAAGTTATGGCCGTCCGAATAATCGATATCTACAGGGTGCAACATCCACGGTGCAAGTTGCAACATCCGTCCGAAATGGAAAAACAGTGCCGTACGACCTTTAGAAATTCGTGCATGGATTTGAAATGGAACAGTACCATGGTGCACCACTCTCCAACAATGGGAAGTCGAAGACGGGCCACGGTAATCCCGTTTTACCGTAAAAATCCACGTGTCGAAAAAACGAAGGGTAAAAAACTTACGAGACCCGATTGAGATTCGGGTTGTCCTTTTTAGGCATTAATCTATCCGTTGACGGATGAAAGCAGTCAAAGCCGTAGAACTCATCGAGGCCTTCGTTTTGACAGGTTATGGCCCCCATAACTCTAAACGAGCCAGAAGTTATGGCCGTCCGAACAATCGATATCTACAGGGTGCATAATCCACGGTGCGAGGTGCAACATCCGTCCGAAATGGCGAAACAGTGTCGTATGACTTTTAGAAATGCGTGCATGGATTTAAAATGGAACAGTACCATGGTGCACCACTCTCCAGCGATGGGAAGTCAAAGACGGGCCACGGTAATCCCGTTTTACAGTAAAAATCCACGTGTCGAAAAAACGAAGGGTAAAAAACATACGAGACCAGATTGAGATTCGGGTTGTCCTTTTTGGGCATTAATCTATCCGTTGACGGCTGAAAGCTGTCAAAGCCGTAGAACTCATCGAGGCCTTCTTTTTGACAGGTTATGGCTCCCGTAACTCTAAACGAGCTAGAAGTTATGGCCGTCCGAATAATCGATATCTACAGGGTGCAACATCCACGGTGCAAGGTGCAACATCCGTCCGAAATAGCGAAACAGTGTCGTACGACTTTTAGAAATGCGTGCGTGGATTTGAAATAGAACAGTACCATGGTGCACCACTCTTCAGCGATGGGAAGTTGAAGACGGGCCACAGTAATCCCGTTTTACCGTAAAAATCCACGTGTCGAAAAAACGAAGGGTAAAAAACTTACGAGACCCGATTGAGATTCGGATTGTCCTTTTTGGGGATTAATCTATCCTTTGACGGCTGAAAGCTATCAAAGCCGTAGAACTTATCGAGGCCTTCGTTTTGACAAGTTATGCCACCCATAACTCTAAACGAGCTAGAAGTTATGGCCATCCGAATAATCGATATCTACAGGGTGCAACATGCACGGTGCAAGGTGCAACATCCGTCCGAAATGGCGAAACAGTGCCGTACGACCTTTAGAATTCGTGCATGCATTTGAAACGGAACAGTACCATGGTGCACCACTCTCCAGCAATGGGAAGTCGAAGACGGGCCAAGGTAATCCCGTTTTACCGTAAAAATCCACGTGTCGAAAAAACGAAGGGTAAAAAACTTACGAGACCCGATTGTGATTCGGGTTGTCCTTTTTGGGCATTAATCTATCCGTTGATGGCTGAAAGATGTCAAAGCCGTAGAACTCATCGAGGCCTTCGTTTTGACAGGTTACGGCTCCCGTAACTCTAAATGAGCTAGATGTTACGGCCGTCCGAATAATCGATATCTACAGGATGCAACATCCACGGTGCAAGGTGCAACATCCGTCCGAAATGGCAAAACAGTGCCGTACGACCTTTAGAAATTCGTGCATGGATTTGAAATGGAAAAGTACCATGGTGCACCACTCTCCACCGATTGGAAGTCGAAGACGGGCCACGGTAATCCCGTTTTACCGTAAAAATCCACGTGTCAAAAAAACGAAGGGTAAAAAACTTACGAGACCCGACTGAGATTCGGGTTGTCCTTTTTGGGCGTTAATCTATCCGTTGACGGCTGAAAGCAGTCAAAGCCGTAGAACTCATCGAGGCCTTCGTTTTGACAGGTTATGGCTCCCGTAACTCTAAACGAGCCAGAAGTTATGGCCGTCCGAATAATCGATATCTACAGGGTGCAACATCCACGGTGCAAGTTGCAACATCCGTCCGAAATGGCGAAACAGTGCCGTATGACTTTTAGAAATGCGTGCATGGATTTAAAATGGAACAGTACCGTGGTGCACCACTCTCCAGCGATGGGAAGTCGAAGACGGGCCACGGTAATCCCTTTTACAGTAAAAATCCACGTGTCGAAAAAACGAAGGGTAAAAAACTTACGAGACCCGATTGAGATTCGGGTTTTCCTTTTTGGGCATTAATGTATCCGTTGATGGCTGAAAGCTGTCAAAGCCGTAGAACTCATCGAGGCCTTCGTTTTGACAAGTTATGGCACCCGTAACTGTAAACGAGCTAGAAGTTATTGCCGTCCGAATAATCGATATCTACAGGGTGCAACATCCACGGTGCAAGGTGCAACATCCGTCCAAAATAGCGAAACAGTGCCGTACGACTTTTAGAAATGCATGCATGGATTTGAAACGGAACAGTACCATGGTGCACCACTCTTCAGCGATGGGAAGTCGAAGACGGGCCACAGTAATCCCGTTTTACCGTAAAAATCCACGTGTCGAAAAAACGAAGGGTAAAAAATTTACGAGACCCAATTGAGATTCGGTTGTCCTTTTTGGGCATTAATCTATCCGTTGACGGCTGAAAGCTGTCAAAGCCGTAGAACTTATCGAGGCCTTCGTTTTGACAAGTTATGGCACCCGTAACTCTAAACGACGAAACAGTGCCGTACGACTTTTAGAAATGCGTGCATGGATTTGAAACGGAACAGTACCATGGTGCACCACTCTGCAGCGATGGGAAGTCGAAGACGGGCCACGGTAATCCCGTTTTACCATAAAAATCCACGTGTCGAAAAAACGAAGGGTAAAAAACTTACGAGACCCGATTGAGATTCGGGTTGTCCTATTTGGGCATTAATCTATCCGTTGACGGCTGAAAGCTGTCAAAGCCGTAGAACTCATCGATGCCTTCGTTTTGACAGGTTATGGCTCCTGTAGCTCTAAACGAGCCAGAAGTTATGGCCGTCCGAATAATCGAGATCTACAGGGTGCAACAACCACGGTGCAAGGTGCAACATCCGTCCGAAATGGCGAAACAATGCCGTACGACCTTTAGAAATTCGTGCATGGATTTGAAACGGAACAGTACCGTGGTGCACCACTCTCCAGCGATGGGAAGTCGAAGACGGGCCACGGTAATCCCGTTTTACCGTAAAAATCCACGTGTCGAAAAAACGAAGGGTAAAAAACTTACGAGTCCCGATTGAGATTCGGGTTGTCCTTTTTGGGCATTAATCTATCCGTTGATGGCAGAAAGCTGTCAAAGCCGCAGAACTCATCGAGGCCTTTGTTTTGACAGGTTATGGCTCCTGTAACTCTAAACGAGCCAGAAGTTATGGCAGTCCAAACAATCGATATCTACAGGGTGCAACATCCACGGTGCAAGGTGCAACATCCGTCCGAAATGGCGAAACTGTACCATGGTGCAACACTCTCCAGCGATGGGAAGTCGAAGACGGGCCACGGTAATCCCGTTTTACCGTAAAAATTCACGTGTCGAAAAAACGAAGGGTAAAAAACTTACGAGACCCGATTGAGATTCGGGTTGTCCTTTTTGGCCATTAATCAGTCCGTTGACGGCAGATAGCTGTCAAAGCCGTAGAACTAATCGAGGCCTTCGTTTTGACTGGTTATGGCTCCCGTAACTCTAAACGAGCCAGGAGTTATGGCCGTCCGAATAATCGATATCTACAGGGTGCAACATCCACGGTGCAAGGTGCAACATCCGTCCGAAATAGCGAAACAGTGTCGTACGATTTTTAGAAATGCGTGCATGGATTTGAAACGGAACAGTACCATGGTGCACCGCTCTTCAGCGATGGGAAGTCGAAGATGGGCCACAGTAATCCCGTTTTACCGTAAAAATCCACGTGTCGAAAAAACGAAGGGTAAAAAACTTACGAGACCCGATTGAGATTCGGTTGTCATTTTTGGGGATTAATCAATCCGTTGACGGCTGAAAGCTGTTAAAGCCGTAGAACTTATCGAGGCCTTCGTTTTGACAAGTTATGGCACCCGTAACTCTAAACGAGCTAGAAGTTATGGCCGTTCGAATAATCGATATCTACAGGGTGCAACATCCACAGTGCAAGGTGCAACATCCGTCCGAAAAGGCGAAACAGTGCCGTACGACCTTTAGAAATTCGTGCATGGATTTGAAACGGAACAGTACCATGGTGCACCACTCTGCAGCGATGGGAAGTCGAAGACGGGCCACGATAATCCCGTTTTACCGTAAAAATCCACGTGTCGAAAAAACGAAGGGTAAAAAACTTACGAGACCGATAGAGATTCGGGTCGTCCTTTTTGGGCATTAATCTATCTGTTGACGGCTGAAAGCTGTCAAAGCCGTAGAACTCATCGAGGCCTTCGTTTTGACAGGTAATGGCTCCCGTAACTCTAAATAAGCTAGAAGTTATGGCCGTCCGAATAATCGATATCTACAGAATGCAACATCCACGGTGCAACATGCAACATCCGTCCGAAATGGCGAAACAATGCCGTACGACCTTTAGAAATTCTTGCATGGATTTGAAACGGAACAGTACCATGGTGCACCACTCTCCATTGATGGGAAGTCAAAGACGGGCCACGGTAATCCCGTTTTACCGTAAAAATCCACGTGTCGAAAAAACGAAGGGTAAAAAACTTACGAGACCCGATTAAGATTCGGGTTGTCCTTTTTGGACATTAATCTATCCATTGACGGCTGAAAGCTGTCAAAGCCGTAGAACTCATCGAGGCCTTCGTTTTGACAGGTTATTTCTCCCGTAACTCTAAACGAGCCAGGAGTTATGGCCGTCCGAATAATCGATATCCGTAGGGTGCAACATCCACGGTGCAAGGTGCAACATCCGTCCGAAATGGCGAAACAGTGCCGTACGACTTTTAGAAATGCGTGCATGGATTTGAAACGGAACAGTACCATGGTGCACCACTCTCCAGCGATGGGAAGTCGAAGACCAGCCACGGTAATCCCGTTTTACCGTAAAAATCCACGTGTCGAAAAAATGAAGGGTAAAAAACTTACTAGACCCGATTGAGATTCGGGTTGACCTATTTGGGCATTAATCTATCCGTTGACGGCTGAAAGCTGTCAAAGCCGTAGAACTCATCGAGGCCTTCGTTTTGACAGGTTATGGCTCCTGTAACTCTAAACGAGCCAGAAGTTATGGCCGTCCGAATAATCGAGATCTACAGGGTGCAACAACCACGGTGCAAGGTGCAACATCCGTCCGAAATGGCGAAACAATGCCGTACGACCTTTAGAAATTCGTGTATGGATTTGAAACGGAACAGTACCGTGGTGCACCACTCTCCAGCGATGGGAAGTCGAAGACGGGCCACAGTAATCCCGTTTTACCGTAAAAATCCACGTGTCGAAAAAACGAAGGGTAAAAAACTTACGAGTCCCGATTGAGATTCGGGTTGTCCTTGTTGGGCATTAATCTATCCGTTGACGGCAGAAAGCTGTCAAAGCCGCAGAACTCATCGAGGCCTTCGTTTTGACAGGTTATGGCTCCCGTAACTCTAAACGAGCCAGAAGTTATGGCCATCCAAACAATCGATATCAACAGGGTGCAACATCCACGGTGCAAGGTGCAACATCCGTCCGAAATGGCGAAACTGTGCCGTACGACTTTTAGAAATGCGTGCATGGATTTGAAACGGAACAGTACCACGGTGCACCACTCTCCTGTGATGGGAAGTCGAAGACGGGCCACGGCGATCCCGTTTTACCGTAAAAATCCACGTGTCGATAAAACGAAGGGTAAAAAAATTACGAGACCCGATTGAGATTCGGGTTGTCCTTTTTGGGCATTAATCTATCCATTGACGGCAGAAAGCTGTCAAAGCCGTAGAACTCATCGATACCTTCGTTTTGACAGGTTATGACTCCCGTAACTCTAACCGAGCCAGAAGTTATGGCTGTCCGAATAATCGAAATCCACAGGGTGCAACATCCACGGTGCAAGGTGCAACATCCGTCCTAAATGGCGAAACAGTGCCGTACGACTTTTAAAAATGTGTGCATGGATTTGAAACGGAACAGTACCATGGTACACCACTCTCCAGCGATGGGAAGTCGAAGACGGGCCACGGTAGTCCCGTTTTACCGTAAAAATCCACGTGTCGAAAAAACGAAGGGTAAAAAATTTACGAGACCCAATTGAGATTGGGGTTGTCCTTTTTGGGCACGAATCTATCCGTTGACGGTTGAAAGCTGTCAAAGCCGTAGAACTCATCGAGGCCTTCGTTTTGACAGGTTATGGATCCCGTAACTCTAAACGAGCCAGAAGTTATGGCCGTCCGAATAATCGATATCTACAGAGTGCAACATCCACGGTGCATGGTGCAACATACGTCCGAAATGGCGAAACAGTGCCGTACGACTTTTAGAAATGCGTGCATGGATTTGAAATGGAACTGTACCATGGTGCTCCACTCTTCAGCGATGGGAAGTCGAAGACGGGCCACGGTAATCCCGTTTTACCGTAAAAATCCACGTGTCGAAAAAACGAAGGGTAAAAAACATACGAGACCCGATTGAGATTCGGGTTGTCCTTTTTGGGCATTAATCTATCCGTTGACGGCTGAAAGCAGTCAAAGCCGTAGAACTCATCGAGGCCTTCCTTTTGACAGGTTATGGCTCCCGTAACTCTAAACGAGCCGGAAGTTATGGCCGTCCGAATAATCGATATCTACAGGGTGCAACATCCACGGTGCAAGGTGCAACATCCGTCCGAAATGGCGAAACAATGTCGTACGACCTTTAGAAATTCGTGCATGGATTTCAAACGGAACAGTACCATGGTGCAACACTCTCCAGCGATGGGAAGTCGAAGACGGGCCACGGTAATCCCGTTTTACCGTAAAAATCCACTTGTCGAAAAAACGAAGGGTAAAAAACTTACGAGACCCGATTGAGATTCGGGTTGTCCTTTTTGGGCATTAATCTGTCCGTTGATGGCTGAAAGCTGTCAAAGCCGTAGAACTCATCGAGGCCTTCGTTTTGACAGGTTATTGCTCCCGTAACTCTAAACGAGCCAGAAGTTATGGCCGTCCGAATAATCGATATCTACAGAGTGCAACACCCACGGTGCAAGGTGCAACATCCGTCCGAAATGGCGAAACAGAGCCGTACAACTTTTAGAAATGCGTGCATGGATTTGAAACGGAACAGTACCATGGTGAAACACTCTCTAGCGATGGGAAGTCGAAGACGGGCCACGGTAATCCCGTTTTACCGTAAAAATCCACGTGTCGAAAAAACGAAGGGTAAAAAACTTACGAGACCCGATTGAGATTCGGATTCTCCTTTTTGGCCATTAATCAGTCCGTTGACGGCAGATAGCTGTCAAAGTCGTAGAACTAATCGAGGCCTTCGTTTTGACTGGTTATGGCTCCCGTAATTCTAAACGAGCCAGGAGTTATGACCGCCCGAATAATCGATATCTACAGGGTGCAACATCCACGGTGCAAGGTGCAACATCCGTCCGAAATAGCGAAACAGTGTCGTACGACTTTTAGAAATGCGTGCATGGATTTGAAACGGAACAGTACCATGGTGCACCACTCTTCAGCGATGGAAAGTCGAAGATGGGCCACAGTAATCCCGTTTTACCGTAAAAATACACGTGTCGAAAAAACGAAGGGTAAAAAACTTACGAGACCCGATTGAGATTCGGTTGTCATTTTTGGGCATTAATCAATCCGTTGACGGCTGAAAGCTGTCAAAGCCGTATAACTTATCGAGGCCTTCGTTTTGACAAGTTATGGCACCCGTAACTCTAAACGAGCTAGAAGTTATGGCCGTTCGAATAATCGATATCTATAGGGTGCAACATCCACAGTGCAAGGTGCAACATCCATCCGAAAAGGCGAAACAGTGCCGTACGACCTTTAGAAATTCGTGCATGGATTTGAAACGGAACAGTACCTTGGTGCACCACTCTGTAGCGATGGGAAGTCTAAGACGGGCCACGGTAATCCCGTTTTACCGTAAAAATCCACGTGTCGAAAAAACGAAGGGTAAAAAACTTACGAGACCCGATTGAGATTCGGGTCGTCCTTTTTGGGCATTAATCTATTTGTTGATGGCTAAAAGCTGTCAAAGCCGTAAAACTCATCGAGGCCTTCGTTTTGACAGGTAATGGCTCCCGTAACTCTAAATGAGCTAGAAGTTATGGCCGTCCGAATAATCGTTATCTACAGAATGCAACATCCACGGTGCAACGTGCAACATCCGTCCGAAATGGCGAAACAGTGCCGTACGACCTTTAGAAATTCTTGCATGGATTTGAAACGGAACAGTACCATGGTGCACCACTCTCAAGCGATGGGAAGTCGAAGACGGGCCACGGTAATCCCGTTTTACCGTAAAAATCCACGTGTCGAAAAAACGGAGGGTAAAAAACTTACGAGACCCGATTGAGATTCGGGTTGTCCTTTTTAGGCATTAATCTATCCGTTGACGAATGAAAGCTGTCAAAGCCGTAAAACTCATCGAGGCCTTTGTTTTTACAGGTTATGGCTCCCGTAACTCTAAACGAGACAGAAGTTATGGCCGTCCGAATAATCGATATCTACAGGGTGCAACATCCACGGTGCAAGGTGCAACATCCGTCCGAAATGGCTAAACAGTGCCGTACGACTTTTAGAAATGCATGCATGGATTTGAAACGGAACAGTACCATGGTGCACCACTCTCCGGCGATGGGAAGTCGAAGACGGGCCACGGTAATCCCGTTTTACCGTAAAAATCCACGTGTCGAAAAAAACGAAGGGTAAAAAACTTACGAGACCCGATTGAGATTCGGGTTGTCCTTTTTGGACATTAATCTATCCATTGACGGCTGAAAGCTATCAAAGCCGTAGATCTCATCGAGGCCTTCGTTTTGACAGGTTATGGCTCCCGTAACTCTAAACGAGCCAGAAGTTATGGCCGTCCGAATAATCGATATCCGTAGGGTGCAACATCCACGGTGCAAGGTGCAACATCCGTCCGAAATGGTGAAACAGTGACGTACGACTTTTAGAAATGCGTGCATGGATTTGAAACGGAACAGTACCATGGTGCACCACTCTCCAGCGATGGGAAGTCGAAGACGGGCCACAGTAATCCCGTTTTACCGTAAAAATCCACGTGTCGAAAAAACGAAGGGTAAAAAACTTACGAGACCCGATTGAGATTCGGGTTGTCCTTTTTGGCCATTAATCAGTCCGTTGACGGCAGATAGCTGTCAAAGCCGTAGAACTAATCGAGGCCTTCGTTTTGACTGGTTATGGCTCCCGTAACTCTAAACGAGCCAGGAGTTATGGTCGTCCGAATAATCGATATCTATAGGGTGCAACATCCGTCCGAAATGGCGAAACAGTGCCGTACGACCTTTAGAAATTCGTGCATGGATTTGAAACGGAACAGTACCATGGTGCAACACTCTCCAGCGATGGGAAGTCGAAGACGGGCCACGGTAATCCCGTTTTACCGTAAAAATCCACGAGTCGAAAAAACGAAGGGTAAAAAACTTACGAGACCCGATTGAGATTCGGGTTGTCCTTTTTGGGCATTAATCTATCCGTTGATCGCTGAAAGCTGTCAAAGCTGTAGAACTCATCGAGTCCTTCGTTTAGACAGGTTATGGCTCCCATAACTCTAAACGAGCCAGAAGTTATGGCCGTCCGAATAATCGATATCTACAGAGTGCAACACCCACGGTGCAAGGTGCAACATCCATCCGAAATGGCGAAACAGTGCCGTACGACTTTTAGAAATGCGTGCATGGATTTGAAACGGAAGAGTACCATGGTGCACCACTCTTCAGCGATGGGAAGTTGAAGACGGGCCACGGTAATCCCGTTTTACCGTAAAAATCCACGTGTCGAGAAAATGAAGGGTAAAAAACTTACGAGACCCGATTGAGATTCGGGTTGTCCTATTTGGGCATTAATCTATCCGTTGACGGCTGAAAGCTGTCAAAGCCGTAGAACTCATCGAGGCCTTCGTTTTGACAGGTTATGGCTCCTGTAACTCTAAACGAGCCAGAAGTTATGGCCGTCCGAATAATCGAGATCTACAGGGTGCAACAACCATGGTGCAAGGTGCAACATCCGTCCGAAATGGCGAAACAATGCCGTACGACCTTTATAAATTCGTGCATGGATTTGAAACAGAACAATACCATTGTGCGCCACTCTCTAGCGATGGGCAGTCGAAGACGGGCCACGGTAATCCCGTTTTACCGTAAAAATCCACGTGTCGAAAAAACGAAGGGTAAAAAACTTACGAGTCCCGATTGAGATTCGGGTTGTCCTTTTTGGGCATTAATCTATCCGTTGACGGCAGAAAGCTGTCAAAGCCGCTGTTGGGCGAATTTTCACCCAGAAGACCTCAAGACCAAGAAGTGTCAGTTTCACCCGGGTTTGCGACCTCCATTCCATCAGCTCCTATGTCCATTAGGCAATTCAAAGGAACAAGTTCCATTCGGCAGTGAAGGTCCATCCGGAGTACATGTTCATTCGGCTATGCAAGCCTACGAGTTCATTCGGCACTAAGGTCACATGTTCATTCGGCACTAAGGTCACATGCACATTCGGTAGCCAACAGCCTCCTTCTCTCTACCGGTCCACCATCCTTCACACCCCTATGCCGGACCAGAAGGCCTACCGGACCATCTCCACAACCGGTCCAAACAAGCACCGAGCCAACCACATACCTCACCACCGAATGAACCTTCATCCCGCTCCATCACCGGTCCAAGCTCCATACCGAATGGAGGCTCGCCGAACCAGAATTGCCAGTCCAGATTGCTTCAGCCCGGGCCCACCAGCAGCTATACACATCCAAGACCCCTGCCCCCTGCCTCACTCTATAAATAGAGGGGCAGGGGTACAACAATGGCAGACAAGTTTGAGAGCTCAAGCACGAAAGGAACTTTCAAACTACTTTCATACACTTGTACACCAAGCATTGTACTTGTAATCTGAAAAAAGAAGATAATAACATATAAAGTGGACGTAGGCATGTTCTGGCCGAACAACAATAAATCTGCGTGTCTTTTACATTTCAGCCCCTTGCCTTTTTTTCATATTTACATAACTCATCTAAATCATTAAGAATCACATAAAATCAACTAAATCACTCGACTTGGAGGTGTTTGCCCATTTTTTGTGCAAACATTTTTGGTGCTTTCACTGAGAGCTTCGAACTCGAAGCTTCAGCTTCCCTCATTCAACCTTCTTTCCCAATAGCACCTTTCATTGCCTAGGAAACATGACTTCCAGGCCAAGAAAAGACGCCAACAAGGGAAAGAACGTTGCAACTAGCAGCGCTCCAAATCCAGTAGATCCAGATCAAGAGAACCATCCCACTACAGCAGCAGTGCCACATGTAGATCAGGCAATTCCAACAGCCCCTGCCGCGGAACAACCGGCAGTAATCACTAGAGCAGACCTAGACAGAGTTGTGGTGGAAGTGACTAACCGCTTCGCATCCCAACAAGAAGCTTTGGTGAACCAACTCATGTCACGCTTGAGGGATGTCGAAGAATCCAACCACAGCACTGAATCATGGGATGAATCTCAATCTGGAGGATCTCGGAGACAGCAAAGGTCTTCCCTCTTCGAGGAAGCCATCAACAGGAACAACAATGATAGGGGCCGCGCCCGGACTCAGCCCGAACTCCGACTCGATGAAGCACTTGGAACCGAACCCAGTGGGGGAGGCGCCAGGCGAGGGTCGGATGTGGCTGAGCCAGTCATGCCACCTAATCATAGAAACCCCGCTGAACGGAGCCGAGCTAGAACCCAGCCCGAAGTTGACCCCATGGAAATGCTCGAAACAGAACCCCGCAGGGGAAGATCAAGGCAGGGGGCAACTGTAGCTGGTCCTAGCATGAATCCGAGCAACCAGAGACAACCACTGGATCACGTCAGAAGTGATAGACTATACCATCCCTATAGGTCATCTGGACGAGACCGATCTCGCAGGGAAGAACCAAGTTCATTTCTATCCGCTCCAAATTCTGATGAAAGAATGGCACGACTATTCAGAGAATGCGTCCAACGGGAGCAAAGGGACCGAGGAATAGGCGCTAGGGTCACCAGCCCCTTTACCCGCAATATCGAAACTGCCATCACCCCCCGGGAATGGAAAATGCCAACCATTGAACCTTACAAGGGAACTTCCGACCCCATCGTACACTTACAAAGATACACCCAGCATATGCTCATGAGTGGAGCAACAGAAGGGGTGCTGTGTAAATGCTTTCCGCTATTCCTAGCAGATCTAGCTACCTCCTGGTTCTGCCATCTACACTAAGGATCTATCAGCTCATGGGAGATGTTGAAAGAAAGGTTCATTAGCCAGTTCCGCATCCATGTAGAACAACCCAAGGATGCTTATTCTCTATCCAATGTTAAACAGAAATCCGGAGCGACACTACAACAATATCTAACTCGGTTCAACGCCGCAGCGGCCGCAGTCCAAGATGCCGATGAGAAACTCACCCTAATGGCCCTCTGTAGCGGTGTACATCCAGATACCAAGTTCGCAAGAAGACTAACTAAGGAAAAACCAGCTACTTTACCTGATTTCTTCCATGAAGCTGGAAAGTATATGAGACTTGAAGACGCCGCCACTGAGAGGCAGTCAGGGCAACAAGGTAAGACAACTTCGGACAAGATTCCCATTGCAACCAAGGACATTCGAAGAAATGAATCTAGAGACACTGCTGGGGGCAAGAAGGTTGAAAAACGCCAATATCGACCAGGACCGAGACTTGACTCCTACACTCCTTTGAATGAAACCATCGAAAACATCTATCTAGCCACTCAGGGCGAACTCGGATACAAGCGCCCCCCGCACAAGAAAGAATCTGATAACGCCCTCAAGTCTGGAAAGTTCTTCCGCTTCCACGAATCCCACGGACATGACACCAATGAATGCCACCATCTCCGGGACTTGACCGAAGAACACATCAGAAGAAGAAGGCTGGAACGTTATGTGAGAGGTCAGAACAGGACTCCAACTCCTGCCAATGAGAACTCAAAGCAACCCCTCCCAGAAGTAGGCGGAGGGAATCGCAACACCAGTGGCTCTAGCCAAGAGAAGATAGTGGTCCATACCATCTCGGGAGGACCACACATCGCCGACAGAAGCTGGGCAGAGATGGAAAGATACGACAAGTCACTTAGAAATGCTGAGGGCTATGTCAACTACATTATGGAAGAACGCCACCCGAAACGGAAAGAGAGTGACGACATCGTATTCAGTAGGCGTGATTTAGAAGGAAGACAGTATCCGCATATGGATCCCATGGTCATCTCTGCCTGGTTCGGTCTAGCTAAAGTTTTCCGAATTCTAATAGACACAGGAAGCTCCGTAAATATCCTGTTCAAACATGCTTTCGAATAAATGAAACTGTCAATGAAGGATGTGTCTCCCTACAACAAACCCCTGCACGGTTTCACTGGAGATGCGAAAATGCCCCTCGGGCAACTTGACCTCTTCGTCGAAATAGGAAATCATCCCCGCTCCGTTGTGCGAAAACAAACGTTCGTACTAATAGAAAACCACTCGGCCTACAACGCCTTCTTGGGAAGACCAGCCTTATCTGACTTCCAAATTGTCCTAGCCCCGTGGTGCCTAAAGATGAAATTCCCAACAGATAATGGAATAGGAGAAGTTGAAGGAGATCAAGACGCCGCTCGAGATTGCTATGTAACTGAACTTCGCAATAACCATAGAAAGAATAAAGGGAAAGATGCAGAGACTACTCTCTGCATGAAAAGCTTGGAAGCATAGCAACTAAAGAAAGCACCTCCTCTTCGATACACCAGCGATCCTTTCAATGAACTAGACCCCAGGGATAAGGAGGAGGAGGCTACCGCTGAGCCCACAGAGGCCATGGAATTCGTATCTGTAGACAAACATGATTCAAGCAGACTATTAAAAATAGGATCTCAGCTAAAAACAGAATTGAAGGATCAACTCATTGACTTTCTCCGCCACAACTTAGATGTATTTGCGTGGACACATGCCGATATGACAGGAATCTCCCCAGACATAGCATGCCACATGCTGAACATCGATCCCACCAGGGCACCGATAAAGCAGAAAAAGAGAAGCATGGGAGCAGAACGATCAGCAGCCCTCGACGAGGAAGTAAAGAACCTACTTGCTAATGACTTCATACGAGAAGCCATCTACCCCGAGTGGATAGCTGACCCGGTACTAGTAAAGAAAGCTAATGGGAAGTGGCGAACATGCATTGATTTCTCCAACTTAAATGACGCTTGCCCGAAAGACTGCTTCCCGCTCCCCCGAATCGATCAACTTGTGGACAGCACTATCGGGCACGAACTTTTATCTTTTATGGATGCATACTCCGGATACAACCAGATTCCCATGCACGCTCCCGATCAAGACCACACTAGCTTCATCACTGACCGGGGGTTATATTGTTACAAAGTCATGCCTTTTGGACTCAAAAATGCCGGAGCCACCTATCAGCGCCTCGTCAACAAGATGTTCGCGGAATTAACAGGACGAACTATGGAAGTATATGTGGATGACATGTTGGTAAAGTCCAGGAAAGCCGACGATCATGTAAGCCACCTGAGCGAGATGTTTCAGGTACTTCGCCGATATGGAATGAAGCTGAATCCTCTAAAGTGCTCCTTCGGAGTGTCATCGGGAAAATTCTTAGGGTTCATTGTCCATTCCAGAGGAGTTGAAGCAAACCCTGAACAAATACGGGCTCTAAAAGAAATAAGGATACCTTCCACTCGAAAAGAAATGCAAAGCTTAAACGAAAAGGTAGCCGCCCTAAGCAGATTCGTTTCCAAAGCAACTGACATGTGCGTCCCTTTCTTCGAAGCTCTCAAGAAAGACAAAGGAAAGTTCGAATGGACCGATGAATGCTTAAAAGCCTTCCTTAACCTGATCGAACACCTCCAGAAACCACCAGTACTCTCAACTCCAAACGAAGGCGAAGAGCTATACCTATACCTCGCTGTATCATCTCATGCTCTAAGCGCTGCCCTGGTAAGAGAAGAAGACCGCACACAACGCCCGGTGTACTTTATAAGTAAGAGATTTACAGGGACAGAAGCTAGATATCCTAAACTTGAGAAATTGGCATATTGTTTATTGATCGCATCACGAAAACTACGACACTACTTCCAATCTCACTCCATCAGAGTTCTAACCGATCAGCCACTAAGACAGGTGCTCCATCGTCCCGACACTTCTGGACGACTCCTCAAATGGTGCATTGAACTAAGTCAGTATGACGTCACCTACCATCCTCGCACTGCTATCAAGGGGCAAGCCCTGGCCGATTTCATTGCCGAATTCACCACCAACGAAGGCAAGGATCAGCTTGAAATATCAAAAAACATCAAGTGGAACCTCTTTGTAGATGGAGCATCAAACGAACAAGGCTCGGGGGCAGGTATTGTGATAATCACCCCCAGGGGAAGAAAGCTGTACTATGCATTAAGGTTGGAATTCGCGGCCACTAACAACGATGCGGAGTATGAGGCAGTAATAGCGGGATTGGAGCTTGCCTTAGAAATTGGAGTCAATTCTTTATGTCTTCATAGTGATTCTCAACTTATCGTAAACCAAGTCCTAGGAGAATTCCAGACACGAGGAGAACGACTCACAGCATATCTAAAGAAAACCAAACTGCTGCTCGACCAATTGGACCATTATCTAATCAAACACATTCCTCGAGAAGATAACCAAGAGGCCGATGAACTAGCAAAGCAAGCTAGTATGATGAATAGCACCATTTCCGGAGCACTAGCCATCTCAAGGCAGCTAGCCCCAAGTTTGGAACAAGTGAATCTGATAACTGCAATTGAAGAAGCAACTTGGATGACTCCTATCCGGAAATATCTACAGGACGGCACACTACCAGACAAACGTGATGAAGTCAGGAGAATTTTGAGGAATGCTCCCCACTACACAATACAAGAAGGCATCCTCTATCGGCGTGGCTTCTCTAGCCCCTTATTCAGATGCGTCGCTGGAAGGGAAGCCAAGGAAATCTTATTCAACATCCATCAAGGTAGTTGCGGAGATCACACTGGAGGGCAGACTCTGGCGAAGAAGATACTCCGATATGGATATTACTGGCCCACACTAAACAAAGACGCCTTAGACTTCGTCAAGAGATGCGACAGATGTCAGAAATTTGCCAAGATTCCTCGACTACCCACAAATGAGATTACTCAAATGACCAGCCCTTGGCCCTTTGCTGTATGGGGAATTGATTTAATTGGCGAACTGCCAACGGGCAGGGGCGGGGCCAAATATGCTATAGTGGCAGTCGATTATTTCACCAAATGGGTGGAAGCGGAACCCCTAAATAAAATATCTTCAGCAAAAGTTATCAACTTCTTGATCAAAAATATTCTATGCAGGTGCGGAGTACCACTCAAGATCATATCAGACAACGGACTCCAATTTGACAGCGAAGAATTCGCCGACTGGTGCCAAGAGCATGGAATTCATAAAAGCTTCTCATCAGTAGCTTATCCTCAGGCAAACGGACAAGTCGAAGCTGTCAACAAAATTCTCAAAACCCTAATCAAGAAGAAACTTGAAAAGTCAAAAGGCGCTTGGGTGGACGAACTTCCTACGGCACTTTGGGCCTACCGCACATCTTTCAGAACATCAACGGGACATACTCCTTTCTCTTTGGCATACGGATCGGAGGCAATGCCCCCTGTTGAGACTTTTGTTCCTTCCCATCGTAGGATCCACTACAATCCAGAAGAAAACGAAGAACTCCACCTCATATCTTTGGATCTGATTGAGGAAAGGAGAAACGATGCAGCTCTCAAAGCAGCAGCTCACAAACAAAATGTGGCAGCATTATGCAACTCCAAAGTCAAACATCGCATCTTACAAGAAGGAGATCTTGTCCTCAGATGAATCTTTCCGCGCCCCGGGGCACTGGACCCCATCTGGGACGGACCATATGTAATTCATAAAGACCTCCACAACGGAGCTTATATTTTGTCAACAGTGGACGGAGAGGTGTTCCAGAGGGCATGGAACATCCGACACCTCCGTCGATACTTTTCTTAACTTGTACTGCCCATATGAAGTGAATTAACAAAGAGAATCAGTGGACGTAGGCATTTTTATGCCGAACCACTTCAAAAAATCTTGTCTCTTTTTAACTTGTTCCTTTATATCTTGGCTGCTTGTTAAGCTTTATCCTTTTCTGTTGAACAAAATCTTATGGCATCTCCACTCAAGACGCACCAAGGCCTCATCTGGACAAGGCCTAACAGGTACGCTACGATTCTATGCACTCGCCAATGAGGCTCTTTTGCTCCAGCATCAATCTGCTGCGGGTTAACTCATTGCTTGCGCCTGCCCTCAAAGCCAACTGTAATGAGCCGATTATAAGTCATCATAAAGGCCGATTATAGCCGATGGCAGCTCATTACGGCATTCGGCTCGCTGGTAACTGTGAACCTACTTTAAGCCCCAACATAAGGTGTGGCCAGCCAGGGGTAGTTCACGGCCAACGGCACCCACGCTAGCCGGCCACGGTAAATCGAATAATACCCACGATTACGGACCATAATGGTTCGGGTAGTTACCGTGCGCGATCTCGGCTCCGATGTGTCTTAAGTGCGGCTGTGGTAAAAAAGAAAACTCCCCGCGGAGGCGTAAGATGGGTGACAAATGTCTCCAAGACCCACAGCTAGGGAAAGTGACTACAAAACCCGTTTGCCATGAACTTAAGCACATCGACGGCCTTCCATGACTGGAAGTTTTACTTTTTCTATATTTCCATCTCATTTAAATACTTTTCTCCTACCCTGTATAACAAACTCTAAAGTACAGGAAACCGAAGAGGGAGCATTCACTCATGAGAATCTAAGCCCGCGTACTGGGTGGCAAGGTACTCAGATATATTCATGATCAGTTACACAAGATGCTCAAAACTACCGCCTGCAAATAAAACATGAAGGGCGGTACTCTCTTCTCTTGTACATAGATGCATAACTATATCTTATTCATATGTCACACCAACATTGCAAAACATGAAATTATATTTCAAGCAAAGGCTTAACATCAAACACAACTAAAATCACAGGCATATACATGGTTATACTTCTCACGCAGCACATCAAAATGACAACAACGTTTAAACATAACAAAATCAGCTTATATTATGAAATCACACCAAGTTATTCTCTGCAAATAATATTATTATTACAGTCACATCAATGTTTTGGACTAACGTAAACAACAGTAAAAAAAGAAATAAAAAGCAGCCGAATCCGGACGAGTAACCAGCTGCGTCCACACTCCATCACCAACTTCCCAAGCCTATTTGGCCACAGGGCCGGAACCCCCAGCATGTTGATCGGAAGTTCCACCTGTCCAATTCAGAAAAGGAATCCATTAGACAAACGATAAACGATCAAGTTATGGAAACCCGGAAAGAAAAGGAAAAGAGAAGAATAACTCACCAGTATCTGCCGCTTGATCCTCATCCTCCAGTTACACACCCGCTTCCTCCGCAGCGAGCAACCGCATCCCCTCCTTCACCGCCACTTGCTCCTCTTTCGAGAACTGAGCAGTGACCACATCCAGGCTAAAAGCCACTCCACCTTCCTTACCCGCATCGACCCTGGCCTCCTCTAAAGCCCGGAGATATATCTTGGCCATGACCCGGGGATAGTCATCCATCCAAGACAAGCTGCCCTCCTTCCAAGTGCGGAAGTACATGTCCTGCAGCATCTCGTCCATCATCCCCTCATTCTCCTCGAACTCCCTCACCCTGGCCTCGGAAGCCTGCAACTTGGCGACAGCGGCATCCCTCTCTGATCGGTATCTCGAGCAGTCAGCCTGGAGATACCTCCTCATCTCCTCCATCTCCTCCTTTAACTTGACTTTAGCCATCTCCGCAGCCTCAAGCCTCCCAGACAGCTCCTCTACCTGCTCGAGATCCGCATTCCAAACCTCATCCACTGTCGCAATGGCCATGTCGATCCGCTCCTTACAGTCGGCTTCCATCTTCCGTAATTCCGCCCTACTAGCCTTTTCCATGGTCTCTTTCAGACGCCTGGAGGCTTCCTCGTGCCGAGAAATCTGAACGGCTTGACCGGCAAGCTGTTCGGCCTGATCAGCAACCTTCAGCCGCAACCGAATATTAGCACTTCCAATCTCCTCCCCGGCCTTGACCAATTGAGCATGATACTTCATTAATTTCTTGGTCTCCTCAGCCACCCGATCAATATTAGCCTTGGCCTCGTCTCCCATGGTAACTACCCGAGTGGTAAGCAGATCAAGATCTAGAGACTTAGCCTCGTCTAACACTCGTACCATGGGGTTGCGGGGAAGGAGGTGCTCACCCGTGGCCTCATCAAATGAAATATCCCGAGAACTTGGGTCTAAATCAGGATGACCAGCAAAGGGGTCACGAGGCACATCAGGACGCCTTATACGGATAACTGTGGGATTCTTGAAAAGAGGTGGAGGGGGAATAAACTCCGTGCTCTCCTCCGTGGCATCACGAGGAGGCTGAACAGGAAGCCGCGGACCAGGGGAAGGCTCAAATAAAGAACGACTCCTCTTCTTTTTCTGAATGCCCTCTTCGATGACCCCAAGAAGAGGACGGTATTTGACCACGTCCCCAGTACGACCAGTGGAAGGCTTCGCAGAAGCTCTCATCAACTTGAACTGTTCGAGGCGGTGTCGAACGTCTGACGTTTTAACCACCTGGCCTGCCCCTGGAATAAAGAACAAGTGTTACGAACATACAATGGTCCACAATTCAGGTAACATGTTAAGTAAAAAGAGAGAAAAGTGTGAAGGCACGTCTATTATACAAACCCTGCGGAGGAGTGGGATACTGCAATAAGTCCTGAATCTCATTCCAGGACGGGAGTGAACCATAAAATATTTCTATGTCCTTATCGAAAATGGAATCGACAGAGGACAAAAGTTCACCTTGCACCGCCGAAGTCACCCTGGCTGAGGAACCCCTGGGGGATAGATCGGCACCAGCCCCGACCTTGCCAGTCTCCTTCGCCTTCTCCGCTCGCGATTGCCCTTCCGATTCCTCGAAGGCCTGGCGGCGGGCCTCATCCAGATCAGAGTCTTGCCCAGAAGTTAAGGCACCAGTACCACTACCACCCTGACCATCTCCATCTCCTCCACCTTCCGACTCTCCTTCCATATCGCCTCCTTCGCCCTCTTCCACACCTTCCTCCTCCGGAATGATCGGGCAAGTACTAGGAGAGGGGCCCTCCGATTCTTTAAGCTTCTTGCCCCCCGCGACGGGATGCCATGCAAAGGGTTTTCTCTTGCCACTCTTCACCGTGACCCCCTCCTTAGCTTTAGCAGCCTTCTCCTCAGCCGTGTCCCTCTGCTTCACAATGGACTGGTGCGGCTGGATCAAATTGTACTCCAGGAGGGTAGCGTTCCTGATCAGGAATGAAGCCGACCTGTCCCGCGCAGGAATGGCCTTTATTCCAGCAGCCATCCGCGCCGAAGAATCATCTTCCACGACGGCAATGCCACCTGTCGCTAGCAAGAAATAGAAGCGTGTCAGAAGAAGCACTACAGTCAGAACATGGAAAATATAAATGAAATTAATCTTACAGCTGGAAGTGAAAAGGCGGAAAGAAACAGAATCGTCCTTGACAAAGAACCATTCCTTCTTGAACATGGTGAACTTTGAATATAAGTCCAAGACCGGTTTGAAGGGCACGGCCGCTTCCAGACTAATATACGGAGACCCCTTCTTGTAGCCCCTCAGGTTATACAAATACCGAATTTCCCGGTTAGAAGGAGGTCGCCCGTATCTCCTCTGGAAGATGACGAAGAGGCTTACCAGAATGGCATAGGAGTTCGGCTGAAGCTGGAATGGAGCTACTTTCAAATATGTGGTAAAACTGACTATCCAGGCATTGATAGGAGGGATAGCACCACACATGCAATGGTACCTGCTGTAAGCAAAGTAACCTTCGGGGGATTATACGGCATCACTCCCTCTCCCGGCAGCTGCATGAGAGCCCTGTCTATCCCAAAGGAACGAGAGATGACATCAAGTTGCTCTTCCTTTAGGGAGCTAGGAAAGCAATCGGGTGGGGAAACCAGAAGTTCCTGTGGACCATATCCGTCCACTAACGACCTCGGGACAGGTCGATGCTGCCCAGATCCTGATTGGGCTGGGGGCACGGAGGAAGAAGACTCTCCTGTACCTTTAGACTTTTTTCTATCCGATCGAGTTTCTGCCTTGCGAGACATTTATCTGCATACACAAAAGTGAAAAGACAGGTTGTTAGAACAAGGGATACAGAGATGTAAACAAAAAAGGAATGCATAAGTCCAGAATTCCACTAAGATATCAAGTTCATTCGGCAGTAAGTTCATTCGGCGACGATGTTTAAAGCTCATTCGGCACTAATAACGAAAGTTCATTCGGCACTGATGTCTCAAGTTCATTCGGCATTTGAATTCTTTCGTGTGTATTCGGCAATCAAACCCATTCGGCAAAAAGGTATTTACCTGATATGGAAAAAGCTTGGTTCGGTAGAAGATTTGGTTCGGTGGTCAGCTGATTCGGCTCTCTGGTTCGGTAAGAAGAAACCAAGGGGGGTGTAGCCTCTATATATAGGCGAGCTCAGGATTGCCGAACCAACTGGTTCAGCCTACCGGACCGGAACACCGGACCAATACCAAACATACCGGACCAACCAAATACCGAATGAAACTACCCATGTCGGACCAACAAAAGAACCGAATGAAGCTATCTCTACCAGCAAAAACCAGGAACAGGGGGCATGCGGAGTGCCTCACTCAGATAAGTACCGAACTCTAGGACCTACTAATAAAGTAGAGAATGTGATAAGAATGAATGAGTCGTGAATCTCTCACTAACATTGGTTAATCATTTACACGTGTACGCGACCACGAACGGTCCATAAGCACGCTCTGAACGACTATTAACCCTATCGTCGTGAGAATTTGCACTCTGACATCCTTTTTTAAGCTCATCGGCTAAATAGATATTTAATTCTGATAACTACGAAATGGCTAAGCTACTTACACATGTACGGGGTCGCGAACAATCCTTAGGCATGCTCTGAGCTGGCGATAAACCACCTTGACAAACGATCCAGGGACCCACTCTAACGTGAACCTGACATCGATAATGCTAAACCCCCTCGGGGCACACTCTCTAGCCCCGAACGGCACGATTCACTTTATCTCAAATATTTCAATCCTGAACGATCGTCATTGGAAATCACACTAAAACTGTAAATTCCTTTGCAGGACATCAACAGGATACGAACATCCAGCCCATGACGTTACAAAACAAGCCTTCATACCACAGAGAAACAAAGCGCGACACATGCAAGCACGTGCCCCACTTTAGGGGGCAAATGTTGGGCGAATTTTCACCCAGACGACCTCAAGACCAAGAAGTGTCAGTTTCACCCGGGTTTGCGACCTCCATTCCATCAGCTCCTATGTCCATTCGGCAATTCAAAGGAACAAGTTCCATTCGGCAGTGAAGGTCCATCCGTAGTACATGTTCATTCGGCTATGCAAGCCTAAGAGTTCATTCGGCACTAAGGTCACATGTTCATTCGGCACTAAGGTCACATGCACATTCGGTAGCCAACAGACTCCTTCTCTCTACCGGTCCACCATCCTTCACACCCCTATGCCGGACCAGAAGGCCTACCGGACCATCTCCACAACCGGTCCAAACAAGCACCGAGCCAACCACATACCTCACCACCGAATGAACCTTCATCCCGCTCCATCACCGGTCCAAGCTCCATACCGAATGGAGGCTCGCCGAACCAGAATTGCCAGTCCAGATTACTTCAGACCGAGCCCACCAGCAGCTATACACATCCAAGACCCCTGCCCCTTGCCTCACTCTATAAATAGAGGGGCAGGGGTACAACAATGGCAGACAAGTTTGAGAGCTCAAGCACGGAAGGAACTTTCAAACTACTTTCATACACTTGTACACCAAGCATTGTACTTGTAATCTGAAAAAAGAAGATAATAACATATAAAGTGGACGTAGGCACGTTCTGGCCGAACCACTATAAATCTGCGTGTCTTTTACATTTCAGCCCCTTGCCTTTTTTTCATATTTACATAACTCATCTAAATCATTAAGAATCACATAAAATCAACTAAATCACTCGACTTGGAGGTGTTTGCCCATTTTTTGTGCAAACAGCCTCAGAACTTATCGAGGCCTTAGTTTTGACAGGTTATGGCTCCCGTAACTCTAAACGAGGCAGAAGTTATGGCCGTCCAAACAATCGATATCTACAGGGTGCAACATCCACGGTGCAAGGTGCAACATCCGTCCGAAATGGCGAAACAGTGTCGTATGACTTTTAGAAATGCGTGCATGGATTTGAAACGGAACAGTACCGTGGTGCACCACTATCCAGTGATGGGAAGTCGAAGACGGGCGACGGTAATCCCGTTTTACCGTAAAAATCCACGTGTCGAAAAAACGAAGGGTAAAAAACTTACGAGACCCGATTGAGATTCGGGTTGTCCTTTTTGGGCATTAATCTATCCGTTGACGGCAGAAAGCTGTCAAAGCCGTAGAACTCATCGAGGCCTTCGTTTTGACAGGTTATGACTCCCGTAACTCTAAACGAGCCAGAAGTTATGGCCGTCCGAATAATCGATATCTACAGGGTGCAACATCCACGGTGCAAGGTGCAACATCCGTCCTAAATGGCGAAACAGTGTCGTACGACTTTTAAAAATGTGTGCATGGATTTGAAACGGAACAGTACCATGGTGCACCACTTTCCAGCGATGGGAAGTCGAAGACGGGCCACGGTAGTCCCGTTTTACCGTAAAAATCCACATGTCGAAAAAACGAAGGGTAAAAAACTTACGAGACCCTATTGAGATTCGGGTTGTCCTTTTTGGGCACTAATCTATCCGTTGACGGCTGAAAGCTGTCAAAGCCGTAGAACTCATCGAGGCCTTTGTTTTGATAGGTTATGGATCCCGTAACTCTAAACGAGCCAGAAGTTATGGCCGTCCGAATAATCGATATCTACAGAGTGCAACATCCACGGTGCAAGGTGCAACATACGTCCGAAATGGCGAAACAGTGCCGTACGACTTTTAGAAATGCGTGCATGGATTTGAAATGGAACAGTACCATGGTGCTCCACTCTTCAGCGATGGCAAGTCGAAGACGTGCCACGGTAATCCCGTTTTACCGTAAAAATCCACGTGTCGAAAAAACGAAGGGTAAAAAACATACGAGACCCGATTGAGATTCGGGTTGTCCTTTTTGGGCATTAATCTATCCGTTGACGGCTGAAAGCTGTCAAAGCCGTAGAACTCATCGAGGCCTTCGTTTTGACAGGTTATGGCTCCCGTAACTCTAAAGGAGCCAGAAGTTATGGCCGTCCGAATAATCGATATCTACAGAGTGCAACATCCACGGTGCAAGGTGCAACATCCGTCCGAAATGGCGAAACAGTGTCGTACGACTTTTAGAAATGCGTGCATGGATTTGAAACGGAACAGTACCATGGTGCACCACTCTTCAGCGATGGGAAGTCGAAGACGGGCCACGGTAATCCCGTTTTACCGTAAAAATCCACGTGTCGAAAAAACGAAGGGTAAAAAACTTACGAGACCCGATTGAGATTCGGGTTGTCCTATTTGGGCATTAATCTATCCGTTGATGGATGAAAGCTGTCAAAGCTGTAGAACTCATCGAGGCCTTCGTTTTGACAGGTTATGGCTCCCGTAACACTAAACGAGCCAGAAGTTATGGCCGTCCGAATAATTGATATCTACAGGGTGCAACATCCACGGTGCAAGGTGCAACATCCGTCCGAAATGGCGAAACAGTGCCATACGACCTTTAGAAATTCGTGCATGGATTTGAAACAGAACTGTACCATGGTGCACCACTCTCCAGCGATGGGAAGTCGAAGGCGGGCCACGGTAATCCCGTTTTAACGTAAAAATCCACATGTCGAAAAAACGAAGGGTAAAAAACTTAGGAGACCCGATTGAGATTCGGTTGTCCTTTTTGGGCATTAATCTATCCGTTGATGGCTGAAAGTTGTCAAAGCCATAGAACTCATCGAGGCCTTTGTTTTGACAGGTTATGGCTCCCGTAACTCTAAACGAGCCAGAAGTTATGGCCGTCCGAATAATCGATTTGCACAGGGTGCAACATCCATGGTGCAAGGTGCAACATCCGTCCGAAATGGCGAAACAGTGCCGTACGACTTTTAGAAATGCGTGCATGGATTTGAAACGGAACAGTACCATAGTGCACCAATTTTCAGCGATGGGAAGTCGAAGACGGGCCACGGTAATCCCTTTTTACCGTAAAAATCCACGTGTCGAAAAATCGAAGGGTAAAAAACTTACGAGACCCGATTGAGAATCGGGTTGTCCTTTTCGGGCATTAGTTTATCCGTTGACGGCTGAAAGCTGTCAAAGCCGTAGAACTTATCGAGGCCTTCGTTTTGACAGGTTATGGCTCCCGTAACTCTAAACGAGCCAGGAGTTATGGCCGTCCGAATAATCGATATCTACAGGGTGCAACGTCCACGGTGCAAGGTGCAACATCCGTCCGAAATGGCGAAACAGTGCCGTACGACCTTTAGAAATTCGTGCATGGATTTGAAACGGAACAGTACCATGGTGCAACACTCTCCAGCGATGGGAAGTCGAAGACGGGCCACGGTAATCCCGTTTTACCGTAAAAATCCACGTGTCGAAAAAACGAAGGGTAAAAAATTTACGAGACCCGATTGAGATTCGGGTTGTCCTTTTTGGGCATTAATCTATCCGTTGATGGCTGAAAGCTGTCAAAGCCGTAGAACTCATCGAGGCCTTCGTTTAGACAGGTTATGGCTCACGTAACTCTAAACGAGCCAGAAGTTATGGCCGTCCGAATAATCGATATCTACAGAGTGCAACACCCACGGTGCAAGGTGCAACATCCATCCGAAATGGCGAAACAGTGCCGTACGACTTTTAGAAATGCATGCATGGATTTGAAACGGAATAGTACCATGGTGCACCACTCTTCAGCGATGGGAAGTTGAAGACGGGCCACGGTAATCCCGTTTTACCGTAAAAATCCACGTGTCAAAAAAATGAAGGGTAAAAAACTTACGAGACCCGATTGAGATTCGGGTTGTCCTATTTGGGCATTAATCTATCCGTTGACGGCTGAAAGCTGTCAAAGCAGTAGAACTCATCGAGGCCTTCGTTTTGACAGGTTATGGCTCCTGTAACTCTAAACGAGCCAGAAGTTATGGCCGTCCGAATAATCGAGATCTACAGGGTGCAACAACCACGGTGTAAGGTGCAACATCCGTCCGAAATGGCGAAACAATGCCGTACGACCTTTAGAAATTCGTGCATGGATTTGAAATAGAACAATACCATTGTGCGCCACTCTCCAGCGATGGGCAGTCGAAGACGGGCCACGGTAATCCCGTTTTACCGTAAAAATCCACGTGTCGAAAAAACGAAGTGTAAAAAACTTACGAGTCCCGATTGAGATTCGGGTTGTCCTTTTTGGGCATTAATCTATCCGTTGACGGCAGAAAGCTGTCAAAGCCGCAGAACTCATCGAGGCCTTCGTTTTGACAGGTTATGGCTCCCGTAACTCTAAACGAGCCAGAAGTTATGGCCGTCCAAACAATCGATATCTACAGGGTGCAACATCCACGGTGCAAGGTGCAACATCCGTCCGAAATGGCGAAACAGTGCCGTACGACTTTTAGAAATGCGTGCATGGATTTGAACGGAACAGTATCATGGTGCACCACTATCCAGTGATGGGAAGTCGAAGACGGGCCACGGTAATCCCGTTTTACCGTAAAAATCCACGTGTCGAAAAAACGAAGGGTAAAAAACTTACGAGACCCGATTGAGATTCGGGTTGTCCTTTTCGGGCATTAATCTAACCGTTGACGGCAGAAAGCTGTCAAAGCCGTAGAACTCATCGAGGCCTTCATTTTGACAGGTTATGACTCCCGTAACTCTAAACGAGCCAGAAGTTATGGCCGTCCGAATAATCGATATCTACAGGGTTCAACATCCACGGTGCAAGGTGCAACATCCGTCGTAAATGGCGAAACAGTGCCGTACGACTTTTCAAAATGTGTGCATGGATTTGAAACGGAACAGTACCATGGTGCACCACTCTCCAGCGATGGGAAGTCGAAGACGGGCCACGGTAGTCCCGTTTTACTGTAAAAATCCACGTATCGAAAAAACGAAGGGTAAAAAACTTACGAGACCCGATTGAGATTCGGGTTTTCCTTTTTGGGCACTAATCTATCCGTTGACGGCTGAAAGCTGTCAAAGCCGTAGAACTCATCGAGGCCTTCGTTTTGATAGGTTATGGATCCCGTAACTCTAAACGAGCCAGAAGTTATGGCCGTCCGAATAATCAATATCTACAGAGTGCAACATCCACGGCGCAAGGTGCAACATACGTCCGAAATGGCGAAACAGTGCCGTACGACTTTTAGAAATGCGTGCATGGATTTGAAATGGAACAGTACCATGGTGCTCCACTCTTCAGCGATGGGAAGTCGAAGACGTGCCACGGTAATCCCGTTTTACCGTAAAAATCCACGTGTCGAAAAAACGAAGGGTAAAAAACATACGAAACCCGATTGAGATTCGGGTTGTCCTTTTTGGGCATTAATCTATCCGTTGACGGCTGAAAGCTGTCAAAGCCGTAGAACTCATCGAGGCCTTCATTTTGACAGGTTATGGCTCCCGTAACTCTAAAGGAGCCAGAAGTTATGGCCGTCCGAATAATCGATATCTACAGAGTGCAACATCCACGGTGCAAGGTGCAACATCCGTCCGAAATGGCGAAACAGTGCCGTACGACTTTTAGAAATGCGTGCATGGATTTGAAACGGAACAGTACCATGGTGCACCACTCTTCAGCGATGGGAAGTCGAAGACGGGCCACGGAAATCCCGTTTTACCGTAAAAATCCACGTGTCGAAAAAACGAAGGGTAAAAAACTTACGAGACCTGATTGAGATTTGGGTTGTCCTATTCGGGCATTAATCTATCCGTTGATGGCTGAAAGCTGTCAAAGCTGTAGAACTCATCGAGGCCTTCGTTTTGACAGGTTATGGCTCCCGTAACACTAAACGAGCCAGAAGTTATGGCCGTCCGAATAATCGATATCTACAGGGTGCAACATCCACGGTGCAAGGTGCAACATCCACGGTGCAAGGTGCAACATCCGTCCGAAATGGCGAAACAGTGCCGTACGACCTTTAGAAATTCGTGCATGGATTTGAAACGGAACTGTACCTTGGTGCACCACTCTCCAGCGATGGGAAGTCGAAGGCGGGCCACGGTAATCCCATTTTAACGTAAAAATCCACATGTCGAAAAAACGAAGGGTAAAAAACTTACGAGACCCGATTGAGATTCGGGTTGTCCTTTTTGGGCATTAATCTATCCGTTGACGGCAGAAAGCTGTCAAAGCCATAGAACTCATCGAGGCCTTCATTTTGACAGGTTATGACTCCCGTAAATCTAAACGAGCCAGAAGTTATGGCCGTCCGAATAATCGATATCTACTGGGTGCAACATCCACGGTGCAAGGTGCAACATCCGTCCTAAATGGCGAAACAGTGCCGTACGACTTTTAAAAATGTGTGCATGGATTTGAAACGGAACAGTACCATGCTGCCCCAATCTCCAGCGATGGGAAGTCGAAGACGGGCCACGGTAGTCCCGTTTTACCGTAAAAATCCACGTGTCGAAAAAACGAAGGGTAAAAAACTTACGAGACCCGATTGAGATTCGGGTTTTCCTTTTTGGGCACTAATCTATCCGTTGACGGCTGAAAGCTGTCAAAGCCGTAGAACTCATCGAGGCCTTCGTTTTGATAGGTTATGGATCCCGTAACTCTAAACGAGCCAGAAGTTATGGCCGTCCGAATAATCAATATCTACAGAGTGCAACATCCACGGCGCAAGGTGCAACATACGTCCGAAATGGCGAAACAGTGCCGTACGACTTTTAGAAATGCGTGCATGGATTTGAAATGGAACAGTACCATGGTGCTCCACTCTTCAGCAATGGGAAGTCGAAGACATGCCACGGTAATCCCGTTTTACCGTAAAAATCCACGTGTCGAAAAAACGAAGGGTAAAAAACATACGAGACCCGATTGAGATTCGGGTTGTCCTTTTTGGGCATTAATCTATCCGTTGACGGCTGAAAGCTGTCAAAGCCGTAGAACTCATCGAGGCCTTCATTTTGACAGGTTATGGCTCCCGTAACTCTAAAGGAGCCAGAAGTTATGGCCGTCCGAATAATCGATATCTACAGAGTGCAACATCCACGGTGCAAGGTGCAACATCCGTCCGAAATGGCGAAACAGTGCCGTACGACTTTTAGAAATGCATGCATGGATTTGAAACGGAACAGTACCATGGTGCACCACTCTTCAGGGATGGGAAGTCGAAGACGGGCCACGGTAATCCCGTTTTACCGTAAAAATTCACGTGTCAAAAAAATGAAGGGTAAAAAACTTACGAGACCCGATTGAGATTCGGGTTGTCCTATTTGGGCATTAATCTATCCTTTGACGGCTGAAAGCTGTCAAAGCAGTAGAACTCATCGAGGCCTTTGTTTTGACAGGTTATGGCTCCCGTAACTCTAAACGAGCCAGAAGTTATGGCCGTCCGAATAATCGAGATCTACAGGGTGCAACAACCACGGTGCAAGGTGCAACATCCGTCCGAAATGGCGAAACAGTGCCGTACGACCTTTAGAAATTCGTGCATGGATTTGAAACGGAACAGTACCATGGTGCAACACTCTCCAGCGTGGGAAGTCGAAGACGGGCCACGGTAATCCCGTTTTACCGTAAAAATCCACGTGTCGAAAAAACGAAGGGTAAAAAACTTACGAGACCCGATTGAGATTCGGGTTGTCCTTTTTGGGCATTAATCTATCCGTTGATGGCTGAAAGCTGTCAAAGCCGTAGAACTCATCGAGGCCTTCGTTTAGATAGGTTATGGCTCCCGTAACTCTAAACGAGCCAGAAGTTATGGCCGTCCGAATAATCGATATCTACAGAGTGCAACACCCACGGTGCAAGGTGCAACATCCATCCGAAATGGCGAAACAGTGTCGTACGACTTTTAGAAATGCGTGCATGGATTTGAAACGGAATAGTACCATGGTGCACCACTCTTCAGCGATGGGAAGTTGAAGACGGGCCACGGTAATCCCGTTTTACCGTAAAAATCCACGTGTCAAAAAAATGAAGGGTAAAAAACTTACAAGACCCGATTGAGATTCAGGTTGTCCTATTTGGGCATTAATCTATCCATTGACGGCTGAAAGCTGTCAAAGCAGTAGAACTCATCGAGGCCTTCGTATTGACAGGTTATGGCTCCTGTAACTCTAAACGAGCCAGAAGTTATGGCCGTCCGAATAATCGAGATCTACAGGGTGCAACAACCACGGTGTAAGGTGCAACATCCGTCCGAAATGGCGAAACAATGCCGTACGACCTTTAGAAATTCGTGCATGGATTTGAAATAGAACAATACCATTGTGCGCCACTCTCCAGCGATGGGCAGTCGAAGACGGGCCACGGTAATCCCGTTTTACCGTAAAAATCCACGTGTCGAAAAAACGAAGTGTAAAAAACTTACGAGTCCCGATTGAGATTCGGGTTGTCCTTTTTGGGCATTAATCAATCCGTTGACGGCAGAAAGCTGTCAAAGCCGCAGAACTCATCGAGGCCTTCGTTTTGACAGGTTATGGCTCCCGTAACTCTAAACGAGCCAGAAGTTATGGCCGTCCAAACAATCGATATCTACAGGGTGCAACATCCACGGTGCAAGGTGCAACATCCGTCCGAAATGGCGAAACAGTGCCGTACGACTTTTAGAAATGCGTGCATGGATTTGAACGGAACAGTATCATGGTGCACCACTATCCAGTGATGGGAAGTCGAAGACGGGCCACGGTAATCCCGTTTTACCGTAAAAATCCACGTGTCGAAAAAACGAAGGGTAAAAAACTTACGAGACCCGATTGAGATTCGGGTTGTCCTTTTTGGGCATTAATCTAACCGTTGACGGCAGAAAGCTGTCAAAGCCGTAGAACTCATCGAGGCCTTCATTTTGACAGGTTATGACTCCCGTAACTCTAAACGAACCAGAAGTTATGGCCGTCCGAATAATCGATATCTACAGGGTGCAACATCCACGGTGCAAGGTGCAACATCCGTCCGAAATGGCGAAACAGTGCCGTACGACTTTTAAAAATGCGTGCATGGATTTGAAACGGAACAGTACCATGGTGCACCACTCTCCAGCGATGGGAAGTCGAAGACGGGCCACGGTAGTCCCGTTTTACTGTAAAAATCCACGTGTCGAAAAAACGAAGGGTAAAAAACTTACGAGACCCGATTGATATTCGGGTTTTCCTTTTTGGGCACTAATCTATCCGTTGACGGCTGAAAGCTGTCAAAGCCGTAGAACTCATCGAGGCCTTCGTTTTGATAGGTTATGGATCCCGTAACTCTAAACGAGCCAGAAGTTATGGTCGTCCGAATAATCAATATCTACAGAGTGCAACATCCACGGCGCAAGGTGCAACATACGTCCGAAATGGCGAAACAGTGCCGTACGACTTTTAGAAATGCGTGCATGGATTTGAAATGGAACAGTACCATGGTGCTCCACTCTTCAGCGATGGGAAGTCGAAGACGTGCCACGGTAATCCCGTTTTACCGTAAAAATCCACGTGTCGAAAAAACGAAGGGTAAAAAACATACGAGACCCGATTGAGATTCGGGTTGTCCTTTTGGGGCATTAATCTATCCGTTGACGGCTGAAAGCTGTCAAAGCCGTAGAACTCATCGAGGCCTTCGTTTTGACAGGTTATGGCTCCCGTAACTCTAAAGGAGCCAGAAGTTATGGCCGTCCGAATAATCGATATCTACAGGGTGCAACATCCACGGTGCAAGGTGCAACATCCGTCCGAAATGGCGAAACAGTGCCGTACGACTTTTAAAAATGCGTGCATGGATTTGAAACGGAACAGTACCATGGTGCACCACTCTCCAGCGATGGGAAGTCGAAGACGGGCCACGGTAGTCCCGTTTTACTGTAAAAATCCACGTGTCGAAAAAACGAAGGGTAAAAAACTTACGAGACCCGATTGATATTCGGGTTTTCCTTTTTGGGCACTAATCTATCCGTTGACGGCTGAAAGCTGTCAAAGCCGTAGAACTCATCGAGGCCTTCGTTTTGATAGGTTATGGATCCCGTAACTCTAAACGAGCCAGAAGTTATGGTCGTCCGAATAATCAATATCTACAGAGTGCAACATCCACGGCGCAAGGTGCAACATACGTCCGAAATGGCGAAACAGTGCCGTACGACTTTTAGAAATGCGTGCATGGATTTGAAATGGAACAGTACCATGGTGCTCCACTCTTCAGCGATGGGAAGTCGAAGACGTGCCACGGTAATCCCGTTTTACCGTAAAAATCCACGTGTCGGAAAAACGAAGGGTAAAAAACATACGAGACCCGATTGAGATTCGGGTTGTCCTTTTGGGGCATTAATCTATCCGTTGACGGCAGAAAGCTGTCAAAGCCGTAGAACTCATCGAGGCCTTCGTTTTGACAGGTTATGGCTCCCGTAACACTAAACGAGCCAGAAGTTATGGCCGTCCGAATAATCGATATCTACAGGGTGCAACATCCACGGTGCAAGGTGCAACATCCGTCCGAAATGGCGAAACAGTGCCGTACGACCTTTAGAAATTCGTGCATGGATTTGAAACGGAACTGTACCATGGTGCACCACTCTCCAGCGATGGGAAGTCGAAGGCGGGCCACGGTAATCCCATTTTAACGTAAAAATCCACATGTCGAAAAAACGAAGGGTAAAAAACTTACGAGACCCGATTGAGATTCGGGTTGTCCTTTTTGGGCATTAATCTATCCGTTGACGGCAGAAAGCTGTCAAAGCCGTAGAACTCATCGAGGCCTTCATTTTGACAGGTTATGACTCCCGTAACTCTAAACGAGCCAGAAGTTATGGCCGTCCGAATAATCGATATCTACAGGGTGCAACATCCACGGTGCAAGGTGCAACATCCGTCCTAAATGGCGAAACAGTGCCGTACGACTTTTAAAAATGTGCGCATGGATTTGAAACGGAACAGTACCATGGTGCACCACTCTCCAGCGATGGGAAGTCGAAGACGGGCCACGGTAGTCCCGTTTTACCGTAAAAATCCACGTGTCGAAAAAACGAAGGGTAAAAAACTTACGAGACCCGATTGAGATTCGGGTTTTCCTTTTTGGGCACTAATCTATCCGTTGACGGCTGAAAGCTGTCAAAGCCGTAGAACTCATCGAGGCCTTCGTTTTGATAGGTTATGGATCCCGTAACTCTAAACGAGCCAGAAGTTATGGCCGTCCGAATAATCAATATCTACAGAGTGCAACATCCACGGCGCAAGGTGCAACATACGTCCGAAATGGCGAAACAGTGCCGTACGACTTTTAGAAATGCGTGCATGGATTTGAAATGGAACAGTACCATGGTGCTCCACTCTTCAGCGATGGGAAGTCGAAGACATGCCACGGTAATCCCGTTTTACCGTAAAAATCCACGTGTCGAAAAAACGAAGGGTAAAAACATACGAGACCCGATTGAGATTCGGGTTGTCCTTTTTGGGCATTAATCTATCCGTTGACGGCTGAAAGCTGTCAAAGCCGTAGAACTCATCGAGGCCTTCATTTTGACAGGTTATGGCTCCCGTAACTCTAAAGGAGCCAGAAGTTATGGCCGTCCGAATAATCGATATCTACAGAGTGCAACATCCACGGTGCAAGGTGCAACATCCGTCCGAAATGGCGAAACAGTGCCGTACGACTTTTGGAAATGCGTGCATGGATTTGAAACGGAACAGTACCATGGTGCACCACTCTTCAGGGATGGGAAGTCGAAGACGGGCCACGGTAATCCCGTTTTACCGTAAAAATCCACGTGTCGAAAAAACGAAGGGTAAAAAACTTACGAGACCCGATTGAGATTTGGGTTGTCCTATTCGGGCATTAATCTATCCGTTGATGGCTGAAAGCTGTCAAAGCTGTAGAACTCATCGAGGCCTTCGTTTTGACAGGTTATGGCTCCCGTAACACTAAACGAGCCAGAAGTTATGGCCGTCCGAATAATCGATATCTACAGGGTGCAACATCCACGGTGCAAGGTGCAACATCCGTCCGAAATGGCGAAACAGTGCCGTACGACCTTTAGAAATTCGTGCATGGATTTGAAACGGAACTGTACCATGGTGCACCACTCTCCAGCGATGGGAAGTCGAAGGCGGGCCACGGTAATCCCATTTTACGTAAAAATCCACATGTCGAAAAACGAAGGGTAAAAAACTTACGAGACCCGATTGAAATTCGGGTTGTCCTTTTTGGGCATTAATCTATCCGTTGATGGCTGAAAGTTGTCAAAGCCATAGAACTCATCGAGGCCTTCGTTTTGACAGGTTATGGCTCCCGTAACTCTAAACGAGCCAGAAGTTATGGCCGTCCGAATTATCGATTTCCACAGGGTGCAACATCCATGGTGCAAGGTGCAACATCCGTCCGAAATGGCGAAGCAATGCCGTACGACTTTTAGAAATGCGTGCATGGATTTGAAACGGAACAGTACCATGGTGCACCACTCTTCAGCGATGGGAAGTCGAAGACGGGCCACGGTAATCCCGTTTTACCGTAAAAATCCACGTGTCGAAAAATCGAAGGGTAAAAAACTTACGAGACCAGATTGAGATTCGGGTTGTCCTTTTCGGGCATTAATCTATCCATTGACGGCTGAAAGCTGTCAAAGCCGTAGAACTCATCGAGGCCTTCGTTTTGACAGGTTATGGATCCCGTAACTCTAAATGAGCCAGAAGTTATGGCTGTCCGAATAATCGATTTCCACAGGGTGCGACATCCACGGTGCAAGGTGCAACATCCGTCCGAAATGGCGAAACAGTGTCGTACGACTTTTAGAAACGCGTGTGTTTGCGCCAAAATTGGTCACAAACACCCAAAGTCGTGAAAGCACCCGTTTACGTACTCAAATCAATAACGATTAACACAGAACTCAGCAACAATCAATATATAATTCAGCTCTAATCAACAAATCACAATAATTCACGAACAACAATCACAAACACAGGATTTATAGTGGTTCGGCGTTCGCGCCTACGTCCACTTTGAAGGTTTTCTCTTTATTGCTTTGCTTGATTAAATCGATTACAATGGATTACAGCCGACAATTGCTTTGAAATCTGAATACAACAGCGACTCTGATAGTTAAACTTGAATCCGGCAGAGTCTTGGCGTTCAATGGCGGAAAGATCCCCCTTTCTGAAGGCTTCAGGGTGCTATTTATAGGCGTTGGAGGCCCAGATCTTGCTGAAACTTCGTGAGACTTCTTCTGGCACGTGAGTGGGCCCACGCGACCGACCCCATCAAGTTTCGTCTCGATCGGACATCGGTTCGAAGTGATTTCGAACCCATCAAGGAATGGTCCAATCGAGCTGAAACTTGGCAGGAACAATCTTTACCTCATATGGAAGCTACTGTGAAAATTTGGTTGCATTTGGATTAGTAGGTTAGGAGATATCTTGGGTTCGAATTAGACTTCATGGCCAGGCTGCTTGTTTCGAACCCATTGCGTTCGAACCGATAGGTTCGAAACCATCACAGCACGCGACTTCGTGGTGACGTGGAGCGCAGACTTCGAATCGATCCGGACTTCACTCCGTGTTGACCGCTTCGACTCCATATATCTCGGCGCATTCGAACCGATGGAAGACACGTCATCGTGATTGGTTGACTTAGTGGGTTCGAATGGAGCTACACAGGATGGGTTCGAAGATGGATGGATTCGAGGCATGGCTCACGGAAGGGTTCGAAGCAGGGTTCTGCGATGGGTTCGAAGTAAGGCTTTGTGATGGGTTCGAACCAGTTGGGTTCGAAGTGGAGTCGAGGCCGATGGTTTCGGGTGTGGCGTGGCAGTGCTTATTGGTTCGAAAGCAGGTGGTTTCGAACTAGATGGGTTCGAAACGATGGGTTCGAACACCATCGATTCGAACTGAGGCATAGGCTTATGGATTCGAGGCGCAGCCTTATCTCTTGGTTTCGAAATAGGTTGAGGGGGATGGGTTCGAACATAGGAAAGGTAATGGGCTCGAACCAGACAACGCCCATTCCTCTTAACCTGAATCCATCATAACTTGAGCATGCGACCTCGGATTGACTTGAAATTTGGAATGCAGATTCCTATGATCTTTCTTGTCGTGTCCTATCAATTGTGGCCTGTTCCGGACTCGGACAAAATTCATCGATATCCATAGCTAAGTGAAGTATAACCAATCTCTGAGATGGACTGTTTCCCGTTTTCGACCAATCTTGTGGCATCGCGGCTTTGTCAAAAAGCGGGATAACACTTTGCCCCCCAAAACATGCCTTGCTGTAGGAAGGTGTGTTTTGTAATGCCTTGAGTTGGATGTTCGTATCCGGTTATCAACCTGCAAAGAACTCGATAGTTTCATATGGACTCAAATGACGATCGTTCGAGATCGAGCTATTTGGGATGAAGCGCGGCCGTTCGTGGTCAAGCGTCAACTTCAAATGACGATCGTTCGCGATCGAGTCATTCGAGGTGAAGTGCGACCGTGCGCGGTCGAGCGTATAAATCCATGCTTCGATCGTTCGGGATCGTATGCTGCTTGAGGTGAATCGGGACCGTTCGCGGTCCGTGCCGTTCGTGGAATAAGATCGAATAGGACCGTTAGCGGTCGATGCCGTTCGCGGCGAATGATGAGATGGGACCGTTCGCGGTCGACTGCCGTTCGTGGCAAATGATGATCGTTCGCGACCAAGTGCCGTTCAAGGCGAATGGTGACCGTTCGAGGTCGGTTTTCATAATCAGTGAGCCATGACCGTTCGCGATCAATGGCGTTCGAGGCAGGAAGCGATCGTTCGCGATCGTGTGCCGTTCGAGGCGAATCTGTGACCGTTCGCGGTCGGGTTTCGGACCTCAAGTGACGACCGTTCGCGATCAAGCCATTTGAGGTAAGGCGAGTTATGACTGTTCGAAGTCGGGTGCCGTTCGAGGCGGATTGTGACCGTTCGAGGTCGGATGCCGTTCGAGGCGAATTGTGTGTGTGCCCGGGAGGGCTTGGTGTTATCGATGCCAGGGTCACGTTCGGGTGAGTTCCTGGATCGTTTATAGGGGCGGTTCATCGCCGTCTCAGAGCATACCTAAGGACCGTTCGCGACCCTGTACATGTGCAAGCAGCCTAGCCATTTCAAAGTTATCAGAATCAAATATCTATTAAACGAATGAGTTCCAAAAACAATTGTCCAAACAAACAAAGTTCAAATGTTCAAATCAAAAGGAAATGAAAGTAAAGCATGGATGTCAAAGTGTAAGGTCCCACTACGAAACGGTTGATGATCACTCAGAGCATGTCTGGAGATCGTTCGCGATCTCGCACATGTGTAAATGATTTAAATGCGGTAGTGGAAGCTTACAACTTGTTCATCGTTATTTCATTCAGTTGATAACCAAACGGTGCCTTGATTGAGGATCGCCTCTAGCTGACGTGGATGGTGGTCGCTCTGGTTCCGCCACAGGAGCTCGCCTCCTTACATACTGAGGGAGCATACCGTTCCTGATATGCCCTTCCACTTCATCCTTCAGGTGCCTACAATCATTAGTAGTATGACCATTTAATTCATGGAATACACAGAACTTATCTGATTTCCTTTCGTCTGAGGTAGGATCCCTTCGCATTGGCCTACGATACGGAATCTGTTCTTTGGTATCCTGGTAAATTCGCTCCAGGCTCTCGTTCAACTCAGTGTAGGTGGTGAATCGCGGCTCCCTCCGTTGCCGCTTTGATCTGTCTCTGTCATTCTCAATCTTTCTTTTACCTTTATCTTTGTCCGAGTCCCTTCTAGGGGCGTCTTTGAGTGCAAAAATTTCTATCCCATCTCCTTCTTCTCTCTCGGCATTCGCATCTTCTAATCGTAAAAACTTTTCCGCTTCATGATAGAATTCCTCTAGATCAATGGGTGGATCTTTAGTCAATGAATTCTTGAACTCTGTGCCGTCAGCTATTCCGGACACAGCTGCCATGACCACCATGGACGGATCCGCTCTATCCACTGAAGCTGCTGCTGCATTAAATCGTGCTAGATAACTTCTCAAGGTCTCTCCGGCCTTCTGCTTTAGGGTTGCCAGAGTCATCACGTTCTTGGGTCTGGTAATATGAACCCTGAATTGCCTCATAAATCTCTCCACTAAACCATTCCATGTTCCGATGGATCCATTCTCCAACTGTCTAAACCATAGTGCAGCGATATCTGTCAAGTACAATGGAAAACACCGGGCCATAACCTCCTCCGATGCCCCCAGCACTTCCATATGCCTTATATATTTTGTCAGATGGACCGTGGGGTCCGTTCTCCCGTCATACATATCCAATGATGGTAGTTTGAAATCAGGTGGGTTCCTAGCTTGCCTGATTGCTGAAGTAAAAGGACTTCTATTGACATCTTCCAGATCTTTGTTCACCATACTGCCTCTCAAAGCTCTCCTAACTATCCCTGCTAATCGGTCACTGTCTCCGAGATGTAATCCTTGTTCACTACTTCCAACCTGCCCCCCGAGTTCGCGAGGTAACTCCGGGATCTGCCCCCTTGACTGAGCGTTCGCATCTCTACTACTACCGGGTTGCGCAGATGCTCCTCTTTCTCTTTCCGAAACTGGATCAACGTTTTCCAAGGGTGTGCCCCCTAATCCAGGTGCTACTCCGGATGGTCCTGCTCCGTTCTGGACTCCATTGGCTTCCCTATTCTGTGCTCCGAGCTGTCCTATCTGATGGAGTAAACTCTGGATCATTTCCTCTTGCCTCTTCATCATAGTTTCCATCTCGTCCCTAGTAATGTATATTGATGGTTGATTTGCTCCTGACGAAGCCTCTTGGCTTCCCTGCGGTTCACTTCTCTCAGTCCTTAGTCTCCTACTCGATTGCCTTGCCATAATTCCTAAATCTGAACTTCTGAACTTTCAAATCCAACTTCTTCCTGAGTTCAATTCTCAGTGAAAGCACCAAAATGTTTGCGCCAAAATTGGTCACAAACACCCAAAGTCGTGAAAGCACCCGTTTACGTACTCAAATCAATAACGATTAACACAGAACTCAGCAACAATCAATATATAATTCAGCTCTAATCAACAAATCACAATAATTCACGAACAACAATCACAAACACAGGATTTATAGTGGTTCGGCGTTCGCGCCTACGTCCACTTTGAAGGTTTTCTCTTTATTGCTTTGCTTGATTAAATCGATTACAATGGATTACAGCCGACAATTGCTTTGAAATCTGAATACAACAGCGACTCTGATAGTTAAACTTGAATCCGGCAGAGTCTTGGCGTTCAATGGCGGAAAGATCCCCCTTTCTGAAGGCTTCAGGGTGCTATTTATAGGCGTTGGAGGCCCAGATCTTGCTGAAACTTCGTGAGACTTCTTCTGGCACGTGAGTGGGCCCACGCGACCGACCCCATCAAGTTTCGTCTCGATCGGACATCGGTTCGAAGTGATTTCGAACCCATCAAGGAATGGTCCAATCGAGCTGAAACTTGGCAGGAACAATCTTTACCTCATATGGAAGCTACTGTGAAAATTTGGTTGCATTTGGATTAGTAGGTTAGGAGATATCTTGGGTTCGAATTAGACTTCATGGCCAGGCTGCTTGTTTCGAACCCATTGCGTTCGAACCGATAGGTTCGAAACCATCACAGCACGCGACTTCGTGGTGACGTGGAGCGCAGACTTCGAATCGATCCGGACTTCACTCCGTGTTGACCGCTTCGACTCCATATATCTCGGCGCATTCGAACCGATGGAAGACACGTCATCGTGATTGGTTGACTTAGTGGGTTCGAATGGAGCTACACAGGATGGGTTCGAAGATGGATGGATTCGAGGCATGGCTCACGGAAGGGTTCGAAGCAGGGTTCTGCGATGGGTTCGAAGTAAGGCTTTGTGATGGGTTCGAACCAGTTGGGTTCGAAGTGGAGTCGAGGCCGATGGTTTCGGGTGTGGCGTGGCAGTGCTTATTGGTTCGAAAGCAGGTGGTTTCGAACTAGATGGGTTCGAAACGATGGGTTCGAACACCATCGATTCGAACTGAGGCATAGGCTTATGGATTCGAGGCGCAGCCTTATCTCTTGGTTTCGAAATAGGTTGAGGGGGATGGGTTCGAACATAGGAAAGGTAATGGGCTCGAACCAGACAACGCCCATTCCTCTTAACCTGAATCCATCATAACTTGAGCATGCGACCTCGGATTGACTTGAAATTTGGAATGCAGATTCCTATGATCTTTCTTGTCGTGTCCTATCAATTGTGGCCTGTTCCGGACTCGGACAAAATTCATCGATATCCATAGCTAAGTGAAGTATAACCAATCTCTGAGATGGACTGTTTCCCGTTTTCGACCAATCTTGTGGCATCGCGGCTTTGTCAAAAAGCGGGATAACAGCGTGCATGGATTTGAAACGGAACAGTACCATGGTGCACCACTCTCCAGCGATGGGAAGTCGAATACGGGCCACGGTAATCCCGTTTTAGCGTAAAAATCCACGTGTCGAAAAAACGAAGGGTAAAAAACTTACGAGACCCGATTGAGATTATGGTTGTCCTTTTTGGGCATTAATCTATCCGTTGACGGCTGAAAGCTGTCAAAGCCGTAGAACTCATCGAGGCCTTCGTTTTGACAGCTTATTGTTGGGTGTGTTTCCAACCCCATCGAACCAAAGGAAATGAAGGAACCAAGCACCTCCCTTGTGCCTGCCGAACCATGGCAAAGCCATTTGCCACCGAACCAGGACACCACCATTCAAGCATCGGTCCGGCCTCACTACCGGTCCAAACACCACATCTCCATACCGAATGGACCACCATTACCGAACCAACTACACCCGGACCATCTATCTGCCGAACCAACCTCCCCCATGCTCCACCGAACCAGGTGACCACCGGACCAACACCTCATAACCTCTCCATACCGAACCAACTCCAAGACCTCAACGCGGCCGGACCAAGGAACGCCGAACCAGATGCGCCAGGCCAGATTGCTTCAGCCCAGGCCCACCAGTAGCTATATACATCCAAGACCCCTGCCCCCAACCTCACTCTATAAATAGAGGGGCAGGGGTACAACAATGGCAGACAAGTTTGAGAGCTCAAGCACGGAAGGAACTTTCAAACAACTTTCTTATACTTGTATACAAAGCTTTGTACTTGTAATTTGAAAGAGAAAGGAGAATAACATATAAAGTGGACGTAGGCACGTTCGGGCCGAACCACTATAAATCTTTGTGTCTTTTACAGTTTAGCCCCTGTTTTTTACTTATTTGCGTAAACATCCCAAATCACTAGGAACAACATAAAATCAACTAATTCATGACTTTGAGGTGTTTGCCCATTTTTTGTGCAAACATTTTTGGTGCTTTCACTGAGAATTGAACTCAGGAGCTTCAGCTTCCCTCATTCAACCTTCTTTCCCAATAGCACCCTTCATTGCCTAGGAAACATGACTTCCAGGCCGAGAAAAGACGCCAACAAGGGAAAGAACGTTGCAACCAGCAGCGCTCCAGATCCAGCGGATCCAAATCAAGAGAACCATCCCACTACAACAGCAATGCCAAATGTAGATCAGGCAATTCCGACAGCCCCTGCCGCCGAACAACCGGCAGCAATCACTAGGGCAGACCTAGACAGAGTTGTGGTTGAAGTGACTAACCGCTTCGCATCCCAACAAGAAGCTTTGGTGAACCAACTCATGTCACGCTTGAGGGATGCCGAAGATCCAACCGCAATACGGAATCATGGGGTGAGTCTCAATCTGGAGGATCTCAGAGACAACAAAGGTCTTCCCTCTTCTAAGAAGCTATCAACAGGAACAACAATGATAGGGGCCGCGCCTGGACTCAGCCCGTACTCTGACTCGAGGAAGCGCTTGGAACCGAACCCAATGGGGGAGGCACCAGGCGAGGGTCGGATGTAGCTGAGCCAGTCATGCCGCCTAATCATAGAAACCCCGCTGAACGGAGCCGAGCTAGAACCCAGCCCGAAGTTTACACCATGGAAATGCTCGAAACAGAACCCCACAGGGGAAGATCAAGGCGGGGGCAACTGTAGCTGGTCCTAGCATGCATCCGAGCAGCCAAAGACAGCCACTGGATAACGTCTGAAGTGATAGGCTATACCATCCTTACAGGTCATATGGACGAGATCGATCCCGCAGGGAAGAACCAAGCTCATTTTTGTCCGCTCCAAATTCTGATGAAAGAATGGCACGATTATTCAAGGAATGCGTCCGACGGCAGAAAAGAGATCGAGGGATAGGCGCTAGGGTAACCAGCCCTTTCACCCATGACATCGAAACCGCCATCACCCCTCGAGAATGGAAAATGCCAACGATGGAACCGTACAAGGGAACTTCCGGCCCCGTTGTACACCTGCAAAGGTACACACAACATATGCTCATGAGCGGGGCAACGGAAGGAGTATTATGCAAATGCTTTCCACTATTTTTAGCAGATCTAGCTACCTCCTGGTTCTGCCATCTACCCCAAGGATCCATCAGTTCATGGGAAATGTTGAAGGAAAAGTTCATTAGCCAATTCCGCATTCATGTGGAACAACTCAAGGATGCTTATTCTCTATCCAATGTCAAACAGAAATCCGGAGAGACACTGCAACAATATCTAACCCGGTTCAACGCCGCAGCGGCCGTAGTCCAAGATGCCGATGAAAAACTCACCCTAATGGCCCTCTGTAGTGGTGTGCACCCAGATACCAAGTTTGCTAGAAGACTAACTAAAGGAAAACCAGCTACCTTGCCCGATTTCTTCCATGAAGCTGGGAAGTACATGAGACTCGAAGAGGCTTCCACTGAAAGGCAGACAGGACCACAGGCTAAGACGGCCCATGGAAACGCCCCCGCCGCAGCGAAGGACATTCGGAGAAACGACTCCAGAGACAATGCAGGGGGCAAGAAGGGAGAAAAGCGCTTGTACCGACCAGGACCGAGATTCGACGCGTAAACTCCCTTGAATGAAACAGTCGAGAACATCTTCCTGGCCACCCAAGACGAATTTACATACAAGCGCCCCCCGTACAAGAAAGAGTCTGATCGCGCAATCCAGTCCGGAAAATTCTGCCATTTCCACGAATCTCATGGGCACGATACCAATGAATGCCGCCGTCTCCGAGATCTAATTGAAGAACACATCAGGAGAAAGAAGCTGGAACGCTATGTAAAGGGCCAGGACAGGATTCCAGCTCCCGCCAAGGAAAACCCAGGGCAGCTCCACCCAGAAACAGGCGGAGGAAACCGCAACACCAGCGGTTCCAGCCAAGAGAAGATAGTGGTTCATACAATACTTGGGGGGCCACACATCGCCGACAAGAGCTGGGCAGAAATGGAAAGATATGGAAACTCACTCAGAAACGAGGGAAACTGCGTCAATTCTGTTATGGAAGAACGCCACCCTAAGCGGAAGGAAAATAATGACATCACATTCAGTGGGCGCGACCTAGAAGGAAGGCAGTACCCACACATGGACCCATTGGTCATCTCTGCCTGGTTCGGTCCAGCCGAAGTTTTCCGAATTTTAATAGACACTGGAAGCTCAGTGAATATACTGTTCAAGCATGCTTTCGACAAAATGAAGCTGTCAATGAAGGATATTTCCCCCTGCAACAAACCGCCACACGGTTTCACTGGAGAAGCAAAGATGCCCCTTGGACAATTGGATCTCTTTGTTGAATTGGGAAGTCATCCCCGCTCCACCGTTCGGAAACAGACATTCGTGTTGATAGACAATCATTCAGCCTACAACGCCTTTTTGGGAAGGCCAGCTCTGTCCGACTTCCGAATTGTCCTAGCTCCATGGTGTCTGAAGATGAAATTTCCAACAGATGACGGAATAGGAGAAGTGGAGGGAGATCAAGACGCTGCTCGAGACTGCTATGTAACCGAACTTCGCAATAACCGCAGGAAAGATAAAAGGAAGAATGCAGAGACTGTTCTCTGCATGAAAAGCTTGGAAGCATAGCAACTAAAGAAAGCCCTTCCTCTTCGATATACCAGTGATCCCTTCAACGAGTTAGACCCTAGGGACAAAGAGGAGGAGGACGCCGCCGAGCCTGTAGAGGCTATGGAATTTGTACCTGTAGACAAATGCGACCCAAGTAAACTACTGAGAATCGGATCTCAGTTAAGAGCAGAATTGAAAAACCAACTCATTGATTTTCTTCGCGACAACATGGATGTATTTGCATGGACGCACGCTGATATGACTGGAATCTCCCCGGACATAGCATGCCACGCACTAAACATCGATCCTACCAAGGTACCGGTAAAGAAAAAGAAGAGAAGTATGCGGGCAGAACGATCAGCAGCCCTCGAGGAAGAAGTAAAGAACTTACTTGCCAATGACTTCATACGTGAAGCCGTCTACCCGGAATGGATCGCCAACCCGGTACTGGTAAAGAAAGCTAATGGGAAGTGGCGAACATGCATCGATTTCTCCAACTTAAATGACGCTTTCCCGAAAGACTGCTTCCCACTCCCCCGAATCGACCAACTCGTGGACAGCACTGCCGGACACGAACTTTTATCCTTTATGGACGCATACTCAGGATATAACCAGATCCCTATGCACGCCCCCGATCAGGACCACACAAGCTTCATCACTGACCGAGGATTGTACTGCTACAAGGTAATGCCATTTGGACGTAAAAACGCCGGAGCTACTTATCAGCGCCTCGTCAACAAGATGTTTGCAGAACTGATAGGACGAACTATGGAAGTTTATGTGGATGACATGCTGGTAAAATCGAGGAAAGCCAACAACCATATAAACCATCTGGACGAGATGTTTCAAGTACTTCGCCAATATGGAATGAAGCTGAACCCTCTAAAGTGCTCCTTCGGAGTATCATCGGGAAAGTTTTTGGGATTCATCGTCCATGCCAGGGGGATTGAAGCAAACCCCGAACAAGTCCGGCCTTGCAAGATATCAAGATACCATCCACTCGAAAAGGGATGTAAAGCCTAAACGGAAAAGTGGCCGCCCTAAGCCGGTTCATCTCTAAAGCAACTGACAAATGCATTCCTTTCTTCGAAGCTTTGAAGAAAGACAAAGGAAAATTTGAATGGACCGATGAGTGTTCAAAAGCCTTCCTTAACCTAATCAAACACCTCCAGTGGCCACCAGTACTCTCAACTCCTAATGAAGGCGAAGAACTATACCTATACCTTGCTGTGTCACCACATGCCCTAAGCGCCGCTTTGGTAAGAGAAGAAAACCGCACACAACGGCCAGTGTACTTCATAAGCAAAAGGTTCACGGGAGCAGAAGCCCGGTATCCCAAAATCGAGAAACTGGCGTACTGTTTACTAATTGCATCAAGGAAGCTGTGACACTATTTCCAATCCCATCCCATCAGAGTCCTAACCGACTAACCATTAAGGCAAGTTCTCCATCGTCTTGACACCTCTGGGTGACTGCTCAAGTGGTGCATCGAGTTAAGCCAATATGATATCACTTACCATCCTCGCACTGCCATCAAGGGACAAGCCATAGCCGATTTCATCGCCGAATTCACTATCAACGAAGGCAGGGAGCAGCCCGAAATAACAAAGGACATCAAGTGGAGTCTCTTTGTGGACGGAGCATCGAACGAACAAGGCTCGGGGGCAGGCGTTGTGATCATCACTCCCAGGGGAAGAAAGCTGCGTTATGCACTAAGGCTGGAATTCGCTGCCACCAACAATGATGCCGAATATGAAGCAGTAATAGCCGCATTAGAGCTCGCCCTGAAAATCGGAGTCAGTTCCTTATATCTTCATAGTGATTCACAACTCATCATAAATCAAATACTAGGGGAGTTCCAGGTTCGAGGAGAGCGGCTCACGGCATATCTGAAAAAGAACAAGCGGCTGCTCAATCAATTGGAGCACTACTCGATCAAACACATTCCTCGAGAAGAAAATCGAGAGGCCGACGAGCTGGAAAAACAAGCTAGCATGGGAAATGATACCACTTCTGGAACGATAACTGTCTCAAGGCTACTAACCCCTAGCTTCGAGCAAGTAAATCTGATAGCTGCAAACAAAGGACGACACCCTACCCGACGGGGGAAATGAAATTAAGAAAATCCTAAGGAAAGCTTCCCGCTACACGATACAAGAAAGCATCCTCTATCGGCGTAGCTTCTCTAACCCCTTATTGAGGTGCGTTGCTGAAAGAGAGGCCAAGGAAATTCTATCCAATATCCACCAGGGAAGTTGTGGAGACCACACCGGAGGGAAGACCCTTGCAAAGAAGATCCTCCGATATGGGTATTTCTGGCCCACCTTGAAAAAAGATGCTTTGGACTTCGTCAGAAGATGCGACAGATGTCAGAAATTTGCTAAGATTCCTCGACTACCAACCAATGAAATTACTCAAATGACCAGCCCTTGGCCCTTTGCAGTATGGGGAATTGACTTAATTGGCGAACTGCCAGAAGGCCGAGGCGGAGCCAAATATGCTATAGTGGCGGTCGACTATTTCACCAAATGGGTGGAGGCGGAACCACTAAATAAAATATCTTCGACAAAAGTTATCAACTTCTTGATCAAAAATATTATGTGCAGGTACGGAGTCCCACTCAAGATCATATCAGACAACGGACTTCAATTTGACAGCGAAGAATTCGCCGATTGGTGCCAAGAGCACGGGATTCACAAAAGCTTCTCATCTGTAGCTTATCCTCAAGCAAACGGCCAAGTCGAGGCTGTCAACAAAATCCTCAAGACTCTAGTCAAGAAGAAGCTTGAAAAGAAGGCGCTTGGGTGGACGAACTTCCTATAGCACTTTGGGCCTACCGCACATCCTTGAGAACATCAACAGGGCATACTCCTTTCTCTTTGGCATACGGATCAGAGGCAATGCTCCCAGTTGAGACTATTGTGCCTTCCCACCGTAGGATCCACTACAACCCAGAAGAAAACGAAGAACTCCTCCACATGTCTTTCGATCTAATTGAGGAGAGAAGAAATGATGCAGCACTCAAAGCAGCAGCTCACAGACAAAAAGTGGCAGCACTATACAACCCCAAAGTCAAATATCGCAGCTTACAAGAAGTAGATCTTGTCCTCAAGCGAATCTTTCCACGCCCAGGAGCGCTGGATCCAATCTAGGACGGACCATATGTAATTCATAAAGATCTCCACAACGGAGCTTACATTTTGTCAACAGTGGACGGAGAGGTGTTCTAGAGGGCATGGAACATCCGACACCTCCGTCGATACTTTTCTTAACTTGTACTGCCCATATGAAGTGAATTAACAAAGAGAATCAGTGGACGTAGGCATTTTCGTGCCAAACCACTTTAAAAAACTTGGGTCTTGTTAACTTGTTCCTTTATATCTTGGCTACCTGTTAAGCTTTATCCTTTACTGTTGAACAAAATCCTTTGCAGGTGACATTTCAAGTCAGAACTTCACAACACAACTCCACCTGGACAAAATCTAACAGGTACGCTACGATCCTATGCCCTCTCCAATGAGACACTTTGCTCCGTTATCCCTCTACCGCGAGTTAACTCATTGTTTCCTCGGCCCTTAAAGCCGACTGTAATAAGCCGAGTATAAGTCATCATAAAAAAGGCCGACTATAGCCGATGGCAGCTCATTACAGCCATTCGGCTCGCCGGCGACTGTGAACCGATCATAAGCCCCAACATAAGGTGTGGCCAGCCAGGGGCAGTTCACAGTTGACGATCGGCCCCCACGCTAGCCGGCCACAGTAAATCGAATAATACCCGCGATTACGGGCCATAAAGGCCCGGGTAGTTACTGTGCGCGATCGGCTCCGATGTGTCTTAAGTGCGGCTGTGGTAGAAAATAAAACTCCCCGCAAAGGCGTAAGATGGGTGACAAATGTCTCCAAGACCCACAGCTAGGGAAAGTGACTACAAAACCCGTTTGCCACGAACTTAAGCACATCGACGGCCTTCTGTGACTGGAAGTTTTACTTTTCCTATATTTCCATTTCATTTAAAACTTTTCTCCTGTTCTCCGTAACGGTGCTTGAAAGTACGGGACATGAAATAAGGAACGCTCGCTAATGGGAACAGAAACTTACAATCGGATGACGAGACACTCATCAAGCATTTCGTGCTTAGTCTTATAGGAGGCACAAAGTGGCCGTCCACAGCCGAAACATGAAGGGCGGTACTCTCTTCTCTTGTACATGAACATGTAACTATAACTTATTCATACATCACACTAACATTGCAAAACGTGAAATTATATTACAAGCAGAAGCTTAATGTCAATCATAATCAAATCACAGGCATATGCATGGTTATGTTTCTTATACAACACATCAAAAGCCATGACAGCGTTCAAAATATAACAGAATCAGCTCGTGTTATAAAATTACGTAGAGTCGTTCAATGGCATGATTACAATCCGAAAATACACTAATGTTTTTGACTAAGTATAGACAGTAAAGTCAAGAAAACCAAAAACTATACGGATCGGATCAAGTAGCCAACTGCATTAGTGCTCCGCCCTCATCTTACTAGCTCTCCGAATCTACTTGACGGCAGGATCGGAGCTCCCAGCATGTTGACCAGAAGTCCCACCTGTCCAATTCAGAAAAAAGAGTCCATTAAAACCGGCAACGAACGATCAGGTTATGAAAAGCTAAAAAGAGAAAACTCACCAACACCTGCTTCTTGGTCCTCATCCCCCAACTGCACACCGGCTTCCTCCGCAGCGAGTAGTCGCATCCCCTCCTTCACCGCTACCTTCTTCTCCTTTGAAAACTGGGCAGTAACCTTATCTATACTGAATGCCGCTCCACCTTCCTTCTTTGCATCGGCCCTGGCCTCCTCCAAAGCCCGGAGATATATCCTGGCCATGATCCGGGGATAGTCATCCATCCAGGATAGATTACCCTGCTTCCAGGTACGGAAGTACATGTCCTGCAACATCTCATCCATCATCCCCTCATTCTCCTCAAACTCCTTCACCCGGGCCTCTAAGGACCGCAACTTAGCGATGGCAACATCCCTCTCTCGCCGTTATCTCGAGCACTCAGCCTGAAGGGATCTCCTCATCTCCTCCATCTCTTCTTTCAACTTGGCTTGAGCAAGTTCTGCAGCTTCGAGCCTCCCAGATATTTCTTCAACCTACTCAGGCCCACCAGATGCGCCAGGCCAGATTGCTTCAGCCCAAGCCCACCGGCAGCTATATACAAAGTTTAGAGTTGCAACTGGTTGGGGGCAGGGGTCTTAAATGTATATAGCTGCTGGTGGGACTGGGCTGAAGCAATCTGGCCTGGCGCATCTGGTTCGGCATGCCTTGGTCCGGCCGCGTTGAGGTCTTGGGGTTGGTTCGGTATGGAGAGGTTATGAGGTATTGGTCCGGTGGTCACCTGGTTCGGTGGAGTAGGGGGTGGTTGGTTCGGTAGATAGATGGTCCGGGTGTAGTTGGTTCGTTAATGGTGGTCCATTCGGTATGGAGATGTGGTGATTGGACCGGTAGTGAGGTCGGACCGATGCTTGAATGGTGGTGTCCTGGTTCGGTGGCAAATGGCTTTGCCTTGGTTCGGCAGGCACAAGGGAGGTGCTTGGTTCCTTCTTTTCCTTTGGTTCAATGCGGTTGGAAACACACCCAACATTTGCCCCCCAAATTGTGGCATATGCCGGCATATGTCGCGCTTTGTTTTCTCGTGGTTTGGATAGCTTCATTCGGTTTTTGAGTGCCGAACCGGTTGGTCCGGTTATCTTGGGCTCGCCTATAAGTAAGGGAGTCACACCTTCGTTATTTCCTACCGAGTGTGATAGCCGAATCCACCGAGTGCCTAATCAACCATAACTGTACCAAACAGCCGAATCAAACGAGTACAGTAGCTCTCCTAACTGCCGAACCTGGTGAGCTGCCGAATGAACCCATACACCTGAATTGCCGAATGAAAATGTGTATTGGTAATGCCGAATGAGATTTTGCTTCGTATTGCCGAATGAGATTTTGCTTCGTATTGCCAAATGAAATTTTGCTTCGTATTGCCGAATGAAATTTTGCTTCGTATTGCCGAATGGACTTTTATGCATGGGTTATGAGTGAAATTTTTCGACTTGCATATGCTTGTTTGTTTATATTTCTGCACTTCTTGTTCTAACAACACGTCTTTCGCTTTTATGTTTGTAGACAAATGTCTCAAAGAGTAGAAACCCGATCCGATAAACGGAAGTCTAAGGGCGAAGGAGAGTCTTCTTCCGTGCCCCCAGCCCAACCAGGACCGGCGCGACATGGACCTGCCCCGAGGTCGTTAGTGGATGGGTACGGTCCCCAGGAACTTCTGGTCTCCCCTCCCGATTGCTTTCCTAGCTCCCTAAAGGAGGAACAACTCGATGTTATATCTCATTCTTTCGGAATAGATAGAGCGCGCATGCTATTGCCAGGGGAAGGAGTGATGCCGTATGACCCTCCCGAAGGCTCCTTTACTTACAGCAGATATCATTGCATGTGTGGTGCTATCCCGCCCCTCAACGCCTGGATAGTTAGCTTTATTACATATCTGAAGGTGGCTCCATTCCAGCTTCAGCCTAACTCCTACGCCATTCTGGTGAGTCTTTTCATCATCTTTCAGAGGAAATATGGGCGTCCCCTTCCAACCGGGAGATCCGGTATCTGTACAACTTGAGAGGCTACAAGAAGGGGTCCCCATATATCAGTTTGGAAGCGGCCGTGCTCTTCAAGCCTGTTCTGGATTTGTACTCGAAGTTCAGTATGTTCAAGAAGGAATGGTTTTTTATTAGGGATGACCTTGTTTCTTTCCACCTTTTCACTTCCGGCTGTAAGTTGAACTTCATTTACATTTTCCTTGTCCCGATCACAATGCTTCCTCTTATATGCTTTTATTTCTTGCTAGCAACAGGTGGCTTTGCGGTTGTGGAGAATGATTCCTTGGCGCGGATGGCTGCTGAAATAAAGGTTATTTCGGGAAGGGATAGGTCGACCTCTTACTTGATCAGGAACGCCACTCTCCTGGAGTATAACTTGATTCTGCCACATCAATCTGTGGTTAAACAGAGAGATACAGCCATGGAGAGGGCTGCTAAAGCTAAGGACGGGGCTACTGCGAAGAGTAGCAAGAAGAGACCTTTCTCGGTACCTCCAGCCGTTGGGGGAAAGAAGCTTAAGAAGTCGGATGGACCTTCTCCCAGTACATGTCCAGATATTCCGGAGGAGGAAGGTGGAGAGGAGGAAAGAGACGAAGAGGAGAGCGGAGGAGATGGAGAAGGTGAAGGACAAGGTGGTAGTGGTGCCGGGGTTTTGTCTTCTGAGCAGGCAGGGGAGATCCAGGAGTGGACGGATGATGCCTTCCGCCGGGCTTTTGAAGGGTTGGAGGAAGGATCAGCCTCGGTGAAGAAGGCAAAGGAGGTTGACAAGGCTGGGGCTGGCGTCGATCCATTCCCTAAGAGTTCTTTAGCTGAGGTGGCTCCAACGATTCAAGGTGAACTCTTGACTTCTGCAGATTCCATTTATGATAGGGACTTAGGAATATTTTATGCTTCGCTTCAGTCCTGGACTGAGATTCAGGACTTATTGCAGTATTCTCCTTCTCCGCAGGGTTTGTATAACAGACGTGCCTTCTCATTCTTTTTAAGTTAACATATTTCTTGAATTATGGACCCTTGTATGTTCGTAACACTTTGTTCTTTATCACAGGGGCAGGCGAGGTGGCCAAAACTTCAGACGTTCGACGCCGCCTTGAACAATACAAGTTACTCAGGGCCTCTGCCCAGCCTAAGCCTCCCACTAGTCGTCCAGGAGACGTAGTTAGCTACCGTCCTCTTCTTGGGGTCATTGAAGAGAGTATTCAGAAAAAGAAGAGGAGCCGCTCCTTATGTGAATCTTCACCCGTTCCGCAGCTTCCACCTCAACCTATTCATGATATCACGGAAGAAGACACTGAACATATTCCCTCCCCACATCCGTCTGAAAATCCTACCGTCATCCGCATAAAACTTCCCGACGTGCCTCGCAATCCCTTTGCCGGCCACCCGGATTTGGACCCCATCTCTCAGGATATCTTATTTGACGAGGCCACGGGTGAGCATCTTCTCCCCCGCAATCCTATGGTTCGGGTTCTTGATGAGGCTAAGTCCCTAGATCTGGATCTGCTCACTACTCGGATAGCTGCTATGGGGAACGAAGCCAAGGCCAACATTGACCGGGTCGCGAAGGAGGCCAAGAAGTTAATGGAACATCATGCTCGATTGGCCAAGGCTGGGGAGGAGATAGGGAGTGCCAATATAAGGCTGCGGTTAGTGGTCGCTGATCAGGCCAAGCAACTTGCCGACCAGGCTATTCAAATTTCGCAGCATGAAGCCGACTCCCGACGACTGAAGAAGACCATGGAGGAGGCTAGCAGAGCCGAGTTGTGGAAAATGGAGGCCGCTTGCAAGAAGCGCATTGACATGACCATTACCACGGTTGATGAGGTTAGGAGGGCGGATCTTGAGCAGGTTGAAGAAATATCTGGGAGGCTCGAAGCTGCAGAACTTGCTCAAGCCAAGTTGAAAGAAGAGATGGAGGAGATGAGCAGATCCCTTCAGGCTGAGTGCTCGAGATACCGACGGGAGAGGGATGTTGCCGTCGCTAAGTTGCGGTCCTCAGAGGCCCGGGTGAGGGAGTTTGAGGAGAATGAGGGGATGATGGATAAGATGCTGCAAGACGTGTACTTCCGTACCTGGAAGCGGGGTAATCTATCCTGGATGGATGACTATCCCCGGATCATGGCCGGGATATATCTCCGGACTTTGGAGGAGGCCAGGGCCGATGCAGAGAAGGAAGGTGGAGCGGCATTCAGTATGGATAAGGTTACTGCCCAGTTTTCAAAGGAGGAGAAGGTAGCGGTGAAGGAGGGGATGCGACTACTCGCTGCGGAGGAAGCTGGTGTGCAGTTGGGGGATGAGGACCAAGAAGCAGGTGTTGGTGAGTTTTCTCTTTTTAGCTTTTCATAACTTGATCGTTCGTTGCCGGTTTTAATGGACTCTTTTTTCTGAATTGGATCCTGCCGTCAAGTAGATTCGGAGAGCTAGTAAGATGAGGGCGGAGCACTGATGCAGTTGGCTACTTGATCCGATCCGTATAGTTTTTTGTTTTCTTGACTTTCCTGTCTATACTTAGTCAAAAACATTAGTGTATTTTCGGATTGTAATCATGCCATTGAACGACTCTACGTAATTTTATAACACGAGCTGATTTTGTTATATTTTGAATGCTGTCATGGCTTTTGATGTGTTGTATAAGAAACATAAGCATGCATATGCCTGTGATTTGATTGTGATTGACATTAAGCTTCTACTTGTAATATAATTTCACGTTTTGCAATGTTAGTGTGATGTATGAATAAGTTACAGTTACATGTTCATGCACAAGAGAAGAGAGTACCGCCCTTCATGTTTCGGCTGTGGACGGCCACTTTGTGCGTCCTGTAAGACTAAGCACGGAATACTTGATGAGTGTCTCGTCATCCGATTGTAAGTTTCTGTTCCCATTAGCGAGCGTTCCCTATTTCATGTCCTGTACTTTCAAGCACCGTTACGGAGAACAGGAGAAAAGTTTTAAATGAAATGGAAATATAAAAAGTAAAACTTCCAGTCACGGAAGGCCGTCGATGTGCTTAAGTTCGTGGCAAACGGGTTTTGTAGTCACTTTCCCTAGCTGTGGGTCTTGGAGACATTTGTCACCCATCTTATGCCTCTGCGGTGAGTTTTCTTTTCTACCACAGCCGCACTTAAGACACATCGAAGCCGATCGCGCACAGTAACTACCCGGGCCATTATGGCCCGTAATCGCGGGTATTATTCGATTTACTGTGGCCGGCTAGCGTGGGGGCCGATCGTCAACTGTGAACTGCCCCTGGCTGGCCACACCTTATGTTGGGGCTTATGATCGGTTCACAGTCGCCGGCGAGCCGAATCTGTAATAAGCTGCCATCGGCTATAGTCGGCCTTTTTTATGATGACTTATTCTCGGCTTATTACAGTCGGCTTTAAGGGCCGAGGCAAACAATGAGTTAACTCGCGGTAGAGGGATACCGGGGCAAAGTGTCTCATTGGCGAGGGCATAGGATCGTAGCGTACCTGTTAGATTTTGTCCAGGTGGAGTTGTGTTGTGAAGTTCTGACTTGAAATGTCACCTGCAAAGGATTTTGTTCAACAGCAAAGGATAAAGCTTAACAGGTTGCTAAGATATAAAGGAACAAGTTAACAAGAGCCAAGTTTTTTAAAGTGGTTCGGCACGAAAATTCCTACGTCCACTAATTCTCTTTGTTAATTCACTTCATATGGGCAGTACAAGTTAAGAAAAGTATCGACGGAGGTGTCGGATGTTCCATGCCCTCTAGAACACCTCTCCGTCCACTGTTGACAAAATGTAAGCTCCATTGTGGAGATCTTTATGAATTACATATGGTCCGTCCCAGATTGGATCCAGCGCTCCTGGGCGCGGAAAGATTCGCTTGAGGACAAGATCTCCTTCTTGTAAGCTGCGATGTTTGACTTTGGGGTTGTATAGTGCTGCCACTTTTTGTCTGTGAGCTGCTGCTTTGAGTGATGCATCATTTCTTCTCTCCTCAATTAGATCCAAAGACATGTGGAGGAGTTCTTCGTTTTCTTCTGGGTTGTAGTGGATCCTACGGTGGGAAGGCACAATAGTCTCAACTGGGAGCATTGCCTCTGATCCGTATGCCAAAGAGAAAGGGGTATGCCCTGTTGATGTTCTGAAGGATGTGCGGTAGGCCCAAAGTGTTGTAGGAAGTTCGTCCACCAAAGCGCCTTTTGACTTTTCAAGCTTCTTCTTGACTAGAGTCTTGAGGATTTTGTTGGCAGCCTCGACTTGGCCGTTTGCTTGAGGATAAGCTACAGATGAGAAGCTTTTGTGAATCTCGTGCTCTTGGCACCAATCGGTGAATTTTTCGCTGTCAAATTGAAGTCCGTTGTATGATATGATCTTGAGTGGGACTCCGTACCTGCACATAATATTTTTGATCAAGAAGTTGATAACTTTTGTCGAAGATATTTTATTTAGTGGTTCCGCCTCCACCCATTTGGTGAAATAGTCAACCGCCACTATAGCATATTTGGCTCCGCCTCGGCCTGGTGGCAGTTCGCCAATTAAGTCAATTCCCCATACTGCAAAGGGCCTAGGGCTGGTCATTTGAGTAATTTCATTGGCTGGTAGTCGAGGAATCTTAGCAAATTTCGGACATCTGTCGCATCTTCTGACGAAGTCCAAAGCATCTTTGTTCAAGGTGGGCCAGAAATACCCATATCGGAGTATCTTCTTTGCCAGGGTCTGCCCTCCGGTGTGGTCTCCACAACTTCCCTGGTGGATATTGGATAGAATTTCCTTGGCCTCTCTTTCAGAAACGCACCACAATAAGGGGTTAGAGAAGCCACGCCGATAGAGGATGCCTTCTTGTATCGTGTAGCGGGAAGCTTTCCTTAGGATTTTCTTAATTTCATTTCCCCCGTCGGGTAGGGTGCCGTTTTGTAATTATTCCCGGATAGGGGTCATCCATGTTTCTCCTTTGTTTGCAGCTATCAGATTTACTTGCTCGAAGCTCGGGGTTAGTAGCCTTGAGACAGTTATCGTTCCAGAAGTGGTATCATTTCCAATGCTAGCTTGTTTTGCCAGCTCGTCGGCCTCTCGATTTTCTTCTCGAGGAATGTGTTTGATCGAGTAGTGCTCCAATTGATTGAGCAGCCGCTTGGTCTTTTTAAGATATGCCGTGAGCCGCTCTCCTCGAACCTGGAACTCCCCTAGTATTTGATTTACGATGAGTTGTGAATCACTATGAAGACATAAGGAACTGACTCCGATTTCCAGGGCAAGCTCTAATCCGGCTATTACTGCTTCATATTCGGCATCATTGTTAGTGGCAGCTAATTCCAGCCTTAGTGCATAATGCAGCTTTCTTCCCCTGGGAGTGATGATCACAACGCCTGCCCCCGAGCCTTGTTCGTTCGATGCTCCATCCACAAAGAGACTCCACTTGATGTCCTTTGTTATTTCGGGCTGCTCCCTGCCTTCGTTGATAGTGAATTCGGCGATGAAATCGGCTATGGCTTGTCCCTTGATGGCAGTGCGAGGATGGTAGGTGATATCATATTGGCTTAACTCGATGCACCACTTGAGCAGTCGCCCAGAGGTGTCAGGACGATGGAGCACTTACCTCAATGGTTGGTAGGTTAGGACTCTGATGGGATGGGATTGGAAATAGTGTCGCAGCTTCCTTGATGCAATTAGTAAACAGTACGCCAGTTTCTCGATTTTGGGATACCGGGCTTCTGCTCCCATGAACCTTTTGCTTATGAAGTACACTGGCCATTGTGTGCGGTTTTCTTCTCTTACCAAAGCGGCGCTTAGGGCATGTGGTGACACAGCAAGTTATAGGTATAGTTCTTCGCGTTCATTAGGAGTTGAGAGTACTGGTGGCCGCTGGAGGTGTTTGATTAGGTTAAGGAAGGCTGTTGAACACTCATCGGTCCATTCAAATTTTCCTTTGTCTTTCTTTAGAGCTTCGAAGAAAGGAATGCATTTGTCAGTTGCTTTGGAGATGAACCGGCTTAGGGCGGCCACTTTTCCGTTTAGGCTTTGCATCTCTTTTCGAGTGGATGGTATCTTGATATCTTGCAAGGCCCGGACTTGTTCGGGGTTTGCTTCAATCCCCGTGGCATGGACGATGAATCCCAAAAACTTTCCCGATGATACTCCGAAGGAGCACTTTAGAGGGTTCAGCTTCATTCCATATTGGCGAAGTACTTGAAACATCTCGTCCAGATGGTTTATATGGTTGTTGGCTTTGCTCGATTTCACCAGCATGTCATCCACATAAACTTCCATAGTTCGTCCTATCAGTTCAGCAAACATCTTGTTGACGAGGCGCTGATAAGTAGCTCCGGCGTTTTTAAGTCCTAATGGCATTACCTTGTAGCAGTACAATCCTCGGTCAGTGATGAAGCTTGTGTGGTCCTGATCGGGGGCGTGCATAGGGATCTGGTTATATCCTGAGTATGCGTCCATAAAGGATAAAAGTTCGTGTCCGGCAGTGCTGTCCACGAGTTGGTCGATTCGGGGGAGTGGGAAGCAGTCTTTCGGGAAAGTGTCATTTAAGTTGGAGAAATCGATGCATGTTCGCCACTTCCCATTAGCTTTCTTTACCAGTATCCAGGTTGGCAATCCATTCCGGGTAGACGGCTTCACGTATGAAGTCATTGGCAAGTAAGTTCTTTACTTCTTCCTCGAGGGCTGCTGATCGTTCTGCCCCTATACTTCTCTTCTTTTGCTTTACCGGTACCTTGGTAGGATCGATGTTTAGTGCGTGGCATGCTATGTCCGGGGAGATTCCAGTCATATCAGCGTGCGTACATGCAAATACATCCATGTTGTGGCGAAGAAAATCAATGAGTTGGTTTTTCAATTCTGCTCTTAACTGAGATCCGATTCTCAGTAGTTTACTTGGGCCGCGTTTGTCTACAGGTACAAATTCCATAGCCTCTGCAGGCTCGGCGGTGGCCTCCTCCTCTTTGTCCCTAGGGTCTAACTCATTGCACTTGTATATCGAAGAGGAGGGGCTTTCTTTAGTTGCTATGCTTCCAAGCTTTTCATGCAGAGAACAGTCTCTGCATTCTTCCCTTTATCTTTCCTGCGGTTATTGTGAAGTTCGGTTACATAGCAGTCTCGAGTAGCATCTTGATCTCCCTCCACTTCTCCTATTCCGTCATCTGTTGGAAATTTCATCTTCAGACACCATGGGGCTAGGACAATTTGGAAGTCGGACAGAGCTGGCCTTCCCAAAAAGGCGTTGTAGGCTAAATGATTGTCTATCAACACGAATGTCTGTTTCCGAACGGTGGAGCGGGGATGACTTTCCAATTCAACAAAGAGATCCAATTGTCCAAGGGGCAACTTTGCTTCTCCAGTGAAACCGTGTAGCGGTTTGTTGCAGGGGGAAACGTCCTTCATTGACAGCTTCATTTTGTCGAAAGCATGCTTGAACAGTATATTCACTGAGCTTCCAGTGTCTATTAAAATTCGGAAAACTTTGGCTGGACCGAACCAGGCAGAGATGACCAATGGGTCCATGTGTGGGTACTGCCTTCCTTCTAGGTCGTGCCCACTGAATGAGATGTCATTATTTTCCTTCCGCTTAGGGTGGCGTTCTTCCATAACAGAATTGACGCAGTTTCCCTCGTTTCTGAGTGAGTTCCATATCTTTCCATTTCTGCCCAGCTCTTGTCGGCGATGTGTGGCCCCCCAGATATTGTATGAACCACTATCTTCTCTTGGCTGGAACCGCTGGTGTTGCGGTTTCCTCCGCCTGTTTCTGGGTGGAGCTGCCCTGGGTTTTCCTTGGCGGGAGCTGGAATCCTATCCTGGCCCTTTACATAGCGTTCCAGCTTCTTTCTCCTGATGTGTTCTTCAATTAGATCTCGGAGATGGCGGCATTCATTGGTATCGTGCCCATGAGATTCGTGGAAACGGCAGAATTTTCCGGACTGGATTGCGCGATCTAACTCTTTCTTGTACGGGGGGCGCTTGTATGTAAGTTCGTCCTGGGTGGCCAGGAAGATGTTCTCGACTGTTTCATTCAAGGGAGTGTAAGCGTCGAATCTTGGTCCTGGTCGGTACAAGCGCTTTTCTCCCTTCTTGCCCCCTGCATTGTCTCTGGAGTCGTTTCTCCGAATGTCCTTCGCTGCGGCGGGGGCGTTTCCATGGGCCGTCTTAGCCTGTGGTCCTGTCTGCCTTTCAGTGGCAGCCTCTTCGAGTCTCATGTACTTCCCAGCTTCATGGAAGAAATCGGGCAAGGTAGCTGGTTTTCCTTTAGTTAGTCTTCTAGCAAACTTGGTATCTGGGTGCACACCACTACAGAGGGCCATTAGGGTGAGTTTTTCATCGGCATCCTGGACTGCGGCCGCTGCGGCGTTGAACCGGGTTAGATATTGTTGCAGTGTCTCTCCGAATTTCTGTTTGACGTTGGATAGAGAATAAGCATCCTTGGGTTGTTCCACATGAATGCGGAACTGGCTAATGAACTTTTCCTTCAACATTTCCCTTGAACTGATGGATCCTTGGGGTAGATGGCAGAACTAGGAGGTAGCTAGATCTGCTAAAAATAGTGGAAAGCATTTGCATAATACTCCTTCCGTTGCCCCGCTCATGAGCATATTTTGTGTGTATCTTTGCAGGTGTACAACGGGGTCGGAAGTTCCCTTGTACGGTTCCATCGTTGGCATTTTCCATTCTCGAGGGCTGATGGCGGTTTCGATGTCGCGGGTGAAAGAGCTGGTTACCCTAGCGCCTATCCCGCGATCACTTTGCTCCCGTCGGACGCATTCCCTGAATAATCGTGCCATTCTTTCATCAGAATTTGGAGCGGAAAAAATTGAGCTTGGTTCTTCCTTGCGGGATCGATCTCGTCCATATGACCTGCAAGGATGGTATAGCCTATCACTTCTGACGTTATCCAGTGGCTGTCTTTGGCTGCTCGGATGCATGCTAGGACCAGCTACAGTTGCCCCCGCCTTGACCTTCCCCTGTGGGGTTCTGTTTCGAGCATTTCCATAGGGTCAACTTCGGGCTGGGTTCTAGCTCGGCTCCGTTCAGCGGGGTTTCTATGATTAGGCGGCATGACTGGCTCAGCTACATCCGACCCTCGCCTGGTGCCTCCCCCATTGGTTTCGGTTCCAAGCGCTTCCTCGAGTCGGAGTTCGGGCTGAGTCCGGGCGTGGTCCCTATCGTTGTTGTTCCTGTTGATAGCTTCTTCGAAGAGGGAAGACCTTTGTTGTCTCTGAGATCCTCCAGATTGAGACTCACCCCATGATTCCGTATTGCGGTTGGATTCTTCGGCATCCCTCAAGCATGACATGAGTTGGTTCACCAACGATTCTTGTTGGGATGCGAAGCGGTTAGTCACTTCAACCACAACCCTGTCTAGGTCTGCCCTAGTGATTGCTGCCGGTTGTTCCGCGGCAGGGGCTGTCGGAATTGCCTGATCTACATTTGGCATTGCTGTCGTAGTGGGATGGTTCTCTTGATTTGGATCCGCTGGATCTGGAGCGCTGCGGGTTGCAACGTTCTTTCCCTTGTTGGCGTCTTTTCTCGGCCTGGAAGTCATGTTTCCTAGGCAATGAAGGGTGCTACTGGGAAAGAAGGTTGAATGAGGGAAGCTGAAGCTCCTGAGTTCAATTCTCAGTGAAAGCACCAAAAATGTTTGCACAAAAAATGGGCAAACACCTCCAAGTCATATGAATTAGTTGATTTTATGTTGTTCCTAGTGATTTGGGAGGTTTACGCAAATAAGTAAAAAACAGGGGCTAAACTGTAAAAGACACACAGATTTATAGTGGTTCGGCCAGAACGTGCCTACGTCCACTTTATATGTTATTCTCCTTTCTCTTTCAAATTACAAGTACAAAGCTTTGTATAGAAGTATATGAAAGTTGTTTGAAAGTTCCTTCCGTGCTTGAGCTCTCAAACTTGTCTGCCATTGTTGTACCCCTGCCCCTCTATTTATAGAGTGTGGTTGGGGGCAGGGGTCTTGGATGTATATAGCTGCTGGTGGGCCTGGGCTGAAGCAATTTGGCCTGGCGCATCTGGTTCGGCGTGCCTTGGTCCGGCCGCGTTGAGGTCTTGGAGTTGGTTCGGTATGGAGAGGTTATGAGGTGTTGGTCCGGTGGTCACGTAGTTCGGTGGAGCATGGGGGAGGTTGGATCGGCAGATAGATGGTCCGGGTGTAGTTGGTTCGGTAATGGTGATCCATTCGGTACGGAGATGTGGTGATTGGACCGGTAGTGAGGCCGGACCGATGCTTGAATGGTGGTGTCCTGGTTCGGTGGCAAATGGCTTTGCCTTGGTTCGGCAGGCACAAGGGAGGTGCTTGGTTCCTTCTTTTCCTTTGGTTCGATGGGGTTGGAAACACACCCAACAATAACCTGTCAAAACGAAGGCCTCGATGAGTTCTACGGCTTTGACCGCTTTCAGCCGTCAACGGATAGATTAATGCCCAAAAAGGACAACCCTAATCTCAATCGGGTCTCGTAAGTTTTTTACCCTTCGTTTTTTCGACACCGGATTTTTACGGTAAAACGGGATTTCCGTGGCCCGTCTTCGACTTTCCATCGCTGAAGAGTGGTGCACCATGGTACTGTTCCATTTAAAATCCATGCACGCATTTCTGAAAGTCGTACGGCACTGTTTCGCCATTTCAGACGGATGTTGCACCTTGCACCGCGGATGTTGTACTCTGTAGACATCGATTATTCGGACGGCCATAACTTCTGGATCGTTTAGAGTTACGGGAGCCATAACTTGTCAAAACGAAGGCCTCGATGAGTTCTACGGCTTTGACAGCTTTCAGCCGTCAACGGATAGATTAATGCCCAAAAAGGACAACCCGATTCTCAATCGGATCTCGTAAGTTTTTTACCCTTCGTTTTTTCGACACGTGGATTTTTACGGTAAAACGGGATTACCGTGGCCCGTCTTCGACTTCCCATCGCTGGAGAGTCGTGCACCATGGTACAGTTCCGTTTCAAATCCATGCACGAATTTCGAATGGTCGTACGGCACTGTTTCGCCATTTCGGACGGATGTTGCACCTTGCACCATGGATGTTGCACCCTGTAGATATCGATTATTCGGACGGACATAACTTCTGGCTCGTTTAGAGTTACGGGAGCCATAACCTGTCAAAACGAAGGCCTCGATGAGTTCTACGGCTTTGACAGCTTTCAGCCGTCAACGGATAGATTAATGCCCAAAAAGGACAACCCGATTCTCAATCGGGTCTCGTAAGTTTTTTACCCTTCGTTTTTTCGACACGTGGATTTTTTCGGTAAAACGGGATTACCGTGGCCCGTCTTCGACTTCCCATCGCTGAAGAGTGGTTCACCATGGTACTGTTCCGTTTCAAATCCATGCACGCATTTCTAAAAGTCGTACGGCACTGTTTCGCCATTTCGGACGGATGTTGCACCTTGCACCGTGGATGTTGCACTCTGTAGATATCGATTTTTCGGACGGCCATAACTTCTGGCTCCTTTAGAGTTACGGGAGCCATAACCTGTCAAAACGAAGGCCTCGATGAGTTCTACGGCTTTGACAGCTTTCAGCCGTCAACGGATAGATTAATGCCCAAAAAGGACAATCCGAATCTCAATCGGGTCTCGTAAGTTTTTTACCCTTCCTTTTTTCGACACGTGGATTTTTACGGTAAAACGGGATTACCGTGGCCCGTCTTCGACTTCCCATCACTGAAGAGTGGAGCACCATGGTACTGTTCCGTTTCAAATCCATGCACGCATTTCTAAAAGTCGTACGACACTGTTTCTGCATTTCAAACAGATGTTGCACCTTGCACCGTGGATGTTGCACACTGTACATATCAATTGTTCAGACGGCCATAACTTCTGGCTCGTTTAGAGTTACGGGAGCCATAACCTGTCAAAACGAAGGCCTCGATGAGTTCTACGGCTTTGACAGCTTTCAGCCGTCAACGGATATATTAGTGCCCAAATAGGACAACCCGAATCTCAATCAGGTCTCGTAAGTTTTTTACCCTTCGTTTTTTCGACGCGTGGATTTTTACGGTAAAACGGGATTACCGTGGCCCGTCTTCGACTTCCCATCGCTGGAGAGTGGTGCACCATGGTACTATTCCGTTTCAAATCCATGCACGAATTTCTAAAGGTCGTACGGCACTGTTTCGCCATTTCGGACGGATGTTGCACCTTGCACCGTGGATGTTGCACCCTGTAGATCTCGATTATTCGGACGGCCATAACTTCTGGCTCGTTTAGAGTTACGGGAGCCATAACCTGTCAAAACGAAGTCCTCGATGAGTTCTACGGCTTTGACAGCTTTCAGCCGTCAACGGATAGATTAATGCCCAAAAAGGACAACCCGAATCTCAATCGGGTCTCGTAAGTTTTTTGCCCTTCGTTTTTTCGACACGTGGATTTTTACGGTAAAACGGGATTACCGTGGCCCGTCTTCGACTTTCCATCGCTGGAGAGTGGTGCACCATGGTACTGTTTCGTTTCAAATCCATGCACGAATTTCTAAAGGTCGTACGGCACTGTTTCGCCATTTCGGACGGATGTTGCACCTTGCACCTTGGATGTTGCACCCTGTAGATATCGATTATTCGGACGGCCATAACTTCTAGCTCGTTTAGAGTTACGGGTGCCATAATTTGTCAAAACGAAGGCCTCGATAAGTTCTACGGCTTAGACAGCTTCCAGCCGTCAACGGATAGATTTATGCCCAAAAAGGACAATCCGAATCTCAATCGGGTCTCGTAAGTTTTTTACCCTTCGTTTTTTCGACACGTGGATTTTTACGGTAAAACGGGATTACTGTGGCCCGTCTTCGACTTCCCATCGCTGATGAGTGGTTCACCATGGTAGTGTTCCATTTTAAATCCATGCACGCATTTCTAAAAGTCGTACGGCACTGTTTCGCTATTTCGGATAGATGTTGCACCTTGCACCGTGGATGTTGCACCATGTAGATATCGATTATTCGGACGGCCATAACTTCTGGCTCGTTTAGAGTTACGGGAGCCATAGCCTGTCAAAACGAAGGCCTCGATGAGTTCTACGTCTTTGATAGCTTTCAGCCATCAACGGATAGATTAATGCCCAAAAAGGACAACTCGAATCTCAATCGGGTCTCGTAAGTTTTTTACCCTTCGTTTTTTGGACACGTGGATTTTTATGGTAAAACGGGATTACCTTGGCCCGTCTTCGACTTTCCATTGCTGGAGAGTGGTGCTGGTACCGTTCCGTTTCAAATCCATGCACGAATTTCTAAAGCTCCTACGGCACTGTTTCGCTATTTCGGACGGATGTTGCACCTTGCACCGTGGATGTTGCACCCTGTAGATATCGATTATTCGGACGGCCATAACTTCTGGCTCGTTTAGAGTTACAGGAGCCATAACCTGTCAAAATGAAGGCCTCGATGAGTTCTACGGCTTTGACAGCTTTCAGCCGTCAACGGATAGATTAATGTCCAAAAAGGACAACCCGAATCTCAATCGGGTCTCGTAAGTTTTTTACCCTTCGTTTTTTCGACACGTGGATTTTTACGATAAAACGGGATTATCGTGGCCCGTCTTCGACTTCCCATCGCTGGAGAGTGGTGCACCATGGTACTGTTCCGTTTCAAATCCATGCACGCATTTCTAGAAGTCGTACGGCACTGTTTCGCCATTTTGGACGGATGTTGCACCTTGCACCGTGGATGTTGCACCCTGTGGATATCGATTATTCGGACGGCCATAACTTCTGGCTCGATTAGAGTTACGGGAGCCATAACCTGTCAAAACGAAGGCCTCGATGAGTACTACAGCTTTGACAGCTTTCAGCCATCAACGGATAGATTAATGCCCAAAAAGGACAACCCGAATCTCAATCGGGTCTCGTAAGTTTTTTACCCTTCGTTTTTTCGACACGTGGATTTTTACGGTAAAACGGGATTACCGTGGCCCGTCTTCGACTTCCCATCGCTGAAGAGTGGTGCACCATGGTACTGTTCTGTTTCAAATCCATGCACGTATTTTTAAAAGTCGTACGGCACTGTTTCGCCATTTCGGACGGATGTTGCACCTTGCACCGTGGATGTTGCACTCTGTAGATATCGATTATTCGGACGGCCATAACTTCTGGCTCGTTTAGAGTTACGGGATCCATAACCTGTCAAAACGAAGGCCTCGACGGGTTCTACGGCTTTGACAACTTTCAGCCGTCAACGGATAGATTAATGCCCAAAAAGGACAACCCAAATCTCAATCGGGTCTCGCAAGTTTTTTACCCTTCGTTTTTTCGACACGTGGATTTTTACGTAAAACGGGATTACCGTGGCCCGTCTTCGACTTCCCATCGCTGGAGTGTGGTGCACCATGGTACTATTCTGTTTTAAATCCATGCACGCATTTCTGAAAGTCGTACGACGCTGTTTCGCCATTTTGGACGGATGTTGCACCTTGCACCGTGGATGTTGCACCCTGTAGATATCGATTATTCGGACGGCCATAACTTTTAGCTCGTTTAGAGTTACGGGAGCCATAACCTGTCAAAACGAAGACCTCGATGAGTTCTACGGATTTGACAGCTTTCTGCCGTCAACGGATAGATTAATTCCCAAAAAGGACAACCCGTTCTCAATCGGGTCTCGTAAGTTTTTTACCCTTCGTTTTTTCGACACGTGGATTTTTACGGTAAAACGTGATTGCCGTGGCCCGTGTTCGACTTCCCATCGCTGGAGAGTGGTGCACCATGGTACTATTCCGTTTCAAATCCATGCACGCATTTATAAAAGTCATACGGCACTGTTTCGCCATTTCGGACGGATGTTGCACCTTGCACCGTGGATGTCGCACCTTGTAGATATTGATTATTCGGACGGCCATAACTTCTGGCTCGTTTAGAGTTACGTCAGCCATAACCTGTCAAGACGAAGGCCTCGATGAGTTCTATGTCTTTGACAGCTTTAAGCTGTCAACGGATAGATTAATGCCCAAATAGGACAACTCGAATCTCAATCGGGTCTCGTAAGTTTTTTACCCTTCGTTTTTTCGACATATGGGTTTCTACGGTAAAACGGGATTACCGTGGCCCGTCTTGGACTTCCCATCGCTGGAGAGTGGTGCACCATGGTACTTTTCTGTTTCAAATCCATGAACAAATTTCTAAAGGTCTTACGGCACTGTTTCGCCATTTCGGACGGACATTGCACCTTGCACCGTGGATGTTGCACCCTGTGGATATCGATTATTCGGACGGCCATAACTTCTGGCTCGTTTAGAGTTACGGGAGGCATAACCTGTCAAAACGAAGGCATCGATGAGTTCTATGGCATTGACAGCTTTCAGCCATCAACGGATAGATTAATGCCCAAAAAGGACAACCCGAATCTCAAACGGGTCTCGTAAGTTTTTTACCCTTCGTTTTTTCGACACGTGGATTTTTATGTTAAAACGGGATTACGGTGGATGGTCTTCGATTTACCATCGCTGGAGAGTGGTGCACCATGGTACGATTCCGTTTCAAATCCATGCACGCATTTCTAAAGGTCGTACGACACTGTTTCGCCATTTCGGACGGATGTTGCACCTTGCACCGTGGATGTTGCACCCTGTGGATATCGATTATTCGGACGGCCATAACTTCTGGCTCGTTTAGAGTTACGGGAGCCATAACCTGTCAAAACGAAGGCCTCGATGAGTTCTATAGCTTTGACAGCTTTCAGCCATCAACGGATAGATTAATGCCCAAAAAGGACAACCCGAATCTCAATTGGGTCTCGTAAGTTTTTTACCCTTCGTTTTTTCGACACGTGGATTTTTACGGTAAAACGGGATTACCGTGGCCCGTCTTCGACTTCCCATCGCTGAAGAGTGGTGCACCATGGTACTGTTCTGTTTCAAATCCATGCACGTATTTTTAAAAGCCGTACGGCACTGTTTCGCCATTTGGGACGGATGTTGCACCTTGCACCGTGGATGTTGCACTCTGTAGATATCGATTATTCGGACGACCATAACTTCTGGCTCGTTTAGAGTTACGGGATCCATAACCTGTCAAAACGAAGGCCTCGATGGGTTCTACGGCTTTGACAACTTTCAGCCGTCAACGGATAGATTAATGCCCAAAAAGGACAACCCGAATCTCAATCGGGTCTCGTTAGTTTTTTACCCTTCGTTTTTTCGACACGTGGATTTTTACGGTAAAACGGGATTACCGCGGCCCGTCTTCGACTTCCCATCGCTGGAGAGTGGTGCACCATGGTACTGTTCTGTTTCAAATCCATGCACGCATTTCTAAAAGTCGTACGGCACTGTTTCGCCATTTCGGACGGATGTTGCACCTTGCACCGTGGATGTTGCACCCTGTAGATATCGATTATTCGGACGGCCATAACTTCTAGCTCGTTTAGAGTTACGGGGGCCATAACCTGTCAAAACGAAGACCTCGATGAGTTCTACGGATTTGACAGCTTTCTGCCGTCAACGGATAGATTAATTCCCAAAAAGGACAACCCGTTCTCAATCGGGTCTCGTAAGTTTTTTACCCTTCGTTTTTTCGACACGTGGATTTTTACGGTAAAACGTGATTGCCGTGGCCCGTGTTCGACTTCCCATCGCTGGAGAGTGGTGCACCATGGTACTATTCCGTTTCAAATCCATGCACGCATTTATAAAAGTCATACGGCACTGTTTCGCCATTTCGGACGGATGTTGCACCTTGCACCGTGGATGTCGCACCTTGTAGATATTGATTATTCGGACGGCCATAACTTCTGGCTCGTTTAGAGTTACGTCAGCCATAACCTGTCAAGACGAAGGCCTCGATGAGTTCTACGTCTTTGACAACTTTAAGCTGTCAACGGATAGATTAATGCCCAAATAGGACAACTCGAATCTCAATCGGGTCTCGTAAGTTTTTTACCCTTCGTTTTTTCGACATATGGGTTTTTACGGTAAAACGGGATTACCGTGGCCCGTCTTGGACTTCCCATCGCTGGAGAGTGGTGCACCATGGTACTTTTCTGTTTCAAATCCATGAACAAATTTCTAAAGGTCTTACGGCACTGTTTCGCCATTTCGGACGGACGTTGCACCTTGCACCGTGGATGTTGCACCCTGTGGATATCGATTATTCGGACGGCCATAACTTCTGCTCGTTTAGAGTTACGGGAGGCATAACCAGTCAAAACGAAGGCATCGATGAGTTCTACGGCATTGACAGCTTTCAGCCATCAACGGATAGATTAATGCCCAAAAAGGACAACCCGAATCTCAATCGGGTCTCGTAAGTTTTTTACCCTTCGTTTTTTCGACACGTGGATTTTTATGTTAAAACGGGATTACGGTGGATGGTCTTCGATTTACCATCGCTGGAGAGTGGTGCACCATGGTACTATTCCGTTTCAAATCCATTCACGCATTTCTAAAGGTCGTACGACACTGTTTCGCCATTTCGGACGGATGTTGCACCTTGCACCGTGGATGTTGCACCATGTGGATATCGATTATTCGGACGGCCATAACTTCTGGCTCGTTTAGAGTTACGGGAGCCATAACCTGTCAAAATGAAGGCCTCGATGAGTTCTATGGCTTTGACAGTTTTCAGCCGTCAACGGATAGATTAATGCCAAAAAGGACAACCCGAATCTCAATCGGGTCTCGTAAGTTTTTTACCCTTCGTTTTTTCGACACGTGGATTTTTACGGTAAAAGGGGATTACCGTGGCCCGTATTCGACTTCCCATCGCTGAAGAGTGGTGCACCATGGTACTGTTCCGTTTCAAATCCATGCACGCATTTCTAAAAGTCCTACGGCACTGTTTCGCCATTTCAGACGGATGTTGCACCTTGCACCGTGGATGTTGCACCCTGTACATATCGATTGTTCGGACGGCCATAACTTCTGGCTCGTTTAGAGTTACGGGAGCCATAACCTGTCAAAATGAAGGCCTCGATGAGTTCTGCGGCTTTGACAGCTTTCAGCCGTCAACGGATAGATTAGTGCCCAAAAAGGACAACCCGAATCTCAATCGGGTCTCGTAAGTTTTTTACCCTTTGTTTTTTCGACGCGTGGATTTTTACGGTAAAACGGGATTACCGTGGCCCGTCTTCGACTTCCCATCGCTGGAGAGTGGTGCACCATGGTACTGTTCCGTTTCAAATCCATGCACCCATTTCTAAAGGTCGTACGACACTGTTTCGCCATTTCGGACGGATGTTGCACCTTGCACCGTGGATGTTGCACCCTGTAGATCACGATTATTCGGACGGCCATAACTTCTGGCTCGTTTAGAGTTACGGGAGCCATAACCTGTCAAAACGAAGGCCTCGATGACTTCTACGGCTTTGACAGCTTTCAGCTGTCAACGGATAGATTAATGCCCAAAAAGGACAACCCGAATCTCAATCGGGTCTCGTAAGTTTTTTACCCTTCGTTTTTTCGACACGTGGATTTTTACGCTAAAACAGGATTATCGTGGCCCGTCTTCGACTTCCCATCGCTGGAGAGTGGTGCACCATGGTACTGTTCCGTTTCAAATCCATGCACCCATTTCTAAAGGTCGTACGACACTGTTTCGCCATTTCGGACGGATGTTGCACCTTGCACCGTGGATGTCGCACCCTGTAGATATTGATTATTCGGACGGCCATAACTTCTGGCTCGTTTAGAGTTACGTCAGCCATAACCTGTCAAAACGAAGGCCTCGATGAGTTCTACGTCTTTGACAGCTTTTAACCGTCAACAGATAGATTAATACCCAAATAGGACAACCCGAATCTCAATCGGGTCTCCTAAGTTTTTTACCCTTCGTTCTTTCGACACGTGGATTTTTATGGTAAAACGGGATTACCGTGGCCCGTCTTCGACTTCCCATCGCTGAAGAGTGGTGCACCATGGTACTGTACCGTTTCAAATCCATGCACGCATTTCTACAAGTCGTACGACACTATTTCGCCATTTCGGATGGATGTTGCACCTTGCACCGTGGATGTTGCACTCTATAGATATCGATTATTCGGACGGCCATAACTTCTGGCTCGTTTAGAGTTACGAGAGCCATAACCTGTCAAAACGAAGGCCTCGATGAGTTCTACGGCTTTGACAGCTTTCAGCCGTCAACGGATAGATTAATTCCCAAAAAGTACAACCCGAATCTCAATCGGGTCTCGTAAGTTTTTTACCCTTCGTTTTTTCGACACGTGGATTTTTACGGTAAAACGGGATTACCGTGGCCCGTCTTCGACTTCCCATCGCTGGAGAGTGGTGCACCATGGTACTGTTCTGTTTCAAATCCATGAACGAATTTATAATGGTCTTACGGCACTGTTTCGCCATTACGGACGGATGTTGCACCTTGCACCGTGGATGTTGCACCCTGTGGATATCAATAAGTTCTACGGCTTTGACAGCTTTCAGCCACCAACGGATAGATTAATGCCCAAAAAGGACAACCCGAATCTCAATCGGGTCTCGTAAGTTTTTACCCTTCGTTTTTTCGACACGTGGATTTTTATGTTAAAACGGGATTACGGTGGATGGTCTTCGATTTACCATCGCTGGAGAGTGGTGCACCATGGTACTATTCCGTTTCAAATCCATGCATCCATTTCTAAAGGTCGTACGACGCTGTTTCGCCATTTCGGACGGATGTTGCACCTTGCACCGTGGATGTCGCACCCTGTAGATATCGATTATTCGGACGGCCATAACTTCTGGCTGGTTTAGAGTCACGTCAGCCATAACCTGTCAAAACGAAGGACTCGATGAGTTCTACGGCTTTGACTGCTTTCAGCCGTCAACGGATAGATTAATGCCCAAAAAGGACAACCCGAATCTCAATCGGGTCACGTAAGTTTTTTACCCTTCGTTTTTTCGACATGTGGATTTTTACGGTAAAACGGGATTACCGTGGCCCATCTTGGACTTCCCATCGCTGGAGAGTGGTGCACCGTGGTAGTGTTCCGTTTCAAATCCATGCACGAATTTCTAAAGGTCGTACGGCACAGTTTCGCCATTTCGGACGGATGTTGCACCTTGCACCGTGGATGTTGCACCCTGTAGATCTCGATTATTCGGACGGCCATAACTTCTGGCTCGTTTAGAGTTACGGGAGCCATAACCTGTCAAAACGAAGGCCTCGATGAGTTCTAGGGCTTTGACAGCTCTCAGCTGTCAACGGATAGATTAATGCCCAAAAAGGACAACCCGAATCTCAATCGGGTCTCGTAAGTTTTTTACCCTTCGTTTTTTCGACACGTGGATTTTTACGCTAAAACGGGATTATCGTGGCCCGTCTTCGACTTCCCATCGCTGGAGAGTGGTGCACCATGGTACTGTTCCGTTTCAAATCCATGCACCCATTTCTAAAGGTCGTACGACACTGTTTCGCCATTTCGGACGGATGTTGCACCTTGCACCGTGGATGTCGCACCCTGTAGATATTGATTATTCGGACGGCCATAACTTCTGGCTCATTTAGAGTTACGTCAGCCATAACCTGTCAAAACGAAGGCCTCGATGAGTTCTACGTCTTTGACAGCTTTCAACCGTCAACAGATAGATTAATACCCAAATAGGACAACCCGAATCTCAATCGGGTCTCCTAAGTTTTTTACCCTTCGTTCTTTCGACACGTGGATTTTTATGGTAAAACGGGATTACCGTGGCCCGTCTTCGACTTCCCATCGCTGAAGAGTGGTGCACCATGGTACTGTTCCGTTTCAAATCCATGCACGCATTTCTAAAAGTCGTACGGCACTGTTTCGCCATTTCGGACGGATGTTGCACCTTGCACCGTGGATGTCGCACCTTGTAGATATTGATTATTCGGACGGCCATAACTTCTGGCTCGTTTAGAGTTACGTCAGCCATAACCTGTCAAGACGAAGGCCTCGATGAGTTCTACGTCTTTGACAACTTTAAGCTGTCAACGGATAGATTAATGCCCAAATAGGACAACTCGAATCTCAATCGGGTCTCGTAAGTTTTTTACCCTTCGTTTTTTCGACATATGGGTTTTTACGGTAAAACGGGATTACCGTGGCCCGTCTTGGACTTCCCATCGCTGGAGAGTGGTGCACCATGGTACTTTTCTGTTTCAAATCCATGAACAAATTTCTAAAGGTCTTACGGCACTGTTTCGCCATTTCGGACGGACGTTGCACCTTGCACCGTGGATGTTGCACCCTGTGGATATCGATTATTCGGACGGCCATAACTTCTGCTCGTTTAGAGTTACGGGAGGCATAACCAGTCAAAACGAAGGCATCGATGAGTTCTACGGCATTGACAGCTTTCAGCCATCAACGGATAGATTAATGCCCAAAAAGGACAACCCGAATCTCAATCGGGTCTCGTAAGTTTTTTACCCTTCGTTTTTTCGACACGTGGATTTTTATGTTAAAACGGGATTACGGTGGATGGTCTTCGATTTACCATCGCTGGAGAGTGGTGCACCATGGTACTATTCCGTTTCAAATCCATTCACGCATTTCTAAAGGTCGTACGACACTGTTTCACCATTTCGGACGGATGTTGCACCTTGCACCGTGGATGTTGCACCATGTGGATATCGATTATTCGGACGGCCATAACTTCTGGCTCGTTTAGAGTTACGGGAGCCATAACCTGTCAAAATGAAGGCCTCGATGAGTTCTATGGCTTTGACAGTTTTCAGCCGTCAACGGATAGATTAATGCCAAAAAGGACAACCCGAATCTCAATCGGGTCTCGTAAGTTTTTTACCCTTCGTTTTTTCGACACGTGGATTTTTACGGTAAAAGGGGATTACCGTGGCCCGTATTCGACTTCCCATCGCTGAAGAGTGGTGCACCATGGTACTGTTCCGTTTCAAATCCATGCACGCATTTCTAAAAGTCCTACGGCACTGTTTCGCCATTTCAGACGGATGTTGCACCCTGTACATATCGATTGTTCGGACGGCCATAACTTCTGGCTTGTTTAGAGTTACGGGAGCCATAACCTGTCAAAACGAAGGCCTCGATGAGTTCTGCGGCTTTGACAGCTTTCAGCCGTCAACGGATAGATTAGTGCCCAAAAAGGACAACCCAAATCTCAATCGGGTCTCGTAAGTTTTTTACCCTTCGTTTTTTCGACGCGTGGATTTTTACGGTAAAACGGGATTACCCTGGCCCTTCTTCGACTTCCCATCGCTGGAGAGTGGTGCACCATGGTACTGTTCCGTTTCAAATCCATGCACCCATTTCTAAAGGTCGTACGACACTGTTTCGCCATTTCGGACGGATGTTGCACCTTGCACCGTGGATGTTGCACCCTGTAGATCACGATTATTCGGACGGCCATAACTTCTGGCTCGTTTAGAGTTACGGGAGCCATAACCTGTCAAAACGAAGGCCTCGATGACTTCTACGGCTTTGACAGCTTTCAGCTGTCAACGGATAGATTAATGCCCAAAAAGGACAACCCGAATCTCAATCGGGTCTCGTAAGTTTTTTACCCTTCGTTTTTTCGACACGTGGATTTTTACGCTAAAACAGGATTATCGTGGCCCGTCTTCGACTTCCCATCGCTGGAGAGTGGTGCACCATGGTACTGTTCCGTTTCAAATCCATGCACCCATTTCTAAAGGTCGTACGACACTGTTTCGCCATTTCGGACGGATGTTGCACCTTGCACCGTGGATGTCGCACCCTGTAGATATTGATTATTCGGACGGCCATAACTTCTGGCTCGTTTAGAGTTACGTCAGCCATAACCTGTCAAAACGAAGGCCTCGATGAGTTCTACGTCTTTGACAGCTTTTAACCGTCAACAGATAGATTAATACCCAAATAGGACAACCCGAATCTCAATCGGGTCTCCTAAGTTTTTTACCCTTCGATCTTTCGACACGTGGATTTTTATGGTAAAACGGGATTACCGTGGCCCGTCTTCGACTTCCCATCGCTGAAGAGTGGTGCACCATGGTACTGTACCGTTTCAAATCCATGCACGCATTTCTACAAGTCGTACGACACTATTTCGCCATTTCGGATGGATGTTGCACCTTGCACCGTGGATGTTGCACTCTATAGATATCGATTATTCGGACGGCCATAACTTCTGGCTCGTTTAGAGTTACGAGAGCCATAACCTGTCAAAACGAAGGCCTCGATGAGTTCTACGGCTTTGACAGCTTTCAGCCGTCAACGGATAGATTAATGCCCAAAAAGGACAACCCGAATCTCAATCGGGTCTCGTAAGTTTTTTACCCTTCGTTTTTTCGACACGTGGATTTTTACGGTAAAACGGGATTACCGTGGCCCGTCTTCGACTTCCCATCGCTGGAGAGTGGTGCACCATGGTACTGTTCTGTTTCAAATCCATGAACGAATTTATAATGGTCTTACGGCACTGTTTCGCCATTACGGATGGATGTTGCACCTTGCACCGTGGATGTTGCACCCTGTGGATATCAATAAGTTCTACGGCTTTGACAGCTTTCAGCCACCAACGGATAGATTAATGCCCAAAAAGGACAACCCGAATCTCAATCGGGTCTCGTAAGTTTTTACCCTTCGTTTTTTCGACACGTGGATTTTTATGTTAAAACGGGATTACGGTGGATGGTCTTCGATTTACCATCGCTGGAGAGTGGTGCACCATGGTACTATTCCGTTTCAAATCCATGCATCCATTTCTAAAGGTCGTACGACACTGTTTCGCCATTTCGGACGGATGTTGCACCTTGCACCGTGGATGTCGCACCCTGTAGATATCGATTATTCGGACGGCCATAACTTCTGGCTGGTTTAGAGTCACGTCAGCCATAACCTGTCAAAACGAAGGACTCGATGAGTTCTATGGCTTTGATTGCTTTCAGCCGTCAACGGATAGATTAATGCCCAAAAAGGACAACCCGAATCTCAATCGGGTCACGTAAGTTTTTTACCCTTCGTTTTTTCGACATGTGGATTTTTACGGTAAAACGGGATTACCGTGGCCCGTCTTGGACTTCCCATCGCTGGAGAGTGGTGCACCGTGGTAGTGTTCCGTTTCAAATCCATGCACGAATTTCTAAAGGTCGTACGGCACAGTTTCGCCATTTCGGACGGATGTTGCACCTTGCACCGTGGATGTTGCACCCTGTAGATCTCGATTATTCGGACGGCCATAACTTCTGGCTCGTTTAGAGTTACGGGAGCCATAACCTGTCAAAACGAAGGCCTCGATGAGTTCTACGGCTTTGACAGCTTTCAGCTGTCAAAGGATAGATTAATGCCCAAAAAGGACAACCCGAATCTCAATCGGGTCTCGTAAGTTTTTTACCCTTCGTTTTTTCGACACGTGGATTTTTACGCTAAAACGGGATTATCGTGGCCCGTCTTCGACTTCCCATCGCTGGAGAGTGGTGCACCATGGTACTGTTCCGTTTCAAATCCATGCACCCATTTCTAAAGGTCGTACGACACTGTTTCGCCATTTCGGACGGATGTTGCACCTTGCACCGTGGATGTCGCACCCTGTAGATATTGATTATTCGGACGGCCATAACTTCTGGCTCATTTAGAGTTACGTCAGCCATAACCTGTCAAAACGAAGGCCTCGATGAGTTCTACGTCTTTGACAGCTTTCAACCGTCAACAGATAGATTAATACCCAAATAGGACAACCCGAATCTCAATCGGGTCTCCTAAGTTTTTTACCCTTCGTTCTTTCGACACGTGGATTTTTATGGTAAAACGGGATTACCGTGGCCCGTCTTCGACTTCCCATCGCTGAAGAGTGGTGCACCATGGTACTGTTCCGTTTCAAATCCATGCACGCATTTCTAAAAGTCGTACGGCACTGTTTCGCCATTTCGGATGGATGTTGCACCTTGCACCGTGGATGTTGCACTCTATAGATATCGATTATTCGGACGGCCATAACTTCTGGCTCGTTTAGAGTTACGAGAGCCATAACCTATCAAAACGAAGGCCTCGATGAGTTCTACGGCTTTGAAAGCTTTCAGCCGTCAACAGATAGATTAATGCCCAAAAAGGACAACCCGAATCTCAATCGGGTCTCGTAAGTTTTTTACCCTTCGTTTTTTCGACACGTGGATTTTTACGGTAAAACGGGATTACCGTGGCCTGTCTTCGACTTCCCATCGCTGGAGAGTGGTGCACCATGGTACTGTTCTGTTTCAAATCCATGAACGAATTTCTAAAGGTCTTACGGCACTGTTTCGCGATTTCGGACGGATGTTGCACCTTGCACCGTGGATGTTGCACCCTGTGGATATCGATTATTCGGACGGCCATAACTTCTCGCTCGTTTAGAGCTACGGGAGCCATAACCTGTCAAAACGAAGGCATCGATGAGTTCTACGGCTTTTACAGCTTTCAGCCATCAACGGATAGATTAATGCCCAAAAAGGACAACCCGAATCTCAATCGGGTCTCGTAAGTTTTTTACCCTTCGTTTTTTCGACATGTGGATTTTTATGTTAAAACGGGATTACGGTTGATGGTCTTCGATTTACCATCGCTGGAGAGTGGTGCACCATGGTACTATTCCGTTTCAAATCCATGCACCCATTTCTAAAGGTCGTACGACACTGTTTCGCCATTTCGGACGGATGTTGCACCTTGCACCGTGGATGTTGCACCCTGTGGATATCGATTATTCGGACGGCCATAACTTCTGGCTCGTTTAGAGTTACGGGAGCCATAACCTGTCAAAATGAAGGCCTCTATGAGTTCTATGGATTTGATAGCTTTCAGCCATCAACGGATAGATTAATGCCCAAAAAGGACAACCCGAATCTCAATCGGGTATCGTAAGTTTTTTACCCTTCGTTTTTTCGACACGTGGATTTTTACGGTAAAAGGGGATTACCGTGGCCCGTATTCGACTTCCCATCGCTGAAGAGTGGTGCACCATGGTACTGTTCAGTTTCAAATCCATCCACGCGTTTCTAAAAGACGTACGACACTGTTTCGCCATTTCGGACGGATGTTGCACCTTGCACCGTGGATGTTGCACTCTGTAGATATCGATTATTCGGACGGCCATAACTTCTGGCTCGTTTAGAGTTACGGGAGCCATAACCTATCAAAACGAAGGCCTCGATGAGTTCTACGGCTTTGACAGCATTCAGCCGTCAACGGATAGATTAAGTCGCAAAAAGGACAACCCGAATCTCAATCGGGTCTCGTAAGTTTTTTACCCTTCGTTTTTTCGACAAGTGGATTTTTACGGTAAAACGGGATTACCGTGGCCCGTCTTCGACTTCCCATCGCTGGAGAGTGGTGCACCATGGTACTGTTCCGTTTCAAATCCATGCACGCATTTCTAAAAGTCGTATGGCACTGTTTCGCCATTTCGGACGGATGTTGAACCTTGCACCGTGGATGTTGCACCCTGTAGATATCGATTATTCGGACGGCCATAACTTCTGGCTCATTTAGAGTTACGGGAGCCATAACCTGTCAAAACGAAGGCCTCGATGAGTTCTACGGCTTTGACAGCATTCAGCCGTCAACGGATAGATTAAGTCGCAAAAAGGACAACCCGAATCTCAATCGGGTCTCGTAAGTTTTTTACCCTTCGTTTTTTCGACAAGTGGATTTTTACGGTAAAACGGGATTACCGTGGCCCGTCTTCGACTTCCCATCGCTGGAGAGTGGTGCACCATGGTACTGTTCCGTTTCAAATCCATGCACGCATTTCTAAAATTCGTACGGCACTGTTTTGTCATTTCGGACGGATGTTGCACCTTGCACCGTGGATGTTGCACTCTGTAGATATCGATTATTCGGACGGCCATAACTTCTGGCTCGTTTAGATTTACGGGAGCCATAACCTGTCAAAACGAAGGCCTCGATGAGTTATACAGCTTTGACAGCTTTCAGCCGTCAACAGATAGATTAATGCCCAAAAAGGACAATCCAAATCTCAATCGGGTCTCGTAAGTTTTTTACCCTTCGTTTTTTTCGACACGTGGATTTTTACGGTAAAAAGGGATTACCATGGCCCGTCTTCGACTTCCCATCACTGGAGAGTGGTGCACCATATTACTGTTCCGTTTCAAATCCACGCATGAATTTCTAAAGGTCGTACGGTGTTTGCACAAAAAATGGGCAAACACCTCCAAGTCGAGTGATTTAGTTGATTTTATGTGATTCTTAATGATTTAGATGAGTTATGTAAATATGAAAAAAGGCAAGGGGCTGAAATGTAAAAGACACGCAGATTTATAGTGGTTCGGCCAGAATGTGCCTACGTCCACTTTATATGTTATTATCTTCTTTTTTCAGATTACAAGTACAATGCTTGGTGTACAAGTGTATGAAAGTAGTTTGAAAGTTCCTTCCGTGCTTGAGCTCTCAAACTTGTCTGCCATTGTTGTACCCCTGCCCCTCTATTTATAGAGTGAGGAAGGGGGCAGGGGTCTTGGATGTGTATAGCTGCCGGTGGGCCCGGGCTGAAGCAATCTGGACTGGCAATTCTGGTTCGGCGAGCCTCCATTCGGTATGGAGCTTGGACCGGTGACGGAGCGGGATGGAGGTTCATTCGGTGGTGAGGTATGTGGTTGGCTCGGTGCTTGTTTGGACCGGTTGTGGAGATGGTCCGGTAGGCCTTCTGGTCCGGCATAGGGGTGTGAAGGATGGTGGACCGGTAGAGAGAAGGAGGCTGTTGGCTACCGAATGAGCATGTGACCTTAGTGCCGAATGAACATGTGACCTTAGTGCCGAATGAACTCGTAGGCTTGCATAGCCGAATGAACATGTACTCCGGATGGACCTTCACTGCCGAATGGAACTTGTTCCTTTGATTTGCCGAATGGACATAGGAGCTGATGGAATGGAGGTCGCAAACCCGGGTGAAACTGACACTTCTTGGTCTTGAGGTCTTCTAGGTGAAAATTCGCCCAACATTTGCCCCCCGAAGTGGGGCACGTGCTTGCATGTGTCGCGCTTTGTTTCTCTGTGGTAGGAAGGCTTGTTTTGTAACGTCATGGGCTGGATGTTCGTATCCTGTTGACGTCCTGCAAAGGAATTTACAGTTTTAGTGTGATTTCCAATGACGATCGTTCAGGATCGAAATATTTGAGATAAAGTGAATCGTGCCGTTCAGGGCGAGAGAGTGTGCCCCGAGGGGGTTTAGCATTATCGATGTCAGGTTCACGTTAGAGTGGGTCCCTGAATCGTTTGTCAAGGTGGTTTATCGCCAGCTCAGAGCATGCCTAAGGATTGTTCGCGACCCCGTACATGTGTAAGTAGCTTAGCCATTTCATAGTTATCAGAATTAAATATCTATTTAGCCGATGAGCTTAAAAAAGGATGTCAGAGTGCAAATTCTCACGACGATAGGGTTAATAGTCGTTCAGAGCATGCTTATGGACCGTTTGTGGTCGCGTACACGTGTAAATGATTAACCCATGTTAGTGAGAGATTCACGACTCATTCATTGTTATCATATTCTCTACTTTATTAGTAGGTCCTAGAGTTCGGTACCTATCTGAGTGAGGCACTCTGCATGCCCCCTGTTCCTGGTTTTTGCTGGTAGAGATAGCTTCATTCGGTTCTTTTGTTGGTCCGACATGGGTAGTTTCATTCGGTATTTGGTTGGTCCGGTATGTTTGGTATTGGTCCGGTGTTCCGGTCCGATAGGCTGAACCAGTTGGTTCGGCAATCCTGAGCTCGCCTATATATAGAGGCTACACCCCCCTTGGTTTCTTCTTACCGAACCAGAGAGCCGAATCAGCTGACCACCGAACCAAATCTTCTGCCGAAGCAAGCTTTTTCCATATCAGCTAAATACCTTTTTGCCGAATGGGTTTGATTGCCGAATACACACGAAAGAATTCAAATGCCGAATGAACTTGAGACATCAGTGCCGAATGAACTTTCGTTATTAGTGCCGAATGAGCTTTAAACATCGTCGCCGAATGAACTTACTGCCGAATGAACTTGATATCTTAGCGGAATTCCAGACTTATGCATTCCTTTTTTGTTTACATCTCTGTATCCCTTGTTCTAACAACCTGTCTTTCACTTTTGTGTATGCAGATAAATGTCTCGCAAGGCAGAAACTCGATCGGATAGAAAAAAGTCTAAAGGTACAGGAGAGTCTTCTTCCTCCGTGCCCCCAGCCCAATCAGGATCTGGGCAGCATCGACCTGTCCCGAGGTCGTTAGTGGACGTATATGGTCCACAGGAACTTCTGGTTTCCCCGCCCGATTGCTTTCCTAGCTCCCTAAAGGAAGAGCAACTTGATGTCATCTCTCGTTCCTTTGGGATAGACAGGGCTCTCATGCAGCTGCCGGGAGAGGGAGTGATGCCGTATAATCCCCTCGAAGGTTACTTTGCTTACAGCAGGTACCATTGCATGTGTGGTGCTATCCCTCCTATCAATGCCTGGATAGTCAGTTTTACCACATATTTGAAAGTAGCTCCATTCCAGCTTCAGCCGAACTCCTATGCCATTCTGGTAAGTCTCTTCGTCATCTTCCAGAGGAGATACGGGCGCCCTCCTTCTAACCGGGAAATTCAGTATTTGTATAACCTGAAGGGCTACAAGAAGGGGTCTCCGTATATTAGTCTGGAAGCAGTCGTGCCCTTCAAACCGGTCTTGGACTTATATTCAAAGTTCACCATGTTCAAGAAGGAATGGTTCTTTGTCAAGGACGATTCTGTTTCTTTCTGCCTTTTCACTTCCGGCTGTAAGATTAATTTCATTTATATTTTCCATGTTCTGACTGTAGTGCTTCTTCTGACACGCTTCTATTTCTTGCTAGCGACAGGTGGCATTGCCGTCGTGGAAGATGATTCTTTGGCGCGGATGGCTGCTGGAATAAAGGCCATTCCTGCGCGGGACAGGTCGGCTTCGTTCCTGATCAGGAACGCTACCCTCCTGGAGTACAATTTGATCCAGCCGCACCAGTCCGTTGTGAAGCAGAGGGACACGGCTGAGGGGAAGGCTGCTAAAGCTAAGGAGGGGGTCACGGTGAAGAGTGTCAAGAGAAAACCCTTTGCACAGCATCCCGTCGCGGGGGGCAAGAAGCTTAAAGAATCGGAGGGCCCCTCTCCTAGTACTTGCCCGATCATTCCGGAGGAGGAAGGTGTGGAAGAGGGCGAAGGAGGCGATATGGAAGGAGAGTCGGAAGGAGGAGGAGATGGAGATGGTCAGGGTGGTAGTGGTGCTGGTGCCTTAACTTCTGGGCAAGACTCTGAGCTGGATGAGGCCCTCCGCCAGGCCTTCGGGGAATCGGAAGGGGAATCGGGAGCGGAGAAGGCGAAGGAGACTGGCAAGGTCGGGGCTTGTGCCGATCTATCCCCTAGGGTTTCCTCAGCCAGGGTGTCTTCGGCGGTGCAAGGTGAACTTTTGTCCTCTGTCGATTCCATTTTCGATAAGGACTTAGAAATATTTTATGGTTCACTCCCGTCCTGGAATGAGATTCAGGACTTATTGCAGTATCCCACTCCTCCGCAGGGTTTGTATAATAGACGTGCCTTCACACTTTTCTCTCTTTTTACTTAACATGTTTCCTGAATTGTGGACCATTGTATGTTCGTAACACTTGTTCTTTATTCCAGGGGAAGGCCAGGTGGTTAAAACGTCAGACGTTCGACACCGCCTCGAACAGTTCAAGTTGATGAGAGCTTCTGCGAAGCCTTCCACTGGTCGTACTAGGGACGTGGTCAAATACCGTCCTTTTCTTGGGGTCATCGAAGAGGGCATTCAGAAAAAGAAGAGGAGTCGTTCTTTATTTGAGCCTTCCCCTGGTCCGCGGCTTCCTGTTCAGCCTCCTCGTGATGCCACGGAGGAGAGCACGGAGTTTATTCCCCCTCCACCTCCTTTCAAGAATCCCACAGTTATCCGTATAAGGCGTCCTGATGTGCCTCGTGACCCCTTTGCTGGTCATCCTGATTTAGACCCAAGTTCTCGAGATATTTCATTTGATGAGGCCACGGTGAGCACCTCCTTCCCCGCAACCCCATGGTACGAGTGTTAGACGAGGCTAAGTCTCTAGATCTTGATCTGCTTACCACTCGGGTAGTTACCATGGGAGACGAGGCCAAGGCTAATATTGATCGGGTGGCTGAGGAGACCAAGAAGTTAATGAAGTATCATGCTCAATTGGTCAAGGCCGGGGAGGAGATTGGAAGTGCTAATATTCGGTTGCGGCTGAAGGTTGCTGATCAGGCCGAACAGCTTGCCGGTCAAGCCGTTCAGATTTCTCGGCACGAGGAAGCCTCCAGGCGTCTGAAAGAGACCATGGAAAAGGCTAGTAGGGCGGAATTACGGAAGATGGAGGCCGCCTGTAAGGAGCGGATCGACATGGCCATTGCGACAGTGGATGAGGTTCGGAATGCGGATCTCGAGCAGGTAGAGGAGCTGTCTGGGAGGCTTGAGGCTGCGGAGATGGCTCAAGTCAAGTTAAAGGAGGAGATGGAGGAGATGAGGAGGTCTCTCCAGGCTGACTGCTCGAGATACCGATCAGAGAGGGATGCCGCTGTCGCCAAGTTGCAGGCTTCCGAGGCCAGGGTGAGGGAGTTCGAGGAGAATGAGGGGATGATGGACGAGATGCTGCAGGACATGTACTTCCGCACTTGGAAGGAGGGCAGCTTGTCTTGGATGGATGACTATCCCCGGGTCATGGCCAAGATATATCTCCGGGCTTTAGAGGAGGCCAAGGTCGATGCGGGTAAGGAGGGTGGAGTGGCTTTTAGCCTGGATGTGGTCACTGCTCAGTTCTCGAAAGAGGAGCAAGTGGCGGTGAAGGAGGGGATGCGGTTGCTCGCTGCGGAGGAAGCGGGTGTGCAACTGGAGGATGAGGATCAAGCGGCGGACACTGGTGAGTTATTCTTCTCTTTTTCCTTTTCTTTCCGGGTTTCCATAACTTGATCGTTTATCGTTTGTCTAATGGATTCCTTTTCTGAATTGGACAGGTGGAACTTCCGATCAACATGCTGGGGGTTCCGGCCCTGTGGCCAAATAGGCTTGGGAAGTTGGTGAAGGAGTGTGGACGCAGCTGGTTACTCGTCCGAATTCGGCTGCTTTTTATTTCTTTTTTTACTGTTGTTTACGTTAGTCCAAAACATTGATGTGAATGTAATAATAATATTATTTGCAGAGAATAACTTGGTGTGATTTCATAATATAAGCTGATTTTGTTATGTTTAAACGTTGTTGTCATTTTGATGTGCTGCGTGAGAAGTATAACCATGTATATGCCTGTGATTTTAGTTGTGTTTGATGTTAAGCCTTTGCTTGAAATATAATTTCATGTTTTGCAATGTTGGTGTGACATATGAATAAGCTATAGTTATGCATCTATGTACAAGAGAAGAGAGTACCGCCCTTCATGTTTTATTTGCAGGCGGTAGTTTTGAGCATCTTGTGTAACTGATCATGAAATTATTTGAGTACCTTGCCACCCAGTACGCGGGCTAAGATTCTCATGAGTGAATGCTCCCTGTTCGGTTTCCTGTACTTTTGAGTTTGTTATACAGGGTAGGAGAAAAGTATTTAAATGAGATGGAAATATAAAAAAGTAAAACTTCCAGTCACGGAAGGCCGTCGATGTGCTTAAGTTCGTGGCAAACGGGTTTTGTAGTCACTTTCCCTAGCTGTGGGTCTTGGAGACATTTGTCACCCATCTTACGCCTCCGCGGGGAGTTTTCTTTTTTACCACAGCCGCACTTAAGACACATCGGAGCCGAGATCGCGCACGGTAACTACCCGAACCATTATGGTCCATAATCGTGGGTATTATTCGATTTACCGTGGCCGGCTAGCGTGGGTGCCGTTGGTCGTGAACTACCCCTGGATGGCCACACCTTATGTTGAGGCTTAAAGTAGGTTCACAGTTACCGGCGAGCCGAACGCCGTAATGAGCTGCCATCGGCTATAATCGGCCTTTATGATGACTTATAATCGGCTCATTACAGTTGGCTTTGAGGGCAGGCGCGAGCAATGAGTTAACCCGTAGCAGAGGGATGCTGGAGCAAAAGAGCCTCATTGGCGAGTGCATAGAATCGTAGCGTACCTATTAGGCCTTGTCCAGATGAGGCCTTGGTGCGTCTTGAGTGGAGATGCCATAAGATTTTGTTCAACAGAAAAGGATAAAGCTTAACAAGCAGCCAAGATATAAAGGAACAAGTTAAAAGGAGACAAGATTTTTAAAGTGGTTCGGCATAAAAATGCCTACGTCCACTGATTCTCTTTGTTAATTCACTTAATATGGGCAGTACAAGTTAAGAAAAGTATCGACGGAGGTATCGGATGTTCCATGCCCTCTGGAACACCTCTCCGTCCACTGTTGACAAAATACAAGCTCCGTTGTGGAGGTCTTTATGAATTACATATGGTCCGTCCCAGATGGGGTCCAGTGCCCCGGAGCGCGGAAAGATTCGTCTGAGGACAAGATCTCCTTCTTGTAAGATGCGATGTTTGACTTTGGAGTTGTATAATGCTGCCACCTTTTGTTTGTGAGCTGCTGCTTTGAGAGCTGCATCGTTTCTCCTTTCCTCAATCAGATCCAAAGATATGAGGAGGAGTTCTTCGTTTTCTTCTGGATTGTAGTGGATCCTATGATGGGAAGGAACAATAGTCTCAACAGGGAGCATTGCCTCCGATCCGTATGCCATAGAGAAAGGAGTATGTCCCGTTGATGTTCTGAAAGATGTGCGGTAGGCCAAAAGTGCCGTAGGAAGTTCGTCCACCAAAGCGCATTTTGACTTTTCAAGTTTCTTCTTGATTAGGGTTTTGAGAATTTTGTTGACAGCTTCGACTTGTCCGTTTGCCTGAGGATAAGCTACCGATGAGAAGCTTTTATGAATTCCATGCTCTTGGCACCAGTCGGCGAATTCTTCGCTGTCAAATTGGAGTCCGTTGTCTGATATGATCTTGAGTGGTACTCCGTACCTGCACAGAATATTTTTGATCAAGAAGTTGATAACTTTTGCTGAAGATATTTTATTTAGGGGTTCCGCTTCCACCCATTTGTTGAAATAATCGACTGCCACTATAGCATATTTGGCCCCGCCCCTGCCCGTTGGCAGTTCGCCAATTAAATCAATTCCCCATACAGCAAAGGGCCAAGGGCTGGTAATTTGAGTAATCTCATTTGTGGGTAGTCGAGGAATCTTGGCAAATTTCTGACATCTGTCGCATCTCTTGACAAAGTCTAAGGCGTCTTTGTTTAGTGTAGGCCAGTAATATCCATATCGGAGTATCTTCTTCGCCAGAGTCTGCCCTCCAGTGTGATCTCCGCAACTACCTTGATGGATGTTGAATAAGATTTCCTTGGCTTCCCTTCCAGCGACGCATCTGAATATGGGGCTAGAGAAGCCACGCCGATAGAGGATGCCTTCTTGTATTGTGTAGTGGGGAGCTTTCCTCAAAATTCTCCTGACTTCATCACGTTTGTCTGGTAGTGTGCCGTCCTGTAGATATTTCCGGATAGGAGTCATCCAAGTTGCTTCTTCAATTGCAGTTATCAGATTCACTTGTTCAAAACTTGGGGCTAGCTGCCTTGAGATGGCTAGTGCTCCGGAAATGGTGCTATTCATCATACTAGCTTGCTTTGCTAGTTCATCGGCCTCTTGGTTATCTTCTCGAGGAATGTGTTTGATTAGATAATGGTCCAATTGGTCGAGCAGCAGTTTGGTTTTCTTTAGATATGCTGTGAGTCGTTCTCCTCGTGTCTGGAATTCTCCTAGTACTTGGTTTACGATAAGTTGAGAATCACTATGAAGACATAAAGAATTGACTCCAATTTCTAAGGCAAGCCGCTATTACTGCCTCATACTCCGCATCGTTGTTAGTGGCCGCGAATTCCAACCTTAATGCATAGTACAGCTTTCTTCCCCTGGGGGTGATTATCACAATACCTGCCCCCGAGCCTTGTTCGTTTGATGCTCCATCTACAAAGAGGTTCCACTTGATGTTTTTTGCTATTTCAAGCTGATCCTTGCCTTCGTTGGTGGTGAATTCGGCAATGAAATCGGCCAGGGCTTGCCCCTTGATAGCAGTGCGATGATGGTAGGTGACGTCATACTGACTTAGTGCAATGCACCATTTGAGGAGTCGTCCAGAAGTGTCGGGACGATGGAGCACCTGTCTTAGTGGCTGATCGGTTAGAACTCTGATGGAGTGAGATTGGAAGTAGTGTCGTAGTTTTCGTGATGCGATCAATAAACAATATGCCAATTTCTCAAGTTTAGGATATCTGGCTTCTGCCCCTGCAAATCTCTTACTTATAAAGTACACCGGGCGTTGTGTGCGGTCTTCTTCTCTTACCAGGGCAGCGCTTAGAGCATGAGATGATACAGCGAGGTATAGGTATAGATCTTCGCCTTCGTTTGGAGTTGAGAGTACTGGTGGTTTCTGGAGGTGTTCGATCAGGTTAAGGAAGGCTTTTAAGCATTCATCGGTCCATTCGAACTTTCCTTTGTCTTTCTTGAGAGCTTCGAAGAAAGGGACGCACTTGTCAGTTGCTTTGGAAATGAATCTGCTTAGGGCGACCACCTTTCCATTTAATCTTTGCATTTCTTTTCGGGTGGAAGGTATCCTTATTTCTTTTAGAGCCCGGATTTGTTCAGGGTTTGCTTCAACTCCTCTGGAATGGACAATGAACCCTAAGAATTTTCCCGATGACACTCCGAAGGAGCACTTTAGAGGATTCAGCTTCATTCCATATCGGCGAAGTACCTGAAACATCTCGCTCAGGTGGCTTACATGATCGTCGGCTTTCCTGGACTTTACCAACATGTCATCCACATATACTTCCGTAGTTCGTCCTATTAATTCCGCGAACATCTTGTTGACGAGGCGCTGATAGGTGGCTCCGGCATTTTTGAGTCCAAAAGGCATGACTTTGTAACAATATAACCCCCGGTCAGTGATGAAGCTAGTGTGGTCTTGATCGTAGCGTGCATGGGAATCTGGTTGTATCCGGAGTATGCATCCATAAAAGATAAAAGTTCGTGCCCGGCAGTGCTGTCCACAAGTTGATCGATTCGGGGGAGCGGGAAGCAGTCTTTCGGGCAAGCGTCATTTAAGTTGGAGAAATCAATGCATGTTCGCCACTTCCCATTAGCTTTCTTTACTAGTACCGGGTTAGCTATCCACTCGGGGTAGATGGCTTCTCGTATGAAGTCATTAGCAAGTAGGTTCTTTACTTCCTCGTCGAGGGCTGCTGATCGTTCTGCTCCCATGCTTCTCTTTTTCTGCTTTATCGGTGCCCTGGTGGGATCGATGTTCAGCATGTGGCATGCTATGTCTGGGGAGATTCCTGTCATATCGGCATGTGTCCACGCAAATACATCTAAGTTGTGGCGGAGAAAGTCAATGAGTTGATCCTTCAATTCTGTTTTTAGCTGAGATCCTATTTTTAATAGTCTGCTTGAATCATGTTTGTCTACAGATACGAATTCCATGGCCTCTGTGGGCTCAGCGGTAGCCTCCTCCTCCTTATCCCTGGGGTCTAGTTCATTGAAAGGATCGCTGGTGTATCGAATAGGAGGGGCTTTCTTTAGTTGCTATGCTTCCAAGCTTTTCATGCAGAGAGTAGTCTCTGCATCTTTCCCTTTATTCTTTCTATGGTTATTGCGAAGTTCAGTTACATAGCAATCTCGAGCGGCGTCTTGATCTCCTTCAACTTCTCCTATTCCGTTATCTGTTGGGAATTTCATCTTTAGGCACCACGGGGCTAGGACAATTTGGAAGTCAGATAAGGCTGGTCTTCCCAAGAAGGCATTGTAGGCCGAGTGGTTTTCTATTAGTACGAACGTTTGTTTTCGCACAACGGAGCGGGGATGATTTCCTATTTCGACGAAGAGGTCAAGTTGCCCGAGGGGCATTTTCGCATCTCCAGTGAAACCGTGCAGGGGTTTGTTGCAGGGAGACACATCCTTCATTGACAGTTTCATTTTGTCGAAAGCATGTTTGAACAGGATATTTACGGAGCTTCCTGTGTCTATTAGAATTCGAAAAACTTTAGCTGGACCGAACCAGGCAGAGATGACCATGGGATCCATATGTGGATACTGTCTTCCTTCTAAATCACGCCTACTGAATACGATGTCGTCACTCTCTTTCAGTTTCGGGTGGCGTTCTTCCATAATGTAGTTGACATAGCCCTCAGCATTTCTAAGTGACTTGCCGTATCTTTCCATCTCTTCCCAGCTTCTGTCGGCGATGTGTGGTCCTCCCGAGATGGTATGGACCACTATCTTCTCTTGGCTAGAGCCACTGGTGTTGCGATTCCCTCCGCCTACTTCTGGGAGGGGTTGCTTTGAGTTCTCATTGGCAGGAGTTGGAGTCCTGTTCTGACCTCTCACATAGCGTTCCAGCCTTCTTCTTCTGATGTGTTCTTCGATCAAGTCCCGGAGATGGTGGCATTCATTGGTGTCATGTCCGTAGGATTCGTGGAAGCGGCAGAACTTTCCAGACTTGAGGGCGTTATCAGATTCTTTCTTGTGCGGGGGGCGCTTGTATCCGAGTTCGCCCTGAGTGGCTAGATAGATGTTTTCGATGGTTTCATTCAAAGGAGTGTAGGAGTCAAATCTCGGTCCTGGTCGATATTGGCGTTTTTCAACCTTCTTGCCCCCAGCATTGTCTCTAGATTCATTTCTTCGAATATCCTTGGTTGTAGCGGGAATCTTGTCCGAAGTTGTCTTACCTTGTTGCCCTGACTGCCTCTCAGTGGCGGCGTCTTCAAGTCTCATATACTTTCCAGCTTCATGGAAGAAATCAGGTAAAGTAGCTAGTTTTACCTTAGTTAGTCTTCTTGCAAACTTGGTATCTGGATGTACACCGCTACAGAGGGCCATTAGGGTGAGTTTCTCATCGGCATCTTGGACTGCGGCCGCTGCGGCGTTGAACCGAGTTAGATATTGTTGCAGTGTCTCTCCGGATTTCTGTTTAACATTGGATAGAGAATAAGCATCCTTGGGTTGTTCTACATGGATGCGGAACTGGCTAATGAACCTTTCTTTCAACATCTCCCATGAGCTGATAGATCCTTGGGGTAGATGGCAGAACCAGGAGGTAGTTAGATCCGCTAGGAATAGCGGAAAGCATTTACACAGCACCCCTTCTGTTGCTCCGCTCATGAGCATATGCTGGGTGTATCTTTGTAAGTGTACGATGGGGTCGGAAGTTCCCTTGTAAGGTTCCATGGTTGGCATTTTCCATTCCCGGGAGGTGATGGCAGTTTCGATATTGCGGGTAAAGGGGCTGGTGACCCTAGCGCCTATTCCTCGGTCCCTTTGCTCCCGTTGGACGCATTCTCTGAATAGTCGTGCCATTCTTTCATCAGAATTTGGAGCGGATAGAAATGAACTTGGTTCTTCCCTGCGAGATCGGTCTCGTCCAGATGACCTGTAGGGATGGTATAGTCTATCACTTCTGACGTGATCCAGTGGTTGTCTCTGGTTGCTCGGATGCATGCTAGGACCAGCTACAGTTGCCCCCTGCCTTGATCTTCCCCTACAGGGTTCTGTTTCGAGCATTTCCATGGGGTCAACTTCGGGCTGGGTTCTTGCTCGGCTCCGTTCAGCGGGGTTTCTATGATTAGGTGGCATGACTGGCTCAGCCACATCCGACCCTCGCCTGGCGCCTCCCCCACTGGGTTCGGTTCCAAGTGCTTCATCGAGTCGGAGTTCGGGCTGAGTCCGGGCGCGGCCCCTATCATTGTTGTTCCTGTTGATGGCTTCCTCGAAGAGGGAAGACCTTTGCTGTCTCCGAGATCCTCCAGATTGAGATTCATCCCATGATTCAGTGTTGCGGTTGGATTCTTCGACATCCCTCAAGCGTGACATGAGTTGGTTCACCAAAGCTTCTTGTTGGGATGCGAAGCGGTTAGTCACTTCCACCACAACTCTGTCTAGGTCTGCTCTAGTGATTACTGTCGGTTGTTCCACGGCAGGGGCTGTTGGAATTGCCTGATCTACATGTGGCACTGCTGCTGTAGTGGGATGGTTCTCTTGATCTGGATCTACTGGATTTGGAGCGCTTCTAGTTGCAGCGTTCTTTCCCTTGTTGGCGTCTTTTCTTGGCCTGCAAGTCATGTTTCCTAGGCAATGAAAGGTGCTATTGGGAAAGAAGGTTGAATGAGGGAAGCTGAAGCTTCGAGTTTGAAGTTCTCAGTGAAAGCACCAAAAATGTTTGCACAAAAAATGGGCAAACACCTCCAAGTCGAGTGATTTAGTTGATTTTATGTGATTCTTAATGATTTAGATGGGTTATGTAAATATGAAAAAAGGCAAGGGGCTGAAATGTAAAAGACACGCAGATTTATAGTGGTTCGGCCAGAACGTGCCTACGTCCACTTTATATGTTATTATCTTCTTTTTTCAGATTACAAGTACAATGCTTGGTGTACAAGTGTATGAAAGTAGTTTGAAAGTTCCTTCCGTGCTTGAGCTCTCAAACTTGTCTGCCATTGTTGTACCCCTGCCGCTCTATTTATAGAGTGAGGCAAGGGGCAGGGGTCTTGGATGTGTATAGCTGCTGGTGGGCCCGGGCTGAAGCAATCTGGACTGGCAATTCTGGTTCGGCGAGCCTCCATTCGGTATGGAGCTTGGACCGGTGATGGAGTGGGATGGAGGTTCATTCGGTGGTGAGGTATGTGGTTGGCTCGGTGCTTGTTTGGACCGTTTGTGGAGATGGTCCGGTAGGCCTTCTGGTCCGGCATAGGGGTGTGAAGGATGGTGGACCGGTAGAGAGAAGGAGGCTGTTGGCTACCGAATTAGCATGTGACCTTAGTGCCGAATGAACATGTGACCTTAGTGCCGAATGAACTCGTAGGCTTGCATAGCCGAGTGAACATGTACTCCGGATGGACCTTCACTGCCGAATGGAACTTGTTCCTTTGACTTGCCGAATGGACATAGGAGCTGATGGAATGGAGGTCGCAAACCCAGGTGAAACTGACACTTCTTGGTCTTGAGGTCTTCTGGGTGAAAATTCGCCCAACATACGGCACTGTTTCGCCATATCGGACGGATGTTGCACCTTGCACCGTGGATGTTGCACCCTATAGATATCGATTATTCGGACGGCCATAACTTCTAGCTCGTTTAGAGTTACGGTAGCCATAACCTGTCAAAACGAAGGCCTCGATGAGTTCTACGGCTTTAACAGCTTTCAGCGGTCAACGGATAGATTAATGCCCAAAAAGGACAACCCGAATCTCAATCGGGTCTCGTAAGTTTTTTGCCCTTCGTTTTTACGACACGTGGATTTTTACGGTAAAACGGGATTACCGTGGCCCGTATTCGACTTCCCATCGCTAAAGAGTGGTGCACCATGGTACTGTTCCGTTTCAAATCCATGCACGCATTTCTAAAAGTCGTACGGCACTGTTTTGCCACTTCGGACGGATGTTGCACCTTGCACCGTGGATGTTGCACGCTGTAGATATCGATTATTCGGACGGCCATTACTTCTGGCTCGTTTAGAGTTACGGGAGCCATAACCTGTCAAAACGAAGACCTCGATGAGTTCTACGGCTTTGACAGCATTCAGCCGTCAATGGATAGATTAAGTCGCAAAAAGGACAACCCGAATCTCAATCGGGTCTCGTAAGTTTTTTACCCTTCGTTTTTTCGACACGTGGATTTTTACGGTAAAACGGGATTACCGTGTCCCGTCTTCGACTTCCCATCGCTGGAGTGTGGTGCACTATGGTACTGTTCCGTTTCAAATCCATGCACGCATTTCTAAAAGTCGTACAGCACTGTTTCGCCATTTCGGACGGATGTTGCACCTTGCACCGTGGATGTTGCACCCTGCAGATATAGATTATTCGGACGGCCGTAACTTCTAGCTCGTTTAGAGTTACGGGAGCCATAACCTGTCAAAAGAAGGCCTCAATGAGTTCTACGGCTTTGACAGCTTTCAGCCGTCAACGGATAGATTAATGCCCAAAAAGGACAACCCGAATCCCAATCGGGTCTCGTAAGTTTTTTACCTTTCGTTTTTTCGACACGTGGATTTTTACGGTAAAACGGGATTACCGTGGCCCGTCTTCGACTTTCCATCGCTGGAGAGTGGTGCACCATGATACTGTTCCGTTTCAAATCCATGCATGCATTTCTAAAAGTCGCACGGCACTGTTTCTCCATTTCGAACGGATGTTGCACCTTGCACCGTGGATATTGCACCCTGTAGATATCGATTATTCGGACGGCCATAACTTCTGGCTCGTTTAGAGTTACGGGAGCCATAACCTATCAAAACGAAGGCCTCGATGAGTTCTACGGCTTTGGCAGCTTTCTGCTGTCAACGGATAGATTAATGCCCAAAAAGGACAACCCGAATCTCAATCGGGTCTCCTAAGTTTTTTCCCTTCGTTTTTTCGACACGTGGATTTTTACGGTAAAACGGGATTACCGTGGCCCGTCTTCGACTTCCCATCGCTGGAGAGTGGTGCACCATGGTACTGTTCCGTTTCAAACCCATGCACGCATTTCTAAAAGTCGTACGGCACTGTTTCGACATTTCGGAAGGATGTTGCACCTTGCACCGTGGATGTTGCACCCTGCAGATATCGATTATTCGGACGGCCATAACTTCTAGCTCGTTTAGAGTTACGGGAGCCATAACCTGTCAAAAAGAAGGCCTCGATGAGTTCTACGGCTTTGACAGCTTTCAGCCGTCAATAGATAGATTAATGCCCAAAAAGGACAACCCAAATCTCAATCGGGTCTCGTAAGTTTTTTACCCTTCGTTTTTTCGACACGTGGATTTTTACGGTAAAATGAGATTACCGTGGCCCGTCTTCGACTTCCCATCGCTGAAGATTGGTGCACCACGGTACTGTTCCGTTTCAAATCCATGCACGCATTTCTAAAAGTCGTACGGCACTGTTTCGCCATTTCGGACGGATGTTGCACCTTGCACCGTGGATGTTGCACTCTGTAGATATTGATTATTCGGACGGCCATAACTTCTGCCTCGTTTAGAGTTACGGGTGCCATAACCCGTCAAAACGAAGGCCTCGATGAGTTCTACGGCTTTGACAGCTTTCAGCCGTCAACGGATTGATTATTCCCAAAGAGGACAACCCGAATCTCAATCGGGTCTCGTAAGTTTTTTACCCTTCGTTTTTTCGACACGTGGATTTTTACGGTAAAACGGGATTACCGTGGCCCGTCTTCGACTTCCCATCGCTGGAGTGTGGTGCACCATGGTACTGTTCCATTTCAATTCCATGCACGCATTTCTAAAAGCCGTACGGCACTGTTTTGCCATTTCGGACGGATGTTGCACCTTGCACCGTGGATGTTGCACCCTGTAGATATCGATTATTCGGACGGCCATAACTTCTGGCTCGTTTAGAGTTACGGGAGCCATAACCTGTCAAAATGAAGACCTCGTAGAGTTCTACGGCTTTGACAGCTTTCAGCCGTCAACGGATAGATTAACGCCCAAAAAGGACAACCCGAATCTCAATCGGGTCTCATAAGTTTTTTACCCTTCGTTTTTTCGACACGTGGATTTTTACGGTAAAACGGGATTACCGTGGCCCGTCTTCGACTTCCCATCGCTGAAGAGTGGTGCACCATGGTACTGTTCCGTTTCAAATCCATGCACGCATTTCTAAAAGTCGTACGACACTGTTTCTCCATTTCGGACGGATGTTGCACCTTGCACCGTGGATGTTGCTCCCTGTAGATATTGATTATTCGGACGGCCATAACTTCTGGCTCGTTTAGAGTTACGGGAGCCATAACCTGTCAAAACGAAGGCCTCGATGAGTTCTACGGCTTTGACCGCTTTCAGCCATCAACGGATTGATTATTCCCAAAAAGGACAACCCGAATCTCAATCGGGTCTTGTAAGTTTTTTGCCCTTCGTTTTTTCGACACGTGGATTTTTACGGTAAAACGGGATTACCGTGGCCCGTCTTCGACTTCCCATCGCTGGAGAGTGGTGCACCATGGTACCGTTCCGTTTCAAATCCATGCACGCATTTCTAAAAGCCGTACGGCACTGTTTCGCCATTTCGGACGGATGTTGCATCTTGCACCGTGGATGTTTGCACCCTGTAGATATCGATTATTCGGACGGCCATAACTTCTGGCTCGTTTAGAGTTACGGGAGCCATAACTTGTCAAAACGATGGCCTCGATGAGTTCTACGGCTATGACAGCTTTCTGCCGTTAACGGATAGATTAATGCCCAAAAAGGACCACCCGAATCTCAATCGGGTCTCGTAAGTTTTTTACCCTTCGTTTTTGCGACACGTGGATTTTTACGGTAAAACGAGATTACCGTGGCCCGTGTTCGACTTCCCATCGCTGGAGAGTGGTGCACCATGGTACTGTTCCATTTCAAATCCATGCATGCATTTCTAAAAGTCATACGGCACTGTTTCGCCATTTCGGACGGATGTTGCACCTTGCACCGTGGGTGTTGCACCCTTTAGATATCGATTATTCGGACGGCCATAACTTCTGGCTCGTTTAGAGCTACGGGAGCCATAACCTGTCAAAACGAAGGCCTCAATGATTTCTTCGGCTTTGATAGCTTTCAGCCGTCAACGGATAGATTAATGCCCAAAAAGGACAACCCGAATCTCAATCGGGTCTCGTAAGTTTTTTACCCTTCGTTTTTTCGACACGTGGATTTTTACGGTAAAACGGGATTACCGTGGCCCGTCTTCGACTTCCCATCGCTGGAGAGTGGTGCACCATATTACTGTTCCGTTTCAAATCCATGCACGTATTTCTAAAGGTCGTAAGACACTGTTTCGCCATTTCGGACGGATGTTGCACCTTGCACCGTGGATGTTGCACCCTGTAGATATCGATTATTCGGACGGCCATAACTTCTGGCTCGTTTTGAGTAACGGGAGCCATAACCTGTCAAAATGAACGCCTCAATGAGTTCTACGGCTGTGATAGCTTTCTGCCGTCAACGGATAGATTAATGCCCAAAAAGGACAGCCCGAATCTCAATCGGGTCTCGTAAGTTTTTTACACTTCGTTTTTTCGACACGTGGATTTTTACGGTAAAACGGGATTACCGTGGCCCGTCTTCAACTTCCCTTCGCTGGAGAGTGGTGCACCATGGTACTGTTCCGTTTCAAATCCATGCATGCATTTCTGAAAGTCGTACGGCACTGTTTCGCCATTTCGGACGGATGTTGCACCTTGCACCGTGGATGTTGCACCCTGTAGATATCGATTATACGGACGACTATAACTTCTGGCTCGTTTAGAGTTACAGGAGCCATAACCTATCAAAACGAAGGCCTCGATGAGTTCTATGGCTTTGAAAGCTTTCAGCCGTCAACGGATAGATTAATGCACATAAAGGACAACCCGAATCTCAATCGGGTCTCGTAAGTTTTTTACCCTTCGTTTTTTCGACACGTGGATTTTTACGGTAAAACGGGATTACCGTGGCCCGTCTTCGACTTCCCATCGCTGAAGAGTGGTGCACCATGGTACTGTTCCGTTTCAAATCCATGCACGCATTTCTAAAAGTCGTACGGTACTGTTTCGCCATTTCGGACGGATGTTGCACCTTGCACCGTGGATGTTGCACTCTGTGGATATCGATTATTCGGACGGCCACAACTTCTGGCTCGTTTAGATTTACGGGAGCCATAACCTGTCAAAACGAAGGCCACGATGAGTTCTACGGCTTTGACAGCTTTCAGCCGTCAACGGATAGATTATTCCCAAAAAGGACAACCCGAATCTCAATCGGGTCTCGTAAGTTTTTTACCCTTCGTTTTTTCGACACGTGGATTTTTACGGTAAAACGGGATTACCGTGGCCCGTCTTCGACTTCCCATCGCTGGAGAGTGGTGCACCATGGTACTGTTCCGTTTCAAATCCATGCACGCATTTCTAAAAGCCGTACGGCACTGTTTCGCCATTTCGGACGGATGTTGCACCTTGCACCATGGATGTTGCACCCTGTAGATATCGATTATTCGGACGGCCATAACTTCTGGCTCGTTAAGAGTTACGGGAGCCATAACCTGTCTAAACGAAGGCCTCGATGAGTTCTACGGCTATGACAGCTTTCTGCCGTCAACGGATAGATTAATGCCCAAAAAGGACCACCCGAATCTCAATCGGGTCTCGTAAGTTTTTTACCGTTCGTTTTTTCGACACGTGGATTTTTACGGTAAAACGGGATTACCGTGGCCCGTCTTCGACTTCCCATCGCTGGAGTGTGGTGCACCATGGTACTGTTCCGTTTCAAATCCATGCACGCATTTCTAAAAGCCGTACGGCACTGTTTTGCCATTTCGGACGGATGTTGCACCTTGCACCGTGGATGTTGCACCCTGTAGATATCGATTATTCGGACGGCCATAACTTCTGGCTCGTTTAGAGTTACGGGAGCCATAACCTTTCAAAACGAAGACCTCGTAGAGTTATACGGCTTTGACAGCTTTCAGCCGTCAACGGATAGATTAACGCCCAAAAAGGACAACCCGAATCTCAATCGGGTCTCATAAGTTTTTTACCCTTCGTTTTTTCGACACGTGGATTTTTACTGTAAAACGGGATTACCGTGGCTGGTCTTCGACTTCCCATCGCTGAAGAGTGGTGCACCATGGTACTGTTCCGTTTCAAATCCATGCACGCATTTCTAAAAGTCGTACGACACTGTTTCTCTATTTCGGACGGATGTTGCACCTTGCACCGTGGATGTTGCTCCCTGTAGATATTGATTATTCGGACGGCCATAACTTCTGGCTCGTTTAGAGTTACGGGAGCCATAACCTGTCAAAACGAAGGCCACGATGAGTTCTACGGCTTTGACCGCTTTCAGCCATCAACGGATTGATTATTCCCAAAAAGGACAACCCGAATCTCAATCGGGTCTTGTAAGTTTTTTGCCCTTCGTTTTTTCGACACGTGGATTTTTACGGTAAAACGGGATTACCGTGGCCCGTCTTCGACTTCCCATCGCTGGAGAGTGGTGCACCATGGTACTGTTCCGTTTCAAATCCATGCACGCATTTCTAAAAGCCGTACGGCACTGTTTCGCCATTTCGGACGGATGTTGCATCTTGCACCGTGGATGTTTGCACCCTGTAGATATCGATTATTCGGACGGCCATAACTTCTGGCTCGTTTAGAGTTACGGGAGCCATAACCTGTCAAAACGAAGGCCTCGATGAGTTCTACGGCTATGACAGCTTTCTGCCGTTAACGGATAGATTAATGCCCAAAAAGGACCACCCGAATCTCAATCGGGTCTCGTAAGTTTTTTACCCTTCGTTTTTGCGACACGTGGATTTTTACGGTAAAACGAGATTACCGTGGCCCGTGTTCGACTTCCCATCGCTGGAGAGTGGTGCACCATGGTACTGTTCCATTTCAAATCCATGCATGCATTTCTAAAAGTCATACGGCACTGTTTCGCCATTTCGGACGGATGTTGCACCTTGCACCGTGGGTGTTGCACCCTTTAGATATCGATTATTCGGACGGCCATAACTTCTGGCTCGTTTAGAGTTACGGGAGCCATAACCTGTCAAAACGAAGGCCTCAATGATTTCTACGGCTTTGATAGCTTTCAGCCGTCAACGGATAGATTAATGCCCAAAAAGGACAACCCGAATCTCAATTGGGTCTCGTAAGTTTTTTACCCTTCGTTTTTTCGACACGTGGATTTTTACGGTAAAACGGGATTACCGTGGCCCGTCTTCGACTTCCCATCGCTGGAGAGTGGTGCACCATATTACTGTTCCGTTTCAAATCCATGCACGTATTTCTAAAGGTCGTAAGACACTGTTTCGCCATTTCGGACGGATGTTGCACCTTGCACCGTGGATGTTGCACCCTGTAGATATCGATTATTCGGACGGCCATAACTTCTGGCTCGTTTAGAGTAACGGGAGCCATAACCTGTCAAAATGAACGCCTCAATGAGTTCTACGGCTGTGATAGCTTTCTGCCGTCAACGGATAGATTAATGCCCAAAAAGGACAGCCCGAATCTCAATCGGGTCTCGTAAGTTTTTTACCCTTCGTTTTTTCGACACGTGGATTTTTACGGTAAAACGGGATTACCGTGGCCCGTCTTCAACTTCCCTTCGCTGGAGAGTGGTGCACCATGGTACTGTTCCGTTTCAAATCCATGCATGCATTTCTGAAAGTCGTACGGCACTGTTTCGCCATTTCGGACGGATGTTGCACCTTGCACCGTGGATGTTGCACCCTGTAGATATCGATTATACGGACGACTATAACTTCTGGCTCGTTTAGAGTTACAGGAGCCATAACCTATCAAAACGAAGGCCTCGATGAGTTCTATGGCTTTGAAAGCTTTCAGCCGTCAACGGATAGATTAATGCACATAAAGGACAACCCGAATCTCAATCGGGTCTCGTAAGTTTTTTACCCTTCGTTTTTTCGACACGTGGATTTTTACGGTAAAACGGGATTACCGTGGCCCGTCTTCGACTTCCCATCGCTGAAGAGTGGTGCACCATGGTACTGTTCCGTTTCAAATCCATGCACGCATTTCTAAAAGTCGTACGGCACTGTTTCGCCATTTCGGACGGATGTTGCACCTTGCACCGTGGATGTTGCACTCTGTGGATATCGATTATTCGGACGGCCACAACTTCTGGCTCGTTTAGAGTTACGGGAGCCATAACCTGTCAAAACGAAGGCCACGATGAGTTCTACGGCTTTGACAGCTTTCAGCCGTCAACGGATAGATTATTCCCAAAAAGGACAACCCGAATCTCAATCGGGTCTCGTAAGTTTTTTACCCTTCGTTTTTTCGACACGTGGATTTTTACGGTAAAACGGGATTACCGTGGCCCGTCTTCGACTTCCCATCGCTGGAGAGTGGTGCACCATGGTACTGTTCCGTTTCAAATCCATGCACGCATTTCTAAAAGCAGTACGACACTGTTTCGCCATTTCGGACGGATGTTGCACCTTGCACCGTGGATGTTGCACCCTGTAGATATCGATTATTCGGACGGCCATAACTTCTGGCTCGTTAAGAGTTACGGGAGCCATAACCTGTCAAAACGAAGGCCTCGATGAGTTCTACGGCTATGACAGCTTTCTGCCGTCAACGGATAGATTAATGCCCAAAAAGGACCACCCGAATCTCAATCGGGTCTCGTAAGTTTTTTACCCTTCGTTTTTGCGACACGTAGATTTTTACGGTAAAACGAGATTACCGTGGCCCGTGTTCGACTTCCCATCGCTAGAGAGTGGTGCACCATGGTACTGTTCCATTTCAAATCCATGCACGCATTTCTAAAAGTCATACGGCACTGTTTCGCCATTTCGGACGGATGTTGCACCTTGCACCGTGGATGTTGCACCCTGTAGATATCGATTATTCGGACGGCCATAACTTCTGGCTCATTTAGAGTTGCGGGAGCCATAACCTGTCAAAACAAAGGCCTCGATGATTTCTACGGCTTTGATAGCTTTAAGCCGTCAACGGATAGATTAATGCCCAAAAAGGACAACCCGAATCTCAATCGGGTCTCGTAAGTTTTTTACCCTTCGTTTTTTCGACACGTGGATTTTTACGGTAAAACGGGATTACCGTGGCCCGTCTTCAACTTCCCATCGCTGGAGAGTGGTGCACCATATTACTGTTCCATTTCAAATCCACGCACGAATTTCTAAAGGTCGTACGACACTGTTTCGCCATTTCGGACGGATGTTGCACCGTGGATATTGCACCCTGTAGATATCGATTATTCGGACGGCCATAACTTCTGGCTCGTTTAGAGTAACGGGAGCCATAACCTGTCAAAATGAAGGCCTCGATGAGTTCTACGGCCGTGATAGCTTTCTGCCATCAACGGATAGATTAATGCCCAAAAAGGACAACCCGAATCTCCATCGGGTCTCGTAAGTTTTTTACCCTTCGTTTTTTCGACACGTGGATTTTTACGGTAAAACAGGATTACCGTGGCCCGTCTTCGGCTTCCCTTCGCTGGAGAGTGGTGCACCACGGTACTGTTCCATTTCAAATCCATGCATGCATTTCTGAAAGTCGTAAGGCACTGTTTCGCCATTTCGGACGGATGTTGCACCTTGCACCGTGGATGTTGCACCCTGTAGATATCGATTATACGGACGACTATAACTTCTGGCTCGTTTAGAGTTACAGGAGCCATAACTTATCAAAACGAAGGCCTCGATGAGTTCTATGGCTTTGACAGCTTTCAGCCGTCAACGGATAGATTAATTCCCAAAAAGGACAAACCGAATCTCAATCGCTGGAGAGTGGTGCACCATGGTACTGTTCGTTTTTTCGACACGTGGATTTTTCGACACGTTCGTTTTTTCGACACGTGGATTTTTACGGTAAAACGGGATTACCGTGGCCCGTCTTCGACTTCCCATCGCTGGAGAGTGGTGCACCATGGTACTGTTCCGTTTCAAATCCATGCACGCATTTCTGAAAGTCGTACGGCACTGTTTCGCCATTTCGGACGGATGTTGCACCTTGCACCGTGGATGTTGCACCCTGCAGATATCGATTATTCGGACGGCCATAAGTTCTAGCTCGTTTAGAGTTACGGGAGCCATAACCTGTCAAAAAGATGGCCTCGGTGAGTTCTACGGCTTTGACAGCTTTCAGCCATCAACGGATAGATTAATGCCCAAAAAGGACAACCCGAATCTCAATCGGGTCTCGTAAGTTTTTTACCCTTCGTTTTTTCGACACGTGGATTTTTACCGTAAAACGGGATTACCGTGGCCCGTCTTCGACTTCCCATCGCTGAAGAGTAGTCCACCATGGTACTGTTCCATTTCAAATCCATGCACGCATTTCTAAAAGTCGTACGGCACTGTTTCGCCATTTCGGACGGATGTTGCACCTTGCACCGTGGATGTTGCACTTTGTAGATATCGATTATTCGGACGGCCATAACTTCTGGCTCGTTTAGAGTTACGGGAGCCATAACCTGTCAAAACGAAGGCCTCAATGAGTTCTACGGCTTTGATAGCTTTCAGCCATCAACGGATAGATTAATTCCCAAAAAGGACAACCCGAATCTCAATCGGGTCTCGTAAGTTTTTTACCCTTCGTTTTTTCGACACGTGGATTTTTACGGTAAAACGGGATTACCATGGCCCGTCTTCGACTTCCCATCGCTGGAGAGTGGTGCACCATGGTACTGTTCCATTTCAAATCCATGCACGCATTTCTAAAAGTCGTACGGCACTGTTTCGCCATTTCGGACGGATCTTGCACCTTGCACCGTGGATGTTGCACCCTGTAGATATCGATTATTCGGACGGCCATAACTTCTGGCTCGTTTAGAGTTACGGGAGCCATAACATGTAAAAACGAAGGCCTCGATGAGTTCTACGGCTATAGCTTTCTGCCGTCAACGGATAGATTAATGCACAAAAAGGACAACCCGAATCTTAATCGGGTCTCGTAAGTTTTTTACCCTTCGTTTTTGCGACACGTGGATTTTTACGGTAAAACGAGATTACCGTGGCCCGTCTTCGACTTCCCATCGCTAGAGAGTGGTGCACCATGGTACTGTTCCGTTTCAAATCCATGCACGCATTTCTAAAAGATATACGGCACTGTTTCGCCATTTCGAATGGATGTTGCACCTTGCACCGTGGATGTTGCACCCTGTAGATATCGATTATTCGGACGGCCATAACTTCTAGCTCATTTAGAGTTACGGGAGCCATAACCTGTCAAAACGAAGGCCTCGATGATTTCTACGGCTTTGACAGCTTTCAGCCGTCAATGGATAGATTAATGCCCAAAAAGGACAACCCGAATCTCAATCGGGTCTCGTAAGTTTTTTACCCTTCGTTTTTTCGACACGTGGATTTTTACGGTAAAACGGGATTACCGTGGCCCGTCTTTGACTTCCCATCGCTGGAGAGTGGTGCACCATATTACTGTTCCGTTTCAAATCCATGCACGAATTTCTAAAGGTCGTACGACACTGTTTCGCCATTTCGGACGGATGTTGCACCGTGGATGTTGCACCCTGTAGATATCGATTATTCGGACGGCCATAACTTCTGGCTCGTTTAGAGTAACGGGAGCCATGACCTGTCAAAATGAAGGCCTCGATGAGTTCTACGGCCGTGATAGCTTTCTGCCATCAACGGATAGATTAATGCCCAAAAAGGACAACCCGAATCTCAATCGGGTCTCGTAAGTTTTTTACCCTTCGTTTTTTCGACACGTGGATTTTTACGGTAAAACAGGATTACCGTGGCCCGTCTTCGACTTCCCTTCGCTGGAGAGTGGTGCACCATGGTACTGTTCCATTTCAAATCCATGCATGCATTTCTGAAAGTCGTACGGCACTGTTTCGCCATTTCGGACGGATGTTGCACCTTGCACCGTGGATGTTGCACCCTGTAGATATCGATTATACGGACGACTATAACTTCTGGCTCGTTTAGAGTTACAGGAGCCATAACCTATCAAAACGAAGGCCTCGATGAGTTCTATGGCTTTGACAGCTTTCAGCCGTCAACGGATAGATTAATTCCCAAAAAGGACAAACCGAATCTCAATCGGGTCTCGTAAGTTTTTTACCGTTCGTTTTTTCGACACGTGGATTTTTACGGTAAAACGGGATTACCGTGGCCCGTCTTCGACTTCCCATCGCTGGAGAGTGGTGCACCATGGTACTGTTCCGTTTCAAATCCATGCACGCATTTCTGAAAGTCGTACGGCACTGTTTCGCCATTTCGGACGGATGTTGCACCTTGCACCGTGGATGTTGCACCCTGCAGATATCGATTATTCGGACGGCCATAACTTCTAGCTCGTTTAGAGTTACGGGAGCCATAACCTGTCAAAAAGATGGCCTCGGTGAGTTCTACGGCTTTGATAGCTTTCAGCCGTCAACGGATAGATTAATGCCCAAAAAGGACAACCCGAATCTCAATCGGGTCTCGTAAGTTTTTTACCCTTCGTTTTTTCGACACGTGGATTTTTGCCGTAAAACGGGATTACCGTGGCCCGTCTTCGACTTCCCATCGCTGAAGAGTAGTCCACCATGGTACTGTTCCATTTCAAATCCATGCACGCATTTCTAAAAGTCGTACGGCACTGTTTCGCCATTTCGGACGGATGTTGCACCTTGCACCGTGGATGTTGCACTTTGTAGATATCGATTATTCGGACGGCCATAACTTCTGGCTCGTTTAGAGTTACGGGAGCCATAACCTGTCAAAACGAAGGCCTCGATGAGTTCTATGGCTTTGACAGCTTTCAGCCATCAACGGATAGATTAATTCCCAAAAAGGACAACCCGAATCTCAATCGGGTCTCGTAAGTTTTTTACCCTTCGTTTTTTCGACACGTGGATTTTTACGGTAAAACGGGATTACCATGGCCCGTCTTCGACTTCCCATCGCTGGAGAGTGGTGCACCATGGTACTGTTCCGTTTCAAATCCATGCACGCATTTCTAAAAGTCGTACGGCACTGTTTCGCCATTTCGGACGGATCTTGCACCTTGCACCGTGGATGTTGCACCCTGTAGATATCGATTATTCGGACGGCCATAACTTCTGGCTCGTTTAGAGTTACGGGAGCCATAACATGTAAAAACGAAGGCCTCGATGAGTTCTACGGCTATGTTAGCTTTCTGCCGTCAACGGATAGATTAATGCCCAAAAAGGACAACCCGAATCTTAATCGGGTCTCGTAAGTTTTTTACCCTTCGTTTTTGCGACACGTGGATTTTTACAGTAAAACGAGATTACCGTGGCCCGTCTTCGACTTCCCATCGCTGGAGAGTGGTGCACCATGGTTGTGTTCCGTTTCAAATCCATGCACGCATTTCTAAAAGATATACGGCACTGTTTCGCCATTTCGAATGGATGTTGCACCTTGCACCGTGGATGTTGCACCCTGTAGATATCGATTATTCGGACGGCCATAACTTCTAGCTCATTTAGAGTTACGGGAGCCATAACCTGTCAAAACGAAGGCCTCGATGATTTCTACGGCTTTGACAGCTTTCAGCCTTCAACGGATAGATTAATGCCCAAAAAGGACAACCCGAATCTCAATCGGGTCTCGTAAGTTTTTTACCCTTCGTTTTTTCGACACGTGGATTTTTACGGTAAAACGGGATTACCGTAGCCCGTCTTTGACTTCCCATCGCTGGAGAGTGGTGCACCATATTACTGTTCCGTTTCAAATCCATGCACGAATTTCTAAAGGTCGTACGACACTGTTTCGCCATTTCGGATGGATGTTGCACCTTGCACCGTGGATGTTGCACCCTGTAGATATCGATTATTCGGACGGTCATAACTTCTGCCTCGTTTAGAGTTACGGGAGCCATAACCTGTCAAAACGAAGGCCTCGATGAGTCCTACGGCTTTGACATCTTTCAGCCATCAACGGATAGATTAATGCCCAAAAAGGACAACCCGAATCTCAATCGGGTCTCGTAAGTTTTTTACCCTTCGTTTTATCGACACGTGGATTTTTACGGTAAAACGGGATTACCGTGGCCCGTCTTCGACTTCCCCTCGCTGAAGAGTGGTGCACCATGGTACTGTTCCGTTTCAAATCCATGCACGCATTTCTAAAAGTCGTACGGCACTGTTTCGCCATTTCGGACGGATGTTGCACCTTGCACCGTGGATGTTGCACTTTGTAGATATCGATTATTCGGACGGCCATAACTTCTGGCTCGTTTAGAGTTACGGGAGCCATAACCTGTCAAAAGGAAGGCCTCGATGAGTTCTACGGCTTTGACAGCTTTCAGCCGTCAACGGGTAGATTAATTCCCAAAAAGGACAACCCGAATCTCAATCGGGTCTCGCAAGTTTTTTACCCTTCGTTTTTTCGACACGTTGATTTTTACGGTAAAACGGGATTACTGTGGCCCGTCTTCGACTTCCCATCACTGGAGAGTGGTGCACCATGGTACTGTTCCGTTTCAAATCCATGCACGCATTTCTAAAAGTCGTACGGCACTGTTTCGCCATTTCGGACGGATGTTGCACCTTGCACCGTGGATGTTGCACCCTGTAGATAACGATTATTCGGACGGCCATAACTTCTAGCTCGTTTAGAGTAACGGGAGCCATAACCTGTCAAAATGAAGGCCTCAATGAGTTCTACGGCTGTGATAGCTTTCTGCCGTCAACGGATAGATTAATGCCCAAAAAGGACAACCCGAATCTCAATCGGGTCTCGTAAGTTTTTTACCCTTCGTTTTTTCGACACGTGGATTTTTACGGCAAAACGGGATTACGGTGGCTGGTCTTCGATTTACCATCGCTGGAGAGTGGTGCTCCATGGTAGTGTTCCGTTTCAAATCCATGCACGCATTTCTAAAAGTCGTACGGCACTGTTTCGCCATTTCGGACGGATGTTGCACCTTGCACCGTGGATGTTGCACCCTGTAGATATCGATTATTCGGACGGCCATAACTTCTCGCTCGTTTAGAGTAACGGGAGCCATAACCTGTCAAATTGAAGGCCTCGATGAGTTCTACGGCTATGATAGCTTTCTGCCGTCAACGGATAGATTAATGCCCAAAAAGGACAACCCTAATCTCAATCGGGTCTCGTAAGTTTTTTACCCTTCGTTTTTTCGACACGTGGATTTTTACGGTAAAACCAGATTACGGTGTCTGGTCTTCGATTTACCATCGCTGGAGAGTGGTGCACCATGGTACTGTTCCGTTTCAAATCCATGCACGAATTTCTAAAGGTCGTACGGCACTGTTTCGCCATTTCGGACGGATATTGCACCTTGCACCGTGGATGTTGCACCCTGTAGATATCGATTATTCGGACGGCCATAACTTCTGGCTCGTTTAGAGTTACGGGATCCATAACCAGTCAAAATGAAGGTCTCGATGAGTTCTACAGTGTTGACAGCTTTCAGCCATCAACGGATAGATTAATGCCCAAAAAGGACAACCCGAATCTCAATCGTGTCTCGTAAGTTTTTTACCCTTCGTTTTTTTGACACGTGGTTTTTTACGGTAAAACGGGATTACGGTGGCTGGTCTTCGATTTACCATCGCTGGAGAGTGGTGCACTATGGTACTGTTCCGTTTCAAATCCATGCACGCATTTCTAAAGGTCGTACGACCCTGTTTCGCCATTTCGGACGGATGTTGCACCTTGCACCGTGGATGTTGCACCCTGTGGATATCGATTATTCGGACGGCCATAACTTCTGACTCGTTTAGAGTTACGGGAGCCATAACCTGTCAAAACGAAGGCATCGATGAGTTCTACGGCTTTGATAGCTTTCAGCCGTCAACGGATAGATTAATGCCAAAAAAGGACAACCCGATTCTCAATCGGGTCTCGTAAGTTTTTTGCCCTTCGTTTTTTCGATACGTGGATTTTTAGGGTAAAACGGGATTACCGTGGCCCGTCTTCGACTTCCCATCGCTGGAGAGTGGTGCACCATGGTACTGTTCCGTTTCAAATCCATGCACGCATTTATAAAAGTCGTACGGCACTGTTTCGCCATTTCAGACAGATGTTGCACCTTGTACCGTGGATGTTCCACCCTGTAGATATCGATTATTCGGATGACCATAACTTCTGGCTCGTTTAGAGTTACGGGAGCCATAACCTGTCAAAACGAAGGCCTCGATGAGTTTTACGGCTTTGACAGCTTTCTGCCGTCAATGGAAAGATTAATGCCCAAAAAGGACAACCTGAATCTCAATCGGGTCTCGTAAGTTTTTTACCCTTCGTTTTTTCGACACGTGGATTTTTACGGCAAAACGGGATTACCGTGGCCCATCTTCGACATCCCACCGCTGGAGAGTGGTGCACCATGGTACTGTTCCATTTCAAATCCATGCACGCATTTCTAAAAGTCGTACGGCACTGTTTCGCCATTTCGGACGGATGTGGCACCTTGCACCGTGGATGTTGCACTTTGTAGATATCGATTATTCGGACGGCCATAACTTCTGGCTCGTTTAGAGTTACAGGAGCCATAGCCTGTCAAAACGAAGGCCTCGATGAGTTCTACGGCTTTCACAGCTTTCAGCCGTCAACGGATAGATTAATTCCCAAAAAAGACAACCCGAATCTCAATCGGGTCTCGTAAGTTTTTTACCCTTCGTTTTTTCGACACGTGGATTTTTACGGTAAAACGAGATTACCGTGGCCCGTCTTCGACTTCCCATCGCTGCAGAGTGGTGCACCATGGTACTGTTCCGTTTCAAATCCATGCACGCATTTCTAAAAGTCGTACGACACTGTTTCGCCATTTCGGACGGATGTTGCACCTTGCACCGTGGATGTTGCACTTTGTAGATATCGATTATTCGGACGGCCATAACTTCTGGCTCGTTTAGAGTAACGGGAGCCATAACCTATCAAAATGAAGGCCTCGATGAGTTCTACGGCTGTGATAGCTTTCTGCCGTCAACGGATAGATTAATGCCCAAAAAGGACAACCCGAATCTCAATCGGGTCTCGTAAGTTTTTTTACCCTTCGTTTTTTCGACACGTGGATTTTTACGGTAAAACAGGACTACCGTGGCCCGTCTTCGACTTCCCATCGCTGGAGAGTGGTGCACCATGGTACTGTTCCGTTTCATATCCATGCACGCATTTCTAAAAGTCGTACGGCACTGTTTCGCCATTTCGGACGGATGTTGCACCTTGCACCGTGGATGTTGCACCCTGTAGATATCGATTATTCGGACGGCCATAACTTCTGGCTCGTTTAGAGTAACGGGAGCCATAACCTGTCAAAATGAAGGCCTCGATGAGTTCTACGGCTGTCATAGCTTTCTGCCATCAACGGATAGATTAATGCCCAAAAAGGACAACCCGAATCTCAATCGGGTCTCGTAAGTTTTTTACCCTTCGTTTTTTCGACACGTGGATTTCGACACGTGGATTTTTACGGTAAAACGGGATTACCATGGCCCGTCTTCGACTTCCCATCGCTGAAGAGTGGTGCACCATGGTACTGTTCCGTTTCAAATCCATGCACGCATTTTTAAAAGTCGTACGACACTGTTTCGCCATTTCGGACGGATGTTGCACCTTGCACCGTGGATGTTGCACCCTGTAGATATCGATTATTCGGACGGCCATAACTTCTGGCTCGTTTAGAGTTACGGGAGCCTTAACCTGTCAAAAACGAAGGCCTCGATGAGTTCTACGGCTTTGACAGCTTTCAGCCGTCAACGGGTAAATTAATTCCCAAAAAGGACGACCCGAATCTCAATCGGGTCTCGTAAGTTTTTTACCCTTCGTTTTTTCGACACATGGATTTTTACAGTAAAACGAGATTACCGTGGCCCGTCTTCGACTTCCCATCGCTGAAGAGTGGTGCACCTTGGTACTGTTCCGTTTCAAATCCATGCACGCATTTTTAAAAGTCGTACGGCACTGTTTCGCCATTTCGGACGGATGTTGCACCTTGCACCGTGGATGTTGCACCCTGTAGATATCGGTTATTCGGATGGCCATAACTTCTGGCTCGTTTAGAGTTAGAGGAGCCATAACCTATCAAAAATGAAGGCCTCGATGAGTTCTATGGCTTTGATGGCTTTCAGCCGTCAACGGATAGATTAATTCCCAAAAAGGACGACCCGAATCTCAATCGGGTCTCGTAAGTTTTTTACCCTTCGTTTTTTCGACACGTGGATTTTTACGGTAAAACGGGATTACCTTGGCCCGTCTTCGACTTCCCATCGCTGGAGAGTGGTGAACCATGGTACTGTTCCGTTTCAAATCCATGCACGCATTTCTAAATGTCGTACGACACTGTTTCGCCATTTCGGACGGATGTTGCACTTTGCACCGTGGATATTGCACCCTGTAGATATCGATTATTCGGATGGCCATAACTTCTGGCTCGTTTAGAGTTACGGGAGCCATAACCTGTCAAAATGAAGTCCTTGATGAGTTCTACGGCTATGATAGCTTTCTGCCGTCAACGGATAGATTAATGCCCAAAAAGGACAACCCGAATCTCAATCGGGACTCGTAAGTTTTTTACCCTTCATTTTTTCGACACGTGGATTTTTATGGTAAAACGGGATTACCGTGGCCCGTCTTCGACTTCCCATCGCTGGAGAGTGGTGCACCATGGTACTGTTCCGTTTCAAATCCATGCACGCATTTCTAAAAGTCGTACGGCACTGTTTCGCCATTTCGGACGGATGTTGCACCTTGCACCGTGGATGTTGCACCCTGTAGATATCGATTATACGGACGACCATAACTTCTAGCTCGTTTAGAGTTACGGGAGCCATAACCTGTCAAAACGAAGGCCTCGATTAGTTCTACGGCTTTGACAGCTTTCAGCCGTCAACGGATAGATTATTGGCCAAAAAGGACAACCCGAATCTCAATCGGGTCTCGTAAGTTTTTTACCCTTCGCTTTCGACACGTGGATTTTTACGGTAAATCGGGATTACCGTGGCCCATCTTCGACGTCCCATCGCTGGAGAGTGGTGCACCATGCTACTGTTCCGTTTCAAAGCGATGCACGCATTTCTAAAAGTCGTACGGCACTGTTCCGCCATTTCGGACGGATGTTGCACCTTGCACCGTGGATGTTGCACCCTGTAGATATCGATTATTCGGACGGCCATAACTTCTAGCTCGTTTAGAGTTACGGGAGCCATAACCTGTCAAAACGAAGGCCTCGATGAGTTCTACGGCTTTGACAGCTTTCAGCCGTCAACGGATTGATTAATGCCCAAAAAGGACAACCCGAATCTCAATCGGGTCTCGTAAGTATTTTACCCTTCGTTTTTTCGACACGTGCATTTTTACGGTAAAACGGGATTACCGTGGCCCGTCTGCGACTTCCCATCACTGAAGAGTGGTGCACCATGGTACTGTTCCGTTTGAAATCCATGCACGCATTTCTAAAAGTCGTACGGCACTGTTTCTCGATTTCGGACGGATTTTGCACCTTGCACCGTGGATGTTGCACTCTATAGATATCGATTATTCGGACGACCATAACTTCTGGCTCGTTTAGAGTTACGGGAGCCATAACCTGTCAAAATGAAGGCCTCGATGAGTGCTACGGCTTTGACAGCTTTCAGCCATCAACGGATAGATTAATGCCCAAAAAGGACAATCTGAATCTCAATCGGGTCTCGTAAATTTTTTACCCTTCGTTTTTTCGACACGTGGATTTTTACGGTAAAACGGGATTACCTTGGCACGTCTTCGACTTCCCATCGCTGGAGAGTGGTGCACCATATTACTGTTCCGTTTCAAATCCAAGCATGAATTTCTAAAGGTCGTACGGCACTGTTTCGCCGTATCGGACGGATGTCGCACCTTGCACCGTGGATGTTGCACCCTGTAGATATCGATTATTCGGACGGCCATAACTTCTAGCTCGTTTAGAGTTACGGGAGCCATAACCTGTCAAAACAAATGCGTCGATGAGTTCTACGGCTTTGACAGCTTTCAGCCATCAACGGATAGATTAATGCCCAAAAATGACAATCCGAATCTCAATCGGGTCTCGTAAATTTTTTACCCTTCATTTTTTCGACACGTGGATTTTTACGGTAAAACGGGATTACCGTGGCCCGGCTTCGACTTCCCATCGCTAGAGAGTGGTGCACCATATTACTGTTCCGTTTCAAATCCATGCATGAATTTCTAAAGGTCGTACGGCACTGTTTCGCCATATCGGACGGATGTTGCACCTTGCACCATGGATGTTGCACCCTGTAGCTATCGATTATTCGGACGGCCATAACTTCTAGCTCGTTTAGAGTTACGGGAGCCATAACCTGTCAAAACGAAGGCCTCGATGAGTTCTATGGCTTTAATAGCTTTTAGCCGTCAACGGATAGATTAATGCCGAAAAAGGACAACCCGAATCTTAATCGGTTCTCGTAAGTTTTTTACCCTTCGTTTTCTTGACACGTGGATTTTTACGGTAAAACGGGATTACCGTGGCCCGTCTTCGACTTCCCATCGCTGAAGAGTGGTGCACCATGGTACTGTTCCATTTCAAATCCATGCACGCATTTCTAAAAGTCGTACGGCACTGTTTCGCCATTTCGGACGGATGTTGCACCTTGCACCGTGGATGTTGCACCCTGTAGATATGGATTATTCGGACGACCATAACTTCTGGCTCGTTTAGAGTTACGAGAGCCATAACCTATCAAAACGAAGACCTTGATGAGTTCTACGGCTTTGACAGCTTTCAGCCGTCAATGGATAGATTAATTCCGAAAAAGGAAAACCCGAATCTCAATCGGGTCTCGTAAGTTTTTTACCCTTCGTTTTTTCGACACGTGCATTTTTACGGTAAAACGGGATTACCGTGGCCCGTCTTCGACTTCCCATCGTTGGAGAGTGGTGCACCATGGTACTGTTCTGTTTCAAATCCATGCACGCATTTCTAAAAGTCGTACGGCACTGTTTCGCCATTTCGGACGGATGTTGCACCTTGCACCGTGGATGTTCCACCCTGTAGATATCGATTATTCGGACGTCCATAACTTCTGGCTCGTTTAGAGTTACGGGGGCCATAACCTGTCAAAATGAAGGCCTCGATGATTTCTATGGCTATGATAGGTTTCTGCCGTCAACGGATAGATTAATGCCCAAAAAGGACAACCGGAATCTCAATCGGGTCTCGTAAGTTTTTTACCCTTCGTTTTTTCGACACGTGGATTTTTACGGTAAAATGGGATTACCGTGGCCCGACTTCGACTTCCCATCGCTGGAGAGTGGTGCACCATGGTACTGTTCCATTTCAAATCCATGCACGCATTTCTAAAAGTCGTACGACACTGTTTCGCCATTTCGAACGGATGTTGCACCTTGCACCGTGGATGTTGCACCCTGTAGATATCGATTATACGGACGACCATAACTTCTGGCTCGTTTATAGTTACGGGAGCCATAACCTGTCAAAACGAAGGCCTCGATGAGTTCTACGGCTTTGACAGCTTTCAGCCGTCAACGGATAGATTAATGCCCAAAAAGGACAACCCGAATCTCAATCGGGTCTCGTAAGTTTTTTACCCTTCGTTTTTTTGACACGTGGATTTTTACGGTAAAACGGGATTACCGTGGCCCGTCTTCGACTTTCCATCGTTGGAGAGTGGTGCACCATTGTACTTTTCCGTTTCAAATCCATGCACGCATTTCTAAAAGTCGTACGGCACTGTTTTGCCATTTCGGACGGATGATGCACCTTGCACCGTGGATGTTGCACCCTGTGGATATCGATTATTCGGACGGCCATAACTTCTAGCTCGTTTAGAGTTACGGGAGCCATAACCTGTCAAAACGAAGGCCTCGATGAGTTCTACGGCTTTGATAGCCTTCAGCCATCAACGGATAGATTAATGACCAAGAAGGACAACCCGAATCTCAATCGGGTCTCGTAAGTTTTTACCCTTCGTTTTTTCGACACGTGGATTTTTACGGTAAAACGGGATTATTATGGCCCGTCTTCGACTTCCCATCGCTGCAGAGTGGTGCACCATGGTACTGTTCCATTTCAAATCCATGCACGCATTTCTAAAAGTCGTACGGCACTGTTTCGCCATTTCGGACGGATGTTGCTCCTTGCACCGTGGATGTTGCACTCTGTAGATATCGATTATTCGGACGGCCATAACTTCTGCCTCGTTTAGAGTTACGGGAGCCATAACCTGTCAAAACGAATGACTCGATGAGTTCTACGGATATGACAGCTTTCTGCCATCAACGGATAGATTAATGTCCAAAAAGGACAACCCGAATCTCAATTGGGTCTCGTAAGTTTTTTACCCTTCGTTTTTTCGACACGTGGATTTTTACTGTAAAACGGGATTACCGTGGCCCGTCTTCGACTTCCCATTGCTGGAGAGTGGTGCACCAGGGTACTGTTCCGTTTCAAATCCATGCACGCATTTCTAAAAGTCATACGGTACTGTTTCGCCATTTCGGACGGATGTTGCACCTTGCACCGTGGATGTTGCACTCTGTAGATATCGATTATTCGGACGGCCATAACTTCTGGCTCGTTTAGAGTTACGGGTGCCATAACCTGTCAAAACGAAGGCCTCGATGAGTTCTATGGCTTTGACAGCTTTCGGCCGTCAACGGATAGATTAATGCCCAAAAAGGACAACCCGAATCTCAATCGGGTCTCGTAAGTTTTTTACCCTTCGATTTTTCGACACGTGGATTTTTACGGTAAAACGGGATTACCGTGGCCCGTTTTCGGCTTCCCATCGCTGGAGAGTGGTGCACCATATTACTGTTCCGTTTCAAATCCATGCACAAATTTCTAAAGGTCGTACGGCACTGTTTCGCCATTTCGGACGGATGTTGCACCTTGCACCGTGGATGTTGCACCCTGTAGATATCGATTATTCGGACGGCCATAACTTCTGGCTCGTTTAGAGTTACGGGAGCCATAACCTGTCAAAACGAAGGCCTCGATGAGTTCTACGGCTTTGACGGCTTTCAGCCGTCAACGGATAGATTAATGCCCAAAAAGGGCAACCAGAATCTCAATCGGGTCTCGTAAGTTTTTTACCCTTCGTTTTTTCGACACGTGGATTTTTACGGTAAAACCGGATTACGGTGGCTGGTCTTCGATTTACCATCGCTGGAGAGTGGTGCACCATGGTACTGCTCCGTTTCAAATCCATGCACGAATTTCTAAAGGTGGTACGGCACTGTTTCGCCATTTCGGACGGATGTTGCATATTGCACCGTGGATGTTGCACCCTGTAGATATCGATTATTCGGACGGCCATAATTTCTGGCTCGTTTAGAGTTACGGGATCCATAACCGGTCAAAACGAAGGCCTCGATGAGTTGTACGGCTTTGACAGCTTTCAGCCGTCAATGGATAGATTAATGCCCAAAAAGGACAACCCGAATCTCAATCGGGTCTCGTAAGTTTTTTACCCTTCGTTTTTTCGACACGTGGATTTTTACGGCAAAACGGGATTACCGTGGCCCGTCTTCGACTTCCCATCGCTAAAGAGTGGTGCACGATGGTACTGTTCCATTTCAAATCCATGCATGCATTTCTAAAAGTCGTACAACACTGTTTCGCCATTTCGGACGGATGTTGCACCTTGCACCGTGGATGTTGCACTCTGTAGATATCGATTATTCGGACAGCCATAACCTCTGGCTCGTTTAGAGTTATGGGAGCCATAACCTGTCAAAACGAAGGCCTCGATGAGTTCTACGGCTTTGACAGCTTTCAGCTGTCAACGGATAAATTAATTCCCAAAATGGACAACCCGAATCTCAATCGGGTCCCGTAAGTTTTTTACCCTTCGTTTTTTCGACACGTGGATTTTTACGGTTAAACGGGATTACCGTGGCCCGTCTTCGACTTCCCATCGCTGGAGAGTGGTGCACCATGGTACTGTTCCATTTCAAATCCATGCACGCATTTCTAAAAGTCGTACGGCACTGTTTCGCCATTTCGGACGGATGTTGCACCTTGCACCGTGGATGTTGCACCCTGTAGATATCGATTATTCGGATGGCCATAACTTCTGGCTCGTTTAGAGTCACGGGAGCCATAACCTGTCAAAATGAAGGCCTCGATGAGTTCTATGGCTATGATAGCTTTCTGCCGTCAACGGATAGATTAATGCCCAAAAAGGACAACCCGAATCTCAATCGGGTCTCGTAAGTTTTTTATCCTTCATTTTTTCGACACGTGGATTTTTACGGTAAAACGGGATTACTGTGGCCCGTCTTCGACTTCACATCGCTGGAGAGTGGTGCACTATGGTACTGTTCCGTTTCAAATCCATGCATGCAATTCTAAAAGTCGTACGGCACTGTTTCGCCATTTCGGACGGATGTTGCACCTTGCACCGTGGATGTTGCACCCTATAGAAATCGATTATACGGACGACCATAACTTCTGGCTCATTTAGAGTTACTGGAGCCATAACCTGTCAACACGAAGGCCTCGATGAGTTCTACGGGTTTGACAGCTTTCAGCCGTCGACGGATAGATTAATGCGCAAAAAGGACAACCCGAATCTCAATCGGGTCTCGTAAGTTTTTTACCCTTCGTTTTTTCGACACGTGGATTTTTACGGTAAAACGGGGTTACCGTGGCCCGTCTTCGACTTCCCATCGCTGGAGAGTGGTGCACCATGGTACTTTTCCATTTCAAATCCCTGCACGCATTTCTAAAAGTCGTACGGCACTGTTTCTCCATTTCGGACGGATGTTGCACCTTGCACCGTGGATGTTGCACCCTGTAGATATCGATTATTCGGACGACCATAACTTCTAGCTCGTTTAGAGTTACAGGAGCCATAACCTGTCAAAACGAAGACCTCGATGAGTTCTACGGCTTTGACAGCTTTCAGCCGTCAACGGATAGATTAATGCCCAAAAAGGACAACCCGAATCTCAATCGGGTCTCGTAAGTTTTTTGCCCTTCATTTTTTCGACACGTGGATTTTTACGGTAAAACGGTATTACCGTGGCCCGTCTTTGACTTCCCATCGCTAAAGAGTGGTACACCATGGTACTATTCCGTTTCAAATCCATGCACGCACTTCTAAAAGTCGTACGACACTGTTTCGCCATTTCGGACGGATGTTGCACCTTGCACCGTGGATGTTGCACTCTGTAGATATCGATTATTCGGACGTCTATAACTTCTTGCTCGTTTAGAGTTACGGGAGGCATAACCTGTCAAAACGAAGGCCTCGATGAGTTCTACGGCTTTGACAGCTTTCAGCCGTCAACGAATAGATTAATTCCCAAAATGGACAACCCGAATCTCAATCGGGTCTCGTAAATTTTTTACCCTTCGCTTTTTCGACACGTGGATTTTTACGGTAAAACGGGATTACCGTGGCCCGTCTTCGACTTCCCATCGCTGGAGAGTGGTGCACCATGGTACTGTTCCGTTTCAAATCCGTGCAAGCATTTCTAAAACTCGTACGGCACTGTTTCGCCATTTCGGACGGATGTTGCACCTTGCACCGTGGATGTTGCACCCTGTAGATATCGAATATTCGGACGGCCATAACTTCTGGCTAGTTTAGAGTTACGGGAGCCATAACCCGTCAAAACGAAGGCCTCGATTAGTTCTACGGCTTTGACAGCTTTCAGCCGTCAACAGATAGATTAATGCCCAAAAAGGATAACCCGAATCTCAATCGGGTCTCGTAAGATTTTTACCCTTCGTTTTTTCGACACGTGGATTTTTACGGCAAAACAGGATTACCGTGGCCTGTCTTCGAATTCCCATCGCTGGAGAGTGGTGCACCATGGTACTGTTCCATTTCAAATCCATGCACGCATTTCAAAAAGTCGTGCGGCACTGTTTCGCCATTTCGAACGGATGTTGCACCTTGCACCGTGGATGTTGCACCCTGTAGATATCGATTATTCGGACGGCCATAACTTCTGGCTCGTTTAGAGTTACGGGAGCCATAACCTGTCAAAATGAAGGCCTCGATGAGTTCTACGGCAATGACAGCTTTCTGCCGTCAACGGATAGATTAATGCCGAAAAAGGATAACCCGAATCTCGATCGGGTCTCGTAAGTTTTTTACCCTTCGTTTTTTCGACACGTGGATTTTTACGGTAAAACGGGATTACCGTGGCCCGTCTTCGACTTCCCATCGCTGGAGACTGGTGCGCCACGGTACTGTTCCGTTTCAAATCCATGCATGCATTTCTAAAAGTCATACGGTACTGTTTCGCCATTTCGGACGGATGTTACACCTTGCACCGTGGATGTTGCACCTTGTAGATATCGATTATTCGGACGGCCATAACTCCTGTCTCGTTTAGAGTTACGGGAGCCATAACCTTTCAAAACGAAGGCCTCGATGAGTTCTACGGCTTTGACAACTTTCAGCCGTCAACGGATAGATTAATGCCCAAAAAGGACAACCCGAATCTCAATCGGGTCTCGTATGTTTTTTACCCTTCGTTTTTTCGACACGTGGATTTTTACGGTAAAACGGAATTACCGTGGCCCGTCTTCGACTTCCCATCGCTGGAGAGTGGTGCACCATATTACTGTTCCGTTTCAAATCCATGCACGAATTTCTAAAGGTCGTACGACACTGTTTCGCCATTTCGGACGGATGTTGCACCTTGCACCGTGGATGTTGCACCCTGTAGATATCGATTATTCGGACGGCCATAACTTCTAGCTCGTTTAGAGTTACGGGAGCCATAAACTGTCAAAACGAAGGCCTCGATGATTTCTACGGCTTTGACAGCTTTCAGCCGTCAATGGATAGATTAATACCCAAAAAGGACAACCCGAATCTCAATCGGGTCTCGTAAGTTTTTTACCCTTCGTTTTTTCGACACGTGGATTTTTACAGTAAAACCGGATTACGGTGGCTGGTCTTCGATTTACCATCGCTGGAGAGTGGTGCACCATGGTACAGTTCCGTTTCAAATCCATGCACGAATTTCTAAAGGTCGTACGGCACTGTTTCGCCATTTTGGACGGATGTTGCACCTTGCACCGTGGATGTTGCACCCTGTAGATATCAATTATTCGGACGGCCAACTTCTGGTTCGTTTAGAGTTACGGGATCCATAACCGGTCAAAACGAAGGCCTCGATGATTTCTATGGCTTTGACAGCTTTCAGCCATCAACGGATAGATTAATGCCCAAAAAGGACAACCCGAATCTCAATCGGGTCTCGTAAGTTTTTTACCCTTCGTTTTTTCGACACGTGGATTTTTACGGTAAAACGGGATTACAGTGGCCCGTCTTCGACTTCCCATCGCTAAAGAGTGGTGCACCATGGAACTGTTCCGTTTTAAATCCATGCACGCATTTCTAAAAGTCGTACGACATTGTTTCGCAATTTCGGACGGATGTTGCACTCTGTAGATATCGATTATTCGGACGGCCATAACTTCTGGCTCGTTTAGAGTTACGGGAGCCATAACCTGTCAAAATGAAGGCCTCGATGAGTTTTACGGCTTTGACAGCTTTCAGCCGTCAACAGATAGATTAATGCCCAAAAAGGACAACCCGAATCTCAATCGGGTCTCGTAAGTTTTATACCCTTCGTTTTTTCGACACGTGGATTTTTACGGTAAAACGGGATTACCGTGGCCCGTCTTCGACTTCCCATCGCTGGAGAGTGGTGCACCATGGTACTGTTCCGTTTCAAATCCATGCACGCATTTTTAAAAGTCGTACGACACTGTTTCGCCATTTCGAACGGATGTTGCACCTTGCACCGTGGATGTTGCACCCTGTAGATATCGATTATTCGGAAGGCCATAACTTCTGGCTAGTTTAGAGTTACGGGAGCCATAACCTGTCAAAACGAAGGCGTCGATGAGTTCTACGGCTTTGACAGCTTTCAGCCGTCAACGGATAGATTAATGCCAAAAAGGACAACCCGAATCTCAATCGGGTCTCGTAAGTTTTTTACCCTGCTTATTCGGACGGCCATAACTTCTGGCTCGTTTAGAGTTACGGGAGCCGTAACCTATCAAAACGAAGGCCTCGATGAGTTCTACGGCTTTGACAGCTTTCAGCCGTCAATGGATAGATTAATACCCAAAAAGGACAACCCGAATCACAATCGGGTCTCGTAAGTTTTTTACCCTTCGTTTTTTCGACACGTGGATTTTTATGGCAAAACGGGATTACCGTGGCCTGTCTTCGACTTCCCATCCCTGGAGAGTGGTGCACTATGGTACTGTTCCGTTTCAAATCCATGCACGCATTACTAAAAGTCGTACGGCACTGTTTCGCCATTTCGGACGGATGTTGCACCTTGCACCGTGGATGTTGCACCCTGTAGATATCGATTATTCGAACGGCCATAACTTCTGGCTCGTTTAGAGTTACGGGAGCCATAACCTGTCAAAACGAAGGCCTCGATGAGTTCTACGGCTTTGGCAGCTTTCAGCCATCAACGGATAGATTAATGCCCAAATAGGACAACCCGAATCTCAATCAGGTCTCGTAAGTTTTTAACCCTTCGTTTTTTCGACACGTGGATTTTTACGGTAAAACGGGATCACGGTGGCCTGTCTTCGACTTTCCATCGCTGAAAAGTGGTGCACCATGGTACTGTTTTGTTTCAAAATCCATGCACGCATTTCTAAAGGTCGTACGACACTGTTTCGCCATTTCGGACGGATGTTGCACCTTGCACTGTGGATGTTGCACCCTGTAGATATCGATTATTCGGACAGCCATAACTTCTGGCTCGTTTAGAGTTACGGGAGCCGTAACCTATCAAAACGAAGGCCTCGATGAGTTCTATGGCTTTGACAGATTTCAGCCGTCAATGGATAGATTAATCCCAAAAAGGACAACCCGAATCTCAATCGGGTCTCGTAAGTTTTTTACCCTTCGTTTTTTCAACACGTGGATTTTTACGGTAAAAAGGGATTACCGTGGCCCGTCTTCGACTTCCCATCGCTGAAGAGTGGTGCACCCTGGTACTATTCCTTTACATATCCATGCGCGCATTTCTAAAAGTCGTACGGCACTGTTTCTCCATTTCGGACGGATGTTGCACCTTGCACCGTGGATGTTGCACCCTGTAGATATCGATTATTCGGATGGCCATAACTTCTGGCTCGTTTAGAGTTACGGGAGCCATAACCTGACAAAACGAAGGCCTCGATGAGTTCTACGGCTTTGACAGCTTTCAGCCGTCAACGGATAGATTAATGCCCAAAAAGGACAACCCGAATCTCAATCGGGTCTCGTAAGTTTTTTACCCTTCGTTTTTTCGACACGTGGATTTTTACGGTAAAACGGGATTACGGTGGCCCGTCTTCGACTTCCCATCGCTGAAGAGTGGTGCACCATGGTACTGTTCTGATTCAAATCCATGCACGCATTTCTAAAGGTCGTACGGCACTGTTTCGCCATTTCGGACGGATGTTGCACCTTGCACCGTGGATGTTGCACCCTGTAGATATCGATTATTCGGACGGCCATAACTTCTGGCTCGTTTAGAGTTACGGGAGCCATAACCTATCAAAACGAAGGCCTCGATGAGTTCTACGGCTTTGACAGCTTTCAGCCTTCAACGGATAGATTAATGCCCAAAAAGGACAACTCGAATCCCAATCGGGTCTCGTAAGTTTTTTACCCTTCGTTTTTTTGACACGTGGATTTTTACGGCAAAACGGGATTACGGTGGCTGGTCTTCGATTTACCGCCGCTGGAGAGTGGTGCACCATGGTACTGTTCCATTTCAAATCCATGCACGCATTTCTAAAGGTCGTACATCACGGTTTCGCCCTTTCGGATGGATGTTGCAACTTGCATCGTGGATGTTGCACCCTGTAGATATCAATTATTCGGACGGCCATAACTTCTGGCTCATTTAGAGTTACGGGAGGCATCACCTGTCAAAACGAAGGCCTCGATGAGTTCTACGGCTTTGATAGCTTTCTGCCGTCAACGGATAGATTAATGCCCAAAAAGGACAACCGACTCCCAATCGGGTCTCGTAAGTTTTTTACCCTTCATATTTTCGACACGTGGATTCTTACGGTAAAACGGGATTACCCTGGCCTGTCTTCGACTTCCCATCGCTGGAGAGTGGTGCACCATGGTAATGTTCCGTTTCAAATCCATGCACGCATTACTAAAAGTCGTACGGCACTGTTTCGTCATTTCGTACCGATGTTGTACCTTGCACCATGGATGTTGCACCCTATAAATATCGATTATTCGGACGGCCATAACTTCTGGCTCGTTCAGAGTTACGGGAGCCCTAACCTGTCAAAACGAAGGCCTCAATGAGTTCTACGGCTTTGACAGCTTTCAGCCGTCAACGGATAGATTAATGCCCAAATAGGACAACCCGAATCTCAATCGGGTCTCGTAAGTTTTTAACCCTTCGTTTTTTCGACATGTGGATTTTTACAGTTGAACGGGATTACGGTGGCCCGTCTTCGACCTCCCATCGCTGAAGGGTGGTGCACCATGGTACTGTTCCGTTTCAAATCCATGCACGCATTTCTAAAGGTCGTACGGCACTGTTTCGCCATTTCGGGCGGATGTTGCACCTTGCACCATGGATGTTGCACCCTATAGATATCGTTTATTCGGACAACCATAACTTCTGCCTCGTTTAGAGTTACAAAAGCCATAACCTGTAAAAACGAAGGCCTCGATGAGTTCTACGGCTTTGACAACTTTCAACCGTCAACGGATAGATTAATGCCCAAAAAGGACAACTGGAATCTCAATCGAGTCTCGTAAATTTTTTACCCTTCGTTTTTTCGACACGTGGATTTTTACGGTAAAACGGGATTACCGTGGCCCGTCTTCGACTTCCCATCGCTGGAGAGTGGTGCACTATGGTACTGTTCCATTTCAAATCCATGCACGCATTTCTAAAAGTCGTACGGCACTGTTTCTCCATTTCGGACGGATGTTGCACATTGCACCGTGGATGTTGCACCCATTAGATATCGATTATTCGGATGGCCATAACTTCTGGCTCGTTTAGAGTTACGGGAGCCATAACCTGTCAAAACGAAGGTCTCGATGAGTTCTACGGCTTTGACATCCTTTCAGCCGTCAACGGATAGGTTAATTCCCAAATAGGACAACCCGAATCTCAATCGGGTCTCGTAAGTTTTTTACCCTTCGTTTTTTCGACACGTGGATTTTTACGGTAAAACGGGATTACGTTGTCCCGTCTTCGACTTCCCATCGCTGAAGAGTGGTGCACCATGGTACTGTTCAGTTTCAAATCCATGCACGCATTTCTAAAGGTCGTACGGCACTGTTTCGCCATTCCGGACGGATGTTGCACCTTGCCCCGTGGATGTTGCACCCTGTAGATATCGATTATTCGGACGGCCAAAACTTCTGGCTCGTTTAGAGTTGCAGGAGTCATAACCTGTCAAAACGAAGGCCTCGATGAGTTCTACGGCTTTGACAGCTTTCAGCCGTCAATGGATAGGTTAATGCCCAAATAGGACAACCCGAATCTCAATCGGGTCTCGTAAGTTTTTTACCCTTCGTTTTTTCGACACGTGGATTTTTACGGTAAAACGGGATTACCGTGGCCGTCTTCGACTTCCCATAGCTGAAGAGTGTTGCACCATGGTACTGTTCCATTTCAAATCCATGCACGCATTTCTAAAGGTCGTACGACACTGTTTTTCCATTTCGGACGGATGTTGCACCTTGCACCATGGATGTTGCACCCTGTAGATATCGATTATTCGGACGGGCATAACTTCTGGCTCGTTTAGAGTTACGGGAGCCATAACCTGTCAAAACGAAGGCCTCGATGAGTTCTACGTCTTGGACAGCTTTCAGCCGCCAACGGATAGATTAATGTCCAAAAAGGACAACCCGAATCTCAATCGGGTCTCGTAAGTTTTTTACCCTTCGTTTTTTCGACACGTGGATTTTTATGGTAAAACGAGATTACCGTGGCCTGTCTTCGACTTCCCATCACTGAAGAGTGGTGAACTATCGTACTGTTCCGTTTCAAATCCGTGCACGCATTACTAAAAGTCGTACGGCACTGTTTCGCCTTTTTGGACGGATGTTGCACCTTGCACCGTGGATGTTGCACCCAGTAGATATCGATTATTCGGACGGCCATAACTTCGGGCTCGTTTAGAGTTACGGAAGCCATAACCAGTCAAAAAAAGGCCTCGATGAGTTCTGCGGCTTTGACAGCTTTCAGCCATCAACAGATAGATTAATGCCCAAATAGGACAACCCGAATCTCAATCGGGTATCGTAAGTTTTTTACCCTTCGTTTTTTCGCCACGTGGATTTTTGTGGTAAAACGGGATTACGGTGGCTGGTCTTCGATTTACCATCGCTGGAGAGTGGTGCACCATGGTACTGTTCCGTTTCAAATCCATGCACGCATTTCTAAAAGTCGTACGGCACTGTTTCGCCATTTCGGACGGATGTTGCACCTTGCACCGTGGATGTTGCACCCTGTAGATATCGATTATTCGGACAACCATAACTTCTGGCTCGTTTAGAGTTACAAAAGCCATAACCTGTCAAAACGAAGGCCTCGATGAGTTCTACGGCTTTGATAGCTTTGAGCCTTCAACGGTGTTATCCCGCCTTTTGGCAAGGCCGTGACACCAAGAACTTGACTAGAAACCAAGAATGGTTCGTCCTGGAGATCAGTTATACATAGGTCTACTATGGATGTCGGTAAATTTTTTTCGAATCCGGACCGAGCTACAATTTATAAGACATGAAAAGCAAAGCTGAGAAAGCCAATGTTCCAAATTTCAAGTCAATCGGAGTTCGTATGCTCAAGATATTGATGGATCACGGTTGAGAAATCCAAAATTGCATCGATCATATCTCCAGATTTATAAGTCCAAATGCCACCAAATTTGGACAGGAGCCGACTGGCAACCTAAAGAATGTTCACGCCAAATTTCAGCTCCATCGGATGAATTCTTGATCGATTCGAAGTTGCATCGTATTGACCACGGACCAACTTGCATCGATCATATCTCGAGATCTATAAGTCCAAATGCCACCAAATTTGGACAGGAGCTTACTGCCAACATGAGGAATGTTCATGCCAAATTTCAGCTCCATCGGACGAATTCTTGATCGATTCGAAGTTGCGTCGTATCGATCACGGACCAACTTGCATCGATCATATCTCGAGATCTACAAGTCCAAATAATACGAAATTTTCACAGCAGCTTACTGCCAACATGAGGAATGTTCATGCCAAATTTCAGCTCCATCGGATGAATTCTTGATCGATTCGAAGTTGCGTCGTATCGATCACGGACCAACTTGCATCGATCATATCTCGAGATCTACAAGTCCAAATGATACGATATTTTCACAGTAGCTTACTGCCAACATGAGGAATGTTCATGCCAAATTTCAGCTTCATCGGATGAATTCTTGATCGATTCGAAGTTGCGTCGTATCGATCACGGACCAACTTGCATCGATCATATCTCGAGATCTACAAGTCCAAATGATACGAAATTTTCACAGTAGCTTACTGCCAACATGAGGAATGTTCATGCCAAATTTCAGCACAATCTGATCAAATCCTGATCGATTCGAAATTGAGTTCGAATCGATCCCGGAACGGGCCCCAATCTCCTAAGGCCAGGCATGTGGGCCCCCTCACGTGCTAGAAGCGGTCTCCCCGGATTTTAGGCGAAATATCAGCCTCCTACACCTATAAATAGAGCCTCTGGTCATTCAGAAAGGAGGTCGGAGAATTTTGAGAGTAAAAGAGCGCCCGGACTCTGCCACGTTCACTCCAGAACGCCATTACTGCCATTGATCTCGAATTTAAGCTTATTATCTACTGTACTTCGCTCTAAAAAACTTGTAATCTTCAAGTATCAAGCAATAAAGTGATAAAACTTCATAGTGGACGTAGGCAATACGCCGAACCACTCTAAAACTCTGTGTTTCTATGCATTTTATTATATGTTTATTGGTGTGTTTGTTAGATCTGCTTCATTTTACAAATTTTATCTTCATTTTATCTCTTCAAACACATCCGAAGAGTGTTATGCCCAATTTTGGTACAAACACTTTGGTGCTTTCACTGAGAAAAACCCAGTTTTTCTCCCGTTCCTTGGTTCTACTTTCGATATCGGATTGCATAAATCTAAGGAGAAGATCCAGATCTATCGTTCAATGGTTCCTTCTATTCTATTCAGATTGCTGCAGATCTAAGAGGAACCACATTCATCATGAATTTCATACCCATGTTTTCGAACCCAGAAAATATGGTCATTTTCGAACCCATGTTTTCGAACCCAGAAAATATGGTCATTTTCTTATCCATGTTTTGGAACCCAGAAAATATGGTCATTTTCGAACCCATGTTTTCGAACCCAGAAAATATGGTCATTTTCGTATCCATGTCTTCGAACCCAGAAAATATGGTCATTTTCGAACCCATGTTTTCGAACCCAGAAAATATGGTCATTTTCGTATCCATGTCTTCGAACCCAGAAAATATGGTCATTTTCGAACCCATGTTTTCGAACCCAGAAAATATGGTCATTTTCGTATCCATGTTTTCGAACCCAGAAAATACGGTCATTTTCGTATCCATCCAAAGGTGGCTTCCTTCGCATCGACCTTGTTCGTAGCCCTCAACAAGCATTCGTTCGAATCGATCAGGATGCGCCACTTCGTATCCATCAGGGATCGCTACTTCGTATCCATCATGGAGCGCTACTTCGTATCCATCAGGGAGCGCTACTTCGTATCCATCCATCTGCCTCCAATTCGAATCGATACTCACATGTACTTCGTATCCATCCATCTGCCTCCATTTCGCATCGATACGCACATGCAGTTCGTATCCATCTATCTGCCTTTAATTCGATCCATCATTTAAGCGCTCGAACCATCGATGCGAACGAACATTTCGTATCCATCATAAAACATAGCTATTCACCGCATAGTTAATTCAAAGCTCAACTTAATCAACTTGACCAGCTTTTAAAACTCCTAAACTGACAATTATGGTGCGATGGCTAGTATAACGACTACCCTTCCTTATCTACTCTGCCAACTCAAAACATAGCTATTCACCGCATCTTAATCATTCCACGTCCATATGACTAAAAGCATGACATACAACTCTAAGAGGACTTCCTAACTATCTTATGTGACCCTCCTTCCTGGTGAAAATTAGAAATAATCACCAATCTATGAGCCCATATTAATGTACTCACCATCCAATCGACATTACCAACCACTCGAACATTAGGCAGTCAGGCATACATCATTCACCAGTATCACAAGACCCCGTAACCATAAAATGGACTTTGTAATGTTGATTCGAGTATCGTTCCCAGTCAGGACCTATTCATTGAGACCATCCCACACGTAGAATTTCCAAATAAAATTCAACATGCCGACTATGTCCGTGTACTATGGAAATTCAACCTCCGCCACTACCTCATGAAGTGTGAATGGTGAATGAAGTCCATGAAAAGTGATGAATGCCATCAAATGCGTTGTATCCCCTATTCCTCAAAGAAGACTGTCAATCGTAGTTAGGCATATCATTTCTACTTCTCATATTGCTAAAGGGAATAAAGAAGCTGGCAGCCAATGAACTGATCAAAATCCACAGCCCATTGCTGCCAACACTGATAAATGAAATCAGCACAAAAGCTTATTTCCAGAGTTTGATAACAGAACTGGTGGATAGTCGCCGACGACTACACCAACATGTCCAGGCCAACAATACGTTGATGAATCAGACGAAGGATCAACTTGGCGACATAAAAGGAACCTGCTCCATACTCTAAATCGAGAAGCTCCACTTCTTTATATGACTATCATGGACGCCAACGCCATAAGGCTGCTCCAGAAAGGATAGCTCTGGCAATATGTTCAAGCCCCATAAAATGAAGAGCCGGGAACCCCCGATCTCAATCGAAACTTTGATCAAACCGAACCATTTGCGTTAGATTCCCAACTGTGAAAGGCTGGACCAAAGTGCAATAGCGAGCATACGACGCCACTTCACTTATCAATGAGATTTTATCCGATCTCTTTTGAATTATTTCTATTTCGTTTATGTTGCAAAATATAATCGACTTGAATTAAACTACATGCAAATGATGCAGGTAACCGAGTACTTAAGGATCGGTGCAAAACAAACTCCGTGGACTATGATAAAGTCATTTAGGTATCATCATGATAAGCATGATTCAACCACTCGCCGGCTGCTCTATGCACCTGACTTGGGGGCAGGCCATCAAAGCGGAAGAGACAAACCAATTCAGGGCTCCAGTACGAAGTGGATGCAACCGACCATCCACTCACATGCCCATGCAATTTAATTAGGAGATTTCAGAAAGACGTGGAGTTATATGTCCCAACCATGCACTCTCCATCTCTTACTTGAAGCATGCCAAAATACTTATGCTTCTTCTGATGCCCAATAAAATCGAAATCACACCAAAGATGGACGTGACATGACCGTCCATGCATCCAATCCTGCATTGGACACTTGGGGTTTTTTAAGAGCACATATTTATAGCGGATATGGTTTGACCATTCACTCCCCAGTTTGCATCAATGATTCGACAAAACAATCATGCCTCAAACCGACTTTATCAAGGGCCAACCCTCAATTTATAGTCATCAACAACCGACTGCTTACTCGCTAATCATCATGAGCCATCATTCCAACTCTCTTCCTCAACTCGACTGGAAGAGCGCGAAGCGTAGAGTGGACGTGGCTCGACCGTCTACTCTCCAACTCTTGCCCCCAACTTAAGGGAAAATACACAACTCAAAGCAGATGTAGTTCAGCCATCCTCTCCTCTGCTCGAGCTCAAAGCTTGCCAGAACACTAATCTTACTCCTTAGGCTTGGCAGAAGCGGGATCCATATGAACACGGATGCGATTCATCCGTCCATAAACTAAGTCTCATCCTTCATTGATGGCAGATAAGTGGAAAGTAATCGAGAACCCACCGATCATTTGCTAAGAGAAACCCTCAGCTCGGGGGCAAGCCATCGCATCAAAGGCTGAACCGGACCGACACACGACAGTCCTACAATCAACTCTAGGTTCCCAGAGTGCGAACCGGAGTATAAACACTAACTCCAATTTCCCAGAGTGCGAATTGGAGTATAAACATCAAATCCAACGTTCCCAGAGTGCGAACGGACTCCAACTTCCCAGAGTGTGAATTGGAGTATAAACATCCAATAAATCGTTCCCAGAGTGCGAACGGACTCCAACTTCCCAGAGTACGAATTGGAGTATAAACATCAAATCCATCGTTCTCAGAGTGCGAACGGACTCCAACTTCCTAGAGTGGGAATTGGAGTATAAACATCCAATAAATCGTTCCCAGAGTGCGAACGGACTCCAACTTCCCAGAGTGCGAATTTGAGTATAAACATCAAATCAATTGTTCCCAGAGTGCGAACGGACTCCAACTTCCCAGAGTGTGAATTGGAGTATAAACATCCAATAAATCGTTCACAGAGTGCGAACGGACTCCAACTTCCCAGAGTGTGAATTGGAGTATAAACATCCAATAAATCGTTCTCAGAGTGCGAACGGACTCCAACTTCCCAGAGTGTGAATTGGAGTATAAACATCTAATAAATCGTTCCCGAAGTACGAACGGACTCCAACTTCCTAGAGTGTGAATTGGATTATAAACATCCAATAAATCGTTCCCAGAGTGCGAACGGACTCCAACTTCCCAGAGTGTGAATTGGAGTATAAACAACCATTAAATCGTTTCCAGAGTGTGAACGGATTCCAACTTCCCAGAGTGCGAATTGGAGTATAAACATCAAATCCATCGTTCCCAGAGTGTGAACGAATTCCTAAAAAGCCCAAATAGGTGTGACTGACCATCTATCGGCTGACTCCAACTTCCCAGAGTGTGAACTGGAGTATAAACATCTATTCCAGGTTCCCGGAGTGCGAACCAACCCATCAATGCGAACTCCAAGTTCCCAAAACATGATTTGGAGTATAAACATAAATTACAGTTTCCCGGAGCGCGAACCGAAGCATCTGTGCTAACTCCAAGTTCCCAAAGCATGAATTGGAGTATAAACATAAATTACAGGTTCCCGGAGCGTGAACCTAAGCATCCGTGCTAACTCCAAGTTCTCAAAGCATGAATTGGAGTATAAACATAAATTACAAGTTCCCGGAGCGCAAACCGAAGCACGCATGCTAACTCCAAATTCCCAGAGCGTGAGTCGGAGTACAAACATCGATTCCAGGTTCCCGGAGTGTGAACCAAAATGCAAATGCTAACTCCAGATTCCCACAGCGCGAGTCGGAGTACAAACATCAATTCCAGGTTCCCGGAGCGTGAACCGAAACGTCAATGCTAGCTCCAAGTTCTCAGAGCGTGAATTGGAGGATAAACATCAATTCCAGGTTCCCGGAGCGCGAACCCAAAACGTACATGCTAACTCCAAATTCCCAGAGCATGAAGTGGAGTATAAGCATCAATTCCAGGTTCCCGGAGGGCGAACCAGAAAATACAAATGTTAACTCCAATTCCCCAGAGCGTGAAGTGGAGTATAAACATCAATTCCTGGTTCCCGGAGCGTGGACCAAAATAAAATGTCAACTCCAAATTCGCAGAGTGTGAATTAGAGTGCGAATGCCAAGTCAAAGTTGCAAACTGGAGTATAAACATTTAATAACTCTAAGTCCCCAGAGTGCGGACTGGAGTATAAACACTAAAATGGGTGTGACCGACCACACATCAATTAACTCCAGATTCCCAGAGTGCGAACTGGAGTATAAACATCAATAAACTCCAGATTCCCAGAGGATGAATTGGAATATAAAACAACGACTCACTTAAGTCCTGAGAGCACGGACTGGAGCACGAATGCCAAATGGGTGTGACTAACCACCCATCAACTAATTCCAGATTCCCAGAGTGTGAACTAGATTGTAAACATCAACTAACTCTGGTCCCGAAAGCACATACTGAAGTGAACAGACCTAGTGGGCGTGACATACCACCCATCAACCAACTCCAATCCTCGAAGCATGGATTGGAATATAAATACCAGAAGGGATGCGATTTTATTGTCCAACTATCAATTCTAATTCCGCAACAATTTCTGTAGTACAAAAAGCGGATGTGGTTAGACTTTCTTCTTTCCAACTCTTCCCCTGACATGGGGGCACACTTATCATAAAAAATCGGTTGTGATCCGACTATCTAGCACTAAGCAGGCACGACATGACCATTCATGCATCAACACTTATTCCCGGCACGGGACCTATAACATAATCTTTTAGGGATGCACTCCAACCCAGCAAGACAAGATTTCTTCCTTGATTCGATAGGGAGATGTAGATTCGCAAAACGGACCTAGCTGAATGCCTTATTCTAAATGGATGTGACAACCCATCCTACCGCAAATGAACATGACACGACCGTTCATCCGCTAACTCTAGCCAACGATCTAGCGAGTTGTGCATGCAACGTGGATGGATGTGACCCAACCATCTGCCAATCAACTCCTTCCTCCAATTCAGTAGGAGAGACATCAAATTAAAGTTGCCGCAATGTGACCGACTACCCTTCGACTTTCGCCATTGACAAGTGCCAGAGGAATTAATCGAGGAAAATGTGGTTGACCATTTTCTGCTAAAATTCTTGGTCCCCAGAGTGGGGACATGGGTATGAACATCAATTAGGTGTGACTAATGGCCCTTCAACTGCCTCTAGTCCCCAGAGTGCGACTGCGACTATAGACAGATGAAGAATGTGATTCGACCATTCATTCACCAACTCCGACCTAAAGTCGACGAGAGGAGTATAAACTCGCTACAGATGCAATTGGACCGTCCACAAACTAACTCTGCTAACCCAAGACTAGGGGCAGAAGAACAAAACATTGAAAGAAGAGAAATGAGACTTGCTACATTGCTAGCTATTCAGATTCCTTTGCAACTTATGGCAACGACTGTAAGGAGGCCTTAATGCTAACCAATCAGAATGATGCTCGAAGTTACGGGGAGCCAATTATATCGTACCGCGAGATCGACGGGCAATATCGATCTGCACCTTTCATATCATACCAATGGGTCGATAGGCAATGAGGTCCGTACATTCTACATTGTGTCGCTAAATCGACGACCAATACCGATCCTCTTCAATTACAAATCGATGTGACACGAGCGCCCATCGAATACCTTCGACCACCAGAGCATGGATAGAACCATGAATGAGTGTAACTTGACCATTCAACCTCGTCGCCCTCCTTCGATCCGCCAGGAAGAGCATGAGACTGGATGAGCATGACTTGACTGCATTTGAGCTGATTTTGTCCGTAGATCTGACGGAAGAACCTAAATCGAATAGGATGTGGTTGATCGCCCAACTCCGAAAGAATGCAGTGCGACCATTCATTCTTCGACTCTTACCATGATCCGACTAAACGAGCTATTCACAACGAGTGCAACAGAACTGTCCATGCACCGATTCTTACCCTCAATCCGATAAGGGAAGTATCAATCCTACATTGGATCTTACTGGACGATTCACTCTTCAATTTTTGCCCGGAGTATGACGACATAAGTAACAAAGTGACTGTCGATGAGGCAACGAAGTATTCTACCTAGAGGAAAGAACGAGGACAGAAAGCAGAATATGGCACGGCTCGGCCTTCCATCGATTAACTCGATATCACGGTTCAATGGGATAGAGTGCGAAATTGAAGCGAACATTATCTACCTTGCTGCTTATCGAGATATTCCCCAGACTTGGGGGCATGCACGAGAAATGATATGAGTATAATTTGATCTTTTATCAAACAACTCTAGCTCTTACAACTTGGACTATAGTATAAACACAGTGAAAGCTAGGCTCAATCATTCACGCAATATATCCATCAATCCAAGACCTTATATTACGTATCCATCGATACGAAGCATACATTCTAACGTCTCAAATCGATCCAGGAGAGGATCGATACGAAAGGAAGGACTTAAAACAACCATCGAGCGTTGTTACAACTCAAATTTCACTTCGATCCAGGAGAGGATCGATATAAACTCAATCCAAACAACAACTAAAGAACTTGATGACGACCCACAAATGTGCAAACATGAATAGGTGTCAGCCTAACATATGTGCATGTATGCCAAACTAGCACTCAATTTTCAAATTTACCAGGAATTGAGTGCTTACCTGATGACGATCAGAACGATGAACAACAAATCGCTAGTGCTCAACACTCAGTTACAACAAAACACTTCATGATCATTGACAATTAATAGTTTGACATCTACGTCACTAAAGATCAACCAAAGGCAACATCTTTTGACGAAAAGATAGCAACTACTCAGTGAATTGGATAGAACTTTTCAGAATGAAGATGGAAGCCTTTCAAAGCACGTCATGTTCATACAAGACGTACTTTGGGGGGCAAATGTTATCCCGCCTTTTGGCAAGGCCGTGACACCAAGAACTTGACTAGAAACCAAGGATGGTTCGTCCTGGAGATCAGTTATACATAGGTCTACTATGGATTTCGGTAAAAAAATTTCGAATCCGGACCGAGCTACAATTTATAAGACATGAAAAGCAAAGCTGAGAAAGCCAACGTTCCAAATTTCAAGTCAATCGGAGTTCGTATGCTCAAGATATTGATGGATCACGGTTGAGAAATCCAAAATTGCATCGATCATATCTCGAGATTTATAAGTCCAAATGCCACCAAATTTGGACAGGAGCCGACTGGCAACCTAAAGAATGTTCACGCCAAATATCAGCTCCATCGGACGAATTCTTTATTGATTCGAAGTTGCATCGTATCGACCACGGACCAACTTGCATCGATCATATCTCGAGATCTATAAGTCCAAATACCACCAAATTTGGACAGGAGCTTACTGCCAACATGAGGAATGTTCATGCCAAATTTCAGCTCCATCGGACGAATTCTTGATCGATTCGAAGTTGCGTCATATCGATCACGGACCAACTTGCATCGATCATATCTCGAGATCTACAAGTCCAAATGATAAGAAATTTTCACAGTAGCTTACTGCCAACATGAGGAATGTTCATGCCAAATTTCAGCTCCATCGGATGAATTCTTGATCGATTCGAAGTTGCGTCGTATCGATCACGGACCAACTTGCATCGATCATATCTCGAGATCTACAAGTCCAAATGATACGAAATTTTCACAGTAGCTTACTGCCAACATGAGGAATGTTCATGCCAAATTTCAGCACAATCTGATCAAATCCTGATCGATTCGAAATTGAGTTCGAATCGATCCCAGAACGGGCCCTAATCTCCTAAGGCCGGGCATGTGGGCCCCCTCACGTGCTAGAAGCGGTCTCCCCGGATTTTAGGCGAAATATCAGCCTCCTACACCTATAAATAGAGCCCCTGGTCATTCAGAAAGGGGGTCGGAGAATTTTGAGAGTAAAAGAGCGCCCGGACTCTGCCACGTTCACTCCAGAATGCCATTACTGCCATTGATCTCGAATTTAAGCTTATTATCTGCTGTACTTCGCTCTAAAAAACTTGTAATCTTCAAGTATCAAGCAATAAAGTGATAAAACTTCATAGTGGACGTAGGCAATACGCCGAACCACTCTAAAACTCTGTGTTTCTATGCATTTAATTATATGTTTATTGGTGTGTTTCTTAGATCTGCTTCATTTTACAAATTTTATCTTCATTTTATCTCTTCAAACACATCCGAAGAGTTTTATGCCCAATTTTGGTACAAACAAACGGATAGATTAACGCCCAAAAAGGACAACCGGATTCTCAATCGGGTCACGTAAATTTTTTACCCTTCGTTTTTTCGACACGTGGATTTTTAAGGTAAAACGGGATTACCGTGGCCCGTCTTCGATTTACCATCGCTGGAGAGTGGTGCACCATGGTAATGTTCCGTTTCAAATCCATGCACGCATTTCTAAAAGTCGTACGGCACTGTTTCGCCATTTCGGACGGATGTTGCACCTTGCACCGTGGATGTTGCACCCTGTAGATATCGATTATTCTGACGACCAGAACTTCTGGCTCGTTTAGAGTTACGGGAGCCATAACCTGTCAAAACGAAGGCCTCGATGAGTTCTATGGCTTTGAAAGCTTTAACCCGTCGACGGATAGATTAATGCCATAGGACAACCCGAATCTCAATCGGGTCTCGTAAGTTTTTTACCCTTCGTTTTTTCGACACGTGGATTTTTACGGTAAAACGGGATTACGGTGGCCCGTCTTCGACTTCCCATTGCTGAAGAGTCTGGCACCATGGTACTGTTCCGTTTCAAATCCATGCACGCATTTCTAAAGGTCGTACGGCACTGTTTCGCCATTTCGGACGAATGTTGCACCTTGCACCGTGGATGTTGCACCCTGTAGATATCGATTATTCGGACGGCCATAACTTCTGGCTCATTTAGAGTTACGGCAGCCATAACCTATCAAAACGAAGGCCTCGATGAGTTCTACGGCTTTGACAACTTTCACCCGTCGACGGATAGATTAATGCCCAAATAGGACAACCCGAATCTCAATCGGGTCTCGTAAGTTTTTTACCCTTCGTTTTTTCGACACGTGGATTTCTACGGTAAAACGGGATTACGGTGGCCCGTCTTCGACTTCCCATCGCTGAAGAGTCATGCACCATGGTACTGTTCCGTTTCAAATCCATGCACGCATTTCTAAAGGTCGTACGGCACTGTTTCTCCATTTCGGACGGATGTTGCACCTTGCCCCATGGATGTTGCACCCTGTAGATATCGATTATTCGGACGGCCATAACTTCTGTCTCGTTTAGAGTTACGGGAGTCATAAACTGTTAAAACGAAGGCCTCGATGAGTTCTACGGCTTTGACAGCTTTCAGCCGTCAACGGATAAATTAAGGCCCAAAAAGGACAACCCGAATCTCAATCGGGTCTCGTAAGTTTTTTACCCTTCGTTTTTTCGACACGTGGATTTTTACGTTAAAACGGGATTACCGTGGCCGTCATCGACTTCCCATCGCTGAAGAGTGTTGCACCATGGTACTGTTCCGTTTCAAATCCATGCACGCATTTCTAAAGGTCGTACGGCACTGTTTTTCCATTTCGGACGGATGTTGCACCTTGCACCGTGGATGTTGCACCCTATAGATATCGATTATTCAGACGGCCATAACTTCTGGCTCGTTTAGAGTTACGGGAGCCATAACCTGTCAAAACGAAGGCCTCGATGAGTTCTACGGCTTTGACCGCTTTCAGCCGTCAACGGATAGATTAATGTCCAAAAAGGACAAACCGAATCTCAATTGGGTCTCGTAAGTTTTTTACCCTTCGTTTTTTCGACACGTGGATTTTTACGGTAAAACGGGATTACCGTGGCCTGTCTTCGACTTCCCATCGCTGAAGAGTGGTGCACTATGGTACTGTTCCGTTTCAAATCCATGCACGCATTACTAAAAGTCGTACGGCACTGTTTCGCCATTTTGGACGGATGTTGCACCTTGCACCGTGGATGTTGCACCCAGTAGATATCGATTATTCGGACGGCCATAACTTCTGGCTCGTTTAGAGTTACGGAAGCCATAACCAGTCAAAACGAAGACCTCGATGAGTTCTACGGCTTTGACAGCTTTCAGCCATCAACGGATAGATTAATGCTCAAATAGGACAACCCGAATCTCAATCGGGTCTCGTAAGTTTTTTACCCTTCGTTTTTTCGCCACGTGGATTTTTACGGTAAAACGGGATTACGGTGGCTGGTCTTCGATTTACCATCGCTGGAGAGTGGTGCACCATGGTACTATTCCGTTTCAAATCCATGCACGCATTTCTAAAAGTCGTACGGCACTGTTTCGCCATTTCGGACGGATGTTGCACCTTGCACCGTGGATGTTGCACCCTGTAGATATCGATTATTCGGACGACCATAACTTCTGGCTCGTTTAGAGTTACAAAAGCCATAACCTGTCAAAATGAAGGCCTCGATGAGTTCTACGGCTTTGACAGCTTTCAGCCTTCAACGGATAGATTAATGCCCAAAAAGGACAACCCGAATCTCAATCGGGTCACGTAAGTTTTTTACCCTTCGTTTTTTTCGACACGTGGATTTTTACGGTAAAACGGGATTACCATGGCCCGTCTTCGATTTACCATCGCTGGAGAGTGGTGCACCATGGTACTGTTCCGTTTCAAATCCATGCACGCATTTCTAAAAGTCGTACGGCACTGTTTCGCCATTTCGGACGGATGTTGCACCTTGCACCGTGGATGTTGCACCCTGTAGATATCGATTATTCTGACGGCCGGAACTTCTGGCTCGTTTAGAGTTACGGGAGCCATAACCTATCAAAACGAAGGCCTCGGTGAGTTCTATGGCATTGACAGCTTTGACCCGTCGACGGATAGATTAATGCCCAAAAAGGACAACCCGAATCTCAATCGGGTCTCGTAAATTTTTTACCCTTCGTTTTTTCGACACGTGGATTTTTACGGTAAAACGGGATTACGGTGGCCCGTCTTCGACTTCTCATCGCTGAAGAGTCTTGCACCATGGTACTTTTCCGTTTCAAATCCATGCACGCATTTATAAAGGTCGTACGGCACTGTTTCTCCATTTCGGACGGATGTTGCACCTTGCACCATGGATGTTGCACCCTGTAGATATCGATTATTCGGACGGCCATAACTTCTGGCTCGTTTAGAGTTACGGCAGCCATAACCTGTCAAAATGAAGGACTCAATGAGTTCTACGGCTTTGACCGCTTTCACCCGTCGACGGATAGATTAATGCCCAAATAGGACAACCCGAATCTCAATCGGGTCTCGTAAGTTTTTTACCCTTCGTTTTTTCGACACGTGGATTTTTACGGTAAGACGGGATTACTGTGGCCCGTCTTCGACTTTCCATTGCTGAAGAGTATTGCACCATGGTACTGTTCTGTTTCAAATCCATGCACGCATTTCTAAAGGTCGTACGACACTGTTTTGCCATTTCGGACGGATGTTGCAACTTGCACCGTGGATGTTGCACCCTGTAGATATCGATTATTCGGACGGCCATAACTTCTGGCTTGTTTAGAGTTACGGGATCCATAACCTGTCAAAACGAAGTCCTCGATGAGTTCTACGGCTTCGACAGCTTTCAGCCGTCAACGGATAGATTAATGCCCAAAAAGAACAACCTGAATCTCAATCGGGTCTCGTAAGTTTTTTACCCTTCGTTTTTTCGACATGTGGATTTTTACAGTAAAACGGGGTTACGTTGGCCCGTCTTCGACTTCCCATCGCTGGAGAGTGGTGCACCATTGGACTGTTCCATTTCAAATCCATGCACGCATTTCTGAATGTCGTACGGCACTGTTTCGCCATTTCGGACGGATGTTGCACCTTGCACCGTGGATGTTGCACCCTGTAGATATCGATTATTCGAACGGCCATAACTTTTGGCTCGTTTAGAGTTACGGGAGCTATAACCTGTCAAAACGAAGGCCTCGATGAGTTCTACGGCTTTGACAATTTTTAGCCGTCAACGGATAGATTAATGCCCAAAAAGGACAACCCGAATCTCAATCGGGTCTCGTAAATTTGTTTACCCTTCTTTTTTTCGACACGTGGATTTTTACGGTAAAACGGGATTACCGTGGCCCGTCTTCGACTTCCCATCACTGAAGTGTGGCGCACCATGGTACTGTTCCGTTTCAAATCCATGCATGCATTTCTAAAAGTCGTACGGCAATATTTCGCCATTTCGGACGGATGTTGCACCTTGCACCGTGGATGTTTGCACCCTGTAGATATCGATTATTCGGACGACCATTACTTCTTGCTCGTTTAGAGTTACGGGAGCCATAACCTGTCAAAACAAAGGCCTCGATGAGTTCTACGGCTTTGACAGCTTTCAGCCGTCAACGGATAAATTAATGCCCAAAAAGGACAACCCGAATCTCAATCGGGTCTCGTAAGTTTTTTATCCTTCGTTTTTTCGACACGTGGATTTTTACGGTAAAACGGGATTACGGTGGCCCATCTTCGACTTCCCATCGCTGGAGAGTGGTGCACCATAGTACTGTTCTGTTTCAAATCCATGCACGCATTTCTAAAAGTCGTACGACACTGTTTCGCCATTTCGGACAGATGTTGCACCTTGCGCCGTGGATGTTGTACCCTGTAGATATCGATTAGTCGGACGGCCATAACTTATGGCTCGTTTAGAGTTACGGGAGCCATAACCTGTCAAAACGAAGGCCTCGATAAGTTCTGCGTCTCTGACCGTTTCCAGCCGTCAACGGATACACTAATGCCCAAAAAGGACAACCCGAATCTCAATTGGGTCTCGTAAGTTTTTTACCCTTCGTTTTTTCGACACGTGGATTTTTACGGTAAAACTGGATTACGGTGGCTGGTCTTCGATTTACCATCGCTGGAGAGTGGTGCACCATGGTACTGTTCCGTTTCAAATCCATGCACGCATTTCTAAAGGTCGTACGGCACTGTTTCTCCATTTCGGACGGATGCTGCACCTTGCACCGTGGATGTTGCACCCTGTAGATATCGATTATTCGGACGGCCATAACTTCTGGCTCGTTTAGATTTACGGGAGCCATAACCTGTCCAAACGAAGGCATCGGTGAGTTCTACGGCTTTGACAGCTTTCAGCCGCCAACGGATTGATTAATGCCCAAAAAGGACAACCCGAATCTCAATCGGGTCTTGTAAGTTTTTTACCCTTCGTTTTTTCGACACGTTGATTTTTACGGTAAAACGGGATTACCGTGGCCCGTCTTCGACTTCCCATCACTGAAGAGAGGTTCACCATGGTATAGTTCCATTTCAAATCCGTGCACGCATTTCTAAAAGTCGTACGGCACTGTTTCGCCATTTCGGACAGATGTTGCACCTTGCACCGTGGATGTTGCACCCTTTAGATATCGATTATTCGGACGGCCATAACTTCTGGCTCGTTTAGAGTTACGGGAGCCATAACCTGTCAAAACGAAGGCCTCGATGAGTTCTACGGCTTTGACAGATTTCAACCGTCAACGGATAGAATAATGCCCAAAAAGGATAACCCGAATCTCAATCGGGTCTCGTAAGTTTTTTACCCTTCGTTTTTTAGACACATGGATTTTTATGGTAAAACGGGGAAACGGTGGCTGGTCTTCGATCTACCATCACTGGAGAGTGGTGCACCATCGTACAGTTCCGTTTCAAATCCATGCACACATTTCTAAAAGTCGTACGACACTGTTTCGCCATTTCGGACGGATGTTGCACCTTGCACCGTGGACGTTGCACCTTGCACCGTGGACGTTGCACCCTGTAGATATCGATTATTCGGACGACCAAAACTTCTGGCTCGTTTAGAGTTACAAAAGCCATAACCTGTCAAAACGAAGGCCTCGATGAGTTCTACGGCTTTGACAGCTTTCAGCCGTCAACGGATTGATTAATGACCAAAAAGGACAACCCGAATCTCAATCGGGTCTCGTAAGTTTTTTATCCTTCGTTTCTTCGACCCGTGGATTTTTACGGTAAAACGGGATTATCGTGGCCCGTCTTCGACTTTCCATCGCTGGAAGTGGTGCAACATGATACTGTTCCGTTTCAAATCCATGTACGCATTTCTAAAAGTCGTACGACACTGTTTCGCCATTTCGGACGGATGTTGCACCTTGCACCGTGGATGTTGCACTCTGTAGATATCGATTATTCGGACGGCCAAAACTTCTGGCTCGTTTGGAGTTACGGGAGTCATAACCTGTCAAAACGAAGGCCTCAATGAGTTCTACGGCTTTGACAGCTTTCACCCATCGACGGATAGATTAATGCCCAAATTGGACAACCCAATCTCACACGGGTCTCGTAAGTTTTTTACCCTTCGTTTTTTCGACACGTGGATTTTTACGGTAAAACGGGATTACGGTGGCCCGTCTTCGACTTCCCATCGCTGGAGAGTGGCGCATCATGGTACTGTTCCGTTTCAAATGCATGAACGCATTTCTAAAGGTCGTACGGCACTGTTTTGCCATTTCGGACGGATGTTGCACCTTGCACCGTGGATGTTGCACCCTGTAGATATCGATTATTCGGACGGCCATAACTTCTGGCTCGTTTAGAGTTACGGGAGTCATAACCTGTCAAAACGAAGGCCTCGATGAGTTCTACGGCTTCGACAGCTTTAAGCCATCAACGGATAGATTAATGCCCAAAAAGGACAACCCGAATCTTAATCGGGTCTCGTAAATTTTTTACCCTTCGTTTTTTCGACACGTGGATTTTTACGGTAAAACGGGATTACCGTGGCCCGTCTTCGACTTCCCATCACTGAAGTGTGGTGCACCATGGTACTGTTCCGTTTCAAATCCATGCATGCATTTCTAAAAGTCGTACGGCACTGTTTCGCCATTTCGGACGGATGTTGCACCTTGCACCGTGGATGTTTGCACCCTGTAGATATCGATTATTCGGACGGCCATAACTTCTGGCTCATTTAGAGTTACGGGAGCCATAACCTTTCAAAACAAAGGCCTCGATGAGTTCTACGGCTTTGACAGCTTTCAGCCGTCAACAGATAAATTAATTCCCAAAAAGGACAACCCGAATCTCAATCGGGTCTCGTAAGTTTTTTATCCTTCGTTTTTTCGACACGTGGATTTTTACGGTAAAACGGGATTACGGTGGCCCGTCTTTGACTTCCCATCGCTGGAGAGTGGTGCACCATGGTACTATTCTGTTTCAAATCCATGCACGCATTTCTAAAAGTCGTACGACACTGTTTCGCCATTTCGGACAGATGTTGCACCTTGCACCGTGGATGTTGCACCCTGTAGATATCGATTATTCGGACGGCCATAACTTATGGCTCGTTTAGAGTTACGGGAGCCATAACCTGTCAAAACGAAGGCCTCGATGAGTTCTGCGGCTCTGACCGTTTCCAGCCGTCAACGGATACACTAATGCCCAAAAAGGACAACCCGAATCTCAATTGGGTCTCGTAAGTTTTTTACCCTTCGTTTTTTCGACACGTGGATTTTTACGGTAAAACTGGATTACGGTGGCTGGTCTTCGATTTACCATCGCTGGAGAGTGGTGCACCATGGTACTGTTCCGTTTCAAATCCATGCACGCATTTCTAAAGGTCGTACGTCACTGTTTCGCCATTTCGGACGGATGCTGCACCTTGCACCGTGGATGTTGCACCCTGTAGATATCGATTATTCGGACGGCCATAACTTCTGGCTCGTTTAGAGTTACGGGAGCCATAACCTGTCCAAACGAAGGCATCGGTGAGTTCTACGGCTTTGACAGCTTTCAGCCGCGAACGGATAGATTAATGCCCAAAAAGGACAACCCGAATCTCAATCGGGTCTTGTAAGTTTTTTACCCTTCGTTTTTTCGACACGTTGATTTTTACGGTAAAACGGGATTACCGTGGCCCGTCTTCGACTTCCCATCACTGAAGAGTGGTTCACCATGGTATAGTTCCGTTTCAAATCTGTGCACGCATTTCTAAAAGTCGTACGACACTGTTTCGCCATTTCGGACAGATGTTGCACCTTGCACCATGGATGTTGCACCCTTTAGATATCGATTATTCGGACGGCCATAACTTCTGGCTCGTTTAGAGTTACGGGAGCCATAACCTGTCAAAACGAAGGCCTCGATGATTTCTACGGCTTTGACAGATTTCAACCGTCAACGGATAGATTAATGCCCAAAAAGTACAACCCGAATCTCAATCGGGTCTCGTAAGTTTTTTACCCTTCGTTTTTTAGACACGTGGATTTTTACGGTAAAACGGGATTACGGTGGCTGGTCTTCGATCTACCATCACTGGAGAGTGGTGCACCATGGTACTGTTCCGTTTTAAATCCATGCACACATTTCTAAAAGTCGTACGGCACTCTTTCGCCATTTCGGACGGATGTTGCACCTTGCAAGTGGACGTTGCACCCTGTAGATATCGATTATTCGGACGACCATAACTTCTGGCTCGTTTAGAGTTACAAAAGCCATAACCTGTCAAAACGAAGGCCTCGATGAGTTCTACGGCTTTGACAGCTTTCAGCCGTCAACGGATAGATTAATGCCCAAAAAGGACAAACCGAATCTCAATCGGGTCTCGTAAGTTTTTTATCCTTCGTTTTTTCGACACGTGGATTTTTACGGTAAAACGGGATTACCGTGGCCCGTCTTCGACTTTCCATCGCTGGAAGTGGTGCAACATGATACTGTTCCGTTTCAAATCCATGTACGCATTTCTAAAAGTCGTACGACACTGTTTCGCCATTTCGGACGGATGTTGCACCTTGCACCGTGGATGTTGCACTCTGTAGATATCGATTATTCGGACGGCCAAAACTTCTGGCTCGTTTGGAGTTACGGGAGTCATAACCTGTCAAAACGAAGGCCTCAATGAGTTCTACGGCTTTGACAGCTTTCACCCATCGACGGATAGATTAATGCCCAAATTGGACAACCCGAATCTCACACGGGTCTCGTAAGTTTTTTACCCTTCGTTTTTTCGACACGTGGATTTTTACGGTAAAACGGGATTACGGTGGCCCGTCTTCGACTTCCCATCGCTGGAGAGTGGTGCACCATGGTAATGCATGAACGCATTTCTAAAGGTCGTACGACACTGTTTTGCCATTTCGGACGGATGTTGCACCTTGCACCGTGGATGTTGCACCCCGTAGATATCGATTATTCGGACGGCCATAACTTCTGGCTCGTTTAGAGTTACGGGAGCCATAACCTGTCAAAACGAAGGCCTCGATGAGTTCTACGGCTTTGACAGCTTTAAGCCATCAACGGATAGATTAATGCCCAAAAAGGACAACTTGAATCTCAATCGGGTCTCGTAAATTATTTACCCTTCGTTTTTTCGACACGTGGAATTTTACGGTAAAACGGGATTACCGTGGCCCGTCTTCGACTTCCCATCGCTGAAGAGTGGTGCACCATGGTACTGTTCCATTTCAAATCCATGCATGCATTTCTAAAAGTCGTACGACACTGTTTCGCCATTTCGGACGGATGTTGCACCTTGCACCGTGGATGTTGCACCCTGTAGATATCGATTATTCGGACGGCCATAACTTCTGGCTCGTTTAGAGTTACGGGAGCCATAACCTGTCAAAACAAAGGCCTCGATGAGTTCTACGACTTTGACAGCATTCAGCCGTCAACGGATAGATTAATGCCCAAAAAGTACAACCCGAATCTCACGGGTCTCGTAAGTTTTTTATCCTTCGTTTTTTCGACACGTGGATTTTTACGGTAAAACGGATTACGGTGGCCCGTCTTCGACTTCCCATCGATGGAGAGTGGTGCACAATGGTACTGTTCCGTTTAAAATCCATACACGCATTTCTAAAAGTCGTACGACACTGTTTCGCCATTTCGGACGGATATCGCACCTTGCACCATGGATGTTGCACCCAGTAGATATCGATTATTCGGACGGCCATAACTTCTGGCTCGTTTAGAGTTACGGGAGCCATAACCTGTCAAAAGGAAGGCCTCGATGAGTTCTACGGCTCTGACAATTTCCAGCCGTCAACGGATAGATTAATGCCCAAAAAGGACAACCCGAATCTCAATTGGGTCTCGTAAGTTTTTTACCCTTCGTTTTTTCGACACGTGGATTTTTACGGTAAAACGGGATTACGGTGGCTGGTCTTCGATTTACCATCACTGGAGAGTGGTGCACCATGGTACTGTTCCGTTTCAAATCCATGCACGCATTTCTAAAGGTCGTACGGAACTGTTTCGCCATTTCGGACGGACGGATGTTGCACCTTGCACCGTGGATGTTGCACCCTGTAGATGTCGATTATTCGGACGGCCATAACTTCTGGCTCGTTTAGATTTACGGGAGCCATAACCTGTCCAAACGAAGGCATCGGTGAGTTCTACGGCTTTGACAGCTTTCAGCCGCCAACGGATTGATTAATGCCCAAAAAGGACAACCCGAATCTCAATCGGGTCTTGTAAGTTTTTTACCCTTCGTTTTTTCGACACGTTGATTTTTACGGTAAAACGGGATTACCGTGGCCCGTCTTCGACTTCCCATCACCGAAGAGTGGTTCACCATGGTATAGTTCCGTTTCAAATCCGTGCACGCATTTCTAAAAGTCGTACGGCACTGTTTCGCCATTTCGGACAGATGTTGCACCTTGCACCGTGGATGTTGCACCCTTTAGATATCGATTATTCGGACGGCCATAACTTCTGGCTCGTTTAGAGTTACGGGAGCCATAACCTGTCAAAACGAAGGCCTCGATGAGCTCTACGGCTTTGACAGATTTCAACCGTCAATGGATAGATTAATGCCCAAAAAGGACAACCCGAATCTCAATCGGGTCTCGTAAGTTTTTTACCCTTCGTTTTTTAGACACATGGATTTTTATGGTAAAACGGGATTACGGTGGCTGGTCTTCGATCTACCATCACTGGAGAGTGGTGCACCATGGTACTGTTCCGTTTCAAATCCATGCACACATTTCTAAAAGTCGTACGACACTGTTTCGCCATTTCGGACGGATGTTGCACCTTGCACCGTGGACGTTGCACCTTGCACCGTGGACGTTGCACCCTGTAGATATCGATTATTCGGACGACCATAACTTCTGGCTCGTTTAGAGTTACAAAAGCCATAACCTGTCAAAACGAAGGCCTCGATGAGTTCTACGGCTTTGACAGCTTTCAGCCGTCAACGGATTGATTAATGACCAAAAAGGACAACCCGAATCTCAATCGGGTCTCGTAAGTTTTTTATCCTTCGTTTTTTCGACCCGTGGATTTTTACGGTAAAACGGGATTACCGTGGCCCGTCTTCGACTTTCCATCGCTGGAAGTGGTGCAACATGATACTGTTCCGTTTCAAATCCATGTACGCATTTCTAAAAGTCGTACGACACTGTTTCGCCATTTCGGACGGATGTTGCACCTTGCACCGTGGATGTTGCACTCTGTAGATATCGATTATTCGGACGGCCAAAACTTCTGGCTCGTTTGGAGTTACGGGAGTCATAACCTGTCAAAACGAAGGCCTCAATGAGTTCTACGGCTTTGACAGCTTTCACCAATCGACGGATATATTAATGCCCAAATTGGACAACCCAATCTCACACGGGTCTCGTAAGTTTTTTACCCTTCGTTTTTTCGACACGTGGATTTTTACGGTAAAACGGGATTACGGTGGCCTGTCTTCGACTTCCCATCGCTGGAGAGTGGTGCACCATGGTACTGTTCCGTTTCAAATGCATGAACGCATTTCTAAAGGTCGTACGGCACTGTTTTGCCATTTCGGACGGATGTTGCACCTTGCACCGTGGATGTTGCACCCTGTAGATATCGATTATTCGGACGGCCATAACTTCTAGCTCGTTTAGAGTTACGGTAGTCATAACCTGTCAAAACGAAGGCCTCGATGAGTTCTACGGCTTCGACAGCTTTAAGCCATCAACGGATAGATTAATGCCCAAAAAGGACAACCGGAATCTTAATCGGGTCTCGTAAATTTTTTACCCTTCGTTTTTTCGACACGTGGATTTTTACGGTAAAACGGGATTACCGTGGCCCGTCTTCGACTTCCCATCACTGAAGTGTGGTGCACCATGGTACTGTTCCGTTTCAAATCCATGCATGCATTTCTAAAAGTCGTACGGCACTGTTTCGCCATTTCGGACGGATGTTGCACCTTGCACCGTGGATGTTTGCACCCTGTAGATATCGATTATTCGGACGGCCATAACTTCTGGCTCATTTAGAGTTACGGGAGCCATAACCTTTCAAAACAAAGGCCTCGATGAGTTCTACGGCTTTGACAGCTTTCAGCCATCAACAGATAAATTAATGCCCAAAAAGGACAACCCGAATCTCAATCGGGTCTCGTAAGTTTTTTATCCTTCGTTTTTTCGACACGTGGATTTTTACGGTAAAACGGGATTACGGTGGCCCGTCTTCGACTTCCCATCGCTGGAGAGTGGTGCACCATGGTACTGTTCTGTTTCAAATCCATGCACGCATTTCTAAAAGTCGTACGACACTGTTTCGCCATTTCGGACAGATGTTGCACCTTGCACCGTGGATGTTGCACCCTGTAGATATCGATTATTCGGACGGCCATAACTTATGGCTCGTTTAGAGTTACGGGAGCCATAACCTGTCAAAACGAAGGCCTCGATGAGTTCTGCGTCTCTGACCGTTTCCAGCCGTCAACGGATACACTAATGCCCAAAAAGGACAACCCGAATCTCAATTGGGTCTCGTAAGTTTTTTACCCTTCGTTTTTTCGACACGTGGATTTTTACGGTAAAACTGGATTACGGTGGCTGGTCTTCGATTTACCATCGCTGGAGAGTGGTGCACCATGGTACTGTTCCGTTTCAAATCCATGCATGCATTTCTAAAGGTCGTACGGCACTGTTTCGCCATTTCGGACGGATGCTGCACCTTGCACCGTGGATGTTGCACCTTGTAGATATCGATTATTCGTACGGCCATAACTTCTGGCTCGTTTAGAGTTACGGGAGCCATAACCTGTCCAAACGAAGGCATCGGTGAGTTCTACGGCTTTGACAGCTTTCAGCCGCCAACGGATAGATTAATGCCCAAAAAGGACAACCCGAATCTCAATCGGGTCTTGTAAGTTTTTTACCCTTCGTTTTTTCGACACGTTGATTTTTACGGTAAAACGGGATTACCGTGGCCCGTCTTCGACTTCCCATCACTGAAGAGTGGTTCACCATGGTATAGTTCCGTTTCAAATCCGTGCACGCATTTCTAAAAGTCGTACGACACTGTTTCGCCATTTCGGACAGATGTTGCACCTTGCACCGTGGATGTTGCACCCTGTAGATATCGATTATTCGGACGGCCATAACTTATGGCTCGTTTAGAGTTACGGGAGCCATAACCTGTCAAAACGAAGGCCTCGATGAGTTCTGCGTCTCTGACCGTTTCCAGCCGTCAACGGATACACTAATGCCCAAAAAGGACAACCCGAATCTCAATCGGGTCTCGTAAGTTTTTTACCCTTCGTTTTTTAGACACGTGGATTTTTACGGTAAAAAGGGATTACGGTGGCTGGTCTTCGATCTACCATCACTGAAGAGTGGTGCACCATGGTACTGTTCCGTTTTAAATCCATGCACACATTTCTAAAAGTCGTACGGCACTCTTTCGCCATTTCGGACGGATGTTGCACCTTGCACCGTGGACGTTGCACCTTGCACCGTGGACGTTGCACCCTGTAGATATCGATTATTCGGACGACCATAACTTCTGGCTCGTTTAGAGTTACGGGAGCCATAACCTGTCAAAATGAAGGCCTTGATGAGTTCTACGGCTTTGACAGCTTTCAGCCGTCAACGGATAGATTAATGCCCAAAAAGGACAACCCGAATCTCAATCGGGTCTCGTAAGTTTTTTATCCTTCGTTTTTTCGACACGTGGATTTTTACGGTAAAACGGGATTACCGTGGCCCGTCTTCGACTTTCCATCGCTGGAAGTGGTGCAACATGATACTGTTCCGTTTCAAATCCATGTACGCATTTCTAAAAGTCGTACGACACTGTTTCGCCATTTCGGACGGATGTTGCACCTTGCACCGTGGATGTTGCACTCTGTAGATATCGATTATTCGGACGGCCAAAACTTCTGGCTCGTTTGGAGTTACGGGAGTCATAACCTGTCAAAACGAAGGCCTCAATGAGTTCTACGGCTTTGACAGCTTTCACCCATCGACGGATAGATTAATGCCCAAATTAGACAACCCGAATCTCACACGGGTCTCGTAAGGTTTTTACCCTTCGTTTTTTCGACACGTGGATTTTTACGGTAAAACGGGATTACGGTGGCCCGTCTTCGACTTCCCATCGCTGGAGAGTGGTGCACCATGGTAATGCATGAACGCATTTCTAAAGGTCGTACGGCACTGTTTTGCCATTTCGGACGGATGTTGCACCTTGCACCGTGGATGTTGCACCCCGTAGATATCGATTATTCGGACGGCCATAACTTATGGCTCGTTTAGAGTTACGGGAGCCATAACCTGTCAAAACGAAGGCCTCGATGAGTTCTACGGCTTTGACACCTTTAAGCCATCAACGGATAGATTAATGCCCAAAAAGGACAACCTGAATCTCAATCGGGTCTCGTAAATTATTTACCCTTCGTTTTTTCGACACGTGGAATTTTACGGTAAAACGGGATTACCGTGGCCCGTCTTCGACTTCCCATCGCTGAAGATTGGTGCACCATGGTACTGTTCCATTTCAAATCCATGCATGCATTTCTAAAAGTCGTACGACACTGTTTCGCCATTTCGGACGGATGTTGCACCTTGCACCGTGGATGTTGCACCCTGTAGATATCGATTATTCGGACGGCCATAACTTCTGGCTCGTTTAGAGTTACGGGAGCCATAACCTGTCAAAACAAAGGCCTCGATGAGTTCTACGGCTTTGACAGCATTCAGCCGTCAACGGATAGATTAATGCCCAAAAAGTACAACCCGAATCTCAATCGGGTCTCGTAAGTTTTTTATCCTTCGTTTTTTCGACACGTGGATTTTTACGATAAAACGGATTACGGTGGCCCGTCTTCGACTTCCCATCGATGGAGAGTGGTGCACCATGGTACTGTTCCGTTTAAAATCCATACATGCATTTCTAAAAGTCGTACGACACTGTTTCGCCATTTCGGACGGATGTCGCACCTTGCACCATGGATGTTGCACCCTGTAGATATCGATTATTCGGACGGCCATAACTTCTGGCTCGTTTAGAGTTACGGGAGCCATAACCTGTCAAAAGGAAGGCCTCGATGAGTTCTACGGCTCTGACCATTTCCAACCGTCAACGGATAGATTAATGCCCAAAAAGGACAACCCGAATCTCAATTGGGTCTCGTAAGTTTTTTACCCTTCGTTTTTTCGACACATGGATTTTTACGGTAAAACGGGATTACGGTGGCTGGTCTTCGATTTACCATCGCTGGAGAGTGGTGCACCGTGGTACTGTTCCGTTTCAAATCCATGCACGCATTTCTAAAGGTCGTACGGCACTGTTTCGCCATTTCGGACGGACGGATGTTGCACCTTGCACCGTGGATGTTGCACCCTTTAGATATCGATTATTCGGACAGCCATAACTTCTGGCTCGTTTAGAGTTACGGGAGCCATAACCTGTCAAAACGAAGGCCTCGGTGAGTTCTACGGCTTTGACAGCTTTCAGCCGTCAACGGATAGATTAATGCCCAAAAAGGACAACCCGTATCTCAATCGGGTCTCGTAAGTTTTTTACCCTTCGTTTTTTCGACACGTTGATTTTTACGGTAAAACGGGATTACCGTGGCCCGTCTTCGACTTCCCATCGCTGAAGAGTGGTTCACCATGGTACAATTTCGTTTCAAATCCATGCACGCATTTCTAAAAGTCATACGGCACTGTTTCGCCATTTCGGACGGATGTTGCACCTTGCACCGTGGATGTTGCACCCTTTAGATATCGATTATTCGGACAGCCATAACTTCTGGCTCGTTTAGAGTTACGGGAGCCATAACCTGTCAAAATGAAGGCCTTGATGATTTCTACGGCTTTGACAGCTTTCAGCCGTCAACGGATAGATTAATACCCAAAAAGGACAACCCGAATCTCAATCGGGTCTCGTAAGTTTTTTACCCTTTGTTTTTTAGACACGTGGATTTTTACGGTAAAACGGGATTACGGTGGCTGGTCTTCGATCTACCATCGTTGGAGAGTGGTGCACCATGGTACTGTTCCATTTCAAATCCCTGCACACATTTCTAAAAGTCGTACGACACTGTTTCGCCATTTCGGACGGACGTTGCACCTTGCACCGTGGACGTTGCACCCTGTAGATATCGATTATTCGGACGACCATAACTTCTGGCTCGTTTAGAGTTACAAAAGCCATAACCTGTCATAACGAAGGCCTCGATGAGTTCTACGGCTTTGACAGCTTTCAGCCGTCAACGGATAGATTAATGCCCAAGAAGGACAACCCGAATCTCAATCGGGTCTCGTAAGTTTTTCACCCTTCGTTTTTTCGACACGTGGATTTTTATGGTAAAACGGGATTACCGTGGCCCGTCTTCGACTTCCAATCGCTGAAGAGTGGTGCACCATGATACTGTTCCATTTCAAATCCATGCACGCATTTCTAAAAGTCGTACGACACTGTTTCGCCATTTCGGACGGACGTTGCACCTTGCACCGTGGACGTTGCACCTTGCACCGTGGACGTTGCACCCTGTAGATATCGATTATTCGGACGACCATAACTTCTGGCTCGTTTAGAGTTACAAAAGCCATAACCTGTCATAACGAAGGCCTCGATGAGTTCTACGGCTTTGACAGCTTTCAGCCGTCAACGGATAGATTAATGCCCAAGAAGGACAACCCGAATCTAAATCGGGTCTCGTAAGTTTTTTACCCTTCGTTTTTTCGACACGTGGATTTTTACGGTAAAATGGGGTTACGGTGGCCCGTCTTCGACTTCCCATCGCTGGAGAGTGGTGCACCATGGTACTGTTCCGTTTCAAATCCATGCACACATTTCTAAAGGTCGTACGGCACTGTTTCGCCATTTCGGACGGATGTTGCACCTTGCACCGTGGATGTTGCACCCTGTAGATATCGATTATTCGGACGGCCATAACTTCTGGCCCATTTAGAGTTACGGGAGCCATAACCTGTCAAAACGAAGGCCTCGATGAGTTCTACGGCTTTGACAGCTTTCAGCCATCAACGGATAGATTAATGCCCAAAAAGGGCAACCCGAATCTCAATCGGGTCTCGTAAGTTTTTTACCCTTTGTTTTTTAGACACGTGGATTTTTACGGTAAAACGGGATTACGGTGGCTGGTCTTCGATCTACCATCGCTGGAGAGTGGGGCACCATGGTACTGTTCCGTTTCAAATCCTTGCACACATTTTAAAAAGTCGTACGACACTGTTTCGCCATTTCGGACGGATGTTGCACCTTGCACCGTGGACGTTGCACCTTGCACCGTGGATGTTGCACCCTGTAGATATCGATTATTCGGACGACCATAACTTTTGGCTCGTTTAGAGTTACAAAAGCCATAACCTGTCAAAACGAAGGCCTCGATGAGTTCTACGGCTTTGATAGCTTTCATCCGTCAACGGATAGATTAATGCCCAAAAAGGACAACCCGAATCTCAATCGGGTCTCGTAAGTTTTTTATCCTTCGTCTTTTCGACACGTGGATTTTTACGGTAAAACGGGATTACCATGGCCCGTCTTCGACTTCCAATCGCTGGAGAGTGGTGCACCATGATACTGTTCCGTTTCAAATCCATGCACGCATTTCTAAAAGTCGTACGACACTGTTTCGCCATTTCGGACGGATGTTGCACCTTGCACCGTGGACGTTGCACCTTGCACCATGGACGTTGCACCCTGTAGATATCGATTATTCGGACGACCATAACTTCTGGCTCGTTTAGAGTTACAAAAGCCATAACCTGTCATAACGAAGGCCTCGATGAGTTCTACGGCTTTGACAGCTTTCAGCCGTCAACGGATAGATTAATGCCCAAGAAGGACAACCCGAATCTCAATCGGGTCTCGTAAGTTTTTTACCCTTCGTTTTTTCGACACGTGGATTTTTACGGTAAAATGGGGTTAAGGTGGCCCGTCTTCGACTTCCCATCGCTGGAGAGTGGTGCACCATGGCACTGTTCCGTTTCAAATCCATGCACGCATTTCTAAAGGTCGTACGGCACTGTTTCGCCATTTCGGACGGATGTTGCACCTTGCACCGTGGATGTTGCACCCTGTAGATATCGATTAGTCGGACGGCCATAACTTCTGGCCCATTTAGAGTTACGGGAGCCATAACCTGTCAAAACGAAGGCCTCGATGAGTTCTACGGCTTTGACAGCTTTCAACCGTCAACTGATAGATTAATGCCCAAAAAGGGCAACCCGAATCTCTATCGGGTCTCGTAAGTTTTTTACCCTTTGTTTTTTAGACACATGGATTTTTACGGTAAAACGGGATTACGGTGGCTGGTCTTCGATCTACCATCGCTGGAGAGTGGGGCACCATGGTACTGTTCCGTTTCAAATCCATGCACACATTTCTAAAAGTCGTACGACACTGTTTCGCCATTTCGGACGGATGTTGTACCTTGCACCGTGGACGTTGCACCTTGCACCGCGGACGTTGCACCCTGTAGATATCGATTATTCGGACGACCATAACTTTTGGCTCGTTTAGAGTTACAAAAGCCATAACCTGTCAAAACGAAGGCCTCGATGAGTTCTACGGCTTTGATAGCTTTCATCCGTCAACGGATAGATTAATGCCCAAAAAGGACAACCCGAATCTCAATCGGGTCTCGTAAGTTTTTTATCCTTCGTCTTTTCGACACGTGGATTTTTACGTTAAAACGGGATTACCGTGGCCCGTCTTCGACTTCCCATCGCCGGAGAGTGGTTCACCATGATACTGTTCCGTTTCAAATCCATGCACGCATTTCTAAAAGTCGTACGACACTGTTTCGCCATTTCGGACGGATGTTGCACCTTGCACCGTGGATGTTGCACCCTGTAGATATCGATTATTCGGACGGCCATAACTTAAGGCTCGTTTAGAGTTACGGGACCCATAACCTGCCAAAACGAAGGCCTCGATGAGTTCTACGACTTTGACAGCTTTCACCCGTCAACGGATAGATTAATGCCCAAAAAGGACAACCCGAATCTCAATCGGGTCTCGTAATTTTTTTACCCTTCTTTTTTTCGACACGTGGATTTTTACGGTAAAACGGGATTACCGTGGCCCATCTTCGACTTCCCATCGCTGAAGAGTGGTGCACCATGGTACTATTCCGTTTCTAATCCATGCACGCATTTCTAAAAGTCGTACGGCACTGTTTCTCCATTTCGGACGGATGTTGCACCTTGCACTGTGGATGTTGCACCCTGTAGATATCGATTATTCGGACGGCCATAACTTCTGTCTCTTTCAGAGTTACGGCTGCCATAACCTGTCAAAACGAAGGCCTCGATGTGTTCTACGGCTTTGACAGCTTTCACCCGTCAACGGATAGATTAATGCCCAAATAGGACAACCCAAATCTCAATTGGGTCTCGTAAGTTTTTTACCCTTCGTTTTTTCGACACGTGGATTTTCACGGTAAAACGGGATTACGGTGGCCCGTCTTCGACTTCCCATCGCTGAAGAGTGGTGTACCATGGTACTGTTCCGTTTCAAATCCATGCACGCATTTCTAAAGGTCGTACGTCACTGTTTCGCCATTTCGGACGGATATTGCACCTTGCACCTTGGATGTTGCACCCTGTAGATGTCGATTATTCGGACGGCCATAACTTCTGGCTCGTTTGGAGTTACGGGAGCCATAACCTGTCAAACCGAAGGCTTTGATGAGTTCTACGGGTTTGACAGCTTTCAGCCGTCAACGGATAGATTAATGCCCAAAAAGGACAACCCGAATCTCACACGGGTCTCGTAAGTTTTTTACCCTTTGTTTTTTCGGCACGTGGATTTTTACGGTAAAACGGGATTACGGTGGGTGGTCTTCCATTTACCATCGCTGGAGAGTGGTGTACCATGGTACTTTTCCGTTTCAAATCCATGCACGCATTTCTAAAGGTCGTACGATACTGTTTCGCCATTTTGGACGGATGTTGCACCTTGCACCGTGGATGTTGCACCCTGTAGATATCGATTATTCGGACGGCCATAACTTTTGGCTCGTTTGGAGTTACGGGAGCCCTAACCTGTCAAAATGAAGGCCTCGATGAGTTCTACGGCTTTGACAGCTTTCAGCCGTCAACGGATAGATTAATGCCCAAAAAAGACAACCCGAATCTCAATCGGGTCTCGTAAGTTTTTTACCCTTTGTTTTTTCGACACGTGGATTTTTACGGTAAAACGGGAATACCGTGGCCCGTCTTCGACTTCCCATCGCTGAAGAGTGGTGCACCATGGTACTTGTTTGCACCAAAATTGGGCACAACACTCGTCGGATGTTTTTGAAGAGATAATAAATGAAGAGTGCAAATTAAAACAGAGGATTATCTAACAAAAACTCCAAATAGCACATAAATAAACGCGTAGACAAGCAATTTATAGTGGTTCGGCGTATTGCCTACGTCCACTGTGAATTTTTTATACTTTTATTGACTTTCTTTCGATGATTACAAGTCGGTACAGCAATCAATAGTGAATTACAGTCAGGAATTCTAATTTAACAGAAAGTTTATGATATCAACTGATGGGGATCTCAATCCGGCAGAGTCTGGATGCTTCAGAATCCCAAAAGTCCCTTTTCTGTTGGCCCTGGGGCTCTATTTATAGGCGTAGGCTGCTGATATTTCGCTGAAAACTCGGGAGACCACTTCTTGCACGTGAGGGGGCCCACACGCACGGTCTTAGGAAGTTTGGGCCCACTTTGGCATCGGTTCGAACTCCATTCAACCCGATCAAGAATTCATCCAATCGAGGTGAAATTTGGCGCGGACATTTTCAACATGTATGCAAGCTTCTGTGAAAATTTCATGGCATTTGGATCAGTAGATTGGGAGTTATGATGGATTCGAAATGGGGTTCATTGCATGGCTGTTCGGTTCGAAACCATGCTTTCGAACCGATGGTTTCGAATCCATCATGGCACGTGTCTTCGTGGCGACGTGGAGCGCAAACTTCGAACCAGCCCGGTCTTCACTCCAAGTTGACCGCTTCGACTCCATAAATCTCGGCGAATTCGAACCGATGGAAGACACGTCATCATGGTTGGTTGACCCAGTGGATTCGAATGAGGCTACACAGGACGGGTTCGAACTTGGCATCATGGATGGTTTCGAACGAGGTTCCATGTTTGGGTTCGAACAACGTCTTATGATGGAATCGAACAAGGATGCTTGTTTGGAGTCGAACAAGGCTTTGTGGTGGGTTCGAAGCAGCTACTCTCCGATGGATTCGAGGTCCATTGTTATGAACTTGGTAGATTCGAACTTGATGGGTTCGAACCCGAGGCATCTCGATGGGTTCGAACCTGATGGGTTTGAGGGTGTTGGTTTCGAACCTAATGGGTTCGAAGGTGATGGTTTCGAACCTGATGGGTTCGAATCTCAGGCCTTTTCTTTCAAATTGAATCGATCGTAATTTGAGCATATAAACTCGGATTGACTTGAAACTTGAGACGTTGATTCCTATGGTCTTTCTTGCCGTGTCCTATCAATTGTGGCTCAATCTGGACTTGGTCAAAATTCAGTGATATCCATAGCGAGACGATGTATGGCCGGTCTCTAAGACGAACCGTTCTCCGTTTCGGATCGATCTTTTGGTATCATGGCTTTGCCAAAAAGCGGGATAACATTTTGCCCCCCAAAGTACGTCTTGTGGGAACATGACGTGCTTTGAACAGCTGCAATTTCTTTGAACAATAATTGCTCTCTCTTTTTTTTGTTGAAACTCGTATGCTGTATTGTTGTAACCTTGTGTTGGCATGATTGATTGTTGTATAATAGTGCTTAGCCGTTGGCTGTTGCATTTGTAACAGGATGAGTGTTTGATCCCTGTAAATGTTTAAAATCGATTGTTAGTTTTGTTTTCTATAGAACTTCGTATCGATTCTCCCCTGAACCGGTTTTGAAATTTGAATTGAGACAACGCTTGATGGTTGTTTTGGAAGGTTCCTTCGTATCGATCCTCTCCTGAATCGATGCAGAGGGTTGAAGGAAACGACTCTGCGTTGCGTAATTGCGACATTTCGAACCGATGGGTGCGAGCTCCGATGGATTCGAAGTCAACATCCATATGGGTGGAGTACGCTTATGAAATTGTGGGTTCGAAACTGATCTTCGAATCGATGACTTGGGTGGATACGAAACTTTTGTTCGTGACAGTGGGCCGTGGGTGTAGTTGTAATTTTGTTGACGTGAACCGGGTTTTGAACTGACGCGCCCACCGTTGGTCTAGCACCGATGGAGCCTCAAACGTATGGGTTCGAAGGTAAATTTCGAACCGGTTCTGCATTTTGACCTGTTGTAATCGGTCGAATTTACCGGAATGCTAATCGACCCGGTCATCTCTAACCCCCATATAAATAGCAAGGACCTCGGCATTTTTCACTTTTTACTTGTTTACTGTTCTCTGCATTGTCTCGAAACTCCAGAGAGGAAGGCACTGTGCTTTGTATTCGAAGCATTTGAGATCCAAATCTTCAATTCTTCAAATTTATCATCCAAACTAGGTAACTAACCTCGAATCCACACGGCAAAGCTACCTCGAACTCATCGCTCCTTCACCGATCGGCCTTTCTTGGGATTTGGTAAATCCAGATCTGGCTTTTGGAGGAATTTCGAATCGATTCAGAGACTCGTGTACGAATCGATGGGGGGGCAGCATCATTCTCTTTCAGATTTTGAATCGATCCTTGTGATTTCCCTTGGAGGGGGCGCAGTTCGCACCAAGTTAACCATGGTGTTGAGTCGTATCGATGCACAATGACCGATACGAGAAGCAGCCGTTGATTGGTCCGAGGCTCTCAACATCGCATCGATACGAAACATTCCTTTACGACCGATACGAAAGGTATCGATTCGAACTCGATCGATGTTAAGTTGGGGCTTTCCTGATCGGTACGAACTAATTAACCAAGGATCGACTCGAAGTTACACCCACTGATCGATTCGAGCTCGGCGCCTGACTATCGATTCGAAGCTCGCTCCTTTGGATTGATTCGAAGTGGCACGGTGATGGGTTCGAACAAGTCACTTGTGATCGGTTCGAAACTCCATATAGTGAATATCAAAGTTTGATATTTTCTGAGCATAATTCCGACGAGCTTCACTCCTGCATATTTGGACATGTTAAACTGCATACTTGACCACCTTTCGAAGCTCGTCGACGGAACAATAACAATTTTTATTTGAATCAATTTTCCTTATGTGAAGGGTTTTGCGATGACGGCCATCACAATTGGGCTTTGTAGCTTTGTCGTTTGCGTGTTTTCTTTAATTCTGCGATATTCATCCAAGTAATGCACAGCACCACACAACACACATTCATACACTATACACTGGGGAATTCATGGGTCCCATGTCATCTAATGATGGTTTCTCATGAGTTAGTCAGTTATGGAGCCTTCGAGTTCGCAACAGCAGGAAACCCCACAAAGATACTCAGAGTACAGTTCCCCCGAGGTTAGAGGTCCCGGACATTGATCCTGAAATTATCGGCCCAGCGCCGGATGAACTTCCCAACGCGTCATTCATTGCTAATCCATCAGATTCCGTCCCATCTCATATTTCCGAAGATATGCTGGGGAGGATATGCCTGAGGCACGGTTTGTCACTAGACGACGTGTTACTACGGGGGCCAAACGACAGACCACACAATCCGCCGGAGGGGTATACCGCATTCAATCGCCATGCATGCGCGGCTGGGGCGCTTCCTCCGTTCAATTAGTATATAAGAGAAGTGCTATCTTTTTTGGGAATCGCACCATCCCAACTTCACCCGAACGGGTATGCTTCGGTGAACAGCCTGTTCATCGTCTTTATGGAATATCTTCATAGACCACCGGCCCCGGCTGAAATCAGATACTTGTTTAACTTCAAAACTCGAAATGATTACCCATCTTTTACATTCTTGGCGGCAGTACGGAATTGTCAAGTGGTCACCGGGTCCTGGACTAGGTTAAGCTATTATAGGACGGAATGGTTCTACGCTAGATGTCCTCCGGGCTTCGCCAGGCGATGGTTATTTAGACGTGAGTACAGCTGAGTTTCCAAACAATTACTAAGGCGATTGCAGTTGAAAGTGTGACTTATATATTTTTCTTCTGTACAGCGATGATCCAGCGTCCCGACGGTGAAAACTTTAAGGAGATGGTACAAGTGCTCCGAGAGATCCCGAGCGACGACAGGGATATCGACGTGTTATTGACGGATAGGAATCTCCGGGCCTGTGGGTTAATCGAACGATGGCAGAGTATAATATTCGATGGGGCGCAAAGAATTGTTTTGAAAAAACAGGCCAAGCAAAAGAAGCCCAAAGTCATTATAGCCGAGGAAGTTGATTCTGAAAGAACTCACACTGACGACGAGCCGTTGTTGGAGCCTACAGACGTGGCTCAAGATGTTGAAGAGCAAAGAAATGGCAAGGCAGCCGTCCTCACGTCAAGAGATGGAAGTCGGTTGTCACGGCCCAATCCTCCCCCGGAGTTAGAATTTCTGAGTTGTCTCCTCCGCGAACCGAAAGTCTTTACGAAGGGCTTATCGACCTTCCAACCCCGGATGATGTGTCTTTTCAGCATGACGCCAAGTTGGAGGAGTTTCATCGTACTGTTGAATTAAGCGAGCCTTTTATTACTAGCTCAGTCGACACTTCTGGTTGGTCGGGGGAAATGCATATTCATACACATTTCACGACACTACATAGTCCCGAGTCTTAGGTCATCAGTTTCGAGAAACCACTAACTCTATTCTCATTTTGCTTTGCAAATATTATGACTGGACGTGGTTCGATGCTAGGGAGCCTACGACATGCTCGCAGATCTTCCTCATATTATGATTCACAACGGAGAGAAGGAGATAGGAGTTACGATCGCAGGTACTCCGGGTACTCTAGCCAAGAATGGAGAGATAGGGATTATAGACATCGGTCTCGATCGCGCACCCCTCCTCCAAGAGCTCCTATACAGCCTCCTGTCCACGTTCCTCGTCCTTCTGATTCCTCACACTACCAGTCGACCTCCCAATCTTCTGAGCATGAACCTCTCCATCCCAGATCTGAGGCAATGCCTCCAGTAGTTGCGGAACAACATCCCAATGAAATTTCGAGAGAAGGAGCAATCAAGCTTGCTCAGCTGAAGGACTTTCCGAATATTTGCTTCGACAACTATATCTTTCCTCTTCACTTGAAAAGAATTCCGCCGGAGGCCGAGCAGACGGGGCACGATTACGTGCATGATTTTTATGCCTAGTACAGGGCGTGGTACAAGGCGGCCGAAAAAGCGTCATCACTGGCCTTTGAGCGTGGGACCACTATTGAGAAAATGCAGGCTGAGTTGGCCCAAAAGAGCCGTATTATCGATGTGCTGAACACCGAGGCCGAATCTTCCAGAAAATCAGAGATGGAAGCCATCAAAAAGGCCGATGAAGCCCAACTTACGATGATAGAATGAAGCGTGAGCATTACGCCACGGTAGAGGACATGGGCCATCGGAATACTCTGGTCACTGCCGAGAGGGATGCGGCGCTAAAGGAGCTAAATGAGCTTAAATCCAAATTCACCGAAATTGCCAAGGATAGGGACGATGCAAACAATGTAGTCCAGGAGGCGTGCGAACAAGCTGTGATACTCCGGACCGAACGGGATGAGGCAGTGGCCAAAGTTCAAGTGGTCGAGGCGGAGATTGAGGAGAGAGTTCAGCAAGCCGAGGCCAGGCTAGAGGCCGACATTGAAGATCTGCTTATCACCTACAATGCCAATGTATTGAAGCACAGAAACTTGGCCTGGCTTCAGGATTATCCAGTGCATCTCCACAGTGCTTGGGAACGATTGGTTGAGGGGGAAGTGGAAGCGCACCCGGGCGAATCGGTCGACCGATTCGAGCTCGAAAATAGGTTGCTAACAGATGAGGAAAAGAAGGTCCTCCATGATGCTATGATCGCTCATGAGAAAAAGATGGTTGGCGGTCGATCTTTGGAGGCCGGAGAAGGGTTAGGCGTTGAGCATCGTGCCACCGCTCTTGAAATCACCGCCCCGCCTCCGTATGAGCCTGTATCTGCGGCTAGCTCACAGACCGTTCCTGCTTACGACCCAGATCAACCACGGTTATCACCAATTCGCGAGCACGTCTCCGAAGTCGTCCCACCATTAGCAAGCCGAACTGAGGAAGGTATTCCGAACAAATTTCAAGTGCATTTTCGCTAGAACTCTCGTTTCGAAGTGATTGTTCTTAACCCCTTCTCTTCTTTATCCAGTGACCAGGACTACCCCGGTGTCTTCGACCCAGGAGCCGAGTCAAGGGCAGAAGGCTATTACTACTAAAACGACTGTCGTGACAACGGCAGCGTCTACCGGAGCAGCGCAGGAAAGCTCTTTGTCTCTTGACGAACAAATGGTGAGCGAACTACTCGGTCAACAGGGAGACTTCTCTATGGACTTGCCATTTATCATCAGTGAGCTCCCGCCAGCCTCTAGCTCTTTTGTGCAGACCGGAGTTGCCCCCAGCCAGGCCCCATCAACTCGAGATGACGAAATTTTGGCCGAAATCCATGCTGAATTAGAAGCTGAGGGGCAAAGCGGTAGTGTCGGTGGTGACACTATTCCATCTTCCATTGCGGGTCCGGTCCCTCCTACTCCTTCGGCGAGGAGCCTCCATTTAGACTCAAGTTCTGAGGAGGACGTAGATATTATGCCCCCGGCCGAAGAGCAGCCACCGGAGAGGAGGTCGTCCAAACGAATGATTTCCGTTCCTAGTGATTCTGACGATGAACCGCTAATAAGGAAGCCAAGGAAGAAAAAATAGATCGGCCCCCCAGCAGATATTTTGGTAGATAGGAACTTGTTTTCGTTTTTTGTTAGTAGGCCGTGTATAGATGCAGGTTCGGCCCCTGCTAGTGGGCATTCTTTTTTGGAAGAACTTATTTGCGTGTAAGTCCTTGTCTTAAGCTAGTTGAAATAAAATTTTAGTTTCTTTGTTCCAACTCTCATTTATTTTGTGCTTAAGTGTTTACAGCATTATGTTTTCAGTCCGGTGCACTTGTGGTGTTTTTACCGTCAAATAGAGTTTGTTTTATTTGCCAAGTCTGAAAATCTTGGTCACAAGTTGTAATCGATGAATAATCGAACTTCGGACATTGTATCACTTTGATTAGCGATTAACACTTAGCTTTTTTGCCCCCTAGTCTCGGGGAATAACATTTGTGTTTTGGTGGTTGAGTGCGTTTATTGCAAACTTTAAGCACATGTCCACATTCCGGGGACTTAAGATAATTTGAGATTGATAATCTGGTTTGCACGGAGCTTGAGAGTTATCAATGTTTGTAGTATGGTTCGCGCTCCAGGAACCTGGAATTAATATTTACACTCCACTTCACGCTCTGGGAATCTGGAGTTAGCACGGATTCTTCGGTTCGCGCTCCGGGAACCTGTAACTTATGTTTATACTCCAATTCATGCTTTGGGAACTTGGAGTCCGTTCACACTCTGGGGACGAATTATTGAACGCTTATACTCCAATTCACGCTCTGGGAAGTCGGAGTGCGTTCGCACTCTGGGAACGAATTATTGAATGTTTATACTCCAATTCACGCTCTGGGAAGTCGGAGTCCGTTCGCACTCTGGGAACGAATTATTGAATGTTTATACTCCAATTCATGCTCTGGGAAGTTGGAGTCCGCTCGTGCTCTGGGAACGAATTGTTTAATGTTTATACTCCAATTCGCACTCCGGGAATTTGGAGTTGGCTCATACTTTGGGAGCTGTGGATTCACACTCCGGTTCGCACTCCAGGAACCGAGAGTTGTTTTTATACTCCAATTCGCACTCCGGGAATTTGGAGTTAAAGGAAGGATTGTCGTGTATCAATCCCTGTAAATGTTGATATAATGTCCTGCCACTGAGCTCGGGTTTCACTTAGCGAGTGACCGATCATATCGCAGTCAATCTCTATTTGAATAAATCCCACCGCATGATGGAACTTAGCTCTCCATGCGTCGTGATATTGTACGTCACACTCAATAAACCACAGCTCTGGCCCGAAGAGATGGCATTTTATTGCTGAAACGAGAAAATATGGAAAAGTAAGTTGCCTTATTACAAATTTAAATCTTCGAATGCTAAAATAAAATGCAAAAGAATAAATTGACAGAAAAAGTAAAGTCTTTCATGTGTAGTAGCAATGAAGACTCTCGCTATTCCAAGCCCTCGGCAAGGTGAGACTATCAACGGTCGATAATTTGAACGTGCCATCTCTGAGCTTTTGTGAAATCACGTACGGCCCTTCCCAAGTTGGCTTCATGTGCGAAGGAACCGGATAAACTCTTTTGAGCACGAGATCGCCGAGTTCAAAGTTTCACGGACGGACCTTGGCATTAAATATTCGGGTGATTCGACTCCGATATGCGGCTGCCCACAAATCAGCCTCTTCCCGCCTCTCATCCAGTAAATCCAGAGATTGAGCAAGTAATATGGCATTTGTCTTCGGATCATAATACGTCGCACGATGAGAGCGCACTTCCAATTCGACTGGAATAACGGCCTCAGAGCCATACGATAGAGAAAACGGAGTGTGACCAGTTGCAGTTTTGTGAGTTGTTCGATAGGCCCATAACGCCATAGGGAGTTCGTCGACCCACTTTCCTCCGGCCTTTTCTAGTCGCTTCTTCAGAATAGACTTTATAACTTTATTAACAGCTTCGACCTGACCATTCGCTTGAGGGTGTGCCACTGCAGAAAACTTCTTATGTATACGAAATCGTTGGCAGAAATTTTTAAACTTGGTACTGTCGAATTGGGCTCCATTATCAGTGATGATAGTATGCGGGAGGCCGAATCGGCAGATGATGTTGCGCACTACGAAGTTGATCACTTTCTTTGTTGTAATCGTTGCAAGAGGATCAGCTTCGGCCCATTTAGTGAAGTAATCAACCGCGACGATGGCATACTTCGCGCCACCTTTGGCCAGAGGCAATGCTCCAATTATATCGATTCCCCATACCGCGAACGGCCAGGGGCTAACCATTTGGGTTATTTCAATAGGCGGAGCTCTAGGTATCCGAGCATGTTTCTGGCATTTGTCACATTTTTTGGCGTAGTCTGATGCATCTCGATTAACGGTAGGCCAGTAATATCCATATCGGAGTACCTTCTTGGCGAGTGCCTGCCCCCCAGTGTGATCGCCACATTCTCCCTCGTGTACATCGTGTAACACTCGCTTGATTTCATCGTGTGCGATACATCAAAGTAGAGGGACAGAATACCCCCTTCTATACATAACTCTGTTTTGAATGACAAACCGTGAGGCTTTTCGAAGGACCTGCCTCTTCTCACTCCTGCGCTCAGGCAGTGTCCCATGTTCAATGTAATTTCGATAGGGGGTCATCCATGACTCCCTACTTGTGGTAGCCTCGAATGCATGGCTGACCTCACTTTGATCAATGCTCGGAGAAGGTAGGGTTTCAACGGGAACAAGCCCCAACTGTTGAGCTTTGCCCGTACTTGCCAACTTCGCCAATGAATCGGCCTTCTGATTGTGCTCCCGGGGGATATAGAAAATGGCATAGTAATCGAAACGATCAAGAATTTCCCTGACTCGAGATAAGTAGGCAGCTAGTCTTCGATCCTTAGCTTGATATTCACCTCGGACTTGACACACGATTAATTGGGAGTCACAATAAATCTCTACAGCGACAATTCTCAGGTCGTGGGCCAGCTTCAACCGAGTAAGTAAAGCTTCATATTCAGCCTCATTATTAGTTGCACGGAACTCGAACTTTAGGGCGTAGCATGTAGATCAGCCTTCAGGGGTTTCAAGCACTACCCCTGCTCCCGAACACCGTTCATTGGAGGCACCGTCAGTATATAACTTCCATGTGTGTTTAGGAGATTCGCTACTCTCGAGTAATTCCTCGGGTACAGAGAATTCAGCAACGAAATCTGCTAGAACTTGACCATGTATGGCCCTTCTCGGAGTATAAGAAATGTCAACTGGCTCAATTCGATATTCCATTTTAGTAGCCTACCAGACGTCTCAGGCCGCGTGAGGACCTGTCGTAATGGCTGGTCGGTGTACACGGTGATAGGACGATCCTGAAAATATGGACGGAGCTTTCTCGAGGCAATGACTAGGCAATATGCCAACTTTTCCAGCTTGGGATAGTTCCTCTCGGCTCCGGTCAACCGTTTACTTACATCATATACCGGTTTTTGCACTCGGTCTTCCTCCCGGACTAATGCTGCACTGATTGCGCTTTCAGATACCGCTAAGTAAAGATATAATTGCCCGTGATCAACAGGCTTTGAGAGAATCGGCGGTGTAGAAAGATGTTGAACCAGTGACTGAAATGCACCTTCACATTCTGCGGTCCACTCGAAGTTTCGTTTCCCTTTTCGGATCAGATCGAAGAAAGGGATGCATTTGGCAGTTGACTTCGAGATGAACCTACTCAATGCTGCGACTTTCCCATTGAGACTCTGGACTTGCTTTGTGGTCCTTGGAGTTTGAAGATCCCTGATGGCCCAAATCTTTTCAGGGTTAGCCTCTATCGCTCGGGCGTTGACGATGAACCCAAGGAATTTTCCGGACGCAACTCCAAAATGGCATTTTAGCGGATTGAGCTTCATCCCATATCTCCGGAGGATATCAAACATTGATCCTAAGTCCTTTACGTGATCAACAGAATACCGTGACTTTACTAACATGTCATCCACATAAACTTCCATGGTCTTCCCGATCTGGCCAGAAAACATCCGGTTAACCAAACGTTGATAGGTTGCGCCGGCATTCTTTAACCCAAAAGGCATGACTTTGTAGCAGTATAGTCCCAGATCAGTCACGAAGCTCGTATGTTCTTGGTCGGGCACATGCATGGGTATTTGATTGTAGCCCGAGTAAGCATCCATAAAGGATAACAATTCGTGTCCGGCGGTTGAATCAACAAGCTGATCGGTTCGAGGAAGTGGAAAACTGTCCTTCGGTCAAGCCTCGTTCAAGTCAGAATAATCGATACACGTTCTCCATTTCCCGTTTGGTTTCCGGACGAGTACCGGGTTGGACACCCACTCCGGGTATAAAGCATCTCTAATGAACCCATTTGTTTTCAATTTATCAACCTCCTCCTTAAGGGCGGCAGATCTCTCTGGATCCATACCACGCCTTTTCTGTTTGACCGGGATATACCGCGGGTCAATGTTTAAAGTGTGGCTTGCGATATCCGGCGAGATCCCACACATGTTAGAGTGCGTCAAGGCGAACACGTCAAGATTCGCCCGGAGAAATTCAACCAATTCCTGTTGTGCCCCCTGGCTCAATTGAGACCCAATTTTTAAAATTCACGAATTATCGCCATCATTATTGATCGGGACATTGATAGTTAGTTCGGTCGGAGAAGCCTGACTCTCTGTAGATTCTTCATTGTTGTCGTTGTCCCTTGGGTCAAGGTCTTTCTGGAATTGGTTGTGGTGCCCAGGCCGAGGCCCAAGCACCAATTGTCAATTATCGGTAGAACGGACGCAGAGAGATTCCTCTACGCCCTTCCCTTTCTCCCTTCGCTGCGCCTCTCACAGCTCCGCGACATAACAGGCTCTTCCAGCAGCCTGATCTCCATGAATCACACCGATACCACAATCGGTGGGGAATTTCAAAGTCAAACACCACGGGGCGATTGCCGCCCGAAATTCAGCAAGGGCCGGTCGGCCCAGAAACGCATTGTACGCTGAGTGTAGTTCCAAAACAACAAATTGTAATATGCGTACTCTTCTGCACTCACCGATCCCCAACTCCACGGGTAACTCCACAACCCCCGTGGGTATATTAGCACTTCCATCGAAGTCATGAATCCTGGACTGACAGGGTTTCAAATCTTTGGCTTCCATCTTCATCTGATCGTAAGCTCTCTTGAACAAAATATTGACTGAACTCCCACTATCCACCAGTATCCTCTTCATCCAAGCAGGACCAACCTGGGCGGATATAACAAGCGGGTCAATAGTCGGGGCTTCGACCTTGTCTGCATCACGGTTCCGGAACACGATGTCATCTGTCATCGTCTTTTGTTGTTTGGCCGGAGCCCCTTCGTCATAACTACTGCAGCATTCGAAGTCCATATGCCTAACCGAGCTAGCATATGACTCCATCTCTGTCCAACTCTTATCCGCTGGATGGGGACCACCACTGACGGTGTTTATCACAAGCCTTCCGCCCGTTCGGGCGGGTTCTTCTTGCCTTGGCTGATTTGGCCGATCGTTCTGGTTTGACGGGCCCGCACCGCCAGACTGCGGCGCCCGTACAAACTGGTCCAACTTCCTTTCCCTGATCAACTTCTCAATTAAATCCAGCAAGTGTCTGCATTCATTGGTATTGTGGCCGTAACTGTCGTGAAATCTTCAAAACTTGCCCGTTTGAATCTGTCTCTCCGACGACGGCTTTGGAGTAGGCTTCTTGTATTGCATGGCGTTACAAGTTTGTAGATATACATTCTCCAACGATGTGTTCAGCGGAGTATAATTGTCGAACATAGGGGCCCTACGCCTTGGCCCGCGGTTCTGATCCCGCTTCCTGCTCTGATTCCCATTATTCTTCGGTTGTGATTGTTTGTTATGGATATTTAACTACACTTTCCCAGAACTCTCTCCCGATTGTTTAACAGCCACATTACTCTTAATCCCCTCTCCACTAGGTCCTGCGTCGTCCTATTTCCTAGACTGCTTCGCGTCCTCACGTCTCAAGAACTGGGCGGCTTTGGAGTAGAAGCGGTCCAACGACGCAGGAGGTTTTCCTGCCAACCAATTTCCAAAATCCGAATCAGGGTCAATCCCTTTCATTAATGCCATCAGCATCGAGTTATCATTGGGGTTGGTGATTTCCACATAGGCCTTATGGAATCTCTCCAAATAGTGTCTAAGAGTTTCTCCTAGAGCTTGGGTAACACTAGACAAAGTTTTGACGTCCTTAGGCCTTGCAACATGCATGCGGAACTGTTCCACGAACTTCCTGGCCAGCTGATTGAACGAAGAGATAGAACGGGGTGGCAATCGCGTGAACCACATCGTAGCAATGAACCCCAAAGAGATAGGAAAGCTCCTACACTTGACCGTATCGTCTGCTCTAGCGGCGCTCATGGACCATTCATACTTCAATATGTGTTGATTGGGGTCCGAGTTTCCCTCGTACATCGGTAAAGTGGGCATCCTAAATCGCCGAGGGGGTTCGGCATACAGAATCTCGTCTGTGAATGGGGTGTGACTCCGAGAGATTCCCCAGTCGTCGTTAGTAAATCCCTGACTTTCACGGATCATCTGCCTGATCATTTCCGGAAGATCCGTCACAGCTGCGTTCTGGGCATGTCGAGCCAAGGTGTGGTCGGGTTCCACAATGCGGGACTGGAACGGATACTGTCGACGGTCCGGATCTCACCTCCTTGGTTCGACATCTTCTGGTATATACGGCTCAGGAGTTTGCCATTGTCGGTGGTGGTTCTGATCCGACAAAGTATGTTTGTCAACCCCTGGCTCCATAGCAATGGTTGCAGGACGGTTGTCGGTAGTGTGTTGAGGAACAGTGCCTCCCCAGGTGGAAGGCCCTGTATGGAAGCTAGCAGATGGGCCGACACGTAATTGCTCAACCGTCAATGCCGGAAGGTTTCCGGTAGCCTGTGCATAATTCCCATCAATTCGGGGTTGTGAAGGTCGGTGATGATAATCGGTGGAAGTCGAACTCTCCGTGGAAGACTGGGATGCGTAATCCCTCCTAGACCGCCTGCGCTTATGACTATGTAGCTGGCGGGTTAATTCAGCGTTAGCGCGTAGTTGCTCCGTCAACTGTTGCCGACTCTGGGTCAGCTCCTGGAGCAACGTTTGAAACTCTTGCCTCGTTGCCGGTCCGGATGACTCCGAAGGCCCGGCGACGTCCTGAGTAGATGGTAGCTGCGCGGGATCTGGCCTATCCCGGCCTTCCTTGTTACCAAGGTTAGAGGTGGTTCTAGTACTCACCATTGTGAATAGTAAGATTCTTTCCTAGACTTTTATCAAGTGTGAATAGAATGGAAGGAATCTGAGCTTGAGATTCGGATCTCTCTCTTAGATTTATGCAATCCGGTATTGATGACAGATTCGAGGAGCAGGAGAAAATCTGGGTTTTCTCAGTGAAAGCACCAAAGTGTTTGCACCAAAATTGGGCACAACACTCGTCGGAAGTTTTTGAAGAGATAATAAATGAAGAGTGCAAATTAAAACAGAGGATTATCTAACAAAAACTCCAAATAGCATATAAATAAATGCGTAGACAAGCAATTTATAGTGGTTCGGCGTATTGCCTACGTCCACTGTGAATTTCTATACTTTTATTGACTTTCTTTCGATGATTACAAGTCGGTACAGCAATCAATAGTGAATTACAGTCAGGAATTCGAATTTAACAGCAAGTTTATGATATCAACTGATGGAGATCTCAATTCGGTAGAGTCTGGATGCTTCAGACTCCTAAAAGTCCCTTTTCTATTGGCCCTGGGGCTCTATTTATAGGCGTAGGCTGCTGATATTTCGCTGAAAACTCGGGAGACCACTTCTTGCACGTGAGGGGGCCCACACGCACGGTCTCAGGAAGTTTGGGCCCACTTTGGCATCGGTTCGAACTCCATTCGAACCGATCAAGAATTCATCCAATCGAGGTGAAATTTGGCGTGGACATTCTTCAACATGTATGCAAGCTTCTGTGAAAATTTCATGGCATTTGGATCAGTAGATTGGGAGATATGATGGATTCGAAATGGGGTTTATTGCATGGCTGTTTGGTTCGAAACCATGCTTTCGAATCCATCATGGCACGTGTCTTCGTGGCGACGTGGAGCGCAAACTTCGAACCAACCCGGTCTTCACTCTGAGTTGACCGCTTCGACTCCATAAATCTCGACGAATTCGAACCGATGGAAGACACGTCATCATGGTTGGTTGACCCAGTGGATTCGAATGAGTCTACACAGGATGGGTTCGAACTTGGCATCATGGATGGTTTCGAACGAGGTTCCATGTTTGGGTTCGAACAACGTCTTATGATGGAATCGAACAAGGATGCTTGTTTGGAGTAGAACATGGCTTTGTGGTGGGTTCGAAGCAGCTACTCTCCGATGGATTCGAGGTCCATTGTTATCAACTTGGTAGATTCGAACTTGATAGGTTCGAACCCGAGGCATCCCGATGGGTTCGAACCTGATGGGTTTAAGGGTGATGGTTTCGAACCTAATGGGTTCGAAGGTGATGGTTTCGAACCTGATGGGTTCGAATCCCAGGCCTTTTCTTTCAAATTGAATCGATCATAATTTGAGCGTATGAACTCGGATTGACTTGAAACTTGAGATGTTGATTCCTATGGTCTTTCTTGCCGTGTCTTATCAATTGTGGCTCAATCTGGACTTGGACAAAATTCAGTGATATCCATAGCGAGACGAAGTATGGCCGGTCTCTGAGACGAACCGTTCTCCGTTTCTGATCGATCTTTTGGTATCGTGGCTTTGCCAAAAAGCGGGATAACAGTACTATTCCGTTTCAAATCCATGCACGCATTTCTAAAGGTCGTACGGCACTGTTTCGCCATTTCGGACGGATGTTGCACTTTGCACCATGGATGTTGCACCCTGTAGATATCGATTATTCGGACGGCCATAACTTCTCGCTCGTTTACAGTTGCGGGAGCCATAACCTGTCAAAACGAAGGCCTCGATGAGTTCTACGGCTTTGACAGTTTTCAGCCGTCAACGGATAGATTAATGCCCAAAAAGGACAACCCGAATCTCAATCGGGTCTCGTAAGTTTTTTACCCTTCGTTTTTTCGACACTTGGATTTTTACGGTAAAACGGGATTACGGTGGCTGGTATTCGATTTACCATCGCTGGAGAGTGGTGCACCATGGTACTGTTCCGTTTCAAATCCATGCACGCATTTCTAAAAGTCGTACGGCACTGTTTCGCCATTTCGGACAGATGTTGCACCTTGCACCGTGGATGTTGCACCCTGTAGATATCGATTATTCGGACGACCATAACTTCTGGCTCGTTTAGAGTTACAAAAGCCATAACCTGTCAAAACGAAGGCCTCGATGAGTTCTACGGCTTTGACCACTTTCGGCCGTCAACGGATAGATTAATGCCCAAAAAGGACAACCCGAATCTCAATCGGGTCTCGTAAGTTTTTTATCCTTCATTTTTTCGACACGTGGATTTTTACGGTAAAACGGGATTACCGTGGCCCGTCTTGGACTTCCCATCGCTGGAGAGTGGTGCACCATGGTACTGTTCCGTTTCAAATCCATGCACGCATTTCTAAAAGTCGTACGACATTGTTTCGCCATTTCGGACGGATGTTGCACCTTGCACCGTGGATGTTGCACCCTGTAGATATCGATTATTCGGACGGCCATAACTTCTGGCACGTTTAGAGTTACGGGAGCCATAACCTGTCAAAAGGAAGGCCTCGATGAGTTCTATGGCTTTGACAGGTTTCAGCTGTCAATGGATAGATTAACGCCCAAAAAGGACAACCCGAATCTCAATCAGGCCTCGTAAGTTTTTTACCCTTCGTTTTTTCGACACGTGAATTTTTACGGTAAAACGGGATTACGGTGGCTGGTCTTCGATTTACCATCGTTGGAGAGTGGTGCATCATGCTACTGTTCCGTTTAAAATCCATGCACGCATTTCTAAAGGTCGTACGACACTGCTTCGCCATTTCGGACGGATGTTGCACCTTGCACCGTGGATGTTGCACCCTGTAGATATCGATTATTCGGACGGCCATAACTTCTGGCTGTTCAGAGTTACGGGAGCCATAACCTGTCAAAACGAAGGCCTCGATGAGTTCTATGGCTTTGATAGCTTTCAGCCGTCAACGGATGGATTAATGCCCAAAAAGGACAACCCGAATCTCAATCGGGTCTCGTTCGTGGATTTTTACGGTAAAACTGGAATACCGTGGCCCGTCTTCGACTTCCCATCGCTGAAGAGTGGTGCACCTTGGTACTATTCCGTTTCAAATCCATGCACGCATTTCTAAAGGTCGTACGGCACTGTTTCGCCATTTCGGACGGACGTTGCACCTTGCACCATGGATGTTGCACCCTGTAGATATCGATTATTCGGACGGCCATAACTTCTGGCTCTTTTAGAGTTACGGAAGCCATAACCTGTCAAAGGTAAGGCCTCGATGAGTTCTACGGCTTTGACAGCTTTCAGCAGTCAACGGATAGATTAAAGCCCAAAAAGGACAACCCGAATCTCAATCGGGTCACGTAAGTTTTTTACCCTTCATTTTTTCGACACATGGATTTTTACGGTAAAACGAAATTAACGTGGCCCGTCTTCGATTTACCATCGCTGGAGAGGGGTGCACCATGGTATTGTTCCATTTCAAATCCATGCGAGCATTTCTAAAAGTCGTACGGCACTGTTTCGCCATTTCGGACGGATGTTGCACCTTGCACCATGGATGTTGCACCCTGTAGATATCGATTATTCGGACGGGCATAACTTTTGGCTCGTTTAGAGTTACGGGAGCCATGACCTGTCAAAACGAAGGCCTCGATGAGTTCTACGGCTTTGGCAGCTTTCAGCCATCAACGGATATATTAATGCCCAAAAAGGACAACCCGAATCTCAATCGGGTCTCGTAAGTTTTTTACCCTTCGTGTTTTCGACACGTGGATTTTTACGGCAAAACGGGATTACCGTGGCCCGTCTTCGATTTACCATCGCTGGAGAGTGGTGCACCATGGTACTGTTCCGTTTCAAATCCATGAACGCATTACTAAAGGTCGTACGGCACTGTTTCGCCATTTCGGACGGATGTTACACCTTGCGCCGTGGATGTTGCACCCTGTAGATATCGATTATTCGGACGACCATAACTTCTCGCTCGTTTAGAGTTTCAAAACGGGATTACCGTGGCTGGTCTTCGATTTTTACGGCAAAACGGGATTACCGTGGCTGGTCTTCGATTTACCATCGTTGAAGAGCGGTGCACCATGGTACTGTTCCGTTTCAAATCCATGCACGCATTACTAAAGGTCGTACGGCACTGTTTCGCCATTTCGGAAGGATGTTACACCTTGCACCGTGGATGTTGCACCCTGTAGATATCGATTATTCGGACGGCCATAACATGTCAAAACGAAGGCCTCGATGAGTTCTACGGTTTTGACAGCTTTCAGCCGTCAACGGACAGATTAAAGCCCAAAAAGGACAACGCGAATCTCAATCGAGTCACGTAAGTTTTTTACCCTTCGTTTTTTCGACACGTGGATTTTTACGGTAAAACGGGATTACGGTGGCTGGACTTCGATTTACCATCGCTGGAGAGTGGTGCACCATGGTACTGTTCCGTTTCAAATACATGCACGCATTTCTAAAGGTCGTACTGCACTGTTTCGCCATTTCGGACGGATGTTGAACCTTGCACCGTGGATGTTGCACCCTGTAGATATCGATTATTCGGATGACCATAACTTCTGGCTCGTTTAGAGTTACAAAAGCCATAACCTGTCAAAACGAAGGCCTCGATGAGTTCTACGGCTTTGACAGCTTTCAGCCGTCAACGGATAGATTAATGCCCAAAAAGGACAACCCGAATCTCAATCGGGTCTCGTAAGTTTTTTATCCTTCGTTTTTTCGACACGTGGATTTTTACGGTAAAACGGGATTACCGTGGCCCGTCTTGGACTTCCCATCGCTGGAGAGTGGTGCACCATGGTACTGTTCCGTTTCAAATCCATGCACGCATTTCTAAAAATCGTACGACACTCTTTCGCCATTTCGGACGGATGTTGCACCTTGCACCGTGCATGTTGCACCCTGTGGATATCGATTATTCGGACGGCCATAACTTCTGGCACGTTTAGAGTTACGGGAGCCATAACCTGTCAAAACAAAGGCCTCGATGAGTTCTATGGCTTTGACAGGTTTCAGCGGTCAATGGATAGATTAATGCCCAAAAAGGACAACCCGAATCTCAATCGGGTCTCGTAAGTTTTTTACCCTTCGTTTTTTCGACACGTGGATTTTTACGGTAAAATAGGATTACGGTGGCTGGTCTTCAATTTACCATCGTTGAAGAGTGGTGCACCATGCTACTGTTCCGTTTCAAATCCATGCACGCATTTCTTAAGGTCTGTTTCGCCATTTCGGACGGATGTTGCACCTTGCACCGTGGATGTTGCACCCTGTAGATATCGATTATTCGGACGGCCATAACTTCTGGCTGTTCAGAGTTACGGGAGCCATAACCTGTCAAAACGAAGGCCTCGATGAGTTCTATGGCTTTGATAGCTTTCAGCCGTCAACGGATGGATTAATGCCCAAAAAGGACAACCCGAATCTCAATCGGGTCTCGTTCGTGGATTTTTACGGTAAAACTGGAATACCGTGGCCCGTCTTCGACTTCCCATCGCTGAAGAGTGGTGCACCTTGGTACTATTCCGTTTCAAATCCATGCACGCATTTCTAAAGGTCGTACGGCACTGTTTCGCCATTTCGGACGGACGTTGCACCTTGCACCATGGATGTTGCACCCTGTAGATATCGATTATTCGGACGGCCATAACTTCTGGCTCTTTTAGAGTTACGGAAGCCATAACCTGTCAAAGGTAAGGCCTCGATGAGTTCTACGGCTTTGACAGCTTTCAGCAGTCAACGGATAGATTAAAGCCCAAAAAGGACAACCCGAATCTCAATCGGGTCACGTAAGTTTTTTACCCTTCATTTTTTCGACACATGGATTTTTACGGTAAAACGAAATTAACGTGGCCCGTCTTCGATTTACCATCGCTGGAGAGGGGTGCACCATGGTATTGTTCCATTTCAAATCCATGCGAGCATTTCTAAAAGTCGTACGGCACTGTTTCGCCATTTCGGACGGATGTTGCACCTTGCACCATGGATGTTGCACCCTGTAGATATCGATTATTCGGACGGGCATAACTTTTGGCTCGTTTAGAGTTACGGGAGCCATGACCTGTCAAAACGAAGGCCTCGATGAGTTCTACGGCTTTGGCAGCTTTCAGCCATCAACGGATATATTAATGCCCAAAAAGGACAACCCGAATCTCAATCGGGTCTCGTAAGTTTTTTACCCTTCGTGTTTTCGACACGTGGATTTTTACGGCAAAACGGGATTACCGTGGCCCGTCTTCGATTTACCATCGCTGGAGAGTGGTGCACCATGGTACTGTTCCGTTTCAAATCCATGAACGCATTACTAAAGGTCGTACGGCACTGTTTCGCCATTTCGGACGGATGTTACACCTTGCGCCGTGGATGTTGCACCCTGTAGATATCGATTATTCGGACGACCATAACTTCTCGCTCGTTTAGAGTTTCAAAACGGGATTACCGTGGCTGGTCTTCGATTTTTACGGCAAAACGGGATTACCGTGGCTGGTCTTCGATTTACCATCGTTGAAGAGCGGTGCACCATGGTACTGTTCCGTTTCAAATCCATGCACGCATTACTAAAGGTCGTACGGCACTGTTTCGCCATTTCGGAAGGATGTTACACCTTGCACCGTGGATGTTGCACCCTGTAGATATCGATTATTCGGACGGCCATAACATGTCAAAACGAAGGCCTCGATGAGTTCTACGGTTTTGACAGCTTTCAGCCGTCAACGGACAGATTAAAGCCCAAAAAGGACAACGCGAATCTCAATCGAGTCACGTAAGTTTTTTACCCTTCGTTTTTTCGACACGTGGATTTTTACGGTAAAACGGGATTACGGTGGCTGGACTTCGATTTACCATCGCTGGAGAGTGGTGCACCATGGTACTGTTCCGTTTCAAATACATGCACGCATTTCTAAAGGTCGTACTGCACTGTTTCGCCATTTCGGACGGATGTTGAACCTTGCACCGTGGATGTTGCACCCTGTAGATATCGATTATTCGGATGACCATAACTTCTGGCTCGTTTAGAGTTACAAAAGCCATAACCTGTCAAAACGAAGGCCTCGATGAGTTCTACGGCTTTGACAGCTTTCAGCCGTCAACGGATAGATTAATGCCCAAAAAGGACAACCCGAATCTCAATCGGGTCTCGTAAGTTTTTTATCCTTCGTTTTTTCGACACGTGGATTTTTACGGTAAAACGGGATTACCGTGGCCCGTCTTGGACTTCCCATCGCTGGAGAGTGGTGCACCATGGTACTGTTCCGTTTCAAATCCATGCACGCATTTCTAAAAATCGTACGACACTCTTTCGCCATTTCGGACGGATGTTGCACCTTGCACCGTGCATGTTGCACCCTGTGGATATCGATTATTCGGACGGCCATAACTTCTGGCACGTTTAGAGTTACGGGAGCCATAACCTGTCAAAACAAAGGCCTCGATGAGTTCTATGGCTTTGACAGGTTTCAGCGGTCAATGGATAGATTAATGCCCAAAAAGGACAACCCGAATCTCAATCGGGTCTCGTAAGTTTTTTACCCTTCGTTTTTTCGACACGTGGATTTTTACGGTAAAATAGGATTACGGTGGCTGGTCTTCAATTTACCATCGTTGAAGAGTGGTGCACCATGCTACTGTTCCGTTTCAAATCCATGCACGCATTTCTTAAGGTCTGTTTCGCCATTTCGGACGGATGTTGCACCTTGCACCGTGGATGTTGCACCCTGTAGATATCGATTATTCGGACGGCCATAACTTCTGGCTCGTTTAAAGTTACTTGAGCCATAACCAGTCAAAACGAAGGCCTCGATGAGTTCTACGGCTTTGATAGCTTTCAGCCGTCAACGGATAGATTAATGCCCAAAAAGGACAACCCGAATCTCAATCGGGTCTCGTACGTGGATTTTTACGGTAAAACTCGAATACCGTAGCCCGTCTTCGACTTCCCATCGCTGAAGAGTGGTGCACCATGGTACTATTCCGTTTCAAATCCATGCACGCATTTCTAAAGGTCGTACGGCACTATTTCGCCATTGCGGACGGATGTTGCACCTTGCACCATGGATGTTGCACCCTGTAGATATCGATTATTCGGACAGCCATAACTTCTGTCTCTTTTAGAGTTACGGAAGCCATAACCTATCAAAGGTAAGGCATCGATGAGTTCTACGGCTTTGATAGCTTTCAGCAGTCAACGGATAGATTAAAGCCCAAAAGGACAGCCCGAATCTCAATCGGGTCACGTAAGTTTTTTACCCTTCGTTTTTTCGACACATGGATTTTTACGGTAAAACGGGATTACCGTGGCCCATCTTCGATTTACCATCGCTGGAGAGGGGTGCACCATGGTACTGTTCCGTTTCAAATCCATGCGAGCATTTCTAAAAGTCGTACGACACTGTTTCGCCATTTCGGACGGATGTTGCACCTTGCACCGTGGATGTTGCACCCTGTAGATATCGATTAATCGGACGGGCATAACTTCTGGCTCGTTTAGAGTTACGGGAGCCATAACCTGTCAAAACGAAGGCCTCGATGAGTTCTACGGCTTTGATAGCTTTTAGCCATCAACGGATATATTAATGCCCAAAAAGGACAGCCCGAATCTCAATCGCGTCTCGTAAGTTTTTTACCCTTCGTGTCTTCGACACGTGGATTTTTACGGCAAAACGCGATTACCGTGACCCGTCTTCTATTTACCATCGCTGGAGAGTGGTGCAACATGGTACTGTTCTGTTTCAAATCCATGCACCCATTATTAAAGGTCGTACGGCACTGTTTCGCCATTTCGGACGGATGTTACACCTTGCACCGTGGATGTTGCACGCTGTAGATATCGATTATTCGGACGGCCATAACTTCTGGCTCGTTTAAAGTTACGGGAGCCATAACCTGTTGAAATGAAGGCCTCGATAAGTTATACTGCTTTGACAGCTTTCAGCCGTCAACGGATAGATTAATGCCCAAAAAGGACAACCCGAATCTCAATCGGGTCTCGTAAGTTTTTTACCCTTCGTTTTTTCGACACGTGGATTTTTACGGTAAAACGGGATAACCGTGGCCCGTCTTCGACTTTCCATCGCTGGAGAGTGGTGCACCATGGTAATGTTCCATTTCAAATCCATGCACGCATTTCTAAAAGTCGTACGGCACTGTTTCGCCATTTCGGAAGGATGTTGCACCATGCACCGTGGATGTTGCACCCTGTAGATATCGATTATTCGGACGGCCATTACTTCTGGTTCGTTTAGAGTTACAGGAGCCATAACCTGTCAGAACGAAGGCCTCGATGAGTTCTACAGCTTTGACAGCTTTCAGCCGTCAACGGATAGATTAATGCCCAAATAGGACAACCCGAATCTCAATCGGGTCTCATAAGTTTTTTACCCTTCATTTTTTCGACACGTGGATTTTTACTGTAAAACGGGATTACTGTGGCCCGTCTTCGACTTCCCATCGCTGAAGAGTGGTGCACCATGGTACTGTTCCATTTCAAATCCATGCACGCATTTCTAAAGGTCGTACGGCACTGTTTCGCCATTTCGGACGGATGTTGCACCTTGCACCATGGATGTTGCACCCTGTAGATATCGATTATTCGGACGGCCATAACTTCTGGCTCGTTTAGAGTTACGGGAGCCATAACCTGTAAAAACGAAGGCCTCGATGAGTTCTACGGCTTTGACAGCTTTCAGCCGTCAACGGATAGATTAATGCCCATAAAGGACAACCCAAATCTCAATCGGGTCTCGTATGTTTTTTACCCTTTCTTTTTTTCGACACGTGGATTTTTACGGTGAAACGGGATTACGGTGGCTGGTCTTCGACTTACCATCGTTGGAGAGTGGTGCACCATGGTACTGTTCCGTTTCAAATCCATGCACGCATTTCTAAAGGTCGTACGACACTGTTTCTCCATTTCGGACGGATGTTGCACCTTGCACCGTGGATGTTGCACCCTGTAGATATCGATTATTCGGACGGCCATAACTTCTGGCTCGTTTAGAGTTACGGGAACCATAACCTGTCAAAACGAAGGCCTCGATGAGTTCTACGGCTTTGACGGCTTTTAGCCGTCAACGGATAGATTAATGCCCAAAAAGGACAACCCGAATCTCAATCGGGTCTCGTAAGTTTTTTACCCTTCGTTTTTTCGACACGTGGATTTTTACGGTAAAACGGGATTACGGTGGCTGGTCTTCGATTTACCATCGCTGGAGAGTGGTGCACCGTGGTACTACTCCGTTTCAAATCCATGCACGTATTTCTAAAAGTCGTGCGGCACTGTTTCTCCATTTCGGACGGATGTTGCACCTTGCACCGTGGATGTTGCACCCTGTAGATATCGATTATTCGGACGACCATAACTTCTGGCTCGTTTTGAGTTACAAAAGCCATAACCTGTCAAAACGATGGCCTCGATGAGTTCTACGGCTTTGACAGCTTTCAGCGGTCAACGGGTAGATTAATGCCCAAAAAGGACAACCCGAATCTCAATCGGGTCTCGTAAGATTTTTAACCTTCGTTTTTTCGACACGTGGATTTTTACGGTAAAACGGGATTACCGTGGCCCGTCTTCGACTTCCCATCGCTGGAGAGTTGTGCACCATGGTACTGTGCCGTTTCAAATCCATGCACGCATTTCTAAAAGTCGTACGACACTGTTTCGCCATTTCGGACGGATATTGCACCTTGAACCGTGGATGTTGCACCCTGTAGATATCGATATTTCGGACGGTCATAACTTCTGGCTCGTTTAGAGTTACGGGAGCCATAACCAGTCAAAACGAAGGCCTCGATGAGTTCTACGGCTTTGATAGCTTTCAGCCGTAAACGGATAGAGTAATGCCCAAAAAGGACAACTCGAATCTCAATCGGGTCCCATATGCTTTTTACCCTTCGTTTTTTCGACACGTGGATTTTTACGGTAAAACGGGATTACGGTGGCTGGTCTTCGATTTACCATCGCTGGAGAGTGGTGCACCATGCTACTGTTCCATTTCAAATCCATGCACGCATTTCTAAAGTCCGTACGGCACTGTTTCGCCATTTCGGACGGATGTTGCACCTTGCACCGTGGATGTTGCACCCTGTAGATATCGATTATTTAGACGGCCATAACTTCTGGCTCGTTTCGGGTTACGGGATCCATAACCTGTCAAAACGAAGGCCTTGATGAGTTCTACGGCTTTTACAGCTTTCAACCGTCAACGGGTAGATTAATGCCCAAAAAGGACAACCCGAATCTCAATCGGGTCTCGTAAGTTTTTTACCCTTCGTTTTTTCGACACGTGGATTTTTACGGTATAACGGGATTACCGTGGCCCGTCTTCGACTTCCCATCGCTGTAGAGTGGTGCACCATGGTACTGTTCAGTTTCAAATCCATGCACGCAATACTAAAAGTCGTACGGCACTGTTTCGCCATTTCGGACGGATGTTGCACCTTGCACCGTGGATGTTGCACCCTGTAGATATCGATTATTCGGACGGCCATAACTTCTGGCTCGTTGAGAGTTATGGGAGCCATAACCTGTCAAAACGAAGGCCTTGATGAGTTATACGGCTTTGACAGCTTTCAGCCGTCAACGAATAGATTAATGCCCAAAAAGGACAACCCGAATCTCAATCGGGTCCCGTAAGTTTTTTACCCTTCGTTTTTTCGACACGTGGATTTTTACGGTAAAACGGGATTACCGTGGCCCGTCTTCGATTTACCATCGCTGGAGAGTGGTGCACCATGGTACTGCTCCGTTTCAAATTCATGCACGCATTTGTAAAAGTCGTACGACACTGTTTCGCCATTTCGGACGGATGTCGCACCTTGCACCGTGGATGTTGCACCCTGTAGATATCGATTATTCGGACGGGCATAACTTCCGGATCGTTTAGAGTTACAGGAGCCATAACCTGTCAAAACGAACGCCTCGATGAGTTCTACGGCTTTGAAAGCTTTCAGCCGTCAACGGATAGATTAATGCCCAAAAAGGAGAACCCGAATCTCATCGGGTCTCGTAAGTTTTTTACCTTTCGTTTTTTCGACACGTGGATGTTTACGGTAAAACAGAATTACCGTGGCCCGTCATCGATTTACCATCGCTGGAGAGTGGTGCACCATGGTACTGTTCCGTTTCAAATCCATGCACGCATTACTAAAGGTCGTACGGCACTGTTTCGCCATTTCGGAAGGATGTTGCACCTGGCACCGTGGATGTTGCACCCTGTAGATATCGATTATTCGGACGGCCATAACTTCTGGCTCGTTTAGAGTTATGGGAGCCTTAACCTTCAAAACGAAGGCCTTGATGAGTTCTACGGCTTTGATAGGTTTCAGCCGTCAACGAATAGATTAATGCCCAAAAAGGACAACCCGAATCTCAATCGGGTCCCGTAAGTTTTTTACCCTTCGTTTTTTCGACACGTGGATTTTTACGGTAAAACGGGATTACGGTGGCTGGTCTTCGATTTACCATCGCTGGAGAGTAGTGCACCATGCTACTTTTCCATTTCAAATCCATGCACGCATTTCTAAAGGCCGTACGGCTCTGTTTCGCCATTTCGGACGGATGTTGCACCTTGCACCGTGGATGTTGCACCCTGTAGATATCGATTATTCGGACGGCCATAACTTCTGGCTCGTTTAGAGTTACGGGAGCCTTAACCTTCAAAACGAAGGCCTCGATGAGTTATACGGCTTTGACAGGTTTCAGCCGTCAACGAATAGATTAATGCCCAAAAAGGACAACCCGAATCTCAATCGGGTCCCGTAAGTTTTTTACCCTTCGTTTTTTCGACACGTGGATTTTTACGGTAAAACGGGATTACGGTGGCTGGTCTTCGATTTACCATCGCTGGAGAGTGGTGCACCATGCTACTGTTCCATTTCAAATCCATGCACGCATTTCTAAAGGCCGTACGGCACTGTTTCGCCATTTCGGACGGATGTTGCACCTTGCACCGTGGATGTTGCACCCTGTAGATATCGATTATTCAGACGGCCATAACTTCTGGCTCGTTTAGAGTTACGGGATCCATAACCTTTCAAAACGAAGGCCTTGATGAGTCAACGGGTAGATTAATGACCAAAAAGGACAACCCGAATCTCAATCGGGTCTCGTAAGTTTTTTACCCTTCGTTTTTTCGACACGTGGATTTTTACGGTATAACGGGATTACCTTGGCCCGGCTTCGACTTCCCATCGCTGAAGAGTGGTGCATCATGGTACTGCTCAGTTTCAAATCCATGCACGCGTTACTAAAAGTCGTACGGCACTGTTTTGCCATTTCGGACGGATGTTGCACCTGGCACCGTGGATGTTGCACCCTGTAGATATCGATTATTCGGACGGCCATAAATTCTGGCTCGCTTAGAGTTACGGGAGCCATAACCTGTCAAAACGAAGGCATCGATGAGTTATACGGCTTTGACAGCTTTCAGCCGTCAACGAATAGATTCATGCCCAAAAAGGACAACCCGAATCTCAATCGGGTCACGCAAGTTTTTTACCCTTCGTTTTTTCGACACGTGGATTTTTACGGTAAAATGGGATTACCGTGGCCCGTCTTCGATTTACCATCGCTGGAGAGTGGTGCACCATGGTACTTCTCCGTTTCAAATTCATGCACGCATTTGTAAAAGTCGTACGACACTATTTTGCCATTTCGGACGGATGTTGCACCTTGCACCGTAGATGTTGCACCCCGTAGATATTGATTATTCGGACGGGCATAACTTCTCGATCGTTTAGAGTTACGGGAGCCGTAACCTGTCAAAACGAAGGCCTCTATGAGTTCTACGGCTATGAAAGCTTTCAGCCGTCAACGGATAGATTAATGCCCAAAAAGTACAACCCGAATCTCATCGGGTCTCGTAAGTTTTTTACCCTTCGTTTTTTCGACACATGGATTTTTACGGTAAAACAGGATTACCGTGGCCCGTCTTCGATTTACCATCGCTGGAGAGTGGTGCACCATGGTACTGTTCCGTTTCAAATCCATGCACGCATTACTAAAGGTCGTACGACACTGTTTCGCCATTTCGGACGGATGTTGCACCTTGATATCGATTACCCTGTAGATATCGATTATTCGGACGGCCATAACTTCTGGCTCGTTTAGAGTTATGGGAGCCATAACCTGTCAAAACGAAGGCCTTGATGAGTTCTACGGCTTTGACAGCTTTCAGCCATCAACGAATAGATTAATGCCCAAAAAGCACAACCCGAATCTCAATCGGGTCACGTAAGTTTTTTACCCTTCGTTTTTTCCACACGTGGATTTTTACGGTAAAACGGGATTACCGTGGCTCGTCTTCAATTTACCATCGCTGGAGAGTGGTGCACCATGGTACTGTTCCGTTTCAAATCCATGCACGCATTTCTAAAAGTCGTACGGCTCTGTTTTTCCATTTCGGACGGATGTTGCACCTTGCACCGTGGATGTTGCACCCTGTAGATATCGATTAATTGGACGGGCGTAACTTCTGGCTCGTTTAGAGTTACGGGAGCCATAACCTGTCAAAACGAAGGCCTCGATGAGTTCTACGGCTTTGATAGCTTTTAGCCATCAACGGATATAATAATGCCCAAAAAGGACAACCCGAATCTCAATCAGGTCTCGTAAGTTTTATACCCTTTGTTTTTTCGACGCATGGATTTTTGTGGTAAAACGGGATTATGGTGGCTGGTCTTTGATTTACCATCCCTAGAGTGTGGTGCACCATGGTACTGTTCCGTTTCAAATCCATGCATGCATTTCTAAAAGTCGTACGGCACTGTTTCGCCATTTCGGACGGATGTTGCACCTTGCACCGTGGATGTTGCACCCTGTAGATATCGATTATTCGGACGACCATAACTTCTGGCTCGTTTAGAGTTACTAAAGCCATAACCAGTCAAAACGAAGGGCTCGATGAGTTCTACGGCTTTGACAGCTTTCAGCCGTCAACGGATAGATTAATGCCCAAAAAAGACAACCCGAATCTCAATCGGGTCTCGTATGTGTTTTACCCTTTCTTTTTTTCGACACGTGGATTTTTACGGTAAAACGGGATTACGGTGCCTGGTCTTCGATTTACCATCGTTGGAGAGTGGTGCACCATGGTACTGTTCCGTTTCAAATCCATGCACGCATTTCTAAAGGTCGTACGGCACTGTTTCGCCATTTCGGACGGATGTTGCACCTTGCACCGTGGATGTTGCACCCTGTAGATGTCGATTATTCGGACGGCCATAACTTCTGGCTCGTTTAGAGTTACGGGAGTCATAACCTGTCAAAACGAAGGCCTCGATGAGTTCTACGGCTTTGATAGCTTTCAGCCGTCAACGGATAGATTAATGCCCAAAAAGGACAACCCGAATCTCAATCGGGTCTCGTAAGTTTTTTACCCTTCGTTTTTTTGACACGTGGATTTTTACGGTAATACGGGAATACCGTGGCCCGTCTTCGACTTCCCATCGCTGAAGAGTGGTTCACCATGGTACTGTTCCGTTTCAAATCCATGCACGCATTAAGGTCGTACGACACTGTTTCGCCATTTCGGACGGATGTTGCACCTAGCACCGTGGATGCTGCACCCTATAGATATCGATTATTCGGACGGCCATAACTTCTGGCTCGTTTAGTGTTATGGGAGCCATAACCTGTCAAAACGAAGGCCTCGATGAGTTCTATGGATTTGACAGCTTACGGCCGTCAACGGATAGATTAATGCCCAAAAAGGACAACCCGAATCTCAATCGGGTCTCGTAAGTTTTTTATCCTTCGTTTTTTCGACACGTGGATTTTTACGGTAAAACGGGATTACCGTGGCCCGTCTTCGACTTCCCATCGCTGAAGAGTCGTGCACCATGGTACTGTTCCGTTTCAAATCCATGCACGCATTAAGGTCGTACGGCACTGTTTCGCCATTTCGGACGGATGTTGCACCTAGCACCGTGGATGCTGCACCGTGTAGATATCGATTATTCGGACGGCCATAAATTCTGGCTCGTTTAGAGTTACGGGAGCCATAACCTTTCAAAACGAAGGCCTCAATGAGTTCTACGGCTTTGACATCTTTCAGCCGTCAACGGATAGATTAATGCCCAAAAAGGACAACCCGAATCTTAATCGGGTCTCGTAAGTTTTTTACCCTTCGTTTTTTCGACACGTGGATTTTTACGGTAAACCGGGATTACGATGGCTGGTCTTCGATTTACCATCGCTGGAGAGTGGTGCACCATGGTACTGTTCCGTTTCAAATCCATGCACGCATTTCTAAAGGCCGTACGGCACTATTTCGCCATTTCGGACGGATGTTGCACCTTGCACCGTGGATGTTGCACCCTATAGATATCGATTATTCAGACGGCCATAACTTATGGCTCGTTTAGTGTTACGGGATCCATAACCTGTCAAAACGAAGGCCTCAATGAGTTCTACGGCTTTTACAGCTTTCAGTCGTCAATGGGTAGATTAATGCCCAAAAAGGACAACCCGAATCTCAATCGGGTCTCGTAAGTTTTTTACCCTTCGTTTTTTCGACACGTGGATTTTTACGGTATAACGGGATTACCGTGGCCCGTCTTCGACTTCCCATCGCTGAAGAGTGGTGCACCATGGTACTGTTCCGCTTCAAATCCATGCACGCATTACTAAAAGTCTTACGGCACTGGTTCGCCATTTCGGACGGATGTTGCACCTTGCACCGTGGATGTTGCACCCTGTACATATCGATTATTCGGACGGCCATAACTTCTGGCTCGTTTAGAGTTACGGGAGCCACAACCTGTCAAAACGAAGGCCTTGATGAGTTATACGGCTTTGACGGCTTTCAGCCGTCAACGAATAGATTAATGCCCAAAAAGGACAACCCGAATCTCAATCGGGTCACGTAAGTTTTTTACCCTTCGTTTTTTCGACACGTGGATTTTTACGGCAAAACGGGATTACCGTGGCTGTTCTTCGATTTACCATCGCTGGAGAGTGGTGCACCATGGTACTGTTCCGTTTCAAATTCATGCACGCATTTCTAAAACCCGTACGACACTGTTTCGCCATTTCGTACGGATGTTGCACCTTGCACCGTGGATGTTGCACCCTGTAGATATCGATTATTCGGACGGGCATAACTTCTGGCTCGTTTAGAGTTACGGGAGCCATAACCTGTCAAAACAAAAGCCTCGATGAGTTCAACGGCTTTGAAAACTTTCAGCCGTCAACGGATAGATTAATGCCCAAAAAGGACAACCCGAATCTCAATCGGGTGTCGTAAGTTTTTTACCCTTCGTTTTTTCGACACGTGGATTTTTACGGTAAAACAGGATTACCGTGGTCCGTCTTCGATTTACCATCGCTGGAGAGTGGTGCACCATGGTACTATTCCGTTTCAAATCCATGCACGCATTACTAAAGGTCGTATGGCACTGTTTCGCCATTTCAGATGGATGTTGCACCTGGCACCGTGGATGTTGCACCCTGTAGATATCGATTATTCGGACGGCCATAACTTCTGGCTCGTTTAGAGTTATGGGAGCCATAACCTGTCAAAACGAAGGCCTCGATGAGTTCTACATCTTTGACAGCTTTCAGCCGTCAACGAATAGATTAATGCCCAAAAAAGACAACCCGAATCTCAATCGGGTCACGTAAGTTTTTTACCCTTCGTTTTTTCGACACGTGGATTTTTACTGTAAAACGGGATTACCGTGGCTCGTCTTCGATTTACCATCGCTGGAGAGTGGTGCACCATGGTACTGTTCCGTTTCAAATCCATGCACGCATTTCTAAAAGTCGTACGGTTCTGTTTCGCCATTTCGGACGAATGTTGCACCTTGCACCGTGGATGTTGCACCCTGTAGATGTCGATTAATCGGACGGGCATAACTTCTGGCTCGTTCAGAGTTACGGGAGCCATAACCTTTCAAAACGAAGGCCTCGATGAATTCTACGGCTTTGACAGCTTTTAGCCATCAACGGATATATTAATGCCCAAAAAGGACAACCCGAATCTCAATCGGGTCTCGTAAGTTTTTTACCCTTCGTTTTTTCGACGTGGGGATTTTTACGGTAAAACGGGACTACGGTGGCTGGTCTTCGATTTACCATCGCTGGAGAGTGGTGCACCATGGTACTGTTCCGTTTCAAATCCATGCACGCATTTCTAAAAGTCGTTCGGCACTGTTTCGCCATTTCGGACGGATGTTGCACCTTGCACCGTGGATGTTGCACCCTGTAGATATCGATTATTCGGACGACCATAACTTCTGGCTCGTTTAGAGTTACAAAAGCCATAACCTGTCAAAACGAAAGCCTCGATGAGTTCTACGGCTTTGACAGCTTTCAGCCGTCAACGGATAGATTAATGCCCAAAAAGGACAACCCGAATCTCAATCGGGTCACGTAAGTTTTTTACCCTTCATTTTTTCGACACGTGGATTGTACGGTAAAACGGGATTACCGTGGCCCGTCTTCGATTTACCATCGCTGGAGAGTGGTGCACCATGGTACTGTTCTATTTCAAATCCATGCACGCATTTCTAAAAGTCGTACGACACTGTTTCGCCATTTCGGACGGATGTTGCACCTTGCACCGTGGATGTTGCACCCTGTAGATATCGATTATACGCACGGGCATAACTTCTGGCTCGTTTAGAATTACGGGAGCCGTAATCTGTCAAAACGAAGGCCTCGATGAGTTCTACGGCTTTGACAGCTTTCAGCCATCAACGGATAGGTTAATGCCCAAATAGGACAACCCGAATCTAAATCGGGTCTCCTAAGTTTTTTACCCTTCGTTTTTTCGACACGTGGATTTTAACGGTAAAACAGGATTACGGTGGCCCGTCTTCGACTTTCCATCGCTGAAGAGTGGTGCACCATGGTACTGTTCCATTTCAAATCCATGCACGCATTTCTAAAGGTCGTACGGCACTGTTTCGCCATTTCGGACGGATGTTGCACCTTGCACCGCGGATGTTGCACCCTGTAGATATCGATTATTCGGACGGCCATAACTTCTGCCTCGTTTAGAGCTACGGGAGACATAACCTGTCGAAACGAAGGCCTCGATGAGTTCTACGTCTTTGATAGCTTTCAGCCGTCAACGGATAGATTAATGCCCAAAAAGGACAACCCGAATCTCAATCGGGTCTCGTAAGTTTTTTACCCTTCGTTTTTTCGACACGTGGATTTTTACGGTATAACGGGATTACCGTGGCCCGTCTTCAATTTACCATCGCTGGAGAGTGGTGCACCATGGTACTGTTCCGTTTCAAATCCAAGCACGCAATTCTAAAAGTCGTACGGCACTGTTTCGCCATTTCGGACGGATGTTGCACCTTGCACCGTGGATGTTGCACCCTGTAGATATCGATTATTCGGACGTCCATAACTTCTGGCTCGTTTAGAGTTACGGGAGCCATAACCTGTCAAAACGAAGGCCTCGATGAGTTCTACGGCTTTGACAGCTTTCAGCCGTCAACGGATAGATTAATGCCCAAATTGGACAACCCGAATCTCAATCGGGTCTCGTAAGTTTTTTACCCTTCGTTTTTTCGACACGTGGATTTTTACGGTAAAACGAAATTATGGTGGCCCGTCTTCGACTTCCCATCGCTGAAGAGTGGTGCACCATGGTACTGTTCTATTTCAAATCCATGCACGTATTACTAAAGGTCGTACGGCACTGTTTCGCCATTTCGGACGGATGTTGCACCTTGCACCATGGATGTTGCACCCTGTACATATCGATTATTCGGACGGCCATAACTTCTGACTCGTTTAGAGTTACGGGAGCCATAACCTGTCAAAACGAAGGCCTCCATGAGTTCTACGGCTTTGACAGTTTTAAGCCGTCAACGAATAGATTAATTCCCAAAAAGGACAACCCGAATCTCAATCGGGTCACGTAAGTTTTTTACCCTTCGTTTTTTCGACACGTGGATTTTTACGGCAAAACGGGATTACCGTGGCTGGTCTTCGATTTACCATCGCTGGAGAGTGGAGCACCATGGTACTGTTCCGTTTCAAATCCATGCACGCATTTCTAAAAGTCGTACGGCACTGTTTCGCCATTTCGGACGGATGTTGCACCTTGCACCGTGGATGTTGCACCCTGTAGATATCGATTATTCGGACGGCCATAACTTCAGGCTCGTTTAGAGTTACGGGAGCCATAACCTGTCAAAACGAAGGCCTCGATGAGTTCTACGGCTTTGACAGCTTTCCGTCAACGGATAGATTAATGCCCAAAAAGGACAACCCGAATCTCAATCGGGTCTAGTAAGTTTTTTACCCTTCGTTTTTTCGACACGTGGATTTTTACGGCAAAACGGGATTACCGTGGCCCGTCTTCGATTTACCATCTTTGGAGAGTGGTGCACCATGGTACTGTTCCATTTCAAATCCATGCACGCATTACTAAAGGTCGTACGACACTGTTTCGCCAATTCGGACTGATGTTGCACCTTGCACCGTGGATGTTGCACCCTATAGATATCGATTATTCGGACGGCCATAACTTCTGGCTCGTTTAGACTTACGGTTGCCATAACCTGTCAAAACGAAGGCCTCGATAAGTTCTATGGCTTTGACAGCTTTCAGCCGTCAACGAATAGAATAATGCCCAAAAAGGACAACCCGAATCTCAATCGGGTCACGTAAGTTTTTTACCCTTCGTTTTTTCGACACGTGGATTTTTACGGTAAAACGGGATTACCGTTGCCCGTCTTCGATTTACCATCGCTGGAGAGTGGTGCACCATGGTACTATTCCATTTCAAATCCATGCACGCATTTCTAAAAGTTGTACGGCACTGTTTCGCCATTTCGGACGGATGTTGCACCTTGCACCGTGGATGTTGCACACTGTAGATATCGATAATTCGGACGGGCATAACTTCTGGCTCGTTTTGAGCTACGGGAACCATAACCTGTCAAAATGAAGGCCTCGATGAGTTCTACGGCTTTGATAGCTTTCAGCCATCAACGGATATATTAATGCCCAAAAAGGACAACCCGATTCTCAATCGGGTCTCGTAAGTTTTTTACCCTTCGTTTTTTCGACACGTGGATTTTTACGGTAAAACGGGATTACGTTGCCCCCTCTTCGACTTCCCATCGCTGAAGAGTGGTGTCCCAAGGTATTGTTCCGTTTCAAATCCACGCACGCATTTCTAAAGGTCGTTCGACACTGTTTCGCCATTTCGGACGGATGTTGCACCTTGCACCGTGGATGTTGCAACCTGTAGTATCGATTATTCAGACGGCCATAACTTCTGGCTCGTTTAGAGTTACGGGAGCCATAACCTGTCAAAACGAAGGCCTCGATGAGTTCTACGGCTTCGACAGCTTTCAGCCGTCAACGGATAGATTAATGCCCAAAAAGGACAACCCGAATATTAATCGGGTCTCGTAAGTTTTTTAGCCTTCGTTTTTTCGACACGTGGATTTTTACGGTATAACGGGATTACCGAGGCCCGTCTTCGATTTACCATCGCTGGAGAGTCGTGCACCATGGTACTGTTCCATTTCAAATCCATTCATGCATTTCTGAAAGTCGTACGACACAGTTTCGCCATTTCGGACGGATGTTGCACCTTGCACCGTGGATGTTGCACCCTGTAGATATCGATTATTCGGACGGCCATAACTTCTGGCTCGTTTAGAGTTACGGGAGCCATAACCTGTCAAAACGAAGGCCTCGATGAGTTCTACGGCTTTGACAGCTTTCAGCCGTCAACAGATAATTTAATGCCCAAAAAGGACAACCCGAATCTCAATCGGGTCTCGTAAGTTTTTTACCCTTCGTTTTTTCGACACGTGGATTTCTATGGCAAAACGGAATTACCGTGGCCCGTCTTCGATTTACCATCGCTGGAGAGTGGTGCACCATGGTACTGTTCCGTTTCAAATCCATGCACGTATTACTAAAGGTCGTACGGCACTGTTTCGCCAATTCGGACGGATGTTGCACCTTGCACCGTGGATGTTGCACCCTGTAGATATCGATTATTCGGACGGCCATAACTTCTGGTTCGTTTAGAGTTACGGGAGGCATAACCTGTCAAAACGAAGGCCTCGATGAGTTCTATGGCTTTGACGGCTTTCAGCCGTCAACGAATAGATTAATGCCCAAAAAGGACAACCCGAATCTCAATCGGGTCACGTAAGTTTTTTACCCTTCGTTTTTTCGACACGTGGATTTTTACGGTAAACGAGATTACCGTGGTCCGTCTTCGGTTTACCATCGCTGCAGAATGGTGCACCATGGTACTGTTCCGTTTCAAATCCATGCACATATTTCTAAAAGTCATACGGCACTGTTTCGCCATTTCGGACGGATGTTGCACCTTGCACCGTGGATGTTGCACTCTGTAGATATCGATTATTCGGACGTCCATAACTTCTGGCCCGTTTAGAGTTACGGGAGCCATAACCTGTCAGAACGAAGGCCTCGATGAGTTCTACGGCTTTGACGGCTTTCAGCCGTCAACGGATAGATTAATGCCCAAATAGGACAACCCGAATCTCAATCGGGTCTCGTAAGTTTTTTACCCTTCGTTTTTTCGACACGTGGATTTTTACGCTAAAACGAAATTATGGTGGCCCGTCTTCGACTTCCCATCGCTGAAGAGTGGTGCACCATGGTACTGTTCTATTTCAAATCCATGCACGCATTACTAAAGGTTGTACGGCACTGTTTCGCCATTTCGGACGGATGTTGCACCTTGCATCATGGATGTTGCACCCTGTACATATCGATTATTCGGACGGCCATAACTTCTGACTCGTTTAGAGTTACGGGAGCCATAACCTGTCAAAACGAAGGCCTCCATGAGTTCTACGGCTTTGATAGTTTTCAGCCATCAACGAATAGATTAATTCCCAAAAAGGACAACCCGAATCTCAATCGGGTCACGTAAGTTTTTTACCCTTCGTTTTTTCGACACGTGGATTTTTACGGCAAAACGGGATTACCGTGGCTGGTCTTCGATTTACCATCGCTGGAGAGTGGTGCACCATGGTACTGTTCCGTTTCAAATCCATGCATGCATTTCTAAAAGTCGTACGGCACTGTTTCGCCATTTTGGACGGATGTTGCATCTTGCACCGTGGATGTTGCACCCTGTAGATATCGATTATTCGGACGGGCATAACTTCTGGCTCGTTTAGAGCTATGGGAGCCATAACCTGTCAAAAGAAAGGCCTCGATAAGTTCTACGGCTTTGACAGCTTTCAACCATCAACGGATATATTAATACCCAAAAAGGATAACCCGAATCTCAATCGGGTCTCGTAAGTTTTTTACCCTTCGTTTTTTCGACACGTGGATTTTTACGGCAAAACGGGATTATCGTGGCTGGTCTTCGATTTACCATCGCTGGAGAGTGGTGCACCATGGTACTGTTCCGTTTCAAATCCATGCACGCATTTCTAAAAGTCGTACGGTACTATTTCTCCATTTCGGACGGATGTTGCACCTTGCACCGTGGATGTTGCACCCTGTAGATATCGATTATTCGGACGGCCATAACTTCTGGCTCGTTTAGAGTTACGGAAGGCATAACCTGTCAAAACGAAGGCCGCGATGAGTTCTATGGCTTTGACGGCTTTCAGCCGTCAACGAATAGATTAATGCCCAAAAAGGACAACTCGAATCTCAATCGGGTCACGTAAGTTTTTTACCCTTCGTTTTTTCGACACATGGATTTTTACGGTAAACGAGATTACCGTGGTCCGTCTTCGATTTACCATCGCTGGAGAGTGGTGCACCATGGTACTGTTCCATTTCAAATCCATGCACATATTTCTAAAAGTCATACGGCACTGTTTCGCCATTTCGGACGGATGTTGCACCTTGCACCGTGGATGTTGCACCCTGTAGATATCGATTATTCGGACGTCCATAACTTCTGGCTCGTTTAGAGTTACGGGAGCCATAACCTGTCAAAACGAAGGCCTCGATGAGTTCTACGGCTTTGACAGCTTTCCGTCAACGGATAGATTAATGCCCAAAAAGGACAACCTGAATCTCAATCGGGTCTAGTAAGTTTTTTACCCTTCGTTTTTTCGACACGTGGATTTTTACGGCAAAACGGGATTACCGTGGCCCGTCTTCGATTTACCATCTTTGGAGAGTGGTGCACCATGGTACTGTTCCATTTCAAATCCATGCACGCATTACAAAAGGTCGTACGACACTGTTTCGCCAATTCGGACTGATGTTGCACCTTGCACCGTGGATGTTGCACCCTATAGATATCGATTATTCGGACGGCCATAACTTCTGGCTCGTTTAGACTTACGGTTGCCATAACCTGTCAAAACGAAGGCCTCGATAAGTTCTACGTCTTTGACAGCTTTCAGCCGCCAACGAATAGATTAATGCCCAAAAAGGACAACCCGAATCTGAATCGGGTCACGTAAGTTTTTTACCCTTCGTTTTTTCGACACGTGGATTTTTACGGTAAAACGGGATTACCGTGGCCCGTCTTCGATTTACCATCGCTGGAGAGTGGTGCACCATGGTACTGTTCCATTAAAAATCCATGCACGCGTTTCTAAAAGTTGTACGGCACTGTTTCGCCATTTCGGACGGATGTTGCACCTTGCACCATGGATGTTGCACCCTGTAGATATCGATAATTCGGACGGGCATAACTTCTGGCTCGTTTTGAGTTACAGGAGCCATAACCTGTCAAAATGAAGGCCTCGATGAGTTCTACGGCTTTGATAGCTTTCAGCCATCAATGGATATATTAATGCCCAAAAAGGACAACCCGATTCTCAATCGGGTCTCGTAAGTTTTTTACCCTTCGTTTTTTCGACACGTGGATTTTTACGGTAAAACGGGATTACGGTGCCCCGTCTTCGACTTCCCATCGCTGAAGAGTGGTGTCCCAAGGTATTGTTCCGTTTCAAATCCATGCACGCATTTCTAAAGGTCGTACGACACTGTTTCGCCATTTCGGACGGATGTTGCACCTTGCACCGTGGATGTTGCACCTTGTAGATATCGATTATTCGGACGGCCATAACTTCTGGCTCGTTTAGAGTTACGGGAGCCATAACCTGTCAAAATGAAGGCCTCGATGAGTTCTACGGCTTCGACAGCTTTCAGCCGTCAACGGATAGATTAATGCCCAAAAAGGACAACCCGAATATTAATCGGGTCTCGTAAGTTTTTTAGCCTTCGTTTTTTCGACACGTGGATTTTTACGGTATAACGGGATTACCGAGGCCCGTCTTCGATTTACCATCGCTGGAGAGTCGTGCACCATGGAACTGTTCCGTTTCAAATCCATGCACGCATTTCTAAAAGTCGTCGACACTGTTTCGCCATTACGGACGGATGTTGCACCTTGCACCGTGGATGTTGCATCCTGTAGATATCGATTATTCGGACGGCCATAACTTCTGGCTCGTTTAGAGTCACGGGAGCCATAACCTGTCAAAACAAAGGCCTCGATGAGTTCTATGGCTTTGACAGCTTTCAGCCGTCAACAGATAAATTAATGCCCAAAAAGGACAACCCGAATCTCAATCGGGTCTCGTAAGTTTTTTACCCTTCGTTTTTTCGACACGTGGATTTTTACGGCAAAACGGGATTACCGTGGCCCGTCTTCGATTTACCATCGCTGGAGAGTGGTGCACCATGGTACTGTTCCGTTTCAAATCCATGCACGCATTACTAAAGGTCGTACGGCACTGTTTCGCCAATTCGGACGGATGTTGCACCTTGCACCGTGGATGTTGCACCCTGTAGATATCGATTATTCGGACGGCCATAACTTCTGGCTCGTTTAGAGTTACGGGAGGCATAACCTGTCAAAACGAAGGCCTCGATGAGTTCTATGGCTTTGACGGCTTTCAGCCGTCAACGAATAGATTAATGCCCAAAAAGGACAACCCGAATCTCAATAGGGTCACGTAAGTTTTTTACCCTTCGTTTTTTCGACACGTGGATTTTTACGGTAAACGGGATTACCGTGGTCCGTCTTCGATTTACCATCGCTGGAGAGTGGTGCACCATGGTACTGTTCCATTTCAAATCCATGCACATATTTCTAAAAGTCATACGGCACTGTTTCGCCATTTCGGACGGATGTTGCACCTTGCACCGTGGATGTTGCACCCTGTAGATATCGATTATTCGGACGGCCATAACTTCTGGCTCGTTTAGAGTTACGGGAGCCATAACCTGTCAACACGAAGGCCTCGATGAGTTCTATGGCTTTGACTGCTTTCAGCCGTCAACGAATAGATTAATGCCCAAAAAGGACAACCCGAATCTCAATCGGGTCACGTAAGTTTTTTACCCTTCGTTTTTTCGACACGTGGATTTTTACGGTAAAACGGGATTATCGTGGCTGTTCTTTGATTTACCATCGCTGGAGAGTGGTGCACCATGGTACTGTTCAGTTTCAAATCCATGCACGCATTTCTAAAAGTCGTACGGCACTGTTTCGCCATTTCGAACGGATGTTGCACCCTGTAGATATCGATTATTAGGACGACCATAACTTCTGGCTCGTTTAGAGTTACGGGAGCTATAACCTGTCAAAACGAAGGCCTCGATGCGTTCTACGGCTTTGACAGCTTTCAGCCGTCAACGGATAGATTAATGCCCAAAAAGGACAACCTGAATCTCAATCGGGTATCGTAAGTTTTTACTCTTCGTTTTTTCGACACGTGGATTTTTACGGTAAAACGGGATTACTGTGGCTGGTCTTCGATTTACCATCACTGGAGAGTGGTGCACCATGGTATTGTTTCGTTTCAAATCCATGCACGCATTTCTAAAAGTCGTACGGCACTGTTTCGCCATTTCGGACGGATGTTGCACCTTGCACCGTGGATGTCGCGCCCTGTAGACATCGATTATTCGGACGGCCATAACTTCTGGCTCGTTTAGAGTTACGGGAGCCATAACCTGTCAAAACGAAGGCCTCGATGAGTTCTACAGCTTTCACAGCTTTCAGCCATCAACGGATGGATTAATGCCCAAAAAGGACAACACGAATCTTAATCGGGTCTCGTAAGTTTTTTACCCTTCGTTTTTTCGACACGTGGATTTTTACGGCAAAACGGGATTACCGTGGCCCGTCTTCGATTTACCATCGCTGGAGAGTGGTGCACCGTGGTACGGTTCCGTTTCAAATCCATGCACGCATTACTAAAGGTCGTACGGCACTGTTTCTCCATTTCGGACGGATGTTGCACCTTGCACCGTGGATGTTGCACCTTGTAGATATCGATTATTTGGACGGCCATAACTTCTGGCTCGTTTAGAGTTACGGGAGCCATAACCTATCAAAACGAAGGCCTCGATGAGTTCTACGGCTTTGACAGCTTTCAGCCGTCAACGGATAGACTAATGCCCAAAAAGGACAACCCGAATCTCAATCGGGTCTCGTAAGTTTTTTACCCTTCGTTTTTTCGACACGTGGATTTTTACGGTAAAACGGGAATACCGTGGCCCGTCTTCGACTTCCCATCGCTGAAGAGTGGTTCACCATGGTACTGTTCCGTTTCAAATCCATGCACGCATTAAGGTCGTACGGCACTGTTTCGCCATTTCGGACGGATGTTGCACCTAGCACCGTGGATGCTGCACCCTGTAGATTTCGATTATTCGGACGGCCATAAATTCTGGCTCGTTTAGAGTTACGGGAGCCATAACCTTTCAAAACAAAGGCCTCAATGAGTTCTACGGCTTTGACATCTTTCAGCCGTCAACGGATAGATTAATGCCCAAAAAGGACCACCCGAATCTCAATCGGGTCTCGTAAGTTTTTTACCCTTCGTTTTTTCGACACGTGGATTTTTACGGTAAAACGGGATTACGGTGGCTGGTCTTCGATTTACCATCGCTGGAGAGTGGTGCACCGTGGTACTGTTCCGTTTCAAATCCATGCACGCATTTCTAAAGGCCGTACGGCACTATTTCGCCATTTCGGACGGATGTTACACCTTGCACCATGGATGTTGCACCCTGTAGATATCGATTATTCAGACGGCCATAACTTATGGCTCGTTTAGAGTTACGGGATCCATAACCTGTCAAAACGAAGGCCTCGATGAGTTCTATGGCTTTTACAGCTTTCAGCCGTCAATGCGTAGATTAATGCCCAAAAAGGACAACCCGAATCTCAATCGGGTCTCGTAATATTTTTACCCTTCGTTTTTTCGACACGTGGACTTTTACGGTATAACGGGATTACCGTGGCCCGTCTTCGACTTCCCGTCGCTGAAGAGTGGTGCACCATGGTACTGTTCCACTTCAAATCCATGCACGCATTACTAAAAGTCGTACGACACTGTTTCGCCATTTCGGACGGATGTTGCACCTTGCACCGTGGATGTTGCACCCTGTAGATATCGATTATTCGGACGGCTGTTGGGCGAATTCTCACCTAGAGGATCTCAAGACCAAGAAGTCACAAGTTTTACCCAGGCTCGCAACCTCCACCTCGTTCAGCAAACACAAGGCTCAACGTAAGCATAGGAGCCCATCTGGCATTCTCAGTGTACAAATCCATTCGGGCATGTGTCCATTCGGCATATCCTATGTCCCATTCGGCACGACCCATTCGGCAGCCATCAACCAACTTCATCCGGTCAAGCCCCATACCGAACCAGACCCTACCGGTCCAGTCACTACCGGTCCACCAGCCTTCATGCCCCTATGCCGAACCATGCTCCTCTCACGAACTCCACCGATCCACAAGCCTTCACCGAGCCTGGTTGGTACCGAACCAACTCACCTCCAAGACCGAACCAACTCACCTCCAAGACCGAACCAACTCCATGTAAACCCATTACCGAATGGCACATATCCACCCATCACCGGACCACCATAGCCGGACGAGGCTACCACCGGTCCAACCTCAGCACGGCCGAACCAAGGCTTCGCCGAACCAGAAGATTGCCAGTCCAGATTGCTCCAGCCCGGGCCCACCAGCAGCTATACACTTCCAAGACCCCTGCCCCCTACCTCACTCTATAAATAGAGGGGCAGGGGTACAACAATGGCAGACAAGTTTGAGAGCTCAAGCAAGGAAGGAACTTTCAAACTATTTTCATATACTCATATACGAAGCATTGTACTTGTAATCTGAAGGAAAGAAGATAATAACATATAAAGTGGACGTAGGCACATTCTGGCCGAACCACTATAAATCCGCGTGTCTTTTACATTTCAGCCCCTACTTCCTTTATATTTATATACTCATCTAAAATCATTGAAAATCACATATAATCAACTAAATAATACGACTTGGAGGTGTTTGTCCATTTTTTGTGCAAACATTTTTGGTGCTTTCACTGAGAATTGAACTCAGACTTCATCTTCAGAACTCAAGCTTCATCTTCTCCCACTCAACCTTCTTCCTAACAACATCACTCGTTGCTTAGAAATCATGCCTTCCAAACAGAGAAGGGATGTTAACAAAGGAAAGAACATCGCAACTAGCAGCCTTCCAGATCCAGCAATCACAGATCAGCCCACTTCAACAGCAGTACCAGATGAAAATCAGGAAAATCCAACTGGTCCCGCAACGGAACAACCAATCACTAGGGCAGATCTGGACAGGGTTGTGGCTGAAGTAACTAACCGCTTCACATCCCAACAAGAAACTTTGGTGGACCAACTCATGACACGCTTAAGGGATGCTGAAGAGTCCAACCGCAACACTGAATCATGGGGTGAATCCCAATCCGGACGATCCCGGAGGCAACAAAGGTCTTCACTCTTCGAACAAGCTATCAACAGGAAAAACGATGATAGGGGCCGCACCCGGACTCAGCCCGAATTCCGACTCGAGGAAGCCCTTGGAACCGAACCTAGCGGGGGAGGCACCAGGCGAGGGTCGGATGTAGCTGAGCCAGTCATGCCACCTAATCATAGAAACCCCGCTGAACGGAGCCGAGCTAGAACCCAGCCCGAAGTTGACCCCATGAATGTGCTCGAAACAGAACCCCACAGGGGAAGATCAAGGCAGGGGGCAACTGTAGCTGGTCCTAGCGTGCATCCAAGCAGCCAAAGACAACCACTGGATAATGCTAGAGGTGATAGACTGTACCATCCCTACAGGTCATCTGGACGAGATAGATCCCGCAGGGAAGAACCGAGCTCATTTTTGTCCGCTCCAAGTTCTGACGAACGAATGGCACGATTATTCAGAGAATGTGTCCAACGGGAGCAAAGGGACCGGGGAATAGGCGCTAGGGTCACCAGTCCCTTTACCCGAAATATCGAAACTGCCATCACTCCCCGGGAATGGAAAATGCCAACCATGGAACCTTAAAAAGGAACTTCCGACCCCATCGTACACCTGCAGAGATACACCCAGCATATGCTCATGAGTGGAGCAACAGAAGGAGTATTATGTAAATGCTTTCCGCTATTCCTATCAGATCTAGCTACCTCCTGGTTCTGCCATCTACCCCAAGGATCCATCAGCTCATGGGAGATGTTAAAAGAAAGGTTTATTAGCCAGTTCCGCATCCATGTGGAACAACCCAAGGATGCTTATTCTCTATCCAATGTCAAACAGAAATCCGGAGAGACGCTGCAACAATATCTAACACAGTTCAACGCCGCAGCGGCAGCAGTTCAAGATGCCGATGAAAAACTCACTCTAATGGCCCTCTGTAGTGGTGTACATCCAGACACCAAGTTTGCCAGAAGGTTAACTAAGGAAAAACCAACTACCTTGCCTAATTTCTTTCATGAAGCTGGAAAGTATATGAGACTTGAAGACGCTGCTACAGAAAGGCAATCAGGACAACAAGGCAAGATAGTTCAGGACAAGGTTCCCACTGCAGCTAAGGACGCTCGAAGAAATGAATCTAGAGACAATGCTGGGGGCAAAAAGGTTGAGAAGCGCCAATATCGACCAGGGCCAAGATTTGACTCCTACACCCCTTTGAATGAAACAATCGAAAACATCTACCTAGCCACTCAGGGCGAACTCGGATACAAGCGCCCCCCGCACAAGAAAGAATCAGATAACGCACTCAAGTCCGGAAAGTTCTGTCGCTTCCACGAATCCCACGGATATGACACCAATGAATGCCACCATCTTCGGGACTTGATCGAAGAACACATTAGAAGAAGAAGACTGGAACGTTATGTGAAAGGTCAGAACAGGACTCCAACTCCTGCCAATGAGAACTCAAAGCAACCCCTCCCAGAAGTAGGCGGAGGGAATCGCAACAATCACAACACCAGTGGCTCTAGTCAAGAGAAGATAGTGGTCCTTACCATCTCAGGAGGACCACACATCGCCGACAGAAGTTGGGCAGAGATGGAAAGGTACGGCAAGTCGCTTAGAAATGCCGAAGGATATGTTAACTCCATTACGGAGGAACGCCACCCGAAACGAAAAGAAAACAATGACATTGTATTCGGTAGGCATGATTTGGAAGGAAGACAGTACCCACATATGGATCCCATGGTCATCTCTGCCTGGCTTGGTCCAGCTAAAGTTTTTCGGATTCTAATAGACACGGGAAGCTCCGTAAATATCCTGTTCAAACATGCTTTCGACAAAATAAAGTTATCAATGAAGGATGTATCCCCCTGTGACAAACCACTGCACGGTTTCACTGGAGATGCAAAAATGCCCCTCGGGCAGCTTGACCTCTTCGTCGAAATAGGAAGTCATCCCCGCTCCGTTGTGCGAAAACAAACGTTCGTACTAATAGAAAACCACTCGGCTTACAACGCTTTCTTGGGAAGACCAGCCTTGTCTGACTTTCAGATTGTATTAGCCCCCTGGTGCCTGAAAATGAAATTTCCAACAGACAACGGAGTAGGAGAAGTAGAAGGAGATCAAGATGCTGCCCGAGACTGCTACGTAACTGAACTTCGCAATAACCGCAGAAAGAATAAAGGAAAAGATGCAGAGACTACTCTCTGCATGAAAAGCTTGGAGGCATAGCAACTAAAGAAAGCCCCTCCTCTTCGATACACAAGCGATCCCTTCAATGAACTAGACCCCAGGGATAAAGAGGAGGAGGCTACCGCCGAGCCTGCAGAGGCTATGGAATTCGTATCGGTAGATAAGCATGATTCAAGTAGACTATTAAAAATCGGATCTCAGCTGGAAACGGAATTGAAGGATCAACTCATTGACTTTCTCCGCCACAACTTAGATGTATTTGCGTGGACTCATGCCGATATGACAGGAATCTCCCCAGACATAGCATGCCACATGTTGAACATCGATCCCACCAAGGTACCAGTAAAGCAGAAAAAGAGGAGCATGGGGGCAGAGCGATCGGCAGCCCTTGATGAGGAAGTAAAGAATCTACTTGCTAATGGCTTCATACGGGAAGCCATCTACCTAGAATGGATCGCTAACCCAGTGCTAGTAAAAAAGGCCAATGGAAAGTGGCGAACATGTATTGACTTCTCCAATCTGAATGACGCTTGCCCGAAAGACTGCTTCCCACTTCCCCGAATTGACCAACTCGTAGACAGCACAGCTGGGAACGAACTCCTATCTTTTATGGATGCATACTCCGGATATAACCAGATCCCCATGCACGCCCCCGATCAGGACCACACTAGCTTCATCACCGACCGCGGATTGTATTGTTACAAAGTAATGCCTTTTGGACTCAAAAATGCTGGAGCTACCTATCAACGCCTCGTCAACAAAATGTTCGCAGAGTTGATAGGACAAACTATGGAGGTATATGTGGATGACATGTTGGTAAAGTCCAAGAAAGCCAACGACCATGTAAGCCATCTGGACGGTACATTTCAGGTACTTCGCCGATATGGAATGAAGCTGAATCCTCTAAAGTGCTCCTTCGGAGTATCATCGGGAAAATTCTTAGGATTCATCGTCCACGCCAGAGGAATCGAAGCAAACCCTGAACAAATCCGGGCTTTAAAAGAAATAAGGATACCTTCCACTCGAAAAGAAATGCAGAGCCTAAACGGAAAGGTGGCCGCCCTAAGCAGATTCATTTCCAAGGCAACTGACAAGTGTGTCCCTTTCTTCGAAGCACTCAAGAAAGACAAAGGGAGGTTCGAGTGGACCGACGAATGCTTAAAAGCCTTCCTCAACCTAATCGAACACCTTCAGAGACCACCAGTACTCTCAACTCCAAATGAAGGTGAAGTGTTATACCTATACCTCGCTGTATCATCTCATGCTCTAAGCGCCGCCTTGGTAAGAGAAGAAGACCGCACACAACGCCCGGTTTACTTTGTAAGCAAGAGATTTACAGGGGCAGAAGCCAGATATCCTAAACTTGAGAAGTTAGCATATTGTTTATTGATCGCGTCACGAAAACTGCGACACTACTTCCAGTCTCACTCCATCAGGGTTCTAACCGATCAACCACTAAGACAAGTGCTCCATCGTCCTGACACTTCTGGGCGACTCCTCAAATGGTGCATCGAACTAAGTCAGTATGATATCACCTACCATCCCCGCACCGCTATCAAAGGACAAGCCATGGCTGATTTCATTGCCGAATTCACTACCAACGAAGGCAAGGAACAATCCGAAGTAGCAAAAAACATCAAATGGAACCTCTTTGTAGACGGAGCATCAAACGAACAAGGCTCGGGGGCAGGTATTGTGATCATCACCCCCAGGGGAAGAAAGTTGTACTATGCATTAAGATTGGAGTTCACGGCCACTAACAACGATGCTGAATATGAAGCAGTAATAGCGGGATTGGAACTGGCCCTAGAAATTGGAATCAATTCCTTATGTATTCATAGTGATTCTCAGCTTATCGTAAACCAGGTACTAGGAGAATTCCAGACTCGAGGAGAACGACTCACAGCATACCTAAAGAAAACCAGACTGCTGCTCGATCGATTGGACTATTATCTAATCAAACACATTCCTCGAGAAGAAAACCAAGAGGCAGATGAACTTGCAAAGCAAGCTAGTATGAAGGACAACACCATTTCCGGAGCACTAGCAATCTCAAGGCAGCTAGCCCCGAGTTTCGAACAAGCGAATCTGATAACTGCAATCGAAGAAGGAACCTGGATGACTCATATCTGGAAATATTTGCAAGATGGCATACTACCCGACAGGCGTGACGAAGCCAAGAAGATCTTGAGGAAAGTTCCCCACTACACAATACAAGAAGGCATCCTCTACCGGCGTGGCTTCTCTAGCCCCCTATTAAGATGCGTCGCCGGAAGGGAAGCCAAGGAGATATTAACAAACATCCATCAGGGAGGATGCGGAGATCACACTGGAGGACAGACTTTGGCAAGAAAGATACTCCGATATGGATATTACTGGCCCACACTAAACAAAGATGCCCTAGACTTCGTTAAGAAATGCGACAGATGTCAGAAGTTCGCCAAGATCCCTCGACTACCCACAAACGAAATTACTCAAATGACCAGCCCTTGGCCCTTTGCTGTATGGGGAGTTGACTTAATTGGCGAACTGCCAACGGGCCGAGGCGGAGCCAAATATGCTATAGTGGCAGTCGATTATTTCACCAAATGGGTGGAAGCGGAACCTTTAAATAAAATATCTTCAGCAAAAGTTATCAACTTCTTGATCAAAGACATTCTGTGCAGGTATGGAGTCCCCCTCAAGATCGTATCAGACAACGGGCTCCAATTTGACAGCGAAGAATTTGCCGACTGGTGCCAAGAGCATGGAATTCATAAAAGCTTCTCATCAGTAGCTTACCCTCAGGCAAACGGACAAGTTGAAGCTGTCAACAAAATTCTCAAAACCCTAATCAAGAAGAAACTTGAAAAGTCAAAAGGCGCTTGGGTGGACGAACTTCCTACGGCACTATGGGCATACCGCACATCTTTCAGAACATCAACGGGACATACTCCTTTCTCTTTGGCATATGGATCGGAGGCAATGCTCCCAGTTGAGACTGTTGTGCCATCTCACCGTAGGATCCACTACAACCCAGAAGAAAACGAAGAACTCCTCCTCACGTCTTTGGATCTGATTGAGGAAAGGAGGAACGATGCAGCACTCAAAGCAGCAGCTCACAAACAAAAAGTGGCAGCACAATACAATTCCAAAGTCAAGCATCGCAGCTTACAAGAAGGGGATCTTGTCCTCAGGCGAATCTTTCCGCGCCCCGGGGCACTGGACCCCATCTGGGACGGACCATATGTAATTCATAAAGATCTCCACAACGGAGCTTACATTTTGTCAACAGTGGACGGAGAGGTGTTCCAGAGGGCATGGAACATCCGACACCTCCGTCGATACTTTTCTTAACCTGTACTGCCCATATAAAGTGAATTAACAGAGAGAATCAGTGGACGTAGGCATTTCCGTGCCGAACCACTTTAAAAAATCTTGTCTCTTTTTAACTTGTTCCTTTATGTCTTGGCTGCTCGTTAAGTTTTATCCCTTTCTGTTGAACAAAATCCTATGGCATCTCCACTCAAGACGCACCACGGCCTCATCTGGACTAGGCCTAACAGGTACGCTACGATTCTATGCACTCGCCAATGAGACACTTTTGCTCCAGCATCCCTCTGCTGCGGGTTAACTCATTGCGCGCCTGCCCTCAAAGCCAACTGTAATGAGCCGATTATAAGTCATCATAAAGGCCGACTATAGCCGATGGCAGCTCATTACGGCGTTCGGCTCGCCGGCAACTATGAACCTACTTTAAGCCCCAACATAAGGTGTGGCCAGCCAGGGGTAGTTCACGGCCAACGGCACCCACGCTAGCCGGCCACGGTAAATCGAATAATACCCACGATTACGGACCATAATGGTTCGGGTAGTTACCGTGCGCGATCTCGGCTCCGATGTGTCTTAAGTGCGGCTGTGGTAAAAAAGAAAACTCCCCGCAGAGGCGTAAGATGGGTGACAAATGTCTCCAAGACCCACAGCTAGGGAAAGTGACTACAAAACCCGTTTGGCACGAACTTAAGCACATCGACGGCCTTCCGTGACTGGAAGTTTTACTTTTACTATATTTCCATTCCATTTAAATATTTTTCTCCTATCCTGTATAACAAACTCTAAAGTACAGGAAACCGAATAGGAAGCATTCACTCATGAGGCTCTAAGCCTGCGTACTGGGTGGCAGGGCGCTCGGCTATACCCGTGAACAGTTACACAAGACACTCAAAGCTACCGCCTGCGAATAAAACATAAAGGGCGGTACTCTCTTCTCTTGTACATAAATGCGTAACTATAGCTTATTCATACACTGACATTGCAAAACGTGAAATTATATTTCAAGCAAAAACTTAACATCAAACACAACTAGAATCACAGGCATATACATAATTATACTTCTCACACGGCACATAAAGATAGCAACAACATTTAAACATGACAAAATCAGCTTATATTATAAGATCACACGAAGTTATTCTTTGCAAATAATTTTATTACAGTTGCATATCAAAGACTAACATAAACAGTGATAAAAAAGAAACAAAAAGATGGCAGATGCATCCACACTCCATCACCAACTCCCCCAGCCTACTTAGCCGCAGGATCAGAGCCCCCAGCATGTGGATCTGAAGTCCCACCTGTCCAGATCAGAGGAGGAATTCATTAAACGAACGATCAAGTTATGAAAACACGGAAAGAAAAGAAAGGGAAAAGAATAACTCACCAGCATCCGCCGCTTGATCCTCATCATCCAACTGCACGCCCGCTTCCTCTGCAGCGAGTAGCCGCATCCCCTCCTTCACCGCCGCTTGCTCCTCCTTTGAAAACTGAGCAGTAACCGCACTCAAGTTGAAAGCCTCTCCGCCTTCCTTACCCGCATTCACCCTGGCCTCCTCTAAAGCCTGGAGATACACCTTGGCCATGACCCGAGGGTAATCGTCCATCCAAGACAAGCCGCCCTCCTTCCAAGTGTGGAAGTACATATCCTGCAGCATCTCATCCATCATCCCCTCGTTTTCCTCAAACTCCCTCACCCGGGCCTCGGAAGCTTGCAACTTGGCGATGGCGACGTCCCTCTCTGATTGGTATCTCAAGCAGTCATCCTGGAGTGACCTCCTCATTTCCTCTTCCTTCAACTTGAGGGACCTCCTCGTCTCCTCCATCTCCTCCTTCAACTCGGCCTGAGCCATCTCCGCAGCCTCGAGCCTCCCTGACAACTCCTCTACCCGCTCGAGATCCGCATTTCGAACCTCATCCACCGTTGCGATAGCTATGTTAATCCGTTCCCTGCAAGCGACCTCCATCTTCCGTAATTCCGCCCTACTGGCCTTCTCCATGGTCTCTTTCAGACGCTTGGAGGCTTCCTCATGCTGAGAAATCTGGATGGCCTGGTCGGCGAGTTGCTTGGCCTGATCGGCAACCTTTAACCTCAACCGAATGTTAGCACTCCCGATCTCTTCCCCGGCCTTGACCAACTTAGCATGATGCTCCATTAACTTCTTGGTCTCTGCGGCCACCCGGTCGATATTAGCCTTGGCCTCATCCCCCATGGTGACTACCCGTGTAGTAAGTAAATCAAGATCTAAAGATTTGGCCTCGTCCAGCACTCTTACCATGGGGTTGCGGGGAAGGAGGTGCTCGCCCGTGGTCTCATCGAATGAAATGTCCCGAAAACTTGGGTCTAAATCAGGATGACCGGCAAAAGGGTCACGAGGCACGGGGCGAGGCACATCGGGACGCCTTATATGAATGACAGTAGAACTCTTGGAAGGAGGAGGAGGGGGGCAGGGCTCCGTGCTCTCCTCCGTAGTATCACGAGGAGGCTGAGTAGGGGGAGGCAGAGTAGGAAGCTGCGAAGCAGAAGAAGACTCAAATAAGGAACGACTCCGCTTCCTTTTCTGAATACCCTCTTCGATGACCCCAAGAAGAGGGCGGTAACTGACTACATCCCCAGTGCGATCAGTAGAAGGTTTCGCGGAAGCTCTCCTCGACTTAAATTGTTCAAGGCGGTGTCGAACATCCGACGTTTTACCCGCCTGGCCTGCCCCTGGAATAAAGAACAAGTGTTACGAACATACAATAATCCGCAATTCAAAGAATGTACTAAGTTAAAAAGAAAGAAAAGTGAGGAAACACATCTATTATACAAACCCGGCGAAGGAGTGGGATACTGCAATAAGTCCTGGATCTCATTCTAGGACGGAAGTGAACCGTAAAAAATTTCTAAGTCCCTATCGAAAATGGAATCGGCAGAAGACAAAAGTTCACCTTGCATCGCCGGAGTCACCCTAGCTGAAGCCACAACTTTGCCGGTTTCCTTTGCCTTCTCCGTTTCCTTCTCCTTTCCCTTCTCCGTTTCCGACTCTCCCTCCGACTCCCCGAAGGCCCGACGGAGAGCCTCATCCAGTTCGAGGTCTTGTTCAGAGGTTAGAGCAGCAACACCACTACCACCTTGACCGTCGCCATCTCCTCCACCCTCCGACCCTTCTCCAACTTCGCTTCCTTCCTCCTCTTCTACACCTTCCTCCTCCGGGACAGTCGGGCAAGTACTTGGAGAAGGGCCATCGGACTTCTTCAGTTTCTTCCCCCCGACCGCAGGACGCGCTGCGAAAGGCTCCCTCTTACCGCTCTTTACCGTAGCCCCCTCCTTAGCTTTAGCAGCCCTCTCCTCAGCCGTATCCCTTTGCTTAACCACGGACTGGCGCGGTAAGATCAAATTATACTCCAAGAGGGTTGCGTTCCTGATCAAGAAAGAGGCCGACCGGTCCCGTGCCGGAATAGCCTTTAGTTCAGCAGCCATTCGCACTAAGGAATCGTCCTCCACGACTGCAATACCACCTGTCGCTAGCCAGAAATAGAAGCATGTCAAAAAAAAAAAACACTACAGTCAAAACACATGAAAAATATAAATGAAATCAATCTTACAGCCGGAAGTGAAAAGGCGGAAAGAAACAGCATCGTCCTTGACGAAGAACCACTCTTTCTTGAACATGGTGAACTTGGAATACAAGTCCAGGACTGGTTTGAAGGGCACGGCCGCTTCCAAGCTAATATACGGAGACCCCTTCTTATAGCCTCTCAGGTTGTACAAATATCGAATTTCTCGGTTAGAAGGAGGACGCCCGTACCTCCTCTGGAAGATAACAAAGAGGCTCACCAGGATGGCGTAAGAGTTAGGCTGAAGCTGGAAGGGAGCCACCTTCAAGTATGTGGTGAAGCTTACTATCCAAGCGTTGATAGGAGGAATGGCCCCACACATGCAATGATATCGGCTATAGGCAAAATACCCCTCGGGAGGGTTGTACGGCATGACACCGGCCTCCGGCAGTAACATAAGCGCTCTGTCAATCCCGAAGGAACGGGATATGACATCAAGTTGCTCCTCTTTCAAAGAGCTAGGATAGCAATCAGGAGGGGAGACGAGAAGCTCCTGGGGACCATACCCATCGACTAGTGACCTCGGAGCGGGTCCGTGCAGTGCTGGATCTGGCTGAGCTGGGGGCACGGCAGAAGTTTCTCCGCTATCCCTGGATTTCTTCTTGCCCGATCGAGTTTCAACTTTGCGAGACATTTGTCTGCATACACAAAAGTAAAAAGCATGATGTTAGAACGACAGTATAAACAAACAAGCATACATAAGTCCGGAGTTCCACTCAAAGTCCAGACACAAAGTTCGTTCGGCACTGGAGGTTCAAGACCATTCGGCACTAGGGTCTTACGTTCATTCGGCAGAACAAGTTCATTCGGCAATGGGATCTGACTTCCATTCGGCAATGGAATCCGAGGTTCATTCGGCAAAACAAAGCTTCCGTGCCCATTCGGCATAAGCCCATTCGGTTATAGAGTTCATTCGGTAAAAGAGTATATACCTGGTTCGGCGAATATTTGATTCGGCAAATATTTGGATCGGTGGACTTTTGATTCGGCTTCCTCTTGTTCGGTAGAGAAAAACTAAGGGGGGTGTAGCCTCTATATATAGGCGAGCTCTGGAATACCGGACGAGAACCTACAGCCGGACCAACCCCATGCCAAATGAGAACCTATCACCGGGCCAACAACAACCGGACCAACAACAACCGGACCAACTATGTACCGAATGAAACCTTCCATACCAAACCAACCTCCAAACGAATAAGAATATATGCCTACTCGAAACCAAATGAAACTGTCTCTACCAGCAGAAACCAGAAACAGGGGGCATGTAGGGCGCCTCACTCAGATAAGTCCCGAACTCCAGATCTTACTAATAAAATAAAGAATATGATAACAATGGATAAGTCGTGAATCTCTCACTAACATGGGTTAATCATTTACACGTGCACGCGACCACGAACGGTCCATAGGCACGCTCTGAATGGCTATTAACCCTATCACCGTGAGAATTTACACTTTGACATCCCTTTTTAAGCTCACCGGTTAAAAGGATCCTTGATTCCGATAATTATGAAATGGCTAAGCTACTTACACATGTACGGGGTTGAGAACAATCCTTAGGCATGCTCTGAGCCGGCGATAAACCACCTTAACAAACGATCCAGGAACCCACTCGAACGTGAACCTGGCATCGATAATGCTAAGCCCCCTCGGGGCACACTTACTCACCCCGAACGGCACAATTCACTTCATCGCGAATATTTCGATCCCGAACGGTCGTTATTTGAAATCACACTAAAACTGTAAATTCCTTTGCAGGACATCAACATGATATGAACATCCAGCCCATGGCATTACAAAAACAAGCCTCCCTACAACAAGGAAACAAAGCGCGACACATGCAAGCACGTGCCCCACTTTGGGGGGCAAATGTTGGGCGAATTCTCACCCAGAGGATCTCAAGACCAAGAAGTCACAAGTTTTACCCAGGCTCGCAACCTCCACCTCGTTCAGCAAACACAAGGCTCAACGTAAGCATAGGAGCCCATCTGGCATTCTCAGTGTACAAATCCATTCGGGCATGTGTCCATTCGGCATATCCTATGTCCCATTCGGCACGACCCATTCGGCAGCCATCAACCAACTTCATCCGGTCAAGCCCCATACCGAACCAGACCCTACCGGTCCAGTCACTACCGGTCCACCAGCCTTCATGCCCCTATGCCGAACCATGCTCCTCTCACGAACTCCACCGATCCACAAGCCTTCACCGAGCCTGGTTGGTACCGAACCAACTCACCTCCAAGACCGAACCAACTCACCTCCAAGACCGAACCAACTCCATGTAAACCCATTACCGAATGGCACATATCCACCCATCACCGGACCACCATAGCCGGACGAGGCTACCACCGGTCCAACCTCAGCACGGCCGAACCAAGGCTTCGCCGAACCAGAAGATTGCCAGTCCAGATTGCTCCAGCCCGGGCCCACCAGCAGCTATACACTTCCAAGACCCCTGCCCCCTACCTCACTCTATAAATAGAGGGGCAGGGGTACAACAATGGCAGACAAGTTTGAGAGCTCAAGCAAGGAAGGAACTTTCAAACTATTTTCATATACTCATATACGAAGCATTGTACTTGTAATCTGAAGGAAAGAAGATAATAACATATAAAGTGGACGTAGGCACATTCTGGCCGAACCACTATAAATCCGCGTGTCTTTTACATTTCAGCCCCTACTTCCTTTATATTTATATACTCATCTAAAATCATTGAAAATCACATATAATCAACTAAATAATACGACTTGGAGGTGTTTGTCCATTTTTTGTGCAAACAACGGCCATAACTTCTGGCTCGTTTAGAGTTACGGGAGCCATAACCTGTCAAAACGAAGGCCTCGATGAGTTATACGGCTTTGATGGCTTTCAGCCGTCAACGAATAGATTAATGCCCAAAAAGGACAACCCGAATCTCAATCGGGTCACGTAAGTTTTTTACCCTTCGTTTTTTCGACACGTGGATTTTTACGGCAAAACGGGATTACCGTTGCTGTTCTTCGATTTACCATCGCTGGAGAGTGGTGCACCATGGTACTATTCCGTTTCAAATTCATGCACGCATTTCTAAAAGCCGTACGACACTGTTTCGCCATTTCGTACGGATGTTGCACCTTGAACCGTGGATGTTGCACCCTGTAGATATCGATTATTCGGACGGGCATAACTTCTGGCTCGTTTAGAGTTACGGGAGCCATAACCTGTCAAAACAAAAGCCTCGATGAGTTCTATGGCTTTGAAAGCTTTCAGCCGTCAACGGATAGATTAATGCCCAAAAAGGACAACCCGAATCTCAATCGGGTCTCGTAAGTTTTTTACCCTTCGTTTTTTCGACACGTGGATTTTTACGGCAAAACGTGATAACCGTGGCCCGTCTTCGATTTACCATCGCTGGAGAGTGGTGCACCATGGTACGGTTCCATTTCAAATCCATGCACGCATTACTAAAGGTCGTACGGCACTGTTTCTCCATTTCGGACGGATGTTGCACCTTGCACCGTGGATGTTGCACCTTGTAGATATCGATTATTCGGACGGCCATAACTTCTGGCTCGTTTAGAGTTACGGGAGCCATAACCTGTCAAAACGAAGGCCTTGATGAGTTCTACGGCTTTGACAGCTTTCAGCCGTCAACGGATAGACTAATGCCCAAAAAGGACAACCCGAATCTCAATCGGGTCTCGTAAGGTTTTTACCCTTCGTTTTTTCGACACGTGGATTTTTACGGTAAAACGGGAATACCGTGGCCCGTCTTCGACTTCCCATCGCTGAAGAGTGGTTCACCATGGTACTATTCCGTTTCAAATCCATGCACGCATTAAGGTCGTACGGCACTGTTTCGCCATTTCGGACGGATGTTGCACCTAGCACCATGGATGCTGCACCCTGTAGATTTCGATTATTCGGACGGCCATAAATTCTGGCTCGTTTAGAGTTACGGGAGGCATAACCTTTCAAAACAAAGGCCTCAATGAGTTCTATGGCTTTGACATCTATCAGCCGTCAACGGATAGATTAATGCCCAAAAAGGACAACCCGAATCTCAATCGGGTCTCGTAAGTTTTTTACCCTTCGTTTTTTCGACACGTGGATTTTTACGGTAAAACGGGATTACGGTGGCTGGTCTTCGATTTACCATCGCTGGAGAGTGGTGCACTGTGGTACTGTTCCGTTTCAAATCCATGCACGCATTTCTAAAGGCCGTACGACACTATTTCGCCATTTCGGACGGATGTTACACCTTGCACCGTGGATGTTGTACCCTGTAGATATCGATTATTCAGACGGCCATAACTTATGGCTCGTTTAGAGTTACGGGATCCATAACCTGTCAAAACGAAGGCCTCGATGAGTTCTATGGCTTTTACAGCTTTCAGCCGTCAATACGTAGATTAATGCCCAAAAAGGACAACCCAAATCTCAATCGGGTCTCGTAATATTTTTACCCTTCGTTTTTTCGACACGTGGATTTTTACGGTATAACGGGATTACCGTGGCCCGTCTTCGACTTCCCGTCGCTGAAGAGTGGTGCACCATGGTACTGTTCCACTTCAAATCCATGCACGCATTACTAAAAGTCGTACGACACTGTTTCTCCATTTCGGACGGATGTTGCACCTTGCAGCGTGGATGTTGCACCCTGTAGATATCGATTATTCGGACGGCCATAACTTCTGGCTCGTTTAGAGTTACGGGAGCCATAACCTGTCAAAACGAAGGCCTCGATGAGTTATACGGCTTTGATGGCTTTCAGCCGTCAACGAATAGATTAATGCCCAAAAAGGACAACCCGAATCTCAATCGGGTCACGTAAGTTTTTTACCCTTCGTTTTTTCGACACGTGGATTTTTACGGCCAAACGGGATTACCGTGGCTGTTCTTCGTTTTACCATCGCTGGAGAGTGGTGCACCATGGTACTGTTCCGTTTCAAATTCATGCACGCATTTCTAAAAGCCGTACGACACTGTTTCGCCATTTCGTACGGATGTTGCACCTTGCACCGTGGATGTTGCACCCTGTAGATATCGATATTTCGGACGGGCATAACTTCTGGCTCGTTTAGAGTTACGGGAGCCATAACCTGTCAAAACAAAAGCCTCGATGAGTTCTACGGCTTTGAAAGCTTTCAGCCGTCAACGGATAGATTAATGCCCAAAAAGGACAACCCGAATCTCAATCGGGTTTCGTAAGTTTTTTACCCTTCGTTTTTTCGACACGTGGATTTTTACGGTAAAACAGGATTACCGTGGCCCGTCTTCGATTTACCATCGCTGGAGAGTGGTGCACCATGGTACTGTTCCGTTTCAAATCCATGCACGCATTACTAAAGGTCGTACGGCACTGTTTCTCCATTTTGGACGGATGTTGCACCTTGCACCGTGGATGTTGCACCGTGTAGATATCGATTATTCGGACGGCCATAACTTCTGGCTCGTTTAGAGTTACGGGAGCCATAACCTGTCAAAACGAAGGCCTCGATGAGTTCTACGGCTTTGATAGCTTTCAGCCGTCAACGGATAGATTAATGCCGAAAAAGGACAACCCGAATCTCAATCGGGTCTCGTAAGTTTTTTACCCATCGTTTTTTCGACACGTGGATTTTTACGGTAAAACGGGAATACCGTGGCCCGTCTTCGACTTCCCATCGCTGAAGAGTGGTTCACCATGGTACTGTTCCGTTTCAAATCCATGCACGCTGTTTGCGCCAAAATTGGTCACAAACACCCAAAGTCGTGAAAGCACCCGTTTACGTACTCAAATCAATAACGATTAACACAGAACTCAGCAACAATCAATATATAATTCAGCTCTAATCAACAAATCACAATAATTCACGAACAACAATCACAAACACAGGATTTATAGTGGTTCGGCGTTCGCGCCTACGTCCACTTTGAAGGTTTTCTCTTTATTGCTTTGCTTGATTAAATCGATTACAATGGATTACAGCCGACAATTGCTTTGAAATCTGAATACAACAGCGACTCTGATAGTTAAACTTGAATCCGGCAGAGTCTTGGCGTTCAATGGCGGAAAAGATCCCCCTTTCTGAAGGCTTCAGGGTGCTATTTATAGGCGTTGGAGGCCCAGATCTTGCTGAAACTTCGTGAGACTTCTTCTGGCACGTGAGTGGGCCCACGCGACCGACCCCACCAAGTTTCGTCTCGATCGGACATCGGTTCGAAGTGATTTCGAACCCATCAAGGAACGGTCCAATCGAGCTGAAACTTGGCAGGAACAATCTTTACCTCATATGGAAGCTACTGTGAAAATTTGGTTGCATTTGGATTAGTAGGTTAGGAGATATCTTGGGTTCGAATTAGACTTCATGGCCAGGCTGCTTGTTTCGAACCCATTGCGTTCGAACCGATAGGTTCGAAACCATCACAGCACGCGACTTCGTGGTGACGTGGAGCGCAGACTTCGAATCGATCCGGACTTCACTCCGTGTTGACCGCTTCGACTCCATATATCTCGGCGCATTCGAACCGATGGAAGACACGTCATCGTGATTGGTTGACTTAGTGGGTTCGAATGGAGCTACACAGGATGGGTTCGAAGATGGATGGATTCGAGGCATGGCTCACGGAAGGGTTCGAAGCAGGGTTCTGCGATGGGTTCGAAGTAAGGCTTTGTGATGGGTTCGAACCAGTTGGGTTCGAAGTAAGGCTTTGTGATGGGTTCGAACCAGTTGGGTTCGAAGTGGAGTCGAGGCCGATGGTTTCGGGTGTGGCGTGGCAGTGCTTATTGGTTCGAAAGCAGGTGGTTTCGAACTAGATGGGTTCGAAACGATGGGTTCGAACACCATCGATTCGAACTGAGGCATAGGCTTATGGATTCGAGGCGCAGCCTTATCTCTTGGTTTAGAAATAGGTTGAGGGGGATGGGTTCGAACATAGGAAAGGTAATGGGTTCGAACCAGACAACGCCCATTCCTCTTAACCTGAATCCATCATATCTCGAGCATACGACCTCGGATTGGCTTGAAATTTGGAATGCAGATTCCTATGATCTTTCTTGTCGTGTCCTATCAATTGTGGCTTGTTCCGGACTCGGACAAAATTCATCGATATCCATAGCTAAGTGAAGTATAACCAATCTCTGAGATGGACTGTTTCCCGTTTTCGACCAATCTTGTGGCATCACGGCTTTGTCAAAAAGCGGGATAACACTTTGCCCCCCAAAACATGCCTTGCTGTAGGAAGGTGTGTTTTGTAATGCCTTGAGTTGGATGTTCGTATCCGATTATCAACCTGCAAAGAACTCAATAGTTTCATATGTCCTCAAATGACGATCGTTCGGGATCGAGCCATTTGGGATGAAGTGCGGCCGTTCATGGTCAAGCGCTCAACTTCAAATGACGATCGTTCGTGATCGAGTCATTCGAGGGGAAGTGCGACCGTGCACGGTCGAGCGTACAAATGCATGCTTCGATCGTTCGGGATCGTATGCCGCTTGAAGTGAATCGGGACCGTTCGCGGTCCGTGCCGTTCGTGGCATAAGATGGAATAGGACCGTTCGCGGTCGATGCCGTTCGCGGCGAATGATGAGATGGGACCGTTCGCGGTCGACTGCCGTTCGTGGCAAATGATGATCGTTCGCGACCAAGTGCCGTTCAAGGCGAATGGTGACCGTTCGAGGTCGGTTTTCATAATCAGTGAGCCATGACCGTTCGCGATCAATGGCGTTCGAGGCAGGAAGCGATCGTTCGCGATCGTGTGCCGTTCGAGGAGGAGGGTGATCGTTCGCGATCGGGTTTCGGACCTCAAGTGACGACCGTTCGCGATCAAGCCATTTGAGGTAAGGCGAGTTATGACTGTTCGAAGTCGGGTGCCGTTCGAGGCGGATTGTGACCGTTCGAGGTCGGATGCCGTTTGAGGCGAATTGTGTGTGTGCCCGGGAGGGCTTGGTGTTATCGATGCCAGGGTCACGTTCGGGTGAGTTCCTGGATCGTTTATAGGGGCGGTTCATCGCCGTCTCAGAGCATACCTAAGGACCGCTCGCGACCCTGTACATGTGCAAGCAGCCTAGCCATTTCAAAGTTATCAGAATCAAATATCTATTAAACGAATGAGTTCCAAAAACAATTGTCCAAACAAACAAAGTTCAAATGTTCAAATCAAAAGGAAATGAAAGTAAAGCATGGATGTCAAAGTGTAAGTTCCCACTACGAAACGGTTGATGATCACTCAGAGCATGTCTGGAGATCGTTCGCGATCTCGCACATGTGTAAATGATTTAAATGCGGTAGTGGAAGCTTACAACTTGTTCATCGTTATTTCATTCAGTTGATAACCAAACGGTGCCTTGATTCAGGATCGCCTCTAGCTGACGTGGATGGTGGTCGCTCTGGTTCCGCCACAGGAGCTCGCCTCCTTACATACTGAGGGAGCATACCGTTCCTGATATGCCCTTCCACCTCATCCTTCAGGTGCCTACAATCATTAGTAGTATGACCATTTAATTCATGGAATACACAGAACTTATCTGATTTCCTTTCGTCTGAGGTAGGATCTCTTCGCATTGGCCTACGATACGGAATCTGTTCTTTGGTATCCTGGTAAATTCGCTCCAGGCTCTCGTTCAACTCAGTGTAGGTGGTGAATCGCGGCTCCCTCCGTTGCCGCTTTGATCTGTCTCTGTCATTCTCAATCTTTCTTTTACCTTTATCTTTGTCCGAGTCCCTTCTAGGGGCGTCTTTGAGTGCAAAAATTTCTATCCCATCTCCTTCTTCTCTCTCGGCATTCGCATCTTCTAATCGTAAAAACTTTTCCGCTTCATGATAGAATTCCTCTAGATCAATGGGTGGATCTTTAGTCAATGAATTCTTGAACTCTGTGCCGTCAGCTATTCCGGACACAGCTGCCATGACCACCATGGACGGATCCGCTCTATCCACTGAAGCTGCTGCTGCATTAAATCGTGCTAGATAACTTCTCAAGGTCTCTCCGGCCTTCTGCTTTAGGGTTGCCAGAGTCATCACGTTCTTGGGTCTGGTAATATGAACCCTGAATTGCCTCATAAATCTCTCCACTAAACCATTCCATGTTCCGATGGATCCATTCTCCAACTGTCTAAACCATAGTGCAGCGATATCTGTCAAGTACAATGGAAAACACCGGGCCATAACCTCCTCCGATGCCCCCAGCACTTCCATATGCCTTATATATTTTGTCAGATGGACCGTGGGGTCCGTTCTCCCGTCATACATATCCAATGATGGTAGTTTGAAATCAGGTGGGTTCCTAGCTTGCCTGATTGCTGAAGTAAAAGGACTTCTATTGACATCTTCCAGATCTTTGTTCACCATACCGCCTCTCAAAGCTCTCCTAACTATTCCTGCTAATCGGTCACTGTCTCCGAGATGTAATCCTTGCTCACTACTTCCAACCTGCCCCCCGAGTTCACGAGGTAACTCCGGGATCTGCCCCCTTGACTGAGCGTTCGCATCTCTACTACTACCGGGTTGCGCAGATGCTCCTCTTTCTCTTTCCGAAACTGGATCAACGTTCTCCAAGGGTGTGCCCCCTAATCCAGGTGCTACTCCGGATGGTCCTGCTCCGTTCTGGACTCCATTGGCTTCCCTATTCTGTGCTCCGAGCTGTCCTATCTGATGGAGTAAACTCTGGATCATTTCCTCTTGCCTCTTCATCATAGTTTCCATCTCGTCCCTAGTAATGTATATTGATGGTTGATTTGCTCCTGAGGAAGCCTCTTGGCTTCCCTGTGGTTCACTTCTTTCAGTCCTTGGTCTCCTACTCGATTGCCTTGCCATAATTCCTAAATCTGAATTTCTGAACTTTCAAATCCAACTCCTTCCTGAATTAGCTTCTCAGTGAAAGCACCAAAATGTTTGCGCCAAAATTGGTCACAAACACCCAAAGTCGTGAAAGCACCCGTTTACGTACTCAAATCAATAACGATTAACACAGAACTCAGCAACAATCAATATATAATTCAGCTCTAATCAACAAATCACAATAATTCACGAACAACAATCACAAACACAGGATTTATAGTGGTTCGGCGTTCGCGCCTACGTCCACTTTGAAGGTTTTCTCTTTATTGCTTTGCTTGATTAAATCGATTACAATGGATTACAGCCGACAATTGCTTTGAAATCTGAATACAACAGCGACTCTGATAGTTAAACTTGAATCCGGCAGAGTCTTGGCGTTCAATGGCGGAAAAGATCCCCCTTTCTGAAGGCTTCAGGGTGCTATTTATAGGCGTTGGAGGCCCAGATCTTGCTGAAACTTCGTGAGACTTCTTCTGGCACGTGAGTGGGCCCACGCGACCGACCCCACCAAGTTTCGTCTCGATCGGACATCGGTTCGAAGTGATTTCGAACCCATCAAGGAACGGTCCAATCGAGCTGAAACTTGGCAGGAACAATCTTTACCTCATATGGAAGCTACTGTGAAAATTTGGTTGCATTTGGATTAGTAGGTTAGGAGATATCTTGGGTTCGAATTAGACTTCATGGCCAGGCTGCTTGTTTCGAACCCATTGCGTTCGAACCGATAGGTTCGAAACCATCACAGCACGCGACTTCGTGGTGACGTGGAGCGCAGACTTCGAATCGATCCGGACTTCACTCCGTGTTGACCGCTTCGACTCCATATATCTCGGCGCATTCGAACCGATGGAAGACACGTCATCGTGATTGGTTGACTTAGTGGGTTCGAATGGAGCTACACAGGATGGGTTCGAAGATGGATGGATTCGAGGCATGGCTCACGGAAGGGTTCGAAGCAGGGTTCTGCGATGGGTTCGAAGTAAGGCTTTGTGATGGGTTCGAACCAGTTGGGTTCGAAGTAAGGCTTTGTGATGGGTTCGAACCAGTTGGGTTCGAAGTGGAGTCGAGGCCGATGGTTTCGGGTGTGGCGTGGCAGTGCTTATTGGTTCGAAAGCAGGTGGTTTCGAACTAGATGGGTTCGAAACGATGGGTTCGAACACCATCGATTCGAACTGAGGCATAGGCTTATGGATTCGAGGCGCAGCCTTATCTCTTGGTTTCGAAATAGGTTGAGGGGGATGGGTTCGAACATAGGAAAGGTAATGGGTTCGAACCAGACAACGCCCATTCCTCTTAACCTGAATCCATCATATCTCGAGCATACGACCTCGGATTGGCTTGAAATTTGGAATGCAGATTCCTATGATCTTTCTTGTCGTGTCCTATCAATTGTGGCTTGTTCCGGACTCGGACAAAATTCATCGATATCCATAGCTAAGTGAAGTATAACCAATCTCTGAGATGGACTGTTTCCCGTTTTCGTCCAATCTTGTGGCATCACGGCTTTGTCAAAAAGCGGGATAACACACGCATTAAGGTCGTACGACACTGTTTCGCCATTTCGGACGGATGTTGCACCTAGCACCGTGGATGCTGCACCCTGTAGATTTCGATTATTCGGACGGCCATAAATTATGGCTCGTTTAGAGTTACGGGAGCCATAACCTTTCAAAACAAAGGCCTCAATGAGTTCTACGGCTTTGACATCTTTCAGCCGTCAACGGATAGATTAATGCCCAAAAAGGACAACCCGAATCTCAATCGGGTCTCGTAAGTTTTTTACCCTTTGTTTTTTCGACACGTGGATTTTTACGGTAAAACGGGATTACGGTGGCTGGTCTTCGATTTACCATCGCTGGAGAGTGGTGCACCGTGGTACTGTTCCGTTTCAAATCCATGCACGCATTTCTAAAGGCCGTACGGCACTATTTCGCCATTTCGGACGGATGTTACACCTTGCACCGTGGATGTTGCACCCTGTAGATATCGATTATTCAGACGGCCATAACTTATGGCTCGTTTAGAGTTACGGGATCCATAACCTGTCAAAACGAAGGCCTCGATGAGTTCTACGGCTTTTACAGCTTTCAGCCGTCAATGCGTAGATTAATGCCCAAAAACGACAACCCGAATCTCAATCGGGTCTCGTAATATTTTTACCCTTCGTTTTTTCGACACGTGGATTTTTACGGTATAACGGGATTACCGTGGCCCGTCTTCGACTTCCCGTCGCTGAAGAGTGGTGCACCATGGTACTGTTCCACTTCAAATCCATGCACGCATTACTAAAAGTCGTACGACACTGTTTCGCCATTTCGGACGGATGTTGCACCTTGCACCGTGGATGTTGCACCCTGTAGATATCGATTATTCGGACGGCCATAACTTCTGGCTCGTTTAGAGTTACGGGAGCCATAACCTGTCAAAACGAAGGCCTCGATGAGTTATACGGCTTTGATGGCTTTCAGCCGTCAACGAATAGATTAATGCCCAAAAAGGACAACCCGAATCTCAATCGGGTCACGTAAGTTTTTTACCCTTCGTTTTTTCGACACGTGGATTTTTACGGCCAAACGGGATTACCGTGGCTATTCTTCGATTTACCATCGCTGGAGAGTGGTGCACCATGGTACTTTTCCATTTCAAATTCATGCACGCATTTCTAAAAGCCGTACGACACTGTTTCGCCATTTCGTACGGATGTTGCACCTTGCACCGTGGATGTTGCACCCTGTAGATATCGATTATTCGGACGCGCATAACTTCTGGCTCGTTTAGAGTTACGGGAGCCATAACCTGTCAAAACAAAAGCCTCGATGAGTTCTACGGCTTTGAAAGCTTTTAGCCGTCAACGGATAGATTAATGCCCAAAAAGGACAACCCGAATCTCAATCGGGTTTCGTAAGTTTTTTACCCTTCGTTTTTTCGACACGTGGATTTTTACGGTAAAATAGTATTACCGTGGCCCGTCTTCGATTTACCATCGCTGGAGAGTGGTGCACCATGGTACTGTTCCGTTTCAAATCCATGCACGCATTACTAAAGGTCGTATGGCACTGTTTCGCCATTTCGGACGGATGTTGCACCTGGCACCGTGGATGTTGCACCCTGTAGATATCGATTATTCGGACGGCCATAACTTCTGGCTCGTTTAGAGTTACGGGAGCCATAACCTGTCAAAACGAAGGCCTCGATGAGTTCTACATCTTTGACAGCTTTCAGCCGTCAACGAATAAATTAATGCCCAAAAAAGACAACCCGAATCTCAATCGGGTCACGTAAGTTTTTTACCCTTCGTTTTTTCGACACGTGGATTTTTACGGTAAAACGGGATTACCGTGGCTCGTCTTCGATTTACCATCGCTGGAGAGTGGTGCACCATGGTACTGTTCCGTTTCAAATCCATGCACGCATTTCTAAAAGTCGTACGGTTTTGTTTCGCCATTTCGGACGAATGTTGCACCTTGCACCGTGGATGTTGCACCCTGTAGATGTCGATTAATCGGACGGGCATAACTTCTGGCTCGTTTAGAGTTACGGGAGCCATAACCTGTCAAAACGAAGGCCTCGATGAGTTCTACGGCTTTGACAGCTTTTAGCCATCAACGGATATATTAATGCCCAAAAAGGACAACCCGAATCTCAATCGGGTCTCGTAAGTTTTTTACCCTTCGTTTTTTCGACGTGGGGATTTTTACGGTAAAACGGGATTACGGTGGCTGGTCTTCGATTTACCATCGCTGGAGAGTGGTGCACCATGGTACTGTTCCGTTTCAAATCCATGCACGCATTTCTAAAAGTCGTTCGGCACTGTTTCGCCATTTCGGACGGATGTTGCACCTTGCACCGTGGATGTTGCACCCTGTAGATATCGATTATTCGGACGACCATAACTTCTGGCTCGTTTAGAGTTACAAAAGCCATAACCTGTCAAAACAAAAGCCTCGATGAGTTCTACGGCTTTGACAGCTTTCAGCCGTCAACGGATAGATTAATGCCCAAAAAGGACAACCCGAATCTCAATCGGGTCACGTAAGTTTTTTACCCATCATTTTTTCGACACGTGGATTTTTACGGTAAAACGGGATTACCGTGGCCCGTCTTCGATTTACCATCGCTGGAGAGTGGTGCACCATGGTACTGTTCCGTTTCAAATCCATGCACGCGTTTCTAAAAGTCGTACGACACTGTTTCGCCATTTCGGACGGATGTTGCACCTTGCACCGTGGATGTTGCACCCTGTAGATATCGATTATACGGACGGGAATAACTTCTGGCTCGTTTAGAATTACGGGAGCCGCAACCTGTCAAAACGAAGGCCTCGATGAGTTCTACGGCTTTGACAGCTTTCAGCCATCAACGGATGGGTTAATGCCCAAATAGGACAACCCGAATCTAAATCGGGTCTCCTAAGTTTTTTACCCTTCGTTTTTTCGACACGTGGATTTTAACGGTAAAACGGGATTACGGTGGCCCGTCTTCGACTTTCCATCACTGAAGAGTGGTGCACCGTGGTACTGTTCCATTTCAAATCCATGCACGCATTTCTAAAGGTCGTACGGCACTGTTTCGCCATTTCGGATGGATGTTGCACCTTGCACCGTGGATGTTGCACCCTGTAGATATCGATTATTCGGACGGCCATAACATCTGCCTCGTTTAGAGCTACGGGAGACATAACCTGTCGAAACGAAGGCTTCGATGAGTTCTACGGCTTTGACAGCTTTCAGCCGTCAACGGATAGATTAATGCCCAAAAAGGACAACCCGAATCTCAATCGGGTCTCGTAAGTTTTTTACCCTTCGTTTTTTCGACACGTGGATTTTTACGGCAAAACGGGATTACCGTGGCCCGTCTTCGATTTACCATCGCTGGAGAGTGGTGCACCATGGTACTGTTCCGTTTCAAATCCATGCACGCATTACTAAAGGTCGTACGGCACTGTTTCGCCAATTCGGACGGATGTTGCACCTTGCACCGTGGATGTTGCACCCTGTAGATATCGATTATTCGGACGGCCATAACTTCTGGCTCGTTTAGAGTTACGGGAGCCATAACCTGTCAAAACGAAGGCCTCGATGAGTTCTACGGCTTTGACAGCTTTCAGCCGTCAACGGATAGATTAATGCCCAAATAGGACAACCCGAATCTCAATCGGGTCTCGTAAGTTTTTTACCCTTCGTTTTTTCGACACGTGGATTTTTACGGTAAAACGAAATTATGGTGGCCCGTCTTCGACTTCCCATCGCTGAAGAGTGGTGCACCATGGTACAGTTCTATTTCAAATCCATGCACGCATTACTAAAGGTCGTACGGCACTGTTTCACCATTTCGGACGGATGTTGCACCTTGCACCATGGATGTTGCACCCTGTACATATCGATTATTCGGACGGCCATAACTTCTGACTCGTTTAGAGTTACGGGAGCCATAACCTGTCAAAATGAAGGCCTCCATGAGTTCTACGGCTTTGATAGTTTTCAGCGATCAACGAATAGATTAATTCCCAAAAAGGACAACCTGAATCTCAATCGGGTCACGTACGTTTTTTACCCTTCGTTTTTTCGACACGTGGATTTTTACGGCAAAACGGGATTACCGTGGCTGGTCTTCGATTTACCATCGCTGGAGAGTGGTGCACCATGGTACAGTTCCGTTTCAAATCCATGCATGCATTTCTAAAAGTCGTACGGCACTGTTTCGGCATTTTGGACGGATGTTGCACCTTGCACCGTGGATGTTGCACCCTGTAGATATCGATTATTCGGATGGGCATAACTTCTGGCTCGTTTAGAGCTACGGGAGCCATAACCTGTCAAAAGAAAGGCCCCGATAAGTTCTACGGCTTTGACAGCTTTCAGCCATCAACGGATATATTAATACCCAAAAAGGATAACCCGAATCTCAATCGGGTCTCGTAAGTTTTTTACCCTTCGTTTTTTCGACAAGTGGATTTTTACGGCAAAACGGGATTACCGTGGCTGGTCTTCGATTTACCATCGCTGGAGAGTGGTGCACCATGGTACTGTTCCGTTTCAAATCCATGCACGCATTTCTAAAAGTCGTACGGCACTGTTTCGCCATTTCGGACGGATGTTGCACCTTGCACCGTGGATGTTGCACCATGTAGACATCGATTATTCGGACGGCCATAACTTCTGGCACGTTTAGAGTTACGGGAGCCATAACCTGTCAAAACGAAGGCCTCGATGAGTTCTTCACAGCTTTCAGCCATCAACGGATTGATTAATGCCCAAAGAGGACAACACGAATCTCAATCGGGTCTCGTAAGTTTTTTACCCTTCGTTTTTTCGACACGTGGATTTTTACGGCAAAACGGGATTACCGTGGCTGGTCTTCGATTTACCATCGCTGGAGAGTGGAGCACCATGGTACTGTTCCGTTTCAAATCCATGCACGCATTACTAAAGGTCGTACGGCACTGTTTCGCCATTTCGGACGGATGTTGCACCCTGCACCGTGGATGTTGCACCCTGTAGATATCGATTATTCGGACGGCCATAATCTGTCAAAACGAAGGCCTCGATGAGTTCTACGGCATAGACAGCTTTCAGCCATCAACGGATAGATTAATGCCCAAAAAGGACAACCCGAATCTCAATCGGGTCTCGTAAGTTTTTTACCCTTCGTTTTTTCGACACGTGGATTTTTACGGCAAAACGGGATTACCGTTGCCCGTCTTCGATTTACCATCGCTGGAGAGTGGTGCACCATGGTACCGTTTCAAATCCATGCACGCATTAATAAAGGTCGTACGGCACTATTTCGCCATTTCGGACGGATGTTGCACCATGCACCGTGGATGTTGCACCCTGTAGATATCGATTATTCGGACGGCCATAACTTCTGGCTCGTTTAGTGTTACGAGAGCCATAACCTGTCAAAACGAAGGCCTCGATGAGTTCTACGGCTTTGACAGCTTTCAGCCATCAACGAGTAGATTAATGCCCGAAAAGGACAACCCGAATCTCAATCGGGTCACGTAAGTTTTTTACCCTTTGTTTTTTCGGCACGTGGATTTTTACGGTAAAACGGGATTACCGTGGCCCGTCTTTGGTTTACCATCGCTGGAGAGTGGTGCACCATGGTACTGTTCAGTTTCAAATCCATGCACGCATTTCTAAAAGTCGTACGGCACTGTTTCGCCATTTCGGACGGATGTTGCACCTTGCACCGTGGATGTTGCACCCTGTAGATATCGATTATTCGGACGGCCATAACTTCTGGCTCGTTTAGAGTTACGGGATACATAACCTGTCAAAACGAAGGCCTCGATGAGTTCTACAGCTTTGACAGCTTTCAGCCATCAACGGATAGATTAATGCCTAAAAAGTACAACCCGAATCTCAATCGGGTCTCGTAAGTTTTTTACCCTTCGTTTTTTCGACACGTGGACTTTTACGGGAAAACGGGATTACGGTGGCCCGTCTTCGATTTACCATCGCTGGAGAGTGGTGCACCATGGTAGTGTTCCATTTCAAATCCATGCACGCATTACTAAAGGTCGTACGGCACTGTTTCTCCATTTCGGACGGATGTTGCACCTTGCACCGTGGATGTTGCACCCTATAGATATCGATAATTTGGACGGGAATAACTTCTGGCTCGTTTAGAGTTACGGGAGCCATAACCTGTCAAAACGAAGGCCTCGATGAGTTCTACGGCTTCGACAGCTTTCAGCCGTCAACGGATAGATTAATGCCCAAAAAGGACAGCCGGAATCTCAATCGGGTCTCGTAAGTTTTTTACCCTTCGTTTTTTCGACACGTGGATTTTTACGGCAAAACGGGATTACCGTGGCTGGTCTTTGATTTACCATCGCTGGAGAGTGGTGCACCATGGTACTGTTTCGTTTCAAATCCATGCCCGCATTTCTAAAAGTCATACGGCACTGTTTCGCCATTTCGGACGGATATTGCACCATGCACCGTGGATGTTGCGCCCTGTAGATATCGATTATTCGGACGGGGATAACTTCTGGCTCGTTTAGAGTTACGGAAGCCATAATCTGTCAAAACGAAGGCCTCGATGAGTTCTACGGCTTAGACAGCTTTCAGCCATCAACGGATAGATTAATGCCCAAAAAGGACAACCCGAATCTCAATCGGGTCTCGTAAGTTTTTTACCCTTCGTTTTTTCGACACGTGGATTTTTACGGCAAAACGGGATTACCGTGGCCCGTCTTCGATTTACCATCGCTGGAGAGTGGTGCACCATGGTACCGTTTCAAATCCATGCACGCATTAATAAAGGTCGTACGGCACTATTTCGCCATTTCGGACGGATGTTGCACCATGCACCGTGGATGTTGCACCCTGTAGATATCGATTATTCGGACGGCCATAACTTCTGGCTCGTTTAGTGTTACGAGAGCCATAACCTGTCAAAACGAAGGCCTCGATGAGTTCTACGGCTTTGACAGCTTTCAGCCATCAACGAGTAGATTAATGCCCGAAAAGGACAACCCGAATCTCAATCGGGTCACGTAAGTTTTTTACCATTTGTTTTTTCGGCACGTGGATTTTTAAGGTAAAACGGGATTACCGTGGCCCGTCTTTGGTTTACCATCGCTGGAGAGTGGTGCACCATGGTACTGTTCCGTTTCAAATCCATGCACGCATTTCTAAAAGTCGTACGGCACTGTTTCGCCATTTCGGACGGATGTTGCACCTTGCACCGTGGATGTTGCACCCTGTAGATATCGATTATTCGGACGGCCATAACTTCTGGCTCGTTTAGAGTAACGGGAGCCATAACCTGTCAAAACGAAGGCCTCGATGAGTTCTACGGCTTTCACAGCATTCAACCGTCAACGGATAGATTAATAACCAAAAAGGACAACCCGAATCTCAATCGGGTCTCGTAAGTTTTTTACCGTTCGTTTTTTCGACACGTGGATTTTTACGGCAAACGGGATTACCGTGGCTGTTCTTCGATTTACCATCGCTGGAGAGTGGTGCACCATGGTACTGTTCCGTTTCAAATCCATGCACGCATTTCTAAAAGTCGTACGGCACTGTTTCGCCATTTCGGACGGATGTTGCACCTTGCACCGTGGATGTTGCACCCTGTAGATATCGATTATTTGGACGGCCATAACTTCTGGCTCGTTTAGAGTAACGGGAGCCATAACCTGTCAAAACGAAGGCCTCGATGAGTTCTACGGCTTTCACAGCTTTCAGCCGTCAACGGATAGATTAATGCCCAAAAAGGACAACACGAATCTCAATCGGGTCTCGTAAGTTTTTTACCCTTCGTTTTTTCGACACGTGGATTTTTACGGCAAAACGGGATTACCGTGGACCGTCTTCGATTTACCATCGCTGGAGAGTGGTGCACCATGGTACTGTTCCGTTTCAAATCCATCGCTGGAGAGTGGATGTTGCACCCTCTAGATATCGATTATTTGGACGGGCATAACTTCTGACTCTATTCTAAAAGTCGTACGACATTGTTTCTCCATTTCGGACGGATGTTGCACCTTGCACCGTGGATGTTGCACCTTGTAGATATCGATTATTCGGACGGCCATAACTTCTGGCTCGTTTAGAGTTACGGGAGCCATAACCTGTCAAAACGAAGGCCTCGATGAGTTCTACGGCTTTGAAAGCTTTCAGCCGTCAACGGATAGATTAATGCCCAACAAGGACAACTCGAATCTCAATCGGGTCTCGTAAGTTTTTTACCGTTCGTTTTTTCGACACGTGGATTTTTACGGCAAAACGGGATTACCGTGGCTGGTCTTCGATTTACCATCGCTGGAGAGTGGTGCACCATTGTACTGTTTCGTTTCTAATCCATGCACGCATTTCTAAAAGTCGTACGGCACAGTTTCTCCATTTCGGACGGATATTGCACCTTGCACCGTGGATGTTGCGCCCGGTAGATTTCGATTATTTGGACGGCCATAACTTCTGGCTCGTTTAGAGTTACGGGAGCCATAACCTGTCAAAACGAAGGCCTCGATGAGTTCTACGGCTTAGACAGCTTTCAGCCGTCAACGGATAGATTAATGCCCAAAAAGGACAATCCGATTCCCAATCGGGTCTCGTAAGTTTTTTACCCCTCATTTTTTCGACACGTGGACTTTTACGGCAAAACGGGATTACCATGGCCCGTCTTCAATTTACCATCGCTGGAGAGTGGTGCACCATGGTACTGTTCCGTTTCAAATCCATGCACGCATTACTAAAGGTCGTACGGCACTGTTTCTCCATTTCGGACGGATGTTGCACCTTGCACCGTGGATGTTGCACCCTGTAGATATCGATAATTTGGACGGGAATAACTTATGGCTCGTTTAGAATTACGGGAGCCATAACCTGTCAAAACGAAGGCCTCGATGAGTTCTACGGCTTCGACAGCTTTCAGCCGTCAACGGATAGATTAATGCCCAAAAAGGACAGCCCGAATCTCAATCGGGTCTCGTAAGTTTTTTACCCTTCGTTTTTTCGACACGTGGATTTTTGCGGCAAACGGGATTACCGTGGCTGTTCTTCGATTTACCATCGCTGGAGAGTGGTGCACCATGGTACTGTTCCGTTTCAAATCCATGCACGCATTTCTAAAAGTCGTACGGCACTGTTTCGCCATTTCGGACAGATGTTGCACCTTGCACCGTGGATGTTGCACCCTGTAGATATCGATTATTCGGACGGCCATAACGTCTGGCTCGTTTAGAGTTACGGAAGCCATAACCTTTCAAAACGAAGGCCTCGATGAGCTCTACGGCTTTGACGGCTTTCAGCCGTCAACGGATAGATTAATGCCCAAAAAGGACAATCCGAATCTCAATCGGGTCTCGTAAGTTTTTTACCCTTCGTTTTTTCGACACGTGGATTTTTACGGCAAAACGGGATTACCGTGGCCCGTCTTCGATTTACCATCGCTGGAGAGTGGTCCACCATGGTACTGTTCCGTTTCAAATCCATGCACGCATTAATAAAGGTCGTACGGCACTGTTTCGCCATTTCGGACGGATGTTGCACCTTGCACCGTGGATGTTGCACCCTGTAGATGTCGATTATTCGGACGGTCATAACTTCTGGCTCGTTTAGAGTTACGGGAGCCATAACCTGTCAAAACGAAGGCCTCGATGAGTTCTACGGCTTTGACAGCTTTCAGCCGTCAGAATATACATTAATGCCCAAAAAGGACAACCCGAATCTCAATCGGGTCGCGTAAATTTTTTACCCTTCGTTTTTTCGGCACGTGGATTTTTACGGTAAAACGGGATTACCGTGGCCCGTCTTTGATTTACCATCGCTAGAGAGTGGTGCACCATGGTACTGTTCCTTTTCAAATCCATGCACGCATTTCTAAAAGTAGTACTGCACTGTTTCGCCATTTCGTACGGATGTTGCACCTTGCACCGTGGATGTTGCACCCTGTAGATATCGATTATTCGGACGGCCATAACTTCTGGCTCGTTTAGAGTAACGGGAGCCATAACCTGTCAAAACGAAGGCCTCGATGAGTTCTACGGCTTTCACAGCATTCAGCCGTCAACGGATAGATTAATGCCCAAAAAGGACAACCCGAATCTCAATCGGGTCTCGTAAGTTTTTTACCCTTCGTTTTTTCGACACGTGGATTTTTACGGCAAACGGGATTACCCTGGCTGTTCTTCGATTTACCATCGCTGGAGAGTGGTGCACCATGGTACTGTTCCGTTTCAAATCCATGCACGCATTTCTAAAAGTCGTACGGCACTGTTTCGCCATTTCGGACGGATGTTGCACCTTGCACCGTGGATGTTGCACCCTGTAGATATCGATTATTCGGACGGCCATAACTTCTGGCTCGTTTAGAGTAACGGGAGCCATAACCTGTCAAAACGAAGGCCTCGATGAGTTCTACGGCTTTCACAGCTTTCAGCCGTCAACGGATAGATTAATGCCCAAAAAGGACAACACGAATCTCAATCGGGTCTCGTAAGTTTTTTACCCTTCGTTTTTTCGACACGTGGATTTTTACGGCAAAACGGGATTACCGTGGACCGTCTTCGATTTACCATCGCTGGAGAGTGGTGCACCATGGTACTGTTCCGTTTCAAATCCATGCACACATTACTAAAGGTCGTACGGCATTGTTTCGCCATTTCGGATGGATGTTGCACCTTGCACCGTGGATGTTGCACCCTGTAGATATCGATTATTCGGACGGCCATAACTTCTGGCTCGTTTAGAGTTACGGGAGCCATAACCTGTCGAAACGAAGGCCTCGATGAGTTCTACGGCTTTGACAGCTTTCAGCCGTCCACGAAAAGATTAATGCCCAAAAAGGACAACCCGAATATCAATCGGGTCACGTAAGTTTTTTACCCTTCGTTTTTTCGGCACGTGGATTTTTATGGCAAAACGGGATTACCGTGGCCCGTCTGCGATTTACCATCGCTGGAGAGTGGTGAACCATGGTACTGTTCCGTTTCAAATCCATGCACGCATTTCTAAAAGTCGTACGGCACTGTTTTGCCTTTTCAGACGGATGTTGCACCTTGCACCGTGGATGTTGCACCATCTAGATATCGATTATTTGGACGGGCATAACTTCTGACTCTATTATAAAAGTCGTACGACACTGTTTCTCCATTTCGGACGGATGTTGCACCTTGCACCGTGGATGTTGCACCCTGTAGATATCGATTATTTGGACGGCCATAACTTCTGGCTCGTTTAGAGTTACGGGAGCCATAACCTGTCAAAACGAAGGCCTCGATGAGTTCTACGGCTTTGAAAGCTTTCATCCGTCAACGGATAGATTAATGCCCAACAAGGACAACTCGAATCTCAATCGGGTCTCGTAAGTTTTTTACCGTTCGTTTTTTCGACACGTGGATTTTTACGGCAAAACGGGATTACCGTGGCTGGTCTTCGATTTACCATCGCTGGAGAGTGGTGCACCATAGTACTGTTTCGTTTCAAATCCATGCACGCATTTCTAAAAGTCGTACGGCACAGTTTCTCCATTTCGGACGGATATTGCACCTTGCACCGTGGATGTTGCGCCCTGTAGATATCGATTAATCGGACGGCCATAACTTCTGGCTCGTTTAGAGTTACGAGAGCCATAACCTTTCAAAACGAAGGCCTCGATGAGTTCTACGGCTTAGACAGCTTTCAGCCGTCAACGGATAGATTAATGCCCAAAAAGGACAACCGATTCCCAATCGGGTCTCGTAAGTTTTTTACCCTTCGTTTTTTCGACACGTGGACTTTTACGGCAAAACGGGATTACCATGGCCCGTCTTCGATTTACCATCGCTGGAGAGTGGTGCACCATGGTACTGTTACGTTTCAAATCCATGCACGCATTACTAAAGGTCGTACGGCACTGTTTCTCCATTTCGGACGGATGTTGCACCTTGCACCGTGGATGTTGCACCCTGTAGATATCGATAATTTGGACGGGAATAACTTCTGGCTCGTTTAGAGTTACGGGAGCCATAACCTGTCAAAACGAAGGCCTCGATGAGTTCTACGGCTTCGACAGCTTTCAGCCGTCAACGGATAGATTAATGCCCAAAAAGGACAGCCCGAATCTCAATCGGGTCTCGTAAGTTTTTTACCCTTCGTTTTTTCGACACGTGGATTTTTACGGCAAACGGGATTACCGTGGCCCGTCTTCGACTTCCCATCGCCGGAGAGTGGTGCACCATGGTACTGTTCCGTTTCAAATCCACGCACGCATTTCTGTAAGTCGTACGGCACTGTTTCGCCATTTCGGACGGATGTTGCACCTTGCACCGTGGATGTTGCACCCTGTAGATATCGATTATTCGGACGGCCATAACTTCTGGCTCGTTTAGAGTAACGGGAGCCATAACCTGTCAAAACGAAGGCCTCGATGAGTTCTACGGCTTTCACAGCTTTCAGCCGTCAACGGATAGATTAATGCCCAAAAAGGACAACACGAATCTCAATCGGGTCTCGTAAGTTTTTTACCCTTCGTTTTTTCGACACGTGGATTTTTACGGCAAAACGGGATTACCGTGGACCGTCTTCGATTTACCATCGCTGGAGAGTGGTGCACCATGGTACTGTTCCGTTTCAAATCCATGCACACATTACTAAAGGTCGTACGGCATTGTTTCGCCATTTCGGATGGATGTTGCACCTTGCACCGTGGATGTTGCACCCTGTAGATATCGATTATTCGGACGGCCATAACTTCTGGCTCGTTTAGAGTTACGGGAGCCATAACCTGTCGAAACGAAGGCCTCGATGAGTTCTACGGCTTTGACAGCTTTCAGCCGTCCACGAATAGATTAATGCCCAAAAAGGACAACCCGAATATCAATCGGGTCACGTAAGTTTTTTACCCTTCGTTTTTTCGGCACGTGGATTTTTACGGCAAAACGGGATTACCGTGGCCCGTCTGCGATTTACCATCGCTGGAGAGTGGTGAACCATGGTACTGTTCCGTTTCAAATCCATGCACGCATTTCTAAAAGTCGTACGGCACTGTTTTGCCTTTTCAGACGGATGTTGCACCTTGCACCGTGGATGTTGCACCCTCTAGATATCGATTATTTGGACGGGCATAACTTCTGACTCTATTCTAAAAGTCGTACGACACTGTTTCTCCATTTCGGACGGATGTTGCACCTTGCACCGTGGATGTTGCACCCTGTAGATATCGATTATTCGGACGGCCATAACTTCTGGCTCGTTTAGAGTTACGGGAGCCATAACCTGTCGAAACGAAGGCCTCGATGAGTTCTACGGCTTTGACAGCTTTCAGCCGTCCACGAATAGATTAATGCCCAAAAAGGACAACCCGAATATCAATCGGGTCACGTAAGTTTTTTACCCTTCGTTTTTTCGGCACGTGGATTTTTTCGGCAAAACGGGATTACCGTGGCCCGTCTGCGATTTACCATCGCTGGAGAGTGGTGAACCATGGTACTGTTCCGTTTCAAATCCATGCACGCATTTCTAAAAGTCGTACGGCACTGTTTTGCCTTTTCAGACGGATGTTGCACCTTGCACCGTGGATGTTGCACCCTCTAGATATCGATTATTTGGACGGGCATAACTTCTGACTCTATTCTAAAAGTCGTACGACACTGTTTCTCCATTTCGGACGGATGTTGCACCTTGCACCGTGGATGTTGCACCCTGTAGATATCGATTATTTGGACGGCCATAACTTCTGGCTCGTTTAGAGTTACGGGAGCCATAACCTGTCAAAACGAAGGCCTCGATGAGTTCTACGGCTTTGAAAGCTTTCATCCGTCAACGGATAGATTAATGCCCAACAAGGACAACTCGAATCTCAATCGGGTCTCGTAAGTTTTTTACCGTTCGTTTTTTCGACACGTGGATTTTTACGGCAAAACGGGATTACCGTGGCTGGTCTTCGATTTACCATCGCTGGAGAGTGGTGCACCATAGTACTGTTTCGTTTCAAATCCATGCACGCATTTCTAAAAGTCGTACGGCACAGTTTCTCCATTTCGGACGGATATTGCACCTTGCACCGTGGATGTTGCGCCCTGTAGATATCGATTAATCGGACGGCCATAACTTCTGGCTCGTTTAGAGTTACGGGAGCCATAACCTGTCAAAACGAAGGCCTCGATGAGTTCTACGGCTTAGACAGCTTTCAGCCGTCAACGGATAGATTAATGCCCAAAAAGGACAACCCGATTCCCAATCGGGTCTCGTAAGTTTTTTACCCTTCATTTTTTCGACACGTGGACTTTTACGGCAAAACGGGATTACCATGGCCCGTCTTCAATTTACCATCGCTGGAGAGTGGTGCACCATGGTACTGTTACGTTTCAAATCCATGCACGCATTACTAAAGGTCGTACGGCACTGTTTCTCCATTTCGGACGGATGTTGCACCTTGCACCGTGGATGTTGCACCCTGTAGATATCGATAATTTGAACGGGAATAACTTCTGGCTCGTTTAGAGTTACGGGAGCCATAACCTGTCAAAACGAAGGCCTCGATGAGTTCTACGGCTTCGACAGCTTTCAGCCGTCAACGGATAGATTAATGCCCAAAAAGGACAGCCCGAATCTCAATCGGGTCTCGTAAGTTTTTTACCCTTTGTTTTTTCGACACGTGGATTTTTACGGCAAACGGGATTACCGTGGCTGTTCTTCGATTTACCATCGCTGGAGAGTGGTGCACCATGGTACTGTTCCATTTCAAATCCATGCACGCATTTCTAAAAGTCATACGGCGCTGTTTCGCCATTTCGGACGGATGTTGCACCTTGCACCGTGGATGTTGCACCCTGTAGATATCGATTATTCGGACGGCCATAACTTCTGGCTCGTTTAGAGTAACGGGAGCCATAACCTGTCAAAACGAAGGCCTCGATGATTTCTACGGCTTTCACAGCTTTCACCGTCAACGGATAGATTAATGCCCAAAAAGGACAACACGAATCTCAATCGGGTCTCGTAAGTTTTCTACCCTTCGTTTTTTTGACACGTGGATTTTTACGGCAAAACGGGATTACCGTGGACCGTCTTCGATTTACCATCGCTGGAGAGTGGTGCACCATGGTACGGTTCCGTTTCAAATCCATGCACGCATTACTAAAGGTCGTACGGCATTGTTTCGCCATTTCGGATGGATGTTGCACCTTGCACCGTGGATGTTGCACCCTGTAGATATCGATTATTCGAACGGCCATAACTTCTGGCCTGTTTAGAGTTAAGGGAGCCATAACCTGTCAAAACGAAGGCCTCGATGAGTTCTACGGCTTTGACAGCTTTCAGCCGTCCACGAATAGATTAATGCCCAAAAAGGACAACCCGAATCTCAATCGGGTCACGTAAGTTTTTTACCCTTCGTTTTTTCGGCACGTGGATTTTTACGGTAAAACGGGATTACCGTGGCCCGTCTACGATTTACCATCGCTGGAGAGTGGTGCACCATGGTACTGTTCCGTTTGAAATCCATGCACGCATTTCTAAATGTCGTACGACACTGTTTCGCCTATTCGGACGGATGTTGCACCTTGCACCGTGGATGTTGCACCCTGTAGATATCGATTATTTGGACGGGCATCACTTCTGACTCTATTCTAAAAGTCGTACGGCACTATTTCGCCATTTCGGACGGATGTTGCACCTTGCACCGTGGATGTTGCACCATGTAGATATTGATTATTCGGACGGCCATAACTTCTGGCTCGTTTAGAGTTACGGGAGCCATAACCTGTCAAAACGAAGGCCTTGATGAGTTCTACGGCTTTGACAGCTTTCAGCCGTCAACGGATAGATTAATGCCCAAAAAGGACAACTCGAATCTCAATCGGGTCTCGTAAGTTTTTTACCGTTCGTTTTTTGGACACGTGGATTTTTACGGCAAAACGGGATTACCGTGGCTGGTCTTCGATTTACCATCGCTGGAGAGTGGTGCACCATGGTACTGTTTCGTTTCAAATCCATGCACGCATTTCTAAAAGTCGTACGACACTGTTTCGCCATTTCGGACGGATATTGCACCTTGCATCGTGGATGTTGCGCCCTGTAGATATCGATTATTCGGACGGCCATAACTTCTGGCTCGTTTAGAGTTACGGGAGCCATAACTTGTCAAAACGAAGGCCTCGATGAGTTCTACGGCTTAGACATCTTTCAGCCGTCAACGGATAGATTAATGCCCAAAAAGGACAACCCGAATCTCAATCGGGTCTCGTAAGTTTTTTACCCTTCGTTTTTTCGACACGTGGATTTTTACGGCAAAACGGGATTACCGTGGCCCGTCTTCGATTTACCATCGCTGGAGAGTGGTGCACCATGGTACTGTTACGTTTCAAATCCATGCACGCATTACTAAAGGTCGTACGGCACTGTTTCTCCATTTCGGACGGATGTTGCACCTTGCACCGTGGATGTTGCACCCTGTAGATATCGATAATTTGGACGGGAATAACTTCTGGCTCGTTTAGATTTACGGGAGCCATAACCTGTCAAAACGAAGGGCTCGATGAGTTCTACGGCTTCGACAGCTTTCAGCCGTCAACGGATAGATTAATGCCCAAAAAGGACAGCCCGAATCTCAATCGGGTCTCGTAAGTTTTTTACCCTTCGTTTTTTCGACACGTGGATTTTTACGGCAAACGGGATTACCGTGGCTGTTCTTCGATTTACCATCGCTGGAGGGTGGTGCACCATGGTACTGTTCCGTTTCAAATCCATGCACGCATTTCTAAAAGTCGTACGGCACTGTTTCGCCATTTCGGACGGATGTTGCACCTTGCACCGTGGATGTTGCACCCTGTAGATATCGATTATTCGGACGGCCATAACTTCTGGCTCGTTTAGAGTAACGGGAGCCATAACCTTTCAAAACGAAGGCCTCGATGAGTTCTACGGCTTTGACAGCTTTCAGCCGTCAACGGATAGATTAATGCCCAAAAAGGACAACCCGAATCTCAATCGGGTCTCGTAAGTTTTTTACCCTTCGTTTTTTCGACATGTGGATTTTTACGGTAAAACGGGATTACCGTGGCCCGTCTTCGACTTCCCATCGCTGGAGAGTGGTGCACCATGGTACTGTTCCGTTTCAAATCCATGCACGTATTTCTAAAAGTCGTACGACACTGTTTCGCCATTTCGGACGGATGTTGCACCTTGCACCGTGGATGTTGCACCCTGTAGATATCGATTATTCGGATGGCCATAACTTCTGGCTCGTTTAGAGTTGCGGGAGCCATAACCTGTCAAAATGAAGGCCTCGATGAGTTCTACGGCTTTGATAGCTTTCAGCCGTCAACGGATAGATTAATGCCCAAAAAGGACAACCCGAATCTCAATCGGGTCTCGTAAGTTTTTTACCCTTCGTTTTTTCGACACGTGGATTTTTACGGCAAAACGGGATTACCGTGGCCCGTCTTCGATTTACCATCGCTGGAGAGAGGTGCACCATGATACTGCTCCGTTTCAAATCCATGCACGCATTACTAAAGGTCGTACAGCACTGTTTCTCCATTTCGGACGGATGTTGCTCCTTGCACCGTGGATGTTGCACCCTGTAGACATCGATTATTTGGACGGGAATAACTTCTGGCTCGTTTAGAGTTACGGGTGCCATAACCTGTCAAAACGAAGGGCTCGATGAGTTCTACGGCTTTGACAGCTTTCAGCAATCAACGGATATATTAATGCCCAAAAAGGACAGCCCGAATCTCAATCGGGTCTCGTAAGTTTTTTACCCTTCGTTTTTTCGACACGTGGATTTTTACGGCAAACGGGATTACCGTGGCTGTTCTTCGATTTACCATCGCTGGAGGGTGGTGCACCAAGGTACTGTTCCGTTTCAAATCCATGCACGTATTTCTAAAAGTCGTACGGCACTGTTTCGCCATTTCATACAGATGTTGCACCTTGCACCGTGGATGTTGCACCCTGTAGATATCGATTATTCGGACGGCCATAACTTCTGGCTCGTTTAGAGTTACGGGAGCCATAACCTTTCAAAACGAAGGCCTCGATGAGCTCTACGGCTTTGACAGCTTTCAGCCGTCAACGGATAGATTAATGCCCAAAAAGGACAATCCGAATCTCAATCGGGTCTCGTATGTTTTTTACCCTTTGTTTTTTCGACATGTGGATTTTTACGGCAAAACGGGATTACCGTGGCTGGTCTTCGATTTACCATCGCTGGAGAGTGGTGCACCATGGTACTGTTCCGTTTCAAATCCATGCACACATTTCTAAAAGTCGTACGGCACTGTTTTGCAATTTCGGACGGATGTTGCACCTTGCACCGTGGATGTTGCACCCTGTAGATATCGATTATTCGGACGGCCATAACTTCTGGCTCGTTTAGAGTTACGGGAGCCATAACCTTTCAAAACGAAGGCCTCGATGAGCTCTACGGCTTTGACAGCTTTCAGCCGTCAACGGATAGATTAATGCCCAAAAAGGACAATCCGAATCTCAATCGGGTCTCGTAAGTTTTTTACCCTTTGTTTTTTCGACATGTGGATTTTTACGGCAAAACGGGATTACCGTGGCTGGTCTTCGATTTACCATCGCTGGAGAGTGGTGCACCATGGTACTGTTCCGTTTCAAATCCATGCACACATTTCTAAAAGTCGTACGGCACTGTTTTGCAATTTCGGACGGATGTTGCACCTTGCACCGTGGATGTTGCACCCTGTAGATATCGATTATTCGGACGGCCATAACTTCTGGCTCGTTTAGATTTACGGGAGCCATAACCTATCAAAATGAAGCCCTCGAGTTCTACGGCTTTGAAAGCTTTCAGCCTTCAACGGATAGATTAATGCCCAAAAAGGACAACCCGAATCTCAATCGGGTCTCGTAAGTTTTTTACCCTTCGTTTTTTAGACACGTGGATTTTTACGGCAAAACGGGATTACCGTGGCCCGTCTTCGATCTACCATCGCTGGAGAGTGGTGCACCATGGTAATGTTCCGTTTCAAATCCATGCACGCATTACTAAAGGTTGTACGACATTGTTTCGCCATTTCGGACGGATGTTGCACCTTGCACCGTGGATGTTGCACCCTGTAGATATCGATTATTCGGACGGCCATAACTTCTGGCTTGTTTAGAGTTATGGGAGCCATAACCTGTCAATACGAAGGCCTCGATGAGTTCTACGGCTTTGATAGCTTTCAGCAATCAACGGATATATTAATCCCAAAAAGGACAACCCGAATCTCAATCGGGTCTCGTAAGTTTTTTACCCTTCGTTTTTTCGACACGTGGATTTTTACGGCAAAACGGGATAACCGTGGCTATTCTTCGATTTACCATCGCTGGAGAGTGGTGCACCATGGTACTGTTCCATTTCAAATTCATGCACGCATTTCTAAAAGTCGTACGGCACTGTTTCGCCATTTCGGACAAATGTTGCACCTTGCACCGTGGATGTTGCACCCTGTAGATATCGATTATTCGGACGGCCATAACTTCTGGCTCGTTTAGAGTTACGGGATACATAACCTGTCAAAACGAAGGCCTCGATGAGTTCTACGGCTTTGACAGCTTTCAGCCATCAACGGATAGATTAATGCCTAAAAAGTACAACCCGAATCTCAATTGGGTCTCGTAAGTTTTTTACCCTTCGTTTTTTCGACACGTGGATTTTTACGGCAAAACGGGATTACCGTGGCCCGTCTTCGATCTACCATCGCTGGAGAGTGGTGCACCATGGTAATGTTCTGTTTCAAATCCATGCACGCATTACTAAAGGTTGTACGACATTGTTTCGCCATTTCGGACGGATGTTGCACCTTGCACCGTGGATGTTGCACCCTGTAGATATCGATTATTCGGACGGCCATAACTTCTGGCTTGTTTAGAGTTATGGGAGCCATAACCTGTCAATACGAAGGCCTCGATGAGTTCAACGGCTTTGATAGCTTTCAGCAATCAACGGATATATTAATCCCAAAAAGGACAACCCGAATCTCAATCGGGTCTCGTAAGTTTTTTACCCTTCGTTTTTTCGACACGTGGATTTTTACGGCAAAACGGGATAACCGTGGCTATTCTTCGATTTACCATCGCTGGAGAGTGGTGCACCATGGTACTGTTCTGTTTCAAATTCATGCACGCATTTCTAAAAGTCGTACGGCACTGTTTCGCCATTTCGGACAAATGTTGCACCTTGCACCGTGGATGTTGCACCCTGTAGATATCGATTATTCGGACGGCCATAACTTCTGGCTCGTTTAGAGTTACGGGATACATAACCTGTCAAAACGAAGGCCTCGATGAGTTCTACGGCTTTGACAGCTTTCAGCCATCAACGGATAGATTAATGCCTAAAAAGTACAACCCGAATCTCAATCGGGTCTCGTAAGTTTTTTACCCTTCGTTTTTTCGACACGTGGATTTTTACGGCAAAACGGGATTACCGTGGCTGGTCTTCGATTTACCATCCCTGGAGAGTGGTGCACCATGGTACTATTCCGTTTCAAATCAATGCACGCATTTCTAAAAGTCGTACGGCACTGTTTCGCCATTTCGGACTTATGTTGCACCTTGCACCGTGGATGTTGCACCCTGTAGATATCGATTATTCGGACGGCCATAAATTCTTGCTCGTTTAGAGTTACGGGAGCCATAACCTATCAAAACGAAGACCACGATGAGTTATACGGCTTTGAAAGCTTTCAGCCGTTAAAGGATAGATTAATGCCCAAAAAGGACAACCCGAATCTCAATCTGGTCTCGCAAGTTTTTTACCCTTCGTTTTTTCGACACGTGGATTTTTACGGCAAAACGGGAATACCGTGGCCCGTCTTCGAGCTACCATCGCTGGAGAGTGGTGCACCATGGTACTGTTCCGTTTCAAATCCATGCACGCATTACTAAAGGTCGTACGGCACTGTTTCGCCATTTCGGACGGATGTTGCACCTTGCACCGTGGATGTTGCACCCTGTAGATATCGATTATTCGGACGGCCATAACTTCTGGCTCGTTTAGAGTTATGGGACCCATAACCTGTCAAACCGAAGGCCTCGATGTGTTCTACGGCTTTGACAGCTTTCAACCGTCAACGAATAGATTAATGCCCAAAAATAACAACCCGAATCTCAATCGGGTCACGTAAGTTTTTTACCCTTCGTTTTTTCGACACGTGGATTTTTACGGTAAAATGGGATTACCGTGGCCCGTCTTCGATTTACCATCGCTGGAGAGTGGTGCACCATGGTACTGTTCCGTTTCAAATCCACGCACGCATTTCTAAAAGTCGTACGGCACAGTTTCGCCATTTCGGAAGGATGTTGCACCTTGCACCGTGGATGTTGCACCCTGTAGATATCGATTATTCGGACGGGCATAACTTCTGGCTCGTTTAGAGTTATGGGAGGCATAACCTATCAAAACGAAGGCCTCGATGAGTTCTACGGCTTTGCCAGCTTTCATCCATCAACGGATATATTAATGCCCAAAAAGGACAACCCGAATCTAAATCGGGTCTCGTAAGTTTTTTACCCTTCGTTTTTTCGACACGTGGATTTTTACGGCAAAACGGGATTACCGTGGCTGTTCTTCGATTTACCATCGCTGGAGAGTGGTGCACCATGGTACTGTTCCATTACAAATGCATGCACGCATTTCTAAAAGTCGTACGGCACTGTTTCGCCATTTCGGACGGATGTTGCACCTTGCACCGTGGATGTTGCACCCTGTAGATATCGATTATTCGGACGGCCATAACTTCTGGCTCGTTTAGTGTTACGGGAGCCATAACTCGTCAAAACGAAGGCCTCGATGAGTTCTACGGCTTTGACAGCTTTCAGCTGTCAACGGATAGATTAATGCCCAAAAAAGGACAACCCGAATCTCAATCGGGTCTCGTAAGTTTTTTACTCTTCATTTTTTCGACACGTGGATTTTTACGGCAAAACGGGATTACCGTGGCCCGTCTTTGATTTATCATCGCTAGAGAGTGGTGCACCATGGTACTGTTCCGTTTCAAATCCATGCACGCATTAGTAAAGGTCGTACGGCACTGTTTCGCCATTTCGGACGGATGTTGCACCTTGCACCGTGGATGTTGCACCCTGTAGATATCGATTATTCGGACGGCCATAACTACTGGCTCGTTTAGAGTTACGGGAGCCATAACCTGTCAAAACGAAGGCCTCGATGAGTTCTACGGCTTTGACAGCTTTCAGCCGTCAACGAATAGATTAATGCCCAAAAAGGACAACCCGAATCTCAATCGGGTCACGTAAGTTTTTTACCCTTCGTTTTTTCGACACGTGGATTTTTACGGTAAAACGGGATTACCGTGGCACGTCTTCGATTTAACATCGCTGGAGAGTGGTGCACCATGGTGCTGTTCCGTTTCAAATCCATGCACGCATTTCTAAAAGTCGTACGGCACTGTTTCGCCATTTCGGACGGATGTTGCACCTTGCACCGTGGATTTTGCACCCTGTGGATATCGATTATTCGGACGGGTATAACTTCTGGCTCGTTTAGAGTTACGGGAGCCATAACCTGTCAAAACGAAGGCCTCGATGAATTCTACAGCTTTGATAGCTTTCAGCCATCAACGGATATATTAATGCCCAAAAAGGACAACCCGAATCTCAATCGGGTCTCGTAAGTTTTTTACCCTTCGTTTTTTCGACACGTGGATTTTTACGGCAAAATGGGATTACCGTTGCTGGTCTTCGATTTACCATCGCTGAGAGTGGTGCACCACGGTACTGTTCCATTTCAAATCCATGCACGCATTTCTAAAAGTCGTACGACACTGTTTCGCCATTTTGGACGGATGTTGCACCTTGCACCGTAGATGTTACACTCTGTAGATATCGATTATTCGGACGGCCATAACTTCTGGCTCGTTTAGAGTTATGGAAGGCATAACCTGTCAAAACGAAGGCCTCGATGAGTTCTACGGCTTTGACAGCTTTCAGTCGTCAACGGATAGATTAATGCCCAAATAGGACAACCCGAATCTCAATCGGGTCTCGTAAGTTTTTTACCCTTCGTTTTTTCGACACGTGGATTTTTACGGTAAAAAGGGATTACCATGGCCCGTCTTCGACTTCCCATCGCTGTAAAGTGGCGCACCATGGTACTGTTCCGTTTCAAACCCTTTCACGCATTTCTAAAAGTCGTACGGCACTGTTTCGCCATTTCGGACGGATGTTGCACCTTGCACCGTGGATGTCGCACCCTGTAGATATCGATTATTCGGACGGCCATAACTTCTGGCTCGTTTGGAGTTATGGAAGGCATAACCTGTCAAAACGAAGGCCTCGATGAGTTCTACGGCTTTGACAGCTTTCAGTCATCAACGGATAGATTAATGCCCAAATAGGACAAACCGAATCTCAATCGGGTCTCGTAAGTTTTTTACTCTTCATTTTTTCGACACGTGGATTTTTACGGCAAAACGGGATTACCGTGGCCCGTCTTTGATTTACCATCGCTAGAGAGTGGTGCACCATGGTACTGTTCCGTTTCAAATCCATGCACGCATTAGTAAAGGTCGCACGGCACTGTTTCGCCATTTCGGACGGATGTTGCACCTTGCACCGTGGATGTTGCACCCTGTAGATATCGATTATTCGGACGGCCATAACTACTGGCTCGTTTAGAGTTACGGGAGCCATAACCTGTCAAAACGAAGGCCTCGATGAGTTCTACGGCTTTGACAGCTTTCAGCCGTCAACGAATAGATTAATGCCCAAAAAGGACAACCCGAATCTCAATCGGGTCACATAAGTTTTTTACCCTTCGTTTTTTCGACACGTGGATTTTTACGGTAAAACGGTATTACCGTGGCACGTCTACGATTTAACATCGCTGGAGAGTGGTGCACCATGGTACTGTTCCGTTTCAAATCCATGCACGCATTTCTAAAAGTCGTACGGCACTGTTTCGCCATTTCGGACGGATGTTGCACCTTGCACCGTGGATGTTGCACCCTGTAGATATCGATTATTCGGACGGCCATAACTACTGGCTCGTTTAGAGTTACGGGAGCCATAACCTGTCAAAACGAAGGCCTCGATGAGTTCTACGGCTTTGACAGCTTTCAGCCGTCGACGAACAGATTAATGCCCAAAAAGGTCAACCCGAATCTCAATCGGGTCACGTAAGTTTTTTACCCTTCGTTTTTTCGACACGTGGATTTTTACGGTAAAACGGGATTACCGTGGCACGTCTTCGATTTAACATCGCTGGAGAGTGGTGCACCATGGTACTGTTCCGTTTCAAATCCATGCACGCATTTCTAAAAGTCGTACGGCACTGTTTCGCCATTTCGGAAGGATGTTGCACCTTGCACCGTGGATTTTGCACCCTGTAGATATCGATTATTCGGACGGGTATAACTTCTGGCTCGTTTAGAGTTACGGGAGCCATAACCTGTCAAAACGAAGGCCTCGATGAATTCTACAGCTTTGATAGCTTTCAGCCATCAACGGATATATTAATGCCCAAAAAGGACAAACCGAATCTCAATCGGGTCTCGTAAGATTTTTACCCTTCGTTTTTTCGACACGTGGATTTTTACGGCAAAACGGGATTACCGTGGCTGGTCTTCGATTTACCATCGCTGAGAGTTGTGCACCACGGTACTGTTCCGTTTCAAATCCATGCACGCATTTCTAAAAGTCGTACGACACTGTTTCGCCATTTCGGACGGATGTTGCACCTTGCACCGTGGATGTTACACTCTGTAGATATCGATTATTCGGACGGCCATAACTTCTGGCTCGTTTAGAGTTATGGAAGGCATAACCTGTAAAAACGAAGGCCTCGAAGAGTTCTACGGCTTTGATAGCTTTCAGTCGTCAACGGATAGATTAATGCCCAAATAGGACAACCCGAATCTCAATCGGGTCTCGTAAGTTTTTTACCCTTCGTTTTTTCGACACGTGGATTTTTACGGTAAAACGGGATTACCGTGGCCCGTCTTCGACTTCCCATCGCTGTAAAGTGGCGCGCCATGGTACTGTTCCGTTTCAAACCCTTTCACGCATTTCTAAAAGGCGTACGGCACTGTTTCGCCATTTCGGACGGATGTTGAACCTTGCACCGTGGATGTCGCACCCTGTAGATATCGATTATTCGGACGGCCATAACTTCTGGCTCGTTTAGAGTTATGGAAGGCATAACCTGTCAAAACGAAGGCCTCGATGAGTTCTACGGCTTTGACAGCTTTCAATCGTCAACGGATAGATTACTGCCCAAATAGGACAACCCGAATCTCAATCGGGTCTCGTAAGTTTTTTACCCTTCGTTTTTTCGACACGTGGATTTTGACGGTAAAACGGGATTACGGAGGCCCATCTTCGACTTCCTATTGCTGAAGAGTGGTGCATCATGGTACTGTTCCATTTCAAATCCATGCACGCATTTCTAAAGGTCGTACGGCACTGTTTCGCCATTTCGGACGGATGTTGCACCTTGCATCATGGATGTTGCACCCTGTAGATATCGATTATTCGGACGGCCATAACTTCTGGCTCGTTTAGAGTTACGGGAGCCATAACCTGTCAAAACGAAGGCTTCGATGAGTTCTACGGCTTTGACAGCTTTCAGTCGTCAACGGATAGATTAATGCCCAAATAGGACAACCCGAATCTCAATCGGGTCTCGTAAGGTTTTTACCCTTCGTTTTTTCGACACGTGGATTTTTACGGTAAAACGGGATTACCGTGGCCCGTCTTCGGCTTCACATCGCTGAAGAGTGGTGCACCATGGTACTATTCCGTTTCAAATCCATGCATGCATTTCTAAAAGACGTACGGTACCGTTTCTCCATTTCGAACGGATGTTGCACCTTGCACCGTGGATGGTTCACCCTGTAGATATCGATTATTCGGACGGCCATAATTTCTGGCTCGTTTAGATTTACGGGAGCCATAACCTGTCAAAACGAAGGCCTCGATGAGTTCTACGGCTTTGACTGCTTTTAGCCGTTAACGGATAGATTAATGCCCAAATAGGACAACCCGAACCTCAATCGGGTCTCGTAAGTTTTTTACCCTTCGTTTTTTCGACACGTGGATTTTTACGGTAAAACGGGAATACCGTGGCCCGTCCTCGACTTTCCATCGCTGAAGAGTGGTGCACCATGGCTCTGTTCTGTTTCAAATCCATGCACGCATTACTAAAGGTCCTACGGCACTGTTTCGCCATTTAGGACGGATGTTGCACCTTGCACCGTGGATGTTGCACCCTGTAGATATCGAGTATTCGGACGGCCATAACATCTGGCTCGTTTAGAGTTACGGGAGCCATAACCTGTCAAAACGAAGGCCTCGATGAGTTTTACGGCTTTGACAGCTTTCAGCCGTCAACGGATAAATTAATGCCCAAAAAGGACAACCCGAATCTCAATCGGGTCTCGTAAGTTTTTTACCCTTCGTTTTTTCGACACATGGATTTTCACGGTAAAACTGGATTACAGTGGCCCGTCTTCGACTTCCCATCGCTGAAGAGTGGTGCACCATGGTACTATTCCATTTCAAATCCATGCACGCATTTCTAAAAGTCGTACGGCACTGTTTCTCCATTTCGAACGGATGTTGCACCTTGCACTGTGGATGTTGCACCCTGTAGATATCGATTATTCGGACGGCCATAACTTCTGGCTCGTTTAGAGTTACGGGAGCCATAACCTGTCAAAATGAAGGCCTCGATGAGTTCTACGGCTTTGACAGCTTTAAGCCGTCAACGGATAGATTAAATGCCCAAATAGGACAACCCGAATCTCAATCGGGTCTCGTATGTTTTTTACACTTCGTTTTTTCGACACGTGGATTTTTACGGTAAAACGGGATTACCGTGGCCCGTCTTCGACTTTCCATCGCTGAAGAATGGTGCACCATGGTACTGTTCCGTTTCAAATCCATGCACGCATTACTAAAGGTCGTACGACACTGTTTCGGCATTTCGGACGGATGTTGCACCTTGCACCGTGGATGTTGCACCCAGTAGATATCGATTATTCGGACGGCCATAACTTCTGGCTCGTTTAGAGTTACGGGAGCCACAACCTATCAAAATGAAGGCCTCGATGAGTTCTACGACTTTGATAGCTTTCAGCTGTCAACGGATAGATTAATGCCCAAAAAGGACAACCCGAATCTCAATCGGGTCGCGTAAGTTTTTTACCCTTCGTTTTTTCGACACGTGGATTTTTACGGCAAAACGGGATTACCGTGGCTGGTCTTCGATATAACATCGCTGGAGAGTGGTGCACCATGGTACAGTTTCGTTTCAAATCCATGCACGCATTTCTAAAAGTCGTACGGCACTGTTTCGCCATTTCGGATGGATGTTGCACCTTGCACCGTGGATGTTGCGCCCTGTAGATATCGATTATTCGGACGGGCATAACTTCTGGCTCGTTTAGAGTTATGGGAGCCATAACCTGTCAAAACAAAGGCCTGGATGATTTCTACGGCTTTGACAGCTTTCAGCCGTCAATGGATAGATTAATGCCCAAAAAGGACAACCCGAATCTCAATCGGGTCTCGTAAGTTTTTTACCCTTCGTTTTTTCGGCACGTGGATTTTTACGTAAAACAGGATTACGGTGGCTGGTCTTCGATTTACCATCGCTGGAGAGTGGTGCACCATGGTAATGTTCCGTTTCAAATCCATGCACGCATTTCTAAAGGTCGTACGACACTGTTTTGCCATTTCGGACGGATGTTCCACCTTGCACAGTGGATGTTGCACCCTGTAGATATCGATTATTCGGACGGCCATAACTTCTGGCTCGTTTAGAGTTACGGGAGCCATAACCTGTCAAAACGAAGGCCTCGATTAGTTCTACGGCTTTGATAGCTTTCAGCCGTCAACGGATAGATTAATGCCCAAAAAGGACAACCCGAATCCCAATCGAGTCTCGTATGTTTTTTACCCTTCGTTTTTTCGACACGTTGATTTTTACGGTAAAACGGGATTACCGTGGCCCGTCTTTGACATCCCATTGCTGGAGAGTCGTGCACCATGGTACTGTTCCGTTTCAAATCCATGCACGAATTTCTAAAAGTCGTACGGCACTGTTTCGCCATTTTGGACGGATGTTGCACCTTGCACCGTGGATGTTGCACCCTATAGATATCGATTATTCGGACGGACATAACTTCTGGCTCGTTTAGAGTTACGGGAGTCATAACCTGTCAAAACGAAGGCCACAATGAGTTCGTTTAGAGTTACGGGTCTCGCAAGTTTTTTACCCTTCTTTTTTTGACACGTGAAATTTTACGGTAAAACGGGATTACGGTGGACCGTCTTCGACTTCCCATCGCTGAAGAGTGGTGCACCATTGTACTGTTCCATTTCAAATCAATGCACGCATTTCTAAAAGTCGTACGGCACTGTTTCGCCATTTCGGACGGATGTTGCACCTTGCATCGTGGATGTTGCACCCTGCATATATCGATTATTTGGACGGCTATAATTTCTGGCTCCCTTAGAGTTACGGGAGCCATAAACTGTCAAAACGAAGGCATCGATGAGTTCTACGGCTTTGACAGCTTTCTGCCGTCAACGGATAGACTAGTGCCCAATAAGGACAACCCGAATCTCAATCGGGTCTCGTAAGTTTTTTACCCTTCGTTTTTTCGACACGTGGATTTTTACGGCAAAACGGGATTACCGAGGCCCGTCTTCGATTTACCATCGCTGGAGAGTGGTGCACCATGGTACTGTTCCGTTTCAAATCCATGCACGCATTACTAAAGGTTGTACGGCACTGTTTCTCCATTTCGGACGGATGTTGCACCTTGCACCGTGGATGTTGCACCCTGTAGATATCGATAATTTGGACGGGAATAACTTCTGGCTCGTTTAGAGTTACGGGAGCCATAACCTGTCAAAACGAAGGCCTCGATGAGTTCTATGGCTTTGACAGGTTTCAGCCGTCAACGGATAGATTTATGCCCAAATAGGACAACCCGAATCTCAATCGGGTCTCGTAAGTTTTTTACCCTTCGTTTTTTCCACACATGGATTTTTACGGTAAAACGGGATTACGGTGGCTGGTCTTCAATTTACCATCGCTGGAGAGTGGTGCACCATGGTACTGTTCCGTTTCAAATCCATGCACGCATTTCTAAAGGTTGTGCGGCACTGTTTCGCCATTTCGGACGGATGTTGCACCTTGCACCGTGGATGTTGCACCCTGTATATATCGATTATTCGGACAGCCATAACTTCTGGCTCGTTTAGAGTTACGGGAGCCATAACCTGTCAAAACGAAGGCCTCGATGAGTTCTACGGCTTTGACAGCTTTCAGCTGTCAACGGATAGATTAATGCCCAAAAAGGACAACCCAAATCTCAATCGGGTCTCGTAAGTTTTTTACCCTTCGTTTTTTCGACACGTGGATTTTTACGGTAAAACGGGATTACGGTGGCAAGTCTTCGATTTACCATCGCTGGAGAGTGGTGCACCATGGTACTGTTCCGTTTCAAATCCATGCACGCATTTCTAAAGGTCGTACGACACTGTTTCGCCATTTCGTACGGATGTTGCACCTTGCACAGTGGATGTTGCACCCTGTAGATATCGATTATTCGGACGACCACAACTTCTGGCTCGTTTAGAGTTACGAGAGCCATAACCTGTCAAAATGAAGGCCTCGATGAGTTCTACGGCTTTGATAGCTTTCAGCCGTCAACGGATAGATTAATGCCCAAAAGGGACAACCCGAGTCTCAATCGGGTCTCGTAAGTTTTTTACCCTTCGTTTTTTTCGACACGTGGATTTTTACGGCAAAACGGGATTACCGTGGCCCGTCTTCGACTTCCCATCGCTGAAGAGTGGTGCACCATGGTACTGTTCCGTTTCAAATCCATGCACGAATTTCTAAAAGTCGTACGGCACTGTTTCGCCATTTCGGACGGATGTTGCAACTTGCACCGTGGATGTTGCACCCTGTACATATCGATTATTCGGACGGCCAAAACTTCTGGCTCGTTCAGATTTACGGGAGCCATAACCTGTCAAAACGAAGGCCTCGATGAGTTCTACGGCGTTGAGAGATTTCAGCCGTCAACGGATAGACTAATGCCCAAAAAGGACAACCCGAATCTCAATCGGGTCTCGTAAGTTTTTTACCCATCGTTTTTTCGACACGTGGATTTTTACGGTAAAACGGGATTACCGTGGCTGGTCTTCGATTTACCATCGCTGGAGAGTGGTGCACCATGGTACTGTTCCGTTTCAAATCCATGCACGCATTTCTAAAAGTCGTACGGCACTGTTTCGCCATTTTGGACGGATGTTGCACCTTGCACCGTGGATGTTGCACCCTGTAGATATCGATTATTCGGACGGCCATAACTTCTGGCTCGTTTAGAGTTACGGGAGCCATAACCTGTCAAAACGAAGGCCTCGATGATTTCTACGGCTTTGACAGCTTTAAGCCGTCAACGGATATATTAATGCCCAAAAACGACAACCTGAATCTTAATCGGGTCTCGTATGTATTTTACCCTTCGTTTTTTCGACACGTGGATTTTCACGGTAAAACGGGATTACGGTGGCTGGTCTTTGAATTACCGTCGCTGGAGAGTGGTGCACAATGGTACTGTTCCGTTTCAAATCCATGCACGTATTTTTAAAAGTCGTACGGCACTGTTTTGCCATTTCAGACGGATGTTGCACCTTGCACCGTGGATGTTGCACCCTGTAGATATCGATTATTCGAACGGCCATAACTTCTGGCTCGTTTAGAGTTACGGGAGTCATAACCTGTCAAAACGAAGGCCTCAATGAGTTCGTTTAGAGTTACGGGTCTCGCAAGTTTTTTACCCTTCTTTTTTCGACACGTGAAATTTTACGGTAAAACGGGATTACGGTGGACCGTCTTCGACTTCCCATCGCTGAAGAGTGGTGCACCATGGTACTGTTCCATTTCAAATCAATGCACGCATTTCTAAAGGTCGTACGGCACTGTTTCGCCATTTCGGACGGATGTTGCACCTTGCACCGTGGATGTTGCACCCTGTAGATATCGATTATTCGGACGGCCATAACTTCTGGCTCGTTTAGAGTTACGGGAGCCATAACCTGTCAAAACGAAGGCCTCGATGAGTTCTACGGCTTTGACAGCTTTCAGTCGTCAACGGATAGATTAATGCCCAAATAGGACAACCCGAATCTCAATCGGGTCTCGTAAGTTTTTTACCCTTCGTTTTTTCGACACGTGGATTTTTACGGTAAAACGGGATTACCGTGGCCCGTCTTCGACTTCCCATCGCTGAAGAGTGGTGCACCATGGTTCTTTTCCGTTTCAAATCCATGCATGCATTTCTAAAAGATGTACGGTACCATTTCTCCATTTCGAACGGATGTTGCACCTTGCACCGTGGATGGTTCACCCTGTAGATATCGATTATTCGGACGGCCATAACTTCTGGCTCGTTTAGATTTACGGGAGCCATAACCTGTCAAAACGAAGGCCTCGATGAGTTCTACGGCTTTGACAGCTTTTAGCCGTCAACGGATAGATTAATGCCCAAATAGGACAACCCGAACCTCAATCGGGTCTCGTAAGTTTTTTACCCTTCGTTTTTTCGACACGTGGATTTTTACGGTAAAACGGGAATACCGTGGCCCGTCCTCGACTTTCCATCGCTGATGAGTGGTGCACCATGGCACTGTTCTGTTTCAAATCCATGCACGCATTACTAAAGGTCCTACGGCACTGTTTCGCCATTTCGGACGGATGTTGCACCTTGCACCGTGGATGTTGCACCCTGTAGATATCGAGTATTCGGACGGCCATAACATCTGGCTCGTTTAGAGTTACGGGAGCCATAACCTGTCAAAACGAAGGCCTCGATGTGTTCTACGGCTTTGACAGCTTTCAGCCGTCAACGGATAAATTAATGCCCAAAAAGGACAACCCGAATCTCAATCGGGTCTCGTAAGTTTTTTACCCTTCGTTTTTTCGACACATGGATTTTCACGGTAAGACTGGATTACACTGGCCCGTCTTCGACTTCCCATCGCTGAAGAGTGGTGCACCATGGTACTGTTCCGTTTCAAATCCATGCACGCATTTCTAAAAGTCGTACGGCACTGTTTCTCCATTTCGAACGGATGTTGCACCTTGCACTATGGATGTTGCACCCTGTAGATATCGATTATTCGGACGGCCATAACTTCTGGCTCGTTTAGAGTTACGGGAGCCATAACCTGTCAAAATGAAGGCCTCGATGAGTTCTACGGCTTTGACAGCTTTAAGCTGTCAACGGATAGATTAAATGCCCAAATAGGACAACCCGAATCTCATTCGGGTCTCGTAAGTTTTTTACACTTCGTTTTTTCGACACGTGAATTTTTACGGTAAAACGGGATTACCGTGGCCCGTCTTCGACTTTCCATCGCTGAAGAATGGTGCACCATGGTACTGTTCCGTTTCAAATCCATGCACGCATTACTAAAGGTCGTACGGCACTGTTTCGGCATTTCGGACGGATGTTGCACCTTGCACCGTGGATGTTGCACCCAGTAGATATCGATTATTCGGACGGCCATAACTTCTGGCTCGTTTAGAGTTACGGGAGCCATAACCTATCAAAATGAAGGCCTCGATGAGTTCTACGACTTTGATAGCTTTCAGCTGTTAACGGAAAGATTAATGCCCAAAAAGGACAACCCGAATCTCAATCGGGTCGCGTAAGTTTTTTACCCTTCGTTTTTTCGACACGTGGATTTTTACGGCAAAACGGGATTACCGTGGCTGGTCTTCGATTTACCATCGCTGGAGAGTGGTGCACCATGGTACTGTTTCGTTTCAAATCCATGCACGCATTTCTAAAAGTCGTACGGCACTGTTTCGCCATTTCGGACGGATGTTGCACCTTGCACCGTGGATGTTGCGCCCTGTAGATATCGATTATTCGGACGGGCATAACTTCTGGCTCGTTTAGAGTTATGGGAGCCATAACCTGTCAAAACGAAGGCCTGGATGAGTTCTACGGCTTTGACAGCTTTCAGCCGTCAATGGATAGATTAATGCCCAAAAAGGACAACCCGAATCTCAATCGGGTCTCGTAAGTTTTTTACCCTTCGTTTTTTCGGCACGTGGATTTTTACGTAAAACAGGATTACGGTGGCTCGTCTTCGATTTACCATCGCTGGAGAGTGGTGCACCATGGTAATGTTCCGTTTCAAATCCATGCACGCATTTCTAAAGGTCGTACGACACTGTTTCGCCATTTCGGACGGATGTTGCACCTTGCACAGTGTATGTTGCACCCTGTAGATATCGATTATTCGGACGGCCATAACTTCTGGCTCGTTTAGAGTTACGGGAGCCATAACCTGTCAAAACGAAGGCCTCGATTAGTTCTACGGCTTTGATAGCTTTCAGCCGTCAACGGATAGATTAATGCCCAAAAAGGACAACCCGAATCCCAATCGGGTCTCGTAAGTTTTTTACCCTTCGTTTTTTCGACACGTTGATTTTTACGGTAAAACGGGATTACCGTGTTCCGTCTTTGACATCCCATTGCTGGAGAGTCGTGCACCATGGTACTGTTCCGTTTCAAATCCATGCACGAATTTCTAAAAGTCGTACGGCACTGTTTCGCCATTTCGGACGGATGTTGCACCTTGCACCGTGGATGTTGCACCCTATAGATATCGATTATTCGGACGGACATAACTTCTGGCTCGTTTAGAGTTACGGGAGTCATAACCTGTCAAAACGAAGGCCTCAATGAGTTCGTTTAGAGTTACGGGTCTCGCAAGTTTTTTACCCATCTTTTTTCGACACGTGAAATTTTACGGTAAAATGGGATTACGGTGGACCGTCTTCGACTTCCCATCGCTGAAGAGTGGTGCACCATGGTACTGTTCCATTTCAAATCAATGCACGCATTTCTAAAAGTCGTACGACACTGTTTCGCCATTTCGGACGGATGTTGCACCTTGCACCGTGGATGTTGCACCCTGTATATATCGATTATTTGGACGGCCATAACTTCTGGCTCCCTTAGAGTTACGGGAGCCATAAACTGTCAAAACGAAGGCATCGATGAGTTCTACGGCTTTGACAGCTTTCAGCCGTCAGACTAGTACCCAACAAGGACAACCCGAATCTCAATCGGGTCTCGTAAGTTTTTTACCCTTCGTTTTTTCGACACGTGGATTTTTACGGCAAAACGGGATTACCGAGGCCCGTCTTCGATTTACCATCGCTGGAGAGTGGTGCACCATGGTACTGTTCCGTTTCAAATCCATGCACGCATTACTAAAGGTCGTACGACACTGTTTCGCCATTTCGGACGGATGTTGCACCTTGCACCGCGGATGTTGCACCCTATAGATATCGATTATTTGGATGGCAATAACTTCTAGCTTGTTTAGACTTACGGGAGCCATAACCTGTCAAAACGAAGGCCTCGATGAGTTCTATGGCTTTGACAGGTTTCAGCCGTCAACGGATAGATTTATGCCCAAAAAGGACAACCCGAATCTCAATCGGGTCTCGTAAGTTTTTTACCCTTCGTTTTTTCCACACATGGATTTTTACGGTAAAACGGGATTACGGTGGCTGGTCTTCAATTTACCATCGCTGGAGAGTGGTGCACCATGGTACTGTTCCGTTTCAAATCCATGCACGCATTTCTAAAGGTTGTGCGGCACTGTTTCGCCATTTCGGACGGATGTTGCACCTTGCACCGTGGATGTTGCACCCTGTAGATATCGATTATTCGGACAGCCATAACTTCTGGCTCGTTTAGAGTTACGGGAGCCATAACCTGTCAAAACGAAGGCCTCGATGAGTTCTACGGCTTTGATAGCTTTCAGCCGTCAACGGATAGATTAATGCCTAAAAAGGACAACCCAAATCTCAATCGGGTCTCGTAAGTTTTTTACCCTTCGTTTTTTCGACACGTGGATTTTTACGGTAAAACGGGATTACGGTGGCAAGTCTTCGATTTACCATCGCTGGAGAGTGGTGCACCATGGTACTGTTCCGTTTCAAATCCATGCACGCATTTCTAAAGGTCGTACGGCACTGTTTCGCCATTTCGGACGGATGTTGCACCTTGCGCAGTGGATGTTGCACCCTGTAGATATCGATTATTCGGACGACCACAACTTCTGGCTCGTTTAGAGTTACGAGAGCCATAACCTGTCAAAATGAAGGCCTTGATGAGTTCTACGGCTTTGACAGCTTTCAGCCGTCAACGGATAGATTAATGCCCAAAAAGGACAACCCGAATCTCAATCGGGTCTCGTAAGTTTTTTACCCTTCGTTTTTTTCGAAACGTGGATTTTTACTGTAAAACGGGTTTACCATGGCCCGTCTTCGACTTCCCATCGCTGAAGAGTGGTGCACCATGGTACTATTCCGTTTCAAATCCATGCACGCATTTCTAAAAGTCGTACGGCACTGTTTCGCCATTTTGGACGGATGTTGCACCTTGCACCGTGGATGTTGCACCCTGTACATATTGATTATTCGGACGGCCATAACTTCTGGCTCGTTTAGATTTACGGGAGCCATAACCTGTCAAAACGAAGGCCTCGATGAGTTCTACGGCTTTGATAGCTTTCAGCCATCAACGGATAGATTAATGCCCAAATAGGACAATCCGAATCTCAATCGGGTGTCGCAAGTTTTTTACCCTTCGTTTTTTCGACACGTGGAATTTTACGGTAAAACGGGATTACGGTGGTCCGTCCTCAACTTCCCATTGCTGAAGAGTGGTGCACCATGGTACTGTTCCATTTCAAATCCATGCACGCATTTCTAAAAGTCGTACGGCACTGTTTCGCCATTCCGGACGGATGTTGCACCTTGCACCGTGGATGTTGCACCCTGTAGATATCGATTATTCGGACGGCCATAACTTCTGGCTCGTTTAGAGTTACGGGAGCCATAACCTGTCAAAACGAAGGCCTTGATGAGTTCTACGGCTTTGACAGCTTTTAGCCGTCAACGGATAGAATAATGCCCAAAAAGGACAAACCGAATCTCAATCGGGTCTCGTAAGTTTTTTACCCTTCTTTTTTTCGGCACGTGGATTTTTACGGCAAAACGGGATTACCGTGGCCCATCTTCGATTTAACATCGCTGGAGAGTGGCACACCATGGTACTGTTCCGTTTCGAATCCATGACGCATTACTAAAGGTCGTACGGCACTGTTTCGCCATTTCGGACGGATGTTGCACATTGCACCGTGGATGTTGCGCCCTATAGATATCTTTTATTCGGACGACCATAACTTCTGGCTCGTTTAGAGTTGCGGGAGCCATAACCTGCAAAACGAAGGCCTCGATGAGTTCTACGGCGTTGACAGCTTTCAGCCGTCAAAGGATGGATTAATGCCCAAATAGGACAACCCAAATCTCAATCGGGTCTCGTATGTTTTTTACCCTTCGTTTTTTCGGCACATGGATTTTTACGGTAAAACGGGATTACGGTGGCTGGTCTTCGATTTACCATCGCTGGAGAGTGGTGCACCATAGTACTGTTCCGTTTCAAATCCATGCACTCATTTCTAAAGGTCGTGCGGCACTGTTTCGCCATTTCGGACAGATGTTGCACCTTGCACCGTGGATGTTGCACCCTGTAGATATCTATTATTCGGACGGCCATAACTTCTGGCTCGTTTAGAGTTACGGGAGCCATAACCTGTCAAAACGAAGGCCTCGATGAGTTCTACGGGTTCGACAGCTTTCAGCCATCAACGGATAGATTAATGCGCAAAAAGGACAACCCGAATCTCAATCGGGTCTCGTTAGTATTTTACCCTTCGTTTTTTCGACACGTGGATTTTTACGGTAAAACGGGATTACGGTGGCTGGTCTTTGATTTACCATCACTGGAGAGTGGTGCACCACGGTACTGTTCCGTTTCAAATCCATGCACGCATTTCTAAAGGTCGTACGGCACTGTTTCGCCATTTCGGACGGATGTTGCACCTTGCACCGTGGATGTTGCACCCTGTAGATATCGATTATTCGGACGACCATAACTTCTGGATCGTTTAGAGTTACGGGAGCCATAACCTGTCAAAATGAAGGCCTCTATGAGTTCTACGGCTTTGACAGCTTTCAGCCGTCAACGGATAGATTAATGCCCAAAAAGGACAACCCGAATCTCAATCGGGTCTCGTAAGTTTTTTACCCTTCGTTTTTTCGACACGTGGATTTTTACGGTAAAACGGGATTGCCGTGGCCCGTCTTCGACTTCCCATCGCTGAAGAGTGGTGCACCATGATACTGTTTCGTTTCATATCCATGCACGCATTTCTAAAAGTCGTACGCCACTGTTTCACCAATTCTGACGGATGTTGCACCTTGCACCGTGGATGTTGCACCCTGTAGATATCGATTATTCGGACGGCCATAACTTCTGGCTCGTTTAGAGTTACGGGAGCCATAACCTGTCAAAACAAAGGCCTCGATGAGTTCTACGGCTTTGACTGCTTTGACAGCTTTCAGCCGTCAACGGATAGATTAATACCCAAAAAGGACAACCTGAATCTCAATCGGGTCTCGTAAGTTTTTTACCCTTCGTTTTTTCGACACGTGGATTTTTACGGTTAAATGGGACTACGGTGGCTGGTCTTCGATTTACCATCGCTGGAGAGTGGTGCACCATAGTACTGTTCCGTTTCAAATCCATGCACGCATTTCTAAAGGTCGTACGGCACTGTTTCGCCATTTCGGACGGATGTTGCACCTTGCACCGTGGATGTTACACCCTATAGATATCGATTATTCGGACGTCCATAACTTCTGGCTCGTTTAGAGTTACGGGAGCCATAACCTGTCAAAACGAAGGCCTCGATGAGTTCTACGGCTTTCACAGCTTTCAGCCGTCAATGGATAGATTAATGCCCAAATAGGACAACCCGAATCTCAATCGGGTCTCGTAAGTTTTTTACCCTTCGTTTTTTCGACACATGGATTTTTACGGTAAAACGGGATTACGGTGGCTGGTCTTCGATTTACCATCGCTGGAGAGTGGTGGACCACGGTACTGTTCCATTTCAAATCCATGCACGCATTTCTAAAGGTCGTGCGGCACTGTTTTGCCATTTCAGGCGGATGTTGCACCTTGCACCGTGGATGTTGCACCCTGTAGATATCGATTATTCGGACGGCCATAACTTCTGGCTCGTTTAGAGTTACGGGAGCCATAACCTGTCAAAACGAAGGCCTCAATGAGTTCTACGGCTTTGACAGCTTTCAGCCGTCAATGGATAGATTAATGCCCAAAAAGGACAACCCGAATCTCAATCGGGTCTCGTAAGTTTTTTACCCTTCGTTTTTTCGGCAAGTGGATTTTTACGTAAAACGGGATTACGGTGGCTGGTCTTCGATTTACCATCGCTGGAGAGTGGTGCACCATGGTAATGTTCCGTTTCGAATCCATGCACGCATTTCTAAAGGTCGTACGGCACTGTTTCGCCATTTCGGACGGATGTTGCACCTTGCACCGTGGATGTTGCACCCTGTAGATATCTATTATTCGGACGGCCATAACTTCTGCCTCGTTTATAGTTACGGGAGCCATAACCTGTCAAAACAAAGGCCTCGATGAGTTCTACGGCTTTGACAGCTTTCAGCCGTCAACGGATAGATTAATGCCCAAAAAGGACAACCCGAATCTCAATCGGGTCTCGTAAGTTTTTTACCCTTCGTTTTTTCGACACGTGGATTTTTACGGTAAAACGGGATTACGGTGGCTGGTCTTCGATTTACCATCGCTGGAGAGTGGTGCACCATGGTAGTGTTCTGTTTCAAATCCATGCACGCATTTCTAAAGGTCGTACGGCATAGTTTCGCCATTTCGGATGGATGTTGCACCTTGCACCGTGGATGTTGCACCCTATAGATATCGATTATTCGGACGACCATAACTTCTGGCTCGTTTAGAGTTACGGGAGCCATAACCTGTCAAAACAAAGGCCTCGATGAGTTCTACGCCTTTGACAGCTTTAAGCCGTCAACGGATAGATTAAATGCCCAAATAGGACAACCCGAATCTCAATCGGGTCTCGTAAGTTTTTTACACTTCGTTTTTCGACACGTGGATTTTTACGGTAAAACGGGATTACCGTGGCCCATCTTCGACTTTCCATCGCTGAAGAATGGTGCACCATGGTACTGTTTCATTTCAAATCCATGCACGCATTAGTAAAGGTCGTACGGTACTGTTTCGCCATTTCGGACGGATGTTGCACCTTGCACCGTGGATGTTGCACCCTGTAGATATCGATTATTCGGACGACCATAACTTCTGGATCGTTTAGAGTTACGGGAGCCATAACCTGTCAAAATGAAGGCCTCTATGAGTTCTACGGCTTTGACAGCTTTCAGCCGTCAACGGATAGATTAATGCCCAAAAAGGACAACCCGAATCTCAATCGGGTCACGTAAGTTTTTTACCCTTCGTTTTTTCGCCACGTGGATTTTTACGGCAAAACGGGATTACCGTGGCTGGTCTTCGATTTACCATCGCTGGAGAGTGGTGCGCCATGGTGCTGTTCCATTTCAAATCCATGCACGCATTTCTAAAAGTCGTACGACACTGTTTCGCCATTTCGGACGGATGTTGCACCTTGCACCGTGGATGTTGCACCCTGTAGATATTGATTATTCGGACGGCCATAACTTCTGGCTCGCTTAGAGTTACGGGAGAAATAACCTGTCAAAACGAAAGCCCCGATGAGTTCTACAGCTTTGACAGCTTTCAGCCGTCAACGGATGGATTAATGCCCAAATAGGACAACCCAAATCTCAATCGGGTCTCGTAAGTTTTTTACCCTTCGTTTTTTCGGCACATGGATTTTTATGGCAAAACGGGATTACGGTGGCTGGTCTTCGATTTACCATCGCTGGAGAGTGGTGCACCATGGTACTGTTCCGTTTCAAATCCATGCACGCATTTCTAAAGGTCGTGCGGCACTGTTTCGCCATTTCGGACGGATGTTGCACCTTGCACCGTGGATGTTGCACCCTGTAGATATCTATTATTCGGACGGCCATAACTTCTGGCTCGTTTAGAGTTACGGGAGCCATAACCTGTCAAAACGAAGGCCACGATGAGTTCTACGGCTTTGACAGCTTTCAGCCATCAACGGATAGATTAATGCCCAAAAAGGACAACCCGAATCTCAATCGGGTCTCGTAAGTATTTTACCCTTCGTTTTTTCGACACGTGGATTTTTATGGTAAAACGGGATTACGGTGGCTGTTCTTCGATTTACCATCGCTGGAGAGTGGTGCACCATGGTACTGTTCCGTTTCAAATCCATGCACGCATTTCTAAAGGTCATACGGCACTGTTTCGCCATTTCGGACGGATGTTGCACCTTGCACCGTGGATGTTGCACACTATAGATATCGATTATTCGGACGACCATAACTTCTGGATCGTTTAGAGTTACGGGAGCCATAACCTGTCAAAATGAAGGCCTCGATGAGTTCTATGGCTTTGACAGCTTTCAGCTGTCAACGGATAGATTAATGCCCAAAAAGGACAACCCGAATCTCAATCTTGTCTCGTAAGTTTTTTACCCTTCGTTTTTTCGACACGTGGATTTTTACGGTAAAACGGGATTACCGTGGCCCGTCTTCGACTTCCCATCGCTGAAGAGTGGTGCACCATGGTACTGTTTCGTTTCATATCCATGCACGCATTTCTAAAAGTCGTACGCCACTGTTTCGCCATTTCTGACGGATGTTGCACCTTGCACCGTGGATGTTGCACCCTGTAGATATCGATTATTCGGACGGCCATAACTTCTGGCTCGTTTAGAGTTCCGGGAGCCATAACCTGTCAAAACGAAGGCCTCGATGAGTTCTACGGCTTTGACAGCTTTGACTGCTTTCAGCCGTCAACGGATAGATTAATACCCAAAAAGGACAACCCGAATCTCAAACGGGTCTCGTAAATTTTTTACCCTTCGTTTTTTCGACACGTGGATTTTTACGGTAAAATGGGACTGCGGTGGCTGTTCTTCGATTTACCATCGCTGGAGAGTGGTGCACCGTGGTACTGTTCCGTTTCAAATCCATGCACGCATTTCTAAAGGTCGTACGGCACTGTTTCGCCATTTCGGACGGATGTTGCACCTTGCACCGTAGATGTTACACCCTATAGATATAGATTATTCGGACGTCCATAACTTCTGGCTCGTTTAGAGTTACGGGAGCCATAACCTGTCAAAGCGAAGGCCTCGATGAGTTCTACGGCTTTGACAGCTTTCAGCCGTCAACGGATAGATTAATGCCCAAATAGGACAACCCGAATCTCAATCGGGTCTCGTAAGTTTTTTACCCTTCGTTTTTTCGACACGTGGATTTTTACGGTAAAACGGGATTACGGTGGCTGGTCTTCGATTTACCATCGCTGGAGAGTGGTGCACCATGGTACTGTTCCATTTCAAATCCATGCACGCATTTCTAAAGGTCGTGCGGCACTGTTTCGCCATTTCAGGCGGATGTTGCACCTTGCACCGTGGATGTTGCACCCTGTAGATATCGATTATTCGGACGGCCATAACTTCTGGCTCGTTTAGAGTTATGGGAGCCATAACCTGTCAAAACGAAGACCTCGATGAGTTCTACGACTTTGATAGCTTTCAGCCGTCAATGGATAGATTAATGCCCAAAAAGGACAACCCGAATCTCAATCGGGTCTCGCAAGTTTTTTACCCTTCGTTTTTTCGGCAAGTGGATTTTTACGTAAAACGGGATTACGGTGGCTGGTCTTCGATTTACCATCGCTGGAGAGTGGTGCACAATGGTAATGTTCCATTTCAAATCCATGCACGCATTTCTAACGGTCGTACGGCACTGTTTCGCCATTTCGGACGGATGTTGCACCTTGCACCGTGGATGTTGCACCCTGTAGATATCGATTATTCGGACGGCCATAACTTCTGGCTCGTTTAGAGTTACGGGAGCCATAACCTTTCAAAACGAAGGCCTCGATGAGTTCTACGGCTTTGATAGCTTTCAGCCGTCAACGGATAGATTAATGCCCAAAAAGGACAACCCGAATCTCAATCGGGTCTCGTAAGTTTTTTACCCTTCGTTTTTTCGACACGTGGATTTTTACGGGAAAACGGGATTACGGTGGCTGGTCTTCGATTTACCATCGCTGGAGAGTGGTGCACCATGGTAGTGTTCCGTTTCAAATCCATGCACGCATTTCTAAAGGTCGTACGGCAATGTTTCGCCATTTCGGACGGATGTTGCACCTTGCACCGTGGATGTTGCACCCTGTAGATATCGATTATTCGGACGACCATAACTTCTGGATCGTTTAGAGTTACGGGAGCCATAACCTGTCAAAACAAAGGCCTCGATGAGTTCTACGGCTTTGACAGCTTTAAGCCGTCAACGGATAGATTAAATGCCCAAATAGGACAACCCGAATCTCAATCGGGTCTCGTAAGTTTTTTACACTTCGTTTTTTGACACGTGGATTTTTACGGTAAAACGGGATTACCGTGGCCCGTCTTCGACTTCCCATCGCTGAAGAATGGTGCACCATGGTACTGTTCCATTTCAAATCCATGCACGCATTACTAAAGGTCGTACGGCACTGTTTCGCCATTTCGGACGGATGTTGCACCTTGCACCGTGGATGTTGCACCCTGTAGATATCGATTATTCGGACGGCCATAACTTCTGGCTCGTTTAGAGTTACGCGAGCCGTAACCTGTCAAAAGGAAGGCCTCGATGAGTTCTACGGCTGTGACAGCTTTCAGCCATCAACAGATTGATTAATGCCCAAAAAGGACAACCAGAATCACAATCGGGTCTCGTAAGTTTTTTACCCTTCGTTTTTTCGACACGTGGATTTTTACGGTAAAACGGGATTACCGTGGCCCGTCTTCGACTTCCCATCGCTGGAGAGTGGTGCACCGTGGTACTGTTCTGTTTCAAATCCATACACGCATTTCTAAAAGTCGTACGGCACTGTTTCGCCATTTCGGACGGATGTTGCACCTTGCACCGTGGATGTTGCACCCTGTAGATATCGATTATTCGGACGATCATAACTTCTGGCTCGTTTAGAGTTACGGGAGCCATAACCTGTCAAAATGAAGGCCTCGATGAGTTCTACGGCTTTGACAGCTTTCAGCCATCAACGGATATATTAATACCCAAAAAGGACAACCCGAATCTTAATCGGGTCTCGTAAGTTTTTTACCCTTCGTTTTTTCGACACATTGATTTTTACGGTAAAATGGGACTACGGTGGCTGGTCTTCGATTTACCATCGCTGGAGAGTGGTGCACCATGGTACTGTTCCGTTTCAAATCCATGCACGCATTTCTAAAGGTCGTACGGCACTGTTTCGCCATTTCGGACGGATGTTGCACCGTGCACCGTGGATGTTACACCCTATAGATATCGATTATTCGGACGTCCATAACTTCTGGCTCGTTTAGAGTTACGGGAGCCATAACCTCTCAAAACGAAGGCCTCGATGAGTTCTACGGCTTTGACAGCTTTCTGCCGTCAACGAATAGATTACTGCCCAAATAGGACAACCCGAATCTCAATCGGGTCTCGTAAGTTTTTTACCCTTCGTTTTTTCGGCGAGTGGATTTTTACGTAAAACGGGATTACGGTGGCTGGTCTTCGATTTACCATCGCTGGAGAGTGGTGCACCTTGGTAATGTTATGTTTCAAATCCATGCACGCATTTCTAAAGATCGTACGACACTGTTTCGCCATTTCGGACGGATGTTGCACCTTGCACCGTGGATGTTGCACCCTGTAGATATCGATTATTCGGACGGCCATAACTTCTGGCTCGTTTAGAGTTACGGGAGCCATAACCTGTCAAAACGAAGGCCTCGATGAGTTCTACGGCTTTGACAGCTTTCAGCCGTCAACGGATAGATTAATGCCCAAAAAGGATAACCCGAATCTCAATCGGGTCTCGTAAGTTTTTTACCCTTCGTTTTTTCGACACGTGGATTTTTACGGTAAAACGGGATTACGGTGGCTGGTCTTCGATTTACCATCGCTGGAGAGTGGTGCACCATGGTAGTGTTTCGTTTCAAATCCATTCACGCATTTTTAAAGGTCGTACGGCACTGTTTCGCCATTTCAGACGGATGTTGCACCTTGCACCGTGGATGTTGCACCCTATAGATATCGATTATTCGGACGACCATAACATCTGGCTCGTTTAGAGTTACGGGAGCCATAACCTGTCAAAACAAAGGCCTCGATGAGTTCTATGGCTTTGACAGCTTTAAGCCATCAACGGATAGATTAAATGCCCAAATAGGACAACCCGAATCTCAATCGGGTCTCGTAAGTTTTTTACACTTCGTTTTTCGACACGTGGATTTTTACGGTAAAACGGGATTACCGCGGCCCGTCTTCGACTTCCCATCGCTGAAGAATGGTGCACTATGGTACTGTTTCGTTTCAAATCCATGCACGCATTACTAAAGGTCGTACGGCACTGTTTCGCCATTTCGGACGGATGTTGCACCTTGCACCGTGGATGTTGCACCCTGTAGATATCGATTATTCGGACGGCCATAACTTCTGGCTCGTTTAGAGTTACGGGAGCCATAACCTATCAAAACGAAGGCCTCGATGAGGTCTACGGCTTTGATAGCTTTCAGCTGTCAACGGATAGATTAATGCCAAAAAAGGACAGCCCGAATCTCAATCGAGTCACGTAAGTTTTTTACCCTTCGTTTTTTCGACACGTGGATTTTTACGGCAAAACGGGATTACCGTGGCTGGTCTTCGATTTACCATCACTGGAGAGTGGTGCACCATGGTGCTGTTCCATTTCAAATCCATGCACGCATTTCTAAAAGTCGTACGGCACAGTTTCGCCATTTCGGACGGATGTTGCACCTTGCAGCGTGGATGTTGCACCCTGAAGATATCGATTATTCGGACGGGCATAACTTCTGGCTCGTTTAGAGTTACGGAAGCGATAACCTGTCAAAACGAAGGCCTAGATGAGTTCTACGGCTTTGACAGCTTTTAGCCATCAACGGATTTATTAATGCCCAAAAAGGACAACCCGAATCTCAATCGCGTCTCGTAAGTTTTTTGCCCTTCGTTTTTTCGACACGTGGATTTTTAAGGCAAAACGGGATTACCGTGGCTGGTCTTCGATTTACCATCGCTGGAGAGTGGTGCACCATGGTACTGTTCCATTTCAAATCCATGCACGCATTTCTAAAAGTCGTACGGCACTGTTTCGCCATTTCGGACGGATGTTGCACCTTGCACCGTGGATGTTGCACCCTGTAGATATCGATTATTCGGACGGCCATAACTTCTGTCTCGTTTAGAGTTACGGGAGCCATAACCTGTCAAAACGAAGGCCTCGATGAGTTCTACGGCTTTGACAGCTTTCAGCCGTCAACGGATAGATTAATGCCCAAATAGGACAACCCGAATCTCAATCGGGTCTCGCAAGTTTTTTACCCTTCGTTTTCTCGACACGTGAAATTTTACGGTAAAACGGGACTACGGTGGACCGTCTTCGACTTGCCATCGCTGAAGAGTGGTGCACCATGGTACTGTTCCATTTCAAATCCATGCACGCATTTCTAAAAGTCGTACGCCACTGTTTCGCCATTTCTGACGGATGTCGCACCTTGCACCGTGGATGTTGCACCCTGTAGATATCGATTATTAGGACGGCCATAACTTCTGGCTCGTCTAGAGTTACGGGAGCCATAACCTATCAAAACGAAGGCCTCGATGAGTTCTACGGCTTTGACAGCTTTGACCGCTTTCAGCCGTCACGGATAGATTAATACCCAAAAAGGACAACCCGAATCTCAATCGGGTCTCGTAAGTTTTTTACCCTTCGTTTTTTCGACACGTGGATTTTTACGGTAAAATGGGACTACGGTGGCTGGTCTTCGATTTACCATCGCTGGAGAGTGGTGCACCATGGTACTGTTCCGTTTCAAATCCATGCACGCATTACTAAAGGTCGTACGGTACTGTTTCGCCATTTCGGACGGATGTTGCACCTTGCACCGTGGATGTTGCACCCTATAGATATCGGTTATTCGGACGTCCATAACTTCTGGCTCGTTTAGAGTTACGGGAGCCATAACCTGTCAAAACGAAGGCCTCGATGAGTTCTACGGATTAGACAGCTTTCATCCGTCAACGGATAGATTAATGCCCAAATAGGACAACCCGAATCTCAATCGGGTCTCGTAAGTTTTTTACCCTTCGTTTTTTCGACATATGGATTTTTACGGTAAAACGGGATTACTGTGGCTGGTCTTCGATTTACCATCGCTGGTGAGTGGTGCACCATGGTACTGTTCCATTTCAAATCCATGCACGCTTTTCTAAAGGTCGTGCGGCACTGTTTCGCCATTTCGGGCGGATGTTGCACCTTGCACCGTGGATGTTGCACCCTGTAGATATCGATTATTCGGACGGCCATAACTTCTGGCACGTTTTGAGTTACGGGAGCCATAACCTGTCAAAACGAAGGCCTCGATGAGTTCTACGGCTTTGACAGCTTTCAGCCGTCAATGGATAGATTAATGCCCAAAAAGGACAACCCGAATCTCAATCGGGTCTCGTAAGTTTTTTACCCTTCGTTTTTTCGGCACGTGGATTTTTACGTAAAACGGGATTACGGTGGCTGGTCTTCGATTTACCATCGCTGGATAGTGGTGCACCATGGTAAAGTTCCGTTTCAAATCCATGCACGCATTTCTAAAGGTCGTATGGCACTGTTTCGCCATTTCGGACGGATGTTGCACCTTGCACTGTGGATGTTGCACCCTGTAGATATCGATTATTCGGACGACCATAACTTCTGGCTCGTTTAGAGTTACGGGAGCCATAACCTGTCAAAACGAAGGCCTCGATGAGTTCTACGGCTTTGATAGCTTTCAGCCATCAACGGAGAGATTAATGCCCAAAAAGGAAAACCCGAATCTCAATCGGGTCTCGTAAATTTTTTACCCTTCGTTTTTTCGACACATGGATTTCTACGGTTAAACGGGATTACCGTGGCACATCTTCGACTTTCCATCGCTGAAGAGTGGTGCACCATGGTACTGTTCCGTTTCAAATCCATGCACGCATTTCTTAAAGTCGTACGGCACTGTTTCGCCATTTCGGACGGATGTTGCACCTTGCACCGTGGATGTTGCACCCTGTAGATATCGATTATTCGGACGGCCATAACTTCTGGCTCGTCTAGAGTTACGGGAGCCATAACCTGTCAAAACGAAGGCCTCGATGAGTTTTACGGCTTTGACAGCTTTCAGCCGTCAACGGATAGATTAATGCCCAAAAAGGACAACCCGAATCTCAATCGGGTCTCGTAAGTTTTTTACCCTTCGTTTTTTCGGCACGTGGATTTTTACGTAAAACGGGATTACGGTGGCTGGTCTTCGATTTACCAACGCTGGAGAGTGGTGCACCATGGTACTATTCGGTTTCAAATCCATGCACGCATTTCTAAAGGTCGTATGGCACTGTTTCGCCATTTCGGACGGATGTTGCACCTTGCACCGTGGATGTTGCACCCTGTAGATATCGATTATTCGGACGACCATAACTTCTGGATCGTTTAGAGTTACGAAAGCCATAACCTGTCAAAATGAAGGCCTCGATGAGTTCTACGGCTTTGACAGCTTTCAGCCGTCAACGGATAGATTAATGCCCAAAAAGGACAACCCGAATCTCAATCGGGTCTCGTAAGTTTTTTACCCTTCGTTTTTTCGACATGTGGATTTTTACCGTAAAACGGGATTACCGTGGCCCGTCTTTGACTTCCCATCGCTGAAGAGTGGTGCACCATGGTACTGTTTCATTTCATATCCATGCACGGATTTCTAAAAGTCGTACGCCACTGTTTCGCCATTTCTGACGGATGTTGCACCTTGCACCGCGGATGTTGCACCCTGTAGATATCGATTATTAGGACGGCCATAACTTCTGGCTCGTTTAGAGATACGGGAGCCATAACCTATCAAAACGAAGGCCTCGATGAGTTCTACGGCTTTGACAGCTTTGACAGCTTTCAGCCGTCAACGGATAGATTAATACCCCAAAAGGACAACCCGAATCAAAATCGGGTCTCGTAAGTTTTTTACCCTTCGTTTTTTCGGCACGTGGATTTTTACGTAAAACGGGATTACGGTGGCTGGTCTTCGATTTACCATCGCTGGATAGTGGTGCACCATGGTAAAGTTCCGTTTCAAATCCATGCACGCATTTCTAAAGGTCGTATGGCACTGTTTCGCCATTTCGGACGGATGTTGCACCTTGCACTGTGGATGTTGCACCCTGTAGATATCGATTATTCGGACGGCCATAACTTCTGGCTCGTTTAGATTTACGGGAGCCATAACCTATCAAAACGAAGGCCTCGATGAGTTCTACGGCTTTGATAGCTTTCAGCCGTCAATGGATAGATAATGCCCAAAAAGGACAACCCGAATCTCAATCGGGTCTCGTAAGTTTTTTACCCTTCGTTTTTTCGGCACGTGCATTTTTACGTAAAATGGGATTACGGTGGCTAGTCTTCGATTTACCATCGCTGGAGAGTGGTGCACCATGGTAATGTTCCGTTTCAAATCCATGCACGCATTTCTAAAGGTCGTATGGCACTGTTTCGCCATTTCTGACGGATGTTGCACCTTGCACTATGGATGTTGCACCATGTAGATATCGATTATTCGAACGACCATAACTTCTGCCTCGTTTAAAGTTACGGGAGCCATAACCTGTCAAAACGAAGGCCTCGATGAGTTCTACAGCTTTGACAGCTTTCAGTCATCAACGGATAGATTAATGCCCAAAAAGGACAACCCGAATCTCAATCGGGTCTCGTAAATTTTTTACCCTTCGTTTTTTCGACACGTGGATTTTTACGGTAAAACGGGATTACCGTGGCACGTGTTCGACTTCCCATCGCTGAAGAGTGGTGCACCACGGTACTGTTCCGTTTCAAATCCATGCACGCATTTCTAAAAGTCGTACGGCACTGTTTCGCCATTTCGGACGGATGTTGCACCTTGCACCGTGGATGTTGCACCCTGTAGATATCGATTATTCGGACGGCCATAACTTCCTGCTCGTTTAGAGTTACGGGAGCCATAACCTGTCAAAACGAAGGCCTCGATGAGTTCTATGCTTTTGACAGCTTTCAGCCGTCAACGGATAGATTAATGCCCAATTAGGACAACCCGAATCTCAATCGGGTCTCGCAAGTTTTTTACCCTTCGTTTTTTCGACACGTGGAATTTTACGGTAAAACGGAATTACGGTGGTCCGTCTTCGACTACCCATCGCTGAAGAGTGGTGCACCATGGAACTGTTCCGTTTCAAATCCATGCAAGCATTTCTAAAAGTCGTACGGCACTGTTTCGCCATTTCGGACGGATGTTGCACCTTGCACCGTGGATGTTGCACCCTGTAGATATCAATTATTCGGACGGCCATAACTTCTGGCTCGTTTAGAGTTACGGGAGCCATAACCTGTCAAAACGAAGGCCTCGATGATTTCTACGGCTTTGACAGCTTTGAGCTGTCAACGGATAGATTAATGCCCAAAAAGGACAAACCGAATCTCAATCGGGTCTCGTAAGTTTTTTACCCTTCGTTTTTTCGACACGCGGATTTTTACGGCAAAACGAGATTACCGTGGCCCGTCTTCGATTTACCATCGCTGAAGAGTGGTGCACCATGGTACTGTTCCTTTTCAAATCCATGCACGCATTACTAAAGGTCGTACGGCACTGTTTCGCCATTTCGGACGGATGTTGCACCTTGCAACGTGGATGTTGCACCCTATAGATATCGATTATTCGGACGGCCATAACTTCTGGCTCGTTTAGAGTTACGGGAGCCATAACCTGTCAAAACGAAGGCCTCGATGAGTTCTACGGCTTTGACAGCATTCATCCGTCAACGGATAGATTAATGCCCAAATAGGACAACCCGAATCTCAATCGGGTCTCGCAAGTTTTTTACCCTTCGTTTTTTCGACACATGGATTTTTACGGTCAAACGGGATTACGGTGGCTGGTCTTCGATTTACCATCGCTGGAGAGTGGTGCACCATGGTACTGTTCCATTTCAAGTCCATGCACGTATTTCTAAAGGTCGTGCGGCACTGTTTCGCCATTTCGGGCGGATGTTGCACCCTGCACCGTGGATGTTGCACCCTGTAGATATCGATTATTCGGACGGCCATAACTTCTGGCTCGTTTAGATTTACGGGAGCCATAACCTGTCAAAACGAAGGCCTCGATGAGTTCTACGGCTTTGATAGCTTTCAGCCGTCAATGGATAGATAATGCCCAAAAAGGACAACCCGAATCTCAATCGGGTCTCGTAAGTTTTTTACCCTTCATTTTTTCGGCACGTGGATTTTTACGTAAACCGGGATTACGGTGGCTGGTCTTCGATTTACCATCGCTGGAGAGTGGTGCACCATGTTAATGTTCCGTTTCAAATCCATGCACGCATTTCTAAAGGTCGTATGGCACTGTTTCGCCATTTCGGACGGATGTTGCACCTTGCACTGTGGATGTTGCACCCTGTAGATATCGATTATTCGGACGACCATAACTTCTGGCTCGTTTAAATACGGGAGCCATAACCTGTCAAAACGAAAGCCTCGATGAGTTCTACGGCTTTGACAGCTTTCAGTCATCAACGGATAAATTAATGCCCAAAAAGGACAACCCGAATCTCAATCGGGTCTCGTAAATTTTTTACCCTTCGTTTTTTCGACACGTGGATTTTTACGGTAAAACGGTATTACCGTGGCACGTCTTCGACTTCCCATCGCTGAAGAGTGGTGCACCATGGTACTGTTCCGTTTCAAATCCATGCACGCATTTCTAAAAGTCGTACGGCACTGTTTCGCCATTTCGGACGGATGTTGCACCTTGCACCGTGGATGTTGCACCCTGTAGATATCGATTATTCGAACGGCCATAACTTCTGGCTCGTTTAGAGTTACGGGAGCCATAACCTGTCAAAACGAAGGCCTCGATGAGTTCTACGGCTTTGACAGCTTTCAGCCGTCAACGGAAAGATTAATGCCCAAATAGGACAACCCGAATCTCAATCGGGTCTCGGAAGTTTTTTACCCTTCGTTTTTTCGACACGTGGAATTTTACGGTAAAACGGAATTACGGTGGTCCGTCTTCGACTACCCATCGTTGAAGAGTGGTGCACCATGGTACTGTTCCGTTTCAAATCCATGCAAGCATTTTTAAAATCGTACGGCACTGTTTCGCCATTTCGGACGGATGTTGCACCTTGCACCGTGGATGTTGCACCCTGTAGACATCGATTATTCGGACGGCCATAACTTCTGGCTTGTTTAGAGTTACGGGAGCCATAACCTGTCAAAACGAAGGCCTCGATGATTTCTACGGCTTTGACAGCTTTGAGCCGTCAACGGATAGATTAATGCCCAAAAAGGACAAACCGAATCTCAATCGGGTCTCGTAAGTTTTTTACCCTTCGTTTTTTCGACACGTGGATTTTTACGGCAAAACGAGATTACCGTGGCCCGTCTTCGATTTACCATCGCTGGAGAGTGGTGCACCATGGTACTGTTCCTTTTCAAATCCATGCACGCATTACTAAAGGTCGTACGGCAATGTTTCGCCATTTCGGACGGACGTTGCACCTTGCAACGTGGATGTTGCACCCTGTAGATATCGATTATTAGGACGGCCATAACTTCTGGCTCGTTTAGAGTTACGGGAGCCATAACCTATCAAAACGAAGGCCTCGATGAGTTCTACGGCTTTGACAGCTTTCATCCGTCAACGGATAGATTAATGCCCAAATAGGACAACCCGAATCTCAGTCGGGTCTCGCAAGTTTTTTACCCTTCGTTTTTTCGACACATGGATTTTTACGGTCAAATGGGATTACGGTGGCTGGTCTTCGATTTACCATCGATGGAGAGTGGTGCACCATGGAACTGTTCCGTTTCAAATCCATGCACGCATTTCTAAAAGTCGTGCGGCACTGTTTCGCCATTTTGGACGGATGTTGCACCTTGCACCGTGGATGTTGCACCCTGTAGATATCGATTATTCGGACGGCCATAACTTCTGGCTCGTTTAGAGTTACGGGAGCCATAACCTGTCAAAACGAAGGCCTCGATGATTTCTACGGCTTTGACAGCTTTCATCCATCAACGGATAGATTAATGCCCAAAATGGACAACCCGAATCTCAATCGGGTCTCGTAAGTTTTTTACCCTTCGTTTTTTCGACACGTAGATTTTTACGTAAAACGGGATTACGGTGGCTGGTCTTCGATTTACCATCGCTGGAGAGTGGTTCACCATGGTAATGTCCGTTTCAAATCCATGCACGCATTTCTAAAGGTCGTACGGCACTGTTTCGCCATTTCGGACGGATGTTGCACCTTGCACCGTGGATGTTGCACCCTGTAGATATCGATTATTCGGACGACCATAACTTCTGGCTCGTTTAGAGTTACGGGAGCCATAACCTGTCAAAACGAAGGCCTCGATGAGTTCTACGGCTTTGACAGCTTTCAACCTTCAACGGATAGATTAATGCCCAAATAGGACAACCCGAATCTTAATCGGGTCTCGCAAGTTTTTTACCCTTCGTTTTTTCGACACGTGGAATTTTACAGTAAAACGGAATTACGATGGTCCGTCTTCGACTTCCCATCGCTGAAGAGTGGTGCACCATGGTAATGTTCCGTTTCAAATCCATGCACGCATTTCTAAAAGTCGTACGGCACTATTTCACCATTTTGGACAGATGTTGCACCTTGCACCGTGGATGTTGCACCCTGTAGATATCGATTATTCGGACGGCCATAACTTCTGGCTCGTTTAGAGTTACGGGAGCCATAACCTGTCAAAACGAAGGCCTCGATGATTTCTACGGCTTTGACAGCTTTCAGCCGTCAACGGATAGATTAATGCCCAAAAAGGACAAACAGAATCTCAATCGGGTCTCGTAAGTTTTTTACCCTTCGTTTTTTCGACAGGTGGATTTTTACGGCAAAACGGGATTACCGTGGCCCGTCTTTGATTTACCATCGCTGGAGAGTGGTGCACCATGGTACTGTTCCGTTTCAAATCCATGCACGCATTACTAAAGGTCGTACGACACTGTTTTGTCATTTTGGACGGATGTTGCACCTTGCAACGTGGATGCTCCACCCTATAGATATCGATTATTCGGACGGCCATAACTTCTGGCTCGTTTAGAGTTACGGGAGTCATAACCTGTCAAAACGAAGGCCTCAGTGAGTTCTACGGCTTTGGCAGCTTTCATCCATCAACGGAAAGATTAATGCCCAAATAGGACAACCCGAATCTCAATCGGGTCTCACAAGTTTTTTACCCTTCGTTTTTTCGACACATGGATTTTTACGGTAAAACGGGATTACGGTGGATGGTCTTCGATTTAACATCGCTGGAGAGTGGTGCACCATGGTACTGTTCCGTTTCAAATCCATGCACGCATTTCTAAAGGTCGTGCGACACTGTTTCGCCATTTTGGACGGATGTTGCACCTTGCACCGTGGATGTTGCACCCTGTAGATATCGATTATTCGGACGGCCATAACTTCTGGCTCGTTTAGAGTCACGGGAGCCATAACCTGTCAAAACGAAGGCCTCGATGAGTTCTACGGCTTTGACAGCTTTCAGCCGTCAGCAGAAAGATTAATGCCCAAAAAGGACAACCCAAATCTCAATCGGGTCCCGTAAGTTTTTTACCCTTCGTTTTTTCGACACGTGGATTTTTACGTAAAACGGGATTACGGTGGCTGGTCTTCGATTTACCATCGCTGGAGAGTGGTGCACCATGGTAATGTTCCGTTTCAAATCCATGCACGCATTTCTAAAGGTTGTACGGCACTGTTTCGCCATTTCGGACGGATGTTGCACCTTGCACCGTGGATGTTGCACCCTGTAGATATCGATTATTCGGACGACCACAACTTCTGGCTCGTTTAGATTTACGGGAGCCATAACCTGTCAAAATGAAGGCCTCGATGAGTTCTACGGCTTTGACAGCTTTCAGCCGTCAACGAATAGATTAATGCCCAAAAAGGATAACCCGAATCTCAATCGGGTCTCGTAAGTTTTTTACCCTTCGTTTTTCGACACGTGGATTTTTACGGTAAAACGGGATTACCGTGGCCCGTCTTCGACTACCCATCGCTGAAGAATGGTGCACCATGGTGCTGTTCCATTTCAAATCCATGCACGCATTTCTAAAAGTCGTACGGCACTGTTTCGCCATTTCGGACGGATGTTGCACCTTGCACCGTGGATGTTGCACCCTATAGATATCGATTATTCGGACGGCCATAACTTCTGGCTCGTTTAGAGTTACGGGAGCTATAACCTATCAAAACGAAGGCCTCGATGAGTTCTACCGCTTTGACAGCTTTCAACCGTCAACGGATAGATTAATGCCCAAAAAGGACAAACCGAATCTCAATTGGGTCTCGTAAGTTTTTTACCCTTCGTTTTTTCGACACGTGGATTTTTACGGCAAAACGGGATTACCGTGGCCCGTCTTCGATTTACCATCGCTGGAGAGTGGTGCACCATGGTACTGTTCCGTTTCAAATCCATGCACGCATTTCTAAGGGTCGTGCGGCACTGTTTCGCCATTTCAGACGGATGTTGCACCTTCCACCGTGGATGTTGCACCCTATAGATATCGATTATTCGGACGGCCATAACTTCTGCCTCGTTTAGAGTTATGGGAGCCATAACCTGTCTAAACGAAGGCCTCGATGAGTTCTATGGGTTTGACAGCTTTCAGCCGTCAACGGATAGATTAATGCCTCAATAGGACAACCCGAATCTCAATCGGGTCTCGTAAGTTTTTTGCCCTTCGTTTTTTCGACACATGGATTTTTACGGTAAAACGGGATTACGGTGGCTGGTCTTCGATTTACCATCGCTGGAGAGTGGTGCACCATGGTACTTTTCCTTTTCAAATACATGCACGCATTTCTAAAGGTCGTGCGGCACTGTTTCGCCATTTCGGACGGATGTTGCACCTTGCACCGTGGATGTTGCACCCTGTAGATATCGATTATTCGGACGGCCATAACCTCTGGCTCGTTTAGATTTATGGGAGCCATAACCTGTCAAAACGAAGGCCTCGATGTGTTCTACGGCTTTGACAGCTTTCAGTCGTCAACGGATAGATTAATGCCCAAAAAGGACAACCCGAATCTCAATCGGGTCTCGTAAGTTTTTTACCCTTCATTATGTAGACACGTGGATTTTTACGGTAAAACGGGATTACGGTGTCTGGTCTTCGACGTACCATCGCTGGAGAGTGGTGCAACATGGTACTGTTCCGTTTCAAATCCATGCACGCATTTCTAAAGGTTGTACGCCAATGTTTCGCCATTTCGGACGGATGTTGCACCTTGCACCGTGGATGTTGCACCCTGTAGATATCGATTATTCGGACGGCCATAACTTCTAGCTCGTTTAGAGTTACGGGAGCCATAACCTGTCAAAACGAAGGCCTCGATGAGTTCTACGGCTTTGACAGCTTTCAGCCGTCAATGGATAGATTAATGCCCAAAAAGGACAACCCGAATCTCAATCGGGTCTCGTAAGTTTTTTACCCTTCGTTTTTTCGACACGTGGATTTTTACGGTAAAATGGGACTACGGTGGCTGGTATTCGATTTACCATCGCTGGAGAGTGGTGCACCATGGTACTGTTCCGTTTCAAATCCATGCACGCATTTCTAAAGGTCGTACGGTACTGTTTTGCCATTTCGGACGGATGTTGCACCTTGCACCGTGGATGTTGCACCCTATAGATATCGATTATTCGGACGGCCATAACTTCTGGCTCGTTTAGAGTTACGGGAGCCATAACCTGTTGTTTGCGCCAAAATTGGTCACAAACACCCAAAATCGTGAAAACACCCGTTTACGTGCTCGACTTGATAATAATCAACACAGAACTCAGCAACAATCAATATAGAATTCAGCTCTTAAGCAATAAATCGCAGTAATTCACAAACAACAATCACAAACACAGGATTTATAGTGGTTCGGCGTTCGCGCCTACGTCCACTCTGAAGGTTTTCTCTTTATTGCTTTGCTCGATTCAATTGATTACAACGGATTACAATTGATAATAGCTTTGAAATCTGAATACAACAGTGATTCTGGTGAATAGATTTGAATCCGGCAGAGTCTCAGCGTTCAATGGCAGAAGTTCTCGGAAGATCCCCTTTCTGAAGGCTTCAGGGTGCTATTTATAGGCGTTGGAGGCCCAGATCTGGCTGAAACTTCGTGAGACTTCTTCTGGCACGTGAGTGGGACCACGCGACCGATCCCACCAAGTTTCGTCTCGATCTGACATCGGTTCGAAGTGATTTCGAACCCATCAAGAATTGGTCCAATCGAGCTGAAACTTGGCAGGCACAATCTTTACCTCATATGGAAGCTACTGTGAAAATTTGGTTGCATTTGGATTTGTGGTTGAGGAGATATGCTCGGTTCGAAATGGGGTTTTCTTGGTTGGCTGTGTCGTTCGAACCCATGATTTCGAACCCATGAGTGCACGTGGGTTTGCAGTGACGTGGCGCGTATCTCTCGAATCGATCCTAACTTATCTCCGAATGGACCGCTTCTACCCCGTGAACTATGGCGAACACGTCATCCAAACCAACTGACTCGGTGGATTCGAACTAAGGAGTATTCCTGGCTTCGAACGTGACCGATTCGAACAAGGAATCCCTATGGGTTCGAACTCGATCGGTTCGAACTGGGTCGCTCGATGGGTTCGAATTAAGGGCTTGCATGGGTTCGAAGTAAGGATGCGAAGCTGAGCGGCGCCATGGATTCGAAGGTAGGCCATTGTGGTGGAGTCGAAGGCGGTGGAGTCGAAGGCGATGGAGTCGAAGCAGGTACTAGCTGAAGGGTTCGAACGTGGCTTGGGTTCGAACTTCACGGTTTCGAAGGCAAGCGCGTGGATGGGTTCGAACTATGTGGGTTCGAAGGAGATGGTTTCGAAGGTGATGGGTTCGAAGTACTCCAGTGCGATGGGTTCGAAACAGACAGTGACCACCTTCCTCAAATTAAATCCATCATATCTCGAGCATACGAACTCGGATTGTCTTGAAATTTGAAATGATCACTCCTACGACCTTTCTTGTCATGTCCTATCAATTGTGGCCTGTTCCGGACTCGGACAAAATTCATCGATATCCATAGCAAAGTGAAGTATAACCAATCTCTGAGACGAACTGTCTTTCGTTTTCGACCAATCCTTTGGTATCACGGCTTTGCCAAAAAGCGGGATAACATTTTGCCCCCCAAAACATGCCTTGCGGTAGGAAGGTGTGTTTTGTAATGCTTCGAGTTGGATGTTCGTATCCGATCATCAACCTGCAAAGAACTTGATAGTTTCATATGTCCTCAAATGACGATCGTTCGGGATCAAACTATTTGGGATGAAGCGCGGCCGTTCAGGGTCAAGCGCTCAACTTCAAATGACGATCGTTCGCGATCGAGTCATTCGAGGTGAAGTGCGACCGTGCGCGGTCGAGCGTATAAATCCATGCATCGATCGTTTGGGATCATATGCGGTTTGAGGTGAATTGGGACCGTTCGCGGTCCGTGCCGTTCGCGGCATAGGATGGAATAGGACCGTTCGCGGTTGATGCTATTTATGGCAAAGGGTTGAATGGGACCGTTCGCGGTCGATGCCGTTCGCGGCAATTGATGATCGTCCGCGACCAAGTGCCGTTCAAGGCGAATGGTGACCGTTCGAGGTCGGATTTTATAATTAGTGAATCATGACCGTTCGCGGTCGGTGCCGTTCAAGGCAGAGAATGATCGTTCGCGATCGTGTGCCGTTCGTGGAGGATTTGTGACCGTTCGCGGTCGGGTGTTGGTCCTCAAGTGACGACCGTTCGCGATCAAGCCATTTGAGGCGTGGTGAGTTGTGACTGTTCGAAGTCGAGTGCCGTTCGAGGCGAACTGTGACCGTTCGAGGCCGGGTGCCGTTCGAGGCAATAAAGTGTGCCCGGGAGGGCTTGATGTTATCGATGCCAGGGTCACGTTCGGGTGAGATCCTGGATCGTTTGTCAGGGCGGTTCATCGCCATCTCAGAGCATGCCTAAGGATCGTTCGCGACCCCGTACATGTGTAAGTAGCTTAGCCATTCCAGAGTTATCAGAATCAAATATCTATTACACGGATGAGTTTCAAAAACAATGTCCAAACAAACAGAGTCTAAATGTCCAAATTGAAATGACATGAAAGCAAAGCATAGATGTCAAAGTGTAAGTTCCCACTACGAAACGGTCAATGATCATCCAGAGCATGCCTGGAGATTGTTCGCGATCTCGCACATGTGTAAATGATTTGATTGCATTAGTGGAAGCTTACAACTTGTTCATCGTTATCTTGCTCAATTGATAACCAAACGGTGCCTTGATTCAGGATCGCCCCTAGCCGATGTGGACGGTGGTCGTTCTGGTTCCGCCACAGGAGCTCGCCTCCTTACATATTGAAGGAGCATACCGTTCTTGATATGCCCTTCCACCTCGTCCTTCAGGTGCCTACAATCGTTAGTGTTATGACCATTTAATTCATGGAATACACAGAACTTATCTGATTTCCTTTCGTCAGAGGTAGGGTCCCTTCGCATCGGCCTTCGATACGGAATCTGCCCTTTGGTATCCTGGTAAATTCGCTCCAGGCTCTCGTTCAGCTCAGTGTAGGTGGTAAATCGCGCCTCCCTCCGTTGCCGCTTTGATCTGTCTCCGTTATTCTCAATCCTTCTTTTACCTTTATCCTTGTCCGAGTCCCTTCTAGGGAGCTTTTCGTCTTTGAGTGCATAAACATCTACCCCATCTCCTTCTTCTCTTTCTGCATTTGCATCCTCTAATCGCAAAAACTTTTCTGCTTCATGATAGAATTCCTCTAGATCTATGGGTGGATCCTTAGTCAATGAATTCTTGAACTCTGTGCCGTCAGCTATTCCGGACACGGCTGCCATTACCACCATGGACGGATCCGCTCGATCCACCGAAGCTGCTGCTGCATTGAATCGTGCTAGATAACTTCTCAAGGTCTCTCCGGCTTTTTGCTTTAGGGTTGCCAAAGTCATCACATTCTTGGGTCTTGTAATATGAACCCTGAATTGCCTCATAAATCTCTCCACTAAACCACTCCATGTTCCGGTGGATCCATTCTCCAATTGTCTAAACCATAGTGCTGCGATATCTGTCAAGTATAATGGAAAGCAGCGGGCCATAACCTCCTCCGATGCCCCCAGCACTTCCATATGTCTCATATATTTTGTCAGATGGACCGTGGGGTCCGCTCTCCCGTCATACATATCCAACGATGGTAGTTTGAAATCCGGTGGGTTCCTAGCTTGCCTGATTGCTGAAGTAAAAGGACTTCTATTAACATCCTCTAGGTCTTTGTTCACCATACCGCCTCTCAAAGCTCTTCTAACTATCTCTGCTAATCGGTCATTGTCTCCGAGATGTAACCCTTCTTCACTACTTTCAGCCTGCCTCCCGAGTTCACGAGGTAACTCCGGGATCTGCCCCCTTGACTGAGCGTTCGCTCCTCTACTACTACCGGGTTGCGCAGATCCTTCTCTCTCTCTTTCCAAGATTGGGTCAACATTTTCCATACGCGTGCCCCCTAGCTCTGGCGCTACGCCGGATGGTCCTGCTTCGTTCTGGACTCCGTTGGCTTCCCTATTCTGTGCTCCAAGCTGTCCTATCTGTTGGAATAAACTCTGGATCAATTCCTCTTGCCTCTTCATTGTAACGACCCGTATTTTTACGTGTCGATAAATCGTAGAATTTGCAGGTCGATAGTGTTGTTTGTGTTGCTTCTAGCTTGAGTCGTTTAGAAGTTAACCCGGGTACAAGTGATGAGTCGTGACCGACTCATAGGGGACCGACTCAAGGAGGGGTAGCGGTTTAAAGTGTTGGCCGAGATAAGGATGGACCGACTCAAGAAGTTAGGCGACTCATAGGATGACCGACTCATAGAGGGCCGAGATAAGAAGTGTGGCCGAGTCAACGAGTTACGACTCATAGGGTTTGCCGAGTTAAGGAGTTAACGGGTTAAGGGTGTAGCGACTTAAGGGGTTTAGGCTTAGGTCGTGGGTAATGAGTCGGCAGGGTTTTGAGTCGTAGGGCCTGATGAGTCGTGAGTCGGCATCATAGTTGAGTCGTGAGTGTGTATTGTTGAGTCGTCGTACGACTTAGGACTTGGGGAAAACGCGGCAGTGTCTTAGGTCGGAGGCTTTTAGGTCGTGACCGACTTATGTTGAGTCGGCACTGGTCTTGAGTCGTGAGTCGGTAGGTGTTGAGTCGGTTTGGGTTTGAGTCGTATGACCTTGTGCCTTGGTATATTGAGTCGTTGGCTTGAGTCGGAAGGCTGTGCAGTTGAGTCGGCTGGGGTAGGTCGTCATGGCAATGAGTCGTGAACGACTCATGGTAAGTAGGCAGTGTTATGTTGAGTCGGTAAGGGCTGATAAGTCGGCAACGACTCATGATGAGTCGTGGACGACTCATAGGGACGACGACTCATGGTTGATCCAGCCTATAAATAGAGGGGTTTGGCTCACTTTTTGGCACCGGTTTTTGAAGCGACGAAGTGCTGCCATTTTGAAGACTCGACTACAACATTTCTTCACCTTCTTTTCTCTATTCCAATCTAGTTCTAACATCCATCCAAGATCGAAGATTTAGATTGAAGATTCAAGTGCCAAAGTTGAAGATCTTCATCCGTTTGAGCTAGATTTCATCGATTGAGACGAGATATTGCCGGATCAAGCCTTGATCTTTGCTGTCCAGATCTGAAGTTGATTGATTTTAGGTTGTTTTGGTGATTTGGTGAGTGGTAGTTATCTCTCACGCGGATCCAAAGGAGTATATTGGATTGGTGGCATGTTTGGGTGTTAAAGTTAGAGATTTCATGCATTTTTCTTAGATCTAAGTCTAGATCCATGGTTTTTGAAGATGTTTACTTATGCAAGTTTGTTTAATAAGCATTAGAGACAAAACCCATGTTTTATAATTGATAGATCTATGCTAAAAACCATGATTTCACATATGTTGGACTTTTGCTCGTTTATTTACGAAATTGCCATTATAGTTGATATTGCTTAAATTGCTTAATAGATCTTGTTTGAATGATTGATTATTTGAATGTATGATTGATTTGATTGTTTCCAAGTTAGCTAGTAGTTGATTTGGAACAAGATGATGGAAGAGGATTCAAAAGCTACGGAAGAAGGCTCTTGAATGGTGAAAGCTGCTTAAGGCATATGTAGCGGGTGTTGAAGCTCATATGTATAGATTGGATGATGTTGAGATGGAACTTTGCCATGATTCGATGAGGCAAACCATGTTGTTGAGTTGAGACTTTGCTTTGATGCGATGAAGCGAAGTATGATGTGAGTCTTGGCTTAATCCAAGCAGGGATCATTCCAAGCATGTTGATAACTTGAAGAGTAGTTCAAGTTGGTTGATAATGGATTGTTCAAGAGGTAGCTTGAGCTTGTATGAGGATAGTCGTCAAGAAGGATGGCTAGGAGGCTTGGATCTCGTCGTTGTTGAAGGTTCTAGCATGCTCAAAAGCAAGAGTACATGGGGCGCCCATAACGACTACAGGTAGGTAGTCGGGACACCCAAAAGACTACAGGTAGGTAGTTGAGTACTCTGGGCAAAGTAGATAAGTCCTAGGCACAAGGCAGTGTGCGGAGTTATGGTTAGAACCGGGGTTACCATTAGCCCTTGACAGATGGTCATTCAACTAACGGTGAAATCGAGGCAAGGATAACAGTGATAGCCAGAGTCATGGATGTTTGGTTGTATTATCATTCGGCTTCAAGAGCGGTGTTTTCTGGGTGCTTATCTGATCTTGGTTTAGGCCTTGGGGGTTTGTATTTGGAAAACATCGTCCTTGACTCGAGTGGTATTCGCTTTACCTTAATTGTCTATGTTGTTATGCTTGCTTCTCCTTAGTGTATGTCTGGGGCTATCACTGTAGAAAGAGGTGGAGTGGGATGGTTTGGTTCCTATTCCTTTTATCCTTTATGCTCTTTTGGTATGCTTGATAGTTGATTTACTGCTCACTAAGACTTTGTCTGACTCAAGGTTTTATGTCTCCTCTTATTACCTTGGGCTGTTCATCCATGTCGGGATGGGCAGACTAGGTAGCAGGTGACAGGTGATGTGCTAGGAGTTCTACGCTAAAGATGACGAAGACGAGCAGGAGGCTTTGCATATTAGTTTTCTTACTATATGTACTGGGTATCCGCTGCTGTATTTGGTTGAGTGATTTGTAGTGAGGCTTTCATGTATGGATTTGAGTAGATGATTGTATGAAACTACTGTGATGCTTATATGATGATGTTCTGTTCTATGGAGCTTCACTATATTATATTTCTCTATTGTATTTTATCCATGCGCTGTGAGTTATGCGATAGAGATTCTTCTGTTTTGTTTTACCCTGACTATCGTCCATGGCTGCCTGGCACACCTTTTAGCGCATTATTTCCTTGATTTGGTGCGGGAGTCATGGGCGGTCGTCACATTTGGTATCAGAGCGAGGTTAATCGATTTTAGCCAACGCTCGCTGATGTAACTACGTAAGAGAGACGTAATTGTAATTTGATGGATGATTACTATATATAATATAGTAGTTTAGAAGGGTTTGAACTCCTTATGCAGTTGTTTCTTAAGGTGTTCTAATCATTCTTATTTACAGATATTAAGGATGAGTCGAAGTGAGAGACAAGCTGCGAGGGGTAGCCGTGATGCTAGGGAAGCTGTTGATTATGCTCCTATGTTTGAGGCCATGATGACTTCAATCATGAGGAGAATACCAGCTTCAGGATCATCTGTGGATGTGGGAGTTCAAGTCCAAGCTCCGAGACCGGTGGATTTTGCCAAGCTTTGCAAGGATTATACTGCTCTTGGAGGGAAAGTTTTCTTGGGGACGGAGTCGACTATTGAGGTGCAGAGATGGATTGATGCTTGCAAAAGAATCTTTGGTGACTTAGGGATTGAGGATGCAACTAAGAGGAAGCTTGCATCGAGACAGCTTCAGGGAAGAGCTGCTGATTGGTGGAATTCTATCACCATAGATACACCAGAAGAAGAGATTACTTGGGAGCAATTCCAAGTTAGATTTGAAGCTAAGTTCATCTCTACTTCCCAGAAATCTGTCTTGTTTAAGAGGTTTGTGGAGCTCAAGCAAGGGGGAAGGCCTGTTCTTGAGTATATTTCTGAGTTTGAAGCTTTGTCTAAGTATGCCAGATCGTATATTGATTCTCCCTACCAGAAGAATGAAAAGTTTGTGACTGGTCTGGATGCTTATCTTGGGAGGCAGTTAGTGGATCATCTGGACGATCCATTTGAGAAGCTTGTGGAAAAAGCTCTTAGGCATGAGAGTTTGTTTCCTAGGGAAAGTTCTGTCGTTTCTGTAACCAGGGAAGGATCTAAACCACAGCAGAGTGGCAATAAGAAGAGGAAACAACAGCAACAGAGGGGTAGGGATGACCAGAAGAAGCCGAAGAGTGAAGTGACTTGCTATAACTGCCAGCAGAAGGGCCATCTTTACAAAGATTGTAAGAATCCCAAAGTGCCGGGAAAGTGTTACAACTGTGATAAGCTGGGACATATCAAGAAGGATTGTCCAGAACCGAGGAAAGATAGGCAGGTTGTGCAAGCCTTTGCTTTGGGGGCTGTTCCATCGTCTTCGAAAGCTCCTACTGCTGAAGAGAAGGGGAAGAGTGTGGTTGTTCAAGGTACTCTTTCTATTTGTGGTGTTCCAGTTAGAGTGTTGTTTGATACTGGAGCGTCGCATTCTTTTGTTTGTGATGATTTGGTAAGCCGGTTAGGTATGAAACCGGATATTGTTGATAGGCCATTGGTTGTGACTAATCCGGTAGGGGGTTCGTCATGTTTGTGTATGTTATGTCGTGGTCTAGTTGTGTCGAGTCATGATTGCTCGTTTGTTTGTGATTGCTTTGTTCTGAACTTTGCGGGGTTCGGAATTATTTTGGGTATGGACTGGCTTAGGAAGTATGCGGCTAGGATTGATTGTGAGAGGCTTGAGGTGACAGTCGGGAATGTGGAAGGGCGAAAGGTTGTGATACGATGTAAGCATGAAGAAGGCGTCTTCATGAGCTTCATGTATTCGCTAGTTGTTCCACGGGATGGACTGTCATCGGTGCCTATTGTGAATGAGTTTGAGAATGTCTTTGAGGAAGTCAAAGGGTTGCCGCCGCATAGGGAGATCGAGTTTCGTATCGATCTAGTTGAGGGAGCCAGACCTGTTGTGATGCCTCTTAGGCGGATGGCACCGAGAGAGCAGCAAGAGCTGAAGGTGCAAGTTGATGACCTTTTGCAGAAAGGATTCATTCGGAGAAGTGTGTCCGAATGGGGTGCGCCCGTTGTGTTCGCAACCAAAACGGATGGATCGTTGAGGTTGTGTGTGGATTATCGTGAGCTGAATAAGGTGACTAAGAAGAACAAGTATCCATTGCCGAGAATAGATGACTTGTTTGATCAGCTTCACGAGGCTAAGGTGTTTTCTCAGATGGATTTGGCAACGGGATTTCACCAGTTGAGAGTGGCGAAGGATAGTGTGCCGAAGACTGCTTTCAGGACACCATCCGGGTTTTATGAGTGGCTGGTAATGCCGTTTGGGTTGACTAACGCGCCAGCATATTTTGTGGATCTTATGAATAGAGTGTTCAGAGATCAGTTGAATAAGTTCGTGCTTGTGTTCGTGGATGATATTTTGGTTTATTCCAGAACTGAGGAAGAGCACAAGACGCACTTGAGGATTGTTTTAGGAATCTTACGGAAACATCAGCTGAAGGCTAAGTTTTCGAAGTGTCACTTCTGGAAGAATGAAGTGAGGTTCTTAGGTCATGTTATTTCTGGAAATGGAATAGCGGTTGATCCCGCTAAGGTGGCAGCGATCCAGGATTGGGTTAGGCCTAAGAATGCATCTGATGTGAGAAGTTTTCTTGGATTAGCAGGATATTATCGTCGATTTATCAAAGACTTTTCCAAGATAGCTGCACCGTTGACAGGATTGACGAAGAAGAATCAAGTGTTCAGATGGAATGATAAGTGTGAACAAGCTTTCATAATCCTGAAAGAGCGACTGACGAGTGCTCCTGTTTTGACTATTCCAAGTGGGAATGATGAGATGGTGGTTTACACCGATGCATGTGGTACTGGACTTGGAGCAGTGCTAATGCAGAAGGATAAAGTTGTTGCATATGCAAGTCGACAACTGAAGCCGCATGAGTGGAACTATCCGACTCATGATTTGGAGTTAGCGGCAATTGTGTTTGCTTTGAAGATGTGGAGACATTATCTATTGGGAGTTAGATTCGAGTTGTTTACAGATCATAAGTCGTTGAAGTATCTGTTTTCCCAAAAGGATTTAAATCTTCGACAGCAAAGGTGGCTAGAGTTCTTAGCATCGTATGATTTTGGTATAGCCTATACTCCAGGGAAAGGTAACGCAGTGGCTGATGCGTTAAGTCGAAGACATGCAGGATTGGGAGCCATGTTTTCGGAATGGAAGAGTCTTGAGTATTTGGCTGGATTTGATTTCAGGCCTAGATGTGAATTGGAACCTGAGATGTTGGCAAACTTATCGATAAGGCCTACTCTTGTGGAAAGAATTGGCGAGAGGCAAAGGAGAGATGATAAGCTTATCAAGATTATCCGTGATTTGGAATCCGGATTTGATCCAGAAAAGGATAAAGGATTTGAAGTCGATCGAGAGGGTTGGCTTCGAAAGCAAGGGCGACTAGTTGTTCCCGATGTAGATGGATTGAGAGATGAAGTTCTGAGGGAGAGTCATCACTCAAAGTTGACAATTCATCCAGGTGGAAATAAGATGTATCGGGATATGAAGAGAGCTTATTACTGGGAAGGTATGAAGAAAGATGTTGGAAATTTTATTTCCAAGTGTATGAACTGCCAGTTGGTGAAGGCTGAGCAGAAGAAGCCCAGTGGATTACTTCAGCCATTAGAAGTTCCTACATGGAAGTGGGAGCAAGTGTCGATGGATTTTATCGATGGTCTACCTAGGACAAGAGCAGGGAATGAAGGGATTTGGGTCATAGTAGATCGTTTGACCAAGAGTGCAAGGTTCATTCCTGTTCGATCGACTAGGACTGCATCGAAGTTGGCTGAATTATATGTGAAGTGGATAGTTCGTTTCCATGGTGTTCCGAAGAGTATAGTGAGCGATCGAGATCCATTGTTCACTAGTAGATTTTGGAAGAGCTTCCAGGAAGTTTTGGGAACTGAGTTGTGTTTGAGTACAGCTTATCACCCTCAAACAGATGGTCAGACTGAGAGAGTCAACCGAGTTTTGGAAGATCTTCTTAGAGCATGTGTTTTGGACTTCGGAGGATCATGGGAAGATCACCTTCATTTGGTGGAGTTTGCTTATAATAACAGTTATCAGTCGAGTATCGGTATGGCACCATATGAGGCATTATATGGAAGACCGTGTAACTCTCCGACATGTTGGTTGGAAACTGGAGAAAAACTGATACTTGGGCCAGAGATGATTCGACAGACTTCGGATTGTATAGAGATCATTCGGCAAAGAATGAAGGCAGCCCAGGATCGTCAGAAAAGTTATGCAGATAATCGTCGAAAGGATTTGGAATTCGACGTAGGTGATATGGTTTTTGTGAAGATTTCTCCTCTGAAGAGTGTCATTAGATTCGGGAAGAAAGGAAAGTTAACTCCGAGATTTGTTGGACCATTCCCGATTATCGAGCGTATTGGAAAGCTCGCTTATAGATTGGAGTTACCGGAAAAGATGGCGGGTGTGCACAATGTTTTTCATGTATCTTATCTACGGAAGTATGTGCACGACCCAACTACGGTGGTTTCTGCTGATAGCTGTGAAGACTTGGAGGTTGATCCAGTTGTTTCGAGACCTCGTAAGCCGCTTCGTATTGTTGAAACCGATACGAAACAGCTTAGGAGGAAGACGATTACGTTGCTCAAGGTACAATGGAGTGATGATGTTAACGACTGTACGTGGGAGGAGGAAGAGAGGATGAAGGCAGCTCATCCCGAACTCTTCGAGGTATGGCCCTAAAGTGTCGTGACATCTCATGAATTTGTAGCTTGTTCTATGTCTTAGAATTCTGCATGCTAGGTTAGAATTGGTTGCATGGATTGTTGATTGCCATGGATGATAAGCATGCGGAATAATTTTGATTGCTGTTGTTTGCTTGGAATTTCGGGGGCGAAATTCCTAAGGGGGAGAGAATGTAACGACCCGTATTTTTACGTGTCGATAAATCGTAGAATTTGCAGGTCGATAGTGTTGTTTGTGTTGCTTCTAGCTTGAGTCGTTTAGAAGTTAACCCGGGTACAAGTGATGAGTCGTGACCGACTCATAGGGGACCGACTCAAGGAGGGGTAGCGGTTTAAAGTGTTGGCCGAGATAAGGATGGACCGACTCAAGAAGTTAGGCGACTCATAGGATGACCGACTCATAGAGGGCCGAGATAAGAAGTGTGGCCGAGTCAACGAGTTACGACTCATAGGGTTTGCCGAGTTAAGGAGTTAACGGGTTAAGGGTGTAGCGACTTAAGGGGTTTAGGCTTAGGTCGTGGGTAATGAGTCGGCAGGGTTTTGAGTCGTAGGGCCTGATGAGTCGTGAGTCGGCATCATAGTTGAGTCGTGAGTGTGTATTGTTGAGTCGTCGTACGACTTAGGACTTGGGGAAAACGCGGCAGTGTCTTAGGTCGGAGGCTTTTAGGTCGTGACCGACTTATGTTGAGTCGGCACTGGTCTTGAGTCGTGAGTCGGTAGGTGTTGAGTCGGTTTGGGTTTGAGTCGTATGACCTTGTGCCTTGGTATATTGAGTCGTTGGCTTGAGTCGGAAGGCTGTGCAGTTGAGTCGGCTGGGGTAGGTCGTCATGGCAATGAGTCGTGAACGACTCATGGTAAGTAGGCAGTGTTATGTTGAGTCGGTAAGGGCTGATAAGTCGGCAACGACTCATGATGAGTCGTGGACGACTCATAGGGACGACGACTCATGGTTGATCCAGCCTATAAATAGAGGGGTTTGGCTCACTTTTTGGCACCGGTTTTTGAAGCGACGAAGTGCTGCCATTTTGAAGACTCGACTACAACATTTCTTCACCTTCTTTTCTCTATTCCAATCTAGTTCTAACATCCATCCAAGATCGAAGATTTAGATTGAAGATTCAAGTGCCAAAGTTGAAGATCTTCATCCGTTTGAGCTAGATTTCATCGATTGAGACGAGATATTGCCGGATCAAGCCTTGATCTTTGCTGTCCAGATCTGAAGTTGATTGATTTTAGGTTGTTTTGGTGATTTGGTGAGTGGTAGTTATCTCTCACGCGGATCCAAAGGAGTATATTGGATTGGTGGCATGTTTGGGTGTTAAAGTTAGAGATTTCATGCATTTTTCTTAGATCTAAGTCTAGATCCATGGTTTTTGAAGATGTTTACTTATGCAAGTTTGTTTAATAAGCATTAGAGACAAAACCCATGTTTTATAATTGATAGATCTATGCTAAAAACCATGATTTCACATATGTTGGACTTTTGCTCGTTTATTTACGAAATTGCCATTATAGTTGATATTGCTTAAATTGCTTAATAGATCTTGTTTGAATGATTGATTATTTGAATGTATGATTGATTTGATTGTTTCCAAGTTAGCTAGTAGTTGATTTGGAACAAGATGATGGAAGAGGATTCAAAAGCTACGGAAGAAGGCTCTTGAATGGTGAAAGCTGCTTAAGGCATATGTAGCGGGTGTTGAAGCTCATATGTATAGATTGGATGATGTTGAGATGGAACTTTGCCATGATTCGATGAGGCAAACCATGTTGTTGAGTTGAGACTTTGCTTTGATGCGATGAAGCGAAGTATGATGTGAGTCTTGGCTTAATCCAAGCAGGGATCATTCCAAGCATGTTGATAACTTGAAGAGTAGTTCAAGTTGGTTGATAATGGATTGTTCAAGAGGTAGCTTGAGCTTGTATGAGGATAGTCGTCAAGAAGGATGGCTAGGAGGCTTGGATCTCGTCGTTGTTGAAGGTTCTAGCATGCTCAAAAGCAAGAGTACATGGGGCGCCCATAACGACTACAGGTAGGTAGTCGGGACACCCAAAAGACTACAGGTAGGTAGTTGAGTACTCTGGGCAAAGTAGATAAGTCCTAGGCACAAGGCAGTGTGCGGAGTTATGGTTAGAACCGGGGTTACCATTAGCCCTTGACAGATGGTCATTCAACTAACGGTGAAATCGAGGCAAGGATAACAGTGATAGCCAGAGTCATGGATGTTTGGTTGTATTATCATTCGGCTTCAAGAGCGGTGTTTTCTGGGTGCTTATCTGATCTTGGTTTAGGCCTTGGGGGTTTGTATTTGGAAAACATCGTCCTTGACTCGAGTGGTATTCGCTTTACCTTAATTGTCTATGTTGTTATGCTTGCTTCTCCTTAGTGTATGTCTGGGGCTATCACTGTAGAAAGAGGTGGAGTGGGATGGTTTGGTTCCTATTCCTTTTATCCTTTATGCTCTTTTGGTATGCTTGATAGTTGATTTACTGCTCACTAAGACTTTGTCTGACTCAAGGTTTTATGTCTCCTCTTATTACCTTGGGCTGTTCATCCATGTCGGGATGGGCAGACTAGGTAGCAGGTGACAGGTGCTGTGCTAGGAGTTCTACGCTAAAGATGACGAAGACGAGCAGGAGGCTTTGCATATTAGTTTTCTTACTATATGTACTGGGTATCCGCTGCTGTATTTGGTTGAGTGATTTGTAGTGAGGCTTTCATGTATGGATTTGAGTAGATGATTGTATGAAACTACTGTGATGCTTATATGATGATGTTCTGTTCTATGGAGCTTCACTATATTATATTTCTCTATTGTATTTTATCCATGCGCTGTGAGTTATGCGATAGAGATTCTTCTGTTTTGTTTTACCCTGACTATCGTCCATGGCTGCCTGGCACACCTTTTAGCGCATTATTTCCTTGATTTGGTGCGGGAGTCATGGGCGGTCGTCACATTCATCATCGTCTCCATCTCGTCCCTAGTGATGTATATCGATGGTTGATTCGCTCCTGAGGAAGCCTCTTGACTTCCTTGTGGTTCGCTTCTCTCAGGCCTTGGCTTTCTACTCGATTGTCTTGCCATAATTCCTAGATGTGAACTCCTGGATTTTCAAATTCAACTTCTTCCTGAATCAATTCTCAGTGAAAGCACCAAAATGTTTGCGCCAAAATTGGTCACAAACACCCAAAATCGTGAAAACACCCGTTTACGTGCTCGACTTGATAATAATCAACACAGAACTCAGCAACAATCAATATAGAATTCAGCTCTTAAGCAATAAATCGCAGTAATTCACAAACAACAATCACAAACACAGGATTTATAGTGGTTCGGCGTTCGCGCCTACGTCCACTCTGAAGGTTTTCTCTTTATTGCTTTGCTCGATTCAATCGATTACAACGGATTACAATTGATAATAGCTTTAAAAATCTGAATACAACAGCGATTCTGGTGAATAGATTTGAATCCGGCAGAGTCTCAGCGTTCAATGGCAGAAGTTCTCGGAAGATCCCCTTTCTGAAGGCTTCAGGGTGCTATTTATAGGCGTTGGAGGCCCAGATCTGGCTGAAACTTCGTGAGACTTCTTCTGGCACGTGAGTGGGCCCACGCGACCGATCCCACCAAGTTTCGTCTCGATCTGACATCGGTTCGAAGTGATTTCGAACCCATCAAGAATTGGTCCAATCGAGCTGAAACTTGTCAGGGACAATCTTTACCTCATATGGAAGCTACTGTGAAAATTTGGTTGCATTTGGATTTGTGGTTGAGGAGATATGCTCGGTTCGAAATGGGGTTTTCTTGGTTGGCTGTGTCGTTCGAACCCATGATTTCGAACCCATGATTTCGAACCCATGAGTGCACGCGGGTTTGCAGTGACGTGGCGCGTATCTCTCGAATCGATCCTAACTTATCTCCGAATGGACCGCTTCTACCCCGTGAACTACGGCGAACACGTCATCCAAACCAACTGACTCGGTGGATTCGAACTAAGGAGTATTCCTGGCTTCGAACGTGACCGATTCGAATCAAGGAATCCCTATGGGTTCGAAATCGATCGGTTCGAACTGGGTCGCTCGATGGGTTCGAATTAAGGGCTTGCATGGGTTCGAAGTAAGGATGCGAAGCTGAGCGGCGCCATGGATTCGAAGGTAGGCCGTTGTGGTGGAGTCGAAGGCGATGGAGTCGAAGGCGATGGAGTCGAAGCAGGTACTAGCTGATGGGTTCGAACGTGGCTTGGGTTCGAACTTCACGGTTTCGAAGGCAAGCGCATGGATGGGTTCGAACTATGTGGGTTCGAAGGAGATGGTTTCGAAGGTGATGGGTTCGAAGTACTCAGTGCGATGGGTTCGAAACAGACAGTGACCACCTTCCTCAATTTGAATCCATCATATCTCGAGCATACGAACTCGGATTGTCTTGAAATTTGAAATGATGACTCCTACGACCTTTCTTGTCATGTCCTATCAATTGTGGCCTATTCCGGACTCGGACAAAATTCATCGATATCCATAGCAAAGTGAAGTATAACCAATCTATAAGACGAACTGTCTTTCGTTTTCGACCAATCCTTTGGTGTCACGGCTTTGCCAAAAAGTGGGATAACACCTGTCAAAACAAAGGCCTCGATGAGTTCTACGGCTTCGATAGCTTTCAGCCGTCAACGGATAGATTAATGCCGAAAAAGGACAACCCGAATCTCAATCTGGTCTCGTAAGTTTTTTACCCTTCGTTTTTTCGACACGTGGATTTTTACGGTAAAATGGGACTACGGTGGCTGGTCTTCAATTTACCATCGCTGGAGAGTGGTGCACCATGGTACTGTTCCGTTTCAAATCCATGCACGCATTTCTAAAGGTCGTACGACACTGTTTCGCCATTTCGGACGGATGTTGCACCTTGCACCGTGGATGTTGCACCCTATAGATATCGATTATTCGGACGTCCATAACTTCTGGCTCGTTTAGAGTTACGGGAGCCATAACCTGTCACAACGAAGCCTCGATGAGTTCTACGGCTTTGGAAGCTTTCAGCCGTCAACGGATAGATTAATGCCCAAACAGGACAACCCGAATCTCAATCGGGTCTCGCAAGTTTTTTACCCTTTGTTTTTTCGACACGTGAAATTTACGGTAAAACGGGATTACGGTGGACCGTCTTCGACTTCCCATCGCTGAAGAGTGGTGCACCATGGTACTTTTCCGTTTCAAATCCATGCACGCGTTTCTAAAAGTCGTACGGCACTGTTTCGCCATTTCGGACGGATGTTGCACCTTGCACCGTGGATGTTGCACACTATAGATATCGATTATTCGGACGGCCATAACTTCTGGCTCGTTTAGAGTTATGTTGGGCGAATTTCCACCCAGAAGACCTCAAGACCGAGAAGCGTCAGTTTCACCCAGGTTCGCAACCTCCGTTCCATCCGGTTCCTAAGACCGTTCGGCAATTCAAGGGTTTAAGGCTCCATTCGGCATTCCAGGCAAAGGTTCATTCGGTATGACACACATCCGGTCCAAGCTCCTACCGAATCAACCCCCAACTCCACCGGTCCAACACGGTTTCCATCCACCACCGGTCCAACCAAACATCTCCTACCACCGGACCATTCACAGCCAGACCAACACCACCGAATCAACCTCACCACCGAATGGACCTCCAAACCATTCCATCACCAGACCAAACTCCATGCCGAACCAGAACGCTGCCAGGCCAGATTACTCCAGCCCAGGCCCACCAGCAGCTATATACATCCCAGACCCCTGCCCCCTACCTCACTCTATAAATAGAGGGGCAGGGGTACAACAATTGCAGACAAGTTTGATAGCTCAAGCACGGAAGGAACTTTCAAACTACTTTCATATACTTGTACACAAAGCATTGTACTTGTAATCTGAAAGAAAGAAGATAATAACATATAAAGTGGACGTAGGCACGTTCTGGCCGAACCACTATAAATCTGTGTGTCTTTTACATTTCAGCCTCTGCTTTTTTCATATTTACGTAACTCATCTAAATCATTAAGAATCACGTAGAATCAACTAAATCGCACGGCTTGGTGGTGTTTGCCCATTTTTTGCGCAAACATTTTTGGTGCTTTCACTGAGAACTTCGAACTCGAAGCTAAAGCTTCCCGCATTCAATCTTCTTTCCCAATAGCACCCTTCATCGCCTAGGAAACATGACTTCCAGGCCAAGAAAAGACACCAACAAGGGAAAGAACGTTGCAACCAGCAGCGCTCCAAACCCAGTGGATCCAGATCAAGAGAACCATCCCACTACAGCAGCAGTGCCGCATGTAGATCAGGCAATTCCAACAGCCCCTGCCGTGGAACAACCGGCAGTAATCACTAGAGCAGACCTAGACAGAGTTGTGGTGGAAGTGACTAACCGCTTTGCATCCCAACAAGAAGCTTTGGTGAACCAACTCATGTCACGCTTGAGGGATGTCGAAGAATCCAACCGCAACACTGAATCATGGGGTGAATCTCAATCTGGAGGATCTCGGAGACAGCAAAGGTCTTCCCTCTTCGAGGAAGCCATCAACAGGAACAACAACGATAGGGGTCGGGCCCGGACTCAGCCCGAACTCCGACTCGAGGAAGCGCTTGGAACCGAACCCAGTGGGGGAGGCGCCAGGCGAGGGTCGGAGGTAGCTGATCCAGTCATGCCACCTAATCATAGAAACCCCGCTGAACGGAGCCGAGCTAGAACCCAGCCCGAAGTTGACCCCATGGAAATGCTCGAAACGGAACCCCACAGGGGAAGATCAAGGCAGGGGGCAACTGTAGCTGGTCCTAGCATGCATCCGAGCAGCCAGAGGCAACCACTGGATAACGTCAGAAGTGATAGACTATACCATCCCTACAGATCTTCTGGACGAGATCGATCCCGCAGGGAAGAACCAAGTTCATTTCTATCCGCTCCAAATTCGGATGAAAGAATGGCATGATTATTCAGAGAATGCGTCCAACGGGAGCAAAGGGACCAAGGAATAGGTGCTAGGGTCACCAGCCCCTTCACCCGCAATATCGAAACTGCCATCACCCCCCGGGAATGGAAAATGCCAACCATGGAACCTTACAAGGGAACTTCCGACCCCATCGTACACTTACAGAGATACACCCAGCATATGCTCATGAGCGGAGCAACAGAAGGGGTGTTGTGTAAATGCTTTCCGCTATTCCTAGCAGATCTAGCTAACTCCTGGTTCTGCCATCTACCCCAAGGATCTATCAGCTCATGGGAGATGTTGAAAGAAAGGTTCATTATCCAGTTCCGCATCCATGTAGAACAACCCAAGGATGCTTATTCTCTATCCAATGTCAAACAGAAATCCGGGGAGACCCTGCAACAATATCTAACCCGGTTCAATGCCGCAGCGGCCGCAGCCCAAGATGCCGATGAGAAGCTCACCCTAATGGCCCTCTGTAGTGGTGTACACCCAGATACCAAGTTCGCTAGGAGACTAACTAAGGAAAAACCAGCTACTTTACCTGATTTCTTCCATGAAGCTGGAAAGTATATGAGACTTGAAGACGCCGCCACTGAGAGGTAGTCAGGGCAGCAAGGTAAGACAATTTCGGACAAGGTTCCCGCTGCAGCTAAGGACACTCGAAGAAATGAATCTAGAGACAATGCTGGGGGCAGGAAGGTTGAAAAACGCCAATATCGACCAGGACCAAGATTTGACTCCTACACTCCTTTGAATGAAACAATCGAAAACATCTTTCTAGCCAATCAGGGCAAACTCGGATACAAGCGCCCCCCGCACAAGAAAGAATCTGATAACGCACTCAAGTCTGGAAAGTTCTGCCGCTTCCATGAATCCCACGGACATGACACCAATGAACGCCACCATCTCCGGGACTTGATCGAAGAACACATCAGAAGAAGAAGGCTGGAACGCTATGTGAAAGGTCAGAACAGGACTCCAACTCCTGCCAATGAGAACTCAAAGCGACCCCTCCCAGAAGTAGGCAGAGGGAATCGCAACACCAGTGGCTCTAGTCAAGAGAAGATAGTGGTCCATACCATCTCGGGAGGACCACACATCGCCGACAGAAGCTGGGCAGAGATGGAAAGATACGGCAGGTCACTTAGAAATGCTGAAGGCTATGTTAACTCCATTATGGAAGAACGCCACCCGAAACGGAAAGAGAGTGACGACATCGTATTCAGTAGGCGTGATTTAGAAGGAAGACAGTATCCGCATATGGATCCCATTGTCATCTCTGCCTGGTTCGGTCCAGCTAAAGTTTTCCGAATTCTAATAGACACAGGAAGCTCCGTAAATATCCTATTCAAGCATGCTTTCGACAAAATGAAGCTGTCAATGAAGGATGTGTCTCCCTGCAACAAACCCCTGCACGGTTTCACTGGAGATGCGAAAATGCCCCTCGGGCAACTTGACCTCTTCGTCGAAATAGGAAGTCATCCCCGCTCCGTTGTGCGAAAACAAACGTTCGTACTAATAGAAAACCACTTGGCCTACAACGCCTTCTTGGGAAGACCAGCCTTATCTGACTTCCAAATTGTCCTAGCCCTGTGGTGCCTAAAGTTGAAATTCCCAACAGATAACGGAATAGGAGAAGTTGAAGGAGATCAAGACACCGCTCGAGATTGCTATGTAACTGAACTTCGCAATAACCGTAGAAAGAATAAAGGGAAAGATGCAGAGACTACTCTCTGCATGAAAAGCTTGGAAGCATAGCAACTAAAGAAAGCCCCTCCTCTTCAATACACCAGCGATCCTTTCAATGAACTAGACCCCAGGGATAAGGAGGAGGAGGCTACCGCTGAGCCTGCAGAGGCCATGGAATTAGTATCTGTAGACAAACATGATTCAAGTAGACTATTAAAAATAGGATCTCAGCTAAAAACAGAATTGAAGGATCAACTCATTGACTTTCTCCGCCACAACTTAGATGTATTTGCGTGGACACATGCCGATATGACGGTAATCTCCCCAGATATAGCATGCCACATGCTGAACATCGATCCCACCAAGGTACCGATAAAGCAGAAAAAGAGAAGCATGGAAGCAGAACGATCAGCAGCCCTCGATGAGGAAGTAAACAACCTACTTGCTAATGACTTCATACGAGAAGCCATCTACCCAGAATGGATCGCTAACCCGGTACTAGTAAAGAAAGCTAATGGGAAGTGGCGAACATGCATTGATTTCTCCAACTTAAATGACGCTTGCCCGAAAGACTGCTTCCCGCTCCCCCGAATCGATCAACTTGTGGACAGCACTGCCGGGCACGAACTCTTATCTTTTATGGACGCATACTCCGGATACAACCAGATTCCCATGCACGCTCCCGATCAAGACCACACTAGCTTCATCACTGACCGGGGATTATATTGTTACAAAGTCATGCCTTTTGGACTCAAAAATACCGGAGCTACCTATCAGCGCCTCGTCAACAAGATGTTCGCGGAATTAATAGGACGAACTATGGAAGTATATGTGGATGACATGTTGGTAAAGTCCAGGAGAGCCGACGATCATGTAAGCCACCTGGGCGAGATATTTCAGGTACTTCGCCGATATGGAATGAAGCTGAATCCTCTAAAGTGCTCCTTCGGAGTGTCATCGGGAAAATTCTTAGGATTCATCGTCCATGCCAGAGGAATTGAAGCAAACCCTGAACAAATCCGGGCTCTAAAAGAAATAAGGATACCTTCCACTCGAAAAGAGATGCAGAGCCTAAACGGAAAGGTGGCCGCCCTAAGCAGATTCATTTCCAAAGCAACTGACAAGTGCGTCCCTTTCTTCGAAGCTCTCAAGAAAGACAAAGGAAAGTTCGAGTGGACCGATGAATGCTTAAAAGCCTTCCTTAACCTGATCGAACACCTTCAGAGACCACCGGTACTTTCAACTCCAAACGAAGGCGAAGAGCTATACCTATACCTCGCTGTATCATCTCATGCTCTAAGCGCTGCCCTGGTAAGAGAAGAGGACCGCACACAACGCCCGGTATACTTCATAAGCAAGAGATTTACAGGGGCAGAAGCCAGATATCCTAAACTTGAGAAATTGGCATATTGTTTATTTATCGCGTCACGAAAAATGCGACACTACTTCCAATCTCACTCCATCAGAGTTCTAACTGATCAACCACTAAGACAGGTGCTCCATCGTCCCGACACTTCTGGACGACTCCTCAAATGGTGCATCGAACTAAGTCAGTATGACGTCACCTACCATCCTCGCACCGCTATCGAGGGGCAAGCCATGGCCGATTTCATTGCCGAATTCACTACCAACGAAGGCAAGGATCAGTTTGAAACAGCAAAAAACATCAAGTGGAACCTCTTCGTAGATGGAGCATCGAACGAACAAGGCTCGGGGGCAGGTATTGTGATAATCACCCCCAGGGGAAGAAAGCTGTACTATGCATTAAGGTTGGAATTCGCGGCCACTAACAACGATGCGGAGTATGAGGCAGTAATAGCGGGATTGGAGCTTGCCTTAGAAATTGGAGTCAATTCTTTATGTCTTCATAGTGATTCTCAACTTATCGTAAACCGAGTACTAGGAGAATTCCAGACACGAGAAGAACGACTCACAGCATATCTAAAGAAAACCAAACTGCTGCTCGATCAATTGGACCATTATCTAATCAAACACATTCCTCGAGAAGATAACCAAGAGGCCGATGAACTAGCAAAGCAAGCTAGTTTGAAGAATAGCACCATTTTCGGAGCACTAGCCATCTCAAGGCAGCTAGCCCCAAGTTTCGAACAAGTGAATCTGATAACTGCAATCGAAGAAGGAACTTGGATGAATCCTATCTGGAAATATTTGCAGGACGGCACACTATCAGACAAACGTGATGAAGTCAGGAGAATCTTGAGGAAAGCTCCCCACTACACAATACAAGTAGGCATCCTCTATCGGCGTGGCTTCTCTAGCCCCTTATTCAGATGCGTCGCTGGAAGGGAAGCCAAGGAAATCTTATTCAACATCCATCAAGGAAGTTGCGGAGATCACACTGGAGGGCAGACTCTGGCGAAAAAGATACTCCGATATGGATATTACTGGCCCACACTAAACAAAGACGCCTTAGACTTCGTCAAGAGATGCGACAGATGTCAGAAATTTGCCAAGATTCCTCGACTACCCACAAATGAGATTACTCAAATGACCAGCCCTTGGCCCTTTGCTGTATGGGGAATTGATTTAATTGGCGAACTGCCAACGGGCAGGGGCGGGGCCAAATATGCTATAGTGGCAGTCGATTATTTCACCAAATGGGTGGAAGCGGAACCCATAAATAAAATATCTTCAGCAAAAGTTATCAACTTCTTGATCAAAAATATTCTGTGCAGGTACGGAGTACCACTCAAGATCATATCGGACAATGGACTCCAATTTGACAGCGAAGAATTCGCCGACTGGTGCCAAGAGCATGGAATTCATAAAAGCTTCTCATCAGTAGCTTATCCTCAGGCAAATGGACAAGTCGAAGCTGTCAACAAAATTCTCAAAACCCTAATCAAGAAGAAACTTGAAAAGTCAAAAGGCGCTTGGGTGGACGAACTTCCTACGGCACTTTGGGCCTACCGCACATCTTTCATAACATCAACGGGACATACTCCTTTCTCTTTGGCATACGGATCGGAGGCAATGCTCCCTGTTGAGACTATTGTTCCTTCCCACCGTAGGATCCACTACAATCCAGAAGAAAACGAAGAACTCCTCCTCATGTCTTTGGATCTGATTGAGGAAAGGAGAAACGATGCAGCACTCAAAGCAGCAGCTCACAAACAAAAAGTGGCAGCACTATACAACTCCAAAGTCAAGCATCGCATCTTACAAGAAGGAGATCTTGTCCTCAGGCGAGTCTTTCCACGCCCCGGGGCACTGGACCCCATCTGGGACGGACCATATGTAATTCATAAAGATCTCCACAACGGAGCTTATATTTTGTCAACAGTGGACGGAGAGGTGTTCCAGAGGGCATGGAACATCCGACACCTCCGTCGATACTTTTCTTAACTTGTACTGCCCATATGAAGTGAATTAACAAAGAGAATCAGTGGATGTAGGCATTTTCATGCCGAACCACTTTAAAAAATCTTGTCTCTTTTTAACTTGTTCCTTTATATCTTGGCTGCTTGTTAAGCTTTATCCTTTTCTGTTGAACAAAATCCTATGGAATCTCCACTCAAGACGCACCGCGGCCTCATCTGGACAAGGCCTAACAGGTACGCTACGATTCTGTGCACTCGCCAATGAGACTCTTTTGCTCCAGCATCCCTCTGCTGCGGGTTAACTCATTGCGCGCGACTGCCCTCAAAGCCAACTGTAGTGAGCCGATTATAAGTCATTATAAAGGCCGACTATAGCCGTTGGCAGCTCATTACGGCGTTCGGCTCGCCGGCAACTGTGAACCTACTTTAAGCCCTAACATAAGGTGTGGCCAACCAGGGGTAGTTCACGGCCAACGGCACCCACGCTAGCCGGCCACGGTAAATCGAATAATACCCACGATTACGGACCATAATGGTTCGGGTAGTTACCGTGCGCGATCTTGGCTCCGATGTGTCTTAAGTGCTGCTGTGGTAAAAAAGAAAACTCCCCGCGGAGGCGTAAGATGGGTGACAAATGTCTCCAAGACCCACAGCTAGGGAAAGTGACTACAAAACCCGTTTGCCACGAACTTAAGCACATCGACGGCCTTCCGTGACTGGAAGTTTTACTTTTCCCATATTTCCATTTCATTTAAATACTTTTCTCCTATCCTGTATAACAAACTCTAAAGTACAGGAAACCAAATAGGGAGCATTCACTCATGAGAATCTAAGCCTGCGTACTGGGTGGCAAGGTACTCAGCTATATCCATGATCAGTTACACAAGACGCTCAAAGCTACCACCTGCAACTAAACATGAAGGGCGGTACTCTCTTCTCTTGTACATAAATATGTAACCATAGTTTATTCATACATCACATTAACATTGCAAAACATGAAATTATACTTCAAGCAACAACTTAACATCAAACACAACTAAAATCACAGGCATATGCATACTTCTCACGCACCACATCAAAATGTCAAACAACATTTAAACATAGCAAAATCAGCTTATGTCATAAAATCACATAAAGTTATTCTTTACAAATAATATTATTACAGTCACATAAATGCTTTGGACTAACATAAACAGCGATAAAAGGAAATAAAATGGTAGCCAAATCCGGACAAGTAACCAGCTGCGTCCACACTTCGCTCTCATCCTACCAACTCCCCCAAGCCTACTTGGCCGCAGGGTCGGAGCTCCCAGCGTGTTGATCGGAAGTTCCACCTGTCCAATTCAGAAGAGGAATTCATTAAACAAACGATAAACGATCAAGTTATGGAAACCCAGAAAGAAAAGGAAAAGAGAAGAATAACTCACCAGCGTCCGCCGCTTGATCCTCATCCTCCAGTTGCACACCCGCTTCCTCCGCAGCAAGCAACCGCATCCCCTCCTTCACCGCCGCTTGCTCCTCTTTCGAGAACTGAGCAGTGACCACATCCAGACTAAAAGCCACTCCACCTTCCTTACCCGCATTGACCCTGGCCTCCTCTAAAGCCCGAAGATATATCTTGGCCATGACCCGGGGATAGTCATCCATCCAAGACAAGCTGCCCTCCTTCCAAATGCGGAAGTACATGTCCTGCAGCATCGCGTCCATCATCCCCTCATTCTCCTCAAACTCCCTCACCCGGGCCTCGGAAGCCTGCAACTTGGCGACGGCGACATCCCTCTCTGATCGGTATCTCAAGCAGTCAGCCTGGAGAGACCTCCTCATCTCCTCCATCTCCGCCTTTAACTTGACTTGAGCCATCTCTGCGGCCTCAAGCCTCCCAGACAACTCCTCTACCTGCTCGAGATCCGCATTCCGAACCTCATCCACTGTCGCAATGGCCACGTCGATCCGCTCCATACAGGCGGCCTCCATATTCCGTAATTTTGCCCTACTAGCCTTTTCCATGGTCTCTTTCAGCCGCCTGGAGGCTTCCTCGTGCTGAGAAATCTGAACGGCTTGACCGGCAAGCTGTTCGGCCTGATCGGCAACCTTCAGCCGCAACCGAATATTAGCACTCCCAATCTCCTCCCAGGCCTTGACCAATTGAGCATGATACTTCATTAACTTCTTGGTCTCTTCAGCCACCCGATCGATATTAGCTTTGGCTTCGTCTCCCATGGTAACTACCCGAGTGGTAAGCAGATCAAGATCTAGGGACTTAGCCTCGTCTAACACTCGTACCATGGGGTTGCGGGGAAGAAGGTGCTCACCCGTGGCCTCATCAAATGAAATATCCCGAGAGCTTGGATCTAAATCAGGATGACTGGCAAAGGGGTCGCGAGGCACGTCAGGACGCCTTATACAGATAACAGTGGGATTCTTAGAAGGAGGTGGAGGGGGGATAAACTCCGTGCTCTCCTCCGTGGTATCACGAGGAGGCTGAACAGGAAGCTGCGGACCAGGGGAAGGCTCAAATAAGGAACGACTCCTCTTCTTTTTCTGAATGCTCTCTTCAATGACCCCAAGACGTGGACGGTATCTGACCACGTCCCCAGGACGACCAGTAAGAGGCTTCGGCTTATCAGAAGCTCTCATCAACTTGAATTGTTCAAGGCGGTGTCGAACGTCTGTCGTTTTAGCCTCCTGGTCTGCCCCTGGAGTAAAAAACAAGTGTTATGAACATACGACGATCCATAATTCAAGAAACATGTTAAGCTAAAAAGAAAGAAAAAGTGAGAATGCACATCTATTATACAAACCCTACGGAGGAGTGGGATACTGCAATAAGTCCTGAATCTCATTCCAGGACGGAAGTGAACCATAAAATATTTCTAAGTCCCTATCGTAAATGGAATCGACAGAGGACAAAAGTTCACCTTGCACCGCCGGAGTCACCCTGGCTGAGGAGCCCTTAGGGGATAGATCGGCACCAGCCCCGACCTTGCCAGTCTCCTTCTCCTTCTCCGCTTCCGATTCTCCCTCCGATTCCCCGAAGGCCTGGCGGAGGGCCTCATCCAGTTCAGAGTCTTGCCCAGAAGTTAAGGCACCAGCACCACTACCACCCTGACCATCTCCATCTCCTCCGCCCTCCGACTCTCCTTCCATATCGCCTCCTTCGCCCTCTTCCACACCTTCCTCCTCCGGGATGATCGGGCAAGTACTAGGAGAGGGGCCCTCGGACTCCTTAAGCTTCTTGCCTCCCGCGACGGGATGTTGCGCAAAGGGCTTCCTCTTGCCACTCCTCACCGTGGCCCCCTCCTTAGCTTTAGCGGCCTTCTCCTCAGCCGTGTCCCTCTGCTTAACCACGGACTGGTGCGGCTGGATCATGTTGTACTCCAAGAGGGTAGCGTTCCTGATCAGGAACGAAGCCGACCTCTCCCGTGCGGGAATGGCCTTTATTTCAGCAGCCATCCGCGCCAAAGAATCATCTTCCACGACTGCAATGCCACCTGTCGCTAGCAAGAAATAGAAGCGTGTCAGAAGAAGCACTACAATCAGAACATGGAAAATATAAATGAAATTCATCTTACAGCCGGAAGTGAAAAGGCGGAAAGAAACAGAATCGTCCTTGATAAAAAACCATTCTTTCTTGAACATAGTAAACTTTGAATATAAGTCCAAGGCCGGTTTGAAGGGCACGGCCGCTTCTAGACTAATATACGGAGACCCCTTCTTGTAGCCTCTCAGGTTATACAAATATCGAATTTCCCGGTTAGAAGGAGGGCGCCCGTACCTCCTCTGGAAGTTAACGAAAAGGCTCACCAGAATGGCATAAGAGTTCGGCTGGAGCTGGAATGGAGCCACCTTCAAATATGTGGTAAAGCTAACTATCCAGGCATTGATAGGAGGAATAGCACCACACATGCAATGATATCTGCTGTAAGCAAAGTAGCCTTCGGGGGGATTATACGGCATCACTCCATCTCCCGGCAACAGCATGCGAGCCCTGTCTATCCCGAAGGAACGAGATATAACATCAAGTTGCTCCTCCTTTAGGGAGCTAGGAAAGCAATCGGGAGGGGAGACCAGAAGTTCCTGGGGACCGTACCCGTCCACTAACGACCTCGGAGCAGGCCCATGTCGCACCGGCCCTGGTTGGGCTGGGGGCACGGAGGAAGATGACTCTCCTCTACCTTTAGACTTCTTTTTATCCGATCGGGTTTCCGCTTTGCGAGACATTTTCTGCAGCACAAGAAAAACACGGTGTTAGAACAAGAAGTGTAGGAACATAAACAAGCAAGTATCTAAAGCAAGCGTATAAAAGCCTAAGACTTCGCTCAAGATTCAAATTTCCAAGTCTCATTCGGTATATGCCTCATTCGGTAGTTCTATTCGGCATTGAAAGTTCATCTGGTATACGAGTCCATTCGGCTATGCAAGCACACACTTTCATTCGGTAAAAAAGATCATTCGGCTATGCAAGCACTCATCTTCATTCGGCAGTGAAAAAACCTTTCGTGTTTATTCGGCGAAAGGACATGTACCTGATACGAAGCTGATTCGGCAAGGGACTGATTCGGTATAGGGTTGATTCGGCTCTCTCTCTGATTCGGCAAAGGTTTGATTCGGTATAGGGTTGATTCGGCTCTCTCTCTGATTCGGCAAAGGTTTGATTCGGTATAGGGTTGGTTCGGCTCTCGTTGGTTCGGTAAGGAATAACTAGGGGGTGTAGCCCCTATATATAGACGAGGGCAGAGGCACCGGACCAACCGGTTCGGAATACCGGACCAAACTAAAACCGAATGAAGCTACCAAACCGGCGAAGACCAGAAGTAGGGGGCATGCAAAGCGCCTCGCTCAGATAAGTACCGGACCCTAGGATCTACTGATAAAATAGAAATTCTGAAAACAATGAACAAGTAGTAAATTCTCACTAACGTGGTTTAATCATTTACACATGTACGCGACCACGAACGGTCCACAGGCATGCTCTGAATGGCTATTAACCCTATCGTTGTGAGAATCTACACTTTGACATCCTTTTAAAATTCATCGGTTGGATGGATATTTAGCTCTGCTAATTCTGAAATGGCTAAGCTACTTACACATGTACGCGGCCGCGAACGATCCTTAGGCATGCTCTGAGCTGGCGATAAACCATCTTCACAAACGATCCAGGGACCCACTTTAACGTGAACCTGGCGTCGACAAAGCTAAGCCCCCTCGGGGCACATCTCTCGCCCTGAACGGCACGATTCACTTCATCTCAAATACTGCGATCCCGAACGGTCGTCATTTGAAATCACATTATAACTGTAAATTCCTTTTTCAGGACATCAACAAGATATGAACGTCCAGCTCAATGCATTAACAAATCGCGCCTTCCTACCGCAAGGCACGAGGACACCAACAGGATGTGAACATCTAGTCCATGGCATTACAAAACAAGCCTTTCTTACCACGGGGAAACAAAGCGCGACACATGCAAGCACGTGCCCCACTTTGGGGGGCAAATGTTGGGCGAATTTCCACCCAGAATACCTCAAGACCGAGAAGCGTCAGTTTCACCCGGGTTCGCAACCTCCGTTCCATCCGGTTCCTAAGACCGTTCGGCAATTCAAGGGTTTAAGGCTCCATTCGGCATTCCAGGCAAAGGTTCATTCGGTATGACACACATCCGGTCCAAGCTCCTGCCGAATCAACCCCCAACTCCACCGGTCCAACACGGTTTCCATCCACCACCGGTCCAACCAAACATCTCCTACCACCGGACCACTCACAGCCGGACCAACACCACCGAATCAACCTCACCACCGAATGGACCTCCAAACCACTCCATCACCGGACCAAACTCCATGCCGAACCAGAACGCTGCCAGGCCAGATTACTCCAGCCCAGGCCCACCAGCAGCTATATACATCCAAGACCCCTGCCCCCTACCTCACTCTATAAATAGAGGGGCAGGGGTACAACAATGCAGACAAGTTTGAGAGCTCAAGCACGAAAGGAACTTTCAAACTACTTTCATATACTTGTACACAAAGCATTGTACTTGTAATCTGAAAGAAAGAAGATAATAACATATAAAGTGGACGTAGGCACGTTCTGGCCGAACCACTATAAATCTGTGTGTCTTTTACATTTCAGCCCCTGCTTTTTTCATATTTACATAACTCATCTAAATCATTAAGAATCACGTAGAATCAACTAAATCGCACGACTTGGAGGTGTTTGCCCATTTTTTGCGAAAACAAGTTACGGGAGCCATAACCTGTCAAAACGAAGGGCACGATGAGTTCTACGGCTTTGACAGCTTTCAGCCATCAACGGATATATTAATGCCCAAAAAGGACAACCCGAATCTTAATTGGGTCTCGTATGTTTTTTACCCTTCGTTTTTTCGACACGTGGATTTTTACGGCAAAATGGGATTACCGTGGCCCGTCTTCGACTTCCCATCGCTGGAGAGTAGTGCACCGTGGTACTGTTCCGTTTCAAATCCATGCACGCATTTCAAAAAGTCGTACGACACTGTTTCGCCATTTCGGACGGATGTTGCACCTTGCACCGTGGATGTAGCACCCTGTAGATATTTATTATTCGGACGGCCATAACTTCTGGCTCGTTTGGAGTTACGGGAGGCATAACCTGTCAAAACGAAGGCCTCGATGGGTTCTACGGCTTTGACAGCTTTCAGCCATCAACGGATAGATTAATGCCCAAAAAGGACAACCGAATCTCAATCGGGTCTCCTAAGTTTTTTACCCTTCGTTTTTTCGACACGTGGATTTTTACGGTAAAACTGGATTACCGTGGCCTGTCTTCGACTTCGCATCGCAGGAGAGTGGTGCACCATGGTACTGTTCCGTATCAAATCCATGCATGCATTTCTAAAAGTCGTACGGCACTGTTTCGCCATTTCGGACGGATGTTGCACCTTGCACCGTGGATGTTGCACCCTGTAGATATCGATTATTCGGACGGCCATAACTTCTGGCTCGTTTAGAGTTACGGTTGCCATAACCTGTCAAAACGAAGGCCTCGATGAGTTCGACGGCTTTGACCGCTTTCAGCCATCAACGGATAGATTAATGCCCAAATAGGACAACCCGAATCCCAATCGGGTCTCGTAAGTTTTTTACCCTTCGTTTTTTCGACACGTGGATTTTTACGGTAAAAGGGGATTACGATGGCCCGTCTTCGACTTCCCATGGCTGAAGAGTGGTGCACCATGGTACTGTTCCGTTTCAAATCCATGCACGCATTTCTAAAGGTCGTACGGCACTGTTTCGCCAATTCGGACAGATGTTGCACCTTGCAACGTGGATGTTGCACCATGTAGATATCGATTATTCGGACGACCATAACTTCTGGCTCGTTTAGAGTTACGGGAGCCATAACCTGTAAAACGAAGGCCTCGATGAGTTCTAAGTCTTTGACAGATTTCAGCTGTCAACGGATAGATTAATGCCCAAAAAGGACAACCCGAAACTCAATCGAGTCTCGTAAGTTTTTTACCCTTCGTTTTTTCGACACGTGGATTTTTACGGTAAAACGAGACTACCGTTGACCGTCTTCGACTTCCCATCGCTGAAGAGTGGTGCACCATGGTACTATTCTGTTTCAAATCCGTGCACGCATTTCTAAAAGACGTATGACACTGTTTCTCCATTTCGGATGGATGTTGCACCTTGCACCGTGGATGTTGCACCCTGTAGATATCGATTATTCGGACGGCCATAACTTCTGGCTCGTTTAGAGTTACGGGAGCCATAACCTCTCAAAACTAAGGCCTCGATGAGTTCTATGGCTTTGACAGCTTTCAGTCGTCAACGGATAGATTAATGCCCAAATAGGACAACCCGAATCTCAATCGGGTCTCGTAAGTTTTTTACCCTTCGTTTTTTCGACACGTGGATTTTTACGGTAAATCGGGATTACGGTGGCCCGTCTTCGACTTCCCGTCACTGAAGAGTGGTGCACCATGGTACTGTTCCGTTTCAAATCCATGCACTCATTTCTAAAGGTCGTACGGCACTGTTTCTCCATTTCGGACGGATGTTGCACCTTGCACCGTGGTTGTTGCACCCTGTAGATATCGATTATTCGGACGGACATAACTTCAGGCTCGTTTAGAGTTACGGGTGCCATAACCTTTCAAAATGAAGGCCTCGATGAGTTCTACGGCTTTGATGGCTTTCAGCCGTCAACGGATAGATTAATGCCCAAAAAGAACAACCCGAATCTCAATCGGGTCTCGTAAGTTTTTTACCCTTCGTTTTTTTCGACACGTGGATTTTTACAGTAAAACGGGATTACGGTGGCTGGTCTTCGATTTACCATTGCTGGAGAGTGGTGCACCATGGTACTGTTCCGTTTCAAATCCATGCACGAATTTCTAAAGGTCGTACGACACTGTTTCGCCATTTCGGACGGATGTTGCACCATGCACCGTGGATGTTGCACCCTGTAGATATCGATTATTCGGACGGCCATAACTTCTGGCTCGTTTAGAGTTACGGGAGCCATAACTTGTCAAAACGAAGGCCTCGATGAGTTCTACGGCTTTGACAACTTTCAGCCGTCAACGGATAGATTAATGCCCAAAAAGGACAACCCGAATCTCAATCGGGTCTCATAAGTTTTTTACCCTTCGTTTTTTCGACACGTGGATTTTTACGGTAAAACGGGATTACCGTGGCCCGTCTTCGATTTCCCATCGCTGAAGAGTGGTGCACCATGGTACGGTTCCATTTCAAATCCATGCACGCATTTCTAAAAGTGGTACGGCACTGTTTCGCCATTTCGAACGGATGTTGCAACTTGCACCGTGGATGTTGCAACCTGTAGATATCGATTATTCGGACGGCCATAACTTCTGGCTCGTTTAGAGAAACAGGAGCCATAACCTGTCAAAACGAAGGCCTCGATGAGTTCTATGGCTTTGACAGCTTTCATCTGTCAACGGATAGATTAATGCCCGAAAAGGACAACCCGAATCTCAATCGGGTCTCGTAACTTTTTTACTCTTCGTTTTTTCGACACGTGGATTTTTAGGGTAAAATGAGATTACGGTGGCTGGTCTTCGATTTACCATCGCTGGAGAGTGGTGCACCATGGTACTGTTCCATTTCAAATCCATGCACGCATTTCTATAGGTGGTACGACACTATTTCGCCATTTCGGACGGATGTTGCACCTTGCACCGTGGATGTTGCATCCTATAAATATCGATTATTCGGACGGCCATAACTTCTGGCTTGGTTAGGATTACGGGAGCCATAACCTGTCAAAACGAAGGCCTCGATGAGTTCTACGGCTTTGACAGCTTTCAGCCGTCAACGGATAGATTAGTGCCCAAATTGGACAACCCGAATCTCAATCGGGTCTCGTAAGTTTTTTACCCTTCGTTTTTTCGAGACGTGGATTTTTAAGGTAAAACGGGATTACGGTGGCCCGTCTTCGACTTCCCATCGCTGAAGAGTGGTGCACCATGGTACTGTTCCGTTTCAAATCCATGCACGCATTTCTAAAGGTCGTACGGCACTGTTTCGCCATTTCGGACGGAAGTTGCACCTTGCACCGTGGATGTTGCACCCTGTAGATATCGATTATTCGGACGGCCATAACCTCTGGCTCGTTTAGAGTTACGGGAGGCATAACCTGTCAAAACGAAGGCCTCGATGAGTTCTAAGGCTTTGACAGCTTTCAACCATCAACGGATAGATTAATGCCCAAAAAGGACAACCCGAATCTCAATCGGGTCTCGTAAGTTTTTTACCCTTCATTTTTTCGACACGTGGATTTTTAAGGTAAAACGGGATTACCGTGGCCCGTCTTCGAATTCCCATCGCTGAAGAGTGGTGCACCATGGTACTATTTCATTTCAAATCCATGCATGCATTTCTAAAAGTCGTACGGCACTGTTTCTCCATTTCGGACGGATGTTGCACACTGTAGATATCGATTATTCGGACGGCCATAACTTCTGGCTCGTTTAGAGTTACGGGAGCCATAACCTGTCAAAACGAAGGCCTCGATGAGTTCTACGGCTTTGACAGCTTTTAGCCGTCAACGGATAGATTAATGCCCAAATAGGACAACCCGAATCTCAATCGGGTCTCCTAAGTTTTTTACCCTTTGTTTTTTCGACACGTGGATTTTTACGGTAAAATGGGATTACGGTGGCCCGTCTTCGACTTCCCATCATTGAAGAGTGGTGCACCATGGTACTGTTCTGTTTCAAATCCTTGCACGCATTTCTAAAGGTCGTACGGCACTGTTTCGCCATTTCGGACGGATGTTGCACCTTGCACCGTGGATGTTGCACCCTGTAGATATCGATTATTCGGACGGCCATAACTTCTGGCTTGTTTAGAGTTACGGGAGCCAAAACCTGTCAATACGAAGGCCTCGATGAGTTCTATGGCTTTGACAGCTTTCAGACGTCAACGGATAGATTAATGTCCAAAAAGGACAACCCGAATCTCAATCGGGTCTCGTAAGTTTTTTACCCTTCGTTTTGTCGACACGTGGATTTTTACGGTAAAACAGGATTACGGTGGCCGGTCTTTGATTTACCATCGCTGTAGAGTGGTACACCATGGTACTGTTCCGTTTCAAATCCATGCACGCATTTCTAAAGATCGTACGGCACTGTTTCGCCATTTCGGACGGATGTTGCACCTTGCACCGTGGATGTTGCACCCTGTAGATATCGATTATTCGGACGGCCTTAACTTCTGGCTCGTTTAGAGTTACGGGAGCAATAACCTGTCAAAACGAAGGCCTCGATGAGTTCTACGGCTTTGACTGCTCTCAGCCGTCAACGGATAGATTAATGCCCAAAAAGGACAACCCGAATCTCAATCGGGTCTCGTAAGTTTTTTACCCTTCGTTTTTTCGACACGTGGATTTTTACGGTAAAACGGGATTACCGTGGCCCGTCTTTGACTTCCCATCGCTGAAGAGTGGTGCACCATGGTACTGTTCCGTTTCAAATCCATGCACGCATTTCTAAAAGTCGTACGGCCCTGTTTCGCAATTTCAGACGGATGTTGCACCCTGTAGATATCGATTATTCGGACGGCCATAACTTCTGGCTCGTTTAGAGTTCCGAGAGCCATAACCTGTCAAAACGAAGGCCTCGATGAGTTCTATGGCTTTGACAGCTTTCATCCATCAACGGATAGATTAATGCCCAAAAAGGACAACCCGAATCTCAATCCAGTCTCGTAAGTTTTTTACCCTTCGTTTTTTCGACACATGGATTTTTAGGGTAAAATGGGATTACGGTGGCTGGTCTTCGATTTACCATCGCTGGAGAGTGGTTCACCATGGTACTGTTCCGTTTCAAATCCATGCACGCATTTCTAAAGGTCGTACGGCACTGTTTCGCCATTTCGGACGGATGTTGCACCTTGCAACGTGGATGTTGCACCCTGTAGATATCGATTATTCGGACGGCCATAACTTCTGGCTCGTTTAGAGTTCTGGGAGCCATAACCTGTCAAAACGAAGGCCTCGATGAGTTCTACGGTTTTGACAGCTTTCAGCCGTCACTGGATAGATTAATGCCCAAAAAGGACAACCCGAATCTCAATCGGGTGTCGTAAGTTTTTTACCCTTCGTTTTTTCGACACGTCGATTTTTAAGGCAAAACGGGGTTACCGTGGCTGGTCTTCGATTTACCATCGCTGGAGAGTGGTGCACCATGGTACTGTTCCGTTTCAAATCCATGCACGCATTTCTAAAGGTCGTACGGCACTGTTTCGCCATTTCGGACGGATGTTGCACCTTGCACCGTGGATGTTGCACCCTGTAGATATCGATTATTCGGACGGCCATAACTTCTGCCTCGTTTAGAGTTATGGGAGCCATAACCTGTCAAAACGAAGGCCTCGATGAGTTCTAAGGCTTTGACAGCTTTCAGCTGTCAACGGATAGATTAATGCCCAAAAAGGACAACCCGAATCTCAATCGGGTCTCGTAAGTTTTTTACCCTTCGTTTTTTCGACACGTGGATTTTTGCGGTAAAACGGGATTACCGTGGCCCGTCTTCGACTTCCCATCGCTGAAGAGTGGTGCACCATGGTACTATTCCATTTCAAATCCATGCACACATTTCTAAAAGTCGTACGGCACCGTTTCTCCATTTCGGACGGATGTTGCACCTTGCACCGTGGATGTTGCACCCTGTAGATATCGATTATTCGGACGGCCATAACTTCTGGCTCGTTTAGAGTTACGGGAGCCATAACCTGTCAAAACGAAGGCCTCGATGAGTTCTACGGCTTTGACAACTTTCAGCCCTCAACGGATAGATTAATGCCAAAAATGACAACCCGAATCTCAATCGGGTCTCGTAAGTTTTTTACCCTTCGTTTTTTCGACACCTGGATTTTTACGGTAAAACGGGATTACGGTGGCTGGTCTTCGATATAGCATTGCTGGAGAGTGGTGCACTGTTCCGTTTCAAATCCATGCACGCATTTCTAAAGGTCGTACGGCATTGTTTCGCCATTTCGGACGGATGTTGCACCTTGCACCGTGGATGTTGCACCCTGTAGATATCGATTATTCGGACGGTCGTAACTTCTGCCTCGTTTAGAGTTACGGGAGCCATAACCTATCAAAACGAAGGCCTCGATGAGTTCTACGGCTATGAAAGCTTTCAGCCGTCAATGGATAGATTGCTGCCCAAAAAGGACAGCCCGAATCGCAATCGGGTCTCGTAAGTTTTTTACCCTTCGTTTTTTCGACACGTGGATTTTTACGGTAAAACGGGATTACCGTGGCCCATCTTCGACTTCCCATCGTTGAAGAGTGGTGCACCATGGTACTGTTCCGTTTTAAATCCATGCACGCATTTCTAAAAGTCGTACGGCACTGTTTCGCCATTTCGGACGGATGTGGCACCTTGCATCATGGATGTTGCACCCTGTAGATATCGACTATTCGGACGGCCATAACTACTGGCTCGTTCAGAGTTACGGGAGCCATAACCTGTCAAAACGAAGGCCTCTATGAGTTCTATGGCTTTGACAGCTTTCATCCGTCAACGGATAGATTAATGCCCAAAAAGGACAACCCGAATCTCAATCGGATCTCGTAAGTTTTTTACCCTTCGTTTTTTCAACACGTGGATTTTTCGGGTAAAATGGGATTACGGTGGCTGGTCTTCGATTTACCATCACTGGAGAGTGGTGCACCATGGTACTGTTCCGTTTCAAATCAATGCACGCATTTCTAAAGGACCTACGGCACTGTTTCGCCATTTCGGACGGATGTTGCACCTTGCACCGTGGATGTTGCACCCTGTAGATATCGATTATTCGGACGGCCATAACTTCTGGCTCGTTTAGAGTTACGGGAGCCATAACCTGTCAAAACGAAGGCCTCGATGAGTTCTACGAATTTGACCGCTTCCAGCCGTCACTGGATAGACTAATGCCCAAAAAGGACAACCCGAATCTCAATCGGGTCTCGTAAGTTTTTTACCCTTCGTTTTTTCGACACGTCGATTTTTGCGGCAAAACGGGATTACCGTGGCTTGTCTTCGATTTACCATCGCTGGAGAGTGGTGCACCATGGTACTGTTCCGTTTCAAATCCATGCAGGCATTTCTAAAGGTCGTACGACACTGTTTCGCCATTTCGGACGGATGTTGCAGCTTGCACCGTGGATGTTGCACCCTGTAGATATCGATTATTCGGACGGCCATAACTTTTGGCTCGTTTAGAGTTACGGGAGCCATAACCTGTCAAAACGAAGGCCTCGATGAGTTCTAAGGCTTTGACCGATTTCAGCCGTCAATGGATAGATTAATAATCAAAAAGGACAACCCGAATATCAACCGGGTCTCGTAAGTTTTTTACCCTTCGTTTTTTCGACACATGGATTTTTACGGTAAAACGGGATTACCGTGGCCCGTCTTCGAATTCCCATCGCTGAAGAGTGGTGCACCATGGTACTGTTCCGTTTCAAATCTATGCACGCATTTCTATAAGTCGTACGACACTGTTTCTCCATTTCAGACAGATGTTGCACCTTGCACCGTGGATGTTGCACCCTGTAGATATCGATTATTCGGACGGCCATAACTTCTGGCTCGTTTAGAGTTACGGGAGCCATAACCTGTCAAAACGAAGGCCTCGATGAGTTCTATGGCATTGATTGCTTTCATCCGTCACTGGATAGATTAAAGCCCAAAAAGGACAACCCGAATCTCAATCGGGTCTCGTAAGTTTTTTACCCTTCGTTTTTTCGACACGTCGATTTTTACGGCAAAACGGGATTACCGTGGCTGGTCTTCGATTTACCATCGCTAGAGAGTGGTGCACCATGGTACTATTCCGTTTCAAATCCATGCACGCATTTCTAAAAGTCGTACGGCACTGTTTCTCCATTTCGGACGGATGTTGCACCTTGCACCGTGGATGTTGCACCCTGTAGATATCGATTATTCGGACGGCCATAACTTCTGGCTCGTTTAGAGTTACGAGAGCCATAACCTGTCAAAACGAAGGCCTCGATGAGTTCTACGGCATTGACAGCTTTTAGCCGTCAACGGATAGATTAATGCCCAAATAGGACAACCCGAATCTCAGTCGGGTCTCGTAAGTTTTTTACCCTTCGTTTTTTCGACACGTGGATTATTACGGTAAAACGGGATTACGGTGGCTGGTCTTCGATTTACCATCGCTGGAGAGTGGTGCACCGTGGTACTGTTCCGTTTCAAATCCATGCACGCTGGAGAGTCAAACGATCTATGATTACCCAAATCCCTTCATTTCCTGCTCTGGTCCTAGGTAACCCATCAATAAAATCCATCGATATTTGCTCCCACTTCCATGTAGGAACTTCTAATGGCTGAAGCAATCCACTTGGCTTCTTCTGTTCGGCTTTTACCAACTGGCAGTTCATGCACTTGGAAATAAAATTTCCAACATCCCTTTTCATACCTTCCCAATAATAGGTTCTTTTCATATCCTGGTACATCTTATTTCCACCTGGATGAATTGTCAGCTTCGAGTGATGACTTTCCTTCAGAACTTCATCTCTCAATCCATTTATATCGGGAACAACTAGTCGTCCTTGTTTCCGAAGCCAACCCACTTGATCGACTTCGAATCCTTTATCCTTCTCTGGGTCTGATCCAGATTCCAAATCATGGATAATCTTGACAAGCTTATCGTCTCGCTTTTGGCTCTCGCCAATTCTTTCCACTAGAGTAGGTCTTATCGATAAGTTTGCCAACATCTCAGGTTCCAATTCACATCTAGGCCTGAAGTCAAATCCAGCTAAATACTCGAGACTCTTCCATTCCGAAAACATGACTCCCAACCCTGCATGTCTTCTACTTAACGCGTCTACCACTGCGTTACCTTTTCCCGGAGTATAGGCTATACCAAAATCATATGATGCTAAAAACTCTAGCCATCGTTGCTATCGGACATTCAAATCCTTCTGAGAAAAGAGATACTTCAACGACTTATGATCTGTAAACAGCTCAAATCAAACTCCCAACAGGTAATGTCTCCACATCTTCAAAGCAAATTCAATCGCCGCTAACTCCAAATCATGAGTCGGATAATTCCTTTCATGCGGCTTCAGTTGTCGACTTGCATACGCAACAACCTTATCCTTCTGCATTAGCACTGCTCCAAGTCCAGTACCACATGCATCGGTGTAAACCACCATCTCCTCATTCCCACTTGGAATAGCCAAAACAGGAGCACTTGTCAATCGCTCTTTCAGGATTCCGAAAGCTTGCTCACACTTAGTATCCCATCTGAACACTTGGTTCTTTTTCGTCAATCCTGTTAATGGTGCAGCTACCTTGGAAAAGTCTTTGATAAACCGTCGATAATATCATGCTAATCCAAGAAAACTTCTCACATCAGATGCATTCTTAGATCTAACCCAATCCTGGATTGCTGCCACCTTAGCGGGATCAACTGCTATTCCACTTCCAGAGATAACATGGCCTAAGAACCTCACTTCGCTCGTCCAGAAGCGACACTTCTAAAACTTAGCCTTCAGCTAATGTTTCCGCAAGATTTCCAAAACAATCTGCAAATGTGTCTTGTGCTCTTCCTCAGTTCTAGAATAAATCAGAATATCATCCACGAACACAAGTACAAACTTGTTCAACTGATCCCTGAATACTCTATTCATAAGATCCACAAAATATGCTGGTGCATTGGTCAATCCAAACGGCATTACCAGCCACTCATAGAAACCAGATGGTGTCCTAAAAGCAGTCTTTGGAACACTATCCTTTTCCACTCTCAACTGGTGAAATCCCGTTGCCAAATCCATCTGAGAAAACACCTTAGCTTCGTGAAGCTGATCAAACAAGTCATCTATTCTCGGCAATGGATACTTGCTCTTCTTAGTCACTTTATTCAGCTCACGATAATCCACACACAACCTCAACGATCCATCCACTTTGGTTGCAAACACAACTGGTGCACCCCATTCGGACACACTACGCCGAATGAATCCTTTCTGTAAAAGGTCATCAACTTGCACCTTCAACTCTTGCTGTTCCCTAGGCGCCATCCGCCTAAGATGCATCACAACAGGTCTGGCTCCCTCAACTAGATCGATACGAAACTCGATCTCCCTATGCGGCGGTAACCCTTTGACCTCGTCAAAGACATCCTCAAATCCATTCACAATAGGCACCGATGACAGTCCATCCCGTGGAACAACCAGCGAATACATGAAGCTCATGAAGACGCCTTCTTCATGCTTACATTGTATCACAACCTTTCGCCCCTCCACATTCTCGACTGTCACCTCCAGCCTCTTACAATCAACCCTTGCCGCATACTTCCTAAGCCAGTCCACACCCAGAATAATTCCGAACCCCGCAAAGTTCAGAATAAAACAATCACAAACAAAAGAGCAATCATGACTCGATACAACTAGACCACGACATACCATACACAAACAAGACGAACCCCCAACTGGATTAGTCACAACCAATGGTCTATCAACAATATCCGGTTCCAAACCTAACCGGCCTACAAGTTCAATACAAACAAAGGAATGCGACGCCCCAGTATCAAACAACACTCTAACTGGAACACCACAAATGGAAAGAGTACCTTGAACTACCACACTCTTTCCCTCCTCTTCAGCAGTAGGAACTTTCAAAGATGATGGAACAGCCCCCAAAGCATAAGCTTGCACAATCTGCTTGTCCTTCCTCGGTTCTGGACAATTCCTTTTGATATGCCCCGGTTTGTCACAGTTGTGGCACTTCACCGGCACTCTCGGATTCTTGCAATCTCTGGAGAGATGACCTTTCTGCCGACAATTATAGCAGGTCACTTCACCCTTCAGCTTCTTCTGGCCATCCTTACCCTTCTGTTGTTGCTGCTTCCTCTTCTTGTTTCCACTTTGCTCCTTGGTAGCAGCAACAACAGATCCTTCTTTAGGAAACAAATTCTCATGCCTGAGAGCTTTCTCCACAAGCTTCTCAAATGGGTCATCCAAATGATCCACCAATTGACTCCCAAGATAACTGTCCAAGCCTGTCACAAACTTCTCATTCTTCTGATAGGGAGATTCAATATATGACCGAGCATACTTAGACAAAGCTTCAAACTCAAAAACATACTCAAGAACTGGTCTTCCACCTTGCTTGAGTTCCACAAACTTCTTAAACAGAACAGATTTCTGAGCTGTAGAAATGAACTTAGCTTCAAATCTAGCTTGGAATTGCTCCCAAGTGATCTCTTCCTCTGGAGTATCAATGGTGATAGAGTTCCACCAATCAGAAGCTCTTCGCCGAAGCTGTCTTGATGCAAGCTTCCTCTTAGTTGCATCCTCAATTCCCAAATCACCAAAGATCCTTCTACAAGCATATATCCATCTCTGGACTTATATGGTTGATTCTGTTCCCAAGAAAACCTTTCCTCCAAGAGCAGTATAGTCTTTACACAACTTAGCAAAATCCACTGCTTCTGGAGCTTGAACTTGAACCCCAACATCTACTGATGGCCCTGGAGTTGGTATCCTTCTCATGATTGAAGTCATCATGGCCTCAAACATATCAGCATAATCAGCAACTCCCTCAGAAGCACGACCTTCCCTAGCAGCTTGTCTCTCTCTTTGACTCATTCTTAATATCGATAAAAAGAAGAATGATTAGAACACCTTGAGAAACAACTACATAAGGAGTTCAAACCCTTCTAGGCTACTATATTATATATATTAATTATCCACCAAAATATAATTACGTCTCTCATACGTAGTTATGTCAGCGAGCATTGGCTAAAATCGATTAACCAAAGCTCTGATACCAAACGTGACGACCACCCATGACTCCTGCACCCAACCGGATTATAATGCGCTGAAAAGTGTGTCAGGCCGCCATGGACGATCATCAGGGTAAGGTAAAACAATAAACTCTATCGTATTACTCACAGCGCAGGGATAAAATACAATAGAAAAGTATACATAGTGAAGCTCATAGAACAGAATCTTATCATATAAACTCATAGTGGTTTTATACAAACATCTGATTAGTCAATACATCAAGCCTCACTACATAACTCTCAGAGTATCAAACAAACAGCAGAACATCCAGTACATATAGTAAGAAAACAGTATGCAAAAGCCTCCAGCTCGTCTTCGTCATCAACAGCGTTGGTGACCAAGAACAGCACTTGTCACCTGCTACCTAGTCTGCCCATCCCAACATGGATGAACAACCCAAGGTGATAAGAGTTAAACGTAAAACCTTGAGTCAGACAAAAGTCTTAGTGAGTAGTAAATCAACTATCAAACATACCAAAAGATCATAAAGGGGGTAAAAAGGAATAGGAACTCAACCATCCCACTCCACCTCTTTCTACAGTGATAGCCCCCAGACACACTAAGCAGAAAGAAACATAGCAAAGAAGACAATTAAAGTAAGGTAATTATCACTCGAGTCAAGGTCGATGTTTTCCAAGTACAAACCCCCAAGGCCTAAACCAAGATCAGGTAAGCACTCCGAAAACATCGCTCTTGGCCCAAGCGACGATACAACCAAAACATCCAAACATCCATGACTCTGGCTATCACTGTTATCATTGCCTCGATTTCACCGTTAATTGAATGACCGACCCATTATTTCATCCGTCCGCCAAGGGCTAATGGTAACCCCGGTTCTAGACATAACTCTGCACGTCGTCGTGACCTGTGCCTAGGACTATCGAATCTGCCCAGAGTACTAACACGTCATCGTGACCCATGTCTAGAACGTCGTCGTGACCCGTCCCAACGTACTCTTGCTTTGAGCATGCTAGAACCTTCAATAACGATGAAATCTCAGCCTTCTTGTCATCCTCCTCGACGACTATTCACATACTAGCTCAAGCGCCTCTCGAGCCAACCATTATCCACAAACTCGGACCACATCACCGAGTTATCAACATGCTTAGAATGATCCCGTCTGGATTAAACCTAGGCTTTCTCATATCATGCTTTGCTTCATCGCATCATAGCAAAGTCCCATCTCAACATCATGCTTTGCCTCGTCACATCATAGCAAAGTCCCATCTTAACATCATGATCAAATCTATCTATATGAGCTTTGAAAGTGCAGTGTGTATACAATTATATGTGCTAATATAGTATACATGGATCGTGTAATATGGATTACAATACAAATGCGGAAATAGATGATAATAGCATTGTAAATAGAAAAATAGAAAAATCACACCAGAGATTTTTATACTGGTTCGGCGCACCGTCCTACGTCCAGTCCCAGACTTCTATCTGGATTTTCACTATTAACTACCTCGCTTCACCCGGAGGAACAGGTTTACAATACCCGAACAACCGAACGGGATTTCACGCCTCTAATACACTGAGGACTTCAACACTTGCCTCTTACAACACAGAGGACTTCAACAAAAGAACAAATAAAATTGTTGTTGACAACTTGTGTTCTTGAAAACACGGATTTGTCACTAGCAGTACACCCTTCCTATAATCTTATCCTCAAAGTATGCGATATGATGTTTTGAAAAGATTAAGGAAAGTATATTATTGAATCAAAGGATATGAAATAGTTTCAAAGATTCAATAAATAATTTAGAGCTTTTATAATACAGTATTGAGATCAGAGATTAGATTAAAAGAATATATGAAATCGTTGTAAAAACTTGTGTTTGAATCAATGATTTAGATGAGTATATATAGAGAAAAATAGTTGTAACCCTTTGTGAACAGTTGCCATTAAGAGTTATCATCATTGATGAAAGATAGGAGATGCAACCTTTGGAGAAGAGAAGTGTCTTTTGGAAAAGTTGCTTTCTGTTTAAAAACGGTCGACAGGTCAAAAATGGACCGGTAGACAGGAATTCAAATATATATATACGTTATGTGCATGTGTGCACGTTCACTGTGCAATTTACACAGGAACGGTCGACCGCACCTATATTGACCGGTCGACCGGTGCCTGTTAAATTGCACATTGAATTGTGCAACTGCATGCAACTTATAAATTATTCGTATATATATTGATTCCCTTGATATGCATGATTATTTGAGGATAGATTTTAACAAATTTATTACTATTACAACAACAAATAATCAACCTATAATCTAGAGTACCATATATAGCTCTATTGACCTTGTTTTTGTCGATCGCCTTGTTTGTCAGAAATCAATCGCCTTATTTGTCAGAAATCAAAACTTTCATAAAGCTTGTGACTCAACATTCTCCCCCTTTTTGATTGATGACAATATATATATCTGCAAATCTGAATCTCCCCCTGAGTATGTGATTTCTTTCCTGCAAGCAATTGTTAGCCCTTTCTCCCCCTTTTTCATCGACAAAAAGGAGTAACAGATCACTAGAATATGATATGCGTAGAATGAATATGATAAGCATAGAAAAATAAATCATTAACACATCAAAGACATAACAGAGTTTACTACAGAACATAATGTTAATTGAAAAGCATAAATAACGACACTATTTAGTACAAGTGTCGAAAATGTTTTTGAAGAGCTAAAACATAATAGAATCTAGGATGAAGCAGATCGAATCTCCTCTTCATCATCGTCATCGTCGTCATCATCATCATCTTCATCTTCTTCCTCTTCCTCCTCATCATTGTTCCCTCTAGACGATTCACCCTCGTCAGATGATGTCCATGTGAAAACTGGAGCAGCAGGACGTTTTCCTGGATCTTGTGCTTGAACAGAGGTGGATGAGGAACATGATATAGCGTCCCATAGCATACCGAAAAACGACTTGACCTTATTGAAGCGCTTATCAATTTTAGAGTCCATACGCTTGAGACGAGATTCAAGCAGAAATTGATTACGCGCAATGGTTTCAAGAGATTCTTTTGTTGATGACTTTGATCTTAAAAGTTTCACCTCATCGGGACGAGGTCGAGAGGAAGTTGCTCTTTGTTTTCTCGGTCCTCGTTGTTGCCATTCTTCAAAAGGCATAATCTCAAGATAAGGTGGAGGAAGCTTCATTCTTTTGATGGTTATGGAATCAATGCATTTTGGTGTTGAAGTTGCAGAATCAGGAGGATTGACCCCACAAGCTAACAAAAGTCTCATGATATATTCATTATAGAAGAAATGAGGCCGGGTTGAATTATTTACCTTGAGAATTTCATCAAAAAGCATGTGAACCCAATTGATTTGGATTTCACCATAGATAGCATAGAGTGCCTTGAAGTTTTCTTTGTACACTGCATCATAATTTCCAAGTCTAGGAAAAAGAGAATGCATCAAGACCCGATGAAGTAACCTTGCTGTCGGTCGAAGTCCAATAGACTTAGTGCCATCACTATTGTCTTCTATAAACTGATGACTTGTACTATTTCGAGTGAAAACTTCGCAGAAGGTAGATGAAAATTCTTCGCCTCGATTTGGTATGCCAAGTATAGAGGCAATTCTAGCATGAGTAAGAAAAATTTGTTTTCCACAGACCATAGACCAGATGACGCCGTTTGGATTATCAGGTTGATATTCATCAAGATTCATGTTGGCGTAAAATAATTTAATCATTAAATGATTTATCTCCACACTATTTGTCGAAAAATCTATCAATGGAGTAATGTTGGCATTATCGGCTAACCTTCGAACTCCGTAAGCCGTGAAATCATCAAATTTGATGAAAGATCCTGGATGAAACTTGTAATTTGTCATTTGATTCCATCGTGTTATAGCAATTGGAGTTTGAAGCCATTTTTTGACGGAGATGGTATGAGATGAAGTTTCAGAGATTGCTCCTTTCTTTGATTTCTTTTGAGGAGGAGCCATTGTTGGAGGATTTGTGATTTGGGAATTGAAGAATGGGAACTAGGGTTTGTGATTTGGGATAGAGAATAGTTTGAGTAGAGAGTGAATGAGGGTAGAGGGTAAAGTAACGTATAGGGTTATATATAAAAAACTGAAAAATGCGTAACCGGTCGACCTACAAATTTTGGCCGGTCGACCGTTTTCAACCAGAGAGCAAACGGTCGACCGGCAATAATATGGGCGGTCGACCGGTCCTGGTCTGTTGTGCATATAGGATTCTTTTTCAAGTTTTTTATTATATATCAACCTATATATATATATATATTATATTTTATACATAATACAAAATATAACCATCATTACACAAGAGATAGATAAATATTTAACAACTATATATAAATCTAATGAGAAAGTTCGTCATTAGAATTATCGTTGTTTCCTTCAATACGATTCGACCATGGACTCCATTGTTTCTGAGCTCCTTCATTCTTTTCATAGTTCCGATCCCATGAGTTAGGACTTTTAGATGTTGATGGCCTAGACGGCATTGGTTCATGTACGTCATGTTTGTTGGAACCGCAGAAAAATGTTGCCAACTTTTCTAAAATAGACAATCGTGCCGATGTCCGTTGTTGCTCGTGATAAAGTTGACTTTGCCCGTAATGGAGTTGTCTCTGAAGGTCTATCTGATGTTTTTGGTAGTGGTGTATCTCATCAATTTGAGCTTTGGTTCGAGGAGAATAGAATAGTGTCCTTTTAACTCGTTGTGAATTTGGAGTTTTATCAGACATATAAGAGCATTGATGATGACAGCTCGATTTTTGTTTTGGAGTAGTAGGAGAATAATATTCGTCCGACTCAGAGCTTGTAATAGAAATGTGAGATTCTTGCGCACATTTGTCACAAATATGAGCCATAGTGTAAGTTGAATATAGTATTATGGTTAGATAAGAAGTAAAGATGAACAAAAAAAATTTTTTGCAAGCTTATATATATAAGTTTCTTATATATACTTTTATGGATGTGAGTTAATGATAACTTTTAACCACGAAAATATAAGCAGAAATTTTATTGTAAATCTAAAATTAGCTTTGTTTTTAAAACTGAATTTATAAAATGAGTAAATAGATTTTAACCATTAAATAAAGCAATGGCTAATATTTAATATAAAAAATAGGTTAAGTAAAAGATACGGTTACTAGGAGAAAAGACATTAGTTTAGTTTAAACAAAAAATTATAATTAATGAGAATAACCAAAAGAGAAGGTGTACATTAGTAATTGCTTAGTCAAGATTTTTTCTTGAAATTAAACCAAGCTCTCTTCGTAATCTAATAAAATTAGATTCGAGCAGCGGCTTAGTAAAAATGTCTGCTAATTGATTTTCAGTATGGACATATTCAAGACATATATTTCTTTTTTCAATATTATCTCGAAGAAAATGATGACGGATATCAATGTGTTTAGTTCGAGAGTGATTCACTGGATTTTTAGAAAGATTTATAGCACTTGTGTTATCACAGTATATAATAGAATTTGATAAATGAATATCAAAATCTTGAAGTGTTTGTTGCATATATAGTACTTGAGTACAAGCGAGAGCCGCTGATATATATTCAGCTTCACATGTTGATAGTGAAACACAATTCTGTTTCTTACTAAACCAAGAGACAAGTGATTTTCCAATAAAATGGCATGTACCACTTGTACTTTTTCTATCTGTTCGTGAGCCACCGAAATCAGCATCACTATATGATACTAATTCAAATGGACATTCTTTTGGATAGAAAAGACCAAAATCTTTGGTATTATTAAGATAACGAATTATACGTTTCACTGCTCGTAAATGTGATTCCTTTGGATCGGCTTGAAAACGAGCACATAAACAAACACTCATTAATATATCTGGACGACTAGCTGTAAGATAAAGAAGAGAACCAATCATGCTTCGATATAATTTCTGGTCAACATTCTTACCACTTTCATCTTTTTCAAGATGTGTAGTTGTACTCATAGGAGTTGGTTTACCAGATGTGTTTTGTAATCCGAAGCGTTTGATAAGATTTTCACAGTATTTTTCTTGATTGATAAAAATACCGTTTGAAAGTTGTTTGATTTGAAGTCCAAGAAAATAAGATAGTTCTCCCATATGAGACATTTCGAATTCTTTGGTCATAATACTTGCAAATTCCTTGCAGAGTTTATCGTTTGTTGAACCAAAGATGATATCGTCTACATATATTTGGATAACCAGAATATCTTTTCGAGAATGTTTAATAAACAAAGTTTGATCGACTTTACCTATTTCAAATCCTGAATTAATAAGATAGCTACGTAATCGTTCATACCAAGCACGAGGTGCTTGTTTTAAACCATACAGAGCTTTCTTAAGTTTGAACACATGGTCAGGATATTTTTCACGTACGAATAAAGGAGGTTGTTCGACATAGACATTCTCTTTGATAAATCCATTGAGAAAAGCACTTTTGACATCCATCTGATAAAGTTTGAAATTATGATGACAAGCAAAAGATAATAGAATTCTAATAGCTTCTAGTCGAGCAACTGGTGCAAAAGTTTCTTCATAATCGATACCTTCTTCCTGATTGTATCCTTGTGCTACTAATCTTGCTTTATTTTTGGTGATATTTCCTTGTTCGTCAGCCTTATTTTTATAGACCCATTTAGTACCAATTACTGACTGATTAGTTGGTCTCGGAACAAGTTCCCAAACGTCATTGCGCTCAAACTGATTTAGTTCTTCCTGCATGGCAATGATCCAGTAATCATCTGTAGCAGCTTCTTTTGGATTCTTGGGTTCGATATTTGAGAGAAAAGCGACATGACCCATTTGATTGAGTTGACTCCTTGTTCTGACATGTGATGTTATTTCACCTATTATATTTTGGGCCGGATGGTCTCTTAATATTCTTGGTGGTGATTGTAATTCACATATTTGAGGAGTATTCTCAATAATTACTTCTGAGTCAGAATCAGTATTTGAGATGATTGGATTATCAATGACTATTGATTCGTCATCATCTGATATTGTGTGAGGATGCTGATAAATTTCATCAAAAGAGACATGAAGTGATTCTTCAATAGTTTTGGTTCGTTTATTAAATATCCGATAGGCCTTACTTCGTTCCGAATAACCGACAAATATTCCTTCATCGGCTTTTGGATCGAATTTTCCAAGCTGGTCTTTCGTATTTAAAATAAAGCACTTGGAACCAAAAACTTTGAAGTATGAGATTTTGGGCTTTCTTTTGTTAAACAATTCATAAGGAGTATTCTTGGTAAGAGGTCTTATGGACACACGATTTAAAACATAACAGGCAGTTGCGACAGCTTCTGCCCAGAAATGTTTTGGTAAGGTGGTTCCGTTCAATAATGTTCTTGCACATTCTTGTAAAGTTCGGTTCTTTCGTTCTACTACTCCGTTCTGTTGTGGAGTTCTGGGAAACGAAAAATTATGATATATACCTTTCTTTGTACAAAAATGTTCAAATTCATTATTTTCAAACTCTCTGCCATGATCACTTCTTATATTTTTAACTTTAATCCCTTTTGATTTTTGAATTCTTTTGACGAAAGATTTGAAATGATCGAAAGTATCACTTTTATTTTTTAAGAAAATTGTCCATGTATAACGAGAGAAATCATCAACAATTACAAGCACATATGGACTGTGATTTATTGATTGAACTCTAGTAGGTCCAAATAAATCCATGTGCAGTAACTCAAGTGGTTGTAATGTTGATATGACTTTCTTGGATTTAAACGATGATTTGGTCAATTTGCCTAATTGACATGCATCACAAATGTTGTTAACTTTAAAACTCATTTTGGGTAGTCCTCTAACTAGATTGTTTTTGGCTAGCTTGTCAATAGTTCTGAAGTTTATATGACAGAAACGTTTGTGCCATAGCCATGGATCATTGTCATTAGCCACAAGACACATATCTGAATTATGATTAATATTCGTATTTAGAATATATATATTTCTGTCTCTATAACCTTCAAAAACCAAATTATGGTCTTTATCTAAAATACTACACTTATTATTTGAAAAGGAAATTATAAAACCCTTGTCACATAACTGACTAATACTAAGTAAATTGTGTTTTAAATTTCTAACTAGCATGACATTAGTAATAAGAGGTAAGTTAGATGTACCGCAATTGCTCACATCGCCTTTGCCGATGATATAACCTTTTGAATTGTCTCCAAAAGTGACTGAGCCACCATCTGAGTATTTAATATTTGTTAATAAGCTCTTGTCTCCCGTCATATGCTTTGAGCAACCACTGTCCAATATCCACTTTCCTCTTTTCTTCAGTGGGACCTGCAAAAAATAGAATTAAGTTCATGGTACCCACTTTTTATAGGGTCCTAAGAGTTAGGTCTTAGGAGTCCAAACCCATTTGGGTCCGGTATCCCCTTTATATATATAATTGTTATTAAAATGTACATTATTCATGAATTGCTGAATGTACTTGTTCCTAATCAAATTATTATTTGTTTTAGGAACCCATATTTTGATAGTCTTGACATTTCTCTTTTGAAATTTCACAACTGGTTTTGGTTTGAAATATAATAAACTAAGATTTTTCTTAGCTTCAGTTTTTTGTACTTTCTTCTTCCTTTTATTTCTAAGATGTTTCTTAGTTTCATGTTTGTTATATCCCAAACCTTGTTTATCTGAAATAGATTGTGAACTTTCAATGATTTTATTCAAATTTTCTCGACCTTTGTTAAAGTTAGAAACATTTTGAGTAATGTCATCAAACTTTGTTTGTAAACTAGCTTTTTCTAGGTCTAGAATTTTGACTTTTGCTTTAAGTTCATGATTTTCAGTAGTGAGAGCATTATTTTTCTCTTTTTGAGCTTCTATTTCTTGACTCAAAAGAGATATTTGAGAGTCAACCTTAGATGATGATTCTTGAATATTTTCAAGTTCTTCTTCTAATATTTTCTTCTCATCTTTTAACATATCTCGTTCAAACTCTGCTCTACTTAAATCTGCTTTGACTACTTTTAATTGACGTTTTAAGTCTTTATATTTGACTATCAATTCAGCATTAATATCAAGTAATTCATCAAATTTAGGAATTTGTACCTCATCTTCTGTTGCCATAAAGCAAACATTAGCTTGTTCATTCTCCGAATCACTTTCACTTTCTGATGAAGATGACTCTGAATCATCCCATGTTACTGAGAAGGCTCGTTTCTTTGATTTGTCCTTCTTATATTTGAATTTGTCATTTTCTGACTTTTTCTTTTGTTCTGGACAATCCTTCTGCATGTGTCCTTTTTTATGGCAGTTGAAACATTCTATAGCAGATGAAGATGGTTTATTTGATCCAGGTTTCCTTTTATTGTAGCGACTGGCTTTTCGATATTTTAGGAATTTTTTGAAACCTTTAGCAATGAACGCCAAATCTTCATCTTCAGAATCTGATTCATTTTCATCTTTCTCAACATGAAATGCTACATTTTTCTTTTCTTCTTTCTGTTCTTTTCTAGCCTGCAAATTTGCTTCATAGGACATTAAATTTCCTATCAATTCATCTGGCTTCATGACGGAAAGGTCATTATCTTCTTCAATTGCTAATACTTTTCCTTCCCATTCATTAGTCAGAGAATGTAGGACTGTTGAAACAACATCAAAATCAGAATACTTTTGTCCTAACCCAATAAGTGCATGGTGAATAGTTTGAAACCGTGAATACATGTCATTGATTGTTTCATTTGGTTTCATTTTGAAATTTTGAAATTGACTTTTCAGCATGGCTATTTTGGCTTGTTTAACCTTGTTAGTACCTTCATGAGTGATTTTTAGCGTTTGCCAAATTTGATATGCAGTAGTGCAGATACTAACACGGTTATATTCATTTTGGTCTAATGCACAGAACAACATATTTATTGCTCTTGCATTTACGGCTGCTGCCGTTTTCTCAGCCACAGTCCATTCTGAATAATCAGTTGTTGGATTCACTATTTCTCTTTGAGTAGCATTCCAAGCATCATAGATACTTGATTGCATAAAGAATGACATACGTGTTGCCCAATAACTATAGTTAAGACCATTGAAAAATGGAGGTCTTTGTGTCGATTGCCCTTCTGTGTAAGTGGTGTTTTGAGTGCTAGTACTTGCGTTATTTGCCATATTACAAGAATATATCAAATAACTGTGCTACGGTTATATGATGACCGTGCTCTGATACCAATTGAAAGTGCAGTGTGTATACAATTATATGTGCTAATATAGTATACACGGATCGCGTAATATGGATTACAATACAAATGCGGAAATAGATGATAATAGCATTGTAAATAGAAAAATAGAAAAATCACACCAGAGATTTTTATACTGGTTCGGAGCACCGTCCTACGTCCAGTCCCAGACTTCTATCTGGATTTTCACTATTAACTACCTCGCTTCACTCGGAGGAACATGTTTACAATACCCGAACAACCGAACGGGATTTCACGCCTCTAATACACTGAGGACTTCAACACTTGCCTCTTACAACACAGAGGACTTCAACAAAAGAACAAATACAATTGTTGTTGACAACTTGTGTTCTTGAAAACACGGATTTGTCACTAGCAGTACACCCTTCCTATAATCTTATCCTCAAAGTATGCGATATGATGTTTTGAAAAGATTAAGGAAAGTATATTATTGAATCAAAGGATATGAAATAGTTTCAAAGATTCAATAAATAATTTAGAGCTTTTATAATACAGTATTGAGATCAGAGATTAGATTAAAAGAATATATGAAATCGTTGTAAAAACTTGTGTTTGAATCAATGATTTAGATGAGTATATATAGAGAAAAATAGTTGTAACTCTTTGTGAACAGTTGCCATTAAGAGTTATGATCATTGATGAAAGATAGGAGATGCAACCTTTGGAGAAGAGAAGTGTCTTTTGGAAAAGTTGCTTTCTGTTTAAAAACGGTCGACAGGTCAAAAATGGACCGGTAGACAGGAATTCAAATATATATATACGTTATGTGCATGTGTGCACGTTCACTGTGCAATTTACACAGGAACGGTCGACCGCACCTATATTGACCGGTCGACCGGTGCCTGTTAAATTGCACATTGAATTGTGCAACTACATGCAACTTATAAATTATTCGTATATATTTTGATTCCCTTGATATGCATGATTATTTGAGGATAGATTTTAACAAATTTATTACTATTACAACAACAAATAATCAACCTATAATCTAGAGTACCATATATAGCTCTATTGACCTTGTTTTTGTCGATCGCCTTGTTTGTCAGAAATCAATCGCCTTATTTGTCAGAAATCAAAACTTTCATAAAGCTTGTGACTCAACATTCTCCCCCTTTTTGATTGATGACAATATATATATCTGCAAATCTGAATCTCCCCCTGAGTATGTGATTTCTTTCCTGCAAGCAATTGTTAGCCCTTTCTCCCCCTTTGTCATCGACAAAAAGGAGTAACAGATCACTAGAATATGATATGCGTAGAATGAATATGATAAGCATAGAAAAATAAATCATTAACACATCAAAGACATAACAGAGTTTACTACAGAACATAATGTTAATTGAAAAGCATAAATAACGACACTATTTAGTACAAGTGTCGAAAATGTTTTTGAAGAGCTAAAACATAATAGAATCTAGGATGAAGCAGATCGAATCTCCTCTTCATCATCGTCATCGTCGTCATCATCATCATCTTCATCTTCTTCCTCTTCCTCCTCATCATTGTTCCCTCTAGACGATTCTCCCTCGTCAGATGATGTCCATGTGAAAACTGGAGCAGCAGGACGTTTTCCTGGATCTTGTGCTTGAACAGAGGTGGATGAGGAACATGATATAGCGTCCCATAGCATACCGAAGAACGACTTGACCTTATTGAAGCGCTTATCAATTTTAGAGTCCATACGCTTGAGACGAGATTCAAGCAGAAATTGATTACGCGCAATGGTTTCAAGAGATTCTTTTGTTGATGACTTTGATCTTAAAAGTTTCACCTCATCGGGACGAGGTCGAGAGGAAGTTGCTCTTTGTTTTCTCGGTCCTCGTTGTTGCCATTCTTCAAAAGGCATAATCTCAAGATAAGGTGGAGGAAGCTTCATTCTTTTGATGGTTATGGAATCAATGCATTTTGGTGTTGAAGTTGCAGAATCAGGAGGATTGACCCCACAAGCTAACAAAAGTCTCATGATATATTCATTATAGAAGAAATGAGGTCGGGTTGAATTATTTACCTTGAGAATTTCATCAAAAAGCATGTGAACCCAATTGATTTGGATTTCACCATAGATAGCATAGAGTGCCTTGAAGTTTTCTTTGTACACTGCATCATAATTTCCAAGTCTAGGAAAAAGAGAATGCATCAAGACCCGATGAAGTAACCTTGCTGTCGGTCGAAGTCCAATAGACTTAGTGCCATCACTATTGTCTTCTATAAACTGATGACTTGTACTATTTCGAGTGAAAACTTCGCAGAAGGTAGATGAAAATTCTTCGCCTCGATTTGGTATGCCAAGTATAGAGGCAATTCTAGCATGAGTAAGAAAAATTTGTTTTCCACAGACCATAGACCAGATGACGTCGTTTGGATTATCAGGTTGATATTCATCAAGATTCATGTTGGCGTAAAATAATTTAATCATTAAATGATTTATCTCCACACTATTTGCCGAAAAATCTATCAATGGAGTAATGTTGGCATTATCGGCTAACCTTCGAACTCCGTAAGCCGTGAAATCATCAAATTTGATGAAAGATCCTGGATGAAACTTGTAATTTGTCATTTGATTCCATCGTGTTATAGCAATTGGAGTTTGAAGCCATTTTTTGACGGAGATGGTATGAGATGAAGTTTCAGAGATTGCTCCTTTCTTTGATTTCTTTTGAGGAGGAGCCATTGTTGGAGGATTTGTGATTTGGGAATTGAAGAATGGGAACTAGGGTTTGTGATTTGGGGATAGAGAATAGTTTGAGTAGAGAGTGAATGAGGGTAGAGGGTAAAGTAACGTATAGGGTTATATATAAAAAACTGAAAAATGCGTAACCGGTCGACCTACAAATTTTGGCCGGTCGACCGTTTTCAACCAGAGAGCAAACGGTCGACCGGCAATAATATGGGCGGTCGACCGGTCCTGGTCTGTTGTGCATATAGGATTCTTTTTCAAGTTTTTTATTATATATCAACCTATATATATATATATATATATTATATTATATACATAATACAAAATATAACCATCATTACACAAGAGATAGATAAATATTTAACAACTATATATAAATCTAATGAGAAAGTTCGTCATTAGAATTATCGTTGTTTCCTTCAATACGATTCGACCATGGACTCCATTGTTTCTGAGCTCCTTCATTCTTTTCATAGTTCCAATCCCATGAGTTAGGACTTTTAGATGTTGATGGCCTAGACGGCATTGGTTCATGTACGTCATGTTTGTTGGAACCGCAGAAAAATGTTGCCAACTTTTCTAAAACAGACAATCGTGCCGATGTCCGTTGTTGCTCGTGATAAAGTTGACTTTGCCCGTAATGGAGTTGTCTCTGAAGGTCTATCTGATGTTTTTGGTAGTGGTGTATCTCATCAATTTGAGCTTTGGTTCGAGGAGAATAGAATAGTGTCCTTTTAACTCGTTTTGAATTTGGAGTTTTATCAGACATATAAGAGCATTGATGATGACAGCTCGATTTTTGTTTTGGAGTAGTAGGAGAATAATATTCGTCCGACTCAGAGCTTGTAATAGAAATGTGAGATTCTTGCGCACATTTGTCACAAATATGAGCCATAGTGTAAGTTGAATATAGTATTATGGTTAGATAAGAAGTAAAGATGAACAAAAAAAAAAATTTTGCAAGCTTATATATATAAGTTTCTTATATATACTTTTATGGATGTGAGTTAATGATAACTTTTAACCACGAAAATATAAGCAGAAATTTTATTGTAAATCTAAAATTAGCTTTGTTTTTAAAACTGAATTTATAAAATGAGTAAATAGATTTTAACCATTAAATAAAGCAATGGCTAATATTTAATATAAAAAATAGGTTAAGTAAAAGATACGGTTACTAGGAGAAAAGACATTAGTTTAGTTTAAACAAAAAATTATAATTAATGAGAATAACCAAAAGAGAAGGTGTACATTAGTAATTGCTTAGTCAAGATTTTTTCTTGAAATTAAACCAAGCTCTCTTCGTAATCTAATAAAATTAGATTCGAGCAGCGGCTTAGTAAAAATGTCTGCTAATTGATTTTCAGTATGGACATATTCAAGACATATATTTCTTTTTTCAATATTATCTCGAAGAAAATGATGACGGATATCAATGTGTTTAGTTCGAGAGTGATTCACTGGATTTTTAGAAAGATTTATAGCACTTGTGTTATCACAGTATATAATAGAATTTGATAAATGAATATCAAAATCTTGAAGTGTTTGTTGCATATATAGTACTTGAGTACAAGCGAGAGCCGCTGATATATATTCAGCTTCACATGTTGATAGTGAAACACAATTCTGTTTCTTACTAAACCAAGAGACAAGTGATTTTCCAATAAAATGGCATGTACCACTTGTACTTTTTCTATCTGTTCGTGAGCCACCGAAATCAGCACCACTATATGATACTAATTCAAATGGACATTCTTTTGGATAGAAAAGACCAAAATCTTTGGTATTATTAAGATAACGAATTATACGTTTCACTGCTCGTAAATGTGATTCCTTTGGATCGGCTTGAAAACGAGCACATAAACAAACACTCATTAATATATCTGGACGACTAGCTGTAAGATAAAGAAGAGAACCAATCATGCTTCGATATAATTTCTGGTCAACATTCTTACCACTTTCATCTTTTTCAAGATGTGTAGTTGTACTCATAGGAGTTGGTTTACCAGATGTATTTTGTAATCCGAAGCGTTTGATAAGATTTTCACAGTATTTTTCTTGATTGATAAAAATACCGTTTGAAAGTTGTTTGATTTGAAGTCCAAGAAAATAAGATAGTTCTCCCATATGAGACATTTCGAATTCTTTGGTCATAATACTTGCAAATTCCTTGCAGAGTTTATCGTTTGTTGAACCAAAGATGATATCGTCTACATATATTTGGACAACCAGAATATCTTTTCGAGAATGTTTAATAAACAAAGTTTGATCGACTTTGCCTATTTCAAATCCTGAATTAATAAGATAGCTACGTAATCGTTCATACCAAGCACGAGGTGCTTGTTTTAAACCATACAGAGCTTTCTTAAGTTTGAACACATGGTCAGGATATTTTTCATGTACGAATAAAGGAGGTTGTTCGACATAGACATTCTCTTTGATAAATCCATTGAGAAAAGCACTTTTGACATCCATCTGATAAAGTTTGAAATTATGATGACAAGCAAAAGATAATAGAATTCTAATAGCTTCTAGTCGAGCAACTGGTGCAAAAGTTTCTTCATAATCGATACCTTCTTCCTGATTGTATACTTGTGCTACTAATCTTGCTTTATTTTTGGTGATATTTCCTTGTTCGTCAGCCTTATTTTTATAGACCCATTTAGTACCAATTACTGACTGATTAGTTGGTCTCGGAACAAGTTCCCAAACGTCATTACGCTCAAACTGATTTAGTTCTTCCTGCATGGCAATGATCCAGTAATCATCTGTAGCAGCTTCTTTTGGATTCTTGGGTTCGATATTTGAGAGAAAAGCGACATGACCCATTTGATTGAGTTGACTCCTTGTTCTGACATGTGATGTTATTTCACCTATTATATTTTGGGCCGGATGGTCTCTTAATATTCTTGGTGGTGATTGTAATTCACATATTTGAGGAGTATTCTCAATAATTACTTCTGAGTCAGAATCAGTATTTGAGATGATTGGATTATCAATGACTATTGATTCGTCATCATCTGATATTGTGTGAGGATGCTGATAAATTTCATCAAAAGAGACATGAAGTGATTCTTCAATAGTTTTGGTTCGTTTATTAAATATCCGATAGGCCTTACTTCGTTCCGAATAACCGACAAATATTCCTTCATCGGCTTTTGGATCGAATTTTCCAAGCTGGTCTTTCGTATTTAAAATAAAGCACATGGAACCAAAAACTTTGAAGTATGAGATTTTGGGCTTTCTTTTGTTAAACAATTCATAAGGAGTATTCTTGGTAAGAGGTCTTATGGACACACGATTTAAAACATAACAGGCAGTTGCGACAGCTTCTACCCAGAAATGTTTTGGTAAGGTGGTTCCATTCAATAATGTTCTTGCACATTCTTGTAAAGTTCGGTTCTTTCGTTCTACTACTCCGTTCTGTTGTGGAGTTCTGGGAAACGAAAAATTATGATATATACCTTTCTTTGTACAAAAATGTTCAAATTCATTATTTTCAAACTCTCCGCCATGATCACTTCTTATATTTTTAACTTTAATCCCTTTTGATTTTTGAATTCTTTTGACGAAAGATTTGAAATGATCGAAAGTATCACTTTTATTTTTTAAGAAAATTGTCCATGTATAACGAGAGAAATCATCAACAATTACAAGCACATATTGACTGTGATTTATTGATTGAACTCTAGTAGGTCCAAATAAATCCATGTGCAGTAACTCAAGTGGTTGTAATGTTGATATGACTTTCTTGGATTTAAACGATGATTTGGTCAATTTGCCTAATTGACATGCATCACAAATGTTGTTAACTTTAAAACTCATTTTGGGTAGTCCTCTAACTAGATTGTTTTTGGCTAGCTTGTCAATAGTTCTGAAGTTTATATGACAGAAACGTTTGTGCCATAGCCATGGATCATTGTCATTAGCCACAAGACACATATCTGAATTATGATTAATATTCATATTTAGAATATATATATTTCTGTCTCTATAACCTTCAAAAACCAAATTATGGTCTTTATCTAAAATACTACACTTATTATTTGAAAAGGAAATTATAAAACCCTTGTCACATAACTGACTAATACTAAGTAAATTGTGTTTTAAATTTCTAACTAGCATGACATTAGTAATAAGAGGTAAGTTAGATGTACCGCAATTGCTCACATCGCCTTTGCCGATGATATAACCTTTTGAATTGTCTCCAAAGTGACTGAGCCACCATCTGAGTATTTAATATTTGTTAATAAGCTCTTGTCTCCCGTCATATGCTTTGAGCAACCACTGTCCAATATCCACTTTCCTCTTTTCTTCAATGGGACCTGCAAAAAATAGAATTAAGTTCATGGTACCCACTTTTTATAGGGTCCTAAGAGTTAGGTCTTAGGAGTCCAAACCCATTTGGGTCCGGTATCCCCTTTATATATATAATTGTTATTAAAATGTACATTATTCATGAATTGCTGAATGTACTTGTTCCTAATCAAATTATTATTTGTTTTAGGAACCCATATTTTGATAGTCTTGACATTTCTCTTTTGAAATTTCACAACTGGTTTTGGTTTGAAATATAATAAACTAAGATTTTTCTTAGCTTCAGTTTTTTGTACTTTCTTCTTCCTTTTATTTCTAAGATGTTTCTTAGTTTCATGTTTGTTATATCCCAAACCTTGTTTATCTGAAATAGATTGTGAACTTCCAATGATTTTAGTCAAATTTTCTCGACCTTTGTTAAAGTTAGAAACATTTTGAGTAATGTCATCAAACTTTGTTTGTAAACTAGCTTTTTCTAGGTCTAGAATTTTGACTTTTGCTTTAAGTTCATGATTTTCAGTAGTGAGAGCATTATTTTTCTCTTTTTGAGCTTCTATTTCTTGACTCAAAAGAGATATTTGAGAGTCAACATTAGATGATGATTCTTGAATATTTTCAAGTTCTTCTTCTAATATTTTCTTCTCATCTTTTAACATATCTCGTTTAAACTCTGCTCTACTTAAATCTGCTTTGACTACTTTTAATTGACGTTTTAAGTCTTTATATTTGACTATCAATTCAGCATTAATATCAAGTAATTCATCAAATGTAGGAATTTGTACCTCATCTTCTGTTGCCATAAAGCAAACATTAGCTTGTTCATTCTCCGAATCACTTTCACTTTCTGATGAAGATGACTCTGAATCATCCCATGTTACTGAGAAGGCTCGTTTCTTTGATTTGTCCTTCTTATATTTGAATTTGTCATTTTCTGACTTTTTCTTTTGTTCTGGACAATCCTTCTGCATGTGTCCTTTTTTATGGCAGTTGAAACATTCTATAGCAGATGAAGATGGTTTATTTGATCCAGGTTTCCTTTTATTGTAGCGACTGGCTTTTCGATATTTTAGGAATTTTTTGAAACCTTTAGCAATGAACGCCAAATCTTCATCTTCAGAATCTGATTCATTTTCATCTTTCTCAACATGAAATGCTACATTTTTCTTTTCTTCTTTCTGTTCTTTTCTAGCCTGCAAATTTGCTTCATAGGACATTAAATTTCCTATCAATTCATCTGGCTTCATGACGGAAAGGTCATTATCTTCTTCAATTGCTAATACTTTTCCTTCCCGTTCATTAGTCAGAGAATGTAGGACTGTTGAAACAACATCAAAATCAGAATACTTTTGTCCTAACCCAATAAGTGCATGGTGAATAGTTTGAAACCGTGAATACATGTCATTGATTGTTTCATTTGGTTTCATTTTGAAATTTTGAAATTGACTTTTCAGCATGGCTATTTTGGCTTGTTTAACCTTGTTAGTACCTTCATGAGTGATTTTTAGCGTTTGCCAAATTTGATATGCAGTAGTGCAGATACTAACACGGTTATATTCATTTTGGTCTAATGCACAGAACAACATATTTATTGCTCTTGCATTTACGGCTGCTGCCGTTTTCTTAGCCACAGTCCATTCTGAATAATCAGTTGTTGGATTCACTATTTCTCTTTGAGTAGCATTCCAAGCATCATAGCTACTTGATTGCATAAAGAATGACATACGTGTTGCCCAATAACTACAGTTAAGACCATTGAAAAATGGAGGTCTTTGTGTCGATTGCCCTTCTGTGTAAGTGGTGTTTCGAGTGCTAGTACTTGCGTTATTTGCCATATTACAAGAATATATCAAATAACTGTGTTACGGTTATATGATGACCGTGCTCTGATACCAATTGAAAGTGCAGTGTGTATACAATTATATGTGCTAATATAGTATACACGGATCGTGTAATATGGATTACAATACAAATGCGGAAATAGATGATAATAGCATTGTAAATAGAAAAATAGAAAAATCACACCAGAGATTTTTATACTGGTTCGGAGCACCGTCCTACGTCCAGTCCCAGACTTCTATCTGGATTTTCACTATTAACTACCTCGCTTCACCCGGAGGAACAGGTTTACAATACCCGAACAACCGAACGGGATTTCACGCCTCTAATACACTGAGGACTTCAACACTTGCCTCTTACAACACAGAGGACTTCAACAAAAGAACAAATACAATTGTTGTTGACAACTTGTGTTCTTGAAAACACGGATTTGTCACTAGCAGTACACCCTTCCTATAATCTTATCCTCAAAGTATGTGATATGATGTTTTGAAAAGATTAAGGAAAGTATATTATTGAATCAAAGGATATGAAATAGTTTCAAAGATTCAATAAATAATTTAGAGCTTTTATAATACAGTATTGAGATCAGAGATTAGATTAAAAGAATATATGAAATCGTTGTAAAAACTTGTGTTTGAATCAATGATTTAGATGAGTATATATAGAGAAAAATAGTTGTAACTCTTTGTGAACAGTTGCCATTAAGAGTTATGATCATTGATGAAAGATAGGAGATGCAACCTTTGGAGAAGAGAAGTGTCTTTTGGAAAAGTTGCTTTCTGTTTAAAAACGGTCGACAGGTCAAAAATGGACCGGTAGACAGGAATTCAAATATATATATATACGTTATGTGCATGTGTGCACGTTCACTGTGCAATTTACACAGGAACGGTCGACCGCACCTATATTGACCGGTCGACCGGTGCCTGTTAAATTGCACATTGAATTGTGCAACTGCATGCAACTTATAAATTATTCGTATATATATTGATTCCCTTGATATGCATGATTATTTGAGTATAGATTTTAACAAATTTATTACTATTACAACAACAAATAATCAACCTATAATCTAGAGTACCATATATAGCTCTATTGACCTTGTTTTTGTCGATCGCCTTGTTTGTCAGAAATCAATCGCCTTATTTGTCAGAAATCAAAACTTTCATAAAGCTTGTGACTCAACAAGCTTTATCATCCGCTTCATATGCCATGGCAGCTTTCCTTATTCAAGAGCCTTTCCACTTAGCTTTTGAATCATCTTCAACCAACTTGTCCAAATTCAATCACTAATCAACTAATCAATCAAATCAATCATTCATCCAAGTAATCAATCATTCAAATAAGATCTGAATAAACAGTTATAACAATAATGGCGATTCCGTAATTAAAGGGTCCAAATCTAACAAGCATGAATTCTAAGTATTATCTTGTTGAATGAACTAGCATAGGTTAACATATAGTAAAATGGATCTCAAAGCTTTATTAACGATAGATCTATATGCAGACTTAAGGAAAATGCATGAAATCACTATCTTTAACACACAAACAAGCCACTGATCCAATATACTCCTTTGGGTCCGTGTGAGAGATAACTACCACTCACTGAATCACCTAAACACTTCAAAAGCAACTAACTTCAGATCTGGACAGCAAAGGATCTAGCTTGATCCGACAAGGTTTCCCTCCAAATGATGAAATCTCTCTTTGAAGGATGGAGATCTTCAACTTTGGCTCTTGAATCTTCGATTTGATCTTCAATCTTGGGTGGAAGGAAGCACTTGATTATAGTGGAGAAAGGAAGTGAAGAAGTGTCGTAGTCGAGGTCTCAAAATGGCAGCACTTCGTCGCTTCAAAACCCGATGCCAAGAAGTGAACCAAACCCCTCTATTTATAGGCAGAAATCCCTTAACTCGTTCGCCCCTAAGTCGGTCACGACTCAACCCTTGCCGACCTAATGACCTACCGACTCAAGCTTCTACACGACTCAACGATACACGACCTAACTAGGTGCCGACCCAACTACCTAACACACAGCCAACCCAACGCATAGCCGACCTAAGACCACACACACGAACACATACGCGACTTAACCACAACACGGCATAGCCGACCTAACGACTTAACCATATGGCCGACCTATCCTTAACTCGTTTACGACTTATCCAAACACACAGAGTCTTACGACCTAAGCCACTTACCCTTAGATCGTTCCATCCTTTAGGTCGTCCCTTCCTATGAGTCGGTCCAATACTTAGGTCGTTAACCCCTATAAGTCGCTATCTCCCTAAGTCGTTAACTCTTAAGTCGTCCACTATAGGTCGGTCTCATCTATGAGTCGTTAACTCCTAAGTTGTCCACTATACTTAGGTCGGTCGAATCCCTAGGTCGGTTACTGTCTTAAACCGGCTAACTACTAGGTCGCTCCAATTTCTTAACTTGGTCCACCCCTTAGGTCGCTAGCTCCTTGGGTCGGTCAATTCCCATAGGTTGCTTACTTCTATGGGTCGGTCAACCTATTAAGCCGTCCCAACTCCTTAGGTCGTACCAAAACCTTGAGTCGGCGACTACTACCACTAACGCGCTAACTACCTTAAGTCGCTCACACGAGCTAACTCCCACACGACTTAAGCTCTGGACAACATAACCAATACTAACGACCTAGTGGCAACTATTCTACGATTTGTCGACTCGTAAAATACGGGTCGTCACAGCCTCGAAGAGTTCAACGGCTTTGACAGCTATCAGCCATCAACGGATATATTAATGCCCAAAAAGGACAACCCGAATCTCAATCGGGTCACGTAAGTTTTTTACCCTTCGTTTTTTCGACACGTGGATTTTTACGGCAAAACGGGATTACGGTGGCTGGTCTTCGATTTACCATCGCTGGAGAGTGGTGCACCATGGTACCGTTCCGTTTCAAATCCATGCATGCATTTCTAAAATTCGTACGGCACTGTTTCGCCATTTCGGACGGATGTTGCACCTTGCACCGTGGATGTTGCACCCTGTAGATATCGATTATTCGGACGGCCATAACTTCTGGTTCGTTTAGAGTTACGGGAGCCATAACCTATCAAAACGAAGGCCTCGATGAGTTCTACGGCTTTGACCGCTTTCAGCCGTCAACGGATAGATTAATGCCCAAAAAGGACAACCCGAATCTCAATCGGGTCACGTAAGTTTTTTACCCTTCGTTTTTTCGACACGTGGATTTTTACGGTAAAACGGGATTACCGTGGCCCGTCTTCGATTTACCATCGCTGGAGAGTGGTGCACCATGGTACTGTTCCGTTTCAAATCCATGCACGCATTAATAAAAGTCGTACGACACTGTTTCGCCATTTTGGACGGATGTTGCACCTTGCACCGTGGATGTTGCACCCTGTAGATATCGATTATTCGGACGGGCATAACTTCTGGCTCGTTTAGAGTTACGGGAGCCATAATCTGTCAAAACGAAGGCCTCGATGAGTTTTACGGCTTTGACAGCTTTCAATCATCAACGGATATATTAATGCCCAAAAAGGACAACCCGAATCTCAATCGGGTCTCGTAAGTTTTTTACCCTTCGTTTTTTCGACACGTGGATTTTTACCGTGGCCCGTCTTCGACTTCCCATCGCTGGAGAGTGGTGCACAATAGTACTGTTCCGTTTCAAATCCATGCACGCATTTATAAAAGTCATACGGCACTGTTTCGCCATTTCGGACGGATGTTGCACCATGCACCGTGGATATTGCACCCTGTAGATATCGGTTATTCGGACGGCCATAACTTATCGCTCGTTTAGAGTTACGGGAGCCATAACCTGTCAAAACGAAGGCCTCGATGAGTTCTACGGCAGTGACAGCTTTCAGCCGTCAACGGATAGATTAATGCCCAAAAAGAACAACCCGAATCTCAATCGGGTCTCGTAAGTTTTTTACCCTTCGTTTTTTCGATACGTGGATTTTTACGGTAAAACGGGATTACGGTGGCTGGTCTTCAATTTACCATCGCTGGAGAGTGGTGCACCATGAAACTGTTCCGTTTCAAATCCATGCACGCATTTCTAAAGGTCGTACGACACTATTTCGCCAATTCTGACGGATGTTGCACCTTGTACCGTGGATGTTGCACCCTGTAGATATCGATTATTCGGACGGCCATAACTTCTGGCTCGTTTAGAGTTACGGGAGCCATAACCTGTCATAACGAAGGCCTAGATGAGTTCTACGGCTCTGACAGCTTTCAGCCATCAACAGATAGATTAATGCCCAAAAAGGACAACCCGAATCTCAACCGGGTCTCGTAAGTTTTTTGCCCTTCGTTTATTCGACACGTGGATTTTTACGGTAAAACGGGATTACCGTGGCCCGTCTTCGACTTCCCATCGCTGGAGAGTGGTGCACCATGGTACTGTTCCGTTTCAAATCCATGCATGCATTTCTAAAAGTCGTACGGCACTGTTTCGCCATTTCGGACGGATGTTGCACCTTGCACCGTGGATGTTGCACCCTGTAGATATCGATTGTTCGGACGGCCATAACTTCTGGCTCGTTTAGAGTTACGGGAGCCATAACCTGTCAAAACGAAGGCCTCGATGAGTTCTACAGCTTTGACAGCTTTCATCCGTCAACGGATAGATTAATGCCCGAAAAGGACAACCCGAATCTTAATCGGGTCTCGTAAGTTTTTTACCCTTCGTTTTTTCAACACGTGGATTTTTACGGTAAAATGGCATTACGGTGGCTGGTCTTCGATTTACCATCGCTGGAGAGTGGTGCACCATGGTACTATTCCGTTTCAAATCCATGCACGCATTTCTAAAGACCGTACGGCACTGTTTTGCCATTTCGGACGGATGTTGTACCTTGCACCGTGGATGTTGCACCCTGTAGATATCGATTATTCGGACGGCCATAACCTATGGCTTGTTTAGAGTTACGGGAGCCATAACCTGTAAAAACGAAGGCCTCGATGAGTTCAACGACTTTGACAGCTTTCAGCCGTCAACGGATAGATTAATGCACAAAAAGGACAACCCAAATCTCAATTGGGTCTCGTAAGTTTTTTACCCTTCGTTTTTTCGACACGTGGATTTTTACGGTAAAACGGGATTACCGTGGCCCGTCTTCGACTTCCCATCGCTGGAGAGTGGTGCACCATGGTACTGTTCCGTCTCAAATCCATGCCTGCATTTCTAAAAGTCGTACGGCACTGTTTCGCCATTTCGGACGGATGTTGCACCTTGCACCGTGGATGTTGCACCCTATAGATATCGATTATTCGGACGGCCATAACTTCTGGCTCGTTTAGAGTTACGGGAGCCATAACCTATCAAAACGAAGACCTCGATGAGTTCTACGGATTTGACCGCTTTCAGCCGTCAACGGATAGATTAATGTCCAAAAAGAACAACCCGAATCTCAGTCGGGTCTCGCAAGTTTTTTACCCTTCGTTTTTTCGACACGTGGATTTTTACGCTAAAACGGGATTACGGTGGCTGGTCTTCGATTTACCATCGCTGGAGAGTGGTGCACCATGGTACTATTCCATTTCCAATCCATGCACGCATTTCTAAAGGCCGTACGGCACTGTTTCTCCATTTCGGACGGATGTTGCACCATGCACCGTGGATGTTGAACCCTGTAGATATCGATTATTCGGACGGCCATAACTTCTGGCTCGTTTAGAGTTATGGGAGCCATAACCTGTCAAAACGAACGCCTCGATGAGTTCTACGGCTTTCACAGCTTTCAGCCGTCAACGGATAGATTAATGCCCAAAAAGGACAACCCGAATCTCAATCGGGTCTCGTAAGTTTTTTACCCTTCGTTTTTTCGACACGTGGATTTTTATGGTAAAACGGGATTACGGTGGCTGGTGTTTGATTTACCATCGTTGGAGAGTGGTGCACCATGGTACTGTTCCGTTTCAAATCCATGCACGCATTTCGAAAGGTCGTACGGCACTGTTTCGCCATTTCGGACGGATGTTGCACCTTGCACCGTGGATGTTGCACCCTGTAGAAATCGATTATTCGGACGGCCATAACTTCTGGCTCGTTTAGATTTACGGGAGCCATAACCTGTCAAAACGAAGGCCTCGATGAGTTCTACGGTTTCGACTGCTTTCAGCCGTCAACGGATAGATTAATGCCCAAAAAGGACAACCCGAATCTCAATCGGGTCTCTTAAGTTTTTTACCCTTCGTTTTTTCGACACGTGGATTTTTACGGTAAAACGGGATTACTGTGGCTGGTCTTCGATTTACCATCGCTGGAGAGTGGTGCGCCATGGTACTGTTCCGTTTCAAATCCATGCACGCATTTCTAAAGGTCGTACGGCACTGTTTCGCCATTTCGGACGGATGTTGCACCTTGCACCGTGGATGTTGCACCCTGTAGATATGAATTATTCGGACGACCATAACTTCTGGCTCGTTTAGAATTACGCGAGCCATAACCTGTCAAAACGAAGGCCTCGATGAGTTCTACGGCTTTGACAGCTTTCAGCCGTCAACGGGTATATTAATGCCCAAAAAGGACAACCCGAATCTCAATCGGGTCTCGTAAGTTTTTTACCCTTCGTTTTTTCGACACGTGGATTTTTACAGTAAAACGGGATTACCGTGGCCCGTCTTCGACTTCCCATCGCCGAAGAGTGGTTCCCCATGGTACTATTCCGTTCCAAATCCATGCACGCATTTCTAAAAGTCGTACGACACTTTTTCGCCATTTCAGACGGATGTTGCACCTTGCACCGTGGATGTTGCACCCTGTAGATACCGATTATTCGGACGGCCATAACTTCTGGCTTGTTTAGAGTTACGGGAGCCATAACCTATCAAAACGAAGGCCTCGATGAGTTTTACGGCTTTGACAGCTTTCAGCCGTCAACGGATAGATTAATGCACAAAAAGGACAACACGAATCTCAATCGGGTCTCATAAGTTTTTTACCCTTCGTTTTTTCGACACGTGTATTTTTACGGTAAAACGGGATTACCGTGGCCCGTCTTCGACTTCCCATCGCTGGAGAGTGGTGCGATATGGTACTGTTCCGTTTCAAATCCATGCACGCATTTCTAAAAGTCGTACGGCACTGTTTCGCCATTTCGGACGGATGTTGCACCTTGCTCCGTGGATGTTGCACCCTGTAGATATCGATTATTCGGAGGGCCATAACTTCTGGCTCGTTTATAGTTACGCGAGCCATAACCTATCAAAACGAAGACCTCGATGAGTTCTGCGGCTATGACAGCGTTAAGCCGTCAACGGATAGATTAATGCCCAAAAAGGACAACCCGAATCTCAATCGGGTCTCGTAAGATTTTTACCCTTCGTTTTTTCGACACGTGGATTTTTACGGCAAAATGGGATTACCGTGGCTGGTCTTCGATTTACCATCGCTGGAGAGTGATGCACCATGGTACTGTTGTTTGCACAAAAAATGGGCAAACACCTCTAAGTCGTGTGATTTAGTTGATTTTATGTGATTCTTAATGATTCAGATGAGTTATGTAAACATGAAAAAAGCAGGGGCTGAAATGTAAAAGACACGCAGGTTTATAGTGGTTCGGCCAGAACGTGCCTACGTCCACTTTATATGTTATTATCTTCTTTTTTCAGATTACAAGTACAATGCTTGGTGTACAAGTGTATGAAAGTAGTTTGAAAGTTCCTTCCGTGCTTGAGCTCTCAAACTTGTCTGCCATTGTTGTACCCCTGCCCCTCTATTTATAGAGTGAGGCTGGGGGCAGGGGTCCTGAATGTATATAGCTGCAGGTGGGCCCGGGCTGAAGCAATCTGGCCTGGTAGTTATCTGGTTCGGCGAGCCTCCATTCGGTATGGAGCTTGGACCGGTGATGGAGCGGGATGGAGGTTCATTCGGTGGTGAGGTATGTGGTTGGCTCGGTGCTTGTTTGGAGAGGAAGTTGGTCCGGTATGGTTTTCTGGTTCGGTGGAGACTATGAGAAGAGGCCGGTCCCGTAGTGCTTGGTCCGGTGGTGGCCTTGTTGTCGGAGTTGGTTCGGCTTGGGACAACCCTTCTCTGGTTCGGTAGTAGGAGGTTAAGGATGGAGCTTGGACCGGTGAGGCATGCCGAATGGTCGTAGATGCTTTGCCGAATGAGGTATATCTTCAAATGCTGAATGTGCTTTAAGCTGGGCCTTGCCGAATGGCCCTGTGCCTGTATCTTCTATGTTTGCATTGAGCCTTGTGTTTGCCGAATGGGGTGGAGGTTGCGAACCCGGGTGAAACTGACACTTCTTGGTCCCGAGATCTCCTGGGTGAGAATTCGCCCAACATTTGCACCCCAAAGTGGGGCACGTGCTTGCATGTGTTGCGCTTTGTTTCCCTGTGGTAGGGAGGCTTATTCTGTAACGCCATGGTCTGGATGTTCATATCCTGTTGGTTTCCTGCGAAGGAATTCACAGTTTTAATGTGATTTCAAATGACGACCGTTCGGGATCGGAATATTTGTGATGAAGTGAATTGTGCCGTTCAGGGCGAGACGTGACCGTTCGAGGTCGGGTGCCGTTCGAGGCGAGTAGGTGTGCCCCGAGGGGGCTTAGCATTATTGATGCCAGGTTTACGTTCGAGTGGGTCCATGGATCGTTTGTGAAGATGGTTTATCGCCAGCTCAGAGCATGCCTAAGGATCGTTCGCGACCCCGTACATTTGTAAGTAGCTTAGCCATTTCAGAATTAGCGGAACTAAATATCCATTCAACCGATGAGTTTTAAAAGGATGTCAAAATGTAAATTCTCACGACGATAGGGTTAATAGTCATTCAGAGCATGCCTGTGGACCGTCGTGGTCGTGTGCATGTGTAAATGATTAACCCATGTTAGTGGGAGATTTACTACTTATTCATCGTTATCATAATCTCTATTTTATCAGTAGATCCTAGGGTCCGGTACTTATCTGAGTGAAGCGCTCTGCATGCCCCCTGTTTCCGGTCTTTGCTGGTAGAGATGGTTTCGTTCGGTTTCTGGTTGGTCCGGTATGTTGGTATTGGTCCGGTATTCTGGTCCGGTAGGCCGAACCAGTTGGTTCGGCAATCCTGAGCTCGCCTATATATAGAGGCTACACCCCCCTTAGTTTCTTCTTACCGAACCAGAGAGGGCCGAATCGACTGACCACCGAACCAAATCTTTGCCGAATCAAATCTTCACCGAATCAAGTATATACTCTTTTGCCGAATGATTTTTACTACCGGATGACATTATGCCGAATGCACGCGAGGTGTCTTAGTTTGCCGAATGACATGTATACCGAATGTCTCTTAGCGCCGAATGACATGTATACCGAATGTCTCATAGTGCCGAATGACATGTATACCGAATGAACTAATGTATTTGGACTTTGAGCGGAACTCTGGACTTATGCATTCTTTTTCGCTTACATCTTTGTACTCCTTGTCCTAACAACCTGTCTTTTCACTTTTGTGTATGCAGATAAATGTCTCGCAAGGCGGAAACACGAACAGACAGACGGAAATCCAAGGATGGAGGCGAGCCTTCCTCCGTGCCCCCAGCAAAATCGGGGTCCGGGGAGCATGGAACTGCCTCGAGATCACTAGTGGAGGGGTATGGACCCCAGGAGCTCCTGGTCTACCCTCCCGACTGCTTCCCTAGTTCTCTAAAGGAGGAGCAGCTTGATGCTATATCCCGTTCTTTCGGGATAGATAGGGCGCTTATGTTGCTTCCGGGAGTCGGGGTGATGCCATACAACCCTCCCGAAGGGTATTTCGCCTACAGCCGGTACCATTGCATGTGCGGGGCCATTCCCCCTATCAACGCCTGGGTTGTTAGCTTCCTTACATATCTAAAGGTGGCGCCTTTCCAGCTTCAGCCCAACTCGTATGCCATCTTGGTGTGCTTATATTCTATCTTCCAGAAGAGGTACGGGCGCTCTCCATCCAACCGGGAAATCCGGTATCTATATAATCTGAGGGGCTATAGGAAGGGGTCCCCCTACATTAGCTTAGAGTCGGCCGTCTCCTTCAAGCCGGTCCTGGACCTGTACTCAAAGTACAGCATGTTCAAGAAAGAGTGGTTCTTTGTGAGGGACGATTCTGTCTCCATTCGTCGCTTCACTTCCGGATGTAAGTTAACTCTTTATTCGTAATTCCTGTCTTGATTGCAATTCCTTTCCTTATGTGCTTCTGTTTTTTGTCAGCGACAGGTGGTTTTGCGGTGGTGGAGAGCGATCGCCTAGTCCATATGGCAGCAGAAGTTAAGGCTATCTCCGAGAGGGACAGGTCAGCCGCCTATCTGATCAGGAATGCTACCCTCCTGGAGTACAATTTGATCCTGCCGCACCAGTCCGTGGTTAAGCAGAGGGACACGGCCGAGGAGAAGGCTGCCAAAGCTACGGAGGGGGTCACGGGTAAGAGTGGCAAGAGAAAACCCTTCGCACAGCATCCCGTCGCGGGGGGCAAGAAGCTTAAAGAATCGGAGGGTCCCTCTCCTAGTACTTGCCCGATCATTCCGGAGGAGGAAGGTGTGGAAGAGGGCGAAGGAGGCGATGTGGGAGGAGAGTCAGAAGGCGGAGGAGATGGCGATGGAGATGGTGACGGTGATGCTGGTGCCTTAACCTCTGGGAAAGATTCTGAACTGGATGAGGCCCTCCGTCAGGCCTTCGGGGAATCGAAGGAAGAATCGGAAGTGGAAAAGGCAAAGGAGGCGGGCAAGGCTGTGGCTGGTGCCGATCCATCCCCTAAAGGCTCCTCAGCTAGGGTAACTTCGGCGGTGCAAGGTGAACTTTTGTCCTCTGTCGATTCCATTTTCGATAAGGACTTAGAAATATTTTATGGTTCACTTCCGTCCTGGAATGAGATTCAGGACTTATTGCAGTACCCCACTCCTCCGCAGGGTTTGTATAATAGACGTGCCTTCACACTTTTCTTTCTTTTTACTTAACATGTTTCCTGAATTGTGGACCATTGTAAGTTCGTAACACTTGTTCTTTATTCCAGGGGCAGGCTAGGTGGTTAAAACGTCAGACGGTCGACACCGCCTCGAACAGTTCAAGTTGATGAGAGCTTCTGCGAAGCCTCCCACTGGTCGTACTGGGGACGTGGTCAAATACCGTCCTCTTCTTGGGGTCATCGAAGAGGGCATTCAGAAAAAGAAGAGGAGTCGTTCTTTGTTTGATCCTTCCCCTGGTCCGCAGCTTCCTGTTCAGCCTCCTCGTGATGCCACGAAGGAGAGCACGGAGTTTATCCCCCCTCCACCTCCTTTCAAGAATCCCACAGTCATCCGTATAAGGCGTCCTGATGTGCCTCGTGACCCTTTTGCTGGTCATCCTGATTTAGACCCAAGTTCTCGGGATATTTCGTTTGATGAGGCCACGGGTGAGAACCTCCTTCCCCGCAACCCCATGGTATGAGTGTTAGACGAGGCTAAGTCTCTAGATCTTGATCTGCTTACCACTCGGGTAGTTACCATGGGAGACGAGGCCAAGGCTAATATTGATCGGGTGGCTGAGGAGACCAAGAAGTTAATGAAGTATCATGCTCAATTGGTCAAGGCCGGGGAGGAGATCGGAAGTGCTAATATTCGGTTGCGGCTGAAGGTTGCTGATCAGGCCGAACAGCTCGCCGGTCAAGCCGTTCAGATTTCTCGGCACGAGGAAGCCTCCAGGCGTCTGAAAGAGACCATGGAAAAGGCTAGTAGGGCGGAATTACGGAAGATGGAGGCCGCCTGTAAGAAGCGGATCGACATGGCCATTGCGACAGTGGATGAGGTTCGGAATGCGGATCTCGAGCAGGTAGAGGAGTTGTCTGGGAGGCTTGAGGCCGCGGAGATGGCTCAAGTCAAGTTAAAGGAGGAGATGGAGGAGATGAGGAAGTCTCTCCAGGCTGACTGCTCGAGATACCGATCAGAGAGGGATGCCGCTGTCGCCAAGTTGCAGGCTTCCGAGGCCAGGGTGAGGGAGTTCGAGGAGAATGAGGGGATGATGGGCGGGATGCTGCAGGACATGTACTTCTGCACTTGGAAGGAGGGCAGCTTGTCTTGGATGGATGACTATCCCCGGGTCATGGCCAAGATATATCTCCGGGCTTTAGAGGAGGCCAGGGTCGATGCGAGCAGGGAAGGTGCGTGGCTTTTAGCCTGGATGTGGTCACTGCTCAGTTCTCGAAAGAGGAGCAAGTGGCGGTTAAGGAGGGGATGCGGTTGCTTGCTGCGGAGGAAGCGGGTGTGCAACTGGAGGATGAGGATCAAGCGGCGGACGCTGGTGAGTTATTCTTCTCTTTTCCTTTTCTTTCCCGGTTTCCATAACTTGATCGTTTATCGTTTGTTTAATGGATTCCTTTTCTGAATTGGACAGGTGGAACTTCCGATCAACATGCTGGGGGTTCCGGCCCTGCGGCCAAGTAGGCTTGGGAAGTTGGCGATGGAGTGTGGACGCAGCTGGTTACTCGTCCGGATTCGGCTGCTTTTTATTTCTTTTTTTTCTTTTTTTTACTGTTGTTTACGTTAGTCCAAAACATTGATGTGACTATAATAATAATATTATTTGCAGAGAATAACTTGGTGTGATTTCATAATATAAGCTGATTTTGTTATGTTTAAATGTTGTTGTCATTTTGATGTGCTGCGTGAGAAGTATAACCATGTATATGCTTGTGATTTTAGTTGTGTTTGATGTTAAGCCTTTGCTTGAAATATAATTTCATGTTTTGCAATGTTGGCGTGACATATGAATAAGCTATAGTTATGCATCTATGTACAAGAGAAGAGAGTACCGCCCTTCATGTTTTATTTGCAGGCGGTAGTTTTGAGCATCTTGTGTAACTGATCATGAATATGTCTGAGTACCTTGCCACCCAGTACGCGGGCTTAGATTCTCATGAGTGAATGCTCCCTATTCGGTTTCCTGTACTTTAGAGTTTGTTATACAGGATAGGATAAAAGTATTTAAATGAAATGGAAATATAGAAAAAGTAAAACTTCCAGTCACGGAAGGCCGTCGATGTGCTTAAGTTCGTGGCAAACGGGTTTTGTAGTCACTTTCCCTAGCTGTGGGTCTTGGAGACATTTGTCACCCATCTTACGCCTCCGCGGGGAGTTTTCTTTTTTACCACAGCCGCACTTAAGACACATCGGAGCCGAGATCGCGCACGGTAACTACCCGAACCATTATGGTCTGTAATCGTGGGTACTATTCGATTTACCGTGGCCGGCTAGCGTGGGTGCCGTTAGCCGTGAACTACCCCTGGCTGGCCACACCTTATGTTGGGGCTTAAAGTAGGTTCACAGTTGCCGACGAGACGAACGCCGTAATGAGCTGCCATCGGCTATAGTCGGCCTTTATGATGACTTATAATCGGCTCATTACAGTTGGCTTTGAGGGCAGGCGCGAGCAATGAGTTAACCCGCAGCAGAGGGATGCTGGAGCAAAAGAGTCTCATTGGCGAGTGCACAGAATCGTAGCGTACCTGTTAGGCCTTGTCCAGATGAGGCCGTGGTGCGTCTTGAGTGGAGATGCCATAAAATTTTGTTCAACAGAAAAGGATAAAGCTTAACAAGCAGCCAAGATATAAAGGAACGAGTTAAAAAGAGACAAGATTTTTTAAAGTGATTCGGCATGAAAATGCCTACGTCCACTGATTCTCTTTGTTAATTCACTTCATATGGGCAGTACAAGTTAAGAAAAGTATCGACGGAGGTGTCGGATGTTCCATGCCCTCTGGAACACCTCTCCGTCCACTGTTGACAAAATATAAGCTCCGTTGTGGAGGTCTTTATGAATTACATATGCTCCGTCCCAGATGGGGTCCAGTGCCCCTGGGCGCGGAAAGATTCGCCTGAGAACAAGATCTCCTTCTTGTAAGACGCGATGCTTGACTTTGGAGTTGTATACTGCTGCCACTTTCTGTTTGTGAGCTGCTTCTTTGAGTGCTGCATCGTTTCTCCTTTCCTCAATCAGATCCAAAGACATGAGGAGGAGTTCTTCGTTTTCTTCTAGATTGTAGTGGATCCTACGGTGGGAAGGAACAATAGTCTCAACAGGGAGCATTGCCTCCGATCCGTATGCCAAAGAGAAAGGAGTATGTCCCGTTGATGTTCTGAAAGATGTGCGGTAGGCCCAAAGTGCCGTAGGAAGTTCGTCCACCCAAGCGCCTTTTGACTTTTCGAGTTTCTTCTTGATTAGGGTTTTGAGAATTTTGTTGACAGCTTCGACTTGTCCTTTTGCCTGAGGATAAGCTATTGATGAGAAGCTTTTATGAATTCCATGCTCTTGGCACCAGTCGGCGAATTCTTCGCTGTCAAATTGGAGTCCGTTGTCTGATATGATCTTGAGTTGTACTCCGTACCTGCACAGAATATTTTTGATCAAGAAGTTGATAACTTTTGCTGAAGATATTTTATTTAGGGGTTCCGCTTCCACCCATTTGGTGAAATAATCGACTGCCACTATAGCATATTTGGCCCCGCCCCTGCCCGTTGGCAGTTCGCCAATTAAATCAATTCCCCATACAGCAAAGGGCCAAGGGCTGGTCATTTGAGTAATCTCATTTGTGGGTAGTCGAGGAATCTTGGCAAATTTCTGACATCTGTCGCATATCTTGACGAAGTCTAAGGCGTCTTTGTTTAGTGTGGGCCAGTAATATCCATATCGGAGTATCTTTTTCGCTAGAGTCTGCCCTCCAGTGTGATCTCCGCAACTTCCTTGATGGATGTTGTATAAGATTTCCTTGGCTTCCCTTCCAGCGACGCATCTGAATAAGGGGCTAGAGAAGCCACGCCGATAGAGGATGCCTTCTTGTATTGTGTAGTGTGGAGCTTTCCTCAAAATTCTCCTGACTTCATCACGTTTGTCTGGTAGTGTGCCGTCCTGCAAATATTTCCGGATAGGAGTCATCCAAGTTGCTTCTTCAATTGTAGTTATCAGATTCACTTGTTCAAAACTTGGGGCTAGCTGCCTTGAGATGGCTAGTGCTCCGGAAATGGTGCTATTCTTCATACTAGCTTGCTTTGCTAGTTCATCGGCCTCTTGGTTATCTTCTCGAGGAATGTGTTTGATTAGATAATGGTCCAATTGGTCGAGCAGCAGTTTGGTTTTCTTTAGGTATGCTGTGAGTCGTTCTCCTCGTGTCTGGAATTCTCCTAGTACTTGGTTTACGATAAGTTGAGAATCACTATGAAGACATAAAGAATTGACTCCAATTTCTAAGGCAAGCTCCAATCCCGCTATTACTGCCTCGTACTCCGCATCGTTGTTAGTGGCCGCGAATTCCAACCTTAATGCATAGTACAGCTTTCTTCCCCTGGGGGTGATTATCACAATACCTGCCCCCGAGCCTTGTTCGTTTGATGCTCCATCTACAAAGAAGTTCCACTTGATGTTTTTTGCTATTTCAAACTGATCCTTGCTTTCGTTGGTGGTGAATTCGGCAATGAAATCAGCCAGGGCTTGCCCCTTGATAGCAGTGCGAGGATGGTAGGTGACGTCATACTGACTTAGTTCAATGCACCATTTGAGGAGTCGTCCAGAAGTGTCGGGACGATGGAGCACCTGTCTTAGTGGCTGATCGGTTAGAACTCTGATGGAGTGAGATTGGAAGTAGTGTCGTAGTTTTTGTGACGCGATCAATAAACAATATGCCAATTTCTCAAGTTTAGGATATCTGGCTTCTGCCCCTGTAAATCTCTTACTTATAAAGTACACCGGGCGTCTGTGCCGTCTTCTTCTCTTACCAGGGCAGCGCTTAGAGCATGAGATGATACGGCGAGGTATAGGTATAGCTCTTCGCCTTCGTTTGGAGTTGAGAGTACTGGTGGTTTCTGAAGGTGTTCGATCAGGTTAAGGAAGGCTTTTAAGCATTCATCGGTCCACTCGAACTTTCCTTTGTCTTTCTTGAGAGCTTCGAAGAAAGGGACGCACTTGTCAGTTGCTTTGGAAATGAATCTGCTTAGGGCGGCTACCTTTCCGTTTAAGCTCTGCATTTCTTTTCGGGTAGAAGGTATCCTTATTTCTTTTAGAGCCCGGATTTGTTCAGGGTTTGCTTCGATTCCTCTGGAATGGACAATGAACCCTAAGAATTTTCCCGATGACACTCCGAAGGAGCACTTTAGAGGATTCAGCTTCATTCCATATCGGCGAAGTACCTGAAACATCTCGCTCAGGTGGCTTACATGATCGTCGGCTTTCCTGGACTTTACCAACATGTCATCCACATATACTTCCATAGTTCGTCCTATTAATTCCGCGAACATCTTGTTGACGAGGCGTTGATAGGTGGCTCCGGCATTTTTGAGTCCAAAAGGCATGACTTTGTAACAATATAATCCCCGGTCAGTGATGAAGCTAGTGTGGTCTTGATCGGGAGCGTGCATGGGAATCTGGTTGTATCCGGAGTATGCGTCCATAAAAGATAAAAGTTTGTGCCCGGCAGTGCTGTCCACAAGTTGATCGATTCGGGGGAGCGGGAAGCAGTCTTTCGGGCAAGCGTCATTTAAGTTGGAGAAATCAATGCATGTTCGCCACTTCCCATCAGCTTTCTTTACTAGTACCGGGCTAGCTATCCATTCGGGGTAGATGGCTTCTCGGATGAAGTCATTAGCAAGTAGGTTCTTTACTTCCTCGTCGAGGGCTGCTGATCGTTCTACTCCCATGCTTCTCTTTTTCTGCTTTATCGGTGCCCTGGTGGGATCGATGTTCAGCATGTGGCATGCTATGTCTGGAGAGATTCCTGTCATATCGGCATGTGTCCACGCAAATACATCTAAGTTGTGGCGGAGAAAGTCGATGAGTTGATCCTTCAATTCTATTTTTAGCTGAGATCCTATTTTTAATAGTCTGTTTGAATCATGTTTGTCTACAGATACGAATTCCATGGCCTCTGCAGGCTCAGCGGTAGCCTCCTCCTCCTTATCCCTGGGGTCTAGTTCATTGAAAGGATCGCTGGTGTATCGAAGAGGAGGGGCTTTCTTTAGTTGCTATGCTTCCAAGCTTTTCATGCAGAGAGTAGTCTCTGCATCTTTCCCTTTATTCTTTCTACGGTTATTGCGAAGTTCAGTTACATAGCAATCTCGAGCGGCGTCTTGATCTCCTTCAACTTCTCCTATTCCGTCATCTATTGGGAATTTCATCTTTAGGCACCACGGGGCTAGGACAATTTGGAAGTCAGATAAGGCTGGTCTTCCCAAGAAGGCGTTGTAGGCCGAGTGGTTTTCTATTAGTACGAACGTTTGTTTTCGCACAACGGAGCGGGGATGACTTCCTATTTCGACGAAGAGGTCAAGTTGCCCGAGGGGCATTTTCGCATCTCCAGTGAAACCGTGCAGGGGTTTGTTGCAGGGAGACACATCCTTTATTGACAGTTTCATTTTGTCGAAAGCATGCTTGAACAGGATATTTACGGAGCTTCCTGTGTCTATTAAAATTCGGAAAACTTTAGCTGGACCGAACCAGGCAGAGATGACCATGGGATCCATATGCGGATACTGTCTTCCTTCTAAATCACGCCTACTGAATACGATGTCGTCACTCTCTTTCCGTTTCGGGTGGCGTTCTTCCACAATGTAGTTGACATAGCCCTCAGCATTTCTAAGTGACTTGCCGTATCTTTCCATCTCTGCCCAGCTTCTGTCGGCGATGTGTGGTCCTCCCGAGATGGCATGGACCACTATCTTCTTTTGGCTAGAGCCACTGGTGTTGCGATTCCCTCCGCCTACTTCTGGGAGGGGTTGCTTTGAGTTCTCATTGGCAGGAGTTGGAGTCCTGTTCTGACCTCTCACATAGCGTTCCAGCCTTCTTCTTCTGATGTGTTCTTCGATCAAGTCCCGGAGATGGTGGCATTCATTGGTGTCATGTCCGTGGGATTCGTGGAAGCGGCAGAACTTTCCAGACTTGAGGGCGTTATCAGATTCTTTCTTGTGCGGGGGGCGCTTGTATCCGAGTTCGCCCTGAGTGGCTAGATAGATGTTTTCGATGGTTTCATTCAAAGGAGTGTAGGAGTCAAATCTCGGTCCTGGTCGATATTGGCGTTTTTCAACCTTCTTGCCCCCAGCATTGTCTCTAGATTCATTTCTTCGAATGTCCTTGGTTGCAGCGGGAATCTTGTCCGAAGTTGTCTTACCTTGTTGCCCTGACTGCCTCTCAGTGGCGGCGTCTTCAAGTCTCATATACTTTCCAGCTTCATGGAAGAAATCAGGTAAAGTAGCTGGTTTTTCCTTAGTTAGTCTTCTTGCGAACTTGGTATCTAGATGTACACCGCTACAGAGGGCCATTAGGGTGAGTTTCTCATCGGCATCTTGGACTGCGGCCGCTGCGGCGTTGAACCGAGTTAGATATTGTTGCAGTGTCTCTCCGGATTTCTGTTTAACATTGGATAGAGAATAAGCATCCTTGGGTTGTTCTACATGGATGCGGAACTGGCTAATGAACCTTTCTTTCAACATCTCCCATGAGCTGATAGATCCTTGGGGTAGATGGCAGAACCAGGAGGTAGCTAGATCTGCTAGGAATAGCGGAAAGCATTTACACAACACCCCTTCTGTTGCTCCGCTCATGAGCATATGCTGGTTGTATCTTTGTAAGTGTACGATGGGGTCGGAAGTTCCCTTGTAAGGTTCCATGGTTGGCATTTTCCATTCCCGGGGGGTGATGGCAGTTTCGATATTGCGGGTAAAGGGGCTGGTGACCCTAGCGCCTATTCCTCGGTCCCTTTGCTCCCGTTGGACGCATTCTATGAATAGTCGTGCCATTCTTTCATCAGAATTTGGAGCGGATAGAAATGAACTTGGTTCTTCCCTGCGAGATCGGTCTCGTCCAGATGATCTGTAGGGATGGTATAATCTATCACTTCTGACGTGATCTAGTGGTTGTCTCTGGTTGCTCGGACGCATGCTAGGACCAGCTACAGTTGCCCCCTGCCTTGATCTTCCCCTGCGGGGTTCTGTTTCGAGCATTTCCATGGGGTCAACTTCGGGCTGGGTTCTAGCTCGGCTCCGTTCAGCGGGGTTTCTATGATTAGGTGGCATGACTGGCTCAGCCACATCCGACCCTCGCCTGGCGCCTCCCCCACTGGGTTCGGTTCCAAGTGCTTCATCGAGTCGGAGTTCGGGCAGAGTCCGGGCGCGGCCCCTATCATTGTTGTTCCTGTTGATGGCTTCCTCGAAGAGGGAAGACCTTTGCTGTCTCCGAGATCCTCCAGATTGAGATTCATCCCATGATTCAGTGTTGCGGTTGGATTCTTCGACATCCCTCAAGCGTGACATGAGTTGGTTCACCAAAGCTTCTTGTTGGGATGCGAAGCGGTTAGTCACTTCCACCACAACTCTGTCTAGGTCTTCTCTAGTGATTACTGCCGGTTGTTTCGCGGCAGGGGCTGTTGGAATTGCCTGATCTACATGTGGCACTGCTGCTGTAGTGGGATGGTTCTCTTGATCTGGATCTACTGGATTTGGAGCGCTGCTAGTTGCAGCGTTCTTTCCCTTGTTGGCGTCTTTTCTTGGCCTGGAAGTCATGTTTCCTAGGCAATGAAAGGTGCTATTGGGAAAGAAGGTTGAATAAGGGAAGCTGAAGCTTCGAGTTCGAAGTTCTCAGCGAAAGCACCAAAAATGTTTGCACAAAAAATGGGCAAACACCTCTAAGTCGTGTGATTTAGTTGATTTTATGTGATTCTTAATGATTCAGATGAGTTATGTAAACATGAAAAAAGCAGGGGCTGAAATGTAAAAGACACGCAGATTTATAGTGGTTCGGCCAGAACGTGCCTACGTCCACTTTATATGTTATTATCTTCTTTTTTCAGATTACAAGTACAATGCTTGGTGTACAAGTGTATGAAAGTAGTTTGAAAGTTCCTTCCGTGCTTGAGCTCTCAAACTTGTATGCCATTGTTGTACCCCTGCCCCTCTATTTATAGAGTGAGGCTGGGGGCAGGGGTCCTGAATGTATATAGCTGCTGGTGGGCCCGGGCTGAAGTAATCTGGCCTGGTAGTTATCTGGTTCGGCGAGCCTCCATTCGGTATGGAGCTTGGACCGGTGATGGAGCGGGATGGAGGTTTATTCGGTGGTGAGGTATGTGGTTGGCTCGGTGCTTGTTTGGAGAGGAAGTTGGTCCGGTATGGTTTTCTGGTTCGGTGGAGTCTATGAAAAGAGGCCGGTCCGGTAGTGCTTGGTCCGGTGGTGGCCTTGTTGTCGGAGTTGGTTCGGCTTGGGACAACCTTTCTCTGGTTCGGTAGTAGGAGGTTAAGGATGGACCTTGGACCGGTGAGACATGCCGAATGGCCGTAGATGCTTTGCCGAATGAGGTATATCTTCAAATGCCGAATGTGCTTTAAGCTGGGCCTTGCCGAATGGCCCTGTGCCTGTATCTTCTATGTTTGCATTGAGCCTTGTGTTTGCCGAATGGGGTGGAGGTTGCGAACCCGGGTGAAACTGACACTTCTTGGTCCCGAGATCTCCTGGGTGAGAATTCGCCCAACAACTGTTCCGTTTCAAATCCATGCACGCATTTCTAAAAGTCGTACGGCACTGTTTTGCCATTTCGGACGGATGTTGCACCTTGCACCGTGGATGTTGCACCCTGTAGATATCGATTATTCGGACGGCTATAACTGCTGGCTCGTTTAGAGTTAAGGGAACCATAACCTGTCAAAACGAAGGCCTCGATGAGTTCTACGGCTTTGACAGCTTTCAGCCGTCAACGGATAGATTAATGCCCAAAAAGGACAACCCGAATCTCAATCGGGCCTCGTTAGTTTTTTACCCTTCGTTTTTTCGACACGTGGATTTTTACGGTAAAACGGGATCACTGTGGCCCGTCTTCGACTTCCCATCGCTGGAGAATGGTGCACCATGGTACTGTTCCGTTTCAAATCCATGCATGCATTTCTAAAAATCGTACGGCACTGTTTCTCCATTTCGGACGGATGTTGCACCTTGCACCGTGGATGTTGCACCCTGTAGATATCGATTATTCGGACGGCCATACTTCTGGCTCGTTTAGAGTTACGAGAGCCATAACCTGTCAAAACGAAGGCCTCGATGAGTTCTACGGCTCTGACCGCTTTTAGCCGTCAACGGATAGATTAATGCCCAAAAAGGGCAACCCGAATCTCAATCGGGTATCGTAAGTTTTTTACCCTTCGTTTTTTCGACACGTGGATTTTTACGGTAAAACGGGATTACGGTGCCCCGTCTTCGACTTCCCATCATTGAAGAGTGGTGAACCATGGTACTGTTCCGTTTCAAATCCATGCATGCATTTCTAAAGGTCGTACGACACTGTTTCGCCATTTCGGATGGATGTTGCACCTTGCTTTGCACCCTGTAGATATCGATAATTCGGACGGCCATAACTTCTGGCTCGTTTAGAGTTACGGGAGCCATAACCTGTCAAAACGAAGGTCTCGATGAGTTCTACGGCTTTGACAGGTTCCAGCCATCAACGGATAGATTAATGCCCAAAAAGGACAACCCGAATCTCAATCAGGACTCGTAAGTTTTTAACCCTTCGTTTTTTCGACATGTGGATTTTTACGGTAAAACGGGATTACCGTGGCCCGTCTTCGACTTCCCATCGCTCAAGATTGATGTACCATGGTACTGTTCCATTTCAAATCCATGCACGCATTTCTAAAAGTCGTACGGCACTGTTTCTCCATTTCGGACGGATGTTGCACCTTGCACCATGGATGTTGCACCCTGTAGATATCGATTATTCAGACGGCCATAACTTCTGGCTCGTTTATAGTTACGGGAGCCATAACCTGTCAGAACGAAGGCCTCGATGAGTTCTACGGCTTTGACAGCTTTCAGCCGTCAACGGATAGATTAATGCCCAAAATGGACAACCCGAATCTCAATCGGGTCTCGTAAGTTTTTTACCCTTCGTTTTTTCGACATGTGGATTTTTACGGTAAAACAGGATTACGGTGGCTGGTCTTCGATTTACCATCGCTGTAGAGTGGTACACCATGGTACTATTCCGTTTCAAATCCATGCACGCATTTCTAAAAGTCGTATGACACTGTTTCGCCATTTCGGACGGAGTTGCACCTTGCACCGTGGATGTTGCGCCCTGTAGATATCGATTATTCGGACGGCCATAACTTCTGGCCCGTTTGGAGTTCGGGAGCCATAACCTGTCGAAACGAAGGCCTCGATGAGTTCTACGTCTTTGACAGCTTTCAGCCGTAACGGATGGATTACTGCCCAAAAAGGACAGCCCGAATCTCAATCGGGTCTCGTAAGTTTTTTACCCTTCGTTTTTTCGACACGTGGATTTTTACGGTAAACGGGATTACCGTGGCCCGTCTTCGACTTCCCATTGCTGAAGAGTGGTGCACCATGGTACTGTTCCGTTTCAAATCCATGCACGCATTTCTAAAAGTCGTACGACACTGTTTCGCCATTTCGGACGGATGTTGCACCTTGCACTGTGGATGTTGCACCCTGTAGATATCGATTATTCGGACGGCCATAACTTCTGGCTCGTTTAGAGTTACGGGAGCCATAACCTGTCAAAACGAAGGCCTCGATGAGTTCTACGGCTTTGACGGCTTTCAGCCGTCAACGGATAGATTAATACCCAAAAAGGACAACCCGAATCTCAATCGGGTCTCGTAAGTTTTTTACCCTTCGTTTTTTCGACACGTGGATTTTTACGGTAAAACAGGATTACGGTGCCCCGTCTTCGACTTCCCATCGCTGAAGAGTGGTGCACCATGGTACTGTTCCGTTTCAAATCCATGCATGCATTTCTAAAGGTCGTACGGCACTGTTTCGCCATTTCGGACGGATGTTGCACCTTGCACCGTGGATGTTGCACCCTGTAGATATCAATAATTCGGACGGCCATAACTTCTGGCTCGTTTAGAGTTACGGGAGCCATAACCTGTCAAAACGAAGGTCTCGATGAGTTCTACGGCTTTGACAGCTTCCAGCCGTCAACGGATAGATTAATGCCCAAAAAGGACAACCCGAATCTCAATCGGGTCTCGTAAGTTTTTTACCCTTCGTTTTTTCGACACGTGGATTTTTACGGTAAAACGGAATTACCATGGCCCGTCTTCGACTTCCCATTGCTCAAGAGTGATGTACCATTGTACTGTTCTGTTTCAAATCCATGCACGCATTTCTAAAAGTCATACGGCACTATTTCTCCATTTCGGACGGATGTTGCACCTTGCACCGTGGATGTTGCACCCTGTAGATATCGATTATTCGGACGGCCATAACTTCTGGCTCGTTTAGAGTTATGGGAGCCATAACCTGTCAAAATGAAGGCCTCGATGAGTTCTACGGCTTTGACAGCTTTCAGCCGTCAACGGATAGATTAATGCCCAAAAAGGACAACCCGAATCTCAATCGGGTCTTGTAAGTTTTTTACCCTTCGTTTTTTCGACACGTGGATTTTTACGGCAAAACGGGATACCTTGGCTCGTCTTCGACTTCCCATCGTTGGAGATTGGTGCACCATGGTACTGTTCCGTTTCAAATCCATGCACGCATTTCTAAAAGGCATACGGCACTCTTTCGCCATTTCGGACGGATGTTGCACCTTGCACCGTGGATGTTGCACCCTGTAGATATCGATTATTCGGACGGCCATAACTTCTGGCTCGTTTAGAGTTACGGAAGCCATAACCTGTCAAAACGAAGACCGCGATGAGTTCTATGGCTTTGACAGCTTTCAGCCGTCAACGGATAGATTAATGCCCAAAAAGGACAACCCGAATCTCAATCGGGTCTCGTAAGTTTTTTACCCTTCGTTTTTTCGACACGTGGATTTTTACGGTAAAACGAGATTACCGTCGCCCGTCTTCGACTTCCCATCGCTGGAGAGTGGTGCACCATGGTACTCTTCCGTTTCAAATCCATGCACGCATTTCTAAAAGTCGTACGGCACTGTTTCGCCATTTCGGACGGATGTTGCACCTTGCACCGTGGATGTTGCACCCTGTAGATATCGATTATTCGGATGGCCATAACTTCTGGCTCGTTTAGAGTTACGGGAGCCATAACCTGTCAAAACGAAGGCCTCGATGAGTTCTACGGCTTTGACCGCTTTCAGCCGTCAACGGATAGATTAATGCCCAAAAAGGACAACCCGAATCTCAATCGGGTCTCGTAATTTTTTTACCCTTCGTTTTTCGACACGTGGATTTTTACGGTAAAACAGGATTACGGTGGCCCGTCTTCGACTTCCCATCGCTGGAGAGTGGTGCACCTTGCACCGTGGATGTTGCGCCCTGTAGATATCGATTATTCGGATGGCCATAACTTCTAGCCCATTTAGAGTTACGGGAGCCATAACCTGTCAAAACGAAGGCCTCGATGATTTCTACAGCTTTGACAGCCTTCAGCCGTCAACGGATAGATTAATGCCCAAAAAGGAAAACCCGAATCTCAATCGGGCCTCGTAAGTTTTTTACCCTTCGTTTTTTCGACACGTGGATTTTTACGGTAAAACGGGATTACGGTTCCCCGTCTTCGACTTCCCATCGCTGAAGAGTGGTGCACCATGGTACTGTTCCGTTTCAAATCCATGCACGCATTTCTAAAGGTCGTACGACACTGTTTCGCCATTTCGGACGGATGTTGCACCTTGCACCGTGGATGTTATACCCTATAGATATCGATAATTCGGACGGCCATAACTTCTGGCTCGTTTAGAGTTACGGGAGCCATAACCTGTCAAAACGAAGGTCTCGATGAGTTCTACGGCTTTGACGGCTTTCAACCGTCAACGGATAGATTAATGGCCAAAAAGGACAACCCGAATCTCAATCGGGTCTCGTAAGTTTTTTACCCTTCGTTTTTTCGAAACATGGATTTTAACGGTAAAACGGGATTACCGTGGCCCGTCTTCGACATCCCATCGCTCAAGAGTGATGTACCATGGTACTGTTCCGTTTCAAATCCATGCACGCATTTCTAAAAGTCGTACGGCACTGTTTCTCCATTTCGGACGGATGTTGCACCTTGCACCGTGGATGTTGCACCCTGTAGATATCGATTATTCGGACGGCCATAACTTCTGGCTCGTTTAGAGTTACGGGAGCCATAACCTGTCAAAACGAAGACCTCGATGAGTTCTATGGCTTTGACAGCTTTCAGCCGTCAATGGATAGATTAATGCCCAATAAGGACAACACGAATCTCAATCGGGTGTCGTAAGTTTTTACCCTTCGTTTTTTCGACACGTGGATTTTTACGGTAAAACGGGATTACGGTGGCTGGTCTTCGATTTACCATCGCTGGAAAGTGGTGCACCATGGTACTGTTCCGTTTCAAATCCATGCACGCATTTCTAAAGGTCGTATGGCACTGTTTCGCCATTTCGGACGGATGTTGCACCTTGCACCGTGGATGTTGCGCCCTGTAGATATCGGTTGTTCGGGCGGCCATAACTTCGGGCTCGTTTAGAGTTACGGGAGCCATAACCTGTCAAAACGAAGGCCTCGATGAGTTCTACGGTTTTGACAGCTTTCAGCCATCAACGGATAGATTAATGCCCAAAAAGGACAACCCGAATCTCAAACGGGTCTCGTAAGTTTTTTACACTTCGATTTTCCGACACGTGGATTTTTACGGTAAAACGGGATTACCGTGTCCCGTCTTCGACTTCCCATCGCTGAAGAGTGGTGCACCATGGTACTGTTCCGTTTCAAACCCATGCACGCATTTCTAAAAGTCGTACGGCACTGTTTCGCCATTTCGGACGGATGTTGCACCTTGCAACGTGGATGTTGCACCCTGTAGATATCGATTATTCGGACGGCCATAACTTCTGGCTCGTTTAGAGATACGGGAGCCATAACCTGTCAAAACGAAGGCCTCGATGAGTTCTACGGCTTTGACAGCTTTCAGCCGTCAACAGATAGATTAATGCCCAAAAAGGACAACCCGAATCTCAATCGGGTCTCGTAAGTTTTTTACCCTTCGTTTTTTCGACACGTGGATTTTTACGGTAAAACGGGATTACCATGGCCCGTCTTCGACTTCCCATCGCTGGAGAGTGGTGCACTATGGTTCAAATCCATGCACACATTTCTAAAAGTCGTACGACACTATTTCGCCATTTCGGACGGATGTTGCACCTTGCACCGTAGATGTTGCACCCTGTAGATATCGATTATTCGGACGGCCATAACTTCTGGCTCGTTTAGAGTTACGGGAGCCATAACCTGTCAAAACGAAGGCCTCGATGAGTTCTACGGCTTTGACAGCTTTCAGCCATCAACGGATAGATTAATGCCCAAAAAGGACAACCCGAATCTCAAGCGGGTCTCGTATGTTTTTTACCCTTCGTTTTTTCGACACGTGAATTTTTACGGTAAAACGGGATTACGGTGGCTGGTCTTCGATTTACCATCGTTGGAGAGTAGTGCACCGTGGTACTGTTCCGTTTCATATCCATGCACGCAATTTTAAAAGTCGTACGACACTGTTTCTCCATTTCGGACGGATTTTGCACCTTGTACCGTGGATGTTGCACCCTGTAGGTATCGATTATTCGGACGGCCATAACTTCTGGCTCGTTTAGAGTTACGGGAGCCAAAACCTGTCAAGACGAAGGCCTCGATGAGTTCTACGGCTTTGACGGCTTTAAGCCGTCAACGGACAGATTAATGCCCAAAAAGGACAACCCGAATCTCAATCGGGTCTCGTAAGTTTTTTACCCTTCGTTTTTTCGACACGTGGATTTTTACGGTAAAACGGGATTACGGTTCCTCGTCTTCGAATTCACATCGCTGAAGAGTGGTGCACCATGGTACTGTTCCTTTTCAAATCCATGCACGCATTTCTAAAGGTCGTACGGCACTGTTTTACCATTTCGGACGGATGTTGCACCTTGCACCATGGATGTTGCACCCTGTAGATATCGATAATTCGGACGGCCATAACTTCTGGCTCGTTTAGAGTTACGGGAGCCATAACCTGTCAAAACGAATGTCACGATGAGTTCTACGGCTCTGACCGTTTCCAGCCGTCAACGGATGGATTAATGCCCAAAAAGGACAACCCGAATCTCAATCGGGTCTCGTAAGTTTTTTACCCTTCGTTTTTTCGACACGTGGATTTTTACGGTAAAACGGGATTACCGTGGCCCGTCTTCGACTTTCCATCGTTGAAGAGTGATGCACCATGGTACTGTTCCGTTTCAAATCCATGCACGCATTTCTAAAAGTCGTACGGCACTGTTTTCCCATTTCGGACGGATGTTGCACCTTGCAACGTGGATGTTGCACCCTTTAGATATAGATTATTCGGAGGGCCATAACTTCTGGCTCGTTTAGAGTTACGGGAGCCATAACCTGTCAAAATGAAGGCCTCGATGAGTTCTACGGCTTTGACAGCTTTCAGCCGTCAACGGATAGATTAATGCCCAAAAAGGACAACCCGAATCTCAATCGGGTCTCGTAAGTTTTTTACCCTTCGTTTTTTCGACACGTGGATTTTTACGGTAAAACGGGATTACGGTAGCTGGTCTTCGATTTACCATTGCTGGAGAGTGGTGCACCATGGTACTGTTCCGTTTCAAATCCATGCACGCATTTCTAAAGGTCGTACGACACTGTTTCGCCATTTCGGACGGATGTTGCACCTTGCACCGTGGATGTTGCACCCTGTAGATATCGATTATTCGGACGGCCATAACTTCTGGCTCGTTTAGTGTTACGGGAGCCATAACCTGTCAAAACGAAGGCCTCGATGAGTTCTACGGTTTTGACAGCTTTTAGCTGTCAACGGATAGATTAATGCCCAAAAAGGACAACCCGAATCTCATTCGGGTCTCCTAAGTTTTTTACCCTTCGTTTTTTTCGACACGTGGATTTTTACGGTAAAACGGGATTTCCGTGGCCCGTCTTCGACTTCCCATCGCTGAAGAGTGGTGCACCATGGTACTGTTCTGTTTCAAATCCATGGACACATTTCTAAAAGTCGTACGATGCTGTTTCGCCATTTCGGACGGATGTTGCACCTTGCACCATGGATATTGCACCCTGTAGATATCGATTATTCGGACGGCCATAACTTCTGGCTCGTTTAGAGTTACGGGAGTCATAACATGTCAAAACGAAGGCCTCGATGAGTTCTACGGCTTTGATCGTTTCCAGCCGTCAACGGATAGATTAATGCCCAAAAAGGACAACCCGGATCTCAATCGGGTCTCGTAAGTTTTTTACCCTTCGTTTTTTCGACACTTGGATTTTTACGGTAAAACGGGATTACCGTGGCCGTCTTCGACTTCCCATAGTTGGAGAGTGGTGCACCATGGTACTGTTCTGTTTCAAATCCATGCACGCATTTCAAAAAGGCATACGGCACTGTTTCGCCATTTCGGACGGATGTTGCACCTTGCACCGTGGATGTTGCACCCTGTAGATATCGATTATTCGGACGGCCATAACTTCTGGCTCGTTTAGAGTTACGGGAGCCATAACCTGTCAAAATGAAGGCCTCGATGAGTTCTACGGCTTTGACAGCTTTCAGCCGTCAACGGATAGATTAATGCCCAAAAAGGACAACCTGAATCTCAATCGGGTCTCGTAAGTTTTTTACCCTTCGTTTTTTCGACACGTGGATTTTTACGGCAAAACGGAATTACGTTGGCTGGTCTTCGATTTACCATCGCTGGAGAGTGGTGCACCGTGGTACTGTTCTGTTTCAAATCCATGCACGCATTTCTAAAAGTCGTACGACACTGTTTCTCCATTTTGGACAGATGTTGCACCTTGTACCGTGGATGTTTCACCCTGTAGATATCGATTATTCGGACGGCCATAACTTCTGGCTCGTTTAGATTTACAAAAGCCATAACCAGTTAAAACGAAGGCCTCGATGAGTTCTACGGCTTTGACAGCTTTCAGCCGTCAACGGATAGATTAATGCCCAAAAAGGACAACCCGAATCTCAAACGGGTCTCGTAAGTTTTTTACCCTTCGTTTTTTCGACAAGTGGATTTTTACGGTAAAATGGGATTACGGTTCCCCGTCTTCGACTTCACATCGCTGAAGAGTGGTGCACCATGGTACCGTTCCTTTTCAAATCCATGCACGCATTTCTAAAGGTCGTACGGCACTGTTTCGTCATTACGGACGGATGTTGCACCATGCACCGTGGATGTTGCACCCTGTAGATATCGATAATTCGGACGACCATAACTTCTGGCTCGTTTAGAGTTACGGGAGCCATAACCTGTCAAAACGAAGGTCACAATGAGTTCTACGGCTCTGACCGTTTCCAGCCGTCAACGGATAGATTAATGCCCAAAAAGGACAACCCGAGTCTCAATCGGGTCTCGTAAGTTTTTTACCCTTCATTTTTTCGACACGCGGAATTTTACGGTAAAACGGGATTACCGTGGCCCGTCTTCGACTTCCCATCGTTGAAGAGTGATGCACCATGGTACTGTTCCGTTTCAAATCCATGCACGCATTTCTAAAAGTCATACGGCACTGTTTCGCCATTTCGGACGGATGTTGCACCTTGCGCCGTGGATGTTGCACCCTGTAGATATCGATTATTCGGACGGCCATAACTTCTGGCTCGTTTAGAGTTACGGGAGCCATAACCTGTCAAAACGAAGGCCTCGATGAGTTCTATGGCGTTGACAGCTTTTAGCCGTCAACGGATAGATTAATGCCCAAAAAGGACAACCCGAATCTCAATCGGGTCTCGTAAGTTTTTTACCCTTCGTTTTTTCGACACGTGGATTTTTACGGTAAAACGGGATTACTTTGGCTGGTCTTCGATTTACCATCGCTGGAGAGTGGTGCACCGTGGTACTATTCCATTTCAAATCCATGCACGCATTTCTAATGGTCGTACAACACTATTTCTCCATTGCGGACGGATGTTGCACCTTGCACCGTGGATGTTACACCCTGTAGATATCGATTATTCGGACGGCCATAACTTCTGGCTCGTTTAGAGTTACGAAAGCCATAACCTGTCAAAACGAAGTCCTCGACGAGTTCTACGGCTTTGACAGCTTTCAGCCGTCAACGGATAGATTAATGCCCAAAAAGGACAACCCGAATCTCAATCGGGTCTCGTAAGTTTTTTACCCTTCGTTTTTTCGACAAGTTGATTTTTACGGTAAAACGGGATTACGGTAGCTGGTCTTCGATTTACCATCGCTGGAGAGTGGTGCACCATGGTACTGTTCCGTTTCAAATTCATACACGCATTTCTAAAGGTTGTACGACACTGTTTCGCCATTTCGGACGGATGTTGCACCTTGCACCGTGGATGTTGCACCCTGTAGATATCGATTATTCGGACGGCCATAACTTCTGGCTCGTTTAGAGTTACGGGAGCCATAACCTGTCAAAACGAAGGCCTCGATGAGTTCTACGGTTTTCACAACTTTCAGTTGTCAACGGATAGATTAATGCCCAAAAAGGACAACCCGAATCTCAATCGGGTCTCCTAAGTTTTTTACCCTTCGTTTTTTCGACACGTGGATTTTTACGGTAAAACGGGATTTCCGTGGCCCGTCTTCGACTTCCCATCGCTGAAGAGTGGTGCAACATGGTACTGTTCTATTTCAAATCCATGGACGCATTTCTAAAAGTCGTACGACACTGTTTCGCCATTTCGGACGGATGTTGCACCATGCACCGTGGATGTTGCACCCTGTAGATATTGATTATTCGGACGGCCATAACTTCTGGCTCGTTTAGAGTTACGGGAGTCATAACCTGTCAAAAAGAAGGCCTCGATGATTTCTACGGCTCTGACCGTTTCCAGCCGTCAACGGATAGATTAATGCCCAAAAAGGACAACCTGAATCTTGATCGGGTCTCGTAAGTTTTTTACCCTTCGTTTTTTCGACACGTGGATTTTTACGGTAAAACGGGATTACCGTGGCCCTTCTTTGACTTCCCATAGTTGGAGAGTGGTGCACCATGCTACTGTTCCGTTTCAAATCCATGCACGCATTTCTAAAAGGCATACGACACTGTTTCGCCATTTCGGACGGATGTTGCACCTTGCACTGTGGATGTTGCACCCTGTAGATATCGATTATTCGGACGGCCATAACTTCTGGCTCGTTTAGAGTTACGGGAGCCATAACTGTCAAAACGAAGACCTCGATGAGTTCTACGGCTTTGACAGCATTCAGCCGTCAACGGATAGATTAATTCCCAAAAAGGACAACCCGAATCTCAATCGGGTCTCGTAAGTTTTTTACCCTTCGTTTTTGCGACACGTGGATTTTTACGGTAAAACGGAATTACGGTGGCTGGTCTTCGATTTACCATCTCTAGAGAGTGGTGCACCATGGTACTGTTCCATTTCAAATCCATGCACGCATTTTTAAAGGTCGTACGGCACTGTTTCGCCATTTCGGACGGATGTTGCACCTTGCACCGTGGATGTTGCACCTTGTAGATATCGATTATTCGGATGACCATAACTTCTGCCTCGTTTAGAGTTACAAAAGCCATAACCTGTCAAAACGAAGGCCTCGATGAGTTCTACGGCTTTGACAGCTTTCAGCCGTCAACGGACAGATTAATGCCCAAAAAGGACAACCCGAATCTCAATCGGGTCTCGTAAGTTTTTTACCCTTCGTTTTTTCGACACGTGGATTTTTACGGTAAAACGGGATTACCGTGGCCTGTCTTTGACTTCCCATCGCTGAAGAGTGATGCATCATGGTACTGTTCCGTTTCAAATCCTTGCACGCATTTCTAAAAGTCGTACGGCACTGTTTCGCCATTCCGGACGGATGTTGCACCTTGCACCGTGGATGTTGCACCCTGTAGATATCGATTATTCGGACGGCCATAACTTCTGGCTCTTTTAGAGTTACGGGAGCCATAACCTGTCAAAACGAAGGCCTCGATGAGTTCTACGGCTTTGACAGCTTTCAGTCGTCAATGGACAAATTAATTCCCTAAAAGGACAACCCGAATCTCAATCGGGACTCGTAAGTTTTTTACCCTTCGTTTTTTCGACACCGGATTTTAACGGTAAAACGGGATTACCGTGGCCCGCCTTCGATTTACCATCGTTGGAGAGTGGTTCACCGTGGTACTGTTCCGTTTCAAATCCATGCACGCATTTCTAAAAGTCGTACGACATTGTTTCTTCATTTCGGACGGATGTTGCACCTTGCGCCGTGGATGTTGCACCCTGTAGATATCGATTATTCGGACGGCCATAACTTCTGGCTCGTTTAGAGTTACGGGAGCCATAACCTGTCAAAACGAAGGCCTCGATGAGTTCTACGGTTTTGACTGCTTTCAGCCGTCAACGGATATATTAATGCCCAAAAAGGACAACCCGAATCTCAATCGGGTCTCCTAAGTTTTTTACCCTTCGTTTTTTCGACACGTGGATTTTACGGTAAAACGGGATTACGGTGGCTGGTCTTCAATTTACCATCGCTGGAGAGTGGTGCACCATGGTACTGTTCCGTTTCAAATCGATGCACGCATTTCTAAAAGTCGTACGGCACTGTTTCTCTATTTCGGACGAAAGTTGCACCTTGCACCGTGGATGTTGCACCCTGTAGATATCGATTATTCGGACGGCCGTAACTTCTGGCTCGTTTAGAGTTACGGGAGCCATAACCTGTCAAAACGAAGGCCTCGATGAGTTCTACGGCTTTGACAGCTTTCACCCGTCAACGGATAGATTAATGCCTAAATAGGACAACCTGAATCTCAATCGGGTCTCGTAAGTTTTTTACCCTTCGTTTTTTCGACACGTGGATTTTTGCGGTAAAACGCGATTACCGTGGCCCGTCTTCGACTTCCCATCGCTGAAGAGTGGTGCACCATGGTACTGTTCCGTTTCAAATCCATGCATGCATTTCTAAAAGTCGAATGACACCGTTTCTCCATTTCGGACGGATGTTGCATCTTGCGCCGTGGATGTTGCACCCTGTAGATATCGATTATTCGGACGGCCATAACTTCTGGCTCGTTTAGAGTTACGGGAGCCATAACCTGTCAAAACGAAGGCCTCGATGAGTTCTATGGCTTTGACAGCTTTCAGCCGTCAACGGATATATTAATGCCCAAAAAGGACAACCCGAATCTCAATCGGGTCTCGTAAGTATTTTACCCTTCGTTTTTTCGACACGTGGATTTTACGGTAAAACGGGATAACGGTGGCTGGCCTTCAATTTACCATCGCTGGAGAGTGGTGCACCATGGTACTGTTCCGTTTCAAATCCATGCACGCATTTCTAAAAGTCGTACGGCACTGTTTTGCCATTTCGGACGGATGTTGCACCTTGCACCGTGGATGTTGCACCCTGTAGATATCGATTATTCGGACGGCCATAACTTCTGGCTCGTTTAGAATTACGGGAGCCATAACCTGTCAAAACGAAGGCCTCGATGAGTTCTACGGTTTTGACTGCTTTCAGCCATCAACGGATAGATTAATGCCCAAAAAGGACAACCCGAATCTCAATTGGGTCTCGTAAGTTTTTTACCCATCGTTTTTTCGACACGTGGATTTTTACGGTAAAATGGAATTACGGTGGCTGGTCTTCGATTTACCATCGCTGGAGAGTGGTGCACCGTGGTACTGTTCCGTTTCAAATCCATGCACGCATTTCTAAAAGTCGTACGACACTGTTTCTCCATTTTGGACGGATGTTGCACCTTGTACCGTGGATGTTTCACCCTGTAGATATCGATTATTCGGACGACCATAACTTCTGGCTCGTTTAGAGTTACAAAAGCCATAACCAGTTGAAACGAAGGCCTCGATGAGTTCTACGGCTTTGACAGCTTTCAGCCGTCAACGGATAGATTAATGCCCAAAAAGGACAACCCGAATCTCAAACGGGTCTCGTAAGTTTTTTACCCTTCGTTTTTTCGACAAGTGGATTTTTACGGTAAAACGGGATTACGGTTCCCCGTCTTCGACTTCACATCGCTGAAGAGTGGTGCACCATGGTACCATTCCTTTTCAAATCTATGCACGCATTTCTAAAGGTCGTACGGCACTGTTTCGTCATTACGGACGGATGTTGCACCTTGAACCGTGGATGTTGCACCCTGTAGATATCAATAATTCGGACGGCCATAACTTCTGGCTCGTTTAGAGTTACGGGAGCCATAACCTGTCAAAACGAAGGTCACGATGAGTTCTACGGCTCTGACCGTTTCCAGCCGTCAACGGATAGATTAATGCCCAAAAAGGACAACCCGAATCTCAATCGGGTCTCGTAAGTTTTTTACCCTTCATTTTTTCGACACGTGGATTTTTACGGTAAAACAGGATTACCGTGGCCCGTCTTCGACTTCCCATCGTTGAAGAGTGATGCACCATGGTACTGTTCCGTTTCAAATCCATGCACGCATTTCTAAAAGTCATACGGCACTGTTTCGCCATTTCGGACGGATGTTGCACCTTGCGCCGTGGATGTTGCACCCTGTAGATATCGATTATTCGGACGGCCATAACTTCTGGCTCGTTTAGAGTTACGGGAGCCATAACCTGTCAAAACGAAGGCCTCGATGAGTTCTATGGCTTTGACAGCTTTTAGCCGTCAACTGATAGATTAATGCCCAAAAAGGACAACCCGAATCTCAATTGGGTCTCGTAAGTTTTTTACCCTTCGTTTTTTCGACACATGGATTTTTACGGTAAAACAGGATTACGGTAGCTGGTCTTCGATTTACCATCGCTGGAGAGTGGTGCACCATGGTACTGTTCCGTTTCAAATTCATACACGCATTTCTAAAGGTCGTACGACACTGTTTCGCCATTTCGGACGGATGTTGCACCTTGCACCGTGGATGTTGCACCCTGTAGATATCGATTATTCGGACGGCCATAACTTCTGGCTCGTTTAGAGTTACGGGAGCCATAACCTGTCAAAACGAAGGCCTCGCTGAGTTCTACAGTTTTCACAACTTTCAGTTGTCAACGGATAGATTAATGCCCAAAAAGGACAACCCGAATCTCAATCGGGTCTCCTAAGTTTTTTACCCTTCGTTTTTTCGACACGTGGATTTTTACGGTAAAACGGGATTTCCGTGGCCCGTCTTCGACTTCCCATCGCTGAAGAGTGGTGCAACATGGTACTGTTCTGTTTCAAATCCATGGACGCATTTCTAAAAGTCGTACGACACTGTTTCGCCATTTCGGACGGATGTTGCACCTTGCACCGTGGATGTTGCACCCTGTAGATATCGATCATTCGGACGGCGAAAACTTCTGGCTCGTTTAGAGTTACGGGAGTCATAACCTGTCAAAACGAAGGCCCCGATGATTTCTACGGCTCTGACCATTTCCAGCCATCAACGGATAGATTAATGCCCAAAAAGGACAACCTGAATCTCAATCGGGTCTCGTAAGTTTTTTACCCTTCGTTTTTTCGACACGTGGATTTTTACGGTAAAACGGGATTACCGTGGCCCGTCTTTGACTTCCCATAGTTGGAGAGTGGTGCACCATGGTACTGTTCCGTTTCAAATCCATGCACGCATTTCTAAAAGGCATACGGCACTGTTTTGCCATTTCGGACGGATGTTGCACCATGCACCGTGGATGTTGCACCCTGTAGATATCGATTATTCGGACGGCCATAACTTCTGGCTCGTTTAGAGTTACGGGAGCCATAACCTGTCAAAACGAAGACCTCGATGAGTTCTACGGCTTTGACAGCTTTCAGCCGTCAACGGATAGAATAATGCCCAAAAAGGACAACCCGAATCTCAATCGGGTCTCGTAAGTTTTTTACCCTTCGTTTTTGCGACACGTGGATTTTTACGGTAAAACGGAATTACGGTGGCTGGTCTTCGATTTACCATCGCTAGAGAGTGGTGAACCATGGTACTGTTCCATTTCAAATCCATGCACGCATTTTTAAAGGTCGTACGGCACTGTTTCGCCATTTCGGACGGATGTTGCACCTTGCACCGTGGATGTTGCACCCTGTAGATATCGATTATTCGGATGACCATAACTTCTGGCTCGTTTAGAGTTACAAAAGCCATAACCTGTCAAAACGAAGTCCTCGATGAGTTCTACGGCTTTGACAGCTTTCAGCCGTCAACGGACATATTAATGCCCAAAAAGGACAATCCGAATCTCAATCGGGTCTCGTAAGTTTTTTACCCTTCGTTTTTTCGACACGTGGATTTTTACGGTAAAACGGGATTACCGTGGCCTGTCTTTGACTTCCCATCGCTGAAGAGTGGTGCACCATGGTACTGTTCCGTTTCAAATCCTTGCACGCATTTCTAAAGGTCGTACGGCACTGTTTCGCCATTCCTGACGGATGTTGCACCTTGCACCGTGGATGTTGCACCCTGTAGATATCGATTATTCGGACGGCCATAACTTCTGGCTCTTTTAGAGTTACGGGAGCCATAACCTGTCAAAAAGAAGGCCTCGATGAGTTCTACGGCTTTGACAGCTTTCAGTCGTCAATGGACAAATTAATTCACTAAAAGGACAACCCGAATCTCAATCGGGTCTCGTAAGTTTTTTACCCTTCGTTTTTTCGACACCGGATTTTAACGGTAAAACGGGATTACCGTGGCCCGCCTTCGATTTACCATCGTTGGAGAGTGGTGCACCGTGGTACTGTTCCATTTCAAATCCATGCACGCATTTCTAAAAGTCGTACGACAATGTTTCTCCATTTCGGACGGATGTTGCACCTTGCGCCGTGGATGTTGCACCCTGTAGATATCGATTATTCGGACGGCCATAACTTCTGGCTCGTTTAGAGTTACGGGAGCCATAACCTGTCAAAACGAAGGCCTCGATGAGTTCTACGGTTTTGACTTCTTTCAGCCGCCAATGGATATATTAATGCCCAAAAAGGACAACCCGAATCTCAATCGGGTCTCGTAAGTTTTTTACCCTTCGTTTTTTCGACACGTGGATTTTACGGTAAAACGGGATTACGGTGGCTGGTCTTCGATTTACCATCGCTGGAGAGTGGTGCACCATGGTACTGTTCCGTTTCAAATCCATGCACGCATTTCTAAAAGTCGTACGGCACTGTTTCGCTATTTCGGACGGAAGTTGCACCTTGCACCGTGGATGTTGCACCCTGTAGATATCGATTATTAGGACGGCCATAACTTCTGGCTCGTTTAGAGTTACGGGAGCCATAACCTGTCAAAACGAAGGCCTTGATGAGTTCTACGGCTTTGAAAGCTTTCACCCGTCAACGGATAGATTAATGCCTAAATAGGACAAACTGAATCTCAATCGGGTCTCGTAGGTTTTTTACCCTTCGTTTTTTCGATACGTGGATTTTTACGGTAAAACGCGATTACCGTGGCCCGTCTTCGACTTCCCATCGCTGAAGAGTGGTGCACCATGGTACTGTTCCGTTTTAAATCCATGCATGCATTTCTAAAAGTCGAATGACACTGTTTCTCCATTTCGGACGGATGTTGCATCTTGCGCCGTGGATGTTGCACCGTGTAGATATCGATCATTCGGACGGCCATAACTTCTGGCTCGTTTAGAGTTACGGGAGCCATAACCTGTCAAAACGAAGGCCTCGATGAGTTCTACGGTTTTGACTGCTTTCAGCCGTCAACGGATATATTAATGCCCAAAAAGGACAACCCGAATCTCAATCGGGTCTCGTAAGTTTTTTACCCTTCGTTTTTTCGACACGTGGATTTTACGGTAAAACGGGATTACGGTGGCTGGTCTTCGATTTTCCATCGCTGGAGAGTGGTGCACCATGGTACTGTTCCGTTTCAAATCCATGCACGCATTTCTAAAAGTCGTACGGCACTGTTTCGCTATTTCGGACGGAAGTTGCACCTTGCACCGTGGATGTTGCACCCTGTAGATATCGATTATTCGGACGGCCATAACTTCTGGCTCGTTTAGAGTTACGGGAGCTATAACCTGTCAAAACGAAGGCCTCGATGAGTTCTACGGCTATGACAGCTTTCACCCGTCAACGGATAGATTAATGCCTAAATAGGACAACCTGAATCTCAATCGGGTCTCGTAAGTTTTTTACCCTTCGTTTTTTCGACACGTGGATTTTTACGGTAAAACGCGATTACCGTGGCCCGTCTTCGACTTCCCATCGCTGAAGAGTGGTGCACCATATTACTGTTCCATTTCAAATCCATGCATGCATTTCTAAAAGTCGAATGACACTGTTTCTCCATTTCGGACGGATGTTGCATCTTGCGCCGTGGATGTTGCACCCTGTAGATATCGATTATTCGGACGGCCATAACTTCTGGCTCGTTTAGAGTTACGGGAGCCATAACCTGTCAAAACGAAGGCCTCGATGAGTTCTACGGCTTTGACAGCTTTCAGCCGTCAACGGATATATTAATGCCCAAAAAGGACAACCCGAATCTCAATCGGGTCTCGTAAGTTTTTTACCCTTCGTTTTTTCGACACGTGGATTTTACGGTAAAACGGGATTACGGTGGTTGGCCTTCAATTTACCATCGCTGGAGAGTGGTGCACAATGGTACTGTTCCGTTTCAAATCCATGCGCGCATTTCTAAAAGTCGTACGGCACTGTTTCGCCATTTCGGACGGATGTTGCACCTTGCACCGTGGATGTTGCACCCTGTAGATATCGATTATTCGGACGGCCATAACTTCTGGCTCTTTTAGAGTTATGAGAGCCATAACCTGTCAAAACGAAGGCCTCGATGAGTTCTACGGCTCTGACAGCTTTCAGCCATCAATGGATAGATTAATGCCCAAAAAGGACAACCCGAATCTCAATCGGGTCTTGTAAGTTTTTTACCCTTCGTTTTTTTCGACACGTGGATTTTTACGGTAAAATGGGATTACGGTGGCTGGTCTTCGATTTACCATCGCTGGAGAGTGGTGCACCGTGGTACTGTTCCGTTTCAAATCCATGCACGTATTTCTAAAAGTCGTACGACACTGTTTCTCCATTTCGGACGGATGTTGCACCTTGCACCGTGGATGTTGCACCCTGTAGATATCGATTATTAGGACGGCCATAACTTCTGGCTCGTTTAGAGTTACAAAAGCCATAACCTGTCAAAACGAAGGCCTCGATGAGTTCTACGGCTTTGACCTCTTTCAGCCGTCAACGGATAGATTAATGCCCGAAAAGGACAACCCGAATCTCAATCGAATCTCGTAAGTTTTTTACCCTTCGTTTTTTCGACACGTGGATTTTTGCGGTAAAACGGGATTACGGTTCCCCATCTTCGACTTCACATCGCTGAAGAGTGGTGCACCATGGTACTGTTCCATTTCTAATCCATGCACGCATTTCTAAAGGTCGTACGGCACTGTTTCGCCATTTCGGACGGATGTTGCACCTTGCACCGTGGATGTCGCACCCTGTAGATATCGATAATTCGGACGGCCATAACTTCTGGCTCGTTTAGAGTTACGGGAGCCATAACCTGTCAAAACGAAGGTCTCGACGAGTTCTACGGCTGTGACCGTTTCCAGCCTTCAACGGATAGATTAATGCCCAAAAAGGACAACCTTAATCTCAATCGGGTCTCGTAAGTTTTTTACCCTTCGTTTTTTCGACACGTGGATTTTTACGGTAAAACGGGATTACCGTGGCCCGTCTTCGACTTCCCATCGTTGAAGAGTGATGCACCATGGTACTGTTCCGTTTCAAATCCATGCACGCATTTCTAAAAGTCGTACGGCATTGTTTCCCCATTTCGGACGGATGTTGCACCTTGCACCGTGGATGTTGCACCCTTTAGATATCGATTATTCGGACGGCCATAACTTCTGTCTCGTTTAGAGTTACGGGAGCCATAACCTGTCAAAACGGAGGCCTCGATGAGTTCTACGGCTTTGACAGCTTTCAGCCGTCAATGGATAGATTAATGCCTAAAAAGGACAACCCGAATCTCAATCGGGTCTCGTAAGTTTTTTACCCTTCGTTTTTTCGACACGTGGATTTTTACGGTGAAACGGGATTACGGTAGCTGGTCTTCGATTTACCATCGCTGGAGAGTGGTGCACCATGGTACTGTTCCGTTTCAAATCCATGCATGCATTTCTAAAGGTCGTACGACAATGTTTCGCCATTTCGGACGGATGTTGCACCTTGCACCGTGGATGTCGCACCCTGTAGATATCGATTATTCGGACGGCCATAACTTCTGGCACGTTTAGAGTTACGGGAACCATAACCTGTCAAAACGAGGGTCTCGTTGAGTTCTACGGTTTTGACAGCTTTCAGCCGTCAACGGATAGATTAATGCCCAAAAAGGACAACCCGAATCTCAATCGGGTCTCGCAAGTTTTTTACCCTTCGTTTTTTCGACACGTGGATTTTTACGGTAAAACGGTATTTCCGTGGCCCGTCTTCGACTTCCCATCACTGAAGAATGGTGCACCATGGTACTGTTCTGTTTCAAATCCATGGACGCATTGCTAAAAGTCGTACGACACTGTTTCGCCATTTCGGACGGATGTCGCACCTTGCACCGTGGATATTGCACCCTGTAGATATCGATTATTCGGACGGCCATAACTTCTGGCTCGTTTAGAGTTACGGGAGTCATAACCTGTCAAAACGAAGGCCTCGATGAGTTCTATGGCTCTGACCGTTTCCAGCAGTCAACGGATAGATTAATGCCCAAAAAGGACAACCCGAATCTCAATCGGGTCTCGTAAGTTTTTTACCCTTCGTTTTTTCGACGCGTGGATTTTTACGGTAAAATGGTATTACCGTGGCCCGTCTTCGACTTCCCATAGTTGGAGAGTGGTGCACCATGGTACTGTTCCGTTTCAAATCCATGCACGCATTTCTAAAAGTCGTACGGCGCTGTTTCGTCATTTCGGATGGATGTTGCACCTTGCACCGTGGATGTTCCACCCTGTAGATATTGATTATTCGGACTGCCATAACTTCTGGCTCGTTTAGAGTTACGGGAGCCATAACCTGTCAAAACGAAGGCCTCGATGTGTTCTACGGCTTTGATAGCTTTCAGCCGTCAACGGATTAATTAATACCCAAAAAGGACAACCCGAATCTCAATCGGGTCTCGTAAGTTTTTTACCCTTCGTTTTTTCGACACGTGGATTTTTACGGTAAAACGGAATTACGGTGGCTGGTCTTCGATTTACCATCGCTGGAGAGTGGTGCACCATGGTACTGTTCCGTTTCAAATCCATGCACGCATTTCTAAAGGTCGTACGGCACTGTTTCGCCATTTCGGACGGATGTTGCACCTTGCACCGTGGATGTTGCACCCTGTAGATATCGATTATTCGGACGGCCATAACTTCTGGATCGTTTAGAGTTACGGGAGCCATAACCTGTCAAAACGAAGGCCTCGATGAGTTCTATGGATTTGACAGCTTACGGCCGTCAACAGATAGATTAATGCCCAAAAAGGACAACCCGAATCTCAATCGGGTCTCGTAAGTTTTTTACCCTTCGTTTTTTCGACACGTGGATTTTTACGGTAAAATGGGATTACCGTGGCCCGTCTTCGACTTCCCATCGCTGAAGAGTCGTGCACCATGGTACTGTTCCGTTTCAAATGCATGCACGCATTTCTAAAAGTCGTACGGCACTGTTTCGCCATTTCGGACGGATGTTGCACCTTGCACCGTGGATGTTGCACCCTGTAGATATCGATTATTCGGACGGCCATAACTTCTGGCTCGTTTAGAGTTACGGGAGCCATAACCTGTCAAAACGAAGGCCTCGATGAGTTCTACGGCTTTGACAGCTTTCAGCCGTCAACGGATAGATTAATGCCCAAAAAGGACAACCCGAATCTCAATCGGGTCTCGTAAGTTTTTTACCCTTCGTTTTTTGGACACGTGGATTTTTACGGTAAAACGGTATTACCGTGGCCCGTCTTCGACTTCCCATCGCTGAAGAGTGGTGCACCATGGTACTGTTCCATTTCAAATCCATGCACGCATTTCTAAAAGTCGTACGGCACTGTTTCGCCATTTCGGACGGATGTTGCACCTTGCACCGTGGATGTTGCACCCTGTAGATATCGATTATTCGGACGGCCATAACTTCTGGCTCGTTTAGAGTTACGGGAGCCATAACCTGTCAAAATGAACGCCTCGATGAGTTCTACGGCTCTGACAGCTTTCAGCCATCCACGGATAGATTAATGCCTAATAAGGACAACCCGAATCTCAATCGGGTCTCGTAAGTTTTTTACCCTTCTTTTTTTCGACACGTGGATTTTTACGGTAAACGGGATTACCGTGGCCCGTCTTCGACTTCCCATCGCTGAAGAGTGGTGCACCATGGTACTGTTCCGTTTCAAATCCATGCACACATTTCTAAAAGTCGTACGGCACTGTTTCGCCATTTCGGACGGATGTTGCACCTTACACCGTGGATGTTGCTCCCTGTTGATATCGATTATTCGGACGGCCATAACTTCTGGCTCGTTTAGAGTTGCGGGAGCCATAACCTGTCAAAACAAAGGCCTCGATGAGTTCTACAGTTTTCACAACTTTCAGGTGTCAACGGATAGATTAATGCCCAAAAAGGACAACCCGAATCTCAATCGGGTCTCCTAAGTTTTTTACCCTTCGTTTTTTCGACACGTGGATTTTTACGGTAAAACGGGATTTCCGTGGCCCGTCTTCGACTTCCCATCGCTGAAGAGTGGTGCACCATGGTACTGTTCCGTTTCAAATCCATGCACGCATTTCTAAAGGTCGTACGACACTGTTTCACCATTTCGGACGGATGTTGCACCTTGCACCGTGGATGTTGCACCCTGTAGATATCGATTATTCGGACGGCCATAACTTCTGGCTCGTTTAGAGTTACGGGAGCCATAATCTGTCAAAACGAAGGCCTCGATGAGTTCTACGGCTTTGACAGCTTTCAGCCGTCAACGGATAGATTAATGCCCAAAAAGGACAACCCGAATCTCAATCGGGTCTCGTAAGTTTTTTACCCTTCGTTTTTTCGACACGTGGATTTTTACGGTAAAACGGGATTACCGTGGCCCGTCATCGACTTCCCATCGCTGAAGAGTGGTGCACCATGGTACTGTTTCGTTTCAAATCCATGCACGCATTTCTAAAAGTCGTACGGCACCGTTTCGCCATTTCGGACGGATGTCAAACCTTGCACCGTGGATGTTGCGCCCTGTAGATATCGATTATTCGGGCGGCCATAACTTCTGGCTCGTTTAGAGTTACGGGAGCCATAACCTGTCAAGACGAAGGCCTCGATGAGTTCTACGGCTTTGACAGATTTCAGCCATCAACGGATAGATTAATGCCGAAAAAGGACAACCCGAATCTCAATGGGGTCTCGTAAGTTTTTTACCCTTCGTTTTTTCGACACGTGGATTTTTACGGTAAAACGGGATTACGGTAGCTGGTCTTCGATTTACCATCGCTGGAGAGTGGTGCACCATATTACTGTTCCGTTTCAAATCCATGCACGCATTTCTAAAAGTCGTACGACACTGTTTCCCCATTTCGGACGGATGTTGCACCTTGCACCGTGGATGTTGCACCCTGTAGATATCGATTATTCGAACGGCCATAACTTCTGGCTCGTTTAGAGTTACGGGAGCCATAACCTGTCAAAACGAAGGCCTCGATGAGTTCTACGGCTTTGACAGCTTTCAGCCATCAACGGATATATTAATGCCCAAAAAGGACAACCCGAATCTCAATCGGGTCTCGTAAGTTTTTTACCCTTCGTTTTTTCGACACGTGGATTTTTACGGTAAAACGGGATTACTTTGGCTGGTCTTCGATTTACCATCGCTGGAGAGTGGTGCACCGTGGTACTATTCCATTTCAAATCCATGCACGCATTTCTAATGGTCGTACAACACTATTTCTCCATTGCGGACGGATGTTGCACCTTGCACCGTGGATGTTACACCCTGTAGATATCGATTATTCGGACGGCCATAACTTCTGGCTCGTTTAGAGTTACGAAAGCCATAACCTGTCAAAACGAAGTCCTCGACGAGTTCTACGGCTTTGACAGCTTTCAGCCGTCAACGGATAGATTAATGCCCAAAAAGGACAACCCGAATCTCAATCGGGTCTCGTAAGTTTTTTACCCTTCGTTTTTTCGACAAGTTGATTTTTACGGTAAAATGGGATTACGGTTCCCCGTCTTCGACTTCACATCGCTGAAGAGTGGTGCACCATGGTACTGTTCCGTTTCAAATCCATGCACGCATTTCTATAGGTCGTATGGCACTGTTTCGCCATTTCGGACGGATGTTGCACCTTGCACCGTGGATGTTGCACCCTGTAGATATCGATAATTCGGACGGCCATAACTTCTGGCTCGTTTAGAGTTACGGGAGCCATAACCTGTCAAAATGAAGGTCTCGATTAGTTCTACGGCTCTGACCATTTCCAGCTGTCAACGGATAGATTAATGCCCAAAAAGGACAACCCGAATCTCAATCGGGTCTCGTAAGTTTTTTACCCTTCGTTTTTTCGACACGTGGATTTTTACGGTAAAACGGGATTACCGTGGCCGGACTTCGACTTCCCATCGTTGAAGAGTGATGCACCATGGTACTGTTCCGTTTCAAATCCATGCATGCATTTTTAAAAGTCGTACGGCATTATTTCCCCATTTCGGACGGATGTTGCACCTTGAACCGTGGATGTTGCACCCTTTAGATATCGATTATTCGGACGGCCATAACTTCTGGCTCGTTTAGAGTTACGGGAGCCATAACCTGTCAAAACGAAGGCCTCGATGAGTTCTACGGCTTTGACAGCTTTCAGTCGTCTACGGATAGATTAATGCCCAAAAAGGACAACCCGAATCTCGATCGGGTCTCGTAAGTTTTATACCCTTCGTTTTTTCGACACGTGGATTTTTACGGTAAACGGTATTACCGTGGCCCGTCTTCGACTTCCCGTTGCTGAAGAGTGGTGCACCATGGTACTGTTCCGTTTCAAATCCATGCACGCATTTCTAAAAGTCGTACGGCGCTGTTTCGCCATTTCGGACGGATGTTGCGCCTTGCACCGTGGATGTTGCACCCTGTAGATATCGATTATTCGGACGGCCATAACTTCTGGCTCATTTAGAGTTGCGGGAGCCATAACCTGTCAAAACGAAGGCCTCGATGAGTTCTACGGCTTTGACCGCTTTCAGTCGTCAACGGATATATTAATGCCCAAAAAGGACAACCCGAATCTCAATCGGGTCTCGTAAGTTTTTTACCCTTCATTTTTTCGACACGTGGATTTTTACGGTAAAACGGGATTACGGTGGCTGGTCTTCGATTTACCATCGCTGGAGAGTGGTGCACCATGGTACTGTTCCTTTTCAAATCCATGCATGCATTTCTAAATGTCGTACGACACTGTTTCGCCATTTCGGACGGATGTTGCACCTTGCACCGTGGATGTTGCACCCTGTAGATATCGATTATTCGGACGGCCATAACTTCTGGCTCGTTTAGAGTTACGGGAGCCATAATATGTAAAAACGAAGTCCTCGATGAGTTCTACGGCTTTGACAGCTTTCAGCCGTCAACGGATAGATTAATGCCCAAAAAGGACAGCCCGAATCTCAATCGGGTCTCGTAAGTTTTTTACCCTTCGTTTTTTCGACACGTGGATTTTTACGGTAAAACGGGATTACCATGGCCCGTCTTCGACTTCCCATCGCTGAAGAGTGGTGCACCATGGTACTGTTCCGTTTCAAATCCATGCACGCATTTCTATAGGTCGTATGGCACTGTTTCGCCATTTCGGACGGATGTTGCACCTTGCACCGTGGATGTTGCACCCTGTAGATATCGATAATTCGGACGGCCATAACTTCTGGCTCGTTTAGAGTTACGGGAGCCATAACCTGTCAAAATGAAGGTCTCGATTAGTTCTACGGCTCTGACCATTTCCAGCTGTCAACGGATAGATTAATGCCCAAAAAGGACAACCCGAATCTCAATCGGGTCTCGTAAGTTTTTTACCCTTCGTTTTTTCGACACGTGGATTTTTACGGTAAAACGGGATTACCGTGGCCGGACTTCGACTTCCCATCGTTGAAGAGTGATGCACCATGGTACTGTTCCGTTTCAAATCCATGCATGCATTTTTAAAAGTCGTACGGCATTATTTCCCCATTTCGGACGGATGTTGCACCTTGAACCGTGGATGTTGCACCCTTTAGATATCGATTATTCGGACGGCCATAACTTCTGGCTCGTTTAGAGTTACGGGAGCCATAACCTGTCAAAACGAAGGCCTCGATGAGTTCTACGGCTTTGATAGCTTTCAGTCGTCTACGGATAGATTAATGCCCAAAAAGGACAACCCGAATCTCGATCGGGTCTCGTAAGTTTTATACCCTTCGTTTTTTCGACACGTGGATTTTTACGGTAAACGGTATTACCGTGGCCCGTCTTCGACTTCCCGTTGCTGAAGAGTGGTGCACCATGGTACTGTTCCGTTTCAAATCCATGCACGCATTTCTAAAAGTCGTACGGCGCTGTTTCGCCATTTCGGACGGATGTTGCGCCTTGCACCGTGGATGTTGCACCCTGTAGATATCGATTATTCGGACGGCCATAACTTCTGGCTCAGTTAGAGTTGCGGGAGCCATAACCTGTCAAAACGAAGGCCTCGATGAGTTCTACGGCTTTGACCGCTTTCAGTCGTCAACGGATATATTAATGCCCAAAAAGGACAACCCGAATCTCAATCGGGTCTCGTAAGTTTTTTACCCTTCATTTTTTCGACACGTGGATTTTTACGGTAAAACGGGATTACGGTGGCTGGTCTTCGATTTACCATCGCTGGAGAGTGGTGCACCATGGTACTGTTCCTTTTCAAATCCATGCATGCATTTCTAAATGTCGTACGACACTGTTTCGCCATTTCGGACGGATGTTGCACCTTGCACCGTGGATGTTGCACCCTGTAGATATCGATTATTCGGACGGCCATAACTTCTGGCTCGTTTAGAGTTACGGGAGCCATAATATGTAAAAACGAAGTCCTCGATGAGTTCTACGGCTTTGACAGCTTTCAGCCGTCAACGGATAGATTAATGCCCAAAAAGGACAGCCCGAATCTCAATCGGGTCTCGTAAGTTTTTTACCCTTCGTTTTTTCGACACGTGGATTTTTACGGTAAAACGGGATTACCATGGCCCGTCTTCGACTTCCCATCGCTGAAGAGTGGTGCACCATGGTACTGTTTCGTTTCAAATTCATGGACGCATTTCTAAAAGTCGTGAGGCACTGTTTCGCCATTTCGGACGGATGTTAAACCTTGCACCGTGGATGTTGCACCCTGTAGATATCGATTATTCGGACGGCCATAACTTCTGGCTCGTTTAGAGTTACGGGAGCCATAACTTGTCAAAACGAAGGCCTCGATGAGTTCTATGGCTTTGATAGCTTTCAGCCGTCAATGGATAGATTAATGCCCAAAAAGGACAACCCGAATCTCAATCGGGTCTCGTAAGTTTTTTTCCCTTCGTTTTTTCGACACGTGGATTTTTACGACAAAACGGGATTACGGTGGCCCGTCTTCGATTTACCATTGCTGGAGAGTGATGCACCATGGCACTGTTTCGTTTCAAATCCGTTCACGCATTTCTAAAAGTCGTACCACACTGTTTCTCCATTTCAGACGGATGTTGCACCTTGCACCGTGGATGTTGCACCATGTAGATATCGATTATTCGGACGGCCATAACTTCTGGATCGTTAAGAGTTACAGGAAACATAACCTATCAAAACGAAGGCCTCGATGAGTTCTACGGCTTTGACAGCTTTCAGCCGTCAACGGATAGATTAATGCCCAAAAAGGACAACCCGAATCTCAATGGGGTCTCGTAAGTTTTTTACCCTTCGTTTTTTCGACACGTGGATTTTTACGGTAAAACGGGATTACGGTTGTTGGTCTTCGATTTACCATCGCTGGAGAGTGGTGCACCATGGTACTGTTCCGTTTCAAATCCATGCACGCATTTCTAAAAGTCGTACGACACTGTTTCCCCATTTCGGACGGATGTTGCACCTTGCACCGTGGATGTTGCACCCTGTAGATATCGATTATTCGAACGGCCATAACTTCTGGCTCGTTTAGAGTTACGGGAGCCATAACCTGTCAAAACGAAGGCCTCGATGAGTTCTACGGCTTTGACAGCTTTCAGCCGTCAACGGATAGATTAATGCCCAAAAAGGACAACCCGAATCTCAATCGGGTCTCGTAAGTTTTTTACCCTTCGTTTATTCGACACGTGGATTTTTACGGTAAAACGGTATTACCGTGGCCCGTCTTCGACTTCCCATCGCTGAAGAGTGGTGCACCATGGTACTGTTCCGTTTCAAATCCATGCACGCATTTCTAAAAGTCATACGGCACTGTTTCGCCGTTTCGGACGGATGTTGCACCTTGCACCGTGGATGTTGCACCCTGTAGATATCGATTATTCGGACGGCCATAACTTCTGGCTCGTTTAGAGTTACGGGAGCCATAACCTGTCAATACGAAGGCCTCGATGAGTTCTACGGCTTTAATAGCTTTCAGCCGTCAACGGATAGATTAATGCCTAAAAAGGACAACCCGAAGCTCAATCGGGTCTCGTAAGTTTTTTACCCTTCGTTTTTTCGACACGTGGATTTTTACGGTAAACGGGATTACCGTGGCCCGTCTTCGACTTCCCATCGCTGAAGAGTGGTGCACCATGGTACTGTTCCGTTTCAAATCCATGCACACATTTCTAAAAGTCGTACGGCACTGTTTCGCCATTGCGGACGGATGTTGCACCTTGCACCGTGGATGTTGCACCCTGTAGATATCGATTATTCGGATGACCATAACTTCTGGCTCGTTTAGAGTTGCGGGAGCCATAACCTGTCAAAACGAAGGCCTCGATGAGTTCTACGGCTTTGACAGCTTTCAGCCGTCAATGGATATATTAATGCCCAAAAGGGACAACCCGAATCTCAATCGGGTCTCGTAAGTTTTTTATCCTTCGTTTTTTCGACACGTGGATTTTTACGGTAAAATGGGATTACGGTGCCCCGTCTTCGACTTCCCATCGCTGGAGAGTGGTGCACCATGGTAGTGTTCTGTTTCAAATCCATGCACGCATTTCTAAAGGTCGTACGGCACTGTTTCGCCATTTCGGACGGATGTTGCACCTTGCACCGTGGATGTCGCACCCTGTAGATATCGATTATTCGGACGGCCATAACTTCTGGCTCGTTTAGAGTTACGGGAGCCATAATCTGTCAAAACGAAGGCCTCGATGAGTTTTATGGCTCTGACAGCTTTCAGCCGTCAACGGATAGATTAATGCCCAAAAAGGACAACCCGAATCTCAATCGGGTTTCGTAAGTTTTTTACCCTTCGTTTTTTCGACACGTGGATTTTTACGGTAAAATGGTATTACCGTGGCCCGTCTTCGACTTCCCATAGTTGGAGAGTGGTGCACCATGGTACTGTTCCATTTCAAATCCATGCACGCATTTCTAAAAGTCGTACGGCACTGTTTCGCCATTTCGGACGGATGTTGCACCTTGCACCGTGGATGTTGCACCCTGTAGATATCGATTATTCGGATGACCATAACTTCTGGCTCGTTTAGAGTTGCGGGAGCCATAACCTGTCAAAACGAAGGCCTCGATGAGTTCTACGGCTTTGACAGCTTTCAGCCCTCAACGGATAGATTAATGCCCAAAAAGGACAACCCGAATCTCAATCGGGTCTCGTAAGTTTTTTACCCTTCGTTTTTTTGACACTTGGATTTTTACGGTTAAACGGGATTACGGTGGCTGGTCTTCGATTTACCATCGCTGGAGAGTGGTGCACCATGGTACTGTTCCGTTTCAAATCCATGCACGCATTTCTAAAAGTCGTACGGCACTGTTTCGCCATTTCGGATGGATGTTGCACCTTGCACCGTGGATGTTGCACCCTGTAGATATCGATTATTCGGACGGCCATAACTTCTGGCTCGTTTAGAGTTACGGGAGCCATAACCTGTCAAAACGATGGCCTCGATGAGTTCTATGGCTTTGACAGCTTTCAGCCGTCAACGGATATATTAATGTCCAAAAAGGACAACCCCAATCTCAATCGGGTCTCGTAAGTTTTTTACCCTTCGTTTTTTCGACACGTGGATTTTTACGGTAAAACGGGATTACGGTGGCTGGTCTTCGATTTACCATCGCTGGAGAGTGGTGCACCGTGGTACTGTTCCATTTCAAATCCATGCACACATTTCTAAAGGTCGTACGACACTGTTTCTCCATTCCGGACGGATGTTGCACCTTGCACCGTGGATGTTACACCCTGTAGATATCGATTATTCGGACGACCATAACTTCTGGATCGTTTAGAGTTACAAAAGCCATAACCAGTCAAAAAGAAGGCCTCGATGAGTTCTACGGCTTAGACAGCTTTCAGCCGTCAACGGATAGATTAATGCCCAAAAAGGACAACCCGAATCTCAATCGGGTCTCGTAAGTTTTTTACCCTTCGTTTTTTCGACACCTGGATTTTTACGGTAAAATGGGATTACCGTGGCCCGTCTTCGACTTCCCATCGCTAGAGAGTGGTGCACCATGGTAATATTCTGTTTCAAATCCATACACACATTTCTAAAAGTCATACGGCACTGTTTCGCCATTTCGGACGGATGTTGCACCTTGCACCGTGGATGTTGCACCCTGTAGATATCGATTATTCGGACGGGAATAACTTCTGGCTCGTTTAGAGTTACGGGAGCCATAACCTGTCAAAACGAAGGACTCGATGAGTTCTACGGCTTTAACGGCTTTCAACCATTAATGGATATATTAATGCCCAAAAAGGACAACCCGAATCTCAATCGGGTATCATAAGTTTTTTACGCTTCGTTTTTTTGACACGTGGATTTTTACGGCAAAACGGGATTACCGTGGCTGGTCTTCGATTTACCATCGCTGGAGAGTGGTGAACTATGGTACTGTTCCGTTTCAAATCCATGCACGCATTTCTAAAAGCCGTACGGCACTGTCTCGCCATTTCGGACGGATGTTGCACCATGCACCGTGGATGTTGAACCTGGTAGATATCGATTATTCGGACGGCCATAACTTCTGGCACGTTTAGAGTTACGGGAGCCATAACCTATCAAAACGAAGGCCGCGATGAGTTCTACAGCTTTGACAGCTTTCACCCGTCAACGGATAGATTAATGCCCAAAAAGGACAACCCGAATGTCAATCGGTTCTCGTAAGTTTTTTACCCTTCGTTTTTTCGGCACGTGGATTTTTACGGTAAAACGGGATTACCGTGGCCTGTCTTCGACTTCCCATCGCTGGAGAGTGGTGCACCATGGTACTGTTCCGTTTCAAATCCATGCACGCATTTCTAAAAGTCGTACGACACTGTTTCGCCATTTCGGACGGATGTTGCACCTTGCACCGTGGATGTTGCACCCTGTAGATATCGATTATTCGGACGGCCATAACTTCAGGCTCGTTAAGAGTTACGGGAGCCATAACCTGTCAAAAAGAAGGCCTCGATGAGTTCTACGGCTTTGACAGCTTTCAGCCATCAACGGATAGATTAATACCTAAAAAGGACAACCCGAATCTCAATCGCGTCTCGTAAGTTTTTTACCCTTCGTTCTTTCGACACGTGGATTTTTTACGGTAAAACGGGATTAATGTGCCCCGTCTTCGAATTTCCATCGCTGAAGACTGGTGCACCATGGTACTGTTCCGTTTCAAATCCATGCACGCATTTCTAAAGGTCATACGGCACTGTTTCGCCATTTCGGACGGATGTTGCACCTTGCACCGTGGATGTTGCACCCTATGGATATCGATTATTCGAACGGCCATAACTTCTGGCTCGTTTAGAGTTACGGGAGCCATAACCTGTCAAAACGAAGGCCCCGATGAGTTCTACGGCTTTGACAGCTTTCAGCCGTCAACCGATAGATTAATGCCAAAAATGGACAACCCGAATCTCAATCGGGTCTCGTAAGTTTTTATCCTTCGTTTTTTCGACACGTGGATTTTTACGGTAAAACGGGATTACCGTGGTCCGTCTTCGACTTCCCATCGCTGAAGAGTGATGCACCATGGTACTGTTCCGTTTCAAATCCATGAATGCATTTCTAAATGTCGTACGGCACTGTTTCTCCATTTTGGACTGATGTTGCACCTTGCACCGTGGATGTTGCACCCTGTAGATATCGATTATTCGAACGGCTATAATTTCTGGCTCGTTTAGAGTTACGGGAGCCATAACCTGTCAAAACGAAGGCCTCGATGAGTTCTACGGCTTTGACGGCTTTCATCCGTCAATGGATAGACTAATGCCCAAAAAGGACAACCCGAATCTCAATCGATTTCTAAAGGCCGTCCGGCACTATTTCGCCATTTCGGACGGATGTTGCACCTTGCATGTGGATGTTGCACCCTGTAGATATCGATTATTCGGACGGCCATAACTTCTGGCTCGTTTAGAGTAACGGCAGCCATAACCTGTCAAAACGAAGGCCTCGATGAGTTCTACGGCTTTGACTGCTTTCAGCCGTCAACGGATAGATTAATGCACAAAAAGGATAACCAGAATCTCAATCGGGTGTCGTAAGTTTTTTACCCTTCGTTTTTTCGACACGTGGATTTTTACGGTAAAACGACTTTACCGTACGGCACTATTTCGCCATTTCGGACGGATGTTGCACCTTGCACCGTGGATTTTGCACACTGTAGATATCGATTATTCGGACGACCATAACTTCTGGCTTGTTTAGAGTTACGTGAGCCATAACATGTCAAAACGAAGGCCTCGATGAGTTCTACGACTTTGACAGCTTTCAGCCGTCAACGGATAGATTAATGCCCAAAAAGGACAACCCGAATCTCAATCGGGTCTCATAAGTTTTTTACCCTTCGTTTTTTCGACACGTGGATTTTTACGGTAAAATGGGATTACCGTGGCCCGTCTTCGACTTCCCATCGCTGGAGAGTGGTGCACCATGGTACTGTTCCGTTTCAAATCCATGCACGCATTTCTAAAAGTCGTACGGCACTGTTTCGCCATTTCGGAAGGATGTTGCACCTTGCACCGTGGGTGTTGCACCCTGTAGATATCGATTATTCGGACGGTCGTAACTTCTGGCTCGTTTAAAGTTACGGGAGCCATAACCTGTCAAAATGAAGGCCTCGATGAGTTCTACGGCTTTCACAGCTTTCAGCCGTCAACGGATAGATTAATGCCCAAAAAGGACAACCCGAATCTCGATCGGGTCTCGTAAATTTTTTACCCTTCGTTTTTTCGACACGTGGATTTTTACGGTAAAACGGGATTATGGTGCCCCGTCTTCGACTTCGCATCGCTGAAGAGTGGTGCACCATGGTACTGTTCCGTTTCAAATACATGCACGCATTTCTAAAGGTCGTACGACACTGTTTCGCCATTTCGGACGGATGTTGCACCTTGCACCGTGGATGTTGCACCCTGTAGATATCGATTATTCGGACGGTCATAACTTCTGGCTCGTTTAGAGTTACGGGAGCCACAACCTGCCAAAACGAAGATCTCGATGAGTTAACGGCTTTGACAGCTTTCAGCCGTCAACGGATAGATTAATGCCCAAAAAGGACAACCCGAATCTCAATCGGGTCTCGTAAGTTTTTTACCCTTCGTTTTTTCGACACGTGGATTTTTACGGTAAAACGGGATTACGATGCCCCGTCTTCGACTTCCCATTGCTGGAGAGTGGTGCACCATGGTACTGTTCCATTTCAAATCCATGCACGCATTTCTAAAAGGCCGTACGGCACTGTTTCACCTTTTCAGACGGATGTTGCACCTTGCACCGTGGATGTTGAACCCTGTAGATATCGATTATTCGGACGGCCATAAATTCTTGCTCATTTAGAGTTACGAGAGCCATAACCTGTCAAAACGAAGACCTCGATGAGTTCTACGGCTTTGACAGATTTCAGCCGTCAACGGATAGATTAATGCCCAAAAAGGACAACCCGAATCTCAATCGGGTCTCGTATGTTTTTTACCCTTCGTTTTTTCGACACGTTGATTTTTACGGTAAAATGGGATTACCGTGGCCCGTCTTCGACTTCCCATCGCTGAAGAGTGATGCACCATGGTACTGTTCCGTTTCAAATCCATGCACGCATTTCTAAAGGCCGTACGGCACTGTTTCGCCATTTCGGACGGATGTTGCACCTTGCACCGTGGATGTCGCACCCTGTAGATACCGATAATTCGGATGGCCATAACTTCTGGCTCGTTTATAGTTACGGGAGCCATAACCTGTCAGAACGAAGGCCTCGATGAGTTCTACGGCTTTGAAAGCTTTCAGCCGTCAACGGATAGATTAATGCCCAAAAAGGACAACCCGAATCCCAATCGGGTCTCGTAAGTTTTTTACCCTTCGTTTTTTCGACACGTGGATTTTTATGGTAAAACGGGATTACCGTGGCCCGTCTTCGTCTTCCCATCGCTGAAGAGTGATGCACCATGGAACTGTTCCATTTCAAATCCATGCACGCATTTCTAAAAGTCGTACGGCACTGTTTCTCCATTTCAGACGGATGTTGCATCCTGCACCGTGGATGTTGCATCCTGTAGATATCGATTATTCGGACGGCCATAACTACTGGCTCGTTTAGAGTTACGGGAGCCATAACCTGTCAAAACGAAGGCCTCGATGAGTTCTACGGCTTTGATAGCTTTCAGCCGTCAACGGATAGATTAATACCTAAAAAGGACAACCCGAATCTCAATCGCGTCTCGTAAGTTTTTTACCCTTCGTTCTTTCGACAAGTGGATTTTTTACGGTAAAACGGGATTAATGTGCCCCGTCTTCGACTTTCCATCGCTGAAGACTGGTGCACCATGGTACTGTTCCGTTTCAAATCCATGCACGCATTTCTAAAGGTCGTACGGCACTGTTTCGCCATTTCGGACGGATGTTGCACCTTGCACCGTGGATGTTGCACCCTGTAGATATCGATTATTCGAACGGCCATAACTTCTGGCTCGTTTAGAGTTACGGGAGCCATAACCTGTCAAAACGAAGGCCCCGATGAGTTCTACGGCTTTGACTGCTTTCAGCCGTCAACGGATAGATTAATGCCCAAAATGGACAACCCGAATCTCAATCGGGTCTCGTAAGTTTTTATCCTTCGTTTTTTCGACACGTGGATTTTTACGGTAAAACGGGATTACCGTGGTCCGTCTTCGACTTCCCATCGCTGAAGAGTGATGCACCATGGTACTGTTCCGTTTCAAATCCATGAATGCATTTCTAAATGTCGTACGACACTGTTTCTCCATTTTGGACTGATGTTGCACCTTGCACCGTGGATGTTGCACCCTGTAGATATCGATTATTCGAACGGCCATAACTTCTGGCTCGTTTAGAGTTACGGGAGCCATAACCTGTCAAAACGAAGGCCTCGATGAGTTCTACGACTTTGACGGCTTTCATCCGTAAATGGATAGACTAATGCCCAAAAAGGACAACCCGAATCTCAATCGATTTCTAAAGGCCGTCCGGCACTATTTCGCCATTTCGGACGGATGTTGCACCTTGCATGTGGATGTTGCACCCTGTAGATATCGATTATTCGGACGGCCATAACTTCTGGCTCGTTTAGAGTTACGGCAGCCATAACCTGTCAAAACGAAGGCCTCGATGAATTCTACGGCTTTGACTGCTTTCAGCCGTCAAAGGATAGATTAATGCACAAAAAGGACAACCAGAATCTCAATCGGGTGTCGTAAGTTTTTTACCCTTCGTTTTTTCGACACGTGGATTTTTACGGTAAAACGACATTACCGTACAGCACTGTTTCGCCATTTCGGACGGATGTTGCACCTTGCACCGTGGATTTTGCACCCTGTAGATATCGATTATTCGGACGACCATAACTTCTGGTTTGTTTAGAGTTACGTGAGCCATAACATGTCAAAACGAAGGCCTCGATGAGTTCTACCACTTTGACAGCTTTCAGCCGTCAACGGATAGATTAATGCCCAAAAAGGACAACCCGAATCTCAATCGGGTCTCGTAAGTTTTTTATCCTTCGTTTTTTCGACACGTAGATTTTTACGGTAAAACGGGATTACCGTGGCCCGTCTTCGACTTCCCATCGCTGGAGAGTGGTGCACCATGGTACTGTTCCGTTTCAAATCCATGCACGCATTTCTAAAAGTCGTACGGCACTGTTTCGCCATTTCGGAAGGATGTTGCACCTTGCACCGTGGATGTTGCACCCTATAGATATCGATCATTCGGACGGCCGTAACTTCTGGCTCGTTTAAAGTTACGGGAGCCATAACCTGTCAAAATGAAGGCCTCGATGAGTTCTACGGCTTTCACAGCTTTCAGCCGTCAACGGATAGATTAATGCCCAAAAAGGACAACCCGAATCTCGATCGGGTCTCGTAAATTTTTTACCCTTCGTTTTTTCGACACGTGGATTTTTACGGTAAAACGGGATTACGGTGCCCCGTCTTCGACTTCGCATCGCTGAAGAGTGGTGCACCATGGTACTGTTCCGTTTCAAATACATGCACGCATTTCTAAAGGTCGTACGACACTGTTTCGCCATTTCGGACGGATGTTGCACCTTGCACCGTGGATGTTGCACCCTGTAGATATCGATTATTCGGACGGTCATAACTTCTGGCTCGTTTAGAGTTACGGGAGCCACAACCTGCCAAAACGAAGATCTCGATGAGTTAACGGCTTTGACAGCTTTCAGCCATCAACGGATAGATTAATGCCCAAAAAGGACAACCCGAATATCAATCGGGTCTCGTAAGTTTTTTACCCTTCGTTTTTTCGACACGTGGATTTTTACGGTAAAACGGGATTACGATGCCCCGTCTTCGACTTCCCATTGCTGGAGAGTGGTGCACCATGGTACTGTTCCGTTTCAAATCCATGCACGCATTTCTAAAAGGCCGTACGGCACTGTTTCACCTTTTCAGACGGATGTTGCACCTTGCACCGTGGATGTTGCACCCGGTAGATATCGATTATTCGGACGGCCCTAAATTCTGGCTCATTTAGAGTTACGAGAGCCATAACCTGTCAAAACGAAGACCTCGATGAGTTCTACGGCTTTGACAGATTTCAGCCATCAACGGAAAGATTAATGCCCAAAAAGGACAACCCGAATCTCAATCGGGTCTCGTATGTTTTTTACCCTTCGTTTTTTCGACACGTTGATTTTTACGGTAAAATGGGATTACCGTGGCCCGTCTTCGACTTCCCATCGCTGAAGAGTGATGCACCATGGTACTGTTCCGTTTCAAATCCATGCACGCATTTCTAAAGGCCGTACGGCACTGTTTCGCCATTTCGGACGGATGTTGCGCCTTGCACCGTGGATGTCGCACCCTGTAGATATCGATAATTCGGATGGCCATAACTTCTGGCTCGTTTATAGTTACGGAAGCCATAACCTGTCAGAACGAAGGCCTCGATGAGTTTTACGGCTTTGACAGCTTTCAGCCGTCAACGGATAGATTAATGCCCAAAAAGGACAACCCGAATCCCAATCGGGTCTCGTAAGTTTTTTACCCTTCGTTTTTTCGACACGTGGATTTTTACGGTAAAACGGGATTACCGTGGCCCGTCTTCGTCTTCCCATCGCTGAAGAGTGATGCACCATGGAACTGTTCCATTTCAAATCCATGCACGCATTTCTAAAATCGTACGGCACTGTTTCTCCATTTCAGACGGATGTTGCACCCTGCACCGTGGATGTTGCATCCTGTAGATATCGATTATTCGGACGGCCATAACTACTGGCTCGTTTAGAGTTACGGGAGCCATAACCTGTCAAAACGAAGGCCTCGATGAGTTCTACGGCTTTGATAGCTTTCAGCCGTCAACGGATAGATTAATGCCCAAAAAGGACAACCCGAATCTCAATCGGGTCTCGTAAGTTTTTTACCCTTCGTTTTTTCGACACGTGGATTTTTACGGTAAAACGGGATTACCGTGGCCCGTCTTCGACTTCCCATCGCTGAAGAGTGATGCACCATGGTACTGTTCCGTTTCAAATCCATGCATGCATTTCTTAAAGTCGTACACCACTGTTTCTCCATTTCGGACGGATGTTGCACCTTACACCATGGATGTTGCACCCTGTAGATATCGATTATTCGGACGGCCATAACTTCTGGCTCGTTTAGAGTTACGGGAGCCATAACTTGTCAAAACGAAGGCCTCGATGAGTTCTACGGCTTTCACAGCTTTCAGCCGTCAACGGATAGATTAATGCCCAAAAAGGACAATCCGAATCTCAATCGATTTCAAAAGCCGTCCGACACTGTTTCTCCATTTCGGACGGATGTTGCACCTTGCACCGTGGATGTTGCACCCTGTAGATATCGACTATTCGGACGACCATAACTTCTGGCTCGTTTAGAGTTACGGGAGCCATAACCTGTCAAAACGAAGGCCTCGATGAGTTCTACGGCTTTGACCGCTTTCAACCGTCAACGGATAGATTATTGCCAAAGAAGGACAACCAAAATCTCAATCGGGTCTCTTAAGTTTTTTACCCTTCGTTTTTTCGACACGTGGATTTTTACGGTAAAACTTGATTATCCTACGGCACTGTTTCGCCATTTCGGACGGATGTTTCACCTTGCACCGTGGATGTTGCACCCTGTAGATATCGATTATTCGGACGACCATAACTTCTGGCTCGTTTAGAGTTACGGGAGCCATAACCTGTCAAAACGAAGGCATCAATGAGTTCTACGGCTTTGACAGCTTTCAGCCGTCAACGGATAGATTAATGCCCAAAAAGGACAACCTGAATCTCAATCGGGCCTCGTAAATTTTTTACCCTTCGTTTTTTCGACACGTGGATTTTTACGATAAAACGGGATTGCCGTGGCCCGTCTTCGACTTCCCATCGCTGGACAGTGGCGCACCATGTTACTGTTCCGTTTCAACTCCATGCACGCATTTCTAAAAGTCGTACGACATTGTTTCGCCATTTCGGAGGGATGTTGCACCTCGCACCGCGGATGTTGCACCCTATAGATATCGATTATTTGGACGGCCATAACTTCTGCCTCGTTTAGAGTTACGGGAGCCATAACCTATCAAAACGAAGGCCTCGATGAGTTCTACGGCTTTCACAGCTTTCAGCTATCAATGGATAGATTAATGCCCAAAAATGACAACCCGAATCTCAATCGAGTCTCGTAAGTTTTTTACCCTTCGTTTTTTCGACACGTGGATTTTTACGGTAAAACGGGATTACGATGCCCCGTCTTCGACTTCCCATCGCTGGAGAGTGGTGCACCATGGTACTGTTCCATTTCAAATCCATGAACGCATTTCTAAAAGGCCGTACGGCACTGTTTCACCATTTCGGACGGATGTTGAACCTTGCACCGTGGATGTTGCACCCTGTAGATATCGATTATTCGGACGGCCATAACTTCTGGCTCGTTTAGAGTTACGGGAGCCATATCCTGTCAAAACGAAGACCTCGATGAGTTCTACGGCTTTGACAGCTTTCAGCCGTCAACGGATAGATTAATGCCCAAAAAGGACAACCCGAATCTCAATCGGGTCTCGTAAGTTTTCTACCCTTCGTTTTTTCGACACGTGGATTTTTACGGTAAACGGGATTACCGTGGCCCGTCTTCGACTTCCCATCGCTGAAGAGTGATGACCATGGAACTGTTCCGTTTCAAATCCATGCACGCATTTCTAAAAGTCGTACGACACTGTTTCTCCATTTCGGACGGATGTTGCACCTTGCACCGTGGATGTTGCACCCTGTAGATATCGATTATTCGGACGGCCATAACTTCTGGCTCGTTTAGAGTTACGGGAGCCATAACTTGTCAAAACAAAGGCCTCGATGAGTTCTACGGCTTTGACAGCTTTCAGCCGTCAACGGATAGATTAATGCCTAAAAAGGACAACCCGAATCTCAATCGGGTCTCGTAAGTTTTTTACCCTTCGTTTTTTCGACACGTGGATTTTTACGGTAAACGGGATTACCGTGGCCCGTCTTCGACTTCCCATCGTTGAAGAGTGGTGCACCATGGTACTGTTCCGTTTCAAATCCATGCACGCATTTCTAAAAGTCGTACGGCACTGTTTCGCCATTCCGGACGGATGTTGCACCTTGCACCGTGGATGTTGCACCCTTTTGATATCGATTATTCGGACGGCCATAACTTCTGGCTCGTTTATAGTTACGGGAGCCATAACCTGTCAGAACGAAGGCCTCGATGAGTTCTACGGCGTTGACAGCTTTCAGCCGTCAACTGATAGATTAATGCCCAAAAAGGACAACCCGAATCCCAATCGGGTCTCGTAAGTTTTTTACCCTTCATTTTTTCGACACGTGGATTTTTACGGTAAAACGGGATTACCGTGGCCCGTCTTCGTCTTCCCATCGCTGAAGAGTGATGCACCTTGGAACTGTTCCATTTCAAATCCATGCACGCATTTCTAAAAGTCGTACGGCACTGTTTCTCCATTTCAGACGGATGTTGCACCCTGCACCGTGGATGTTGCATCCTGTAGATATCGATTATTCGGACGGCCATAACTACTGGCTCGTTTAGAGTTACGGGAGCCATAACCTGTCAAAACGAAGGCCTCGATGAGTTCTACGGCTTTGATAGCTTTCAGCTGTCAACGGATAGATTAATGCCCAAAAAGGACAACCCGAATCTCAATCGGGTCTCGTAAGTTTTTTACCCTTCGTTTTTTCGACACGTGGATTTTTACGGTAAAACGGGATTACCGTGGCCCGTCTTCGACTTCCCATCGCTGAAGAGTGATGCACCATGGTACTGTTCCGTTTCAAATCCATGCATGCATTTCTTAAAGTTGTACGCCACTGTTTCTCCATTTCGGACGGATGTTGCACCTTGCACCATGGATGTTGCACCCTGTAGATATCGATTATTCGGACGGCCATAACTTCTGGCTCGTTTAGAGTTACGGGAGCCATAACCTGTCAAAACGAAGGCCTCGATGAGTTCTACGGCTTTCACAGCTTTCAGCCGTCAACGGATAGATTAATGCCCAAAAAGGACAATCCGAATCTCAATCGATTTCAAAAGCCGTCCGACACTGTTTCTCCATTTCGGACGGATGTTGCACCTTGCACCGTGGATGTTGCACCCTGTAGATATCGACTATTCGGACGGCCATAACTTCTGGCTCGTTTAGAGTTACGGGAGCCATAACCTGTCAAAACGAAGGCCTCGATGAGTTCTACGGCTTTGACTGCTTTCAACCGTCAACGGATAGATTAATGCCAAAGAAGGACAACCAAAATCTCAATCGGGTCTCTTAAGTTTTTTACCCTTCGTTTTTTCGACACGTGGATTTTTACGGTAAAACGGGATTATCCTACGGCACTGTTTCGCCATTTCGGACGGATGTTTCACCTTGTACCGTGGATGTTGCACCCTGTAGATATCGATTATTCGGACGACCATAACTTCTGGCTCGTTTAGAGTTACGGGAGCCATAACCTGTCAAAACGAAGGCATCGATGAGTTCTACGGCTTTGACAGCTTTCAGCCGTCAACGGATAGATTAATGCCCAAAAAGGACAACCTGAATCTCAATCGGGCCTCGTAAATTTTTTACCCTTCGTTTTTTCGACACGTGGATTTTTACGGTAAAACGGGATTACCGTGGCCCGTCTTCGACTTCCCATCGCTGGACAGTGGCGCACCATGTTACTGTTCCGTTACAAATCCATGCACGCATTTCTAAAAGTCGTACGACATTGTTTCGCCATTTCGGAGGGATGTTGCACCTCGCACCGCGGATGTTGCACCCTATAGATATCGATTATTTGGACGGCCATAACTTCTGCCTCGTTTAGAGTTACGGGAGCCATAACCTATCAAAACGAAGGCCTCGATGAGTTCTACGGCTTTCACAGCTTTCAGCTATCAATGGATAGATTAATGCCCAAAAATGACAACCCGAATCTCAATCGAGTCTCGTAAGTTTTTTACCCTTCGTTTTTTCGACACGTGGATTTTTACGGTAAAACGGGATTACGATGCCCCGTCTTCGACTTCCCATCGCTGGAGAGTGGTGCACCATGGTACTGTTCCATTTCAAATCCATGAACGCATTTCTAAAAGGCCATACGGCACTGTTTCACCATTTCGGACGGATGTTGAACCTTGCACCGTGGATGTTGCACCCTGTAGATATCGATTATTCGGACGGCCATAACTTCTGGCTCGTTTAGAGTTACGGGAGCCATATCTTGTCAAAACGAAGGCCTCGATGAGTTCTACGGCTTTGACAGCTTTCAGCCGTCAACGGATAGATTAATGCCCAAAAAGGACAACCCGAATCTCAATCGGGTCTCGTAAGTTTTCTACCCTTCGTTTTTTCGACACGTGGATTTTTACGGTAAAACGGGATTACCGTGGCCCGTCTTCGACTTCCCATCGCTGAAGAGTGATGACCATGGAACTGTTCCGTTTCAAATCCATGCACGCATTTCTAAAAGTCGTACGACACTGTTTCTCCATTTCGGACGGATGTTGCACCTTGCACCGTGGATGTTGCACCCTGTAGATATCGATTATTCGGACGGCCATAACTTCTGGCTCGTTTAGAGTTACGGGAGCCATAACTTGTCAAAACAAAGGCCTCGATGAGTTCTACGGCTTTGACAGCTTTCAGCCGTCAACGGATAGATTAATGCCTAAAAAGGACAACCCGAATCTCAATCGGGTCTCGTAAGTTTTTTACCCTTCGTTTTTTCGACACGTGGATTTTTACGGTAAACGGGATTACCGTGGCCCGTCTTCGACTTCCCATCGCTGAAGAGTGGTGCACCATGGTACTGTTCCGTTTCAAATCCATGCACGCATTTCTAAAAGTCGTACGGCACTGTTTCGCCATTCCGGACGGATGTTGCACCTTGCACCGTGGATGTTGCACCCTTTTGATATCGATTATTCGGACGGCCATAACTTCTGGCTCGTTTAGAGTTGCGGGAGCCATAACCTGTCAAAACGAAGGCCTCGATGAGTTCTACGACTTTGACAGCTTTCAGCCGTCTACGGATATATTAATGCCCAAAAAGGACAACCCGAATCTCAATCGGGTCTCGTAAGTTTTTTACCCTTCGTTTTTTCGACACGTGGATTTTTACGGTAAAACGGGATTACGGTGGCTGGTCTTCGATTTACCATCGCTGGAGAGTGGTGCACCATGGTACTGTTCCGTTTCAAATCCATGCACGCATTTCTATAGGTCGTACGGCACTGTTTCGCCATTTCGGACGGATGTTGAACCTTGCACCGTGGATGTTGCACCCTGTAGATATCGATTATTCGGACGGCCATAACTTCTGGCTCGTTTAGAGTTACGGGAGCCATAATCTGTCAAAACGAAGGCCTCGATGAGTTCTACGGCTTTGACAGCTTTCAGCCGTCAACGGATAGATTAATGCCCAAAAAGGACAACCCGAATCTCAATCGGGTCTCGTAAGTTTTTTACCCTTTGTTTTTTCGACACGTGGATTTTTACGGTAAAACGGGATTACCGTGGCCCGTCATCGACTTCCCATCGCTGAAGAGTGGTGCACCATGGTACTGTTTCGCTTCAAATCCATGCACGCATTTCTAAAAGTCGTACGGCACTGTTTCGCCATTTCGGACGGATGTTAAACCTTGCACCGTGGATGTTGCACCCTGTAGATATCGATTATTCGGACGGCCATATCTTCTGGCTCGTGTAGAGTTACGGGAGCCATAGCCTGTCAAGACGAAGGCCTCGATGAGTTCTACGGCTTTGACAGCTTTCAGCCATCAACGGATAGATTAATGCCCAAAGAGGACAACCCGAATCTCAATCGGGTCTCGTAAGTTTTTTACCCTTCGTTTTTTCGACACGTGGATTTTTACGGTAAAACGGGATTACAGTGGCTGGTCTTCGATTTACCATCACTGGAGAGTGGTGCACCATGGTACTGTTCCGTTTCAAATCCATGCACGCATTTCTAAAAGTCGTACGGCACTGTTTCGCCATTTCGGACGGATGTTGCAACTTGCACCGTGGATGTTGCACCCTGTAGATATCTATTATTCTGACGGCCATAACTTCTGGCTCGTTTAGAGTTACGGGAGCCATAACCTGTCAAAACGTAGTACTCGATGAGTTCTATGGCTTTGACAGCTTTCAGCCGTCAACGGATATATTAATGCCCAAAAAGGACAACCCGAATCTCAATCGGGTCTCGTAAGTTTTTTACCCTTCGTTTTTTCGACACGTGGATTTTTACGGTAAAACGGGATTACGGTGGCTGGTCTTCGATTTACCATCGCTGGAGAGTGGTACACCGTGGTACTATTCCATTTCAAACCCATGCACGCATTTCTAAAGGCCGTACGACACTGTTTTGCCATTTCGGACGGATGTTGCACCTTGCACCGTGGATGTTGCACCCTGTAGATATCGATTATTCGGACGGCCATAACTTCTGGCTCGTTTAGAGTTATGTGAGCCATAACATGTCAAAACGAAGGCCTCGATGAGTTCTACGACTTTGACAGCTTTCGGCCGTCAACGGATAGATTAATGCCCAAAAGGGACAACCCGAATCTCAATCGGGTCTCGTAAGTTTTTTACCCTTCATTTTTTCGACACGTGGATTTTTACGGTAAAACGGGATTACCGTGGCCCGTCTTCGACTTCCCATCGCTGGAGAGTGGTGCACCATGGTACTGTTCCATTTCAAATCCGTGCACGCAATTCTAAAAGTCGTACGGCACTGTTTCGCCATTTCGGACGGATGTTGCACCTTGCACCGTGGATGTTGCACCCTGTAGATATCGATTATTCGGACGGCCGTAACTTCTGGCTCGTTTAAAGTTACGGGAGCCATAACCTGTCAAAACGAAGGCCTCGATGAGTTCTACGGCTTTCACAGCTTTCAGCCGTCAACGGATAGATTAATGCCCAAAACGGACAACCCGAATCTCAATCGGGTCTCGTAAATTTTTTACCCTTCGTTTTTTCGACACGTGGATTTTTACGGTAAAACGGGATTACGGTGCCCCGTCTTCGACTTCGCATCGCTGAAGAGTGGTGCACCATGGTACTGTTCCGTTTCAAATGCATGCACGCATTTCTAAAGGTCGTACGGCACTGTTTCGCCATTTCGGACGGATGTTGCACCTTGCACCGTGGATGTTGCACCCTGTAGATATCGATTATTCGGACGGTCATAACTTCTAGCTCGTTTAGAGTTACGGGAGCCATAACCTGCCAAAACGAAGACCTCGATGAGCTAACGGCTTCGACAGCTTTCAGCCGTCAACGGATAGATTAATGCCCAAAAAGGACAACCCGAATCTCAATCGGGTCTCGTAAGTTTTTTACCCCTCGTTTTTTCGACACGTGGATTTTTACGGTAAAACGGGATTACGATGCCCCATCTTAGACTTCCCATCGCTGGAGAGTGGTGCACCATGGTACTGTTCCGTTTCAAATCCATGCACGCATTTCTAAAAGGCCGTACGGCACTGTTTCACCTTTTCAGACGGATGTTGCACCTTGCACCGTGGATGTTGCACCCTGTAGATATCGATTATTCGGACGGCCATAACTTCTGGCTCATTTAGAGTTACGAGAGCCATAACCTGTCAAAACGAAGACCTCGATGAGTTCTACGGCGTTGGTAGATTTCAGCCGTCAACGGATAGATTAATGCCCAAAAAGGACAACCCTAATCTCAATCGGGTCTCGTATGATTTTTACCCTTCGTTTTTTCGACACGTTGATTTTTACGGTAAAACGGGATTACCGTGGCCCGTCTTCGACTTCCCATCGCTGAAGAGTGATCCACCATGGTACTGTTCCGTTTCAAATTCATGCACGCATTTCTAAAGGCCGTACGGCACTGTTTCGCCATTTCGGACGGATGTTGTACCTTGCAACGTGGATGTCGCACCCTGTAGATATCGATAATTCGGATGGCCATAACTTCTGGCTCGTTTATAGTTACGGGAGCCATAACCTGTCAGAACGAAGGCCTCGATGAGTTCTACGGCTTTGACAGCTTTCAGCCGTCAACGGATAGATTAATGCCCAAAAAGGATAACCCGAATCCTGTTCGGGTCTCGTAAGTTTTTTACCCTTCGTTTTTTCGACACGTGGATTTTTACGGTAAAACGGGATTACCGTGGCCCGTCTTCGTCTTCCCATCGCTGAAGAGTGATGCACCATGGAACTGTTCCATTTCAAATCCATGCACGCATTTCTAAAAGTCGTACGGCACTGTTTCTCCATTTCAGACGGATGTTGCACCCTGCACCGTGGATGTTGCACCCTGTAGATATCGATTATTCGGACGGCCATAACTTCTGGCTCATTTAGAGTTACGGGAGCCATAACCTGTCAAAACGAAGGCCTCGATGAGTTCTACGGCTTTGATAGCTTTCAGCCGTCAACGGATAGATTAATGCCCAAACAGGACAACCCGAATCTCAATCGGGTCTCGTAAGTTTTTTACCCTTCGTTTTTTCGACACGTGGATTTTTACGGTAAAACGGGATTACCGTGGCCCGTCTTCGACTTACCACCGCTGAAGAGTGATGCACCATGGTACTGTTCCGTTTCAAATCCACGCATGCATTTCTTAAAGTCGTACGACACTGTTTCTCCATTTCGGACGGATGTTGCACCTTGCACCATGGATGTTGCACCCTGTAGATATCGATTATTCGGAAGGCCATAACTTCTGGCTCGTTTAGAGTTACGGGAGCCATAACCTGTAAAAACGAAGGCCTCGATGAGTTCTACGGCTTTCACAGCTTTCAGCCGTCAACGGATAGATTAATGCCCAAAAAGGACGACCCGAATCTCAATCGATTTCTAAAGCCGTCCGACACTGTTTCTCCATTTCGGACGGATGTTGCACCTTGCACCGTGGATGTTGCACCCTGTAGATATCGATTATTCGGACGGCCAAAACTTCTGGCTCGTTTAGAGTTACGAAAGCCATAACCTGTCAAAACGAAGGCCTCGATGAGTTCTACGGCTTTGACCGCTTTCAACCGTCAACGGATAGATTAATGCCAAAAAAGGACAACCAAAATCTCAATCGGGTCTCGTAAGTTTTTTACCCTTCGTTTTTTCGACACGTGGATTTTTACGGTAAAACGGGATTACCCTACGGCACCGTTTCGCCATTTCGGACGGACGTTTCACCTTGCACCATGGATGTTTCACCCTGTAGATATCGATTATTCGGACGGCCATAACTCCTGTCTCGTTTAGAGTTATGGGATCCATAACCTGTCAAAACGAAGGCCTCGATGAGTTCTACGTCTTTGACAGCTTTCAGCCGTCAACGGATAGATTAATGCCCAAAAAGGACAACCTGAATATCAATCGGGCCTCGTAAGTTTTTTACCCTTCGTTTTTTCGACACGTGGATTTTTACGGTAAAACGGGATTACCGTGGCCCGTCTTCGACTTCCCATCGCTGGAGAGTGGCGCACCATGTTACTGTTCCGTTTAAAATCCATGCACGCATTTCTAAAAGTCGTACGACATTGTTTCACCATTTCGGAGGGATGTTGCACCTAGCACCGTGGATGTTGCACCCTGTAGATATCGAATATTTGGACGGCCATAACTTCTGGCTCGTTTAGAGTTACGGGAGCCATAACCTGTCAAAACGAAGGCCTCGATGAGTTCTACGGCTTTCACAGCTTTCAGCTATCAACGGATAGATTAATGCCCAAAAATGACAACCCGAATCTCAATCGGGTCTCGTAAGTTTTTTACCCTTCGTTTTTTCGACACGTGGATTTTTACGGTAAAACGGGATTACGGTGCCCCGTCTTCGACTTCCCATCGCTGGAGAGTGGTGCACCATGGTACCGTTCCGTTTCAAATCCATGAACGCATTTCTAAAAGGCCGTACGGCACTGTTTCACCATTTCGGACGGATGTTGAACCTTGCACCGTGGATGTTGCACCCTGTAGATATCGATTATTCGGACGGCCATAACTTCTGGCTCGTTTAGAGTTACGGGAGCCATATTCTGTCAAAACGAAGACCTCGATGAGTTCTACGGCTTTGACAGCTTTCAGCCGTCAACGGATAGATTAATGCCCAAAAAGGACAACCCGAATCTCAATCGGGTCTCGTAAGTTTTTTACCCTTCGTTTTTTCGACACGTGGATTTTTACGGTAAAACGGGATTACCATGGACCGTCTTCGACTTCCCATCGCTGAAGAGTGATGACCATGGAACTGTTCCGTTTCAAATCCATGCACGCATTTCTAAAAGTCGTACGACACTGTTTCTCCATTTCGAACGGATGTTGCACCTTGCACCGTGGACGTTGCACCCTATAGATATCGATTATTCGGACGGCCATAACTTCTGGCTCGTTTAGAGTTACGGGAGCCATAACCTGTCAAAACGAAGGCCTCGATGAGTTCTACGGCTTTGACAGCTTTCAGCCGTCAACGGATAGATTAATGCCTAAAAAGGACAACCCGAATCTCAATCGGGTCTCGTAAGTTTTTTACCCTTCGTTTTTTCGACACGCGGATTTTTACGGTAAACGGGATTACCGTGGCCCGTCTTCGACTTCCCATCGCTGAAGAGTGGTGCACCATGGTACTGTTCCGTTTCAAATCCATGCACGCATTTCTAAAAGTCGTACGGCACTGTTTCGCCATTCCGGACGGATGTTGCACCTTGCACCGTGGATGTTGCACCCTGTTGATATCGATTATTCGGACGGCCATAACTTCTGGCTCGTTTAGAGTTGCGGGAGCCATAACCTGTCAAAACGAAGGCCTCGATGAGTTCTACGGCTTTGACAGCTTTCAGCCGTCAACGGATATATTAATGCCCAAAAAGAACAACCCGAATCTCAATCGGGTCTCGTAAGTTTTTTACCCTTCGTTTTTTCGACACGTGGATTTTTACGGTAAAACGGGATTACGGTGGCTGGTCTTCGATTTACCATCGCTGGAGAGTGGTGCACCATGGTACTGCTCCGTTTCAAATCCATGCACGCATTTCTAAAGGTCATACGGCACTGTTTCTCCATTTCGGACGGATGTTGCACCTTGCACCGTGGATGTTGCACCCAGTAGATATCGATTATTCGGACGGCCATAACTTCTGGCTCGTTTAGAGTTACGGGAGCCATAATCTGTCAAAACGAAGGCCTCGATGAGTTCTATGGCTTTGACAGCATTCAGCCGTCAACGGATAGATTAATGCCCAAAAAGGACAACCCGAATCTCAATCGGGTCTCGTAAGTTTTTTACCCTTTGTTTTTTCGACACGTGGATTTTTACGGTAAAACGGGATTACCTTGGCCCGTCATCGACTTCCCATCGCTGAAGAGTGGTGCACCATGGTACTGTTTCGCTTCAAATCCATGCACGCATTTCTAAAAGTCGTACGGCACTGTTTCGCCATTTCGGACGGATGTTAAACCTTGCACCGTGGATGTTGCACCCTGTAGATATCGATTATTCGGACGGCCATATCTTCTGGCTCGTGTAGAGTTACGGGAGCCATAGCCTGTCAAGACGAAGGCCTCGATGAGTTCTACGGCTTTGACAGCTTTCAGCCATCAACGGATAGATTAATGCCCAAAGAGGACAACCCGAATCTCAATCGGGTCTCGTAAGTTTTTTACCCTTCGTTTTTTCGACACGTGGATTTTTACGGTAAAACGGGATTACAGTGGCTGGTCTTCGATTTACCATCACTGGAGAGTGGTGCACCATGGTACTGTTCCGTTTCAAATCCATGCACGCATTTCTAAAAGTCGTACGGCACTGTTTCGCCATTTCGGACGGATGTTGCAACTTGCACCGTGGATGTTGCACCCTGTAGATATCTATTATTCTGACGGCCATAACTTCTGGCTCGTTTAGAGTTACGGGAGCCATAACCTGTCAAAACGTAGTACTCGATGAGTTCTATGGCTTTGACAGCTTTCAGCCGTCAACGGATATATTAATGCCCAAAAAGGACAACCCGAATCTCAATCGGGTCTCGTAAGTTTTTTACCCTTCGTTTTTTCGACACGTGGATTTTTACGGTAAAACGGGATTACGGTGGCTGGTCTTCGATTTACCATCGCTGGAGAGTGGTACACCGTGGTACTATTCCATTTCAAACCCATGCACGCATTTCTAAAGGCCGTACGACACTGTTTTGCCATTTCGGACGGATGTTGCACCTTGCACCGTGGATGTTGCACCCTGTAGATATCGATTATTCGGACGGCCATAACTTCTGGCTCGTTTAGAGTTATGTGAGCCATAACATGTCAAAACGAAGGCCTCGATGAGTTCTACGACTTTGACAGCTTTCGGCCGTCAACGGATAGATTAATGCCCAAAAGGGACAACCCGAATCTCAATCGGGTCTCGTAAGTTTTTTACCCTTCATTTTTTCGACACGTGGATTTTTACGGTAAAACGGGATTACCGTGGCCCGTCTTCGACTTCCCATCGCTGGAGAGTGGTGCACCATGGTACTGTTCCATTTCAAATCCGTGCACGCAATTCTAAAAGTCGTACGGCACTGTTTCGCCATTTCGGACGGATGTTGCACCTTGCACCGTGGATGTTGCACCCTGTAGATATCGATTATTCGGACGGCCGTAACTTCTGGCTCGTTTAAAGTTACGGGAGCCATAACCTGTCAAAACGAAGGCCTCGATGAGTTCTACGGCTTTCACAGCTTTCAGCCGTCAACGGATAGATTAATGCCCAAAACGGACAACCCGAATCTCAATCGGGTCTCGTAAATTTTTTACCCTTCGTTTTTTCGACACGTGGATTTTTACGGTAAAACGGGATTACGGTGCCCCGTCTTCGACTTCGCATCGCTGAAGAGTGGTGCACCATGGTACTGTTCCGTTTCAAATGCATGCACGCATTTCTAAAGGTCGTACGGCACTGTTTCGCCATTTCGGACGGATGTTGCACCTTGCACCGTGGATGTTGCACCCTGTAGATATCGATTATTCGGACGGTCATAACTTCTAGCTCGTTTAGAGTTACGGGAGCCATAACCTGCCAAAACGAAGATCTCGATGAGCTAACGGCTTCGACAGCTTTGAGCCGTCAACGGATAGATTAATGCCCAAAAAGGACAACCCGAATCTCAATCGGGTCTCGTAAGTTTTTTACCCCTCGTTTTTTCGAGACGTGGATTTTTACGGTAAAACGGGATTACGATGCCCCATCTTAGACTTCCCATCGCTGGAGAGTGGTGCACCATGGTACTGTTCCGTTTCAAATCCATGCACGCATTTCTAAAAGGCCGTACGGCACTGTTTCACCTTTTCAGACGGATGTTGCACCTTGCACCGTGGATGTTGCACCCTGTAGATATCGATTATTCGGACGGCCATAACTTCTGGCTCATTTAGAGTTACGAGAGCCATAACCTGTCAAAACGAAGACCTCGATGAGTTCTACGGCGTTGGTAGATTTCAGCCGTCAACGGATAGATTAATGCCCAAAAAGGACAACCCTAATCTCAATCGGGTCTCGTATGATTTTTACCCTTCGTTTTTTCGACACGTTGATTTTTACGGTAAAACGGGATTACCGTGGCCCGTCTTCGACTTCCCATCGCTGAAGAGTGATCCACCATGGTACTGTTCCGTTTCAAATTCATGCACGCATTTCTAAAGGCCGTACGGCACTGTTTCGCCATTTCGGACGGATGTTGTACCTTGCAACGTGGATGTCGCACCCTGTAGATATCGATAATTCGGATGGCCATAACTTCTGGCTCGTTTATAGTTACGGGAGCCATAACCTGTCAGAACGAAGGCCTCGATGAGTTCTACGGCTTTGACAGCTTTCAGCCGTCAACGGATAGATTAATGCCCAAAAAGGATAACTCGAATCCTGTTCGGGTCTCGTAAGTTTTTTACCCTTCGTTTTTTCGACACGTGGATTTTTACGGTAAAACGGGATTACCGTGGCCCGTCTTCGTCTTCCCATCGCTGAAGAGTGATGCACCATGGAACTGTTCCATTTCAAATCCATGCACGCATTTCTAAAAGTCGTACGGCACTGTTTCTCCATTTCAGACGGATGTTGCACCCTGCACCGTGGATGTTGCACCCTGTAGATATCGATTATTCGGACGGCCATAACTTCTGGCTCATTTAGAGTTACGGGAGCCATAACCTGTCAAAACGAAGGCCTCGATGAGTTCTACGGCTTTGATAGCTTTCAGCCGTCAACGGATAGATTAATGCCCAAACAGGACAACCCGAATCTCAATCGGGTCTCGTAAGTTTTTTACCCTTCGTTTTTTCGACACGTGGATTTTTACGGTAAAACGGGATTACCGTGGCCCGTCTTCGACTTACCACCGCTGAAGAGTGATGCACCATGGTACTGTTCCGTTTCAAATCCACGCATGCATTTCTTAAAGTCGTACGACACTGTTTCTCCATTTCGGACGGATGTTGCACCTTGCACCATGGATGTTGCACCCTGTAGATATCGATTATTCGGAAGGCCATAACTTCTGGCTCGTTTAGAGTTACGGGAGCCATAACCTGTAAAAACGAAGGCCTCGATGAGTTCTACGGCTTTCACAGCTTTCAGCCGTCAACGGATAGATTAATGCCCAAAAAGGACGACCCGAATCTCAATCGATTTCTAAAGCCGTCCGACACTGTTTCTCCATTTCGGACGGATGTTGCACCTTGCACCGTGGATGTTGCACCCTGTAGATATCGATTATTCGGACGGCCAAAACTTCTGGCTCGTTTAGAGTTACGAAAGCCATAACCTGTCAAAACGAAGGCCTCGATGAGTTCTACGGCTTTGACCGCTTTCAACCGTCAACGGATAGATTAATGCCAAAAAAGGACAACCAAAATCTCAATCGGGTCTCGTAAGTTTTTTACCCTTCGTTTTTTCGACACGTGGATTTTTACGGTAAAACGGGATTACCCTACGGCACCGTTTCGCCATTTCGGACGGACGTTTCACCTTGCACCATGGATGTTTCACCCTGTAGATATCGATTATTCGGACGGCCATAACTCCTGTCTCGTTTAGAGTTATGGGATCCATAACCTGTCAAAACGAAGGCCTCGATGAGTTCTACGTCTTTGACAGCTTTCAGCCGTCAACGGATAGATTAATGCCCAAAAAGGACAACCTGAATATCAATCGGGCCTCGTAAGTTTTTTACCCTTCGTTTTTTCGACACGTGGATTTTTACGGTAAAACGGGATTACCGTGGCCCGTCTTCGACTTCCCATCGCTGGAGAGTGGCGCACCATGTTACTGTTCCGTTTAAAATCCATGCACGCATTTCTAAAAGTCGTACGACATTGTTTCACCATTTCGGAGGGATGTTGCACCTAGCACCGTGGATGTTGCACCCTGTAGATATCGAATATTTGGACGGCCATAACTTCTGGCTCGTTTAGAGTTACGGGAGCCATAACCTGTCAAAACGAAGGCCTCGATGAGTTCTACGGCTTTCACAGCTTTCAGCTATCAACGGATAGATTAATGCCCAAAAATGACAACCCGAATCTCAATCGGGTCTCGTAAGTTTTTTACCCTTCGTTTTTTCGACACGTGGATTTTTACGGTAAAACGGGATTACGGTGCCCCGTCTTCGACTTCCCATCGCTGGAGAGTGGTGCACCATGGTACCGTTCCGTTTCAAATCCATGAACGCATTTCTAAAAGGCCGTACGGCACTGTTTCACCATTTCGGACGGATGTTGAACCTTGCACCGTGGATGTTGCACCCTGTAGATATCGATTATTCGGACGGCCATAACTTCTGGCTCGTTTAGAGTTACGGGAGCCATATTCTGTCAAAACGAAGACCTCGATGAGTTCTACGGCTTTGACAGCTTTCAGCCGTCAACGGATAGATTAATGCCCAAAAAGGACAACCCGAATCTCAATCGGGTCTCGTAAGTTTTTTACCCTTCGTTTTTTCGACACGTGGATTTTTACGGTAAAACGGGATTACCATGGACCGTCTTCGACTTCCCATCGCTGAAGAGTGATGACCATGGAACTGTTCCGTTTCAAATCCATGCACGCATTTCTAAAAGTCGTACGACACTGTTTCTCCATTTCGAACGGATGTTGCACCTTGCACCGTGGACGTTGCACCCTATAGATATCGATTATTCGGACGGCCATAACTTCTGGCTCGTTTAGAGTTACGGGAGCCATAACCTGTCAAAACGAAGGCCTCGATGAGTTCTACGGCTTTGACAGCTTTCAGCCGTCAACGGATAGATTAATGCCTAAAAAGGACAACCCGAATCTCAATCGGGTCTCGTAAGTTTTTTACCCTTCGTTTTTTCGACACGCGGATTTTTACGGTAAACGGGATTACCGTGGCCCGTCTTCGACTTCCCATCGCTGAAGAGTGGTGCACCATGGTACTGTTCCGTTTCAAATCCATGCACGCATTTCTAAAAGTCGTACGGCACTGTTTCGCCATTCCGGACGGATGTTGCACCTTGCACCGTGGATGTTGCACCCTGTTGATATCGATTATTCGGACGGCCATAACTTCTGGCTCGTTTAGAGTTGCGGGAGCCATAACCTGTCAAAACGAAGGCCTCGATGAGTTCTACGGCTTTGACAGCTTTCAGCCGTCAACGGATATATTAATGCCCAAAAAGAACAACCCGAATCTCAATCGGGTCTCGTAAGTTTTTTACCCTTCGTTTTTTCGACACGTGGATTTTTACGGTAAAACGGGATTACGGTGGCTGGTCTTCGATTTACCATCGCTGGAGAGTGGTGCACCATGGTACTGCTCCGTTTCAAATCCATGCACGCATTTCTAAAGGTCATACGGCACTGTTTCTCCATTTCGGACGGATGTTGCACCTTGCACCGTGGATGTTGCACCCAGTAGATATCGATTATTCGGACGGCCATAACTTCTGGCTCGTTTAGAGTTACGGGAGCCATAATCTGTCAAAACGAAGGCCTCGATGAGTTCTATGGCTTTGACAGCATTCAGCCGTCAACGGATAGATTAATGCCCAAAAAGGACAACCCGAATCTCAATCGGGTCTCGTAAGTTTTTTACCCTTAGTTTTTTCGACACGTGGATTTTTACGGTAAAACGGGATTACCTTGGCCCGTCATCGACTTCCCATCGCTGAAGAGTGGTGCACCATGGTACTGTTTCGCTTCAAATCCATGCACGCATTTCTAAAAGTCGTACGGCACTGTTTCGCCATTTCGGACGGATGTTAAACCTTGCACCGTGGATGTTGCACCCTGTAGATATCGATTATTCGGACGGCCATATCTTCTGGCTCGTGTAGAGTTACGGGAGCCATAGCCTGTCAAGACGAAGGCCTCGATGAGTTCTACGGCTTTGACAGCTTTCAGCCATCAACGGATAGATTAATGCCCAAAGAGGACAACCCGAATCTCAATCGGGTCTCGTAAGTTTTTTACCCTTCGTTTTTTCGACACGTGGATTTTTACGGTAAAACGGGATTACAGTGGCTGGTCTTCGATTTACCATCACTGGAGAGTGGTGCACCATGGTACTGTTCCGTTTCAAATCCATGCACGCATTTCTAAAAGTCGTACGGCACTGTTTCGCCATTTCGGACGGATGTTGCAACTTGCACCGTGGATGTTGCACCCAGTAGATATCGATTATTCGGACGGCCATAACTTCTGGCTCGTTTAGAGTTACGGGAGCCATAATCTGTCAAAACGAAGGCCTCGATGAGTTCTATGGCTTTGACAGCATTCAGCCGTCAACGGATAGATTAATGCCCAAAAAGGACAACCCGAATCTCAATCGGGTCTCGTAAGTTTTTTACCCTTCGTTTTTTCGACACGTGGATTTTTACGGTAAAACGGGATTACCGTGGCCCGTCATCGACTTCCCATCGCTGAAGAGTGGTGCACCATGGTACTGTTTCGTTTCAAATCCATGCACGCATTTCTAAAAGTCGTACGGCACTGTTTCGCCATTTCGGACGGATGTTAAACCTTGCACCGTGGATGTTGCACCCTGTAGATATCGATTATTCGGACGGCCATAACTTCTGGCTCGTTTAGAGTTACGGGAGCCATAACCTGTCAAGACGAAGGCCTCGATGAGTTCTACGGCTTTGACAGCTTTCAGCCATCAACGGATAGATTAATGCCCAAAAAGGACAACCCGAATCTCAATCGGGTCTCGTAAGTTTTTTACCCTTCGTTTTTTCGACACGTGGATTTTTACGGTAAAACGGGATTACTTTGCCCCGTCTTCGACTTCGCATCGCTGGAGAGTGGTGCACCATGGTACTGTTCCATTTCAAATACGTGCACGCATTTCTAAAGGTCGTACGGCACTGTTTCGCCATTTCGGACGGATGTAGCACCTTGCACCGTTGATGTTGCACCCTGTAGATATCGATTATTCGGACGGCCATAACTTCTGGCTCATTTAGAGTTACGGGAGCCATATCCTGTCAAAACGAAGACCTCGATGAGTTCTACGGCTTTGACAGCTTTCAGCCGTCAACGGATATACTAATGCCCAAAAAGGACAACCCGAATCTCAATCGGGTCTCGTATGTTTTTTACCCTTCGTTTTTTCGACACGTTGATTTTTACGGTAAAACGGGATTACGGTGCCCCGTCTTCGACTTCGCATCGCTGAAGAGTGGTGCACCATGGTACTGTTCCGTTTCAAATACATGCACGCATTTCTAAAGGTCGTACGACACTGTTTCGCCATTTCGGACGGATGTTGCACCTTGCACCGTGGATGTTGCACCCTGTAGATATCGATTATTCGGACGGTCATAACTTCTGGCTCGTTTAGAGTTACGGTAGCCATAACCTGCCAAAACGAAGATCTCGATGAGTTAACGGCTTTGACAGCTTTCAGCCGTCAACGGATAGATTAATGCCCAAAAAGGACAAACCGAATCTCAATCGGGTCTCGTAAGTTTTTTACCCTTCATTTTTTCGACACGTGGATTTTTACGGTAAAACGGGATTACGATGCCCCGTCTTCGACTTCCCATCGCTGGAGAGTGGTGCACCATGGTACTGTTCCGTTTCAAATCCATGCACGCATCTCTAAAAGGTCGTACGGCACTGTTTCACCTTTTCAGACGGATGTTGCACCTTGCACCGTGGATGTTGCACCCTGTAGATATCGATTATTCGGACGGCCATAACTTCTGGCTCATTTAGAGTTACGAGAGCCATAACCTGTCAAAACGAAGACCTCGATGAGTTCTACGGCTTTGACAGATTTCAGCCGTCAACGGATAGATTAATGCCCAAAAAGGACAACCCGAATCTCAATCGGGTCTCGTAAGTTTTTTACCCTTCGTTTTTTCGACACGTTGATTTTTACGGTAAAACGGGATTACCGTGGCCCGTCTTCGACTTCCCATCGCTGAAGAGTGATGCACCATGGTACTGTTCCGTTTCAAATCCATGCACGCATTTCTAAAGGTCGTACGACACTGTTTCGCCATTTCGGACGGATGTTGCACCTTGCACCGTGGATGTTGCACCCTGTAGATATCGATTATTCGGACGGCCATAACTTCTGGCTCGTTTAGAGTTACGTGAGCCATAACATGTCAAAACGAAGGCCTCGATGAGTTCTACGACTTTGACAGCTTTCAGCCGTCAACGGATAGATTAATGCCCAAAAAGGACAACCCGAATCTCCATCGGGTCTCGTAAGATTTTTACCCTTCGTTTTTTCGACACGTGGATTTTTACGGTAAAACGGGATTACCGTGGCCCGTCTTCGACTTCCCATCGCTGGAGAGTGGTGCACCATGGTACTGTTCCGTTTCAAATCCATGCACGCATTTCTAAAAGTCGTACGGCACTGTTTCGCCATTTCGGACGGATGTTGCACCTTGCACCGTGGATGTTGCACCTTGTAGATATCGATTATTCGGACGGCCGTAACTTCTGGCTCGTTTATAGTTACGGGAGCCATAACCCGTCAAAACGAAGGCCTCGATGAGTTCTACGGCTTTCAGAGATTTCAGCCGTCAACGGATAGATTAATGCCCAAAAAGGACAACCCGAATCTCAATAGGGTCTCGTAAATTTTTTACCCTTCGTTTTTTCGACACGTGGATTTTTACGGTAAAACGGGATTACGTTGCCCCGTCTTCGACTTCGCATCGCTGAAGAGTGGTGCACCTTGGTACTGTTCTGTTTCAAATACGTGCACGCATTTCTAAAGGTCGTACGGCACTGTTTCGCCATTTCGGACGGATGTTGAACCTTGCACCGTGGATGTTGCACCCTGTAGATATCGATTATTCGAACGGCCATAACTTCTGGCTCGTTTAGAGTTACGAGACCCATATCCTGTCAAAACGAAGATCTCGATGAGTTCTACGGCTTTGACAGCTTTCAGCCGTCAACGGATAGATTAATGCCCAAAAAGGACAACCCGAATCTCAATCGGGTCTCGTAAGTTTTTTACCCTTCGTTTTTTCGACACGTGGATTTTTACGGTAAAACGGGATTACCGTGGCCCGTTTTCGACTTCCCATCGCTGAAGAGTGATGACCGTGGAACTGTTCCGTTTCAAATCCATGCACGCATTTCAAAAAGTCGTACGACACTGTTTCTCCATTTCGGACGGATGTTGCACCTTGCACCGTGGATGTTGCACCCTGTAGATATCGATTATTCGGACGGCCATAACTTCTGGATCGTTTAGATTTACGGGAGCCATAACCTGTCAAAACGAAGGCCTCGATGAGTTCTACGGCTTTGACAGCTTTCAACCGTCAACGGATAGATTAATGCCTAAAAAGGACAACCCGAATCTCAATCGGGTCTCGTAAGTTTTTTACCCTTCGTTTTTTCGACACGTGGATTTTTACGGTAAACGGGATTACCGTGGCCCGTCTTCGACTTCCCATCGCTGAAGAGTGGTGCACCATGGTGCTGTTCCGTTTCAAATCCATGCACGCATTTCTAAATGTCGTACGGCACTGTTTCGCCATTCCGGACGGATGTTGCACCTTGCACCGTGGATGTTGCACCTGTTGATATCGATTATTCGGACGGCCATAACTTCTGGCTCGTTTAGAGTTGCGGGAGCCATAACCTGTCAAAACGAAGGCCTCGATGAGTTCTACGGCTTTGACAGCTTTCAGCCGTCAACGGATATATTAATGCCCAAAAAGGACAACCGGAATCTCAATCGGGTCTCGTAAGTTTTTTACCCTTCGTTTTTTCGACACGTGGATTTTTACGGTAAAACAGGATTACGGTGGCTGGTCTTCGATTTACCATCGCTGGAGAGTGGTGCACCATGGTACTGTTCCGTTTCAAATCCATGCACGCATTTCTAAAGGTCGTACGGCACTGTTTCGCCATTTCGGACGGATGTTGCACCTTGCACCATGAATGTTGCACCCTGTAGATATCGATTATTCGGACGGTCATAACTTCTGGCTCGTTTAGAGTTACGGGAGCCATAATCTGTCAAAACGAAGGCCTCGATGAGTTCTACGGCTTTGACAGCTTTCAGCCGTCAACGGATAGATTAATGCCCAAAAAGGACAACCCGAATCTCAATCGGGTCTCGTAAGTTTTTTACCCTTCGTTTTTTCGACACGTGGATTTTTACGGTAAAACGGGATTACCGTGGCCCGTCATCGACTTCCCATCGCTGAAGAGTGGTGCACCATGGTACTGTTTCGTTTCAAATCCATGCACGCATTTCTAAAAGTCGTACGGCACTGTTTCGCCATTTCCGACGGATGTTAAACCTTGCACCGTGGATGTTGCACCATGTAGATATCGATTATTCGGACGGCCATAACTTCTGGCTCGTTTAGAGTTACGTGAGCCATAACCTGTCAAGACGAAGGCCTCGATCAGTTCTACGGCTTTGACAGCTTACAGCCATCAACGGATAGATTAATGCCCAAAAAGGACAACCCGAATCTCAATCGGGTCTCGTAAGTTTTTTACCCTTCGTTTTTTCGACACTTGGATTTTTACGGTAAAACGGGATTCCGGTGGCTGGTCTTCGATTTACCATCGCTGGAGAGTGGTGCACCGTGGTACTGTTCCGTTTCAAATCCATGCACGCATTTCTAAAAGTCGTACGGCACTGTTTCGCCATTTCGGACGGATGTTGCAACTTGCACCGTGGATGTTGCACCCTGTAGATATCTATTATTCTGACGGCCATAACTTCTGGCTCGTTTAGAGTTACGGGAGCCATAACCTATCAAAACGAAGTACTCGATGAGTTCTATGGCTTTGACAGCTTTCAGCCGTCAACGGATATATTAATGCCCAAAAAGGACAACCCGAATCTCAATCGGGTCTCGTAAGTTTTTTACCCTTCATTTTTTCGACACGTGGATTTTTACGGTAAAACGGGATTACGGTGGCTGGTCTTCGATTTACCATCGCTGGAGAGTGGTGCACCGTGGTACTGTTCCATTTCAAATCCATGCACGCATTTCTGAAGGTCGTACGACACTGTTTCGCCATTTCGGACGGATGTTGCACCTTGCACCGTGGATGTTGCACCCTGTAGATATCGATTATTCGGACGGCCATAACTTCTGGCTCGTTTAGAGTTACGTGAGCCATAACATGTCAAAACGAAGGCCTCGATGATTTTTACGACTTTGACAGCTTTCAGCCGTCAATGGATAGATTAATGCCCAAAAAGGACAGCCCGAATCTCAATCGGGTCTCGTAAGATTTTTACCCTTCGTTTTTTCGACACGTGGATTTTTACGGTAAAACGGGATTACCGTGGCCCGTCTTCGACTTCCCATCGCTGGAGAGTGGTGCACCATGGTACTGTTCCATTTCAAATCCATGCACGCATTTCTAAAAGTCGTACGGCACTGTTTCGCCATTTCGGACGGATGTTGCACCTTGCACCATGGATGTTGCACCCTGTAGATATCGATTATTCGGACGGCCGTAACTTCTGGCTCGTTTAAAGTTACGGGAGCCATAACCTGTCAAAACGAAGGCCTCGATGAGTTCTACGGCTTTCACAGCTTTCAGCCGTCAACGGATAGATTAATGCCCAAAAAGGACAACCCGAATCTCAATCGGGTCTCGTAAATTTTTCACCCTTCGTTTTTTCGACACGTGGATTTTTACGGTAAAACGGGATTACGGTGCCCCGTCTTCGACTTCGCATCGCTGAAGAGTGGTGCACCATGGTACTGTTCCGTTTCAAATACATGCACGCATTTCTAAAGGTCGTACGGCACTGTTTCGCCATTTCGGACGGATGTTGCACCTTGCACCGTGGATGTTGCACCCTATAGATATCGATTATTCGGACGGTCATAACTTCTGGCTCGTTTAGAGTTACGGGAGCCATAACCTGCCAAAACTAAGATCTCGATGAGTTAACGGCTTTAACAGCTTTCAGCCGTCAACGGATAGATTAATGCCCAAAAAGGACAACCCGAATCTCAATCGGGTCTCGTAAGTTTTTTACCCTTCGTTTTTTCGACACGTGGATTTTTACGGTAAAACGGGATTACGATGCCCCGTCTTCGACTTCCCATCGCTGGAGAGTGGTGCACCATGGTACTGTTCCGTTTCAAATCCATGCACGCATTTCTAAAAGGCCGTACGGCACTGTTTCACCTTTTCAGACGGATGTTGCACCTTGCACCGTGGATGTTGCACCCTGTAGATATCGATTATTCGGACGGCCATAACTTCTGGCTCATTTAGAGTTACGAGAGCCATAACCTGTCAAAACGAAGACCTCGATGAGTTCTACGGCTTTGATAGATTTCAGCCGTCAACGGATAGATTAATGCCCAAAAAGGACAACCCGAATCACAATCGGGTCTCGTATGTTTTTTACCCTTCGTTTATTCGACACGTTGATTTTTACGGTAAAACGGGATTACCTTGGCCCGTCTTCGACTTCCCATCGCTGAAGAGTGATGCACCATGGTACTGTTTCGTTTCAAATCCATGCACGCATTTCTCAAGGTCGTACGACACAGTTTCGCCATTTCGGACGGATGTCGCACCTTGCACCGTGGATGTTGCACCCTGTAGATATCGATTATTCGGACGGCCATAACTTCTGGCTCGTTTAGAGTTACGTGAGCCATAACATGTCAAAACGAAGGCCTCGATGAGTTCTACGACTTTGACAGCTTTCAGCCGTCAGCGGATAGATTAATGCCCAAAAAGGACAACCCGAATCTCCATCGGGTCTCGTAAGATTTTTACCCTTCGTTTTTTCGACACGTGGATTTTTACGGTAAAACGGGATTACCGTGGCCCGTCTTCGACTTCCCATCGCTGGAGAGTGGTGCACCATGGTACTGTTCCGTTTCAAATCCATGCACGCATTTCTAAAGGTCGTACGGCACTGTTTCGCCATTTCGGACGGATGTTGCACCTTGCACCATGAATGTTGCACCCTGTAGATATCGATTATTCGGACGGTCATAACTTCTGGCTCGTTTAGAGTTACGGGAGCCATAATCTGTCAAAACGAAGGCCTCGATGAGTTCTACGGCTTTGACAGCTTTCAGCCGTCAACGGATAGATTAATGCCCAAAAAGGACAACCCGAATCTCAATCGGGTCTCGTAAGTTTTTTACCCTTCGTTTTTTCGACACGTGGATTTTTACGGTAAAACGGGATTACCGTGGCCCGTCATCGACTTCCCATCGCTGAAGAGTGGTGCACCATGGTACTGTTTCGTTTCAAATCCATGCACACATTTCTAAAAGTCGTACGGCACTGTTTCGCCATTTCCGACGGATGTTAAACCTTGCACCGTGGATGTTGCACCATGTAGATATCGATTATTCGGACGGCCATAACTTCTGGCTCGTTTAGAGTTACGTGAGCCATAACCTGTCAAGACGAAGGCCTCGATGAGTTCTACGGCTTTGACAGCTTACAGCCATCAACGGATAGATTAATGCCCAAAAAGGACAACCCGAATCTCAATCGGGTCTCGTAAGTTTTTTACCCTTCGTTTTTTCGACACTTGGATTTTTACGGTAAAACGGGATTCCGGTGGCTGGTCTTCGATTTACCATCGCTGGAGAGTGGTGCACCGTCGTACTGTTCCGTTTCAAATCCATGCACGCATTTCTAAAAGTCGTACGACACTGTTTCGCCATTTCGGACGGATGTTGCAACTTGCACCGTGGATGTTGCACCCTGTAGATATCTATTATTCTGACGGCCATAACTTCTGGCTCGTTTAGAGTTACGGGAGCCATAACCTATCAAAACGAAGTACTCGATGAGTTCTATGGCTTTGACAGCTTTCAGCCGTCAACGGATATATTAATGCCCAAAAAGGACACCCCGAATCTCAATCGGGTCTCGTAAGTTTTTTACCCTTCATTTTTTCGACACGTGGATTTTTACGGTAAAACGGGATTACGGTGGCTGGTCTTCGATTTACCATCGCTGGAGAGTGGTGCACCGTGGTACTGTTCCATTTCAAATCCATGCACGCATTTCTGAAGGTCGTACGACACTGTTTCGCCATTTCGGACGGATGTTGCACCTTGCACCGTGGATGTTGCACCCTGTAGATATCGATTATTCGGACGGCCATAACTTCTGGCTCGTTTAGAGTTACGTGAGCCATAACATGTCAAAACGAAGGCCTCGATGATTTTTACGACTTTGACAGCTTTCAGCCGTCAATGGATAGATTAATGCCCAAAAAGGACAGCCCGAATCTCAATCGGGTCTCGTAAGATTTTTACCCTTCGTTTTTTCGACACGTGGATTTTTACGGTAAAACGGGATTACCGTGGCCCGTCTTCGACTTCCCATCGCTGGAGAGTGGTGCACCATGGTACTGTTCCATTTCAAATCCATGCACGCATTTCTAAAGGTCGTACGGCACTGTTTCGCCATTTCGGACGGATGTTGCACCTTGCACCGTGGATGTTGCACCCTGTAGATATCGATTATTCGGACGGCCGTAACTTCTGGCTCGTTTAAAGTTACGGGAGCCATAACCTGTCAAAACGAAGGCCTCGATGAGTTCTACGGCTTTCACAGCTTTCAGCCGTCAACGGATAGATTAATGCCCAAAAAGGACAACCCGAATCTCAATCGAGTCTCGTAAATTTTTCACCCTTCGTTTTTTCGACACGTGGATTTTTACGGTAAAACGGGATTACCGTGGCCCGTCATCGACTTCCCATCGCTGAAGAGTGGTGCACCATGGTACTGTTTCGTTTCAAATCCATGCACGCATTTTTAAAAGTCGTACGGCACTGTTTCGCCATTTCGGACCGATGTTAAACCTTGCACCGTGGATGTTGCACCCTGTAGATATCGATTATTCGGACGGCCATAACTTCTGGCTCGTTTAGAGTTACGGGAGCCATAACCTGTGAAGACGAAGGCCTCGATGAGTTCTACGGCTTTGACAGCATTCAGCCATCAACAGATAGATTAATGCCCAAAAAGGACAACCCGAATCTCAATCGGGTCTCGTAAGTTTTTTACCCTTCGTTTTTTCGACACGTGGATTTTTACGGTAAAACGGGATTCCGGTGGCTGGTCTTCGATTTACCATCGCTGGAGAGTGGTGCACCATGGTACTGTTCCGTTTCAAATCCATGCACGCATTTCTAAAAGTCGTACGGCACTGTTTCGCAATTTCGGACGGATGTTGCAACTTGCACCGTGGATGTTGCACCCTGTAGATATGTATTATTCTGACGGCCATAACTTCTGGCTCGTTTAGAGTTACGGGAGCCATAACCTGTCAAAACGAAGTACTCGATGAGTTCTATGGCTTTGACAGCTTTCAGCCGTCAACGGATATATTAATGCCCAAAAAGGACAACCCGAATCTCAATCGGGTCTCGTAAGTTTTTTATCCTTCATTTTTTCGACACGTGGATTTTTACGGTAAAACGGGATTACGGTGGCTGGTCTTCGATTTACCATCGCTGGAGAGTGGTGCACCGTGGTATTGTTCCATTTCAAATCCATGCACGCATTTCTAAAGGTCGTGCGACACTGTTTTGCCATTTCGGACGGATGTTGCACCTTGCACCGTGGATGTTGCACCCTGTAGATATCGATTATTCGGACGGCCATAACTTCTGGCTCGTTTAGAGTTACGTGAGCCATAACATGTCAAAATGAAGGCCTCGATGAGTTCTACGACTTTGACAGCTTTCAGCCGTCAATGGATAGATTAATGCCCAAAAAGGACAACCCGAATCTCAATCGGGTCTCGTAAGATTTTTACCCTTCGTTTTTTCAACACGTGGATTTTTACGGTAAAACGGGATTACCGTGGCCCGTCATCGACTTCCCATCGTTGAAGAGTGGTGCACCATGGTACTGTTTCGTTTCAAATCCATGCACGCATTTCTAAAAGTCGTACGGCACTGTTTCGCCATTTCGGACGGATGTTAAACCTTGCACCGTGGATGTTGCACCCTGTAGATATCGATTATTCGGACGGCCATAACTTCTGGCTCGTTTAGAGTTACGGGAGCCATAACCTGTCAAAACGAAGGCCTCGATGAGTTCTACGGCTTTGATAGCTTTCAGCCGTCAACGGATAGAGTAATGCCCAAAAAGGACAACCCGAATCTCAATCGGGTCTCGTAAGTTTTTTACCCTTCGTTTTTTCGACACGTGGATTTTTACGGTTAAAGCGGGATTATGGTGCCCCATCTTCGACTTCGCATCGCTGAAGAGTGGTGCACCATGGTACTGTTCCGTTTCAAATACATGCACGCATTTCTAAAGGTCGTACGGCACTGTTTCGCCATTTCGGACGGATGTTGCACCTTGCACCGTGGATGTTGCACCCTGTAGATATCGATTATTCGGACGGTCATAACTTCTGGCTCGTTTAGAGTTACGGGAGCCATAACCTGCCAAAACGAAGATCTCGATGAGTTAACGGCTTTGACAGCTTTCAGCCGTCAACGGATAGATTAATGCCCAAAATGGACAACCCGAATCTCAATCGGGTCTCGTAAGTTTTTTACCCTTCGTTTTTTCGACACGTGGATTTTTACGGTAAAACGGGTTTACGATGCCCCGTCTTCGACTTTCCATCGCTGGAGAGTGGTGCACCATGGTACTGTTCCGTTTCAAATCCATGCACGCATTTCTAAAAGGCCGTACGGCACTGTTTCACCTTTTCAGACGGATGTTGCACCTTGCACCGTGGATGTTGCATCCTGTAGATATCGATTATTCGGACGGCCATAACTTCTGGCTCATTTAGAGTTACGAGAGCCATAACCTGTCAAAACGAAGATCTCGATGAGTTCTACGGCTTTGACAGATTTCAGCCGTCAATGGATAGATTAATGCCCAAAAAGGACAACCCGAATCTCAATCGGGTCTCGTATGTTTTTTACCCTTCGTTTTTTCGACACGTTGATTTTTACGGTAAAACGGGATTACCGTGGCCCGTCTTCGACTTCCCATCGCTGAAGAGTGATGCACCATGGTACTGTTTCGTTTCAAATTCATGCACGCATTTCTAAAGGCCGTACGGCACTGTTTCGCCATTTCGGACGGATGTTGTACCTTGCAACGTGGATGTCGCACCCTGTAGATATAGATAATTCGGATGGCCATAACTTCTGGCTCGTTTATAGTTACGGGAGCCATAACCTGTCAGAACGAAGGCCTCGATGAGTTCTACGGCTTTGACAGCTTTCAGCCGTCAACGGATAGATTAATGCCCAAAAAGGACAACCCGAATCCCGTTCGGGTCTCGTAATTTTTTTACCCTTCGTTTTTTCGACACGTGGATTTTTACGGTAAAACGGGATTACCGTGGCCCGTCTTCGTCTTCCCATCGCTGAAGAGTGATGCACCATGGAACTGTTCCACTTCAAATCCATGCACGCATTTCTAAAAGTTGTACGGCACTGTTTCTCCATTTCAGACGGATGTTGCACCCTGCACCGTGGATGTTGCACCCAGTAGATATCGATTATTCGGACGGCCATAACTTCTGGCTCATTTAGAGTTACGGGAGCCATAATCTGTCAAAACGAAGGCCTCGATGAGTTCTACGGCTTTGATAGCTTTCAGCCGTCAACGGATAGATTAATGCCCAAAAAGGACAACCCGAATCTCAATCGGGTCTCGTAAGTTTTTTACCCTTCGTTTTTTCGACACGTGGATTTTTACGGTAAAACGGGATTACCGTGGCCCGTCTTTGACTTCCCATCGCTGAAGAGTGATGCACCATGGTACTGTTCCGTTTCAAATGCATGCATGCATTTCTTAAAGTCGTACGACACTGTTTCTCCATTCCGGACGGATGTTGCACCTTGCACCATGGATGTTGCACCCTGTAGATATCGATTATTCGGACGGCCATAACTTCTGGCTCGTTTAGAGTTACGGGAGCCATAACCTGTCAAAACGAAGGCCTCGATGAGTTCTACGGCTTTCACAGCTTTCAGCCGTCAACGGATAGATTAATGCCCAAAAAGGACAACCCGAATCTCAATCGATTTCTAAAGCCGTCCGACACTGTTTCTCCATTTCGGACGGATGTTGCACCTTGCACCGTGGATGTTGCACCCTGTAGATATCGATTATTCGGACGGCCATAACTTCTGGCTCGTTTAGAGTTACGGAAGCCATAACCTGTCAAAACGAAGGCATCGATGAGTTCTACGGCTTTGACCGCTTTCAACCGTCAACGGATAGATTAATGCCAAAAAAGGACAACCAAAATCTCAATCGGGTCTCGTAAGTTTTTTACCCTTCGTTTTTTCGACACGTGGATTTTTACAGTAAAACGGGATTACCCTACGGCACTGTTTCGCCATTTCGGACGGATGTTTCACCTTGCACCGTGGATGTTGCACCCTGTAGATATCGATTATTCAGACGACCATAACTTCTGGCTCGTTTAGAGTTACGGGAGCCATAACCTGTCAAAACGAAGGCCTCGATGAGTTCTACGGCTTTGACAGCTTTCAGCCGTCAACGGATAGATTAATGCCCAAAAAGACACAACCTGAATCTCAATCGCGCCTCGTAAGTTTTTTACCCTTCGTTTTTTCGACACGTGGATTTTTACGGTAAAACGGGATTACCATGGCCCGTCTTCGACTTCCCATCGCTGGAGAGTGGCGCACCATGTTACTGTTCCGTTTCAAATCCATGCACGCATTTCTAAAAGTCGTACGGCATTGTTTCGCCATTTCGGACGGATGTTGCACCTTGCACCGTGGATGTTGCACCCTGTAGATATCGATTATTTGGACGGCCATAACTTCTGGCTCGTTTAGAGTTATGGGAGCCATAACCTGTCAAAACGAAGGCCTCGATGAGTTCTACGGCTTTCACAGCTTTCAGCTATCAACGGATAGATTAATGCCCAAAAATGACAACCCGAATCTCAATCGGGTCTCGTAAGTTTTTTACCTTTCGTTTTTTCGACACGTGGATTTTTACGGTAAAACGGGACTACGGTGCCCCGTCTTCGACTTCCCATCGCTGGGGAGTGGTGCACCATGGTACTGTTCCGTTTCAAATCCATGCACGCATTTCTAAAAGGCCGTACGGCACTGTTTCACCATTTTGGACGGATGTTGAACCTTGCACCGTGGATGTTGCACCCTGTAGATATCGATTATTCGGACGGCCATAACTTCTGGCTCGTTTAAGTTACGGGAGCCATATCCTGTCAAAACGAAGACCTTGATGAGTTCTACGGCTTTGACAGCTTTCAGCCGTCAACGGATAGATTAATGCCCAAAAAGGACAACCCGAATCTCAATCGGGTCTCGTAAGTTTTTTACCCTTCGTTTTTTCGAAACGTGGATTTTTACAGTAAAACGGGATTACCGTGGCCCGTCTTTGACTTCCCATCGCTGAAGAGTGATGACCATGGAACTGTTCCGTTTCAAATCCATGCACGGATTTCTAAAAGTCGTACGACACTGTTTCTCCATTTCGGACGGATGTTGCACCTTGCACCGTGGATGTTGCACCCTGTAAATATCGATTATTCGGACGGCCATAATTTCTGGCTCGTTTAGAGTTACGGGAGCCATAACCAGTCAAAACGAAGGCCTCGATGAGTTCTACGGCTTTGACAGCTTTCAGCCGTCAACGGATAGATTAATGCCTAAAAACGACAACCCGAATCTCAATCGGGTCTCGTAAGTTTTTTACCCTTCGTTTTTTCGACACGTGGATTTTTACGGTAAACGGGATTACCGTGGCCCGTCTTCGACTTCCCATCGCTGAAGAGTGGTGCACCATGGTACTGTTCCGTTTCAAATCCATGCACACATTTCTAAAAGTCGTACGGCACTGTTTCGCCTTTTCGGACGGATGCTGCACCTTGCACCGTGGATGTTGCACCCTGTTGATATCGATTATTCGGACGGCCATAACTTCTGGCTTGTTTAGAGTTGCGGGAGCCATGACCTATCAAAACGAAGGCCTCGATGAGTTCTACGGCTTTGACAGCTTTCAGCCGTCAACGGATATATTAATGCCCAAAAAGGACAACCCGAATCTCAATCGGGTCTCGTAAGTTTTTTACCCTTCGTTTTTTCGACACGTGGATTTTTACGGTAAAACGGGATTACGGTGGCTGGTCTTCGATTTACCATCGCTGGAGAGTGGTGCACCATGGTACTGTTCCGTTTCAAATCCATGCACGCATTTCTAAAGGTCGTACGGCACTATTTCGCCATTTCGGATGGATGTTGCACCTTGCACCATGGATGTTGCACCCTGTAGATATCGATTATTCGGACGGCAATAACTTCTGGCTCGTTTAGAGTTACGGGAGCCATAATCTGTCAAAACGAAGGCCTCGATGAGTTCTTCGGCTTTGACAGCTTTCAGCCGTCAACGGATATATTAATGCCCAAAAAGGACAACCCGAATCTCAATCGGGTCTCGTAAGTTTTTTACCCTTCGTTTTTTCGACACGTGGATTTTTACGGTAAAACGGGATTACCGTGGCCCGTCATCGACTTCCCATCGCTGAAGAGTGGTGCACCATGGTACTGTTTCGTTTCAAATCCATGCACGCATTTCTAAAAGTCGTACGACACTGTTTCGCCATTTCGGACGGATGTTAAACCTTGCACCGTGGATGTTGCACCCTGTAGATATCGATTATTCGGACGGCCATAACTTGTGGCCCTTTTAGAGCTACGGAAGCCATAACCTGTCAAGACGAAGGCCTCGATGAGTTCTACGGCTTTGACAGCTTTCAGCCATCAACGGATAGATTAATGCCCAAAAAGGACAACCCGAATCTCAATCGGGTCTCGTAAGTTTTTTACCCTTCGTTTTTTCGACACGTAGATTTTTACGGTAAAACGGGATTACGGTGGCTGGTCTTCAATTTACCATCGCTGGAGAGTGGTGCACCATGGTACTGTTCCATTTCAAATCCATGCACGCATTTCTAAAAGTCGTACGGCACTGTTTCGCCATTTCGGACGGATGTTGCAACTTGCACCGTGGATGTTGCACCCTGTAGATATCAATTATTCTGACGGCCATAACTTCTGGCTCGTTTAGAGTTACGGGAGCCATAACCTGTCAAAACGAAGGCCTCGATGAGTTCTATGGCTTTGACAGCTTTCAGCCGTCAACGGATATATTAATGCCCAAAAAGGACAACCCGAATCTCAATCGGGTCTCGTAAGTTTTTTACCCTTCGTTTTTTCGACACGTGGATTTTTACGGTAAAACGGGATTACGGTGGCTGGTCTTCGATTTACCATCGCTGGAGAGTGGTGCACCGTGGTACTGTTCCATTTCAAATCCATGCACGCATTTCTAAAGGTCGTACGACATTGTTTCTCCATTCCGGACGGATGTTGCACCTTGCACCGTGGATGTTACACCCTGTAGATATCGATTATTCGGACGGCCATAACTTCTGGCTCGTTTAGAGTTACAAAAGCCATAACCTGTCAAAACGAAGGCCTCGACGAGTTCTACGGCTTTGACAGCTTTCAGCCGTCAACGGATAGATTAATGCACAAAAAGGACAACCCGAATCTCAATCGGGTCTCGTAAGTTTTTTACCCTTCGTTTTTTCGACAAGTGGATTTTTACGGTAAAACGGGATTACGGTTCCCCGTCTTCGACTTCACATCGCTGAAGAGTGGTGCACCATGGTACTGTTCCGTTTCAAATCCATGCACGCATTTCTAAAGGTCGTATGGCACTGTTTCGCCATTTCGGACGGATGTTGCACCTTGCACCGTGGATGTTGCACCCTGTAGATATCGATAATTCGGACGGCCATAACTTCTGGCTCGTTTAGAGTTACGGGAGCCATAACCTGTCAAAACGAAGGTCTCGATGAGTTCTACGGCTCTGGCAATTTCCAGCCGTCAACGGATAGATTAATGCCCAAAAAGGACAACCCGAATCTCAATCGGGTCTCGTAAATTTTTTACCCTTCGTGGTTTCGACACGTGGATTTTTACGGTAAAACGGGATTACCGTGGCCCGACTTCGACTTCCCATCATTGTAGAGTGATGCACCATGGTACTGTTCCGTTTCAAATCCATGCACGCATTTCTAAAAGTCGTACGGCACTATTTCCCCATTTCGGACGGATGTTGCACCTTGCACCGTGGATGTTGCACCCTTTAGATATCGATTATTCGGACGGCCATAACTTCTGGCTCGTTTAGAGTTACGGAAGCCATAACCTGTCAAAACGAAGGCCTCGATGAGTTCTACGGCTTTGACAGCTTTCAGCCGTCAACGGATAGATTATTGCCCAAAAAGGACAACTCGAATCTCGATGGGGTCTCGTAAGTTTTTTACCCTTCGTTTTTTCGACACGTGGATTTTTACGGTAAAACGGGATTACGGTAGCTGGTCTTCGATTTACCATCGTTGCAGAGTGGTGCACCATGGTACTGTTCCGTTTCAAATCCATGCACGCATTTCTATAGGGCGTACGACACTGTTTCGCCATTTTGGACGGATGTTGCACCTTGCACCGTGGATGTTGCACCCTATAGATATCGATTATTCGGACGGCCATAACTTCTGGCTCGTTTAGAGTTACAGGAGCCATAACCTGTCAAAACGAAGGCCTCGATGAGTTCTACGGTTTTGACAGCTTTCAGCTGTCAACGGATAGATTAATGCCCAAAAAGTACAACCCGAATCTCAATCGGGTCTCGTAAGTTTTTTACCCTTCGTTTTTTCGACACGTGGATTTTTACGGTAAAACGGGATATCCGTGGCACTCTTCGACTTCCCATTGCTGAAGAGTGGTGCACCATGGTACTGTTCTGTTTCAAATCCATGGACGCATTTCTAAAAGTCGTACGACACTGTTTCGCCATTTCGGACGGATGTTGCACCTTGCACCGTGGATGTTGCACCCTGTAGATATCGATTATTCGGATGGCCATAACTTCTGGCTCGTTTAGAGTTACGGGAGTCATAACCTGTCAAAGCGAAGGCCTCGATGAGTTCTACGGCTCTGACCGTTTCCAGCCGTCAACGGATAGATTAATGCCCAAAAAGGACAACCCGAATCTCAATTGGGTCTCGTAAGTTTTTTACCCTTCGTTTTTTCGACACGTGGATTTTTACGGTAAAACGGGATTACCGTGGCCCGTTTTCGACTTCCCATAGTTGGAGAGTGGTGCACCATGGTACTGTTCCGTTTCAAATCCATGCACGCATTTCTAAAAGGCATACGGCACTGTTTCGCTGTTGGGCGAATTCTCACCCAGAAAATCTCGAGACCAAGAAGTGTCATTTTCACCCGGGTTTGCAACCTCCATTCCATCAGCTCCTATCGGCGATTCGAAAGAACAAGTTCCATTCGGTAGTGAGAGCTCATTCGGCATACAGGTTCATCCGGCTATGCAAGGATATGGGCTCATTCGGCACTCCAAGTTAAGGTCCATCCGGCGTGATAGCATTCGGTATTCCCCCTCATCGCCCTACCACCAAACTTGTTTGGTGCCGGACCAAACACCACCGGACCAAACACCACCGGACCCAACACCACCGGACCAAACACCGCCGAACCAACTCCCAAGGCCATCACCGAATCAAACGAGCACCGAACCACCTCATTACCACCGGTCCATGCATACCACCGGTCCATACCTACCACCGAATGGAGCTCCACCGAACCAGATGATTGCCAGTCCAGGTTGCTTCAGCCCGGGCCCACCAGCAGTTATATACTTCCAAGATCCCTGCCCCCTACCTCATTCTATAAATAGAGGGGCAGGGGTACAACCATGGCAGACAAGTTTGAGAGTTCAAGCAAGGAAGGAACTTTCAAACTACTTTCATATACTTGTATACGAAGCATTGTACTTGTAATCCGAAAGAAAGAAGATAATAACATATAAAGTGGACGTAGGCATATTCCGGCCGAACCACTATAAATCTGCGTGTCTTTTACATTTCAGCCCCTACTTTTATCATATTTACATAACTCTTCTAAACCATTGAAAATCACATATAATCAACTAAATAATACGACTTGGGGGTGTTTGTCCATTTTTTGTGCAAACATTTTTGGTGCTTTCACTGAGAATTGAACTCAGGCTTCATCTTCTCCCACTCAACCTTCTTCCTAACAACATCGCTCGTTACTTAGAAATCATGCCTTCCAAACAGAGAAAGGATGTTAACAGAGGAAAGAACATCACAACTAGCAGCCTTCCAGATCCAGCAATCGTAGATCAGCCCACTTCAACAGCAGTACCAGATGAAAATCAGGAAAATCCAACTGGTCCCGCAACGGAACAACCAATCACTAGGGCAGATCTGGACAGGGTTGTGGCTGAAGTAACTAACTGCTTCACATCCCAACAAGAAACTTTGGTGGACCAACTCATGTCACGCTTAAGGGATGCTGAAGAGTCCAACCGCAACACTGAATCATGGGGTGAATCCCAATCTGGAGGATCTCGGAGGCAACAAAGGTCTTCCCTCTTCGAAGAAGCTATCAACAGGAACAACAACGATAGGGGCCGCGCCCGGACTCAGCCCGAATTCCGACTCGAGAAAGCGCTTGGAACCGAACCCAGTGGGGGAGGCACCAGGCGAGGATCGGATGTAGTTGAGCCAGTCATGCCACCTAATCATAGAAACCCCGCTGAACGGAGCCGAGCTAGGACCCAGCCCGAAGTTGACCCCATGGATATGCTCAAAACAGAACCCCACAGGGGAAGATCAAGGCAGGGAGCAACTGTAGCTGGTCCTAGCGTGCATCCGAGCAGCCAGAGGCAACCACTGGATAATGCTAGAAGTGATAGACTATACCATCCCTACAGGTCATCTGGACGAGATAGATCCCGCAGGGAAGAACCAAGCTCGTTTTTGTCCGCTCCAAATTCTGACGAACGAATGGCATGATTATTCAGAGAATGTGTCCAACGGGAGCAAAGAGACCGGGGAATAGGCGCTAGGGTCACCAGCCCCTTTACCCGAAACATCGAAACTGCTATCACTCCCCGGGAATGGAAAATGCCAACCATGGAACCTTAAAAAGGAACTTCCGACCCGATCATACACTTACAGAGATACACCCAGCATATGCTCATGAGTGGAGCAATAGAAGGAGTATTATGTAAATGCTTTCCGCTATTCCTAGCAGATCTAGCTATCTCCTGGTTCTGCCACCTACTCCAAGGATCCATCAGCTCATGGGAGATGTTGAAAGAAAGGTTTATTAGCCAGTTCCGCATCCATGTGGAACAACCCAAGGATGCTTATTCTCTATCCAATGTCTAACACGGTTCAACGCCGCAGCGGCAGCAGTTCAAGATGCCGATGAAAAACTCACTCTAATGGCCCTCTGTAGTGGTGTACATCCAGACACCAAGTTTGCCAGAAGATTAACTAAGGAAAAACCAGCTACCTTGCCTGATTTCTTCCATGAAGCTGGAAAGTATATGAGACTTGAAGACGCTGCTACGGAGAGGCAGTCAGGGCAACAAGGTAAGACAGTTCAGGACAAGGTTCCCACTGCGGCTAAGGACGCTCGAAGAAATGAATCTAGAGACAATGCTGGGGGCAGGAAGGTCGAAAAGCGCCAATATCGACCAGGACCGAGATTTGACTCCTACACTCCTTTGAATGAAACAATCGAAAACATCTTCCTAGCCACTCAGGGCGAACTCAGATACAAGCGCCCCCCGCATAAGAAAGAGTCGGATAACGCACTCAGGTCCGGAAAGTTCTGTCGCTTCCATGAATCCCACGGACATGACACCAATGAATGCCACCATCTTCGGGACTTGATCGAAGAACACATTAGAAGAAGAAGACTGGAACGCTATGTGAAGGGTCAGAACAGGACTCCAACTCCAGCCAATGAGAACTCAAAGCAACCCCTCCCAGAGGTAGGCGGAGGGAATCGCAACAATCACAACACCAGTGGCTCTAGTCAAGAGAAGATAGTGGTCCTTACCATCTCAGGAGGACCACACATCGCCGACAGAAGTTGGGCAGAGATGGAAAGGTATGGCAAGTCGCTTAGAAATGCAGAATGCTATGTTAACTCCATCACGGAAGAACGCCACCCGAAACGAAAAGAGAGCGACGACATCATATTCAGTAGGCGTGATTTGGAAGGAAGACAGTACCCACATATGGATCCTATGGTCATCTCTGCCTGGTTCGGTCCAGCTAAAGTTTTTCAGATTCTAATAGACACAGGAAGCTCCGTAAATATCCTATTCAAACATGCTTTCGACAAAATGAAGTTATCAATGAAGGATGTATCCCCCTGTGACAAACCATTGCACGGTTTCACTGGAGATGCAAAAATGCCCCTCGGGCAACTTGACCTCTTCGTCGAAATAGGAAGCCATCCCCGCTCCGTTGTGCGAAAACAAACGTTCGTACTAATAGAAAACCACTCGGCTTACAACGCCTTCTTGGGAAGACCAGCCTTGTCTGACTTCCAGATTGTATTAGCCCCCTGGTGCCTGAAAATGAAATTTCCAACAAACAACGGAGTAGGAGAAGTAGAAGGAGATCAAGATGCTGCCCGAGACTGCTACGTAACTGAACTTCGCAATAACCGCAGAAAGGATAAAGGAAAAGGTGCAGAGACTACTCTCTGCATGAAAAGCTTGGAGGCATAGCAACTAAAGAAAGCCCCTCCTCTTCGATACACAAGTGATCCCTTCAATGAACTAGACCCCAGGGATAAAGAGGAGGAGGCTACCGCCGAGCCTACAGAGGCTATGGAATTCGTATCTGTAGATAAGCACGATTCAAGTAAACTATTAAAAATCGGATCTCAGCTAAAAATGGAGTTGAAAGATCAACTCATTGACTTTCTCCGCCACAACTTAGATGTATTTGCGTGGACCCATGCCGATATGACAGGAATCCCCCCCGACATAGCATGCCACATGCTGAACATCGATCCCACCAAGGTGCCAGTAAAACAGAAAAAGAGGAGCATGGGGGCAGAGCGATCAGCAGCCCTTGATGAGGAAGTAAAGAATCTACTTGCTAATGGCTTCATACGGGAAGCCATCTACCCAGAATGGATCGCTAACCCAGTGCTAGTAAAAAAGGCCAATGGAAAGTGGCGAACATGTATTGACTTCTCCAATCTGAATGACGCTTGCCCAAAAGATTGCTTCCCACTTCCCCGAATTGACCAACTTGTGGACAGCACAGCCGGACACGAACTCCTATCTTTTATGGATGCATACTGCGGATATAACCAAATTCCCATGCACGCTCCTGATCAAGACCACACTAGCTTCATCACTGACCGCGGACTATATTGTTACAAAGTCATGCCTTTTGGACTCAAAAATGCTGGAGCTACCTATCAGCGCCTTGTCAACAAGATGTTCGCAGAGCTAATCGGACGAACTATGGAAGTGTATGTGGATGACATGTTGGTAAAGTGCAGGAAAGCCGACGACCATGTAAGCCACCTGGACGAGATGTTTCAAGTACTTCGCCGATATGGAATGAAGCTTAATCCTCTAAAGTGCTCCTTCGGAGTATCATCGGGAAAATTCTTGGGATTTATCGTCCACGCCAGAGGAATCGAAGCAAACCCTGAACAAATCCGGGCTCTAAAAGAAATAAGGATACCCTCCACTCGAAAAGAAATGCAAAGCCTAAACGGAAAGGTGGCCGCCCTAAGCAGATTCATTTCCAAGGCAACCGACAAGTGTGTCCCTTTCTTCGAAGCTCTCAAGAAAGACAAAGGGAGATTCGAGTGGACCGATGAATGCTTAAAAGCCTTCCTCAACCTAATCGAACACCTTCAGAGACCACCAGTACTCTCAACTCCAAATGAAGGTGAAGTGTTATACCTATACCTCGCTGTATCATCTCATGCTCTAAGCGCCGCCTTGGTAAGAGAAGAAGACCGCACACAACGCCCGGTTTACTTTATAAGTAAGAGATTTACAGGGGCAGAGGCCAGATATCCTAAACTAGAGAAATTAGCATATTGTTTATTGATCGCGTCACGAAAACTGCGACACTACTTCCAGTCTCACTCCATCAGGGTTCTAACCGATCAACCGCTAAGACAAGTGCTCCATCGTCCTGACACTTCTGGGCGACTCCTCAAATGGTGCATCGAACTAAGTCAGTATGATATCACCTACCATCCTCGCACCGCTATCAAAGGACAAGCCATGGCCGATTTCATTGCCGAATTCACTACCAACGAAGGCAAGGAACAATCCGAAGTAGCAAAAAACATCAAGTGGAACCTCTTTGTAGATGGAGCATCGAACGAACAAGGCTCGGGGGCAGGAATTGTGATCATCACCCCCAGGGGAAGAAAGTTGTACTATGCATTAAGGTTGGAGTTCACGGCCACTAACAACGATGCTGAATATGAAGCAGTAATAGCGGGATTGGAGCTTGCCCTGGAAATTGGAATCAATTCCTTATGTCTTCATAGTGATTCTCAGCTTATCGTAAACCAGGTACTAGGAGAATTCCAGACTCGAGGAGAACGATTCACAGCATACCTAAAGAAAGCCAAACTGCTGCTCGATCAATTGGACCACTATCTAATCAAACATATTCCTCGAGAAGAGAACCAAGAGGCAGATGAACTTGCAAAGCAAGCTAGTATGAAGAATAGCACCATTTTCGGAACACTAGCCATCTCAAGGCAGCTAGCCCCAAGTTTCAAACCAGTAAATCTGGTAACTGCAATCGAAGAAGGAACCTGGATGACTCCCATCCGGAAATATTTGCAAGATGGCACACTGCCCGACAGGCGTGACGAAGCCAAGAGGATCTTGAGGAAAGTTCCCCATTACACGATACAAGAAGGCATCCTCTATCGGCGTGGCTTCTCTGGCCCCTTATTAAGATGCGTCGCTGGAAGGGAAGCCAAGGAGATCTTATTAAACATCCATCAGGGAGGATGCGGAGATCACACTGGGGGGCAGACTTTGGCAAGGAAGATACTCCGATATGGATATTACTGGCCCACGCTAAACAAAGACGCTCTAGACTTCGTCAAGAAATGCGACAGATGTCAGAAATTTGCCAAGATTCCTCGACTGCCCACAAATGAAATTACTCAAATGACCAGCCCTTGGCCCTTTGCTGTATGGGGAATTGACTTAATTGGCGAACTGCCAACGGGCCGAGGCGGAGCCAAATATGCTGTAGTGGCAGTCGATTATTTCACCAAATGGGTGGAAGCAGAACCTCTAAATAAAATATCTTCAACAAAAGTTATAAACTTCTTGATCAAAAATATTCTGTGCAGGTACGGGGTCCCACTCAAGATCATATCAGACAACGGACTCCAGTTTGACAGCGAAGAATTTGCCGACTGGTGCCAAGAGCATGGAATTCATAAAAGCTTCTCATCAGTAGCTTATCCTCAGGCAAACGGACAAGTTGAAGCTGTCAACAAAATTCTCAAAACCCTAATCAAGAAGAAACTTGAAAAGTCAAAAGGCGCTTGGGTGGACGAACTTCCTACGGCACTATGGGCATACCGCACGTCTTTCAGAACATCAACGGGACATACTCCTTTCTCCTTGGCATATGGATCGGAGGCAATGCTCCCAGTTGAGACTATTGTGCCTTCCCACCGTAGAATCCACTACAACCCAGAAGAAAACGAAGAACTCCTCCTCATGTCTTTGGATCTGATTGAGGAAAGGAGAAACGATGCAGCACTTAAAGCAGCAGCTCACAAACAAAAGGTGGCAGCGCTATACAATTCCAAAGTCAAGCATCGCAGCTTACAAGAAGGAGACCTTGTCCTCAGGCGAATCTTTCCGCGCCCCGAGGCACTAGACCCCATCTGGGACGGACCGTATGTAATTCATAAAGATCTCCACAACGGAGCTTATATTTTGTCAACAGTGGACGGAGAGGTGTTCCAGAGGGCATGGAACATCCGACACCTCCGTCGATACTTTTCTTAACTTGTACTGCCCATATGAAGTGAATTAACAAAGAGAATCAGTGGACGTAGGCACTTTCGTGCCGAACCACTTTAAAAAAATCTTGTCTCTTTTTAGCTTGTTCCTTTAAGTCCTGGCTACTTGTTAAGTTTTATCCCTTTCTGTTGAACAAAATCCTATGGCATCTCCACTCAAGACGCACCGCGGCCTCATCTGGACTAGGCCTAACAGGTACGCTACGATTCTATGCACTCGCCAATGAGATACTTTTGCTCCAGCATCCCTCTGCTGCGGGTTAACTCATTGCACGCCTGCCCTCAAAGCCAACTGTAATGAGCCGATTATAAGTCATCATAAAGGCCGACTATAGCCGATGGCAGCTCATTACGGCGTTCGGCTCGCCGGCAACTGTGAAACTACTTTAAGCCCCAACATAAGGTGTGGCCAGCCAGGGGTAGTTCACGGCCAACGGCACCCACGCTAGCCGGCCACGGTAAATCGAATAATACCCACGATTACGGACCATAATGGTTCGGGTAGTTACCGTGCGCGATCTCGGCTCCGATGTGTCTTAAGTGCGGCTGTGGTAAAAAAGAAAACTCCCCGCGGAGGCGTAAGATGGGTGACAAATGTCTCCAAGACCCACAGCTAGGGAAAGTGACTACAAAACCCGTTTTCCACGAACTTAAGCACATCGACGGCCTTCCGTGACTGGAAGTTTTACTTTTACTATATTTCCATTTCATTTAAATACTTTTCTCCTATCCTGTATAACAAACTCTAAAGTACAGGGAACCAAATAGGAAGCATTCGCTCATAAGAAACTAATTCTGCATACTGGGTGGCAGGGTACTCAGCTATATCCGTGAATAGTTACATAAGACACTCTAAGCTACCGCCTGCGAATGAAACATAAAGGGCGGTACTCTCTTTTCTTGTACATAAATACGTAACTATAGCTTGTTCGTACAATAACATTGCAACACATGAAATTATATTTCTAGCAAAAAACTTAGCATCAAACACAACTAGAATCACAAGCATATACATAGTTATATTTCTCACGCAGCACATCAAGATGACAACAACATTTAAACATAACAACATCAGCTTATATTATAAAATCACACGAAGTTATTCTTTGCAAATAATATTATTATAGTTACATGTCAATGACTAACGTAAACAGTGATAAAAAGAAATAAAAAGGTGGCAGCCGCGTCCACACTCCATCACCAACTTCCCCAGTCTACTTAGCCGCAGGATCAGAGCCCCCAGCATGTGGATCAGGAGTCCCACCTGTCCAGTTCAGAAGAGGAATTCATTAAACGAACAATCAAGTTATGAAAACACGGAAAGGAAAGAAAGGGAAAAGAATAACTCACCAGCATCCGCCGCTTGATCCTCATCATCCAACTGCACGCCCGCTTCCTCTGCAGCAAGCAGCCGCATCCCCTCCTTCACCGCCGCTTGCTCCTCCTTCGAGAACTGGGCAGTAACCGCATCCAAATTGAAAGCCTCTCCGCCTTCCTTACCCGCGTTCACCCTGGCCTCCTCTAAAGACTGGAGATACACCTTGGCCGTCACCCGGGGGTAATCGTCCATCCAAGACAAGCCGCCCTCCTTCCAAGTGTGGAAGTACATGTCCTGCAGCATCTCATCCATCATCCCCTCATTCTCCTCAAACTCCCTCACCCGGGCCTCGGAAGCTTGCAACTTGGCAACGGCAATGTCCCTCTCTGATTGGTATCTCAAGCAGTCCGCCTGGAGAGACCTCCTCATTTCCTCCTCCTTTAACTTGAGGGACCTCCTCATCTCCTCCTTCAACTCGGCCTGAGCCATCTCTGCAGCCTCGAGCCTCCCTGACAACTCCTCTACCCGCTCAAGATCCGCATTTCGAACCTCGTCCACCGTCGTAATGGCCATGTTAATCCGTTCCCTGCAGGCGACCTCCATCTTCCGTAATTCCGCCCTACTGGCCTTCTCCATCGTATCTTTCAGCCGCTTGGAGGCTTCCTCATGCTGAGAAATCTGGATGGCTTGATCGGCGAGCTGCTTGGCCTGATCGGCAACTTTTAACCTCAACCGAATATTAGCACTCCCGATCTCTTCCCCGGCCTTGGCCAATCTAGCATGATGCTCCATTAACTTCTTGGTCTCTGCGGCCACCCGATCGATGTTAGCCTTGGCTTCGTCCCCCATGGTGACTACCCGTGTAGTAAGTAAATCAAGATCTAAAGACTTGGCCTCGTCCAGCACTCTTACCATGGGGTTGCGGGGAAGGAGGTGCTCGCCCGTGGCCTCATCAAATGAGATATCCTGAAAGCTCGGATCTAAATCAGGATGACCGGCAAAAGGGTCACGAGGCACGGGGCGAGGCACATCAGGACGCCTTATACGAATAACAGTTGGGCTCTTGAAAGGAGGATGAGGGGGGCCGGATTCCGTGCTCTCCTCCGTAGTATCACGAGGAGGCTGAGTAGGAAGCTGCGAACCAGGGGAAGACTCAAATAAGGAACGACTCCGCTTCTTTTTCCGAATGCCCTCTTCAATGACCCCAAGAAGAGGGCGATAACAGACTACATCCCCAGTGCGACCAGTAGAGGGTTTCGCAGAAGCTCTCCTCGACTTAAACTGCTCAAGGCAGTGTCGAATGTCCGACGTTTTAACCACCTGGCCTGCCCCTGGAATAAAGAACAAGTGTTACGAACATACAATAATCCACAGTTCGAAAAATGTGTTAAGTTAAAAGGAAAGAAAAGTGAGAAGACACATCTATTATACAAACCCGGCGGAGGAGTGGGATACTGCAATAAGTCCTGGATCTCATTCCAGGACGGAAGTGAACCGTAAAAAATTTCTAAGTCCCTATCGAAAATGGAATCGGCAGAGGACAAAAGTTCACCTTGCATCGCCGGAATCGCCCTAGCTGAGGAACCCTTAGAGGATGGGTCAGTGCCAGCCACAGCTTTGCCGGTTTCCTTTGCCTTCTCCGTTTCCGACTCTCCCTCCGACTCCCCGAAGGCCCGACGGAGAGCCTCATCCAGTTCAAGGTCTTGCTCAGAGGTTAGGGCACCGACGCCACTACCACCTTGACCGTCGCCATCTCCTCCACCCTCCGACCCTTCTCCAACCTCGCCTCCTTCCTCCTCTTCTACACCTTCCTCCTCCGGAACAGTCGGAAAAGTACTTGGAGAAGGGCCATCAGACTTCTTCAGTTTCTTCCCCCCGACAACGGGACGCTCTGTAAAAGGCTCCCGCTTACCGCTCTTCACCATAGCCCCCTCCTTAGCTTTAGCAGCCTTCTCCTCAGCCGTGTCTCTTTGCTTAACCACGGACTGGTGCGGTAAGATCAAATTATACTCCAAGAGGGTTGCGTTCCTGATCAAGAAGGAGGCCGACCGGTCCCGTGCCGGAATAGCCTTTAGTTCAGCGGCCATTCGCACCAAGGAATCATCCTCCACGACTGCAATACCACCTGTCGCTAGCCAGAAATAGAAGCATGTCAGAAAAAACACTACAGTCAAAACATGGAAAATATAAATGAAATCCATCTTACAGCCGGAAGTGAAAAGGCGGAAAGAAACAGCATCGTCCTTGATGAAGAACCACTCTTTCTTGAACATGGTAAACTTGGAATATAAGTCCAGGACTGGTTTGAAGGGCACGGCCGCTTCCAGACTAATATACGGAGACCCCTTCTTATAGCCTCTCAGGTTGTACAAGTATCGAATTTCCCGGTTAGAAGGAGGACGCCCGTACCTCCTCTGGAAGATAACAAAGAGGCTCACCAGGATGGCATAAGAGTTAGGCTGAAGTTGGAAAGGAGCCACCTTCAAATATGTGGTGAAACTTACTATCCAAGCGTTGATAGGAGGGATAGCACCGCACATACAATGGTATCTGCTATAAGCAAAATAGCCTTCGGGAGGATTATATGGCATCACTCCATCTCCCGGCAGCAGCATAAGAGCCCTGTCTATCCCGAAGTAACGGGATATGACGTCAAGTTGCTCCTCCTTTAGGGAGCTAGGAAAGCAATCAGGGGGGGAGATCAGAAGTTCCTGTGGACCATATCCATCCACTAATGACCTCGGAACAGGTCGATGTTGCCCGGATCCTGGTTGGGCTGGGGGCACGGAAGAAGGCTCTCCCCCATCCTTGGATTTCCGTCTGTCTGATCGTGTTTCTGCCTTACGAGTCATTTATCTGCATGCACAAAAGTGAAAAACATGACGTTAGAACGAAAGTATAAGCAAGCAAGCATACATAAGTCCAGAATACGAGGTTCATTCGGCACTGGGGTCCTAAGTCCATTCGGTAGTACAAGTCTTAAGTTCATTCGGTGGTACATGTCCATGTTCATTCGGCACTAAGGCCTTAAGCTCATTCGGCATTTGAGATCTTACGTGTGCATTCGGCATTCTGAACCATTCGGTAATAAGAGGCATTCGGCAATAGGGTACATACCTGATTCGGTAGAAGATTGGTTCGGCAGAAGATTGGTTCGGCAGAAGACTTGGTTCGGTAAGGAAAAACCAAAAGGGGGTGTAGCCTCTATATATAGGCGAGCTCAGGACCGCCGGACCAGCTGGTTCGGCCCACCGAATAGAAACACCGGACCAATACCAAACATACCGAACCAAACGAATACCGAATGAACCCATCCATGCCGGACCAACCAAAGGACCGAATGAAGCTATCTCCACCAGCGAAAACCAGGAACAGGGGGCACGCAGGCTCCTCACTCAGATAAGTACCGAACTCCAGAACTAACTAATAAAATCAGGATTATGATGACGATGAATAAGTCGTAAAACTCTCACTAACATGGATTAATCGTTTGCACGTGTACGCGACCACGAATGGTCCATAGGCACGCTCTGAATGGTTATTAACCTTATCGTCGTGGGAATTTACACTTTGACACGCCTTTTTAAACTCATGGGTGAAACGGATATCTGACTCTGATAATTATGAAATGGCTAAGCTGCTTACACATGTACGGGGTCGCGAACGACCCCTAGGCATGCTCTGAGCTGGCGATAAACCATCTTGACAAACGATCTAGGGACCCACTCTGACATAAACCTGGCATCGCTGATGCTAAGCCCTCTCGGGGCTCACTCTTTCGTCCCGAACGGCACAGTTCACTTCATCTCGAACATTTCGATCATGAACGATCGTTATTTGGAATCACGCTAAAACTGTAATTTCCTTTGCAGGACATCAACAGAATACGGACGCCCAACCCCTGGCGTTACAAAGCTAGTCTTCCTACCACAGGGAAAACAAAGCGCGACACATGCAAGCACGTGCCCCACTTTGGGGGGCAAATGTTGGGCGAATTCTCACCCAGAAAATCTCGAGACCAAGAAGTGTCATTTTCACCCGGGTTTGCAACCTCCATTCCATCAGCTCCTATCGGCGATTCGAAAGAACAAGTTCCATTCGGCAGTGAGGGCTCATTCGGCATACAGGTTCATCCGGCTATGCAAGGATATGGGTTCATTCGGCACTCCAAGTTAAGGTCCATCCGGCGTGATAGCATTCGGTATTCCCCCTCATCGCCCTACCACCAAACTTGTTTGGTGCCGGACCAAACACCACCGGACCAAACACCACCGGACCCAACACCACCGGACCAAACACCGCCGAACCAACTCCCAAGGCCATCACCGAATCAAACGAGCACCGAACCACCTCATTACCATCGGTCCATGCATACCACCGGTCCATACCTACCACCGAATGGAGCTCCGCCGAACCAGATGATTGCCAGTCCAGGTTGCTTCTGCCCGGGCCCACCAACAGTTATATACTTCCAAGATCCCTGCCCCTACCTCATTCTATAAATAGAGGGGCAGGGGTACAACCATGGCAGACAAGTTTGAGAGTTCAAGCAAGGAAGGAACTTTCAAACTACTTTCATATACTTGTATACGAAGCATTGTACTTGTAATCCGAAAGAAAGAAGATAATAACATATAAAGTGGACGTAGGCATATTCCGGCCGAACCACTATAAATCTGCGTGTCTTTTACATTTCAGCCCCTACTTTTATCATATTTACATAACTCTTCTAAACCATTGAAAATCACATATAATCAACTAAATAATACGACTTGGGGGTGTTTGTCCATTTTTTGTGCAAACATTCGCCATTTCGGACGGATGTTGCACCTTGCACCGTGGATGTTGCACCCTGTAGATATCGATTATCCGGACGGCCATAACTTCTGGCTCGTTTAGAGTTACAGGAGCCATAACCTGTCAAAACGAAGACCTCGATGAGTTCTACGGCTTTGACAGCTTTCAGCCGTCAACGGGTATATTAATGCCCAAAAAGGACAACCCGAATCTCAATCGGGTCTCGTAAGTTTTTTACCCTTCGTTTTTTCGACACGTGGTTACGGTAAAACGGAATTACGGTTGCTGGTCTTCGATTTACCATCGCTGGAGAGTGGTGCACTATGGTATTGTTCCGTTTCAAATCCATGCACGCATTTCTAAAGGTCGTACGGCACTGTTTCTCCATTTCGGACGGATGTTGCACCTTGCACCGTGGATGTTGCACCCTGTAGATATCAATTATTCGGACGGCCATAACTTCTGGCTCGTTTAGAGTTACGGGAGCCATAACCTGTCAAAACGAAGGCCTCGATGAGTTCTACGGCTTTGACAGCTTTCAGCCATCAACAGATAGATTAATGCCCAAAAAGGACAACCCGAATCTCAATCGGGTCTCGTAAGTTTTTTACCCTTCGTTTTTTCGACACGTGGATTTTTACGGTAAAACGGGATTACGGTGGCTGGTCTTCGATTTACCATCGCTGGAGAGTGGTGCACCATGATACTGTTCCGTTTCAAATCCATGCAGGCATTTCTAAAGGTCGTACGGCACTGTTTCGCCATTTCGGATGTTGCACCTTGCACCGTGGATGTTGCACCCTGTAGATATCGATAATTCGGACGGCCATAACTTCTGGCTCGTTTAGAGTTACGGGAGCCATAACCTGTCAAAACGAAGGCCTCGATGAGTTCTACCGCTTTGACAGCTTTCAGCCGCCAACGGATAGATTAATGCCCAAAAAGGACAACCCGAATCTCAATCGGGTCTCTTAAGTTTTTTACCCTTCGTTTTTTCGACACGTGGATTTTTACGGTAAAACGGTATTACCGTGGCCCATCTTCGACTTCCCATCGCTGAAGAGTGGTGCACCATGGTACTGTTCCATTTCAAATCCATGCACGCATTTCTAAAAGTCGTACCGCACTGTTTCGCCATTTCGGACGGATGTTGCACCTTGCACCGTGGATGTTGCACCCTGTAGATATCGATTATTCGGACGGCCATAACTTCTGGCTCGTTTAGAGTTACGGGAGCCATAACCAGTCAAAACGAAGTCCTCGATGAGTTCTACGGCTTTGACAGCTTTCAGCCATCAACGGTTAGATTAATGCCTAAAAAGGACAACCCGAATCTCAATCGGGTCTCGTAAGTTTTTTACCCTTCGTTTTTTCGACACGTGGACTTTTACCGTAAACGGGATTACCATGGCCCGTCTTCGACTTCCCATCGCTGAAGAGTGGTGCACCATGGTACTGTTCCATTTCAAACCCATGCACGCATTTCTAAAGGTCGTACGACACTGTTTCGCCATTTCGGACGGATGTTGCATCTTGCACCGTGGATGTTGCACCCTGTAGATATCGATTATTCGGACGGCCATAACTTCTGGCTCGTTTAGAGTGGCAGGAGCCATAACCTGTCAAAACGAAGGCCTCGATGAGTTCTACGGCTTTGACAGCTTTCAGCCGTCAATGGATATACTAATGCCCAAAAAGGACAACCCGAATCTCAATCGGGTCTAGGAAGTTTTTTACCCTTCGTTTTTTCGACACGTGGATTTTTACGGTAAAACGGGATTACGGTGGCTGGTCTTCGATTTACCATCGCTGGAGAGTGGTGCACCATGGTACTCTTCCGTTTCAAATCCATGCACGCATTTCTAAAGGTCGTACGACACTGTTTCTCCATTTCGGACGGATGTTGCACCTTGCACCGTGGATGTTGCACCCTGTAGATATCGATTATTCGGACGGCCATAATTTCTGGCTCGTTTAGAGTTACGGGAGCCATAATCTGTCAAAACGAAGGCACCGATGAGTTCTACGGCTTTGACAGCTTTCGGCCGTCAACGGATAGATTAATGCCCAAAAAGGACAACCCAAATCTCAATCGGGTCTCGTAAGTTTTTTACCCTTCGTTTTTTCGACACGTGGATTTTTACAGTAAAACGGGATTACCGTGGCCCGTCTTCGACTTACCATCGCTGAAGAGTGGTGCACCATGGTACTGTTTCATTTCAAATCCTTGCACGCATTTCTAAAAGTCGTACGGCACTGTTTCGCCATTTCAGACACATGTTAAACCTTGCACCGTGGATGTTGCACCCTGTAGATATCGATTATTCGGACGACCATAACTTCTGGCTCGTTTAGAGTTACGGGAGCCATAACCTGTCAAAACGAAGGCCTCGATGAGTTCTACGGCTTTGACAGCTTTCAGCCGTCAACGGATAGATTAATGCCCAAAAAGGATAACCCGAATCTCAATCGGGTCTCGTAAGTTTTTTTCCATTCGTTTTTTCGACACGTGGATTTTTACGGCAAAACGGGATTACGGTGGCCCGTATTAGATTTACCATCGCTGGAGAGTGATGAACCATGGTACTGTTCCGTTTCAAATCCATTCACGCATTTCTAAAAGTCGTACGACACTGTTTCTCCATTTCGGATGGATGTTGCACCTTGCACCGTGGATGTTGCACCCTGTAGATATCGATTATTCGGACGGCCATAACTTCTGGCTCGTTAAGTGTTACGGGAGAAATAACCTATCAAAACGAAGGCCTCGATGAGTTCTATGGCTTTGACAGCTTTCAGCCGTCAACGGATAGATTAATGCCCAAAAAGACAACCCGAATCTCAATCGGGTCTCGTAAGTTTTTTACCCTTCATTTTTTCGACACGTGGATTTTTACGGTAAAACGGGATTACGGTGGCTGGTCTTCGATTTACCATCGCTGGAGAGTGGTGCACCATGGTACTGTTCCGTTTCAAATCCATGCACTCATTTCTAAAGGTCGTACTGCACTGTTTCGCCATTTCGGACGGATGTTGCACCTTACACCGTGGATGTTGCACCCCGTAGATATCGATTATTCGAACGACCATAACTTCTGGCTCGTTTAGAGTTACGGGAGCCATAACCTGTCAAAACGAAGGCCTCGATGAGTTCTACGGCTTTGACGGCTTTCAGCCGTCAACGGATAGATTAATGCCCAAAAAGGACAACCCGAATCTCAATCGGGTCTCGTAAGTTTTTTACCCTTCATTTTTTCGACACGTGGATTTTTACGGTAAAACGGGATTACCGTGGCCCGTCTTCGACTTCCCATCGCTGAAGAGTGGTGCACCATGAAATGTTCCGTTATAAATCCATGCACGCATTTCTAAAAGTCGTATGACACTATATCGCAATTTCGGACGGATGTTGCACCTTGCACCGTGGATGTTGCGCCCTGTAGATATCGATTATTCAGACGGCCAAAACTTCTGGCTCGTTTAGAGTTACGGGAGCCATAACCTGTCAAAACGAAGGCATCGATGAGTTCTACGGCTTTGATAGCTTTCAGCCGTAAACGGATAGACTAATGCCTGAAAAGGTCAACCCGAATCTCAATCGGGTCTCGTAAGTTTTTTACCCTTCGTTTTTTCGACACGTGGATTTTTACGGTAAAACGGGATTACGGTGCCCCGTCTTCGACTTCCCATCGCTGGAGAGTGGTGCACCATGGTACTGTTCCGTTTCAAATCCATGCACGCATTTCTAAAAGGCCGTACCGCACTGTTTCACCATTTCGGACGGATGTTGAACCTTGCACCGTGGATGTTGCACCCTGTAGATATCGATTATTCGGACGGCCATAACTTCTGGCTCGTCTAGAGTTACGGGAGCCATATCCTGTCAAAACGAAGACCTCGATGAGTTCTACGGCTTTGACAGCTTTCAGCCGTCAACGGATAGATTAATGCCCAAAAAGGACAACCCGAATCTCAATCGGGTCTCGTAAGTTTTTTACCCTTCGTTTTTTCGACACGTGGATTTTTACCGTAAAACGGGATTACCGTGGCACGTCTTCGACTTCCCATCGCTGGAGAGTGGTGCACCATGGTACTGTTCCGTTTCAAATCGACGCACGCATTTCTAAAAGTCCTACGGCACTGTTTCGCCATTTCGGACGGATGTTGCACCTTGCACCGTGGATGTTGCACCCTGTAGATATCGATTATTCGGACGGGCATAACTTCTGACTCGTTTAGAGTTACGGGAGCCATAACCTGTCAAAAAGAAGGCCTCGAGGAGTTCTACGGCTTTGAAAGCTTTCAGCCATCAACGGATATATTAATGCCCAAAAAGGACAACCCGAATCTCAATCGGGTCTCGTAAGTTTTTTACCCTTCGTTTTTTCGACACGTGGATTTTTACGGCAAAACGGGATTACTGTGGCTGGTCTTCGATTTACCATCGCTGGAGAGCGGTGCACTATGGTACTGTTCCGTTTCAAATCCATGCACTCATTTCTAAATGTCGTACGGCACCGTTTCGCCTTTTCGGACGGATGTTGCACCTTGCACCATGGATGTTGCACCCTATAGATATCGATTATTCGGATGGCTATAACTTCTGGCTCGTTTAGAGTTACGTGAGCCATAACCTGTCAAAACGAAGGCTCGATGACTTCTACGGCTTTGATAGCTTTTAGCTGTCAATGGATAGATTAATGCCCAAAAAGGACAACCTGAATCTCAATCAGGCCTCGTAAGTTTTTTACCCTTCGTTTTTTCGACACGTGGATTTTTACGGTAAAACGGGATTACCGTGGCCCGTATTCGACTTCCCATCGCTGGAGAGTGGTGCACCATGGTACTGTTCCATTTCAAATCCATGCACGCATTTCTAAAAGTCGTACGGCACTGTTTCGCCATTTCGGACGGATGTTGCACCTTGCACCGTGAATGTTGCACCCTGTAGATATCGATTATTCGGACGGCCATAACTTCTGGCTCATTTAGAGTTATGGGAGCCATAACCTGTCAAAACGAAGGCCTCGATGAGTTCTACGGCTTTGACAGCTTTTAGCCGTCAACGGATAGATTATGCCCAAAAAGGACAACCCGAATCTCAATCGGGTCTCGTAAGTTTTTTACCCTTCGTTTTTTCGACACGTGGATTTTTACGGTAAAATGGGATTACGGTGCCCCGTCTTCGACTTCCCATCGCTGAAGAGTGGTGCTCCATGGTAGTGTTCTGTTTCAAATCCATGCACGCATTTCTAAAGGTCGTACGACACTGTTTCGCCATTTCGGACGGATGTTGCATCTTGCACCGTGGATGATGCACCCTGTAGATATCGAAGATTCGGACGGCCATAACTTCTGGCTCGTTTAGAGTTACGGGAGCCATAACCTGGCAAAACGAAGGTCTCTATGAGTTCTACGGCTTTGACAGCTTTCAGCCGTCAATGGATAGATTAATGCCCAAAAAGGACAACCCGAATCTCAATCGGGTCTCCTAAGTTTTTTACCCTTCGTTTTTTCGACACGTGGATTTTTACGGTAAAACGGGATTACCGAGGCCCATCTTCGAGTTCCCATCGTTGAAGAGTGATGCACCATGGTACTGTTCCATTTTAAATCGATGCACGCATTTCTAAAAGTCGTCGGCACTGTTTCTCCATTTCGGACGGATGTTGCACCTTGCATCGTGGTGTTGCACCCTATAGATATCGATTATTCTGACGGCCATAACTTCTGGCTCGTTTAGAGTTACGGGAGCCATAACCTGTCAAAACGAAGGCCTCGATGAGTTCTACGGCTTTGATGGCTTTCAGCCGTCAACGGATAGATTAATGCCCAAAAAGGAAACCCCGAATCTCAATCGGGTCTCGGAAATTTTTTACCCTTCGTTTTTTCGACACGTGGATTTTTACGGCAAAACGGGATCACCGTGGCCCGTCTTCGACTTCCCATCGTTGGAGAGTGGTGCACCATGCTACTGTTCCATTTCAAATCCATGCACGCATTTCTAAAAGGCATACGGCACTGTTTCGCCATTTCGGACGGATGTTGCACCTTGCACCGTGGATGTTGCACCCTGTAGATATCGATTATTCGGACGGCCATGACTTCTGGCTCGTTTAGAGTTACGGGAGCCATAACCTGTCAAAACGAAGACCTCGATGAGTTCTACGGCTTTGACACCTTTCAGCCGTCAACAGATAGATTAATGCCCAAAAAGGACAACTCGAATCTCAATCAGGTCTCGTAAGTTTTTTACCTTTCGTTTTTTCGACACGTGGATTTTTACGGTAAAACGGGATTACGGTGGCTGATCTTCGATTTACCATCGCTGGAGAGTGGTGCACCATGGTACTGTTCCGTTTCAAATCTATGCACGCATTTCTAAAAGTCGTACGGCACTGTTTCGCAATTTCGGACGGATGTTGCACCTTGCACCGTCGATGTTGCACCCTGTAGATATCGATTATTCGGACGACCATAACTTCTGGCTCGTTTAGAGTTACGGGAGCCATAACCTGTCAAAACGAAGGCCTCGATGAGTTCTACGGCTTTGACAGCTTTCAACCGTCAACGGATAGATTAATGCTCAAAAAGGACAACCCGAATCTCAATCGGGTCTCGTAAGTTTTTACCCTTCGTTTTTTCGACCCGTGGATTTTTACGGCAAAACGGGATTACGATGGCCCGTCTTCGATTTACCATCGCGGGAGAGTGATGCACCTTTGTACTGTTCCGTTTCAAATCCATGCACGCATCTCTAAAAGTCGTACGACACTGTTTCTCCATTTCGGACGGATGTTGCACCTTGCACCGTGGACGTTGCACCCCGTAGACATCGATTATTCGGACGGCCATAACTTGTGGCTCGTTAAGAGTTACGGGAGCCATAACCAGTCAAAACGAAGGCCTCGATGAGTTCTACGGCTTTGACGGCTTTCAGCCATCAACGGATAGATTAATGCCCAAAAAGGACAACCCGAATCTCAATCGGGTCTCGTAAGTTTTTTACCCTTTGTTTTTACGACACGTGGATTTTTATGGTAAAACGGGAATACCGTGGCCCGTCTTCGACTTCCCATCGCTGAAGAGTGGTGCACCATGGTATTGTTCCGTTTCAAATCCATGCACGCATTTCTAAAATTCGTACGACTCTATTTCGCCATTTCGGACGGATGTTGCACCTTGCACCGTGGATGTTGCACCCTGTAGATATCGTTTATTCGGACGGCCATAACTTATGGCTCGTTCAGAGTTACGGGAGCCATAACCTATCAAAACGAAGGCCTCGATGAGTTCTACGGCTTTGACAGCTTTCATCTGTCAACGGATAGATTAATGCCCAAAAAGGACAACCCGAATCTCAATCGGGTCTCGTAAGTTTTTTACCCTTCGTTTTTTCGACACATGGATTTTTACGGTAAAACGGGATTACCGTGGCCCGTCTTCGACTTCCCATCGCTAGAGAGTGGTGCACCATGGTAATGTTCCGTTTCAAATCCATGCACGCATTTCTAAAAGTCATACGGTACTGTTTCGCCATTTCGAACGGATGTTGCACCTTGCACCGTGGATGTTGCACCCTGTAGATATCGATTATTCGGACGGGAATAACTTCTGGCTCGTTTAGAGTTACAGGAGCCATAACCTGTCAAAACGAAGGACTCGATGAGTTCTACGGATTTGACAGCTTTCAACCATTAATGGATATATTAATGCCCAAAAAGGACAACCCGAATCTCAATCGGGTCTCGTAAGTTTTTTACGCTTCGTTTTTTCGACATGTGGATTTTTACGGCAAAACGGGATTGCCGTGGCTGGTCTTCGATTTACCATCGCTGGAGAGTGATGCACCATGGTACTGTTCCGTTTCAAATCCATGCACGCATTTCTAAAGGTCGTACGACACTGTTTCTCCATTTCGGACGGATGTTGCACCTTGCACCGTGGATGTTGCACCCTGTAGATATCGATTATTCGGACGGCCATAACTTCAGGCTCGTTAAGAGTTACGGGAGCCATAACCTGTCAAAACGAAGGCCTCGATGAGTTCTACGGCTTTGACAGCTTTTAGCCATCAACGGATAGATTAATACCCAAAAAGGACAACCCGAATCTCAATCGCGTCTCGTAAGTTTTTTACCCTTCGTTCTTTCGACACGTGGATTTTTTACGGTAAAACGGGATTAATGTGCCCCGTCTTCGATTTTCCATCGCTGAAGACTGGTGCACCATGGTACTGTTCCGTTTCAAATCCATGCACGCATTTCTAAAGGTCGTACGGCACTGTTTTGCCATTTCGGACGGATGTTGCACCTTGCACCGTGGATGTTGCACCCTGTAGATATCGATTATTCGAACGGCCATAACTTCTGGCTCGTTTAGAGTTACGGGAGCCATAACCTGTCAAAACGAAGGCCCCGATGAGTTCTACGGCTTTGATAGCTTTCAGCCGTCAACGGATAGATTAATGCCCAAAATGGACAACCCGAATCTCAATCGGGTCTCGTAAGTTTTTATCCTTCGTTTTTTCGACACGTGGATTTTTGCGGTAAAACAGGATTACCGTGGTCCGTCTTCGACTTCCCATCGCTGAAGAGTGATGCACCATAGTACTGTTCCGTTTCAAATCCATGAATGCATTTCTAAATGTCGTACGGCACTGTTTCTCCATTTTGGACGGATGTTGCACCTTGCACCGTGGATGTTGCACCCTGTAGATATCGATTATTCGAACGACCATAACTTCTGGCTCGTTTAGAGTTACGGGAGCCATAACCTGTCAAAACGAAGGCCTCGATGAGTTCTACGGCTTTGACGGCTTTCATCCGTCAATGGATAGACTAATGCCCAAAAAGGACAACCCGAATCTCAATCGATTTCTAAAGGCCGTCCGACACTATTTCGCCATTTCGGACGGATGTTGCACCTTGCACGTGGATGTTGCGCCCTGTAGATATCGATTATTCGGACGGCCATAACTTCTGGCTCGTTTAGAGTTACGGCAGCCATAACCTGTCAAAACGAAGGCCTCGATGAGTTCTATGGCTTTGACTGCTGTCAACCGTCAACGGATAGATTAATGCACAAAAAGGACAACCAGAATCTCAATCGGGTATCGTAAGTTTTTTACCCTTCGTTTTTTCAACACGTGGATTTTTACGGTAAAACGACATTACCGTACGGCACTGTTTCGCCATTTCGGACGGATGTTGCACCTTGCACCGTGGATGTTGCACTCTATAGATATCGATTATTCGGACGACCATAACTTCTGGCTCGTTTTGAGTTACGTGAGCCATAACATGTCAAAACGAAGGCCTCGATGAGTTCTACGGCTTTGACAGCTTTCAGCCGTCAACGGATAGATTAATGCCCAAAAAGGACAACCCGAAACTCATTTGGGTCTCGTAAGTTTTTTACCCTTCGTTTTTTCGACACGTGGATTTTTACGGTAAAAAGGGATTACCGTGGCCCGTCTTCGACTTCCCATCGCTGGAGAGTGGTGCACCATGGTACTGTTCCGTTTCAGATCCATGCACGCATTTCTAAAAGTCGTACGGCACTGTTTCGCCATTTCGGACGGATGTTGCACCTTGCACCGTGGATGTTGCACCCTGTAGATATCGATTATTCGACGGCCGTAACTTCTGGCTCGTTTAAAGTTACGGGAGCCATAACCTGTCAAAACGAAGGCCTCGATGAGTTCTACGGCTTTCACAGCTTTCAGCCGTCAACGGATAGATTAATGCCCAAAAAGGACAACCCGAATCTCAATCGGGTCTCGTAAATTTTTTACCCTTCGTTTTTTCGACACGTGGATTTTTACGGTAAAACGGGATTACGGTGCCCCGTCTTCGAATTCGCATCGCTGAAGAGTGGTGCACCATGGTACTGTTCCGTTTCAAATACATGCACGCATTTCTAAAGGACGTACGACACAGTTTCGCCATTTCGGACGGATGTTGCACCTTGCACCGTGGATGTTGCACCCTGTAGATATCGATTATTCGGACGGTCATAATTTCTGGCTCGTTTAGAGTTACGGGAGCCATAACCTGCCAAAACGAAGATCTCGATGAGTTAACGGCTTTGACAGCTTTCAGCCGTCAACGGATAGATTAATGCCCAAAAAGGACAGCTCGAATCTCAATCGGGTCTCGTAAGTTTTTTACCCTTCGTTTTTTCGACACGTGGATTTTTACGGTAAAACGGGATTATGATGCCCCATCTTCGACTTCCCATCGCTGGAGAGTGGTGCACCATGGTACTGTTCCATTTCAAATCCATGCACGCATTTCTAATAGGTCGTACGGCACTGTTTCACCTTTTCAGACGGGTGTTGCACCTTGCACCGTGGATGTTGCACCCTGTAGATATCGATTATTCGGACGGCCATAACTTCTGGCTCATTTAGAGTTACGAGAGCCATAACCTGTCAAAACGAAGACCTCGATGAGTTCTACGGCTTTGACAGATTTCAGCCATCAACGGATAGATTAATGCCCAAAAAGGACAACCCGAATCTCAATCGGGTCTCGTATGTTTTTTACCCTTCGTTTTTTCGACACGTTGATTTTTACGGTAAAACGGGATTACCGTGGCCCGTCTTCGACTTCCCATCGCTGTAGAGTGATGTACCATGGTACTATTCCGTTTCAAATCCATGCACGCATTTCTAAAGGCCGTACGGCACTATTTCGCCATTTCGGACGGATGTTGAACCTTTCACCGTGGATGTCGCACCATGTAGATATCGATAATTCAGATGGCCATAACTTCTGGCTCGTTTATAGTTACAGGAGCCATAACCTGTCAGAACGAAGGCCTCGATGAGTTCTACGGCTTTGACAGCTTTCAGCCGTCAACGGATAGATTAATGCCCAAAAAGGACAACCCGAATCCCAATCGGGTCTCGTAAGTTTTTTACCCTTCGTTTTTTCGACACGTGGATTTTTACGGTAAAACGGGATTACCGTGGCCCGTCTTCATCTTCCCATCGCTGAAGAGTGATGCACCATGGAACTGTTCCATTTCAAATCCATGCACGCATTTCTAAGAGTCGTACGGCACTGTTTCGCAATTTCGGACGGATGTTGCACCTTGCACAGTCGATGTTGCACCCTGTAGATATCGATTATTCGGACGACCATAACTTCTGGCTCGTTTAGAGTTACGGGAGCCATAACCTGTCAAAACGAAGGCCTCGATGAGTTCTACGGCTTTGACAGCTTTCGGCCGTCAATGGATAGATTAATGCTCAAAAAGGACAACCCGAATCTCAATCGGGTCTCGTAAGTTTTTTACCCTTCGATTTTTCGACCCGTGGATTTTTACGGCAAAACGGGATTACGATGGCCCGTCTTCGATTTACCATCGCGGGAGAGTGATGCACCTTTGTACTGTTCCGTTTCAAATCCATGCACGCATGTCTAAAAGTCGTACGACACTGTTTCTCCATTTCGGACGGATGTTGCACCTTGCACCGTGGATGTTGCACCCCGTAGACATCGATTATTCGGACGGCCATAACTTCTGGCTCGTTAAGAGTTACGGGAGCCATAACCAGTCAAAACGAAGGCCTCGATGAGTTCTACGGCTTTGACTGCTTTCAGCCATCAACGGATAGATTAATGCCCAAAAAGGACAACCCGAATCTCAATCGGGTCTCGTAAGTTTTTTACCCTTTGTCTTTACGACACGTGGATTTTTATGGTAAAACGGGAATACCGTGGCCCGTCTTCGACTTCCCATCGCTGAAGAGTGGTGCACCATGGTATTGTTCCATTTCAAATCCATGCACGCATTTCTAAAATTCGTACGACTCTATTTCGCCATTTCGGACGGATGTTGCACCTTGCACCGTGGATGTTGCACCCTGTAGATATCGTTTACTCGGACGGCCATAACTTCTGGCTCGTTCAGAGTTACGGGAGCCATAACCTATCAAAACGAAGGCCTCGATGAGTTCTACGGCTTTGACAGCTTTCATCTGTCAACGGATAGATTAATGCCCAAAAAGGACAACCCGAATCTCAATCGGGTCTCGTAAGTTTTTTACCCTTCGTTTTTTCGACACATGGATTTTTACGGTAAAACGGGATTACCGTGGCCCGTCTTCGACTTCCCATCGCTAGAGAGTGGTGCACCATGGTAATGTTCCGTTTCAAATCCATGCACGCATTTCTAAAAGTCATACGGTACTGTTTCGCCATTTCGGACGGATGTTGCACCTTGCACCGTGGATGTTGCACCCTGTAGATATCGATTATTCGGACGGGAATAACTTCTGGCTCGTTTAGAGTTACGGGAGCCATAACCTGTCAAAACGAAGGACTCGATGAGTTCTACGGATTTGACAGCTTTCAACCATTAATGGATATATTAATGCCCAAAAAGGACAACCCGAATCTCAATCGGGTCTCGTAAGTTTTTTACGCTTCGTTTTTTCGACACGTGGATTTTTACGGCAAAACGGGATTGCTGTGGCTGGTCTTCGATTTACCATCGCTGGAGAGTGATGCACCATGGTACTGTTCCGTTTCAAATCCATGCACGCATTTCTAAAAGCCGTGCGGCACTGTCTCGCCATTTCGGACGGATGTTGCACCTTGCACCGTGGATGTTGAACCTGGTAGATATGGATTATTCGGACGGCCATAACTTCTGGCACGTTTAGAGTTACGAGAGCCATAACCTATCAAAACGAAGGCCTCGATGAGTTCTACAACTTTGACAACTTTCACCCGTCAACGGATAGATTAATGCCCAAAAAGGACAACCCGAATGTCAATCGGGTCTAGTAAGTTTTTTACCCTTCGTTTTTTCGGCACGTGGATTTTTACGGTAAAACGGGATTACCGTGGCCTGTCTTCGACTTCCCATCGCTGGAGAGTGGTGCACCAGGGTACTGTTCCGTTTCAAATCCATGCACGCATTTCTAAAAGTCGTACGGCACTGTTTCGCCATTTCGGACGGATGTTGCACCTTGCACCGTGGATGTTGCACCCTGTAGATATCGATTATTCGGACGGCCATAACTTCAGGCTCGTTAAGAGTTACGAGAGCCATAGCCTGTCAAAACGAAGGCCTCGATGAGTTCTACGGCTTTGACAGCTTTTAGCCATCAACGGATAGATTAATACCCAAAAAGGACAACCCGAATCTCAATCGCGTCTCGTAAGTTTTTTACCCTTCGTTCTTTCGACACGTGGATTTTTTACGGTAAAACGGGATTAATGTGCCCCGTCTTCGATTTTCCATCGCTGAAGACTGGTGCACCATGGTACTGTTCCGTTTCAAATCCATGCACGCATTTCTAAAGGTCGTACGACACTGTTTTTCCATTTCGGACGGATGTTGCACCTTGCACCGTGGATGTTGCACCCTGTAGATATCGATTATTCGAACGGCCATGACTTCTGGCTCGTTTAGAGTTACGGGAGCCATAACCTGTCAAAACGAAGGCCCCGATGAGTTCTACGGCTTTGACAGCTTTCAGCCGTCAACGGATAGATTAATGCCCAAAATGGACAACCCGAATCTCAATCGGGTCTCGTAAGTTTTTATCCTTCGTTTTTTCGACACGTGGATTTTTACGGTAAAACGGGATTACCGTGGTCCGTCTTCGACTTCCCATCGCTGAAGAGTGATGCACCATAGTACTGTTCCGTTTCAAATCCATGAATGCATTTCTAAATGTCGTACGGCACTGTTTCTCCATTTTGGACGGATGTTGCACCTTGCACCGTGGATGTTGCACCCTGTAGATATCGATTATTCGAACGGCCATAACTTCTGGCTCGTTTAGAGTTACGGGAGCCATAACCTGTCAAAACGAAGGCCTCGATGAGTTCTACGGCTTTGACGGCTTTCATCCGTCAATGGATAGACTAATGCCCAAAAAGGACAACCCGAATCTCAATCGATTTCTAAAGGCCGTCCAGCACTATTTCGCCATTTCGGACGGATGTTGCACCTTGCACGTGGATATTGCGCCCTGTAGATATCGATTATTTGGACGGCCATAACTTCTGGCTCGTTTAGAGTTACGGCAGCCATAACCTGTCAAAACGAAGGCCTCGATGAGTTCTATGGCTTTGACTGCTGTCAACCGTCAACGGATAGATTAATGCACAAAAAGGACAACCAGAATCTCAATCGGGTATCGTAAGTTTTTTACCCTTCGTTTTTTCAACACGTGGATTTTTACGGTAAAACGACATTACCGTACGGCACTGTTTCGCCATTTCGGACGGATGTTGCACCTTGCACCGTGGATGTTGCACTCTATAGATATCGATTATTCGGATGACCATAACTTTTGGCTCGTTTTGAGTTACGTGAGCCATAACATGTCAAAACGAAGGCCTCGATGAGTTCTATGGCTTTGACAGCTTTCAGCCGTCAACGGATAGATTAATGCCCAAAAAGGACAACCCGAATCTCATTTGGGTCTCGTAAGTTTTTTACCCTTCGTTTTTTCGACACGTGGATTTTTACGGTAAAAAGGGATTACCGTGGCCCGTCTTCGACTTCCCATCGCTGGAGAGTGGTGCACCATGGTACTGTTCCGTTTCAGATCCATGCACGCATTTCTAAAAGTCGTACGACACTGTTTCGCCATTTCGGACGGATGTTGCACCTTGCACCGTGGATGTTGCACCCTGTAGATATCGATTATTCGGACGACCGTAACTTCTGGCTCGTTTAAAGTTACGGGAGCCATAACCTGTCAAAACGAAGGCCTCGATGAGTTCTACGGCTTTCACAGCTTTCAGCCGTCAACGGATAGATTAATGCCCAAAAAGGACAACCCGAATCTCAATCGGGTCTCGTAAATTTTTTACCCTTCGTTTTTTCGACACGTGGATTTTTACGGTAAAACGGGATTACGGTGCCCCGTCTTCGAATTCGCATCGCTGAAGAGTGGTGCACCATGGTACTGTTCCGTTTCAAATACATGCACGCATTTCTAAAGGTCGTACGACACAGTTTCGCCATTTCGGACGGATGTTGCACCTTGCACCGTGGATGTTGCACTCTGTAGATATCGATTATTCGGACGGTCATAACTTCTGGCTCGTTTTGAGTTACGGGAGCCATAACCTGCCAAAACGAAGATCTCGATGAGTTAACGGCTTTGACAGCTTTCAGCCGTCAACGGATAGATTAATGCCCAAAAAGGACAGCCCGAATCTCAATCGGGTCTCGTAAGTTTTTTACCCTTCGTTTTTTCGACACGTGGATTTTTACGGTAAAACGGGATTATGATGCCCCGTCTTCGACTTCCCATCGCTGGAGAGTGGTGCACCATGGTACTGTTCCATTTCAAATCCATGCACGCATTTCTAATAGGCCGTACGGCACTGTTTCACCTTTTCAGACGGGTGTTGCACCTTGCACCGTGGATGTTGCACCCTGTAGATATCGATTATTCGGACGGCCATAACTTCTGGCTCATTTAGAGTTACGAGAGCCATAACCTGTCAAAATGAAGACCTCGATGAGTTCTATGGCTTTGACAGATTTCAGCCATCAACGGATAGATTAATGCCCAAAAAGGACAACCCGAATCTCAATCGGGTCTCGTATGTTTTTTACCCTTCGTTTTTTCGACACGTTGATTTTTACGGTAAAACGGGATTACCGTGGCCCGTCTTCGACTTCCCATCGCTGAAGAGTGATGTACCATGGTACTATTCCGTTTCAAATCCATGCACGCATTTCTAAAGGCCGTACGGCACTATTTCGCCATTTCGGACGGATGTTGCACCTTGCACCGTGGATGTCGCACCCTGTAGATATCGATAATTCAGATGGCCATAACTTCTGGCTCGTTTATAGTTACAGGAGCCATAACCTGTCAGAACGAAGGCCTCGATGAGTTCTACGGCTTTGACAGCTTTCAGCCGTCAACGGATAGATTAATGCCCAAAAAGGACAACCCGAATCCCAATCGGGTCTCGTAAGTTTTTTACCCTTCGTTTTTTCGACACGTGGATTTTTACGGTAAAACGGGATTACCGTGTCCCGTCTTCATCTTCCCATCACTGAAGAGTGATGCACCATGGAACTGTTCCATTTCAAATCCATGCACGCATTTCTAAAAGTCGTACGGCACTGTTTCTCCATTTCGTACGGATGTTGCACCCTGCACCGTGGATGTTGCACCCTATAGATATCGATTATTCGGACGGCCATAACTTCTGGCTCGTTTAGAGTTACGGGAGCCATAACCTGTCAAAACGAAGGCCTCGATGAGTTCTACGGCTTTGATAGCTTTCAGCCGTCAACGGATAGATTAATGCCCAAAAAGGACAACCCGAATCTCAATCGGGTCTCGTAAATTTTTTACCCTTCGTTTTTTCGACACGTGGATTTTTGCGGTAAAACGGGATTACCGTGGCCCGTCTTCGACTTCCCATCGCTGAAGAGTGATGCACCATGGTACTGTTCCATTTCAAATCCATGCATGCATTTCTTAAAGTCGTACGACACGGTTTCTCCATTTCGGACGGATGTTGCACCTTGCACCATGGATATCGATAATTCAGACGGCCATAACTTCTGGCTCGCTTAGAGTTACGGGAGCCATAACTTGTCAAAACGAAGGCCTCGATGAGTTCTACGGCTTTCACAGCTTTCAGCCGTCAACGGATAGATTAATGCCCAAAAAGGACAACCCGAATCTCAATCGATTTCTGAAGCCGTCCGACACTGTTTCTCCATTTCGGACGGATGTTGCACATTGCACCGTGGATGTTGCACCCTGTAGATATCGATTATTCGGACGGCCATAACTTCTGGTTCGTTTAGAGTTACGGGAGCCATAACCTGTCAAAATGAAGGCCTCGATGAGTTCTACGGCTTTGACCGCTTTCAACCGTCAACGGAAAGATTAATGCCAAAAAAGGACAACCAAAATCTCAATCGGGTCTCGTAAGTTTTTTACCCTTCGTTTTTTCGACACGTGGATTTTTACGGTAAAACGGGATTACCCTACGGCACTGTTTCGCCATTTCGGACGGATGTTTCACCTTGCACCGTGGATGTTGCACCCTGTAGATATCGATTATTCGGACGACCATAACTTCTGGCTCGTTTAGAGTTACGGGAGCCATAACCTGACAAAACGAAGATCTCGATGAGTTAACGGCTTTGAGAGCTTTCAGCCGTCAACGGATAGATTAATGCCCAAAAAGGACAACCCGAATCTCAATCGGGTCTCGTAAGTTTTTTACCCTTCGTTTTTTCGACACGTGGATTTTTACGGTAAAACGGGATTATGATGCCCCGTCTTCGACTTCCCATCGCTGGAGAGTGGTGCACCATGGTACTGTTCCATTTCAAATCCATGCACGCATTTCTAATAGGCCGTACGGCACTGTTTCACCTTTTCAGACGGGTGTTGCACCATGCACCGTGGATGTTGCACCTTGTAGATATCGATTATTCGGACGGCCATAACTTCTGGCTCATTTAGAGTTACGAGAGCCATATCCTGTCAAAACGAAGACCTCGATGAGTTCTACGGCTTTGACAGATTTCAGCCATCAACGGATAGATTAATGCCCAAAAAGGACAACCCGAATCTCAATCGGGTCTCGTATGTTTTTTACCCTTCGTTTTTTCGACACGTGGATTTTTACGGTAAAACGGGATTACCATGGCCCGTCTTCGACTTCCCATCGCTGGAGAGTGGCGCACCATGTTACTGTTCCGTTTCAAATCCATGCACGCATTTCTAAAAGTCGTACGGCATTGTTTCGCCATTTCGGACGGATGTTGCACCTTGCACCTTGGATGTTGCACCCTGTAGATATCGATTATTTGGACGGCCATAACTTCTGGCTCGTTTAGAGTTACTGGAGCCATAACCTGTCAAAACGAAGGCCTCGATGAGTTCTACGGCTTTCATAGCTTTCAGCTATCAACGGATAGATTAATGCCCAAAAATGACAACTAGAATCTCAATCGGGTCTCGTAAGTTTTTTACCCTTCGTTTTTTCGACACGTGGATTTTTACAGTAAAACGGGATAACGGTGCCCCGTCTTCGACTTCCCATCGCTGGAGAGTGGTGCACCATGGTACTGTTCCGTTTCAAATCCATGCACGCATTTCTAAAAGGCCGTACGGCACTGTTTCACCATTTCGGACGGATGTTGAACCTTGCACCGTGGATGTTGCACCCTGTAGATATCGATTATTCGGACGGCCATAACTTCTGGTTCGTTTAGAGTTACGGGAGCCATATCCTGTCAAAACGAAGACCTCGATGAGTTCTACGGCTTTGACAGCTTTCAGCCGTCAATGGATAGATTAATGCCCAAAAAGGACAACCCGAATCTCAATCGGGTCTCGTAAGTTTTTTACCCTTCGTTTTTTCGACACGTGGATTTTTACGGTAAAACGGGATTACCGTGGCCCGTCTTCGACTTCCCATCGCTGAAGAGCGATGACCATGGAACTGTTCCGCTTCAAATTCATGCACGCATTTCTAAAAGTCGTACGACACTGTTTCTCCATTTCGGACGGATGTTGCACCTTGCACCGTGGATGTTGCACCCTGTAGATATCGATTATTCGGACGGCCATAACTTCTGGCTCGTTAAGAGTTACGGGAGCCATAACCTATCAAAACGAAGACGTCGATGAGTTCTACTGCTTTGACAGATTTCAGCCATCAACGGATAGATTAATGCCCAAAAAGGACAACCCGAATCTCAATCGGGTCTCGTATATTTTTTACCCTTCGTTTTTTCGACACGTGGATTTTTACGGTAAAACGGGATTACCATGGCCCGTCTTCGACTTCCCATCGCTGGAGAGTGGCGCACCATGTTACTGTTCCGTTTCAAATCCATGCACGCATTTCTAAAAGTCGTACGGCATTGTTTCGCCATTTCGGACGGATGTTGCACCTTGCACCTTGGATGTTGCACCCTGTAGATATCGATTATTTGGACGGCCATAACTTCTGGCTCGTTTAGAGTTACTGGAGCCATAACCTGTCAAAACGAAGGCCTCGATGAGTTCTACGGCTTTCATAGCTTTCAGCTATCAACGGATAGATTAATGCCCAAAAATGACAACTAGAATCTCAATCGGGTCTCGTAACTTTTTTACCCTTCGTTTTTTCGACACGTGGATTTTTACAGTAAAACGGGATTACGGTGCCCTGTCTTCGACTTCCCATCGCTGGAGAGTGGTGCACCATGGTACTGTTCCGTTTCAAATCCATGCACGCATTTCTAAAAGGCCGTACGGCACAGTTTCACCATTTCGGACGGATGTTGAACCTTGCACCGTGGATGTTGCACCCTGTAGATATCGATTATTCGGACGGCCATAACTTCTGGTTCGTTTAGAGTTACGGGAGCCATATCCTGTCAAAACGAAGACCTCGATGAGTTCTACGGCTTTGACAGCTTTCAGCCGTCAATGGATAGATTAATGCCCAAAAAGGACAACCCGAATCTCAATCGGGTCTCGTAAGTTTTTTACCCTTCGTTTTTTCGACACGTGGATTTTTACGGTAAAACGGGATTACCGTGGCCCGTCTTCGACTTCCCATCGCTGAAGAGCAATGACCATGGAACTGTTCCGCTTCAAATTCATGCACGCATTTCTAAAAGTCGTACGACACTGTTTCTCCATTTCGGACGGATGTTGCACCTTGCACCGTGGATGTTGCACCCTATAGATATCGATTATTCGGACGGCCATAACTTCTGGCTCGTTAAGAGTTACGGGAGCCATAACCTATCAAAACGAAGGCCTCGATGAGTTCTACGGCTTTGACAGCTTTCAGCCGTCAACGGATATATTAATGCCCAAAAGGACAACCCGAACCTCAATCGGGTCTCGTAAGTTTTTTACCCTTCGTTTTTTCGACACGTGGATTTTTACGGTAAAACGGGACTACCGTGGCCCGTCTTCGACTTCCCATCGCTGGAGAGTGGTGCACCATGGTACTGTTCCGTTTCAAATCCATGCACGCATTTCTAAAAGTCATACGGCACTGTTTCGCCATTTCGGACGGATGTTGCACCTTGCACCGTGGATGTTGCACCCTGTAGATATCGATTATTCGGACAGTCATAACTTCTGGCTCGTTTAGAGTTACGGGAGCCATAACCTGCCAAAGCGAAGACCTCGATGAGTTCTACGGCTTTGACAGCTTTCAGCCGTCAACGGATAGATTAATGCCCAAAAAGGACAACCCGAATCTCAATCGGGTCTCGTAAGTTTTTTACCCTTCGTTTTTTCGACACATGGATTTTTACGGTAAAACGGGATTATGGTGGCCCGTCTTCGACTTCCCATCACTGAAGAGTGATGCACCATGGTACTGTTCCGTTTCAAATCCATGCACGCATTTCCAAAGGCCGTACGGCACTGTTTTGCCATTTTGGACGGATGTTGCACCTTGCACCGTGGATGTTGCACCCTGTAGATATCGATTATTCGGGCGGCCACAACTTCTGGCTCGTTTAGAGTTACGGGAGCCATAACCTGTCAAAACGAAGGCCTCGATGAGTTCTACGGCTTTGACAGCTTTTAGCCGTCAACGGGTAGATTAATGCCCAAAAGGGACAACCCGAATCTCAATCGGGTCTCGTAAGTTTTTTACCCTTCGTTTTTTCGACACGTGGATTTTTACGGTAAAACGGGATTACCGGGGCCCGTCTTCGACTTCCCATCGCTGGAGAGTGGTGCACCATGGTACTGTTCCGTTTCAAATCCATGCACGCATTTCTAAAAGTCGTACGGCACTGTTTCGCCATTTCGAACGGATGTTGCCCCTTGCGCCGTGGATGTTGCACCCTGTAGATATAGATTATTCGGACGGCCATAACTTCTGGCTCGTTTAGAGTTACGGGAGCCATAACCTGTCAAAACGAAGGCCTCGATGAGTTCTATGACTTTGATAGCTTTCAGCCGTCAACGGATAGATTAATGCCCAAAAAGGACAACCCGAACCTCAATCGGGTCTCGTAAGTTTTTTACCCTTCGTTTTTTCGACACGTGGATTTTTACGGTAAAACGGGATTACCGTCGCCCGTCTTCGACTTTCCATCGCTGGAGAGTGGTGCACCATGGTACTGTTCCGTTTCAAATTCATGCACGCATTTCTAAAAGTCGTACGACACTGTTTCGCCATTTCGGATGGATGTTGCACCTTGTACCGTGGATGTTGCACCCTGTAGATATCGATTATTCGGACGGCCATAACTTCTGGCTCGTTTAGAGTTACGGGAGCCATAACCTGTCAAAATGAAGGCCTCGATGAGTTCTACAGCATTGACAGCTTTCAGCCGTCAACGGATAGATTAATGCCCAAAAAGGACAACCCGAATCTCAATCGGGTCTTGTAAGTTTTTTACCCTTCGTTTTTTCGACACGTGGATTTTTACGGTAAAACGGGATTACCGTGGCCCGTCTTCGACTTCCCATCGTTGGAAAGTGGTGCACCATGGTACTGTTCCGTTTCAAATCCATGCACGCATTTCTAAAAGTCGTACGGCACTGTTTCGCCATTTCGGACGGATGTTGCACCTTGCACCGTGGATGTTGCACCCTGTAGATATCGATTATTCGGACGGCCATAACTTCAGGCTCGTTTAGAGTTACGGGAGCCATAACCTATCAAAACGAAGGCCTCGATGAGTTATACGGCTTTGACAGCTTTCACCCATCAACGGATAGATTAATGCCCAAAAAGGACAACCCGAATCTCAATCGGGTCTCGTAAGTTTTTTACCCTTCGTTTTTTCGACACGTGGATTTTTAAGGTAAAACGGGATTACCGTGGCCCGTCTTCGACTTCCCATCGCTGGAGAGTGGTGCACCATGGTACTGTTCCATTTCAAATCCATGCACGCATTTCTAATAGTCGTACGGCACTGTTTCACCATTTCGGACGGATGTTGCACCTTGCACCGTGGATGTTGCACCCTATAGATATCGATTATTCAGACGGCCATAACTTCTGGCTCGTTTAGAGTTACAGGAGCAATAACCTGTCAAAACGAAGGCCTCGATGAGTTCTACGGCTTTGACAGCTTTCGGCCGTCAACGGATAAATTAGTGCCCAAAAAGGACAACCCGAATCTCAATCGATTTCTAAAGGCCGTTCGGCACTGTTTCGTCATTTCGGACAAATGTTGCACCTTGCACCGTGGATGTTGCACCCTGTAGATATCGATTATTCGGAAGGCCATAACTTCTGCCTCGTTTAGAGTTACGGGAGCCATAACCTATCAAAACGAAGGCATTGATGAGTTCTACGGCTTTGATAGCTTTCAGCCATCAACGAATAGATTAATTCCCAAAAAGGACAACCAGAATCTGAATCGGGTCTCGTAAGTTTTTTACCCTTCGATTTTTCGACGCGTGGATTTTTACGGTAAAATGGGATTACCCTACAGCACTGTTTCGCCATTTCGGACGGATGTTGCACCTTGCACCGTGGATGTTGCACCCTGTAGATATCGATTATTCGGACGGCTATAAATTGTGGTTCGTTTAGAGTTACGGGAGCCATAACCTGTCAAAACGAAGGCCTCGATGAGTTCTACGGCTTTGACAGCTTTCAGCCGTCAACGGATAGATTAATGCCCAAAAAGGACACCCGAATCTCAATCGGGTCTCGTAAGTTTTTTACCCTTCGTTTTTTCGACATGTGGATTTTTACGGTAAAACGGGATTACGGTGGCCCGTCTTCGACTTCCCATCGCTGGAGAGTGGTGCACTATGGTACTGTTCCGTTTCAAATCCATGAACGCATTTCTAAACGTCGTACCGCACTGTTTCACCATTTCGGACGGATGTTGCACCTTGCACCGTGGATGTTGCACCCTGTAGATATCGATTATTCGGACGGCCATAACTTCTGTCTCGTTTAGAGTTACGGGAGCCATAACCTGTAAAAACGAAGGCCTCGATGAGTTCTACGGCTTTGACAGCTTTCAGCCGTAAACGAATAGATTAATGCCCAAAAAGGACAACCCGAATCTCAATCGGGTCTCGTAAGTGTTTTACCCTTCGTTTTTTCGACACGTGGATTTTTACGGTAAAACGGGATTACGGTGGCTGGTCTTCGATTTACCATCGCTGGAGAGTGGTGCACCATGGTACTGTTCCGTTTCAAATCCATGCACGCATTTCTAAAAGTCATACGGCACTGTTTCGCCATTTCGGACGGATGTTGCACCTTGCACCGTGGATGTTGCACCCTGTAGATATCGATTATTCGGATGGCCATAACTTCTGGGTCGTTTAGAGTTACGGGAGCCATAACCTGTCAAAACGAAGGCCTCGATTAGTTCTACGGCTTTGACAGCTTTCTGCCGTCAACGGATATATTAATGCCCAAAAAGGACAAGCCGAATCTCAATCGGGTCTCGTAAGTTTTTTACCCTTCGTTTTTTCGACACGTGGATTTTTACGGTAAAACGGTGATTATGGTGGCTGGTCTTCGATTTACCATCGCTGGAGAGTGGTGCACCATGGTACTGTTCCGCTTAAAACCCATGCACACATTTCGAAAAGTTGTACGACACTGTTTCGCCATTTCGGACGGATGTTGCACCTTGCACCGTGGATGTTGCACCCTGTAGATATCGATTATTCGGACGGCTATATCTTCTGGCTCGTTTAGAGTTACGGGAGCCATAACCTGTCAAAACGAAGGCCTCGATGATTTCTACGGCTTTGACAGCATTCGGCCGCCAACGGATAGATTAATGCCCAAAAAGGACAACCCGAATCTCAATCGGGTCTTGTAAGTTTTTTACCCTTCGTTTTTTCGACACGTGGATTTTTACGGTAAAACGGGATTACGGTGCCCCGTCTTCGACTTCCCATCGCTGAAGAGTGGTGCACCATGGTACTGTTCCATTTCAAATCCATGCACGCATTTCTAAAAGTCGTACGGCACTGTTTCGCCATTTCGGACGGATGTTGCACCTTGCACCGTGGATGTTGCACCCTGTAGATATCGATTATTCGGACGGCCATAACTTCTGGCTCGTTTAGAGTTACGGGAGCCATAACCTATCAAAACGAAGGCCTCGATGAGTTCTGCGGCTTTGACAGCTTTCAGCCATCAACAGATATATTAATGCCTAAAAAGGACAACCCGAATCTCAATCGGGTCTCGTAAGTTTTTTACCCTTCGTTTTTTCGACATGTGGATTTTTACGGCAAAATGGGATTACAGTGGCTGGTCTTCGATTTACCATCGCTGGAGAGTGGTGCACCATGGTACTGTTCCGTTTCTAATGCATGAACGTATTTCTAAAAGTCGTACGACACTGTTTCGCCATTTCGGACGGATGTTGCACCATGCACCGCGGATGTAGCACCCTGTAGATATCGATTATTCGGACGGCTATAACTTCTGGCTCGTTTAGAGTTACGGAAGCCATAACCTATCAAAACGTAGGCCTCGATGAGTTCTACGGCTTTGACAGCTTTCAGCCGTCAACGGATAGATTAATGCCCAAAAAGGACAACTCGAATCTCAATCGGGTCTCGTAAGTTTTTTACTCTTCGTTTTTTCGACATGTGGATTTTTACGGTAAAACGGGATTACTGTGTCTGGTCTTCGATTTACCATCGCTGGAGAGTGGTGCACCAATGTACTGTTCCGTTTCAAATCCATTCACGCATTTCGAAAAGTCGTACGGCACTGTTTCGCCATTTCGGACGGATGTTGCACCTTGCACCGTGGATGTTGCACCCTATAGATATCGATTATTCGGGAGGCTATAACATCTGGCTCGTTTAGAGTTACGGGAACCATAACCTGTCAAAACAAAGGTCGCGACGAGTTCTACGGATTTGACAGCTTTCAGCCGTCAACGGAAAGATTAATGCCCAAAAAGGACAACCCGAATCTCAATCGGGTCTCGTAAGTTTTTTACCCTTCGTTTTTTGGACACGTGCATTTTTACGGAAAAACGGGATTACCGTGGCCCATCTTCGACTTCCCATCGCTGGAGAGTGGTGCACTATGGTACTGTTCCGTTTCAAATCCATGCACATATTTCTAAAAGTCGTACGGCACTGTTTCGCCATTTCGGACGGATGTTGCACCTTGCACCGTGGATGTTGCACCCTGTAGATATCGATTATTCGGACAGCCATAACTTCTGGCTCGTTTAGAGTTACGGGAGCCATAACCTGTCAAAACTAAGGCCTCGATGAGTTCTACGGCTTTGATAGCTTTCAGCCGTCAACGGATAGATTAATGCCCAAAAAGGACAACCCGAATCTCAATCGGGTCTCGTAAGTTTTTTACCCTTCGTTTTTTCGACACGTGAATTTTTACCGTAAAACGGGGTTACGGTGCCCCGTCTTCGACTTCCCATCGCTGAAGAGTGGTGCACCATGGTACAGTTCCGTTTCAAATCCATGCACGCATTTCTAAAGGTCGTACGGCACTTTTTCGCCATTTCGGACGGATGTTGCACCTTGCACCGTGGATGTTGCACCCTGTAGATATCGATTATTCGGACGATCATAACTTCTTACTCGTTTAGAGTTACGGGAGCAATAACCTGTCAAAACGAAGGCCTCGATGAGTTCTACAGCTTTGACAGCTTTCAGCCGTCAACCGATATATTAATGCCCAAAAAGGACAACCCGAATCTCAATCAGGTCTCGTAAGTTTTTTACCCTTCGTTTTTTCGACGCGTGGATATTTACGGTAAAACGGGGATTACGGTGGCTGGTCTTCCATTTACCATCGCTGGAGAGTGGTGCACCGTGGTACTGTTCCGTTTCAAATCCATGCACGCATTTTGAAAAGTCGCACGGCACTGTTTCGCCATTTCGGACGGATGTTGCACCTTGCACCGTGGATGTTGCACCATGTAGATATCGATTATTCGGACGGCTATAACTTCTGGCTCGTTTAGAGTTACGGGAGCCGTAACCTGTCAAAACGAAGGCCTCGATGAGTTCTACAGCTTTGACAGCTTTCAACCATCAACGGATATATTAATGCCCAAAAAGGACAACCCGAATCTCAATCGGGTGTCGTAAGTTTTTTACCCTTCGTTTTTTCGACACGTGGATTTTTACGGTAAAACGGGATTACCGTGGTCCGTCTTCGACTTCCCATCGCTGGAGAGTGGTGCACCATGGTACTGTTCCGTTTCAAATCCATGCACGCATTTCTAAAAGTCATACGGCACTGTTTCTCCATTTCGGACGGATGTTGCACCTTGCACCATGGATGTCGCACCCTGTAGATATCGATTATTCGGACGGCCATAACTTCTGGCTCGTTTAGAATTACGGGAGCCATAACCGATCAAAACGAAGGCCTCGATGAGTTCTACGGCTTTGGCAGCTTTCAGCCGTCAACGGGTAGATTAATGCCCAAAAAGGACAACCCGAATCTCAATCTGGTCTCGTAAGTTTTTTACCCCTCGTTTTTTCGACACGTGGATTTTTACGGTAAAACGGGATTACCGTGGCCCGCCTTCGACTTCCCATCACTGGAGAGTGGTGCACCATGGTGCTGTTCCGTTTCAAATCCATGCACGCATTTCTAAAAGTCGTACGGCACTGTTTCGCCATTTCGGACGGATGTTGCACCTTGCACCGTGGATGTTGCACCCTGTAGATATCGATTATTCGGACGGCCATAACTTCTGGCTCGTTTAGAGTTGCGGGAGCCATAACCTATCAAAACGAAGGCCTCGATGAGTTCTACGGCTTTGACAGCTTTCATCTGTCAACGGATAGATTAATGCCCAAAAAGGACAACCCGAATCTCAATCGGGTCTCGTAAGTTTTTTACCCTTCGTTTTTTCATCACGTGGATTTTTACGGTAAAACGGGATTACCGTGGCCGTCTTCGACTTCCCATCACTGGAGAGTGGTGCACCATGGTACTGTTCCGTTTCATATCCATGCACGCATTTCTAAAAGTCATACGGCAATGTTTCTCCATTTCGGACGGATGTTGCACCTTGCACCATGGATGTCGCACCCTGTAGATATCGATTATTCGGACGGCCATAACTTCTGGCTCGTTTAGAGTTACGGGAGCCATAACCTAAAAAAACGAAGGCCTCGATGAGTTCTACGGCTTTGGCAGCTTTCAGCCGTCAACGGGTAGATTAATGCCCAAAAAGGACAACCCGAATCTCAATTGGGTCTCGTAAGTTTTTTACGCTTCGTTTTTTCGACACGTGGATTTTTACGGCAAAACGGGATTACCGTGGCTGGTCTTCGATTTACCATCGCTAGAGAGTGGTGCACCATGGTACTGTTCCATTTCAAATCCATGCACGCATTTCTAAAAGTCGTACGGCACTGTCTCGCCATTTCGGACGGATGTTGCACCTTGCACCGTGGATGTTGCACCCGGTAGATATCGATTATTCGGACGGCCATAACTTCTAGCTCGTTTAGAGTTACGGGAGCCATAACCTGTCAAAACGAAGGCCTCGATGAGCTCTACGGCTTTGACAGCTTTCGCCCGTCAACGGATAGATTAATGCCTAAAAAGGACAACCCGATTCTCAATCGGGTCTCGTAAGTTTTTTACCCTTCGTTTTTTCGACACGTGGATTTTTACGGTAAAACGAGATTACCGTGGCCCGTCTTCGACTTTCCATCGCTGGAGAGTGGTGCACCATGGTACTGTTCCGTTTCAAATCCATGCACGCAATTCTAAAAGTCGTACGGCATTGTTTCGCCATTTCGGACGGATGTTGCACCTTGCACCATGGATGTTGCACCCTGTAGATATCGATTATTCGGACGGCCATAACTTCAGGCTCGTTAAGAGTTACGGGAGCCATAACCTGTCAAAACGAAGGCCTCGATGAGTTCTACGGCTTTGACAGCTTTTAGCCATCAACGGATAGATTAATACCCAAAAAGGACAACCCGAATCTCAATCGCGTCTCGTAAATTTTTTACCCTTCGTTCTTTCGACACGTGGATTTTTACGGTAAAACGGGATTAAGGTGCCCCTTCTTCGACTTTCCATCGCTGAAGACTGGTGCACCATGGTACAGTTCCGTTTCAAATCCGTGCACGCATTTCTAAAGGTCGTACGACACTGTTTCGCCATTTCGGACGGATGTTGCACCCTGCACCGTGGATGTTGCACCCTGTAGATATTGATTATTCGAACGGCCATAACTTCTTGCTCGTTTAGAGTTACGGGAGCCATAACCTGTCAAAATGAAGGCCTCGATGAGTTCTACTGCTTTGACATCTTTCAGCCGTCAACGGATAGATTAATGCCCAAAATGGACAACCCGAATCTCAATCTGGTCTCGTAAGTTTTTTATCCTTCGTTTTTTCGACACGTGGATTTTTACGGTAAAACGGGATTACCGTGTCCCGTCTTCGACTTTCCATCGCTGAAGAGTGATGCACCATGGTACTGTTCCGTTTCAAATCCATGCATGCATTTCTAAAAGTCGTACGGCACTGTTTCTCCATTTCGGACGGATGTTGCACCTTGCACCGTGGATGTTGCACCCTGTAGATATCGATTATTCGGACGGCCATAACTTCTGGCTCGTTTAGAGTTACAGGAGCCATAACCTGTCAAAACGAAGGCCTCGATGAGTTCTACGGCTTTGACAGCTTTCATCCGTCAATGGATAGATTAATGCCCAAAAAGGACAACCCGAATCTCAATCGATTTCTAAAGGCCGTCCGGCACTGTTTTGCCATTTCGGACGGATGTTGCACCTTGCACGTGGATGTTGCACCCTGTAGATATCGATTATTCGGACGGCCATAACTTCTGGCTCGTTTTGAGTTACGGTAGCCATAACCTGTCAAAACGAAGGCCTCGATAAGTTCTACGGCTTTGACTGCTTTCAGCCGTCAATGGATAGATTAATGCCCAAAAAGGACAACCAGAATCTCAATCGGGTATTGTAAGTTTTTTACCCTTCGTTTTTTCGACACGTGGGTTTTTACGGTAAAACGGCATTACCGTACGGCACTGTTTCGCCATTTCGGACGGATGTTTCACCTTGCACCGTGGATGTTGCACCCTGTAGATATCGATTATTCGGACGACCATAACTTCTGGCTCGTTTAGAGTTACGTGAGCCATAACCTGTCAAAACGAAGGCCTCGATGAGTTCTACAGCTTTGACAGCTTTCAGCCGTCAACGGATAGATTAATGCCCAAAAAGGACAACCCGAATCTCAATCGGGTCTAGTAAGTTTTTTACCCTTCGTTTTTTCGACACATGGATTTTTATGGTAAAACGGGATTACCGTGGCCCGTATTCGACTTCCCATCGCTGGAGAGTGATGCACCATGGTACTGTTCCGTTTCAAATCCATGCACGCATTTCTAAAAGTCGTACGGCACTGTTTCGCCATTTCGAACGGATGTTGCACCTTGCACCGTGGATGTTGCACCCTGTAGATATCGATTATTCGGACGGCTATAACTTCTGGCTCGTTTAGAGTTACGGGAGCCATAACCTGTCAAAACGAAGGCCTCGATGAGTTCTACGGCTTTCACAGCTTTCAGCTATCAACGGATAGATTAATGCCCAAAAAGGACAACCCGAATCTCAATCGGGTCTCGTAAGTTTTTTACCCTTCGTTTTTTCGACACGTGGATTTTTACGGTAAAACGGGATTACGGTGCCCCGTCTCCGACTTCGCATCGCTGAAGAGTGGTGCACCATGGTACTGTTCCGTTTCAAATCCATGCACGCATTTCTAAAGGTCGTACGGCACTGTTTCGCCATTTCGGACGGATGTTGTACCTTGCACCGTGGATGTTGCACCCTGTAGATATCGATTATTTGGACGGTCATAACTTCTAGCTCGTTTTGAGTTACGGGAGCCATAACCTGCCAAAACGAAGATCTCGATGAGTTAACGGCTTTGACAGCTTTCAGCCGTCAACGGATAGATTAATGCCCAAAAAGGACAACCCGAATCTCAATCGGGTCTCGTAAGTCTTTTACCCTTCGTTTTTTCGACACGTGGATTTTTACGGTAAAACGGGATTACGATGCCCCGTCTTCGACTTCCCATCGCTGGAGAGTGGTGCACCATGGTACTGTTCCGTTTCAAATCCATGCACGCATTTCTAAAAGGCCGTACGGCACTGTTTCACCATTTCGGACGGATGTTGCACCTTGCACCGTGGATGTTGCACCCTATAGATATCGATTATTCGGACGGCCATAACTTCTGGCTCGTTTAGAGTTACGAGAGCCATAACCTGTCAAAACGAAGACCTCGATGAGTTCTACGGCTTTGACAGATTTCAGCCGTCAACGGATAGATTAATGCCCAAAAAGGGCAACCTGAATCTCAATCGATTTCTAAACGCCGTCCGGCACTGTTTCTCCATTTCGGACGGATGTTGCACCTTGCACCGTGGATGCAACCTGTAGATATCGATTATTCGGACGGCCATAACTTCTGGCTCGTTTAGAGTTACGGGAGCCATAACCTGTCAAAACGAAGGCCTCGATGAGTTCTACAGCTTTGACCGCTTTCAGCCGTCAACGGATAGATTAATGCCAAAAAAGGACAACCAAAATCTCAATCGGGTCTCGTAAGTTTTTTACCCTTCGTTTTTTCGACACGTGGATTTTTACGGTAAAACGGGATTACCCTACGGCACTGTTTCGCCATTTCGGACGGATGTTGCACCTTGCACCGTAGATGTTGCACCCTGTAGATATCGATTATTCGGACGACCATAACTTCTGGGTCGTTTAGAGTTACGGGAGCCATAACCTGTCAAAACGAAGGCCTCGATGAGTTCTACGGCTTTGACGGCTTTCAGCCGTCAACGGATAGATTAATGCCTCAAAAGGACAACCCGAATCTCAATCGGGCCTCGTAAGTTTTTTACCCTTCGTTTTTTCGACACGTGGATTTTTACGGTAAAACGGGATTACCGTGGCCCGTCTTCGACTTCCCATCGCTGAAGAGTGAGGCACCATGGTACTGTTCCGTTTCAAATCCATGCATGCATTTCTAAAAGTCGTACGACACTGCTTCTCCATTTCGGACGGATGTTGCACCTTGCACCATGGATGTTGCACCTTGTAGATATCGATTATTCGGACGGCCATAACTTCTGGCTCGTTTAGAGTTACGGGAGCCATAACCTGTCAAAACGAAGGCCTCGATGAGTTCTACTGCTTTCACAGCTTTCAGCCGTCAACGGATAGATTAATTCCCAAAAAAGACAACTCGAATCTCAATCGATTTCTAAAGGCCGTCCGGCACTGTTTCTCCATTTCGGACGGATGTTGCACCTTGCACCGTGGATGTTGCACCCTGTAGATATCGATTATTCGGACGGCCATAACTTCTGGCTCGTTTATAGTTACGGGAGCCATAACCTGTCAAAACGAAGGCCTCGATGAGTTCCACGGCTTTGACCGCTTTCAGCCGTCAACGGATAGATTAATGCCAAAAAAGGACAACCAAAATCTCAATCGGGTCTCGTAAGTTTTTTACCCTTCGTTTTTTCGACACGTGGTTTTTTACGGCACTGTTTCGCCATTTTGGACGGATGTTGCACCTTGCACCGTAGATGTTGCACCCTGTAGATATCGATTATTCAGACGACCATAACTTCTGGCTCGTTTAGAGTTACGGGAGCCATAACCTGTCAAAACGAAGGCCTCGATGAGTTCTACGGCTTTGACAGCTTTCAACCATCAACAGATAGATTAATGCCTAAAAAGGACAACCTGAATCTCAATCGGGCCTCGTAAGTTTTTTACCCTTCGTTTTTTCGACACGTGGATTTTTACGGTAAAACGGGATTACCGTGGCCCGTCTTCGACTTCCCATCGCTGGAGAGTGGTGCACCATGTTACTGTTTCGTTTCAAATCCATGCACGCATTTCTAAAAGTCGTACGGCACTGTTTCGCCATTTCGGACGGATGTTGCACCTTGCACCGTGGATGTTGCACCCTGTAGATATCGATTATTCGGACGGCCATAACTCCTGGCTCGTTTAGAGTTACGGGAGCCATAACCTGTCAAAACGAAGGCCTCGATGAGTTCTACGGCTTTCACAGCTTTCAGCCGTAAACGGATAGATTAATGCCCAAAAATGACAACCCGAATCTCAATCGGGTCTCGTAAGTTTTTTACCCTTCGTTTTTTCGACACGTCGATTTTTACGGTAAAACGGGATTACGGTGCCCTGTCTTCGACTTCCCATCGCTGGAGATGGTGCACCATGGTACTGCTCCGTTTCAAATCCATGTACGTATTTCTAAAAGGCCGTACGGCACTGTTTCACCATTTCGGACGGATGTTGCACCTTGAACCGTGGATGTTACACCCTGTAGATATCGATTATTCGGACGACCATAACTTCTGGCTCGTTTAGAGTTACGGGAGCCATATCCTGTCAAAACGAAGACCTCGATGAGTTCTACGGTTTGACAGCTTTCAGCCGTCAACGGATAGATTAATGCCCAAAAAGGACAACCCGAACCTCAATCGGTTCTCGTAAGTTTTTTACCCTTCGTTTTTTCGACACGTGGATTTTTACGGTAAAACGGGATTACCGTGGCCCGTCATCGACTTCCCATCGTTGGAGAGTGGTGCACCATGTTACTGTTCCGTTTCAAATCCACGCACGCATTTCTATAAGTCATACGACACCGTTTCGCCATTTCGGACGGATGTTGCACCTTGCACCGTGCATGTTGCACCCTGTAGATATCGATTATTCGGACGGCCATAAATTCGGGCTCCTTTAGAGTTACGGGAGCCATAACCTGTCAAAACGAAGGCCTCGATGAGTTCTACGACTTTGACAGCTTTCAGCCGTCAACGGATAGATTAATGCCCAAAAAGGACAACCCGAATCTCAATCGGGTCTCGTAAGTTTTTTACCCTTCGTTTTTTCGACACGGGGATTTTTACGGTAAAACGGGATTACCGTGGCCCGTCATCGACTTCCCATCGTTGGAGAGTGGTGCACCATGTTACTGTTCCGTTTCAAATCCACGCACGCATTTCTATAAGTCATACGACACCGTTTCGCCATTTCGGACGGATGTTGCACCTTGCACCGTGCATGTTGCACCCTGTAGATATCGATTATTCGGACGGCCATAAATTCGGGCTCCTTTAGAGTTACGGGAGCCATAACCTGTCAAAACGAAGGCCTCGATGAGTTCTACGACTTTGACAGCTTTCAGCCGTCAACGGATAGATTAATGCCCAAAAAGGACAACCCGAATCTCAATCGGGTCTCGTAAGTTTTTTACCCTTCGTTTTTTCGACACGTGGATTTTTACGGTAAAACGGGACTACCGTGGCCCGTCTTCGACTTCCCATCGCTGGAGAGTGGTGCACCATGGTACTGTTTCGTTTCAAATCCATGCACGCATTTCTAAAAGTCGTACGGCACTGTTTCGCCATTTCGGATGGATGTTGCACCTTGCACCGTGGATGTTGCACCCTGTAGATATCGATTATTCGGACGGCCATAACTTCAGGCTCGTTAAGAGTTACGGGAGCCATAACCTGTCAAAGCGAAGGCCTCGATGAGTTCTACGGCTTTGACAGCTTTCTGCCATCAACGGATAGATTAATACCCAAAAAGGACAACACGAATCTCAATCGCGTCTCGTAAATTTTTTACCCTTCGTTCTTTCGACACGTGGATTTTTGCGGTAAAACGGGATTAAGGTGCCCCGTCTTCGACTTTCCATTGCTGAAGACTGGTGCACCATGGTACTGTTCCGTTTCAAATCCATGCATGCATTTCTAAAGGCCGTACGGCACTGTTTCGCCATTTCGGACGGATGTTGCACCTTGCACCGTGGATGTTGCACCCTGTAGATATCGATTATTCGAACGGCCATAACTTCTGGCTCGTTTAGAGTTACGGGAGCCATAACCTGTCAAAACGAAGGCCTCGATGAGTTCTACGGCTTTGACAGCTTTCAGCCGTCAACGGATTGATTAATGCCCAAAAAAGACAACCCGAATCTCAATCGGGTCTCGTAAGTTTTTTACCCTTCGTTTCTTCGACACGTGGATTTTTACAGTAAAACGGGATTACCGTGGCCCGTCTTCGACTTTCCCTCGCTGGAGAGTGGTGCACCATGGTACTGTTCCGTTTCAAATCCATGCACGCATTTCTAAAAGTCGTACGACACTGTTTTGCCATTTCGGACGGATGTTGCACCTTGCGCCGTGGATGTTGCACCCTGTAGATATCGATTATTCGGACGGCCATAACTTCTGGCTCGTTTAGAGTTACGGGAGCCATAACCTGTCAAAACGAAGGCCTCGATGAGTTCTACGGCTTTGATAGCTTTCAGCCGTCAACGGATAGATTAATGCCTAAAAAGGACAACCCGAACCTCAATCGGGTCTCGTAAGTTTTTTACCCTTCGTTTTTTCGACACGTGGATTTTTACGGTAAAAGGGATTACCGTGGCCCGTCTTCGACTTCCCATCGCTGGAGAGTGGTGCACCATGGTACGGTTTTGTTTCAAATTCATGCACGCATTACTAAAAGTCGTACGGCACTGTTTCGCCATTTCAGACGGATGTTGCACCTTGCACCGTGGATGTTGTACCTTGCACCGTGGATATCGATTATTCGGACGGCCATAACTTCTGGCTCGTTTAGAGTTACGGGAGCCATAACCAGTCAAAACGAAGGCCTCGATGAGTTCTACGGCTTTGACAGCTTTCAGCAGTCAACGGATAGATTAAGGCCCAAAAAGGACAACCCGAATCTCAACCGGTTCTCGTAAGTTTTTTACCCTTCGTTTTTCGACACGTGGATTTTTACGGTAAAATGGGATTACCGTGGCCCGTCGTCGATTTCCCATCGTTGGAGAGTGGTGCACCATGGTACTGTTCCGATTCAAATCCATGCACGCATTTCTAAAAGTCATACGGCACTGTTTCGCCATTTCGGACGGATGTTGCACCTTGTACCGTGGATGTTGCACCCTGTAGATATCAATTATTCGGACGGCCATAACTTCAGGCTCGTTTAGAGTTACGGGAGCCATAACCTGTCAAAACGAAGGCCTCGATGAGTTCTACGGCTTTGACAGCTTTCAGCCATCAACGGATAGATTAATGCCCAAAGAGGACAACCTGACTCAATCGGGTCTCGTATGTTTTTTACCCTTCGTTTTTTCGACACGTGGATTTTTACGGTAAAACGGGACTACAGTGGCCCGACTTCGACTTCCCATCGCTGAAGAGTGGTGCACCATGGTACTGTTCCGTTTCAAATCCTTGCACGCATTTCTAAAGGTCATACGGCACTGTTTCTCCATTTCGGACGGATGTTGCACCTTGCACCGTGGATGTTGCACCCTGTAGATATCGATTATTCGGACGGCCATAACTTCTGGCTCGTTTAGAGTTACGGGAGCCATAACCTGTTAAAACGAAGGCCTCGATGAGTTATACGGCTTTGACAGCTTTCAGCCGTCAACGGATAGATTAGTGCCCAAAAAGGACAACCCGAATCTCAATCGGGTCTCGTAAGTTTTTTGCCCTTCGTTTTTTCGACACGTGGATTTTTACGGTAAAACGGGACTACCGTGGCCCGTCTTCGACTTCCCATCGCTGGAGAGTGGTGCACCATGGTACTGTTTCGTTTCAAATCCATGCACGCATTTCTAAAAGTCGTACGGCACTGTTTCGCCATTTCGGACGGATGTTGCACCTTGCACCGTGGATGTTGCACCCTGTAGATATCGATTATTCGGAAGGCCATAACTTCAGGCTCGTTAAGAGTTACGGGAGCCATAACCTGTCAAAGCGAAGGCCTCGATGAGTTCTACGGCTTTGACAGCTTTCTGCCATCAACGGATAGATTAATACCCAAAAAGGACAACACGAATCTCAATCGCGTCTCGTAAATTTTTTACCCTTCGTTCTTTCGACACGTGGATTTTTGCGGTAAAACGGGATTAAGGTGCCCCGTCTTCGACTTTCCATCGCTGAAGACTGGTGCACCATGGTACTGTTCCGTTTCAAATCCATGCATGCATTTCTAAAGGCCGTACGGCACTGTTTCGCCATTTCGGACGGATGTTGCACCTTGCACCGTGGATGTTGCACCCTGTAGATATCGATTATTCGAACGGCCATAACTTCTGGCTCGTTTAGAGTTACGGGAGCCATAACCTGTCAAAACGAAGGCCTCGATGAGTTCTACGGCTTTGACAGCTTTCAGACGTCAACGGATTGATTAATGCCCAAAAAAGACAACCCGAATCTCAATCGGGTCTCGTAAGTTTTTTACCCTTCGTTTCTTCGACACGTGGATTTTTACAGTAAAACGGGATTACCGTGGCCCGTCTTCGACTTTCCCTCGCTGGAGAGTGGTGCACCATGGTACTGTTCCGTTTCAAATCCATGCACGCATTTCTAAAAGTCGTACGACACTGTTTTGCCATTTCGTACGGATGTTGCACCTTGCGCCGTGGATGTTGCACCCTGTAGATATCGATTATTCGGACGGCCATAACTTCTGGCTCGTTTAGAGTTACGGGAGCCATAACCTGTCAAAACGAAGGCCTCGATGAGTTCTACGGCTTTGATAGCTTTCAGCCGTCAACGGATAGATTAATGCCTAAAAAGGACAACCCGAACCTCAATCGGGTCTCGTAAGTTTTTTACCCTTCGTTTTTTCGACACGTGGATTTTTACGGTAAAAGGGATTACCGTGGCCCGTCTTCGACTTCCCATCGCTGGAGAGTGGTGCACCATGGTACGGTTTTTTTTCAAATTCATGCACGCATTACTAAAAGTCGTACGGCACTGTTTCGCCATTTCAGACGGATGTTGCACCTTGCACCGTGGATGTTGTACCTTGCACCGTGGATATCGATTATTCGGACGGCCATAACTTCTGGCTCGTTTAGAGTTACGGGAGCCATAACCAGTCAAAACGAAGGCCTCGATGAGTTCTACGGCTTTGACAGCTTTCAGCAGTCAACGGATAGATTAAGGCCCAAAAAGGACAACCCGAATCTCAACCGGTTCTCGTAAGTTTTTTACCCTTCGTTTTTCGACACGTGGATTTTTACGGTAAAATGGGATTACCGTGGCCCGTCGTCGATTTCCCATCGTTGGAGAGTGGTGCACCATGGTACTGTTCCGATTCAAATCCATGCACGCATTTCTAAAAGTCATACGGCACTGTTTCGCCATTTCGGACGGATGTTGCACCTTGTACCGTGGATGTTGCACCCTGTAGATATCGATTATTCGGACGGCCATAACTTCAGGCTCGTTTAGAGTTACGGGAGCCATAACCTGTCAAAACGAAGGCCTCGATGAGTTCTACGGCTTTGACAGCTTTCAGCCATCAACGGATAGATTAATGCCCAAAGAGGACAACCTGACTCAATCGGGTCTCGTAAGTTTTTTACCCTTCGTTTTTTCGACACGTGGATTTTTACGGTAAAACGGGACTACAGTGGCCCGACTTCGACTTCCCATCGCTGAAGAGTGGTGCACCATGGTACTGTTCCGTTTCAAATCCTTGCACGCATTTCTAAAGGTCATACGGCACTGTTTCTCCATTTCGGATGGATGTTGCACCTTGCACCGTGGATGTTGCACCATGTAGATATCGATTATTCGGACGGCCATAACTTCTGGCTCGTTTAGAGTTACGGGAGTCATAACCTGTTAAAACGAAGGCCTCGATGAGTTATACGGCTTTGACAGCTTTCAGCCGTCAACGGATAAATTAGTGCCCAAAAAGGACAACCCGAATCTCAATCGATTTCTAAAGGCCGTCCGGCACTGTTTCGCCATTTCGGACAGATGTTGCACCTTGCACCGTGGATGTTGCACCCTGTAGATATCGATTATTCGGACGGCCATAACTTCTGGCTCGTTTAGAGTTATGGGAGCCATAACTTGTCAAAACGAAGGCCTCGATGAGTTCTACGGCATTGACAGCTTTCGGCCGTCAACGGATAGATTAATGCCCAAAAAGGACAACCGGAATCTCAATCGGGTCTCGTAAGTTTTTTACCCTTCGTTTTTTCGACACGTGGATTTTTATGGTAAAACGGGATTACCCTACGGCACTGTTTCGCCATTTTGAACGGATGTTGCACCTTGCACCGTGGATATTGCACCCTGTAGATATCGATTATTCGGACGACCATAACTTCTGGCTCGTTTAGAGTTACGGGAGCCATAACCTGTCAAAACGAAGGCCTCGATGAGTTCTACGGCTTTGACAGCTTTCAGCCGTTAACGGATAGATTAACGCCCAAAAAGGACAACCCGAATCTCAAACGGGTCTCGTAAGTTTTTTACCCTTCGTTTTTTCGACACGTGGATTTTTACGGTAAAACGGGATTACCGTGGCCCGTCTTCAACTTCCCATCGCTGGAGAGTGGTGCACCATGGTACTGTTCCGTTTCAAATCCATGCACACATTTCTAAAAGTCATACGACACAGTTTCGCCATTTCGGACGGATGTTGCACCTTGCACCGTGGATGTTGCACCCTGTAGATATCGATTATTCGGACGGCCATAACTTCTGGCTCGTTTAGAGTTACGGGAGCCATAACCTGTCAAAACGAAGGCCTCGATGAGTTCTACGTCTTTGATAGCTTTCAGCCGTCAACGGATAGATTAATGCACAAAAAGGACAACCCGAATCTCAATCGGGTCTCGTGAGTTTTTTACCCTTCGTTTTTTCGACACGTGGATTTTTACGGTAAAACGGGACTACCGTGGCCCGTCTTTGACTTCCCATCGCTGGAGAGTGGTGCACCTTCGTACTGTTTCGTTTCAAATCCATGCACGCATTTCTAAAAGTCATACGGCACTGTTTCGCCATTTCGGACGAATGTTGCACCGTGCACCGTGGATGTTGCACCCTATAGATATCGATTATTCGGACGGTCATAACTTCTGGCTCGTTTAGAGTTACGGGAGCCATAACCTGCCAAAGCGAAGACCTCGATGAGTTCTATGGCTTTGACTGCTTTCAGCCGTCAAGGGATAGATTAATGCCCAAAAAGGACAACCCAAATCTCAATCGGGTCTCATAAGTTTGTTACCCTTCGTTTTTTCGACACGTGGATTTTTACGTTAAAACGGGATTACGATGTCCCGTCTTCGATTTTCCATCGCTGAAGAGTGATGCACCATGGTACTGTTCCGTTTCAAATCCATGCACGCATTTATAAAGGCCGTACGGCACAACTTCGCCATTTCGGACGGATGTTGCACCTTGCACCGTGGATGTTGCACCCTGTAGATATCGATTATTCGGACGGCCATAACTTCTGGCTCGTTTAGAGTTACGGGAGCCATAACCGGTCAAAACGGAGGCCTCGATGAGTTCTACGGCTTTGACAGCTTTCAGCCGTCAACGGATAGATTAATGCCCAAAAAGGACAACCCGAATCTCAATCGGGTCTCGTAAGTTTTTTACCCTTCGTTTTTTCGACACGTGGTTTTTTACGGTAAAACGGGATTACCGTGGACCGTCTTCGACTTCCCATCGTTGGAGAGTGGTGCACCATAGTACTGTTCCGTTTCAAATCCATTCATGCATTTCTAAAGGCCGTACGGCACTGTTTCGCCATTTCGGACGGATGTTGCACCTTGCACCGTGATGTTGCACCCTGTAGATATCGATTATTCGGACGGCCATAACATCTGGCTCGTTTAGAGTTACGGGAGCCATAACCGGTCAAAACGGAGGCCTCGATGAGTTCTACGGCTTTGACAGCTTTCAGCCGTCAACAGATAGATTAATGCCCAAAAAGGACAACCCGAATCTCAATCGGGTCTCGTATGTTTTTTACCCTTCGTTTTTTCGACACGTTGATTTTTACGGTAAAACGGGATTACCGTGGCCCGTCTTCGACTTCCCATCGCTGAAGAGTGATGCACCATGGTACTGTTCCGTTTCAAATCCATGCACGCATTTCTAAAGGTCGTACGACACTGTTTCGCCATTTCGGACGGATGTTGCCCCTTGCACCGTGGATGTTGCACCCTGTAGATATCGATTATTCGGACGGCCATAACTTCTGGCTCGTTTAGAGTTACGTGAGCCATAACATGTCAAAACGAAGGCCTCGATGAGTTCTACGACTTTGACAGCTTTCAGCCATCAACGGATAGATTAATGCCCAAAAAGGACAACCCGAATCTCAATCGGGTCTCATAAGTTTTTTACCCTTCGTTTTTTCGACACGTGGATTTTTACGGTAAAACGGGATTACGGTGGCCCGTCTCCGACTTCCCATCGCTGGAGAGTGGTGAACCATGGTACTGTTCCGTTTCAAATATATGCACGCATTTCTAAAAGTCGTAAGGCACTGTTTCGCCATCAACGGATGTTGCACCTTGCACTGTGGATGTTGCACCCAGTAGATATCGATTATTCGGACGACTATAACTTCTGGCTCGTTTAGAGTTACGGGAGGCATAACCTGTCAAAATGAAGGCCTCGATGAGTTCAACGGCTTTGAATGCTTTTAGCCGTCAACTGATAGATTAATGCCCAAAAAGGACAACTCGAATCTCAATCGGGTCTCGTAAGTTTTTTATCCTTCGTTTTTTCGACACGTGGATTTTTACGGTAAAACGGGATTACCGTGGCCCGTCTTCGACTTCCCATCGCTGGATAGTGGTACACCATGGTACTGTTCCGTTTCAAATCCATGCACGCATTTCTAAAAGTCGTACGGCACTGTTTCGCCATTTCGGACGGATGTTGCACCTTGCACCGTGGATGTTGCACCCTGTAGATATCGATTATTCGGACGGCCATAACTTCTGGCTCGTTTAGAGTTGCGGGAGCCATAACCTGTCAAAACAAAGGCCTCGATGAGTTCTACGGCTTTGACAGCTTTCAGCCATCAACGGATAGATTAATGCCCAAAAAGGACAACCCGAATCTCAATCGGGTCTCGTAAGTTTTTTACCCTTCGTTTTTTCGACACGTGGATTTTTACGGTAAAACGGGATTACCTTGGCCCGTCTTCGACTTTCCATCGCTGAAGAGTGGTGCACCATGGTACTGTTCCGTTTCAAATCCATGCACGCATTTCTAAATGTCGTACGACATTTTTTTGCCATTTCGGATGGTTGTTGCACCTTGCACCGTGGATGTTGCACCCTTTAGATATCGATTATTCGGATGGCCACAACTTCTGGCTCGTTTAGAGTTACGGGAGCCATATCCTGTAAAAACGAAGTCCTCAATGAGTTCTACGGCTTTGATAGCCTTCAGCCGTCAACGGATAGATTAATGCCCAAAAAGGACAACCGGAATCTCAGTCGGGTCTCGTATGTTTTTTACCCTTCGTTTTTTCGACACGTGGATTTTTACGGTAAAATGGGATTACGGTGGCCTGTCTCCGACTTCCCATCGCTGAAGAGTGGTGAACCATGGTGCTATTTCGTTTCAAATTCATGCACGCATTTCTAAAAGTCGTACGGCACTGTTTCGCCATTTCGGACGGATGTTGCACCTTCCACCGTGGATGTTGCACCCTGTAGATATCGATTATTCGGACGGCCATAACTTCTGGCTCGTTTAGAGTTACGAGAGCCATAACCTGTCAAAACGAAGGCCTCGATGAGTTCTATGGCTTTGACAGCTTTCGCCATCGGGTCTCGTAAGTTTTTTACCCTTCGTTTTTTTGACACGTGGATTTTTACGGCAAAACGGGATTACCGTGGCTGGTCTTCGATTTACCATTGCTGGAGAGTGGTGCACCATGGTACTGTTCAGTTTCAAATCCATGCACGCATTTCTAAAAGCCGTACGGCTGTTCCGCCATTTCGGATGGATGTTGCACCTTGCACCGTGGATGTTGCACCCTGTAGATATCGATTATTCGGACGGCTATAACTTCTGGCTCGTTTAGAGTTACGGGAGCCATAACTTGTCAAAACGAAGGCCTCGATGAGTTCTACGATTTTGACAGCTTTCAGCCGTCAACGGATAGATTAATGCCCAAAAAGGACAACCCGAATCTCAATCGGGTCTCGTAAGTTTTTGACCCTTCGTTTTTTCGACACATGGATTTTTACGGTAAAACGGGATTACCGTGGCCCGTATTCGACTTCCCATCGCTGGAGAGTGGTGCACCATGGTACTGTTCCGCTTCAAATCCATGCACGCAGTTCTAAAAGTTGTACGGCGCTGTTCGCCATTTCGGACGAATGTTGCACCTTGCACCGTGGATGTTGCACCCTGTAGATATCGATTATTCGGACGGCCATAACTTCTGGCTCGTTTAGAGTTACGGGAGCCATAACCTGTCAAAACGAAGGCCTTGATGAGTTCTATGGCATTGATAGCTATCAGCCGTCAACGGATATATTAATGGCCAAAAAGGACAACCCGAACCTCAATCGGGTCTCGTAAGTTTTTTACCCTTCGTTTTTTCGACACGTGGATTTTTACGGTAAAACGCGATTACCGTGGCCCGTCTTCGACTTCCCATCACTGGAGAGTGATGCACCATGGTACTGTTCCGTTTCAAATTCATGCACGCATTTCTAAAAGTCGTACGGCACTGTTTTGCCATTTCGGACGGATGTTGCACCTTGCACCGTGGATGTTGCACCCTGTGGATATCGATTATTCGGACGGCCATAACTTCTGGCTCGTTTAGAGTTACGGGAGCCATAACCTGTCAAAATGAAGGCCTCGATGAGTTCTACGGCTTTGACAGCTTTCGGCCGTCAACGGATAGATTAATGCCCAAAAAGGACAACCCGAATCTCAATCGGGTCTCGTAAGTTTTTTACCCTTCGTTTTTTCGACACGTGGATTTTTACGGTAAAACGGGATTACCGCGGCCCGTCTTCAACTTCCTATCGATGGAGAGTGGTGCACCATGGTACTGTTCCGTTTCAAATCCATGCACACATTTCTAAATGTCGTATGGCACTATTTCGCCATTTCGGACGGATGTTGCACCTTGCACCACGGATGTTGCACCCTGTAGATATCGATTATTCGGACGGCCATAACTTCAGGCTCGTTTAGAGTTACGGGAGCCAGAACCTGTCAAAACGAAGGCCTCGATGAGTTCTACGGCTTTGACAGCTTTCAGCCAACAACGGATAGATTAATGCCCAAAAAGGACAACCTGGATCTCAATCGGGTCTCGTAAGTTTTTTAGCCTTCGTTTTTTCGACACGTGGATTTATACGGTAAAACGGGATTACCGTGGCCCGTCTTCAACTTTCCATCGCTGAAGAGTGGTGCACCATGGTACTGTTTCGTTTAAAATCCATGCACGCATTTCTAAAGGTCGTACGGCACTGTTTCTCCATTTCGCACGGATGTTGCACCTTGCACCGTGGATGTTGCACCCTGTAGATATCGATTATTCGGACGGCCAAACCTTCTGGCTCGTTTAGAGTTACGGGAGCCATAACCTATCAAAACGAAGGCCTCGATGAGTTCTACGGCTTTAACAACTTTCAGCCGTCAACGGATAGATTAGTGCCCAAAAAGGACAACCCGAATCTCAATCGATTTCTAAAGGCCGTCCGGCACTGTTTCGCCATTTCGGACAGATGTTGCACCTTGCACCGTGGATGTTGCACCCTGTAGATATCGATTATTCGGACGGCCATAACTTCTGGCTCGTTTAGAGTTACGGGAGCCATAACCTGTCAAAACGAAGGCCACGATGAGTTCTACGGCTTTGACAGCTTTCAGCCGTCAACGGATAGATTAATTCCCAAAAAGGACAACCAGAATCTCAATCGGGTCTCGTAAGTTTTTTACCCTTCGTTTTTTCGACACGTGGATTTTTACGGTAAAACGGGATTACCGTACGGCACTGTTTCGCCATTTCGGACGGATGTTGCACCGTGGATGTTGCACCCTGTAGATATCGATTATTCGGACGGCCAAAACTTCTGGCTCGTTTAGAGTTACGGGAGCCATAACCTGTCAAAACGAAGGCCTCGATGAGTTCTACGGCTTTGACAGCTTTCAACCGTCAACGGATAGATTAATTCCCAAAAAGGAAAACCCGAATCTCAATCGGGCCTCGTAAGTTTTTTAGCCTTCGTTTTTTCGACACGTGGATTTTTACGGTAAAACAGGATTACCGTGGCCCGTCTTCAACTTCCCATCACTGGAGAGTGGTGCACCATGGTACTGTTCCGTTTCAAATCCATGCACGCATTTCTAAAAGTCGTACGGCACTGTTTCACCATTTCGGACGGTTGTTGCACCTTGCACCGTGGATGTTGCACCATGTAGATATCGATTATTCGGACGACCATAACTTCTGGCTCGTTTAGAGTTACGGGAGCCATAACCTGTCAAAACGAAGGCCTCGATGAGTTCTACGTCTTTGATAGCTTTCAGCCATCAACGGATAGATTAATGCACAAAAAGGACAAGCCTAATCTCAATCGGGTCTCCTAAGTTTTTTACCCTTCGTTTTTTTGACACGTGGATTTTTACGGTAAAACGGGACTACCGTGGCCCGTCTTCGACGTCCCATCGCTGGAGAGCGGTGCACCCTGGTACTGTTCCGTTTCAAATCAATGCACGCATTTCTAAAAGTCATACGACACTGTTTCGCCATTTCGGACGGATGTTGCACCTTGCACCGTGGATGTTGCACACTGTAGATATCGATTATTCGGACGGCCATAACTTCTGTCTCGTTTAGAGTTACGGGAGCCATAACCTATCAGAATGAAGGCCTCGATGAGTTCTACGGCTTTGACAGCTTTCAGCCGTCAACGGATAGATTAATGCCCAAAAAGGACAACCCGAATCTCAATCGGTTTTCGTAAGTTTTTTACCCTTCGTTTTTTCGACACGTGTATTTTTACGGGAAAACGGGATTACGATGGCCCGTCTTCGACTTCCCATCGCTGAAGAGTGGTGCACCATGGTACTGTTCCGTTTCAAATCCATGCACACATTTCTAAAGGCCGTACGACACTGTTTCGCCATTTCGGACGGATGTTGCACCTTGCACCGTGGATGTTGCACCCTGTAGATATCGATTATTCGGACGGCCATAACTTCTGGCTCGTTTAGAGTTACGGAAGCCATAACCTGTCAAAACGAAGGCCTCGATGAGTTCTACGGCTTTGACAGCTTTCAGCCGTCAACGGATAGATTAATGCCCAAAAAGGACAACCCGAATCTCAATCGGGTCTCGTAAGTTTTTTACCTTTCGTTTTTTCGACACATGGATTTTTACGGTAAAACGGGATTACGGTGCCCCGTCTTCGACTTCCCATCGCTGAAGAGTGGTGCACCATGGTACTGTTCCATTTCAAATCCATGCACGCATTTCTAAAAGTCGTACGACACTGTTTCGCCATTTCAGACGGATGTTGCACCTTGCACCGTGGATGTTGCACCTTGTAGATATCGATTATTCGGACGACCATAACTTCTGGCTCGTTTAGAGTTACGGGAGCCTGTCAAAACGAAGGCCTCGATGAGTTCTACGGCTTTGACAGCTTTAAGCCGTAAACGGATAGATTAATGCCCAAAAAGGACAACCCGAATCTCAATCGGGTCTCATAAGTTTTTTACCCTTCGTTTTTTCGACACGTGGATTTTTACGGTAAAACGGGATTACGGTGCCCCGTCTCCGACTTCCCATCGCTGGAGAGTGGTGCACCATGGTACTGTTCCATTTCAAATCCATGCATGCATTTCTAAAGGCCATACGGCACTGTTTCGCCATTTCGGACGGATGTTGCACCTTGCACCGTGGATGTCGCACCCAGTAGATATCGATTATTCGGACGGCCATAACTTCTGGCTCATTTAGAGTTACGGGTGCAATAACCTTTCAAAATGAAGGCCTCGATAAGTTCTACGGCCTTGACAGCTTTCAGCCGTCAACAGATAGATTAATGCCCAAAAAGGACAACTCGAATCTCAATCGGGTCCCGTTAGTTTTTTACCCTTCGTTTTTTCGACACGTGGATTTTTACGGTAAAACGAGACTACTGTGGCCCGTCTTCGACTTCCCATCGCTGGAGAGTGGTACACCATGGTACTGTTCCGTTTCAAATCCATGCACGCATTTCTAAAAGTCGTACGGCACTGTTTCGCCATTTCGGACGGATGTTGCACCTTGCACCGTGGATGTTGCACCCTGTAGATATCGATTATTCGGACGGCCATAACTTCTGGCTCGTTTAGAGTACGGGAGCCACAACCTGTAAAAACGAAGGCCTCGATGAGTTCTACGGCTTTGACAGTTTTCAGCCATCAACGGATAGATTAGTGCCCAAAAAGGACAACCCGAATCTCAATCGGGTATCGTAAGTTTTTTACCCTTCGTTTTTTCGACACGTGGATTTTTACGGCAAAACGGGATTACCGTGGCCCGTCTTCAATTTACCATCGCTGGAGAGTGGTGCACCATGGTACTGTTCCATTTCAAATCCATGCACGCATTTCGAAAAATCGTACGGCACTGTTTCTCCATTTCGGACGGATGTTGCACCTTGCACCGTGTATGTTGCACCCTGTAGATATCGATTATTCGGACGGCCATAACTTCTGGCTCGTTTAGAGTTACGGGAGCCATAACCTGTCAAAACGAAGGCCTCGATGAGATCTATGGCTTTGACAGCTTTCAGCCATCAACGGATAGATTAATGCCCAAAAAGGACAACCCGAATCCCAATCGGGTCTCGTAAGTTTTTAACCCTTCGTTTTTTCGACACGTGGATTTTTACGGTAAAACGGGACTACCGTGGCCCGTCTTCGACTTCCCATCGCTGGAGAGTGGTGCACCATGGTACTGTTCCGTTTCAATTCCATGCACGCATTTCTAAAAGTCATACGGCACAGTTTCGCCATTTCGGATGGATGTTGCACCTTGCAATGTGGATGTTGCACCCTGTAGATATCGATTATTCGGACGGTCATAACTTCTGGCTCGTTTAGAGTTACGGGAGCCATAACCTGCCAAAATGAAGACCTCGATGAGTTCTACGGCGTTGACCGCTTTCAGCCGTCAACGGATAGATTAATGCCCAAAAAGGACAACCCGAATCTCAATCGGGTCTCGTAAGTTTTTTACCCTTCGTTTTTTCGACACGTGGATTTTTACGGTAAAACGGGATTACGGTGGCTGGTCTTCGATTTACCATCGCTGAAGAGTTGTGCACCATGGTACTGTTCCCGTTTCAAATCCATGCTTGAATTTCTAAAGGTCGTACGACACTGTTTCGCCATTTCGGACGGATGTTGCACCTTGCACCGTGGATGTTGCACCCTGTAGATATCGATTATTCGTACGGCCATAACTTCTGGCTCATTTAGAGTTACGGGAGCCATAACCTGTCAAAACGAAGGCCTCATTGAGTTCTACGGCTTTGATGGCTTTCAGCCGTCAACGGATAGATTAATGCCCAAAAAGGACAACCCGAATCTCAATCTGGTCTCGTAATTTTTTACCCTTCGTTTTTTCGACACGTGGATTTTTACGGTAAAACGGGATTACGGTGGCTGGTCTTCAGTTTACCATAGCTGGAGATTTGTGCACCATGGTATTGTTCCGTTTCAAATCCATGCATGAATTTCTAAAGGTCGTACGGCACTTTTTCGCCATTTCGGACGGATGTTACACCTTGCACCGTGGATGTTGCACCCTGTAGATATCGATTATTCGGACGGCCATAACTTCTGACTCGTTTAGAGTTACGTGAGCCATAACCTGTCAAAACGAAGGCCTCGATGAGTTCTACGGCTTTGACAGCTTTCATCCATCAACGGATAGATTAATGCCCAAAAAGGACAACTCGAATCTCAATCGGGTCTCGTAAGTTTTTAACCCTTCGTTTTTTCGACATGTGGAGTTTTACGGTAAAACGGGATTACCGTGGCCCGTCTTCGACTTCCCATCGATGGAGAGTGGTGCACCATGGTACTGTTCCGTTTCAAATCCATGCACGCATTTCTAAAAGTCAAACGACACTGTTTCGCCATTTCGGATGGATGTTGCACTTTGCACCGTGGATGTTGCACCCTGTAGATATCGATTATTCGGACGATCATTACTTCTGGCTCGTTTAGAGTTACGGGAGCCATAACCTGCCAAAACGAACACCTCGATGAGTTCTACGGCGTTGACAGCTTTCAGCCGTCAACGAAGATTAATGCCCCAAAAGGACAACCCGAATCTCAATCGGGTCTCGTAAGTTTTTTACCCTTCGTTTTTTCGACACGTGGATTTTTACGGTAAAACGGGATTACGTTGGCTGGTCTTCAATTTACCATCGCTGGAGAGTTGTGCACCATGGTACTGTTCCGTTTCAAATCCATGCACGCATTTCTAAAGGCCGTACGGCACTGTTTCGCCATTTCGGACGGATGTTGCACCTTACACCGTGGATGTTGCACCCTATTGATACCGATTATTCGGACCGCCATAACTTCTGGCTCGTTTAGAGTTACGGGAGCCATAACCTGTCAAAACGAAGGACTCGATGAGTTCTATGGCTTTGACAGCTTTCAGCCGTCAACGGATAGATTAATGCCCAAAAAGGACAACCCGAATCTCAATCGGGTCTCGTAAGTTTTTTACCCTTCGTTTTTTCGACACGTGGATTTTTACGGTAAAACGGGATTACGGTGGCCCGTCTTCGACTTCCCATCGCTGGAGAGTGGCGCACTATGGTACTGTTCCGTTTCAAATCCATGCACGCATTTCTAAAAGTCATACGGCACTGTTTCACCATTTCGGACGGATGTTGCACCTTGCACCGTGGATGTTGCACCATGTAGATATCGATTATTCGGACGGCCATAACTTCGGGCTCGTTTAGAGTTACGGGAGCCATAACCTTTCAAAACGAAGGCCTCGATGAGTTCTATGGCTTTGACAGCATTCAGCCGTAAACAAATAGATTAATGCCCAGAAAGGACAAGCCGGATCTCAATCGGGTCTCGTAAGTTTTTTACCCTTCGTTTTTTCGACACGTGGATTTTTATTATAAAACGGGACTACCGTGGCCCGTCTTCGACTTCCCACCGCTGAAGAGTGGTGCACCATGGTTTTATTCCGTTTCAAATTCATGCACGCATTTCTAAAGGACGTACGACACTGTTTCGCCATTTCGGACGGATGTTGCACCTTGCATCGTGGATGTTGCACCCCGTAGATATCGATTATTCAGGCGGCCATAACTTCAGGCTCGTTTAGAGTTACGGGAGCCATAACCTGTCAAAACGAAGGCCGCGGTGAGTTCTACGGCTTTGACCTCTTTCAGCCATCAACGGATAGATTAATTCCCAAAAAGGACAACCCGAATCTCAATCGGGTCTCGTAAGTTTTTAACCCTTCGTTTTTTCGACACGTGGATTTTTACCGTAAAACGGGATTACCGTGGCCCGTCTTCGACTTCCCATCGCTGGAGAGTGGTGCACCATGGTACTGTTCCGTTTCAAATCCATGCACGCATTTCTAAAAGTCATACGACACTGTTTCGCCATTTCGGACGGATGTTGCACCTTGCACCGTGGATGTTGCACCCTGTAGATATCGATTATTCCGACGGTCATAACTTCTATCTCGTTTAGAGTTACGGGAGCCATAACCTGCCAAAATGAAAACCTCGATGAGTTCTACGGCTTTGACAGCTTTCAGCGATCAACGGATAGATTAATGCCCAATAATGACAACCCGAATCTCAATCGGGTCTCCAAAGTTTTTTACCCTTCATTTTTTCGACACGTGGATTTTTACGGTAAAACAGGATTACGGTGGCTGGTCTTCGATTTACCATCGCTGGAGAGTGGTGCACCATGGTACTGTTCCGTTTCAAATCCATGCACGCATTTCTAAAGGCCATACGGCATTGTTTCGCCATTTCGGACGGATGTTGCACCGTGGATGTTGCACCCTGTAGATATTGAATATTCGGACGGCCATAACTTCTGGCTCGTTTAGATTTACGGGAGCCATAACCTGTCAAAACGAAGGCCTCGATGAGTTCTACGGCTTTGACTGCTTTCAACCGTCAACGGATAGATTAATGCCCAAAAAGGACAACCCGAATCTCAATCGGGTCTCGTAAGTTTTTTACCCTTCGTTTTTTCGACACGTGGATTTTTACGGCAAAACGGGATTACCGTGGCCCATCTTCGATTTACCATCGCTGGAGAGTGGTGCACCATGGTACTTTTCCGTTTCAAATCCATGCATGCATTTGGAAAAGTCGTACGGCACTGTTTCGCCATTTCGGACGGATGTTGCACCTTGCACCGTGGATGTTGCACCCTGTAGATATCGATTATTCGGACGGCCATAACTTTTGGCTCCTTTAGAGTTACGGGAGCCATAACCTGTCAAAACAAAGGCATCGATGAGATCTACGGCTTTGACAGCTTTCAGCCGTCAACGGATAGATTAATGCCCAAAAAGGACAACCCGAATCTCAATCGGGTCTCGTAAGTTTTTTACCCTTCGTTTTTTCGACACGTGGATTTTTACGGTAAAACGGGATTACGGTGGCTGGTCTTCGATTTACCATCGCTGGAGAGTTGTGCACCATGGTACTGTTCCCGTTTCAAATCCACGCATGAATTTCTAAAGGTCGTACGGCACTGTTTCGCCATTTCGGACGGATGTTGCACCTTGCACCGCGGATGTTGCACCCTGTAGATATCGGTTATTCGGACGGCCATAACTTCTGGCTCATTTAAAGTTACGGGAGCGATAACCTGTCAAAACGAAGGCCTCATTGAGTTCTACGGCTTTGACGGCTTTCAGCCGTCAACGGATAGATTAATGCCCAAAAAGAACAACCCGAATCTCAATCTGGTCTCGTATGTTTTTTACCCTTCGTTTTTTCGACACGTGGATTTTTACGGTAAAACGGGATTACGGTGGCTGGTCTTCGATTTACCATAGCTGGAGAGTTTTGCACCATGGTATTGTTCCGTTTCAAATCCATGCATGAATTTCTAAAGGACGTACGGCACTTTTTCGCCATTTCGGACGGATGTTGCACCTCGCACCGTGGATGTTGCACCCTGTAGATATCGATTATTCGGACGGCCATAACTTCTGGCTCATTTAGAGTTACGGGAGCCATAACCTGTCAAAACGAAGGCCTCATTGAGTTCTACGGCTTTGACGGCTTTCAGCCGTCAACGGATAGATTAATGCCCAAAAAGGACAACCCGAATCTCAATCTGGTCTCGTAAGTTTTTTACCCTTCGTTTTTTCGACACGTGGATTTTTACGGTAAAACGGGATTACGTTGGCTGGTCTTCAATTTACCATAGCTGGAGAGTTGTGCACCATGGTATTGTTCCGTTTCAAATCCATGCATGAATTTCTAAAGGTCGTACGGCACTTTTTCGCCATTTCGGACGGATGTTGCACCTTGCACCGTGGATGTTGCACCCTGTAGATATCGATTATTCGGACGGCCATAACTTCTGACTCGTTTAGAGTTACGGGAGCCATAACCTGTCAAAACGAAGGCCTCGATGAGTTCTACGGCTTTGACAGCTTTCAGCCGTCAACGGATAGATTAATGCCCAAAAAGGACAACTCGAATCTCAATCGGGTCTCGTAAGTTTTTAACCCTTCATTTTTTCGACACGTGGAGTTTTACGGTAAAACGGGATTACCGTGGCCCGTCTTCGACTTCCCATCGATGGAGAGTGGTGCACCATGGTACTGTTCCGTTTCAAATCCATGCATGCATTTCTAAAAGTCAAACGACACTGTTTCGCCATTTCGGATGGATGTTGCACTTTGCACCGTGGATGTTGCACACTGTAGATATCGATTATTCGGACGGTCATAACTTCTGGCTCGTTTAGAGTTACGGGAGTCATAACCTGCCAAAACGAACACCTCGATGAGTTCTACGGCGTTGACAGCTTTCAGCCGTCAACGAAGATTAATGCCCCAAAAGGACAACCCGAATCTCAATCGGGTCTCGTAAGTTTTTTACCCTTCGTTTTTTTGACACGTGGATTTTTACGGTAAAACGGGATTACGTTGGCTGGTCTTCAATTTACCATCGCTGGAGAGTGGTGCACCATGGTACTGTTCCGTTTCAAATCCATGCACGCATTTCTAAAGGCCGTACGGCACTGTTTCGCCGTTTCGGACGGATGTTGCACCTTACACCGTGGATGTTGCACCCTATTGATATCGATTATTCGGACCGCCATAACTTCTGGCTCGTTTAGAGTTACGGGAGCCATAACCTGTCAAAACGAAGGACTCGATGAGTTCTATGGCTTTGACAGCTTTCAGCCGTCAACGGATAGATTAATGCCCAAAAAGGACAACCCGAATCTCAATCGGGTCTCGTAAGTTTTTTACCCTTCGTTTTTTCGACACGTGGATTTTTACGGTAAAACGGGATTACGGTGGCCCGTCTTCGACTTCCCATCGCTGGAGAGTGGCGCACTATGGTACTGTTCCGTTTCAAATCCATGCACGCATTTCTAAAAGTCATACGGCACTGTTTCACCATTTCGGACGGATGTTGCACCTTGCACCGTGGATGTTGCACCATGTAGATATCTATTATTCGGACGGCCATAACTTCGGGCTCGTTTAGAGTTACGGGAGCCATAACCTTTCAAAACGAAGGCCTCGATGAGTTCTGCGGCTTTGACAGCATTCAGCCGTAAACAAATAGATTAATGCCCAGAAAGGACAACCCGAATCTCAATCGGGTCTCGTAAGTTTTTTACCCTTCGTTTTTTCGACACGTGGATTTTTATGGTAAAACGGGACTACCGTGGCCCGTCTTCGACTTCCCATCGCTGAAGAGTGGTGCACCATGGTTTTATTCCGTTTCAAATTCATGCACGCATTTCTAAAGGACGTACGACACTGTTTCGCCATTTAGGACGGATGTTGCACCTTGCATCGTGGATGTTGCACCCCGTAGATATCGATTATTCAGGTGGCCATAACTTCTGGCTCGTTTAGAGTTACGGGAGCCATAACCTGTCAAAACGAAGGCCGCGGTGAGTTCTACGACTTTGACCTCTTTCAGCCATCAACGGATAGATTAATTCCCAAAAAGGACAACCCGAATCTCAATTGGGTCTCGTAAGTTTTTAACCCTTCGTTTTTTCGACACGTGGATTTTTACCGTAAAACGGGATTACCGTGGCCCGTCTTCGACTTCCCATCGCTGGAGAGTGGTGCACCATGGTACTGTTCCGTTTCAAATCCATGCACGCATTTCTAAAAGTCATACGACACTGTTTCGCCATTTCGGACGGATGTTGTACCTTGCACCGTGGATGTTGCACCCTGTAGATATCGATTATTCCGACGGTCATAACTTCTATCTCGTTTAGAGTTACGGGAGCCATAACCTGCCAAAATGAAAACCTCGATGAGTTCTACGGCTTTGACAGCTTTCAGCGATCAAGGATAGATTAATGCCCAATAAGGACAACCCGAATCTCAATCGGGTCTCCAAAGTTTTTTACCCTTCATTTTTTCGACACGTGGATTTTTATGGTAAAACAGGATTACGGTGGCTGGTCTTCGATTTACCATCGCTGGAGAGTGGTGCACCAAGGTACTGTTCCGTTTCAAATCCATGCACGCATTTCTAAAGGCCATACGACATTGTTTCGCCATTTCGGACGGATGTTGCACCTTGCACCGTGGATGTTGCACCCTGTAGATATTGAATATTCGGACGGCCATAACTTCTGGCTCGTTTAGAGTTACGGGAGCCATAACCTGTCAAAACGAAGGCCTCGATGAGCTCTACGACTTTGACTGCTTTCAACCGTCAACGGATAGATTAATGCCCAAAAAGGACAACCCGAATCTCAATCGGGTCGCGTAAGTTTTTTACCATTCGTTTTTTCGACACGTGGATTTTTACGGCAAAACGGGATTACCGTGGCCCGTCTTCGATTAACCATCGCTAGAGAGTGGTGCACCATGGTATTGTTCCGTTTCAAATCCATGCATGCATTTTGAAAAGTCGTACGGCACTGTTTCGCCATTTCGGACGGATGTTGCACCTTGCACCGTGGATGTTGCACCCTGTAGATATCGATTATTCGGACGGCCATAACTTCTGGCTCGTTTAGAGTTAGGGGAGCCATAACCTGTCAAAACAAAGGCATCGATGAGATCTACGGCTTTGACAGCTTTCAGCCGTCAATGGATAGATTAATGCCAAAAAAGGACAACCCGAATCTCAATCGGGTCTCGTAAGTTTTTTACCCTTCGTTTTTTCGACACGTGGATTTTTACGGTAAAACGAGACTACTGTGGCCCGTCTTCGACTTCCCATCGCTGGAGAGTTGTGCACCATGGTACTGTTCCCTTTTCAAATCCATGCATGAATTTCTAAAGGTCGTACGGCACTGTTTCGCAATTTCGGACGGATGTTGCACCTTGCACCGTGGATGTTGCACCTTGTAGATATCGATTATTCGGACGGCCATAACTTCTGGCTCATTTAGAGTTACGGGAGCCATAACCTGTCAAAACGAAGGCCTCATTGAGTTCTACAGCTTTGACGGCTTTTAGCCGTCAACGGATAGATTAATGCCCAAAAAGAACAACCCGAATCTCAATCTGGTCTCGTTAGTTTTTTACCCTTCGTTTTTTCGACACGTGGATTTTTACGGTAAAACGGGATTACGGTGGCTGGTCTTCGATTTACCATAGCTGGAGAGTTGTGCACCATGGTATTGTTCCGTTTCAAATCCATGCATGAATTTCTAAAGGACGTACGGCACTTTTTCGCCATTTCGGACGGATGTTGCACCTTGCACCGTGGATGTTGCACCCTGTAGATATCGATTATTCGGACGGCCATAACTTCTGACTCGTTTAGAGTTACGGGAGCCATAACCTGTCAAAACGAAGGCCTCGATGAGTTCTACGGCTTTGACAGCTTTCAGCCGTCAACGGATAGATTAATGCCCAAAAAGGACAACCCGAATCTCAATCGGGTCTCGTAAGTTTTTTACCCTTCGTTTTTTCGACACGTGGATTTTTACGGTAAAACGGGATTACGGTGGCCCGTCTTTTCAAATACATGCACGCATTTCTAAAAGTCAAACGGCATTGTTTCGCCATTTCGGATGGATGTTGCACGTTGCACCGTGGATGTTGCACCCTGTAGATATCGATTATTCGGACGGTCATAACTTCTGGCTCGTTTAGAGTTACGGGAGCCATAACCTGCCAAAACGAACACCTCGATGAGTTCTACGGCGTTGACAGCTTTCAGCCGTCAACGAAGATTAATGCCCCAAAAGGACAACCCGAATCTCAATCGGGTCTCGTAAGTTTTTTACCCTTCGTTTTTTCGACACGTGGATTTTTACGGTAAAACGGGATTACGTTGGCTGGTCTTCAATTTACCATCGCCGGAGAGTGGTGCACCATGGTTCTGTTCCGTTTCAATTCCATGCACGCATTTCTAAAGGTCGTACGGCACTGTTTCGCCATTTCGGACGGATGTTGCACCTTACACCGTGGATGTTGCACCCTATTGATATCGATTATTCGGACCGCCATAACTTCTGGCTCGTTTAGAGTTACGGGAGCCATAACCTGTCAAAACGAAGGACTAGATGAGTTCTATGGCTTTGACAGCTTTCAGCCATCAACGGATAGATTAATGCCCAAAAAGGACAACCCGAATCTCAATCGGGTCTCGTAAGTTTTTTACCCTTCGTTTTTTCGACACGTGGATTTTTACGGTAAAACGGGATTACGGTGGCCCGTTTTCAACTTCCCATCGCTGGAGAGTGGCGCAATATGGTACTGTTCCATTCAAATCCATGCACGCATTTCTAAAAGTCATACGGCACTGTTTCACCATTTCGGACATATGTTGAACCTTGCACCGTGGATGTTGCACCATGTAGATATCGATTATTCGGACGGCCATAACTTCGGGCTCGTTTAGAGTTACGGGAGCCATAACCTTTCAAAACGAAGGCCTCGATGAGTTCTACGGCTTTGACAGCATTCAGCCGTAAACAAATAGATTAATGCCCAGAAAGGACAACCCGAATCTCAATCGGGTCTCGTAAGTTTTTTACCCTTCGTTTTTTTGACACGTGGATTTTTATGGTAAAACGGGACTACCGTGGCCCGTCTTCGACTTCCCATCGCTGAAGAGTGGTGCACCATGGTTTTATTCCGTTTCAAATTCATGCACGCATTTCTAAATGACGTACGACACTGTTTCGCCATTTCGGACGGATGTTGCACCTTGCATCGTGGATGTTGCACCCCGTAGATATCGATTATTCAGGTGGCCATAACTTTTGGCTCGTTTAGAGTTACGGGAGCCATAACCTGTCAAAACGAAGGCCGCGGTGAGTTCTACGGCTTTGACCTCTTTCAGCCATCAACGGATAGATTAATTCCCAAAAAGGACAACCCGAATCTCAATCGGGTCTCGTAAGTTTTTAACCCTTCGTTTTTTCGAGACGTGGATTTTTACCGTAAAACGGGATTACCGTGGCCCGTCTTCGACTTCCCATCGCTGGAGAGTGGTGCACCATGGTACTTTTCCGTTTTAAATCCATGCACGCATTTCTAAAAGTCATACGACACTGTTTCGCCATTTCGGACGGATGTTGCACCTTGCACCGTGGATGTTGCACCCTGTAGATATCGATTATTCCGACGGTCATAACTTCTATCTCGTTTAGAGTTAAGGGAGCCATAACCTGCCAAAATGAAAACCTCGATGAGTTCTACGGCTTTGACAGCTTTCAGCGATCAACGGATAGATTAATGCCCAATAAGGACAACCCGAATCTCAATCGGGTCTCCAAAGTTTTTTACCCTTCATTTTTTCGACACGTGGATTTTTACGGTAAAACAGGATTACGGTGGCTGGTCTTCGATTTACCATCGCTGGAGAGTGGTGCACCATGGTACTGTTCCGTTTCAAATCCATGCACGCATTTCTAAAGGCCATACGGCATTGTTTCGCCATTTCGGACGGATGTTGCACCTTGCACCGTGGATGTTGCACCCTGTTGATTTTGAATATTCGGACGGCCATAACTTCTGGCTCGTTTAGAGTTACGGGAGCCATAACCTGTCAAAACGAAGGCCTCGATGAGTTCTACGGCTTTGACTGCTTTCAACCGTCAACGGATAGATTAATGCCCAAAAAGGACAACCCGAATCTCAATCGGGTCTCGTAAGTTTTTTACCCTTTGTTTTTTCGACACGTGGATTTTTACGGCAAAACGGGATTACCGTGGCCCGTCTTCGATTTACCATCGCTGGAGAGTGGTGCACCATGGTACTGTTCCGTTTCAAATCCATGCATGCATTTTGAAAAGTCGTACGGCACTGTTTCGCCATTTCGGACGGATGTTGCACCTTGCACCGTGGATGTTGCACCCTGTAGATATCGATTATTCGGACGGCCATAACTTCTGGCTCGTTTAGAGTTACGGGAGCCATAACCTGTCAAAACAAAGGCATCGATGAGATCTACGGCTTTGACAGCTTTCAGCCGTCAACGGATAGATTAATGCCCAAAAAGGACAACCCGAATCTCAATCGGGTCTCGTAAGTTTTTTACCCATCGTTTTTTCGACACGTGGATTTTTGCGGTAAAACGGGATTACGGTGGCTGGTCTTCGATTTACCATCGCTGGAGAGTTGTGCACCATGGTACTGTTCCCTTTTCAAATCCATGCATGAATTTCTAAAGGTCGTACGACACTGTTTCGCCATTTCGGACAGATGTTGCACCTTGCACCGTGGATGTTGCACCCTGTAGATATCGATTATTCGGACGGCCATAACTTCTGGCTCATTTAGAGTTACGGGAGCCATAACCTGTCAAAACGAAGGCCTCATTGAGTTCTACGGCTTTGACGGCTTTCAGCCGTCAACGGATAAATTAATGCCCAAAAAGAACAACCCGAATCTCAATCTGGTCTCGTAAGTTTTTTACCCTTCGTTTTTTCGACACGTGGATTTTTACGGTAAAACGGGATTACGGTGGCTGGTCTTCGATTTACCATAGCTGGAGAGTTGTGCACCATGGTATTGTTCCGTTTCAAATCCATGCATGAATTTCTAAAGGACGTACGGCACTTTTTCGCCATTTCGGACGGATGTTGCACCTTGCACCGTGGATGTTGCACCCTGTAGATATCGATTATTCGGACGGCCATAACTTCTGACTCGTTTAGAGTTACGGGATCCATAACCTGTCAAAACGAAGGCCTCGATGAGTTCTACGGCTTTGACAGCTTTCAGCCGTCAACAGATAGATTAATGCCCAAAAAGGACAACTCGAATCTCAATCGGGTCTCGTAAGTTTTTAACCCTTCGTTTTTTCGACACGTGGAGTTTTACGGTAAAACGGGATTACCGTGGCCCGTCTTCGACTTCCCATCGATGGAGAGTGGTGCACCATGGTACTGTTCCGTTTCAAATCCTTGCACGCATTTCTAAAAGTCAAACGGCACTGTTTCGCCATTTCGGATGGATGTTGCACCTTGCACCGTGTATGTTGCACCATGTAGATATCGATTATTCGGACGGTCATAACTTCTGGCTCGTTTAGAGTTACGGGAGCCATAACCTGCCAAAACGAACACCTCGATGAGTTCTACGGCGTTGACAGCTTTCAGCCGTCAACGAAGATTAATGCCCCAAAAGGACAACCCGAATCTCAATCGGGTCTCGTAAGTTTTTTACCCTTCGTTTTTTTGACACGTGGATTTTTATGGTAAAACGGGACTACCGTGGCCCGTCTTCGACTTCCCATCGCTGAAGAGTGGTGCACCATGGTTTTATTCCGTTTCAAATTCATGCACGCATTTCTAAATGACGTACGACACTGTTTCGCCATTTCGGACGGATGTTGCACCTTGCATCGTGGATGTTGCACCCCGTAGATATCGATTATTCAGGTGGCCATAACTTTTGGCTCGTTTAGAGTTACGGGAGCCATAACCTGTCAAAACGAAGGCCGCGGTGAGTTCTACGGCTTTGACCTCTTTCAGCCATCAACGGATAGATTAATTCCCAAAAAGGACAACCCGAATCTCAATCGGGTCTCGTAAGTTTTTAACCCTTCGTTTTTTCGACACGTGGATTTTTACCGTAAAACGGGATTACCGTGGCCCGTCTTCGACTTCCCATCGCTGGAGAGTGGTGCACCATGGTACTTTTCCGTTTCAAATCCATGCACGCATTTCTAAAAGTCATACGACACTGTTTCGCCATTTCGGACGGATGTTGCACCTTGCACCGTGGATGTTGCACCCTGTAGATATCGATTATTCCGACGGTCATAACTTCTATCTCGTTTAGAGTTAAGGGAGCCATAACCTGCCAAAATGAAAACCTCGATGAGTTCTACGGCTTTGACAGCTTTCAGCGATCAACGGATAGATTAATGCCCAATAAGGACAACCCGAATCTCAATCGGGTCTCCAAAGTTTTTTACCCTTCATTTTTTCGACACGTGGATTTTTACGGTAAAACAGGATTACGGTGGCTGGTCTTCGATTTACCATCGCTGGAGAGTGGTGCACCATGGTACTGTTCCGTTTCAAATCCATGCACGCATTTCTAAAGGCCATACGGCATTGTTTCGCCATTTCGGACGGATGTTGCACCTTGCACCGTGGATGTTGCACCCTGTTGATTTTGAATATTCGGACGGCCATAACTTCTGGCTCGTTTAGAGTTACGGGAGCCATAACCTGTCAAAACGAAGGCCTCGATGAGTTCTACGGCTTTGACTGCTTTCAACCGTCAACGGATAGATTAATGCCCAAAAAGGACAACCCGAATCTCAATCGGGTCTCGTAAGTTTTTTACCCTTCGTTTTTTCGACACGTGGATTTTTACGGCAAAACGGGATTACCGTGGCCCGTCTTCGATTTACCATCGCTGGAGAGTGGTGCACCATGGTACTGTTCCGTTTCAAATCCATGCATGCATTTTGAAAAGTCGTACGGCACTGTTTTGCCATTTCGGACGGATGTTGCACCTTGCACCGTGGATGTTGCACCCTGTAGATATCGATTATTCGGACGGCCATAACTTCTGGCTCGTTTAGAGTTACGGGAGCCATAACCTGTCAAAACAAAGGCATCGATGAGATCTACGGCTTTGACAGCTTTCAGCCGTCAACGGATAGATTAATGCCCAAAAAGGACAACCCGAATCTCAATCGGGTCTCGTAAGTTTTTTACCCATCGTTTTTTCGACACGTGGATTTTTACGGTAAAACGGGATTACGGTGGCTGGTCTTCGATTTACCATCGCTGGAGAGTTGTGCACCATGGTACTGTTCCCTTTTCAAATCCATGCATGAATTTCTAAAGGTCGTACGACACTGTTTCGCCATTTCGGACAGATGTTGCACCTTGCACCGTGGATGTTGCACCCTGTAGATATCGATTATTCGGACGGCCATAACTTCTGGCTCATTTAGAGTTACGGGAGCCATAACCTGTCAAAACGAAGGCCTCATTGAGTTCTACGGCTTTGACGGCTTTCAGCCGTCAACGGATAAATTAATGCCCAAAAAGAACAACCCGAATCTCAATCTGGTCTCGTAAGTTTTTTACCCTTCGTTTTTTCGACACGTGGATTTTTACGGTAAAACGGGATTACGGTGGCTGGTCTTCGATTTACCATAGCTGGAGAGTTGTGCACCATGGTATTGTTCCGTTTCAAATCCATGCATGAATTTCTAAAGGACGTACGGCACTTTTTCGCCATTTCGGACGGATGTTGCACCTTGCACCGTGGATGTTGCACCCTGTAGATATCGATTATTCGGACGGCCATAACTTCTGACTCGTTTAGAGTTACGGGATCCATAACCTGTCAAAACGAAGGCCTCGATGAGTTCTACGGCTTTGACAGCTTTCAGCCGTCAACAGATAGATTAATGCCCAAAAAGGACAACTCGAATCTCAATCGGGTCTCGTAAGTTTTTAACCCTTCGTTTTTTCGACACGTGGAGTTTTACGGTAAAACGGGATTACCGTGGCCCGTCTTCGACTTCCCATCGATGGAGAGTGGTGCACCATGGTACTGTTCCGTTTCAAATCCTTGCACGCATTTCTAAAAGTCAAACGGCACTGTTTCGCCATTTCGGATGGATGTTGCACCTTGCACCGTGTATGTTGCACCATGTAGATATCGATTATTCGGACAGTCATAACTTCTGGCTCGTTTAGAGTTACGGGAGCCATAACCTGCCAAAACGAACACCTCGATGAGTTCTACGGCGTTGACAGCTTTCAGCCGTCAACGAAGATTAATGCCCCAAAAGGACAACCCGAATCTCAATCGGGTCTCGTAAGTTTTTTACCCTTCGTTTTTTCGACACGTGGATTTTTACGGTAAAACGGGATTACGTTGGCTAGTCTTCAATTTACCATCGCTGGAGAGTGGTAAACCATGATACTGTTCCGTTTCAAATCCATGCACGCATTTCTAAAGGCCGTACGGCACTGTTTCGCCATTTCGGACGGATGTTGCACCTTACACCGTGGATGTTGCACCCTATTGACATCGATTATTCGGACCGCCATAACTTCTGGCTCGTTTAGAGTTACAGGAGCCATAACCTGTCAAAACGAAGGACTCGATGAGTTCTATGGCTTTGACAGCTTTCAGCCGTCAACGGATAGATTAATGCCCAAAAAGGACAACCCGAATCTCAATCGGGTCTCGTAAGTTTTTTACCCTTCGTTTTTTCGACACGTGGATTTTTACGGTAAAACGGGATTACGGTGGCCCGTCTTCGACTTCCCATCGCTGGAGAGTGGCGCACTGTGGTACTGTTCCGTTTCAAATCCATGCACGCATTTCTAAAAGTCATACGGCACTGTTTCACCATTTCGGACGGATGTTGCACCTTGCACCGTGGATGTTGCACCATGTAGACATCGATTATTCGGACGGCCATAACTTCGGGCTCGTTTAGAGTTACGGGAGCCATAACCTTGCAAAACGAAGGCCTCGATGAGTTCTACGGCTTTGACAGCATTCAGCCGTAAACAAATTGTTGGGCGGATTTTCACCCAGAAGATCTCAAGACCAAGAAGCCGCAGTTTCACCCGGGCTCGCGAGCAACCTCTACTTTGTTATCCCGTTTTTTGGTCAAAACTGGAATATCAATGTCGAGCGCGTCTCCACCACGATCAAGCTAAGAAGAAGCAACCAGCAAGCGTATGTAAGCCCAGAGTTCCACTCAAGATCCGAATACAAAGCCCTTTCAACAATACAAGCATAAGTCCACTCGGCAAAGCAATGCAAGGAAGCATTCAGCCAGCAACCAACCTAACACACACAAGCTCATTCGGCATGGCAAGCATTGGGTTTCATTCGGCTTTCCAGTTCATTCGGCTTTCCAAACCTCTGTTCATTCGGCACTCCAAACTCAAGCCCATCCGGCATTCCCCCACTGATGAACCAGCCAAGACCGAACCAACCTTCCACTGCCGGATGAGAACCAACACCGGTCCAAACTCCATCTCCATGCTACCACCGGACCACTTCCACGACCGAACCAACACACCATCACCGGTCCAAAACACACCATCACCGGTCCAAAACCCACTACCACCGAACCAACCATGACCGGACCAAACTCCAACTTCTCCAAACACGGCCGGACCAAGCTCCGCCGAACCAGAATGCTACCAGGCCAGATTGCTTCAGCCCGGGCCCACCAGCATCTATATACTTCCAAGACCCCTGCCCCCTACCTCACTCTATAAATAGAGGGGCAGGGGTACAACAATGGCAGACAAGTTTGAGAGCTCAAGCAAGGAAGGAACTTTCAAACTACTTTCATACACTTGTATACAAAGCATTGTACTTGTAATCTGGAAGAAGAAAGATAATAACATATAAAGTGGACGTAGGCACATTCTGGCCGAACCACTATAAATCTGCGTGTCTTTTACATTTCAGCCCTTACTTTTCTCATATTCACATACTCATCTAAAATCATTGAAAATCACACATACTCAACTAAAATAATACGACTTGGAGGTGTTTGTCCATTTTTTGTGCAAACATTTTTGGTGCTTTCACTGAGAATTGAACTCGAAGCTTCAGCTTCTCCCACTCAACCTTCTTCCTCATAACGACGTTCGTCGCTTAGAAATCATGCCTTCCAAGCAACGGAAGGATGTTAACAAAGGAAAGAACATCGCAACTAGCAGTCTTCCGGATCCAGTAGCCCCAGATCAAGAGGATCATCCAATTTCAACAGCAGCACCAGATGGATACCAGGCAAATCTGATAGCTCCTGCCACCGAACAACCAATAACTAGGGCAGATCTAGACAGAGTTGTGGCTGAAGTAACCAACCGCTTCACATCCCAACAAGAAGCTTTAGTGGACCAACTTATGTCACGCTTAAGGGATGCTGAGGAATCCAACCGCAACACTGAATCATGGGATGAGTCTCAATCTGGAGGATCTCGGAGACAGCAAAGGTCATCTGGACGAGATAGATCCCGCAGGGAAGAACTAAGCTCATTTTTGTCCGCTCCAAGTTCGGACGAACGAATGGCACGATTATTCAGAGAGTGTGTCCAACGAGAGCAAAGGGACCGGGGGATAGGCGCTAGGGTCACCAGCCCCTTTACCCGAAATATCGAAACTACCATCGCCCCCCGGGAATGGAAAATGCCAACCATGGAACCTTACAAAGGAACTTCCGACCCCATCGTACACTTACAGAGATACACCCAGCATATGCTCATGAGTGGAGCAACAGAAGGAGTATTATGTAAATGCTTTCCGCTATTCCTAGCAGATCTAGCTACCTCCTGGTTCTGCCATCTACCCCGAGGATCCATCAGCTCATGGGAGATGTTGAAAGAAAGGTTTATTAGCCAGTTCCTCATCCATGTGGAACAACCCAAGGATGCTTATTCTCTATCCAATATCAAACAGAAATCCGGAGAGACGCTGCAACAATATCTAACACGGTTCAACGCCACAACAGCAACAGTTCAAGATGCCAATGAGAAACTTATCCTAACGGCCCTTTGTAGTGGCGTGCATCCGGATACCAAGTTTGCTAGGAGGTTAACAAAAGATAAACCAGCTACGTTACCTGACTTCTTCCATGAAGCTGGGAAGTATATGAGGCTTGAAAACGCTACCGCTAAAAGACAGTCAGGACAACAGGCTAAGACTACCCATGGCGACACTCCCGCTGCAACAAAGGACGTTTGAAGAAATGACTCTAGAGATAACGCTGGGGGCAAGAAGGGAGGAAAGCGTTTATATCAACCAGGACAGAGATTTGACTCTTGCCCCCCTCCCTTGCTTTAAACTTTGTCCTGGATGGCTAGAAGGATGTTTTTAATCATTTCACCAAATGGGTGGAAGCGGACCCTTTAAAATAAAATATCTTTGGCACAAATTATCAACTTCTTACATAAATTATCAACTTCTTGATCAAAAAATATTCTATGCAGGTACGGAGTCCCACTCAAGATCATATCAAACAACGGACTCCAGTTTGACAACAAAGAGTTTACCAACCGATGCCAAGAGCACATAATTCACAAAAGCTTCTCATCTGTAGCTTATCCTCAGGCAAACGGACAAGTCAAAGCTGTCAACAGAATTCTCAAAACCCTAACCAAGAAGAAGCTTGAAAAGTCAAAAGGCGCTTGGGTGGACGAACTTCCTACGGCACCCTGGGCCTGCCGCACCTCTCATAGAACATCAACGGGGCATACTCCTTTCTCTTTGGCATACAGATTGGAGGCCATGCCCCCAGTTGAAACTGTAGCGCCATCTCACCATGGGACCCACTGCAACCCAGAAGAAAACGAAGAACTCCTCCTCATGTCTTTGGATCTGATTGAGGAGAGGAGAAACGATGCAACACTTAAAAGCAGAAGCCCACAAGCAAAAAGTGGCAGCACAATGCAACTCCAAAATCAAGCATCGCAGCTTACAAGAGGGAGATCTTATCCTCATGCGGATCCTCCCGCAACACCGAATCATGGACCGAGTCCCAATCTGGAGGATCTGTGAGACAACAATGACCTTTCTTCTTTGAAGAGGTTAATAAAGAAATGGTCATGGTAGGAGCCGAGCCCGGACTCAGCCCGAATTCCGACCTGAGGAAACACTTGGAACCAAACCCAACGGGGGAGGTGCCAGGCAGGGGTCGGATATAGCTGAGCCTGTCATGCTACCTAACCATGAAAGCACCAGTAGACGGACCATATGAAATTCATCAAGATCTTCACAACAACGGAGCTTATATTTTGTCAACAGTGGACGGAGTGGTGTTCCAGAGGGCTTGGAACATCCGACACCTCCGTCGATACTTTGCTTAACACGTACCGCCCATATGAAGCGTATTAACACGGTGGACGTAGGCATTATCGTGCCGAACCACTTTAAAAATCTTATCTCTTGTTACCTTGTGCCTTCATATCTTGGCTGCTTGTTAAGCTTTATCCCTTTCTGTTGAACAAAATCCTATGGCATCTCCACTCAAGATGCACCGCGGCCTCATCTGGACTAGGCCTAACAGGTACGCTACGATTCTATGCACTCGCCAATGAGACACTTTTGCTCCAGCATCCCTCTGCTGCGGGTTAACTCATTGTGCGCCTGCCCTCAAAGCCAACTGTAATGAGCCGATTATAAGTCATCATAAAGGCCGACTATAGCCGATGGCAGCTCATTACGGCGTTCGGCTCGCCGGTAACTGTGAACCTACTTTAAGCCCCAACATAAGGTGTGGCCAGCCAGGGGTAGTTCACGGCCAACGGCACCCACGCTAGCCGGCCACGGTAAATCGAATAATACCCACGATTACGGACCATAATGGTTCGGGTAGTTACCGTGCGCGATCTCGGCTCCGATGTGTCTTAAGTGCGGCTGTGGTAAAAAAGAAAACTCCCCGCGGAGGCGTAAGATGGGTGACAAATGTCTCCAAGACCCACAGCTAGGGAAAGTGACTACAAAACCCGTTTGCCACGAACTTAAGCACATCGACGGCCTTCCGTGACTGGAAGTTTTACTTTTACTATATTTCCATTTCATTTAAATATTTTTCTCCTATCCTGTATAACAAACTCTAAAGTACAGGAAACCAAATAGGAAGCATTCACTCATGAGGCTCTAAGCCTGCGTGCTGGGTAGCAGGGCGCTCTGCTATACCCGTGAACAGTTACACAAGACACTCAAAGCTACCGCCTGCGAATAAAACATAAAGGGCGGTACTCTCTTCTCTTGTACATAAATGCGTAACTATAACTTATTCATACACTGACATTGCAAAACGTGAAATTATATTTCAAGCAAAAACTTAACATCAAACACAAGTGGAATCACAGGCATATACATAATTATACTTCTCACACAGCACATAAAGATAGCAACAACATTTAAACACGACAAAATCAGCTTATATTATAAGATCACACGAAGTTATTCTTTGCAAATAATTTTATTACAGTTGCATATCAAAGACTAACATGAACAGTGATAAAAAAGAAACAAAAAGATGGCAGATGCATCCACACTCCATCACCAACTCCCCCAGCCTACTTAGCCGCAGGATCGGAGCCCCCAGCATGTGGATCTGAAGTCCCACCTGTCCAGATCAGAAGAGGAATTCATTAAACGAACGATCAAGTTATGAAAACACGAAAAGAAAAGAAAGGGAAAAGAATAACTCACCAGCATCCGCCGCTTGATCCTCATCATCCAACTGCACGCCCGCTTCCTCTGCAGCGAGTAGCCGCATCCCCTCCTTCACCGCCGCTTGCTCCTCCTTTGAGAACTGAGCAGTAACCGCACTCAAGTTGAAAGCCTCTCCGCCTTCCTTACCCGCATTCACCCTGGCCTCCTCTAAAGCCTGGAGATACACCTTGGCCATGACCCGAGGGTAATCGTCCATCCAAGACAAGCCGCCCTCCTTCCAAGTGTGGAAGTACATATCCTGCAACATCTCATCCATCATCCCCTCGTTTTCCTCAAACTCCCTCACCCGGGCCTCGGAAGCTTGCAACTTGGCGATGGCGACGTCCCTCTCTGATTGGTATCTCAAGCAGTCAGCCTGGAGTGACCTCCTCATTTCCTCTTCCTTCAACTTGAGGGACCTCCTCATCTCCTCCATCTCCTCCTTCAACTCGGCCTGAGCCATCTCCGCAGCCTCGAGCCTCCCTGACAACTCCTCTACCCGCTCGAGATCCGCATTTCGAACCTCATCCACCGTTGCGATAGCTATGTTAATCCGTTCCCTGCAAGCGACCTCCATCTTCCGTAATTCCGCCCTACTGGCCTTCTCCATGGTCTCTTTCAGACGCTTGGAGGCTTCCTCATGCTGGGAAATCTGGATGGCTTGGTCGGCGAGTTGCTTGGCCTGATCGGCAACCTTTAACCTCAACCGAATGTTAGCACTCCCGATCTCTTCCCCGGCCTTGACCAACTTAGCATGATGCTCCATTAACTTCTTGGTCTCTGCGGCCACCCGGTCGATATTAGCTTTGGCCTCATCCCCCATGGTGACTACCCGTGTAGTAAGTAAATCAAGATCTAAAGATTTGGCCTCGTCCAGCACTCTTACCATGGGGTTGCGGGGAAGGAGGTGCTCGCCCGTGGTCTCATCGAATGAAATGTCCCGAAAACTTGGGTCTAAATCAGGATGGCCGGCAAAAGGGTCACGAGGCACGGGGCGAGGCACATCGGGACGCCTTATATGAATGACAGTAGAACTCTTGGAAGGAGGAGGAGGGGGGCAGGGCTCCGTGCTCTCCTCCGTAGTATCACAAGGAGGCTGAGTAGGGGGAGGCAGAGTAGGAAGCTGCGAAGCAGAAGAAGACTCAAATAAGGAACGGCTCCGCTTCCTTTTCTGAATGCCCTCTTCGATGACCCCAAGAAGAGGGCGGTACTTGACTACGTCCCCAGTGCGATCAGTAGAAGGTTTCGCGGAAGCTCTCCTCGACTTAAATTGTTCAAGGCGGTGTCGAACATCCGACGTTTTACCCGCCTGGCCTGCCCCTGGAATAAAGAACAAGTGTTACGAACATACAATAATCCGCAATTCAAAAAATATGCTAAGTTAAAAAGAAAGAAAAGTGAGGAGACACATCTATTATACAAACCCGGCGGAGGAGTGGGATACTGCAATAAGTCCTGGATCTCATTCCAGGACGGAAGTGAACCGTAAAAAATTTCTAAGTCCTTATCGAAAATAGAATCGGCAGAAGACAAAAGTTCACCTTGCATCGCCGGAATCACCCTAGCTGAGGAACCCTTAGAGGATGGGTCAGTGCCAGCCACAGCTTTGCCGGTTTCCTTTGCCTTCTCCGTTCCCTTCTCCGTTTCCGACTCTCCCTCCGACTCCCCGAAGGCCCGACGGAGAGCCTCATCCAGTTCGAGGTCTTGTTCAGAGGTTAGAGCAGCAACACCACTACCACCTTGACCGTCGCCATCTCCTCCACCCTCCGACCCTTCTCCAACTTCGCCTCCTTCCTCCTCTTCCACACCTTCCTCCTCCGGGACAGTCGGGCAAGTACTTGGAGAAGGGCCATCGGACTTCTTCAGTTTCTTCCCCCCAACCGCAGGACGCGCTGCGAAAGGCTCCCTCTTACCGCTCTTTACCGTAGCCCCCTCCTTAGCTTTAGCAGCCCTCTCCTCAGCCGTATCCCTTTGCTTAACCACGGACTGGCGCGGTAAGATCAAATTATACTCCAAGAGGGTTGCGTTCCTGATCAAGAAAGAGGCCGACCGGTCCCGTGCCGGAATAGCCTTTAGTTCAGCAACCATTCGCACTAAGGAATCGTCCTCCACGACTGCAATACCACCTGTCGCTAGCCAGAAATAGAAGCATGTCAGAAGAAACACTACAGTTAAAACACATGAAAAATATAAATGAAATCAATCTTACAGCCGGAAGTGAAAAGGCGGAAAGAAACAGCATCGTCCTTGACGAAGAACCACTCTTTCTTGAACATGGTGAACTTGGAATACAAGTCCAGAACTGGTTTGAAGGGCACGGCCGCCTCCAGACTAATATACGGAGACCCCTTCTTATAGCCTCTCAGGTTGTACAAGTATCGGATTTCCCGGTTAGAAGGAGGACGCCCGTACCTCCTCTGGAAGATAACAAAGAGGCTCACCAGGATGGCATATGAGTTAGGCTGGAGCTGGAAAGGAGCCACCTTCAAATAAGTGGTGAAGCTTACTATCCAAGCGTTGATAGGGGGGATAGCGCCGCACATGCAATGGTATCTACTAAAAGCGAAGTAGCCCTCGGGAGGATTATATGGCATCACCCCATCTCCTGGCAGCAGCATAAGAGCCCTATCTATCCCAAAGGAACGGGATATGACGTCAAGTTGCTCCTCCTTTAAGGAGCTAGGAAAGCAATCAGGAGGAGAGACGAGAAGCTCCTGGGGACCATACCCATCGACTAGTGACCTCGGAGCGGGTCCGTGCTGTGCTGGATCTGGCTGAGCTGGGGGCACGGCAGAAGTTTCTCCGCTATCCCTGGATTTCTTCTTGCCCGATCGAGTTTCAACTTTGCGAGACATTTATCTGCATACACAAAAGTAAAAAGCATGATGTTAGAACGACAGTATAAACAAACAAGCATACATAAGTCCGGAGTTCCACTCAAAGTCCAGACACAAAGTTCGTTCGGCACTGGAGGTTCAAGACCATTCGGCACTAGGGTCTTATACGTTCATTCGGCAGTACAAGTTCATGTTCATTCGGCAATAGGATCTGGCTTCCATTCGGCAATGGAATCTGTGGTTCATTCGGCAAAACAAAGCTTTCGTGCCCATTCGGCATAAGCCCATTCGGTTATCGAGTTCATTCGGTAAGAGGGTATATACCTGATTCGGCGAATATTTGATTCGGCAAAGATTTGGTTCGGTGGATTTATGATTCGGCTTCCTCTTGTTCGGTAAAGAAAAACTAAGGGGGGTGTAGCCTCTATATATAGGCGAGCTCTGGAATACCGGACGAGAACCTACTGCCGGACCAACCCCATGCCGAACGAGGACCAACAACAACCGGACCAACAACAACCAGACCAACAACAACCGGACCAACTATGTACCGAATGAAACCTTCCATACCAAACCAACCCCCAAACGAATAAGAATATATGCCTACTCGAAACCGAATGTAACTGTCTCTACCAGCAGAAACCAGAAACAGGGGGCATGCAGGGCGCTTCACTCAGATAAGTCCCGAACTCCAGAACTAACTAATAAAATAAGATTATGATAACGATGAATAAGTCGTAAAATCCTCACCAACGTGGATTAAATCGTTTACACGTGCACGCGACCTCGAATGGTCCATAGGCACGCTCTGAATGGTTATCAACCCTGCCATCGTGGGAATTTACACTTTGACACGCATTTTTAAGCCCATCGGTCAAATGGATATTTGATAATTGTGAAATGGCTAAGCTACTTACACATGTACGGTGTCGCGAACGATCACTAGGCATGCTCTGAGCTGGCGATAAACCACCTTGGCAAACGACCCAGGGACCCACTCTAACGTGAACCTGGCATCGATAATGCTAAGCCCCTTCGGGGCACGCTTGCTCGTCCCGAGCGACACAGTCCACTCCATCTCAAATATTCCGACCACGAACGGTCGTTATTTGAAACCACACTAAAACTATAAATCTCTTTGCAGGACATCCACAAGATATAAACATCCAGCCCATGACATTACAAGACGAGTCTTCCCACCAACGAGAAACAAAGCGCGACACGTGCAAGCACGTGCCCCACTTTGGGGGGCAAATGTTGGGCGGATTTTCACCCAGAAGATCTCAAGACCAAGAAGCCGCAGTTTCACCCGGGCTCGCGAGCAACCTCTACTTTGTTATCCCGTTTTTTGGTCAAAACTGGAATATCAATGTCGAGCGCGTCTCCACCACGATCAAGCTAAGAAGAAGCAACCAGCAAGCGTATGTAAGCCCAGAGTTCCACTCAAGATCCGAATACAAAGCCCTTTCAACAATACAAGCATAAGTCCACTCGGCAAAGCAATGCAAGGAAGCATTCAGCCAGCAACCAACCTAACACACACAAGCTCATTCGGCATGGCAAGCATTGGGTTTCATTCGGCTTTCCAGTTCATTCGGCTTTCCAAACCTCTGTTCATTCGGCACTCCAAACTCAAGCCCATCCGGCATTCCCCCACTGATGAACCAGCCAAGACCGAACCAACCTTCCACTGCCGGATGAGAACCAACACCGGTCCAAACTCCATCTCCATGCTACCACCGGACCACTTCCACGACCGAACCAACACACCATCACCGGTCCAAAACACACCATCACCGGTCCAAAACCCACTACCACCGAACCAACCATGACCGGACCAAACTCCAACTTCTCCAAACACGGCCGGACCAAGCTCCGCCGAACCAGAATGCTACCAGGCCAGATTGCTTCAGCCCGGGCCCACCAGCATCTATATACTTCCAAGACCCCTGCCCCCTACCTCACTCTATAAATAGAGGGGCAGGGGTACAACAATGGCAGACAAGTTTGAGAGCTCAAGCAAGGAAGGAACTTTCAAACTACTTTCATACACTTGTATACAAAGCATTGTACTTGTAATCTGGAAGAAGAAAGATAATAACATATAAAGTGGACGTAGGCACATTCTGGCCGAACCACTATAAATCTGCGTGTCTTTTACATTTCAGCCCTTACTTTTCTCATATTCACATACTCATCTAAAATCATTGAAAATCACACATACTCAACTAAAATAATACGACTTGGAGGTGTTTGTCCATTTTTTGTGCAAACACAAATAGATTAATGCCCAGAAAGGACAACCCGAATCTCAATCGGGTCTCGTAAGTTTTTTACCCTTCGTTTTTTCGACACGTGAATTTTTATGATAAAACGGGACTACCGTGGCCCGTCTTCGACTTCCCATCGCTGAAGAGTGGTGCACCATGGTTTTATTCCGTTTCAAATTCATGCACGCATTTCTAAAGGACGTACGGCACTGTTTTGCCATTTCGGACGGATGTTGCACCTTGCATCGTGGATGTTGCACCCCGTAGATATCGATTATTCAGACGGCCATAACTTCTGGCTCGTTTAGAGTTACGGGAGCCATAACCTGTCAAAACGAAGGCCGCGGTGAGTTCTACGGCTTTGACCTCTTTCAGCCATCAATGGATAGATTAATTCCCAAAAAGGACAACCCGAATCTCAATCGGGTCTCGTAAGTTTTTAACCCTTCGTTTTTTCGACACGTGGATTTTTACCGTAAAACGGGATTACCGTGGCCCGTCTTCGACTTCCCATCGCTGGAGAGTGGTGCACCATGGTACTGTTCCGTTTCAAATCCATGCATGCATTTCTAAAAGTCATACGACACTGTTTCGCCATTTCGGACGGATGTTGCACCTTGCACCGTGGAAGTTGCACCCTGTAGATATCGATTATTCCGACGGTCATAACTTCTATCTCGTTTAGAGTTACGGGAGCCATAACCTGCCAAAATGAAAACCTCGATGAGTTCTACGGCTTTGACAGCTTTCAGCGATCAACGGATAGATTAATGCCCAATAAGGACAACCCGAATCTCAATCGGGTCTCCAAAGTTTTTTACCCTTCATTTTTTCGACACGTGGATTTTTACGGTAAAACGGGATTACGGTGGCTGGTCTTCGATTTACCATCGCTGGAGAGTGGTGCACCATGGTACTGTTCCGTTTCAAATCCATGCACGCATTTCTAAAGGTTATACGGCACTGTTTCGCCATTTCGGACGGATGTTGCACCGTGCACCGTGGATGTTGCACCCTGTAGATATTGAATATTCGGACGGCCATAACTTCTGGCTCGTTTAGAGTTACGGGAGCCATAACCTGTCAAAACGAAGGCCTCGATGAGTTCTACGGCTTTGACAGCTTTCAACCGTCAACGGATAGATTAATGCCCAAAAAGGACAACCCGAATCTCAATCGGGTCTCGTAAGTTTTTTACCCTTTGTTTTTTCGACACGTGGATTTTTACGGCAAAACGGGATTACCGTGGCCCGTCTTCGATTTACCATCGCTGGAGTGTGGTGCACCATGGTACTGTTCCGTTTCAAATCCATGCATGCATTTTGAAAAGTCGTACGGCACTGTTTCGCCATTTCGGACGGATGTTGCACCTTGCACCGTGGATGTTGCACCCTGTAGATATCGATTATTCGGACGGCCATAACTACTGGCTCGTTTAGAGTTACGGGAGCCATAACCTTTCAAAACAAAGCCATCGATTAGATCTATGGCTTTGACAGCTTTCAGCCGTCAACGGATAGATTAATGCCCAAAAAGGACAACCCGAATCTCAATCGGGTCTCGTAAGTTTTTTACCCTTCGTTTTTTCGACACGTGGATTTTTACGGTAAAACGGGATTACGGTGGCCCGTCTTCGACTTACCATCACTGGAGAATGGTGCACAATGGTACTGTTCCATTTCAAATCCATGCACGCATTTCTAATAGTCATACGGCACTGTTTCCCCATTTCGGACGGATGTTGCACCTTGCACCGTGGATGTTGCACCCTGTAGATATCGATTATTCGGACGGCCATAACTTCAGGCTCGTTGAGAGTTATGGGAGCCATAACCAGTCAAAACGAAGGCCTCGATGAGTTCTACGGCTTTGACAGCTTTCAGCTGTAAACGAATAGATTAATGCCCAAAAAGGACAACCCGAATCTCAATCGGGTCTCGTAAGTTTTTTACCCTTCGTTTTTTCGACACGTGGATTTTTACGGTAAAACATGATTACGGTGCCCCGTCTTCGACTTCCCATCGCTGAAGAGTGGTGCACCATGGTACTGTTCCGTTTCAAATCCATGCCCGCATTTCTATAGGTCGTACGACACTGTTTCGCCATTTCGGACGGATGTTGCACTTTGCACCGTGGATGTTGCACCCTGTAGATATCGATTATTCGGACGACGATAACTACTGGCTCGTTTAGAGTTAGGGGAGCCATAACCTATCAAAACGGAGGCCTCGATGAGTTCTACGGCTTTGACAGCTTTCAGCCGTCAACGGATAGATTAATGCCCAAAAAGGACAACCCGAATCTCAATCGGGTCTCGTAAGTTTTTTACCCTTCGTTTTTTCGACACGTGGATTTTTACGGTAAAACGGGGATTACGGTGGCTGGTCTTCGATTTACCATCGCTGGAGAGTGGTGCACCATGGTACTGTTACGTTTCAAATCCATGCACGCATTTCGAAAAGTTGTACGGCACTGTTTGTCCATTTCGGACGGATGTTGCACCTTGCACCGTGGATGTTGCACCCTGTAGATATCGATTATTCGGACGGCGATAACTTCTAGCTCGTTTAGAGTTACGGGACCCATAACCTGTCAAAACGAAGGCCTCGATGAGTTCTACGGCTTTGACAGCTTTCAGCCGTCAACGGATAGATTAATGCCCAAAAAGGACAACCCGAATCTCAATCGGGTCTCGTATGTTTTTTACCCTTCGTTTTTTCGACACGTGGATTTTTACGGTAAAACGGGATTACCGTGGTCCGTCTTCGACTTCCCATCGCTGGAGAGTGGTGCACCATGGTACTGTTCCGTTTCAAATCCATGCACGCATTTCTAAAAGTCGTACGGCACTATTTCGCCATTTCGGACGGATGTTGCACCTTGCACCGTGGATGTTGCACTCTGTAGATATCGATTATTCGGACGGCCATAACTTCTGGCTCGTTTAGAGTTACGGGAGCCATAACCTATCAAAACGAAGGCCTCAATGAGTTCTACGGCTTTGACAGTGTTCAGCCGTCAAAGGATATATTAATGCCCAAAAAGGACAACCCGAATCTCAGTCGGGTCTCGTAAGTTTTTTACCCTTCGTTTTTTCGACACGTGGATTTTTACGGCAAAAGGGATTACTGTGGCCCGTCTTCGATTTACCATCGCTGGAGAGTGGTGCATCATGGTACTGTTCTGTTTCAAATCCATGCACGCATTTCGAAAAGTCGTACGGCACTGTTTCGCCATTTCGGACGGATGTTGCACCTTGCATCGCGGATGTTGCACCCTATAGATATCGATTATTCGGACGGCCATAACTTCTGGCTCGTTTAGAGTTACAGGAGCCATAACCTGTCAAAATGAAGGCTCGATGAGTTCTACGGCTTTGACAGCATTCAGACATCAATGGATAGATTAATTCCCAAAAAGGACAACCCGAATCTCAATCGGGTCTCGTAAGTTTTTTACCCTTCGTTTTTTCGACACGTGGATTTTTACGGTAAAACGGGATTACCGTGGCCCATCTACGACTTCCCATTGCTGGAGAGTGGTGCACCATGGTACTGTTCCGTTTCAAATCCATGCACGCATTTCTAAAAGTCGTACGGCACTGTTTCGCCATTTCGGACGGATGTTGCAGCTTGCACCGTGGATGTTGCACCCTGTAGATATCGATTATTCGGACGGCCATAACTTCTGGCTCGTTTAGAGTTACGGGAGCCATATCCCATCAAAACGAAGGCTCGATGAGTTCTACGGCTTTGACAGCTTTCAGCCGTCAACGGATAGATTAATGCCCAAAAAGGACAACCCGAATCTCAATCGGGTCTCGTAAGTTTTTTACCCTTCGTTTTTTCGACACGTGGATTTTTACGGTAAAACGGGATTACTGTGGCCCGTCTTCGATTTACCATCGCTGGAGAGTGGTGCATCATGGTACTGTTCTGTTTCAAATCCATGCACGCATTTCGAAAAGTCGTACGGCAATGTTTCGCCATTTCGGACGGATGTTGCACCTTGCACCGCGGATGTTGCACCCTGTAGATATCGATTATTCGGACGGCTATAACTTCTGGCTCGTTTAGAGTTACGGGACCCATAACCTGTCAAAACGAAGGCCTCGATGAGTTCTACGGCTTTGATAGCTTTCAGACATCAATGGATAGATTAATTCCCAAAAAGGACAACCCGAATCTCAATCGGGTCTCGTAAGTTTTTTTCCCTTTGTTTTTTCGACACGTGGATTTTTACGGTAAAACGGGATTACCGTGGCCCATCTTCGACTTCCCATTGCTGGAGAGTGGTGCACCATGGTACTGTTCCGTTTCAAATCCATGCACGCATTTCTAAAAGTCGTACGACACAGTTTCGCCATTTCGGACGGATGTTGCACCTTGCACCGCGGATGTTGCACCCTGTAGATATCGATTATTCGGACGGCTATAACTTCTGGCTCGTTTAGAGTTACGGGACCCATAACCTGTCAAAACGAAGGCCTCGATGTGTTCTACCGCTTTGACAGCTTTCAGACATCAATGGATAGATTAATTTCCAAAAAGGAGAACCCGAATCTCGCTCGGGTCTCGTAAGTTTTTTACCCTTCGTTTTTTCGACACGTGGATTTTTACGGTAAAACGGGATTACCGTGGCCCATCTTCGACTTCCCATTGCTGGAGAGTTGTGCACCATGGTACTGTTCCATTTCAAATCCATGCACGCATTTCTAAAAGTCGTACGGCACTGTTTCTCCATTTCGGACGGATGTTGCACCTTGCACCGTGGATGTTGCACCCTGTAGATATCGATTATTCGGACGGCCATAACTTCTGGCTCGTTTAGAGTTACGGGAGCAACAACCTATCAAATCGAAGGCTCGATGAGTTCTACGGCTTTGACAGCTCTCAGCCGTCAACGGATAGATTAATGCCCAAAAAGGACAACCCGAATCTCAATCGGGTCTCGTAAGTTTTTTACCCTTCGTTTTTTCGACACGTGGATTTTTACGGTAAAACGGGATTACTGTGGCCCGTCTTCGATTTACCATTGCTGGAGAGTGGTGCATCATGGTACTGTTCCGTTTCAAATCCATGCACGCATTTCGAAAATCGTACGGCACTATTTCGCCATTTCGGACGGATGTTGCACCTTGCACCGTGGATGTTGCACTCTGTAGATATCGATTATTCGGACGGCCATAACTTCTGGCTCGTTTAGAGTTACGGGAGCCATAACCTATCAAAACGAAGGCTCGATGAGTTCTACGGCTTTGACAGCTTTCAGCCGTCAACGGATATATTAATGGCCAAAAAGGACAACCCGAATCTCAATCGGGTCTCGTAAGTTTTTTGCCCTTCGTTTTTTCGACACGTGGATTTTTACGGTAGAACGGTGATTATGGTGGCTGGTCTTCGATTTACCATCGTTGGAGAGTGGTGCACCATGGTACTTTTCCGTTTAAAATCCATGCACACATTTCGAAAAGTCGTACGGCACTATTTCGCCATTTCGGACGGATGTTGCACCTTGCACCGTGGATGTTGCACCCTGTAGATATCGATTATTCGGACGGTCGTAACTTCTGGCTCGTTTAGAGTTACGGGAGCCATAACCTATCAAAACGAAGGCCTCGATGAGTTCTACGGCTTTGACAGCTTTCAGCCGTCAATGGATATACTAATGCCCAAAAAGGACAACCCGAATCCCAGTCGGGTCTCGTAAGTTTTTTACCCTTCGTTTTTTCGACACGTGGATTTTTACGGCAAAATGGGATTACCGTGGCTGGTCTTTGATTTACCATCGCTGGAGAGTGGTGCACCATGGTACTGTTCCGTTTCAAATGTATGAAAGCATTTTTAATAGTCGTACGACACTGTTTCACCATTTTGGACGGATGTTGCACCTTGCACCGTGGATGTTGCTCCCTGTAGATATCGATTATTCGGACGACCATAACTTCTGGCTCGTTTAGAGTTACGGGAGCCATAACCTATCAAAACGAAGGCCTCGATGAGTTCTACGGCTTTGACAGCTTTCAGCCATCAACGGAAAGATTAACGCCCAAAAAGGACAACCCGAATCTCAATCGGGTCTCATAAGTTTTTTACCCTTCGTTTTTTCGACACGTGGATTTTTACGGTAAAACGGGGTTACAGTGGCCCGTCTTCGATTAACCATCGCTGGAGAGTGGTGCATCATGGTACTGTTCTGTTTCAAATCCATGCACGCATTTCGAAAAGTCATACGGCCCTGTTTCGCCATTTCGGACGGATGTTGCACCTTGCACCGCGGATGTTGCACCCTGTAGATATCGATTATTCGGACGGCTATAACTTCTGGCTCGTTTAGAGTTACGGGACCCATAACCTGTCAAAACGTAGGCCTCGATGAGTTCTACGGCTTTGACAGCTTTCAGCCGTCAACGAATATATTAATGCCCAAAAAGGACAACCCGAATCTCAATCGGGTCTCGTAAGTTTTTTACCCTTCTTTTTTTCGACACGTGGATTTTTAAGGTAGAACGGTGATTATGGTGGCTGGTCTTCGATTTACCATCGCCGGAGAGTGGTGCACCATGGTACTGTTCCGTTTCAAATCCATGCACGCATTTCGAAAAGTCGTACAGCATTGTTTCGCCATTTCGGACGGATGTTGCACCTTGCACCGCGGATGTTGCACCCTGTAGATATCGATTATTCGGACGGCTATAACTTCTGGCTCGTTTAGAGTTACGGGACCCATAACCTGTCAAAACGAAGGCTTCGATGAGTTCTACGGCTTTGACAGCTTTCAGACATCAATGGATAGATTAATTCCCAAAAAGGACAACCCGAATCTCAATCGGGTCTCGTAAGTTTTTTTCCCTTCGTTTTTTCGACACGTGGATTTTTACGGTAAAACGGGATTACCGTGGCCCATCTTCGACTTCCCATTGCTGGAGAGTGGTGCACCATGGTACTGTTCCGTTTCAAATCCATGCAAGCATTTCCAAAAGTCGTACGGCACTGTTTCGCCATTTCGGACGGATGTTGCACCTTGCACCGCGGATGTTGCACCATGTAGATATCGATTATTCGGCGGCTATAACTTCTGGCTCGTTTAGAGTTACGGGACCCATAACCTGTCAAAATGAAGGCCTCGATGTGTTCTACGGCTTTGACAGCTTTCAGACATCAATGGATAGATTAATTCCCAAAAAGGAGAACCCGAATCTCAATCGGGACTCGTAAGTTTTTTACCCTTCGTTTTTTCGACACGTGGATTTTTACGGTAAAACGGGATTACCTTGGCCCATCTTCAACTTCCCATTGCTGGAGAGTGGTGCACCATGGTACTGTTCCGTTTCAAATCCATGCACGCATTTCTAAAAGTCGTACGGCACTGTTTCGCCATTTCGGACGGATGTTGCACCTTGCACCGTGGATGTTGCACCCTTTAGATATCGATTATTCGGACGGCCATAACTTCTGGCTCGTTTAGAGTTACGGGAGCCATAACCTATCAAAACGAAGGCTCGATGAGTTCTACGGCTTTGACAGCTTTCAGCCGTCAACGGATAGATTAATGCCCAAAAAGGACAACCCGAATCTCAATCGGGTCTCGTAAGTTTTTTACCCTTCGTTTTTTCGACACGTGGATTTTTACGGTAAAACGGGATTACTGTGGCCCGTCTTCGATTTACCATCGCTGGAGAGTGGTGCATCATGGTACTGTTCTGTTTCAAATCCATGCATGCATTTCGAAAAGTCGTACGGCACTGTTTCGCCATTTCGGACGGATGTTGCACCTTGCACCGCGGATGTTGCACCCTGTAGATATCGATTATTTGGACGGCTATAACTTCTGGCTCGTTTAGAGTTACGGGACCCATAACCTGTCAAAACGAAGGCCTCGATGAGTTCTACGGCTTTGACAGCTTTCAGACATCAATGGATAGATTAATTCCCAAAAAGGGCAACCCGATCTCAATCGGGTCTCGTAAGTTTTTTACCCTTCGTTTTTTCGACACGTGGATTTTTTACGGTAAAACGGGATTACCGTGGCCCATCTTCGACTTCCCATCGCTGGAGAGTGGTGCGCCATGGTACTGTTCCATTTCAAATCCATGCACGCATTTCTAAAAGTCGTACGGCACTGTTTTGCCATTTCGGACGGATGTTGCACCTTGCACCGTGGATGTTGCACCCTGTAGATATCGATTATTCGGACGGCCATAACTTCTGGCTCGTTTAGAGTTACGGGAGCCATAACCTATCAAAACGAAGGCTCGATGAGTTCTACGGCTTTGACAACTTTCAGCCGTCAACGGATATATTAATGCCCAAAAAGGACAACCAGAATCTCAATCGGGTCTCGTAAGTTTTTTACCCTTCGTTTTTTCGACACGTGGATTTTTACGGTAGAACGGTGATTATGGTGGCTGGTCTTCGATTTACCATTGCTGGAGAGTGGTGCACCATGGTACTGTTCCGTTTAAAATCCATGCACGCATTTTGAAAAATCGTACGTCACTATTTCGCCATTTCGGACGGATGTTGCACCTTGCACCGTGGATGTTGCACCCTGTAGATAACGATTATTCGGACGGCCATAACTTCTGGCTCGTTTAGAGTTACGGGAGCCATAACCTATCAAAACGAAGGCCTCGATGAGTTCTACGGCTTTGACAGCTTTCAGCCATCAATGGATATACTAATGCCCAGAAAGGACAACCCGAATCCCAGTCGGGTCTCGTAAGTTTTTTACCCTTCGTTTTTTCGACACGTGGATTTTTACGGCAAAATGGGATTACCGTGGCTGGTCTTCGATTTACCATCGCTGGAGGGTGGTGCACCATGGTACTGTTCCGTTTCAAATGTATGAACGCATTTTTAATAGTCGTACGACACTGTTTCGCCATTTTGGACGGATGTTGCACCTTGCACCGTGGATGTTGCTCCCTGTAGATATCGATTATTCGGACGACCATAACTTCTGGCTCGTTTAGAGTTACGGGAGCCATAACCTATCAAAACGAAGGCCTCGATGAGTTCTACGGCTTTGACAGCTTTCAGCCATCAACGGATAGATTAACGCCCAAAAAGACAACCCGAATCTCAATCGGGTCTCATAAGTTTTTTACCCTTCGTTTTTTCGACACGTGGATTTTTACGTTAAAACGGGATTACTGTGGCCCGTCTTCGATTTACCATCGCTAGAGAGTGGTGCATCATGGTACTGTTCTGTTTCAAATCCATGCACGCATTTCGAAAAGTCATACGGCACTGTTTCGCCATTTCGAACGGATGTTGCACCTTGCACCGCGGATGTTGCACCCTGTAGATATCGATTATTCCGACGGCTTTAACTTCTGGCTCGTTTAGAGTTACGGGACCCATAACCTGTCAAAACGAAGGCCTCGATGAGTTCTACGGCTTTGACAGCTTTCAGACATCAATGGATAGCTTTATTCCCAAAAAGGACAACCCGAATCTCAATCTGGTCTCGTAAGTTTTTTACCCTTCGTTTTTTCGACACGTGGATTTTTACGGTAAAACGGGATTACCGTGGCCCATCTTCGACTTTCCATCGCTGGAGAGTGGGGCACCATGGTACTGTTCCGTTTAAAATCCATGCATGCATTTCTAAAAGTCGTACGGCACAGTTTCGCCATTTCGGACGGATGTTGCACCTTGCACCGTGGATGTTGCACCCTGTAGATATCGATTATTCGGGCGGCATAACTTCTGGCTCGTTTAGAGTTACGGGAGCCATAACCTATCAAAACGAAGGCCTCGTTGAGTTCTACGGCTTTGACAGCTTTCAGCCATCAACGGATAGATTAATGCCCAAAAAGGACAACCCGAATCTCAATCTGGTCTCGTAAGTTTTTTACCCTTCGTTTTTTCGACACGTGGATTTTTACGGTAAAACGGGATTACTGTGGCTGGTCTTTGATTTACCATCGCTGGAGAGTTGTGCACCATGGTACTGTTCCGTTTTAAATCCATGCATGAATTTCTAAAGGTCGTACGGCACTTTTTTCGCCATTTCGGACGGATGTTGCACCTTGCACCGTGGATGTTGCACCCTGTAGATATAGATTATTCGGACGGCCATAACTTCTGGCTTGTTTAGAGTTACGGGAGCCATAACCTGTCAAAACGAAGGCCTCGATGAGTTCTACGGCTTTGACTGCTTTCAGCTGTCAGCGGATAGATTAATGCCCAAAAAGGACAACCCGAATCTCAATCGGGTCTTGTAAGTTTTTAACCCTTCGTTTTTTCGACACGTGGATTTTTACGGTAAAACGGGATTAACGTGGCCCGTCTTCGACTTCCCATCGATGGAGAGCGGTGCACCATGGTACTGTTCCGTTTCAAATCCATGCACGCATTTCTAAAAGTCAAACGGCACTGTTTCGCCATTTCGGATGGATGTTTCACCTTGCACCGTGGATGTTGCACCCTGTAGATATCGATTATTCGGGTGGCATAACTTCTGGCTCGTTTAGAGTTACGGGAGCCATAACCTATCAAAACGAAGGCCTCGATGAGTTCTACGGCTTTGACAGCTTTCAGCCATCAACGGAAAGATTAACGCCCAAAAAGGACAACCCGAATCTCAATCTGGTCTCGTAAGTTTTTTACCCTTCGTTTTTTCGACACGTGGATTTTTAAGGTAAAACGGGATTACTGTGGCTGGTCTTTGATTTACCATTGCTGGAGAGTTGTGCACCATGGTACTGTTCCGTTTCAAATCCATGCATGAATTTCTTAAGGTCGTACGGCACTTTTTCGCCATTTCGGACGGATGTTGCACCTTGCACCGTGGATGTTGCACCCTGTAGATATCGATTATTCGGACGGCCATAACTTCTGGCTCGTTTAGAGTTACGGGAGCCATAACCTGTCAAAACGAAGGCCTCGATGAGTTCTACGGCTTTGACAGCTTTCAGCCGTCAGCGGATAGAGTAATGCCCAAAAAGGACAACCCGAATCTCAATCGGGTCTCGTAAGTTTTTAACCCTTCATTTTTTCGACACGTGGATTTTTACGGTAAAACGGGATTAACCTGGCCCGTCTTCGACTTCCCATCGATGGAGAGCGGTGCACCATGGTACTGTTCCGTTTCAAATCCATGCACGCATTTCTAAAAGTCAAACGGCACTGTTTCGCCATTTCGGATGGATGTTGCACCTTGCACCGTGGATGTTGCACCCATTAGATATCGATTATTCGGACGGTCATAACTTCTGCCTCGTTTAGAGTTACGGGAGCCATAACCTGCCAAAACGAAGACCTCGATGAGTTCTACGGCGTTGACAGCTTTCAGCCGTCAACGAAGATTAATGCCCAAAAAGGACAACCCGAATCTCAATCGGGTCTCGTAAGTTTTTTACCCTTCGTTTTTTCGACACGTGGATTTTTACGGTAAAACGAAATTACGTTGGATGGTCTTCAATTTACCATCGCTGGAGAGTGGTGCACCATGGTACTGTTCCGTTTCAAATCCATGCACGCATTTCTAAAGGCCGTACGGCACTGTTTCGCCATTTCGGACGGATGTTGCACCTTACACCGTGGATGTTGCACTCTATTGATATCGATTATTCGGACCGCCATAACTTCTGGCTCGTTTAGAGGTACGGGAGCCATAACCTGTCAAAACGAAGGCCTCGATGAGTTCTATGGCTTTGACAGCTTTCAGCCGTCAACGGAGAGATTAATGCCCAAAAAGGACAACCCGGATCTCAATCGGGTCTCGTAAGTTTTTTACCCTTCGTTTTTTCGACACGTGGATTTTTACGGTAAAACGGGATTACGTTGGCCCGTCTTCGACTTCCCATCGCTGGAGAGTGGCGCACTATGGTACTGTTCCGTTTCAACTCCATGCACGCATTTCTAAAAGTCATACGGCACTGTTTCACCATTTCGGACGGATGTTGCACCTTGCACCGTGGATGTTGCACCATGTAGATATCGATTATTCGGACGGCCATAACTTCGGGCTCGTTTAGAGTTACGGGAGCCATAACCTTTCAAAACGAAGGCCTCAATGAGTTCTACGGCTTTGACAGCATTCAGCAGTAAACAAATAGATTAATGCCCAGAAAGGACAACCCGAATCTCAATCGGGTCTCGTAAGTTTATTACCCTTCGTTTTTTCGACACGTGGATTTTTACGGTAAAACGGGACTATCGTGGCCCGTCTTCGACTTCCCATCGCTGAAGAGTTGTGCACCATGGTTTTATTCCGTTTCAAATCCATGCACGCATTTCTAAAGGCCGTACGGCAATGTTTCGCCATTTCGGACGGATGTTGCACCTTGCACCGTGGATGTTGCACCCTGTAGATATCGATTATTCAGACGGCCATAACTTCTGGCTCGTTTAGAGTTACGGGAGCCATAACCTGTCAAAACGAAGGCCACGGTGAGTTCTACGGCTTTGACCTGTTTCAGCCATCAATGGATAGATTAATTCCCAAAAAGGACAACCCGAATCTCAATCGGGTCTCGTAAGTTTTTAACCCTTCGTTTTTTCGACACGTGGATTTTTACCGTAAAACGGGATTATCGTGGCCCGTCTTCGACTTCCCATCGCTGGAGAGTGGTGCACCATGGTACTGTTCCGTTTCAAATCCATGCACGCATTTCTAAAAGTCATACGACACTGTTTCGCCATTTCGGACGGATGTTGCACCTTGCACCGTGGATGTTGCACCCAGTAGATATCGATTATTCCGACGGTCATAACTTCTATCTCGTTTAGAGTTACGGGAGCCATAACCTGCCAAAATGAAAACCTCAATGAGTTCTACGGCTTTGACAGCTTTCAGCGATCAACGGATAGATTAATGCCCAATAAGGACAACCCGAATCTCAATCGGGTGTCCAAAGTTTTTTACCCTTCATTTTTTCGACACGTGGATTTTTACGGTAAAACGGGATTACGGTGGCTGGTCTTCGATTTACCATCGCTGGAGAGTGGTGCACCATGGTACTGTTCCGTTTCAAATCCATGCACGCATTCTAAAGGCCATACGGCACTGTTTCGCCATTTCGGACGGATGTTGCACCTTGCACCGTGGATGTTGCACCCTGTAGATATTGAATATTCGGGCGGCCATAACTTCTGGCTCGTTTAGAGTTACGGGAGCCATAACCTGTCAAAACGAAGGCCTCGATGAGTTCTACGGCTTTGACAGCTTTCAACCGTCAACGGATAGATTAATGCCCAAAAAGGACAACCCGAATCTCAATCGGGTCTCGTAAGTTTTTTACCCTTCGTTTTTTCGACACGTGGATTTTTACGGCAAAACGGGATTACCGTGGCACGTCTTCGATTTACCATCGCTGGAGAGTGGTGCACCATGGTACTGTTCCGTTTCAAATCCATGCACGCATTTTGAAAAGTCGTACGGCACTGTTTCGCCATTTCGGACGGATGTTGCACCTTGCACCGTGGATGTTGCACCCTATAGATATCGATTATTCGGACGGCCATAACTTCTGGCTCGTTTAGAATTACGGGAGCCATAACCTGTCAAAACGAAGGCCTCGATGAGATCTACGGCTTTGTCAGCTTTCAGCCGTCAACGGATAGATTAATGCCCAAAAAGGACAACCCGAATCTCAATCGGGTCTCGTAAGTTTTTTACCCTTCGTTTTTTCGACACGTGGATTTTTACGGTAAAACGGGATTACGGTGGCCCGTCTTCGACTTCCCATCGCTGGAGAATGGTGCACAATGGTACTGTTCCATTTCAAATCCATGCATGCATTTTTAGAAGTCATACGGCACTGTTTCACCATTTCGGACGGTTGTTGCACCTTGCACCATGGATGTTGCACCCTGTAGATATCGATTATTCGGATGGCCATAACTTCTGGCTCATTTAGAGTTACGGGAGCCATAACCTGTCAAAACGAAGGCCTCGATGAGTTCTACGGCTTTGATAGTTTTCAGCCGTAAATGAATAGATTAATGCCCAAAAAGGACAACCCGAATCTCAATCGGGTCTCGTAAGTTTTTTAACCTTCGTTTTTTCGACACGTGGATTTTTACGGTAAAACGGGATTACCGTGGCCCGTCTTCGACTTCCCATTGCTGGAGAGTGGTGCACCATGGTACTGTTCCGTTTCAAATCCATGCACGCATTTCTAAACGTCGTACGGCACTGTTTCGCCATTTCGGACGGATGTTGCACCTTGCACCGTGGATGTTGCACCCTGTAGATATCGATTATTCGGAGGGCCATAACTTCTGGCTCGTTTAGAATTACGGGAGCCATAACCTATCAAAACGAAGGCCTCGATGAGTTCTATGGCTTTGACAGCTTTTAGCCATCAACGGATAGATTAATGTCCAAAAAGGACAACCCGAATCTCAATCGGGTCTCGTAAGTTTTTTACCCTTCGTTTTTTCGACACGTGGATTTTTACGGCAAAACGGGATTACTGTGGCCCGTCTTCGATTTACCATCGCTGGAGAGTGGTGCACCATGGTACTGTTCTGTTTCAAATCCATGCACGCATTTCGAAAAGTCGTACGACACTGTTTCGCCATTTCGGACGGATGTTGCACCTTGCACCGCGGATGTTGCGCCCTGTAGATATCGATTATTCGGACGGCCATAACTTCTGGCTCGTTTAGAGTTACGGGAGCCATAACCTGTCAAAACGAAGGCTCGATGAGTTCTACGGCTTTGATAGCTTTCAGACATCAATGGATAGATTAATTCCCAAAAAGGACAACCCGAATCTCAATCGGGTCTCGTAAGTTTTTTACCCTTCGTTTTTTCGACACGTGGATTTTTACGGTAAAACGGGATTGCCGTGGCCCATCTACGACTTCCCATTGCTGGAGAGTGGTGCACCATGGTACTGTTCCGTTTCAAATCCATGCACGCATTTCTAAAAGTCGTACGGCACTGCTTCGACATTTCGGACGGATGTTGCACCTTGCACCTTGGATGTTGCACCCTGTAGATATCGATTATTCGGACGGCCATAACTTCTGGCTCATTTAGAGTTACGGGAGCCATAACATATCAAAACGAAGGCTCGATGAGTTCTACGGCATTGACAGCTTTTAGCCGTCAACGGATAGATTAATGCCCAAAAAGGACAACCCGAATCTCAATCGGGTCTCGTAAGTTTTTTACCCTTCGTTTTTTCGACACGTGGATTTTTACGGTAAAACGGGATTACTGTGGCCCGTCTTCAATTTACCATCGCTGGAGAGTGGTGCATCATGGTACTGTTCTGTTTCAAATCCATGCACGCATTTCGAAAAGTCGTACGGCACTGTTTCGCCATTTCGGACGGATGTTGCACCTTGCACCGCGGATGTTGCACCCCGTAGATATCGATTATTTGGACGGCTGTAACTTCTGGCTCGTTTAGAGTTACGGGACCCTTAACCTGTCAAAACGAAGGCCTCGATAAGTTCTACGGCTTTGACAGCTTTCAGACATCAATGGATAGATTAATTCCCAAAAAGGACAACCCGAATCTCAATCGGGTCTCGTAAGTTTTTTTCCCTTCGTTTTTTCGACACGTGGATTTTTACGGTAAAACGGGATTACCGTGGCCCATCTTCGACTTCCCATTGCTGGAGAGTGGTGCACTATGGTACTGTTCCGTTTCAAATCCATGCACGCATTTCTAAAAGTCGTACGGCACTGTTTCGCCATTTCGGACAGATGTTGCACCTTGCACCGCGGATGTTGCACCCTGTAGATATCGATTATTCGGACGGCTATAACTTCTGGCTCGATTAGAGTTACGGGACCCATAACTTGTCAAAACGAAGGCCTCGATGAGTTCTACGGCTTTGACAGCTTTCAGACATCAATGGATAGATTAATTCCCAAAAAGGAGAACCCGAATCTCAATCGGGTCTCGTAAGTTTTTTCCCTTCGTTTTTTCGACACGTGGATTTTTACGGTAAAACGGGATTACCGTGGCCCCATCTTCGACTTCCCATTGCTGGAGAGTGGTGCACCATGGTACTGTTCCGTTTCAAATCCATGCACGCATTTCTAAAAGTCGTACGGCACTGTTTCGCCATTTCGGACGGATGTTGCACCTTGCACCGTGGATGTTGCACCCTGTAGATATCGATTATTCGGACGACCATAACTTCTGGCTCGTTTAGAGTTACGGGAGCCATAACCTATCAAAATGAAGGCTCGATGAGTTCTACGGCTTTGACAGCTTTCAGCCATCAACGGATAGATTAATGCCCAAAAAGGACAACCCGAATCTCAATCGGGTCTCGTAAGTTTTTTACCCTTCGTTTTTTCGACACGTGGATTTTTACGGTAAAACGGGATTACTGTGGCCCGTCTTCAATTTACCATCGCTGGAGAGTGGTGCATCATGGTACTGTTCTGTTTCAAATCCATGCATACATTTCGAAAAGTCGTACGGCACTGTTTCGCCATTTCGGAAGGATGTTGCACCTTGCACCGCGGATGTTGCACCCTGTAGATATCGATTATTCGGACGGCTATAACTTCTGGCTCGTTTATAGTTACCGGACCCATAACCTGTCAAAACGAAGGCCTCGATGAGTTCTACGGCTCTGACAGCTTTCAGACATCAATGGATAGATTAATTCCCAAAAAGGACAACCCGAATCTCAATCGGGTCTCGTAAGTTTTTTACCCTTCGTTTTTTCGACACGTGGATTTTTACGGTAAAACAAGATTACCGTGGCCCATCTTCGACTTCCCATCGCTGGAGAGTGGTGCGCCATGGTACTGTTCCGTTTCAAATCCATGCACGCATTTCTAAAAGTCGTACGGCACTGTTTTGCCATTTCGGACGGATGTTGCACCTTGCACCGTGGATGTTGCACCCTGTAGATATCGATTATTCGGACGGCCATAACTTCTGGCTCGTTTAGAGTTACGGGAGCCATAACCTATCAAAACGAAGGCTCGATGAGTTCTACGGCTTTGACAGCTTTCAGCCGTCAACGGATATATTAATGCCCAAAAAGGACAACCCGAATCTCAATCGGGTCTCGTATGTTTTTTACCCTTCGTTTTTTCGACAGGTGGATTTTTACGGTAGAACGGTGATTATGGTGGCTGGTCTTCGATTTTCCATCACTGGAGAGTGGTGCACCATGGTACTATTCCGTTTAAAATCCATGCACGCATTTCGAAAAGTCGTACGGCACTATTTCGCCATTTCGGACGGATGTTGCACCTTGCACCGCGGATGTTGCACCCTGTAGATATCGATTATTCGGACGGCCATAACTTCTGGCTCGTTTAGAGTTACGGGATCCATAACCTATCAAAACGAAGGCCTCGATGAGTTCTACGGCTTTGACAGCTTTCAGCCGTCAATGGATATACTAATGCCCAAAAAGGACAACCCGAATCTCAGTCGGGTCTCGTAAGTTTTTTACCCTTCGTTTTTTCGACACGTGGATTTTTACGGCAAAATGGGATTACCGTGGCTGGTCTTCGATTTACCATCGCTGGAGAGTGGTGCACCATGGTACTGTTCCATTTCAAATGTATGAACGCATTTTTAATAGTCGTACGACACTGTTTCGCCATTTCGGACGGATGTTGCACCTTGCACCGTGGATGTTGCTCCCTGTAGATATCGATTATTCGGACGACCATAACTTCTGGCTCGTTTAGAGTTACGGGAGCCATAACCTATCAAAACGAAGGCCTCGATGAGTTCTATGGCTTTGACAGCTTTCAGCCATCAACGGATAGATTAATGGCCAAAAAGGACAACCCGAATCTCAATCGGGTCTCATAAGTTTTTTACCCTTCGTTTTTTCGACACGTGGATTTTTACGGTAAAACGGGATTACTGTGGCCCGTCTTCAAATTACCATCGCTGGAGAGTGGTGCATCATGGTACTGTTCTGTTTCAAATCCATGCACGCATTTCGAAAAGTCATACTGCACTGTTTCGCCATTTCGGACGGATGTTGCACCTTGCACCGCGGATGTTGCACCCTGTAGATATCGATTATTCGGACGGCTATAACTTTTGGCTCGTTTAGAGTTACGGGACCCATAACCTGTGAAAACGAAGGCCTCGATGAGTTCTACGGCTTTGACAGCTTTCAGATATCAATGGATAGATTAATTCCCAAAAAGGACAACCCGAATCTTAATCGGGTCTCGTAAGTTTTTTACCCTTCGTTTTTTCGACACGTGGATTTTTACGGTAAAACGGGATTACCGTGGCCCATCTTCGACTTTCCATCGCTGGACAGTGGTACCATGGTACTGTTCCATTTAAAATCCATGCATGCATTTCTAAAAGTCGTACGGCACTGTTTCGCCATTTCGGACGGATGTTGCACCTTGCACCGTGGATGTTGCACCCTGTAGATATCGATTATTCGGGCGGCCATAACTTCTGGCTCGTTTAGAGTTACGGGAGCCATAACCTATCAAAACGAAGGCCTCGATGAGTTCTACGGCTTTGACAGCTTTCAGCCGTCAACGGATATATTAGTGCCCAAAAAGGACAACCCGAATCTCAATCGGGTCTCGTAAGTTTTTTACCCTTCGTTTTTTCGACACGTGGATTTTTACGGTAGAACGGTGATTATGGTGGCTGGTCTTCGATTTACCATCGCTGGAGAGTGGTGCACCATGGTACTGTTCCGTTTAAAATCCATGCACGCATTTCGAAAAGTCGTACGGCACTGTTTCGCCATTTCGGACGGATGTTGCACCTTGCACCGTGGATGTTGCACCCTGTAGATATCGATTATTCGGACGGCCATAACTTCTGGCTCGTTTAGAGTTACGGGAGCCATAACCTGTCAAAACAAAGGCCTCGATGAGTTCTACGGCTTTGACATCTTTCAGCCATCAACGGATAGATTAATGCCCAAAAAGGACAACCCGAATCTCAATCGGGTCTCGTAAGTTTTTTACCCTTCGTTTTTTCGACACGTGGATTTTTACGGTAAAACGGGATTACCTTGGCCCGTCTTCGACTTCCCATCGCTGGAGAGTGGTGCACCATGGTACTGTTTCGTTTAAAATCCATGCACGCATTTCGAAAAGTTGTACGGCACTGTTTCGCCATTTCGGACGGATGTTGCACCTTGCACCGTGGATGTTCCACCCTGTAGATATCGATTATTCGAACGGCCATGACTTCTGGCTCGTTTAGAGTTACGGGAGCCATGACCTATCAAAACGAAGGCCTCGATGAGTTCTACAGCTTTGACAGCTTTCAGCCGTCAATGGATATATTAATGCCTAAAAGGACAACCCGAATCTCAATCGGGTCTCGTAAGTTTTTTACCCTTTGTTTTTTCGACACGTGGATTTTTACGGCAAAATCGGATTACCTTGGCTGGTCTTCGATTTACCATCGCTGGAGAGTGATGCACCATGGTACTGTTCCGTTTCTAATGCATGAACGCATTTCTAAAAGTCGTACGACACTGTTTCGCCATTTCGGACGGATGTTGCACCTTGCACCGCGGATGTTGCACCCTGTAGATATCGATTATCCGGACGGCCATAACTTCTGGCTCGTTTAGAGTTACGGGAGCCATAACCTATCAAAACGAAGGCCTCGATGTGTTCTACGGGTTTGACAGCTTTCAGCCGTCAACGGATAGATTAATGCCCAAAAAGGGCAACTCGAATCTCAATCGGGTCTCGTAAGTTTTTTACCCTTCGTTTTTTCGACACGTGGATTTTTAAGGTAAAACGGGATTACTGTGGCTGGTCTTCGATTTACCATCGCTGGAGAGTGGTGCACCATGGTACTGTTCTGTTTCAAATCCATGCACGCATTTTGAAACGTCGTACGGAACTGTTTCGCCATTTCGGACGGATGTTGCACCTTGCACCGTGGATGTTGCACCCTGTAGATATCGATTATTCGGACGGCTATAACTTCTGGCTCGTTTAGAGTTACGGGAACCATAACCTGTCAAAACGAAGGCCTCGACGAGTTCTACGGCTTTGACAACTTTCAGCTGTCAACGAATAGATTAATGCCCAAAAAGGACAAACCGATTCTCAATCGGGTCTCGTAAGTTTTTTACCCTTCGTTTTTTGGACACGTGCATTTTTACGGTAAAACGGGATTACCGTGGCCCATCTTCGACTTCCCATCGCTTGAGAGTTGTGCACCATGGTACTGTTCCTTTTCATATCCATGCACATATTTCTAAAAGTCGTACGACACTGTTTCACCATTTTGGACGGATGTTGCACCTTGCACCGTGGATGTTGCACCCTGTAGATATCGATTATTCGGACGGCCATAACTTCTGGCTCGTTTAGAGTTACGGGTGCCATAACCTGTCAAAACGAAGGCCTCGATGAGTTCTACGGCTTTGACAGCTTTCAGCCGTCAATGGATAGATTAATGCCCAAAAAGGACAACCCGAATCTCAATCGGGTCTCGTAAGTTTTTTACCCTTCGTTTTTTCGACACGTGGATTTTTACGGTAAAACGGGATTACGGTGCCCCGTCTTCGACTTCCCATCGCTGAAGAGTGGTGCACCATGGTACTGTTCCGTTTCAAATCCATGCACGCATTTCTAAAGGTCGTACGGCACTGTTTTGCCATTTCGGACGGATGTTGCACCTTGCACCGTGGATGTTGCACCCTGTAGATATCGATTATTCGGACGATCATAACTTCTGGCTCGTTTAGAGTTACGGGAGCTATAACCTCTCAAAACGAAGGCCTCGATGAGTTCTATGGCTTTGACAGCTTTCAGCCGTCAACTAATAGATTAATGCCCAAAAAGGACAACCCGAATCTCAATCGGGTCTCGTATGTTTTTTACCCTTCGTTTTTTCGACACGTGGATTTTTACGGTAAAACGGGGATTACGGTGGCTGGTCTTCCATTTACCATCACTCGAGATTGGTGCACCATGGTACTGTTCCATTTCAAATCCATGCACGCATTTTGAAAAGTCGTACGGCACTGTTTCGCCATTTCGGACGGATGTTGCACCTTGCACCGTGGATGTTGCACCCTGTAGATATCGATTATTCGGACGGCTATAACTTCTGGCTCGTTTAGAGTTACGGGAGCCATAACCTGTCAAAACGAAGGCCTCGATGAGTTCTACGGCTTTTATAGCTTTCAGCCGTCAACGGATATATTAATGCCCAAAAAGGACAACCAGAATCTCAATCGGGTGTCGTAAGTTTTTTACCCTTCGTTTTTTCGACACGTGGATTTTTACGGTAAAACGGGATTACCGTGGTCCGTCTTCGACTACCCATCGCTGGAGAGTGGTGAACCATGGTACTGTTCCGTTTCAAATCCATGCACGCATTTCTAAAAGTCATACGGCACTGTTTCTCCATTTCGGACGGATGTTGCACCTTGCACCATGGATGTTGCACCCTGTAGATATCGATTATTCGGACGGCCATCACTTCTGGCTCGTTTAGAGTTACGGGAGCCATAACCTATCAAAACGAAGGCCTCAATGAGTTCTACGGCTTTGACAGCTTTTAGCCGTCAACGGATAGACTAATGGCCAAAAAGGACAAACCGAATCTCAATCGGGGCTCGTAAGTTTTTTACCCCTCGTTTTTTCGACACGTGGATTTTTACGGTAAAACGGGATTACCGTGGCCCATCTTCGACTTCCCATCACTGGAGAGTGGTGCACCATGGTACTGTTCCGTTTCAAATCCATGCACGCATTTCTAAAAGTCGTACGGCACTGTTTCGCCATTTCGGACGGATGTTGCACCTTGCACCGTGGATGTTGCACCCTGTAGATATCGATTATTCGAACGGCCATAACTTCTGGCTCGTTTAGAGTTGCGGGAGCCATAACCTATCAAAACGAAGGCCTCGATGAGTTCTACGGCTTTGACAGCTTTCAGCCGTCAACGGATATATTAATGCCCAAAAAGGACAACCCGAATCTCAATCGTGTCTCGTAAGTTTTTGACCCTTCGTTTTTTCGACACGTGGATTTTTACAGTAAAACGGGGATTACGGTGGCTGGTCTTCGATTTACCATCGTTGGAGAGTGGTACACCATGGTACTGTTCCATTTCAAATCCATGCACGGATTTTGAAATGTCGTAAGGCACTGGTTCGCCATTTGGACGGATGTTGCACCTTGCACCGTGGATGTTGCACCCTCTAGATATCGATTATTCGGACGGCTATAACTTCTGGCTCGTTTAGAGTTACGGGAGCCATAACCTGTCAAAACGAAGGCCTCGATGAGTTCTACGGCTTTGACAGCTTTCAGCCATCAACGGATAGATTAATGCCCAAAAAGAACAACCCGAATCTCAATCGGGTCTCGTAAGTTTTTTACCCTTCGTTTTTTCGACACGTGGATTTTTACGGTAAAACGGGATTACCGTGGCCCGTCTTCGACTTCCCATCGCTGGAGAGTGGTGCACCATGGTACTGTTCCGTTTCAAATCCAAGCACGCATTTCTAAAAGTCGTACGGCACTGTTTCGCCATTTCAGACGGATGTTGCACCTTGCACCATGGATGTTGCACCCTGTAGATATCGATTATTCGGACGGCCATAACTTCTGGCTCGTTTAGAGTTACGGGAGCCATAACCTATCAAAACAAAGGCCTCGATGAGTTCTACGGCTTTGACAGCTTTCAGCCGTCAATGAATATATTAATGCCCAAAAAGGACAACCCGAATCTCAATCGGGTCTCGTAGGTTTTTTACCCTTCGTTTTTTCGACACGTGGATTTTTACGGCAAAATGGGATTACCGTGGCTGGTCTTCAATTTACCATCGCTGGATAGTGGTGCACCATGGTGCTGTTCCGTTTCAAATGCATGAACGCATTTCTAAAAGTAGTACGACACTGTTTCGCCATTTCGGACGGATGTTGCACCTTGCACCGTGGATGTCGCACCCTGTAGATATCGATTATTCGGACGGCCATAACTTCTGGCTCGTTTAGAGTTACGGGAGCCATAACCTATCAAAACAAATGCCTCGATGAGTTCTACGGCTTTGATGGCTTTCAGCCGTCAACGGATAGATTAATGCCCAAAAAGGACAACCCGAATCCCAATCGGGTCTCGTAAGTTTTTTACCCTTCGTTTTTTCGACACGTGGATTTTCACGGTAAAACGGGATTACTGTGGCTGGTCTTCGATTTACCATCGCTGGAGAGTGGTGCACCATGGTACTGTTCCGTTTCAAATCAATGCACACATTTCGAAAAGTCGTACGGCACTGTTTCGCCATTTAGGACGGATGTTACACCTTGCACCGTGGATGTTGCACCCTGTAGATATCGATTATTCGGACGGCTATAACTTCTGGCTCGTTTAGAGTTACGGGAACCATAATCTGTCAAAACGAAGGCCTCGATGAGTTCTACGGCTTTGACAGCTTTCAGCCGTCAACGGATAGGTTAACGCCCAAAAAGGACAACCCGAATCTCAATCGGGTCTCGTAAGTTTTTTACCCTTCGTTTTTTCGACACGTGGATTTTTACGGTAAAACGGGGATTACGGTGGCTGGTCTTCCATTTACCATCGCTGGAGAGTGGTGCACTACGGTACTGTTCCATTTCAAATCCATGCACGCATTTTGAAAAGTCGTACGGCACTGTTTCGCCATTTCGGACGGATGTTGCACCTTGCACCGTGGATGTCGCACCCTGTAGATATCGATTATTCGGACGGCCATAACTTCTGGCTCGTTTAGAGTTACGGGAGCCATAACCTATCAAAACAAATGCCTCGATGAGTTCTACGGCTTTGATGGCTTTCAGCCGTCAACGGATAGATTAATGCCCAAAAAGGACAACCCGAATCCCAATCGGGTCTCGTAAGTTTTTTACCCTTCGTTTTTTCGACACGTGGATTTTTACGGTAAAACGGGATTACTGTGGCTCGTCTTCGATTTACCATCGCTGGAGAGTGGTGCACCGTGGTACTGTTCCGTTTCAAATCAATGCACGCATTTCGAAAAGTCGTACGGCACTGTTTCGCCATTTAGGACGGATGTTGCACCTTGCACCGCGGATGTTGCACCCTGTAGATATCGATTATTCGGACGGCCATAACTTCTGGCTCGTTTAGAGTTACGGGAACCATAACCTGTCAAAACGAAGGCCTCGATGAGTTCTACGGCTTTGACAGCTTTCAGCCGTCAACGGATAGGTTAACGCCCAAAAAGGACAACCCGAATCTCAATCGGGTCTCGTAAGTTTTTTACCCTTCGTTTTTTCGACACGTGGATTTTTACGGTAAAACGGGGATTACGGTGGCTGGTCTTCCATTTACCATCGCTGGAGAGTGGTGCACCATGGTACTGTTCCATTTCAAATCCATGCACGCATTTTGAAAAGTCGTACGGCACTGTTTCGCCATTTCGGACGGATGTTGCACCTTGCACCGTGGATGTTGCACCCTGTAGATATCGATTATTCGGACGGCTATAACTTCTGGCTCGTTTAGAGTTACGGGAGCCATAACCTGTCAAAACGAAGGCCTCGATGAGTTCTATGGCTTTGACAGCTTTCAGCCGTCAACGGATATATTAATGCCTAAAAAGGACAACCCGAATCTCAATCGGGTGTCGTAAGTTTTTTACCCTTCGTTTTTTCGACACGTGGATTTTTACGGTAAAACGGGATTACCGTGGTCTGTCTTCGACTTCCCATCACTGGAGAGTGGTGCACCATGGTACTGTTCCGTTTCAAATCCATGCACGCATTTCTAAAAGTCATACGGCACTGTTTCTCCATTTCGGACGGATGTTGCACCTTGCACCGTGGATGTTGCACCCTGTAGATATCGATTATTCGGACGGCCATAACTTCTGGCTCGTTTAGAGTTACGGGAGCCATAACCTATCAAAACGAAGGCCTCGATGAGTTCTACGGCTTTGACAGCTTTCAGCCGTCAATGGATAGATTAATGCCCAAAAAGGACAACCCGAATCTCAATCGGGTCTCGTAAGTTTTTTACCCTTCGTTTTTTCGACACGTGGATTTTTACGGTAAAACGGGATTACGGTGCCCCGTCTTCGACTTCCCATCGCTGAAGAGTGGTGCACCATGGTACTGTTCCTGTTCAAATCCATGCACGCATTTCTAAAAGTCGTACGGCACTGTTTCGCCATTTCGGACGGATGTTGCACCTTGCACCGTGGATGTTGCACCCTGTAGATATCGATTATTCGGACGGCCATAACTTCTGGATCGTTTAGAGTTACGGGACCCATAACCTGTCAAAACGAAGGCCTCGATGAGTTCTGCGGCTTTGACAGCTTTCAGCCGTCAACGGATATATTAATGCCCAAAAAGGACAACCCGAATCTCAATCGGGTGTCGTAAGTTTTTTACCCTTCGTTTTTTCGACACGTGGATTTTTACGGTAAAACGGGGATTACGGTGGCTGGTCTTCGATTTACCATCGCTGGAGAGTGGTGCACCATGGTACTGTTCCATTTCAAATCCATGCACGGATTTCGAAAAGTCGTAAGGCACTGGTTCGCCATTTGGATGGATGTTGCACCTTGCACCGTGGATGTTGCACCCTGTAGATATCGATTATTCGGACGGCTATAACTTCTGGCTCGTTTAGAGTTACGGGAGCCATAACCTGTCAAAACGAAGGCCTCGATGAGTTCTACAGCTTTGACAGCTTTCAGCCATCAACGGATAAATTAATGCCCAAAAAGGACAACCCGAATCTCAATCGGGTCTCGTAAGTTTTTTACCCTTCATTTTTTCGACACGTGGATTTTTACGGTAAAACGGGATTACCGTGGCCCGTCTTCGACTTCCCATCGTTGGAGAGTGGTGCACCATGGTACTGTTCCGTTTCAAACCCAAGCATGCATTTCTAAAAGTCGTACGGCACTGTTTCGCCATTTCGGACGGATGTTGCACCTTGCACCATGGATGTTGCACCCTGTAGATATCGATTTTTCGGACGGCCATAACTTCTGGCTCGTTTAGAGTTACGGGAGCCATAACCTATCAAAACAAAGGCCTCGATGAGTTCTACGGCTTTGACAGCTTTCAGCCGTCAACGGATATATTAATGCCCAAAAAGGACAACCCAAATCTCAATCGGGTCTCGTAGGTTTTTTACCCTTCGTTTTTTCGACACGTGGATTTTTACGGCAAAATAGGATTACCGTGGCTGGTCTTCGATTTACCATCGCTGGATAGTGGTGCACCATGGTGCTGTTCCGTTTCAAATGCATGAACGCATTTCTAAAAGTAGTACGACACTGTTTCGCCATTTCGGACGGATTTTGCACCTTGCACCGTGGATGTTGCACCCTGTAGATATCGATTATTCGGACGGCTATAACTTCTGGCTCGTTTAGAGTTACGGGAGCCATAACCTGTCAAAACAAAGGCCTCGATGAGTTCTACGGCTTTTACAGCTTTCAGCCGTCAAACAATATATTAATGCCCAAAAAGGACAACCAGAATCTCAATCGGGTGTCGTAAGTTTTTTACCCTTCGTTTTTTCGACACGTGGATTTTTACGGTAAAACGGGATTACCGTGGTCCGTCTTCGACTACCCATCGCTGGAGAGTGGTGAACCATGGTACTGTTCCGTTTCAAATCCATGCACGCATTTCTAAAAGTCATACGACACTGTTTCTCCATTTCGGACGGATGTTGCACCTTGCACCATGGATGTTGCACCCTGTAGATATCGATTATTCGGACGGCCATCACTTCTGGCTCGTTTAGAGTTACGGGAGCCATAACCTATCAAAACGAAGGCCTCGATGAGTTCTACGGCTTTGACAGCTTTCAGCCGTCAACGGATAGATTAATGCCCAAAAAGGACAACCCAAATCTCAATCGGGTCTCGTAAGTTTTTTACCCCTCGTTTTTTCGACACGTGGATTTTTACGGTAAAACGGGATTACCGTGGCCCATCTTCGACTTCCCATCACTGGAGAGTGGTGCACCATGGTACTGTTCCGTTTCAAACCCAAGCACGCATTTCTAAAAGTCGTACGGCACTGTTTCGCCATTTCGGACGGATGTTGCACCTTGCACCATGGATGTTGCACCCTGTAGATATCGATTATTCGGACGGCCATAACTTCTGGCTCGTTTAGAGTTACGGGAGCCATAACCTATCAAAACAAAGGCCTCGATGAGTTCTACGGCTTTGACAGCTTTCAGCCGTCAACGAATATATTAATGCCCAAAAAGGACAACCCGAATCTCAATCGGGTCTCGTAGGTTTTTTACCCTTCGTTTTTTCGACACGTGGATTTTTACGGCAAAATGGGATTACCGTGGCTGGTCTTCAATTTACCATCGCTGGATAGTGGTGCACCATGGTGCCGTTCCGTTTCAAATGCATGAACGCATTTCTAAAAGTAGTACGACACTGTTTCGCCATTTCGGACGGATGTTGCACCTTGCACCGTGGATGTCGCACCCTGTAGATATCGATTATTCGGACGGCCATAACTTCTGGCTCGTTTAGAGTTACGGGAGCCATAACCTATCAAAACAAATGCCTCGATGAGTTCTACGGCTTTGATGGCTTTCAGCCGTCAACGGATAGATTAATGCCCAAAAAGGACAACCCGAATCCCAATCGGGTCTCGTAAGTTTTTTACCCTTCGTTTTTTCGACACGTGGATTTTTACGGTAAAACGGGATTACTGTGGCTGGTCTTCGATTTACCATCGCTGGAGAGTGGTGCACCATGGTACTGTTCCGTTTCAAATCAATGCACACATTTCGAAAAGTCGTACGGCACTGTTTCGCCATTTAGGACGGATGTTACACCTTGCACCGTGGATGTTGCACCCTGTAGATATCGATTATTCGGACGGCTATAACTTCTGGCTCGTTTAGAGTTACGGGAACCATAATCTGTCAAAACGAAGGCCTCGATGAGTTCTACGGCTTTGACAGCTTTCAGCCGTCAACGGATAGGTTAACGCCCAAAAAGGACAACCCGAATCTCAATCGGGTCTCGTAAGTTTTTTACCCTTCGTTTTTTCGACACGTGGATTTTTACGGTAAAACGGGGATTACGGTGGCTGGTCTTCCATTTACCATCGCTCGAGAGTGGTGCACCATGGTACTGTTCCATTTCAAATCCATGCACGCATTTTGAAAAGTCGTACGGCACTGTTTCGCCATTTCGGACGGATGTTGCACCTTGCACCGTGGATGTCGCACCCTGTAGATATCGATTATTCGGACGGCCATAACTTCTGGCTCGTTTAGAGTTACGGGAGCCATAACCTATCAAAACAAATGCCTCGATGAGTTCTACGGCTTTGATGGCTTTCAGCCATCAACGGATAGATTAATGCCCAAAAAGGACAACCCGAATCCCAATCGGGTCTCGTAAGTTTTTTACCCTTCGTTTTTTCGACACGTGGATTTTTACGGTAAAACGGGATTACTGTGGCTCGTCTTCGATTTACCATCGCTGGAGAGTGGTGCACCGTGGTACTGTTCCGTTTCAAATCAATGCACGCATTTCGAAAAGTCGTACGGCACTGTTTCGCCATTTAGGACGGATGTTGCACCTTGCACCGTGGATGTTGCACCCTGTAGATATCGATTATTCGGACGACTATAACTTCTGGCTCGTTTAGAGTTACGGGAACCATAACCTGTCAAAACGAAGGCCTCGATGAGTTCTACGGCTTTGACAGCTTTCAGCCATCAACGGATAGGTTAACGCCCAAAAAGGACAATCCGAATCTCAATCGGGTCTCGTAAGTTTTTTACCCTTCGTTTTTTCGACACGTGGATTTTTACGGTAAAACGGGGATTACGGTGGCTGGTCTTCCATTTACCATCGCTGGAGAGTGGTGCACCATGGTGCTGTTCCATTTCAAATCCATGCACGCATTTTGAAAAGTCGTACGGCACTGTTTCGCCATTTCGGACGGATGTTGCACCTTGCACCGTGGATGTTGCACCCTGTAGATATCGATTATTCGGACGGCTATAACTTCTGGCTCGTTTAGAGTTACGGGAGCCATAACCTGTCAAAACGAAGGCCTCGATGAGTTCTATGGCTATGACAGCTTTCAGCCGTCAACGGATATATTAATGCCTAAAAAGGACAACCCGAATCTCAATCGGGTGTCGTAAGTTTTTTACCCTTCGTTTTTTCGACACGTGGATTTTTACGGTAAAACGGGATTACCGTGGTCTGTCTTCGACTTCCCATCACTGGAGAGTGGTGCACCATGGTACTGTTCCGTTTCAAATCCATGCACGCATTTCTAAAAGTCATACGGCACTGTTTCTCCATTTCGGACGGATGTTGCACCTTGCACCATGGATGTTGCACCCTGTAGATATCGATTATTCGGACGGCCATAACTTCTGACTCGTTTAGAGTTACGGGAGCCATAACCTATCAAAACGAAGGCCTCGATGAGTTCTACGGCTTTGTCAGCTCTCAGCCGTCAACGGATAGATTAATGCCCAAAAAGGACAAACCGAATCTCAATCGGGTCTCGTAAGTTTTTTACCCCTCGTTTTTTCGACACGTGGATTTTTACGGTAAAACGGGATTACCGTGGCCCGTCTTCGACTTCCCATCACTGGAGAGTGGTGCAGCATGGTACTGTTCCTGTTCAAATCCATGCACGTATTTCTAAAAGTCGTACGGCACTGTTTCGCCATTTCGGACGGATGTTGCACCTTGCACCGTGGATGTTGCACCCTGTAGATATCGATTATTCGGACGGCCATAACTTCTGGATCGTTTAGAGTTACGGGACCCATAACCTGTCAAAACGAAGGCCTCGATGAGTTCTGCGGCTTTGACAGCTTTCAGCCGTCAACGGATATATTAATGCCCAAAAAGGACAACCTGAATCTCAATCGGGTCTCGTAAGTTTTTTACCCTTCGTTTTTTCGACACGTGGATTTTTACGGTAAAACGGGGATTACGGTGGCTGGTCTTCGATTTACCATCGCTGGAGAGTGGTGCACCATGGTACTGTTCCATTTCAAATCCATGCACGGATTTCGAAAAGTCGTAAGGCACTGGTTCGCCATTTGGATGGATGTTGCACCTTGCACCGTGGATGTTGCACCCTGTAGATATCGATTATTCGGACGGCTATAACTTCTGGCTCGTTTAGAGTTACGGGAGCCATAACCTGTCAAAACGAAGGCCTCGATGAGTTCTACAGCTTTGACAGCTTTCAGCCGTCAACGGATAAATTAATGCCCAAAAAGGACAACCCGAATCTCAATCGGGTCTCGTAAGTTTTTTACCCTTCGTTTTTTCGACACGTGGATTTTTACGGTAAAACGGGATTACCGTGGCCCGTCTTCGACTTCCCATCGTTGGAGAGTGGTGCACCATGGTACTGTTCCGTTTCAAACCCAAGCATGCATTTCTAAAAGTCGTACGGCACTGTTTCGCCATTTCGGACGGATGTTGCACCTTGCACCATGGATGTTGCACCCTGTAGATATCGATTATTCGGACGGCCATAACTTCTGGCTCGTTTAGAGTTACGGGAGCCATAACCTATCAAAACAAAGGCCTCGATGAGTTCTACGGCTTTGACAGCTTTCAGCCGTCAACGGATATATTAATGCCCAAAAAGGACAACCCAAATCTCAATCGGGTCTCGTAGGTTTTTTACCCTTCGTTTTTTCGACACGTGGATTTTTACGGCAAAATAGGATTACCGTGGCTGGTCTTCGATTTACCATCGCTGGATAGTGGTGCACCATGGTGCTGTTCCATTTCAAATGCATGAACGCATTTCTAAAAGTAGTACGACACTGTTTCGCCATTTCGGACGGATTTTGCACCTTGCACCGTGGATGTCGCACCCTGTAGATATCGATTATTCGGACGGCCATAACTTCTGGCTCGTTTAGAGTTACGGGAGCTATAACCTATCAAGACAAATGCCTCGATGAGTTCTACGGCTTTGATGGCTTTCAGCCGTCAATGGATAGATTAATGCCCAAAAAGGACGACCCGAATCTCAATCGGGTCTCGTAAGTTTTTTACCCTTCGTTTTTTCGACACGTGGATTTTTACGGTAAAACGGGATTACTGTGGCTGGTCTTCCATTTACCATCGCTGGAGAGTGGTGCACCATGGTACTGTTCCGTTTCAAATCAATGCACGCATTTCGAAAAGTCGTACGGCACTGTTTCGCCTTTTAGGACGGATGTTGCACCTTACACCGTGGATGTTGCACCCTGTAGATATCGATTATTCGGACGGCTATAACTTCTGGCTCGTTTAGAGTTACGGGAACCATAACCTGTCAAAACGAAGGCCTCGATGAGTTCTATGGTTTTGACAGCTTTCAGCCGTCAACGGATAGATTAATGCCCAAAAAGGACAACCCGAATCTCAATCGGGTCTCGTAAGTTTTTTACCCTTCGTTTTTTCGACACGTGGATTTTTACGGTAAAACGGGGATTACGGTGGCTGGTCTTCCATTTACCATCGCTGGAGAGTAGTGCACCATAGTACTGTTCCATTTCAAATCCATGCACGCATTTTGAAAAGTCGTACGGCACTGTTTCGCCATTTCGGACGGATGTTGCACCTTGCACCGTGATGTTGCACCCTGTAGATATCGATTATTCGGACGGCTATAACTTCTGGCTCGTTTAGAGTTACGGGAGCCATAACCTTTCAAAACGAAGGCCTCGATGAGTTCTACGGCTTTGACAGCTTTCAGCCGTCAACGGATATATTAATGCCTAAAAAGGACAACCCGAATCTCAATCGGGCGTTGTAAGTTTTTTACCCTTCGTTTTTTCGACACGTGGATTTTTACGCTAAAACGGGATTACCGTGGTCTGTCTTCGACTTCCCATCACTGGAGAGTGGTGCACCATGGTACTGTTCCGTTTCAAATCCATGCACGCATTTCTAAAAGTCATACGGCACTGTTTCTCCATTTCGGACGGATGTTGCACCTTGCACCATGGATGTTGCACCCTGTAGATATCGATTATTCGGACGGCCATAACTTCTGGCTCGTTTAGAGTTACGGGAGCCATAACCTATCAAAACGAAGGCCTCGATGAGTTCTACGGCTTTGTCAGCTTTCAGCCGTCAACGGATAGATTAATGCCCAAAAAGGACAAACCGAATCTCAATCGGGTCTCGTAAGTTTTTTACCCCTCGTTTTTTCGACACGTGGATTTTTATGGTAAAACGGGATTACCGTGGCCCGTCTTCGACTTCCCATCACTAGAGAGTGGTGCACCATGGTACTGTTCCTGTTCAAATCCATGCACGCATTTCTAAAAGTCGTACGGCACTGTTTCGCCATTTCGGACGGATGTTGCACCTTGCACCGTGGATGTTGCACCCTGTAGATATCGATTATTCGGACGGCCATAACTTCTGGATCGTTTAGAGTTACGGGAGCCATAACCTATCAAAACGAAGGCCTCGATGAGTTCTGCGGCTTTGACAGCTTTCAGCCGTCAACGGATATATTAATGCCCAAAAAGGACAACCCGAATCTCAATCGGGTCTCGTAAGTTTTTTACCCTTCGTTTTTTCGACACGTGGATTTTTACGGTAAAACGGGGATTACGGTGGCTGGTCTTCGATTTACCATCGCTGGAGAGTGGTGCACCATGGTACTGTTCCATTTCAAATCCATGCACGGATTTCGAAAAGTCGTAAGGCAGTGTTTCGCCATTTGGACGGATGTTGCACCTTGCACCGTGGATGTTGCACCCTGTAGATATCGATTATTCGGACGGCTATAACTTCTGGCTCGTTTAGAGTTACGGGTGACATAACCTGTCAAAACGAAGGCCTCGATGAGTTCTACAGCTTTGATAGCTTTCAGCCATCAACGGATAGATTAATGCCCAAAAAGTACAACCCGAATCTCAATCGAGTCTCGTAAGTTTTTTACCCTTCGTTTTTTCGACACGTGGATTTTTACGGTAAAACGGGATTACCGTGGCCCGTCTTCGACTTTCCAACGCTGGAGAGTCGTGCACCATTGTACTGTTCCATTTCAAATCCAAGCACGCATTTCTAAAAGTCGTACGGCACTGTTTCTCCATTTTGCACCGTGGATGTTGCACCTTGCACCGTGGATGTTGCACCCTGTAGATATCGATTATTCGGACGGCCATAACTTCTGGCTCGTTTAGAGTTACGGGAGCCATAACCTATCAAAACGAAGGCCTTGATGAGTTCTACGGCTTTGACAGCTTTCAGCCGTCAACGGATATATTAATGCCTAAAAAGGACAACCCGAATCTCAATCGGGCGTTGTAAGTTTTTTACCCTTCGTTTTTTCGACACGTGGATTTTTACGCTAAAACGGGATTACCGTGGTCTGTCTTCGACTTCCCATCACTGGAGAGTGGTGCACCATGGTACTGTTCCGTTTCAAATCCATGCACGCATTTCTAAAAGTCATACGGCACTGTTTCTCCATTTCGGACGGATGTTGCACCTTGCACCATGGATGTTGCACCCTGTAGATATCGATTATTCGGACGGCCATAACTTCTGGCTCGTTTAGAGTTACGGGAGCCATAACCTATCAAAACGAAGGCCTCGATGAGTTCTACGGCTTTGTCAGCTTTCAGCCGTCAACGGATAGATTAATGCCCAAAAAGGACAAACCGAATCTCAATCGGGTCTCGTAAGTTTTTTACCCCTCGTTTTTTCGACACGTGGATTTTTATGGTAAAACGGGATTACCGTGGCCCGTCTTCGACTTCCCATCACTAGAGAGTGGTGCACCATGGTACTGTTCCTGTTCAAATCCATGCACGCATTTCTAAAAGTCGTACGGCACTGTTTCGCCATTTCGGACGGATGTTGCACCTTGCACCGTGGATGTTGCACCCTGTAGATATCGATTATTCGGACGGCCATAACTTCTGGCTCGTTTAGAGTTACGGGAGCCATAACCTATCAAAACGAAGGCCTTGATGAGTTCTACGGCTTTGACAGCTTTCAGCCGTCAACGGATATATTAATGCCCAAAAAGGACAACCCGAATCTCAATCGGGTCTCGTAAGTTTTTTACCCTTTGTTTTTTCGACACGCGGATTTTTACGGCAAAATGGGATTACCGTGGCTGGTCTTCGATTTACCATCGCTGGATAGTGGTGCACTATGGTATTGTTCCATTTCAAATGCATGAACGCATTTCTAAAAGTCGTACGACACTGTTTCGCCATTTCAGACGGATGTTGCACCTTGCACCGTGGATGTTGCACCCTGTAGATATCGATTATTTGGACGGCCATAACTTCTGGCTCGTTTAGAGTTACGGGTGCCATAACCTATCAAAACAAAGGCCTCGATGAGTTCTACGGCTTTGACGGCTTTCAGCCATCAACGGATAGATTAATGCCCAAAAAGGACAACCCGAATCTCAATCGAGTCTCGTAAGTTTTTTACCCTTCGTTTTTTCGACACGTGGATTTTTACGGTAAAACGGGATTACTGTGGCTGGTCTTCGATTTACCATCGCTGGAGAGTGGTACACCATGGTACTGTTCCGTTTCAAATCAATGCACGCATTTCGAAAAGTCGTACGGCACAGTTTCGCCATTTCGGACGGATGTTGCACCTTGCACCGTGGATGTTGCACCCTATAGATATCGATTATTCGGACGGCTATAACTTCTGGCTCGTTTAGAGTTACGGGAACCATAACCTGTCAAAACGAAGGCCTCGATGAGTTCTACGGCTTTGACAGCTTTCAGCCGTCAACGGATAGATTAATGCCCAAAAAGGACAACCCGAATCTCAATCGGGTCTCGTAAGTTTTTACTCTTTGTTTTTTCGACACGTTCATTTTTACGATAAAACGGGATTACCGTGGCCCATCTTCGACTTCCCATCGCTGGAGAGTGGTGCACCATGGTACTGTTCCGTTTCAAATCCATGCACATATTTCTAAAGTCGTACGGCACTGCTTCGCCATTTCGGACGGATGTTGCACCTTGCACCGTGGATGTTGCACCCTGTAGATATCGATTATTCGGACGGCTATAACTTCTGGCTCGTTTAGAGTTACGTGAGCCATAACTGTCAAATCGAAGGCCTCGATGAGTTCTACGGCTTTGACAGCTTTCAACCGTCCACGGATAGATTAATGCCCAAAAAAGACAACCCGAATCTCAATCGGGTCTCGTAAGTTTTTTACCCTTTGTTTTTTCGACATGTAGATTTTTACGGTAAAACGGGATTACCGTGGCCCGTCTTCGACTTCCCATCGCTGGAGAGTGGTGCACCATGGTACTGTTCCATTTCAAATCCATGCACGCATTTCTAAAAGTCGTACGGCACTGTTTCGCCATTTCGGACAGATGTTGCACCTTGCACCGTGGATGTTGCACCCTATAGATATCGATTATTCGGACGGCCATAACTTCTGGCTAGTTTAGAGTTACGGGAGCCATAACCTGTCAAAACGAAGGCCTTGATGAGTTCTACAGCTTTGACAGCTTTCAACCGTCAACGGATAGATTAATGCCCAAAAAGGACAACCCGAATCTCAATCGGGTCTCGTAAGTTTTTTACCCTTTGCTTTTTCGACACGTGGATTTTTACGTTAAAACGGGATTACCGTGGTCCGTTTTCGACTTTCCATCGCTGGAGAGTGGTGCACCATGGTACTGTTCCGTTTCAAATCCATGCACGCATTTCTTAAAGTCATACGGCACTGTTTCGCCATTTCGGACGGATGTTGCACCTTGCACCGTGGATGTTGCACCCTGTAGATATCGATTATTCGGACGGCCATAACTTCTGGCTCGTTAAGAGTTACGGGAGCCATAACCTGTCAAAACAAAGGCCTCGATGATTTCTACGGCTTTGATAGCTTTCAGCCATCAACGGATAGATTAATGCCTAAAAAGGACAACCGAATCTCAATCGGGTCTCGTAAGTTTTTTACCCTTCGTTTTTTCGACACGTGGATTTTTACGGTAAAACGGGATTACCGTGGATGGTCTTCGATTTACCGTCGCTGGAGTGTGGTGTACCATGGTACTGTTCCATTTCAAATCCATGCACGAATTTCTAAAGGTCCTACGGCACTGTTTCGCCATTTCGGACGGATGTTGCACCTTGCACCGTGGATGTTGCACCCTGTAGATATCGATTATTCGGACGGCCATAATTTCTGGCTCGTTAAGAGTTACGGGAGCCATAACCTATCAAAACGTAGGCCTCGATGATTTCTACGGCTTTGACAGCTTTCAGGCGTCTACGGATAGATTAATGCCCAAAAAGGACAACCCGAATCTCAATCGGGTCTCGTAAGTTTTTTACCCTTCGTTTTTTCGACACGTGGATTTTTACGGCAAAACGGGATTACGGTGGCTGGTCTTCGATTTACCATCGCTGGAGAGTTGTGCACCATGATACTGTTCCGTTTCAAATCCATGCATGAATTTCTAAAGGTCGTACGGCACTGTTTCTCCATTTCGGACGGATGTTGCACCTTGCACCGTGGATGTTGCACCTTGTAGATATCGATTATTTGGACGGCCATAACTTCTGGCTCGTTTAGAGTTACGGGAGCCTTAACCTGTCAAAACGAAGGCCTCGACGAGTTCTACGGCTTTGATAGCTTTCAGGCGTCAACGGATAGTTTAATGCCCAAAAAGGACAACCCGAATCTCAATCGGGGCTCGTAAGTTTTTTACCTTTCGTTTTTTCGACACGTGGATTTTTACGGTAAAACGGGATTACGGTGGCTGGTCTTCGATTTACCATTGCTGGAGAGTTGTGCACCATGGTACTGTTCCGTTTCAAATCCATGCATGAATTTCTAAAGGTCGTACGGCACTGTTTCGCCATTCCGGACGGATGTTACACCTTGCACCGTGGATGTTGCACCCTGTAGATATCGATTATTTGGACGGCCATAACTTCTGGCTCGTTTAGAGTTACGGGAGCCATAACCTATCAAAACGAAGGCCTTGATGAGTTCTACGGCTTTGACAGATTTCAACCATCAACGGGTAGATTAATGCCCAAAAAGGACAACCCGAATCTCAATCGGGTCTCGTAAGTTTTTTACCCTTCGTTTTTTCGACACGTGGATTTTTACGGTAAAACGGGGATTACGGTAGCTGGCCTTCGATTTACCATCGCTGGAGAGTGGTGCACCATGGTACTGTTCCGTTTAAAATCCATGCACGCATTTCTAAAAGTCGTACGACACTGTTTCGCCATTTCGAACGGATGTTGCGCCTTGCACCGTGGATGTTGCACCCTGTAGATATCGATTATTCGGACGGCCATAACTTCTTGCTCGTTTAGAGCTACGGGAGCCATAACTTATCAACACGAAGGCCTCGATGAGTTCTACGGCTTTGACAGCTTTCAGCCATCAACGGATAGATTAATGCCCAAAAAGGACAACCCGAATCTCAATCGGGTCTCGTAAGTTTTTTACCCTTCGTTTTTTCGACACGTGGATTTTTACGGTAAAACGGGATTATCGTGGCTGGTCTTCGATTAACCATCGCTGGAGAGTGGTGCACCATGGTACTATTCCGTTTCAAATCCATGCACACATTTTGAAAAGTCGTACGGCACTGTTTCGCCATTTCAGACGGATGTTGCACCTTGCACCGTGGATGTTGCACCCTGTAGATATCAATTATTCGGACGGCTATAACTTCTGGCTCGTTTAGAGTTACGGGAACCATAACCTGTCAAAACGAAGGCCTCGATGAGTTCTATGGCTTTGACAGCTTTCATCCATCGACGGATAGATTAATGCCCAAAAAGGACAACCCGAATCTCAATCGGGTCTCGTAAGTTTTTTACCCTTCGTTTTTTCGACACGTGGATTCTTACGGTACAACGGGATTACCGTGGCCCGTCTTCGACTTCCCATCGCTGGACAGTGGTGCACCATGGTACTGTTCCGTTTCAAATCCATGCACATTTTTCTAAAAGTCGTACGGCACTGTTTCGCCATTTCGGACGGATGTTGCACCTTGCACCGTGGATGTTGCACCCTGTTGATATCGATTATTCGGACGGCCATAACTTCTGGCTCGTTTAGAGTTACGGGAGCCATAACCTGTCAAAACGAAGGCCTCGATGAGTTCTACGGTTTTGACAGCTTTTAGCCGTCAACGGATAGATTAATGCCCAAAAAGGACAACCCGAATCTCAATCGGGGCTCGTAAGTTTTTTACCTTTCGTTTTTTCGACACGTGGATTTTTACGGTAAAACGGGATTACGGTGGCTGGTCTTCGATTTACCATTGCTGGAGAGTTGTGCACCATGGTACTGTTCCGTTTCAAATCCATGCATGAATTTCTAAAGGTCGTACGGCACTGTTTCGCCATTCCGGACGGATGTTACACCTTGCACCGTGGATGTTGCACCCTGTAGATATCGATTATTTGGACGGCCATAACTTCTGGCTCGTTTAGAGTTACGGGAGCCATAACCTATCAAAACGAAGGCCTTGATGAGTTCTACGGCTTTGACAGATTTCAACCATCAACGGGTAGATTAATGCCCAAAAAGGACAACCCGAATCTCAATCGGGTCTCGTAAGTTTTTTACCCTTCGTTTTTTCGACACGTGGATTTTTACGGTAAAACGGGGATTACGGTGGCTGGCCTTCGATTTACCATCGCTGGAGAGTGGTGCACCATGGTACTGTTCCGTTTAAAATCCATGCACGCATTTCTAAAAGTCGTACGACACTGTTTCGCCATTTCGGACGGATGTTGCGCCTTGCACCGTTGATGTTGCACCCTGTAGATATCGATTATTCGGACGGCCATAACTTCTTGCTCGTTTAGAGTTACGGGAGCCATAACTTATCAACACGAAGGCCTCGATGAGTTCTACGGCTTTGACAGCTTTCAGCCATCAACGGATAGATTAATGCCCAAAAACGACAACCCGAATCTCAATCTGGTCTCGTAAGTTTTTTACCCTTCGTTTTTTCGACACGTGGATTTTTACGGTAAAACGGGATTACTGTGGCTGGTCTTCGATTAACCATCGCTGGAGAGTGGTGCACCATGGTACTATTCCGTTTCAAATCCATGCACACATTTTGAAAAGTCGTACGGCACTGTTTCGCCATTTCAGACGGATGTTGCACCTTGCACCGTGGATGTTGCACCCTGTAGATATCGATTATTCGGACGGCTATAACTTCTGGCTCGTTTTGATTTACGGGAACCATAACCTGTCAAAACGAAGGCCTCGATGAGTTCTACGGCTTTGACAGCTTTCATCCATCGACGGATAGATTAATGCCCAAAAAGGACAACCCGAATCTCAATCGGGTCTCGTAAGTTTTTTACCCTTCGTTTTTTCGACACGTGGATTTTTACGGTACAACGGGATTACCGTGGCCCGTCTTCGACTTCCCATCGCTGGAGAGTGGTGCACCATGGTACTGTTCCGTTTCAAATCCATGCACATTTTTCTAAAAGTCGTACGGCACTATTTCGCCATTTCGGACGGATGTTGCACCTTGCACCGTGGATGTTGCACCCTGTTGATATCGATTATTCGGACGGCCATAACTTCTGGCTCGTTTAGAGTTACAGGAGCCATAACCTGTCAAAACGAAGGCCTCGATGAGTTCTACGTTTCTGACAGCTTTCAGCCGTCAAAAGATAGATTAATGCCCAAAAAGGACAACCCGAATCTCAATCGGGTCTCGTAAGTTTTTTACCCTTCGTTTTTTCGACACGTGGATTTTTACGGTAAAACGGGATTACGGTGCCCCGTCTTCAACTTCCCATCGCGGAAGAATGGTGCACCATGGTACTATTCCGTTTCAAATCCATGCATGCATTTCTAAAGGTCGTACGGCACTGCTTCGCCATTTCGGACGGATGTTGCACCTTGCACCGTGGATGTTGCACCCTGTAGATATCGATTATTCGGACGACCATAACTTCTGGCTCGTTTAGAGTTACGGGAGCCATAACCTGTCAAAACGAAGGCCTCGATGATTTCTACGGCTTTGACAACTTTCAGCCATCAACGGATAGATTAATGCCCAAAAAGGACAACCCGAATCTCAATCGGGTCTCGTAAGTTTTTTACCCTTCGTTTTTTCGACACGTGGATTTTTACGGTAAAACGGGGATTACGGTGGCTGGTCTTCGATTTACCATCGCTGGAGAGTGGTGCACCATGGTACTGTTCCGTTTCAAATCAATGCACGCATTTCTAAAAGTCGTACGGCACTGTTTCGCCATTTCGGACGGATGTTGCACCTGGCACCGTGGATGTTGCACCCTGTAGATATAGATTATTCGGACGACCATAACTTCTGGCTCGTTTAGAGTTACGGGAGCCATAACCTGTCAAAAAGAAGGCCTCGATGAGTTCTACGGCTTTGACAGCTGTTGGGCGAATTCTCACCCAGAAGACCTCGAGACTAAGAAGCATTGGTTTCACCCGGAGTCGCGACCCACTCTTCATCCAGCAAGGACAAGGGTCCATTCGGCATGATCATCCGGTAGCCGGACCAACCATATTCGGGCAAATCTCAAGTGCCATTCGGCATGCCCATCCGGTAGCCGAACCAACTCCCCTGCTACAGCCGGACCACCACCACCGAACCACCTACATAACCGGACCAAACGACTACCGGTCCACATTCTCACACTCCTACCACCGGACCAGGCAAGCACCGAACCAACCCTCTCCTTTCCCCTGCCGGTCCACATGCACACCTACCACCGGTCCAAGCTCATAGCCGAATGAAGCCTTGCCGAACCAGAAGATTGCCAGTCCAGATTGCTTCAGCCCGGGCCCACCAGCAGCTATATGCTTCCAAGGCCCCTGCCCTCAACCTCACTCTATAAATAGAGGGGCAGGGGTACAACAATGGCAGACAAGTTTGAGAGCTCAAGCAAGGAAGGAACTCTCAAACTACTTTCATACACTTGTATACAACGCATTGTACTTGTAACCTGAAAGAAAGAAGATAATAACATATAAAGTGGACGTAGGCACATTCTGGCCGAACCACTATAAATCTGTGTGTCTTTTACATTTCAGCCCCTACTTTTCTCATATTTACATACTCATCTAAAATCATTGAAAATTACATATAATCAACTAAATAATACGACTTGGAGGTGTTTGTCCATTTTTTGTGCAAACATTTTTGGTGCTTTCACTGAGAACTGAACTCAAACTTCATCTTCTCCCACTCAACCTTTTTCCTAACGACATCACTCGTTGCTTAGAAATCATGCCTTCCAAACAGAGAAGGGATGTTAACAAAGGAAAGAACATCGCAACTAGCAGCCTTCCAGATCCAGCAATCACAGATCAGCCCACTTCAACAGCAGTACCAGATGAAAATCAGGAAAATCCAACTGGTCCCGCAAAGGAACAACCAATCACTAGGGCAGATCTGGACAGGGTTGTGGCTGAAGTAACTAACCGCTTCACATCCCAACAAGAAACTTTGGTGGACCAACTCATGACACGCTTAAGGGACGCTGAAGAGTCCAACCGCAACACTGAATCATGGGGTGAATCCCAATCCGGAGGATCCCGGAGGCAACAAAGGTCTTCACTCTTCGAACAAGCTATCAACAGGAAAAACGATGATAGGGGCCGCGCCCGCACTCAGCCCGAATTCCGACTCGAGGAAGCCCTTGGAACCGAACCTAGCAGGGGAGGCACCAGGCGAGGGTCGGATGTAGCTGAGCCAGTCATGCCACCTAATCATAGAAACCCCGCTGAACGGAGCCGAGCTAGAACCCAGCCCGAAGTTGACCCCATGGATGTGCTCGAAACAGAACCCCACAGGGGAAGATCAAGGCAGGGGGCAACTGTAGCTAGTCCTAGCGTGCATCCAAGCAGCCAAAGACAACCACTGGATAATGCTAGAGGTGATAGACTGTACCATCCCTACAGGTCATCTGGACGAGATAGATCCCGCAGGGAAGAACCGAGCTCATTTTTGTCCGCTCCAAGTTCTGACGAGCGGATGGCACGATTATTCAGAGAATGTGTCCAACGGGAGCAAAGGGACCGGGGAATAGGCGCTAGGGTCACCAGTCCCTTTACCCGAAATATCGAAACTGCCATCACTCCCCGGGAATGGAAAATGCCAACCATGGAACCTTACAAAGGAACTTCCGACCCCATCGTACACCTGCAGAGATACACCCAGCATATGCTCATGAGTGGAGCAACAGAAGGAGTATTATGTAAATGCTTTCCGCTATTCCTATCAGATCTAGCTACCTCCTGGTTCTGCCATCTACCCCAAGGATCCATCAACTCATGGGAGATGTTAAAAGAAAGGTTTATTAGCCAGTTCCGCATCCATGTGGAACAACCCAGGGATGCTTATTCTCTATCCAATGTCAAACAGAAAACCGGAGAGACGCTGCAACAATATCTAACGCGGTTCAACGCCGCAGCGGCAGCAGTTCAAGATGCCGATGAAAAACTCACTCTAATGGCCCTCTGTAGTGGTGTGCATCCAGACACCAAGTTTGCCAGAAGATTAACTAAGGAAAAACCAGCTACCTTGCCTGATTTCTTCCATGAAGCTGGAAAGTATATGAGACTTGAAGACGCTGCTACGGAGAGGCAGCCAGGGCAACAAGGCAAGATAATTCAGGACAAGGTTCCCACTGCAGCTAAGGACGCTCGAAGAAATGAATCTAGAGACAATGCTGGGGGCAGAAAGGGTGAGAAGCGCCAATATCGACCAGGGCCAAGATTTGACTCCTACACTCCTTTGAATGAAACAATCGAAAACATCTACCTAGCCACTCAGGGCGAACTCGGATACAAGCGCCCCCCGCACAAGAAAGAATCAGATAACGCACTCAAGTCCGGAAAGTTCTGTCGCTTCCACGAATCCCACGGACATGACACCAATGAATGCCACCATCTTCGGGACTTGATCGAAGAACACATTAGAAGAAGAAGACTGGAACGTTATGTGAAAAGTCAGAACAGGACTCCAACTCCTGCCAATGAGAACTCAAAGCAACCCCTCCCAGAAGTAGGCGGAGGGAGTCGCAACAATCACAACACCAGTGGCTCTAGTCAAGAGAAGATAGTAGTCCTTACCATCTCAGGAGGACCACACATTGCCGACAGAAGTTGGGCAGAGATGGAAAGGTACGGCAAGTCGCTTAGAAATGCCGAAGGATATGTTAACTCCATTACGGAGGAACGCCACCCGAAACGAAAAGAAAACGACGACATCATATTCAGTAGGCGTGATTTGGAAGGAAGACAGTACCCACATATGGATCCTATGGTCATCTCTGCCTGGTTCGGTCCAGCTAAAGTTTTTCGGATTCTAATAGACACAGGAAGCTCCGTTAATATCCTGTTCAAACATGCTTTCGACAAAATGAAGTTATCAATGAAGGATGTATCCCCCTGTGACAAACCACTGCACGGTTTCACTGGAGATGCAAAAATGCCCCTCGGGCAACTTGACCTCTTCGTCGAAATAGGAAGTCATCCCCGCTCCGTTGTGCGAAAACAAACGTTCGTACTAATAGAAAACCACTCGGCTTACAACGCTTTCTTGGGAAGACCAGCCTTGTCTGACTTTCAGATTGTATTAGCCCCCTGGTGCCTGAAAATGAAATTTCCAACAGACAACGGAGTAGGAGAAGTAGAAGGAGATCAAGGTGCTGCCCGAGACTGCTACGTAACTGAACTTCGCAATAACCGCAGAAAGAATAAAGGAAAAGATGCAGAGACTACTCTCTGCATGAAAAGCTTGGAGGCATAGCAACTAAAGAAAGCCCCTCCTCTTCGATACACAAGCGATCCCTTCAATGAACTAGACCCCAGGGATAAAGAGGAGGAGGCTACCGCCGAGCCTGCAGAGGCTATGGAATTCGTATCGGTAGATAAGCATGATTCAAGTAGACTATTAAAAATCGGATCTCAGCTGAAAACGGAATTGAAGGATCGACTCATTGACTTTCTCCGCCACAACTTAGATGTATTTGCGTGGACCCATGCCGATATGACAGGAATCTCCCCAGACGTTGCATGCCACATGTTGAACATCGATCCCACCAAGGTACCAGTAAAGCAGAAAAAGAGGAGCATGGGGGCAGAGCGATCAGCAGCCCTTGATGAGGAAGTAAAAAATCTACTTGCTAATGACTTCATACGGGAAGCCATCTACCCAGAATGGATCGCTAACCCAGTGCTAGTAAAAAAGGCCAATGGAAAGTGGCGAACATGTATTGACTTCTCCAATCTGAATGACGCTTGCCCGAAAGACTGCTTCCCACTTCCCCGAATTGACCAACTCGTGGACAGCACAGCTGGGCACGAACTCCTATCTTTTATGGATGCATACTCCGGATATAACCAGATCCCCATGCACGCTCCCGATCAGGACCACACTAGCTTCATCACCGACCGCGGATTATATTGTTACAAAGTCATGCCTTTTGGACTCAAAAATGCTGGAGCTACCTATCAACGCCTCGTCAACAAAATGTTCGCAGAACTGATAGGACGTACTATGGAAGTATATGTGGATGACATGTTGGTGAAGTCCAGGAAAGCCAACGACCATGTAAGCCATCTAGACGATATGTTTCGGGTACTTCGCCGATATGGAATGAAGCTGAATCCTCTGAAGTGCTCCTTCGGAGTATCATCGGGAAAATTCTTAGGATTCATCGTCCACGCCAGAGGAATCGAAGCAAACCCTGAACAAATCCGAGCTTTAAAAGAAATAAGGATACCTTCCACTCGAAAAGAAATGCAGAGCCTAAACGGAAAGGTGGCCGCCCTAAGCAGATTCATTTCCAAGGCAACTAACAAGTGTGTCCCTTTCTTCGAAGCACTCAAGAAAGACAAAGGGAGGTTCGAGTGGACCGACGAATGCTTAAAAGCCTTCCTCAACCTAATCGAACACCTTCAGAGACCACCAGTACTCTCAACTCCAAATGAAGGTGAAGTGTTATACCTATACCTCGCTGTATCATCTCATGCTCTAAGCGTCGCCTTGGTAAGAGAAGAAGACCGCACACAACGCCCGGTTTACTTTGTAAGCAAGAGATTTACGGGGGCAGAAGCCAGATATCCTAAACTTGAGAAGTTAGCATATTGTTTATTGATCGCGTCACGGAAACTGCGACACTACTTCCAGTCTCACTCCATCAGGGTTCTAACCGATCAACCACTAAGACAAGTGCTCCATCGTCCTGACACTTCGGGGCGACTCCTCAAATGGTGCATCGAACTAAGTCAGTATGATATCACCTACCATCCCCGCACCGCTATCAAAGGACAAGCCATGGCTGATTTCATTGCCGAATTCACTACCAACGAAGGCAAGGAACAATCCGAAGTAGCAAAAAACATCAAGTGGAACCTCTTTGTAGACGGAGCATCGAACGAACAAGGCTCGGGGGCAGGTATTGTGATCGTCACCCCCAGGGGAAGAAAGTTGTACTATGCATTAAGATTGGAGTTCACGGCCACTAACAACGATGCTGAATATGAAGCAGTAATAGCGGGATTGGAACTGGCCCTAGAAATTGGGATCAATTCCTTATGTATTCATAGTGATTCTCAGCTTATCGTAAACCAGGTACTAGGAGAATTCCAGACTCGAGGAGAACGGCTCACAGCATACCTAAAGAAAACCAGACTGCTGCTCGATCGATTGGACCATTATCTAATCAAACACATTCCTCGAGAAGAAAACCAAGAGGCAGATGAACTTGCAAAGCAAGCTAGTATGAAGGACAGCACCATTCCCGGAGCACTAGCAATCTCAAGGCAGCTAGCCCCGAGTTTCGAACAAGCGAATCTGATAACTGCAATCGAAGAAGGAACCTGGATGACTCCTATCCGGAAATATTTGCAAGATGGCATACTACCCGACAGGCGTGACGAAGCCAAGAAGATCTTGAGGAAAGTTCCCCACTACACAATACAAGAAGGCATCCTCTACCGGCGTGGCTTCTCTAGCCCCCTATTAAGATGCGTCGCCGGAAGGGAAGCCAAGGAGATATTAACAAACATCCATCAGGGAGGATGCGGAGATCACACTGGAGGACAGACTTTGGCAAGAAAGATACTCCGATATGGATATTACTGGCCCACACTAAACAAAGATGCCCTAGACTTCGTTAAGAAATGCGACAGATGTCAGAAGTTCGCCAAGATCCCTCGACTACCCACAAACGAAATTACTCAAATGACCAGCCCTTGGCCCTTTGCTGTATGGGGAATTGACTTAATTGGCGAACTGCCAACGGGCCGAGGCGGAGCCAAATATGCTATAGTGGCAGTCGATTATTTCACCAAATGGGTGGAAGCGGAACCTTTAAATAAAATATCTTCAGCAAAAGTTATCAACTTCTTGATCAAAAACATTCTGTGCAGGTATGGAGTCCCCCTCAAGATCGTATCAGACAACGGACTCCAATTTGACAGCGAAGAATTTGCCGACTGGTGCCAAGAGCATGGAATTCATAAAAGCTTCTCATCAGTAGCTTACCCTCAGGCAAACGGACAAGTTGAAGCTGTCAACAAAATTCTCAAAACCCTAATCAAGAAGAAACTTGAAAAGTCAAAAGGCGCTTGGGTGGACGAACTTCCTACGGCACTATGGGCATACCGCACATCTTTCAGAACATCAACGGGACATACTCCTTTCTCTTTGGCATATGGATCGGAGGCAATGCTCCCAGTTGAGACTATTGTGCCTTCCCACCGTAGGATCCACTACAACCCAGAAGAAAACGAAGAACTCCTCCTCATGTCTTTGGATCTGATTGAGGAAAGGAGAAACGATGCAGCACTCAAAGCAGCAGCTCACAAACAAAAAGTGGCAGCACTATACAATTCCAAAGTCAAGCATCGCAGCTTACAAGAAGGAGATCTTGTCCTCAGGCGAATCTTTCCGCGCCCCGGGGCACTGGACCCCATCTGGGACGGACCATATGTAATTCACAAAGATCTCCACAACGGAGCTTACATTTTGTCAACAGTGGACGGAGAGGTGTTCCGGAGGGCATGGAACATCCGACACCTCCGTCGATACTTTTCTTAACTTTTACTGCCCATATGAAGTGAATTAACAAAGAGAATCAGTGGACGTAGGCATTTTCGTGCCGAACCACTTTAAAAAATCTTGTCTCTTTTTAACTTGTTCCTTTATGTCTTGGCTACTTGTTAAGCGTTATCCCTTTCTGTTGAACAAAATTCTATGGCATCTCCACTCAAGACGCACCGCGGCCTCATCTGGACTAGGCCTAACAGGTACGCTACGATTCTATGCACTCGCCAATGAGACTCTTTTGCCCCGGCATCCCTCTGCTGCGGGTTAACTCATTGCGCGCCTGCCCTCAAAGCCAACTGTAATGAGCCGATTATAAGTCATCATAAAGGCCGACTATAGCCGATGGCAGCTCATTACGGCGTTCGGCTCGTCGGTAACTGTGAACCTACTTTAAGCCCCAACATAAGGTGTGGCCAGCCAGGGGTAGTTCACGGCCAACGGCACCCACGCTAGCCGGCCACGGTAAATCGAATAATACCCACGATTACGGACCATAATGGTTCGGGTAGTTACCGTGCGCGATCTCGGCTCCGATGTGTCTTAAGTGCGGCTGTGGTAAAAAAGAAAACTCCCCGCGGAGGCGTAAGATGGGTGACAAATGTCTCCAAGACCCACAGCTAGGGAAAGTGACTACAAAACCCGTTTGCCACGAACTTAAGCACATCGACGGCCTTCCGTGACTGGAAGTTTTACTTTTACTATATTTCCATTTCACTTAAATATTTTTCTCCTATCCTGTATAACAAACTCTAAAGTGCAGGAAACCAAATAGGAAGCATTCACTCATGAGGCTCCAAGCCTGCGTGCTGGGTGGCAGGGCGCTCAGCTATACCCGTGAACAATTACACAAGACACTCACAGCTACCGCCTGCGAATAAAGCATAAAGGGCGGTACTCTCTTCTCTTGTACATAAATGCGTAACTATAACTTATTCATACACTGACATTGCAAAACGTGAAATTATATTTCAATCAAAAACTTAACATCAAACACAAGTGGAATCACAGGCATATACATAATTATACTTCTCACACAGCACATAAAGATAGCAACAACATTTAAACATGACAAAATCAGCTTGTATTATAAGATCACACGAAGTTATTCTTTGCAAATAATTTTATTACAGTCGCATATCAAAGACTAACATGAACAGTGATAAAAAAGAAACAAAAAGATGGCAGATGCATCCACACTCCATCACCAACTCCCCCAGCCTACTTAGCCGCAGGATCGGAGCCCCCAGCATGTGGATCTGAAGTCCCACCTGTCCAAATCAGGAGAGGAATTCATTAAACGAACGATCAAGTTATGAAAACGCGAAAAGAAAAGAAAGGGAAAAGAATAACTCACCAGCATCCGCCGCTTGATCCTCATCATCCAACTGCACGCCCGCTTCCTCTGCAGCGAGTAGCCGCATCCCCTCCTTCACCGCCGCTTGCTCCTCCTTTGAGAACTGAGCAGTAACCGCACTCAAGTTGAAAGCCTCTCCGCCTTCCTTACCCGCATTCACCCTGGCCTCCTCTAAAGCCTGGAGATACACCTTGGCCATGACCCGAGGGTAATCGTCCATCCAAGACAAGCCGCCCTCCTTCCAAGTGTGGAAGTACATATCCTGCAACATCTCATCCATCATCCCCTCGTTTTCCTCAAACTCCCTCACCCGGGCCTCGGAAGCTTGCAACTTGGTGATGGCGACGTCCCTCTCTGATTGGTATCTCAAGCAGTCAGCCTGGAGTGACCTCCTCATTTCCTCTTCCTTCAACTTGAGGGACCTCCTCATCTCCTCCATCTCCTCCTTCAACTCGGCCTGAGCCATCTCCGCAGCCTCGAGCCTCCCTGACAACTCCTCTACCCGCTCGAGATCCGCATTCCGAACCTCATCCACCGTTGCGATAGCTATGTTAATCCGTTCCCTGCAAGCGACCTCCATCTTCCGTAATTCCGCCCTACTGGCCTTCTCCATGGTCTCTTTCAGACGCTTGGAGGCTTCCTCATGCTGGGAAATCTGGATGGCTTGGTCGGCGAGTTGCTTGGCCTGATCGGCAACCTTTAACCTCAACCGAATGTTAGCACTCCCGATCTCTTCCCCGGCCTTGACCAACTTAGCATGATGCTCCATTAACTTCTTGGTCTCTGCGGCCACCCGGTCGATATTAGCCTTGGCCTCATCCCCCATGGTGACTACCCGTGTAGTAAGTAAATCAAGATCTAAAGATTTGGCCTCGTCCAGCACTCTTACCATGGGGTTGCGGGGAAGTAGGTGCTCGCCCGTGGTCTCATCGAATGAAATGTCCCGAAAACTTGGGTCTAAATCAGGATGGCCGGCAAAAGGGTCACGAGGCACCGGGCGAGGCACATCGGGACGCCTTATATGAATGACAGTAGAACTCTTGGAAGGAGGAGGAGGGGGGCAGGGCTCCGTGCTCTCCTCCGTAGCATCACGAGGAGGCTGAGTAGGGGGAGACAGAGTAGGAAGCTGCGAAGCAGAAGAAGACTCAAATAAGGAACGGCTCCGCTTCCTTTTCTGAATGCCCTCTTCGATGACCCCAAGAAGAGGGCGGTACTTGACTACGTCCCCAGTGCGATCAGTAGAAGGTTTCGCGGAAGCTCTCCTCGACTTAAATTGTTCAAGGCGGTGTCGAACATCCGACGTTCTACCCGCCTGGCCTGCCCCTGGAATAAAGAACAAGTGTTACGAACATACAATAATCCGCAATTCAAAAAATGTGCTAAGTTAAAAAGAAAGAAAAGTGAGGAGACACATCTGTTATACGAACCCGGCGGAAGAGTGGGATACTGCAATAAGTCCTGGATCTCATTTCAGGACGGAAGTGAACCGTAAAAAATTTCTAAGTCCTTATCGAAAATAGAATCGGCAGAAGACAAAAGTTCACCTTGCATCGCCGGAATCACCCTAGCTGAGGAACCCTTAGAGGATGGGTCAGTGCCAGCCACAGCTTTGCCGGTTTCCTTTGCCTTCTCCATTCCCTTCTCCGTTTCCGACTCTCCCTCCGACTCCCCGAAGGCCCGACGGAGAGCCTCATCCAGTTCGAGGTCTTGTTCAGAGGTTAGAGCAGCAACACCACTACCACCTTGACCTTCGCCATCTCCTCCACCCTCCGACCCTTCTCCAACTTCGCCTCCTTCCTCCTCTTCTACACCTTCCTCCTCCGGGACAATCGGGCAAGTACTTGGAGAAGGGCCATCGGACTTCCTCAGTTTCTTCCCCCCGACCACGGGACGCTCTGCGAAAGGCTCCCTCTTACTGCTCTTTACCTTATCCCCCTCCTTAGCTTTAGCAGCCTTCTCCTCAGCCGTGTCTCTTTGCTTAACCACGGACTGGTGCGGTAAGATCAAATTATACTCCAAGAGGGTTGCGTTCCTGATCAAGAAGGAGGCCGACCGGTCCCGTGCCGGAATAGCCTTTAGTTCAGCAGCCATTCGCACCAGGGAATCATCCTCCACAACTGCAATACCACCTGTCGCTAGCCAGAAATAGAAGCATGTCAGAAAAAAACACTACAGTCAAAACATGGAAAATATAAATGAAATCCATCTTACAGCCAGAAGTGAAAAGGCGGAAAGAAACAGCATCGTCCTTGATGAAGAACCACTCTTTCTTGAACATGGTAAACTTGGAATATAAGTCCAGAACTGGTTTGAAGGGTACGGCCGCCTCCAGACTAATATACGGAGACCCCTTCTTATAGCCTCTCAGGTTGTACAAGTATCGGATCTCCCGGTTAGAAGGAGGACGCCCGTACCTCCTCTGGAAGATGACAAAGAGGCTCACCAGGATAGCATATGAGTTAGGCTGAAGCTGGAAGGGAGCCACCTTCAAATATGTGGTGAAGCTTACTATCCAAGCGTTGATAGGGGGGATAGCGCCGCACATGCAATGGTATCTGCTAAAAGCGAAGTAGCCCTCGGGAGGATTATATGGCATCACTCCATCTCCCGGCAGCAGCATAAGAGCCCTATCTATCCCGAAGGAACGGGATATGACGTCAAGTTGCTCCTCCTTTAGGGAGCTAGGAAAGCAATCCGGGGGAGAGACCAAAAGTTCCTGTGGACCATATCCGTCCACTAGAGACCTCGAAATAGGTCGGTGTTGCCCGGATCCTGGTTGGACTGGGGGCAAGGAAGAAGAAGGCTCTCCTGTGCCTCTAGACTTCTTTCTATCCGATCGTGTTTCCGCTTTGCGAGACATTTTCTGCAACACAAGGAAAGCATGACATTAGAACAGGGAACATAGAAAAGTAAACAAACAAGTGCGTGCAAGTGTGGGGTTTCATTCGCAAACTAAAGTTTCCAAGTTCATTCGGTTTCCAAGTTCATTCGGTTTCCAAGTTCATTCGGTTTCCAAGTACATTCGGTTTCCAAGTTCATTCGGTTTCCATCACATTCGGTCATCATGTTCATTCGGTGATGCTATATCGAGTGCATTCGGTGCACAAGGCATTCGGCCCCAAGGCCGTAGTCCCATTCGGTGAAGCGAAGACATACGTGTGTATTCGGTAATAAGTATATACCTGGTTCGGTATAAGGTTGGTTCGGCAAACACCTGGTTCGGCAATGAAGTGGTTCGGCGCTTGTTGATTCGGTAAAGAAAAACTAAGGGGGTGTAGCCCCTATATATAGACGGTGACAATACCACCGGACCAAACGATTCGGCCTAACGGACCAATCCCCAGCCGAATGAAACCTTTAACCTCTCTACACCGGACCAACCAAGCACCGAATAAAAGTATCCCTCCTACCACATGCCAAATGAAACCCTCCATACCGGATCAACCCTTAACCGAATGAAAACCACACCTACCTCGGATCAAACGAAAACATATACCTACTCAACGCCAAATGGAGCTGTATCTACCAGCAGAAACTAAAAACTAGTGGCGTGCAAAGCGCCTCCCTCAGATAAGTACCAAACTCCAGAACTAACTAATAAAATAAGATTATGATAACGATGAATAAGTCGTAAAATCCTCACCGACGTGGATTAAATCGTTTACACGTGTACGCGACCTCGAATGGTCCATAGGCACGCTCTGAATGGCTATTAACCCTACCATCGTGGGAATTTACACTTTGACACGCATTTTTAAGCCCATCGGTCAAATGGATATTTGATAATTGTGAAATGGCTAAGCTACTTACACATGTACGGGGTCGCGAACGATCCCTAGGCATGCTCTGAGCTGGCGATAAACCACCTTGGCAAACGACCCAGGGACCCACTCTAACGTGAACCTGGCATCGACGATGCTAAGCCCCTTCGGGGCACACTTGCTCGTCCCGAGCAACACAGTTCACTTCATCTCAGATATTCCGACCACGAACGGTCGTTATTTGAAACCACACTAAAATTGTAAATTCCTTTGCAGGACATCAGCAGGATACGAACGTCCAGCCCATGGCGTTACGAAACAAGCCTTTCTATCACCGGGAAACAAAGCGCGACACGTGCAAGCACGCGCCCCACTTTGGGGGGCAAATGTTGGGCGAATTCTCACCCAGAAGACCTCGAGACTAAGAAGCATTGGTTTCACCCGGAGTCGCGACCCACTCTTCATCCAGCAAGGACAAGGGTCCATTCGGCATGATCATCCGGTAGCCGGACCAACCATATTCGGGCAAATCTCAAGTGCCATTCGGCATGCCCATCCGGTAGCCGAACCAACTCCCCTGCTACAGCCGGACCACCACCACCGAACCACCTACATAACCGGACCAAACGACTACCGGTCCACATTCTCACACTCCTACCACCGGACCAGGCAAGCACCGAACCAACCCTCTCCTTTCCCCTGCCGGTCCACATGCACACCTACCACCGGTCCAAGCTCATAGCCGAATGAAGCCTTGCCGAACCAGAAGATTGCCAGTCCAGATTGCTTCAGCCCGGGCCCACCAGCAGCTATATGCTTCCAAGGCCCCTGCCCTCAACCTCACTCTATAAATAGAGGGGCAGGGGTACAACAATGGCAGACAAGTTTGAGAGCTCAAGCAAGGAAGGAACTCTCAAACTACTTTCATACACTTGTATACAACGCATTGTACTTGTAACCTGAAAGAAAGAAGATAATAACATATAAAGTGGACGTAGGCACATTCTGGCCGAACCACTATAAATCTGTGTGTCTTTTACATTTCAGCCCCTACTTTTCTCATATTTACATACTCATCTAAAATCATTGAAAATTACATATAATCAACTAAATAATACGACTTGGAGGTGTTTGTCCATTTTTTGTGCAAACAACAGCTTTCAGCCATCAACGGATAAATTAATGCCCAAAAAGGACAACCCGAATCTCAATCGGGTCTCGTAAGTTTTTTACACTTCGTTTTTTCGACACGTGGATTTTTACGGCAAAACGGGATTACCGTGGCTGTTCTTCAATTTACCATCGCTGGAGAGTGGCGCACCATGGTACTGTTCCGTTTCAAATGCATGAACGCATTTCTAAAAGTCGTACGACACTGTTTCGCCATTTCGGACGGATGTTGCACCTTGCACCGTGGATGTTGCACCCTGTAGATATCGATTATTCGGATGGCCATAACTTCTGGCTCGTTTAGAGTTACGGGAGCCATAACCTGTCAAAACGAAGGCCTCGATGAGTTCTACGGTTTTGACAGCTCTTAGCCGTCAACGGATAGATTAATGCCCAAAAAGGACAACCCGAATCTCAATCGGGTCTCGTAATTTTTTTACCCTTCGTTTTTTCGACACGTGGATTTTTACGGTAAAACGGGATTACGGTGCCCCGTCTTTGACTTCCCATCGCGGAAGAGTGGTGCACCATGGTACTATTCCGTTTCAAATCCATGCACGCATTTCTAAAGGTCGTGCGGCACTGCTTCGCCATTTCGGACGGATGTTGCACCTTGCACCGTGGATGTTGCACCCTGTAGATATCGATTATTCGGACGACCATAACTTCTGGCTCGTTTAGATTTACAGGAGCCATAACCTGTCAAAACGAAGGCCTCAATGAGTTCTACGGCTTTGACAACTTTCAGCCATCAACGGATATATTAATGCCCAAAAAGGACAACCCGAATCTCAATCGGGTCTCGTAAGTTTTTTACCCTTCGTTTTTTCGACACGTGGATTTTTACAATAAAACGGGTGTTACGGTGGCTGGTCTTCGATTTACCATCGCTGGAGAGGGGTGCACCATGGTACTGTTCCGTTTCAAATCCATGCACGCATTTTGAAAAGTCGTACGGCACTGTTTCGCCATTTCGGACGGATGTTGCACCTTGCACCGTGGATGTTGCACCCTGTAGATATCGATTATTCGGAAGGCTATAGCTTCTGGCTCGTTTAGAGTTACGGGAGCCGTAACCTATCAAAACGAAGGCCTCGATGAGTTCTACGGCTATGACACCTTTCAGCCGTCAACGGATAGATTAATGCCCAAAAAGGACAACCCGAATCTCAATCGGGTCTCGTAAGTTTTTTCCCTTCGTTTTTTCGACACGTGGATTTTTACGGTAAAACGGGATTACCGTGGCCCGTCTTCGACTTCCTATTGCTGGAGAGTGGTGCATCATGGTACTGTTCCGTTTCAAATCCATACACGCATTTCTAAAAGTTGTACGGCACTGTTTCACCATTTCGGACGGATGTTGCACCTTGCACCGTGGATGTTGCACCCTTTAGATATCGATTATTCGGACGACCATAACTTCTGGCTCGTTTAGAGTTACGGGAGCCATAACCTGTAAAAACGAAGGCCTCGATGAGTTCTACGGCTTTGACAACTTTCAGCCATCAACGGATAAATTAATGCCCAAAAAGGACAACCCGAATCTCAATCGGGTCTCATAAGTTTTTTACCCTTCGTTTTTTCGACACGTGGATTTTTACGGCAAAACGGGATTACCGTGGCTGTTCTTCGATTTACCATCGCTGGAGAGTGGTGCACCATGGTACTGTTCCGTTTCAAATGCATGAACGCATTTCTAAAAGTCGTACGACACTGTTTCGCCATTTCGGACGGATGTTGCACCTTGCACCATGGATGTTGCACCCTATAGATATCGATTTTTCGAACGGCCATTAATTCTGGCTCGTTTAGAGTTACGGGAGCCATAATCTATCAAAACGAAGGCCTCGATGAGTTCTACAGCTTTGACAGCTTTCAACCGTCAACGGATAGATTAATGCCCAAAAAGGACAACCCGAATCTCAATCGGGTCTCGTAAGTTTTTTACCCTTCGTTTTTTCGACACGTGGATTTTTACGGTAAAACGGGATTACCGTGGTCCGTTTTCGACTTTCCATCGCTGGAGAGTGGTGCACCATGGTACTGTTCCGTTTCAAATCCATGCACGCATTTCTTAAAGTCATACGGCACCGTTTCGCCATTTCGGACGGATGTTGCACCTTGCACCGTGGATGTTGCACCCTGTAGATATCGATTATTCGGACGGCCATAACTTCTGGCTCGTTAAGAGTTACGGGAGCCATAACCTGTCAAAACAAAGGCCTTGATGATTTCTACGGCTTTGATAGCTTTCAGCCATCAACGGATAGATTAATGCCGAAAAAGGACAACCCGAATCTCAATCGGGTCTCGTAAGTTTTTTACCCTTCGTTTTTTCGACACGTGGATTTTTACGGTAAAGCGGGATTACCGTGGATGGTCTTCGATTTACCGTCGCTGGAGTGTGGTGTACCATGGTACTGTTTCATTTCAAATCCATGCACGAATTTCTAAAGGTCTTACGGCACTGTTTCGCCATTTCGGACGGATGTTGCACCTTGCACCGTGGATGTTGCACCCTGTAGATATCGATTATTCGGACGGCCATAATTTCTGGCTCGTTAAGAGTTACGGGAGCCATAACCTGTCAAAACGTAGGGCTCGATGATTTCTACGGCTTTGACAGCTTTCAGGCGTCTACGGATAGATTAATGCCCAAAAAGGACAACCCGAATCTCAATCGGGTCTCGTAAGTTTTTTACCCTTCGTTTTTTCGACACGTGGATTTTTACGGCAAAACGGGATTACGGTGGCTGGTCTTCGATTTACCATCGCTGGAGAGTTGTGCACCATGGTACTGTTCCGTTTCAAATCCATGCATGAATTTCTAAAGGTCGTACGACACTGTTTCGCCATTTCGGACGGATGTTGCACCTTGCACCGTGGATGTTGCACCTTGTAGATATCGATTATTTGGACGGCCATAACTTCTGGCTCGTTTAGAGTTACGGGAGCCATAACCTGTCAAAACGAAGGCCTTGACGAGTTCTATGGCTTTGATAGCTTTCAGGCGTCAACGGATAGTTTAATGCCCAAAAAGGACAACCCGAATCTCAATCGGGGCTCGTAAGTTTTTTACCTTTCGTTTTTTCGACACGTGGATTTTTACGGTAAAACGGGATTACGGTGGCTGGTCTTCGATTTTCCATCGCTGGAGAGTTGTGCACCATGGTACTGTTCCGTTTCAAATCCATGCATGAATTTCTAAAGGTCGTACGGCACTGTTTCGCCATTCCGCACGGATGTTGCACCTAGCACCGTGGATGTTGCACCCTGTAGATATCGATTATTTGGACGGCCATAACTTCTGGCTCGTTTAGAGTTACGGGAGCCATAACCTATCAAAACGAAGGCCTTGATGAGTTCTACGGCGTTGACAGCTTTCAGCCATCAACGGGTAGATTAATGCCCAAAAAGGACAACCCGAATCTCAATCGGGTCTCGTAAGTTTTTTACCCTTCGTTTTTTCGACACGTGGATTTTTACGGTAAAACGGGGATTACGGTGGCTGGCCTTCGATTTACCATCGCTGGAGGGTGGTGCACCATGGTACTGTTCCGTTTAAAATCCATGCACGCATTTTGAAAAGTCGTACGGCACTGTTTCGCCATTTCGGACGGATGTTGCACCTTGCACCGTGGATGTTGCATCCTGTAGATATCGATTATTCGGACGGCCATAACTTCTGGCTCGTTTAGAGTTACGGGAGCCATAACCTGTCAAAACGAAGGCCTCGATGAGTTCTACGGCTTTGATAGCTTTCAGCCATCAACGGATAGACTAATGCCCAAAAAGGACAACCCGAATCTCAATCGGGTCTTATAAGTTTTTTACCCTTCGTTTTTTTAACACGTGGATTTTTACGTTAAAACGGGATTACCGTGGCCCGTCTTCGACTTACCATCGCTGGAGAGTGGTGCACCATGGTACTGTTCCGTTCAAATCCATGCATGCATTTCTAAAAGTCGTACGGCACAGTTTCGCCATTTCGGACGGATGTTGCACCTTGCACCGTGGATGTTGCACCCTGTAGATATCGATTATTCGGACGGCCATAACTTCTGGCTCGTTTAGAGTTATGGGAGCCATAACCTGTCAAAACGAAGGCCTCGATGAGTTCTACGGCTTTGATAGCTTTCAGCCATCAACGGATATACTAATTCCCAAAAAGGACAACCCGAATCTCAATCGGGTCCCGTAAGTTTTTTACCCTTCGTTTTTTCGACACGAGGATTTTTACGGCAAATCGGGATTACCGTGGCTGGTCTTCGATTTACCATCGCTGGAGAGTGGTGCACCATGGTACTGTTCCGTTTCAATTGCATGAACGCATTTCTAAAAGTTGTACGACACTGTTTCGCCATTTCGGACGGATGTTGCGCCTTGCACCGTGGATGTTGCACCCTGTAGATATCGATTATTCGGACGGCCATAACTTCTTGCTCGTTTAGAGTTACGGGAGCCATAACTTATCAACACGAAGGCCTCGATGAGTTCTACGGCTTTGACAGCTTTCAGCCATCAACGGATAGATTAATGCCCAAAAAGGACAACCCGAATCTCAATCGGGTCTCGTAAGTTTTTTACCTTTCGTTTTTTCGACACGTGGATTTTTACGGTAAAACGGGATTACCGTGGCTGGTCTTCGATTAACCATCGCTGGAGAGTGGTGCACCATGGTACTATTCCATTTCAAATCCATGCACACATTTTGAAAAGTCGTACGGCACTGTTTCGCCATTTCAGACGGATGTTGCACCTTGCACCTTGGATGTTGCACCCTGTAGATATCGATTATTTGGACGGCTATAACTTCTGGCTCGTTTAGAGTTACGGGAACCATAACCTGTCAAAACGAAGGCCTCGATAAGTTCTACGGCTTTGACAGCTTTCATCCATCGACGGATAGATTAATTCCCAAAAAGGACAACCCGAATCTCAATCGGGTCTCGTAAGTTTTTTACCCTTCGTTTTTTCGACACGTGGATTTTTACGGTACAACGGGATTACCGTGGCCCGTCTTCGACTTCCCATCGCTGGAGAGTGGTGCACCATGGTACTGTTCCGTTTCAAATCCATGCACATTTTTCTAAAAGTCGTACGGCACTGTTTCGCCATTTCGGACGGATGTTGCACCTTGCACCGTGGATGTTGCACCCTGTAGATATCGATTATTCGGACGGCCATAACTTCTGGCTCGTTTAGAGTTACGGGAGCCATAACCTGTCAAAACGAAGGCCTCGATGAGTTCTACGTTTTTGACAGCATTCAGCCGTCAACGGATAGATTAATGCCCAAAAAGGACAACCCGAATCTCAATCGGGTCTCATAAGTTTTTTACCCTTCGTTTTTTCGACACGTGGATTTTTACGGTAAAACGGGATTACGGTGCCCCGTCTTCGACTTCCCTTCGCGGAAGAGTGGTGCACCATGGTACTATTCCGTTTCAAATCCATGCACGCATTTCTAAAGGTCGTACGGCACTGCTTCGCCATTTCGGACGGATGTTGCACCTTGCACCGTGGATGTTGCACCCTGTAGATATCGATTATTCGGACGACCATAACTTCTAGCTCGTTTAGAGTTACGGGAGCCATAACCTGTCAAAACGAAGGCCTCGATGAGTTCTACGGCTTCGACAACTTTCAGCCGTCAACGGATAGATTAATGCCCAAAAAGGACAACCCGAATCTCAATCGGGTCTCGTAAGTTTTTTACCCTTCGTTTTTTCGACACGTGGATTTTTACGGTAAAACGGGGATTACGGTGGCTGGTCTTCGATTTACCATCGCTGGAGAGTGGTGCACCATGGTATTGTTCCGTTTCAAATCCATGCACGCATTTCTAAAAGTCGTACGGCACTGTTTCGCCATTTCGGACGGATGTTGCACCTGGCACCGTGGATGTTGCACCCTGTAGATATAGATTATTCGGACGACTATAACTTCTGGCTCGTTTAGAGTTACGGGAGCCATAACCTGTCAAAACGAAGGCCTCGATGAGTTCTACGGCTTTGACAGCTTTCAGCCATCAACGGATAAATTAATGCCCAAAAAGGACAACCCGAATCTCAATCGGGTCTCGTAAGTTTTTTACCCTTCGTTTTTTCGACACGTGGATTTTTACGGTACAACGGGATTACCGTGGCCCGTCTTCGACTTCCCATCGCTGGAGAGTGGTGCACCATGGTTCTGTTCCGTTTAAAATCCATGCACATTTTTCTAAAAGTCGTACGGCACTGTTTCGCCATTTCGGACGGATGTTGCACCTTGCACCGTGGATGTTGCACCCTGTAGATATCGATTATTCGGACGGCCATAACTTCTGGCTCGTTTAGAGTTACGGGAGCCATAACCTGTCAAAATGAAGGCCTCGATGAGTTCTACGTTTTTGACAGCTTTCAGCCGTCAACGGATAGATTAATGTCCAAAAAGGACAACCCGAATCTCAATCGGGTCTCATAAGTTTTTTACCCTTCGTTTTTTCGACACGTGGATTTTTACGGTAAAACGGGATTACGGTGCCCCGTCTTCGACTTCCCATCGCGGAAGAGTGGTGCACCATGGTACTATTCCGTTTCAAATCCATGCACACATTTCTAAAGGTCGTACGGCACTGCTTCGCCATTTCGGACGGATGTTGCACCTTGCACCGTGGATGTTGCACCCTGTAGATATCGATTATTCGGACGACCATAACTTCTAGCTCGTTTAGAGTTACGGAAGCCATAACCTGTCAAAACGAAGGCCTCGATGAGTTCTACGGCTTCGACAACTTTCAGCCGTCAACGGATAGATTAATGCCCAAAAAGGACAACCCGAATCTCAATCGGGTCTCGTAAGTTTTTTACCCTTCGTTTTTTCGACACGTGGATTTTTACGGTAAAACGGGGATTACGGTGGCAGGTCTTCGATTTACCATCGCTGGAGAGTGGTGCACCATGGTACTGTTCCGTTTCAAATCCATGCACGCATTTCTAAAAGTCGTACGGCACTGTTTCGCCATTTCGGACGGATGTTGCACCTGGCACCGTGGATGTTGCACCCTGTAGATATAGATTATTCGGACGACCATAACTTCTGGCTCGTTTAGAGTTACGGGAGCCATAACCTGTCAAAACGAAGGCCTCGATGAGTTCTACGGCTTTGACAGCTTTCAGCCATCAACGGATAAATTAATGCCCAAAAAGGACAACCCGAATCTCAATCGGGTCTCGTAAGTTTTTTACCCTTCGTTTTTTCGACACGTGGATTTTTACGGCAAAACGAGATTACCGTGGCTGTTCTTCGATTTACCATAGCTGGAGAGTGGTGCACCATGGTACTGTTCCGTTTCAAATGCATGAACGCATTTCTAAAAGTCGTACGACACTGTTTCGCCATTTCGGACGGATGTTGCACCTTGCACCGTGGATGTTGCACCCTGTAGATATCGATTATTCGGACGGCCATAACTTCTGGCTCGTTTAGAGTTACGGGAGCCATAACCTGTCAAAACGAAGGCCTCGATGAGTTCTACGGTTTTGACAGCTTTTAGCCGTCAACGGATAGATTAATGCCCAAAAAGGACAACCCGAATCTCAATCGGGTCTCGTAAGTTTTTTACCCTTCGTTTTTTCGACACGTGGATTTTTACGGTAAAACGGGATTACGGTGCCCCGTCTTTGACTTCCCATCGCGGAAGAGTGGTGCACCATGGTACTATTCCGTTTCAAATCCATGAACGCATTTCTAAAGGTCGTGCGGCACTGCTTCGCCATTTCGGACGGATGTTGCACCTTGCACCGTGGATGTTGCACCCTGTAGATATCGATTATTCGGACGACCATAACTTCTGGCTCGTTTAGAGTTACAGGACCCATAACCTGTCAAAACGAAGGCCTCGATGAGTTCTACAGCTTCGACAACTTTCAGCCGTCAACGGATATATTAATGCCCAAAAAGGACAACCCGAATCTCAATTGGGTCTCGTAAGTTTTTTACCCTTCGTTTTTACGACGCGTGGATTTTTACAATAAAACGGGGATTACGGTGGCTGGTCTTCGATTTACCATCGCTGGAGAGGGGTGCACCATGGTACTGTTCCGTTTCAAATCCATGCACGCATTTTGAAAAGTCGTACGGCACTGTTTCGCCATTTCGGACGGATGTTGCACCTTGCACCGTGGATGTTGCACCCTATAGATATCGATTATTCGGACGGCTATAGCTTCTGGCTCGTTTAGAATTACGGGAGCCATAACCTGTCAAAAAGAAGGCCTCGATGAGTTCTACGGCTCTGACAGCTTTCAGCCGTCAACGGATAGATTAATGCCCAAAAAGGACAACCCGAATCTCAATCGGGTCTCGTAAGTTTTTTCCCTTCGTTTTTTCGACACGTGGATTTTTACGGTAAAACGGGATTACCGTGGCCCGTCTTCGACTTCCCATTGCTGGAGAGTGGTGCACCATGGTACTGTTCCGTTTCAAATCCATACACGCATTTCTAAAAGTCGTACGGCACTGGTTCGCCATTTCGGACGGATGTTGCACCTTGCACCGCGGATGTTGCACCCTGTAGATATCGATTATTCGGACGACCATAACTTCTGGCTCGTTTAGAGTTACGGGAGTCATAACCTGTAAAAACGAAGGCCTCGATGAGTTCTACGGCTTTGACAGCTTTCAGCCATCAACGGATAAATTAATGCCCAAAAAGGACAACCCGAATCTCAATCGGGTCTCGTAAGTTTTTTACCCTTCGTTTTTTCGACACGTGGATTTTTATGGCAAAACGGGATTACCGTGGCCGTTCTTCGATTTACCATCGCTAGAGAGTGGTGCACCATGGTACTGTTCCGTTTCAAATGCATGAACGCATTTCTAAAAGTCGTACGACACTGTTTCGCCATTTCGGACGGATGTTGCACCTTGCACCGTGGATGTTGCACCCTGTAGATATCGATTTTTCGAACGGCCATTAATTCTGGCTCGTTTAGAGTTACGGGAGCCATAACCTGTCAAAACGAAGGCCTCGATGAGTTCTACAGCTTTGACAGCTTTCAACCGTCAACGGATAGATTAATGCCCAAAAAGGACAACCCGAATCTCAATCGGGTCTCGTAAGTTTTTTACCCTTCGTTTTTTCGACACGTGGATTTTTACGGTAAAACGGGATTACCGTGGTCCGTTTTCGACTTTCCATCGCTGGAGAGTGGTGCACCATGGTACTGTTCCGTTTCAAATTCATGCACGCATTTCTAAAAGTCATACGGCACTGTTTCGCCATTTCGGACGGATGTTGCACCTTGCACCGTGGATGTTGCACCATGTAGATATCGATTATTCGGACGGCCATAACTTCTGGCTCGTTAAGAGTTACGGGAGCCATAACCTGTCAAAACAAAGGCCTCGATGATTTCTACGGCTTTGATAGCTTTCAGCCATCAACGGATAGATTAATGCCCAAAAAGGACAACCCGAATCTCAATCGGGTCTCGTAAGTTTTTTACCCTTCGTTTTTTCGACACGTGGATTTTTACGGTAAAACGGGATTACCGTGGATGGTCTTCGATTTACCATCGCTGGAGTGTGATGTACCATGGTACTGTTCCGTTTCAAATCCATGCACGAATTTCTAAAGGTCTTACGGTACTATTTCGCCATTTCGGACGGATGTTGCACCTTGCACCGTGGATGTTGCACCCTGTAGATATCGATTATTCGGATGGCCATAATTTCTGGCTCGTTAAGAGTTACGGGAGCCATAACCTGTCAAAACGTAGGCCTCGATGACTTCTACGGCTTTGACAGCTTTCAGGCGTCTACGGATAGATTAATGCCCAAAAAGGACAACCCGAATCTCAATCGGGTCTCGTAAGTTTTTTACCCTTCGTTTTTTCGACACGTGGATTTTTACGGCAAAACGGGATTACGGTGGCTGGTCTTCGATTTACCATCGCTGGAGAGTTGTGCACCATGGTATTGTTCCGTTTCAAATCCATGCATGAATTTCTAAAGGTCGTACGGCACTGTTTCGCCATTTCGGACGGATGTTGCACCTTGCACCGTGGATGTTGCACCTTGTAGATATCGATTATTTGGACGGCCATAACTTCTGGCTCGTTTAGAGTTACGGGAGCCATAACCTGTCAAAACGAAGGCCTCGACGAGTTCTACGGCTTTGATAGCTTTCAGGCGTCAACGGATAGTTTAATGCCCAAAAAGGACAACCCGAATCTCAATCGGGGCTCGTAAGTTTTTTACCTTTCGTTTTTTCGACACGTGGATTTTTACGGTAAAACGGGATTACGGTGGCTGGTCTTCGATTTACCATCGCTGGAGAGTTGTGCACCATGGTACTGTTCCGTTTCAAATCCATGCATGAATTTCTAAAGGTCGTACGGCACTGTTTCGCCATTCCGGACGGATGTTGCACCTTGCACCGTGGATGTTGCACCCTGTAGATATCGATTATTTGGACGGCCATAACTTTTGGCTCGTTTAGAGTTACGGGAGCCATAACCTGTCAAAACGAAGGCCTTGATGAGTTCAACGGCTTTGACAGCTTTTAGCCATCAACGGGTAGATTAATGCCCAAAAAGGACAACCCGAATCTCAATCGGGTCTCGTAAGTTTTTTACCCTTCGTTTTTTCGACACGTGGATTTATACGGCAAAACGGGATTACCGTGGTCCGTTTTCGACATCCCATCGCTGGAGAGTGGTGCACCATGGTACTATTCCCTTTCAAATCCATGCACGCATTTGTAAAAGTCATACGACACTGTTTCGCCATTTCGGACGGATGTTGCACCTTGCACCGTGGATGTTGCACCCTGTAGATATCGATTATTCGGACGGCCATAACTTCTGGATCGTTAAGAGTTACGGGAGCCATAACCTATCAAAACGAAGGCCTCGATGATTTCTACGGCTTTGACAGCTTTCAGCCATCAACGGATATATTAATGCCCAAGAAGGACAACCCGAATCTCAATCGGGTCTCGTAAGTTTTTTACCCTTCGTTTTTTCGACACGTGGATTTTTACGGTAAAACGGGATTACCGTGGCTGGTCTTCGATTTACCATCGCTGGAGAGAGGTGCACCATGGAACTGTTCTGTTTCAAATCCATGCACGCATTTCGAAATGTCGTACGGCACTGTTTTTCCATTTCGGACGGATGTTGCACCTTGCACCGTGGATGTTGCACCCTGTAGATATCGATTATTCGGACGGCTATAACTTCTGGCTCGTTTAGAGTTACGGGAGCCATAATCTGTCAAAACGAAGCCCTCGATGAGTTCTACGGCTTTGACAGCTTTCAGCCGTCAACGGATAGATTAATGCCCAAAAAGGACAACCCGAATCTCAATCGGGTCTCGTAAGTTTTTTACCCTTCGTTTTTTCGACACGTGGATTTTTACGGTAAAACGGGATTACGGTGCCCCGTCTTCGACTTCCCATCGCTGAAGAGTGGTGCACCATGGTACTGTTCCGTTACAAATCCATGCACGCATTTCTAAAGGACGTATGGCACTGTTTCGCCATTTCGGACGGATGTTGCACCTTGCACCGTGGATGTTGCACCCTGTGGATATCGATTATTCGGACGGCCATAACTTCTGGCTCGTTTAGAGTTACGGGAGTCATAACCTGTCAAAACGAAGGCCTCGATGAGTTCTATGTTTTTGACAGCTTTCAGCCGTCAACGGATTGATTAATGCCCAAAAAGGACAACCCGAATCTCAATCGGGTCTCGTAAGTTTTTTACCCTTCGTTTTTTCGACACGTGGATTATTATGGTAAAACGGGATTACGATGCCCCATCTTCGATTTACCATCGCTGAAGAGTGGTGCACCATGGTACTGTTCCGTTTCAAATCCATGCACGCATTTCGAAAAGTCGTACGGCACTGTTTCGCCATTTCGGACGGATGTTGCACATTGCACCGTCGATGTTGCATCCTGTAGATATCGATTATTCGAACGGCCATAACTTCTGGCTCGTTTAGAGTTACGGGAGCTATAACCTGTCAAAACGAAGGCCTCGATAAGTTCTACCGCTTTGACACCTTTCAGCCATCAACGGTTAGATTAATGCTCAAAAAGGACAACCCGAATCTCAATCGGGTCTCGTAAGTTTTTTACCCTTCGTTTTTTCGACACGTGGATTTTTACGGTAAAACGTGATTACCGTGGCCCGTCTTCAAACTTCCCATCGCTGGAGAGTGGTGCACCATGGTACTGTTCCATTTCAAATCCATGCACGCATTTCTAAAAGTCGTACGACACTGTTTCGCCATTTCGGACGGATGTTGCACCGTTGATGTTGCACCCTGTAGATATCGATTATTCGGACGGCCATAACTTCTGGCTCGTTTAGAGTTACGGGAGCCATAACCTATCAAAATGAATGCCTCGATGAGTTCTACGGCTTTGACTGCTTTCGGCCGTCAACGGATAGATTAATGCCCAAAAAGGACAACTCGAATCTCAATCGGGTCTCGTAAGTTTTTTACCCTTCGTTTTTTCGACACGTGGATTTTTACGGTAAAACGTGATTACCGTGGTCCGTCTTCGACTTCCCATCGCTAGAGAGTGGTGCACCACGGTACTGTTCTGTTTCAAATCCATGCACGCATGTCTAAAAGTCATACGGCACTGTTTCGCCATTTCGGACAGATGTTGCACCATGCACCGTGGATGTTGCACCCTATAGATATCGATTATTCGGACGGCCATAACTTCTGGCTCGTTAAGAGTTACGGGAGCCATAACCTGTCAAAATGAAGGCCTCGATGATTTCTACGGCTTTGACAGCTTTCAGGCTTCTACGGATAGATTAATGCCCAAAAAGGACAACCCGAATCTCAATCGGGTCTCGTAAGTTTTTTACCCTTCGTTTTTTCGACACGTGGATTTTTACGGTAAAACGGGATTACGGTGGCTGGTCTTCGATTTACCGTCGCTGGAGAGTTGTGCACCATGATACTGTTCCATTTCAAATCCATGCATGAATTTCTAAAGGTCGTACGGCACTGTTTCGCCATTTCGGACGGATGTTGCACCTTGCACCGTGGATGTTGCACCTTGTAGATATCGATTATTTGGACGGCCATAACTTCTGGCTCGTTTAGAGTAACGGGAGCCATAACCTGTCAAAACGAAGGCCTCGACGAGTTCTACGACTTTGATAGCTTTCAGGCGTCAACGGATAGTTTAATGCCCAAAAAGGACAACCCGAATCTCAATCGGGTCTCGTAAGTTTTTTACCCTTCGTTTTTTCGACACGTGGATTTTTACGGTAAAACGGGATTACGGTGGCTGGTCTTCGATTTACCATCACTGGAGAGTTGTGCACCATGGTACTGTTCCATTTCAAATCCATGCATGAATTTCTAAAGGTCGTACGGCACTGTTTCGCCATTTCGGACGGATGTTGCAACTTGCACCGTGGATGTTGCACCCTGTAGATATCGATTATTTGAACGGCCATAACTTCTGGCTCGTTTAGAGTTACGGGAGCCATAACCTGTCAAAACGAAGGCCTCGAAGAGTTCTACGGCTTTGACAGCTTTCAGCCATCAACGGATAGATTAATGCCCAAAAAGGACAACCCGAATCTCAATCGGGTCTCGTAAGTTTTTTACCCTTCGTTTTTTCGACACGTGGATTTTTACGGTAAAACGGGATTACGGTGCGCCGTCTTCGACTTCTCATCGCTGAAGAGTGGTGCACCATGATACCGTTCCATTTCAAATCCATGCACGCATTTCTAAAGGTCGTACGGCACTGTTTCGCCATTTCGGACGGATGTTGCACCTTGCACCGTGGATGTTGCACCCTGTAGATATCGATTATTCGGACGAACATAACTTCTGGCTCGTTTAGAGTTACGGAAGCCATAACCTATCAAAACGAAGGCCTCGATGAGTTCTACGTCTTTGACAGCTTTCAGTCGTCAACGGATAGATTAATGCCCAAAAAAGACAACCTGAATCTCAATCGGGTCTCGTAAGTTTTTTACCCTTCGTTTTTTCGACACGTGGATTTTTACGGTAAAACGGGATTACCGTGGATGGTCTTCGATTTACCATCGCTGGAGTGTGATGTACCATGGTACTGTTCCGTTTCAAATCCATGCACGAATTTCTAAAGGTCTTACGGCACTATTTCGCCATTTCGGACGGATGTTGCACCTTGCACCGTGGATGTTGCACCCTGTAGATATCGATTATTCGGATGGCCATAATTTCTGGCTCGTTAAGAGTTACGGGAGCCATAACCTGTCAAAACGTAGGCCTCGATGATTTCTACGGCTTTGACAGCTTTCAGGCGTCTACGGATAGATTAATGCCCAAAAAGGACAACCCGAATCTCAATCGGGTCTCGTAAGTTTTTTACCCTTCGTTTTTTCGACACGTGGATTTTTACGGCAAAACGGGATTACGGTGGCTGGTCTTCGATTTACCATCGCTGGAGAGTTGTGCACCATGGTATTGTTCCGTTTCAAATCCATGCATGAATTTCTAAAGGTCGTACGGCACTGTTTCGCCATTTCGGACGGATGTTGCACCTTGCACCGTGGATGTTGCACCTTGTAGATATCGATTATTTGGACGGCCATAACTTCTGGCTCGTTTAGAGTTACGGGAGCCATAACCTGTCAAAACGAAGGCCTCGACGAGTTCTACGGCTTTGATAGCTTTCAGGCGTCAACGGATAGTTTAATGCCCAAAAAGGACAACCCGAATCTCAATCGGGGCTCGTAAGTTTTTTACCTTTCGTTTTTTCGACACGTGGATTTTTACGGTAAAACGGGATTACGGTGGCTGGTCTTCGATTTACCATCGCTGGAGAGTTGTGCACCATGGTACTGTTCCGTTTCAAATCCATGCATGAATTTCTAAAGGTCGTACGACACTGTTTCGCCATTCCGGACGGATGTTGCACCTTGCACCGTGGATGTTGCACCCTGTAGATATCGATTATTTGGACGGCCATAACTTTTGGCTCGTTTAGAGTTACGGGAGCCATAACCTGTCAAAACGAAGGCCTTGATGAGTTCTACGGCTTTGACAGCTTTTAGCCATCAACGGGTAGATTAATGCCCAAAAAGGACAACCCGAATCTCAATCGGGTCTCGTAAGTTTTTTACCCTTTGTTTTTTCGACACGAGGATTTTTACGGCAAAACGGGATTACCGTGGTCCGTTTTCGACATCCCATCGCTGGAGAGTGGTGCACCATGGTACTATTCCCTTTCAAATCCATGCACGCATTTGTAAAAGTCATACGACACTGTTTCGCCATTTCGGACGGATGTTGCACCTTGCACCGTGGATGTTGCACCCTGTAGATATCGATTATTCGGACGGCCATAACTTCTGGATCGTTAAGAGTTACGGGAGCCATAACTTATCAAAACGAAGGCCTCGATGATTTCTACGGCTTTGACAGCTTTCAGCCATCAACGGATATATTAATGCCCAAGAAGGACAACCCGAATCTCAATCGGGTCTCGTAAGTTTTTTACCCTTCGTTTTTTCGACACGTGGATTTTTACGGTAAAACGGGATTACCGTGGCTGGTCTTCGATTTACCATCGCTGGAGAGAGGTGCACCATGGAACTGTTCTGTTTCAAATCCATGCACGCATTTCGAAATGTCGTACGGCACTGTTTTTCCATTTCGGACGGATGTTGCACCTTGCACCGTGGATGTTGCACCCTGTAGATATCGATTATTCGGACGGCTATAACTTCTGGCTCGTTTAGAGTTACGGGAGCCATAATCTGTCAAAACGAAGCCCTCGATGAGTTCTACGGCTTTGACAGCTTTCAGCCGTCAACGGATAGATTAATGCCCAAAAAGGACAACCCGAATCTCAATCGGGTCTCGTAAGTTTTTTACCCTTCGTTTTTTCGACACGTGGATTTTTACGGTAAAACGGGATTACGGTGCCCCGTCTTGGACTTCCCATCGCTGAAGAGTGGTGCACCATGGTACTGTTCCGTTACAAATCCATGCACGCATTTCTAAAGGACGTATGGCACTGTTTCGCCATTTCGGACGGATGTTGCACCTTGCACCGTGGATGTTGCACCCTGTGGATATCGATTATTCGGACGGCCATAACTTCTGGCTCGTTTAGAGTTACGGGAGTCATAACCTGTCAAAACGAAGGCCTCGATGAGTTCTATGTTTTTGACAGCTTTCAGCCGTCAACGGATTGATTAATGCCCAAAAAGGACAACCCGAATCTCAATCGGGTCTCGTAAGTTTTTTACCCTTCGTTTTTTCGACACGTGGATTATTATTGTAAAACGGGATTACGATGCCCCATCTTCGATTTACCATCGCTGAAGAGTGGTGCACCATGGTACTGTTCCGTTTCAAATCCATGCACGCATTTCGAAAAGTCGTACGGCACTGTTTCGCCATTTCGGACGGATGTTGCACATTGCACCGTCGATGTTGCACCCTGTAGATATCGATTATTCGAACGGCCATAACTTCTGGCTCGTTTAGAGTTACGGGAGCTATAACCTGTCAAAACGAAGGCCTCGATAAGTTCTACCGCTTTGACAGCTTTCAGCCATCAACGGTTAGATTAATGCTCAAAAAGGACAACCCGAATCTCAATCGGGTCTCGTAAGTTTTTTACCCTTCGTTTTTTCGACACGTGGATTTTTACGGTAAAACGTGATTACCGTGGCCCGTCTTCAAACTTCCCATCGCTGGAGAGTGGTGCACCATGGTACTGTTCCATTTCAAATCCATGCACGCATTTCTAAAAGTCGTACGACACTGTTTCGCCATTTCGGACGGATGTTGCACCGTTGATGTTGCACCCTGTAGATATCGATTATTCGGACGGCCATAACTTCTGGCTCGTTTAGAGTTACGGGAGCCATAACCTATCAAAATGAATGCCTCGATGAGTTCTACGGCTTTGACGGCTTTCGGCCATCAACGGATAGATTAATGCCCAAAAAGGACAACTCGAATCTCAATCGGGTCTCGTAAGTTTTTTACCCTTCGTTTTTTCGACACGTGGATTTTTACGGTAAAACGTGATTACCGTGGTCCGTCTTCGACTTCCCATCGCTAGAGAGTGGTGCACCACGGTACTGTTCTGTTTCAAATCCATGCACGCATGTCTAAAAGTCATACGGCACTGTTTCGCCATTTCGGACGGATGTTGCACCATGCACCGTGGATGTTGCACCCTATAGATATCGATTATTCGGACGGCCATAACTTCTGGCTCGTTAAGAGTTACGGGAGCCATAACCTGTCAAAATGAAGGCCTCGATGATTTCTACGGCTTTGACAGCTTTCAGGCTTCTACGGATAGATTAATGCCCAAAAAGGACAACCCGAATCTCAATCGGGTCTCGTAAGTTTTTTACCCTTCGTTTTTTCGACACGTGGATTTTTACGGTAAAACGGGATTACGGTGGCTGGTCTTCGATTTACCGTCGCTGGAGAGTTGTGCACCATGATACTGTTCCATTTCAAATCCATGCATGAATTTCTAAAGGTCGTACGGCACTGTTTCGCCATTTCGGACGGATGTTGCACCTTGCACCGTGGATGTTGCACCTTGTAGATATCGATTATTTGGACGGCCATAACTTCTGGCTCGTTTAGAGTAACGGGAGCCATAACCTGTCAAAACGAAGGCCTCGACGAGTTCTACGACTTTGATAGCTTTCAGGCGTCAACGGATAGTTTAATGCCCAAAAAGGACAACCCGAATCTCAATCGGGTCTCGTAAGTTTTTTACCCTTCGTTTTTTCGACACGTGGATTTTTACGGTAAAACGGGATTACGGTGGCTGGTCTTCGATTTACCATCACTGGAGAGTTGTGCACCATGGTACTGTTCCATTTCAAATCCATGCATGAATTTCTAAAGGTCGTACGGCACTGTTTCGCCATTTCGGACGGATGTTGCAACTTGCACCGTGGATGTTGCACCCTGTAGATATCGATTATTTGAACGGCCATAACTTCTGGCTCGTTTAGAGTTACGGGAGCCATAACCTGTCAAAACGAAGGCCTCGAAGAGTTCTACGGCTTTGACAGCTTTCAGCCATCAACGGATAGATTAATGCCCAAAAAGGACAACCCGAATCTCAATCGGGTCTCGTAAGTTTTTTACCCTTCGTTTTTTCGACACGTGGATTTTTACGGTAAAACGGGATTACGGTGCGCCGTCTTCGACTTCTCATCGCTGAAGAGTGGTGCACCATGATACCGTTCCATTTCAAATCCATGCACGCATTTCTAAAGGTCGTACGGCACTGTTTCGCCATTTCGGACGGATGTTGCACCTTGCACCGTGGATGTTGCACCCTGTAGATATCGATTATTCGGACGAACATAACTTCTGGCTCGTTTAGAGTTACGGAAGCCATAACCTATCAAAACGAAGGCCTCGATGAGTTCTACGTCTTTGACAGCTTTCAGTCGTCAACGGATAGATTAATGCCCAAAAAAGACAACCTGAATCTCAATCGGGTCTCGTAAGTTTTTTACCCTTCGTTTTTTCGACACGTGGATTATTACGGTAAAACGGGATTACGGTGCCCCGTCTTCGATTTACCATCGCTGAAGAGTGGTGCACCATGGTACTGTTCCATTTCAAATCCATGCACGCATTTCGAAAAGTCGTACGGCACTGTTTCGCCATTTCGGACGGATGTTGCACCTTGCACCATCGATGTTGCACCCTGTAGATATTGATTATTCGAACGGCCATAACTTCTGGCTCGTTTGGAGTTACGGGAGCCATAACCTGTCAAAACGAAGGCCTCGATAAGTTCTATGGCTTTGACAGCTTTCAGCCATCAACGAATAGATTAATGCTCAAAAAGGACAACCCGAATCTCAATCGGGTCTCGTAACTTTTTTACCCTTCGTTTTTTCGACACGTGGATTTTTACGGTAAAACGTAATTACCGTGGCACGTCTTCGACTTTCCATCGCTGGAGAGTGGTGCACCATGGTACTATTCCATTTCAAATCCATGCACGCATTTCTAAAAGTCGTACGACACTGTTTCGCCATTTCGGACGGATGTTGCACCGTGGATGTTGCACCCTGTAGATATCGATTATTCGGACGGCCATAACTTCTGGCTCGTTTAGAGTTACGGGAGCCATAACCTATCAAAACGAAGGCCTCGATGAGTTCTATGGCTTTGACCGCTTTCAGCCGTCAACGGATAGATTAATGCCCAAAAAGGACAACTCGAATCTCAATCGGGTCTCGTAAGTTTTTTACCCTTCGTTTTTTCGACACGTGGATTTTTACGGTAAAACGTGATTACCGTGGTCCGTCTTCGACTTCCCATCGCTGGAGAGTGGTGCACCATGGTACTGTTCCGTTTTAAATCCATGCACGCATGTCTAAAAATCGTACGACACTGTTTCGCCATTTCGGACGGATGTTGCACCTTGCACAGTGGATGTTGCACCCTGTAGATATCAATTATTCGGACGGCCATAACTTCTGGCTCGTTAAGAGTTACGGGAGCCATAACCTGTCAAAACGAAGGCCTCGATGATTTCTTCGGCTTTAACAGCTTTCAGCCGTCAACGGATAGATTAATGCCCAAAAAGGACAACTCGAATCTCAATCGGGTCTCGTAAGTTTTTTACCCCTCGTTTTTTCGACACGTGGATTGTTACGGTAAAACGGGATTATCGTGGTCCGTCTTCGACTTCCCATCGCTGGAGAGTGGTACACCATGGTACTTTTCCGTTTCAAATCCATGCACGCATTTCGAAAAGTCGTACGGCACTGTTTCGCCATTTCGGACGGATGTTGCACCTTGCACCGTGGATGTTGCACCCTGTAGATATCGATTATTCGGACGGCTATAACTTCTGGCTCGTTTAGAGTTATGGGAGCCATAACCTGTCAAAACGAAGGCCTCGATGAGTTCTACGGCTTGGATAGCTTTCAGTCGTCAACGGATAGATTAATGCCCAAAAAGGACAACCCGAATCTCAATCGGGTCTCGTAAGTTTTTTACCCTTCGTTTTTTCGACACGTGGATTTTTCGGTAAAACGGGATTACCGTGGCCCGTCTTCGACTTCCCATCGCTGGAGAGTGGTGCACCATGGTACTATTTCGTTTCAAATCCATGCACGTATTTCTAAAAGTCGTACGGCACTGTTTCGTCATTTCGGACGGATGTTGCACGTTGCACCATGGATGTTGCACCCTGTAGATATAGATTATTCGGACGACCATAACTTCTGGCTCGTTTAGAGTTAGGGGAGCCATAACCTGTCAAAACGAAGGTCTCGATGAGTTCTACGGCTTTGATAGCTTTCAGCCGTCAACGGATAGATTAATGCGCAAAAAGGACAACCCGAATCTCAATCGGGTGTCGTAAGTTTTTTACCCTTCGTTTTTTCGACACGTGGATTTTTACGGTAAAACGGGATTACGGTTCCCCGTCTTCGACTTCCCATCGCTGAAGAGTGGTGCACCATGGTACTGTTCCGTTTCTAATCCATGCACGCATTTCTAAAGGTCGTACGACACGGTTTCGCCATTTCGGATGGATGTTGCACCTTGCACCGTGGATGTTGCACCCTGTAGATATCGATTATTCGTACGGCCATAACTTCTGCCTCGTTTAGAGTTACGGGAGCCATAACCTGTCAAAACGAAGGCCTCGATGAGTTCTACTTCTTTGACAGCTTTCAGCCGTCAACGGATAGATTAATGCCCAAAAAGGACAACCCGAATCTCGGTCGGGTCTCGTAAGTTTTTTACCCTTCGTTTTTTCGACACGTGGATTTTTATGGTAAAACGAGGATTACGGTGGCTGGTCTTCGATTTACCATCGCTGGAGAGTGGTGCACTATGTTACTGTTTCGTTTCAAATCCACGCACGCATTTTGAAAAGTCGTACGGCACTGTTTCGCCATTTCGGACGGATGTTGCACCTTGCACCGTGGATGTTGCACCTTGTAGATATCGATTATTCGGACGGCTATAACTTCTGGCTCGTTTAGAGTTACGGGAGCCATAACCTGTCAAAACGAAGGCGTCGATAAGTTCTACGGCTTTGACAGCTTTCAGCCATCAACATATAGATTAATGCCCAAAAAGGACAACCCGAATCTCAATCGGGTCTCGTAAGTTTTTTAACCTTCATTTTTTCGACACGTGGATTTTTACGGTTAAACGGGATTACCGTGTCCCGTCTTCGACTTCCCATCGCTGGAGAGTGGTGCACCATGGTACTGTTCCGTTTCAAATCCATGCACGCATTTCTTAAAGTCGTACGGCACTGTTTCGCCATTTCGGACGGATGTTGCACCTTGCACCGTGTATGTTGCACCCTGTAGATATCGATTATTCGGACGGCCACCACTTCTGGCTCGTTTAGAGTCACAGGAGCCATAATCTGTCAAAACGAAGGCCTCGATGAGTTCTACGGCTTTGACGGCTTTCAGCCGTCAACGGATAGATTAATGCCCAAAAAGGACAGCCCGAATCTCAATCGGGTCTCGTAAGTTTTTTACCCTTCGTTTTTACGACACGTGGATTTTTACGGTAAAACGGGATTACGGTGCCCCGTCTTCGACTTCCCATCGCTGAAGAGTGGTGCACCATGGTACTGTTCCGTTTCAAATCCATGCACGCATTTCTAAAGGTCGTACGGCACTGTTTCGCCATTTTGGACGGATGTTGCACCCTGTAGATATCGATTATTCGGACGGCCATAACTTCTGGCTCGTTTAGAGTTACGGAAGCCATAACCTGTCAAAACGAAGGCCTCGATGAGTTCTACCTCTTTGACAGCTTTCAGCCATCAACGGATAGATTAATGCCCAAAAAGGACAACCCGAATCTCAATCGGGTCTCGTAATTTTTTACCCTTCGTTTTTTTGACACGTGGATTTTTACGTTAAAACGAGGATTACGGTGGCTGGTCTTCGATTTACCATCGCTGGAGAGTGGTTCACCACGGTAATGTTCCGTTTCAAATCCATGCACGGATTTCGAAAAGTCGTACGGCACTGTTTCGCCATTTTGGACGGATGTTGCACCTTGCACCGTGGATGTTGCACCCTGTAGATATCGATTATTCGGACGGCCATAATTCTGGCTCGTTTAGAATTACGGGTGCCATAACCTGTCAAAACGAAGGCCTCGATAAGTTCTACGGCTTTGACAGCTTTCAGCCATCAACGGATAGATTAATGCCCAAAAAGGACAACCCGAATCTCAATCGGGTCTCGTAAGTTTTTTACCCTTCGTTTTTTCGACACGTGGATTTTTACGGTAAAACGGGATTACCGTGTCCCGTCTTCGACTTCCCATCGCTGGAGAGTGGTGCACCATGGTACTGTTCCGTTTCAAATCCTTGCAGGCATTTCAAAAAGTCGTACGGCACTGTTTCGCCATTTGGGACGGATGTTGCACCTTGCACCGTGGATGTTGCACCCTATAGATATCGATTATTCGGACGGACATAAGTTCTGGCTCGTTTAGAGTTACGGGAGCCATAACCTGTCAAAACGAAGGCCTCGATGAGTTCTATGGTTTTGACAGCTTTCAGCCGTCAACGGATAGATTAATTCCCAAAAAGGACAACCCGAATCTCAATTGGGTCTTAAGTTTTTTACCCTACGTTTTTTCGACACGTGGATTTTTACGGTAAAACGGGATTACGGTGCCCCATCTTCGACTTCCCATCGCTGAAGAGTGGTGCACCATGGTACTGTTCCGTTTCAAATCCATGCACGCATTTCAAAAGGTCGTATGGCACTGTTTCGCCATTTCGAACGGATGTTGCACCTTGCACTGTGGATGTTGCACCCGGTAGATATCGATTATTCAGACGGCCATAAATTCTGGCTCGTTTAGAGTTACGGGAGCCATAACCTGTCAAAACGAAGGCCTCGTTATGTTCTACGGCTTTGATAGCTTTCAGCCGTCAACGGATAGATTAATGCCCAAAAAGGACAACCCGAATCTTAATTGGGTCTCGTAAGTTTTTTATCCTTTGTTTTTTTGACACGTGGATTTTTACGGTAAAACGGGATTACCGTGGTCCGTTTTCGACTTTCCATCGCTGGAGAGTGGTGCACCATGGTACTGTTCCGTTTCAAATCCATGCACGCATTTCTAAAAGTCATACGGCACTGTTTCGCCATTTCGGACGGATGTTGCACCTTGCACCGTGGATGTTGCACCATGTAGATATCGATTATTCGGACGGCCATAACTTCTGGCTCGTTAAGAGTTACGGGAGCCATAACCTGTCAAAACAAAGGCCTCGATGATTTCTACGGCTTTGATAGCTTTCAGCCATCAACGGATAGATTAATGCCCAAAAAGGACAACCCGAATCTCAATCGGGTCTCGTAAGTTTTTTACCCTTCGTTTTTTCGACACGTGGATTTTTACGTTAAAACGGGATTACCGTGGCCCGTCTTCGACTTTCCATCGCTGGAGAGTGGTGCACCATGGTACTGTTCCGTTTCAAATCTATGCACGTATTTCTAAAAGTCGTACGGCTCAGTTTCGCCATTTCGGACGAATGTTGCACCTTGCACTGTGGATGTTGCACCCTACAGATATCGATTATTCGGACGGCCATAACATTTTGCCTCTCTTAGAGTTACGGGAGCCATAACCTGTCAAAACGAAGGCCTCGATGAGTTCTATGGCTTTGACAGCTTTCAGCTGTCAACGGATAGATTAATGCCCAAAAAGGACAACCCGAATCTCAATCGGGTCTCTTAAGTTTTTTACCTTCGTTTTTTCGACACGTGGATTTTTACGGTAAAACGGGATTACGGTGTCCCGTCTTCGACTTCCCATCGCTGAAGAGTGGTGCACCATGGTACTATTCCATTTCAAATCCATGCACGCATTTCTAAAGGTCGTACGGCACTGTTTCGCCATTTCGGGCGGATGTAGCACCTTGCACCGTGGATGTTGCACCCTGTAGATATCGATTATTCGGACGGCCATAACTTCTGGCTCGTTTAGAGTTACGGGGTCCATAACCTGTCAAAACGAAGGCTTCAATGAGTTCTACGTCTTTGATATCTTTCAGCCGTCAACGGATAGATTAATGCCCAAAAAGGACAACCCGAATCACAATCGAGTCTCGTAAGTTTTTTACCCTTCGTTTTTTCGACACGTGGATTTTTACGGTAAAATGAGGATTACGGTGGCTGGTCTTCGATTTACCATCGCTGGAGAGTGGTGCACCATGGTACTGTTCCGTTTCAAATCCATGCACGCATTTCGAAATGTCGTACGGTACTGTTTCACCATTTCGGACGGATGTTGCACCTTGCGCCGTGGATGTTGCACCTTGTAGATAACGATCATTCGGACGGCTATAACTTCTGGCTCGTTTAGAGTTACAAGAGCCATAACCTGTCAAAACGAAGGCTTCGATATGTTCTACGGCTTTGACAGCTTTCAGCCATCAATGGATAGATTAATGCCCAAAAAGGACAACCCGAATCTCAATCGGGTCTCGCAAGTTTTTTACCCTTCGTTTTTTCGACACGTGGATTTTTACGGTAAAACGGGATTACCGTGGCCCGTCTTCGACTTTCCATCGCTGGAGAGTGGTGCACCATGGTACTGTTCCGTTTCAAATCCATGCACGCATTTCTAAAAGTCGTACGGCTCTGTTTCGCCATTTCGGACGGATGTTGCACCTTGCACCGTGGATGTTGCACCCTGTAGATATCGATTATTCGGATGGCCATAACTTCTGCCTCGTTTAGAGTTACGGGAGCCATAACCTGTCAAAACGAAGGCCTCGATGAGTTCTACGGCTTTGACATCTTTCAGCCGTCAACGGATAGATTAATGCCCAAAATGGACAACCCGAATCTCAATCGGGTCTCGTAAGTTTTTTACCCTTCTTTTTTTCGACACGTGGATTTTTACGGTAAAACGGGATTACGTTGCCCCGTCTTCGACTTCCCATCGCTGAAGAGTGGAGCACCATGGTACTATTCCGTTTCAAATCCATGCACGCATTTCTAAAGGTCGTACGGCACTGTTTCGCCATTTTGGACGGATGTTGCACCTTGCACCGTGGATGTTGCACCCTATAGATATCGGTTATTCGGACGGCCATAACTTCTGGCTCGTTTAGAGTTACGGGAGCCATAACCTGTCAAAACGAAGGTCTCGATGAGTTATACGGCTTTGTCAGCTTTCAGTCATCAACGGACAGATTAATGCCCAAAAAGGACAACCCGAATCTCAATCGGGTCTCGTAAGTTTTTTACCCTTCATTTTTTCGACACGTGGATTTTTATGGTAAAATGGGATTACCGTGGCCCGTCTTCGACTTCCCATCGCTGGAGAGTGGTGCACCATGGTAATGTTACGTTTCAAATCCATGCACGCATTTCGAAAAGTCGTACGGCACTGTTTCGCCATTTCGGACGGATGTTGCACCTTGCACCGTGGATGTTGCACCTTGTAGATATCGATTATTCGGACGGCTATAACTTCTGGCTCGTTTAGAGTTACGAGAGCCATAACCTGTCAAAACAAAGGCCTCGATAAGTTGTACGGCTTTGATAGCTTTCAGCCATCAACGGATAGATTAATGCCCAAAAAGGACAACCCGAATTTCAATCGGGTCTCGTAAGTTTTTTACCCTTTGTTTTCTCGACACGTGGATTTTTACGGTAAAACGGGATTACCGTGGCCCGTCTTCGACTTTCCATCGCTGGAGAGTGGTGCACCATGTTTCCGTTTCGTTTCAAATCTATGCACGCATTTCTAAAAGTCGTACGGCACTGTTTCGCCATTTCGGACGGATGTTGCACCATGCACTGTGGATGTTGCACCCTGTAGATATCGATTATTCGGATGGCCATAACTTCTGGCTCGTTTAGAGTTACGGGAGCCATAACTTATCAAAACGAAGGCCTCGATGAGTTCTACGGCTTTGACCGCTTACAGCTGTCAACGGATAGATTAATGCCCAAAAAGGACAACCCGAATCTCAATCGGGTCTCGTTAGTTTTTTAACCTTCGTTTTTTCGACACGTGGATTTTTACGGTAAAACAGGATTACCGTGGTCCGTCTTCGACTTCCCATCGCTGGAGAGTGGTGCACCATGGTACTGTTCCGTTTCAAATCCATGCACGCATTTCTAAAAGTCATACGGCACTGTTTCGCCATTTCGGACGGATGTTGCAATTTGCACCGTGGATGTTGCACCCTGTAGATATCGATTATTCGGATGACCATAACTTCTGGCTCGTTAAGAGTTACGGAAGCCATAACCTGTCAAAACGAAGGCCTCGATGATTTCTACGGTTTTGACAGCTTTCAGCCATCAATGGATAGATTAATGCCCAAAAAGGAAAACCCGAATCTCAATCGGGTCTCGTAAGTTTTTTACCCTTCGTTTTTTCGACACGTGGATTTTTACGGTAAAACGGGATTACCGTGGCTGGTCTTCGATTTACCATCGCTGGAGAGTAGTGCACCATGGTACTGTTCCGTTTCAAATCCATCCATGCATTTCGAAAAGTCGTACGGCACTGTTTCGCCATTTCGGACGGATGTTGCACCTTGCACCGTGGATGTTGCACCCTGTAGATATCGATTATTCGGACGGCCAAAACTTCTGGCTCGTTTAGAGTTACGGGAGCCATTACCTGTCAAAACGAAGGCCTCAATATGTTCTACGGCTTTGATAGCTTTCAGCCGTCAACGGATAGATTAATGCCCAAAAAGGACAACCCGAATCTCAATCGGGTCTGTAAGTTTTTTACCCTTCGTTTTTTTGACACGTGGATTTTTACGGTAAAACGGGATTACGGTGGCGGGTCTTCGATTTACCATCGCTGGAGAGTGGTGCACCATTGTACTATTCCGTTTCAAATTCATGCACGCATTTCTAATGGTCGTACGGCACTGTTTCGCCATTTCGGCCGGATGTTGCACCTCGCACCGTGGATGTTGCACCCTGCAGATATCGATTATTCGGACGGCCATAACTTCAGGCTCGTTTAGAGTTACGGGAGCCATAACCTGTCAAAACGAAGGTCTTGATGAGTTCTATGGCTTTGACAGCTTTCATCCGTCAACTGATAGATTAATGCCCAAAAAGGACAACCCGAATCTCAATCGGGTCTCGTAAGTTTTTTACCCTTCGTTTTTTCGACACGTGGATTTTTACGGTAAAACGGGATTACGTTGCCCCGTCTTCGACTTCCCATCCCTGAAGAGTGGTGCACCATGGTACTGTTCCGTTTCAAATCCATGCACGCATTTCTAAAGGTCGTACGGCACTGTTGCGCCATTTTGGACGGATGTTGCACCTTGCACCGTGAATGTTGCACCCTATAGATATCGATTATTCGGACGGCCATAACTTCTGGCTCGTTTAGAGTTACGGGAGCCAAAACCTGTCAAAACGAAGGTCTCGATGAGTTATACGGCTTTGACAGCTTTTAGTCGTCAACGGACAGATTAATGCCCAAAAAGGACAACCCGAATCTCAATCGGGTCTCGTATGTTTTTTACCCTTCATTTTTTCGACACGTGGATTTTTACGGTAAAACGGGATTACCGTGGCCCGTCTTCGACTTTCCATTGCTGGAGAGTGGTGCACAATGGTACTGTTCCGTTTCAAATCCATGCACGTATTTCTAAAAGTCGTACGACACTGTTTCGCCATTTCGGACGGATGTTGCACCTTGCACCGTGGATGTTGCATCCTGTAGATATCGATTATTCGGACGGCCATAACTTCTGGCTCGTTTAGAGTTACGGGAGCCATAACCTGTCAAAACAAAGGCCTCGATGAGTTCTACGGCTTTGACAGCTTTCAGCCATCAACGGATAAATTAATGCCAAAAAAGGACAACCCGAATCTCAATCGGGTCTCGTATGTTTTTTAACCTTCGTTTTTCGACACGTGGATTTTTACGGTAAAACAGGATTACGGTGCCCCGTCTTCGACTTCCCATCACTGAAGAGTGGTGCACCATGGTACTATTCCGTTTCAAATCCATGCACGCATTTCTAAAGGTCGTACGACACTGTTTTGCCATTTCGGATGGATGTTGCACCTTGCACCGTGGATGTTGCACCCTATAGATATCGATTATTCGGACGACCATAACTTCTGGCTCGTTTAGAGTTACGGGTGCCATAACCTGTCAAAACGAAGGCCTCTATGAGTTCTACGTCTTTGACAGATTTCAGCCGCCAACGGATAGATTGATGCCCAAAAAGGACAACCCGAATCTCAATCGGGTCTCGAAAGTTCTTTACCCTTCGTTTTTTCGACACGTGGATTTTTACGGTAAAACGGGATTACCGTGGCACGCATTTCGAAAAGTCGTACGGCACTGTTTCATTTCAATTTACCATCGCTGGAGAGTGGTCCGCCATGGTACTGTTCCATTTCAAATCCATGCACGCATTTCGAAAAGTCGTACGGCACTGTTTCGCCATTTCGGACGGATGTTGCACCTTGCACCGCGGATGTTGCACCCTGTAGATATCGATTATTCGGACGGCCATAACTTCTGGCTCGTTTAGAGTTACGGGAGCCATAGCCTGTCAAAACGAAGGCCTCGATGAGTTCTACGGGTTTGACAGCTTTCAGCCGTCAACTGATAGATTAATGCCCAAAAAGGACAACCCGAATCTCAATTGGGTCTCGTAAGTTTTTTACCCTTCGTTTTTTCGACACGTGGATTTTTACGGTAAAACGGGATTACGGTGCCCCGTCTTCGACTTTCCATCGCTGAAGAGTGGTGCACCATGGTACTGTTCCATTTCAAATCCACGCACGCATTTCTAAAGGTCGTATGGCACTGTTTCGCCATTTCGAACGGATGTTGCACCTTGCACCGTGGATGTTGCACCCTGCAGATATCGATTATTCGGACGGCAATAACTTCTGGCACGTTTAGAGTAACGGGAGCCATAACCTGTCAAAACGAAGGCCTCGATATGTTCTACGGCTTTGACAGCTTTCAGCCGTCAACGGATAGATTAATGTTCAAAAAGGACAACCCGAATCTCAATCGGGTCTGTAAGTTTTTTACCCTTCATTTTTTTGACACGTGGATTTTTACGGTAAAACGGGATTACTGTGGCTGGTCTTCGATTTACCATCGCTGGAGAGTGGTGCACCATGGTACTGTTCCGCTTTAAATACATGCACGCATTTCTAATGGTCGTACGGCACTGTTTCGCCATTTCTGACGGATGTTGCACCTTGCACCGTGGATGTTGCACCCTGTAGATATCGATTATTCGGACGGCCATAACTTCTGGCTCGTTTAGAGTTACGGGAGCCACAACCTGTCAAAACGAAGGCCTCGATGAGTTCTACGGCTTTGATAGCTTTCAGCCGTCAACGGATAGATTAATGCCCAAAAAGGACAACCCGAATCTCAATCGGGTCTCGTAAGTTTTTTACCCTTCGTTTTTTCAACACGTGGATTTTTACGGTAAAACGGGATTACCGTGGCCCGTCTTCGACTTTCCATCTCTGGAGAGTGGTGCACCATGGTACTGTTCCCTTTCAAATCCATGCACGTATTTCTAAAAGTCGTACGACACTGTTTCGCCATTTCGGACGGATGTTGCACCTTGCACCGTGGATGTGGCACCCTGTAGATATCGATTATTCGGACGGCCATAAATTCTGGCTCGTTTAGAGTTACGGGAACCATAACCGGTCAAAACGAAGGCCTCGATGAGTTCTACGTCTTTGATAGATTTCAGCCGTCAACGGAAAAATTGATGCCCAAAAAGGACAACCCGAATCTCAATCGGGTCTCGTAAGTTCTTTACCCTTCGTTTTTTCGACACGTGGATTTTTACGGAAAACGAAGATTACGGTGGCTGGTCTTCGATTTACCATCGATGGAGAGTGGTCCACCATGGTACTGTTCCGTTTCAAATCCATGCACGCATTTCGAAAAGTCGTACGGCACTGTTTCGCCATTTCGGACGGATGTTGCACCTTGCACCGTGGATGTTGCACCCTGTAGATATCGATTATTCGGACGGCCAAAACTTCTGGCTCGTTTAGAGTTACGGGAGCCATTACCTGTCAAAACGAAGGCCTCAATATGTTCTACGGCTTTGATATCTTTCAGCCGTCAACGGATAGATTAATGCCCAAAAAGGACAACCCGAATCTCAATCGGGTCTGTAAGTTTTTTACCCTTCGTTTTTTCGACACGTGGATTTTTACGGTAAAACGGGATTACGGTGGCGGGTCTTCGATTTACCATCGTTGGAGAGTGGTGCACCATTGTACTATTCCGTTTCAAATTCATGCACGCATTTCTAATGGTCGTACGGCACTGTTTCGCCATTTCGGCCGGATGTTGCACCTCGCACCGTGGATGTTGCACCCTGCAGATATCGATTATTCGGACGGCCATAACTTCAGGCTCGTTTAGAGTTACGGGAGCCATAACCTGTCAAAACGAAGGCCTTGATGAGTTCTATGGCTTTGACAGCTTTCATCCATCAACTGATAGATTAATGCCCAAAAAGGACAACCCGAATCTCAATCGGGTCTCGTAAGTTTTTTACCCTTCGTTTTTTCGACACGTGGATTTTTACGGTAAAACGGGATTACGTTGCCCCGTCTTCGACTTCCCATCCCTGAAGAGTGGTGCACCATGGTACTGTTCCGTTTCAAATCCATGCACACATTTCTAAAGGTCGTACGGCACTGTTGCGCCATTTTGGACGGATGTTGCACCTTGCACCGTGAATGTTGCACCCTATAGATATCGATTATTCGGACGGCCATAACTTCTGGCTCGTTTAGAGTTACGGGAGCCAAAACCTGTCAAAACGAAGGTCTCGATGAGTTATACGGCTTTGACAGCTTTTAGTCGTCAACGGACAGATTAATGCCCAAAAAGGACAACCCGAATCTCAATCGGGTCTCGTATGTTTTTTACCCTTCATTTTTTCGACACGTGGATTTTTACGGTAAAACGGGATTACCGTGGCCCGTCTTCGACTTTCCATTACTGGAGAGTGGTGCACAATGGTACTGTTCCGTTTCAAATCCATGCACGTATTTCTAAAAGTCGTACGACACTGTTTCGCCATTTCGGACGGATGTTGCACCTTGCACCGTGGATGTTGCATCCTGTAGATATCGATTATTCGGACGGCCATAACTTCTGGCTCGTTTAGAGTTACGGGAGCCATAACCTGTCAAAACAAAGGCCTCGATGAGTTCTACGGCTTTGACAGCTTTCAGCCGTCAACGGATAAATTAATGCTGTTTGCACCAGAATTGGTCACAACACTCTTCGGGAGTCGTTGAAGAGATAACAATCAATAGTATGAACTGAATATGAATATTATCTAACAAAAACTCCAATCAACAGTAGAGAAAATGCGTAGACAAGCGATTTATAGTGGTTCGGCGTGTCGCCTACGTCCACTGTGAAGTTTTTTGATGTTTTATTGATTCTCTTTCAATGTTTACAAGTTGTTACAGCGATCAACAGCAAGTTACAACTGGAAATTCGAAATCAACAGTGAAATTATGATGGAGATGTCAATCCGGCAGAGTCTGGGCGCTTTAGAGTAAGGAGATCCCGAAGAAGTCCCTTTTCTGTTGGCCTTGGAGCTCTATTTATAGGCGTAGGCTGCTGGTATCTTGGTGAAAACTCGGGAGACCACTTCTGGCACGTGAGGGGGCCCACACGTACGGTCTCGGGAAGTTTGGGCCCACTTTGGCATCGGTTCGAACTCCATTCGAACCGATCAAGAATTCATCCAATCGAGGTGAAATTTGGCGTGGACATTCTTCAACATGTATGCAAACATCTGTGAAAGTTTCATTGCATTTGGATCAGTAGGCTAGGAGATATGTTGGGTTCGAAATAGACATCACGGCAAGGCTGTTTGATTCGAACCCATGGTCTCGAAACGATGGTTTCGAACCCAGTGTGGCACGCGACTTCGTGGTGACGTGGAGCGCAAGTTTCGAATCGATCCGGACTTCTCTCCGTGTTGACCGCTTCGACTCCATGTATCTCGGCTATTTCGAACCGATGGAAGACACGTGGGTTGACCCAGTGGGTTCGAACAAGGCAACGCAGGATGGGTTCGAACATGGCTCCGTGATGGTTTCGAACGTGGCTTCTGCGATGGGTTCGAAGATGGCACTGTGATGGGTTCGAACGTAACATGTCGATGGGTTCGAAGCATGCTTGTCTGGTGGTTTCGAAGTTAGGTCGTGGAACATGGATTCGAAACAGCTACTCTCTGATAGATTCGAAGTCCATTGTTATGGACTTGGTAGGTATGGACCTGATGGTTTCGAAACCGAGGCATCGCGAGGGTTTCGAAGATGATGGTTTCGAACAGGAGCGCTCCGATGGATTCGAAGTTGAGGGATTCGAAGGTGATGGTTTCGAACCGTTGACAAATGATGGGTTCGAAACCCGGGCTTTCCCCTTCAAATTGAATTGATCATAACTCGAGCGTATGAACTCGGATTGCCTTGAAATTTGAAATGCTGACTCCTGTAGTCTTTCTTGCCGTGTCCTATCAATTGTGGCTCATTCTGGACTCGGATAAAATTCAGTGATATCCATGGCTAAAGGAAGTACGATCAACCTCTGAGGCGAACTGTCCTTCGTTTTCGATCAATCTTTTGGTATCGCGGCTTTGCCAAAAAGCGGGATAACATTTTGCCCCCCAAAGTACGTCTTGTGGGAACATGACGTGCTTTGAATAGCTGCCATTTCTCTCTGAACAATCATTGTTCTCTTTTTTGTTGAAACTCGTATGCTGTACTGCTGTAACCCTGCGTTGATATGATTGACTGCTGTATAATAGTGCTTAGCCGTTGGCTGTCGCATTTGTAACAGGATGAGTGTTTGATCCCTGTGAATACTCAAAATCGAATGTTAGTCCGACATGTATGCACATATGTTAATTTGGACCTTGTTAACGTCGTGCGTCCACGAGTCGTTATCAGTTAGGTTTTTCTGCGGAATTTCGTATCGATTCTCTCCTGAACCGATTTTGAAATTTGACTTTGAAACAACGCTTGATGGTTGTTTTGAAAAGTTTCTTCGTATCGATCCTCTCCTGAACCGATATTGAAGGTTGAAGAAAATGAATTTGTATTGCGCAAGCGTAATGTTTCGAACCGATGTACTTGAGCATCAATGGTTTCGAAATTCAAACTTGTATGGATGCAATATGTCCATGTAAGGATGGGTCGTGTGAAAATGAGATTTCGAGTCGATGCGTTGGAGCATGGATGGATTCGAAATTGATATTCGACCCAACGGAGTACACTCGTGTCATGATGGGTTCGAAGTTGACTTTCGAACCGATGTTAAGAGATGGAGTATGCTTTGTACTACGATGGGTTCGAAATTCTTATTCGAACTGATGTTAAAGGATGGTTTCGAACTAGCAGTTCGTTTCGATGGGTTCGAAAATGATCTTCGAACCGATGATTTGGATGGGTACGAAACTTCGGTTCTTGGCAGTTGTTCGTGTGCTTCACACGATGGAGTCTCAGGCATTTGGGTTCGAAAGTTGGTTTCGAAACGATTTTGCCTTTTGACCTAATGTACTCGGTCAATTCTCACCGGAACTCGAATCGTCCCGGTCACTTTCTACCCACCATATAAATAGCAGTGGTCCAGCCTCATTTTCACTTTTTACTTTTACTTGCTCTCTGCATCGTCTCGAAGCTTCAAAAGAGAAAAACACTGCGTCGTGTTTTCGAATCCATCAAGATCTAAGACCTAAGTCTTCTTGAATCCACTGATCGAACTAGGTAATTAGCCTTGGATTCAAGTGACGATGCTATTTCGAATCCACTTCTCTCTTCATCGATTGCATAACCTAGAGTTTGGCAAAACCAGATCTGGTTTAGGAAGGATTCGAACCGATGTGTGGATTCGAGTTCGAACCGATGACGGTGGTGTGTTTTCATTGGATTTCGAATCGATCCTTGGAATGTCCTTGTTGAGATGCGCAGTTCGCACCGATTGGGGGATTCGAGGGATCCATTCGAATCGATGGATTCGAACCCATAGGTTATCGTTTCGAAGTCGACAACTTCGTATCGATACGAAGTGGATCGGTTCGAACGCGACCGATGCCAAGTTTAAGGAATTCGGTATCGGTTCGAACTTGTCATTAGGCTATCGGTTCGAAGCGCGTCTAACTGTATGGTTTCGAAGTGATGTCAGGATGGTTTCGAGCGCATGGGTTCGAAGCAATGACATGATGGTTTCGAACGCGTGGGTTCGAAAGGAGTTTGGACGGGTTCGAACGAAGAGGTGTTTGATTGGGTTCGAACGAAGCCTCTGTGATGGTTTCGAACCCTGTGTGATGGACTCCAAAATTTGAAATTTTTCAAGCATAACTCCGACGAGCTTCATCCCTGCATATCTGGACTTGAATATTGAACTGCTTATTTGATTGCCTTTTGAAGCTCGTCGATGGAACTATAACAACTTCTATTTGAATTGACTTCCATCATATAAACGATTCAGTGATGACGGTCAGCGATGACGGTCATTATAGCCGGACTTCGTAGCTTTGTCGTTTGAATGTTCACTTTAACTCTGCAACATTTGTTCAAGTAATGCATGGCACGGTAACACACACATTCATACACTTTACACTGGGGAACACACGGGTTCTTTGTCGTCTAACGATGGTTTCTCATGAGTTAGTTAGTTATGGAATCTTCAAGTTCACAGCAGCAAGAGATTCAAGGTACAGCCCCTCCGAGGCTAGAAGTTCCGGATATAGATCCTGAGATCATCGGTCCGGCTCCGGACGAACTTCCTGATGCGTCGTTCATTGCCAATCCATCAGATTCCGTTCCATCGAATATCTCTGAAGACATGTTGGGAAGAATTTGTTTGAGGCACGGCTTGTCATTGGACGATGTGTTACTGCCGGGGCCGAATGATAGACCACATAATCCGCCAGAAGGGTATACAGCATTTAATCGCCACGCGTGTGCGGCCGGGACACTTCCCCCGTTCAACGAGTATATAAGAGAAGTATTGTCATTTTTGAGGATCGCCCCATCTCAGTTGCATCCGAACGGATATGCGTCGATCAATAGCTTGTTCATTGCATTTATGGAATGTCTCCATCGACCGCCGCTTCCAATCGAAATTAGATACTTGTTCAACTTCAAAACTCGTGGTGATTATCCTTCTTTCACATTTCTGGAGGCGGTGAGAAATTGCCAAGTGGTCACCGGATCCTGGACAAGGCTGAGTTACTATAGGACAGAATGGTTCTATGTCAGATGTCCTCCAGGATTTGCTCGACGATGGTTATTCAGACGTGAGTATAACCGAGTTTTCAAATATTCACTACGACAATTGCAGCCGAAGTGAGACTTATATTAATTTTTTCTTTTTACAGCAACGATCCCGAGACCCGAAGGTGAAGAGTTTAATGAGATGGTGCGAATACTTCGAGAAGTCCCGAGCGAAGATAGGGACATCGAGTTGCTTTTGACCGATAGGAATCTCCGGACCTTTGGGCTGATTGAACGAGGACGGAGTATAAGGTTTGAGGTGGCACAAAGGATCGTTCCTAAGAAACGAGTCAAACATAAGAAGCCCGAAGTTGTCATAGCCGAGGAGGCCGACTCTGAAAGAACTCATACTGACGATGAGCCGCTGATCGAGCCTACGGATGTAGCTTCGAACGTCGCGGAGCAGAGAAAAGGCAAGGCTGCCATGGTTAAGTCAACTAAGCGGGGGAGACGGAAATCGGTTGTCATTGCCCGGCCCTCCCCCGGAGTTAGAATCTCTGAGATGTCTCCTCCACGTACTGAAAGCCTCTACGAAGGGCTTGCCGACCTTCCAATCCCGGAAGACGTGTCTTTTCAACATGATGCCGGGTTGGAGGAATTCCATCGTAATCTAGAATTGAGCGAGCCTCTTATTACTAGCGAGGTCGACATTTCTGGTTGGTCGGGGGGAAATGCATATTCATACACATTTCACGACACTGCATAAACTTTGACTGTAAATTATCTGTTTCGAAGGGTGATTGATTCGATTTTATTTTGCTTTGCAGATACTATGTCAAAGCGGGGTTCAATGCTTGGGAGTCTTCGACATGCTCGCAAGTCTTCTTATTATGATTCGCGCAGGCGAGAGGGAGATAGAGATTATGATCAGGGACGCCCTGGATACTATGACCAAGGACGTTCCGGATATTCTAGTCATGAGAGATACGATTCGGACAAGGGCCATAGGCGTCGATCGCGATCGCGTACCCCTCCTCCTTCCAGAGGTCCCGTACAACATCCCGTTCATGTTCCTCGTGACTCTTCTCGACATGCACCAGTTTCTCAAGCTTCTAGATCTGAGGTGACGGCACCGATGGCTGCGGAGGAACCTCCTACTGAAATCATGGGGGAAGGAGCAATCAGGCTCGCGCAATTGAAAAGGGAGTTCCCGAATATATGCTTCGACAACTACGTATTCCCACCGAACTTGAAAAGAATCCCACAGGAGGCCGAGCAGTGGGCGCTTGATTATGTGCACGATTTCTACGCACAGTACAAAGTGTGGTATAGAGCGGCCGAAAAAGCATCGGCCTTGGCCTTCGAAAGAGCAGCCACCATTGAAAGATTGCAAGCCGAGTTAGCACAAAAAGATCGCGTCATTCAAGTGCTGAATACTGAGGCTGAATCATCCCGTAAATCTGAAATAGAGGCCACTAAAAAAGCCGATGAAGCCCAGGCAATCATGGATAGGATGAAACGCGAACACTACGCCACGGTTGAGGACATGGGTCATCGAAACACATTGGTTACTGCAGAGAGGGACGCTGCCCTGAAGGAGTTGAATGAGCTTAAGTCAAAATTTGCTGAAATTGCCAAGGAAAGGGATGATGCGAATAGCGCAGCTCAGGAGGCGTGCGAACAAGCTGTGATTCTTCGCACCGAAAGGGATGCTGCGGTGGCGAAAGTTCAAGCGGTCGAGATAGAGGTGGAGGAGAAAGTTCAACGAGCAGAGGCCAGGCTAGAGGCCGATATCGAAGATCTGCTTATAACTTATAACGCCAACGTGTTAAAACACCGAAATTTAGCCTGGCTTCAAGATTATCCCGTTCACCTTCGCAGCGCTTGGGAGCGATTGGTCGAGGAAGAGGGGGAAGCGCATCCGGGCGAATCAGTTGACCGATTCGAGCTTGAGAACCGGTTATTAACTGAGGATGAAAAGAAGGTCCTTCACGACGCTATCATTGCTCATGAGAAGGAGATGGTGGGTGGTCGTTCCCTGGAAGTTGGAGAGGGATCGGGCGTTGAGCACCATTCTGAAGTTACTGAAGTCACCACATCGCTTTTGTCCGTGCCTGCGTCTGCGGTCAGGTAGCCACCTGTTCCTGCTTACGACCCGGAGCGGCCGCACTTATCTCCTATCCATGAGCACACTTCCGAGGTCGTTCAGCCGTCTGTGAGTCAAACTGGAGAAGGTATTTCGAAATTATCTCAAGTGTTTCCTAAATAAAGAGTTTGTTTTGAAGAAGTTACTGATAACTTATCGTTTTTGCCTAGTGACGGAGGTTGCGCCGACAGTCACGGCTCAAGAATCAAGCCAAAAGGTTAAGGCCATCGCCACCGAGACCACTGCTGTAACTGCGGTATCGATCGAGGCGGCACAGGGGAGCGGGTTATCTCTCGAGGAACAGATGGTGAGCGAGCTGCTCGGTGAGCAGGGCGGTTTCTCTACGGACTTACAGTTTATCATCGTTAGCGATCCCCTGCCGACCTCAAGTTCTTCGACGCAAGCTGCGGATGCCCCCAGCCAAGCCCAAGCGACTCGAGAAGAGGAAATTTTGGCTGAAATCAGCGCTGAAATAGAAGCTGCGGGGCACAGTGGTAGCGCCGGTGGCAGCGCGACGGCGCATAGCTCAACACCTGCCAGGATAGTACCATCGGGTGGCACTATCTCAATTTCCGTCACAGATCCAGTCCCCCCTACTCCTCCGGCGGGAAGCCTCCCTGTAGATTCGAGCTCTGAGGGGGACATCGATATCATGCCCCCGGCCGAAGAGTCACCGCCGAAGAGGAGGCACTCAAAAAGAATTTCTGTCGCTAGTGATTCTGATAACGATGAACCACTAATAAGGAAGACGAAGAAGAGGAAGAAGTAGATCGGCTTTACAAGTAGATATTTTGGTGGATAAGTACTTGCTTTTGTTTTTTATTAGTAAGCCGTGTATAGATGCAGGTTCGGCTCCTGCTAGTAGGGATTGTTTTTGGGAAAACTTTTTCATATGTAAGCCCCCATTTTTGGTTAGTTGAAATAAACTTTAGTTTCTTTGTTTCAACTCTTGCTTTATTTGTGCTTAAGTACTTGCAATGCCTTGTTTTCGGTCCGGTGTACTTGTGGTGTTTTTACCGTTTAATTGGAGTTCGTTTTTATTTTTCAAGCCTGAAGATCTTGGTCACACGTCGTGATTGATGAATGATTTGAACTTCGGACGTTGTATCACTTCGGTGAGTGGTTGACACTTAGCTTTCGTGCCCCCCAGTCTTGGGGAACAACACTTGTATTTTTGGCAGCCGGTTGCACTTGTTGCAAATCTTAAGTACACGTCCGCCGTCCGGGGACTTAGAGTAATTTGAGATCGATAACCTGGTTTGCATTCCATGAGTTCAAGTGTTATTGATACTTGTAACATGGTTCACGCTCCGGGAACTTGGATAAAACACGTAAGTTTGGGTTCGTACTTCAGGAACCCGGAATTGACATTTATACCACAACTCGCACTTCGGGAATATGGAGTTTGCACGGATGCTTCGGTTCGCGCTCCGGGAGCCCGTAACTTATGTTCATACCCCAATTCATGTTTTGGGGATTCGGAGTCCGCATTGATGGGTTGGTTCGCACTCCGGGAACCTGGAATAAATGTTTATACTCCAATTCGCACTTTAGGGAGTTGGAGTTAGCCGGTAGATGGTCGGTCACACCTATTTGAGCTTTTTAGGAATTCGTTCGCACTCCGGGAACGATGGACTTGATGTTTATACTCCAATTCGCGCTGTGGGAAGTTGGAGTCCGTTCGCGCAGTGGGAACGAATTATGGAATGTTTATACTCCAATTCACGCTGTGGGAAGTTGGAGTCCGTTCGCGCAGTGGGAACGAATTATGGAATGTTTATACTCCAATTCACGCTGTGGGAAGTTGGAGTCCGTTCACACTCTGGGAACGAATTGTGGAATGTTTATACTCCAATTCGCGCTGTGGGAAGTTGGAGTCCGTTCGCGCTCTGGGAACGAATTGTGGAATGTTTATACTCCAATTCGCGCTGTGGGAAGTTGGAGTCCGTTCGCGCTCTGGGAACGAATTGTGGAATGTTTATACTCCAATTCGCGCTGTGGGAAGTTGGAGTCCGTTCGCGCTCTGGGAACGAATTGTTAAATGTTTATACTCCAATTCACGCAGTGGGAAGTTGGAGTCCGTTCGCACTCCGGGAACGAATAATTGAATGGACTGTCGTGTGTTGGTCCGGTTCAGCCTTCGATGTGTTGACTTGCCCCCGAGCTGGGGTTTCACTTAGTGAGTGGTCGGTTGTAACGCAGTCACTCGCTATTTGAATAAATTCCATTGTTCGATGGAACTTAGCTCTTCGTGTGTCGTGATCGTTGAATGTTGTATTCGATGAATCACAGCTTTAACTTGAAGAGATAATGTTTTATTGCTGAAATGAGAAAATATGGCAAAGTCAGTGCCTTATTACAAAATCAAATTTCAGAATGTAAATGAAATTGCAAATTATTCATAGACAGAATGAGCCTGTCATGCGTGGCAATGGCGAAGGTCCTTGTTTTTCCAGATTCTTGGCAAAATAGGACCGCCCAATGTTGACAACAAGAATAAGTCGTCCCCAAATTTCTGCTCAATTACATAGGGCCCTTTCCACGTTGGTTTCGCGTGCGGTGGCGTTGAGTGTACTCTTCCGTGGACTAAATCACCAATTTCGAAGGTTTGGGGTTGACCATTGACATCGTGTGACCGGAAAACTCGCTTTCGGAGTATGATGGTCCTTAAGTCAGCCTGGTCTCCCATGACAACACCGACTCCTTTTTCGGTGGGGAATTTTAAGGTTAGGCACCATGGGGCGATAATAGCCCTGAATTCAGCAAGGGCTGGTCGGCCTAAGAAAGCATTGTACGGTGAATCTATGTCCATCACCGCGAATCGCAACGTCCGGATTCTGCGGCGCTGTCCTGCTCCCAACTCTGTTGGTATTTCTAGTTCTCCGATGGGCATGACTGCATTCCCGTTGATGCCACAGATTCTGGACCGATATGGTTTCAAGTATTTGGCCTTTAGATTCATTTGGTCGTAGGCTCGCTTACATATTATATTCACGGAGCTTCCGCTGTCGATCAGAATCCTTTTCATCCATACGTGTCCTATCTGAGCTGATATGACTAGTGGTTCGGTAGTCGGGACTACGATCCTGTCATCATTATCACACTGGAATACAATGTCATCAGTCATTCCTGTCCGTCGTTTAACCGGAACTCCATCTTTCAAATCTCTATAGCATGCAAAATCCGCATGCCTAGTGGGACTGGCATACGACTTCATCTCATCCCAGCATCGCGTTGCTGGATGAGGGGTAGCACCTCCTCGGGAGGAGGGTCTGGTTTGGAAACTGGCTGATGGACCAACTCTCAGTTGTCCAACTGTCAGTGTTGGTTGATCTCCAGCAGTTGGCATACGATTCCCATCTTGTCGGGGTCGCGGAGATCGATTGAAATAATCAGAAGACGAAGGACTCTCGTTGGAGGAACGAGACATGTGGTCTCTCTTGGATCTCTTTCGTTTGTGGCGATCCAATTTGTCGATTAGTTCAGCGTTATCGCGTAGCCGAGCTTCCAGTTGCTGGCGACTCTGGGTCGGCTCTTGGATTAGCGACTGCAACTCTTGTCGGGTAACCAGAGCTGAGGGTTCTGAGTGTGCAGTGGTATCTAGATTAGGTGGAGGCAGAGTTACAGGATCCTGTCGATCCTGTTCTTCTCGATTGACGGTGTTCGAGGTGGTTCTTGTGCTAACCATCTCGAACGTTGGATTCCTTTCCTTAGACTTTTGCAAATCTGAATAGAATGGAAGGAATTTGAAGTCAAAGATCTGGATCTCTCTCTTAGATTTATTCAATCCGGTATCGATGACAGATCCAATGAGCAGGAGAAAAGCTGGGTTTTCTCAGTGAAAGCACCAAAATGTTTGCGCCAAAATTGGTCACAAACCCCAATGATTGTGAAAGCACCAGTGTATGAACATAAATCAGCAATATTCAAACACAAATCAAAGATCTAAGCAGCAAACAGGAATTATAAACAAGAACACACGATTTATAGTGGTTCGGCTATCTCCGGCCTACGCAACTTCAAAGGTTTTCCTTTTTATTGATTATCCTTGCTGATTACAGTCAATTACAGCGATTATAGTGAAGTAAATCGTTTACAACAGTGATGGTTGCAAGTAGAATCAAATCCGGCAGAGTCTGGACGTTCAATGGCGGAAGCTCTGAAAAGCCCCTTTTTCTATTGGCTCTGGGCTCTATTTATAGGCGTTGGGGGCCCAGATCTCGCTCAAACTTCGGGAGACTTCTTCTGGCACGTGAGTGGGCCCACGCGACCGACCCCACCAAGTTTCGTCTCGATCTGACATCGATTCGAAGTGATTTCGAACCCATCAAGAAATCGTCCAATCGAGCTGAAACTTGGCAGGAGCAATCTTTATCTTGTATGTAAGCTACTGTGAAAATTTCGTTGCATTTGGATTAGTAGATTGGAAGATATGATGGATTCAAAATGGGGTTTATTACATGGCTGTTTGGTTCGAAACCAGGCTTTCGAACCGATGGTTTCGAATCCGTGGTGGCACGTGTCTTCGTGTGGACGTGGAGCGCACACTTCGCTTCGATCCGGGTTTCGCTCCGAGTTGAATGCTTCGACTCCATATATCTCGGCGCATTCGAACCGATGGAAGACACGTCATCGTGGTTGGTTGACCCAGTGGGTTCGAACTGGAATTCGTGATGGGTTCGAACTGGACTTCGTGATGGGTTCGAACTGGACCTTCGTGATGGGTTCGAACTGGACTTCGTGATGGGTTCGAACTGGACCTCGGTGATGGGTTCGAACTGGACGTCGTGATGGGTTCGAACTGGACCTCGTGATGGGTTCGAACTGGACCTCCGTGATGGGTTCGAACTGGACGTCGTGATGGGTTCGAACTGGACCTCGTGATGGGTTCGAACTGGACCTCCATGATGGGTTCGAACTGGACGTCGTGATGGGTTCGAACTGGACCTCGTGATGGGTTCGAACTGGACCTCCGTGATGGGTTCGAACTGGACCTCGTGATGGGTTCGAACTGGACCTCGTGATGGGTTCGAACTGGACCTCCGTGATGGGTTCGAACTGGACCTCATGATGGGTTCGAACTGGACCTCCGTGATGGGTTCAAACTGGACCTCCGTGATGGGTTCGAACTGGACCTCGTGATGGGTTCGAACTGGACTCGTGATGGGTTCGAACTGGGCAATGTCCATCCCTCTTAACTCGAATCCATCATAACTTGAGCATACGAACTCGGATTGACTTGAAATTTGAAACGTTGGCTTCTACAGCTTTGCTCATCATGTCTTGTCAATTGTGGCCCGTTCCGGACTCGGACAAAATTCATCGATATCCATGGTTATCCTGCAATGCATGGTCAATATTCATGTATAGTAATCATTGATTTTTAGTAAATTTTGGGTATCTCAACTTTGCCAAAAGTTGGGATAACACTTTGCCCCCCAAAACATGCCTTTTTGCAAAAGGTATGTTTTGAACGGTCTTAAATCGAGTGTAATAAATTCATGTTTCATCGATAGCTGCAGTATTATCAATCAAGTTTGTGGCTGTTCGAAGCCAAATCAGCATTGGTTCTTTACGTAGAAATTGAGAATGAAGTTCCGTAGTCTCTCCGGACTATTAATGGCTACTCTGAACCCTTACTAAGCCCATTCTAGACTTAGTGATTGAATAGAAAGATCCTATTACACTCTGGCATTGCCTTCTATCCCCTGCACTCTGGTCCCAGTTAGGACGTATAGCGATGTCATGATCGTTCTAGACCGATCATAGCCTCTCCGGGCTCTTGCTGGATCCCATCCTGTCACTCTCTGGTGAAGGGGAAACAGCGCTTAAGTGAGTTGATCCTGTCGCTCTCCAACGAAGCAACTCACTTCTTGCACTCCGGTTCAGTGTATCTGAACATTAAGCGATGTCTTGGTCGTTCGGTACCGATCATAGCCTCTCCGGGCTCTTGCTGGATCCCATCCTGTCACTCTCCGGTGAAGGGGAAATGGCGCTTAAGTGAGTCGATCCTGTCGCTCTCCGGCGAAGCAACTCACTTCTTGCACTCCGGACCCCACCTCTCCGGGTACGGTCATAAAGCGATCATGTTTATATTGAAATTCAATGTTCATCCTTTGACTCTCCGGTCAAAAGGTTTATTGCAAGAGATTCTAATTTATTTATTAAAATTCGAGTTCTAGATGTTCAATCTCAAACATTAGAAAAAAGCTAAACATTGCCTCTCCGGGCATATCGGTTTACCTCCATCTCAGAGCATGCCTAGGGATCTCTCCGGTTCCCGTACATGTGTAAGTGGAGTAACCGTTTATTCTGAAAATAAATCTAAATAAAATTATTCTACCGAAGTCCAAATCATGGACTTGGCCCTTGCCATCTTTAATCAGTTGATGACGAGTCGTGATCCTGATCCAGGATCGTTCCTGTTAGGTGGAGGCGGTAGTCGTTCAGGTCTTGCTGCCGTTGTCCGTTCTCTGACAAATTGTGGCAATCTACCACCCCTGGCATGTTCTACCACCTCATCCTTTAGGTGGCGGCATTCATCTGTGGTGTGCCCATCCAGCTCATGGAATAGGCAGTATTTTCCAGTCCTGCGCTCCCGCTCAGTGGGATCCCTTATAGGTGGCTTTCGATAGGGGAGTTGCCCCCGGGTTTCAGTGTAGATTCCTTTTAGGCCTGCAGTTAGATCTGTGTACTGCCTAAATCTTGGTTGTCGGAATTTCTTCCGTTTATCAGGACCATCACGCCTGTCATCCTGTTTCCTTTTTCCCTTGTCCGCTTCGGACTAATCTCGGGAGGTTCCTTCGTTTTGCGCGGCATTTGTTTCCAGCCTCTCGGCTCGTGATTCTTCCAATCGGATGAACTTTTCAGCCTTATGAAAGAATTCTCCAAGATCCTGCGGTGGATCTTTATTCAGAGAATCTTTAAATTTGGTGCCCTCCGCGACTCCTGCCACCGCCGCCATCAAAATCATTGATGGATCCGGGCGATCTACACAAGTCACTGTTACATTGAATCTTAGTAGAAAATCTTTTATGGACTCTCCGGTCCTTTGCTTGATCGAAGCTAAAGTCATCACACTCTTGGGTCGCGTCACATGGACCCTAAACTGTCTCATGAAGCAGTCAACAAGCTCGCTCCATGTCCTGATTGATCCGGTCTCTAGTTGCCTGAACCATAGTGCAGCTAAATCTGATAAATATAGAGGGAAGCATCGTGCCATCACTTCCTCGGATGCCCCCAGCACTTCCATGTGCCTGATGTATCTGGTAATATGCATGGTCGGGTCTGATCTCCCGTCATAAGGTTCTAGCGCTGGTAGTTTGAACTTTGGAGGGTTCCTTGCGTTTCAGATGTTTGGAGTGAATGGACTCCGACTAACTTCTTCCAGACCTCCGCTAGGCAATCCTCCTCTCATGATTCTTCGCATGAGGCCAATCATTCTCTCGTCTCCTTCCAGTGGTTGACCTTTTGTTAAACTTCTATCCTGCCCCCCGAGCATTGAAGGGAATTCTGGTACGTATTCTTCTGGTGGCTCGTTAGCGTAAGCATTGGCTCCAGTCTGTTGAGCTCTGTCTGTTGGTCTTCCAGTATCGGACCTTGAGGGTCTGCCCCCAAGGCCTTGTTGACCACCTTCAACTCCTGTATTCTGGTCTTGGACCTGACCTTCATTGGCTTTGCTATCCTGATTCCTTGTCCCGCACTCGTAGCCGTTGTAGTTGGTTCAAGGTTTTGCATGTTCGCTGCCCTCATTTGCTCGAGGAAATTTTGCAGCATCTCCTGTTGACTCTTCATCATGCTTTCGCGTAATGAATTAGCCATAGCCTCCATCTCGTCTCTAGTGATGTAGACGGAAGCTTGTCCTTCTCCTGATCCTGAGGATACTTCTTGGCTTCCTCCTTGTTGGCTCCTATCAACTCTTTGTCTTGTTTGTCAAGTCATTGCTTCTGAATTGGAATTCTTTAAACTTTCGAATCTGAATTCTGAATCAGTTGCAGCGGGTGCTAGTCCTTCTTAGTGAAAGCACCAAAGTGTTTGCACCAAAATTGGTCACAACACTCTTCGGGAGTCGTTGAAGAGATAACAATCAATAGTATGAACTGAATATGAATATTATCTAACAAAAACTCCAATCAACAGTAGAGAAAATGCGTAGACAAGCGATTTATAGTGGTTCGGCGTGTCGCCTACGTCCACTGTGAAGTTTTTTGATGTTTTATTGATTCTCTTTCAATGTTTACAAGTTGTTACAGCGATCAACAGCAAGTTACAACTGGAAATTCGAAATCAACAGTGAAATTATGATGGAGATGTCAATCCGGCAGAGTCTGGGCGCTTTAGAGTAAGGAGATCCCGAAGAAGTCCCTTTTCTGTTGGCCTTGGAGCTCTATTTATAGGCGTAGGCTGCTGGTATCTTGGTGAAAACTCGGGAGACCACTTCTGGCACGTGAGGGGGCCCACACGTACGGTCTCGGGAAGTTTGGGCCCACTTTGGCATCGGTTCGAACTCCATTCGAACCGATCAAGAATTCATCCAATCGAGGTGAAATTTGGCGTGGACATTCTTCAACATGTATGCAAACATCTGTGAAAGTTTCATTGCATTTGGATCAGTAGGCTAGGAGATATGTTGGGTTCGAAATAGACATCACGGCAAGGCTGTTTGATTCGAACCCATGGTCTCGAAACGATGGTTTCGAACCCAGTGTGGCACGCGACTTCGTGGTGACGTGGAGCGCAAGTTTCGAATCGATCCGGACTTCTCTCCGTGTTGACCGCTTCGACTCCATGTATCTCGGCTATTTCGAACCGATGGAAGACACGTGGGTTGACCCAGTGGGTTCGAACAAGGCAACGCAGGATGGGTTCGAACATGGCTCCGTGATGGTTTCGAACGTGGCTTCTGCGATGGGTTCGAAGATGGCACTGTGATGGGTTCGAACGTAACATGTCGATGGGTTCGAAGCATGCTTGTCTGGTGGTTTCGAAGTTAGGTCGTGGAACATGGATTCGAAACAGCTACTCTCTGATAGATTCGAAGTCCATTGTTATGGACTTGGTAGGTATGGACCTGATGGTTTCGAAACCGAGGCATCGCGAGGGTTTCGAAGATGATGGTTTCGAACAGGAGCGCTCCGATGGATTCGAAGTTGAGGGATTCGAAGGTGATGGTTTCGAACCGTTGACAAATGATGGGTTCGAAACCCGGGCTTTCCCCTTCAAATTGAATTGATCATAACTCGAGCGTATGATCTCGGATTGCCTTGAAATTTGAAATGCTGACTCCTGTAGTCTTTCTTGCCGTGTCCTATCAATTGTGGCTCATTCTGGACTCGGATAAAATTCAGTGATATCCATGGCTAAAGGAAGTACGATCAACCTCTGAGGCGAACTGTCCTTCGTTTTCGATCAATCTTTTGGTATCGCGGCTTTGCCAAAAAGCGGGATAACAAATGCCAAAAAAGGACAACCCGAATCTCAATCGGGTCTCGTATGTTTTTTACCCTTCGTTTTTCGACACGTGGATTTTTACGGTAAAACAGGATTACGGTGCCCCGTCTTCGACTTCCCATCACTGAAGAGTGGTGCACCATGGTACTATTCCGTTTCAAATCCATGCACGCATTTCTAAAGGTCGTACGACACTGTTTTGCCATTTCGGATGGATGTTGCACCTTGCACCGTGGATGTTGCACCCTATAGATATCGATTATTCGGACGACCATAACTTCTGGCTCGTTTAGAGTTACGGGTGCCATAACCTGTCAAAACGAAGGCCTCTATGAGTTCTACGTCTTTGACAGATTTCAGCCGCCAACGGATAGATTGATGCCCAAAAAGGACAACCCGAATCTCAATCGGGTCTCGAAAGTTCTTTACCCTTCGTTTTTTCGACACGTGGATTTTTACGGAAAACGAGGATAACGGTGGCTGGTCTTCGATTTACCATCGCTGGAGAGTGGTCCGCCATGGTACTGTTCCATTTCAAATCCATGCACGCATTTCGAAAAGTCGTACGGCACTGTTTCGCCATTTCGGACGGATGTTGCACCTTGCACCGCGGATGTTGCACCCTGTAGATATCGATTATTCGGACGGCCATAACTTCTGGCTCGTTTAGAGTTACGGGAGCCATAGCCTGTCAAAACGAAGGCCTCGATGAGTTCTACGGGTTTGACAGCTTTCAGCCGTCAACTGATAGATTAATGCCCAAAAAGGACAACCCGAATCTCAATCGGGTCTCGTAAGTTTTTTACCCTTCGTTTTTTCGACACGTGGATTTTTACGGTAAAACGGGATTACGGTGCCCCGTCTTCGACTTTCCATCGCTGAAGAGTGGTGCACCATGGTACTGTTCCATTTCAAATCCACGCACGCATTTCTAAAGGTCGTATGGCACTGTTTCGCCATTTCGAACGGATGTTGCACCTTGCACCGTGGATGTTGCACCCTGCAGATATCGATTATTCGGACAGCAATAACTTCTGGCACGTTTAGAGTAACGGGAGCCATAACCTGTCAAAACGAAGGCCTCGATATGTTCTACGGCTTTGACAGCTTTCAGCCGTCAACGGATAGATTAATGTTATAAAAGGACAACCCGAATCTCAATCGGGTCTGTAAGTTTTTTACCCTTCATTTTTTTGACACGTGGATTTTTACGGTAAAACGGGATTACTGTGGCTGGTCTTCGATTTACCATCGCTGGAGAGTGGTGCACCATGGTACTGTTCCGCTTTAAATACATGCACGCATTTCTAATGGTCGTACGGCACTGTTTCGCCATTTCTGACGGATGTTGCACCTTGCACCGTGGATGTTGCACCCTGTAGATATCGATTATTCGGACGGCCATAACTTCTGGCTCGTTTAGAGTTACGGGAGCCACAACCTGTCAAAACGAAGGCCTCGATGAGTTCTACGGCTTTGATAGCTTTCAGCCGTCAACGGATAGATTAATGCCCAAAAAGGACAACCCGAATCTCAATCGGGTCTCGTAAGTTTTTTACCCTTCGTTTTTTCAACACGTGGATTTTTACGGTAAAACGGGATTACCGTGGCCCGTCTTCGACTTTCCATCTCTGGAGAGTGGTGCACCATGGTACTGTTCCCTTTCAAATCCATGCACGTATTTCTAAAAGTCGTACGGCACTGTTTCGCCATTTCGGACGGATGTTGCACCTTGCACCGTGGATGTGGCACCCTGTAGATATCGATTATTCGGACGACCATAAATTCTGGCTCGTTTAGAGTTACGGGAGCCATAACCGGTCAAAACGAAGGCCTCGATGAGTTCTACGTCTTTGACAGATTTCAGCCGTCAACGGAAAAATTGATGCCCAAAAAGGACAACCCGAATCTCAATCGGGTCTCGTAAGTTCTTTACCCTTCGTTTTTTCGACACGTGGATTTTTACGGAAAACGAAGATTACGGTGGCTGGTCTTCGATTTACCATCGATGGAGAGTGGTCCACCATGGTACTGTTCCGTTTCAAATCCATGCACGCATTTCGAAAAGTCGTACGGCACTGTTTCGCCATTTCGGACGGATGTTGCACCTTGCACCGTGGATGTTGCACCCTGTAGATATCGATTATTCGGACGGCCAAAACTTATGGCTCGTTTAGAGTTACGGGAGCCATTACCTGTCAAAACGAAGGCCTCAATATGTTCTACGGCTTTGATAGCTTTCAGCCGTCAACGGATAGATTAATGCCCAAAAAGGACAACCCGAATCTCAATCGGGTCTGTAAGTTTTTTACCCTTCGTTTTTTTGACACGTGGATTTTTACGGTAAAACGGGATTACGGTGGCGGGTCTTCGATTTACCATCGTTGGAGAGTGGTGCACCATTGTACTATTCCGTTTCAAATTCATGCACGCATTTATAATGGTCGTACGGCACTGTTTCGCCATTTCGGCCGGATGTTGCACCTCGCACCGTGGATGTTGCACCCTGCAGATATCGATTATTCGGACGGCCATAACTTCAGGCTCGTTTAGAGTTACGGGAGCCATAACCTGTCAAATCGAAGGCCTTGATGAGTTCTACGGCTTTGACAGCTTTCATCCGTCAACTGATAGATTAATGCCCAAAAAGGACAACCCGAATCTCAATCGGGTCTCGTAAGTTTTTTACCCTTCGTTTTTTCGACACGTGGATTTTTACGGTAAAACGGGATTACGTTGCCCCGTCTTCGACTTCCCATCCCTGAAGAGTGGTGTACCATGGTACTGTTCCGTTTCAAATCCATGCACGCATTTCTAAAGGTCGTACGGCAGTGTTTCGCCATTTTGGACGGATGTTGCACCTTGCACCGTGAATGTTGCACCCTATAGATATCGATTATTCGGACGGCCATAACTTCTGGCTCGTTTAGAGTTACGGGAGCCAAAACCTGTCAAAACGAAGGTCTCGATGAGTTATACGGCTTTGACAGCTTTTAGTCGTCAACGGACAGATTAATGCCCAAAAAGGACAACCCGAATCTCAATCGGGTCTCGTATGTTTTTTACCCTTCATTTTTTCGACACGTGGATTTTTACGGTAAAACGGGATTACCGTGGCCCGTCTTCGACTTCCCATTGCTGGAGAGTGGTGCACCATGGTACTGTTCCGTTTCAAATCCATGCACGTATTTCTAAAAGTCGTACGACACTGTTTCGCCATTTCGGACGGATGTTGCACCTTGCACCGTGGATGTTGCATCCTGTAGATATCGATTATTCGGACGGCCATAACTTCTGGCTCGTTTAGAGTTACGGGAGCCATAACCTGTCAAAACGAAGCCTCGATGAGTTCTACGGCTTTGACAGCTTTCAGCCGTCAACGGATAAATTAATGCCAAAAAAGGACAACCCGAATCTCAATCGGGTCTCGTATGTTTTTTACCCTTCGTTTTTCGACACGTGGATTTTTACGGTAAAACAGGATTACGGTGCCCCGTCTTCGACTTCCCATCACTGAAGAGTGGTGCACCATGGTACTATTCCGTTTCAAATCCATGCACGCATTTCTAAAGGTCGTACGGCACTGTTTCGCCATTTCGGATGGATGTTGCACCTTGCACCGTGGATGTTGCACCCTATAGATATCGATTATTCGGACGACCATAACTTCTGGCTCGTTTAGAGTTACGGGTGCCATAACCTGTCAAAACGAAGGCCTTTATGAGTTCTACGTCTTTGACAGATTTCAGCCGCCAACGGATAGAATGATGCCCAAAAAGGACAACCCGAATCTCAATCGGGTCTCGAAAGTTCTTTACCCTTCGTTTTTTCGACACGTGGATTTTTACGGGAAACGAGGATTACGGTGGCTGGTCTTCGATTTACCATCGCTGGAGAGTGGTCCGCCATAGTACTGTTCCATTTCAAATCCATGCACGCATTTCGAAAAGTCGTACGGCACTGTTTCGCCATTTCGGACGGATGTTGCACCTTGCACCGCGGATGTTGCACCCTGTAGATATCGATTATTCGGACGGCCATAACTTCTGGCTCGTTTAGAGTTACGGGAGCCATAGCCTGTCAAAACGAAGGCCTCGATGAGTTCTACGGGTTTGACAGCTTTCAGCCGTCAACTGATAGATTAATGCCCAAAAAGGACAACCCGAATCTCAATCGGGTCTCGTAAGTTTTATACCCTTCGTTTTTTCGACACGTGGATTTTTACGGTAAAACGGGATTACGGTGCCCCGTCTTCGACTTCCCATCGCTGAAGAGTGGTGCACCATGGTACTGTTCCATTTCAAATCCACGCACGCATTTCTAAAGGTCGTATGGCACTGTTTCGCCATTTCGAATGGATGTTGCACCTTGCACCGTGGATGTTGCACCCTGCAGATATCGATTATTCGGACGGCAATAACTTCTGGCACGTTTAGAGTAACGGGAGCCATAACCTGTCAAAACGAAGGCCTCGATATGTTCTACGGCTTTGACAGCTTTCAGCCTTCAACGGATAGATTAATGTTCAAAAAGGACAACCCGAATCTCAATCGGGTCTGTAAGTTTTTTACCCTTCATTTTTTTGACACGTGGATTTTTACGGTAAAACGGGATACTGTGGCTGGTCTTCGATTTACCATCGCTGGAGAGTGGTGCACCATGGTACTGTTCCGCTTTAAATACATGCACGCATTTCTAATTGTCGTACGGCACTGTTTCGCCATTTCTGACGGATGTTGCACCTTGCACCGTGGATGTTGCACCCTGTAGATATCGATTATTCGGACGGCCATAACTTCTGGCTCGTTTAGAGTTACGGGAGCCACAACCTGTCAAAACGAAGGCCTCGATGAGTTCTACGGCTTTGATAGTTTTCAGCCGTCAACGGATAGATTAATGCCCAAAAAGGACAACCCGAATCTCAATCGGGTCTCGTAAGTTTTTTACCCTTCGTTTTTTCAACACGTGGATTTTTACGGTAAAACGGGATTACCGTGGCCCGTCTTCGACTTTCCATCTCTGGAGAGTGGTGCACCATGGTACTGTTCCCTTTCAAATCCATGCACGTATTTCTAAAAGTCGTACGGCACTGTTTCGCCATTTCGGACGGATGTTGCACCTTGCACCGTGGATGTGGCACCCTGTAGATATCGATTATTCGGACGGCCATAAATTCTGGCTCGTTTAGAGTTACGGGAGCCATAACCGGTCAAAACGAAGGCCTCGATGAGTTCTACGTCTTTGACAGATTTCAGCCGTCAACGGAAAAATTGATGCCCAAAAAGGACAACCCGAATCTCAATCGGGTCTCGTAAGTTCTTTACCCTTCGTTTTTTCGACACGTGGATTTTTACGGAAAACGAAGATTACGGTGGCTGGTCTTCGATTTACCATCGATGGAGAGTGGTCCACCATGGTACTGTTCCGTTTCAAATCCATGCACGCATTTCGAAAAGTCGTACGGCACTGTTTCGCCATTTCGGACGGATGTTGCACCTTGCACCGTGGATGTTGCACCTTATAGATATTGATTATTCGGACGGCTATAACTTCTGGGTCGTTTAGAGTTACGGGAGCCATAACCTGTCAAAACGAAGGCCTCGATAAGTTCAACCGCTTTGACAGCTTTCAGCCATCAACGGATAGATTAATGCCCAAAAAGGACAACCCGAATCTCAATCGGGTCTCGTAAGTTTTTTACCCTTGGTTTTTTCGACACGTGAATTTTTACGGTAAAACGGGATTACCGTGGCCCGTCTTCGACTTCCCATCGCTGGAGAGTGGTGCACCATGGTACTGTTCCATTTCAAATCCATGCACGCATTTCTGAAAGTCGTACGGCACTGTGTCGCCATTTCGGACGGATGTTGCACCTTGCACCGTGGATGTTGCACCCTGTAGATATCGATTATTCGGACGACCATAACTTCTGGCTCGTTTAGAGTTAGGGAGCCAGAGTCTGTCAAAACGAAGGCCACGATGAGTTCTACGGCTTTGACAGCTTTCAGCCGTCAACATATAGATTAATGCCCAAAAAGGACAACCCGAATCTCAATCGGGTCTCGTAAGTTTTTTACCCTTCGTTTTTTCGACACGTGGATTTTTACGGTATAACGGGATTACGGTGTCCCGTCTTCGACTTCCCATCGCTGAAGAGTGGTTCACCATGGTACTGTTCCGTTTCAAATCCATGCACGCATTTCTAAAGGTCGTATGGCACTGTTTCGCCATTTCGGACGGATGTTGCACCTTGCACCGTTGATGTTGCACCCTATAGATATCGATTATTCGGACGGCCATAACTTCTGGCTCGTTTAGAGTTACGGGAGCCATAACCTGTAAAAACGAAGGCCTCGATATGTTCTACGGCTTTGACAGCTTTCAGCCTTCAACGGATAGATTAATGCCCAAAAAGGACAACCCGAATCTCAATCGGGTCTCGTAAGTTTTTTACCCTTCGTTTTTTCGACATGTGGATTTTTACGGTAAAACAGGATTACGGTGCCCCATTGTAACGACCCGTATTTTACGTGTCGACATCGTAGAATTCCCATGTCATTAGTGTTGTTTATGTTCTCCTTAGCCTAACTCGTATAGGAAGTTAACTCGGTTGCACGAGTTAAGGGCTAGGTCGTGTGCGAGCTAGTGGGTTAGTGAGTTAGCATAGCTAACGAGTTAGCGTGTTAGCAAGTTAAGAAAGGTAGTGGCTTAAGGGTTGTGCGAGTCACGGCTTATAGTGTTTGGCCGAGTTAAGATAGTATGCGACTCAGTGGGTTGCGACTTAGTGATGTTGCCGACTTAAGGTATAGAGACTTAGGAAAAACCTAACCGACCTATAGGTGGAGCGACTTAAGGAACCAACGGCTTAAGGGATGCCGACTCATGGGTTAGCGGCTTAAGGGGTTAAGGCTTAGGTCGTGGGTAGTTGAGTCGGCAGGGTCTTGAGTCGTAAGTCGTTGGAACTTAGGCTTGGGCTTGAGTCGTGTGTGTCTTAGGTCGTGTAGCCCTACTAAGTCGTAACTCGTAGCATAGTTGAGTCGTGTGGTAGATAAGTCGTTGGGTCGGCAAAATGTGACTCGGGGTTGAGTTAGGCCGTTAGTGTCTTAGTTGGGTCTGCCTTGGGTTAAGTCGCGTGAGCGACTTAGAGTTATTGCTGCCGTGTGCGTATCTGTGTTGAGCATGTGTCGGTAGGTTAGCTTGAGTCGTGGACGACTCATGGATAAGTCGGCGGCGAGTCAGAGGGAGACGACTTAAGGGCGGCCGAGTCAGGGGATTTTCTGCCTATAAATAGAGGGCTTTGGCTCACTTTTTGGCACCAGTTTTTGAAGCGACGAAGTGCTGCCATTTTGAGAGCTCGACTACAACATTTCTTCATCTCCTTTTCTTCATTCCAATCTAGTTCTAACATCCATCCAAGATCGAGGATCTAGGTTGAAGGTCGAAGAGCCAAAGTTGAAGATCTTCATCCAACGAAGCTAGATTTCATCGTTTTAAGCGGGACTTCGACGAATCAAGCTTAATCTTCGCTGTCCAGATCTGAAGTTGTTAGTTTTTGAAGTGTTTGGGTGATTTGGTGAGTGGTGGTTATCTCTCACGCGGATCCAAAGGAGTATATTGGATTGGTGGTTTGTTGGAGTGTTGTAGATAGTGATTTTATGCATTTTTCCTTAGATCCAAATGTAGATCCATTACTTATGAAGATGTTTACTTTTGCAAGATCATTTACCAAGTTGTAGAGATAAAACCCCATGATTTATATTTGTTAGATCTGTGCTAAAAGCCCATGATTCATGTATGTTAGATCTATGCTCATTTATTTACGGAATTGCCATTGTAATTATAAATGCCTATTTGGATCATGTTTGATTACTTGATTGTCTATTTAGATCTTGTTGAATGATTGATTGCTTGGATTAATGTTTGATTTGATTGATTAGTTGATCGATTACTTGACTTGGGCAAGTATGGTTGATGGTGATTCAAAAGTCAAGTGGAAAGGCTCTTGAATAAGGAAAAGCTGCCTGTGGCATATGAAGCGGATGTGGAAGCTCATATGGATAGATTCGATGATGAAGGACTTTGCCATGATGCGACGAGGCAAAACATGATATGGAGATGGGACTTTGATATGATGAGGCAAAGTATGATGTTGAGATGGGACGGGTCGTGATGACGTTCCAAGCACGGGTCACGACGACGTGCGAAGATATGTTGATAGCTCGGTGATGCGGTCCGAGTTTGTGTGGATAATGGTTAGCTTGAGGGGCGCTTGAGCTAGTGTGGAAATAGTCGTCTAGGAGGATGACTAGGAGGCTAAGATCTCATCGTTGTTGAAGGTTCTAGCATACTCAAAGCAAGGGTACGTTGGGACGGGTCACGATGACGTTCCAGGCACGGGTCACGATGACGTGCTAGTACTCTGGGCTGATGCGTTCGGCTTAGGCACGGGTCACGATGACGTGTGGAGTTATGTCTAAAACCGGGGCTACCATTAGCCCTTGACAGGTGGTCATTCAACTAACGGTGAAATCAAGGCAATGATAACAGTGATAGCCAGAGTCATGGATGTTTGGTTGTATCATCATTCGGTCTCAAGAGCGGTGTTTTCTGGGTGCTTATCTGATCTTGGTTTAGGCCTTGGGGGTTTGTATTTGGAAAACATCGACCTACACTCGAGTGATTATTGCTTTACTTTAATTCTCTGCTATATTATGCTTACTTCTCCTTAGTGTGTGTCTGGGGGCCATCACTGTAGAAAGAGGTGGAGTGGGATGGTTTGGTTCCTATTCCTTTTATCCCTTATGCTCTTTTGGTATGTTTGATAGTTGATTTACTGCTCACTAGGACTTAGTCTGACTCAAGGTTTTATGTCTCCTCTTATTACCTTGGGTTGTTCATCCATGTTGGGATGGGCAGACTAGGTAGCAGGTGACAGGTGCTGTTCTTGGAGATCTACGCTGACGATGACGAAGACGAGCAGGAGGCTTTTGCGTATTATTTTTATATTATATGTACTGGGTGTTCCGCTGCTGTTTTTGTTTGAGTGTTATGTAGTGAGGCTTTGACGTATGGATGATTCACATGTTTGTATAAACTACTATGATGCTTATATGATGATTTTTTTTCTGTTATGGAGCTTCACTATATATTTCTCTATTGTATTTTATCCTTGCGCTGTGAGTTATACGATAGATTCTACGATGTTTGTTCTACCTTGACGGTCACCCATGGCTGCCTGGCACACCTTCAGCGCACCATTCCCTTGTTTCCGTGCGGGAGTCATGGGTGGTCGTCACATTTGGTATCAGAGCTTTGGTTAATCGATTTTAGCCAACGCTCGCTGACGTAACTACGTAAGAGAGACGTAATTGTATTTTGATGGATGATTACTATATATAATATAGTAGTTTAGATGGATTTGAACTCCTTATGTAGTTGTTTCTCAAGGTGTTCTAAATCATTGCTTTTTGTAGATAATAAGGATGAGTCGAAGCGAGAGACAAGCTGCGAGGGAAAGCCGTGCTGCTAGGGAAGCTGTTGATTATGCTCCTATGTTTGAGGCCATGATGACTTCGATCATGAGAAGGATACCAGCTTCCGGATCATCAGTGGATGTGGGAGTTCAAGTTCAAGCTCCAAGACCGGTGGATTTTGCTAAGCTTTGCAAGGACTATACTTCTCTAGGAGGAAAGGTTTTCTTGGGAACGGAATCGACCATTGAAGTGCAGAGATGGATTGATGCTTGTCGAAGGATTTTTGGTGATTCGGGAATTGAGGATGCAACTAAGAGGAAGCTTGCATCGAGACAGCTTCAAGGGAGAGCTTCGGATTGGTGGAACTCTATCACCATCGATACTCTAGAAGAAGAGATTACTTGAGAGCAATTACAAGCTAGATTTGAAGCTAAGTTCATCTCTACAGCTCAGAAATCTGTTTTTTTCAAGAAGTTTGTAGAGCTCAAGCAAGGTGGGAGATCGGTTCTTGAGTATGTTTCTGAGTTTGAGGCTTTGTCCAAGTATGCCAGATCGTATATTGAGTCTCCCTACCAGAAAAACGAGAAGTTTGTGACAGGCTTGGACGCTTATCTTGGGAGGCAATTGGTGGATCATTTGGATGACCCATTTGAGAAGCTTGTGGAGAATGCTCTCAGGCATGAGAGCTTGTTTCCTAAGGAAAGTTCTGTCGTTGCTGTAACCAGGGAAGAGTCTAAACCGCAGCAGGGTGGGAACAAGAAAAGGAAGCAGCAACAACAGAAGGGTAAGGATGGCCAGAAGAAGCCAAAGGGTGAAGTGACCTGCTACAACTGCCGACAGAAGGGTCATCTTTCCCGGGATTGCAAGAATCCAAATGTGCAGTTGAAGTGCCACAACTGTGATAAGCGGGGACATATCAAGAAGGACTGTCCAGAACAGAGGAAAGATAGGCAGATTGTGCAAGCTTATGCTTTGGGAGCTGTGCCGTCATCTTCAAAAGCTCCTACTGCGGAAGAGAAGGGGAAGAGTGTGGTGGTTCAAGGTACTCTTTCCATTTGTGGTGTTCCAGTTAGAGTGTTGTTTGATACTGGGGCGTCGCATTCGTTTGTTTGTGATGATTTGGTAGGCCGGTTAGGTTTGGAACCGGATATTGTTGATAGACCATTGGTTGTGACTAATCCAGTTGGTGGTTCGTCATGTTTGTGTATGATATGCCATGGTCTAGTTGTGTCGAGTCATGATTGCTCTTTTGTTTGTGATTGCTTTGTTCTGAACTTTGCGGGGTTCAGAATTATTTTGGGAATGGACTGGCTTAGGAAGTATGCGGCAAGGATTGATTGTGAGAGGCTGGAGGTGATAGTCGGGAATGTGGAAGGGCGAAAGGTTGTGATACGATGTAAGCATGAAGAAGGCGTCTTCATGAGCTTCATGTATTCGCTGGTTGTTCCACGGGATGGACTGTCATCGGTGCCTGTTGTGAATGGATTTGAGGATGTCTTTGACGAGGTCAAAGGGTTACCGCCGCATAGGGAGATCGAGTTTCGTATCGATCTAGTTGAGGGAGCCAGACCTGTTGTGATGCCTCTTAGGCGGATAGCGCCTAGGGAGCAGCAAGAGTTGAGGTGCAAGTTGATGACCTTTTGCAGAAAGGATTCATTCGGCGTAGTGTGTCCGAATGGGGTGCACCAGTTGTGTTCGCAACCAAAGCGGATGGATCGTTGAGGTTGTGTGTCGATTATCGTGAGCTGAATAAAGTGACTAAGAAGAACAAGTATCCATTGCCGAGAATAGATGACTTGTTTGATCAGCTTCACGAAGCAAAGGTGTTTTCTCAGATGGATTTGGCAACGAGATTTCACCAGTTGAGAGTGGCAAAGGATAGTGTGCCGAAGACTGCTTTTAGGACAACATCCGATTTTTATGAGTGGCTGGTAATGCCATTTGGATTGACTAACGCACCAGCATATTTTGTGGATCTTATGAATAGAGTGTTCAGAGATCAGTTGAATAAGTTCGTGCTTGTGTTCGTGGATGATATTCTGATTTATTCCAGAACTGAGGAGGAACACAAGACACACTTGCGTATTGTTTTGGAAATCTTGCGAAAACATCAGCTGAAGGCTAAGTTTTCGAAGTGTCACTTCTGGAAGAGTGAAGTAAGGTTCTTAGGCCATGTTATCTCTGGAAATGGGATAGCGGTTGATCCCGCTAAGGTGGCAGCGATCCAGGATTGGGATAGACCTAAGAATGCATCCGATGTGAGAAGCTTTCTTGGATTAGCAGGATATTATCGTCGGTTTATCAAAGACTTTTCCAAGATAGCTGCACCGGTAACAGGATTGACGAAGAAGAACCAAGTGTTCAGATGGGATGATAAGTGTGAGCAAGCTTTCGTAATCCTGAAAAAGCGACTAACAAGTGCTCCTGTTTTAACTATTCCAAGTGGGAATGATGAGATGGTGGTTTACACCGATGCATGTGGTACTGGACTGGGAGCAGTGCTAATGCAGAAGGATAAAGTTGTTGCGTATGCAAGCCGACAACTGAAGCCGCATGAAAGGAATTACCCGACTCATGATTTGGAGTTAGCGGCGATTGTGTTTGCTTTGAAGATGTGGAGACATTATCTGTTGGGAGTTCGATTCGAGTTGTTTACGGATCATAAGTCATTGAAGTATCTGTTCTCCCAAAAGAATTTGAATCTTCGACAACAAAGGTGGCTAGAGTTTTTAGCATCATATGACTTTGGTATAGCCTATACTCTGGGAAAAGGTAACGCAGTGGCAGATGCGTTGAGTCGAAGACATGCAGGATTGGGAGCCATGTTTTCGGAATGGAAGAGTCTTGAGTATTTGGCTGAGTTTGACTTCAGACCTAGATGTGAATTGGAACCTGAGATGTTGGCAAACTTATCGATAAGACCTACTCTTATGGAGAGAATTGGCGAGAGCCAAAAGTGAGATGATAAGCTTGTCAAGATTATCCGAGATTTGGAATCTGGATTGAATCCAGAAAAGGATAAAGGATATAAGGTCGATCGAGAGGGTTGGCTTCGGAAACAAGGACGACTGGTTGTTTCTGATATAGATGGATTGAGAGATGAAGTTCTGAGGGAAAGTCATCACTCGAAGTTGACAATTCATCCAGGTGGAAATAAGATGTATCGGGATATGAAGAGAACCTACTACTGGAAAGGTATGAAGAAGGATGTTGGAAGTTTTGTTTCCAAGTGTATGAACTGCCAGTTGGTGAAAGCTGAGCAGAAGAAGCCCAGTGGATTACTTCAGCCATTAGAGGTTCCTACATGGAAGTGGGAGCAAGTGTCGATGGATTTTATCGATGGCCTAACTAGAACCAAGGCGGGAAATGAAGGGATCTGGGTCATAGTAGATCGGTTGACCAAGAGTGCAAGGTTCATTCCTGTTCGATCAACTAGGACTGCATCGAAGTTGGCTGAGTTGTATGTTAAGTGGATAGTTCGATTCCATGGCATTCCGAAGAGTATAGTGAGCGATCGAGACCCATTGTTCACTAGTGGATTTTGGAAGAGCTTCCAGGAAGTTTTAGGAACTGAGTTGTGTTTGAGTACAGCTTATCACCCTCAAACAGATGGTCAGACTGAGAGAGTCAACCGAGTTTTGGAAGATCTTCTCAGAGCTTATGTTTTGGACTTCGGAGGATCATGGGAAGATCATCTTCATTTGGTGGAATTTGCATACAATAACAGTTATCAGTCGAGTATTGGTATGGCACCATATGAGGCATTATATGGAAGACCGTGTAACTCTCCGACATGTTGGTTGGAAACTGGAGAAAAGATGATACTTGGGCCAGAAATGATTCGTCAGAGTTCGGGTTGTATAGAGATCATTCGGCAACTAATGAAGGCAGCCCAAGATCGTCAGAAAAGTTATGCCGATAATCGTCGTAAGGATTTGGAATTCGACGTAGGGGATATGGTTTTTGTGAAGATTTCTCCTCTGAAGAATGTTATTAGATTCGGGAAGAAAGGAAAATTGACTCCGAGATTTGTTGGACCATTCCCGATCATCGAGCGAATTGGGAAGCTCGCTTATAGATTGGAGTTACCGGAAAAGATGACGGGAGTGCACAATGTTTTTCATGTATCGTATCTAGGGAAGTATGTGCACGACCCAACTACAATAGTTTCTGCTGATAGCTGTGAAGATTTAGAGGTTGATCCAGTAGTTACGAAACCTCGTAAGCCGCTTCGTTTTGTTAAAACCGACACGAAACAGCTTAGGAGGAAGACGATTACGTTGCTCAAGATACAATGGAGTGATGATGTTAACGACTGTACATGGGAGGAGCAAGGGAGGATGAAGGCAGTTCATCCTGAACTCTTCGAGGTATGGCCCTAAGGTGTTGTGACATCTCATGAATTTGTAGCTTGTTCTAAGTCTTAGAATTCTACATGCTAGGTTAGAATTGGATGCATGGTTTGTTGATTGCTATGGATGGTAGGCATGCAGAATAGTTTTGATTACTGTTGTTTGCTTGGAATTTCGAGGGCGAAATTCCTAAGGGAGAGAGAATGTAACGAACCGTATTTTACGTGTCGACATCGTAGAATTCCCATGTCATTAGTGTTGTTTATGTTCTCCTTAGCCTAACTCGTATGGGAAGTTAACTCGGTTGCACTAGTTAAGGGATAGGTCGTGTGCGAGCTAGTGGGTTAGTGAGTTTGCATAGCTAACGAGTTAGCGTGTTAGTAAGTTAAGAAAGGTAGTGGCTTAAGGGTTGTGCGAGTCACGGCTTATAGTGTTTGGCCGAGTTAAGATAGTATGCGACTCAGTGGGTTGCGACTTAGTGATATTGCCGACTTAAGGTATAGCGACTTAGGAAAAACCTGACCAACCTATAGGTGGAGCGACTTAAGGAACCAACGGCTTAAGGGATGCCGACTCATGGGTTAGCGGCTTAAGGGGTTAAGGCTTAGGTCGTGGGTAGTTGAGTCGGCAGGGTCTTGAGTCGTAAGTCATTGGAACTTAGGCTTGGGCTTGAGTCGTGTGTGTCTTAGGTCGTGTAGCCCTACTAAGTCGTAAGTCGTAGCATAGTTGAGTCGTGTGGTAGATAAGTCGTTGGGTCGGCAGAATGTGACTCGGGGTTGAGTTAGGCCGTTAGTGTCTTAGTTGGGTCGGCCTTGGGTTAAGTCGCGTGAGCGACTTAGAGTTAGTGCTGCCGTGTGCGTATCTGTGTTGAGCATGTGTCGGTAGGTTAGCTTGAGTCGTGGACGACTCATGGATAAGTCGGCGGCGAGTCAAAGGGGGACGACTTAAGGGCGGCCGATTCAGGGGATTTTCTGCCTATAAATAGAGGGCTTTGGCTCACTTTTTGGCACCAGTTTTCGAAGCGACGAAGTGCTGCCATTTTGAGAGCTCGACTACAACATTTCTTCATCTCCTTTTCTCCATTACAATCTAGTTTTAACATCCATCCAAGATCGAGGATCTAGGTTGAATGTTGAAGAGTCAAAGTTGAAGATCTTCATCCAACGAAGCTAGATTTCATCGTTTTAAGCGGGACTTCGACGAATCAAGCTTGAATCTTCGCTGTCCAGATCTGAAGTTGTTAGTTTTTGAAGTGTTTGGGTGATTTGGTGAGTGGTGGTTATCTCTCACGCGGATCCAAAGGAGTATATTGGATTGGTGGTTTGTTGGAGTGTTGTAGATAGTGATTTTATGCATTTTTCCTTAGATCCAAATGTAGATCCATTACTTATGAAGATGTTTACTTTTGCAAGATCATTTACCAAGTTGTAGAGATAAAAACCCATGATTTATATTTGTTAGATCTGTGCTAAAAACCCATGATTCATGTATGTTAGATCTATGCTCATTTATTTACGAAATTGCCATTGTAATTATAAATGCCTATTTGGATCATGTTTGATTACTTGATTGTCTATTTAGATCTTGTTGAATGATTGATTGCTTGGATTAATGTTTGATTTGATTGATTAGTTGATCGATTACTTGACTTGGGAAAGTATGGTTGATGGTGATTCAAAAGTCAAGTGGAAAGGCTCTTGAATAAGGAAAAGCTGCCTGTGGCATATGAAGCGGATGTGGAAGCTCATATGGATAGATTCGACGATGAAGGACTTTGCCATGATGCGACGAGGCAAAACATGATATCGAGATGGGACTTTGCTATGATGAGGCAAAGTATGATGTTGAGATGGGACGGGTCGTGATGACGTTCCAAGCACGGGTCACGACGACGTGCGAAGATATGTTGATAGCTCGGTGATGCGGTCCGAGTTTGTGTGGATAATGGTTAGCTTGAGGGGCGCTTGAGCTAGTATGGAAATAGTCGTCTAGGAGGATGACTAGGAGGCTAAGATCTCATCGTTGTTGAAGGTTCTAGCATACTCAAAGCAAGGGTACGTTGGGACGGGTCACGATGACGTTCCAGGCACGGGTCACGATGACGTGCTAGTACTCTGGGCTGATGCGTTCGGCTTAGGCACGGGTCACGATGACGTGCGGAGTTATGTCTAAAACCGGGGTTACCATTAGCCCTTGACAGGTGGTCATTCAACTAACGGTGAAATCAAGGCAATGATAACAGTGATAGCCAGAGTCATGGATGTTTGGTTGTATCATCATTCGGTCTCAAGAGCGGTGCTTTCTGGGTGCTTATCTGATCTTGGTTTAGGCCTTGGGGGTTTGTATTTGGAAAACATCGACCTTGACTGGAGTGATTATTTCTTTACTTTAATTCTCTGCTATATTGTGCTTGCTTCTCCTTAGTGTGTGTCTGGGGGCTATCACTGTAGAAAGAGGTGGAGTGATGGTTTGGTTCCTATTCCTTTTATCCCTTATGCTCTTTTGGTATGTTTGATAGTTGATTTACTGCTCACTAAGACTTAGTCTGACTCAAGGTTTTATGTCTCCTCTTATTACCTTGGGCTGTTCATCCATGTTGGGATGGGCAGACTAGGTAGCAGGTGACAGGTGCTGTTCTTGGAGATCTACGCTGACGATGACGAAGACGAGCAGGAGGCTTTTGCATATTATTTTCATATTATATGTACTGGGTGTTCCGCTGCTGTTTTTGTTTGAGTGTTATGTAGTGAGGCTTTGATGTATGGATGATTCACATGTTTGTATAAACTACTATGATGCTTATATGATGATTTTTTTTCTGTTATGGAGCTTCACTATATATTTCTCTATTGTATTTTATCCATGCGCTGTGAGTTATACGATAGATTCTGCGATGTTTATTCTACCTTGACGGTCACCCATGGCTGCCTGGCACACCTTCAGCGCACCATTCCCTTGTTTCCGTGCGGGAGTCATGGGCGGTCGTCACACCCATCTTCGACTTCTCATCGCTGAAGAGTGGTGCACCATGGTACTGTTCCGTTTCAAATCCATGCACGCATTTTTAAAGGTCGTACGGCACTGTTTCGCCATTTCGGACGGATGTTGCACCTTGCACCGTGGATGTTGCACCCTGTAGATATCGATTATTCGGACGACCATAACTTCTGGCTTGTTTAGAGTTACGGGAGCCATAACCTGTCAAAACGTAGGCCTCGATGAGTTCTACGTCTTTGACAGATTTCAGCCGTCAACTGATAGATTAATGCCCAAAAAGGACAACCCGAATCTCAATCAGGTCTCGTAAGTTCTTTACCCTTCGTTTTTTCGACACGTGGATTTTTACGGAAAACGAGGATTACGGTGGTTGGTCTTCGATTTACCATCACTGGAGAGTGGTCCACCATGGTACTATTCCATTTCAAATCCATGCACGCATTTTGAAAAGTCGTACGGCACTGTTTCGCCATTTCGGACGGATGTTGCACCTTGCACCGTGGATGTTGCACCTTGTAGATATCGATTATTCGGACGGCCATAACTTCTGGCTCGTTTAGAGTTACAGGAGCCATAACCTGTCAAAACGAAGGCCTCGATAAGTTCTACGGCTTTGACAGCTTTCAGCCATCAACGGATAGATTAATGCCCAAAAAGGACAACCCGAATCTCAATCGGGTCTCATAAGTTTTTTACCCTTCGTTTTTTCAACACGTGGAATTTTACGGTAAAACGGGATTACAGTGCCCCGTCTTCGACTTCCCATCGCTGAAGAGTGGTGCACCATGTTACTGTTCCGTTTCAAATCCATGCACGCATTTCCAAAGGTCGTATGGCACGGTTTCGCCATTTCGGACGGATGTTGCACCTTGCACCGTGGATGTTGCACCCTGTAGATATCGATTATTCGGACGGCCATAACTTCTGGCTCGTTTAGAGTTACGGGAGCCATAACCTGTCAAAACGAAGGCCTCGATATGTTCTACGGCTTTGACGACTTTCAGCCGTCAACGGATAGATTAATGCTCGAAAAGGACAACCCGAATCTCAATCGGGTCTGTAAGTTTTTTACCCAACGTTTTTTTGACACGTGGATTTTTACGGTAAAACGGGATTACGGTGGCTGGTCTTCGATTCACCATTGCTGGAGAGTGGTGCACCATGGTACTGTTCCGTTTCAAATCCATGCACGCACTTCTAAAGGTCGTACGGCACTGTTTCGCCATTTCGGACGGATGTTGCACCTTGCACCGTGGATGTTGCACCCTGTAGATATCGATTATTCGGACGACCATAATTTCTGGCACGTTTAGAGTTACGGGAGCCATAACCTGTCAAAACGAAGGCCTCGATGAGTTCTACGTCTTTGACAGCTTTCAGCCGTCAACGGATAGATTGATGCCCAAAAAGGACAACCCGAATCTCAATCGGGTCTCGTAAGTTCTTTACCCTTCGTTTTTTCGACACGTGGATTTTTACGGAAAACGAGGATTACGGTGGCTGGTCTTCGATTTACTATCGCTGGAGAGTGGTCCACCATGTCCGTTTCAAATCCATGCACGCATTTCGAAAAGTCGTAAGGCACTGTTTCGCCATTTCGGACGGATGTTGTACCTTGCACCGTGGATGTTGCACCTTATAGATATCGATTATTCGGACGGCTATAACTTCTGGCTCGTTTAGAGTTACGGGAGCCATAACCTATCAAAACGAAGGCCTCGATAAGTTCTACGGCTTTGACAGCTTTCAGCCATCAACGGATTGATTAATGCCCAAAAAGGACAACCCGAATCTCAATCGGGTCTCGTAAGTTATTTACCCTTCTTTTTTTCGACATGTGGATTTTTACGGTAAAACGGGATTACCGTAGCCCGTCTTCGACTTCCCATCGCTGGAGAGTGGTGCACCATGGTACTGTTCCATTTCAAAACCATGCACGCATTTCTAAAAGTCGTACGATGTTTGCGCCAAAATTGGTCACAAACACCCAAAGTCGTGAAAGCACCCGTTTACGTGTTCAATTCGATAATAATCAACGCAGAACTCAGCAACAATCAATATAGAATTCAGCTCTGGATAACAAATCACAGTAATTCACAAGCAACAATCACAAACACAGGATTTATAGTGGTTCGGCGTTCATGCCTACGTCCACTTTGAAGGGTTTCTCTTTATTGCTTTGCTCGATTCAGTCGATTACAATGGATTACAGCTGACAATTGCTTTGAAATCTGAATACAACAGCGATTCTGATAGTTAAACTTGAATCCGGCAGAGTCTTGGCGTTCAATGGCAGAAGTCCCCCCTTTCTGAAGGCTTCAGGGTGCTATTTATAGGCGTTGGAGGCCCAGATCTTGCAGAAACTTCGTGAGACTCCTTCTGGCACGTGAGTGGGCCCACGCGACCGACCCCACCAAGTTTCGTCTCGATCTGACATCGGTTCGAAGTGATTTCGAACCCATCAAGAAATGGTCCAATCGAGCTGAAACTTGGCAGGAACAATCTTTACCTCATATGGAAGCTACTGTGAAAATTTGGTTGCATTTGGATTTGTGGTTTAGGAGATATGATCGGTTCGAAATTGGCCTTCTCGGTTGGCTGGGTCGTTCGAACCCATGATTTCGAACCCTTCGTTTCGAATCCATCAGTGCACGTGGGCTTGCAGTGACGTGGCGCGCAATATTCGAATCGATCCTAAATTATCTCCGAATGGACCGCTTCGACTCCGTGAACTACGGCGAACACGTCATCTAAACCAATTGACTTGGTGGATTCGAAATAGGAAGTATTCCTGGTTTCGAACGTGACTGATTCGAATCCAGGAACCTTCATGGGTTCGAACTTGATCGGTTCGAACTGGGTCACTCGATGGGTTCGAAGTGAGGATGTGAGGCCGAGTGAAGTCATGGATTCGAAGGTAGGCTACTGTGGTGGGTTCGAAGGTAATGTAGTCGAAGGCGATGGAGTCGAGGCAGGCACTAGCCGATGGGTTCGAACGTCACCTGGGTTCGAAGGAAGGCTTCAGGACGGTTTCGAACCAGATGGGTTCGAAGCGGATGGTTTCGAGGCTGGGTACTAGCTGATGGGTTCGAACACCATGGGTTCGAAGGCAAGGACACGGATGGTTTCGAATAGGATGGGTTCGAACTTCATGGCTTCGAACCAGACAACGAATACTTCTCTTCACACTGAACCCATCATATCTTGAGCATACGAACTCGGATTGACTTGAAACTTGAAATGATGGCTCCTACAACCTTTCTTGTCGTGTCCTATCAATCGTGGCCTGATCCGGACTCGGGCAAAATTCATCGATATCCATAGCTAAGTGACGTATAACCAATCTCTAAGACGGACTGTTTCACGTTTTCGACCAATCTTTGATATCACGGCTTTGCCAAAAAGTGGGATAACACTTTGCCCCCCAAAACATGCCTTGCTGTAGGAAGGTGTGTTTTGTAATGCCTTGAGTTGGATGTTCGTATCCGATCATCAACCTGCAAAGAACTCAATAGTTTCATATGTCCTCAAATGACGATCGTTCGGGATCGAGCCATTCGGGATGAAGTGCGGCCGTTCATGGTCAAGCGCTCAACTTCAAATGACGATCGTTCGTGATCGAGTCATTCGAGGGGAAGTGCGACCGCGCGCGGTCGAGCGTACAAATTCATGCTTCGATCGTTCGGGATCGTATGCTGCTTGAAGTGAATCGGGACCGTTCGCGGTCCGTGCCGTTCGTGGCATAAGATGGAATAGGACCGTTTGCGGTCGATGCCGTTCGCGGCGAATGATGAGATGGGACCGTTCGCGGTCGACTGCCGTTCGTGGCAAATGATGATCGTTCACGACCAAGTGCCGTTCAAGGCGAATGGTGACCGTTCGAGGTCGGATTTCATAATCAGTGAGCCATGACCGTTCGCGATCGATGGCGTTCGAGGCAGGAAGTGATCGTTCGCGATCGTGTGCCGTTCGAGGCAAATCTGTGACCGTTCGCGGTCTGTGCCGTTCAAGGCAGAAAGTGATCGTTCGCGGTCGTGTGCCGTTCGAGGCGAATCTGTGACCGTTCGCGGTCGGGTTTCAGACCTCAAGTGACGACCGTTCGCGATCAAGCCATTTGAGGTGTAGTGAGTTGTGACTGTTCGAAGTCGGATGCCGTTCGAGGCGATTTGTGTGCCCGGGAGGGCTTGGTGTTATCGATGCGAGGGCCACGTTCGGGTGGGATCCCGGATCGTTTGTCAGGGCGGTTCATCGCCATCTCAGAGCATGCCTAAGGATCGTTCGCGATCCCGTACATGTATAAGTAGCTTAGTCATTTCAGAGTTATCAGAATCAAATATCTATTACACGGATGAGCTTCAAAAACAATTGTCCAAACAAACAGAGTCTAAATGTTCAAATTAAAGCGAAATGAAAGTAAAGCATGGATGTCGAAGTGTAAGTTCCCACTACAAAACGGTCAACGATCATTCAGAGCATGTCTGGAGATCGTTCGCGATCTCGCACATGTGTAAATGATTTACTTGCGTTAGTGGAAGCTTACAACTTGTTCATCGTTATCTTACTCAATTGATAACCATACGGTGCCTTGGTTCGGGGTCTCCCCTAGCTGATGTGGACGGTGGTCGTTCTGGTTCCGCCACAGGAGCTCGTCTCCTTACATATTGAAGGAGCATACCGTTCCTGATATGCCCTTCCACCTCATCCTTCAGGTGCCTACAATCGTTAGTATTATGACCATTTAATTCATGGAATACACAGAACTTATCTGATTTCCTTTCGTCAGAGGTAGGGTCCCTTCGCATCGGCCTACGGTATGGAATCTATTCTTTGGTATCCTGATAAATTCGTTCCAGGCTCTCGTTCAACTCAGTGTAGGTGGTGAATCGCGGCTCCCTTCGTTGCCGCTTCGATCTGTCTCTGTCATTCTCAATCTTTCTTTTACCTCTATCCTTGTCTGAATCCTTTTTAAGAGGCTTTTCGTCTCTAAATGCAAAAATTTCTATCCCATCTCTTTCTTCTCTCTCGGCATTCGCATCTTCTAATCGTAAAAACTTTTCTGCTTCATGATAGAATTCCTCCAGATCTGTGGGTGGATCTTTAGTCAATGAATTCTTGAACTCTGTGCTGTCAGCTATTCTGGACACAGCTGCCATTACCACCATGGATGGATCCGCTCTATCCACTGAAGCTGCTGCTGCATTAAATCGTGTTAGATAACTTCTCAAGGTCTCTCCGGCCTTCTGCTTTAGGGTTGCCAGAGTCATCACGTTCTTGGGTCTTGTAATATGAACCCTGAATTGCCTCATAAATCTCTCTACTAGACCATTCCAAGTTCCGATGGATCCGTTCTCCAACTGTCTAAACCATAGTGCAGCGATATCTGTCAAGTACAATGGAAAACACCGGGCCATAACCTCCTCCGATGCCCCCAGTACTTCCATATGCCTCATATATTTTGTCAGGTGGACCGTGGGGTCCGTTCTCCCGTCATACATATCCAACGATGGTAGTTTGAAATCAGGTGGGTTCCTAGCTTGCCTGATTGATGAAGTAAAAGGGCTTCTATTAACATCTTCCAAATCTTTGTTCACCATACCGCCTCTCAAAGCTCTCCTAACTATCTCTGCTAATCGGTCATTGTCTCCGAGATGTAATCCTTGTTCACTACTTCCAACCTGCCCCCCGAGTTCACGAGGTAACTCCGGGATCTGCCCCCTTGACTGAGCGTTTGCATCTCTACTACTACCGGGTTGCGCAGATGCTCCCCTTTCTCTCTCCGAAACTGGATCAACGTTCTCCAAGGTTATGCCCCCTAATCCAGGTGCTACTCCGGATGGTCCTGCTCCGTTCTGGACTCCATTGGCTTCCCTATTCTGTGCTCCGAGCTGTCCTATCTGTTGGAGTAAACTCTGAATCATGTCCTCTTGCCTCTTCATCATAGTTTCCATCTCATCCCTGGTGATGTATATCGATGGTTGATTCGCTCCTGAGGAAGCCTCTTGGCTTCCTTGTGGCTCACTTCTCTCAGTCCTTGGCCTCCTACTCGATTGTCTTGCCATAATTCCTAGATCTGAACTCCTGAACTTTCAAATTCAACTTCTTCCTGAATTAGCTTCTCAGTGAAAGCACCAAAATGTTTGCGCCAAAATTGGTCACAAACACCCAAAGTCGTGAAAGCACCCGTTTACGTGTTCAATTCGATAATAATCAACGCAGAACTCAGCAACAATCAATATAGAATTCAGCTCTAGATAACAAATCACAGTAATTCACAAGCAACAATCACAAACACAGGATTTATAGTGGTTCGGCGTTCATGCCTACGTCCACTTTGAAGGGTTTCTCTTTATTGCTTTGCTCGATTCAGTCGATTACAATGGATTACAGCTGACAATTGCTTTGAAATCTGAATACAACAGCGATTCTGATAGTTAAACTTGAATCCGGCAGAGTCTTGGCGTTCAATGGCAGAAGTCCCCCCTTTCTGAAGGCTTCAGGGTGCTATTTATAGGCGTTGGAGGCCCAGATCTTGCAGAAACTTCGTGAGACTCCTTCTGGCACGTGAGTGGGCCCACGCGACCGACCCCACCAAGTTTCGTCTCGATCTGACATCGGTTCGAAGTGATTTCGAACCCATCAAGAAATGGTCCAATCGAGCTGAAACTTGGCAGGAACAATCTTTACCTCATATGGAAGCTACTGTGAAAATTTGGTTGCATTTGGATTTGTGGTTTAGGAGATATGATCGGTTCGAAATTGGCCTTCTCGGTTGGCTGGGTCGTTCGAACCCATGATTTCGAACCCTTCGTTTCGAATCCATCAGTGCACGTGGGCTTGCAGTGACGTGGCGCGCAATATTCGAATCGATCCTAACTTATCTCCGAATGGACCGCTTCGACTCCGTGAACTACGGCGAACACGTCATCTAAACCAATTGACTTGGTGGATTCGAAATAGGAAGTATTCCTGGTTTCGAACGTGACTGATTCGAATCCAGGAACCTTCATGGGTTCGAACTTGATCGGTTCGAACTGGGTCACTCGATGGGTTCGAAGTGAGGATGTGAGGCCGAGTGAAGTCATGGATTCGAAGGTAGGCTACTGTGGTGGGTTCGAAGGTAATGTAGTCGAAGGCGATGGAGTCGAGGCAGGCACTAGCCGATGGGTTCGAACGTCACCTGGGTTCGAAGGAAGGCTTCAGGACGGTTTCGAACCAGATGGGTTCGAAGCGGATGGTTTCGAGGCTGGGTACTAGCTGATGGGTTCGAACACCATGGGTTCGAAGGCAAGGACACGGATGGTTTCGAATAGGATGGGTTCGAACTTCATGGCTTCGAACCAGACAACGAATACTTCTCTTCACACTGAACCCATCATATCTTGAGCATACGAACTCGGATTGACTTGAAACTTGAAATGATGGCTCCTACAACCATTCTTGTCGTGTCCTATCAATCGTGGCCTGATCCGGACTCGGGCAAAATTCATCGATATCCATAGCTAAGTGACGTATAACCAATCTCTAAGACGGACTGTTTCACGTTTTCGACCAATCTTTGATATCACGGCTTTGCCAAAAAGTGGGATAACATACGACACTGTTTTGCCATTTCGGACGGATGTTGCACCTTGCACCGTGGATGTTGCACCCTGTAGATATCGATTATTCGGACGTCCATAACTTCTGGCTCGTTTAGAGTTACGGGAGCCATAGCCTGTCAAAACGAAGGCCTCGATGAGTTCTACGGCTTTGACAGCTTTCAGCCGTCAACATTTAGATTAATGCCCAAAAAGGACAACCTGAATCTCAATCGGGTCTCGTAAGTTTTTTACCCTTCGTTTTTTCGACACGTGGAGTTTTACGGTAAAACGGGATTACGGTGCCCCGTCTTCGACTTCCCATCGCTGAAGAGTGGTGCACCATGGTACTATTCCGTTTCAAATCCATGCACGCATTTCTAAAGGTCGTATGGCACTGTTTCGCCATTTCGGACGGATGTTACACCTTGCACCGTGGATGTTGCACCCTGTAGATATCGATTATTCGGACGGCCATAACTTCTGGCTCGTTTAGAGTTACGCGAGCCATAACATGTCAAAACAAAGGCCTCGATATGTTCTACGACTTTGACAGCTTTCAGCCGTCAACGGATAGATTAATGCCCAAAAAGGACAACCCTAATCTCAATCGGGTCTGTAAGTTTTTTACCCTTCGTTTTTTTGACACGTGGATTTTTACGGTAAAACGGGATTACGGTGGCTGGTCTTCGATTTACCATCACCGGAGAGTGGTGCACCATGGTACTGTTCCGTTTCAAATCCATGCACGCATTTCTAATGGTCGTACGACACTGTTTCGCCATTTCTGACGGATGTTGCACCTTGCACCATGGATGTTGCACCCTGTAGATATCGATTATTCGGACGGCCATAACTTCTGCCTCGTTTAGAGTTGTGGGAGCCATAACCTGTCAAAACGAAGGCCTCGATGAGTTCTACGGCTTTGACGGTTTTCAGCCGTCAATGGATAGATTAATGCCCAAAAAGGACAACCCGAATCTCAATCGGGTCTCGTAAGTTTTTTACCCTTCGTTTTTTCGACACGTGGATTTTTACGGTAAAACGGGATTATCGTGGCCCGTCTTCGACTTCCCATCGCTGGAGAGTGGCGCACCATGGTACTGTTCCGTTTCAAATCCATGCACGTATTTCTAAAGGTAGAACGGCACTGTTTCGCCATTTCGGACGGATGTTGCACCTTGCACCGTGGATGTTGCACCCTGTAGATATCGATTATTCGGACGACCATAACTTCTGGCTCGATTAGAGTTACGGGAGCCATAAACGGTCAAAACGAAGGCCTCGATATGTTCTACGGCTTTGACAGCTTTCAGCCATCAACGGATAGATTAATGCCCAAAAAGGACAACCCGAATCTCAATCGGGTCTCGTAAGTTTTTTACCCTTCGTTTTTTCGACCCGTGGATTTTTACGGTAAAACAGGATTACGGTGCCCCGTCTTCGACTTCCCATCGCTGAAGAGTGGTGCACCATGGTACTGTTCCGTTTCAAATCCATGCACGCATTTCTAAAGGTTGTACGGCACTGTTTCGCCTTTCGGACGGATGTTGCACCTTGCACCATGGATGTTGCACCCTGTAGATATCGATTATTCGGACGACCATAACTTCTGGCTCGTTTAGCGTTACGGGAGCCATAACCTGTCAAAACGAAGGCCTTGATGAGTTCTACGTTTTTGACAGATTTCAGCCGTCAACGGATAGATTGATGCTCTAAAAGGACAACCCGAATCTCAATCGGGTCTCGTAAGTTCTTTAACCTTCGTTTTTTCGACACGTGGATTTTTACGGAACACGAGGATTACGGTGGCTAGTCTTCGATTTACCATCGCAGGAGAGTGGTCCACCATGGTACTGTTCCGTTTCAAATCCATGCACGCATTTCGAAAAGTCGTACGGCACTGTTTCGCCATTTCGGACGGATGTTGCACCTTGCACCGTGGATGTTGCACCTTATAGATATCGATTATTCGGAAGGCTATAACTTCTGGCTCGTTTAGAGTTACGGGATCCATAACCTGTCAAAACGAAGGCCTCGATAAGTTCTATGGCTTTGACAGCTTTCAGCCATCAACGGAAAGATTAATGCCCAAAAAGGACAACCCGAATCTCAATCGGGTCTCGTAAGTTTTTTACCCTTCGTTTTTTCGACACGTGGATTTTTACGTTAAAACAGGATTACCGTGGCCTGTCTTCGACTTTCCATCGCTGGAGAGTGGTGCACTATGGTACTGTTCCTTTTCAAATCCATGCACGCATTTCTAAAAGTCGTACGGCACTGCTTCGCCATTTCGGACGGATGTTGCACCTTGCACCGTGGATGTTGCACCCTGTAGATATCGATTATTCGGACGGCCATAACTTCTGACTCGTTTAGAGTTACGGGAGCCACAACTTGTCAAAACGAAGGCCTCGATGAGTTCTATGGGTTCGACAGCTTTCAGCCGTCAACGGACAGATTAATGCCCAAAAAGGACAACCCGAATCTCAATCGGGTCTCGTAAGTTTTTTACCCTTCGTTTTTTCGACACGTGGATTTTTACGGTAAAACGGGATTACGGTGCCCCGTCTTCGACTTCCCATCGCTGAAGAGTGGTTCACCATGGTACCGTTCCGTTTCAAATCCATGCACGCATTTCTAAAGGTCGTACGACACTGTTTCTCCATTTCGGACGGATGTTGCACCTTGCACCATGGATGTTGCACCTTATAGATATCGATTATTCGGACGGCTATAACTTCTGGCTCGTTTAGAGTTGCGGGAGCCATAACCTGTCAAAACGAAGGCCACGATAAGTTCTATGGCTTTGACAGCTTTCAGCCATCGACGGATAGATTAATGCCCAAAAAGGACAACCCGAATCTCAATCGGGTCTATAAGATTTTTACCCTTTGTTTTTTTGACACTTGGATTTTTACAGTAAAACGGGATTACGGTGGCTGCTCTTCGATTTACCATCGCTGGAGAGTGGTGCACCATGGTACTGTTCCGTTTCAAATCCATGCACGCATTTCTAATGGTCGTACGACACTGTTTCGCCATTTCGGACGGATGTTGTACCTTGCACCGTGGATGTTGCACCCTGTAGATATCGATTCTTCGGACGGCCATAAATTCTGGCTCGTTTAGAGTTACGGGAGCCATACCCTGTCAAAACGAGGGCCTCGATGAGTTCTACGGCTTTGACAGCTTTCAGCCGTCAACGGATATATTAATTCCCAAATAGGACAACCCGAATCTCAATCGGGTCTCGTAAGTTTTTTAACCTTCGTTTTTTCGACACGTGGATTTTTACGGTAAAACGAGATTACGGTGGCTGGTCTTCGATTTACCATCGCTGGAGAGTGGTGCACAATGGTACTGTTCCGTTTCAAATCCATGCACGCATTTCTAAAAGTCGTACGACACTGTTTCTCCATTTCGAACGGATGTTGCACCTTGCACCGTGGATGTTGCACCCTGTAGATGTCGATTATTCGGACGGCCATAACTTCTGGCTCGTTTAGAGTTACGGGAGCCATAACCTTTCAAAACGAAGGCCTCGATGAGTTCTATGTCTTTGACGGCTTTTAGCCATCAACGGATAGATTAATGCCCAAAAAGGACAACCCGAATCTCAATCGGGTTTCGTAAGTTTTTTACCCTTCGTTTTTTCGACACGTGGATTTTTATGGTAAAACCGGATTACGGTGGCTGGTCTTCGATTTACCATCGCTGGAGAGTGGTGTACCATGGTACTGTTCCGTTTCAAATCCATGCACGTATTTCTAAAAGTCGTACGGCACTGTTTCTCCATTTCGGACGGATGTTGCACCTTACACCGTCGATGTTGCACCCTGTAGATGTCGATTGTTCGAACAGCCATAACTTCTGGCTCGTTTAGAGTTGCGGGAGCCATAACCTGTCAAAACGAAGGCCTCGATGAGTTCTATGGCATTGACAGCTTTCTGCCATCAACGGATAGATTAATGCCCAAAAAGGACAACCCGAATCTCAATCGGGTCTCGTAAGTTTTTTACCCTTCGTTTTTTCGACACGTGGATTTTTACAGTAAAGCGGGACTACCGTGGCCCGTCTTCGACTTCCCATGGCTGGATAGTGGTGCATCATGGTACTGTTCCGTTTCAAATCCATGCACGCATTTCGAAAAGTCGTACGGCACTGTTTTGCCATTTCGGACGGATGTTGCACCTTGCACCGTGGATGTTCACCCTGTAGATATCGATTATTCAGACGGCTATAACTTCTGGCTCGTTTAGATTTATGGGAGCCATAACCTGTCAAAACGAAGGACAACTTTCAGATGTTGTACCGTGGTACTGTTCCGTAATCTCAAAACGAAAGCCTCAATGAGTTCTACGGCTTTGACAGCTTTCAGCCGTCAACGGATAGATTAATTCCCAAAAAGGACAACCCGAATGTCAATCGGGTCTCGTAAGTTTTTTACCCTTCGTTTTTTCGACACGTGGATTTTTACGGTAAAACGAGGATTACGGTGGCTGGTCTTCGATTTACCATCGCTGGAGAGTGGTCACCATGGTACTGTTCCGTTTCAAATCCATGCACGCATTTGTAAAAGTCGTACGACACTGTTTCGCCATTTCGGACGGATGTTGCACCTTGCACCGTGGATGTTGCACCTTGTAGATATCGATTATTCGGACGGCGATAACTTCTGGCTCGTTTAGATTTAAGGGAGCCATAACCTGTCAAAACGAAGGTCTCGATGAGTTCTACGGCTTTGAAAGCTTTCATCCGTCAACGGATAGATTAATACCCAAAAAGGACAACCCGAATCTCAATCGGGTCTCGTAAGGTTTTTACCCTTCGTTTTTTTGACATGTGGATTTTTACGGTAAAACGGGATTACCGTGGCCCGTCTTCGACTTCCCATCGCTGGAGAGTGGTGCACCATGGTACCGTTTCAAATCCATGCACGCATTTCTAAAAGTCGTACGGCACTGTTTCGCCATTTCGGACGGATGTTGCACCTTGCACCGTGGATGTTGCACCCTGTAGATATCGATTATTCGGACGGCCATAACTTCTGGCTCGTTTAGAGTTACGGGAGCCATAACCTTTCAAAACGAAGGCCTCGATGAGTTCTACGGCTTTGACAGCTTTCAGCCATCAACGGATAGATTAATGCCCAAAAAGTACAACCCGAATCTCAATCAGGTCTCTTATGTTTTTTACCCTTCGTTTTTTCGACACGTGGATTTTTACGGTAAAACGGGATTACGGTGCCCAGTTTTCGACTTCCCATCGCTGAAGAGTGGTGCACCATGGTACTGTTCCGTTTCAAATCCATGCACGCATTTCTAAAGGTCGTACGACACTGTTTCGCTATTTCGGACGGATGTTGCACCTTTCACCGTGGATGTTGCACCCTGTAGATATCGATTATTCGGACGGCCATAACTTCTGGCTCGTTTAGAGTTACGGGAGCCATAACCTTTCAAAACGAAAGCCTTGATATGTTCTACGGCTTTGATAGCTTTCAGACGTCAACGGATAGATTAATGCCCAAAAAGGACAACCCGAATCTCAATCGGGTCTCTTAAGTTTTTTACCCTTCGTTTTTTTGACACGTGGATTTTTACGATAAAACGGGATTACGGTGAGTGGTCTTCGATTTACAATCGCTGTAGAGTGGTGCATCATGTTACTGTTCCGTTTCAAATCCATGCAGGCATTTCTAATGGTCGTACGGCACTGTTTCGCCATTTCGGACGGATGTTGCACCTTGCACTTTGGATGTTGCACCCTGTAGATATCGATTATTTGGACGGCCAAAACTTCTGGCTCGTTTGGAGTTTCGGGAGCCATAACCTTTCAAAACGAAGGCCTCGATGAGTTCTATGGCTTTTGCAGCGTTCAGCTGTCAACGGATAGATTAATGCCCAAAAAGGACAACCCGAATCTCAATCGGGTCTCGTAAGTTTTTTACCCTTCGTTTTTTCGACACGTGGATTTTTACGGTAAAACGGGATTACGGTGCCCCGTCTTCGACTTCCCATCGCTGAAGAGTGGTGCTCCATGGTACTTTTCCATTTCAAATCCATGCATGCATTTCTAAAGGTCGTACGGCACTGTTTCGCCATTTCGGACGGATGTTGCACCTTGCACCATGGATGTTGCACACTGTAGATATCGATTATTCGGACGGCCATAACTTCTGGCTTGTTTAGAGTTACGGGAGCCATAACCTGTCAAAACGAAGGTCTCGATGAGTTATACGTCTTTGACAGCTTTCAGCTGTCAACGGATAGATTAATGCCCAAAAAGGACAACCCGAATCACAATCGGGTCTCGTAAGTTTTTTACCCTTCGTTTTTTCGACACGTGGATTTTTACGGTAAAACGGGATTACCGTGGCCCGTCTTCGACTTCCCATCACTGAAGAGTGATGCACCATGGTACTGTTCTGTTTCAAATCCATGCACGCAATTCTAAAAGTCGTACGGCACCGTTTCTCCATTTCGGACGGATGTTGCACCTTGCACCGTGGATGTTGCACTCTGTAGATGTCGATTATTCGGACGGCCATAACTTCTGGCTCGTTTAGAGTTACGGGAGTCATAACCTGTCAAAACGAAGGCCTCGATGAGTTCAACGGCTTTAACAGCTTTCAGCCGTCAACGGATAGATTAATGCCCAAAAAGGACAACCCGAATCTCAATCGGGTCTCGTAAGTTTTTTATCCTTCGTTTTTTCGACACGTGGATTTTTACGGTAAAACGGGACTACCGTGGCCCGTCTTCGACTTCCCCTCGCTGGAGATTGGTGCACCATGGTACTGTTCCGTTTCAAATCCATGCATGCATTTCAAAAAGTCATACGGCACTGTTTCGCCATTTCGGACGGATGTTGCACCTTGCACCGTGGATGTTGCACCCTGTAGATATCAATTATTCGGACGACCATAACTTCTGACTCGTTTAGAGTTACGGGAGCCATACCTGTCAAAACGAAGACCTCGATGAGTTCTACGGCTTTGACAGCTTTCAGCCGTCAACGAATAGATTAATGCCCAAAAAGGACAACCCGAATCTCAATCGGGTCTCGTATGTTTTTTACCCTTCATTTTCTCGACCTGTGGATTTTTACGGTAAAACGGGATTACGGTGGCTGGTCTTCGATTTACCATCGCTAGAGAGTGGTGCACCATGGTACTGTTCCGTTTCAAATCCATGCACGCATTTCTAATGGTCTTACGGCACTGTTTCGCCATTTCGGACGGATGTTGCACCTTGCACTGTGGATGTTGCACCCTGTAAATATCGATTATTCGGACGGCCATAACTTCTGGCTCGTTTAGAGTTACGGGAGCCATAACCTTTCAAAACGAAGGCCTCGATGAGTTCTACAGCTTTTACAGCGTTCAGCGGTCAACGGATAGTTTAATGCCCAAGAAGGACAACCCGAATCTCAATCGGGTCTCGTAAGTTTTTTACCCTTCGTTTTTTCGACACGTGGATTTTTACGGTAAAACGGGAGTACGGTGCCCCGTCTTCGACTTCCCATCGCTGAAGAGTGGTGCACCACGGTACTGTTCCGTTTCAAATCCATGCATGCATTTCTAAAGGTCGTACGACACTGTTTCGCCATTTCGGACGGATGTTGCACCTTGCACCATGGATGTTGCACCATGTAGATATCGATTATTCGGACAGCCATAACTTCTGGCTCGTTTAGAGTTACGGGAGCCATAACCTATCAAAACGAAGGTCTCGATGAGTTCTACGGCTTTGACAGCTTTCAGCCGTCAACGGATAAATTAATGCCCAAAAAGGACAAACCGAATTTCAATCGGGTCTCGTAAGTTTTTTACCCTTCGTTTTTTCGACACGTGGATTTTTACGGTAAAACGGGATTACGGTGGCTGGTCTTCGATTTACCATCGCTGGATAGTGGTGCATCATGGTACTGTTCCGTTTCAAATCCATGCACGCATTTATAAAAGTCGTACGGCACTGTTTCGCCATTTCGGACGGATGTTGCACCTTGCACCGTGGATGTTCCACCCTGTAGATATCGATTATTCGGACGGTCATAACTTCTGGCTCGTTTAGAGTTACGGGAGCCATAACCTATCAAAACGAAGGCCTCGATGAGTTCTACGGCTTTGACAGCTTTCAGCCGTCAACGGATAGATTAATGCTCAAAAAGGACAACCCGAATCTCAATCGGGTCGTGTAAGTTTTTCACCCTTCCGTTTTTTCGACACGTGGATTTTTACGGTAAAACGGGATTATCGTGGCCCGTCTTCGACTTCCCATCGCTGGAGAGTGGTGCACCATGGTACTGTTCCGTTTCAAATCCATGCACGCATTTCGAAAAGTCATACGACACTGTTTCACCATTTCGGACGGATGTTGCACCTTGCACCGTGGATGTGGCACCCTGTAGATATCGATTATTCGGACGGCTATAACTTCTGGCTCGTTTAGAGTTACGGGAGCCATAACCTGTCAAAACGAAGGCCTCGACGAGTTCTACGGCTTTGACAGCTTTCAGCCGTCAACGGATATATTAATGCCCAAAAAGGACAACCCGAATCTCAATCGGGTCTCGTAAGTTTTTTACCCTTCGTTTTTTCGACACGTGGATATTTACGGCAAAACGGGATTACCGTGGCCCGTCTTCGACTTCCCATCGCTGGAGAGTGGTGCACCATGGTACTGTTCCGTTTCAAATGCATGAACGCATTTCTAAAAGTCACACGACACTGTTTCGCCATTTCGGACGGATGTTGCACCTTGCACCGTCGATTATTCAGACGGCTATAACTTCTGGCTTCGTTTTGAGTTCTACGGCTTTTACAGCTTTCAGCTGTCAACGGATAGATTAATGCCCAAAAAGGACAAGCCGAATCTCAATCGGGTCTCGTAAGTTTTTTACCCTTCGTTTTTTCGACACGTGGATTTTTACGGTAAAACGGGATTACCGTGGCCCCTCTTCAACTTCCCATCGCTGGAGAGTGGTGCACCATGGTACTGTTCCGTTTCAAATCCATGCACGCATTTCTAAACGTTGTACGGCACTATTTCGCCATTTCGGACGGATGTTGCACCTTGCACCGTGGATGTTGCACCCTGTAGATATCGATTATTCGGACGGCCAAAACTTCTGGCTCGTTTAGAGTTACGGGAGCCATAACCTATTTAAAACGAAGGCCTCGATGAGTTCTACGGCTTTGACTGCTTTCATCCGTCAACGGATATATTAATGCCCAAAAAGGACAACCCGTATCTCAATCGGGTCTCGCAAGTTTTTTACCCTTCGTTTTTTCGACACGTGGATTTTTACGGTAAAACGGGATTACGGTGCCCCGTCTTTGACTTCCCATCGCTAAAGAGTGGTGCACCATGGTACTGTTCCGTTTCAAATCCGTGCACGCATTTCGAAAAGTCGTATGGCACTGTTTCGCCATTTCGGACGGATGTTGCACCTTGCACCGTGGATGTTGCACCCTGTAGATATCGATTATTCGGACGGCCATAACTTCTGGCTCGTTTAGAGTTACGGGAGCCATAACCTATCAAAACGAAGGCCTCGATGAGTTCTACGGCTTTGACAGCTTTCAGCCGTCAACGGATAGATTAATGCTCAAAAAGGACAACCCGAATCTCAATCGGGTCGTGTAAGTTTTTCACGCTTCGTTTTTTCGACACGTGGATTTTTACGGTAAAACGGGATTATCGTGGCCCGTCTTCGACTTCCCATCGCTGGAGAGTGGTGCACCATGGTACTGTTCCGTTTCAAATCCATGCACGCATTTCGAAAAGTCGTACGACACTGTTTCACCATTTCGGACGGATGTTGCACCTTGCACCGTGGATGTGGCACCCTGTAGATATCGATTATTCGGACGGCTATAACTTCTGGCTCGTTTAGAGTTACGGGAGCCATAACCTGTCAAAACGAAGGCCTCGACGAGTTCTACGGCTTTGACAGCTTTCAGCCGTCAACGGATATATTAATGCCCAAAAAGGACAACCCGAATCTCAATCGGGTCTCGTAAGTTTTTTACCCTTCGTTTTTTCGACACGTGGATATTTACGGCAAAACGGGATTACCGTGGCCCGTCTTCGACTTCCCATCGCTGGAGAGTGGTGCACCATGGTACTGTTCCGTTTCAAATGCATGAACGCATTTCTAAAAGTCACACGACACTGTTTCGCCATTTCGGACGGATGTTGCACCTTGCACCGTCGATTATTCAGACGGCTATAACTTCTGGCTTCGTTTTGAGTTCTACGGCTTTTACAGCTTTCAGCTGTCAACGGATAGATTAATGCCCAAAAAGGACAAGCCGAATCTCAATCGGGTCTCGTAAGTTTTTTACCCTTCGTTTTTTCGACACGTGGATTTTTACGGTAAAACGGGATTACCGTGGCCCCTCTTCAACTTCCCATCGCTGGAGAGTGGTGCACCATGGTACTGTTCCGTTTCAAATCCATGCACGCATTTCTAAACGTTGTACGGCACTATTTCGCCATTTCGGACGGATGTTGCACCTTGCACCGTGGATGTTGCACCCTGTAGATATCGATTATTCGGACGGCCAAAACTTCTGGCTCGTTTAGAGTTACGGGAGCCATAACCTATCAAAACGAAGGCCTCGATGAGTTCTACGGCTTTGACTGCTTTCAGCCGTCAACGGATATATTAATGCCCAAAACGGACAACCCGTATCTCAATCGGGTCTCGTAAGTTTTTTACCCTTCGTTTTTTCGACACGTGGATTTTTACGGTAAAACGGGATTACGGTGCCCCGTCTTTGACTTCCCATCGCTAAAGAGTGGTGCACCATGGTACTGTTCCGTTTCAAATCCGTGCACGCATTTCGAAAAGTCGTATGGCACTGTTTCGCCATTTCGGACGGATGTTGCACCTTGCACCGTGGATGTTGCACCCTGTAGATATCGATTATTCGGACGGGCATAACTTCTGGCTCGTTTAGAGTTACGGGAGCCATAACCTATCAAAACGAAGGCCTCGATGAGTTCTACGGCTCTGTCAGCTTTCAGCCGTCAACGGATAGATTAATGCCCAAAATGGACAACCCGAATCTCAATCAGGTCTCGTAAGTTTTTTACCCTTCGTTTTTTGGACACGTGGATTTTTACAATAAAACGGGATTACGGTGGCTGGTCTTCGATTTACCATCGCTGGAGAGTGATGCACCATGGTACTGTTCCGTTTCAAATCCATGCACGCATTTCTAATGGTCGTACGACACTGTTTCGCCATTTTGGACGGATGTTGCACCTTGCACCGTGGATGTTGCACCCTGTAGATATCGAATATTCGGACGGCTTTGACAGCTTTCAGCCCTCAACGGATAGATTAATGCCCAAAAAGGACAACCCGAATCTCAATCGGGTCTCGTAAGTATTTTACCCTACGTTTTTTCGACACGTGGATTTTTACGGTAAAACGGGACTACCGTGGCCCGTCTTCGACTTCCCATCGCTGGAGAGTGGTGCACCATTGTACTATTCCGTTTGAAATCCATGCACGCATTTCGAAAAGTCGTACGGCGCTGTTTCGCCATTTCGGACGGATGTTGCACCTTGCACTGTGGATGTTGCACCCTGTAGATATTGATTATTCGGACGACCATAACTTCTGGCTCGTTTAGAGTTACGGGAGCCATAACCTGTCAAAACGAAGGCCTCGATGAGTTCTATGGATTTGACATCTTTCAGCCGTCAACGGATAGATTAATGCCCAAAAAGGACAACCCGAATCACAATCGGGTCTCGTAAGTTTTTTACCCTTCGTTTTTTCGACACGTGGATTTTTACGGTAAAACGGGATTACCGTGGCCCGTCTTCGACTTCCCATCACTGAAGAGTGATGCACCATGGTACTGTTCTGTTTCAAATCCATGCACGCAATTCTAAAAGTCGTACGGCACCGTTTCTCCATTTCGGACGGATGTTGCACCTTGCACCGTGGATGTTGCACTCTGTAGATGTCGATTATTCGGACGGCCATAACTTCTGGCTCGTTTAGAGTTACGGGAGTCATAACCTGTCAAAACGAAGGCCTCGATGAGTTCAACGGCTTAACAGCTTTCAGCCGTCAACGGATAGATTAATGCCCAAAAAGGACAACCCGAATCTCAATCGGGTCTCGTAAGTTTTTTATCCTTCGTTTTTTCGACACGTGGATTTTTACGGTAAAACGGGACTACCGTGGCCCGTCTTCGACTTCCCCTCGCTAGAGATTGGTGCACCATGGTACTGTTCCGTTTCAAATCCATGCATGCATTTCAAAAAGTCATACGGCACTGTTTCGCCATTTCGGACGGATGTTGCACCTTGCACCGTGGATGTTGCACCCTGTAGATATCAATTATTCGGACGACCATAACTTCTGACTCGTTTAGAGTTACGGGAGCCATAACCTGTCAAAACGAAGACCTCGATGAGTTCTACGGCTTTGACAGCTTTCTGCCGTCAACGGATAGATTAATGCCCAAAAAGGACAACCCGAATCTCAATTGGGTCTCGTATGTTTTTTACCCTTCATTTTTTCGACCTGTGGATTTTTACGGTAAAACGGGATTACGGTGGCTGGTCTTCGATTTACCATCGCTAGAGAGTGGTGCACCATGGTACTGTTCCGTTTCAAATCCATGCACGAATTTCTAATGGTCGTACGGCACTGTTTCGCCATTTCGGACGGATGTTGCACCTTGCACTGTGGATGTTGCACCCTGTAAATATCGATTATTCGGACGGCCATAACTTCTGGCTCGTTTAAAGTTACGGGAGCCATAACCTTTCAAAACGAAGGCCTCGAAGAGTTCTACAGCTTTTACAGCGTTCAGCGGTCAACGGATAGTTTAATGCCCAAGAAGGACAACCCGAATCTCAATCGGGTCTCGTAAGTTTTTTACCCTTCGTTTTTTCGACACGTGGATTTTTACGGTAAAACGGGAGTACGGTGCCCCGTCTTCGACTTCCCATCGCTGAAGAGTGGTGCACCACGGTACTGTTCCGTTTCAAATCCATGCATGCATTTCTAAAGGTCGTACGGCACTGTTTCGCCATTTCGGACGGATGTTGCACCTTGCACCGTGGATGTTGCACCCTGTAGATATCGAATATTCGGACGGCTATAACTTCTGGCTCGTTTAGAGTTACGGGAGCCATAACCTGTCAAAACGAAGGCCTCGATGAGTTCTATGGCTTTGATAGCTTTCAGCCGTCAACGGATAGATTAATGCCCAAAAAGGACAACCCGAATCTCAAATGGGTCTCGTAAGTTTTTTACCCTTCGTTTTTTCGACACGTGGATTTTTACGGTAAAACGGGATTACCGTGGCCCGTCTTCGACTTCCCATCGCTGGAGAGTGGTGCACCATGGTACTGTTCCGTTTCAAATCCATGCACATATTTCTAAAAGTTGTACGGCACTGTTTCGCCATTTCGGACGAATGTTGCAACTTGCACCGTGGATGTTGCACCCTGTAGATATCGATTATTCGGACGGCCATAACTTCTGGCTCGTTTAGAGTTACGGGAGCCATAACCTGTCAAAACGAAGGCCTCGATGGTTTCTACGGCTTTGACAGCTTTCAGCCGTCAACGGATATATTAATGCCTAAAAAGGACAAACCGAATCTCAATCGGGTCTCGTAAGTTTTTTACCCTTCGTTTTTTCGACACGTGGATTTTTACGGTAAAACGGGATTACGGTGCCCCGTCTTCGACTTCCCATCGCTGAAGAGTGGTGCACCATGGTACTGTTCCGTTTCAAATCCATGCACGCATTTCTAAAGGTCGTACGGCACTGTTTTGCCATTTCGGACGGATGTTGCACCTTGCACCGTGGATGTTGCACCCTGTAGATATTGATTATTCAGACGACCATAACTTCTGGCTCGTTTAGAGTTATGAGAGCCATAACCTGTCAAAACGTAGGCCTCGATGAGTTCTACGGTTTTGACTGCTTTCGGCCATCAACGGATTGATTAATGCCCAAAAAGGACAACCCTAATCTCAATCGGGTCTCGTAAGTTTTTTACCCTTCGTTTTTTCGACACGTGGATTTTTACGGTAAAACGGGGATTGCGGTGGCTGGACTTCGATGTACCATCGCTGGAGAGTGGTGCACCATGGTACTGTTCCGTTTCATATCCATACACGCATTTTGAAAAGTCGTACGGCACTGTTTCGCCATTTCGGACGGACGTTGCACCTTGCACCGTGGATGTTGCACCCTGTAGATATCGATTATTCGGACGGCCATAACTTCTGGCTCGTTTAGAGTTACGGGAGCCATAACCCGTCAAAACGAAGGCCTCGATGAGTTCTACGGCTTTGACAGCTTTCAGCCATCAACGGATAGATTAATGCCCAAAAAGGACAAACCAAATCTCAATCGGGTCTCGTAAGTTTTTTACCCTTCGTTTTTTCGACACGTGGATTTTTACGGTAAAACTGGATTACGGTGCCCCGTCTTCGACTTCCCATCGCTGAAGAGTGGTGCACCATGGTACTGTTCCGTTTCAAATTCATGCACGCATTTCTAAAGGTCGTACGGCACTGTTTCGCCATTTCGGACGGATGTTGCACCTTGCACCGTGGATGTTGCACCCTGTAGATATTGATTATTCGGACGACCATAAATTCTGGCTCGTTTATAGTAACGGGAGCCATAACCTGTCAAAACGAAGGCCTCGATGAGTTCTACGGCTTTGACAGCTTTCAGCCATCAACGGATAGATTAATGCCCAAAAAGGACAACCCCAATCTCAATCGGGTCTCGTAAGTTTTTTACCCTTCGTTTTTTCGACACGTGGATTTTTATGGCAAAACGGGGATTACGGTGGCTGGACTTCGATTTACCATCGCTGAAGAGTGGTGCACCATGGTACTATTCCGTTTCAAATCCATACACGCATTTTGAAAAGTCGTACGGCACTGTTTCGCCATTTCGGACGGATGTTGCACCTTGCACCATGGATGTTGCACCCTATTGATATCGATTATTCGGACGGCTATAACTTCTGGCTCGTTTAGAGTTACGGGAGCCATAAACTGTCAAAACGAACGCCTCAGTGAGTTCTACGGCTTTGACAGCTTTTAGCCGTCAACGCATAGATTAATGCCCAAAAAGGACAACCCGAATCTCAATCGGGTCTCGTAAGTTTTTTACCCTTCGTTTTTTCGACACGTGGATTTTTATGGTAAAACGGAATTACCGTGGCCCGTCTTCGACTTTCCATCGCTGGAGAGTGGTGCACCATGGTACTGTTCCATTTCAAATCCATGCACGCATTTCAAAAAGTCGAACGGCACTGTTTCGCCATTTCGGACGGATGCTGCACCTTGCACCGTGGATGTTGCACCCTATAGATATCGATTATTCGGACGTCCATTACTTCTGGCTCGTTTAGAGTTACGGGAGCCATAACCTATCAAAACGAAGGCCTCGATGAGTTCTACGTCTTTGACAGCTTTCAGCCGTCAATGGATAGATTAATGCCCAAAAAGGACAAACCAAATCTTAATCGAGTCTCGTAAGTTTTTTACCCTCGTTTTTTCGACACGTGGAATTTTACGGTAAAACTGGATTACGGTGCCCCGTCTTCGACTTCCCATCGCTGAAGAGTGGTGCACCATGGTACTGTTCCATTTCAAATCCATGCACGCATTTCTAAAGGTCGTACGGCACTGTTTCGCCATTTCGGACGGATGTTGCACCTTGCACCGTGGATGTTGCACCCTGTAGATATTGATTATTCGGACGACCATAAATTCTGGCTCGTTTATAGTAATGGGAGCCATAACCTGTCAAAACGAAGGCCTCGATGAGTTCTACGGCTTTGACAGCTTTCAGCCATCAACGGATAGATTAATGCCCAAAAAGGACAACCTGAATCTCAATCGGGTCTCGTAAGTTTTTTACCCTTCTTTTTTTTGACACGTGGATTTTTACGGCAAAACGGGGATTACGGTGGCTGGACTTCGATGTACCATCGCTGAAGAGTGGTGCACCATGGTACTATTCCGTTTCAAATCCATACACGCATTTTGAAAAGTCGTACGGCACTGTTTCGCCATTTCGGACGGATGTTGCACCTTGCACCATGGATGTTGCACCCTATTGATATCGATTATTCGGACGGCTATAACTTCTGGCTCGTTTAGAGTTACGGGAGCCATAAACTATCAAAACGAATGCCTCGGTGAGTTCTACGGCTTTGACAGCTTTTAGCCGTCAACGCATAGATTAATGCCCAAAAAGGACAACCCGAATCTCAATCGGGTCTCGTAAGTTTTTTACCCTTCGTTTTTTCAACACGTGGATTTTTATGGTAAAACGGAATTACCGTGGCCCGTCTTCGACTTTCCATCGCTGGAGAGTGTTGCACCATGGTATTGTTCCGTTTCAAATCCTTGCACGCATTTCTAAAAGTCGAACGACACTGTTTCGCCATTTCGGACGGATGCTGCACCTTGCACCGTGGATGTTGCACCCTATAGATATCGATTATTCGGACGTCCATTACTTCTGGCTCGTTTAGAGTTACGGGAGCCATAACCTATCAAAACGAAGGCCTCGATGAGTTCTACGGCTTTGACAGCTTTCAGCCGTCAACGGATAGATTAATGCCCAAAAAGGACAGCCCGAATCTCAATCGGGTCTCGTAAGTTTTTTACCCTTCGTTTTTTCGACACGTGGATTTTTACGGCAAAACGGGATTACCGTGGTCCGTTTTCGACTTTGCATCGCTGGAGAGTGGTGCACCATGGTACTGTTCCGTTTCAAATCCATGCACGCATTTCTAAAGGTCGTACGGCACTGTTTCGCCATTTCGGACGGATGTTGCACCTTGCACCGTGGATGTTGCACCCTGTAGATATTGATTATTCGGACGGCCATAACTTATGGCTCGTTTAGAGTTACGTGAGCCATAACCTGTCAAAACGAAGGCCTCGATGTGTTCTACAGCTTTGATAGCTTTCAGCCGTCAACGGATAGATTAATGCCCAAAAAGGACAACCCGAATCTCAATCGGGTCTCGTAAGTTTTTTACCCTTCGTTTTTTCGACACGTGGATTTTTACGGTAAAACGAGGATTACGGTGGCTGGTCTTCGATGTACCATCACTGGAGAGTGGTGCACCATGGTACTGTTCCGTTTCAAATCCATGCACCCATTTTGAGAAGTCGTACGGCACTGTTTCGCCATTTCGGACGGATGTTGCACCTTGCACCGTGGATGTTGCACCCTGTAGATATCGATTATTCGGACGGCTATAACTTCTGGCTCGTTTAGAGTTACGGGAGCCATAAACTGTCAAAACGAAGGCCTCGATGAGTTCTACTACTTTGACAGCTTTCATCCGCCAACGGATAGATTAATGCCCAAAAAGGACAACCCGAATCTCAATCGGGTCTCGTAAGTTTTTTATCCTTCGTTTTTTCGACACGTGGATTTTTATGGTAAAACGCAATTACCGTGGCCCGTCTTCGACTTTCCATCGATGGAGAGTGGTACACCATGGTACTATTCCGTTTCAAATCCATGCACGCATTTCTAAAAGTCGTACGGCACTGTTTCTCCATTTCGGATGGATGTTGCACCTTGCACCGTGGATGTTGCACCCTGTAGATATCGATTATTCGGACGACCATTACTTCTGGCTCGTTTAGCGTTACGGGAGCCATAACCTGTCAAAAAGAAGGCCTCGATGAGTTCTACGGCTTTGACAGCTTGCGGCCATCAACGGATACATTAATGCCCAAAAAGGACAACCTGAATTTCAATCGTTTCTCGTAAGTTTTTTACCCTTCGTTTTTTCGACTCGTGGATTTTTACGGTAAAACGGGATTACGGTGGCTGGTATTCGATTTACCATCGCTGGAGAGTGGTGTACCATGGTACTGTTCCATTCAAATCCATGCACGAATTTCTAAAGGTCTTACGGCACTGTTTCGCCATTTCGGACGGATGTTGCACCTTGCATCGTGGATGTTGCACCTTGCACCGTGGATGTTGCACCTTGTAGATATCGATTATTCGGACGGCCATAACTTCTGGCTCGTTTAGAGTTACGGGAGCCGTAACCTGTCAAAACGAAGGCCTCGATGAGTTTTACGGCTTTGTTAGCTTTTAGGCATCAACGGATAGGTTAATGCCCAAAAAGGACAACCCGAATCTCAATCGGGTCTCGTAAGTTTTCTACCCTTCGTTTTTTCGACACGTGGATTTTACTGTAAAACGGGATTACGGTGCCCTGTCTTCGACTTCCCATCGTTGAAGAGTGACGCACCATGGTACTGTTCCGTTTCAAATCTATGCACGCATTTCAAAAGGTCGTATGGCACTGTTTCGCCATTTCGGACGGATGTTGCAACTTGTACCGTGGATGTTGCACCCTGTAGATATCGATTATTCGGACGGCCATAACTTCTGGCTCGTTTAGAGTTACGGGAACCATAACCTGTCAAAACGAAGGCCTCGATGAGTTCTACGGCTTTGACAGCTTTCAGCCGTCAACGGATAGATTAATGCCCAAAAACGACAACCCGAATCTCAATCGGGTCTCGTAAGTTTATTACCCTTCGTTTTTTTGACACGTGGATTTTTACGGTAAAACGGGATTACGGTGGCTGGTCTTCGATTTACCATCGCTGGAAAGTGGTGCACCATGGTACTGTTCCGTTTCAAATCCATGCACGCATTTCTAATGGTCGTACGGCACTGTTTCGCCATTTCGGACGAATGTTGCACCTTGCTTCGTGGATGTTGCACCCTATAGATATCGATTATTCGGACGGCTATAACTTCTGGCTCGTTTAGAGTTACGGGGGCCATAACCTGTCAAAACGAAGGCCTCGATGAGTTCTACGGCTTTGACTGCTTTAAGCCGTCAACGGATAGATTAATGCCAAAAAAGGACGACCCGAATCTCAATCGGGTCTCGTAAGTTTTTTACCCTTCGTTTTTTCGACACGTGGATTTTTACGGTAAAACGGGATTACCGTGGCCCGTCTTCGACTTCCCATCGCTAGAGAGTGGTGCACCATGGTACTGTTCCGTTTCAAATCGATGCACGCATTTCTAAAAGTCATACGGCACTGTTTCGCCATTTCGGAAGGATGTTGCACCTTGCACCGTGGATGTTGCACCCTGTAGATATCGATTATTCGGACGGCCATAACTTCTGGCTCGTTTGGAGTTATGGGAGCCATAACCTGTCAAAACGAAGGGCTCGATGAGTTCTACGGCTTTGACAGCTTTCAGCCATCGACGGATATATTAATCCCAAAAAGGACAACATGAATCTCAATCAGGTCTCGTAAGTTTTTTACCCTTCGTTTTTTCGACACGAGGATTTTTACGGCAAAACAGGATTACCATGGCTGGTCTTCGATTTAGCATCGCATGAGAGTGGTGCACCATGGTACTGTTCCATTTCAAATGCATGAACACATTTCTAAAAGTCGTACGACACTGTTTCGCCATTTCGGACGGATGTTGCACCTTGCACCGTGGATGTTGCGCCATGTAGATATCGATTATTCGGACGGCCATAACTTCTGGCTCGTTTAGAGTTACGGGAGCCATAACCTATCAAAACGAAGGCCTCGATGAGTTCTACGGCTTTGACAGCTTTCAGCCATCAACGGATAGATTAATGCCCAAAAAGGACAACCCGAATCTCAATCGGGTCTCGTAAGTTTTTTACCCTTCGTTTTTTCAACACGTGGATTTTTACGGTAAAACGGGATTACTGCGGCTGGTCTTCGATTTACCATCGCTGGAGAGTGGTGCAACATGGTACTGTTCCGTTTCAAATCCATGCACGCATTTTGAAAAGTCGTACGACACTGTTTCGCCATTTCGGACGGATGTTGCACCTTGCACCGTGGATGTTGCACCCTGTAGATATCGATTATTCAGACGGCTATAACTTCTGGCTCGTTTAGAGTTACGGGAACCATAACCTGTCAAAACGAAGGCCTCGATGAGTTCTACGGCTTTGATAGCTTTCAGCCATCAACGGATATATTAATGCCCAAAAAGGACAACCCGAATCTCATATGGGTCTCGTAAGTTTTTTACCCTTCGTTTTTTCGACACGTGGATTTTTACGGTAAAACGGGATTACCGTGGCCCGTCTTCGACTTCCCATCGCTGGAGAGTGGTGCACCATGGTACTGTTCCGTTTCAAATCCATGCCCATATTTCTAAAAGTCGTACGGCACTGTTTCGCCATTTCGGACGAATGTTGTACCTTGCACCGTGGATGTTGCACCCTGTAGATATCGATTATTCGGACGGCCATAACTTCTGGCTCGTTTAGAGTTACGGGAGCCATAACCTGTCAAAACGAAGGCCTCGATGGTTTCTACGGCTTTGACAGCTTTCAGTCGTCAACGGATATATTAATGCCCAAAAAGGACAAACCGAATCTCAATCGGGTCTCGTAAGTTTTTTACCCTTCGTTTTTTCGACACGTGGATTTTTACGGTAAAACGGGATTACGGTGCCCCGTCTTCGACTTCCCATCGCTGAAGAGTGGTGCACCATGGTACTGTTCCGTTTCAAATCCATGCACGCATTTCTAAAGGTCGTACGGCACTGTTTTGCCATTTCGGACGGATGTTGCACCTTGCACCGTGGATGTTGCACCCTGTAGATATTGATTATTCGGACGACCATAACTTCTGGCTCGTTTAGATTTACGGGAGCCATAACCTGTCAAAACGTAGGCCTCGATGAGTTCTACGGCTTTGACAGCTTTCGGCCATCAACGGATTGATTAATGCCCAAAAAGGACAACCCTAATCTCAATCGGGTCTCGTAAGTTTTTTACCCTTCGTTTTTTCGACACGTGGATTTTTACGGTAAAACGGGGATTGCGGTGGCTGGACTTCGATGTACCATCGCTGGAGAGTGGTGCACCATGGTACTGTTCCGTTTCAAATACATACACGCATTTTGAAAAGTCGTACGGCACTGTTTCGCCATTTCGGACGGATGTTGCACCTTGCACCGTGGATGTTGCACCCTGTAGATATCGATTATTCGGACGGCCATAACTTCTGGCTCGTTTAGAGTTACGGGAGCCATAACCTGTCAAAACGAAGGCCTCGATGAGTTCTACGGCTTTGACAGCTTTCAGCCGTCAACGGATAGATTAATGCCCAAAAAGGACAAACCAAATCTCAATCGGGTCTCGTAAGTTTTTTACCCTTCGTTTTTTCGACACGTGGATTTTTACGGTAAAACTGGATTACGGTGCCCCGTCATCGACTTCCCATCGCTGAAGAGTGGTGCACCATGGTACTGTTCCGTTTCAAATCCATGCACGCATTTCTAAAGGTCGTACGGCACTGCTTCGCCATTTCGGACGGATGTTGCACCTTGCACCGTGGATGTTGCACCCTGTAGATATTGATTATTCGGACGACCATAACTTCTGGCTCGTTTATAGTAACGGGAGCCATAACCTGTCAAAACGAAGGCCTCGATGAGTTCTACGGCTTTGACAGCTTTCAGCCATCAACGGATAGATTAATGCCCAAAAAGGACAACCCGAATCTCAATCGGGTCTCGTAAGTTTTTTACCCTTCGTTTTTTCGACACGTGGATTTTTACGGCAAAACGGGGATTACGGTGGCTGGACTTCGATGTACCATCGCTGAAGAGTGGTGCACCAAGGTACTGTTCCGTTTCAAATCCATACACGCATTTTGAAAAGTTGTACGGCACTGTTTCGCCATTTCGGACGGATGTTGCACCTTGCACCATGGATGTTGCACCCTATTGATATCGATTATTCGGACGGCTATAACTTCTGGCTCGTTTAGAGTTACGGGAGCCATAAACTGTCAAAACGAATGCCTCGGTGAGTTCTACGGCTTTGACAGCTTTTAGCCGTCAACGCATAGATTAATGCCCAAAAAGGACAACCCGAATCTCAATCGGGTCTCGTAAGTTTTTTACCCTTCGTTTTTTCGACACGTGGATTTTTACGGCAAAACGGGGATTACGGTGGCCCGTCTTCGACTTTCCATCGCTGGAGAGTGGTACACCATGGTACTGTTCCGTTTCAAATCCATGCACGCATTTCTAAAAGTCGAACGGCACTGTTTCGCCATTTCGGACGGATGCTGCACCTTGCACCGTGGATGTTGCACCCTATAGATATCGATTATTTGGACGTCCATTACTTCTGGCTCGTTTAGAGTTACGGGAGCCATAACCTATCAAAACGAAGGCCTCGATGAGTTCTACGGCTTTGACAGCTTTCAGCCGTCAACGGATAGATTAATGCCCAAAAAGGACAACACGAATCTCAATCGGGTCTCGTAAGTTTTTTACCCTTCATTTTTTCGACACGTGGATTTTTACGGTAAAACGGGATTACCGTGGTCCGTTTTCGACTTTGCATTGCTGGAGAGTGGTGCACCATGGTACTGTTCCGTTTCAAATCCATGCACGCATTTCTAAAGGTCGTACGGCACTGTTTCGCCATTTCGGACGGATGTTGCACCTTGCACCGTGGATGTTGCACCCTGTAGATATTGATTATTCGGACGGCCATAACTTCTGGCTCGTTTAGAGTTACGTGGGCCATAACCTGTCAAAACGAAGGCCTCGATGAGTTCTACAGCTTTGATAGCTTTCAGCCGTCAACGGATAGATTAATGCCCAAAAAGGACATCCCGAATCTCAATCGGGTCTCGTAAGTTTTTTACCCTTCGTTTTTTCGACACGTGGATTTTTACGGTAAAACGGGGATTACGGTGGCTGGTCTTCGATGTACCATCGCTGGAGAGTGGTGCACCATGGTACTGTTCCGTTTCAAATCCATGCACCCATTTTGAGAAGTCGTACGCCACTGTTTCGCCATTTCGGACGGATGTTGCACCTTGCACCGTGGATGTTGCACCCTGTAGATATCGATTATTCGGACGGCTATAACTTCTGGCTTGTTTAGAGTTACGGGAGCCATAAACTTTTAAAACGAAGGCCTCGATGAGTTCTACTGCTTTGATAGCTTTCAGCCGTCAACGGATAGATTAATGCCCAAAAAGGACAACCCGAATCTCAATCGGGTCTCGTAAGTTTTTTATCCTTCGTTTTTTCGACACGTGGATTTTTATGGTAAAACGGAATTACCGTGGCCCGTCTTCGATTTTCCATCGATGGAGAGTGGTACACCATGGTACTATTCCGTTTCAAATCCATGCACGCATTTCTAAAAGTCGTACGGCACTGTTTCTCCATTTCGGACGGATGTTGCACCTTGCACCGTGGATGTTGCACCCTGTAGATATCGATTATTCGGACGACCATTACTTCTGGCTCGTTTAGAGTTACGGGAGCCATAACCTGTCAAAAAGAAGGCCTCGATGAGTTCTACGGCTTTGACAGCTTGCGGCCATCAACGGATATATTAATGCCCAAAAAGGACAACCCGAATCTCAATCGGGTCTCGTAAGTTTTTTACCCTTCGTTTTTTCGACACGTGGATTTTTACGGTAAAACGGGATTACGGTGCCCTGTCTTCGAGTTCCCATCGCTGAAGAGTGGTGCACCATGGTACTGTTCTGTTTCAAATCTATGCAAGCATTTTTAAAGGTCGTACGGCACTGTTTCGCCATTTCGGACGGATGTTGCACCTTGCACCATGGATGTTGCACCCTGTAGATATCGATTATTCGGACGGCCATAACTTCTGGCTCGTTTATAGTTACGGGAGCCGTAACCTGTCAAAACGAAGGCCTCGATGAGTTCTACGGCTTTGACGGCTTTCAGCCGTCAACGGATAGATTAATGCCCAAAAAGGACAACCCGAATCTCAATCGGGTCTCGTTAGTTTTTTACCCTTCGTTTTTTTGACACGTGGATTTTTACAGTAAAACGGGATTACGGTGCCGGTCTTCGATTTACCATCGCTAGAGAGTGGTGAACCATGGTACTGTTCCGTTTCAAATCCATGCACGCATTTCTAATGGTCGTACGGCACTGTTTCGCCATTTCGGACGGATGTTGCACCTTGCACCGTGGATGTTGCACCCTGTAGATATCGATTATTCGGACGGCTATAACTTCTGGCTCGTTTAGAGTTACGGGAGCCATAACCTGTCAAAACAAAGGCCTCGATGAGTTCTACGGCTTTGACTGCTTTCAGCCGTCAACGGATAGATTAATGCCCAAAAAGGACAACCCGAATCTCAATCTGGTCTCGTAAGTTTTTTACCCTTCGTTTTTTCGACACGTGGATTTTTACGGTAAAACGGGATTACGGTGGCTGGTATTCGATTTACCATCGCTGGAGACTGGTGTACCATGGTGCTGTTCCGTTTCAAATCCATGCACGAATTTCTAAAGGTCTTACGGCATTGTTTCGCCATTTCAAACGGATGTTGCACCTTGCACCGTGGATGTTGCACCTTGCAGATATCGATTATTCGGACGGCCATAACTTCTGGCTCGTTTAGAGTTACTGGAGCCATAACCTGTCAAAACGAAGGACTCTACGAGTTCTACGGCTTTGATAGCTTTCAGGCGTCAACGGATAGGTTATTGCCCAAAAAGGACAACCGGAATCTCAATCGGGTCTCGTAAGTTTTTTACCCTTCGTTTTTTTGAAACGTGGATTTTTATGGTAAAACGGGATTACGGTGGCTGGTCTTCGATTTACCATCGTTGGAGAGTGGTGCACCATGGTACTGTTCCGTTTCAAATCCATGCACGCATTTCTAATGGTCGTACGGCACATTTTCGCCATTTCGGACGAATGTTGCACCTTGCACCATGGATGTTGCACCCTGTAGATATCGATTATTCGGACGGCTATAACTTCTGGCTCGTTTAGAGTTACGGGAGCCATAACCTGTCAAAACGAAGGCCTCGATGAGTTCTACGGCTTTGACTGCTTTAAGCCGTCAACGGATAGATTAATGCCCAGAAAGGACAACCCGAATCTCAATCGGGTTTCGTAAGTTTTTTACCCTTCGTTTTTTCGACACGTGGATTTTTACGGTAAAACGGGATTACCGTGGCCCGTCTTCGACTTCCCATCGCTGGAGAGTAGTGCACCATGGTACTGTTCCGTTTCAAATCCATGCACGTATTTCTAAAAGTCGTACGGCACTGTTTCGCCATTTCCGACGGCCATAACTTCTGGCTCGTTTAGAGTTACGAGAGCCTTAACCTGTCAAAACGAAGGCCACGGTGAGTTCTACGGCTTTGACACCTTTCAGCCGTCAACGGATAGATTAATGCCCAAAAAGGACAACCCGAATCTCAATCGGGTCTCATAAGTTTTTTACCCTTCGTTTTTTCGACACGTGGATTTTTATGGTAAAACGGGATTACGTTGCCTCGTCTTCGACTTCCCATCGCTGAAGAGTGGTGCACCATGGTACTGTTCCGTTTCAAATCTATGCGCGCATTTCTAAAGGTCGTACGTCACTGTTTCGCCATTTCGGACGGATGTTGCACCTTGCACCGTGGATGTTGCACCCTGTAGATATCGATTATTCGGATGGCCATAACTTCTGGCTCGTTTAGAGTTACGGGAGCCATAACCTGTCTAAACGAAGGCCTCGACGAGTTCTACGGCTTTAACAGCTTTCAGCCGTCAACGGATAGATTAATGCCCAAAAAGGACAACCCGAATCTCAATCGGGTCTCGTAAGTTTTTTACCCTTCGTTTTTTTGAAACGTGGATTTTTATGGTAAAACGGGATTACGGTGGCTGGTCTTCGATTTACCATCGCTGGAGAGTGGTGCACCATGGTACTGTTCCATTTCAAATCCATGCACGCATTTCTAATGGTCGTACGGCACTGTTTCGCCTTTTCGGACGGATGTTGCACCTTGCACCGTGGATGTTGCACCCTGTAGATATCGATTATTCGGACGGCTATAACTTCTGGCTCGTATAGAGTTACTGGAGCCATAACCTGTCAAAATGAAGGCCTCGATGAGTTCTACGGCTTTGACAGCTTTAAGCCATCAACGGATAGATTAATGCCCCAAAAGGACAACCTGAATCTCAATCGGGTCACGTAAGTTTTTTACCCTTTGTTTTTTCGACATGTGGATTTTTACGGTAAAACGGGATTACCGTGGTCCATCTTCGACTTCCCATCGCTGGAGAGTGGTGCACCACGGTACTGTTCCGTTTCAAATCCACGCACGCATTTCTAAAAGTCATACGGCACTGTTTCGCCATTTCGGACGGATGTTGCGCCTTGCACCGTGGATGTTGCACCCTGTAGATATCCATTATTCGGACGGCCATAACTTCTGGCTCGTTTAGAGTTACGAGAGCCATAACCTGTCAAAACGAAGGCCTCGATTAGTTCTACGGGTTTGACAGCTTTGAGCCGTCAACGTATAGATTAATGCCCAAAAAGGACAACCCGAATCTCAATCGGGTCTCGTAAGTTTTTTACCCTTCGTTTCTTCGACACGTGGATTTTTACGGTAAAACAGGATTACCATGGCCCGTCTTCGACTTCCCATTGCTGGAGAGTGGTGCATCATGGTACTGTTCTGTTTCAAATCCATGCACGCATTTATAAAATTCGTACGGCACTGTTTCTCCATTTCGGATGGATGTTGCACCTTGCACCGTGGATGTTGCACCCTGTAGATATCGATTGTTCGGACGGCCATAACTTCTGGCTCGTTTAGAGTTACGGGAGCCATAATCTGTCAAAACGAAGGTCTCGATGAGTTCTATGGCTTTGACAGCTTTCAGCCGTCAATGGGTAGATTAATGCCCAAAAAGGACAACCCCAATCTCAATCGGGTCTCGTAAGTTTTTTACCTTTCGTTTTTTCGACACGTGGATTTTTACGGTAAAACGGGATTACGGTGCCCCGTCTTCGACTTCCCATCGCTGAAGAGTGGTGCAGCATGGTACTGTTCTGTTTCAAATCCATGCATGCATTTCTAAAGGTCGTACGTCACTGTTTCGCCATTTCGGACGGATGTTGCACCTTGCACCGTGGATGTTGCACCCTGTAGATATCGATTATTCGGACGGCCATAACTTCTGGCTCGTTTAGAGTTACGGGAGCCATAACCTTTCAAAACTAAGGCCTCGATGACTTCTACGGCTTTGACAGCTTTCAGCCGTTAACGGATAGATTAATGCCCAAAAAGGACAACCCGAATCTCAATCGGGTCTCGTAAGTTTTTTACCCTTCGTTTTTTTGACACGTGGATTTTTACGGTAAAACGAGATTACGGTGGCTGGTCTTCGATTTACCATCGCTGGAGTGTGGTGCACCATGGTACTGTTCCGTTTCAAATCCATGCACGCATTTCTAATGGTCGTACGGCACTGTTTCGCCATTTCGGACGAATGTTGCACCTTGCACCGTGGATGTTGCACCCTGTAGATATCGATTATTCGGACGTCTATAACTTCTGGCTCGTTTAGAGTTACGGGAGCCATAACCTGTCAAAACGAAGGCCTCGATGAATTCTACGGCTTTGACTGCTTTAAGCCGTCAACGGATAGATTAATGCCCAAAAAGGACAACCCGAATCTCGATCGGGTCTCGTAAGTTTTTTACCCTTCGTTTTTTCGACACGTGGATTTTTACGGTAAAACGGGATTACCGTGGCCCGTCTTCGACTTCCCATCGCTGGAGAGTAGTGCACCATGGTACTGTTCCGTTTCAAATCCATGCACGTATATCTAAAAGTCGTACGGCACTGTTTCGCCATTTCGGACGGATGTTGCACCTTGCACCGTAGATGTTGCACCCTGTAGATATCGATTATTCGGACGGCCATAACTTCTGGCTCGTTTAGATTTACGGGAGCCATAACCTGTCAAAAGGAAGGCCTCGATGAGTTCTACGGCTTTGACAGCTTTCAGCCGTCAACGGATAGATTAATGCCCAAAAAGGACAACCCGAATCTCAATCGGGTCTCGTAAGTTTTTTACCCTTCGTTTTTTCGACACGTGGATTTTTACGGTAAAACGGGATTACGGTGCCCCGTCTTCGACTTCTCATCGCTGAAGAGTGGTGCACCGTGGTACTGTTCCATTTCAAATCCATGCACGCATTTCTAAAGGTCGTACAACACTGTTTCGCCATTTCGGACGGATGTTGCACCTTGCACCGTGGATGTTGCACCCTGGAGATATCGATTATTCGGACGACCATAACTTCTGGCTCGTTTAGAGTTACGGGAGCCATAACCTGTCAAAACGAAGGTCTCGATGAGTTCTACTGCTTTGACAGCTTTCAGCCGTCAATGGATAGATTAATGCCCAAAAAGGACAACCCGAATCTCAATCGGGTCTCGTAAGTTTTTTACCCTTCGTTTTTTCGACACGTGGATTTTTACAGTAAAACGGGGATTACGGTGGCTGGTCTTCGATTTACCATCGCTGGAGAGTGGTGCACCATGGTACTGTAACGTTTCAAATCCATGCACGCATTTTGAAAAGTATTACGGCACTGTTTCGCCATTTCGGACGGATGTTGCACCTTGCACCGTGGATGTTGCGCCCTGTAGATATCGATTATTCGGACGGCCATAACTTCTAGCTCGTTAAGAGTTACGGGAGCCATAACCGATCAAAACGAAGGCCCCGATGATTTCTACGGCTTTGACAGCTTTCAGCCCTCAATGGATAGATTAATGTCCATAAAGGACAACCCGAATCTTAATCAGGTCTCGTAAGTTGTTTACCCTTCGTTTTTTCGACACGTGGATTTTTACGGTAAAACGGGATTACCGTGGCTGGTCTTCGATTTACCATCGCTGGAGAGTGGTGTACCATGGTACTGTTTCATTTCAAATCCATGCACGAATTTCTAAAGGTCTTACGGCACTGTTTCGCCATTTCGGACGGATGTTGCACCTTGCACCGTGGATGTTGCACCATGTAGATATCGATTATTCGGACGACTATAACTTCTAGCTCGTTAAGAGTTACGGGAGCCATAACCTGTCAAAACGAAGGCCTCGATGATTTCTACGGCTTTGACAGCTTTCAGCCATCAACGGATAGATTAATGCCCAAAAACGACAACCGAATCTCAATCGGGTCTCGTAAGTTTTTTACCCTTCGTTTTTTCTACACGTGAATTTTTACGGTAAAATGGGATTACGGTGGCTGGTATTCGATTTACCATCGCTGGAGAGTGGTGTACCATGGTGCACCTCCATTTCAAATCCATGCACGAATTTCTAAAGGTCTTACGGCACTGTTTCGCCATTTCGGACGGATGTTGCACCTTGCACCGTGGATGTTGCACCTTGTAGATATCGATTATTCGGACGGCCATAACTTCTGGCTCGTTTAGAGTTACGGGAGTCATAACCTGTCAAAACGAAGGCCTTGATGAGTTCTATGGCTTTGACAGCTTTCAGCCAACAACAGATATATTAATGCCCAAAAAAGAACAACCCAAATCTCAATCGGGTCTCGTAAGTTTTTTACCCTTCGTTTTTTCGACACGTGGATTTTTACGGTAAAACGGGATTACGGTGCCCCGTCTTCGACTTCCCATCGCTGAAGAGTGGTGCACCATAGTACTGTTTCAAATCTATGCAAGCATTTTTAAAGGTCGTACGACACTGTTTCGCCATTTCGGACGGATGTTGCACCTTGCACCGTGGATGTTACGCCCTGTAGATATCGATTATTCGGACGGCCATAACTTCTGGCTCGTTAAGAGTTACGGGAGCCGTAACCGGTCAAAACGAAGGCCCCGATGATTTCTACGGCTTTGACAGCTTTCAGCCCTCAACGGATAGATTAACGTCCAAAAAGGACAACTTGAATCTCAATCGGGTGTCGTAAGTTTTTTACCCTTCGTTTTTTCGACACGTGGATTTTTACGGTAAAACAGGATTACCGTGGCTGGTCTTCGATTTACCATCGCTGGAGAGTGGTGTGCCATGGTACTGTTTCATTTCAAATCCATGCACGAATTTCTAAAGGTCTTACGGCACTGTTTCTCCATTTCGGACGGATGTTGCACCTTGCACCGTGGATGTTGCGCCCTGTAGATATCGATTATTCGGACGACCATAACTTCTAGCTCGTTAAGAGTTACGGGAGCCATAACCTGTCAAAACGAAGGCCTCGATGATTTCTACGGCTTTGACAGCTTTCAGCCATCAACGGATAGATTAATGCCCAAAAAGGACAACCGAATCTCAATCGGGTCTCCTAAGTTTTTTACCCTTCGTTTTTTCGACACGTGGATTTTTACGGTAAAATGGGATTACGGTGGCTGGTATTCGATTTACCATCGCTGGAGAGTGGTGTACCATAGTACTGTTCCATTTCAAATCCATGCACGAATTTCTAAAGGTCTTACGGCACTGTTTCGCCATTTCGGACGGATGTTGCACCTTGCGCCGTGGATGTTGCACCTTGTAGATATCGATTATTCGGACGGCCATAACTTTTGGCTCGTTTAGAGTTACGGGAGCCATAACCTGTCAAAACGAAGGCCTCGATGAGTTCTATGGCTTTGACAGCTTTCAGCCAACAACAGATATATTAATGCCCAAAAAAGAACAAACCAAATCTCAATCGGGTCTCGTAAGTTTTTTACCCTTCGTTTTTTCGAGACGTGGATTTTTACGGTAAAACGGGATTACAGTGCCCCGTCTTCGATTTCCCATCGCTGAAGAGTGGTGCACCATGGTACTGTTTCAAATCCATGCACGTATTTCTAAAAGTCGTACGGCACTGTTTCGCCATTTCGGACGGATGTTGCACCTTGCACCGTGGATGTTGCACCCTGTAGATATCGATTATTCGGACGGCCATAACTTCTGGCTCGTTTAGAGTTACGGGAGCCATATCCTGTCGAAACGAAGGCCTCGATGAGTTCTACGGCTTTGACAGCTTTCAGCCGTCAATGGATAGATTAATGCCCAACAAGGACAGCCCGAATCTCAATCGGGCCTCGTAAGTTTTTTACCTTTCGTTTTTTCGACACGTGGATTTTTACGGTAAAACGGGATTACGGTGCCCCATCTTCGACTTCCCATCGCTGAAGAGTGGTGCACCGTGGTACTATTCCGTTTCAAATCCATGCACGCATTTCTAAAGGTCGTACGGCACTGTTTCGCCATTTCGGACGGATGTTGCACCTTGCACCGTGGATGTTGCACCCTGTAGATATCGATTATTCGGACGGCCATAACTTCTGGCTCGTTTAGAGTTACGGGAGCCATAACCTGTCAAAACGAAGGCCTCGATGAGTTCGATGGCTTTGACGGCTTTCAGCCGTCAACGGATAGATTAATGCCCAAAAAGGTCAACCCGAATCTCAATCGGGTCTCGTAAGTTTTTTACCCTTTGTTATTTTGACACGTGGATTTTTACGGTAAAACGGGATTACGGTGGCTGGTCTTCGATTTACCATCGCTGGAGAGTGGTGCACCATGGTACTGTTCTGTTTCAAATCCATGCACGCATTTCTAATGCTCGTACGGCACTGTTTCGCCATTTCGGACGAATGTTGCACCTTGCACCGTGGATGTTGCACCCTGTAGATATCGATTATTCGGACGGCTATAACTTCTGGCTCGTTTAGAGTTACGGGAGCCATAACCTGTCAAAACGAAGGCCTCGATGAGTTCTACGGCTTTGACTGCTTTAAGCCGTCAACGGATAGATTAATGCCCAAAAAGGACGACCCGAATCTCAATCGGGTCTCGTAAGTTTTTTACCTTTCGTTTTTTCGACACGTGGATTTTTACGGTAAAACGGGATTACCGTGGCCCGTATTCGACTTACCATCGCTGGAGAGTGGTGCACCATGGTACTGTTCCGTTTCAAATCCATGCACGTATTTCTAAAAGTCGTACGACACCATTTCGCCATTTCGGACGGATGTTGCACCTTGCACCGTGGATGTTGCACCCTGTAGATATCGATTATTCGGACGGCCATAACTTCTGGCTCGTTTGGAATTACGGGAGCCTTAAACTGCAAAAGGAAGGCCTCGATGAGTTTTACGGCTTTGACAACTTTCAGCCGTCAACGGATAGATTAATGCCCAAAAAGGACAACCCGAATCTCAATCGGGTCTCGTAAGTTTTTTACCCTTCGTTTTTTCGACACGTGGATTTTTACGGTAAAACGGGATTACGGTGCCCCGTCTTCGACTTCTCATCGCTGAAGAGTGGTGCACCATGGTACTGTTCCGTTTCAAATCCATGCACGCATTTCTAAAGGTCGTACGACACTGTTTCGCCATTTCGGACGGATGTTGCACCTTGCACCGTGGATGTTGCACCCTGTAGATATCGATTATTCGGACGGCCATAACTTCTGGCTCGTTAAGAGTTACGGGAGCCATAACCTGTCAAAACGAAGGCCCCGATGATTTCTATGGCTTTGACAGCTTTCAGCCCTCAACGGATAGATTAATGCCCAAAAAGGACAACCCGAATCTCAATCTTGTCTCGTAAGTTTTTTACCCTTCGTTTTTCGACACGTGGATTTTTACGGTAAAACGGGATTACCGTGGCTGGTCTTCGATTTACCATCGCTGGAGAGTGGTGTACCATGGTACTGTTTCATTTCAAATCCATGCACGAATTTCTAAAGGTCTTACGGCACTGTTTCGCCATTTCGGACGGATGTTGCACCTTGCACCGTGGATGTTGCACCCTGTAGATATCGATTATTCGGACGGCCATATCTTCTGGCTCGTTAAGAGTTACGGGAGCCATAACCTGTCAAAACGAAGGCCCCGATGATTTCTACGGCTTTGACAGCTTTCAACCCTCAACGGATAGATTAATGCCCAAAAAGGACAACCCGAATCTCAATCGGGTCTCGTAAGTTTTTTACCCTTCGTTTTTCGACACGTGGAATTTTACGGTAAAACGGGATTACCGTGGCTGGTCTTCGATTTACCATCGCTGGAGAGTGGTGTACCATGGTACTGTTTCATTTCAAATCCATGCACGAATTTCTAAAGGTCTTACGGCACTGTTTCGCTATTTCGGACGGATGTTACACCTTGCACCGTGGATGTTGCGCCCTGTAGATATCGATTATTCGGACAGCCATAACTTCTGGCTCGTTAAGAGTTACGGGAGCCATAACCTGTCAAAACGAAGGCCCCGATGATTTCTACGGCTTTGACAGCTTTCAGCCCTCAACGGATAGATTAATGCCCAAAAAGGACAACCCGAATCTCAATCGGGTCTCGTAAGTTTTTTACCCTTCGTTTTTCGACACGTGGATTTTTACGGTAAAACGGGATTACCGTGGCTGGTCTTCGATTTACCATCGCTGGAGAGTGGTGTACCATGGTACTGTTTCATCTCAAATCCATGCACGAATTTCTAAAGTCTTACGGCACTGTTTCGCCATTTCGGACGGATGTTGCACTTTGCACCGTGGATGTTGCACCCTGTAGATATCGATTATTTGGACGACCATAACTTCTGGCTCGTTTAGAGTTACGGGAGCCATAACCTGTCAAAACGAAGGTCTCAATGAGTTCTACGGCTTTGACAGCTTTCAGCCGTCAACGGATAGATTAATGCCCAAAAAGGACAACCCGAATCTCAATCGGGTCTCGTAAGTTTTTTACCCTTCGTTTTTTTAACACGTGGATTTTTACGGTAAAACGGGACTACGGTGGCTGGTCTTCGATTTACCATCGCTGGAGAGTGGTGCACCATGGTACTGTTCCGTTTCAAATCCATGCATGCATTTTTAATGGTCGTACGGCACTGTTTCGCCATTTCGGACGAATGTTGCACCTTGCACCGTGGATGTTGCACCCCGTAGATATCGATTATTCGGACGGCTATAACTTCTGGCTCGTTTAGAGTTACGGGAGCCATAACCTGTCAAAACGAAGGCCACGATGAGTTCTACGGCTGTGACTGCTTTAAGCCGTCAACGGATAGATTAATGCCCAAAAAGGACAACCCGAATCTCAATCGGGTCTCGTAAGTTTTTTACCCTTCGTTTTTTCGACACGTGGATTTTAACGGTAAAACGGGATTACCATGGCCCGTCTTCGACTTCCCATCGCTGGAGACTGGTGCACCATGGTACTGTTCCGTTTCAAATCCATGCACGAATTTTTAAAAGTCGTACGACACCGTTTCGCCATTTCGGACGGATGTTGCACCTTGCACCGTGGATGTTGCACCCTGTAGATATCGATTATTCGGACGGCCATAACTTCTGGCTCGTTTGGAATTACGGGAGCCTTAACCTGTCAAAAGGAAGGCCTTGATGAGTTTTACGGCTTTGACAACTTTCAGCCGTCAACGGATAGATTAATGCCCAAAAAGGACAACCCGAATCTCAATCGGGTCTCGTAAGTTTTTTACCCTTCGTTTTTTCGGCACGTGGATTTTTACGGTAAAACGGGATTACGGTGCCCCGTCTTCGACTTCTCATCGCTGAAGAGTGGTACACCATGGTACTGTTCCGTTTCAAATCCATGCACGCATTTCTAAAGGTCGTACGACACTGTTTCGCCATTTCGGACGGATGTTGCACCTTGCACCGTGGATGTTGCACCCTGTAGATATCGATTATTCGGACGGCCATAACTTCTGGCTTGTTAAGAGTTACGGGAGCCATAACCTGTCAAAACGAAGGCCCCGATGATTTCTATGGCTTTGACAGCTTTCAGCCCTCAGCGGATAGATTAATGCCCAAAAAGGACAATCCGAATCTCAATCGGGTCTCGTAAGTTTTTTACCCTTCGTTTTCGACACGTGGATTTTTACGGTAAAACGGGATTACCGTGGCTGGTCTTCGATTTACCATCGCTGGAGAGTGGTGTACCATGGTACTGTTTCATTTAAAATCCATGCACGAATTTCTAAAGGTCTTACGGCACTGTTTCGCCATTTCGGACGGATGTTGCACCTTGCACCGTGGATGTTGCACCCTGTAGATATCGATTATTCGGACGGCCATAACTTCTGGCTCGTTAAGAGATACGGGAGCCATAACCTGTCAAAACGAAGGCCCCGATGATTTCTACGGCTTTGACAGCTTTCAGCCCTCAACGGATAGATTAATACCCAAAAAGGACAACCTGAATCTCAATCGGGTCTCGTAAGTTTTTTACCCTTCGTTTTTCGACACGTGGATTTTTACGGTAAAACGGGATTACCGTGGCTGGTCTTCGATTTACCATCACTGGAGAGTGGTGTACCATGGTACTGTTTCATTTCAAATCCATGCACGAATTTCTAAAGGCCTTACGGCACTGTTTCGCCATTTCGGACGGATGTTGCACCTTGCACCGTGGATGTTGCGCCCTGTAGATATCGATTATTCGGACGGCCGTAACTTCTGGCTCGTTAAGAGTTACGGGAGCCATAACCTGTCAAAACGAAGCCCCCGATGATTTCTACGGCTTTAACAGCTTTCAGCCCTCAACGGATAGATTAATGCCCAAAAAGGACAACCCGAATCTCAATCGGGTCTCGTAAGTTTTTTAACCTTCGTTTTTCGACACGTGGATTTTTACGGTAAAACGGGATTACCGTGGCTGGTCTTCGATTTACCATCGCTGGAGAGTGGTGTACCATGGTACTGTTTCATTTCAAATCCATGCACGAATTTCTAAAGGTCTTACGGCACTGTTTCGCCATTTCGGACGGATGTTGCACCTTGCACCGTGGATTTTGCAACATGTAGATATCGATTATTCGGACGGCCATAACTTCTGGCTCGTTAAGAGTTACGGGAGCCATAACCTGTCAAAATGAAGGCCTCGATGATTTCTATGGCTTTGACAGCTTTCATCCATCAACGGATAGATTAATGCCCAAAAAGGACAATCGAATCTCAATCGGGTCTCGTAAGTTTTTTACCCTTCGTTTTTTCGACACGTGGATTTTTACGGTAAAATGGGATTACGGTGGCTAGTATTCGATTTACCATCGCTGGAGAGTGGTGTACCATAGTACTGTTGCATTTCAAATCCATGCACGAATTTCTAAAGTTCTTACGGCACTGTTTCGCCATTTCGGACTGATGTTGCACCTTGCACCGTGGATGTTGCACCTTGTAGATATCGATTATTCGGACGGCCAAAACTTCTCGCTCGTTTAGAGTTACGGGAGCCATAACCTGTCAAAACGAAGGCCTCGATGAGTTCTACGGCTTTGACAGCTTTCAGCCATCAACGGATATATTAATGCCCAAAAAGGACAACCCGAATCTCAATCGGGTCTCGTAAGTTTTTTACCCTTCGTTTTTTCGACACGTGGATTTTTACGGTAAAACGGGATTACGGTGCCCCGTCTTCGACTTCCCATCGCTGAAGAGTGGTGTACCATGGTACTGTTCTGTTTCAAATCTATGCAAGCATTTTTAAAGGTCGTACGGCACTGTTTCGCCATTTCGGACGGATGTTGCACCTTGCACCGTGGATGCTGCACCATGTAGATATCGATTATTCGCACGGCCATAACTTCTGGCTCGTTTAGAGTTACGGGAGCCATAACCTGTCAAAACGAAGGCCTCGATGAGTTCTATGGCTTTGACTGCTTTCAGCCGTCAATGGATAGATTAATGCCCAAAAAGGACAACCCGAATCTCAATCGGGTCTCGTATGTTTTTTACCCTTCGTTTTTTTGACACGTGGATTTTTACGGTAAAACGGGATTACGGTGGCTGGTCTTCGATTTACCATCGCTGGAGAGTGGTGCACCATGGTACTGTTCCGTTTCAAATCCATGCACGCATTTCTAATGGACGTACGGCACTGTTTCGCCTTTTCGGACGGATGTTGCACCTTGCACCGTGGATGTTGCACCCTGTAGATTTCGATTATTCGGACGGCCATAACTTCTGGCTCGTTTAGAGTTACGAAAACCATAACCTGTCAAAATGAAGGCCTCGATGAGTTATACGGCTTTGACTGCTTTCAGCCGTCAACGGATGGATTAATGCCCAAAAAGGACAACCCGAATCTCAATCGGGTCTCGTAAGTTTTTTACCCTTCGTTTTTTTGACACGTGGATTTTTACGGTAAAACGGGATTACGGTGGCTGGTCTTCGATTTACCATCGCTAGAGAGTGGTGCACCATGGTACTGTTCCGTTTCAAATCCATGCACGCATTTCTAATGGTCGTACGGCACTGTTTCGCCATTTCGGACGAATGTTGCACCTTGCACCGTGGATGTTGCACCCCGTAGATATCGATTATTCGGACGGCTATAACTTCTGGCTCATTTAGAGTTATGCGAGCCATAACCTGTCAAAACGAAGGCCACGATGAGTTCTACGGCTGTGACTGCTTTAAGCCGTCAACGGATAGATTAATGCCCAAAAAGGACAACCCGAATCTCAATCGGGTCTCGTAAGTTTTTTACCCTTCGTTTTTTCTCACACGTGGATTTTAACGGTAAAACGGGATTACCATGGCCCGTCTTCGACTTCCCATCGCTGGAGAGTGGTGCACCATGGTACTGTTCCGTTTCAAATCCATGCACGAATTTTTAAAAGTCGTACGACACCGTTTCGCCATTTCGGACGGATGTTGCACCTTGCACCGTGGATGTTGCACCCTGTAGATATCGATTATTCGGACGGCCATAACTTCTGGCTCGTTTGGAATTACGGGAGCCTAAACCTGTCAAAAGGAAGGCCTCGATGAGTTTTACGGCTTTGACAACTTTCAGCCGTCAACGGATAGATTAATGCCCAAAAAGGACAACCCGAATCTCAATCGGGTCTCGTAAGTTTTTTACCCTTCGTTTTTTCGACACGTGGATTTTTATGGTAAAACGGGATTACGGTGCCCCGTCTTCGACTTCTCATCGCTGAAGAGTGGTGCACCATGGTACTGTTCCGTTTCAAATCCATGCACGCATTTCTAAAGGTCGTACGACACTGTTTCGCCATTTCGGACGGATGTTGCACCTTGCACCGTGGATGTTGCACCCTGTAGATATCGATTATTCGGACGGCCATAACTTCTGGCTCGTTAAGAGTTACGGGAGCCATAACCTGTCAAAACGAAGGCCCCGATGATTTCTACGGCTTTGACAGCTTTCAGCCCTCAACGGATAGATTAATGCCCAAAAAGGACAACCCGAATCTCAATCGGGTCTCGTAAGTTTTTTACCCTTCGTTTTTCGACACGTGGATTTTTACGGTAAAACGGGATTACCGTGGCTGGTCTTCGATTTACCATCACTGGAGAGTGGTGTACCATGGTACTGTTTCATTTCAAATCCATGCACGAATTTCTAAAGGTCTTACGGCACTGTTTCGCCATTTCGGACGGATGTTGCACCTTGCACCGTGGATGTTGCACCCTGTAGATATCGATTATTCGGACGGCCATAACTTCTGGCTCGTTAAGAGTTACGGGAGCCATAACCTGTCAAAACGAAGGCCCCGATGATTTCTACGGCTTTGACAGCTTTCAGCCCTCAACAGATAGACTAATGCCCAAAACGGACAACCCGAATCTCAATCGGGTCTCGTAAGTTTTTTACCCTTCGTTTTTCGACACGTGGATTTTTACGGTAAAACGGGATTATCGTGGCTGGTCTTCGATTTACCATCGCTGGAGAGTGGTGTACCATGGTACTGTTTCATTTCAAATCCATGCACGAATTTCTAAAGGTCTTACGGCACTGTTTCGCCATTTCGGACGGATGTTGCACCTTGCACCGTGGATGTTGCGCCCTGTAGATATCGATTATTCGGACGGCCGTAACTTCTGGCTCGTTAAGAGTTACGGGAGCCATAACCTGTCAAAACGAAGGCCCTGATGATTTCTACGGCTTTGACAGCTTTCAGCCCTCAACGGATAGATTAATGCCCAAAAAGGACAACCCGATCTCAATCGGGTCTCGTAAGTTTTTTACCCTTCGTTTTTCGACACGTGGATTTTTACGGTAAAACGGGATTACCGTGGCTGGTTTTCGATTTACCATCGCTGGAGAGTGGTGTACCATGGTACTGTTTCATTTCAAATTCATGCACGAATTTCTAAAGTCTTACGGCTCTGTTTCGCCATTTCGGACGGATGTTGCACCTTGCACCGTGGATGTTGCACCCTGTAGATATCGATTATTTGGACGGCCATAACTTCTGGCTCGTTTAGAGTTACGGGAGCCATAACCTGTCAAAACGAAGGTCTCAATGAGTTCTACGGCTTTGACAGCTTTCAGCTGTCAACAGATAGATTAATGCCCAAAAAGGACAACCCGAATCTCAATCGGGTCTCGTAAGTTTTTTGCCCTTCGTTTTTTTGACACGTGGATTTTTGCGGTAAAACGGGATTACGGTGGCTGGTCTTCGATATACCATCGCTGGAGAGTGGTGCACCATGGTACTGTTCCGTTTCAAATCCATGCACGCATTTTTAATGGTCGTACGGCACTGTTTCGCCATTTCGGATGAATGTTGCACCTTGCACCGTGGATGTTGCACACCGTAGATATCGATTATTCGGAAGGCTATAACTTCTGGCTCGTTTAGAGTTACGTGAGCCATAACCTGTCAAAACGAAGGCCACGATGAGTTCTACGGCTGTGACTGCTTTAAGCTGTCAACGGATAGATTAATGCCCAAAAAGGACAACCCGAATCTCAATCGGGTCTCGTAAGTTTTTTACCCTTCGTTTTTTCGACACGTGGATTTTAACGGTAAAACGGGATTACCATGGCCCGTCTTCGACTTCCCATCGCTGGAGAGTGGTGCACCATGGTACTGTTCCGTTTCAAATCCATGCACGAATTTTTAAAAGTCGTACGACACCGTTTCGCAATTTCGGACGGATGTTGCACCTTGCACCGTGGATGTTGCACCCTGTAGATATCGATTATTCGGACGGCCATAACTTCTGGCTCGTTTGGAATTACGGGAGCCTTAACCTGTCAAAAGGAAGGCCTCGATGAGTTTTACGGCTTTGGCAATTTTCAGCCGTCAACGGATAGATTAATGCCCAAAAAGGACAACCCGAATCTCAATCGGGTCTCGTAAGTTTTTTACCCTTCGTTTTTTCGACACGTGGATTTTTACGGTAAAACGGGATTACGGTGCCCCTTCTTCGACTTCTCATCGCTGAAGAGTGGTGCACCATGGTACTGTTCCGTTTCAAATCCATGCACGCATTTCTAAAGGTCGTACGATACTGTTTCGCGATTTCGGACGGATGTTGCACCTTGCACCGTGGATGTTGCACCCTGTAGATATCGATTATTCGGACGGCCATAACTTCTGGCTCGTTAAGAGTTACGGGAGCCATAACCTGTCAAAACGAAGGCCCCGATGATTTCTATGGCTTTGACAGCTTTCAGCCCTCAGCGGATAGATTAATGCCCAAAAAGGACAACCCGAATCTCAATCGGGTCTCGTAAGTTTTTTACCCTTCGTTTTTCGACACGTGGATTTTTACGGTAAAACGGGATTACCGTGGCTGGTCTTCGATTTACCATTGCTGGAGAGTGGTGTACCATGCTACTATTTCATTTCAAATCCATGCACGAATTTCTAAAGGTCTTACGGCACTGTTTCGCCATTTCGGACGGATGTTGCACCTTGCACCGTGGATGTTGCACCCTGTAGATATCGATTATTCGGACGGCCATAACTTCTGGCTCGTTAAGAGTTACGGGAGCCATAACCTGTCAAAACGAAGGGCCCGATGATTTCTACGGCTTTGACAGCTTTCAGCCCTCAACGGATAGATTAATGCCCAAAAAGGACAACCTGAATCTCAATCGGGTCTCGTAAGTTTTTTACCCCTCGTTTTTCGACACGTGGATTTTACGGTAAAACGGGATTACCGTGGCTGGTCTTCGATTTACCATCGCTGGAGAGTGGTGTACCATGGTACTGTTTCATTTCAAATCCATGCACGAATTTCTAAAGGTCTTACGGCACTGTTTCGCCATTTCGGACGGATGTTGCACCTTGCACCGTGGATGTTGCGCCCTGTAGATATCGATTATTCGGACGGCCGTAACTTCTGGCTCGTTAAGAGTTACGGGAGCCATAACCTGTCAAAACGAAGGCCCTGATGATTTCTACGGCTTTGACAGCTTTCAGCCCTCAACGGATAGATTAATGCCCAAAAAGGACAACCCGATCTCAATCGGGTCTCGTAAGTTTTTTACCCTTCGTTTTTCGACACGTGGATTTTTACGGTAAAACGGGATTACCGTGGCTGGTCTTCGATTTACCATCGCTGGAGAGTGGTGTACCATGGTACTGTTTCATTTCAAATCCATGCACGAATTTCTAAAGGTCTTACGGCACTGTTTCGCCATTTCGGACGGATGTTGCACCTTGCATCGTGGATTTTGCAACCTGTAGATATCGATTATTCGGACGGCCATAACTTCTGGCTCGTTAAGAGTTACGGGAGCCATAACCTGTCAAAATGAAGGCCTCGATGATTTCTACGGCTTTGACAGCTTTCAGCCATCAACGGATAGATTAATGCCCAAAAAGGACAATCGAATCTCAATCGGGTCTCGTAAGTTTTTTACCATTCGTTTTTTCGACACGTGGATTTTTACGGTAAAACGGGATTACGGTGCCTAGCATTCGATTTACCATCGCTGGAGAGTGGTGTACCATAGTACTGTTCCATTTCAAATCCATACACGAATTTCTAAAGTTCTTACGGCACTATTTCGCCATTTCGGACGGATGTTGCACCTTGCACCGTGGATGTTGCACCTTGTAGATATCGATTATTCGGACGGCCATAACTTCTCGCTCGTTTAGAGTTACAGGAGCCATAACCTGTCAAAACGAAGGCCTCGATGAGTTCTACGGCTTTGACAGCTTTCAGCCATCAACGGATATATTAATGCCCAAAAAGGACAACCCGAATCCCAATCGGGTCTCGTAAGTTTTTTACCCTTCGTTTTTTCGACACGTGGATTTTTACAGTAAAACGGGATTACGGTGCCCCGTCTTCGACTTCCCATCGCTGAAGAGTGGTGCACCATGGTACTGTTCTGTTTCAAATCTATGCAAGCATTTTTAAAGGTCGTACGGCACTGTTTCGCCATTTCGGACGGATGTTGCACCTTGCACCGTGGATGTTGCACCATGTAGATATCGATTATTCGCACGGCCATAACTTCTGGCTCGTTTAGAGTTACGGGAGCCATAACCTGTCAAAATGAAGGCCTCGATGAGTTCTATGGCTTTGACTGCTTTCAGCCGTCAATGGATAGATTAATGCCCAAAAAGGACAACCCGAATCTCAATCGGGTCTCGTAAGTTTTTTACCCTTCGTTTTTTTGACACGTGGATTTTTACGGTAAAACGGGATTACGGTGGCTGGTCTTCGATTTACCATCGCTGGAGAGTGGTGCACCATGGTACTGTTCCGTTTCAAATCCATGCACGCATTTCTAATGGTCGTACGGCACTGTTTTGCCTTTTCGGACGGATGTTGCACCTTGCACCGTGGATGTTGCACCCTGTAGATTTCGATTATTCGGACGGCCATAACTTCTGGCTCGTTTAGAGTTACGGGAGCCATAACCTGTCAAAACGAAGGCCTCAATGAGTTATACGGGTTTGACTGCTTTCAGCCGTCAACGGATGGATTAATGCCCAAAAAGGACAACCCGAATCTCAATCGGGTCTCGTAAGTTTTTTACCCTTCGGTTTTTTGACACGTGGATTTTTACGGTAAAACGGGATTACGGTGGCTGGTCTTCGATTTACCATCGCTGGAGAGTGGTGCACCATGGTACTGTTCCGTTTCAAATCCATGCACGCATTTCTAATGGTCGTATGGCACTGTTTCGCCATTTCGGACGAATGTTGCACCTTGCACCGTGGATGTTGCACCCTGTAGATATCGATTATTCGGACGGCTATAACTTCTGGCTCGTTTAGAGTTACGGGAGCCATAACCTATCAAAACGAAGGCCTCGATCAGTTCTACAGCTCTGACATATTTAAGCCGTCAACAGATAGATTAATGCCCAAAAAGGACAACCCGAATCTCAGTCGGGTCTCGTAAGTTTTTTACCCTTCGTTTTTTCGACACGTGGATTTTAACGGTAAAACGGGATTACCGTGGCCCGTCTTCGACTTCCCATCGCTGGAGAGTGGTGCACTATAGTACTGTTCCGTTTCAAATCCATGCACGTATTTTTAAAAGTCGTACGACACTGTTTCGAGATTTCGGACGGATGTTGCACCTTGCACCGTGGATGTTGCTCCCTGTAGATATCGATTATTCGGACGGCCATAACTTCTGGCTCGTTTGGAGTTACGGGAGCCATAACCTGTCAAAAGGAAGGCCTCGATGAGTTCTACGGCTTTGACGGCTTTCAGCCGTCAACGGATAGATTAATGCCCAAAAAGGACAACCCGAATCTCAATCGGGTCTCGTAAGTTTTTTACCCTTCGTTTTTTCGACACGTGGATTTTTACGGTAAAACGGGATTACGGTGCCCCATCTTCGACTTCTCATCGCTGAAGAGTGGTGCACCATGGTACTGTTCCGTTTCAAATCCATGCACGCATTTCTAAAGGTCGTACGACACTGTTTCGCCATTTCGGATGGATGTTGCACCTTGCACCTTGCACCGTGGATGTTGCACCCTGTAGATATCGATTATTCGGACGACCATAACTTCTATCTCGTTTAGAGTTATGGGAGCCATAACCTTTCAAAACGAAGGCCTCGATGAGTTCTACTGCTTTGACTGCTTTCAGCCGTCAACGGATAGATTAATGCCCAAAAAGGACAACCCGAATCTCAATCGGGTCTCGTAAGTTTTTTACCCTTCGTTTTTTCGACACGTGGATTTTTACGGTAAAACGGGGATTACTGTGGCTGGTCTTCGATTTACCATCGCTGGAGAGTGGTGCACCATGGTACTGTTCCGTTTCAAATCAATGCACGCATTTTTAAAAGTCGTACGGCATTGTTTCGCCATTTCGGACGGATGTTGCACCTTGCACCGTGGATGTTGCACCCTGAAGATATCGATTATTCGGACGGCCATAACTTCGGGCTCGTTAAGAGTTACGGAAGCCATAACCTGTCAAAACGAAGGCCCCGATGATTTCTACGGCTTTGACAGCTTTCAGCCCTCAACGGATAGATTAATGCCCAAAAAGGACAACCTGAATCTCAATCGGGTCTCGTAAGTTTTTTACCCTTCGTTTTTTCGACACGTGGATTTTTACGGTAAAACGGGATTACCGTGGCTGGTCTTCGATTTACCATCGGTGGAGAGTGGTGTACCATGGTACTGTTTTATTTCAAATCCATGCACGAATTTCTAAAGGTCTTACGGCACTGTTTCGCCATTTCGGACGGATGTTGCACCTTGCACCGTGGATGTTGCAACCTGTAGATATCGATTATTCGGACGGCCATAACTTCTGGCTCGTTAAGAGTTACGGGAGCCATAACCTGTCAAAACGAAGGCCTCGATGATTTCTACGGCTTTGACAGCTGTTTGCGCCAAAATTGGTCACAAACACCCAATATCACGAAAGCACCCGTTTGCGTATTCAACTCGATAATAATCAACACAGAACTCAGCAACAGTCAATATAGAATTCAGCTCTAAGTAACAAATCGCAGTAATTCACAAACAACAATCACAAACATAGGATTTATAGTGGTTCGGCGTTCGCGCCTACGTCCACTTTGAAGGATTTCTCTTTATTGCTTTGCTCGATTCAATCGATTACAACGGATTACAGTAGATAATAGCTTTGAAATCGGAATACAATAGTGATTCTGATGAATAGATTTGAATCCGGCAGAGTCTTGGTGTTCAATGGCAGAAGCTCTCGGAAGATCCCTTTTCTGAAGGCTTCAGGGTACTATTTATAGGCGTTGGAGGCCCAGATCTGGCTGAAACTTCGGGAGACCTCTTCTGACACGTGAGTGGGCCCACGCGACCGACCCCACCAAGTTTCATCTCGATCTGACATCGATTCGAAGTCATTTCGAACCCATCAAGAAATGGTCCAATCGAGCTGAAACTTGGCAGGAACAATCTTTACCTTGTATAGAAGCTGCTGTGAAAATTTGGTTGCATTTGGATGTGTGGTTGAGGAGATATAATCGGTTCGAAATGGTGTTTCTCGGTTGGCTGTGGAGTTCGAACCCATCATCTTCGAAACCATGACTTCGAATCCATGGACACACGTGATTCTGCAGTGACGCGGCGCGTGCTCCTCGAATCGATCCTGTTTTGTCTCCGAGTTGACCGCTTCACACCCATGGATTTCGCCTCGTTCGTATCGTGGGGCGACACGTCATCTAAGTCAGCTGACTTGGTGGGTACGAACAAGTGAATGTCCCTGGGTTCGAATGCGACCGTTTCGAACCAAGGTGTGCTCGTGGGTTCGAACTCGATCGATTCGAACAAGATCGATTCGAAGCGACTTGGATTCGAAGCTGGTGGGCTTGAATGGATTCGAAGATGATGGTTTCGAATGTAATGGAGTCGAAGTACATGATGGCTGCTGGATTCGAGGCACGGCCATGTCTCGTGGGTTCGAACTGCTGCTAGGATGATGGGTTCGAACTTCATGGATTCGAAGGAAGGACACCGGTTGGGTTCGGAGTAGATGGTTTCGAAGACGATGGGTTCGAAACAAAGAAAGGGTGATGGATTCGAACCGAGCAAGGCCCAACTCTCTCAACTTGAATCCATCATAACTTGGACAAACGAACTCGGATTGACTTGAAACTTGAAATGGCGACTCCTTTGACCTTTCTTGTCATGTCCTATCAATTTTGGCCCGTTCCGGACTCGGACAAAATTCATCGATATCCATAGCAAAGTGAAGTATAACCAATCTCTGAGACGAACCGTCTTTTGTTTTCGATCAATCTTTTGGTATCACGGCTTTGCCAAAAAGCGGGATAACATTTTGCCCCCCAAAACATGCCTTGCGGTAGGAAGGTGTGTTTTGTAATGCCTTGAGTTGGATGTTCGTATCCTATTATCAACCTGCAAAGAACTTGATAGTTTCATATGGCCTCAAATGACGATCGTTCGAGATCGAGCTATTTGGGATGAAGCGCGGCCGTACGTGGTCAAGCGCTCAACTTCAAATGACGATCGTTCGTGATCGAGTCATTTGAGGTGAAGTGCGACCGTGCGCGGTCGAGCGTATGAATCCATGCGTCGATCGTTCAGGATCGTATGCTGTTTGAGGTGAATCAGGACCGTTCGCGGTCCGTGCCGTTCGTGGCATAGGATGGAATAGGACCGTTCGCGGTCGATGTCGTTCGCGGCAAATGAAGAGATGGGACCGTTCGCGGTCGATGCCGTTCGCGGCAATTGATGATCGTTCGCGACCAAGTGCCATTCAAGGCGAATGGTGACCGTTCGAGGTCGGATTTTACAATTAGTGAACCATGACCGTTTGCGGTCGGTGCCATTCAAGGCAGAAAGTGATCGTTCGCGATCGTGTGCCGTTCGAGGCAAATTTGTGACCGTTCGCGGTCGGATGTTGGACCTCAAGTGACGACCGTTCGCGATCAAGCCATTTGAGGTGTGGTGATTTGTGACTGTTCGAAGTCGAGTGCCGTTCGAGGCGAATTGTGTGCCCGGGAGGGCTTGATGTTATCGATGCCAGGGTCACGTTCGGGTGAGTTCCTGGATCGTTTGTCAGGGCGGTTCATCGCCATCTCAGAGCATGCCTAAGGATCGTTCGCGACCCCATACATGTGTAAGTAGCTTAGCCATTCCAGATTTATCAGAATCAAATATCTATTACACGGATGAGTTTTCAAAACAGAAATGTCCAAACAAACAGAGTCTAAATGTTCAAATTGAAATGATATGAAAGCAAAGCATGGATGTCGAAGCGTAAGTTCCCACTACGAAACGGTCAATGATCATTCAGAGCATGCCTGGAGATCGTTCGCGATCTCGCACATGTGTAAATGATTTAATTGCGTTAGTGGAAGCTTACAACTTGTTCATCGTTATCTCACTCAGTTGATAACCAAACGGTGCCTTGATTCAGGGTCGCCTCTAGCTGATGTGGACGGTGGCCGCTCTGGTTCCGCCGCAGGAGCTCGCCTCCTCACATATTGAAGGAGCATACCGTTCCTGATATGCCCTTCCACCTCGTCCTTCAGGTGCCTACAATCGTTAGTGTTATGACCATTTAATTCATGGAATACACAAAACTTATCTGATTTCCTTTCGTCAGAGGTGGGATCCCTTCGCATCGGCTTACGATACAGAATCTGTTCTTTGGTATCCTGATAAATTCGTTCCAGGCTCTCGTTCAGCTCAGTGTAGGTGGTGAATCGCGGCTCCCTCCGTTGCCGCTTTGATCTGTCTCTGTCATTCTCAATCTTTCTTTTACCTTTATCCTTGTCCGAGTCCCTTCTAGGGGGCTTTTCATCTTTGAGTGCATAAACTTCTATCCCATCTCCTTCTTCTCTTTCTGCATTCGCATCCTCTAATCGTAAAAACTTTTCCGCCTCATGGTAGAATTCTCCCAGATCTACGGGTGGATCCTTAGTTAATGAATTTTTGAATTTCGTTCCGTCTGCTATTCCGGACACAGCCGCCATCATAACCATGGATGGATCCGGTCTATCCACGGAAGCTGCTGCCGCGTTGAACCGTGTCAGGAAACTTCTTAATGTTTCTCCAGCCTTCTGTTTTAAAGTTGCCAGCGTCATCACATTCTTGGGTCTTGTAATGTGAACCCTGAATTGCCTCATAAATCTCTCAGTTAAATCATTCCACGTTCCAATGGACCCACTATCTAATTGCCTGAACCATAATGCCGCAATATCCGCCAAATACAGTGGAAAGCACCGAGCCATAACCTCCTCTGATGCCCCCAGCACTTCCATATGCCTGATATATTTTGTCAGATGGACCGTGGGGTCCGTTCTCCCGTCATACATATCCAGCGATGGTAATTTGAAATCCGGTGGGTTTCTAGCTCGTCTGATTGCCGGAGTGAAAGGACTCCTATTAACATCCTCTAGGTCTTTGTTCACCAAACCGCCTCTCATTGCTCGCCCAACCATCTCTGCCAACTTGTCGGTGTCTCCGAGATGTAACCTTCGTTCGTTACTTTCATCCTGCCCCCCGAGTTCACGAGGGAATTCTGAGATCTGCCCCCTTGACTGAGCGTTCATTCCTCTGCTGTCTCCAGGTTGCGCAGATACTCCTCTTTCTCCCTCCGAAATTGGACCAACGTTCTCCATGGGTGTGCCCCCTAATCCGGGTGCGACGCCGGATGGTCCTGCTTCGTTCTGGACTCCATTGGCTCCTCTATTCTATGCTCCAAGCTGTCCTATCTGTTGAAATAAACTCTGGATCAACTCCTCTTGCTTCTTCATCATCGTCTCCATCTCGTCCCTAGTGATGTAGATCGATGGTTGATTCGCTCCTGAGGAAGCCTCCTGACTCCCCTGCTGTTCACTCCTCTCTGGCCTTGGCCTTCTACTCGATTGTCTCGTCATAATTTCTCAAATCTAAACTTTCAAACTTTCTCTGAATCAATTATCAACTGGTAGAACTCCTGAGTTATCGATTCTCAGTGAAAGCACCAAAATGTTTGCGCCAAAATTGGTCACAAACACCCAATATCACGAAAGCACCCGTTTGCGTATTCAACTCGATAATAATCAACACAGAACTCAGCAACAATCAATATAGAATTCAGCTCTAAGTAACAAATCACAGTAATTCACAAACAACAATCACAAACACAGGATTTATAGTGGTTCGGTGTTCGCGCCTACGTCCACTTTGAAGGATTTCTCTTTATTGCTTTGCTCGATTCAATCGATTACAACGGATTACAGTAGATAATAGCTCTGAAATCGTAATACAACAGTGATTCTGATGAATAGATTTGAATCCGGCAGAGTCTTGGTGTTTAATGGCAGAAGCTCTCGGAAGATCCCTTTTCTGAAGGCTTCAGGGTACTATTTATAGGCGTTGGAGGCCCAGATCTGGCTGAAACTTCGGGAGACCTCTTCTGACACGTGAGTGGGCCCACGCGACCGACCCCACCAAGTTTCATCTCGATCTGACATCGATTCGAAGTCATTTCGAACCCATCAAGAAATGGTCCAATCGAGCTGAAACTTGGCAGGAACAATCTTTACCTTGTATAGAAGCTGCTGTGAAAATTTGGTTGCATTTGGATGTGTGGTTGAGGAGATATAATCGGTTCGAAATGGTGTTTCTCGGTTGGCTGTGGAGTTCGAACCCATCATCTTCGAAACCATGACTTCGAATCCATGGACACACGTAATTCTGCAGTGACGCGGTGCGTGCTCCTCGAATCGATGCTGTTTTGTCTCCGAGTTGACCGCTTCGCACCCATGGATTTCGCCTCGTTCGTATCGTGGGGCGACACGTCATCCAAGTTAGCAAACTTGGTGGGTACGAACAAGTGAATGTCCCTGGGTTCGAATGCGACCGTTTCGAACCAAGGTGTACTCGTGGGTTCGAACTCGATCGATTCGAACAAGATCGATTCGAAGCGACTTGGATTCGAAGCTGGTGGGATTGAATGGATTCGAAGATGATGGTTTCGAATGTAATGGAGTCGAAGTACATGATGGCTGCTGGATTCGAGGCACGGCCATGTCTCGTGGGTTCGAACTACTGCTAGGATGATGGGTTCGAACTTCATGGATTCGAAGGAAGGACACCGGTTGGGTTCGGAGTAGATGGTTTCGAAGACGATGGGTTCGAAACAATGAAAGGGTGATGGATTCGAACCGAGCAAGGCCCAACTCTCTCAACTTGAATCCATCATAACTTGGACAAACGAACTCGGATTGACTTGAAACTTGAAATGGCGACTCCTTTGACCTTTATTGTCATGTCCTATCAATTTTGGCCCGTTCCGGACTCGGACAAAATTCATCAATATCCATAGCAAAGTGAAGTATAACCAATCTCTGAGACGAACCGTCTTTTGTTTTCGATCAATCTTTTGGTATCACGGCTTTGCCAAAAAGCGGGATAACAACAGCTTTCAGCCATCAACGGATAGATTAATGCCCAAAAAGGACAACCGAATCTCAATCGGGTCTCGTAAGTTTTTTACCCTTCGTTTTTTCGACACGTGGATTTTTACGGTAAAACGGGATTACGGTGGCTGGTATTCGATTTACCATCGCTGGAGAGTGGTGCACCATGGTACTATTCCGTTTCAAATACATGCACGCATTTCTAATGGCCGTACGGCACTGTTTCGCAATTACGGACGGATGTTGCACCTTGCACCGTGGATGTTGCACCCTGTAGATATCGATTATTCGGATGGCTATAACATCTGGCACGTTTAGAGTTACGGGAGCCATAACCTGTCAAAACGAAGGCCTCGATGAGTTCTACGGCTTTGACTGCTTTCAGCCGTCAACGGATAGATTGATGCCCAAAAAGGACAACCCAAATCTCAATCGGGTCTCGTAAGTTTTTTACCCTTCGTTTTTTCGACACGTGGATTTTTACGGTAAAACGGGATTACGGTGCCCCGTCTTCGACTTCCCATCGCTGAAGAGTGGTGCACCATGGTACTGTTCTGTTTCAAATCTATGCAAGCAATTTTAAAGGTCGTACGGCACTGTTTCGCCTTTTCGGACGGATGTTGCACCTTGCACCATGGATATTGCACCCTGTAGATATCGATTATTCGGACGGCCATAACTTCTGGCTCGTTTAGAGTTACGGGAGCCATAACCAGTCAAAACGAAGGCCTCGATGAGTTCTACGGCTTTGACAGCTTTCAGCCGTCAATGGATAGATTAATGCCCGAAAAGGACAACCCGAATCTCAATCGGGTCTCGTAAGTTTTTTACCCTTCGTTTTTTTGACACGTGGATTTTTACGGTAAAAGGGGATTGCGGTGGCTGGACTTCGATTTACTATCGCTGGAGAGTGGTGCACCATGGTACTGTTCCGTTTCAAATCCATGCACGCATTTCTAATGGTCGTACGGCACTGTTTCGCCATTTTGGACGGATGTTGCACCTTGCACCGTGGATGTTGCACCCTGTAGATATCGATTATTCGGACGGCTATAACTTCTGGCTCGTTTAGAGTTACGGGAGCCATAACCTGTCAAAACGAAGGCCTCGATGAGTTCTACGGCTTTGACTGCTTTCAACCGTCAACGGATAGATTAATGCCCAAAAAGGACAACCCGAATCCCAATCGGGTCTCGTAAGTTTTTTACCCTTCGTTTTTTCGACACGTGGATTTTTACGGTAAAACGGGATTACGGTGGCTGGTCTTCGATTTACCATCGCTGGAGAGTGGTGCACCATGGTACTGTTCCGTTTCAAATCCATGGACGGATTTCTAATGGTCGTACGGCACTGTTTCGCCTTTTCGGACGGATGTTGCACCTTGCACCGTGGATGTTGCACCCTGTAGATATCGATTATTCGGACGGCTATAATTTCTGGCTCGTTTAGAGTTACGGGAGCCATAACTTGTCAAAACGAAGGCCTGGATGAGTTCTACGGCTTTGACTGCTTTTAGCTGCCAACGTATAGATTAATGCCCAAAAAGGACAACCCGAATCTCAATCGGGTCTCGTAAGTTTTTTACCCTTCGTTTTTTCGACACATGGATTTTTACGGTAAAACGGGATTACCGTGGCCCGTCTTCGACTTCCCATCGCTGGAGAGTGGTGCACCATGGTACTGTTCCATTTCAAATCCATGCACGTATTTTTAAAAGTCGTACGGCGCTGTTTCGCCATTTCGGATGGATGTTGCACCTTGCACCGTGGATGTTGCACCCTGTAGATATCGATTATTCGGACGGCCATAACTTCTGGCTCGTTTAGAGTTACGGGAGGCATAACCTGTCAAAACGAAGGTCTCAAGGAGTTCTACGGCTTTGACAGCTTTCATCCGTCAATGGATAGATTAATGCCCAAAAAGGACAACCCGAATCTCAATCGGGTCTCGTAAGTTTTTTACCCTTCGTTTTTTCGACACGTGGATTTTTACGGTAAAACGGGATTACGGTGCCCCGTATTCGACTTCCCATCGCTGAAGAGTGGTGCACCATGGTACTATTCCATTTCAAATCCATGCACGCATTTCTAAAGGTCGTACGGCACTGTTTCACCATTTCGGACGGATGTTGCACCTTGCACCGTGGATGTTGCACCCTGTAGATATCGATTATTCGGACGGCCATAACTTCTGGCTCGTTTTGAGTTACGGGAGCCATAACCTGTCAAAACGAAGGCCTCGATGAGTTCTACGGTTTCGACAGCTTTCAGCGTCAACGGATAGATTAATGCCCAAAAAGGTCAACCCGAATCTCAATCGGGTCTCGTAAGTTTTTTACCCTTCATTTTTTTGACACGTGGATTTTTACGGTAAAACGAGATTACGGTGGCTGGTCTTCGATTTACCATCGCTGGAGAGTGGTTCACCATGGTACTGTTCAGTTTCAAATCCATGCACGCATATCTAATGCTCGTACGGCACTGTTTCGCCATTTCGGACGGATGTTGCACCATGCACCGTGGATGTTGCACCCTGTAGATGTCGATTATTCGGACGGCTATAACTTCTGGCTCGTTTAGAGTTACGGGAGCCATAACCTGTCAAAATGAAGGCCTCGATGAGTTCTACGGCTTTGACTGCTTTCAGCCGTCAACGGATAGATTAATGCCCAAAAAGGACAACCCGAATCTCAATCGGGTCTCGTAAGTTTTTTACCCTTCGTTTTTTCGACACGTGGATTTTTACGGTAAAACGGGATTATCTTGGCCCGTCTTCGACTTCCCATCGCTGGAGAGTGGTGCACCATGGTACTGTTCCGTTTCAAATCCATGCACGTATTTCTAAAAGTCGTACGACACTGTTTCGCCATTTTGGACATATGTTGCACCTTGCACCGTGGATGTTGCACGCTGTAGATATCGATTATTCGGACGGCCATAACTTCTGGCTTGTTTAGAGTTACGGGAGCCATAACCTGTCAAAACGAAGGCCTCGACGAGTTCTACGGCTTTGACAGCTTTCAGCCGCCAGCGAATAGATTAATGCCCAAAAAGGACAACCCGAATCTCAATCGGGTCTCGTAAGTTTTTTACCCTTCGTTTTTTCGACACGTGGATTTTTACGGCAAAACGGGATTACGGTGCCCCGTCTTCGACTTCCCATCGCTGAAGAGTGGTGCACCATGGTACTGTTCCATTTCAAATCCATGCACGCATTTCTAAAGGTCGTACGGCACTGTTTCGCCATTTCGGACGGATGTTGCACCTTGCACCGTGGATGTTGCACCCTGTAGATATCGATTATTCGGACAGCCATAACTTCTGGCTCGTTTAGAGTTACGGGAGCCATAACCTGTCAAAACGAAGGCCTCGATGAGTTCTATGGCTTTGACAGCTTTCAGCCATCAACGGATATATTAATGCCCAAAAAGGACAACCCGAATCTCAATCGGGTCTCGTAAGTTTTTTACCCTTCGTTTTTTCGACACGTGGATTTTTACGGTAAAACGGGATTACGTTGCCCCGTCTTCGACTTTCCATCGCTGAAGAGTGGTGCACCATGGTACTGTTCTGTTTCAAATCTATGCAAGCATTTTTAAAGGTCGTACGACACTGTTTCGCCATTTCGGATGGATGTTGCACCTAGCACCGTGGATGTTGCACCCTGTAGATATCGATTATTCGGACGGCCATAACTTCTGGCTCGTTTAGAGTTACGGGAGCCATAACCTGTCAAAACGAAGGCCTCGATGAGTTCTACGGCTTTGACTGCTTTCAGCCATCAACGGATATATTAATGCCCAAAAAGGACAACCCGAATCTCAATCGGGTCTCGTAAGTTTTTTACCCTTCGTTTTTTTGACACGTGGATTTTTTCGGTAAAACGGGATTACGGTGGCTGGTCTTCGATTTACCATCGCTGGAGAGTGGTGCACCATGGTACTGTTCAGTTTCAAATCCATGCACGCATTTCTATTGGTCGTAAGGCACTGTTTCGCCATTTCGGACGGATGTTGCACCTTGCACCGTGGATGTTGCACCCTGTAGATATCGATTATTCGGAGGGCTATAACTTCTGGCTCGTTTAGAGTTACGGGAGCCATAACCTATCAAAACGAAGGCCTCGATGAGTTCTACGGCTTTGACTGCTTTCAGCCGTCAAGGGATAGATTAATGCCCAAAAAGAACAACCCGAATCTCAATCGGGTCTCGTAAGTTTTTTACCCTTCGTTTTTTCGACATGTGGATTTTTACGGTAAAACGGGATTACGGTGGCTGGTATTCGATTTACCATCGCTGGAGAGTGGTGTACCATGGTACTATTCCGTTTCAAATCCATGAACGAATTTCTAAAGGTCTTACGGCATTGTTTTTCCATTTCGGACGTATGTTGCACCTTGCACCGTGGATGTTGCACCTTGCAGATATCGATTATTCGGACGGCCATAACTTCTGGCTCGTTTAGAGTTACAGGAGCCATAACCTGTCCAAACAAAGGCCTCTACGAGTTCTACGGCTTTGATAGCTTTCAGGCGTCAACGGATAGGTTAATGCCCAAAAAGGACAACCCGAATCTCAATCGGGTCTCGTAAGTTTTTTACCCTTCGTTTTTTCGACACGTGGATTTTTACGGTAAAACGGGATTACGTTGCCCCGTCTTCGACTTCCCATCGCTGAAGAGTGGTGCACCATGGTACTGTTCCATTTCAAATCTATGCGCGCATTTCTAAAGGTCGTACGGCACTGTGTCGCCATTTCGGACGGATGTTGCACCTTGCACCGCGGATGTTGCACCCTGTAGATATCGATTATTCGGACGGCCATAACTTCTGGCTCGTTTAGAGTTACGGGAGCCATAACCTGTCAAAACGAAGGCCTCGATGAGTTCTACGGCTTTAACAGCTTTCAGCCGTCAACGGATAGATTAATGCCCAAAAAGGACAACCCGAATCTCATATGGGTCTCGTAAGTTTTTTACCCTTCGTTTTTTTGAAACGTGGATTTTTACGGTAAAACGGGATTACGGTGGCTAGTCTTCGATTTACCATCGCTGGAGAGTGGTGCACCATGGTACTGTTCCGTTACAAATCCATGCACGCATTTCTAATGGTCGTACGGCACTGTTTCGCCTTTTCGGACGGATGTTGCACCTTGCACCGTGGATGTTGCACCCTGTAGATATCGATTATTCGGACGGCTATAACTTCTGGCTCGTTTAGAGTTACGGGAGCCATAACCTGTCAAAACGAAGGCCTCGATGAGTTCTACGGCTTTGACAGCTTTCAGCCGTCAACGGATAGATTAATACCCAAAAAGGACAACCCGAATCTCAATCGGGTCTCGTAAGTTTTTTACCCTTCGTTTTTTCGACACGTGGATTTTTACGGTAAAACTGGATTACCGTGGCCCGTCTTCGAGTTCCCGTCGCTGGAGAGTGGTGCACCATGGTACTGTTCCGTTTCAAATCCATGCATGTATTTCTAAAAGTCGTACGGCGCTGTTTCGCCCTTTCGGACGGATGTTGCACCTTGCACCGTGGATGTTGCACCCTGTAGATATCGATTATTCGGACGGCCATAACTTCTGCCTTGTTTAGAGTTACGGGAGCCATAACCTGTCAAAATGAAGGCCTCGATGAGTCCTACGAATTTGACACCTTTCAGCCGTCAACGGATAGATTAATACCCAAAAAGGACAACCCGAATCTCAATCGGGTCTCGTAAGTTTTTACCTTTCGTTTTTTCGACACGTGGATTTTTACGGTAAAACGGGATTACGGTGCCCCGTCTTCGACTTCCCATCGCTGAAGAGTGGTGCACCATGGTACTGTTCCATTTCAAATCCATGCACGCATTTCTAAAGGTCGTACGGCACTGTTTCGCCATTTCGGACGGATGTTGCACCTTGCACCGTGGATGTTGCACCCTGTAGATGTCGATTATTCGGACGGCCATAACTTCTGGCTCGTTTAGAGTTACGGGAGCCATAACCTGTCAAAACGAAGGCCTCGATGAGTTCTACGGCTTTGACAGCTTTCAGCCATCAACGGATATATTAATGCCCAAAAAGGACAACCCGAATCTCAATCGGGTCTCGTAAGTTTTTTACCCTTCGTTTTTTCGACACGTGGATTTTTACGGTAAAACGGGATTACGTTGCCCCGTCTTCGACTTCCCATCGCTGAAGAGTGGTGCACCATGGTACTGTTCTGTTTCAAATCTATGTAAGCATTTTTAAAGGTCGTACGACACTGTTTCGCCATTTCGGACGGATGTTGCACCTAGCACCATGAATGTTGCACCCTGTAGATATCGATTATTCGGACGGCCATAACTTCTGGCTCGTTTAGAGTTACGGGAGCCACAACCTGTCAAAACGAAGGCCTCGATGAGTTCTACGGCTTTAACAGCTTTCAGCCATCAACGGATATATTAATGCCCAAAAAGGAAAACCCGAATCTCAATCGGGTCTCGTAAGTTTTTTACCCTTCGTTTTTTTGACACGTGGATTTTTTCGGTAAAACGGGATTACGGTGGCTGGTCTTCGATTTACCATCGCTGGAGAGTGGTGCACCATGGTACTGTTCAGTTTCAAATCCATGCACGCATTTCTATTGGTCTTCGATTTACCATCGCTGGAGAGTGGTGCACCATGGCACCGTGGATGTTGCACCCTGTAGATATCGATTATTCGGAGGGCTATAACTTCTGGCTCGTTTAGAGTTACGGGAGCCATAACCTGTCAAAACGAAGGCCTCGATGAGTTCTACGGCTTTGACAGCTTTCAGCCGTCAACGGATAGATTAATGCCCAAAAAGGACAACCCGAATCTCAATCAGGTTTCGTAAGTTTTTTACCCTTCGTTTTTTCGACACGTGGATTTTTAAGGTAAAACGGGATTACGGTGCCCCGTCTTCGACTTCCCATCGTTGAAGAGTGCTGCACCATGGTACTGTTCCGTTTCAAATCCATGCACGCATTTCTAAAGGTCGTACGGCACTGTTTCGCCATTTCGGACGGATGTTGCACCTTGCACCGTGGATGTTGAACCCTGTAGATATCGATTATTCGGACGGCCATAACTTCTTGCTCGTTTAGAGTTACGGGAGCCATAACCTGTCAAAACGAAGGCCTCGATGAGTTCTACGTCTTTGACTGCTTTCAGCCGTCAACGGATAGATTAATGCCCAAAAAGAACAACCCGAATCTCAATCGGGTCTCGTAAGTTTTTTACCCTTCGTTTTTACGACACGTGGATTTTTACGGTAAAACAGGATTACGGTGGCTGGTCTTCGATTTACCATCGCTGGAGAGTGGTGCACCATGGTACTGTTCCATTTCAAATCCATGCTCGCGTTTCGAAAAGTCGTACGGCACTGTTTCGCCATTTCGGGTTGATGTTGCACCTTGCACCGTGGATGTTGCACCTTGTAGATATCGATTATTCGGACGGCTATAACTTCTGGCTCTTTTAGAGTTACGGGAGCCATAACCTATCAAAACGAAGGCCTCGATAAGTTCTACGGCTTTGACAGCTTTCAGCCATCAACGGATAGATTAATTCCCAAAAAGGACATCCCGAATCTCAATCGGGTCTCGTAAGTTTTTTACCCTTCGTTTTTTCGACACGTGGATTTTTACGGTAAAACGGGATTACCGTGTCCCGTCTTCGACTTCCCATCGCTGGAGAGTGGTGCACCATGGTACTGTTCTGTTTCAAATCCATGCACGCATTTCTAAAAGTCGTACGGCACTGTTTCGCCATTTCGGACGGATGTTGGACCTTGCACCGTGGATGTTGCACACTGTAGATATCGATTATTCGGACGGCCATAACTTCTGGCTCATTTAGAGTTACGGGAGCCATAACCTGTCAAAACGAAAGCCTCGATTATTTCTACGGCTTTGACTTATTTCAGCCGTCAACGGATAGATTAATGCCCAAAAAGGACAACCCGAATCTCAATCGGGTCTCGTAAGTTTTTTACCCTTCGTTTTTTCGATACGTGGATTTTTACGGTAAAACGGGATTACGGTGGCTGGTCTTCGATTTACCATCGCTGGAGAGTTGTGCACCATGGTACTGTTCCGATTCAAGTCCATGCATGAATTTCTAAAGGTCGTACGGCACTGTTTCGCCATTTCGGACGGATGTTGCACCTTGCACCGTGGATGTTGCACCCTGTAGATATCGATTATTTGGACGGCCATAACTTCTGGCTCGTTTAGAGTTACGGGAGCCATAACCTGTCAAAACGAACGCCTCGATGAGTTCTACGGCTTTGATAGCTTTCAGCCGTCAACGGATAGATTAATGCCCAAAAAGGTCAACCCGAATCTCAATCGGGTCTCGTAAGTTTTTTACCCTTCGTTTTTTGGACACGTGGATTTTTATGGTAAAACGGGATTACGGTGGCAGGTCTTCGATTTACCACCGCTGGAGAGTGGTGCACCATGGTACTGTTCCGTTTCAAATCCATGCATGCATTTCTGATGCTCCTACGGCACTGTTTCGCCATTTCGTACGGATGTTGCACCTTGCACCGTGGATGTTGCACCCTGTAGATATCGATTATTCGGACGGCTATAACTTCTGGCTCGTTTAGAGTTACGAGAGCCATAACCTATCAAAACGAAGGCCTCGATGAGTTCTACGGCTTTGACTGCTTTCAGCCATCAACGGATAGATTAATGCCCAAAAAGGACAACCCGAATCTCAATCGGGTCTCGTAAGTTTTTTACCCTTCGTTTTTTCGACATGTGGATTTTTACGGTAAAACGGGATTACCGTGGCCCGTCTTCGACTTCCCATCACTGGAGAGTGGTGCACCATGGTACTGTTCCGTTTCAAATCCATGCACGTATTTCTAAAAGTCGTACGACACTATTTCGCCATTTCGGACGGATGTTGCACCTTGCACCGTGGATGTTGCACCCTGTAGATATCGATTATTCGGATGGCCATAACTTCTGGCTCGTTTAGAGTTACGGGAGCCATAACCTGTCAAAACGAAGGCCTCGATGAGTTCTACGGCTTTGACAGCTTTCAGCCGTCAACGGATAGATTAATGCCCAAAAAGGACAAACCGAATCTCAATCAGGTTTCGTAAGTTTTTTACCCTTCGTTTTTTCGACACGTGGATTTTTACGGTAAAACGGGATTACGGTGCCCCGTCTTCGACTTCCCATCGTTGAAGAGTGGTGCACCATGGTACTGTTCCGTTTCAAATCCATGCACGCATTTCTAAAGCTGTTTCGCCATTTCGGACGGATGTTGCACCTTGCACCGTGGATGTTGAACCCTGTAGATATCGATTATTCGGACGGCCATAACTTCTTGCTCGTTTAGAGTTACGGGAGCCATAACCTGTCAAAACGAAGGCCTCGATGAGTTCTACGTCTTTGACTGCTTTCAGCCGTCAACGGATAGATTAATGCCCAAAAAGAACAACCCGAATCTCAATCGGGTCTCGTAAGTTTTTTACACTTCGTTTTTTCGACACGTGGATTTCTACGGTAAAACAAGGATTACGGTGGCTGGTCTTCGATTTGCCATCGCTGGAGAGTGGTGCACCATGGTACTGTTCCATTTCAAATCAATGCACGCGTTTCGAAAAGTCGTACGGCACTGTTTCGCCATTTCGGGCGGATGTTGCACCTTGCACCGTGGATGTTGCACCTTGTAGATATCGATTATTCGGACGGCTATAACTTCTGGCTCTTTTAGAGTTACGGGAGCCATAACCTGTCAAAACGAAGGCCTCGATAAGTTCTACGGCTTTGACAGCTTTCAGCCATTAACGGATAGATTAATTCCCAAAAAGGGCATCCCGAATCTCAATAGGGTCTCGTAAGTTTTTTACCCTTCGTCTTTTCGACACGTGGATTTTTACGGTAAAACGGGATTACCGTGTCCCGTCTTCGACTTCCCATCGCTGGAGAGTGGTGCACCATGGTACTGTTCTGTTTCAAATCCATGCACGCATTTCTAAAAGTCGTACGGCACTGTTTCGCCATTTCGGACGGATGTTGCACCTTGCACCATGGATGTTGCACACTGTAGATATCGATTATTCGGACGGCCATAACTTCTGGCTCGTTTAGAGTTACGGGAGCCATTACCTGTCAAAACGAAGGCCTCGATGAGTTCTACGGCTTTGACAGCTTTCAGCCGTCAACGGATAGATTAATGCCCAAAAAGGACAACCCGAATCTCAATCGGGTCTCGTAAGTTTTTTACCCTTCGTTTTTTCGACACGTGGATTTTTACGGTAAAACGGGATTACGGTGGCTGGTATTCGATTTACCATCGCTGGAGAGTGGTGTACCGTGGTACTGTTCCATTTCAAATCCATGCACGAATTTCTAAAGGTCTTACGACATTGTTTCGCCATTTCGGACGGATGTTGCACCTTGCACCGTGGATGTTGCACCTTGCAGATATCGATTATTCGGACGGCCATAACTTCTGGCTCGTTTAGAGTTACAGGAGTCATAACCCATCAAAACGAAGGCCTCTACGAGTTCTACGGCTTTGATAGCTTTCAGGCGTCAACGGATAGGTTAATGCCCAAAAAGGACAACCCGAATCTCAATCGGGTCCCGTAAGTTTTTTACCCTTCATTTTTTCGACACGTGGATTTTTTCGGTAAAACGGGATTACGTTGCCCCGTCTTCGACTTCCCACCGCTGAAGAGTGGTGCACCATGGTACTGTTCCGTTTCAAATCTATGCGCGCATTTCTAAAGGTCGTACTGCACTGTTTCGCCATTTCGGACGGATGTTGCACCTTGCACCGTGGATGTTGCACCCTGTAGATATCGATTATTCGGACGACCATAACTTCTGGCTCGTTTAGAGTTACGGGAGCTATAACCTGTCAAAACGAAGGCGTCGATGAGTTCTACGGCTTTAACAGTTTTCAGCCATCAACGGATAGATTAATGCCCAAAAAGGACAACTCGAACCTCAATCGGGTCTCGTAAATTTTTTACCCTTCGTTTTTTCGAAACGTGGATTTTTACGGTAAAACGGGATTACGGTGGCTGGTCTTCGATTTACCATCGCTGGAGAGTGGTGCACCATGGTACTGTTCCATTTCAAATCCATGCACGCATTTCTAATGGTCGTACGACACTGTTTCGCCGTTTCGGACGGATGTTGCACCTTGCACCGTGGATGTTGCACCCTGTAGATATCGATTATTCGGACGGCTATAACTTCTGGTTCATTTAGAGTTACGGGAGCCATAACCTGTCAAAACGAAGGCCTCGATGAGTTCTACGGCTTTGACTGCTTTCAGCCGTCAACGGATAGATTAATGCCCAAAAAGGAAAACCCGAATCTCAATCGGGTCTCGTAAGTTTTTTGCCCTTCGTTTTTTCGACACATGGATTTTTACGGTAAAACGGGATTACCGTGGCCCGTCTTCGACTTCCCATCGCTGAAGAGTGGTGCACCATGGTACTGTTCCATTTCAAATCCATGCACGTATTTCTAAAAGTCGTACGGCACTGTTTCTCCATTTCGGACGGATGTTGCACCTTGCACCGTGGATGTTGCACCCTGTAGATATCGATTATTCGGACGGCCATAACTTCTGGCTCGTTTAGATTTACGGGAGTCATAACCTGTCAAAACGAACGCCTCGATGAGTTCTACGGCTTTGACAGCTTTCAGCCGTCAACGGATAGATTAATGCCCAAAAAGGTCAACCCGAATCTCAATCGGGTCTCGTAAGTTTTTTACCCTTCGTTTTTTTGACACGTGGATTTTTATGGTAAAACGGGATTACGGTGGCAGGTCTTCGATTTACCATCGCTGGAGAGTGGTGCACCATGGTACTGTTCCGTTTCAAATCCATGCACGCATTTCTGATGCTCCTACGGCACTGTTTCGCCATTTCGTACGGATGTTGCACCTTGCACCGTGGATGTTGCACCCTGTAGATATCGATTATTCGGACGGCTATAACTTCTGGCTCGTTTAGAGTTACGGGAGCCATAACCTGTCAAAACGAAGGCCTCGATGAGTTCTACGGCTTTGACTGCTTTCAGCCGTCAACAGATAGATTAATGCCCAAAAAGGACAACCCGAATCTCAATCGGGTCTCGTAAGTTTTTTACCCTTCGTTTTTTCGACATGTGGATTTTTACGGTAAAACGGGATTACTGTGGCCCGTCTTCGACTTCCCATCGCTGGAGAGTGGTGCACCATGGTACTATTCCGTTTCAAATCCGTGCACGTATTTCTAAAAGTCGTACGACACTATTTCGCCATTTCGGACGGATGTTGCACCTTGCACCGTGGATGTTGCACCCTGTAGATATCGATTATTCGGATGGCCATAACTTCTGGCTCGTTTAGAGTTACGGGAGCCATAACCTGTCAAAACGAAGGCCTCGATGAGTTCTACGGCTTGACAGCTTTCAGCCGTCAACGGATAGATTAATGCCCAAAAAGGACAACCCGAATCTCAATCAGGTTTCGTAAGTTTTTTACCCTTCGTTTTTTCGACACGTGGATTTTTACGGTAAAACGGGATTACGGTGCCCGGTCTTCGACTTCCCATTGTTGAAGAGTGGTGCACCATGGTACTGTTCCGTTTCAAATCCATGCACGCATTTCTAAAGGTCGTACGGCACTGTTTCGCCATTTCGGACGGATGTTGCACCTTGCACCGTGGATGTTGAACCCTGTAGATATCGATTATTCGGACGGCCATAACTTCTTGCTCGTTTAGAGTTACGGGAGCCATAACCTGTCGAAACGAAGGCCTCGATGAGTTCTACGTCTTTGACTACTTTCAGCCGTCAACGGATAGATTAATGCCCAAAAAGAACAACCCGATTCTCAATCGGGTCTCGTAAGTTTTTTACACTTCGTTTTTTCGACACGTGGATTTCTACGGTAAAACGAGGATTACGGTGGCTGGTCTTCGATTTACCATCGCTGGGGAGTGGTGCACCATGGTACTGTTCCATTTCAAATCCATGCACGCGTTTTGAAAAGTCGTACGGCACTGTTTCGCCATTTCGGGCGGATGTTGCACCTTGCACCGTGGATGTTGCACCTTGTAGATATCGATTATTCGGACGGCTATAACTTCTGGCTCTTTTAGAGTTACGGGAGCCATAACCTGTCAAAACGAAGGCCTCGATAAGTTCTACGGCTTTGACAGCTTTCAGCCATCAACGGATAGATTAATTCCCAAAAAGGACATCCCGAATCTCAATCGGGTCTCGTAAGTTTTTTACCCTTCGTTTTTTCGACACGTGGATTTTTACGGTAAAACGGGATTACCGTGTCCCGTCTTTGACTTTCCATCGCTGGAGAGTGGTGCACCATGGTACTGTTCTGTTTCAAATCCATGCACGCATTTCTAAAAGTCGTACGGTACTGTTTCGCCATTTCGGACGGATGTTGCACCTTGCACCGTGGATGTTGCACACTGTAGATATCGATTATTCGGACGGCCATAACTTCTGGCTCGTTTAGAGTTACGGGAGCCATAACCTGTCAAAACGAAGGCCTCGATGAGTTCTACGGCTTTGATAGCTTTCAGCCGTCAACGGATAGATTAATGCCCAAAAAGGACAACCCGAATCTCAATCGGGTCTCGTAAGTTTTTTACCCTTCGTTTTTTCGACACGTGGATTTTTACGGTAAAACGGGATTACGGTGGCTGGTATTCGATTTACCGTCGCTGGAGAGTGGTGTACCGTGGTACTGTTCCGTTTCAAATCCATGCACGAATTTCTAAAGGTCTTACGGCATTGTTTCGCCATTTCGGACGGATGTTGCACCTTGCACCGTGGATGTTGCACCTTGCAGATATCGATTATTCGGACGGCCATAACTTCTGGCTCGTTTAGAGTTACAGGAGTCATAACCTGTCAAAACGAAGGCCTCTACGAGTTCTACGACTTTGATAGCTTTCAGGCGTCAACGGATAGGTTAATGCCCAAAAAGGACAACCCGAATCTCAATCGGGTCCCGTAAGTTTTTTACCCTTCATTTTTTCGACACGTGGATTTTTTCGGTAAAACGGGATTACGTTGCCCCGTCTTCGACTTCCCACCGCTGAAGAGTGGTGCACCATGGTACTGTTCCGTTTCAAATCTATGCGCGCATTTCTAAAGGTCGTACTGCACTGTTTCGCCATTTTGGACGGCTGTTGCACCTTGCACCATGGATGTTGCACCCTGTAGATATCGATTATTCGGACGGCCATAACTTCAGGCTCGTTTAGAGTTACGGGAGCCATAACCTGTCAAAACGAAGGCCTCGATGAGTTCTACGGCTTTAACAGTTTTCAGCCGTCAACGGATAGATTAATGCTCAAAAAGGACAACCCGAACCTCAATCGGGTCTCGTAAATTTTTTACCCTTCGTTTTTTCGAAACGTGGATTTTTACGGTAAAACGGGATTACGGTGGCTGGTCTTCGATTTACCATCGCTGGAGAGTGGTGCACCATGGTACTGTTCCGTTTCAAATCCATGCATGCATTTCTAATGGTCGTACGGCACTGTTTCGCCGTTTCGGACGGATGTTGCACCTTGTACCGTGGATGTTGCACCCTGTAGATATCGATTATTCGGACGGCTATAACTTCTGGCTCGTTTAGAGTTACGGGAGCCATAACCTGTCAAAACGAAGGCCTCGATGAGTTCTACGGCTTTGACTGCTTTCAGCCGTCAACGGATAGATTAATGCCCAAAAGGGAAAACCCGAATCTCAATCGGGTCTCGTAAGTTTTTTACCCTTCGTTTTTTCGACACATGGATTTTTACGGTAAAACGGGATTACCGTGACCCTTCTTCGACTTCCCATCGCTGGAGAGTGGTGCACCATGGTACTGTTCCATTTCAAATCCATGCACGTATTTCTAAAAGTCGTACGGCACTGTTTCGCCATTTCGGACGGATGTTGCACCTTGCACCGTGGATGTTGCACCCTGTAGATATCGATTATTCGGACGGCCATAACTTCTGGCTCGTTTAGAGTTACGGCAGCCATAACCTGTCAAAACGAAGGCCTCGAGGAGTTCTACTGCTTTGACAGCTTTCATCCGTCAATGGATAGATTAATGCCCAAAAAGGACAACCCGAATCTCAATCGGGTCTCGTAAGTTTTTTATCTTTCGTTTTTTCGACACGTGGATTTTTACGGTAAAACGGGATTACGGTGCCCGGTCTTCGACTTCCCATTGCTGAAGAGTGGTGCACCATGGTACTGTTCCGTTTCAAATCCATGCACGCATTTCTAAAGGTCGTACGGCACTGTTTCGCCATTTCGGACGGATGTTGCACCTTGCACCGTGGATGTTGCACCCTGTAGATATCGATTATTCGGACGGCCATAATTCTTGCTCGTTTAGAGTTACGGGAGCCGTAACCGGTCAAAACGAAGGCCTCGATGAGTTCTACGGCTTTGATAGCTTTCAGCCGTCAACGGATAGATTAATGCCCAAAAAGGTCAACCCGAATCTCAATCGGGTCTCGTAAGTTTTTTACCCTTCGTTTTTTTGACACGTGGATTTTTACGGTAAAACGGGATTACGGTGGCTGGTCTTCGATTTACCATCGCTGGAGAGTGGTTCACCATGGTACTGTTCAGTTTCAAATCCATGCACGCATATCTAATGCTCGTACGGCACTGTTTCGCCATTTCGGACGGATGTTGCACCATGCACCGTGGATGTTGCACCCTGTAGATGTCGATTATTCGGACGGCTATAACTTCTGGCTCGTTTAGAGTTACGGGAGCCATAACCTGTCAAAACGAAGGCCTCGATGAGTTCTACGGCTTTAACAGTTTTCAGCCGTCAACGGATAGATTAATGCTCAAAAAGGACAACCCGAACCTCAATCGGGTCTCGTAAATTTTTTACCCTTCGTTTTTTCGAAACGTGGATTTTTACGGTAAAACGGGATTACGGTGGCTGGTCTTCGATTTACCATCGCTGGAGAGTGGTGCACCATGGTACTGTTCCGTTTCAAATCCATGCATGCATTTCTAATGGTCGTACGGCACTGTTTCGCCGTTTCGGACGGATGTTGCACCTTGTACCGTGGATGTTGCACCCTGTAGATATCGATTATTCGGACGGCTATAACTTCTGGCTCGTTTAGAGTTACGGGAGCCATAACCTGTCAAAACGAAGGCCTCGATGAGTTCTACGGCTTTGACTGCTTTCAGCCGTCAACGGATAGATTAATGCCCAAAAGGGAAAACCCGAATCTCAATCGGGTCTCGTAAGTTTTTTACCCTTCGTTTTTTCGACACATGGATTTTTACGGTAAAACGGGATTACCGTGACCCTTCTTCGACTTCCCATCGCTGGAGAGTGGTGCACCATGGTACTGTTCCATTTCAAATCCATGCACGTATTTCTAAAAGTCGTACGGCACTGTTTCGCCATTTCGGACGGATGTTGCACCTTGCACCGTGGATGTTGCACCCTGTAGATATCGATTATTCGGACGGCCATAACTTCTGGCTCGTTTAGAGTTACGGCAGCCATAACCTGTCAAAACGAAGGCCTCGAGGAGTTCTACTGCTTTGACAGCTTTCATCCGTCAATGGATAGATTAATGCCCAAAAAGGACAACCCGAATCTCAATCGGGTCTCGTAAGTTTTTTATCTTTCGTTTTTTCGACACGTGGATTTTTACGGTAAAACGGGATTACGGTGCCCGGTCTTCGACTTCCCATTGCTGAAGAGTGGTGCACCATGGTACTGTTCCGTTTCAAATCCATGCACGCATTTCTAAAGGTCGTACGGCACTGTTTCGCCATTTCGGACGGATGTTGCACCTTGCACCGTGGATGTTGCACCCTGTAGATATCGATTATTCGGACGGCCATAATTCTTGCTCGTTTAGAGTTACGGGAGCCGTAACCGGTCAAAACGAAGGCCTCGATGAGTTCTACGGCTTTGATAGCTTTCAGCCGTCAACGGATAGATTAATGCCCAAAAAGGTCAACCCGAATCTCAATCGGGTCTCGTAAGTTTTTTACCCTTCGTTTTTTTGACACGTGGATTTTTACGGTAAAACGGGATTACGGTGGCTGGTCTTCGATTTACCATCGCTGGAGAGTGGTTCACCATGGTACTGTTCAGTTTCAAATCCATGCACGCATATCTAATGCTCGTACGGCACTGTTTCGCCATTTCGGACGGATGTTGCACCATGCACCGTGGATGTTGCACCCTGTAGATGTCGATTATTCGGACGGCTATAACTTCTGGCTCGTTTAGAGTTACGGGAGCCATAACCTGTCAAATCGAAGGCCTCGATGAGTTCTACGGCTTTGACTGCTTTCAGCCGTCAACGGATAGATTAATGCCCAAAAAGGACAACCCGAATCTCAATCGGGTCTCGTAAGTTTTTTATCCTTCGTTTTTTCGACACGTGGATTTTTACGGTAAAACGGGATTACCGTGGCCCGTCTTCGACTTTCCATCGCTGGATAGTGGTGCACCATGGTACTGTTCCGTTTTAAATCCATGAACGTATTTCTAAAAGTCGTACGGCACTGTTTCGCCATTTCGGACGGATGTTGCACCTTGCACCGTGGATGTTGCACCCTGTAGATATCGATTATTCGGACGGCCATAACTTCTGGCTCGTTTAGAGTTACGGGAGCCATAACCTGTCAAAACGAAGGCCTCGATGAGTTCTACGGCTTTGACAGCTTTCAGCCGTCAGCGGATAGATTAATGCCCAAAAAGGAAAACCCGAATCTCAATCGGGTCTCGTAAGTTTTTTACCCTTCATTTTTTCGACACGTGGATTTTTACGGTAAAACGGGATTACGGTGCCCCGTCTTCGACTTCCCATCGCTGAAGAGTGGTGTACCTTGGTACTGTTCCATTTCAAATCCATGCACGCATTTCTAGAGGTCGTACGGCACTGTTTCGCCATTTCGGACGGATGTTGCACCTTGCACCGTGGATGTTGCACCCTGTAGATATCGATTATTCGGACGGCCATAACTTCTGGCTCGTTTAGAGTTACGGGAGCCATAACCTGTCAAAACGAAGGCCTCGATGAGTTCTACGGCTTTGACAGCTTTCAGCCATCAACGGATATATTAATGCCCAAAAAGGACAACCCGAATCTCAATCGGGTCTCGTAAGTTTTCTACCCTTCGTTTTTTCGACACGTGGATTTTTACAGTAAAACGGGATTACGTTGCCCCGTCTTCGACTTCCCATCGCTGAAGAGTGGTGCACCATGGTACTGTTCTGTTTCAAATCTATGCAAGCATTTTTAAAGGTCGTACGACACTGTTTCGCCATTTCGGACGGATGTTGAACCTAGCACCGTGGATGTTGCACCCTGTAGATATCGATTATTCGGACGGCCATAACTTCTGGCTCGTTTAGAGTTACGGGAGCCATAACCTGTCAAAACGAAGGACTCGATGAGTTCTACGGCTTTGACAGCTTTCAGCCGTCAACGGATAGATTAATGCCCAAAAAGGACAACCCGAATCTCAATCGGGTCTCGTAAGTTTATTACCCTTCATTTTTTTGACACGTGGATTTTTTCGGTAAAACGGGATTACGGTGGCTGGTCTTTGTTTTACCATCGCTGGAGAGTGGTGCGCCATGGTACTGTTCCGTTTCAAATCCATGCACGCATTTCTAATGGTCGTACGACACTGTTTCGCATTTCGGACGGATGTTGCACCTTGCACCGTGGATGTTGCACCCTATAGATATCGATTATTCAGAGGGCTATAACTTCTGGCTCGTTTAGAGTTACGGGAGCCATAACCTGTCAAAACGAAGGCCTCGATGAGTTCTACGGCTTTGACTGCTTTCAGCCATCAACGGATAGATTAATGCCCAAAAAGGACAACCCGAATCTCAATCGGGTCTCGTAAGTTTTTTACCCTTCGTTTCTTCGACACGTGGATTTTTACGGTAAAACGGGATTACGGTGCCCCGTCTTCGACTTCCCATCGTTGAAGAGTGGTGCACCATGGTACTGTTCCGTTTCAAATCCATGCACGCATTTCTAAAGGTCGTACGGCACTGTTTCGCCATTTCAGACAGATGTTGCACCTTGCACCGTGGATGTTGCACCCTGTAGATATTGATTTTTCGGACGGCCATAACTTCTGGCTCGTTTAGAGTTACGGGATCCATAACCTGTCAAAACGAAGGCCTCGATGAGTTCTACGGCTTTGACTGCTTTCAGCCGTCCACGGATAGATTAATGCCCAAAAAGGACAACCCGAATCTCAATCGGGTCTCGTAAGTTTTTTACCCTTCGTTTTTTCGACACGTGGATTTTTACGGTAAAACGGGATTACGTTGCCCCGTCTTCGACTTCCCATCATTGAAGAGTGGTGCACCATGGTACTATTCCGTTTCAAATCCATGCACGCATTTCTAAAGGTCGTACGGCACTGTTTCGCCATTTCGGACGGATGTTGCACCTTGCACCGTGGATGTTGCACCCTGTAGATATTGATTATTCGGACGGCCATAACTTCTGGCTCGTTTAGAGTTACGGGAGCCATAACCTGTCAAAACGAAGGCCTCGATGTGTTCTACGGCTTTGACTGCTTTCAGCCGTCCACGGATAGATTAATGCCCAAAAAGGACAACCCGAATCTCAATCAGGTCTCGTAAGTTTTTTACCCTTCGTTTTTTCGACATGTGGATTTTTACGGTAAAACGGGATTACCGTGGCCCGTCTTCGACTTCCCATCGCTGGAGAGTGGTGCACCATGGTACTGTTCCGTTTCAAATCCATGCACGTATTTCTAAAAGTCGTACGACACTGTTTCGCCATTTCGGACGGATGTTGCACCTTGCACCGTGGATGTTGCACCCTGTAGATATCGATTATTCGGATGGCCATAACTTCTGGCTCGTTTAGAGTTGCGGGAGCCATAACCTGTCAAAATGAAGGCCTCGATGAGTTCTACGGCTTTGATAGCTTTCAGCCGTCAACGGATAGATTAATGCCCAAAAAGGACAACCCGAATCTCAATCAGGTCTCGTAAGTTTTTTACCCTTCGTTTTTTCGACACGTGGATTTTTACGGTAAAACGGGATTACGGTGCCCGTCTTCGACTTCCCATCGTTGAAGAGTGGTGCACCATGGCACTGTTCCGTTTCAAATCCATGCACGCATTTCTAAAGGTCGTACGGCACTGTTTCGCCATTTCGGACGGATGTTGCACCTTGCACCGTGGATGTTGAACCCTGTAGATATCGATTATTCGGACGGCCATAACTTCTTGCTCGTTTAGAGTTACGGGAGCCATAACCTGTCAAAACGAAGGCCTCGATGAGTTCTATGTCTTTGAAAGCATTCAGCCGTCAACGGATAGATTAATGCCCAAAAAGAACAACCCGAATCTCAATCGGGTCTCGTAAGTTTTTTACCCTTCGTTTTTTCGACACGTGGATTTTTACGGTAAAACGGGATTACGGTGCCCCATCTTCGACTTCCCGTCGCTGAAGAGTGGTGCACCATGGTACTGTTCCGTTTCAAATCCATGCACGCATTTCTAAAGGTCGTACGACACTGTTTCGCCATTTCGGACGGATGTTGCACCTTGCACCGTGGATGTTGCACCCAGTAGATATTGATTATTCGGACGGCCATAACTTCTGGCTCGTTTAGAGTTACGGGAGCCATAATCTGTAAAAACGAAGGCCTCGATGAGTTCTACGGCTTTGACTGCTTTCAGCCGTTCACGGATAGATTAATGCCCAAAAAGGACAACCCGAATCTCAGTCGGGTCTCGTAAGTTTTTTACCCTTCGTTTTTTCGACACGTGGATTTTTACGGTAAAACGGGATTACCGTGGCCCATCTTCGACTTTCCATCGCTGGAGAGTGGTGCACCATGGTACTGTTCCCTTTCAAATCCATGCACGTATTTCTAAAAGTCGTACGGCACTATTTCGCCATTTCGGACGGATGTTGCACCTTGCACCGTGGATGTTGCACCCTGTAGATATCGATTATTCGGACGGCCATAACTTCTTGCTCGTTTAGAGTTACGGGAGCCATAACCTGTCAAAACGAAGACCTCGATGAGTTCTACGGCTTTGACAGCTTTCAGCCATCAACGATAGATTAATGCCCAAAAGGACAACCCGAATCTCAGTCGGGTCTCGAAAGTTTTTTACCCTTCGTTTTTTCGACACGTGGATTTTTACGGTAAAACGGGATTACGGTGCCCCGTCTTCGACTTCCCATCGCTGAAGAGTGGTGCACCATGGTACAGTTCCGTTTCAAATCCATGCACGCATTTCTAAAGGTCGTACGGCACTGTTTCGCCATTTCGGACGGATGTTGCACCTTGCACCGTGGATGTTGCACCCTGTAGATATTGATTATTCGGACGGCCATAACTTCTGGCTCGTTTAGAGTTACGGGAGCCGTAACCTGTCAACACGAAGGCCTCGATGAGTTCTACGTCTTTGACAGCTTTCAGCCGTCAACGGATAGATTAATGCCCAAGAAGGACAACCGAATCTCAATCGGGTCTTGTAAGTTTTTTACCCTTCGTTTTTTCGACACGTGGATTTTTACGGTAAAACGAGGATTACGGTGGCTGGTCTTCGATTTACCATCGCTGAAGAGTGGTGCACCATGGTACTGTTCCATTTCAAATCCATGCACGCATTTTGAAAAGTCGTACGGCGCTGTTTCGCCATTTCGGACGGATGTTGCACCTTGCACCGTGGATGTTGCACCTTGTAGATATCGATTATTCGGACGGCTATAACTTCTGGCTCCTTTAGAGTTACGGGAGCCATAACCTGTCAAAACGAAGGCCTCGATAAGTTCTACGGCTTTGACAGCTTTCAGCCATCAACGGATAGATTAATGCCCAAAAAGGACAACCCGAATCTCAATCGGGTCTCGTAAGTTTTTTACCCTTCGTTTTTTCGACACGTGGATTTTTACGGTAAAACGGGATTACCGTGTCCCGTCTTCGACTTCCCATCGCTGGAGAGTGGTGCACTATGGTACTGTTCTGTTTCAAATCCATGCACGCATTTCTAAAAGTCGTACGGCACTGTTTCGCCATTTCGGACGGATGTTGCACCTTGCACCGTGGATGTTGCGCCCAGTAGATATCGATTATTCGGACGGCCATAACTTCTGGCTCGTTTAGAGTTACGGGAGGCATAACCTGTCAAAACGAAGGCCTCGATGAGTTCTACGGCTTTGACCACTTTCAGCCGTCAACGGATAGATTAATGCCCAAAAAGGACAACCCGAATCGCAATCGGGTCTCGTACGTTTTTTACCCTTCGTTTTTTCGACACGTGGATTTTTACGGTAAAACGGGATTACCGTGGCCCGTCTTCGACTTCCCATCGCTGGAGAGTGGTGCACCATGGTACTGTTCTGTTTCAAATCCATGCACATATTTCTAAAAGTCGTACGGCACTGTTTAGCCATTTCGGACGGATGTTGCACCTTGCACCGTGGAAGTTGCACCTTGTAGATATCGATTATTTGGAAGGCCATAACTCCTGGCTCGTTTAGAGTTACTGGAGCCATAACCTGTCAAAACGAAGGCCACGATGAGTTCTACGGCTTTGGCAGCTTTCAGCCGCCAACGGATAGATTAATGCCCAAAAAGGACAACCCGAATCTCAATCGGGTCTCGTAAGTTTTTTACCCTTCGTTTTTTCGACACGTTGATTTTTACGGTAAAACGGGATTACGGTGCCCCGTCTTTGTGACGACCGCCCATGACTCCAGCACTAAAACAAGAGAATGGTGCGCTGAAAGGCGTGCCAGGCAGCTATGGACGATAGTCAGGGTAAGATAAAACAGAAACTCTATCGTACAACTCACAACGCATGGACAAAATACAATAGAGAAATATTTGTATATAGTTAAGCTCATAACAGAATATCATCATATAGACTTCATAAAAGGTTTGATACGAGTATCTGAACAATCAATACATCAAGCCTCACTACATAACACTCAAAACATATACAAGCAGCGGAACATCCAGTACATATAGTAAGAAAACTAATATGCTACATCCAGCTCGTCTTCGTCATCAACAGCGTTGGTAGCCAAGAACAGCACCTGTCACCTGCTACCTAGTCTGCTCATCCCAACATGGATGAACAACCCAAGGTAATAAGAGTTGAACATAAAACCTTGAGTCAGACAACAGTCTTAGTGAGCAGTAAATTAACTATCAAGCATACCAAAAGTGCATAAAGGATAAAAGGAATATGAACTCAACCATCCCACTCCACCTCATTCTACAGTGATAGCCCCCAGACCCACTAAGCATAAACAAGCATAGCAAAGCAGACAATTTAAGTAAAGTAATTATCACTCGAGTCAAGGTCGATGTTTTCCAAGCACAAACCCCCAAGGCCTAAACCAAGATCAGATAAGCACCTAGAAAACACCGCTCTTGAGATCGAATGATGGTACAATCAAACGTCCATGACTCTGGCTATCACTGTTATCATTGCCTCGATATCATCGTTAGTTGAATGACCGCCAGTCAAGGGCTAATGGTAACCCCAGTTCTAGATAAACTCTGCACGTCATCGTGACCCGTGCCTAGGACTTACCTACCCTGCCCAGAGTACTCAACCACCTACCTGTAGTCTTTTGGGTGTCCCGACCACCTACCTGTAGTCGTTTGGGCATCCCATGTACTTTTGCTTTGAGTTTACTAGAACCTTCAACAACGATGAGATCCAAGCCTCCTAGTCATCCTCCTCGACGACTATTCCCATACTAGCCCAAGCTACTTCTCGAGCAATCCATTATCAACCAACTCGAACCATCCCTCGAGTTATCAACATGCTTGGAATGATCCCTGCCTGGATTACGCCAAGACTACAACACATCATACTTCGCTTCATCGTATCATAGCAAAGTCCCATCTCAACATCATGGTTTGTCTCGTCGCATCATGGCAAAGTCCATCATCATCAAATCTATCCATATGAGCTTCCACATCCGCTTCATATGCCACAAGCAGCTTTCACCATTCAAAAGCCTTTCCACTTAACTTTTGAATCATCTTCGATCAACTTGTCCAAATCAACTACTAGCTAATTTGAAACGATCAAATCAATCATAAACCAATCGTTAATCCAAGCAATCAAACATTCAACACGATCTAATAAGCAATTACAACAATAATGGCAATTTTGTAATTAAAGTGTCCAAATCTAACAAGTATGAATCATAAGAAAATGTCTCTATAACTTGATGAATGAACTTATACGAGTAATCATGTAGCAAAATAGGTGTCAAAACTTCATAGATGATAGATCTACATGCAGACTTTAGGAAAATGCAAGAAATCACTATCTTTAACGCATAAACAAGCCACCAATCCAATATACTCCCTTGGGTCCGTGTGAGAGATAACTACCACTCACCGAATCACCTAAACACCCTAAAAACAACCAACTCCAGATCTGGACAGCAAAGAAACAAGCTTGATCCGGCAAAATCTCGTTTCAAACGATGAAATCTCTCTTTGTTGGATGAAGATCTTCAACTTTGGCTCTTGGATCTTTGATTTGATCTTCAATCTTGGATGGATGTTAGCACTAGATTAGAGAGGAGAAAAGAAGTGAAGAAGTGTTGTAGTCGAGCTCTCAAAATGGCATCAATTCGTCGTTTCAAAATCCGGTGCCAAAAAGTGAGTCAAACCCCTCTATTTATAGGCTGAAATTCCCCTGAGTCGGCCGCCCCATGAGTCGCCCACGACTCAACAGATGCCCACGGCTTACGACTTACGACCTAATACCTATGCGACTCAACAACAAGGCCGACCCAACGACTCAACGACCTAACCAGATGCGGCACAGTGACGTAGGCCCCCTAACGACCTAACGACCCAACTACACAGCCGACTCACCCAATCTTACGACCTAACAAACACGGCCGACTTAACGACCCACGCGACCTAAAACACATGCCGACCTAATGCTATACACAAGGTCTCAACGACCTACGACCTAAACCACTATCCCATTAAGTCGTCCCAGCCTATAGGTCGGTCCACTTCTTAGGTCGGTATCTCCTTATGTCGGTCCACTACTAAGTCGGCTGCACCTATGAGTCGGCCATACCTTAAACCGACCATCCTCTAAGCTGTAACTCATTCAACCCTTAAGTCGCAACCTCCACTAAGTCGCTACCCTCTTTAACTCGCTACACCTTAACTCGGCCAACACCTTAAGTCGCTCAACACCACTAAGTCGTACAACCGACTTATCTCCTACACGACTCAAGCTATCACATCTAAAATGCTAGGTCGTAATCCCCTAAGTCGTTCACGACTTAAAACCATCTTTTACACGACTTAGGCTATGGATGACATAAAAAAAATACTAACGACCTAATAATTCTACGATTTATCAACATGTACAGATACGGGTCGTTACATTCTCTCCCCTTAGGAATTTCGCCCCCGAAATTCCAAACAAACAAGATCAATCAAAGTTATTCCGCATGCCTACCATCCATAGCAATCAACAAACCATGCATCCAATTACTAGCCTAGCATGCAGAATTCTAAGACTTAGAACAAGCTACAAATTCGTGAGATGTCACGACACCTTAGGGCCATACCTCGAAGAGTTCAGGATGAGCTGCCTTCATCCTTTCTTCCTCCTCCCATGTACAGTCGTCAACATCATCACTCCATTGTACCTTGAGCAACGTGATCGTCTTCCTCCTAAGCTGTTTCGTGTCGGTTTCAACAACACGAAGCGGCTTACGAGGTCTCGTAACAACTGAATCAACTTCCAAATCTTCACAGCTATCAGCAGAAACCACCGTATTCGAGTCGTGCACATACTTCCGTAGATAAGATACATGAAGAACATTGTGCACACCCGCCATCTTTTTCGGTAACTCCAATCTATAAGCGAGCTTTCCAATTCGCTCGGTAATTGGGAATGGTCCAACAAATCTTGGAGTCAATTTCCCTTTCTTCCCGAATCTAATAACATTCTTCAGAGGAGAAATCTTCACAAAAACCATATCTCCTACGTCAAATTCCAAATCCTTACGACGCTTATCAGCATAACTTTTCTGACGATCTTGGGCTGCCTTCATTCGTCGCCGAATGATTTCTACACAATCCGTAGTCTGTCGAATCGTTTCTGGCCCAAGCATCAGCTTTTCTCCGGTTTCCAACCAACATGTAGGAGAGTTACACGGTCTTCCATACAATGCTTCATACGGTGCCATACCAATACTTGACTGGTAACTGTTATTATACGCAAATTCCACCAAATGAAGGTGATCTTCCCATGATCCTCCGAAATCTAAAACACATGCCGTCAGGAGATCCTCCAAAACTCGGTTGACTCTCTCAGTCTGACCATCTGTTTGGGGGTGATAAGCTGTACTCAAACACAACTCGGTTCCCAAAACTTCCGGAAGCTCCTCCAAAATCCACTAGTGAACAACGGGTCTCGATCGCTCACTATGCTCTTTGGAATACCATGGAATCGAACTATCCACTTAACATACAACTCAGCCAACTTCGATGCCGTCCGAGTTGATCGAACAGGAATGAATCTTGCACTCTTAGTCAAACGATCTACGATGACCCAAATCCCTTCATTCCCTGCCCTGGTTCTAGGTAGACCATCGATAAAATCCATCGATATCTGCTCCCACTTCCATGTAGGAACCTCTTATGGTTGAAGCAATCCACTGGGCTTTTTCTGCTCGACTTTTACCAACTGGCAGTTCATACACTTGGAAATAAAATTTCCAACATCCTTCTTCATACCTTCCCAGTAATAGGTTCTCTTCATATCCCGATACTTCTTATTTCCACCTGGATGAATCGTCAACTTCGAGTGATGACTTTCCCTAAGAACTTCATCTCTCAATCCATCTATATCGGGAACAACTAGTCGTCCTTGTTTCCGAAGCCAACCCTCTCGATCGACTTCAAATCCTTTATCCTTTTCTGGATTCAATCCAGATTCCAAATCGCGGACAATCTTGACATGCTTATCGTCTTGCTTTTGACTCTCGCCAATCCTTTCCATAAGAGTAGGTCTTATTGATAAGTTTGCCAACATCTCAGCTTCTAATTCACATCTAGACTTGAAGTCAAACCCAGCCAAATACTCGAGACTCTTCCATTCCGAAAACATGGCTCCCAATCCTGCATGTCTTCGACTTAACGCATCGGCCACTGCGTTACCTTTTCCCGGAGTATAGGCTATATCAAAATCATATGATGCCAAAAACTCTAGCCACCTTTGCTGCCGAAGATTCAAATCCTTTTGGGAGAACAAGTACTTCAACGACTTATGATCCGTAAACAACTCGAATCGAACTCCCAATAGATAATGTCTCCACATCTTCCGAGCAAAAACAATCGCCGCTAACTCCAAATCATGAGTCGGGTAATTCCTTTCATGCGGCTTCAGTTGTCGACTTGCATACGCAACAACTTTATCTTTTTGCATTAACACTGCTCCAAGTCCATTACCACATGCATCGGCGTAAACTACCGTCTCATCATTCCCACTTGGAATAGTCAAAACAGGAGCACTTGTTAGTCGCTCTTTCAGGATTACGAAAGCTTGCTCACACTTGGCATCCCATCTAAACACTTGGCTCTTTTTCGTCAATCCTGTCAACGGTGCAGCTATCTTGGAAAAGTCTTTGATAAACCGACGATAATATCCTGCTAATCCAAGAAAACTTCTCACATCAGATGCATTCTTAGGTCTAATCCTATCCTGGATTGCTGCCACCTTAGCGGGATCAACCGCTATTCCATTTCCAGAAATAACATGGCCTAAGAACCTCACTTCACTCTTCCAGAAGTGACACTTCGAAAACTTAGCCTTTAGCTGATGTTTCCGCAAGATTTCCAAAACAATACACAAGTGCGTCATGTGCTCTTCTTCATTTCTGGAGTAAACCAAAATATCGTCCACGAACACAAGTACGAACTTGTTCAACTGATCTCTGAACACCCTATTCCTAAGATCCACAAAATATGCTGGTGCATTAGTCAATCCAAACGGCATTACCAGCCACTCATAAAAACCGGATGGTGTCCTAAAAGCAGTCTTCGGCACACTATCCTTAGCCACTCTCAACTGGTAAAATCCCATTGCCAAATCCATCTGAGAAAAAACCTTAGCCTCGTGAAGCTGATCAAACAAGTCATCTATTCTCGGCAATGGATACTTGTTCTTCTTAGTCACCTTATTCAGCTCACGATAATCCACACACAACCTTAACGATCCATCCGCTTTGGTTGCGAACACAACTGGTGCACCCCATTCGGACACACTGCGCCGAATGAATCCTTTCCGAAAAAGGTCATCAACCTGCACCTTCAGCTTTTGTTGTTCTCTAGGCGCCATCCGTCTAAGAGGCATCACAACTGGTCTGTCTTCCTCAACTAGATCGATACGAAACTCGATCTCCCTATGCGGCGGTAACCCTTTGACCTCGTCAAAGACGTCCTCAAATCCATTCACAACCGGCATCGATGACAGTCCATCCCGTGGAACAACCAGCGAATACATGAAGCCCATGAAGACGCCTTCTTCACGCTTACATCGTATCACAACCTTTCGCCCTTCCACATTCCCGACTGTCACCTCCAGTTTCTCACAATCAACATTTGCCGCATACTTCCTAAGCCAGTCCATACCCAAAATTATTCTGAACCCCGCAAAGTTCAGAACAAAGCAATTACAAACAAAAGAGCAATCATGACTCGACACAACTAGACCACGGCATACCATACACAAACAAGACGAACCCCCAACTGGATTAGTCACAACCAATGGTCTATCATCAATATCTGGTTTCAAACCCAACCGGCCTACAAGATCATCACAAACAAACGAATGCGATGCCCCATTATCAAACAACACTCTAACTGGAACACCACAAATAGAAAGAGTACCTTGAACCACCACACTCTTCCCCTTCTCTTCAGTAGTAGGATCTTTAGAAGATGATGGAACAGCCCCCAAAGAATAAGCTTGCACAATCTGCTTATCTTTTCTCGGTTCTGGACAGTCCTTCTTGATATGCCCCAGCTTATCACAGTTGTAACACTTTCCCGGCACCTTGGGATTCCTACAATCTTTGGAGAGATGGCCCTTCTGCTGACAGTTGTAGCACGTCACTTTGCCCTTCGGCTTCTTCTGGCCATCCTTACCCTTCTGTTGCTGTTGCTTCCTCTTCTTGTTTCCACCCTGTTGTGGCCTAGACCCTTCCTTGGTTACAGCAACAACAGATCCTTCCTTAGGAAACAAACTCTCATGCCTGAGAGCTTTCCCCACAAGCTTCTCAAACGGATCGTCCAAATGATCCACCAACTGTCTCCCAAGATAATAGTCCAAGCCTGTCACAAACTTCTCGTTCTTCTGGTAGGGAGATTCAATATACGAACGAGCATACTTGGACAAAGCTTCAAACTCAGAAACATACTCAAGAACTGGTCTCCCACCTTGCTTGAGCTCCACAAACTTCTTAAATAGAACAGATTTCTGAGCCGTAGAAATGAACTTAGCTTCAAATCTAACTTGGAATTGCTCCCAAGTAATCTCTTCCTCTGGAGTATCAATGGTGATAGAATCCCACCAATCAGCAGCTCTTCCCTGTAGCTGTCTCGATGCAAGCTTCCTCGTAGTTGCATCCTCAATTCCCAAATCACCCAAGATCCTTCTACAAGCATAAATCCATCTCTGAACATCAACGGTTGATTCCGTTCCCAAGAAAACCCTCCCTCCAAGAGCAGTATAGTCCTTACACAACTTAGCAAAATCCACTGGTCTTGGAGCTTGAACTTGAACTCCAACATCTACTGACGGTCCTGAAGTTGGTACCCTTCTCATGATCGAAGTCATCATAGCTTCGAACATTGCAGCATAGTCAGTAGCCCCCCTAGCAGCACGGCTTTCCCTAGCAGCTTGTCTCTCACTTCGACTCATCCTTAATATCTATAGAAAGGAATGATTTAGAACACCTTGAGAAACATCTACATAAGGAGTTCAAATTCTTCTAAACTACTATATTATATATATAGTAATCATCCATCAAAATACAATTACGTCTCTCATACGTAGTTACGTCAGCGAGCGTTGGCTAAAATCGATTAACCAAAGCTCTGATACCAAATGTGACGACCGCCCATGACTCCCGCACTAAAACAAGAGAATGGTGCGCTGAAAGGCGTGCCAGGCAGCTATGGACGATAGTCAGGGTAAGATAAAACAGAAACTCTATCGTACAACTCACAGCGCATGGACAAAATACAATAGAGAAATATATGTATATAGTGAAGCTCATAACAGAATATCATCATATAGACTTCATAAAGGTTTGATACAAGTATCTGAACAATCAATACATCAAGCCTCACTACGTAACACTCAAAACATATACAAGCAGCGGAACATCCAGTACATATAGTAAGAAAACTAATATGCTACATCCAGCTCGTCTTCGTCATCAACAGCGTTGGTAGCCAAGAACAGCACCTGTCACCTGCTACCTAGTCTGCTCATCCCAACATGGATGAACAACCCAAGGTAATAAGAGTTGAACATAAAACCTTGAGTCAGACAACAGTCTTAGTGAGCAGTAAATTAACTATCAAACATACCAAAAGAGCATAAAGGATAAAAGGAATAGGAACTCAACCATCCCACTCCACCTCATTCTACAGTGATAGCCCCCAGACCCACTAAGCATAAACAAGCATAGCAAAGCAGACAATTTAAGTAAAGTAATTATCACTCGAGTCAAGGTCGATGTTTTCCAAGCACAAACCCCCAAGGCCTAAACCAAGATCAGATAAGCACCTAGAAAACACCGCTCTTGAGATCGAATGATGGTACAATCAAACGTCCATGACTCTGGCTATCACTGTTATCATTGCCTCGATATCATCGTTAGTTGAATGACCGCCAGTCAAGGGCTAATGGTAACCCCGGTTCTAGATAAACTCTGCACGTCATCGTGACCTGTGCCTAGGACTTACCTACCCTGCCCAGAGTACTCAACCACCTACCTGTAGTCTTTTGGGTGTCCCGACCACCTACCTGTAGTCGTTTGGGCATCCCATGTACTTTTGCTTTGAGTTTACTTGAACCTTCAACAACGATGAGATCCAAGCCTCCTAGTCATCCTCCTCGACGACTATTCCCATACTAGCCCAAGCTACTTCTTGAGCAATCCATTATCAACCAACTCGAACCATCCCTCGAGTTATCAACATGCTTGGAATGATCCCTGCCTGGATTACGCCAAGACTACAACACATCATACTTCGCTTCATCGTATCATAGCAAAGTCCCATCTCAACATCATGGTTTGTCTCCTCGCATCATGGCAAAGTCCATCATCATCAAATCTATCCATATGAGCTTCCATATCCGCTTCATATGCCACAAGCAGCTTTCACCATTCAAAAGACTTTCCACTTAACTTTTGAATCATCTTCGATCAACTTGTCCAAATCAACTACTAGCTGTTTGCGCCAAAATTGGTCACAAACCCCAATGATTGTGAAAGCACCAGTGTATGAATATAAATCAGCAATATTCAAACACAAATCACAGATCTTAAGTAGCAAAATAATAAATGTAAACAAGAACACACGATTTATAGTGGTTCGGCTATCTCCGGCCTACGTCCACTTCAAAGATTTTTCCTTTCATTGATGTTCTTCGCTGATTACAATCGATTACAGCGGATTACAATGAATTGTAGTTCTGAAATTCAAGTACAACGGTGGTTGTTGAGTGTAAAGTAGAGCCTTGGTGGAGTGTTGATGCTTCAGAGTCTTGATTTTGCCAAAGAGAATCCGGTCCCTTTTCTGAATGACCTGGGGCTCTATTTATAGGCGTAGGAGGCTGATATTTCTCCTAGAAATCAGGTAGACCACTTCCAGCACATGAGGGGGCCCACATGGCCGAAACCTGGAGATCCGGGCCCACATTGGGATCGATTCGACCCTAGGTTCGAATCGATCAAGAAATCGTCCAATCATGGTGAAATTTGGTGTGGACATTCTTCAGCATGTAGATGAACTCCTGTAAAAATTTCATGGGATTTGGATCAATAGATTGGGAGTTATGATCGGTTTGGATTTGGGTGTTCGGCGTGCTGTTTGGTTCGAATCGATCCTATGGGTTCGTTCGAATCGGTCACTTCGAACCCATAGAGTCGAATCGATCCTTCTGCGCCTTCTTCGTGTCGATGCTAACTTGTCGCCGAGTTGAATGGGTCGAGTTCGAGTTGTTCACTGGATGGCTTCGTGTGCTGGGTTCGAAGGTCGTCTTCGAATCGATGGAAGGGTGTTCGTTCGAATCGATCCAAATGCGTCGCCTTGGATCGATTCGAAGCTGTGTTATCATGTTGGATTCGAAGACAGCATGGGGCGAGGTGACTTGGATGGATTCGAAGCAAGGCTCAGTCCATGGATTCGAAGTCAGGTCGTGGATGGATTCGGAGCAAGGCTATGAAGTGGCTTGGATGGAGTCGAAGGAAGGTTCAGTCCCATGGATTCGAAGTAATGGCAACTCCATGGATACGAACTCTATAATCTGGAGGGATTCGAAGAGAGGATATCATGATGGAGTCGAAGCGGGCATTGGCTTGATGGATTCGAACGTCGCTGGTTTCGAACTAGTGAAGGGGGATGGGTTCGAACTAAGCAATGTCCATCCTTCTTAACTTGAATACATCATAACTCGAGCATACGACCTCGGATTGACTTGAAATTTGAAATGCAGACTTCTATGATCTTTCTTGTCGTGTCCTATCAATTGTGGCCCGTTCCGGACTCGGACAGAATTCATCGATATCCATGGTTATCCTGCAATGCATGGTTGATACTCATGAATAGTAACCATTGATTTTTAGTAATTCTTGGATATCTCAACTTTGCCAAAAGTTGGGATAACATTTTGCCCCCCAAAACATGCCTTTTTGTAAAAGGTATGTTTTGATTGGTCTTATATCAAGTGTAAGGAATTCATGTTTCATTCATAGCTGTGGTATTATCAATCAAGTTTGTGGCTGTTCGAAGCCAAATCAATGTTCGTTCTTTCCGTAGAAGTTGAGAATGAAGTTTCGTAGTCTCTCCGGACTATTACTAGCTGCTCTAAACCCTTACTAAGTCCGTTCCAAACTTAGTGATTGAATAGAAAGATCCTATTGCTCTCTGGCGTTGCCTTCTATCCCTTGCACTCTGGTCCCAGTTAGGACGTATAGCGATATCATGGTCGTTCTGGACCGATCATAGCCTCTCCGGGCTCTTGCTGGATCCCATCCTGTCACTTGCTGGTGAAGGGGAAACAGCGCTTAAGTGAGTCGATCCTGTCGCTCTCCGACGAAGCAACTCACCTCTTGCACTCCGGTTCAATGTATCTGAACATTAAGCGATGTCTTGGTCGTTCGAGACCGATCATAGCCTCTCCGGGCTCTTGCTGGATCCCATCCTGTCACTCTCCGGTGAAGGGGAAACAGCGCTTAAGTGAGTCGATCCTGTCGCTCTCCGGTGAAGCAACTCACCTCTTGCACTCCGGACCCCGTCTCTCCGGGTAGGGTCATAAAGCGATCATGTTTATATTGATATTTAGTGTTCATCCTTTGAATCTCCGGTCAAAAGGTTTATTTCAAGAAGTTCTAATTTATTTATCGAAATTCAAGTTTTAGATGTTCAATCTCAAACATCAGAGAAGAAAAAACTAAACATTGCCTCTCCGGGCATCTTGGTTTATCTCCATCTCAGAGCATGCCTAGGGATCTCTCCGGTTCCCGTACATGTGTAAGTGGAGTAACCGTTTATTCTGAAAATAAATCTAAATAAAATTACTTGACCGAAGTCCAAATCCTGGACTTGGCCCTTGCCATCTTCAATCAGTTGATGACGAGTCGTGATCCCGATCCAGGATCGTTCCTGTTAGGTGGAGGCGGTAGTTGTTCAAGCCTTGTCGCTGCTGTCCGTTCTTTGACAAATTGCGGCAATCTACCACTCCTGGCATGTTCTTCCACCTCATCCTTTAGGTGACGGCATTCATCTGTAGTGTGCCCATCCAGCTCGTGGAATAGGCAATATTTTCCAGTCCTGCGCTCCCGCTCAGTGGGATCTCTTATAGGTGGCTTTCGATAGGGGAGTTGCCCCCTAGTTTCAGTGTAAATTCTTTCTAGGCCTGCAGTTAGATCGGTGTACTGCCTGAATCTTGGTTCTCGAAATTTCTTCCGTTTATCAGGACCAGCGTGTCTGTAATCCTGTTTCCTCTTTCCCTTGTCCGCTCCGGACTGTTCTCTGGAGGTTCCTTCGCTCTGCGCAACATTTGTTTCCAGCCTCTCGGCTCGTGATTCTTCCAATCGGATGAACTTTTCAGCTTTATGAAAGAACTCTCCAAGATATTGCGGTGGATCTTTAGTTAGAGAATCCTTAAATTTGGTGCCTTCCGCGACTCCTGCCACCGCCGCCATTAAAATCATTGATGGATCCGGGCGATCTACAGAAGTCACTGTCACATTGAATCTTAACAGAAAATCTTTTATGGGCTCTCCAGTCCTCTGCTTGATTGATGCTAAGGTCATCACACTCTTGGGTCGCGTCACGTGGACCCTAAACTGTCTCATGAAGCAATCTACAAGCTCGCTCCATGTCCCGATTGATCTAGTCTCTAGTTGTCTGAACCATAATGAAGCTAAATCTGTCAAATACAGAGGGAAGCATCGTGCCATCACTTCCTCGGATGCCCCCAGCACTTCCATGTGCCTAATATATCTTGTAATATGCATGGTCGGGTCTGATCTCCCATCATATGGTTCTAGCGCTGGAAGTTTGAACTTTGGAGGGTTCCTTGCGTTCCGGATGTTTAGGGTGAATGGACTCCGACTAACTTCTTCTAGGCCTCCGCTAGGCAATCCTCCTCTCATGATTCGTCGCATTAGGCCTATCATTCTCTCCTCTCCGTCTAGGGGTTGGCCCTTCGTCAGATTCCTGTCCTGCCCCCCGAGCCTTGGAGGGAATTCTGGTACGTATTCTTCTGGTGGCTCGTTAGCATAGGCATTGGCTCCAGTCTGTTGAGCTCTGTCTGTTGGTCTTCCAGCATCGGATCCTGAGGGTCTGCCCCCAAGGCCTTGCTGACCACCTTCAACTCCTGTATTCTGGCCTTGAGCCTGTCCTTCATTTGCTTCTGCAACCATGATTCCTTGTCCCGTACTCGTAGCTGTTGTAGTTGGTCCAAGGTTTTGCATATTCGCTGCCCTCATTTGCTCGAGGAAATTTGGCAGCATCTCCTGTTGACTCTTCATCATGCTTTCGCGTAATAAATTAGCCATAGCTTCCACCTCGTCTCGAGTGATGTAGACGGAAGCTTGTCCTTCTCCCGATCCTGAGGATGCTTCTTGGCTTCCTCCTTGTTGGCTCCTATCAACTCTTTGTCTTGTTTGTCGAGTCATTGCTTCTGAATTGGAATTCTTTAAACTTTCGAATCTGAATTCTGAATCTGTTGCAGCGGGTGCTAGTCCTTCTCAGTGAAAGCACCAAAGTATTTGCGCCAAAATTGGTCACAAACCCGAATGATTGTGAAAGCACCAGTGTATGAATATAAATCAGCAATATTCAAACACAAATCACAGATCTTAAGTAGCAAAATAATAAATGTAAGAAAGAACACACGATTTATAGTGGTTCGGCTATCTCCGGCCTACGTCCACTTCAAAGGTTTTTCCTTTTTTTGATGTTCTTCGCTTATTACAATCGATTACAGCGGATTACAATGAATTGTAGTTCTAAAATTCAAGTACAACGGTGGTTGTTGAGTGTAAAGTAGAGCCTTGGTGGAGTGTTGATGCTTCAGAGTCTTGATTTTGCCAAAGAGAATCCGGTCCCTTTTCTGAATGACCTGGGGCTCTATTTATAGGCGTAGGAGGCTGATATTTCTCCTAGAAATCAGGTAGACCACTTCCAGCACGTGAGGGGGCCCACATGGCCGAAACCTGGAGATCCGGGCCCACATTGGGATCGATTCGACCCTAGGTTCGAATCGATCAAGAAATCGTCCAATCATGGTGAAATTTGGTGTGGACATTCTTCAGCATGTAGATGAACTCCTGTAAAAATTTCATGGGATTTGGATCAATAGATTGGGAGTTATGATCGGTTTGGATTTGGGTGTTCGGCGTGCTGTTTGGTTCGAATCGATCCTATGGGTTCGTTCGAATCGGTCACTTCGAACCCATAGGGTCGAATCGATCCTTCTGCGCCTTCTTCGTGTCGATCCTAACTTGTCGCCGAGTTGAATGGGTCGAGTTCGAGTTGTTCACTGGATGGCTTCGTGTGCTGGGTTCGAAGGTCGTCTTCGAATCGATGGAAGGGTGTTCGTTCGAATCGATCCAAATGCGTCGCCTTGGATCGATTCGAAGCTGTGTTATCATGTTGGATTCGAAGACAGCATGGGGCGAGGTGACTTGGATGGATTCGAAGCAAGGCTCAGTCCATGGATTCGAAGTCAGGTCGTGGATGGATTCGGAGCAAGGCTATGAAGTGGCTTGGATGGAGTCGAAGGAAGGTTCAGTCCCATGGATTCGAAGTAATGGCAACTCCATGGATACGAACTCTATAATATGGAGGGATTCGAAGAGAGGATATCGTGATGGAGTCGAAGCGGGCATTGGCTTGATGGATTCGAACGTCGCTGGTTTCAAACTAGTGAAGGGGGATGGGTTCGAACTAAGCAATGTCCATCCTTCTTAACTTGAATACATCATAACTCGAGCATACGACCTCGGATTGACTTGAAATTTGAAATGCAGACTTCTATGATCTTTCTTGTCGTGTCCTATCAATTGTGGCCCGTTCCGGACTCGGACAGAATTCATCGATATCCATGGTTATCCTGCAATGCATGGTTGATATTCATGAATAGTAACCATTGATTTTTAGTAATTCTTGGATATCTCAACTTTGCCAAAAGTTGGGATAACACTAGCTAATTTGAAACGATCAAATCAATCATAAACCAATCATTAATCCAAGCAATCAAACATTCAACACGATCTAATAAGCAATTACTACAATAATGGCAATTTGGTAATTAAAGTGTCCAAATCTAACAAGTATGAATCATAAGCAAATGTCTCTATAACTTGATGAATGAACTTATACAAGTAATCATGTAGCAAAATTGGTGTCAAAACTTCATAGATGATAGATCTACATGCAGACTTTAGGAAAATGCAAGAAATCACTATCTTTAACGCATAAACAAGCCACCAATCCAATATACTCCCTTGGGTCCGTGTGAGAGATAACTACCACTCACCGAATCACCTAAACACCCTAAAAACAACCAGCTCCAGATCTGGATAGCAAAGAAACAAGCTTGATCCGGCAAAATCTCGCTTCAAACGATGAAATCTCTCTTTGTTGGATGAAGATCTTCAACTTTGGCTCTTGGATCTTTGATTTGATCTTCAATCTTGGATGGATGTTAGCACTAGATTAGAGAGGAGAAAAGAAGTGAAGAAGTGTTTTAGTCGAGCTCTCAAAATGGCAGCAATTCGTCGCTTCAAAATCCGGTGCCAAAAAGTGAGTAAAACCCCTCTATTTATAGGCTGAAATTCCCCTGAGTCGGCCTCCCCATGAGTCGCCCACGACCTAAATCATGAGTCGCCCACGACTCAACAGATGCCCATGGCTTACGACTTACGACCTAATACCTATGCGACTCAACAACAAGGCCGACCCAACGACTCAACGACCTAACCAGATGCGGCACAGTGACATAGGCCCCCTAACGACCTAACGACCCAACTACACAGCCGACTCACCCAATCTTACGACCTAACAAACACGGCCGACTTAACGACCCACGCGACCTAAAACACATGCCGACCTAACGCTATACACAAGGTCTCAACGACCTACGACCTACGACCTAAACCACTATCCCATTAAGTCGTCCCAGCCTATAGGTCGGTCCACTTCTTAGGTCGGTATCTCCTTAGGTCGGTCCACTACAAAGTCGGCTGCACCTATGAGTCGGCCATACCTTAAACCGGCCATCCTCTAAGCCGTAACTCATTCAACCCTTAAGTCGCAACCCCCACTAAGTCGCTACCCTCTCTAACTCACTACACCTTAACTCGGCCAACACCTTAAGTCGCTCAACACCACTAAGTCGTACAACCGACTTATCTCCTACACGACTCAAGCTATCACATCTAAACTGCTAGGTCGTAATCCTCTAAGTCGTTCAGGACTTAAAACCATCTTTTACACAAGTTAGGCTATGGATGACATAAAAAAATACTAACGACCTAATAATTCTACGATTTATCAACATGTACAAATACGGGACGTTACAGTCTTCGACTTCCCATCGCTGAAGAGTGGTGCGCCATGGTACTGTTCCGTTTCAAATCCATGCACGCATTTCTAAAGGTCGTACGACACTGTTTCGCCATTTCGGACGGATGTTGCACCTTGCACCGTGGATGTTGCACCCTGTAGATATCGATTATTCGGACGGCCTTAACTTCTGGCTCGTTTAGAGTTACGGGAGCCATAACCTGTCAAAACGAAGGCCTCGATGAGTTCTACGGCTTTGGCAGCTTTCAGCCGTCAACGGATAGATTAATGCCCAAAAAGGTCAACCCGAATCTCAATCGGGTCTCGTAAGTTTTTTAACCTTCGTTTTTTTGACACGTGGATTTTTACGTAAAACAGGATTACGGTGGCTGGTCTTCGATTTACCATCGCTGGAGAGTGGTGCACCATGGTACTGTTCCGTTTCAAATCCATGCACGCATTTCTAATGGTCGTAAGGCACTGTTTCGCAATTTCGGACGGATGTTGCACCTTGCACCGTGGATGTTGCACCCTGTAGATATCGATTATTCGGACGGCTATACCTTCTGGCTCGTTTAGAGTTACGGGAGCCATAACCTGTCAAAACGAAGGCCTCGATGAGTTCTACGGCTTTGACTGCTTTCAGCAGTCAACGGATAGATTAATGCCCAAAAAGGACAACCCGAATCACAATCGGGTCTCGTAAGTTTTTTACCCTTCGTTTTTTCGACACGCGGATTTTTACGGTAAAACGGGATTACCGTGGCCCGTCTTCGACTTCCCATCGCTGGAGAGTGGTGCACCCTGGTACTGTTCCGTTTCAAATTCATTCACGTATTTCTAAAAGTCGTATGGCACTGTTTCGCCATTTCGTACGGATGTTGCACCTTGCACCATGGATGTTGCACCTTGTAGATATCGATTATTCGGACGGCTATAACTTCTGGCTCGTTTAGAGTTACGGGAGCCATAACTTGTCAAAACGAAGGCCTCGATAAGTTCTACGGCTTCGACAGCTTTCAGCCATCAACGGATAGATTAATGCCCGAAAAGGACAACTCGAATCTCAATCGGGTCTCGTAAGTTTTTTACCCTTCGTTTTTTCGACACGTGGATTTTTACGGTAAAACGGGATTACCGTGGCCCGTCTTCGACTTCCCATCGCTGGAGAGTGGTGCACCATGGTACTATTCCATTTCAAATCAATGCACGTATTTCTAAAGTCGTACGACATTGTTTCGCCATTTCGGACGGATGTTGCACCTTGCACCGCGGATGTTGCACCCTGCAGATATCGATTATTCGGACGGCCATAACTTCTGGCTCGTTTAGAGTTACGGGAGCCATAACCTGTCAAAACGAAGGCCTCGATGAGTTCTACGGCTTTGACAGCTTTCAGCCGTCAACAGATAGATTAATGCCCAAAACGGTCAACCAGAATCTCAATCGGGTCTCGTAAGTTTTTTACCCTTCGTTTTTTTGACACGTGGATTTTTACGGTAAAACGGGATTACGGTGGCTGGTCTTCGATTTACCATCGCTGGAGAGTGGTGCACCATGGTACTGTTCCATTTCAAATCCATGCACGCATTTTTAATGGTCGTACGGCACTGTTTCGCCATTTCGGACGGATGTTGCACCTTGCACCGTGGATGTTGCACCCTGTAGATATCGATTATTCGGACGGCTATAACTTCTGGCTCGTTTAGAGTTACGGGAGCCATAACCTGTCAAAACAAAGGCCTCGATGAGTTCTACGGCTTTGACTGCTTTCAGCCGTCAACGGATAGATTAATGCCCAAAAAGGACAACCCGAATCTCAATCAGGTCTCGTAAGTTTTTTACCCTTCGTTTTTTCGACACGTGGATTTTTACGGTAAAACGGGATTACCGTGGCCCGTCTTCGACTTCCCATCGCTGGAGAGTGGTGCACCATGGTACTGTTCCATTTCAAATCAATGCACGTATTTCTAAAAGACGTACGGCACTGTTTCGCCATTTCGGACGGATGTTGCACCTTGCACTGCGGATGTTGCACCCTGTAGATATCGATTATTCGGACGGCCATAACTTCTTGCTCGTTTAGAGTTACGGGAGCCATAACCTGTCAAAACGAAGGCCTCGATGAGTTCTAAGGCTTTGACCGCTTTCAGCCGTCAACGGATAGATTAATGCCAAAAAAGGTCAACCCGAATCTCAATCGGGTCTCGCAAGTTTTTTACCCTTCGTTTTTTGACACGTGGATTTTTACGGTAAAACGGGATTACGGTGGCTGGTCTTCGATTTACCATCGTTGGAGAGTGGTGCACCATGGTACTATTCCGTTTCAAATCCATGCACGCATTTTTAATGGTCGTACGGCACTGTTTCGCCATTTCGGACGGATGTTGCACCTTGCACCGTGGATGTTGCACCCTGTAGATATCGATTATTCGGACGGCCATAACTTCTGGCTCATTTAGAGTTACGGGAGCCGTAACCTGTCAAAAAGAAGGCCTCGATGAGTTCTACGGCTTTGACAGCTTTCAGCCGTCAATGGATAGATTAATGCCCAAAAAGGACAACCCGAATCTCAATCGGGTCTCGTAAGTTTTTTACCCTTCCTTTTTTCGACACGTGGATTTTTACGGTAAAACGAGGATTAAGGTGCCCCGTCTTCGACTTCCCATCGCTGAAGAGTGGTTCACCATGGAACTGTTCCGTTTCAAATCCATGCACGCATTTCTAAAGGTCGTACGGCACTGTTTCGCCATTTCGGACGGATGTTGCACCTTGCACCGTGGATGTTGCACCCTGTAGATATCGATTATTCGGACGGCCATAACTTCTGGCTCGTTTAGAGTTACGGGAGCCATAACCTGTCAAAACGAAGGCCTCGATGAGTTCTACGTCTTTGACAGCTTTCAGCCGTCAACAGATAGATTAATGCCCAAAAAGGACACCCCGAATCTCAATCGGGTCTCGTAAGTTTTTTACCCTTCGTTTTTTCGACACGTGGATTTTTACGGTAAAACGAGGATTACGGTGGCTGGTCTTCGATTTTCCATCGCTGGAGAGTGGTGCACCACGGTATTGTTCCATTTCAAATCCATGCAAGCGTTTAGAAAAGTCGTACGGCACTGTTTCGCCATTTCGGACGGATGTTGCACCTTGCACCGTGGATGTTGCACCTTGTAGATATCGACTATTCGGACGGCTATAACTTCTGGCTCGTTTAGAGTTACGGGAGCCATAACCTGTCAAAACGAAGGCCTCGATAAGTTCTACGGCATTGACATCTTTTAGCCATTAACGGATAGAATAATGCCCAAAAAGGACAACCCGAATCTCAATCGGGTCTCGTAAGTTTTTTACCCTTCGTTTTTTCGACACGTGGTTTTTTACGGTAAAACGGGATTACCGTGTCCCGTCTTCGACTTCCCATCGCTGGAGAGTGGTGCACCATGGTACTGTTTTGTTTCAAATCCATGCACGTATTTCTAAAAGTCGTACGGCACTGTTTCGCCATTTCGGACGGATGTTGCACCTTGCACCGTGGATGTTGCACCCTATAGATATCGATTATTCGGACGGCCATAACTTCTGGCTCGTTTAGACTTACGGGAGCCATAACCTGTCAAAACGAAGGCCTCGATGAGTTCTACGGCTTTGACAGCTTTCAGCCATCAACGGATAGATTAATGTCCAAGAAGGACAACCCGAATCTCAATCGGGTCTCGTAGGTTTTTTACCCTTCGTTTTTTCGACACGTGGATTTTTAAGGTAAAAATGGATTACGGTGCCCCGTCTTCGACTTCCCATCGCTGAAGAGTGGTGCACCATGGTACTGTTCCGTTTCAAATCCATGCACGCATTTTTAAAGGTCGTACGGCACTGTTTCGCCATTTCAGACGGATGTTCCACCTTGCACCGTGGATGTTGCACCCTGTAGATATCGATTATTCGGACGGCCATAACTTGTGTCTCGTTTAGAGTTACGGGAGTCATAACCTATCAAAACGAAGGCCTCGATGAGTTCTACATCTTTGACAGCTTTCAGCCGTCAAGGATAGATTAATGCCCAAAAAGGACAACCCGAATCTCAATCGGGTCTCGTAAGTTTTTTACCCTTCTTTTTTTCGACACGTAGATTTTTACGGTAAATCGAGGATTACGGTGGCTGGTCTTTGATTTACCATCGCTGGAGAGTGCTGCACCATGGTACTGTTCCGTTTCAAATCCATGCACGCATTTCGAAAAGTCGTACGGCACTGTTTCGCCATTTCGGACGGATGTTGCACCTTGCACCGTGGATGTTGCACCTTGTTGATATTGATTATTCGGACGGCTATAACTTCTGGCTCGTTTAGAGTTATAGGAGCCATAACCTGTCAAAATGAAGGCCTCGATGAGTTCTACGGCTTTGACAGCTTTCAGCCATCAACGGATAGATTAATGCCCAAAAAAGGACAACCCGAATCTCAATTGGGTCTCGTAAGTTTTTTACCCTTCGTTTTTTTGACACGTGGATTTTGACGGTAAAACAGGATTACCGTGGCTGGTCTTCGATTTACCATCGCTGGAGAGTGGTGCACCATGGTACTGTTCCGTTTCAAATCCATGCACGCATTTCTAATGGTCGTACGGCACTGTTTCGTCATTTCGGACGGATGTTGCACCTTGCACCGTGGATGTTGCACCCTGTAGATATCGATTATTCGGACGGCTATAACTTCTGGCTCGTTTAAAGTTACGGGAGCCATAACCTGTCAAAACGAAGGCCTCGATGAGTTCTACGGCTTTGACTGCTTTCAGCCGTCAACGGATAGATTAATGCCCAAAAAGGACAACCCAAATCTCAATCGGGTCTCGTAAGTTTTTTACCCTTCGTTTTTTCGACACGTGGATTTTTACGGTAAAACGGGATTATCGTGCCCCGTCTTCGACTTCCCATCGCTGGAGAGTGGTGCACCATGGTACTGTTCCGTTTCAAATCCATGCACGTATTTCTAAAAGTCGTACGGCACTGTTTCGCCATTTCGAACGGATGTTGCACCTTGCACCGTGGATGTTGCACCCTGTAGATATCGATTATTCGGACGGGCATAACTTCTGGCTCGTTTAGAGTTACGGGAGCCATAACCTGTCAAAAAGAAGGCCTCGATGAGTTCTACGGCTTTGACAGCTTTCAGACGTCAACGGATAGATTAATGCCCAAAAAGTACAACCCGAATCTCAATAGGGTCTCGTAAGTTTTTTACCCTTCGTTTTTTCGACACGTGGATTTTTACGGTAAAACGGGATTACGGTGCCCCGTCTTCGACTTCCCATCGCTGAAGAGTGGTGCACCATTACTGTTCCGTTTCGAATCCATGCACGCATTTCTAAAGGTCGTACGATACTGTTTCGCCATTTCGGACGGATGTTGCACCTTGCACCGTGGATGCTGCACCCTGTAGATATCGATTATTCGGATGGCCATAACTTGTGTCTCGTTTAGAGTTACGGGAGCCATAACCTATCAAAACGAAGGCCTCGATGAGTTCTACATCTTTGACAGCTTTCAGCCGTCAAGGATAGATTAATGCCCAAAAAGGACAACCCGAATCTCAATCGGGTCTCGTAAGTTTTTTACCCTTCTTTTTTTCGACACGTAGATTTTTACGGTAAAACGAGGATTACGGTGGCTGGTCTTCGATTTACCATCGCTGGAGAGTGGTGCACCATGGTACTGTTCCGTTTCAAATCCATGCACGCATTTCGAAAGGTCGTACGACACTGTTTCGCCATTTCGGACGGACGTTGCACCTTGCACCGTGGATGTTGCACCTTGTAGATATCGATTATTCGGACGGCTATAACTTCTGGCTCGTTTAGAGTTACGGTCACCATAACCTGTCAAAACGAAGGCCTCGATAAGTTCTACGGCTTTGACAGCTTTCAGCCATCAACGGATAGATTAATGCCCAAAAAGGACAACGCGAATCTCAATCGGGTTTCGTAAGTTTTTTACCCTTCGTTTTTTCGACACGTGGATTTTTACGGTAAAACGGGATTACGTTGCCCCGTCTTCGACTTTCCATCGCTGAAGAGTGGTGCACCAAGGTACTGTTCCGTTTCAAATCCATGAATGCATTTTTAAAGGTCGTACGACACTGTTTCGCCATTTCGGACAGATGTTGCACCTTGCACCGTGGACGTTGCACCCTGTAGATATCGATTATTCGGACGACCATAACTTGTGTCTCGTTTAGAGTTACGGGAGCCATAACCTGTCAAAACGAAGGCCCCGATGAGTTCTACATATTTGACAGCTTTCAGCCGTCAAGGATAGATTAATGCCCAAAAAGGATAACCCGAATCTAAATCGGGTCTCGTAAGTTTTTTACCCTTCGTTTTTTCGACACGTTGATTTTACGGTAAAACGAGGATTACGGTGGCTGGTCTTCGATTTACCATCGCTGGAGAGTGGTGCACCATGGTACTGTTCCGTTTCAAATCCATGCACGCATTTCGAAAAGTCGTACGGCACTGTTTCGCCATTTCGGACGGATGTTGCACCTTGCACCGTGGATGTTGCACCTTGTAGATATCGATTATTCGGATGGCTATAACTTCTGGCTCGTTTAGAGTTACAGGAGCCATAACCTGTCAAAACGAAGGCCTCGATAAGTTCTACGGCTTTGGCAGCTTTCAGCCATCAACGGAAAGATTAATGCCCAAAAGGACAACCCGAATCTCAATCGGGTGTCGTAAGTTTTTTACCCTTCGTTTTTTCGACACGTGGATTTTTACGGTAAAACGGGATTACCGTGGCCCGTCTTCGACTTCCCATCGCTGGAGAGTGGTGCACCCTGGTACTGTTCCGTTTCAAATTCATGCACGTATTTCTAAAAGTCGTACGACACTGTTTCGCTATTTCTTACGGATGTTGCACCTTGCACCGTGGATGTTGCACCTTGTAGATATCGATTATTCGGACGGCCATAACTTCTGGCTCGTTTAGAGTTACGAGAGCCATAACCTGTCAAAACGAAGGCCTCGATGAGTTCAACGACTTTGACAGCTTTCAGCAGTCAACGGATAGATTAATGCCCAGAAAGGTCAACCCGAATCTCAATCGGGTCTCGTAAGTTTTTTACCCTTCGTTTTTTTGACACGCGGATTTTGACGGTAAAACGGGATTACGGTGGCTGGTCTTTGATTTACCATCGCTGGAGAGTGGTGCACCATGGTACTGTTCCGTTTCAAATCCATGCACGCATTTCTAATGGTCGTACGACACTGTTTCGCCATTTCGGACGGATGTTGCACCTTGCACCGTGGATGTTGCACCCTGTAGATATCGATTATTCGGACGGCTATAACTTCTGGCTCGTTTAGAGTTACGGGAGCCATAACCTGTCAAAACGAAGGCCTCGATGAGTTCTACGGCTTTGACTGCTTTCAGCCGTCAACGGATAGATTAATGCCCAAAAAGGACAACCCGAATCTCAATCGGGTCTCGTAAGTTTTTTACCCTTCGTTTTTTCGACACGTGGATTTTTACGGTAAAACGGGATTACCGTGGCCCGTCTTTGACTTCCCATCGCTGGAGAGTGGTGCACCATGGTACTGTTCCGTTTCAAATCCATGCACGTATTTCTAAAAGTCGTACGGCACTGTTTCGCCATTTCGAACGGATGTTGCACCTTGCACCGGGGATGTTGCACCCTGTAGATATCGATTATTCGGACGGGCATAACTTCTGGCTCGTTTAGAGTTACGGGAGCCATATCCTATCAAAAAGAAGGCCTCGATGAGTTCTACGGCTTTGACAGCTTTCAGCCGTCAACGGATAGATTAATGCCCAAAAAGGACAACCCGAATCTCAATTGGGTCTCGTAAGTTTTTTACCCTTCGTTTTTTCGACACGTGGATTTTTACGGTAAAACGGGATTACGGTGCCCCGTCTTCGACTTTCCATCGCTGAAGAGTGGTGCACCATGGTACTGTTCCGTTTCGAATCCATGCACGCATTTCTAAAGGTCGTACGGCACTGTTTCGCCATTTCGGACGGATGTTGCACCTTGCACCGTGGATGTTGCACCCTGTAGATATCGATTATTCGGACGGCCATAACTTCTGGCTCGTTTAGAGTTACGGGAGGCATAACCTGTCAAAACGAAGGCCTCGATGAGTTCTATGTCTTTGACATCTTTCAGCCATCAACGGATAGATTAGTGCCCAAAAAGGACAACCCGAATCTCAATCGGGTCTCGTAAGTTTTTTACCCTTCGTTTTTTCGACACGTGGATTTTTACGGTAAAACGAGGATTACCGTGGCTGGTCTTCGATTTACCATCGCTGGAGAGTGGTGCACCATGGTACTATTCCGTTTCAAATCCATGCACGCATTTCGAAAGGTCGTACGGCACTGTTTCGCCATTTCGGACGGATGTTGCACCTTGCACCGTGGATGTTGCACCTTGTAGATATCGATTATTCGGACGGCTATAACTTCTGGCTCGTTTAGAGTTGCGGGAGCCATAACCTGTCAAAACGAAGGCCTCGATAAGTTCTACGGCTTTGACAGCTTTCAGCCGTCAATGGATAGATTAATGCCCAAAAAGGACAACATGAATCTCAATCGGGTCTCGTAAGTTTTTTACCCTTCGTTTTTTCGACACGTGGATTTTTACGGTAAAACGGGATTACCGTGTCTCGTCTTCGACTTCCCATCGCTGGAGAGTGGTGCACCATGGTACTGTTCCGTTTCAAATCCATGCACACATTTCTAAAAGTCGTACGGCACTGTTTCGCTATTTCGGACGGATGTTGCACCTTGCACCGTGGATGTTGCACCCGGTAGCTATTGATTATTCGGACGGCTATAACTTCTGGCTCGTTTAGAGTTACGGGAGCCATAACCTGTCAAAACGAAGGCCTCGATGAGTTCTACGGCTTTGACAGCTTTCAGCCATCAACGGATAGATTAATGCCCAAAAAGGACAACCCGAATCTCAATCGGGTCACGTAAGTTTTTTACCCTTCGTTTTTTCGACACGTGGATTTTTACGGTAAAACGGGATTACCGTGTCCCGTCTTCGACTTCCCATCGCTGGAGAATGGTGCACCATGGTACTGTTCTGTTTCAAATCCATGCACGCATTTCTAAAAGTCGTACGGCGCTGTTTCGCCATTTCGGATGGATGTTGCACCTTGCACCGTGGATGTTGCACCCTATAGATATCGATTATTCGGACGGCCATAACTTCTGGCTCGTTTAGAGTTACGGGAGCCATAACCTGTCAAAACGAAGGCCTCGATGAGTTCTACGGCTTTGACTGCTTTCAGCCGTCAACGGATAGATTAATGCCCAAAAAGGACAACCCGAATCTCAATCGGGTCTCGTAAGTTTTTTACCCTTCGTTTTTTCGACACGTGGATTTTTACGGTAAAACGGGATTACCGTGGCCCGTCTTCGACTTCCCATCGCTGGAGAGTGGTGCACCATGGTACTGTTCCATTTCAAATCCATGCACGTATTTCTAAAAGTCGCACGGCACTGTTTCGCCATTTCGGACGGATGTTGCACCTTGCACCGTGGATGTTGCACCCTGTAGATATCGATTATTCGGACGGCCATAACTTCTGGCTCGTTTAGAGTTACGGAAGCCATAACCTGTCAAAACGAAGGCATCGATGAGTTCTATGGCTTTGATAGCTTTCAGCCGTCAACGGATAGATTAATGCCCAAAAAGGACAACCCGAATCTCAATCGGGTCTCGTAAGTTTTTTACCCTTCGTTTTTTCGACACGTGGATTTTTACGGTAAAACGGGATTACGGTGCCCCATCTTCGACTTCCCATCGCTGAAGAGTGGTGCACCATGGTACTGTTCCGTTTCAAATCCATACACGCATTTCTAAAGGTCGTACGGCACTGTTTCTCCATTTCGGATGGATGTTGCACCTTGCACCGTGGATGTTGCACCCTGTAGATATCAATTATGCGGACGGCCATAACTTCCCGCTCGTTTAGAGTTACGGCAGCCATAACTTGTCAAAACGAAGGCCTCGATGAGTTCTACGGCTTTGATAGCTTTCAGCCGTCAACGGATAGATTAATGCCCAAAAAGGACAACCCGAATCTCAATCGGGTCTCGTAAGTTTTTTACCCTTCGTTTTTTCGACACGTGGATTTTTACGGTAAAACGTGATTACGGTGCCCCGTCTTCGACTTCCCATCGCTGAAGAGTGGTGCACCATGGTACTGTTCCGTTTCAAATCCATGCATGCATTTCTAAAGGTCGTACGACACTGTTTCGCCACTTCGGACGGATGTTGCACCTTGCACTGTGGATGTTGCAACCTGTAGATATCGATTATTCGGACGGCCATAACTTCTGGCTCGTTTAGAGCTACGGGAGCCATAACCTGTCAAAACGAAGGCCTCGATGAGTTCTACGTCTTTGACAGCTTTCAGCCATCAACGGATAGATTAATGCCCAACAAGGACAACTCGAATCTCAATCGGGTCTCGTAAGTTTTTTACCCTTCGTTTTTTCGACACGTGGATTTTTACGGTAAAACGAGGATTACGGTGGCTGCTCTTCGATTTACCCTCGCTGGAGAGTGGTGCACCATGGTACTGTTTCGTTTCAAATCCATGCATGCATTTCGAAAAGTCGTACGGCACTGCTTCGCCATTTCGGACGGATGTTGCACCTTGCACCGTGGATGTTGCACCTTGTAGAAATCGATTATTCGGACGGCTATAACTTCTGGCTCGTTTAGAGTTACGGTCACCATAACCTGTCAAAACGAAGGCCTCGATAAGTTCTACGGCTTTGACAGCTTTCAGCCATCAACGGATAGATTAATGCTCAAAAAGGACAACCCGAATCTCTATCGGGTCTCGTAAGTTTTTTACCCTTCGTTTTTTCGACACGTGGATTTTTACGGTAAAACGGGATTACGGTGCCCCATCTTCGACTTCCCATCGCTGAAGAGTGGTGCACCATGGTACTGTTCCGTTTCAAATTCATGAACGCATTTTTAAAGGTCGTACGGCACTGTTTCGCCATTTCGGACGGATGTTGCACCTTGCACCGTGGATGTTGCACCCTATGGATATCGATTATTCGGACGGCCATAACTTCTGTCTCGTTTAGAGTTACGGGAGCCATAACCTGTCAAAACGAAGGCCTCGATGAGTTCTACGTCTTTGACAGCTTTCAACCGTCAACGGATAGATTAATGCCCAAAAAGGACAACCCGAATCTCAATCGTGTCTCGTAAGTTTTTTACCCTTAGTTTTTTCGACACGTAGATTTTTACGGTAATACGAGGATTACGGTGGCTGGTCTTCGATTTACCATCGCTGGAGAGTGGTATACCATGGTACTGTTCCGTTTCAAATCCATGTACGCATTTCGAAAAGTCGTACGACACTGTTTCGCCATTTCGGACGGATGTTGCACCTTGCACAGTGGATGTTGCACCTTGTAGATATCGATTATTCGGACGGTTATAACTTCTGGCTCGTTTAGAGTTACAAGAGCCATAACCTGTCAAAACAAAGGCCTCGATAAGTTCTACGGTTTTGACAGCTTTCAGCCTTCAACGGATAGATTAATGCCCAAAAAGGACAACCCGAATCTCAATCGGGTCTAGTAAGTTTTTTACCCTTCGTTTTTTCGACACGTGGATTTTTACGGTAAAACGGGATTACCGTGGCCCGTCTTCGACTTCCCATCGCTGGATAGTGGTGCACCATGGTACTGTTCCATTTCATATCCATGCACGTATTTCTAAAAGTCGTACGGCACTGTTTCGCCATTTCGGACGGATGTTGCACCTTGCACCGTGGATGTTGCACCCTGTAGATATCGATTATTCGGACGGCCATAACTTCTGGCTCGTTTAGAGTTACGGGAGCCATAACCTGTCAAAACGAAAGCATCGATGAGTTCTACGGCTTTGATAGCTTTCAGCCATCAACGGATAGATTAATGCCCAAAAAGGACAACCCGAATCTCAATCGGGTCTCGTAAGTTTTTTACCCTTCGTTTTTTCGACACGTGGATTTTTACGGTAAAAGGGGATTACGTTGCCCCGTCTTCGACTTCCCATCGCTGAAGAGTGGTGCACCATGGTATTGTTCCGTTTCAAATCCATACACGCATTTCTAAAGGACGTACGGCACAGTTTTGCCATTTCGGACGGGTGTTGCACCTTGCACCGTGGATGTGGCACCCTGTAGATATCGATTATTCGGACGGCCATAACTTCTGGCTCGTTTAGAGTTACGAGATCCATAACCTGTCAAAATGAAGGCCTCGATGAGTTCTACGGCTTTAATAGCTTTCAGCCGTCAACGGATAGATTAATGCCCAAAAAGGACAACCCGAATCTCAATCGGGTCTAGTAAGTTTTTTACCCTTCGTTTTTTCGACACGTAGATTTTTACGGTAAAACGAGGATTACGGTGGCTGGTCTTCGATTTACCATCGCTGGAGAGTGGTATACCATGGTACTGTTCCGTTTCAAATCCATGTATGCATTTCGAAAGTCGTACGGCACTGTTTCGCCATTTCGGACGGATGTTGCACCTTGCACCGTGGATGTTGCACCTTGTAGATATCGATTATTCGGACGGCTATAACTTCTGGCTCGTTTAGAGTTACAGGAGCCATAACCTGTCAAAACAAAGGCCTCGATAAGTTCTACGGCTTTGACAGCTTTCAGCCATCAACGGATAGATTAATGCCCAAAAAGGACAACCCGAATCTCAATCGGGTCTCGTAAGTTTTTTACCCTTCGTTTTTTCGACACGTGGATTTTTACGGTAAAACGGGATTACCATGGCCCGTCTTCGACTTCCCATCGCTGGAGAGTGGTGCACCATGGTACTGTTCCGTTTCATATCCATGCACGTATTTCTAAAAGTCGTACGGCACTGTTTCGCCATTTCGGACGGATGTTGCACCTTGCACCGTGGATGTTGCACCCTCTAGATATCGATTATTCGGACGGCCATAACTTCTGGCTCGTTTAGAGTTACGGGAGCCATAACCTGTCAAAACGAAGGCATCGATGAGTTCTACGGCTTTGATAGCTTTCAGCCGTCAACGGATAGATTAATGCCCAAAAAGGACAACCCGAATCTCTATCGGGTCTCATAAGTTTTTTACCCTTCGTTTTTTCGACACGTGGATTTTTACGGTAAAAGGGGATTACGTTGCCCCGTCTTCGACTTCCCATCGCTGAAGAGTGGTGCACCATGGTACTGTTCCGTTTCAAATCCATACACGCATTTCTAAAGGTCGTACGACACTGTTTCGCCATTTCGGACGGATGTTGCACCTTGCACCGTGGATGTTGCACCCTGTAGATATCGATTATTCGGACGGCCATAACTTCTGGCTCGTTTAGAGTTACGGGAGCCATAACCTGTCAAAACGAAGGCCTCGATGGGTTCTACGGCTTTGACAGCATTCAGCCGTCAACGGATAGATTAATGCCCAAAAAGGTCAACCCGAAAATCAATCGGGTATCGTAAGTTTTTTACCCTTCGTTTTTTTGACACGTGGATTTTTATGGTAAAACGGGATTACGGTGGCTGGTCTTCGATTTACCATCGCTGGAGAGTGGTGTACCATGGTACTGTTCCGTTTCAAATCCATGCACGCATTTCTAATGGTCGTAAGGCACTGTTTCGCCATTTCGGACGGATGTTGCACCTTGCACCGTGGATGTTGCACCCTGTAGATATCGATTATTCGGACGGCTATAACTTCTGGCTCGTTTAGAGTTACGGGAGCCATAACCTGTCAAAACGTAGGCCTCGATGAGTTCTACGGCTTTGACTGCTTTCAGCTGTCAGCGGATAGATTAATGCCCAAAAAGGACAACCCGAATCTCAATCGGGTCTCGTAAGTTTTTTACCCTTCGTTTTTTCGACACGTGGTTTTTACGGTAAAACGGGATTACCGTGGCCCGTCTACGACTTCCCATCGCTGGAGAGTGGTGCACCATGATACTGTTCCATTTCAAATCCATGCACGTATTTCTAAAAATCGTACGGCACTGTTTCGCCATTTCGGACGGATGTTGCACCTTGCACCGTGGATGTTGCACCCTGTAGATATCGATTATTCGGGCGGCCATAACTTCTGGCTCGTTTAGAGTTACGGGAGCCATAACCTGTCAAAACGAAGGCCTCGATGAGTTCTACGGCTTTGATGGCTTTCAGCCGTCAACGGATAGATTAATGCCCAAAAAGGACAACCCGAATCTCAATCGGGTCTCGTAAGTTTTTTACCCTTCGTTTTTTCGGCACGTGGATTTTTACGGTAAAACGGGATTACGTTGCCCCGTCTTCGACTTCCCATCGCTGACGAGTGGTGCATCATGGTACTGTCCCGTTTCAAATCCATGCACGCATTTCTAAAGGTCGTACGGCACTGTTCCGCCATTTCGGACGGATGTTGCACCTTGCACCGTGGATGTTGCACCCTGTAGGTATCGATTATTCGGATGGCCATAACTTCTGGCTCGTTTAGAGTTACGGGAGCCATAACCTGTCAAAACGAAGGCCTCGATGAGTTCTACGTCTTCGACAGCTTTCAGCCGTCAACCGATTGATTAATGCCCAAAAAGGACAACCCGAATATCAATCGGGTCTCGTAAGTTTTTTACCCTTCGTTTTTTCGACATGTGGATTTTTACGGTAAAACGAGGATTACGGTGGCTGGTCTTCGATTTACCATCGCTGGAGAGTGGTGCACCATGGTATTGTTCCGTTTCAAATCCATGCACGCATTTCGAAAAGTCGTACGGCACTGTTTCGCCATTTCGGACGGATGATGCACCTTGTAGATATCGATTATTCGGACGGCTATAACTTCTGGCTCGTTTAGAGTTACGATCACCATAACCTGTCAAAACGAAGGCCTCGATAAGTTCAACGGCTTTGACAGCTTTCAGCCATCAACGGATATATTAATGCCCAAAAAGGACAACCCGAATCTCAATCGGGTCTCGTAAGTTTTTTACCCTTCGTTTTTTCGACACGTGGATTTTTACGGTAAAACGAGATTACGGTGCCCCGTCTTCGACTTCCCATCGATGAAGAGTGGTGCACCATGGTACTGTTCCGTTTCAAATCCATGAACGCATTTTTAAAGGTTGTACGACACTGTTTCGCCATTTCGGACGGATGTTGCACCCTAGCACCGTGGATGTTGCACCCTGTAGATATCGATTATTCGGACGGCCATAACTTCTGTCTCATTTAGAGTTACGGGAGCCATAACCTGTCAAAACGAAGGCCTCGATGAGTTCTACGTCTTTGACAGCTTTGAGCCGTCAACGGATAGATTAATGCCCAAAAAGGACAACCCGAATCTCAATCGGGTCTCGTAAGTTTTTTACCCTTCGTTTTTTCGACACGTAGATTTTTACGGTAAAACGAGGATTACGGTGGCTGGTCTTCGATTTACCATCGCTGGAGAGTGGTGCACCATGGTACTGTTCCATTTCAAATCCATGCACGCATTTCGAAAAGTCGTACGGCACTGTTTCGCCATTTCGGACGGATGATGCACCTTGCACCGTGGATGTTGCACCTTGTAGATATCGATTATTCGGACGGCTATAACTTCTGGCTCGTTTAGAGTTACAGGAGCCATAACCTGTCAAAACGAAGGCCTCGATAAGTTCTACGGCTTTGACAACTTTCAGCCATCAACGGATAGATTAATGCCCAAAAAGGACAACCCGAATCTCAATCTGCACTCGTAAGTTTTTTACCCTTCATTTTTTCGACACGTGGATTTTTACGGTAAATCGGGATTACCGTGGCCCGTCTTCGACTTCCCATCGCTGGAGAGTGGTGCACCATGGTACTGTTCCGTTTCAAATCCATGCACGTATTTCTAAAAGTCGTACGGCACTGTTTCGCCATTTCGGTCGGATGTTGCACCTTGCACCGTGGATGTTGCACCCTATAGATATCGATTATTCGGACGGCCATAACTTCTGGCTCGTTTAGAGTTACGGGAGCCATAACCTGTCAAAACGAAGGCCTCGATGAGTTCTACGGCTTTGATCGCTTTCAGCCGTCAACGGATAGATTAATGCCCAAAAAGTTCAACCCGAATCTCAATCGGGTCTCGTAAGTTTTTTACCCTTCGTTTTTTCGATACGTGGATTTTTACGGTAAAACGGGATTACGGTGCCCCGTCTTCGACTTCCCATCGTTGAAGAGTGGTGCACCATGGTACTGTTCCGTTTCGAATCCATGCACGCATTTCTAAAGGTCGTACGGCACTGTTTCGCCATTTCGGACGGATGTTGCACCCTGTAGATATCGATTATTCGGACGTCCATAACTTCTGGCTCGTTTAGAGTTACGGGAGCCATAACCTGTCAAAACGAAGGCCTCGATGAGTTCTACGTCTTTGACAGCTTTCAGCCATCAGCGGATAGATTAATGCCCAAAAAGGACAATCCGAATCTCAATCGGGTCTCGTAAGTTTTTTACCCTTCGTTTTTTCGACACGTGGATTTTTACGGTAAAACGAGGATTACGGTGGCTGGTCTTCGATTTACCATCACTGGAGAGTGGTGCACCATGGTACTGTTCCGTTTCAAATCCATTCATGCATTTCGAAAGGTCGTACGGCACAGTTTCGCCATTTCGGACGGATGTTGCACCTTGCACCATGGATGTTGCACCTTGTAGATATCGATTATTCGGACGGCTATAACTTCTGGCTCGTTTAGAGTTATGGGAGCCATAACCTGTCAAAACGAAGGCCTCGATAAGTTCTATGGCTTTGACAGCTTTCAGCCATCAACGGATAGATTAATGCCCAAAAAGGACAACCCGAATCTCAATCGGGTCTCGTAAGTTTTTTACCCTTCGTTTTTTCGACACGTGGATTTTTACGGTAAAACGGGATTACCATGTCCCGTCTTCGACTTCCCATCGCTGGAGAGTGGTGCACCATGGTACTGTTCCGTTTCAAACCCATGCACGCATTTCTAAAAGCCGTACGACACTGTTTCGCCATTTCGGACGGATGTTGCACCTTGCACCGTGGATGTTGCACCCTGTAGATATCAATTATTCGGACGGCCATAACTTCTGGCTCGTTTAGAGTTACGGGAGCCATAACCTGTCAAAACGAAGGCCTCGATGAGTTCTATGGCTTTGACTGCCTTCAGCCGTCAACGGATAGATTAATGCCCAAAAAGGACAACCCGAATCTCAATCGGATCTCGTAAGTTTTTTACCCTTCGTTTTTTCGACACGTTGATTTTTACGGTAAAACGGGATTACCGTGGCCCGTCTTCGACTTCCCATCGCTGGAGAGTGGTGCACCATGGTACTGTTCCGTTTCAAATCCATGCACGTATTTCTAAAAGTCGTACGGCACTGTTTCGCCATTTCGGACGGATGTTGCACCTTGCACCGTGGATGTTGCACCCTGTAGATATCGATTATTCGGACGGCCATAACTTCTGGCTCGTTTAGAGTTACGGGAGCCATAACCTGTCAAAACGAAGGCATCGATGAGTTCTACGGCTTTGATAGCTTTCAGCCATCAACGGATAGATTAATGCCCAAAAAGGACAACCCGAATCTCAATCGGGTCTCGTAAGTTTTTTACCCTTCGTTTTTTCGACACGTGGATTTTTACGGTAAAACGGGATTACGGTGCCCCGTCTTCGACTTCCCATCGCTGAAGAGTGGTGCACCATGGTACTGTTCCGTTTCAAACCCATACACGCATTTCTAAATGTCGTACGACACTGTTTCGCCATTTCGGACGGATGTTGCACCTTGCACCGTGGATGTTGCACCCTGTAGATATCGATTATTTGGACGGCCATAACTTCTGGCTCGTTTAGAGTTACGGGAGCCATAACCTGTCAAAACGAAGGCCTCGATGAGTTCTACGGCTTTGACAGCTTTCAGCCGTCAACGGATAGATTAATGCCAAAAAGGTCAACCCGAAAATCAATCGGGTCTCGTAAGTTTTTTGCCCTTCGTTTTTTTGACACGTGGATTTTTACGGTAAAACGGGATTACGGTGGCTGGTCTTCGATTTACCATCGCTGGAGAGTGGTGCACCATGGTACTGTTTCGTTTCAAATCCATGCACGCATTTCTAATGGTCGTATGGCACTGTGTCGCTATTTCGGACGGATGTTGCACCTTGCACCGTGGATGTTGCACCCTGTAGATATCGATTATTCGGACGGCTATAACTTCTGGGTCGTTTAGATTTACGGGAGCCATAACCTGTCAAAATGAAGGCCTCGTTGAGTTCCACGGCTTTGACTGCTTTCAGCCGTCAACGGATAGATTAATACCCAAAAAGGACAACCCGAATCTCAATCTGGTCTCGTAAGTGTTTTACCCTTCGTTTTTTCGACACGTGGATTTTTACGGTAAAACGGGATTACCGTGGCCCGTCTTCGACTTCCCATCGCTAAAGAGTGGTGCACCATGGTACTGTTCCATTTCAAATTCATGCACGTATTTCTAAAAGTAGTACGGCACTGTTTCTCCATTTCGGACGGATGTTGCACGTTGCACCGTGGATGTTGCACCCTTTAGATATCGATTATTCGGACGGCCATAACTTCTGGCTCGTTTAGAGTTGCGGGAGCCATAACCTGTCAAAATGAAGGTCTCGATGAGTTCTACGGCTTTGACAGCTTTCAGCCATCAACGGATATATTAATGCCCAAAAAGGACAACCCGAATCTCAATCGGGTCTCGTAAGTTTTTTACCCTTCGTTTTTTCGACACGTGGATTTTTACGGTAAAACGGGATTACGGTGCCCCGTCTTCGACTTCCCATCGTTGAAGAGTGGTGCACCATGGTACTGTTCCGTTTCAAATCCATGCACGCATTTCTAAAGGTCGTACGACACTGTTTCGCCATTTCGGACGGATGTTGCACCTTGCACCGTGGATGTTGCACCCTGTAGATATCGATTATTCGGACGGCCATAACTTCTGTCTCGTTTAGAGTTATGGGATACATAACCTGTCAAAACGAAGGCCTCGATGAGTTCTACGTCTTTGACAGCTTTCAGCCGTCAACGGATAGATTAATGCCCAAAAAGGACAACCCGAATCTCAATCGGGTCTCGTAAGTTTTTTACCCTTCGTTTTTTCGACACGTGGATTTTTACGGTAAAACGAGATTACGGTGCCCCGTCTTCGACTTCCCATCGATGAAGAGTGGTGCACCATGGTACTGTTCCGTTTCAAATCCATGAACGCATTTTTAAAGGTTGTACGACACTATTTCGCCATTTCGGACGGATGTTGCACCTAGCACCGTGGATGTTGCACCCTGTAGATATCGATTATTCGGACGGCCATAACTTCTGTCTCGTTTAGAGTTACGGGAGCCATAACCTGTCAAAACGAAGGCCTCGATGAGTTCTACGTCTTTGACAGCTTTGAGCCGTCAACGGATAGATTAATGCCCAAAAAGGACAACCCGAATCTCAATCGGGTCTCGGAAGTTTTTTACCCTTCGTTTTTTCGACACGTGGATTTTTACGGTAAAACGAGGATTACGGTGGCTGGTCTTCGATTTACCATCGCTGGAGAGTGGTGCACCATAGTACTGTTCCGTTTCAAATCCATGCACGCATTTCGAAAAGTCGTACGGCACTGTTTCGCCATTTCGGACGGATGATGCACCGTGCACCGTGGATGTTGCACCTTGTAGATATCGATTATTCGGACGGCTATAACTTCTGGCTCGTTTAGAGTTACAGGAGCCATAACCTGTCAAAACGAAGGCCTCGATAAGTTCTACGGCTTTGACAGCTTTCAGCCATCAACGGATAGATTAATGCCCAAAAAGGACAACCCGAATCTCAATCTGGTCTCGTAAGTTTTTTACCCTTCGTTTTTTCGACACGTGGATTTTTACGGTAAATCGGGATTACCGTGGCCCGTCTTCGACTTCCCATCGCTGGAGAGTGGTGCACCATGGTACTGTTCCGTTTCAAATCCATGCACGTATTTCTAAAAGTCGTACGGCACTGTTTCGCCATTTCGGTCGGATGTTGCACCTTGCACCGTGGATGTTGCACCCTATAGATATCGATTATTCGGACGGCCATAACTTCTGGCTCGTTTAGAGTTACGGGAGCCATAACCTGTCAAAACGAAGGCCTCGATGAGTTCTACGGCTTTGACCGCTTTCAGCCGTCAACGGATAGATTAATGCCCAAAGAGGACAAACCGAATCTCAATCGGGTCACGTAAGTTTTTTACCCTTCGTTTTTTCGATACGTGGATTTTTACGGTAAAACGGGATTACGGTGCCCCGTCTTCGACTTCCCATCGCTGAAGAGTGGTGCACCATGGTACTGTTCCGTTTCGAATCCATGCACGCATTTCTAAAGGTCGTACGGCACTGTTTCGCCATTTCGGACGGATGTTGCACCCTGTAGATATCGATTATTCGGACGGCCATAACTTCTGGCTCGTTTAGAGTTACGGGAGCCATAAACTGTCAAAACGAAGGCCTCGATGAGTTCTACGTCTTTGACAGCTTTCAGCCATCAGCGGATAGATTAATGCCCAAAAAGGACAATCCGAATCTCAATCGGGTCTCGTAAGTTTTTTACCCTTCGTTTTTTCGACACGTGGATTTTTACGGTAAAACGAGGATTACTGTGGCTGGTATTCGATTTACCATCGCTGGAGAGTGGTGCACCATGGTACTGTTCCGTTTCAAATCCATTCACGCATTTCGAAAGGTCGTACGGCACAGTTTCGCCATTTCGGACGGATGTTGCACCTTGCACCATGGATGTTGCACCTTGTAGATATCGATTATTCGGACGGCTATAACTTCTGGCTCGTTTAGAGTTATGGGAGCCATAACCTGTCAAAACGAAGGCCTCGATAAGTTCTATGGCTTTGACAGCTTTCAGCCATCAACGGATAGATTAATGCCCAAAAAGGACAACCCGAATCTCAATCGGGTCTCGTAAGTTTTTTACCCTTCGTTTTTTCGACACGTGGATTTTTACGGTAAAACGGGATTACCGTGTCCCGTCTTCGACTTCCCATCGCTGTAGAGTGGTGCACCATGGTACTGTTCCGTTTCAAACCCATGCACGCATTTCTAAAAGCCGTACGACACTGTTTCGCCATTTCGGACGGATGTTGCACCTTGCACCGTGGATGTTGCACCCTGTAGATATCAATTATTCGGACGGCCATAACTTCTGGCTCGTTTAGAGTTACGGGAGCCATAACCTGTCAAAACGAAGGCCTCGATGAGTTCTATGGCTTTGACTGCCTTCAGCCGTCAACGGATAGATTAATGCCCAAAAAGGACAACCCGAATCTCAATCGGGTCTCGTAAGTTTTTTACCCTTCGTTTTTTCGACACGTGGATTTTTACAGTAAAACGGGATTACCGTGTCCCGTCTTCGACTTCCCATCGCTGGAGAGTGGTGCACCATGGTACTGTTCCGTTTCAAACCCATGCACGCATTTCTAAAAGCCGTACGACACTGTTTCGCCATTTCGGACGGATGTTGCACCTTGCACCGTGGATGTTGCACCCTGTAGATATCAATTATTCGGACGGCCATAACTTCTGGCTCGTTTAGAGTTACGGGAGCCATAACCTGTCAAAACGAAGGCCTCGATGAGTTCTATGGCTTTGACTGCCTTCAGCCGTCAACGGATAGATTAATGCCCAAAAAGGACAACCCGAATCTCAATCGGGTCTCGTAAGTTTTTTACCCTTCGTTTTTTCGACACGTTGATTTTTACGGTAAAACGGGATTACCGTGGCCCGTCTTCGACTTCCCATCGCTGGAGAGTGGTGCACCATGGTACTGTTCCGTTTCAAATCCATGCACGTATTTCTAAAAGTCGTACGGCACTGTTTCGCCATTTCGGACGGATGTTGCACCTTGCACCGTGGATGTTGCACCCTGTAGATATCGATTATTCGGACGGCCATAACTTCTGGCTCGTTTAGAGTTACGGGAGCCATAACCTGTCAAAACGAAGGCATCGATGAGTTCTACGGCTTTGATAGCTTTCAGCCATCAACGGATAGATTAATGCCCAAAAAGGACAACCCGAATCTCAATCGGGTCTCGTAAGTTTTTTACCCTTCGTTTTTTCGACACGTGGATTTTTACGGTAAAACGGGATTACGGTGCCCCGTCTTCGACTTCCCATCGCTGAAGAGTGGTGCACCATGGTACTGTTCCGTTTCAAACCCATACACGCATTTCTAAATGTCGTACGACACTGTTTCGCCATTTCGGACGGATGTTGCACCTTGCACCGTGGATGTTGCACCCTGTAGATATCGATTATTCGGACGGCCATAACTTCTGGCTCGTTTAGAGTTACGGGAGCCATAACCTGTCAAAACGAAGGCCTCGATGAGTTCTACGGCTTTGACAGCTTTCAGCCGTCAACGGATAGATTAATGCCAAAAAGGTCAACCCGAAAATCAATCGGGTCTCGTAAGTTTTTTGCCCTTCGTTTTTTTGACACGTGGATTTTTACGGTAAAACGGGATTACGGTGGCTGGTCTTCGATTTACCATCGCTGGAGAGTGGTGCACCATGGTACTGTTTCGTTTCAAATCCATGCACGCATTTCTAATGGTCGTATGGCACTGTGTCGCTATTTCGGACGGATGTTGCACCTTGCACCGTGGATGTTGCACCCTGTAGATATCGATTATTCGGACGGCTATAACTTCTGGGTCGTTTAGAGTTACGGGAGCCATAACCTGTCAAAATGAAGGCCTCATTGAGTTCCACGGCTTTGACTGCTTTCAGCCGTCAACGGATGGATTAATACCCAAAAAGGACAACCCGAATCTCAATCTGGTCTCGTAAGTGTTTTACCCTTCGTTTTTTCGACACGTGGATTTTTACGGTAAAACGGGATTACCGTGGCCCGTCTTCGACTTCCCATCGCTAAAGAGTGGTGCACCATGGTACTGTTCCATTTCAAATTCATGCACGTTGTTATCCCATTTTTTGGTCAAAACTGGAATATCGACAAGGAATGATGGAGGTCGGGATTTCACTCATGGTTCAAGGATAAAACTCCATTCGGTATCAAGGGTTTAAAGTTACATTCGGTAGTGTAAAGTAAAATCACATCCGGCCTTCCCTTAGTCCATTCGGCACTCCCAAGTGAAGGTCATTCGGCATCCCCCTCTCACCACCGAACCAACTCCACTTCCCCTCCTACCGAACCAAAGCCAGCCTCCACCGGTCCAGAGCCTCACCGGACCGACCAACCATTCTCTCCCACTACCGGTCCACCCACTGCCGGTCCACCATCCATCACCGGACCGGCACTCCTCCTAGCCTACAACTACCGAACCAAGCATAGCCGAACCAGGCTACCACCGAACCAAGCATAGCCGAACCAGGCTACCACCGAACCAGGCTACCACCGAACCATGCTACCACCGAACCATGCTACCACCATGCTACCACCGATCCAACCTACCACCGAACCCCTATCTCCACTACCTGCTGAATCACCCATGTTACCATTCACCGCCGAACCAGAACGCTGCCAGGTCAGATTGCTTCAGCCCAGGCCCACCAGCAGCTACATACATCCAAGACCTCTGCCCCCAGCCTCACTCTATAAATAGAGGGGCAGGGGTACAACAATGGCAGACAAGTTTGAGAGCTCAAACCTGGAAGGAACTTTCAAACAACTTTCATACACTTGTACTACAAGCTTTGTACTTGTAATCGGATTGGAAAAGGAGAATAACATATAAAGTGGACGTAGGCACACTTTGGCCGAACCACTATAAATCTGTGTGTCTTTTACAGTTTAGCCCCTACTTTTTACGTATTTGCATACACCACCTAAATCAATACGAACAACATAAAATCAACTAATTCATACGACTTGGAGTTGTTTGATCATCTTTTGTGCAAACATATTTGGGTTATTTGCTGAGATCTGTAATTTGTGTTTGAATATCGCTGAATTATATTCATACACTGGTGCTTTCACGACTTTGGGTGTTTGCGGCCATTTTTTACGCAAACATTTTGGTGCTTTCACTGAGAGGAACCAGCTCCCGCTACATCGGATAGAGGTTTAGATTTGGAAGACGATGACTAGGCAAAACAGTAGAAGGCTAAGGGCTGAGAGAAGCCAACAAGGAGGAAGTCAACAAGCATCCTCCGGAGGTGAGGAAGGACCGGCTTCGATCTACATAACCCGGGATGAAATGGAAGCCATAACAAATTCACTGCAAGAGAGGTTGCTGAAAAGTCAACAGGAAATGATGCAAACTTTCTTGGAGCAAATGAGAGCTGCAGGGATGCAGAATTTAGGAGCAGCTACAACGGCTATGGATGCAGGACAAGAAGCTAGGGTTATGGAACCCAACGAAGGACAAGATACGGAGCCAGGTAGCAATCAACAAGGGCTTGGGGGCAGGCCCACGGGATTCAACACAGGAGAACCTTTGGAAGGAGTTCAACAGGCTAGAACCAACGTTGCTGCTAACGAGCCACACGAAGAGTATGTACCGGAGTTCCCTCGGGGGCAACCCCCGACAGACAACGGTGGATTGGTAGATATAATCAGGAAGACTGTGCGAGGTGGTTTGACCAACGGAGACTTGGAAGGAGTAAACAGGAGTCCGTTCACTCGGGAAATAAGGATGGCTCAGAACCCACCTAAGTTCAAGCTACCTAGCGTGGAGGTATACAATGGCAAGGAAGACCCTACGGATCACTTGATGAGATACACTAGACACATGGAGGTGCTGGGGGCATCAGAGGAGGTGATGGCCCGATGCTTCCCTTTGTACTTGACGGACTTAGCTGCGATGTGGTTCAGGCAGCTGGAAGAAGGATCTATCGGGACTTGGAGGGAATTGGTGGAAAGGTTTCTGGGACAGTTTCGGGTTCATGTCAAGAGACCGAAGAACGTGATGACATTGACATCGGTAAGGCAAAGGATGGATGAATCGCTTAGAGCTTTTCTAACTCGATTCAGTGCCGCAGTTGCTTCGGTGGATCGGCCCGATCCATCGATGGTTTTAATGGCAGCAGTATCAGGAGTCAGGGAGAACTCGGATTTCAAGGTATCTCTGATACGAGATCCCCCACGGAATCTCGACGAATTCTTTCATGAGGCAGAAAGGTTCCTTCGACAAGAAGATGCGAGTACGGATTTAAAATTGAAAAAGGTTAATGCAGTTGAAGGGGGAGGACCATCCAGCAATGGTTCGGATAAAAACAAAGGAAAAAGGAAGTTGGACGATGATTCTGGAAATGCTAGGAAGCAATGGAAGGATCCAAAGTTTTCCACATACACAGGATTGAACGAAACACTGGAACGGATATACCTGGATACTCGAAATCGCCTTCACTACCGGAGGCCGGCTAGGAGAGAACCAACAGAACGGGAAAGGACATCAGGAAGGCACTGCCTCTTCCATGATTTGGATGGACACGACACCAACAGCTGCAGGCACTTAAAGGACATAATTGAGGAACATGTAAGGAATGGACAACTGCCACAATATGTTGGACCTCGGGATGCAACGGCGAGGCAGGAGCAACTGCCGCCTACCTCAAGCTACGATGGTGGGAGGCCCAGGAATGATGGTCGGTTGATCATCCCTTGACCAGGTTAATATGAAATAAGTAGCAAACTATTGGCAAGCAACCAAGTCATTTACACATGTACGGGGACGGAGATAGCCCCTAGGCATGCTCTGAATGATAATGAATTGCGATGCTGTGGTTTGTGAAATTTATCTTTTGCTTTTGGATTGGACACTGCTTTTCTTTTTGGTTTTCGATTTTGGAGCTTCGATTGAGCTCCTGGTTTTTCTTGCTTTTTGATTTGGATTTTCCTTTGGATGATCGTTTTCGGTTTTGGATGCTGGGTTGGATTTCTGGTTTTCTGGTTTTGGATTCGGATTTTGGATTTGGATTTTGGATTTGGATTTTGGATTTGGATGTTGAATTGGATTTTGATTGGATTTTTATCTGACTTTTGATAAACGGTCGTCAGGTATGGATTATGCCTGACAAGGGGTGAGTCGCTTTGCCCGAACGTGGTAAATTGACTCATTCAGGTCGTCGAGTATGGACTATGCTCGGCAAGGGTCCGGAGTGACCAGGATTCGGCCTAGGACTTAGGCCCTATATTATCAATCGTTATTTTCAGGTCGTTGAGTATGGACTATGCTCGGCAAGGGTCCGGAGAGACCAGGATTCGGCTTAGGACTTAAGCCATGGCATTGTACAGCGCCCAGGGACACTGGGCCAAGGTCGTCAAGTGTGGATTGCGCTTGGCAAGAACCCGGAGAGGTTAGCTCAACGTCCAGGGACACTGGACCAAGATCGTCAAGTGCGAATTGCGCTTGGCAAGGACCCGGAGAGGTTAGCTTAACGTCCAGGGACACTGGACCAAGATCGTCAAGTGTGAATTACGCTCGACAAGAACACAAGGAGGCTAGCTTAACGTCCAGGGACACTGGATCACGACCGTCAAGTGTGGATTGCGCTTGGCAAGAACCCGGAGAGGTTAGCTCAACGTCCAGGGACACTGGACCAAGATCGTCAAGTGCGAATTGCGCTTGGCAAGGACCCGGAGAGGTTAGCTTAACGTCCAGGGACACTGGACCAAGATCGTCAAGTGTGAATTACGCTCGACAAGAACACAAGGAGGCTAGCTTAACGTCCAGGGACACTGGATCACGACCGTCAAGTGTGGATTGCGCTTGGCAAGAGCCCGGAGAGGTTATAAATTTGGATATCGACCCAGAGAGGTCCTGGATTCGGTTGTTGGCTATTGGATAAGGATGGTTTGGGACTCGGTTGTCGAGTTCGGATGGACATGGAATTGGCTCAAGCTTTGGTTGTTGGATTTGGAACTGGATATCGACTCGGAGCAGTCAGGGATGATTTACTCTGGCAATATGGCTATGAACTTTGGATATTGGATTCGGAACTATTCAAAACACGCCTTGTTATCACAAGGCATGTTTTGGGGGGCAAAGTGTTATCCCATTTTTTGGTCAAAACTGGAATATCGACAAGGAATGATGGAGGTCGGGATTTCACTCATGGTTCAAGGATAAAACTCCATTCGGTATCAAGGGTTTAAAGTTACATTCGGTAGTGTAAAGTAAAATCACATCCGGCCTTCCCTTAGTCCATTCGGCACTCCCAAGTGAAGGTCATTCGGCATCCCCCTCTCACCACCGAACCAACTCCACTTCCCCTCCTACCGAACCAAAGCCAGCCTCCACCGGTCCAGAGCCTCACCGGACCGACCAACCATTCTCTCCCACTACCGGTCCACCCACTGCCGGTCCACCATCCATCACCGGACCGGCACTCCTCCTAGCCTACAACTACCGAACCAAGCATAGCCGAACCAGGCTACCACCGAACCAAGCATAGCCGAACCAGGCTACCACCGAACCAGGCTACCACCGAACCATGCTACCACCGAACCATGCTACCACCATGCTACCACCGATCCAACCTACCACCGAACCCCTATCTCCACTACCTGCTGAATCACCCATGTTACCATTCACCGCCGAACCAGAACGCTGCCAGGTCAGATTGCTTCAGCCCAGGCCCACCAGCAGCTACATACATCCAAGACCTCTGCCCCCAGCCTCACTCTATAAATAGAGGGGCAGGGGTACAACAATGGCAGACAAGTTTGAGAGCTCAAACCTGGAAGGAACTTTCAAACAACTTTCATACACTTGTACTACAAGCTTTGTACTTGTAATCGGATTGGAAAAGGAGAATAACATATAAAGTGGACGTAGGCACACTTTGGCCGAACCACTATAAATCTGTGTGTCTTTTACAGTTTAGCCCCTACTTTTTACGTATTTGCATACACCACCTAAATCAATACGAACAACATAAAATCAACTAATTCATACGACTTGGAGTTGTTTGATCATCTTTTGTGCAAACATATTTGGGTTATTTGCTGAGATCTGTAATTTGTGTTTGAATATCGCTGAATTATATTCATACACTGGTGCTTTCACGACTTTGGGTGTTTGCGGCCATTTTTTACGCAAACACACGTATTTCTAAAAGTAGTACGGCACTGTTTCTCCATTTCGGACGGATGTTGCACGTTGCACCGTGGATGTTGCACCCTTTAGATATCGATTATTCGGACGGCCATAACTTCTGGCTCGTTTAGAGTTACGGGAGCCATAACCTGTCAAAATGAAGGCCTCGATGAGTTCTACGGCTTTGACAGCTTTCAGCCATCAACGGATATATTAATGCCCAAAAAGGACAACCCGAATCTCAATCGGGTCTCGTAAGTTTTTTACCCTTCGTTTTTTCGACACGTGGATTTTTACGGTAAAACGGGATTACGGTGCCCCGTCTTCGACTTCCCATCGTTGAAGAGTGGTGCACCATGGTACTGTTCCGTTTCAAATCCATGCACGCATTTCTAAAGGTCGTACGACACTGTTTCGCCATTTCGGACGGATGTTGCACCTTGCACCGTGGATGTTGCACCCTGTAGATATCGATTATTCGGACGGCCATACCTTCTGTCTCGTTTAGAGTTATGGGATACATAACCTGTCAAAACGAAGGCCTCGATGAGTTCTACGTCTTTGATAGCTTTCAGCCGTCAACGGATAGATTAATGCCCAAAAAGGACAACCCGAATCTCAATCGGGTCTCGTAAGTTTTTTACCCTTCGTTTTTTCGACACGTGAATTTTTACGGTAAAACGAGAATTACGGTGGCTAGTCTTCGATTTACCATCGCTGGAGAGTGGTGCACCATGGTACTGTTCCGTTTCAAATCCATGCACGCATTTCGAAAAGTCGTACAGCACTGTTTCGCCATTTCGGACGGATGTTGCACCCTGCACAGTGGATGTTGCACCTTGTAGATATTGATTATTCGGACGACCATAACTTCTGGCTCGTTTAGAGTTACGGGAGCCATAGCCTGTCAAAACGAAGGCCTCGATGAATTCTACGGCTTTGACAGCTTTCAGCCGTCAACGGATAGATTAATGCCCAAAAAGGACAACCCGAATCTCAATCGGGTCTCGTAAGTTTTTTACCCTTCGTTTTTTCGACACGTGGATTTTTACGGTAAAACGGGATTACGGTGCCCCTTCTTCGACTTCCCGTCGCTGAAGAGTGGTGCACCATGGTACTGTTCCGTTTCAAATCCATGCACGCATTTCTAAAGGTCGTACGGCACTGTTTCGCCATTTCGGACGGATGTTGAACCTTGCACTGTGGATGTTGCACCCGGTAGATACCGATTATTCAGACGGCCATAACTTCTGGCTCGTTTAGCGTTACGGGAGCCATAACCTCTCAAAACGAAGGCCTCGATGCGTTCTACGGCTTTGACAACTTTCAGCCATCAACGGATAGATTAATGCCCAAAAAGACAACCCGAATCTCAATCGGGTCTCGTAAGTTTTTTACCCTTCGTTTTTTTGACACGTGGATTTTTACGGTAAAACGGGATTACGGTGGCTGGTCTTCGATTTACCATCGCTGGAGAGTGGTGCACCATGGTACTGTTCCGTTTCAAATCCATGCACGCATTTCTAAAGGTCGTACGACACTGTTTCGCCATTTCGGACGGATGTTGCACCTTGCACCGTGGATGTTGCACCCTGTAGATATCGATTATTCCGACGGCCATAACTTCTGGCTCGTTTGGATTTACGAGAGCCATAACCTGTCAAAACGAAGGCCACGGTGAGTTCTACGGCTTTGACACTTTTCAGCCGTCAACGGATAGATTAATGCCCAAAAAGGACAACCCGAATCTCAATCGGGTCTCGTAAGTGTTTTACCCTTCGTTTTTTCGACACGTGGATTTTTACGGTAAAACGAGTGTTCCCTTTCAAATCCATGCACGCATTTCGAAAAGTCGTACGGCACTGTTTCGCCATTTCGGACGGATGTTGCACGTTGCACCGTGGATGTTGCACCCTTTAGATATCGATTATTCGGACGGCCATAAATTCTGGCTCGTTTAGAGTTACAGGAGCCATAACCTGTCAAAACGAAGGCCTCGATGAATTCTACGGCTTTGATAGCGTTCGGCTGTCAACGGATAGATTAATGCCCAAAAAGGACAACCCGAATCTCAATTGGGTCTCGTAAGTTTTTTACCCTTCGTCTTTTCAGCACGTAGATTTTTACGGTAAAACGGGATTACCGTGGCCCGTCTTCGATTTACCATCGCTGAAGAGTGGTGCACCATGGTACTGTTCCGTTTCAAATCCATGCACGCATTTCTAAAGGTCGTACGGCACTGTTTTGCCATTTCAGACGGATGTTGCACCTTGGACCGTGGATGTTGCACCCTGTAGATATCGATTAATCGGACGGCCATAACTCCTGTCTCGTTTAGAGTTATGGGATCCATAACCTGTCAAAACGAAGGCCTCGATGAGTTCTACGTCTTTGACAGCTTTCAGCCGTCAACGGATAGACTAATGCCCAAAAAGGACAACCCGAATCTCAATCGGGTCTCGTAAGTTTTTTACCCTTCGTTTTTTCGACACGTGAATTTTTACGGTAAAACGAGGGTTACAGTGGCTGGTCTTCGATTTACCATCGCTGGAGAGTGGTGCACTATGGTACTGTTCCGTTTCAAATCCATGCACGTATTTAGAAAAGTCGTACGACACTGTTTTGCCATTTCGGACGGATGTTGCACCTTGCACCGTGGATGTTGCACCTTATAGATATTGATTATTCGGCCGACCATAACTTCTGGCTCGTTTAGAGTTACGGGAGCCATAGCCTGTCAAAACGAAGGTCTCCATGAGTTCTACGGCGTTGACAGCTTTCAGCCGTCAACGGATAGATTAATGCCCAAAAAGGACAACCCGAATCTCAATCGGGTCTCGTAAGTTTTTTATCCTTCGTTTTTTTGACACGTGGATTTTTACGGTAAAACGGGATTACGGTGGCTGGTCTTCGACTTCCCGTCGCTGGAGAGTGGTGCACCATGGTACTGTTCCGTTTCAAATCCATGCACGCATTTCTAAAGGTCGTACGGCACTGTTTCGCCATTTCGGACGGATGTTGCACCTTGCACCGTGGATGTTGCACCCTGTAGATATCGATTATTCCGACGGCCATAACTTCTGGCTCGTTTAGCGTTACGGGAGCCATAACCTGTCAAAACGAAGGCCTCGATGAGTTCTACGTCTTTGACAGCTGTCAGCTGTCAACGGGTAGATTAATGCCCAAAAAGAACAATCCGAATCTCAATCGGGACTCGTAAGTTTTTTTACCCTTCGTTTTTTCGACACGTGGATTTTTACGGTAAAACGAGGATTACTGTGGCTGGTCTTCGATTTACCATCGCTGGAGAGTGGTGCAACATGGTACTGTTCCGTTTCAAATCCATGCACGCATTTCGAAAAGTCTTACGGCACTGTTTCGCCATTTCGGACGGATGTTGCACCTTGCACCGTGGATGTTGCACCTTGTAGATATCGATTATTCGGATGGCTTCTTGCTCATTTAGAGTTACGGGAGCCATAACCTGTCAAAACGAAGGCCTTGATAAGTTCTACGACTTTGACAACTTTCAGCCATCAACGGATAGATTAATGCCCAAAAAGGACAACCTGAATCTCAATCGGGTCTCGTAAGTTTTTTACCCTTTGTTTTTTCGAGACGTGGACTTTTACGGTAAAACGGGATTACCGTGGCCCGTCTTCAACTTCCCATCGCTGGAGAGTGGTGCACCACGGTACTGTTCCGTTTCAAATCCATGCACATATTTCTCAAAGTCGTACGGCTCTGTTTCGCCATTTCGGACGGATGTTGCACCTTGCACCGTGGATGTTGCACCCTATAGATATCGATTATTCGGACGGCCATAAATTCTGGCTCGTTTAGAGTTACGGGAGCCATAACCTATCAAAACGAAGGCCTCGATGAATTCTACGGCTTTGATAGCTTTCGGCTGTCAACGGATAGATTAATGCCCAAAAAGGACAACCCGAATCTCAATCGGGTCTCGTAAGTTTTTTACCCTTCGTTTTTTCGACATGTGGATTTTTACAGTAAAACGGGATTACGGTGCCCCGTCTTCGACTTCCCATCGCTGAAGAGTGGTGCACCATGGTACTGTTCTGTTTCAAATCCATGCATGCATTTCTAAAGGTCGTACGACACTGTTTCGCCATTTCGGACGGATGTAGCACCTTGCATCGTGGATGTTGCCCCCTATAGATATCGATTATTCGGACGGCCATAACTTCTGGCTCGTTTAGAGTTACGGGAGCCATAACCTGTCAAAATGAAGGCCTCGATGATTTCTACGTCTTTGACAGCTTTAAGCCGTCAACGGATAGATTAATGCCCAAAAAGGACAACCCGAATCTCAATCGGGTCTCGTAAGTTTTTTACCCTTCGTTTTTTCGAAACGTGGATTTTTACGGTAAAACGAGGATTACTGTGGCTGGTCTTTGATTTACCATCGCTGGAGAGTGGTGTACCATGGTACTGTTCCGTTTCAAATCCATGCACGCATTTCGAAAAGTCGTACGGCACTTTTTCGCCGTTTCGGACGGATGTTGCACCTTGCACCGTGGATGTTGCACCTTGTATATATCGATTATTCGGACGGCTATAACTTCTGGCTCGTTTAGAGTTACGGGAGCCATAACCTGTCAAAACGAAGGCCTCGATAAGTTCTACGGCTTTGACGGCTTTCAGCCATCAACGGATAGATTAATGCCCAAAAAGGACAACCCGAATCTAAATCGGGTCTCGTAAGTTTTTTACCCTTCGTTTTTTCGACACGTGGATTTTTACGGTAAAACGGGATTACCGTGGCCCGTCTTCGACTTTCCATCGCTAGAGAGTGGTGCACCATGGTACAGTTCCGTTTCAAATCCATGCACGCATTTCTAATAGTCGTACGGCACTGTTTCGCCATTTCGGACGGATGTTGACCTTGCACCGTGGATGTTACACCCTGTAGATATCGATTATTCGGACGACCATAACTTCTGGCTCGTTTAGAGTTACGGGAGCCATAACCTATCAAAACGAAGGCCTCGATGAGTTCTACGGCTTTGACAGCTTTCAGCCGTCAACGGATAGATTAATGCCCAAAACGGTCAACCCGAATCTCAATCGGGTCTCGTAAGTTTTTTACCCTTCGTTTTTTTGACACGTGGATTTTTACGGTAAAACGGGATCACGGTGGCTGGTCTTCGATTTACCGTCGCTGTAGAGTGGCGCACCATGGTACTGTTCCGTTTCAAATCCATGCACACATTTTTAATGGTCGTACGGCACTGTTCGGCATTTCGGACGGATGTTGCACCTTGCACCGTGGATATTGCACCCTGTAGATATCAATTATTCGGACGGCTATAACTTCTGGCTCGTTTAGAGTTACGGGAGCCATAACCTGTCAAAACCAAGGCCTCGATGAGTTCTACGGCTTTGACTGCTTTCAGCCGTCAACGGAAAGATTAATGCCCAAAAAGGACAACCCGAATCTCAATCGGGTCTCGTAAGTTTTTTACCCTTCGTTTTTCGACACGTGGATGTTTACGGTAAAACGGGATTACGGTGCCCCGTCTTCGACTTCCCATCGCTGAAGAGTGATGCACCATGGTACTGTTCCGTTTCAAATCCATGCATGCATTTCTAAAGGTCGTACGGCACTGTTTCGCCATTTCGGACGGATGTTGCACCTTGCACCGTGGATGTTGCACCCTGTAGATATCGATTATTCGGACGGCCATAACTTCTGGCTCGTTTAGAGTTACGGGAGCCATATCCTGTCAAAACGAAGGCCTCGATAAGTTCTTCGTCTTTGATAGCTTTCAGAGTCAACGGATAGATTAATGCCCAAAAAGGACAACCCGAATCTCAATCGGGTCTCGTTAGTTTTTTACCATTCGTTTTTTCGCCACGTGGATTTTTACGGTAAAACGAGGATTACGGTGGCTGGTCTTCGATTTACCATCGCTGGAGAGTGGTGCACCATGGTACTATTCCGTTTCAAATCATGCACGCTTTTCTAAAAGTTGCACGGCACTGTTTCGCCATTTTGGACGGATGTTGCACCTTGCACCGTGGATGTTGCACCTTGTAGATATCGATTATTCGGACGGCTGTAACTTCTGGCTCATTTAGAGTTACGGGAGCCATAACCTGTCAAAACGAAGCCCTTGATAAGTTCTACGGCTATGACAGCTTTCAGACGTCAACGGATAGATTAATGCCCAAAAAGGACAACCCGAATCTCAATCGGGTCTCGTAAGTTTTTTACCCTTCGTTTTTTCGACCCGTGGATTTTTACGGTAAAACGGGATTACGGTGCCCCGTTTTCGACTTCCCATCGCTGAAGAGTGGTGCACTATGGTACTGTTCCGTTTCAAATACATGCACGCATTTCTAAAGGTCGTACGGCACTGTTTCGCCATTTCGGACGGATGTTGCACCTTGCACCGTGGATGTTGCACCTTGTAGATATCGATTATTCGGACGGATGTAACTTCTGGCTCGTTTAGAGTTAGGGGAGCCATAACCTGTCAAAACGAAGCCCTTGATAAGTTCTACGGCTATGACAGCTTTTAGACGTCAACGGATAGATTAATGCCCAAAAAGGACAACCCGAATCTCAATCGGGTCTCGTAAGTTTTTAACCCTTCGTTTTTTCGACACGTGGATTTTTACGGTAAAACGGGATTACGGTGCCCGTCTTCGACTTCCCATCGCTGAAGAGTGGTGCACTATGGTACTGTTCCATTTCAAATCCATGCACGCATTTCTAAAGGTCGTACAGCACTGTTTCGCCATTTCGGACGGATGTTGCACCTTGCACCGTGGATGTTGCACCCTGTAGATGTCGATTATTCGGACGACCATAACTTCTGGCTCGTTTAGAGTTACGGGAGCCATAACCTGTCAAAACGAAGGTCTTGATGAGTTCTACGGCTTTGACAGCTTTCAGCCGTCAACGGATAGATTAATGCCCAAAAAGGACAAACCGAATCTCAATCGGGTCTCGTAAGTTTTTTACCCTTCGTTTTTTCGACACGTGGATTTTTACGGTAAAACGGGACTACCGTGGCCCGTCTTCGACTTCCCATCGCTGGAGAGTGGTGCACCATGGTACTGTTCCGTTTTAAATCCATGCACGCATTTCGAAAAGTCGCACGACACTGTTTCGCCATTTCGGACGGATGTTGCACCTTGCACCGTGGATGTTGCACCCTGTAGATATCGATTATTCGGACGGCCATAACTTCTGGCTCGTTTAGAGTTACGGGAGCCATAACCTGTCAAAACGAAAGCTTCGACGAGTTCTACGGCTTTGACAGCATTCAGCCACCAATGGATATATTAATGCCCAAAAAGGACAACCCGAATCTCAATCGGGTCTCGTAAGTTTTTTACCCTTCGTTTTTTCGACACGTGGATTTTTACGGCAAAACGGGATTACCGTGGCTGGTCTTCGATTTACCATCGCTGTAGAGTGGTTCACCATGGTACTGTTCCATTTCAAATGCATGAACGTATTTCTGAAAGTCGTACGACACTGTTTCACCATTTCGGACGGATGTTGCACCTTGCACCGTGGATGTTGCACCCTGTAGATGTCGATTATTCGGACGGCCATAACTTCTGGCTCGTTTAGAGTTACAGGAGCCATAACCTATCAAAACGAAGGCCTCGATGAGTTCTACGGCTTTGTCAGCTTTCAGCCCTCAACGGATAGATTAATGCCCAAAAAGGACAATCCGAATGTCAATCGGGTCTCGTAAGTTTTTTACCCTTCGTTTTTTCGACACATGGATTTTTACGGTAAAACGGGATTACCGTGGTCCGTCTTCAACTTCCCATCGCTGGAGAGTGCTGCACCATGGTACTGTTCCGTTTCAAATCCATGCACGCATTTCTAAAAGTCATACGGCACTGTTTCGCCATTACGGACGGATGTTGCACCTTGCACCGTGGATGTTCCACACTGTAGATATCGATTATTCGGACGGCCATAACTTCTGCCTCGTTAAGAGTTACGGGAGCCATAACCTGTCAAAACGAAGGCCTCGATGATTTTTACGGCTTTGACAGCTTTCAGCCGTCAACGGATAGATTAATGCCCAAAACAGACAACCCGAATCTCAATCGGGTCTCGTAAGTTTTTTACCCTTCGTTTTTTCGACACGTGGATTTTTACGGTAAAACGGGATTACCGTGGCTGGTCTTCGATTTACCATCGCTGGAGAGTGGTGCACTATGATAGTGTTCCGTTTCAAATGCATGCTCGCATTTCGAAAAGTCGTACGGCACTGTTTCGTCGTTTCGGACGGATGTTGCACCTTGCACCGTGGATGTTGCACCCTGTAGATATCGATTTTGCGGACGGCTATAACTTCTGGCTCGTTTAGAGTTACGGGAGCCATAACCAGTCAAAACGAAGGCCTCGATGAGTTCTACGGCTTTGATAGCTTTCAGCCATCAACGGATAGATTAATGCACAAAAAGGACAACCCGAATCTCAAACGGGTCTCGTAAGTTTTTTACCCTTCGTTTTTTCGACACGTGGATTTTTGCAGTAAAACGGGATTACCGTGGCCCGTCTTCGACTTCCCATCGCTGGAGAGTGGTGCACCATGGTACTGTTCCGTTTTAAATCCATGCACGCATTTCTAAAAGTCATACGGCGCTGTTTTGCCATTTCGGACGGATGTTGCACCTTGCACCGTGGATGTTGCACCCTTTAGATGTCGATTATTCGGACGGCCATAACTTCTGGCTCGTTTAGAGTTACGGGAGCCATAACCTATCAAAACGAAGGCCTTGATGATTTCTATGGCTTTGACAGCTTTCAGCCGTCAACGGATAGATTAATGCCCAAAAAGGACAACCCGAATCTCAATCGGGTCTCGTATGTTTTTTACCCTTCGTTTTTTCAACACGTGGATTTTTACGGTAAAACGGGATTACGGTGCCCCGTCTTCGACTTCCCATCGCTGAAGAGTGGTGCACCATGGTACCGTTCCGTTTCAAATCCATGCACGCATTTCTAAAGGTCGTACGGCACTGTTTCTCCATTTCGGACGGATGTTGCACCTTGCACCGTGGATGTTGCACCCTGTAGATATCGATTAAACGGACGGCCATAACTTCTGGCTCGTTTAGAGTTACGGGAGCCATATGATGTCAAAACGAAGGCCTCGATAAGTTCTTCGTCTTTGACAGCTTTCAGCCGTCAACGGATAGATTGATGCCCAAAAAGGATAACCCGAATCTCAATCGGGTCTCGTAAGTTTTTTACCCTTCGTTTTTTCGACACGTGGATTTTTGCGGTAAAACGGGATTACCGTGGTCCGTTTCAACTTCCCATCGCTGGAGAGTGGTGCACCATGGTACTGTTCCTTTTCAAATCCATGCACGCATTTCGAAAAGTCGCACGGCACTGTTTCGCCATTTCGGACGGATGTTGCACCTTGCACCGTGGATGTTGCACCCTGTAGATATCGATTATTCGGACGGCCATAACTTCTGGCTCGTTTAGAGTTACGGGAGCCATAACCTGTCAAAACAAAAGCCTCGATGAGTTTTACGGCTTTGACAACTTTCAGCCATCAATGGATATAATAATGCCCAAAAAGGACAACCCGAATCTCAATCGGGTCTCGCAAGTTTTTTACCCTTCGTTTTTTCGACACGTGGATTTTTACGGCAAAACGGGATTACCGTGGCTGGTCTTCGATTTACCATCGCTGGAGAGTGGTGCACCATGGTACTGTTCCATTTCAAATGCATGAACGTATTTCTAAAAGTCGTACGACACGGTTTCGCCATTTCGGACGGATGTTGCACCTTGCACCTTGGATGTTGCACCCTGTAGATATCGATTATTCGGACGGCCATAACTTCTGGCTCGTTTATAGTTACGGGAGCCATAACCTATCAAAACGAAGGCCTCGATGAGTTCTACGGCTTTGTCAGCTTTCAGCCGTCAACGGATAGATTAATGCCCAAAAAGGACAACCCGAATCATAATCGGGTCTTGTAAGTTTTTTATCCTTCGTTTTTTCGACACGTGGATTTTTACGGTAAAACGGGATTACCGTGGCCCGTCTTCGACTTCCCATCGCTAGAGAGTGGTGCACCATGGTACTGTTCCGTTTTAAATCCATGCACGCATTTCTCAAAGTCATACGGCACTGTTTTGCCATTTCGGACGGATGTTGCTCCTTGCACCGTGGATGTTGCACCCTGTACATGTCGATTATTCGGACGGCCATAACTTCTGGCTCGTTTAGAGTTACGGGAGCCATAACCTGTCAAAATGAAGGTCTCCATGAGTTCTACGGCGTTGACAGCTTTCACCCATCAACGGATAGATTAATGCCCAAAAAGGACAACCCGAATCTCAATCGGGTCTCGTAAGTTTTTTACCCTTCGTTTTTTTGACACGTGGATTTTTTGGTAAAACGGGATTACGGTGGCTGGTCTTCGATTTACCATCGCTGTAGAGTGGTGCACCATGGTACTGTTCCGTTTCAAATCCATGCATGCATTTCTAAAGGTCGTACGGCACTGTTTCGCCATTTCGGACGGATGTTGCACCTTGCACCGTGGATGTTGCACCCTGTAGATATCGATTATTCTGACGGCCATAACTTCTGGCTCGTTTGGAGTTACGAGAGCCATAACCTGTCAAAACGAAGGCCTCGATGAGTTCTACGTCTTTGACAGCTGTCAGCTGTCAACGGATAGATTAATGCCCAAAAAGGACAATTCGAATCTCAATCGGGTCTCGTAAGTTTTTTACCCTTCGTTTTTTCGACACGTGGATTTTTACGGTAAAACGAGGATTACTGTGGCTGGTCTTCGATTTACCATCGCTGGAGAGTGGTGCACCATGGTACTGTTCCATTTCAAATCCATGCACGCATTTCGAAAAGTCGTACGGCACTGGTTCGCCATTTCGGACGGATGTTGCACATTGCACCGTGGATGTTGCACCTTGTAGATATCGATTATTCGGTCGGCTTCTGGCTCGATTAGAGTTACGGGAGCCATAACCTGTCAAAACGAAGGCCTCGGTAAGTTCTACGACTTTGACAGCTTTCAGCCATCAACGGATAGATTAATGCCCAAAAAGGACAACCTGAATCTCAATCGGGTCTCGTAAGTTTTTTACCCTTTGTTTTTTCGAGACGTGGACTTTTATGGTAAAACGGGATTACCGTGGCCCGTCTTCAACTTCCCATCGCTGGAGAGTGGTGCACCATGGTACTGTTCCGTTTCAAATCCATGCACGTATTTCTCAAAGTCGTACGGCTCTGTTTCGCCATTTCGGACGGATGTTGCACCTTGCACCGTGGATGTTGCACCCTGTAGATATCGATTATTCGGACGGCCATAACTTCTGGCTCGTTTATAGTTACGGGAGCCATAACCTGTCAAAACGAAGGTCTTGATGAGTTCTACGGCTTTGACAGCTTTCAGCCGTCAACGGATAGATTAATGCCCAAAAAGGACAAACCGAATCTCAATCGGGTCTCGTAAGTTTTTTACCCTTCGTTTTTTCGACACGTGGATTTTTACGGTAAAACGGGACTACCGTGGCCCGTCTTCGACTTCCCATCGCTGGAGAGTGGTGCACCATGGTACTGTTCCGTTTTAAATCCATGCACGCATTTCGAAAAGTCGCACGACACTGTTTCGCCATTTCGGACGGATGTTGCACCTTGCACCGTGGATGTTGCACCCTGTAGATATCGATTATTCGGACGGCCATAACTTCTGGCTCGTTTAGAGTTACGGGAGCCATAACCTGTCAAAACGAAAGCTTCGACGAGTTCTACGGCTTTGACAGCATTCAGCCACCAATGGATATATTAATGCCCAAAAAGGACAACCCGAATCTCAATCGGGTCTCGTAAGTTTTTTACCCTTCGTTTTTTCGACACGTGGATTTTTACGGCAAAACGGGATTACCGTGGCTGGTCTTCGATTTACCATCGCTGTAGAGTGGTTCACCATGGTACTGTTCCATTTCAAATGCATGAACGTATTTCTGAAAGTCGTACGACACTGTTTCACCATTTCGGACGGATGTTGCACCTTGCACCGTGGATGTTGCACCCTGTAGATGTCGATTATTCGGACGGCCATAACTTCTGGCTCGTTTAGAGTTACAGGAGCCATAACCTATCAAAACGAAGGCCTCGATGAGTTCTACGGCTTTGTCAGCTTTCAGCCCTCAACGGATAGATTAATGCCCAAAAAGGACAATCCGAATGTCAATCGGGTCTCGTAAGTTTTTTACCCTTCGTTTTTTCGACACGTGGATTTTTACGGTAAAACGGGATTACCGTGGTCCGTCTTCGACTTCCCATCGCTGGAGAGTGCTGCACCATGGTACTGTTCCGTTTCAAATCCATGCATGCATTTCTAAAAGTCATACGGCACTGTTTCGCCATTACGGACGGATGTTGCACCTTGCACCGTGGATGTTGCACACTGTAGATATCGATTATTCGGACGGCCATAACTTCTGCCTCGTTAAGAGTTACGGGAGCCATAACCTGTCAAAACGAAGGCCTCGATGATTTTTACGGCTTTGACAGCTTTCAGCCGTCAACGGATAGATTAATGCCCAAAACAGACAACCCGAATCTCAATCGGGTCTCGTAAGTTTTTTACCCTTCGTTTTTTCGACACGTGGATTTTTACGGTAAAACGGGATTACCGTGGCTGGTCTTCGATTTACCATCGCTGGAGAGTGGTGCACTATGATAGTGTTCCGTTTCAAATGCATGATCGCATTTCGAAAAGTCGTACGGCACTGTTTCGTCGTTTCGGACGGATGTTGCACCTTGCACCGTGGATGTTGCACCCTGTAGATATCGATTTTGCGGACGGCTATAACTTCTGGCTCGTTTAGAGTTACGGGAGCCATAACCAGTCAAAACGAAGGCCTCGATGAGTTCTACGGCTTTGACAGCTTTCAGCCATCAACGGATAGATTAATGCACAAAAAGGACAACCCGAATCTCAAACGGGTCTCGTAAGTTTTTTACCCTTCGTTTTTTCGACACGTGGATTTTTGCAGTAAAACGGGATTACCGTGGCCCGTCTTCGACTTCCCATCGCTGGAGAGTGGTGCACCATGGTACTGTTCCGTTTTAAATCCATGCACGCATTTCTAAAAGTCATACGGCGCTGTTTTGCCATTTCGGACGGATGTTGCACCTTGCACCGTGGATGTTGCACCCTGTAGATATCGATTATTCGGACGGCCATAACTTCTGGCTCGTTTAGAGTTACGGGAGCCATAACCTGTCAAAACGAAGGCCTTGATGATTTCTATGGCTTTGACAGCTTTCAGCCGTCAACGGATAGATTAATGCCCAAAAAGGACAACCCGAATCTCAATCGGGTCTCGTATGTTTTTTACCCTTCGTTTTTTCGACACGTGGATTTTTACGGTAAAACGGGATTACGGTGCCCCGTCTTCGACTTCCCATCGCTGAAGAGTGGTGCACCATGGTAGCGTTCCGTTTCAAATCCATGCACGCATTTCTAAAGGTCGTACGGCACTGTTTCGCCATTTCGGACGGATGTTGCACCTTGCACCGTGGATGTTGCACCCTGTAGATATCGATTAAACGGACGGCCATAACTTCTGGCTCGTTTAGAGTTACGGGAGCCATATGATGTCAAAACGAAGGCCTCGATAAGTTCTTCGTCTTTGATAGCTTTCAGCCGTCAACGGATAGATTGATGCCCAAAAAGGATAACCCGAATCTCAATCGGGTCTCGTAAGTTTTTTACCCTTCGTTTTTTCGACACGTGGATTTTTGCGGTAAAACGGGATTACCGTGGTCCGTTTCAACTTCCCATCGCTGGAGAGTGGTGCACCATGGTACTGTTCCTTTTCAAATCCATGCACGCATTTCGAAAAGTCGCACGGCACTGTTTCGCCATTTCGGACGGATGTTGCACCTTGCACCGTGGATGTTGCACCCTGTAGATATCGATTATTCGGACGGCCATAACTTCTGGCTCGTTTAGAGTTACGGGAGCCATAACCTGTCAAAACAAAAGCCTCGATGAGTTCTACGGCTTTGACAGCTTTCAGCCATCAATGGATATAATAATGCCCAAAAAGGACAACCCGAATCTCAATCGGGTCTCGCAAGTTTTTTACCCTTCGTTTTTTCGACACGTGGATTTTTACGGCAAAACGGGATTACCGTGGCTGGTCTTCGATTTACCATCGCTGGAGAGTGGTGCACCATGGTACTGTTCCATTTCAAATGCATGAACGTATTTCTAAAAGTCGTACGACACTGTTTCGCCATTTCGGACGGATGTTGCACCTTGCACCGTGGATGTTGCACCCTGTAGATATCGATTATTCGGACGGCCATAACGTCTGGCTCGTTTATAGTTACGGGAGCCATAACCTATCAAAACGAAGGCCTCGATGAGTTCTACGGCTTTGTCAGCTTTCAGCCGTCAACGGATAGATTAATGCCCAAAAAGGACAACCCGAATCATAATCGGGTCTTGTAAGTTTTTTATCCTTCGTTTTTTCGACACGTCGATTTTTACGGTAAAACGGGATTACCGTGGCCCGTCTTCGACTTCCCATCGCTAGAGAGTGGTGCACCATGGTACTGTTCCGTTTTAAATCCATGCACGCATTTCTCAAAGTCATACGGCACTGTTTTGCCATTTCGGACGGATGTTGCTCCTTGCACCGTGGATGTTGCACCCTGTACATGTCGATTATTCGGACGGCCATAACTTCTGGCTCGTTTAGAGTTACGGGAGCCATAGCCTGTCAAAATGAAGGTCTACATGAGTTCTACGGCGTTGACAGCTTTCAGCCATCAACGGATAGATTAATGCCCAAAAAGGACAACCCGAATCTCAATCGGGTCTCGTAAGTTTTTTACCCTTCGTTTTTTTGACACGTGGATTTTTACGGTAAAACGGGATTACGGTGGCTGGTCTTCGATTTACCATCGCTGTAGAGTGGTGCACCATGGTACTGTTCCGTTTCAAATCCATGCACGCATTTCTAAAGGTCGTACGGCACTGTTTCGCCATTTCGGACGGATGTTGCACCTTGCACCGTGGATGTTGCACCCTGTAGATATCGATTATTCTGACGGCCATAACTTCTGGCTCGTTTGGAGTTACGAGAGCCATAACCTGTCAAAACGAAGGCCTCGATTAGTTCTACGTCTTTGACAGCTGTCAGCTGTCAACGGATAGATTAATGCCCAAAAAGGACAATTCAAATCTCAATCGGGTCTCGTAAGTTTTTTACCCTTCGTTTTTTCGACACGTGGATTTTTAAGGTAAAACGAGGATTACTGTGGCTGGTCTTCGATTTACCATCGCTGGAGAGTGGTGCACCATGGTACTGTTCCATTTCAAATCCATGCACGCATTTTGAAAAGTCGTACGGCACTGTTTCGCCATTTCGGACGGATGTTGCACATTGCACCGTGGATGTTGCACCTTGTAGATATCGATTATTCGGTCGGCTTCTGGCTCGATTAGAGTTACGGGAGCCATAACCTGTCAAAACGAAGGCCTCGGTAAGTACTACGACTTTGACAGCATTCAGCCATCAACGGATAGATTAATGCCCAAAAAGGACAACCTGAATGTCAATCGGGTCTCGTAAGTTTTTTACCCTTTGTTTTTTCGAGACGTGGACTTTTATGGTAAAACGGGATTACCGTGGCCCGTCTTCAACTTCCCATCGCTGGAGAGTGGTGCACCATGGTACTGTTCCGTTTCAAATCCATGCACGTATTTCTCAAAGTCGTACGGCTCTGTTTCGCCATTTCGGACGGATGTTGCACCTTGCACCGTGGATGTTGCACCCTGTAGATATCGATTATTCGGACGGCCATAACTTATGGCTCGTTTATAGTTACGGGAGCCATAACCTGTCAAAACGAAGGCCTCGATGAATTCTATGGCTTTGATAGCTTTCGGCTGTCAACGGATAGATTAATGCCCAAAAAGGACAACCCGAATCTCAATCGGGTCTCGTAAGTTTTTTACCCTTTGTTTTTTCGACACGTGGATTTTTACGGTAAAACGGGATTACCGTGGCCCGTCTTCGATTTACCATCGCTGAAGAGTGGTGCACCATGGTACTGTTCCGTTTCAAATCCATGCACGCATTTCTAAAGGTCGTACGGCACTGTTTCGCCATTTCGGACGGATGTTGCACCTTGCACCGTGGATGTTGCACCCTGTAGATATCGAATATTCGGACGGCCATAACTCCTGTCTCGTTTAGAGTTATGGGATCCATAACCTGTCAAAACGAAGGCCTCGACGAGTTCTACGTCTTTGACAGCTTTCAGCCGTCAACGGATAGATTAATGCCCAAAAAGGACAACCCGAATCTCAATCGGGTCTCGTAAGTTTTTTACCCTTCGTTTTTTCGACACGTGAATTTTTACGGTAAAACGAGGGTTACAGTAGCTGGTCTTCGATTTACCATCGCTGGAGAGTGGTGCACCATGGTACTGTTCCGTTTCAAATCCATGCACGCATTTCGAAAAGTCGTACGGCACTGTTTCGCCATTTCGGACGGATGTTGCACCTTGCACCGTGGATGTTGCACCTTATGGATATTGATTATTCGGACGACCATAACTTCTGGCTCGTTTAGAGTTACGGGAGCCATAGCCTGTCAAAACGAAGGGCTCGATGAGTTCTATGGCTTTGACAGCTTTCAGCCGTCAACGGATAGATTAATGCCCAAAAAGGACAACCCGAATCTCAATCGGGTCTCGTAAGTTTTTTACCCTTCGTTTTTTCGACACGTGGATTTTTACGGTAAAACGGGATTACGGTGCCCCGTCTTCGACTTCCCGTCGCTGAAGAGTGGTGCACCATGGTACTGTTCCGTTTCAAATCCATGCACGCATTTCTAAAGGTCGTACGGCACTGTTTCGCCATTTCGGACGGATGTTGCACCTTGCACTGTGGATGTTGCACCCGGTAGATACCGATTATTCAGACGGCCATAACTTCTGGCTCGTTTAGCGTTACGGGAGCCATAACCTGTCAAAACGAAGGCTCGATGAGTTCTACGGCTTTGACAACTTTCAGCCGTCAACGGATAGATTAATGCCCAAAAAGGACAACCCAATCTCAATCGGGTCTCGTAAGTTTTTTACCCTTCGTTTTTTTGACACGTGGATTTTTACGGTAAAACGGGATTACGGTGGCTGGTCTTCGATTTACCATCGCTGGAGAGTGGTGCACCATGGTACTGTTCCTTTTCAAATCCATGCACGCATTTCGAAAAGTCGCACGGCACTGTTTCGCCATTTCGGACGGATGTTGCACCTTGCACCGTGGATGTTGCACCCTGTAGATATCGATTATTCGGACGGCCATAACTTCTGGCTCGTTTAGAGTTACGGGAGCCATAACCTGTCAAAACGAAGGCCACGATGAGTTTTACGGCTTTGACAGCTTTCAGCCATCAATGGATATAATAATGCCCAAAAAGGACAACCCGAATCTCAATCGGGTCTCGCAAGTTTTTTACCCTTCGTTTTTTCGACACGTGGATTTTTACGGCAAAACGGGATTACCGTGGCTGGTCTTCGATTTACCATCGCTGGAGAGTGGTGCACCATGGTACTGTTCCATTTCAAATGCATGAACGTATTTCTAAAAGTCGTACGACACGGTTTCGCCATTTCGGACGGATGTTGCACCTTGCACCTTGGATGTTGCACCCTGTAGATATCGATTATTCGGACGGCCATAACTTCTGGCTCGTTTATAGTTACGGGAGCCATAACCTATCAAAACGAAGGCCTCGATGAGTTCTACGGCTTTGTCAGCTTTCAGCCGTCAACGGATAGATTAATGCCCAAAAAGGACAACCCGAATCATAATCGGGTCTTGTAAGTTTTTTATCCTTCGTTTTTTCGACACGTGGATTTTTACGGTAAAACGAGGATTACTGCGGCTGGTCTTCGATTTACCATCGCTGGAGAGTGGTGCAACATGGTACTGTTCCGTTTCAAATCCATGCACGCATTTCTAAAGGTCGTACGACACTGTTTCGCCATTTCGGACGGATGTTGCACCTTGCACCGTGGATGTTGCACCCTGTAGATATCGATTATTCCGACGGCCATAACTTCTGGCTCGTTTGGAGTTACGAGAGCCATAACCTGTCAAAACGAAGGCCTCGATGAGTTCTACGTCTTTGACAGCTGTCAGCTGTCAACGGATAGATTAATGCCCAAAAAGGACAATCCGAATCTCAATCGGGTCTCGTAAGTTTTTTACCCTTCGTTTTTTCGACACGCGGATTTTTACGGTAAAACGAGGATTACTGTGGCTGGTCTTCGATTTACCATCGCTGGAGAGTGGTGCAACATGGTACTGTTCCGTTTCCAATCCATGCACGCATTTCGAAAAATCGTACGGCACTGTTTCGCCATTTTGGACGGATGTTGCACCTTGCACCGTGGATGTTGCACCTTGTAGATATCGATTATTCGGACGGCTTCTGGCTCGTTTAGAGTTACGGGAGCCATAACCTGTCAAAACGAAGGCCTTGATAAGTTCTACGACTTTGACAGCTTTCAGCCATCAACGGATAGATTAATGCCCAAAAAGGACAACCTGAATCTCAATCAGGTCTCGTAAGTTTTTTACCCTTTGTTTTTTCGAGACGTTGACTTTTACGGTAAAACGGGATTACCGTGGCCCGTCTTCAACTTCCCATCGCTGGAGAGTGGTGCACCACGATACTGTTCCGTTTCAAATCCATGCACGTATTTCTCAAAGTCGTACGACTCTGTTTCGCCATTTCGGACGGATGTTGCACCTTGCACCGTGGATGTTGCACCCTGTAGATATCGATTATTCGGACGGCCATAAATTCTGGCTCGTTTAGAGTTACGGGAGCCATAACCTGTCAAAACGAAGGCCTCGATGAATTCTACGGCTTTGATAGCTTTCGGCTGTCTACGGATAGATTAATGCCCAAAAAGGACAACCCGAATCTCAATCGGGTCTCGTAAGTTTTTTACCCCTCGTTTTTTCGACATGTGGATTTTTACGGTAAAACGGGATTACGGTGCCCCGTCGTCGACTTCCCGTCGCTGAAGAGTGGTGCACCATGGTACTGTTCCGTTTCAAATCCATGCACGCATTTCTAAAGGTCGTACGACACTGTTTCGCCATTTCGGACGGATGTAGCACCTTGCACCGTGGATGTTGCACCCTGTAGATATCGATTATTCGGACGGCCATAACTTCTGGCTCGTTTAGAGTTACGGGAGCAATAACCTGTCAAAACGAAGGCCTCGATGATTTCTACGTCTTTGACAGCTTTAAGCCGTCAACGGATAGATTAATGCCCAAAAAGGACAACCCGAATCTCAATCGGGTCTCGTAAGTTTTTTACCCTTCGTTTTTTCGAAACGTGGATTTTTACGGTAAAACGAGGATTACTGTGGCTGGTATTTGATTTACCATCGCTGGAGAGTGGTGTACCATGGTACTGTTCCGTTTCAAATCCATGCACGCATTTCGAAAAGTCGTGCGGCACTGTTTCGCCGTTTCGGACGGATGTTGCACCTTGCACCGTGGATGTTGCACCTTGTATATATCGATTATTCGGACGGCTATAACTTCTGGCTCGTTTAGAGTTACGGGAGCCATAACCTGTCAAAACGAAGGCCTCGATAAGTTCTACGGCTTTGACGGCTTTCAGCTATCAACGGATAGATTAATGCCCAAAAAGCACAACCCGAATCTAAATCGGGTCTCGTAAGTTTTTTACCCTTCGTTTTTTCGACACGTGGATTTTTACGGTAAAACGGGATTACCGTGGCCCGTCTTCGACTTTCCATCGCTAGAGAGTGGTGCACCATGGTACAGTTCCGTTTCAAATCCATGAACGCATTTCTAAAAGTCGTACGGCACTGTTTCGCCATTTCGGACGGATGTTGACCTTGCACCGTGGATGTTACACCCTGTAGATATCGATTATTCGGACGGCCATAACTTCTGGCTCGTTTAGAGTTACGGGAGCCATAACCTGTCAAAACGAAGGCCTTGATGAGTTCTACGGCTTTGACAGCTTTCAGCCGTCAACGGATAGATTAATGCCCAAAACGGTCAACCCGAATCTCAATCGGGTCTCGTAAGTTTTTTACCTTTCGTTTTTTTGACACGTGGATTTTTACGGTAAAACGGGATTACGGTGGCTGGTCTTCGATTTACCATCGCTGGAGAGTGGTGCACCATGGTACTGTTCCGTTCCAAATCCATGCACGCATTTTTAATGGTCGTACGGCACTGTTCGGCATTTCGGACGGATGTTGCACCTTGCACCGTGGATGTTGCACCCTGTAGATATCGATTATTCGGACGGCTATAACTTCTGGCTCGTTTAGAGTTACGGGAGCCATAACCTGTCAAAACAAAGGCCTCGATGAGTTCTACGGCTTTGACTGCTTTCAGCCGTCAACGGATAGATTAATGCCCAAAAAGGACAACCCGAATCTCAATCGGGTCTCGTAAGTTTTTTACCCTTCGTTTTTTCGACACGTGGATGTTTACGGTAAAACGGGATTACGGTGCCCCGTCTTCGACTTACCATCGCTGAAGAGTGGTGCACCATGGTACTGTTCCGTTTCAAATCCATGCATGCATTTCTAAAGGTCGTACGGCACTGTTTCGCCATTTCGGACGGATGTTGCACCTTGCACCGTGGATGTTGCACCCTGTAGATATCGATTATTCGGACGGCCATAACTTCTGGCTCGTTTAGAGTTACGGGTGCCATATCCTGTCAAAACGAAGGCCTCGATAAGTTCTTCGTCTTTGATAGCTTTCAACGTCAACGGATAGATTAATGCCCAAAAAGGACAACCCGAATCTCAATCGGGTCTCGTTAGTTTTTTACCATTTGTTTTTTCGACAAGTGGATTTTTACGGTAAAACGAGGATTACGGTGACTGGTCTTCGATTTACCATCGCTGGAGAGTGGTGCACCATGGTACTATTCCGTTTCAAATCCATGCACGCATTTCTAAAAGTTGCACGGCACTGTTTCTCCATTTTGGACGGATGTTGCACCTTGCACCGTGGATGTTGCACCTTGTAGATATCGATTATTCGGACGGCTGCAACTTCTGGCTCGTTTAGAGTTACGGGAGCCATAACCTGTCAAAACGAAGCCCTTGATAAGTTCTACGGCTATGACAGCTTTCAGACGTCAACGGATAGATTAATGCCCAAAAAGGACAACCCGAATCTCAATCGGGTCTCGTAAGTTTTTTATCCTTCGTTTTTTCGACACGTGGATTTTTACGGTAAAACGGGATTACGGTGCCCCGTCTTCGACTTCCCATCGCTGAAGAGTGGTGCACTATGATACTGTTCCATTTCAAATCCATGCACGCATTTCTAAAGGTCGTACGGCACTGTTTCGCCATTTCGGACGGATGTTGCACCTTGCACCGTGGATGTTGCACCTTGTAGATATCGATTATTCGGACGGCTGTAACTTCTGGCTCGTTTAGAGTTACGGGAGCCATAACCTGTCAAAACGAAGCCCTTGATAAGTTCTACGGCTATGACAGCTTTTAGACGTCAACGGATTGATTAATGCCCAAAAAGGACAACCCGAATCTCAATCGGGTCTCGTAAGTTTTTTACCCTTCATTTTTTCGACACGTGGATTTTTACGGTAAAACGGGATTACGGTGCCCCGTCTTCGACTTCCCATCGTTGAAGAGTGGTGCACTATGGTACTGTTCCGTTTCAAATCCATGCACGCATTTCTAAAGGTCGTACGGCACTGTTTCGCCATTTCGGACGGATGTTGCACCTTGCACCGTGGATGTTGCACCCTGTAGATGTCGATTATTCGGACGGCCATAACTTCTGGCTCGTTTAGAGTTACAGGAGCCATAACCTGTCAAAACGAAGGCATCGATGAGTTCTACGGCTTTTTCAGCTTTCAGCCATCAACGGATAGATTAATGCCTAAAAAGGACAATCCGAATCTAAATCGGGTCTCGTAAGTTTTTTACCCTTCGTTTTTTCGACACGTGGATTTTTACGGTAAAACGGGATTACCTTGGTCCGTCTTCGACTTCCCATCGCTGGAGAGTGCTGCACCATGGTACTGTTCCGTTTCAAATCCATGCACGCATTTCTAAAAGTCATACGGCACTGTTTCGCCATTACGGACGGATGTTGCACCTTGCACCGTGGATGTTGCACACTGTAGATATCGATTATTCGGACGGCCATAACTTCTGCCTCGTTAAGAGTTACGGGAGCCATAACCTGTCAAAACGAAGGCCTCGATGATTTTTATGGCTTTGACCGCTTTCAGCCGTCAACGGATAGATTAATGCCCAAAACAGACAACCCGAATCTCAATCGGGTCTCGTAAGTTTTTTACCCTTCGTTTTTTCGACACGTGGATTTTTACGGTAAAACGGGATTACCGTGGCTGGTCTTCGATTTACCATCGCAGGAGAGTGGTGCACTATGATACTGTTCCGTTTCAAATGCATGCTCGCATTTCGAAAAGTCGTACGGCACTGTTTCGTCGTTTCGGACGGATGTTGCACCTTGCACCGTGGATGTTGCACCCTGTAGATATCGATTATGCGGACGGCTATAACTTCTGTCTCGTTTAGAGTTACGGGAGCCATAACCAGTCAAAACGAAGGCCTCGATGAGTTCTACGGCTTTGACAGCTTTCAGCCATCAACGGATAGATTAATGCACAAAAAGGACAACCCGAATCTCAATCGGGTCTCGTAAGTTTTTTACCCTTCGTTTTTTCGACACGTGGATTTTTGCAGTAAAACGGGATTACCGTGGCCCGTCTTCGACTTTCCGTCGCTGGAGAGTGGTGCACCATGGTACTGTTCCGATCCATGCACGCATTTCTAAAAGTCATACGGCGCTGTTTTGCCATTTCGGACGGATGTTGCACCTTGCACCGTGGATGTTGCACCCTGTAGATGTCGATTATTCGAACGGCCATAACTTCTGGCTCGTTTAGAGTTACGGGAGCCATAACCTGTCAAAACGAAGGCCTTGATGAGTTCTATGGCTTTGACAGCTTTCAGCCATCAACGGATAGATTAATGCCCAAAAAGGACAACCCGAATCTCAATCGGGTCTCGTATGTTTTTACCCTTCATTTTTTCGACACGTGGATTTTTACGGTAAAATGGGATTACGGTGCCCCGTCTTCGACTTCCCATCGCTGAAGAGTGGTGCACCATGGTACCGTTCCGTTTCAAATCCATGCACGCATTTCTAAAGGTCGTACGGCACTGTTTCGCCATTTCGGACGGATGTTGCACCTGGCACCGTGGATGTTGCACCCTGTAGCTATCGATTATACGGACGGCCATAACTTCTGGCTCGTTTAGAGTTACGGGAGCCATATGATGACAAAATGAAGGCCTCGATAAGTTCTTCGTCTTTGACAGCTTTCAGCCGTCAACGGATAGATTGATGCCCAAAAAGGATAACCCGAATCTCAATCGGGTCTCGTAAGTTTTTTGCCCTTCGTTTTTTCGACACGTGGATTTTTGCGGTAAAACGGGATTACCGTGGTCCGTTTCAACATCCCATCGCTGGAGAGTGGTGCACCATGGTACTGTTCCGTTTCAAATCCATGCACGCATTTCGAAAAGTCGCACGACACTGTTTCGCCATTTCGGACGGATGTTGCACCTTGCACCGTGGATGTTGCACCCTATAGATATCGATTATTCGGACGGCCATAACTTCTGGCTCGTTTAGAGTTACGGGAGCCATAACCTGTCAAAACAAAAGCCTCGATGAGTTCTACGGCTTTGACAGCTTTCAGCCATCAATGGATATATTAATGCCCAAAAAGGACAACCCGAATCTCAATCGGGTCTCGCAAGTTTTTTACCCTTCGTTTTTTCGACACGTGGATTTTTACGGCAAAACGGGATTACCGTGGCTGGTCTTCGATTTACCATCGCTGGAGAGTGGTGCACCATGGTACTGTTCCATTTCAAATGCATGAACGTATTTCTAAAAGTCGTACGACATTGTTTCGCCATTTCGGACAGATGTTGCACCTTGCACCGTGGATGTTGCACCCTATAGATATCGATTATTCGGACGGCCATAACTTCTGGCTCGTTTATAGTTACGCGGGCCATAACCTATCAAAACGAAGGCCTCGATGAGTTCTACGGCTTTGTCAGCTTTCAGCCGTCAACGGATAGATTAATGCCCAAAAAGGACAACCCGAATCATAATCGGGTCTCGTAAGTTTTTTATCCTTCATTTTTTCGACACGTGGATTTTTACGGTAAAACGGGATTACCGTGGCCCGTCTTCGACTTCCCATCGCTACAGAGTGGTGCACCATGGTACTGTTCCATTTTAAATCCATGCACGCATTTCTCAAAGTCATACGGCACTGTTTTGCCATTTCGGACGGATGTTACACCTTGCACCGTGGATGTTGCACCCTGTAAATGTCGATTATTCGGACGGCCATAACTTCTGGCTCGTTTAGAGTTACGGGAGCCATAACCTGTCAAAATGAAGGTCTCGATGAGTTCTACGGCGTTGATAGCTTTCAGCCATCAACGGATAGATTAATGCCCAAAAAGGACAACCCGAATCTCAATCGGGTCTCGTAAGTTTTTTACCCTTCGTTTTTTCGACACGTGGATTTTTACGGTAAAACGGGATTACCGTGGCCCGTCTTCGACTTCCCATCGCTGAAGAGTGATGCACCATGGTACTGTTCCGTTTTAAATCCATGCATGCATTTCTAAAAGTCGTACGGCACTGTTTCTCCATTTCGAACGGATGTTGCACCTTGCACCGTGGATGTTGCATCCTGTAGATGTCGATTATTCGGACGGCCATAACTTCTGGCTCGTTTAGAGTTACGGGAGCCATAACCTATCAAAACGAAGGCCTCAATGAGTTCTACAGTTTTGACAGCTTTCAGCCGTCAACGGATAGATTAGTGCCCAAAAAGGACAACCCGAATCTCAATCGCGTCTCGTAAGTTTTTTACCCTTCCTTTTTTCGACACGTGGATTTTTACGGTAAAACGGGACTACCGTGGCCCGTCTTCGACTTCCCATCACTGGAGAGCGGTGCACCATGGTACTGTTTCGTTTCAAATCCATGCACGCATTTCTAAAAGTCATACGGCACTGTTTCGCCATTTCGGACGGATATTGCACCTTGCACCATGGATGTTGCACCCTATAGATATCGATTATTCGGACGGCCATAACTTCTGGCTTGTTTAGAGTTACGGGAGACATTACCTGTCAAAACGAAGACCTCGATGAGTTCTACGGCTTTGACAGCTTTCAGCCGTCAACGGATAGATTAATGACAAAAAAGGACAACCCGAATCTCAATCGGGTCTCGTAAGTGTTTTACCCTTCGTTTTTTCGACACGTGGATTTTTACGGTAAAACGGGATTACGGTGGCTGGTCTTCGATTTACCATCGCTGGAGAGTGGTGCACCATGGTACTATTCCGTTTCAAATCCATGCACGCATTTCTAAAATTCGTACGGCACTGTTTCGCCATTTCGAACGGATGTTGCACCTTGCACCGTGGATGTTGCACCCTGTAGATATCGATTATTCGGACGGCCATAACTTCTGGCTCGTTTAGAGTTACGGGAGCCATAAGTTGTCAAAAAGAAGGCCTCGATGAGTTCTACGGGTTTGACAGCTTTCAACCGTCAACGGATAGATTAATGCCCAAAAAGGACAACCCGAATCTCAATCGGGTCTCGTAAGTTTTTACCCTTCGTTTTTTTGACACGTGGATTTTTACTGTAAAACGAGATTACCGTGGCCCATCTTCGAATTCCCATCGCTGAAGAGTGGTGCACCATGGTACTGTTCCGTTTCAAATCCATGCACGCATTTCTAAAAGTCGTACGGCACTGTTTCGCCATTTCGGACGGATGTTGCACCCTGTAGATATCGATTATTCGGACGGCCATAACTTCTGGCTTGTTTAGAGTTACGGGAGCCATAACCTGTCAAAACGAAGGCCTCGATGAGTTCTACGGTTTTGACAGCTTTCAGCCGTTAACAGATAGATTAATGCCCAAAAAGGACAACCCGAATCTCAATCGGGTCTCGTAAGTTTTTTACCCTTCGTTTTTTTGACACGTGGATTTTTACGGTAAAACAGGATTACCGTGGCCCATCTTCGACTTCCCATCGCTGAAGAGTGGTGCACCAAGGTACTGTTCCGTTTCAAATCCATGCACGCATTTCTAAAAGTCGTACGGCACTGTTTCGCCATTTCGGACGGATGTTGCACCTTGCACCGTGGATGTTGCACCCTGTAGATATCGATTATTCGGACGGCCATAACTTCTGGCTCGTTTAGAGTTACGGGAGCCATAACCTGTCAAAACGAAGGCCTCGATGATTTCTACGTCTTTGACAGCTTTAAGCCATCAACGGATAGATTAATGCCCAAAAAGGACAACCCGAATCTCAATCGGGTCTCGTAAGTTTTTTACCCTTCGTTTTTTCGAAACGTGGATTTTTACGGTAAAACAAGGATTACTGTGGCTGGTATTTGATTTACCATCGCTGGAGAGTGGTGTACCATGGTACTGTTCCGTTTCAAATCCATGCACGCATTTCGAAAAGTCGTGCGGCACTGTTTCGCCGTTTCGGACGGATGTTGCACCTTGCACCGTGGATGTTGCACCTTGTATATATCGATTATTCGGACGGCTATAACTTCTGGCTCGTTTAGAGTTACGGGAGCCATAACCTGTCAAAACGAAGGCCTCGATAAGTTCTACGGCTTTGACGGCTTTCAGCCATCAACGGATAGATTAGTGCCCAAAAAGCACAACCCGAATCTAAATCGGGTCTCGTAAGTTTTTTACCCTTCGTTTTTTCGACACGTGGATTTTTACGGTAAAACGGGATTACCGTGGCCCGTCTTCGACTTTCCATCGCTAGAGAGTAGTGCACCATGGTACAGTTCCGTTTCAAATCCATGCACGCATTTCTAAAAGCCGTACGGCACTGTTTCGCCATTTCGGACGGATGTTGACCTTGCACCGTGGATGTTACACCCTGTAGATATTGATTATTCGGACGGCCATAATTTCTGGCTCGTTTAGAGTTACGGGAGCCATAACCTGTCAAAACGAAGGCCTCGATGAGTTCTACGGCTTTGACAGCTTTCAGCCGTCAACGGATAGATTAATGCCCAAAACGGTCAACCCGAATCTCAATCGGGTCTCGTAAGTTTTTTACCCTTCGTTTTTTTGACACGTGGATTTTTACGGTAAAACGGGATTACGGTGGCTGGTCTTCGATTTACCATCGCTGGAGAGTGGTGCACCATGGTACTGTTCCGTTTCAAATCCATGCACGCATTTTTAATGGTCGTACGGCACTGTTCGGCATTTCGGACGGATGTTGCACCTTGCACCGTGGATGTTGCACCCTGTAGATATCGATTATTCGGACGGCTATAACTTCTGGCTCGTTTAGATTTACGGGAGCCATAACCTGTCAAAACAAAGGCCTCGATGAGTTCTACGGCTTTGACTGCTTTCAGCCGTCAACGGATAGATTAATGCCCAAAAAGGACAACCCGAATCTCAATCGGGTCTCGTAAGTTTTTTACCCTTCGTTTTTTCGACACGTGGATGTTTACGGTAAAACAGGATTACGGTGCCCCGTCTTCGACTTTCCATCGCTGAAGAGTGGTGCACCATGGTACTGTTCCGTTTCAAATCCATGCATGCATTTCTAAAGGTCGTACGGCACTGTTTCGCCATTTCGGACGGATGTTGCACCTTGCACTGTGGATGTTGCACCCTGTAGATATCGATTATTCGGACGGCCATAACTTCTGGCTCGTTTAGAGTTACGGCAGCCATATCCTGTCAAAACGAAGGCCTCGATAAGTTCTTTGTCTTTGATAGCTTTCAGCATCAACGGATAGATTAATGCCCAAAAAGGACAACCCGAATCTCAATCGGGTCTCGTTAGTTTTTTACCATTCGTTTTTTCGACACGTGGATTTTTACGGTAAAACGAGGATTACGGTGGCTGGTCTTCTATTTACCATCGCTGGAGAGTGGTGCACCATGGTACTATTCCGTTTCAAATCCATGCATGCATTTCTAAAAGTTGCACGGTACTGTTTCGCCATTTTGGACGGATGTTGCACCTTGCACCGTGGATGTTGCACCTTGTAGATATCGATTATTCGGACGGCTGTAACTTCTGGCTCGTTTAGAGTTACGGGAGCCATAACCTGTCAAAACGAAGCCCTTGATAAGTTCTACGGCTATGACAGCTTTCAGATGTCAACGGATAGATTAATGCCCAAAAAGGACAACCCGAATCTCAATCGGGTCTCGTAAGTTTTTTACCCTTCGTTTTTTCGACACGTGGATTTTTACGGTAAAACGGGATTACAGTGCCCCGTCTTCGACTTCCCATCGCTGAAGAGTGGTGCACTATGATACTGTTCCGTTTCAAATCCATGCACGCATTTCTAAAGGTCGTACGGCACTGTTTCGCCATTTCGGACGGATGTTGCACCTTGCACCGTGGATGTTGCACCTTGTAGATATCGATTATTCGGACGGCTGTAACTTCTGGCTCGTTTAGAGTTACGGGAGCCATAACCTGTCAAAACGAAGCCCTTGATAAGTTCTACGGCTATGACAGCTTTTAGACGTCAACGGATAGATTAATGCCCAAAAAGGACTACCCGAATCTCAATCGGGTCTCGTAAGTTTTTTACCCTTCGTTTTTTCGACACGTGGATTTTTACGGTAAAACGGGATTACGGTAACCCGTCTTCGACTTCCCATCGCTGAAGAGTGGTGGACTATGGTACTGTTCCGTTTCAAATCCATGCACGCATTTCTAAAGGTCGTACGACACTGTTTCGCCATTTCGGACGGATGTTGCACCTTGCACCGTGGATGTTGCACCCTGTAGATGTCGATTATTCGGACGGCCATAACTTCTGGCTCGTTTAGAGTTACGGGAGCCATAACCTGTCAAAACGAAGGCCTTGATGAGTTCTACGGCTTTGACAACTTTCAGCCGTCAACGGATAGATTAATGCCCAAAAAGGACAAACCGAATCTCAATCGGGGCTCGTAAGTTTTTTACCCTTCGTTTTTTCGACATGTGGATTTTTATGGTAAAACGGGACTACCGTGGCCCGTCTTCGACTTCCCATCGCTGGAGAGTGGTGCACCATGGTACTGTTCCGTTTCAAATCCATGCACGCATTTCGAAAAGTCGCACGACACTGTTTCGCCATTTCGGACGGATGTTGCACCTTGCACCGTGGATGTTGCACCCTGTAGATATCGATTATTCGGACGGCCATAACTTCTGGCTCGTTTAGAGTTACGGGAGCCATAACCTGTCAAAACGAAAGCTTCAACGAGTTCTACGGCTTTGATAGCATTCAGCCGTCAATGGATATATTAATGCCCAAAAAGGACAACCCGAATCTCAATCGGGTCTCGTAAGTTTTTTACCCTTCGTTTTTTCGACACGTGGATTTTTACGGCAAAACTGGATTACCGTGGCTGGTCTTCGATTTACCATCGCTGTAGAGTGGTGCACCATGGTACTGTTCCATTTCAAATGCATGAACGTATTTCTGAAAGTCGTACGACACTGTTCCGCCATTTCGGACGGATGTTGCACCTTGCACCGTGGATGTTGCACCCTGTAGATATCGATTATTCGGACGGCCATAACTTCTGGCTCGTTTAGAGTTACAGGAGCCATAACCTATCAAAACGAAGGCCTCGATGAGTTCTATGGCTTTGTCAGCTTTCAGCCATCAACGGATAGATTAATGCCCAAAAAGGACAATCCGAATCTCAATCGGGTCTAGTAAGTTTTTTACCCTTCGTTTTTTCGACACGTGGATTTTTACGGTAAAACGGGATTACCTTGGTCCATCTTCGACTTCCCATCGCTGGAGAGTGCTGCACCATGGTACTGTTCCGTTTCAAATCCATGCATGCATTTCTAAAAGTCATACGGCACTGTTTCGCCATTACGGACGGATGTTGCACCTTGCACAGTGGATGTTGCACACTGTAGATATCGATTATTCGGACGGCCATAACTTCTGCCTCGTTAAGAGTTACGGGAGCCATAACCTGTCAAAACGAAGGCCTCGATGATTTTTACGGCTTTGACCGCTTTCAGCCGTCAACGGATAGATTAATGCCCAAAACAGACAACCCGAATCTCAATCGGGTCTCGTAAGTTTTTTACCCTTCGTTTTTTCGACACGTGGATTTTTACGGTAAAACGGGATTACCGTGGCTGGTCTTCGATTTACCATCGCAGGAGAGTGGTGCACAATGATACTGTTCCGTTTCAAATGCATGCTCGCATTTCGAAAAGTCGTACGGCACTGTTTCGTCGTTTCGGACGGATGTTGCACCTTGCACCGTGGATGTTGCACCCTGTAGATATCGATTATGCGGACGGCTATAACTTCTGGCTCGTTTAGAGTTACGGGAGCCATAACCAGTCAAAATGAAGGCCTCGATGAGTTCTACGGCTTTGACAGCTTTCAGCCATCAACGGATAGATTAATGCACAAAAAGGACAACCCGAATCTCAATCGGGTCTCGTAAGTTTTTTACCCTTCGTTTTTTCGACACGTGGATTTTTGCAGTAAAACGGGATTACCGTGGCCCGTCTTCGACTTCCCATCGCTGGAGAGTGGTGCACCATGGTACTGTTCCGTTTTAAATCCATGCACGCATTTCTAAAAGTCATACGGCACTGTTTTGCCATTTCGGACGGATGTTGCACCTTGCACCGTGGATGTTGCACCCTGTAGATGTCGATTATTCGGACGGCCATAACTTCTGGCTCGTTTAGAGTTACGGGGCCATAACCTGTCAAAACGAAGGCCTTGATGAGTTCTATGGCTTTGACAGCTTTCAGCCGTCAACGGATAGATTAATGCCCAAAAAGGACAACCCGAATCTCAATCGGGTCTCGTATGTTTTTTACCCTTCATTTTTTCGACACGTGGATTTTTACGGTAAAATGGGATTACGGTGCCCCGTCTTCGACTTCCCATCGCTGAAGAGTGGTGAACCATGGTACCGTTCCGTTTCAAATCCATGCACGCATTTCTAAAGGTCGTACGGCACTGTTTCGCCATTTCGGACGGATGTTGCACCTTGCACCGTGGATGTTGCACCCTGTAGATATCGATTATACGGACGGCCACAACTTCTGGCTCGTTTAGAGTTACGGGAGCCATATGATGTCAAAACGAAGGCCTCGATAAGTTCTTCGTCTTTGACAGCTTTCAGCCGTCAACGGATAGATTGATGCCCAAAAAGGATAACCCGAATCTCAATCGGGTCTCGTAAGTTTTTTAACCTTCGTTTTTTCGACACGTGGATTTCTGCGGTAAAACGGGATTACCGTGGTCCGTTTCAACTTCCCATCGCTGGAGAGTGGTGCACCATGGTACTGTTCCGTTTCAAATCCATGCATGCATTTCGAAAAGTCGCACGGCACTGTTTCGCCATTTCGGACGGATGTTGCACCTTGCACCGTGGATGTTGCACCCTGTAGATATCGATTATTCGGACGGCCATAACTTCTGGCTCGTTTAGAGTTACGGGAGCCATAACCTGTCAAAACAAAAGCCTCGATGAGTTCTACGGCTTTGACAGCTTTCATCCATCAACGGATAGATTAATGCCCAAAAAGGACAACTCGAATCTCAATCGGGTTTCGTAAGTTTTTTACCCTTCGTTTTTTCGACACCGGATTTTTACGGTAAAACGGGATTACCGTGGCTCGTCTTCGATTCACCATCGCTGGAGAGTGGTGCACCATGGTACTGTTCCGTTTCAAATCCATGCACGCATTTCTAAAAGTCGTACGGCGCTGTTTCCCCATTTCGGACGGATGTTGCACCTTGCACCGTGGATGTTGCACCCTGTAGATATCGATTATTCGGACGACCATAACTTCTGGCTCGTTTAGAGTTACGGGAGCCATAACCTGTCAAAACGAAAGCTTCAACGAGTTCTACGGCTTTGATAGCATTCAGCCGTCAATGGATATATTAATGCCCAAAAAGGACAACCCGAATCTCAATCGGGTCTCGTAAGTTTTTTACCCTTCGTTTTTTCGACACGTGGATTTTTGCAGTAAAACGGGATTACCGTGGCCCGTCTTCGACTTTCCGTCGCTGGAGAGTGGTGCACCATGGTACTGTTCCGTTTTAAATCCATGCACGCATTTCTAAAAGTCATACGGCGCTGTTTTGCCATTTCGGACGGATGTTGCACCTTGCACCGTGGATGTTGCACCCTGTAGATGTCGATTATTCGAACGGCCATAACTTCTGGCTCGTTTAGAGTTACGGGAGCCATAACCTGTCAAAACGAAGGCCTCGATGAGTTCTATGGCTTTGACAGCTTTCAGCCATCAACGGATAGATTAATGCCCAAAAAGGACAACCCGAATCTCAATCGGGTCTCGTATGTTTTTTACCCTTCATTTTTTCGACACGTGGATTTTTACGGTAAAATGGGATTACGGTGCCCCGTCTTCGACTTCCCATCGCTGAAGAGTGGTGCACCATGGTACCGTTCCGTTTCAAATCCATGCACGCATTTCTAAAGGTCGTACGACACTGTTTCGCCATTTCGGAGGGATGTTGCACCTTGCACCGTGGATGTTGCACCCTGTAGCTATCGATTATACGGACGGCCATAACTTCTGGCTCGTTTAGAGTTACGGGAGCCATATGATGACAAAACGAAGGCCTCGATAAGTTCTTCGTCTTTGACAGCTTTCAGCCGTCAACGGATAGATTGATGCCCAAAAAGGATAACCCGAATCTCAATCGGGTCTCGTAAGTTTTTTGCCCTTCGTTTTTTCGACATGTGGATTTTTGCGGTAAAACGGGATTACCGTGGTCCGTTTCAACATCCCATCGCTGGAGAGTGGTGCACCATGGTACTGTTCCGTTTCAAATCCATGCACGCACTTCGAAAAGTCGCACGACTCTGTTTCGCCATTTCGGACGGATGTTGCACCTTGCACCGTGGATGTTGCACCCTGTAGATATCGATTATTCGGACGGCCATAACTTCTGGCTCGTTTAGAGTTACGGGAGCCATAACCTGTCAAAACAAAAGCCTCGATGAGTTCTACGGCTTTGACAGCTTTCAGCCATCAATGGATATATTAATGCCCAAAAAGGACAACCCGAATCTCAATCGGGTCTCGCAAGTTTTTTACCCTTCGTTTTTTCGACACGTGGATTTTTACGGCAAAACGGGATTACCGTGGCTGGTCTTCGATTTACCATCGCTGGAGAGTGGTGCACCATGGTACTGTTCCATTTCAAATGCATGAACGTATTTCTAAAAGTCGTACGACACTGTTTCGCCATTTCGGACGGATGTTGCACGTTGCACCGTGGATGTTGCACCCTGTAGATATCGATTATTCGGACGGCCATAACTTCTGGCTCGTTTATAGTTACGCGAGCCATAACCTATCAAAACGAAGGCCTCGATGAGTTCTACGGCTTTGTCAGCTTTCAGCCGTCAACGGATAGATTAATGCCCAAAAAGGACAACCCGAATCATAATCGGGTCTCGTAAGTTTTTTATCCTTCATTTTTTCGACACGTGGATTTTTACGGTAAAACGGGATTACCGTGGCCCGTCTTCGACTTCCCATCGCTACAGAGTGGTGCACCATGGTACTGTTCCATTTTAAATCCATGCACGCATTTCTCAAAGTCATACGGCACTGTTTTGCCATTTCGGACGGATGTTACACCTTGCACCGTGGATGTTGCACCCTGTAAATGTCGATTATTCGGACGGCCATAACTTCTGGCTCGTTTAGAGTTACGGGAGCCATAACCTGTCAAAATGAAGGTCTCGATGAGTTCTACGGCGTTGATAGCTTTCAGCCATCAACGGATAGATTAATGCCCAAAAAGGACAACCCGAATCTCAATCGGGTCTCGTAAGTTTTTTACCCTTCGTTTTTTCGACACGTGGATTTTTACGGTAAAACGGGATTACCGTGGCCCGTCTTCGACTTCCCATCGCTGAAGAGTGATGCACCATGGTACTGTTCCGTTTTAAATCCATGCATGCATTTCTAAAAGTCGTACGGCACTGTTTCTCCATTTCGAACGGATGTTGCACCTTGCACCGTGGATGTTGCATCCTGTAGATGTCGATTATTCGGACGGCCATAACTTCTGGCTCGTTTAGAGTTACGGGAGCCATAACCTATCAAAACGAAGGCCTCAATGAGTTCTACAGTTTTGACAGCTTTCAGCCGTCAACGGATAGATTAGTGCCCAAAAAGGACAACCCGAATCTCAATCGCGTCTCGTAAGTTTTTTACCCTTCCTTTTTTTGACACGTGGATTTTTACGGTAAAACGGGACTACCGTGGCCCGTCTTCGACTTCCCATCACTGGAGAGCCGTGCACCATGGTACTGTTTCGTTTCAAATCCATGCACGCATTTCTAAAAGTCATACGGCACTGTTTCGCCATTTCGGACGGATATTGCACCTTGCACCATGGATGTTGCACCCTATAGATATCGATTATTTGGACGGCCATAACTTCTGGCTTGTTTAGAGTTACGGGAGACATTACCTGTCAAAACGAAGACCTCGATGAGTTCTACGGCTTTGACAGCTTTCAGCCGTCAACGGATAGATTAATGACAAAAAAGGACAACCCGAATCTCAATCGGGTCTCGTAAGTGTTTTACCCTTCGTTTTTTGGACACGTGGATTTTTACGGTAAAACGGGATTACGGTGGCTGGTCTTCGATTTACCATCGCTGGAGAGTGGTGCACCATGGTACTATTCCGTTTCAAATCCATGCACGCATTTCTAAAATTCGTACGGCACTGTTTCGCCATTTCGAACGGATGTTGCACCTTGCACCGTGGATGTTGCACCCTGTAGATATCGATTATTCGGACGGCCATAACTTCTGGCTCGTTTAGAGTTACGGGAGCCATAAGTTGTCAAAAAGAAGGCCTCGATGAGTTCTACGGGTTTGACAGCTTTCAACCGTCAACGGATAGATTAATGCCCAAAAAGGACAACCCGAATCTCAATCGGGTCTCGTAAGTTTTTACCCTTCGTTTTTTTGACACGTGGATTTTTACTGTAAAACGAGATTACCGTGGCCCATCTTCGACTTCCCATCGCTGAAGAGTGGTGCACCATGGTACTGTTCCGTTTCAAATCCATGCACGCATTTCTAAAAGTCGTACGGCACTGTTTCGCCATTTCGGACGGATGTTGCACCCTGTAGATATCGATTATTCGGACGGCCATAACTTCTGGCTTGTTTAGAGTTACGGGAGCCATAACCTGTCAAAACGAAGGCCTCGATGAGTTCTACGGTTTTGACAGCTTTCAGCCGTTAACAGATAGATTAATGCCCAAAAAGGACAACCCAAATCTCAATCGGGTCTCGTAAGTTTTTTACCCTTCGTTTTTTCGACACGTGGATTTTTACGGTAAAATGGGATTACGGTGCCCCGTCTTCGACTTCCCATCGCTGAAGAGTGGTGCACCATGGTACCGTTCCGTTTCAAATCCATGCACGCATTTCTAAAGGTCGTACGGCACTGTTTCGCCATTTCGGACGGATGTTGCACCTTGCACCGTGGATGTTGCACCCTGTAGATATCGATTATTCGGACGGCCATAACTTCTGGCTCGTTTAGAGTTACGGGAGCCATAACCTGTCAAAACGAAGGCCTCGATGATTTCTACGTCTTTGACAGCTTTAAGCCGTCAACGGAGAGATTAATGCCCAAAAAGGACAACCCGAATCTCAATCGGGTCTCGTAAGTTTTTTACCCTTCGTTTTTTCGAAACGTGGATTTTTACGGTAAAACGAGGATTATTGTGGCTGGTATTTGATTTACCATCGCTGGAGAGTGGTGTACCATGGTACTGTTCCGTTTCAAATCCATGCACGCATTTCGAAAAGTCGTGCGGCACTGTTTCGCCGTTTCGGACGGATGTTGCACCTTGCACCGTGGATGTTGCACCTTGTATATATCGATTATTCGGACGGCTATAACTTCTGGCCCGTTTAGAGTTACGGGAGCCATAACCTGTCAAAACGAAGGCCTCGATAAGTTCTACGGCTTTGACGGCTTTCAGCCATCAACGGATAGATTAATGCCCAAAAAGCACAACCCGAATCTAAATCGGGTCTCGTAAGTTTTTTACCCTTCGTTTTTTCGACACGTGGATTTTTACGGTAAAACGGGATTACCGTGGCCCGTCTTCGACTTTCCATCGCTAGAGAGTGGTGCACCATGGTACAGTTCCGTTTCAAATCCATGCACGCATTTCTAAAAGTCGTACGGCACTGTTTCGCCATTTCGGACGGATGTTGACCTTGCACCGTGGATGTTACACCCTGTAGATATTGATTATTCGGACGGCCATAATTTCTGGCTCGTTTAGAGTTACGGGAGCCATAACCTGTCAAAACGAAGGCCTCGATGAGTTCTACGGCTTTGACAGCTTTCAGCCGTCAACGGATAGATTAATGCCCAAAACGGTCAACCCGAATCTCAATCGGGTCTCGTAAGTTTTTTACCCTTCGTTTTTTTGACACGTGGATTTTTACGGTAAAACGGGATTACGGTGGCTGGTCTTCGATTTACCATCGCTGGAGAGTGGTGCACCATGGTACTGTTCCGTTTCAAATCCATGCACGCATTTTTAATGGTCGTACGACACTGTTCGGCATTTCGGACGGATGTTGCACCTTGCACCGTGGATGTTGCACCCTGTAGATATCGATTATTCGGACGGCTATAACTTCTGGCTCGTTTAGATTTACGGGAGCCATAACCTGTCAAAACAAAGGCCTCGATGAGTTCTACGGCTTTGACTGCTTTCAGCCGTCAACGGATAGATTAATGCCCAAAAAGGACAACCCGAATCTCAATCGGGTCTCGTAAGTTTTTTACCCTTCGTTTTTTCGACACGTGGATGTTTACGGTAAAACGGGATTACGGTGCCCCGTCTTCGACTTCCCATCGCTGAAGAGTGGTGCACCATGGTACTGTTCCGTTTCAAATCCATGCATGCATTTCTAAAGGTCGTACGGCACTGTTTCGCCATTTCGGACGGATGTTGCACCTTGCACCGTGGATGTTGCACCCTGTAGATATCGATTATTCGGACGACCATAACTTCTGGCTCGTTTAGAGTTACGGGAGCCATATCCTGTCAAAACGAAGGCCTCGATAAGTTCTTCGTCTTTGATAGCTTTCAGCATCAACGGATAGATTAATGCCCAAAAAGGACAACCCGAATCTCAATCGGGTCTCGTTAGTTTTTTACCATTCGTTTTTTCGACACGTGGATTTTTACGGTAAAACGAGGATTACGGTGGCTGGTCTTCTATTTACCATCGCTGGAGAGTGGTGCACCATGGTACTATTCCGTTTCAAATCCATGCATGCATTTCTAAAAGTTGCACGGCACTGTTTCGCCATTTTGGACGGATGTTGCACCTTGCACCGTGGATGTTGCACCTTGTCGATATCGATTATTCGGACGGCTGTAACTTCTGGCTCGTTTAGAGTTACGGGAGCCATAACCTGTAAAAACGAAGCCCTTGATAAGTTCTACGGCTATGACAGCTTTCAGATGTCAACGGATAGATTAATGCCCAAAAAGGACAACCCGAATCTCAATCGGGTCTCGTAAGTTTTTTACCCTTCGTTTTTTCGACACGTGGATTTTTACGGTAAAACGGGATTACGGTGCCCCGTCTTCGACTTCCCATCGCTGAAGAGTGGTGCACTATGATACTGTTCCGTTTCAAATCCATGCACGCATTTCTAAAGGTCGTACGGCACTGTTTTGCCATTTCGGACGGATGTTGCACCTTGCACCGTGGATGTTGCACCTTGTAGATATCGATTATTCGGACGGCTGTAACTTCTGGCTCGTTTAGAGTTACGGGAGCCATAACCTGTCAAAACGAAGCCCTTGATAAGTTCTACGGCTATGACAGCTTTTAGACGTCAACGGATAGATTAATGCCCAAAAAGGACTACCCGAATCTCAATCGGGTCTCGTAAGTTTTTTACCCTTCGTTTTTTCGACACGTGGATTTTTACGGTAAAACGGGATTACGGTAACCCGTCTTCGACTTCCCATCGCTGAAGAGTGGTGCACTATGGTACTGTTCCGTTTCAAATCCATGCACGCATTTCTAAAGGTCGTACGACACTGTTTCGCCATTTCGGACGGATGTTGCACCTTGCACCGTGGATGTTGCACCCTGTAGATGTCGATTATTCGGACGGCCATAACTTCTGGCTCGTTTAGAGTTACGGGAGCCATAACCTGTCAAAACGAAGGCCTTGATGAGTTCTACGGCTTTGACAACTTTCAGCCGTCAACAGATAGATTAATGCCCAAAAAGGACAAACCGAATCTCAATCGGGGCTCGTAAGTTTTTTACCATTCGTTTTTTCGACACGTGGATTTTTATGGTAAAACGGGACTACCGTGGCCCGTCTTCGACTTCCCATCGCTGGAGAGTGGTGCACCATGGTACTGTTCCGTTTCAAATCCATGCACGCATTTCGAAAAGTCGCACGACACTGTTTCGCCATTTCGGACGGATGTTGCACCTTGCACCGTGGATGTTGCACCCTGTAGATATCGATTATTCGGACGGCCATAACTTCTGGCTCGTTTAGAGTTACGGGAGCCATAACCTGTCAAAACGAAAGCTTCAACGAGTTCTACGGCTTTGATAGCATTCAGCCGTCAATGGATATATTAATGCCCAAAAAGGACAACCCGAATCTCAATCGGGTCTCGTAAGTTTTTTACCCTTCGTTTTTTCGACACGTGGATTTTTACGGCAAAACTGGATTACCGTGGCTGGTCTTCGATTTACCATCGCTGTAGAGTGGTGCACCATGGTACTGTTCCATTTCAAATGCATGAACGTATTTCTGAAAGTCGTACGACACTGTTCCGCCATTTCGGACGGATGTTGCACCTTGCACCGTGGATGTTGCACCCTGTAGATATCGATTATTCGGACGGCCATAACTTCTGGCTCGTTTAGAGTTACAGGAGCCATAACCTATCAAAACGAAGGCCTCGATGAGTTCTATGGCTTTGTCAGCTTTCAGCCATCAACGGATAGATTAATGCCCAAAAAGGACAATCCGAATCTCAATCGGGTCTCGTAAGTTTTTTAACTTCGTTTTTTCGACACGTGGATTTTTACGGTAAAACGGGATTACCTTGGTCCATCTTCGACTTCCCATCGCTGGAGAGTGCTGCACCATGGTACTGTTCCGTTTCAAATCCATGCATGCATTTCTAAAAGTCATACGGCACTGTTTCGCCATTACGGACGGATGTTGCACCTTGCACAGTGGATGTTGCACACTGTAGATATCGATTATTCGGACGGCCATAACTTCTGCCTCGTTAAGAGTTACGGGAGCCATAACCTGTCAAAACGAAGGCCTCGATGATTTTTACGGCTTTGACCGCTTTCAGCCGTCAACGGATAGATTAATGCCCAAAACAGACAACCCGAATCTCAATCGGGTCTCGTAAGTTTTTTACCCTTCGTTTTTTCGACACGTGGATTTTTACGGTAAAACGGGATTACCGTGGCTGGTCTTCGATTTACCATCGCAGGAGAGTGGTGCACTATGATACTGTTCCGTTTCAAATGCATGCTCCCATTTCGAAAAGTCGTACGGCACTGTTTCGTCGTTTCGGACGGATGTTGCACCTTGCACCGTGGATGTTGCACCCTGTAGATATCGATTATGCGGACGGCTATAACTTCTGGCTCGTTTAGAGTTACGGGAGCCATAACCAGTCAAAACGAAGGCCTCGATGAGTTCTACGGCTTTGACAGCTTTCAGCCATCAACGGATAGATTAATGCACAAAAAGGACAACCCGAATCTCAATCGGGTCTCGTAAGTTTTTTACCCTTCGTTTTTGCGACACGTGGAGTTTTGCAGTAAAACGGGATTACCGTGGCCCGTCTTCGACTTCCCATCGCTGGAGAGTGGTGCACCATGGTACTGTTCCGTTTTAAATCCATGCACGCATTTCTAAAAGTCATACGGCACTGTTTTGCCATTTCGGACGGATGTTGCACCTTGCACCGTGGATGTTGCACCCTGTAGATGTCGATTATTCGGACGGCCATAACTTCTGGCTCGTTTAGAGTTACGGGGCCATAACCTGTCAAAACGAAGGCCTTGATGAGTTCTATGGCTTTGACAGCTTTCAGCCGTCAACGGATAGATTAATGCCCAAAAAGGACAACCCGAATCTCAATCGGGTCTCGTATGTTTTTTACCCTTCGTTTTTTCGACACGTGGATTTTTACGGTAAAATGGGATTACGGTGCCCCGTCTTCGACTTCCCATCGCTGAAGAGTGGTGAACCATGGTACCGTTCCGTTTCAAATCCATGCACGCATTTCTAAAGGTCGTACGGCACTGTTTCGCCATTTCGGACGGATGTTGCACCTTGCACCGTGGATGTTGCACCCTGTAGATATCGATTATACGGACGGCCATAACTTCTGGCTCGTTTAGAGTTACGGGAGCCATATGATGTCAAAACGAAGGCCTCGATAAGTTCTTCGTCTTTGACAGCTTTCAGCCGTCAACGGATAGATTGATGCCCAAAAAGGATAACCCGAATCTCAATCGGGTCTCGTAAGTTTTTTACCCTTCGTTTTTTCGACACGTGGATTTCTGCGGTAAAACGGGATTACCGTGGTCCGTTTCAACTTCCCATCGCTGGAGAGTGGTGCACCATGGTACTGTTCCGTTTCAAATCCATGCATGCATTTCGAAAAGTCGCACGGCACTTTTTCGCCATTTCGGACGGATGTTGCACCTTGCACCGTGGATGTTGCACCCTGTAGATATCGATTATTCGGACGGCCATAACTTCTGGCTCGTTTAGAGTTACGGGAGCCATAACCTGTCAAAACAAAAGCCTCGATGAGTTCTACGGCTTTGACAGCTTTCAGCCATCAATGGATATATTAATGCCCAAAAAGGACAACCCGAATCTCAATCGGGTCTCGCAAGTTTTTTACCCTTCGTTTTTTCGACACGTGGATTTTTACGGCAAAACGGGATTACCGTGGCTGGTCTTCGATTTACCATCGCTGGAGAGTGGTGCACCATGGTAATGTTCCATTTCAAATGCATGAACGTATTTCTAAAAGTCGTACGACACTGTTTCGCCATTTCGGACGGATGTTGCACCTTGCACCGTGGATGTTGCACCCTGTAGATATCGATTATTCGGACGGCCATAACTTCTGGCTCGTTTATAGTTACGGGAGCCATAACCTATCAAAACGAAGGCCTCGATGAGTTCTACGGCTTTGTCAGCTTTCAGCCGTCAACGGATAGATTAATGCCCAAAAAGGACAACCCGAATCATAATCTGGTCTCGTAAGTTTTTTATCCTTCGTTTTTTCGACACGTGGATTTTTACGGTAAAACGGGATTACCGTGGCCCGTCTTCGACTTCCCATCGCTACAGAGTGGAGCACCATGGTACTGTTCCATTTCAAATCCATGGACGCATTTCTAAAGGTCGTACGGCACTGTTTTGCCATTTCGGACGGATGTTGCACCTTGCACCGTGGATGTTGCACCCTGTAGATATCGATTATTCGGACGGCCATAACTTCTGGCTCGGTTAGACTTACGGGAGCCATAACCTGTAAATATGAAGGCCTCGACGAGTTCCACGGTTTTGACAGCTTTCAGCCGTCAACGAATAGATTAATACCCAAAAAGGACAACCCGAATCTCAATCGGGTCTCGTAAGTTTTTTACCCTTCGTTTTTTCGACACGTGGATTTTTACGGTAAAACGGGATTACCGTGGCCCGTCTTCGACTTCCCATCGCTGAAGAGTGATGCACCATGGTACTGTTCCGTTTTAAATCCATGCATACATTTCTAAAAGTCGTACGACACTGTTTCTCCATTTCGGACGGATGTTGCACCTTGCACCGTGGATGTTGCACCCTGTAGATGTCGATTATTCGGACGGCCATAACTTCTGGCTCGTTTAGAGTTACGGGAGCCATAACCTGTCAAAACGAAGGCCTTGATGAGTTCTACGGCTTTGACAGCTTTCAGCCGTCAACGGATAGATTAGTGCCCAAAAAGGACAAACCGAATCTCAATCGGGGCTCGTAAGTTTTTTACCCTTCGTTTTTTCGACACGTGGATTTTTATGGTAAAACGGGACTACCGTGGCCCGTCTTCGACTTCCCATCGCTGGAGAGTGGTGCACCATGGTACTGTTCCGTTTCAAATCCATGCACGCATTTCGAAAAGTCGCACGACACTGTTTCGCCATTTCGGACGGATGTTGCACCTTGCACCGTGGATGTTGCACCCTGTAGATATCGATTATTCGGACGGCCATAACTTCTGGCTCGTTTAGAGTTACGGGAGCCATAACCTGTCAAAACGAAAGCTTCAACGAGTTCTACGGCTTTGATAGCATTCAGCCGTCAATGGATATATTAATGCCCAAAAAGGACAACCCGAATCTCAATCGGGTCTCGTAAGTTTTTTACCCTTCGTTTTTTCGACACGTGGATTTTTACGGCAAAACTGGATTACCGTGGCTGGTCTTCGATTTACCATCGCTGTAGAGTGGTGCACCATGGTACTGTTCCATTTCAAATGCATGAACGTATTTCTGAAAGTCGTACGACACTGTTCCGCCATTTCGGACGGATGTTGCACCTTGCACCGTGGATGTTGCACCCTGTAGATATCGATTATTCGGACGGCCATAACTTCTGGCTCGTTTAGAGTTACGAGAGCCATAACCTATCAAAACGAAGGCCTCGATGAGTTCTATGGCTTTGTCAGCTTTCAGCCATCAACGGATAGATTAATGCCCAAAAAGGACAATCCGAATCTCAATCGGGTCTCGTAAGTTTTTTAACTTCGTTTTTTCGACACGTGGATTTTTACGGTAAAACGGGATTACCTTGGTCCATCTTCGACTTCCCATCGCTGGAGAGTGCTGCACTATGGTACTGTTCCGTTTCAAATCCATGCATGCATTTCTAAAAGTCATACGGCACTGTTTCGCCATTACGGACGGATGTTGCACCTTGCACAGTGGATGTTGCACACTGTAGATATCGATTATTCGGACGGCCATAACTTCTGCCTCGTTAAGAGTTACGGGAGCCATAACCTGTCAAAACGAAGGCCTCGATGATTTTTACGGCTTTGACCGCTTTCAGCCGTCAACGGATAGATTAATGCCCAAAACAGACAACCCGAATCTCAATCGGGTCTCGTAAGTTTTTTACCCTTCGTTTTTTCGACACGTGGATTTTTACGGTAAAACGGGATTACCGTGGCTGGTCTTCGATTTACCATCGCAGGAGAGTGGTGCACTATGATACTGTTCCGTTTCAAATGCATGCTCGCATTTCGAAAAGTCGTACGGCACTGTTTCATCGTTTCGGACGGATGTTGCACCTTGCACCGTGGATGTTGCACCCTGTAGATATCGATTATGCGGACGGCTATAACTTCTGGCTCGTTTAGAGTTACGGGAGCCATAACCAGTCAAAACGAAGGCCTCGATGAGTTCTACGGCTTTGACAGCTTTCAGCCATCAACGGATAGATTAATGCACAAAAAGGACAACCCGAATCTCAATCGGGTCTCGTAAGTTTTTTACCCTTCGTTTTTGCGACATGTGGATTTTTGCAGTAAAACGGGATTACCGTGGCCCGTCTTCGACTTCCCATCGCTGGAGAGTGGTGCACCATGGTACTGTTCCGTTTTAAATCCATGCACGCATTTCTAAAAGTCATACGGCACTGTTTTGCCATTTCGGACGGATGTTGCACCTTGCACCGTGGATGTTGCACCCTGTAGATGTCGATTATTCGGACGGCCATAACTTCTGGCTCGTTTAGAGTTACGGGGCCATAACCTGTCAAAACGAAGGCCTTGATGAGTTCTATGGCTTTGACAGCTTTCAGCCGTCAACGGATAGATTAATGCCCAAAAAGGACAACCCGAATCTCAATCGGGTCTCGTATGTTTTTTACCCTTCGTTTTTTCGACACGTGGATTTTTACGGTAAAATGGGATTACGGTGCCCCGTCTTCGACTTCCCATCGCTGAAGAGTGGTGAACCATGGTACCGTTCCGTTTCAAATCCATGCACGCATTTCTAAAGGTCGTACGGCACTGTTTCGCCATTTCGGACGGATGTTGCACCTTGCACCGTGGATGTTGCACCCTGTAGATATCGATTATACGGACGGCCATAACTTCTGGCTCGTTTAGAGTTACGGGAGCCATATGATGTCAAAACGAAGGCCTCGATAAGTTCTTCGTCTTTGACAGCTTTCAGCCGTCAACGGATAGATTGATGCCCAAAAAGGATAACCCGAATCTCAATCGGGTCTCGTAAGTTTTTTACCCTTCGTTTTTTCGACACGTGGATTTCTGCGGTAAAACGGGATTACCGTGGTCCGTTTCAACTTCCCATCACTGGAGAGTGGTGCACCATGGTACTGTTCCGTTTCAAATCCATGCATGCATTTCGAAAAGTCGCACGGCACTTTTTCGCCATTTCGGACGGATGTTGCACCTTGCACCGTGGATGTTGCACCCTGTAGATATCGATTATTCGGACGGCCATAACTTCTGGCTCGTTTAGAGTTACGGGAGCCATAACCTGTCAAAACAAAAGCCTCGATGAGTTCTACGGCTTTGACAGCTTTCAGCCATCAATGGATATATTAATGCCCAAAAAGGACAACCCGAATCTCAATCGGGTCTCGCAAGTTTTTTACCCTTCGTTTTTTCGACACGTGGATTTTTACGGCAAAACGGGATTACCGTGGCTGGTCTTCGATTTACCATCGCTGGAGAGTGGTGCACCATGGTAATGTTCCATTTCAAATGCATGAACGTATTTCTAAAAGTCGTACGACACTGTTTCGCCATTTCGGACGGATGTTGCACCTTGCACCGTGGATGTTGCACCCTGTAGATATCGATTATTCGGACGGCCATAACTTCTGGCTCGTTTATAGTTACGGGAGCCATAACCTATCAAAACGAAGGCCTCGATGAGTTCTACGGCTTTGTCAGCTTTCAGCCGTCAACGGATAGATTAATGCCCAAAAAGGACAACCCGAATCATAATCTGGTCTCGTAAGTTTTTTATCCTTCGTTTTTTCGACACGTGGATTTTTACGGTAAAACGGGATTACCGTGGCCCGTCTTCGACTTCCCATCGCTACAGAGTGGAGCACCATGGTACTGTTCCATTTCAAATCCATGGACGCATTTCTAAAGGTCGTACGGCACTGTTTTGCCATTTCGGACGGATGTTGCACCTTGCACCGTGGATGTTGCACCCTGTAGATATCGATTATTCGGACGGCCATAACTTCTGGCTCGGTTAGACTTACGGGAGCCATAACCTGTAAATATGAAGGCCTCGATGAGTTCCACGGTTTTGACAGCTTTCAGCCGTCAACGGATAGATTAATACCCAAAAAGGACAACCCGAATCTCAATCGGGTCTCGTAAGTTTTTTACCCTTCGTTTTTTCGACACGTGGATTTTTACGGTAAAACGGGATTACCGTGGCCCGTCTTCGACTTCCCATCGCTGAAGAGTGATGCACCATGGTACTGTTCCGTTTTAAATCCATGCATGCATTTCTAAAAGTCGTACGGCACTGTTTCTCCATTTCGAACGGATGTTGCACCTTGCACCGTGGATGTTGCATCCTGTAGATGTCGATTATTCGGACGGCCATAACTTCTGGCTCGTTTAGAGTTACGGGAGCCATAACCTATCAAAACGAAGGCCTCAATGAGTTCTACAGTTTTGACAGCTTTCAGCCGTCAACGGATAGATTAGTGCCCAAAAAGGACAACCCGAATCTCAATCGCGTCTCGTAAGTTTTTTACCCTTCCTTTTTTCGACACGTGGATTTTTACGGTAAAACGGGACTACCGTGGCCCGTCTTCAACTTCCCATCACTGGAGAGCGGTGCACCATGGTACTGTTTCGTTTCAAATCCATGCACGCATTTCTAAAAGTCATACGGCACTGTTTCGCCATTTCGGACGGATATTGCACCTTGCACCATGGATGTTGCACCCTATAGATATCGATTATTCGGACGGCCATAACTTCTGGCTTGTTTAGAGTTACGGGAGACATTACCTATCAAAACGAAGACCTCGATCAGTTCTACGGCTTTGACAGCTTTCAGCCGTCAACGGATAGATTAATGACAAAAAAGGACAACCCGAATCTCAATCGGGTCTCATAAGTGTTTTACCCTTCGTTTTTTCGACACGTGGATTTTTACGGTAAAACGGGATTACGGGGGCTGGTCTTCGATTTACCATCGCTGGAGAGTGGTGCACCATGGTACTATTCCGTTTCAAATCCATGCACGCATTTCTAAAATTCGTACGGCACTGTTTCGCCATTTCGAACGGATGTTGCACCTTGCACCGTGGATGTTGCACCCTGTAGATATCGATTATTCAGACGGCCATAACTTCTGGCTCGTTTAGAGTTACGGGAGCCATAAGTTGTCAAAAAGAAGGCCTCGATGAGTTCTACGGGTTTGACAGCTTTCAACCGTCAACGGATAGATTAATGCCCAAAAAGGACAACCCGAATCTCAATCGGGTCTCGTAAGTTTTTACCCTTCGTTTTTTTGACACGTGGATTTTTACTGTAAAACGAGATTACCGTGGCCCATCTTCGACTTCCCATCGCTGAAGAGTGGTGCACCATGGTACTGTTCCGTTTCAAATCCATGCACGCATTTCTAAAAGTCGTACGGCACTGTTTCGCCATTTCGGACGGATGTTGCACCCTGTAGATATCGATTATTCGGACGGCCATAACTTCTGGCTTGTTTAGAGTTACGGGAGCCATAACCTGTCAAAACGAAGGCCTCGATGAGTTCTACGGTTTTGACAGCTTTCAGCCGTTAACAGATAGATTATTGCCCAAAAAGGACAACCCGAATCACAACGGGTCTCGTAAGTTTTTTACCCTTCGTTTTTTTGACACGTGGATTTTTACGGTAAAACAGGATTACCGTGGCCCATCTTCGACTTCCCATCGCTGAAGAGTGGTGCACCAAGGTACTGTTCCATTTCAAATTCATGCACGCATTTCTAAAAGTCGTACGGCACTGTTTCGCCATTTCGGATGGATGTTGCACCTTGCACCGTGGATGTTGCACCCTGTAGATATCGATTATTCGGACGGCCATAACTTCTGGCTCGTTTAGAGTTACGGAAGCCATAACCTGTCAAAACGAAGGCCTCGATGTAGTTCTACGGCTTTGATAGCTTTCAGCCGTCAACGGATAGATTAATGCCCAAAAAGGACAACCCGAATCTCAATCGGGTCTCGTAAGTTTTTTACCCTTCGTTTTTTCGACACGTGGATTTTTACGGCAAAACGGGATTACGGTGGCTGGTCTTCGATTTGCCATCACTGGAGAGTGGTACACCATGGTACTGTTCCGTTTCAAATCCTTGCACGCATTTCTAAAAGTCGTACGACATTGTTTCTCCATGTCGGACGGATGTTGCACCATGCACCGTGGATGTTGCACCCTGTAGATATCGATTATTCGGACGGCCATAACTTCTGGCTCGTTAAGAGTTACGGGAGCCATAAACTTGAAAACGAAGACCTCGATGAGTTGTACGGCTTTGACAGCTTTTAGCCTTCAAAGGATAGATTAATGCCCAAAAGGGACAACCGAATCTCAATCGGGTCTCGTAAGTTTTTTACCCTTCGTTTTTTCGACACGTGGAGTTTTACGGTAAAACGGGATTACCGTGGCCCGTCTTCGAGTTCCCATCGCTGAAGAGTGATGCACCAGGGTAGTGTTCCATTTCAAATCCATGCACGCATTTCTAAAAGTCGTACGGCACTGTTCCTCAATTTCAGACGGATGTTGCACCTTGCACCGTGGAAGTTGCACCCTGTAGATATCGATTATTCGGACGGCCATAACTTATGGCTCGTTTAGAGTTACGGGAGCCATAACCTGTCAAAACGAAGGCCTCGATGAGTTCTACGTCTTTAACGGCTTTCATCCGTCAATGGATAGATTAATGCCCAAAAAGGACAACTCGAATCTCAATCGGGTCTCGTAAGTTTTTTACCCTTCGCTTTTTCGACACGTGGATTTTTACGGTAAAACGAGATTACGGTGGCTGGTCTTCGATTTACCATCGCTGGAGAATAGTGCACCATGGTACTGTTCCGTTTCAAATCCATGCATGCATTTCTAAAAGTCGTACGACACTATTTCGCCATGTCGGACGGATGTTGCACCTTGCACCGTGGATGTTGCACCCTGCAGATATCGATTATTCGGACGGCCATAACTTCTGGCTCGTTAAGAGTTACGGGATCCATAACCTGTCAAAACGAAGGCCTCGATGAGTTCTACGGCTTTCACGGCTTTCAGCCGTCAACGGGTAGATTAATGCCCAAAAAGGACAATCCGAATCTCAATCGGGTCTCGTAAGTTTTTTACCCTTCGTTTTTTCGACACATGGATTTTTACGGTAAAACGGGATTACGGTGGCTGGTCTTCGATTTAACATCGCTGGAGAATGGTACACCATGGTACTGTTCCGTTTCAAATCCATGCACGCATTTCTAAAAGTCGTACGGCACTGTTTCGCCATGTCGGACGGATGTTGCACCTTGCACCGTGGATGTTGCACCCTGTAGATATCGATTATTCGGACGGCCATAACTTCTGGCTCGTTAAGAGTTACGGGAGCCATAACCTGTCAAAACGAAGGCCTCGATGAGTTCTATGGCTTTGGTAGCTTTCAGCCGTCAACGGATAGATTAATGCCCAAAAAGGAGAACCCGAATCTCAATCCGGTCTCGTAAGTATTTTACCCTTCGTTTTTTCGACACGTGGATTTTTACGGTAAAACGGGATTACCGTGGCCCGTCTTCGACTTCCCATCGCTGAAGAGTGAAGCACCATGGTACTGTTCCATTTCAAATCCATGCACGCATTTCTAAAAGTCGTACGACACTGTTTCTCCATTTCGGACGGATGTTGCACCTTGCACCGTGGATGTTGTACCCTATGGATATCGATTATTCAGACGGCCATAACTTCTGGCTCGTTTAGAGTTACGGGAGCCATAACCTGTCAAAACGAAGGCCTCGATGAGTTCTACGGTTATGACAGCTTTTAGCCAACAACGGATAGATTGATGCCCAAAAAGGACAACCCGAATCTCAATCGGGTCTCGTTAGTTTTTTACCCTTCGTTTTTTTGACACATAGATTTTTACGGTAAAACGGGATTACGGTGGCTGGTCTTCGATTTACCATCGCTGGAGAGTGGTGCATCATGGTATTGTTCCGTTTCAAATCCGTGCACGCATTTCCAAAAGTCGTACGACACTGTTTCGCCATTTCGGACGGATGTTGCACCTTGCACCGTGGATGTTGCACCCTGTAGATATCGATTATTCGGACGGCCATAACTTCTGGCTCGTTTAGAGTCACGGGAGCCATAACCTGTCAAAACGAAGGCCTCGATGAGTTCTACGGCTTTGACAGCTTTCAGCCGTCAACGGATTGATTAATGCCCAAAAGGACAACCCGAATCTCAATCGGGTCTCGTAAGTTTTTTACCCTTCGTTTTTTTGACACGTGGATTTTTACGGTAAAACGGGATTACCGTGGCCCATCTTCGACTTTCCATCGCTGAAGAATGGTGCACCATGGTACTGTTCCGTTTCAAATCCATGCACGCTGTTATCCCAACTTTTGGCAAAGTTGAGATACCCAAGATTTACTAAAAATCGATGATTACTATTCATGAATATCAACCATACATTGCAGGATAACCATGGATATCGATGAATTTTGTCCGAGTCCGGATCGGGCCACAATTGATAGGACATGACAAGAGAGATCGTAGAAGTCCGCGCCTCAAATTTCAAGTCAATCCGAGGTCGTATGCTCAAGTTATGATGGATTCGATTTGAGAAAGATGGACCTTGCTCGGTTCGAACCCATTACCCCTTCACTAGTTCGAAACCATTAAGTTCGAACCCATCAGAGCAGGCACGCTGTTCGAATCCACCTGCGTTCGAATCGATAGCACAACCACGCCACACTCGAACCCATCAGGTTCGAGTCCATCTAGTTCGCATCCATCGGCCTCGACTCCATTTACTTCGAATCCATCCCACGACCTTCCTTCGTATCCATCCAACTGAAGCCACTCCATATCCTTGCTTCGAATCGATGAGGAGCACCTTCACTTCGACTCCATCAAACAAGCCCTCGACAGCCATGCCTCGAATCCATTCCCTCGAGTCCATCAAAGAAGGGTCCCATGAATCCACGTAACTGAGGGAGCTCCAACTCCATTCCTTGCTTACCTTCTAATCCCCATGGAGAAGCAACTTCGAATCGATCCACAGTTATATATTTGAATCGATTCGAATGAAGACCGGTTCCATCGATTCGAAGATAGCGAACCTTCGAATCCATCACTAGAAGCCATCAAGGAAACGCGGCTGCAAACTCGGACTCGACCCAATCAACTCGGCGAAAAACATGGATCGACTCGAAGAACGCGTGCCACGTCACAGAAGCATGGATTCGGCCCTATGGGTTCGAAGTGATCAATTCGAACGAACCCATAGGATCGATTCGAACCAAACATCGTACCGAGGAACACTAATTCGATTCGATGATAACTCTCAATCCACTGATCCAAATCCCCTGAAATTTTTACAGGAGTTCATCTACATGTCGAAGAATGTCCACGCCAAGTTTCATCACGATTGGACGATTTCTTGATCGATTCAAACCAAGGGTCGAATCGATCCCAATGTTGGCCCGGATCTCCAGGTTTCGGCCATGTGGGCCCCCTCACGTGCCAGAAGCGGTCCACCTGACTTTTAGGAGAAATATCAGCCTCCTACGCCTATAAATAGAGCCCCAGGTCATTCAGGAGAGGAGGGGATTTTCTCTTTGGCAAGATCAAGACTCTGAAGCACCAAGATTCCACCAGGCTCTTCCTTGCAATCCATTACCATCATTATACTTGAATCTCAGAGCTGTAATCCATGGTAACCCGCTGTAATCAATTGTAATCACCGAAGAACATCAATAAAAAGAGAAAACCTTTGAAGTGGACGTAGGCCGGAGATAGCTGAACCACTATAAATCATGTGTCCTACTTTATAATTCCTGTTTTGATGTTTAGATCAGTGATTTGTGTTTGAATATTGCTGATTTATATTCCAACACTGGTGCTTTCAAACACTTGGGGTTTGTGACCAATTTTGGCGCGAACACTTTGGTGCTTTCACTGAGAAGGACTAACACCCGCTACATCAGATTCAAAGTTCAGATTTAAGAGTTTGAAGACTTCCTATTCAAAAACAATGACTCGACAAACAAGACAAAGAGTTGATAGAAGCCAACAGGGAGGAAGCCAAGAAGCATCCTCAAGATCCGGAGAAGGACAAGCTTCCGTCTACATCACTAGAGACGAGATGGAAGCTATGGCTAATTCATTACGTGAAAGCATGATGAAGAGTCAACAGGAGATGCTGCAGAATTTCCTCGAACATATGAGGGCGACGAACATGCAAAACCTTGGACCAACTACAACAGCTACGAGTGCGGGGCAAGGAATCAGGATTACAGAAGCTAATGAAGGTCAGGCTCAAGACCAGAATACAGGAGTTGAAGGTGGTCAACAAGGCCTTGGGGGCAGACCCTCAGGGTCCGATACTGGGAGACCAACATACGGAGCTCAACAAGTTGGAGCCAATGCATATGCCAACGAGCCACCAGAAGAATACGTACCAGAATTCCCTTCAAGACTCGGGGGGCAGGATAGGAACTTGACAAGGGGCCAACCCTAGACGAAGACGAGAGAATGATTGGCCTGATGCGAAGAATCATGAGAGGAGGATTGCCTAGCGGAGGGCTGGAAGAAGTTAGTCGGAGTCTGTTCACTCCGAATATCCGAAACGCAAGGAACCCTCCAAAATTCAAATTGCCAGCGCTAGAACCTTATGACGGGAGATCAGACCCGACCATGCATATTACTAGATATATCAGGCACATGGAAGTACTAGGGGCATCCGAGGAAGTGATGGCACGATGCTTCCCTCTATATTTATCATATTTAGCTGCTCTATGGTTCAGACAACTGGAGACTGGATCGATAGAAACATGGAGCGAGCTTGTTGACTGCTTCATGAGACAGTTCAGGGTCCATGTGACGCGACCCAAGAGTGTAATGACTTTAGCTTCAATCAAACAAAGGACCGGAGAGTCCATAAAAGATTTCCTATTGAGATTCAATATGACAGTAACTTCTGTGGATCGCCCTGATCCATCAATGATTTTAATGGCGGCGGTGGCAGGAGTCGCGGAAGGTACCAAATTCAAAGATTCTCTAACTAAAGATCCACCGCAAGATCTTGGAGAATTCTTTCATAAAGCTGAGAAATTCATCCGATAAGAAGAATCACGAGCCGAGAGTCGGGAAATAAATACCGCGCGGAGCGAAGAAATCCCCAGAGAACAGCCTGTAGTAGACAAAGGAAAAAGGAAACAGGATGACAGACATGATGGTCCTGATAAACGGAAGAAATTCCGAGAACCAAGATTCAGGCAATGCACGGATCTGACTGCAGGCCTAGAAAGAATCTACACTGAAACTAGGGGGCAACTCCCCTATCGAAAGCCACCTATAAGGGATCCCACCGAGCGGGAGCGCAGGACTGGGTATTACTGCCTATTCCACGAGCTGGATGGGCACACTACAGATGTATGCCGCCACCTAAAGGATGAGGTGGAAGAACATGCTAGAGGTGGTAGATTGCCACAATTTGTCAGAGAACGAGCAACGGCAGCAAGACCTGAACGACTACCGCCTCCACCTAACAGGAACGATCCTGGATCAGGATCACGACTCGTCATCAACTGATTGAAGATGGCAGGGGCCAAGTCCAGGATTTGGACATTGGTCAAATAGTTTTATTTAGATTTGTTTTCAGAATAAACGTTTACTCCACTTACACATGTACGGGAACCGGAGAGATCCCTAGGCATGCTCTGAGATGGAGATAAACCGATATGCCCGGAGAGGCAATCCTTAGCTTTTTCTGATGTTTGAGATTGAACATCTAGAACTTGAATATTAAATGAATAAATTAGAACTTCTTGAAAAAAACCTTTTGACCGGAGAGTCAAGGGATGAAAATTAAATACCAATATAAACATGATCGCTTTATGACCCTACCCGGAGAGGTGGGGTCCGTAGTGCAAGAAGTGAGTTGCTTCGCCGGAGAGCGACAGGATCGACTCACTTAAGCGCTGTTTCCCCTTCACCAGAGAATGACAGGATGGGATCCAGCAAGAGCTCGGAGAGGCTATGATCGGTCCCGAACGACCAAGACATCGCTTAATGTTCAGATACACTGAACCGGAGTGCAAGAAGTGAGTTGCTTCGCCGGAGAGCGACAGGATCAACTCACTTAAGTGTTGTTTCCCCTTCACAGGAGAGTGACAGGATGGGATCCAGCAAGAGCCCGGAGAGGCTATGATCGGTCTAGAACGACCATGACATTGCTATACGTCCTAACTGGGACCAGAGTGCAGGGGATAGAAGGCAATGCCAGAGTGCAATAGGATCTTTCTATTCAATCACTAAGTCTAGAATGGACTTAGTAAGGGTTCAGAGTAGCCATTAATAGTCCGGAGAGACTACGGAACTTCACGAATGCTGATTCGGCTTCGAACAGCCATAAACTTGATTGATAATATTGCAGCTATGAATGAAACATGAATTTATTACACTTGATTTGAGACCGTTCAAAACATACCTTTTACAAAAAGACATGTTTTGGGGGGCAAAGTGTTATCCCAACTTTTGGCAAAGTTGAGATACCCAAGATTTACTAAAAATCGATGATTACTATTCATGAATAACAACCATACATTGCAGGATAACCACGGATATCGATGAATTTTGTCCGAGTCCGGATCGGGCCACAATTGATAGGACATGACAAGAGAGATCGTAGAAGTCCGCACCTCAAATTTCAAGTCAATCCGAGGTCGTATGCTCAAGTTATGATGGATTTGAGTTGAGAAAGATGGACCTTGCTCGGTTCGAACCCATCACCCCTTCACTAGTTCGAAACCATTAAGTTCGAACCCATCAGAGCAGGCACGCTGTTCGAATCCACCTGTGTTCGAATCGATAGCACAGCCACGCCACACTCGAACCCATCAGGTTCGAGTCCATCTAGTTCGCATCCATCGGCCTCGACTCCATTTACTTCGAATCCATCCCACGACCTTCCTTCGTATGCATCCAACTGAAGCCACTCCATATCCTTGCTTCGAATCGATGAGGAGCACCTTCACTTCGACTTCATCAAACAAGCCCTCGACAGCCATGCCTCGAATCCATTCCCTCGAGTCCATCAAAGAAGGTCCCATGAATCCACGTAACTGAGGGAGCTCCAACTCCATTCCTTGCTTACCTTCGAATCCCCATGGAGAAGCAACTTCGAATCGATCCATAGTCATATATTTGAATCGATTCGAATGAAGACCGGTTCCATCGATTCGAAGATAGGCGAACCTTCGAATCCATCACTAGAAGCCATCAAGGAAACGCGGCTACAAACTCGGACTCGACCTAATCAACTCGGCGAAAAACATGGATCGACTCGAAGAACGCGCGCCACATCACAGAAGCATGGATTCGACCCTATGGGTTCGAAGTGATCGATTCGAACGAACCCATAGGATCGATTCGAACCAAACATCGTACCGAGGAACACTAATTCGAATCGATGATAAGTCTCAATCCACTGATCCAAATCCCCTGAAATTTTTGCAGGAGTTCGTCTACATGTCGGAGAATGTCCACGCCAAGTTTCATCACGACTGGACGATTTCTTGATCGATTCGAACCAAGGGTCGAATCGATCCCAATGTGGGCCCGGATCTCCAGGTTTCGGCCATGTGGGCCCCCTCACGTGCCAGAAGCGGTCCACCTGACTTTTAGGAGAAATATCAGCCTCCTACGCCTATAAATAGAGCCCCAGGTCATTCAGGAGAGGAGGGGATTTTCTATTTGGCAAGATCAAGGCTCCGAAGCACCAAGATTCCACCAGGCTCTGCCTTGCATTCCATTACCATCATTATACTTGAATCTCAGAGCTGTAATCCATGGTAATCCGCTGTAATCAATTGTAATCACCGAAGAACATCAATAAAAAGAGAAAACCTTTGAAGTGGACGTAGGCCGGAGATAGCCGAACCACTATAAATCGTGTGTCCTAGTTTATAATTCCTGTTTTGCTGTTTAGATCTTTGATTTGTGTTTGAATATTGCTGATTTATATTCCAACACTGGTGCTTTCACAACACTTGGGGTTTGTGACCAATTTTGTCGCGAACACACGCATTTCTAAAAGTCGTACGGCACTGTTTCGCCATTACGGACGGATGTTGCGCCTTGCACCGTGGATGTTGCACCCTATAGATATCGATTATTTGGACGGCCATAACTTCTGGCTCGTTTAGAGTTACGGGAGCCATAACCTGTCAAAACGAAGGCCTCGACGAGTTCTACGGCTTTGACAGCTTTCAGCCATCAACGGATAGATTAATGCCAAAAAAGGACAACCGAATCTCAATCGGGTCGCGTAAGTTTTTTACCCTTCGTTTTTTCGACACGTGGATTTTTACGGTAAAACGGGATTACCGTGGCCCGTCTTCGACTTCCCATTGCTGAAGAGTGATGCACCATGGTAGTGTTCCGTTTCAAATCCTTGCACGCATTTCTAAAAGTCGTACGGCACTGTTTCTCCATTTCGGACGGATGTTGCACCTTGCACCGTGGATGTTGCACCCTGTAAATATCGATTATTCGGACGGCCATAACTTCTGGCTCGTTTAGAGTTACGGGAGCCATAACCTGTCAAAACGACGGCCTCGATGAGTTCTACGGCTTTGACGGCTTACAGTCGTCAACGGATAGATTAATGCCCAAAAAGGACAACCCGAATCTCAATCGGGTCTCGTAAGTTTTTTACCCTTCGTTTTTTCGACACGTGGATTTTTACGGTAAAACGGGATTACGGTGGCTGGTCTTCGATTTACCATCGCTGGAGAATGGTGCACCATGGTACTTTTTCTTTTCAAATCCATGCACACATTTCTAAAAGTCGTACGGCACTGTTTCGCCATTTCGGACGGATGTTGCACCTTGCACCGTGGATGTTGCACCCTGTAGATATCGATTATTCGGACGGCCATAACTTCTGGCACGTTTTGAGTTACGGGAGCCATAACCTGTCAAAACGAAGGCCTCAATGTGTTCTACGGTTATGACAGCTTTCAGCCATCAACAGATAGATTAATGCCCAAAAAGGACAACCCGAATCTCAATCGGGTCTCGTAAGTTTTTTACCCTTCGTTTTTTTGACACGTGGATTTTTACGACAAAACGGGATTACGGTGGCTGGTCTTCGATTTACCATCGCTGGAGAGTGGTGCACCATGGTACTGTTCCGTTTCAAATCCGCGCACGCATTTCTAAAAGTCGTACGGCACTGTTTCGCCATTTCGGACGGATGTTGCACCTTGCGCTGTGGATGTTGCACCCTGTAGATATCGATTATTCGGACGGCCATAACTTCTGGCTCGTTTAGATTTATGGGAGCCATAACCTATCAAAACAAAGGCCTCGATGATTCCTACGGTTTTGACAGCTTTCAGCCGTCAACGGATAGATTAATGCCCAAAATGGACAACCCGAATCTCAATCGGGTCTTGTAAGTTTTTTACCCTTCGTTTTTTTGACACGTGGATTTTTACGGTAAAACGGGATTACCGTGGCCCATCTTCGACTTCTCATCACTGAAGAGTGGTGCTCCATGGTGCTCTTCCATTTCAAATCCATGCACGCATTTCTAAAAGTCGTACGGCACTGTTTCGCCATTTCGGACGGATGTTGCACCTTGCACCGTGGATGTTACACCCTGTAGATATCGATTACTCGGACGGCCATAACTTCTGGCTCGTTTAGAGTTACAGGAGCCATAACCTGTTAAAACGAAGGCCTCGATGAGTTCTACGGCTTTGAGAGCTTTCCGCCGTCAACGGATAGATTAATGCCAAAAAGGGACAACCCGAATCTCAATCGGGTCTCCTAAGGATTTTACCCTTCGTTTTTTCGACACGTGGATTTTTACGGCAAAACGGGATTACGGTGGCTGGTCTTCGATTTACCATCGCTGGAGAGTAGTGCACCATGGTACTGTTCCGTTTCAAATCCATGCACGCATTTCTAAAGGTCGTACGGCACTGTTGCGCCATGTCGGACGGATGTTGCCCCTTGCACCGTGGATGTTGCACCCTGTAGATATCGATTATTCGGACGGCCATAACTTCTGGCTCGTTAAGATTTACGGGAGCCATAACTTGTCAAAATGAAGGCCTCGATGAGTTCTATGGCTTTGACAGCTTTCAGCCGTCCACGGATAGATTAATGCCCAAAAAGGACAACCCGAATCTCAATCGGGTCTCGTAAGTTTTTTACCCTTCGTTTTTTCGACACGTGGATTTTTACGGTAAAACGGGATTACCGTGGCCCGTCTTCGACTTCCCATCGCTGAAGAGTGATGCACCATGGTACTGTTCCATTTCAAATCCATGCATGCATTTCTAAAAGTCGTACGACACTGTTTCTCTATTTCGGACGGATGTTGCACCTTGCACCGTGGATGTTGCACCCTGTAGATATCGATTATTCGGACAGCCATAACTTCTGGCTCATTTAGAGTTACAGGAGCCATAACCTGTCAAAATGAAGGCCTCGATGAGTGCTATAGCTTTGACATCTTTCAGCCGCCAAAGGATAGATTAATGCCCAAAAAGGACAGCCCGAATCTCAATCGGGTCTCGTAAGTTTTTTACCCTTCGTTTTTTCGACACGTGGATTTTTACAGTAAAACGGGACTACCGTGGCTCGTCTTCTACTTCCATCGCTGGAGAGTGGTGCATCATGGTACTGTTCCATTTCAAATCCATGCACGTATTTCTAAAAGTCATACGACACTGTTTCGCCATTTCGGACGGATGTTGCACCTTGCACCGTGGATGTTGCACCCTGTAGATATCGATTATTCGGACGGTCATAACTTCTGGCTCGTTTATAGTTACCGGAGCCGTAACCTGTCAAAACGAAGACCTCGATGAGTTCTACGGCTTTGACAGCTTTCAGCCGTCAACGGATAGATTAATGCCCAAAAAGGACAACCCGAATCTCAATCGGGCCTCGTAAGTTTTTTACCCTTCGTTTTTATGACACGTGGATTTTTACGGTAAAACGGGATTACGGTGGCTGGTTTGCGATTTACCATCGCTGGAGAGTGGTGCACCATGGTACTGTTCCGTTTCAAATCCATGCATGCATTTCTAAAATTCGTACGGCACTGTTTCGCCATTTCGGACGGAAGTTGCACCTTGCACCGTGGATGTTGCACCCTGTAGATATCGATTATTCGGACGGCCATAACTTCTGGCTCGTTTAGAGTTACGGGAGCCATAACCTGTCAAAAGGAAGGCCTCGATGAGTTCTATGGTTTTGACAGCTTTCAGCCGTCAACGGATAGATTAATGCCCAAAAAGGACAACCCGAATCTCAATCGGGTCTCGTAAGTTTTTTACCCTTTGTTTTTCTGACACGTGGATTTTTACGGCAAAATGGGATTACCGTGGCTGGTCTTCGATTTACCATCACTGGAGAGTGGTGCACCATGGTACTGTTCCGTTTCAAATCCATGCACGCATTTCTAAATGCCGTACGACACTGTTTCTCCATTTCGGACGGATGTTGCACCCTGTAGATATCGATTATTCGGACGGGCATAACTTCTGGCTCGTATAGAGTTCGGGAGCCATAACCTGTCAAAACGAAGGCCTTGATGAGTTCTACGGCTTTGACAGCTTTCAGCCGTTTTCGACTTCCCATCGCTGAAGAGTGGTGCACCATAGTACTGTTCGGTTTCGAATCCATGCACGCATTTCAAAAAGTCGTACGACACTGTTTCGCCATTTCGGACGGATGTTGCACCTTGCACCGTGGATGTTGCACCCTGTAGATATCGATTATTCGGACGGCCATAACTTCTGGCTCGTTTAGAGTTACGGGAGCCATAACCTGTCAACACGAAGGCCTCGATGAGTTCTACGGGTTTGACAGCTTTCAGCCATCAACGGATAGATTAATGCCCAAAAAGGACAACCCGAATCTCAATCGGGTCTCGTAAGTTTTTTACCCTTCGTTTTTTCGACACGTGGATTTTTACGGCAAAACGGGATTACGGTGACTGGTCTTTGATTTACCATCGCTGGAGATTGTTGCACCATGGTACTGTTCCGTTTCAAATCCATGCATGCATTTCTAAAAGTCATACGGTATTGTTTCGCCATGTCGGACGCATGTTGCACCTTGCACCGTGAATGTTGCACCCTGTAGATATCGGTTATTCGGAAGACAATAACTTCTGGCTCGTTAAGAGTTATGGGAGCCATAACCTGTCAAAACGAAGGCCTCGATGAGTTCTACGGCTTTGATAGCTTTCAGCTATCAACGGATAGATAAATGCCCAAAAAGGACAATCCGAATCTCAATCGGGTCTCGTAAGTTTTTTACCCTTCCTTTTTTCGACACGTGGATTTTTACGGTAAAACGGGATTACCGTGGCCCGTCTTTGACTTCCCATCGCTGAAGAGTGGTGCACCATGGTACTGTTCCGTTTCAAATCCATGCACGCATTTCTAAAAGTCGTACGACAATGTTTCGCCATTTCGGACGGATGTTGCACCTTGCACCGTGGATGTTGCACCCTGTAGATATCGATTATTCGGACGGCCATAACTTCTGGCTCGTTCAGAGTTATGGGAGCCAAAACCTATCAAAATGAAGGCCTCGATGAGTTCTACGGCTTTGACAGCTTTCAAACATCAACGGATAGATTAATGCCCAAAAAGGACAACCCGAATCTCAATCGGGTCTCGTAAGTTTTTTACCCTTCGTTTTTTCGACACTAGGATTTTTACGGTAAAACGGGATTACCGTGGCCCGTCTTCGACTTCCCATCACTGGAGAGTGGTGCACCATGGTAATGTTCCGTTTCAAATACATGCACGCATTTCTAAACGTCATACGGCACTGTTTCGCCATTTTGGACGGATGTTGCACCTTGCACAGTGGATGTTGCACCCTGTAGATATCGATTATTCGGACGGGCATAGCTTCTGGCTCGTTTAGAGTTACGGGAGCCATAACCTATCAAAACGAAGGCCTCGATGAGTTTTACGGCTTTGACAGCTTTCAGCCATCAACGGATATATTAATTCCCAAAAAGGACAACCCGAATCTCAATCGAGTCTCGTAAGTTTTTTACCCTTCGTTTTTTCGACACGTGGATTTTTACGGCAAAACGGGATTACCGTGGCTAGTCTTCGATTTACCATCGCTGGAGAGTGGTGCACCATGGTACTATTCCATTTCAAATCCATGCACGCATTTCTAAAAGCCGTACGGCACTGTTTCGCCATTTCGGACGGATGTTGCACCTTGCACGTGGATGTTACACCCTGTAGATATCGATTATTCGGACGGCTATAACTTCTGGCTCGTTTAGAGTTACGGGAGCCATAACCTGTCAAAACGAAGGCCTCGATGAGTTTTACGGCTTTGACCGCTTTCAGCCGTCAACGGATAGATTAATGCCCAAAAATGACAACCCGAATCTCAATCGGGTCTCGTAAGTTTTTTACCCTTTGTTTTTTCGACACGTGGATTTTTACGGTAAAACGGGATTACCGTGGCCCGTCTTCGACTTCCCATCGCTGGAGAGTGGTGCACCATGGTACTGTTCCGTTTCAAATCCATGCACGCATTTCTAAAAGTCGTACGGCACTGTTTCGCCATTTCGGACGGATGTTGCACGTTGCACCGTGGATGTTGCACCCTGTAGATATCGATTATTCGGACGGCCATAACTTCTGGCTCGTTTAGAGTTACGGGAGCCATAACCTGTCAAAACGAAGACCTCGATGAGTTAACAACTTTCAGCCGTCAACGGATAGATTAAAGCCCAAAAAAGACAACCCGAATCTCAATCGGGTCTCGTAAGTTTTTTACCCTTCGTTTTTTCGACACGTGGGTTTTTACGGTAAAACGGGATTACCGTGGCCCGTCTTCAACTTCCCATCACTGGAGAGTGGTGCACCATGGTACTGTTCCGTTTCAAATCCATGCACGCATTTCTAAAAATCGTACGGCACTGTTGCGCCATGTCGGACGGATGTTGCACCTTGCACCGTGGATGTTGCACCCTGTAGATATCGATTATTCGGACGGCCATAACTTCTGTCTCTTTAGAGGTACGGGAGCCATAACTTGTCAAAACGAAGGCCTCGATGAGTTCTATGGTTTTGATAGCTTTCAGCCTTCAACGGAAAGATTAATGCCCAAAAAGGACAACCCGAATCTCAATCGGGTCTCGTAAGTTTTTTACCCTTTGTTTTTTCGACACGTGGATTTTTACGGTAAAACGGGACTACCGTGGCCCGTCTTTGACTTCCCATCGCTGAAGAGTGATGCACCATGGTACTGTTCCGTTTCAAATCCATGCACTCATTTCTAAAAGTCGTACGGCACTGTTTCGCCATTTCGGACGGATGTTTCACCTCGCACCCTGGATGTTGCACCCTGTAGATATCGATTATTCGGACGACCATAACTTCTGGCTCGTTTAGACTTACGGGAGCCATAACCTGTCAAATCGAAGGCCTTTATGAGTTCTATGGATTTGAAAGCTTTCAGTCGTCAACGGATAGATTAATACCCAAAAAGGACAACCCGAATCTCAATCGGGTCTCGTAAGTTTTTTACCCTTCGTTTTTTCGACACGTCGATTTTTACGGTAAAACGGGATTACGGTGGCTGGTCTTCGATTTACCATCGCTGGAGAGTAGTGCACTATGGTACTGTTCCATTTCAAATCCATGCTCGCATTTCTAAAAGTCTTACGGCACTGTTTTGCCATGTCGGACGGATGCTGCACCTTGCACCGTGGATGTTGCACCCTGTAGATATCGATTATCCGGATGGCCATAACTTCTGGCTCGTTAAGAGGAACGGGAGCCATAACCTGTCAAAACGAAGGCCTCGATGAGTTCTACGGCTTTGATAGCTTTCAGCCGTCAACGGATAGATTAATGCCCAAAAAGGAACACCCGAATCTCAATCGGGTGTCGTAAGTTTTTTACCCTTTGTTTTTTTGACACGTGGATTTTTACGGTAAAACGGGACTACCGTGGCCCGTCTTCGACTTCCCATCGCTGAAGAGTGATGCACCATGGTACTGTTCCGTTTCAAATCCATGCACGCATTTCTAAAAGTCGTACGGCACTGTTTCTCCATTTCGGACGGACGTTGCACCTTGCACCGTGGATGTTGCACCCTGTAGATATCGATTATTCGGACGGCCATAACTTCTGGCTCGTATAGAGTTACTGGAGCCATAACCAGTCAAAACGAAGGTCTCGATGAATTCTACGGCTTTGACAGCTTTCAGCCATCAGTGGATAGATTAATTCCCAAAAAGGAGAACCCGAATCTCAATCGGGTCTCGTAAGTTTTTACCCTTCGTTTTTTCGACACGTGGATTTTTACGGTAAAACGGGATTACGGTGGCTGGTCTTCGATTTAACATCGCTGGAGAGTGGTGCACCATGGTACTGTTCCGTTTCAAATCCAAGTTCGCATTTCTAAAAGTCGTGCGGCACTGTTTCGCCATTTCGGACGGATGTTGCACCTTGCGCTGTGGATGTTGCACCCTGTAGATATCGATTATTCGGACGGCCATAACTTCTGGCTCGTTTTGATTTACGAGAGCCATAGCCCGTCAAAACGAAGGCCTAGATGAGTTCTACGGTGTTGACAGCTTTCAGCCGTCAACGGATAGATTAATGCCCAAAAAGAACAACCCGAATCTCAATCGGGTCTCGTAAGTTTTTTACCCTTCGTTTTTTTGACACGTGGATTTTTACGGTAAAACGGGATTACCGTGGCCCATCTTCGACTTCTCATCACTGAAGAGTGGTGCTCCATGGTACTCTTCCGTTTCAAATCCATCCGCGCATTTCTAAAAGTCGTACGGCACTGTTTCGCCATTTCGGACGGATGTTGCACCTTGCACCGTGGATGTTGCACCCTGTAGATATCGATTATTCGGACGGCCAGAACTTCTGGCTCGTTTAGAGTTACGGGAGCCATAACCATTTAAAACGAAGGCCTCGATGAGTTCTATGACTTTGACAGCTTTCAGTCGTCGATGGATAGATTAATGCCCAAAAAGGACAACCCGAATCTCAATCGGGTGTCGTAAGTTTTTTACCCTTCGTTTTTTCGACACGCGGATTTTTACGGAAAAACGGAATTACGGTGGCTGGTCTTCGATTTACCATCGCTGGAGAGTAGTGCACCATGGTACTGTTCCGTTTCAAATCCATGCACGCATTTCTAAAAGTCGTACGGCACTGTTTCGCCATGTCGGACGGATGTTGCACCTTGCACCGTGGATGTTGCACCCTGTAGATATCGATTATTCGGACGGCCATAACTTCTGGCTCGTTCAGAGTTACGGGAGCCATAACCTGTCAAAATGAAGGCCTCGATGAGTTTTACGCTTTGACAGCTTTCAAACATCAACGGATAGATTAATGCCCAAAAAGGACAACCCGAATCTCAATCGGGTCTCGTAAGTTTTTTACCCTTCGTTTTTTCGACACGTGGATTTTTACGGTAAAACGGGATTACCGTGGCCCGTCTTCGACTTCCCATCGCTGAAGAGTGATGCACCATGGTATTGTTCCGTTTCAAATCCATGCACGCATTTCTAAAAGTCGTCCAGCACTGCTTCGCCATTTCGGACGGATGTTTCACCTTGCACCGTGGATGTTGCACCCTGTAGATATCGATTATTTGGACGGCTATAACTTCTGGCTCGTTTAGAGTTACCGGAGCCATAACCTGTCAAAACAAAGGCCTCGATGATTTCTACGGCTTTGACATCTTTCAGCCGTCAACGGATAGATTAACGCCCAAAAAGGACATCCCGAATCTCGATCGGGCCTCGTAAGTTTTTTACCCTTCGTTTTTTTTACACGTGGATTTTTACGGTAAAACGGGAATACGGTGGCTGGTGTTCGATTTACCATCGCTGGAGAGTGGTGCACCATGGTACTGTTCCGTTTCAAATCCATGCACGCATTTCTAAAAGTCATACGGCACTGTTTCGCCATTTCGGACGGAAGTTGCACCTTGCACCGTGGATGTTGCACCCTGTAGATATCGATTATTCGGACGGCCATAACTTCTAGCTCGTTTAGAGTTACGGGAGCCATAACCTGTCAAAATGAAGGCCTCGATGAGTTCTACGGTTGTGACAGCTTTCAGCCGTCAACGGATAGATTAATGCCCAAAAAGGACAGCCCGAATCTCAATCGGGTCTCGTAAGTTTTTTACACTTTGTTTTTTTGACACGTGGATTTTTACGGCAAAACGGAATTACCGTGGCTGGTCTTCGATTTACCATCGCTGGAGAGTGGTGCACCATGGTACTGTTCTGTTTCAAATCCATGCACGCATTTCTAAAAGCCGTACGGCACTGTTTCTCCATTTCGGACGGATGTTGCACATTGCACCGTGGATGTTGCACCCTGTAGATATCGATTGTTCGGACGGCCATAACTTCTGGCTCGTTTAGAATTCGGGAGCCATAACCTGTCAAAACGAAGGCCTCGATGAGTTCTACGGCTTTGACAGCTTTCAGCCGTGAACGGACAGATTAATGCCCAAAAAGGACAACCCGAATCTCAATCGGGTCTCGTAAGTTTTTACCCTTCGTTTTTTCGACACGTTGATTTTTACGGTAAAACGGGACTATCGTGGCCCGTCTTCGACTTCCCATCGCTGAAGAGTGGTGCACCATGGTACTGTTCCGTTTCGAATCCATGCACGCATTTCTAAAAGTCGTACGGCACTGTTTTGCCATTTCGGACGGATGTTGCACCTTGCACCGTGGATGTTGCACCCTGTAGATATCGATTATTCGGACGGCCATAACTTCTGGCTCGTTTAGAGTTACGGGAGCCATAACCTGTCAACACGAAGGCTTCGATGAGTTCTACAGGTTTGACAGCTTTCAGCCATCAACGGATAGATTAATGCACAAAAAGGACAACCCGAATCTCAATCGGGTCTCGTAAGTTTTTTACCCTTCGTTTTTTCGACACGTGGATTTTTACGGCAAAACGGGATTACGGTGACTGGTCTTCGATTTACCATCGCTGGAGAGTGGTGCAACATGGTACTGTTCCGTTTCAAATCCATGCACGCATTTCTAAAAGTCATACGGTATTGTTTCGCTATGTCGGACGCATGTTGCACCTTGCACGATGGATGTTGCACCCTGTAGATATCAGTTATTCGGACGACCATAACTTCTGGCTCGTTAAGAGTTATGGGAGCCATAACCTGTCAAAACGAAGGCCTCGATGAGTTCTATGGCTTTGATAGCTTTCAGCCATCAACGGATAGATAAATGCCCAAAAAGGACAACCCGAATCTCAATCGGGTCTCGTAAGTTTTTTACCCTTCGTTTTTTTGACACATGGATTTTTACGGTAAAACGGGATTACCGTGGCCCATCTTCGACTTCTCATCACTGAAGAGTGGTACTCCATGGTACTCTTCCATTTCAAATCCATGCACGCATTTCTAAAAGTCGTACGGCACTGTTTCGCCATTTCGGACGGATGTTGCACCTTGCACCGTGGATGTTGCACCCTGTAGATATCGATTATTCGGACGGCCAGAACTTCTGGCTCGTTTAGAGTTACGGGAGTCATAACCATTTAAAACGAAGGCCTCGATGAGTTCTACGACTTTGACAGCTTTCAGCCGTCAACGGATAGATTAATGCCCAAAAAGGACAACCCGAATCTCAATCGGGTGTCGTAAGTTTTTTACCCTTCGTTTTTTCGACACGTGGATTTTTACGGAAAAACGGAATTACGGTGGCTGGTCTTCGATTTACCATCGCTGGAGAGTAGTGCACCATGGTACTGTTCCGTTTCAAATCCATGCACGCATTTCTAAAAGTCGTACGGCACTGTTTCGCCATGTCGGACGGATGTTGCACCTTGCACCGTGGATGTTGCACCCTGTAGATATCAATTATTCGGACGGCCATAACTTCTGGCTCGTTCAGAGTTACGGGAGCCATAACCTGTCAAAATGAAGGCCTCGATGAGTTCTACGGCTTTGACAGCTTTCAAACATCAACGGATAGATTAATGCCCAAAAAGGACAACCCGAATCTCAATCGTGTCTCGTAAGTTTTTTACCCTTCGTTTTTTCGACACGTGGATTTTTACGGTAAAACGGGATTACCGTGGCCCGTCTTCGACTTCCCATCGCTGAAGAGTGATGCACCGTGGTACTGTTCCGTTTCAAATCCATGCACGCATTTCTAAAAGTCGTACAGCACTGCTTCGCCATTTCGGACGGATGTTTCACCTTGCACCGTGGATGTTGCACCCTGTAGATATCGATTATTCGGACGGCTATAACTTCTGGCTCGTTTAGAGTTACCGGAGCCATAACCTGTCAAAACAAAGGCCTCGATGATTTCTACGGCTTTGACATCTTTCAGCCGTCAACGGATAGATTAACGCCCAAAAAGGACATCCCGAATCTCAATCGGGCCTCGTAAGTTTTTTACCCTTCGTTTTTTTGACACGTGGATTTTTACGGTAAAACGGGAATACGGTGGCTGGTGTTCGATTTACCATTGCTGGAGAGTGGTGCACCATGGTACTGTTCCGTTTCAAATCCATGCACGCATTTCTAAAAGTCATACGGCACTGTTTCACCATTTCGGACGGAAGTTGCACCTTGCACCGTGGATGTTGCACCCTGTAGATATCGATTATTCGGACGGCCATAAGTTCTGGCTCGTTTAGAGTTACGGGAGCCATAACCTGTCAAAATGAAGGCCTCGATGAGTTCTACGGTCGTGACAGCTTTCAGCCGTCAACGGATAGATTAATGCCCAAAAAGGACAGCCCGAATCTCAATCGGGTCTCGTAAGTTTTTTACCCTTTGTTTTTTTGGCACGTGGATTTTTACGGCAAAACGGGATTACCGTGGCTGGTCTTCGATTTACCATCACTGGAGAGTGGTGCACCATGGTACTGTTCCGTTTCAAATCCATGCACGCATTTCTAAAAGCCGTACGGCACTGTTTCTCCATTTCGGACGGATGTTGCACATTGCACCGTGGATGTTGCACCCTGTAGATATCGATTATTCGGACGGTAATAACTTCTGGCTCGTTTAGAATTCAGGAGCCATAACCTGTCAAAACGAAGGCCTCGATGAGTTCTACGGCTTTGACAGCTTTCAGCCGTCAACGGATAGATTAATGCCCAAAAAGGACAACCCGAATCTCAATCGGGTCTCGTAACTTTTTTACCCTTCGTTTTTTCGACACGTGGATTTTTACGGTAAAACGGGACTACCGTGGCCCGTCTTCGACTTCCCATCGCTGAAGAGTGGTGCACCATGGTACTGTTCCGTTTCGAATCCATGCACGCATTTCTAAAAGTCGTACGGCACTGTTTCGCCATTTCGGACGGATGTTGCACCTTGCACCGTGGATGTTGCACCTTGTAGATATCGATTATTCGGACGGCCATAACTTCTGGCTCGTTTAGAGTTACGGGAGCCATAACCTGTCAACACGAAGGCTTCGATGAGTTCTACAGGTTTGGCAGCTTTCAGCCATCAACGGATAGATTAATGCCCAAAAAGGACAACCCGAATCTCAATCGGGTCTCGTAATTTTTTTACCCTTCGTTTTTTCGACACGTGGATTTTTACGGCAAAACGGGATTACGGTGACTGGTCTTCGATTTTCCATCGCTGGAGAGTGGTGCAACATGGTACTGTTCCGTTTCAAATCCATGCACGCATTTCTAAAAGTCATACGGTATTGTTTCGCTATGTCGGACGCATGTTGCACCTTGCACGGTGGATGTTGCACCCTGTAGATATCAGTTATTCGGACGACCATAACTTCTGGCTCGTTAAGAGTTATGGGAGCCATAACCTGTCAAAACGAAGGCCTCGATGAGTTCTACGGCTTTGACAGCTTTCAGCCATCAACGGATAGATAAATGCCCAAAAAGGACAACCCGAATCTCAATCGGGTCTCGTAAGTTTTTTACCCTTCGTTTTTTCGAGACGTGGATTTTTACGGTAAAACGGGATTACCGTGGCCCGTCTTCGACTTCCCATCGCTGAAGGGTGGTGCACCATGGTACTGTTCCGTTTCAAATCCATGCACGCATTTCTAAAAGTCGTACGATAATGTTTCGCCATTTCGGACGGATGTTGCACCTTGCACCGTGGATGTTGCACCCTGTAGATATCGATTATTCGGACGGCCATAACTTTTGGCTCGTTCAGAGTTATGGGAGCCATTACCTATCAAAATGAAGGCCTCGATGAGTTCTACGGCTTTGACAGCTTTCAGACATCAACGGATAGATTAATGCCCAAAAAGGACAACCCGAATCTCAATCGGGTCTCGTAAGTTTTTTACCCTTCGTTTTTTCGACACTAGGATTTTTACGGTAAAACTGGATTACCGTGGCCCGTCTTCGACTTCCCATCGCTGGAGAGTGGTGCACCATGGTAATGTTCCGTTTCAAATCCATGCACGCATTTCTAAACGTCGTACGACACTGTTTCGCCATTTCAGACGGATGTTGCACCTTGCACAGTGGATGTTGCACCTTGTAGATATCGATTATTCGGACGGGCATAACTTCTGGCTCGTTTAGAGTTACGGGAGGCATAACCTGTCAAAACGAAGGCCTCGATGAGTTCTACGGCTTTGACAGCTTTCAGCCATCAATGGATATATTAATGCCCAAAAAGGACAACCTGAATCTCAATCGAGTCTCGTAAGTTTTTTACCCTTCGTTTTTTCGACACGTGGATTTTTAAGGCAAAACGGGATTACCGTGGCTGGTCTTCGATTTACCATCGCTGGAGAGTGGTGCACCATGGTACTATTCCATTTCAAATCCATGCACGCATTTCTAAAAGCCGTACGGCACTGTTTCGCCATTTCGGACGGATGTTGCACCTTGCACGTGGATGTTGCACCCTGTAGATATCGATTATTCGGACGGCTATAACTTCTGGCTCGTTTAGAGTTACGGGAGCCATAACCTGTCAAAACGAAGGCCTCGATGAGTTCTACGGCTTTGACCGCTTTCAGCCGTCAACGGATAGATTAATGCCCAAAAAGGACAACCCGAATCTCAATCGGGTCTCGTAAGTTTTTTACCCTTTGTTTTTTCGACACGTGGATTTTTACGGTAAAACGGGATTACCGTGGCCCGTCTTCGACTTACCATCGCTGGAGAGTGGTGCACCATGGTACTGTTCCGTTTCAAATCCATGCACGCATTTCTAAAAGTCGTACGACACTGTTTCGCCATTTCGGACGGATGTTGCACCTTGCACCATGGATGTTGCACCCTGTAGATATCGACATAACTTCTGGCTCGTTTAGAGTTACGGGAGCCATAACCTGTCAAAACGAAGACCTCGATGAGTTCTATGGGTTTGACAGCTTTCAGCCGTCAACGGATAGATTAATGCCCAAAAAAGACAACCCGAATCTCAATCGGGTCTCGTAAGTTTTTTGCCCTTCGTTTTTTCGACACGTGGATTTTTACGGTAAAACGGGATTACCGTGGCCCGTCTTCAACTTCCCATCGCTAGAGAGTGATGCACCATGGTACTGTTCCGTTTCAAATCCATGCACGCATTTCTAAAAGTCGTACGGCACTGTTTCGCCATGTCGGACTGATGTTGCACCTTGCACCGTGGATGTCGCACCCTGTAGATATCGATTATTCGGACGGCCATAACTTCTGGCTCGTTCAGAGTTACGGGAGCCATAACCTGTCAAAACGAAGGCCTCGATGAGTTCTATGGTTTTGATAGCTTTCAGCCATCAACGGAAAGATTAATGCCCAAAAAGGACAACCCGAATCTCAATCGGGTCTCGTAAGTTTTTTACCCTTCGTTTTTTCGACACGTGGATTTTTACGGTAAAACGGGACTACCGTGGCCCGTCTTCGATTTCCTATCGCTGAAGAGTGATGCACCATGGTACTGTTCCGTTTCAAATCCATGCACGCATTTCTAAAAGTCGTACGGCACTGTTTCGCCATTTCGGACGGATGTTTCACCTTGCACCGTGGATGTTGCACCCTGTAGATATCGATTATTCGGACGGCCATAACTTCTGGCTCGTTTAGAGTTACGGGAGCCATAACCTGTCAAATCAAAGGCCTCGATGAGTTCTATGGCTTTGAAAGCTTTCAGTCGTCAACGGATAGATTAATGCCCAAAAAGGACAACCCGAATCTCAATCGGGTCTAGTAAGTTTTTTACCCTTTGTTTTTTTGACACGTGGATTTTTACGGCAAAACGGGATTACCGTGGCTGGTCTTCGATTTACCATCGCTGGAGAGTGGTGCACCATGGTACTGTTCCGTTTCAAATCCATGCACGTATTTCTAAAAGCTGTACGACACTGTTTCTCCATTTCGGACGGATGTTGCACCTTGCACCGTGGATGTTGCACCCTGTAGATATCGATTATTCAAACGGCCATAACATCTGGCTCGTTTAGAATTCGGGAGCCATAACCTGTCAAAACGAAGGCCTCGATGAGTTCTATGGGTTTGACAGCTTTCAGCCGTCAACGGATAGATTAATGCCCAAAAAGGACAACCCGAATCTCAATCGGGTCTCGTAAGTTTTTTACCCTTCGTTTTTTCGACACTTGGATTTTTATGGTAATACGGGACTACCGTGGCCCGTCTTCGACTTCCCATCGCTGAAGAGTGGTGCACCATGGTACTGTTCCGTTTCGCATCCATGCACGCATCTCTAAAATTCGTACGGCACTGTTTCGCCATTTCGGACGGATGTTGCACCTTGCACCGTGGATGTTGCACCCTGTAGATATCGATTATTCGGACGGCCATAACTTCTGGCTCGTTTAGAGTTACGGGAGCCATAACCTGTCAACACGAAGGCCTCGATGAGTTCTACAGATTTGACAGCTTTCAGCCATCAACGGATAGATTAATGCCCAAAAAGGACAACCCGAATCTCAATCGGGTCTCGTAAGTTTTTTACCCTTCGTTTTTTCGACACGTGGATTTTTACGGCAAAACGGGATTACGGTGACTGGTCTTCGATTTACTATCGCTGGAGAGTGGTGCAACATGGTACTGTTAAGTTTCAAATCCATGCACGCATTTCTAAAAGTCATACGGTATTGTTTCGCTATGTCGGACGCATGTTGCACCTTGCACGGTGGATGTTGCACCCTGTATATATCGGTTATTCTGACGACCATAACTTCTGGCTCGTTAAGGGTTATGGGAGCCATAACCTGTCAAAACGAAGGCCTCGATGAGTTCTACGGCTTTGATAGCTTTCAGCCATCAACGGATAGATAAATGCCCAAAAAGGACAACCCGAATCTCAATCGGGTCTCGTAAGTTTTTTACACTTCGTTTTTTCGACACGTGGATTTTTACGGTAAAACGGGATTACCGTGGCCCGTCTTCGACTTCCCGTCGCTGAAGAGTGGTGCACCATGGTACTGTTCCGTTTCAAATCCATGCATGCATTTCTAAAAGTCGTAAGACAATGTTTCGCCATTTCGGGCGGATGCTGCACCTTGCCCCGTGGATGTTGCACCCGGTAGATATCGATTATTCGGACGGCCATAACTTCTGGCTCATTCAGGGTCACGGGAGCCATAACCTATCAAAATGAAGGCCTCGATGAGTTCTACGGCATTGACAGCTTTTAGACATCAACGGATAGATTAATGCCCAAAAAGGACAACCCGAATCTCAATCGGGTCTCGTAAGTTTTTTACCCTTCGTTTTTTCGACACTAGGATTTTTACGGTAAAACGGGATTACCGTGGCCCGTCTTCGACTTCCCATCGCTGGATAGTGGTGCACCATGGTAATGTTCCATTTCAAATCAATGCACGCATTTCTAAACATCGTACGACACTGTTTCGCCATTTCGGACGGATGTTGCACCTTGCACCGTGGATGTTGCACCCTGTAGATATCGATTATTCGAACGACCATAACTTCTGGCTCGTTTAGAGTTACGGGAGCCATAACCATATCATTGCCATAACCGAATGATGATACAACCAAACATCCATGACTCTGGCTATCACTGTTATCATTGCCTCGATATCACCGTTAGTTGAATGACCGCCTGTCAAGGGCTAATGGTAACCCCAGTTCTAGACATAACTCCGCACGTCGTCGCAGCCCGTGCCTAGGAATTCTCGCAACTACCTAGAGTACTAGCACGTCGTCGCAGCCCGTGCTTGGAACGTCGTCGCAGCCCGTTCCAACGTACTCTTGCTTTGAGCATGCTAGAACCTTCAATAATGATAAAATCTCAGCCCTCTAGTCATCCTCCTCGACGACTATTTCCATACTAGCTCAAGTGCCTCTCAAGCTAACCATTATCAACCAACTCGAATCGCATCACCGAGTTATCAACATGCTTGGGATGATCCCGTCTGGATTAAACCAAGGCTTTCTCACATCATACTTTGCTTCATCGCATCATAGCAAAGTCCCATCTCAACATCATGGTTTGCCTCATCGCATCATGGCAAAGTCCCATCTCAACATCATCGTCAAATCTATCCGTATGAGCTTCAACATCCGCTTCATATGCCACAAGCAGCTTTCCTTATTCAAGAGCCTTTCCACTTAGCTTTTAAATCATCTTCGACCAACTTGCCCAAATCAAGTTATCGATCAACTAATCAATCAAACCAAACATTAATCCAAGCAATCAATCATTCAAACAAGATCTAAATAAACAATTACAACAATAATGGCAATTCCGTAAATAAAGAGTTCAAATCTAACATGCATTCTAACAAGCATGAATTATGAACAATATCTCTACAACTTGGTGAATGAACTTGCATTAGTGAACATGTAGTAAAATAGGTGTCAAAACTTCATAGATGATAGATCTACATGCATACTTAGGGAAAATGCAAGAAATCGCTATCTTTAACACATAAACAAGCAACCAATCCAATATACTTCCTTGGGTCCGTGTGAGAGATAACTACCACTCACCGAATCACCTAAACACCTTAAAAACAATCAACTCCAGATCTGGACAGCAAGGAACCAAGCTTGATCCGGCAAATTCTCGCTTCAAACGATGAAATCTCTCTTTGTTGGATGAAGATCTTCAACTTTACCTCTTGGATCTTCGATCTTGATCTTCGATCTTGGATGGATGTTAGCACTAGATTAGAGTGGAGAAAAAGAAGTGAAGAAGTGTAGTAGTCGAGCTCTCAAAATGGCAGCACTTCGTCGCTCCAAAATCCGGTGCCAAAAAGTGAGCCAAACCCCTCTATTTATAGGCAGATCCATGAGTCGTCTGCCCCTATAGGTCATTGCCGACCTACCCCATGAGTCGTCCACGACCTAACCTTGCCGACTCAACCAGCCTTACGACCTAACTAACACGGAGCCTCACGCGCGACTCAACACAACAACGCTCACACGACCTAGCAACTCACGACTCATCTATTCTGCCGCATTTCCTAAGTCCTAAGTCGTTTGAACGACTTAACCCCTATGTGACTTAACAAAATAAACGGTCTAGATGTTTTGCGACCTAAAAATGAACGCGGATCTACGATGCCGCGACTTAGCTAAGTCATTAACGACCCAAAAACATCCCGGGTTAACAAATACTTTGAATTAAGTTCCTAGCGACCTACCTTAAGTCGGTCACGACTTAACTAAGCACACAGCCTAACTATAACACGGCATAGCCACTATGTCGCTACCTTCTCTAACTCGCTAACCCATAAGTCGTAGCCTTCTTAGGTCGTTACCTCGGTCTAACACACTAACTCGGCAACACCTTAAGTCCCTCACACGAGCTAACTTCCACACGACCTAAGCACTTAGTCGTTAACTTCCTTAACTCGTTAACTCGACCTAACATTCTTAAGTCGTAACTTCTATAGGTCGCTCCTCTCGACCTAACTCTCACACGACATAAGCTTCACACGAGCAAGTTATTACACGGCCTAACCCCTTAAGCCGTAAACCCTACAACTTAGGTTCAAAATGACTCAAGCAATATTAACGACCTAATGCAACTATTTTATGATTTATCGACACATAAAATACGGGTCATTACATTCTCTCCCCCTTCGGAATTTCGCCCCCGAAATTCCAAACAAATAAGGGCAATCAAAATTATTCTACATGCCTACCATTCATAGAAATCAACAAACCATGCAACCAACTACTAGCCTAGCATGCAGAATTCTAAGACTTAGAACAAGCTACAAATTCGTGAGGTGTCACGACACCTTAGGGTCATACCTTGAAGAGTTCAGGATGAGCTTCCTTCATCCTATCTTCCTCCTCCCATGTACAGTCGTCAACATCATCACTCCATTGCATCTTGAGCAACGTAATCGTCTTCCTCCTAAGCTGTTTCGTGTCGGTTTCAACAACACGAAGCGGCTTACGAGGAAACAACTGGGTCAACCTCCAAGTCTTCACAGCTATCAGTAGAAACCACCGTATTTGAGTAGTGCACATACTTCCGTAGATAAGATACATGAAAAACATTGTGCACACCCACCATCTTTTCCGGTAACTCCAATCTATAAGCGAGCTTTCCAATTCGCTCGATAATCGGGAATGGTCCAACAAATCTCGGAGTCAATTTTCCTTTCTTCCCGAATCTAATAACATTCTTCAGAGGAGAAATCTTCACAAAAACCATATCACCTACGTCAAATTCCAAATCCTTACGATGATTATCGGCATAACTTTTCTGACGATCTTGGGCTGCCTTCATTCGTCGCCGAATGATCTCTATACAATCTGAAGTCTGTCGAATCATTTCTGGCCCAAGTATCAACTTTTCTCCAGTTTCCAACCAACATGTCGGAGAGTTACACGGCCTTCCATACAATGCTTCATACGGTGTCATACCAATGCTTGACTGGTAACTATTATTATACGCAAATTCCATCAAATGAAGATGATCTTCCCATGATCCTCCGAAATCCAAAACACATGCTCTCAGGAGATCTTCCAAAACTCGGTTGACTCTCTCGGTCTGACCATCTGTTTGGGGGTGATAAGCTGTACTCAAACACAACTCGGTTCCCAAAACTTCCTGGAAGCTCTTCCAAAATCCACTAGTGAACAATGGGTCTCGATCGCTCACTATACTCTTCGGAACACCATGGAATCGAACTATCCACCTAACATATAACTCAGCCAACTTCGATGCAGTCCTATTTGATCGAACAGGAATGAAACTTGCACTCTTAGTCAAACGATCTACGATGACCCAAATCCCTTCATTTCCTGCCCTGGTTCTAGGTAGACCATCGATAAAATCCATCGATACTTGCTCCCACTTCCATGTAGTAATTTCCAGTGGCTGAAGCAATCCACTAGGCTTCTTCTGCTCGGCTTTTATCAACTGGCAATTCATACATTTGGAAATGAAATTTCCAACATCCTTTTTCATACCTTCCCAGTAATAGGTTCTCTTCATGTCCCGATACATCTTATTTCCTCCTGGATGAATCGTCAACTTCGAGTGATGACTTTCCCTAAGAGCTTCATCTCTCAATCCATCTGTATCGGGAACAACTAGTCGTACTTGCTTTCGAAGCCAACCCTCTTGATCGACTTCAAATCCTTTATCCTTTTCTGGATTTAATCCGGATTCCAAATCGCGGATAATCTTGACAAGCTTATCATCTCGCTTTTGGCTCTCGCCAATCCTTTCTACAAGAGTAGGTCTTATCGATAAGTTTGCCAACATCTCAGGTTCCAATTCACATCTAGACCTGAAATCAAATCCAGCCAAATACTTGAGACTCTTCCATTCCGAAAACATGGCTCCCAATCCTGCATGTCTTCGACTTAACGCATCTGCCACTGCGTTACCTTTTCCCGGAGTATAGGCTATATCAAAATCATATGATGCTAAAAACTCTAGCCATCGTTGCTGCCGAAGATTCAAATCCTTTTGGGAGAACATATACTTCAACGACTTATGATCCGTAAATAACTCAAATCGAACTCCCAATAGATAATGTCTCCACATCTTTAGAGCAAAAACAATTGCCGCTAACTCCAAATCATGAGTCGGGTAATTCCTTTCATGCGGCTTCAGTTGTCGACTTGCATATGCAACAACTTTATCCTTTTGCATTAGCACTGCTCCAAGTCCAGTACCACGTGCATCGGTGTAAACCACCATCTCATCATTCCCACTTGGAATGGTCAAAACAGGAGCACTTGTCAGTCGCTCTTTCAGGATTACAAAAGCTTGCTCACACTTATCATCCCATCTGAATACCTGATTCTTTCTCGTCAATCCTGTCAACGGTGCAGCTATCTTGGAAAAGTCTTTGATAAACCGACGATAATATCCTGCTAATCCAAGAAAACTTCTCACATCAGATGCATTCTTAGGTCTAACCCAATCCTGGATTGCTGCCACCTTAGCGGGATCAACTGCTATTCCATTTCCAGAGATAACATGACCTAAGAACCTCATTTCACTCTTCCAGAAGTTACACTTCAAAAACTTAGCCCTCAGCTGATGTTTCCACAAGATTTCCAAAACAATACGCAAGTGCGTCTTGTGCTCTTCTTCAGTCCTTGAATAAATCAGAATGTCATCCACGAACACAAGTACAAACTTGTTCAACTGATCTCTGAATACTCTATTCATAAGATCCACAAAATATGTTGGTGCATTGGTCAATCCAAATGGCATTACCAACCACTCATAAAAACCGGATGGTGTCCTAAAAGCAGTCTTCGACACACTACCCTTAGCCACTCTCAACTGGTGAAATCCCGTTGCCAAATCCATCTGAGAAAACACACTAGCTTCGTGGAGCTGATCAAACAAGTCATCTATTCTCGGCAATGGATACTTGTTCTTCCTAGTCACTTTATTCAACTCACGATAATCCACACACAACCTCAACGTTCCATCCGTTTTGGTTGCGAACACAACTGGTGCACCACATTCGGACACACTACGCCGAATGAATCCTTTCCGAAAAAGGTCATCAACCTGCACCTTCAGCTCTTGTTGTTCTCTAGGCGCCATCCGTCTAAGAGGCATCACAACAGGTCTGGCTCCCTCAACTAGATCGATATGAAACTCGATCTCCCTATGCGGCGGTAACCCTTTGACCTCGTCAAAGACGTCCTCAAATCCATTCACAACCGGCATCGATGACAGTCCATCCCGTGGAACAACCAGCGAATACATGAAGCCCATGAAGACGCCTTCTTCATGCTTACATCGGATCACAACCTTTCGCCCTTCCACATTCCCGACTGTCACCTCCAGTTTCTCACAATCAACCTTTGCTGCATACTTCCTAAGCCAGTCCATACCCAAAATAATTCCGAACCCCGCAAAGTTCAGAACAAAACAATCACAAACAAAAGAGCAATCATGACTCGATACAACTAGACCACGGCATACCATACACAAACAAGACGAACCCCCAACTGGATTAGTCACAACCAATGGTCTATCAACAATATCCGGTTCCAAACCCAACCGATCTACCAAATCATTACAAACAAAGGAATGCGACGCCCCAGTATCAAACAAAACCCTAACTGGAACACCACAAATGGAACGAGTACCTTGAACCACCACACTCTTCCCCTTCTCTTCCGCAGTAGGAGCTTTCGAAGATGATGGAACAGCCCCCAAAGCATAAGCTTGCACCATCTGCTTATCTTTCCTCGGTTCCGGACAATCCCTCTTGAAATGCCCCGGTTTGTCACAGTTGTGACACTTTGCCGGCACTCTTGGTTTCTTGCAATCCCTGGAGAGATGTCCCTTCTGCTGACAGTTGTAGCAGGTCACTTCGCCCTTCGGCTTCTTCTGGCCATCCTTACCCTTCTGCTGTTGCTGCTTCCTCTTCTTGTTTGCACCCTGCTGTGGTTTGGACTCTTCCTTGGTCACAGCAACAACAGACCCTTCCTTAGGAAACAAACTCTCATGCCTGAGAGCTTTCTCCACAAGCTTCTCAAATGGATCGTCCAGATGATCCACCAACTGTCTCCCAAGATAATTGTCCAAGCCTGTCACAAACTTCTCATTCTTCTGATAGGGAGATTCAATATACGACCGAGTATACTTGGACAAAGCTTCAAACTCAGAAACATACTCAAGAACTGGTCTCCCACCTTGCTTGAGTTCCACAAATCTCTTAAACAGAACAGATTTCTGAGCTGTAGAAATGAACTTAGCTTCAAATCTGACTTGGAATTGCTCCCAAGTGATCTCTTCTTCTGGAGTATCAATAATGATAGATCCCCACCAAACAGCAGCTCTTCCCTGAAGCTGTCTCGATGCAAGCTTCCTCTTAGTTGCATCCTCGATTCCCAAGTCACCAAAAATCCTTCTACAAGCATCAATCCATCTCTGAACTTCTATGGTTGATTCTGTCCCCAAGAAAACTTTTCCTCCAAGAGAAGTATAGTCTTTACACAACTTAGCAAAATCCACTGGTCTTGGAGCTTGAACTTGAACTCTAACATCTACTGACGGTCCTGAAGTTGGTATCCTTCTCATGATCGAAGTCATCATAGCTTCGAACATTGCAGCATAATCAGTAGCTCCCCCAACAGCACGGATTTCCCTAGCAGCTTGTCTCTCACTTCGACTCATCCTTAATATCTACAAAAAGGAATGATTTAGAACACCTTGAGAAACGACTACAAAAGGAGTTCAAATTCTTCTAAACTACTATATAATATATATAGTAATCATCCATCAAAATACAATTACGTCTCTCATACGTAGTTACGTCAGCGAGCGTTGGCTAAAATCGATTAACCAAAGCTCTGATACCAAATGTGACGACCACCCATGACTCCCGCACTAAACAAGAGAATGGTGCGCTGAAAGGCGTGCCAGGCAGCCATGGACGATAGTCAGGGTAAGATAAAGCAGAAACTCTATCGTATTACTCACAGCGCATGGATAAAATACAATAGAAAATATACATAGTGAAGCTCTATAGAGCAGAAGTCTCATCATATAAACTCATAATAGTTTTATACAATCATCTGAATAGTCATTACATCAAGCCTCACTACATAACACTCAGAGTATCAAACAAACAGCGGAACATCCAGTGCATATAGCAAGAAAACAATATGCAAAAGCCTCCAGCTCGTCTTCATCATCAACAGCGTTGGTAGCCAAGAACAGCACCTGTCACCTGCTACCTAGTCTGCCCATCCCAACATGGATGAACAGCCCAAGGTAATAAGAGTTGAACATAAAACCTTGAGTCAGACAACAGCCTTAGTGAGCAGTAAATTAACTATCAAACATACCAAAAGAGCATAAAGGATAAAAGGAATAGGAACTCAATCATCCCACTCCACCTCTTTCTACAGCGATAGCCCTCCGACCCTCTAAGCATAAACAAGCATAGCAAAGCAGACATTTAAAATAAACTAATTATCACTCGAGTTAAGGTCGATGTTTTCCAAATACAAACCCCCAAGGCCTAAACCAAGATCAGATAAGCACCCAGAAAACACCACTCTTGAGACCGAATGGTGATACAACCAAACATCCATGACTCTGGCTATCACTGTTATCATTGCCTCGATATCACCGTTAGTTGAATGACCGCCTATCAAGGGCTAATGGTAACCCCGGTTCTAGACATAACTCCGCACGTCGTCGCAGCCCGTGCCTAGGAATTCTCGCAACTACCTAGAGTACTAGCACGTCGTCGCAGCCCGTGCTTGGAACGTCGTCGCAGCCCGTTCCAACATACTCTTGCTTTGAGCATGCTAGAAACTTCAATAACGATAAAATCTCAGCCTTCTAGTCATCCTCCTCGACGACTATTTCCATACTAGCTCAAGTGCCTCTCAAGCTAACCATTGTCAACCAACTCGAATCGCATCACCGAGTTATCAACATGCTTGGGATGATCCCGTCTGGATTAAACCAAGGCTTTCTCACATCATACTTTGCTTCATCGCATCATAGCAAAGTCGCATCTCAACATCATGGTTTTCCTCATCGCATCATGGCAAAGTCCCATCTCAACATCATCCTCAAATCTCTCCATATGAGCTTCAACATCCGCTTCATATGCCACAAGCAGCTTTCCTTATTCAAGAGCCTTTCCACTTAGCTTTTGAATCATCTTCGACCAACTTGCCCAAATCAAGTTATCGATCAACTAATCAATCAAACCAAACATTAATCCAAGCAATCAATCATTCAAACAAGAGCTAAATAAACAATTACAACAATAATGGCAATTCCGTAAATAAAGAGTTCAAATCTAACATGCATTCTAACAAGCATGAATTATAAACAATATCTCTACAACTTGGTGAATGAACTTGCATTAGTGAACATGTAGTAAAATAGGTGTCAAAACTTCATAGATGATAGATCTACATGCATACTTAGGGAAAATGCAAGAAATCACTATCTTTAACACATAAACAAGCCACCAATCCAATATACTCCCTTGGGTCCGTGTGAGAGATAACTACCACTCACCGAATCACCTAAACACCTTAAAAACAATCAACTCCAGATCTGGGCAGCAAGGAACCAAGCTTGATCCGGCAAAATCTCGCTTCAAACGATGAAATCTCTCTTTGTTGGATGAAGATCTTCAACTTTACCTCTTGGATCTTCGATCTTGACCTTCGATCTTGGATGGATGTTAGCACTAGATTAGAGTGGAGAAAAAGAAGTGAAGAAGTGTAGTAGTCGAGCTCTCAAAATGGCAGCACTTCGTCGCTCCAAAATCCGGTGCCAAAAAGTGAGCCAAACCCCTCTATTTATAGGCAGATCCATGAGTCGTCCGCCCCTATAGGCCGTTGCCGACCTACCCCATGAGTCGTCCACGACCTAACCTTGCCGACTCAACCAGCCTTACGACCTAACTAACACGGAGCCTCACACGCGACTCAACACAACAACGCTCACACGACCTAGCAACTCACGACTCATCTATTCTGCCGCATTTCCTAAGTCCTAAGTCGTTTGAACGACTTAACCCATATGCGACTTAACAAAATCAAAGGTCCAGATGTTATGTGACCTAAAAATGAACGCGGATCTACGATGCCGCGACTTAGCAAAGTCATTAACGACCCAAAAACATCCCGGGTTAACAAATACTTTGACTTAACTTCCTAGCGACCTACCTTAAGTCGATCATGACTTAACTAAGCACACAGCCTAACTATAACACGGCATAGCCACTAGGTCGCTACCTTCTCTAACTCACTAACCCGTAAGTCGTAGCCTTCTTAGGTCGTTACCTCGGTCTAACACACTAACTCGGCAACACCTTATGTCCCTCACACGAGCTAACTTCCACACGATCTAAGCACTAAGTCGTTAACTTCCTTAACTCGTTAACTCGACCTAACATTCTTAAGTCGTAACTTCTATAGGTCGCTCCTCTCGACCTAACTCTCACACGACATAAGCTTCACACGAGCAAGTTATTACACGGCCTAACCCCTTAAGCCGTAAACCCTACAACTTAGGTTCAAAACGACTCAAGCAATATTAACGACCTAATGCAACTATTTTACGATTTATCGACACATAAAATACGGGTCGTTACACTAAAAGTCGTACGACACTGTTTCGCCATTTCGGACGGATGTTGCACCTTGCACCGTGAATGTTGCACCCTGTAGATATCGATTATTCGGACGGCCATAACTTCTGGCTCGTTTAGAGTTACGGGAGCCATAACCTGTCAAAACAAAGGCCTCGATGAGTTCTACGGCTTTAACAGCTTTCAGCCATCAACGGATATATTAATGCCCAAAAAGGACAACCCAAATCTCAATCGGGTCTCGTAAGTTTTTTACCCTTCGTTTTTTCCACACGAGGATTCTTACGGCAAAACGGGATTACCGTGGCTGGTCATCGATTTACCATCGCTGGAGAGTGGTGCACCATGGTATTGTTTCGTTTCAAATGCATGAATGCATTTCTAAAAGTCGTACGACACTGTTTCGCCATTTCGGACGGATGTTGCACCTTGCACCGTGGATGTTGCACCCTGTAGATATCAATTATTCGGACGGCCATAACTTCTGGCTCGTTTAGAGTTACGAGAGCCATAACCTATCAAAACGAAGGCCTCGATGAGTTCTACGGCTTTGACAGCTTTCAGCCGTCAACGGATAGATTAATCCCCAAAAAGGACAACCCGAATCTCAATCGGGTCTCGTAAGTTTTTTACCCTTCGTTTTTTCGACACGTGGATTTTTACGGTAAAACGGGATTACCGTGGCTGGTCTTCGATTTTTACGGTAAAACGAATCAAGCAATATTAACGACCTAATGCAACTATTTTACGATTTATCGACACATAAAATACGGGTCGTTACACTAAAAGTCGTACGGCACTGTTTCGCCATTTCGGACGGATGTTGCACCTTGCACCGTGGATGTTGCACCCTGTAGATATCGATTATTCGGACGGCTATAACTTCTGGCTCGTTTAGAGTTACAGGAACCATAATCTGTCAAAACGAATGCCTCGATGAGTTCTACGGCTTTGACAGCTTTCAGCCATCAACGGATAGATTAACGCCCAAAAAGGACAACCCGAATCTCAATCGGGTCTCGTAAGTTTTTTACCCTTTGTTTTTTCGACACGTGGATTTTTACGGTAAAACGGGATTACCGTGGCCTGTCTTCGACTTCCCATCGCTGGAGGGTGGTGCACCATGGTACTGTTCCGTTTCAAATCCATGCACATATTTCTAAAAGTCGTACGGCACAGTTTTGCCATTTCGGACGGATGTTGCACCTTGCACCGTGGATGTTGCACCCTGTAGATATCGATTATTCGGAGGGCCATAACTTCTGGATCGTTTAGAGTTACGGGAGCCATAACCTGTCAAAACGAAGGCCTCGATGAGTTCTACGGCTTTGACAGCTTTCAGCAGTCAACGGATAGATTAATGCCCAAAAAGGACAACCCGAATCTCAATCGGGTCTCGTAAGTTTTTTACCCTTCGTTTTTTCGACACGTGGATTTTTACGGTAAAACGGGATTACGGTGCCCCGTCTTCGACTTCCCATCGCTGAAGAGTGGTGCACCATGGTACTGTTCCGTTTCAAATCCATGCACGCATTTCTAAAGGTTGTACGGCACTGTTCCGCCATTTCGGACGGATGTTGCACCTTGCACTGTGGATGTTGCACCCTGTAGATATCGATTATTCGGACGGCCATAACTTTTGGCTTGTTTAGAGTTACGGGAGCCATAACCTGTCAAAACGAAGGCCTCGATATGGTCTACGGCTTTGACAGCTTTCATCCATCAACGGATAGATTAATGCCCAAAAAGGACAACCCGAATCTCAATCGGGTCTCGTAAGTTTTTTATCCGTTGTTTTTTCGACACGTGGATTTTTACGGTAAAACGGAGATTACGGTGGCTGGCCTTCGATTTACCATCGCTGGAGAGTGGTGCACCATGGTACTGTTACGTTTCAAATCCATGCATGTATTTTGAAAAGTCGTACGGCACTGTTTCGCCATTTCGGACAGATGTTGCACCTTGCACCGTGGATGTTGCACCCTGTAGATATCGATTATTCAGACGGCCATTACTTCTGGCTCGTTTAGAGTTACGGGAGCCATAACCTATCAAAACGAAGGCCTCGATGAGTTCTACGGCTTTGACAGCTTTCAGCCGTCAACGGATAGATTAATGCCCAAAAAGGACAACCCGAATCTCAATCGGGTCTCGTAAATTTTTTACCCTTCGTTTTTTCGACACGTGGATTTTTACGGTAAAACGAGATTACCGTGGCCCGTCTTCGACTTGCCATCGCTGGAGAGTGGTGCACCATGGTACTGTTCCGTTTCAAATCCATGCATGCTTTTCTAAAAGTCGTACGACACTGTTTCGCCATTTCGGACAGATGTTGCACCATGCACCGTGGATGTCGCACCCTATAGATATCGATTATTCGGACGACCATAACTTCTGGCTCATTTAGAGTTACGGGAGCCATAACCTGTCAAAACGAAGGCCTCGATGAGTTCTACGGCCTTGACAGCTTTCAGCCATCAACGGATATATTAATGCCCAAAAAGGACAACCCGAATCTCAATCGGGTCTCGTAAGTTTTTTACCCTTCGTTTTTTTGACACGTGGATTTTTACGGCAAAACGGGATTACCGTGGCTGGTCTTCGATTTACCATCGCTGGAGAGTGGTGCACCATGGTTCTGTTCCGTTTCAAATGCATGAACGCATTTCTAAAAGTCGTACGACACTGTTTCGCCATTTCGGACGGATTTTGCACCTTGCACCGTGGATGTAGCACCCTGTAGATATCGATTATTCAAACGGCCATTACTTCTGGCTCGTTTAGAGTTACGGGAGCCATAACCTATCAAAACGAAGGCCTCGATGAGTTCTACAGCTTTGACAGCTTTCAGCCGTCAACGGATAGATTAATGCCCAAAAAGGACAACCCGAATCTCAATCGGGTCTCGTAAGTTTTTTACCCTTCGTTTTTTCGACACATGGATTTTTACGGTAAAACGGGATTACCGTGGTCCGTTTTCGACTTCCCATCGCTGGAGAGTGGTGCACCACGGTACTGTTCCGTTTCAAATCCTTGCGCGCATTTCTAAAAGTCATACGGCACTGTTTCGTCATTTCGGACGGATGTTGCACCTTGCACCGTGGATGTTGCACCCTATAGATATCGATTATTCTGACGACCATAACTTCTGGCACGTTAAGAGTTATGTAAGCCATAACCTGTCAAAACGAAGGCCTCGATGATTTCTACGGCTTTGACAGCTTTCTGCAATTAACGGATAGATTAATGCCCAAAAAGGACAACCCGAATCTCAATCGGGTCTCGTAAGTTTTTTACCCTTTGTTTTTTCGACACGTGGATTTTTACGGTAAAACGGGATTACCGTGGCTGGTCTTCGATTTATCATCGCTGGAGAGTGATGTACCATGGTACTGTTCCATTTCAAATCCATGCATGAATTTCTAAAGGTCTTACGGCACTGTTTCGCCATTTTGGACGGATGTTGCACCTTGCACCGTGGATGTCGCACCCTGTAGATATCGATTATTCGGACGGCCATAACTTCTGGCTCGTTAAGAGTTACGGGAGCCATAACCTGTCAAAACGAAGGCCTCGATGATCTCTATGGCTTTGACAGCTTTCAGCCATCAACGGATAGATTAATGCCCAAAAAGGACAACCCGAATCTCAATCGGGTCTCGTAAGTTTTTTACCCTTCGTTTTTTTGACACGTGGATTTTTACGTTAAAACGGGATTACGTTGGCTGGTATTCGATTTACCATCGCTGGAGAGTGGTGTACCAGGTACTGTTCCATTTCAAATCCATGCACGAATTTCTATAGGTCTTACAGCACTGTTTCGCCATTTCGGACGGATGTTGCACCTTGCACCGTGGATGTTGCACCTTATAGATATCGATTATTCGGACGGCAATAACTTCTGGATCGTTTAGAGTTACGGGAGCCATAACCTGTCAAAACGAAGGCCTCGACGAGTTCTACGGCTTTGATAGCTTTCAGGCGTCTACGGATAGGTTAATGCCCAAAAAGAACAACCTGAATCTCAATCGGGTCTCGTAAGTTTTTAACCCTTCGTTTTTTCGACACGTGGATTTTTACTAAAACGGGATTACGGTGGCTGGTCTTCGATTTACCATCGCTGGAGAGTTGTGTACCATGGTACTGTTCCGTTTCAAATCCATGCATGAATTTCTAAAGGTCGTACGGCACTATTTCACCATTTCGGACGGATGTTGCACCTTGCACCGTGGATGTTGCACCCTGTAGATATCGATTATTCGGACGGCCATAACTTCTGGCTAGTTTAGAGTTACGGGAGCCATAACCTGTCAAAACGAAGGCCTCGATGAGATCTACGGCTTTGACAGCTTTCAGTCGCCAACGGATAGATTAATGCCCAAAAAGGACAACCCGAATCTCAATCGGGTCTCGTAAGTTTTTTACCCTTCGTTTTTTCGACACGTGGATTTTTACGGTAAAACGGGATTACCGTGGTCCGTTTTCGACTTCCCATCGCTGGAGAGTGGTGCACCATGGTACTGTTCCGTTTCAAATCTATGCACGCATTTGTAAAGTCATACGGCACTGTTTCGCCATTTCGGACGGATGTTGCACCATGCACCGTGGATGTTGCACCCTGTAGATATCGATTATTCGGACGGCCATAACTTCTGGCTCGTTAAGAGTTACGGGCGCCATAACCTGTCAAAACGAAGGCCTCGATGATTTCTACAGCTTTGACAGCTTTCAGCCAACGGATAGATTAATGCCCAAAAAGGACAACCCGAATCTCAATCGGGTCTCATAAGTTTTTTACCCTTCGTTTTTTCGACACGTGGATTTTTACGGTAAAACGGGATTACCGTGGCTGGCCTTCGATTTACCATCGCTGGAGAGTGGTGCGCCATGATACTATTCTGTTTCAAATCCATGCATGCATTTCGAAAAGTCGTACGACACTGTTTCGCCATTTCGGACGGATGTTGCACCTTGCACCGTGGATGTTGCACCCTGTAGATATCGATTATTCGGACGGCTATAACTTCTGGCTCGTTTAGAGTTACGGGAGCCATAACCTTTCAAAACGAAGGCCTCGATGAGTTTTACGGCTTTGACAGCTTTCAGCCGTCAACGGATAGATTAATGCCCAAAAAGGACATCCCGAATCTCAATCGGGTCTCGTAAGTTTTTTACCCGTCGTTTTTTCGACACGTGGATTTTTACGGTAAAACGGGATTACCGTGGCCCGTCTTCGACTTCCCATCGCTGGAGAGTGGTGCACCATGGTACTGTTCCATTTCAAATCCATGCACGTATTTCTGAAAGTCGTACGGCACTGTTTCTCCATTTCGGACGGATGTTGCACCTTGCACCGTGGATGTTGCACCCTGTAGATATCGATTATTCGAACGGCCATGACTTCTGGCTCGTTTAGAGTTACGGGAGCCATAACCTGTCAAAACGAAGGCCACGATGAGTTCTACGGCTTTGATAGCTTTCAGCTGTCAACGTATAGATTAATGCCCAAAAAGGACAACCCTAATCTCAATCGGGTCTCGTAAGTTTTTTACCCTTCGTTTTTTCGACACGTGGATTTTTACGGTAAAACGGGATTACGGTGCCCCGTCTTCGACTTTCCATCGCTGAAGAGTGGTGCACCATGGTACTGTTCCGTTTCAAATCCATGCACGCATTTCTAAAGGTCGTACGGCACTGTTTCGCCATTTCGGACGGATGTTGCACCTTGCACCGTGGATGTTGCACCCTGTAGATATCGATTATTCGGACGGCCATAAATTCTGGCTCGTTTAGAGTTATGGGAGCCATAACCTGTCAGAACTAAGGCCTCGATAAGTTCTACGTCTTTGACAGATTTCAGCCGTCAACGGATAGATTAATGCCCAAAAAGGACAACCCGAATCTCAATCGGGTCTCGTAAGGTTTTTACCCTTCATTTTTTTCGACACGTGGATTTTTACGGTAAAACGAGGATTACGGTGGCTGGTCTTCGATTTACCATCGCTGGAGAGTGGTGCACCATGGTACTGTTCCATTTCAAATCCATCCACGCATTTCGAAAAGTCGTACGGCACTGTTTTGCCATTTCGGACGGATGTTGCATCTTGCACCGTGGATGTTGCACCTTGTAGATATCGATTATTCGGACGGCGGTAACTTCTGGCTCGTTCAGAGTTACGGGAGCCATAACCTGTCAAAACGAAGGCCTCGATAAGTTCTACGGCTTTGACAGCTTTCAGCCATCAATTGATAGATTAATGCCCAAAAAGGACAACCTGAATCTCAATCGGGTCTCGTAAGTTTTTTACCCTTCGTTTTTTCGACACGTGGATTTTTACGCTAAAACGGGATTACCGTGGCCCTTCTTCGACTTTCCATCGCTGGAGAGTGGTGCTCCACGGTACTGTTCCATTTCAAATCCATGTACGCATTTCTAAAAGTCGTATGGCACTGTTACGCCATTTCGGACGGATGTTGCACCGTGCACCGTGGATGTTGCACCTTGTAAATATCGATTATTCGGACGGCCATAACTTCTGGCTCGTTTAGAGTTACTGGAGCCATAACCTATCAAAACGAAGGCCTCGATGAGTTCTACGGCTTTGACAGCTTTCAGCCGTCAATGGATAGATTAATGCCCAAAAAGGACAACCCGAATCTCAATCGAGTCTCGTAAGTTTTTTACCCTTCGTTTTTTTCGACACGTGGATTTTTACGGTAAAACGGGATTACCGTGGTCCGTCTTCGACTTCCCATCGTTGGAGAGAGGTGCACCATGGTAATGTTCCGTTTCAAATCCATGCACGCATTTCTAAAAGTCATACGGCACTATTTCGCCATTTCGGACGGATGTTGCACCTTGCACCGTGGATGTTGCACCATGTAGATATCGATTATTCGGACGACCATAACTTCTGGCTCGTTAAGAGTTACGGGAGCCATAACCTGTCAAAACGTAGGCCTCGATGATTTCTACGGCTTTGACTGCTTTCAGCCATCAACGGATAGATTAATGCCCAAAAAGGACAACCCGAACCTCAATCGCGTCTCGTAAGTTTTTTACCCTTCGTTTTTTCGACACGTGGATTTTTACGGTAAAACGGGATTACCGTGGCTGGTCTTCGATTTATCATCGTTGGAGAGTGGCGCACCATGGTACTGTTCCGTTTCAAATCCATGCACGCGTTTCGAAAAGTCGTACGGCACTGTTTCGCCGTTTCGGACGGATGTTGCACCTTGCACCGTGGACGTTGCACCCTTTAGATATCAATTATTCGGACGGCCATAACTTCTGGCTCGTTTAGAGTTACGGGAGACATAACCTGTCAAAACGAAGGCCTCGATGAGTTCTACGGCTTTGATAGCTTTCAGCCGTCAACGAATAGATTAATGCCCAAAAAGGACAACCCGAATCTCAATCGGGTCTCGTAAGTTTTTTACCCTTCGTTTTTTCGACACGTGGATTTTTTCGGTAAAACGGGATTACCGTGGCCCGTCTTCGACTTCCCATCGCTGGAGAGTGGTGCACCATGGTACTATTCCGTTTCAAATCCATGCACGTATTTCTAAAAGTCGTACGGCACTGTTTCGCCATTTCGGACGGATGTTGCACGTTGCACCGTGGATGTTGCACCCTGTAGATATCGATTATTTGGACGGCCATAACTTCTTGCTCGTTTGGAGTTACGAGAGCCATAACTTGTCAAAACGAAGGCCTCGATGAGTTCTACAGCTTTGACCGCTTTCAGCCGTCAACGGATAGATTAATGCACAAAAAAGACAACCCGAATCTCAATCGGGTCTCGTAAGTTTTTTACCCTTCGTTTTTTCGACACGTGGATTTTTATGGTAAAACGGGATTACGGTGGCCCGTCTTCGACTTCACATAGCTGAAGAGTGGTGCACCATGGTACTGTTCCGTTTCTAATCCATGAACGCATTTCTAAAGGTCGTACGACACTGTTTCGCCATTTCGGACGGATGTTGTACCTTGCACCGTGGATGTTGCACCCTGTAGATATCGATTATTCGGACGGCCATAACTTCTGGCTCGTTTAGAGTTACGGGAGCCATAACCTGTCAAAACGAAGGCCTCGATGAGCTCTACTTCTTTGACAGCTTTCAGCCGTCAATGGATAGATTAACGCCCAAGAAGGACAACCCGAATTTCAATCGGGTCTCGTAAGTTTTTTACACTTCGTTTTTTCGACACGTGGATTTTTACGGTAAAACGAGGATTACGGTGGATGTTCTTCGATTTACCATCGATGGAGAATGGTGCACCATGGTACTGTTCCGTTTCAAATCCATGCACGCATTTTGAAAAGTCGTACGGCACTGTTTCTCCATTTCGGACGGATGTTGCACCTTGCACCGTGGATGTTGCACCTTGTAGATATCGATTATTCGGATGGCTATAACTTCTGTCTCGTTTAGAGTTACGGGAGCCATAACCAGTCAAAACGAAGGCCTCGATAAGTTCTACGGCTTTGACAGCTTTCAGCCATCAATGGATAGATTAATGCCCAAAAAGGACAACCCGAATCTCAATCGGGTCTCGTAAGTTTTTTACCCTATGTTTTTTCTACACGTGGATTTTTACGGTAAAACGGGATTACCGTGTCCCGTCTTCGACTTCACATCGCTGGAGAGTGGTGCACCACGGTACTGTTCCGTTTCAATTCCATGCACGCATTTCTAAAAGTCGTACGACACTGTTTCGCCATTTCGGACGGATGTTGCACCTTGCACCGTGGATGTTGCACCCTGTAGATATCGATTATTCGGACGGCCATAACTTCTGTCTCGTTTAGAGTTACGGGAGCCATAACCTGTCAAAACGAAGGCCTCGATGAGTTCTACGGCTTTGACGGCTTTCAGCCGTCAACGGATAGATTAATGCCCAAAAAGGACAACCCGAATCTCAATCGGGTCTCGTATGGTTTTTACCCTTCATTTTTTCGACACGTGGATTTTTACTGTAAACGAGGATTGCGGTGGCTGGTCTTCGAGTTACGATCGCTGGAGAGTGGTGCACCATGGTACTGTTCCGTTTCAAATCCATGCACGCATTTCTAAAAGTTGTACGGCACTGTTTCGCTATTTCAGATGGATGTTGCACCTTGCACCGCGGATGTTGCACCCTGTAGATATTGATTATTCGGACGGCCATAACTTCTGGCTCGTTTGGAGTTACGGGAGCCATAACCTGTCAAAACGAAGGCCACGATGAGTTCTACGACTTTGACAGCTTTCATCTGTCAATGGATAGATTAATGCCCAAAAAGGACAACCCTAATCTCAATCGGGTCTCGTAAGTTTTTTACCCTTCGTTTTTTCGACACGTGGATTTTTACGGTAAAACGGGATTACGGTGCCCCGTCTTCGACTTTCCATCGCTGAAGAGTGGTGCACCATGGTACTGTTCCGTTTCAAATCCATGCACGCATTTCTAAAGGTCGTACGTCACTGTTTCGCCATTTCGGACGGATGTTGCACCTTGCACCGTGGATGTTGCACCCTGTAGATATCGATTATTCGGACGGCCATAACTTCTGGCTCGTTTAGAGTTATGGGAGCCATAACCTGTCAGAACTAAGGCCTCGATATGTTCTATGTCTTTGACAGCTTTCAGCCATCAACGGATAGATTAATGCCCAAAAAGGACAACCCGAATCTCAATTGGGTCTCGTAAGTTTTTTACCCTTCGTTTTTTCGACACGTGGATTTTTACGGTAAAACGAGGATTACGGTGGCTGGTCTTCGATTTACCATCGCTGGAGAGTGGTGCACCATGGTACTGTTCCATTTCAAATCCATCCACGCATTTCGAAAAGTCGTACGACACTGTTTCGCCATTTCGGACGGATGTTGCACCTTGCACCGTGGATGTTGCACCTTGTAGATATCGATTATTCGGACGGCGGTAACTTCTGGCTCGTTCAGAGTTACGGGAGCCATAACCTGTCAAAACGAAGGCCTCGATAAGTTCTACGGCTTTGACAGCTTTCAGCCATCAACGGATAGATTAATGCCCAAAAAGGACAACCCGAATCTCAATCGGGTCTCGTAAGTTTTTTACCCTTTGTTTTTTCGACAAGTGGATTTTTACAGTAAAACGGGATTACCGTGTCCCGTCTTCGACTTCCCATTGCTGGAGAGTGGTGCACCATGGTACTGTTCCGTTTCAAATCCATGCATGCATTTCAAAAAGTCGTACGGCACTGTTTCGCCATTTCGGACGGATGTTGCACCTCGCACCGTGGATGTTGCACCCTGTAGATATCGATTATTCGGACGGCTATAACTTCTGGCTCGTTTAGAGTTACGGGAGCCATAACCTGTCAAAAAGAAGGCCTCGATGAGTTCTACGGCATTGACTGCTTTCAGCCGTCAACGGATAGATTAATGCCCAAAAAGGACAACCCGAATCTCAATCGGGTCTCGCAAGTTTTTTACCCTTCGTTTTTTCGACACGTGGATTTTTACGGTAAAACGGGATTACCGTGGCCCGTCTTCGACTTCCCATCGCTGGAGAGTGGTGCACCATCGTAATGTTCCATTTCAAATCCATGCACGACTTTCTAAAGGTCCTACGGCACTGTTTCGCCATTTCGAACGGATGTTGCACCTTGCACCGTGGATGTTGCACCCTGTAGATATCGATTATTCGGACGGCCATAACTTCTGGCTCGTTTAGAGTTACGAGAGCCATAACCTGTCAAAACAAAGGCCTCAATGAGTTCTACGGCTTTGACGGCTTTCAGCCGTCAACGGATAGATTAATGCCCAAAAAGGACAGCCCGAATCTCAATCGGGTCTCGTAAGTTTTTTACCCTTCGTTTTTTCGACACGTGGATTTTTACGGTAAAACGGGATTACGGTGGCTGGTCTTCGATTTACCATCGCTGGAGAGTGGTGCACCATGGTACTGTTCCGTTTCAAATCCATCCACGCATTTCTAATGGTCGTACGGCACTGTTTCGCCATTTTGGACGGATGTTGCACCTTGCACCGTGGATGTTGCACCCTGTAGATATCGATTATTCGGACGGCCATAACTTCTGGCTCGTTTAGAGTTACGGGAGCCATAACCTGTCAAAACGAAGGCCTCGATGAGTTCTACGGCATTGACTGCTTTCAGCCGTCAACGGATAGATTAATGCCCAAAAAGGACAACCCGAATCTCAATCGGGTCTCGTACGTTTTTTACCCTTCGTTTTTTTTGACACGTGGATTTTTACGGTAAAACGGGATTACGGTGCCCCGTCTTCGACTTCCCATCGATGAAGAGTGGTGCACCATGGTACTGTTCCGTTTCAAATCTATGCACGCATTTCTAAAGGTCGTACGGCACGGTTTCGCCATTTCGGACGGATGTAGCACCTTGCACCGTGGATGTTGCACCCTGTAGATATCGATTATTCGGACGGCCATAACTTCTGGCTCGTTTAGAGTTACGGGAGCCATAACCTGTCAAAACGAAGGCCTCAATGAGTTCTACGTATTTGACAGCTTTCAGCCGTCAATGGATAGATTAATGCCCAAAAAGGACAACCCGAATCTCAATCGGGTCTCGTAAGTTTTTTACCCTTCGTTTTTTTGACACGTGGTTTTTTACGGTAAAACGAGGATTACGGTGGCTGGTCTTCGATTTACCATCGCTGGAGAGTGGTGCACCATGGTACTGTTCCATTTCAAATCCATGCACGCATTTCGAAAAGTCGTACGGCACTGTTTCGCCATTTCTGACGGATGTTGCACCTTGCACCGTGGATGTTGCATCTTGTAGATATCGATTATTCGGACGGCTATAACTTCTGGCTCGTTTAGAGTTACGGGAGCCATAACCTGTCAAAACGAAGGCCTCGATAAGTTCTACGGCTTTGACACCTTTTAGCCATCAACGGATAGATTAATGCCCAAAAAGGACAACCCGAATCTCAATCAGGTCTCGTAAGTTTTTTACCCTTCGTTTTTTCGACACGTGGATTTTTACGGTAAAACGGGATTACCGTGGCCCGTCTTCGACTTTCCATCGCTGGAGAGTGGTCCACCATGGTACTGTTCCGTTTCAAATCCATGCACGCATTTCTAAAAGTCGTACGGCACTGTTTCGCCATTTCGGACGGATGTTGCATCTTGCGCCGTGGATGTTGCACCCTGTAGATATCGATTATTCGGACGGCCATAACTTCTGGCTCGTTTAGAGTTACGGGAGCCATAACCTGTCAAAACGAAGGCCTCGATGAGTTCTACGGCTTTGACAGCTTTCAGCCGTCAACGGATAGATTAATGCCCAAAAAGGACAACCCGAATCTCAATCGGGTCTCGTAAGTTTTTTACCCTTCGTTTTTTCGACACGTGGATTTTTACGGTAAAACGGGATTACCGTGGCCCGTCTTCAACTTCCCATCAGTGGAGAGTTGTGCACCATGGTACTGTTCCGTTTCAAATCCATGCACGTATTTCTAAAAGTCGTACGGCACTGTTTCGCCATTTCGGACTGATGTTGCACCTTGCACCGTGAATGTTGCACCCTGTAGATATCGATTATTCGGACGACCATAACTTCTGGCTCGTTTAGAGTTACGGGAGGCATAACCTGTCAAAACGAAGGCCTCGATGATTCCTACGGCTGTGATAGCTTTTAGCCGTCAAAGGATAGATTAATACCCAAAAAGGACAACCCGAATCTCAATCGGGTCTCGTAAGTTTTTTACCCTTCGTTTTTTCGACACGTGAATTTTTACGGTAAAACAGGATTACGGTGCCACGTCTTCGACTTTCCATCGCTGAAGAGTGGTGCACCATGGTACTGTTCCGTTTCAAATCCATGCACGTATTTCTAAAGGTCGTACGGCACTGTTTCTCCATTTCGGACGGATGTTGCACCTTGCACCGTGGATGTTGCACCCTGTAGATATCGATTATTCGGACGGCCATAACTTCTGGCTCGTTTAGAGTTACGGGAGCCATAACCTGTCAAAACGAAGGTCTCGATGATTTCTACGTCTTTGACAGCTTTCAGCCGTCAACGGATAGATTAATGAACAAAAAGGAAACCCGAATCTCAATCGGGTCTCGTAAGTTCTTTACCCTTCGTTTTTCGACACGTGGATTTTTACGGTAAAACGAGGATTACGGTGGCTGGTCATCGATTTACCATCGCTGGAGAGTGGTCCACCATGGTACTATTCCATTTCAAATCCATGCACGCATTTCGAAAAGTCGTACGGCACTGTTTCGCCATTTCGGACGGATGTTGCACCTTGCACCGTGGATGTTGCACCTTATAGATATCGATTATTCGGACGGCTATAACTTCTGGCTCGTTTAGAGTTACGGGAGCCATAACCTGTCAAAACGAAGGCCTCGATAAGTTCTACGGCTTTGACAGCTTTCAGCCATCAACAGATAGATTAATGCCCAAAAAGGACCATCCGAATCTCAATCGGGTCTCGTAAGTTTTTTACCCTTCGTTTTTTCAACACGTAGATTTTTACGGTAAAACGGGATTACCGTGGCCCGTCTTCGACTTCCCATCGCTGGAGAGTGGTGCACCATGGTACTGTTCCATTTCAAATCCATGCACGCATTTCTAAAAGTCGTACGGCACTGTTTCGCCATTTCGGACGGATGTTGCACCATGTAGATATCGATTGTTCGGACGACCCTAACTTCTGGCTCGTTTAGAGTTACGGGAGCCATAGCCTGTCAAAACGAAGGCCTCGATGAGTTCTACGGCTTTGACAGCTTTCAGCCGTCAACGGATAGATTAATGCCCAAAAAGGACAACCCGAATCTCAATCGGGTCTCGTATGTTTTTTACCCTTCGTTTTTTCGACATGTGGATTTTTAAGGTAAAACGGGAATACGGTGCCCCGTCTTCGACTTCCCATCGCTGAAGAGTGGTGCACCATGTAACTGTTCCGTTTCAAATCCATGCACGCATTTCTAAAGGTCGTACGGCACCGTTTCGCCATTTCGGACGGATGTTGTACCTTGCACCGTGGATGTTGCACCCTGTAGATATCGATTATTCAGACGGCCATAACGTCTAGCTCGTTTAGAGTTACGGGAGCCATAACCTGTCAAAACGAAGGCCTCGATATGTTCTACGGCTTTGACAGCTTTCAGCCGTCAACAGATAGATTAATGCCCAAAAAGGACAACCCGAATCTCAATCGGGTCTCGTAAGTTTTTTACCCTTCGTTTTTTTGACACGTGGATTTTTACGGTAAAATGGGATTACGGTAGCTGGTCTTCGATTTACCATCGCTGGAGAGTGGTGCACCATGGTACTGTTCCGTTTCAAATCCATGCACGCATTTCTAATGGTCATACGGCACTGTTTCGCCATTTCGGACAGATGTTGCACCTTGCACCGTGGATGTTGCACCCTGTAGATATCGATTATTCGGACGGCCATAACTTCTGTCGTTTAGAGTTACGGGAACCATAACCTATCAAAACGAAGGCCCCGATGAGTTCTACGGCTTTGATAGCTTTCAGCCATCAACGGATAGATTAATGCCCAAAAAGGACAACCTGAATCTCAGTCGGGCCTCGTAAGTTTTTTACACTTCGTTTTTTCGACATGTGGATTTTTACGGTAAAACGGGATTACAGTGCCCCGTCTTCGACTTTCCATCGCTGAAGAGTGGTGCACCATGGTACTGTTCCGTTTCAAATCCATGCACGCATTTCTAAAGGTCGTACGGCACTGTTTCTCCATTTCGGACGGATGTTGCACCTTGCACCGTGGATGTTGCACCCTGTAGATATCGATTATTCGGACGGCCATAACTTCTGGCTCGTTTAGAGTTACGGGAGCCATAACCTGTCAAAACGAAGGTCTCGATGAGTTCTATGGATTTGACGGCTTTCAGCCGTCAACAGGTAGATTAATTCCCAAAAAGGACAACCCGAATCTCAATCGGGTCTCGTAAGTTTTTTACCCTTCGTTTTTTCGACACGTGGATTTTTACGGTAAAACGGGACTACCGTGGCCCGTCTTCGACTTCCCATCGCTGGAGAGTGATGCACCATGGTACTGTTCCGTTTCAACTCCATGCACGCATTTCTAAAAGTCATACGGCACTGTTTTGCCATTACGGACGGATGTTGCACCTTGCACCGTGGATGTTGCACCCTGTAGATATCGATTATTCGGATGGCCATAACTTCTGGCTCGTTTAGAGTTACGGGAGCCATAACCTGTCAAAACGAAGATCTCGATGAGTTCTACGGCTTTGACCGCTTTCAGCCGTCAACGGATAGATTAATGCCCAAAAAGGTCAACCCGAATCTCAATCGGGTCTCGTAAGTTTTTTACCCTTCGTTTTTTCGACACGTGGATTTTTACGGTAAAACGAGATTACGGTGGCTGGTCTTCGATTTACCATCGCTGGAGAGTGGTGCACCATGGTACTGTTCCATTTCAAATCCATGCACGCATTTCTAAAAGTCGTACGGCACTGTTTCGCCATTTCGGACGGATGTTGCACCTTGCACCGTGGATATTGCACACAGTAGATATCGATTATTCGGACGGCCATAACTTCTGGCTCGTTTAGAGTTACGGGAGCCATAACCTATCAAAAAGAAGACCTCGATGAGTTCTACGGCTTTGACGGTGTTATCCCATTTTTGGTCAAAACTGGGATATCAACAAATGGACGAGGAATGATGGATATCAGGACTGGAGATCAGTTGGAATCAAGGCTACGATCGATGTCGTCAAAATTTGGTTGAACTCCGATCGGGGCGAAATTTATTGAGGATGATGATAAGGATTAGGGAAGACTATGTTTCAAATTTCAGGATAATCGGAGTTCATATGGAGGAGTTATGATCGATTCAAGGTAGGAGAGGCATGCTGTTCGAATCCATCAGGTTCGAACCCATCGGGTTCGAATCGATCGAAGACACGGCGTGCATGGATAGTTCGAATCCAACAAAGGTAGCGACCACTTCGAATCGATACACTTCGTATCGATCAATATGGATTCGGCTCTGAAGGGTTCGCATTGGATGTTGGTTCGACTCGATGGACTTCGAATCGATCGAGCTACTGTCTCTAACATGGTTGCTTCGTATCGATACGAAGAGGGCGTTCGAGAAGGGTACGCAGTGGCTCGAAGAGATGGATTCGAAAGAGGGGGACTCGAAGATAATGGATTCGAAGGAAGGACAGAAGTGCAGGGATACGAAGGACCCGGGGAGGACATTCGAATCGATCGTATTCGAACCGATCTTGTTCGAACCGATCGATTCGAAGGAAACAGTTAGGGCAGCTCAGACAAGTGGATACGAGCATGACTGTGGAGTTGTGGATAAGGACATTTCACTGAAAATGGATACGAACGCGTCTTCAGGGAGGGAAGCGCTCAACTCGGCAACAAAGATGGATCAACCCGAAGCATGCGCGCCACGTCGAACTACTGGCGCGTGCTTGGATCGATTCGAATCAATCGATTCGAAGCGATCGGTTCGAACGAAGCGTAGTCCAGGAAACCCCAAATTCGAACCGATCATATCTTCCAAACCGTTGATCCAAATGCAATGAAATTTTTACAGGATTTTGCTTACATGTTGAAGAATGTTCCCACCAATTTTCAGCTCAATTGGACAATTTCTAGATCGATTCGAATGGAGTTCGAATCGATCCCAGTGTGGGCCCGGATCTCCAGGTTTCGGCCGTGTGGGCCCTCTCACGTGCCTGAAGCGGTCTACCTTGTTTCTAGGAGAAATATCTGCCTTCTACGCCTATAAATAGAGCCTCTGGTCATTCAGAAAAGGGGTCGGAAAATTTGGAGAAGGAAAGCACGCCCGGACGCTGCCAGAATCAATCCTTAACATCATTACCGCCATTTATTTCAAGTTTTGGACTTTGTAACTGCTGTAATCATCTGTAATCATCAAGGATAATCAATAAAAGGATAAAAACTTTGGAGTGGACGTAGGCCGGAGATAGCCGAACCACTATAAAATTTGTGTCTCTGTTCTTTACTTTGGGATTATTGTTCAATATTTGCTGAGATCTGTTGTTTGTGTTTGAATATTGTTAGTCTGTATTCATACACTGGTGCTTTCACGGTATTTGGGGTTTGTGACCAATTTTGGCACAAACACTTTGGTGCTTTCACTGAGAACGACTAGCACCCGCTACATCGGATTTGAAGTTTGGATTTGAAGATTTTAAAGAGTTTGGATTCAAGGACAATGACTAGGCAAAATAGTAGAAGGCAAAGGGCTGAGAGAAGCCAACGGGAAGGAAGTCAACAAGCATCCTCCGGAGCCGGGGAAGGACAGGCCTCAATCTACATAACCCGGGATGAGATGGAGGCTATGGCAAATTCATTGCAGGAGAGATTGTTAAAGAACCAACAAGAAACGATGCAGACTTTCTTTGAGCAAATGAGAGCTGCAAGAATGCAGAACCTAGGGACAGCAACAACCGCTGTGGATGCAGGACAGGGGACTAGGGTTGTGGAACCCAATGGAGGTCGAGATATGGAGCCACAAAGCAATCAACAAGGGCTTGGGGGCAGACCCATAGGATCCAACACAGGAGGACCTTTGGAAGGAATTCAACAGGCTAGAACCAACGTTGCTACTAACGAGCCACATAAAGAGTATGTGCCGGAGTTCCCTCGGGGGCAACCCCCGACAGACAACGCTGGATTGGTAGAGATGATTAGGAAAACTGTGCGAGGTGGTTTGGCCAAAGGAGACTTGGAAGGAGTGAACAGGAGTCCGTTTGCTCGGGAAATAAGGATGGCTCAGAACCCACCTAAGTTTAAGTTGCCTAGCGTGGAGATATATGATGGCAAGACAGATCTAAGAGATCACTTGATGAGGTACACTAGACACATGGAGGTGCTGGGGGCATCGGAGGAAGTGATGGCCCGATGCTTCCCTTTGTATTTGACGGACATAGCTGCGATGTGGTTTAGGCAGCTGGAAGAAGGATCTATCAGGACTTGGAGGGAATTAGTGGAAAGGTTTTTGGGGCAGTTTCGGGTTCATGTCAAGAGACCGAAGAACGTGATGACATTAACATCGGTAAAGCAAAGAATGGATGTATTGCTTAGAGCTTTTCTAACTCGATTCAGTGCGGCAGTCGCTTCGGTGGATCGGCCTGATCCATCGATGGTTTTAATGGCAGCAGTATCAGGAGTCAGGGAGGACTCTGATTTCAAGGTATCTCTGATACGAGATCCTCCACAAGATCTCGACGAATTCTTTCACGAGGCAGAAAGGTTCCTTCGATAAGAAGATGCAAGTACGGATTTAAAGGTGAAAAAGGTTAGTGCAATAGAGGTTGGAGGAGTATCCAGCGGTGGTTCGGATAAAGACAAAGGAAAAAGGAAATTGGACAATGATTCTGGAAACGCTAGGAAGCGATGGAAGGATCCAAAGTTTTCCACATACACAGGATTGAACGAAACGCTGGAGCGGATATACATGGATACTCGGAATCGCCTTCCCTACCGGAGGCCAGCCAGGAGAGAACCTTCTGAACGAGAGAAGGCATCAGGGAGGCATTGTCTCTTCCATGACTTAGACGGACATGACACCAACAGCTGCAGGCACTTGAAGGATATAATCGAGGAGCATGTAAGGAATGGACAGTTACAGCAGTATGTCGGAGCTCGGAATGCAACGGAGGAGCAGGAGCAACCGCCGACAACCTCTCGCCGTGATGATGAGAGACCCAGGGATGGTGGTCGATTGATCATTCACTAATCGGGATAATATGGAATAAGTAACGAACTATTAGCAAGCAACCAAGTCATTTACACATGTACGGGGACGGAGATAGCCCCTAGACATGCTCTGAATGACGATGAAGCTGCAACGCTATGGTTTGTGAAATCTATCTTTCGCTTTTTGATTGGACATTACTTTTCTGTTTGGATTTTAGTTTTGGAGCTTGGATTGAGCCCCTGGTTTTGCTTGCTTTTTGACTTGGATTTTCCTTCGGATGATTGTTTTCAGTTTTGGATGCTGGTTTGGTTTTTTGGTTTTCTGGTTTTGATTTGGATTTTGGATTGGATTTTGATTGGATTTTTATCTGATTTTTGATAAATGGTCGTCGGGTATGGATTATGCCTGGCAAGGGGTGAGTCACTTTGCCCGAACGTGGTGAATTGGCTCATTCAGGTCGTCGAGTATGCACTATGCTCGGCAAGGGTCCGGAGTGACCAGGATTCGGCCTAGGACTTAGGCCCTCTATTATCAATTGTTATTTTCAGGTCGTTGAGTATGGACTATGCTCAACAAGGGTCCGAAGAGATCAGGATTCGGCTTAGGACCTAAGCCATGGCATTGTTTAGCACCCAGGGACACTGGGCCAAGGTCGTCAAATGTGGATTACGCTTGGCAAGAACTCGGAGAGGTTAGCTCAACGTCCAGGGACACTGGACCAAGGACATCAAATGTGGATTACGCTAAGCAAGAACCCGGAGAGGTTATGGATTTGGATATAGACCCGGAGAGGTCCCGGATTCTGTTATTGGCTATTGGATTTGGAATTGGACATCGACTCGAAGCAGTCAAGGATTATATACTCAGGCAATATGGCTTTGGACTTCGGATATTGGATTCGGAACTATTCAAAACACGTCTTGTTGTCACAAGGCATGTTTTGGGGGGCAAAGTGTTATCCCATTTTTGGTCAAAACTGGGATATCAACACATGGACGAGGAATGATGGATATCAGGACTGGAGATCAGTTGGAATCAAGGCTACGATCGATGTCGTCAAAATTTGGTTGAACTCCGATCGGGGCGAAATTGATTGGGGATGATGATAAGGATTATGGAAGACTATGTTTCAAATTTCAGGATAATCGGAGTTCATATAGAGGAGTTATGATCGATTCAAGGTAGGAGAGGCATGCTGTTCGAATCCATCAGGTTCGAACCCATCGGGTTCGAATCGATCGAAGACACAGCGTGCATGGATAGTTCGAATCCAACAAAGGTAGCGGCCACTTCGAATCGATACACTTCGTATCGATCAATATGGATTCGGCTCTGAAGGGTTCGCATTGGATGTTGGTTCGACTCGATGGACTTCGAATCGATCGAGCTACTGTCTCTAACATGGTTGCTTCGTATCGATACGAAGAGGGCGTTCGAGAAGGGTACGCAGTGGCTCGAAGAGATGGATTCGAAAGAGGGGGACTCGAAGATAATGGATTCGAAGGAAGGACAGAAGTGCAGGGATACGAAGGACCCGGGGAGGACATTCGAATCGATCGTATTCGAACCGATCTTGTTCGAACCGATCGATTCGAAGGAAACAGTTAGGGCAGCTCAGACAAGTGGATACGAGCATGACTGTGGAGTTGTGGATAAGGACATTTCACTGAAAATGGATACGAACGCGTCTTCAGGGAGGGAAGCGCTCAACTCGGCAACAAAGATGGATCAACCCGAAGCATGCGCGCCACGTCGAACTACTGGCGCGTGCTTGGATCGATTCGAATCAATCGATTCGAAGCGATCGGTTCGAACGAAGCGTAGTCCAGGAAACCCCAAATTCGAACCGATCATATCTTCCAAACCGTTGATCCAAATGCAATGAAATTTTTACAGGATTTTGCTTACATGTTGAAGAATGTTCCCACCAATTTTCAGCTCAATTGGACAATTTCTAGATCGATTCGAATGGAGTTCGAATCGATCCCAGTGTGGGCCCGGATCTCCAGGTTTCGGCCGTGTGGGCCCTCTCACGTGCCTGAAGCGGTCTACCTTGTTTCTAGGAGAAATATCTGCCTTCTACGCCTATAAATAGAGCCTCTGGTCATTCAGAAAAGGGGTCGGAAAATTTGGAGAAGGAAAGCACGCCCGGACGCTGCCAGAATCAATCCTTAACATCATTACCGCCATTTATTTCAAGTTTTGGACTTTGTAACTGCTGTAATCATCTGTAATCATCAAGGATAATCAATAAAAGGATAAAAACTTTGGAGTGGACGTAGGCCGGAGATAGCCGAACCACTATAAAATTTGTGTCTCTGTTCTTTACTTTGGGATTATTGTTCAATATTTGCTGAGATCTGTTGTTTGTGTTTGAATATTGTTAGTCTGTATTCATACACTGGTGCTTTCACGGTATTTGGGGTTTGTGACCAATTTTGGCACAAACACTTTGGTGCTTTCACTGAGAACGACTAGCACCCGCTACATCGGATTTGAAGTTTGGATTTGAAGATTTTAAAGAGTTTGGATTCAAGGACAATGACTAGGCAAAGTAGTAGAAGGCAAAGGGCTGAGAGAAGCCAATGGGAAGGAAGTCAACAAGCATCCTCCGGAGCCGGGGAAGGACAGGCCTCAATCTACATAACCCGGGATGAGATGGAGGCTATGGCAAACTCATTGCAGGAGAGATTGTTAAAGAACCAACAAGAAACGATGCAGACTTTCTTTGAGCAAATGAGAGCTGCAGGAATGCAGAACCTAGGGACAGCAACAACCGCTGTGGATGCAGGACAGGGGACTAGGGTTGTGGAACCCAATGGAGGTCGAGATATGGAGCCACAAAGCAATCAACAAGGGCTTGGGGGCAGACCCATAGGATCCAACACAGGAGGACCTTTGGAAGGAATTCAACAGGCTAGAACCAACGTTGCTACTAACGAGCCACATAAAGAGTATGTGCCGGAGTTCCCTCGGGGGCAACCCCCGACAGACAACGCTGGATTGGTAGAGATGATTAGGAAAACTGTGCGAGGTGGTTTGGCCAAAGGAGACTTGGAAGGAGTGAACAGGAGTCCGTTTGCTCGGGAAATAAGGATGGCTCAGAACCCACCTAAGTTTAAGTTGCCTAGCGTGGAGATATATGATGGCAAGACAGATCTAAGAGATCACTTGATGAGGTACACTAGACACATGGAGGTGCTGGGGGCATCGGAGGAAGTGATGGCCCGATGCTTCCCTTTGTATTTGACGGACATAGCTGCGATGTGGTTTAGGCAGCTGGAAGAAGGATCTATCAGGACTTGGAGGGAATTAGTGGAAAGGTTTTTGGGGCAGTTTCGGGTTCATGTCAAGAGACCGAAGAACGTGATGACATTAACATCGGTAAAGCAAAGAATGGATGTATTGCTTAGAGCTTTTCTAACTCGATTCAGTGCGGCAGTCGCTTCGGTGGATCGGCCTGATCCATCGATGGTTTTAATGGCAGCAGTATCAGGAGTCAGGGAGGACTTTGATTTCAAGGTATCTCTGATACGAGATCCTCCACAAGATCTCGACGAATTCTTTCACGAGGCAGAAAGGTTCCTTCGATAAGAAGATGCAAGTACGGATTTAAAGGTGAAAAAGGTTAGTGCAATAGAGGTTGGAGGAGTATCCAGCGGTGGTTCGGATAAAGACAAAGGAAAAAGGAAATTGGACAATGATTCTGGAAACGCTAGGAAGCGATGGAAGGATCCAAAGTTTTCCACATACACAGGATTGAACGAAACGCTGGAGCGGATATACATGGATACTCGGAATCGCCTTCCCTACCGGAGGCCAGCCAGGAGAGAACCTTCTGAACGAGAGAAGGCATCAGGGAGGCATTGTCTCTTCCATGACTTAGACGGACATGACACCAACAGCTGCAGGCACTTGAAGGATATAATCGAGGAGCATGTAAGGAATGGACAGTTACAGCAGTATGTCGGAGCTCGGAATGCAACGGAGGAGCAGGAGCAACCGCCGACAACCTCTCGCCGTGATGATGAGAGACCCAGGGATGGTGGTCGATTGATCATTCACTAATCGGGATAATATGGAATAAGTAACGAACTATTAGCAAGCAACCAAGTCATTTACACATGTACGGGGACGGAGATAGCCCCTAGACATGCTCTGAATGACGATGAAGCTGCAACGCTATGGTTTGTGAAATCTATCTTTCGCTTTTTGATTGGACACAACTTTTCTGTTTGGATTTTAGTTTTGGAGCTTGGATTGAGCCCCTGGTTTTGCTTGCTTTTTGACTTGGATTTTCCTTCGGATGATTGTTTTCAGTTTTGGATGCTGGTTTGGTTTTTTGGTTTTCTGGTTTTGATTTGGATTTTGGATTGGATTTTGATTGGATTTTTATCTGATTTTTGATAAATGGTCGTCGGGTATGGATTATGCCTGGCAAGGGGTGAGTCACTTTGCCCGAACGTGGTGAATTGGCTCATTCAGGTCGTCGAGTATGCACTATGCTCGGCAAGGGTCCGGAGTGACCAGGATTCGGCCTAGGACTTAGGCCCTCTATTATCAATTGTTATTTTCAGGTCGTTGAGTATGGACTATGCTCAACAAGGGTCCGAAGAGATCAGGATTCGGCTTAGGACCTAAGCCATGGCATTGTTTAGCACCCAGGGACACTGGGCCAAGGTCGTCAAATGTGGATTACGCTTGGCAAGAACTCGGAGAGGTTAGCTCAACGTCCAGGGACACTGGACCAAGGACATCAAATGTGGATTACGCTAAGCAAGAACCCGGAGAGGTTATGGATTTGGATATAGACCCGGAGAGGTCCCGGATTCTGTTATTGGCTATTGGATTTGGAATTGGACATCGACTCGAAGCAGTCAAGGATTATATACTCAGGCAATATGGCTTTGGACTTCGGATATTGGATTCGGAACTATTCAAAACACGTCTTGTTGTCACAAGGCATGTTTTGGGGGGCAAAGTGTTATCCCATTTTTGGTCAAAACTGGGATATCAACACATGGACGAGGAATGATGGATATCAGGACTGGAGATCAGTTGGAATCAAGGCTACGATCGATGTCGTCAAAATTTGGTTGAACTCCGATCGGGGCGAAATTGATTGGGGATGATGATAAGGATTATCGAAGACTATGTTTCAAATTTCAGGATAATCGGAGTTCATATAGAGGAGTTATGATCGATTCAAGGTAGGAGAGGCATGCTGTTCGAATCCATCAGGTTCGAACCCATCGGGTTCGAATCGATCGAAGACACAGCGTGCATGGATAGTTCGAATCCAACAAAGGTAGCGGCCACTTCGAATCGATACACTTCGTATCGATCGATATGGATTCGGCTCTGAAGGGTTCGCATTGGATGTTGGTTCGACTCGATGGACTTCGAATCGATCGAGCTACTGTCTCTAACATGGTTGCTTCGTATCGATACGAAGAGGGCGTTCGAGAAGGGTACGCAGTGGCTCGAAGAGATGGATTCGAAAGAGGGGGACTCAAAGATAATGGATTCGAAGGAAGGACAGAAGTGCAGGGATACGAAGGACCCGGGGAGGACATTCGAATCGATCGTATTCGAACCGATCTTGTTCGAACCGATCGATTCGAAGGAAACAGTTAGGGCAGCTCAGACAAGTGGATACGAGCATGACTGTGGAGTTGTGGATAAGGACATTTCACTGAAAATGGATACGAACGCGTCTTCAGGGAGGGAAGCGCTCAACTCGGCAACAAAGATGGATCAACCCGAAGCATGCGCGCCACGTCGAACTACTGGCGCGTGCTTGGATCGATTCGAATCAATCGATTCGAAGCGATCGGTTCGAACGAAGCGTAGTCCAGGAAACCCCAAATTCGAACCGATCATATCTTCCAAACCGTTGATCCAAATGCAATGAAATTTTTACAGGATTTTGCTTACATGTTGAAGAATGTTCCCACCAATTTTCAGCTCAATTGGACAATTTCTAGATCGATTCGAATGGAGTTCGAATCGATCCCAGTGTGGGCCCGGATCTCCAGGTTTCGGCCGTGTGGGCCCTCTCACGTGCCTGAAGCGGTCTACCTTGTTTCTAGGAGAAATATCTGCCTTCTACGCCTATAAATAGAGCCTCTGGTCATTCAGAAAAGGGGTCGGAAAATTTGGAGAAGGAAAGCACGCCCGGACGCTGCCAGAATCAATCCTTAACATCATTACCGCCATTTATTTCAAGTTTTGGACTTTGTAACTGCTGTAATCATCTGTAATCATCAAGGATAATCAATAAAAGGATAAAAACTTTGGAGTGGACGTAGGCCGGAGATAGCCGAACCACCATAAAAATTTTGTCTCTGTTCTTTACTTTGGGATTATTGTTCAATATTTGCTGAGATCTGTTATTTGTGTTTGAATATTGTTAGTCTGTATTCATACACTGGTGCTTTCACGGTATTTGGGGTTCGTGACCAATTTTGGCACAAACAGACGGCTTTTTGCCGTCAACGGATAGATTAATGCCTAAAAAGGACAACCCGAATCTCAATCGGGTCTCGTTAGTTTTTTACCCTTCGTTTTTTCTACACGTGGATTTTTACGGTAAAACGGGATTACGGTGCCCCGTCTTCGACTTCCCGTCGCTGAAGAGTGGTGCACCATGGTACTGTTCCGTTTCAAATCCATGCACGCATTTCTAAAGGTCGTACGGCACTGTTTCGCCATTTCGGACGGATGTTGCACCTTGCACCGTGGATGTTGCACCCTGTAGATATCGATTATTCCGACGGCCATAACTTCTGGCTCGTTTAGAGTTACGGGAGCCATAACCTGTCAAAACGAAGGCCTCGATGAGTTCTACGTCTTTGATAGCTTTCAGCTGTCAACGGATAGATTAATGCCCAAAAAGGACAACTCGAATCTCAATCGGGTCTCGTAGTTTATTACCCTTCGTTTTTTCCACACGTGGATTTTTACGGTAAAACGAGGATTACGGTGGCTGGTCATCGATTTACCATCGCTGGAGAGTGGTGCACCATGGTACTGTTCCGTTTCAAATCCATGCACGCATTTCTAAAAGTCATACGGCACTGTTTCGCCATTTCGGACGGATGTTGCACCTTGCACCGTGGATGTTGCACCTTGTAGATATCGATTATTCGGACGGCTATAACTTCTGGCTCGTTTAGAGTTACGGGAGCCATAACCTATCAAAACGAAGGTCTCGATAAGTTCTACGGCTTTGACAGCTTTCAGCCATCAACGGATAGATTAATGCCCAAAAATGACAACCCGAATCTCAATCGGGTCTCGTAAGTTTATAACCCTTCGTTTTTTCTACACGTGGATTTTTACGGTAAAGCGGGATTACCGTGGCCCGTCTTCGACTTCCCATCGCTGGAGAGTGGTGCGCCATGGTACTGTTCCATTTCAAATCCATGCACGTATTTCTAAAAGTCGTATGGCACTGTTTCGCTATTTCGGATGGATGTTGCACCTTGCACCGTGGATGTTGCACCCTGTAGATATTGATTATTCGGACGGCCATAACTTCTGGCTCGTTTAGAGTTACAGGAGCCATAACCTGTCAAAACGAAGGCCTCGATGAGTTCTACGGCTTCAACAGATTTCAGCTGTCAACGGATAGATTAATTCCCAAAAAGGACAACCCGAATCTCAATCGGGTCTCGTAAGTTTTTTACCCTTCGTTTTTTCGACACGTGGATTTTTACGGTAAAACGGGACTACCGTGGCCCGTCTTCGACTTCCCATCGCTGGAGAGTGGTGCACCATGGTACTATTCCGTTTCATATCCATGCACGCATTTCTAAAAGTCATACGACACTGTTTCGCCATTTCGGACGGATGTTGCACCTTGCACCGTGGATGTTGAACCCTGTAGATATCGATTATTCGGACGGCCATAACTTCTAGCTCGTTTAGAGTTACGGAAGCCACAACCTGTCAAAACGAAGATCTCGATGAGTTCTACGGCTTTGACCGCTTTAAGCCGTAAACGGATAGATTAATGCCCAAAAAGGATAACCCGAATCTCAATCGGGTCTCGTAAGTTTTTTACCCTTCGTTTTTTCGACACGTGGATTTTTACGGTAAAACGAGATTACGGTGGCTGGTCTTCGATTTACCATCACTGGAGAGTGGTGCACCATGATACTGTTCCGTTTCAAATCCATGCACGCATTTCTAAAAGTCGTACGGCACTGTTTCGCCATTTCGGACGGATGTTGCACCTTGCACCGTGGATATTGCACCCTGTAGATATCGATTATTCGGACGGCCATAACTTCTGGCTCGTTTAGAGTTACGGGAGCTATAACCTGTCAAAACGAAGACATCGATGAGTTCTATGGCTTTGACGGCTTTCTGCCGTCAACGGATAGATTAATGCCCAAAAAGGACAACCCGAATCTCAATCGGGTCTCGTAAGTTTTTTACCCTTCATTTTTTCGACACGTGGATTTTTACGGTAAAACGTGATTACGGTGCCCCGTCTTCGACTTCCCATCGCTGAAGAGTGGTGCACCATGGTACTGTTCCGTTTCAAATCCATGCATGCATTTCTAAAGGTCGTACGGCACTGTTTCGCCATTTCGGATGGATGTTGCACCTTGCACTGTGGATGTTGCACCCTGTAGATATCGATTATTCGGACGGCCATAACTTCTGGCTCGTTTAGAGATACGGGAGCCATAACCTGTCAAAATGAAGGCCTCGATGAGTTCTACGTCTTTGACAGCTTTCAGCTTTCAATGGATAGATTAATGCCCTAAAAGGACAACCCGAATCTCAATCGGGTCTCGTAAGTTTTTTACCCTTCGTTTTTTCGACATGTGGATTTTACTGTAAACGAGGATTACGGTGGCTGGTCTTCGAGTTACCATCGCTGGAGAGTGGTGCACCATGGTACTGTTCCGTTTCAAATCCATGCACGCATTTCTAAAAGTCGTACGGCACTGTTTCGCTATTTCAGATGGATGTTGCACCTTGCACCGTGGATGTTGCACCCTGTAGATATTGATTATTCGGACGGCCATAACTTCTGGCTCGTTTAGAGTTACGGGAGCCATAACCTGTCAAAACGAAGGCCTCGATGAGTTCTACGGCTTCGACAGATTTCAGCTGTCAAGGGATAGATTAATTCCCAAAAAGGACAACCCGAATCTCAATCGGGTCTCGTAAGTTTTTTACCCTTCGTTTTTTCGACACGTGGATTTTTACGGTAAAATGGGACTACCGTGGGCCGTCTTCGACTTCCAATCGCTGGAGAGTGGTGCACCATGGTACTGTTCCGTTTCATATCCATGCACGCATTTCTAAAAGTCATACGGCACTGTTTCGCCATTTCGGACGGATGTTGCACCTTGCACCGTGGATGTTGCACCCTGTAGATATCGATTATTCGGACGGCCATAACATCTAGCTCGTTTAGAGTTACGGAAGCCATAACCTGTCAAAACGAAGATCTCAATGAGATCTACGTCTTTGACCGCTTTCAGCCGTCAACGGATAGATTAATGCCCAAAAAGGATAACCCGAATCTCAATCGGGTCTCGTAAGTTTTTTACCCTTCGTTTTTTCGACACGTGGATTTTTACGGTAAAACGAGATTACGGTGGTTGGTCTTCGATTTACCATCGCTGGAGAGTGGTGCACCATGATACTGTTCCGTCTCAAATCCATGCACGCATTTCTAAAAGTCGTACGGCACTGTTTCGCCATTTCGGACGGATGTTGCACCTTGCACCGTGGATATTGCACCCTGTAGATATCGATTATTCGGACGGCCATAACTTCTGGCTTGTTTAGAGTTACGGGAGCTATAACCTGTCAAAACGAAGACCTCGATGAGTTCTACGGCTTTGACGGCTTTCTACCGTCAACGGATAGATTAATGCCCAAAAAGGACAACCCGAATCTCAATCGGGTCTCGTAAGTTTTTTACCCTTCGTTTTTTCGACACGTGGATTTTTACGGTAAAATGGGATTATGGTGCCCCGTCTTCGACTTCCCATCGCTGAAGAGTGGTGCACCATGGTACTGTTCCGTTTGAAATCCATGCATGCATTTCTAAAGGTCGTACGGCACTGTTTCGCCATTTCGGACGGATGTTGCACCTTGCACCGTGGATGTTGCACCCTGTAGATATCGATTATTCGGACGGCCATAACTTCTGGCTCGTTTAGAGTTACGGGAGCCATAACCTGTCAAAACGAAGGTCTCGATGTGTTCTACGTCTTTGACAGCTTTCATCTTTCAATGGATAGATTAATACCCAAAAAGGACAACACGAATCTCAATCGGGTCTCGTAAGTTTTTTACCCTTCGTTTTTTCGACACGTGGATTTTTACTGTAAACGAGGATTACGGTGGCTGGTCTTCGATTTACCATCGCTGGAGAGTGGTGCACCATGGTACTGTTCCGTTTCAAATCCATGCACGCATTTCTAAAAGTCGTACGGCACTGTTTCGCCATTTCGGACGGATGTTGCACCTTGCGCCGTGGATGTTGCACCCTGTAGATATCGATTATTCGGACGGCCATAACTTCTGGCTCGTTTAGAGTTACGGGAGCCATAACCTGTCAAAACGAAGGCCTCGATGAGTTCTACGGCTTTGATAGCTTTCAGCCGTCAACGGATAGATTAATGCCCAAAAAGGACAACCCGAATCTCAATCGGGTCTCGTAAGTTTTTTACCCTTCGTTTTTTCGACACGTGGATTTTTACGGTAAAACGGGATTACCGTGGCCCGTCTTCGACTTCCCATCGCTGGAGAGTGGTGCACCATGGCACTGTTCCATTTCAAATCCATGCACATATTTCTAAAAGTCGTACGGCACTGTTTCGCCATTTCGGACGGATGTTGCACCTTGCACCGTGGATGTTGCACCCTGTAGATATCGATTATTCGGACGACCATAACTTTTGGCTCGTTAAGAGTTACGGGATCCATAACCTGTCAAAACGAAGGCCTCAATGAGTTCTACGGCTTTGACAGCTTTCAGCCGTCAACGGATAGATTAATGCCCAAAAAGGACAACCCGAATCTCAATCGGGTCTCGTAAGTTTTTTACCCTTCGTTTTTTCGACACGTGGATTTTTATGGTCAAACGGGGATTACGATAGCTGGTCTTCGATTTACCATCGCTGCAGAGTGGTGCACCATGGTACTGTTCCATTTCAAATCCATGCACGCATTTTGAAAAGTCGTACGGCACTGTTTCGCCATTTCGGACGGATGTTGCACCTTGCACCGTGGATGTTGCACCCTGTAGATATCGATTATTTGGACGGCTATAACTTCTGGCTCGTTTAGAGTTACGGGAGCCATAACCTGTCAAAACGAAGGCCTCGATGAGTTCTACGGCTTTGACAGCTTTCAGCCGTCAACGGATTGATTAATGCCCAAAAAGGACAACCCGAATCTCAATCGAGTCTCGTAAGTTTTTTACCCTTCGTTTTTTCGACACGTGGATTTTTACGGTAAAACGGGATTACCGTGGCCCGTCTTCGACTTCCCATCGCTGGAGAGTGGTGCACCATAGTACTGTTCCGTTTCAAATCCATCCACACATTTCTAAAAGTCGTACGGCACTGTTTCGCCATTTCGGACGGATGTTGCACCTTGCACCGTGGATGTTCCACCCAGTAGATATTGATTATTCAGACGGCCATAACTTTTGGCTCGTTTATAGTTACGGGAGCCATAACCCGTGAAAACGAAGGCCTCGATGAGTTCTACGGCTTTGAAAGCTTTCAGCCGTCAACGGATAGATTAATGCCCAAAAAAGACAACCCGAATCTCAATCGGGTCTCGTAAGTTTTTTACCCTTCTTTTTTCGGCACCTGGCTTTTTACGGTAAAACGGGATTACCGTGGCCCGTCTTCGACTTCCCATCGCTGAAGAGTGATGCACCATGGTACTTTTTCATTTCAAATCCATGAACGCATTTCTAAAAGTCGTACGGCACTGTTTCTCCATTTCGGACGGATGTTGCACCTTGTACCGTGGATGTTGCACCCTGTAGATGTCGATTATTCGAACGGCCATAACTTCTGGCTCGTTTAGAGTTAAGGGAGCCATAACCTGTCAAAACGAAGGCCTCGATGAGTTCTACGGCTTTGACAGATTTCAGCCATCAACGGATAGATTAATTCCCAAAAAGGACAACCCGAATCTCAATCGGGTCTCGTAAGTTTTTTACCCTTCGTTTTTTCGACACGTGGGATTTTACGGTAAAACGGGACGACCGTGGCCCGTCTTCGACTTCCCATCGCTGGAGAGTGGTGCAACATGGTACTGTTCCGTTTCAAATCCATGCACGCATTTCTAAAAGTCATACGGCACTGTTTCGCCATTTCGGACGGATGTTGCACCTTGCACCGTGGATGTTGCACCCTGTAGATATCGATTATTCGGACGGCCATAACTTCTGGCTCGTTTAGAGTTACGGGAGCCATAACCTGTCAAAACGAAGACCTCGATGAGTTCTACGGCTTTGACCGCTTTCAGCCGTCAATGGATAGATTAATGCCCAAAAAGGACAACCCGAATCTCAATCGGGTCTCGTAAGTTTTTTACCCTTCGTTTTTCGACACGTGGATTTTTACGGTAAAACGTGATTACGGTGGCTGCTCTTCGATTTACCATCACTATAGAGTGGTGCACCATGGTACTGTTCCGTTTCAAATCCATGCACGCATTTCTAAAAGTCGTACGGCACTGTTTCGCCATTTCGCACGGATGTTGCACCTTGCAACGTGGATATTGCACCCTGTAGATATCGATTATTCGGACGACCATAACTTCTGGCTCGTTTAGAGTTACGGGAGTCATAACCTGTCAAAACGAAGACCTCGATGAGTTCTACGGCTTTGATGGCTTTCACCCGTCAATGGATAGATTAATGCCCAAAAAGGACAACCCGAATCTCAATCGGGTCTCGTAAGTTTTTTACCCATCGTTTTTTCGACACGTGGATTTTTACGGTAAAACGGGATTACCGTGGCCCGTCTTCGACTTCCCACCGCTGGAGAGTGGTGCACCATGGTACTGTTCCATTTCAAATCCATGCACGCATTTCTAAAAGTCGTACGGCACTGTTTCGCCATTTCGGACGGATGTTGCACCTTGCACCGTGGACGTTGCACCCTATAGATATCGATTATTCCGACGACCATAACTTCTGGCTCGTTTAGAGTTACGGGAGCCATAACCTATCAAAACGAAGGCCTCGATGAGTTCTACGGCTTTGACAGCTTTCAGCCGTCAACGGATAGATTAATGCCCAAAAAGGACAACCCGAATCTCAATCGGGTCTCGTAAGTTTTTTACCCTTTGTTTTTTCGACACGTGGATTTTTACGGTAAAACGGGATTACCGTGGCCCGTCTTCGACTTCCCATCGCGGGAGAGTGGTGCACCATGGTACTATTCCATTTCAAATCCATGCACGCATTTCTAAAAGTCGTACGGCACTGTTTCGCCATTTCGGACGGATGTTGCACCTTGCACCGTGGACGTTGCACCCTATAGATATCGATTATTCCGACGACCATAATTCTGGCTCGTTTAGAGTTACGGGAGCCATAACCTATCAAAACGAAGGCCTCGATGAGTTCTACGGCTTTGACAGCTTTCAGCCGTCAACGGATAGATTAATGCCCAAAAAGGACAACCCGAATCTCAATCGGGTCTCGTAAGTTTTTTACCCTTCGTTTTTTCGACACGTGGATTTTTACGGTAAAACGGGACTACCGTGGCCCGTCTTCGACTTCCCATCGCTGGAGAGTGGTGCACCATGGTACTGTTCCGTTTCAAATCTATGCACGCATTTCTAAAAGTCATACGGCACTGTTTCGCCATTTCGGACGGATGTTGCACCTTGCACCGTGGATGTTGCACCCTGTAGATATCGATTATTTGGACGGCCATAACTTCTGGCTCGTTTAGAGATACGGGAGCCATAACCTGTCAAAACGAAGACCTCGATGAGTTCTACGGCTTTGACCGTTTTCAGCCGTCAACGGATAGATTAATGCCCAAAATGGACAACCCGAATCTCAATCGGGTCTCGTAAGTTTTTTACCCTTCGTTTTTTCGACACGTGGATTTTTACGGTAAAATGAGATTACGGTGGCTGGTCTTCGATTTACCATCGCTGGAGAGTGGTGCACCATGGTACTGTTCCATTTCAAATCCATGCACGCATTTCTAAAAGTCGTACGGCACTGTTTCGCCATTTCGGACGGATGTTGCACCTTGCACCGTGGATGTTGCATCCTGTAGATGTCGATTATTCGGACGACCATAACTTCTGGCTCGTTTAGAGTTACGGGAGCCATAACCTGTCAAAACGAAGACCTCGATGATTTCTACGGCTTTGATGGCTTTCTGCCGTCAACGGATAGATTAATGCCCAAAAAGAACAACCCGAATTTCAATCGGGTCTCGTAAGTTTTTTACCCTTCGTTTTTTCGACACGTGGATTTTACGGTAAAAAGGGATTAAGGTGCCCCGTCTTCGACATCCCATCGCTGAAGAGTGGTGCACCATGGTACTGTTCCGTTTCAAATCCATGCACGCATTTCTAAAGGACGTACGGCACTGTGTCGCCATTTCGGACGGATGTTGCAACTTGCACCGTGGATGTTGCACCCTGTAGATATCGATTATTCGGACGACAATAACTTCTGGCTCGTTTAGAGTAACGGGAGCCATAACCTGTCAAAATGAAGGCCTCGATGAGTTCTACGGCTTTGACAGGTTTCAGCCATCAACGGATAGATTAATGCCCAAAAAGGACAACCCGAATCTCAATCGGGTCTCGTAAGTTTTTTACCCTTCGTTTTTTCGACACGTGGATTTTTACGGTAAAACAAGGATTACTGTGGCTGGTCTTCGATTTACCATCGCTGGAGAGTGGTGCACCATGGTACTGTTCCGTTTCAAATCCTTGCACGCATTTCTAAAAGTCATGCGACATTGTTTCGCCATTTCGGACGGATGTTGCACCTTGTAGATATCGATTATTCGGACGGCTATAACTTCTGGCTCGTTTAGAGTTACGGGAGCCGTAAACTGTCAAAACGAAGGCCTCGATGAGATCTACGGCTTTGACCGCTTTCATCCATCAACGGATAGATTAATGCCCAAAAAGGACAACCCGAATCTCAATCGGGTCTCGTAAGTTTTTTACCCATCGTTTTTTCGACACGTGGATTTTTACGGTAAAACGGGATTACCGTGGCCCGTCTTCGACTTCCCATCGCTGGAGAGTGGTGCACCATGGTACTGTTCCATTTCAAATCCATGCACGCATTTCTAAAAGTCGTACGGCACTGTTTCGCCATTTTGGACGGATGTTGCACCTTGCACCGTGGATGTTGCACCCTGTAGACATCGATTATTCGGACGGCCATAACTACTGGCTCGTTTAGAGTTACGGGAGCCATAACCTGTCAAAACGAAGGCCTCGATGTGTTCTACGGCTTTGAAAGCTTTTAGCTGTCAACGGATATATTAATGCCCCAAAAAGGACAACCCGAATCTCAATCGGGTCTCGTAAGTTTTTTACCCTTCGTTTTTTCGACACGTGGATTTTTACGGTAAAACGGGGATTACGGTGGCTGGTCTTCGATTTACCATCGCAGGAGAGTGGTGCACCATGGTACTGTTCCGTTTCAAATCCATGCACGCATTTCGAAAAGTCGTACGGCACTGTTTCGCCATTTCGGACGGATGTTGCACCTTGCACCGTGGATGTTGCACCCTGTAGATATCGATTATTCGGACGGCTATAACTTCTGGCTCGTTTAGAGTTACGGGAGCCGTAACCTGTCAAAACGAAGGCCTCGATGAGTTCTACGGCTTTGACAGCTTTCAGCCATCAACGGATAGATTAATGCCCAAAAAGGACAACCCGAATCTCAATCGGGTCTCGTAAGTTTTTTACCCATCGTTTTTTCGACACGTGGATTTTTACGGTAAAACGGGATTACCGTGGCCCGTCTTCGACTTCCCATCGCTGGAGAGTGGTGCACCATGGTACTGTTCCGTTTCAAATCCATGCACGCATTTCTAAAAGTCGTACGGCACTGTTTCGCCATTTCGGATGGATGTTGCACCTTGCACCGTGGATGTTGCACCCTGTAGATATCGATTATTCGGACGGCCATAACTTCTGGCTCGTTTAGAGTTACGGGAGCCATAACCTGTCAAAACGAAGGCCTCGATGGGTTCTACGGCTTTGACAGCTTTCAGCTATCAACGGATATATTAATGCCCAAAAAGGACAACCCGAATCTCGATCGGGTCTCGTAAGTTTTTTACCCTTCGTTTTTTCGACACGTGGATTTTTACGGTAAAACGGGGATTACGGTGGCTGGTCTTCGATTTATCATCGCAGGAGAGTGGTGCACCATGGTACTGTTCCATTTCAAATCCATGCATGCATTTCGAAAAGTCATACGTCAATGTTTCGCCATTTCGGACGGATGTTGCACCTTGCACCGTGGATGTTGCACCCTGTGGATATCGATTATTCGGACGGCTATAACTTCTGGCTCATTTAGAGTTACGGGACCCATAACCTGTAAAAACGAAGGCCTCGATGAGTACTACGGCTTTGATAGCTTTCAGCCATAAACGGATAGATTAATGCCCAAAAAGGACAACCCGAATCTCAATCGGGTCTCGTAAGTTTTTTACCCATTGTTTTTTCGACACGTGGATTTTTAGGGTAAAATGGGATTACCGCGGCCCGTCTTCGACTTCCCATCGCTGGAGAGTGGTGCACCATGGTACTGTTCCGTTTCAAATCCATGCACGCATTTCTAAAAGTCGTACGGCACTGTTTCGCCATTTCGGACGGATGTTGCACCTTGCACCGTGGATGTTGCACCCTGTAGATATCGATTATTCGGACGGCCATAACTTCTGGCTCGTTTAGAGTTACGGGAGACATAACCTGTCAAAAGGAAGGCCTCGATGAGTTCTACGGCTTTGACAGCTTTCCGCCGTCAATGGATAGATTAATGACCAAAAAGGACAACCCGAATCTCAATCGGGTCTCGTAAGTTTTTTACCCTTCGTTTTTTCGACACGTGGATTTTTGCGGTAAAACGGGATTACCGTGGCCCGTCTTCGACTTCCCATCGCTCAAGAGTGGTGCACTATGGTACTGTCCCGTTTCAAATCCATGCACGCATTTCTAAAAGTCGTACGGCACTGTTTCGCCATTTCGGACGGATTTTGCCACTTGCACCGTGGATGTTGCACCCTGTAGATATCGATTATTCGGACGACCATAACTTATGGCTCGTTTAGAGTTACGGGAGCCATAACCTGTCAAAACGAAGGCCTCGATGAGTTCTATGGCTTTGGCAGCTTTCAGTCGTCAACAGATATATTAATGCCCAAAAAGGACAACCCGAATCTCAATCGGGTCTCGTAAGTTTTTTACCCTTCGTTTTTTCGACACGTGGATTTTTACGGCAAAACGGGATTACCGTGGCTGGTCTTCGATTTACCATCGCTGGAGAGTGGTGCACCAAGGTACTGTTCTGTTTCAAATGCATGAACGCATTTCTAAAAGTCGTACGACACTGTTTCGCCATTTCGGACGGATGTTCCACCTTGCACCGTGGATGTTGCACCCTGTAGATATCGATTATTCGGACGGCCATAAGTTCTGGCTCGTTTAGAGTTACGGGATCCATAACCTATCAAAAAGATTGCCTCGATAAGTTCTGCGGCTTTGACAGCTTTCAGCCGTCAACGGATAGATTAATGCCCAAAAAGGGCAACCCGAATCTCAATCGGGTCTCGTAAGTTTTTTAACCTTCCTTTTTTCGACACGTGGATTTTTAAGGTAAAACGGGATTACCGCGGCTGGTCTTCGATTTACCATCGCTGGAGAGTGGTGCACCAGGGTACTGTTCTGTTTCAAATCCATGCACGCATTTCGAAAAGTCGTACGACATTGTTTCGACATTTCGGACGGATGTTGCACCTTGCACCGTGGATGTCGCACCCTGTAGATATCGATTATTCGGACGACTATAACTTCTGGCACGTTTAGAGTTACGGGAGCCATAACCTATCAAAACGAAGGCCTCGATGAGTTCTACGGCTTTGACAGCTTTCAGCCGTCAACGGATAGATTAATGCCCAAAAATGACAACCCGAATCTCAATCGGGTCTCGTAAGTTTTTTACACTTCGTTTTTTCGACACGTGGATTTTTACGGTAAAACAGGATTACCGTGGCCCGTCTTCGACTTCCCATCGTTGGAGAGTGGTGCACCATGGTACTGTTCCATTTCAAATCCATGCACATATTTCTAGAAGTCGTACGGCACTGGTTCGCCATTTCGGACGGATGTTGCACCTTGCACCGTGGATGTTGCATCCTGTAGATATCGATTATTCGGACGGCCATAACTTCTGGCTCGTTTAGAGTTACGGGAGCCATAACTTGTCAAAACGAAGGCCTCGATGATTTCTACGGCTTTGACAGCTTCCAGCCGTCAACGGATAGATTAATTTCCAAAAAGGACAACCCGAATCTCAATCGGGTCTCGTAAGTTTTTTACCCTTCGTTTTTTCGACACATGGACTTTTACGGTAAAACGGGATTACGGTGCCCCGTCTTCGACTTCCCATCACTGACGAGTGGTGCACTATGGTACTGTTCCGTTTCGAATCCATGCACGCATTTCTAAAGGTCGTACGGCACTGTTTCGCCATTTCGGATGGATGTTGCACCTTGCACCGTGGATGTTGCACCCTGTAGATATCGATTATTCGGACGACCATAACTTTTGGCTCGTTTAGATTTACGGGAGCCATAACCTGTCAAAACGAAGGCCTCGATGAGTTCTACGGCTTTGACAGCTTTCAGCCGTCAACGGATAGATTAATGCCCAAAAAGGACAACCCGAATCTCAATCGGGTCTCGTAAGTTTTTTACCCTTCGTTTTTTCGACACGTGGATTTTTACGGTCAAATGGGGATTACGGTGGCTGGTCTTCGATTTACCATCGCTGGAGAGTGGTGCACTATGATACTGTTCTGTTTCAAATCCGTGCACGCATTTTGAAAAGTCGTACGGCACTGTTTCGCCATTTCGGACAGATGTTGCACCTTGCACCGTGGATGTTGCACCCTGTAGATATCGATTATTCGGACGGCTATAACTTATGGCTCGTTTAGAGTTACGGGAGCCATAACCTATCAAAACGAAGGTCTCAATGAGTTCTACGGCTTTGACAGCTTTCAGCCGTCAACGGATTGATTAATTCCCAAAAAGTACAACCCGAATCTCAATCGGGTCTCGTAAGTTTTTTACCCTTCGTTTTTTCGACACGTGGATTTTTACGGTAAAACGAGATTACCGTGGCCCGTCTTCGACTTCCCATCACTGGAGAGTGGTGCACCATGGTACTGTTCCGTTTCAAATCCATGCACGCATTTCTAAAAGTCGTACGGCACTGTTTCGCCATTTCGGACGGATGTTGCACCTTGCACCGTGGATGTTGCACCCTATAGATATAGATTATTCGGACGGCAATAACTTCTGGCTCGTTTAGAGTTACGGGAGCCATAACCTGTCAAAACGAAGGCCTCGATGGGTTCTACGGCTTTGACAGCTTTCAGCCATCAACGGATAGATTAATGCCCAAAAAGGACAAGCCGAATCTCAATCGGGTCTCGTAAGTTTTTTACCCATCGTTTTTTCGACACGTGGATTTTTACGGTAAAACGGGATTACGGTGGCCCGTCTTCGACTTCCCATCGCTGGAGAGTGGTGCACCATGGTACTGTTCCATTTCAAATCCATGCACGCATTTCTAAAAGTCGTACGACACTGTTTCGCCATTTCGGACGGATGTTGCACCTTGCACCGTGGATGTTGCACCCTGTAGATATCGATTATTCGGACGGCCATAACTACTGGCTCGTTTAGAGTTACGGGAGCCATAACCTGTCAACACGAAGGCCTCGATGGGTTCTATGGCTTTGACAGCTTTTAGCTGTCAATGGATATATTAATGCCCCAAAAAGGACAACCCGAATCTCAATCGGGTCTCGTAAGTTTTTTACCCTTCGTTTTTTCGACACGTGGATTTTTACGGTAAAACGGGGATTACGGTGGCTGGTCTTCGATTTACCATTGCAGGAGAGTGGTGCACCATGGTACTGTTCCGTTTCAAATCCATGCACGCATTTCGAAAAGTCGTACGGCACTGTTTCGCCATTTCGGACGGATGTTGCACCTTGCACCGTGGATGTTGCACCCTATAGATATCGATTATTCGGACGGCTATAACTTCTGGCTCGTTTAGAGTTACGGGAGCCGTAACCTGTCAAAACGAAGGCCTCGATGAGTTCTACGGCTTTGACAGCTTTCAGCCATCAACGGATAGATTAATGCCCAAAAAGGACAACCCGAATCTCAATCGGGTCTCGTAAGTTTTTTACCCATCGTTTTTTCGACACGTGGATTTTTACGGTAAAAAGGGATTAAGGTGCCCCGTCTTCGACATCCCATCGCTGAAGAGTGGTGCACCATGGTACTGTTCCGTTTCAAATCCATGCACGCATTTCTAAAGGACGTACGGCACTGTGTCGCCATTTCGGACGGATGTTGCAACTTGCACCGTGGATGTTGCACCCTGTAGATATCGATTATTCGGACGACAATAACTTCTGGCTCGTTTAGAGTAACGGGAGCCATAACCTGTCAAAACGAAGACCTCGATGATTTCTACGGCTTTGATGGCTTTCTGCCGTCAACGGATAGATTAATGCCCAAAAAGAACAACCCGAATTTCAATCGGGTCTCGTAAGTTTTTTACCCTTCGTTTTTTCGACACGTGGATTTTACGGTAAAAAGGGATTAAGGTGCCCCGTCTTCGACATCCCATCGCTGAAGAGTGGTGCACCATGGTACTGTTCCGTTTCAAATCCATGCACGCATTTCTAAAGGACGTACGGCACTGTGTCGCCATTTCGGACGGATGTTGCAACTTGCACCGTGGATGTTGCACCCTGTAGATATCGATTATTCGGACGACAATAACTTCTGGCTCGTTTAGAGTAACGGGAGCCATAACCTGTCAAAATGAAGGCCTCGATGAGTTCTACGGCTTTGACAGGTTTCAGCCATCAACGGATAGATTAATGCCCAAAAAGGACAACCCGAATCTCAATCGGGTCTCGTAAGTTTTTTACCCTTCGTTTTTTCGACACGTGGATTTTTACGGTAAAACAAGGATTACTGTGGCTGGTCTTCGATTTACCATCGCTGGAGAGTGGTGCACCATGGTACTGTTCCGTTTCAAATCCTTGCACGCATTTCTAAAAGTCATGCGACATTGTTTCGCCATTTCGGACGGATGTTGCACCTTGTAGATATCGATTATTCGGACGGCTATAACTTCTGGCTCGTTTAGAGTTACGGGAGCCGTAAACTGTCAAAACGAAGGCCTCGATGAGATCTACGGCTTTGACCGCTTTCATCCATCAACGGATAGATTAATGCCCAAAAAGGACAACCCGAATCTCAATCGGGTCTCGTAAGTTTTTTACCCATCGTTTTTTCGACACGTGGATTTTTACGGTAAAACGGGATTACCGTGGCCCGTCTTCGACTTCCCATCGCTGGAGAGTGGTGCACCATGGTACTGTTCCATTTCAAATCCATGCACGCATTTCTAAAAGTCGTACGGCACTGTTTCGCCATTTTGGACGGATGTTGCACCTTGCACCGTGGATGTTGCACCCTGTAGACATCGATTATTCGGACGGCCATAACTACTGGCTCGTTTAGAGTTACGGGAGCCATAACCTGTCAAAACGAAGGCCTCGATGTGTTCTACGGCTTTGACAGCTTTTAGCTGTCAACGGATATATTAATGCCCCAAAAAGGACAACCCGAATCTCAATCGGGTCTCGTAAGTTTTTTACCCTTCGTTTTTTCGACACGTGGATTTTTACGGTAAAACGGGGATTACGGTGGCTGGTCTTCGATTTACCATCGCAGGAGAGTGGTGCACCATGGTACTGTTCCGTTTCAAATCCATGCACGCATTTCGAAAAGTCGTACGGCACTGTTTCGCCATTTCGGACGGATGTTGCACCTTGCACCGTGGATGTTGCACCCTGTAGATATCGATTATTCGGACGGCTATAACTTCTGGCTCGTTTAGAGTTACGGGAGCCGTAACCTGTCAAAACGAAGGCCTCGATGAGTTCTACGGCTTTGACAGCTTTCAGCCATCAACGGATAGATTAATGCCCAAAAAGGACAACCCGAATCTCAATCGGGTCTCGTAAGTTTTTTACCCATCGTTTTTTCGACACGTGGATTTTTACGGTAAAACGGGATTACCGTGGCCCGTCTTCGACTTCCCATCGCTGGAGAGTGGTGCACCATGGTACTGTTCCGTTTCAAATCCATGCACGCATTTCTAAAAGTCGTACGGCACTGTTTCGCCATTTCGGACGGATGTTGCACCTTGCACCGTGGATGTTGCACCCTGTAGATATCGATTATTCGGACGGCCATAACTTCTGGCTCGTTTAGAGTTACGGGAGCCATAACCTGTCAAAACGAAGGCCTCGATGGGTTCTACGGCTTTGACAGCTTTCAGCTATCAACGGATATATTAATGCCCAAAAAGGACAACCCGAATCTCGATCGGGTCTCGTAAATTTTTTACCCTTCGTTTTTTCGACACGTGGATTTTTACGGTAAAACGGGGATTACGGTGGCTGGTCTTCGATTTATCATCGCAGGAGAGTGGTGCACCATGGTACTGTTCCATTTCAAATCCATGCATGCATTTCGAAAAGTCATACGTCAATGTTTCGCCATTTCGGACGGATGTTGCACCTTGCACCGTGGATGTTGCACCCTGTGGATATCGATTATTCGGACGGCTATAACTTCTGGCTCATTTAGAGTTACGGGACCCATAACCTGTAAAAACGAAGGCCTCGATGAGTACTACGGCTTTGATAGCTTTCAGCCATAAACGGATAGATTAATGCCCAAAAAGGACAACCCGAATCTCAATCGGGTCTCGTAAGTTTTTTACCCATTGTTTTTTCGACACGTGGATTTTTAGGGTAAAATGGGATTACCGCGGCCCGTCTTCGACTTCCCATCGCTGGAGAGTGGTGCACCATGGTACTGTTCCGTTTCAAATCCATGCACGCATTTCTAAAAGTCGTACGGCACTGTTTCGCCATTTCGGACGGATGTTGCACCTTGCACCGTGGATGTTGCACCCTGTAGATATCGATTATTCGGACGGCCATAACTTCTGGCTCGTTTAGAGTTACGGGAGACATAACCTGTCAAAAGGAAGGCCTCGATGAGTTCTACGGCTTTGACAGCTTTCCGCCGTCAATGGATAGATTAATGACCAAAAAGGACAACCCGAATCTCAATCGGGTCTCGTAAGTTTTTTACCCTTCGTTTTTTCGACACGTGGATTTTTGCGGTAAAACGGGATTACCGTGGCCCGTCTTCGACTTCCCATCGCTCAAGAGTGGTGCACTATGGTACTGTCCCGTTTCAAATCCATGCACGCATTTCTAAAAGTCGTACGGCACTGTTTCGCCATTTCGGACGGATTTTGCCACTTGCACCGTGGATGTTGCACCCTGTAGATATCGATTATTCGGACGACCATAACTTATGGCTCGTTTAGAGTTACGGGAGCCATAACCTGTCAAAACGAAGGCCTCGATGAGTTCTATGGCTTTGGCAGCTTTCAGTCGTCAACAGATATATTAATGCCCAAAAAGGACAACCCGAATCTCAATCGGGTCTCGTAAGTTTTTTACCCTTCGTTTTTTCGACACGTGGATTTTTACGGCAAAACGGGATTACCGTGGCTGGTCTTCGATTTACCATCGCTGGAGAGTGGTGCACCAAGGTACTGTTCTGTTTCAAATGCATGAACGCATTTCTAAAAGTCGTACGACACTGTTTCGCCATTTCGGACGGATGTTCCACCTTGCACCGTGGATGTTGCACCCTGTAGATATCGATTATTCGGACGGCCATAAGTTCTGGCTCGTTTAGAGTTACGGGATCCATAACCTATCAAAAAGATTGCCTCGATAAGTTCTGCGGCTTTGACAGCTTTCAGCCGTCAACGGATAGATTAATGCCCAAAAAGGGCAACCCGAATCTCAATCGGGTCTCGTAAGTTTTTTAACCTTCCTTTTTTCGACACGTGGATTTTTAAGGTAAAACGGGATTACCGCGGCTGGTCTTCGATTTACCATCGCTGGAGAGTGGTGCACCAGGGTACTGTTCTGTTTCAAATCCATGCACGCATTTCGAAAAGTCGTACGACATTGTTTCGACATTTCGGACGGATGTTGCACCTTGCACCGTGGATGTCGCACCCTGTAGATATCGATTATTCGGACGACTATAACTTCTGGCACGTTTAGAGTTACGGGAGCCATAACCTATCAAAACGAAGGCCTCGATGAGTTCTACGGCTTTGACAGCTTTCAGCCGTCAACGGATAGATTAATGCCCAAAAATGACAACCCGAATCTCAATCGGGTCTCGTAAGTTTTTTACACTTCGTTTTTTCGACACGTGGATTTTTACGGTAAAACAGGATTACCGTGGCCCGTCTTCGACTTCCCATCGTTGGAGAGTGGTGCACCATGGTACTGTTCCATTTCAAATCCATGCACATATTTCTAGAAGTCGTACGGCACTGGTTCGCCATTTCGGACGGATGTTGCACCTTGCACCGTGGATGTTGCATCCTGTAGATATCGATTATTCGGACGGCCATAACTTCTGGCTCGTTTAGAGTTACGGGAGCCATAACTTGTCAAAACGAAGGCCTCGATGATTTCTACGGCTTTGACAGCTTCCAGCCGTCAACGGATAGATTAATTTCCAAAAAGGACAACCCGAATCTCAATCGGGTCTCGTAAGTTTTTTACCCTTCGTTTTTTCGACACATGGACTTTTACGGTAAAACGGGATTACGGTGCCCCGTCTTCGACTTCCCATCACTGACGAGTGGTGCACTATGGTACTGTTCCGTTTCGAATCCATGCACGCATTTCTAAAGGTCGTACGGCACTGTTTCGCCATTTCGGATGGATGTTGCACCTTGCACCGTGGATGTTGCACCCTGTAGATATCGATTATTCGGACGACCATAACTTTTGGCTCGTTTAGATTTACGGGAGCCATAACTTGTCAAAACGAAGGCCTCGATGAGTTCTACGGCTTTGACAGCTTTCAGCCGTCAACGGATAGATTAATGCCCAAAAAGGACAACCCGAATCTCAATCGGGTCTCGTAAGTTTTTTACCCTTCGTTTTTTCGACACGTGGATTTTTACGGTCAAATGGGGATTACGGTGGCTGGTCTTCGATTTACCATCGCTGGAGAGTGGTGCACTATGATACTGTTCTGTTTCAAATCCATGCACGCATTTTGAAAAGTCGTACGGCACTGTTTCGCCATTTCGGACAGATGTTGCACCTTGCACCGTGGATGTTGCACCCTGTAGATATCGATTATTCGGACGGCTATAACTTATGGCTCGTTTAGAGTTACGGGAGCCATAACCTATCAAAACGAAGGTCTCAATGAGTTCTACGGCTTTGACAGCTTTCAGCCGTCAACGGATTGATTAATTCCCAAAAAGTACAACCCGAATCTCAATCGGGTCTCGTAAGTTTTTTACCCTTCGTTTTTTCGACACGTGGATTTTTACGGTAAAACGAAATTACCGTGGCCCGTCTTCGACTTCCCATCACTGGAGAGTGGTGCACCATGGTACTATTCCGTTTCAAATCCATGCACGCATTTCTAAAAGTCGTACGGCACTGTTTCGCCATTTCGGACGGATGTTGCACCTTGCACCGTGGATGTTGCACCCTATAGATATAGATTATTCGGACGGCAATAACTTCTGGCTCGTTTAGAGTTACGGGAGCCATAACCTGTCAAAACGAAGGCCTCGATGGGTTCTACGGCTTTGACAGCTTTCAGCCATCAACGGATAGATTAATGCCCAAAAAGGACAAGCCGAATCTCAATCGGGTCTCGTAAGTTTTTTACCCATCGTTTTTTCGACACGTGGATTTTTACGGTAAAACGGGATTACGGTGGCCCGTCTTCGACTTCCCATCGCTGGAGAGTGGTGCACCATGGTACTGTTCCATTTCAAATCCATGCACGCATTTCTAAAAGTCGTACGACACTGTTTCGCCATTTCGGACGGATGTTGCACCTTGCACCGTGGATGTTGCACCCTGTAGATATCGATTATTCGGACGGCCATAACTACTGGCTCGTTTAGAGTTACGGGAGCCATAACCTGTCAACACGAAGGCCTCGATGGGTTCTACGGCTTTGACAGCTTTTAGCTGTCAATGGATATATTAATGCCCCAAAAAGGACAACCCGAATCTCAATCGGGTCTCGTAAGTTTTTTACCCTTCGTTTTTTCGACACGTGGATTTTTACGGTAAAACGGGGATTACGGTGGCTGGTCTTCGATTTACCATCGCAGGAGAGTGGTGCACCATGGTACTGTTCCGTTTCAAATCCATGCACGCATTTCGAAAAGTCGTACGGCACTGTTTCGCCATTTCGGACGGATGTTGCACCTTGCACCGTGGATGTTGCACCCTATAGATATCGATTATTCGGACGGCTATAACTTCTGGCTCGTTTAGAGTTACGGGAGCCGTAACCTGTCAAAACGAAGGCCTCGATGAGTTCTACGGCTTTGACAGCTTTCAGCCATCAACGGATAGATTAATGCCCAAAAAGGACAACCCGAATCTCAATCGGGTCTCGTAAGTTTTTTACCCATCGTTTTTTCGACACGTGGATTTTTACGGTAAAACGGGATTACCGTGGCCCGTCTTCGACTTCCCATCGCTGGAGAGTGGTGCACCATGGTACTGTTCCGTTTCAAATCCATGTACGCATTTCTAAAAGTCGTACGGCACTGTTTCGCCATTTCGGACGGATGTTGCACCTTGCACCGTGGATGTTGCACCCTGTAGATATCGATTATTCGGACGGCCATAACTTCTGGCTCGTTTAGAGTTACGGGAGCCATAACCTGTCAAAACGAAGGCCTCGATGGGTTCTACGGCTTTGACAGCTTTCAGCTATCAACGGATATATTAATGCCCAAAAAGGACAACCCGAATCTCAATCGGGTCTCGTAAGTTTTTTACCCTTTGTTTTTTCGACACGTGGATTTTTACGGTAAAACGGGGATTACGGTGGCTGGTCTTCGATTTATCATCGCAGGAGAGTGGTGCACCATGGTACTGTTCCATTTCAAATCCATGCATGCATTTCGAAAAGTCGTACGGCACTGTTTCGCCATTTCGGACGGATGTTGCACCTTGCATCGTGGATGTTGCACCCTGTAGATATCGATTATTCGGACGGCTATAACTTCTGGCTCATTTAGAGTTACGGGACCCATAACCTGTAAAAACGAAGGCCTCGATGAGTACTACGGCTTTGATAGCTTTCAGCCATCAACGGATAGATTAATGCCCAAAAAGGACAACCCGAATCTCAATCGGGTCTCGTAAGTTTTTTACCCTTTGTTTTTTCGACACGTGGATTTTTACGGTAAAATGGGATTACCGCGGCCCGTCTTCGACTTCCCATCGCTGGAGAGTGGTGCACCATGGTACTGTTCTGTTTCAAATCCATGCATGCATTTCTAAAAGTCGTACGGCACTGTTTCGCCATTTCGGACGGATGTTGCACCTTGCACCGTGGATGTTGCACCCTGTAGATATCGATTATTCGGACGGCCATAACTTCTGGCTCGTTTCGAGTTACGGGAGACATAACCTGTCAAAAGGAAGGCCTCGATGAGTTCTACGGCTTTGACAGCTTTCCGCCGTCAATGGATAGATTAATGCCCAAAAAGGACAACCCGAATCTCAATCGGGTCTCGTAAGTTTTTTACCCTTCGTTTTTTCGACACGTGGATTTTTGCGGTAAAACGGGATTACCGTGGCCCGTCTTCGACTTCCCATCGCTCAAGAGTGGTGCACTATGGTACTGTTCCGTTTCAAATCCATGCACGCATTTTTAAAAGTCGTACGGCACTGTTTCGCCATTTCGGACGGATGTTGCACCTTGCACCGTGGATGTTGCACCCTGTAGATATCGATTATTCGGACGGCCATAACTTATGGCTCGTTTAGAGTTACGGGAGCCATAACCTGTCAAAACGAAGGCCTCGATGAGTTCTACAGCTTTGAGAGCTTTCAGCCGTCAACGGATAGATTAATGCCCAAAAAGGACAACCCGAATCTCAATCGGGTCTCGTAAGTTTTTTACCCTTCGTTTTTTCGACACGTGGATTTTTACGGCAAAACGGGATTACCGTGGCTGGTCTTCGATTTACCATCGCTGGAGAGTGGTGCACCAAGGTACTGTTCTGTTTCAAATGCATGAACGCATTTCTAAAAGTCGTACGACACTGTTTCGCCATTTCGGACGGATGTTCCACCTTGCACCGTGGATGTTGCACCCTGTAGATATCGATTATTCGGACGGCCATAAGTTCTGGCTCGTTTAGAGTTACGGGATCCATAACCTATCAAAAAGATTGCCTCGATAAGTTCTGCGGCTTTGACAGCTTTCAGCCGTCAACGGATAGATTAATGCCCAAAAAGGACAACCCGAATCTCAATCGGGTCTCGTAAGTTTTTTAACCTTCCTTTTTTCGACACGTGGATTTTTAAGGTAAAACGGGATTACCGCGGCTGGTCTTCGATTTACCATCGTTGGAGAGTGGTGCACCATGGTTTCAAATCCATGCACATATTTCTAGAAGTCGTACGGCACTGGTTCGCCATTTCGGACGGATGTTGCACCTTGCACCGTGGATGTTGCATCCTGTAGATATCGATTATTCGGACGGCCATAACTTCTGGCTCGTTTAGAGTTACGGGAGCCATAACTTGTGAAAACGAAGGCCTCGATGATTTCTACGGCTTTGACAGCTTCCAGCCGTCAACGGATAGATTAATTTCCAAAAAGGACAACCCGAATCTCAATCGGGTCTCGTAAGTTTTTTACCCTTCGTTTTTTCGACACATGGACTTTTACGGTAAAACGGGATTACGGTGCCCCGTCTTCGACTTCCCATCACTGACGAGTGGTGCACTATGGTACTGTTCCGTTTCGAATCCATGCACGCATTTCTAAAGGTCGTACGGCACTGTTTCGCCATTTCGGATGGATGTTGCACCTTGCACCGTGGATGTTGCACCCTGTAGATATCGATTATTCGGACGACCATAACTTTTGGCTCGTTTAGATTTACAGGAGCCATAACCTGTCAAAACGAAGGCCTCGATGAGTTCTACGGCTTTGACAGCTTTCAGCCGTCAACGGATAGATTAATGCCCAAAAAGGACAACCCGAATCTCAATCGGGTCTCGTATGTTTTTTACCCTTCGTTTTTTCGACACGTGGATTTTTGCGGTCAAATGGGGATTACGGTGGCTGGTCTTCGATTTACCATCGCTGGAGAGTGGTGCACTATGATACTGTTCCGTTTCAAATCCATGCACGCATTTTGAAAAGTCGTACGGCACTGTTTCGCCATTTCGGACAGATGTTGCACCTTGCACCGTGGATGTTGCACCCTGTAGATATCGATTATTCGGACGGCTATAACTTATGGCTCGTTTAGAGTTACGGAAGCCATAACCTATCAAAACGAAGGCCTCAATGAGTTCTACGGCTTTGACAGCTTTCAGCCGTCAACGGATTGATTAATTCCCAAAAAGGACAACCCAAATCTCGATCGGGTCTCGTAAGTTTTTTACCCTTCGTTTTTTTGACACGTGGATTTTTACGGTAAAACGGGATTACCGTGGCCCGTCTTCGACTTCCCATCACTGGAGAGTGGTGCACCATGGTACTGTTCCGTTTCAAATCCATGCACGCATTTCTAAAAGTCGTACGGCACTGTTTCGCCATTTCGGACGGATGTTGCACCTTGCACCGTGGGTGTTGCACCCTGTAGATATCGATTATTCGGACGGCCATAACTTCTGGCTCGTTTAGAGTTACGGGAGCCATAACCTGTCAAAACGAAGGCCTCGATGAGTTCTACGACTTTGACAGCTTTCAGCCGTCAACGGATAGACTAATGCCCAAAAAGGACAACCCGAATCTCAATCGGGTCTCGTAAGTTTTTTACCCTTCGTTTTTTCGACACGTGGATTTTTACGGTAAAACGAGATTACCGTGGCCCGTCTTCGACTTCCCATCGCTGAAGAGTGGTGCACCATGGTACTGTTCCGTTTCAAATCCATGCACGCATTTCTAAAAGTCGTACGACAATGTTTTGCCATTTCGGACGGATGTTGCACCATGCACCGTGGATGTTGCACCCTGTAGATATCGATTATTCGGACGGCCATAACATCTGGCTCGTTTAGAGTTACGGGAGCCATAACCTATCAAAACGAAGGCCTCGATGAGTTCTACGGCTTTGACAGCTTTTAGCCGTCAACGGGTATATTAATGCCCAAAAAGGACAAGCCGAATCTCAATCGAGTCTCGTAAGTTTTTTACCCTTCGTTTTTTCGACACGTGGATTTTTACGGTAAAACGGGATTACCGTGGCCCGTCTTCGACTTCCCATCACTGGAGAGTGGTGCACCATGGTACTGTTCCGTTTCAAATCCATGCACGCATTTCTAAAAGTCGTACGGCACTGTTTTTCCATTTCGGACGGATGTTGCACCTTGCACCGTGGATGTTGCACCCTGTAGATATCGATTATTCGGACGGCCATAACTTTTGGCTCGTTTAGAGTTACGGGAGCCATAACCTGTCAAAACGAAGGCCTCGATGAGTTCTACGACTTTGATAGCTTTCAGCCGTCAACGGATAGACTAATGCCCAAAAAGGACAACCCGAATCTCAATCGGGTCTCGTAAGTTTTTTACCCTTCGTTTTTTCGACACGTGGATTTTTACGGTAAAACGAGATTACCGTGGCCCGTCTTCGACTTCCCATCACTGAAGAGTGGTGCACCATGGTACTGTTCCGTTTCAAATCCATGCATGCATTTCTAAAAGTCGTACGACACTGTTTCGCCATTTCGGACGGATGTTGCACCATGCACCGTGGATGTTGCACCCTGTAGATATCGATTATTCGGACGGCCATAACTTCTGGCTCGTTTAGAGTTACGGGAGCCATAACCTATCAAAACGAAGGCCTCGATGAGTTCTACGGCTTTGATGGCTTTCAGTCGTCAACGGATAGATTAATGCCCAAAAAGGACAACCCGAATCTCAATCGGGTCTCGTATGTTTTTTACCCTTTGTTTTTTCGACACGTGGATTTTTACGGTAAAACGGGATTACCGTGGCTGGTTGTAACGACCCGTATTTTTCGTGTCGATAGATCGTAGAATTTGCAGGTCGATAGTGTTGTTTGTGTTGCCTCTAGCTTGAGTCGTTTAGGAGTTGACCCGAGTGCAAGTGATGAGTCGTGACCGACTCATAGATAAGTCGTAGACGACTTAAGGGTATGTGACCGAGTCAAGAGGAGGAAACGACTCATGGTCTATGCCGAGTCAGTGGGTTGGCATGTTAGAATTAGGACCGACTCATAGAGTGACCGAGTTAACAGGTAGACAACGACTCATAGTGGTGGACGAGTCAGTAGGAAGACCGACTCATAGGGGTTAGCGAGTTAGTATGCTACGACCTAAGGAGTTGAAGGGTTAACATGTTGCAGAGATAACTAGTGCACGAGTTACGACTCATAGGAGTTACCGGGTTATAGCTTAAGTCGTGGGCGAGTTAGTGGCTTAAGCCTTGGCAGTGTGTTGATGAGTCGGTGAGGCCATAGGTCGTGAGTCGGCATCGTAGTTGAGTCGGCTAGGGGTTAGGTCGGCACTTGTATTGAGTCGTAAGTCGGCTAAGAGTTTTGGGCAGGCCGTGTGTTAGGTCGTGAGTCGGTAGGTGCGCAGAGTGTTAGGTCGCGTGCATGTTTTAGGCAGTATTGGTTAGGTGGTTGAGTCGGCAGGTTCTTGAGTCGGCAAGGTTAGGTCGTGGACGACTCATGTTAGGTCGGCGGCGACTCAAGGGGGCAGCGACTCAGGGGGAATTCAGCCTATAAATAGAGGGGTTTGGCTCACTTTTTGGCACCGGTTTTTGAAGCGACGAAGTGCTGCCATTTTGAAGACTCGACTACAACATTTCTTCATCTTCTTTTCTCCATTCCAATCTAATTCTAACATCCATCCAAGATCGAAGATCGAGTTTGAAGATTCAAGCGCCAAAGTTGAAGATCTTCATCCGTTTGAGCTAGATTTCATCGATTGAAGCGAGATATTGCCGGATCAAGCCTTGATCTCCGCTGTCCAGATCTGAAGTGTTTAGTTTTCATAGTGTTTGGGTGATTTGGTGAGTAGTAGTTATCTCTCACGCGGATCCAAAGGAGTATATTGGATTGGTGACTTGTTGGAGTGTTGTAGTTAGTGATTTTGTGCATTTTTCTTAGATCCAAGTGTAGATCCATGGTTTTTGAAGATGTTTACTTATGCAAGTTTATTTAACAAGTATCAGAGATAAAACCCATGTTTTATATTCGATAGATCTATGCTAAAAACCATGATTTCACATATGTTGGACTTATGCTCAATTATTTACGAAATTGCCATTATAGTTGATACTGCTTGTTAAATCTTGTTTGAATGCTTGATTGGTTGTATTAATGATTGATTGATTGAATGTATGATAGATTTGATTGTTTCAAGTTAGCTTGTAGTTGATTTGGAACAAGATGGTTGGAGATGATTCAAAAGCTAAGCGGAAAAGCTTATGTTGAGATGGGACGGGTCATGATGACGTTCCAAGATAAGAGACTTTGCTATGATGTGATGAGGCAAGACATATGTTGTGATGGGACGGGTCACTACGACGTTCCAAGCACGGGTCATGACGACGTGCGAAGTTATAACTCGGTGATGCGGTCCGGGTTGGTGTGGATAATGGTTAGCTTGAGAGGCGCTTGAGCTAGTATGGAAATAGTCGTCAAGGAGGATGACTAGGAGGCTAAGATCTCATCGTTGTTGAAGGTTCTAGCATACTCGAAGCAAGGGTACGTTGGAACGGGTCACGATGACGTTCCAAGCACGGGTCACGATGACGTGCTAGTACTCTGGGCTGATGCGTTCGGCTTAGGCACGGGTCACGATGACGTGCGGAGTTATGTCTACACCGGGGTTACCATTAGCCCTTGACAGGTGGTCATTCAACTAACGGTGAAATCAAGGCAAAGTTAACAGTGATAGCCAGAGTCATGGATGTTTGGTTGTATCATCATTCGGTCTCAAGAGCGGTGTTTTCTGGGTGCTTATCTGATCTTGGTTTAGGCCTTGGGGGTCTGTATTTGGAAAACATCGTCCTTGACTCGAGTGATTATTGTTTTACTTTAGTTACCGGTTATGCTATGATTGCTTCTCCTTAGTGTGTGTCTGGGGCTATCACTGTAGAAAGAGGTGGAGTGGGATGGTTTGGTTCCTATTCCTTTTATCCCTTATGCTCTTTTGGTATGTTTGATAGTTAATTTACTGCTCACTAAGACTTTGTCTGACTCAAGGTTTTATGTCTCCTCTTATTACCTTGGGCTGTTCATCCATGTTTGGGATGGGCAGACTAGGTAGCAGGTGACAGGTGCTGTGCTAGGAGTTCTACGCTGAAGATGACGAAGACGAGCAGAAGGCTTTGCATATTAGTTTTCTTACTATATGTACTGGGTATCCGCTGCTATATTTGGTTGAGCGATTTGTAGTGAGGCTTTCATGTATAGATTTGTGTGGATGATTGTATAAAACTACTATGATACTTATATGATGATGTTCTGTTCTATGGAGCTTCACTATATTATATTTCTCTATTGTATTTTATCCATGCGATGTGAGTTATGCGATAGAGATTCTTTTGTTTTGTTTTACCCTGACTATCGTCCATGGCTGCCTGGCACACCTTTCAGCGCATTATTTCCTTGTTTTGGTGCGGGAGTCATGGGCGGTCGTCACATTTGGTATCAGAGCTTTGGTTAATCGATTTTAGCCAACGCTCGCTGACGTAACTACGTAAGAGAGACGTAATTGTATTTTGATGGATGATTACTATATATAATATAGTAGTTTAGAAGGATTTGAACTCCTTATGCAGTTGTTTCTTAAGGTGTTTTAATCATTCCTTTTTACAGATATTAAGGATGAGTCGAAGTGAGAGACAAGCTGCGAGGGATAGCCGTGCTGCTAGAGAAGCTGTTGATTATGCTCCTATGTTTGAGGCCATGATGACTTCAATCATGAGGAGAATACCAGCTTCAGGATCATCTGTGGATGTGGGAGTTCAGGTCCAAGCTCCAAGACCAGTGGATTTTGCCAAGCTCTGTAAGGATTATACTGCTCTTGGAGGGAAGGTCTTTTTAGGGACAGAATCGACTATTGAAGTGCAGAGATGGATTGATGCTTGCCGAAGGATCCTTGGTGACTTGGGGATTGAGGATGCAACCAAGAGGAAACTTGCATCGAGACAGCTTCAGGGAAGAGCTGCTGATTGGTGGAATTCTATCACTATAGATACCCCAGAAGAAGAGATTACTTGGGAACAATTCCAAGTTAGATTTGAAGCTAAGTTCATCTCTACTGCTCAGAAATCGGTCTTGTTTAAGAGGTTTGTGGAGCTCAAGCAGGGTGGGAGGCCTGTTCTTGAGTATATTTCTGAGTTCGAAGCTTTGTCTAAGTATGCCAGATCATATATTGATTCTCCCTACCAGAAGAATGAAAAGTTTGTGACTGGTCTGGATGCTTATCTTGGGAGGCAGTTAGTGGATCATCTGGACGATCCATTTGAGAAGCTTGTGGAGAAAGCTCTTAGGCTTGAGAGTTTATTCCCTAAGGAAAATTCTGTTGTTGCTGTATCCAGGGAAGGATCTAAACCACAGCAGGGTGGAAATAGGAAGAGGAAGCAGCAGCAACAGAAAGGTAAGGATGGCCAGAAGAAGCCGAGAGGTGAAGTGACCTGCTACAACTGCCGACAGAAGGGTCATCTCTCCCGGGATTGCAAGAACCCAAAGGTGCAGTTGAAGTGTCACAACTGTGATAAGCTGGGACATATCAAGAAGGACTGTCCAGAACCAAGGAAAGATAGGCAGGTTGTGCAAGCCTATGCTTTGGGGGCTGTTCCATCATCTTCGAAAGCTCCTACTGCTGAAGAGAAGGGGAAGAGTGTGGTGGTTCAAGGTACTTTTTCCATCTGTGGTGTTCCAGTTAGAGTGTTGTTTGATACTGGAGCGTCGCATTCTTTTGTTTGTGATGATTTGGTAGGCCGGTTAGGTTTGAAACTGGATATTGTTGATAGGCCATTGGTTGTGACTAATCCAGTGGGGGGTTCGTCATGTTTGTGTATGATATGCCGTGGCCTAGTTGTGTCGAGTCATGATTGCTCGTTTGTTTGTGATTGCTTTGTTCTGAACTTTGCGGGGTTCGGAATTATTTTGGGTATGGACTGGCTTAGGAAGTATGCGGCAAGGATTGATTGTGAGAGGCTTGAGGTGACAGTTGGGAATGTGGAAGGGCGAAAGGTTATGATACGATGTAAGCATGAGGAAGGCGTCTTCATGAGCTTCATGTATTCGCTGGTTATTCCATGGAATGGACTGTCATCGGTGCCTATTGTGAATGGATTTGATGATGTCTTTGACGAAGTCAAAGGGTTACCGCCGCATAGGGAGATCGAGTTTCGTATCGATCTAGTTGAGGGAGCCGGACCTGTTGTGATGCCTCTTAGGCGGATGGCGCCTAGGGAGCAGCTAGAGTTGAGGGTGCAGGTTGATGACCTTTTGCGGAAAGGATTCATTCAGCGTAGTGTGTCCGAATGGGGTGCACCAGTTGTGTTCGCAACCAAAGCGGATGGATCGTTGAGGTTGTGTGTTGATTATCGTGAGCTGAATAAGGTAACTAAGAAGAACAAGTATCCATTGCCGAGAATAGATGACTTGTTTGATCAGCTTCACGAGGCTAAGGTGTTTTCTCAGATGGATTTGGCAACGGGATTTCACCAGTTGAGAGTGGCGAAGGATAGTGTGCCGAAGACTGCTTTCAGGACACCATCCGGGTTTTATGAGTGGCTGGTAATGCCGTTTGGATTGACTAACGCACCAGCATATTTTGTGGATCTTATGAGTAGAGTGTTCAGAGATCAGTTGAATAAGTTCGTGCTTGTGTTCGTGGATGTTATTCTGATTTATTCCAGAACTGAGGAAGAGCACAAGACGCACTTGAGGATTGTTTTGGAAATCTTACGGAAACATCAGCTGAAGGCTAAGTTTTCGAAGTGTCACTTCTGGAAGGGTGAAGTGAGGTTCTTAGGCCATGTTATCTCTGGAAATGGAATAGCGGTTGATCCCGCTAAGGTGGCAGCGATCCAGGATTGGGTTAGACCTAAGAATGCATCTGATGTGAGAAGTTTTCTTGGATTAGCAGGATATTATCGTCGGTTTATCAAAGACTTTTCCAAGATAGCTGCACCGTTGACAGGATTGACAAAGAAGAACCAGGTGTTCAGATGGGATGATAAGTGTGAGCAAGCTTTTGTAATCCTGAAAGAGCGACTGACGAGTGCTCCTGTTTTGACTATTCCAAGTGGGAATGATGAGATGGTGGTTTACACCGATGCATGTGGCACTGGACTAGGAGCGGTGCTAATGCAGAAGGATAAAGTTGTTGCGTATGCTAGTCGACAACTGAAGCCGCATGAAAGGAATTATCCGACTCATGATTTGGAGTTAGCGGCGATTGTGTTTGCTTTGAAGATGTGGAGACATTACTTATTGGGAGTTAGATTCGAGTTGTTTACGGATCATAAGTCGTTAAAGTATCTGTTCTCCCAAAAGGATTTGAATCTTCGACAGCAAAGGTGGCTAGAGTTTTTAGCATCTTATGATTTTGGTATAGCCTATACTCCAGGAAAAGGTAACGTAGTGGCAGATGCGTTAAGTCGAAGACATGCAGGATTGGGAGCCATGTTTTCGGAATGGAAGAGTCTCGAGTATTTGGCTGGATTTGACTTCAGGCGTAGATGTGAATTGGAACCTAAGATGTTGGCAAACTTGTCGATAAGGCCTACTCTTGTGGAAAGAATTGGCGAGAGCCAAAGGAGAGATAATAAGCTTGTCAAGATTATCCGTGATTTGGAATCCGGGTTGGACCCGGAGAAGGATAAAGGGTTCGAGGTCGATCGAGGGGGTTGGCTTCGAAAGCAAGGACGATTGGTTGTTCCCGATGTAGATGGATTGAGAGATGAAGTTCTAAGGGAGAGTCATCACTCGAAGTTGACGATTCATCCAGGTGGAAATAAGATGTATCGGGATATGAAGAGAGCTTACTACTGGGAAGGTATGAAGAAAGATGTTGGAAGTTTTATTTCCAAGTGTATGAACTGCCAGTTAGTAAAAGCTGAGCAGAAGAAGCCCAGTGGATTGCTTCAGCCATTAGAGGTTCCTACATGGAAGTGGGAGCAAGTGTCGATGGATTTTATCGATGGTCTACCTAGGACAAGAGCGGGAAATGAAGGGATTTGGGTCATTGTAGATCGTTTGACTAAAAGTGCAAGATTCATTCCTGTTCGATCGACTAGGACTGCATCGAAGTTGGTTGAACTGTATGTGAAGTGGATAGTTCGTTTCCATGGTGTTCCGAAGAGTATAGTGAGCGATCGAGATCCATTGTTCACTAGTGGATTTTGGAAGAGCTTCCAGGAAGTTTTGGGAACTGAGTTGTGTTTGAGTACAGCTTATCACCCTCAAACAGATGGTCAGACTGAGAGAGTCAACCGAGTTTTGGAAGATCTTCTTAGAGCATGTGTTTTGGACTTCGGAGGATCATGGGAAGATCACCTTCATTTGGTGGAATTTGCTTATAATAACAGTTATCAGTCGAGTATTGGTATGGCACCATATGAGGCATTATATGGAAGACCGTGTAACTCTCCGACATGTTGGTTGGGAACTGGAGAAAAGCTGATACTTGGGCCAGAGATGATTCGACAGACTTCGGATGGTATAGAGATCATTCGGCAAAGAATGAAGGCAGCCCAGGATCGTCAGAAAAGTTATGCCGATAACCGTCGAAAGGATTTGGAATTCGACGTAGGTGATATGGTTTTTGTGAAGATTTCTCCATTAAAGAATGTTATTAGATTCGGGAAGAAAGGGAAATTGACTCCGAGATTTGTTGGACCATTTCCGATTATCGAGCGAATTGGAAAGCTCGCTTATAGGTTGGAGTTACCGGAAAAGATGGCGGGTGTGCACAATGTTTTTCATGTATCTTATCTACGGAAGTATGTGCATGACCCGAGTATGGTGGTTTCTGCTGATAGCTGCGAAGACTTAGAGGTTGATCCCGTGGGTACGAGACCTCGTGAGCCGCTTCGTATTGTTGAAACCGATACGAAACAGCTTAGGAGGAAGACGATTACGTTGCTCAAGGTACAATGGAGTGATGATGTTAACGACTGTACATGGGAGGAGGAAGAGAGGATGAAGGCAGCTCATCCCGGACTCTTCGAGGTATGGCCCTAAAGTGTCGTGACATCACATGAATTTGTAGCTTGTTCTAAGTCTTAGAATTCTGCATGCTAGGATAGAATTGGATGCATGGTTTGTTTATTGCTATGGATGGTAGGCATGCGGAATAATTGTGATTGCTGTTGTTTGCTTGGAATTTCGGGGGAGAAATTCCTAAGGGGGAGAGAATGTAACGACCCGTATTTTTCGTGTCGATAGATCGTAGAATTTGCAGGTCGATAGTGTTGTTTGTGTTGCCTCTAGCTTGAGTCGTTTAGGAGTTGACCCGAGTGCAAGTGATGAGTCGTGACCGACTCATAGATAAGTCGTAGACGACTTAAGGGTATGTGACCGAGTCAAGAGGAGGAAACGACTCATGGTCTATGCCGAGTCAGTGGGTTGGCATGTTAGAATTAGGACCGACTCATAGAGTGACCGAGTTAACAGGTAGACAACGACTCATAGTGGTGGACGAGTCAGTAGGAAGACCGACTCATAGGGGTTAGCGAGTTAGTATGCTACGACCTAAGGAGTTGAAGGGTTAACATGTTGCAGAGATAACTAGTGCACGAGTTACGACTCATAGGAGTTACCGGGTTATAGCTTAAGTCGTGGGCGAGTTAGTGGCTTAAGGCTTGGCAGTGTGTTGATGAGTCGGTGATGCCATAGGTCGTGAGTCGGCATCGTAGTTGAGTCGGCTAGGGGTTAGGTCGGCACTTGTATTGAGTCGTAAGTCGGCTAAGAGTTTTGGGCAGGCCGTGTGTTAGGTCGTGAGTCGGTAGGTGCGCAGAGTGTTAGGTCGCGTGCATGTTTTAGGCAGTATTGGTTAGGTGGTTGAGTCGGCAGGTTCTTGAGTCGGCAAGGTTAGGTCGTGGACGACTCATGTTAGGTCGGCGGCGACTCAAGGGGGCAGCGACTCAGGGGGAATTCAGCCTATAAATAGAGGGGTTTGGCTCACTTTTTGGCACCGGTTTTTGAAGCGACGAAGTGCTGCCATTTTGAAGACTCGACTACAACATTTCTTCATCTTCTTTTCTCCATTCCAATCTAATTCTAACATCCATCCAAGATCGAAGATCGAGTTTGAAGATTCAAGCGCCAAAGTTGAAGATCTTCATCCGTTTGAGCTAGATTTCATCGATTGAAGCGAGATATTGCCGGATCAAGCCTTGATCTCCGCTGTCCAGATCTGAAGTGTTTAGTTTTCATAGTGTTTGGGTGATTTGGTGAGTAGTAGTTATCTCTCACGCGGATCCAAAGGAGTATATTGGATTGGTGACTTGTTGGAGTGTTGTAGTTAGTGATTTTGTGCATTTTTCTTAGATCCAAGTGTAGATCCATGGTTTTTGAAGATGTTTACTTATGCAAGTTTATTTAACAAGTATTAGAGACAAAACCCATGTTTTATATTCGATAGATCTATGCTAAAAACCATGATTTCACATATGTTGGACTTATGCTCAATTATTTACGAAATTGCCATTATAGTTGATACTGCTTGTTAAATCTTGTTTGAATGCTTGATTGGTTGTATTAATGATTGATTGATTGAATGTATGATAGATTTGATTGTTTCAAGTTAGCTTGTAGTTGATTTGGAACAAGATGGTTGGAGATGATTCAAAAGCTAAGCGGAAAGGCTTATGTTGAGATGGGACGGGTCATGATGACGTTCCAAGATAAGAGACTTTGCTATGATGTGATGAGGCAAGACATATGTTGTGATGGGACGGGTCACTACGACGTTCCAAGCACGGGTCATGACGACGTGCGAAGTTATAACTCGGTGATGCGGTCCGGGTTGGTGTGGATAATGGTTAGCTTGAGAGGCGCTTGAGCTAGTATGGAAATAGTCGTCAAGGAGGATGACTAGGAGGCTAAGATCTCATCGTTGTTGAAGGTTCTAGCATACTCGAAGCAAGGGTACGTTGGAACGGGTCACGATGACGTTCCAAGCACGGGTCACGATGACGTGCTAGTACTCTGGGCTGATGCGTTCGGCTTAGGCACGGGTCACGATGACGTGCGGAGTTATGTCTAGACCGGGGTTACCATTAGCCCTTGACAGGTGGTCATTCAACTAACGGTGAAATCAAGGCAATGTTAACAGTGATAGCCAGAGTCATGGATGTTTGGTTGTATCATCATTCGGTCTCAAGAGCGGTGTTTTCTGGGTGCTTATCTGATCTTGGTTTAGGCCTTGGGGGTCTGTATTTGGAAAACATCGTCCTTGACTCGAGTGATTATTGTTTTACTTTAGTTACCGGTTATGCTATGATTGCTTCTCCTTAGTGTGTGTCTGGGGCTATCACTGTAGAAAGAGGTGGAGTGGGATGGTTTGGTTCCTATTCCTTTTATCCCTTTTGCTCTTTTGGTATGTTTGATAGTTAATTTACTGCTCACTAAGACTTTGTCTGACTCAAGGTTTTATGTCTCCTCTTATTACCTTGGGCTGTTCATCCATGTTTGGGATAGGTAGACTAGGTAGCAGGTGACAGGTGCTGTGCTAGTAGTTCTACGCTGAAGATGACGAAGACGAGCAGAAGGCTTTGCATATTAGTTTTCTTACTATATGTACTGGGTATCCGCTGCTATATTTGGTTGAGCGATTTGTAGTGAGGCTTTCATGTATAGATTTGTGTGGATGATTGTATAAAACTACAATGATACTTATATGATGATGTTCTGTTCTATGGAGCTTCACTATATTATATTTCTCTATTGTATTTTATCCATGCGATGTGAGTTATGCGATAGAGATTCTTTTGTTTTGTTTTACCCTGACTATCGTCCATGGCTGCCTGGCACACCTTTCAGCGCATTATTTCCTTGTTTTGGTGCGGGAGTTGTTTGCACCAAAATTGGGCAAACACCCTTCGGAAGTTTTTGAAGAGATAGTAAATGAAGAACTTGAATTAAAAATAAGGACTATCTAACAAAACTCCAAATCACAGAAAAGTAAATTGCACAGAAGACAAGGATTTAGAGTGGTTCGGCTATGCGCCTACGTCCACTATGAAGCTTTATCACTTTATTCCTTAATACTTGAAGATTACAAGTGTTTTTAAGCAAATTACAGCAGAAAATGGACTTGAATTCGAAATTATCAGCAAAGGAGGTGGTATGGAGTGATTCCGGCAGCGTTTAGGCTTATTTTTCTTCCCCAAATTCTCCCGTCCCTTTTCTGAATGACCAGGGGCTCTATTTATAGGTGTGGAAGGCCAAATTCCCGCCTAAAGCTCAGGGAGGTTGCCTGGCACGTGAGGGGGGCCCATAAGCCCGCGTTCTCGAAGCCCGTGCCCAGTTTGGGATCGATTCGAAATGAATTTCGAATCGATCAAAGAAGCATCCAATCGAGGCGAAATTTGGTGTGGACATTCTTCAACATGCATGTGAACTACTGTAAAAATTTCATGGGATTTGGATAAGTGGATTGGAAGTTATGATCGGTTCGAAATTGGTGTCTTCGGCCTTCTGTTGGTTCGAATCGATGAAGTGGTCTCGTTCGAATCGACCTGTTTGATTCGAGTACTTCGAACCGATCCCAGGGCGCCTCTCTTCGAGTCGATCCTGTCTTTTGCGTGTGGTTGGATTCGAAGTGAGTCTTCGAATCGATGGGGATGGTGTTTGTTCGAATCGATCCAAATGTGTTACCTTGGATCGATTCGAAGTTGTCTTAGCATGTTGGATTCGAAGACAGCGTGATGCCGCATGGTGGGCTTGTAGTCTTGTGAAGATGGATTCGAACTAGCGCGTAGTTGATGGAGTCGAGATATAGCTGCTTTGGTGGATTCGAAGTAAGGTCTAGGTCATGGATTCGAAGTAGAGAACGTCTGATGGATTCGAAATACATGGAGTCGAAGCGGTAGCGTGTCTTATGGATTCGAAGTTAGGAGCACTCTGATGGATTCGAACTTACGTTCTTTTGTTGGGTTCGAACTAGTTGGTTTCGAACATTATGGGTTCGAAACAAATGGTTTCGAACTAGTTGGGTTCGACAGTGATGGTTTCGAACCGAGCGACGTCCATCTTCCTTAACTTGAATCCGTCATAACTTGAGCATATGACCTCGGATTGACTCGAAACTTGAATTGGTGGCTTCTATGGCCTTTCTTGTTATGCCCTATCATTTGTGGCCCGATCCGGACTCGGACAGAATTCATCGATATCCATAGCGGAGTGAAGTGCGATCAATCTCTGAAGCGAACTGTCTTTTGTCTTTGATCAATCTTTTGGTATCACGGCTTTTGCCCGAAAAGCGGGATAACATTTTGCCCCCCAAAGTACGTCTTGTGGGCACATGACGTGCTTTGAATAGTCGCCATGTTATTCTGAAGATTATTGTTTTCTGTTCGTTGAAACTCACTAGAGAATTGTCGTAACCTTGCCTTGATATGGTTGATTGTGTGTGATTGCGCTTGATCATTGGCTGTCGTTGTTGCAACCGGGTGAATATTTGGTCCCTGTAAATGTTCAAAATCGAATGTTAGTTCGATACGTGTACACGTTTATTAGCTTTCGTCCTTGTTAACGTCGTGCGTTCACGAGTTATGTTGGTTTTTGCTTGCTGCCGAATTCTGTCCCGATTTTCTCCTGGAATGATTTTAGACTCAAGTCAAAGAGTGTTTATCAGTGGTTGTTGATGGATTCGAAGTTATGATTGTATGAATTAATGGCTCTCGAATCGTCGTTGTCTCTGATGGATTCGAAACTTCTGATGGATTCGAAACTTTTGATGGATTTGAAACTTCTATGGAGTCGCAACTTCTGATGGATTCGTAATTTCTATGGATTCGAAACTTCTATGGATTCGAAACTTTTATGGAGTCGCAACTTCTGATGGATTCGTAATTTCTATGGATTCGAAACTTCTATGGATTCGAAACTTTTATGGAGTCGCAGCTTCTGATGGATTCGAAATTTCTATGGATTCGAAATTTCTTATGGAGTCGAGACTTCTGATGGATTCGAAACTGGTCGTTCGAATCGATGGGAGTCGAAGTGACACCAATCCCTTTTTGGAATCCATATAAATACACGAGGCTGACTCCGTTTTCACTTTTTACTTTTTACCATTGCTTTAGCTGTTTCGTCGAATCGACTTTCCAGAGCCAAATCAAACGAGGGGTTTTTACGAATCGATCAAATTCCTTCAGGCTTCCACTTGTAACCAAATCAAACCAGGTAACCAAGGGGTCGATTCGAATTGAGAACGATAGAATTGGAACTTTTTCGGCATTGTTTCATCCCTTCTTCTGGAAATTTTGGAGAGTGGTGAGATTTGAACGACGTAGGACGACTCCACGGAACTGAGGAATGCAAACATTTGAGTCGTGTCGATCAGAGTACTGTCTTTCACTGTCTTCTCATCGATCCAGGGGTGAGCGATTCGAGTTGGCTTTGAGCGTGCAACTTCGAATCGATGACTGCAGGAGAACAAGAAAAAAGGACTTGCGGTGATCGATTCGAAACGGCGACATTCTGATCGATTCGAAGGTGCTCACTACTGGTGGGTTCGAAACAATGATACGTGCATCGATTCGAAGGGGCTCGACTCCGATTGGTTCGAAATCAGGTGAAACTCCATGGATTCGAACCGCTCTAGGTGGATTCGAAGGAGCTCATCTCCGATCGGTTCGAAGTCAGGTGGGGTTTCATGGGTTCGAACTGCTCCTCCGTTTCCAGGTTGCGTCGAGTCGAACTACGTGGCATTGGAGCGCACCGACTCGGAGTTCATCGATCTGACTTGTGTCGAATCGAGTCGATCGATTTTAGCGTTCTTGTTTCTGGAATTTCCACTCCTTCGATTTGTTTCATCCTCTGAACTATGACCAACTTTAAATCGGATTTTAACGAACTTAATAATTTCTTTCGCATACTTGATTCCGACGAGCTTTGGCCTTGCATGACTAAAGTTGACTTGACCTGCCTTCTTTTGAGAGCTCGTCGATGGCACCATAACTCAAACACATATAACGAATTCATACTTGGGTTGGCCAGTAGTATTGGAGTGACGTGAAAGTGACGGTCAGCGATGACGGTCGCTTTCGTTCTTTGACTCCGAGGGTTTGTCGTTCGGACTCCGCGTTCCAATCCCGTAAAATTTGTTTCAGTTATGCATTTCCACTGCACGTCACATTCATATACTTCACACCGGGGAATATACGGGTTTTCTCTGTATTTGACGCTGCCTTCTCGTGAGTTAGTTAATTATGGCGTCTTCGGGTTCTGAACAACAAGAGTTACAGAGCTTGCTCCATCCAGCGCTAGAAATTCCAGAGATTCTTCCTGAAGTGATAGATCCTGCTCCGGACGAGTTGCCGGAGGCCTTACTTATCGAGGATCCCATAGACTCCGTCCGATCCAATATTTCTGGAGCATTGTTAGGCCGGATATGTTTGAAACATAACTTGTCCCTGGATGACGTTTTGCTTCCTGGAGTTGAGGATAGACCTCACAATCCACCCGAGGGTTACACTGCTTTCTATCGTCATGCCTGTGCGGCCGGAACCCTTCCTCCGTTTAATCAATATATCAGGGAGATGCTGTCGTTTATTGGAATAGCTCCCGGGCAACTTCACCCCAATGGGCACGCGTTGCTGAATAGTGTTTTCATATTATTCATGGACTGCCTTTTTCGTCCGCCTAAGCCAGCTGAGATTAGACACATATTCAATTTCAAGAGTAGAGGTGATAGTCCGTCTTTCACCTTTCTGGAAGCAGTTAGAAACTGCCAGGTTGTGACGGGAGCCTGGACCAGACTTAGTTACTTTAAGAATGAATGGTTTTTTGTCCGATGCCCTCCAGGATTCGCTAGGCGATGGCTGTCCAGACGTGAGTGCCGTAAAATACGTAAGCCTTCTTTAATAGTTATTGTCGACATTCGAACTGACATCAGGTGTTTTCATTACAGCTATCATATCGAGGCCGGACGGCGGTCAATACAGAAGCGTCATCCGAAGTTTACAAGAGACTCCGGGTGACTTGCGGCACATTGACTTGGTCTTAAATGATGATAACTTAAGGATGCTGGGCTTAATTGAGACGAACCAAAGTACTGTCGTTAAGGGGTTGGCGAAATCGGAGGTGGAGGAGAGAGTCCAAGCGGAGAGGTTCAAAATGGAGGCCGAATTCGACGATCTCTTGGACACATATAATGCCAATGTACTGGAGTATAGAAACCTCTCCTGGCTAGGGGATTACTCGATGCCTCTCTACAATGCTTGGAAGAAATTGGTGGAAAACAAGAGGATGTCTTGTCCGGATTCGGTATTAGATGAGTTTGAGCTTGAGTCGTGTTTGCTCAGCGAGGATGAGAGGAGGACTCTTCATGAAGCAATCGTTTCCGTTGAAAAAGAAAGACTTGGAGTCCATCAAACGGAGGTTTGTGAAGGTTCGGGCATTGTGCGTCATAGCGAGAATACTGAAGTCCCCATTTCGACTTCGTCCGGAGCTGTTGCTATAGTTGATTCGCATGCTATTCCAGCCTACAATCCGGACCAACCGGAAATGTCTTCGGGCACGGCTCTCGCCCCCGAGCTTGTTCAGGCTCCAAGGCAAGGTAAAGCGGGTATTTTGACTACTCTCTTTACGTCTTAAGACATTGGTTTTCGAGGGAATTTCTTGGTCTGACAGCTCTACTTTTTGTTGTTTAGAGACCGAGGGTGTCGCACCCGTGCTCCCTGTTCCTTCGGCTTTATATCCCACGCATGGAGTTGTTGTCACTGAGGCGATCTCAACCGCCGCCATGGTTGGTGACATAGGAGAGGGAGGATCGATGTCATTCGACGTTCAAATGTTTGAAGAGCTATTTGGTCATCCTCTCGATCCCGTGCCTGACCTCTCTTTTGCGACGAGCGGAGCTGCTCCAGTTTCTAGTTCGATTGTGACGACCACTGGCGTACCTAGCGCAGCTCAACTGTCTCGAGAGGAGGAGATTTTGGCAGAGATAAGTGCCGAGATGGCCAAGACAGTGACAGTTGGTCCCGGAGGTGACGCCGTTCCCCCAAGCTTATCTTCTCTAATGATGATTTCTCCTGGTGGCACGGTAATCGTTTCGAGTGTCGCTGAACATGTATCTGTTACTGCTCCCATGCCTTCGGTTCGCCCTCATAAAAGGATCTCCATCCCTTCCAGTTCTGAGGAAGATGTCGATATTATGCCAGACCCGGAGGACGTTCCTAAGAAAGGCAAAAAGTCTCGCAGGAAGCCAGGCAGTGGGTCTACCGGCTCGACTCCGAGGAAGAAGCATCGGAGGAAGAAAGAGTGAGCCCTTTGCTTTGTCAAGAGTTTACGGATAACAATTCTTTTGTCTTTTCTCTTGTTCTTTTTTGGGCCATGTGTATGTGTGGATTCGGCCTCCACTTAATCGAAGCACCTTTACTTGCCATGTAATCAAACCTGTTTTTGTTGGCCGATGAAATGGGAAATTATTCTTTTCTTCTTACCTAAATGCCTTGTAGCGTTTGTTTTGTATCCGCTCAGTATTTTTACAGCTTCGTGTCGTGACTTAATGAATGAGTCGGATTCTGATTATATTATCACTTAAGCCAGTGATTAACACCCAGCTTTTTGCCCCTTAGTTGCGGGGAATAATACTCATATTCTGGTGGCTGATTGCGTTTATTGCAAGCCTTTGGGCACACGCCCCCCTTTTGAGGTCTCATGACGATTTGAGATCGATAATCTGTTCCGCATTCCAGGATTCTGAGTGTTATTGATGTTTGGAACACAGTTCGCGCTTTGAGAATCTGGATTAGATGCCTATACCCCAATTCACACTCTGGGAAGATGGAGTTCGTTCGCACTCCGGGAACGATTTGTTGGATGTTTATATTCCAATTCATACTCTGGGAAGTTGGAGTCCGTTCGCACTCTGGGAACGATTTATTGGATGTTTTATACTCCAATTCATACTCTGGGAAGTCGGAGTCCGTTCGCACTCTGGGAACGATTTATTGGATGTTTATACTCCAATTCATACTCTGGGAAGTTGGAGTCCGTTCGCACTCTGGGAACGATTTGTTGGATGTTTATACTCCAATTCACACTCTGGGAAGTTGGAGTCCGTTCGCACTCTGGGAACGATTTATTGGATGTTTATACTCCAATTCACACTCTGGGAAGTTGGAGTCCGTTCGCACTCTGGGAACGGTTTGTTGGATGTTTATACTCCAATTCACACTCTGGGAAGTCGGAGTCCGTTCGCACTCTGGGAACGATTTATTGGATGTTTATACTCCAATTCACACTCTGGGAAGTTGGAGTCCGTTCGCACTCTGGGAACGGTTTATTGGATGTTTATACTCCAATTCACACTCTGGGAAGTTGGAGTCCGTTCGCACTCTGGGAACGATTTATTGGATGTTTATACTCCAATTCGTACTCCGGGAAGTTGGAGTCGGTAAAAGGATTATCGTGTATCGATCCCTGTGAATGCTGGTATTGTATTCTGCCCCCGAGCTCGGGTCTCACTCAATGAGCGACAGGTCGTATCACAGTTACTCCCTGTTCGAATAAATCCCACCGTGTGATGGAATTTAGCTCTTCGTGCAACGTGATATAATGTATTATTTTCAGTGAATCACAACTTTTGGCTCGAAGAGATGGCATTTTATTGCTGAAACGAAAGAAACATGACAAAATCAGTTGCCTTATTACAAATTCAAATTTCAAAATGCAAAAACAAAAATGCTGAAGAAGAAATTGATAAGAAATAGATAAATAAAGCCCGTCAGATGTAGTAGTGACGGAGGCTTCTGCTATTCCAGGCTCTTGGTAAAGTGAGGCCATCAACTGTTGATAACTTGAATGTGCCATCTCTGAGCTTTTGTGAAATCATATACGGCCCTTCCCAATTTGGGTTCATGTGTGAAGGAACCGGGTAAATTCTTTTAAGTACCAGGTCGCCGGATTTAAAAGTTCGTGGGCGGACCTTGGCGTTGTATATTCGAGCGACTCGGCCTCGATATGCAGCTGCTCTCACATCGGCTTCTTCTCGCTTCTCATCAAGCAGATCTAGGGATTCAGCAAGCAATATACCGTTTGTTTTCGGGTCGTAGTTTGTCACACGGTGAGAGCGAACTTCCATTTCGACTGGAATAACTGCTTTAGAGCCATAGGATAGAGAAAAAGGGGTGTGTCCGGTCGCAGTTTTGTGAGTCGTTCTGTACGCCCACAGAGCCATTGGTAGTTCATCAACCCATTTGCCCCCAGCTTTCTCCAATCTTTTCTTCAATATAGACTTGATAACCTTATTGACGGCCTCGACCTGACCATTTGCTTGTGGGTGTGCTACTGCTGAGAATCTCTTATGGATGTGAAATCGCAGACAGAAGTCCTTGAATTCAGCACTGTCGAATTGGGCTCCATTGTCGGTGATAATAGTATGCGGGAGACCAAACCGGCAGATGATGTTGCGTACCACGAAGTTGATCACCTTTTTTGTTGTTATCGTTGCAAGGGGCTCAGCCTCAGCCCATTTGGTGAAGTAATCAACCGCCACTACGGCGTACTTTGCACCCCCTTTAGCTAAAGGCAATGCACCGATTATATCCATCCCCCACATTGCAAATGGCCACGGACTGACCATTTGGGTTATTTCAGAAGGCGGGGCTCTAGGGATCCGAGCGTGTCTCTGGCATCTATCGCATCTTTTGGTATAATCCATAGCATCGCGGTTAATGGTAGGCCAATAATATCCGTATCGAAGTATTTTCTTGGCAAGTGCTTGCCCCCCAGTGTGATCGCCACATTCTCCTTCGTGCACCTCGCGCAACACTCGCTTGATTTCGTCATGTGCGACACACCGGAGAAGAGGAACAGAGTATCCTCTTCGATACATAACTCCGTTTTGAATGACAAATCGTGACACCTTTCGGAGAATCTGTCTTCTTTCACTTCGCCGTTCGGGTAGTGTGCCATGCTCAATGTAATCTTGATAGGGAGTCATCCATGATTCCTTCTCGGGGGTAGCTTCAAATGTGAATTCGTTCTCCGTTCGATCAATGCTTGGATAGGATAATGTCTCGACGGGGACGAGTCCCAAGTGTTGAGTTTCGCCTGTACTTGCCGACTTTGCCAACGCATCAGCTTTCTGATTGTGCTCTCGGGGTATGTAGAAAATGGCATAATAATCAAACTGGTCTAGTGTTTCTCGGACCCGGGCTAGATAAGCGGCTAGTCTTCGATCCTTGGCCTGATATTCGCCCCGAACTTGGCATACCACCAACTGAGAATCGCAGTATATCTCTACCGCGATAATTCTTAGGTCTCGGGCCAACTTCAACCCGGCGAGCAAGGCTTCGTATTCAGCTTCATTGTTGGTTGCCCGGAAATCAAACTTTAAGGCGTAGCAGATGGATCGGCCCTCGGGAGTCTCAAGCACAATCCCTGCGCCCGAACACCGATCGTTGGATGCGCCATCAGTGTACATTTTCCATACATATTCGGGTGAGTCACTAGTTTCAGGTAAGTCTTCAGGAACAGTGAATTCAGCAATGAAATCTGCTAAGACTTGACCGTGTATGGCTCTCCTTGGAACATATGCGATGTCGAATTGACTCAGCTCAATGTTCCACTTTAGTAACCTGCCAGATGTCTCGGGTCGTGTGAGGACCTGTCGTAGTGGTTGATCGGTGTACACAATGATAGGGTGAGCCTGAAAATATGGACGGAGCTTTCTCGAGGCGATGACTAGGCAGTATGCCAACTTTTCTAGCCTTGGATAATTTTTCTCGGCCCCGGCCAATCGTTTACTGACATAATAAACTGGTTTCTGTGTTCGGTCTTCCTCCCGAACCAATGCAGCACTAATAGCGTTTTCAGATACAGCCAGATAAAGGTATAATTGTTCATGATCAACAGGTTTTGAAAGAATCGGTGGTGTGGAAAGATGCCGGACTAGCGACTGAAATGCGTTTTCACATTCCGTAGTCCATTCGAAGTTTCGCCTCCCTTTTCGGATTAGGTCGAAAAAGGGTATGCATTTATCCGTTGACCTTGAGATAAACCTACTCAGCGCTGCAATCTTTCCATTGAGGCTCTGAACCTGTTTCATGGTCCTCGGGGTTTGAAGACTCCTGATTGCCCATATCTTTTCGGGGTTGGCCTCTATTCCCCGGGCGTTGACGATGAACCCAAGGAACTTTCCGGAAGCAACCCCAAAATGACATTTTAACGGATTTAGCTTCATCCCATACCTCCGGAGGACTTTGAACATTGATTCCAAGTCCTTGACATGATCAGTGGAGTACCGTGATTTTACCAACATGTCATCTACATAGACCTCCATGGTTTTCCCGATCTGGTCGGCAAACATTCGGTTGACTAAGCGTTGATAAGTTGCTCCGGCATTCTTTAAACCAAAAGGCATGACCATGTAGCAATATAGTCCTATGTCAGTTACGAAGCTCGTATGTTCTTGATCAGGCACATGCATGGGTATCTGATTGTACCCAGAGTAAGCATCCATGAAAGACAATAATTCATGTCCGGCCGTCGAATCCACAAGTTGATCGATTCGAGGAAGTGGAAAACTGTCCTTTGGACAAGCCTTATTTAAGTCAGAGTAGTCGATGCACGTTCTCCATTTTCCATTTGGTTTGCGGACAAGTACAGGATTGGATACCCACTCCGGGTACAAAGCATCTCAGATAAACCCATTCGTCTTCAATTTATCGACTTCTTCCTTGAGGGCGGCAGATCTCTCTGGATCCATACCGCGTCTCTTTTGTTTGACCGGGATGTACCGCGGGTCAATATTTAAGGTGTGGCTCGCGATGTCCGACGAAATTCCACACATATCGGAGTGCGTCCAGGCGAATACGTCTAGATTCGCTTGGAGAAATTCGACCAATTCCTGTTGAGCTTGCAGGTTTAGCTGAGACCCAATTTTCAAGACCTTCGAATCGTCATCGTTATCAATTGGAACGTCGATTGTCAGCTCGGCTGGGGAGGCCTGACTTTCTTTGGATTCATCATTATCTTCAGTGTCTCGAGGGTCAAGATCCTTCTGGAATTGGTCGTGGTGCCCGGGCCGAGGCCCAGGCGCTAGTTGTCAATCGTCGACAAAGCGGACGTGGAGAGATTCCCCCACGCCCTTTCCCTTTTCCCTCTTTTGTGCTTCTCGTAGTTCAGCAACGTAACAGGCTCTCCCAGCAGCCTGGTCCCCTTGAATGACCCCAATCCCGTGGTCAGTTGGGAACTTTAGAGTCAAACACCACGGGGCAATTGCTGCCCTAAATTCTGCAAGGGCTGGTCGGCCCAAAAAGGCATTATAGGGTGAATGGATGTCCAGGACAACAAACTGTAACACTCGAACTCTACGGCGTTCTCCGTTTCCCAATTCTACTGGCAATTCCACCATTCCGGTGGGTATGTTAGCACTTCCATCGAAGCCGTGGATCCTATATTGACAAGGCTTTAGATCTTTGTCTTCCATTTTCATCTGATCATATGCCCTTTTGAACAAGATGTTTACTGAGCTTCCACTGTCTACCAGGATCCTCTTCATCCAAGCAGGACCAACCTGGGCGGATATGACTAGTGGGTCTATGGTCGGGGCTTCGACTTTGTCAGCATCTCGGCTTCTAAATACGATGTCATCCGTCATCGTCTTCTGTTGCTTAGCCGGAGTTCCTTCATAAAGTGTACTGCAGCTTTCAAAACTTACGTGTCTGATCGAATTGGCGTATGATTCCATTTCCCTCCAACTTCGATCTGCTGGATGAGGGCCACCACTGACTGTATTTATGACCAATCTTCCGCCTGTACGAGCGGGCTCTTCTCGTCTTTCTTGGTTCTGTGCACGATTTTGGTTTGACGGGCCCGCACTACCGGCTTGCGGTGCCCGCACAAATTGATCCAGCTTCCTCTCTCTGATCAGTTTCTCAATAAGGTCTTGCAGATGCCTGCAATCATTGGTGTTGTGTCCATAGCTTTCGTGAAATCTACAAAACTTCCCCGTTTGGATCTGTTTCTCCGATGATGGCTTCGGAGTCGGCTTCTTATATTGCATTGCATTACAGGTTTGTAGATATACGTTTTCTAACGTCGTATTCAGCGGTGTATAACTTTCAAACATTTGCGCCCTACGTCGCGGGCCGCGATTCTGATCCTGCTTCTTACTTCTATTATCGCCGTTCCTTGGCTGGGTTTGCTTGTTCTGAATATTCAACTGCACTCTTCCTGAGCCCTCTCCTGGCTGTTTAACGGCCACATTGCTTTGAATCCCTTCATTGCTGGGCCTCGCATCGTCCTGCTTCCTAGATTGTTTCGCATCCTCACGCCTCAGGAATTGGGCGGCTTTGGAATAGAAACGATCCAACGACGCGGGAGGTTTCCCAGCTAGCCAGTTTCCAAAATCAGAGTCGGGATCAATCCCCTTAGTCAGAGCCATCAAGATTGAATTATCATTGGGGTTAGTAATTTCTGCACAGGCGGCGTTGAATCTTTCCAGGTATCGCCTGAGCGTCTCCCCAGGGGTTTGAGTGACACTAGATAAAGTGTTTACGTCTTTAGGCCTGGCGATGTGCATACGGAATTGTTCGATAAATTTGGTTGCCAATTGGTCAAACGAGGAGATAGACCGTGGTGGTAGTCGTGTAAACCACATTGTCGCAATCCCCCCCAAGGAAATAGGAAAACTACGGCACTTCACTGCATCATCAGCTCTGGCAGCAGTCATCGACCATTCATACTTTAGAATATGTTGGCTAGGGTCGGAGTTTCCTTCATACATAGGCAGAGTCGGCATTCTGAATCGCCGGGGAGGCTCAGCATACAATATGTCATCTGTGAACGGGGTGTGACTTCGAGAGATCCCCCAATCGTCATTTGTTAAACCTTGACTTTCGCGAACCATTTGGCGGACCATAGCTGAGAGATCAGGCATTGCCGCATTCGACGGGTGTCGAGCCAAAGTGTGGTCGGGTTCCACAGTGCGAGGTGGGATCGGGCGCTGTCGACGATCCGAATCTCGCCTCCTTGGCTCAACGTCTTCTGGGATATTCGATCCTGGGGCACGTTCCTGTGGGTGGTAGTTCGGACTGGAGTGATTTCGGATGTCAACTCCTGTGTCACCTGCGGTGGCTTGGTTATCTGCAGTGTGCTGTGGAACAGCGCCTCCTCGAGAGGAAGGTCCCGTATGAAAGCTAGCAGAGGGGCCAACCCTTATTTGTCCAACAGTTAACGTTTGCCGGAGACCAGAAGCATGACTTCCGTCTAACCTGGGGCGTGTAGATCTGCCGCCATAGTCGGATGAGGCAGAGCTTTCCGTGGAAGAATGCGGAGCATGGTCCCTCTTTGATTTCCTTCGCCCTTGACGATTTAGTTGGTTAGCCAATTCAGCATTGACACGCAGCTGCTCAGTTAGCTGTTGTCGGCTTTGAGTTAATTCCTGGAGTAATGCTTGGAATTCTTGCCTTGTAACTGGACCTGACTGATTCGCTTGCCCAGCGGCATCCTGATTGGCTGACTGTAGCTGTGCGGGATTCTGCCCATCCCGGCCTTCTTGGTTACCAACGTTGGAAGTGGTTCTCGTACTAACCATCCTGAAGGTTGGATTCCTGTCCTAGATTTTTAGCAAATCTGAAAAGAATAGAAGGAATCCGAATTTGAGGTCTGGATCTCCCTCTTAGATTTATGCAATCCGGTATCGAAGATAGATCCACGGAGCAGGAGAAAGAACTGGTTCCTTTTCTCTCTCAACGAAAGCACCAAAATGTTTGCACCAAAATTGGGCAAACACCCTTCGGAAGTTTTTGAAGAGATAGTAAATGAAGAACTTGAATTAAAAATAAGGACTATCTAACAAAACTCCAAATCACAGAAAAGTAAATTGCACAAAAGACAAGGATTTAGAGTGGTTCGGCTATGCGCCTACGTCCACTATGAAGCTTTATCACTTTATTCCTTAATACTTGAAGATTACAAGTGTTTTTAAGCAAATTACAGCAGAAAATGGACTTGAATTCGAAATTATCAGCAAAGGAGGTGGTATGGAGTGATTCCGGCAGCGTTTAGGCTTATTTTTCTTCCCCAAATTCTCCCGTCCCTTTTCTGAATGACCAGGGGCTCTATTTATAGGTGTGGAAGGCCAAATTCCCGCCTAAAGCTCAGGGAGGTTGCCTGGCACGTGAGGGGGGCCCATAAGCCCGCGTTCTCGAAGCCCGTGCCCAGTTTGGGATCGATTCGAAATGAATTTCGAATCGATCAAAGAAGCATCCAATCGAGACGAAATTTGGTGTGGACATTCTTCAACATGCATGTGAACTACTGTAAAAATTTCATGGGATTTGGATAAGTGGATTGGAAGTTATGATCGGTTCGAAATTGGTGTCTTCGGCCTTCTGTTGGTTCGAATCGATGAAGTGGTCTCGTTCGAATCGACCTGTTTGATTCGAGTACTTCGAACCGATCCCAGGGCGCCTCTCTTCGAGTCGATCCTGTCTTTTGCGTGTGGTTGGATTCGAAGTGAGTCTTCGAATCGATGGGGATGGTGTTTGTTCGAATCGATCCAAATGTGTTACCTTGGATCGATTCGAAGTTGTCTTAGCATGTTGGATTCGAAGACAGCGTGATGCCGCATGGTGGGCTTGTAGTCTTGTGAAGATGGATTCGAACTAGCGCGTAGTTGATGGAGTCGAGATATAGCTGCTTTGGTGGATTCGAAGTAAGGTCTAGGTCATGGATTCGAAGTAGAGAACGTCTGATGGATTCGAAATACATGGAGTCGAAGCGGTAGCGTGTCTTATGGATTCGAAGTTAGGAGCACTCTGATGGATTCGAACTTACGTTCTTTTGTTGGGTTCGAACTAGTTGGTTTCGAACATTATGGGTTCGAAACAAATGGTTTCGAACTAGTTGGGTTCGACAGTGATGGTTTCGAACCGAGCGACGTCCATCTTCCTTAACTTGAATCCGTCATAACTTGAGCATATGACCTCGGATTGACTCGAAACTTGAATTGGTGGCTTCTATGGCCTTTCTTGTTATGCCCTATCATTTGTGGCCCGATCCGGACTCGGACAGAATTCATCGATATCCATAGCGGAGTGAAGTGCGATCAATCTCTGAAGCGAACTGTCTTTTGTCTTTGATCAATCTTTTGGTATCACGGCTTTTGCCCGAAAAGCGGGATAACAGGAGTCATGGGCGGTCGTCACACTGGTCTTCGATTTACCATCGCTGGAGAGTGGTGCACCATGGTACTGTTCCGTTTCAAATCCATGCACGCATTTTGAAAAGTCGTACGACACTGTTTCGCCATTTCGGACAGATGTCGCACCTTGCACCGTGGATGTTGCACCCTGTAGATATCATTTATTCGGAAGGCTATAACTTCTGGCACATTTAGAGTTACGGGAACCATAACCTGTCAAAACGAAGACCTCGATGAGTTCTACGGCTTTGACAGCTTTCAACCGTCAACGGATAGATTAATGCCCAAAAAGGGAAACCCGAATCTCAATCGGGTCTCGTAAGTTTTTTACCCTTCGTTTTTTCGACACGTGGATTTTTACGGTAAAACGGGATTACCGTGGCCCGTCTTCGACTTCCCATCGCTGGAGAGTGGTGCGCCATGTTACTGTTCCGTTTCAAATCCATGCACATATTTCTAAAAGTCGTACGGCACTGTTTCGCCATTTCGGACGGATGTTGCACCTTGCCCCGTGGATGTTGCACCCTGTAGATATTGATTATTCGGACGGCCATAACTTCTGGCTCGTTTAGAGTTATGGGATCCATAACCTGTCAAAACGAAGGCCTCGATGAGTTCTATGGCTTTGACAGCTTTCAACCGTCAATGGATAGATTAATGCCCAAAAAGGACAACCCGAATCTCAATCGGGTCTCGTAAGTTTTTTACCCTTCGTTTTTTCGACACGTGGATTTTTACGGTCAAACGGGGATTACGGTGGCTGGTTTTTGATTTACCATCGCTGGAGAGTGGTGCACCATGGTACTGTTCCGTTTCAAATCCATGCACGCATTTTGAAAAGTCGTACGGCATTGTTTCGCCATTTCGGACGAATGTTGCACCTTGCACCTTGGATGTTGCACCCTGTAGATATCGATTATTCGGACGGCTATAACTTCTGGCTCGTTTAGAGTTACGGGAGACATAACTTGTCAAAACGAAGGCCACGATGAGTTCTACGGCTTTGACAGCTTTCAGCCGTCAACGGATAGATTAATGCCCAAAAAGGACAACCCGAATCTCAATCGGGTCTCGTAAGTTTTATACCCTTCGTTTTTTCGACACGTGGATTTTTACGGCAAAACGGGATTACCATGGCCCGTCTTCGACTTCCCATCGCTGGAGAGTGGTGCACCATGGTGATGTTCCGTTTCAAATCCATGCATGCGTTTCTAAAAGTCGTACGGCACTGTTTCGCCATTTCGGACGGATGTTGCACCTTGCACCGTGGATGTTGCACCCTGTAGATATCGATTATTCGGACGACCATAACTTCTGGCTCGTTTAGAGTTACGGGAGCCATAACCTGTCAAAACGAAGGCCTCAATGAGTTCTATGGCTTTGACGGCTTTCAGTCGTCAACGGATAGATTAATGCCCAAAAAGGACAACCCGAATCTCAATCGGGTCTCGTAAGTTTTTTACCCTTTGTTTTTTCGACACGTGGATTTTTACGGTAAAACGGGATTACCGTGGCTGGTCTTCGATTTACCATCGCTGGAGAGTGGTGCACCATGGTACTGTTCTGTTTCAAATCCATGCACGCATTTTGAAAAGTCGTACGACACTGTTTCGCCATTTCGGACAGATGTCGCACCTTGCACCGTGGATGTTGCACCCTGTAGATATCATTTATTCGGAAGGCTATAACTTCTGGCACATTTAGAGTTACGGGAACCATAACCTGTCAAAACGAAGACCTCGATGAGTTCTACGGCTTTGACAGCTTTCAACCGTCAACGGATAGATTAATGCCCAAAAAGGGAAACCCGAATCTCAATCGGGTGTCGTAAGTTTTTTACCCTTCGTTTTTTCGACACGTGGATTTTTACGGTAAAACGGGATTACCGTGGCCCGTCTTCGACTTCCCATCGCTGGAGAGTGGTGCGCCATGGTACTGTTCCGTTTCAAATCCATGCACATATTTCTAAAAGTCGTACGGCACTGTTTCGCCATTTCGGACGGATGTTGCACCTTGCCCCGTGGATGTTGCACCCTGTAGATATTAATTATTCGGACGGCCATAACTTCTGGCTCGTTTAGAGTTATGGGAGCCATAACCTGTCAAAACGAAGGCCTCGATGAGTTCTATGGCTTTGACAGCTTTAAACCGTCAACGGATAGATTAATGCCCAAAAAGGACAACCCGAATCTCAATCGGGTCTCGTAAGTTTTTTACCCTTCGTTTTTTCGACACGTGGATTTTTACGGTCAAACGGGGATTACGGTGGCTGGTTTTCGATTTACCATCGCTGGAGAGTGGTGCACCATGGTACTGTTCCGTTTCAAATCCATGCACGCATTTTGAAAAGTCGTACGGCATTGTTTCGCCATTTCGGACGAATGTTGCACCTTGCACCTTGGATGTTGCACCCTGTAGATATCGATTATTCGGACGGCTATAACTTCTGGCTCGTTTAGAGTTACGGGAGACATAACTTGTCAAAACGAAGGCCACGATGAGCTCTACGGCTTTGACAGCTTTCAGCCGTCAACGGATAGATTAATGCCCAAAAAGGACAACCCGAATCTCAATCGGGTCTCGTAAGTTTTATACCCTTCGTTTTTTCGACACGTGGATTTTTACGGCAAAACGGGATTACCGTGGCCCGTCTTCGACTTCCCATCGCTGGAGAGTGGTGCACCAAGGTGATGTTCCGTTTCAAATCCATGCATGCATTTCTAAAAGTCGTACGGCACTGTTTCGCCATTTCGGACGGATGTTGCACCTTGCACCGTGGATGTTGCACCCTGTAGATATCGATTATTCGGACGACCATAACTTCTGGCTCGTTTAGAGTTACGGGAGCCATAACCTGTCAAAACGAAGGCCTCGATGAGTTCTACGTCTTTGACGGCTTTCAGTCATCAACGGATAGATTAATGCCCAAAAAGGACAACCCGAATCTCAATCGGGTCTCGTAAGTTTTTTACCCTTTGTTTTTTCGACACGTGGATTTTTACGGTAAAACGGGATTACCGTGGCTGGTCTTCGATTTACCATCGCTGGAGAGTGGTGCACCATGGTACTGTTCCGTTTCAAATCCATGCACGCATTTTGAAAAGTCGTACGACACTGTTTCGCCATTTCGGACAGATGTCGCACCTTGCACCGTGGATGTTGCACCCTGTAGATATCATTTATTCGGAAGGCTATAACTTCTGGCACATTTAGAGTTACGGGAACCATAACCTGTCAAAACGAAGACCTCGATGAGTTCTACGGCTTTGACAGATTTCAACCGTCAACGGATAGATTAATGCCCAAAAAGGGAAACCCGAATCTCAATCGGGTCTCGTAAGTTTTTTACCCTTCGTTTTTTCGACACGTGGATTTTTACGGTAAAACGGGATTACCGTGGCCCGTCTTCGACTTCCCATCGCTGGAGAGTGGTGCGCCATGGTACTGTTCCGTTTCAAATCCATGCACATATTTCTAAAAGTCGTACGGCACTGTTTCGCCATTTCGGACGGATGTTGCACCTTGCCCCGTGGATGTTGCACCCTATAGATATTGATTATTCGGACGGCCATAACTTCTGGCTCGTTTAGAGTTATGGGAGCCATAACCTGTCAAAACGAAGGCCTCGATGAGTTCTATGGCTTTGACAGCTTTCAACAGTCAACGGATAGATTAATGCCCAAAAAGGACAACCCGAATCTCAATCGGGTCTCGTAAGTTTTTTACGCTTCGTTTTTTCGACACGTGGATTTTTACGGTCAAACGGGGATTACGGTGGCTGGTTTTCGATTTTCCATCGCTGGAGAGTGGTGCACCATGGTACTGTTCCGTTTCAAATCCATGCACATATTTCTAAAAGTCGTACGGCACTGTTTCGCCATTTCGGACGGATGTTGCACCTTGCACCGTGGATGTTGCACCCTGTAGATATCGATTATTCGGACGACCATAACTTCTGGCTCGTTTAGAGTTACGGGAGCCATAACCTGTCAAAACGAAGGCCTCGATGAGTTCTACGACCTTGACAGCTTTCAGCCGTCAACGGATAGACTAATGTCCAAAAAGGACAACCCGAATCTCAATCGGGTCTCGTAAGTTTTTTACCCTTCGTTTTTTCGACACGTGGATTTTTACGGTAAAACGGGGATTACGGTGCCCCGTCTTCGACTTCCCATCGCTGAAGAGTGGTGCACCATGGTACTGTTCCATTTCAAATCCATGCACACATTTCTAAAGGTCGTACGGCACTGTTTCGCCATTTTGGACAGATGTTGCACCTTGCACCGTGGATGTTGCACGCTGTAGATATCGATTATTTGGACGGCCATAACTTCTGGCTCGTTTAGAGTTACGGGAGCCATAACCTGTCAAAACGAAGGCCTCGACGAGTTCTACGGCTTTGACAGCTTTCAGTGGTCAGCGAATAGATTAATGCCCAAAAAGGACAACCCGAATCTCAATCGGGTCTCGTAAGTTTTTTACCCTTCGTTTTTTCGACACGTGGATTTTTACGGCAAAACGGGATTACGGTGCCCCGTCTTCGACTTTCCATCGCTGAAGAGTGGTGCACCATGGTACTATTCCATTTCAAATCCATGCACGCATTTCTAAAGGTCGTACGGCACTGTTTCGCCATTTCGGACGGTTGTTGCACCTTGCACCGTGGATGTTGCACCCTGTAGATATCGATTATTCGGACGGCCATAACTTCTGGCTCGTTTAGAGTTACGGGAGCCATAACCTGTCAAAACGAAGGCCTCGATGGGTTCTACGGCTTTGACAGCTTTCAGCCGTCAACGGATAGATTAATGCCCAAAAAGGGAAACCCGAATCTCAATCGGGTCTCGTAAGTTTTTACCCTTCGTTTTTTCGACACGTGGATTTTTACGGTAAAACGGGATTACCGTGGCCCGTCTTCGACTTCCCATCGCTGGAGAGTGGTGCGCCATGGTACTGTTCCGTTTCAAATCCATGCACATATTTCTAAAAGTCGTACGGCACTGTTTCGCCATTACGGACGGATGTTGCACCTTGCCCCGTGGATGTTGCACCCTGTAGATATCGATTATTCGGACGGCCATAACTTCTGGCTCGTTTAGAGTTATGGGAGCCATAACCTGTCAAAACGAAGGCCTCGACGAGTTCTACGGCTTTGACAGCTTTCAGTGGTCAGCGAATAGATTAATGCCAAAAAGGACAACCCGAATCTCAATCGGGTCTCGTAAGTTTTTTACCCTTCGTTTTTTCGACACGTGGATTTTTACGGCAAAACGGCATTACGGTGCCCCGTCTTCGACTTTCCATCGCTGAAGAGTGGTGCACCATGGTACTATTCCATTTCAAATCCATGCACGCATTTCTAAAGGTCGTACGGCACTGTTTCTCCATTTCGGACGGTTGTTGCACCTTGCACCGTGGATGTTGCACCCTGTAGATATCGATTATTCGGACGGCCATAACTTCTGGCTCGTTTAGAGTTACGGGAGCCATAACCTGTCAAAACGAAGGCCTCGATGGGTTCTACGGCTTTGACAGCTTTCAGCCGTCAACGGATAGATTAATGCCCAAAAAGGGAAACCCGAATCTCAATCGGGTCTCGTAAGTTTTTACCCTTCGTTTTTTCGACACGTGGATTTTTACGGTAAAACGGGATTACCGTGGCCCGTCTTCGACTTCCCATCGCTGGAGAGTGGTGCGCCATGGTACTGTTCCGTTTCAAATCCATGCACATATTTCTAAAAGTCGTACGGCACTGTTTCGCCATTACGGACGGATGTTGCACCTTGCCCCGTGGATGTTGCACCCTGTAGATATCGATTATTCGGACGGCCATAACTTCTGGCTCGTTTAGAGTTATGGGAGCCATAACCTGTCAAAACGAAGGCCTCGATGAGTTCTATGGCTTTGACAGCTTTCAACCGTCAACGGATAGATTAATGCCCAAAAAGGACAACCCGAATCTCAATCGGGTCTCGTAAGTTTTTTACCCTTCGTTTTTTCGACACGTGGATTTTTACGGTCAAACGGGGATTACGGTGGCTGGTTTTCTATTTACCATCGCTGGAGAGTGGTGCACCATGGTACTGTTCCGTTTCAAATCCATGCACGCATTTTGAAAAGTCGTACGGCATTGTTTCGCCATTTCGGACGAATGTTGCACCTTGCACCGTGGATGTTGCACCCTGTAGATATCGATTATTCGGACGGCTATAACTTCCGGCTCGTTTAAAGTTACGGGAGCCATAACCTGTCAAAACGAAGGCCTCGATGAGTTCTACGGCTTTGACAGCTTTTAGCCGTCAACGGATTGATTAATGCCCAAAAAGGACAACCCGAATCTCAATCGGGTCTCGTAAGTTTTTTACCCTTCGTTTTTTCGACACGTGGATTTTTACGGTAAAACGGGATTGCCATGGCCCGTCTTCGACTTCCCATCACTGGAGAGTGGTGCACCATGGTACTGTTCCGTTTCAAATCCATGCACGCATTTCTAAAAGTCGTACGACACTGTTTCGCCATTTCGGACGGTTGTTGCACCTTGCACCGTGGATGTTGCCACCTGTAGATATCGATTATTCGGAAGGCCATAACTTCTGGCTCGTTTAGAGTTACGAGAGCCATAACCTGTCAAAACGAAGGCCTCGATGAGTTCTACGGCTTTGATAGCTTTCAGCCGTCAACGGATTGATTAGTGCCCAAAAAGGACAACCCGAATCTCAATCGGGTCTCGTAAGTTTTTTACCCTTCGTTTTTTCGACACGTGGATTTTTACGGTAAAACGAGATTACCGTGGCCCGTCTTCGACTTCCCATCGCTGAAGAGTGGTTCACCATGATACTGTTCCGTTTCAAATCCATGCACGCATTTCTAAAAGTCGTACGACACTGTTTCGCCATTTCGGACGGATGTTGCACCATGCACCGTGGATGTTGCACCCTGTAGATATCGATTATTCGGACGGCCATAACTTCTGGCTCGTTTAGAGTTACGGGAGCCATAACCTATCAAAACGAAGGCGTCGATGAGTTCTACGGCTTTGACAGCTTTCGGCCGTCAACGGATAGATTAATGCCCAAAAAGGACAACCCGAATATCAATCGGGTCTCGTAAGTTTTTTACCCTTCGTTTTTTCGACACGTGGATTTTTACGGTAAAAAGAGATTACCGTGGCTGGTCTTCGATTTACCATCGCTGGAGAGTGGTGCACCATGGTACTGTTCCTTTTCAAATCCATGCACGCATTTTGAAAAGTCGTACGACACTGTTTCGCCATTTCGGACAGATGTTGCACCTTGCACCGTGGATGTTGCACCCTGTAGTTATCGATTATACGGACGGCTATAACTTCTGGCTCATTTAGAGTTACGGGGCATAACCTGTCAAAATGAAGTCCTCGATGAGTTCTACGGCTTTGACAGCTTTTAGCCGTCAACGGATAGATTAATGCCCAAAAAGGGCAACCCGTATCTCAATCGTGTCTCGTAAGTTTTTTACCTTTCGTTTTTTCGACACGTGGATTTTTACGGTAAAACGGGATTACCGTGGCCAGTCTTCGACTTCCCATCGCTGGAGAGTGGTGCGCCATGGTACTGTCTCGTTTCAAATCCATGCACATATTTCTAAAAGTCGTACGGCACTGTTTCGCCATTTCGGACGAATGTTGCACCTCGCCCCGTGGATGTTGCACCCTGTAGATATCGATTATTCGGACGGCCATAACTTCTGGCTCGTTTAGAGTTACGGGAGCCATAACCTGTCACAACGAAGGCCTCAATGAGTTCTATGGCTTTGACATCTTTCAGCCGTCAACGGATAGATTAATGCCCAAAAAGGACAGCCCGAATCTCAATCGGGTCTCGTAAGTTTTTTACCCTTCGTTTTTTCGACACGTGGATTTTTACGGTAAAACGGGATTACGGTGCCCCGTCTTCGACTTCCCATCGCTGAAGAGTGGTGCACCATGGTACTATTCCGTTTCAAATCCATGCACGCATTTCTAAAGGTCGTACGGCACTGTTTCGCCATTTCGGACGGATGTTGCACCTTGCACCGTGGATGTTGCACCCTGTAGATATCGATTATTCGGACGACAATAACTTCTGGCTCGTTTAGAGTTACGGGAGCAATAACCTGTCAAAACGAAGGCCTCGATGAGTTCTACGGCTTTGACAGCTTTCAGCCGTCAATGGATAGATTAATGCCCAAAAAGGACAACTCGAATCTCAATCGGGTCTCGTAAGTTTTTTACCCTTCGTTTTTACGACACGTGGATTTTTACGGTAAAACGGGGATTACGGTGGCTGGTCTTCGATTTACCATCGCTGGAAAGTGGTGCACCATGGTACTGTTCCATTTCAAATCCATGCACGCATTTTGAAAAGTCGTACGGCACTGTTTCGCCATTTCGGACGGATGTTGCACCTTGCACCGTGGATGTTGCACCCTGTAGATATCGATTATTCGGACGACTATAACTTCTGACTCGTTGAGAGTTACGGGAGCCATAACCTGTCAAAACGAAGGCCTCGATGAGTTCTACGGCTTTGACAGCTTTCAGCCGTCAGCGGATAGATTAATGCCCAAAAAGGACAACCCGAATCTCAATCGGGTTTTTTACCCTTCGTTTTTTCGACACGTGGATTTTTACTGTAAAACGGGATTACCATGGCCCGTCTTCGACTTCCCATCGCTGGAGAGTGGTGCACCATGGTACTGTTCCATTTCAAATCCATGCTTGCATTTCTAAAAGTCGTACGGCACTGTTTCGCCATTTCGGACGGATGTTGCACCTTGCACCGTGGATGTTGCACCCTGTAGATATCGATAATTGGGACGACCATAACTTCTGGTTCGTTTAGAGTTACGGGAGCCATAACCTGTCAAAACGAAGGCCTCGATGAGTTCTACGGCTTTGATAGCTTTCAGCCATCAACGGATATATTAATGCCCAAAAAGGACAATCCGAATCTCAATCGGGTCTCGTAAGTTTTTTACCCTTCGTTTTTTCGACACGTGGATTTTTACGGCAAAACGGGATTACCGTGGCTGATCTTCGATTTACCATCGCTGGAGAGTGGTGCACCATGGTACTGTTCCGTTTCAAATGCATGAACGCATTTCTAAAAGTCGTACGACACTGTTTCGCCATTTCGGATGGATGTTCCACCTTGCACCGTGGATGTTGCACCCTGTAGATATCGATTATTCGGACGGCCACTACTTCTGGCTCGTTTAGAGTTACGGGAGCCATAACCTGTCAAAACAAAGGCCTCGATGAGTTCTACGGCTTTGACGGCTTACAGCCATCAACGTATAGATTAATGCCCAAAAAGGACAACCCGAATCTCAATCGGGTCTCGTAAGTTTTTTCCCTTCGTTTTTTCGACACGTGGATTTTTACGGTAAAACGGGATTACCATGGTCCGTTTTCGACTTCCCATTGCTGGAGAGTGGTGCACCATGGTACTGTTCCGTTTCAAATCCATGCACGCATTTCTAAAAGTCATACGGCACTGTTTCGCCATTTCGGACGGATGTTGCACCTTGCACCGTGGATGTTGCACCCTGTAGATATCGATTATTCGGACGGCCATAACTTCTGGCTCGTTAAGAGTTACGGGAGCTATAACCTGTCAAAACGAAGGCCTCGATGATTTCTACGGCTTTGACAGCTTTCAGCCATCAACGGATAGATTAATGCCCAAAAAGGACAACCCGAATCTCAATCGGGTCTCGTAAGTTTTTTCCCCTTCGTTTTTTCGACACGTGGATTTTTACGGTAAAACGGGATTACCGTGGCTGGTCTTCGATTTACCATCGCTGGAGAGTGGTGTACCATGGTACTATTCCATTTCAAATCCTTGCACGAATTTCTAAAGGTCTTATGGCACTGTTTCGCCATTTCGGACGGATGTTACACCTTGCACCGTGGATGTTGCACCCTGTAGATATCGATTATTCGGACGGCCATAACTTTTGGCTCGTTAAGAGTTACGGGAGCCATAACCTGTCAAAACGAAGGCCTCGATGATTTCTATGGCTTTCACAGCTTTCAGCCATCAACGGATAGATTAATGCCCAAAAAGGACAACCCGAATCTCAGTCGGGTCTCGTAAGTTTTTTACCCTTCGTTTTTTCGACACGTGGATTTTTACGGTAAAACGGGATTACGGTGGCTGGTATTCGATTTTCCATCGCTGGAGAGTGGTGTACCATGGTACTGTTCCATTTCAAATCCATGCACGAATTTCTAAAGGTCTTTCGGCACTGTTTTGCCATTTCGGACGGATGTTGCACCTTGCACCGTGGATGTTGCACCTTGTAGATATCGATTATTCAGACGGCCATAACTTCTGGCTCGTTTAGAGCTACGGGAGCCATAACCTGTCAAAACGAAGGCCTCGACAAGTTCTACAGCTTTAATAGCTTTCAGGCGTCAACAGATAGGTTAATGCCCAAAAAGGACAACCCGAATCTCAATCGGGTCTCGTAAGTTTTTTACCCTTCGTTTTTTCGACACGTGGATTTTTACGGTAAAACGGGATTACGGTGCCCCGTCTTCGACTTCCCATCGCTGATGAGTGGTGCACCATGGTACTGTTCCGTTTCAAATCCATGCACGCATTTCTAAAGGTCGTACGACACTGTTTCGCCATTTCGGACGGATGTTGCACCTTTCACTATAGATGTTGCACCCTATAGATATCGATTATTCGGACGGCCATAACTTCTGGCTCGTTTAGAGTTACGGGAGCCATAACCTGTCAAAACGAAGACCTCGATATGGTCTACGGTTTTGACAGCTTTCAGCCATCAACGGATAGATTAATGCCCAAAAAGGACAACCCGAATCTCAATCGGGTCTCGTAAGTTTTTTACCCTTCGTTTTTTTGACACGTGGATTTTTACGGTAAAACGGGATTACGGTGGCTGGTCTTCGATTTACCATCGCCGGAGAGTGGTGCACCATGGTACTGTTCCGTTTCAAATCCATGCACGTGTTATCCCAACTTTTGGCAAAGTTGAGATACTCAGAATTTACTAAAAATCAATGATTATTGTTCTTGAATATCATCCATGCATTGCAGGATAACCATGGATATCGATGAATTTTGTCCAGGTCCAGATTGAGCCGTAGTTGATGGGACACGGCGAGAAAGACCGTAGAAGTCAGCATCTCAAATTTCAAGTCAATCGGAGTTCATACGCTCAAGTTATGATCGATTCAATTTGAAAGAAATGGCCCAAGATTCGAACCCATCAGGTTCGAAACCATCACCTTCGAACCCATCAGGTTCGAAACCATCACCTTCGAACCCATCAAGTTCGAACCTATCAAGTTCATAACAATGGGCCTCGAATCCATCGGAGAGTAGCTGGTTCGAATCCATCAAGCATCAGTCGTTCGACTCCATCGATAGGTCTTCGTTCGAACCCATCGTTGGAACCCTATTCGAACCCATCCAAGAAGCTTCGCTCGAATCCACTGGGTCAGCTAGCCATAGTGACGTGTCCTTCATTGGTTCGAATGCGCCGAGATATTAGGAGTCGAAGCGGTCAACTCGGAGTGAAGACCGGATCGGTTCGAGATTTGCGCTCCACGTCGCTGCGAAGGCACGTGCCACCATCGGTTCGAAACCATCGGTTCGAAACCATCGGTTCGAATGGATGTTTTCGAACCAAACAGCCATGCAGAAAACGCCATTTTGAATCCATGATATCTCGAAATCCACTGATCGAAATGCAATGAAATTTTCACAGTAGATTCCACACATGATAAAGATTGTTCCTGCCAAGTTTCAGCTCGATTGGACCATTTCTTGATGGGTTCGAAATCACTTCGAATCGATGTCAGATCTGGTCGAAACTTGGTGGGGTCGATCGCGTGGGCCCACTCACATGCCAAAAGAAGTCTCCCGAAGTTTGAGCGAGATCTGGGCCTCCTACACCTATAAATAGCACCTTGAAGCCTTCAGAAAATGGGACTTTTGGGAGCTTCCACCATTGAACGTCCAGACTCTGCCGGATTGAATTACATACTTCATTATCATTGTTATATTCAGATTTCAAGGCTATCATTAACTGTAATCCGCTGTAATCAAGAGTAATCAGCGAAGAACATCAATAAAAGTTAAAACCTTTGAAGTGGACGTAGGCCAGAGATAGCCGAACCACTATAAATTGTGTGTTTTCGTTCATAATTTCGATTTTTACTGCGTGTTGCTTGCTTAAATCCGTGATTTGTGTTTGGATATTGCTGATTTATATTCCAACACTGGTGCTTTCATAATACTGGGGGTTTGTGACCAATTTTGGTGCTAACACTTTGGTGCTTTCACTGAGAAAAACTAGCACCCGCTACATCAGATTCGGAATTCAGATTTAAGAGTTTGAAGACTTCCAATTCAAAGACAATGACTCGACAAACAAGACAAAGGGTTGATAGGAGCCAACAGGGAGGAAGCCAAGAAGCATCCTCAAGATCAGGAGAAGGACAAGCTTCCGTCTACATCACTAGAGACGAGATGGAAGCTATGGCTAATTCATTACGTGAAAGCATGATGAAGGCTCAACAGAAGATGCTGCAGAATTTCCTCGAACAAATGAGGGCGGCGAACGTGCAAAACCTTGGGCCAACTACCGCAAGTGCGGGACAAGGAATCAGGATTGCAGAAGCTAATGAAGGTCATGTTCAAGACCAGAATGCAGGAGTTGAAGGTGATCAACAAGAACTTGGGGGCAGACCCTCAGGGTCCGATGCTGGAAGACCAGTAGACGGAGCTCAACAAGCTGGAGTCAATACATATGCTAACGAACCGCCAGAAGAATACGAACCAGAATTCCCATCAAGGCTCGGGGGACAGGATAGGAACTTGACAAGGGGGCAATCCCTAGACGGAGACGAGAGAATGATTGGCCTAATGCGAGGAATCATGAGAGGAGGACTGCCTAGTGGAGGGCTGGAAGAAGTTAGTCGGAGTCCGTTCACTCCGAACATCCAAAACGCAAGGAACCCTCCAAAATTCAAACTACCAACGCTAGAACGTTATGATGGGAGGTCAGACCCGACCATGCATATTACCAGATATATTAGGCACATGGAAGTGCTGGGGGAATCCGAGGAAGTGATGGCACGATGCTTCCCTCTATATTTATCAGATTTAGCTGCACTATGGTTCAGACAATTGGAGACTGGATCGATAGGAACATGGAGCGAGCTTGTAGACTGCATCATGAGACAGTTCAGGGTTCATGTGACGCGGCCCAAGAGTGTAATGACTTTAGCCTCGATCAAACAAAGGGCCGGAGAGTCCATAAAAGATTTTCTATTAAGATTCAATGTGATCGTGACCTCTGTAGATCGCCCGGATCCATCGATGATTTTAATGGCGGCGGGTAGCGGGAGTCGCGGAAGGTACCAAATTTAAGGATTCTCTAACTAAAGATCCACCACAAGATCTTGGAGAGTTCTTCCATAAAGCTGAAAAGTTCATCCGATTGGAAGAATCACGAGCCGAGAGTCGGGAAATAAATGCCACACAAAGCGTAGGAACCTCCAGAGAACAGTCCGGAGCGGACAAGGGAAAAAGGAAACAGGATGACAGACATGATGGTCCTGATAAACGGAAGAAATTCCGAGAACAAAGATTTAGGCAGTACACAGATCTGACTGCAGGCCTAGAATGAATCTACACTGAAACTAGGGCACAACTCCCCTGTCGAAAGCCACCTACAAGGGATCCCACTGAGCGGGAGCGCAGGACTGGAAAATATTGCCTTTTCCATGAGCTGGATGGGCACACCACAGATGAATGCCGCCACCTAAAGGATGAGGTGGAAGAACATGTCAGGGGTGGTAGATTGCCACAATTTGTCAGAGAACGGACAGCGGCGGTAAGGCCTGAACAACTACCGCCTCCAAATAACAGGAACAATCCTGGATCGGGATCACGACTCGTCATCCACTGATTGAAGATGGCGAGGGCCAAGTCCAGGATTCGGACTTCGGTTGAATAATTCTATTTAGATTTGTTTCCAGAATAAACGGTTACTCCACTTACACATGTACGGGAACCGGAGAGATCCCTAGACATGCTCTGAGATGGAGATATACCGATATGCCCGGAGAGGCAATATTTAGCTTTCTCTGATGTTTGAGATTGAACATCTAGAACTCGAATTTTAATAAATAAATTAGAATCTCTTGCAATAAAACTTTTGACCAAAGAGTCAGAAGATGAACATTAAATATCAATATAAAAATGATCGCTTTATGACCCTACCCGGAGAGGCGGGGTCCGAAGTGCAAGAAGTGAGTTGCTTCGCCGGAGAGCGACAGGATCAACTCACTTAAGCGTTGTTTCTCCTTCACCGGAGAGTGACAGGATGGGATCCAGCAAGAGCCCGGAGAGGCTATGATCGGTCTCGAACGACCAAGACATCGCTTAATGTTCAGATACGCTGAACCGGAGTGCAAGAAGTGAGTTGCTTCGCCGGAGAGCGACAGGATCAACTCACTTAAGCGCTGTTTCCCCTTCACCGGAGAGTGACAGGATGGGATCCAGCAAGAGCCCGGAGAGGCTATGATCGTTCTCGAACGACCAAGACATCGCTTAATGTTCAAATACGCTGAACCGGAGTGCAAGAAGTGAGTTGCTTCGCCGGAGAGCGACAGGATCAACACACTTAAGCGCTGTTTCCCCTTCACCAGAGAGTGACAGGATGGGATCCAGCAAGAGCCCGGAGAGGCTATGATCGGTCCAGAACGACCATGACATCGCTATGCGTCCTAACCAGGACCAGAGTGCAAGGGATAGAAGGCAATGCCGGAGTGCAATGAGATCTTTCTATTCGATCACTAAGTCTAGAATGGACTTAGTAAGGGTTCAGAGTAGCCATTAATAGTCTGGAGAGACTACGGAACTTCACGAATGCTGATTCGGCTTCGAACAGCCAAAAACTTGATTGATAATACTGCAGCTATGAATGAGACATGAATTTACTACATTCGATTTAAGACCGTTCAAAACATACCTTTTACAAAAAGGCATGTTTTGGGGGGCAAAGTATTATCCCAACTTTTGGCAAAGTTGAGATACTCAGAATTTACTAAAAATCAATGATTATTGTTCTTGAATATCATCCATGCATTGCAGGATAACCATGGATATCGATGAATTTTGTCCAGGTCCAGATTGAGCCATAGTTGATGGGACACGGCGAGAAAAACCGTAGAAGTCAGCATCTCAAATTTCAAGTCAATCGGAGTTCATACGCTCAAGTTATGATCGATTCAATTTGAAAGAAAAGGCCCAAGATTCGAACCCATCAGGTTCGAAACCATCACCTTCGAACCCATCAAGTTCGAACCTATCAAGTTCATAACAATGGGCCTCGAATCCATCGGAGAGTAGCTGGTTCGAATCCATCAAGCATCGGTCGTTCGACTCCATCGATAGGTCTTCGTTCGAACCCGTCGTTGGAACCCTATTCGAACCCATCCAAGAAGCTTCGTTCGAATCCACTGGGTCAGCTAGCCATGGTGACGTGTCCTTCATTGGTTCGTATGCGCCGATATATTAGGAGTCGAAGCGGTCAACTCGGAGTGAAGACCGGATCGGTTCGAGATTTGCGCTCCACGTCGCTGCGAAGGCACGTGCCACCATCGGTTTGAAACCATCGGTTCGAATGGATGCTTTTGAACCAAATAGCCATGCAGAAAACGCCATTTCGAATCCATGATATCTCGAAATCCACTGATCCAAAAGCAATGAAATTTTCATAGTAGATTCCATACATGATAAAGATTGTTCCTGCCAAGTTTCAGCTCGATTGGACCATTTCTTGATGGGTTCGAAATCACTTCGAATCGATGTCAGATCTGGTCGAAACTTGGTGGGGTCGATCGCGTAGGCCCACTCACGTGCCAGAAGAAGTATCCCGATGTTTGAGCGAGATCTGGGCCTCCTACGCCTATAAATAGCACCCTGAAGCCTTCAGAAAAGGGGACTTTTGGGAGCTTTCACCATTGAACGTCCAGACTCTGCCGGATTGAATTACATACTTCATTATCATTGTTGTATTCAGATTTCAAGGCTATCATTAACTGTAATCCGCTGTAATCAAGAGTAATCAGCGAAGAACATCAATAAAAGTAAAAACCTTTGAAGTGGACGTAGGCCGGAGATAGCCGAACCACTATAAATTGTGTGTTTTCGTTCATAATTTCGATTTTTACTGCGTGTTGCTTGTTAAATCCGTGATTTGTGTTTGGATATTGCTGATTTATATTCCAACACTGGTGCTTTCATAATACTTGGGGTTTGTGACCAATTTTGGCGCAAACAGCACGCATTTCTAATGGTCGTACGGCATTGTTTTGCCATTTCGGACGGATGTTGCACCTTGCACCGTGGATGTTGCACCCTATAGATATCGATTATTCGGACCCTATAACTTCTGGGTCGTTTACAGTTACGGGAGCCATAGCCTGTCAAAACGAAGGCCTCGATGAGTTCTACGGCTTTGACTGCTTTCAGTCGTCAAAGGATAGATTAATGCCCAAAAAGGACAACCCGAATCTCAATCGGTTCTCGTAAGTTTTTTACCCTTCGTTTTTTCGACACGTGGATTTTTACGGTAAAACGGGATTACCGTGGCCTGTCTTCGACTTCCCATCGCTGGAGAGTGGTGCACCATGGTACTGTTCCATTTCAAATCCATGCACGTATTTCTAAAAGTCGTACGGCACTGTTTCGCCATTTCAGACGGATGTTGCACCTTGCACCGTGGATGTTGTACCCTGTAGATATCGATTATTCGGACGGCCATAACTTCTGGCTCGTTTAGAGTTACGGGAGCCATAACTTGTCAAAACGAAGGCCTCGATGAGTCCTACGGCTTTGACAACTTTCAGCCGTCAACGGATAGATTAATGCCCAAAAAGGACAACCCGAATCTCAATCGGGTCTCGTAAGTTTTTTACCCTTCGTTTTTTCGACACGTGGATTTTTACGGTAAACGGGATTACGGTACGACAATGTTTCGCCATTTCAGATCCATGCATGCATTTTGAAAAGTCGTACGGCACTGTTTCGCCATTTCGGACGGATGTTGCACCTTGCACCGTGGATGTTGCACCTTGAAGATATCGATTATTCGGATGATTATAACTTCTGGCTCGTTTAGAGTTACGGGAGCCATAACCTGTCAAAACGAAGGCCTCGATAAGTTCTACGGGTTTGACAGCTTTCAGCCATCAACGGATATATTAATGCCCAAAAAGGACAACCCGAATCTCAATCAGGTCTCGTAAGTTTTTTACCCTTCGTTTTTTCGACACGTTGATTTTTACGGTAAAACGGGATTACCGTGTCCCGTCTTCGACTTCCCATCGCTGGAGAGTGGTGCACCATGGTACTGTTCCGTTTCAAATCCATGCACGCATTTCTAAAAGTCGTACGACACTGTTTCTCCATTTCGGACGGATGTTGCACCTTGCACCGTGGATGTTGCACCCTGTAGATATCGATTATTCGGACGGCCATAACTTCTGGCTCGTTTAGAGTTACGGGAGCCATAACCTGTCAAGACGAAGGCCTCGATGAGTTCTATGGCTTTGACAGCTTTCAGCCGTCAACGGATAGATTAATGCCCAAAAAGGACAACCCGAATCTCAGTCGGGTCTCGTTTGTTTTTTACCCTTCGTTTTTTCGACACGTGGATTTTTACTGTAAAACGGGATTACGGTGCCCCGTCTTCGACTTCCCATCGCTGAAGAGTGGTGCACCATGGTACTGTTCCATTTCAAACCCATGCACGCATTCCCAAAAGTTGTACGGCACTGTTTCGCCATTTCGGACGGATGTTGCACCTTGCACTGTGGATGTTGCACCCGGTAGATATCGATTATTCGGACGGCCATAACTTCTGGCTCGTTTAGAGTTACAGGAGCCATAACCTATCAACACGAAGGCCTCGATATGTTCTACGGCTTTGATAGCTTTCAGCCGTCAACGGATAGATTAATGCCCCAAAAGGACAACCCGAATCTCAATCGGGTCTCGGAAGTTTTTTACCCTTCGTTTTTTTGACACGTGGATTTTTACGGTAAAGCGGGATTACGGTGGCTGGTCTTCGATTTACCATCGCTGGAGAGTGGTGCACCATGGTACTGTTCCGTTTCAAATCCATGCACGCATTTCTAATGGTCGTACGACACTGTTTCGCCATTTCGGACGAATGTTGCACCTTGCGCCGTGGATGTTACACCCTGTAGATATCGATTATTCGGACGGCTATAACTTCTGGCTCGTTTAGAGCTACGGGAGCCATAACCTGTCAAAACGAAGGCCTCGATGAGTTCTACGGCTTTGACTGCTTTCAGCCGTTAAAGGATAGATTAATGCCCAAAAAGGACAACCCGAATCTCAATCGGGTCTCGTAAGTTTTTTACCCTTCGTTTTTTCGACACGTGGATTTTTATGGTAAAACGGGATTACCGTGGCCCGTCTTCGACTTCCCATCGCTGGAGAGTGGAGCACCATGGTACTGTTCAAATCCATGCACGTATTTCTTAAAGTCGTACGGCTCTGTTTCGCCATTTCGGACGGATGTTGCACCTTGCACCGTGGATGTTGCACCCTGTAGATTTCGATTATTCGGACGGCCATAACTTCTGGCTCGTTTAGAGTTACGGGAGCCATAACCTGTCAAAACGAAGGCCTCGATGAGTTCTACGGCTTTGACAGCTTTCAGCTGTCAACGGATAGATTAATGCCCAAAAAGGACAACCCGAATCTCAATCGGGTCTCGTAAGTTTTTTACCCCTCATTTTTTCGACACGTGGATTTTTACGGTAAAACGGGATTACGGTGCCCCATCTTCGACTTCGCATCGCTGAAGAGTGGTGCACCATGGTACTGTTCCATTTCAAATCCATGCACGCATTTCTAAAGGTCGTACGACACTGTTTCGCCATTTCGGACGGATGTAGCACCTTGCACCGTGGATGTTGCACCCTGTAGATATCGATTATTTGGCGGCCATAATTTCTGGCTCGTTTAGAGTTACGGGAGCCATAACCTGTCAAAACGAAGGCCTCGATGAGTTCTACGGCTTTGACAGCTTTCAGCCGTCAACGGATAGATTAATGCCCAAAAAGGACAACACGAATCTCAATCGGGTCTCGTAAGTTTTTTACCCTTCGTTTTTTCGACACGTGGATTTTTACGGTAAAACGGGATTACCGTGGTCCGTCTTCGACTTCCCATCGCTGGAGAGTGGTGCATCATGGTACTGTTCCGTTTCAAATCCATGCACGCATTTCTAAAAGTTATACGACACTGTTTCGCCATTTCGGACGCATGTTGCACCTTGCACCGTGGATGTTGCACCCTGTAGATATCGATTATTCGGACGACCATAACTTCTGGCTCGTTAAGAGTTACGGGAGCCATAACCTGTCAAAACGAAGGCCTCGATGATATCTACGGCTTTGACAGCTTTCAGCCATCAACGGATAGATTAATGCCCAAAAAGGACAACCCGAATCTCAATCGGGTCTCGTAAGTTTTTTACCCTTCGTTTTTTCGACACGTGGATTTTTACGGTAAAACGGGATTACCGCGGCTGGTCTTCGATTTACCATCACTGGAGAGTGGTGCACCATGGTACTCTTCCGTTTCAAATCCAACCACGCATTTCGAAAAGTCGTACGGCCTTGTTTCGCCATTTCGGACGGATGTTGCACCTTGCTCCGTGGATGTTGCACCCTTAGATATCGATTATTTGGATGGATATAACTTCTGGCTCGTTTAAAGTTACGGGAGCCATAACCTGTCAAAACCAAGGCCTCGATGAGTTCTATGGCTTTGACAGCTTTCAGCCGTCAACGGATAGATTAATGCCCAAAAAGGACAACCCGAATCTCAGTCGGGTCTCGTATGTTTTTTACCCTTCGTTTTTTCGACACGTGGATTTTTACGGTAAAACGGGATTACGGTGCCCCGTCTTCGACTTCCCATCGCTGAAGAGTGGTGCACCATGGTACTGTTCCGTTTCAAATCCATGCACGCATTCCTTATAGTTGTACGGCACTGTTTCGCCATTTCGGACGGATGTTGCACCTTGCACCGTGGATGTTGCACCCTGTAGATATCGATTATTCGGACGGCCATAACTTCTGGCTCATTTAGAGTTACAGGAGCCATAACCTGTCAAAACGAAGGCCTCGATGAGCTCTACGTCTTTGACAGCTTTCAGCTGTCAACGGATAGATTAATGGCCAAAAAGGACAACCCGAATCTCAATCGGGTCACGTAAGTTCTTTACCCTTCGTTTTTTCGACACGTGGATTCGGGTTGTCCTTCTGGCTCATTTAGAGTTACAGGAGCCATAACCTGTCAAAACGAAGGCCTCGATGAGCTCTACGTCTTTGACAGCTTTCAGCTGTCAACGGATAGATTAATGGCCAAAAAGGACAACCCGAATCTCAATCGGGTCACGTAAGTTCTTTACCCTTCGTTTTTTCGACACGTGGATTTTTACGGTAAAACAAGGATTACGGTGGCTGGTCTTCGAATTACCATCGCTGGAGAGTGGTCCACCATGGTACTGTTCCGTTTCAAATCCATGCACGCATTTCGAAAAGTCGTACGACACTGTTTCGCCATTACGGACGGATGTTGCACCTTGCACCGTGGATGTTGCACCTTATAGATATCGATTATTCGGACGGCTATAACTTCTGGCTCGTTTATAGTTACGGGAGCCATAACCTGTCAAAACGAAGGCCTCGATAAGTTCTACGGCTTTGACAGCTTTTAGCCATCAACGGATAGATTAATGCCCAAACAGGACAACCCGAATCTCAATTGAGTCTCGTAAGTTTTTTACCCTTCGTTTTTTCGACACGTGGATTTTTACGGTAAAACGGGATTACCATGGCCCGTCTTCGACTTCCCATCTCTAGAGAGTGGTGCACCATGGTACTGTTCCGTTTCAAATCCATGCACGCATTTCTAAAAGTTGTACGGCACTGTTTCGCCATTTCGGACGGATGTTGCACCTTGCACCGTGGATGTTGCACCCTGTAGATATTGATTATTCGGACGACCATAACTTCTGGTTCGTTTAGAGTTACGGGAGCCATAACCTATGAAAACGAAGGCCTCGATATGTTCTACGGCTTTGATAGCTTTCAGCCGTCAACGGATAGATTAATGCCCAAAAAGGACAACCCGAATCTCAATTGGGTCTCGTAAGTTTTTTACCCTTCGTTTTTTTGACACGTGGATTTTTACGGTAAAACGGGATTACGGTGGCTGGTCTTCGATTTACCATCGCTGGAGAGTAGTGCACCATGGTACTATTTCGTTTCAAATCCATGCACGCATTTCTAATGGTCGTACGGCACTGTTTCGCCATTTCGGACGGATGTTGCACCTTGCACCGTGGATGTTGCACCCTGTAGATATCGATTATTCGGACGGTCATAATTTCTGGCTCGTTTAGAGTTACGGGAGCCATAACCTGTCAAAACGAAGGCCTCGATGAGTTCTACGGCTTTGACAGCTTTCAGCCGTCAACGGATAGATTAATGCCCAAAAAGGACAACCCGAATCTCAATCGGGTCTCGTAAGTTTTTTACCCTTCGTTTTTTCGACACGTGGATTTTTACGGTAAAACGGGATTACGGTGCCCCGTCTTCGACTTCCCATCGCTGAAGAGTGGTGCACCATGGTACTGTTCCGTTTCAAATCCATGCACGCATTTCTAAAGGACGTACGGCACTGTTTCGCCATTTCGGACGGATGTTGCACCTTCACCGTGGATGTTGCACCCTGTAGATATCGATTATTCGGACGGCCATAACTTCTGGCTCGTTTAGAGTTACGGGAGCCATAACCTGTCAAAACGAAGGTCTCGATGAGTTCTACGGCTTTGACAGCTTTCAGCCGTCAACGGATATATTAATGTCCAAAAAGGACAACCCGAATCTCAATCGGGTCTCGTAAGTTTTTACCCTTCGTTTTTTCGACACGTGGATTTTTACGGTAAAACGGGATTACCGTGGCCCGTCTTCGACTTCCCATCGCTGAAGAGTGTTGCACCATCGTACTGTTCCGTTTCAAATCCATGCACGCATTTCTAAAAGTCGTACGGCACTGTTTCTCCATTTCGGACGGATGTTGCACCTTGCACCGTGGATGTTGCACCCTGTAGATGTCGATTATTCGGACGGCCATAACTTCTGGCTCGTTTAGAGTTACGGGAGCCATAACCTGTCAAAACGAAGGCCTCGATGAATTCTACGGCTTTGACAGATTTCAGCCATCAACGGATAGATTAATGCCCAAAAAGGACAACCCGAATCTCAATCGGGTCTCGTAAGTTTTTTACCCTTCGTTTTTTCGACACGTGGATTTTTACGGTAAAACGGGACTACCGTGGCCCGTCTTCGACTTCCCATCGCTGGAGAGTGGTGCACCATGGTACTGTTCCGTTTCAAATCCATGCATGCATTTCTGAAAGTCATACGACACTGTTTCACCATTTCGGACGGATGTTGCACCTTGAACCGTGGATGTTGCACCCTGTAGATATCGATTATTCGGACGGCCATAACTTCTGGCTCGTTTAGAGTTACGGGAGCCGTAACCTGTCAAAACGAGGACCTCGATGAGTTCTACGGCTTTGACAGCTTTCAGCCATCAACGGATAGATTAATGCCCAAAAAGGACAACCCGAATCTCAGTCTGGTCTCGTAAGTTTTTTACCCTTCGTTTTTTCGACACGTGGATTTTTACGGTAAAACGAGATTACGGTGGCTGGTCTTAGATTTACCATCGCTGGAGAATGGTGCACCACGGTACTGTTCCGTTTCAAATCCATGCACGCATTTCTAAAAGTCGTACGGCACTGTTTCGCCATTTCGGACGGATGTTGCACCTTGCACCGTGGATATTGCTCCCTGTAGATATCGATTATTCGGACGGCCACAACTTCTGGCTCGTTTAGAGTTACGGGAGCCATAACCTGTCAAAATGAAGACCTCGATGAGTTCTACGGCTTTGACGGCTTTCAGCCATCAACGGATAGATTAATGCCGAAAAAGGACAACCCGAATCTTAATCGGGACTCGTAAGTTTTTTACCCTTCGTTTTTTCGACACGTGGATTTTTACTGTAAAACGGGATTACGGTGACTGGTCTTCGATTTACCATCGCTGGAGAGTGGTGCACCATGGTACTGTTCCGTTTCAAATCCATGCACGCATTTCTAAAAGTCGTACGGCACTGTTTCTCCATTTCGGACGGATGTTGCACCTTGCACCGTGGATGTTGCACCCTGTGGATGTCGATTATTCGGACGGCCACAACTTCTGGCTCGTTTAGAGTTACGGGAGCCATAACCTGTCAAAACGAAGGCCTCGATGAGTTCTACGTCTTTGACCGCTTTTAGCCGCCAACGGATAGATTAATGCCCAAGAAGGACAACCCGAATCTCAATCGGGTCTTGTAAGTTTTTTACCCTTCGTTTTTTCGACACAAGGATATTTACGGTAAAACGAGGATTACGGTGGCTGGTCTTTGATTTACCATCGCTGGAGAGTGGTGCACCATGGTACTGTTCCGTTTCAAATTCATGCACGCATTTTGAAAAGTCGTACGGCACTGTTTCGCCATTTCGTACGGATGTTGCACCTTGCACCGTGGATGTTGCACCTTGTAGATATCGATTATTCGACGGTTATAACTTCTGGATCGTTTAGAGTTGCGGGAGCCATAACCTGTCAAAAAGAAGGCCTCGATAAGTTCTACGGCTTTGACAGCTTTCAGCCATCAACGGATAGATTAATGCCCCAAAAGGACAACCTGAATCTCAATCGTGTCCCGTAAGTTTTTTACCCTTCATTTTTTTGACACGTGGATTTTTACGGTAAAACGGTATTACCGTGGCCCGTCTTCGACTTTCCATCGCTGGAGAGTGGTGCACCATGGTACTGTTCCGTTTCAAATCCATGCACGCGTTTCTAAAAGTCGTACAACACTGTTTCGCCATTTCGGACGGATGTTGCACCTTGCACCGTGGATGTTGCACCCTGTAGATATCGATTATTCGGTGGCCATAACTTCTGGCTCGTTTAGAGTTACGGGAGCCATAACCTGTCAAAACGAAGGCCTCGATGAGTTCTACGGCTTTGACGGCTTTCAGCCGTCAACGGATAGATTAATGCCCAAAAAGGACAACCCGAATCTCAATCGGGTCTCATAAGTTTTTTACCCTTCGTTTTTTCGACACGTGGATTTTTACGGTAAAACGGGACTACCGTGGCCCGTCTTCGACTTCCCATCGCTAGAGAGTGGTGCACCATGGTACTGTTCCATTTCAAATCCATGCACGCATTTTGAAAAGTCGTACGGCACTGTTTTGCCATTTCGGACGGATGTTGCACCTTGCACCGTGGATGTTGCACCCTGTAGATATCGATTATTCGGACGGCTATAACTTCTGGCTCGTTTAGAGTTACGGGACGCATAACCTGTCAAAACGAAGGCCTCGATGAGTTCTACGGCTTTGGCAGCTTTCAGCCGTCAACGGATAGATTAATGCCAAAAAAGGACAACCCGAATCTCAATCGGGTCTCATAAGTTTTTTACCCTTCGTTTTTTCGACACGTGGATTTTTACGGTAAAACGGGATTACCATGGCCCGTCTTCGACTTCCCATCGCTGGAGAGTGGTGCATCATGGTACTGTTCCATTTCAAATCCATGCACGTATTTCTAAAAGTCGTACGGCACTGTTTCGCCATTTCAGACGGATGTTGCACCTTGCACCGTGGATGTTGTACCCTGTAGATATCGATTATTCGGACGGCCATAACTTCTAGCTCGTTTAAAGTTACGGGAGCCATAACCTGTCAAAACGAAGGCCTCGATGAGTTCTACGGCTTTGACAGCTTTCACCCGTCGACGGATAGATTAATGCCCAAAAAGGACAACCCGAATCTCAATCGGGTCTCGTAAGTTTTTTACCCTTCGTTTTTTCGACACGTGGATTTTTACGGTAAAACGAGGATTACCGTGGCTGTTCTTCGATTTACCATCGCTGGAGAGTGGTGCACCATGGTACCGTTCCGTTTCAAATCCATGCACGCATTTCTAAAAGTCGTACGGCACTGTTTCGCCATTTCGGACAGATGTTGCACCTTGCACCGTGGATGTTGCACCCTGTAGATATCGATTATTCGGACGGCCATAACTTCTGGCTCGTTTAGAGTTACGGGAGCCATAACCTGTCAAAACGAAGGCCTCGATGAGTTCTATGGCTTTGACAGCTTTCAGCCGTCAACGGATAGATTAATGCCCAAAAAGAACAACTCGAATCTCAGTCGGGTCTCCTAAGTTTTTTACCCTTCGTTTTTTCGACACGTGGATTTTTACGGTAAAACGGGATTACGGTGCCCCGTCTTCGACTTCCCATCGCTGAAGAGTGGTGCACCATGGTACTGTTCCGTTTCAAATCCATGCACGCATTTCTAAAGGACGTACGGCACTGTTTCGCCATTTCGGACGGATGTTGCACCTTCACCGTGGATGTTGCACCCTGTAGATATCGATTATTCGGACGGCCATAACTTCTGGCTCGTTTAGAGTTACGGGAGCCATAACCTGTCAAAACGAAGGTCTCGATGAGTTCTACGGCTTTGACAGCTTTCAGCCGTCAACGGATATATTAATGTCCAAAAAGGACAACCCGAATCTCAATCGGGTCTCGTAAGTTTTTACCCTTCGTTTTTTCGACACGTGGATTTTTACGGTAAAACGGGATTACCGTGGCCCGTCTTCGACTTCCCATCGCTGAAGAGTGTTGCACCATCGTACTGTTCCGTTTCAAATCCATGCACGCATTTCTAAAAGTCGTACGGCACTGTTTCTCCATTTCGGACGGATGTTGCACCTTGCACCGTGGATGTTGCACCCTGTAGATGTCGATTATTCGGACGGCCATAACTTCTGGCTCGTTTAGAGTTACGGGAGCCATAACATGTCAAAACGAAGGCCTCGATGAATTCTACGGCTTTGACAGATTTCAGCCATCAACGGATAGATTAATGCCCAAAAAGGACAACCCGAATCTCAATCGGGTCTCGTAAGTTTTTTACCCTTCGTTTTTTCGACACGTGGATTTTTACGGTAAAACGGGACTACCGTGGCCCGTCTTCGACTTCCCATCGCTGGAGAGTGGTGCACCATGGTACTGTTCCGTTTCAAATCCATGCATGCATTTCTGAAAGTCATACGACACTGTTTCACCATTTCGGACGGATGTTGCACCTTGAACCGTGGATGTTGCACCCTGTAGATATCGATTATTCGGACGGCCATAACTTCTGGCTCGTTTAGAGTTACGGGAGCCGTAACCTGTCAAAACGAGGACCTCGATGAGTTCTACGGCTTTGACAGCTTTCAGCCATCAACGGATAGATTAATGCCCAAAAAGGACAACCCGAATCTCAGTCTGGTCTCGTAAGTTTTTTACCCTTCGTTTTTTCGACACGTGGATTTTTACGGTAAAACGAGATTACGGTGGCTGGTCTTAGATTTACCATCGCTGGAGAATGGTGCACCACGGTACTGTTCCGTTTCAAATCCATGCACGCATTTCTAAAAGTCGTACGGCACTGTTTCGCCATTTCGGACGGATGTTGCACCTTGCACCGTGGATATTGCTCCCTGTAGATATCGATTATTCGGACGGCCACAACTTCTGGCTCGTTTAGAGTTACGGGAGCCATAACCTGTCAAAATGAAGACCTCGATGAGTTCTACGGCTTTGACGGCTTTCAGCCATCAACGGATAGATTAATGCCGAAAAAGGACAACCCGAATCTTAATCGGGACTCGTAAGTTTTTTACCCTTCGTTTTTTCGACACGTGGATTTTTACTGTAAAACGGGATTACGGTGACTGGTCTTCGATTTACCATCGCTGGAGAGTGGTGCACCATGGTACTGTTCCGTTTCAAATCCATGCACGCATTTCTAAAAGTCGTACGGCACTGTTTCTCCATTTCGGACGGATGTTGCACCTTGCACCGTGGATGTTGCACCCTGTGGATGTCGATTATTCGGACGGCCACAACTTCTGGCTCGTTTAGAGTTACGGGAGCCATAACCTGTCAAAACGAAGGCCTCGATGAGTTCTACGTCTTTGACCGCTTTTAGCCGCCAACGGATAGATTAATGCCCAAGAAGGACAACCCGAATCTCAATCGGGTCTTGTAAGTTTTTTACCCTTCGTTTTTTCGACACAAGGATTTTTACGGTAAAACGAGGATTACGGTGGCTGGTCTTTGATTTACCATCGCTGGAGAGTGGTGCACCATGGTACTGTTCCGTTTCAAATTCATGCACGCATTTTGAAAAGTCGTACGGCACTGTTTCGCCATTTCGTACGGATGTTGCACCTTGCACCGTGGATGTTGCACCTTGTAGATATCGATTATTCGACGGCTATAACTTCTGGATCGTTTAGAGTTGCGGGAGCCATAACCTGTCAAAAAGAAGGCCTCCATAAGTTCTACGGCTTTGACAGCTTTTAGCCATCAACGGATAGATTAATGCCCCAAAAGGACAACCTGAATCTCAATCGTGTCCCGTAAGTTTTTTACCCTTCATTTTTTTGACACGTGGATTTTTACGGTAAAACGGTATTACCGTGGCCCGTCTTCGACTTTCCATCGCTGGAGAGTGGTGCACCATGGTACTGTTCCGTTTCAAATCCATGCACGCGTTTCTAAAAGTCGTACAACACTGTTTCGCCATTTCGGACGGATGTTGCACCTTGCACCGTGGATGTTGCACCCTGTAGATATCGATTATTCGGTGGCCATAACTTCTGGCTCGTTTAGAGTTACGGGAGCCATAACCTGTCAAAACGAAGGCCTCGATGAGTTCTACGGCTTTGACGGCTTTCAGCCGTCAACGGATAGATTAATGCCCAAAAAGGACAACCCGAATCTCAATCGGGTCTCATAAGTTTTTTACCCTTCGTTTTTTCGACACGTGGATTTTTACGGTAAAACGGGACTACCGTGGCCCGTCTTCGACTTCCCATCGCTAGAGAGTGGTGCACCATGGTACTGTTCCATTTCAAATCCATGCACGCATTTTGAAAAGTCGTACGGCACTGTTTTGCCATTTCGGACGGATGTTGCACCTTGCACCGTGGATGTTGCACCCTGTAGATATCGATTATTCGGACGGCTATAACTTCTGGCTCGTTTAGAGTTACGGGACGCATAACCTGTCAAAACGAAGGCCTCGATGAGTTCTACGGCTTTGGCAGCTTTCAGCCGTCAACGGATAGATTAATGCCAAAAAAGGACAACCCGAATCTCAATCGGGTCTCATAAGTTTTTTACCCTTCGTTTTTTCGACACGTGGATTTTTACGGTAAAACGGGATTACCATGGCCCGTCTTCGACTTCCCATCGCTGGAGAGTGGTGCATCATGGTACTGTTCCATTTCAAATCCATGCACGTATTTCTAAAAGTCGTACGGCACTGTTTCGCCATTTCAGACGGATGTTGCACCTTGCACCGTGGATGTTGTACCCTGTAGATATCGATTATTCGGACGGCCATAACTTCTAGCTCGTTTAAAGTTACGGGAGCCATAACCTGTCAAAACAAAGGCCTCGATGAGTTCTACGGCTTTGACAGCTTTCACCCGTCGACGGATAGATTAATGCCCAAAAAGGACAACCCGAATCTCAATCGGGTCTCGTAAGTTTTTTACCCTTCGTTTTTTCGACACGTGGATTTTTACGGTAAAACGAGGATTACCGTGGCTGTTCTTCGATTTACCATCGCTGGAGAGTGGTGCACCATGGTACCGTTCCGTTTCAAATCCATGCACGCATTTCTAAAAGTCGTACGGCACTGTTTCGCCATTTCGGACAGATGTTGCACCTTGCACCGTGGATGTTGCACCCTGTAGATATCGATTATTCGGACGGCCATAACTTCTGGCTCGTTTAGAGTTACGGGAGCCATAACCTGTCAAAACGAAGGCCTCGATGAGTTCTATGGCTTTGACAGCTTTCAGCCGTCAACGGATAGATTAATGCCCAAAAAGAACAACTCGAATCTCAGTCGGGTCTCCTAAGTTTTTTACCCTTCGTTTTTTCGACACGTGGATTTTTACGGTAAAACGGGATTACGGTGCCCCGTCTTCGACTTCCCATCGCTGAAGAGTGGTGCACATTGGTACTGTTCCATTTCAAATCCATGCACGCATTCCCAATAGTCGTACGGCACTGTTTCGCCATTTCGGACGGATGTTGCACCTTGCACCGTGGATGTTGCACCCTGTATATATCGATTATTCGGACGGCCATAACTTCTGGCTCGTTTAGAGTTACAGGAGCCATTACCTGTCAAAACGAAGGCCTCGATGAGTTCTACGTCTTTGACAGCTTTCAGCCGTCAACGGATAGATTAATGCCCAAAAAGGAGAACCCGAATCTCAATCGGGTCTCGTAAGTTCTTTACCCTTCGTTTTTTCGACACGTGGATTTTTACGGTAAAACGAGGATTACGGTGACTGGTCTTCGATTTACCATCGCTGGAGAGTGGTCCACCATGGTACTGTTCCATTTCAAATCCATGCACGCATTTCGAAAAGTCGTACGGCACTGTTTCGCCAATACGGACGGATGTTGCACCTTGCACCGTGGATGTTGCACCTTATAGATATCGATTATTCGGACGGCTATAACTTCTGGCTCGTTTATAGTTAAGGGAGCCATAACCTGTCAAAACGAAGGCCTCGATAAGTTCTACGGCTTTGACAGCTTTTATCCATCAACGGATAGATTAATGCCCAAACAGGACAACCCGAATCTCAATCGAGTCTCGTAAGTTTTTTACACTTCGTTTTTTCGACACGTGGATTTTTACGGTAAAACGGGATTACCTTGGCCCGTCTTCGACATCCCACCTCTAGAGAGTGGTGCACCATGGTACTGTTCCGTTTCAAATCCATGCACGCATTTCTAAAAGTCGTACGGCACTGTTTCGCCATTTCGGACGGATGTTGCACCTTGCACCGTGGATGTTGCACCTTGTAGATATCGATTATTCAGACGACCATAACTTCTGGTTCGTTTAAAGTTACGGGAGCCATAACCTATCAAAACGAAGGCCTCGATATGTTCTACGGCTTTGATAGCTTTCAGCCGTCAATGGATAGATTAATGCCGAAAAAGGACAACCCGAATCTCAATTGGGTCTCGTAAGTTTTTTACCCTTCGTTTTTTCGACACGTGGATTTTTACGGTAAAACGGGATTACGGTGCCCCGTCTTCGACTTCCCATCGCTGGAGAGAGGTGCACCATGGTACTGTTTCATTTCAAATCCATGCACGCATTTCTAATGGTCGTACGACAAAGTTTCGCCATTTCGGACGGATGTTGCACCTTGCACCGTGGATGTTGCACCTTGTAGATATCGATTATTCGGACGGTCATAACTTCTGGCTCGTTTAGAGTTACGGGAGCCATAACCTGTCAAAACGAAGGCCTCGATGAGTTCTACGGCATTGACCGCTTTCAGCCGTCAACGGATAGATTAATGCCCAAAAAGGACAACCCGAATCTCAATCGGGTCTCGTAAGTTTTTTACCCTTCGTTTTTTCGGCACGTGGATTTTTACGGTAAAACGGGATTACCGTGGCCCGTCTTCGATTTCCCATCGCTGAAGAGTGTTGCACCATGGTACTGTTCCGTTTCAAATCCATGCACGCATTTCTAAAAGTCGTACGGCACTGTTTCTCCATTTCGGACGGATGTTGCACCTTGCACCGTGGATGTTGCACCCTGTAGATGTCGATTATTCGGAAGGCCATAACTTCTGGCTCGTTTAGAGTTACGGGAGCCATAACCTGTCAAAACGAAGGCCTCGATGAATTCTACGGCTTTGATAGATTTCAGCCGTCAACGGATAGATTAATGCCCAAAAAGGACAACCCGAATCTCAATCGGGTCTCGTAAGTTTTTTACCCTTCGTTTTTTCGACACGTGGATTTTTACGGTAAAACGGGACTACCGTGGCCCGTCTTCGACTTCCCATCGCTGGAGAGTGGTGCACCATGGTACTGTTCCGTTTCAAATCCATGCACGCATTTTTGAAAGACATACGGCACTGTTTCACCATTTCGGACGGATGTTGCACCTTGCACCGTGGATGTTGCACCCTGTAGATATCGATTATTCGGACGGCCATAACTTCTGGCTCGTTTAGAGTTACGGGAGCCATAACCTGTCAAAACGAGGACCTCGATGAGTTCTACGGCGTTGTCAGCTTTCAGCCGTCAAAGGATAGATTAATGCCCAAAAAGGACAACCCGAATCTCAGTCGGGTCTCGTAAGTTTTTTACTGTTCGTTTTTTCGACACGTGGATTTTTACGGTAAAACGGGATTACGGTGACTAGTCTTCGATTTACCATCGCTGGAGAGTGGTGCACCATGGTACTGTTCCGTTTCAAATCCATGCACGCATTTCTAAAAGTCGTACGGCACTGTTTCTCCATTTCGGACGGATGTTACACCTTGCACCGTGGATGTTGCACCCTGTAGATGTCGATTATTCAGACAGCCATAACTTCTGGCTCGTTTAGAGTTACGGGAGCCATAACCTGTCAAAACGAAGGCCTCGATGAGTTCTACGGCTTTGACAGCTTTCAGCCATCAACGGATAGATTAATGCCCAAAAAGGACAACCCGAATCTCAATCGGGTCTCATAAGTTTTTTATCCTTCGTTTTTTCGACACGTGGATTTTTACGGTAAAACGGGACTACCGTGGCCCGTCTTCGACTTCCCTTCGCTGGAGAGTGGTGCACCATGGTACCGTTCCGTTTCAAATCCATGCACGCATTTCTAAGAATCGTACGGCACTGTTTCGCCATTTCGGACGGATGTTGCACCTTGCACCGTGGATGTTGCACCCTGTAGATATCGATTATTCGGACGGCCATAACTTCTGGCTCGTTTAGAGTTACGGGAGCCATAACCTGTCAAAACGAAGGCCTCGATGAGTTCTACGGCTTTGACAGCTTTCTGCTGTCAACGGATAGATTAATGCCCAAAAAGGACAACCCGAACCTCAATCGGGTCTCCTAAGTTTTTTACCCTTCGTTTTTTCGACACGTGGATTTTTACGGTAAAACGGGATTACCATGGCCCGTCTTCGACTTCCCATCGTTGAAGAGTGGTTCACCATGGTACTGTTCCGCTTCAAATCCATGCACGCATTGCTAAAGGTCGTACGGCACTATGTCGCCATTTCGGACGGATGTTGCACCTTGCACCGTGGATGTTTCACCCTGTAGATATCGATTATTCGGACGGCCATAACTTCTGGCTCGTTTAGAGTTACGGGGGCCATAACCTGTCAAAACGAAGGCCTCGATGAGTTCTACGTCTTTGACAGCTTTCAGCCGTCAACGGATAGATTAATGCACAAAAAGGACAACCCGAATCTCAATCGAGTCTCGTAAGTTTTTTACAATTCGTTTTTTTGACACGTGGATTTTTACCGTAAAACGAGGATTACGGTGGCTGGTCTTCGATTTACCATCGCTGGAGAGTGGTGCACCATGGTACTGTTCCGTTTCAAATCCATGCACGCATTTCTAAAAGTCGTACGGCACTGTTTCTCCATTTCGGACGGATGTTGCACCTTGCACCGTGGATGTTGCACCTTGTAGATATCGATTATTCGGACGGCTATAACTTCTTGCTCGTTTAGAGTTACGGGAGCCATTACCTGTCAAAACGAAGGCCTCGATAAGTTCTACGGCTTTGACAGCTTTCATCCATCAACGGATAGATTAATGCCCAAAAGGGACAATCCAAATCTCAATTGGGTCTCGTAAGTTTTTTACCCTACGTTTTTTCGACACGTGGATTTTTACGGTAAAACGGGATTATCGTGGCCCGTCTTCGACTTCCCTTCGCTGGAGAGTGGTGCACCATGGTACCGTTCCGTTTCAAATCCATGCACGCATTTCTAAAAATCGTACGGCACTGTTTCGCCATTTCGGACGGATGTTGCACCTTGCACCGTGGATGTTGCACCTTGTAGATGTCGATTATTCGGACGGCCATAACATCTGGCTCGTTTTAGAGTTACGGGAGCCATAACCTGTCAAAACGAAGGCCTCGATGAGTTCTACGGCTTTGACAGCTTTCAGCCATCAACGGATAGATTAATGCCCAAAAAGGACAACCCGAATCTCAGTCGGGTCTCGTAAGTTTTTTACCCTTCGTTTTTTCGACACGTGGATTTTTACGGTAAAACGGGACTACCGTGGCCCGTCTTCGACTTCGCATCGCTGGAGAGTGGTGCACCATGGTACTGTTCCATTTCAAATCCATGCACGCATTTTGAAAAGTCGTACGGCACTGTTTTGCCATTTCGGACGGATGTTGCACCTTGCACCGTGGATGTTGCACCCTGTAGATATCGATTATTCGGACGGCCATAACTTCTGGGTTGTTTAGAGTTACGGGAGCCATAACCTGTCAAAACGAAGGCCTCGATGAGTTCTACGGCTTTGACAGCTTTCTGCCGTCAACGGATAGATTAATGCCCAAAAATGACAACCCGAATCTCGATCGGGTCTCATAAGTTTTTTACCCTTCGTTTTTTCGACACGTGGATTTTTACGGTAAAACGGGATTACCATGGCCCGTCTTCGACTTCCCATCGCTGAAGAGTGGTGCACCATGGTACTGTTCGGTTTCAAATCCATGCACGCATTTCTAAAGGTCGTACGGCACTGTTTCGCCATTTCGGACGGATGTTGCACCTTGCACCGTGGATGTTGCACCCTGTAGATATCGATTATTCGGACGGCCATAACTTCTGGCTCGTTTAGAGTTACGGGTGCCATAACTTGTCAAAACGAAGGCCCCGATGAGTTCTACGTCGTTGACAGCTTTCAGCCGTCAACGGATAGGTTAATGCCCAAAAAGGACAACCCGAATCTCAATCGGGTCTCGTAAGTTTTTTACAACTCGTTTTTTTGACACGTGGATTTTTACCGTAAAACGAGGATTACGGTGGCTGGTCTTCGATTTACCATCGCTGGAGAGTGGTGCACCATGGTACTGTTCCGTTTCAAATCCATGCACGCATTTCTAAAAGTCATACGGCACTGTTTCTCCATTTCGGACGGATGTTGCACCTTGCATCGTGGATGTTGCACCTTGTAGATATCGATTATTCGGACGGCTATAACTTCTGGCTCGTTTAGAGTTACGGGTGCCATAACCTGTCAAAACGAAGGCCTCGATAAGTTCTACGGCTTTGACAACTTTCATCCATCAACGGGTAGATTAATGCCCAAAAGGGACAATCCGAATCTCAATCGGGTCTCGTAAGTTTTTTATCCTACGTTTTTTCGACACGTGGATTTTTACGGTAAAATGGGATTGCCGTGGCCCGTCTTCGACTTCCCTTCGCTGGAGAGTGGTGCACCATGGTACCGTTCCGTTTCAAATCCATGCACTCATTTCTAAAAGTCGTACGGCACTGTTTCGCCATTTCGGACGGATGTTGCACCTTGCACCGTGGATGTTGCACCATGTAGATATCGATTATTCGGACGGCCATAACTTCTGGCTCGTTTAGAGTTATGGGAGCCATAACCTGTCAAAACGAAGGCCTCGATGAGCTCTACGGCTTTGACAACTTTCAGCTATCAACGGATAGATTAATGCCCAAAAAAGACAACCCGAATCTCAATCGGGTCTCGTAAGTTTTTTACCCTTCGTTTTTTCAACACGTGGATTTTTACGGTAAAACGGGATTACGGTGCCCCGTCTTCGACTTCCCATCGCTGAAGAGTGGTGCACCACGGTACAGTTCCGTTTCAAATCCATGCACGCATTTCTAAAGGTCGTACGGCACTGTTTCACCATTTCGGACGGATGTTGCACCTTGCACCATGGATGTTGCACCCTATAGATATCGATTATTCGGACGGCCATAACTTCTGGCTCGTTTAGAGTTACGGGAGCCATAACCTGTCAAAACGAAGGCCTTGATATGTTCTACGGCTTTGACAGCTTTCAGCCGTCAACGAATAGATTAATGCCCAAAAAGGACAACCCGAATCTCAATCGGGTCTCGTAAGTTCTTACCCTTCGTTTTTTTTGACACGTGGATTTTTACGGTAAAACGGGATTACCGTGGCCCATCTTCGACTTCCCATAGCTGAAGAGTGGTGCGCCATGGTACTGTTCCGTTTCAAATCCATGCACGCATTTCTAATGGTCGTACGACACTGTTTCGCCATTTCGGACGGATGTTGCACCTTGCACCGTGGATGTTGCACCCTGTAGATATCGATTATTCGGACGGCCATAACTTCTGGCTTGTTTAGAGTTACGGTAGCCATAACCTGTCAAAACGAAGGCCTTGATATGTTCTACGGCTTTGACAGCTTTCAGTCATCAACGGATAGATTGATGCCCAAAAAGGACAACCCGAATCTCAATCGGGTCTCGTAAGTTTTTTACCCTTCGTTTTTTGGACACGTGGATTTTTCCGGTATAACGGGATTACGGTGGCTGGTCTTCGATTTACCATCGCTGGAGAGTGGTGCACCACGGTACTGTTCCATTTCAAATCCATGCACGCATTTCTAAAAGTCCTATGGCACTGTTTCGCCATTTCGGACGGATGTTGCACCTTGCAATGTGGATATTGCTCCCTGTAGATATCGATTATTCGGACGGCCATAACTTCTGGCTCGTTTAGAGTTACGGGAGCCATAACCTGTCAAAACGAAGACCTCGATGAGTTCTACGGCTTTGACGGCTTTCAGCCATCAACGGATAGATTAATGCGGAAAAAGGACAACCCGAATCTCAATCGGGTCTCGTAAGTTTTTTACCCTTCGTTCTTTCGACACGTGGATTTTTACGGTAAAACGGGATTACGGTGACTGGTCTTCGATTTACCATCGCTGGAGAGTGGTGCACCATGGTACTGTTCCGTTTCAAATCCATGCACGCATTTCTAAAAGTCGTACGGCACTGTTTCTCCATTTCGGACGGATGTTGCATCTTGCACCGTGGATGTTGCAACATGTAGATGTCGATTATTCGGACGGCCATAACATCTGTCTCGTTTAGAGTTACGGGAGCCATAACCTGTCAAAACGAAGGCCTCGATGAGTTCTACGGCTTTGACAGCTTTCAGCCATCAACGGATAGATTAATGCCCAAAAAGGACAACCCGAATCTCAATCGGGTCTCATAAGTTTTTTACCCTTCGTTTTTTCGACACGTGGATTTTTATGGTAAAACGGGACTACCGTGGCCCGTCTTCGACTTCGCATCGCTGGAGAGTGGTGCACCATGGTACTGTTCCATTTCAAATCCATGCACGCATTTTGAAAAGTCGTACGGCACTGTTTTGCCATTTCGGACGGATGTTGCACCTTGCACCGTGGATGTTGCACCCTGTAGATATCGATTATTCGGACGACCATAACTTCTGGCTTGTTTAGAGTTACGGGAGCCATAACCTGTCAAAACGAAGGCCTCGATGAGTTCTACGGCTTTGACAGCTTTCTGCCGTCAACGGATAGATTAACGCCCAAAAAGGACAACCCGAATCTCAATCGGGTCTCATAAGTTTTTTACCCTTCGTTTTTTCGACACGTGGCTTTTTACGGCAAAACGGGATTACCATGGCCCGTCTTCGACTTCCCATCGCTGGAGAGTGGTGCACCATGGTACTGTTCCATTTCAAAACCATGCATGCATTTCTAAAAGTCGTACGGCACTGTTTCGCCATTTCGGACGGATGTTGCACCTCGCACCATGGATGTTGCACCCTGTAGATATCGATTATTCGGACGACCATAACTTCTGGCTCGTTTAGATTTACGGGAGCCATAACCTGTCAAAACGAAGGCCTCGATGAGTTCTACGGCTTTGACCGCTTTCAGCCGTCAACGGATAGATTAATGCCCAAAAAGGACAACCCGAATCTCAATCGGGTCTCGTAAGATTTTTACCCTTCGTTTTTTCGACACGTGGATTTTTACGGTAAAATGGGATTACGGTGCCCCGTCTTCGACTTCCCATCGCTGGAGAGTGGTGCACCATGATACCGTTCCGTTTCAAATCCATGCACGCATTTCTAAAGGTCGTACGGCACTGTTTCGCCATTTCGGACGGATGTTGCACCTTGCACCGTGGATGTTGCACCCTGTAGATATCGATTATTCGGACGGCCATAACTTCTGGCTCGTTTAGAGTTACGGGAGCCATAACCTGTTAAAACGAAGGCCTCGATGAGTTCTACGTCTTTGACAGCTTTCAGCCGTCAACGGATAGATTAATGCCCAAAAAGGACAACACGAATCTCAGTCGGGTCTCGTAAGTTTTTTACCCTACGTTTTTTCAACACGCGGATTTTTACGGTAAAACGGGATTACCGTGGCCCGTCTTCGACTTCCCATCGCTGGAGAGTGGTGCACCATGATACCGTTCCGTTTCAAATCCATGCACGCATTTCTAAAAGTCGTACGGCACTGTTTCGCCATTTCGGACGGATGTTGCACCTGGCACCGTGGATGTTGCACCCTGTAGATATCGATTATTCGGACGGCCATAACTTCTTGCTCGTTTAGAGCTACGGGAACCATAACCTGTCAAAACGAAGGCCTCGATGAGATCTACGGTTTTGACAGCTTTCAGTCGTCAACGGATAGATTAATGCCCAAAAAGGACAACCCGAATCTCAATCGGGTCTCGTAAGTTTTTTACCCTTCGTTTTTTCGACACGTGGATTTTTACGGTAAAACGGGATTACGGTGCCCCGTCTTCGACTTCCCATCGCTGAAGAGTGGTGCACCACGGTACTGTTCCGTTTCAAATCCATGCACGCATTTCTAAAGGTCGTACGGCACTGTTTCGCCATTTCGGACGGATGTTGCACCTTGCACCATGGATGTTGCACCCTGTAGATATCGATTATTCGTACGGCCATAACTTCTGGCTCGTTTAGAGTTACGGGAGCCATAACCTGTCAAAACGAAGGCCTTGTTAGGTTCTACGGCTTTGACAGCTTTCAGCCGTCAACGGATAGATTAGTGCCCAAAAAGGACAACCCGAATCTCAATCGGGTCTCGTAAGTTTTTTACCCTTCGTTTTTTCGACACGTGGATTTTCCCAGTAAAACGGGATTACGGTGGCTGGTCTTCGATTTACCATCGCTGGAGAGTGGTGCACCATGGTACTGTTCCGTTTCAAATCCATGCACGCATTTCTAAAAGTCGTACGGCACTGTTTCTCCATTTCGGACGGATATTGCACCTTGCACCGTGGATGTTGCACCCTGTAGATGTCGATTATTCGGACGGCTATAACTTCTGGCTCGTTTAGAGTTACGGGAGCCATAACCTGTCAAAACGAAGGCCTCGATGAGTTCTACGGCCTTGACATCTTTCAGCCGTCAACGGATAGATTAATGCCCAAAAAGCACAACCTGAATCTTAATCGGGTCTCGTAAGTTTTTTACCCTTCGTTTTTTCGACACGTGGATTTTTACCGTAAAACGGGACTACCATGGCCCGTCTTCGACTTTCCATCGCTGGAGAGTGGTGCACCATGGTACTGTTCCGTTTCAAATCCACGCACGCATTTCGAAAAGTCGTACGACACTGTTTTGCCATTTCGGACGGATGTTGCACCTTGCACCGTGGATGTTGCACCCTGTAGATATCTATTATTCGGACGGCCATAACTTCTGTCTCGTTTAGGGTTTCGGGAGCCATAATCTGTCAAAACGAAGGCCTCGATGAGTTCTACGGCTTTGACAGCTTTCAGCCGTCAACGGATAGATTAATATCCAAAAAGGACAACCCGAATCTCAATCGGGTCTCGTAAGTTTTTTACCCTTCGTTTTTTCGACACGTGGATTTTTACGGTAAAACGGGATTACGGTGCCCCGTCTTCGACTTACCATCGCTGAAGAGTGGTGCACTATGGTACTGTTCCGTTTCAAATCCATGCACGCATTTCTAAAGGTCGTACGACACTGTTTCGCTATTTCGGACGGATGTTGCACCTTGCACCGTGGATGTTGCACCCTGTAGATATCGATTATTTGGACGGCCATAACTTCTGGCTCGTTTAGAGTTACGGGAGCCATAACCTGTCAAAACGAAGGCCTCGATGAGTTCTACGTCTTTGACAGCTTTCAACCGTCAACGGATAGATTAATGCCCAAAAAGGGCAACCCGAATCTCAATCGGGTCTCGTAAGTTTTTTACCCTTCCTTTTTTCGACACGTGGATTTTTACGGTAAAACGGGATTACGGTGCCCCGTCTTCGACTTACCATCGCTGAAGAGTGGTGCACTATGGTACTGTTCCGTTTCAAATCCATGCACGCATTTCTAAAGGTCGTACGGCACTGTTTCGCCATTTCGGACTGATGTTGCACCTTGCACCGTGGATGTTGCACCCTGTAGATATCGATTATTCGGACGGCCATAACTTCTGGCTCGTTTAGAGTTACGGGAGCCATAACCGGTCAAAACGAAGGCCTTGATGAGTTCTACGTCTTTGACATCTTTTAGCTGTCAACGGATATATTAATGCCCAAAAAGGACAACCCGAATCTCAATCGGGTCTCGTAAGTTTTTTACCCTTCGTTTTTTCGACACGTGGATTTTTACGGCAAAATGGGATTATCGTGGCTGGTCTTCGATTTACCATCGCTGGAGAGTGGTGCACCATGGTACTGTTCCGTTTCAAATGCATGAACGCATTTCTAAAAGTCGTACGACACTGTTTCGCCATTTCGGACGGATGTTGCACCTTGCTCCGTGGATGTTGCACCCTGTAGATATCGATTATTCGGACGGCCATAACTTCAGGCTCGTTTAGAGTTACGGGAGCCATAACCTATCAAAACGAAGGCCTGGATGAGTTCTATGGCTTTGATAGATTTCAGCCGTCAACGGATAGATTAATGCCCAAACAAGACAACCCGAATCTCAATCGGGTCTCGTAAGTTTTTTACCCTTCGTTTTTTCGACACGTGGATTTTTACGGTAAAACGGGACTACCGTGGCCCGTCTTCGACTTCCCATCGTCGGAGAGTGGTGCACCCTGGTACCGTTCCATTTCAAATCCATGTACGCATTTCGAAAAGTCGTACGGCACTGTTTCGCCATTTCGGACGGAGGTTGCACCTTGCACCGTGGATGTTGCACCCTGTAGATATCGATTATTCGGATGGCTATAACTTCTGGCTCGTTTAGAGTTACGGGAGCCATAACCTATCAAAACGAAGGGCTCGATGAGTTCTACGGCTTTGACAGCTCTCAGCCGTCAGCGGATTGGTTAATGCCCAAAAAGGACAACCCGAATCCCAATCGGGTCTCATAAGTTTTTTACCCTTCGTTTTTTCGACACGTGGATTTTTACGGTAAAACGGGATTACCGTGGCCCGTCTTCGACTTCCCATCGTTGGAGAGTGGTGCACCATGGTATTGTTCCGTTTCAAATCCATGCACGCATTTCTAAAGGTCGTACGGCACTGTTTCGCCATTTCGGACGGATGTTGCACCTTGCACCGTGGATGTTGCACCCTGTAGATATTGATTATTTGGACGGCTATAACTTCTGGCTCGTTTAGAATTACGGGAGCCATAACCAGTCAAAACGAAGGCCTCGATGAGTTCTACGGCTTTGATAGCTTTCAGCCATCGACGGAAAGATGAATGCCCAAAAAGGACAACCCGAATCTCAATCGGGTCTCGTAAGTTTTTTAACATACGTTTTTTCGACACGTGGATTTTTACCGTAAAACGGGATTACGGTGCCCCGTCTTCGACTTCCCATCACTGCAGAGTGGTGCACCATGGTACTGTTCCGTTTCAAATCCATACACGCATTTCTAAAGGTCGTACGACACTGTTTCGCCATTTCGGACGGATGTTGCACCTTGCACCGTGGATGCTGCACCCTGTAGATATCGATTATTCGGACGACCATAACTTCTGGCTCGTTTAGAGTTACGGGAGCCATAACCTGTCAAAACGAAGGCCTCGATGGGTTCTACGGCTGTGATAGCTTTCAGCCATCAACGGATAGATTAATGCCCAAAAAGGACAACCCGAATCTCAATCGGGTCTCGTAAGTTTTTTCCCTTCGTTTTTTCGACACGTGGATTTTTTACGTAAAACGGGATTACCGTGGCCCGTCTTTGACTTCCCGTCGCTGGAGAGTGGTGCACCACGGTTCTGTTCCTTTTCAAATCCTTGCACGCATTTCTAAAAGTCGTACGGCACTGTTTCGCCATTTCGGACGGATGTTGCACCTTGCACCATGGATGTTGCACCCGGTAGATATCGATTATTCGGACGGCCAAAACTTTTGGCTCGTTTAGAGCTACGGGAGCCATAACCAGTCAAAACGAAGGCCTCGATGAGTTCTACGGTTTTGACAGCTTTCAGCCGTCAACGGATAGATTAATGCCCAAAAAGGACAACCCGAATCTCAATCGGGTCTTGTAAGTTTTTACCCTTCGTTTTTTCGACACGTGGATTTTTATGGTAAAACGGGATTACGGTGGCTGGTCTTCGATTTACCATCGCTGGAGAGTGGTGCACCATGGTATTGTTCCGTTTCAAATCCATGCACGCATTTCTAATGGTCGTACGACACTGTTTTGCCATTTCGGATGGATGTTGCACCTTGCACCGTGGATGTTGCACCCTGTAGATATCGATTATTCGGCCGGCTATAACTTCTGGCTCGTTTAGAGTTACGGGAGCCATAACCTATCAAAACGAAGGCCTCGATGAGTTCTACATCTTTGACAGCTTTCAGCCGTCAACGGATAGATTAATGCCCAAAAAGGACAACCCGAATCTCAATCGGGTCTCGTAAGTTTTTTACCCTTCGTTTTTTCGACACGTGGATTTTTACGGTAAAACGGGACTACCGTGGCCCGTCTTCGACTTCCCATCACCGGAGAGTGGTGCACCATGGTACTGTTCCGTTTCAAATCCATGCATGCATTTCGAAAAGTCGTACGACACTGTTTCGCCATTTCGGACGGGTGTTGCACCTTGCACTGTGGAAGTTGCACCCTATAAATATCAATTATTCGGACGGCTATAACTTTTGGCACGTTTAGACTTACGGGAGCCATAACCTGTCAAAACGAAGGCCTCGATGAGTTCTACGGCTTTGATAGCTTTCAGCCGTCAACGGATAGATTAATGCCCAAAAACGACAACCCGAATCTCAATCGGGTCTTGAAAGTTTTTTACCCTTCGTTTTTTCGACACGTGGAGTTTTACAGTAAAACGGGATTACTGTGGCCCGTCTTTGACTTCCCATCACTGGAGAGTGGTGCACCATGGTACTGTTCCGTTTCAAATCCATGCACGCATTTCTAAAAGTCGTACGGCACTTTCGCCATTTCGGACGGATGTTGCACCTTGCACCGTGGATGTTGCACCCTGTAGATATCGATTATTCGGACGGCCATAAATTCTGGCTCGTTAAGAGTTATGGGAGCCATAACCTTTCAAAACGAAGGCCTCGATGAGTTCTACGGCTTTTAGCTTTCAGCCATCAACGGATATATTAATGCCCAAAAAGGACAACCCGAATCACGATCGGGTCTTGTAAGTTTTTTACCCTTCGTTTTTTCGACACGTGGATTTTTACGGTAAAACGGGAATTACGGTGGCTGGTCTTCGATTTACCATCGCTGGAGAGTGGTGCACCATGGTACTGATCCGTTTCAAATCCATTCATGCATTATGAAAAGTCGTACAGCACTATTTCGCCATTTCGGACGGATGTTGCACCTTGCACCGTGGATGTTGCACCCTGTAGATATCGATTATTCGGACGGCCATAACTTCTGGCTCGTTTAGAGTTACGGGAGCCATAACCTGTCAAAACGAAGGCCTCGATGAGTTCTACGGCTCTGACAGCTTTCAGCCGTCAACGGATAGATTAATGCCCAAAAAGGACAACCCGAATCTCAATCGGGTCTCGTAAGTTTTTTACCCTTCGTTTTTTCGACACGTGGATTTTTACGGTAAAACGGGATTACCATGGCCCGTCTTCGACTTCCCATCGCTGGAGAGTGGTGCACCATGGTACTGTTCCGTTTCAAATCCATGCACGCATTTCTAAAAGTCGTACGACACTGTTTCGCCATTTCGGACGGATGTTGCACCTTGCACCGTGGATGTTGCACCCTGTAGATATCGATTATTCGGACGGCCAAAACTTTTGGCTCGTTTAGAGCTACGGGAGCCATAACCCGTCAAAACGAAGGCCTCGATGAGTTCTACGGTTTTGACAGCTTTCAGCCGTCAACAGATAGATTAATGCCCAAAAAGGACAACCCGAATCTCAATCGGGTCTCGTAAGTTTTTTACCCTTCGTTTTTTCGACATGTGGATTTTTACGGTAAAACGGGATTACGGTGGCTGGTCTTCGATTTACCATCGCTGGAGAGTGGTGCACCATGGTACTGTTCCGTTTCAAATCCATGCACGCATTTCTAATGGTCGTACGGCACTGTTTCGCCATTTCGGATGGATGTTGCACCTTGCACCGTGGATGTTGCACCCTGTAGATATCGATTATTCGGACGGCCATAACTTCTGGCTCGTTTAGAGTTACGGGAGCCATAACCTATCAAAACGAAAGCCTCGATGAGTTCTACGTCTTTGACAGCTTTCAGCCGTCAACGGATAGATTAATGCCCAAAAAGGACAACCCGAATCTCAATCGGGTCTCGTAAGTTTTTTACCCTTCGTTTTTTCGACACGTGGATTTTTACGGTAAAACGGGACTACCGTGGCCCGTCTTCGACTTCCCATCGCCGGAAAGTGGTGCACCAAGGTACTGTTCCGTTTCAAATCCATGCATGCATTTCGAAAAGTCGTACGACACTGTTTCGCCATTTCGGACGGGTGTTGCACCTTGCACCGTGGAAGTTGCACCCTATAGATACCGATTATTCGGACGGCCATAACTTATGGCTCGTTTAGAGTTACGGGAGCCATAACCTGTCAAAACGAAGGCCTCGATGAGTTCTACGGTTATGACAGCTTTCAGCCATCAATGGATAGATTAATGCCCAAAAAGGACAACCCGAATCTCAATCGGGTCTCGTAAGTTTTTTACCCTTCGTTTTTTCGACACGTGGATTTTTACGGTAAAACGGGATTACCGTGGCCCATCTTCGACTTCCCATCACTGGAGAGTGGTGCACCATGGTACTGTTCCGTTTCAAATCCATGCACGCATTTCTAAAAGTCGTACGGCACTGTTTCGCCATTTCTGACGGATGTTGCAGCTTGCACCGTGGATGTTGCACCCTGTAGATATCGATTATTCGGACGGCCATAACTTCTGGCTTGTTTAGAGTTATGGGAGCCATAACCTTTCAAAACGAAGGCCTCGATGAGTTCTACGGCTTTGACAGCTTTCAGCTGTCAACGGATAGATTAATGCCCAAAAAGGACAACCCGAATCTCAATCGGGTCTCGTAAGTTTTTTACCCTTCGTTTTTTCGACACGTGGATTTTTACGGTAAAACGGGGATTACGGTTGCTGGTCTTCGATTTACCATCGCTGGAGAGTGGTGCACCATGGTACTGATCCATTTCAAATCCATGCACGCATTTCGAAAAGTCGTACGGCACTGTTTCGCCATTTTGGACGGATGTTGCACCTTGCACCGTGGATGTTGCACCCTGTAGATATCGATTATTCGGACGGCCATAACTTCTGGCTTGTTTAGAGTTACGGGAGCCATAACCTCTCAAAACGAAGACCTCAATGAGTTCTACGGCTTTGACAGCTTTCAGCCGTCAACGGAAAGATTGATGCCCAAAAAGGACAACCCGAATCTCAATTGGGTCTCGTAAGTTTTTTACCCTTCGTTTTTTCGACACGTGGATTTTTACGGTAAAACGGGATTACCGTGGCCCATCTTCGACTTCCCATCGCTGGAGAGTGGTGCACCATGGTACTGTTCCGTTTCAAATCCACGCACGCATTTCTAAAAGTCGTACGGCACTGTTTCGCCATTTCGGACGGATGTTGCACCTTGCACCGTGGATGTTGCACCCTGTAGATATCGTTATTCGGACGACCAAAACTTTTGGCTCGTTTAGAGCTATGGGAGCCATAACCAGTCAAAACGAAGGCCTCGATGAGTTCTACGGTTTTGACAGCTTTCAGCCGTCAATGGATAGATTAATGCCCAAAAAGGACAACCCGAATCTCAATCGGGTCTCGTAAGTTTTTTACCCTTCGTTTTTTCGACACGTGGATTTTTATGGTAAAACGGGATTACGGTGCCCCGTCTTCGACTTCCCATCGCTGAAGAGTGGTGCACCATTGTACTGTTCCGTTTCAAATCCATGCACGCATTTCTAAAGGTCGTACGGCACTGTTTCGCCATTTCGGACGGATGTTGCACCTTGCACCGTGGATGTTGCACCCTGTAGATATCGATTATTCGGACGGCCATAACTTCTGGCTCGTTTAGAGTTACAGGAGCCATAACCTGTCAAAACGAAGGCCTCGATGAGTTCTACGGCTTTGACAGCTTTCAGCCGTCGACGAATAGATTAATGCCCAAAAAGGACAACCCGAATCTCAATCGGGCCTTGTAAGTTTTTTACCCTTCGTTTTTTCGACACGTGGATTTTTACGGTAAAACGAGGATTACGGTGGCTGGTCTTCGATTTACCATCGCTGGAGAGTGGTTTATCATGGTACTATTCCGTTTCAAATCCATGCATGCATTTCGAAAATTCGTACGGCACTGTTTCGCCATTTCGGACGGATGTTGCACCTTGCACCGTGGATGTTGCACCTTGTAAATATCGATTATTCGGACGGTTATAACTTCTGGCTCGTTTAGAGTTACGGTAGCCATAACCTGTCAAAACGAAGGCCTCAATGAGTTCTACGGCTTTGACAGCTTTCAGGCATCAACGGATAGATTAATGCCCAAAAAGGACAACCCAATTCTCAATCGGGTCTCGTAAGTTTTTTACCCTTCTTTTTTTCGACACGTGGATTTTTACGGTAAAACGGGATTATAGTGGCCCGTCTTCGACTTCCCATCGCTGGAGAGTGGTGCACCATGGTACTGTTCCATTTCAAATCCATGCACGCATTTCTAAAAGTCGTACGACACTGTTTCGCCATTTCGGACGGATGTTTTACCTTGCACCATGGATGTTGCACCCTGTAGATATCGATTATTCGGACGGCCATAACTTCTGGCTCGTTTAGAGTTACGGGAGCCATAACCTGTCAAAACGAAGGCCTCGATGAGTTCTACGGCTTTGACAGCTTTCAGCCGTCAACGGATAGATTAATTCCCATAAAGGACAATCCGGAGCTCAATCGGGTCTCGTAAGTTTTTTACCCTTTGTTTTTTCGACACGTGGATTTTTACGGTAAAACGAGACTACCGTGGCCCGTCTTCGACTTCCCATCGCTGGAGAGTGGTGTACCATGGTACTGTTCCGTTTCAAATCCATGCATGCATTTCGAAAAGTCGTACGGCACTGTTTCGCCATTTCGGACGGATGTTGCACCTTGCACCGTGGATGTTGCACCCTGTAGATATCGATTATTCGAACGGCTATAACTTCTGGCTAGTTTAGAGTTACGGGAGCCATAACCTGTCAAAACGAAGGCCTCGATGAGTTCTACGGCTTTGACAGCTTTCAGCCGTCAACGGATAGATTAATGCCCAAAAAGGAGAACCCGAATCTCAATCGGGTCTCGTACGTATTTTACCCTTCGTTTTTTCGACCCGTGGATTTTTTCGGTAAAACGGGATTACCGTAGCCCGTCTTCGACTTCCCATCGCTGAAGAGTGATGCACCATGGTACTGTTCCGTTTCAAATCCATGCATGCATTTCTAAAAGTCGTACGACACCGTTTCTCCATTTCGGACGGATGTTGCACCTTGCACCGTGGATGTTGCACCCTGTAGATATCGACTATTCGGACGGCCATAACTTCTGGCTCGTTTAGAGTTACGGGAGCCATAGCCTGTCAATATGAAGGCCTCGATGAGTTCTATGGCTTTGACAGCTTTCAGCCATCAACGGATAGACTAATGCCCAAAAAGGACAACCCGAATCTCAATCGGGTCTCGTAAGTTTTATACCCTTCGTTTTTTCAACACGTGGATTTTTATGGTAAAACGGGATTACCGTGGCCCGTCTTCGACTTCCCATCGCTGGAGAGTGGTGCACCATGGTACTGTTCCATTTAAAATCCATGCACGCATTTCTAAATGTCGTACGGCACTGTTTCGCCATTTCGGACGGATGTTGCACCTTGCACCGTGGATGTTGCACCTTGCACCGTGGATATCGATTATTCGGACGGCCATAACTTCTGCCTCGTTAAGAGTTACGTGAGCCATAACCTGTCAAAATGAATGCCTCCGTGAGTTCTACAGCTTTGACAGCTTTCAGCCATCAACGGATATATTAATGCCCAAAAAGGACAACCCGATTCTCAATCGGGTCTCGTAAGTTTTTTACCCTTCGTTTTTTCGGCACGTGGATTTTTACGGCAAAATGGGATTACCGTGGCTGGTCTTCGATTTGCCATCGCTGGAGAGTGGTGCACCATGGTACTATTCCGTTTCAAATGCATGAACGCATTTCTAAAAGTCGTACGGCACTGTTTCGCCATTTCGGACGGATGTTGCACCGTGCACCGTGGATGTTGCACCCTGTAGATATCGATTATTCGGACGGCCATAACTTCTGCCTCGTTTAGAGTTACGGGAGCCATAACCTGTCAAAACGAAGGCCTCGATGAGTTCAACGGTTTTGACAATTTTCACCAATCAACGGATAGATTAATGCCCAAAAAGGACAACGCGAATCTCAATCGGGTCTCATAAGTTTTTTACCCTACGTTTTTTCGACACGTGGATTTTTACGGTAAAACGGGATTACGGTGCCCCTTCTTCGACTTTCCATCGCTGAAGAGTGGTGCACCATGGTATTGTTCCGTTTCAAATCCATGCACGCATTTCTAAAGTTCGTACGGCACTGTTTCGCCATTTCGGACGGATGTTGCACCTTGCACCGTGGATGTTGCACCCTGTAGATATCGATTATTCGGACGGCCATAACTTCTGGCTCGTTTAGAGTTACGGGAGCCATAACCTATCAAAACGAAGGCCTCGATGAGTTCTACGGCTTTGACAGCTTTAAGCTATCAACGTATAGATTAATGCCCAAAAAGGACAACCCGAATCTCAATCGGGTCTCGTAAGTTTTTTACCCTTCGTTTTTTCGACACGTGGATTTTTACGGTAAAACGGGGATTACGGTGGCTGGTCTTCGATTTACCATCGCTGGAGAGTGGTGCACCATTGTACTGATCCATTTCGAATCCATGCACGCATTTCTAAAAGTCGTACGGTACTGTTTCGCCATTTCGGACGGATGTTGCACCTTGCACCGTGGATGTTGCACCCTGTAGATATCGATTATTCGGACGGCCATAACTTCTGGCTCGTTTAGAGATACGGGAGCCATAACCTGTCAAAACGAAGGCCTCGATGAGTTCTACGGCTTTGACAGCTTTCAGCCATCAACGGATAGATTAATACCCAAAAAGGAAAACCCGAATCTCAATCGGGTCTCGTAAGTTTTTTACCCTTCGTTTTTTCGACACGTGGATTTTTACGGTAAAACGGGGATTACGGTGGCTGGTCTTCGATTTACCATCGCTGGAGAGTGGTGCACCATGGTACTGATCCGTTTCAAATCCATGCACGCATTTCGAAAAGTCGTACGACACTGTTTCGCCATTTCGGACGGATGTTGCACCTTGCACCGTGGATGTTGCACCCTGTAGATATCGATTATTCGGACGGCCATAACTTCTGGCTCATTTAGAGATACGGGAGCCATAACCTGTCAAAACGAAGGCCTCGATGAGTTCTACGGCTTTGTCAGCTTTCAGCCGTCAATGGATAGATTAATGCCCAAAAAAGACAACCCGAATCTCAATCGGGTCTCGTAAGTTTTTTACCCTTCGTTTTTTCGACACGTGGATTTTTATGGTAAAACTGGATTACCGTGGTCCGTCTTTGACTTTCCATCGCTGGAGAATGGTGTACCATGGTACTGTTCCGTTTCAAACCCACGCACGCATTTCTAAAAGTCATACGGCACTGTTTCGCCTTTTCGGACGGATGTTGCACCTTGCACCGTGGATGTTGCACCCTGTAGATATCGATTATTCGTACGACCATAACTACTGGCTCGTTAAGAGTTACGTGAGCCATAGCCTGTCAAAACGAAGGCCTCGATGATTTCTACGGCTTTTACAGCTTTCAGCCATCAACGGATAGATTGATGGCCAAAAAGGACAACCCGAATCTCAATCGGGTCTCGTAAGTTTTTTACCCTTCGTTTTTTCGACACGTGGATTTTTACGGTAAAACGGGATTACCGTGTCTGGTCTTCGATTTACCATCGCTGGAGAGTGGTGCACCATGGTACTGTGCCGTTTCATATCCTCGCACGCATTTCGAAAAGTCGTACGGCACTGTTTCGCCATTTCGGACGGATGTTGCACCTTGCACCGTGGATGTTGCACCCTGTAGATATCGATTATTCGGACGGCTATAACTTCTGGCTCGTTTAGAGTTACGGGAGAAATAACCTGTCAAAACGAAGTCCTCGATGTGTTCTACGGGTTTGCCAGCTTTCAGCCGTGAACGGATAGATTAATGCCCAAAAAGGACAACCCGAATCTCAATCGGGTCTCGTAAGTTCTTTACCCTTCGTTTTTTCGACACGTGGATTTTGACGGTAAAACGGGATTACCGTGGCCCATCTTCGACTTCCCATCGCTGGAGAGAGGTGCACCATGGTACTGTTCCGTTTCAAATAGATGCACGTATTTCTAAAAGTCGTACGGCCCTGTTTCGCCATTTCGGACGGATGTTGCACCTTGCAACGTGGATGTTGAACCCTGTAGATATCGATTATTCGGACGGCAATAACTTCTGGCTCGTTTAGAGTTACGGGAGCCATAACCTGTCAAAACGAAGGCCTCGATGAGTTCTACGGCTTTGACAGCTTTCAGCCGTCAACGGATAGATTAATGCCCAAAAAGGAAAACCCGAATCTCAATCGGGTCTCGCAAGTTTTTTACCCTTCGTTTTTTCGACACGTGGATTTTTACGGTAAAACGGGACTACGGCGGCCCGTCTTTGACTTCCCATTCTGGAGAGTGGTGCACCATGGTACTGTTCCATTTCAAATCCATGCACGCATTTCTAAAAGTCATAGGCACTGTTTCGCCATTTCGGACGGATATTGCACCTTGCATCGTGGATGTTGCACCCTGTAGATATCGATTATTCGGACGGCCATAACTTCTTGCTCGTTTAGAGTTACGGGAGCCATAACCTGTCAAAACGAAGACCTCGATGAGTTCTACGGCTTTGACCGCTTTCAGCCGTCAATGGATAGATTAATGCCCAAAAAGGACAACCCGAATCTCAAACGGGTCTCGTAAGTTTTTTACCCTTTGTTTTTTCGACACGTGGATTTTTACGGTAAAACGGGATTACGGTGACTGGTCTTCGACTTACCATCGCTGGAGAGTGGTGCACCATGGTACTGTTCCATTTCAAATCCATGCACGCATTTCTAAAAGTCGTACGGCACTGTTTCGCCATTTCGGACGGATGTTGCACCTTGCACCGTGGATGTTGCACCCTGTAGATATCGATTATTCGGACGACCAAAACTTTTGGCTCGTTTAGAGCTATGGGAGCCATAACCAGTCAAAACGAAGGCCTCGATGAGTTCTACGGTTTTGACAGCTTTCAGCCGTCAACGGATAGATTAATGCCCAAAAAGGACAACCCGAATCTCAATCGGGTCTCGTAAGTTTTTTACCCTTCGTTTTTTCGACACGTGGATTTTTATGGTAAAACGGGATTATGGTGCCCCTTCTTCGACTTCCCATCGCTGAAGAGTGGTGCACCACGGTACTGTTCCGTTTCAAATCCATGCACGCATTTCTAAAGGTCGTACGGCACTGTTTCGCCATTTCGGACGGATGTTGCACCTTGCACCGTGGATGTTGCACCCTATAGATATCGATTATTCGGACGGCCATAACTTCTGGCTCGTTTAGAGTTACAGGAGCCATAACCTGTCAAAACGAAGGCCTCGATGAGTTCTACGGCTTTGACAGCTTCCAGCCGTCAACGGATAGATTAATGCCCAAAAAGGACAACCCGAATCTCAATCGGGTCTAGTAAGTTTTTTACCCTTCGTTTTTTCGACACGTGGATTTTTACGGTAAAACAGGATTACGGTGGCTGGTCTTCGATTTACCATCACTGGAGAGTGGTGCACCATTGTACTGTTCTGTTTCAAATCCATGCATCCATTTCTAAATGTCGTACGGCACTGTTTTACTGTTTCGGATGGATGTTGCACCTTGCACCGTGGATGTTGCACCCTGTAGATATCGATTATTCGGACGGCCATAACTTCTGGCTCGTTTAGAGTTACGGGGGCCATAACCTGTCAAAACGAAGACCTCGATGAGTTCTACGGCTTTGACCACTTTTAGCCGTCAACGGATAGATTAATGCCCAAAAAGGAGAACCCGAATCTCAATCGGGTCTCGTAAGTTTTTTACCCTTTGTTTTTTCGACACGTGGATTTTTACGGTAAAACGGGATTACGGTGACTGGTCTTCGACTTACCATTGCTGGAGAGTGGTGCACCATGGAACTATTCCATTTCTAATCCATGCACGCATTTGCCAAAGTCGTATGACACTGTTTCGCCATTTCGGACGATGTTGCACGTTGCACCGTGGATGTTGCACCCTGTAGATATCGATTATTCGGACGGCCATAACTTCTGCCTTGTTTAGAGTTACGGGAGCCATAACCTGTCAAAACGAAGGCCTCGATGAGTTAAACTGTTTTGATAGCTTTCAGCCGTCAACGGATAGATTAATGCCCAAAAGGACAACCCGAATCTCAATCGGGACTCGTAAGTTTTTTACCCTTCGTTTTTTTGACACGTGGATTTTTACGGTAAAACGGGATTACCGTGGCCCATCTTCGACTTCCCATCGCTGAAGAGTGGTGTACCATAGTACTGTTCCATTTCAAATCCATGCGCGCATTTGTAAAAGTCGTACGACACTGTTTCTCCATTTCGGACGGATGTTGCACCTTGCACCGTGGGTGTTGCACCCTGTAGATGTCGATTATTCGGACGGCCATAACTTCTGGCTCGTTTAGAGTTACGTGAGCCATAACCTGTCAAAACGAAGGCCTCGATGAGTTCTACGGCTTTGACAGCTTTCAGCCGTCAGCGGATAGATTAATGCCCAAAAAGGAAAACCCGAATCTCAATCGGGTCTCGTAAGTTTTTTACCCTTCGTTTTTTCGACACGTGGATTTTTACGGTAAAACGGGACTACGGTGGCCCGTCTTTGACTTCCCATCGCTGGAGAGTGGTGCACCATGGTACTGTTCCGTTTCAAATCCATGCACGCATTTCTAAAAGTCATAGGCACTGTTTCGCCATTTCGGACGGATATTGCACCTTGCACCGTGGATGTTGCACCCTGTAGATATCGATTATTCGGACGGCCATAACTTCTTTCTCGTTTAGAGGTACGGGAGCCATAACCTGTCAAAACGAAGACCTCGATGAGTTCTACGGCTTTGATAGCTTTCAGCCATCAACGGATAGATTAATGTCCAAAAAGGAAAACCCGAATCTCAATCGGGTCTCGTAAGTTTTTTACCCTTCGTTTTTTCGACACGTGGATTTTTACGGTAAAACGGGACTACGGTGGCCCGTCTTTGACTTCCCATCGCCGGAGAGTGGTGCACCATGGTACTGTTCCGTTTCAAATCCATGCACGCATTTCTAAAAGTCATAGGCACTGTTTCGCCATTTCGGACGAATATTGCACCTTGCACCGTGGATGTTGCACCCTGTAGATATCGATTATTCGGACGGCCATAACTTCTGGCTCGTTTAGAGTTACGGGAGCCATAACCTGTCAAAACGAAGACCTCGATGAGTTCTACGGCTTTGACCACTTTCAGCCGTCAACTGATAGATTAATGCCTAAAAAGGACAACCCGAATCTCAATCGGGTCTCGTAAGTTTTTTACCCTTTGTTTTTTCGACACGTGGATTTTTATGGTAAAACGGGATTACGGTGACTGGTCTTCGACTTACCATCGCTGGAGAGTGGTGCACCATGGTACTGTTCCATTTCAAATCCATGCATGCATTTCTAAAAGTCGTACGACACTGTTTCGCCATTTCGGACGGATGTTGCACGTTGCACCGTGGATGTTGCACCCTGTAGATATCGATTATTCGGACGGCCATAACTTCTGCCTTGTTTAGATTTACGGGAGCCATAACCTGTCAAAACGAAGGCCTCGATGAGTTCTACGGCTTTGACAGCTTTCAGCCGTCAACGGATAGATTAATTCCCATAAAGGACAATCCGGAGCTCAATCGGGTCTCGTAAGTTTTTTACCCTTTGTTTTTTCGACACGTGGATTTTTACGGTAAAACGAGACTACCGTGGCCCGTCTTCGACTTCCCATCGCTGGAGAGTGGTGTACCATGGTACTGTTCCGTTTCAAATCCATGCATGCATTTCTAAAAGTCGTACGGCACTGTTTCGCCATGTCGGACGGATGTTGCACCTTGCACCGTGGATGTTGCACCCTGTAGATATCGATTATTCGGACGGCCATAACTTCTGGCTCGTTTAGAGTTACGGGAGCCATAACCTGTCAAAACGAAGGCCTCGATGAGTTCTACGGCTTTGACAGCTTTCAGCCGTCTACGGATAGATTAATTCCCATAAAGGACAATCCGGAGCTCAATCGGGTCTCGTAAGTTTTTTACCCTTTGTTTTTTCGACACGTGGATTTTTACGGTAAAACGAGACTACCGTGGCCCGTCATCGACTTCCCATCGCTGGAGAGTGGTGTACCATGGTACTGTTCCGTTTCAAATCCATGCATGCATTTTGAAAAGTCGTACGGCACTGTTTCGCCATTTCGGACGGATGTTGCACCTTGCACCGTGGATGTTGCACCCTGTAGATATCGATTATTCGAACGGCTATAACTTCTGGCTAGTTTAGAGTTACGGGAGCCATAACCTGTCAAAACGAAGGCCTCGATGAGTTCTACGGCTTTGACAGCTTTCAGCCATCAACGGATAGACTAATGCCCAAAAAGGACAACCCGAATCTCAATCGGGTCTCGTAAGTTTTATACCCTTCGTTTTTTCAACACGTGGATTTTTATGGTAAAACGGGATTACCGTGGCCCGTCTTCGACTTCCCATCGCTGGAGAGTGGTGCACCATGGTACTGTTCCGTTTAAAATCCATGCACGCATTTCTAAATGTCGTACGGCACTGTTTCGCCATTTCGGACGGATGTTGCGCCTTGCACCGTGGATGTTGCACCTTGCACCGTGGATATCGATTATTCGGACGGCCATAACTTCTGCCTCGTTAAGAGTTACGTGAGCCATAACCTGTCAAAATGAATGCCTCTGTGAGTTCTACGGCTTTGACAGCTTTCAGCCATCAACGGATATATTAATGCCCAAAAAGGACAACCCGAATCTCAATCGGGTCTCGTAAGTTTTTTACCCTTCGTTTTTTCGACACGCGGATTTTTACGGCAAAATGGGATTACCGTGGCTGGTCTTCGATTTACCATCATTGGAGAGTGGTGCACCATGGTACTATTCCATTTCAAATGCATGAACGCATTTCTAAAAGTCGTACGGCACTGTTTCGCCATTTCGGACGGATGTTGCACCGTGCACCGTGGATGTTGCACCCTGTAGATATCGATTATTCGGACGGCCATAACTTCTGGCTCGTTTAGAGTTACGGGAGCCATAACCTGTCAAAACGAAGACCTCGATGAGTTCTACGGCTTTGACCACTTTCAGCCGTCAACGGATAGATTAATGCCCAAAAAGGACAACCCGAATCTCAATCGGGTCTCGTAAGTTTTTTACCCTTTGTTTTTTCGACACGTGGATTTTTACGGTAAAACGGGATTACGTTGACTGGTCTTCGACTTACCATCGCTGGAGAGTGGTGCACCATGGTACTGTTCCATTTCAAATCCATGCACGCATTTCTAAAAGTCGTACGACACTGTTTCGCCATTTCGGACGGATGTTGCACGTTGCACCGTGGATGTTGCACCCTGTAGATATCGATTATTCGAACGGCCATAACTTCTGCCTTGTTTAGATTTACGGGAGCCATAACCTGTCAAAACGAAGGCCTCGATGAGTTCTATGGTTTTGACAGCTTTCAGCCGTCAACGGATAGATTAATGCCCAAAAAGGACAACCCGAATCTCAATCGGGACTCGTAAGTTTTTTACCCTTCGTTTTTTTGACACGTGGATTTTTACGGTAAAACGGGATTACCGCAGCCCATCTTCGACTTCCCATCGCTGAAGAGTGGTGCACCATGGTACTGTTCCGTTTCAAATCCATGCACACATTTCTAAAAGTCGTACGGCACTGTTTCTCCATTTCGGACGGATGTTGCACCTTGCACCGTGGGTGTTGCACCCTGTAGATGTCGATTATTCGGACGGCAATAACTTCTGGCTCGTTTAGAGTTACGGGAGCCATAACCTGTCAAAACGAAGGCCTCGATGAGTTCTACGGCTTTGACAGCTTTCAGCCGTCAACGGATAGATTAATGCCCAAAAAGGAAAACCCGAATCTCAATCGGGTCTCGTAAGTTTTTTACCCTTCGTTTTTTCGACACGTGGATTTTTACGGTAAAACGGGACTACGGTGGCCCGTCTTTGACTTCTCATCGCTGGAGAGTGGTGCACCATGGTACTGTTCCGTTTCAAATCCATGCACGCATTTCTAAAAGTCATAGGCACTATTTCGCCATTTCGGACGGATATTGCACCTTGCACCGTGGATGTTGCACCCTGTAGATATCGATTATTCGGACGGCCATAACTTCTTGCTCGTTTAGAGTTACGGGAGCCATAACCTGTCAAAACGAAGACCTCGATGTGTTCTACGGCTTTAACAGCTTTCAGCCGTCAATGGATAGATTAATGCCCAAAAAGGACAACCCGAATCTCAATCGGGTCTCGTATGTTTTTTACCCTTTGTTTTTTCGACACGTGGATTTTTACGGTAAAACGGGAGTACGGTGACTGGTCTTCGACTTACCATCGCTGGAGAGTGGTGCACCATGGTACTGTTCCATTTCAAATCCATGCACGCATTTCTAAAAGTCATACGACACTGTTTCGCCATTTCGGACGGATGTTGCACCTTGCACCGTGGACGTTGCACCCTGTAGATATCGATTATTCGGATGGCCATAACTTCTGGCTTGTTTAGAGTTGCGGGAGCCATAACCTGTCAAAACGAAGGCCTCGATGAGTTCTACGGTTTCGATAGCTTTCAGCCGTCAACGGATAGATTAATGCCCAAAAAGGACAACCCGAATCTCAATCGGGACTCGTAAGTTTTTTACCCTTCGTTTTTTTGACACGTGGATTTTTACGGTAAAACGGGATTACCGTGGGCCATCTTCGACTTCCCATCGCTGAAGAGCGGTGCACCATGGTACTGTTCCGTTTCAAATCCATGCCCGCATTTTCAAAAGTCGTACGACACTGTTTCTCCATTTCGGACGGATATTGCACCTTGCACCGTGGGTGTTGCACCCTGTAGATGTCGATTATTCGGACGGCCATAACTTCTGGCTCGTTTAGAGTTACGAGAGCCATAACCTGTCAAAACGAAGGCCTCGATGAGTTCTACGGCTTTGACAGCTTTCAGCCGTCAACAGATAGATTAATGCCCAAAAAGGACAACCCGAATCTCAACCGGGTCTCGTAAGTTTTTTACCCTTCGTTTTTTCGATAGGTGGATTTTTACGGTAAAACGGGACTACCGTGGCCCGTCTTCGACTTCCCATCGCTGGAGAGTGGTGCACCATGGTACTGTTCCGTTTCAAATCTATGCATGCATTTCTAAAAGTCATACGGCACTGTTTCGCCATTTCGGACGGATATTGCACCTTGCACCGTGGATGTTGCACCCTGTAGATATCGATTATTCGGACGGCCATAACTTCTGGCTCGTTTAGAGTGACGGGAGCCATAACCTGTCAAAACGAAGACCTCGATGAGTTCTACGGCTTTGACAGCTTTCAGCCGTCAACGGATAGATTAATGCCCAAAAAGGACAACCCGAATCTCAATCGGGTCTCGTAAGTTTTTTACCCTTTGTTTTTTCGACACGTGGATTTTTACGGTAAAACGGGATTACGGTGACTGGTCTTCGACTTACCATCGCTGGAGAGTGGTGCACCATGGTACTGTCCCATTTCAAATCCATGCACGCATTTCTAAAAGTCGTACGACACTGTTTCGCCATTTCGGACGGATGTTGCACCTTGCACCATGGATGTTGCACCCTGTAGATATCGATTATTCGGATGGCCATAACTTCTGGCTTGTATAGAGTTACGGGAGCCATAACCTGTCAAAACGAAGGCCTCGATGAGTTCTACGGTTTTGACAGCTTTCAGCCGTCAACGGATAGATTAATGCCTAAAAAGGACAACCCGATTCTCAATCGGGTCTCGTAAGTTTTTTACCCTTCGTTTTTTTGACACGTGGATTTTTACGGTAAAACGGGACTACCGTGGCCCATCTTCGAATTTCCGTCGCTGAAGAGTGGTGCACCATGGTACTGTTCCGTTTCAAATCCACGCACGCATTTCTAAAAGTCGTACGACACTGTTTCTCCATTTCGGACGGATGTTGCACCTTGCACCGTGGGTGTTGCACCCTGTAGATGTCGATTATTCGGACGGCCATAATTTCTGGCTCGTTTAGAGTTACGGGAGCCATAACCTGTCAAAACGAAGGCCTCGATGAGTTCTACGACTTTGACAGCTTTCAGCCGTCAACGAATAGATTAATGCCCAAAAAGGACAACCCGAATCTCAAGCGGGTCTCGTAAGTTTTTTACCCTTCGTTTTTTCGACACGTGGATTTTTACGGTAAAACGGGACTACCGTGGCCCGTCTTCGACTTCCCATCGCTGGAGAGTGGTGCACCATGGTACTGTTCCGTTTCAAATCCATGCACGCATTTCTAAAAGTCATACGGCACTGTTTCGCCATTTCGGACGGATATTTCACCTTGCACCGTGGATGTTGCACCCTGTAGATATCGATTATTCGGACGGCCATAACTTCTGGCTCGTTTAGAGTTACGGGAGCCATAACCTGTCAAAACGAAGATCTCAATGAGTTCTACGGCTTTGACGGCTTTCAGCCGTCAACGGATATATTAATGCCCAAAAAGGACAACCCGAATCTCACTCGGGTCTCTTAAGTTTTTTACCCTTCGTTTTTTCGACACGTGGATTTTTACGGTAAAACGGGATTACGGTGGCTGGTCTTCGATTTACCATCGCTGGAGAGTGGTGCACCATGGTACTGTTCCATTTCAAATCCATGCACGCATTTCTAAAAGTCGTACGGCACTGTTTCGCCATTTCGGACGGATGTTGCACCTTGCACCGTGGATGTTGCACCCTGTAGATATCGATTATTCGGACGGCCATAACTTCTGGCTTGTTTAGAGTTACGGGAGCCATAACCTATCAAAACGAAGGCCTCGTTGAGTTCTACGATTTTGACAGCTTTCAGCCGTGAACGGATAGATTAATGCCCAAAAAGGACAGCCCGAATCTCAATCGGGTCTCGTAAGTTTTTTACCCTTCGTTTTTTTGACACGTGGATTTTTACGGTAAAACGGGATTACCGTGGCCCATCTTCGACTTCCCATCGCTGAAGAGTGGTGCACCATGGTACTTGTTCCGTTTTAAATCCATGCACGCATTTCTAAAAGTCGTACGGCACAGTTTCGCCATTTCGGACGGATGTTGCACCTTGCACCGTGGATGTTGCACCCTGTAGATATCGATTATTCGGACGGCTATAACTTCTGGCTCGTTTAGAGTTACGGGAGCCATAACCTGTCAAAACGAAGGCCTCGATGAGTTCTACAGCTTTGACAGCTTTCAGCCGTCAACGGATAGATTAATGCCTAAAAAGGACAACCCGATTCTCAATCGGGTCTCGTAAGTTTTTTACCCTTCGTTTTTTTGACACGTGGATTTTTACGGTAAAACGGGACTACCGTGGCGCATCTTCGAATTTCCGTCGCTGAAGAGTGGTGCACCATGGTACTGTTCCGTTTCAAATCCACGCACGCATTTCTAAAAGTCGTACGACACTGTTTCTCCGTTTCGGACGGATGTTGCACCTTGCACCGTGGGTGTTGCACCCTGTAGATGTCGATTATTCGGACGGCCATAATTTCTGGCTCGTTTAGAGTTACGGGAGCCATAACCTGTCAAAACGAAGGCCTCGATGAGTTCTACGACTTTGACAGCTTTCAGCCGTCAACGGATAGATTAATGCCCAAAAAGGACAACCCGAATCTCAAGCGGGTCTCGTAAGTTTTTTACCCTTCGTTTTTTCGACACGTGGATTTTTACGGTAAAACGGGACTACGGTGGCCCGTCTTTGACTTCTCATCGCTGGAGAGTGGTGCACCATGGTACTGTTCCGTTTCAAATCCATGCACGCATTTCTAAAAGTCATAGGCACTATTTCGCCATTTCGGACGGATATTGCACCTTGCACCGTGGATGTTGCACCCTGTAGATATCGATTATTCGGACGGCCATAACTTCTTGCTCGTTTAGAGTTACGGGAGCCATAACCTGTCAAAACGAAGACTTCGATGTGTTCTACGGCTTTAACAGCTTTCAGCCGTCAATGGATAGATTAATGCCCAAAAAGGACAACCCGAATCTCAATCGGGTCTCGTATGTTTTTTACCCTTTGTTTTTTCGACACGTGGATTTTTACGGTAAAACGGGAGTACGGTGACTGGTCTTCGACTTACCATCGCTGGAGAGTGGTGCACCATGGTACTGTTCCATTTCAAATCCATGCACGCATTTCTAAAAGTCATACGACACTGTTTCGCCATTTCGGACGGATGTTGCACCTTGCACCGTGGACGTTGCACCCTGTAGATATCGATTATTCGGATGGCCATAACTTCTGGCTTGTTTAGAGTTGCGGGAGCCATAACCTGTCAAAACGAAGGCCTCGATGAGTTCTACGGTTTCGATAGCTTTCAGCCGTCAACGGATAGATTAATGCCCAAAAAGGACAACCCGAATCTCAATCGGGACTCGTAAGTTTTTTACCCTTCGTTTTTTTGACACGTGGATTTTTACGGTAAAACGGGATTACCGTGGGCCATCTTCGACTTCCCATCGCTGAAGAGCGGTGCACCATGGTACTGTTCCGTTTCAAATCCATGCCCGCATTTTCAAAAGTCGTACGACACTGTTTCTCCATTTCGGACGGATATTGCACCTTGCACCGTGGGTGTTGCACCCTGTAGATGTCGATTATTCGGACGGCCATAACTTCTGGCTCGTTTAGAGTTACGAGAGCCATAACCTGTCAAAACGAAGGCCTCGATGAGTTCTACGGCTTTGACAGCTTTCAGCCGTCAACAGATAGATTAATGCCCAAAAAGGACAACCCGAATCTCAACCGGGTCTCGTAAGTTTTTTACCCTTCGTTTTTTCGATAGGTGGATTTTTACGGTAAAACGGGACTACCGTGGCCCGTCTTCGACTTCCCATCGCTGGAGAGTGGTGCACCATGGTACTGTTCCGTTTCAAATCTATGCATGCATTTCTAAAAGTCATACGGCACTTTTTCGCCATTTCGGACGGATATTGCACCTTGCACCGTGGATGTTGCACCCTGTAGATATCGATTATTCGGACGGCCATAACTTCTGGCTCGTTTAGAGTGACGGGAGTCATAACCTGTCAAAACGAAGACCTCGATGAGTTCTACGGCTTTGACAGCTTTCAGCCGTCAACGGATAGATTAATGCCCAAAAAGGACAACCCGAATCTCAATCGGGTCTCGTAAGTTTTTTACCCTTTGTTTTTTCGACACGTGGATTTTTACGGTAAAACGGGATTACGGTGACTGGTCTTCGACTTACCATCGCTGGAGAGTGGTGCACCATGGTACTGTCCCATTTCAAATCCATGCACGCATTTCTAAAAGTCGTACGACACTGTTTCGCCATTTCGGACGGATGTTGCACCTTGCACCGTGGATGTTGCACCCTGTAGATATCGATTATTCGGATGGCCATAACTTCTGGCTTGTATAGAGTTACGGGAGCCATAACCTGTCAAAACGAAGGCCTCGATGAGTTCTACGGTTTTGACAGCTTTCAGCCGTCAACGGATAGATTAATGCCTAAAAAGGACAACCCGATTCTCAATCGGGTCTCGTAAGTTTTTTACCCTTCGTTTTTTTGACACGTGGATTTTTACGGTAAAACGGGACTACCGTGGCCCATCTTCGAATTTCCGTCGCTGAAGAGTGGTGCACCATGGTACTGTTCCGTTTCAAATCCACGCACGCATTTCTAAAAGTCGTACGACACTGTTTCTCCATTTCGGACGGATGTTGCACCTTGCACCGTGGGTGTTGCACCCTGTAGATGTCGATTATTCGGACGGCCATAATTTCTGGCTCGTTTAGAGTTACGGGAGCCATAACCTGTCAAAACGAAGGCCTCGATGAGTTCTACGACTTTGACAGCTTTCAGCCGTCAACGAATAGATTAATGCCCAAAAAGGACAACCCGAATCTCAAGCGGGTCTCGTAAGTTTTTTACCCTTCGTTTTTTCGACACGTGGATTTTTACGGTAAAACGGGACTACCGTGGCCCGTCTTCGACTTCCCATCGCTGGAGAGTGGTGCACCATGGTACTGTTCCGTTTCAAATCCATGCACGCATTTCTAAAAGTCATACGGCACTGTTTCGCCATTTCGGACGGATATTTCACCTTGCATCGTGGATGTTGCACCCTGTAGATATCGATTATTCGGACGGCCATAACTTCTGGCTCGTTTAGAGTTACGGGAGCCATAACCTGTCAAAACGAAGATCTCAATGAGTTCTACGGCTTTGACGGCTTTCAGCCGTCAACGGATATATTAATGCCCAAAAAGGACAACCCGAATCTCACTCGGGTCTCTTAAGTTTTTTACCCTTCGTTTTTTCGACACGTGGATTTTTACGGTAAAACGGGATTACGGTGGCTGGTCTTCGATTTACCATCGCTGGAGAGTGGTGCACCATGGTACTGTTCCATTTCAAATCCATGCACGCATTTCTAAAAGTCGTACGGCACTGTTTCGCCATTTCGGACGGATGTTGCACCTTGCACCGTGGATGTTGCACCCTGTAGATATCGATTATTCGGACGGCCATAACTTCTGGCTTGTTTAGAGTTACGGGAGCCATAACCTATCAAAACGAAGGCCTCATTGAGTTCTACGATTTTGACAGCTTTCAGCCGTGAACGGATAGATTAATGCCCAAAAAGGACAGCCCGAATCTCAATCGGGTCTCGTAAGTTTTTTACCCTTCGTTTTTTTGACACGTGGATTTTTACGGTAAAACGGGATTACCGTGGCCCATCTTCGACTTCCCATCGCTGAAGAGTGGTGCACCATGGTACTTGTTCCGTTTTAAATCCATGCACGCATTTCTAAAAGTCGTACGGCACAGTTTCGCCATTTCGGACGGATGTTGCACTTTGCACCGTGGATGTTGCACCCTGTAGATATCGATTATTCGGACGGCTATAACTTCTGGCTCGTTTAGAGTTACGGGAGCCATAACCTGTCAAAACGAAGGCCTCGATGAGTTCTACAGCTTTGACAGCTTTCAGCCGTCAACGGATAGATTAATGCCTAAAAAGGACAACCCGATTCTCAATCGGGTCTCGTAAGTTTTTTACCCTTCGTTTTTTTGACACGTGGATTTTTACGGTAAAACGGGACTACCGTGGCGCATCTTCGAATTTCCGTCGCTGAAGAGTGGTGCACCATGGTACTGTTCCGTTTCAAATCCACGCACGCATTTCTAAAAGTCGTACGACACTGTTTCTCCGTTTCGGACGGATGTTGCACCTTGCACCGTGGGTGTTGCACCCTGTAGATGTCGATTATTCGGACGGCCATAATTTCTGGCTCGTTTAGAGTTACGGGAGCCATAACCTGTCAAAACGAAGGCCTCGATGAGTTCTACGACTTTGACTGCTTTCAGCCGTCAACGGATAGATTAATGCCCAAAAAGGACAACCCGAATCTCAAGCGGGTCTCGTAAGTTTTTTACCCTTCGTTTTTTCGACACGTGGATTTTTACGGTAAAACGGGACTACCGTGGCCCGTCTTCGACTTCCCATCGCTGGAGAGTGGTGCACCATGGTACTGTTCCATTTCAAATCCATGCACGCATTTCTAAAAGTCATACGGCACTGTTTCGCCATTTCGGACGGATATTTCACCTTGCACCGTGGATGTTGCACCCTGTAGATATCGATTATTCGGACGGCCATAACTTCTGGCTCGTTTAGAGTTACGGGAGCCATAACCTGTCAAAACGAAGATCTCGATGAGTTCTACGGCTTTGACGGCTTTCAGCCGTCAACGGATATATTAATGCCCAAAAAGGACAACCCGAATCTCACTCGGGTCTCTTAAGTTTTTTACCCTTCGTTTTTTCGACACGTGGATTTTTACGGTAAAACGGGATTACGGTGGCTGGTCTTCGATTTACCATCGCCGGAGAGTGGTGCACCATGGTACTGTTCCATTTCAAATCCATGCACGCATTTCTAAAAGTCGTACGGCACTGTTTCGCCATTTCGGACGGATGTTGCACCTTGCACCGTGGATGTTGCACCCTGTAGATATCGATTATTCGGACGGCCATAACTTCTGGCTTGTTTAGAGTTACGGGAGCCATAACCTATCAAAACGAAGGCCTCGTTGAGTTCTACGATTTTGACAGCTTTCAGCCGTGAACGGATAGATTAATGCCCAAAAAGGACAGCCCGAATCTCAATCGGGTCTCGTAAGTTTTTTACCCTTCGTTTTTTTGACACGTGGATTTTTACGGTAAAACGGGATTACCGTGGCCCATCTTCGACTTCCCATCGCTGAAGAGTGGTGCACCATGGTACTTGTTCCGTTTCAAATCCATGCACGCATTTCTAAAAGTCGTACGGCACAGTTTCGCCATTTCGGACGGATGTTGCACCTTGCACCGTGGATGTTGCACCCTGTAGATATCGATTATTCGGACGGCTATAACTTCTGGCTCGTTTAGAGTTACGGGAGCCATAACCTGTCAAAACGAAGGCCTCGATGAGTTCTACAGCTTTGACAGCTTTCAGCCATCAACGGATAGATTAATGCCCAGAAAGGACAACCCGAATCTCAATCGGGTCTCGTAAGTTTTTTACCCTTCGTTTTTTCGACACGTGGATTTTTACGGTAAAACGGGTTACCGTGGCCCGTCTTCGACTTCCCAACGCTGGAGAGTGGTGCACCATGGTACTGTTCCGTTTCTAATCCATGCACGCATTTCTAAAAGTCATACGGCACTGTTTCGCCATTTCGGACGTATGTTGCACCTTGCACCGTGGATGTTGCACCCAGTAGATATCGATTATTCGGACGGCCATAACTTCTGGCTCGTTTAGAGTTACGGGAGCCATAACCTGTCAAAATGAAGGCCTCGATGAGTTCTACAGCTTTGACAGCTTTCAGCCGTCAACGGATAGATTAATGCCCAAAAAGGACAACCCGAATCTCAATCGGGTCTCGTAAGTTTTTTACGCTCCGTTTTTTCGACACGTGGATTTTTACGGTAAAACGGGATTACCGTGGCCCATCTTCGACTTACCATCGCTGGAGAGTGGTGCACCATGGTACTGTTCCATTTCAAATCCATGCACGCATTTCTAAAAGTCGTACGGCACTGTTTCGCCATTTCGGACGGATGTTGCACCTTGCACCGTGGATGTTGCACCCTGTAGATATCGATTATTCGGACGACCATAACTTCTGGCTTATTTAGAGTTACGGGAGCCATAACCGGTCAAAACGAAGGCCTCGATGAGTTCTACGGTTTTGACAGCTTTCAGCCGTCAACGGATAGATTAGTGCCCAAAAAGGACAACCCGAAAGTCAATCGGGTCTCGTAAGTTTTTTACCCTTCGTTTTTTTGACACGTGGATTTTTACGGTTAAACGGGATTACCGTGGCCCATCTTCGACTTCCCATCGCTGAAGAGTGGTGCACCATGGTACTGTTCCGTTTCAAATCCATGCACGCATTTCTAAAAGTCGTACGGCACTGTTTCTCCATTTCGGACGGATGTTGCACCTTGCTCCGTGGGTGTTGCACCCTGTAGATGTCGATTATTCGGACGGCCATAACTTCTGGCTCGTTTTGGAGTTACGGGAGCCATAACCTGTCAAAACGAAGGCCTCGATGAGTTCAACGGCTTTGACAGCTTTCAGCCGTCAACGTATAGATTAATGCCCAAAAAGGACAACCCGAATCTCTATCGGGTCTCGTAAGTTTTTTACCCTTCGTTTTTTCGACACGTGGATTTTTACGGTAAAACGGGACTACCGTGGCCCGTCTTCGACTTCCCATCGCTGGAGAGTGGTGCACCATCGTACTGTTCCGTTTCAAATCCATGCACGCATTTCTAAAAGTCATACGGCAGTGTTTCGCCATTTCGGACGGTTATTGCACTTGCACCGTGGATGTTGCACCCTGTAGATATCGATTATTCGGACGGCCATAACTACTGGCTCGTTTAGAGTTACGCGAGCCATAACCTGTCAAAACGAAGACCTCGATGAGTTCTACGGCTTTGACAGCTTTCAGCCATCAATGGATAGATTAATGCCCAAAAAGGATAACCCGAATCTCAATCGGGTCTCGTAAGTTTTTCACCCTTTGTTTTTTCGACACGTGGATTTTTACGGTAAAACGGGATTACGGTGGCCGGTCTTCGATTTACCATCGCTGGAGAGTGGTGCACCATGGTACTGTTCCATTTCAAATCCATGCACGCATTTCTAAAAGTCGTACGACACTTTTTCGCCATTTCGGACGGATGTTGCACCATGCACCGTGGATGTTGCACCCTGTAGATATCGATTATTCGGACGGCCATAACTTCCGGCTTGTTTAGAGTTACGGGAGCCATAACCTGTCAAAACGAAGGCCTCGATGAGTTCTACGGCTTTGACGGCTTTCATCCGTCAACGGATAGATTAATGCCCAAAAAGGACAGCTTGAATCTCAAATCGGGTCTCGTAATTTTTTTACACTTCGTTTTTTTGACAAGTGGATTTTTACGGTAAAACGGGATTACCGTGGCCCTTCTTCAACTTCCCATCGCTGAAGAGTGGTGCACCATGGTACTTGTTCCGTTTCAAATCCATGCACGCATTTCTAAAAGTCGTACGGCACTGTTTCGCCATTTCGGACGGGTGTTGCACCTTGCACCGTGGATGTTGCACCCTATAGATATCGATTATTCGGACGGCTATAACTTCTGGCTCGTTTAGAGTTACGGGAGCCATAACCTGTCAAAACGAAGGCCTCGATGAGTTCTACGGCTTTGATAGCTTTCAGCCATCAACGGATAGATTAATGCCCAAAAAGGACAACCCGAATCTCAATCGGGTCTCGTAAGTTTTTTACCCTTCGTTTTTTCGACACGTGGATTTTTACGGTAAAACGGGATTACCGTGGCCCGTCTTCGACTTCCCAATGCTAGACAGTGGTGCACCATGGTACTGTTCCGTTTCAAATCCATGCATACATTTCTAAAAGTCGTACGGCACTGTTTCGCCATTTCGGACGGATGTTGCACCTTGCACCATGGATGTTGCACCCAGTAGATATCGATTATTCGGACGACCATAACTTCTGGCTCGTTTAGAGTTACGGGAGCCATAACCAGTCAAAATGAAGGCCTCGATGATTTCTACGGCTTTGACAGCTTTCAGCCGTCAACGGATCGATTAATGCCCAAAAAGGACAACCCGAATCTCAATCGGGTCTCGTAAGTTTTTACCCATCGTCTTTTCGACACGTGGATTTTTACGGTAAAACGGGATTACCGTGGCCCGTCTTCGACTTCCCATCGCTGAAGAGTGGTGCACCATGGTACTGTTCCGTTTCGAATCCATGCATGCATTCCTAAAAGTCGTACGGCACTGTTTCGCCATTTCGGACGGATGTTGCACCTTGCACCGTGGATGTTGCACCCTGTAGATATCGATTATTCGGACGGCCATAACTTCTGGCTTGTTTAGAGTTACGGGAGCCATAACCTGTCAAAACGAAGGCCTCAATGAGTTCTACAATTTTGATAGCTTTCAGCCGTCAACGGGTAGATTAATGCCCAAAAAGGACAACCCGAATCTCAATCGGGTCTCGTAAGTTTTTTACCCTTCGTTTTTTTGACACGTGGATTTTTACGGTAAAACGGGATTACCGTGGCCCATCTTCGACTTCCCATCGCTGAAGAGTGGTGCACCATGGTACTTGTTCCGTTTCAAATCCATGCACGCATTTCTAAGAGTCGTACGCCACTGTTTCGCAATTTCGGACGGATGTTGCACCTTGCACCGTGGATGTTGCACCCTGTAGATATCGATTATTCGGACGGCAATAACTTCTGGCTCGTTTAGAGTTACGGGAGCCATTACCTTTCAAAGCGAAGGCCTCGATGAGTTCTACGGCTTTGACAGCTTTCAGCCTTCAACGGATAGATTAATGCCCAAAAAGGACAACCCGAATCTCAATCGGGTCTCGTAAGTTTTTTACCCTTCGTTTTTTCGACACGTGGATTTTTATGGTAAAACGGGATTACTTTGGCCCGTCTTCGACTTCCCAACGCTGGAGAGTGGTGAACCATGGTACTGTTCCGTTTCAATTCCATGCACGCATTTCTAAAAGTCGTACGGCACTGTTTCGCCATTTCGGACGGATATTGCACCTTGCACCGTGGATGTTGCACCCAGTAGATATCGATTATTCGGACGGCCATAACTTTTGGCTCGTTTAGAGTTACGGGAGCCATAACCTGTCAAAACGAAGGCCTCGATGAGTTCTACGGCTTTGACAGCTTTCAGCCATCAACGGATAGATTAATGCCCAAAAAGGACAACCCGAATCTCAATCGGGTCTCGTAAGTTTTTTACCCATCGTTTTTTCGACACGTGGATTTTTACGGTTAAACGGGATTACCGTGGCCCATCTTCGACTTCCCATCGCTGAAGAGTGGTGCACCACGGTACTGTTCCATTTCAAATCCATGCACGCATTTCTAAAACTCGTACGGCACTGTTTCTCCATTTCGGACGGATGTTGCACCTTGCACCGTGGGTGTTGCACCCCGTAGATGTCGATTATTCGGACGACCATAACTTCTGGCTCGTTTAGAGTTACGGGAGCCATAACCTGTCAAAACGAAGGCCTCGATGTGTTCTACGACTTTGACAGCTTTCAGCCGTCAACGTATAGATTAATGCCCAAAAAGGACAACCCGAATCTCAATCGGGTCTCGTAAGTTTTTTACCCTTCGTTTTTTCGACACGTGGATTTTTACGGTAAAACGGGACTACCGTGGCCCGTCTTCGACTTCCCATCGCTGGAGAGTGGTGCACCATCGTACTGTTCCATTTAAAATCCATGCACGCATTTCCAAAAGTCATACGGCAGTGTTTCGCCATTTCGGACGGATATTGCACCTTGCACCGTGGATGTTGCACCCTGTAGATATCGATTATTCGGACGGCCATAACTACTGGCTTCTTTAGACTTACGGGAGCCATAACCTGTCACAACGAAGAGCTCGATGAGTTCTACGGCTTTGACAGCTTTGAGCCGTCAACGGATAGATTAATGCCCAAAAAGGATAACCCGAATCTCAATCGGGTCTCGTAACTTTTTTACCCTTTGTTTTTTCGACACGTGGATTTTTACGGTAAAACGGGATTACGGTGGCTGGTCTTCGATTTTCCATCGCTGGAGAGTGGTGCACCATGGTACTGTTCCATTTCAAATCCATGCACGCATTTCTAAAAGTCGTACGGCACTTTTTCGCCATTTCGGACGGATGTTGCACCTTGCACCGTGGATGTTGCACCCTGTAGATATTGATTATTCGGACGGCCATAACTTCTGGCTTGTTTAGAGTTACGGGAGCCATAACCTGTCAAAACGAAGGCCTCGATGAGTTCTACGGCTTTGACGGCTTTCAGCCGTCAACGGATAGATTAATGCCCAAAAAGGACAACTTGAATCTCAAATCGGGTCTCGTAATTTTTTTACACTTCGTTTTTTTGACACGTGGATTTTTACGGTAAAACGGGATTACCGTGGCCCTTCTTCAACTTCCCATCGCTGAAGAGTGGTGCACCATGGTACTTGTTCCGTTTCAAATCCATGCACGCATTTCTAAAAGTCGTACGGCACTGTTTCGCCATTTCGGACGGGTGTTGCACCTTGCACCGTGGATGTTGCACCCTATAGATATCGATTATTCGGAGGGCTATAACTTCCGGCTCGTTTAGAGTTACGGGAGCCATAACCTGTCAAAACGAAGGCCTCGATGAGTTCTACGGCTTTGATAGCTTTCAGCCATCAACGGATAGATTAATGCCCAAAAAGGACAACCCGAATCTCAATCGGGTCTCGTAAGTTTTTTACCCTTCGTTTTTTCGACACGTGGATTTTTACGGTAAAACGGGATTACCGTGGCCCGTCTTCGACTTCCCAATGCTGGACAGTGGTGCACCATGGTACTGTTCCGTTTCAAATCCATGCATGCATTTCTAAAAGTCGTACGGCACTGTTTCGCCATTTCGGACGGATGTTGCACCTTGCACCATGGATGTTGCACCCAGTAGATATCGATTATTCGGACGGCCATAACTTCTGGCTCGTTTAGAGTTACGGGAGCCATAACCTGTCAAAATGAAGGCCTCGATGATTTCTACGGCTTTGACAGCTTTCAGCCGTCAACGGATCGATTAATGCCCAAAAAGGACAACCCGAATCTCAATCGGGTCTCGTAAGTTTTTTACCCATCGTCTTTTCGACACGTGGATTTTTACGGTAAAACGGGATTACCGTGGCCCGTCTTCGACTTCCCATCGCTGAAGAGTGGTGCACCATGGTACTGTTCCGTTTCGAATCCATGCATGCATTCCTAAAAGTCGTACGGCACTGTTTCGCCATTTCGGACGGATGTTGCACCTTGCACCGTGGATGTTGCACCCTGTAGATATCGATTATTCGGACGGCCATAACTTCTGGCTTGTTTAGAGTTACGGGAGCCATAACCTGTCAAAACGGAGGCCTCAATGAGTTCTACAATTTTGATAGCTTTCAGCCGTCAACGGGTAGATTAATGCCCAAAAAGGACAACCCGAATCTCAATCGGGTCTCGTAAGCTTTTTACCCTTCGTTTTTTTGACACGTGGATTTTTACGGTAAAACGGGATTACCGTGGCCCATCTTCGACTTCCCATCGCTGAAGAGTGGTGCACCATGGTACTTGTTCCGTTTCAAATCCATGCACGCATTTCTAAGAGTCGTACGACACTGTTTCGCAATTTCGGACGGATGTTGCACCTTGCACCGTGGATGTTGCACCCTGTAGATATCGATTATTCGGACGGCGATAACTTCTGGCTCGTTTAGAGTTACGGGAGCCATTACCTTTCAAAGCGAAGGCCTCGATGAGTTCTACGGCTTTGACAGCTTTCAGCCATCAACGGATAGATTAATGCCCAAAAAGGACAACCCGAATCTCAATCGGGTCTCGTAAGTTTTTTACCCTTCGTTTTTTCGACACGTGGATTTTTACGGTAAAACGGGATTACCGCGGCCCGTCTTCGACTTCCCATCGCTGGAGAGTGGTGCACCATGGTACTGTTCCGTTTCGAATCCATGCACGCATTCCTAAAAGTCGTACGGCACTGTTTCGCCATTTCGGACGGATGTTGCACCTTGCACCGTGGATGTTGCACCCTGTAGATATCGATTATTCGGACGGCCATAACTTCTGGCTTGTTTAGAGTTACGGAAGCCATAACCTGTCGAAACGAAGGCCTCGACGAGTTCTACGATTTTGACAGCTTTCAGCCGTCAACGGGTTGATTAATGCCCAAAAAGGACAACCCGAATCTCAATCGGGTCTCGTAAGTTTTTTACCCTTCGTTTTTTTGACACGTGGATTTTTACGGTAAAACGGGATTACCGTGGCCCATCTTCGACTTCCCATTGCTGAAGAGTGGTGCACCATGGTACTTGTTCCGTTTCAAATCCATGCACGCATTTCTAAAAGTCGTATGGCACTGTTTCGCCATTTCGGACGGATGTTGCACCTTGCACCGTGGATGTTGCACCCTGTAGATATTGATTATTCAGACGGCTATAACTTCTGGCTCGTTTAGAGTTACGGGAGCCATTACCTTTCAAAACGAAGGCCTCGATGAGTTCTACGGCTTTGACAGCTTTCAGCCATTAACGGATAGATTAATGCCCAAAAAGGACAACCCGAATCTCAATCGGGTCTCGTAAGTTTTTTACCCTTCGTTTTTTCGACACGTGGATTTTTACGGTAAAACGGGATTACCGTGGCCCGTCTTCGACTTCCCAACGCTAGAGAGTGGTGAACCATGGTACTGTTCCGTTTCAAATCCTTGCACGCATTTCTAAAAGTCGTACGGCACTGTTTCGCCATTTCAGACGGATATTGCACCTTGCACCGTGGATGTTGCACCCAGTAGATATCGATTATTCGGACGGCCATATCTTCTGGCTCGTTTAGAGTTACGGGAGCCATAACCTGTCAAAACGAAGGCCTCGATGAGTTCTACGGCTTTGACAGCTTTCAGCCATCAACGGATAGATTAATGCCCAAAAAGGACAACCCAAATCTCAATCGGGTCTCGTAAGTTTTTTACCCATCGTTTTTTCGACACGTGGATTTTTACGGTTAAACGGGATTACGGTGCCCCGTCTTCGACTTTCCATCGCTGAAGAGTGGTGCACCATGGTACTGTTCCGTTTCAAATCCATGCACGCATTTCTAAAGGTCGTACGGCACTGTTTCGCCATTTCGGACGGATGTTGCACCTTGCACCGTGGATGTTGCACCTTGTAGATATCGATTATTCGGACGGCCATAACTTCTGGCTCGTTTAGAGTTACGGGAGCCATAACCTGTCAAAACGAAGGCCTCGATAAGTTCTACGGCTTTAATGGCTTTCAGCCGTCAACGGATAGATTAATGCCGAAAAAGGACAACCCGAATCTCAATCGGGTCTCGTAAGGTTTTTACCCTTCGTTTTTTCGACACGTGGATTTTTACGGTAAAACGGGATTACGGTGGCTGGTCTTCGATTTACCATCGCGGGAGAGTGGTGCACCATGGTACTGTTCCGTTTCAAATCCATGCACGCATTTCTAATGGTCGTACGACACTGTTTCGCCATTTCGGATGGATGTTGCACCTTGCACCGTGGATGTTGCACCCTGTAGATATCGATTATTCAGACGGCCATAACTTCTGGCTCGTTTACAGTTACGGGAGCCATAACCTGTCAAAACGAAGGCCTCGATGAGTTCTACGGCTTTGACAGCTTTCAGCCATCAACGGATAGATTAATGCCCAAAAAGGACAACCCGAATCTCAATCTGGTCTCGTAAGTTTTTTACCCTTCGTTTTTTCGACACGTGGATTTTAACGGTAAAACGGGATTACCGTGGCCCGTCTTCGACTTTCCATCGCTGGAGAGTGGTGCACCATGGTACTTTTCCATTTCAAATCCATGCACGCATTTCTAAAAGTCGTACGGCACTGTTTCTCCATTTCGGACGGATGTTGCACCTTGCACCGTGGATGTTGCATCCTGTAGATGTCGATTATTCGGACGGCCATAACTTCTGGCTCGTTTAGAGTTACGGGAGCCATAACCTGTCAAAACGAAGGCCTCGATGAGTTCTACGGCTTTGACAGCTTTCAGCCGTCAACGGATAGATTAATGCCCAAAAAGGACAACCCGAATCTCAATCGGGTCTCGTAAGTTTTTTACCCTTGTTTTTTCGACCCGTGGATTTTTACGGTAAAACGGGACTACCGTGGCCCGTCTTCGACTTTCCATCGCTGGAGAGTGGTGCACCATGGTACTGTTCCATTTCAAATCCATGCACGCATTTCTAAAAGTCATACGGCACTGTTTCGCCATTTCGGACGGATATTGCACCTTGCACCGTGGATGTTGCACCCTGTAGATATCGATTATTCAGACGGCCAAAACTTCTGGCTCGTTTAGAGTTACGGGAGCCATTACCTGTCAAAACGAAGACCTCGATGAGATCTACGGCTTTGACAGCTTTTAGCTGTCAATAGATAGATTAGTGACCAAAAAGGACAACCCGAATCTCAATCTGGTCTCGTAAGTTTTTTACCCTTCGTTTTTTCGACTCGTGGATTTTTACGGTAAAACGGGATTACTGTGGTTGGTCTTCGATTTACCATCGCTGGAGAGTGGTGCACCATGGTACTGTTCCGTTTCAAATCCATGCACGCATTTCTAAAATTCGTACGGCACTGTTTCGCCATTTCGGACGGATGTTGCACCTTGCACCGTCGATGTTGCACCCTGTAGATATCGATTATTCGGACGACCATAACTTCTGGCTCGTTTAGAGTTACGGGAGCCATAACCTGTCAAAACGAAGGTCTCGATGAGTTCTACGGCTTTGACAGCTTACAGCCATCAACGGATAGATTAATTCCCAAAAAGGACAAACCGAATCTCTATCGGGTCTCGTAAGTTTTTTACCCTTCATTTTTTCGACACGTGGATTTTTACGGTAAAACGGGATTACCGTGGCCCGTCTTCGACTTCCCAACGCTGGAGAGTGGTGCACCATGGTACTGTTCCGTTTCAAATCCATGCACGCATTTCTAAAAGTCGTACGACACTGTTTCGCCATTTCGGACGGATGTTGCACCTTGCACCGTGGATGTTGCACCCAGTAGATATCGATTATTCGGACGGCCATAACTTCTGGCTCGTTTAGAGTTACGGGAGCCATAACCTGTCAAAACGAAGGCCTCGATGAGTTCTACGGCTTTGACAGCTTTCAGCCATCAACGGATAGAGTAATGCCCAAAAAGGACAACCTGAATCTCAATCGGGTCTCGTAAGTTTTTTACCCTTCGTTTTTTCGACACGTGGATTTTTACGGCAAAACGGGGTTACGGTGGCTGGTCTTCGATTTACCATCGCTGGAGAGTGGTGCACCATGGTACTGTTCCATTTCAAATCCATGCACGCATTTCCAAAAGTCGTACGGCACTGTTTCGCCATGTTGGACGGATGTTGCATCTTGCACCGTGGATGTTGCACCCTGTAGATATAGATTATTCGGACGACCATAACTTCTGGCTCGTTAAGAGTTACGGGAGTGATAACCTGTCAAAACGAAGGCCTCGATGAGTTCTACGGCTTTGATAGCTTTCAGCCGTCAACGGATAGATTAATGCCCAAAAAGGAGAACCCGAATCTCAATCGGGTCTCGTTAGTTTTTTACCCTTCGTTTTTTCGGCACGTGGATTTTTACGGTAAAACGGGATTACCGAGGCCCGTCTTTGACTTCCCATCGCTGAAGAGTGATGCACCATGGTACTGTTCCATTTCAAATCCATGCATGCATTTCTAAAAGTCGTACGGCACTGTTTCTCCATTTCGGACGGATGTTGCACCTTGCACCGTGGATGTTGCACCCTGTAGATATCGATTATTCGGACGGCCATAACTTCTGGCTCGTTTAGAGTTACGGGAGCCATAACCTGTCAAAACTAAGGCCTCGATGAGTTCTACGGCTTTGACGGCTTTCAGCCATCAACGGATAGATTAATGCCCAAAAAGGACAACCCGAATCTCAATCGGGTCTCGTAAGTCTTTTACCCTTCATTTTTTCGACACATGGATTTTTACGGTAAAACGGGATTATGGTGGCTGGTCTTCGATTTTCCATCGCTGGAGAGTGGTGCACCATGTTACTGTTCCGTTTCAAATCCATGCATGCATTTCTAAAAGTCGTACGGCACTGTTTCGCCATTTCGGATGGATGTTGCACCATGCACCGTGGATGTTGCACACTGTAGATATCGACTATTCGGACGGCCATAACTTCTGGCTCGTTTAGAATTACGTGAGCCATAACCTGTAAAAACGAAGGCCTTGATGAGTTCTATGATTTTGACAACTTTCAGCCGTCAACGGATAGATTAATGCCCAAAAAGGACAACCCGAATCTCAATCGGGTCTCGTAAGTTTTTTACCCTTCGTTTTTTTGACACGTGGATTTTTACGGTAAAACGGGAGTACCGTGGCCCATCTTCGACTTCCCATCGCTGAAGAGTAGTGCACCATGGTACTGTTCCGTTTCAAATCCATGCACGCATTTCTAAAAGTCGTACGGCACTGTTTCGCCATTTCGGACAGATGTTGCACCTTGCACCGTGGATGTTGCACCCTGTAGATATCGATTATTCGGACGGCCATAACTTCTGGCTCGTTTAGAGTTACAGGAGCCATAACCTGTCAAAACGAAGGCCTCGATGAGTTCTACGGCTTTGATGGCTTTCAGCCGTCAACGGATAGATTAATGCCCAAAAAGGACAACCCGAATCTCAATCGGGTCTCGTAAGTTTTTTACCCTTCGTTTTTTCGACACGTGGATTTTTACGGTAAAACGGGATTACGGTGGCCGGTCTTCGATTTACCATCCCTGGAGAGTGGTGCACCATGGTACTATTCTGTTTCAAATCCATGCACGCATTTACAAAAGTCGTACGGCACCGTTTCGCCATTTCGGATGGATGTTGCACCTTGCACCGTGGATGTTGCACCCTGTAGATATCGATTATTCGGACGGTCATAACTTCTGGCTCGTTTAGAGTTACGGGAGCCATAACCTGTCAAAACGAAGGCCTCGATGAGTTCTACGGTTTTGACAGCTTTCAGCCGTCAACGGACAGATTAATGCCCAAAAAGGACAACCCGAATCTCAATCGGGTCTCGTAAGTTTTTTACCCTTCGTTTTTTTGACACGTGGATTTTTACGGCAAAACGGGATTACCGTTGCCCATCTTCGACTTCCCATCGCTGAAGAGTGGTGCACCATTGTACTGTTCCATTTCAAATCCATGCATGCATTTCTAAAAGTCGTACGGCACTGTTTCGCCATTTCGGACGGATGTTGCACCTTGCACCGTGGATGTTGCATCCTGTAGATATCGATTATTCGGACGGCCATAACTTCTGGCTCGTTTAGAGTTACGGGAGCCATAACCTGTAAAAACGAAGGCCTCGATGAGTTCTACGGTTTTGACAGCTTTCAGCCGTCAACGGATAGATTAATGCCCAAAAAGGACAACCCGAATCTCAATCGGGTCTCGTAAGTTTTTTACCCTTCGTTTTTTCGACACGTGGATATTTATGGTAAAACGGGATTACCGTGGCCCGTCTTCGACTTCCCATCGCTGGAGAGTGGTGCACCATGGTACTGTTCCATTTCAAATCCATGGACGCATTTCTAAAGGTCGTACGGCACTGTTTCGCCATTTCGGACGGATGTTGCACCTTGCACCGTGGATGTTGCACCCTGTAGATATCGATTATTCGGACGGCCATAACTTCTGGCTCGGTTAGACTTACGGGAGCCATAACCTGTAAATATGAAGGCCTCGATGAGTTCTACGGTTTTGACAGCTTTCAGCCGTCAATGGATAGATTAATGCCCAAAAAGGACAACCCGAATCTCAATCGAGTCTCGTAAGTTTTTTACCCTTCGTTTTTTCGACACGTGGATTTTTACGGAAAAACGGGATTACGGTGGCTGGTCTTCGATTTACCATCGCTGGAGAGTGGTGCACCATGGTACTGTTCTGTTTCAAATCCATGCACGCATTTTCAAAAGTTGTACGGCACTCTTTCGCCATGTCTTACGGATGTTGCACCTTACACCGTGGATGTTGCACCCTGTAGATATAGATTATTCGGACGGCCATAACTTCTGGCTCGTTTAGAGTTACGGGAGCCATAACCTGTCAAAACGAAGGCCTCGATGAGTTCTATGGCTTTGATGGCTTTCAGCCATCAACGGATAGAGTAATGCCCAAAAAGGACAACCCGAATCTCAATCGGGTCTCGAAAGTTTTTTACCCTTCGTTTTTTCGACACGTGGATTTTTACGGTAAAACGGGATTACCGTGGCCCGTCTTCGACTTCCCAATGCTGGACAGTGGTGCACCATGGTACTGTTCCGTTTCATATCCATGCACGCATTTCCAAAAGTCGTACGGCACTGTTTCGCCATTTCGGACGGATGTTGCACCTTGCACCGTGGATGTTGCACCCTGTAGATATAGACTATTCGGACGGCCATAACTTCTGGCTCGTTAAGAGTTACGGGAGTCATAACCTGTCAAAACGAAGGCCTCGATGAGTTCTACGGCTTTGACAGCTTTCAGCCGTCAACGTATAGATTAATGCCCAAAAAGGAGAACCCGAATCTCAATCGGGTCTCGTAAGTTTTTTACCCTTCTTTTTTTCGGCACGTGGATTTTTACGGTTAAACGGGATTACCGTGGCCCGTCTTCGACTTCCCATCGCTGGAGAGTGATGCACCATGGTACTGTTCCGTTTCAAATCCATGCACGCATTTCTAAAAGTCGTACGGCGCTGTTTCTCCATTTCGGACAGATGTTGCACCTTGCAGCTTGGATGTTGCACCCTGTAGATATCGATTATTCGGACGACGATAACTTCTGGCTCGTTTAGATTTACGGGAGCCATAACCTGTCAAAACGAAGGCCTCGATGAGTTATACGGCTTTGACGGCTTTCAGCCGTCAACGGATAGATTAATGCCCAAAAAGGACAAACCGAATCTCAATCGGGTCTCGTAAGTCTTTTACCCTTCGTTTTTTCGACACGTGGATTTTTACGGTAAAACGGGATTACGGTGGCTGGTCTTCGATTTACCATCGCTGGGAGTGGTGCACCATGTTACTGTTCCGTTTCAAATCCATGCATGCATTTCTAAAAGTCGTACGACACTGTTTCGCCATTTCGGACGGATGTTGCACCTTGCTCCGTGGATGTTGCACACTGTAGATATCGATTATTCGGACGACCATAACTTCTGGCTCGTTTAGAATTATGTGAGCCATAACCTGTAAAAATGAAGGCCTCGACGAGTTCTACGATTTTGACAGCTTTCAGCCGTCAACTGATAGATTAATGCCCAAAAAGGACAACCCGAATCTCATTCGGGTCTCGTAAGTTTTTTACCCTTCGTTTTTTTGACACGTGGATTTTTACGGTAAAACGGGATTACCCAGGCCCATCTTCGACTTCCCATCGCTGAAGTGTGGTGCACCATGGTACTGTTCCGTTTCAAATCCATGCACGCATTTCTAAAAGTCGTACGGCACTGCTCGCCATTTCGGACAGATGTTGCACCTTGCACCGTGGATGTTGCACCCTGTAGATATCGATTAATCGGACGGCCATAACTTCTGGCTCGTTTAGAGTTACGGGAGCCACAACCTGTCAAAACGAAGGCCTCGATGAGTTCTACGGCTTTGACGGCTTTCAGCCGTCAACGGATAGATTAATGCCCAAAAAGGACAACCTGAATCTCAATCGGGTCTCGTAAGTTTTTTACCCTTCGTTTTTTCGACACGTGGATTTTTACGGTAAAACGGGATTACGGTGGCTGGTCTTCGATTTACCATCGCTGGAGAGTGGTGCGCGATGTTACTGTTCCGTTTCAAGTCCATGCACGCATTTATAAAAGTCGTACGGCACTGTTTCGCCATTTCGGACGGATGTTGCACCTTGCACCGTGGATGTTGCACCCTGTAGATATCGATTATTCGGACGGTCATAACTTGTGGCTCGTTTAGAGTTACGGGAGCCATAACCTGTCAAAACGAAGGCCTCGATGAGTTCTACGGTTTTGACAGCTTTCAGCCGTTAACGGATAGATTAATGCCCAAAAAAGACAACCCGAATCTCAATCGGGTCTCGTAAGTTTTTTACCCTTCGTTTTTTTGACACGTGGATTTTTACGGCAAAACGGGATTACCGTTGCCCATCTTCGACTTCCCATCGCTGAAGAGTGGTGCACCATGGTACTGTTCCATTTCAAATCCATGCACGCATTTCTAAAATTCGTACGGCACTGTTTCGCCATTTCGGACGGATGTTGCACCTTGCACTGTGGATGTTGCACCCTATAGATATCGATTATTCGGACGGCCATAACTTCTGGCTCGTTTAGAGTTACGGGAGTCATAACCTGTAAAAACGAAGGCCTCGATAAGTTCTACGGTTTTGACAGCTTTCAACCGTCAACGGATAGATTAATGCCCAAAAAGGACAACCCGAATCTCAATCGGGTCTCGTAAGTTTTTTACCCTTCGTTTTTTCGACACGTGGATATTTATGGCAAAACGGGATTACCGTGGCCCGTCTTTGACTTCCCATCGCTGGAGAGTGGTGCACCATGGTACTGTTCCATTTCAAATCCATGGACGCATTTCTAAAAGTCGTACGGCACTGTTTCGCCATTTCGGACGGATGTTGCACCTTGCACCGTGGATGTTGCACCCTGTAGATATCGATTATTCGGACGGCCATAACTTCTGGCTCGTTTAGAGTTACGGGAGCCATAACTTGTACAAACGAAGGCCTCGATGAGTTCTACGGTTTTGACAGCTTTCAGCCATCAACGGATAGATTAATGCCCAAAAAGGACAACCCGAATCTCAATTGGGTCTCGTAAGTTTTTTACCCTTCGTTTTTTCGACACGTGGTTTTTTACGGCAAAACGGGATTACGGTGGCTGGTCTTCGATTTACCATCGCTGAAGAGTGGTGCACCATGGTACTGTTCCGTTTCAAATCCATGCACGCATTTTCAAAAGTCGTACGGCACTGTTTCGCCATGTCGGACGGATGTTGCACCTTGCACCGTGGATGTTGCACCCTGTAGATATAGATTATTCGGACGGCCATAACTTCTGGCTCGTTTAGAGTTACGGGAGCCATAACCTGTAAAAACGAAGGCCTCGATGAGTTCTATGGATTTGATGGCTTTCAGCCATCAACGGATAGAGTAATGCACAAAAAGGACAACCCGAATCTCAATCGGGTCTCGTAAGTTTTTTACCCTTCGTTTTTTCGACACGTGGATTTTTACGGTAAAACGGGATTACCGTGGCCCGTCTTCGACTTCCCAATGCTGGACAGTGGTGCACCATGGTAATGTTCCGTTTCAAATTCATGCACGCATTTCCAAACGTCGTACGGCACTGTTTCGCCATGTCGGACGGATGTTGCACCTTGCACCGTGGATGTTGCACCCTGTAGATATAGATTATTTGGAAGGCCATAACTTCTGGCTCGTTAAGAGTTATGGGAGTCATAACCTGTCAAAACGAAGGCCTCGATGAGTTCTACGGCTTTGACAGCTTTCAGCCGTCAACGGATAGATTAATGCCCAAAAAGGAGAAGAATCTCAATCGGGTCTCGTAAGTTTTTTACCCTTCGTTTTTTCGGCACGTGGATTTTTACGGTAAAACGGGATTACCGTGGCCCGTCTTCGACTTCCCATCGCTGAAGAGTGATGCACCATGGTACTGTTCTGTTTCAAATCCATGCACGCATTTCTAAAAGTCGTACGACACTGTTTCTCCATTTCGGACGGATGTTGCACCTTGCACCTTGGATGTTGCACCCTATAGATATCGATTATTCGAACGGCCATAAATTCTGGCTCGTTTAGAGTTACGGGAGCCATAACCTGTCAAAACGAAGGCCTCGATGAGTTCTACGGCTTTGACGGCTTTCAGCCATCAACGGATAGATTAATGCCCAAAAAGGACAACCCGAATCTCAATCGGGTCTCATAAGTCTTTTACCCTTCGTTTTTTCGACACGTGGATTTTTACGGTAAAACGGGATTACGGTGGCTGGTCTTCAATTTACCATCGCTGGGAGTGGTGCACCATGTTACTGTTCCGTTTCAAATCCATGCGTGCATTTCTAAAAGTCCTACGGCACTGTTTCGCCATTTCGGACGGATGTTGCACCTTGCACCGTGGATGTTGCACACTGTAGATATCGATTATTCGGACGACCATAACTTCTGGCTCGTTTAGAATTATGTGAGCCATAACCTGTAAAAACGAAGGCCTTGACGAGTTCTACGATTTTGACGGCTTTCAGCCGTCAACGGATAGATTAATGCCCAAAAAGGACAACCCGAATCTCATTGGGGTCTCGTAAGTTTTTTACCCTTCGTTTTTTGACACGTGGATTTTTACGGTAAAACGGGATTACCGTGGCGCATCTTCGACTTCCCATCGCTGAAGAGTGGTGCACCATGGTACTGTTCCGTTTCAAATCCATGCACGCATTTCTAAAAGTCGTACGGCACTGTTTTGCCATTTCGGACAGATGTTGCACCTTGCACCGTGGATGTTGCACCCTGTAGATATCGATTATTCGGACGGCCATAACTTCTGGCTCATTTAGAGTTACGGGAGCCATAACCTGTCAAAACAAAGGCCTCGATGAGTTCTACGGCTTTGACGGCTTTCAGCCGTCAACGGATAGATTAATGCCCAAAAAGGACAACCCGAATCTCAATCGGGTCTCGTAAGTTTTTTACCCTTCGTTTTTTCGACACGTGGATTTTTACGGTAAAACGGGATTACCGTGTCTGGTCTTCGATTTACCATCGCTGGAGAGTGGTGCACCATGGTACTGTGCCGTTTTATATCCTCGCACGCATTTCGAAAAGTCGTACGGCACTGTTTCGCCATTTCGGACGGATGTTGCACCCTGTAGATATCGATTATTCGGACGGCCATAACTTCTGGCTCGTCTAGAGTTACGGGAGCCATAACCTGTCAAAACGAAGGCCTCGGTGAGTTCTACAGCTTTGACAGCTTTGAGCCGTCAACGGATAGATTAATGCCCAAAAAGGACAACCCGAACCTCAATCGGGTCTCGTAAGTTTTTTACCCTTCGTTTTTTTGACACGTGGATTTTTGCGGCAAAACGGGATTACCGTTGCCCATCTTCGACTTCCCATCGCTGAAGAGTGGTGCACCATGGTACTGTTCCATTTCAAATCCATGCACGCATTTCTAAAAGTCGTACGGCACTGTTTCGCCATTTCGGACGGATGTGGCACCTTGCACCTGGATGTTGCACCCTGTAGATATCGATTATTCGGACGGCCATAACTTCTGGCTCGTTTAGAGTTACGGGAGCCATAACCTGTAAAAACCAAGGCCTCGATGAGTTCTACGGTTTTGACGGCTTTCAACCGTCAACGGATAGATTAATTCCTATAAAGGACAACCCGAATCTCAATCGGGTCTCGTAAGTTTTTTACCCTTCGTTTTTTTGACACGTGGATTTTTACGGTAAAACGGGATTACCGTGGCCCATCTTCGACTTCCCATCGCTGAAGAGTGGTGCAACATGGTACTGTTCCGATTCAAATCCATGCACGCATTTCTAAAAGTCGTACGACACTGTTTTGCCATTTCGGACGGATGTTGCACCTTGCACCGTGGATGTTGCACCCTGTAGATAACAATTATTCGGACGGCCATAACTTCTAGCTCGTTTAGAGTTACGGGAGCCATAACCTTTAAAAACGAAGGCCTCGATGAGTTCTACGGCTTTGACAGCTTTCACCCGTCAATGGATAGAGTAATGCCCAAAAAGGACAACCCGAATCTCAATCGGGTCTCGTAAGTTTTTACCCTTCGTTTTTTCGACACGTGGATTTTTATGGCAAAACGGGATTACGGTGGCTGGTCTTCGATTTACCATCCCTGGAGAGTGGTTCACCATGATACTGTTCCGTTTCAAATCCATGCACGTATTTCTAAAAGTCGTACGGCACTGTTTCGCCATGTCGGACGGATGTTGCACCCCTGCACCGTGGATGTAGCACCCTGTAGATATCGATTATTCAGACGGCCATAACTTCTGGCTCGTTAAGAGTTACGGGAGCCATAACCTATCAAAACGAAGGCCTCGATGAGTTCTACGGCTTTGACAGCTTTCAGCCGTCAACGGATAGATTAATGCCCAAAAAGGACAACCCGAATCTCAATCGGGTCTCGTAAGTTTTTTACCCTTCGTTTTTTCGGCACGTGTATTTTTACGTTAAAACGGGATTACCATGGCCCGTCTTCGACTTCCCATCGCTGAAGAGTGATGCACCATGGTACTGTTCCGTTTCAAATCCATGCATGCATTTCTAAAAGTTGTACGGCACTGTTTCTCCATTTCGGACGGATGTTTTACCTTGCACCGTGGATGTTGCACCCTGTAGATATCGATTATTTGGACGGCCATAACTTCTGGCTCGTTTAGAGTTACAGGAGCCATAACTTGTGAAAACGAAGGCCTCGATGAGTTCTACGGCTTTGACGGCTTTCAGCCGTCAACGGATAGATTAATGCCCAAAAAGGACAACCCGAATCTCAATCGGGTCTCGTAAGTTTTTAACCCTTCGTTTTTTCGACACGTGGATTTTTACGGTAAAACGGGATTACCGTGGCCCGTCTTCGACTTCCCATCGCTGAAGAGTGGTGCACCATGGTACTGTTCCATTTCGAATCCATGCACGCATTCCTAAAAGTCGTACGGCACTGTTTCGCCATTTCGGACGGATGTTGCACCTTGCACCGTGGATGTTGCACACTGTAGATATCGATTATTCGGACGACCATAACTTCTGGCTCGTTTAGAATTATGTGAGCCATAACCTGTAAAAACGAAGGCCTTGACGAGTTCTACGATTTTGACGGCTTTCAGCCGTCAACGGATAGATTAATGCCCAAAAAGGACAACCCGAATCTCATTCGGGTCTCGTAAGTTTTTTACCCTTCGTTTTTTTGACACGTGGATTTTTACGGTAAAACGGGATTACCATGGCGCATCTTCGACTTCCCATCGCTGGAGAGTGGTGTACCATGGTACTGTTCCGTTTCAAATCCATGCACACATTTCTAAAATTCGTACGGCACTGTTTCTCCATTTCGGACGGATGTTGCACCTCGCACCATGGATGTTGCACCCTGTAGATATCGATTATTCGGACGACCATAACTTCTGGCTTGTTTAGGGTTACGGGAGTCATAACCTGTCAAAACGAAGGCCTCGATGAGTTCTACGGTTATGACAGCATTCAGCCATCAACGGATAGAATAATGCCCAAAAAGGACAACCCTAATCTCAATCGGGTCTCGTAAGTTTTTTACCCTTCGTTTTTTCGGCACGTGGATTTTTACGGCAAAACGGGATTACGGTGGCTGGTCTTCGATTTACCGTCGCTGGAGAGTGGTGCACCATGGTACTGTTCCGTTTCAAATCCATGCAAGCATTTCTAAAAGTCGTACGGCACTGTTTCGCCATGTCGGACGGATGTTGCTCCTTGCACCGTGGATGTTGCACCCTATAGATATCGATTATTCGGACGGCCATAACTTCTGGCTCTTTAAGAGTTACGGGAGCCATAACCTGTCAAAACGAAGGCCTCCGTTAGTTCTACGGCTTTGACAGCTTTCAGCTGTCAACGGATAGGTGAATGCCCAAAAAGGAGAACCGAATCTCAATCGCGTCTCGTAAGTTTTTTACCCTTCGTTTTTTCGGCACGTGGATTTTTACGGTAAAACGGGATAACCGTGGCCCGTCTTCGACTTCCCATCGCTGAAGAGTGATGCACCATGGTACTGTTCCGTTTCAAATCCATGCATGCATTTCTAAAATTCGTACGGCACTGTTTCTCCATTTCGGACGGATGTTGCACCTTGCACCGTGGATGTTGCGCCCTGTAGATATCGATTATTCGTACGGCCTTAACTTCTGGCTCGTTTAGAGTTACGGGAGCCATAACCTGTCAAAACGAAGGCCTCGATGAGTTCTACGGCTTTGACGGCTTTCAGCCGTCAACGGATAGATTAATGCCCAAAAAGGACAACCCAAATCTCAATCGGGTCTCGTAAGTTTTTTACCCTTCGTTTTTTCGACATGTGGAATTTTACAGTAAAACGGGATTATGGTGGCTGGTATTCGATTTACCATCGCTGGAGAGTGGTGCACCATGGTACTGTTCCGTTTCAAATCCATGCACGCATTTCTAAAAGTAGTACGGAACTGTTTCTCCATTTCGGACGGATGTTGCACCTTGCACCGTGGATGTTGCACCCTATAGATATCGATTATTCGGACGGCCATAACTTCTGGCTCGTTTAGAGTTACGGGAGCCATAACCTGTCAAAACGAAGGCCTCGATGAGTTCTACGGCTATGACAGCTTTCAGCCATCAACGGAAAGATTAATGCCCAAAAAGGACAACCCGAATCTCAATCGGGTCTCGTAAGTTTTTTACCCTTCGTTTTTTTGACACGTGTATTTTTACGGTAAAACGGGATTACGGTGGCTGGTCTTCGATTTTCCATCGCTGGGGAATGGTGCACCATGGTACTGTTCCGTTTCAAATCCATGCACGCATTTCTAAAAGTCGTACGGCACTGTTTTGGCCATTTCGGAAGGATGTTGCACCTTGCACCGTGGATGTTGCACCCTGTAGATATCGATTATTCGGACGGCCATAACTTCTGGCTCGTTTAGAGTTACGGGAGCCATAACCTGTCAAAACAAAGGACTCGATGAGTTCCACGGCTTTGACAGCTTTCAGCCGTCAACGGATAGATTATTGCCCAAAAAGGACAACCCGAATCTCAATCGGGTCTCGTAAGTTTTTTACCCTTCGTTTTTTTGACACGTGGATTTTTACGGTAAAACGGGATTACCGTGGCCCATCTTCGACTTCCCATCGCTGAAGAGTGGTGCACCATGGTACTGTTCCGTTTCAAATCCATGCACGCATTTCTAAAAGTCGTACGGCAGTGTTTCGCCATTTCGGATGGATGTTGCACCTTGCACCGTGGATGTGGCACCCTGTAGATATCGATTATTCGGACGACCATAACTTCTGGCTGGTTTAGAGTTACGGGAGTCATAACCTGTCAAAACGAAGGACTCGATGAGTTCTACGGCTTTGATGGCTTTCAGCCGTCAACGGATAGATTAATGCCCAAAAAGGACAACCCGAATCTCAATCGGGTCTCGTAAGTTTTTTACCCTTCGTTTTTTTCGACATGTGGATTTTTACGGCAAAACGGGATTACGGTGGCTGGTCTTCGATTTACCATCGCTGGAGAGTGGTGCACCATGGTACTGTTTCGTTTCAAATCCATGCAGGCATTTCTATAAGTCGTGCGACACTGTTTCGCCATGTCGGACGGATGTTGCACCTTGCACCGTGGATGTTGCCCCTGTAGATATCGATTATTCGGACGACCATAACTTCTGGCTCGTTAAGAGTTACGGGTGCCATAACTTGTCAAAACGAAAACGTCGATGAGTTCTACGGCTTTGACAGCTTTCAGTCATCAAGGATAGATTAATGCCCAAAAAGAGAACCCGAATTTCAATCTGGTCTCGTAAGTTTTTTACCCTTCGTTTTTTCGGCACGTGGATTTTTGCGGTCAAACGGGATTACCGTGGTCCGTCTTCGACTTCCAATCGCTGAAGAGTGATGCACCATGGTACTGTTCCATTTCAAATCCATGCACGCATTTCTAAAAGTCGTACGACACTGTTTCTCCATTTTGGACGGATGTTGCACCTTGCACCGTGGATGTTGCACCCTGTAGAAATCGATTATTCGGACGGCCATAACTTCTGGCTCGTTTAGAGTTACGGAAGCCATAACCTGTCAAAACGAAGGACTCGATGAGTTCCACGGCTTTGACAGCTTTCAGCCGTCAACGGATAGATTAATGCCCAAAAAGGACAACCCGAATCTCAATCGGGTCTCGTAAGTTTTTTACCCTTCGTTTTTTTTGACACGTGGATTTTTACAGTAAAACGGGATTACCGTGGCCCATCTTCGACTTCCCATCGCTGAAGAGTGGTGCACCATGGTACTGTTCCGTTTCAAATCCATGCACGCATTTCTAAAAGTCGTACGGCACTGTTTCGCCATTACGGACGGATGTTGCACCTTGCACCGTGGATGTTGCACCCTGTAGATATCGATTATTTGGACGGCCATAACTTCTGGCTCATTTAGAGTTACGGGAGCCATAACCTATCAAAACAAAGGCCTCGATGAGTTCTACGGCTTTGACAGCTTTGAGCCGTCAACGGATAGATTAATGCCCAAAAAGGATAACCCGAATCTCAATCGGGTCTCGTAAGTTTTTTACCCTTCGTTTTTTCGACACGTGGATTTTTACGGCAAAACGGGATTACGGTGGCTGGTCTTCGATTTACCATCGCTGGAGAGTGGTGCACCATGGTACTGTTCCATTTCAAATCCATGCACGCATTTCTAAAATTCGTACGGCACTGTTTCGCCATGTCGGACGGATGTTGCACCTTGCACCGTGGATGTTGCACCCTGTAGGTATCGATTATTCGGACGGCCATAACTTCTGGCTCGTTTAGAGTTACGGGAGCCATAACCTGTCAAGACGAAGACCTCGACGAGTTCTACGGCTTTGACAGCTTTCACTCGTCAACGGATAGATTAATGCCCAAAAAGGACAACCAGAATCTCAATCTGGTCTCGTAAGTTTTTTGCCCTTCGTTTTTTCGACACGTGGGTTTTTACGGTAAAACGGGATGACGGTGGCTGGTCTTCGATTTACCATCGCTGGAGCGTGTGCACCATGGTACTGTTCCGTTTCAAATCCATGCACGCATTTCAAAAAGTCGTACGGCACTGTTTCGCCATTTCGGACGGATGTTGCACCTTGCACCATGGATGTTGCACCCTGTAGATATCGATTATTCGGACGGCCATAACTTCTGGCTCCTTTAGAGTTACGAGAGCCATAACCTGTCAAAAAGACGGCATCGATGAGTTCTATGGTTTTGACATTTTTCATCCGTCAACGAATAGATTAATGCCTAAAAAGGACAACCCGAATCTCAATCGGGTCTCGTAAGTTTTTTACCCTTCGTTTTTTTGACACGTGGAGTTTTACGGTAAAACGGGATTATGGTGGCTGGTCTTCGGTTTTCCATCGCTGGAGAGTAGTGCACCATGGTACTGTTCCGTTTCAAATACATGCACGCATTTCTAAAAGTCGTACGACACTGTTTCGCCATTTCGGACGGATGTTGCACCTTGCACCGTGGATGTTGCACCCTATAGATATCGATTATTCGGACGACCATAACTCATGGCTCGTTTTGAGTTACGGGAGCCATAACCTGTCAAAACGAAGGCCTCGATGAGTTCTACGGTTTTGACAGCTTTCGGCCGTCAACGGTAAGATTAATGCCCAAAAAGGACAACCTGAATCTCAATCGGGTCTCTTAAGTTTTTTACCCTTCGTTTTTTTGACACGTGGATTTTTACGGTAAAACGGGATTTCCGTGGCCCATCTTCTACTTCCCATCGCTGAAGAGTGGTGCACCATGGTAGTGTTCCGTTTCAAATCCATGCACGCATTTCTAAAAGTCGTACGACACTGTTTTGCCATTTCGGACGGATGTTGCACCTTGCACCGTGGATGTTGCACCCTGTAGATATCAATTATTCGGACGGCCATAACTTCTGGCTCGTTTAGAGTTACGGGAGCCATAACCTGTCAAAACGAAGGCCTCAATGAGTTCTACGGCTTTGACAACTTTTAGCCGTCAACGGATAGAGTAATGCCCAAAAAGGACAACCCGAATCTCAATCGGGTCTCGTAAGTGTTTTACCCTTCGTTTTTTCAACACGTGGATTTTTACGGCAAAACGGGATTACGGTTGCTGGTCTTCGATTTACCATCGCTAGAGAGTGGTGCACCATGGTACTGTTTCGTTTCAAATCCATGCACGCATTTCTAAAAGTCGTACGACACTGTTTCGCCATGTCGGACGGATGTTGCACCTTGCACCGTGGATGTTGCACCCTGTAGATATCGATTATTCGGACGGCCATAACTTCTGGCTCGTTAAGAGTTACGGGAGCCATAACTTGTCAAAACGAAGGCCTCGATGAGTTCTACGGCTTTTACAGCTTTCAGACATCAACGGATAGATTAATGCCCAAAAAGGAGAACCCGAATCTCAATCGGGTCTCGTAAGTTTTTTACCCTTCGTTTTTTCGGCACGTGGATTTTTACGGTAAAACGGGATTACCGTGGCCCGTCTTCGACTTCCCATCGCTGAAGAGTAATGCACCATGGTACTGTTCCGTTTCAAATCCATGCATGCATTTCTAAAAGTCGTACGGCACTGTTTCTCCATTTCGGACGGATGTTGCACCTTGCACCGTGGATGTTGCACCCTGTAGATATCGATTATTTGGACGGCCATAACTTCTGGCTCGTTTAGAGTTACGGGAGCCATAACCGGTCAAAACGAAGGCCTCGATGAGTTCTACGGCTTTGACGGCTTTCTGCCTTCAACGGATAGATTAATGCCCAAAAAGGACAACCCGAATCTCAATCGGGTCTCGTAAGTTTTTTACCCTTCGTTTTTTCGACACGTGGATTTTTACGGTAAAACGGGATTACGGTGGCTGGTCTTCGATTTACCATCACTGGAGAGTGGTGCACCATGGTACTGTTCCGTTTCAAATCCATGCACGCATTTCTAAAATTCGTACGACACTGTTTCGCCATGTCGGACGGATGTTGCACCTTGCACCGTGGATGTTGCACCCTGTAGATATCGATTATTCGGACGGCCATAACTTCTGGCTCGTTTAGAGTTACGAGAGCCATAACCTATCAAGACGAAGACCTCGATGAGTTCTACGGCTTTGACAGCTTTCAGTCATCAACGGATAGATTAATGCCCAAAAAGGACAACCCGAATCTCAATCTGGTCTCGTAAGTTTTTTACCCTTCGTTTTTTCGACACGTGGATTTTTACGGTAAAACGGGATTACGGTGGCTGGTCTTCGATTTACCATCGCTGGAGAGTGGTGCACCATGGTACTGTTCCATTTCAAATCCATGCACGCATTTCTAAAAGTCGTACGGCACTGTTTGGCCATTTCGGACGGATGTTGCACCTTGCACCATGGATGTTGCACCCTGTAGATATCGATTATTCAGACGGCCATAACTTCTGGCTCGTTTAGAGTTACGGGAGCCATAACCTGTCCAAGAGAAGGCCTCGATGTGTTCTATGGTTTTGACAGCTTTCAGCCGTCAACGAATAGATTAATGCCCAAAAAGGACAACCCGAATCTCAATCGGGTCTCGTAAGTTTTTTACCCTTCGTTTTTTTGACACGTGGATTTTTACGGTAAAACGGGATTATGGTGGCTGGTCTTCGATTTTCCATCGCTGGAGAGTAGTCCACCATGGTACTATTCCGTTTATAATCCATGCACGCATTTCTAAAAGTCGTACGGCACTGTTTTGGCCATTTCGGACGAATGTTGCACCTTGCACCGTGGATGTTGCACCCTGTAGATATCGATTATTCGGACGGCCACAACTTCTGGCTCGTTTAGAGTTACGGGAGCCATAACCTGTCAAAACGAAGGACTCGGTGAGTTCCACGACTTTGACAGCTTTTAGCCGTCAATGGATAGATTAATGCCCAAAAAGGACAACCCGAATCTCAATCGGGTCTCGTAAGTTTTTTACCCTTCGTTTTTTGGACACGTGGATTTTTACGGTAAAACGGGATTACCGTGGCCCATCTTCGACTTCCCATCGCTGAAGAGTGGTGCACCATGGTACTGTTCCGTTTCAAATCCATGCACGCATTTCTAAAAGTCGTACGGCACTGTTTCGCCATTTCGGACGGATGTCGCACCTTGCACCGTGGATGTTGCACCCTGTAGATATCAATTATTCGGACGGCCATAACTTCTGGCTCGTTTAGAGTTACGGGAGCCATAACCTGTCAAAACGAAGGCCTCAATGAGTTCAACGGCTTTGACAGCTTTCAGCCATCAACGGATAGATTAATGCCCAAAAAGGACAACTCAAATCTCAATCGGGTCTCGTAAGTTTTTTACCCTTCGTTTTTTCGACACGTGGATTTTTACGGCAAAACGGGATTACAATGGCTGGTCTTCGATTTACCATCGCTGGAGAGTGGTGCACCATGGTACTGTTCCGTTTCAAATCCATGCACGCATTTCTAAAAGTCGTACGGCACTGTTTCGCCATGTCGGACAGATGTTGCACCTTGCACCGTGGATGTTGCACCCTGTAGATATCGATTATTCGGACGGCCATAACTTCTGGCTCGTTTAGAGTTACGGGAGCCATAACCTGTCAAAACGAAGGCCTCAATGAGTTCTACGGCTTTGATAGGTTTCAGCCGTCAACGGATAGAGTAATGCCCAAAAAGGACAACTCGAATCTCAATCGGGTCTCGTAAGTGTTTTACCCTTCGTTTTTTCAACGCGTGGATTTTTACGGCAAAACGGGATTACGGTTGCTGGTCTTCGATTTACCATCGCTGGAGAGTGGTGCACCATGGTACTGTTTCGTTTCAAATCCATGCACGCATTTCTAAAAGTCGTACGACACTGTTTCGCCATGTCGGACGGATGTTGCACCTTGCACCGTGGATGTTGCACCCTGTAGATATCGATTATTCGGACGGCCATAACTTCTGGCTCGTTAAGAGTTACGGGAGCCATAACTTGTCAAAACGAAGGCCTCGATGAGTTCTACGGCTTTTACAGCTTTCAGTCATCAACGGATAGATTAATGCCCAAAAATGAGAACCCGAATCTCAATCGGGTCTCGTAAGTTTTTTACCCTTCGTTTTTTCAGCACGTGGATTTTTACGGCAAAACGGGATTACGGTGGCTGGTCTTCGATTTACCGTCGCTGGAGAGTGGTGCACCATGGTACTGTTCCGTTTCAAATCCATGCACGCATTTCTAAAAGTCGTACGGCACTGTTTCGCCATGTCGGACGGATGTTGCTCCTTGCACCGTGGATGTTGCACCCTATAGATATCGATTATTCGGACGGCCATAACTTCTGGCTCTTTAAGAGTTACGGGAGCCATAACCTGTCAAAACGAAGGCCTCGATGAGTTCTACGGCTTTGACGCTTTCAGCTGTCAACGGATAGGTGAATGCCCAAAAAGGAGAACCGAATCTCAATCGCGTCTCGTAAGTTTTTTACCCTTCGTTTTTTCGGCACGTGGATTTTTACGGTAAAACGGGATAACCGTGGCCCGTCTTCGACTTCCCATCGCTGAAGAGTGATGCACCATGGTACTGTTCCGTTTCAAATCCATGCATGCATTTCTAAAAGTCGTACGGCACTGTTTCTCCATTTCGGACGGATGTCGCACCTTGCACCGTGGATGTTGCGCCCTGTAGATATCGATTATTCGGACGGCCTTAACTTCTGGCTCGTTTAGAGTTACGGGAGCCATAACCTGTCAAAACGAAGGCCTCAATGAGTTCAACGGCTTTGACAGCTTTCAGCCATCAACGGATAGATTAATGCCCAAAAAGGACAACTCGAATCTCAATCGGGTCTCGTAAGTTTTTTACCCTTCGTTTTTTCGACACGTGGATTTTTACGGCAAAACGGGATTACAATGGCTGGTCTTCGATTTACCATCGCTGGAGAGTGGTGCACCATGGTACTGTTCCGTTTCAAATCCATGCACGCATTTCTAAAAGTCGTACGGCACTGTTTCGCCATGTCGGACAGATGTTGCACCTTGCACCGTGGATGTTGCACCCTGTAGATATCGATTATTCGGACGGCCATAACTTCTGGCTCGTTTAGAGTTACGGGAGCCATAACCTGTCAAAACGAAGGCCTCAATGAGTTCTACGGCTTCGATAGCTTTCAGCCATCAACGGATAGAGTAATGCCCAAAAAGGACAACCCGAATCTCAATCGGGTCTCGTAAGTGTTTTACCCTTCGTTTTTTCAACGCGTGGATTTTTACGGCAAAACGGGATTACGGTTGCTGGTCTTCGATTTACCGTCGCTGGAGAGTGGTGCACCATGGTACTGTTTCGTTTCAAATCCATGCACGCATTTCTAAAAGTCGTACGACACTGTTTCGCCATGTCGGACGGATGTTGCACCTTGCACCGTGGATGTTGCACCCTGTAGATATCGATTATTCGGACGGCCATAACTTCTGGCTCGTTAAGAGTTACGGGAGCCATAACTTGTCAAAACGAAGGTCTCGATGAGTTCTACGGCTTTTACAGCTTTCAGTCATCAACGGATAGATTAATGCCCAAAAAGGAGAACCCGAATCTCAATCGGGTCTCGTAAGTTTTTTACCCTTCGTTTTTTCAGCACGTGGATTTTTACGGCAAAACGGGATTACGGTGGCTGGTCTTCGATTTACCGTCGCTGGAGAGTGGTGCACCATGGTACTGTTCCGTTTCAAATCCATGCACGCATTTCTAAAAGTCGTACGGCACTGTTTCGCCATGTCGGACGGATGTTGCTCCTTGCACCGTGGATGTTGCACCCTATAGATATCGATTATTCGGACGGCCATAACTTCTGGCTCTTTAAGAGTTACGGGAGCCATAACCTGTCAAAACGAAGGCCTCGATGAGTTCTACGGCTTTGACGCTTTCAGCTGTCAACGGATAGGTGAATGCCCAAAAAGGAGAACCGAATCTTAATCGCGTCTCGTAAGTTTTTTACCCTTCGTTTTTTCGGCACGTGGATTTTTACGATAAAACGGGATAACCGTGGCCCGTCTTCGACTTCCCATCGCTGAAGAGTGATGCACCATGGTACTGTTCCGTTTCAAATCCATGCATGCATTTCTAAAAGTCGTACGGCACTGTTTCTCCATTTCGGACGGATGTTGCACCTTGCACCGTGGATGTTGCGCCCTGTAGATATCGATTATTCGGACGGCCTTAACTTCTGGCTCGTTTAGAGTTACGGGAGCCATAACCTGCCAAAACGAAGGCCTCGATGAGTTCTACGGCTTTGACGGCTTTCAGCCGTCAACGGATAGATTAATGCCCCAAAAGGACAACCCAAATCTCAATCGGGTCTCGTAAGTTTTTTACCCTTCGTTTTTTCGACACGTGGATTTTTCCAGTAAAACGGGATTATGGTGGCTCGTATTCGATTTACCATCGCTGGAGAGTGGTGCACCATGGTACTGTTCCGTTTCAAATCCATGCACGCATTTCTAAAAGTAGTACGGAACTGTTTCTCCATTTCGGACGGATGTTGCACCTTGCACCGTGGATGTTGCACCCTATAGATATCGATTATTCGGACGCCATAACTTCTGGCTCGTTTAGAGCTACGGGAGCCATAACCTGTCAAAACGAAGGCCTCGATGAGTTCTACGGCTATGACAGCTTTCAGCCATCAACGGATAGATTAATGCCCAAAAAGGACAACCCGAATCTCAATCGGGTCTGGTAAGTTTTTTACCCTTCGTTTTTTTGACACGTGGATTTTTACGGTAAAACGGGATTACGGTGGCTGGTCTTCGATTTTCCATCGCTGGGGAATGGTGCACCACGGTACTGTTCCGTTTCAAATCCATGCACGCATTTATAAAAGTCGTACGACACTGTTTTGGCCATTTCGGAAGGATGTTGCACCTTGCACCGTGGATGTTGCACCCTGTAGATATCGATTATTCGGACGGCCATAACTTCTGGCTCGTTTAGAGTTACGGAAGCCATAACCTGTCAAAACAAAGGACTCGATGAGTTCCACGGCTTTGACAGCTTTCAGCCGTCAACGGATAGATTAATGCCCAAAAAGGACAACCCGAATCTCAATCGGGTCTCGTAAGTTTTTTACCCTTCGTTTTTTTGACACGTGGATTTTTACGGTAAAACGGGATTACCGTGGCCCATCTTCGACTTCCCATCGCTGAAGAGTGGTGCACCATGGTACTTTTCCGTTTCAAATCCATGCACGCATTTCTAAAAGTCGTACGACATTGTTTCGCCATTTCGGATGGATGTTGCACCTTGCACCGTGGATGTTGCACCCTGTAGATATCGATTATTCGGACGACCATAACTTCTGGCTCGTTTAGAGTTACGGGAGTCATAATCTGTCAAAACGAAGGCCTCGATGAGTTCTACGGCTTTGATGGCTTTCAGCCGTCAACGGATAGATTAATGCCCAAAAAGGACAACCCGAATCTCAAGCGGGTCTCGTAAGTTTTTTACCCTTCGTTTTTTTCGACATGTGGATTTTTACGGCAAAACGGGATTACGGTGGCTGGTCTTCGATTTACCATCGCTGGAGAGTGGTGCACCATGGTACTGTTTCGTTTCAAATCCATGCAGGCATTTCTATAAGTCGTACGACACTGTTTCGCCATGTCGGACGGATGTTGCACCTTGCACCGTGGATGTTGCCCCTGTAGATATCGATTATTCGGACGACCATAACTTCTGGCTCGTTAAGAGTTACGGGTGCCATAACTTGTCAAAACGAAAGCGTCGATGAGTTCTACGGCTTTGACAGCTTTCAGTCATCAAGGATAGATTAATGCCCAAAAAGGAGAACCCGAATCTCAATCTGGTCTCGTAAGTTTTTTACCCTTCGTTTTTTCGGCACGTGGATCTTTGCGGTCAAACGGGATTACCGTGGTCCGTCTTCGACTTCCAATCGCTGAAGAGTGATGCACCATGGTACTGTTCCATTTCAAATCCATGCACGCATTTCTAAAAGTCGTACGGCACTGTTTCTCCATTTTGGACGGATGTTGCACCTTGCACCGTGGATGTTGCACCCTGTAGATATCGATTATTCGGACGGCCATAACTTCTGGCTTGTTTAGAGTTACGGAAGCCATAACCTGTCAAAACGAAGGACTCGATGAGTTCCACGGCTTTGACAGCTTTCAGCCGTCAACGGACAGATTAATGCCCGAAAAGGACAACCCGAATCTCAATCGGGTCTCGTAAGTTTTTTGCCCTTCGTTTTTTCGACACGTGGGTTTTTACGGTAAAACGGGATGACGGTGGCTGGTCTTCGATTTACCATCGCTGGAGCGTGGTGCACCATGGTACTGTTCCGTTTCAAATCCATGCACGCATTTCAAAAAGTCGTACGACACTGTTTCGCCATTTCGGACGGATGTTGCACCTTGCACCATGGATGTTGCACCCTGTAGATATCGATTATTCGGACGGCCATAACTTCTGGCTCCTTTAGAGTTACGAGAGCCATAACCTGTCAAAAAGACGGCCTCGATGAGTTCTATGGTTTTGACATTTTTCAGCCGTCAACGAATAGATTAATGCCTAAAAAGGACAACCCGAATCTCAATCGGGTCTCGTAAGTTTTTTACCCTTCGTTTTTTTGACACGTGGAGTTTTACGGTAAAACGGGATTATGGTGGCTGGTCTTCGGTTTTCCATCGCTGGAGAGTAGTGCACCATGGTACTGTTCCGTTTCAAATACATGCACGCATTTCTAAAAGTCGTACGACACTGTTTCGCCATTTCGGACGGATGTTGCACCTTGCACCGTGGATGTTGCACCCTGTAGATATCGATTATTTGGACGGCCATAGCTCATGGCTCGTTTAGAGTTACGGGAGCCATAACCTGTCAAAACGAAGGCCTCGATGAGTTCTACGGTTTTGACAGCTTTCGGCCGTCAACGGTAAGATTAATGCCCAAAAAGGACAACCTGAATCTCAATCGGGTCTCGTAAGTTTTTTACCCTTCGTTTTTTTGACACGTGGATTTTTACGGTAAAACGGGATTTCCGTGGCCCATCTTCTACTTCCCATCGCTGAAGAGTGGTGCACCATGGTAGTGTTCCGTTTCAAATCCATGCACGCATTTCAAAAAGTCGTACGGCACTGTTTCGCCATTTCGGACGGATGTTGCACCTTGCACCATGGATGTTGCACCCTGTAGATATCGATTATTCGGACGGCCATAACTTCTGGCTCCTTTAGAGTTACGAGTGCCATAACCTGTCAAAAAGACGGCCTCGATGAGTTCTATGGTTTTGACATTTTTCAGCCGTCAACGGATAGATTAATGCCCAAAAAGGACAACTCGAATCTCAATCGGGTCTCGTAAGTTTTTTACCCTTCGTTTTTTCGACACGTGGATTGTTACGGCAAAACGGGATTACAATGGCTGGTCTTCGGTTTACCATCGCTGGAGAGTGGTGCACCATGGTACTGTTCCGTTTCAAATCCATGCACGCATTTCTAAAAGTCGTACGGCACTGTTTCGCCATGTCGGACGGATGTTGCACCTTGCACCGTGGATGTTGCACCCTGTAGATATCGATTATTCGGAAGGCCATAACTTTTGGCTCGTTAAGAGTTACTGAAGCCATAACCTGTCAAAACGAAGGCCTTGATGAGTTCTACGGCTTTGACAGCTTTCAGCCGTCAACGGATAGATTAGTGCCCAAAAAGGAGAAACCGAATCTCAATCGGGTCTCGTACGTATTTTACCCTTCGTTTTTTCGACCCGTGGATTTTTTCGGTAAAAAGGGATTACCGTGGCCCGTCTTCGACTTCCCATCGCTGAAGAGTGATGCACCATGGTACTGTTCCGTTTCAAATCCATGCATGCATTTTTAAAAGTCGTACGGCACTGTTTCTCCATTTCGGAAGGATGTTGCACCTTGCGCCGTGGATGTTGCACCCTGTAGATATCGACTATTCGGACGGCCATAACTTCTGGCTCGTTTAGAGTTACGGAAGCCATAACCAGTCAAAACGAAGGCCTCGATGAGTTCTACGGCTTTGACAGCTTTCAGCCATCAACGGATAGATTAATGCCCAAATAGGACAACCCGAATCTCAATCGGGTCTCGTACATATTTTACCCTTCGTTTTTTCAACACGTGGATTTTTACGGTAAAACGGGATTACAGTGGCTGGTCTTCGATTTACCATCGCTGGAGAGTGGTGCACCATGGTACTGTTCCGTTTCAAATCCATCCACACATTTTTTAAAGTCGTACGGCACTGTTTCGCCATTTCGGACGGATGTTGCACCTTGCACCGTGGATGTTGCACCCTATAGATATCGATTATTCGGACGGCCATAACTTCTGGCTCGTTTAGAGTTACGGGAGCCATAACCTGTCAAAACAAAGGCCTCGATGAGTTCTACGGTTATGACAGCTTTCAGCCATCAATGGATAGATTAATGCCCAAAAAGGACAACCCGAATCTCAATCGGGTCTCGTAAGTTTTTTACCCTTCGTTTTTTTGACACGTGGATTTTTATGGTAAAACGGGATTACGGTGGATGGTCTTCGATTTTCCATCGCTGGAGAGTGGTGCACCATGGTACTGTTCCGTTTCAAATCCATGCACGCATTTCTAAAATTCGTACGGCACTGTTTCGCCATTTCGGACGGATGTTGCACCTTGCACCGTGGATGTTGCACCCTGTAGATATCGATTATTCGGACGGCCATAACTTCTGGCTCGTTTAGAGTTACGGGAGCCATAACCTGTCAAAACGAAGGCCTCGATGAGTTCTACGGTTTTGACAGCTATCAGCCATCAACGGACAGATTAATGCCCAAAAAGGACAACCCGAATCTCAATCGGGTCTCGTAAGTTTTTTACCCTTCGTTTTTTTGACACGTGGATTTTTGCGGTAAAACGGGATTACGGTGGCTGGTCTTCGACTTTCCATCGCTGAAGAGTGGTGCACCATGGTACTGTTCCGTTTCAAATCCATGCACGCATTTCTAAAAGTCGTACGACACTGTTTCGCCATTTCGGACGGATGTTGCACCTTGCACCGTGGATGTTGCACCCTGTAGATATCGATTATTCGGACGGCCATAACTTCTGGCTCGTTTAGAGTTACGGGAGCCATAACCAGTCAAAAGAAGGCCTCGATGAGTTCAACGGCTTTGACAGCTTTCAGCCATCAACGGATAGATTAATGCCCAAAAAGGACAACCCGAATCTCAATCGGGTCTCGTAAGTTTTTTACCCTTCGTTTTTTTGACACGTGGATTTTTACGGTAAAACGGGATTACGGTGGATGGTCTTCGATTTTCCATCGCTGGAGAGTGGTGCACCATGGTACTGTTCCGTTTCAAATCCATGCACGCATTTCTAAAAGTCGTACGGCACTGTTTCGCCATTTCGGACGGATGTTGCACCTTGCACGGTGGATGTTGCACCCTGTAGATATCGATTATTCGGACGGCCATAACTTCTGGCTCGTTTAGAGTTACGGGAGCCATAACCTGTCAAAACGAAGGACTCGATGAGTTCCACGGCTTTGACAGCTTTCAGCCGTCAACGGATAGATTAATGCCCAAAAAGGACAGCCCGAATCTCAATCGGGTCTCGTAAGTTTTTTACCCTTCGTTTTTTCGACACATGGATTTTTACGGCAAAACGGGATTACGGTGGCTGGTCTTCGATTTACCATCGCTGGAGAGTAGTGCACCATGGTACTATTCCGTTTCAAATCGATGGACGCATTTCTAAAAGTCGTACGACACTGTTTCGCCATGTCGGATGGATGTTGCACCTTGCACCGTGGATGTTGCACCCTGTAGATATCGATTATTCGGACGGCCATAACTTCTGGCTCGTTTAGAGTTACGGGAGCCATAACCTGTCAAAATGAAGGCCTCGATGAGTTCAACGGCTTTGACAGCTTTCAGCCGTCAATGGATAGATTAATGCCCAAAAGGACAACTCGAATCTCAATCGGGTCTCGTAAGTTTTTTACCCTTCGTTTTTTCGACACGTGGATTTTTACGGCAAAACGGGATTACGATGGCTGGTCTTCGATTTACCATCGCTGGAGAGTGGTGCACCATGGTACTGTTCCGTTTCAAATCCATGCACGCATTTCTAAAAGTCGTACGGCACTGTTTCGCCATGTCGGACAGATGTTGCACCTTGCACCGTGGATGTTGAACCCTGTAGATATCGATTATTCGGACGGCCATAACTTCTGGCTCGTTAAGAGTTACGGAAGCCATAACCTGTCAAAACGAAGGCCTCGATGAGTTCTACGGCTTTGACAGCTTTCAGCCGTCAACGGATAGATTAATGCCCAAAAAGGAGAACCCGAATCTCAATCAAGTCTCGTACGTATTTTACCCTTCGTTTTTTCGACCCGTGGATTTTTTCGGTAAAACGGGATTACCGTGGCCCGTCTTCGACTTTCCATCGCTGAAGAGTGATGCATCATGGTACTGTTCCGTTTCAAATCCATGCATGCATTTCTAAAAGTCGTACGGCACTGTTTCTACATTTCGGAAGGATGTTGCACCTTGCACCGTGGATGTTGCACCCTGTAGATATCGACTATTCGGACGGCCATAACTTCTGGCTCGTTTAGAGTTACGGAAGCCATAACCAGTCAAAACGAAGGCCTCGATGAGTTCTACGGCTCTGACAGCTTTTAGCCATCAACGGATAGATTAATGCGCAAATAGGACAACCCGAATCTCAATCGGGTCTCGTACGTATTTTACCCTTCGTTTTTTCGACACGTGGATTTTTACGGTAAAGAGGGATTACGTTGGCTGGTCTTCGATTTACCATCGCTGGAGAGTGGTGCACCATGGTACTGTTCCGTTTCAAATCCATGCACGCATTTTTTAAAGTCGTACGGCACTGTTTCGCCATTTCGGACGGATATTGCACCTTGCACCGTGGATGTTGAACCCTATAGATATCGATTATTCGGACGGCCATAACTTCTGGCTCGTTTAGAGTTACGGGAGCCATAACCTGTCAAAACGAAGGCCTCGATGAGTTCTACGGTTATGACAGCTTTCAGCCATCAATGGATAGATTAATGCCCAAAAAGGACAACCCGAATCTCAATCGGGTCTCGTAAGTTTTTTACCCTTCCTTTTTTTGACACGTGGATTTTTACGGTAAAACGGGATTACGGTGGCTGGTCTTCGATTTTCCATCGCTGGAGAGTGGTGCACCATGGTACTGTTCCATTTTGAATCCATGCACGCATTCCTAAAAGTCGTACGGCACTGTTTCGCCATTTCGGACGGATGTTGCACCTTGCACCGTGGATGTTGCACCCTGTAGATATCGATTATTCGGACGGCCATAACTACTGGCTCGTTTAGAGTTACGGGAGCCATAACCTGTCAAAACGAAGGCCTCGATGAGTTCTACAGTTTTGACGGCTTTCAGCCGTCAACGGATAGATTAATGCCCAAAAAGGACACCCCGAATCTCAATCGGGTCTCGTAAGTTTTTTACCCTTCGTTTTTTTGGCACGTGGATTTTTACGGTAAAACGGGATTACGGTGGCTGGTCTTCGATTTTCCATCGCTGGAGAGTGGTGCACCACGGTACTGTTCCATTTAAAATCCATGCACGCATTTCTAAAAGTCGTACGGCACTGTTTCGCCATTTCGGACGTATGTTGCACCTTGCACCGTGGATGTTGCACCCTGTAGATATCGATTATTCGGACGGCCATAACTTTTGGCTCGTTTAGAGTTACGGGAGCCATAACCTATCAAAACGAAGGCCTCGATGAGTTCTACGGCTTCGACAGCTTTCAGCCGCCAACGGATAGATTAATGCCCAAAAAGGACAACCCTGAATCTCAATCGGGTCTCGTAGGTTTTTTACCCTTCGTTTTTTCGACACGTGGATTTTTACGGCAAAACGGGATTACGATGGCTGGTCTTCGATTTACCATCGCTGGAGAGTGGTGCACCATGGTACTGTTCCGTTTCAAATCCATGCACGCATTTCTAAAAGTCGTACGGCATTGTTTCGCCATGTCCGACGGATGTTGCACCTTGCACCGTGGATGTTGCACCCTCTAGATATCGATTATTCGGACGGCCATAACTTCTGGCTCGTTAAGAGTTAAAGGGGCCATAACATGTCAAAACGAAGGCCTCGATGAGTTCTACGGCTTTGACAGCTTTCAGCCGTCAACGGATAGATTAGTGCCCAAAAAGGAGGACCCGAATCTCAATCGGTTCTCGTACGTATTTTACCCTTCGTTTTTTCGACCCGTGTATTTTTACGGTAAAACGGGATTACCGTGGCCCGTCTTCGACTTCCCATCGCTGAAGAGTGATGCACCATGGTACTGTTCCGTTTCAAATCCATGCACGCATTTCTAAAAGTCGTACGGCACTGTTTCTCCATTTCGGACGGATGTTGCACCTTGCACCGTGGATGTTGCACCCTGTAGATATTGACTATTCGGACGGCCATAACTTCTGGCTCGTTTAGAGTTACGGGAGCCATAACCTGTCAAAATGAAGGCCTCGATGAGTTCTATGGCTTTGATGGCTTTCAGCCGTCAACGGATAGATTAATGCCCAAAAAGGATAACCTGCATCTCAATCGGGTCTCGTAAGTTTTATAGCCTTCGTTTTTTCGACACGTGGATTTTTAGGGTAAAACGGGATTACGGTGGCTAGTCTTCGATTTACCATCGCTGGAGAGTGGTGCACCATGGTACTGTTCCGTTTCAAATCCATGCACGCATTTCTTAAAGTCGTACGGCACTGTTTCGCCATTTCGGACGGATGTTGCACCTTGCACCGTGGATGTTGCACCCTCTAGATATCGATTATTCGGACGGCCATAACTTCTGGCTCGTTTAGAGTTACGGAAGCCATAACCTGTCAAAACGAAGGCCTCGATGAGTTCCACGGTTATGATAGCTTTCAGCCATCAACGGATAGATTAATGCCCAAAAAGGACAACCCGAATCTCAATCGGGTCTCGTAAGTTTTTTACCCTTCGTTTTTTTGACACGTGGATTTTTACGGTAAAACGGGATTACGGTTGCTGGTCTTCGATTTTCCATCGCTGGAGAGTGGTGCACCATGGTACTGTTCCGTTTCAAATCCATGCACGCATTTCTAAAATTCGTACGGCACTGTTTCGCCATTTCGGACGGATGTTGCACCTTGCACCGTGGATGTTGCACCCTGTAGATATCGATTATTCGGACGGCCATAACTTCTGGCTCGTTTAGAGTTACGGGAGCCATAACCTGTCAAAACGAAGGCCTCGATGAGTTCAACGGTTTTGACAGCTTTCAGCCGTCAACGGATAGATTAATGCCCAAAAAGGACAACCCGAATCTCAATCGGGTCTCGTAAGTTTTTTACCCTTCGTTTTTTTGACACGTGGATTTTTACGGTAAAACGGGATTACCGTGGCCCATCTTCGACTTCCCATCGCTGAAGAGTGGTGCACCATGGTACTGTTCCATTTCAAATCCATGCACGCATTTCTAAAAGTCGTACGGCACTGTTTCGCCATTTCGGACGGATGTTGCACCTTGCACCGTGGATGTTGCACCCTGTAGATATCAATTATTCGGACGGCCATAACTTTTGGCTCGTTTAGAGTTACGGGAGCCATAACCTGTCAAAACGAAAGCCTCGATGAGTTCCACGGCTTTGACAGCTTTCAGCCGTCAACGGATAGATTAATGCCCAAAAAGGACAACCCGAATCTCAATCGGGTCTCGTAAGTTTTTTATCCTTCGTTTTTTCGACACATGGATTTTTACGGCAAAACGGGATTACGGTGGCTGGTTGTTTGCACAAAAAATGGACAAACACCTCCAAGTCGTATTATTTAGTTGATTATATGTAATTTTCAATGATTTTAGATGAGTATGTAAATATGAGAAAAGTAGGGGCTGAAATGTAAAAGACACACAGATTTATAGTGGTTCGGCCAGAATGTGCCTACGTCCACTTTATATGTTATTATCTTCTTTCTTTCAGGTTACAAGTACAATGCGTTGTATACAAGTGTATGAAAGTAGTTTGAGAGTTCCTTCCTTGCTTGAGCTCTCAAACTTGTCTGCCATTGTTGTACCCCTGCCCCTCTATTTATAGAGTGAGGTTGAGGGCAGGGGCCTTGGAAGCATATAGCTGCTGGTGGGCCCGGGCTGAAGCAATCTGGACTGGCAATCTTCTGGTTCGGCAAGGCTTCATTCGGCTATGAGCTTGGACCGGTGGTAGGTGTGCATGTGGACCGGCAGGGGAAAGGAGAGGGTTGGTTCGGTGCTTGCCTGGTCCGGTGGTAGGAGTGTGAGAATGTGGACCGGTAGTCGTTTGGTCCGGTTATGTAGGTGGTTCGGTGGTGGTGGTCCGGCTGTAGCAGGGGAGTTGGTTCGGCTACCGGATGGGCATGCCGAATGGCACTTGAGATTTGCCCGAATATGGTTGGTCCGGCTACCGGATGGTCATGCCGAATGGACCCTTGTCCTTGCTGGATGAAGAGTGGGTCGCGACTCCGGGTGAAACCAATGCTTCTTAGTCTCGAGGTCTTCTGGGTGAGAATTCGCCCAACATTTGCCCCCCAAAGTGGGGCACGTGCTTGCACGTGTCGCGCTTTGTTTCCCGGTGATAGAAAGGCTTGTTTCGTAATGCCATGGGCTGGACGTTCGTATCCTGCTGATGTCCTGCAAAGGAATTTACAGTTTTAGTGTGGTTTCAAATAACGACCGTTCGTGGTCGGAATATCTGAGATGAAGTGAACTGTGTTGCTCGGGACGAGCAAGTGTGCCCCGAAGGGGCTTAGCATCGTCGATGCCAGGTTCACGTTAGAGTGGGTCCCTGGGTCGTTTGCCAAGGTGGTTTATCGCCAGCTCAGAGCATGCCTAGGGATCGTTCGCGACCCCGTACATGTGTAAGTAGCTTAGCCATTTCACAATTATCAAATATCCATTTGACCGATGGGCTTAAAAATGCGTGTCAAAGTGTAAATTCCCACGATGGTAGGGTTAATAGCCATTCAGAGCGTGCCTATGGACCATTCGAGGTCGCGTACACGTGTAAACGATTTAATCCACGTCGGTGAGGATTTTACGACTTATTCATCGTTATCATAATCTTATTTTATTAGTTAGTTCTGGAGTTTGGTACTTATCTGAGGGAGGCGCTTTGCACGCCACTAGTTTTTAGTTTCTGCTGGTAGATACAGCTCCATTTGGCGTTGATTAGGTATATGTTTTCGTTTGATCCGAGGTAGGTGTGGTTTTCATTCGGTTAAGGGTTGATCCGGTATGGAGGGTTTCATTTGGCATGTGGTAGGAGGGATACTTTTATTCGGTGCTTGGTTGGTCCGGTGTAGAGAGGTTAAAGGTTTCATTCGGCTGGGGATTGGTCCGTTAGGCCGAATCGTTTGGTCCGGTGGTATTGTCACCGTCTATATATAGGGGCTACACCCCCTTAGTTTTTCTTTACCGAATCAACAAGCGCCGAACCACTTCATTGCCGAACCAGGTGTTTGCCGAACCAACCTTATACCGAACCAGGTATATACTTATTACCGAATACACACGTATGTCTTCGCTTCACCGAATGGGACTACGGCCTTGGGGCCGAATGCCTTGTGCACCGAATGCACTCGATATAGCATCACCGAATGAACATGATGACCGAATGTGATGGAAACCGAATGAACTTGGAAACCGAATGTACTTGGAAACCGAATGAACTTGGAAACCGAATGAACTTGGAAACCGAATGAACTTGGAAACTTTAGTTTGCGAATGAAACCCCACACTTGCACGCACTTGTTTGTTTACTTTTCTATGTTCCCTGTTCTAATGCCATGCTTTCCTTGTGTTGCAGAAAATGTCTCGCAAAGCGGAAACACGATCGGATAGAAAGAAGTCTAGAGGCACAGGAGAGCCTTCTTCTTCCTTGCCCCCAGTCCAACCAGGATCCGGGCAACACCGACCTATTCCGAGGTCTCTAGTGGACGGATATGGTCCACAGGAACTTTTGGTCTCTCCCCCGGATTGCTTTCCTAGCTCCCTAAAGGAGGAGCAACTTGACGTCATATCCCGTTCCTTCGGGATAGATAGGGCTCTTATGCTGCTGCCGGGAGATGGAGTGATGCCATATAATCCTCCCGAGGGCTACTTCGCTTTTAGCAGATACCATTGCATGTGCGGCGCTATCCCCCCTATCAACGCTTGGATAGTAAGCTTCACCACATATTTGAAGGTGGCTCCCTTCCAGCTTCAGCCTAACTCATATGCTATCCTGGTGAGCCTCTTTGTCATCTTCCAGAGGAGGTACGGGCGTCCTCCTTCTAACCGGGAGATCCGATACTTGTACAACCTGAGAGGCTATAAGAAGGGGTCTCCGTATATTAGTCTGGAGGCGGCCGTACCCTTCAAACCAGTTCTGGACTTATATTCCAAGTTTACCATGTTCAAGAAAGAGTGGTTCTTCATCAAGGACGATGCTGTTTCTTTCCGCCTTTTCACTTCTGGCTGTAAGATGGATTTCATTTATATTTTCCATGTTTTGACTGTAGTGTTTTTTTTTCTGACATGCTTCTATTTCTGGCTAGCGACAGGTGGTATTGCAGTTGTGGAGGATGATTCCTTGGTGCGAATGGCTGCTGAACTAAAGGCTATTCCGGCACGGGACCGGTCGGCCTCCTTCTTGATCAGGAACGCAACCCTCTTGGAGTATAATTTGATCTTACCGCACCAGTCCGTGGTTAAGCAAAGAGACACGGCTGAGGAGAAGGCTGCTAAAGCTAAGGAGGGGGATAAGGTAAAGAGCGGTAAGAGGGAGCCTTTCGCAGAGCGTCCCGTGGTCGGGGGGAAGAAACTGAGGAAGTCCGATGGCCCTTCTCCAAGTACTTGCCCGATTGTCCCGGAGGAGGAAGGTGTAGAAGAGGAGGAAGGAGGCGAAGTTGGAGAAGGGTCGGAGGGTGGAGGAGATGGCGAAGGTCAAGGTGGTAGTGGTGTTGCTGCTCTAACCTCTGAACAAGACCTCGAACTGGATGAGGCTCTCCGTCGGGCCTTCGGGGAGTCGGAGGGAGAGTCGGAAACGGAGAAGGGAACGGAGAAGGCAAAGGAAACCGGCAAAGCTGTGGCTGGCACTGACCCATCCTCTAAGGGTTCCTCAGCTAGGGTGATTCCGGCGATGCAAGGTGAACTTTTGTCTTCTGCCGATTCTATTTTCGATAAGGACTTAGAAATTTTTTACGGTTCACTTCCGTCCTGGAATGAGATCCAGGACTTATTGCAGTATCCCACTCTTCCGCCGGGTTCGTATAACAGATGTGTCTCCTCACTTTTCTTTCTTTTTAACTTAGCACATTTTTTGAATTGCGGATTATTGTATGTTCGTAACACTTGTTCTTTATTCCAGGGGCAGGCCAGGCGGGTAGAACGTCGGATGTTCGACACCGCCTTGAACAATTTAAGTCGAGGAGAGCTTCCGCGAAACCTTCTACTGATCGCACTGGGGACGTAGTCAAGTACCGCCCTCTTCTTGGGGTCATCGAAGAGGGCATTCAGAAAAGGAAGCGGAGCCGTTCCTTATTTGAGTCTTCTTCTGCTTCGCAGCTTCCTACTCTGTCTCCCCCTACTCAGCCTCCTCGTGATGCTACGGAGGAGAGCACGGAGCCCTGCCCCCCTCCTCCTCCTTCCAAGAGTTCTACTGTCATTCATATAAGGCGTCCCGATGTGCCTCGCCCCGTGCCTCGTGACCCTTTTGCCGGCCATCCTGATTTAGACCCAAGTTTTCGGGACATTTCATTCGATGAGACCACGGGCGAGCACCTACTTCCCCGCAACCCCATGGTAAGAGTGCTGGACGAGGCCAAATCTTTAGATCTTGATTTACTTACTACACGGGTAGTCACCATGGGGGATGAGGCCAAGGCTAATATCGACCGGGTGGCCGCAGAGACCAAGAAGTTAATGGAGCATCATGCTAAGTTGGTCAAGGCCGGGGAAGAGATCGGGAGTGCTAACATTCGGTTGAGGTTAAAGGTTGCCGATCAGGCCAAGCAACTCGCCGACCAAGCCATCCAGATTTCCCAGCATGAGGAAGCCTCCAAGCGTCTGAAAGAGACCATGGAGAAGGCCAGTAGGGCGGAATTACGGAAGATGGAGGTCGCTTGCAGGGAACGGATTAACATAGCTATCGCAACGGTGGATGAGGTTCGGAATGCGGATCTCGAGCGGGTAGAGGAGTTGTCAGGGAGGCTCGAGGCTGCGGAGATGGCTCAGGCCGAGTTGAAGGAGGAGATGGAGGAGATGAGGAGGTCCCTCAAGTTGAAGGAAGAGGAAATGAGGAGGTCACTCCAGGCTGACTGCTTGAGATACCAATCAGAGAGGGACGTCGCCATCACCAAGTTGCAAGCTTCCGAGGCCCGGGTGAGGGAGTTTGAGGAAAACGAGGGGATGATGGATGAGATGTTGCAGGATATGTACTTCCACACTTGGAAGGAGGGCGGCTTGTCTTGGATGGACGATTACCCTCGGGTCATGGCCAAGGTGTATCTCCAGGCTTTAGAGGAGGCCAGGGTGAATGCGGGTAAGGAAGGCGGAGAGGCTTTCAACTTGAGTGCGGTTACTGCTCAGTTCTCAAAGGAGGAGCAAGCGGCGGTGAAGGAGGGGATGCGGCTACTCGCTGCAGAGGAAGCGGGCGTGCAGTTGGATGATGAGGATCAAGCGGCGGATGCTGGTGAGTTATTCTTTTCCCTTTCTTTTCTTTTCGCGTTTTCATAACTTGATCGTTCGTTTAATGAATTCCTCTCCTGATTTGGACAGGTGGGACTTCAGATCCACATGCTGGGGGCTCCGATCCTGCGGCTAAGTAGGCTGGGGGAGTTGGTGATGGAGTGTGGATGCATCTGCCATCTTTTTGTTTCTTTTTTATCACTGTTCATGTTAGTCTTTGATATGCGACTGTAATAAAATTATTTGCAAAGAATAACTTCGTGTGATCTTATAATACAAGCTGATTTTGTCATGTTTAAATGTTGTTGCTATCTTTATGTGCTGTGTGAGAAGTATAATTATGTATATGCCTGTGATTCCACTTGTGTTTGATGTTAAGTTTTTGCTTGAAATATAATTTCACGTTTTGCAATGTCAGTGTATGAATAAGTTATAGTTACGCATTTATGTACAAGAGAAGAGAGTACCGCCCTTTATGCTTTATTCGCAGGCGGTAGCTGTGAGTGTCTTGTGTAATTGTTCACGGGTATAGCTGAGCGCCCTGCCACCCAGCACGCAGGCTTGGAGCCTCATGAGTGAATGCTTCCTATTTGGTTTCCTGCACTTTAGAGTTTGTTATACAGGATAGGAGAAAAATATTTAAGTGAAATGGAAATATAGTAAAAGTAAAACTTCCAGTCACGGAAGGCCGTCGATGTGCTTAAGTTCGTGGCAAACGGGTTTTGTAGTCACTTTCCCTAGCTGTGGGTCTTGGAGACATTTGTCACCCATCTTACGCCTCCGCGGGGAGTTTTCTTTTTTACCACAGCCGCACTTAAGACACATCGGAGCCGAGATCGCGCACGGTAACTACCCGAACCATTATGGTCCGTAATCGTGGGTATTATTCGATTTACCGTGGCCGGCTAGCGTGGGTGCCGTTGGCCGTGAACTACCCCTGGCTGGCCACACCTTATGTTGGGGCTTAAAGTAGGTTCACAGTTACCGACGAGCCGAACGCCGTAATGAGCTGCCATCGGCTATAGTCGGCCTTTATGATGACTTATAATCGGCTCATTACAGTTGGCTTTGAGGGCAGGCGCGCAATGAGTTAACCCGCAGCAGAGGGATGCCGGGGCAAAAGAGTCTCATTGGCGAGTGCATAGAATCGTAGCGTACCTGTTAGGCCTAGTCCAGATGAGGCCGCGGTGCGTCTTGAGTGGAGATGCCATAGAATTTTGTTCAACAGAAAGGGATAACGCTTAACAAGTAGCCAAGACATAAAGGAACAAGTTAAAAAGAGACAAGATTTTTTAAAGTGGTTCGGCACGAAAATGCCTACGTCCACTGATTCTCTTTGTTAATTCACTTCATATGGGCAGTACAAGTTAAGAAAAGTATCGACGGAGGTGTCGGATGTTCCATGCCCTCTCGAACACCTCTCCGTCCACTGTTGACAAAATGTAAGCTCCGTTGTGGAGATCTTTGTGAATTACATATGGTCCGTCCCAGATGGGGTCCAGTGCCCCGGGGCGCGGAAAGATTCGCCTGAGGACAAGATCTCCTTCTTGTAAGCTGCGATGCTTGACTTTGGAATTGTATAGTGCTGCCACTTTTTGTTTGTGAGCTGCTGCTTTGAGTGCTGCATCGTTTCTCCTTTCCTCAATCAGATCCAAAGACATGAGGAGGAGTTCTTCGTTTTCTTCTGGGTTGTAGTGGATCCTACGGTGGGAAGGCACAATATTCTCAACTGGGAGCATTGCCTCCGATCCATATGCCAAAGAGAAAGGAGTATGTCCCGTTGATGTTCTGAAAGATGTGCGGTATGCCCATAGTGCCGTAGGAAGTTCGTCCACCCAAGCGCCTTTTGACTTTTCAAGTTTCTTCTTGATTAGGGTTTTGAGAATTTTGTTGACAGCTTCAACTTGTCCGTTTGCCTGAGGGTAAGCTACTGATGAGAAGCTTTTATGAATTCCATGCTCTTGGCACCAGTCGGCAAATTCTTCGCTGTCAAATTGGAGTCCGTTGTCTGATACGATCTTGAGGGGGACTCCATACCTGCACAGAATGTTTTTGATCAAGAAGTTGATAACTTTTGCTGAAGATATTTTATTTAAAGGTTCCGCTTCCACCCATTTGGTGAAATAATCGACTGCCACTATAGCATATTTGGCTCCGCCTCGGCCCGTTGGCAGTTCGCCAATTAAGTCAATTCCCCATACAGCAAAGGGCCAAGGGCTGGTCATTTGAGTAATTTCGTTTGTGGGTAGTCGAGGGATCTTGGCGAACTTCTGACATCTGTCGCATTTCTTAACGAAGTCTAGGGCATCTTTGTTTAGTGTGGGCCAGTAATATCCATATCGAAGTATCTTTCTTGCCAAAGTCTGTCCTCCAGTGTGATCTCCGCATCCTCCCTGATGGATGTTTGTTAATATCTCCTTGGCTTCCCTTCCGGCGACGCATCTTAATAGGGGGCTAGAGAAGCCACGCCGGTAGAGGATGCCTTCTTGTATTGTGTAGTGGGGAACTTTCCTCAAGATCTTCTTGGCTTCGTCACGCCTGTCGGGTAGTATGCCATCTTGCAAATATTTCCGGATAGGAGTCATCCAGGTTCCTTCTTCGATTGCAGTTATCAGATTCGCTTGTTCGAAACTCGGGGCTAGCTGCCTTGAGATTGCTAGTGCTCCGGGAATGGTGCTGTCCTTCATACTAGCTTGCTCTGCAAGTTCATCTGCCTCTTGGTTTTCTTCTCGAGGAATGTGTTTGATTAGATAATGGTCCAATCGATCGAGCAGCAGTCTGGTTTTCTTTAGGTATGCTGTGAGCCGTTCTCCTCGAGTCTGGAATTCTCCTAGTACCTGGTTTACGATAAGCTGAGAATCACTATGAATACATAAGGAATTGATCCCAATTTCTAGGGCCAGTTCCAATCCCGCTATTACTGCTTCATATTCAGCATCGTTGTTAGTGGCCGTGAACTCCAATCTTAATGCATAGTACAACTTTCTTCCCCTGGGGGTGACGATCACAATACCTGCCCCCGAGCCTTGTTCGTTCGATGCTCCGTCTACAAAGAGGTTCCACTTGATGTTTTTTGCTACTTCGGATTGTTCCTTGCCTTCGTTGGTAGTGAATTCGGCAATGAAATCAGCCATGGCTTGTCCTTTGATAGCGGTGCGGGGATGGTAGGTGATATCATACTGACTTAGTTCGATGCACCATTTGAGGAGTCGCCCCGAAGTGTCAGGACGATGGAGCACTTGTCTTAGTGGTTGATCGGTTAGAACCCTGATGGAGTGAGACTGGAAGTAGTGTCGCAGTTTCCGTGACGCGATCAATAAACAATATGCTAACTTCTCAAGTTTAGGATATCTGGCTTCTGCCCCCGTAAATCTCTTGCTTACAAAGTAAACCGGGCGTTGTGTGCGGTCTTCTTCTCTTACCAAGGCGGCGCTTAGAGCATGAGATGATACAGCGAGGTATAGGTATAACACTTCACCTTCATTTGGAGTTGAGAGTACTGGTGGTCTCTGAAGGTGTTCGATTAGGTTGAGGAAGGCTTTTAAGCATTCGTCGGTCCACTCGAACCTCCCTTTGTCTTTCTTGAGTGCTTCGAAGAAAGGGACACACTTGTCAGTTGCCTTGGAAATGAATCTGCTTAGGGCGGCCACCTTTCCGTTTAGGCTCTGTATTTCTTTTCGAGTGGAAGGTATCCTTATTTCTTTTAAAGCTCGGATTTGTTCAGGGTTTGCTTCGATTCCTCTGGCGTGGACGATGAATCCTAAGAATTTTCCCGATGATACTCCGAAGGAGCACTTTAGAGGATTCAGCTTCATTCCATATCGGCGAAGTACCCGAAACATATCGTCCAGATGGCTTACATGGTCGTTGGCTTTCCTGGACTTCACCAACATGTCATCCACATATACTTCCATAGTACGTCCTATCAGTTCTGCGAACATTTTGTTGACGAGGCGTTGATAGGTAGCTCCAGCATTTTTGAGTCCAAAAGGCATGACTTTGTAACAATATAATCCGCGGTCGGTGATGAAGCTAGTGTGGTCCTGATCGGGAGCGTGCATGGGGATCTGGTTATATCCGGAGTATGCATCCATAAAAGAAAGGAGTTCGTGCCCAGCTGTGCTGTCCACGAGTTGGTCAATTCGGGGAAGTGGGAAGCAGTCTTTCGGGCAAGCGTCATTCAGATTGGAGAAGTCAATACATGTTCGCCACTTTCCATTGGCCTTTTTTACTAGCACTGGGTTAGCGATCCATTCTGGGTAGATGGCTTCCCGTATGAAGTCATTAGCAAGTAGATTTTTTACTTCCTCATCAAGGGCTGCTGATCGCTCTGCCCCCATGCTCCTCTTTTTCTGCTTTACTGGTACCTTGGTGGGATCGATGTTCAACATGTGGCATGCTACGTCTGGGGAGATTCCTGTCATATCGGCATGGGTCCACGCAAATACATCTAAGTTGTGGCGGAGAAAGTCAATGAGTCGATCCTTCAATTCCGTTTTCAGCTGAGATCCGATTTTTAATAGTCTACTTGAATCATGCTTATCTACCGATACGAATTCCATAGCCTCTGCAGGCTCGGCGGTAGCCTCCTCCTCTTTATCCCTGGGGTCTAGTTCATTGAAGGGATCGCTTGTGTATCGAAGAGGAGGGGCTTTCTTTAGTTGCTATGCCTCCAAGCTTTTCATGCAGAGAGTAGTCTCTGCATCTTTTCCTTTATTCTTTCTGCGGTTATTGCGAAGTTCAGTTACGTAGCAGTCTCGGGCAGCACCTTGATTTCCTTCTACTTCTCCTACTCCGTTGTCTGTTGGAAATTTCATTTTCAGGCACCAGGGGGCTAATACAATCTGAAAGTCAGACAAGGCTGGTCTTCCCAAGAAAGCGTTGTAAGCCGAGTGGTTTTCTATTAGTACGAACGTTTGTTTTCGCACAACGGAGCGGGGATGACTTCCTATTTCGACGAAGAGGTCAAGTTGCCCGAGGGGCATTTTTGCATCTCCAGTGAAACCGTGCAGTGGTTTGTCACAGGGGGATACATCCTTCATTGATAACTTCATTTTGTCGAAAGCATGTTTGAACAGGATATTAACGGAGCTTCCTGTGTCTATTAGAATCCGAAAAACTTTAGCTGGACCGAACCAGGCAGAGATGACCATAGGATCCATATGTGGGTACTGTCTTCCTTCCAAATCACGCCTACTGAATATGATGTCGTCGTTTTCTTTTCGTTTCGGGTGGCGTTCCTCCGTAATGGAGTTAACATATCCTTCGGCATTTCTAAGCAACTTGCCGTACCTTTCCATCTCTGCCCAACTTCTGTCGGCAATGTGTGGTCCTCCTGAGATGGTAAGGACTACTATCTTCTCTTGACTAGAGCCACTGGTGTTGTGATTGTTGCGACTCCCTCCGCCTACTTCTGGGAGGGGTTGCTTTGAGTTCTCATTGGCAGGAGTTGGAGTCCTGTTCTGACTTTTCACATAACGTTCCAGTCTTCTTCTTCTAATGTGTTCTTCGATCAAGTCCCGAAGATGGTGGCATTCATTGGTGTCATGTCCGTGGGATTCGTGGAAGCGACAGAACTTTCCGGACTTGAGTGCGTTATCTGATTCTTTCTTGTGCGGGGGGCGCTTGTATCCGAGTTCGCCCTGAGTGGCTAGGTAGATGTTTTCGATTGTTTCATTCAAAGGAGTGTAGGAGTCAAATCTTGGCCCTGGTCGATATTGGCGCTTCTCACCCTTTCTGCCCCCAGCATTGTCTCTAGATTCATTTCTTCGAGCGTCCTTAGCTGCAGTGGGAACCTTGTCCTGAATTATCTTGCCTTGTTGCCCTGGCTGCCTCTCCGTAGCAGCGTCTTCAAGTCTCATATACTTTCCAGCTTCATGGAAGAAATCAGGCAAGGCAGCTGGTTTTTCCTTAGTTAATATTCTGGCAAACTTGGTGTCTGGATGCACACCACTACAGAGGGCCATTAGAGTGAGTTTTTCATCGGCATCTTGAACTGCTGCCGCTGCGGCGTTGAACCGCGTTAGATATTGTTGCAGCGTCTCTCCGGTTTTCTGTTTGACATTGGATAGAGAATAAGCATCCCTGGGTTGTTCCACATGGATGCGGAACTGGCTAATAAACCTTTCTTTTAACATCTCCCATGAGTTGATGGATCCTTGGGGTAGATGGCAGAACCAGGAGGTAGCTAGATCTGATAGGAATAGAGGAAAGCATTTACATAATACTCCTTCTGTTGCTCCACTCATGAGCATATGCTGGGTGTATCTCTGCAGGTGTACGATGGGGTCGGAAGTTCCTTTGTAAGGTTCCATGGTTGGCATTTTCCATTCCCGGGGAGTGATGGCAGTTTCGATATTTCGGGTAAAGGGACTGGTGACCCTAGCGCCTATTCCCCGGTCCCTTTGCTCCCGTTGGACACATTCTCTGAATAATCGTGCCATCCGCTCGTCAGAACTTGGAGCGGACAAAAATGAGCTCGGTTCTTCCCTGCGGGATCTATCTCGTCCAGATGACCTGTAGGGATGGTACAGTCTATCACCTCTAGCATTATCCAGTGGTTGTCTTTGGCTGCTTGGATGCACGCTAGGACCAGCTACAGTTGCCCCCTTCCTTGATCTTCCCCTGTGGGGTTCTGTTTCGAGCACATCCATGGGGTCAACTTCGGGTTGGGTTCTAGCTCGGCTCCGTTCAGCGGGGTTTCTATGATTAGGTGGCATGACTGGCTCAGCTACATCCGACCCTCGCCTGGTGCCTCCCCCGCTAGGTTCGGTTCCAAGGGCTTCCTCGAGTCGGAATTCGGGCTGAGTGCGGGCGCGGCCCCTATCATCGTTTTTCCTGTTGATAGCTTGTTCGAAGAGTGAAGACCTTTGTTGCCTCCGGGATCCTCCGGATTGGGATTCACCCCATGATTCAGTGTTGCGGTTGGACTCTTCAGCGTCCCTTAAGCGTGTCATGAGTTGGTCCACCAAAGTTTCTTGTTGGGATGTGAAGCGGTTAGTTACTTCAGCCACAACCCTGTCCAGATCTGCCCTAGTGATTGGTTGTTCCGTTGCGGGACCAGTTGGATTTTCCTGATTTTCATCTGGTACTGCTGTTGAAGTGGGCTGATCTGTGATTGCTGGATCTGGAAGGCTGCTAGTTGCGATGTTCTTTCCTTTGTTAACATCCCTTCTCTGTTTGGAAGGCATGATTTCTAAGCAACGAGTGATGTCGTTAGGAAAAAGGTTGAGTGGGAGAAGATGAAGTTTGAGTTCAGTTCTCAGTGAAAGCACCAAAAATGTTTGCACAAAAAATGGACAAACACCTCCAAGTCGTATTATTTAGTTGATTATATGTAATTTTCAATGATTTTAGATGAGTATGTAAATATGAGAAAAGTAGGGGCTGAAATGTAAAAGACACACAGATTTATAGTGGTTCGGCCAGAATGTGCCTACGTCCACTTTATATGTTATTATCTTCTTTCTTTCAGGTTACAAGTACAATGCGTTGTATACAAGTGTATGAAAGTAGTTTGAGAGTTCCTTCCTTGCTTGAGCTCTCAAACTTGTCTGCCATTGTTGTACCCCTGCCCCTCTATTTATAGAGTGAGGTTGAGGGCAGGGGCCTTGGAAGCATATAGCTGCTGGTGGGCCCGGGCTGAAGCAATCTGGACTGGCAATCTTCTGGTTCGGCAAGGCTTCATTCGGCTATGAGCTTAGACCGGTGGTAGGTGTGCATGTGGACCGGCAGGGGAAAGGAGAGGGTTGGTTCGGTGCTTGCCTGGTCCGGTGGTAGGAGTGTGAGAATGTGGACCGGTAGTCGTTTGGTCCGGTTATGTAGGTGGTTCGGTGGTGGTGGTCCGGCTGTAGCAGGGGAGTTGGTTCGGCTACCGGATGGGCATGCCGAATGGCACTTGAGATTTGCCCGAATATGGTTGGTCCGGCTACCGGATGATCATGCCGAATGGACCCTTGTCCTTGCTGGATGAAGAGTGGGTCGCGACTCCGGGTGAAACCAATGCTTCTTAGTCTCGAGGTCTTCTGGGTGAGAATTCGCCCAACACTGGTCTTCGATTTACCATCGCTGAAGAGTAGTGCACCGTGGTACTGTTCCGTTTCAAATCCATGCACGCATTTCTAAAAGTCGTACGGCACTGTTTCGCCATTTCGGATGGATGTTGCACCTTGCACCGTGGATGTTGCACCCTGTAGATATCAATTATTCGGACGGCCATAACTTCTGGCTCGTTTAGATTTACGGGAGCCATAACCTGTCCAAACGAAGGCCTCGATGAGTTCCACGGCTTTGACAGCTTTCAGCCGTCAACGGATAGATTAATGCCCAAAAAGGACAACCCGAATCTCAATCGGGTCTCGTAAGTTTTTTACCCTTCGTTTTTTCGACACGTGGATTTTTACGGTAAAACGGGATTGCCGTGGCTGGTCTTCGATTCACCATCGCTGGAGAGTGATGCACCATGGTACTGTTCCGTTTCAAATCCGTGCACGCATTTCTAAAAGTCGTACGGCACTGTTTCGCCATGTCGGACGGATGTTGCACCTTGCACCGTGGATGTTGCACCCTGTAGATATCGATTATTCGGACGGCCATAACTTCTGGCTCGTTAAGAGTTACGGGAGCCATAACCTGTCAAAATGAAGGCCTCGATGAGTTCAACGGCTTTGACAGCTTTCAGCCGTCAACGGATAGATTAATGCCCAAAAAGGACAACTCGAATCTCAATCGGCTCTCGTAAGTTTTTTACCCTTCGTTTTTTCGACACGTGGATTTTTACGGCAAAACGGGATTACGATGGCTGGTCTTCGATTTACCATCGCTGGAGAGTGGTTCACCATGGTACTGTTCCGTTTCAAATCCATGCATGCATTTCTAAAAGTCGTACGGCACTGTTTCTCCATGTCGGACAGATGTTGCACCTTGCGCCGTGGATGTTGCACCCTGTAGATATCGATTATTCGGACGGCCATAACTTCTGGCTCGTTAAGAGTTACGGAAGCCATAACCTGTCAAAACGAAGGCCTCAATGAGTTCTACGGCTTTGACAGCTTTCAGCCGTCAACGGATAGATTAATGCCCAAAAAGGAGAACCCGAATCTCAATCAAGTCTCGTACGTATTTTACCCTTCGTTTTTTCGACCCGTGGATTTTTTCGGTAAAACGGGATTACCGTGGCCCGTCTTCGACTTCCCATCGCTGAAGAGTGATGCATCATGGTACTGTTCCGTTTCAAATCCATGCATGCATTTCTAAAAGTCGTACGGCATTGTTTCTCCATTTCGGAAGGATGTTGCACCTTGCACCGTGGATGTTGCACCCTGTAGATATCGACTATTCGGACGGCCATAACTTCTGGCTCGTTTAGAGTTACGGAAGCCATAACCAGTCAAAACGAAGGCCTCGATGAGTTCTACGGCTCTGACAGCTTTCAGCCATCAATGGATAGATTAATGCCCAAATAGGACAACCCGAATCTCAATCGGGTCTAGTACGTATTTTACCCTTCGTTTTTTCGACACGTGGATTTTTACGGTAAAACGGGATTACGTTGGCTGGTCTTCGATTTACCATCGCTGGAGAGTGGTGCACCATGGTACTGTTCCGTTTCAAATCCATGCACGCATTTTTTAAAGTCGTAAGGCACTGTTTCGCCATTTCGGACGGATATTGCACCTTGCACCGTGGATGTTGCACCCTATAGATATCGATTATTCGGACGGCCATAACTTCTGGCTCGTTTAGAGTTACGGGAGCCATAACCTGTCAAAACGAAGGCCTCGATGAGTTCTACGGTTATGACAGCTTTCAGCCATCAATGGATAGATTAATGCCCAAAAAGGACAACCCGAATCTCAATCGGGTCTCGTAAGTTTTTTACCCTTCCTTTTTTTGACACGTGGATTTTTACGGTAAAACGGGATTACGGTGGCTGGTCTTCGATTTTCCATCGCTGGAGAGTGGTGCACCATGGTACTGTTCCGTTTCAAATCCATGCACGCATTTCTAAAATTCGTACGACACTGTTTCGCCATTTCGGACGGATGTTGCACCTTGCACCGTGGATGTTGCACCCTGTAGATATCGACTATTTGGACGGCCATAACTTCTGGCTCGGTTAGAGTTACGGGAGCCATAACCTGTCAAAACGAAGGCCTCGATGAGTTCGACGGTTTTGACAGCTTTCAGCCGTCAACGTATAGATTAATGCCCAAAAAGGACAACCCGAATCTCAATCGGGTCTCGTAAGTTTTTTACCCTTCGTTTTTTTGACACGTGGATTTTTACGGTAAAACGGGATTACCGTGGCCCATCTTCGACTTCCCATCGCTGAAGAGTGGTGCACCATGGTACTGTTCCGTTTCAAATCCATGCACGCATTTCTAAAAGTCGTACGGCACTGTTTCGCCATTTCGGACGGATGTTGCACCTTGCACCGTGGATGTTGCACCCTGTAGATATCAATTATTCGGACGGCCATAACTTCTGGCTCGTTTAGAGTTACGGGATCCATAACCTGTCAAAACGAAGGCCTCGATGAGTTCCACGGCTTTGACAGCTTTCAGCCGTCAACGGATAGATTAATGCCCAAAAAGGACAACCCGAATCTCAATCGGGTCTCGTAAGTTTTTTACCCTTCGTTTTATCGACACATGGATTTTTACGGCAAAACAGGATTACGGTGGCTGGTCTTCGATTTATCATTACTGAAGAGTAGTGCACCGTGGTACTGTTCCGTTTCAAATCCATGCACGCATTTCTAAAAGTCGTACGACACTGTTTCGCCATGTCGGACGGATGTTGCACCTTGCACCGTGGATGTTGCACCCTGTAGATATCGATTATTCGGACGGCCATAACTTCTGGCTCGTTTATATTTACGGGAGCCATAACCTGTCAAAACGAAGGCCTCGATGAGTTCAACGACTTTGACTGCTTTCAGCCGTCAACGGATAGATTAATGCCCAAAAAGGACAACCCGAATCTCAATCGGGTCTCGCAAGTTTTTACCCCTCGTTTTTTCGACATGTGGATTTTTACGGCAAAACGGGATTATGATGGCTGGTCTTCGATTTACCATCGCTGGAGAGTGGTACACCATGGTTGTTCCGTTTCAAATCCATGCATGCATTTCTAAAAGTCGTACGACACTGTTTCGCCATGTCGGACAGATGTTGCAGCTTGCACCGTGGATGTTGCACACTGTAGATATCGATTATTCGGACGGCCATAACTTCTGGCTCGTTCAGAGTTACGGAAGTCATAACCTGTCAAAACGAAGGCCTCGATGAGTTCTACGTCTTTGACAGCTTTCAGCCGTCAACGGATAGATTAATGCCCAAAAAGGAGAACCCGAATCTCAATCGGGTCTCGTACGTATTTTACCCTTCGTTTTTTCGACCCGTGGATTTTTTCGGTAAAACGGGATTACCGTAGCCCGTCTTCGACTTCCCATCGCTGAAGAGTGATGCACCATGGTACTGTTCCGTTTCAAATCCATGCATGCATTTCTAAAAGTCGTACGGCACCGTTTCTCCATTTCGGACGGATGTTGCACCTTGCACCGTGGATGTTGCACCCTGTAGATATCGACTATTCGGACGGCCATAACTTCTGGCTCGTTTAGAGTTACGGGAGCCATAGCCTGTCAATATGAAGGCCTCGATGAGTTCTATGGCTTTGATGGCTTTCAGCCATCAACGGATAGATTAATGCCCAAAAAGGACAACCCGAATCTCAATCGGCTCTCGTAAGTTTTATAGCCTTCATTTTTTCGACACGTGGATTTTTACGGTAAAACGGGATTACGGTGGTTGGTCTTCTTTTTACCATCGCTGGAGAGTGGTGCACCATGGTACTGTTCCGTTTCAAATCAATGCACGCATTTCTTAAAGTCGTACGACACTGTTTCGCCATTTCGGACGGATGTTGCACCTTGCACCGTGGATGTTGCACCCTGTAGATATCAATTATTCGGACGGCCATAACTTCTGGCTCGTTTAGAGTTACGGAAGCCATAACCAGTCAAAACGAAGGCCTCGATGAGTTCTACGGCTCTGACAGCTTTCAGCCATCAATGGATAGATTAATGCCCAAATAGGACAACCCGAATCTCAATCGGGTCTAGTACGTATTTTACCCTTCGTTTTTTCGACACGTGGATTTTTACGGTAAAACGGGATTACGTTGGCTGGTCTTCGATTTACCATCGCTGGAGAGTGGTGCACCATGGTACTGTTCCGTTTCAAATCCATGCACGCATTTTTTAAAGTCGTAAGGCACTGTTTCGCCATTTCGGACGGATATTGCACCTTGCACCGTGGATGTTGCACCCTATAGATATCGATTATTCGGACGGCCATAACTTCTGGCTCGTTTAGAGTTACGGGAGCCATAACCTGTCAAAACGAAGGCCTCGATGAGTTCTACGGTTATGACAGCTTTCAGCCATCAATGGATAGATTAATGCCCAAAAAGGACAACCCGAATCTCAATCGGGTCTCGTAAGTTTTTTACCCTTCCTTTTTTTGACACGTGGATTTTTACGGTAAAACGGGATTACGGTGGCTGGTCTTCGATTTTCCATCGCTGGAGAGTGGTGCACCATGGTACTGTTCCGTTTCAAATCCATGCACGCATTTCTAAAATTCGTACGACACTGTTTCGCCATTTCGGACGGATGTTGCACCTTGCACCGTGGATGTTGCACCCTGTAGATATCGACTATTTGGACGGCCATAACTTCTGGCTCGGTTAGAGTTACGGGAGCCATAACTTGTCAAAACGAAGGCCTCGATGAGTTCGACGGTTTTGACAGCTTTCAGCCGTCAATGTATAGATTAATGCCCAAAAAGGACAACCCGAATCTCAATCGGGTCTCGTAAGTTTTTTACCCTTCGTTTTTTTGACACGTGGATTTTTACGGTAAAACGGGATTACCGTGGCCCATCTTCGACTTCCCATCGCTGAAGAGTGGTGCACCATGGTACTGTTCCGTTTCAAATCCATGCACGCATTTCTAAAAGTCGTACGGCACTGTTTCGCCATTTCGGACGGATGTTGCACCTTGCACCGTGGATGTTGCACCCTGTAGATATCAATTATTCGGACGGCCATAACTTCTGGCTCGTTTAGAGTTACGGGATCCACAACCTGTCAAAACGAAGGCCTCGATGAGTTCCACGGCTTTGACAGCTTTCAGCCGTCAACGGATAGATTAATGCCCAAAAAGGACAACCCGAATCTCAATCGGGTCTCGTAAGTTTTTTACCCTTCGTTTTATCGACACATGGATTTTTACGGCAAAACAGGATTACGGTGGCTGGTCTTCGATTTATCGTTACTGAAGAGTAGTGCACCGTGGTACTGTTCCGTTTCAAATCCATGCACGCATTTCTAAAAGTCGTACGACACTGTTTCGCCATATCGGACGGATGTTGCACCTTGCACCGTGGATGTTGCACCCTGTAGATATCGATTATTCGGACGGCCATAACTTCTGGCTCGTTTATATTTACGGGAGCCATAACCTGTCAAAACGAAGGCCTCGATGAGTTCAACGGCTTTGACTGCTTTCAGCCGTCAACGGATAGATTAATGCCCAAAAAGGACAACCCGAATCTCAATCGGGTCTCGCAAGTTTTTACCCCTCGTTTTTTCGACATGTGGATTTTTACGGCAAAACGGGATTACGATGGCTGGTCTTCGATTTACCATCGCTGGAGAGTGGTACACCATGGTTGTTCCGTTTCAAATCCATGCACGCATTTCTAAAAGTCGTACGACACTGTTTCGCCATGTCGGACAGATGTTGCAGCTTGCACCGTGGATGTTGCACACTGTAGATATCGATTATTCGGACGGCCATAACTTCTGGCTCGTTCAGAGTTACGGAAGCCATAACCTGTCAAAACGAAGGCCTCGATGAGTTCTACGGCTTTGACAGCTTTCAGCCGTCAACGGATAGATTAATGCCCAAAAAGGAGAACCCGAATCTCAATCGGGTCTCGTACGTATTTTACCCTTCGTTTTTTCGACCCGTGGATTTTTTCGGTAAAACGGGATTACCGTAGCCCGTCTTCGACTTCCCATCGCTGAAGAGTGATGCACCATGGTACTGTTCCGTTTCAAATCCATGCATGCATTTCTAAAAGTCGTACGACACCGTTTCTCCATTTCGGACGGATGTTGCACCTTGCACCGTGGATGTTGCACCCTGTAGATATCGACTATTCGGACGGCCATAACTTCTGGCTCGTTTAGAGTTACGGGAGCCATAGCCTGTCAATATGAAGGCCTCGATGAGTTCTATGGCTTTGATGGCTTTCAGCCATCAACGGATAGATTAATGCCCAAAAAGGACAACCCGAATCTCAATCGGCTCTCGTAAGTTTTATAGCCTTCATTTTTTCGACACGTGGATTTTTACGGTAAAACGGGATTACGGTGGTTGGTCTTCTTTTTACCATCGCTGGAGAGTGGTGCACCATGGTACTGTTCCGTTTCAAATCCATGCACGCATTTCTTAAAGTCGTACGACACTGTTTCGCCATTTCGGACGGATGTTGCACCTTGCACCGTGGATGTTGCACCCTGTAGATATCAATTATTCGGACGGCCATAACTTCTGGCTCGTTTAGAGTTACGGAAGCCATAACCTGTCAAAACGAAGGCCTCGATGAGTTCTACGGTTGTGACAGCTTTCAGCCATCAACGGATAGATTAATGCCCAAAAAGGACAACCCGAATCTCAATCGGGTCTCGTAAGTTTTTTACCCTTCGTTTTTTTGACACGTGGATTTTTACGGTAAAACGGGATTACGGTGGCTGGTCTTCAATTTTCCATCGCTGGAGAGTGGTGCACCATGGTAGTGTTCCGTTTCAAATCCATGCACGCATTTCTAAAATTCGTACGGCACTGTTTCGCCATTTCGGACGGATGTTGCACCTTGCACCGTGGATGTTGCACCCTGTAGATATCGATTATTCGGACGGCCATAACTTCTGGCTCGTTTAGAGTTACGGGAGCCATAACCTGTCAAAACGAAGGCCTCGATGAGTTCGACGGTTTTGACAGCTTTCAGCCGTCAACGGAAAGATTAATGCCCAAAAAGGACAACCCGAATCTCAATCGGGTCTCGTAAGTTTTTTACCCTTCGTTTTTTTGACACGTGGATTTTTACGGTACAACGGGATTACCGTGGCCCATCTTCGACTTCCCATCGCTGAAGAGTGGTGCACCATGGTACTATTCCGTTTCAAATCCATGCACGCATTTCTAAAAGTCGTACGGCACTGTTTCGCTATTTCGGACGGATGTTGCACCTTGCACCGTGGATGTTGCACCCTGTAGATATCAATTATTCAGACGGCCATAACTTCTCGCTCGTTTAGAGTTACGGGAGCCATAACCTGTCAAAACGAAGGCCTCGATGAGTTCCACGGCTTTGACAGCTTTCAGCCGTCAACGGATAGATTAATGCCCAAAAAGGACAACCCGAATCTCAATCGGGTCTCGTAAGTTTTTTACCCTTCGTTTTTTCGACACGTGGATTTTTACGGCAAAACGGGATTACGGTGGCTGGTCTTCGATTTACCATCGCTGAAGAGTAGTGCACCGTGGTACTGTTCCGTTTCTAATCCATGCACGCATTTCTTAAAGTCGTACGGCACTGTTTCGCCATTTTGGACGGATGTTGCACCTTGCACCGTGGATGTTGCACCCTGTAGATATCGATTATTCGGACGGCCATAACTTCTGGCTCGTTAAGAGTTACGGGAGCCATAACCTGTCAAAACGAAGGCCTCGATGAGTTCTACGGCTTTGACAGCTTTCAGCCGTCAACGGATAGATTAATGCACAAAAAGGACAACTGGAATCTCAATCGGGTCTCGCAAGTTTTTTACCCTTCGTTTTTTCGACACGTGGATTTTTACTGCAAAACGGGATTACGATGGCTGGTCTTCGATTTACCATCGCTGGAGAGTGGTGCACCATGGTTGTTCCGTTTCAAATCCATGCATGCATTTCTAAAAGTCGTACGACACTGTTTCGCCATGTCGGACAGATGTTGCAGCTTGCACCGTGGATGTTGCACCCTGTAGATATCGATTATTCGGACGGCCATAACTTCTGGCTCGTTCAGAGTTACGGAAGCCATAACCTGTCAAAACGAAGGCCTCGATGAGTTCTACGGCTTTGACAGCTTTCAGCCGTCAACGGATAGATTAATGCCCAAAAAGGAGAACTCGAATCTCAATCGGGTCTCGTACGTATTTTACCCTTCGTTTTTTCGACACGTGGATTTTTTCGGTAAAACGGGATTACCGTGGCCCATCTTCGACTTCCCATCGCTGAAGAGTGATGCACCATGGTACTGTTCCGTTTCAAATCCATGCATGCATTTCTAAAATTCGTACGGTACCGTTTCTCCATTTCGGACGGATGTTGCACCTTGCACCGTGGATGTTGCACCCTGTAGATATCGACTATTCGGACGGCCATAACTTCTGGCTCGTTTAGAGTTACGGGAGCCATAACCTGTCAATATGAAGGCCTCGATGAGTTCTATGGCTTTGATGGCTTTCATCCGTCAACGGATAGATTAATGCCCAAAAAGGACAACCCGAATCTCAATCGGGTCTCGTAAGTTTTATAGCCTTCGTTTTTTCGACACGTGGATTTTTACGGTAAAACGGGATTACGGTGGCTGGTCTTCGTTTTACCATCGCTGGAGAGCGGTGCACCATGGTACTGTTCCGTTTCAAATCCATGCACGCATTTCTTAAAGTCGTACGGCACTTTTTCGCCATTTCGGACGGATGTTGCACCTTGCACCGTGGATGTTGCACCCTATAGATATCGATTATTCGGACGGCCATAACTTCTGGCTCGTTTAGAGTTACGGGAGCCATAACCTGTCAAAACGAAGGCCTCGATGAGTTCTACGGTTATGACAGCTTTCAGCCATCAATGGATAGATTAATGCCCAAAAAGGACAACCCGAATCTCAATCGGGTCTCGTAAGTTTTTTACCCTTCCTTTTTTTGACACGTGGATTTTTACGGTAAAACGGGATTACGGTGGCTGGTCTTCGATTTTCCATCGCTGGAGAGTGGTGCACCATGGTACTGTTCCGTTTCAAATCCATGCACGCATTTCTAAAATTCGTACGGCACTGTTTCGCCATTTCGGACGGATGTTGCACCTTGCACCGTGGATGTTGCACCCTGTAGATGTCGATTATTCGGACGGCCATAACTTCTGGCTCGTTTAGAGTTACGGGAGCCATAACCTGTCAAAACGAAGGCCTCGATGAGTTCTACGGTTTTGACAGCTTTCAGCCGTCAACGGATAGATTAATGCCCAAAAAGGACAACCCGAATCTCAATCGGGTCTCGTAAGTTTTTTACCCTTCGTTTTTTTCGACACGTGGATTTTTACGGTAAAACGGGATTACCGTGGCCCGTCTTCGACTTCCCATCGCTGAAGAGTGGTGCACCATGGTACTGTTCCGTTTTGAATCCATGCACGCATTCCTAAAAGTCGTACGGCACTGTTTCGCCATTTCGGACGGATGTTGCACCTTGCACCGTGGATGTTGCACCCTGTAGATATCGATTATTCGGACGGCCATAACTTCTGGCTCGTTTAGAGTTACGGGAGCCATAACCTGTCAAAACGAAGTCCTCGATGAGTTCTACGTTCTTGACAGCTTTCAGCCGTCAACGGATAGATTAATTCCCAAAAAGGACAACCCGAATCTCAATCGGGTCTCGTAAGTTTTTTACCCTTCGTTTTTTTGACACGTGGATTTTTACGGTAAAACGGGATTGCCGTGGCCCATCTTCGACTTCCCATCACTGAAGAGTGGGCACCATGGTACTGTTCCGTTTCAAATGCATGCACGCATTTCTAAAAGTCGTACGGCACTGTTTCGCCATTTCGGACGGATGTTGCACCTTGCACCGTGGATGTTGCACCCTGTAGATATCAATTATTCGGACGGCCATAACTTCTGGCTCGTTTAGATTTATGGAAGCCATAACCTGTCAAAACGAAGGCCTCGATGAGTTCCACGGCTTTGACAGCTTTCAGCCGTCAACGGATAGATTAATGCCCAAAAAGGACAACCCGAATCTTAATCGGGTCTCGTAGGTTTTTTACCCTTCGTTCTTTCGACACATGGATTTTTAGGGCAAAACGGGATTACGGTGGCTGGTCTTCGATTTACCATCGCTGGAGAGTGGTGCACCATGGTACTGTTCCGTTTCAAATCCATGCACGCATTTCTAAACGTCGTACGACACTGTTTCGCCATGTCGGACGGATGTTGCACCTTGCACCGTGGATGTTGCACCCTATAGATATCGATTATTCGGACGGCCATAACTTCTGGCTCGTTTAGAGTTACGGAAGCCATAACCTGTCAAAACGAAGGCCACGATGAGTTCAACGGCTTTGACAGCTTTCAGCCGTCAACGGATAGATTAATGCCCAAAAAGGACAACCCGAATCTCAATCGGGTCTCGTAAGTTTTTTACCCTTCGTTTTTTCGACACGTGGATTTTTACGGTAAAACGGGATTGCCGTGGCTGGTCTTCGATTCACCATCGCTGGAGAGTAATGCACCATGGTACTGTTCCGTTTCAAATCCGTGCACGCATTTCTAAAAGTCGTACGGCACTGTTTCCCCATGTCGGACGGATGTTGCACCTTGCACCGTGGATGTTGCACCCTGTAGATATCGATTATTCGGACGGCCATAACTTCTGGTTCGTTAAGAGTTACGGGAGCCATAACCTGTCAAAACGAAGGCCTCGATGAGTTCTACGGCTTTGACAGCTTTCAGCCGTCAACGGATAGATTATTGCCTAAAAAGGAGAACCCGAATCTCAATCGGGTCTCGTACGTATTTTACCCTTCGGTTTTTCGACCCGTGGATTTTTTCGGTAAAACGGGATTACTGTGGCCCGTCTTCGACTTCCCATCGCTGAAGAGTGATGCACCATGGTACTGTTCCGTTTCAAATCCATCCATGCATTTCTAAAAGTCGTACGGCAATGTTTCTCCATTTCGGACGGATGTTGCACCTTGCACCGTTGATGTTGCACCCTATAGATATCGACTATTCGGACGGCCATAACTTCTGGCTCGTTTAGAGTTACGGGAGCCATAACCTGTCAAATTGAAGGCCTCGATGAGTTCTATGGTTTTGATGGCTTTCAGCCATCAACGGATAGATTAATGCCCAAAAAGAACAACACGAATCTCAATCGGGTCTCGTAAGTTTTATAGCCTTCGTTTTTTCGACACGTGGATTTTTATGGTAAAATGGGATTACGGTGCCTGGTCTTCGATTTACCATCGCTGGAGAGTGGTGCACCATGGTACTGTTCCGTTTCAAATCCATGCACGCATTTCTTAAAGTCGTACGGCACTGTTTCGCCATTTCGGACGGATGTTGCACCTTGCACCGTGGATGTTGCACCCTATAGATATCGATTATTCGGACGGCCATAACTTCTGGCTCATTTAGAGTTACGGGAGCCATAACCTATCAAAACGAAGGACTCGATGAGTTCTACGGTTATGATAGCTTTCAGCCATCAATGGATAGATTAATGCCCAAAAAGGATAACCCGAATCTCAATCGGGTCTCATAAGTTTTTTACCCTTCGTTTTTTTGACACTTGGATTTTTACGGTAAAACGGGATTACGGTGGCTGGTCTTCGATTTTCCATCGCTAGAGAGTGGTGCACCATGGTACTATTCCATTTCAAATCCATGCACGCATTTCTAAAATTCGTACGGCACTGTTTCGCATTTCGGACGGATGTTGCACCTTGCACCGTGGATGTTGCACCCTGTAGATATCGATTATTCGGACGGCCATAACTTCTGGCTCGTTTAGAGTTACGGGACCCATAACCTGTCAAAACGAAGGCCTCTATGAGTTCTACGGTTTTGACCGCTTTCAGCCGTCAACGGATAGATTAATGCCCAAAAAGGACAACCCGAATCTCAATCGGGTCTCGTAAGTTTTTTACCCTTCGTTTTTTCGACACGTGGATTTTTACGGCAAAACGGGATTACGGTGGCTGGTCTTCGATTTACCATCGCTGAAGAGTAGTGCACCGTGGTACTGTTCCGTTTCAAATCCATGCACCCATTTCTTAAAGTCGTACGGCACTGTTTCGCCATTTCGGACGGATGTTGCACCTTGCACCGTGGATGTTGCACCCTGTAGATATCGATTATTCGGTCGGCCATAACTTCTGGCTCGTTAAGAGTTACGGGAGCCATAACCTGTCAAAACGAAGGCCTCGATGAGTTCTACGGCTTTGACAGCTTTCAGCCGTCAACGGATAGATTAATGCCCAAAAAGGACAACTGGAATCTCAATCGGGTCTCGCAAGTTTTTTACCCTTCGTTTTTTCGACACGTGGATTTTTACGGCAAAACGGGATTACGATGGCTGGTCTTCGATTTACCATCGCTGAAGAGTGGTGCACCATGGTTGTTCCGTTTCAAATCCATGCACGCATTTCTAAAAGTCGTACGACACTGTTTCGCCATGTCGGACAGATGTTGCAGCTTGCACCGTGGATGTTGCACCCTGTAGATATCGATTATTCGGACGGCCATAACTTCTGGCTCGTTCAGAGTTACGGAAGCCATAACCTGTCAAAACGAAGGCCTCGATGAGTTCTATGGCTTTGACAGCTTTCAGCCGTCAACGGATAGATTAATGCCCAAAAAGGAGAACCCGAATCTCAATCGGGTCTCGTACGTATTTTACCCTTCGTTTTTTCGACCCGTGGATTTTTTCGGTAAAACGGGATTACCGTGGCCCGTCTTCGACTTTCCATCGCTGAAGAGTGATGCACCATGGTACTGTTCCGTTTCAAATCCATGCATGCATTTCTAAAATTCGTACGGCACCGTTTCTCCATTTCGGACGGATGTTGCACCTTGCACCGTGGATGTTGCACCCTGTAGATATCGACTATTCGGACGGCCATAACTTCTGGCTCGTTTAGAGTTACGGGAGCCATAACCTGTCAAAATGAAGGCCTCGATGAGTTCTATGGCTTTGATGGCTTTCAGCCGTCAACGGATAGATTAATGCCCAAAAAGGACAACCCGAATCTCAATCGGGTCTCGTAAGTTTTATAGCCTTCGTTTTTTCGACACGTGGATTTTTACGGTAAAACGGGATTACGGTGGCTGGTCTTCGTTTTACCATCGCTGGAGGGTGGTGCACCATGGTACTGTTCCGTTTCAAATCCATGCACGCATTTCTTAAAGTCGTACGGCACTGTTTCGGCATTTCGGACGGATGTTGCACCTTGCACCGTGGATGTTGCACCCTATAGATATCGATTATTCGGACGGCCATAACTTCTGGCTCGTTTAGAGTTACGGGAGCCATAACCTGTCAAAATGAAGGCCTCGATGAGTTCTACGGTTATGACAGCTTTCAGCCATCAATGGATAGATTAATGCCCAAAAAGGACAACCCGAATCTCAATCGGGTCTCGTAAGTTTTTTACCCTTCGTTTTTTTGACACGTGGATTTTTACGGTAAAACGGGATTACGGTGGCTGGTCTTCGATTTTCCATCGCTGGAGAGTGGTGCACCATGGTACTATTCCGTTTCAAATCCATGCACGCATTTCTAAAATTCGTACGGCACTGTTTCGCCATTTCGGACGGATGTTGCACCTTGCACCGTGGATGTTGCACCCTGTAGATATCGATTATTCGGACGGCCATAACTTCTGGCTCGTTTAGAGTTACGGGAGCCATAACCTGTCAAAACGAAGGCCTCGATGAGTTCTACGGTTTTGACAGCTTTCAGCCGTCAACGGATAGATTAATGCCCAAAAAGGACAACCCGAATCTCAATCGGGTCTCGTAAGTTTTTTACCCTTCGTTTTTTTCAACACGTAGATTTTTACGGTAAAACGGGATTACCGTGGCTCGTCTTCGACTTCCCATCGTTGAAGAGTGGTGTACCATGGTACTGTTCCGTTTCGAATCCATGCACGCATTCCTAAAAGGTCGTACGGCACTGTTTCGCCATTTCGGACGGATGTTGCACCTTGCACCGTGGATGTTGCACCCTGTAGATATCGATTATTCGGACAGCCATAACTTCTGGCTCGTTTAGAGTTACGGGAGCCATAACCTGTCAAAACGAAGTCCTCGATGAGTTCTACGGTTTTGACGGCTTTCAGCCGTCAACGGATAGATTAATTCCCAAAAAGGACAACCCGAATCTCAATCGGGTCTCGTAAGTTTTTTACCCTTCGTTTTTTTGACACGTGGATTTTTACGGTAAAACGGGATTGCCGTGGCCCATCTTCGACTTCCCATCACTGAAGAGTGGGCACCATGGTACTGTTCCGTTTCAAATCCATGCACGCATTTCTAAAAGTCGTACGGCACTGTTTCGCCATTTCGGATGGATGTTGCACCTTGCACCGTGGATGTTGCACCCTGTAGATATCAATTATTCGGACGGCCATAACTTCTGGCTCGTTTAGATTTACGGGAGCCATAACCTGTCAAAACGAAGGCCTCGATGAGTTCCACGGCTTTGACAGCTTTCAGCCGTCAACGGATAGATTAATGCCCAAAAAGGACAACCCGAATCTCAATCGGGTCTCGTAGGTTTTTTACCCTTCGTTCTTTCGACACATGGATTTTTAGGGCAAAACGGGATTACGGTGGCTGGTCTTCGATTTACCATCGCTGGAGAGTGGTGCACCACGGTAATGTTCCGTTTCAAATCCATGCACGCATTCTTAAAAGTCGTACGACACTGTTTCGCAATGTCGGACGGATGTTGCACCTTGCACCGTGGATGTTGCACCCTATAGATATCGATTATTCGTATGGCCATAACTTCTGGCTCGTTTAGAGTTACGGGAGCCATAACCTGTCGAAACGAAGGCCTCGATGAGTTCAACGGCTTTGACAGCTTTTAGCCGTCAACGGATAGATTAATGCCCAAAAAGGACAACCCGAATCTCAATCGGGTCTCGTAAGTTTTTTACCCTTCGTTTTTTCGACACGTGGATTTTTACGGTAAAACGGGATTGCCGTGGCTGGTCTTCGATTCACCATCGCTGGAGAGTGATGCACCATGGTACTGTTCCGTTTCAAATCCGCGTACGCATTTCTAAAAGTCGTACGGCACTGTTTCGCCATGTCGGACGGATGTTGCACCTTGCACCGTGGATGTTGCACCCTGTAGATATCGATTATTCGGACGGCCATAACTTCTGGCTCGTTAAGAGTTACGGGAGCCATAACCTGTCAAAACGAAGGCCTCGATGAGTTCTACGGCTTTGACAGCTTTCAGCCGTCAACAGATAGATTATTGCCCAAAAAGGAGAACTCGAATCTCAATCGGGTCTCGTACGTATTTTACCCTTCGTTTTTTCGACCCGTGGATTTTTTCGGTAAAACGGGATTGCCGTGGCCCGTCTTCGACTTCCCATCGCTGAAGAGTGATGCACCATGGTACTGTTCCGTTTCAAATCCATGCATGCATTTCTAAAAGTCGTACGGCACTGTTTCTCCATTTCGAACGGATGTATCACCTTGCACCGTGGATGTTGCACCCTGTAGATATCGACTATTTGGACGGCCATAACTTCTGGCTCGTTTAGAGTTACGGGAGCCATAACCTGTCAAAATGAAGGCCTCGATGAGTTCTATGCCTTTGATGGCTTTCAGCCGTCAACGGATAGATTAATGCCCAAAAAGGACAACCCGAATCTCAATCGGGTCTCGTAAGTTTTATAGCCTTCGTTTTTTCGACACGTGGATTTTTACGGTAAAACGGGATTACTGTGGCTGGTCTTCGATTTACCATCACTGGAGAGTGGTGCACCATGGTACTGTTCCGTTTCAAATCCATGCACGCATTTCTTAAAGTCGTACGGCACTGTTTCGCCATTTCGGACGGATGTTGCACCTTGCACCGTGGATGTTGCACCCTATAGATATCGATTATTCGGACGGCCATAACTTCTGGCTCGTTTAGAGTTACGGGAGCCATAACCTGTCAAAACGAAGGCCTCGATGAGTTCTACGGTTATGACAGCTTTTAGCCATCAATGGATAGATTAATGCCCAAAAAGGACAACCCGAATCTCAATTGGGTCTCGTAAGTTTTTTACCCTTCGTTTTTTTGACACGTGGATTTTTACGGTAAAACAGGATTACGGTGGTTGGTCTTCGATTTTCCATCGCTGGAGAGTGGTGCACCATGGTACTGTTCCGTTTCAAATCCATGCACGCATTTCTAAAATTCGTACGGCACTGTTTCGCCATTTCGGACGGATGTTGCACCTTGCACCGTGGATGTTGCACCCAGTAGATATCGATTATTCGGACGGCCATAACTTCTGGCTCGTTTAGAGTTACGGGAGCCATAACCTGTCAAAACGAAGGGCTCGATGAGTTCTACGGCTTTGACAGCTTTCAGCCGTCAACGGATAGATTAATGCCCAAAAATGACAACCCGAATCTCAATCGGGTCTCGTAAGTTTTTTACCCTTCGTTTTTTCGACACGTGGATTTTTACGGCAAAACGGGATTACCGTGGCCCGTCTTCGACTTCCCATCGCTGAAGAGTGGTGCACCATGGTACTGTTCCGTTTTGAATCATGCACGCATTCCTAAAAGTCTTACGGCACTGTTTCGCCATTTCGGACGGATGTTGCACCTTGCACCGTGGATGTTGCACCCTGTAGATATCGATTATTCGGACGGCCAAACTTCTGGCTCGTATAGAGTTACGGGAGTCATAACCTGTCAAAACGAAGGCCTCGATGAGTTCTACGGTTTTGGCATCTTTCAGCCGTCAACGGATAGATTAATGCCCAAAAAGGACAACCCGAATCTCAATCGGGTCTCGTAAGTTTTTTACCCTTCGTTTTTTTGACACGTGGATTTTTACGGTAAAACGGGATTACCGTGGCCCATCTTCGACTTCCCATCGCTGAAGAGTGGCGCACCATGGTACTGTTCCGTTTCAAATCCATGCACGCATTTCTAAAAGTCGTACGGCACTGTTTCGCCATTTCGGACGGATGTTGCACCTTGCACCGTGGATGTTGCACCCTGTCGATATCAATTATTCGGACGGCCACAACTTCTGGCTCGTTTAGATTTACGGGAGCCATAACCTGTCAAAACGAAGGCCTCGATGAGTTCCACGGCATTGACAGCTTTCAGCCATCAACGGATAGATTAATGCCCAAAAAGGACAACCCGAATCTTAATCGGGTCTCGTAGGTTTTTTACCCTTCGTACTTTCAACACATGGATTTTTAGGGCAAAACGGGATTACGGTGGCTGGTCTTCGATTTACCATCGCTGGAGGGTGGTGCACCATGGTACTGTTCCGTTTCAAATCCATGCACGCATTTCTAAAAGTCGTACGACATTGTTTCGCCATGTCGGACGGATGTTGCACCTTGCACCGTGGATGTTGCACCCAATAGATATCGATTATTCGGACGGTCATAACTTCTGGCTCGTTTAGAGTTACGGGAGCCATAACCTGTCGAAACGAAGGCCTCGATGAGTTCAATGGCTTTGATAGCTTTCAGCCGTCAACGGATAGATTAATGCCCAAAAAGGACAACCCGAATCTCAATCGGGTCTCGTAAGTTTTTTACCCTTCGTTTTTTCGACACGTGGATTTTTACGGTAAAACGAGATTGCCGTGGCTGGTCTTCGATTCACCGTCATTGGAGAGTGATGCACCATGGTACTGTTCCGTTTCAAATCCATGCACGCATTTCTAAAAGTCGTACGGCACTGTTTCGCCATGTCGGACGGATGTTGCACCTTGCATCGTGGATGTTGCACCCTGTAGATATCGATTATTCGGACGGCCATAACTTCTGGCTCGTTAAGAGTTACGGGAGCCATAACCTGTCAAAACGAAGGCCTCGATGAGTTCCACGGCTTTGACAGCTTTCAGCCGTCAACGGATAGATTAATGCCCAAAAAGGACAACCCGAATCTTAATCGGGTCTCGTAAGTTTTTTACCCTTCGTTCTTTCGACACATGGATTTTTGCGGCAAAACGGGATTACGGTGGCTGGTCTTCGATTTACCATTGCTGGAGAGTGGTGCACCATGGTACTGTTCCGTTTCAAATCCATGCACGCATTTTTAAAAGTCGTACGACACTGTTTCGCCATGTCGGACGGATGATGCACCTTGCACCGTGGATGTTGCACCCTGTAGATATCGATTATTCGGACGGCCATAACTTCTGGCTCGTTTAGAGTTACGGGAGCCATAACCTGTCAAAACGAAGGCATCGATGAGTTCTACGGCTTTGACAGCTTTCAGCCGTCAACGGATAGATTAATGCCCAAAAATGACAACCCGAATCTCAATCGGGTCTCGTATGTTTTTTACCCTTCGTTTTTTCGACACGTGGATTTTTACGGCAAAACGGGATTACCGTGGCCCGTCTTCGACTTCCCATCGCTGAAGAGTGGTGCACCATGGTACTGTTCCGTTTTGAATCATGCACGCATTCCTAAAAGTCTTACGGCACTGTTTCGCCATTTCGGACGGATGTTGCACCTTGCACCGTGGATGTTGCACCCTGTAGATATCGATTATTCGGACGGCCAAACTTCTGGCTCGTTTAGAGTTACGGGAGCCATAACCTGTCAAAACGAAGGCCTCGATGAGTTCTACGGTTTTGGCATCTTTCAGCCGTCAACGGATAGATTAATGCCCAAAAAGGACAACCCGAATCTCAATCGGGTCTCGTAAGTTTTTTACCCTTCGTTTTTTTGACACGTGGATTTTTACGGTAAAACGGGATTACCGTGGCCCATCTTCGACTTCCCATCGCTGAAGAGTGGCGCACCATGGTACTGTTCCGTTTCAAATCCATGCACGCATTTCTAAAAGTCGTACGGCACTGTTTCGCCATTTCGGACGGATGTTGCACCTTGCACCGTGGATGTTGCACCCTGTCGATATCAATTATTCGGACGGCCACAACTTCTGGCTCGTTTAGATTTACGGGAGCCATAACCTGTCAAAACGAAGGCCTCGATGAGTTCCACGGCTTTGACAGCTTTCAGCCATCAACGGATAGATTAATGCCCAAAAAGGACAACCCGAATCTTAATCGGGTCTCGTAGGTTTTTTACCCTTCGTACTTTCGACACATGGATTTTTAGGGCAAAACGGGATTACGGTGGCTGGTCTTCGATTTACCATCGCTGGAGGGTGGTGCACCATGGTACTGTTCCGTTTCAAATCCATGCACGCATTTCTAAAAGTCGTACGACATTGTTTCGCCATGTCGGACGGATGTTGCACCTTGCACCGTGGATGTTGCACCCAATAGATATCGATTATTCGGACGGTCATAACTTCTGGCTCGTTTAGAGTTACGGGAGCCATAACCTGTCGAAATGAAGGCCTCGATGAGTTCAATGGCTTTGACAGCTTTCAGCCGTCAACGGATAGATTAATGCCCAAAAAGGACAACCCGAATCTCAATCGGGTCTCGTAAGTTTTTTACCCTTCGTTTTTTCGACACGTGGATTTTTACGGTAAAACGAGATTGCCGTGGCTGGTCTTCGATTCACCGTCATTGGAGAGTGATGCACCATGGTACTGTTCCGTTTCAAATCCATGCACGCATTTCTAAAAGTCGTACGGCACTGTTTCGCCATGTCGGACGGATGTTGCACCTTGCACCGTGGATGTTGCACCCTGTAGATATCGATTATTCGGACGGCCATAACTTCTGGCTCGTTAAGAGTTACGGGAGCCATAACCTGTCAAAACGAAGGCCTCGATGAGTTCCACGGCTTTGACAGCTTTCAGCCGTCAACGGATAGATTAATGCCCAAAAAGGACAACCCGAATCTTAATCGGGTCTCGTAAGTTTTTTACCCTTCGTTCTTTCGACACATGGATTTTTACGGCAAAACGGGATTACGGTGGCTGGTCTTCGATTTACCATTGCTGGAGAGTGGTGCACCATGGTACTGTTCCATTTCAAATCCATGCACGCATTTTTAAAAGTCGTACGACACTGTTTCGCCATGTCGGACGGATGATGCACCTTGCACCGTGGATGTTGCACCCTGTAGATATCGATTATTCGGACGGCCATAACTTCTGGCTCGTTTAGAGTTACGGGAGCCATAACCTGTCAAAACGAAGGCATCGATGAGTTCTACGGCTTTGACAGCTTTCAGCCGTCAACGGATAGATTAATGCCCAAAAAGGACAACCCGAATCTCAATCGGGTCTCGTAAGTTTTTTACCCTTCGTTTTTTCGACACGTGGATTTTTACGGTAAAACGAGATTGCCGTGGCTGGTCTTCGATTCACCGTCATTGGAGAGTGATGCACCATGGTACTGTTCCGTTTCAAATCCATGCACGCATTTCTAAAAGTCGTACGGCACTGTTTCGCCATGTCGGACGGATGTTGCACCTTGCACCGTGGATGTTGCACCCTGTAGATATCGATTATTCGGACGGCCATAACTTCTGGCTCGTTAAGAGTTACGGGAGCCATAACCTGTCAAAACGAAGGCCTCGATGAGTTCCACGGCTTTGACAGCTTTCAGCCGTCAACGGATAGATTAATGCCCAAAAAGGACAACCCGAATCTTAATCGGGTCTCGTAAGTTTTTTACCCTTCGTTCTTTCGACACATGGATTTTTACGGCAAAACGGGATTACGGTGGCTGGTCTTCGATTTACCATTGCTGGAGAGTGGTGCACCATGGTACTGTTCCATTTCAAATCCATGCACGCATTTTTAAAAGTCGTACGACACTGTTTCGCCATGTCGGACGGATGATGCACCTTGCACCGTGGATGTTGCACCCTGTAGATATCGATTATTCGGACGGCCATAACTTCTGGCTCGTTTAGAGTTACGGGAGCCATAACCTGTCAAAACGAAGGCATCGATGAGTTCTACGGCTTTGACAGCTTTCAGCCGTCAACGGATAGATTAATGCCCAAAAAGGACAACCCGAATCTCAATCGGGTCTCGTAAGTTTTTTACCCTTCGTTTTTTCGACACGTGGGTTTTACGGCAAAACGAGATTACGATGGCTGGTCTTCGATTTACCATCGCTGGAGAGTGGTGCACCATGGTACTGTTCCATTTCAAATCCATGCACGCATTTCTAAAAGTCGTATGGCACAGTTTCGCCATGTCGGACGGATGTTGCACCTTGCACCGTGGATGTTGCACCTTGTAGATATCGATTATTCGGACGGCCAAAACTTCTGGCTCGTTAAGAGTTACGGGAGCCATAACCTGTCAAAACGAAGGCCTCGATGAGTTCTACAGCTTTGACAGCTTTCATCCGTCAACGGATAGATTAATGCCCAAAAAGGAGAACCCGAATCTCAATCGGGTCTCGTACGTATTTTACCCTTCGTTTTTTCGACCCGTGGATTTTTTCGGTAAAACGGGATTACCGTGGCCCGTCTTCGACTTCCCATCGCTGAAGAGTGATGCACCATGGTACTGTTCCGTTTCAAATCCATGCATGCATTTCTAAAAGTCCTACGGCACTGTTTCTCCATTTCGGACGGATGTTGCACCTTGCACCGTGGATGTTGCACCCTGTAGATATCGACTATTCGGACGGCCATAACTTCTGGCTCGTTTAGAGTTACGGGAGCCATAACCTGTCAAAATGAAGGCCTCGATGAGTTCTATGCCTTTGATGGCTTTCATCCGTCAACGGATAGATTAATGCCCAAAAAGGCCAACCCGAATCTCAATCAGGTCTCGTAAGTTTTATAGCCTTCGTTTTTTCAACACGTGGATTTTTACGGTAAAACGGGATTACGGTGGCTGGTCTTCGATTTACCATCGCTGGAGAGTGGTGCACCATGGTACTGTTCCGTTTCAAATCCATGCACGCATTTCTTAAAGTCGTACGGCATTGTTTCGCCATTTCGGACGGATGTTGCACCTTGCACCGTGGATGTTGCACCCTATAGATATCGATTATTCGGACGGCCATAACTTCTGGCTCTTTTAGAGTTACGTGAGCCATAACCTGTCAAAACGAAGGCCTCGATGAGTTCTACGATTATGACAGCTTTCAGCCATCAATGGATAGATTAATGCCCAAAAAGGACAACCCGAATCTCAATCGGGTCTCGTAAGTTTTTTACCCTTCGTTTTTTTGACACGTGGATTTTTACGGTAAAACGGGATTACGGGGGCTGGTCTTCGATTTTCCATCGCTGGAGAGTGGTGCACCATGGTACTGTTCCGTTTCAAATCCATGCACGCATTTCTAAAATTCGTACGGCACTGTTTCGCCATGTCGGACGGATGTTGCACCTTGCACCGTGGATGTTGCACCCTGTAGATATCGATTATTCGGACGGCCATAACTTCTGGCTCGTTAAGAGTTATGCGAGCCATAACCTGTCAAAACGAAGGCCTCGATGAGTTCTACGGTTTTGACAGTTTTCAGCCATCAACGGATAGATTAATGCCCAAAAATGACAACCCGAATCTCAATCGGGTCTCGTAAGTTTTTTACCCTTCGTTTTTTCGACACGTGGATATTTACGGCAAAACGGGATTACCGTGGCCCGTCTTCGACTTCCCATCGCTGAAGAGTGGTGCACCATGGTACTGTTCCGTTTCAAATCCATCCATGCATTTCTAAAAGTCGTACGGCACTGTTTCTCCATGTCGGACGGATGTTGCACCTTCCACCGTGGATGTTGCACCCTGTAGATATCGACTATTCGGACGGCCATAACTTCTGGCTCGTTTAGAGTTACGGGAGCCATAACCTGTCAAAATGAAGGCCTCGATGAGTTCTATGGCTTTGATGGCTTTCAGCCATCAACGGATAGATTAATGTCCAAAAAGGACATCCCGAATCTCAATCGGGTCTCGTAAGTTTTATAGCCTTCGTTTTTTCGACACGTGGATTTTTACGGTAAAACGGGATTACGGTGGCTGGTCTTCGATTTACCATCGCTGGAGAGTGGTGCACCATGGTACTGTTCCGTTTCAAATACATGCACACATTTCTTAAAGTCGTACGGCGCTGTTTCGCCATTTCGGACGGATGTTGCACCTTGCACCGTGGATGTTGCACGCTATAGATATCGATTATTCGGACGGCCATAACTTCTGGCTCGTTTAGAGTTACGGGAGTCATAACCTGTCAAAAGGAAGGCCTCGATGAGTTCTACGGTTATGACAGCTTTCAGCTATCAATGGATAGATTAATGCCCAAAAAGGACAAACCGAATCTCAATCGGGTCTCGTAAGTTTTTTACCCTTCGTTTTTTTGACACGTGGATTTTTACGGTAAAACGGGATAAGGTGGCTGCTCTTCGATTTACCATCGCTGGAGAGTGGTGCACCATGGTACTGTTCCGTTTCAAATCCATGCACGCATTACTAAAAGTCGTACGGCACTGTTTCGCCATTTCGGACGGATGTTGCACCTTGCACCGTGGATGTTGCACCCTGTAGATATCGATTATGCGGACGGCCATAACTTCTGGCTCGTTTAGAGTTACGGGAGCCATAACCTGTCAAAACGAAGGCCTCGATGAGTTCTACGGTTTTGTCAGCGTTCAGCCGACAGCGGATAGATTAATGCCCAAAAAGGACAACCCGAATCTCAATCGGGTCTCGTAAGTTTTTTACCCTTCGTTTTTTTGACACGTGGATTTTTACGGTAAAACGGGATTACCGTGGCCCATCTTCGACTTCCCATCGCTGAAGAGTGGTGCACCATGGTACTGTTCCGTTTCATATCCATGCACGCATTTCTAAAAGTCGTACGGCACTGTTTCGCCATTTCGGACGGATGTTGCACCTTGCACCGTGGATGTTGCACCATGTAGATATCAATTATTCGGACGGCCATAACTTCTGGCTCGTTTAGAGTTACGGGAGCCATAACCTGTCAAAACGAAGGCCTCGATGAGTTCTACGGCTTTGACAACTTTCAGCCGTCAACGGATAGATTAATGCCCAAAAAGGATAACCCGAATCCCAATCGGGTCTCGTAAGTTTTTTACCCTTCGTTTTTTCGACACGTGGATTTTTACGGCAATACGGGATTACGGTGGCTGGTCTTCGATTTACCATCGCTGGAGAGTGGTGCACCATGGTACTGTTCCATTTCAAATCCATGCACGCATTTTTCAAAGTCGTACGACACTGTTTCGCCATGTCGGACGGATGTTGCACCTTGCACCATGGATGTTGCACCCTGTAGATATCGATTATTCGGACGGCCATAACTTCTGGCTCGTTAAGAGTTACGGGAGCCATAACCTGTCAAAACGAAGGCCTTGATGAGTTATACGGTTTTGACAGCTTTCAGCCATCAACGGATAGATTAATGCCCAAAAAGGACAACCGAATCTCAATCGGGTCTCGTAAGTTTTTTACCCTTCGTTTTTTCGACACGTGGATTTTTATGGTAAAACGGGATTACCGTGGCCCGTCTTCGACTTCCCATCGCTGAAGAGTGATGCACCATGGTAGTGTTCCATTTCAAATTCATGCACCCATTTCTAAAAGTCGTACGACACTGTTTCTCCATTTCGGACGGATGTTGCACCTTGCACCGTGGATGTTGCACCCTGTAGATATCGATTATTCGGACGGCCATAACTTCTGTCTCGTTTAGATTTACGAGAGCTATAACTAGTCAAAACGAAGGCCTCGATGAGTTCTACGGCTTTGATGGCTTTCAGCCGTCAATGGATAGACTATTGCCCAAAAAGGACAACCCGAATCTAATTCGGGTCTCGTAAGTTTTTTACCCTTCGTTTTTTCGACACGTGGATTTTTACGGTAAAACATGATTACTGTGGCTGGTCTTCGATTTACCATCGCTGGAGAGTGGTGCACCATGGTACTGTTCGGTTTCAAATCCATGCACGTATTTCTAAAAGTCGTACGGCACTGTTTCGCCATTTCGGACGGATGTTGCACCTTGCACCGTGGATGTTGCGCCCTGTAGATATCGATTATTCGGACGGCCATAACTTCTGGCTCGTTTAGAGTTACGGGAGCCATAACCTGTCCAAACGAAGGCCTCAATGAGTTCTACGGCTTTGACAGCTTTCAGCCGTCAACGGATAGATTAATGCCCAAAATGGACAACCCGAATCTCAATCGGGTCTCGTAAGTTTTTTACCCTTCGTTTTTTTGACACGTGGATTTTTACGGTTAAACGGGATTACCGTAGCCCATCTTCGACTTCCCATCGCTGAAGAGTGGTGCACCATGGTACTGTTCCGTTTCATATCCATGCACGCATTTCTAAAAGTCGTACGGCACTGTTTCGCCATTTCGGACGGATGTTGCACCTTGCACCGTGGATGTTGCACCATGTAGATATCAATTATTCGGACGGCCATAACTTCTGGCTCGTTTAGAGTTACGGGAGCCATAACCTGTCAAAACGAAGGCCTCGATGAGTTCTACGGCTTTGACAACTTTCAGCCGTCAACGGATAGATTAATGCCCAAAAAGGATAACCCGAATCCCAATCGGGTCTCGTAAGTTTTTTACCCTTCGTTTTTTCGACACGTGGATTTTTACGGCAATACGGGATTACGGTGGCTGGTCTTCGACTTACCATCGCTGAAGAGTGGTGCACCATGGTACTGTTCCGTTTCGAATCCATGCACGCATTCCTAAAAGTCGTACGGCACTGTTTCGCCATTTCGGACGGATGTTGCACCTTGCACCGTGGATGTTGCACCCTGTAGATATCGATTATTCGGACGGCCATAACTTCTGGCTCGTTTAGAGTTACGGGAGCCATAACTTGTCAACACGAAGGCCTCGATGAGTTCTACGGGTTTGACAGCTTTCAGCCGTCAACGGATAGATTAATGCCCAAAATGGACAACCCGAATCTCAATCGGGTCTCGTAAGTTTTTTACCCTTCGTTTTTTTGACACGTGGATTTTTACGGTTAAACGGGATTACTGTGGCCCATCTTCGACTTCCCATCGCTGAAGAGTGGTGCACCATGGTACTGTTCCGTTTCAAATCCGTGCACACATTTCTAAAAGTCGTACGGCACTGTTTCGCCATTTCGGACGGATGTTGCACCTTGCACCGTGGATGTTGCACCCTTTAGATATCGATTATTCGGACGGCCGTAACTTCTAGCTCGTTTAGAGTTACGGGAGCCATAACCTGTTAAAACGAAGGCCTCGATGAGTTCTACGGCTTTGATAGCTTTCAGCCGTCAACGGATAGATTAATGCCCAAAAAGGACAACCCGAATCTCAATCGGGTCTCGTAGGTTTTTTACCCTTCGTTTTTTCGACACGTGGATTTTTTCGGTAAAACGGGATTACCGTGGCCCGTCTTCGACTTCCCATCGTTGGAGAGTGGTGCACCATGGTACTGTTCCGTTTCAAATCCACGCACGTATTTCTAAAAGTCGTACGGCACTGTTTCGCCATTTCGGACTGATGTTGCACCTTGCACCGTGGATGTTGCACCCTGTAGATATCGATTATCCGGACGGCCATAACTTCTGGCTCGTTTAGAGGTACCGGAGCCATAACCTGTCAAAACGAAGGCCTCGATGAGTTCTACGGCTTTGACAGCTTTCAGCTGTCAACGGATAGATTAATGCCCAAAAAGGACAACCCGAATCTCAATCGGGTCTAGTAAGTTTTTTACCCTTCGTTTTTTCGACACGTGGATTTTTACGGTAAAACGGGATTACGGTGGCTGGTCTTTGATTTACCATCGCTGGAGAGTGGTGCACTATGGTACTGTTCCGTTTCAAATCCATGCAGGCATTTCTAAAGGTCGTACGACACTGTTTCGCCATTTCGGACGGATGTTGCACCTTGCACCGTGGATGTTGCACCCTATAGATATCTATTATTCGGACGGCCATAACTTCTGGCTCGTTAAGAGTTACGGGAGCCATAACCTGTCAAAACGAAGACCTCGATGAGTTCTACGGCTTTGACAGCTTTCGGCTGTCAACGGATAGATTAATGCCCAAAAAGGACAACCCGAATCTCAATCGGGTCTCGTAAGTTTTTTACCTTTCGTTTTTTCGACACGTGGATTTTTACGGTAAAACGGGATTACCGTGGCCCGTCTTCGACTTCCCATCGCTGAAGAGTGATGCACCATGGTATTGTTCCGTTTCAAATCCATGCACGCATTTCTAAAAGTCGTACGGCACTGTTTCTCCATTTCGGACGGATGTTGCACCTTGCACCGTGGATGTTGCACCCTGTAGATATCGATTATTCGGACGACCATAACTTCTGGCTCATTTAGAGTTACGGGAGCCATAACCTGTCAAAACCAAGGCCTCGATGAGTTCTACGGCTTTGACGGCTTTTAGCCGTCAATGGATTGATTAATGCCCAAAAAGGACAGCCCGAATCTCAATCGGGTCTCGTAAGTTTTTTACCATTCGTTTTTTCGACACGTGGATTTTTACGGTAAAACGGGACTACCGTGGCTCGTCTTCGACTTCCCATCGCTGGAGAGTGGTGCACCATGGTACTGTTCCGTTTCAAATCAATGCACGCATTTCTAAAAGTCATACGGCACTGTTTCGCCATTTCGGACGGATGTTGCACCTTGCACCGTGAATGTTGCACCCTGTAGATATCGATTATTCGGACGGCCATAACTTCTGGCTCGTTTAGAGTTACCAGAGCCATGACCTGTCAAAAAGAAGACCTCGATGTGTTCTACGGCTTTGACAGCTTTCAGCCGTCAACGGATAGATTAATGCCCAAAAAGGACAACGAGAATCTCAATCGGGTCTCGTAAGTTTTTTACCCTTCGTTTTTTCGACACGTGGATTTTTACGGTAAAACGGGATTACGATGGCTGGTCTTCGATTTACCATCGCTGGAGAGTGGTGCACCATGATACTGTTCCGTTTCAAATCCATGCACGCATTTCTAAAAGTCGTACGACACTGTTTCGCTATTTCGGACGGATGTTGCACCTTGCACCGTGGATGTTGCACCCTGTAGATATCGATTATTCGGACGGCCATAACTTCTGGCTCGTTTAGAGTTACGGGAGCCATAACCTTTCAAAATGATGGCATCGATGAGTTCTACGGTTTTGACTGCTTTCAGCCGTCAACGGATAGATTAATGCCCAAAAAGGACAACCCGAATCTCAATCGGGTCTCGTAAGTTTTTTACCCTTCGTTTTTTTGACACGTGGATTTTTACGGTAGAACGGGATTACCGTGGCCCGTCTTCGACTTCCCATCGCGGAAGAGTGGTGCACCATGGAACTGTTCCATTTCATATCCATGCACGCATTTCTAAAAGTCGTACGGCACTGTTTCGCCATTTCGGACGGATGTTGCACCTTGCACCGTGGATGTTGCACCCTGTAGATATCGATTATTCGGACGACCATAACTTCTGGATCGTTTAGAGTTACGAAAGCCATAACTTGTCAAAACGAAGGACTCGATGAGTTCTATGGTTCTGACAGCTTTCAGCCATCAACGGATAGATTAATGTCCAAAAAGGACAACCCGAATCTCAATCGGGTCTCGTAAATTTTTTACCCTTCGTTTTTTTGACACGTCGATTTTTACGGTAAAACGGGATTACCGTGGCCCGTCTTCGACTTCCCATCGCCGAAGAGTGGTGCACCATGGTACTGTTCCGTTTCGAATCCATGCACGCATTCCTAAAAGTCGTACGACACTGTTTCGCCATTTCGGACGGATGTTGCACCTTGCACCGTGGATGTTGCACCCTGTAAATATCGATTATTCGGACGGCCATAACTTCTGGCTCGTTTAGAGTTACGGGAGCCATAACCTGTCAACACGAAGGCCCCGATGAGTTCTACGAGTTTGACAGCTTTCAGCCGTCAACGGATAGATTAATGCCCAAAAAGGACAACCCGAATCTCAATCGGGTCTCGTAAGTTTTTTACCCTTCGTTTTTTCGACGCGTGGATTTTTACAGCAAAACGGGATTACGGTGGCTGGTCTTCGATTTACCATCGCTGGAGAGTGGTGCACCATGGTACTATTCTGTTTCAAATCCATGCACGCATTTCTAAAAGTCGTACGGTATTGTTTCGCCATGTCGGACGGATGTTGCACCTTGCACCGTGGATGTTGCACCCTGTAGATATCGATTATTCGGACGACCATTACTTCTGGCTCGTTAAGAGTTATGGGAGCCATAACCTGTCAAAACGAAGGCCTCGATAATTTCTACGGCTTTGAAAGCTTTCAGCCATCAACGGATAGATTAATGCCCAAAAAGGACAACCTGAATCTCAATCGGGTCTCGTAAGTTTTTTACCCTTTGTTTTTTCGACAGGTGGATTTTTACAGTAAAACGGGATTACCGTGGCCCGTCTTCGACTTCCCATCGCTGAAGAGTGGTGCACCATGGTACTGTTCCGTTTCAAATCCATGCTCACATTTCTAAAAGTCGTACGACACTGTTTCGCCATTTCAAACGGATGTTGCACCTTGCACCGTGGATGTTGCACCCTGTAGATATTGATTATTCGGACGGCCATAACTTCTGGCTCGTTCAGAGTTACGGGAGCCATAACCTATCAAAATGAAGCCCTCGATGAGTTCTACGGCATTGACAGCTTTCAGACATCAACGGATAGATTAATGCCCAAAAAGGACAACCCGAATCTCAATCGGGTCTCGTAAGTTTTTTACCCTTCGTTTTTTCGACACTAGGATTTTTACAGTAAAACGGGATTACCGCGGCTCGTCTTCGATTTCCCATCGCTGGAGAGTAGTGAACCATGGCAATGTTCCGTTTCAAATCCATGCACGCATTTCTAAACGTCATACGGCACTGTTTCTCCATTTCGGATGGATGTTGCACCTTGCACCGTGGATGTTGCACCCTGTAGATATCGATTATTCGGACGGGAATAACTTCTGGCTCGTTTAGAGTTAGGGGAGCCATGACTTGTCAAAACGAAGGACTCGATGAGTTCTACGGTTCTGACAGCTTTCAGCCGTCAACGGATAGATTAATGCCCAAAAAGGACAACCCGAATCTCAATCGGGTCTCGTAAGTTTTTTACCCTTCGTTCTTTCGACACATGGATTTTTACGGCAAAACGGGATTACGGTGGCTGGTCTTCGATTTACCATCGCTGGAGAGTGGTGCACCATGGTACTGTTCCGTTTCAAATCCATGCACGCATTTTTAAAAGTCGTACGACACTGTTTCGCCATGTCGGACGGATGATGCACCTTGCACCGTGGATGTTGCACCCTGTAGATATCGATTATTCGGACGGCCATAACTTCTGGCTCGTTTAGAGTTACGGGAGCCATTACCTGTCAAAACGAAGGCATCGATGAGTTCTACGGCTTTGACAGCTTTCAGCCGTCAACGGATAGATTTATGCCCAAAAAGGACAACCCGAATCTCAATCGGGTCTCGTAAGTTTTTTACCCTTTGTTTTTTCGACACGTGGGTTTTACGGCAAAACGGGATTACGATGGCTGGTCTTCGATTTACCATCGCTGGAGAGTGGTGCACCATGGTACTGTTCCATTTCAAATCCATGCACGCATTTCTAAAAGTCGTACGGCACAGTTTCGCCATGTCGGACGGATGTTGCACCTTGCACCGTGGATGTTGCACCCTGTAGATATCGATTATTCGGACAGCCAAAACTTCTGGCTCGTTAAGAGTTACGGGAGCCATAACCTGTCAAAACGAAGGCCTCGATGAGTTCTACAGCTTTGACAGCTTTCAGCCGTCAACGGATAGATTAATGCCCAAAAAGGAGAACCCGAATTTCAATCGGGTCTCGTACGTATTTTACCCTTCGTTTTTTCGACCCGTGGATTTTTTCGGTAAAACGGGATTACCGTGGCCCGTCTTCGACTTCCCATCGCTGAAGAGTGATGCACCATGGTACTGTTCCGTTTCAAATCCATGCATGCATTTCTAAAAGTCGTACGGCACTGTTTCTCCATTTCGGACGGATGTTGCACCTTGCACCGTGGATGTTGCACCCTGTAGATATCGACTATTCGGACGGCCATAACTTCTGGCTCGTTTAGAGTTACGGGAGCCATAACCTGTCAAAATGAAGGCCTCGATGAGTTCTATGCCTTTGATGGCTTTCATCCGTCAACGGATAGATTAATGCCCAAAAAGGCCAACCCGAATCTCAATCAGGTCTCGTAAGTTTTATAGCCTTCGTTTTTTCGACACGTGGATTTTTACGGTAAAACGGGATTACGGTGGCTGGTCTTCGATTTACCATCGCTGGAGAGTGGTGCACCATGGTACTGTTCCGTTTCAAATCCATGCACGCATTTCTTAAAGTCGTACGGCATTGTTTCGCCATTTCGGACGGATGTTGCACCTTGCACCGTGGATGTTGCACCCTATAGATATCGATTATTCGGACGGCCATAACTTCTGGCTCTTTTAGAGTTACGTGAGCCATAACCTGTCAAAACGAAGGCCTCGATGAGTTCTACGATTATGACTGCTTTCAGCCATCAATGGATAGATTAATGCCCAAAAAGGACAACCCGAATCTCAATCGGGTCTCGTAAGTTTTTTACCCTTCGTTTTTTTGACACGTGGATTTTTACGGTAAAACGGGATTACGGGGGCTAGTCTTCGATTTTCCATCGCTGGAGAGTGGCGCACCATGGTACTGTTCCGTTTCAAATCCATGCACGCATTTCTAAAATTCGTACGGCACTGTTTCGCCATGTCGGACGGATGTTGCACCTTCCACCGTGGATGTTGCACCCTGTAGATATCAATTATTCGGACGGCCATAACTTCTGGCTCGTTAAGAGTTATGCGAGCCATAACCTGTCAAAACGAAGGCCTCGATGAGTTCTACGGTTTTGACAGCTTTCAGCCGTCAACGGATAGATTAATGCCCAAAAATGACAACCCGAATCTCAATCGGGTCTCGTAAGTTTTTTACCCTTCGTTTTTTCGACACGTGGATTTTTACGGCAAAACGGGATTACCGTGGCCCGTCTTCGACTTCCCATCGCTGAAGAGTGGTGCACCATGGTACTGTTCCGTTTCAAATCCATCCATGCATTTCTAAAAGTCGTACGACACTGTTTCTCCATGTCGGACGGATGTTGCACCTTGCACCGTGGATGTTGCACCCTGTAGATATCGACTATTCGGACGGCCATAACTTCTGGCTCGTTTAGAGTTACGGGAGCCATAACCTGTCAAAATGAAGGCCTCGATGAGTTCTATGGCTTTGATGGCTTTCAGCCATCAACGAATAGATTAATGTCCAAAAAGGACAACCCGAATCTCAATCGGGTCTCGTAAGTTTTATAGCCTTCGTTTTTTCGACACGTGGATTTTTACGGTAAAACGGGATTACGGTGGCTGGTCTTCGATTTACCATCGCTGGAGAGTGGTGCACCATGGTACTGTTCCGTTTCAAATCCATGCACACATTTCTTAAAGTCGTACGGCACTGTTTCGCCATTTCGGACGGATGTTGCACCTTGCACCGTGGATGTTGCACCCTATAGATATCGATTATTCGGACGGCCATAACTTCTGGCTCGTTTAGAGTTACGGGAGTCATAACCTGTCAAAACGAAGGCCTCGATGAGTTCTACGGTTATGACAGCTTTCAGCTATCAATGGATAGACTAATGCCCAAAAAGGACAAACCGAATCTCAATCGGGTCTCGTAAGTTTTTTACCCTTCGTTTTTTTGACACGTGGATTTTTACGGTAAAACGGGATACGGTGGCTGATCTTCGATTTACCATCGCTGGAGAGTGGTGCACCATGGTACTGTTCCATTTCAAATCCATGCACGCATTTCTAAAAGTCGTACGGCACTGTTTCGCCATTTCGGACGGATGTTGCACCTTGCACCGTGGATGTTGCACCCTGTAGATATCGATTATTCGGACGGCCATAACTTCTGGCTCGTTTAGAGTTACGGGAGCCATAACCTGTCAAAACGAAGGCCTCGATGAGTTCTACGGTTTTGACAGCGTTCAGCCGTCAACGGATAGATTAATGCCCAAAAAGGACAACCCGAATCTCAATAGGGTCTCGTAAGTTTTTTACCCTTCGTTTTTTTGACACGTGGATTTTTACGGTAAAACGGGATTACCGTGGCCCATCTTCGACTTCCCATCGCTGAAGAGTGGTGCGCCATGGTACTGTTCCGTTTCATATCCATGCACGCATTTCTAAAAGTCGTACGGCACTGTTTCGCCATTTCGGACGGATGTTGCACCTTGCACCGTGGATGTTGCACCATGTAGATATCAATTATTCGGACGGCCATAACTTCTGGCTCGTTTAGAGTTACGGGAGCCATAACCTGTCAAAACGAAGGCCTCGATGAGTTCTACGGCTTTGACAACTTTCAGCCATCAACGGATAGATTAATGCCCAAAAAGGACAACCCGAATCCCAATCGGGTCTCGTAAGTTTTTTACCCTTCGTTTTTTCGACACGTGGATTTTTACGGCAATACGGGATTACGGTGGCTGGTCTTCGATTTACCATCGCTGGAGAGTGGCGCACAATGGTAATGTTCCGTTTCAAATCCATGCACGCATTTTTCAAAGTCGTACGACACTGTTTCGCCATGTCGGACGGATGTTGCACCTTGCACCATGGATGTTGCACCCTGTAGATATCGATTATTCGGACGGCCATAACTTCTGGCTCGTTAAGAGTTACGGGAGCCATAACCTGTCAAAACGAAGGCCTTGATGAGTTATACGGTTTTGACAGCTTTCAGCCATCAACGGATAGATTAATGCCCAAAAAGGACAACCGAATCTCAATCGGGTCTCGTAAGTTTTTTACCCTTCGTTTTTTCGACACGTGGATTTTTATGGTAAAACGGGATTACCGTGGCCCGTCTTCGACTTCCCATCGCTGAAGAGTGATGCACCATGTTAGTGTTCCATTTCAAATTCATGCACCCATTTCTAAAAGTCGTACGACACTGTTTCTCCATTTCGGACGGATGTTGCACCTTGCACCGTGGATGTTGCACCCTGTAGATATCGATTATTCGGACGGCCATAACTTCTGCCTCGTTTAGATTTACGAGAGCTATAACCAGTCAAAACGAAGGCCTCGATGAGTTCTACGGCTTTAATGGCTTTCAGCCGTCAATGGATAGACTATTGCCCAAAAAGGACAACCCGAATCTAATTCGGGTCTCGTAAGTTTTTTACCCTTCGTTTTTTCGACACGTGGATTTTTACGGTAAAACGGGATTACTGTGGCTGGTCTTCGATTTACCATCGCTGAAGAGTGGTGCACCATGGTACTGTTCGGTTTCAAATCCATGCACATATTTCTAAAAGTCGTACGGCACTGTTTCGCCATTTCGGACGGATGTTGCACCTTGCACCGTGGATGTTGCGCCCTGTAGATATCGATTATTCGGACGGCCATAACTTCTGGCTCGTTTAGAGTTAGGGGAGCCATAACCTGTCCAAACAAAGGCCTCGATGAGTTCTACGGCTTTGACAGCTTTCAGCCGTCAACGGATAGATTAATGCCCAAAATGGACAACCCGAATCTCAATCGGGTCTCGTAAGTTTTTTACCCTTCGTTTTTTTGACACGTGGATTTTTACGGTTAAACGGGATTACTGTGGCCCATCTTCGACTTCCCATCGCTGAAGAGTGGTGCACCATGGTACTGTTCCGTTTCAAATCCGTGCACGCATTTCTAAAAGTCGTACGGCACTGTTTCGCCATTTCGGACGGATGTTGCACCGTGCACCGTGGATGTTGCACCCTGTAGATATCGATTATTCGGACGGCCGTAACTTCTAGCTCGTTTAGAGTTACGGGAGCCATAACCTATTAAAACGAAGGCCTCGATGAGTTCTACGGCTTTGATAGCTTTCAGCCGTCAACTGATAGATTAATGCCCAAAAAGGACAACCCGAATCTCAATCGGGTCTCGTAAGTTTTTTGCCCTTCGTTTTTTCGACACGTGGATTTTTTCGGTAAAACGGGATTACCGTGGCCCGTCTTCGACTTCCCATCGTTGGAGAGTGGTGCACCATGGTACTGTTCCGTTTCAAATCTACGCACGTATTTCTAAAAGTCGTACGGCACTGTTTCGCCATTTCGGACTGATGTTGCACCTTGCACCGTGGATGTTGCACCTTGTAGATATCGATTATCCAGACGGCCATAACTTCTGGCTCGTTTAGAGGTACCGGAGCCATAACCTGTCAAAACGAAGGCCTCGATGAGTTCTACGGCTTTGACAGCTTTCAGCTGTCAACGGATAGATTAATGCCCAAAAAGGACAACCCGAATCTCAATCGGGTCTAGTAAGTTTTTTACCCTTCGTTTTTTCGACACGTGGATTTTTACGGTAAAACGGGATTACGGTGGCTGGTCTTTGATTTACCATCGCTGGAGAGTGGTGCACTATGGTACTGTTCCGTTTCAAATCCATGCAGGCATTTCTAAAGGTCGTACGACACTGTTTCGCCATTTCGGACGGATGTTGCACCTTGCACCGTGGATGTTGCACCCTATAGATATCTATTATTCGGACGGCCATAACTTCTGGCTCGTTAAGAGTTACGGGAGCCATAACCTGTCAAAACGAAGACCTCGATGAGTTCTACGGCTCTGACAGCTTTCGGCTGTCAACGGATAGATTAATGCCCAAAAAGGACAACCCGAATCTCAATCGGGTCTCGTAAGTTTTTTACCTTTCGTTTTTTCGACACGTGGATTTTTACGGTAAAACGGGATTACCGTGGCCCGTCTTCGACTTCCCTTCGCTGAAGAGTGATGCACCATGGTATTGTTCCGTTTCAAATCCATGCACGCATTTCTAAAAGTCGTACGGCACTGTTTCTCCATTTCGGACGGATGTTGCACCTTGCACCGTGGATGTTGCACCCTGTAGATATCGATTATTCGGACGACCATAACTTCTGGCTCATTTAGAGTTACGGGAGCCATAACCTGTCAAAACCAAGGCCTCGATGAGTTCTACGGCTTTGACGGCTTTTAGCTGTCAATGGATAGATTAATGCCCAAAAAGGACAGCCCGAATCTCAATCGGGTCTCATAAGTTTTTTACCATTCGTTTTTTCGACACGTGGATTTTTACGGTAAAACGGGACTACCGTGGCTCGTCTTCGACTTCCCATCGCTGGAGAGTGGTGCACCATGGTACTGTTCCGTTTCAAATCAATGCACGCATTTCTAAAAGTCATACGGCACTGTTTCGCCATTTCGGACGGATGTTGCACCTTGCACCGTGAATGTTGCACCCTGTAGATATCGATTATTCGGACGGCCATAACTTCTGGCTCGTTTAGAGTTTCCAGAGCCATGACCTGTCAAAACGAAGACCTCGATGAGTTCTACGGCTTTGACAGCTTTCAGCCGTCAACGGATAGATTAATGCCCAAAAATCACAACAAGAATCTCAATCGGGTCTCGTAAGTTTTTTACCCTTCGTTTTTTCGACACGTGGATTTTTACGGTAAAACGGGATTACGATGGCTGGTCTTCGATTTACCATCGCGGGAGAGTGGTGCACCATGGTACTGTTCCGTTTCAAATCCATGCACGCATTTCTAAAAGTCGTACGACACTGTTTCGCTATTTCGGACGGATGTTGCACCTTGCACCGTGGATGTTGCACCCTGTAGATATCGATTATTCGGACGGCCATAACTTCTGGCTCGTTTAGAGTTACGGGAGCCATAACTTGTCAAAATGATGGTATCGATGAGTTCTACGGTTTTGACTGCTTTCAGCCGTCAACGGATAGATTAATGCCCAAAAAGGACAACCCGAATCTCAATCGGGTCTCGTAAGTTTTTTACCCTTCGTTTTTTTGACACGTGGATTTTTACGGTAGAACGGGATTACCGTGGCCCGTCTTCGACTTCCCATCGCGGAAGAGTGGTGCACCATGGAACTGTTCCATTTCATATCCATGCACGCATTTCTAAAAGTCGTACGGCACTGTTTCGCCATTTCGGACGGATGTTGCACCTTGCACCGTGGATGTTGCACCCTGTAGATATCGATTATTCGGACGGCCATAACTTCTGGATCGTTTAGAGTTACGAAAGCCATAACTTGTCCAAACGAAGGACTCGATGAGTTCTACGGTTCTGACAGCTTTCAGCCATCAACGGATAGATTAATGTCCAAAAAGGACGACCCGAATCTCAATCGGGTCTCGTAAATTTTTTACCCTTCGTTTTTTTGACACGTCGATTTTTACGGTAAAACGGGATTACCGTGGCCCGTCTTCGACTTACCATCGCTGAAGAGTGGTGCACCATGGTACTGTTCCGTTTCGAATCCATGCACGCATTCCTAAAAGTCGTACGGCACTGTTTCGCCATTTCGGACGGATGTTGCACCTTGCACCGTGGATGTTGCACCCTGTAGATATCGATTATTCGGACGGCCATAACTTCTGGCTCGTTTAGAGTTACGGGAGCCATAACCTGTCAACACGAAGGCCTCGATGAGTTCTACGGGTTTGACAGCTTTCAGCCGTCAACGGATAGATTAATGCCCAAAAAGGACAACCCGAATCTCAATCGGGTCTCGTAAGTTTTTTACCCTTCATTTTTTCGACGCGTGGATTTTTACAGCAAAACGGGATTACGTTGGCTGGTCTTCGATTTACCATCGCTGGAGAGTGGTGCACCATGGTACTGTTCTGTTTCAAATCCATGCACGCATTTCTAAAAGTCGTACGGTATTGTTTCGCCATGTCGGACGGATGTTGCACCTTGCACCGTGGATGTTGCACCCTGTAGATATCGATTATTCGGACGACCATAACTTCTGGCTCGTTAAGAGTTATGGGAGCCATAACCTGTCAAAACGAAGGCCTCGATGATTTCTACGGCTTTGAAAGCTTTCAGCCATCAACGGATAGATTAATGCCCAAAAAGGACAACCTGAATCTCAATCGGGTCTCGTAAGTTTTTTACCCTTCGTTTTTTCGACAGGTGGATTTTTACAGTAAAACGGGATTACCGTGGCCCGTCTTCGACTTCCCATCGCTGAAGAGTGGGGCACCATGGTACTGTTCCGTTTCAAATCCATGCGCACATTTCTAAAAGTCGTACGACACTGTTTCGCCATTTCAGACGGATGTTGCACCTTGCACCGTGGATGTTGCACCCTGTAGATATTGATTATTCGGACGGCCATAACTTCTGGCTCGTTCAGTGTTACGGGAGCCATAACCTATCAAAATGAAGCCCTCGATGAGTTCTACGGCATTGACAGCTTTCAGACATCAACGGATAGATTAATGCCCAAAAAGGACAACCCGAATCTCAATCGGGTCTCGTAAGTTTTTTACCCTTCGTTTTTTCGACACTAGGATTTTTACAGTAAAACGGGATTACCGCGGCCCGTCTTCGATTTCCCATCGCTGGAGAGTGGTGAACCATGGCAATGTTCTGTTTCAAATCCATGCACGCATTTCTAAACGTCATACGGCACTGTTTCTCCATTTCGGATGGATGTTGCACCTTGCACCGTGGATGTTGCACCCTGTAGATATCGATTATTCGGACGGGAATAACTTCTGGCTCGTTTAGAGTTAGGGGAGCCATAACCTGTCAATACGAAGGCCTCGATGAGTTCTACGCCTTTGACAGCTTCCAGCCATCAACGGATATATTAATGCCCAAAAAGGACAACCCGAATCACAATCGGGTCTCGTAAGTTTTTTACCCTTCGTTTTTTCGACACGTGGATTTTTACGGCAAAACGGGATTACCGTGGCTGGTCTTCGATTTACCATTGCTGGAGAGTGGTGCACCATGGTACTGTTCCATTTCAAATCCATACACGCATTTCTAAAAGCCGTACGGCACTGTTTCACCATTTTGGATGTTGCACCCTGTAGATATCGATTATTCGGATGGCCATAACTTTGGCTCTTTAGAGGTACGGGAGCCATAACCTGTCAAAACGAAGGCCTCGATGAGTTCTACGGTTTTGACAGCTTTCAGCCGTCAACGGATAGATTAATGCCCAAAAAGGACAACCCGAATCTCAATCGGGTCACGTAAGTTTTTTACCCTTCGTTTTTTTGACACGTGGATTTTTACGGTAAAACGGGATTACCGTGGCCCGTCTTCGACTTACCATCGCTGAAGAGTGGTGCACCATGGTACTGTTCCGTTTCAAATCCATGCACGCATTTCTAAAAGTCGTACGACACTGTTTCGCCATTTCGGACGGATGTCGCACCTTGCGCCTTGGATGTTGCACCCTGTAGATATCGATTATTCGGACGGCCAAAACTACTGGCTCGTTTAGAGTTACGGGAGCCATAACCTATCAAAACGAAGGCCTCGATGATTTCTACGGCTTTGAAAGCTTTCAGCCGTCAACGGATAGACTAATGCCCAAGAAGGACAACCCGAATCTCAATCGGGTCTCGTAAGTTTTTTACCCTTCGTTTTTTCGACACGTGGATTTTTACGGCAAAATGGGATTACGGTGGCTGGTCTTCGATTTACCATCGCTGGAGAGTGGTGCACCATGGTACTGTTCCGTTTCAAATCCATGCACGCATTTCTAAAAGTCGTACGACAATGTTTCGCCATGTCGGACGGATGTTGCACCTTGCACCGTGGATGTTGCACCCTATAGATATCGATTATTCGGACGGCCATAACTTCTGGCTCGTTAAGAGTTACAGGAGCTATAACCTGTCAGAACGAAGGCCTCGATGAGTTCTACGGCTTTGACAGCTTTCAGCCATCAACGGATAGATTAATGCCCAAAAAGGACAACCCGAATCTTAATCGGGTCTCGTAAGTTTTTTACCCTTCGTTTTTTTGACACGTGGATTTTTACGGTAAAACGGGACTACCGTGGCCCCTCTTCGACTTTCCATCGCAGAAGAGTGATGCACCATGGTACTGTTCCGTTTCAAATCCATGCACATATTTCTAAAAGTCGTACGGCACTGTTTCTCCATTTCGGACGGATGTTGCACCTTGCACCGTGGATGTTGCACCTTGTAGATATCGATTATTCGGACGGCCATAACTTCTGGCTCGTTTAGAGTTAAGGGAGCCCTAACCTGTCAAAAATAAGGCCTCGATGAGTTCTACGGCTTTGACAGCTTTCAGCCGTCAATAGATGGATTAATGCCCAAAAAGGACAACCCGAATGTCAATCGGGCCTCGTAAGTTTTTTACCCTTCGTTTTTTCGACACGTGGATTTTTGCGGCAAAACGGGATTACGGTGGCTGGTCTTCGATTTACCATCGCTGGAGAGTGGTGCACCGTGGTACTATTCCGTTTCAAATCCATGCATGCATTTCTAAAAGTCGTACGACACTGTTTCGCCATGTCGGACGGATGTTGCACCTTGCACCGTGGATGTTGCACCCTGTAGATATCGATTATTCGGACGGCCATAACTTCTGGCTCGTTTAGATTTACGGGAGCCATAACCTGTCAAAACGAAGTCCTCTAAGAGTTCTACGGCTTTGACTGCTTTCACCTGTCAACGGAGAGATTAATGCCCGAAAAGGACAACCCGAATCTCAATCGGGTCTCGTAAGTTTTTTACCCTTCGTTTTTTCGACACGTGGATTTTTACGGCAAAACGGGATTACCGTGGCTGGTCTTCGATTTACCATCGTAGGAGAGTGGTGCACCATGGTACTGTTCCATTTCAAATCCATGCACGCATTTCTAAAAGTCGTACGGCACTGTTTCGCCATGTCGGACGGATGTTGCACCTTGCACCGTGGATGTTGCACCCTGTAGATATCGATTATTCGGACGGCCATAACTTCTGGCTCGTTAAGAGTTACGGGGGCCATAACCTGTCCAAACGAAGGCCTCGATGAGTTCTACGGCTTTGACAGCTTTCAGCCATCAACGGATAGATTAATGCCCAAAAAGGACAACTCGAATCTCAATCGGGTCTCGTAAGTTTTTTACCCTTCGTTTTTTCGACACGTGGATTTTTACGGTAAAACGGGATTACCTTGGCCCGTCTTCGACTTCCCGTCGCTGAAGAGTGATGCACAATGGCACTGTTCCGTTTCAAATCCATGCACGCATTTCTAAAAGTCGTACGGCACTGTTTCTCCATTTCGGACGAATGTTGCCCCTTGCACCGTAGATGTTGCACCATGTAGATATCGATTATTCGGACGGCCATAACTTCTGGCTCGTTTGGAGTTACGGGAGCCATAACCTGTCAAAACGAAGACCTCGATGAGTTCTACGGCTTTGACAGCTTTCATCCATCAACGGATAGATTAATGCCCAAAAAGGACAACCCGAATCTCAATCGGGTCTCATAAGTTTTTTACCCTTCGTTTTTTCGACACGTGGATTTTTACGGCAAAACGGGATTACCGTGGCTGGTCTTCGATTTACCCTCGTTGGAGAGTGTTGCACCATGGTACTATTCCGTTTCAAATCCATGCACGCATTTCTAAAAGTCATACGGCACTTTTTCGCCATTTCGGACGGATGTTGCACCTTGCACCGTGGATGTTGCACCCTGTAGATATCGATTATTCAGACGGCCATAACTTCTGGCTCGTTAAGAGTTACGGGAGCCATAACCTGTCAAAACGAAGACCTCGATGAGTTCTACGGCTTTGACAGCTTTCAGCCGTCAACGGATAGATTAATGCCCAAAAAGGACAACCCGAATCTAAATCGGGTCTCGTAAGTTTTTTACCCTTCGTTTTTTCGACACGTGGATTTTTACGGAAAAACGGGGTTACCTTGGCCCATCTTCGACTTCCCGTCGCTGAAGAGTGATGTACCATGGTACTGTTCCGTTTCAAATCCATGCACGCATTTCTAAAAGTCGTACGACACTGTTTCTCCATTTCGGACGGATGTTGCACCTTGCACCGTGGATATTGCACCCTATAGATATCGATTATTCGGACGGCCATAACTTCTGGCTCCTTTAGAATTACGGGAGCCATAACCTGTCAAAACGAAGGCCTCGATGAGTTCTACGACTTTGACAGCTTTCAGCCATCAACAGATAGATTAGTTCCCAAAAAGGACAACCCGAATCTCAATCGGGTCTCGTAAGTTTTTTACCCTTCGTTTTTTCGACACGTGGATTTTTACGGTAAAACGGGACTACCGTGGCCCGTCTTCGACTTCCCATCGCTGGAGAGTGGTGCACCATGGAACTGTTCCAATTCAAATCCATGCACGCATTTGTAAAAGTCATACGGCACTGTTTCTCCATTTCGGACGGATGTTGCACCTTGCACCGTGGATGTTGCACCCTGTAGATATCGATTATTCGGACGGCCATAACTTCTGGCTCGTTTAGAGTTACGGGAGCCATAACCTATCAAAACGAATACCTCGATGAGTTCTACGGTTTTGATGGCTTTCATCCGTCAACGGATAGATTAATGCCCAAAAAGGACAACCCGAATCTCAATCGGGTCTCGTAAGTTTTTTACCCTTCGTTTTTTCGACACGTGGATTTTTACGGTAAAACGGGATTACCGTGTCCCGTCTTCGACTTCCCATCGCTGGAGAGTGGTGCACCATGGTACTGTTCCTTTTCAAATCCATACACGCATTTCTAAAAGTCGTACGGCACTGTTTCGCCATTTCGGACGGATGTTGCACCTTGCACCGTGGATGTTGCACCCTGCACCGTGGATGTTGCACCCTGTAGATACCGACTATTCGTACGACCATAACTTCTGGCTTGTTTAGAGTTACGGGAGCCATAACCTGTCAAAATGAAGGCCTCGATGAGTTCTACGCCTTTGATAGCTTTCAGCCATCAACGGATATATTAATGCCCAAAAAGGACAACCCGAATCTCAATCTGGTCTCGTAAGTTTTTTACCCTTCGTTTTTTCGACACGTGGATTTTTATCGCAAAACGGGATTACCGTGGCTGGTCTTCGATTTACCATCGCTGGAGAGTGGTGCACCATGGTACTATTCCGTTTCAAATCCATGCACGCATTTCTTAAAGTCGTACGGCACTGTTTCGCCATTTCGGACGGATGTTGCACCTTGCACCGTGGATGTTGCACCTTGTAGATATCGATTATTCGGACGACTATAACTTCTGGCTCGTTTAGAGTTACGGGTGCCATAAGCTGTCAAAACGAAGGCCTCGATGAGTTCTACGGCTTTGACAGCTTTCAGCCGTCAACCGATAGATTAATGCCCAAAAAGGACAACTCGAATCTCAATCGGGTCTTGCAAGTTTTTTACCCTTCGTTTTTTCGACACGTGGATTTTTACGGTAAAACGGGATTATCGTGGCCCTGCTTCGACTTCCCATCGCTGGAGAGTGGTGCACCATGGTACTGTTCCATTTCAAATCCATGCACGCATTTCTAAAAGTCGTACGGCACTGTTTCGCCATGTCGGACGGATGTTGCACCTTGCACCGTGGATGTTGCACCCTGTAGATATCAATTATTCGGACGGCCATAACTTCTGGCTCGTTAAGAGTTACGGGAGCCATAACCTGTCAAAACGAATGCCTCGATGAGTTCTACGGCTTTGACGGCTTTCAGTCATCAACGGATAGATTAATGCCCAAAAAGGACAACCCGAATCTCAATCGGGTCTCGTAAATTTTTTACCCTTCGTTTTTTCGACACGTGGATTTTTATGGTAAAACGGGATTACCGTGGCCCGTCTTCGACTTCCCATCGCTGGAGACTGGTGCACCATGGTAATGTTCCGTTTCAAATCCATGCACGCATTTCTAAAAGTCATACGGCACTGTTTCGCCATTTCGGACGGATGTTGCACCTTGCACCGTGGATGTTGCACCCTGTAGATATCGATTATTCGGACGGGCATAACTTCTGGCTCGTTTAGAGTTACGGGAGCCATAACCTGTCAAAACGAAGGCCTCGATGAGTTCTACGGCTTTGACACCTTTAATCCATCAACGGATATATTAATGCCCAAAAAGGACAACCCGAATCTCAATCGGGTCTCGTAAGTTTTTTACCCTTCGTTTTTTCGACACGTGGATTTTTACGGCAAAACGAGATTACCGTGGCGGGTCTTCGATTTACCATTGCTGGAGAGTGGTGCACCATGGTACTGTTCCGTTTCAAATCCATGCACGCATTTCTAAAAGCCATACGACACTGTTTCGCCATTTCGGACGGATGTTGCACCTTGCACGCGGATGTTGCACCCTGTAGATATCGATTATTCGGACGGCTATAACTTCTGACTCGTTTAGAGTTACGGGGGCCATAACCTGTCAAAATAAAGGCCTCGATGAGTTCTACGGCTTTGACAGCTTTCAGCCGTCAACGGATAGATTAATGCCCAAAAAGGACAACCCGAATCTCAATCGGGTCTCGCAAGTTTTTTACCCTTCGTTTTTTCGACACGTGGATTTTTACGGTAAAACGAGATTACTGTGGCCCTGCTTCGACTTCCCATCGCTGGAGAGTGGTGCACCATGGTACTGTTCCGCTTCAAATCCATGCATGCATTTCTAAAAGTCGTACGGCACTGTTTTGCCATGTCGGACGGATGTTGCACCTTGCACCGTGGATGTTGCACCCTGTAGATATCGATTATTCGGACGGTCATAACTTCTGGCTCGTTAAGAGTTATGGGAGCCATAACCTGTCAAAACGAAGGCCTCGATGAGTTCTACGGCTTTGACGGCTTTCAGCCATCAAAGGATATATTAATGCCCAAAAAGGACAACCCGAATCTCAATCGGGTCTCGTAAGTTTTTTACCCTTCGTTTTTTCGACACGTGGATTTTTACGGCAAAACGGGATTACCGTGGCTGGTCTTCGATTTACCATCGCTGGAGAGTGGTGCACCATGGTACTGTTCCGTTTCAAATCCATGCATGCATTTCTAAAAGTCGTACGGCACTGTTTCGCCATGTCGGACGGATGTTGCACCTTGCACCGTGGATGTTGCACCCTGTATATATCGATTATTCGGACGGCCATAACTTCTGGCTCGTTAAGAGTTACGGGAGCCATAACCTGTCAAAACAAAGACCTCGATGAGTTCTACGGCTTTGACAGCTTTCAGCCATCAACGGATAGATTAATGCCTGTTATCCCGCTTTTTGGCAAAGCCGCGATACCAAAAGATTGATCGAAAAACGAAGGACAGTTCGCCTCAGAGGTTGATCGTACTTCCTTTAGCCATGGATATCACTGAATTTTATCCGAGTCCAGAATGAGCCACAATTGATAGGACACGGCAACAAAGGCTACAAGAGTCAGCATTTCAAATTTCAGGACAATCCGAGGTCGTATGCTCAAGTTATGATGGATTCAAGTTGAGAAAGATGGACGTTGCTCTGTTCGAAACCATGACCTTACCTATGTTTGAACCCATCTGGTTCGAACCCAAGAAGTGAGGCAGCGCCTCGAATCCATGCACATATACCAAAGTTCGAATCGATGAGTTCGTATCCATCGGTTCAACTCCACTTCGAACCCAACTAGTTCGAACCCACCATGTTCGAATCGACAAGAAGGGACGACGTTCGAATCCATCAGCTAGAACCTCGCTTCGACTCCATCAAGTAAATCCCCAGATAGCCTTGCTTCGAATCCATCCACGACCTAACTTCGAATCCACCAGACAAGCATGCTTCGAACCCATCGATATGCCATGTTCGAACCCATCCTGTGCTGCCTCATTCGAACCCACTGGGTCAACCCACGTGTCTTCCATCGGTTCGAAATCACCGAGATACACGGAGTCGAAGCGGTCAACACGGAGAGAAGTCCGGATCGATTCGAAACTTGTGCTCCACGTCACCACGAGGTCGCGTGCCACACTGGTTTCGAAACCATCGTTTCGAGTAACAGGGGTTCGAACCAAACAGCCTTGCCGTGAAGTCTGTTTCGAACCCAACATATCTCCTAACCTACTGATCCAAATGCAATGAAACTTTCACAGATGCTTGCATACATGTTGAAGAATGTCCACGCCAAATTTCACCTCGATTGGATGAATTCTTGATCGGTTCGAATGGAGTTCGAACCGATGCCAAAGTGGGCCCAAACTTCCCGAGACCGTACGTGTGGGCCCCCTCACGTGCCAGAAGTGGTCTCCCGAGTTTTCAGCGAGATACCAGCAGCCTACACCTATAAATAGAGCCCCAGGGCCAACAGAAAAGGGATCTTCTGACTCTGAGACGCCGAGACTCTGCCGGATCAAGATCTCCATCATCTCCATCACAATTTCACTATTGATTTCGAATTTCCAGTTGTAACTCGCTGTGGATCGCTGTAACAACTTGTAATCATTGATAGAGAATCAATAGAACATCAAAAAACTTCACAGTGGACGTAGGCAACACGCCGAACCACTATAAATCGCTTGTCTACGCATTTACTTTACTGTTGATTGGAGTTTTTGTTAGATAATATCTGTTTTGAACTTGCATTCCTGACTATTATCTCTTCAACGACTCCCGAAGAGTGTTGTGCCCAATTTTGACACAAACACTTTGGTGCTTTCACTGAGAAAACCCAGATTTTCTCCTGCTCGTTGGATCCGTCATCGATACCGGATTGAACAAATCTAAGAGAGAGATCCAGATTGTTAAATCCAACTTCCTTCCCTTCTATTCAGATTTGCATAAAGTCTAGGAAAGGAACTCAACTGTAAAAATGGTTAGCACAAGAACCACCTCGAACGCCGTCAATCAAGAAGGACAGGATAGACAGAATCCTGCCCCTCTGCCTCCACCTAATCAAGATGCCGCTGGGCACTCAGAACCGTCGGGTTCGGTTACCCGACAAGAATTGCAGTTGTTACTTCAAGAGCTGACCCAGAGTCGGCGACAACTAAAAGAACAGTTACGCGCCAACGCTGAGCTAATCAACCAGCTGGATCGCCAGAAACGAAAACGATCCACGAGAGATCGTGCTTATCGCTCTTCTAGCGAAAGTTCTTCATCTTCTGATTATCATAACCGACCTCCACGACCCCGGTTAGATGAGGGTCGTATACCATCCGCTGGAAACCAACCGATATTGACCGTTGGACAAATAAGAGTTGGTCCGTCAGCCAGCTTCCAAACCGGACCCTCCTCCCGAGGGGGTGCCATTCCTCACCACGCCGCTGAGTACCGCACCGCTAGCGTTGCGGCTGAACCAGGGGTCGACGCTCGAGATCAGTCGGACCCGGACCGTCGTCAAAGCGGTCATACTCCTGAACCGTACGTCCCAGAGGACTATGAGCCGAGAAGGCAAGATTTGAACCGTCAGCGATATCCGGTTCAAACTCGAAGTATGGAACGTGACCATACTCCGGCGCAAATGCCGGATCTTTCAACTATGATACGTCAGATGATTCGTGAGAGTCAAGGATTCACAAACGACGATTGGGGGGTTTCCCGAAGTCACACTCCCTTTACGGACGACATTCTTAATGCTGAACCCCCACGGCGATTCCGAATGCCCACTCTGCCCATGTATGAGGGAAACTCCGATCCCAATCAACATATTCTAAAATACGAATGGTCGATGACGGCTGCCAGAGCCGACGACGCTGTGAAATGTCGTAGTTTCCCCATATCCCTGGGGGGCATCGCCACCATGTGGTTCACCCGATTGCCTCCTCGCTCCGTCTCCTCATTCGACCAGCTGGCCACAAAATTCGTTGAGCAATTCCGCATGCACGTCGCAAGGCCGAAAGATGTCAACACTCTATCCAGTGTCACGCAAGCTCCCGGAGAGATGCTCAGACACTACTTAGAAAGATTCCATACTGCATGTGCGGAGATTAGTAATCCAAATGATAACTCCATACTTATGGCGTTAACCAAGGGGATCGACCCCGATTCTGAATTCGGCAATTGGCTAGCTGGAAAACCACCTGCGTCATTGGACCGTTTCCATGCCAAAGCAGCTCAATTCCTGAGACGGGAAGACGCAAAACAGTCTAGGAAGCAAACTGACGCAGGATCAAACGTGGGAGGAACCCAAAGCAATGTTGCAATAAAACAATCCGGTGAGAGCTCCGGAAAAGTTCAGTTGAACATTAAAAATAAACAAGCTCGGCGAAGAGAGAGCGTGAATCAAATTAAAAAACAAGATCGAAATAGCGGTCCGCAACGCAAAAATCCGAAGTTCGACAGTTATACTCCTTTGAATACTTCATTGGAGGACTTGTATTTACAAACCCGTAGTACAATTCAATATGAAAAACCTGCTCCGAGACCGTCGTCAGAGAGACAAATCCAAACAGGAAAATTTTGCAGGTTCCATGAAGGCTACGGACACGATACGAACGAGTGTCGTCACCTACAGGATCTTGTTGAAAAACTGATCAGGGAAAGGAGACTCGATCGATTTGTGCGGACACCGCAACCCAGGGAAGCAGGTCCATCAAATCAAATCAATGAACCCGATCAACCGAGGCATGAGGACTCCGATGGTCCTCGCGGGAGATTGGTGATAAACGCCATCAGTGGCGGACCGACTTTTTCAGGAGCCTGGAACGACGAGGATCTTCGTCCTTGTCACACATGACAGGCTCATTCAATCTATGAATATTTTGCAATTTCATTTACATTCTGAAATTTGATTTCGTAATAAGGCACTGACTTTGCCATATTTTCTTATTTCAGCAATAAAACATTATCTCTTCAAGCTAGAGCTGTGATTCACCGAATGCAACGTTCAACAATCACGACACACGAAGAGCTAAATTCCATCAAACAATGGAGTTTATTCAAATAGCGAGTGACTGCGATACAACCGGCCACTCACTAAGTGAAACCCCAGCTCGGGGGCAATCCGTCACACTAAAGGCTGAACTGGACCGACACACGACAGTCCTACAACCAACTCCAACTTCCCACAGCGTGAATTGGAGTATAAACATTCAACCATTCGTTCCCAGAGCGCGAACGGACTCCAACTTCCCACAGCGTGAATTGGAGTATAAACATTCAATAATTCGTTCCCAGAGTGCGAACGGACTCCAACTTCCAACAGCGCGAATTGGAGTATAAACATTCAATAATTCGTTCCCAGAGTGCGAACGGACTCCAACTTCCCACAGCGCGAATTGGAGTATAAACATTCAACAATTCGTTCCCAGAGCGCGAACGGACTCCAACTTCCCCCAGCGCGAATTGGAGTATAAACATTCCGTAATTCGTTCCCAGAGTGCGAACGGACTCCAACTTCCCACAGCGCGAATTGGAGTATAAACATTCAACAATTCGTTCCCAGAGCGCGAACGGACTCCAACTTCCCACAGCGCGAATTGGAGTATAAACATTCCATAATTCGTTCCCAGAGTGCGAACGGACTCCAACTTCCCACAGCGTGAATTGGAGTATAAACATTTAACAATTCGTTCCCGGAGTGCGAACGGACTCCAACTTCCCACTGCGTGAATTGGAGTATAAACATTTAACAATTCGTTCCCGGAGTGCGAACGGACTCCAACTTCCCACTGCGTGAATTGGAGTATAAACATTTAACAATTCGTTCCCGGAGTGCGAACGGACTCCAACTTCCCACTGTGTGAATTGGAGTATAAACATTTAACAATTCGTTCCCGGAGTGCGAACGGACTCCAACTTCCCACAGCGTGAATTGGAGTATAAACATTTAACAATTCGTTCCCGGAGTGCGAACAGACTCCAACTTCCCGCAGCGTGAATTGGAGTATAAACATTTAATAATTCGTTCCCACTGCGTGAACCAACCCATCAATGCGGACTCCGAATCCCCAAAACATGAATTGGGGTATGAACATAAGCTACGGGTTCCCGGAGCGCGAGCCGAAGCATCCGTGCAAACTCCATATTCCCGAAGTGCGAGTTGGGGTATAAATGTCAATTCCGGGTTCCTGAAGTACGAACCCAAACTTACATGTTTTATCCAAGCTCCCGGCGTGTGAATTGGAGCACCAACACCAAGTCAAAATTCCCGTAGTGCGAACTAAAGCGTTAATACTAACTCCGAGTTTGTAGAGTGCAAGTTGGAATGTGAACACCATCCCCAAGTTCCCGGAGCGTGAACCATGTTACAAGTATCAATGACACTTGAACTCCTGGAATGCAAACCAGGTTATCGATCTCAAATTACTCTAAGTCCCCGGAAGGCGGACGTGTACTTAAGATTTGCAACAAGTGCAATCGACTGCCAAAAATATAAGTGTTGTTCCCCAAGACTGGGGGGCACGAAAGCTAAGTGTCAATCACTCACCGAAGTGATACAACGTCCGAAGTTCAACTCATTCATCAACCACAACTTGTGACCAAGGTTCTCAAGCGTGGCAAATGAAACGAGCTCTACTTAAACGGTAAAAACACCACAAGTACACCGGACCGAAAACAAGGCATTGCAAGTACTTAAGCACAAATAAAACAAGAGTTGAAACAAAGAAACTAAAGTTTATTTCAACTAACCAAAAATGAGGGCTTACATATGAAAAAGTTTTCCCAAAAACAATCCCTACTAGCAGGAGCCGAACCTGCATCTATACACGGCTTACTAATAAAAAACAAAAACAAGTACTTATCCACCAAAACATCTACTTGTAAAGCCGATCTACTTCTACTTCTTTTTCGTCTTCCTTATTAGTGGTTCATCATTATCAGAATCACTAGCGACAGATATTCTTTTTGAGTGCCTCCTCTTCGGCGGTGACTCTTCGGCTGGGGGCATGATATCGATGTCCTCCTCAGAGCTCGAATCTACAGGTAGGCTTCCCGCCGGAGGAGTAGGGGGGACTGGATCTGTGATGGAAATTGAGATAGTGCCACCCGATGATACTATCCTAGCAGGTGTTGAGCTATGCGCCGTCGCGCTGCCACCGGCGCTACCACTGTGCCCCGCAGCTTCTATTTCAGCGCTGATTTCAGCCAAAATTTCCTCTTCTCAAGTCGCTTGGGCTTGGCTGGGGGCATCCGCAACTTGCATCGAAGAGCTTGAGGTCGGCAGGGGATCACTGACGATGATAAACGGTAAGTCCGTGGAGAAACCGCCCGGCTCACCGAGCAGCTCGCTCACCATCTGTTCCTCGAGAGATAACCCACTCCCCTGTGCCGCCTCGGTCGATATCGCAGCTACAGCAGTGGTCTCGGTGGCGATGGCCTTAACCTTTTGGCTTGATTCTTGAGCCGTGACTGTCGGCGCAACCTCCGTCACTAGGCAAAAACAATAAGTTATTAGTAACTTCTTCAAAACAAACTCTTTATTTAGAAAACACTTGAGATAATTTTGAAATACCTTCCCCGGTTTGACTCGCAGACGGCTGAACGACCTCGGAAGTGCGCTCATGGATAGGAGATAAGTGCGGCCGCTCCGGGTCGTAAGCAGGAACAGGTGGCAAGCTGACCGCAGACGCAGGCACTGACAAAGGCGATGTGGTGACTTCAGTGACATCCGCATGGTGCTCAACACCCGATCCCTCTCCAACTTCCAGGGAACGACCACCCACCATCTCCTTCTCATGAGCAACGATAGCATCGTGAAGGACCTTCTTTTCATCCTCAGTTAATAACCGGTTCTCAAGCTCGAATCGGTCAACCGATTCGCCCGGATGCGCTTCCCCCTCTTCCTCGACCAATCGTTCCCAAGCGTTGCGAAGTGGAACGGGATAATCTTGAAGCCAGGCTAAATTTCGGTGTTTCAACACGTTGGCGTTATAAGTTATAAGCAGATCTTCGATATCGGCCTCTAGCCTGGCCTCTGCTCGTTGAACTTTCTCCTCCACCTCTATCTCGACCGCTTGAACTTTCGCCACCGCAGCATCCCTTTCGGTGCGAAGAACCACAGCTTGTTCGCACGCCTCCTGAGCTGCGCTATTCGCATCATCCCTTTCCTTGGCGATTTCAGCAAATTTTGACTTAAGCTCGTTCAACTCCTTCAGGGCTGCGTCCCTCTCTGCAGTAACCAATGTGTTTCGATGACCCATGTCCTCAACCGTGGCGTAGTATTCGCGTTTCATCCTATCCATGATTGCCTGGGCTTCATCGGCTTTTTTAGTGGCCTCTATTTCAGATTTACGGGATAATTCAGCCTCAGTATTCAGCACTTGAATGATGCGATCTTTTTGTGCTAACTCGGCTTGCAATTTTTCAATAGTGGCCGCCCGTTCGAAGGCCAGCGCCGATGCTTTTTCAGCTGCCTTATACCACACCTTATACTGTGCGTAGAAGTCGTGCACATAATCAAGCGCCCACCGCTCGGCCTCCGGTGGGATTCTTTTCAAGTTCGGGGGAAAGACATAATTGTCGAAGCAGATATTCGGGAATTCTCTCTTCAGCTGCGCAAGCCTAATCGCTCCTTCTCCCGTAATTTCAGTAGGAGGTTCTTCCGCAGCCATCGGTGCCGTCACCTCGGATCTAGAAGCTTGAGAAACCGACACATGTCGAGAAGAATCACGAGGGACGCGAACGGGAGGTTGTATGGGATCTCTGGAAGGAGGAGGGGTGCGCGATCGCGATCGACGCCTATGGCCCTTGTCCGAATCATATCTCTCATGACCAGAATATCCGGAACGTCCCTGGTCATGATACCCGGAGCGTCCTTGGTCATAGTCTCTATCCCCCTCTCGCCTGCACGAATCATAATAAGAAGACTTGCGGGCATGTCGAAGACTCCCAAGCATTGAACCTCGTTTAGACATAGTATCTGCAAAGCAAAGTAAAATCGAATTAGTCACTCTTCGAATCAGGTAGTTTACAATCAAAGGTTATGCAGTGTCGTGAAGTGTGTGTGAATATGCATTCCCCCCGACCAACCAGAAATGTCGACCTCGCTAGTAATAAGAGGCTCGCTCAATTCTAGATTACGATGGAACTCCTCCAACCCGGCATCATGTTGAAAAGACACATCTTCCGGGATTGGAAGGTCGGCAAGCCCTTCGTAGAGACTTTCAGTACGAGGAGGAGACATCTCAGAGATTCTAACTCCGGAAGAGGACCGGGCAGTGACAACCGATTTCCGTCCCCCCCACTTAGTTGACTTAACCATGGCAACCTTGCCTTTTCTCTGCTCCGCGACATCCGAAGCTACATCCGTAGGCTCGATCAGCGGCTCATCGTCAGTATGAGTTCTTTCAGAGTCGGCCTCCTCGGCTATGACAACTTCGGGCTTCTTATGTTTGACTCGTTTCTTAAGAACGATCCTTTGTGCCACCTCAAACCTTATACTCTGTCCTCGTTCAATCAGCCCAAAGGTCCGGAGATTCCTATCGGTCAAAAGCAACTCGATGTCCCTATCTTCGCTCGGGAATTCTTGAAGTACTCGCACCATCTCCTTAAACTCTTCACCTTCGGGTCGCGGGATCGTTGCTGTAAAAGAAAAAAAAAATTAATATAAGTTCCACTTCGGCAACAATTGTCGTAGTAACTATTTAAGAACTCGGTTATACTCACGTCTGAATAACCATCGTCGGGCAAAGCCTGGAGGGCACCTGACATAAAACCATTCTGTCCTATAGTAACTCAGCCTTGTCCAGGATCCGGTGACCACTTGACAGTTTCTCACCGCCTCCAGAAATGTGAAAGAAGGATAATCACCACGAGTTTTGAAGTTGAACAAGTATCTGATTTCGATTGGGAGTGGCGGTCGATGGAGACATTCCATAAATGCAATGAACAAGCTATTGATCGACGCATATCCGTTCGGATGCAGCTGAGATGGGGCGATCCTCAAAAATGACAATACTTCTCTTATATACTCGTTGAACGGGGGAAGTGTCCCGGCCGCACACGCGTGGCGATTAAATGCTGTATACCCTTCTGGCGGATTATGTGGTCTATCATTCGGCCCCGGTAGCAACACATCGTCCAATGACAAGCCGTGCCTCAAACAAATTCTTCCCAACATGTCTTCAGAGATATTCGATGGAACGGAATCTGATGGGTTGGCAATGAACGACGCATCAGGAAGTTCGTCCGGAGCCGGACCGATGATCTCAGGATCTATATCCGGAACTTCTAGCCTCGGAGAGGCTGCACCTTGAATCTCCTGCTGCTGTGAACTTGAAGATTCCATAACTAACTAACTCATGAGAAACCATCGTTAGACGACAAACAACCCGTGTGTTCCCCAGTGTAAAGTGTATGAATGTGTGTGGTACCGTGCCATGCATTGCTTGAACAAATGTTGCAGAGTTAAAGTGAGCATTCAAATGACAAAGATACGAAGTTCAGCTATAATGACCGTCATCGCTGACCGTCATCACTAAATCGTTTATATGATGGAAGTCAGTTCAAATAGAAGTTGTTATAGTTCCATCGACGAGCTTCAAAAGGCAATCAAATATGCAGTTCAATATTCAAGTCCAGATATGCAGGAATGAAGCTCGTCGGAGTTATGTTTGAAAAATTTCAAATTTTAGAGTCCATCATATAGGGTTCGAAACCATCACAGAGGCTTCGTTCGAACCCAACCGAACAGCTCTTCCTCCGAACCCATCCAAACTTCTTTCGAACCCACACGTTCGAAACCATCATGTCATTGCTTCGAACCCATGCGTTCGAACCCATCCTGACATCACTTCGAAACCATACAGTTAGACGCGCTTCGAACCGATAGCCTAATGACAGGTTCGAACCGATACCGAAACCCTTAAACTTGACATCGGTCGCGTTCGAACCGATCCACTTCGTATCGATACGAAGTTGTCGACTTCGAACCGATAACCTATGGGTTCGAATCCATCGATTCGAATGGATCCCTCGAATCCCCTAATCGGTGCGAACTGCGCATCCCAACAAGGACATTCCAAGGATCGATTCGAAATCCAATGAAAACACACCACCGTGATCGGTTCGAACTCGAATCCACACATCGGTTCGAAACCCTCTCAAAACAGATCTGGTTTTGCCAATCTCGAAGCCATGCAATCGATAAACAGAAATAGGTTCGAAATAGCTTCGTCGTTTGAATCCGAGGCTAATTACCTAGTTTGAACAATGGATTCGAGAAATTTAAGTCTTAAATCTTGATGGGTTCGAAAACGCGTCGCAGTTTTTCTCTTTTGAGGCTTCGAGACGATGCAGAGAGCAAGCGGAAGTGAAAAAGTAAAAAGTGAAACTGGGGCAGGTCCTCTGCTATTTATATGGGGGGTTGAAGATGACCGGGCCGATTCGAATTCCGGTAAAAATTGACCGAGTACAACAGGTCAGAGGGCAGAATGGTTTCGAAACCTATCTTCGAACCCAAATGCTTGAGGCTCCATTGTGTGAAGCACACAGACCACTGCCGCGAACGATAGTTTCGTACCCATCCAAGTCATCGGTTCGAAGATCAGTTTCGAACCCACCGAAACGAACTACTTGTTCGAAACCATGCTCGCACATCGGTTCGAATGCTAGTTTCGAACCCATCACAGCACAAAGAATACTCCATCTTCTAACATCGGTTCGAAAGACAACTTCGAACCCATCATGACACGAGTATACTCCGTTGGGTCGAATGTCAATTTCGAATCCATCCATGCTCCAACGCATCGATTCGAAATCTCATATTCACACGACCCATCATTGCACAGGCATATTGCGTCCATACAAAATTGAACTTCGAACCCATCAATGCTCAAGTGCATCGGTTCGAAACATTACACTTGCGCAATTCAAATTCAATTTCTTCAACCTTCAATGTCGGTTCAGGAGAGGATCGATACGAAGAAACTTTTCAAAACAATCGTCAAGCGTTGTTTCAAATTGAAATTTCAAAAATCGATTCAGGAGAGAATCGATACGCAATTCTATAGCAAACAAAACTGACAACAACTCGCGGACGCACGACGTTAACAAGGATCATATTAACATACGTGCATACATGTCGGACTAACGTTCGATTTTGAATATTCACAGGGATCAAACACTCATCCTATTACAAATGCGACAGCCAACGTCTAAGCACTATTATACAGCAGTCAATCATATCAACGCAGGGTTACAGCAGTACAGCATACGAGTTTCAACAAAAAAGAGAACAATGATTGTTCAGAGAGAAATGGCAGCTATTCAAAGCACGTCATGTTCCCACAAGACGTACTTTGGGGGGCAAAATGTTATCCCGCTTTTTGGCAAAGCCGCGATACCAAAAGATTGATCGAAAAACGAAGGACAGTTCGCCTCAGAGGTTGATCGTACTTCCTTTAGCCATGGATATCACTGAATTTTATCCGAGTCCAGAATGAGCCACAATTGATAGGACATGGCAAGAAAGGCTACAAGAGTCAGCATTTCAAATTTCAGGACAATCCGAGGTCGTATGCTCAAGTTATGATGGATTCAAGTTGAGAAAGATGGACGTTGCTCTGTTCGAAACCATGACCTTACCTATGTTCGAACCCATCTGGTTCGAACCCAAGAAGTGAGGCAGCGCCTCGAATCCATGCACATATACCAAAGTTCGAATCGATGAGTTCGTATCCATCGGTTCGACTCCACTTCGAACCCAACTAGTTCGAACCCACCATGTTCGAATCGACAAGAAGGGACGACGTTCGAATCCATCAGCTAGAACCTCGCTTCGACTCCATCAAGTAAATCCCCAGATAGCCTTGCTTCGAATCCATCCACGACCTAACTTCGAATCCACCAGACAAGCATGCTTCGAACCCATCGATATGCCATGTTCGAACCCATCCTGTGCTGCCTCATTCGAACCCACTGGGTCAACCCACGTGTCTTCCATCGGTTCGAAATCACCGAGATACACGGAGTCGAAGCGGTCAACACGGAGAGAAGTCCGGATCGATTCGAAACTTGCGCTCCACGTCACCACGAGGTCGCGTGCCACACTGGTTTCGAAACCATCGTTTCGAGTAACAGGGGTTCGAACCAAACAGCCTTGCCGTGAAGTCTGTTTCGAACCCAACATATCTCCTAACCTACTGATCCAAATGCAATGAAACTTTCACAGATGCTTGCATACATGTTGAAGAATGTCCACGCCAAATTTCACCTCGATTGGATGAATTCTTGATCGGTTCGAATGGAGTTCGAACCGATGCCAAAGTGGGCCCAAACTTCCCGAGACCGTACGTGTGGGCCCCCTCACGTGCCAGAAGTGGTCTCCCGAGTTTTCAGCGAGATACCAGCAGCCTACACCTATAAATAGAGCCCCAGGGCCAACAGAAAAGGGATCTTCTGACTCTGAGACGCCGAGACTCTGCCGGATCAAGATCTCCATCATCTCCATCACAATTTCACTATTGATTTCGAATTTCCAGTTGTAACTCGCTGTGGATCGCTGTAACAACTTGTAATCATTGAAAGAGAATCAATAGAACATCAAAAAACTTCACAGTGGACGTAGGCAACACGCCGAACCACTATAAATCGCTTGTCTACGCATTTACTTTACTGTTGATTGGAGTTTTTGTTAGATAATATCTGTTTTGAACTTGCATTCTTGACTATTATCTCTTCAACGACTCCCGAAGAGTGTTGTGCCCAATTTTGACACAAACAATGCCCAAAAAGGACAACCCGAATCTCAATCGGGTCTCGTAAGTTTTTTACCCTTTGTTTTTTCGACGCGTGGATTTTTACCGCAAAACGGGATTACCGTGGCTGGTCTTCGATTTACCATCGCTGGAGAGTGGTGCACTATGGTACTGTTCCGTTTCAAATCCATTTACACTGTTGCACTGTTTGCGCCAAAATTGGTCACAAACACCCAATATCACGAAAGCACCCGTTTACAAATTCAACTTGATAATAATCAACGCAGAACTCAGCAACAATCAATATAGAATTCAGCTCTAAGTAACAAATCACAGTAATTCACAAACAACGATCACAAACACAGGATTTATAGTGGTTCGGCGTTCGCGCCTACGTCCACTTTGAAGGTTTTCTCTTTATTGCTTTGCTTGATTAAATCGATTACAACGGATTACAGTTGATAATATCTTTGAAATCTGAATACAACAGTGATTCTGATGAATAGATTTGAATCCGGCAGAGTCTTGATGTTCAATGGCAGAAGTTCTCGGAAGATCCCCTTTTCTGAAGGCTTCAGGGTGCTATTTATAGGCATTGGAGGCCCAGATCTTGCTGAAACTTCGAGAGACCTCTTCTGGCACGTGAGTGGGCCCATGCGACCGACCCCACCAAGTTACGTCTCGATCTGACATCGATTCGAAGTCATTTCGAACCCATCAAGAAATGGTCCAATCGAGTTGAAACTTGGCAGGAACAATCTTTATCTTGTATGGAGGCTACTGTGAAAATCTGGTTGCATTTGGATCAGTGGTTTAGGAGATATGATCGGTTCAAGTTGTGGTTTTTCGTGAGGGCTGTTGCATTCAAACCCATCATCTCGAATCCATCCCCTTCGACTCGATTGGTCACGTGGATCTCTGGTGACGTGGCGCGCACTCCTCGCATCGATCCTGTTTTATCTCCGAGTTGACCGCTTCGCACCCATGTTCTTCGCCTCGTTTGTATCAGTGGCCGTTGCATAGTTTGAATCAATCAACTACGCAAGTCTCGTGTTGACCTGCATCTTCCTAGTTCGAATCGAGGATAGGGGGCCTCCTTCGCATCGATGGTAAGTTCGCCTCGATACATGTGATGGATACGAACTGAAGCCCCGTGATGGGTTCGATCGATTCGAACTAGGCACTGGCGCGATCGATACGAAGTTCATGGATACGAAGACGCGACCTACTTGATGGATACTAAACAGTGTTCTAGTCATGGATACGAACGTGCTGATGGATTCGAATGCAATCGATTCGAAGTACATGATGGCTGCTGGACTCGAGGCACGGCTATGTCTCGTGGGTTCGAACTACTGCTAGGATGATGGGTTCCAACTTCATGGATTCGAAGGAAGGATACTGGGTGGGTTCGAACTTCATGGGTTCGAAGCAAGGACACCGGATGGGTTCGGAGTAGATGGTTTCGAAGCAATGGGTTCGAACATAACCTCTGGCCATCGATTCGAACCATGGGTACCCTATGGGTTCGAACCGAACAAGGGGCTATCTTTCTCAAATTGAAACCATTATATCTTGAGCATACGAACTCGGATTGACTTGAAACTTGAAACGCTGGCTTCTACAGCTTTGCTTATCATGTCTTATCAGTTGTGGCCTGATCCGGGCTCGGACAAAATTCATCGATATCCATAGCGAAGTGAAGTACAACAAATCTCTGAGGTGAACCGTCCTTTGCTTTCGATCAATCTTTTGGTATCATGGCTTTGCCAAAAAGCGGGATAACATCTTGCCCCCCAAAACATGCCTTGCGGTAGGAAGGTGTGTTTTGTAATGCTTTGAGTTGGATGTTCTTATCCTATCATCGACCTGTAAAGAATTTGACAGTTTCATATAGCCTCAAATGACGATCGTTCGGGATCGAGTTATTTGAGATGAAGCGCGGTCGTTCGTGGTCAAGCGCTTAACTTCAAATGACGATCGTTCGTGATCGAGTCATTCGAGGTGAAGTGCGACCGTGCGCGGTCGAGCATATGAATCCATGCGTCGATCGTTCGGGATCGTATGCTGTTTGAGGTGAATCGGGACCGTTCGCGGTCCGTGCCAATCGTGGCATAGGATGGAATAGGACCGTTTGCGGTCTATGCCGTTCGCGGCAAATGATGAGATGGGACCGTTCGCGGTCGACTGCTGTTCGTGGCAAATGATGATCGTTCGCGACCAAGTGCCGTTCAAGGCGAATGGTGACCGTTCGAGGTCGGATTTTATAATTAGTGAACCATGACCGTTCGCGGTCGGTGCCATTCAAGGCAGAAAGTGATCGCTCGCGATCGTGTACCGTTCGAGGCGTATTTGTGACCGTTCGCGGTCGGGTGTTGGACCTTAAGTGACGACCGTTCGCGATCGAGCCATTTGAGGTGAGGTGAGTTGTGACTGTTCGAAGTCGAGTGCCGTTCGAGGCGAATTGTGACCGTTCGAGGTCGGGTGCCGTTCGAGGCGAATTGTGTGCCCGGGAGGGCTTGGTATTATCGATGCCAGGGTCACGTTCGGGTGAGTTCCTGGATCGTTTGTCAGGGCGGTTCATCGCCATCTCAGAGCATGCCTAAGGATCGTTCGCGACCCTATACATGTGTAAGTAGCTTAGCCATTCCAGAGTTATCAGAATCAAATATCTATTACACGGATGAGTTTTTAAAACAGAAATGTCCAAACAAGCAAAGTTTAAATGTTCAAATCAAAATGAAACGAAAGCAAAGCATGGATGTCAAAGTGTAAGTTCCCACTACGAAACGGTTAATGATCACTCAGAGCATGCCTGGAGATCGTTCGCGATCTCGCACATGTGTAAATGATTCAATTGTGTTAGTGGAATCTTACAACTTGTTCATCGTTATTTCACTCAATTGATAACCAAACGGTGCCTTGACTCAGGGTCGCCTCTAGCTGAAGTGGACGGTGGCCGTTCTGGTTCCGCCACAGGAGCTCGCCTCCTTACATATTGAAGGAGCATACCGTTCCTGATATGCCCTTCCACCTCGTCTTTCAGGTGCCTACAGTCGTTAGTGTTATGACCATTTAATTCATGGAATACACAGAACTTATCTGATTTCCTTTCGTCAGAGGTTGGATCCCTTCGCATTGGTCTACAATACGGAATCTGTTCTTTGGTATCCTGATAAATTCGCTCCAGGCTCTCATTCAGCTCAGTGTAGGTGGTGAATCGCGGCTCCCTCCGTTGCCGCTTTGATCTGTCTCCGTTATTCTCAACCCTTCTTTTACCTTTATCCTTGTCCGAGTCCCTTCTAGGGGGCTTTTCGTCTTTGAGTGCATAAACTCTTATCCCATCTCCTTCTTCTCTTTCCGCATTTGCATCCTCTAATCGTAAAAACTTTTCTGCCTCATGATAGAATTCTCCCAGATTTACGGGTGGATCCTTAGTTAATGAATTTTTGAACTCCGTTCCGTCTGCTATTCGGGACACAGCCGCCATCATAACCATGGAAGGATCCGGTCTATCCACCGAAGCTACCGCCGCATTGAACCGTGTCAGGAAACTTCTCAATGTTTCTCCAGCCTTTTGTTTTAAAGTTGCCAACGTCATCACATTCTTGGGTCTTGTAATGTGAACCCTGAATTGCCTCATAAATCTCTCAGTTAAATCGTTCCATGTTTCGATGGACCCACTATCTAGTTGCCTGAACCATAACGCCGCAATATCCGTTAAATACAATGGGAAGCACCGGGCCATAACCTCCTCTGATGCCCCAGCACCTCCATATGTCTCATATATTTCGTCAGATGGACCGTGGGGTCTGTTCTCCCGTCATACATATCCAACGATGGAAATTTGAAATCCGGTGGGTTTCTAGCTCGTCTGATTGCCGGAGTGAAAGGACTCCTATTAACATCCTCTAGGTCTTTGTTCACCAAACCGCCTCTCATTGCTCGCCTAACCATCTCTACCAACTTGTCGGTGTCTCCAAGATGTAACCTTCGTTCGTTACTTTCATCCTGCCCCCCGAGTTCGTGAGGGAACTCTGGAATCTGCCCCCTTGACTGAGCGTTCACTCCTCTACTACTCCTAGGTTGCGCAGATCCTTCTCTCTCTCTTTCCAAGATTGGGTCAACATTTTCCATATGCGTGCCCCCTAGCTCGGGTGCTATGCCGGATGGTCCTGCTCCGTTCTGGACTCCATTGGCTTCTCTATTCTGTGCTCCAAGCTGTCCTATCTGTTGAAATAAACTCTGGATCAACTCCTCTTGCTTCTTCATCATCGTCTCCATCTCGTCCCTAGTGATGTTGATCGATGGTTGATTCGCTCCTGAGGAAGCCTCCTGACTCCCTTGTTGTTCACTTCTCTCTGGCCTTGGCCTTCGGCTTGATTGTCTCGTCATAATTTCTCAAATTTGAACTTTCAAACTCTCTTTGAATTTGCTATCAATTGGTAGAACTTCCGAGTTAGCGTTTCTCAGTGAAAGCACCAAAATGTTTGCGCCAAAATTGGTCACAAACACCCAATATCACGAAAGCACCCGTTTACGTATTCAACTTGATAATAATCAACACAGAGCTCAGCAACAATCAATATAGAATTCAGCTCTAAGTAACAAATCACAGTAATTCACAAACAACGATCACAAACACAGGATTTATAGTGGTTCGGCGTTCGCGCCTACGTCCACTTTGAAGGTTTTCTCTTTATTGCTTTGCTTGATTAAATCGATTACAACGGATTACAGTTGATAATAGCTTTGAAATCTGAATACAACAGTGATTCTGATGAATAGATTTGAATCCGGCAGAGCCTTGGTGTTCAATGGCAGAAGTTCTCGGAAGATCCCCTTTTCTGAAGGCTTCAGGGTGCTATTTATAGGCGTCGGAGGCCCAGATCTTGCTGAAACTTCGGGAGACCTCTTTTGGCACGTGAGTGGGCCCACGCGACCGACCCCACCAAGTTACGTCTCGATCTGACATCGATTCGAAGTCATTTCGAACCCATCAAGAAATGGTCCAATCGAGCTGAAACTTGGCAGGAACAATCTTTATCTTGTATGGAAGCTACTGCGAAAATCTGGTTGCATTTGGATCAGTGGTTAAGGAGATATGATCGGTTCAAGTTGTGGTTTTTCGTGAGGGCTGTTGCATTCGAACCCATCATCTCGAATCCATCCCCTTCGACTCGATTGGTCACGTGGATCTCTGGTGACGTGGCGCGCACTCCTCGCATCGATCCTATTTTATCTCCGAGTTGACCGCTTCGCACCCATGTTCTTCGCCTCGTTTGTATCAGTGGCCGTTGCATAGTTTGAATCAATCAACTACGCAAGTCTCGTGTTGACCTGCATCTGCCTAGTTCGAATCGAGGAGAGGGGGCCTCCTTCGCATCGATGGTAAGTTCGCCTCGATACATGTGATGGATACGAACTGAAGCCCCGTGATGGGTTCGATCGATTCGAACTAGGCACTGGCGCGATCGATACAAAGTTCATGGATACGAAGACGCGACCCATTTGATGGATACGAAACAGTGTTCTAGTCATGGATACGAACGTGCTGATGGATTCGAATGCAATCGATTCGAAGTACATGATGGCTGCTGGACTCGAGGCACGGCTTTGTCTCGTGGGTTCGAACTACTGCTAGGATGATGGGTTCGAACTTCATGGATTCGAAGGAAGGATACTGGGTGGGTTCGAACTTCATGGGTTCGAAGCAAGGACACCGGATGGGTTCGGAGTAGATGGTTTCGAAGCAATGGGTTCGAACATAACCTCTGGCCATCGATTCGAACCATGGGTACCCTATGGGTTCGAACCGAACAAGGGGCTTTCTTTCTCAAATTGAAACCATTATATCTTGAGCATACGAACTCGGATTGACTTGAAACTTGAAACGCTGGCTTCTACAGCTTTGCTTGTCATGTCTTATCAGTTGTGGCCTGATCCGGGCTCGGACAAAATTCATCGATATCCATAGCGAAGTGAAGTACAACCAATCTCTGAGGTGAACCGTCCTTTGCTTTCGATCAATCTTTTGGTATCACGGCTTTGCCAAAAAGCGGGATAACATGCACCTTGCACCGTGGATGTTGCACCCTGTAGATATCGATTATTCGGACGGCCATAACTTCTGGCTCGTTTAGAGTTACGGGAGCCATAACCTGTCAAAACGAAGTCCTCGATGAGTTCTACGGCTTTGACAACTTTCAGCCGTCAACGGATAGATTAATGCCCAAAAAGGACAACCCGAATCTCAATCGGGTCTCGTAAGTTTTTTACCCTTCGTTTTTTCGACACGTGGATTTTTATGGCAAAACGGGATTACCTTGGCCCGTCTTCGACTTTCCATCGCTGAAGAGTGATGCACCATGGTACTGTTCTGCTTCAAATCCATGCATGCATTTCTAAAAGTCGTATGACACTGTTTCTCCATTTCGGACGGATTTTGCACCTTGCACCGTGGATGTTGCACCCTGTAGATATCGATTATTCGGACGGCCATAACTTCTGGCTTGTTTAGAGTTACGGGAGCCATAACCTGTCAAAACGAAGGCCTCGATGAGTTCTACGGCTTTGACAGCTTTCGGCCGTCAACGGATAGATTAGTGCCCAAAAAGGACAACCCGAATCTCAATCGGGTCTCGTAAGTTTTTTACCCGTCGTTTTTTCGACACGTGGATTTTTACGGTAAAACGGGACTACCGTGGCCCGTCTTCGACTTCCCATCGCTGGAGAGTGGTGCACCATGGTACTGTTCCATTTCAAATCAATGCACACATTTCTAAAAGTCATACGGCACTGTTTCGCCATTTCGGACGGATGTTGCACCTTGCACCGTGGATGTTGCACCCTGTAGATATCGATTATTCGGACGGCCATAACTTCTGGCTCGTTTAGAGTTACGGGAGCCATAACCTGTCAAAAAGAAGACCTCGATGAGTTCTACGGTTTTGATGGCTTTCATCCGTCAACGGATAGATTAATGCCCAAAAAGGACAACCCGAATCTCAATCGGGTCTCGTAAGTTTTTTACCCTTCGTTTTTTCGACACGTGGATTTTTACGGTAAAACGGGATTACCGTGGCCCGTCTTCGACTTCCCATCGCTGGAGAGTGGTGCACCATGGTACTGTTCTGTTTCAAATCCATACACGCATTTCTAAAAGTCGTACGGCACTGTTTCGCCATTTCGGACGGATGTTGCACCTTGCACCGTGGATGTTGCACCCTGTAGATACCGATTATTCGTACGGCCATAACTTCTGGCTTGTTTAGAGTTACGGGAGCCATAACCTGTCAAAACGAAGGCCTCGATGAGTTCTACACCTTTGACAGCTTTCATCCTTCAACGGATATATTAATTCCCAAAAAGGACAACCCGAATCTCAATCGGGTCTCGTAAGTTTTTTACCCTTCGTTTTTTCGACACGTGGATTCTTATCGCAAAACGGGATTACCGTGGCTAGTCTTCGATTTACCAACGCTGGAGAGTGATGCACCATGGTACTGTTCCGTTTCAAATCCATGCACGCATGTTTGAGCAAAAAATGGGCAAACACCTCCAAGTCGTGTGATTTAGTTGATTTTATGTGATTCTTAATGATTTAGATGAGTTATGTAAATATGAGGAAAGCAGGGGCTGAAATGTAAAAGACACGCAGATTTATAGTGGTTCGGCCAGAATGTGCCTACGTCCACTTTATATGTTATTATCTTCTTTATTTCGGATTACAAGTACAATGCTTTGTGTACAAGTATATGAAAGTAGTTTGAAAGTTCCTTCCGTGCTTGAGCTCTCAAACTTGTCTGCCATTGTTGTACCCCTTCCCCTCTATTTATAGAGTGAGGTAGGGGGCAGGGGTCTTGGATGTATATAGCTGCTGGTGGGCCCGGGCTGAAGCAATCTGGACTGGCAGTTATCTGGTTCGGCGAGGCTTCATTCGGTGGTGAGGTATGTGTTTGGCTCGATGGTGTTGGTCCGGCCATGAATGATCCGGTGATGGTGGTCCGGTCGTAGCTTGGGAGTTGGTTCGGTAGAGGGGTAATGTATGGATTGGTGGACCTGGTCCGGTGAAGGCTGGTGGACCGGCATGGCTGGTCCGGTAGGGTATTGGAGGGGTTGGTCCGGTGGACCTGGACCAGTGAAGTCTGGTTCGGCAGGAGCTTATGCCGAATGGGGTGGTGGTTATGGCTTGCCGAATGGATATGGCCGAATGAACTATAAGTTGGGCTTGCCGAATGGACCCTTGGACATGAGTGTTGAACGAACTCCTTACTAGATGGAATGGAGGTCGCCAACCCGGGTGAAACTGCCGCTTTTCGGTCTCGAGATCTTCTGGGTGAGAATTCGCCCAACATTTGCCACCCAAAGTGGGGCACGTGCTTGCATGTGTCGCGCTTTGTTTCCCTGCAGTAGGAAGGCGTATTTTGTAACGCCATAGGCTGGATGCTCGTATCCTGTTGATGTCCTGCAAAGGAATTTACGGTTTTAGTGTGACTTCATATAACGACCGGTCAGGATCGAAGCATTTGAGATGAAGTGAATCGCGCCGTTCGGGGCGAGAGGTGTGCCCCGAGGGGGCTTAGCATTATCGATGCCAGGTTCACGTAAGAGTGGGTCCCTGGATCGTTTGTCCATGTGGTTTATCGCCAGCTCAGAGCATGCCTAGGGATCGTTCGCGACCCCGTACATGTGTAAGTAGCTTAGCCATTTCATAATTATCAGAATCAAATATCCATTTAACCGATGAGCTTAAAAAAGGATGTCAAAGTGCAAATTCTCACGACGATAGGGTTAATAGCCATTCAGAGCGTACCTATGGACCGTTCGTGGTCGCGTACACGTGTAAATGATTAACCCGTGTTGGTGGGAGATTTACTACTCATTCATCGTTATTATAATTTTTATTTTATCAGTCGGTTCTAAAGTCCGGTACTTATCTGAGTGAGGTGCTTTGCATGCCCTCTGCTTCTGGTCTTTGCTGGTAGAGACAGTTTCATTCGGCTTCGAGTAGGTATAGGTTTTCATTCGGTTGGAGGTTGGTCCGGTATGCCGAACCATCTGGTCCGGTGGTGTTCCTCTAGTCTATATATAGGGGCTACACCCCCTTAGGTTTTCTTCACCGAATCAACAAGCGCCGAACCAATACTATACCGAATCAAACTTTAGCCGAATCACACTTTTGCCGAACCACACTTTTGCCGAACCATTTCGTGCCGAATCAGGTATATGCTCTTTGCCGAATGATCCTTATTACCGAATGAACCTAATTTGCCGAATATACGCGTAAGGCTTTCAATGCCGAATGGTGCTGTGTACCGAATGAACTTGAGATACCGGTGCCAAATGAACATGAACTTGTACTACCGAATGAACATGAACTTGTACTACCGAATGAACTTGAACTTGTACTACCGGATGGTCTTGAACTTCCAGTGCCGAATGAACTTTGTATTCGGACTCTGAGTGGAACTCTGGACTTATGTATGCTTGCTTGCTTACATCTCTGTATTCTTTGTTTTAACAACCTGTCTTTTTGCTTCTGTGTATGCAGATAAATGTCTCGCAAGGCGAAAACACAATCAGATAGGCGGAAGTCGAGGGATGGAGGAGAATCTTCTTTCGTGCCCCCAGCCCAATCGGGGTCCGGGGAGCATGGAACTGCTTCGAGATCGCTGGTGGAGGGGTATGGACCCCAGGAGCTCCTGGTCTCCCCTCCCGACTGCTTCCCTAGTTCTCTAAAGGAGGAGCAGCTTGATGCTATATCCCGTTCTTTTGGGATAGATAGGACGCTTATGTTGCTTCCGAGAGTCGGGGTGATGCCATACGACCCTCCCGAAGGGTATTTCGCCTACAGCAGGTACCATTGCATGTGCGGGGCCATTCCCCCTATCAGCGCCTGGGTTGTTAGCTTCCTTACATATCTAAAGGTGGTACCTTTCCAGCTTCAGCCCAACTCGTATGCCATCTTGGTGTGCTTATATTCTATCTTCCAAAAGAGGTACGGGCGCTTTCCATCCAACCGAGAAATCCGGTATCTATATAATCTGAGGGGCTATAGGAAGGGGTCCCCCTACATTAGCTTAGAGTCGGCCGTCTCCTTCAAGACGGTCCTGGACCTGTACTCAAAGTACAGCATGTTCAAGAAGGATTGGTTCTTTGTGAGGGACGATTCTGTCTCCATTCGTCGCTTCACTTCCGGATGTAAGTTAACTCTTTATTCGTAATTTCTGTCTTGATTGCAATTCCTTTTTCTTATGTGCTTCTGTTGTTTGTTAGCGACAGGTGGCTTTGCGGTGTTGGAGAGCGATCGCCTAGTCCATATGGCAGCAGAAGTTAAGGCCATCTCCGAGAGGGACAGGTCAGCCGCCTATCTGATCAGGAACGCTACCCTCCTGGAGTACAACTTGATCCTGCCGCACCAGTCCGTGGTTAAGCAGAGGGACACGGTTGAGGAGAAGGCCGCTAAAGCTAAGGAGGGGGCCACGGTGAAGAGTGGCAAGAGGAAGCCCTTTGCACAACACCCAGTCGTAGGGGGGTAAGAAGCTCAAGGAGTCTGATGGCCCCTCTCCTAGTACTCGCCCGATCATCCCGGAGGGGGAAGGTGTGGAAGAGGGCGAAGGAGGCGATGTGGGAGGAGAGTCAGAATGCGGAGGAGATGGCGATGGAGATGGTGATGGTGATGCTGGTGTCTTATCCTCTGGGAAAGATCCTGAACTGGATGAGGCCCTCCGTCAGGCCTTCAGGGAAACGGAGGAAGAATCGGAAGCGGAAACGGCAAAGGAGGCGGGCAAGGCTGTGGCTGGTGCCAATCCATCCCCTAAAGGCTCCTCAGCTAGGGTAACTTCGGCGGTGCAAGGTGAACTTCTGTCCTCTGTCGATTCCATTTTCGATAAGGACTTAGAAATATTTTATGGTTCACTTCCGTCCTGGAATGAGATTCAGGACTTATTGCAGTACCCCACTCCTCCGCAGGGTTTGTATAATAGACGTTCCTTCACACTTTTCTTTCTTTTTACCTAACATGTTTCCTGAATTGGGGACCATTGTACGTTTGTGACACTTGTTCTTTATTTCAGGGGCAGGCCAGGTGGTTACAACGTCAGATGTTCGACACCGCCTCGAACAATTCAAGTTGATGAGAGCTTCTGCGAAGCCTCCCACTGGTCGTACTGGGGACGTGGTCAAATACCGTCCTCTTCTTGGGGTCATCGAAAAGGCATTCAGAAAAAGAAGAGGAGTCGTTCTTTATTTGAGCCTTCCCCTGGTCTGCAGCTTCCTGTTCAGCCTCCTCGTGATGCCACGGAGGTGAGCACGGAGTTTATCCCCCCTCCACCTCCTTCCAAGAATCCCACAGTTATCCGTATAAGGCGTCCTGACGTGCCTCGTGACCCCTTTGCCGGTCATCCTGATTTAGATCCAAGCTCTCGGGATATTTCATTCGATGAGGCCACGGGTGAACACCTCCTTCCCCGCAACCCCATGGTACGAGTGTTAGACGAGGCTAAGTCCCTAGATCTTGATCTGCTTACCACTCGGGTAGTTACCATGGGAGACGAGGCCAAGGCTAATATCGATCAGGTGGCTGAAGAGACCAAGAAGTTAATGAAGTATCATGCTCAATTGGTCAAGGCCGGGGAGGAGATTGAGAGTGCTAATATTCAGTTGCGGCTAAAGGTTGCTGATCAGGCCGAACAGCTTGCCGTTCAAGCCGTTCAGATTTCTCGGCACGAGGAAGCCTCCAGGCGTCTGAAAGAGACCATGGAAAAGGCTAGTAGGGCGGAGTTACGGAAGATGGAGGCCGCCTGTAAGGAGCGGATCGACATGGCCATTGCGACAGTGGATGAGGTCCGGAATGCGGATCTCGAGCAGGTAGAGGAGTTGTCTGGAAGGCTTGAGGCCGCGGAGATGGCTCAAGTCAAGTTAAAGGAGGAGATGGAGGAGATGAGGAGGTCTCTCCAGGCTGACTGCTCGAGATACCGATCAGAGAGGGATGACGCTGTCGCCAAGTTGCAGGCTTCCGAGGCCCGGGTGAGGGAGTTCGAGGAGAATGAGGGGATGATGGACGAGATGCTGCAGGACATGTACTTCCGCACTTGGAAGGAGGGCAGTTTGTCTTGGATGGATGACTATCCCCGGGTCATGGCCAAGATATATCTTCGGGCTTTAGAGGAGGCCAGGGTCGATGCGGGTAAGGAAGGTGGAGCGGCTTTTAGTCTGGATGTGGTCACTGCTCAGTTCTCGAAAGAGGAGCAAGCGGCGGTGAAGGAGGGGATGCGGTTGCTTGCTGCGGAGGAAGCGGGTGTGCAACTGGAGGATGAGGATCAAGCGGCGGACGCTGGTGAGTTATTCTTCTCTTTTCCTTTTTTTTCTGGGTTTCCATAACTTGATCATTTATCGTTTGTTTAATGGATTCCTCTTCTGAATTGGACAGGTGGAACTTCCGATCAACGTGCCGGGGGTTCCGGCCCTGCGGCCAAGTAGACTTGGGAAGTTGGTGATGGAGTGTGGACGCAGCTGGTTACTTGTCCGGATTCGGCCGCTTTTTATTTCTTTTTGCTGTTGCCTACGTTAGTCCAAAACATTGATGTGACTGTAATAATATTATTTGCAGAGAATAACTTGGTGTAATTTTATAATATAAGCTGATTTTGTTATGTTTAAACGTTGCTGTCATTTTGATGTGCTGCGTGAGGAGTATAACTATGTATATGCCTGTGATTTTGGTTGTGTTTGACGTTAAGCCTCTGCTTGAAATATAATTTCATGTTTTGCAATGTTAGTGTGACATATTAATAAGCTATAGCTATGTATTTATGTACAAGAGAAGAGAGTACCGCCCTTCATGTTTTATTTGCAGGCGGTAGCTTTGAGCTTCTTGTGTAACTGATCATGGATATATTTGAGTACCTTGCCACCCAGTACGTAGGCTTAGATTCTCATGAGTGAATGCTCCCTATTTGATTTCCTGTACTTTAGAGTTTGTTATACAGGATAGGAGAAAAGTATTTAAATGAAATGGAAATATAGAAAAAGTAAAACTTCCAGTCACGGAAGGCCGTCGATGTGCTTAAGTTTGTGGCAAACGGGTTTTGTAGTCACTTTCCCTAGCTGTGGGTCTTGGAGACATTTGTCACCCATCTTACGCCTCCGCGGGGAGTTTTCTTTTTTACCACAGTCGCACTTAAGACACATTGGAGCCGAGATCGCGCACGGTAACTACCCGAACCATTATGATCCGTAATCGTGGGTATTATTCGATTTACCGTGGCCGGCTAGCGTGGGTGCCGTTGGCCGTGAACTACCCCTGGCTGGCCACACCTTATGTTGGGGCTTAAAGTAGGTTCACAGTTGCCGGCGAGCCGAACGCCGTAATGAGCTGCCATCGGCTATAGTCGGCCTTTATGATGACTTATAATCGGCTCATTACAGTTGGCTTTGAGGGCAGGCGCGAGCAATGAGTTAACCCGCAGCAGAGGGATACTGGAGCAAAAGAGTCTCATTGGCGAGTGCATAGAATCGTAGCGTACCTGTTAGGCCATGTCCAGATGAGGCCGTGGTGCATCTTGAGTGGAGATGCCATAAGATTTTGTTCAACAGAAAAGGATAAAGCTTAACAAGCAGCCAAGATATAAAGGAACAAGTTAAAAAGAGACAAGATTTTTTTAAAGTGGTTCGGCATGAAAATGCCTACATCCACTGATTCTCTTTGTTAATTTACTTCATATGGGCAGTACAAGTTAAGAAAAGTATCGACGGAGGTGTTGGATGTTCCATGCCCTCTGGAACACCTCTCCGTCCACTGTTGACAAAATATAAGCTTCGTTGTGGAGATCTTTATGAATTACATATGGTCCGTCCCAAATGGGGTCCAGTGCCCCGAGGCGCGGAAAGATTCGCCTGAGGACAAGATCTCCTTCTTGTAAGATGCGATGCTTGACTTTGGAGTTGTATAGTGCTGCCACTTTTTGTTTGTGAGCTGCTGCTTTGAGTGCTGCATCGTTTCTCCTTTCCTCAATCAGATCCAAAGACATGAGGAGGAGTTCTTCGTTTTCTTCTGGATTGTAGTGGATCCTACGGTGGGAAGGAACAATAGTCTCAACAGGGAGCATTGCCTCCGATCCGTATGCCAAAGAGAAAGGAGTATGTCCCGTTGATGTTCTGAAAGATGTACGGTAGGCCCAAAGTGCCGTAGGAAGTTCGTCCACCCTAGCGCCTTTTGATTTTTCAAGTTTCTTCTTGATTAGGGTTTTGAGAATTTTGTTGACAGCTTCGACTTGTCCGTTTGCTTGAGGATAAGCTACTGATGAGAAGCTTTTATGAATTCCATGCTCTTGGCACCAGTCGGCGAATTCTTCGCTGTCAAATTGGAGTCCGTTGTCTGATATGATCTTGAGTGGTACTCCGTACCTGCACAGAATATTTTTGATCAAGAAGTTGATAACTTTTGCTGAAGATATTTTATTTAGGGGTTCCGCTTCCACCCATTTGGTGAAATAATCAATTGCCACTATAGCATATTTGGCTCCGCCTCGGCCCGTTGGCAGTTTACCAATTAAATCAATTCCCTATACAGCAAAGGGCCAAGGGCTGGTCATTTGAGCAATCTCATTTGTGGGTAGTCGAGGAATCTTGGCAAATTTCTGACATCTGTCGCATCTTTTGACGAAGTCTAGGGCGTCTTTGTTTAGTGTGGGCCAGTAATATCCATATCGGAGTATCTTTTTCGCCAGATTCTGCCCTCCAGTGTGATCTCCGCAATTTCCTTGATGGATGTTGAATAAGATTTCCTTGGCTTCCCTTCCAGCGACGCATCTGAATAAGGGGCTAGAGAAGCCACGCCGATAGAGGATGCCTTCTTGTATTGTGTAGTGGGGAGCTTTCCTCAAAATTCTCCTGACTTCATCACGTTTGTCTGGTAGTGTGCCGTCCTGCAAATATTTCCGGATAGGAGTCATCCAAGTTGCCTCTTCAATTGCAGTTATCAGATTCACTTGTTAGAAACTTGGGGCTAGCTGCCTCGAGATGGCTAGTGCTCCGGAAATGGTGCTATTCTTCATACTGGCTTGCTTTGCTAGTTCATCGGCCTCTTGGTTATCTTCTCGAGGAATGTGTTTGATTAGATAATGGTCCAATTGGTCGAGCAGCAGTTTGGTTTTCTTTAGATATGTTGTGAGTCGTTCTCCACGTGTCTGGCATTCTCCTAGTACTTGGTTTACGATAAGTTGAAAATCACTATGAAGACATAAAGAATTGACTCCAATTTCTAAGGCAAGCTCCAATCCCGCTATTACTGCCTCATACTCCGCATCGTTGTTAGTGGCCGCGAATTCCAACCTTAATGCATAGTACAGCTTTCTTCCCCTGGGGGTGATTATCACAATACCTGCCCCCGAGCCTTGTTCGTTTGATGCTCCATCTACAAAGAGGTTCCACTTGATGTTTTTTGCTATTTCAAACTGATCCTTGCCTTCGTTGGTAGTGAATTCGGCAATGAAATCGGCCATGGCTTGCCCCTTGATAGCGGTGCGAGGATGGTAGGTGATGTCATACTGACTTAGTTCAATGCACCATTTGAGGAGTCGTCGAGAAGTGTCGGGACGATGGAGCACTTGCCTTAGTGGCTGATCGGTTAGAACTCTGATGGAGTGAGATTGGAAGTAGTGTCGCAGTTTTCGTGACGCGATCAATGAACAATATGCCAATTTCTCAAGTTTAGGATATCTGGCTTCTGCCCCTGTAAATCTCTTACTTATAAAGCACACCGGGCATTGTGTGCGGTCTTCTTCTCTTACCAGGGCAGCGCTTAGAGCAAGAGATGATACAGCGAGGTATAGGTATAGCTCTTCGCCTTCGTTCGGAGTTGAGAGTACTGGTGGTTTCTGAAGGTGTTCGATCAGGTTAAGGAAGGCTTTTAAGCATTCATCGGTCCACTCGAACCTTCCTTTGTCTTTCTTGAGAGCGTCGAAGAAAGGGACGCACTTGTCAGTTGCTTTGGAAATGAATCTGCTTAGGGCGGCCACCTTTCCGTTTAGGCTCTGCATTTCTTTTCGGGTGGAAGGTATCCTTATTTCTTTTAGAGCCCGGATTTGTTCAGGGTTTGCTTCAATTCCTCTGGCATGGACAATGAATCCTAAGAATTTCCCCGATGACACTCCGAAGGAGCACTTTAGAGGATTCAGCTTCATTCCATATCGGCGAAGTACCTGAAACATCTCACTCAGGTGGCTTACATGATCGTCGGCTCTCCTGAACTTTACCAACATGTCATCCACATATACTTCCATAGTTCGTCCTATTAATTCCGCGGACATCTTGTTGACGAGGCGTTGATAGGTAGCTCCGGCATTTTTGAGTCCAAAATGCATGACTTTGTAACAATATAATCCCCGGTCAGTGATGAAGCTAGTGTGGTCTTGATCGGGAGCGTGCATGGGAATCTGGTTGTATCCGGAGTATGCATCCATAAAAGATAAAAGTTCGTGCCCGGCAGTGCTGTCCACAAGTTGATCGATTCGGTGGAGCGGGAAGCAGTCTTTCGGGCAAGCGTCATTTAAGTTGGAGAAATCAATGCATGTTCGCCACTTCCCATTAGCTTTCTTTACTAGTACCGGGTTAGCCATCCATTCTGGGTAGATGGCTTCTCGTATGAAGTCATTAGCAAGTAGGTTCTTTACTTCCTCATCGAGGGCTGCTGATCGTTCTGCTCCCATGCTTCTCTTTTTCTGCTTTATCGGTACCTTGGTGGGATCGACGTTCAGCATGTGGCATGCTATGTCTGGGGAGATTCCTGTCATATCGGCATGTGTCCACGCAAATACATCTAAGTTGTGGCGGAGGAAGTCAATGAGTTGATCCTTCAATTCTGTTTTTAGCTGAGATCCTATTTTTAATAGTCTGCTTGAATCATGTTTGTCTACAGATACGAATTCCATGGCCTCTGCAGGCTCAGCGGTAGCCTCCTCCTCCTTATCCCTGGGGTCTAGTTCATTGAAAGGATCGCTGGTGTATCGAAGAGGAGGGGTTTTCTTTAGTTGCTATGCTTCCAAGCTTTTCATGCAGAGAGTAGTCTCTGCATCTTTCCCTTTGTCCTTTCTACGGTTATTGCGAAGTTCAGTAACATAGCAATCTAGAGCGGCGTCTTGATCTCCTTCAACCTCTCCTATTCCGCTATCTGTTGGGAATTTCATCTTTAGGCACCACGGGGCTAGGACAATTTGGAAGTCAGACAAGGCTGGTCTTCCCAAGAAGGCGTTGTAGGCCGTGTGGTTTTCTATTAGTACGAACGTTTGTTTTCGCACAACGGAGCGGGGATGACTTCCTATTTCGACGAAGAGGTCAAGTTGCCCGAGGGGTATTTTCGCATCTCCAGTGAAACCGTGCAGGGGTTTGTTGCAGGGAGACACATCCTTCATTGACAGCTTCATTTTGTCGAAAGCATGCTTGAATAGGATATTTACGGAGCTTCCTGTGTCTATTAGAATTTGGAAAACTTTAGCTGGACCGAACCAGGCAGAGATGACCATGGGATCCATATGCGGATATTGTCTTCCTTCTAAATCACGCCTACCGAATACGATGTCGTCACTCTCTTTCCGTTTCGGATGGTGTTCTTCCATAATGAAGTTAACATAGCCTTCAGCATTTCTAAGTGACTTGCCGTATCTTTCCATCTCCGCCCAGCTTCTGTCGGCGATGTGTGGTCCTCCCGAGATGGTATGGACCACTATCTTTTATTGACTAGAGCCACTGGTGTTGCGATTCCCTCCGCCTACTTCTAGGACGGGTCGCTTTGGGTTCTCATTGGCAGGAGTTGGAGTCCTGTTCTGACCTTTTACATAGCGTTCCAGCCTTCTTCTTCTGATGTGTTCTTCGATCAAGTCCCGGAGATGGTGGCATTCATTGGTGTCATGTCCGTGGGATTCGTGGAAGCGGCAGAACTTTCCAGACTTAAGTGCGTTATCAGATTCTTTCTTGTGCGGGGGGCGCTTGTATCCGAGTTCGCCCTGAGTGGCTAGAAAGATGTTTTCGATTGTTTCATTCAAAGGAGTGTAGGAGTCAAATCTCGGTCCTGGTCGATATTGGCGTTTTTCAACCTTCCTGCCCCCAGCATTGTCTCTAGATTCATTTCTTCGAGTGTCCTTGGCTGCAGCGGGAACCTTGTCCGAAGTTGTCTTACCTTGTTGCCCTGACTGCCTCTCAGTGGCGGCGTCTTCAAGTCTCATATACTTTCCAGCTTCATGGAAGAAATCAGGTAAAGTAGCTGGTTTTTCCTTAGTTAGTCTTCTAGCGAACTTGGTATCTGGGTGTACACCACTACAGAGGGCCATTAGGGTGAGCTTCTCATCGGCATCTTGGACTGCGGCCGCTGCGGCGTTGAACCGGGTTAGATATTGTTGCAGTGTCTCTCCGGATTTCTGTTTGACATTGGATAGAGAATAAGCATCCTTGGGTTGTTCTACATGGATGCGGAACTGGCTAATGAACCTTTCTTTCAACATCTCCCATGAGCTGATAGATCCTTGGGGTAGATGGCAGAACCAGGAGGTAGCTAGATCTGCTAGGAATAGCGGAAAGCATTTACACAGCACCCCTTCTGTTGCTCCGCTCATGAGCATATGCTAGGTGTATCTTTGTAAGCGTATGATGGGGTCGGAAGTTCCCTTGTAAGGTTCCATGGTTGGCATTTTCCATTCCCGGGGGGTGATGGCAGTTTCGATATTGCGGGTAAAGGGGCTGGTGACCCTAGCGCCTATTCCTCGGTCCCTTTGCTCCCGTTGGACGCATTCTCCGAATAGTCGTGCCATTCTTTCATCAGAATTTGGAGCGGATAGAAATGAACTTGGTTCTTCCCTGCGAGATCGGTCTCGTCCAGATGACCTGTAGGGATGGTATAGTCTATCACTTCTGACGTTATCCAGTGGTTGCCTCTGGCTGCTCGGATGCATGCTAGGACCAGCTACAGTTGCCCCCTGCCTTGATCTTCCCCTGCGGGTTTCTGTTTCGAGCATTTCCATGGGGTCAACTTCGGGCTGGGTTCTAGCTCGGCTCCGTTCAGCGGGGTTTCTATGATTAGGTGGCATGACTGGCTCAGCTACATCCGACCCTCGCCTGGCGTCTCCCCCACTGGGTTCAGTTCCAAGCGCTTCATCGAGTCGGAGTTCGGGCTGAGTTCGGGCGCGGCCCCTATCATTGTTGTTCCTGTTGATGGCTTCCTCGAAGAGGGAAGACCTTTGCTGTCTCCGAGATCCTCCAGATTGAGATTCATCCCATGATTCAGTGTTGCGGTTGGATTCTTCGACATCCCTCAAGCGTGACATGAGTTGGTTCACCAAAGCTTCTTGTTGGGATGCGAAGCGGTTAGTCACTTCCACCACAACTCTGTCTAGGTCTGCTCTAGTGATTACTGCCGGTTGTTCCGCGGCAGGGGCTGTTGGAATTGCCTGATCTACATGTGGCACTGCTGCTGTAGTGGGATGGTTCTCTTGATCTGGATCTACTGGATTTGGAGCGCTGCTAGTTGCAGCGTTCTTTCCCTTGTTGGCGTCTTTTCTTGGCCTGGAAGTCATGCTTCCTAGGCAATGAAAGGTGCTATTGGGAAAGAAGGTTGAATGAGGGAAGCTGAAGCTTCGAGTTCGAAGCTCTCAATGAAAGCACCAAAAATGTTTGCGCAAAAAATGGGCAAACACCTCCAAGTCGTGTGATTTAGTTGATTTTATGTGATTCTTAATGATTTAGATGAGTTATGTAAATATGAAGAAAGCAGGGGCAGAAATGTAAAAGACACGCAGATTTATAGTGGTTCGGCCAGAACGTGCCTACGTCCACTTTATATGTTATTATCTTCTTTGTTTCGGATTACAAGTACAATGCTTTGTGTACAAGTATATGAAAGTAGTTTGAAAGTTCCTTCTTTGCTTGAGCTCTCAAACTTGTCTGCCATTGTTGTACCCCTGCCCCTCTATTTATAGAGTGAGGTAGGGGGTAGGGGTCTTGGATGTATATAGCTGCTGGTGGGCCCGGGCTGAAGCAATCTGGACTGGAAGTTATCTGGTTCGGCGAGGCTTCATTCGGTGGTGAGGTAGGTGTTTGGCTCGATGGTGTTGGTCCGGCCATGAATGATCCGGTGATGGTGGTCCGGTCGTAGCTTGGGAGTTGGTTCGGTAGAGGGGTGATGTATGGATCGGTGGACCTGGTCCGGTGAAGGCTGGTGGACCGGCATGGCTGGTCCGGTAGGGTATTGGAGGGGTTGGTCCGGTGGACCTGGACCGGTGAAGTCTGGTTCGGCAGGAGCTTATGCCGAATGGGGTGGTGGTTGTGCCTTGCCGAATGGATATGGCCGAATGAACTATAAGTTGGGCTTGCCGAATGGACCCTTGGACATGAGTGTTGAACGAACTCCTTACTAGATGGAATGGAGGTCGCCAACCCGGGTGAAACTGCCGCTTCTCGGTCTCGAGATCTTCTGGGTGAGAATTCGCCCAACAACGCATTTCTAAAAGTCGTACGGCACTGTTTCGCCATTTTGGATGGGTGTTGCACCTTGCACCGTGGATGTTGCACCCTGTAGATATCGATTATTCGGACGGCTATAACTTCTGGCTCGTTTAGAGTTACGGAAGCCATAACCTGTCACAACGAAGGCCTCGATGAGTTCTACGGCTTTGACAATTTTCAGCCGTCAACGGAAAGATTAATGCCCAAAAAGGACAACCCGAATCTCAATCGGGTCTCGCAAGTTTTTTACCCTTCGTTTTTTCGACACGTGGATTTTTACGGTAAAACGGGATTACCGTGGCCCGTCTTCGACTTCCCATCGCTGGAGAGTGGTGCACCATGGTAATGTTCCATTTCAAATCCATGCACGCATTTCTAAAAGCCGTACGGCACTGTTTCGCGACGTCGGACGGATGTTGCAACTTGCACCGTGGATGTTGCACCCTGTAGATATCGATTATTCGGACGACCATAACTTCTGGCTCGTTAAGAGTTACGGGAGCCATAACCTGTCAAAAAGAAGCCCTCGATGAGTTCAACGGCTTTGACAGCTTTCAGCCGTCAACGGATAGATTAATGCCCAAAAAGGACAACCCGAATCTCAATCGGGTCTCGTAAGTTTTTTACCCTTCGTTTTTTCGACACGTGGATTTTTACGGTAAAACAGGATTACCGTGGCCAGTCTTCGACTTCCCATCGCTGGAGAGTGATGCACCATGGTAATGTTCCGTTTCAAATCCATGCACGCATTTCTAAATGTCGTACGGCACTGTTTCGCCATGTCGGACGGATGTTGCACCTTGCACCGTGGATGTTGCACCCTGTAGATATCGATTATTCGGACGGGCATAACTTCTGGCTCGTTTAGATTTACGGGAGCCATAACCTGTCAAAACGAAGGCCTCGATGAGTTCTACGGCTTTGACAGCTTTCAGCCATCAACGGATATATTAATGCCCAAAAAGGACAACCCGAATCTCAATCGGGTCTTGTAAATTTTTTACCCTTCGTTTTTTCGACACGTGGATTTTTACGGCAAAACGGGATTACCGTGGCTGGTCTTCGATTTACCATCGCTGGAGAGTGGTGCACCATGGTACTGTTCCATTTCAAATCCATGCACACATTTCAAACAGCCATATGACACTGTTTCGCCATTTCGGACGGATGTTGCACCTTGCACGTGGACGTTGCACCATGTAGATATTGATTATTCGGACGGCGATAACTTCTGGCTCGTTTAGAGTTACGGGAGCCATAACCTATCGAAACGAAGGCCTCGATGATTTCTACGGCTTTGATAGCTTTCCGCCGTCCAAGGACAGATTAATGCCCAAAAAGGACAACCCGAATCTCAATCGGGTCTCGTAAGTTTTTTACCCTTCGTTTTTTCGACACGTGGATTTTTACGGTAAAAAGGGATTACCGTGTCCCGTCTTCGACTTCCCCCCGCTGGAGAGTGGTGCACCATGGTACTGTTCCGTTTCAAATCCATGCACGCATTTCTAAAAGTCGTACGGCACTGTTTCGCCATGTCGGACGGATGTTGCACCTTGCACCGTGGATGTTGCACCCTGTAGATATCGATTATTCGGATGGCCATAACTTCTGGCTCGTTAAGAGTTACGGGAGCCATAAGCTGTCAAAACGAAGGCCTCGATGATTTCTACGGTTTTGATGGCTTTCGGCCATCAACGGATAGATTAATGCCCAAAAATGACAACCCGAATCTCAATCGAGTCTCGTAAGTTTTTTACCCTTCGTTTTTTCGACATGTGGATTTTTACGGTAAAACGGGACTACCATGGCCCGTCTTCGACTTCCCATCGCTGGAGAGTGGTGCACCATGGTACTGTTCCGTTTCAAATCCATGCACGCATTTCTAAAAGTCATGCGGCACTGTTTCGCCATTTCGGACGGATGTTGCACCTTGCACCGTGGATGTTGCACCCTGTAGATATCGATTATTCGGACGACCATAACATCTGGCTCGTTTTGAGTTACGGGGGCCATAACCTGTCAAAACAAAGGCCTCAATGAGTTCTACGGCTTTGACAATTTTCAGCCGTCAACGGATAGATTAATGCCCAAAAAGGACAACCCGAATTTCAATCAGGTCTCGTAAGTTTTTTACCCTTCGTTTTTACGACACGTGGATTTTTACGGCAAAACAAGATTACGGTGGCTGGTCTTCGATTTACCATCGCTGGAGAGTGGTGCACCATGGTACTGTTCCGTTTCAAATCCATGCACGCATTTCTAAAAGTCGTACGGCACTGTTTCTCCATGTCGGACGGATGTTGCACCTTGCACCGTGGATGTTGCACCCTGTAGATATCGATTATTCGAATGGCCATAACTTCTGGCACGTTTAGAGTTACGGGAGCCCTAACCTGCCAAAACGAAGGCCTCGATTAGTTCTACGGCTTTGACATCTGTCAGCCATCAACTGATATATTAATGCCCAAAAAGGTTAACCCGAATGTCAATCGGGTCTCGTAAGTTTTTTCCCTTTCGTTTTTTCGACACGTGGATTTTTACGGCAAAACGGGATTACCGTGGCTGGTCTTCGATTTACCATCACTGGAGAGTGGTGCACCATGGTACTGTTCCATTTCAAATCCATGCAGGCATTTCTAAAAGACGTATGGCACTGTTTCGCCATTTCGGACGGATGTTGCACCTTGCACCGTGGATGTTGCACCCTGTAGATATCGATTATTCGGACGGCTATAACTTCTGGCTCATTTAGAGTTACGGGAGCCATAACCTGTCAAAATGAAGGCCTCGATGAGCTCTACGGCTTTGACACCTTTCAGCCGTCAACGGATAGAATAATGCCCAAAAAGGACAACCCGAATCTCAATCGGATCTCGTAAGTGTTTTACCCTTCGTTTTTTCGACACGTGGATTTTTACGATAAAACGGGATTACGTTGCCCCGTCATTGACTTCCCATCGCTGAAGAGTGGTGTACCGTGGTACTGTTCCGTTTTAAAACCACGCACGCATTTCTAAAAGTCGTACGGCGCTGTTTCGCCATGTCGGACGGATGTTGCACCTTGCACCGTGGATGTTGCACCCTGTAAATATCGATTATTCGGACGGCCATAACTTCTGGCTCATTAAGAGTTACGGGAGCCATAACCTATCCAAACGAAGGCCTCGATGAGTTCTACGGCTTTGATAGCTTTCAGCCGTTAACGGATAGATTAATGCCCAAAAAGGACAACCCGAATCTCAATCGGGTCTCGTAAGTTTTTTACCCTTCGTTTTTTCGACACGTGGATTTTTACGGTAAAATAGGATTACCGTGGCCCGCCTTCGACTTCCCGTCGCTGAAGAGTGTTTCGCCATGGTATTGTTCCGTTTCAAATTCATGCACGCATTTCTAAAAGTCATACGGCACTGTTTCGCCATTTCGGACGGATGTTGCACCTTGCACCGTGGATGTTGCACACTGTAGATATCGATTATTCGGACGGGCATAACTTCTGGCTCGTTTAGAGTTACGGGAGCCATAACCTATCAAAACGAAGGCCTCGATGAGTTCTACGGCTTTGACAGCTTTCAGCCATCAACGGATATATTAATGCCCAAAAAGGACAACCCGAATCTCAATCGGGTCTCGTAAGTTTTTTACCCTTCGTTTTTTCGACACGTGGTTTTTTACGGCAAAACAGGATTACCGTGGCCCGTCTTCGATTTACCATCGTTGGAGAGTGGTGCACCATGGTACTGTTCCGTTTCAAATCCATGCAGGCATTTCTAAAAGCCGTACGGCACTGTTTCGCCATTTCGGACGGATGTTGCGCCTTGCACCGTGGATGTTGCACCCTGTAGATATCGATTATTCGGACGGCCATAACTTCTGGCTCGTTTAGAGTTACGGGAGCCATAACCTGTCAAAACGGAGACCTCGATGAGTTCTACGGTTTTGATGGCTTTCATCCGTCAACGGATAGATTAATGCCCAAAAAGGACAACCCGAATCTCAATCGGGTCTCGTAAGTTTTTTACCCTTCGTTTTTTCGACACGTGGATTTTTATCGCAAAACGGGATTACCATGTCTAGTCTTCGATTTACCATCGCTGGAGAGTGGTGCACCATGGTACTGTTCCGTTTCAAATCCATGCACGCATTTCTAAAAGTCGTACGGCACTGTTTCGCCATTTTGGACGGATGTTGCACCTTGCACCGTGGATGTTGCACCCTGTAGATATCGATTATTCGGACGGCTATAACTTCTGGCTCGTTTAGAGTTACGGGAGCCATAACCTGTCACAACGAAGGCCTCGATGAGTTCTACGGCTTTGACAGCTTTCAGCCGTCAACGGATAGATTAATGCCCAAAAAGGACAACCCGAATCTCAATCGGGTCTCGCAAGTTTTTTACCCTTCGTTTTTTCGACACGTGGATTTTTACGGTAAAAAGGGATTACCATGGCCCCGCTTCGACTTCCCATCGCTGGAGAGTGGTGCACCATGGTACTATTCCGTTTCAAATCCATGCACGCATTTCCAAAAGTCGTACGGCACTGTTTCGCCATGTCGGACGGATGTTGCACCTTGCACCGTGGATGTTGCACCCTGTAGATATCGATTATTCGGACGGCCATAACTTTTGGCTCGTTAAGATTTACGGGAGCCATAACCTGTCAAAACGAAGGCCTCGATGAGTTCTACGGCTTTGATGACTTTCAGTCATCAACGGATAGATTAATGCACAAAAAGGACAACCCGAATCTCAATCGGGTCTCGTAAGTTTTTTACCATTCGTTTTTTCGACACGTGGATTTTTACAGTAAAACGGGATTACCGTGGCCCGTCTTCGACTTCCCATCGCTGGAGAGTGGTGCACCATGGTAATGTTCCGTTTCAAATCCATGCATGCATTTCTAAAAGTCATACGGCACTGTTTCGCCATTTTGGACGGATGTTGCACCTTGCACCGTGGATGTTGCACCCTATAGATATCGATTATTCGGACGGGCATAACTTCTGGCTCGTTTAGAGTTACGGGAGCCAAACCTGTCAAAACGAAGGACTCGATGAGTTCTACGGCTTTGATAGATTTCATCCATCAACGGATATATTAATGCCCAAAAAGTACAACCCGAATCTCAATCGGATCTCGTAAGTTTTTTACCCTTCGTTTTTTCGACACGTGGATTTTTACGGCAAAACGGGATTACCGTGGCTGGTCTTCGATTTACCATCGCTGGAGAGTGGTGCACCATGGTACTATTCCATTTCAAATCCATGCACGCATTTATAAAAGCCGTACGGCACTGTTTCGCCATTTCGGACGGATGTTGCACCTTGCACGCGGATGTTGCACCCTGTAGATATCGATTATTCGGACGGCTATAACTTCTGGCTCGTTTAGAGTTACGGGAGCCATAACCTATCAAAATGAAGGCCTCGATGATTTCTACGGCTTTGACAGCTTTCAGCCGTCAACGGATAGAATAATGCCCAAAAAGGACAACCCGAATCTCAATCAGATCTCGTAAGTGTTTTACCCTTCGTTTTTCGACACGTGGATTTTTACGGTAAAACGGGATTACGTTGCCCCGCCTTTGACTTCCCATCGCTGAAGAGTGGTGCACCATGGTACTGTTAAGTTTCAAATCCACGCACGCATTTCTAAAAGTCGTACGGCACTGTTTCGCCATGTCGGACGGATGTTGCACCTTGCACCGTGGATGTTGCACCCTGTAAATATCTATTATTCGGACGGCCATAAATTCTGGCTCGTTAAGAGTTATGGGAGCCATAACCTGTCCAAACGAAGGCCTCGATGAGTTCTACGGCTTTGACAGCTTTCAGCCGTTAACGGGTAGATTAATGCCCAAAAAGGACAATCCGAATCTCAATCGGGTCTCGTAAGTTTTTTACCCTTCGTTTTTTCGACATGTGGATTTTTACGGTAAAACGGGATTACCGTGGCCCGTCTTCGACTTCCACTCGCTGGAGAGTGGTGCACCATGGTACTGTCCCATTTCAAATCCATGCACGCATTTCTAAAAGTCGTACGGCACTGTTTCGCCATTTCGGACGGATGTTGCACCTTGCACCGTGGATGTTGCACCCTGTAGATATCGATTATTCAGACGGGCATAACTTCTGGCTCTTTTAGAGTTACGGGAGCCATAACCTGTCAAAACGAAGGCCTCGATTAGTTCTATGGCTTTGACAGCTTTCAGTCATCAACGGATAGATTAATGCCCAAAAAGGACAACCCGAATCTCAATCGGGTATCGTAGATTTTTTACCATTCGTTTTTTCGACACGTGGATTTTTACGGTAAAACGGGATTACCGTGGCCCGTCTTCGACTTCCCACCGCTGGAGAGTGGTGCATCATGGTAATGTTCCATTTCAAATCCATGCACGCATTTCCAAAAGCCGTACGGCACTGTTTCACCATGTCGGACGGATGTTGCACCTTGCACCGTGGATGTTGCACCCTGTATATATTGATTATTCGGACGGCCATAACTTCTGGCTCGTTAAGAGTTACGGGAGCCATAACCTGTCAAAAAGAAGCCCTCGATGAGATCAACGGCTTTGACAGCTTTCAGCCGTTAAAGGATAGATTAATGCCTAAAAAGGACAACCCGAATCTCAATCGGGTCTCGTAAGTTTTTTACCCTTCGTTTTTTCGACACGTGGATTTTTACTGTAAAACGGAATTACTGTGGCCAGTCTTCGACTTCCCATCGCTGGAGAGTGGTGCACCATGGTAATGTTCCGTTTCAAATCCATGCACGCATTTCTAAATGTCGTACGGCACTGTTTCGCCATGTCGGACGGATCTTGCACCTTGCACCGTGGACGTTGCACCATGTAGATATCGATTATTCGGACGGCTATAACTTCTGGCTCGTTCAGAGTTACGGGAGCCATAACCTGTCAAAAAGAAGGCCATGATGAGTTCAACGGCTTTGACAGCTTTCAGCCATCAACGGATAGATTAATGCCCAAAAAGGACAACCCGAATCTCAATCGGGTCTCGTAAGTTTTTTACCCTTCGTTTTTTCGACGGGTGGATTTTTACGGTAAAACGGGATTACCGTGGCCCGTCTTTGACTTCCCATCGCTGGAGAGTGGTGCACCATGGTACTGTTCCGTTTCAAATCCATGCACGCATTTCTAAAAGCCGTACGACACTGTTTCGCCATTTCGGACGGATGTTGCACCTTGCACGTGGACGTTGCACCATGTAGATATCGATTATTCAGACGGCTATAACTTCTGGCTCGTTTAGAGTTACGGGAGCCATAACCTATCGAAACGAAGGCCTCGATGAGTTCTATGGCTTTGATAGCTTTCCGCCGTCCACGGATAGATTAATGCCCAAAAAGGACAACCCGAATCTCAATCGGGTCTCGTAAGTTTTTTACCCTTCGTTTTTTCGACACGTGGATTTTTACTTTAAAAAGGGATTACCGTGTCCCGTCTTCGACTTCCCCTCGCTGGAGAGTGGTGCACCATGGTACTGTTCCGTTTCAAATCCATGCACGCATTTCTAAAAGTCGTATGTTTCGCCATGTCGGACGGATGTTGCACCTTGCACCGTGGATGTTGCGCCCTGTAGATATCGATTATTCGGACGACCATAACTTCTGGCTCGTTTAGAGTTACGGGAGCCATAACCTGTCAAAACGAAGGCCTCGATGATTTCTACGGTTTTGATGGCTTTCAGCCGTCAACGGATAGATTAATGCCCAAAAATGACAACCCGAATCTCAATCGGGTCTCGTAAGTTTTTTACCCTTCGTTTTTTCGACACGTGGATTTTTACGGCAAAACGGGATTACGGTGGCTGGTCTTCGATTTACCATCGCTGGAGAGTGGTGCACCATGGTACTGTTCCATTTCAAATTCATGCACGCATTTCTAAAAGTTGTACGGCACTGTTTCGCCATGTCGGACGGATGTTGCACCTTGCACCGTGGATGTTGCACCCTGTAAATATCGATTATTCGGACGGCCATAACTTCTGGCTGGTTAAGAGTTATGGGAGCCATAACCTGTCCAAACGAAGGCCTCGATGAGTTCTACGGCTTTGACAACTTTCAGTCGTTAACGGATAGATTAATGCCCAAAAAGGACAACCCGAATCTCAATCGGGTCTCGTAAGTTTTTTACCCTTCGTTTTTTCGACACGTGGATTTTTACGGTAAAACAGGATTACCGTGGCCCGTCTTCGACTTCCCGTCGCTGGAGATTGGTGCACCATGGTACTGTTCCATTTCAAATCCATGCACGCATTTCTAAAAGTCGTACGGCACTGTTTCGCCATGTCGGACGGATGTTGCACCTTGCACCGTGGATGTTGCACCCTGTAGATATCGATTTTTCGAACGGCCATAACTTCTGGCTCGTTTAGAGTTACGGGAGCCATAACCTGTCAAAACGAAGGCCTCGATGAATTCTACGGCTTTGACAGCTTTCAGCCGTCAACGGATAGATTAATGCCCGAAAAGGACAACCCGAATCTCAATCGGGTCTCGTAAGTTTTTTACCCTTTGTTTTTTCGGCACGTGGATTTTTACGGCAAAACGGGATTACCGTGGCTGGTCTTCGATTTACCATCGCTGGAGAGTGGTGCACCATGGTACTTTTTCGTTTCAAATCCATGCAGGCATTTCTAAAAGCCGTATGGCACTGTTTCGCCATTTCGGACGGATGTTGCACCTTGCACCGCGGATGTTGCACCCTGTAGATATCGATTATTCGGACGGCTGTAACTTCTGGCTCATTTAGAGTTACGGGAGCCATAACCTGTCAAAATGAAGGCCTCGATGAGTTCTACGGCTTTGACAGCTTTCAGCCGTCAACGGATAGAATAATGCCCAAAAAGGACAACCCGAATCTCAATCAGATCTCGTAAGTGTTTTACCCTTCGTTTTTCGACACGTGGATTTTTACGGTAAAACGGGATTACGTTGCCCCGCCTTTGACTTCCCATCGCTGAAGAGTGGTGCACCATGGTACTGTTAAGTTTCAAATCCACGCACGCATTTCTAAAAGTCGTACGGCACTGTTTCGCCATGTCGGACGGATGTTGCACCTTGCACCGTGGATGTTGCACCCTGTAAATATCTATTATTCGGACGGCCATAAATTCTGGCTCGTTAAGAGTTACGGGAGCCATAACCTGTCCAAACGAAGGCCTCGATGAGTTCTACGGCTTTGACAGCTTTCAGCCGTTAACGGGTAGATTAATGCCCAAAAAGGACAATCCGAATCTCAATCGGGTCTCGTAAGTTTTTTACCCTTCATTTTTTCGACACGTGGATTTTTACGGTAAAACAGGATTACCGTGGGCCGTCTTCGACTTTTCATCGCTGAAGAGTGATTCACCATGGTAATGTTCCATTTCAAATCCATGCACGCATTTCTAAAAGTCATACGGCACTGTTTCGCCATTTCGGACGGATGTTGCACCTTGCACCGTGGATGTTGCACCCTGTAGATATCGATTATTCGGACGGGCATAACTTCTGGCTCGTTTAGAATTACGTTAGCCATAACTTATAAAAACGAAGGCCTCGATGAGTTCTACGGCTTTGACAGCTTTCAGCCATCAACGGATATATTAATGCCCAAAAAGGACAACCCAAATCTCAATCGGGTCTCGTAAGTTTTTTGCCCTTCGTTTTTTCGACATGTGGTTTTTTACGGCAAAACAGGATTACCGTGGCCCGTCTTCGATTTACCATCGTTGGAGAGTGGTGCACCATGGTACTGTTCCGTTTCAAATCCATGCAGGCATTTCTAAAAGCCGTACGGCACTGTTTCGCCAATTCGGACAGATGTTGCACCTTGCACCGTGGATGTTGCACCCTGTAGATATCGATTATTCGGACGGCCATAACTTCTGGCTCGTTTAGAGTTACGGGAGCCATAACCTGTCAAAACGAAGACCTCGATGAGTTCTACGGTTTTGATGGCTTTCATCCATTAACGGATAGATTAATGCCCAAAAAGGACAACCCGAATCTCAATCGGGTCTCGTAAGTTTTTTACCCTTCGTTTTTTCGACACGTGAATTTTTATCGCAAAACGGGATTACCGTGGCTAGTCTTCGATTTACCATCGCCGGAGAGTGGTGCACCATGGTACTGTTCCGTTTCAAATCCACGCACGCATTTCGAAAAGTCGTACGACACTGTTTCGCCATTTTGGACGGATGTTGCACCTTGCACCGTGGATGTTGCACCCTGTAGATATCGATTATTCAGACGGCTATAACTTCTGGCTCGTTTAGAGTTACGGGAGCCATAACCTGTCACAACGAATGCCTCGATGAGTTCTATGGCTTCGACAGCTTTCAGCCGTCAACGGATAGATTAATGCCCAAAAAGGACAACCCGAATCTCAATCGGGTCTCGCAAGTTTTTTACCCTTCGTTTTTTCGACACGTGGATTTTTACGGTAAAACGGGATTACCGTGGCCCTGCTTCGACTTCCCATCGCTGGAGAGTGGTGCACCATGGTACTGTTCCGTTTCGAATCCATGCACGCATTTCTAAAAGTCGTACGACACTGTTTCGCCATGTCGGACGGATGTTGCACCTTGCACCGTGGATGTTGCACCCTGTAGATATCGATTATTCGGACCGCCATAACTTCAGGCTCGTTAAGATTTACGGGAGCCATAACCTGTCAAAACGAAGGCCACGATGAGTTCTACGGTTTTGATGACTTTTAGTCATCAACGGATAGATTAATGCCCAAAAAGGACAACCCGAATCTCAATCGGGTCTCGTAAGTTTTTTACCATTCGTTTTTTCGACACGTGGATTTTTACAGTAAAACGGGATTACCGTGGCCCGTCTTCGACTTCCCATCGTTGGAGAGTGGTGCATCATGGTAATGTTCCGTTCCAAATCCATGCACGCATTTCTAAAAGTCATACGGCACTGTTTCGCCATTTCGGACGGATGTTGCACCTTGCACCGTGGATGTTGCACCCTGTAGATATCGATTATTCGGACGGGCATAACTTCTGGCTCGTTTAGAGTTACGGGAGCCATAACCTATCAAAACGAAGGCCTCGATGAGTTCTACGACTTTGATAGATTTCAGCCATCAACGGATATATTAATGCCCAAAAAGGACAACCCGATTCTCAATCGGGTCTCGTAAGTTTTTTACCCTTCGTTTTTTCGACACGTGGATTTTTACGGCAAAACGGGATTACCGTGGCTGGTCTTCGATTTACCATCGCTGGAGAGTGGTGCACCATGGTACTATTCCCTTTCAAATCCATGCACGCATTTCTAAAAGCCGTACGGCACTGTTTCGCCATTTCGGACGGATGTTGCACCTTGCACGCGGATGTTGCACCCTGTAGATATCGATTATTCGGACGGCTATAACTTCTGGCTCGTTTAGAGTTACGGGAGCCATAACCTATCAAAATGAAGGCCTCGATGATTTCTACGGCTTTTATAGCTTTCAGCCGTCAACGGATAGATTAATGCCCAAAAAGGACAACCCGAATCTCAATCGGGTCTCGTAAGTATTTTACCCTTCGTTTTTTCGACATGTGGATTTTTACGGTAAAACGGGATTACCATGGCCCATCTTCGACTTCCCCTCGCTGGAGAGTGGTGCACCATGGTACTGTTCCGTTTCAAATCCATGCACGCATTTCTAAAAGTCGTACGGCACTGTTTCGCCATTTCAGACGGATGTTGCACCTTGCACCGTGGATTTTGCACCCTGTAGATATTGATTATTCGGACGGGCATAACTTCTAGCTCTTTTAGAGTTACGGGAGCCATAACCTGTCAAAACGAAGGCCTCGATGAGTTCTACGGCTTTGACAGCTTTCAGTCATCAACGGGTAGATTAATGCCCAAAAAGGACAACCCGAATCTCAATCGGGGTATCATAGATTTTTTACCCTTCGTTTTTTCGACACGTGGATTTTTATGGTAAAACGGGATTACCGTGGCCCGTCTTCGACTTCCCATCGCTGGAGAGTGGTGCACCATGGTAATGTTCCATTTCAAATCCATGCACGCATTTATAAAAGCCGTACGGCACTGTTTCGCCATGTCGGACGGATGTTGCACCTTGCACCGTGGATGTTGCACCCTGTAGATATCGATTATTCGGACGGCCATAACTTCTGGCTCGTTAAGAGTTATGGGAGCCATAACCTGTCAAAAAGAAGCCCTCGATTAGTTCAACGGCTTTGACAGCTTTCAGCCGTCAAAGGATAGATTAATGCCCAAAAAGGACAACCCGAATCTCAATCAGGTCTCGTAAGTTTTTTACCCTTCGTTTTTTCGACACGTGGATTTTTACGGTAAAACAGGATTACCGTGGCCAGTCTTCGACTTCCCATCGCTGGAGAGTGGTGCACCATGGTAATGTTCCGTTTCAAATTCATGCACGCATTTCTAAATGACGTACGTCACTGATTCGCCATGTCGGACGGATGTTGCACCTTGCACCGTGGACGTTGCACCATGTAGATATCGATTATCCGGACGGCTATAACTTCTGGCTCGTTCAGAGTTACGGGAGCCATAACCTGTCAAAAAGAAGGCCTCGATGAGTTCAACGGCTTTGACAGCTTTCAGCCACCAACGGATAGATTAATGCCCAAAAAGGACAACCCGAATCTCAATCGGGTCTCGTAAGTTTTTTACCCTTCGTTTTTTCGACAGGTGGATTTTTACGGTAAAACGGGATTACCTTGGCCCGTCTTCGACTTCCCATCGCTGGAGAGTGGTGCACCATGGTACTGTTCCGTTTCAAATCCATGCACGTATTTCTAAAAGCCGTACGACACTGTTTCGCCATTTCGGACGGATGTTGCACCTTGCACGCGGACGTCGCACCATGTAGATATCGATTATTCGGACGGCTATAACTTCTGGCTCGTTTAGAGTTACGGGAGCCATAACCTATCGAAACGAAGGCCTCGATGAGTTCTACGGCTTTGATAGCTTTCCGCCGTCCACGGATAGATTAATGCCCAAAAAGGACAACCCGAATCTCAATCGGGTCTCGTAAGTTTTTTACCCTTCGTTTTTTCGACACGTGGATTTTTACGGTAAAAAGGGATTACCGTGTCCCGTCTTCGACTTCCCCTCGCTGGAGAGTGGTGCACCATGGTACTGTTCCGTTTCAAATCCATGCACGCATTTCTAAAAGTCGTATGTTTCGCCATGCCGGACGGATGTTGCACCTTCACCGTGGATGTTGCGCCCTGTAGATATCGATTATTCGGACGACCATAACTTCTGGCTCGTTTAGAGTTACGGGAGCCATAACCTGTCAAAACGAAGGCCTCGATGATTTCTACGGTTTTGATGGATTTCAGCCATCAACGGATAGATTAATGCCCAAAAATGACAACCCGAATCTCAATCGGGTCTCGTAAGTTTTTTACCCTTCGTTTTTTCGACACGTGGATTTTTACGGCAAAACGGGATTACGGTGGCTGGTCTTCGATTTACCATCGCTGGAGAGTGGTGCACCATGGTACTGTTCCGTTTCAAATTCATGCACGCATTTCTAAAAGTTGTACGGCACTGTTTCGCCATGTCGGACGGATGTTGCACCTTGCACCGTGGATGTTGCACCCTGTATATATCGATTATTCGGACGGCCATAACTTCTGGCTCGTTAAGAGTTACGGGAGCCATAACCTGTCCAAATGAAGGCCTCGATGAGTTCTACGGCTTTGACAGCTTTTAGCCGTTAACAGATAGATTAATGCCCAAAAAGGACAACCCGAATCTCAATCGGGTCTCGTAAGTTTTTTACCCTTCGTTTTTTCGACACGTGGATTTTTACGGTAAAACAGGATTACCGTGGCCCGTCTTCGACTTCCCGTCGCTGGAGAGTGGTGCGCCATGGTACTGTTCCATTTCAAATCCATGCACGCATTTCTAAAAGTCGTACGGCACTGTTTCGCCATGTCGGACGGATGTTGCACCTTGCACCGTGGATGTTGCACCCTGTAGATATCGATTATTCGAACGGCCATAACTTCTGGCTCATTTAGAGTTACGGGAGCCATAACCTGTCAAAACGAAGGCCTCGATGAGTTCTACGGCTTTGACAGCATTCAGCCGTCAACGGATAAATTAATGCCCGAAAAGGACAACCCGAATCTCAATCGGGTCTCGTAAGTTTTTTACCCTTCGTTTTTTCGACACGTGGTTTTTTACGGCAAAACAGGATTACCGTGGCCCGTCTTCGATTTACCATCGTTGGAGAGTGGTGCACCATGGTACTGTTCCGTTTCAAATCCATGCAGGCATTTCTAAAAGCCCTACGGCACTGTTTCGCCATTTCGGACGGATGTTGCACCTTGCACCGTGAATGTTGCACCCTGTAGATATCGATTATTCGGACGGCCATAACTTCTGGCTCGTTTAGAGTTACGGGAGCCATAACCTGTCAAAACGAAGACCTCGATGAGTTCTACGGTTTTGATGGCTTTCATCCGTTAACGGATAGATTAATGCCCAAAAAGGACAACCCGAATCTCAGTCGGGTCTCGTAAGTTTTTTACCCTTCGTTTTTTCGACACGTGGATTTTTATCGCAAAACGGGATTACCGTGGCTAGTCTTCGATTTACCATGCTGGAAAGTGGTGCACCATGGTACTGTTCCGTTTCAAATCCATGCACGCATTTCTAAAAGTCGTACGGCACTGTTTCGCCATTTTGGACGGATGTTGCACCTTGCACCGTGGATGTTGCACCCTGTAGATATCGATTATTCGGACGGCTATAACTTCTGGCTCGTTTAGAGTTACGGGAGCCATAACCTGTCACAACGAATGCCTCGATGAGTTCTACGGCTTTGACAGCTTTCAGCCGTCAACGGATAGATTAATGCCCAAAAAGGACAACCCGAATCTCAATCGGGTCTCGCAAGTTTTTTACCCTTCGTTTTTTCGACACGTGGATTTTTACGGTAAAACGGGATTACCGTGGCCCTGCTTCGACTTCCCATCGCTGGAGAGTTGTGCACCATGGTACTGTTCCGTTTTGAATCCATGCACGCATTTCTAAAAGTCGTACGGCACTGTTTCGCCATGTCGGACGGATGTTGCACCTTGCACCGTGGATGTTGCACCCTATAGATATCGATTATTCGGACGGCCATAACTTCTGGCTCGTTAAGATTTACGGGAGCCATAACCTGTCAAAACGAAGGACTCGATGAGTTCTATGGCTTTGATGACTTTCAGTCATCAACGGATTGATTAATGCCCAAAAAGGACAACCCGAATCTCAATCGGGTCTCGTAAGTTTTTTACCATTCGTTTTTTCGACACGTGGATTTTTACAGTAAAACGGGATTACCGTGGCCCGTCTTCGACTTCCCATCGCTGGAGAGTGGTGCACCATGGTAATGTTCTATTTCAAATCCATGCACGCATTTCTAAAAGTCATACGGCACTGTTTCGCCATTTTGGACGGATGTTGCACCTTGCACCGTGGATGTTGCACCCTGTAGATATCGATTATTCGGACGGGCATAACTTCTGGCTCATTTAGAGTTACGGGAGCCATAACCTGTCAAAACGAAGGCCTCGATGAGTTCTACGGCTTTGATAGATTTCAGCCATCAACGGATATATTAATGCCCAAAAAGGACAACCCGATTCTCAATCGGGTCTCGTAAGTTTTTTACCCTTCGTTTTTTCGACACGTGGATTTTTACGGCAAAACGGGATTACCGTGGCTGGTCTTCGATTTACCATCGCTGGAGAGTGGTGCACCATGGTACTATTCCCTTTCAAATCCATGCACGCATTTCTAAAAGCCGTACGGCACTGTTTCGCCATTTCGGACGGATGTAGCACCTTGCACGCGGATGTTGCACCCTTTAGATATCGATTATTCGGACGGCTATAACTTCTGGCTCGTTTAGAGTTACGGGAGCCATAACCTATCAAAATGAAGGCCTCGATGATTTCTACGGCTTTGATAGCTTTCAGCCGTCAACGGATAGATTAATGCCCAAAAAGGACAACCCGAATCTCAATCGGGTCTCGTAAGTATTTTACCCTTCGTTTTTTCGACATGTGGATTTTTACGGTAAACAGGATTACCGTGGCCCGTCTTCGACTTCCCCTCGCTGGAGAGTGGTGCACCATGGTACTGTTCCGTTTCAAATCCATGCACGCATTTCTAAAAGTCGTACGGCACTGTTTCGCCATTTCGGACGGATGTTGCACCTTGCACCGTGGATGTTGCACCCTGTAGATATTGATTATTCGGATGGGCATAACTTCTGGCTCTTTTAGAGTTACAGGAGCCATAACCTGTCAAAACGAAGGCCTCGATGAGTTCTACGGCTTTGACAGCTTTCAGTCATCAACGGATAGATTAATACCCAAAAAGGACAATCCGAATCTCAATCGGGGTATCGTAGATTTTTTACCCTTCGTTTTTTCGACACGTGGATTTTTACGGTAAAACGGGATTACCGTGGCCCGTCTTCGACTTCCCATCGCTGGAGAGTGGTGCACCATGGTAATGTTCCATTTCAAATCCATGCACGCATTTCTAAAAGCCGTACGGCACTGTTTCGCCATGTCGGACGGATGTCGCACCTTGCACCGTGGATGTTGCACCCTGTAGATATCGATTATTCGGACGGCCATAACTTCTGGCTCGTTAAGAGTTACGGGAGCCATAACCTGTCAAAAAGAAGCCCTCGATGAGTTCAACGTCTTTGACGGCTTTCAGCCGTCAAAGGATAGATTAATGCCCAAAAAGGACAACCCGAATCTCAATCGGGTCTCGTAAGTTTTTTACCCTTCGTTTTTTCGACACGTGGATTTTTACGGTAAAACGGGATTACCGTGCCAGTCTTCGACTTCCCATCGCTGGAGAGTGGTGCACCATAGTAATGTTCCGTTTCAAATTCATGCACGCATTTCTAAATGTCGTACGGCACTGTTTCGCCATGTTGGACGGATGTTACACCTTGCACCGTGGACGTTGCACCATGTAGATATCGATTATTCGGACGGCTATAACTTCTGGCTCGTTCAGAGTTACGGGAGCCATAACCTGTCAAAAAGAAGGCCTCGATGAGTTCAACGGCTTTGACAGCTTTCAGCCATCAACGGATAGATTAATGCCCAAAAAGGACAACCCGAATCTCAATCGGGACTCGTAAGTTTTTTACCCTTCGTTTTTTCGACAGGTGGATTTTTACGGTAAAACGGGATTACCGTGGCCCGTCTTCGACTTCCCATCGCTGGAGAGTGGTGCACCATGGTACTGTTCCGTTTCAAATCCATGCACGTATTTCTAAAAGCCGTACGACACTGTTTCGCCATTTCGGACGGATGTTGCACCTTGCACGTGGACGTTGCACCATGTAGATATCGATTATTCGGACGGCTATAACTTCTGGCTCGTTTAGAGTTACGGGAGCCATAACCTATCGAAACGAAGGCCTCGATGAGCTCTACGGCTTTGATAGCTTTCCGCCGTCCACGGATAGATTAATGCCCAAAAAGGACAACCCGAATCTCAATCGGGTCTCGTAAGATTTTTACCCTTCGTTTTTTCGACACGTGGATTTTTACGGTAAAAAGGGATTACCGTGTCCCGTCTTCGATTTCCCCTCGCTGGAGAGTGGTGCACCATGTACCTGTTCCGTTTCAAATCCATGCACGCATTTCTAAAAGTCGTATGTTTCGCCATGCCTAACGGATGTTGCACCTTGCACCGTGGATGTTGCGCCCTGTAGATATCGATTATTCGGACGACCATAACTTCTGGCTCGTTTAGAGTTACGGGAGCCATAACCTGTCAAAACGAAGGCCTCGATGATTTCTACGGTTTTGATGGCTTTCAACCGTCAATGGATAGATTAATGCCCAAAAATGACAACCCGAATCTCAATTGGGTCTCGTAAGTTTTTTACCCTTCGTTTTTTCGACACGTGGATTTTTACGGCAAAACGGGATTACGGTGGCTGGTCTTCGATTTACCATCGCTGGAGAGTGGTGCACCATGGCACTGTTCCGTTTCAAATCCATGCACGCATTTCTAAAAGTTGTACGACACTGTTTCGCCATGTCGGACGGATGTTGCACCTTGCACCGTGGATGTTGCACCCTGTATATATCGATTATTCGGACGGCCATAACTTCTGGCTCGTTAAGAGTTACGGGAGCCATAACCTGTCCAAACGAAGGCCTCGATGAGTTCTACGGCTTTGACAGCTTTCAGCCGTTAACGGATAGATTAATGCCCAAAAAGGACAACCCAAATCTCAATCGGGTCTCGTAAGTTTTTTACCCTTCGTTTTTTCGACATGTGGATTTTTACGGTAAAACAGGATTACCGTGGCCCGTCTTCGACTTCCCGTCGCTGGAGAGTGGTGCACCATGGTACTGTTCCATTTCAAATCCATGCACGCATTTCTAAAAGTCGTACGGCACTGTTTCGCCATGTCGGACGGATGTTGCACCTTGCACCGTGGATGTTGCACCCTGTAGATATCGATTATTCGAACGGCCATAACTTCTGGCTCGTTTAGAGTTACGGGAGCCATAACCTGTCAAAACGAAGGCCTCGATGAGTTCTACGGCTTTGACAGCTTTCAGCCGTCAACGGATAGATTAATGCCCGAAAAGGACAACCCGAATCTCAATCGGGTCTCGTAAGTTTTTTACCCTTTGTTTTTTCGGCATGTGGATTTTTACGGCAAAACGGGATTACCGTGGCTGGTCTTCGATTTACCATCGTTGGAGAGTGGTGCACCATGGTACTTTTCCGTTTCAAATCCATGCAGGCATTTCTAAAAGCCGTATGGCACTGTTTCGCCATTTCGGACGGATGTTGCACCTTGCACCGTGGATGTTGCACCCTGTAGATATCGATTATTCGGACGGCTATAACTTCTGGCTCATTTAGCGTTACGGGAGCCATAACCTGTCAAAATGAAGGCCTCGATGAGTTCTACGGCTTTGATAGCTTTCAGCCGTCAACGGATAGAATAATGCCCAAAAAGGACAACCTGAATCTCAATCGGATCTCGTAAGTGTTTTACCCTTCGTTTTTTCGACACGTGGATTTTTACGGTAAAACGGGATTATGTTGCCCCGTCTTTGACTTCCCATCGCTGAAGAGTGGTGCACCATGGTACTGTTCCGTTTCAAATCCACGCACGCATTTCTAAAAGTCGTACGGCACTGTTTCGCCATGTCGGACGGATGTTGCACCTTGCACCGTGGATGTTGCACCCTGTAAATATCGATTATTCGGACGGCCATAAATTCTGGCTCGTTAAGAGTTACGGGAGCCATAACCTGTCCAAACGAAGGCCTCGATGAGTTCTACGGCTTTGACAGCTTTCAGCCATTAACGGATAGATTAATGCCCAAAAAGGACAACCCGAATCTCAATCGGGTCTCGTAAGTTTTTTACCCTTCGTTTTTTCGACACGTGGATTTTTACGGTAAAACAGGATTACCGTGGCCCGTCTTCGACTTCCCATCGCTGAAGAGTGATTCACCATGGTAATGTTCCGTTTCAAATCCATGCACGCATTTCTAAAAGTCATACGGCACTGTTTCGCCATTTCGGACGGATGTTGCACCTTGCACCGTGGATGTTGCACCCTGTAGATATCGATTATTCGGATGGGCATAACTTTTGGCTCGCTTAGAGTTACGGGAGCCATAACCTATCAAAACGAAGGCCTCGATGAGTTCTACGGCTTTGACAGCTTTCATCCATCAACGGATATATTAATGCCCAAAAAGGACAACCCGAATCTCAATCGGGTCTCGTAAGTTTTTTACCCTTCGTTTTTTCGACACGTGGTTTTTTACGGCAAAACAGGATTACCGTGGCTGGTCTTCGATTTACCATCGTTGGAGAGTGGTGCACCATGGTACTGTTCCGTTTCCAATCCATGCAGGCATTTCTAAAAGCCGTATGGCACTGTTTCGCCATTTCGGACGGATGTTGCACCTTGCACCGTGGATGTTGCACCCAGTAGATATCGATTATTCGGACGGGTATAACTTCTGGTTCGTTTAGAGTTACGGGAGCCATAACCTGTAAAAATGAAGGCCTCGATGAGTTCTACGGCTTTGACTGCTTTCAACCGTCAACGGATAGATTAATGCCCAAAAAGGACAACCCGAATTTCAATCGGATCTCGTAAGTGATTTACCCTTCGTTTTTTCGACACGTGGATTTTTACGGTTAAACGGGATTACGGTGCCCCGTCTTTGACTTCCCATCGCTGAAGAGTGGTGCACCATGGTACTGTTCCGTTTTGAATCCATGCATGCATTTCTAAAGGTCGTACGGCACTGTTTCCCCATTACGGACGGATGTTGCACCTTGCACCGTGGATGTTGCACCCTGTAGATATCGATTATTCGGACGGCCATAACTTCTGGCTCGTTAAGAGTTACGGGAGCCATAACCTATCAAAACGAAGGCATCGATGAGTTCTACGGCTTTGACAGCTTTCAGCCGTCAATGGATAGATTAATGCCCAAAAAGGACAACCCGAATCTCAATCGGGCCTCGTAAGATTTTTCCCTTCGTTTTTTCGACACGTGCATTTTTACGGTAAAGCGGGATTACCGTGGCCATTCTTCGACTTCCCATCGCTGAAGAGTGATGCACCATGGTATTATTCCGTTTCAAATCCATGCACGCAATTCTAAAAGTCGTACGGCACTGTTTCGCCATGTCGGACGGATGTTGCACCTTGCACCGTGGATGTTGCACCCTGTAGATATCGATTATTCGAACGACCATAATTTCTGGCTCGTTAAGATTTACGAGAGCCATAACCTGTCAAAACGAAGGCCTCGATGAGTTCTACGACTTTGATGGCTTTCAGCCGTCAACGGATAGATTAATGCCTAAAAAGGACAACCCGAATCTCAATTGGGTCTCGTAAGTTTTTTACCCTTCGTTTTTTCGACACGTGGATTTTTACGGTAAAACGGGATTACCATGGCCCGTCTTCGACTTCCCATCGCTGGAGAGTGGTGCACCATGGTAATGTTCCGTTTCAAATCCATGCACGCATTTCTATAAGTCATGCGGCACTGTTTCGCCATTTCGGACGGATGTTGCACCTTGCACCGTGGACGTTGCACCCTGTAGATATCGATTATTCGGACGGGCATAACTTCTGGCTCGTTTAGAGTTACGGGAGTCATAACCTGTCAAAACGAAGGCCTCGATGAGTTCTACGGCTTTGACAGCTTTTAGCCATCAACGGATATATTAATGCCCAAAAAGGACTACCCGAATCCCAATCGGGTGTCGTAAGTTTTTTACCCTTCGTTTTTTCGACACGTGGATTTTTACGGAAAAACGGGATTACCGTGGCTGGTCTTCGATTTACCATCGTTGGAGAGTGGTGAACCATGGTGCTGTTCCGTTTCAAATCCATGCACGCATTTCTAAAAGCCATACGGCACTGTTTCGCCATGTCGGACGGATGTTGCACCTTGCACTGTGGATGTTGCACCCTGTAGTATCGATTATTCGGACGGGCATAACTTCTGGCTCGTTTAGATTTACGGGAGCCATAACCTGTCAAAACGAAGGCCTCGATGAGTTCTACGGCTTTGACAGCTTTCAGCCATCAACGGATATATTAATGCCCAAAAAGGACAACCCAAATCTCAATCGGGTCTCGTAAGTTTTTTACCCTTCGTTTTTTCGACACGTGGATTTTTACGGCAAAACGGGATTACGGTGGCTGGTCTTCGATTTACCATCGCTGGAGAGTGGTGCACCATGGTACTGTTCCACTTCAAATCCATGCACGCATTTCTAAAAGTCGTACGGCACTGTTTCGCCATGTCGGACGGATGTTGCACCTTGCACCGTGGATGTTGCACCCTGTAGATATCGATTATTCGGACGACCATAACTTCTGGCTCGTTTAGAGTTACGGGAGCCATAACCTGTCAAAACGAAGACCTCGATGAGTTCTACAGCTTTGACAGCTTTCAGCCGTCAACGGATATATTAATCCCCAAAAAGGGCAACCCGAATCTCAATCGGTTGTCGTCAGTTTTTTACCCTTCGTTTTTTCGACATGTGGATTTTTACGGCAAAACGGGATTACCGTGGCTGGTCTTCGATTTACCATAGCTGGAGAGTGGTGCAGCATGGTGCTGTTCCGTTTCAAATTCATGCACGCATTTCTAAAAGCCGTACGACACTGTTTCGCCATTTCAGACGGATGTTGCACCTTGCACGTGGATGTTGCACCCTGTAGATAACGATTATTCGGACGGCTATAACTTCTGGCTCGTTTAGAGTTACGGGAGCCATAACCTGTCAAAACAAAGACCTCGATGAGTTCTACGGCTTTGACAGCTTTCAGCCGTCAACGGATAGATTAATGCCCAAAAAGGACAAGCCGAATCTCAATCGGGTCTCGTAAGTTTTTTACCCTTCGTTTTTTCGACACGTGCATTTTTACGGTAAAACGGGATTACCGTGACCCGTCTTCGACTTCCCCTCGCTGGAGAGTGGTGCACCATGGTACTGTTCCATTTCAAATCCATGCATGCATTTCTAAATGTCGTACGGCACTGTTTCGCTATTTCGGACGGATGTTGCACCATGCACCGTGGATGTTGCACCCTATAGATATCGATTATTCGGACGGCCATAACTTCTGGCTCGTTTAGAGTTACGGGAGCCATAACCTATCAAAACGAAGGCCTCGATGAGTTCTACGGGTTTGAAAGCTTTCAGCCATCAACGGATATATTAATGCCCAAAAAGGACAACCCGAATCTCAATTGGGTCTCGTAAGTTTTTTACCCTTCGTTTTTTCGACACGTGGATTTTTACGGCAAAACGGGATTACGGTGGCTCGTCTTCAATTTACCATCGCTGGAGAGTGGTGCACCATGGTACTGTTCCGTTTCAAATCCATGCACGCATTTCTAAAAGTCGTACGGCACTGTTTCGCCATGTCCGACGGATGTTGCACCTTGCACCGTGGATGTTGCACCCTGTAGATATCGATTATTCGGACGGCCATAACTTCTGGCTCGTTTAGAGTTACGGGAGCCATAACCTGTCAAAACGAAGACCTCGATGAGTTCTACGGCATTGACAGCTTTCAGCCGTCAATGGATAGATTAACGCCCAAAAAGGACAACCCGAATCTCAATCGGGTCTCGTAAGTTTTTTACCCTTCGTTTTTTCGACACGTGGATTTTTACGGTAAAACGGGATTACCGTGGCCCGTCTTCGACTTCCCATCGCTGGAGAGTGGTGCACCGTGGTATTGTTCCGTTTCAAATTCATGCACGCATTTCTAAAAGTTGTACGGCACTGTTTCGCCATTTCGGACGGAAGTTGCACCTTTGCACCGTGGATGTTGCACCCTGTAGATATCGATTATTCGGACGGCCATAACTTCTGGCTCGTTAAGAGTTACGGGAGCCATAACCTGTCAAAATGAAGGCCTCGATGAGTTCTACGGCTTTGACAGCTTTCAGCCATCAACGGATATATTAATGCCCAAAAAGGACAACCCGAATCTCAATCGGATCTCGTAAGTTTTTTACCCTTCGTTTTTTCGACACGTGGATTTTTACGGCAAAACGGGATTACCGTGGCTGGTCTTCGATTTACCATCACTGGAGAGTGGTGCGCCATGGTACTGTTCCGTTTCAAATCCATGCACGCATTTCTAAAAGCCGTACGACACTGTTTCGCCATTTCGGACGGATGTTGCACCTTGCACGTGGATGTTGCACCCTGTAGATATCGATTATTCGGACGGCTATAACTTCTGGATCGTTTAGAGTTACGGGAGCCATAACCTATCAAAACGAAGGCCTCGATGAGTTTTACGGCTTTGACAGCTTTCAGCCGTCAACGGATAGATTAATGCCCAAAAAGGACAAGCCGAATCTCAATCGGGTCTCGTAAGTTTTTTACCCTTCGTTTTTTCGACACGTGGTTTTTTACGTTAAAACGGGATTACCGTGGCCCGTCTTCGACTTCCCATCGCTGAAGAGTGGTGCACCATGGTACTGTTCCGTTTCAAATCGATGCACGCATTTCTAAACGTCGTACGGCACTGTTTCTCCATTTCGGACGGATGTTGCACCTTGCACCGTGGATGTTGCACCCTGTAGATATCGATTATTCGGACGGCCATAACTTCTGGCTCGTTTAGAGTTACGAGAGCCATAACCTGTCAAAACGAAGACCTCGATGAGTTCTACGGCTTTGACAGCTTTCAGCCATCAACCGATAGATTAACGCCCAAAAAGGACAACCCGAATCTCAATCTGGTCTCGTAAGTTTTTTACCCTACGTTTTTTCGACACGTAGATTTTTACGGTAAAACGGGATTACTGTGGCCCGTCTTCGACTTCCCATCGCTGGAGAGTGGTGCACCATGGTACTGTTCCGTTTCAAATTCATGCACGCATTTCTAAAAGTTGTATGGCACTGTTTCGCCATTTCGGACGGATGTTGCACCTTGCACCGTGGATGTTGCACCCTGTAGATATCGATTATTCGAACGACCATAACTTCAGGCTCGTTAAGTGTTACAGGAGCCATAACCTGTCAAAACGATGACCTCGATGAGTTCTACGGCTTTGACAGCTTTCAGCCGTCAACGGATAGATTAATGCCCAAAAAGGACAACCCGAATCTCAATCGGGTCTCGTAAGTTTTTTACCCTTCGTTTTTTCGACACGTGGATTTTTACGGTAAAACGGGATTACCGTGGCCCGTCTTCGACTTCCCATCGCTGGAGAGTGGTGCACCATGGTACTGTTCCGTTTCAAATCCATGCATGCATTTCTTAAAGTCATACGACACTGTTTCGCCATTTCGGACGGATGTTGCACTGTGCACCGTGGATGTTGCACCCTGTAGATATCGATTATTCGGACGGCCATAACTTCTGGCTAGTTTAGAGTTACGGGAGCCATAACCTGTCAAAACGAAAACTTCGATGAGTTCTACGGCTTTGACAGCTTTCAGCTGTCAACGGATAGATTAACGCCCAAAAAGGACAACCCGAATCTCAATCGGGTCTCGTAAGTATTTTACCCTTCGTTTTTTCGACACGTGTATTTTTACGGTAAAACAGGATTACCGTGGCTGGTCTTCGATTTACCATCGCTGGAGAGTGGTGCACCATGGTACTGTTCCGTTTCAAATCCATGCAGGCATTTCTAAAAGCCGTATGGCACTGTTTCGCCATTTCGGACGGATGTTGCACCTTGCACCGTGGATGTTGCACCCTGTAAATATCGATTATTCAGACGACCATAACTTCTGGCTCGTTTAGATTTACGGGAGCCATAACCTGTCAAAACGAAGGCCTCGATGAGTTCTACTGTTTTGACAGCTTTCACCGTCAACGGATAGATTAATGCCCAAAAAAGACAACCCGAATCTCAATCGGGTCTCGTAAGTTTTTTACCCTTCGTTTTTTCGACACGTGGATTTTTACGGTAAAACGGGATTACGGTGCCCCGGCTTTGACTTCCCATCGCTGAAGAGTGGTGCACCATGGTACTGTTCCGTTTCAAATCCATGCATGCATTTCTAAAGGTCGTACGGCACTGTTTCTCCATTTCAGACGGATGCTGCACCTTGCACCGTGGATGTTGCACCCTCTAGATATCGATTATTCGGACGGCCATAACTTCAGGCTCATTAAGAGTTACGGGAGCCATACCCTGTCAAAACGAAGGCCTCGATGAGTTCTACGGCTTTGACAGCTTTTAGCAGTCAACGGATAGATTAATGCCCAAAAAGGACAACCCGAATCTCAATCGGGTCTCGTAAGTTTTTCACCCTTCGTTTTTTTGACACGTGCATTTTTACGGTAAAACGGGATTACCGTGGCCCGTCTTCGACTTTCCATCGCTGAAGAGTGATGCACCATGGTACTGTTCCGTTTCAAATCCATGCACGCATTTCTAAAAGTCGTACGGCACTGTTTCTTCATTTCGGACGGATGTTGCACCTTGCACCGTGGATGTTGCACCCTGTAGATATAGATTATCCGGACGGCCATAACTTCTGGCTCGTTTAGAGTTACGGGAGCCATACCTGTCGAAACGAAGGCCTCGATGAGTTCTACGGCTTTGACAGCTTTCAGCCGTCAACGGATAGATTAATGCCCAAAAAGACAACCCGAATCTCAATCGGGTCTCGTAAGTTTTTTACCCTTCGTTTTTTCGACACGTGGATTTTTATGGTAAAACTGGATTAACGTGGCCCGTCTTCGACTTTCCATCGCTGGAAAGTGGTGCACCGTGGTACTGTTCTGTTTCAAATCCATGCACGCATTTCTAAAAGTCATACGGCACTGTTTCGCCATTTCGGACGGATGTTGCACCTTGCACCGTGGATGTTGCACCCTGTAGATATCGATTATTCGGACGGCCATAACTTCTGGCTCGTTTAGAGTTACGGGAGCCATAACCTGTCAAAACGAAGGCCTCGATGAGTTCTACGGTTTTGACAGCTTTCAGCTGTCAACGGATAGATTAATGCCCAAAAAGGACAACCCCAATCTCAATCGGGTCTCGTAAGTTTTTTACCCTTCATTTTTTCGACACGTGGATTTTTACGGTAAAACGGGATCACCGTGGCCCGTCTTCGACTTCCCATCGCTGAAGAGTGGTGCACCATGGTACTGTTCCATTTCAAATCTATGCACGTATTTCTAAAATTCGTACGGCACTGTTTCTCCATTTCGGACGGATGTTGCACCTTGCACCGTGGATGTTGCACCCTGTAGATATCGATTATTCGGACGGCCATAACTTCTGGCTCGTTTAGAGTTACGGGAGCCATAACCTGTCCAAATGAAGGCCTCGATGAGTTCTGCGGCTTTGACAGCTATCAGCCGTCAACGGATAGATCAATGTTCAAAAAGGGCAACCCGAATCTCAATCGGGTCTCGTAAGTTTTTTACCCTTCGTTTTTTCGACACGTGGATTTTTACGGCAAAACGGGATTATGGTGGCTGGTCTTCGATCTACCATCGCGAGAGAGTGGTGCACCATGGTACTGTTCCGTTTCAAATCCATGCATGCATTTCTAAAAGTCGTACGGCACTGTTTCGCCATGTCGGACGGATGTTGCACCTTGCACCGTGGATGTTGCACCCTGTAGAAATCGATTATTCGGACGGCCATAACTTCTGGCTCGTTAAGAGGTACGGGAGCCATAACCTGTCAAAACGAAGGCCTCGATGAGTTCTACAGCTTTGACAGATTTCAGACGTCAATGGATAGATTAATGGCCAAAAAGGACAACCCGAATCTCAATCGGGTCTCGTAATTTTTTTACCCTTCGTTTTTTCGACTCGTGGATTTTTACGGCAAAACGGGATTACCGTGGCCCGTCTTCGACTTCCCGTCGCTGGAGAGTGGTGCACCATGGTAATGTTCTGTTTTAAATCCATGCACGCATTTCTAAAAGTCACACGGCACTGTTTCTCCATTTCGGACGGATGTTGCACCTTGCACCGTGGATGTTGCACCCTATAGATATCGATTATTCGGACGGGTATAACTTCAGGCTCTTTTATATTTACGGGAGCCATAACCTGTCAAAACGAAGGCCTCGATGAGTTCTACGGCTTTGACAGCTTTCAGCCATCAACGGATATATTAATGCCCAAAAAGGACAACCCGAATCTCAATCGCGTCTCGTAAGTTTTTTACCCTTCGTTTTTTTGACACGTGGATTTTTACGGCAAAACGGGATTACTGTGGCTGGTCTTCGATTTACCATCGCTGGAGAGTGGTGCATCATGGTACTGTTCAGTTTCAAATCCATGCACGCATTTCTAAAAGCCGTACGGCACTGTTTCGCCATTTCGGACGGATGTTGCACCTTGCACCGTGGATGTTGCACCCTGTAGATATCAATTATTCGGACGGCTATAACTTCTGGCTTGTTTAGAGTTACGGGAGCCATAACCTGTCAGAATGAAGGCCTCGATGAGTTCTACGGTTTTGACAGCTTTCAGCCGTCAACGGATAGATTAATGCCCAAAAAGGACAACCCGAATCTCAATCGGGTCTCGTAAGTTTTTTACCCTTCGTTTTTTTGACACTTGGATTTTTATGGAAAAACGGGATTACCGTGGCTGGTCTTCGATTTACCATCGCTGGAGAGTGGTGCACCATGGTACTGTTCCGTTTCAAATCCATGCACGCATTTCTAAAAGCCGTACGACACTGTTTCGCCATTTCGGACGGATGTTGCACCTTGCATGGGGATGTTGCACCCTGTAGATATCGATTATTTGGAGGGCTATAATTTCTGGCTCATTTAGAGTTACGGGAGCCATAACCTATCAAAACGAAGGCCTCGATGAGTTCTACGGCTTTTACGGCTTTCAGCCGTCAACGGATACATTAATGCCCAAAAAGGACAACCCGAATCTCAATCGGGTATCGTAAGTTTTTTACCATTCGTTTATTCGACACGTTGATTTTTACGGTAAAACGGTATTACCGTGGCCCGTCTTCGACTTCCCCTCGCTGGAGAGTGGTGCACCATGGTACTGTTCCATTTCAAATCCATGCACGCATTTCTAATAGACGTACGGCACTGTTTCGCCATTTCGGACGGATGTTGCACCTTGCACCGTGGATGTTGCACCCTGTAGATATCGATTATTCGGACGGCCATAACTTCTGGCTCGTTTAGAGTTACGGGAGCCATAACCTATCAAAACGAAGGCCTCGATGAGTTCTACGACTTTGACAGCTTTCAGCCATCAACGGATATATTAATGCCCAAAAAGGACAACCCGAATCTCAATCGGGTCTCGTAAGTTTTTTACCCTTCGTTTTTTCGACACGTCGATTTTTACGGCAAAACGGGATTACCGTGGCCCGTCTTCGAGTTCCCATCGCTGTAGAGTGGTGCACCATGGTAATGTTCCGTTTCAAATCCATGCACGCATTTCTAAAAGTCATACGACACTGTTTCGCCATTTCGGACGGATGTTGCACCTTGCACCGTGCATGTTGCACCCTGTAGATATCGATTATTCGGACGGGCATAACTTCTGGCTCGTTTAGAGTTACGGAAGCCATAACCTGTCAAAACGAAGGCCTCGATGAGTTATATGGCTTTGACAGCTTTCCGCCATCAACGGATATATTAATGCCCAAAAAGGACAACCCGAATCTCAATCGGGTCTCGTAAGTTTTTTACCCTTCGTTTTTTCGACACGTGGATTTTTACGGCAAAACGGGATTACCGTGGCTGGTCTTCGATTTACCATCGCTGGAGAGTGGTGCACCATGGTACTGTTCCGTTTCAAATCCATGCAGGCATTTCTAAAAGCCGTATGGCACTGTTTCGCCATTTCGAACGGATGTTGCACCTTGCACCGTGGATGTTGCACCCTGTAGATATCGATTATTCGGACGGCCATAACTTCTAGCTCGTTTAAAGTTACGGGAGCCATAACCTGTCAAAACGAAGGCCTCGATGAGTTCTACGGTTTTGACAGCTTTCAGCCGTCAACGGATAGATTAATGCCCAAAAAAGACAACCCTTCGTTTTTTCGACACGTGGATTTTTATGGTAAAACGGGATTACGGTGCCCCGTCTTTGACTTCCCATCGCTGAAGAGTGGTGGACCATGGTACTGTTCCATTTCAAATCCATGCGTGCATTTCTAAAGGTCGTACGACACTGTTTCTCCATTTCGGACGGATGTTGCACCTTGCACCGTGGATGTTGCACCCTGTAGATATCGATTATTGGGACGGCCATAACTTCTGGCTCGTTAAGAGTTACGGGAGCCATAACCTGTCAAAACGAAGGCGTCGATTAGTTCTATGGCTTTGACAGCTTTCAGCCGTCAACGGATAGATTAATGCCCAAAAAGGACAACCCGAATCTCAATCGGGTCTCGTAAGTTTTTTACCCTTCGTTTTTTCGACACGTGGATTTTTACGGTAAAACGGGATTACGGTGCCCCGGCTTTGACTTCCCATCGCTGAAGAGTGGTGCACCATGGTACTGTTCCGTTTCAAATCCATGCATGCATTTCTAAAGGTCGTACGGCACTGTTTCTCCATTTCAGACGGATGCTGCACCTTGCACCGTGGATGTTGCACCCTCTAGATATCGATTATTCGGACGGCCATAACTTCAGGCTCGTTAAGAGTTACGGGAGCCATACCCTGTCAAAACGAAGGCCTCGATGAGTTCTACGGCTTTGACAGCTTTTAGCAGTCAACGGATAGATTAATGCCCAAAAAGGACAACCCGAATCTCAATCGGGTCTCGTAAGTTTTTCACCCTTCGTTTTTTTGACACGTGCATTTTTACGGTAAAACGGGATTACCGTGGCCCGTCTTCGACTTTCCATCGCTGAAGAGTGATGCACCATGGTACTGTTCCGTTTCAAATCCATGCACGCATTTCTAAAAGTCGTACGGCACTGTTTCTTCATTTCGGACGGATGTTGCACCTTGCACCGTGGATGTTGCACCCTGTAGATATAGATTATCCGGACGGCCATAACTTCTGGCTCGTTTAGAGTTACGGGAGCCATACCTGTCGAAACGAAGGCCTCGATGAGTTCTACGGCTTTGACAGCTTTCAGCCGTCAACGGATAGATTAATGCCCAAAAAGACAACCCGAATCTCAATCGGGTCTCGTAAGTTTTTTACCCTTCGTTTTTTCGACACGTGGATTTTTATGGTAAAACTGGATTAACGTGGCCCGTCTTCGACTTCCCATCGCTGGAAAGTGGTGCACCGTGGTACTGTTCTGTTTCAAATCCATGCACGCATTTCTAAAAGTCATACGGCACTGTTTCGCCATTTCGGACGGATGTTGCACCTTGCACCGTGGATGTTGCACCCTGTAGATATCGATTATTCGGACGGCCATAACTTCTGGCTCGTTTAGAGTTACGGGAGCCATAACCTGTCAAAACGAAGGCCTCGATGAGTTCTATGGTTTTGACAGCTTTCAGCTGTCAACGGATAGATTAATGCCCAAAAAGGACAACCCCAATCTCAATCGGGTCTCGTAAGTTTTTTACCCTTCATTTTTTCGACACGTGGATTTTTACGGTAAAACGGGATCACCGTGGCCCGTCTTCGACTTCCCATCGCTGAAGAGTGGTGCACCATGGTACTGTTCCATTTCAAATATATGCACGTATTTCTAAAATTCGTACGGCACTGTTTCTCCATTTCGGACGGATGTTGCACCTTGCACCGTGGATGTTGCACCCTGTAGATATCGATTATTCGGACGGCCATAACTTCTGGCTCGTTTAGAGTTACGGGAGCCATAACCTGTCAAAATGAAGGCCTCGATGAGTTCTGCGGCTTTGACAGCTTTCAGCCGTCAACGGATAGATCAATGTTCAAAAAGGGCAACCCGAATCTCAATCGGGTCTCGTAAGTTTTTTACCCTTCGTTTTTTCGACACGTGGATTTTTACGGCAAAACGGGATTACGGTGGCTGGTCTTCGATCTACCATCGCGAGAGAGTGGTGCACCATGGTACTGTTCCGTTTCAAATCCATGCATGCATTTCTAAAAGTCGTACGGCACTGTTTCGCCATGTCGGACGGATGTTGCACCTTGCACCGTGGATGTTGCACCCTGTAGAAATCGATTATTCGGACGGCCATAACTTCTGGCTCGTTAAGAGGTACGGGAGCCATAACCTGTCAAAACGAAGGCCTCGATGAGTTCTACAGCTTTGACAGATTTCAGACGTCAATGGATAGATTAATGGCCAAAAAGGACAACCCGAATCTCAATCGGGTCTCGTAATTTTTTTACCCTTCGTTTTTTCGACTCGTGGATTTTTACGGCAAAACGGGATTACCGTGGTCCGTCTTCGACTTCCCGTCGCTGGAGAGTGGTGCACCATGGTAATGTTCTGTTTTAAATCCATGCACGCATTTCTAAAAGTCACACGGCACTGTTTCTCCATTTCGGACGGATGTTGCACCTTGCACCGTGGATGTTGCACCCTGTAGATATCGATTATTCGGACGGGTATAACTTCAGGCTCTTTTATATTTACGGGAGCCATAACCTGTCAAAACGAAGGCCTCGATGAGTTCTACGGCTTTGACAGCTTTCAGCCATCAACGGATATATTAATGCCCAAAAAGGACAACCCGAATCTCAATCGCGTCTCGTAAGTTTTTTACCCTTCGTTTTTTTGACACGTGGATTTTTACGGCAAAACGGGATTACTGTGGCTGGTCTTCGATTTACCATCGCTGGAGAGTGGTGCATCATGGTACTGTTCAGTTTCAAATCCATGCACGCATTTCTAAAAGCCGTACGGCACTGTTTCGCCATTTCGGACGGATGTTGCACCTTGCACCGTGGATGTTGCACCCTGTAGATATCAATTATTCGGACGGCTATAACTTCTGGCTTGTTTAGAGTTACGGGAGCCATAACCTGTCAGAATGAAGGCCTCGATGAGTTCTACGGTTTTGACAGCTTTCAGCCGTCAACGGATAGATTAATGCCCAAAAAGGACAACCCGAATCTCAATCGGGTCTCGTAAGTTTTTTACCCTTCGTTTTTTTGACACTTGGATTTTTATGGCAAAACGGGATTACCGTGGCTGGTCTTCGATTTACCATCGCTGGAGAGTGGTGCACCATGGTACTGTTCCATTTCAAATCCATGCATGCATTTCTAAAAGCCGTACGGCACTGTTTCGCCATTTCGGACGGATGTTGCACCTTGCATGGGGATGTTGCACCCTGTAGATATCGATTATTCGGAGGGCTATAATTTCTGGCTCATTTAGAGTTACGGGAGCCATAACCTATCAAAACGAAGGCCTCGATGAGTTCTACGGCTTTTACGGCTTTCAGCCGTCAACGGATACATTAATGCCCAAAAAGGACAACCCGAATCTCAATCGGGTATCGTAAGTTTTTTACCATTCGTTTATTCGACACGTTGATTTTTACGGTAAAACGGTATTACCGTGGCCCGTCTTCGACTTCCCCTCGCTGGAGAGTGGTGCACCATGGTACTGTTCCATTTCAAATCCATGCACGCATTTCTAATAGACGTACGGCACTGTTTCGCCATTTCGGACGGATGTTGCACCTTGCACCGTGGATGTTGCACCCTGTAGATATCGATTATTCGGACGGCCATAACTTCTGGCTCGTTTAGAGTTACGGGAGCCATAACCTATCAAAACGAAGGCCTCGATGAGTTCTACGACTTTGACAGCTTTCAGCCATCAACGGATATATTAATGCCCAAAAAGGACAACCCGAATCTCAATCGGGTCTCGTAAGTTTTTTACCCTTCGTTTTTTCGACACGTCGATTTTTACGGCAAAACGGGATTACCGTGGCCCGTTTTCGAGTTCCCATCGCTGCAGAGTGGTGCACCATGGTAATGTTCCGTTTCAAATCCATGCACGCATTTCTAAAAGTCATACGACACTGTTTCGCCATTTCGGACGGATGTTGCACCTTGCACCGTGCATGTTGCACCCTGTAGATATCGATTATTCGGACGGGCATAACTTCTGGCTCGTTTAGAGTTACGGAAGCCATAACCTGTCAAAACGAAGGCCTCGATGAGTTATATGGCTTTGACAGCTTTCCGCCATCAACGGATATATTAATGCCCAAAAAGGACAACCCGAATCTCAATCGGGTCTCGTAAGTTTTTTACCCTTCGTTTTTTCGACACGTGGATTTTTACGGCAAAACAGGATTACCGTGGCTGGTCTTCGATTTACCATCGCTGGAGAGTGGTGCACCATGGTACTGTTCCGTTTCAAATCCATGCAGGCATTTCTAAAAGCCGTATGGCACTGTTTCGCCATTTCGAACGGATGTTGCACCTTGCACCGTGGATGTTGCACCCTGTAGATATCGATTATTCGGACGGCCATAACTTCTAGCTCGTTTAAAGTTACGGGAGCCATAACCTGTCAAAACGAAGGCCTCGATGAGTTCTACGGTTTTGACAGCTTTCAGCCGTCAACGGATAGATTAATGCCCAAAAAAGACAACCCTTCGTTTTTTCGACACGTGGATTTTTATGGTAAAACGGGATTACGGTGCCCCGTCTTTGACTTCCCATCGCTGAAGAGTGGTGGACCATGGTACTGTTCCATTTCAAATCCATGCGTGCATTTCTAAAGGTCGTACGACACTGTTTCTCCATTTCGGACGGATGTTGCACCTTGCACCGTGGATGTTGCACCCTGTAGATATCGATTATTGGGACGGCCATAACTTCTGGCTCGTTAAGAGTTACGGGAGCCATAACCTGTCAAAACGAAGGCGTCGATTAGTTCTATGGCTTTGACAGCTTTCAGCCGTCAACGGATAGATTAATGCCCAAAAAGGACAACCCGAATCTCAATCGGGTCTCGTAAGTTTTTTACCCTTCGTTATTTCAACACGTGTATTTTTACGGTAAAACGGGATTACAGTGCCCCGTCTTCGACTTCCCATCGCTGAAGAGTGATGCACCATGGAACTGTTCCGTTTCAAATCCATGTACGCATTTCTAAAAGTCGTACGACACTGTTTCTCCATTTCGGACGGATGTTGCACCTTGCACCGTGGATGTTGCACCCTGTAGATATCGATTATCCGGACGGCCATAACTTCTGGCTCGTTTAGAGTTACAGGAGCCATACCTGTCAAAACGAAGGCCTCGATGAGTTCTACGGCTTTGATAGCTTTCAACCGTCAGCGGATAGATTAATGCCCAAAAAGGACAACCCGAATCTCAATCGGGTCTCGTAAGTTTTTACCCTTTGTTTTTTCGACACATGGATTTTTACGGCAAAACGGGATTACCGTGGCTGGTCTTCGATTTACCATCACTGGAGAGTGGTGCAGCATGGTACTGTTCAGTTTCAAATCCATGCACACATTTCTAAAAGCCGTACGGCACTGTTTCGCCATTTCGGACGGATGTTGCACCTTGCACCGTGGATGTTGCATTCTGTAGATATCGATTATTCGGATGGCTATAACTTCTGGCTCGTTTAGATTTACGGGAGCCATAACCTGTCAAAACGAAGGCCTCGATGAGTTATACGGCTTTGATAGCTTTCCGCCATCAACAGATATATTAATGCCCAAAAAGGACAACCCGAATCTCAATCGGGTTTCGTCAGTTTTTTACCCTTCGTTTTTTCGACACGTGGATTTTTACGGCAAAACGGGATTACCGTGGCTGGTCTTCGATTTACCATCGCTGGAGAGTGGTGCACCATGGTACTATTCCGTTTCAAATCCATGCAGGCATTTCTAAAAGCCGTATGGCACTGTTTCGCCATTTCGAACGGATGTTGCACCTTGCACCGTGGATGTTGCACGCTGTAGATATCGATTATTCGGACGGCCATAACTTCTAGCTCGTTTAAAGTTACGGGAGCCATAACCTGTCAAAACGAAGGCCTCGATGAGTTCTACGGTTTTGACAGCTTTCAGCCGTCAACGGATAGATTAATGCCCAAAAAAGACAACCCGAATCTCAATCGGGTCTCGTAAGTTTTTTACCCTTCGTTATTTCAACACGTGTATTTTTATGGTAAAACGGGATTACCGTGGCCCGTCTTCGACTTCCCATCACTGAAGAGTGATGCACCATGGTACTGTTCCGTTTCAAATCCATGTACGCATTTCTAAAAGTCGTACGACACTGTTTCTCCATTTCGGACGGATGTTGCACCTTGCACCGTGGATGTTGCACCCTGTTGATATCGATTATCCGGACGGCCATAACTTCTGGCTCGTTTAGAGTTACGGGAGCCATACCTGTCAAAACGAAGGCCTCGATGAGTTCTACGGCTTTGATAGCTTTCAGCCGTCAGCGGATAGATTAATGCCCAAAAAGGACAACCCGAATCTCAATCGGGTCTCGTAAGTTTTTACCCTTCGTTTTTTCGACACGTGGATTTTTACGACAAAACGGGATTACCGTGGCTGGTCTTCGATTTACCATCACTGGAGAGTGGTGCAGCATGGTACTGTTCAGTTTCAAATCCATGCACACATTTCTAAAAGCCGTACGGCACTGTTTCGCCATTTCGGACGGATGTTGCACCTTGCACCGTGGATGTTGCATCCTGTAGATATCGATTATTCGGATGGCTATAACTTCTGGCTCGTTTAGATTTACGGGAGCCATAACCTGTCAAAACGAAGGCCTCGATGAGTTCTACGGCTTTGACCGCATTCAGCCGTCAACGGATAGATTAATGCCCAAAAAGGACAACCCGAATCTCAATCGGGTCTCGTAAGTTTTTTACGCTTCGTTTTTTCGACACCGGATTTTTACGGTAAAACGGGATTACCTTGCCTCGTCTTCGATTTACCATCGCTGGAGAGTGGTGCACCGTGGTACTGTTCCGTTTCAAATCCATGCACGCATTTATAAACGTCATACGGCACTATTTCGCCATTTCGGACGGATGTTGCACCTTTCACCGTGGATGTTGCACCTTTCACCGTGGATGTTGCACCCTGTAGATATCGATTATTCGGACGGACATAACTTCTGGCTCGTTTAGAGTTACGGGAGCCATAACTTGTCAAAACGAAGGCCTCGATGAGTTCTACGGTTTTGACAGCTTTCAGCCGTCAACGGATAGATTAATGCCCTAAAAGGACAACCTGAATCTTAATCGGGTCTCGTAAGTTTTTTATCCTTCGTTTTTTTGACACGTGGATTTTTACGGTAAAACGTGATTACCGTGGCCCGTCTTCGACTTTCCATCGCTGAAGAGTGGTGCACCATGGTACTGTTCCGTTTCAAATCTATGCACGCATTTCTAAAAGTCGTACGACACTGTTTCTCCATTTTGGACGGATGTTGCACCTTGCACCGTGGATGTTGCACCCTGTAGATATCGATTATTCGGACGGCCATAACTTCTGGCTCGTTTAGAGTTATGGGAGCCATAACCTGTCAAACCGAAGGCCTCGATGAGTTCTACGGCTTTGACAGCTTTCAGCCGTCAACGGATAGATTAATGCCGAAAAAGGACAACCCGAATCTCAATCGGGTCTCGTAAGTCTTTTACCCTTCGTTTTTCGACACGTGGATTTTTACGGTAAAACGGGATTACCGTGGCCCGTCTTCGACTTCCCATCGCTGGAGAGTGGTGCACCATGGTACTGTTCCGTTTCAAATCCATGCACGCATTTCTAAAAGTCATACGACACTGTTTTGCCATTTCGGACGGATGTTGCACCTTGCACCGTGGATGTTGCACCCTGTAGATATGGATTATTCGGACGGCCATAACTTCTGGCTCGTTAAGAGTTACGGGAGCCATAACCTGTCAAAACGAAGGCCTTGATGAGTTCTACGGCTTTGATAGCTTTCAGCCGTCAACGGATAGATTAATGCCCAAAAAGGACAACCCGAATCTCAATCGGGTTTCGTAAGTTTTTTACCCTTCGTTTTTTCGACACGTGCATTTTTACGGTAAAACGGGATTACCGTGGCCCGTCTTCGACTTCCCATCGCTGAAGAGTGATGCACCATGGTACTGTTCCATTTTAAATCCTTGCACGCATTTCTAAAAGTCGTACGGCACTGTTTCTCCATTTCGGACGGATGTTGCACCTTGCACCGTGGATGTTGCTCCCTGTAGATATCGATTATTCGGACGGCCATAACTTCTGGCTCATTTAGAGTTACGGGAGCCATAACCTGTCAAAACGAAGGCCTCGATGAGTTCTACGGCTTTGACAGCTTTCAGCCGTCAACGGATAGATTAACGCTCAAAAAGGACAACCCGAATCTCAATCGGGTCTCGTAAGTTTTTTACCCTTCGTTTTTTTGACACTTCGATTTTTATGGCAAAACGGGATTACCGTGGCTGGTCTTCGATTTACCATCGCTGGAGAGTGGTGCACCATGGTACTGTTCCGTTTCAAATCCATGCACGCATTTCTAAAAGCTGTACGGCACTGTTTCGCCATTTTGGACGGATGTTGCACCTTGCATGGGGATGTTGCACCCTGTAGATATCGATTATTCGGAGGGCTATAATTTCTGGCTCATTTAGAGTTACGGGAGCCATAACCTATCAAAACGAAGGCCTCGATGAGTTCTACGGCTTTTACGGCTTTCAGCCGTCAACGGATACATTAATGCCCAAAAAGGACAACCCGAATCTCAATCGGGTCTCGTAAGTTTTTTACCATTCGTTTATTCGACACGTTGATTTTTACGGTAAAACGGTATTACCGTGGCCCGTCTTCGACTCCCCTCGCCGGAGAGTGGTGCACCATGGTACTGTTCCATTTCAAATCCATGCACGCATTTCTAATAGACGTACGGCACTGTTTCGCCATTTCGGACGGATGTTGCACCTTGCACCGTGGATGTTGCACCCTATAGATATCGATTATTCGGACGGCCATAACTTCTGGCTCGTTTAGAGTTACGGGAGCCATAACCTATCAAAACGAAGGCCTCGATGAGTTCTACGACTTTGACAGCTTTCAGCCATCAACGGATATATTAATGCCCAAAAAGGACAACCCGAATCTCAATCGGGTCTCGTAAGTTTTTTACCCTTCGTTTTTTCGACACGTGGATTTTTACGGCAAAACGGGATTACCGTGGCCCGTTTTCGAGTTCCCATCGCTGAAGAGTGGTGCACCATGGTAATGTTCCGTTTCAAATCCATGCACGCATTTCTAAAAGTCATACGACACTGTTTCGCCATTTCGAACGGATGTTGCACCTTGCACCGTGCATGTTGCACCCTGTAGATATCGATTATTCGGACGGGCATAACTTCTGGCTCGTTTAGAGTTACAGAAGCCATAACCTGTCAAAACGAAGGCCTCGATGAGTTATACGGCTTTGACAGCTTTCCGCCATCAACGGATATATTAATGCCCAAAAAGGACAACCCGAATCTCAATCGGGTCTCGTCGGTTTTTTACCCTTCGTTTTTTCGACACGTGGATTTTTACGGCAAAACGGGATTACCGTGGCTGGTCTTCGATTTACCATCGCTGGAGAGTGGTGCACCATGGTACTGTTCCGTTTCAAATCCATGCCGGCATTTCTAAAAGCCGTATGGCACTGTTTCGCCATTTCGAACGGATGTTGCACCTTGCACCGTGGATGTTGCACCCTGTAGATATCGATTATTCGGACGGCCATAACTTCTAGCTCGTTTAAAGTTACGGGAGCCATAACCTGTCAAAACGAAGGCCTCGATGAGTTCTACGGTTTTGACAGCTTTCAGCCGTCAATGGATAGATTAATGCCCAAAAAAGACAACCCTTCGTTTTTTCGACACGTGGATTTTTACGGTAAAACGGGATTACAGTGCCCCGTCTTTGACTTCCCATCGCTGAAGAGTGGTGGACCATGGTACTGTTCCATTTCAAATCCATGCATGCATTTCTAAAGGTCGTACGACACTGTTTCTCCATTTCGGACGGATGTTGCACCTTGCACCGTGGATGTTGCACCCTGTAGATATCGATTATTGGGACGGCCATAACTTCTGGCTCGTTAAGAGTTACGGGAGCCATAACCTGTCAAAACGAAGGCGTCGATGAGTTCTATGGCTTTGACAGCTTTCAGCCGTCAACGGATAGATTAATGCCCAAAAAGGACAACCCGAATCTCAATCGGGTCTCGTAAGTTTTTTACCCTTCGTTATTTCAACACGTGTATTTTTATGGTAAAACGGGATTACCGTGGCCCGTCTTCGACTTCCCATCGCTGAAGAGTGATGCACCAAGGTACTGTTTCGTTTCAAATCCATGTACGCATTTCTAAAAGTCGTACGACACTGTTTCTCCATTTCGGACGGATGTTGCACCTTGCACCGTGGATGTTGCACCCTGTAGATATCGATTATCCGGACGGCCATAACTTCTGGTTCGTTTAGAGTTACGGGAGCCATACCTGTCAAAACGAAGGCCTCGATGAGTTCTACGGCTTTGATAGCTTTCAGCCGTCAGCGGATAGATTAATGCCCAAAAAGGACAACCCGAATCTCAATCGGGTCTCGTAAGTTTTTACCCTTCGTTTTTTCGACACGTGGATTTTTACGGCAAAACGGGATTACCGTGGCTGGTCTTCGATTTACCATCACTGGAGAGTGGTGCAGCATGGTACTGTTCAGTTTCAAATCCATGCACACATTTCTAAAAGCCGTACGGCACTGTTTCGCCATTTCGGACGGATGTTGCACCTTGCACCGTGGATGTTGCATCCTGTAGATATCGATTATTCGGATGGCTATAACTTCTGGCTCGTTTAGATTTACGGGAGCCATAACCTGTCAAAACGAAGGCCTCGATGAGTTCTACGGCTTTGACCGCATTCAGCCGTCAACGGATAGATTAATGCCCAAAAAGGACAACCCGAATCTCAATCGGGTCTCGTAAGTATTTTACGCTTCGTTTTTTCGACACCGGATTTTTACGGTAAAACGGGATTACCGTGCCTCGTCTTCGATTTACCATCGCTGGAGAGTGGTGCACCATGGTACTGTTCCGTTTCAAATCCATGCACGCATTTATAAACGTCGTACGGCACTGTTTCGCCATTTCGGACGGATGTTGCACCTTTCACCGTGGATGTTGCACCCTGTAGATATCGATTATTCGGACGGCCATAACTTCTGGCTCGTTTAGATTTACGGGAGCCATAACTTGTCAAAACGAAGGTCTCGATGAGTTCTACGGTTTTGACAGCTTTCAGCCGTCAACGGATAGATTAATGCCCTAAAAGGACAACCTGAATCTTAATCGGGTCTCGTAAGTTTTTTATCCTTCATTTTTTTGACACGTGGATTTTTACGGTAAAACGTGATTACCGTGGCCCGTCTTCGACTTTCCATCGCTGAAGAGTGGTGCACCATGGTACTGTTCCGTTTCAAATCTATGCACGCATTTCTAAAAGTCGTACGACACTGTTTCTCCATTTTGGACGGATGTTGCACCTTGCGCCGTGGATGTCGCACCCTGTCGATATCGATTATTCGGACGGCCATAACTTCTGGCTCGTTTAGAGTTATGGGAGCCATAACCTGTCAAAACGAAGGCCTCGATGAGTTCTACGGCTTTGGCAGCTTTCAGCCGTCAACGGATTGATTAATGCCGAAAAAGGACAACCCGAATCTCAATCGGGTCTCGTAAGTCTTTTACCCTTCGTTTTTTCGACACGTGGATTTTTACGGTAAAACGGGATTACCGTGGCCCGTCTTCGACTTCCCATCGCTGGAGAGTGGTGCACCATGGTACTGTTCCGTTTCAAATCCATGCACGCATTTCTAAAAGTCATACGACACTGTTTCGCCATTTCGGACGGATGTTACACCTTGCACCGTGGATGTTGCACCCTGTAGATATGGATTATTCGGACGGCCATAACTTCTGGCTCGTTAAGAGTTACGGGAGCCATAACCTGTCAAAACGAAGGCCTTGATGAGTTCTACGGCTTTGACAGCTTTCAGCCGTCAACGGGTAGATTAATGCCCAAAAAGGACAACCCGAATCTCAATCGGGTTTCATAAGTTTTTTACCCTTCGTTTTTTCGACACGTGCATTTTTACGGTAAAACGGGATTACCGTGGCCCGTCTTCGACTTCCCATCGCTGAAGAGTGATGCACCATGGTACTGTTCCATTTTAAATCCTTGCACGCATTTCTAAAAGTCGTACGACACTGTTTCTCCATTTCGGACGGATGTTGCACCTTGCACCGTGGATGTTGCACCCTGTAGATATCGATTATTCGGACGGCCATAACTTCTGGCTCGTTTAGAGTTACGGGAGGCATAACCTGTCAAAACGAAGGCCTCGATGAGTTCTACGGCTTTGATAGCTTTCATCCATCAACGGATAGATTAATGCTCAAAAAGGACAACCCGAATCTCAATCGGGTCTCGTAAGTTTTTTACCCTTCGTTTTTTTGACACTTGGATTTTTATGGCAAAACGGGATTACCGTGGCTGGTCTTCGATTTACCATCGCTGGAGAGTGGTGCACCATGGTACTGTTCCGTTTCAAATCCATGCACGCATTTCTAAAAGCCGTACGGCACTGTTTCTCCATTTCGGACGGATGTTGCACCTTGCATGGGGATGTTGCACCCTGTAGATATCGATTATTCGGAGGGCTATAATTTCTGGCTCATTTAGAGTTACGGGAGCCATAACCTATCAAAACGAAGGCCTCGATGAGTTCTACGGCTTTTACGGCTTTCAGCCGTCAACGGATATGTTGGGCGAATTCTCACCCAGAAGATCTAGGGACCAGGAAGTCATAATGTCACCCGGGCTTGCAGCCTCCACTTCGTTCGACAGCCAAGAAGCTCAATACTAACCTAGATGTCCATCCAACGTTCAACCATCACCTCATTCGGCTCCACCACATTCGGCTCCAACTCATTCGGCTCCACTTCATTCGGCTCCACCACATTCGGTCCCCACCTCGTTCGGCTCCACCTCATTCGGCGTCCTTTATACCACCAAACCACCGGACAAGACCCTTGCCGGTCCAAAGCCCACACCTCGCTACTGCCGAACCACAATCGCCACCGGACCAACCATACTACCGAACCACCACAACACCTACATGCCGAACTACCCAACACCGGTCCAAGCCTCCATATCCACGCAACACCGAATGAGCCTCGCCGAACCACATAGTTGCCAGTCCAGATCGCTTCAGCCCGGGCCCGCCAGCAGTTATATACTTCCAAGACCCCTGCCCCCTACCTCATTCTATAAATAGAGGGGCAGGGGTACAGCAATGGCGGACAAGTTTGAGAGCTCAAGCAAGGAAGGAACTTTCAAACTACTTTCATACACTTGTATACAACGCATTGTACTTGTAACCTGAAAGAAAGAAGATAATAACATATAAAGTGGACGTAGGCACATTCTGGCCGAACCACTATAAATCTGTGTGTCTTTTACATTTCAGCCCCTACTTTTCTCATATTTACATATTCATCTAAAATCATTGAAAATTACATATAATCAACTAAATAATACGACTTGGAGGTGTTTGTCCATTTTTTGTGCAAACATTTTTGGTGCTTTCACTGAGAACTGAACTCCAGTTTCATCTTCTCCCACTCAACCTTCTTCCTAACAACATCACTCGTTGCTTAGAAATCATGCCTTCCAAACAGAGAAGGGATGTTAACAAAGGAAAGAACATCGCAACTAGCAGCCTTCCAGATCCAGCAATCACAGATCAACCCACTTCAACAGCAGTACCAGATGAAAATCAGGAGAATCCAACTGGTCCCGCAACGGAACAACCAATCACTAGGGCAGATCTGGACATGGTTGTGGCTGAAGTAACTAACCGCTTCACATCCCAACAAGAAACTTTGGTGGACCAACTCATGTCACGCTTAAGGGATGCTGAAGAGTCCAACCGCAACACGGAATCATGGGGTGAATCCCAATCCGGAGGATCCCGGAGGCAACAAAGGTCTTCACTCTTCGAACAAGCTACCAACAGGAAAAACGATGATAGGGGCCGCGCCCGGACTCAGCCCGAATTCCGACTCGAGGAAGCCCTTGGAACCGAACCTAGCGGGGGAGGCACCAGGCGAGGGTCGGATGTAGCTGAGCCAGTCATGCCACCTAATCATAGAAACCCCGCTGAACGGAGCCGAGCTAGAACCCAGCCCGAAGTTGACCCCATGGATGTGCTCGAAACAGAACCCCACAGGGGAAGATCAAGGCAGGGGGCAACTGTAGCTGGTCCTAGCGTGCATCCAAGCAGCCAAAGACAACCACTGGATAATGCTAGAGGTGATAGACTGTACCATCCCTACAGGGCATCTGGACGAGATAGATCCCGCAGGGAAGAACCGAGCTCATTTTTGTCCGCTCCAAGTTCTGACGAACGAATGGCACGATTATTCAGAGAATGTGTCCAACGGGAGCAAAGGGACCGGGGAATAGGCGCTAGGGTCACCAGTCCCTTTACCCGAAATATCGAAACTGCCATCACTCCCCGGGAATGGAAAATGCCAACCATGGAACCTTACAAAGGAACTTCCGACCCCATCGTACACCTGCAGAGATACACCCAGCATATGCTCATGAGTGGAGCAACAGAAGGAGTATTATGTAAATGCTTTCCGCTATTCCTATCAGATCTAGCTACCTCCTGGTTCTGCCATCTACCCCAAGGATCCATCAGCTCATGGGAGATGTTAAAAGAAAGGTTTATTAGCCAGTTCCGCATCCATGTGGAACAACCCAAGGATGCTTATTCTCTATCCAATGTCAAACAGAAATCCGGAGAGACGCTGCAACAATATCTAACACGGTTCAACGCCGCAGCGGCAGCAGTTCAAGATGCCGATGAAAAACTCACTCTAATGGCCCTCTGTAGTGGTGTACATCCAGACACCAAGTTTGCCAGAAGATTAACTAAGGAAAAACCAGCTACCTTGCCTGATTTCTTCCATGAAGCTGGAAAGTATATGAGACTTGAAGACGCTGCTACGGAAAGGCAGTCAGGGCAACAAGGCAAGATAGTTCAGGACAAGGTTCCCACTGCAGCTAAGGACGCTCGAAGAAATGAATCTAGAGACAATGCTGGGGGCAGAAAGGTTGAGAAGCGCCAATATCGACCAGGGCCAAGATTTGACTCCTACACTCCTTTGAATGAAACAATCGAAAACATCTACCTAGCCACCCAGGGCGAACTCGGATACAAGCGCCCCCCGCACAAGAAAGAATCAAATAACGCACTCAAGTCCGGAAAGTTCTGTCGCTTCCACGAATCCCACGGACATGACACCAATGAATGCCACCATCTTCGGGACTTGATCGAAGAACACATTAGAAGAAGAAGACTGGAACGTTATGTGAAAGGTCAGAACAGGACTCCAACTCCTGCCAACGAGAACTCAAAGCAACCCCTCCCAGAAGTAGGCGGAGGGAATCGCAACAATCACAACACCAGTGGCTCTAGTCAAGAGAAGATAGTGGTCCTTACCATCTCAGGAGGACCACACATCGCCGACAGAAGTTGGGCAGAGATGGAAAGGTACGGCAAGTCGCTTAGAAATGCCGGAGGATATGTTAACTCCATTACGGAGGAACGCCACCCGAAACGAAAAGAAAACAATGACATTGTATTCAGTAGGCATGATTTGGAAGGAAGACAGTACCAACATATGGATCCCATGGTCATCTCTGCCTGGTTTGGTCCAGCTAAAGTTTTTCGGATTCTAATAGACACGGGAAGCTCCGTTAATATCCTGTTCAAACATGCTTTCGACAAAATGAAGTTATCAATGAAGGATGTATCCCCCTGTGACAAACCACTGCACGGTTTCACTGGAGATGCAAAGATGCCTCTCGGGCAACTTGACCTCTTCGTCGAAATAGGAAGTCATCCCCGCTCCGTTGTGCGAAAACAAACGTTCGTACTAATAGAAAACCACTCGGCTTACAACGCTTTCTTGGGAAGACCAGCCTTGTCTGACTTTCAGATTGTATTAGCCCCCTGGTGCCTGAAAATGAAATTTCCAACAGACAACGGAGTAGGAGAAGTAGAAGGAGATCAAGATGCTTCCCGAGACTGCTACGTAACTGAACTTCGCAATAACCGCAGAAAGAATAAAGGAAAAGATGCAGAGACTACTCTCTGCATGAAAAGCTTGGAGGCATAGCAACTAAAGAAAGCCCCTCCTCTTCGATACACAAGCGATCCCTTCAATGAGCTAGACCCCAGGGATAAAGAGGAGGAGGCTACCGCCGAGCCTGCAGAGGATATGGAATTCGTATCGGTAGATAAGCATGATTCAAGTAGACTATTAAAAATCGGATCTCAGCTGAAAACGGGATTGAAGGATCAACTCATTGACTTCCTCCGCCACAACTTAGATGTATTTACGTGGACCCATGCCGATATGACAGGAATCTCCCCAGACATAGCATGCCACATGTTGAACATCGATCCCACCAAGGTACCAGTAAAGCAGAAAAAGAGGAGCATGGGGGCAGAGCGATCAGCAGCCCTTGATGAGGAAGTAAAAAATCTACTTGCTAATGGCTTCATACGGGAAGCCATCTACCCAGAATGGATCGCTAACCCGGTGCTAGTAAAAAAGGCCAATGGAAAGTGGCGAACATGTATTGACTTCTCCAATCTGAATGACGCTTGCCCGAAAGACTGCTTCCCACTTCCCCGAATTGACCAACTCGTAGACAGCACAGCTGGGCACGAACTCCTATCTTTTATGGATGCATACTCCGGATATAACCAGATCCCCATGCACGCTCCCGATCAGGACCACACTAGCTTCATCACCGACCGCGGATTATATTGTTACAAAGTCATGCCTTTTGGACTCAAAAATGCTGGAGCTACCTATCAACGCCTCGTCAACAAAATGTTCGCAGGACTGATAGGACGAACTATGGAAGTATATGTGGATGACATGTTGGTAAAGTCCAGGAAAGCCAACGACCATGTAAGCCATCTGGACGATATGTTTCAGGTACTTCGCCGGTATGGAATGAAGCTGAATCCTCTAAAGTGCTCCTTCGGAGTTTCATCGGGAAAATTCTTAGGATTCATCGTCCACGCCAGAGGAATCGAAGCAAACCCTGAACAAGTCCGGGCTTTAAAAGAAATAAGGATACCTTCCACTCGAAAAGAAATGCAGAGCCTAAACGGGAAGGTGGCCGCCCTAAGCAGATTCATTTCCAAGGCAACTGACAAGTGTGTCCCTTTCTTCGAAGCACTCAAGAAAGACAAAGGGAGGTTCGAGTGGACCGACGAATGCTTAAAAGCCTTCCTCAACCTAATCGAACACCTTCAGAGACCACCAGTACTCTCAACTCCAAATGAAGGTGAAGTGTTATACCTATACCTCGCTGTATCATCTCATGCTCTAAGCGCCGCCTTGGTAAGAGAAGAAGACCGCACACAACGCCCGGTTTACTTTGTAAGCAAGAGATTTACGGGGGCAGAAGCCAGATATCCTAAACTTGAGAAGTTAGCATATTGTTTATTGATCGCGTCACGGAAACTGCGACACTACTTCCAGTCTCACTCCATCAGGGTTCTAACCGATCAACCACTAAGACAAGTGCTCCATCGTCCTGACACTTCTGGGCGACTCCTCAAATGGTGCATCGAACTAAGTCAGTATGATATCACCTACCATCCCCGCACCGCTATCAAAGGACAAGCCATGGCTGATTTCATTGCCGAATTCACTACCAACGAAGGCAAGGAACAATCCGAAGTAGCAAAAAACATCAAGTGGAACCTCTTTGTAGACGGAGCATCGAACGAACAAGGCTCGGGGGCAGGTATTGTGATCGTCACCCCCAGGGGAAGAAAGTTGTACTATGCATTAAGATTGGAGTTCACGGCCACTAACAACGATGCTGAATATGAAGCAGTAATAGCGGGATTGGAACTGGCCCTAGAAATTGGGATCAATTCCTTATGTATTCATAGTGATTCTCAGCTTATCGTAAACCAGGTACTAGGAGAATTCCAGACTCGAGGAGAACGGCTCACAGCATACCTAAAGAAAACCAGACTGCTGCTCGATCGATTGGACCATTATCTAATCAAACACATTCCTCGAGAAGAAAACCAAGAGGCAGATGAACTTGCAAAGCAAGCTAGTATGAAGGACAGCACCATTCCCGGAGCACTAGCAATCTCAAGGCAGCTAGCCCCGAGTTTCGAACAAGCGAATCTGATAACTGCAATCGAAGAAGGAACCTGGATGACTCCTATCCGGAAATATTTGCAAGATGGCATACTACCCGACAGGCGTGACGAAGCCAAGAAGATCTTGAGGAAAGTTCCCCACTACACAATACAAGAAGGCATCCTCTACCGGCGTGGCTTCTCTAGCCCCCTATTAAGATGCGTCGCCGGAAGGGAAGCCAAGGAGATATTAACAAACATCCATCAGGGAGGATGCGGAGATCACACTGGAGGACAGACTTTGGCAAGAAAGATACTCCGATATGGATATTACTGGCCCACACTAAACAAAGATGCCCTAGACTTCGTTAAGAAATGCGACAGATGTCAGAAGTTCGCCAAGATCCCTCGACTATCCACAAACGAAATTACTCAAATGACCAGCCCTTGGCCCTTTGCTGTATGGGGAATTGACTTAATTGGCGAACTGCCAACGGGCCGACGTGGAGCCAAATATGCTATAGTGGCAGTCGATTATTTCACCAAATGGGTGGAAGCGGAACCTTTAAATAAAATATCTTCAGCAAAAGTTATCAACTTCTTGATCAAAAACATTCTGTGCAGGTATGGAGTCCCCCTCAAGATCGTATCAGACAACGGACTCCAATTTGACAGCGAAGAATTTGCCGACTGGTGCCAAGAGCATGGAATTCATGAAAGCTTCTCATCAGTAGCTTACCCTCAGGCAAACGGACAAGTTGAAGCTGTCAACAAAATTCTCAAAACCCTAATCAAGAAGAAACTTGAAAAGTCAAAAGGCGCTTGGGTGGACGAACTTCCTACGGCACTATGGGCATACCGCACATCTTTCAGAACATCAACGGGACATACTCCTTTCTCTTTGGCATATGGATCGGAGGCAATGCTCCCAGTTGAGACTATTGTGCCTTCCCACCGTAGGATCCACTACAACCCAGAAGAAAACGAAGAACTCCTCCTCATGTCTTTGGATCTGATTGAGGAAAGGAGAAACGATGCAGCACTCAAAGCAGCAGCTCACAAACAAAAAGTGGCAGCACTATACAATTCCAAAGTCAAGCATCGCAGCTTACAAGAAGGAGATCTTGTCCTCAGGCGAATCTTTCCGCGCCCCGGGGCACTGGACCCCATCTGGGACGGACCATATGTAATTCACAAAGATCTCCACAACGGAGCTTACATTTTGTCAACAGTGGACAGAGAGGTGTTCCAGAGGGCATGGAACATCCGACACCTCCGTCGATACTTTTCTTAACTTGTACTGCCCATATGAAGTGAATTAACAAAGAGAATCAGTGGACGTAGGCATTTTCGTGCCGAACCACTTTAAAAAATCTTGTCTCTTTTTAACTTGTTCCTTTATGTCTTGGCTACTTGTTAAGTTTTATCCCTTTCTGTTGAACAAAATCCTACGGTATCTCCACTCAAGACGCACCGCGGCCTCATCTGGACTAGGCCTAACAGGTACGCCACGATTCTATGCACTCGCCAATGAGACTCTTTTGCTCCAGCATCCCTCTGCTACGGGTTAACTCATTGCGCGCCTGCCCTCAAAGCCAACTGTAATGAGCCGATTATAAGTCATCATAAAGGCCGACTATAGCCGATGGCAGCTCATTACGGCGTTCGGCTCGTCGGTAACCGTGAACCTACTTTAAGCCCCAACATAAGGTGTGGCCAGCCAGGGGTAGTTCACGGCCAACGGCACCCACGCTAGCCGGCCACGGTAAATCGAATAATACCCACGATTACGGACCATAATGGTTCAGGTAGTTACCGTGCGCGATCTCGGCTCCGATGTGTCTTAAGTGCGGCTGTGGTAAAAAAGAAAACTCCCCGCGGAGGCGTAAGATGGGTGACAAATGTCTCCAAGACCCACAGCTAGGGAAAGTGACTACAAAACCCATTTGCCACGAACTTAAGCACATCGACGGCCTTCCGTGACTGGAAGTTTTACTTTTACTATATTTCCATTTCATTTAAATATTTTTCTCCTATCCTGTATAACAAACTCTAAAGTACAGGAAACCAAATAGGAAGCATTCACTCATGAGGCTCTAAGCCTGCGTGCTGGATAGCAGGGCGCTCGGCTATACCCGTGAACAGTTACACAAGACACTCAAAGCTACCGCCTGCGAATAAAACATAAAGGGCGGTACTCTCTTCTCTTGTACATAAATGCGTAACTATAACTTATTCATACACTGACATTGCAAAACGTGAAATTATATTTCAAGCAAAAACTTAACATCAAACACAACTAGAATTACAGGCATATACATAATTATACTTCTCACATGGCACATAAAGATAGCAACAACATTTAAACATGACAAAATCAGCTTATATTATAAGATCACACGAAGTTATTCTTTGCAAATAATTTTATTACAGTTGCATATCAAAGACTAACATAAACAGTGATAAAAAAGAAACAAAAAGATGGCAGATGCATCCACACTCCATCACCAACTCCCCCAGCCTACTTAGCCGCAGGATCAGAGCCTCCAGCATGTGGATCTGAAGCCCCACCTGTCCAGATCAGAAGAGGAATTCATTAAACGAACGATCAAGTTATGAAAACACGGAAAGAAAAGAAAGGGAAAAGAATAACTCACCAGCATCCGCCGCTTGATCCTCATCATCCAACTGCACGCCCGCTTCCTCTGCAGCGAGTAGCCGCATCCCCTCCTTCACCGCCGCTTGCTCCTCCTTTGAGAACTGAGCAGTAACCGCACTCAAGTTGAAAGCCTCTCCGCCTTCCTTACCCGCGTTCACCCTGGCCTCCTCTAAAGCCTGGAGATACACCTTGGCCATGACCCGAGGGTAATCGTCCATCCAAGACAAGCCGCCCTCCTTCCAAGTGTGGAAGTACATATCCTGCAGCATCTCATCCATCATCCCCTCGTTTTCCTCAAACTCCCTCACCCGGGCCTCGGAAGCTTGCAACTTGGCGACGGCGACGTCCCTCTCTGACTGGTATCTCAAGCAGTCAGCCTGAAGTGACCTCCTCATTTCCTCTTCCTTCAACCTGAGGGACCTCCTCATCTCCTCCATCTCCTCCTTCAACTCGGCCTGAGCCATCTCCGCAGCCTCGAGCCTCCCTGACAACTCCTCTACCCGCTCGAGATCCGCATTTCGAACCTCATCCACCGTTGCGATAGCTATGTTAATCCGTTCCCTGCAAGCGACCTCCATCTTCCGTAATTCCACCCTACTGGCCTTCTCCATGGTCTCTTTCAGACGCTTGGAGGCTTCCTCATGATGAGAAATCTGGATGGCTTGGTCGGCAAGTTGCTTGGCCTGATCGGCAACCTTTAACCTCAACCGAATGTTAGCACTCCCGATCTCTTCCCCGGCCTTGACCAACTTAGCATGATGCTCCATTAACTTCTTGGTCTCTGCGGCCACTCGGTCGATATTAGCCTTGGCCTCATCCCCCATAGTGACTACCCGTGTAGTAAGTAAATCAAGATCTAAAGATTTGGCCTCGTCCAACACTCTTACCATGGGGTTGCGGGGAAGGAGGTGCTCGCCCGTGGTCTCATCGAATGAAATGTCCCGAAAACTTGGGTCTAAATCAGGATGACCGACAAAAGGGTCACGAGGCACGGGGCGAGGCACATCGGGACGCCTTATATGAATGACAGTAGAACCCTTGGAAGGAGGAGGAGGGGGGCAGGGCTCCGTGCTCTCCTCCGTAGTATCACGAGGAGGCTGAGTAGGGGGAGGCAGAGTAGGAAGCTGCGAAGCAGAAGAAGACTCAAATAAGGAACGGCTCCGCTTCCTTTTCTGAATGCCCTCTTCGATGACCCCAAGAAGAGGGCGGTACTTGACTACGTCCCCAGTGCGATCAGTAGAAGGTTTCGCAGAAGCTCTCCTCGACTTAAATTGTTCAAGGCGATGTCGAACATCCGACGTTTTAACTGCCTGGCCTGCCCCTGGAATAAAAGAACAAGTGTTACGAACATACAATAATCCGCAATTCAAAAAAAAAAGGTGCTAAGTTAAAAAGAAAGAAAAGTGAGGAGACACATCTATTATACAAACCCGGCGGAGGAGTGGGAAACTGCAATAAGTCCTGGATCTCATTCCAGGACGGAAGTGAACCGTAAAAAATTTCTAAGTCCCTATCGAAAATGGAATCGGCAGAAGACAAAAGTTCACCTTGCGTCGCCGGAGTCACCCTAGCTGAAGCCACAGCTTTGCCGGTTTCCTTTGCCTTCTCCGTTTCTTTCTCCTTTTCCTTCTCCGTTTCCGACTCTCCCTCCGACTCCCCGAAGGCCCGACGGAGAGCCTCATCCAGTTCGAGGTCTTGCTCAGAGGTTAGAGCGGCAACACCACTACCACCTTGACCGTCGCCATCTCCTCCACCCTCCGACCCTTCTCCAACTTCGCCTCCTTCCTCCTCTTCCACACCTTCCTCCTCCGGGACAGTCGGGCAAGTACTTGGAGAAGGGCCATCGGACTTCTTCAGTTTCTTCCCCCCGACCACGGGACGCTCTGCGAAAGGCTCCCTCTTACCGCTCTTTACCTTATCCCCCTCCTTAGCTTTAGCAGCCTTCTCCTCAGCCGTGTCTCTTTGCTTAACCACGGACTGGTGCGGTAAGATCAAATTATACTCCAAGAGGGTTGCGTTCCTGATCAAGAAGGAGGCCGACCGGTCCCGTGCCGGAATAGCCTTTAGTTCAGCAGCCATTCGCACCAAGGAATCATCCTCCACAACTGCAATACCACCTGTCGCTAGCCAGAAATAGAAGCATGTCAGAAAAAACACTACAGTCAAGACATGGAAAATATAAATGAAATCCATCTTACATCCGGAAGTGAAAAGGCGGAAAGAAACAGCATCGTCCTTGATGAAGAACCACTCTTTCTTGAACATGGTAAACTTGGAATATAGGTCCAGGACTGGTTTGAAGGGCACGGCCGCTTCCAGACTAATATACGGAGACCCCTTCTTATAGCCTCTCAGGTTGTACAAGTATCGAATTTCCCGGTTGGAAGGAGGACGCCCGTACCTCCTCTGGAAGATAACAAAGAGGCTCACCAGGATAGCATATGAGTTAGGCTGAAGCTGGAAGGGAGCCACCTTCAAATATGTGGTGAAGCTTACTATCCAAGCGTTGATAGGGGGGATAGCGCCGCACATGGAATGGTATCTGCTAAAAGCGAAGTAGCCCTCGGGAGGATTATATGGCATCACTCCATCTCCCGGCAGCAGCATAAGAGCCCTATCTATCCCGAAGGAACGGGATATGACGTCAAGTTGCTCCTCCTTTAGGGAGCTAGGAAAGCAATCCGGGGGAGAGACCAAAAGTTCCTGTGGACCATATCCGTCCACTAGAGACCTCGGAATAGGTCGGTGTTGCCCGGATCCTGGTTGGACTGGGGGCAAGGAAGAAGAAGGCTCTCCTGTGCCTCTAGACTTCTTTCTATCCGATCGTGTTTCTGCTTTGCGAGACATTTTCTGCAACACAAGGAAAGCAAGGCATTAGAACAGGGAACATAGAAAAGTAAACAAACAAGTGCGTGCAAGTGTGGGATTTCATTCGCAAACTAATTCAAGGTCATCGTGTTCATTCGGTTTCCATCTCATTCGGTCATCAAGTTCATTCGGTCATCATGTTCATTCGGTTTTCCATCTCATTCGGTCATCATGTTCATTCGGTGGTACTGCATCAGGGGCATTCGGTACGCAAGGCATTCGGCCCCAAGGCCGTAGTCCCATTCGGTGAAACGAAGACGTACGTGTGTATTCGGCAATAAGTGTATACCTGGTCCGGTATAAGGTTGGTTCGGCAAAACACTTGGTTCGGCAAAACACTTGGTTCGGCAATAGATTGATTCGGCGCTTGTTGGTTCGGTGAAGAAAAACAAGGGGGGTACGGCCTTTATATATAGGCGAACTCACAACCACCGAACCAAACAATTCGCCCAACCGGACCAATAATACCGGACCACCAGAAGCCGAATGAGAATAGCCGGACCAACCAAGAACCGAATGGAACTCTCTCTCTACCGTCCAAGACCAGGAACTAGTGGCGTGCAAAGCGCCTCCCTCAGATAAGTACCGAACTCCAGAACTAACTAATAAAATAAGATTATGATAACGATGAATAAGTCGTAAAATCCTCACCGACGTGGATTAAATCGTTTACACGTGTACGCGACCTCGAATGGTCCATAGGCACGCTCTGAATGGTTATTAACCCTACCATCATGGGAATTTGGTTATTAACCCTACCATCATGGGAATTTACACTTTGACACGCATTTTTAAGCCCATCGGTCAAATGGATATTTGATAATTGTGAAATGGCTAAGCTACTTACACATGTACGGGGTCGCGAACGACCCCTAGGCATGCTCTGAGCTGGCGATAAACCACCTTGGCAAACGACCCAGGGACCCACTCTAACGTGAACCTGGCATCGACAATGCTGAGCCCCTTCGGGGCACACTTGCTCGTCCCGAGTGACACAGTTCACTTCATCTCAAGTATTCCGACCACGAACGGTCGTTATTTGAAACCACACTAAAACTGTAAATTCCTTTGCAGGACATCAGCAGGATACGAACGTCCAGCCCATGGCATCACGAAACAAGCCTTTCTATCACCGGGAAACAAAGCGCGACACGTGCAAGCACGTGCCCCACTTTGGGGGGCAAATGTTGGGCGAATTCTCACCCAGAAGATCTAGGGACCAGGAAGTCACAATGTCACCCGGGCTTGCAGCCTCCACTTCGTTCGACAGCCAAGAAGCTCAATACTAACCTAGATGTCCATCCAACGTTCAACCATCACCTCATTCGGCTCCACCACATTCGGCTCCAACTCATTCGGCTCCACTTCATTCGGCTCCACCACATTCGGTCCCCACCTCGTTCGGCTCCACCTCATTCGGCGTCCTTTATACCACCAAACCACCGGACAAGACCCTTGCCGGTCCAAAGCCCACACCTCGCTACTGCCGAACCACAATCGCCACCGGACCAACCATACTACCGAACCACCACAACACCTACATGCCGAACTACCCAACACCGGTCCAAGCCTCCATATCCACGCAACACCGAATGAGCCTCGCCGAACCACATAGTTGCCAGTCCAGATCGCTTCAGCCCGGGCCCGCCAGCAGTTATATACTTCCAAGATCCCTGCCCCCTACCTCATTCTATAAATAGAGGGGCAGGGGTACAGCAATGGCGGACAAGTTTGAGAGCTCAAGCAAGGAAGGAACTTTCAAACTACTTTCATACACTTGTATACAACGCATTGTACTTGTAACCTGAAAGAAAGAAGATAATAACATATAAAGTGGACGTAGGCACATTCTGGCCGAACCACTATAAATCTGTGTGTCTTTTACATTTCAGCCCCTACTTTTCTCATATTTACATATTCATCTAAAATCATTGAAAATTACATATAATCAACTAAATAATACGACTTGGAGGTGTTTGTCCATTTTTTGTGCAAACAGGATACATTAATGCCCAAAAAGGACAACCCGAATCTCAATCGGGTCTCGTAAGTTTTTTACCATTCGTTTATTCGACACGTTGATTTTTACGGTAAAACGGTATTACCGTTGCCCGTCTTCGACTTCCCCACGCTGGAGAGTGGTGCACGATGGTACTGTTCCATTTCAAATCCATGCACGCATTTCTAATAGACGTACGGCACTGTTTCGCCATTTCGGACGGATGTTGCACCTTGCACCGTGGATGTTGCACCCTGTAGATATCGATTATTCGGACGGCCATAACTTCTGGCTCGTTTAGAGTTACGGGAGCCATAACCTATCAAAACGAAGGCCTCGATGAGTTCTACGACTTTGACAGCTTTCAGCCATCAACGGATATATTAATGCCCAAAAAGGACAACCCGAATCTCAATCGGGTCTCGTAAATTTTTTACCCTTCGTTTTTTCGACACGTGGATTTTTACGGCAAAACGGGATTACCGTGGCCCGTTTTCGAGTTCCCATCGCTGAAGAGTGGTGCACCATGGTAATGTTCCGTTTCAAATCCATGCACGCATTTCTAAAAGTCATACGACACTGTTTCGCCATTTCGAACGGATGTTGCACCTTGCACCGTGCATGTTGCACCCTGTAGATATCGATTATTCGGACGGGCATAACTTCTGGCTCGTTTAGAGTTACGGAAGCCATAACCTGTCAAAACGAAGGCCTCGATGAGTTATACGGCTTTGACAGCTTTCCGCCATCAACGGATATATTAATGCCCAAAAAGGACAACCCGAATCTCAATCGGGTCTCGTAAGTTTTTTACCCTTCGTTTTTTCGACACGTGGATTTTTACGGCAAAACGGGATTACCGTGGCTGGTCTTCGATTTACCATCGCTGGAGAGTGGTGCACCGTGGTACTGTTCCGTTTCAAATCCATGCAGGCATTTCTAAAAGCCGTATGGCACTGTTTCGCCATTTCGAACGGATGTTGCACCTTGCACCGTGGATGTTGCACCCTGTAGATATCGATTATTCGGACGGCCATAACTTCTAGCTCGTTTAAAGTTACGGGAGCCATAACCTGTCAAAACGAAGGCCTCGATGAGTTCTACGGTTTTGACAGCTTTCAGCCGTCAACGGATAGATTAATGCCCAAAAAGACAACCCTTCGTTTTTTCGACACGTGGATTTTTACGGTAAAACGGGATTACGGTGCCCCGTCTTTGACTTCCCATCGCTGAAGAGTGGTGGACCATGGTACTGTTCCATTTCAAATCCATGCGTGCATTTCTAAAGGTCGTACGACATTGTTTCTCCATTTCGGACGGATGTTGCACCTTGCACCGTGGATGTTGCACCCTGTAGATATCGATTATTGGGACGGCCATAACTTCTGGCTCGTTAAGAGTTACGGGAGCCACAACCTGTCAAAACGAAGGCGTCGATGAGTTCTATGGCTTTGACAGCTTTCAGCCGTCAACGGATAGATTAATGCCCAAAAAGGACAACCCGAATCTCAATCGGGTCTCGTAAGTTTTTTACCCTTCGTTATTTCAACACGTGTATTTTTATGGTAAAACGGGATTACCGTGGCCCGTCTTCGACTTCCCATCGCTGAAGAGTGATGCACCATGGTACTGTTCCGTTTCAAATCCATGTACGCATTTCAAAAGTCGTACGACACTGTTTCTCCATTTCGGACGGATGTTGCACCTTGCACCGTGGATGTTGCACCCTGTAGATATCGATTATCCGGACGGCCATAACTTCTGGCTCGTTTAGAGTTACGGGAGCCATACCTGTCAAAACGAAGGCCTTGATGAGTTCTACGGCTTTGACAGCTTTCAGCCGTCAGCGGATAGATTAATGCCCAAAAAGGACAACCCGAATCTCAATCGGGTCTCGTAAGTTTTTACCCTTCGTTTTTTCGACACGTGGATTTTTACGGCAAAACGGGATTACGGTGGCTGGTCTTCGATTTACCATCGCTGGAGAGTGGTGCACCATGGTACTGTTCCATTTCAAATCCTTGCACGCATTTCTAAAAGTTGTACGGCACTGTTTCGCCATGTCGGACGGATGTTGCACCTTGCACCGTGGATGTTGCACCCTGTAGAAATCGATTATTCGGACGGCCATAACTTCTGGCTCGTTAAGAGTTACGGGATCCATAACCTGTCAAAACGAAGGCCTCGATGAGTTCTACGGCTTTGATAGCTTTCAGCCGTCAATGGATAGATTAATGCCCAAAAAGGACTACCCGAATCTCAATCGGGTCTCGTAAGTTTTTTACCCTTCGTTTTTTCGACACGTGGATTTTAACGGTAAAACGGGATTACTTTTCCCCGTCTTTGACTTCCCATCGCTGAAGAGTGGTGCACCATGGTACTGTTCCGTTTCAAATCCATGCAAGCATTTCTAAAGGTCGTACGTCACTGTTTCGCCATTTCGGACGGATGTTGCACCTTGCACCGTGGATGTTGCACCCTATAGATATCGATTATTCGGATGGCCATAACTTCTGGGTCGTTAAGAGTTACGGGACCCATAACCTGTCAAAACAAAGGCCTCGATGAGTTTAACGGCTTTGACAGCTTTCAGCCGTCAACGGATAGATTAAAGCCCAAAAAGGACAACCCGAATCTCAATCGGGTCTCGTAAGTTTTTTACCTTAGGTTTTTTCGACACGTGCATTTTTACGATAAAACTGGATTACCTTGGCCCGTCTTCGACTTTCCATTGCTGAAGAGTGATGCACCATGGTACTGTTCCGTTTCAAATCCATGCACGCATTTCTAAAAGTCGTACAGCACTGTTTCTCCATTTCGGACGGATGTTGCACCGTGCACCGTGGATGTTGCACCCTGTAGATATCGATTATTCGGACGGCCATAACTTCTGGCTCGTTTAGAGTTATGGGAGCCATAACCTGTCAAAACGAAGGCCTCGATGAGTTCTACGGCTTTGACAGCTTTCAACCGTCAACGGATAGATTAATACCGAAAAAGGACAACCCGAATCTCAATCGGTTCTCGTAAGTTTTTTACCCTTCGTTTTTTCGACACGTGGATTTTTACGGTAAAACGGGATTACCGTGGCCCGTCTTCGACTTCCCATCGCTGGTGAGTGGTGCTCCATGGTACTGTTCCGTTTCAAATCCATGCATGCATTTCTAAAAGTCATACGGCACTGTTTCGCCATTTCGGACGGATGTTGCACCTTGCACCGTGGATGTTGCACCCTGTAGATATCGATTATTCGGACGGCCATAACTTCTGGCTCGTTAAGAGTTACGGGAGCCATAACCTGTCAAAACGAAGGCCTTGATGAGTTCTACGGCTTTGACAGCTTTCAGCCGTCAACGGATAGATTAATGCCCACAAAGGACAACCCGAATTTCAATCGGGTTTCGTAAGTTTTTTACCCTTCGTTTTTTCGACACGTGCATTTTTACGGTAAAACGGGATTACCGTTGCCCGTCTTCGACTTCCCATCGCTGAAGAGTGATGCACCATGGTACTGTTCCATTTTAAATCCTTGCAAGCATTTCTAAAAGTCGTACGGCACTGTTTCTCCATTTCGGACGGATGTTGCACCTTGCACCGTGGATGTTGCACCCTGTAGATATCGATTATTCGGACGGCCATAACTTCTGGCTCGTTTAGAGTTACGGGAGCCATAACCTGTCAAAACGAAGGCCTCGATGAGTTCTACGGCTTTGACCGCTTTCAGCCGTCAACGGATAGATTAATGCTCAAAAAGGACAACCCGAATCTCAATCGGGTCTCGTAAATTTTTACCCTTCGTTTTTTCGACACGTGGATTTTTACGGCAAAACGGGATTACGGTGGCTGGTCTTCGATTGACCATCGCTGGAGAGTGGTGCACCATGGTACTGTTCCATTTCAAATCCTTGCACGCGTTTCTAAAAGTCGTACGGCACTGTTTCGCCATGTCGGACGGATGTTGCACCTTGCACCGTGGATGTTGCACCCTGTAGAAATCGATTATTCGGACGGCCATAACTTCTGGCTCGTTAAGAGTTACGGGAGCCATAACCTGTCAAAACGAAGGCCTCGATGAGTTCTACGGCTTTGACGGCTTTCAGCCGTCAAAGGATAGATTAATGCCCAAAAAGGACAACCCGAATCTCAATCGAGTCTCGTATGTTTTTTACCCTTCGTTTTTTCGACACGTGGATTTTAACGGTAAAAAGGGATTACTTTTCCCCGTCTTTGACTTCCCATCGCTGAAGAGTGGTGCACCATGGTACTGTTCCGTTTCAAATCCATGCAAGCATTTCTAAAGGTCGTACGTCACTGTTTCGCCATTTCGGACGGATGTTGCACCTTGCACCGTGGATGTTGCACCCTATAGATATCGATTATTCGGACGGCCATAACTTCTGGGTCGTTAAGAGTTACGGGACCCATAACCTGTCAAAACAAAGGCCTCGATGAGTTCAATGGCTTTGACAGCTTTCAGGCGTCAACGGATAGATTAATGCCCAAAAAGGACAACCCGAATCTCAATCGGGTCTCGTAAGTTTTTTACCTTTCGTTTTTTCGACACGTGCATTTTTACGATAAAACTGGATTACCTTGGCCCATCTTCGACTTCCCATCGCTGAAGAGTGATGCATCATGGTACTGTTCCGTTTCAAATCCATGCACGCATTTCTAAAAGTCGTACAACACTGTTTCTCCATTTCGGACGGATGTTGCAACTTGCACCGTGGATGTTGCACCCTGTGGATATCGATTATTCGGACGGCCATAACTTCTGGCTCGTTTAGAGTTATGGGAGCCATAACCTGTCAGAACGAAGGCCTCGATGAGTTCTACGGCTTTGATAGCTTTCAGCCATCAACAGATAGCTTAATGCCAAAAAAGGACAACCCGAATCTCAATCGGGTCTCGTAAGTTTTTTACCCTTCGTTTTTTCGACACGTGGATTTTTACGGTAAAACGGGATTACCGTGGCCCGTCTTCGACTTCCCATCGCTGGAGAGTGGTGCACCATGGTACTGTTCCATTTCAAATCCATGCACGCATTTCTAAAAGACATACGGCACTGTTTCGCCATTTCGGACGGATGTTGCACCTTGCACCGTGGATGTTGCACCCTGTAGATATCGATTATTCGGACGGCCATAACTTCTGGCTCTTTAAGAGTTACGGGAGCCATAACCTGTCAAAACGAAGGCCTTGATGAGTTCTACGGCTTTGACAGCTTTCAGCCGTCAACGGATAGATTAATGCCCAAAAAGGACAACCCGAATCTCAATCGGGTTTCGTAAGTTTTTTACCCTTCGTTTTTTCGACACGTGCATTTTTACGGTAAAACAGGATTACCGTGGCCCGTCTTCGACTTCCCATCGCTGAAGAGTGATGCACCATGGTACTGTTTCATTTTAAATCCTTGCACGCATTTCTAAAAGTCGTACGGCACTGTTTCTCCATTTCGGATGGATGTTGCACCTTGCATCGTGGATGTTGCACCCTGTAGATATCGATTATTCGGACGGCCATAACTTCTGGCTCGTTTAGAGTTACGGGAGCCATAACCTGTCAAGACGAAGGCCTCGATGAGTTCTACGGCTTTGACAGCTTTCAGCCGTCAACGGATAGATTAATGCTCAAAAAGGACAACCCGAATCTCAATCGGGTCTCGTAAGTTTTTACACTTCGTTTTTTCGACACGTGGATTTTTACGGCAAAACGGAATTACGGTGGCTGGTCTTCGATTTACCATCGCTGGAGAGTGGTGCACCATGGTACTGTTCCATTTCAAATCCTTGCACGCATTTCTAAAAGTCGTACGGCACTGTTTCGCCATGTCGGACGGATGTTGCACCTTGCACCGTGGATGTTGCACCCTGTAGAAATCGATTATTCGGACGGCCATAACTTCTGGCTCGTTAAGAGTTACGGGAGCCATAACCTGTCAAAACGAAGGTCTCGATGAGTTCTACGGCTTTGACGGTTTTCAGCCGTCAAAGGATAGATTAATGCCCAAAAAGGACAACCCGAATCTCAATCGGGTCTCGTAAGTTTTTTACCCTTCGTTTTTTCGACACGTGGATTTTAACGGTAAAACGGGATTACTTTTCCCCGTCTTTGACTTCCCATCACTGAAGAGTGGTGCACCATGGTACTATTCCGTTTCAAATCCATGCAAGCATTTCTAAAGGTTGTACGTCACTGTTTCGCCATTTCGGACGGATGTTGCACCTTGCACCGTGGATGTTGCACCCTATAGATATCGATTATTCGGACGGCCATAACTTCTGGGTCGTTAAGAGTTACGGGACCCATAATCTGTCAAAACAAAGGCATCGATGAGTTCAACGGTTTGACAGCTTTTAGCCGTCAACGGATAGATTAATGCCCAAAAAGGACAACCCGAATCTCAATCGGGTCTCGTAAGTTTTTTACCTTTCGTTTTTCGACACGTGCATTTTTACGATAAAACGGGATTACCTTGGCCCGTCTTCGACTTCCCATCGCTGAAGAGTGATGCACCATGGTACTGTTCCGTTTCAAATCCATGAACGCATTTCTAAAAGTCGTACAGCACTGTTTCTCCATTTCGGACGGATGTTGCACCTTGCACCGTGGATGTTGCACCCTGTAGATATCAATTATTCGGACGGCCATAACTTTTGGCTCGTTTAGAGTAACGGGAGGCATAACCTGTCAAAACGAAGGCCTCGATAAGTTCTACGGCTTTGACAGCTTTTAGCCGTCAACGGATAGATTAATGCCCAAAAAGGACAACCCGAATCTCAATCGGGTCTCGTAAGTTTTTTACCCTTCGTTTTTTCGACACGTGGATTTTTACAGTAAAACGGGATTACCGTGGCCCGTCTTCGACTTCCCATCGCTGGAGAGTGGTGCACCATGGTACTGTTCCGTTTCAAATCCATGCACGCATTTCTATAAGTCATACGGCACTGTTTCTCCATTTCGGACGGATGTTGCACCTTGCACCGTGGATGTTGCACCCTGTAGATATCAATTATTCGGACGGCCATAACTTCTGGCTCGTTAAGAGTTACGGGAGACATAACCTGTCAAAACGAAGGCCTCGATGAGTTCTACGGCTTTGACAGCTTTCATCCGTCAACGGATAGATTAATGCCCAAAAAGGACAACCCGAATCTCAATCGGGTTTCGTAAGTTTTTTACCCTTCGTTTTTTCAACACGTGCATTTTTACGGTAAAACGGGATTACCGTGGTGCGTCTTCGACTTTCCATCGCTGAAGAGTGATGCACCATGGTACTGTTCCGTTTCAAATCCTTGCACGCATTTCTAAAAGTCGTACGGCACTGTTTCTCCATTTCGAACGGATGTTGCACCTTGCACCGTGGATGTTGCACCCTGTAGATATCGATTATTCGGACGGCCATTACTTCTGGCTCGTTTAGAGTTACGGAAGCCATAACCTGTCAAAACGAAGGCCTCGATGAGTTCTACGGCTTTGACAGCTTTCAGCCATCAACAGATAGATTGACGCCCAAAAAGGACAACCCGAATCTCAATCGGGTCTCGTAAGTTTTTTACCCTTCGTTTTTTCGACACGTGGATTTTTACGGTAAAACAGGACTACGGTGGATGGTCTTCGATTTACCATCGCTGGAGAGTGGTGCACCATGGTACTATTCCGTTTCAAATCCATGCACGCATTTCTAAAAGCCGTACGGCACTGTATCGCCATTTCGGACGGATGTTGCACCTTGCACCGTGGATGTTGCACCCTGTAGATATCGATTATTCGGACGGCCAAACCTTCTGGCTCGTTTATAGTTACGGGAGTCATAACCTGTCAAAACGAAGACCTCGATGAGTTCTACGGCTTTGACAGCTTTCAGCCGTCAACGGATAGATTAACGCCCAAAAAGGACAACTCGAATCTCAATCGGGTCTCATAAGTTTTTTACCCTTCGTTTTTTCGACACGCGGATTTTTACGGTAAAACGGGATTACCGTGGCCCGTCTTCGACTTCCCATCGCTGGAGAGTGGTGTACCATGGTACTATTCTGTTTCAAATTCATGCACGCATTTCTAAAAGTCGTACGACACTGTTTTGCCATTTCGGACGGATGTTTCACCTTGCACCGTGGATGTTGCACCCTGTAAATATCGATTATTCGGACGGCCATAACTTCTGGATCGTTTACAGTTACGGGAGCCATAACCTGTCAAAACGAAGGCCTCGATGAGTTCTACGGCTTTGATAGCTTTCAGCCATCAACGGATAGATTAATGCCCAAAAAGGACAACCCGAATCTCAATCGGGTCTCGTAAGTTTTTTACCCTTCATTTTTTCGACAAGTGGATTTTTTCGGTAAAACGGGATTACCCTGGCCCGTCTTCACCTTCCCATCGCTGGAGAGTGGTGCACCATGGTACTGTTCCATTTCAAATCTATGCATGCATTTCTAAATGTCATACGGCACTGTTTCGCCATTTCGGACGGATGTTGCACTGTGCACCGTGGATGTTGCACCCTGTAGATATCGATTATTCGGACGGCCATAACTTCAGGCTCGTTTAGAGTTACGGGAGCCATAACCGGTCAAAACGAAGACCTCGATGAGTTCTACGGCTTTGACAGCTTTCAGCCGTCAACGGATAGATTAATGCCCAAAAAGGACAACCCGAATCTTAATCGGGTCTCGTAAGTTTTTTACCCTTCGTTTTTTCGACACGTGGATTTTTACGGTAAAACAGGACTACGGTGGATGGTCTTCGATTTACCATCGCTGGAGAGTGGTGCACCATGGTACTATTTCGTTTCAAATCCATGCACGCATTTCTAAAAGCCGTACGGCACTGTATCGCCATTTCGGACGGATGTTGCACCTTGCACCGTGGATGTTGCACCCTGTAGATATCGATTATTCGGAATGCTATAACTTCTGGCTCGTTTAGAATTACGGGAGCCATAACCTGTCAAAACGAAGGCCTCGATGAGTTCTACGGTTTTGACAGCTTTCACCCGTCAACGGATAGATTAATGCCCAAAAAGTACAACCCGAATCTCAATCGGGTCTCGTAAGTTTTTTACCCTTCGTTTTTTCGACACGTGGATTTTAACGGTGAAACGGGATTACTTTGCCCCGTCTTTGACTTCCCATCGCTGAAGAGTGGTGCACCATGGTACTGTTCCGTTTCAAATCTATGTAAGCATTTCTAAAGGTCGTACGTCACTGTTTCGCCATTTCGGACGGATGTTGCACCTTGCACCGTGGATGTTGCACCCTATAGATATCGATTGTTCGGACGGCCATAACTTCTGGGTCGTTAAGAGTTACGGGACCCATAACCTGTCAAAACGAAGGCCTCGATGAGTTCAACGGCTTTGACAGCTTTCAGCCGTCAACGGATAGATTAATGCCCAAAAAGGACAACCCGAATCTCAATCGGGTCTCGTAAGTTTTTTACCCTTCGTTTTTTCGACACGTGGATTTTTACGGTAAAACGGGATTACCGTGGCCCGTCTTCGACTTCCCATCGTTGGATAGTGGTGCACCATGGTATTGTTCCTTTTCAAATCCATGCACGCATTTCTAAAAGTCATACGGCACTGTTTCGCCATTTCGGACGGATGTTGCACCTTGCACCGTGGATGTTGCACCCTGTAGATATCGATTATTCGGACGGCCATAACTTCTGGCTCGTTAAGAGTTACGAGAGCCATAACCTGTCAAAACGAAGGCCTTGATGAGTTCTACGGCTTTGACAGCTTTCAGCCGTCAACGGATAGATTAATGCCCAAAAAGGACAACCCGAATCTCAATCGGGTTTCGTAAGTTTTTTACCCTTCGTTTTTTCGACACGTGCATTTTTACGGTAAAACGGGATTACCGTGGCCCGTCTTCGACTTCCCATCGCTGAAGAGTGATGCACCATGGAACTGTTCCATTTCAAATCCTTGCACGCATTTCTAAAAGTCGTACGGCACTGTTTCTCCATTTCGGACGGATGTTGCACCTTGCACCGTGGATGTTGCACCCTGTAGATATCGATTATTCGGACGGCCATAACTTCTGGCTCGTTTAGAGTTACGGGATCCCTAACCTGTCAAAACGAAGGCCTCGATGAGTTCTACGGCTTTGACAACTTTCAGCCGTCAACGGATAGATTAATGCCCAAAAAGGACAACCCGAATCTCAAACGGGTTTCGTAAGTTTTTTACCCTTCGTTTTTTCGACACGTGCATTTTTACGGTAAAACGGGATTACCGTGGCCCGTCTTCGACTTCCCATCGCTGAAGAGTGATGCACCATGGTACTTTTCCATTTCAAATCCATGCACGCATTTCTAAAAGTCGTACAGCACTGTTTCTCCATTTCGGACGGATGTTGCACCTTGTACCGTGGATGTTGCACCCTGTAGATATCAATTATTCGGACGGCCATAACTTTTGGCTCGTTTAGAGTTACAGGAGACATAACCTGTCAAAACGAAGGCCTCGATGAGCTTTACGGCTTTGACAGCTTTTAGCCGTCAACGGATAGATTAATGCCCAAAAAGGACAACCCGAATCTCAATCGGGTCTCGTAAGTTTTTTACCCTTCGTTTTTTCGACACGTGGATTTTTACGGTAAAACGGGATTACCGTGGCCCGTCTTCGACTTCCCATCACTGGAGAGTGGTGCACCATGGTATTGTTCCATTTCAAATCCATGCACGCATTTCTAAAAGTCATACGGCACAGTTTCGCCATTTCGGACGGATGTTGCACCTTGCACCGTGGATGTTGCACCTTGTAGATATCGATTATTCGGACGGCCATAACTTCTGGCTCGTTAAGAGTTACGGGAGACATAACCTGTCAAAACGAAGGCCTCGATGAGTTCTACCGCTTTGATAGCTTTCATCCGTCAACGGATAGATTAATGCCCAAAAAGGACAACCCGAATCTCAATCGGGTTTCGTAAGTTTTTTACCCTTCGTTTTTTTGACACGTGCATTTTTACGGTAAAACGGGATTACGGTGGTCCGTCTTCGACTTTCCATCGCTGAAGAGTGATGCACCATGGTACTGTTCCGTTTCAAATCCTTGCACGCATTTCTAAAAGTCGTACGGCACTGTTTCTCCATTTCGGGCGGATGTTGCACCTTGCACCGTGGATGTTGCACCCTGTAGATATCGATTATTCGGACGGCCATAACTTCTGGCTCGTTTAGAGTTACGGGAGCCATAACCTGTCAAAACGAAGGCCTCGATGAGTTCTACGGCTTTGACAGCTTTCAGCCGTCAACGGATAGATTGACGCCCAAAAAGGACATCCCGAATCTCAATCGGGTCTTGTAAGTTTTGTACCCTTCGTTTTTTCAACACGTGGATTTTTACGGTAAAACGGGATTACCTTGGCCCGTCTTCGACTCCCCATCGCTGGAGAGTGGTGCACCATGGTACTGTTCCGTTTCAAATCCATGCACGTATTTCTAAAAGTCATACGACACTGTTTCGCCATTTCAGACGGATGTTGCACCTTGCACCGTGGATGTTGCACCCTGTAGATATCGATTATTCGGACGGCCATAACTTCTGGCTCGTTTAGAGTTACGGGAGTCATAACCTGTCAAAATGAAGACCTCGATGAGTTCTACGGCTTTGACAGCTTTCAGCCGTCAACGGATAGATTAACGCCCAAAAAGGACAACCCGAATCTCAATCGGGTCTCCTAAGTTTTTTACCCTTCGTTTTTTCGACACGTGGATTTTTACGGTAAAACGGGATTACCGTGGCCCGTCTTCGACTTCCCATCGCTGGAGAGTGGTGTACCATGGTACTGTTCCGTTTCAAATTCATGCACGCATTTCTAAAAGTCGTACGGCACTGTTTCGCCATTTCGGACGGATGTTGCACCTTGCACCGTGGATGTTGCACCCTGTAAATATCGATTATTCGGACGGCCATAACTTCTGGCTCGTTTACAGTTACGGGAGCCATAACCTGTCAAAACGAAGGCCTCGATGAGTTCTACGGCTTTGATAGCTTTCAGCCGTCAACGGATAGATTAATGCCCAAAAAGGACAACCCGAATCTCAATCGGGTCTCGTAAGTTTTTTACCCTTCGTTTTTTCGACACGTGGATTTTTACGGTAAAACGGGATTACCCTGGCCCGTCTTCACCTTCCCATCGCTGGAGAGTGGTGCACCATGGTACTGTTCCATTTCAAATCCATGCATGCATTTCTAAATGTCATACGGCACTGTTTCGCAATTTCGGACGGATGTTGCACTGTGCACCGTGGATGTTGCACCCTGTAGATATCGATTATTCGGAAGGCCATAACTTCAGGCTCGTTTAGAGTTACGGGAGCCGTAACCGGTCAAACCGAAGACCTCGATGAGTTCTACGGCTTTGACAGCTTTTAGCCGTCAACGAATAGATTAACGCCCTAAAAGGACAACCCGAATCTCAATCGGGTCTCGTAAGTTTTTTACCCTTCGTTTTTTCGACACGTGGATTTTTACGGTAAAACAGGATTACGGTGGATGGTCTTCGATTTACAATCGCTGGAGAGTGGTGCACCATGGCACTATTCCGTTTTAAATCCATGCACGCATTTCTAAAACCCGTACGGCACTGTATCGCCATTTCGGACGGATGTTGCACCTTGCACCGTGGATGTTGCACCCTGTAAATATCAATTATTCGGAACGCTATAACTTCTGGCTCGTTTAGAGTTACGGGAGCCATAACCTGTCAAAACGAAGGCCTCGATGAGTTCTACGGTTTTGACAGCTTTCAGCAGTCAACGGATAGATTAATGCCCAAAAAGTACAACCCGAATCTCAATCGGGTCTCGTAAGTTTTTTACCCTTCGTTTTTTCGACACGTGGATTTTAACGGTAAAACGGGATTACTTTGCCCTGTCTTTGACTTCCCATCTCTTAAGAGTGGTGCACCATGGTACTGTTCCGTTTCAAATCCATGCACGCATTTCTAAAGGTCGTACGTCACTGTTTCGCCATTTCGGACGGATGTTGCACCTTGCACCGTGGATGTTGCACCCTATAGATATCGATTATTCGGACGGCCATAACTACTGGGTCGTTACGAGTTACGGGACCCATAACCTGTCAAAACGAAGGCCTCGATGAGTTCAACGGCTTTGACAGCTTTCAGCCGTCAAAGGATAGATTAATGCCCAAAATGGACAACCCGAATCTCAAACGGGTCTCGTAAGTTTTTTACCCTTCGTTTTTTCGACACGTGCATTTTTACGATAAAACGGGATTACCGTGGCCCGTCTTCGACTTCCCATCGCTGAAGAGTGATGCACCATGGAACTGTTCCGTTTCAAATCCATGCACGCATTTCTAAAAGTCGTACAGCACTGTTTCTCCATTTCGGACGGATGTTGCACCTTGCACCGTGGATGTTGCACCCTGTAGATATCAATTATTCGGACGGCCATAACTTTTGGCTCGTTTAGAGTTACGGGAGCCATAACCTGTCAAAACGAAGGCCTCGATGTGTTCTACGGCTTTGACGGCTTTCAGCCGTCAACGGATAGATTAACGCCCAAAATGGACAACCCGAATCTCAATCGGGCCTCGTAAGTTTTTTACCCTTCGTTTTTTCGACACGTGGATTTTTACGGTAAAACGGGATTACCTTGGCCCGTCTTCGACTTCCCATCGCGGGAGAGTGGTATACCATGGTACTGTTCCGTTTCAAATTCATGCACGCATTTCTAAAAGTCGTACGGCACAGTTTCGCCATTTCGGACGGATGTTGCACCTTGCACCGTGGATGTTGCACCCTGTAGATATCGATTATTCGGACGGCCATAACTTCTGGCTCGTTAAGAGTTACGGGAGACATAACCTGTCAAAACGAAGGCCTCGATGAGTTCTAACGGCTTTGACAGCTTTCAGCCGTCAACGGATAGATTAATGCCCAAAAAGGACAACCCGAATCTCAATCGGGTTTCGTAAGTTTTTTACCCTTCGTTTTTTCGACACGTGCATTTTTACGGTAAAATGGGATTACCTTGGCCCGTCTTCGACTTCCCATCGCTGAAGAGTGATGCACCATGGTAATGTTCCGTTTCACATCCTTGCACGCATTTCTAAAAGTCGTACGGCACTGTTTCTCCATTTCGGACGGATGTTGCACCTTGCACAGTGGATGTTGCACCCTGTAGATATCGATTATTCGGACGGCCATAACTTCTGGCTCGTTTAGAGTTACGGGAGCCATAACCTGTCAAAACGAAGGCCTCGATGAGTTCTACGGCTTTGATAGCTTTCAGCCGTCAACGGATAGATTGACGCCCAAAAAGGACAACCCGAATCTCAATCGGGTCTCGTAAGTTTTTTACCCTTCGTTTTTTCGACACGTGGATTTTTACGGTAAAACGGGATTACCTTGGCCCGTCTTCGACTCCCCATCGCTGGATAGTGGTGCGCCATGGTACTGTTCCATTTCGAATCCATGCACGTATTTCTAAAAGTCATACGACACTGTTTCGCCATTTCGGACGAATGTTGCACCTTGCACCGTGGATGTTGCACCCTGTAGATATCGATTATTCGGACGGCCATAACTTCTGGCTCGTTTAGAGTTACGGGAGCCATAACCTGTCAAAACGAAGACCTCGATGAGTTCTACGGCTCTGACAGCTTTCAGCCGTCAAAGGATAGATTAACGCCCAAAAAGGACAACCCGAATCTCAATCGGGTCTCGTAAGTTTTTTACCCTTCGTTTTTTCGACACGTGGATTTTTACGGTAAAACGGGATAACCTTGGCCCGTCTTCGACTTCCCATCGCTGGAGAGTGGTGTACCATGGTACTGTTCCATTTCAAATTCATGCACGCATTTCTAAAAGTCGTACGGCACTTTTTTGCCATTTCGGACGGATGTTGCACCTTGCACAGTGGATGTTGCACCCTGTAAATATCGATTATTCGGACGGCCATAACTTCTGGCTCGTTAACAGTTACGGGAGCCATAACCTGTCAAAACGGATAGATTAATGCCAAAAAGGACAACCCGAATCTCAATCGGGTCTCGTAAGTTTTTTACCCTTAGTTTTTTCGACACGTGTATTTTTACGGTAAAACGGGATTACCGTGGCCCGTCTTCACCTTCCCATCGCTAGAGAGTGGTGCACCATGGTACTGTTCCGTTTCAAATCCATGCATGCATTTCTAAATGTCATACGGCATTGTTTCGACATTTCGGACGGATGTTGCACTGTGCACCGTGGATGTTGCACCCTGTAGATATCGATTATTCGGACGGCCATAACTTCAGGCTCGTTTAGAGTTACGGGAGCCATAACCGGTCAAAACGAAGACCTCGATGAGTTCTACGGCTTTGACAGCTTTCAGCCGTCAACGGATAGATTAACGCCCAAAAAGGACAACCCGAATCTCAATCGGGTCTCGTAAGTTTTTTATCCTTCGTTTTTTCGACACGTGGATTTTTACGGTAAAACAGGATTACGGTGGATGGTCTTCGATTTACCATCGTTGGAGAGTGGTGCACCATGGTACTATTCCGTTTCAAATCCATGCACGCATTTCTAAAAGCCGTACGGCACTGTATCGCCATTTCGGACGGATGTTGCACCTTGCACCATGGATGTTGCACCCTGTAGATATCGATTATTCGGAACGCTATAACTTCTGGCTCGTTTAGAGTTACGGGAGCCATAACCTGTCAAAATGAAGGCCTCGATGAGTTCTACGGTTTTGACAGCTTTCAGCCGTCAACGGATAGATTAATGCCCAAAAATTACAACCCGAATCTCAATCGGGTCTCGTAAGTTTTTTACCCTTCGTTTTTTCGACACGTGGATTTTTACGGTAAAACGGAATTACCGTGGCCCGTCTTCGACTTCCCATCGCTGGAGAATGGTGCACCATGGTACTGTTCCATTTCAAATCCATGCACGCATTTCTAAAAGTCGTACGGCACTGTTTCGCCATGTCGGACGGATGTTGCACCTTGCACCGTGGATGTTGCACCCTGTAGAAATCGATTGTTCGGACGGCCATAACTTCTGGCTGGTTAAGAGTTACGGGAGCCATAACCTGTCAAAACGAAGGCATCTATGAGTTCTACGGCTTTGACTGCTTTCAGCCGTCAATGGATTGATTAATGCCCAAAAAGGACAACCCGAATATCAATCGGGTCTCGTAAGTTTTTTACCCTTCGTTTTTTCGACACGTGGATTTTTACGGTAAAACGGGATTACCGTGGCCCGTCTTCGACTTCCCATCGCTGGAGAGTGGTGCACCATGGTAATGTTCCGTTTTAAATCCATGCACGCATTTCTAAAAGTCATACGGCACTGTTTCGCCATTTCGGACGGATGTTGCACCTTGCACCGTGGATGTTGCACCCTGTAGACATCGATTATTCGGACGGGCATAACTTCCAGCTCGTTTAGAGTTACGGGAGACATAACCTGTCAAAACGAAGGTCTCGATGAGTTCTACGGCTTTGACAGCTTTCAGCCGTCAACGGATAGATTAATACCCAAAAAGGACAGCCCGAATCTCAATCGGGTCTCGTAAGTTTTTTACCCTTCGTTTTTTCGACACGTGGATTTTTACAGCAAAACGGGACTACGGTGGCAGGTCTTCGATTTACTATCGCTGGAGAATGGTACACCATGGTATTGTTCCGTTTCAAATCCATGCACGCATTTCTAAAAGTCGTACGGCACTGTTTCGCCATGTCGGATGGATGTTGCACCTTGCACCGTGGATGTTGCACCCTGTGGATATCGATTATTCGGATGGCCATAACTTCTGGCTCGTTAAGAGTTACGGGAGCCATAACCTGTCAAAACGAAGGCCTCGCTGATTTCTACGGCTTGACAGCTTTCAGCCGTCAATGGACAGATAAATGCCTAAAAAGGACAACCAGAATCTCAATCGGGTCTCGTAAGTTTTTTACCCTTCGTTTTTTCGACACGTGGATTTTTACGGTAAAACGGGATTACCGTGGCCCGTCTTCGACTTCCCATCGCTGGTGAGTGGTGCACCATGGTAATGATCCGTTTTAAATCCATGCATGCATTTCTAAAAGTCATACGGCACTGTTTCGCCATTTCGGACGGATGTTGCACCTTGCACCGTGGATGTTGCACCCTATAGATATCGATTATTCGGATGGGCATAACTTCCAGCTCGTTTAGAGTTACGGGAGACATAACCTGTCAAAACGAAGGCCTCGATGAGTTCTACGGCTTTGACAGCTTTCAGCCATCAACGGATATATTAATGCCCAAAAAGGACAGCCCGAATCTCAATCGGGTCTCGTAAGTTTTTTACCCTTCGTTTTTTCGACACGTGGATTTTTACGGTAAAACGGGATTACCGTGGCCCGTCTTCGACTTCCCATCGCTGGAGAGTGGTGCACCATGGTACCGTTCAGTTTCAAATCCATGCACGCATTTCTAAAAGTCGTACGGCACTTTTTCGCCAATTCGGACGGATGTTGCACCTTGCACCGTGGATGTTGCACCCTGTAGATATCGATTATTCGGACGGCTATAACTTCTGGCTCGTTTAGAGTTACGGGAGCCTAACCTGTCAAAACGAAGGTCTCGATGAGTTCTACGGTTTTGACAGCTTTCGGCCGTCAACGGATAGATTAATGCCCAAAAAGGACAACCCGAATCTCAATCGGGTCTCGTAAGTTTTTTACCCTTCGTTTTTTCGACACGTGGATTTTTATGGTAAAACAGGATTACCGTGGCCCGTCTTCAACTTCCCATCGCTGAAGAGTGGTGCACCATGGTACTGTTCCATTTCAAATCGATGCACTCATTTCTAAAAGTCGTACGGCACTGTTTCTCCATTTCGGACGGATGTTGCACCTTGCACCGTGGATGTTGCACCCTGTAGATATCGATTATTCGGACGGCCATAACTTCTGGCTCGTTTAGAGTTACGGGAGCCATAACCTGTCAAAACAAGGCCTCGATGAGTTCTACGGCTTTGACAGCTTTCAGCCGTCAACGGATAGATTATTGCCCAAAAAGGACAACCCTAATCTCAATCGGGTCTCGTAAATTTTTTACCCTTCGTTTTTTCGACACGTGGACTTTTATGGTAAAACGGGATTACCTTGGCCCGTCTTCGACTTCTCATCGCTGGAGAGTGGTGCACCATGGTACTGTTCCGTTTCAAATCCATGCACGCATTTCTAAAAGTTATACGGCACTGTTTCGCCGTTTCGGACCGATGTCGCACCTTGCACCGTGGATGTTGCACCCTGTAGATATCGATTATTCGAACGGCCATAACTTCTGGCTCGTTTAGAATTACGGGAGCCATAACCTATCAAAATGAAGACCTCGATGAGTTCTACGGCTTTGACAGCTTTCAGCCATCAACGGATAGATTAATGCACAAAAAGGACAACCCGAATCTCAATCAGGTCTCGTACGTTTTTTACCCTACGTTTTTTCGACACGTGGATTTTTACGATAAAACGGGATTACCGTGGCCCGTCTTCGACTTCCCATCGCTGGAGAGTGGTGCACCATGGTACTGTTCCGTTTCAAATCCATGCACGCATTTCTAAAAGTCATACGGCACTGTTTCGCTATTTCGGACGGATGTTTCACCTTGCACCGTGGATGTTGCACCTTGTAGATATCGATTATTCGGACGGCCATAACTTCTGGCTCGTTAAGAGTTACGGGAGACATAACCTGTCAAAACGAAGGCCTCGATGAGTTCTACGGCTTTGACAGCTTTCATCCGTCAACGGATAGATTAATGCCCAAAAAGGACAACCCGAATCTCAATCGGGTTTCGTAAGTTTTTTACCCTTCGTTTTTTCGACACGTGCATTTTTACGGTAAAACTGGATTACCGTGGTGCGTCTTCAACTTTCCATTGCTGAAGAGTGATGCACCATGGTACTGTTCCGTTTCAAATCCTTGCACGCATTTCTAAAATTCATACGGCACTGTTTCACCATTTCGGACGGATGTTGCACCTTGCACCGTGGATGTTGCACCCTGTAGATATCGATTATTCGGACGGCCATAACTTCTGGCTCGTTTAGAGTTATGGGAGCCATAACCTGTCAAAACGAAGGCCTCGATGAGTCCTACGGCTTTGACAGCTTTCAGCCGTCAACAGATAGATTGACGCACAAAAAGGACAACCCGTATCTCAATCGGGTCTCGTAAGTTTTTTACCCTTCGTTTTTTCGACACGTGGATTTTTACGGTAAAACGGGATTACCTTGGCCCGTCTTCGACTCCCCATCACTGGAGAGTGGTGCACCATGGTACTGTTCCGTTTCAAATCCATGCACGTATTTCTAAAAGTCATACGACACTGTTTCGCCATTTCGGACGGATGTTGCACCTTGCACCGTGGATGTTGCACCCTGTAGATATCGATTATTCGGACGGCCATAACTTCTGGCTCGTTTAGAGTTACGGGAGGCATAACCTGTCAAAACGAAGACCTCGTAGAGTTCTACGGCTTTGACAGCTTTCAGCCGTCAACGGATAGATTAACGCCCAAAAAGGAAAACCCGAATCTCAATCGGGTCTCATAAGTTTTTTACCCTTCGTTTTTTCGACACGTGGATTTTTACGGTAAAACGGGATTGCCGTGGCTTGTCTTCGACTTCCCATCGCTGGAGAGTGGTGTACCATGGTACTGTTCCGTTTCAAATTCATGCACGCATTTCTAAAAGTCGTACGACACTGTTTTGCCATTTCGGACGGATGTTGCACCTTGCACCGTGGATGTTGCACCCTGTAAATATCGATTATTCGGACGGCCATAACTTCTGGCTCGTTTACAGTTACGGGAGCCATAACCTGTCAAAACGAAGGCCTCGATGAGTTCTACGGCTTTGATAGCTTTCAGCCGTCAACGGATAGATTAATGCCCAAAAAGGACAACCCGAATCTCAATCGGGTCTCGTAAGTTTTTTACCCTTCGTTTTTTCGACACGTGGATTTTTACGGCAAAACGGGATTACCCTGGCCCGTCTTCACCTTCCCATCGCTGGAGAGTGGTGCACCATGGTACTGTTCCATTTCAAATCCATGCATGCATTTCTAAATGTCATACGGCACTGTTTCGCCATTTCGGACGGATGTTGCACTGTGCACCGTGGATGTTGCACCCTATAGATATCGATTATTCGGACGACCATAACTTCAGGCTCGTTTAGAGTTACGGGAGCCATAACCGGTTAAAACGAAGACCTCGATGAGTTCTACGGCTTTGACAGCTTTCGGCCGTCAACGGATAGATTAACGCCCAAAAAGGACAACCCGAATCTCAATCGGGTCTCGTAAGTTTTTTACCCTTCGTTTTTTCGACACGTGGATTTTAACGGTAAAACAGGATTACGGTGGATGGTCTTCGATTTACCATCGCTGGAGAGTGGTGCACCATGGTACTATTCCGTTTCAAATCCATGCACGCATTTCTAAAAGCCGTACGGCACTGTATCGCCATTTCGGACGGATGTTGCACCTTGCACCGTGGATGTTGCACCCTGTAGATATCGATTATCCGGAACGCTATAACTTCTGGCTCGTTTAGAATTACGGGAGCCATAACCTGTCAAAACGAAGGCCTCGATGAGTTCTATGGTTTTGACAGCTTTCAGCCGTCAACAGATAGATTAATGCCCAAAAAGTACAACCCGAATCTCAATCGCGTCTCGTAAGTTTTTTACTCTTCGTTTTTTCGACACGTGGATTTTAACGGTAAAACGGGATTACTTTGCCCCGTCTTTGACTTCCCATCGCTGAAGAGTGGTGCACCATGGTACTGTTCCGTTTTTCGACACGTGGATTTTAACTGTACGTCACTGTTTCGCCATTTCGGACGGATGTTGCACCTTGCACCGTGGATGTTGCACCCTATAGATATCGATTATTCGGACGGCCATAACTTCTGGGTCGTTAAGAGTTACGGGACCCATAACCTGTCAAAACGAAGGCCTCGATGTGTTCAATGGCTTTGACGGCTTTCAGCCGTCAACGGATAGATTAATGCCCAAAAAGGACAACCCGAATCTCAATCGGGTCTCGTAAGTTTTTTACCTTTCGTTTTTTCGACACGTGCATTTTTACGATAAAACGAGATTACCGTGGCCCGTCTTCGACTTCCCATCGCTGAAGAGTGATGCACCATGGTACTGTTCCGTTTCAAATCCATGCACGCATTTCTAAAGGTCGTACAGCACTGTTTCTCCATTTCGGACGGATGTTGCACCTTGCACCGTGGATGTTGCAGCCTGTAGATATCAATTATTCGGACGGCCATAACTTTTGGCTCGTTTAGAGTTACGGGAGACATAACCTGTCAAAACGAAGGCCTCGATGAGTTCTACGGCTTTGACAGCTTTTAGCCGTCAACGGATAGATTAATGCCCAAAAAGACAACCCGAATCTCAATCGGGTCTCGTAAGTTTTTTACCCTTCGTTTTTTCGACACGTGGATTTTTACGGTAAAACGGGATTTCCGTGGCCCGTCTTCGACTTCCCATCGCTGGAGAGTGGTGCACCATGGTACTCTTCCGTTTCAAATCCATGCACGCATTTCTAAAAGTCATACGACACTGTTTCGCCATTTCGTACGGATGTTGCACCTTGCACCGTGGATGTTGCACCTTGTAGATATCGATTATTCGGACGGCCATAACTTCTGGCTCTTTAAGAGTTACGGGAGACATAACCTGTCAAAACGAAGGCCTCAATGAGTTCTACGGCTTTGACAGCTTTCATCCGTCAACGGATAGATTAATGCCCAAAAAGGACAACCCGAATCTCAATCGGGTTTCGTAAGTTTTTTACCCTTCGTTTTTTCGACACGTGCATTTTTACGGTAAAACGGGATTACCGTGGTCCGTCTTCGACTTTCCATCGCTGAAGAGTGATGCACCATGGTACTGTTCCGTTTCAAATCCTTGCACGCATTTCTAAAAGTCGTACGACACTGTTTCTCCATTTCGGACGGATGTTGCACCTTGCACCGTGGATGTTGCACCCTGTAGATATCGATTATTCGGATGACCATAACTTCTGGCTCGTTTAGAGTTACGGGAGACATAACCTGTCAAAACGAAGGCCTCGATGAGTTCTACGTTTTTTACAGCTTTTAGCCGTCAACAGATAGATTAATGCCCAAAAAGGACAACCCGAATCTCAATCGGGTCTCGTAAGTTTTTTACCCTTCGTTTTTTCGACACGTGGATTTTTACGGTAAAACGGGATTACCGTGGCCCGACTTCGACTTCCCATCGCTGGAGAGTGGTGCACCATGGTACTGTTCCGTTTCAAATCCATGCACGCATTTCTAAGAGTCATACGGCACTGTTTCGCCATTTCGGACGGATGTTGCACCTTGCACCGTGGATGTTGCACCTTGTAAATATCGATTATTCAGACCGCCATAACTTCTGGCTCGTTAAGAGTTACGGGAGACATAACCTATCAAAACGAAGGCCTCGATGAGTTCAACGGCTTTGACAGCTTTCATCCGTCAACGGATAGATTAATGCCTAAAAAGGACAACCCGCATCTCAATCGGGTTCGGTAAGTTTTTTACCCTTCGTTTTTTCCACATGTGCATTTTTACGGTAAAACGGGATTACCATGGTGCGTCTTCGACTTTCCATCGCTGAAGAGTGATGCACCATGGTACTGTTCCGCTTCAAATCCTCGCACGCTTTTCTAAAAGTCGTACGACACTGTTTCTCCATTTCGGACGGATGTTGCACCTTGCACCGTGGATGTTGCACCCTGTAGATATCGATTATTCGGACGGCCATAACTTCTGGCTCGTTTAGAGTTACGGGAGCCATAACCTGTCAAAACGAAGGCCTCGATGAGTTCTACGGCTTTGACAACTTTCAGCCGTCAACAGATAGATTGACGCCCAAAAAGGACAACCCGAATCTCAATCGGGTCTCGTAAGTTTTTTACCCTTCGTTTTTTCGACACGTGGATTTTTACGGTAAAACGGGATTACCGTGGCCCGTCTTCGACTTCCCATCGCTGGAGAGTGGTGTACCATGGTACTGTTCCATTTCAAATTCATGCACGCATTTCTAAAAGTCGTACGGCACTGTTTCGCCATTTTGGACGAATGTTGCACCTTGCACCGTGGATGTTGCACCCTGTAAATATCGATTATTCGGACGGCCATAACTTCTGGCTCGTTTACAGTTACGGGAGCCATAACCTGTCAAAACGAAGTCCTCGATGAGTTCTACGGCTTTGATAACTTTCAGCCGTCAATGGATAGATTAATGCCCAAAAAGGACAACCCGAATCTCAATCGGGTCTCGTAAGTTTTTTACCCTTCGTTTTTTCGACACGTGGATTTTTACGGTAAAACGGGATTACCCTGGCCCGTCTTCACCTTCCCATCGCTGGAGATGGTGCACCATGGTACTGTTCCATTTCAAATCCATGCATCCATTTCTAAATTTCATACGGCACTGTTTCGCCATTTCGGACGGATGTTGCACTGTGCACCGTGGATGTTGCACCCTGTAGATATCGATTATTCGGACGGCCATAACTTCAGGCTCGTTTAGAGTTACGGGAGCCATATCCGGTCAAAACGAAGACCTCGATGAGTTCTACGGCTTTGACAGCTTTCAGCCGTCAACGGATAGATTAACGCCCAAAAAGGACAACCCGAATCTCAATCAGGTCTCGTAAGTTTTTTACCCTTCGTTTTTTCGACACGCGGATTTTTACGGTAAAACAGGATTACGGGGGATGGTCTTCGATTTACCATCGCTGGAGAGTGGTGCACCATGGTACTATTCCATTTCAAATCCATGCACGCATTTCTAAAAGCCGTACGGCACTGTATCGCCATTTCGGACGGATGTTGCACCTTGCACCGTGGATGTTGCGCCCTGTAGATATCGATTATTTGGAACGCTATAACTTCTGGCTCGTTTAGAGTTACGGGATCCATAACCTGTCAAAACGAAGCCCTCGATGAGTTCTACGGTTTTGACAGATTTCAGCCGTCAACGGATAGATTAATGCCCAAAAAGTACAACCCGAATCTCAATCGGGTCTCGTAAGTTTTTTACCCTTCGATTTTTCGACACGTGGATTTTAACGGTAAAACGGGATTACTTTGCCCCGTCTTTGACTTCCCATCGCTGAAGAGTGGTGCACCATGGTACCGTTTCAAATCCATGCAAGCATTTCTAAAGGTCGTACGTCACTGTTTCGCCATTTCGGACGGATGTTGCACCTTGCACCGTGGATGTTGCACCCTATAGATATCGTATAGTCGGACGGCCATAACTTCTGGCTCGTTAAGTGTTACGGGAGCCATAACCTGTCAAAACGAAGGCCTCGATGAGTTCTACGGCTTTGACAGCTTTCAGCCGCCAACGGATAGATTAACGCCCAAAAAGGACAACCCGAATATCAATCGGGTCTCGTAAGTTTTTTACCCTTCGTTATTTCGACACGTGGATTTTTACGGTAAAACGGGATTACCGTGGCCCGTCTTCGACTTCCCATCGCTGGAGAGTGATGCACTATGGTACTGTTCCGTTTCAAATTCATGCACGCATTTCTAAAAGTCGTAAGGCACTGTTTCGCCATTTCGGACGGATGTTGCACCTTGCACCGTGGATGTTGCACCCTATAGATATCGATTATTCGGACGGCCATAACTTCTGGCTCGTTAAGTGTTACGGGAGCCATAACCTGTCAAAACGAAGGCCTCGATGAGTTCTACGGCTTTGACAGCTTTCAGCCGTCAACGGACAGATTAGTGCCCAAAAAGGACAACCCGAATCTCAATCGGGTCTCGTAAGATTTTTAGCCTTCGTTTTTTCGACACGTGGATTTTTACGGTAAAACGGGATTACCGTGGCCCGTCTTCGACTTCCCATCGCTGGAGAGTGGTGCACCATGGTACTGTTCCATTTCAAATCCATGCATGCATTTCTAAAAGTCATACGACACTTTTTCGCCATTTCGGACGGATGTTGCACCGTGCACTGTCGATGTTGCACCCTGTAGATATCGATTATTCGGACGGCCATAACTTCTGGCTCGTTTAGAGTTACGGGAGCCATAACCTGTCCAAACGAAGACCTCATTGAGTTCTACGGCTTTGATAGCTTTCAGCCATCAGCGGATTGATTAACGCCCGAAAATGACAACCCGAATCTCAATCGGGTCTCGTAAGTTTTTTACCTTCGTTTTTTCGACACGTGGAATTTTACGGTAAAACAGGATTACGGTGGATGGTCTTCGATTTACCATCGCTGGAAAGTGGTGCACCATGGTACTGTTCCGTTTCAAATCCATGCACGCATTTGTAAAATCCGTACGGCACTGTTTCGCCATTTCGGACGGATGTTGCACCTTGCACCGTGGATGTTGCACCTTGTAGATATCGATTATTCGGACGGCCATAACTTCTGACTTGTTAAGAGTTATGGGAGACATAACCTGTCAAAACGAAGGCCTCGATGAGTTCTACGGCTTTGACAGCTTTCAGCCGTCAACGGATAGATTAATGCCCAAAAAGGACAACCCGAATCTCAATCAGGTCTCGTAAGTTTTTTACCCTTCATTTTTTCGACACGTGGATTTTTACGGTAAAATGGGATTACCGTGGCCCGTCTTCGACTTCCCATCGCTGGAGAGTGGTGCACCATGGTACTGTTCCGTTTCAAATCCATGCACGCATTTCTAAAAGTCGTACGACACTGTTTTGCCATTTCGGATGGATGTTGCACCTTGCACCGTGGATGTTGCACCCTGTAGATATCGATTATTCGGACGGCCAAAACTTCTGGCTCGTTAAGAGTTACGAGAGCCATAACCTGTCAAAACGAAGGCCTCGATGAGTTCTATGGCTTTGATAGCGTTCAGCCGTCAATGGATAGATTAATGCCCAAAAAGGACAACCCGAATCTCAATCGGGTCTCGTAAGTTTTTTACCCTTCGTTTTTCCGACACGTGGATTTTTATGGTAAAACGGGATTACCGTGGCCCGTCTTCGACTTCCCATCGCCGAAGAGTGGTGCACCATGGTACTGTTCCGTTTCAAATCCATGCACGCATTTCTAAAGGTCGTACGGCACTGTTTCGCCATTTCGGACGGATGTTGCACCTTGCACCGTGGATGTTGCGCCCTGTAGATATCGATTATTCGGACATCCATAACTTCTGGCTCGTTTAGAGTTACGGGACCCATAACCTGTCAAAACGAATGCCTCGATGAGTTCTACGGTTTTGACAGATTTCAGCCGTCAACGGATAGATTAATGCCCAAAAAGGACAACCTGAATCTCAATCGGGTCTCGTAAGTTTTTTACCCTTCGTTTTTTTGACACGTGGATTTTTACGGTAAAACAGGTTTACCGTGGCCCGTCTTCGACTTCCCATCGCTGAAGAGTGGTGCATCATGGTACTGTTCCGTTTCAAATCGATGCACGCATTTCTAAAAGCCGTACGGCACTGTTTCTCCATTTCGGACGGATGTTGCACCTTGCACCGTGGATGTTGCACCTTGTAGATATCGATTATTCGGACGGCCATAACTTCTGGCTCGTTAAGAGTTACGGGAGCCATAACCTGTTAAAACGAAGGCCTCGATGAGTTCTACAGCTTTGACAGCTTTAAGCTGTCAACGGATAGATTAATGCCCAAAAAGGACAACCCGAATCTCAATCTGGTCTCGTAAGTTTTTTATCCTTCGTTTTTTCGACACGTGGATTTCTACGGTAAAACGGGATTACCGTGTCCCGTCTTCGACTTCCCATCGCTGGAGAGTGGTGCACCATGGTAATGTTCCGTTTCAAATCCATGCACGCATTTCTAAAAGTCGTACGGCACTGTTTCGCAATTTCGGACGGATGTTGCACCTTGCACCGTGGATGTTGCACCCTGTAGATATCGATTATTAGGACGGCCATAACTTATGGCTCGTTTAGAGTTACGGGAGCCATAACCTGTCAAAACGAAGGCCTCGATGAGTTCTACGGCTTTGACAGCTTTCATCCTTCAACGAATATATTAATGCCCAAAACGGACAACCCGAATCTCAATCGGGTCTCGTAAGTTTTTTACCCTTCGTTTTTTCGACATGTGGATTTTTACGGAAAAGCGGGATTAGCGTGGCTGGTCTTCGATTTACCATCGCTGGAGAGTGGTGCACCATGGTACTGTTCCGTTTCAAATCCATGCACGCATTTCTAAAAGTCGTACGGCACTCTTTCGCCATTTCGGACGGATGTTGCACCTTGCACCGTGGATGTTGCACCCTGTAGATATCGATTATTCGGACGGCCATAACTTCTGTCTCCTTTAGAGTTACGGGAGCCATAACCTGTCAAAACGAAGGCCTCGATGAGTTCTACGGGTTTGACAGCTTTCAGCCGTCAACGGAATGATTAATGCCCAAAAAGGACAACCCGAATCTCAATCGGGTTTCGTAAGTTTTTTACCCTTCGTTTTTTTGACACGTGGATTTTTACGGTAAAACGGGATTACCGTGGCCTGTCTTCGACTTCCCATCGCTGAAGAGTGGTGCATCATGGTACTGTTCCGTTTCAAATCGATGCACGCATTTCTAAAAGCCGTACGACACTGTTTCTCCATTTCGGACGGATGTTCCACCTTGCACCGTGGATGTTGCACCCTGCAGATATCGATTATTCGGACGGCCATAACTTCTGGCTCGTTAAGAGTTACGGGAGCCATAACCTGTTAAAACGAAGGCCTCGATGAGTTCTACAGCTTTGATAGCTTTCAGCCGTCAACGGATAGATTAATTCCCAAAAAGGACAACCCGAATCTCAATCGGGTCTCGTAAGTTTTTTACCCTTCGTTTTTTCGACACGTGGATTTTTACGGTAAAACAGGATTACCGTGTCCCGTCTTCGACTTCCCATCGCTGGAGAGTGGTGCACCATGGTAATGTTCCGTTTCAAATCCATGCACGCATTTCTAAAAGTCGTACGGCACTGTTTCGCAATTTCGGACGGATGTTGCACCTTGCACCGTGGATGTTGCACCCTATAGATATCGATTATTCGGACGGCCATAACTTATGGCTCGTTTAGAGTTACGGGAGCCATAACCTATCAAAACGAAGTCCTCGATGAGTTCTACGGCTTTGACAGCTTTCATCCTTCAATGAATATATTAATGCCCAAAACGGTCAATCGGGTCTCGTAAGTTTTTTACCCTTCGTTTTTTCAACACGTGGATTTTTACGGCAAAACGGGATTACCGTGGCTGGTCTTCGATTTACCATCGCTGGAGAATGATGCACCATGGTACTGTTCCGTTTCAAATCCATGCACGCATTTCCAAAAGTCGTACGGCACTATTTCGCCATTTCGGACGGATGTTGCACCTTGCACCGTGCATGTTGCACCCTGTAGATATCGATTGTTCGGACGGCCATAACTTCTGTCTCCTTTAGAGTTACGGGAGCCATAACCTGTCAAAACGAACGCCTCGATGAGTTCTATGGCTTTAACAACTTTCAGCCTTCAACGGATATATTAATGCCCAAAAAGGACAACCCGAATCTCAATCGGGTCTCGTAAGTTTTTTACCCTTCGTTTTTTCGACACGTGGATTTTTACGGCAAAACGGGATTACCGTGGCTAGTTTCGATTTACCATCGCTGGAGAGTGGTGCACCATGGTACTGTTCCATTTCAAATCCATGCACGCATATCTAAAAGCCGTACGGCACTGTTTCGTCATTTCGGACGGATGTTGCACCTTGCACCGTGGATGTTGCACCCTGTAGATGTCATTATTCGGACGGCTATAACTTCTGGCTCGTTTCGAGTTACGGGAGCCATAACCTGTCAAAACGAAGGCCTCGATGAGTTCTACGGTTTTGACAGCTTTCAGCCGTCAACGGATAGATTAATGCCCAAAAAGGACAACCCGAATCTCAATCGGGTCTCGTAAGTTTTTTACCCTTCGTTTTTTCGAAACGTGGATTTTTATGGTAAAACGGGATTACCGTGGCCCGTCTTCGACTTCCCATCGCAGGAGAGTGGTGCACCATGGTAATGTTCCATTTTGAATCCATGAGCGCATTTCTAAAAGTCATACGGCACTGTTTCGCCATTTCGGACGGATGTTGCACCCTATAGATATCGATTATTCGGACGGGCATAACTTCTGGCTCGTTTAGAGTTACGGGAGCCATAACCTGTCAAAATGAAGGCCTCGATGAGTTCTATGGCTTTCACAGCTTTCAGCCATCAACGGATATATTAATGCCCAAAAAGGACAACCCGAATATCAATCGGGTCTCGTAAGTTTTTTACCCTTCGTTTTTTCGAGACGTGGATTTTTACGTCAAAACGGGATTACCGTGGCTGGTCTTCGATTTACCATCGCTGGAGAGTGGTGCACCATGGTACTGTTCAGTTTCAAATCCATGCACGCATTTCTAAAAGCCGTACGGCACTGTTTCGTCATTTCGGACGGATGTTGCACCTTGCACCGTGGATGTTGCACCCTGTAGATATCGATTATTCGGACGGCCATAACTTCTGGCTCGTTTAGAGTACGGGAGCCATAACCTGTCAAGACGAAGACCTCGATGAGTTCTATGGCTTTGACAGCTTTTAGCCGTCAATGGATAGATTAATGCCCAAATAGGACAACCCGAATCTCAAACGGGTCTCGTAAGTTTTTACCCTTCGTTTTTTTGACACGTGCATTTTTACGGTAAAACGGGATTACCGTGGCCCATCTTCGACGTCCCATCGCTGAAGAGTGATGCACCATGGTACTGTTCCGTTTCAAATCCATGCACGCATTTCTAAAAGTCGTACGACACTGTTTCGCCATGTCGGACCGATGTTGCACCTTGCACCGTGGATGTTGCACCCTGTAGATATCGATTATTCGGACGGCCATAACTTCTGGCTCGTTAAGAGTTACGGGAGCCATAACCTGTCAAAAAGAAGGCCTCGATGATTTCTACGGCTTGACAGCTTTCAGCCGTCAATGGATAGATTAATGCCCAAAAAGGACAACCAGAATCTCAATCGGGTCTCGTAAGTTTTTTACCCTTCGTTTTTTCGACACGTGGATTTTTACGGTAAAACGGGATTACCGTGGCCCGTCTTCGACTTCCCATCGCTGGAGAGTGGTGCACCATGGTAATGTTCCGTTTTAAATCCATGCACGCATTTCTAAAAGTCATACGGCACTGTTTCGCCATTTCGGACGGATGTTGCACCTTGCACCGTGGATGTTGCACCCTGTAGATATCGATTATTCGGACGGGCATAACTTCCAGCTCGTTTAGAGTTACGGGAGACATTACCTGTCAAAACGAAGGCCTCGATGAGTTCTACGGCTTTGACAGCTTTCAGCCATCAACGGATAAATTAATGCCCAAAAAGGACAGCCCGAATCTCAATTGGGTCTCGTAAGTTTTTTACCCTTCGTTTTTTCGACACGTGGATTTTTACAGCAAAACGGGATTACCGTGGCTGGTCTTCGATTTACCATCGCTGGAGAGAGGTTCCCGTGGTACTGTTCAGTTTCAAATCCATACACGCATTTCTAAAAGCCGTACGGCACTTTTTCGCCATTTTGGACGGATGTTGCACCTTGCACCGTGGATGTTGCACCCTGTAGATATCGATTATTCTGACGGCTATAACTTCTGGCTCGTTTAGAGTTATGGGAGCCTAACCTGTCAAAACGAAGGCCTCGATGAGTTCTACGGTTTTGACAGCTTTCGGCCGTCAACGGATAAATTAATGCCCAAAAAGGACAACCCGAATCTCAATCGGGTCTCGTAAGTTTTTTACCCTTCGTTTTTTCGACACGTGGATTTTTACGGTAAAACGGGATTACCTTGGCCCGTCTTCGACTTCCCATCGCTGGAGAGTGGTGCACCATGGTACTGTTCCGTTTCAAATCCATGCACGCATTTCTAAAAGTCATACGGCACTGTTTCGCCATTTCGGACCGATGTCGCACCTTGCGCCGTGGATGTTGCACCCTGTAGATATCGATTATTCGAACGGCCATAACTTCTGGCTCGTTTAGAATTACGGGAGCCGTAACCTATCAAAACGAAGACCTCGATGAGTTCTACGGCTTTGACAGCTTTCAGCCATCAACGGATAGATTAATGCCCAAAAAGGACAGCCCGAATCTCAATCGGGTCTCGTAAGTTTTTTACCCTTCGTTTTTTCGACACGTGGATTTTTACGGCAAAACGGGACTACGGTGGCAGGTCTTCGATTTACTATCGCTGGAGAGTGGTGCACCATGGTACTGTTCCGTTTCAAATCCATGCACGCATTTCTAAAAGTCGTACGGCACTGTTTCGCCATGTCGGATGGATGTTGCACCTTGCACCGTGGATGTTGCACCCTGTAGATATCGATTATTCGAACGGCCATAACTTCTGGCTCGTTAAGAGTTACGGGAGCCATAACCTGTCAAAACGAAGGCCTCGATGAGTTCTACGACTTGACAGCTTTCAGCCGTCAACGGATAGATTAATGCCCAAAAAGGACAACCAGAATCTCAATCGGGTCTCGTAAGTTTTTTACCCTTCGTTTTTTCGACACGTGGATTTTTACCGTAAAACGGGATTACCGTGGCCCGTGTTCGACTTCCCATCGCTGGAGAGTGGTGCACCATGGTAATGTTCCGTTTTAAATCCATGCACGCATTTCTAAAAGTCATACGGCACTGTTTCGCCGTTTCGGACAGATGTTGCACCTTGCACCGTGGATGTTGCACCCTGTAGATATCGATTATTCGGACGGGCATAACTTCCAGCTCGTTTAGAGTTACGGGAGACATAACCTATCAAAACGAAGGCCTCGATGAGTTCTACGGCTTTGACAGCTTTCAGCCATCAACGGATATATTAATGCCCAAAAAGGACAGCCCGAATCTCAATCGGGTCTCGTAAGTTTTTTACTCTTCGTTTTTTCGACACGTGGATTTTTATGGAAAAACGAGATTACCGTGGCTGGTCTTCGATTTACCATCGCTGGAGAGTGGTGCACCATGGTACTGTTCAGTTTCAAATCCATGCACGCATTTCTAAAAGCCGTATGGCACTTTTTTGCCATTTCGGACGGATGTTGCACCTTGCACCGTGGATGTTGCACCCTTTAGATATCGATTATTCGGACGGCTATAACTTCTGGCTCGTTTAGAGTTACGGGAGCCTAACCTGTCAAAACGAAGGCCTCGATGAGTTCTACGATTTTGATAGCTTTCGGCCGTCAACGGATAGATTAATGCCCAAAAAGGACAACCCGAATCTCAATCGGGTCTCGTAAGTTTTTTACCCTTCGTTTTTTCGACACGTGGATTTTTATGGTAAAACGGGATTACCGTGGCCCGTCTTCAACTTCCCATCGCTGAAGAGTGGTGCACCATGGTACTGTTCCGTTTCAAATCGATGCACTCATTTCTAAAAGTCGTACGGCACTGTTTCTCCATTTCGGACGGATGTTGCACCTTGCACCGTGGAAGTTGCACCCTTTAGATATCGATTATTCGGACGGCCATAACTTCTGGCTCGTTTGGAGTTACGAGAGCCATAACCTGTCAAAATGAAGGCCTCGATGAGTTCTACGGCTTTGACAGCTTTCAGCCGTCAACGGATAGATTATTGCCCAAAAAGGACAACCCGAATCTCAATCGGGTCTCGTAAGTTTTTTACCCTTCGTTTTTTCGACACGTTGACTTTTACGGTAAAACGGGATTACCTTGGCCCATCTTCGACTTCCCATCGCTGGAGTGTGGTGCACCATGGTACTGTTCCGTTTCAAATCCATGCACGCATTTCTAAAAGTCATACGGCACTGTTTCGCCATTTCGGACCGATGTCGCACCTTGCACCGTGGATGTTGCACCCTATAGATATCGATTATTCGAACGGCCATAACTTCTGGCTCGTTTAGAAGTACGGGAGCCATAACCAATCAAAACGAAGACCTCGATGAGTTCTACGGCTTTGATAGCTTTCAGCCGTCAACGGAAAGATTAATGCCCAAAAAGGACAACCCGAATCTCAATCGGGTCTCGTACGTTTTTTACCCTACGTTTTTTCGACACGTGGATTTTTACGGTAAAACGGGATTACCGTGGCACGTCTTCGACTTCCCATCGCTGGAGAGTGGTGCACCATGGTACTGTTCCGTTTCAAATCCATGCACGCATTTCTAAAAGTCATACTGCACTGTTTCGCCATTTCGAACGGATGTTGCACCTCGCACCGTGGATGTTGCACCCTGTAGATATCGATTATTCGGACGGCTATAACTTCTGGCTCGTTTAGAGTTACGGGAGCCAAAACCTGTCAAAACGAAGACCTCGATGATTTTTACGGCTTTGACAGCTTTTAGCCGCCAACGGATAGATTAACGCCCAAAAAGGACAACCCGAATCTCAACCGGGTCTCGTAAGTTTTTTACCCTTCGTTTTTTCGACACGTGGATTTTTACGGTAAAACGGGATTACCGTGGCCCGTCTTCGACTTCCCATCGCTGGAGAGTGATGCACCGTGGTACTGTTCCATTTCAAATTCATGCACGCATTTCTAAAAGTCGTACGGCACTGTTTCGCCATATCGGACGGATGTTGCACCTTGCACCGTGGATGTTGCACCCTATAGATATCGATTATTCGGACAGCCATAACTTCTGGCTCGTTAAGTGTTACGGGAGCCATAACCTGTCAAAACGAAGGCCTCGATGAGTTCTACGGCTTTGACAGCTTTCAGCCGTCAACGGATAGATTAATGCCCAAAAAGGACAACCCGAATCTCAATCGGGTCTCGTAAGTTTTTTACCCTTCGTTTTTTCGACACGTGGATTTTTACGGCAAAACAGGATTACGGTGGATGGTCTTCGATTTACCATCGCTAGAAAGTGGTGCACCATGATACTGTTCCGTTTCAAATCCATGCACGCATTTCTAAAATCCGTACGGCACTGTTTCGCCATTTCGGACGTATGTTGCACCTTACACCGTGGATGTTGCACCCTGTAGATATCGATTATTCGGACGGCCATAAGTTCTGACTTGTTAAGAGTTACGGGAGCCATAACCTGTCAAAACGAAGGCCTCGATGAGTTCTACGGCTTTGACAGCTTTCAGCCGTCAACGGATAGATTAATGCCCAAAAAGGACAACCCGAATCTCAATCACGTCTCGTAAGTTTTTTACCCTTCATTTTTTCGACACGTGGATTTTTACGGTAAAATGGGATTACCGTGGCCCGTCTTCGACTTCCCATCGCTGGAGAGTGGTGCACCATGGTACTGTTCCGTTTCAAATCCATGCACGCTTTTCTAAAAGTCGTACGACACTGTTTTGCCATTTCGGATGGATGTTGCACCTTGCACCGTGGATGTTGCACCCTGTAGATATCGATTATTCGGACGGCCATAACTTCTGGCTCGTTAAGAGTTACGGGAGCCATAACCTGTCAAAACGAAGGCCTCGATGAGTTCTATGGCTTTGATAGCGTTCAGCCGTCAACGGATAGATAAATGCCCAAAAAGGACAACCCGAATCTCAATTGGGTCTCGTAAGTTTTTTACCCTTCGTTTTTTCGACACGTGGATTTTTACGGTAAAACGGGGATTACTTTGCCCCGTCTTTGACTTTCCATCGCTGAAAAGTGGTGCACCATGGTACTGTTCCGTTTCAAATCCATGCACGCATTTCTAAAGGTCGTACGGCACTGTTTCGCCATTTCGGACGGATGTTGCACCTTGCACGTGGATGTTGCACCCTGTAGATATCGATTATTCGGACGGCCATAACTTCTGGCTCGTTTAGAGTTACGGGAGCCATAACCTGTCAAAACGAAGACCTCGATGAGTTCTACGGCTTTGACAGCTTTCAGCCGTCAACGGATAGATTAATGCCCAAAAAGGACAACCCGAATCTCAATCGGGTCTCGTAAGTTTTTTACCCTTCGTTTTTTTGAAACGTGGATTTTTACGGTAAAACGGGATTACCGTGGCCCGTCTTCGACTTCCCATCGCTGATGAGTGGTGCATCATGGTACTGTTCCGTTTCAAATCGATGCACGCATTTCTAAAAGCCGTACGGCATTGATTCTCCATTACGGACGGATGTTGCACCTTGCACCGTGGATGTTGCACCCTGCGGATATCGATTATTCGGACGGCCATAACTTCTGGCTCGTTAAGAGTTACGGGAGCCATAACCTGTTAAAACTAAGGCCTCGATGAGTTCTACTGCTTTGACAGCTTTCAGCCGTCAACGGATAGATTAATGCCCAAAAAGGACAACCCGAATCTCAATCGGGTCTCGTAAGTTTTTTACCCTTCGTTTTTTCGACACGTGGATTTTTACGGTAAAACGGGATTACCGTGTCCCGTCTTCGACTTCCCATCGCTGGAGAGTCGTGCACCATGGTAATGTTCCGTTTCAAATCCATGCACGCATTTCCTAAAGTCGTACGACACTTTTTCGCCATGTCGGATGGATGTTGCACCTTGCACCGTGGATGTTGCACCCTTTAGATATCGATTATTCGGACGACCATAACTTCTGGCTCGTTTAGAGTTACGGGAGCCATAACCTGTCAAAACGAAGGTCTCGATGAGTTCTACGGTTTTGACAGTGTTCAGCCGTCAACGGATAGATTAATGCCCAAAAAGGACAACCCGAATCTCAATCGGGTCTCGTAAGTTTTTTACCCTTCGTTTTTTTGACACGTGGATTTTTACGGTAAAACGAGATTACCGTGGCCCGTCTTCGACTACCCATCGCTGAAGAGTGGTGCATCATGGTACTGTTCGTTTCAAATCGATGCACGCATTTCTAAAAGCCGTACGGCACTGTTTCTCCATTTCGGACGGATGTTGCACCTTGCACCGTGGATGTTGCACCCTGCAGATATCGATTATTCGGACGGCCATAACTTCTGGCTCGTTAAGAGTTACGGGATCCATAACCTGTAAAAACGAAGGCCTCGATGAGTTCTACAGCTTTGACAGCTTTCAGCCGTCAACGGATAGATTAATGCCCAAAAAGGACAACCCGAATCTCAATCGGGTCTCGTAAGTTTTTTACCCTTCGTTTTTTCGACACGTGGATTTTTACGGTAAAACGGGATTACCGTGTCCCGTCTTCGACTTCCCACCGCTGGAGAGTGGTGCACCATGGTAATGTTCCGTTTCAAATCCATGCACGCATTTCTAAAAGTCGTACGTCACTGTTTCGCAATTTCGGACGGATGTTGCACCTTGCACCGTGGATGTTGCACCCTGTAGATATCGATTATTCGGACGGCCATAACTTATGGCTCGTTTAGAGTTACGGGAGCCATAACATGTCCAAACGAAGGCCTCGATGAGTTCTACGGCTTTGACAGCTTTCATCCTTCAACGAATATATTAATGCCCAAAACGGACAACCCGAATCTCAATCGGGTCTCGTAAGTTTTTTACCCTTCGTTTTTTCGACACGTGGATTTTTACGGCAAAACGGGATTACCGTGGCTGGTCTTCGATTTACCATCGCTGGAGAGTGGTGCACCATGGTACTGTTCCTTTTCAAATCCATGCACGCATTTCTAAAAGTCGTACGACACTATTTCGCCATTTCGGACGGATGTTGCACCTTGCACCGTGGATGTTGCACCCTGTAGATATCGATTATTCGGACGGCCACAACTTCTGTCTCCTTTAGAGTTACGGGAGCCATAACCGGTCAAAACGAAGGTCTCGATGAGTTCTACGGCTTTAACAGCTTTCAGCCTTCAACGGATATATTAATGCCCAAAAAGGACAACCCGAATCTCAATCGGGTCTCGTAAGTTTTTTACCCTTCGTTTTTTCGACACGTGGATTTTTACGGCAAAACGGGATTACCGTGGCTGGTTTCGATTTACCATCGCTGGAGAGTGGTGCACCATGGTACTGTTCCATTTCAAATCCATGCACGCATTTCTAAAAGCCGTACGGCACTGTTTCGCCATTTCGGACGGATGTTGCACCTTGCACCGTGGATGTTGCACCCTGTAGATATCATTATTCGGACGGCGATAACTTCTGGCTCGTTTAGAGTTACGGGAGCCATAACCTGTCAAAAGAAGGCCTCGATGAGTTCTATGGCTTTGACAGCTTTAAGCCGTCGACGGATATATTAATGCCCAAAAAGGACAACCCGAATCTCAATCGGGTCTCGTAAGTTTTTTACCCTTCGTTTTTTCGAGACGTGGATTTTTACGGCAAAACGAGATTACCGTGGCTGGTCTTCGATTTACCATCGCTGGAGAGTGGTGCACCATGGTACTGTTCAGTTTCAAATCCATGCACGCATTTCTAAAAACCGTACGGCACAGTTTCGTCATTTCGGACGGATGTTGCACCTTGCACCGTGGATGTTGCACCCTGTAGGTATCGATTATTCGGACGGCCATAACTTCTGGCTCGTTTAGAGTTACGGGAGCCATAACCTGTCAAAACGAAGACCTCGATGAGTTCTACAGCTTTGACAGCTTTCAGCCATCAATGGATAGATTAATGCCCAAAAAGGACAACCCAAATCTCAATCGGGTCTCGTAAGTTTTTTACCCTTCGTTTTTTCGACACGTGCATTTTTACGGTAAAACGGGATTACCGTGGCCCGTCTTCGACTTCCCATCGCTGATGAGTGGTGCATCATGGTACTGTTCCATTTCAAATCGATGCACGCATTTCTAAAAGCCGTACGGCACTGATTCTCCATTTCGGACGGATGTTGCCCCTTGCACCGTGGATGTTGCACCCTGCGGATATCGATTATTCGGACGGCCATAACTTCTGGCTCGTTAAGAGTTACGGGAGCCATAACCTGTCAAAACGAAGGCCTCGATGATTTCTATGGCATTGACTGCTTTCAGCCGTCAACGTATAGATTAATGCCCAAAAAGGACAACCCGAATCTCAATCGGGTCACGTAAGTTTTTTACCCTTCGTTTTTTCGACACGTGGATTTTTACGGTAAAACGGGATTACCGTGGCCCGTATTCGACTTCCCATCGCTGGAGAGTGGTGCACCATGGTACTGTTCCGTTTCCAATCCATGCACGTATTCTAAAAGTCGTACGGCACTGTTTCGCCATTTCGGACGGATGTTGCACCTTGCACCGTGGATGTTGCACCCTGTAGATATCGATTATTCGGACGGCCATAACTTCTGGCTCGTTAAGAGTTACGGGAGCCATAACCTGTCAAAACGAAGGCCTCGATGAGTTCTACGGCTTTGACAGCTTTCAGCCGTCAACGGATAGATTAATGCCCAAAAAGGACAACCCGAATCTCAATCGGGTCTCGTAAGTTTTTTACCCTTCGCTTTTTCGGCACGAGGATTTTTACGGTAAAACGGGATTACTTTTCCCCGTCTTTGACTTCCCATCGCTGAAGAGTGGTGCACCATGGTACTGTTCCCTTTCAAATCCATGCACGCATTTCTAAAGGTCGTACGGCACCGTTTCGCCATTTCGGACGGATGTTGCACCTTGCACCTTGGATGTTGCACCCTGTAGATATCGATTATTCGGACGGCCATAACTTCTGGGTCGTTAAGAGTTACTGGAGCTATAACTTGTCAAAACGAAGGCCTCGATGATTTCAACGGCTTTGATAGCTTTCAGCCGTCAACGGATAGATTAATGCCCAAAAAGGACAACCCGAATCTCTATCGGGTCTCCTAAGTTTTTTACCCTTCGTTTTTTCGACACGTGCATTTTTACGGTAAAACGGGATTACCGTGGCCCGTCTTCGACTTCCCATCGCTAAAGAGTGATGCACATGGTACTGTTCCGTTTCAAATCCATGCACGCATTTCTAAAAGTCGTACGGCAATGTTTCTCCATTTCGGATGGATGTTGCACCTTGCACCGTGGATGTTGCACCCTGTAGATATCGATTATTCGGACGGCCATAACTTTTGGCTCGTTTAGAGTTACGAAAGCCATAACCTGTCAAAACGAACGCCTCGATGAGTTCTACGGCTTTGACAGCTTTCAGCCGTCAACGGATAGATTAATGCCCAAAAAGGACAACCCGAATCTCAATCGGGTCTCGTAAGTTTTTTACCCTTCGTTTTTTCGACACGTGGATTTTTACAATAAAACGGGATTACCATGGCCCGTCTTCGACTTCCCATCGCTGGAGAGTGGTGCACCATGGTACTGTTCCATTTCAAATCCATGCACGTATTTCCAAAAGCCGTACGACACTGTTTCGCCATTTCGGACGGATGTTGCACCGTGCACCGTGGATGTTGCACCCTATACACATCGATTATTCGGACAGCCATAACTTTTGGCTCGTTTAGAGTTACGGGAGCCATAACCTGTCAAAACGAAGACTCGATGAGTTCTACGGCTTTGACACCTTTCAGCCGTCAACGGATAGATTAATGCCCAAAAAGGACAACCCGAATCTCAATCGGGTCTCGTAAGTTTTTTACCCTTCGTTTTTTGACATGTGGATTTTTACGGCAAAACGGGATTACCGTGGCTGGTCTTCGATTTACCATCGCTGGAGAGTGGTGCACCATGGTCCTGTTCCGTTTCAAATCCATGCACGCATTTCTAAAAGCCGTACGGCACTGTTTCGCCATTTCGGATGGATATTGCACCTTGCACCGTGGATGTTGCACCCTGTAGATATCGATTATTCGGACGGCTATAACTTCTGGCTCGTTTAGAGTTACGGGAGCCATAACCTGTCAAAACGAAGGCCTCTATGAGTTCTATGGCTTTGACAGCTTTCAGCCGTCAACGGATAGATTAATGCCCAAAAAGGACAACCCGAATCTCAATCGGGTCTCGTAGGTTTTTTACCCTTCGTTTTTTCGACACGTGGATTTTTACGGTAAAACGGGATTACCGTGGCCCGTCTTCGACTTCCCATCGCTGGAGAGTGGTGCACCATGGTACTGTTCCGTTTCAAATCCATGCACGCATTTCTAAAAGTCGTACGGCACTGTTTCGCCATTTCGGACGGATGTTGCACCTTGCACCGTGGATGTTGCACCCTGTAGATATCGATTATTCGGACGACCATAACTTCTGGCTCGTTTAGAGTTACGGCAGCCATAACCTGTCAAAACGAAGGCCTCGATGAGTTCTACGGCTTTGACAGCTTTCAGCCGTCAATGGATAGATTAATGCCCAAAAAGGACAAACCGAATCTCAATCGGGTCTCGTAAGTTTTTTACCCTTCGTTTCTTTGACACGTGGATTTTTACGGTAAAACGGGATTACCGTGGCCCGTCTTCGACTTCCCATCGCTGAAGAGTGGTGCATCATGGTACTGTTCCGTTTCAAATCGATGCACGCATTTCTAAAATTCGTACGGCACTGTTTCTCCATTTCAGACGGATGTTGCACCTTGAACCGTGGATGTTGCACCCTGTAGATATCGATTATTCGGACGGCCATAACTTCTGGCTCGTTAAGAGTTACGGGAGCCATAACCTATTAAAACGAAGGCCTCGATGAGTTCTACAGCTTTGACATCTTTCAACCGTCAATGGATAGATTAATGCCCAAAAAGAACAACCCGAATCTCAATCGGGTCTCGTAAGTTTTTTACCCTTCGTTTTTTCGACACGTGGATTTTTACGGTAAAACGGGATTACCGTGGCCTGTCTTCGACTTCCCATCGCTAGAGATTGGTGAACCATGGTAATGTTCCGTTTCAAATCCATGCACGCATTTCTAAAAGTCGTACGGCACTGTTTCGCAATTTCGGAGGAATGTTGCACCTTGCACCGTGATGTTGCACCGTGTAGATATCGATTATTCGGACGGCCATAACTAATGGCTCGTTTAGAGTTACGGGAGCCACAACCTGTCAAAACGAAGGCCTCGATGAGTTCTACGGCTTTGACAGCTTTCATCCTTCAACGGATATATTAATGCCCAAAATGGACAACCCGAATCTCAATCGGTTCTCGTATGTTTTTTACCCTTCGTTTTTTCGACACGTGGATTTTTACGGCAAAACGGGATTACCGTTGCTGGTCTTCGATTTACCATCGCTGGAGAGTGGTGCACCACGGTACTGTTCCGTTTCAAATCCATGCACGCATTTCTAAAAGCCGTACGGCACTGTTTCGCCATTTCGGATGGATATTGCACCTTGCACCGTGGATGTTGCACCCTGTAGATATCGATTTTTCGGACGGCTATAACTTCTAGCTCCTTTAGAGTTACGGGAGCCATAACCTGTCAAAACGAAGGCCTCGATGAGTTCTATGGCTTTGACAGCTTTCAGCCGTCAACAGATAGATTAATGCCCAAAAAGGACAACCCGAATCTCAATCGGGTCTCGTAGGTTTTTTACCCTTCGTTTTTTCGACAGGTGGATTTTTACGGTAAAATGGGATTACCGTGGCCCGTCTTCGACTTCCCATCGCTGGAGAGTGGTGCACCATGGTACTGTTCCGTTTCAAATCCATGCACGCATTTCTAAAAGTCGTACGGCACTGTTTCGCCATTTCGGACGGATGTTGCACCTTGCACCGTGGATGTTGCACCCTGTAGATATCGATTATTCGGACGACCGTAACTTCTGGCTCGTTAAGAGTTACGGGGCCATAACCTGTCAAAACGAAGGCCTCGATGAGTTCTACGGCTTTGACAGCTTTCAGCCGTCAACGGATAGATTAATGCCCAAAAAGGACAGCCCGAATCTCAATCAGGTCTCGTAAGTTTTTTACCCTTCGCTTTTTCGACACGTGGATTTTTACGGCAAAACGGGATTACCGTGGCTGGTCTTCGATTTACCATCGCTGGAGAGTGGTGCACCATGGTATTGTTCCGTTTCAAATCCATGCATGCATTTCTAAGAGCCGTACGGCACTGTTTCGCCATTTCGGACGGATGTTGCACCTTGCACCGTGGATGTTGCACCCTATAGATATCGATTATTCGGACGGCTATAACTTATGGCTCGTTTAGATTTACGGGAGCCATAACCTGTCAAAACGAAGGCCTCGATGACTTCTACGGCTATGATAGCTTTCAGCCGTCAACGGATAGATTAATGCCCAAAAAGGACAACCCAAATCTCAATCGGGTCTCGTAAGTTTTTTACCCTTCGTTTTTTCGACACGTGGTTTTTACGGTAAAACGGGATTACCGTGGCCCGTCTTCGACTTCCCACCGCTGGAGAGTGGTGCATCATGGTACTGTTCAATTTCAAATCCATGCACGCATTTCTAAAAGTCGTACGGCACTGTTTCGCCATTTCGGACGGATGTTGCACCTTGCACCGTGGATGTTGCACCCTGTAGATATCGATTATTCGTACGGCCATAACTTCTGGCACGTTAAGAGTTACGGGAGCCATAACCTGTCAAAACGAAGGCCTCGATGAGTTCTACGGCTTTGATAGCTTTCAGCCGTCAGAGATAGATTAATGTCCAAAAAGGACAACCCGAATCTCAATCGGGTCCCGTAAGCTTTTTACCCTTCGTTTTTTCGACACGTGGATTTTTACAGTAAAACGGTATTACTTTTCCCCGTCTTTGACTTCCCATCGCTGAAGAGTGGCGCACCATGGTACTGTTCCGTTTCAAATCCACGCACGCATTTCTAAAGGTCGTACGGCACTATTTCGCCATTTCGGACGGATGTTGCACCTTGCACCGTGGATGTTGCACCCTGTAGATATCGATTATTCGGACGGCCATAACTTTTGGCTCGTTAAGAGTTACAGGAGCCATAACCTGTCAAAACGAAGGAATCGATGAGTTCTACGGCTTTGACAACTTTCAGCCGTCAACGTATAGATTAATGCCCAAAAAGGACAACCCGAATCTCAATCCGGTCTCGTAAGTTTTTCACCCTTCGTTTTTTCGACACGTGCATTTTTACGGTAAAACGGGATTACCGTGGCCAGTTTTCGACTTCCCATCGCTGAAGAGTGATGCACCATGGTACTGTTCCATTTCAAATCCATGCACGCATTTCTAAAAGTCGTACGACACTGTTTCTCCATTTCGGACGGATGTTGCGCCTTGCACCGTGGATTTTGCACCCTGTAGATATCGATTATTCGGACGGCCATAACTTCTGGCTCGTTAAGAGTTAAAGGAGTCATAACCTGTCAAAAGGAAGGCCTCGATGAGTTCTATGGCTTTGACAGCATTCAGTCGTCAACGGATAGATTAATGCCCAAAAAGGACAACACGAATCTCAATCGGGTCTCGTAAGTTTTTTACCCTTCGTTTTTTTGACACGTGGATTTTTACGGTAAAACGGGATTACCGTGTCCCGTCTTCGACTTCCCACCGCTGGAGAGTGGTGCACCATGGTAATGTTCCGTTTCAAATCCATGCACGCGTTTCTAAAAGTCGTACGTCACTGTTTCGCAATTTCGGACGGATGTTGCACCTTGCACCGTGGATGTTGCACCCTGTAGATATCGATTATTCGGACGGCCATAACTTATGGCTCGTTTAGAGTTACGGAAACCATAACATGTCCAAACGAAGGCCTCGATGAGTTCTACGGCTTTGACAGCTTTCATCCTTCAACGAATATATTAATGCCCAAAACGGACAACCCGAATCTCAATCGGGTCTCGTAAGTTTTTTACCCTTCGTTTTTTCGACACGTGGATTTTTACGGCAAAACGGGATTACCGTGGCTGGTCTTCGATTTACCATCGCTGGAGAGTGGTGCACCATGGTACTGTTCCGTTTCAAATCCATGCACGCATTTCTAAAAGTCGTACGACACTATTTCGCCATTTCGGACGGATGTTGCACCTTGCACCGTGGATGTTGCACCCTGTAGATATCGATTATTCGGACGGCCACAACTTCTGTCTCCTTTAGAGTTACGGGAGCCATAACCGGTCAAAACGAAGGCCTCGATGAGTTCTACGGCTTTAACAGCTTTCAGCCTTCAACGGATATATTAATGCCCAAAAAGGACAACCCGAATCTCAATCGGGTCTCGTAAGTTTTTTACCCTTCGTTTTTTCGACACGTGGATTTTTACGGCAAAACGGGATTACCGTGGCTGGTTTCGATTTACCATCGCTGGAGAGTGGTGCACCATGGTACTGTTCCATTTCAAATCCATGCACGCATTTCTAAAAGCCGTACGGCACTGTTTCGCCATTTCGGACGGATGTTGCACCTTGCACCGTGGATGTTGCACCTTGTAGATATAATTATTCGGACGGCTATAACTTCTGGCTCGTTTAGAGTTACGGGAGCCATAACCTGTCAAAATGAAGGCCTCGATGAGTTCTATGGCTTTGACTGCTTTAAGCCGTCGACGGATATATTAATGCCCAAAAAGGACAACCCGAATCTCAATCGGGTCTCGTAAGTTTTTTACCCTTCGTTTTTTCGAGACGTGGATTTTTACGGCAAAACGGGATTACCGTGGCTGGTCTTCGATTTACCATCGCTGGAGAGTGGTGCACCATGGTACTGTTCAGTTTCAAATCCATGCACGCATTTCTAAAAACCGTACGGCACAGTTTCGTCATTTCGGACGGATGTTGCACCTTGCACCGTGGATGTTGCACCCTGTAGGTATCGATTATTCGGACGGCCATAACTTCTGGCTCGTTTAGAGTTACGGGAGCCATAACCTGTCAAAACGAAGACCTCGATGAGTTCTACAGCTTTGACAGCTTTCAGCCATCAATGGGTAGATTAATGCCCAAAAAGGACAACCCAAATCTCAATCGGGTCTCGTAAGTTTTTTACCCTACGTTTTTTCGACACGTGCATTTTTACGGTAAAATGGAATTACCGTGGCCCGTCTTCGACTTCCCATCGCTGATGAGTGGTGCATCATGGTACTGTTCCATTTCAAATCGATGCACGCATTTCTAAAAGCCGTACGGCACTGATTCTCCATTTCGGACGGATGTTGCCCCTTGCACCGTGGATGTTGCACCCTGCGGATATCGATTATTCGGACGGCCATAACTTCTGGCTCGTTAAGAGTTACGGGAGCCATAACCTGTCAAAATGAAGGCCTCGATGATTTCTATGGCATTGACAGCTTTCAGCCGTCAACGTATAGATTAATGCCCAAAAAGGACAACCCGAATCTCAATCGGGTCACGTAAGTTTTTTACCCTTCGTTTTTTCGACACGTGGATTTTTACGGTAAAACGGGATTACCGTGGCCCGTCTTCGACTTCCCATCGCTGGAGAGTGGTGCACCATGGTACTGTTCCGTGTCAAATCCATGCACGCATTCTAAAAGTCGTACGGCACTGTTTCGCCATTTCGGACGGATGTTGCACCTTGCACCGTGGATGTTGCACCCTGTAGATATCGATTATTCGGACGGCCATAACTTCTGGCTCGTTAAGAGTTACGGGAGCCATAACCTGTCAATACGAAGGCCTCGATGAGTTCTACGGCTTTGACAGCTTTCAGCCGTCAACGGATAGATTAATGCCCAAAAAGGACAACCCGAATCTCAATCGGGTCTCGTAAGTTTTTTACCCTTCGCTTTTTCGACACGAGGATTTTTACGGTAAAACGGGATTACTTTTCCCCGTCTTTGACTTCCCATCGCTGAAGAGTGGTGCACCATGGTACTGTTCCCTTTCAAATCCATGCACGCATTTCTAAAGGTCGTACGGCACTGTTTCGCCATTTCGGACGGATGTTGCACCTTGCACCTTGGATCTTGCACCCTGTAGATATCGATTATTCGGACGGCCATAACTTCTGGGTCGTTAAGAGTTACTGGAGCTATAACTTGTCAAAACGAAGGCCTCGATGATTTCAACGGCTTTGATAGCTTTCAGCCGTCAACGGATAGATTAATGCCCAAAAAGGACAATCCGAATCTCTATCGGGTCTCCTAAGTTTTTTACCCTTCGTTTTTTCGACACGTGCATTTTTACGGTAAAACGGGATTACCGTGGCCCGTCTTCGACTTCCCATCGCTGAAGAGTGATGCACATGGTACTGTTCCGTTTCAAATCCATGCACGCATTTCTAAAAGTCGTACGGCAACGTTTCTCCATTTCGGATGGATGTTGCACCTTGCACCGTGGATGTTGCACCCTGTAGATATCGATTATTCGGACGGCCATAACTTTTGGCTCGTTTAGAGTTACGAAAGCCATAACCTGTCAAAACGAACGCCTCGATGAGTTCTACGGCTTTGACAGCTTTCAGCCGTCAACGGATAGATTAATGCCCAAAAAGGACAACCCGAATCTCAATCGGGTCTCGTAAGTTTTTTACCCTTCGTTTTTTCGACACGTGGATTTTTACGGTAAAATGGGATTACCATGGCCCGTCTTCGACTTCCCATCGCTGGAGAGTGGTGCACCATGGTACTGTTCCATTTCAAATCCATGCACGTATTTCCAAAAGCCGTACGACACTGTTTCGCCATTTCGGACGGATGTTGCACCGTGCACCGTGGATGTTGCACCCTATAGACATCGATTATTCGGACAGCCATAACTTCTGGCTCGTTTAGAGTTACGGGAGCCATAACCTGTCAAAACGAAGACTCGATGAGTTCTACGGCTTTGACACCTTTCAGCCGTCAACGGATAGATTAATGCCCAAAAAGGACAACCCGAATCTCAATCGGGTCTCGTAAGTTTTTTACCCTTCGTTTTTTGACATGTGGATTTTTACGGCAAAACGGGATTACCGTGGCTGGTCTTCGATTTACCATCGCTGGAGAGTGGTGCACCATGGTCCTGTTCCGTTTCAAATCCATGCACGCATTTCTAAAAGCCGTACGGCACTGTTTCGCCATTTCGGATGGATATTGCACCTTGCACCGTGGATGTTGCACCCTGTAGATATCGATTATTCGGACGGCTATAACTTCTGGCTCGTTTAGAGTTACGGGAGCCATAACCTGTCAAAACGAAGGCCTCTATGAGTTCTACGGCTTTGAAAGCTTTCAGCCGTCAACGGATAGATTAATGCCCAAAAAGGACAACCCGAATCTCAATCGGGTCTCGTAGGTTTTTTACCCTTCGTTTTTTCGACACGTGGATTTTTACGGTAAAACGGGATTACCGTGGCCCGTCTTCGACTTCCCATCGCTGGAGAGTGGTGCACCATGGTACTGTTCCATTTCAAATCCATGCACGCATTTCTAAAAGTCGTACGGCACTGTTTCGCCATTTCGGACGGATGTTGCACCTTGCACCGTGGATGTTGCACCCTGTAGATATCGATTATTCGGACGACCATAACTTCTGGCTCGTTTAGAGTTACGGCAGCCATAACCTGTCAAAACGAAGGCCTCGATGAGTTCTACGGCTTTGACAGCTTTCAGCCGTCAATGGATAGATTAATGCCCAAAAAGGACAAACCGAATCTCAATCGGGTCTCGTAAGTTTTTTACCCTTCGTTTCTTTGACACGTGGATTTTTACGGTAAAACGGGATTACCGTGGCCCGTCTTCGACTTCCCATCGCTGAAGAGTGGTGCATCATGGTACTGTTCCGTTTCAAATCGATGCACGCATTTCTAAAATTCGTACGGCACTGTTTCTCCATTTCAGACGGATGTTGCACCTTGAACCGTGGATGTTGCACCCTGTAGATATCGATTATTCGGACGGCCATAACTTCTGGCTCGTTAAGAGTTACGGGAGCCATAACCTATTAAAACGAAGGCCTCGATGAGTTCTACAGCTTTGACAGCTTTCAACCGTCAATGGATAGATTAATGCCCAAAAAGAACAACCCGAATCTCAATCGGGTCTCGTAAGTTTTTTACCCTTCGTTTTTTCGACACGTGGATTTTTACGGTAAAATGGGATTACCGTGGCCTGTCTTCGACTTCCCATCGCTAGAGATTGGTGAACCATGGTAATGTTCCGTTTCAAATCCATGCACGCATTTCTAAAAGTCGTACGGCACTGTTTCGCAATTTCGGACGAATGTTGCACCTTGCACCGTGATGTTGCACCGTGTAGATATCGATTATTCGGACGGCCATAACTAATGGCTCGTTTAGAGTTACGGGAGCCACAACCTGTCAAAACGAAGGCCTCGATGAGTTCTACGGCTTTGACTGCTTTCATCCTTCAACGGATATATTAATGCCCAAAATGGACAACCCGAATCTCAATCGGTTCTCGTATGTTTTTTACCCTTCGTTTTTTCGACACGTGGATTTTTACGGCAAAACGGGATTACCGTTGCTGGTCTTCGATTTACCATCGCTGGAGAGTGGTGCACCATGGTACTGTTCTGTTTCAAATCCATGCACGCATTTCTAAAAGCCGTACGGCACTGTTTCGCCATTTCGGATGGATATTGCACCTTGCACCGTGGATGTTGCACCCTGTAGATATCGATTTTTCGGACGGCTATAACTTCTAGCTCCTTTAGAGTTACGGGAGCCATAACCTGTCAAAACGAAGGCCTCGATGAGTTCTATGGCTTTGACAGCTTTCAGCCGTCAACGGATAGATTAATGCCCAAAAAGGACAACCCGAATCTCAATCGGGTCTCGTAGGTTTTTTACCCTTCGTTTTTTCGACAGGTGGATTTTTACGGTAAAATGGGATTACCGTGGCCCGTCTTCGACTTCCCATCGCTGGAGAGTGGTGCACCATGGTACTGTTCCGTTTCAAATCCATGCACGCATTTCTAAAAGTCGTACGGCACTGTTTCGCCATTTCGGACGGATGTTGCACCTTGCACCGTGGATGTTGCACCCTGTAGATATCGATTATTCGGACGACCGTAACTTCTGGCTCGTTAAGAGTTACGGGGCCATAACCTGTCAAAACGAAGGCCTCGATGAGTTCTACGGCTTTGACAGCTTTCAGCCGTCAACGGATAGATTAATGCCCAAAAAGGACAGCCCGAATCTCAATCAGGTCTCGTAAGTTTTTTACCCTTCGCTTTTTCGACACGTGGATTTTTACGGCAAAACGGGATTACCGTGGCTGGTCTTCGATTTAACATCGCTGGAGAGTGGTGCACCATGGTATTGTTCCGTTTCAAATCCATGCATGCATTTCTAAGAGCCGTACGGCACTGTTTCGCCATTTCGGACGGATGTTGCACCTTGCACCGTGGATGTTGCACCCTATAGATATCGATTATTCGGACGGCTATAACTTATGGCTCGTTTAGATTTACGGGAGCCATAACCTGTCAAAACGAAGGCCTCGATGAGTTCTACGGCTATGATAGCTTTCAGCCGTCAACGGATAGATTAATGCCCAAAAAGGACAACCCAAATCTCAATCGGGTCTCGTAAGTTTTTTACCCTTCGTTTTTTCGACACGTGGTTTTTAAGGTAAAACGGGATTACCGTGGCCCGTCTTCGACTTCCCATCGCTGGAGAGTGGTGCATCATGGTACTGTTCAATTTCAAATCCATGCACGCATTTCTAAAAGTCGTACGGCACTGTTTCGCCATTTCGGACGGATGTTGCACCTTGCACCGTGGATGTTGCACCCTGTAGATATCGATTATTCGTACGGCCATAACTTCTGGCACGTTAAGAGTTACGGGAGCCATAACCTGTCAAAACGAAGGCCTCGATGAGTTCTACGGCTTTGATAGCTTTCAGCCGTCAGAGATAGATTAATGTCCAAAAAGGACAACCCGAATCTCAATCGGGTCCCGTAAGTTTTTTACCCTTCGTTTTTTCGACACGTGGATTTTTACAGTAAAACGGTATTACTTTTCCCCGTCTTTGACTTCCCATCGCTGAAGAGTGGCGCACCATGGTACTGTTCCGTTTCAAATCCACGCACGCATTTCTAAAGGTCGTACGGCACTATTTCGCCATTTCGGACGGATGTTGCACCTTGCACCGTGGATGTTGCACCCTGTAGATATCGATTATTCGGACGGCCATAACTTTTGGCTCGTTAAGAGTTACAGGAGCCATAACCTGTCAAAACGAAGGAATCGATGAGTTCTACGGCTTTGACAACTTTCAGCCGTCAACGTATAGATTAATGCCCAAAAAGGACAACCCGAATCTCGATCCGGTCTCGTAAGTTTTTCACCCTTCGTTTTTTCGACACGTGCATTTTTACGGTAAAACGGGATTACCGTGGCCCGTTTTCGACTTCCCATCGCTGAAGAGTGATGCACCATGGTACCGTTCCATTTCAAATCCATGCACGCATTTCTAAAAGTCGTACGACACTGTTTCTCCATTTCGGACGGATGTTGCGCCTTGCACCGTGGATTTTGCACCCTGTAGATATCGATTATTCGGACGGCCATAACTTCTGGCTCGTTAAGAGTTAAAGGAGTCATAACCTGTCAAAAGGAAGGCCTCGATGAGTTCTATGGCTTTGACAGCATTCAGTCGTCAACGGATAGATTAATGCCCAAAAAGGACAACACGAATCTCAATCGGGTCTCGTAAGTTTTTTACCCTTCGTTTTTTTGACACGTGGATTTTTACGGTAAAACGGGATTACCGTGTCCCGTCTTCGACTTCCCACCGCTGGAGAGTGGTGCACCATGGTAATGTTCCGTTTCAAATCCATGCACGCGTTTCTAAAAGTCGTACGTCACTGTTTCGCAATTTCGGACGGATGTTGCACCTTGCACCGTGGATGTTGCACCCTGTAGATATCGATTATTCGGACGGCCATAACTTATGGCTCGTTTAGAGTTACGGGAACCATAACATGTCCAAACGAAGGCCTCGATGAGTTCTACGGCTTTGACAGCTTTCATCCTTCAACGAATATATTAATGCCCAAAACGGACAACCCGAATCTCAATCGGGTCTCGTAAGTTTTTTACCCTTCGTTTTTTCGACACGTGGATTTTTACGGCAAAACGGGATTACCGTGGCTGGTCTTCGATTTACCATCGCTGGAGAGTGGTGCACCATGGTACTGTTCCGTTTCAAATCCATGCACGCATTTCTAAAAGTCGTACGACACTATTTCGCCATTTCGGACGGATGTTGCACCTTGCACCGTGGATGTTGCACCCTGTAGATATCGATTATTCGGACGGCCACAACTTCTGTCTCCTTTAGAGTTACGGGAGCCATAACCGGTCAAAACGAAGGCCTCGATGAGTTCTACGGCTTTAACAGCTTTCAGCCTTCAACGGATATATTAATGCCCAAAAAGGACAACCCGAATCTCAATCGGGTCTCGTAAGTTTTTTACCCTTCGTTTTTTCGACACGTGGATTTTTACGGCAAAACGGGATTACCGTGGCTGGTTTCGATTTACCATCGCTGGAGAGTGGTGCACCATGGTACTGTTCCATTTCAAATCCATGCACGCATTTCTAAAAGCCGTACGGCACTGTTTCGCCATTTCGGACGGATGTTGCACCTTGCACCGTGGATGTTGCACCCTGTAGATATCATTATTCGGACGGCTATAACTTCTGGCTCGTTTAGAGTTACGGGAGCCATAACCTGTCAAAATGAAGGCCTCGATGAGTTCTATGGCTTTGACTGCTTTAAGCCGTCGACGGATATATTAATGCCCAAAAAGGACAACCCGAATCTCAATCGGGTCTCGTAAGTTTTTTACCCTTCGTTTTTTCGAGACGTGGATTTTTACGGCAAAACGGGATTACCGTGGCTGGTCTTCGATTTACCATCGCTGGAGAGTGGTGCACCATGGTACTGTTCAGTTTCAAATCCATGCACGCATTTCTAAAAACCGTACGGCACAGTTTCGTCATTTCGGACGGATGTTGCACCTTGCACCGTGGATGTTGCACCCTGTAGGTATCGATTATTCGGACGGCCATAACTTCTGGCTCGTTTAGAGTTACGGGAGCCATAACCTGTCAAAACGAAGACCTCGATGAGTTCTACAGCTTTGACAGCTTTCAGCCATCAATGGATAGATTAATGCCCAAAAAGGACAACCCAAATCTCAATCGGGTCTCGTAAGTTTTTTACCCTACGTTTTTTCGACACGTGCATTTTTACGGTAAAACGGGATTACCGTGGCCCGTCTTCGACTTCCCATCGCTGATGAGTGGTGCATCATGGTACTGTTCCATTTCAAATCGATGCACGCATTTCTAAAAGCCGTACGGCACTGATTCTCCATTTCGGACGGATGTTGCCCCTTGCACCGTGGATGTTGCACCCTGCGGATATCGATTATTCGGACGGCCATAACTTCTGGCTCGTTGAGAGTTACGGGAGCCATAACCTGTCAAAATGAAGGCCTCGATGATTTCTATGGCATTGACAGCTTTCAGCCGTCAACGTATAGATTAATGCCCAAAAAGGACAACCCGAATCTCAATCGGGTCACGTAAGTTTTTTACCCTTCGTTTTTTCGACACGTGGATTTTTACGGTAAAACGGGATTACCGTGGCCCGTCTTCGACTTCCCATCGCTGGAGAGTGGTGCACCATGGTACTGTTCCGTTTCAAATCCATGCACGCATTCTAAAAGTCGTACGGCGCTGTTTCGCCATTTCGGACGGATGTTGCACCTTGCACCGTGGATGTTGCACCCTGTAGATATCGATTATTCGGACGGCCATAACTTCTGGCTCGTTAAGAGTTACGGGAGCCATAACCTGTTAATACGAAGGCCTCGATGAGTTCTACGGCTTTGACAGCTTTCAGCCGTCAACGGATAGATTAATGCCCAAAAAGGACAACCCGAATCTCAATCGGGTCTCGTAAGTTTTTTACCCTTCGCTTTTTCGACACGAGGATTTTTACGGTAAAACGGGATTACTTTTCCCCGTCTTTGACTTCCCATCGCTGAAGAGTGGTGCACCATGGTACTGTTCCCTTTCAAATCCATGCACGCATTTCTAAAGGTCGTACGGCACTGTTTCGCCATTTCGGACGGATGTTGCACCTTGCACCTTGGATGTTGCACCCTGTAGATATCGATTATTCGGACGGCCATAACTTCTGGGTCGTTAAGAGTTACTGGAGCTATAACTTGTCAAAACGAAGGCCTCGATGATTTCAACGGCTTTGATAGCTTTCAGCCGTCAACGGATAGATTAATGCCCAAAAAGGACAATCCGAATCTCTATCGGGTCTCCTAAGTTTTTTACCCTTCGTTTTTTCGACACGTGCATTTTTACGGTAAAACGGGATTACCGTGGCCCGTCTTCGACTTCCCATCGCTGAAGAGTGATGCACATGGTACTGTTCCGTTTCAAATCCATGCACGCATTTCTAAAAGTCGTACGGCAATGTTTCTCCATTTCGGATGGATGTTGCACCTTGCACCGTGGATGTTGCACCCTGTAGATATCGATTATTCGGACGGCCATAACTTTTGGCTCGTTTAGAGTTACGAAAGCCATAACCTGTCAAAACGAACGCCTCGATGAGTTCTACGGCTTTGACAGATTTCAGCCGTCAACGGATAGATTAATGCCCAAAAAGGACAACCCGAATCTCAATCGGGTCTCGTAAGTTTTTTACCCTTCGTTTTTTCGACACGTGGATTTTTACGGTAAAACGGGATTACCATGGCCCGTCTTCGACTTCCCATCGCTGGAGAGTGGTGCACTGTGACGACCGCCCATGACTCCCGCACCAAATCAAGGAAATAATGCGCTAAAAGGTGTGCCAGGCAGCCATGGACGATAGTCAGGGTAAAACAAAACAGAAGAATCTCTATCGCATAACTCACAGCGCATGGATAAAATACAATAGAGAAATATAATATAGTGAAGCTCCATAGAACAGAACATCATCATATAAGCATCACAGTAGTTTCATACAATCATCTACTCAAATCCATACATGAAAGCCTCACTACAAATCACTCAACCAAATACAGCAGCGGATACCCAGTACATATAGTAAGAAAACTAATATGCAAAGCCTCCTGCTCGTCTTCGTCATCTTTAGCGTAGAACTCCTAGCACAGCACCTGTCACCTGCTACCTAGTCTGCCCATCCCGACATGGATGAACAGCCCAAGGTAATAAGAGGAGACATAAAACCTTGAGTCAGACAAAGTCTTAGTGAGCAGTAAATCAACTATCAAGCATAGCAAAAGAGCATAAAGGATAAAAGGAATAGGAACCAAACCATCCCACTCCACCTCTTTCTACAGTGATAGCCCCAGACATACACTAAGGAGAAGCAAGCATAACAACATAGACAATTAAGGTAAAGCGAATACCACTCGAGTCAAGGACGATGTTTTCCAAATACAAACCCCCAAGGCCTAAACCAAGATCAGATAAGCACCCAGAAAACACCGCTCTTGAAGCCGAATGATAATACAACCAAACATCCATGACTCTGGCTATCACTGTTATCCTTGCCTCGATTTCACCGTTAGTTGAATGACCATCTGTCAAGGGCTAATGGTAACCCCGGTTCTAACCATAACTCCGCACACTGCCTTGTGCCTAGGACTTATCTACTTTGCCCAGAGTACTCAACTACCTACCTGTAGTCTTTTGGGTGTCCCGACTACCTACCTGTAGTCGTTATGGGCGCCCCATGTACTCTTGCTTTTGAGCATGCTAGAACCTTCAACAACGACGAGATCCAAGCCTCCTAGCCATCCTTCTTGACGACTATCCTCATACAAGCTCAAGCTACCTCTTGAACAATCCATTATCAACCAACTTGAACTACTCTTCAAGTTATCAACATGCTTGGAATGATCCCTGCTTGGATTAAGCCAAGACTCACATCATACTTCGCTTCATCGCATCAAAGCAAAGTCTCAACTCAACAACATGGTTTGCCTCATCAAATCATGGCAAAGTCCCATCTCAACATCATCCAATCTATACATATGAGCTTCAACATCCGCTACATATGCCTTAAGCAGCTTTCACCATTCAAGAGCCTTCTTCCATAGCTTTTGAATCCTCTTCCATCCTCTTGTTCCAAATCAACTACTAGCTAACTTGGAAACAATCAAATCAATCATACATTCAAATAATCAATCATTCAAACAAGATCTATTAAGCAATTTAAGCAATATCAACTATAATGGCAATTTCGTAAATAAACGAGCAAAAGTCCAACATATGTGAAATCATGGTTTTTAGCATAGATCTATCAATTATAAAACATGGGTTTTGTCTCTAATGCTTATTAAACAAACTTGCATAAGTAAACATCTTCAAAAACCATGGATCTAGACTTAGATCTAAGAAAAATGCATGAAATCTCTAACTTTAACACCCAAACATGCCACCAATCCAATATACTCCTTTGGATCCGCGTGAGAGATAACTACCACTCACCAAATCACCAAAACAACCTAAAATCAATCAACTTCAGATCTGGACAGCAAGGACTTGAGCTTGATCCGGAGAAATTTCACTTGAAACGGTGAAATCTAGCTTCTTCGGATGAAAATCTTCAACTTTGGCTCTTGATCTTTGATCTTGATCTTCAATCTTCAATGGATGTTAGCACTTGATAGAAGTAGAGAAAGAAGTGAAGAAAATACTGAAGTCGAGTTCCAAAATGGCAGCACTTCGTCGCTTCGAAATCCGGTGCCAAAAAGTGAGCCAAACCCCTCTATTTATAGGCTGGAATCCCCCTTAACTCGGCCAACTTCTTAACTCGGAGCTCGCTATTAGGTCGTCCCCGACTCATCCTTGCCGACTCATCCTTGCCGACTCACGACCTAAGCGACCCCATACGACCCAACACTCTGCCAACCTATACGACTCAACTACACAACACATACAGGGTTACACGACCTAGTTCCTGCCGACCTAAGCCAAAGCCTTATCCCGACCTAACACGTATGCACGACTCAAAGGCCTAAGTCCCCAACGACTTATCTACTAAGTCGGCCCACCGACCTAACAACACAAGGGATAACGTACTCTACCGACCCAATCCCTGAGTCGCCCCACGACTCATCTCCAAGCCTAACCGAGACAACAACCTAGCTACACAACGGCTCTACGACTCAACGCTTCAATCAAACACGGCCGACTCAACCCTTTGCCGACTCAAGCCAACGACTCAACAACACGCTAACTCGGCCATACGAGTTAACTTTTAAGCCGGCCTCCTATGAGTCGTAACCCGTACACGACTCATCCCTTGACCCCTATCTCGCCTCTCATCTTAAGTCGGTAACCCCTATGCCGTTCTAACTCTTAACTCGGTCCAAATCCCTATCCAGTTAACTCCTATAGCTCGGCCCCTACCTTAGGTCGGCCATACGACCTAAACTTCCTTAGGTCGGTTATGCGACCTAGACTCAACTCGGCAACTCTAGACTCAGTCACGAGTTAACTCCATAACTCGTTCCAACTTATGAGTCGGTCACGACTCAATACTCCAACACACGAGTTACTCTCCATATGACTCAGGCTAGAGACAACACAAACAACACTAACAACCTGTAAATTCTACGATTTATCGACACGTAAAAATACGGGTCGTTACATGCACCATGGTACTGTTCCATTTCAAATCCATGCACGTATTTCCAAAAGCCGTACGACACTGTTTCGCCATTTCGGACGGATGTTGCACCGTGCACCGTGGATGTTGCACCCTATAGACATCGATTATTCGGACAGCCATAACTTCTGGCTCGTTTAGAGTTACGGGAGCCATAACCTGTCAAAACGAAGACTCGATGAGTTCTACGGCTTTGACACCTTTCAGCCGTCAACGGATAGATTAATGCCCAAAAAGGACAACCCGAATCTCAATCGGGTCTCGTAAGTTTTTTACCCTTCGTTTTTTGACATGTGGATTTTTACGGCAAAACGGGATTACCGTGGCTGGTCTTCGATTTACCATCGCTGGAGAGTGGTGCACCATGGTCCTGTTCCGTTTCAAATCCATGCACGCATTTCTAAAAGCCGTACGGCACTGTTTCGCCATTTCGGATGGATATTGCACCTTGCACCGTGGATGTTGCACCCTGTAGATATCGATTATTCGGACGGCTATAACTTCTGGCTCGTTTAGAGTTACGGGAGCCATAACCTGTCAAAACGAAGGCCTCTATGAGTTCTACGGCTTTGAAAGCTTTCAGCCGTCAACGGATAGATTAATGCCCAAAAAGGACAACCCGAATCTCAATCGGGTCTCGTAGGTTTTTTACCCTTCGTTTTTTCGACACGTGGATTTTTACGGTAAAACGGGATTACCGTGGCCCGTCTTCGACTTCCCATCGCTGGAGAGTGGTGCACCATGGTACTGTTCCGTTTCAAATCCATGCACGCATTTCTAAAAGTCGTACGGCACTGTTTCACCATTTCGGACGGATGTTGCACCTTGCACCGTGGATGTTGCACCCTGTAGATATCGATTATTCGGACGACCATAACTTCTGGCTCGTTTAGAGTTACGGCAGCCATAACCTGTCAAAACGAAGGCCTCGATGAGTTCTACGGCTTTGATGGCTTTCAGCCGTCAATGGATAGATTAATGCCCAAAAAGGACAAACCGAATCTCAATCGGGTCTCGTAAGTTTTTTACCCTTCGTTTCTTTGACACGTGGATTTTTACGGTAAAACGGGATTACCGTGGCCCGTCTTCGACTTCCCATCGCTGAAGAGTGGTGCATCATGGTACTGTTCCGTTTCAAATCGATGCACGCATTTCTAAAATTCGTACGGCACTGTTTCTCCATTTCAGACGGATGTTGCACCTTGAACCGTGGATGTTGCACCCTGTAGATATCGATTATTCGGACGGCCATAACTTCTGGCTCGTTAAGAGTTACGGGAGCCATAACCTGTTAAAACGAAGGCCTCGATGAGTTCTACAACTTTGACAGCTTTCAACCGTCAATGGACAGATTAATGCCCAAAAAGAACAACCCGAATCTCAATCGGGTCTCGTAAGTTTTTTACCCTTCGTTTTTTCGACACGTGGATTTTTACGGTAAAATGGGATTACCGTGGCCTGTCTTCGACTTCCCATCGCTAGAGATTGGTGAACCATGGTAATGTTCCGTTTCAAATCCATGCACGCATTTCTAAAAGTCGTACGGCACTGTTTCACAATTTCGGACGAATGTTGCACCTTGCACCGTGATGTTGCACCCTGTAGATATCGATTATTCGGACGGCCATAACTTATGGCTCGTTTAGAGTTACGGGAGCCACAACCTGTCAAAACGAAGGCCTCGATGAGTTCTACGGCTTTGACAGCTTTCATCCTTCAACGGATATATTAATGCCCAAAATGGACAACCCGAATCTCAATCGGTTCTCGTATGTTTTTTACCCTTCGTTTTTTCGACACGTGGATTTTTACGGCAAAACGGGATTACCGTTGCTGGTCTTCGATTTACCATCGCTGGAGAGTGGTGCACCATGGTACTGTTCCGTTTCAAATCCATGCACGCATTTCTAAAAGCCGTACGGCACTGTTTCGCCATTTCGGATGGATATTGCACCTTGCACCGTGGATGTTGCACCCTGTAGATATCGATTTTTCGGACGGCTATAACTTCTAGCTCCTTTAGAGTTACGGGAGCCATAACCTGTCAAAACGAAGGCCTCGATGAGTTCTACGGCTTTGACAGCTTTCAGCCGTCAACGGATAGATTAATTCCCAAAAAGGACAACCCGAATCTCAATCGGGTCTCGTAGGTTTTTTACCCTTCGTTTTTTCGACACGTGGATTTTTACGGTAAAATGGGATTACCGTGGCCCGTCTTCGACTTCCCATCGCTGGAGAGTGGTGCACCATGGTACTGTTCCGTTTCAAATCCATGCACGCATTTCTAAAAGTCGTACGGCACTGTTTCGCCATTTCGGACGGATGTTGCACCTTGCACCGTGGATGTTGCACCCTGTAGATATCGATTATTCGGACGACCGTAACTTCTGGCTCGTTAAGAGTTACGGGGCCATAACCTGTCAAAACGAAGGCCTCGATGAGTTCTACGGCTTTGACAGCTTTCAGCCGTCAACGGATAGATTAATGCCCAAAAAGGACAGCCCGAATCTCAATCAGGTCTCGTAAGTTTTTTACCCTTCGCTTTTTCGACACGTGGATTTTTACGGCAAAACGGGATTACCGTGGCTGGTCTTCGATTTACCATCGCTGGAGAGTGGTGCACCATGGTATTGTTCCGTTTCAAATCCATGCATGCATTTCTAAGAGCCGTACGGCACTGTTTCGCCATTTCGGACGGATGTTGCACCTTGCACCGTGGATGTTGCACCCTATAGATATCGATTATTCGGACGGCTATAACTTCTGGCTCGTTTAGATTTACGGGAGCCATAACCTGTCAAAACGAAGGCCTCGATGAGTTCTACGGCTATGATAGCTTTCAGCCGTCAACGGATAGATTAATGCCCAAAAAGGACAACCCAAATCTCAATCGGGTCTCGTAAGTTTTTTACCCTTCGTTTTTTCGACACGTGGATTTTTACGGTAAAACGGGATTACCGTGGCCCGTCTTCGACTTCCCATCGCTGGAGAGTGGTGCATCATGGTACTATTCAATTTCAAATCCATGCACGCATTTCTAAAAGTCGTACGGCACTGTTTCGCCATTTCGGACGGATGTTGCACCTTGCACCGTGGATGTTGCACCCTGTAGATATCGATTATTCGTATGGCCATAACTTCTGGCACGTTAAGAGTTACGGGAGCCATAACCTGTCAAAACGAAGGCCTCGATGAGTTCTAAGGCTTTGATAGCTTTCAGCCGTCAGAGATAGATTAATGTCCAAAAAGGACAACCCGAATCTCAATCGGGTCCCGTAAGTTTTTTACCCTTCGTTTTTTCGACACGTGGATTTTTACAGTAAAACGGTATTACTTTTCCCCGTCTTTGACTTCCCATCGCTGAAGAGTGGCGCACCATGGTACTGTTCCGTTTCAAATCCACGCACGCATTTCTAAAGGTCGTACGGCACTATTTCGCCATTTCGGACGGATGTTGCACCTTGCACCGTGGATGTTGCACCCTGTAGATATCGATTATTCGGACGGCCATAACTTTTGGCTCGTTAAGAGTTACAGGAGCCATAACCTGTCAAAACGAAGGAATCGATGAGTTCTACGGCTTTGACAACTTTCAGCCGTCAACGTATAGATTAATGCCCAAAAAGGACAACCCGAATCTCAATCCGGTCTCGTAAGTTTTTCACCCTTCGTTTTTTCGACACGTGCATTTTTACGGTAAAACGGGATTACCGTGGCCCGTTTTCGACTTCCCATCGCTGAAGAGTGATGCACCATGGTACTGTTCCATTTCAAATCCATGCAAGCATTTCTAAAAGTCGTACGACACTGTTTCTCCATTTCGGACGGATGTTGCGCCTTGCACCGTGGATTTTGCACTCTGTAGATATCGATTATTCGGACGGCCATAACTTCTGGCTCGTTAAGAGTTAAAGGAGTCATAACCTGTCAAAACGAAGGCCTCGATGAGTTCTATGGCTTTGACAGCATTCAGTCGTCAACGGATAGATTAATGCCCAAAAAGGACAGCACGAATCTCAATCGGGTCTCGTAAGTTTTTTACCCTTCGTTTTTTCGACATGTGCATTTTTACGGTAAAACGGAATTACCGTGGCCCGTCTTCGACTTCCCATCGCTGAAGAGTGATGCACCATGGTACTATTCCGTTTCAAATCCATGCACGCATTTCTAAAAGTCGTATGGCACTGTTTCGCCATTTCGGACGGATGTTGCACCTTGCACCGTGGATGTTGCAGCCTTTAGATATCGATTATTCGGACGGCCATAACTTCTGGCTCGTTAAGAGTTACGGGAGCCATAACCTGTCAAAACAAAGGCCTCGACGAGTTCTACGGCTTTGACAGTTTTCAGGCGTCAACGTATAGATTAATGCCCAAAAAGGACAACCCGAATCTCAATCGGGTCTCGTAAGTTTTTTACCCTTCGTTTTTTCGACACGTGCATTTTTACGATAAAACGGGATTACTGTGGCCCGTCTTCGACTTCCCATCGCTGAAGAGCGGTGCACCATGGTAATGTTCCGTTTCTAATCCATGCACGCATTTCTAAAGGTCGTACAGCACTGTTTCGCCATTTCGGACGGATGTTGCACCTTGCACCGTGGATGTTGCACCCTGTAGATATCGATTATTCGGACGGCCATAACTTCTGGGTTGTTTAGAGTTACGGGAGCCATCACCTGTCAAAACGTAGACCTCGATGTGTTCTACGGCTTTGATAGCTTTCAGCCGTCAACGGATAGATTAATGCCCAAAAAGGACAACCCGAATCTCAATCGGGTCTCGTAGGTTTTTTACCCTTCGTTTTTTCGACACGTGGATTTTTACGGTAAAACGGGATTACCGTGGCCCGTCTTCGACTTCCCATCGCTGGAGAGTGGTGCACCATGGTACTGTTCCATTTCAAATCCATGCACGCATTTCTAAAAGTCGTACGGCACTGTTTCGCCATTTCGGACGGATGTTGCACCTTGCACCGTGGATGTTGCACCCTGTAGATATCGATTATTCGGACGGCCATAACTTCTGGCTCGTTTAGAGTTACGGGAGCCATAACCTGTCAAAACGAAGGCCTCGATGAGTTCTACGGCTTTGACTGCTTTCAGCCGTCAACGGATAGATTAATGCCCAAAAAGGACAACCCGAATCTCAATCGGGTCTCGTAAGTTTTTTACCCTTCGTTTTTCGACACGTGGATTTTTACGGCAAAACGGGATTACCGTGGCCCGTCTTCGACTTTCCATCGCTGGAGAGCGGTGCACCATGGTAATGTTCCGTTTCTAATCCATGCACGCATTTCTAAAGGTCGTACGGCACTGTTTCGCCATTTCGGACGGATGTTGCACCTTGCACCGTGGATGTTGCACCCTGTAGATATCGATTATTCGGACGGCCATAACTTCTGGGTTGTTTAGAGTTACGGGAGCCATCACCTGTCAAAACGTAGACCTCGATGTGTTCTACGGCTTTGATAGCTTTCAGCCGTCAACGGATAGATTAATGCCCAAAAAGGACAACCCGAATCTCAATCGGGTCTCGTAAGTTTTTTGCCTTTCTTTTTTTCGACACGTGGATTTTTACGGTAAAATGGGATTACCGTGGCCCGTCTTCGACTTCCTGTCGCTGGAGAGTGGTGCACCATGGTACTATTCCATTTCAAATCCATGCACGCATTTTTAATAGTCGTATGACACTATTTCGCCACTTCGGGCGGATGTTGCACCTTGCACCGTGGATGTTGCACCCTGTAGATATCGATTATTCGGACGGCCATAACTTCTGGCTCGTTTAGAGTTACGGGAGCCATAACCTGTCAAAACGAAGGCCTCGATGAGTTCTACGGCTTTGACAGTTTTCAGCCGTCAACGGATAGATTAATGCCCAAAAAGGACAACCCGAATCACATTCGGGTCTCGTAAGTTTTTCACCCTTCGTTTTTTCGACACGTGGATTTTTACAGTAAAACGGGATTATCGTGGCCCGTCTTTGACTTCCCATCGCTGGAGAGTGGTGCACCATGGCACTGTTCCGTTTTAAATCCATGCACGCATTTCTAAAAGTCATACGGCACTGTTTCGCCATTTCGGACGGATGTTGCACCTTGCACCATGGATGTTGCACCCTGTAGATATCGATTATTCGGACGGCCATAACTTCTGGCTCGTTTAGATTAACGGGAGCCATAACCTGTCAAAACGAAGACGTCGACGAGTTCTACGGCTTTGACGGCTTTCAGCCGTCAACGGATAGATTAACGCCCGAAAAGGACAACCCGAATCTCAATCGGGTCTCGTAAGTTTTTTACCCTTCGTTTTTTCGACACGTGGATTTTTACGGTAAAACGGGATTACCGTGGCCCGTCTTCGACTTTCCATCGCTGGAGAGTGGTGCACCATGGTACTGTTCCGTTTCAGGGCCATGCACGCATTTCGAAAAGTCATACGGCACTGTTTCGCCCTTTCGGAAGGATGTTGCACCTTGCACCGTGGATGTTGCACCCTGTAGATATCGATTATTCGGACGGCCATAACTTCTGGCTCGTTTAGAGTTACGGGGGCCATAACCTGTCAAAACGAAGGCCTCGATGAGTTCTACAGTTTTGACAGCTTTCATCCATCAACGGATATATTAATGGCCAAAAAGGACAACCCGAATATCAATCGGATCTTGTTAGTTTTTTGCCCTTCGTTTTTTCGACACGTGGATTTTTACGGTAAAACGGGATTACCGTGGCCCATCTTCGACTTCCCATCGCTGGAGAGTGGTGCACCATGCTACTGTTCCGTTTCAAATCCATGCACGCATTTCTAAAATTCGTGCGGCACCGTTTCGCCATTTCGGACGGATGTTGCACCTTGCACCGTGGATGTTGCACCCTGTAGATATCAATTATTCGGATAGCCATAACTTCTGGCACGTTTAGAGTTACGGGAGCCATAACCTGTCAAAACGAAGGCCTCGATGAGTTCTACGGCTTTGACAGCTTTCAGCCGTCAACGGATAGATTAATGCCCAAAAAGGACAACCCGAATCTCAATCGGGTCTCGTATGTTTTTTACCCTTCGTTTTTTCGACACGTGGATTTTTACGGCAAAACGAGATTACGGTGGCTGGTCTTTGATTTACCATCGTTGGAGAGTGGTACACCATGATACTGTTAAGTTTCAAATCCATGCACGTATTTCTAAAAGTCGTACGACACTGTTTCGCCATGTCGGACGGATGTTGCACCTTGCACCGTGGATGTTGCACCCTGTAGATATCGATTATTCGGACGGCCATAACTTCTGGCTCGTTAAGAGTTACGGTAGCCATAACCTGTCAAATAGAAGGCCTCGATGAATTCTACGGCTTTGACAGCTTTCAGCCGTCAACGGATAGATTAATGCCTAAAAAGGACAAACCGAATCTCAATCGGGTCTCGTAAGTTTTTTACCCTTAGTTTTTTCGACACGTGGATTTTTACGGTAAAACGGGATTACCGTGACCCGTCTTCGACTTCCCATCGCTGGATAGTGGTGCACCATGATAATGTTCCGTTTCAAATCCATGCACGCATTTCTAAAAGTCGTACGGCACTGTTTCGCCATTTCGGACGGATGTTGCACCTTTGCACCGTGGATGTTGCACCCTGTAGATATCGATTATTCGGACGGCCATAACTTCTGGCTCGTTTAGAGTTACGAGAGCCTTAACTTGTCAAAACTAAGGCCTCGATGAGTTCTACGGCTTTGACAGCTTTCAGCCGTCAACGGATAGATTAATGCCCAAAAAGGACAACCCGATTCTCAATCGGGTCTCGTAAGTTTTTTACCCTTCGTTTTTTCGACACGTGGATTTTTACGGTAAAACGGGATTACCGTAGCCCGTCTTCGACTTCCCATCGCTGGAGAGTAGTGCACCATGGTACTGTTCCATTTCAAATCCATGCACGCATTTTTAAAAGTCGTACGGCACTGTTTCGCCATTTCGTACGGATGTTGCACCTTGCACCGTGGATGTTGCACCCTACAGATATCGATTATTTGGACGGCCATAATTTCTGGCTCGTTTAGAGTTACGGGAGCCATAACCTGTCAAAACGAAGGCCTCGATGAGTTCTACGGCTTTAACAGCTTTCAGCCATCAACGGATAGATTAATGCCCAAAAAGGACAACCCGATTCTCAATCGGGTCTCGTAAGTTTTTTACCCTTCGTTTTTTCGACATGTGGATTTTTACGGCAAAACGGGATTACGGTGGCTGGTCTTTGATTTACCATCGCTGGAGAGTGGTACACCATGGTACTGTTCCGTTTCAAATCCATGCACGCATTTCGAAAAGTCGTACGACACTGTTTTGCCATGTCGGACGGATGTTGCACCTTGCACCGTGGATGTTGCACCCTGTAGATATCGATTATCCGGACGACCACAACTTCTGGCTCGTTAAGAGTTACGGGAGCCATAACCTGTCAAAACGAAGGCCTCGATGAGTTCTACGGCTTTGACAGCTTTCAGCCGTCAACGGATAGATTAATGCCCAAAAAGGACAACCCGAATCTCAATCGGGTCTCGTAAGTTTTTTACCCTTCGTTTTTCGACACGTGGATTTTTACGGCAAAACGGGATTACCGTGGCCCGTCTTCGACTTTCCATCGCTGGAGAGTGGTGTACCATGGTACAATTCCGTTTCAAATCCATGCACGCATTTCTAAAAGTCGTACGGCACTGTTTCGCCATGTCGGACGGATGTTGCACCTTGCACCGTGGATGTTGCACCCTATAGATATCGATTATTCGGACGGCCATAACTTCTGGCTCGTTTAGAGTTACGAGAGCCATAACCTGTCAAAACGAAGGCCTCGATGAGTTCTACGGCTTTGATAGCTTTCAGCCGTCAACGGATAGATTAATGCCCTAAAAGGACAACCCGAATCTCAATCGGGTCTCGTAAGTTTTTTATCCTTCGTTATTCGACACGTGGATTTTTACGGTAAAACGGGATTACGGTGCCCCGTCTTCGACTTCCAATCGCTGAAGAGTGGTGCACCATGGTACTGTCCCGTTTCAAATCCATGCACGCATTTCTAAAAGCCGTACGGCACTGTTTCGCCATTTCGTACGGATGTTGCACCTTGCAACGTGGATGTTGCACCCTGTAGATATCGATTATTCGGACGGCCATAACTTCTGGCTCGTTTAGAGTTACGGGAGCCATAACCTATCAAAACGAAGGCCTCGATGAGTTCTACGGCTTTGAAAGCTTTCAGCCGTCAAAGGATAGATTAATGCCCAAAAAGGACAACCCGAATCTCAATCGGGACTCGTATGTTTTTTACCCTTTGTTTTTTCGACATGTGGATTTTTACGGCAAAACGGGATTTCGGTGGCTGGTCTTTGATTTACCATCGCTGGAGAGTGGTACACCATGGTACTGTTCCTTTTCAAATCCATGCACGCATTTCTAAAAGTTGTACGGCACTGTTTCGCCATGTCGGACGGATGTTGCACCTTGCACCGTGGATGTTGCACTATGTAGATATCGATTATTCGGACGGCCATAACTTCTGGCTCGTTAAGAGTTACAGGAGCCATAACCTGTCAAAACGAAGGCCTCGATGAGTTCTACGGCTTTGACAACTTTCAGCCGTCAATGGATAGATTAATGCATAAAAAGGACAACCCGAATCTCAATCGGGACTCGTAAGTTTTTTACCCTTCGTTTTTTCGACACGTGGATTTTTACGGTAAAACGGGATTACCGTGGCCCGTCTTCGACTTCCCATCGCTAGAGAGTGGTGCACCATGGTAATGTTCCATTTCAAATCCATGCACGCATTTCTAAAAGACGTACGACACTGTTTCGCCATTTCAGACGGATGTTGCACCTTGCACCGTGGATGTTGCACCCTGTAGATATTGATTATTCGGACGGCCATAACTTCTGGCTCGTTTAGAGTTACGGGAGCCATAACCTGTCAAAACGAAGTCCTCCAGGAGTTCTACGGCTTTGACAACTTTCAACCATCAACGGATAGATTACTGCCCGAAAAGGACAACCCAAATCTCAATCGGGTCTCGTAAGTTTTTTACCCTTCGTTTTTTCGACACGTGAATTTTTACGGTAAAACGGGATTACGGTGCCCCGTCTTCGACTTCCCATCGCTGGAGAGTGGTGCACCATGGTACTGTTCCGTTTCAAATCCATGCACGCATTTTTAAAAGTCGTACGGCACTGTTTCGCCATTTCGTACGGATGTTGCACCTTGCACCGTGGATGTTGCACCCTGTAGATATCGATTATTCGGACGGCCATAATTTCTGGCTCGTTTAGAGTTACGGGAGCCATAGCCTGTCAAAACGAAGGCCTCGATGAGTTCTACGGCTTTAACAGCTTTCAGCCATCAACGGATAGATTAATGCCCAAAAAGGACAACCCGATTCTAAATCGGGTGTCGTAAGTTTTTTACCCTTCGTTTTTTCGACATGTGGATTTTTACGGCAAAACGGGATTACGGTGGCTGGTCTTTGATTTACCATCGCTGGAGAGTGGTACACCATGGTACTGTTCCGTTTCAAATCCATGCACGCATTTCGAAAAGTCGTACGGCACTGTTTTGCCATTTCGTACGGATGTTGCACCTTGCACCGTGGATGTTGCACCCTGTAGATATCGATTATTCGGACGGCCATAACTTCTGGCTCGTTAAGAGTTACGGGAGCCATAACCTGTCAAAACGAAGGCCTCGATGAGTTCTACGGCTTTGACAGCTTTCAGCCGTCAGTGGATAGATTAATGCCTAAAAAAGACAACCCGAATCTCAATCGGGTCTCGTAAGTTTTTTACCCTTCGTTTTTTCGACACGTGGATTTTTACGGTAAAACGGGATTACCGTGGCCCGTCTTCGATTTCCCATCGCTGGAGAGTGGTGCACCATGGTACTGTTCCATTTCAAATCCATGCACGCATTTTTAAAAGCCGTACGGCACTATTTCGCCATTTCGGACGGATGTTGCACCTTGCACCGTGGATGTTGCACCCTGTAGATATCGATTATTCGGACAACCATAACTTCTGGCTCGTTTAGAGTTACGGGAGCCATAACCTGTCAAAACGAAGGCCTCGATGAGTTCTACGGCTTTGACAGCTTTCAGCCGTCAACGGATAGATTAATGCCCAAAAAGGACAACCCGATTCTAAATCGGGTCTCGTAAGTTTTTTACCCTTCGTTTTTTCGACATGTGGATTTTTACGGCAAAACGGGATTACGGTGGCTGGTCTTTGATTTACCATCGCTGGAGAGTGGTACACCATGGTACTGTTCCGTTTCAAATCCATGCACGCATTTCGAAAAGTCGTACGGCACTGTTTTGCCATTTCGTACGGATGTTGCACCTTGCACCGTGGATGTTGCACCCTGTAGATATCGATTATTCGGACGGCCATAACTTCTGGCTCGTTAAGAGTTACGGGAGCCATAACCTGTCAAAACGAAGGCCTCGATGAGTTCTACGGCTTTGACAGCTTTCAGCCGTCAGTGGATAGATTAATGCCTAAAAAGGACAACCCGAATCTCAATCGGGTCTCGTAAGTTTTTTACCCTTCGTTTTTTCGACACGTGGATTTTTAAGGTAAAACGGGATTACCGTGGCCCGTCTTCGATTTCCCATCGCTGGAGAGTGGTGCACCATGGTACTGTTCCATTTCAAATCCATGCACGCATTTTTAAAAGCCGTACGGCACTATTTCGCCATTTCGGACGGATGTTGCACCTTGCACCGTGGATGTTGCACCCTGTAGATATCGATTATTCGGACAACCATAACTTCTGGCTCGTTTAGAGTTACGGGAGCCATAACCTGTCAAAACGAAGGCCTCGATGAGTTCTACGGCTTTGACAGCTTTCAGCCGTCAACGGATAGATTAATGCCCAAAAAGGACAACCCGATTCTAAATCGGGTCTCGTAAGTTTTTTACCCTTCGTTTTTTCGACATGTGGATTTTTACGGCAAAACGGGATTACGGTGGCTGGTCTTTGATTTACCATCGCTGGAGAGCGGTACACCATGGTACTGTTCCGTTTCAAATCCATGCACGCATTTCGAAAAGTCGTACGGCACTGTTTTGCCATTTCGTACGGATGTTGCACCTTGCACCGTGGATGTTGCACCCTGTAGATATCGATTATTCGGACGGCCATAACTTCTGGCTCGTTAAGAGTTACGGGAGCCATAACCTGTCAAAACGAAGGCCTCGATGAGTTCTACGGCTTTGACAGCTTTCAGCCGTCAGTGGATAGAATAATGCCTAAAAAGGACAACCCGAATCTCAATCGGGTCTCGTAAGTTTTTTACCCTTCGTTTTTTCGACACGTGGATTTTTACGGTAAAACGGGATTACCGTGGCCCGTCTTCGATTTCCCATCGCTGGAGAGTGGTGCACCATGGTACTGTTCCATTTCAAATCCATGCACGCATTTTTAAAAGCCGTACGGCACTATTTCGCCATTTCGGACGGATGTTGCACCTTGCACCGTGGATGTTGCACCCTGTAGATATCGATTATTCGGACAACCATAACTTCTGGCTCGTTTAGAGTTACGGGAGCCATAACCTGTCAAAACGAAGGCCTCGATGAGTTCTACGGCTTTGACAGCTTTCAGCCGTCAACGGATAGATTAATGCCCAAAAAGGACAACCCGAATCTCAATCGGGTCTCGTAAGTTTTTTAACCTTCGTTTTTCGACACGTGGATTTTTACGGCAAAACGGGATTACCGTGGCCCGTCTTCGACTTCCCATCGCTGGAGAGTGGTGCACCATGGTACTATTCCGTTTCAAATCCATGCACGCATTTCTAAAAGTCGTACGGCACTGTTTCGCCATGTCGGACGGATGTTGCACCTTGCACCGTGGATGTTGCACCCTATAGATATCGATTATTCGGACGGCCATAACTTCTGGCTCGTTTAGAGTTACGAGAGCCATAACCTGTCAAAACGAAGGCCACGATGAGTTCTACGGCTTTGACAGCTTTCAGCCATCAACGGATAGATTAATGCCCCAAAAGGACAACCCGAATCTCAATCGGGTCTCGTAAGTTTTTTATCCTTCGTTTTTTCGAAACGTGGATTTTTATGGTAAAATGGGGTTACGGTGCCCCGTCTTCGACTTCCCATCGCTGAAGAGTGGTGCACCATGGTACTGTCCCGTTTCAAATCCATGCGCGCATTTCTAAAAGCCATACGGCACTGTTTCGCCATTTCGTACGGATGTTGCACCTTGCACCGTGGATGTTGCACCCTGTAGATATCGATTATTCGGACGGCCATAACTTCTGGCTCGTTTAGAGTTACGGGAGCCATAACCTATCAAAACGAAAGCCTCGATGAGTTCTACGGCTTTGACAGCTTTCAGCCGTCAAAGGATAGATTAATGCCCAAAAAGGACAACCCGAATCTCAATCGGGACTCGTATGTTTTTTACCCTTCGTTTTTTCGACATGTGGATTTTTACGGCAAAACAAGATTTCGGTGGCTGGTCTTTGATTTACCATCGCTGGAGAGTGGTACACCATGGTACTGTTCCTTTTCAAATCCATGCATGCATTTCTAAAAGTCGTACGACACTGTTTCGCCATGTCGGACGGATGTTGCACCTTGCACCGTGGATGTTGCACCATGTAGATATCGATTATTCGGACGGCCATAACTTCTGGCTCGTTAAGAGTTACAGGAGCCATAACCTGTCAAAACGAAGGCCTCGATGAGTTCTACGGCTTTGACAACTTTCAGCCGTCAACGGATAGATTAATGCCTAAAAAGGACAACCCGAATCTCAATCGGGACTCGTAAGTTTTTTACCCTTCGTTTTTTCGACACGTGGATTTTTACGGTAAAACGGGATTACCGTGGCCCGTCTTCGACTTCCCATCGCTGGAGAGTGGTTCACCATGGTAATGTTCCGTTTCAAATCCATGCACGCATTTCTAAAATTCGTACGGCACTGTTTCGCCATTTCGGACGGATGTTGCACCTTGCACCATGGATGTTGCACCCTGTAGATATCGATTATTCGGACGGGCATAACTTCTGGCTCGTTTAGAGTTACGGGAGCCGTAACCTGTCAAAACGAAGTCCTCGAGGAGTTCTGCGGCTTTGACAACTTTCAACCATCAACGGATAGATTACTGCCCGAAAAGGACAACCCAAATCTCAATCGGGTCTCGTAAGTTTTTTACCCTTCGTTTTTTCGACACGTGAATTTTTATGGTAAAACGGGATTACGGTGCCCCGTCTTCGACTTCCCATTGCTGAAGAGTGGTGCACCATGGTACTGTCCCATTTCAAATCCATGCACGCATTTCTAAAGGTCGTACGGCACTGCTTCCCCATTTCGTACGGATGTTGCACCTTGCACCGTGGATGTTGCACCCTGTAGATATCGATTATTCGGACGGTCATAACTTCTGGCTCATTTAGAGTTACGGGAGCCATAACCTGTCAAGACGAATGCCTCGATGAGTTCTACGGCTTTGATAGCTTTCAGGCATCAACGGATAGATTAATGCCCAAAAAGGACAACCCGAATCTCAATCGGGTCTTGTAAGTTTTTTACCCTTCGTTTTTTCGACACGTGGATTTTTACGGTAAAACGGGATTACCGTGGCCCGTCTTCGACTTCCCATCGCTGGAGAGTGGTGCACCATGGTACTGTTCCGTTTCAAGTCCATGCACGCATTTCAACGGATATATTAATGCCCAAAAAGGACAACCCGAATCTCAATCGGATCTTGTAAGTTTTTTACCCTTCGTTTTTTCGACACGTGGATTTTTACGGTAAAACGGGATTACCGTGGCCCATCTTCGACTTCCCATCGCTGGAGAGTGGTGCACCATGCTACTGTTCCGTTTCAAATCCATGCACGCATTTCTAAAAGTCGTGCGGCACTGTTTCGCCATTTCGGACGGATGTTGCACCTTGCACCGTGGATGTTGCACCCTGTAGATATCGATTATTCGGACGGCCATAACTTCTGGCACGTTTAGAGTTACGGGAGCCATAACCTGTCAAAACGAAGGCCTCGATGAGTTCTACGGCTTTGACAGCTTTCAGCCGTCAACGGATAGATTAATGCCCAAAAAGGACAACCCGGATCTCAATCGGGTCTCGTAAGTTTTTTACCCTTCGTTTTTCCAACACGTGGATTTTTACGGCAAAACGAGATTACGGTGGCTGGTCTTCGATTTACCATCGCTGGAGAGTGGTTCACCAGGTACTGTTCCGTTTCAAATCCATGCACGTATTTCTAAAAGTCGTACGGCACTGTTTCGCCATGTCGGACGGATGTTGCACCTTGCACCGTGGATGTTGCACCCTGTAGATATCGATTATTCGGACGGCCATAACTTCTGGCTCGTTAAGAGTTACGGTAGCCATAACCTGTCAAATAGAAGGCCTCGATGAATTCTACGGCTTTGACAGATTTCAGCCGTCAACGGATAGATTAATGCCTAAAAAGGACAACCCGAATCTCAATCAGGTCTCGTAAGTTTTTTACCCTTCGTTTTTTCGACACGTGGATTTTTACGGTAAAACGGGATTACCGTGGCCCGTCTTCGACTTCCCATCGCTGGAGAGTGGTGCACCATGATAACGTTCCGTTTCAAATCCATGCACGCATTTCTAAAAGTCGTACGGCACTGTTTCGCCATTTCGGACGGATGTTGCACCTTGCACCGTGGATGTTGCACCCTGTAGATATCGATTATTCAAACGGCCATAACTTCTGGCTCGTTTAGAGTTACGAGAGCCTTAACCTGTCAAAACGAAGGCCTCGATGAGTTCTACGGCTTTGACAGCTTTCAGCCGTCAACGGATAGATTAATGCCCAAAAAGGACAACCCGGTTCTCAATCGGGTCTCGTAAGTTTTTTACCCTTCTTTTTTTCGATACGTGGATTTTTACGGTAAAACGGGATTACCGTGGCCCGTCTTCGACTTCCCATCGCTGGAGAGTGGTGCACCATGGTACTGTTCCGTTTCAAATCCATGCACGAATTTTTAAAAGTCGTACGGCACTGTTTCGCCATTTCGTACGGATGTTGCACCTTGCACCGTGGATGTTGCACCCTATAGATATCGATTATTCGGACGGCCATAATTTCTGGCTCGTTTAGAGTTACGGGAGCCATAACCTGTCAAAACGAAGGCCTCGATGAGTTCTACGGCTTTAACGGATTTCAGCCATCAACGGATAGATTAATGCCCAAAAAGGACAACCCGATTCTCAATCGGGTCTCGTAAGTTTTTTACCCTTCGTTTTTTCGACCTGTGGATTTTTACGGCAAAACGGGATTACGGTGGCTGGTCTTTGATTTACCATCGCTGGAGAGTGGTACACCATGGTACTGTTCCGTTTCAAATCCATGCACGCATTTCGAAAAGTCGTACGACACTGTTTTGCCATGTCGGACGGATGTTGCACCTTGCACCGTGGATGTTGCACCCTGTAGATATCGATTATTCGGACGGGCATAACTTCTGGCTCGTTAAGAGTTATGGGAGCCATAACCTGTCAAAACGAAGGCCTCGATGAGTTCTACGACTTTGACAGCTCTCAGCCGTCAATGGATAGATTAATGCCTAAAAAGAACAACCCGAATCTCAATCGGGTCTCGTAAGTTTTTTACCCATCGTTTTTTCGACACGTGGATTTTTATGGTAAAACGGGATTACCGTGGCCCGTCTTCGACTTCCCATCGCTGGAGAGTGGTGCACCATGGTACTGTTTGTAACGACCCGTATTTTTACGTGTCGATAAATCGTAGAATTTACAGGTTGTTAGTGTTGTTTGTGTTGCTTCTAGCTTGAGTCGTTTAGAAGTTAACCCGGGTACAAGTGATGAGTCGTGACCGACTCATAGGGGACCGACTCAAGGAGGGGTAGCGGTTTAAAGTGTTGGCCGAGATAAGGATGGACCGACTCAAGAAGTTAGGCGACTCATAGGATGACCGACTCATAGAGGGCCGAGATAAGAAGTGTGGCCGAGTCAACGAGTTACGACTCATAGGGTTTGCCGAGTTAAGGAGTTAACGGGTTAAGGGTGTAGCGACTTAAGGGGTTTAGGCTTAGGTCGTGGGTAATGAGTCGGCAGGGTTTTGAGTCGTAGGGCCTGATGAGTCGTGAGTCGGCATCATAGTTGAGTCGTGAGTGTGTATTGTTGAGTCGTCGTACGACTTAGGACTTGGGGAAAACGCGGCAGTGTCTTAGGTCGGAGGCTTTTAGGTCGTGACCGACTTATGTTGAGTCGGCACTGGTCTTGAGTCGTGAGTCGGTAGGTGTTGAGTCGGTTTGGGTTTGAGTCGTTTGTGTCATAGTTAAATCGTGACCGACTTATGTTGAGTCGGCTAGGACTTAGGTCGGCCATAAGGCTGTGTTGTTAGGTCGTTTGCAACTGAGTCGGTAGGCACGACTTAACGATGAGTCGTAAGTCGTTAGGCAGCTTGGTGTTGAGTCGTTGATTAGTTAGGTCGGCTCTGGTATTAAGTCGTAGGTCGGCAGGGTTGTTGAGTCGTGTGAGTGGCTTATGGTAAGTCAGCATGTGGATGAGTCGGGGACGACTCAGGAGTTGGGTCGGCGACGACCTAAGAGCGACGACTCATGGTTGATTCAGCCTATAAATAGAGGGGTTTGGCTCACTTTTTGGCACCGGTTTTTGAAGCGACGAAGTGCTGCCATTTTGAAGACTCGACTACAACATTTCTTCACCTTCTTTTCTCTATTCCAATCTAGTTCTAACATCCATCCAAGATCGAAGATTTAGATTGAAGATTCAAGTGCCAAAGTTGAAGATCTTCATCCGTTTGAGCTAGATTTCATCGATTGGACGAGATATTGCCGGATCAAGCCTTGATCTTTGCTGTCCAGATCTGAAGTTGATTGATTTTAGGTTGTTTTGGTGATTTGGTGAGTGGTAGTTATCTCTCACGCGGATCCAAAGGAGTATATTGGATTGGTGGCATGTTTGGGTGTTAAAGTTAGAGATTTCATGCATTTTTCTTAGATCGAAGTCTAGATCCATGGTTTTGAAGATGTTTACTTATGCAAGTTAGTTTAACAAGTATTAGAGACAAAACCCATGTTTTATATTTGATAGATCTATGCTAAAAACTATGGTTTCACATATGTTGGACTTTTGCTCACTTATTTACGAAATTTCCATTATAGTTGATATTGCTTATATTGCTTGTTAGATCTTGTTTGAATGATTGATATTTGAATGTATGATTGATTTGATTGTTTCCAAGTTAGCTAGTAGTTGATTTGGAACAAGATGATGAAAGAGGATTCAAAAGCTATGGAAGAAGGCTCTTGAATGGTGAAAGCTGCTTAAGGCATATGTAGCGGATGTTGAAGCTCATATGTATAGATTGGATGATGTTGAGATGGGACTTTGCCATGATTTGATGAGGCAAACCATGTTGTTGAGTTGAGACTTTGCTTTGATGCGATGAAGCGAAGTATGATGTGAGTCTTGGCTTAATCCAAGCAGGGATCATTCCAAGCATGTTGATAACTTGAAGAGTAGTTCAAGTTGGTTGATAATGGATTGTTCAAGAGGTAGCTTGAGCTTGTATGAGGATAGTCGTCAAGAAGGATGGCTAGGAGGCTTGGATCTCGTCGTTGTTGAAGGTTCTAGCATGCTCAAAAGCAAGAGTACATGGGGCGCCCATAACGACTACAGGTAGGTAGTCGGGACACCCAAAAGACTACAGGTAGGTAGTTGAGTACTCTGGGCAAAGTAGATAAGTCCTAGGCACAAGGCAGTGTGCGGAGTTATGGTTAGAACCGGGGTTACCATTAGCCCTTGACAGATGGTCATTCAACTAACGGTGAAATCGAGGCAAGGATAACAGTGATAGCCAGAGTCATGGATGTTTGGTTGTATTATCATTCGGCTTCAAGAGCGGTGTTTTCTGGGTGCTTATCTGATCTTGGTTTAGGCCTTGGGGGTTTGTATTTGGAAAACATCGTCCTTGACTCGAGTGGTATTCGCTTTACCTTAATTGTCTATGTTGTTATGCTTGCTTCTCCTTAGTGTATGTCTGGGGCTATCACTGTAGAAAGAGGTGGAGTGGGATGGTTTGGTTCCTATTCCTTTTATCCTTTATGCTCTTTTGGTATGCTTGATAGTTGATTTACTGCTCACTAAGACTTTGTCTGACTCAAGGTTTTATGTCTCCTCTTATTACCTTGGGCTGTTCATCCATGTCGGGATGGGCAGACTAGGTAGCAGGTGACAGGTGCTGTGCTAGGAGTTCTACGCTAAAGATGACGAAGACGAGCAGGAGGCTTTGCATATTAGTTTTCTTACTATATGTACTGGGTATCCGCTGCTGTATTTGGTTGAGTGATTTGTAGTGAGGCTTTCATGTATGGATTTGAGTAGATGATTGTATGAAACTACTGTGATGCTTATATGATGATGATCTGTTCTATGGAGCTTCACTATATTATATTTCTCTATTGTATTTTATCCATGCGCTGTGAGTTATGCGATAGAGATTCTTCTGTTTTGTTTTACCCTGACTATCGTCCATGGCTGCCTGGCACACCTTTTAGCGCATTATTTCCTTGATTTGGTGCGGGAGTCATGGGCGGTCGTCACATTTGGTATCAAAGCTTTGGTTAATCGATTTTAGCCAACGCTCGCTGATGTAACTACGTAAGAGAGACGTAATTGTAATTTGATGGATGATTACTATATATAATATAGTAGTTTAGAAGGGTTTGAACTCCTTATGCAGTTGTTTCTTAAGGTGTTCTAATCATTCTTATTTACAGATATTAAGGATGAGTCGAAGTGAGAGACAAGCTGCGAGGGGTAGCCGTGATGCTAGGGAAGCTGTTGATTATGCTCCTATGTTTGAGGCCATGATGACTTCAATCATGAGGAGAATACCAGCTTCAGGATCATCTGTGGATGTGGGAGTTCAAGTCCAAGCTCCGAGACCGGTGGATTTTGCCAAGCTTTGCAAGGATTATACTGCTCTTGGAGGGAAAGTTTTCTTGGGGACGGAGTCGACTATTGAGGTGCAGAGATGGATTGATGCTTGCAAAAGAATCTTTGGTGACTTAGGGATTGAGGATGCAACTAAGAGGAAGCTTGCATCGAGACAGCTTCAGGGAAGAGCTGCTGATTGGTGGAATTCTATCACCATCGATACTCCAGAAGAAGAGATTACTTGGGAGCAATTCCAAGTTAGATTTGAAGCTAAGTTCATCTCTACTTCCCAGAAATCTGTCTTGTTTAAGAGGTTTGTGGAGCTCAAGCAAGGGGGAAGGCCTGTTCTTGAGTATATTTCGGAGTTTGAAGCTTTGTCTAAGTATGCCAGATCATATATTGATTCTCCCTACCAGAAGAATGAAAAGTTTGTGACTGGTCTGGATGCTTATCTTGGGAGGCAGTTAGTGGATCATCTGGACGATCCATTTGAGAAGCTTGTGGAAAAAGCTCTTAGGCATGAGAGTTTGTTTCCTAGGGAAAGTTCTGTCGTTTCTGTAACCAGGGAAGGATCTAAACCACAGCAGAGTGGCAATAAGAAGAGGAAACAACAGCAACAGAGGGGTAGGGATGGCCAGAAGAAGCCGAAGAGTGAAGTGACTTGCTATAACTGCCAGCAGAAGGGCCATCTTTACAAAGATTGTAAGAATCCCAAAGTGCCGGGAAAGTGTTACAACTGTGATAAGCTGGGACATATCAAGAAGGATTGTCCAGAACCGAGGAAAGATAGGCAGGTTGTGCAAGCCTATGCTTTGGGGGCTGTTCCATCGTCTTCGAAAGCTCCTACTGCTGAAGAGAAGGGGAAGAGTGTGGTTGTTCAAGGTACTCTTTCTATTTGTGGTGTTCCAGTTAGAGTGTTGTTTGATACTGGAGCGTCGCATTCTTTTGTTTGTGATGATTTGGTAAGCCGGTTAGGTATGAAACCGGATATTGTTGATAGGCCATTGGTTGTGACTAATCCGGTAGGGGGTTCGTCATGTTTGTGTATGTTATGTCGTGGTCTAGTTGTGTCGAGTCATGATTGCTCGTTTGTTTGTGATTGCTTTGTTCTGAACTTTGCGGGGTTCGGAATTATTTTGGGTATGGACTGGCTTAGGAAGTATGCGGCTAGGATTGATTGTGAGAGGCTTGAGGTGACAGTCGGGAATGTGGAAGGGCGAAAGGTTGTGATACGATGTAAGCATGAAGAAGGCGTCTTCATGAGCTTCATGTATTCGCTAGTTGTTCCACGGGATGGACTGTCATCGGTGCCTATTGTGAATGGGTTTGAGAATGTCTTTGAGGAAGTCAAAGGGTTGCCGCCGCATAGGGAGATCGAGTTTCGTATCGATCTAGTTGAGGGAGCCAGACCTGTTGTGATGCCTCTTAGGCGGATGGCACCGAGGGAGCAGCAAGAGCTGAAGGTGCAAGTTGATGACCTTTTGCGGAAAGGATTCATTCGGAGAAGTGTGTCCGAATGGGGTGCACCAGTTGTGTTCGCAACCAAAGCGGATGGATCGTTGAGGTTGTGTGTGGATTATCGTGAGCTGAATAAGGTGACTAAAAAGAACAAGTATCCATTGCCGAGAATAGATGACTTGTTTGATCAGCTTCACGAGGCTAAGGTGTTTTCTCAGATGGATTTGGCAACGGGATTTCACCAGTTGAGAGTGGCGAAGGATAGTGTGCCGAAGACTGCTTTCAGGACACCATCCGGGTTTTATGAGTGGCTGGTAATGCCGTTTGGATTGACTAACGCGCCAGCATATTTTGTGGATCTTATGAATAGAGTGTTCAGAGATCAGTTGAATAAGTTCGTGCTTGTGTTCGTGGATGATATTTTGGTTTATTCCAGAACTGAGGAAGAGCACAAGACGCACTTGAGGATTGTTTTAGGAATCTTACGGAAACATCAGCTGAAGGCTAAGTTTTCGAAGTGTCACTTCTGGAAGAATGAAGTGAGGTTCTTAGGTCATGTTATTTCTGGAAATGGAATAGCGGTTGATCCCGCTAAGGTGGCAGCGATCCAGGATTGGGTTAGGCCTAAGAATGCATCTGATGTGAGAAGTTTTCTTGGATTAGCAGGATATTATCGTCGGTTTATCAAAGACTTTTCCAAGATAGCTGCACCGTTGACAGGATTGACGAAGAAGAACCAAGTGTTCAGATGGGATGATAAGTGTGAGCAAGCTTTCGTAATCCTGAAAGAGCGACTGACGAGCGCTCCTGTTTTGACTATTCCAAGTGGGAATGATGAGATGGTGGTTTACACCGATGCATGTGGCACTGGACTAGGAGCGGTGCTAATGCAGAAGCATAAAGTTGTTGCGTATGCTAGTCGACAACTAAAGCCGCATGAAAGGAATTATCCGACTCATGATTTGGAGTTAACGGCGATTGTGTTTGCTTTGAAGATGTGGAGACACTATCTATTGGGAGTTAGATTCGAGCTGTTTACAGATCATAAGTCGTTGAAGTATCTGTTTTCCCAAAAGGATTTGAATCTTCGACAGCAAAGGTGGCTAGAGTTCTTAGCATCGTATGATTTTGGTATAGCCTATACTCCAGGGAAAGGTAACGCAGTGGCTGATGCGTTAAGTCGAAGACATGCAGGATTGGGAGCCATGTTTTCGGAATGGAAGAGTCTTGAGTATTTGGCTGGATTTGATTTCAGGCCTAGATGTGAATTGGAACCTGAGATGTTGGCAAACTTATCGATAAGGCCTACTCTTGTGGAAAGAATTGGCGAGAGGCAAAGGAGAGATGATAAGCTTATCAAGATTATCCGTGATTTGGAATCCGGATTGGATCCAGAAAAGGATAAAGGATTTGAAGTCGATCGAGAGGGTTGGCTTCGAAAGCAAGGGCGACTAGTTGTTCCCGATGTAGATGGATTGAGAGATGAAGTTCTGAGGGAGAGTCATCACTCGAAGTTGACAATTCATCCAGGTGGAAATAAGATGTATCGGGATATGAAGAGAACCTACTACTGGGAAGGTATGAAGAAGGATGTTGGAAATTTTATTTCCAAGTGTATGAATTGCCAGTTGGTGAAAGCTGAGCAGAAGAAGCCCAGTGGATTGCTTCAGCCATTAGAGGTTCCTACATGGAAGTGGGAGCAAGTGTCGATGGACTTTATCGATGGTCTACCTAGGACAAGAGCAGGGAATGAAGGGATTTGGGTCATAGTAGATCGTTTGACCAAGAGTGCAAGGTTCATTCCTGTTCGATCGACTAGGACTGCATCGAAGTTGGCTGAATTATATGTGAAGTGGATAGTTCGTTTCCATGGTGTTCCGAAGAGTATAGTGAGCGATCGAGATCCATTGTTCACTAGTAGATTTTGGAAGAGCTTCCAGGAAGTTTTGGGAACTGAGTTGTGTTTGAGTACAGCTTATCACCCTCAAACAGATGGTCAGACTGAGAGAGTCAACCGAGTTTTGGAAGATCTTCTTAGAGCATGTGTTTTGGACTTCGGAGGATCATGGGAAGATCACCTTCATTTGGTGGAGTTTGCTTATAATAACAGTTATCAGTCGAGTATCGGTATGGCACCATATGAGGCATTATATGGAAGACCGTGTAACTCTCCGACATGTTGGTTGGAAACTGGAGAAAAGCTGATACTTGGGCCAGAGATGATTCGACAGACTTCAGATTGTATAGAGATCATTCGGCAACGAATGAAGGCAGCCCAAGATCGTCAGAAAAGTTATGCCGATAATCGTCGTAAGGATTTGGAATTCGACGTAGGTGATATGGTTTTTGTGAAGATTTCTCCTCTGAAGAGTGTCATTAGATTCGGGAAGAAAGGAAAGTTAACTCCGAGATTTGTTGGACCATTCCCGATTATCGAGCGTATTGGAAAGCTCGCTTATAGATTGGAGTTACCGGAAAAGATGGCGGGTGTGCACAGTGTTTTTCATGTATCTTATCTACGGAAGTATATGCACGACCCAACTACGGTGGTTTCTGCTGATAGCTGTGAAGACTTGGAGGTTGATCCAGTTGTTTCGAGACCTCGTAAGCCGCTTCGTATTGTTGAAACCGATACGAAACAGCTTAGGAGGAAGACGATTACGTTGCTCAAGGTACAATGGAGTGATGATGTTAACGACTGTACGTGGGAGGAGGAAGAGAGGATGAAGGCAGCTCATCCCGAACTCTTCGAGGTATGGCCCTAAAGTGTCGTGACATCTCATGAATTTGTAGCTTGTTCTAAGTCTTAGAATTCTGCATGCTAGGTTAGAATTGGTTGCATGGATTGTTGATTGCCATGGATGATAGGCATGCGGAATAATTTTGATTGCTGTTGTTTGCTTGGAATTTCGGGGGCGAAATTCCTAAGGGGGAGAGAATGTAACGACCCGTATTTTTACGTGTCGATAAATCGTAGAATTTACAGGTTGTTAGTGTTGTTTGTGTTGCTTCTAGCTTGAGTCGTTTAGAAGTTAACCCGGGTACAAGTGATGAGTCGTGACCGACTCATAGGGGACCGACTCAAGGAGGGGTAGCGGTTTAAAGTGTTGGCCGAGATAAGGATGGACCGACTCAAGAAGTTAGGCGACTCATAGGATGACCGACTCATAGAGGGCCGAGATAAGAAGTGTGGCCGAGTCAACGAGTTACGACTCATAGGGTTTGCCGAGTTAAGGAGTTAACGGGTTAAGGGTGTAGCGACTTAAGGGGTTTAGGCTTAGGTCGTGGGTAATGAGTCGGCAGGGTTTTGAGTCGTAGGGCCTGATGAGTCGTGAGTCGGCATCATAGTTGAGTCGTGAGTGTGTATTGTTGAGTCGTCGTACGACTTAGGACTTGGGGAAAACGCGGCAGTGTCTTAGGTCGGAGGCTTTTAGGTCGTGACCGACTTATGTTGAGTCGGCACTGGTCTTGAGTCGTGAGTCGGTAGGTGTTGAGTCGGTTTGGGTTTGAGTCGTTTGTGTCATAGTTAAATCGTGACCGACTTATGTTGAGTCGGCTAGGACTTAGGTCGGCCATAAGGCTGTGTTGTTAGGTCGTTTGCAACTGAGTCGGTAGGCACGACTTAACGATGAGTCGTAAGTCGTTAGGCAGCTTGGTGTTGAGTCGTTGATTAGTTAGGTCGGCTCTGGTATTAAGTCGTAGGTCGGCAGGGTTGTTGAGTCGTGTGAGTGGCTTATGGTAAGTCAGCATGTGGATGAGTCGGGGACGACTCAGGAGTTGGGTCGGCGACGACCTAAGAGCGACGACTCATGGTTGATTCAGCCTATAAATAGAGGGGTTTGGCTCACTTTTTGGCACCGGTTTTTGAAGCGACGAAGTGCTGCCATTTTGAAGACTCGACTACAACATTTCTTCACCTTCTTTTCTCTATTCCAATCTAGTTCTAACATCCATCCAAGATCGAAGATTTAGATTGAAGATTCAAGTGCCAAAGTTGAAGATCTTCATCCGTTTGAGCTAGATTTCATCGATTGGACGAGATATTGCCGGATCAAGCCTTGATCTTTGCTGTCCAGATCTGAAGTTGATTGATTTTAGGTTGTTTTGGTGATTTGGTGAGTGGTAGTTATCTCTCACGCGGATCCAAAGGAGTATATTGGATTGGTGGCATGTTTGGGTGTTAAAGTTAGAGATTTCATGCATTTTTCTTAGATCGAAGTCTAGATCCATGGTTTTGAAGATGTTTACTTATGCAAGTTAGTTTAACAAGTATTAGAGACAAAACCCATGTTTTATATTTGATAGATCTATGCTAAAAACTATGGTTTCACATATGTTGGACTTTTGCTCACTTATTTACGAAATTTCCATTATAGTTGATATTGCTTATATTGCTTGTTAGATCTTGTTTGAATGATTGATATTTGAATGTATGATTGATTTGATTGTTTCCAAGTTAGCTAGTAGTTGATTTGGAACAAGATGATGAAAGAGGATTCAAAAGCTATGGAAGAAGGCTCTTGAATGGTGAAAGCTGCTTAAGGCATATGTAGCGGATGTTGAAGCTCATATGTATAGATTGGATGATGTTGAGATGGGACTTTGCCATGATTTGATGAGGCAAACCATGTTGTTGAGTTGAGACTTTGCTTTGATGCGATGAAGCGAAGTATGATGTGAGTCTTGGCTTAATCCAAGCAGGGATCATTCCAAGCATGTTGATAACTTGAAGAGTAGTTCAAGTTGGTTGATAATGGATTGTTCAAGAGGTAGCTTGAGCTTGTATGAGGATAGTCGTCAAGAAGGATGGCTAGGAGGCTTGGATCTCGTCGTTGTTGAAGGTTCTAGCATGCTCAAAAGCAAGAGTACATGGGGCGCCCATAACGACTACAGGTAGGTAGTCGGGACACCCAAAAGACTACAGGTAGGTAGTTGAGTACTCTGGGCAAAGTAGATAAGTCCTAGGCACAAGGCAGTGTGCGGAGTTATGGTTAGAACCGGGGTTACCATTAGCCCTTGACAGATGGTCATTCAACTAACGGTGAAATCGAGGCAAGGATAACAGTGATAGCCAGAGTCATGGATGTTTGGTTGTATTATCATTCGGCTTCAAGAGCGGTGTTTTCTGGGTGCTTATCTGATCTTGGTTTAGGCCTTGGGGGTTTGTATTTGGAAAACATCGTCCTTGACTCGAGTGGTATTCGCTTTACCTTAATTGTCTATGTTGTTATGCTTGCTTCTCCTTAGTGTATGTCTGGGGCTATCACTGTAGAAAGAGGTGGAGTGGGATGGTTTGGTTCCTATTCCTTTTATCCTTTATGCTCTTTTGGTATGCTTGATAGTTGATTTACTGCTCACTAAGACTTTGTCTGACTCAAGGTTTTATGTCTCCTCTTATTACCTTGGGCTGTTCATCCATGTCGGGATGGGCAGACTAGGTAGCAGGTGACAGGTGCTGTGCTAGGAGTTCTACGCTAAAGATGACGAAGACGAGCAGGAGGCTTTGCATATTAGTTTTCTTACTATATGTACTGGGTATCCGCTGCTGTATTTGGTTGAGTGATTTGTAGTGAGGCTTTCATGTATGGATTTGAGTAGATGATTGTATGAAACTACTGTGATGCTTATATGATGATGATCTGTTCTATGGAGCTTCACTATATTATATTTCTCTATTGTATTTTATCCATGCGCTGTGAGTTATGCGATAGAGATTCTTCTGTTTTGTTTTACCCTGACTATCGTCCATGGCTGCCTGGCACACCTTTTAGCGCATTATTTCCTTGATTTGGTGCGGGAGTCATGGGCGGTCGTCACACTGTTCCATTTCAAATTCATGCACGCATTTTTAAAAGCCGTACGGCTCTGTTTCGCCATTTCGGACGGATGTTGCACCTTGCACCGTGGATGTTGCACCCTGTAAATATTGATTATTCGGACAACCATAACTTCTGGCTCGTTTAGAGTTATGGGAGCCATAACCTGTCAAAACGAAGGCCTCGATGAGTTCTACGGCTTTAACAGCTTTCAGCCGTCAAAGGATAGATTAATGCCCAAAAAGGACAACCCGAATCTCAATCGGGTCTCGTAAGTTTTTTACCCTTCGTTTTTCAACACGTGGATTTTTACGGCAAAACGGGATTACCGTGGCCCGTCTTCGACTTCCCATCGCTGGAGAGTGGTGTACCATGGTACTATTCCGTTTCAAATCCATGCACGCATTTCTAAAAGTCGTACGTCACTGTTTCGCCATGTCGGACGGATGTTGCACCTTGCACCGTGGATGTTGCACCCTATGGATATCGATTATTCGGACGGCCATAACTTCTGGCTCCTTTAGAGTTACGAGAGCCATAACCTGTCAAAACGAAGGCCTCGATGAGTTCTACGGCGTTGATGGCTTTCAGCCGTCAACGGATAGATTAATGCCCTAAAAGGACAACCCGAATCTCAATCGGGTCTCGTAAGTTTTTTATCCTTCGTTTTTTCGACACGTGGATTTTTACGGTAAAACGGGATTACGTTGCCCCGTCTTCGACTTCCCATCGCTGAAGAGTGGTGCACCATGGTACTGTCCCGTTTCAAATCCATGCACGCATTTCTAAAAGCCGTACGGCACTGTTTCGCCATTTCGGACGGATGTTGCACCTTGCACCGTGGATGTTGCACCCTGTAGATATCGATTATTCGGACGGCCATAACTTCTGGCTCGTTTAGAGTTACGGGAGCCATAACCTGTCAAAACGAAGGCCTCGATGAGTTCTACGTCTTTAACAGCTTTCAGCCATCAATGGATAGATTAATGCCCAAAAAGGACAACCCGATTCTCAATCGGGTCTCGTAAGTTTTTTACCCTTCGTTTTTTCGACATGTGGATTTTTACGGCAAAACGGGATTACGGTGGCTGGTCTTTGATTTACCATCGCTGGAGAGTGGTGCACCATGGTAATGTTCCGTTTCAAATCCATGCATGCATTTCTAAAAGTCGTACGGCACTGTTTCGCCATTTCGGACGGATGTTGCACCTTGCACCGTGGATGTTGCACCCTGTAGATATCGATTATTCGGACGGCCATAACTTCTGGCTCGTTTAGAGTTACGGGAGCCATAACCTGTCAAAAAAAAGTCCTCGAGGAGTTCTGCGGCTTTGACAACTTTCAACCATCAACGGATAGATTACTGCCCGAAAAGGACAACCCAAATCTCAATCGGGTCTCGTAAGTTTTTTACCCTTCGTTTTTTCGACACGTGAATTTTTACGGTAAAACGGGATTACGGTGCCCCGTCTTCGACTTCCCATCGCTGGAGAGTGGTGCACCATGGTACTGTTCCGTTTCAAATCCATGCACGCATTTTTAAAAGTCGTACGGCACTGTTTCACCATTTCGTACGGATGTTGCACCTTGCACCGTGGATGTTGCACCCTGTAGATATCGATTATTCGGACGGCCATAATTTCTGGCTCGTTTAGAGTTACGGGAGCCATAACCTGTCAAAACGAAGGCCTCGATGAGTTCTATGGCTTTAACAGCTTTCAGCCATCAACGGATAGATTAATGCCCAAAAAGGACAATCCGATTCTCAATCGGGTCTCGTAAGTTTTTTACCCTTCGTTTTTTCGACATGTGGATTTTTATGGCAAAACGGGATTACGGTGGCTGGTCTTTGATTTACCATCGCTGGAGAGTGGTACACCATGGTACTGTTCCGTTTCAAATCCATGCACGCATTTCGAAAAGTCGTACGGCACTGTTTTGCCATGTCGGACGGATGTTGCACCTTGCACCGTGGATGTTGCACCCTGTAGATATCGATTATTCGGACGGCCATAACTTCTGGCTCGTTAAGAGTTACGGGAGCCATAACCTGTCAAAACGAAGGCCTCGATGAGTTCTATGGCTTTGACAGCTCTCAGCCGTCAATGGATAGATTAATGCCTAAAAAGGACAACCCGAATCTCAATCGAGTCTCGTAAGTTTTTTACCCTTCGTTTTTTCGACACGTGGATTTTTACGGTAAAACGGGATTACCGTGGCCCGTCTTCGACTTCCCATCGCTGGAGAGTGGTGCACCATGGTACTGTTCCATTTCAAATCCATGCACGCATTTCTAAAAGTCGTACGACACTGTTTCGCCATTTCGGACGGATGTTGCACCTTGCACCGTGGATGTTGCACCCTGTAGATATCGATTATTCGAACAACCATAACTTCTGGCTCGTTTAGAGTTACGGGAGCCATAACCTGTCAAAACGAAGGCCTCGATGAGTTCTACGGCTCTAACAGCTTTCAGCCGTCAAAGGATACATTAATGCCCAAAAAGGACAACCCGAATCTCAATCGGGTCTCCTAAGTTTTTTACCCTTCGTTTTTCGACACGTGGATTTTTACGGCAAAACGGGATTACCGTGGCCCGTCTTCGACTTCCCATCGCTGGAGAGTGGTGTACCATGGTACTATTCCGTTTCAAATCCATGCACGCATTTCTAAAAGTCGTACGTCACTGTTTCGCCATGTCGGACGGATGTTGCACCTTGCACCGTGGATGTTGCACCCTATGGATATCGATTATTCGGACGGCCATAACTTCTGGCTCCTTTAGAGTTACGAGAGCCATAACCTGTCAAAACGAAGGCCTCGATGAGTTCTACGGCGTTGACAGCTTTCAGCCGTCAACGGATAGATTAATGCCCTAAAAGGACAACCCGAATCTCAATCGGGTCTCGTAAGTTTTTTATCCTTCGTTTTTTCGACACGTGGATTTTTACGGTAAAACGGGATTACGTTGCCCCGTCTTCGACTTCCCATCGCTGAAGAGTGGTGCACCATGGTACTGTCCCGTTTCAAATCCATGCACGCATTTCTAAAAGCCGTACGGCACTGTTTCGCCATTTCGGACGGATGTTGCACCTTGCACCGTGGATGTTGCACCCTGTAGATATCGATTATTCGGACGGCCATAACTTCTGGCTCGTTTAGAGTTACGGGAGCCATAACCTGTCAAAACGAAGGCCTCGATGAGTTCTACGGCTTTAACAGCTTTCAGCCATCAACGGATAGATTAATGCCCAAAAAGGACAACCGGATTCTCAATCGGGTCTCGTAAGTTTTTTACCCTTCGTTTTTTCGACATGTGGATTTTTACGGCAAAACGGGATTACGGTGGCTGGTCTTTGATTTACCATCGCTGGAGAGTGATGCACCATGGTAATGTTCCGTTTCAAATCCATGCATGCATTTCTAAAAGTCGTACGGCACTATTTCGCCATTTCGGACGGATGTTGCACCTTGCACCGTGGATGTTGCACCCTGTAGATATCGATTATTCGGACGGCCATAACTTCTGGCTCGTTTAGAGTTACGGGAGCCATAACCTGTCAAAAAAAAGTCCTCGAGGAGTTCTGCGGCTTTGACAACTTTCAACCATCAACGGATAGATTACTGCCCGAAAAGGACAACCCAAATCTCAATCGGGTCTCGTAAGTTTTTTACCCTTCGTTTTTTCGACACGTGAATTTTTACGGTAAAACGGGATTACGGTGCCCCGTCTTCGACTTCCCATCGCTGGAGAGTGGTGCACCATGGTACTGTTCCGTTTCAAATCCATGCACGCATTTTTAAAAGTCGTACGGCACTGTTTCGCCATTTCGGACGGATGTTGCACCTTGCACCGTGGATGTTGCACCCTGTAGATATCGATTATTCGGACGGCCATAACTTCTGGCTCGTTTAGAGTTACGGGAGCCATAACCTGTCAAAACGAAGGCCTCGATGAGTTCTACGGCTTTAACAGCTTTCAGCCATCAACGGATAGATTAATGCCCAAAAAGGACAATCCGATTCTCAATCGGGTCTCGTAAGTTTTTTACCCTTCGTTTTTTCGACATGTGGATTTTTACGGCAAAACGGGATTACGGTGGCTGGTATTTGATTTACCATCGCTGGAGAGTGGTACACCATGGTACTGTTCCGTTTCAAATCCATGCACGCATTTCGAAAAGTCGTACGGAACTGTTTTGCCATGTCAGACGGATGTTGCACCTTGCACCGTGGATGTTGCACCCTGTAGATATCGATTATTCGGACGGCCATAACTTCTGGCTCGTTAAGAGTTACGGGAGCCATAACCTGTCAAAACGAAGGCCTCGATGAGTTCTATGGCTTTGACAGCTCTCAGCCGTCAATGGATAGATTAATGCCTAAAAAGGACAACCCGAATCTCAATCGAGTCTCGTAAGTTTTTTATCCTTCGTTTTTTCGACACGTGGATTTTTACGGTAAAACGGGATTACCGTGGCCCGTCTTCGACTTCCCATCGCTGGAGAGTGGTGCACCATGGTACTGTTCCATTTCAAATCCATGCACGCATTTCTAAAAGTCGTACGGCACTGTTTCGCCATTTCGGACGGATGTTGCACCTTGCACCGTGGATGTTGCACCCTGTAGATATCGATTATTCGGACAACCATAACTTCTGGCTCGTTTAGAGTTACGGGAGCCATAACCTGTCAAAACGAAGGCCTCGATGAGTTCTACGGCTTTAACAGCTTTCAGCCGTCAAAGGATACATTAATGCCCAAAAAGGACAACCCGAATCTCAATCGGGTCTCGTAAGTTTTTTACCCTTCGTTTTTCGACACGTGGATTTTTACGGCAAAACGGGATTACCGTGGCCCGTCTTCGACTTCCCATCACTGGAGAGTGGTGTACCATGGTACTATTCCGTTTCAAATCCATGCACGCATTACTAAAAGTCGTACGTCACTGTTTCGCCATGTCGGACGGATGTTGCACCTTGCACCGTGGATGTTGCACCCTATGGATATCGATTATTCGGACGGCCATAACTTCTGGCTCCTTTAGAGTTACGAGAGCCATAACCTGTCAAAACGAAGGCCTCGATGAGTTCTACGGCGTTGACAGCTTTCAGCCGTCAACGGATAGATTAATGCCCTAAAAGGACAACCCGAATCTCAATCGGGTCTCGTAAGTTTTTTATCCTTCGTTTTTTCGACACGTGGATTTTTACGGTAAAACGGGATTACGTTGCCCCGTCTTCGACTTCCCATCGCTGAAGAGTGGTGCACCATGGTACTGTCCCGTTTCAAATCCATGCACGCATTTCTAAAAGCCGTACGGCACTGTTTCGCCATTTCGGACGGATGTTGCACCTTGCACCGTGGATGTTGCACCCTGTAGATATCGATTATTCGGACGGCCATAACTTCTGGCTCGTTTAGAGTTACGGGAGCCATAACCTGTCAAAACGAAGGCCTCGATGAGTTCTACGGCTTTAACAGCTTTCAGCCATCAACGGATAGATTAATGCCCAAAAAGGACAACCCGATTCTCAATCGGGTCTCGTAAGTTTTTTACCCTTCGTTTTTTCGACATGTGGATTTTTACGGCAAAACGGGATTACGGTGGCTGGTCTTTGATTTACCATCGCTGGAGAGTGGTGCACCATGGTAATGTTCCGTTTCAAATCCATGCATGCATTTCTAAAAGTCGTACGGCACTGTTTCGCCATTTCGGACGGATGTTGCACCTTGCACCGTGGATGTTGCACCCTGTAGATATCGATTATTCGGACGGCCATAACTTCTGGCTCGTTTAGAGTTACGGAAGCCATAACCTGTCAAAAAAAAGTCCTCGAGGAGTTCTGCGGCTTTGACAACTTTCAACCATCAACGGATAGATTACTGCCCGAAAAGGACAACCCAAATCTCAATCGGGTCTCGTAAGTTTTTTACCCTTCGTTTTTTCGACACGTGAATTTTTACGGTAAAACGGGATTACGGTGCCCCGTCTTCGACTTCCCATCGCTGGAGAGTGGTGCACCATGGTACTGTTCCGTTTCAAATCCATGCACGCATTTTTAAAAGTCGTACGGCACTGTTTCGCCATTTCGTACGGATGTTGCACCTTGTACCGTGGATGTTGCACCCTGTAGATATCGATTATTCGGACGGCCATAATTTCTGGCTCGTTTAGAGTTACGGGAGCCATAACCTGTCAAAACGAAGGCCTCGATGAGTTCTATGGCTTTAACAGCTTTCAGCCATCAACGGATAGATTAATGCCCAAAAAGGACAATCCGATTCTCAATCGGGTCTCGTAAGTTTTTTACCCTTCGTTTTTTCGACATGTGGATTTTTACGGCAAAACGGGATTACGGTGGCTGGTCTTTGATTTACCATCGCTGGAGAGTGGTACACCATGGTACTGTTCCGTTTCAAATCCATGCACGCATTTCGAAAAGTCGTACGGCACTGTTTTGCCATGTCGGACGGATGTTGCACCTTGCACCGTGGATGTTGCACCCTGTAGATATCGATTATTCGGACGGCCATAACTTCTGGCTCGTTAAGAGTTACGGGAGACATAACCTGTCAAAACGAAGGCCTCGATGAGTTCTATGGCTTTGACAGCTCTCAGCCGTCAATGGATAGATTAATGCCTAAAAAGGACAACCCGAATCTCAATCGAGTCTCGTAAGTTTTTTACCCTTCGTTTTTTCGACACGTGGATTTTTACGGTAAAACGGGATTACCGTGGCCCGTCTTCGACTTCCCATCGCTGGAGAGTGGTGCACCATGGTACTGTTCCATTTCAAATCCATGCACGCATTTCTAAAAGTCGTACGGCACTGTTTCGCCATTTCGGACGGATGTTGCACCTTGCACCGTGGATGTTGCACCCTGTAGATATCGATTATCCGGACAACCATAACTTCTGGGTCGTTTAGAGTTACGGGAGCCATAACCTGTCAAAACGAAGGCCTCGATGAGTTCTACGGCTTTAACAGCTTTCAGCCGTCAAAGGATACATTAATGCCCAAAAAGGACAACCCGAATCTCAATCGGGTCTCGTAAGTTTTTTACCCTTCGTTTTTCGACACGTGGATTTTTACGGCAAAACGGGATTACCGTGGCCCGTCTTCGACTTCCCATCGCTGGAGAGTGGTGTACCATGGTACTATTCCGTTTCAAATCCATGCACGCATTACTAAAAGTCGTACGTCACTGTTTCGCCATGTCGGACGGATGTTGCACCTTGCACCATGGATGTTGCACCCTATAGATATCGATTATTCGGACGGCCATAACTTCTGGCTCGTTTAGAGTTACGAGAGCCATAACCTGTCAAAACGAAGGCCTCGATGAGTTCTACGGCTTTGACAGCTTTCAGCCGTCAACGGATAGATTAATGCCCTAAAAGGACAACCCGAATCTCAATCGGGTCTCGTAAGTTTTTTATCCTTCGTTTTTTCGACACGTGGATTTTTACGGTAAAACGGGATTACGGTTCCCCGTCTTCGACTTCCCATCGTTGAAGAGTGGTGCACCATGGTACTGTCCCGTTTCAAATCCATGCACGCATTTCTAAAAGCCGTACGACACTGTTTCGCCATTTCGGACGGATGTTGCACCTTGCACCGTGGATGTTGCACCCTGTAGATATCGATTATTCGGACGGCCATAACTTCTGGCTCGTTTAGAGTTACGGGAGCCATAACTTGTCAAAACGAAGGCCTCGATGAGTTCTACGGCTTTAACATCTTTCAGCCATCAACGGATAGATTAATGCCCAAAAAGGACAACCCGTTTCTCAATCGGGTCTCGTAAGTTTTTTACCCTTCGTTTTTTCGACATGTGGATTTTTACGGCAAAACGGGATTACGGTGGCTGGTCTTTGATTTACCATCGCTGGAGAGTGGTGCACCATGGTAATGTTCCGTTTCAAATCCATGCACGCATTTCTAAAAGTCGTACGGCACTGTTTCGCCATTTCGGACGGATGTTGCACCTTGCACCGTGGATGTTGCACCCTGTAGATATCGATTATTCGGACGGCCATAACTTCTGGCTCGTTTAGAGTTACGGGAGCCATAACCTGTCAAAACGAAGTCCTCGAGGAGTTCTGCGGCTTTGACAACTTTCAACCATCAACGGATAGATTACTGCCCGAAAAGGACAACCCAAATCTCAATCGGGTCTCGTAAGTTTTTTACCCTTCGTTTTTTCGACACGTGAATTTTTACGGTAAAACGGGATTACGGTGCCCCTTCTTCGACTTCCCATCGCTGGAGAGTGGTGCACCATGGTACTGTTCCGTTTCAAATCCATGCACGCATTTTTAAAAGTCGTACGGCACTGTTTCGACATTTCGTACGGATGTTGCACCTTGCACCGTGGATGTTGCACCCTGTAGATATCGATTGTTCGGACGGCCATAATTTCTGGCTCGTTTAGAGTTACGGGAGTCATAACCTGTCAAAACGAAGGCCTCGATGAGTTCTATGGCTTTAACAGCTTTCAGCCATCAACGGATAGATTAATGCCCAAGAAGGACAATCCGATTCTCAATCGGGTCTCGTAAGTTTTTTACCCTTCGTTTTTTCGACATGTGGATTTTTACGGCAAAACGGGATTACGGTGGCTGGTCTTTGATTTACCATCGCTGGAGAGTGGTACACCATGGTACTGTTCCGTTTCAAATCCATGCACGCATTTCGAAAAGTCGTACGGCACTGTTTCGCCATTTCGGACGGATGTTGCACCTTGCACCGTGGATGTTGCACCCTGTAGATATCGATTATTCGGACGGCCATAACTTCTGGCTCGTTAAGAGTTACGGGAGCCATAACCTATCAAAACGAAGGCCTCGATGAGTTCTATGGCTTTGACAGCTCTCAGCCATCAATGCATAGATTAATGCCTAAAAAGGACAACCCGAATCTCAATCGGGTCTCGTAAGTTTTTTACCCTTCGTTTTTTCGACACGTGGATTTTTACGGTAAAACGAGATTACCCTGGCCCGTCTTCGACTTCCCATCGCTGGAGAGTGGTGCACCATGGTACTGTTCCATTTCAAATCCATGCACGCATTTTTAAAAGCCGTACGGCAATGTTTCGCCATTTCGGACGGATGTTGCACCTTGCACCGTGGAAGTCGCACCCTGTAGATATCGATTATTCGGACAACCATAACTTCTGGCTCGTTTAGAGTTACGGGAGCCATAACCTGTCAAAACGAAGGCCTCGATGAGTTCTACGGCTTTAACAGCTTTCAGCCGTCAACGGATAGATTAATGCCCAAAAAGGACAACCCGAATCTCAATCGGGTCTCGTAAGTTTTTTACCCTTCGTTTTTCGGCACGTGGATTTTTACGGCAAAACGGGATTACCGTGGCCCGTCTTCGACTTCCCATCGCTGGAGAGTGGTGTATCATGGTACAATTCCGTTTCAAATCCATGCACGCATTTCTAAAAGTCGTACGGCACTGTTTCGCCATGTCGGACGGATGTTGCACCTTGCACCGTGGATGTTGCACCCTATAGATATCGATTATTCGGACGGCCATAACTTCTGGCTCGTTTAGAGTTACGAGAGCCATAACCTGTCAAAACGAAGGCCTCGATGAGTTCTACGGCTTTGACAGCTTTCATCCTACAACGGATAGATTAATGCCCTAAAAGGACAACCCGAATCTCAATCGGGTCTCGTAAGTTTTTTATCCTTCGTTTTTTCGACACGTGGATTTTTACGGTAAAACGGGATTACGGTGCCACGTCTTCGACTTCCAATCGCTGAAGAGTGGTGCACCATGGTACTGTCCCGTTTCAAATCCATGCACGCATTTCTAAAAGCCGTACGGCACTGTTTCGCCATTTCGTACGGATGTTGCACCTTGCACCGTGGATGTTGCACCCTGTAGATATCGATTATTCGGACGGCCATAACTTCTGGCTCGTTTAGTGTTACGGGAGCCATAACCTATCAAAACGAAGGCCTCGATGAGTTCTACGGCTTTGAAAGCTTTCAGCCGTCAAAGGATAGATTAATGCCCAAAAAGGACAACCCGAATCTCAATCGGGACTCGTATGTTTTTTACCCTTTGTTTTTTCGACATGTGGATTTTTACGGCGAAACGGGATTTCGGTGGCTGGTCTTTGATTTACCATCGCTGGAGAGTGGTACACCATGGTACTGTTCCTTTTCAAATCCATGCACGCATTTCTAAAAGTTGTACGGCACTGTTTCGCCATGTCGGACGGATGTTGCACCTTGCACCGTGGATGTTGCACCATGTAGATATCGATTATTCGGACGGCCATAACTTCTGGCTCGTTAAGAGTTACAGGAGCCATAACCTGTCAAAACGAAGGCCTCGATGAGTTCTACGGCTTTGACAGCTTTCAGCCATCAACGGATAGATTAATGCATAAAAAGGACAACCCGAATCTCAATCGGGACTCGTAAGTTTTTTACCCTTCGTTTTTTCGACACGTGGATTTTTACGGTAAAACGGGATTACCGTGGCCCGTCTTTGACTTCCCATCGTTGGAGAGTGGTGCACCATGGTAATGTTCCGTTTCAAATCCATGCACGCATTTCTAAAAGTCGTACGGCACTGTTTCGCCATTTCGGACGGATGTTGCACCTTGCACCGTGGATGTTGCACCCTGTAGATATCGATTATTCGGACGGCCATAACTTCTGGCTCGTTTAGAGTTACGGGAGCCATAACCTGTCAAAACGAAGTCCTCAAGGAGTTCTACGGCTTTGACAACTTTCAACCATCAACGGATAGATTACTGCCCGAAAAGGACAACCCAAATCTCAATCGGGTCTCGTAAGTTTTTTACCCTTCGTTTTTTCGACACGTGAATTTTTACGGTAAAACGGGATTACGGAGCCCCGTCTTCGACTTTCCATCGCTGGAGAGTGGTGCACCATGGTACTGTTCCGTTTCAAATCCATGCACGCATTTTTAAAAGTCGTACGGCACTGTTTCGCCATTTCGTACGGATGTTGCACCTTGCACCGTGGATGTTGCACCCTGTAGATATCGATTATTCGGACGGCCATAATTTCTGGCTCGTTTAGAGTTACTGGAGCCATAACCTGTCAAAACGAAGGCCTCGATGAGTTCTACGGCTTTAACAGCTTTCAGCCATCAACGGATAGATTGATGCCCAAAAAGGACAACCCGATTCTCAATCGGGTCTCGTAAGTTTTTTACCCTTCGTTTTTTCGACATGTGGATTTTTACGGCAAAACGGGATTACGGTGGCTGGTCTTTGATTTACCATCGCTGGAGAGTGGTACACCATGGTACTGTTCCGTTTCAAATCCATGCATGCATTTCGAAAAGTCATACGGCACTGTTTTGCCATGTCGGACGGATGTTGCACCTTGCACCGTGGATGTTGCACCCTGTAGATATCGATTATTCGGACGGCCATAACTTCTGGCTCGTTAAGAGTTACGGGAGCCATAACCTGTCAAAACGAAGGCCTCGATGAGTTCTACGGCTTTGACAGCTTTCAGCCGTCAATGGATAGATTAATGCCTAAAAAGGACAACCCGAATCTCAATCGGGTCTCGTAAGTTTTTTACCCTTCGTTTTTTCGACACGTGGATTTTTACGGTAAAACGAGATTACCGTGGCCCGTCTTCGATTTCCCATCGCTGGAGAGTGGTGCACCATGGTACTGTTCCATTTCAAATCCATGCACGCATTTTTAAAAGCCGTACGGCACTGTTTCGCCATTTCGGACGGATGTTGCACCTTGCACCGTGGATGTTGCACCCTGTAGATATCGATTATTCGGACAACCATAACTTCTGGCTCGTTTAGAGTTACGTGAGCCATAACCTGTCAAAACGAAGGCCTCGATGAGTTCTACGGCTTTAACAGCTTTCAGCCGTCAACGGATAGATTAATGCCCAAAAAGGACAACCCGAATCTCAATCGGGTCTCGTAAGTTTTTTACCCTTCGTTTTTCGACACGTGGATTTTTACGGCAAAACGGGATTACCGTGGCCCGTCTTCGACTTCCCATCGCTGGAGAGTGGTGCACGATGGTACTATTCCGTTTCAAATCCATGCACGCATTTCTAAAAGTCGTACGGCACTGTTTCGCCATGTCGGACGGATGTTGCACCTTGCACCGTGGATGTTGCACCCTATAGACATCGATTATTCGGACGGCCATAACTTCTGGCTCGTTTAGAGTTACGAGAGCCATAACCTGTCAAAACGAAGGCCTCGATGAGTTCTACGGCTTTGACAGCTTTCAGCCGTCAACGGATAGATTAATGCCCAAAAAGGACAACCCGAATCTCAATCGGGACTCGTATGTTTTTTACCCTTCGTTTTTTCGACATGTGGATTTTTATGGAAAAACGGGATTTCGGTGGCTGGTCTTTGATTTACCATCGCTGGAGAGTGGTACACCATGGTACTGTTCCTTTTCAAATCCATGCACGCATTTCTAAAAGTCGTACGGCACTGTTTCGCCATGTCGGACGGATGTTGCACCTTGCACCGTGGATGTTGCACCATGTAGATATCGATTATTCGGACGGCCATAACTTCTGGCTCGTTAAGAGTTACAGGAGCCATAACCTGTCAAAACGAAGGCCTCGATGAGTTCTACGGTTTTGACAGCTTTCAGCGGTCAACGGATAGATTAATGCCTAAAAAGGACAACCCGAATCTCAATCGGGACTCGTAAGTTTTTTACGCTTCGTTTTTTCGACACGTGGATTTTTACGGTAAAACGGGATTACCATGGCCCGTTGTGACGACCGCCCATGACTCCCGCACCAAAACAAGGAAATAATGCGCTGAAAGGCGTGCCAGGCAGCCATGGACGATAGTCAGGGTAAAACAAAACAAAAGAATCTCTATCGTACAACTCACAGCGCATGGATAAAATACAATAGAGAAATATAATATAGTGAAGCTCCATAGAACAGAACATCATCATATAAGCATCACAGTAGTTTTATACAATCATCTACTCAAATCCATACATGAAAGCCTCACTACAAATCACTCAACCAAATACAGCAGCGGATACCCAGTACATATAGTAAGAAAACTAATATGCAAAGCCTCCTGCTCGTCTTCGTCATCTTCATCGTAGAACTCCTAGCACAGCACCTGTCACCTGCTACCTAGTCTGCCCATCCCAACATGGATGAACAGCCCAAGGTAATAAGAGGAGACATAAAACCTTGAGTCAGACAAAGTCTTAGTGAGCAGTAAATTAACTATCAAACATACCAAAAGAGCATAAAGGATAAAAGGAATAGGAACCAAACCATCCCACTCCACCTCTTTCTACAGTGATAGCCCCAGACATACACTAAGGAGAAGCAAGCATAACAACATAGACAATTAAGGTAAAGCGAATACCACTCGAGTCAAGGACGATGTTTTCCAAATACAAACCCCCAAGGCCTAAACCAAGATCAGATAAGCACCCAGAAAACACCGCTCTTGAAGCCGAATGATAATACAACCAAACATCCATGACTCTGGCTATCACTGTTATCCTTGCCTCGATTTCACCGTTAGTTGAATGACCATCTGTCAAGGGCTAATGGTAACCCCGGTTCTAACCATAACTCCGCACACTGCCTTGTGCCTAGGACTTATCTACTTTGCCCAGAGTACTCAACTACCTACCTGTAGTCTTTTGGGTGTCCCGACTACCTACCTGTAGTCGTTATGGGCGCCCCATGTACTCTTGCTTTTGAGCATGCTAGAACCTTCAACAACGACGAGATCCAAGCCTCCTAGCCATCCTTCTTGACGACTATCCTCATACAAGCTCAAGCTACCTCTTGAACAATCCATTATCAACCAACTTGAACTACTCTTCAAGTTATCAACATGCTTGGAATGATCCCTGCTTGGATTAAGCCAAGACTCACATCATACTTCGCTTCATCGCATCAAAGCAAAGTCTCAACTCAACAACATGGTTTGCCTCATCAAATCATGGCAAAGTCCCATCTCAACATCATCCAATCTATACATATGAGCTTCAACATCCGCTACATATGCCTTAAGCAGCTTTCACCATTCAAGAGCCTTCTTCCATAGCTTTTGAATCCTCTTCCATCCTCTTGTTCCAAATCAACTACTAGCTAACTTGGAAACAATCAAATCAATCATACATTCAAATATCAATCATTCAAACAAGATCTAACAAGCAATATAAGCAACATCAACTATAATGGGAATTTCGTAAATAAACGAGCAAAAGTCCAACATATGTGAAATCATGGTTTTTAGCATAGATCTATCAATTATAAAACATGGGTTTTGTCTCTAATGCTTATTAAACAAACTTGCATAAGTAAACATCTTCAAAAACCATGAATCTAGACTTAGATCTAAGAAAAATGCATGAAATCTCTAACTTTAACACCCAACATGCCACCAATCCAATATACTCCTTTGGATCCGCGTGAGAGATAACTACCACTCACCAAATCACCAAAACAACCTAAAAAACTAAACACTTCAGATCTGGACAGCGAAGATCAAGGCTTGATCCGGCAATATCTCGTCTCAATCGATGAAATCTAGCTCAAACGGATGAAGATCTTCAACTTTGGCACTTGAATCTTCAATCTAAATCTTCGATCTTGGATGGATGTTAGAACTAGATTGGAATAGAGAAAAGAAGGTGAAGAAATGTTGTAGTCGAGTCTTCAAAATGGCAGCACTTCGTCGCTTCAAAAACCGGTGCCAAAAAGTGAGCCAAACCCCTCTATTTATAGGCTGGATCAACCATGAGTCGTCGTCCCTATGAGTCGTCCACGACTCATCATGAGTCGTTGCCGACTTATCAGCCCTTACCGACTCAACATAACACTGCCTACTTACCATGAGTCGTTCACGACTCATTGCCATGACGACCTACCCCAGCCGACTCAACTGCACAGCCTTCCGACTCAAGCCAACGACTCAATACACCAAGGCACAAGGTCATACGACTCAAACCCAAACCGACTCAACACCTACCGACTCACGACTCAAGACCAGTGCCGACTCAACATAAGTCGGTCACGACCTAAAAGCCTCCGACCTAAGACACTGCCGCGTTTTCCCCAAGTCCTAAGTCGTACGACGACTCAACAATACACACTCACGACTCAACTATGATGCCGACTCACGACTCATCAGGCCCTACGACTCAAAACCCTGCCGACTCATTACCCACGACCTAAGCCTAAACCCCTTAAGTCGCTACACCCTTAACCCGTTAACTCCTTAACTCGGCAAACCCTATGAGTCGTAACTCGTTGACTCGGCCACACTTCTTATCTCGGCCCTCTATGAGTCGGTCATCCTATGAGTCGCCTAACTTCTTGAGTCGGTCCATCCTTATCTCGGCCAACACTTTAAACCGCTACCCCTCCTTGAGTCGGTCCCCTATGAGTCGGTCACGACTCATCACTTGTACTCGGGTCAACTCCTAAACGACTCAAGCTAGAAGCAACACAAACAACACTAACAACCTGTAAATTCTACGATTTATCGACACGTAAAAATACGGGTCGTTACATTCTCTCCCCCTTAGGAATTTCGCCCTCGAAATTCCAAGCAAACAACAGCAATCAAAATTATTCCGCATGCTTATCATCCATGGCAATCAACAATCCATGCAACCAATTCTAACCTAGCATGCAGAATTCTAAGACTTAGAACAAGCTACAAATTCATGAGATGTCACGACACTTTAGGGCCATACCTCGAAGAGTTCGGGATGAGCTGCCTTCATCCTCTCTTCCTCCTCCCATGTACAGTCGTTAACATCATCACTCCATTGTACCTTGAGCAACGTAATCGTCTTCCTCCTAAGCTGTTTCGTATCGGTTTCAACAATACGAAGCGGCTTACGAGGTCTCGAAACAACAGGATCAACCTCCAAGTCTTCACAGCTATCAGCAGAAACCACCGTAGTTGGGTCGTGCACATACTTCCGTAGATAAGATACATGAAAAACATTGTGCACACCCGCCATCTTTTCCGGTAACTCCAATCTATAAGCGAGCTTTCCAATTCGCTCGATAATCGGAAATGGTCCAACAAATCTCGGAGTCAATTTCCCTTTCTTCCCGAATCTAACAACATTCTTCAATGGGGAAATCTTCACAAAAACCATATCACCCACATCGAATTCCAAATCCTTTCGACGATTATCTGCATAACTCTTCTGACGATCCTGGGCTGCCCTCATTCGTTGCCGAATGATCTCTATACAATCCGTAGTTTGACGAATCATCTCTGGCCCAAGCATCAGCTTTTCTCCAGTTTCCAACCAACATGTCGGAGAGTTACACGGTCTTCCATATAACGCCTCATATGGTGCCATACCAATACTCGACTGATAACTGTTATTATAAGCAAATTCCACCAAATGAAGGTGATCTTCCCATGATCCTCCGAAGTCCAAAACACATGCCCTAAGAAGATCTTCCAAAACTCGGTTGACTCTCTCAGTCTGACCATCTGTTTGAGGGTGATAAGCTGTACTCAAACACAATTCGGTTCCCAGGACTTCCTGGAAGCTCTTCCAAAATCTACTAGTGAACAATGGGTCTCGATCGCTCACTATACTCTTCGGAACACCATGGAAACGAACTATCCACTTCACATACAGTTCAGCCAACTTTGATGCAGTCCTAGTCGATCGAACAGGAATGAACCTTGCACTCTTGGTCAAACGATCTACAATGACCCAAATCCCTTCATTCCCTGCTCTTGTCCTAGGTAGACCATCGATAAAATCCATCGACACTTGCTCCCACTTCCATGTAGGAACTTCTAATGGCTGAAGTAATCCACTGGGCTTCTTCTGCTCAGCCTTCACCAACTGGCAGTTCATACACTTGGAAATAAAATTTCCAAAATCTTTCTTCATACCTTCCCAGTAATAAGCTCTCTTCATATCCCGATACATCTTATTTCCACCTGGATGAATTGTCAACTTCGAGTGATGACTTTCCCTCAGAACTTCATCTCTCAATCCATCAATATCGGGAACAACTAGTCGTCCTTGCTTTCGAAGCCAACCCTCTCGATCGACCTCGAATCCCTTATCCTTCTCTGGGTCCAACCCGGATTCCAAATCACGGATAATCTTGACAAGCTTATCATCTCTCCTTTGGCTCTCGCCAACTCTTTCCACAAGAGTAGGCCTTATCGATAAGTTTGCCAACATCTCAGGTTCCAATTCACACCTTGGCCTGAAGTCAAACTCAGCCAAATACTCGAGACTCTTCCACTCTGAAAACATGGCTCCCAATCCTGCATGTCTTCGACTTAACGCATCAGCCACTGCGTTACCTTTCCCCGGAGTATAGGCTATACCAAAATCATAAGATGCTAGGAACTCTAGCCACCGTTGCTGTCGAAGATTTAAATCCTTTTGGGAGAACAAATACTTCAACGACTTATGATCTGTAAACAACTCGAATCTAACTCCCAATAGATAATGTCTCCACATCTTCAAAGCAAACACAATTGCCGCTAACTCCAAATCATGAGTCGGATAGTTCTTTTCATGCGGCTTTAGTTGTCGACTAGCATACGCAACAACTTTATGCTTCTGCATTAGCACCGCTCCTAGTCCAGTGCCACATGCATTGGTGTAAACCACCATCTCATCATCCCCACTTGGAATAGTCAAAACAGGAGCGCTCGTCAGTCGCTCTTTCAGGATTACGAAAGCTTGCTCACACTTATCATCCCATCTGAACACTTGGTTCTTCTTCGTCAATCCTGTCAACGGTGCAGCTATCTTGGAAAAGTCTTTGATAAACCGACGATAATATCCTGCTAATCCAAGAAAACTTCTCACATCAGATGCATTCTTAGGCCTAACCCAATCCTGGATCGCTGCCACCTTAGCGGGATCAACCGCTATGCCATTTCCAGAGATAACATGGCCTAAGAACCTCACTTCACTCTTCCAGAAGTGACACTTCGAAAACTTAGCCTTCAGCTGATGTTTCCGTAAGATTCCCAAAACAATCCTCAAGTGCGTCTTGTGCTCTCCCTCAGTTCTGGAATAAATCAGAATATCATCCACGAACACAAGCACGAACTTATTCAACTGATCTCTGAACACTCTATTCATAAGATCCACAAAATATGCTGGCGCGTTAGTCAATCCAAACGGCATTACCAGCCACTCATAAAACCCGGATGGTGTCCTGAAAGCAGTCTTCGGCACACTATCCTTCGCCACTCTCAACTGGTGAAATCCCGTTGCCAAATCCATCTGAGAAAACACCTTAGCCTCGTGAAGCTGATCAAACAAGTCATCTATTCTCGGCAATGGATACTTGTTCTTCCTAGTCACCTTATTCAGCTCACGATAATCCACACACAACCTCAACGATCCATCCGCTTTGGTTGCGAACACAACGGGCGCACCCCATTCGGACACACTTCTCCGAATGAATCCTTTCCGCAAAAGGTCATCAACTTGCACCTTCAGCTCTTGCTGCTCCCTCGGTGCCATCCGCCTAAGAGGCATCACAACAGGTCTGGCTCCCTCAACTAGATCGATACGAAACTCGATCTCCCTATGCGGCGGCAACCCTTTGACTTCCTCAAAGACATTCTCAAACTCATTCACAATAGGCACTGATGACAGTCCATCCCGTGGAACAACCAGCGAATACATGAAGCTCATGAAGACGCCTTCCTCATGCTTACATCGTATCACAACCTTTCGCCCTTCCACATTCCCGACTGTCACCTCCAGCCTCTCACAATCAATCCTAGCCGCATACTTCCTAAGCCAGTCCATACCCAAAATAATTCCGAACCCCGCAAAGTTCAGAACAAAGCAATCACAAACAAACGAGCAATCATGACTCGACACAACTAGACCACGGCATATCATACACAAACATGACGAACCCCCCACTGGATTAGTCACAACCAATGGCCTATCAACAATATCCGGTTTCAAACCTAACCGGCCTACCAAATCATCACAAACAAAAGAATGCGATGCTCCAGTATCAAACAACACTCTGACTGGAACACCACAAATGGAAAGAGTACCTTGAACCACCACACTCTTCCCCTTCTCTTCAGCAGTAGGAGCTTTCGAAGACGATGGAACAGCCCCCAAAGCATAGGCTTGCACAACCTGCCTATCTTTCCTCGGTTCTGGACAATCCTTCTTGATATGTCCCAGCTTATCACAGTTGTAACACTTTCCCGGCACTTTGGGATTCTTACAATCTTTGTAAAGATGGCCCTTCTGCTGGCAGTTATAGCAAGTCACTTCGCTCTTCGGCTTCTTCTGGCCATCCTTACCCTTCTGTTGCTGCTGCTTCCTCTTCCTGTTGCCACTCTGCTGTGGTTTAGATACTTCCCTGGTTACAGCAACAACAGAACTTTCCTTAGGGAACAAACTCTCATGCCTCAAAGCTTTCTCCACAAGCTTCTCAAATGGATCATCCAGATGATCCACTAACTGCCTCCCAAGATAAGCATCCAGACCAGTCACAAACTTTTCATTCTTCTGGTAGGGAGAATCAATATACGATCTGGCATACTTAGACAAAGCTTCAAACTCAGAAATATACTCAAGAACAGGCCTCCCACCTTGCTTGAGCTCCACAAACCTCTTAAACAAGACCGATTTCTGAGCAGTAGAGATGAACTTAGCTTCAAATCTAACTTGGAATTGCTCCCAAGTAATCTCTTCTTCTGGTGTATCTATAGTGATAGAATTCCACCAATCCGCAGCTCTCCCCTGAAGCTGTCTCGATGCAAGCTTCCTCTTGGTTGCATCCTCAATCCCTAGATCACCAAAAATCCTTCGACATGCTTCAATCCATCTCTGCACCTCAATAGTCGACTCCGTCCTCCAAGAGCAGTATAATCCTTGCAAAGCTTGGCAAAATCCACCGGTCTCGGAGCTTGGACTTGAACTCCCACATCCACAGATGATCCTGAAGCTGGTATTCTCCTCATGATTGAAGTCATCATGGCCTCAAACATAGGAGCATAATCAACAGCTTCCCTAGCATCACGGCTACCCCTCGCAGCTTGTCTCTCACTTCGACTCATCCTTAATATCTGTAAATAAGAATGATTAGAACACCTTAAGAAACAACTGCATAAGGAGTTCAAACCCTTCTAAACTACTATATTATATATAGTAATCATCCATCAAATTACAATTACGTCTCTCTTACGTAGTTACATCAGCGAGCGTTGGCTAAAATCGATTAACCAAAGCTCTGATACCAAATGTGACGACCGCCCATGACTCCCGCACCAAAACAAGGAAATAATGCGCTGAAAGGCGTGCCAGGCAGCCATGGACGATAGTCAGGGTAAAACAAAACAAAAGAATCTCTATCGTACAACTCACAGCGCATGGATAAAATACAATAGAGAAATATAATATAGTGAAGCTCCATAGAACAGAACATCATCATATAAGCATCACAGTAGTTTTATACAATCATCTACTCAAATCCATACATGAAAGCCTCACTACAAATCACTCAACCAAATACAGCAGCGGATACCCAGTACATATAGTAAGAAAACTAATATGCAAAGCCTCCTGCTCGTCTTCGTCATCTTCATCGTAGAACTCCTAGCACAGCACCTGTCACCTGCTACCTAGTCTGCCCATCCCAACATGGATGAACAGCCCAAGGTAATAAGAGGAGACATAAAACCTTGAGTCAGACAAAGTCTTAGTGAGCAGTAAATTAACTATCAAACATACCAAAAGAGCATAAAGGATAAAAGGAATAGGAACCAAACCATCCCACTCCACCTCTTTCTACAGTGATAGCCCCAGACATACACTAAGGAGAAGCAAGCATAACAACATAGACAATTAAGGTAAAGCGAATACCACTCGAGTCAAGGACGATGTTTTCCAAATACAAACCCCCAAGGCCTAAACCAAGATCAGATAAGCACCCAGAAAACACCGCTCTTGAAGCCGAATGATAATACAACCAAACATCCATGACTCTGGCTATCACTGTTATCCTTGCCTCGATTTCACCGTTAGTTGAATGACCATCTGTCAAGGGCTAATGGTAACCCCGGTTCTAACCATAACTCCGCACACTGCCTTGTGCCTAGGACTTATCTACTTTGCCCAGAGTACTCAACTACCTACCTGTAGTCTTTTGGGTGTCCCGACTACCTACCTGTAGTCGTTATGGGCGCCCCATGTACTCTTGCTTTTGAGCATGCTAGAACCTTCAACAACGACGAGATCCAAGCCTCCTAGCCATCCTTCTTGACGACTATCCTCATACAAGCTCAAGCTACCTCTTGAACAATCCATTATCAACCAACTTGAACTACTCTTCAAGTTATCAACATGCTTGGAATGATCCCTGCTTGGATTAAGCCAAGACTCACATCATACTTCGCTTCATCGCATCAAAGCAAAGTCTCAACTCAACAACATGGTTTGCCTCATCAAATCATGGCAAAGTCCCATCTCAACATCATCCAATCTATACATATGAGCTTCAACATCCGCTACATATGCCTTAAGCAGCTTTCACCATTCAAGAGCCTTCTTCCATAGCTTTTGAATCCTCTTCCATCCTCTTGTTCCAAATCAACTACTAGCTAACTTGGAAACAATCAAATCAATCATACATTCAAATATCAATCATTCAAACAAGATCTAACAAGCAATATAAGCAACATCAACTATAATGGGAATTTCGTAAATAAACGAGCAAAAGTCCAACATATGTGAAATCATGGTTTTTAGCATAGATCTATCAATTATAAAACATGGGTTTTGTCTCTAATGCTTATTAAACAAACTTGCATAAGTAAACATCTTCAAAAACCATGAATCTAGACTTAGATCTAAGAAAAATGCATGAAATCTCTAACTTTAACACCCAACATGCCACCAATCCAATATACTCCTTTGGATCCGCGTGAGAGATAACTACCACTCACCAAATCACCAAAACAACCTAAAAAACTAAACACTTCAGATCTGGACAGCGAAGATCAAGGCTTGATCCGGCAATATCTCGTCTCAATCGATGAAATCTAGCTCAAACGGATGAAGATCTTCAACTTTGGCACTTGAATCTTCAATCTAAATCTTCGATCTTGGATGGATGTTAGAACTAGATTGGAATAGAGAAAAGAAGGTGAAGAAATGTTGTAGTCGAGTCTTCAAAATGGCAGCACTTCGTCGCTTCAAAAACCGGTGCCAAAAAGTGAGCCAAACCCCTCTATTTATAGGCTGGATCAACCATGAGTCGTCGTCCCTATGAGTCGTCCACGACTCATCATGAGTCGTTGCCGACTTATCAGCCCTTACCGACTCAACATAACACTGCCTACTTACCATGAGTCGTTCACGACTCATTGCCATGACGACCTACCCCAGCCGACTCAACTGCACAGCCTTCCGACTCAAGCCAACGACTCAATACACCAAGGCACAAGGTCATACGACTCAAACCCAAACCGACTCAACACCTACCGACTCACGACTCAAGACCAGTGCCGACTCAACATAAGTCGGTCACGACCTAAAAGCCTCCGACCTAAGACACTGCCGCGTTTTCCCCAAGTCCTAAGTCGTACGACGACTCAACAATACACACTCACGACTCAACTATGATGCCGACTCACGACTCATCAGGCCCTACGACTCAAAACCCTGCCGACTCATTACCCACGACCTAAGCCTAAACCCCTTAAGTCGCTACACCCTTAACCCGTTAACTCCTTAACTCGGCAAACCCTATGAGTCGTAACTCGTTGACTCGGCCACACTTCTTATCTCGGCCCTCTATGAGTCGGTCATCCTATGAGTCGCCTAACTTCTTGAGTCGGTCCATCCTTATCTCGGCCAACACTTTAAACCGCTACCCCTCCTTGAGTCGGTCCCCTATGAGTCGGTCACGACTCATCACTTGTACTCGGGTCAACTCCTAAACGACTCAAGCTAGAAGCAACACAAACAACACTAACAACCTGTAAATTCTACGATTTATCGACACGTAAAAATACGGGTCGTTACACCCGTCTTCGACTTCCCATCGCTGGAGAGTGGTGCACCATGGTAATGTTCCGTTTCAAATCCATGCACGCATTTCTAAAAGTCGTACGGCACTGTTTCGCCATTTCGGACGGATGTTGCACCTTGCACCGTGGATGTTGCACCCTGTAGATATGGATTATTCGGACGGCCATAACTTCTGGCTCGTTTAGAGTTACGGGAGCCATAACCTGTCAAAACGAAGTCCTCGAGGAGTTCTGCGGCTTTGACAACTTTCAACCATCAACGGATAGATTACTGCCCGAAAAGGACAACCCAAATCTCAATCGGGTCTCGAAAGTTTTTTACCCTTCGTTTTTTCGACACGTGAATTTTTATGGTAAAACGGGATTACGGTACCCCGTCTTCGACTTCCCATTGCTGAAGAGTGGTGCACCATGGTACTGTCCCATTTCAAATCCATGCACGCATTTCTAAAGGTCGTACGACACTGCTTCCCCATTTCGTACGGATGTTGCACCTTGCACCGTGGATGTTGCACCCTGTATATATCGATTATTCGGACGGTCATAACTTCTGGCTCATTTAGAGTTACGGGAGCCATAACCTGTCAAAACGAAGGCCTCGATGAGTTCTACGGCTATGACCGCTTTCAGCCGTCAACGGATAGATTAATGCCCAAAAAGGACAACCCGAATCTCAATCGGGTCTCGTAAGTTTTTCACCCTTCGTTTTTTCGACACGTGGATTTTTACGGTAAAACGGGATTACCGTGGCCCGTCTTTGACTTCCCATCGCTGGTCTTTGATTTACCATCGCTGGAGAGTGGTACACCATGGTACTGTTCCTTTTCAAATCCATGCACGCATTTCTAAAAGTCATACGGCACTGTTTCGCCATTTCGGACGGATGTTGCACCTTGCACCATGGATGTTGCACCCTGTAGATATCGATTATTCGGACGGCCATAACTTCTGGCTCGTTTAGAGTTACGGGAGCCATAACCTGTCAAAACGAAGACGTCGACGAGTTCTACGGCTTTGACAGCTTTCAGCCGTCAACGGATAGATTAATGCCCAAAAAGGACAACCGGAATCTCAATCGGGTCTCGTAAGTTTTTTACCCTTCGTTTTTTCGACACGTGGATTTTTACGGTAAAACGGGATTACCGTGGCCCGTCTTCGACTTCCCATCGCTGGAGAGTGGTGTACCATGGTACTGTTCCGTTTCAAGTCCATGCACGCATTTCAACGGATATATTAATGCCCAAAAAGGACAATCCGATTCTCAATCGGGTCTCGTAAGTTTTTTACCCTTCGTTTTTTCGACATGTGGATTTTTACGGCAAAACGGGATTACGGTGGCTGGTCTTTGATTTACCATCGCTGGAGAGTGGTACACCATGGTACTGTTCCGTTTCAAATCCATGCACGCATTTCGAAAAGTCGTACGGCACTGTTTTGCCATGTCGGACGGATGTTGCACCTTGCACCGTGGATGTTGCACCCTGTAGATATCGATTATTCGGACGGGCATAACTTCTGGCTCGTTAAGAGTTATGGGAGCCATAACCTGTCAAAACGAAGGCCTCGATGAGTTCTACGGCTTTGACAGCTCTCAGCCGTCAATGGATAGATTAATGCCTAAAAAGGACAACCCGAATCTCAATCGGGTCTCGTAAGTTTTTTACCCATCGTTTTTTCGACACGTGGATTTTTATGGTAAAACGGGATTACCGTGGCCCGTCTTCGACTTCCCATCGCTGGAGAGTGGTGCACCATGGTACTGTTCCATTTCAAATTCATGCACGCATTTTTAAAAGCCGCACGGCACTGTTTCGCCATTTCGGACGGATGTTGCACCTTGCACCGTGGATGTTGCACCCTGTAGATATCGATTATTCGGACAACCATAACTTCTGGCTCGTTTAGAGCTACGGGAGCCATAACCAATCAAAACGAAGGCCTCGATGAGTTCTACGGCTTTAAAAGCTTTCAGCCATCAAAGGATAGATTAATGACCAAAAAGGACAACCCGAATCTCAATCGGGTCTCGTAAGTTTTTTACCCTTCGTTTTTCGACACGTGGATTTTTACGGCAAAACGGGATTACCGTGGCCCGTCTTCGACTTCCCATCGCTGGAGAGTGGTGTACCATGGTAATATTCCGTTTCAAATCCATGCACGCATTTCTAAAAGTAGTACGTCACTGTTTCGCCATGTCGGACGGATGTTGCACCTTGCACCGTGGATGTTGCACCCTATAGATATCGATTATTCGGACGGCCATAACTTCTGGCTCGTTTAGAGTTACGAGAGCCATAACCTGTCAAAACGAAGGCCTCGATGAGTTCTACGGCTTTTACAGCTTTCAGCCGTCAACGGATAGATTAATGCCCTAAAAGGACAACCCGAATCTCAATCGGGTCTCGTAAGTTTTTTATCCTTCGTTTTTTCGACACGTGGATTTTTACGGTAAAACGGGATTACGTTGCCCCGTCTTCGACTTCCCATCGCTGAAGAGTGATGCACCATGGTACTGTCCCATTTCAAATCCATGCACGCATTTCTAAAAGCCGTACGGCACTGTTTCGCCATTTCGGACGGATGTTGCACCCTGTAGATATCGATTATTCGGACGGCCATAACTTCTGGCTCGTTTAGAGTTACGGGAGCCATAACCTGTCAAAACGAAGGCCTCGATGAGTTCTACGGCTTTAACAGCTTTCAGCCATCAATGGATAGATTAATGCCCAAAAAGGACAACCCGATTCTCAATCGGGTCTCGTAAGTTTTTTACCCTTCGTTTTTTCGACATGTGGATTTTTACGGCAAAACGGGATTACGGTGGCTGGTCTTTGATTTACCATCGCTGGAGAGTGGTGCACCATGGTAATGTTCCGTTTCAAATCCATGCACGCATTTCTAAAAGTCGTACGGCACTGTTTCGCCATTTCGGACGGATGTTGCACCTTGCACCGTGGATGTTGCACCCTGTAGATATCGATTATTCGGACGGCCATAACTTCTGGCTCGTTTAGAGTTACGGGAGCCATAACTTGTCAAAACGAAGTCCTCGAGGAGTTCTGCGGCTTTGACAACTTTCAACCATCAACGGATAGATTACTGCCCGAAAAGGACAACCCAAATCTCAATCGGGTCTCGTAAGTTTTTTACCCTTCGTTTTTTCGACACGTGAATTTTTACGGTAAAACGGGATTACGGTGCCCCGTCTTCGACTTCCCATCGCTGGAGAGTGGTGCACCATGGTACTGTTCCGTTTCAAATCCATGCACGCATTTTTAAAAGTCGTACGGCACTGTTTCGCCATTTCGTACGGATGTTGCACCTTACACCGTGGATGTTGCACCCTGTAGATATCGATTATTCGGACGGCCATAATTTCTGGCTCGTTTAGAGTTACGGGAGCCATAACCTGTCAAAACGAAGGCCTCGATGAGTTCTACGGCTTTAACAGCTTTCTGCCATCAACGGATAGATTAATGCCCAAAAAGGACAATCCGATTCTCAATCGGGTCTCGTAAGTTTTTTACCCTTCGTTTTTTCGACATGTGGATTTTTGCGGCAAAACGGGATTACGGTGGCTGGTCTTTGATTTACCATCGCTGGAGAGTGGTACACCATGGTACTGTTCCGTTTCAAATCCATACACGCATTTCGAAAAGTCGTACGGCACTGTTTTGCCATGTCGGACGGAGGTTGCACCTTGCACCGTGGATGTTGCACCCTGTAGATATCGATTATTCGGATGGCCATAACTTCTGGCTCGTTAAGAGTTACGGGAGCCATAACCTGTCAAAACGAAGGCCTCGATGAGTTCTATGGCTTTGACAGCTCTCAGCCGTCAATGGATAGATTAATGCCTAAAAAGGACAACCCGAATCTCAATCGGGTCTCGTAAGTTTTTTACCCTTCGTTTTTTCGACACGTGGATTTTTACGGTAAAACGTGATTACCGTGGCCCGTCTTCGACTTCCCATCGCTGGAGAGTGGTGCACCATGGTACTGTTCCATTTCAAATCCACGCACGCATTTTCAAAAGCCGTACGGCATTGTTTCGTCATTTCGGACGGATGTTGCACCTTGCACCGTGGATGTTGCACCCTGTAGATATCGATTATTCGGACAACCATAACTTCTGGCTCGTTTAGAGTTACGGGAGCCATAACTTGTCAAAACGAAGGCCTCGATGAGTTCTACGGCTTTAACAGCTTTCAGCCGTCAAAGGATAGATTAATGCCCAAAAAGGACAACCCGAATCTCAATCGGGTCTCGTAAGTTTTTTACCCTTCGTTTTTCGACACGTGGATTTTTACGGCAAAACGGGATTAACGTGGCCCGTCTTCGACTTCCCATCGCTGGAGAGTGGTGTACCATGGTACTATTCCGTTTCAAATCCATGCACGCATTTCTAAAAGTCGTACGTCACTGTTTCGCCATGTCGCACGGATGTTGCACCTTGCACCATGGATGTTGCACCCTATAGATATCGATTATTCGGACGGCCATAACTTCTGGCTCGTTTAGAGTTACGAGAGCCATAACCTGTCAAAACGAAGGCCTCGATGAGTTCAATGGCTTTGACAGCTTTCAGCCGTCAACGAATAGATTAATGCCCTAAAAGGACAACCCGAATCTCAATCGGGTCTCGTAAGTTTTTTATCCTTTGTTTTTTCGACACGTGGATTTTTACGGTAAAACGGGATTACGGTGCCCCGTCTTCGACTTCCCATCGCTGAAGAGTGGTGCACCATGGTACTGTCCCGTTTCAAATCCATGCACGCATTTCTAAAAGCCATACAGCACTGTTTCACCATTTCGGATGGATGTTGCACCTTGCACCGTGGATGTTGCACCCTGTAGATATCGATTATTCGGATGGCCATAACTTCTGGCTCGTTTAGAGTTACGGGAGCCATAACCTGTCAAAACGAAGGCCTCGATGAGTTCTACGGCTTTAACAGCTTTCAGCCATCAACGGATAGATTAATGCCCAAAAAGGACAACCCGATTCTCAATCGGGTCTCGTAAGCTTTTTACCCTTCGTTTTTTCGACATGTGGATTTTTACGGCAAAACGGGATTACGGTGGCTGGTGTTTGATTTACCATCGCTGGAGAGTGGTGCACCATGGTAATGTTCCGTTTCAAATCCATGTACGCATTTCTAAAAGTCGTACGGCACTGTTTCGCCATTTCGGACGGATGTTGCACCTTGCACCGTGGATGTTGCACCCTGTAGATATCGATTATTCGGACGGCCATAACTTTTGGCTCGTTTAGAGTTACGGGAGCCATAACCTGTCAAAACGAAGTACTCGAGGAGTTCTGCGGACTTGACAACTTTCAACCATCAACGGATAGATTACTGCCCGAAAAGGACAACTCAAATCTCAATCGGGTCTCGTAAGTTTTTTACCCTTCGTTTTTTCGACACGTGAATTTTTACGGTAAAACGGGGTTACGGTGCCCCGTCTTCGACTTCCCATCGCTGGAGAGTGGTGCACCATGGTACTGTTCCGTTTCAAATCCATGCACGCATTTTTAAAAGTCGTACGGCACTGTTTCGCCAGTTCGTACGGATGTTGCACCTTGCACCGTGGATGTTGCACCCTGTAGATATCGATTATTCGGACGGCCATAATTTCTGGCTCGTTTAGAGTTACGGGAGCCATAACCTGTCAAAACGAAGGCCTCGATGAGTTCTACGGCTTTAACAACTTTCAGCCATCAACGGATAGATTAATGCCCAAAAAGGACAATCCGATTCTCAATCGGGTCTCGTAAGTTTTTTACCCTTCGTTTTTTCGACATGTGGATTTTTACGGCAAAACGGGATTACGGTGGTTGGTCTTTGATTTACCATCGCTGGAGAGTGGTACACCATGGTACTGTTCCGTTTCAAATCCATGCACGCATTTCGAAAAGTCGTACGGCACTGTTTTGCCATGTCGGACGGATGTTGCACCTTGCACCGTGGATGTTGCACCCTGTAGATATCGATTATTCGGACGGCCATAACTTCTGGCTCGTTAAGAGTTACGGGAGCCATAACCTGTCAAAACGAAGGCCCCGATGAGTTCTACGGCTTTGACAGCTCTCAGCCATCAATGGATAGATTAATGCCTAAAAAGGACAACCCGAATCTCAATCGGGTCTCGTAAGTTTTTTACCCTTCGTTTTTTCGACACGTGGATTTTTACGGTAAAACGGGATTACCGTGGCCCGTCTTCGACTTCCCATCGCCGGAGAGTGGTGCACCATGGTACTGTTCCATTTCAAATCCATGCACGCATTTTTAAAAGCCGTACGGCACTGTTTCGCCATTTCGGACGGATGTTGCACCTTGCACCGTGGATGTCGCACCCTGTAGATATCGATTATTCGGACAACCATAACTTCTGGCTCGTTTAGAGTTACGGGAGCCATAACCTGTCAAAACGAAGGCCTCGATGAGTTCTACGGCTTTAACAGCTTTCAGCGGTCAACGGATAAATTAATGCCCAAAAAGGACAACCCGAATCTCAATCGGGTCTCGTAAGTTTTTTACCATTCGTTTTTCGACACGTGGATTTTTACGGCAAAACGGGATTACCGTGGCCCGTCTTCGACTTCCCATCGCTGGAGAGTGATGTACCATGGTACTATTCCATTTTAAATCCATGCACGCATTTCTAAAAGTCGTACGGCACTGTTTCGCCATGTCGGACGGATGTTGCACCTTGCACCGTGGATGTTGCACCCTATAGATATCGATTATTCGGACGGCCATAACTTCTGGCTCGTTTAGAGTTAGGAGAGCCATAACCTGTCAAAACGAAGGCCTCGATGAGTTCTACGGCTTTGACAGCTTTCAGCCGTCAAGGGATAGATTAATGCCCTAAAAGGACAACCCGAATCTCAATCGGGTCTCGTAAGTTTTTTATCCTTCGTTTTTTCGACACGTGGATTTTTACGGTAAAACGGGATTACGGTGCCCCGTCTTCGACTTCCCATCGCTGAAGAGTGGTGCACCATGGTACTGTCCCGTTTCAAATCCATGCACGCATTTCTAAAAGCCGTACGGCACTGTTTCGCCATTTCGTACGGATGTTGCACCTTGCACCGCGGATGTTGCACCCTATAGATATCGATTATTCGGACGGCCATAACTTCTGGCTCGTTTAGAGTTGCGGGAGCCATAACCTGTCAAAGGATAGATTAATGCCCAAAAAGGACAACCCGAATCTCAATCGGGACTCGTATGTTTTTTACCCTTCCTTTTTTCGACATGTGGATTTTTACGGTAAAACGGGATTTCGGTGGCTGGTCTTTGATTTACCATCGCTGGAGAGTGGTACACCATGGTACTGTTCCTTTTCAAATCCATGCACGCATTTCTAAAAGTCGTACGGCACTGTTTCGACATGTCGGACGGATGTTGCACCTTGCACCGTGGATGTTGCACCATGTAGATATCGATTATTCGGACGGCCATAACTTCTTGCTCGTTAAGAGTTACAGGAGCTATAACCTGTCAAAACGAAGGCCTCGATGAGTTCTACGGCTTTGACAGCTTTCAGCCGTCAACGGATAGATTAATGCCTAAAAAGGACAACCCGAATCTCAATCGGGACTCGTAAGTTTTTTACCCTTCGTTTTTTCGACACGTGGATTTTTACGGTAAAACGGGATTACCGTGGCCTGTCTTCGATTTCCCATCGCTGGAGAGTGGTGCACCATGGTAATGTTCCGTTTCAAATCCATGCACGCATTTCTAAAAGTCGTACGGCACTGTTTCGCCATTTCGGACGGATGTTGCACCTTGCACCGTGGATGTTGCACCCTGTAGATATCGATTATTCGGACGGCCATAACTTCTGGCTCATTTAGAGTTACGGGAGACATAACCTGTCAAAACGAAGTCCTCGAGGAGTTCTGCGGCTTTGACAACTTTCAACCATCAACGGATAGATTACTGCCCGAAAAGGACAACCCAAATCTCAATCGGGTCTCGTAAGTTTTTTACACTTCGTTTTTTCGACACGAGAATTTTTATGGTAAAACGGGATTACGGTGCCCCGTCTTCGACTTCCCATTGCTGAAGAGTGGTGCACCATGGTACTGTCCCATTTCAAATCCATGCACGCATTTCTAAAGGTCGTATGGCACTGCTTCTCCATTTCGTACGGATGTTGCACCTTGCACCGTGGATGTTGCACCCTGTAGATATCGATTATTCGGACGGTCATAACTTCTGGCTCATTTAGAGTTACGGGAGCCATAACCTGTCAAAACGAAGGCCTCGATGAGTTCTACGGCTATGACAGCTTTCAGCCGTCAACGGATAGATTAATGCCCAAAAAGAACAACCCGAATCTCAATCGGGTCTCGTAAGTTTTTCACCCTTCGTTTTTTCGACACGTGGATTTTTACGGTAAAACGGGATTACCGTGGCCCGTCTTTGACTTCCCATCGCTGGAGAGTGTTGCACCATGGCACTGTTCCGTTTTAAATCCATGCACGCATTTCTAAAAGTCATACGGCACTGTTTCGCCATTTCGGACGGATGTTGCACCTTGCACCATGGATGTTGCACCCTGTAGATATCGATTATTCGGACGGCCATAACTTCTGGCTCGTTTAGAGTTACGGGAGCCATAACCTGTCAAAACGAAGACGTCGACGAGTTCTACGGCTTTGACAGCTTTCAGCCGTCAACGGATAGATTAACGCCCAAAAAGGACAACCCGAATCTCAATCGGGTCTCGTAAGTTTTTTACCCTTCGTTTTTTCGACACGTGGATTTTTACGGTAAAACGGGATTACCATGGCCCGTCTTCGACTTCCCATCGCTGGAGAGTGGTGCACCATGGTACTGTTCCGTTTCAAGTCCATGCACGCATTTCAACGGATATATTAATGCCAAAAAAGGACAACCCGAATCTCAATCGGATCTTGTAAGTTTTTTACCCTTCGTTTTTTCGACACGTGGATTTTTACGGTAAAACGGGATTACCGTGGCCCATCTTCGACTTCCCATCACTGGAGAGTGGTGCACCATGCTACAGTTCCGTTTCAAATCCATGCACGCATTTCTAAAAGTCGTGCGGCACTGTTTCGCCATTTCAGACGGATGTTGCACCTTGCACCGTGGATGTTGCACCCTGTAGATATCGATTATTCGGACGGCCATAACTTTTGGCACGTTTAGAGTTACGGGATCCATAACCTGTCAAAACGAAGGCCTCGATGAGTTCTACGGCTTTAACAGCTTTCAGCCGTCAACGAATAGATTAATGCCCAAAAAGGACAACCCGAATCTCAATCGGGTCTCGTAAGTTTTTTACCCTTCGTTTTTTCGACACGTGGATTTTTACGGCAAAACGAGATTACGGTGGCTGGTCTTCGATTTATTATCGTTGGAGAGTGGTACACCATGGTACTGTTCCGTTTCAAATCCATGCACGTATTTCTAAAAGTGTACGGCACTGTTTCGCCATGTCGGACGGATGTTGCACCTTGCACCGTGGATGCTGCACCCTGTAGATAACAATTATTCGGACGGCCATAACTTTTGGCTCGTTAAGAGTTACGGTAGCCATAACCTGTCAAATAGAAGGCCTCGATGAATTCTACGGCTTTGACAGCTTTCAGCCGTCAACGGATAGATTAATGCCTAAAAAGGACAACCCGAATCTCAATCAGGTCTCGTAAGTTTTTTACCCTTCGTTTTTTCGACACGTGGATTTTTGCGGTAAAACGGGATTACCGTGGCCCGTCTTCGACTTCCCATCACTGGAGAGTGGTGCACCATGATAATGTTCCGTTTCAAATCCATGCACGCATTTCTAAAAGTCGTACGGCACTGTTTCGCCATTTCGGACGGATGTTGCACCTTGCACCGTGGATGTTGCACCCTGTAGATATCGATTATTCAAACGGCCATAACTCCTGGCTCGTTTAGAGTTACGGGAGCCATAACCTGTCAAAACGAAGACGTCGACGAGTTCTACGGCTTTGACAGCTTTCAGCCGTCAACGGATAGATTAACGCCCAAAAAGGACAACCCGAATCTCAATCGGGACTCGTAAGTTTTTTACCCTTCGTTTTTTCGACACGTGGATTTTTACGGTAAAACGGGATTACCGTGGCCCGTCTTCGACTTCCCATCGCTGGAGAGTGGTGCACCATGGTACTGTTCCGTTTCAAATCCATGCATGAATTTTTAAAAGTCGTACGGCACTGTTTCGCCATTTCGTACGGATGTTGCACCTTGCACCGCGGATGTTGCACCCTGTAGATATCGATTATTCGGACGACCATAATTTCTGGCTCGTTTAGAGTTACGGGAGCCATAACCTGTCAAAACGAAGGCCTCGACGAGTTCTACGGCTTTAACAGCTTTCAGCCATCAACGGATAGATTAATGCCCAAAAAGGACAACCCGATTCTCAATCGGGTCTCGTAAGTTTTTTACCCTTCGTTTTTTCGACATGTGGATTTTTACGGCAAAACGGGATTACGGTGGCTGGTCTTTGATTTACCATCGCTGGATAGTGGTACACCATGGTACTGTTCCGTTTCAAATCCATGCACGCATTTCGAAAAGTCGTACGGCACTGTTTTGCCATGTCGGACGGATGTTGCACCTTGCACCGTGGATGTTGCACCCTGTAGATATCGATTATTCGGACGGCCATAACTTCTGGCTCGTTTAGAGTTACGTGAGCCATAACCTGTCAAAACGAAGTCCTCGATGAGTTCTACGGCTTTGACAGCTCTCAGCCGTCAATGGATAGATTAATGCCTAAAAAGGACAACCCGAATCTCAATCGGGTCTCGTAAGTTTTTTACCCATCGTTTTTTCGACACGTGGATTTTTACGGTAAAACGGGATTACCGTGGCCCGTCTTCGACTTCCCATCGCTGGAGAGTGGTACACCATGGTACTGTTCCATTTCAAATCCATGCACGCATTTTTAAAAGCCGTACGGCACTGTTTCGCCATTTCGGACGGATGTTGCACCTTGCACCGTGGATGTTGCACCCTGTAGATATCGATTATTCGGACAACCATAACTTCTGGCTCGTTTAGAGTTACGGGAGCCATAACCTGTCAAAACGAAGGCCTCGATGAGTTCTACGGCTTTAACAGCTTTCAGCCGTCAACGGATAGATTAATGCCCAAAAAGGACAACCCGAATCTCAATCGGGTCTCGTAAGTTTTTTACCCTTCGTTTTTCGACACGTGGATTTTTACGGCAAAACGGGATTACCGTAGCCCGTCTTCGACTTCCCATCGCTGGAGAGTGGTGTACCATGGTACTATTCCGTTTCAAATCCATGCACGCATTTCTAAAAGTCGTACGGCACTGTTTCGCCATGTCGGACGGATGTTGCACCTTGCACCGTGGATGTTGCACCCTATAGATATCGATTATTCGGACGGCCATAACTTCTGGCTCGTTTAGAGTTACGAGAGCCATAACCTGTCAAAACGAAGGCCTCGATGAGTTCTACGGCTTTGACAGCTTTCAGCCGTCAACGGATAGATTAATGCCCTAAAAGGACAACCCGAATCTCAATCGGGTCTCGTAAGTTTTTTATCCTTCGTTTTTTCGACACGTGGATTTTTACGGTAAAACGGGATTACGGTGCCCCGTCTTCGACTTCCCATCGCTGATGAGTGGTGCACCATGGTACTGTCCCGTTTCAAATCCATGCACGCATTTCTAAAAGCCGTACGGCACTGTTTCGCCATTTCGGACGGATGTTGCACCTTGCGCCGTGGATGTTGCACCCTGTAGATATCGATTATTCGGACGGCCATAACTTCTGGCTCGTTTAGAGTTACGGGAGCCATAACCTGTCAAAACGAAGGCCTCGATGATTTCTACGGCATTGACAGCTTTCAGCCGTCAATGGATAGATTAATGCCCAAAAAAGACAACCCGAATCTTAATCGGGTCTCGTAAGTTTTTTACACTTTTTTTTTTCGACACGTGGATTTTTACGGCAAAACGGGATTACCATGGCTGGTCTTCGATTTACCATCGCTGGAGAGTGGTGCACCATGTTAATGTTCCATTTCAAATCCATGCACGCATTTCTAAAAGCCGTACGACACTGTTTCGCAATTTCGGACGGATGTTGCACCTTGCACCGTGGATGTTGCACCCTTTAGATATCGATTATTCGGACGACTATAACTTCTGGCTCGTTTAGAGTTACGGGAGCCATAACCTATCAAAACGAAGGCCTCGATGAGTTCTACGGCTTTGACGGCTTTCAGCCATCAACGGATAGATTAATGCCCAAAAAGCACAACCCGAATCTCAATCGGGTCTCGTAAGTTTTTTACGCTTCATTTTTTCGACACGTGGATTTTTACGGTGAAACGGGATTACCTGGCCCGTCTTCGACTTCCCATCGCTGGACAGTGGTGCACCATGGTACTATTCTGTTTCAAATCCATGCACGCATTTCTAAAAGTCGTACGACACTGTTTCGCCAATTCGGACGGATGTTGCACCTTGCACCGTGGATGTTGCACCCTGTAGATATCGATTATTCGGACGGCCATAACTTCTGGCTCGTTTAGAGTTACGAGAGCCATAACATGTCAAAACGAAGGCCTCGATGAGTTCTACGGCTTTGACAGCTTTCAGCCATCAACGGATAGATTAATTCCCAAAAAGGACAACCCGAATCTCAATCGTGTCTCGTAAGTTTTTTACCCTTCGTTTTTTCGACACGTGCATTTTTACGGTAAAACGGGATTACCGTGGCCCGTCTTCGACTTCCCATCGCTGAAGAGTGGTGCACCATGGTACTGTTCTGTTTCAAATCCATGCACGCATTTCTAAAAGTCGTACGGCACAGTTTCTCCATTTCGTATGGATGTTGCACCTTGCACCGTGGATGTTGCACCCTGTAGATATCGATTATTCGGACGGCCATAACTTCTGGCTCGTTTAGAGTTACGGTAGCCATAACCTTTCAAAACGAAGGCCTCGAGGAGTTCTACGGTTTTAATAGCTTTCAGCCGTCAACGGATAGATTAATGCCCAAAAAGAACAACCCGAATCTCAATCGGGTCTCGTAAGTTTTTTACCCTTTGTTTTTTCGACACGTGGATTTTTACGGTAAAACGGGATTACGGTCACGCATTTCTAAAAGTCATATGGCACTGTTTCGCCATTTCGGACGGATGTTGCACCTTGCACCGTGGATGTTGCACCCTGTAGATATCGATTATTCGGACGGCCATAACTTCTGGCTCGTTTAGAGTTACGGGAGCCATAACCTGTCAAAAGGAAGGCCTCGATGAGTTCTATGGCTTTGACAGCTTTCAGCCGTCAACGGATAGATTAATGCCCAAAAAGGACAACCCGAATCTCAATCGGGTCTCGTAAGTTTTTTACCCTTCGTTTTTTCGACACGTGGATTTTTACGGTAAAACGGGATTACCATGGCCCGTCTTCGACTTCCCATCACTGGAGTGTGGAGGCCATAACTTCTGGCTCGTTTAGAGTCACGGGAGCCATAACCGGTCAAAACGAAGGCCTCGATGAGTTCTACGGTTTTGACAGCTTTCAGCCGTCAACGGATAGATTAATTCCCAAAAAGGGCAACCCGAATCTCAATCGGGTCTCGTAAGTTATTTACCCATCGTTTTTTCGACACGTGGATTTTTACGGTAAAACGGGATTACCGTGGCCCGTTTTTGACTTCCCATTGCTGAATAGTGGTGCACCATGGTACTGTTCCATTTTAAATCCATGCACGCATTTCTAAAAGTCGTACGGCACTGTTTCGCCATTTCGGACGGATGTTGCACCTTGCACCGTGGATGTTGCACCCTGTAGATATCGATTATTCGGACGGCCATAACTTCTGGCTCGTTTAGAGTTACGGGAGCCACAACCTGTCAAAACGAAGGCCTCGATGAGTTCTACGGCTTTGACGGATTTCAGCCGTCAACGGATAGATTAATGCCTAAAAAGGACAACCCGAATCTCAATCGGGTCTCGTAAGTTTTTTACCCTTCGTTTTTTCGACACGTGGATTTTTACGGCAAAACGGGATTACGGCGGCTGGTCTTCGATTTACCGTCGCTGGAGAGTGGTGCACCATGGTACTGTTCCGTTTCAAATCCATACACGCATTTCTAAAAGTCGTACGCCACTTTTTCGCCATGTCGGACGGATGTTGCACCTTGCACCGTGGATGTTGCACCCTGTAGATATCGATTATTCGGACGGCCTTAACTTCTGGCTCGTTAAGAGTTACGCGAACCATAACCTGTCAAAACGAAGGACTCGATGAGTTCTACGGCTTTGATGGCTTTCAGCCATCAACGGATAGATTAATGCCCAAAAAGGACAACCCGAATCTCAATCGGGTATCGTAAGTTTTTTACCCTTCGTTTTTTCGACACGTGGATTTTTACGGCAAAACGGGATTACCGTGGCCCGTCTTCGACTTACCATCGCTGGAGAGTGGTGCACCATAGTACTGTTCCGTTTCAATCCATGCACGCATTTCTAAAAGCCGTACGGCACTGTTTCGCCATTTCGGACGGATGTTGCACCTTGCACCGTGGATGTAGCACCTTGTAGATATAGATTATTCGGACGGGCATAACTTCTGGCTCGTTTAGAGTTACGGGAGCCATAACCTGTCAAAACGAAGTCCTCGATGAGTTCTGCGGCTTTGACAGCTTTCAGCCATCAACGGATATATTAATGCCCAAAAAGGACATCCCGAATCTCGATCGGGTCTCGTAAGTTTTTTACACTTCGTTTTTTCGACACGTGGATTTTTACGGCAAAACGGGATTACCGTGGCTGGTCTTCGACTTCCCATCGCTGGAGAGTGGTGCACCATGGTACTGTTCCGTTTCAAATTCATGCACGCATTTCTAAAAGCCGTACGGCACTGTTTCGCCATTTCGGACGGATGTTGCACCTTGCACCGTGGATGTTGCACCCTGTAGATATCGATTATTCGGACGGCTATAACTTCTGGCTCGTCTAGAGTTACGGGAGCCATAACCTATCAAAACGAAGGCCTCGATGAGTTCCACGGTTTGACAGCTTTCAACCGTCAACGGATAGATTAATGCCCAAAAAGGACAACCCGAATCTCAATCGGGTCTCGTAAGTTTTTTACCCTTCGTTTTTTCGACACGTGGATTTTTACGGTAAAACGGGATTACCATGGCCCGTCTTCGACTTCCCATCACTGGAGAGTGGTGCACCATGGCACTGTTCCGTTTCAAATCCATGCACGCATTTCTAAAAGTCGTACCGCGCTGTTTCGCCATTTCGGACGGATGTTGCACCTTGCACCGTGGATGTTGCACCCTGTAGATATCGATTATTCGGACGGCCATAACTTCTTGCTCGTTTGGAGTTACGAGAGCCATAACATGTCAAAACGAAGGCCTCGATGAGTTCTATGGCTTTGACAGATTTCAGCCGTCAAAGGATAGATTAATGCCCAAAAAGGACAACCCGAATCTCAATCGGGTCTCTTAAGTTTTTTACCCTTCGTTTTTTCGACACGTGGATTTTTACGGTAAAACGGGATTACGGTGCCCCGTCTTCGACTTCCCATCGCTGAAGAGTTGTGCGCCATGGTACTGTTCCGTTTCAAATCCATGCACGCATTTCTAAAGGTTGTACAGCACTATTTCGCCATTTCGGACGAATGTTGCACCTTGCACCGTGGATGTTGCACCCTGTAGATATCAATTATTTGGACGATCATAACTTCTGGCTCGTTAAGTGTTACGGGAGCCATAACCTGTCAAAACGAAGGCCTCGATGAGTTCTACGGCTTTGACAGCTTTCAGCCATCAGCGGATAGATTAATGCCCATAAAGGACAACCCGAATCTCAATCGGGTCTCGTAAGTTTTTTACCCTTCGTTTTTTCGACACGTGGATTTTTATTGTAAAACGGGATTACCGTGGCCCGTCTTCGACTTCCCATCGCTGAAGAGTGGTGCACCATGGTACTGTTCCGTTTCAATTCCAAGCACGCATTTCTAAAAGTCGTACGACACTGTTTTGCCATTTCGGACGGATGTTGCACCTTGCACCGTGGATGTTGCACCCTGTAGATATCGATTATTCGGACGGCCATAAATTCTGGCTCGTTTAAAGTTACGGAAGCCATAACCTGTCAAAACGAAGGCCTCGATGAGTTCTACGGCTTTGACAGCTTTCAGCCGTCAACGGATAGATTAATGCCTAAAAAGGACAACCCGAATCTCAATCGGGTCTCGTAAGTTTTTTGCCCTTCGTTTTTTCGACACGTGGATTTTTACGGCAAAACGGGATTACGGTCACGCATTTCTAAAAGTCATATGGCACTGTTTCGCCATTTCGGACGTATGTTGCACCTTGCACCGTGGATGTTGCACCCTGTAGATATCGATTATTCGGACGGCCATAACTTCTGGCTCGTTTAGAGTTACGGGAGCCATAACCTGTCAAAAGGAAGGCCTCGATGAGTTCTACGGCTTTGACAGCTTTCAGCCGTCAACGGATAGATTAATGCCCAAAAAGGACAACCCGAATCTCAATCGGGTCTCGTAAGTTTTTTACCCTTCGTTTTTTCGACACGTGGATTTTTACGGTAAAACGGGATTACCATGGCCCGTCTTCGACTTCCCATCACTGGAGTGTGGTGCACCATGGCACTGTTCCGTTTCAAATCCATGGACGCATTTCTAAAAGTCGTACGGCGCTGTTTCGCCATTTCGGACGGATGTTGCACCTTGCACCGTGGATGTTGCACCCTGTAGATATCGATTATTTGGACGACCATAACTTCTGGCTCGTTTAGAGTTACGGGATCCATAACCTGTCAAAACGAAGGCCTCGATGAGTTCTACGGTTTTGACAGCTTTAAGCCATCAATGGATAGATTAATGCCTAAAAAGGACAACCCGAATCTCAATCGGGTCTCGTAAGTTTTTTGCCCTTCGTTTTTTCGATACGTGGATTTTTACGGTAAAACAGGATTACAGACACGCATTTCTAATAGTCATACGGTACTGTTTCGCCACTTCGGACGGATGTTGCACCTTGCACCGTGGATGTTGCACCCTGTAGATATCGATTATTCGGACGGGCATAACTTCTGGCTCATTTAGAGTTACAAGAGCCATAACCTGTCAAAACGAAGGTCTCGATGAGTTCTACGGCTTTGACAGCTTTCAGCCATCAACGGATATATTAATGCCCAAAAAGGACGACCCGAATCTCAATCGGGTCTCGTAAGTTTTTTACACTTCGTTTTTTCGACACGTGGATTTTTACGGCAAAACGGGATTACCGTGGCTGGTCTTCGATTTAACATCGCTGGAGAGTGGTGCACCATGATACTGTTCCGTTTCAAATCCATGCACGCATTTCTAAAAGCCGTACGACACAGTTTCGCAATTTCGGACGGATGTTGCACCTTGCACCGTGGATGTTGCACCCTGTAGATTTTGATTATTCGGACGGCTATAACTTCTGGCTCGTTTAGAGTTACGGGAGCCATAACCTATCAAAACGAAGGCCTCGATGAGTTCTACGGATTTGACAGCTTTCAGCCATCAACGGATAGATTAATGCCCAAAAAGGACAACCCGAATCTCAATCGGGTCTCGTAAGTTTTTACCCTTCGTTTTTTCGACACGTGGATTTTTGCGGTAAAATGGGATTACCATGGCCCGTCTTCGACTTCCCATCACTGGAGAGTGGTGCACCATGGCACTGTTCCGTTTCAAATCCATGCACGCATTTCTAAAAGTCGTACGGCGCTGTTTCGCCATTTCGGACGGATGTTGCACCTTGCACCGTGGATGTTGCACCCTGTAGATATCGATTATTCGGACGGCCATAACTTCTGGCTCGTTTAGAGTTACGAGAGCCATAACATGTCAAAACGAAGGCCTCGATGAGTTCTATGGCTTTGAAGCTTTCAGCCGTCAAAGGATAGATTAATGCCCAAAAAGGACAACCCGAATCTCAATCGGGTCTCTTAAGTTTTTTACCCTACGTTTTTTCGACACGTGGATTTTTACGGTAAAACGGGATTACGGTGCCCCGTCTTCGACTTCCCATCGCTGAAGAGTGGTGCTCCATGGTACTGTTCCGTTTCAAATCCATGCACGCATTTCTAAAGGTTGTACGGCACTGTTTCGCCATTTCGGACGAATGTTGCACCTTGCACCGTGGATGTTGCACCCTGTAGATATCAATTATTCGGACGGCCATGACTTCTGGCTCGTTAAGTGTTACGGGAGCCATAACCTGTCAAAACGAAGGCCTCGATGAGTTCTACGGCTTTGATAGCTTTCAGCCATCAACGGATAGATTAATGCCCAAAAAGGACAACCCGAATCTCAATCGGGTCTCGTAAGTTTTTTACCCTTCGTTTTTTCGACACGTGGATTTTTATGGTAAAACGGGATTACCGTGGCCCTTCTTCGACTTCCCATCGCTGAAGAGTGGTGCACCATGGTACTGTTCCGTTTCAATTCCAAGCACGCATTTCTAAAAGTCGTACGGCACTGTTTCGCCATTTCCGACGGATGTTGCACCTTGCACCGTGGATGTTGCACCCTGTAGATATCGATTATTCGGACGACCATAAACTCTGGCTCGTTTAAAGTTACGGGAGCCATAACCTGTCAAAACGAATGCCTCGATGAGTTCTACGGCTTTGACAGCTTTCAGCCGTCAACGGATAGATTAATGCCTAAAAAGGAAAACCCGAATCTCAATCGGGTCTCGTAAGTTTTTTGCCCTTCGTTTTTTCGACACGTGGATTTTTACGGCAAAATGGGATTACGGTCACGCATTTCTAAAAGTCATATGGCACTGTTTCGCCATTTCGGACGGATGTTGCGCCTTGCACCGTGAATGTTGCACCCTGTAGATATCGATTATTCGGACGGGCATAACTTCTGGCTCGTTTAGAGTTACGGGAGCCATAACCTGTCAAAACGAAGGCCTCGATGAGTTCTACGGCTTTGACAGCTTTCAGCCATCAACGGATATATTAATGTCCAAAAAGGACAACCAGAATCTCAATCGGGTCTCGTAAGTTTTTTACACTTCGTTTTTTCGACACGTGGATTTTTACGGAAAAACAGGATTACCGTGGCTGGTCTTCGATTTACCATCGCTGGAGAGTGGTGCACCATGGTACTGTTCCGTTTCAAATCCATGCACGCATTTCTAAAACCCGTACGACACTGTTTCGCCATTTCGGACGGATGTTGCACCTTGCACCGTGGATGTTGCACCCTGTAGATATCGATTATTCGGACGGCTATAACTTCTGGCTCGTTTAGAGTTACGGGAGCCATAACCTATCCAAACGAAGGCCTCGATGAGTTTTACGGCTTTGACGGCTTTCAGCCATCAACGGATAGATTAATGCCCAAAAAGGACAACCCGAATCTCAATCGGGTCTCGTAAGTTTTTTACCCTTCGTTTTTTCGACACGTGCATTTTTACGGTAAAACGGGATTACCGTGGCCCGTCTTCGACTTCCCATCGCTGAAGAGTGATGCACCATGGTACTGTTCCGTTTCAAATCCATGCACGCATTTCTAAAAGTCATACGACATTGTTTCACCATTTCGGACGGATGTTGCACCTTGCACCGTGGATGTTGTACCCTGTAGATATCGATTACTCGGACGACCATAACTTCTGGCTCGTTAAGTGTTACAGGAGCCATGACCTGTCAAAACAAAGGCCTCGATGAGTTTTACGGCTTTGATAGCTTTCAGCCGTCAACGGATAGATTAATGCCCAAAAAGGACAACCCGAATCTCAATCGGGTCTCGTAAGTTTTTTACCCTTCGTTTTTTCGACACATGGATTTTTACGGTAAAACGGGATTACCATGGCCCGTCTTCGACTTTCCATCGCTGAAGAGTGGTGCACCATGGTACTGTTCCGTTTCAATTCCATTTACGCATTTCTAAAAGTCATACGGCACTGTTTCTCCATTTCGGACGGATGTTGCACCTTGCACCGTGGATGTTGCACCCTGTAGATATCGATTATTCGGACGGCCATAACTTCAGGCTCGTTTAAAGTTACGGGAGCCATAACCTGTCAAAACGAAGGCCTCAATGAGTTCTATGATTTTGACAGCTTTCAGCCATCAACGGATAGATTAATGCCTAAAAAGGACAACCCGAATCTCAATCGGGTCTCGTAAGTTTTTGCCCTTCGTTTTTTCGACACGTGGATTTTTACGGCAAAACGAGATTACGGTCACGCATTTCTAAAAGTCATACGGCACTGTTTCGCCATTTCGGACGGATGTTGCACCTTGCACCGTGGATGTTGCACCCTGTAGATATCGATTATTCGAACGGGCATAACTTCTGGCTCGTTTAGAGTTACGAGAGGCATAACCTGTCAAAACGAAGGTCTCGATGAGTTCTAAGGCTTTGACAGCTTTCAGCCATCAACGGATATATTAATGCCCAAAAAGGACAACCCGAATCTCAATCGGGTCTCGTAAGTTTTTTACACTTCGTTTTTTCGACACGTGGATTTTTATGGCAAAACGGGATTACCGTGGCTGGTCTTCGATTTAACATCGCTGGAGAGTGGTGCACCATGGTACTGTTCGGTTTCAAATCCATGCACGCATTTCTAAAAGCCGTACGGCATAGTTTTGCAATTTCGGACGGATGTTGCACCTTGCACCATGGATGTTGCACCCTGTAGATATCGATTATTCGGACGGCTATAACTTCTGGCTCGTTCAGAGTTACGGGAGCCATAACCTATCAAAACGAAGGCCTCGATAAGTTCTACGGCTTTGACAGCTTTCAGCCGCCAATGGATAGATTAATGCCCAAAAAGGACAACCCGAATCTCAATCGGGTCTCGTAAGTTTTTTACCCTTCGTTTTTTCGAAACGTGGATTTTTACGGTAAAACGGGATTACCATGGCCCGTCTTCGACTTCCCATCGCTGGAGAGTTGTGCACCATGGTACTGTTCCGTTACAAATCAATGCACGCATTTCTAAAAGTCGAACGGCACTGTTTCGCCATTTCGGACGGATGTTGCACCTTGCACCGTGGATGTTGCACACTGTAGATATCGATTATTCGGACGGCCATAACTTCTGGCTCGTTTAGAGTTACGAGAGCCATAACATGTCAAAACGAAGGCCTCGATGAGTTCTATGGCTTTGACAGCTTTCAGCCGTCAATGGATAGATTAATGCCCAAAAAGGACAACCCGAATCTCAATCGGGTCTCTTAAGTTTTTTACCCTTCGTTTTTTCGACACGTGGATTTTTACGGTAAAACGGGATTACGGTGCCCCGTCTTCGACTTTCCATCGCTGAAGAGTGGTGCATCATGGTACTGTTCCGTTTCAAATCCATGCATGTATTTCTAAAGGTCGTACGGCACTGTTTCGCCATTTCGGACGGATGTTGCACGTTGTACCGTGGATGTTTCACCCGGTAGATATCGATTATTCCGACGGCCATAACTTCTGGCTCATTAAGAGTTACGGGAGCCATAATCTGTCAAAACGAAGGCCTCGTTGAGTTCTATGGCTTTGACAGCTTTCAGCCGTCAACGGATAGATTAATGCCCAAAAAGGACAACCCGAATCTCAATCGGGTCTCGTAAGTTTTTTACCCTTCGTTTTTTCGACACGTGCATTTTTACGGTAAAACGGGATTACCGTGGCCCGTCTTCGACTTCCCGTCGCTGAAGAGTGATGCACCATGGTACTGTTCCATTTCAAATCCATGCACGCATTTCTAAAAGTCGTACGGCACTGTTTCACCATTTCGGACGGATGTTGCACCTTGCACCGTGGATGTTGTACCCTGTAGATATCGATTATTCGGATGGCCATAACTTCTGGCTCGTTAAGTGTTACAGGAGCCATGACCTGTCAAAACAAAGGCCTCGATGAGTTTTACGGCTTTGATAGCTTTCAGCTGTCAACGGATAGATTAATGCCCAAAAAGGACAACCCGAATCTCAATCGGGTCTCGTAAGTTTTTTACCCTTCGTTTTTTCGACACGTGGATTTTTACGGTAAAACTGGATTACCGTGGCCCGTCTTCGACTTTCCATCGCTGAAAAGTGGTGCACCATGCTACTGTTCCGTTTCAATTCCATTTACGCATTTCTAAAAGTCGTACGGCACAGTTTCTCCATTTCGGACGGATGTTGCACCTTGCACCGTGGATGTTGCACCCTGTAGATATCGATTATTCGGACGGCCATAACTTCTGGCTCGTTTAGAGTTACGGGAGCCATAACCTGTCAAAACGAAGGCCTCGATGAGTCCTACGGCTTTGACAGCTTTTAGCCGTCAACGGACAGATTAATGCCAAAAAAGGACAACCCGAATCTCAATCAGGTCTCGTAAGTTTTTTACCCTTCGTTTTTTCGACACGTGGATTTTTACGTCAAAACGGGATTACGGTGGCTGGTCTTCGATTTGCCATCGCTGGAGAGTGGTGCACCATGGTACTGTTCCGTTTCAAATCCATGCACGCATTTCTAAAAGTCGTACGGCACTGTTTCGCCATGTCGGACGGATGTTGCACCTTGCACCGTGAATGTTGCACCCCGTAGTTATTGATTATTCGGACGGCCGTAACTTCTGGCTCGTTAAGAGTTACGGGAGCCATAACCTATCAAAACGAAGGCCTCGATGAGTTCTACGGTTGTGACAGATTTCAGCCATCACCGGATAGATTAATGCCCAAAAAGGACAACCCGAATCTCAATCGGGTCTCGTTAGTTTTTTACCCTTCGTTTTTTCGACACGTGGATTTTTACGGTAAAACGGGATTACGGTGGATGGTCTTCGATTTACCATCGCTGGAGAGTGGTGCACCATGGTACTGTTCTGTTTCAAATCCATGCATGCATTTCTAAAGGTCGTACGGCACTGTTTTGCCATTTCGGACGGATGTTGCACCTTGCACCGTGGATGTTGCACCCTGTAGATATCGATTATTCGGACGGCCATAACTTCTGGCTCGTTTAGAGTTACGGGAGCCATAAGCTGTCAAAACGAAGGCCTCGATGAGTTCTACGGCTTTGACAGCTTTCAGCCGTCAACGTATAGATTAACGCCCAAAAAGGACAACCCGAATCTCAATCTGGTCTCGTATGTTTTTTACCCTTCGTTTTTTCGACACGTGGATTTTTACGGCAAAAGGGGATTACGGTGGCCTGTCTTCGACTTCCCATCGCTGAGGAGTGATGCATCATGGTACTGTTCCGTTTCAAATCCGTGAACGCATTTCTAAAGGTCGTACTACACTGTTTCTCCATTTCGGACGGATGTTGCACCTTGCACCGTGGATGTTGCACCCTGTAGATATCGATTATTCGGACGGCCATAACTTCTGGCTCGTTTAGAGTTACGGGAGCCATAACCTGTCAAAACGAAGGCCTCGATGAGTTCTACGGCTTTGACAGCTTTCAGCCGTCAACCGATAGATTAATGCCCAAAAAGGACAACCCGAATCTCAATCGGGTCTCGTAAGTTTTTTACCCTTCGTTTTTTCGACACTTGTATTTTTACGGTAAAACGGGATTAAAGTGGCCCGTCTTTGACTTCCTATCGCTGGAGAGTGGTGCACCATGGTACAGTTCCGTTTCAAATCCATGCACGCATTTCTAAAAGCCGTACGGCACTGTTTCGCCAGTTCGGACGGATGTTGCACCTTACACCGTGGATGTTGCACCCTGTAGATATCGATTATTCGGACGGCTATAACTTTTGGCTCGTTTAGAGTTACGGGAGCCATAACCTGTCAAAACGAAGGCCTCGATGAGTTCTACGGCTATGACCGCTTTCAGCCATCAACGGATTGATTAATGTCCAAAAAGGACAATCCGAATCTCAATCGGGTCTCGTAAGTTTTTTACCTTTCATTTTTTCGACACGTGAATTTTTACGGTAAAACGGGATTACCGTGGCCCGTCTTTGACTTCCCATCGTTGGAGAGTGGTGCCCCATGGTACTGTTCCGTCTCAAATCCATGCATGCATTTCGAAAAGTCGTACGGCAATGTTTTGCCATTTCGGACGGATGTTGCACCTTGCACCGTGGATGTTGCACCCTGTAGATATCGATTATTCGGACGACCATAACTACTGGCTCGTTTAGAGTTACGAGAACAATAACCTGTCAAAACGAAGGCCTCGATGAGTTCTATGGCTTTGACATCTTTCAGCTGTCAACGGATAGATTAATGCCCGAAAAGGACATCCCGAATCTCAATCCGGTCTCGTAAGTTTTTTACCCTTCGTTTTTTCGACACGTGGATTTTTATGGTAAAACGGGATTACGGTGCCCCGTCTTTGACTTCCCATCGTTGAAGAGTGGTGCACCATGGTACTGTTCCGTTTCTAATCCATGCACGCATTTCTAAAGGTCGTACGGCACTGTTTCGCCATTTCGGACGGATGTTGCACCTTGCACCGTGGATGTTGCACCCTGTAGATATCGATTATTCGGACGACCATAACTTCTGGCTCGTCAAGAGTTACGGGAGCCATAACCTGTCAAAACGAAGGCCTCGATGAGTTCTACGGCTTTGACAGCTTTCAGCCGTCAATGGATAGACTAATGCCCAAAAAGGACAACCCGAATCTCTATCGGGTCTCGTAAGTTTTTTACCCTTCGTTTTTTCGACACGTGCATTTTTACGGTAAAACGGGATTGCCATGGCACGTCTTCGACTTCCCATCGCTGGAGAGTGGTGCACCATGGTACTGTTCCGTTTCAAATCCATGCACGGATTTCTAAAAGTCGTACGGCACTGTTTCGCCATTTCGGACGGATGTTGCACCTTGCACCGTGGATGTTGCACCCTGTAGATATCGATTATTCGGACGGCCATAACTTCTGGCTCGTTTGGAGTTACGTGAACCATAACATGTCAAAACGAAGGCCTCGATGAGTTCTATGGCTTTGACAGCTCTCAGCCGTCAACGGATAGATTAATGCCCAAAAACGACAACCCGAATCTCAATCGGGTCTCGTAAGTTTTTTAACCTTCGTTTTTTCGACACGTGGATTTTTACAGTAAAACGGGATTACCGTGGCCCGTCTTCGACTTTCCAATGGTGCACCATGGTACTGTTCCGTTTCAAATGCATGCACGCATTTCTAAAAGTCATACGGCACTGTTTCACCATTTCGGACGGATGTTGCACCTTGCACCGTGGATGTTGCACCCTGTAGATATCGATTATTCGGACGGCCATAACTTCTGGCTCGTTTAGAGTTACGGGAGTCATGACCTGTCAAAACGAAGACCTCGATGAGTTCTACGGCTTTGATATCTTTCAGCCGTCAACGGATAGATTAACGCCCAAAAAGGACAACCCGAATCTCAATCGGGTCTCGTAAGTTTTTTACCCTTCATTTTTTCGACACGTGGATTTTTACGGTAAAACGGGATTACAGTGGATGGTCTTCGATTTACCATCGTTGGAGAGTGGTGCACCATGGTACAGTTCCGTTTCAAATCCATGCATGCATTTCTAAAGGTCGTACGACACTGTTTCGCCATTTCGGACGGACGTTGCACCTTGCACCGCGGATGTTGCACCCTGTAGATATCGATTATTCGGACGGCCATAACTTCTGGCTCGTTTAGAGTTACGGGAGCCATAACCTGTCAAAACGAAGGCCTCGATGAGTTCTACGGTTTTGATAGCTTTCAGCCGTCAACGGATAGATTAATGCCCAAAAAGGACAACCCGAATCTCAATCGGGTCTCGTTAGTTTTTTACCCTTCGTTTTTTCGACACGTGGATTTTTACGGTAAAACGAGATTACCGTGGCTAGTCTTCAACTTCCCATCGCTGAAGAGTGGTGCACCATGGTACTGTTCCGTTTCAAATCCATGCACGCATTTCTAAAAGTCGTACGACACTGTTTCGCCATTTCGGACGGTTGTTGCAACTTGCACCGTGGATGTTGCACCCTTTATATATCGATTATTCAGACGGCCATAACTTCTGGCTCGTTTAGAGTCACGGGAGCCATAAGCTGTCAAAACGAAGGCCTCGATGAGTTCTACGGATTTGACAGCTTTCAGCCGTCAATGGACATATTAATGCCCAAAATGGACAACCCGAATCTCAGTCGGGTCTCGTAAGTTATTTACCCTTCGTTTTTTCGACACGTGGATTTTTAGGGCAAAACGGGATTACCGTGGCTGGTCTTTGATTTACCATCGCTGGAGAGTGGTGCACCATGGTACTGTTCCGTTTCAAATCCATGCACGCATTTCTAAAAGCCGTACGACGCTGTTTCGCCATTTCGGACGGATGTTGCACCTTGCACTGTGGATGTTGCACCCTGTAGATATCGATTATTCGAACAGCCATAACTTCTGGCTCGTTTAGAGTTATGGGAGCCATAACCTGTCAAAACGAAGGCCTCGATGAGTTCTACGGCTTTGACAGCATTTAGCCGTCAACGGATAGATTAATGCCCAAAAAGGACAACCCGAATCTCAATCGGGTCTCGTAAGTTTTTTACCCTTCGTTTTTTCGACACGTGGATTTTTACGGTAAAACGGGATTACGGTGCCTTGTCTTCGACTTCCCATCGCTGAAGAGTGGTGTACCATGGTACTGTTCCGTTTCAAATCCATGCACGCATTTCTAAAGGTCGTACGGCACCGTTTCGCCATTTCGGACGGAAGTTGCTCCTTGCACCTTGGATGTTGCACCCTATAGATATCGATTATTCGGACGGCCATAACTTCTGGCTCGTTAAGAGTTACAGGAGCCATAACCTGTCAAAACGAAGGCCTCGATGAGTTCTATGGCTTTGACAGCTTTCAGCCGTCGACGGACAGATTAATGGCCAAAAAGAACAACCCGAATCTCAATCGGGTCTCGTAAGTTTTTTACCCTTCGTTTTTTCGACACGTGCATTTTTACGGTAAAACGGGATTGCCTTGGCCCGTCTTCGACTTCCCATCGGTGGAGAGTGGTGCACTATGGTACTGTTCCGTTTCAAATCTATGCACGCATTTCTAAAAGTCGTACGGCACTGTTTCTCCATTTCGGACGGATGTTGCACCTTGCACCGTGGATGTCTCACCCAGTAGATATCGATTATTCGGACGGCTATAACTTCTGGCTCGTTAAGAGTTACGGGAGCCATAACCTGTCAAAACGAAGGTGTCGATGAGTTCTACGGCTTTTACAGCTTTCAGCCGTCAACGGATAGATTAATGCCCAAAAAGGACAATTCGAATCTCAATCTGGTCTCGTAAGTTTTTTACCTTTCGTTTTTTTGACACGTGGATTTTTACGGTAAAACGGGATTACCGTGGCCCGTCTTCGACTTCCCATCGCTGGAGAGTGGTGCACCGTGGTACTGTTCTGTTTCAAATGCATGCACGCATTTCTAAAAGGCATACGGCACTGTTTCACCATTTCGGACGGATGTTGCACCTTGCACCGTGGATGTTGCACCCTGTAGATATCGATTATTCGAACGGCCATAACTTCTGGCTCGTTTAGAGTTACGGGAGTCATAACCTGTCAAAACGAAGACCTCGATGAGTTCTACGGCTTTGACAGCTTTCAGCCATCAACGGATAGATTAACGCCCAAAAAGGACAACCCGAATCTCAATTGGGTCTCGTTAGTTTTTTACCCTTCGTTTTTTCGACACGTGGATTTTTACGGTAAAACGGGATTACAGTGGATGGTCTTCGATTTACCATCGCTGGAGAGTGGTGCACCATGGTACTGTTCCGTTTCAAATCCATGCATGCATTTCTAAAGGTCGTACGGCACTGTTTCGCCATTTCGGACGGATGTTGCACCTTGCACCGTGGATGTTGCACCCTGTAGATATCGATTATTCGGACGGCCATAACTTTTGGCTCGTTTAGAGTTACGGGAGCCATAACCTGTCAAAACGAAGGCCTCAATGAGTTCTACGGTTTTGATAGCTTTCATCCGTCAACGGATAGATTAATGCCCAAAAAGGACAACCCGAATCACAATCGGGTCTCGTAAGTTTTTTAGCGACACGTGGATTTTTACGGTAAAACGGGATTACCGTGGCCCGTCTTCGACTTCCCATCGTTGGAGAGTGGTGCACCATGGTACTGTTCCGTCTCAAATCCATGCATGCATTTCGAAAAGTCTTACGGCAATGTTTCGCCATTTCGGACGGATGTTGCACCTTGCACCGTGGATGTTGCACCCTGTAGATATCGATTATTCGGACGGCCATAACTTCTGGCTCGTTAAGAGTTACGGGAGCCATAACCTGTCAAAACGAAGGCCTCGATGAGTTCTACGGCTTTGACAGCTTTCAGCCGTCAACGGATAGATTAATGGCCAAAAAGGACAACCTGAATCTCAATCGGGTCTCGTAAGTTTTTTACCCTTCGTTTTTTCGACACGTGCATTTTTACGGTAAAACGGGATTACCGTGGCCCGTCTTCGACTTCCCATCGCTGAAGAGTGATGCACCATGGTACTGTTCCGTTTCAAATCTATGCATGCATTTCTAAAAGTCGCACGGCACTGTTTCTCCATTTCGGACGGATGTTGCACCTTGCACCGTGGATGTCTCACCCTGTAGATATCGATTATTCGGACGGCTATAACTTCTGGCTCGTTTAGAGTTACGGGAGCCATAACCTGTCAAAACGAAGGTGTCGATGAGTTCTACGGCTTTGACAGCTTTCAGCCGTCAACGGATAGATTAATGCCCAAAAAGGACAATCCGAATCTCAATCTGGTCTCGTAAGTTTTTTACCCTTCGTTTTCTCGACACGTGGATTTTTACGGTAAAACGGGATTACCGTGGCCCGTCTTCGACTTCCCATCGCTGGAGAGTGGTGCACCATGGTACTGTTCTGTTTCAAATGCATGGCACGCATTTCTAAAAGTCATACGGCACTGTTTCACCATTTCGGACGGATGTTGCACCTTGCACCGTGGATGTTGCACCCTGTAGATATCGATTATTCGGACGGCCATAACTTCTGGCTCGTTTAGATTTACGGGAGTCATAACCTGTCAAAACGAAGAACTCGATGAGTTCTACGGCTTTGACAGCTTTCAGCCATCAACGGATAGATTAACGCCCAAAAAGGACAACCCGAATCTCAATCGGGTCTCGTAAGTTTTTTACCCTTCGTTTTTTCGACACGTGGATTTTTACGGTAAAACGGGATTACGGTGGATGGTCTTCGATTTACCATCGCGGGAGAGTGGTGCACCATGGTACTGTTCCGTTTCAAATCCATGCATGCATTTCTAAAGGTCGTACGGCACTGTTTCGCCATTTCGGACGGATGTTGCACCTTGCACCGTGGATGTTGCACCCTGTAGATATCGATTATTCAGACGGCCATAAATTTTGGCTCGTTTAGAGTTACGGGAGCCATAACCTGTCAAAACGAAGGCCTCAATGAGTTCTACGGTTTTGATAGCTTTCAGCCGTCAACGGATAGATTAATGCCCAAAAAGGACAACCCGAATCTCAATCGGGTCTCGTAAGTTTTTTACCCTTCGTTTTTACGACACGTGGATTTTTACGGTAAAACGGGATTAACGTGGCCCGTCTTCGACTTCCCATCGCTGAAGAGTGGTGAAACATGGTACTGTTCCATTTCAAATCCATGCACGCATTTCTAAAAGTCGTACGACACTGTTTCGCCATTTCGGACGGATGTTGCACCTTGCAGCGTGGATGTTGCATCCTGTATATATCGATTGTTCAGACGGCCATAACTTCTGGCTCGTTTAGAGTTACGGGAGCCATAACCTGTCAAAACGAAGGCCTCGATGAGTTATACGGTTCTGACAGCTTTCAGCCGTCAATGGATAGATTAATGGCCAAATAGGACAACCCGAATCTTAATCGGGTCTCCTAAGTTTTTTACCCTTCATTTTTTCGACACGTGGATTTTTACGGCAAAACGGGATTACCGTGGCCCGTCTTCGACTTCCCATCGCTGAAGAGTGGTGCACCATGGTACTGTTCCGTTTCAAATCCATGCACGCATTTCTAAAAGTCGTACGGCACTGTTTCGCCATGTCGGACGGATGTTGCACCTTGCACCATGGATGTTGCACCCTTTAGATATCGATTATTCGGACGGCCATAACTTCTGGCTCGTTTAGAGTTACGGGAGACATAACCTGTTGAAGCGAAGACCTCGATGTGTTCTACGGCTTTGACAGCTTTCAGCCGTCAACGGATAGATTAACGCCCAAAAAGGACAACCCGAATCTCAATCGGGTCTCGTAAGTTTTTTCCCTTTGTTTTTTCGACACGTGGATTTTTACGGTAAAACGGGATTACCGTGGCCCGTCTTCGACTTCCCATCGCTGGAGAGTGGTGCACCATGGTACTGTTCCGTTTCAAATGCATGCACGCATTTCTAAAAGTCATACGGCACTGTTTCACCATTTCAGACGGATGTTGCACCTTGCACCGTGGATGTTGCACCCTGTAGATATCGATTATTCGGACGGCCATAACTTCTGGCTCGTTTAGAGTTACGGGAGTCATAACCTGTCAAAACGAAGACCTCGATGAGTTCTACGGCTTTGCAGCTTTCAGCCATCAACGGATAGATTAACGCCCAAAAAGGACAACCCGAATCTCAATCGGGTCTCGTAAGTTTTTTACCCTTCGTTTTTTCGACATGTGGATTTTTACGGTAAAACGGGATTACGGTGGATGGTCTTCGATTTACCATCGCTGGAGGGTGGTGCACCATGGTACTGTTCCATTTCAAATCCATGCATGCATTTCTAAAGGTCGTACGGCACTGTTTCGCCATTTCGGATGGATGTTGCACCTTGCACCGTGGATGTTGCACTCTGTAGATATCGATTATTCGGACGGCCATAACTTTTGTCTCGTTTAGAGTTACGGGAGCCATAACCTGTCAAAACGAAGGCCTCGATGAGTTCTACGGTTTTGATAGCTTTCAGCCGTCAACGGATAGATTAATGCTCAAAAAGGACAACCCGAATCTCAATCGGGTTTCGTAAGTTTTTTACCCTTCGTTTTTTCGACACGTGAATTTTTACGGTAAAACGGGATTACCGTCGCCCGTCTTCGACTTTCCATCGCTGAAGAGTGGTGCACCATGGTACTGTTCCGTTTCAAATCCATGCACGCATTTCTAAAAGTTGTACGACACTGTTTCGCCATTTCGGACGGATGTTGCACCTTGCACCGTGGATGTTGCACCCTGTAGATATCGATTATTCAGACGACCATAACTTCTAGCTCGTTTAGAGTTACGAGAGCCATAGGATGTCAAAACGAAGGCCTCGATGAGTTCTACGGCTTTGACAGCTTTCAGCCGTCAACGGATAGATTAACGCCCGAAAAGGAAAACGCGAATCTCAGTCTGGTCTCGTAAGTTTTTTACCCTTCGTTTTTTCGACACGTGGATTTTTACGGTAAAACGGGATTACCGTGGTCCGTCTTCGACTTCCCATCGCTGAAGAGTGATGCACCATGGTACTGTTCCCTTTCAAATCCATGCACGCATTTCTAAAAGTCCTACGGCACTGTTTCTCCATTACGGACGGATGTTGCACCTTGCACCGTGGATGTTGCACCCTGTAGATATCGATTATTCGGACGACCATAACTTCTGGCTCGTTTAGAGTTACGGGAGCCATAACCTGTCAAAACGAAGGCCTCGATGAGTTCGACGGCTTTGACAGCTTTCAGCTGTCAACGGATAGATTAATGCCCAAAAAGGACAACCCGAATCTCAATCGGGTTTCGTAAGTTTTTTACCCTTCGTTTTTTCGACACGTGGATTTTTACGGTAAAACGGGATTATCGTGGCCCGTCTTCGGCTTCCCATCGCTGGAGAGTGGTGCACCATGGTATGTGCATGCATTTCTAAAAGTCATACGGCACTGTTTCACCATTTCGGACGGATGTTGCACCTTGCACCGTGGATGTTGCACCCTGTAGATATCGATTATTCGGACGGGCATAACTTCTGGCTCGTTTAGAGTTACGGGAGTCATAACCTGTCAAAACGAAGACCTCGATGAGTTCTACGGCATTGACAGCTTTCAGCCATCAACGGATAGATTAACGCCCTAAAAGGACAACCCGAATCTCAATCGGCTCGTGTAAGTTTTTTACCCTTCGTTTTTTCGACACATGGATTTTTACGGTAAAACGGGATTATGGTGGATGGTCTTCGATTTACCATGGCTGGAGAGTGATGCACCATGGTACTGTTCCGTTTCAATTCCATGCATGCATTTCTACAGGTCGTACGGCACTGTTTCGCCATTTCGGACGGATGTTGCACCTTGCACCGTGGATGTTGCACCCTGTAGATATCGATTATTCGGACGGCCATAACTTTTGTCTCGTTTAGAGTTACGGGAGCCATAACCTGTCAAAACGAAGGCCTCAATGAGTTCTACGGTTTTGATAGCTCTCAGCCGTCAACGGATAGATTAATGCCCAAAAAGGACAACCCGAATCTCAATCGGGTCTCGTAAGTTTTTTACCCTTCGTTTTTTCGACACGTGGATTTTTACGGTAAAACGGGATTACCGTGGCCCGTCTTCGACTTCCCATCGCTGAAGAGTGGTGCACCATGGTACTGTTCCGTTTCAAATCCATGCACGCATTTGTAAAAGTCGTACGACACTGTTTCGCCATTTCGGACGGATGTTGCAACTTGCACCGTGGATGTTGCACCCTTTAGATATCGATCATTCAGACGACCATAACTTCTGGCTCGTTTAGAGTTACGGGAGACATAACCTGTTGAAGCGAAGACCTCGATGTGTTCTACGGCTTTGACAGCTTTCGGCCGTCAACGGATAGATTAACGCCCAAAAAGGACAACCCGAATCTCAATCGGGTCTCGTAAGTTTTTTCCCTTTGTTTTTTCGACACGTGGATTTTTACGGTAAAACGGGATTACCGTGGCCCGTCTTCGACTTCCCATCGCTGGAGAGTGGTGCACCATGGTACTGTTCCGTTTCAAATGCATGCACGCATTTCTAAAAGTCATACGGCACTGTTTCACCATTTCAGACGGATGTTGCACCTTGCACCGTGGATGTTGCACCCTGTAGATATCGATTATTCGGACGGCCATAACTTCTGGCTCGTTTAGAGTTACGGGAGTCATAACCTGTCAAAACGAAGACCTCGATGAGTTCTACGGCTTTGCAGCTTTCAGCCATCAACGGATAGATTAACGCCCAAAAAGGACAACCCGAATCTCAATCGGGTCTCGTAAGTTTTTTACCCTTCGTTTTTTCGACATGTGGATTTTTACGGTAAAACGGGATTACGGTGGATGGTCTTCGATTTACCATCGCTGGAGGGTGGTGCACCATGGTACTGTTCCATTTCAAATCCATGCATGCATTTCTAAAGGTCGTACGGCACTGTTTCGCCATTTCGGATGGATGTTGCACCTTGCACCGTGGATGTTGCACTCTGTAGATATCGATTATTCGGACGGCCATAAATTTTGTCTCGTTTAGAGTTACGGGAGCCATAACCTGTCAAAACGAAGGCCTCGATGAGTTCTACGGTTTTGATAGCTTTCAGCCGTCAACGGATAGATTAATGCTCAAAAAGGACAACCCGAATCTCAATCGGGTTTCGTAAGTTTTTTACCCTTCGTTTTTTCGACACGTGAATTTTTACGGTAAAACGGGATTACCGTCGCCCGTCTTCGACTTTCCATCGCTGAAGAGTGGTGCACCATGGTACTGTTCCGTTTCAAATCCATGCACGCATTTCTAAAAGTTGTACGACACTGTTTCGCCATTTCGGACGGATGTTGCACCTTGCACCGTGGATGTTGCACCCTGTAGATATCGATTATTCAGACGACCATAACTTCTAGCTCGTTTAGAGTTACGAGAGCCATAGGATGTCAAAACGAAGGCCTCGATGAGTTCTACGGCTTTGACAGCTTTCAGCCGTCAACGGATAGATTAACGCCCGAAAAGGAAAACGCGAATCTCAGTCTGGTCTCGTAAGTTTTTTACCCTTCGTTTTTTCGACACGTGGATTTTTACGGTAAAACGGGATTACCGTGGTCCGTCTTCGACTTCCCATCGCTGAAGAGTGATGCACCATGGTACTGTTCCGTTTCAAATCCATGCACGCATTTCTAAAAGTCCTACGGCACTGTTTCTCCATTACGGACGGATGTTGCACCTTGCACCGTGGATGTTGCACCCTGTAGATATCGATTATTCGGACGACCATAACTTCTGGCTCGTTTAGAGTTACGGGAGCCATAACCTGTCAAAACGAAGGCCTCGATGAGTTCGACGGCTTTGACAGCTTTCAGCTGTCAACGGATAGATTAATGCCCAAAAAGGACAACCCGAATCTCAATCGGGTTTCGTAAGTTTTTTACCCTTCGTTTTTTCGACACGTGGATTTTTACGGTAAAACGGGATTATCGTGGCCCGTCTTCGGCTTCCCATCGCTGGAGAGTGGTGCACCATGGTATGTGCATGCATTTCTAAAAGTCATACGGCACTGTTTCACCATTTCGGACGGATGTTGCACCTTGCACCGTGGATGTTGCACCCTGTAGATATCGATTATTCGGACGGGCATAACTTCTGGCTCGTTTAGAGTTACGGGAGTCATAACCTGTCAAAACGAAGACCTCGATGAGTTCTACGGCATTGACAGCTTTCAGCCGTCAACGGATAGATTAACGCCCTAAAAGGACAACCCGAATCTCAATCGGCTCGTGTAAGTTTTTTACCCTTCGTTTTTTCGACACATGGATTTTTACGGTAAAACGGGATTATGGTGGATGGTCTTCGATTTACCATGGCTGGAGAGTGATGCACCATGGTACTGTTCCGTTTCAATTCCATGCATGCATTTCTACAGGTCGTACGGCACTGTTTCGCCATTTCGGACGGATGTTGCACCTTGCACCGTGGATGTTGCACCCTGTAGATATCGATTATTCGGACGGCCATAACTTTTGGCTCGTTTAGAGTTACGGGAGCCATAACCTGTCAAAACGAAGGCCTCAATGAGTTCTACGGTTTTGATAGCTCTCAGCCGTCAACGGATAGATTAATGCCCAAAAAGGACAACCCGAATCTCAATCGGGTCTCGTAAGTTTTTTACCCTTCGTTTTTTCGACACGTGGATTTTTACGGTAAAACGGGATTACCGTGGCCCGTCTTCGACTTCCCATCGCTGAAGAGTGGTGCACCATGGTACTGTTCCGTTTCAAATCCATGCACGCATTTGTAAAAGTCGTACGACACTGTTTCGCCATTTCGGACGGATGTTGCAACTTGCACCGTGGATGTTGCACCCTTTAGATATCGATCATTCAGACGACCATAACTTCTGGCTCGTTTAGAGTTACGGGAGACATAACCTGTTGAAGCGAAGACCTCGATGTGTTCTACGGCTTTGACAGCTTTCAGCCGTCAACGGATAGATTAACGCCCAAAAAGGACAACCCGAATCTCAATCGGGTCTCGTAAGTTTTTTCCCTTTGTTTTTTCGACACGTGGATTTTTACGGTAAAACGGGATTACCGTGGCCCGTCTTCGACTTCCCATCGCTGGAGAGTGGTGCACCATGGTACTGTTCCGTTTCAAATGCATGCACGCATTTCTAAAAGTCATACGGCACTGTTTCACCATTTCAGACGGATGTTGCACCTTGCACCGTGGATGTTGCACCCTGTAGATATCGATTATTCGGACGACCATAACTTCTGGCTCGTTTAGAGTTACGGGAGTCATAACCTGTCAAAACGAAGACCTCGATGAGTTCTACGGCTTTGCAGCTTTCAGCCATCAACGGATAGATTAACGCCCAAAAAGGACAACCCGAATCTCAATCGGGTCTCGTAAGTTTTTTACCCTTCGTTTTTTCGACATGTGGATTTTTACGGTAAAACGGGATTACGGTGGATGGTCTTCGATTTACCATCGCTGGAGGGTGGTGCACCATGGTACTGTTCCATTTCAAATCCATGCATGCATTTCTAAAGGTCGTACGGCACTGTTTCGCCATTTCGGATGGATGTTGCACCTTGCACCGTGGATGTTGCACTCTGTAGATATCGATTATTCGGACGGCCATAACTTTTGTCTCGTTTAGAGTTACGGGAGCCATAACCTGTCAAAACGAAGGCCTCGATGAGTTCTACGGTTTTGATAGCTTTCAGCCGTCAACGGATAGATTAATGCTCAAAAAGGACAACCCGAATCTCAATCGGGTTTCGTAAGTTTTTTACCCTTCGTTTTTTCGACACGTGAATTTTTACGGTAAAACGGGATTACCGTCGCCCGTCTTCGACTTTCCATCGCTGAAGAGTGGTGCACCATGGTACTGTTCCGTTTCAAATCCATGCACGCATTTCTAAAAGTTGTACGACACTGTTTCGCCATTTCGGACGGATGTTGCACCTTGCACCGTGGATGTTGCACCCTGTAGATATCGATTATTCAGACGACCATAACTTCTAGCTCGTTTAGAGTTACGAGAGCCATAGGATGTCAAAACGAAGGCCTCGATGAGTTCTACGGCTTTGACAGCTTTCAGCCGTCAACGGATAGATTAACGCCCGAAAAGGAAAACGCGAATCTCAGTCTGGTCTCGTAAGTTTTTTACCCTTCGTTTTTTCGACACGTGGATTTTTACGGTAAAACGGGATTACCGTGGCCCGTCTTCGACTTCCCATCGCTGAAGAGTGATGCACCATGGTACTGTTCCGTTTCAAATCCATGCACGCATTTCTAAAAGTCCTACGGCACTGTTTCTCCATTACGGACGGATGTTGCACCTTGCACCGTGGATGTTGCACCCTGTAGATATCGATTATTCGGACGACCATAACTTCTGGCTCGTTTAGAGTTACGGGAGCCATAACCTGTCAAAACGAAGGCCTCGATGAGTTCGACGGCTTTGACAGCTTTCCGCTGTCAACGGATAGATTAATGCCCAAAAAAGACAACCCGAATCTCAATCGGGTTTCGTAAGTTTTTTACCCTTCGTTTTTTCGACACGTGGATTTTTACGGTAAAACGGGATTATCGTGGCCCGTCTTCGGCTTCCCATCGCTGGAGAGTGGTGCACCATGGTATGTGCATGCATTTCTAAAAGTCATACGGCACTGTTTCACCATTTCGGACGGATGTTGCACCTTGCACCATGGATGTTGCACCCTGTAGATATCGATTATTCGGACGGGCATAACTTCTGGCTCGTTTAGAGTTACGGGAGTCATAACCTGTCAAAATGAAGACCTCGATGAGTTCTACGGCATTGACAGCTTTCAGCCGTCAACGGATAGATTAACGCCCTAAAAGGACAACCCGAATCTCAATCGGCTCGTGTAAGTTTTTTACCCTTCGTTTTTTCGACACATGGATTTTTACGGTAAAACGGGATTATGGTGGATGGTCTTCGATTTACCATGGCTGGAGAGTGATGCACCATGGTACTGTTCCGTTTCAATTCCATGCATGCATTTCTACAGGTCGTACGGCACTGTTTCACCATTTCGGACGGATGTTGCACCTTGCACCGTGGATGTTGCACCCTGTAGATATCGATTATTCGGACGGCCATAACTTTTGGCTCGTTTAGAGTTACGGGAGCCATAACCTGTCAAAACGAAGGCCTCAATGAGTTCTACGGTTTTGATAGCTCTCAGCCGTCAACGGATAGATTAATGCCCAAAAAGGACAACCCGAATCTCAATCGGGTCTCGTAAGTTTTTTACCCTTCGTTTTTTCGACACGTGGATTTTTACGGTAAAACGGGATTACCGTGGCCCGTCTTCGACTTCCCATCGCTGAAGAGTGGTGCACCATGGTACTGTTCCGTTTCAAATCCATGCACGCATTTGTAAAAGTCGTACGACACTGTTTCGCCATTTCGGACGGATGTTGCAACTTGCACCGTGGATGTTGCACCCTTTAGATATCGATCATTCAGACGACCATAACTTCTGGCTCGTTTAGAGTTACGGGAGACATAACCTGTTGAAGCGAAGACCTCGATGTGTTTTACGGCTTTGACAGCTTTCAGCCGTCAACGGATAGATTAACGCCCAAAAAGGAAAACCCGAATCTCAATCTGGTCTCCTAAGTTTTTTACCCTTCGATTTTTCGACACGTGGATTTTTACGGCAAAACGGGATTACCGTGGCTGGCCTTCTTTTTACCATCGCTAGAGAGTGGTGCACCATGGTACTGTTCCGTTTCAAATCCATGCACGCATTTCTAAAAGACGTACGACACTGTTTCGCCATGTCAGACGGATGTTGCACCTTGCACCGTGGATGTTGCACCCTGTAGATATCGATTATTCGGACGGCCATAACTTCTGGCTCGTTAAGAGTTACGGGAGCCATAACCTGTCAAAACGAAGGCTTCAATGAGTTCTATGGCTTTGACAGCTTTCAGCCGTCAACGGATAGATTAATGCCCAAAAAGGACAACCCGAATCTCAATCGGGTCTCGTAAGTTTTTTACCCTTCGTTTTTTCGACACACGGATTTTTACGGTAAAACGGGATTACAGTGGCCCGTCTTCGACTTACCCTCGCTGGAGAGTGGTGCTCCATGGTAATGTTTCGTTTCAAATCCATGCACGCATTTCTAAAAGTCATACGGCACTGTTTCACCATTTCGGACGGATGTTGCACCTTGCACCGTGGATGTTGCACCCTGTAGATATCGATTATTCGGACGGGCATAACTTCTGGCTCGTTTAGAGTTACGGGATCCATAACCTGTCAAAACGAAGGCCTCGATGATTTCTACGGTTTTGACAGCTTTCAGCCATCAACGGACATATTAATGCCCAAAAAGTACAACCCGAATCTCAATCGGGTCTCGTAAGTTTTTTACCCTTCGTTTTTTCGACACGTGGATTTTTACGGCAAAACGGGATTACCGTGGCTGGTCTTCGATTTACCATCGCTGGAGAGTGGTGCACCATGGTACTGTTCCGTTTCAAATCCATGCACGCATTTCTAAAAGCCGTACGGCACTGTTTCTCCATTTCGGACGGATGTTGCACCTTGCACCGTGGATGTTGCGCCCTGTAGATATCGATTATTCGAACGACCATAACTTCTGGCTCGTGTAGAGCTACGGGAGCTATAACCTGTCAAAACGAAGGCCTCGATGAGTTCTACGGCTTTGACAGCATTTAGCCGTCAACGGATAGATTAATGCCCAAAAAGGACAACCCGAATCTCAATCGGGTCTCATAAGTTTTTTACCCTTCGTTTTTTCGACACGTGGATTTTTACGGGAAAACGGGATTACGGTGCCCCGTCTTCGACTTCCCATAGCTGAAGAGTGGTGTACCATGGTACTGTTCCGTTTCAAATCCATGCACGCATTTCTAAAGGTCATACGTCACTGTTTCGCCATTTCGGACGGATGTTGCTCCGTGCACCGTGGATGTTGCGCCTTATAGATATCGATTATTCGGACGGCCATAATTTCTGGCTCGTTAAGAGTTACGGGAGCCATAACTTGTCAAAACGAAGGCCTCGATGAGTTCTACGGCTTTGACAGCTTTCAGCCATCAACGGATAGATTAATGCCCAAAAAGAACAACCCGAATCTCAATCGGGTCTCGTAAGTTTTTTACCCTTCGTTTTTCGACACGTGCATTTTTACGGGAAAACGGGATTACCGTGGCCCGTCTTCGACTTCCCAACGCTGAAGAGCGATGCACCATGGTACTGTTCCGTTTCAAATCCATGCACGCATTTCTAAAAGTCATACGGCACTGTTTCTCCATTTCAGACGGATGTTGCACCTTGCACCATGGATGTTGCACCCTGTAGATATCGATTATTCGGACGGCCATAACTACTGGCTCGTTTAGAGTTACGGGAGCCATAACCTGTCAAAACGAAGGCCTCGATGAGTTCTACGGCTTTGACAGCGTTCAGCCGTCAACGGATAGATTAATGCCCAAAAAGGACAACCCGAATCTCAATCGCGTCTAGTAAGTTTTTTACCCTTCGTTTTTTTGACACGTGGATTTTCACGGTAAAACGGGATTACCGTGGCCCGTCTTTGACTTCCCATCGCCGAAGAGTGGTGCACCATGGTACTATTCCGTTTCAAATCCATGCACGCATTTCTAAAAGTCATACGGCACTGTTTCGCCATTTTGGACGAATGCTGCACCTTGCACCGTGGATGTTGCACCCTGTAGATATCGATTATTTGGACGGCCATAACTTTTGGCTCGTTTAGAGTTACGGGAGCCATAACCTGTCAAAACGAAGACCTCGATGAGTTCTACGGCTTTGACAGCTTTCAGCCGTCAATGGATAGATTAACGCCCAAAAAGGACAACCCGAATCTAAATCGGGTCTCGTAAGTTTTTTACCCTTCGTTTTTTCGACACGTGGATTTTTACGGTAAAACGGGATTACGGTGGCTGGTCTTCGATTTACCATCGCTGGAGAGTGGTGCACCATGGTACTGTTCCATTTCAAATCCATGTACGCGTTTCTAAAGGTCGAACGGCACTGTTTCGCCATTTCGGACGGATGTTGCACCTTGCACCGTGGATGTTGCACCCTGTAGATATCGATTATTCGGACGGCCATAACTTCTGGCTCGTTTAGAGTTATGGGAGCCATAACCTGTCAAAACGAAGGCCTCGATGAGTTCTACGGTTCTGACAGCTTTCAGCCGTCAATGGATAGATTAATGGCCAAATAGGACAACCCGAATCTTAATCGGGTCTCGTAAGTTTTTTACCCTTCATTTTTTCGACACGTGGATTTTTACGGTAAAACGGGATTACCGTGGCCCGCCTTCGACTTCCCATCCCTGAAGAGTGGTAAACCATGGCACAGTTCCGTTTCAAATCTATGCACGCATTTCTAAATGTCGTACGGCACTGTTTCGCCATTTCGGACGGATGTTGCACCTTGCACCGTGGATGTTGCACCCTGTAGATATCGATTATTCGGACGGCCATAACTCCTGGCTCATTTTGAGTTACGGGAGCCATAAACTGTCAAAACGAAGGCCTCGATGAGTTCTACGGCTTTGACAGCTTTCAGCCGTCAACGGATAGATTAATGCCCAAAAAGGACAACCCGAATCTCAATTGGGTCTCGTAAGTTTTTTACCCTTCGTTTTTCGATACGTGGATTTTTACAGCAAAACGGGATTACGGTGGCTGGTCTTCGATTTACCATCGCTGGAGAGTGGTGCGCCATGGTACTGTTCCATTTCAAATCCATGCACGCATTTCTAAAAGTCGTACGGCATTGTTTCGCCATGTCAGATGGATGTTGCACCTTGCACCGTGGATGTTGCACCCTGTAGATATCGATTATTCGAACGGCCATAACTTCTGGCTAGTTAAGAGTTACGGGAGCCATAACCTGTCAAAACGAAGGCCTCGATGAGTTCTACGGCTTTGACAGCTTTTAGCCGTCAACTGATAGATTAATGCCCAAAAAGGACAACCCGAATCTCAATCGGGTCTCGTAAGTTTTTTACCCTTCGTTTTTTCGACACGTGGATATTTATGGCAAAACGGGATTACCGTGGCTGGTCTTCGATTTACCATCGCTGGAGAGTGGTGCACCATGGTACTGTTCCGTTTCAAATCCATGCACGCATTTCTAAAAGTCATACGGCACTGTTTCGCCATTTCAGACGGATGTTGCACCTTGCACCGTGGATGTTTTACCCTGTAGATATCGATTATTCGAACGGCCATAACTCCTGGCTCATTTAGAGTTACGGGAGCCTTAACCTATCAAAACGAAGGCCTCGATGAGTTCTACGGCTTTGATGGCTTTCAGCCGTCAAGGGATAGATTAATGCCCAAAAAGGACAACCCGAATCTCAATCGGGTCTCGTAAGTTTTTTACCCTTCGTTTTTTCGACACGTGGATTTTTACGGCAAAACGGGATTACCGTGGCTGGTCTTCGATTTACCATCGCTGGAGAGTGGTGCACCATGGTACTGTTCTGTTTCAAATCTATGCACGCATTTTTAGAAGTCATACGGCACCGTTTCGCCATTTCGGACGGATGTTGCACCTTGCACCGTGGATGTTGCACCCTGTAGATATCGATTATTCGGACGGGCATAACTTCTGGCTCGTTTAGAGATACGGGAGCCATAACCTGTCAAAACGAAGGCCTCGAGGAGTTCTACGGCTTTGACAGCTTTCAGGCATCAACGAATATATTAATGCCCAAAAAGGACAGCCTGAATCTCGATTGAGTCTCGTAAGTTTTTTACCCTTCGTTTTTTCGACACGTAGATTTTTACGACAAAACTGGATTACCGTGGCTGGTCTTCGATTTACCATCACTGGAGAGTGGTGCACCATGGCACTGTTCCGTTTCAAATCCATGCACGCATTTCGAAAAGTCGTACGGCACTGTTTCGCAATTTCGGACGGATGTTGCACCTTGCACCGTGGATGTTGCACCCTGTAGATATCGATTATTCGGATGGCTTTAACTTCTGGCTGGTTTAGATTTACGAGAGCCATAACCTGTCAAAACGAAGGCCTCGATGAGTTCTACGGCTTTGACAGCTTTCAGCTGTCAACGGATAGATTAATGCCCAAAAAGGACAACCCGAATCTCAATCGGGTCTCGTAAGTTTTTACCCTTCGTTTTTTCGACACGTGGATTTTTACGGTAAAACGGGATTACCGTGGCCCGTCTTCGACTTCCCATCGCTGGAGAGTGGTGCACCATGGTACTGTTCCGTTTCGAATCCATGCATGCATTTCTAAAAGTCGTACGGCACTGTTTCGCCATTTCGGACGGATGTTGCACCTTGCACCGTGGATGTTGCACCCTGTAGATATCGATTATTCGGACTGGAATAACTTCTGGCTCGTTTAGAGTTACGGGAGCCATAACCTGTCAAAACGAAGGCCTCGATGAGTTCTATGGCTTTGACAGCTTTCAGCCATCAACGGATATATTAATGCCCAAAAATGAGAACCCGTATCTCAATCGGGTCTCGTAAGTTTTTTTCCCTTCGTTTTTTCGGCACGTGGATTTTTACGGCAAAACGGGATTACCGTGGCCCGTCTTCGACTTCCCATCGCTGGAGAGTGGTGCACCACGGTACTGTTCCGTTTCAAATCCATGCACACATTTCTAAAAGTCCTACGGCACTGTTTCGCCATTTCGGACGGATGTTGCATCTTACACCGTGGATGTTGCACCCTGTAGATATCGATTATTCGGACGGGCATAACTTCTGGCTCGTTTAGAGTTACGGGAGCCATAATCTGTCAAAACGAGGCCTCGAGGAGTTCTACGGCTTTGACAGCTTTCAGCCATCAACGGATATATTAATGCCCAAAAAGGACAACCTGAATCTCAATCGGGTCTCGTAAGTTTTTTACCCATCGTTTTTTCGACACGTGGATTTTTTCGGCAAAACGGGATTACCGTGGCTGGTCTTCGATTTACCATCGCTGGAGAGTGGTGCAACATGGTACTGTTCCGTTTCAAATCCATGCACGCATTTCTATAGTCGTACGACACTGTTTCTCCATTTCGGACGGATGTTGCAACTTGCATCGTGGATGTTGCACCCTGTAGATATAGATTATTCGGACGGCCATAACTTCTCTCTCGTTTAGAGTTACGGGAGCCATAACCTGTCAAAACGAAGGCCTCGATGAGTTCTACGGCTTTGACAGCTTTCAGCCGTCAACGGATAGATTAATGCCAAAAAAGGACAACCCGATCTCAATCGGGTCTCGTAAGTTTTTTACCCTTCATTTTTTCGACACGTGTATTTTTACGGTAAAACGGGATTACCGTGGCCCGTCTTCGACTTCCCATCGCTGGAGAGTGGTGCACCATGGTACTGTTCCGTTTCAAATCCATGCACGCATTTCTAAAAGTCATACGGCACTGTTTCGCCATTTCGGACAGATGTTGCTCCTTGCACCGTGGATGTTGCACCCTGTAGATATCGATTATTCGGACGGACATAACTTCTGGCTCGTTTATATTTATGGAGCCATAACCTGTCAAAACGAAGGCCTCGATGAGTTCTACGGCTTTGATAGCTTTCAACCATCAACGGATATATTAATGCCCAAAAAGGACAACCCGAATCTCAATCGGGTCTCGTAAGTTTTTTACCCTTCGTTTTTTCGACACGTGAATTTTTACGGCAAAACGGGATTACCGTGGCTGGTCTTCGATTTACCATCGCTGGAGAGTGGTGCAACATGGTAATGTTCCGTTTCAAATCCATGCACGCATCTCTAAAGGTCGTACGCCACTGTTTCGCCATTTCGGACGGATTTTGCACCTTGCACCGTGGATGTTGCACCCTGTAGATATCGATTATTCGGACGGCCATAACTTCTGGCTCGTTTAGAGTTACGGGAGCCATAACCTATCAAAACGAAGGCCTCGATGAGTTCTACGGCTTTGACAGCTTTCAGCCGTCAACGGATAGATTAATGCCCAAAAAGGACAACCCGAATCTCAATCGGGTCTCGTAAGTTTTTTACCCTTCGTTTTTTCGACACGTGGATTTTTACGGTGAAACGGGATTACCGTGGCCCGTCTTCGACTTCTAATCGCTAGAGAGTGGTGCACCATGGTACTGTTCCGTTTCAAATCCGTGCACGCATTTCTAAAAGTCATACGGCACTGTTTCGCCATTTCGGACGGATGTTGCACCTTGCACCGTGGATGTTGCACCCTGTAGATATCGATTATTCGGACGGGAATAACTTCTGGCTCGTTTAGAGTTACGGGAGCCATAACCTGTTAAAACGAAGGCCTCGAGGAGTTCTACGGCTTTGACCGCTTTCAGCCATCAACGGATATATTAATGCCCAAAAAGGACAACCCGAATCTCGATCGGGTCTCGTAAGTTTTTTACCCATCGTTTTTTCGACATGTGGATTTTTTCGGCAAAACGGGATTACCGTGGCTGGACTTCGATTTTCCATCGCTGGAGAGTGGTGCACCATAGTACTGTTCCGTTTCAAATCCATGCACGCATTTCGAAAAGTCGTACGGCACGGTTTCGCCATTTCGGACGGAAGTTGCACCTTGCACCGTGGATGTTGCGCCCTGTAGATATCGATTATTCGGACGGCTATAACTTCTGGCTCGTTTAGAGTTACGGGAGCCATAGCCTGTAAAAACGAAGGCCTCGATGAGTTCTACGGCTTTGACAGCTTTCATCCATCAACGGATAGATTAATCCCCAAAAAGGACAACCCGAATCTCAATCGGGTCTCGTAAGTTTTTTACCCATCGTTTTTTCGACACGTGGATTTTTTCGGCAAAACGGGATTACCGTGGCTAATCTTCGATTTACCATCGCTGGAGAGTGGTGCACCATGGTATTGTTCCGTTTCAAATCCATGCACGCATTTCGAAAAGTCGTACGGCACGGATTCGCCATTTCGGACGGATGTTGCACCTCGCACCGTGGATGTTGCACCCTGTAGATATCGATTATTCGGACGGCCATAAATTCTCGCTCGTTTAGAGTTACGGGAGCCATAACCTGTCAAAACGAAGGACTCGATGAGTTCTACGGCTTTGACAGCTTTCACCCGTCAAAGGATAGATTAATGCCCAAAAAGGACAACCCGAATCTCAATCGGGTCTCGCAAGTTTTTTACCCTTCGTTTTTTCGACACGTGGATTTTTACGGTGAAACGGGATTACCGTGGCCCGTCTTCGACTTCTAATCGCTAGAGAGTGGTGCACCATGGTACTGTTCCGTTTCAAATCCGTGCACGCATTTCTAAAAGTCATACGGCACTGTTTCGCCATTTCGGACGGATGTTGCACCTTGCACCATGGATGTTGCACCCTGTAGATATCGATTATTCGGACGGGAATAACTTCTGGCTCGTTTAGAGTTACGGAAGCCATAACCTGTTAAAACGAAGGCCTCGAGGAGTTCTACGGCTTTGACCGCTTTCAACCATCAACGGATATATTAATGCCCAAAAAGGACAACCCGAATCTCGATCGGGTATCGTAAGTTTTTTACCCATCGTTTTTTCGACACGTGGATTTTTTCGGCAAAACGGGATTACCGTGGCTGGTCTTCGATTTTCCATCGCTGGAGAGTGGTGCACCATAGTACTGTTCCGTTTCAAATCCATGCACGCATTTCGAAAAGTCGTACGGCACGGTTTCGCCATTTCGGACGGAAGTTGCACCTTGCACCGTGGATGTTGCGCCCTGTAGATATCGATTCTTCGGACGGCTATAACTTCTGGCTCGTTTAGAGTTACGGGAGCCATAGCCGGTAAAAACGAAGGCCTCGATGAGTTCTACGGCTTTGACAGCTTTCAGCCATCAACGGATAGATTAATGCCCAAAAAGGACAACCCGAATCTCAATCGGGTCTCGTAAGTTTTTTACCCATCGTTTTTTCGACACGTGGATTTTTTCGGCAAAACGGGATTACCGTGGCTGGTCTTCGATTTACCATCGCTGGAGAGTGGTGCACCAAGGTACTGTTCCATTTCAAATCCATGCACGCATTTCGAAAAGTCGTACGGCACGGATTCGCCATTTCGGACGGATGTTGCACCTTGCACCGTGGATGTTGCACCCTGTAGATATCGATTATTCGGACGGCCATAAATTCTAGCTCGTTCAGAGTTACGGGAGCCATAACCTGTCAAAACGAAGGCCTCGATGAGTTCTACGGCTTTGACAGCTTTCACCCGTCAAAGGATAGATTAATGCCCAAAAAGGACAACCCGAATCTCAATCGGGTCTCGTAAGTTTTTTACCCTTCGTTTTTTCGACACATGGATTTTTACGGTAAAACGGGATTACCGTGGCACGTCTTCGACTTCCCATCGCTGGAGAGTGGTGCACCATGGTACTGTTCCGTTTCAAATCCATGCATGCATTTCTAAAAGTCGTACGGCACTGTCGCCATTTCGGACGGATGTTGCACCTTGTACCGTGGATGTTGCACCCTGTAGATATCGATTATTCGGACGGCCATAACTTCTGGCTCGTTTAGAGTTACGGGAGCCATAACCTATCAAAACGAAGGCCTCGATGAGTTCTACGGCTTTGATAGCTTTCAGCCGTCAACGGATAGATTAATGCCCAAAAAGGACAACCCGAATCTCAATCGGGTCTCGTAAGTTTTTTACCCTTCGTTTTTTCGACACGTGGATTTTTACGGTAAAAGGAGATTACCGTGGCCCGTCTTCGACTTCCCATCGCTGGAGAGTGGTGCACCATGGTACTGTTCCGTTTCAAATCCCTGCACGCATTTCTAAAAGTCGTACGGCACTGTTTCGCCATTTCGGACGGATGTTGCACCTTGCACCGTGGATGTTGCACCCTGTAGATATCGATTATTCGGACGGCCATAACTTCTGGCTCGCTTAGAGTTACGGGAGCCATAACCTGTCAAAATGAAGGCCTCGATGAGTTCTACGGCTTTGACAGCTTTCAGCTGTCAACGGATAGATTAATGCCCAAAGAGGACAACCCGAATCTCAATCGGGTCTCGTAAGTTTTTTACCCTTCGTTTTTTCGACACGTGGATTTTTACGGTAAAACGGGATTACCGTGGCCCGTCTTCGACTTCTAATCGCTGGAGAGTGGTGCACCGTGGTACTGTTCCGTTTCAAATCCATGCACGCATTTCTAAAAGTCATACGTCACTGTTTCGCCATTTCGGACGGATGTTGCACCTTGCACCGTGGATGTTGCACCATGTAGATATCGATTATTCGGACGGGCATAACTTCTGGCTCGTTTAGAGTTACGGGAGCCATAACCTGTTAAAACGAAGGCCTCGAGGAGTTCTACGGCTTTGACCGCTTTCAGCCATCAACGGATATATTAACGCCCAAAAAGGACAACCCGAATCTCGATCGGGTCTCGTAAGTTTTTTACCCATCGTTTTTTCGACACGTGGATTTTTTCGGCAAAACGGGATTACCGTGGCTGGTCTTCGATTTTCCATCGCTGGAGAGTGGTGCACCATAGTACTGTTCCATTTCAAATCCATGCACGCATTTCGAAAAGTCGTACGGAACGGTTTCGCCATTTCGGACGGAAGTTGCACCTTGCACCGTGGATGTTGCGCCCTGTAGATATCGATTATTCGGACGGCTATAACTTCTGGCTCGTTTAGAGTTACGGGAGCCATAGCCTGTAAAAACGAAGGCCTCGATGAGTTCTACGGCTTTGACAGCTTTCAGCCATCAACGGATAGATTAATGCCCAAAAAGGACAACCCGAATCTCAATCGGGTCTCGTAAGTTTTTTACCCATCGTTTTTTCGACACGTGGATTTTTTCGGCAAAACGGGATTACCGTGGCTGGTCTTCGATTTACCATCGCTGGAGAGTGGTGCGCCATGGTACTGTTCCGTTTCAAATCCATGCACGCATTTCGAAAAGTCGTACGACACGGATTCGCCATTTCGGACGGATGTTGCACCTTGCACCGTGGATGTTGCACCCTGTAGATATCGATTATTCGGACGACCATAAATTCTAGCTTGTTTAGGGTTACGGGAGCCATAACCTGTCAAAACGAAGGTCTCGATGAGTTCTACGGCTTTGACAGCTTTCACCCGTCAAAGGATAGATTAATGCCCAAAAAGGACAACCCGAATCTCAATCGGGTCTCGTAAGTTTTTTACCCTTCGTTTTTTCGACACATGGATTTTTACGGTAAAACGGGATTACCGTGGCACGTCTTCGACTTCCCATCGCTGGAGAGTGGTGCACCATGGTACTGTTCCGTTTCAAATCCATGCATGCATTTCTAAAAGTCGTACGGCACTGTCGCCATTTCGGACGGATGTTGCACCTTGTACCGTGGATGTTGCACCCTATAGATATCGATTATTCGGACGGCCATAACTTCTGGCTCGTTTAGAGTTACGGGAGCCATAACCTGTCAAAACGAAGGCCTCGATGAGTTCTACGGCTTTGACTGCTTTCAGCCGTCAACGGATAGATTAATGCCCAAAAAGGACAACCCGATCTCAATCGGGTCTCGTAAGTTTTTTACCCTTCGTTTTTTCGACAGGTGTATTTTTGAGGTAAAACGTGATTACCGTGGCCCATCTTCGACTTCCCATCGCTAGAGAGTGGTGCACCATGGTACTGTTCCGTTTCAAATCCATGCACGCATTTCTAAAATTCATACGGCAATGTTTCGCCATTTCGGACGGATGTTGCACCTTGCACCGTGGATGTTGCACCCTGTAGATATTGATTATTCGGACGGACATAACTTCTGGCTCGTTTAGATTTACGGGAGCCATAACCTGTCAAAACGAAGGCCTCGATGAGTTCTATGGCTTTGACAGCTTTCAGCCATCAACAGATATATTAATGCCCAAAAAGGACAACCCGAATCTCAATCGGGTCTCGTAAGTTTTTTACCCTTCGTTTTTTCGACACGTGGATTTTTACGGCAAAACGGGATTACCGTGGCTGGTCTTCGATTTACCATCGCTGGAGAGTGGTGCAACATGGTACTGTTCCGTTTCAAATCCATGCACGCATTTCTAAAAGTCGTACGCCACTGTTTCGCCATTTCGGACGGATGTTGCAACCTTTAGTTATCGATTATTCGGACGGCCATAACTTCTGGCTCGTTTAGAGTTACGGGAGCCATAACCTATCAAAACGAAGGCCTCGATGAGTTCTACGGCTTTGACACCTTTTAGCCGTCAACGGATAGATTAATGCCCAAAAAGGACAACCCGAATGTCAATCGGGTCTCGTAAGTTTTTTACCCTTCGTTTTTTCGACACGTGGATTTTTACGGTAAAACGGGATTACCATGGCCCGTCTTCGACTTCCAATTGCTGGAGAGTGGTGCAACATGGTACTGTTCCATTTCAAATCCGTGCACGCATTTCTAAAAGTCATACGGCACTGTTTCGCCATTTCGGACGGATGTTGCACCTTGCACCGTGGATGTTGCACCCTGTAGATATCGATTATTCGGACGGGCATAACTTCGGCTCGTTTAGAGTTACGGGAGCCATAACCTGTCAAAACGAAGGCCTCGAGGAGTTCTACGGCTTTGATAGCTTTCAGCCATCAATGGATATAGTAATGCCCAAAAAGGGCAACCCGAATCTCGATCGGGTCTCGTAAGTTTTTTACCCTTCGTTTTTTCGACACGTGGATTTTTACGGCAAAACGGGATTACCGTGGCTGGTCTTCGATTTTCCATCGCTGGAGAGTGGTGCACCATGGCACTGTTCCGTTTCAAATCCATGCATGCATTTTGAAAAGTCGTACGGCACGGTTTCGCCATTTCGGACGGATGTTGCACCTTGTACCGTGGATGTTGCACCCTGTAGATATCGATTATTCGGACGGCTATAACTTCTGGCTCGTTTAGAGTTACGGGAGCCATAGCCTGTCAAAACGAAGGCCTCGATGAGTTCTACGGCTTTGACAGCTTTCAGCCGTCAACGGATAGATTAATGCCGAAAAAGGACAACCCGAATCTCAATCGGGTCTCGTAAGTTTTTTACCCTTCGTTTTTTCGACACGTGGATTTTTACGGTAAAACGGGATTACCGTGGTCCGTCTTCGACTTCCCATCGCTGGAGAGTGGTGCACCATGGGACTGTTCCATTTCAAATCCATGCATGCATTTCTAAAAGCCGTACGGCACTGTTTCGCCATTTCGGACGGATGTTGCACCTTGCACCGTGGATGTTGCACCCTGCAGATATCGATTATTCGGACGGCCATAACTTCTGGCTCGTTTAGAGTTACGGGAGCCATAAGCTGTCAAAACGAAGGCCTCGATGAGTTCTACGGATTTGATAGCTTTCAGCCGTCAACGGATATATTGATGCCCAAAAAGGACAACCCGAATCTCAATCGGGTCTCGTAAGTTTTTTACCCTCCGTTTTTTCGATACGTGGATTTTTACGGTAAAACGGGATTACGATGCCCCGTTTTCGACTTTCCATCGCTGAAGAGTGGTGCACCATGGTACTGTTCCGTTTCAAATCCATTCACGCATTTCTAAAGGTTGTACGGCACTGTTTCGCCATTTCGGACGGATGTTGCACCTTGCACCGTGGATGTTGCACCCTGTAGATATCGATTATTCGGACGGCCATAACTTATGGCTCGTTTAGAGTAACGGGTGCCATAACCTGTCAAAACAAAGGCCTCGATGAGTTCTGCGGCTTTGAGTGCTTTCAGCCGTCAACGGATAGATTAATGTCCAAAAAGGACAACCCGAATCTCAATCGGGTCTCGCAAGTTTTTTACCCTTCGTTTTTTCGACACGTGCATTTTTACGGTAAAACAGGATTACGGTGGATGGTCTTCGATTTACCATCGCTGGAGAGTGGTGCACCATGGTACTGTTCCGTTTCAAATCCATGCACGCATTTCTAAAAGTCGTACGACATAGTTTCTCCATTTCGGACGGATGTTGCACCTTGCACCGTGGATGTTGCACCCTGTAGATATCGATTGTTCGGACGGCCATAACTTCTGGCTCGTTTAGATTTACGGGAACCATAACCTATCAAAACGAAGGCCTCGACGAGTTCTACGGCTTTGACAGCTTTCAGCCGTCAACGGATAGATTAATTCCCAAAAAGGACAACCCGAATCTCAATCGGGTCTCGTAAGTTTTTAACCCTTCGTTTTTTCGACACGTGGATTTTTACGGTAAAACGGGATTACCATGGCCCGTCTTCAACTTACCATCGCTGGAGAGTGGTGCACCATGGTACTGTTCCGGTTCAAATCCATGCACGCATTTCTAAAAGTCATACGGCACTGTTTCGCCATTTCGGACGGATGTTGCACCTTGCACCGTGGATGTTGCACTCTGTAGATATCGATTATTCGGACGGCCATATCTTCTGGCTCGTTTAGAGTTACGGAAGCCATAACCTGTCAAAACGAAGGCCTCGATGAGTTCTAGGTCTTTGACAGCCTTCAGCCGTCAATGGATAGACTAATGCCCAAAAAGGACAACCCGAATCTCAATCGGGTCTCGTAAGTTTTTTACCCTTCGTTTTTTCGACACGTGGATTTTTACGGCAAAATGGGATTACGGTGGCTGGTCTTCGATTTGCCATCGTTGGAGAGTGGTGCACCATGGTACTGTTCCATTTCAAATCCATGCATGCATTTCTAAAAGTCGTACGGCACTTTTTCGCCATGTCAGACGGATGTTGCACCTTGCACCGTGGATGTTGCACCCTGTAGATATCGATTATTCGGACGGCAATAACTTCTGGCTCGTTAAGAGTTACGGGAGCCATAACCTGTCAAAACGAAGGCCTCGATGAGTTCTACGGTTTTGACAGCTTTCAGCCGTCAACGGATAGATTAATGCCCAAAAAGGACAACCCGAATCTCAATCGGGTCTCGTAAGTTTTTTACCCTTCGTTTTTTCGACACGTGGATTTTTACGGTAAAACGGGATTACCGTGGCCCGTCTTCGACTTCCCATCGCTGGAGAGTGGTGCACCATGGTACTGTTCCGTTTCAAATCCATGCACGCATTTCTAAAAGTCGTACGACACTGTTTCGCCATTTCGGACGGATGTTGCACCTTGCACCGTGGATGTTGCACCCTGTAGATATCGATTATTCGGACGACCATAACTTCTGGCTCGTTTAGGGTTACGGGAGCCATAACCTGTCAAAACGAAGGCCTCGATGAGTTCTACGGCTTTGACAGCTTTCAGCCGTCAACGGATAGATTAATTCCCAGAAAGGACAACCCGAATCTCAATCGAGTCTCGTAAGTTTTTTCGGCACGTGGATTTTTACGGTAAAATGGGATTACGGTGCCCCGTTTTCGACTTTCCATCGCTGAAGAGTGGTGCACCATGGTACTGTTCCTTTCCAAATCCATTCACGCATTTCTAGAGGTCGTACGGCACTGTTTCGCCATTTCGGACGGATGTTGCACCATGCACCGTGGATGTTGCACCCTGTAGATATCGATTATTCGGACGGCCATAACTTCTGGGTCGTTTAGAGTTACGGGAGCCATAACCTGTCAAAACGAAGGCCTCGATGAGTTCTATGGCTTTGACAGCTTTCAGCCGTCAACGGATAGACTAATGCCCAAAAAGGACAACCCGAATCTCAATCGGGTCTCGTAAGTTTTTTACCCTTCGTTTTTTCGACACGTGGATTTTTACGGCAAAACGGGATTACCGTGGCTGGTCTTCGATTTACCATCGCTGGAGAGTGGTGCACCATGGTACTGTTCCGTTTCAAATCCATGTACGCATTTCAAAAAGTCGTACGGCATGGTTTCGCCATTTCGGACGGATGTTGCACCTTGCACCGTGGATTTTGCACCGTGTATATATCGATTATTCGGATGGCTATAACTTCTGGCTCATTTAGAGTTACGGGAGCCATAACCTGTCAAAACGAAGGCCTCGATGTGTTATATGGCTTTTACAGCTTCCAGCCGTCAACGGATAGATTAATGCCCAAGAAGGACAACCCGAATCTCAATCGGGTCTCGTAAGTTTTTTACCCTTCGTTTTTTCGACACGTGGATTTTTACGGTAAAACGGGATTACCGTGGCCTGTCTTCGACTTCCCATCGCTGGAGAGTGGTGCACCATGGTACTGTTCCGTTTTAAATCCATGCATGCATTTCTAGAAGTCGTACGGCACTGTTTCGCCATTTCGGACGGATGTTGCACCTTGCACCGTGGATGTTGCACCCTGTAGATATCGATTATTCGGACGGCCATAACTTCTGGCTCATTTAGAGTTACGGGAGCCATAAACTGTCAAAACGAAGGCCTCGATGAGTTCTACGGCTTTGACTGCTTTCAGCTGTCAACGGATAGATTAATGCCCAAAAAGGACAACCCGAATCTCAATCGGGTCTCGTAAGTTTTTTACCCTTCGTTTTTTCGACATGTGGATTTTTACGGTATAACGGGATTACCGTGGCCCGTCTTCGACTTCCCATCGCTGGAGAGTGGTGCACCATGGTACTGCTCCGTTTCAAATCCATGTATGCATTTCTAAAGTCATACGGCACTGTTTCGCCATTTCGGACGGATGTTGCACCTTGCACCGTGGATGTTGCACCTTGTAGATATCGATTATTCGGACGGGCATAACTTCTATCTCGTTTAGAGTTACAGGATCCATAACCTGTCAAAACGAAGGCCTCGATGAGTTCTACGGCTTTGACAGCTTTCAGCCATCAACGGATATATTAATGCCCAAAAAGGACAAACCGAAGTCAATCGTGTCTCATAAGTTTTTTACCCTTCGTTTTTTCGACACGTGGATTTTTACGGCAAAACGGGATTACCGTGGTTGGTCTTCGATTTACCATCACTGGAGAGTGGTGCACCGTGGTATGGTTCCGTTTCAAATCCATGCATGCATTTATATAAGTCGTACGACATTGTTTCGCCATTTCGGACGGATGTTGCACCTTGCACCGTGGATGTTGCACCCTGTAGATATCGATTATTCGGACGGCCATAACTTCTGGCTCAATTAGATTTACGGGAGCCATAACCTATCAAAACGAAGGCCGCGATGAGTTCTACGGCTGTGACTGCTTTCAGCCGTCAACGGATAGATTAATGCCCAAAAAGGACAACCCGAATCTCAATCGGGTCTCGTAAGTTTTTTACCCTTCGTTTTTTCGACACGTGGATTTTTACGGTAAAACGGGATTACCGTGGCCCATCTTCGACTTCCCATCGTTGGAGAGTGGTGCACCATGGTACTGTTCCATTTCAAATCCATGCACACATTTTTAAAAGTCATACGGCACTATTTCTCCATTTCGGACGGATGTTGCACCTTGCACCGTGGATGTTGCACCCTGTAGATATCGATTATTCGGACGGCCATAACTTCTAGCTCGTTTAGAGTTACGGGAGCCATAACCTGTCATAACGAAGGCCTCGAGGAGTTCTCCGGCTTTGACAGCTTTCAGCCATCAACGGATATATTAATGCCCAAAAAGGACAACCCGAATCTCAATTGGGCCTCGTAAGTTTTTTACCCTTCGTTTTTTCGACACGTGGATTTTTACGGGAAAACGGGATTACCGTGGCTGGTCTTCGATTTACCATCGCCGAAGAGTGGTGCACCATGGTACTGTTCCGTTTCAAATCCATGCACGCATTTCGAAAAGTAGTACGGCACTGTTTCGCTATTTCGGACGGATGTTGCACCTTTCACCGTGGATGTTGCACCCTGTAGATATCGATTATTCGGACGGCAATAACTTCTGGCTAGTTTAGACTTACGGGAGCCATAACCTGTCAAAACGAACGCCTCGATGAGTTCTACGGCTTTGACAGCTTTCAGCCATCAACGGATAGATTAATGCCAAAAAGGACAACTCGAATCTCAATCGGGTCTCGTAAGTTTTTTACCCTTCGTTTTTTTGACACATGGATTTTTGCGGTAAAACGGGATTACCGTGGCCCGTCTACGACTTCCCATCGCTTGAGAGTGGTGCACCGTGGTACGGTTCCGTTTCAAATCCATGCACGCATTTCTAAAAGTCGTACGACATTGTTTCGCCATTTCGGACGGATGTTGCACCTTGCACCGTGGATGTTGCACCCCGTAGATATCGATTATTCGGACAGCCATAACTTCTGGCTCGTTTAGAGTTACGGGAGCCATAACCTATCAAAACGAAGGCCTCGATGAGTTCTACGGCTGTGACTACGGATATATTGATGCCGAAAAAGGACAACCCGAATCTCAATCGGGTCTCGTAAGTTTTTTACCCTTCGTTTTTTCGACACGTGGATTTTTACGGCAAAACGGGATTACCGTGGCTGGTCTTCGATTTACCATCGCTGGAGAGTGGTGCACCATGGTACTGTTCCATTTCAAATCCATGCACGCATTTCGAAAAGTCGTACGGCACGGTTTCGCCATTTCGGACGGATGTTGCACCTTGCACCGTGGATTTTGCACCGTGTATATATCGATTATTCGGATGGCTATAACTTCTGGCTCATTTAGAGTTACGGGAGCCATAACCTGTCAAAACGAAGGCCTCGATGTGTTCTATGGCTTTTACAGCTTTCAGCCGTCAACGGATAGATTAATGCCTAAGAAGAACGACCCGAATCTCAATCGGGTCTCGTAAGTTTTTTACCCTTCGTTTTTTCGACACGTGGATTTTTGCGGTAAAACGGGATTACCGTGGCCCGTCTTCGACCTCCCATAGCTGGAGAGTGGTGCACCATGGTACTGTTCCGTTTTAAATCCATGCATGCATTTCTAAAAGTCGTACGGCACTCTTTCGCCATTTCGGACGGATGTTGCACCTTGCACCGTGGATGTTGCACCCTGTAGATATCGATTATTCGGACGGCCATAACTTCTGGCTCATTTAGAGTTACGGGAGCCATAAACTGTCAAAACGAAGGCCTCGCTGAGTTCTACGGCTTTGACTGCTTTCAGCTGTCAACAGATTGATTAATGCCCAAAAAGGACAACCCGAATCTCAATCGGGTCTCGTAAGTTTTTTACCCTTCGTTTTTTCGACATGTGGATTTTTACGGTAAAACGGGATTACCGTGGCCCGTCTTCGACTTCCCATCGCTGGAGAGTGGTGCACCATGGTACTGTTCTGTTTCAAATCCATGTACGCATTTCTAAAGTCATACGGCACTGTTTCGCCATTTCGGACGGATGTTGCACCTTGCACCGTGGATGTTGTACCCTGAAGATATCGATTATTCGGACGGGCATAACTTCTGTCTCGTTTAGAGTTACGGGATCCATAACCTGTCAAAACGAAGGCCTCGATGAGTTCTACGGCTTTGACAGCTTTCAGCCATCAACAGATATATTAATGCCCAAAAAGGACAAACCGAAGTCAATAGTGTCTCATAAGTTTTTTACCCTTCGTTTTTTCGACACGTGGATTTTTACGGCAAAATGGGATTACCGTGGCTGGTCTTCGATTTACCATCACTGGAGAGTGGTGCACCGTGGTACGGTTCCGTTTCAAATCCATGCACGCATTTCTAAAAGTCGTACGACACTGTTTCGCCATTTCGGACGGATGTTGCACCTTGCACCGTGGATGTTGCACCCTGTAGATATCGATTATTCGGACGGCCATAACTTCTGGCTCAATTAGATTTACGGGAGCCATAACCAATCAAAACGAAGGCCTCGATGAGTTCTACGGCTGTGACTGCTTTCAGCCGTCAACGGATAGATTAATGCCCAAAAAGGACAACCCGAATCTCAATCGGGTCTCGTAAGTTTTTTACCCTTCGTTTTTTCGACACGTAGATTTTTACGGAAAAACGGGATTACCGTGGCCCATCTTCGACTTCCCATCGTTGGAGAGTGGTGCACCATGGTACTGTTCCATTTCAAATCCATGCACACATTTTTAAAAGTCATACGGCACTGTTTCGCCATTTCGGACGGATGTTGCACCTTGCACCGTGGATGTTGCACCCTGTAGATATCGATTATTCGGACGGCCATAACTTCTAGCTCGTTTAGAGTTACGGGAGCCATAACCTGTCATAACGAAGGCCTCGAGGAGTTCTCCGGCTTTGACAGCTTTCAGCCATCAACGGATATATTAATGCCCAAAAAGGACAACCCGAATCTCAATTGGGCCTCGTAAGTTTTTTACCCTTCGTTTTTTCGACACGTGGATTTTTACGGCAAAACGGGATTACCGTGGCTGGTCTTCGATTTACCATCGCCGAAGAGTGCTGCACCATGGTACTGTTCCGTTTCAAATCCATGCACGCATTTCGAAAAGTAGTACGGCACTGTTTCGCCATTTCGGACGGATGTTGCACCTTTCACCGTGGATGTTGCACCCTGTAGATATCGATTATTCGGACGGCAATAACTTCTGGCTAGTTTAGATTTACGGGAGCCATAACCTGTCAAAACGAATGCCTCGATGAGTTCTACGGCTTTGACAGCTTTGAGCCATCAACGGATAGATTAATGCCAAAAAGGACAACCCGAATCTCAATCGGGTATCGTAAGTTTTTTACCCTTCTTTTTTTTGACACGTGGATTTTTACGGTAAAACGGGATTACCGTGGCCCGTCTACGACTTCCCATCGCTTGAGAGTGGTGCACCATGGTATTGTTCCGTTTCAAATCCATGCACGCATTTCTAAAAGTCGTACGGCACTGTTTCGCCATTTCGTACGGATGTTGCACCTTGCACCGTGGATGTTGCACCCTATAGATATCGAATATTCGGACAGCCATAACTTCTGGCTCGTTTAGAGTTACGGGAACCATAACCTGTCAAAACGAAGGCCTCGATGAGTTCTACGGCTTTGATAGCTTTCAGCCGTCAACGGATATATTGATGCCGAAAAAGGACAACCCGAATCTCAATCGGGCCTCGTAAGTTTTTTACCCTTCGTTTTTTCGACACGTGGATTTTTACGGTAAAACGGGATTACCGTGGCCCATCTTCGACTTCCCATCGTTGGAGAGTGGTGCACCATGGTACTTTTCCATTTCAAATCCATGCACATATTTTTAAAAGTCATACGGCACTATTTCGCCATTTCGGACGGATGTTGCACCTTGCACCGTGGATGTTGCACCCTGTAGATATCGATTATTCGGACGGCCATAACTTCTAGCTCGTTTAGAGTTACGGGAGCCATAACCTGTCATAACGAAGGCCTCGAGGAGTTCTCCGGCTTTGACAGCTTTCAGCCATCAACGGATATATTAATGCCGAAAAAGGACAACCCGAATCTCAATTGGGCCTCGTAAGTTTTTTACCCTTCGTTTTTTCGACACGTGGATTTTTACGGCAAAACGGGATTACCGTGGCTGGTCTTCGATTTACCATCGCCGAAGAGTGGTGCACCATGGTACTGTTCCGTTTCAAATCCATGCACGCATTTCGAAAAGTAGTACGGCACTGTTTCACCATTTCGGACGGATGTTGCACCTTTCACCGTGGATGTTGCACCCTGTAGATATCGATTATTCGGACGGCAATAACTTCTGGCTAGTTTAGATTTACGGGAGCCATAACCTGTCAAAACGAATGCCTCGATGAGTTCTACGGCTTTGACAGCTTTCAGCCATCAACGGATAGATTAATGCCAAAAAGGACAACCCGAATCTCAATCGGGTCTCGTAAGTTTTTTACCCTTCGTTTTTTTGACACGTGGATTTTTACGGTAAAACGGGATTACCGTGGCCCATCTACGACTTCCCATCGCTTGAGAGTGGTGCACCGTGGTACGGTTCCGTTTCAAATCCATGCACGCATTTCTAAAAGTCGTACGACATTGTTTCGCCATTTCGGACGGATGTTGCACCTTGCACCGTGGATGTTGCACCCCGTAGATATCGATTATTCGGATAGCCATAACTTCTGGCTCGTTTAGAGTTACGGGAGCCATAACCTATCAAAACGAAGGCCTCGATGAGTTCTACGGCTGTGACTACGGATATATTGATGCCGAAAAAGGACAACCCGAATCTCAATCGGGTCTCGTAAGTTTTTTACCCTTCGTTTTTTTGACACGTGGATTTTTACGGTAAAACGGGATTACCGTGGCCCATCTACGACTTCCCATCGCTTGAGAGTGGTGCACCGTGGTACGGTTCCGTTTCAAATCCATGCACGCATTTCTAAAAGTCGTACGACATTGTTTCGCCATTTCGGACGGATGTTGCACCTTGCACCGTGGATGTTGCACCCCGTAGATATCGATTATTCGGATAGCCATAACTTCTGGCTCGTTTAGAGTTACGGGAGCCATAACCTATCAAAACGAAGGCCTCGATGAGTTCTACGGCTGTGACTACGGATATATTGATGCCGAAAAAGGACAACCCGAATCTCAATCGGGTCTCGTAAGTTTTTTACCCTTCGTTTTTTCGACACGTGGATTTTTGCGGTAAAACGGGATTACCGTGGCCCGTCTTCGACTTCCCATCGCTGGAGAGTGGTGCACCATGGTACTGTTCCGTTTCAAATCCATGCATGCATTTCTAAAAGTCGTACGGCACTGTTTCGCCATTTCGGACGGATGTTGCACCTTGGACCGTGGATGTTGCACCCTGTAGATATCGATTATTCGGACGGCCATAACTTCTGGCTCATTTAGAGTTACGGGAGCCATAACCTGTCAAAACGAAGGCCTCGATGAGTTCTACGGCTTTGACTGCTTTCAGCTGTCAACGGATAGATTAATGCCCAAAAAGGACAACCCGAATCTCAATCGGGTCTCGTAAGTTTTTTACCCTTCGTTTTTTCGACATGTGGATTTTTACGGTAAAACGGGTTTACCGTGGCCCATCTTCGACTTCCCATCGCTGGAGAGTGGTGCACCATGGTACTGTTCTGTTTCAAATCCATGTATGCATTTCTAAAGTCATACGGCACTGTTTCGCCATTTCGGACGGATGTTGCACCTTGCACCGTGGATGTTGCACCCTGTAGATATCGATTATTCGGACGGGCATAACTTCTGTCTCGTTTAGAGTTACGGGATCCATAACCTGTCAAAACGAATGCCTCGATGAGTTCTACGGCTTTGACAGCTTTCAGCCATCAACGGATATATTAATGCCCAAAAAGGACAAACCGAAGTCAATCGTGTCTCATAAGTTTTTTACCCTTCGTTTTTTCGACACGTGGATTTTTACGGCAAAACGGGATTACCGTGGCTGGTCTTCGATTTACCATCATTGGAGAGTGGTGCACCGTGGTACGGTTCCGTTTCAAATCCATGCACGCATTTCTAAAAGTCGTACGACATTGTTTCGCCATTTCGGACGGATGTTGCACCTTGCACCGTGGATGTTGCACCCTGTAGATATCGATTATTCGGACGGCCATAACTTCTGGCTCAATTAGATTTACGGGAGCCATAACCTATCAAAACGAAGGCCTCGATGAGTTCTATGGCTGTGACTGCTTTCAGCCGTCAACGGATAGATTAATGCCCAAAAAGGACAACCCGAATCTCAATCGGGTCTCGTAAGTTTTTTACCCTTCGTTTTTTCGACACGTGGATTTTTACGGTAAAACGGGATTACCGTGGCCCATCTTCGACTTCCCATCGTTGGAGAGTAGTGCACCATGGTACTGTTCCATTTCAAATCCATGCACACATTTTTAAAAGTCATACGGCACTGTTTCGCCATTTCGGACGGATGTTGCACCTTGCACCGTGGATGTTGCACCCAGTAGATATCGATTATTCGGACGGCCATAACTTCTAGCTCGTTTAGAGTTACGGGAGCCATAACCTGTCATAACGAAGGCCTCGAGGAGTTCTCCGGCTTTGACAGCTTTCAGCCATCAACGGATATATTAATGCCCAAAAAGGACAACCCGAATCTCAATTGGGCCTCGTAAGTTTTTTACCCTTCGTTTTTTCGACACGTGGATTTTTATGGCAAAACGGGATTACCGTGGCTGGTCTTCGATTTACCATCGCCGAAGAGTGGTGCACCATGGTACTGTTCCGTTTCAAATCCATGCACGCATTTCGAAAAGTACTACGGCACTGTTTCGCCATTTCGGATGGATGTTGCACCTTTCACCGTGGATGTTGCACCCTGTAGATATCGATTATTCGGACGGCAATAACTTCTGGCTAGTTTAGATTTACGGGAGCCATAACCTGTCAAAACGAACGCCTCGATGAGTTCTACGGCTTTGACAGCTTTCAGCCATCAACGGATAGATTAATGCCAAAAAGGACAACCCGAATCTCAATCGGGTCTCGTAAGTTTTTTACCCTTCGTTTTTTTTGACACGTGGATTTTTACGGTAAAACGGGATTACCGTGGCCCGTCTACGACTTCCCATCGCTTGAGAGTGGTGCACCATGGTATTGTTCCATTTCAAATCCATGCACGCATTTCTAAAAGTCGTACGGCACTGTTTCGCCATTTCGTACGGATGTTGCACCTTGCACCGTGGATGTTGCACCCTATAGATATCGATTATTCGGACAGCCATAACTTCTGGCTCGTTTAGAGTTACGGGAGCCATAACCTGTCAAAACGAAGGCCTCGATGACTTCTACGGCTTTGATAGCTTTCAGCAGTCAACGGATATATTGATGCCGAAAAAGGACAACCCGAATCTCAATCGGGCCTCGTAAGTTTTTTACCCTCCGTTTTTTTGACACGTGGATTTTTACGGTAAAACGGGATTACGGTGCCCCGTTTTCGACTTTTCACCACTGAAGAGTGGTGCACCATGGTACTGTTCCGTTTCAAATCCATTCACGCATTTCTAAAGGTTGTATGTCACTGTTTCGCCATTTCGGACGGATGTTGCACCTTGCACCGTGGATGTTGCACCCTGTAGATATCGATTATTCGGACGGCCATAACGTATGGCTCGTTTAGAGTTACGGGAGCCATAACCTGTCAAAACAAAGGCCTCGATGATTTCTACGGCTTTGACAGCTTTCAGCCGTCAACGGATAGATTAATGTCCAAAAAGGACAACCCGAATCTCAATCGGGTCTCGCAAGTTTTTTACCCTTCGTTTTTTCGACACGTGGATTTTTACGGTAAAACGGGATTACCGTGGCCCGTCTTCGACTTCCCATCGCTGAAGAGTGATGCACCATAGTACTGTTCCATTTCAAATCCATGCACGTATTTCTAAAAGTCGTACGGCACTGTTTCTCCATTTCGGACGGATGTTGCACCTTGCACCGTGGATGTTGCACCCTGTAGATATCGATTATTCAGACGACCATAACTTCTGGCTCGTTTAGAGTTACGGGAGCCATAACCTGTCGAAACGAAGGCCTCGATGAGTTCTACGGCTTTGACAGCTTTCAGCCATCAACCTGATAGATTAATGCCCAAAAAGGACAACCCGAATCTCAATCGGGTCTCGTAAGTTTTTTACCCTTCGTTTTTTCGACACGTGGATTTTTACGGTAAAACGGGATTACCTTGGCCCGTCTTCGACTTCCAATCACTGAAGAGTGGTGCACCATGGTACTGTTCGTTTGAAATCCATGCACGCATTTCTAAAAGTCGTACGGCACTGTTTCGCCATTTCGGACGGATGTTGCTCCTTGCACCATGGATGTTGCACCCTGTAGATATCGAATATTCGGACGGCCATAACTTCTGGCTCGTTTAGAGTTACGGGAGACATAACCTGTCAAAACGAAGGCCTCGTTGAGTTCTACGGCTTTGACAGCCTTCAGCCGTCAACGGATAGATTAATGCCCAAAAAGGACAACCCGAATCTCAATCGGGTGTCGTAAGTTTTTTACCCTTCATTTTTTCGACACGTGGATTTTTACGGTAAAACGGTATTACCGTGGCCCGTCTTCGACTTCCCCTCGCTGGAGAGTGGTGCACCATGGTACTGTTCCGTTTCAAATCCATGCACGCATTTCTAAAAGTCATACGGCACTGTTTCGCCATTTCAGACGGATGTTGTACCTTGCACCGTGGATGTTGCACCCTGTAGATATCAATTATTCGGACGACCATAACTTCTGGCTCGTTTAGAGTTACGGGAGCCATAACCTATCAAAACGAAGGACTCGATGAGTTCTACGGCTTTGACAGCTTTCAGCCATCAACGGATTGATTAATGCCCAAAAAGGACAACCCGAATCTCAATCGGGTCTCGTAAGTTTTTTACCCTTCGTTTTTTCGATACGTGGATTTTTACGGTAAAATGGGATTACCGTGGCCTGTCTTCGACTTCCCATCGCTGGAGAGTGGTGCACTATGGTACTGTTCCGTTTCAAATCCATGCACGCATTTCTAAAAGTCATACGACACTGTTTCTCCATTTCGGACGGATGTTGCACCTTGCACCGTGGATGTTGCACCCTGTAGATATCGATTATTCGGACGGCCATAACTTCTGGCTCGTTTAGAGTTATGGGAGCCATAACCTGTCAAAACGAAGGCCTCGATGAGTTCTACGGCTTTGACAGCTTTCAGCCGTCAACGGATGTTTGCGCAAAAAATGGGCAAACACCTCCAATCCGTATAATTTAGTTGATTTTATGTGGTTTTTAATGATTTGGGTGACTTATGCAAATATGTAAAATGCAGGGACTGGACCGTAAAAGACACACAGATTTATAGTGGTTCGGCCAGAACGTGCCTACGTCCACTTTATATGTTATTATCCTTTTTCTTTCAGATTACAAGTACAAAGCTTTAAGTACAAGTATAAGAAATTTGTTTGAAAGTTCCTTCCTTGCTTGAGCTCTCAAACTTGTTCCGCCATTGTTATACCCCTGCCCCTCTATTTATAGAGTGAGGTTGGGGCAGGGGTCTTGGATGTATATAGCTGCTGATGGGCTTGGGCTGAAGCAATCTGGTCTGGCATATCTGGTTCGGCGAAGCTTGGTTCGGTCGTGGTTGGAGTGGCTTTGGTTCGGTAGGATGTTGGTCCGGTGGTGAGATAAAGGGGAGGTTGGTTTGGTCCGGTGTGGATTTGGTTCGGTGATACGAGGAGGATGGGTTGGTTCGGCTGTACGTTGTCCGGTGGGTCATGGTTCGGTGATACGAGGAGGATGGGTTGGTTCGGCTGTACGTGATCCGGTGGATCATGGTTCGGCAAAGGTTGGATGGGTTGGTTCGGTGTGGGATGGAGAGTGTTGGTTCGGTGGCCACCTAGTTCGACCGTGGTTGCTAGAGAAGCTTTTTGGGTCGGTGGCGAGAATTCGCCCAACATTTGCCCCCTAAAGTGGGGCACATGCCTTCATGTGTCGCACTTTGTTTATCTGGGTTGGCACCATTCGGTTGTGAGTGCCGAACGGGTTGGTCCGGTTATCCTGTCCTCGTCTATAAGTAGATGCGTGTGTCTTTTGCTATTTTCTACCAAGTGGAAAAGCCTAGTCAAATTTCCATCTTTGCCGAACCAAGTAAGACCCTTGCGTGCCGAATTGAGATCTTAAAACGTTTCTAGCCGAACCAAATTCCTATCTCTGCCGAACCAAATGAGACCTTTGCTTGCCGAATGAACCTTTTTTTTGTTCTACCGAATGTACTCAGGACCTTGTGTGCCGAATGAAGGCTATACATTTTACCGGATGAACCGAATGAGCCTGAGGGTTGAATGCCGGATGAGATAATGCGTTCGAATACCGAATGGAATTATCACTGGATGAGCTCGGGGAGTGTAGTGCCGGACGAACTCTCTCCTTGTTTTACCGAATGAACTGAAAGGCTTTCAATGCCGAATGGACTTTAATCTCAACCTTTGTGCCTTGAACTTGTTTGCTTGTACTTACATATTCCTTGTTCTAACTAGTTTTTTTGGTATTTGCAGATAATGTCTCGCAAAGCAGAAACTCGATCAGATAAACGGAAGTCCAGGGGCGAAGGAGAGTCCTCCTCCGTGCCCCCAGCCCAGCCAGGATCGGTGCAACATGGACCTGCCCCGAGGTCGTTAGTGGATGGGTACGGTCCCCAGGAACTTCTGGTCTCCCCTCCCGATTGCTTTCCTAGCTCCCTGAAGGAGGAGAAACTCGATGTTATATCTCGTTCCTTCGGAATAGATAGAGCGCGCATGCTATTGCCGGGGGAAGGAGTGATGCCGTATGACCCCTCCGAAGGCTACTTTGCTTACAGCACATATCATTGCATGTGTGGTGCTATCCCGCCTCTCAACGCCTGGATAGTTAGCTTTATCACATATCTGAAGGTGGCTTTATTCCAGCTTCAGCCTAACTCCTACGCCATTCTGGTGAGCCTTTTCGTCATCTTTCAGAAGAAATATGGGAGTCCCCCTTCCAACCGGGAGATCCGGTATCTGTACAACTTGAGAGGCTACAAGAAGGGGTCTCCATATATCAGTTTGGAAGCGGCCGTGCCCTTCAAGCCTGTTCTGGATTTGTACTCGAAGCTTAGTATGTTCAAGAAGTAATGGTTTTTCATTAGGGATGACCCTGTTTCTTTCTGCCTCTTCACTTCCGGCTGTAAGCTGAACTTAATTAATATTTTCCTTGTCCCGATCACAATGCTTCTTCTTATATGCTTTTATTTCTTGCTAGCAACAGGTGGCTTTGCGGTTATGGAGAATGATTCCTTGGCACGGATGGCTGCTGAAATAAAGGCCATTTCGGGAAGTGATAGGTCGGCCTCTTACCTGATCAGGAACGCCACTCTCCTAGAGTATAACTTGATTCTGCCACATCAATCTGTGGTTAAACAGAGAGATACAGCCGAGGAGAGGGCTGCTAAAGCTAAGGATGGGGCTACTGCGAAGAGTAGCAAGAAGAGACCTTTCTCGGTACCTCCAGCCGTTGGGGGAAAGAAGCTTAAGAAGTCTGATGGACCCTCTCCCAGTACATGTCCAGATATTCCAGAGGAGGAAGGTGGAGAGGAGGAAAGAGACGAAGAGGAGAGCGGAGGAGATGGAGAAGGTGAAGGACAGGGTGGTAGTGGTGCCGGGGCTTTGTCTTCCGAGCAGGCAGGGGTGATCCAGGAGTGGACGGATGATGCCTTCCGCCAGGCTTTTGAAGGGTTGGAGGAAGGATCAGCCTCGGTGAAGAAGGCAAAGGAGGTTGACAAGGCTGGGGCTGGCGCCGACCCATTCCCTAAGAGTTCTTCAGCTGAGGTGGATCCAGCGATTCAAGATGAACTCTTGACTTCTGCAGATTCCATTTATGATAGGGACTTAGGAATATTTTATGGTTCGCTTCCGTCCTGGACTGAGATTCGGGACTTATTGCAGTATTCTCCTTCTTCGCAGGGTTTGTATAACAGACGTGCCTTCTCATTCTTTTTTAGTTAACATATTTCTTGAATTATGGACCCTTGTATGTTCGTAACACTTGTTCTTTATTACAGTGGCAGGCGAGGTGGCCAAAACTTCAGACGTTCGACACCGCCTGGAACAGTACAAGTTACTTAGAGCTTCTGCCAAGCCTAAGCCTCCCACTAGTCGTCCAGGAGACGTAGTTAGCTACCGTCCTCTTCTTGGGGTCATCGAAGAGAGTATTCAGAAAAAGAAGAGGAGTCGCTCCTTATTTGAATCTTCACCCGGTCCGCAGCTTCCATCTCAAACTATTCATGATATCACGGGGGAAGACACCGAGTATATTCCCTCCCCGCATACGTCTGAAAATCCTACCGTCATCCGCATAAAACGTCCCGACGTGCCTCGCAATCCCTTTTCCGGCCACCCGGATTTGGACCCCAGCTCTCAGGATATCTTATTTGACGAGGCCACGGGCGAGCATCTTCTCCCCCGCAATCCCATGGTTCGGGTTCTTGATGAGGCTAAGTCCCTGGATCTGGATCTGCTCACTACTCGGATAGCTGCTATGGGGGACGAAGCCAAGGCCAACATTGACCGGGTCGCGAAGGAGGCCAAGAAGTTAATGGAACATCACGCTCGATTGGCCAAGGCCGGGGAGGAGATAGGGAGTGCCAATATAAGGCTGCGGTTTGTGGTCGCTGATCAGGCCAAGCAACTTGCCTACCAGGCTATTCAAATTTCGCAGCATGAAGCTGACTCCCAACGACTGAAGAAGACCATGGAGGAGACTAGCAGAGCCGAGTTGCGGAAAATGGAGGCCGCTTGCAAGAAGCGCATTTACATGGACATTACCACGGTTGATGAGGTTAGGAGGGCGGATCTTGAGCAGGTTGAAGAAATATCTGGGAGGCTCGAAGCTGCAGAACTTGCTCAAGCCAAGTTGAAGGAAGAGATGGAGGAGATGAGGAGATCCCTTCAGGTTGAGTGCTCGAGATACCGGCGGGAGAGGGATGTTGCCATCGCTAAGTTGCGGTCCTCCGAGGTCCGGGTGAGGGAGTTTGAGGAGAATGAGGGGATGATAGATGAGATGCTGCAGGACATGTACTTCCGTACCTGGAAGCAGGGTAATCTATCCTGGATGGATGACTATCCCCGGATCATGGCCAGGATATATCTCCGGACTTTGGAGGAGGCCAGGGCCGATGCATTCAGTATGGATATGGTTACTGCCCAGTTTTCAAAGGAGGAGAAGGTAGCGGTGAAGGAGGGGATGCGGCTACTCGCTGCGGAGGAAGCCGGTGTGCAGTTAGGGGATGAGGACCAAGAAGCAGGTGTTGGTGAATTTTCTCTTTTTGGCTTTCTATAACTTGATCGTTCGTCGCCGGTTTTAATGGACTCTTTCTCTGAATTGGACAGGTCGGACTTCTTGTCAACATGCTAGGAGCTCCGATCCCGCTGTCAAGTAGATTCGGAGAGCTAGTGAGTTGGGGGTGGAGCACTGATGCAGTCGACTACTTGATCCGATCTGTATAGTTTTTGGTTTTCTTGACTTTCCTGTTTATACTTAGTCAAAAACATTAGTGTATTTTCGGATTGTAATTATGTCAGCGAACGACTCTTCGTAATTTTATAACACGAGCTGATTTTGTTATATTTTGAATGCTGTCATTGCTTTTGATGTGTTGTATAAGAAATATAACCATGCATACGCCTGTGATTTGATTGTGTTTGACACTAAGTTTCTGCTTGTAATATAATTTCATGTTTTGCAATGTTAGTGTGATGTATGAATATGAATTGCAGCTATGCATTAATGTATAAAAGTGGAAGGTACCGCCCTTCATGTTTCGGCTGTGGACGGCAACTTTGTGCGCCCTGCAAGACTAAGCACGGAATGCTGATGAGTGTCTCGTCATCCGGTTGTAAGTTTCTGTTCCCATTAGTGAGCGTTCCCTATCTCATGTCCTGTACTTTCAAGCACCGTTACGGAGAATAGGAGAAAAGTTTTAAATGAAATGGAAATATAGGAAAAGTAAAACTTCCAGTCACGGAAGGCCGTCGATGTGCTTAAGTTCGTGGCAAACGGGTTTTGTAGTCACTTTCCCTAGCTGTGGGTCCTGGAGACATTTGTCACCCATCTTACGCCTCTGCGGGGAGTTTTCTTTTTCTACCACGGCCTCACTTAAGACACATCGGAGCCGATCGCGCAAAGTAACTACCCGGGCCATTATGGCCCGTAATCGTGGGTATTATTCGATTTATTGTGGCCGGCTAGCGTGGGGGCCGATCGTCAACTGTGAACTGCCCTTGGCTGGCCAAACCTTATGTTGGGGCTTATGATCGGTTCATAGCTGCCGGCGAGCCGAATCGCTGTAATGAGCTGCCATGGCATAATCGGCCTTCTCTGTGGCTTATACTCGGCTTATTACAGACGGCTTTAAGGGTCGAGGCAAACAATGAGTTAACTCGCGGTAGAGGGATACCGGAGCAAAGTGTCTCATTGGCGAGGGCATAGGATCGCAGCGTACCTGTTAGATTTTGTCCAGGTGGAGTTGTGTTGTGAAGCTCTGAATAGAAATGTCATCTGCAAAGGATTTTGTTCAATAGCAAAGGATAAAGCTTAACAAGTAGCCAAGATATAAAGGAACAAGTTAACAAGAGCCAAGTTTTTTAAAGTGGTTCGACACGAAAATGCCTACGTCCATTGATTCTCTTTGTTAATTCACTTCATATGGGCAGTACAAGTTAAGAAAAGTATCGACGGAGGTGTGGGATGTTCCATGCCCTCTGGAACACCTCTCCGTCCACTGTTGACAAAATGTAAGCTCCGTTGTGGAGATCTTTATGAATTACATATGGTCCGTCCCAGATTGGATCCAGCGCTCCTGGGCGCGGAAAGATTCGCTTGAGGACAAGATCTCCTTCTTGTAAGCTGCGATGTTTGACTTTGGAGTTGTATAGTGCTGCCACTTTTTGTCTGTGAGCTGCTGCTTTGAGTGCTGCATCATTCGTTCTCTCCTCAATTAGATCCAAAGACATGTGGAGAAGTTCTTCGTTTTCATCTGGGTTGTAGTGGATCCTACGGTGGGAAAGCACAATAGTCTCAACTAGGAGCATTGCCTCTGATCCGTATGCCAAAGAGAAAGGAGTATGCCCTGTTGATGTTCTGAAAGATGTGCGATAGGCCTAAAGTGCTGTAGGAAGTTCGTCCACCCAAGCGCCTTTTGACTTTTCGTGCTTCTTCTTGATTAGAGTCTTGAGGATTTTGTTGACAGCTTCGACTTGGCCGTTTGCTTGAGGATAAGCTACAGATGAGAAGCTTTTGTGAATTCCGTGCTCTTGGCACCAATCGGTGAATTCTTCGCTGTCAAATTGAAGTCCGTTGTCTGATATGATCTTGAGTCGGACTCCGTACCTGCATAGAATATTTTTGATCAAGAAGTTGATAACTTTTGTCGAAGATATTTTATTTAGTGGTTTCGCCTCCACCCATTTGGTGAAATTGTCGACCGCCACTATAGCATATTTGGCTCCACCTCGGCCTGCTGGCAGTTCGCCAATTAAGTCAATTCCCCACACTGCAAAGGGCCAAGGGCTGGTCATTTGAGTAATTTCATTGGTTGGTAGTCGAGGAATCTTAGCAAATTTCTGGCATATGTCGCATCTTCTGACGAAGTCTAAAGCATCTTTGTTCAAGGTGGGCCAGAAATACCCATATCGGAGTATCTTCTTTGCCAAGGTCTGCCCTCCGGTGGGGTCTCCGCAACTTCCCTGGTGGATATTGGATAGAATTTCCTTGGCTTCTCTTTCAGCAACGCACCTCAATAAGGGGTTAGAGAAGCCGCGCCGATAGAGGATGCCTTCTTGTATCGTGTAGCGGGAAGCTTTCCTTAGAATTTTCTTAATTTCATTTCGCCCGTCGGGTATGGTGCCGTTTTGTAAGTATTCCCGGATAAGGGTCATCCATGTTTCTTTTTTGGTTGCAGCTATCAGATTTACTTGCTTGAAGCTCGGGGTTAGTAGCCTTGAGATAGTTATCATTCCAGAAGTGGTATCATCTCCCATGCTAGCTTGCTTTGCCAGCTCGTCGGTCTCTTGATTTTCTTCTCGAGGAATGTGTTTGATCGAGTAGTGCTCTAATTGATTGAGCAGCCGCTTGGTCTTTTTCAGATATGCCATGAGCCGCTCTCCTCGAGTGTGGAACTCCCCTAGTATCTGATCTACGATGAGTTGTGAATCACTGTGAAGACATAAGGAACTGACTCCGATCTCCAGGGCGACTCTAATCCGGCTATCACTGCTTCATATTCGGCATCGTTGTTGGTGGCAGCGAATTCCAGCCTTAGTGCATAACGCAGCTTTCTTCCCCTGGGAGTGATGATCACAACGCCTGCCCCCGAGCCTTGTTCGTTTGATGCTCCATCCACAAAGAGACTCCACTTGATGTCCTTTGTTATTTCAGGCTGCTCCCTGCCTTCGTTGACAGTGAATTCGGTGATGAAATCGGCTATGACTTGTCACTTGATGGCAGTGCGAGGATGGTAGGTGATATCATATTGGCTTTACTCGATGCACCACTTGAGCAGTCGTCCAGAGGTGTCAGGACGATGGAGCACTTGCCTCAATGGTTGGTCGGTTAGGATTCTGATGGGATGAGATTGGAAATAGTGTCGTAGCTTCCTTGATGTGATTAGTAAACAGTACGCCAGTTTCTCGAGTTTGGGATACCGGGCATCTGCTCCCGTGAACCTTTTTCTTATGAAGTATACTGGCCGTTGTGTGCGGTTTTCTTCTCTTACCAAAGCGGCGCTTAGGGCATGTGGTGACACGGCTAGGTATAGGTATAGTTCTTCGCCTTCATTAGGAGTTGAGAGTACTGCTAGCTGCTGGAGGTGTTCGATTAGGTTAAGGAAGGCTGTTGAACACTCATCGGTCCATTCGAATTTTCCTTTGTCTTTCTTCAGGGCTTCGAAGAAAGGAATGCATTTGTCAGTTGCTTTAGAGATGAACCGGCTTAGGGCGGCCACTTTTCCGTTTAGGCTTTGCCTCTCTTTTCGAGTGGATGGTGTCTTGATATCTTGCAAAGCCCGGACTTGTTCAGGGTTTGCTTCAATCCCCCTGGCATGAACGATGAATCCCAAGAACTTTCCCGATGATACTCCGAAGGAGCACTTTAGAGGGTTCAGCTTCATTCCATATTGGCGAAGTACTTGAAACATCTCGTCCATATGGTTTATATGGTCGTTGGCTTTCCTTGATTTTACCAGCATGTCATCCACATAAACTTCCATAGTTCATCCTATTAGTTCTGCAAACATCTTGTTGACGAGGCGCTGATAAGTAGCTCCGGCGTTTTTAAGTCCGAACGGCATTACCTTATAGCAGTACAATCTTTGGTCAGTAATGAAGCTAGTGTGGTCTTGATCGGGGGCGTGCATAGGGATCTGGTTATACCCTGAGTATGCTTCCATAAAGAATGAAAGTTCGTGTCCGGCAGTGCTGTCCACGAGTTGGTCGATTCGAGGGAGTGGGAAGCAGTCTTTTGGCCAAGCGTCATTTAAGTTGGAGAAATCGATGCACGTTCGCCACTTCCCATTAGCTTTCTTTACCAGTACCGGGTTGGAGATCCATTCCGGGTAGATGGCTTCACGTATGAAGTCATTGGCAAGTAAGTTCTTTACTTCTTCCTCGAGGGCTGCTGATCGTTCTGCCCCCATACTTCTCTTCTTTTGCTTTACCGGTACCTTGGTAGGATCGATGTTCAGTGCGTGGCATGCTACGTCTGGGGAGATTCCAGTCATATCAGCGTGCGTCCATGCAAATACATCCATGTTGTGGCGAAGAAAATCAATGAGTTGATTCTTTAATTCTTTTTTTAACTGAGATCCGACTCTCAGCAGTTTGCTGGGATCGCGTTTGTCTACAGATACGAATTCCATAGCCTCTGCAGGCTCGACGGTGGCCTCCTCCTCTTTGTCCCTGGGGTTTAATTCATTGAAAGGATCACTGGTATACCGAAAAGGAGGGGCTTTCTTTAGTTGCTATGCTTCCAAGCTTTTCATGTAGAGAATAGTCTCTGCATTTTTCCCTTTATCTCTCCTGCGATTATTGCGAAGTTCGGTTACATAGCAGTCCCGAGCGGCGTTTTGATCTCCTTCTACTTCTCCCACTCCATCATCCGTCGGGAACTTCATCTTCAGGCACCATGGGGCAAGGACGATTTGGAAGTCGGACAAGGCTGGTCCCCCCAAAAAGGCATTGTAGGCCGAGTGGTTGTCTATCAGCACGAATGTTTGTTTCCGAACGGCGGAGCGGGGATGACTTCCCAATTCAACAAAGAGATCCAATTGTCCGAGGGGCATCTTTGCTTCTCCAGTGAAACCATGTAGCGGTTTGTTGCAGGGAGACACGTCCTTCATTGACAGCTTCATTTTGTCGAAAGCATGCTTGAACAGAATATTCACCGAGCTTCCAGTGTCTACTAGGATCCGAAAAACTTTAGCTGGGCCGAACCAGGCAGAGATGACCATAGGATCCATATGAGGGTACTGCCTTCCTTCTAGGTCGTGCCCACAGAATGTGATGTCATTATTTTCCCTCCGCTTAGGGTGGCGTTCTTCCATCACAGAATTTACACAGTCTTCCTCGCTTCTGAGTGAGTTTCCATACCTTTCCATTTCTGCCCAGCTCTTGTCGGAGATGTGTGGCCCTCCAGATATTGTATGGACCACTATCTTCTCTTGGCTGGAACCGCTGGTGTTGCGATTTCCTCCGCCTGTCTCTGGGTGGAGCTGACCTGGGTTTTCCTTGGCGGGAGCTGGAGTCCTATTCTGGCCCTTTACATAGCGTTCCAGCCCCCTACTCCTGATATGTTCTTCAATTGGGTCTCGGAGATGGCGGCATTCATTGGTATCGTGCCCATGAGACTCGTGGAAACGGCAGAATTTTCCGGACTAGATTGCGCGATTTGACTCTTTCTTGTACGGGGGGCGCTTGTATGTAAGTTTGTCCTGGGTGGCCAGGAATATGTTCTCGACTGTTTCATTCAAGGGAGTGTATGCGTCAAATCTCGGTCCTAGTCGGTACAAGCGCTTTTCTCCCTTCTTGCCCCCTGCATTGTCTCTGGAGTCGTTTCTCCGAATGTCCTTCGTTGCGGCGGGGGCGTTTCCATGAGCCGCCTTAGCCTGTGGTCCTGTCTGCCTTTTAGTGGCAGCCTCTTCGAGTCTCATGTACTTCCCAGCTTCATGGAAGAAATCGTACAAGGTAGCTGGTTTTTCTTTAGTTAGTCTTCTGGCAAACTGGGTATCTGGGGGCACACCGCTACAGAGGGCCATTAGGGTGAGTTTCTCATCAGCATCTTGGACTGCGGCCGCTGCGGCGTTGAATCGGGTTAGATATTGTAGCAGTGTCTCTCTGGATTTCTGTTTGACAGTAGATAGGGAATAAGCATCCTTGGGTTGTTCCACATGAATGCGGAACTGGCTAATGAACTTTTCTTTCAACATCTCCCATGAGCTGATAGATCCTTGGGGTAGATGGCAGAACCAGGAAGTAGCTAGGTCTGCTAGGAATAGTGGAAAGCATTTACACAACACTCCTTCCGTTGCTCCGCTCATGAGCATATGATGTGTGTATCTCTACAAGTGTACAACGGGGTCGGAAGTTCTCTTGTACGGTTCCATCGTCGGCATTTTCCATTCTCGGGGGGTGATGGCGGTTTCGATGTCGCGGGTGAAAGGGCTGGTTACCCTAGCGCCTATCCCTTGATCCCTTTGCTCCCGTCGGACGCATTCCCTGAATAATCGTGCCATTCTTTCATCAGAATTTGGAGCGGACAAAAATGAGCTTGGTTCTAACCTGCGGGATCAATCTCGTCCAGATGGCCTGTAGGGATGGTATAGCCTATCACTTCTGACGTTATCCAGTGGCTGTCTTTGGCTACTCGAATGCATGCTAGGACCAGCTACAGTTGCCCCCTGCCTTGATCTTCCCCTGTGGGGTTCTGTTTCGAGCATTTCCATGGGGTCAACTTCGGGCTGGGTCCTAGCTCGGCTCCGTTCAGCGGGGATTCTATGATGAGGCGGCATGACTGGCTCAGCTACATCCGACCCTCGCCTGGTGCCTCCCTCGTTGGGTTCGGTTCCAAGCGCTTCCTCGAGTCGGAGTTCGGGATGAGTCCGGGCGCGGCCCCTATCATTGTTGTTCCTGTTGATAGCTTCTTCGAAGAGGGAAGACCTTTGTTGTCTCTGAGATCCTCCAGATTGAGACTCACCCCATGATTCAGTATTGCGGTTGGATTCTTCGGCATCCCTCAAGCGTGACATGATTTGTTTCACCAAAGCTTCTTGTTGGGATGCGAAGCGGTTAGTCACTTCAACCACGTCTCTGTCTAGGTCTGCCCTAGTGATTGCTGTCGGTTGTTCCGCGGTAGGGGCTGTCGGATTTGCCTGATCTACATTTGGCACTGCTGTCGTAGTGGGGTGGTTCTCTTGATCTGGATTCGCTGGATCTGGAGCGCTGCTGGTTGCAACGTTCTTTCCCTTGTTGGCGTCTTTTCTCGGCCTGGAAGTCATGTTTCCTAGGCAATGAAGGGTGCTATTGGGAAAGAAGGCTGAATGAGGGAAGCTGAAGCTTCGAGTTCCAAGCCGTTCTCAGTGAAAGCACCAAAAATGTTTGCGCAAAAAATGGGCAAACACCTCCAATCCGTATAATTTAGTTGATTTTATGTGGTTTTTAATGATTTGGCTGACTTATGCAAATATGTAAAATGCAGGGAATGAACTGTAAAAGACACACAGATTTATAGTGGTTCGGCCAGAACGTGCCTACGTCCACTTTATTTGTTATTATCCTTTTTCTTTCAGATTACAAGTACAAAGCTTTAAGTACAAGTATAAAAAAGTTGTTTGAAAGTTCCTTCCTTGCTTGAGCTCTCAAACTTGTTCCGCCATTGTTGTACCCCTGCCCCTCTATTTATAGAGTGAGGTTGGGGGCAGGGGTCTTGGATGTATATAGCAGCTGATGGGCCTGGGCTGAAGCAATCTGGTCTGGCATATCTGGTTCGGCGAAGCTTGGTTCGGTCGTGGTTGGAGTGGCTTTGGTCCGGTAGGATGTTGGTCCGGTGGTGAGATGAAGGGGAGGTAGGTTTGGTCCAGTGTGGATTTGGTTCGGTGATACGAGGAGGATGGGTTGGTTCGGCTGTACGTGGTCTGGTGGGTCATGGTTCGGTGATACGAGGAGGATGGGTTGGTTCGGCTGTACGTGGTCCGGTGGATCATTGTTCGGCAGAGGTTGGATGGGTTGGTTCGGTGTGGGATGGAGAGTGTTGGTTCGGTGGCCACCTGGTTCGGCCGTGGTTGCTAGAGATGCTTTTTGGGTCGGTGGCGAGAATTCGCCCAACAACGGATAGATTAATGCCGAAAAAGGACAACCCGAATCTCCATCCGGTCTCGTAAGTTTTTTACCCTTCATTTTTCGACCCGTAGATTTTTACGGTAAAACGGGATTACGGTGCCCCGTTTTCGACTTCCAATCGCTGGAGAGTGGTGCACCATGGTACTGTTCCGTTTCAAATCCATGCACGGATTTCTAAAGTTCGTACGGCACTGTTTCTCCATTTCGGACGGATGTTGCACCTTGCACGTGGATGTTGCACCCTATAGATATCGATTATTCGGACGGCCATAACTTCTGGCTCGTTTAGAGTTACGGGAGCCATAACCTATCAAAACGAAGGCCTCGATGAGTTCTACGGCTTTGACAGCTTTCAGCCATCAACGGATAGATTAATGCCTAAAAAGGACAACCCGAATCTCAATTGGGTCTCGTAAGTTTTTTACCCTTCGTTTTTTCGATACGTGGATTTTTACGGTAAAACGGGATTACGGTGCCCCGTTTTCGACTTTCCATCGCTGGAGAGTGGTGCACCATGGTACTGTTCCGTTTCAAATCCAAGCACGCATTTCTAAAGGTCGTACGGCAGTGTTTCGCCATTTCGGACGGATGTAGCACCTTGCACCGTGGATGTTGCACCCTGTAGATATCGATTATTCAGACGGCCGTAACTTCTGGCTCGTTTAGAGTTACGGGAACCATAACCTGTCAAAATGAAGGCCTCAATGAGTTCTACGGCTTTGACAGCTTTCAGCCGTCAACGGATAGATTAATGCCCAAAAAGGACAGCCCGAATCTCAATCGGGTCTCGTAAGTTTTTTACCCTTCGTTTTTTCGACACGTGGATTTTTACGGTAAAACGGGATTACGGTGCCCCGTTTTCGACTTCCCATCGCTTGAGAGTAGTGCACCATGGTACTGTTCCGTTTCAAATCCATGCACGCATTTCTAAAGGTCGGACGGCACTGTCTCGCCATTTTGGACGGATGTTGCACCTTGCACCGTGGATGTTGCACCCTATAGATATCGATTATTCGGACGGACATAACTTCTGGCTCGTTTAGAGTTACGGGAGCCATAACCTGTCAAAACGAAGGCCTCGAGGAGTTCTATGGCTTTGACAGCTTTCATCCATCAACGGATTGATTAATGCGCAAAAAGGACAACCCGAATCTCAATCGGGTCTCGTAAGTTTTTAACCCTTCGTTTTTTCGACACGTGGATTTTCACGGTAAAACGGGATTACCGTAGCCCGTCTTCGACTTCCCATCGCTGAAGAGTGATGCACCATGGTACTGTTCCGTTTCAAATCCATGAACGCATTTCTAAAGGTCGTACGACACTGTTTCTCCATTTCGAACGGATGTTGCACCTTGCACCGTGGATGTTGCACCCTGTAGATATCGGTTATTCGGACGGCCATAAATTCTGGCTCGTTTAGAGTTACGGGAGCCATAACCTGTCAAAACGAAGGCCTCGATGACTTCTACGGCTTTGACATCTTTCAGCCGTCAACGGATAGATTAATGCCCAAAAAGGACAACCCGAATCTCTATCCGGTCTCGTAAGTTTTTTACCCTTCGTTTTTTCGACACGTGGATTTTTACGGTAAAACGGGATTACCGTGGCCCGTCTTCGACTTCCCATTGCTGGAGAGTGGTGCACCATGGTACTGTTCCGTTTCAAATCCATGCACGCATTTCTAAAAGTCATACGACACTGTTTCGCCATTTCGGACGGATGTTGCACCTTGCACCGTGGATGTTGCACCCTGTAGATATCGATTATTTGGACGGCCATAACTTCTGGCTCGTTTAGAGTTACGGGAGCCATAACCTATCAAAACGAAGAGCTCAATGAGTTCTACGGCTTTGACAGCTTTCAGCCATCAACGGATAGATTAATGCCCAAAAAGGACAACCCAAATCTCAAACGGGTCTCGTAAGTTTTTTACCCTACGTTTTTTCAACACGTGGATTTTTACGGTAAAACGGGATTACGGTGGCCCGGTCTTCGATTTACCATTGCAGGAGAGTGGTGCACGATGGTACAGTTCCATTTCAAATCCAAGCACACATTTCTAAAAGTCATACGGCACTGTTTCGCCATGTCGGACGGATGTTGCACCTTGCACCGTGGATGTTGCACCCTGTAGATATCGATTATTCGGACGGCCATAATTTCTGGATCGTTTAGAGTTACGAGAGCCATAACCTGTTAAAACAAAGGCCTCGATGAGTTCTACGGCTTTGACAGCTTTCAGCCGTCAACGGACAGATTAATGCCCAAAAAGGACAACCCGAATGTCAATCGGGTCTCGTAAGTTTTTTACCCTTCGTTTTTTCGACACGTGGATTTTGACGGTAAAACGAGATTACCTTGGCCCGTCGCCGACTTCCCATCGCTGGAGAGTGGTGCACCATGGTACTGTTCCATTTCAAATCCATGCACGCATTTCTAAAAGTCATTCGGCACTGTTTCGCCATTTCGGACGGATGTTGCACCTTGCACCGTGGATGTTGCACCCTGTAGATGTCGATTATTCGGACGGCCATAACTTCTGGCTCGTTTAGAGTTACGGTAGCCATAACCTGTCAAAACGAAGACCTCGATGAGTTCTACTGCTTTGACAGCTTTCAGCCATCAACGGATTGATTAATGCCCAAAAAGGACAACCCGAGTCTCAATCGGGTCTCGTAAGTTTTTTACCCTTCATTTTTTTCGACACGTGGAATTTTACGGTAAAACGGGATTACGTTGGCTGGTCTTCGATTTACCATCGCTGGAGAGTGGTACACCATGGTACTGTTCCGTTTCAAATCCATGCACGCATTTCTAAAGGTCGTACGACACTGTTTCTCCATTTCGGACGGATGTTGCACCTTGCACCGTGGATATTGCACCCTGTAGATATTGATTATTCAGATGGCCATAACTTCTGGCTCGTTTAGAGATACGGGAGCCATAACCTGTCAAAACGAAGGCCTCGATGAGTTCTACGGTTTTGACAGCTTTCAGCCGTCAACGGATAGGTTAATGCACAAAAAGGACAACCCGAATCTCAATCGGGTCTCGTAAGTTTTTTACCCTTCGTTTTTTCGACACGTGGATTTTTACGGTAAAATGGGATTACCGTGGCCCATCTTCGACTTCCATCGCTGAAGAGTGGTGCACCATGGTACTGTTCCATTTCAAATCCATGCACGCATTTCTAAAAGTCGTACGGCACTGTTTCGCCATTTCGGAAGGATGTTGCACCTTGCACCGCGGATGTTGCACCCTGTAGATATCGATTATTCGGACGGCCATAACTTCTGGCTCGTTTAGAGTAACGGGAGCCATAACCTGTCAAAAAGAAGGCCTCGATGAGTTCTACGGTTTTGACAGCTTTCAGCCATCAACGGATAGACTAATGGCCAAAAAGGACAACTCGAATATCAATCGGATCTCGTAAGTTTTTTACCCTTCATTTTTTCGACACGTGGATTTTTACGGCAAAACGGGATTACGATGGCTGGTCTTCGATTTACCATCGCTGGAGAGTGGTGCACCATGGTACTGTTCTGTTCCAAATCCATGCACGCATTTCTAAAATTCGTACGGCACCGTTTCGCCATGTCGGACGGATGTTGCACCTTGCACCTTGCACAGTGGATGTTGCACCCTGTAGATATCGATTATTCGGACGGCCATAACTTCTGGCTCGTTAAGAGTTACGGGAGCCATAACATGTCAAAATGAAGGCCTCGATGAGTTCTACATCTTTGACAGCTTTCAGCCATCAACGGATAGATTAATGCCCAAAAAAACAACCCGAATCTCAATCGGGTCTCGTAAGTTTTTTCCCTTCGTTTTTTCGACACGTGGAGTTTTACGGCAAAACGGGATTACGATGGCTGGTCTTCGATTTACCATCGCTGGAGAGTGGTGCACCATGGTACTGTTCCGTTTCAAATCCATGCACGCATTTCTAAAAGTCGTACGACACTGTTTCGCCATTTCGGACGGATGTTGCACCTTGCACCATGGATGTTGCACCCTGTAGATATCGATTATTCGGACGGCCATAACTTCTGGCTCGTTTAGAGTTACGGGAGCCATAACCTATCAAAACGAAGACCTCGATGAGTTCTACGGCTTTGACAGCTTTCAGCCGTCAACGGATAGATTAATGCCCAAAAAGGACAACCCGAATCTCAATCGGGTCTCGTAAGTTTTTTACCCTTCGTTTATTCGACACGTGGATTTTTACGGTAAAACGGGATTACCGTAGCCCGTCTTCGACTTCCCATCGCTGGAGAGTGGTGCACCATGGTACTGTTCCGTTTCAAATCCATGCACGAATTTCTAAATGTCATACGGCTTAGTTTCGCCATTTCGGACGGATGTTGCACCTTGCACCGTGCATGTTGCACCCTGTAGATATCGATTATTCGGACGGCCATAACTTCTGGCTCGTTCAGAGTTACGGGAGCCATAACCTATCAAAACGAAGGCCCCGATGAGTTCTACGGCTTTGAAAGCTTTCAGCCGGTAACGGATAGACTAATGCCCAAAAAGGACAACTCGAATCTCAATCGGGTCTCGTAAGTTTTTTACCCTTCGTTTTTTGGACACGTGGATTTTTACAGCAAAACGGGATTACGGTGCCCCGTTTTCGACTTTCCATCGCTGGAGAGTGGTTCACCATGGTACTGTTCCGTTTCAAATCCATGCACGCATTTCTAAAAGTCATACGGCACTGTTTCGCCATTTCGGACGGATGTTGCACCTTGCACCGTGGATGTTGCACCCTGTAGATGTCGATTATTCGGACGGCCATAACTTCTGGCTCGTTTAGAGTTACGGTAGCCATAACCTGTCAAAACGAAGACCTCGATGAGTTCTACTGCTTTGACAGCTTTCAGCCATCAACGGATTGATTAATGCCCAAAAAGGACAACCCGAGTCTCAATCGGGTCTCGTAAGTTTTTTACCCTTCGTTTTTTCGACACGTGGATTTTTACGGTAAAACGGGATTACGTTGGCTGGTCTTCGATTTACCATCGCTGGAGAGTGGTACACCATGGTAATGTTCCGTTTCAAATCCATGCACGCATTTCTAAAGGTCGTACGACACTGTTTCTCCATTTCGGACGGATGTTGCACCTTGCACCGTGGATATTGCACCCTGTAGATATCGATTATTCAGATGGCCATAACTTCTGGCTCGTTTAGAGATACGGGAGCCATAACCTGTCAAAACGAAGGCCTCGATGAGTTCTACGGTTTTGACAGCTTTCAGCCATTAACGGATAGGTTAATGCAAAAAAGGACAACCCGAATCTCAATCGGGTCTCGTAAGTTTTTTACCCTTTGTTTTTTCGACACGTGGATTTTTACGGTAAAATGGGATTACCGTGGCCCATCTTCGACTTCCATCGCTGAAGAGTGGTGCACCATGGTACTGTTCCATTTCAAATCCATGCACGCATTTCTAAAAGGCGTACGGCACTGTTTCACCATTTCGGAAGGATGTTGCACCTGGCACCGCGGATGTTGCACCCTGTAGATATCGATTATTCGGACGGCCATAACTTCTGGCTCGTTTAGAGTAACGGGAGCCATAACCTGTCAAAAAGAAGGCCTCGATGAGTTCTACGGCTTTGACAGCTTTCAGCCATCAACGGATAGACTAATGGCCAAAAAGGACAACCCGAATCTCAATCGGGTCTCGTAAGTTTTTTACCCTTCATTTTTTCGACACGTGGATTTTTACGGCAAAACGGGATTACGATGGCTGGTCTTCGATTTACCATCGCTGGAGAGTGCTACACCATGGTACTGTTCCGTTTCAAATCCATGCATGCATTTCTAAAAGCCGTACGACACTGTTTCGCCATTTCGGACGGATGTTGCACCTTGCACCATGGATGTTGCACCCTATAGATATCGATTATTCGGACGGCCATAACTTCTGGCTCGTTTAGAGTTACGGGAGCCATAACCTTTCAAAACGAAGACCTCGATGAGTTCTACGGCTTTGACAGCTTTCAGCCGTCAACGGATAGATTAATGCCCAAAAAGGACAACCCGAATCTCAATCGGGTCTCGTAAGTTTTTAACCCTTCGTTTATTCGACACGTGGATTTTTACGGTAAAACGGGATTACCGTAGCCCGTCTTCGACTTCCCATCGCTGGAGAGTGGTGCACCATGGTACTGTTCCGTTTCAAATCCATGCACGAATTTCTAAATGTCATACGGCTTAGTTTCGCCATTTCGGACGGATGTTGCACCTTGCACCGTGCATGTTGCACCCTGTAGATATCGATTATTCGGACGACCATAACTTCTGGCTCGTTCAGAGTTACGGGAGCCATATCCTATCAAAACGAAGGCCCCGATGAGTTCTACGGCTTTTACAGCTTTCAGCCGGTAACGGATAGACTAATACCCAAAAAGGACAACCCGAATCTCAATCGGGTATCGTAAGTTTTTTACCCTACGTTTTTTGGACACGTGGATTTTTACAGCAAAACGGGATTACGGTGCCCCGTTTTCGACTTCCCATCGCTGGAGAGTGGTGCTCCATGGTACTGTTCCGTTTCAAATCCATGCACGCATTTCTAAAGGTCGTACGACACTGTTTCGCCATTTCGGACGGATGTTGCACCTTGCACCGTGGATGTCGCACCCTGTAGATATCCATTATTCGGACGGCTATAACTTCTGGCTCGTTTAGAGTTACGAGAGCCATAACCTGTCAAAACGAAGGCCTCGATGAGTTCTACGGCTTTGACAACTTTCAGCCATCAATGGATATATTAATGCCCAAAAAGGACAACCCGAATCTCAATCGGGTCTCGTAAGTTTTTTACCCTTCTTTTTTTCGACACGTGGATTTTTACGGTAAAACGGGATTACCGTCGCCCGTCTTCGACTTCCCATCGCTGAAAAGTGGTGCACCATGGTACTGTTCCATTTCAAATCCATGCACGTATTTCTAAAAGTCGTACGACACTGTTTCGCCATTTCGGACGGATGTTGCAACTTGCACCGTGGATGTTGCACCCTGTAGATATCGATTATTCGGACGGCCATAACTTCTGGCTCGTTTAGAGTTACGGGAGGCATAACCTATCAAAACGAAGGCCTAGATAAGTTCTACGGCTTTGACAGCTTTCAGTCGTCAACGGATAGATTATTGCCCAAAAAGGACAACCCGAATCTCAATCGGGTCTCGTAAGTTTTTTACCGTTCGTTTTTCCGACACGTGGATTTTTACGGTAAAACGGGATTACCGTGGCCCGTCTTCGACTTCCCATCGCTGGAGAGTGGTGCACCATGGTACTGTTCTGTTTTAAATCCATGCACGCATTTCTAAAAGTCATACGGCATAGTTTCGCCATTTCGGACGGATGTTGCACCTTGCACCGTGGATGTTGCACCCTATAGATATCGATTATTCGGACGGCCATAACTTCTGGCCCGTTTAGAGTTACGGGAGCCATAACCTATCAAAACGAAGGCCTCGATGAGTTCTACGGCTTTGACAGCTTTCAGCCGTTAACGGATGGACTAATGCCTAAAAAGGACAACTCGAATCTCAATCGGGTCTCGTAAGTTTTTTACCCTTCGTTTTTTCGACACGTGGATTTTTACGGCAAAACGGGATTGCGGTGCCCCGTTTTCGACTTACCATCGCTGGAGAGTGGTGCACCATGGTACTGTTCCGTTTCAAATCCATGCACGCATTTCTAAAGGTCGTACAACACTGTTACGCCATTTCGGACGGATGTTGCTCCTTGCACCGTGGATGTTGCACCCTATAGATATCGATTATTCGGACGGCCATAACTTCTGGCTCGTTTAGACTTACGGGAGCCATAACCTGTCAAAACGAAGCCCTCTATGAGTTCTACTGCTTTGACAGCTTTTAGCCGTCAACGGATAGATTAATGCCCAAAAAGGACAATCCGAATCTCGATCGGGCCTCGTAAGTTTTTTACCCTTCGTTTTTTCGACACGTGGATTTTTACGGTAAAACGGCATTACCGTGGCCCGTCTTCGACTTCCCATCGCTGAAGAGTGATGCACCATGGTACTGTTCCGTTTCAAATCCATGCACGCATTTCGAAAGGTGGTACGGCACTGTTTCTCCATTTCGGACGGATGTTGCACCTTGCACCGTGGATGTTGCACCCTGTAGATATCGATTATTCGGACGGCCATAACTTCTGGCTCATTTAGAATTACAGGAGCCATAACCTGTCAAAACGAAGGACTCGATGAGTTCTACGGCTTTGATAGCTTTTAGCCGTCAACGGATAGATTAATGCCCAAAAAGGACAACCCGAATCTCAATCGAGTCTCGTAAGTTTTTTACCCTTCGTTTTTTCGACACGTGGATTTTTACGGTAAAACGAGACCACCGTGGCCTGTCTTCGACTTCCCATCGCTGGAGAGTGGTGCACCATGGTACTGTTCTGTTTCAAATCCATGCACGCATTTCTAAAAGTCATACGACACTGTTTCGCCATTTCGGACGGATGTTGCACCTTGCACCGTGGATTTTGCACCCTGTAGATATCGATTATTCGGACGGCCATAACTTCTGGCTCGTTTAGAGTTACGGGAGCCATAACCTGTCAAAACGAAGACCTCGATGAGTTCTACGGCTTTGATAGGTTTCAGCCATCAACTGATAGATTAATGCCCAAAAAGGACAACCCGAATCTCAATCGGGTCTCGTAAGTTTTTTACCCTTCGTTTTTTCGACACGTGGATTTTTACGGTAAAACGGGATTACGGTGGCTGGTCTTCGATTTACCATCGCTGGAGAGTGGTACACCAAGGTACTGTTCTGTTTCAAATCCATGTACGCATTTCTAAAGGTCGTACGGCACTGTTTCGCTATTTCGGACGGATGTTGCACCTTGCACCGTGGATGTTGCACCCTGTAGATATCGATTATTCGGACGGCCATAACTTCTGGCTCGTTTAGAGTTACGCGAGCCATAACCTGTCAAAACGAAGGCCTCGATGAGTTCTACGGCTCTGACGGCTTTCAGCCGTCAACGGATAGATTAATGCCCAAAAAGGACAACCCGAATCTCAATCGGGTCTCGTAAGTTTTTTACCCTTCGTTTTTTCGACACGTGGATTTTTACGGTAAAGCGGGATTACCGTGGCCCGTCTTCGACTTCCCATTACTGGCGAGTGGTGCACTATGGTACTGTTCCGTTTCAAATCCATGCACGCATTTCTAAAAGTCATACGACACTGTTTCGCCATTTCGGACGGATGTTGCACCTTGCACCATGGATGTTGCACCCTGTATATATCGATTATTCGGACGGCCATAACTTCTGGCTCGTTTAGAGTTACGGGAGCCATAACCTGTCAAAACGAAGGCCTCGATGAGTTCTACGGCTTTGACAGCTTTCAGCCATTAACGGATATATTAATGCCCAAAAAGGACAACCCGAATCTCAATCGCGTCTCGTAAGTTTTTTACCCTTTGTTTATCGACACGTGGATTTCGGACGGATGTTGCACCTTGCACCGTGGATGTTGCACCCTGTAGATATCAATTATTCGGACGGCCATAACTTCTGGCTCGTTTAGAGTTACGGGAGCCATAACCTATCAAAACAAAGGCCTCGATGTGTTCTACGGCTATGACAGCTTTCAGCCGTCAACGGATAGATTAATGCCCAAAAAGGACAACCCGAATCTCAATCGGGTCTCGTAAGTTTTTTACCCTTTGTTTTTTCGACACGTGGATTTTTACGGTAAAACGGGATTACCATGGCCCGTCTTCGACTTCGCATCGCTGGAGAGTGGTGCACTATGGTACTGTTCCATTTCAAATCCATGCACGCATTTCTAAAAGTCATACGTGTTTGATGTGATTTTTTGTTTGATGATAACAAACATATATCAATATATATGTGTGTTTGTAGATTGAACTATATAAAGAAAGGAAGAAATATTCATATTGAATAATTATACTATTGCACAGAATTTATATAATTCAAACAGTATTTTTTATTCAATATAATATTTTACAACACTTAAACAATACAAAGTTTTTCAGTTCTCTCTCTATATATATATATATACATACATCAGTTCATACATTTTACTCTTCTCACTACAACTCTCAACACTCAGTTTTTCACTCTGTCTGCACATCTGCATCTATCTGCATTGTCCAGCTCCACTTCTCGTCCTGTCTCCTGTGTACCTGTATAATTAGCAACTACAACAGTAATATGAAAAAAAACAAATTTAAATTTGCAAAAATAAAATTTGTTTGTGTCTCAGATACATGGGTTATTGTCATCATCCTTGATTATGCAATATCTGTGCATATCAGTAATTTTATCAGGGACAGGTAACTATGAGTGGCTGCAGTACACACGTGTACATTCGTACACGTGTGCACTGCGTCGCCAACTCGTGTGCACAGCTCCAACCAGAAATTCAAGGCAACAGAGACCAAGCAATGAAACTGTCTTAAAGCACAAAAGCACACATGCACAACTTATCACAGTGAAACTCAAGCAAGCCAGACCAGGTTGCAAGATGATCAACTGGCCAAGACTTCAAGTGAAAGCAGCAAAATCAAGACAGCATCAAAATACACAAAATATGGAAACTGCATCAATGCAGTACAGAACACAGTATATATATATATATATATAGTGATGCATAGCAACTGCATAGCAGCTACAAACACCAAGTGCAAAAATGAACAATGAACAGAGAAAATGCATGAAAGCTACAAACTGCAACATGCTTGAAGATGGTTACCAACACAAGACTGCAACCAACAGTGAAGCATGCTCATGGAACACAGCAACAACAGAGCTATATGAACAAATGCACCACTGTGAAGTAATGTAACAGCAATTACATTGACCAACTGCAACAATGCAAACTCAGTATGGCAAATGCAGGTACAAACTATGGTGAATGCAGATACAACATGTCAAAGTAACATAAACAATGCAAACTGCCTCAAAGATGAATCAGAAGCAATCAAGTGCATCACTACAAAACAAGACCAAATGGCCAACATAACATGCAGTGCAGTGCAAACACAAGTGGAATGCAACAGTGAAGCAAACAACAACACGAAGGCAACATGATCAAAAGTTCAGAGCAGACATGACTGTGACATGCACAGATGTATTCAAATCCAGCAACATGAACACATGAGAATGGACAAGGCACAAATCAAGTTGCAGACTCCAAGTTACAAACTCAAGTGCAAACTGAATGTAACAAGCATGAATAAAGTACAGTATCACTCTCATGTATGCAACAGATAATGAAACAAGTTGCACCAGACCAAGTTCAAGTAAAGTGATGTGTGAACAAAACAAATGTGCAAGTCAGTAATCAGATGAATCACAAAATGAAAGCACAAACCAAATAAATATATGCATACACACATACAAATGTATATGCACATATAAAGTAAACTGGTGAAAGACAGTGGCAAATATAAGGCTGTGAAGAAATCAAGCCGAAATTAAAACAAATTAGTATCCTTTGATTAAGTCTTTGATTAAATCAAAGATTTCTAATTTGGAAAGAAATCTCTGCAGCAATCAACTCAAATTCAAATATGGACAGCATTAATTCAAATGAAGACCGAGACAACAAATGCAGCAAGAGATCTTCAAATCAATTAATTCGAATTCAAATATGGACAGCAATTACTCGAAATTGAATCAAGAAAGGAAAACCCTAAAAAACAAATTCAGGAAAATCAACGACGTGAGAAATCAAATCAGACAGTGTTAATTAGGGTTTCAACCCTATAAATACACCCAAGAAATCATCATAGAACACACAAAACTATCGAGTTCAAGTATCAATTTAGAAAAGCAAAAAGAGACAGTACATACCGAATACACAAGCAATGAACTCGATCGAGCGACTGCAAAACTAGCTATAGTCAACCATCAGAGAAGCAGCGAGCTAGGGCAACGAATCACAGTTCAATCGAAGAAATCGAAGCCCTAACTGGAACAAAAGGGAACGAAACCCTAATCAGATCGAGGCCGCCATTTGTTTCACAAACAAAAGAAAATGGACCGGGTGAAATAAGAGAAAGGGAAGTGACCGCTATTTTTTGTTTGTATAGGGTTAAGTTTTTTTTTTAAGGCAAGATAATTTAAATTGTTTTAAATCTAGTGCTTGCTTTTATAATTTGCTTGAATTGTATATTCTCTTCAAAACAAAACATGATAAATTATCACCTAGGGTTTAGGTGTTGTCAGATTGTCTAGTTAGAGTTAGTCCAGTTAGCAGGGTTTGCAAGTTTGCAAAACTCTATAGGCGGTAGCAGGGTTTGCAAGTCTGTTAGAGTGTTTGTAAGCGTGATACTGTTTAATTCTAATAGAAATCTGGGAATGCAGCAGTAGGCAGGGGTTGCCGAAGCTGGGTAAAATCTTGTGTGTGATTTATTTTTCAGCATATTTATTTCTGTAGTTTATTTCTGAATTTAAATTGAAAAAATTTGCTATAACCCTATTCACCCCCCCCTCTAGGGTTAATCTAGATCCTACAAGTGGTATCAGAGCCTGGTGTTTTACTTTAACTCTAGAGTCATGAATCCACCAAATAATGCTTTTTCTGAGGGGCAATCTATTGCTAGGCCACCCATGTTTAATGGGAATGATTATGCTTATTGGAAAGTTAGAATGAGTATTTATCTTAGTTCTGTCGATTATGATGTTTGGGATATTATTGAAACTGGCTATAAATCTCCCACTATAGTTGTTGGTGATACTGAGATTCCTAAACCTAAGGATAGGTGGGATGCTAACGATAAGAAATTAAAAACTACAAATGCCAAAGCAATGAACGCTTTGATCTGTGCTCTTGATAAAAATGAATTTAATAGAATTTCTCATTGTACAACAGCACAGGAAATTTGGCACACTCTGGAGGTGACACACGAAGGAACTTCTCAAGTCAAGGAGTCACGACTAGCTCTATTTAGCAATGAATACGAAAACTTTGTGATGGAAAAGGGCGAGAGCATAAAGGATATGTTTGGACGGTTTTCAACTTTGGTGTACAATGCTAGAGCGCTTGGGAAGGTCTTCACTGAAGTAGAGCTTGTACGGAAGATACTGCGAGTCTTACCAATGAACTTTGAGGCAAAAGTCACTGCAATACAAGAATCGAAAGATCTGAGTAAACTAAGCATGGAAGAGTTGATCGGAAACTTGATGACATATGAGCTTGAGCTAAAGGCAAAAGAGGAACGTAACAACTCCGAATCAAAAAAGAAGACGATTGCCTTAAAAAGCAAAGAAGAAAGCGGTGAAGAAGAAGAAGATCCAATTGAAGAGCTTGCGATGGCAGTCAATAATCTTAGAAAATGGTCAAAATTCAGGCCACGCAAGAAGAAAACAAGTGGTAATAAGTCAAAAGATTCTGATGATTCCGATAATGAATTGACATGCTTTAACTGCAAAAAGCCTGGCCACTTCAAACAAAAATGTCCACTTCTCAAAAACAACAAAGGAAAGAAAAAGAAGAAGAAGGCCTTTGCAGCAACTTGGGATGATGAAGAAGGAGAAGAAGTTTCGGATAACAGCTCAGAAGAGGCTAACTTGTGCCTTATGGCAAAATCAGATTCAGAAACAAGTTCAGAGGAATCCAGTGAGGTACGTGACTATTCTTATAAAGAACTTGTTTTGATGTGTTATGATCTTACTAATACAATTGATACTCTGGAAACTAAGATTGAAAAATTGAAGTCTGACAGGAGAGAACTTGTTCATGAGAATACTAGGTTAGAAACTGAACTTGAGAATATTCAAAACCTGGACTGTAAAAAATGTAAAACTTTAGATTCAGAAATATCAAGACTTAAGAATAGCTTCGATAATCTTGAAAAAGAAAACTCAAGTCTTAAGGAAATCATTGACACGAGGAAAAAAGATTTTATAAATAGATGCACCACACTTGTAACTGAAAACACAACACTAAAAACCAAAGTCCAAAATCTTGAGAAATCTCTGAATAACTTTTCAAGAGGAGAAAAATCGTTTAACATGTTGTTGGGAAATCAACTCTTTGCTAATAATAGAAAAGGACTAGGTTTTGGGAAAACACAGGTTGATGATCATGCAAAAGGTAAGAGTGTCTTTGTTAGAAGTGAAATTGGACATCGTGTTGAAAATTGTAGTCATAGGAACAAGAACACAAAATTTATACAAGTATGGGTTCCTAAGAATTCTACAAACAAATTTCATGTCTATAGGAACAAAAATAAAAGGACAAAACAAGTTTGGGTTCCAAAGGGATTGTTTGTTCACAATGCTTCAGTTACTAATATCATTGGACCTAAGAGTTTCTCTAGGTCATCCTCCTCTCTCTTTATGTAGGTCTGTTGGCGGGCTAAGGAGCAACAAGAATGGTTTCTAGATTCAGGTTGTTCTAGACATATGACAGGTGATAAATCTAAGTTCCTTAGCCTAGAGAAGTTTAGAGGTGGAAATGTGATCATGGGAGACAATAGCAAGTGTAAGATTATTGGGAAAGGTGAAGTAAGTAATGGTACTTTTTCCTTGACTAATGTTTTATACGTTGATAATTTGCATCACAATCTCATTTCTATTAGCCAACTATGTGACAAAGGTATGAATGTGGTTTTTGATAGTGATACTTGCAAAATCATTGATAAAACTTCTAATAACATTGTTTTTATGGGCAAAAGAAAAGGAAATGTTTACTCACTTTCGTTTGACAATCTAAATCTTTCCAGATGTTTGGTAGCCACTGACAAAGAGGCATCTTTATGGCATAGGAGACTTGGACATGCTAGCATGAGTCTCTTAAGAAATCTTGAAACGAAAGATTTAGTCAGAGGGTTACCACATCAGAAATTTAAAGATAACAAAGTGTGTAAAGCATGTTCCTTGGGCAAGCTTAGTCGATCATCATTTCGCCCTAAAAATATTGTTAGCACATCAAGGGTCCTCGAATTAATTCATATGGACTTATTTGGACCAAATGAAATTGCAAGTTTGAATGGAAAACGTTATTGTTATGTATTGGTTGACGATTACTCTAGATTTACATGGGTTTATTTCTTAGCCAAAAAATCTGAATCTTTTGATTATTTTTCAAAATTTGCTAAACTTGTTCAAAATGAAAAAGGAGTTTCAATTAAAACTTTGAGAAGTGATCATGGAGGCGAATTTGAAAATTCGGAATTTGAAAACTTTTGTGAAGAAAATGGTTTAAAACATGAATTTTCTGCTCCACGAACACCTCAACAAAATGGGGTGGTTGAAAGGAAAAATCGTACATTGCAAGAATTGGCTAGATCCATGTTGAGTGAGTATAAACTACCTCTAACTTTTTGGGCAGAGGCGGTGAATACTTCGTGCTATGTAATGAATAGAGTAATGATTAGACCAATACTAGGAAAAACGGCTTATGAAGTGTGGCATGAAAGGAAACCTAACATCTCTTACTTTCGTGTTTTTGGATGCCCTTGTTTTATTCTTAACACAGGTGATCAACTTGGAAAATTTGAATCAAAGGCCGATGAGGGGATTTTCATGGGCTATTCAACAAGGAGCAAGGCTTACAGGATATACAACAAACGAACAAAGACAATTGTTGAATCAGTCAATGTGAAATTTGATGAATCTGATCTGGAAAGGACGACTGAAAAAACAGGTGATGATGGGGTAGATCATGAAGGCATTAAAGAAGGGACATCTACTGAGAAAGATGGAAGTAGGATTGTTGATGCTGATAGATTGAAATTCAAATCCAATCATCCTCCTAAATTGGTTATAGGAGATCCTACGGAAGGTATACGCACTCGTTCTGCATTTGATAAAAATTTGTGTGCGTTTTGTTGTCATAGTGGTTTTATATCTGAAATAGAACCTGATTCTGTTGAAATGGCTCTTAATGATGAAAGTTGGGTTTTAGCAATGCAAGATGAACTTAATCAATTTGAGAGAAATAAAGTTTGGAAATTAGTTCCTAGGCCTAATGACTATCCAATTGTAGGAACTAAATGGGTGTTCAAAAACAAACTTGATGAATCAGGAAATGTAATTAGAAACAAAGCTAGGTTGGTTGCAAAAGGATATAACCAAATAGAAGGCATAGATTTTGATGAGACATTTGCACCAGTTGCTAGGTTAGAAGCCATTAGAATTTTGCTCAGCTTTGCTTGTTATAAAGGTTTCAAACTTAAACAAATGGATCTAAAAAGTGCATTTCTAAATGGTGATCTGAAAGAAGAAGTTTTTGTTGAACAACCCACCGGATTTGAAAATCATGTTTTTCCAAATCATGTGTATAAACTTGAAAAAGCATTATATGGTCTTAAGCAAGCTCCTAGAGCTTGGTATGACTGCCTTTGTACATATCTTTTGGAAAATGGCTTTAAAAAGGGGAGTGCTGACACGACACTGTTTCTATTACACAAAGGAAGTGATTTTTTGATTGTTCAGATTTATGTGGATGATATCATTTATGGTGCTACTAATGAAATCTTGTGCGAGAAATTTGAACAAGTCATGCAGGCTAAATTCGAGATGAGCTTGGTTGGAGAATTAAAATATTTTCTTGGATTTCAAATCAAGCAAAGCAGTGATGGCATTTTCATTTCACAATCCAAGTATGTGTTGGAACTGTTGAAGAAATTTGGAATTGAGAACTCCAAACCATTGAGAACTCCTATGAGCCCATCAACAAAGTTGGACAAAGACGAGAAAGGAAGTGCTGTTGATCAGAAAAAATATCCAGGGATAATTGGTTCACTTCTCTGTCTTACTGCTTCTAGACCTGATATTATGTTTTCTGTATGTTTGTGTGCACGTTTTCAATCTAATCCTAAAGAATCTCATTTGAAAGCCACTAAACGAATTTTGAGATATCTTTCACACACACACAAATTTGGATTATGGTACCCTTCTTGTGAAAACTTTGATTTAGTTGGTTATTCTGATGCTGATTATGCTGGTTCATTGGTTGACAGGAAAAGCACCAGTGGGACATGCTTCATGCTAGGACATTCATTAGTTTCATGGTCAAGTCGAAAACAGAATTGTGTTGCATTATCCACCACTGAAGCAGAATATATTGCTTTAGGAAGTTGCTGTGCTCAAATTTTATGGATGATGCAAACTCTTTCTGATTTTGGCTTAGTTTATAAACAAGTTCCATTAAAATGTGACAGTAAAAGTGCAATAGACTTATCAAATAATCCTGTTCATCATTCACGCACAAAACACATTGATGTGAGACACCACTTTCTTAGAGATCACATTGCTAAGGAAGACATTTGCATTGAATATATTTCAACTGAGGCTCAACTTGCTGATATTTTCACAAAACCCCTCCCTGAAGACAGATTTTCTAGATTACGTTTGGATTTGGGGATTATAGAAATTGACTAACCATTTTTTCATTATTAGGTAGAAATATTCTTGGATATATACTTTCAACTTCAATTTCTAGGATTCAAACAAGTTTTGGATATTTTCCAAAGATTGATTCGAATATGGTATTCAGTACTGGATATTACATAATATAATTAACTTGGTAACTTATTCCACGATCATTTCTATTTCTACCATCTTTCTATCATTCATAATGGTTTGATAAAATAAGAAGAGTGAATTATTTTTAAATTAAATAAAAAAAAAATTTAATAATAAATAATAAATCTCATGTATCCATTCTCATTTAAAAGTCCTTATGGTTATGCATGGATGGAACATATGAGAGAATTATTTTTATCATTACTTCATTCTCATTTAAAAGTCCTTATGGTTATGCATGGATGGAGTATGGTAACTAAGTATTCTGGTCTGGATGCTTAGACTAATAAGTAACTGCTAATCCCATTTAAAAGTCCTTATGGTTATGAGTGGTTAGTAAGTGCTTATTTTTTTTGTTTTTGTGCTTAAATGTCAAATTAATGTTAAAATATCTCTCTTCTTATTAAAACCAATCATCGATCCATCCTCTACAATATGGAAGTTTTTATCTCGTTATGATATATTATTTTTTGTTCCTACTGCTCCATTGTTTTTTGTCAGTCTTTTGATAATGACAAAAGGGGGAGAAGAACAAGATTTTGATGAGGAAGTAAATATTTTTTTTGGAATATTTCAACAAATTTGGTTAAATATCGTTAGTTAATTTTCTTTAGTTCTTTTATTCCTTTGTAAATTTTGTTAACTTCTAAATAGGGAGAGGTCTTGGTTGTAGGGGGAGCATTCAAATAGGGGGAGCTAAAATTTTTTTGTTCAAACACATGTATTAGCATTTCAAAATCTTTAATATATATGTTTGTCATCATCAAAAGGGGGAGATTGTTTGATGTGATTTTTTGTTTGATGATAACAAACATATATCAATATATATGTGTGTTTGTAGTTTGAACTATATAAAGAAAGGAAGAAATATTCATATTGAATAATTATACTATTGCACAGAATTTATATAATTCAAACAGTATTTTTTATTCAATATAATATTTTACAACACTTAAACAATACAAAGTTTTTCAGTTCTCTCTCTATATATATATACATACATCAGTTCATACATTTTACTCTTCTCACTACAACTCTCAACACTCAGTTTTTCACTCTGTCTACACATCTGCATCTATCTGCATTGTCCAGCTCCACTTCTCGTCCTGTCTCCTGTGTACCTGTTTGCGTAAAAAATGGCCGCAAACACCCAAAGTCGTATGAGTTGATTGATTTTATGTTGTTCTTAGTGATTTGGGTGATTTATGCAAATATATGAAGAGCAGGGACTAAACTGTAAAAGACACACAGATTTATAGTGGTTCGACCAGAACGTGCCTACGTCCACTTTATATGTTATTCTCCTTTTTCTCTTCAGATTACAAGTACAAAGCTTTGATTACAAGTATCTAAAGTTGTTTGAGAGTTCCTTCCAGGCTTGAGCTCTCAAACTTGTCCTCCATTGTTGTACCCCTGCCCCTCTATTTATAGAGTGAGGCTGGGGGTAGGGGTCTTGGATGCTTATAGCTGTTGGTGGGCCTGGGCTGATGCAGTTTGGACTGGCAACTTTCTGGTTCGGCGAGGCTTCATTCGGCATGGAGCTTGGAGAGAAGGATGGTTGGACCGGTGGTTGGTTGGTCCGGTGGAGCATGGGTTGAGTGGAGTTCGTTCGGTGATAGGAGTATGATCCGATGGTAGTATGTTAGTGGATGGAGTGTTGGTTCGGTGTAGGATGAGTGGGCCGGTGGATTGGTCCGGTGATGGAGGAGGCAGGTTGGTTCGGTATTGAGGTGGAGAGGCTTGGTTCGGCATTGCTTGGACCGGTATGCCGAATGGAGTTGTGTTGGGAACGCCGGATGGGAACGCCGAATGAGACGACTAGGAATGCCGAACGAGCTTTAGGCCTTAGTGCCGAATGCCTCGTATACTTGCATAGCCGAATGAACATGAGGGTATGAGGCCGAATGGACTTGGTATTCGGGAACTCTGGACTTAGGTACGCTTGCTGGTTGCTCCTTCTTAGCTCGATCGTGGTGGAGACGCGCTCAACATTGATATTCCAGTTTTGACCAAAAAATGGGATAACACTTTGCCCCCCAAAATATGCCTTGCGGTAGGAAGGCGTGTTTTGTAATGCCATGAGCTGGATGTTCATATCCTGTCATCAACCTTTAAAGAACTTGATAGTTTATATGGCCCCAACTGATGACCGTTCGGGATCGAGCTATTTGGGATGAAGCGCGGCCGTTCATGGTCAAGCGCCTAACTTCAAATGACGATCGTTCGTGATCAAGTCATTCGAGGGAAAGTGCGACCCTGCGCGGTCAAGCGCGTAAATCCATGCGTCGATCGTACGGGATCGAGTCATCTGCAGTGAAATGTGACCGTTCAAGGTCAAGCGCTTTACTTCAAATGACGACCGTTCGCGATCGAGTCATTCGAGGTAAAGTGCGACAGTGCGCGGTCGAGTCTGTATGTCCACGCGTCGATCGTTCGAGACCGAGCCATTTGTGATGAAATGTGACCGTTCAGGGTCAAGCGCCTAACTTCAAATGACGATCGTTCGTGATCAAGTCATTCGAGGTAAGGTGCGACAATGTGCGGTCAAGTGGCGGTCCTCAAATGACGACCGTTCGCGATCAAGCCATTTGAGGTAAGGTGAGTTGTGGGTGGCGGACCTCAAATGACGACCGTTCGCGATCGAGACATTTGAGGTAAGATGAGTTGTGCCGTTCGAGGCGAGTGGTGCCGTTCGAGGAGAGTTGTGCCGTTCGAGGCGAGTTGTGACCGTTCGCGATCGGGTGCCGTTCGAGGCGAGTTGTGACTGTTCGAAGTCGGGTGCCGTTCGAGGCGAATTGTGACTGTTCGAAGTCGGGTGCCGTTCGAGGCGAATGAGTGTGCCCGGGGGGGACTTAATATTATCAGTGTTGGAGTCATTGTTTGGGGGAATTTTTCGAATCAAAGACTTCGGCAGTTCGTTGCCATGCAATAGGTGCTCGTGGACCGTTCGCGATCCAACGGGCATACAAGTAAATAATTTTTTCATAGAATTGTAAATGTTAAAGCAATAGTACCTTACAGCAGAAATGTCCAAACAGGAAGAATTCAGATGTTCAAATCAAAACAAAAGCAAAGCAAGGATGTCAAAGTGTAAGTTCCCACTTCGAAGCAGCCAATGATCATTCAGAGCATGCCTGGAGATCGTTCGCGATCTCGTACATGTGTAAATGATTTAATTGCTTTAGTGGAAGCTTACAACTTGTTCATCGTTATTTTAATCAAGCAATCAATGGATAATCAAATGGTGCCCTGATCCAGGGGCACCTCTAGCTGACGTAGAGGGCGGTTGCTCTGGCTCCACTGCTAGAGTTCGCCTCCTCACATACTGACGGAGCATACCGTTCCTGATATGCCCTTCCACCTCGTCCTTCAAATGCCTACAATCATTAGTGTTATGACCATTCAATTCATGAAATACACAAAACTTATCTGATTTTCTTTCGTCAGAGATTGGATCCCTTCGCATTGGTCTACGATACGGAACCTGCCCCTTGGTATCCTGATAAATCCGTTCCAAATTCTCATTCAGCTCTGCATAGGTGGTGAATCGTGGCTCTCTTCGTAGCCACTTTGTCCTATCATCATTATCCTCAGCCTTTCTTTCTCCTTTGCTAGTCTCCGCACCCTTTCCAGGTAGGTTTCCGCTCTTGATTGTGTAAACGTCATCTTCTTCCTCTCTTTCTGCACTAGCATCTTCCAAACGCAGAAACTTTTCAGCCTCATGATAGAATTCTCCCAGATTCATAGGCGGGTCCTTGGTTAATGAATTCTTGAACTCTGTATTGCCAGCTATTCCAGATACAGCCGCCATCATGACCATAGATGGATCTGGTCGATCCACTGATGCTGCCGCCGCATTAAATCGCGTTAGAAAGCTCCTCAAAGTCTCTCCAGTTTTCTGTTTCAAGGTTGCCAAGGTCATCACATTCTTGGGTCTCGCAATATGAACCCTGAATTGTCTCATGAATTTCTCAGTTAAATCTGCCCACGTTCCTATGGAGCCGCTCTCCAGTTGTCTAAACCATAACGCTGCAATGTCCGTCAAATACAGTGGAAAGCACCGGGCCATAACCTCCTCTGATGCCCCCAGCACTTCCATATGTCTCATATACTTCGTTAGATGGACCGTGGGGTCCGTTTTCCCGTTGTACATGTCTAATGATGGTAGCTTGAATTCTGGTGGGTTCCTAGCCATCCTAATCGTAGAAGAAAAAGGACTCCTGTTTACATCTTCCAAGTCTCTGTTTACTAAACCGCCTCTCATAGCTCTTCTAACCATCTCTGCTAATCTGTCATTGTCTCCAAGCTGTAGTTCTCGTTCACTGCCTTCGACCTGCCCCCCGAGTCCACGGGAGTTTCCATGTGTATGCCTCCCTGGCTGAACGTTCATTCCTCTATTGCTACCAGGTGGCTCGGATGCCCCCATCTCACTTCCCGGGGTTGGATCAACATGCTCTGCGTGAGTGCCCCCTAGTTCTGGTGCTGCGCCAGATGGTCCTGCTCCGTTCTGAATTCCAGTTGCTCCTTGGATTTGTGCTCCAATTTGCCCAATTTGCTGAAGTAAGTTCTTGATCATCTCTTCTTGTCTTCTCATCATGGCCTCCATCTCATCCCTAGTGATGAAGATCGATGCTTGATTCCCTCCTGAGGAAGCCTCTTGACTTCCTTGGTGTTCACTTCTCTCTGGCCTTTGCCTTTTACTTGTTTGTCTCGTCATAACTCTTAGATCTGAACTCTTAGATTTTCAAATTCAACTTCTATCCGATGTAGCGGAAGTTGATCCTTCTCAGTGAAAGCACCAAAATGTTTGCGTAAAAAATGGCCGCAAACACCCAAAGTCGTATGAGTTGATTGATTTTATGTTGTTCTTAGTGATTTGGGTGATTTATGCAAATATATGAAGAGCAGGGACTAAACTGTAAAAGACACACAGATTTATAGTGGTTCGGCCAGAACGTGCCTACGTCCACTTTATATGTTATTCCCCTTTTTCTCTTCAGATTACAAGTACAAAGCTTTGATTACAAGTATCTAAAGTTGTTTGAGAGTTCCTTCCAGGCTTGAGCTCTCAAACTTGTCCTCCATTGTTGTACCCCTGCCCCTCTATTTATAGAGTGAGGCTGGGGGTAGGGGTCTTGGATGCTTATAGCTGTTGGTGGGCCTGGGCTGATGCAGTTTGGACTGGCAACTTTCTGGTTCGGCGAGGCTTCATTCGGCATGGAGCTTGGAGAGAAGGATGGTTGGACCGGTGGTTGGTTGGTCCGGTGGAGCATGGGTTGAGTGGAGTTCGTTCGGTGATAGGAGTATGATCCGGTGGTAGTATGTTAGTGGATGGAGTGTTGGTTCGGTGTAGGATGAGTGGGCCGGTGGATTGGTCCGGTGATGGAGGAGGCAGGTTGGTTCGGTATTGAGGTGGAGAGGCTTGGTTCGGCATTGCTTGGACCGGTATGCCGAATGGAGTTGTGTTTGGAACGCCGGATGGGAACGCCGAATGAGACGACTAGGAATGCCGAACGAGCTTTAGGCCTTAGTGCCGAATGCCTCGTATACTTGCATAGCCAAATGAACATGAGGGTATGAGGCCGAATGGACTTGGTATTCGGGAACTCTGGACTTAGGTACGCTTGCTGGTTGCTCCTTCTTAGCTCGATCGTGGTGGAGACGCGCTCAACATTGATATTCCAGTTTTGACCAAAAAATGGGATAACAGTACCTGTATAATTAACAACTACAACAGTAATCTGAAAACAAACAAATTTAAATTTGCAAAAATAAAATTTGTTTGTGTCTCAGATACATGGGTTATTGTCATCATCCTTGATTATGCAATATCTGTGCATATCAGTAATTTTATCAGGGACAGGTAACTATGAGTGGCTGCAGTACACACGTGTACATTCGTACACGTGTGCACTGCCTCGCCAACTCGTGTGCACAGCTCCAACCAGAAATTCAAGGCAACAGAGACCAAGCAATGAAACTGTCTCAAAGCACAAAAGCACACATGCACAACTTATCACAGTGAAACTCAAGCAAGCCAGACCAGGTTGCAAGATGATCAACTGGCCAAGACTTCAAGTGAAAGCAGCAAAATCAAGACAGCATCAAAATACACAAAATATGGAAACTGCATCAATGCAGTACAGAACACAGTATATATATATATAGTGATGCATAGCAACTGCATAGCAGCTACAAACACCAAGTGCAAAAATGAACAATGAACAGAGAAAATGCATGAAAGCTACAAACTGCAACATGCTTGAAGATGGTTACCAACACAAGACTGCAACCAACAGTGAAGCATGCTCATGGAACACAGCAACAACAGAGCTATATGAACAAATGCACCACTGTGAAGTAATGTAACAGCAATTACATTGACCAACTGCAACAATGCAAACTCAGTATGGCAAATGCAGGTACAAACTATGGTGAATGCAGATACAACATGTCAAAGTAACATAAACAATGCAAACTGCCTCAAAGATGAATCAGAAGCAATCAAGTGCATCACTACAAAACAAGACCAAATGGCCAACATAACATGCAGTGCAGTGCAAACACAAGTGGAATGCAACAGTGAAGCAAACAACAACACGAAGGCAACATGATCAAAAGTTCAGAGCAGACATGACTGTGACATGCACAGATGTATTCAAATCCAGCAACATGAACACATGAGAATGGACAAGGCACAAATCAAGTTGCAGACTCCAAGTTACAAACTCAAGTGCAAACTGAATGTAACAAGCATGAATAAAGTACAGTATCACTCTCATGTATGCAACAGATAATGAAACAAGTTGCACCAGACCAAGTTCAAGTAAAGTGATGTGTGAACAAAACAAATGTGCAAGTCAGTAATCAGATGAATCACAAAATGAAAGCACAAACCAAATAAATATATGCATACACACATACAAATGTATATATGCACATATAAAGTAAACTGGTGAAAGACAGTGGCAAATATAAGGCTGTGAAGAAATCAAGCCGAAATTAAAACAAATTAGTATCCTTTGATTAAGTCTTTGATTAAATCAAAGATTTCTAATTTGGAAAGAAATCTCTGCAGCAATCAACTCAAATTCAAATATGGACAGCATTAATTCAAATGAAGACCGAGACAACAAATGCAGCAAGAGATCTTCAAATCAATTAATTCGAATTCAAATATGGACAGCAATTACTCGAAATTGAATCAAGAAAGGAAAACCCTAAAAAACAAATTCAGGAAAATCAACGACGTGAGAAATCAAATCAGACAGTGTTAATTAGGGTTTCAACCCTATAAATACACCCAAGAAATCATCATAGAACACACAGAACAATCGAGTTCAAGCATCAATTTAGAAAAGCAAAAAGAGACAGTACATACCGAATACACAAGCAATGAACTCGATCGAGCGACTGCAAAACTAGCTATAGTCAACCATCAGAGAAGCAGCGAGCTAGGGCAACGAATCACAGTTCAATCGAAGAAATCGAAGCCCTAACTGGAACAAAAGGGAACGAAACCCTAATCAGATCGAGGCCGCCATTTGTTTCACAAACAAAAGAAAATGGACCGGGTGAAATAAGAGAAAGGGAAGTGACCGCTATTTTTTGTTTGTATAGGGTTAAGTTTTTTTTTTTTAAGGCAAGATAATTTAAATTGTTTTAAATCTAGTGCTTGCTTTTATAATTTGCTTGAATTGTATATTCTCTTCAAAACAAAACATGATAAATTATCACCTAGGGTTTAGGTGTTGTCAGATTGTCTAGTTAGAGTTAGTCCAGTTAGCAGGGTTTGCAAGTTTGCAAAACTCTATAGGCGGTAGCAGGGTTTGCAAGTCTGTTAGAGTGTTTGTAAGCGTGATACTGTTTAATTCTAATAGAAATCTGGGAATGCAGCAGTAGGCAGGGGTTGCCGAAGCTGGGTAAAATCTTGTGTGTGATTTATTTTTCAGCATATTTATTTCTGTAGTTTATTTCTGAATTTAAATTGAAAAAATTTGCTATAACCCTATTCACCCCCCCTCTAGGGTTAATCTAGATCCTACAATACGGCATAGTTTCTCCATTTCGGACGGATGTTGCACCTTGCACCGTGGATGTTGCACCCTGTAGATATCGATTATTCGGACGGCCATAACTTCTGGCTCGTTTAGAGGTACGGGCGCCATAACCTATCAACACGAAGGCCTCGATGAGTTCTATGGCTTTGACAGCTTTCATCCATCAACGGATATAATAATGCCTAAAAAGTAAAACCCGAATCTCAATCGGGTCTCGTAAGTTTTTTACCCTTCGTTTTATCGACACGTGGATTTTTACGGCAAAACGAGATTACGGTGGCTGGTCTTCGATTTACTATCGCTGGAGAGTGGTGCACCATGGTACTGTTCCGTTTAAAATCCAAGCACGCATTTCGGAAAGTCATACGGCACTGTTTCGCCATTTCGGACGGATGTTGCACCTTGCACCGTGGATGTTGCACCCTGTAGATATCGATTATTCGGACGGCTATAACTTCTGGCTCGTTTAGAGTTACGAGAGCCATAACCTGAAAAAACGAAGGCCTCGATGAGTTCTATGGCTTTGACAGTTTTCAGCCATCAACGGATAGATTAATGCCCAAAAAGGACAACCCGAATCTCAATCGGGTCTCGTAAGTTTTTTACCCTTCATTTTTTCGACACGTGGATTTTTACGGTAAAACGGGACTACCGTGGCCCGTCTTCGACTTCCCATCGCTGAAGAGTGGTGCACCATGGTATTTTTCTGTTTCAAATCCATGCACGCCTTTTTAAAAGTCGTACGGCACTGTTTCGCCATTTCGGACGGATGTTGCACCTTGCACCGTGGATGTTGCACCCTGTAGATATCGATTATTCGGACGGCCATAACTTCTGGCTCGTTTAGAGTTATGGGAGCCCATAACTTGTCAAAACGAAGGCTTCGATGAGTTCTACGGCTTTGGAAGCTTTCAGCCATCAACGGATAGACTAATGCCCAAAAAGGACAACCCGAATCTCAATCGGGTCTCGTAAGTTTTTTACCCTTCGTTTTTTCGACACGTGGATTTTTACGACAAAACGGGATTACGTTGGCTGGTCTTCGATTTACCATCGCTGGAGAGTGGTGCACCATGGTACTGTTCCGTTTCAAATCCATGCACGCATTTCTAAAAGTCGTACGGCACTGTTTCGCCATGTCGGACGGATGTTGCACCTTGCACCGTGGATGTTGCACCCTCTAGATATCGATTATTCGGACGGCCATAACTTCTGGCTCGTTTAGAATTACGGGAGCCATAACCTATCAAAACAATGGCCTCGATGTGTTCTACGGCTATGAAAGCTTTCAGCCGTCAACGGATAGATTAATGCCCAAAAAGGACAACCCGAATCTCAATCGGGTCTCGTAAGTTTTTTACACTTCGTTTTTTCGACACGTGGATTTTTACGGTAAAACGGGATTACCGTGGCCCATCTTCGACTTCCCATCGCTGAAGAGTGGTGCACCATGGTACTGTTCCATTTCAAATCCATGCAAGCATTTCTAAAAGTCGTACGACGCTGTTTTGCCATTGCGGACGGATGTTGCACCTTGCACCGTGGATGTTGCACCCTGTAGATATCGATTATTCGAACGGCCATAACTTCTGGCTCGTTTAGAGTTACGGGAGCCATAACCTATCAAAACGAAGGCCTCGATCAGTTCTATGGCTTTGATAGCTTTCAGCCGTCAACGGATAGATTAATGCCCAAAAAGGACAACTCGAATCTCAATCGGGTCTCGTAAGTTTTTTACCCTTCGTTTTTTCGACACGTGGATTTTTACGGTAAAACGGGATTACCGTGGCCCGTCTTCGACTTCCCTTCGCTGGAGAGTGGTGCACCTTGGTACTGTTCCTTTGCAAATCCATGCACGCATTTCTAAAAGTCATACGACATAGTTTCGCCATTTCGGACGGATGTTGCACCTTGCACCGTGGATGTTGCACCCTGTAGATATCGATTATTCGGACGGCCATAACTTCTGGCTCGTTTAGAGTTACGGACGCCATAACCTATCAACACGAAGGCCTCGATGAGTTCTATGGCTTTGACAGCTTTCAGCCGGTAAAGGATAGACTAATGCCCAAAAATGACAAACCGAATCACAATCGGGTCTCGTAAGTTTTTTACCCTTCGTTTTATCGACACGTGGATTTTTACGGCAAAACGGGATTACGGTGGCTAGTTTTCGATTTACTATCGCTGAAGAGTGGTGCACCATGGTACTGTTCCATTTCAAATCCATGCACGCATTTCTAAAAGTCATACGGCACTGTTTCGCCATTTCGGACGGATGTTGAACCTTGCACCGTGGATGTTGCACCCTGTAGATATCGATTATTTGTATGGCCATAACTTCTGGCTCGTTAAGAGTTACGGGAGCCATAACCTGTCAAAATGAAGGCCTCGATGAGTTCTACGGCTTTGACAGCTTTTAGCTGTCAACGGATAGATTAATGCCCAAAAAGGACAACCCGAATCTCAATCGGGTCTCGTAAGTTTTTTACCCTTCGTTTTTTCGACACGTGGATTTTTACGGTAAAACGGAATTACCGTGGCCGGTCTTCGACTTCCCATCGCTGGAGAGTGGGGCACCATGGTACTGTTCCGTTTCAAATCCATGCAAGCATTTCTAAAAGTCGTACGACACTGTTTCGCCATTTCGGACAGATGTTGCACCTTGCACCGTGGATGTTGCACCCTGTAGATATCGATTATTCGGACGGCCATAACTTCTGGCTCGTTTAGAGTTACAGGAGCCATAACCTATCAAAACGAAGGCCTCGATGAGTTCTACGGCTTAGACAGATTTCAGCCGTCAACGGATAGATTAATGCCCAAAAAGGACAACCCGAATCTCAATCGGGTCTCGTAAGTTTTTTACCCTTCGTTTTTTCGACACGTGGATTTTTACGGTAGAACGGGATTACCGTGGCCCGTCTTCGACTTCCCATCGCTGGAGAGTGGTGCACCTTGGTACTATTCCGTTTCAAATCCATGCACGCATTTCTAAAAGTCATACGGCATAGTTTCGCCATTTCGGACGGATGTTGCACCTTGCACTGTGGATGTTGCACCCTGTAGATATCGATTATTCGGACGGCCATAACTTCTGGCTCGTTTAGAGTTACGGACGCCATAACTTATCAACACGAAGGCCTCGATGAGTTCTATGGCTTTGACAGCTTTCAGCCGGTAAAGGATAGACTAATTCCCAAAAAGGACAACCCGAATCTCAATCGGGTCTCGTAAGTTTTTTACCCTTCGTTTTATCGACACGTGGATTTTTACGGCAAAACGGGATTACGGTGGCTGGTTTTCCATTTACCATCGCTGGAGAGTGGTGCACCATGGAACTGTTCCGTATCAAATCCATGCACGCATTTCTCAAAGTCGTACGGCACTGTTTCGCCATGTTGGACGGATGCTGCACCTTGCACCGTGCATGTTGCACCCTGTAGATATCGATTATTCGGACGGCCATAACTTCTGGCTCGTTAAGAGTTACGGGAGCCATAACCTGTCAAAACGAAGGCCTCGATGAGTTCTACGGCTTTGACTGCTTTCAGCTATCAACGGATAGATTAATGCCCAAAAAGGACAACCCGAATCTCAATCGGGTCTCGTAAGTTTTTTACCCTTCGTTTTTTCGTCACGTGGATTTTTACGGTAAAACGGGATTACTGTGGCCGGTCTTCGACTTCCCACCGCTGGAGAGTGGGTCATCATGGTACTGTTCCGTTTCAAATCCATGCACGCATTTCTAAAAGTCGTACGGCACTATTTCGCCATTTCGGACGGATGTTGCACCTTGCACCGTGGATGTTGCACCCAATAGATATCGATTATTCGGACGGCCATAACTTCTGGCTCGTTTAGAGTTACGGGAGCCATAACCTGTCAAAACGAAGGCCTCGATGAGTTCTACGGCTTTGACAGCTTTCAGCCGTCAACGGATAGATTAATGCCCAAAAAGGACAACCCGAATCTCAATCGGGTCTCGTAAGTTTTTTACCCTTCGTTTTTTCGACACGTGGATTTTTACGGTAAAACGGGATTACCGTGGCCCGTCTTCGACTTCCCTTCGCTGGAGAGTGGTGCAACATGGTACTATTCCGTTTCAAATCCATGCACGCATTTCTAAAAGTCATACGGCACTGTTTCGCCATTTCGGACGGATGTTGCACCTTGCACCATGGATGTTGCACCCTGTAGATATCGATTATTCGGACGGGCATAACTTCTGGCTCGTTTAGAGTTACGGGAGCCATAACCTGTCAAAACGAAGGCCTCGATGAGTTCTACGGCTTTGACAGCTTTCAGCCGTCAACGGATAGATTAATGCCCAAAAAGGACAACCCGAATCACAATCGGGTCTCGTAAGTTTTTTACCCTTCGTTTTATCGACACGTGGATTTTTACGGCAAAACGGGATTACGGTGGCTAGTTTTCGATTTACTATCGCTGAAGAGTGGTGCACCATGGTACTGTTCCATTTCAAATCCATGCACGCATTTCTAAAAGTCATACGGCACTGTTTCGCCATTTCGGACGGATGTTGAACCTTGCACCGTGGATGTTGCACCCTGTAGATATCGATTATTTGTATGGCCATAACTTCTGGCTCGTTAAGAGTTACGGGAGCCATAACCTGTCAAAATGAAGGCCTCGATGAGTTCTACGGCTTTGACAGCTTTCAGCTGTCAACGGATAGATTAATGCCCAAAAAGGACAACCCGAATCTCAATCGGGTCTCGTAAGTTTTTTACCCTTCGTTTTTTCGACACGTGGATTTTTACGGTAAAACGGAATTACCGTGGCCGGTCTTCGACTTCCCATCGCTGGAGAGTGGGGCACCATGGTACTGTTCCGTTTCAAATCCATGCAAGCATTTCTAAAAGTCGTACGACACTGTTTCGCCATTTCGGACAGATGTTGCACCTTGCACCGTGGATGTTGCACCCTGTAGATATCGATTATTCGGACGGCCATAACTTCTGGCTCGTTTAGTGTTACAGGAGCCATAACCTATCAAAACGAAGGCCTCGATGAGTTCTATGGCTTAGACAGATTTCAGCCGTCAATGGATAGATTAATGCCCAAAAAGGACAACCCGAATCTCAATCGGGTCTCGTAAGTTTTTTACCCTTCGTTTTTTCGACACGTGGATTTTTACGGTAGAACGGGATTACCGTGGCCCGTCTTCGACTTCCCATCGCTGGAGAGTGGTGCACCTTGGTACTATTCCGTTTCAAATCCATGCACGCATTTCTAAAAGTCATACGGCATAGTTTCGCCATTTCGGACGGATGTTGCACCTTGCACTGTGGATGTTGCACCCTGTAGATATCGATTATTCGGACGGCCATAACTTCTGGCTCGTTTAGAGTTACGGACGCCATAACTTATCAACACGAAGGCCTCGATGAGTTCTATGGCTTTGACAGCTTTCAGCCGGTAAAGGATAGACTAATGCCCAAAAAGGACAACCCGAATCTCAATCGGGTCTCGTAAGTTTTTTACCCTTCGTTTTATCGACACGTGGATTTTTACGGCAAAACGGGATTACGGTGGCTGGTTTTCCATTTACCATCGCTGGAGAGTGGTGCACCATGGAACTGTTCTGTATCAAATCCATGCACGCATTTCTCAAAGTCGTACGGCACTGTTTCGCCATGTTGGACGGATGCTGCACCTTGCACCGTGCATGTTGCACCCTGTAGATATCGATTATTCGGACGGCCATAACTTCTGGCTCGTTAAGAGTTACGGGAGCCATAACCTGTCAAAACGAAGGCCTCGATGAGTTCTACGGCTTTGACTGCTTTCAGCTATCAACGGATAGATTAATGCCCAAAAAGGACAACCCGAATCTCAATCGGGTCTCGTAAGTTTTTTACCCTTCGTTTTTTCGTCACGTGGATTTTTACGGTAAAACGGGATTACTGTGGCCGGTCTTCGACTTCCCACCGCTGGAGAGTGGGTCATCATGGTACTGTTCCGTTTCAAATCCATGCACGCATTTCTAAAAGTCGTACGGCACTATTTCGCCATTTCGGACGGATGTTGCACCTTGCACCGTGGATGTTGCACCCAATAGATATCGATTATTCGGACGGCCATAACTTCTGGCTCGTTTAGAGTTACGGGAGCCATAACCTGTCAAAACGAAGGCCTCGATGAGTTCTACGGCTTTGACAGCTTTCAGCCGTCAACGGATAGATTAATGCCCAAAAAGGACAACCCGAATCTCAATCGGGTCTCGTAAGTTTTTTACCCTTCGTTTTTTCGACACGTGGATTTTTACGGTAAAACGGGATTACCGTGGCCCGTCTTCGACTTCCCTTCGCTGGAGAGTGGTGCAACATGGTACTATTCCGTTTCAAATCCATGCACGCATTTCTAAAAGTCATACGGCACTGTTTCGCCATTTCGGACGGATGTTGCACCTTGCACCATGGATGTTGCACCCTGTAGATATCGATTATTCGGACGGGCATAACTTCTGGCTCGTTTAGAGTTACGGGAGCCATAACCTGTCAAAACGAAGGCCTCGATGAGTTCTACGGCTTTGATAGCTTTCAGCCTTTAACGGATAGATTAATGCCCAAAAAGGACAACCCGAATCTCAATCGGGTCTCGTAAGTTTTTTACCTTTCGTTTTTTCGACACGTGGATTTTTACGGTAAAACGGGATTACTGTGGCCCATCTTCGACTTCCCATCGCTGGAGAGTGGTGCACCTTGGTACTGTTCCGTTTCAAATCTATGCACGCATTTCTAAAAGTCATACGGCATAGTTTCGCCATTTCGGACGGATGTTGCACCTTGCACTGTGGATGTTGCACCCTGTAGATATCGATTATTCGGACGGCCATAACATCTGGCTCGTTTAGAGTTACGGACGCCATAACCTATCGACACGAAGGCCTCCATGAGTTCTATGGCTTTGACAGCTTTCAGCCGGTAAAGGATAGACTAATGCCCAAAAAGGAAAACCCGAATCTCAATCGGGTCTCGTAAGTTTTTTACCCTTCGTTTTATCGACACGTGGATTTTTACGGCAAAACTGGATTACGGTGGCTGGTTTTCGATTTACCATCGCTGGAGAGTGGTGCACCATGGTACTGTTCCGTTTCAAATCCATGCACGCATTTCTAAAAGTCGTACGGCACTGTTTCGCCATGTCGGACGGATGTTGCACCTTGCACCGTGGATGTTGCACCCTGTACATATCGATTATTCGGACGGCCATAACTTCTGGCTCGTTAAGAGTTACGGGAGCCATAACCTGTCAAAACGAAGGCCTCGATGAGTTCTACGGCTTTGTCAACTTTCAGCTGTCAACGGATAGATTAATGGCCAAAAAGGACAACCCGAATCTCAATCGGGTCTCGTAAGTTTTTTACCCTTCGTTTTTTCGACACGTGGATTTTTACGGTAAAACGGGATTACCGTGGCCGGTCTTTGACTTTCCATCGCTGGAGAGTGGGGCACCATGGTACTATTCCGTTTCAAATCCACGCACGCATTTCTAAAAGTCGTACGGCACTGTTTCGCCATTTCGGACGGATGTTGCACCTTGCACCGTGGATGTTTTACCCTGTAGATATCGATTATTCGGACGGCCATAACTTCTGGCTCGTATAGAGTTACGGTAGCCATAACCTGTCAAAACGAAGGCCTCGATGAGTTCTACGGCTTTGACAGCTTTCAGCCGTCAACGTATAGATTAATGCCCAAAAAGGACAACCCGAATCTCAATCGGGTCTCGTAAGTTTTTTACCCTTCGTTTTTTCGACACGTGGATTTTTACGGCAAAACGGGATTACGGTGGCTGGTTTTCGATTTACCATCGCTGGAGAGTGGTGCACCATTGAACTGTTCCGTTTCAAATCCATGCACGCATTTCTAAAAGTCATACGGCACAGTTTCGCCATTTCGGACGGATGTTGCACCTTGCACCGTGGATGTTGCACCCTGTAGATATCGATTATTCGGACGGCCATAACTCCTGGCTCATTTAGAGTTACAGGAGCCTTAACCTATCAAAACGAAGGCCTCGATGAGTTCTACGGCTTTGACAGCTTTCAGCCTTCAACGGATAGATTAATGCCCAAAAAGGACAACCCAAATCTCAATCGGGTCTCGTAAGTTTTTTACCCTTCGTTTTTTCGACACGTGGATTTTTACGGTAAAACGGGATTACCGTGGCCGGTCTTCGATTTCCCATCGCTGGAGAGTGGGGCACTATGGTACTGTTCCGTTTCAAATCCATGCAAGTATTTCTAAAAGTCGTACGACACTGTTTCGCCATTTCGGACGGATGTTGCACCTTGCACCGTGGATGTTGCACCCTGTAGATATCGATTATTCGGACGGCCATAACTTCTGGCTCGTTTAGAGTTACAGGAGCCATAACCTATAAAAACGAAGGCCTCGATGAGTTCTACGGCATTGATAGCTTTCAGCCGTCAACGGATAGATTAATGCCCAAAAAGGACAACCCGAATCTCAATCGGTTCTCGTATGTTTTTTACCCTTCGTTTTTTCGACACGTGGATTTTTACGGTAAAACGGGAATACCGTGGCTCGTCTTCGACTTCCCATCGCTGGAGAGTGGTGCACCATGGTACTGTTCCGTTTCAAATCCATGCACGCATTTCTAAAAGTCATACGGCATAGTTTCGCCATTTCGGACGGATGTTGCACCTTGCAAAGTGGATGTTGCACCCTGTAGATATCGATTATTCGGACGGCCATAACTTCTGGCTTGTTTAGAGTTACGGACGCCATAACCTATCAACACGAAGGCCTCGATGAGTTCTACGGCTTTGACAGCTTTCAGCCATCAACGGATAGATTAATGCCCATAAAGGACAACCTGAATCTCAATCGGGTCTCGTAAGTTTTTTACCCTTCTTTTTTTCGACACGTGGATTTTTACGTCAAAACGGGATTACCGTGGCTGGTCTTCGATTTACCATCGCTGGAGAGTGGTGCACCATGGTACTGTTCCATTTCAAATCCATGCACGCATTTCGAAAAGTCGTACGGCACTGTTTCGCTATTTCGGACGGATGTTGCACCTTTCACCGTGGATGTTGCACCCTGTAGATATCGATTATTCGGACGGCTATAACTTCTGGCTCGTTTAGAGTTACGGAAGCCATAACCTGACAAAACGAAGGCCTCGATGAGTTCTACGGCTTTGACAGCTTTCAGCCGTCAACGGATAGATTAATGCCCAAAAAGGACAACCCGAATCTCAATCGGGTTTCGTAAGTTTTTTACCCTTTGTTTTTTCGACACGTGGATTTTTACGGTAAAATGGGATTATCGTGGCCCGTCTTCGACTTCCCATCGCTGGAGAGTGGGGCACCATGGTACTGTTCCGTTTCAAATCCATGCACGCATTTCTAAAACTCGTACGGCATTTTCGCCATTTCGGACGGATGTTGCACCTTGCACCGTGGATGTTGCACCCTGTAGATATCGATTATTCGGACGGCCATAACTTCTGGCTCGTTTGGAGTTACGGGAGCCATAACCTGTCAAAACGAAGGCCTCGATGAGTTCTATGGCTTTGACAGCTTTCAGCCGTCAACGGATAGATTAATACCCAAAAAGGACAACCCGAATCTCAATCGGGTCTCGTAAGTTTTTACCCTTCGTTTTTTCGACACGTGGATTTTAACGGTAAAACCGGATTCCCGTGTCCCATCTTCGACTTCCCATCGCTGGAGAGTGGTGCACCACGGTATTGTTCCGTTTCAAATCCATGCACGCATTTCTAAAAGTCATACGGCACTGTTTCGCCATTTCGGACGAATGTTGCACCTTGCACCATGGTTGTTGCACCCTGTAGATATCGATTATCCGTACGGGCATAACTTCTGGCTCGTTTAGAGTTACGGGAGCCATAACCTGTCAAAACGAAGGCCTCGATGAGTTCTACGGCTTTGACAGCTTTCAGCCATCAACGGGTATATTAATGTCCAAAAAGGACAACGCGAATCTCAATCGGGTCTCGTAAATTTTTTACCCTTCGTTTTTTCGACACGTGGATTTTTACGGCAAAACGGGATTGCCGTGGCTGGTCTTCAATTTACCATCGCTGGAGAGTGGTGCACCATGGCACTGTTCCGTTTCAAATCCATGCACGCATTTCTAAAAGTCGTACGACATTGTTTCGCCATTTCGGACGAATGTTGCACCTTGCACCGTGGATGTTGCACCCTGTAGATATCGATTATTCGGACGGCCATAACTTCTGGCTCGTTTAGAGTTACGGGAGCCATAACCTATCAAAACGAAGGCCTCGATGAGTTCTACCGCTTTGACAGCTTCAGCCGTCAATGGATAGATTAATGCCCAAAAAGGACAACCCGAATCTCAATCGGGTCTCGTAAGTTTTTTACCCTTCGTTTTTTCGACACGTGGATTTTTACGGTAAAACGGGATTACCGTGGCCCGTCTTCGACTTTCCATCGTTAGAGAGTGGGGCACCATGGTGTTGTTCCGTTTCAAATCCATGCACGCATTTCTAAAAGTCATACGGCACTGTTTCGCCATTTCGGACGAATGTTGCACCTTGCACTGTTGATGTTGCACCCTGTAGATATCGATTATTCGAACGGGCATAACTTTTGGCACGTTTAGAGTTACGGGAGCCATAACCTGTCAAAACGAAGGCCTCGAGGAGTTCTACAGCTTTGACAGCTTTCATCCATCAACGGATATATTAATGCCCAAAAAGGACAACCCGAATCTTAATCGGGTCTCGTAAGTTTTTTACCCTTCGTTTTTTCGACACGTGGATTTTTACGGCAAAACGGGATTACCGTGGCTGGTCTTCGATTTACCATCGCTGGAGAGTGGTGCACCATGGTACTGCTCCATTTCAAATCCATGCACGCATTTCGAAAAGTCGTACGGCACTGTTTCGCCATTTCGGACGGATGTTGCACCTTGCACCGTGGATGTTGCACCCTGTAGATATCGATTATTCGGACGGCTATAACTTCTGGCTCGTTTAGAGTTACGGGAGCCAAAACCTGACAAAACGAAGGCCTCGATGAGTTCTATGGCTTTGACAGCTTTCAGCCGTCAACGGATAGATTAATGCCCAAAAAGGATAACCCGAATCTCAATCGGGTCTCGTAAGTTTTTTACCCTTCGTTTTTTCGACACGTGGATTTTTACGGTAAAACGGGATTACCGTGGCCTGTCTTCGACTTCCCATCGCTGGAGAGTGGTGCACAATGGTACTGTTCCGTTTCAAATCCATGCACGCATTTCTAAAAGTCGTACGACACTGTTTCGCCATTTCGGACGGATGTTGCACCCTGTAGATATCGATTATTCGTACGGCCATAAATTCTGGCTCGTTTAGAGTTTCGGGAGGCATAACCTGTCAAAACGAAGGCCTCGATGAGTTCTACGGCTTTGACAGCTTCCAGCCGTCAATGGATAGATTAATGCCCAAAAAGGACAACCCGAATCTCAATCGGGTCTCGTAAGTTTTTTACCCTTCATTTTTTTGACACGTGGATTTTTACGGTAAAACGGGATTACCGTGGCCCGTGTTCGACTTCCCATCGCTGGAGAGTGGTGCACCATGGTACTGTTCCGTTTCAAATCCATGCACGCATTTCTAAATGTCATACGGCACTGTTTCGCCATTTCGGACGGATGTTGCACCTTGCACCATGGATGTTGCACCTTGTAGATATCGATTATCCGGACGGGCATAACTTCTGGCTCGTTTAGAGTTACGGGAGCCATAACCTGTCAAAACGAAGGCCTCGATGAGTTCTACGGCTTTGACAGCTTTCGGCCATCAACGGATATATTAATGCCCAAAAAGGACAACCCGGATCTCAATCGGGTCTCGTAAGTTTTTTACCCTTCGTTTTTTCGACACGTGGATTTTTACGGCAAAACAGGATTACCGTGGCTGGTCTTCGATTTACCATCGCTGGAGAGTGGTGCACCATGGTACTGTTCCGTTTCAAATCCACGCACGCATTTCTAAAAGTCGTACGACATTGTTTCGCCATTTCGGACGGATGTTGCACCTTGCACCGTGGATGTTGCACCCTGTAGACATCGATTATTCGGACGACCATAACTTCTGGCTCGTTTAGAGTTACGGAAGCCATAACCTATCAACACGAAGGCCTCGATGAGTTCTATGGCTTTGACAGCTTTCAGCCAGTAAATGATAGACTAATGCCCAAAAAGGACAACCCGAATCTCAATCGGGTCTCATAAGTTTTTTACCCTTCGTTTTATCGACACGTGGATTTTTACGGCAAAACGGGATTACGGTGGCTGGTTTTCGATTTACCATCGCTGGAGAGTGGTGCACCATGGCACTGTTCCGTTTCAAATCCATGCACGCATTTCTAAAAGTCGTACGGCACTGTTTCGCCATGTCGGACAGATGTTGCACCTTGCACCGTGGATGTTGCACCCTGTAGATATCGATTATTCAGACGGCCATAACTTCTGGCTCGTTAAGAGTTACGGGAGCCATAACCTGTCAAAACGAAGGCCTCGATGAGTTCTACGGCTCTGACAGCTTTAAGCCGTCAAAGGATATATTAATGCCCAAAAAGGACAACTCGAATCTCAATCGGGTCTCGTAAGTTTTTTACCCTTCGTTTTTTCGACACGTGGATTTTTACGGCAAAACGGGATTACCGTGGCTGGTCTTTGATATACCATCACTGCAGAGTGGTGCACCATAGTACTGTTCCGTTTCAAATCCATGCATGCATTTCTAAAAGTCGTACGCCATTGTTTCGCCATTTCGGACGGATGTTGCACCTTGCACCGTGGATGTTGCACCTTGCACCGTGGATGTTGCACCCTGTAGATATCGATTATTCGGACGGCCATAACTTCGGGCTCGTTTAGAGTTTCGGGAGCCATAACCTATCAAAACGAAGGCCTCGATGAGTTCTACGGCTTTGACTGCTTTCAGCCGTCAACGGATAGAATAATGCCCAAAAAGGACAACCCGAATCTCAATCCGGTCTCGTAAGTTTTTTAACCTTCGTTTTTTCGACACGTGGATTTTTACGGTAAAACGGGATTACCTTGGCCCGTCTTCGACTTCCCATCGCTGGAGAGTGGTGCACCATGGTACTGTTCCGTTTCAAATCCATGCACGCATTTCTAAAAGTCATACGGCACTGTTTCGCCATTTCGGACGGATGTTGCACCTTGCACCGTGGATGTTACACCCTGTAGATATCGATTATTCGGACGGGCATAACTTCTGGCTCGTTTAGAGTTACGGGAGTCATAACCTATCAAAACGAAGGCATCGAGGAGTTCTACAGCTTTGACAGCTTTCAGCCATCAACGGATAGATTAATGCCCAAAAAGGACAACCCGAATCTCAATCGGGTCTCGATGAGTTCTACGGCTTTGACAGATTTCAACCATCAACGGATATATTAATGCCCAAAAAGGACAACCCGAATCTCAATCGGGTCTCGTAAGTTTTTTACCCTTCGTTTTTTCGACATGTGGATTTTTACGGCAAAACGGGATTATCGATCTAGTTGAGGGAGCCAGACCTGTTGTGATGCCTCTTAGGCGGATGGCACCGAGGGAGCAGCAAGAGCTGAAGGTGCAAGTTGATGACCTTTTGCAGAAAGGATTCATTCGGAGAAGTGTGTCCGAATGGGGTGCGCCCGTTGTGTTCGCAACCAAAGCGGATGGATCGTTGAGGTTGTGTGTTGATTATCGTGAGCTGAATAAAGTGACTAGAAAGAACAAGTATCCATTGCCGAGAATAGATGACTTGTTTGATCAGCTTCACGAGGCTAAGGTGTTTTCTCAGATGGATTTGGCAACGGGATTTCACCAGTTGAGAGTGGCGAGGGATTGTGTGCCGAAGACAGCTTTCAGGACACCGTCCGGGTTTTATGAGTGGCTGGTAATGCCGTTTGGATTGACTAACGCACCAGCTTATTTTGTGGATCTTATGAATAGAGTATTCAGAGATCAGTTGAATAAGTTCGTGCTTGTGTTCGTGGATGATATTTTGGTTTATTCCAGAACTGAGGAAGAGCACAAGACGCACTTGAGGATTGTTTTGGAAATCTTGCGGAAACATCAGCTGAAGGCTAAGTTTTCGAAGTGTCACTTCTGGAAGAGTGAAGTGAGGTTCTTAGGCCATGTTATCTCTGGAAATGGAATAGCGGTTGATCCCGCTAAGGTGGCAGCGATCCAGGATTGGGTTAGGCCTAAGAATGCATCTGATGTGAGGAGTTTTCTTGGATTAGCAGGATATTATCGTCGGTTTATCAAAGACTTTTCCAAGATAGCTGCACCGTTGACAGGATTGACGAAGAAGAACCAAGTGTTCAGATGGGATGATAAGTGTGAGCAAGCTTTCGTAATCCTGAAAGAACGACTGACAAGTGCTCCTGTTTTGACTATTCCTAGTGGGAATGATGAGATGGTGGTCTACACCGATGCATGTGGTACTGGATTAGGAGCAGTGTTAATGCAGAAGGATAAAGTTGTTGCGTATGCTAGTCGACAACTGAAGCCGCATGAAAGGAATTATCCAACTCATGATTTGGAGTTAGCAGCGATTATGTTTGCTTTGAAGATGTGGAGACATTACCTATTGGGAGTTAGATTCGGGTTGTTTACGGATCATAAGTCGTTGAAGTATCTGTTCTCCCAAAAGGATCTGAATCTTCGACAGCAACGGTGGTTAGAGTTTCTAGCATCTTATGATTTTGGTATAACCTATACTCCGGGAAAAGGCAACGCAGTAGCAGATGCGTTAAGCCGAAGGCATGCAGGTTTGGGAGCCATGTTTTCGGAATGGAAGAGTCTTGAGTATTTGGCTGGGTTTGATTTCAGGCCTAGATGCGAATTGGAACCTGAGATGTTGGCAAACTTATCGATAAGGCCTACACTTGTGGAAAGAATTGGTGAGAGCCAAAGGCGAGATGATAAGCTTGTCAAGATTATCCGTGATTTGGAATCTGGATTGGATCCAGAGAAGGATAAAGGATTCGAGGTCGATCGAGAGGGTTGGCTTCGAAAGCAAGGACGATTGGTTGTTCCCGATATAGATGGATTGAGAGATGAAGTTCTGAGGGAAAGTCATCACTCGAAGTTGACAATTCATCCAGGTGGAAATAAGATGTATCGGGATATGAAGAGAGCTTACTACTGGGAAGGAATGAAGAAGGATGTTGGAAATTTTATTTCCAAGTGTATGAATTGCCAGTTGGTGAAAGCTGAGCAGAAGAAGCCCAGTGGATTACTTCAGCCATTAGAAGTTCCTACGTGGAAGTGGGAGCAAGTGTCGATGGATTTTATCGATGGTCTACCTAGAACCAGGACAGGGAATGAAGGAATTTGGGTTATCGTAGATCGTTTGACCAAGAGTGCAAGGTTCATTCCTGTTCGATCGACTAGAACTGCATCGAAGTTGGCTGAGCTGTATGTGAAGTGGATTGTTCGATTCCATGGTGTTCCGAAGAGTATAGTGAGCGATCGAGATCCATTGTTCACTAGTGAATTTTGGAAGAGCTTCCAGGAAGTTTTGGGAGCTGAGTTGTGTTTGAGTACAGCTTATCACCCTCAAACAGATGGTCAGACGGAGAGAGTCAACCGGGTTTTGGAAGATCTTCTTAGAGCTTGTGTTTTGGACTTCGGGGGATCATGGGAAGATCACCTTCATTTGGTGGAGTTTGCTTATAATAACAGTTATCAGTCGAGTATTGGTATGGCACCATATGAGGCATTATATGGAAGACCGTGTAACTCTCCGACATGTTGGTTGGAAACTGGAGAAAAGCTGATACTTGGGCCAGAGATGATTCGACAGACTTCAGATTGTATAGAGATCATTCGGCAACGAATGAAGGCAGCCCAAGATCGTCAGAAAAGTTATGCAGATAATCGTCGAAAGGATTTGGAATTCGACGTGGGTGATATGGTTTTTGTGAAGATTTCTCCATTGAAGAATGTTATTAGATTCGGGAACAAAGGAAAGTTGGCTCCGAGATTCGTTGGACCATTCCCGATTATCGAGCGAATTGGAAAGCTCGCTTATAGATTGGAGTTACCGGAAAAGATGGCGGGTGTGCACAATGTTTTTCATGTATCTTATCTACGGAAGTATGTGCACGACCCAACTACGGTGGTTTCTGCTGATAGCTATGAAGACTTAGAGGTTGATCCAGTTGTTTCGAGACCTCGTAAGCCGCTTCGTATTGTTGAAACCGATACGAAACAGCTTAGGAGGAAGACGATTACGTTGCTCAAGATACAATGGAGTGACGATGTTAACGACTGTACGTGGGAGGAGGAAGAGAGGATGAAGGCAGCTCATCCAGAACTCTTTGAGGTATGGCCCTAAAGTGTCGTGACATCTCATGAATTTGTAGCTTGTTCTAAGTCTTAGAATTCTGCATGCTAGGCTAGAATTGGATGCATGGTTTGTTGATTGCTATGGATGGTAGGCATGCGGAATAATTTTGATTGCTGTTGTTTGCTTGGAATTTCGGGGGCGAAATTCCTAAGGGGGAGAGAATGTAACGACCCGTATTTTACGTATCGATATATCGTAGAATTATTAGGTCGTTAGTATTGTTTTGGTCATCCATAGCCTGAGTCGTGAAGAAGATAGCTCGTAGGGTCTTTAGAACGATGCTTGGTTAGGTTGTTAACGAGTTATAAAGCTTGGCCGAGTTAAGTTAGTGGGCGACTCAAGAGTGGCCGGGTTAGTGGGGTTCTTAAGTCGTTAACGACTCATACTTTTTGACCGAGGTAAGGCTTAAGCATGTAGACCGACCTAAGGGAGTTAAGGTTAGTGGAGTTGAAGAGTTAACACGTTACCGAGTTAACTAAGACTTGGGTCTAAGTCGTACACGACTTAGTGGGATAGTGGTTAGAGTCTTGAGTCGTGGCCGACTCATAGAGGGCCGACTCATGGGTGGTTGAGTCGTATGGCCGAGTTAAGAGGAGTAGCGACCTATAGGCTTGTGCGAGTTAGCGAGTCAGTAGGAAGCGACTCATGGTTGGACCGAGTCATTGAGTAGCCGACTCATAGTAGTTGCCGACTTATAGAAGTAGCGACTTAGTAGATTGACCGAGACAGGAAGTTAACTAGTGACCGACTCATAGAAGATAGGGGGGGTTGCCGAGTTAAGAGAAGACCGACTCATGGGTTAATGGCTTAAGGAGTTAAGGCCTAGGACGTAGGTTGAGTCGGCCAGGGGTTAGGTCGGCAAGTACCCAGTATAGCTTAGTGTTGTTAAGTCGGCAGGGACATAAACCATTGAGTCGTATGTGTTGTGTTGGGTTAAGTCGTAGGTTGATGAGTCGTTTGACTCGGGGTAGATGTTGAGTCGTTAGGAACGACTCATGGAATGAGTCGTGAGTCGGTACCTTTGTTTTGAGTTAGGTCGGCCGCAAGGCTAAACCGTTAGGTCATGTCTCGTATAGGCTTGGGTTATGTGCTTAGGACTTAGGTCGGCAGGGGTTGGGTCGGCACTAAGTCGTAAGTCGGCATGGTTCTTGAGTCGTTGTCTTGAGTCAATATGCTGTGTAGTTAGGTCGGCCTGTGTATGAGTCGCGTGTGTAGTGAGTCGGCAGCAGTTGAGTCGGCAAAGGGGATGAGTCGGGGGCGACTCAGGGGTTGGGTCGGCGACGACTTAAGAGCGACGACTCATGGACATTTCAGCCTTTAAATAGTGGAGTTTTTCTCACTTTTTGGCACCGGTTTTTGAAGCGACGAAGTGCTGCCATTTTGAAGACTCGACTACAACATTTCTTCATCTTCTTTCTCTACTTCTATCAAGTGCTAACATCCATTGAAGATCGAAGATCAAGATCGAAGATCCAAGTGTCCAAGTTGAAGATCTTCACCCGTTTGAGCTAGAATTCATCGTTTCAAGTGAGATATCGCCGGATCAAGCCGTGATCTCCGCTGTCCAGATCTGTAGTGTTGTGATTTTGAGGTGTTTGGGTGATTTGGTGAGTGGTAGTTATCTCTCACGCGGATCCAAAGGAGTGTATGGGATTGGTGATATGTTTATGTGTTAAAGTTAGCGTTTTCTCGCATTTTCCTTAAGTCTGCATGTAGATCCATCATGTTTGAAGATGTTTACCTTTAGAAGTTATTTATCAAGTATTAGAGATAAAACCCATGTTTAGATTTGATAGATCTATGCTAAAAACCATGATTTCACATATGTTGGACTTTTGCACACTTAATTACGAAATTGCCATTATAATTGTTATTGCTTAATATATCTTGTTTGAATGCTTGAATGTTTGAATGAATGCTAGATTTGATTGTTTCCAAGTTAGCTAGTAGTTGATTTGGAACAAGGTGATTGAAGATGATTCAAAAGCTACGGAAGAAGGCTCTTGAATGGTGAAAGCTGCTTAAGGCATATGTAGCGGATGTTGAAGCTCATATGTATGATGTTGAGATGGAACTTTGCCATGATGCGATGAGGCAAACCATGTTGTTAAGTTGAGATCTTGCTTTGATGTGATGAAGCGAGGCATGTTGATATCTTGAAGGGTAGTTCAAGTATGATGTGAGTCTTGGCTTAATCCAGGCAGGGATCATTCCAAGCATGTTGATAACTTGAAGGGTAGTTCAAGTTGGTTGATAATGGAGCTGCTCAAGAGGTAGCTTGGGCTAGGTTGAGAATAGTCGTCGAGGAGGATGACTAGGAGGCTTGGACTTTATCGTTGTTGAAGGTTCTAGCAAACTTAAAGCAAGGGTACATAGGGACGCCTAAAAGACTACAGGAAGGTAGTCGAGTACTCTGGGCCAAGAAGATAAGTCCTAGGCACAAGGCAGTGTGCGGAGTTTTGTCTAGAACCGGGGTTACCATTAGCCCTTGACAGATGGCTCAGGAAGGAGTCGGTCATTCAATTAACGGTGATTTCGAAGCAAGGTTAACAGTGATAGCAGAGTCATGGATGTTTGGATGTTTGGTTGTATCATCATTCGGCTTCAAGAGCGGTGTTTTCTGGGTGCTTATCTGATCTTGGTTTAGGCCTTGGGGGTTTGTATTTGGAAAACATCGTCCTTGACTCGAGTGATTATTGCTTTACCTTACTTATCTGCTATGTTATGCTTACTTCTCCTTAGTGTGTGTCTGGGGGCTATCACTGTAGAAAGAGGTGGAGTGGGATGGTTTGGTTCCTATTCCTTTATTTCCTTATGCTCTTTTGGTATGTTTGATAGTTAATTTACTGCTCACTAAGACTTTGTCTGACTCAAGGTTTTATGTCTCCTCTTATTACCTTGGGCTGTTCATCCATGTTGGGATGGGCAGACTAGGTAAGCAGGTGACAGGTGCTGTGCTTAGAGTTTCTACGTTGAAGATGACGAAGACGAGCAGGAGGCTATACATATTATTTTCTTATATGTACTGGGTATCCGCTGCTGTATTTGGTTGAGTGATTTGTAGTGAGGCTTCATGTATGGATTTGAGTAGATGATTGTATAAAACTACTATGATGCTTATATGATGATGTTCTGTTCTATGGAGCTTCACTATATTATATTTCTCTATTGTATTTTATCCATGCGCTGTGAGTTGTACGATAGAGATTCTTCTGTTTTGTTTTACCCTTGACGGTCACCCATGGCTGCCTTGCACGCCTTTCAGCGCACTATTCCCTTGTTTTGGTGCGGGAGTCATGGGCGGTCGTCACAATTACCGTGGCTGGTCTTCGATTTACCATCGCTGGAGAGTGGTGCACCATGGTACTGTTCCGTTTCAAATCCATGCACGCATTTCTAAAAGTCGTATGGCACTGTTTCGCCATTTCGGACGGATGTCGCACCTCGCACCGTGGATGTTGCACCCTATAGATATCGATTATTTGGACGGGCATAACTTCTGGCTCGTTTAGAGTTACGGGAGCCATAACCTGTCAAAACGAAGGCCTCGATGAGTTCTATGGCTTTGACAGCTTTCAGCCGTCAACGGATAGATTAATGCCCAAAAAGGACAAACCGAATCTCAATCGGGTCTCGTAAGTTTTTTACCCTTCGTTTTTTCGGCACGTGGATTTTTACGGCAAAACGGGATTACCGTGGCCCGTCTTCGACTTCCCATCGCTGGAGAGTGGTGCACCATGGTACTATTCCGTTTCAAATCCATGAACGCTTTTCTAAAAGTCGTACGGCACTGTTTCGCCATTTCGGAAGGATGTTGCACCTTGCACCGTGGATGTTGCACCCTGTAGATATCGATTATTCGGACGGCCATAACTTCTGGCTCGTTTAGAGTTACGGGAGCCATAACCTGTCAAAACAAAGGCCTCGATGAATTCTATGGATTTGACAGCTTTCAGCCGTCAACGGATAGATTAATGGACAAATAGGACAACCCGAATCTCAATCGGGTCTCGTAAGTTTTTTACCCCTCGTTTTTTCGACACATGGATTTTTACGGTAAAATAGGATTACGGTGGCCCGTCTTCGACTTCCCATCGCTGAAGAGTGCTGCACCATGGTACTGTTCCGTTTCAAATCCATGCATGCATTTCTAAAGGTCGTACGGCACTGTTTCGCCATTTCGGACGGATGTTGCACCTTGCACCGTGGATGTTGCACCCTGTAGATATCGATTATTCGGATGGCCATAACTTCTGGCTCGTTTAGAGTTACGGGAGCCATAACCTGTCAAAACGAAGGCCTCGATGAGTTCTACGGCTTTGACAGCTTTCAGCGATCAACGGATAGATTAATGCCCAAAAAGGACAACCCGAATCTCAATCGGGTCTCCTAAGTTTTTTACCCTTCGTTTTTTCGACACGTGGATTTTTACGGTAAAACGGGATTACCGTGGCCCATCTTCGACTTCCCATCGCTGAAGAGTGGTGCACTATGGTATTATTTCGCTTCAAATCCATGCACGCATTTCTAAAAGTCGTACGGCACTGTTTCTCCATTTCGGACGGATGTTGCACCCTGTAGATATCGATTATTCGGATGACCATAACTTCTGGCTCGTTTGGAGTTATGGGAGCCATAACCTGTCAAAACGAAGCCCTCGATGAGTTCTACGGCTTTGACAGCTTTCAGCCGTCAACGGATAGATTAATGCCTAAATAGGACAACTCGAATCTCAATCGGGTCTCGTAAGTTTTTTACCCTTCGTTTTTTCGACACGTGGATTTTTACGGCAAAACGGGATTACCGTGGCTGGTCTTTGATATACCATCACTGCAGAGTGGTGCACCATGGTACTGTTCCGTTTCAAATCCATGCATGCATTTCTAAAAGTCGTACGCCATTGTTTCGCCATTTCGGACGGATGTTGCACCTTGCACCGTGGATGTTGCACCTTGCACCGTGGATGTTGCACCCTGTAGATATCGATTATTCGGACGGCCATAACTCCGGGCTCGTTTAGAGTTTCGGGAGCCATAACCTATCAAAACGAAGGCCTCGATGAGTTCTACGGCTTTGACAGCTTTCAGCCGTCAACGGATAGAATAATGCCCAAAAAGGACAACCCGAATCTCAATCCGGTCTCGTAAGTTTTTTACCCTTCGTTTTTTCGACACGTGGATTTTTACGGTAAAACGGGATTACCGTGGCCCGTCTTCGACTTCCCATCGCTGGAAAGTGGTGCACCATGGTACTGTTCCGTTTCAAATCCATGCACACATTTCTAAAAGTCATACGGCACTGTTTCGCCATTTCGGACGGATGTTGCACCTTGCACCGTGGATGTTACACCCTGTAGATATCGATTATTCGGGCGGGCATAACTTCTGGCTCGTTTAGAGTTACGGGAGTCATAACCTGTCAAAACGAAGGGATCGAGGAGTTCTACAGCTTTGACAGCTTTCAGCCATCAACGGATAGATTAATGCCCAAAAAGGACAACCCGAATCTCAATCGGGTCTCGATGAGTTCTACGGGTTTGATAGATTTCAACCATCAACGGATATATTAATGCCCAAAAAGGACAACCCGAATCTCAATCGGGTCTCGTAAGTTTTTTACCCTTCGTTTTTTCGACACGTGGATTTTTACGGCAAAACGGGATTACCGTGGCTGGTCTTCGATTTTCCATCGCTGGAGAGTGGTGCACCATGGTACTGTTCCGTTTCAAATCCATGCACGCATTTCTAAAAGTCGTACGACACTGTTTCGCCATTTCGGACGGATGTTGCAACTCGCACCGTGGATGTTGCACCCTGTAGATATCGATTATTTGGACGGGCATAACTTCTGGCTCGTTTAGACTTACGGGAGCCATAACCTGTCAAAACGAAGGCCTCGATGAGTTCTACGGCTTTGACAGCTTTCAGCCGTCAACGGATAGATTGATGCCCAAAAAGGACAAACCGAATCTCAATCGGGTTTCGTAAGTTTTTTACCCTTCGTTTTTTCGGCACGTGGATTTTTACGGCAAAACGGGATTACCGTGGCCCGTCTTCGACTTCCCATCGCTGGAGAGTGGTGCACAATGGTACTGTTCCGTTTCAAATCCATGAACGCTTTTCTAAAAGTCGTACGGCACTGTTTCGCCATTTCGGACGGATGTTGCACCTTGCACCGTGGATGTTGCACCCTGTAGATATCGATTATTCGGACGGCCATAACATCTGGCTCGTTTAGAGTTACGGGAGCCATAACCTGTCAAAACAAAGGCCTCGATGAGTTCTACGGCTTTGATAGCTTTCAGCCGTCAACGGATAGATTAATGCCCAAATAGGACAACCCGAATCTCAATCGGGTCTCGTAAGTTTTTTACCCCTCGTTTTTTCGACACATGGATTTTTACGGTAAAACGGGATTACGGTGGCCCGTCTTCGACTTCCCATCGCTGAAGAGTGGTGCACCATGGTACTGTTCCGTTTCAAATCCATGTACGCATTTCTAAAGGTCGTACGGCACTGTTTCGCCATTTTGGACGGATGTTGCACCTTGCACCGTGGATGTTGCACACTGTAGATATCGATTATTCGGATGGCCATGACTTCTGGATCGTTTAGAGTTACGGAGCCATAACCTATCAAAACGAAGGCCTCGATGAGTTCTACGGCTTTGACAGCTTTCAGCCATCAACGGATAGATTAATGCCCAAAAAGGACAACCCGAATCTCAATCGGGTCTCCTAAGTTTTTTACCCTTCGTTTTTTCGACACGTGGATTTTTACGGTAAAACGGGATTACCGTGGCCCATCTTCGACTTTCCATCGCTGAAGAGTGGTGCACTATGGTATTATTCCATTTCAAATCCATGCACGCATTTCTAAAAGTCGTACGGCACTGTTTCTCCATTTCGGACGGATGTTGCACCTTGCAACGTGGATGTTGCACCCTGTAGATATCGATTATTCGGATGACCATAACTTCTGGCTCGTTTGGAGTTATGGGAGCCATAACCTGTCAAAGAAGCCCTCGATGAGTTCTACGGCTTTGACAGCTTTCAGCCGTCAACGGATAGATTAATGCCCAAATAGGACAACTCGAATCTCAATCGGGTCTCGTAAGTTTTTTACCCTTCGTTTTTTCGACACGTAGATTTTTACGGCAAAACGGGATTACCATGGCTGGTGTTCGATTTACCATTGCCGGAGAGTGGTGCACCATGGTACTGTTCCATTTCAAATCCACGCACGCTTTTCTAAACGTCGTACGGCACTGTTTCGCCATTTCGGACGGATGTTCCACCTTGCACCATGGATGTTGCACCCTGTAGATATCGATTATTCGGACGGCCATAACTTCTGGCTCGTTTAGAGTTACGGGAGCCATAACCTATCAAAACGAAGTCCTCGATGAGCTCTACGGCTTTGACAGCTTTCTGCCGTCAACGTTTAGATTAATGCCCAAAAAGGACAACCCGAATCTCAATCGGGTCATGTAAGTTTTTTACCCTTCGTTTTTTCGACACGTGGATTTTTACGGTAAAACGGGATTACCATGGCCCTTCTTCGACTTCCCATCACTGTAGAGTGGTGCACCATGGTATTGTTCCATTTCAAATCCATGTACGCATTTCTAAATGTCTACGGCACTGCTTCGTCATTTCGGACGAATGTTGCACCTTGCACTATGGATGTTGCACCCTGTAGATATCGATTATTCAGACGGCCATAACTTCTGGCTCGTTTAGAGTTAAGGGAGCCATAACCTGTCAAAACGAAGGCCTCGATGAGTTCTACGGCTTTGACAGCTTTCAGCCGTCAATGGATAGATTAATGCCCAAAAAGGACAACCCGAATCTCAATCGGGTCACGTAAGTTTTTTACCCTTCGTTTTTTCGACACGTGGATTTTTACGGCAAAACGGGATTACCGTGGCTGGTCTTCGATTTACCATCGCTGGAGAGTGGTGCAGCATGGTACTGTTCCGTTTCAAATCCATGCATGCATTTCTAAAAGTCGTACGACACTATTTCGCCATTTCGGACGGATGTTGCACCTTGCACCGTGGATGTTGCACCCTGTAGATATCGATTATTCGGACGGCCATAACTTCTGGCTCGTTTAGAGTTACAGGAGCCATAACCTATCAAAACTAAGGCCTCGATGAGTTCTACGGCTTTGACAGCTTTCAGCCATCAATGGATATATTAATGCCCAAAAAGGACAACCCGAATCTCAATCGGGTCTCGTAAGTTTTTTACCCTTCGTTTTTTCGACACGTGGATTTTTACGGCAAAACGGGATTACCGTAGCTGGTCTTCGATTTACCATCGCTGGAGAGTGGTGCACCATGGTACTGTTCCGTTTCAAATCCATGCACGCATTTCTAAAAGTCGTACGGCACTGTTTCGCCATTTCGGACGGATGTTGCACCTCGCACCGTGGATGTTGCACCTCGCACCGTGGATGTTGCACCCTGCATATATCGATTATTCGGACGGCCATAACTTCTGGCTCGTTTAGAGTTACGGGAACCATAACCTGTCAAAACGAAGGCCTCGATGAGTTCTACGGCTTAAACAGCTTTTAGCCGTAAACGGAGAGTTTAATGCCCAAAAAGGACAACTCGAATCTCTATTGGGTCTCGTAAGTTTTTTACCCTTCGTTTTTTCGACACGTGGATTTTTACGGTAAAACGATAACCGTGGCCCGTCTTCGACTTCCCATCGCTGGAGAGTGGTGCACCATGGTACTGTTCCGTTTCAAATCCATGCACGCATTTCTAAAAGTCGTAGGGCACTGTTTCGCCATTTCGGACGGATGTTGCACCTTGCACCGTGGATGTTGCACCCCGTAGATATCGATTATGTGGACGGGCATAACATCTGGCTCGTTTAGAGTTACGGGAGCCCTAACCTGTCAAAACGAAGGCCTCGACGAGTTCTATGGCTTTGATAGCTTTCAGCCTTCAACGGATATATTAATGCCCAAAAAGGACAACCTGAATCTCAATCGGGTCTCGTAAGTTTTTTACCATTCGTTTTTTCGACACATGGATTTTTACGGTAAAACGGGATTACGGTGGCCCGTCTTCGACTTCCCATCGCTGAGGAGTGGTGCACCATGGTACTGTTCCGTTTCAAATCCATGCACGCATTTCTAAAGGTCGTACGGCACTGTTTCGCCATTTCGGACGGATGTTGCATCTTGCACCGTGGATGTTGCACCCTGTAGATATCGATTATTCGGACGACCATAACTTCTGGCTCGTTTAGAGTTACGGGAGCCATAACCTGTCAAAACGAAGGCATCGATGAGTTATACGGCTTTGACAGCATTCAGCCGTCAGTGGATAGATTAATGCCTAAAAAGGACAACCCGAATCTCAATCGGGTCTCGTAAGTTTTTTACCCTTCGTTTTTTCGACACGTGCATTTTTACGGTAAAACGGGATTACCTTGGCATGTCTTCGACTTCCCATCGCTGGAGAGTGATGCACAATGGTACTGTTCCGTTTCAAATCCACGCATGCATTTCTAAAAGTCGTACGACACTGTTTTGCCATTTCGGACGGATGTTGCACCTTGCACCGTGGATGTTGCACCCTGTAGATATCGATTATTCGGACGGCCATAACTTCTGGCTCGTTTAGAGTTACGGGAGCCATAACCTTTCAAAACGAAGGCCTCGATGATTTCTACGGCTTTGACCGCTTTCAGCCGTCAACGGATAGATTAATGCCCAAATAGGACAACCCGAATCTCAATCGGGTCTCGTAAGTTTTTTACCCTTCTTTTTTCGACACATGGATTTTTATGGTAAAACGGGATTACGGTGGCCCGTCTTTGACTTCCCATCGCTGAAGAGTGGTGCACCACGACACTGTTCCGTTTCAAATCCATGCATGCATTTCTAAAGGTCGTACGGCACTGTTTCGCCATTTCGGACGGATGTTGCACCTTGCACCGTGGATGTTGCACCCTGTAGATATCGATTATTCGGACGGCCATAACTTCTGGCTCGTTTAGAGTTACGGGAGCCATAACCTGTCAAAACGAAGGCCTCGATGAGTTCTACCGCTTTGACAGCTTTCAGCCGTCAACTTATAGATTTATGCCCTAAAAGGACAACCCGAATGTCAATCGGGTCTCGTAAGTTTTTTACCCTTCGTTTTTTCGACACGTGGATTTTTACGGTAAAACGGGATTACCGTGGCCCGTCTTCGACTTCCCATCGTTGGAGAGTGGTGCACCATGGTGTTGTTCCATTTCAAATCAATGCACGCATTTCTAAAAGTCATACGGCACTGTTTCGCCATTTCGGACGAATGTTGCACCTTGCACTGTTGATGTTGCACCATGTAGATATCGATTATTCGGACAGGCATAATTTTTGGCTCGTTTAGAGTTACGGGAGCCATAACCTGTCAAAATGAAGGCCTCGAGGAGTTCTACAGCTTTGACAGCTTTCATCCATCAACGGATATATTAATGCCCAAAAAGGACAATCCGAATCTCAATCGGGTCTCGTAAGTTTTTTACCCTTCGTTTTTTCGACACGTGGATTTTTACGGCAAAACGGGATTACCGTGGCTGGTCTTCGATTTACCATCGCTGGAGAGTAGTGCACCATGGTACTGTTCCGTTTCAAATCCATGCACGCATTTCGAAAAGTCGTACGGCACTGTTTCGCCATTTCGGACGGATGTTGCACCTTGCACCGTGGATGTTGCACCCTGTAGATATCGATTATTCGGACGGCCATAACTTCGGGCTCGTTTAGAGTTAAGGGAGCCATAACCTGTCAAAACGAAGGCCTCGATGAGTTCTACGGCTTTGACAGCTTTCAGCCGTCAATGGATAGAATAATGCCCAAAAAGGACAACCCGAATCTCAATCCGGTCTCGTAAGTTTTTTACCCTTCGTATTTTCGACACGTGGATTTTTACGGTAAAACGGGATTACCTTGGCCTGTCTTCGACTTCCCATCGCTGGAGAGTGATGCACAAAGGTACTGTTCCGTTTCAAATCCACGCATGCATTTCTAAAAGTCGTACGACACTGTTTTGCCATTTCGGACGGATGTTGCACCTTGCACCGTGGATGTTGCACCCTGTAGATATCGATTATTCGTACGGCCATAAATTCTGGCTCGTTTAGAGTTACGGGAGCCATAACCTGTCAAAACGAAGGCCTCGATGAGTTCTACGGCTTTGACAGCTTTCAGCCGTCAATGGATAGATTAGTGCCCAAAAAGGACAACCCGAATCTCAATCGGGTCTCGTAAGTTTTTTACCCTTCGTTTTTTCGACACGTGGATTTTTACGGTAAAACGGGATTACCGTGGCCCGTGTTCGACTTCCCATCTCTGGAGAGTGGTGCACCATGGTACTGTTCCGTTTCAAATCCATGCACGCATTTCTAAATGTCATACGGCACTATTTCGCCATTTCGGACGGATGTTGCACCTTGCACCATGGATGTTGCACCTTGTAGATATCGATTATTCGGACGGGCACAACTTCTGGCTCGTTTAGAGTTACGGGAGCCATAACCTGTCAAAACGAAGGCCTCGATGAGTTCTACGGCTTTGACAGCTTTCAGCCATCAACGGATATATTAATGCCCACAAAAGAACAAGCCGAATCTCAATCGGGTCTCGTAAGTTTTTTACCCTTCGTTTTTTCGGCACGTGGATTTTTACGGCAAAACAGGATTACCGTGGCTGGTCTTCGAATTACCATCGCTGAGAGTGGTGCACCATGGTACTGTTCCGTTTCAAATCCATGCACGCATTTCTAAAAGTCGTACTACATTGTTTCGCCATTTCGGACGGATGTTGCACCTTGCACCGCGGATGTTGCACCCTGTAGATATCGATTATTCGGACGACCATAACTTCTGGCTCGTTTAAAGTTACGGGAGCCATAACCTATCAACACGAAGGCCTCGATGAGTTCTATGGCTTTGACAGCTTTCAGCCGGTAAAGGATAGACTAATGCCCAAAAAGGATAACCCGAATCTCAATCGGGTCTCGTAAGTTTTTTACCCTTCGTTTTATCGACACGTGGATTTTTATGGCAAAACGGGATTACGGTGGCTGGTTTTCGATTTACCATCGCTGGAGCGTGGTGCACCATGGTACTATTCCGTTTCAAATCCATGCACGCATTTCTAAAAGTCGTACGGCACTGTTTCGCCATGTCGGACGGATGTTGCACCTTGCACCGTGGATGTTGCACCCTGTAGATATCGATTATTCGGACGGCCATAACTTCTGGCTCGTTAAGATTTACGGGAGCCATAACATGTCAAAACGAAGGCCTCGATGAGTTCAACGGCTCTGACAGCTTTCAGCCGTCAAAGGATATATTAATGCCCAAAAAGGACAACTCGAATCTCAATCGGGTCTTGTATGTTTTTTACCCTTCGTTTTTTCGACACGTGGATTTTTACTGCAAAACGGGATTACCGTGGCTAGTCTTTGATTTACCATCACTGCAGAGTGGTGCACCATGGTACTGTTCCGTTTCAAATCCATGCACGCATTTCTAAAAGTCGTACGCCATTGTTTCGCCATTTCGGACGGATGTTGCACCTTGCACCGTGGATGTTGCACCTTGCACCGTGGATGTTGCACCCTGTAGATATCGATTATTCGGACGACCATAACTTCGGGCTCGTTTAGAGTTACGGGAGCCATAACCTATCAAAACGAAGGCCTCGATGAGTTCTACGGCTTTGACAGCTTTCAGCCGTCAACGGATAGATTAATGCCCAAAAAGGACAACCCGAATCTCAATCGGGTCTCGTAAGTTTTTTACCCTTCGTTTTTTCGACACGTGGATTTTTACGGTAAAACGGGATTACCGTGGCCCGTCTTCGACTTCCCATCGCTGGAGAGTGGTGCACCATGGTACTGTTCCGTTTCAAATCCATGCACGCATTTCTAAAAGTCATACGGCACTGTTTCGCCATTTCGGACGGATGTTGCACCTTGCACCGTGGATGTTACACCCTGTAGATATCGATTATTCGGACAGGCATAACTTCTGGCTCGTTTAGAGTTACGGGAGTGATAACCTGTCAAAACGAAGGCATCGAGGAGTTCTACAGCTTTGACAGCTTTCAGCCATCAACGGATAGATTAATGCCCAAAAAGGACAACACGAATCTCAATCGGGTCTCGATGAGTTCTACGGCTTTGACAGCTTTCAACCATCAATGGATATATTAATGCCCAAAAAGGACAACCCGAATCTCAATCGGGTCTCGTAAGTTTTTTACCCTTCGTTTTTTCGACACGTGGATTTTTACGGCAAAACGGGATTACCGTGGCTGGTCTTCGATTTACCATCGCTGGAGAGTGGTGCACCATGGTACTGTTCCGTTTCAAATCCATGCAGGCATTTCGAAAAGTCGTACGGCACTGTTTCGCCATTTCGGACGGATGTTGCACCTCGCACCGTGGATGTTGCACCCTGTAGATATCGATTATTTGGACGGGCATAACTTCTGGCTCGTTTAGAGTTCGGGAGCCATAACCTGTCAAAACGAAGGCCTCGATGAGTTCTACGGCTTTGACAGCTTTCAGCCATCAACGGATAGATTAATGCCCAAAAAGGACAAACCGAATCTCAATCGGGTCTCGTAAGTTTTTTACCCTTCGTTTTTTCGGCACGTCGATTTTTACGGCAAAACGGGATTACCGTGGCCCGTCTTCGACTTCCCATCGCTGGAGAGTGGTGCACCATGGTACTGTTCCGTTTCAAATCCATGAACGCTTTTCTAAAAGTCGTACGGCACTGTTTTGCCATTTCGGACGGATGTTGCACCTTGCACCGTGGATGTTGCACCGTGTAGATATCGATTATTCGGACGGCCATAACTTCTGGCTCGTTTAGAGTTACGGGAGCCATAACCTGTCAAAACAAAGGCCTCGATGAGTTCTACGGCTTTGACGGCTTTCAGCCGTCAACGAATAGATTAATGCCCAAATAGGACAACCCGAACCTCAATCGGGTCTCGTAAGTTTTTTACCCCTCGTTTTTTCGACACCTGAATTTTTACGGTAAAACGGGATTACGGTGGCCCGTCTTCAACTTCCCATCGCTGAAGAGTGGTGCACCATGGTACTGTTCCGTTTCAAACCCATGCACGCATTTCTAAAGGTCGTATGGCACTGTTTCGCCATTTCGGATGGATGTTGCACCTTGCACCGTGGATGTTGCACCCTGTAGATATCGATTATTCGGACGGCCATAACTTCTGGCTCGTTTAGAGTTATAGGAGCCATAACCTATCAAAACTAAGGCCTCGATGAGTTCTACGGCTTTGACAGCTTTCAGCCATCAATGGATATATTAATGCCCAAAAAGGACAACCCGAATCTCAATCGGGTCTCGTAAGTTTTTTACCCTTCGTTTTTTCGACACGTGGATTTTTACGGCAAAACGGGATTACCGTAGCTGGTCTTCGATTTACCATCGCTGGAGAGTGGTGCACCATGGTACTGTTCCGTTTCAAATCCATGCACGCATTTCTAAAAGTCGTACGGCACTGTTTCGCCATTTCGGACGGATGTTGCACCTCGCACCGTGGATGTTGCACCTCGCACCGTGGATGTTGCACCCTGCATATATCGATTATTCGGACGGCCATAACTTCTGGCTCGTTTAGAGTTACGGGAACCATAACCTGTCAAAACGAAGGCCTCGATGAGTTCTACGGCTTAAACAGCTTTCAGCCGTAAACGGAGAGTTTAATGCCCAAAAAGGACAACTCGAATCTCTATTGGGTCTCGTAAGTTTTTTACCCTTCGTTTTTTCGACACGTGGATTTTTACGGTAAAACGATTACCGTGGCCCGTCTTCGACTTCCCATCGCTGGAGAGTGGTGCACCATGGTACTGTTCCGTTTCAAATCCATGCACGCATTTCTAAAAGTCGTAGGGCACTGTTTCGCCATTTCGGACGGATGTTGCACCTTGCACCGTGGATGTTGCACCCCGTAGATATCGATTATGTGGACGGGCATAACATCTGGCTCGTTTAGAGTTACGGGAGCCCTAACCTGTCAAAACGAAGGCCTCGACGAGTTCTATGGCTTTGATAGCTTTCAGCCTTCAACGGATATATTAATGCCCAAAAAGGACAACCTGAATCTCAATCGGGTCTCGTAAGTTTTTTACCATTCGTTTTTTCGACACATGGATTTTTACGGTAAAACGGGATTACGGTGGCCCGTCTTCGACTTCCCATCGCTGAGGAGTGGTGCACCATGGTACTGTTCCGTTTCAAATCCATGCACGCATTTCTAAAGGTCGTACGGCACTGTTTCGCCATTTCGGACGGATGTTGCATCTTGCACCGTGGATGTTGCACCCTGTAGATATCGATTATTCGGACGACCATAACTTCTGGCTCGTTTAGAGTTACGGGAGCCATAACCTGTCAAAACGAAGGCATCGATGAGTTATACGGCTTTGACAGCATTCAGCCGTCAGTGGATAGATTAATGCCTAAAAAGGACAACCCGAATCTCAATCGGGTCTCGTAAGTTTTTTACCCTTCGTTTTTTCGACACGTGCATTTTTACGGTAAAACGGGATTACCTTGGCATGTCTTCGACTTCCCATCGCTGGAGAGTGATGCACAATGGTACTGTTCCGTTTCAAATCCACGCATGCATTTCTAAAAGTCGTACGACACTGTTTTGCCATTTCGGACGGATGTTGCACCTTGCACCGTGGATGTTGCACCCTGTAGATATCGATTATTCGGACGGCCATAACTTCTGGCTCGTTTAGAGTTACGGGAGCCATAACCTTTCAAAACGAAGGCCTCGATGATTTCTACGGCTTTGACCGCTTTCAGCCGTCAACGGATAGATTAATGCCCAAATAGGACAACCCGAATCTCAATCGGGTCTCGTAAGTTTTTTACCCTTCTTTTTTCGACACATGGATTTTTATGGTAAAACGGGATTACGGTGGCCCGTCTTTGACTTCCCATCGCTGAAGAGTGGTGCACCACGACACTGTTCCGTTTCAAATCCATGCATGCATTTCTAAAGGTCGTACGGCACTGTTTCGCCATTTCGGACGGATGTTGCACCTTGCACCGTGGATGTTGCACCCTGTAGATATCGATTATTCGGACGGCCATAACTTCTGGCTCGTTTAGAGTTACGGGAGCCATAACCTGTCAAAACGAAGGCCTCGATGAGTTCTACCGCTTTGACAGCTTTCAGCCGTCAACTTATAGATTTATGCCCTAAAAGGACAACCCGAATGTCAATCGGGTCTCGTAAGTTTTTTACCCTTCGTTTTTTCGACACGTGGATTTTTACGGTAAAACGGGATTACCGTGGCCCGTCTTCGACTTCCCATCGTTGGAGAGTGGTGCACCATGGTGTTGTTCCATTTCAAATCCATGCACGCATTTCTAAAAGTCATACGGCACTGTTTCGCCATTTCGGACGAATGTTGCACCTTGCACTGTTGATGTTGCACCCTGTAGATATCGATTATTCGGACAGGCATAATTTTTGGCTCGTTTAGAGTTACGGGAGCCATAACCTGTCAAAATGAAGGCCTCGAGGAGTTCTACAGCTTTGACAGCTTTCATCCATCAACGGATATATTAATGCCCAAAAAGGACAATCCGAATCTCAATCGGGTCTCGTAAGTTTTTTACCCTTCGTTTTTTCGACACGTGGATTTTTACGGCAAAACGGGATTACCGTGGCTGGTCTTCGATTTACCATCGCTGGAGAGTAGTGCACCATGGTACTGTTCCGTTTCAAATCCATGCACGCATTTCGAAAAGTCGTACGGCACTGTTTCGCCATTTCGGACGGATGTTGCACCTTGCACCGTGGATGTTGCACCCTGTAGATATCGATTATTCGGACGGCCATAACTTCGGGCTCGTTTAGAGTTAAGGGAGCCATAACCTGTCAAAACGAAGGCCTCGATGAGTTCTACGGCTTTGACAGCTTTCAGCCGTCAATGGATAGAATAATGCCCAAAAAGGACAACCCGAATCTCAATCCGGTCTCGTAAGTTTTTTACCCTTCGTTTTTTCGACACGTGGATTTTTACGGTAAAACGGGATTACCTTGGCCTGTCTTCGACTTCCCATCGCTGGAGAGTGATGCACAAAGGTACTGTTCCGTTTCAAATCCACGCATGCATTTCTAAAAGTCGTACGACACTGTTTTGCCATTTCGGACGGATGTTGCACCTTGCACCGTGGATGTTGCACCCTGTAGATATCGATTATTCGTACGGCCATAAATTCTGGCTCGTTTAGAGTTACGGGAGCCATAACCTGTCAAAACGAAGGCCTCGATGAGTTCTACGGCTTTGACAGCTTTCAGCCGTCAATGGATAGATTAGTGCCCAAAAAGGACAACCCGAATCTCAATCGGGTCTCGTAAGTTTTTTACCCTTCGTTTTTTCGACACGTGGATTTTTACGGTAAAACGGGATTACTGTGGCCCGTGTTCGACTTCCCATCTCTGGAGAGTGGTGCACCATGGTACTGTTCCGTTTCAAATCCATGCACGCATTTCTAAATGTCATACGGCACTATTTCGCCATTTCGGACGGATGTTGCACCTTGCACCATGGATGTTGCACCTTGTAGATATCGATTATTCGGACGGGCACAACTTCTGGCTCGTTTAGAGTTACGGGAGCCATAACCTGTCAAAACGAAGGCCTCGATGAGTTCTACGGCTTTGACAGCTTTCAGCCATCAACGGATATATTAATGCCCACAAAAGAACAAGCCGAATCTCAATCGGGTCTCGTAAGTTTTTTACCCTTCGTTTTTTCGGCACGTGGATTTTTACGGCAAAACAGGATTACCGTGGCTGGTCTTCGAATTACCATCGCTGAGAGTGGTGCACCATGGTACTGTTCCGTTTCAAATCCATGCACGCATTTCTAAAAGTCGTACTACATTGTTTCGCCATTTCGGACGGATGTTGCACCTTGCACCGCGGATGTTGCACCCTGTAGATATCGATTATTCGGACGACCATAACTTCTGGCTCGTTTAAAGTTACGGGAGCCATAACCTATCAACACGAAGGCCTCGATGAGTTCTATGGCTTTGACAGCTTTCAGCCGGTAAAGGATAGACTAATGCCCAAAAAGGATAACCCGAATCTCAATCGGGTCTCGTAAGTTTTTTACCCTTCGTTTTATCGACACGTGGATTTTTATGGCAAAACGGGATTACGGTGGCTGGTTTTCGATTTACCATCGCTGGAGCGTGGTGCACCATGGTACTATTCCGTTTCAAATCCATGCACGCATTTCTAAAAGTCGTACGGCACTGTTTCGCCATGTCGGACGGATGTTGCACCTTGCACCGTGGATGTTGCACCCTGTAGATATCGATTATTCGGACGGCCATAACTTCTGGCTCGTTAAGATTTACGGGAGCCATAACATGTCAAAACGAAGGCCTCGATGAGTTCAACGGCTCTGACAGCTTTCAGCCGTCAAAGGATATATTAATGCCCAAAAAGGACAACTCGAATCTCAATCGGGTCTTGTATGTTTTTTACCCTTCGTTTTTTCGACACGTGGATTTTTACTGCAAAACGGGATTACCGTGGCTAGTCTTTGATTTACCATCACTGCAGAGTGGTGCACCATGGTACTGTTCCGTTTCAAATCCATGCACGCATTTCTAAAAGTCGTACGCCATTGTTTCGCCATTTCGGACGGATGTTGCACCTTGCACCGTGGATGTTGCACCTTGCACCGTGGATGTTGCACCCTGTAGATATCGATTATTCGGACGACCATAACTTCGGGCTCGTTTAGAGTTACGGGAGCCATAACCTATCAAAACGAAGGCCTCGATGAGTTCTACGGCTTTGACAGCTTTCAGCCGTCAACGGATAGATTAATGCCCAAAAAGGACAACCCGAATCTCAATCGGGTCTCGTAAGTTTTTTACCCTTCGTTTTTTCGACACGTGGATTTTTACGGTAAAACGGGATTACCGTGGCCCGTCTTCGACTTCCCATCGCTGGAGAGTGGTGCACCATGGTACTGTTCCGTTTCAAATCCATGCACGCATTTCTAAAAGTCATACGGCACTGTTTCGCCATTTCGGACGGATGTTGCACCTTGCACCGTGGATGTTACACCCTGTAGATATCGATTATTCGGACAGGCATAACTTCTGGCTCGTTTAGAGTTACGGGAGTGATAACCTGTCAAAACGAAGGCATCGAGGAGTTCTACAGCTTTGACAGCTTTCAGCCATCAACGGATAGATTAATGCCCAAAAAGGACAACACGAATCTCAATCGGGTCTCGATGAGTTCTACGGCTTTGACAGCTTTCAACCATCAATGGATATATTAATGCCCAAAAAGGACAACCCGAATCTCAATCGGGTCTCGTAAGTTTTTTACCCTTCGTTTTTTCGACACGTGGATTTTTACGGCAAAACGGGATTACCGTGGCTGGTCTTCGATTTACCATCGCTGGAGAGTGGTGCACCATGGTACTGTTCCGTTTCAAATCCATGCAGGCATTTCGAAAAGTCGTACGGCACTGTTTCGCCATTTCGGACGGATGTTGCACCTCGCACCGTGGATGTTGCACCCTGTAGATATCGATTATTTGGACGGGCATAACTTCTGGCTCGTTTAGAGTTCGGGAGCCATAACCTGTCAAAACGAAGGCCTCGATGAGTTCTACGGCTTTGACAGCTTTCAGCCATCAACGGATAGATTAATGCCCAAAAAGGACAAACCGAATCTCAATCGGGTCTCGTAAGTCTTTTACCCTTCGTTTTTTCGGCACGTCGATTTTTACGGCAAAACGGGATTACCGTGGCCCGTCTTCGACTTCCCATCGCTGGAGAGTGGTGCACCATGGTACTGTTCCGTTTCAAATCCATGAACGCTTTTCTAAAAGTCGTACGGCACTGTTTCGCCATTTCGGACGGATGTTGCACCTTGCACCGTGGATGTTGTACCGTGTAGATATCGATTATTCGGACGGCCATAACTTCTGGCTCGTTTAGAGTTACGGGAGCCATAACCTGTCAAAACAAAGGCCTCGATGAGTTCTACGGCTTTGACAGCTTTCAGCCGTCAACGAATAGATTAATGCCCAAATAGGACAACCCGAACCTCAATCGGGTCTCGTAAGTTTTTTACCCCTCGTTTTTTCGACACCTGAATTTTTACGGTAAAACGGGATTACGGTGGCCCGTCTTCAACTTCCCATCGCTGAAGAGTGGTGCACCATGGTACTGTTCCGTTTCAAACCCATGCACGCATTTCTAAAGGTCGTATGGCACTGTTTCGCCATTTCGGATGGATGTTGCACCTTGCACCGTGGATGTTGCACCCTGTAGATATCGATTATTCGGATGGCCATAACTTCTGGCTCGTTTAGAGTTACGGGAGCCATAACCTGTCAAAACGAATGCCTCGATGAGTTCTACGGCTTTGACAGCTTTCAGCCATCAACGGATAGATTAATGCCCAAAAAGGACAACCCGAATCTCAATCGGGTCTCCTAAGTTTTTTACCCTTCGTTTTTTCGACACGTGGATTTTTACGGTAAAACGGGATTACCGTGGCCCATCTTCGACTTCCCATCGCTGAAGAGTGGTGCACTATGGTATTATTCCATTTCAAATCCATGCACGCATTTCTAAAAGTCGTACGGCACTGTTTCTCCATTTCGGACGGATGTTGCACCTTGCAACGTGGATGTTGCACCCTGTAGATATCGATTATTCGGATGACCATAACTTCTGGCTCGTTTGGAGTTATGGGAGCCATAACCTGTCAAAACGAAGCCCTCGATGAGTTCTACGGCTTTGACAGCTTTCAGCCGTAAACGGATAGATTAATGCCCAAATAGGACAACTCGAATCTCAATCGGGTCTCGCAAGTTTTTTACCCTTCGTTTTTTCGACATGTGGATTTTTACGGCAAAACGGGATTACCATGGCTGGTCTTCGATTTACCATTGCTGGAGAGTGGTGCACCATGGTACTGTTCCATTTCAAATCCATGCACGCATTTCTAAACGTCGTACGGCACTGTTTCGCCATTTCGGACGGATGTTCCACCTTGCGCTGTGGATGTTGCGCCCTGTAGATATCGATTGTTCGGACGGCCATAACTTCTGGCTCGTTTAGAGTTACGGGAGCCATAACCTATCAAAACGAAGGCCTCGATGAGTTCTACGGCTTTGACAGCTTTCTGCCGTCAACGTTTAGATTAATGCCCAAAAAGGACAACCCGAATCTCAATCGGGTCTTGTAAGTTTTTTACCCTTCGTTTTTTCGACACGTGGATTTTAACGGTAAAACGGGATTACCGTGGCCCTTCTTCGACTTCCCATCGCTGTAGAGTGGTGCACCATGGTACTGTTCCATTTCAAATCCATGTACGCATTTCTAAAGGTCGTACGGCACTGTTTCGCCATTTCAGACGGATGTTGCACCTTGCACCGTGGATGTTGCACCCTGTAGATATCGATTATTCGTACGGCCATAAATTCTGGCTCGTTTAGAGTTACGGGAGCCATAACCTGTCAAAACGAAGGCCTCGATGAGTTCTACGGCTTTGACAGCTTTCAGCCATCAATGGATAGATTAATGCCCAAAAAGGATAACCCGAATCTCAATCGGGTCTCGTAAGTTTTTTACCCTTCATTTTTTCGACACGTGGATTTTTACGGTAAAACGGGATTACCGTGGCCCGTGTTCGACTTCCCATCGCTGGAGAGTGGTGCACCATGGTACTGTTCCGTTTCAAATCCATGCACGCATTTCTAAATGTCATACGGCACTGTTTCGCCATTTCGGACGGATGTTGCACCTTGCACCATGGATGTTGCACCTTGTAGATATCGATTATCCGGACGGGCACAACTTCAGGCTCGTTTAGAGTTACGGGAGCTATAACCTGTCAAAACGAAGGCCTCGATGAGTTCTACGGCTTTGACAGCTTTCAGCCATCAATGGATATATTAATGCCCACAAAAGAACAACCCGAATCTCAATCGGGTCACGTAAGTTTTTTACCCTTCGTTTTTTCGGCACGTGGATTTTTACGGCAAAACTGGATTACCGTGGCTGGTCTTCGATTTACCATCGCTGGAGAGTGGTGCACCATGGTACTGTTCCGTTTCAAATCCATGCACGCATTTCTAAAAGTCGTACTACATTGTTTCGCCATTTCGGACGGATGTTGCACCTTGCACCGTGGATGTTGCACCCTATAGATATCGATTATACGGACGACCATAACTTCTAGCTCGTTTAGAGTTACGGGAGCCATAACCTATCAACACGAAGGCCTCGATGAGTTCTATGGCTTTGACAGCTTTCAGCCGGTAAAGGATAGACTAATGCCCAAAAAGGACAACCCGAATCTCAATCGGGTCTCGTAAGTTTTTTACCCTTCGTTTTATCGACACGTGGATTTTTACGGCAAAACGGGATTACGGTGGCTGGTTTTCGATTTACCATCGCTGGAGCGTGGTGCACCATGGAACTGTTCTGTTTCAAATCCATGCACGCATTTCTAAAAGTCGTACGGCACTGTTTCGCCATGTCAGACGGATGTTGCACCTTGCACCGTGGATGTTGCACCCTGTAGATATCGATTATTCGGACGGCCATAACTTCTGGCTCGTTAAGATTTACGGGAGCCATAACCTGTCAAAACGAAGGCCTCGATGAGTTCTACGGCTCTGACAGCTTTCAGTCGTCAAAGGATATATTTATGCCCAAAATGGACAACTCGAATCTCAATCGGGTCTCGTAAGTTTTTTACCCTTCGTTTTTTCGACATGTGGATTTTTACGGCAAAACGGGATTACCGTGGCTGCTCTTTGATTTACCATCACTGCGGAGTGGTGCACCATGGTACTGTTCTGTTTCAAATCCATGCACGCATTTCTAAAAGTCGTACGCCATTGTTTCGCCATTTCGGACGGATGTTGCACCTTGCACCGTGGATGTTGCACCCTGTAGATATCGATTATTCGGACGGCCATAACTTCGGGCTCGTTTAGAGTTACGGGAGCCATAACCTATCAAAACGAAGGCCTCGATGAGTTCTACGGCTTTGACAGCTTTCAGCCGTCAACGGATAGATTAATGCCCAAAAAGGACAACCCGAATCTCAATCGGGTCTCGTAAGTTTTTTACCCTTCGTTTTTTCGACGCGTGGATTTTTACGGTAAAAGGGGATTACCGTGGCCCGTCTTCGACTTCCCATCGCTGGAGAGTGGTGCACCATGGTACTGTTCCGTTTCAAATCCATGCACGCATTTCTAAAAGTCATACGGCACTGTTTTGCCATTTTGGACGGATGTTGCACCTTGCACCGTGGATGTTACACACTGTAGATATCGATTATTCGGACAGGCATAACTTCTGGCTCGTTTAGAGTTACGGGAGTGATAACCTGTCAAAACGAAGGCATCGAGGAGTTCTACAGCTTTGACAGCTTTCAACCATCAACGGATAGATTAATGCCCAAAAAGGACAACACGAATCTCAATCGGGTCTCGATGAGTTCTACGGCTTTGACAGCTTTCAACCATAATTGGATATATTAATGCCCAAAAAGGACAACCCGAATCTCAATCGGGTCTCGTAAGTTTTTTACCCTTCGTTTTTTTTGACACGTGGATTTTTACGGCAAAACGGGATTACCGTGGCTGGTCTTCGATTTACCATCGCTGGAGAGTGGTGCACCATGGTACTGTTCCGTTTCAAATCCATGCACGCATTTCGAAAAGTCGTACGGCACTGTTTCGCCATTTCGGACGGATGTTGCACCTCGCACCGTGGATGTTGCACCCTGTAGATATCGATTATTTGGACGAGCATAACTTCTGGCTCGTTTAGAGTTACGGGAGCCATAACCTGTCAAAACGAAGGCCTCGATGAGTTCTACGGCTTTGACAGCTTTCAGCCATCAACGGATAGATTAATGCCCAAAAAGGACAGACCGAATCTCAATCGGGTCTCGTAAGTTTTTTACCCTTCGCTTTTTCGGCACGTGGATTTTTACGGCAAAACGGGATTACCGTGGCCCGTCTTCGACTCCCCATCGCTGGAGAGTGGTGCACCATGGTACTGTTCCGTTTCAAATCCATGAACGCTTTTCTAAAAGTCGTACGGCACTGTTTCGCCATTTCGGACGGATGTTGCACCTTGCACGGTGGATGTTGCACCGTGTAGATATCGATTATTCGGACGGCCATAACTTCTAGCTCGTTTAGAGTTACGGGAGCCATAACCTGTCAAAACAAAGGCCTCGATGAGTTCTACGGCTTTGACAGCTTTCAGCCGTCAACGGATAGATTAATGCCCAAATAGGACAACCCGAATCTCAATCAGGTCTCGTAAGTTTTTTACCCCTCGTTTTTTCGACACCTGGATTTTTACGGTAAAACGGGATTACGGTGGCCCGTCTTCAACTTCCCATCGCTGAAGAGTGGTGCACCATGGTACTGTTCCGTTTCAAACCCATGCACGCATTTCTAAAGGTCGTACGGCACTGTTTCGCCATTTCGGATGGATGTTGCACCTTGCACCGTGGATGTTGCACCCTGTAGATATCGATTATTCGGATGGCCATAACTTCTGGCTCGTTTAGAGTTACGGGAGCCATAAACTGTCAAAACGAAGGCCTCGATGAGTTCTACGGTTTTGACAGCTTTCAGCCATCAACGGATAGATTAATGCCCAAAAAGGACAACCCGAATATCAATCGGGTCTCCTAAGTTTTTTACCCTTCGTTTTTTCGACACGTGGATTTTTACGGTAAAACGGGATTACCGTGGCCCATCTTCGACTTCCCATCGCTGAAGAGTGGTGCACTATGGTATTATTCCGTTTCAAATCCATGCACGCATTTCTAAAAGTCGTACGGCACCGTTTCTCCATTTCGGATGGATGTTGCACCTTGCAACGTGGATGTTGCACCCTGTAGATATCGATTATTCGGATGACCATAACTTCTGGCTCGTTTGGAGTTATGGGAGACATAACCTGTCAAAACGAAGCCCTCGATGAGTTCTACGGCTTTGACAGCTTTCAGCCGTAAACGGATAGATTAATGCCCAAATAGGACAACTCGAATCTCAATCGGGTCTCGTAAGTTTTTTACCCTTCGTTTTTTCGACACGTGGATTTTTACGGCAAAACGGGATTACCGTGGCTGGTCTTCGATTTACCATTGCTGGAGAGTGGTGCACCATGGTACTGTTCCATTTCAAATCCATGCACGCATTTCTAAACGTCGTACGGCACTGTGTCGCCATTTCGGACGGATGTTCCACCTTGCACCGTGGATGTTGCGCCCTGTAGATATCGATTATTCGGACGGCCATAACTTCTGGCTCGTTTAGAGTTACGGGAGCCATAACCTATCAAAACGAAGGCCTCGATGAGTTCTACGGCTTTGACAGCTTTCTGCCGTCAACGTTTAGATTAATGCCCAAAAAGGACAACCCGAATCTCAATCGGGTCTTGTAAGTTTTTTACCCTTCGTTTTTTCGACACGTGGATTTTAACGGTAAAACGGGATTACCGTGGCCCTTCTTCGACTTCCCATCGCTGTAGAGTGGTGCACCATGGTACTGTTCCATTTCAAATCCATGTACGCATTTCTAAAGGTCGTACGGCACTGTTTCGCCATTTCGGACGGATGTTGCACCTTGCACCGTGGATGTTGCACCCTGTAGATATCGATTATTCGGACGGCCATAACTTCTGGCTCGTTTAGAGTTACGGGAGCCATAACCTATCAAAACGAAGGCCTCGATGAGTTCTACGGCTTTGACAGCTTTCTGCCGTCAACGTTTAGATTAATGCCCAAAAAGGACAACCCGAATCTCAATCGGGTCTTGTAAGTTTTTTACCCTTCGTTTTTTCGACACGTGGATTTTAACGGTAAAACGGGATTACCGTGGCCCTTCTTCGACTTCCCATCGCTGTAGAGTGGTGCAGCATGGTACTGTTCTGTTTCAAATCCATGCACGCATTTCTAAAAGTCGTACGGCACTGTTTCGCCATTTCGGACGGATGTTGCACCTTGCACCGTGGATGTTGCACCCTGTAGATATCGATTATTCGGACGGCCATAACTTCTGGCTCGTTTAGAGTTACGGGAGCCATAACCTATCAAAACTAAGGCCTCGATGAGTTCTACGGCTTTGACAGCTTTCAGCCATCAATGGATATATTAATGCCCAAAAAGGACAACCCGAATCTCAATCGGGTCTCGTAAGTTTTTTACCCTTCGTTTTTTCGACACGTGCATTTTTACGGCAAAACGGGATTACCGTGGCTGGTCTTCGATTTACCATCGCTGGAGAGTGGTGCACCATGGTACTGTTCCATTTCAAATCCATGCACGCATTTCTAAAAGTCGTACGGCACTGTTTCGCCATTTCGGACGGATGTTGCACCTCGCACCGTGGATGTTGCACCCTGCATATATCGATTATTCGGACGGCCATAACTTCTGGCTCGTTTAGAGTTACGGGAGCCATAACCTGTCAAAACGAAGGCCTCGATGAGTTCTACGGCTTTGACAGCTTTCAGCCGTAAACGGATAGTTTAATGCCCAAAAAGGACAACCCGAATCTCTATTGGGTCTCGTAAGTTTTTTACCCTTCGTTTTTTCGAAACGTGGATTTTTGCGGTAAAACGGGATTACCGTGGCCCGTCTTCGACTTCCCATCGCTGGAGAGTGGTGCACCATGGTACTGTTCCGTTTCAAATCCATGCACACATTTCTAAAAGTCGTAGGGCACTGTTTCGCCATTTCGGACGGATGTTGCACCTTGCACCGTGGATGTTGCACCCCGTAGATATCGATTATGTGGACGGGAATAACATCTGGCTCGTTTAGAGTTACGTGAGCCGTAACCTGTCAAAACGAAGCCCTCGATGAGTTCTACGGCTTTGACAGCTTTCAGCCGTAAACGGATAGATTAATGCCCAAAAAGGACAACCCGAATCTCAATCGGGTCTCGTATGTTTTTTACCCTTCGTTTTTTCGACAAGTGGATTTTTACGGTAAAGCGGGATTACGGTGGCTAGTCTTCGATTTACCATCCCTGGAGAGTGGTGCACCATGGTACTGTTCCGTTTCAAATCCATGCACGTATTTCTAAAAGTGGTACGGCAATGTTTCGCCATTTCGGACGGATGTTGCACCTTGCACCGTGGATGTTGCACCGTGTAGATATCGATTATTCGGACGGCCATAACTTCTGGCTCGTTTAGAGTTACGGGAGCCGTAACCTGTCAAAACAAAGGCCTCGATGAGTTCTACGGCTTTGACAGCTTTCAGCCGTCAACGGATAGATTAATGCCCAAATAGGACAACCCGAATCTCAATCGGGTCTCGTAAGTTTTTTACCCCTCGTTTTTTCGACACTTGGATTTTTACGGTAAAACGGGATTACGGTGGCCCGTCTTCAACTTCCCATCGCTGAAGAGTGGTGCACCATGGTACTGTTCCGTTTCAAATCCATGCACGCATTTCTAAAGGTCGTACGGCACTGTTTCGCCATTTCGGATGGATGTTGCACCTTGCACCGTGGATGTTGCACCCTGTAGATATCGATTATTCGGATGGCCATAACTTCTGGCTCGTTTACAGTTACGGGAGCCATAACCTATCAAAACGAAGGCCTCGATGAGTTCTACGGCTTTGACAGCTTTCAGCCATCAACGGATAGATTAATGCCCAAAAAGGACAACCCGAATCTCAATCGGGTCTCCTAAGTTTTTTACCCTTCGTTTTTTCGACACGTGGATTTTTACGGTAAAATGGGATTACCGTGGCCCATCTTCGACTTCCCATCGCTGAAGAGTGGTGCACTATGGTATTATTCCATTTCAAATCCATGCACGCATTTCTAAAAGTCGTACGGCACTGTTTCTCCATTTCGGATGGATGTTGCACCTTGCAACATGGATGTTGCACCCTATAGATATCGATTATTCGGATGACCATAACTTCTGGCTCGTTTGGAGTTATGGGAGCCATAACCTGTCAAAACGAAGCCCTCGATGAGTTCTACGGCTTTGACAGCTTTCAGCCGTAAACGGATAGATTAATGCCCAAATAGGACAACTCGAATCTCAATCGGGTCTCGTAAGTTTTTTACCCTTCGTTTTTTCGACACGTGGATTTTTACGGCAAAACGGGATTACCATGGCTGGTCTTCGATTTACCATTGCTGGAGAGTGGTGCACCATGGTACTGTTCCATTTCAAATCCATGCACACATTTCTAAACGTCGTACGACACTGTTTCGCCATTTCGGACGGATGTTCCACCTTGCACCGTGGATGTTGCGCCCTGTAGATATCGATTATTCGGACGGCCATAACTTCTGGCTCGTTTAGAGTTACGATAGCCATAACCTATCAAAACGAAGGCCTCGATGAGTTCTACGGCTTTGACAGCTTTCTGCCGTCAACGTTTAGATTAATGCCCGAAAAGGACAACCCGAATCTCAATCGGGTCTTGTAAGTTTTTTACCCTTCGTTTTTTCGACACGTGGATTTTAACGGTAAAACGGGATTACCGTGGCCCTTCTTCGACTTCCCATCGCTGTAGAGTGGTGCACCATGGTACTGTTCCATTTCAAATCCATGTATGCATTTCTAAAGGTCGTACGGCACTGTTTCGCCATTTCGGACGGATGTTGCACCTTGCACCGTGGATGTTGCACCCTTTAGATATCGATTATTCGGACGGCCATAACTTCTGGCTCGTTTAGAGTTAAGGGAGCCATAACCTGTCAAAACGAAGGCCTCGATGATTTCTACGGCTTTGACGGCTTTCAGCCGTCAACGGATAGATTAATGCCCAAAAAGGACAACCCGAATCTCAATCGGGTCACGTTAGTTTTTTACCCTTCGTTTTTTTGACACGTGGATTTTTACGGCAAAACGGGATTACCGTGGCTGGTCTTCGATTTACCATCGCTGGAGAGTGGTGCAGCATGGTACTGTTCCGTTTCAAATCCATGCACGCATTTCTAAAAGTCGTACGGCACTGTTTCGCAATTTCGGACGGATGTTGCACCTTGCACCGTGGATGTTGCACCCTGTAGATATCGATTATTCGGACGGCCATAACTTCTGGCTCGTTTAGAGTTACGGGAGCCATAACCTATCAAAACTAAGGCCTCAATGAGTTCTACGGCTTTGACAGCTTTCAGCCATCAATGGATATATTAATGCCCAAAAAGGACAACTCGAATCTCAATCGGGTCTCGTAAGTTTTTTACCCTTCGTTTTTTCGACACGTGGATTTTTATGGCAAAACGGGATTACCGTGGCCAGTCTTCGATTTACCATCGCTGGAGAGTGGTGCACCATGGTACTGTTCCGTTTCAAATCCATGCACGCATTTCTAAAAGTCGTACGGCACTGTTTCTCCATTTCGGACGGATGTTGCACCTCGCACCGTGGATGTTGCACCCTGCATATATCGATTATTCGGACGGCCATAACTTCTGGCTTGTTTAGAGTTACGGGAGCCATAACCTGTCAAAACGAAGGCCTCGATGAGTTCTACGGCTTTGACAGCTTTCAGCCGTAAACGGATAGTTTAATGCCCAAAAAGGACAACCCGAATCTCTATTGGGTCTCGTAAGTTTTTTACCCTTCGTTTTTTCGACACGTGGATTTTTGCGGTAAAACGGGATTACCGTGGCCCGTCTTCGACTTCCCATCGCTGGAGAGTGGTGCACCATGGTACTGTTCCGTTTCAAATCCATGCACGCATTTCTAAAAGTCGTAGGGCACTGTTTCGCCATTTCGGACGGATGTTGCACCTTGCACCGTGGATGTTGCACCCCGTTGATATCGATTATGTGGACGGGAATAACATCTGGCTCGTTTAGAGTTACGTGAGCCATAACCTGTCAAAACGAAGGCCTCGATGAGTTCTATGGCTTTGATAGCTTTCAGCCGTCAACGGATATATTAATGCCCAAAAAGGACAACCCGAATCTCAATCGGGTCTCGTAAGTTTTTTACCCTTCGTTTTTACGACACATGGATTTTTACGGTAAAACGGGATTACGGTGGCCCGTCTTCGACTTCCCATCGCTGAGGAGTGGTGCACCATGGTACTGTTCCGTTTCAAATCCATGCACGCATTTCTAAAGGTCGTACGACACTGTTTCGCCATTTCGGACGGATGTTGCATCTTGCACCGTGGATGTTGCACCCTGTAGATATCGATTATTCGGACGACCATAACTTCTGGCTCGTTTAGAGTTACGGGAGCCATAACCTGTCAAAACGAAGGCCTCGATGAGTTATACGGCTTTGATGGCTTTCAGCCGTCAGTGGATAGATTAATGCCCAAAAAGGATAACCCGAATCTCAATCGGGTCTCGTAAGTTTTTTACCCTTCGTTTTTTCGACACGTGGATTTTTACGGTAAAACGGGATTACCGTGGCCCATCTTCGACTTCCCATCGCTGAAGAGTGGTGCAACATGGTATTATTCCGTTTCAAATCCATGCACGCATTTCTAAAAATCGTACGGCACTGTTTCTTCATTTCGGACGGATGTTGCACCTTGCACCGTGGATGTTGCACCCTGTAGATATCGATTATTCGGACGGCCATAACTTCTGGCTCGTTTAGAGTTACGGAGGCCATAACCTGTCAAAACAAAGGCCTCGATGATTTCTACGGCTTTGACCGTTTTCAGCCGTCAACGGATAGATTAATGCCCAAATAGGACAACCCGAATCTCAATCGGGTCTCGTAAGTTTTTTACCCTTCGCTTTTTCGACACATGGATTTTTACGGTAAAACGGGATTACGGTGGCCCGTCTTTGACTTCCCATCGCTGAAGAGTGGTGCACCATGGTACTGTTCCGTTTCAAATCCATGCACGCATTTCTAAAGGTCGTACGGCACTGTTTCGCCATTTCGGACGGATGTTGCACCTTGCACCGTGGATGTTGCACCCTGTAGATATCGATTATTCGGACGGCCATAACTTCTGGCTCATTTAGAGACACGGGAGCCATAACCTGTCAAAACGAAGGCCTCGATGAATTCTACGGCTTTCACAGCTTTCAGCCGTCAACGGATAGATTAATGCCCAAAAAGGACAACCCGAATCTCAATCGGGTCACGTAAGTTTTTTACCCTTCGTTTTTTCGACACGTGGATTTTTACGGCAAAACTGGATTACCGTGGCTGGTCTTCGATTTACCATCGCTGGAGAACGGTGCACCATGGTATTGTTCCGTTTCAAATCCATGCACGCATTTCTAAAAGTCGTACGGCACTGTTTTGCCATTTCGGACGGATGTTGCACCTTGCACCGTAGATGTTGCACCTTGCACCGTAGATGTTGCACCCTGTAGATATCGATTATTCGGACGGCCATAACTTCTGGCTCGTTTAGAGTTACGGGGGCCATAACCTATCAAAACGAAGGCCTCGATGAGTTCTACGGCTTTGACAGCTTTCAGCCATCAATGGATATATTAATGCCCAAAAAGGACAACCCGAATCTCAATCGGGTCTCGTAAGTTTTTTACCCTTCGTTTTTTCGACACGTGGATTTTTACGGCAAAACGGGATTACCGTAGCTGGTCTTCGATTTACCATCGTTGGAGAGTAGTGCACCATGGTACTGTTCCGTTTCAAATCCATGCACGCATTTCTAAAAGTCGTACGGCACTGTTTCGCCATTTCGGACGGATTTTGCCCCTCGCACCGTGGATGTTGCACCCTGTAGATATCGATTATTCGGACGGCCATAACTTCTGGCTCGTTTAAAGTTATGGGAGCCATAACCTGTCAAAACGAAGGCCTCGATGAGTTCTACGGCTTTGACAGCTTTCAGCCGTCAACGGATGGATTAATGCCCAAAAAGGACAACCCGAATTTCAATCGGGTCTCGTAAGTTTTTTACCCTTCGTTTTTTCGACACGTGGATTTTTACGGCAAAACGGGATTACCGTGGCTGGTCTTCGATTTACCATCGCTGGAGAGTGGTGCACCATGGTACTGTTACGTTTCAAATCCATGCACGCATTTCTAAAAGTCGTACGGCACTGTTTCGCCATTTCGGACGGATGTTGCACCTTGCACCGTGGATGTTGCACCCTGTAGATATCGATTATTCGGATGGCCATAACTTCTGGCTCGTTTAGAGTTACGGGAGCCATAACCTATCAAAACGAAGGCCTCGATGAGTTCTACGGCTTTGACAGCTTTCATCCATCAATGGATATATTAATGGCCAAAAAGGACAGCCCGAATCTCAATCGGGTCTCGTAAGTTTTTTACCCTTCGTTTTTTCGACACGTGGATTTTTACGGCAAAACGGGATTACCGTTGCTGGTCTTCGATTTACCATCGTTGGAGAGTAGTGCACCATGGTACTGTTCCGTTTCAAATCCATGCACGCATTTCTAAAAGTCGTACGGCACTGTTTCGCCATTTCAGACGGATGTTGCCCCTCGCACCGTGAATGTTGCACCCTGTAGATATCGATTATTCGGACGGCCATAACTTCTGGCTCGTTTAAAGTTACGGGAGCCATAACCTGTCAAAACGAAGGTCTCGATGAGTTCTACGGCTTTGACAGCTTTCAGCCGTCAATGGATAGATTAATGCCCAAAAAGGACAACCCGAATTTCAATCGGGTCTCGTAAGTTTTTTACCCTTCGTTTTTTCGACACGTGGATTTTTACGGCAAAACGGGATTACCGTGGCTGGTCTTCGATTTACCATCGCTGGAGAGTGGTGCACCATGGTACTGTTACGTTTCAAATCCATGCACGCATTTCTAAAAGTCGTACGGCACTGTTTCGCCATTTCGGACGGATGTTGCACCTCGCACCGTGGATGCTGCACCCTGTAGATATCGATTATTCGGACGGCCATAACTTCTGGCTCGTTTAGAGTTACGGGAGCCATAACCTATCAAAACGAAGGCCTCGATGAGTTCTACGGCTTTGACAGCTTTCAGCCATCAATGGATATATTAATGCCCAAAAAGGACAACCCGAATCTCAATCGGGTCTCGTAAGTTTTTTACCCTTCGTTTTTTCGACACGTGGATTTTTACGGCAAAACTGGATTACCGTAGCTGGTCTTCGATTTACCATCGTTGGAGAGTAGTGCACCATGGTACTGTTCCGTTTCAAATCCATGCACGCATTTCTAAAAGTCGTACGACACTGTTTCGCCATTTCGGATGGATGTTGCACCTCGCACCGTGGATGCTGCACCCTGTAGATATCGATTATTCGGACGGCTATAACTTCTGGCTCGTTTAGAGTTACGGGAGCCATAACCTATCAAAACGAAGGCTTCGATGAGTTCTACGGCTTTGACAGCTTTCAGCCGTCAACGGATAGATTAATGCCCAAAAAGGACAACCCGAATCTCAATCCGGTCTCGTAAGTTTTTTACCCTTCGTTTTTTCGACACGTGGATTTTTACGGTAAAACGGGATTACCGTGGCCCTCCTTCAACTTCCCATCGCTGGAGAGTGGTGCACCATGGTACTGTTCCGTTTCAAATCCATGCACGCATTTCTAAAAGTCGTACGGCACTGTTTCGCCATTTCGGACGGATGTTGCACCTTGCACCGTGGATGTTGCACCCTGTAGATATCGATTATTCGGACGGCCATAACTTCTGGCTCGTTTAGAGTTACTTGAGCCATAACCTGTCAAAAAAAAGCCCTCGATGAGTTCTATGGCTTTGACAGCTTTCAGCAGTCAACGGATAGATTAATGCCCAAATAGGACAACCCGAATCTCAATCGGGTCTCGTAAGTTTTTTACCCTTCGTTTTTTCGACACATGGATTTTTACGGTAAAACGGGATTACGATGGCCCGTCTTCGACTTCCCATCGCTGAAGGGTGGTGCACCATGGTATTGTTCCGTTTCAAATCCATGCATGCATTTCTAAAGGTCGTACGGCACTGTTACGCCATTTCGGACGGATGTTGCACCTTGCACCGTGGATGTTGCACCCTGTAGATATCGATTATTCGGACGGCCATAACTTCTGGCTCGTTTAGAGTTACGGGAGCCATAACCTGTCAAAACGAAGGCCTCGATGAGTTCTATGGCTTACACAGCTTTCAGCCGTCAACGGATAGATTAATGCCCAAAAAGGACAACCCGAATCTCAATCGGGTCACGTAAGTTTTTTACCCTTCGTTTTTTCGACACGTGGATTTTTACGGCAAAACGGGATTACCGTGGCTGGTCTTCGATTTACCATCGCTGGAGAGTGGTGCACCATGGTACTGTTCCGTTTCAAATCCATGCACGCATTTCTAAAAGTCGTACGACACCGTTTCTCCATTTCGGACGGATGTTGCACCTTGCACCGTGGATGTTGCACCCTGTAGATATCGATTATTCGGACGGCCATAACTACTGGCTCGTTTAGAATTACGGGAGCCATAACCTATCAAAACGAAGGCCTCGATGAGTTCTACGGCTTTGACAGCTTTTAGCCATCAACGGATATATTAATGCCCAAAAAGGGCAACCCGAATCTCAATCGGGTCTCATAAGTTTTTTACCCTTCGTTTTTTCGACACGTGGATTTTTACGGCAAAACGGGGTTACCGTGGCTGGTCTTTGATTTACCATCGCTGGAGAGTGATGCACCATGGTACTTTTCCGTTTCAAATCCATGCACGCATTTCTAAAAGTAGTACGACACTGTTTCGCCATTTCGGACGGATGTTGCACCTCGCACCGTGGATGTTGCACCCTGTAGATATCGATTATTCGGACGGCCATAACTTCTGGCTCGTTTAGAGTTACAGAAGCCATAACCAGTCAAAACAAAGGCCTCGATGAGTTCTATGGCTTTGACAGCTTTCAGCCATCAACGGATAGATAAATGCCGAAAAAGGACAACCCGAATCTCAATCGGGTCTTGTAAGTTTTTTACCCGTCGTTTTTTTGACACATAGATTTTTACGGTAAAACAGGATTACCGTGGCCCGTCTTCGACTTCCCATCGCTGGAGAGTGGTGCACCAAGTGTACTGTTCTGTTTCAAATCCACGCACGCATTTCTAAAAGTCGTACGGCACTGTTTCGCCATTTCGGACGGATGTTGCACCTTGCACCGTGGATGTTGCACCCTGTAGATATCGATTATTCGGACGGCCATAACTTCTAGCTCGTTTAAAGTTACGGAAGCCATAACCTGTCAAAACAAAGGCCTCAATGAGTTCTACGGCTTTGATAGCTTTTAGCCGTCAACGGATAGATTAATGCCCAAATAGGACAACCCGAATCTCGATCGGGTCTCGTAAGTTTTTTACGCTTCGTTTTTCGACACATGGATTTTTACGGTAAAACGGGATTACGGTGGCCCGTCTTCGACTTCCCATCGCTGAAGAGTGGTGCACCATGGTACTGTTCCGTTTCAAATCCGTGCACGCATTTCTAAAGGTCGTACGACACTGTTTCGCCATTTCGGACGGATGTTGCACCTTGCACCGTGGATGTTGCACCCTGTACATATCGATTATTCGGACGGCCATAACTTCTGGCTCGTTGAGAGTTACGGGAGCCATAACCTATCAAAATGAAGGCCTCGATGAGTTCTACGGCGTTTACAGCTTTCAACCGTCAACGGATAGATTAATGCCCAAAAAGGACAACCCGAATCTCAATCGGGTCTCGTAAGTTTTTTACCCTTCGTTTTTTCGACACATGGATTTTTACGGTAAAACGGGATTACCGTGGCCCATCTTCGACTTCCCATCGCTGAAGAGTGGTGCACCATGGTATTATTCCGTTTCAAATCCATGCACGCATTTCTAAAAGTCGTACGACACTGTTTCTCCATTTCGGGCGGATGTTGCACCTTGCACCGTGGATGTTGCACCCTGTAGATATCGATTATTCGGACGGCCATAACTTCTGGCTCATTTAGAGCTACGGGAGCCATAACCTGTCAAAACGAATGCCTCGATGAGTTCTACCGCTTTGACAGCTTTCAGCCAACAGTGGATAGATTAATGCCCAAAAAGGACAACCCGAATCTCAATCGGGTCTCGTAAGTTTTTTACCCTTCGTTTTTTCGACACGTGGATTTTTACGGTAAAACGGGATTACCGTGGCCCATCTTCGACTTCCCATCGCTGAAGAGTGGTGCACCATGGTATTATTCCGTTTCAAATCCGTGCACGCATTTCTAAAAGTCGTACGGCACTGTTTCTTCATTTCGGATGGATGTTGCACCTTGCACCGTGGATGTTGCACCCTGTAGATATCGATTATTCGGACGGCCATAACTTCTGGCTCGTTTAGAGTTATGGGAGCCATAACCTGTCAAAACGAAGGCCTCGATGAGTTCTACGGCTTTGACGGCTTTCAGCCGTAAACGGATAGATTAATGCCCAAAAAGGACAACCCGAATCTCAATCGGGTCATGTAAGTTTTTTGCCCTTCGTTTTTTCGACGCGTGGATTTTTACGGCAAAACGGGATTACCGTGGCAGGTCTTCGATTTACCATCGCTGGAGAGTGGTGCACCATGGTACTGTTCCGTTTCAAATCCATGCACGCATTTCTAAAAGTCGTACGGCGTTGTTTCGCCATTTCGGACGGATGTTGCACCTTGCACCGTGGATGTTGCACCATGTAGATATCGATTATTCGGACGGCCATAGCTTCTGGCTCGTTTAGAGTTACGGAAGCCATAACCTATCAAAACAAAGGCCTTGATGAGTTCTACAGCTTTGACAGCTTTCATCCATCAACGGATATACTAATGCCCAAAAAGGACAACCCGAATCTCAATCGGGTCTCGTAAGTTTTTTACCCTTCGTTTTTTCGAGACATGGATTTTTACGGTAAAACGGGATTACGGGGGCCCGTCTTCGACTTCCCATCGCTGAAGAGTGGTGCACCATGGTACTGTTCCGTTTCAAATCCATGCACGCATTTCTAAAGGTCGTACGGCACTGTTTCGCCATTTCGGACGGATGTTGCACCTTGCACCGTGGATGTTGCACCCTGTAGATATCGATTATTCGGACGGCCATAACTTCTGGCTCGTTTAGAGTTATGGGAGCCATAACCTGTCAAAACGAAGGCCTCGATGAGTTCTACGGCTTTGATAGCTTTTAGCCGTCGACGGATAGATTAATGCCGTCAACGCATTTCTAAAAGCCGTACGGCACAGTTTCTCCATTTCGGACGGATGTTGCACCTTGCACCGTGGATGTTGCACCCTGTAGATATCGATTATTCGGACGGCCATAACTTCTGGCTCGTTTAGAGTTACGGGAGCCATAACCTGTCAAAACGAAGGCCTCGATGAGTTCTACAGCTTTGATAGCTTTTAGCCGTCAACGGATAGATTAATGCCGTTAACGCATTTCTAAAAGCCATACGACACAGTTTCTCCATTTGGGACGGATGTTGCACCTTGCACCGTGGATGTTGCACCCTGTAGATATCGATTATTCGGACGGCCATAACTTCTGGCTCGTTTAAAGTTCGAGAGCCATAACCTGTCAAAACGAAGGCCTCGATGAGTTCTACGGCTTTGACAGCTTTCAGCCGTCAACGGATAGATTAATGCCCAAAAAGGAAAACCCGAATCTCAATCGGGGCTCATAAGTTTTTTACCCTTCGTTTTTTCGACACGTGGATTTTTACGGTAAAACGGGACTACCGTGGCCCGTCTTCGACTTCCCATCGCTGGAGAGTGGTGCACCATGGTACTATTCCGTTTCAAATCCATGCACGCATTTCTAAAAGTCATACGGCACTGTTTCGTCATTTCGGACGGATGTTGCACCTTGCACCGTGGATGTTGCACCCTGTAGATATCGATTATTCGGACGGCCATAACTTCTGGCTCGTTTAGAGTTACGGGAGCCATAACCTGTCAAAATGAAGACCTCGATGAGTTCTACGGCTTTGATAGCTTTCAGCCGTCAACAGATAGATTAATGCCCAAAAAGGACAACCTGAATCTCAATCGGGTCTCGTAAGTTTTTTACCCTTCGTTTTTTCGACACGTGGATTTTTACGGTAAAACGGGATTACGGTGGCTGGTCTTCGATTTACCATCGCTGGAGAGTGGTGCACCATGGTACTGTTCTGTTTCAAATCCATGCATGCATTTCTAAAAGTCGTACGACACTGTTTTGCCATTTCGGACGGATGTTGCACCTTGCACCGTGGATGTTGCACCCTGTAGATATCGATTATTCGAACGACCATAACTTTTGGCTCGTTTATAGTTACGGGAGCCATAACATGTCAAAACGAAGGCCTCGATGAGTTCTACGGTTTTGACAGCTTTCAGCCGTCAACGGATAGATTAATGCCCAAAAAGGACAACCTGAATCTCAATCGGGTCTCGTAAGTTTTTTACCCTTCGTTTTTTTGACACGTGGATTTTTACGGTAAAACGGGATTACCGTGGCCCGTCTTCGACTTTCCATCGCTGAAGAGTGGTGCACCATGGTACTGTTCCGTTTCAAATCCATGCACGCATTTCTAAAAGTCGTACGACACTGTTTCGCCATTTCGGACGGATGTTGCACCTTGCACCGTGGATGTTGCACCCTGTAGATATCGATTATTCGGACGGCCATAACTTCTGGCTCGTTAAGAGTTACGGGAGCCATAACCTGTCAAAACGAAGGCCTCGATGAGTTCTACGGCTTTGACAGCTTTCAGCCATCAACGAATAGATTAATGCCCAAAAAGGACAACCCGAATCTCAATCGGGTCTCGTAAGTTTTTTACCCTTCGTTTTTTTGACACATGGATTTTTGCGGCAATACGGGATTACGGTGGCTGGTCTTCGATTTACCATTGCTGGAGAGTGGTGCACCATGGTACTTTTCCGTTTCAAATCCATGCACGCATTTCTAAAAGCCGTACGGCACTGTTTCGCCATGTCGGACGGATGTTGCACCTTGCACCGTGGTTGTTGCACCCTGTAGATATCGATTATTCGGACGGCCATAACTTCTGGCTCGTTTAGAGTTCGGGAGCCATAACCTATCAAAACGAAGGCCTTGATGAGTTTTACGGTTTCGACAGCTTTCAGCCGTCAACGGATAGATTAATGCCCAAAAAGGACAACCCGAATCTCAATCGGGTCTCGTAAGTTTTTTACCCTTCGTTTTTTCGACACGTGGATTTTTACGGTAAAACGGGACTACCTTGGCCCGTCTACGACTTGCCATCGCTGGAGAGTGGTGCACCATGGTACTTTTCCATTTCAAATCCATGCATGCATTTCTTAAAGTCATACGGCACTGTTTCGCCATTTCGGACGGATGTTGCACCTTGCACCGTGGATGTTGCACCCTGTAGATATCGATTATTCGGACGGCCATAACTTCTGGCTCGTTTAGAGTTACGGGAGCCATAACCTGTCAAAACGAAAACCTCGACGAGTTCTACGGCTTTGACAGCTTTCAGCCGTCAACGGATAGATTAATGCTCAAAAAAGACAACCCGAATCTCAATCGGGTCTCGTAAGTTTTTTACCCTTTGTTTTTTCGACACGTGGATTTTTACGGTAAAACGGGATTACCATGGCCCGTCTTCAACTTCCCATCGCTGGAGAGTGGTGCACCATGGTACTGTTCCATTTCAAATCCATGCACGCATTTCTAAAAGTCGTACGGCACTGTTTCGCCATGTCGGACGGATGTTGCACCTTGCACCGTGGATGTTGCACCCTGTAGATATCGATTATTCGGACGGCCATAACTTCTGGCTCGTTAAGAGTTACGAGAGCCATAACATGTCAAATCGAAGGCCTCGATGAGTTCTATGGCTTTGAAAGCTTTCAGTCGTCAACGGATAGATTAATGCCCAAAAAGGTCAACCCGAATCTCAATCGGGTCTTGTAAGTTTTTTACCCTTCGTTTTTTCGACACATGGATTTTTACGGCAAAATGGGATTTTGGTAGCTGGTCTTCGATTTACCATCGCTGGAGAGTGGTGCACTATGGTACTGTTCCGTTTCAAATCCATGCACGCATTTCTAAAAGTCGTACGACACTGTTTCGCCATGTCGGACGGATGTTGCACCTTGCACCGTGGATGTTGCACACTGTAGATATCGATTATTCGGACGACCATAACTTCTGGCTCGTTGAGAGGTACGGGAGCCATAACCTGTCAAAACGAAGGCCTCGATGAGTTCTACGACTTTGACAGCTTTCAGCCGTCAACGGATAGATTAATGCCCAAAAAGGTCAACCCGAATCTCAATCGGGTCTTGTAAGTTTTTTACCCTTCGTTTTTTCGACACATGGATTTTTACGGCAAAATGGGATTTTGGTAGCTGGTCTTCGATTTACCATCGCTGGAGAGTGGTGCACTATGGTACTGTTCCGTTTCAAATCCATGCACGCATTTCTAAAAGTCGTACGACACTGTTTCGCCATGTCGGACGGATGTTGCACCTTGCACCGTGGATGTTGCACACTGTAGATATCGATTATTCGGACGACCATAACTTCTGGCTCGTTGAGAGGTACGGGAGCCATAACCTGTCAAAACGAAGGCCTCGATGAGTTCTACGACTTTGACAGCTTTCAGCCGTCAACGAATAGATTAATGCCAAAAAGGACAACCCAAATCTCAATCGGGTCTCGTAAGTTTTTTACCCTTTGTTTTTTTGACACGTGGATTTTTACGATAAAACGGGACTGCCGTGGCCCGTCTTCGACTTCCCATCGCTGAAGAGTGATGCACCATGGTACTGTTACGTTTCAAATCCATGCACACATTTCTAAAAGTCGTACGGCACTGTTTCTCAATTTCGGACGGATGTTGCACCTTGCACCGTGGATGTTGCACCCTGTAGATATCGATTATTCGGACGGCCATAACTTCTGGCTCGTTTAGAGTTGCTGGAGCCATAACCTGTCAAAACGAAGGTCTCGATGAATTCTATGGCTTTGATAGCTTTCAGCCATCAACGGATAGATTAATTCCCAAAAAGGACAACCCGAATCTCAATCGGGACTCTTAAGTTTTTACCCTTCGTTTTTTCGACACGTGGATTTTTACGGTAAAACGGGATTACGGTGGCTGGTCTTCGATTTAACATCGCTGGAGAGTGGTGCACCATGGTACTGTTCCGTTTCAAACCCAAGTACGCATTTCTGAAAGTCGTACTGCACTGTTTCTCCATTTTGGACGGATGTTGCACCTTGCACCGTGGATGTTGCACCCTGTAGATATCGATTATTCGGATGGCCATAACTTCTGGCTCGTTTAGAGTTACGGGAGGCATAACATGTCAAAGCAAAGGCCTCGATGAGTTCTACGGTTTTGATAGCTTTCAGCCGTCAATGGATAGATTAATGCCCAAAAAGGACAACCCGAATCTCAATCGGGTCTCGTAAGTTTTTTACCCTTCGTTTTTTCGACACGTGGATTTTTACGGCAAAACGGGATTACGGTGGCTGGTCTTCGATTTACCATCGCTGGAGAGTGGTGCACCATGGTACTATTCCGTTTCAAATCCATGCACGCATTTCTAAAAGCCGTACGGCACTGTTTCGCCATGTCGGACGGTTTTTGCACCTTGCACCGTGGATGTTGCACCCTGTAGATATCGATTATTCGGACGGCCATAACTTCTGGCTCGTTAAGACTTACGGGAGACATAACCTGTCAAAACGAAGGCCTCGATGATTTCTACGGCTTTGACAGCTTTCAGCCGTCAACGGATAGATTAATACTCAAAAAGGACAACCCGAATCTCAATCGGATCTCGTAAGTTTTTTACCCTTCGTTTTTTCGACACGTGGATTTTTACGGTAAAACGGGATTACCGTGGCACGTCTTCGACTTCCCATCGCTGAAGAGTGATGCACCATGGTACTGTTCCGTTTCAAATCCATGCATGCATTTCTAAAAGCCGTACGGCACTGTTTCTCCATTTCGGACGGATGTTGCACCATGCACCGTGGATGTTGCACCCTGTAGATATCGATTATTCGGACGGCCATAACTTCTGGCTCGTTTAGAGTTCGGGAGCCATAACCTGTCAAAACGAAGGCCTCGATGAGTTCTACGGCTTTGATAGCTTTTAGCTGTCAACGGATAGATTAATACCCAAAAAAGGACAACCCGAACCTCAATCGGGTCTCGTAAGTTTTTTACCCTTCGTTTTTTCGACACGTGGATTTTTACGGTAAAACGGGACTACCGTGGCCCGTCTTCGACTTCCCATCGCTGGAGAGTGGTGCACCATGGTACTGCTCCGTTTCATATCCATGCACGCATTTCTAAAAGTCATACGGCACTGTTTCGCCATTTCGGACGGATGTTGCACCTTGCACCGTGGATGTTGCACCCTGTAGATATCGATTATTAGGAAGGCCATAACTTCTGGCTCATTTAGAGTTGCGGGAACCATAACCTGTCAAAACGAAGACCTCGATGAGTTCTACGGCTTTGACAGCTTTCAGCTGTCAACAGATAGATTAATGCCCAAAAAGGACAAACTGAATCTCAATCGGGTCTCGTAAGTTTTTTACCCTTCGTTTTTCGACACGTGGATTTTTACGGTAAAACGGGATTACGGTGGCTGGTCTTCGATTTACCATCGCTGGAGAGTGGTGCACCATGGTACTGTTCCGTTTCAAATCCATGCATGCATTTCTAAAAGTCGTACGGCACTGTTTCGCCATTTCGCACGGATGTTGCACCTTGCACCGTGGATGTTGCACCCTGTAGATATCGATTATTCGGACGGCCATAACTTCTGGCTCGTTTAGAGCTACGGGAGCCATAACCTGTCAAAACGAAGGCCTCGATGAGTTCTACGGCTTTGAAAGCTTTCAGCCGTCAACGGATAGATTAATGTCCAAAAAGGACAACCCGAATCTCAATCGGGTCTCGTAAGTTTTTTACCCTTCGTTTTTTCGACCCGTGGATTTTTGCGGCAATACAGGATTATGGTGGCTGGTCTTCGATTTACCATTGCCGGAGAGTGGTGCACCATGGTACTGTTCCCTTTCAAATCCATGCACGCATTTCTAAAAGTCGTACGACACTGTTTCTCCATGTCGGACGGATGTTGCACCTTGCACCGTGGATGTTGCACCCTGTAGATATCGATTATTCGGACGACCATAACTTCTGGCTCGTATGGAGTTCGGGAGCCATTAGCTGTCAAAACGAAGGCCATGATGAGTTTTACGGCTTTGACAGCTTTCAGCCGTCAATGGATAGATTAATGCCCAAAAAAGACAACCCGAATCTCAATCGGGTCTCGTAAGTTTTTTACCCTTCGTTTTTTCGACACGTGGATTTTTACGGCAAAACGGGACTACCATGGCCCGTCTACGACTTCCCATTGCCGGAGAGTGGTACACCATGGTACTGTTCCGTTTGAAATCCATGCACGCATTTCTTAAAGTCATACGGCACTGTTTCGCCATTTCGGACGGATGTTGCACCTTGCACCAAGGATGTTGCACCCTATAGATATCGATTATTCGGACGGCAATAACTTCTGGCTCGTTTAGAGTTACGGGAGCCATAACCTGTCAAAATGAAGACCTCGATGAGTTCTACGGCTTTGATAGCTTTCAGCCGTCAACAAATAGATTAATGCCCAAAAAGGACAACCCGAATCTCAATCGGGTCTCGTAAGTTTTTTACTCTTCGTTTTTTCGACACGTGGATTTTTACGGAAAAACGGGATTACCGTGGCTGGTCTTCGATTTACCATCGCTGGAGAGTGGTGCACCATGGTACTGTTACGTTTCAAATCCATGCACGCATTTTTAAAAATCGTACGGCACTGTTTCGCCATTTCGGACGGATGTTGCACCTCGCACCGTGGATGCTGCACCCTGTAGATATCGATTATTCGGACGGCCATAACTTCTGCCTCGTTTAGAGTTACGGGAGCCATAACCTGTCAAAACGAAGGCCTCGATGAGTTCTACGTTTTTGACAGCTTGCAGCCGTCAACGGATAGATTAATGCCCAAAAAGGACAACCCGAATCTCAATCGGGTCTCGTAAGTTTTTTACCCTTCGTGTTTTTGACACGTGGATTTTTACGGTAAAACGGGATTATCGTGGCCCGTCTTCGACTTCCCATCGCTGAAGAGTGGTGCACCATGGTACTGTTCCGTTTCAAATCCATGCACGCATTTCTAAAAGACGTACGACACTGTTTCGCCATTTCGGACAGATGTTGCACCTTGCACCGTGGATGTTGCACCCTGTAGATATCGATTATTCGGACGGCCATAACTTCTGGCTCGTTTAGAGTTACGGGAGGCATAACCTGTCAAAACGAAGGCCTCGATAAGTTCTACGGCTTTGACAGCTTTCAGCCATCAACGGATAGATTAATGCCCAAAAAGGACAACCCGAATCTCAATCGGGTCTCGTAAGTTTTTTACCTTCGTTTTTTCGACACGTGGATTTTTGCGGCAATACGGGATTACGGTGGCTGGTCTTCGATTTACCATCACTGGAGAGTGGTGCACCATGGTACTGTTCCATTTCAAATCCATGTACGCATTTCTAAAAGTCGTACGGTACTGTTTCGCCATGTCGGATGGATGTTGCACCTTGCACCGTGGATGTTGCACCCTATAGATATCGATTATTCGGACGGCCATAACTTCTGGCTAGTTAAGAGTTACGGGAGCCATAACCTGTCAAAACGAAGGCCTCGATGAGTTCTACGGTTTTGATAGCTTTCAGCCGTCAACGGATAGATTAATGCCCAAAAAGGACAACCCGAATCTCAATCGGGTCTCGTAAGTTTTTTACCCTTCGTTTTTCCGACACGTGTATTTTTACGGTAAAACGGGATTACCGTGGCCCGTCTTCGACTTCCCATCGCTGAAGAGTGGTGCACCATGGTACTGTTTCGTTTCAAATCCATGCACGCATTTCTAAAAGTCGTACGACACTGTTTTGCCATTTCAGACGGATGTTGCACCTTGCACCGTGGATGTTGCACCCTGTAGATATCGATTATTCGGACGGCCATAACTTCTGGCTCGTTCAGAGTTACGGGAGCCATAACCTATCAAAATGAAGGCCTCGATGAGTTCTACGGCGTTTATAGCTTTCAACCGTCAACGGATAGATTAATGCCCAAAAGGGACAACCCGAATCTCAATCGGGTCTCGTAAGTTTTTTACCCTTCGTTTTTTCGACACGTGGATTTTTACGGTAAAACGGGATTACCGTGGCCGTCTTCGACTTCCCATCGCTGGAGAGTGGTGCACCATGGTTATGTGCCGTTTCAAATCCATGCACGCATTTCTAAAAGTCATACGGCACTGTTTTGCCATTTCGGACGGATGTTGCACCTTGCACCGTGGATGTTGCACCCTGTAGATATCGATTATTCGGACGGGAATAACTTCTGGCTCGTTTAGAGTTACGGGAGCCATAACCTGTCAAAACGAAGTCCTCGATGAGTTCTACGGCTTTGATAGCTTTCAGCCATCAACGGATATATTAATGCCCAAAAAGGACAAACCGAATCTCAATCGGGTCTCGTAAGTTTTTTACCCTTCGTTTTTTCGACACGTGGATTTTTACGGCAAAACGGGATTACCGTGGCTGGTCTTCGATTTACCATCGCTGGATTCCGTTTCAAATCCATGCACGCATTTCTAAAAGCCGTACGACACTGTTTCGCCATTTCGGACGGATGTTGCACCTTGCACGTGGATGTTGCACCCTGTAGATATCGATTATTCGGACGGCTATAACTTCTTATTCGTTTAGAGTTACACGAGCCATAACCTGTCAAAATGAAGGCCTCGATGAGTTCTACGGCTTTGACTGCTTCAGCCGTCAACGGATAGATTAATGCCCAAAATGGACAATCCGAATCTCAATCAGGTCTCGTAAGTTTTTACCCTTCGTTTTTTCGACACGTGGATTTTTACGGTAAAACGGGATTACCGTGGCCCGTCTCCGACTTCCCATCGCTGGAGAGTGGTGCACCATGGTACTGTTCCGTTTCAAATCCATGCACGCATTTCTAAAAGTCGTACGGCACTGTTTCTCCATTTCGGACGGATGTTGCACCTTGCACCGTGGATGTTGCACCCTGTAGATATCGATTATTCGGACGGCCATAACTTCTGGCTCGTTTAGAGTTACGGGAGCCATGACCTGTCAAAATGAAGGCCTCGATGAGTTCTATGGCTTTGAAAGCTTTCAGCCGTCAACGGATAGATTAATGCCCAAAAGGAGAACCCGAATCTCAATCGGGTCTCGTAAGTTTTTTACCCTTCGTTTTTTCGACACGTGGATTTTTACAGCAAAATGGGATTACGTTGACTGGTCTTCGATTTACCATCGCTGGAGAGTAATGTACTATGGTACTGTTACGTTTCAAATCCATGCACGCATTTCTAAAAGTCGTACGACACCGTTTCGCAATGTCGGACGCATATTGCACCTTGCACCGTGGATGTTGCACCCTTTAGATATCGATTATTCGGACGGCCATAACTTCTGGCTCGTTTAGAGTTACGGGAGCCATAACCTATCAAAACGAAGGCCTCGATGAGTTCTACGGCTTTGACAGCTTTCAGCCGTCAATGGATAGATTAATGCCCAAAAAGGACAACCCGAATCTCAATCGGGTCTCGTAAGTTTTTTGCCCTTCGTTTTTTTTGACACGTGGATTTTTACGGTAAAACGGGACTACCATGGCCCGTCTTCGACTTCCCATCGCTGAAGAGTGATGCACCATGGTACTGTTCCGTTTCAAATCCATGCAGGCATTTCTAAAAGTCGTACTGCACTGTTTCTCCATTTCGGACGGATATTGCACCTTGCACCGTGGATGTTGCACCCTGTAGATATCGATTATTCGGACGGCCATAATTTCTGGCTCGTTTAGAGTTACTGGATCCATAACCTGTCAAAACGAAGGTATCGATGAGTTCTACGGCTTTGACAGCTTTCAGCCATCAATGGATAGATTAATTCCCAAAAAGGACAACCCGAATCTTAATCGGGTCTCGTAAGTTTTTTACCCTTCATTTTTTCGACATGTGGATTTTTACGGTAAAACGGGATTACCGTGGCCCGTCTTCGACTTCCCATCGCTGTAGAGTGGTGCACCATGGTAATGTTCCGTTTCAAATCCATGCACGCATTTCTAAAAGTCGTACGGCACTGTTTCGCCATTTCGGACGGAAGTTGCACCTTGCACCGTGGATGTTGCACCCTGTAGATATCGATTATTCGGACGGCCATAACTTCTGGCTCGTTTAGAGTTACGGAAGCCATAACCTATCAAAACGAAGTCCTCGATGAGTTCTATGGCTTTGGCAGCTTTCAGCCGTCAACGGATAGATTAATGCCCAAAAAGGACAACCCGAATCTCAATCGGGTCTCGTAAGTTTTTTACCCTTCGGTTTTTCGACACGTGGATTTTTGCGGCAATACGGGATTACGGTGGCTGGTCTTCGATTTACCATCGCTGGAGAGTGGTGCACCATGGTACTGTTCCGTTTCATATCCATGCATGCATTTCTAAAAGTCGTACGGCACTGTTTCTCCATGTCGGACGGATGTTGCACCTTGCACCGTGGATGTTGCACCCTGTAGATATCGATTATTCGGACGGCCATAACTTCTGGCTCGTTAAGAGTTACGGGAGCCATAACCTGTCAAAATGAAGGCCTCGATGAGTTCTACGGTTTTGATAGCTTTCAGCCGTCAACGGATAGATTAATGCCCAAAAAGGACAACCCGAATCTCAATCGGGTCTCGTAAGTTTTTTACACTTCGTTTTTTCGACACGTGGATTTTTACGGTAAAACGGGATTACCCTGGCCCGTCTTCGACTTCCCATTGTTGAAGAGTGATGCACCATGGTACTGTTCCGTTTCAAATCCATGCACGCATTTCTAAAAGCCGTACGGCACTGTTTCTCCATTTCGGACGGATGTTGCACCTTGCACCGTGGATGTTGCACCCTGTAGATATCGATTATTCGGACGGCCATAACTTCTGGCTCGTTTAGAGTTCGGGAGCCATAACCTGTCAAAACGAAGGCCTCGATGAGTTCTACGGCTTTAACAGCTTTCAGCCGTCAACGGATAGATTAGTGCCCAAAAAGGACAACCCGAATCTCAATCGGGTCTCGTAAGTATTTTACCCTTCGTTTTTTCGACACGTGGATTTTTACGGTAAAACGGGACTACCGTGGCCCGTCTTCGACTTCCCATCGCTGGAGAGTGGTGCACCATGGTACTGTTCCGTTTCAAATCCATGCACGCATTTCTAAAAGTCATATGGCACTGTTTTGCCATTTCGGACGGATGTTGCACCTTGCACCGTGGATGTTGCACCCTGTAGATATCGATTATTCGGACGGCCATAACTTCTGGCTAGTTTAGAGTTACGGGAGCCATAACCTGTCAAAACGATGACCTCGATGAGTTCTACGGCTTTGACAGCTTTCAGCTGTCAACAGATAGATTAATGCCCAAAAAGGACAACCCGAATCTCAATCGGGTCTCGTAAGTTTTTTACCCTTCGTTTTTTCGACACGTGGATTTTTACGGTAAAACGGGATCACGGTGGCTGGTCTTCGATTTACCATCGCTGGAGAGTGGTGCACCATGGTACTATTCCATTTCAAATCCATGCATGCATTTCTAAAAGTCGTACGGCACTGTTTTGCCATTTCTGACGGATGTTGCACCTTGCACCGTGGATGTTGCACCCTGTAGATATCGATTATTCGGACGGCCATAACTTCTGGCTCGTTTAGAGTTACCGGAGCCATAACCTGCCAAAACGAAGGCCTCGATGAGTTCTACGGCTTTGACAGCTTTCAGCCGTCAACGGATAGATTAGTGCCCAAAAAGGACAACCCGAATCTCAATCGGGTCTCGTAAGTTTTTTACCCTTCGTTTTTTTGACACGTGGATTTTTACGGTAAAACGGGATTACCGTGGCCCGTCTTCGACTTCACATCGCTGAAGAGTGGTTCACCATGGTACTGTTCCATTTCAAATCCATGCACGCATTTCTAAAAGTCGTACGGCACTGTTTCACCATTTCGGACGGATGTTGCACCTTGCACCGTGGATGTTGCACCCTGTAGATATCGATTATTCGGACGACCATAACTTCTGGCTCGTTTAGAGTTACGGGAGACATTACCTGTCAAAACGAAGGCATCGATGAGTTCTACGGCTTTGACAGCTTTCAGCCGCCAACGGATAGATTAATGCCCAAAAAGGACAACCCGAATCTCAATCGGGTCTCGTAAGTTTTTTTCCCTTCGTTTTTTCGACACGTGGATTTTTGCGGCAATACGGTATTACGGTGGCTGGTCTTCGATTTACCATCGCTGGAGAGTAGTGCACCATGGTAATGTTCTGTTTCAAATCCATGCACGCATTTCTAAAAGTCGTACGGCACTGCTTCGCCAAGTCGGACGGATGTTGCACCTTGCACCGTGGATGTTGCACCCTGTAGATATCGATTATTCGGACGGCCATAACTTCTGGCTCGTTTAGAGTTCGGGAGCCATAACCCGTCAAAACGAAGGCCTTGATGAGTTCTACGGCTTTGACAGCTTTCAGCCGTCAACGGATAGATTAATGCCCAAAAAGGACAACCCGAATCTCAATCGGGTCTCGTAAGTTTTTTACCCTTCGTATTTTCGACACGTGGATTTTTACGGTAAAACGGGACTACCGTGGCCCGTCTTCGACTTCCCATAGCTGGAGAGTGGTGCACCATGGTACTGTTCCATTTCAACTCCATGCATGCATTTTTAAAAGTCATACGGCACAGTTTCGCCATTTCGGACGGATGTTGCACCTTGCACCATGGATGCTGCACCCAGTAGATATCGATTATTCGGACGGCCATAACTTCTGGTTCGTTTAGAGTTACGGAAGCCATAACCTGTCAAACGAACACCTCGATGAGTTCTACGGCTTTGACAGCTTTCAGCCGTCAACAGATAGACTAATGCCCAAAACGGACAACCCGAATCTCAATCGGGTCTCGTAAGTTTTTTACCCTTCGTTTTTTCGACAAGTGGATTTTTACGGTAAAGCGGGATTACGGTGGCTGGTCTTTGATTTACCATCACTGGAGAGTGGTGCACCATGGTACTGTTCCGTTTCAAATCCATGCATGCATTTCTAAATGTCGTACGGCACTGTTTTGCCATTTCGGACGGATGTTGCACCTTACACCGTGGATGTTGCACCCTGTAGATATCGATTATTCGGACGACCATAACTTCTGGCTCGTTTAGAGTTACGGGAGCCATAACCTGTCAAAACGAAGGCCTCGATGAGTTCTACGGCTTTGACAGCTTTCTGCCGTCAACGGATAGATTAATGCCCAAAAAGGACAATCCGAATCTCAATCGGGTCTCGTAAGTTTTTTACCCTTCGTTTTTTTGACACGTGGATTTTTACGGTAAAACGGGATTACCGTGGCCCGTCTTCGACTTTCCATCGCTGAAGAGTGGTGCACCATGGTACTGTTCTGTTTAAAATCCATGCACGCATTTCTAAAAGTCGTACGGCACTATTTCACCATTTCGGATGGATGTTGCACCTTGCACCGTGGATGTTGCACCCTGTAGATATCGATTATTCGGACGGCCATAACTTCTGGCCCGTTTAGAGTTACGGGAGCCATAACCTGTCAAAACGAAGATCTCGATGAGTTCTACGGCTTTGACAGCTTTCAGCCGTCAACAGATAGATTAATGCCCAAAAAGGACAACCCGAATCTCAATCGGGTCTCGTAAGTTTTTTACCCTTCGTTTTTTCGACACGTGGATTTTTACGGTAAAACGGGATTACGGTGGCTGGTCTTCGACTTACCATCGCTGGAGAGTGGTGCACCATGGTACTATTCCATTTCAAATCCATGCATGCATTTCTAAAAGTCGTACGACACTGTTTTGCCATTTCTGACGGATGTTGCACCTTGCACCGTGGATGTTGCACCCTGTAGATATCGATTATTCGTACGGCCATAACTTCTGGCTCGTTTAGAGTTACGGGAGCCATAACCTGTCAAAACGAAGGCCTCGATGAGTTCTACGGTTTTGACAGCTTTCAGCCGTCAACGGATAGATTAATGCCCAAATAGGACTACCCGAATCTCAATCGGGTCTTGTAAGTTTTTTACCCTTCGTTTTTTTGACACGTGGATTTTTACGGTAAAACGGGATTACCGTGGCCCGTCTTCGACTTCCCATCGCTGAAGAGTGGTGCACCATGGTACTATTCCGTTTCAAATCCATGCATGCATTACTAAAAGTCGTACGGCACTATTTCGCCATTTCGGATGGATGTTGCACCTTGCACCGTGGATGTTGCACCCCGTAGATATCGATTATTCGGACGACCATAACTTCTGGCTCGTTTAGAGTTACGGGAGCCATTACCTGTCAAAACGAAGGCCTCGATGAGTTCTACGGCTTTGATAGCTTTCAGCCGTCAACGGATAGATTAATGCCCAAAAAGGACAATCCGAATCTCAATCGGGTCTCGTAAGTTTTTTACCCTTCGTTTTTTTGACACGTGGATTTTTACGGTAAAACGGGATTACCGTGGCCCGTCTTCGACTTCACATCGCTGAAGAGTGGTGCACCAAGGTACTGTTCTGTTTAAAATCTATGCACGCATTTCTAAAAGTCGTACGGCACTATTTCACCATTTCGGACGGATGTTGCACCTTGCACCGTGGATGTTGCACCCTGTAGATATCGATTATTCGGACGGCCATAACTTCTGGCTCGTTTAGAGTTACGGGAGCCATAACCTGTCAAAACGAAGATCTCGATGAGTTCTACGGCTTTGACAGCTTTCAGCCGTCAACAGATAGATTAATGCCCAAAAAGGACAACCCGAATCTCAATCGGGTCTCGTAAGTTTTTTACCCTTCGTTTTTTCGACACGTGGATTTTTACGGTAAAACGGGATTACGGTGGCTGGTCTTCGATTTACCATTGCTGGAGAGTGGTGCACCATGGTACTATTCCATTTCAAATCCATGCATGCATTTCTAAAAGTCGTACGACACTGTTTTGCCATTTCTGACGGATGTTGCACCTTGCACCGTGGATGTTGCACCCTGTAGATATCGATTATTCGGACGGCCATAACTTCTGGATCGTTTAGAGTTACGGGAGCCATAACCTGTCAAAACGAAGGCCTCGATGAGTTCTATGGGTTTGACAGCTTTCAGCCGTCAACGGATAGATTAATGCCCAAATAGGACTACCCGAATCTCAATCGGGTCTTGTAAGTTTTTTACCCTTCGTTTTTTTGACACGTGGATTTTTACGGTAAAACGGGATTACCGTGGCCCGTCTTCGACTTTCCATCGCTGAAGAGTGGTGCACCATGGTACTATTCCGTTTCAAATCCATGCATGCATTACTAAAAGTCGTAAGGCACTGTTTCGCCATTTCGGATGGATGTTGCACCTTGCACCGTGGATGTTGCACCCTGTAGATATCGATTATTCGGACGACCATAACTTCTGGCTCGTTTAGAGTTACGGGAGCCATTACTTGTCAAAACGAAGGCCTCGATGAGTTCTACGGCTTTGACAGCTTTCAGCCGTCAACGGATAGATTAATGCCCAAAAAGGACAACCCGAATCTCAATCGGGTCTCGAAAGTTTTTTACCCTTCGTTTTTTCGACACGTGGATTTTTGCGGCAATACGGGATTACGGTGGCTGGTCTTCGATTTACCATCGCTGGAGAGTGGTGCACCATGGTATTGTTCCGTTTCAAATCCATGCACGCATTTCTAAAAGTCGTACGGCACTGTTTCGCCATGTCGGACGGATGTTGCACCTTGCACCGTGGATGTTGCACCCTGTAGATATCGATTATTCGGACGGCCATAACTTCTGGCTCGTTTAGAGTTCGGGAGCCATAACCTGTCAAAACGAAGGCCTTGATGAGTTCTACGGCTTTGACAGCTTTCAGCCGTCAACGGATAGATTAATGCCCAAAAAGGACAACCCGAATCTCAATCGGGTCTCGTAAGTTTTTTACCCTTCGTTTTTTCGACACGTGGATTTTTACGGTAAAACGAGGATTGCTGTGGCTGGTCTTCGATTTACCATCGCTGGAGAGTGGTGCACCATGGTACTGTTCCGTTTCAAATCCATGCACGCATTTCTAAAAGTCGTACGGCACTGTTTCGCCATTTCGGACGGATGTTGCACCTTGCACCATGGATGTTGCACCTTGTAGATATCGATTATTCGGACGGCCATAACTTCTGGCTCGTTTAGAGTTCGGGAGCCATAACCTGTCAAAACGAAGTCCTTGATGAGTTCTACGGCTTTGACAGCTTTCAGCCGTCAACGGATAGATTAATGCCCAAAAAGGACAACCCGAATCTCAATCGGGTCTCGTAAGTTTTTTACCCTTCGTATTTTCGACACGTGGATTTTTACGGTAAAACGGGACTACCGTGGTCCGTCTTCGACTTCCCATAGCTGGAGAGTGGTGCACCATGGTACTGTTCCGTTTCAAATCCATGCATGCATTTTTAAAAGTCATACGACACAGTTTCGCCATTTCGGACGGATTTTGCACCTTGCACCATGGATGTTGCACCCAGTAGATATCGATTATTCGGACGGCCATAACTTCTGGCTCGTTTAGAGTTACGGAAGCCATAACCTGACAAAACGAACACCTCGATGAGTTCTACCGCTTTGACAGCTTTCAGCCGTCAACAGATAGACTAATGCCCGAAAAGGACAACCCGAATCTCAATCGGGTCTCGTAAGTTTTTTACCCTTCGTTTTTTCGACAAGTGGATTTTTACGGTAAAGCGGGATTACGGTGGCTGGTCTTCGATTTACCATCACTGGAGAGTGGTGCACCATGGTACTGTTCCGTTTCAAATCCATGCATGCATTTCTAAAAGTCGTAAGGCACTGTTTTTCCATTTCGGACGGATGTTGCACCTTACACCGTGGATGTTGCACCCTGTAGATATCGATTATTCGGACGACCATAACTTCTGGCTCGTTTAGAGTTACGGGAGCCATAACCTGTCAAAACGAAGGCCTCGATGGGTTCTACGGCTTTGACAGCTTTCAGCCGTCAACGGATAGATTAATGCCCAAAAAGGACAATCCGAATCTCAATCGGGTCTCGTAAGTTTTTTACCCTTCGTTTTTTTGACACTTGGATTTTTACGGTAAAACGGGATTACCGTGGCCCGTCTTCGACTTCCCATCGCTGAAGAGTGGTGCACCATGGTACTGTTCTGTTTAAAATCCATGCACGCATTTCTAAAAGTCGTACGGCACTGTTTCACCATTTCGGACGGATGTTGCACCTTGCACCGTGGATGTTGCACCCTGTAGATATCGATTATTCGGACGGCCATAACTTCTGGCTCGTTTAGAGTTACGGGAGCCATAACCTGTCAAAACGAAGATCTCGATGAGTTCTACGGCTTTGACAGCTTTCAGCCGTCAACAGATAGATTAATGCCCAAAAAGAACAACCCGAATCTCAATCGGGTCTCGTAAGTTTTTTACCCTTCGTTTTTTCGACACGTGGATTTTTACGGTAAAACGGGATTACGGTGGCTGGTCTTCGATTTACCATCGCTGGAGAGTGGTGCACCATGGTACTATTCCATTTCAAATCCATGCATGCATTTCTAAAAGTCGTACGACACTGTTTTGCCATTTCTGACGGATGTTGCACCTTGCACCGTGGATGTTGCACCCTGTAGATATCGATTATTCGGACGGCCATAACTTCTGGCTCATTTAGAGTTACGGGAGCCATAACCTGTCAAAACGAAGGCCTCGATGATTTCTACGGTTTTGACTGCTTTCAGCCGTCAATGGATGGATTAATGCCCAAATAGGACTACCCGAATCTCAATCGGGTCTTGTAAGTTTTTTACCCTTCGATTTTTTGACACGTGGATTTTTACGGTAAAACGGGATTACCGTGGCCCGTCTTCGACTTCCCATCGCTGAAGAGTGGTGCACCATGGTACTATTCCATTTCAAATCCATGCATGCATTACTAAAAGTCGTACGGCACTGTTTTGCCATTTCGGATGGATGTTGCACCTTGCACCGTGGATGTTGCACCCTGTAGAAATCGATTATTCGGACGACCATAACTTCTGGCTCGTTTAGAGTTACGGGAGCCATTACCTGTCAAAACGAAGGCCTCGATGAGTTCTACGGCTTTGACAGCTTTCAGCTGTCAACGGAGAGATTAATGCCCAAAAACGACAACCCGAATCTCAATCGGGTCTCGAAAGTTTTTTACCCTTCGTTTTTTCGACACGTGGATTTTTACGGCAAAACGGGATTACCGTGGCTGGTCTTCGATTTACCATCGCTGGATTCCGTTTCAAATCCATGCACGCATTTCTAAAAGCCGTACGACACTGTTTCGCCATTTCGGACGGATGTTGCACCTTGCACGTGGATGTTGCACCCTGTAGATATCGATTATTCGGACGGCTATAACTTCTTATTCGTTTAGAGTTACACGAGCCATAACCTGTCAAAATGAAGGCCTCGATGAGTTCTACGGCTTTGACTGCTTCAGCCGTCAACGGATAGATTAATGCCCAAAATGGACAATCCGAATCTCAATCAGGTCTCGTAAGTTTTTACCCTTCGTTTTTTCGACACGTGGATTTTTACGGTAAAACGGGATTACCGTGGCCCGTCTCCGACTTCCCATCGCTGGAGAGTGGTGCACCATGGTACTGTTCCGTTTCAAATCCATGCACGCATTTCTAAAAGTCGTACGGCACTGTTTCTCCATTTCGGACGGATGTTGCACCTTGCACCGTGGATGTTGCACCCTGTAGATATCGATTATTCGGACGGCCATAACTTCTGGCTCGTTTAGAGTTACGGGAGCCATGACCTGTCAAAATGAAGGCCTCGATGAGTTCTATGGCTTTGAAAGCTTTCAGCCGTCAACGGATAGATTAATGCCCAAAAGGAGAACCCGAATCTCAATCGGGTCTCGTAAGTTTTTTACCCTTCGTTTTTTCGACACGTGGATTTTTACAGCAAAATGGGATTACGTTGACTGGTCTTCGATTTACCATCGCTGGAGAGTAATGTACTATGGTACTGTTACGTTTCAAATCCATGCACGCATTTCTAAAAGTCGTACGACACCGTTTCGCAATGTCGGACGCATATTGCACCTTGCACCGTGGATGTTGCACCCTTTAGATATCGATTATTCGGACGGCCATAACTTCTGGCTCGTTTAGAGTTACGGGAGCCATAACCTATCAAAACGAAGGCCTCGATGAGTTCTACGGCTTTGACAGCTTTCAGCCGTCAATGGATAGATTAATGCCCAAAAAGGACAACCCGAATCTCAATCGGGTCTCGTAAGTTTTTTGCCCTTCGTTTTTTTGACACGTGGATTTTTACGGTAAAACAGGACTACCATGGCCCGTCTTCGACTTCCCATCGCTGAAGAGTGATGCACCATGGTACTGTTCCGTTTCAAATCCATGCAGGCATTTCTAAAAGTCGTACTGCACTGTTTCTCCATTTCGGACGGATATTGCACCTTGCACCGTGGATGTTGCACCCTGTAGATATCGATTATTCGGACGGCCATAATTTCTGGCTCGTTTAGAGTTACTGGATCCATAACCTGTCAAAACGAAGGTATCGATGAGTTCTACGGCTTTGACAGCTTTCAGCCATCAATGGATAGATTAATTCCCAAAAAGGACAACCCGAATCTTAATCGGGTCTCGTAAGTTTTTTACCCTTCATTTTTTCGACATGTGGATTTTTACGGTAAAACGGGATTACCGTGGCCCGTCTTCGACTTCCCATCGCTGTAGAGTGGTGCACCATGGTAACGTTCCGTTTCAAATCCATGCACGCATTTCTAAAAGTCGTACGGCACTGTTTCGCCATTTCGGACGGAAGTTGCACCTTGCACCGTGGATGTTGCACCCTGTAGATATCGATTATTCGGACGGCCATAACTTCTGGCTCGTTTAGAGTTACGGAAGCCATAACCTATCAAAACGAAGTCCTCGATGAGTTCTATGGCTTTGGCAGATTTCAGCCGTCAACGGATAGATTAATGCCCAAAAAGGACAACCCGAATCTCAATCGGGTCTCGTAAGTTTTTTACCCTTCGGTTTTTCGACACGTGGATTTTTGCGGCAATACGGGATTACGGTGGCTGGTCTTCGATTTACCATCGCTGGAGAGTGGTGCACCATGGTACTGTTCCGTTTCATATCCATGCATGCATTTCTAAAAGTCGTACGGCACTGTTTCTCCATGTCGGACGGATGTTGCACCTTGCACCGTGGATGTTGCACCCTGTAGATATCGATTATTCGGACGGCCATAACTTCTGGCTCGTTAAGAGTTACGGGAGCCATAACCTGTCAAAATGAAGGCCTCGATGAGTTCTACGGTTTTGATAGCTTTAAGCCGTCAACGGATAGATTAATGCCCAAAAAGGACAACCCGAATCTCAATCGGGTCTCGTAAGTTTTTAACACTTCGTTTTTTCGACACGTGGATTTTTACGGTAAAACGGGATTACCCTGGCCCGTCTTCGACTTCCCATTGTTGAAGAGTGATGCACCATGGTACTGTTCCGTTTCAAATCCATGCACGCATTTCTAAAAGCCGTACGGCACTGTTTCTCCATTTCGGACGGATGTTGCACCTTGCACCGTGGATGTTGCACCCTGTAGATATCGATTATTCGGACGGCCATAACTTCTGGCTCGTTTAGAGTTCGGGAGCCATAACCTGTCAAAACGAAGGCCTCGATGAGTTCTACGGCTTTGACAGCTTTCAGCCGTCAACGGATAGATTAGTGCCCAAAAAGGACAACCCGAATCTCAATCGGGTCTCGTATGTTTTTTACCCTTCGTTTTTTCGACACGTGGATTTTTACGGTAAAACGGGACTACCGTGGCCCGTCTTCGACTTCCCATCGCTGGAGAGTGGTGCACCATGGTACTGTTCCGTTTCAAATCCATGCACGCATTTCTAAAAGTCATACGGCACTGTTTTGCCATTTCGGACGGATGTTGCACCTTGCACCGTGGATGTTGCACCCTGTAGATATCGATTATTCGGACGGCCATAACTTCTGGCTCGTTTAGAGTTACAGGAGCCATAACCTGTCAAAACGAAGACCTCGATGAGTTCTACGGCTTTGACAGCTTTCAGCCGTCAACAGATAGATTAATGCCCAAAAAGGACAACCCGAATCTCAATCGGGTCTCGTAAGTTTTTTACCCTTCGTTTTTTCGACACGTGGATTTTTACGGTAAAACGGGATCACGGTGGCTGGTCTTCGATTTACCATCGCTGGAGAGTGGTGCACCATGGTACTATTCCATTTCAAATCCATGCATGCATTTCTAAAAGTCGTACGGCACTGTTTTGCCATTTCTGACGGATGTTGCACCTTGCACCGTGGATGTTGCACCCTGTAGATATCGATTATTCGGACGGCCATAACTTCTGGCTCGTTTAGAGTTACCGGAGCCATAACCTGCCAAAACGAAGGCCTCGATGAGTTCTACGGCTTTGACAGCTTTCAGCCGTCAACGGATAGATTAGTGCCCAAAAAGGACAACCCGAATCTCAATCGGGTCTCGTAAGTTTTTTACCCTTCGTTTTTTTGACACGTGGATTTTTACGGTAAAACGGGATTACCGTGGCCCGTCTTCGACTTCACATCGCTGAAGAGTGGTTCACCATGGTACTGTTCCATTTCAAATCCATGCACGCATTTCTAAAAGTCGTACGGCACTGTTTCACCATTTCGGACGGATGTTGCACCTTGCACCGTGGATGTTGCACCCTGTAGATATCGATTATTCGGACGACCATAACTTCTGGCTCGTTTAGAGTTACGGGAGACATTACCTGTCAAAACGAAGGCATCGATGAGTTCTACGGCTTTGACAGCTTTCAGCCGCCAACGGATAGATTAATGCCCAAAAAGGACAACCCGAATCTCAATCGGGTCTCGTAAGTTTTTTTCCCTTCGTTTTTTCGACACGTGGATTTTTGCGGCAATACGGGATTACGGTGGCTGGTCTTCGATTTACCATCGCTGGAGAGTAGTGCACCATGGTAATGTTCTGTTTCAAATCCATGCACGCATTTCTAAAAGTCGTACGGCACTGCTTCGCCATGTCGGACGGATGTTGCACCTTGCACCGTGGATGTTGCACCCTGTAGATATCGATTATTCGGACGGCCATAACTTCTGGCTCGTTTAGAGTTCGGGAGCCATAACCCGTCAAAACGAAGGCCTTGATGAGTTCTACGGCTTTGACAGCTTTCAGCCGTCAACGGATAGATTAATGCCCAAAAAGGACAACCCGAATCTCAATCGGGTCTCGTAAGTTTTTTACCCTTCGTATTTTCGACACGTGGATTTTTACGGTAAAACGGGACTACCGTGGCCCGTCTTCGACTTCCCATAGCTGGAGAGTGGTGCACCATGGTACTGTTCCATTTCAAATCCATGCATGCATTTTTAAAAGTCATACGGCACAGTTTCGCCATTTCGGACGGATGTTGCACCTTGCACCATGGATGCTGCACCCAGTAGATATCGATTATTCGGACGGCCATAACTTCTGGTTCGTTTAGAGTTACGGAAGCCATAACCTGTCAAACGAACACCTCGATGAGTTCTACGGCTTTGACAGCTTTCAGCCGTCAACAGATAGACTAATGCCCAAAAAGGACAACCCGAATCTCAATCGGGTCTCGTAAGTTTTTTACCCTTCGTTTTTTCGACAAGTGGATTTTTACGGTAAAGCGGGATTACGGTGGCTGGTCTTTGATTTACCATCACTGGAGAGTGGTGCACCATGGTACTGTTCCGTTTCAAATCCATGCATGCATTTCTAAATGTCGTACGACACTGTTTTGCCATTTCGGACGGATGTTGCACCTTACACCGTGGATGTTGCACCCTGTAGATATCGATTATTCGGACGACCATAACTTCTGGCTCGTTTAGAGTTACGGGAGCCATAACCTGTCAAAACGAAGGCCTCGATGAGTTCTACGGCTTTGACAGCTTTCTGCCGTCAACGGATAGATTAATGCCCAAAAAGGACAATCCGAATCTCAATCGGGTCTCGTAAGTTTTTTACCCTTCGTTTTTTTGACACGTGGATTTTTACGGTAAAACGGGATTACCGTGGCCCGTCTTCGACTTTCCATCGCTGAAGAGTGGTGCACCATGGTACTGTTCTGTTTAAAATCCATGCACGCATTTCTAAAAGTCGTACGGCACTATTTCACCATTTCGGATGGATGTTGCACCTTGCACCGTGGATGTTGCACCCTGTAGATATCGATTATTCGGACGGCCATAACTTCTGGCCCGTTTAGAGTTACGGGAGCCATAACCTGTCAAAACGAAGATCGCGATGAGTTCTACGGCTTTGACAGCTTTCAGCCGTCAACAGATAGATTAATGCCCAAAAAGGACAACCCGAATCTCAATCGGGTCTCGTAAGTTTTTTACCCTTCGTTTTTTCGACACGTGGATTTTTACGGTAAAACGGGATTACGGTGGCTGGTCTTCGATTTACCATCGCTGGAGAGTGGTGCACCATGGTACTATTCCATTTCAAATCCATGCATGCATTTCTAAAAGTCGTACGACACTGTTTTGCCATTTCTGACGGATGTTGCACCTTGCACCGTGGATGTTGCACCCTGTAGATATCGATTATTCGGACGGCCATAACTTCTGGCTCGTTTAGAGTTACGGGAGCCATAACCTGTCAAAACGAAGGCCTCGATGAGTTCTACGGTTTTGACAGCTTTCAGCCGTCAACGGATAGATTAATGCCCAAATAGGACTACCCGAATCTCAATCGGGTCTTGTAAGTTTTTTACCCTTCGTTTTTTTGACACGTGGATTTTTACGGTAAAACGGGATTACCGTGGCCCGTCTTCGACTTCCCATCGCTGAAGAGTGGTGCACCATGGTACTATTCCGTTTCAAATCCATGCATGCATTACTAAAAGTCGTACGGCACTATTTCGCCATTTCGGATGGATGTTGCACCTTGCACCGTGGATGTTGCACCCCGTAGATATCGATTATTCGGACGACCATAACTTCTGGCTCGTTTAGAGTTACGGGAGCCATTACCTGTCAAAACGAAGGCCTCGATGAGTTCTACGGCTTTGATAGCTTTCAGCCGTCAACGGATAGATTAATGCCCAAAAAGGACAATCCGAATCTCAATCGGGTCTCGTAAGTTTTTTACCCTTCGTTTTTTTGACACGTGGATTTTTACGGTAAAACGGGATTACCGTGGCCCGTCTTCGACTTCACATCGCTGAAGAGTGGTGCACCATGGTACTGTTCTGTTTAAAATCTATGCACGCATTTCTAAAAGTCGTACGGCACTATTTCACCATTTCGGACGGATGTTGCACCTTGCACCGTGGATGTTGCACCCTGTAGATATCGATTATTCGGACTGCCATAACTTCTGGCTCGTTTAGAGTTACGGGAGCCATAACCTGTCAAAACGAAGATCTCGATGAGTTCTACGGCTTTGACAGCTTTCAGCCGTCAACAGATAGATTAATGCCCAAAAAGGACAACCCGAATCTCAATCGGGTCTCGTAAGTTTTTTACCCTTCGTTTTTTCGACACGTGGATTTTTACGGTAAAACGGGATTACGGTGGCTGGTCTTCGATTTACCATTGCTGGAGAGTGGTGCACCATGGTACTATTCCATTTCAAATCCATGCATGCATTTCTAAAAGTCGTACGACACTGTTTTGCCATTTCTGACGGATGTTGCACCTTGCAACGTGGATGTTGCACCCTGTAGATATCGATTATTCGGACGGCCATAACTTCTGGCTCGTTTAGAGTTACGGGAGCCATAACCTGTCAAAACGAAGGCCTCGATGAGTTCTATGGGTTTGACAGCTTTCAGCCGTCAACGGATAGATTAATGCCCAAATAGGACTACCCGAATCTCAATCGGGTCTTGTAAGTTTTTTACCCTTCGTTTTTTTGACACGTGGATTTTTACGGTAAAACGGGATTACCGTGGCCCGTCTTCGACTTTCCATCGCTGAAGAGTGGTGCACCATGGTACTATTCCGTTTCAAATCCATGCATGCATTACTAAAAGTCGTAAGGCACTGTTTCGCCATTTCGGATGGATGTTGCACCTTGCACCGTGGATGTTGCACCCTGTAGATATCGATTATTCGGACGACCATAACTTATGGCTCGTTTAGAGTTACGGGAGCCATTACTTGTCAAAACGAAGGCCTCGATGAGTTCTACGGCTTTGACAGCTTTCAGCCGTCAACGGATAGATTAATGCCCAAAAAGGACAACCCGAATCTCAATCGGGTCTCGAAAGTTTTTTACCCTTCGTTTTTTCGACACGTGGATTTTTGCGGCAATACGGGATTACGGTGGCTGGTCTTCGATTTCCCATCGCTGGAAAGTGGTGCACCATGGTACTGTTCCGTTTCAAATCCATGCACGCATTTCTAAAAGTCGTACGGCACTATTTCGCCATGTCGGACGGATGTTGCACCTTGCACCGTGGATGTTGCACCCTGTAGATATCGATTATTCGGACGGCCATAACTTCTGGCTCGTTTAGAGTTCGGGAGCCATAACCTGTCAAAACGAAGGCCTTGATGAGTTCTACGGCGTTGACAGCTTTCAGCCGTCAACGGATAGATTAATGCCCAAAAAGGACAACCCGAATCTCAATCGGGTCTCGTAAGTTTTTTACCCTTCGTTTTTTCGACACGTGGATTTTTACGGTAAAACGAGGATTGCTGTGGCTGGTCTTCGATTTACCATCGCTGGAGAGTGGTGCACCATGGTACTGTTCCGTTTCAAATCCATGCACGCATTTCTAAAAGTCGTACGGCACTGTTTCGCCATTTCGGACGGATGTTGCACCTTGCACCATGGATGTTGCACCTTGTAGATATCGATTATTCGGACGGCCATAACTTCTGGCTCGTTTAGAGTTCGGGAGCCATAACCTGTCAAAACGAAGGCCTTGATGAGTTCTACGGCTTTGACAGCTTTCAGCCGTCAACGGATAGATTAATGCCCAAAAAGGACAACCCGAATCTCAATCGGGTCTCGTAAGTTTTTTACCCTTCGTATTTTCGACACGTGGATTTTTACGGTAAAACGGGACTACCGTGGCCCGTCTTCGACTTCCCATAGCTGGAGAGTGGTGCACCATGGTACTGTTCCGTTTCAAATCCATGCATGCATTTTTAAAAGTCATACGACACAGTTTCGCCATTTCGGACGGATTTTGCACCTTGCACCATGGATGTTGCACCCAGTAGATATCGATTATTCGGACGGCCATAACTTCTGGCTCGTTTAGAGTTACGGAAGCCATAACCTGACAAAACGAACACCTCGATGAGTTCTACCGCTTTGACAGCTTTCAGCCGTCAACAGATAGACTAATGCCCGAAAAGGACAACCCGAATCTCAATCGGGTCTCGTAAGTTTTTTACCCTTCGTTTTTTCGACAAGTGGATTTTTACGGTAAAGCGGGATTACGGTGGCTGGTCTTCGATTTACCATCACTGGAGAGTGGTGCACCATGGTACTGTTCCGTTTCAAATCCATGCATGCATTTCTAAAAGTCGTATGGCACTGTTTTTCCATTTCGGACGGATGTTGCACCTTACACCGTGGATGTTGCACCCTGTAGATATCGATTATTCGGACGACCATAACTTCTGGCTCGTTTAGAGTTACGGGAGCCATAACCTGTCAAAACGAAGGCCTCGATGGGTTCTACGGCTTTGACTGCTTTCAGCCGTCAACGGATAGATTAATGCCCAAAAAGGACAATCCGAATCTCAATCGGGTCTCGTAAGTTTTTTACCCTTCGTTTTTTTGACACTTGGATTTTTACGGTAAAACGGGATTACCGTGGCCCGTCTTCGACTTCCCATCGCTGAAGAGTGGTGCACCATGGTACTGTTCTGTTTAAAATCCATGCACGCATTTCTAAAAGTCATACGGCACTGTTTCACCATTTCGGACGGATGTTGCACCTTGCACCGTGGATGTTGCACCCTGTAGATATCGATTATTCGGACGGCCATAACTTCTGGCTCGTTTAGAGTTACGGGAGCCATAACCTGTCAAAACGAAGATCTCGATGAGTTCTACGGCTTTGACAGCTTTCAGCCGTCAACAGATAGATTAATGCCCAAAAAGAACAACCCGAATCTCAATCGGGTCTCGTAAGTTTTTTACCCTTCGTTTTTTCGACACGTGGATTTTTACGGTAAAACGGGATTACGGTGGCTGGTCTTCGATTTACCATCGCTGGAGAGTGGTGCACCATGGTACTATTCCATTTCAAATCCATGCATGCATTTCTAAAAGTCGTACGACACTGTTTTGCCATTTCTGACGGATGTTGCACCTTGCACCGTGGATGTTGCACCCTGTAGATATCGATTATTCGGACGGCCATAACTTCTGGCTCATTTAGAGTTACGGGAGCCATAACCTGTCAAAACGAAGGCCTCGATGAGTTCTACGGTTTTGACTGCTTTCAGCCGTCAATGGATGGATTAATGCCCAAATAGGACTACCCGAATCTCAATCGGGTCTTGTAAGTTTTTTACCCTTCGTTTTTTTGACACGTGGATTTTTACGGTAAAACGGGATTACCGTGGCCCGTCTTCGACTTCCCATCGCTGAAGAGTGGTGCACCATGGTACTATTCCATTTCAAATCCATGCATGCATTACTAAAAGTCGTACGGCACTGTTTTGCCATTTCGGATGGATGTTGCACCTTGCACCGTGGATGTTGCACCCTGTAGAAATCGATTATTCGGACGACCATAACTTCTGGCTCGTTTAGAGTTACGGGAGCCATTACCTATCAAAACGAAGGCCTCGATGAGTTCTACGGCTTTGACAGCTTTCAGCCGTCAACGGAGAGATTAATGCCCAAAAAGGACAACCCGAATCTCAATCGGGTCTCGAAAGTTTTTTACCCTTCGTTTTTTCGACACGTGGATTTTTGCGGCAATACGGGATTACTGTGGCTGGTTTTCGATTTACCATCGCTGGAGAGTGGTGCACCATGGTACTGTTCCATTTCAAATCCATGCACGCATTTCTAAAAGTCGTACGACACTATTTCGCCATGTCGGACGTATGTTGCACCTTGCACCGTGGATGTTGCACCATGTAGATATCGATTATTCGGACGGCCATAACTTCTGGTTCGTTTAGAGTTCGGGAGCCATAACCTGTCAAAACGAAGGCCTTGATGAGTTCTACGGCTTTGACAGCTTTCAGCCGTCAACGGATAGATTAATGCCCAAAAAGGACAACTCGAATCTCAATCGGGTCTCGTAAGTTTTTTACCCTTCGTTTTTTCGACACGTGGATTTTTACGGTAAAACGGGACTACCGTGGCCCGTCTTCGACTTCCCATCGCTGGAGAGTGGTGCACCATGGTACTGTTCCGTTTCAAATCCATGCATGCATTTCTAAAAGTCATACGGCACAGTTTCGCAATTTCGAACGGATGTTGCACCTTGCACCATGGATGTTGCACCCAGTAGATATCGATTATTCGGACGGCCATAACTTCCGGCACGTTTAGAGTTACGGAAGCCATAACCTGTCAAAACGAACACCTCGATGAGTTCTACGGCTTTGACAGCTTTCACTGTCAACAGATAGACTAATGCCCAAAAAGAACAACCCGAATCTCAATCGGGTCTCGTAAGTTTTTTACCCTTCGTTTTTTCGACAAGTGGATTTTTACGGTAAAACGGGATTACGGTGACTGGTCTTCGATTTACCATCGCTGGAGAGTGGTGCACCATGGTACTGTTCCGTTTCAAATCCATGCATGCATTTCTAAAAGTCGTACGGCACTGTCTTGCCATTTCGGACGGATGTTGCACCTTACACCGTGGATGTTGCACCCTGTAGATATCGATTATTAGGACGACCATAACTTCTGGCTCGTTTAGAGTTACGGGAGCCATAACCTGTCAAAACGAAGGCCTCGATGAGTTCTACGGCTTTGACAGCTTTCAGCCGTCAACGGACAGATTAATGCCCAAAAACGACAACCCGAATCTCAATCGGGTCTCGTAAGTTTTTTACCCTTCGTTTTTTTGACACGTGGATTTTTACGGTAAAACGGGATTACCGTGGCCCGTCTTCGACTTCCCATCGCTGAAGAGTGGTGCACCATGGTACTGTTCTGTTTCAAATCCATGCACGCATTTCTAAAAGTCGTACGGCACTGTTTCACCATTTCGGACGGATGTTGCACCTTGCACCGTGGATGTTGCACCCTGTAGATATCGATTATTCGGACGGCCATAACTTCTGGCTCGTTTAGAGTTACGGGAGCCATAACCTGTCAAAACGAAGGCCTCGATGAGTTCTACGGCTTTGACAGCTTTCAGCCGTCAACGAATAGATTAATGCCCAAAAACGACAACCCAAATCTCAATCGGGTCTCGTAAGTTTTTTACCCATCGTTTTTTCGACACGTGGATTTTTTGCGGCAACACGGGATTACGGTGGCTGGTCTTCAATTTACCATCGCTGGAAAGTGGTGCACCAAGGTACTGTTCCATTTCAAATCCATGCACGCATTTCTAAAAGTCGTACGACACTGTTTCGCCATATTGGACGGATGTTGCACCTTGCACCGTGGATGTTGCACCCTGTAGATATCGATTATTCGGATGGCCATAACTTCTGGCTCGTTTAGAGTTCGGGAGCCATAACCTGTCAAAACGAAGGCCTTGATGAGTTCTACGGCTTTGACAGCTTTCAGCCGTCAACGGATAGATTAATGCCCAAAAAGGACAACCCGAATCTCAATCGGGTCTCGTAAGTTTTTTACCCTTCGTTTCTTCGACACGTGGATTTTTACGGGAAAACGGGACTACCGTGGCCCGTCTTCGACTTCCCATCGCTGGAGAGTGGTGCACCATGGTACTGTTCCGTTTCAAATCCATGCACGCATTTCTTAAAGTCATACGGCACAGTTTCGCCATTTCGGACGGATGTTGCACCTTGCACCGTGGATGTTGCACCCTGTAGATATCAATTATTCGGAAGGCCATAACTTCTGGCTCGTTTAGAGTTACGGGAGCCATAACCTGTCAAAACGAAGACCTTGATGAGTTCTACGACTTTGACAGCTTTCAGCCGTCAACAGATAGATTGATGCCCAAAAAGGATAACCCGAATCTCAATCGGGTCTCGTAAGTTTTTTACCCTTCGTTTTTTTGACACGTGGATTTTTACGGTAAAACGGGATTACCGTGGCCCGTCTTCGACTTCCCATCGCTGAAGAGTGGTGCACTATGGTAATGTTCCGTTTCAAATCCATGCACGCATTTCTAAAAGTCGTACGGCACTGTTTCGCCATTTCGGACGGATGTTGCACCTTGCAACGTGGATGTTGCACCCGGTAGATATCGATTATTCGGACGGCCATAACTTCTGGCTCGTTTAGAGTTACGGGAGCCATAACCTGTCAAAATGAAGGCCTCGATGAGTTCTATGGCTTTGACAGCTTTCAGCCGTCAACGGATAGATTAATGCCCAAAAAGGACAACCCGAATCTCAATCGGGTCTCGTAAGTTTTTTACCCTTCGTTTTTTCGACACGTGGATTTTTGCGGCAATACGGGATTACGTTGGCTGGTCTTCGATTTACCATCGCTGGAGTGTGGTGCACCATGGTACTGTTCCATTTCAAATCCATGCACGCATTTCTAAAAGTCGTACGGCACTGTTTCGCCATGTCGGACGGATGTTGCACCTTGCACCGTGGATGTTGCACCCTGTAGATATCGATTATTCGGACGGCCATAACTTCTGGCTCGTTAAGAGTTACGGGAGCCATAACCTGTCAAAACGAAGGCCTCGTTGAATTCTACGGTTTTGACAGCTTTCAGCCGTCAACGGATAGATTAATGCCCAAAAAGGACAACCCGAATCTCAATCGGGCCTCGTAAGTTTTTTATCCTTCGTTTTTTCGACACGTGTATTTTTACGGTAAAACGGGATTACCGTGGCCCGTCTTCGACTTCCCATCGCTGAAGAGTGGTGCACGATGGTACTGTTTCGTTTCAAATCCATGCACGCATTTTTAAAATTTGTACGACACTGTTTTGGCCATTTCAGACGGATGTTGCACCATGCACCGTGGATGTTGCACCCTGTAGATATCGATTATTCGGACGGCCATAACTTCTGGCTCGTTCAGAGTTACGGGAGCCATAACCTATCAAAACGAAGGCCTCGATGAGTTCTACGGCTTTTACAGCTTTCAGCCGTCAACGGATAGATTAATGCCCAAAAAGGACAACCCGAATCTCAATCGGGTCTCGTAAGTTTTTTACCCTTCGTTTTTTCGACACGTGTATTTTTACGGTAAAACGGGATTACCGTGGCCGTCTTCGACTTCCCATCGCTGGAGAGTGGTGCACCATGGTAACGTGCCGTTTCAAATCCATGCACGCATTTCTAAAAGTCATAAGGCACTGTTTTGCCATTTCAGACGGATGTTGCACCTTGCACCGTGGATGTTGCACCCTGTAGATATCGATTATTCGGACGGGAATAACTTCTAGCTCGTTTAGAGTTACGGGAGCCATAACCTATTGAAACGAAGGCCTCGATGAGTTCTACGGCTTTGACAGCTTTCAGCCATCAACGGATATATTAATGCCCAAAAAGGACAACCCGAATCTCAATCGGGTCTCGTAAGTTTTTTACCCTTCGTTTTTTCGACACGTGGATTTTTACGGCAAAACGGGATTACCATGGCTGGTCTTCGATTTACCATCGCAGGAGAGTGGTGCACCCTGGTACTGTTCTGTTTCAAATCCATGGACGCATTTCTAAAAGCCGTACCGCACTGTTTCGCCATTTCGGACGGATGTTGCATCTTACACGTGGATGTTGCACCCTGTAGATATCGTTTATTCGGACGGCTATAACTTTTGGCTCGTTTAGAGTTACAGGAGCCATAAAATGTCAAAATGAAGGCCTCGATGAGTTCTAAGGCTTTGACAGCTTCAGCCGTCAACGGACAGATTAATGCCCAAAAAGGACAACTCGAATCTCAATCGGGTCTCGTAAGTTTTTACCCTTCGTTTTTTCGACACGTGGATGTTTACGGTAAAACGGGATTACCGTGGCCCGTCTTTGACTTCCCAACGCTGAAGAGAGATGCACCATGGTACTGTTCCGTTTCAAATCCATGCACGCATTTCTAAAAGTCGTACGGCACTGTTTCTCCACTTCGGACGGATGTTGCACCTTGCACCGTGGATGTTGCACCCTGTAGATATCGATTATTCGGACGGCCGTAACTTCTGGCTCATTTAGACCTTGATGAGTTCTACGGCTTTGACAGCTTTCAGCTGTCAACGGATAGATTAATGCCCAAAAAGGACAACCGGAATCTCAATCGGGTCTCGTAAGTTTTTTAACCTTCGTTTTTTCGACACGTGGATTTTTACGGTAAAATGGGACTACCGTGGCCCGTCTTCGACTTCCCATCGCTGGAGAGTGGTGCACCATGGTACTGTTCCGTTTCAAATCCATGCACGCATTTCTATAAGTCATACGGCACTATTTCGCTATTTCGGACGGATGTTGCACCTTGCACCGTGGATGTTGCACCCTGTAGATATCGATTATTCGGACGGCCATAACTTCTGGCTCGTTTAGAGTTACGGGTGCCATAACCTGTCAAACGAAGACCTCGATGAGTTCTACGGCTTTGCCAGCTTTCAGCCATCAACGGATAGATTAATGCCCAAAAAGGACAACCCGAATCTCAATCGGGTCTCGTAAGTTTTTTACCCTTCGTTTTTTTGACACGTGGATTTTTACGGTAAAACGGGATTACCGTGGCCCATCTTCGACTTCTCATCGCTGAATAGTGGTGCACCATGGTACTGTTCCGTTTCAAAACCATGCATGCATTTCTAAAAGTCGTATGGCACTGTATCGCCATTTCGGACGGATGTTGCACCTTGCACCGTGGATGTTGCACCCTGTAGATATCGATTATTCGGACGGCCATAACTTCTGGCTCATTTAGAGTTACGGGAGCCATAACCTTTCAAAACGAAGGCCTCGATGAGTTCTACGGTTTTGACAGCTTTCAGCCGTCAATGGATAGATTAATGCCCAAAATGGACAACCCGAATCTCAATCGGGTCTCGTAAGTTTTTTACCCTTCGTTTTTTCGACACGTGGATTGTTATGGCTAAACGGGATTACGGTGGCTGGTCTTCGATTTACCATCGCTGGAGAGTGGTGCACCATGGTACTGTTCCGTTTCAAATCCATGCACGCATTTCTAAAAGTCGTACGGCACTGTTTCGCCATTTCGGACGGATGTTGCACCTTGCACCGTGGATGTTGCACCCTGTAGATATCGATTATTCGGACGGCCATAACTTCTGGCTCGTTTAGAGTTACGGGAGCCATAGCCTGTCAAAAGGAAGGCCTCGATGAGTTCTACGGGTTTGACAGCTTTCAGCCGTCAACGGATAGATTAATGCCCAAAAAGGACAACCCGAATCTCAATCGGGTCTCGTAAGTTTTTTACCCTTCGTTTTTTCGACACGTGGATTTTTACGGTAAAACGGGATTACCGTGTCTCGTCTTCGACTTCCCATCGCTGGAGAGTGGTGCACCATGGTAATGTTCTGTTTCAAATCCATGTACGCATTTCTAAATGTTTACGGCACTGTTTCGTCATTTCGGACGGATGTTGCACCTTGCACCGTGGATGTTGCACCATGTAGATATCGATTATTCGGACGGCCATAACTTCTGGCTCGTTTAGAGTTATGGGAGCCATAACCTGTCAAAACGAAGGCCTCGATGAGTTCTACGGCTTTCACAGCTTTCAGCCATCAACGGATAGATTAATGCCCAAAAAGGACAACCCGAATCTCAATCGGGTCTCGTAAGTTTTTTACCCTTCGTTTTTTCGACACGTGGATTTTTACGGCAAAACGGGATTGTCGTGGCTGGTCTTCGATTTACCATCGCTGGAGAGTGTTGCACCATGGTACCGTTCCGTTTCAAATCCATGCACGTATTTCTAAAAGCCGTACGACACTGTTTCGCCATTTCGGACGGATGTTGCACCTTGCACGTGGATGTTGCACCCTGTAGATATCGATTATTCGGACGACTATAACTTCTGGCTCGTTTAGATTTACGGGAGCCATAATATGTCAAAACGAAGGCCTCGATGATTTCTACGGCTTTGACAGCTTACAGTCGTCAACCGATAGATTGATGCCCAAAAAGGAGAACTCGAATCTCAATCGGGTCTCGTAAGTTTTTTACCCTTCGTTTTTTCGACACGTGGATTTTTACGGTAAAACGGGATTAACGTGGCCCGTCTTCGACTTTCCATCGCTGGAGAGTGGTGCACCATGGTACTGTTCCGTTTCAAAAACATGCACACATTTCTAAAAGTCGTACGACACTGTTTCGCCATTTCGGACGGATGTTGCACCTTGCACCGTGAATGTTGCACCCTGTAGACATCGATTATTCGGACGGCCATAACTTCTGGCTCGTTTAGAGTTATAGGAGCCATAACCTGTCAAAACGAAGACCTCGATGAGTTCTACGGATTTGAAAGCTTTCAACCGTCAACGGATAGATTAATGCCCAAAAAGGACAACCCGAATCTCACTCGGGTCTCGTAAGTTTTTTACCCTTCGTTTTGTTGACACGTGGATTTTTACGGTAAAACGGGATTACCGTTGCCCGTCTTCGACTTTCCATCGCTGAAGAGTGGTGCACCATGGTACTGTTCCATTCCAAATCCATGCACGCATTTCTAAAAGTCGTACGACAATGTTTCGCTATTTCGGACGGATGTTGCACCTTGCACCGTGGATGTTGCACCCTGTAGATATCGATTATTCGGACGGCCATAACTTCCGGCTCGTTTAGAGTAACGGGAGCCATAACCTGTCAAAACGAAGGCCTCGATGAGTTCTACGGCTTTGACAGCTTTCAGCCGTCAACGGATAGATTAATGCCCAAAAAGGACAACCCGAATCTCAATCGGGTCTCGTAAGTTTTTTACCCTTCGTTTTTTCGACACGTGGATTTTTACGGCAAAACAGGATTACGGTGGCTGGTCTTCGATTTACCATCGCTGAAGAGTGGTGCACCATGGTACTGTTCCGTTTCAAATCAATGCACACATTTCTAAAAGTCGTACGACACTGTTTCGCCATGTCGGACGGATGTTGCACCTTGCAACGTGGATGTTGCACCCTGTAGATATCGATTATTCGGACGGCCATAACTTCAGGCTCGTTAAGAGTTACGAAAGCCATAACCTGTCAAAACGAAGGCCTCGATGAGTTCTACGGCTTTGACAGCTTTCAGCCATCAACGGATAGATTAATGCCCATAAAGGACAACCCGAATCTCAATCGGGTCTCGTAAGTTTCTTACCCTGCGTTTTTTCGACACGTGGATTTTTACGGTAAAACGGGATTACCGTCGCCCGTCTTCGACTTCCCATCGCTGAAGAGTGTTGCACCATGGTACTGTTTCGTTTCAAATCCATGCACGCATTTCTAAAAGTCGTACGACACTGTTTCGCCATTTTAGACGGATGTTGCACCTTGCACCGTGGATGTTGCACCCTGTAGATATCGATTAATCGGACGGCCATAACTTCTGGCTCGTTCAGAGTTACGGAAGCCATAACCTATCAAAACAAAGGCCTCGATGAGTTCTACGGCTTTGACCACTTTCAGTCATCAACGGATAGATTAATGCCCAAAAAGGACAACCCGAATCTCAATCGGGTCTCGTAAGTTTTTTACCCTTCGTTTTTTCGACACGTGGATTTTTACGGTAAAACGGGATTACCGTGTCCCGTCTTCGACTTCCCATCGCTGGAGAGTGGTGCACCATGGTAATGTTCCGTTTCAAATCCATGTACGCATTTCTAAAAGTGATATGACACAGTTTCGCCATTTCGAACGGATGTTGCACCTTGCACCGTGGATGTTGCACCCTGTAGACATCGATTATTCGGACGGGCATAACTTCTGGCTTGTTTAGAGTTACGGAAGCCAAAACCTGTCAAAACGAAGGCCTCGATGAGTTCTACGGCTTTGACATCTTTCAGCCATCAACGGATATGTTAATGCCCAAAAAGGGCAACCCGAATCTCTATCGGGTCTCGTAAGTTTTTTACCCTTCGTTTTTTCGACACGTGGATTTTTACGGCAAAACGGGATTACCGTGGCTGGTCTTCGATTTACCATCGCTGGAGAGTGCTGCACCATGGTACTGTTCCGTTTCAAATCCATGCACATATTTCTAAAAGCCGTACGGCACTGTTTCGCCATTTCGGACGGATGTTGCACCTTGCACGTGGATGTTGCACCCTGTAGATATCGATTATTCGGACGGCGACAACTTCTGGCTCGTTTAGAGTTAAGGGAGCCATAACCTGTCAAAACGAAGGCCTCGATGATTTCTATGGCTTTGACAGCTTTCAGCCATCAACGGTGTTATCCCATTTTTTGGTCAAAACTGGAATATCAATGTTGAGCGCGTCTCCACCACGATCGAGCTAAGAAGGAGCAACCAGCAAGCGTACCTAAGTCCAGAGTTCCCGAATACCAAGTCCATTCGGCCTCATACCCTCATGTTCATTCGGCTATGCAAGTATACGAGGCATTCGGCACTAAGGCCTAAAGCTCGTTCGGCATTCCTAGTCGTCTCATTCGGCGTTCCCATCCGGCGTTCCCAACACAACTCCATTCGGCATACCGGTCCAAGCAATGCCGAACCAAGCCTCTCCACCTCAATACCGAACCAACCTGCCTCCTCCATCACCGGACCAATCCACCGGCCCACTCATCCTACACCGAACCAACACTCCATCCACTAACATGCTACCACCGGATCATACTCCTATCACCGAACGAACTCCACTCAACCCATGCTCCACCGGACCAACCAACCACCGGTCCAACCATCCTTCTCTCCAAGCTCCATGCCGAATGAAGCCTCGCCGAACCAGAAAGTTGCCAGTCCAAACTGCATCAGCCCAGGCCCACCAACAGCTATAAGCATTCAAGACCCCTACCCCCAGCCTCACTCTATAAATAGAGGGGCAGGGGTACAACAATGGAGGACAAGTTTGAGAGCTCAAGCCTGGAAGGAACTCTCAAACAACTTTAGATACTTGTAATCAAAGCTTTGTACTTGTAATCTGAAGAGAAAAAGGAGAATAACATATAAAGTGGACGTAGGCACGTTCTGGCCGAACCACTATAAATCTGTGTGTCTTTTACAGTTTAGTCCCTGCTCTTCATATATTTGCATAAATCACCCAAATCACTAAGAACAACATAAAATCAATCAACTCATACGACTTTGGGTGTTTGCGGCCATTTTTTACGCAAACATTTTGGTGCTTTCACTGAGAGGGATCAACCTCCGCTACATCGGATAGAAGTTGAATTTGAAAATCTAAGAGTTCAGATCTAAGAGTTATGACGAGACAAACAAGTAAAAGGCAAAGGCCAGAGAGAAGTGAACACCAAGGAAGTCAAGAGGCTTCCTCAGGAGGGAATCAAGCATCGATCTTCATCACTAGGGATGAGATGGAGGCCATGATGAGAAGACAAGAAGAGATGATCCAGAACTTACTTCAGCAAATTGGGCAAATTGGAGCACAAATCCAAGGAGCAACTGGAATTCAGAACGGAGCAGGACCATCTGGCGCAGCACCAGAACTAGGGGGCACTCACGCAGAGCATGTTGATCCAACCCCGGGAAGTGAGATGGGGGCATCCGAGCCACCTGGTAGCAATAGAGGAATGAACGTTCAGCCAGGGAGGCATACACATGGAAACTCCCGTGGACTCGGGGGGCAGGTCGAAGGCAGTGAACGAGAACTACAGCTTGGAGACAATGACAGATTAGCAGAGATGGTTAGAAGAGCTATGAGAGGCGGTTTAGTAAACAGAGACTTGGAAGATGTAAACAGGAGTCCTTTTTCTTCTACGATTAGGATGGCTAGGAACCCACCAGAATTCAAGCTACCATCATTAGACATGTACAACGGGAAAACGGACCCCACGGTCCATCTAACGAAGTATATGAGACATATGGAAGTGCTGGGGGCATCAGAGGAGGTTATGGCCCGGTGCTTTCCACTGTATTTGACGGACATTGCAGCGTTATGGTTTAGACAACTGGAGAGCGGCTCCATAGGAACGTGGGCAGATTTAACTGAGAAATTCATGAGACAATTCAGGGTTCATATTGCGAGACCCAAGAATGTGATGACCTTGGCAACCTTGAAACAGAAAACTGGAGAGACTTTGAGGAGCTTTCTAACGCGATTTAATGCGGCGGCAGCATCAGTGGATCGACCAGATCCATCTATGGTCATGATGGCGGCTGTATCTGGAATAGCTGGCAATACAGAGTTCAAGAATTCATTAACCAAGGACCCGCCTATGAATCTGGGAGAATTCTATCATGAGGCTGAAAAGTTTCTGCGTTTGGAAGATGCTAGTGCAGAAAGAGAGGAAGAAGATGACGTTTACACAATCAAGAGCGGAAACCTACCTGGAAAGGGTGCGGAGACTAGCAAAGGAAAAAGAAAGGCTGAGGATAATGATGATAGGACAAAGTGGCTACGAAGAGAGCCACGATTCACCACCTATGCAGAGCTGAATGAGAATTTGGAACGGATTTATCAGGATACCAAGGGGCAGGTTCCGTATCGTAGACCAATGCGAAGGGATCCAACCTCTGACGAAAGAAAATCAGATAAGTTTTGTGTATTTCATGAATTGAATGGTCATAACACTAATGATTGTAGGCATTTGAAGGACGAGGTGGAAGGGCATATCAGGAACGGTATGCTCCGTCAGTATGTGAGGAGGCGAACTCTAGCAGTGGAGCCAGAGCAACCGCCCTCTACGTCAGCTAGAGGTGCCCCTGGATCAGGGCACCATTTGATTATCCATTGATTGCTTGATTAAAATAACGATGAACAAGTTGTAAGCTTCCACTAAAGCAATTAAATCATTTACACATGTACGAGATCGCGAACGATCTCCAGGCATGCTCTGAATGATCATTGGCTGCTTCGAAGTGGGAACTTACACTTTGACATCCTTGCTTTGCTTTTGTTTTGATTTGAACATCTGAATTCTTCCTGTTTGGACATTTCTGCTGTAAGGTACTATTGCTTTAACATTTACAATTCTATGAAAAAATTATTTACTTGTATGCCCGTTGGATCGCGAACGGTCCACGAGCACCTATTGCATGGCAACGAACTGCCGAAGTCTTTGATTCGAAAAATTCCCCCAAACAATGACTCCAACACTGATAATATTAAGTCCCCCCCGGGCACACTCATTCGCCTCGAACGGCACCCGACTTCGAACAGTCACAATTCGCCTCGAACGGCACCCGACTTCGAACAGTCACAACTCGCCTCGAACGGCACCCGATCGCGAACGGTCACAACTCGCCTCGAACGGCACAACTCGCCTCGAACGGCACCACTCGCCTCGAACGGCACAACTCATCTTACCTTAAATGGCTCGATCGCGAACGGTCGTCATTTGAGGTCCGCCACCCACAACTCACCTTACCTCAAATGGCTTGATCGCGAACGGTCGTCATTTGAGGACCGCCACTTGACCGCACACTGTCGCACCTTACCTCGAATGACTTGATCACGAACGATCGTCATTTGAAGTTAGGCGCTTGACCCTGAACGGTCACATTTCATCACAAATGGCTCGGTCTCGAACGATCGACGCGTGGACATACAGACTCGACCGCGCACTGTCGCACTTTACCTCGAATGACTCGATCGCGAACGGTCGTCATTTGAAGTAAAGCGCTTGACCTTGAACGGTCACATTTCACTGCAGATGACTCGATCCCGTACGTTCGACGCATGGATTTACGCGCTTGACCGCGCAGGGTCGCACTTTCCCTCGAATGACTTGATCACGAACGATCGTCATTTGAAGTTAGGCGCTTGACCATGAACGGCCGCGCTTCATCCCAAATAGCTCGATCCCGAACGGTCATCAGTTGGGGCCATATAAACTATCAAGTTCTTTACAGGTTGATGACAGGATATGAACATCCAGCTCATGGCATTACAAAACACGCCTTCCTACCGCAAGGCATATTTTGGGGGGCAAAGTGTTATCCCATTTTTTGGTCAAAACTGGAATATCAATGTTGAGCGCGTCTCCACCACGATCGAGCTAAGAAGGAGCAACCAGCAAGCGTACCTAAGTCCAGAGTTCCCGAATACCAAGTCCATTCGGCCTCATACCCTCATGTTCATTCGGCTATGCAAGTATACGAGGCATTCGGCACTAAGGCCTAAAGCTCGTTCGGCATTCCTAGTCGTCTCATTCGGCGTTCCCATCCGGCGTTCCCAACACAACTCCATTCGGCATACCGGTCCAAGCAATGCCGAACCAAGCCTCTCCACCTCAATACCGAACCAACCTGCCTCCTCCATCACCGGACCAATCCACCGGCCCACTCATCCTACACCGAACCAACACTCCATCCACTAACATACTACCACCGGATCATACTCCTATCACCGAACGAACTCCACTCAACCCATGCTCCACCGGACCAACCCACCACCGGTCCAACCATCCTTCTCTCCAAGCTCCATGCCGAATGAAGCCTCGCCGAACCAGAAAGTTGCCAGTCCAAACTGCATCAGCCCAGGCCCACCAACAGCTATAAGCATCCAAGACCCCTACCCCCAGCCTCACTCTATAAATAGAGGGGCAGGGGTACAACAATGGAGGACAAGTTTGAGAGCTCAAGCCTGGAAGGAACTCTCAAACAACTTTAGATACTTGTAATCAAAGCTTTGTACTTGTAATCTGAAGAGAAAAAGGAGAATAACATATAAAGCGGACGTAGGCACGTTCTGGCCGAACCACTATAAATCTGTGTGTCTTTTACAGTTTAGTCCCTGCTCTTCATATATTTGCATAAATCACCCAAATCACTAAGAACAACATAAAATCAATCAACTCATACGACTTTGGGTGTTTGCGGCCATTTTTTACGCAAACAAACGGATAGATTGATTCCCAAAAAGGAGAACCCGAATCTCAATCGGGTCTCGTAAGTTTTTTACCCTTCGTTTTTTCGACACGTGGATTTTTACGGTAAAACGGGATTACCGTGGCCCGTCTTTGCCTTCCCATCACTGGAGAGTGGTGCACCATGGTACTGTTCAGTTTCAAATCCATGCACGCATTTCTAAAAGTCGTACGACACTGTTTCGCCATTTCGGACGGATGTTGCACCTTGCACCGTGGATGTTGCACCCTGTAGATATCGATTATTCGGACGGCCATAACTTCTGGCTCATTTAGAGTTACGGGAGCCATAACCTGTCAAAATGAAGACCTCAATGAGTTCTACGATTTTGACAGCTTTTAGCCCTCAATGGATAGATTAATGCCCAAAAAGGACAACCCGAATCTCAATCGGGTCTCGTAAGTTTTTTACCCTTCGTTTTTTTGACACGTGGATTTTTACGGTAAAACGGGATTACCGTGGCCCGTCTTCGACTTCCCATCGCTGAAGAGTGGTGCACCATGGTACTGTTCCGTTTCAAATCCATGCATGCATTTCTAAAAGTCGTACGGCACTGTTTCGCCATTTCGGACGGATGTTGCACCTTGCACCGTGGATGTTGCACCCTGTAGATATCGATTATTCGGACGGCCATAACTTCTGGCTTGTTTAGAGTTACGGGAGCCATAACCTGTCAAAACGAAGGCCTCGATGAGTTCTACGGCTTTGACAGCTTTCAGCCGTCAACGGATAGATTAATGCCTAAAAAGGACAACCCGAATCTCAATCAGGTCTCGTAAGTTTTTTACCCTTCGTTTTTTCGACACGTGGTTTTTTACGGCAAAACGGGATTACGGTGGCTAGTCTTTGATTTACCATCGCTGGAGAGTGGTGCACCATGGTACTGTTCCGTTTCAAATCCATGCACGCATTTCTAAAAGTCGTACGGCACTGTTTCGCCATGTCGGACGGATGTTGCACCTTGCACCGTGGATGTTGCACCCTGTAGATATCGATTATTCGGACGGCCATAACTTCTGGCTCGTTAAGAGTTACGGGAGCCATAACCTGTCAAAACGAAGGCCTCGATGAGTTCTACGGCTTTGATAGCTTTCAGGCATCAACGGATAGATTAGTGCCCAAAAAGGACAACCCGAATCTCAATCGGGTCTCGTAAGTTTTTTACCCTTCATTTTTTCGACACGTGGATTTTTACGGTAAAACGGGATTACCGTCGCCCGTCTTTGACTTTGCATCGCTGGAGAGTGATGCACCATGGTACTGTTTCGTTTCAAATCCATGCACCCATATCTAAAAGTCGTACGACACTGTTTCGCCATTTCGGACGGATGTTGCACCTTGCACCGTGGATGTTGCACCCTGTAGATATCGATTATTCGGACGGCCATAACTTCTGGCTCGTTTAGAGTTACGGGAGCCATAACCTGTCAAAACGAAGGCCTCGATAAGTTCTACGGGTTTGACAGCTTTCAGCCGTCAACGGATAGATTAATGCCCAAAAAGGAAAACCCGAATCTCAATCGGGTCTCGTAAGTTTTTTACCCTTCGTTTTTTCGACACGTGGATTTTTACGGTAAAACGGGATTACCGTGTCCCGTCTTCGACTTCCGATCGCTGGAGAGTGGTGCACCATGGTAATGTTCCGTTTCAAATCCATGTACGCATTTCTAAAAGTCTACGGCACTGTTTCGCCATTTCGGACGGATGTTGCACCTTGCACCGTGGATGTTGCACCCTGTAGATATCGATTATTCGGACGGCCATAACTTCTGGCTCGTTTAAAGTTACGGGAGCCATAACCTGTCAAAACGAAGGCCTCGATGAGTTCTACGGCTTTGATAGCTTTCAGCCGTCAACAGATAGATTAATGGCCAAAAAGGACAACCTGAATCTCAATCGGGTCTCGTAAGTTTTGTACCCTTCGTTTTTTCGACACGTGGATTTTTACGGCAAAACGGGATTGTCGTGGCTGGTCTTCGATTTACCATCGCTGGAGAGTGCTGCACCATTGTACTGTTCCATCTCAAATCCATGCACGTATTTCTAAAAGCCGTACGACACTGTTTCGCCATTTCAGACGGATGTTGCACCTTGCACGTGGATGTTGCACCCTGTAGATATCGATTATTCGGATGGCTATAACTTCTGGCTCGTTTAGAGTTACGGGAGCCATAACCTGTCAAAACGAAGGCCTCGATGATTTTTACGGCTTTGACAGCTTTCAGTCGTCAACGGATAGATTGATGTCCAAAAAGGAGAACCCGAATCTCAATCGGGTCTCGTAAGTTTTTTACCCTTCGTTTTTTCGACACGTGGATTTTTACGGTAAAACGGGATTACCGTGGCCCGTCTTCGACTTCCCATGGCTGGAGAGTGGTGCACCATGGTACTGTTCCGTTTCAAATCCACGCACGCATTTTTAAAAGTCGTATGACACTGTTTCGCCATTTCGGACGGATGTTACACCTTGCACCGTGGATGTTGCACCCTGTAGATATCGATTATTCGGACGGCCATAACTTCTGGCTCGTTTAGAGTTATGGGACCCATAACCTGTTAAAACGAAGACCTCCACGAGTTCTACGATTTTGACAACTTTCAGCCGTCAATGGATAAATTAATGCACAAAAAGGACAACCCAAATCTCAATCGGGTCTCGTATGTTTTTTACCCTTCGTTTTTTTCACACGTGGATTTTTACGGTAAAACGGGATTACCGTGGCCCGTCTTCGACTTTCCATCGCTGAAGAGTGGTGCACCATGGTACTGTTCCATTTCAAATCCATGCACGCATTTCTAAAAGTCGTACGGCACTGTTTCGCCATTTCGGACGGATGTTGCACCTTGCACCGTGGATGTTGCACCCTGTAGATATCGATTATTCGGACGGCCATAACTTCCGGCTCGTTTAGAGTTACGGGAGCCATAACCTGTCAAAACGAAGGCCTCGATGAGTTCTACGGCTTTGACAGCTTTCAGCCGTCAACGGATAGATTAATGCCCAAAAAGGACAACCCGAATCTCAATCGGGTCTCGTAAGTTTTTTACCCTTCGTTTTTTCGACACGTGGATTTTTACGGCAAAACGGGATTACGGTGGCTGGTCTTCGATTTACCATCGCTGGAGAGTGGTGCACCATGGTACTGTTCCGTTTCAAATCAATGCACACATTTCTAAAAGTTGTACGATGTTGGGCGAATTCTCACCCAGAAAATCTCGAGACCAAGAAGTGTCATTTTCACCCGGGTTTGCAACCTCCATTCCATCAGCTCCTATCGGCGATTCGAAAGAACAAGTTCCATTCGGCAGTGAGGGCTCATTCGGCACACAGGTTCATCCGGCTATGCAAGGATATGGGCTCATTCGGCACTCCAAGTTAAGGTCCATCCGGCGTGATAGCATTCGGTATTCCCCCTCATCGCCCTACCACCAAACTTGTTTGGTGCCGGACCAAACACCACCGGACCCAACACCACCGGACCAAACACCGCCGAACCAACTCCCAAGGCCATCACCGAATCAAACGAGCACCGAACCACCTCATTACCACCGGTCCATGCATACCACCGGTCCATACCTACCACCGAATGGAGCTCCGCCGAACCAGATGATTGCCAGTCCAGATTGCTTCAGCCCGGGCCCACCAGCAGTTATATACTTCCAAGATCCATGCCCCCTACCTCATTCTATAAATAGAGGGGCAGGGGTACAAAAATGGCAGACAAGTTTGAGAGTTCAAGCAAGGAAGGAACTTTCAAACTACTTTCATATACTTGTATACGAAGCATTGTACTTGTAATCCGAAAGAAAGAAGATAATAACATATAAAGTGGACGTAGGCATATTCCGGCCGAACCACTATAAATCTGCGTGTCTTTTACATTTCAGCCCCTACTTTTATCATATTTACATAACTCTTCTAAACCATTGAAAATCACATATAATCAACTAAATAATACCACTTGGGGGTGTTTGTCCATTTTTTGTGCAAACATACGACACTGTTTCGCTATGTCGGACGGATGTTGCACCTTGCACCGTGGATGTTGCACCCTGTAGATATCGATTATTCGGACGGCCATAACTTCTGGCTCGTTTAGAGTTACGGGAGCCATAACCTGTCAAAATGAAGACCTCGATGAGTTCTACGATTTTGACAGCTTTCAGCCGTCAATGGATAGATTAATGCCCAAAAAGGACAACCCGAATCTCAATCGGGTCTCGTAAGTTTTTTACCCTTCGTTTTTTTGACACGTGGATTTTTACGGTAAAACGGGATTACCGTGGCCCGTCTTCGACTTCCCATCGCTGAAGATTGGTGCACCATGGTACTGTTCCGTTTCAAATCCATGCATGCATTTCTAAAAGTCGTACGGCACGGTTTCGCCATTTCGGACGGATGTTGCACCTTGCACCGTGGATGTTGCACCCTGTAGATATCGATTATTCGGACGGCCATAACTTCCGGCTCGTTTAGAGTTACGGGAGCCATAACCTGTCAAACGAAGGCCTCGATGAGTTCTACGGCTTTGATAGCTTTCAGCCATCAACGGATAGATTAATGCCCAAAAAGGACAACCCGAATCTCAATCGGGTCTCGTAAGTTTTTTACCCTTCGTTTTTTCGACACGTGGATTTTTACGGCAAAACGGGATTACGATGGCTGGTCTTCGATTTACCATCGCTGGAGAGTGGTGCACCATGGTACTGTTCCGTTTCAAATCAATGCACGCATTTCTAAAAGTCGTACGGCACTGTTTCGCCATGTCGGACGGATGTTGCACCTTGCACCGTGGATGTTGCACCCTGTAGATATCGATTATTCGGACGGCCATAACTTCTGGCTCGTTAAGAGTTACGGGAGCCATAACCTGTCAAAACGAAGGCCTCGATGAGTTCTACGGCTTTGACAGCTTTCAGCCATCAACGGATAGATTAACGCCTAAAAAGGAAAACCTGAATCTCAATCGGGTCTCGTAAGTTTTTTACCCTTCGTTTTTTCGACACGTGGATTTTTACGGTAAAACGGGATTACCGTCGCCCGTCTTCGACTTCCCATCGCTAAAGAGTGTTGCACCATGGTACTGTTTCGTTTCAAATCCATGCACGCATTTCTAAAAGTCGTACGACACTGTTTCGCCATTTTAGACGGATGTTGCACCTTGCACCGTGGATGTTGCACCCTGTAGTTATCGATTATTCGAACGGCCATAACTTCTGGCTCGTTCAGAGTTACGGGAGCCATAACCTCTCAAAACGAAGGCCTCGATGAGTTCTACGGCTTTGACCGCTTTCAGCCATCAACGGATAGATTAATGCCCAAAAAGGACAACCCGAATCTCAATCGGGTCTCGAAAGTTTTTTACCCTTCGTTTTTTCGACACGTGGATTTTTACGGTAAAACGGGATTACCGTGTCCCGTCTTCGAATTCCCATCGCTGGAGAGTGGTGCACCATGGTAATGTTCCGTTTCAAATCCATGTACGCATTTCTAAAAGTGATACGACACTGTTTCGCCATTTCGGACGGATGTTGCACCTTGCACCGTGGATGTTGCACCCTGTAGATATCGATTATTCGGACGGGCATAACTTCTGGCTCGTTTAGAGTTACGGGAGCCAAAACCTGTCAAAACGAAGGCCTCGATGAGTTCTACGGCTTTGACAGCTTTCAGCCATCAACGGATATGTTAATGCCCAAAAAGGACAACCCGAATCTCAATCGGGTCTCGTAAGTTTTTTACCCTTCGTTTTTTCGACACGTGGATTTTTACGGCAAAACGGGATTACCGTGGCTGGTCTTCGATTTACCATCGCTGGAGAGTGCTGCACCATGGTACTGTTCCGTTTCAAATCCATGCACGCATTTCTAAAAGTCGTACGGCACTGTTTCGCCATGTCGGACGGATGTTGCACCTTGCACCGTGGATGTTGCACCCTGTAGATATCGATTATTCGGACGGCCATAACTTCTGGCTCGTTAAGAGTTACGGGAGCGATAACCTGTCAAAACGAAGGCCTCGATGATTTCTATGGCTTTGACAGCTTTCAGCCGTCAACGGATAGATTGATGCCCAAAAAGGATCTCAATCGGGTCTCGTAAGTTTTTTACCCTTCGTTTTTTCGACACATGGATTTTTACGGTAAAACGGGATTACCTTGGCCCGTCTTCGACTTCCCATCACTGGAGAGTGGTGCACCATGATACTGTTCCGTTTCAAATCCATGCACGCATTTCTAAAAGTCATACGACACAGTTTCGCCATTTCGGACGGATGTTGCACCTTGCACGTGGATGTTGCACCCTGTAGATATCGATTATTCGGACGGCTATAACTTCTGGCTCGTTTAGAGTTACGGGAGCCATAACCTGTCAAAACGAAGGCCTCGATGATTTCTACGGCTTTGACAGCTTTCAGCCGTCAACGGATAGATTGATGCCCAAAAAGGACAACCCGAATCTCAATCGGGTCTCGTAAGTTTTTTACCCTTCGTTTTTTTGACACGTGGATTTTTACGGTAAAACGGGATTACCGTGGCCCGTCTTTGACTTCCCATCGCTGAAGAGTGGTGCACCATGGTACTGTTCCGTTTCAAATCCATGCACGCATTTCTAAAAGTCGTACGGCACTATTTCGCCATTTCGGACGGATGTTGCACCTTGCACCGTGGATATTCCACCCTGTAGATATCGATTATTCGGACGGCCATAACTTCTGGCTCGTTTAGAGTTACGGGAGCCATAACCTGTCAAAACGAAGGCCTCGATGAGTTCTACGGCTTTGACAGCTTTCAGCAGTCAACGGATAGATTAATACCCAAAAAGGACAACCCGAATCTCAATCGGGTCTCGCAAGTTTTTTACCCTTCGTTTTTTCGACACGTGGATTTTTACGGCAAAACGGGATTACGGTGGCTGGTCTTCGATTTACCATCGCTGGAGAGTGGTGCACCATGGTACTGTTCCGTTTCAAATCCATGCACGCATTTCTAAAAGTCGTACGGCTCTGTTTCGCCATGTCGGACGGATGTTGCACCTTGCACCGTGGATGTTGCACCCTGTAGATATCGATTATTCGGACGGCCATAACTTCTGGCTCGTTAAGAGTTACGGGGGCCATAACCTGTCAAAACGAAGGCCTCGATGAGTTCTATGGCTTTGACAGCTTTCAGCCATCAACGGATAGATTAATTCCCAAAAAGGACAACCCGAATCTCAATCGGGTCTCGTAAGTTTTTTACCCTTCGTTTTTTCGACACGTGGATTTTTAAGGTAAAACGGGATTACCGTCGCCCGTCTTCGACTTCCCATCACTGAAGAGTGATGCACCATAGTACTGTTTCGTTTCAAATTAGTGCACGCATTTCTAAAAGTCGTACGACACTGTTTTTCCATTTCAGACGGATGTTGCACCTTGCACCGTGGATGTTGCACCCTATAGATATCGATTATTCGGACAGCCATAACTTCTGGCTCGTTCAGAGTTACGGGAGCCATAACCTATCAAAACGAAGGCCTCGATGAGTTCTACGGCTTTGACAGCTTTCAGCCATCAACGGATAGATTAATGCCCAAAAAGGACAACCTGAATCTCAATCGGGTCTCGTAAGTTTTTTACCCTTCGTTTTTTCGACACGTGGATTTTTATGGTAAAACAGGATTACCGTGTCCCGTCTTCGACTTCCCATCGCTGGAGAGTGGTGCACCATGGTAATGTTCCGTTTCAAATCCATGTACGCATTTCTAAAAGTCATACGGCACTGTTTCGCCATTTCGGACGGATGTTGCACCTTGCACCGTGGATGTTGCACCCTGTAGATATCGATTATTCGGACGGGCATAACTTCTGGCTCGTTTAGAGTTACGGGAGCCAAAACCTTTCAAAACGAAGGCCTCGATGAGTTCTACGGCTTTGACAGCTTTCAGCTATCAACGAATATGTTAATGCCCAAAAAGGACAACCCGAATCTCAATTGGGTCTCGTAAGTTTTTTACCCTTCGTTTTTTCGACACGTGGATTTTTACGGCAAAACGGGATTACCGTGGCTGGTCTTCGATTTTCCATCGCTGGAGAGTGCTGCACCATGGTACTGTTCTATTTCAAATCCATGCACGTATTTCTAAAAGCCGTACGACACTGTTTCGCCATTTCGGACGGATGTTGCACCTTGCACGTGGATGTTGCACCCTGTAGATATCGATTATTCGGACGGCTATAACTTCTGGCTCGTTTAGAGTTACGGGAGCCATAACCAGTCAAAACGAAGGCCTCGATGATTTCTACGGCTTTGACAGCTCTCAACCGTCAACGTATAGGTTGATGCCCAAAAAGGACAATCCGAATCTCAATCGGGTCTCGTAAATTTTTTACCCTTCGTTTTTTCGACACGTGGATTTTTACGGTAAAACGGCATTACCGTGGCCCGTCTTCGACTTCCCGTCGCTGAAGAGTGGTACTCCATGGTACTGTTCCGTTTCAAATCAATGCATGCATTTCTAAAAGTCATACGGCACTGTTTCCCCATTTTGGACGGATGTTGCACCTTGCACCGTGGATGTTGCACCCTATAGATATCAATTATTCGGACGGCCATAACTTCTGGCTCATTTAGAGTTACGGGAGCCAAAATCTGTCAAAACGAAGGCCACGATGATTTCTACGGTTTTGACAGCTTTCATCCAACAACGGATATGTTAATGCCCAAAAAGGACAACCCGAATCTCAATCGGGTCTCGTAAGTTTTTTACCCTTCGTTTTTTCGACACGTGGATTTTTACGGAAAAACGGGATTACGGTGGCTGGTCTTCGATTTACCATCGCTGGAGAGTGGTGCACCATGGTACTGTTCCGTTTCAAATCCATGCACGCATTTCTAAAAGTCGTACGGCACTGTTTCGCCATGTCGGACGGATGTTGCACCTTGCACCGTGGATGTTGCACCCTGTAGATATCGATTATTCGGACGGCCATAACTTTTGGCTCGTTAAGAATACGGGAGCCACAATCAGTCAAAACGAAGGCCTCGATGAGTTCTACGGCTTTGACAGCTTTCAGCCATCAACGGATAGACTAATGCCCAAAAAGGACAACCCGAATCTCAATCGGGTCTCGCAAGTTTTTTACCCTTCGTTTTTTCGACACGTGGATTTTTACGGTAAAACAGGATTACCGTCGCCCGTCTTCGACTTCCCATCGCTGAAGAGTGATGCACCAAGGTACTGTTTCGTTTCAAATCCATGCACGTATTTCTAAAAGTCGTACGACACTGTTTCGCCATTTCGGACGGATGTTGCACCTTGCACCGCGGATGTTGCACCTTGTAGATATCGATTATTCGGACGGCCATAACTTCTGGCTCGTTCAGAGTTACGGGAGCCATAACCTATCATAATGAAGGCCTCGATGAGCTCTACGGCTTTGATAGCTTTCAGCCGTCAGCGGATAGATTAATGCCTAAAAGGACAACCCGAATCTCAATCGGGTCTCGTAAGTTTTTTACCCTTCGTTTTTTCGACACGTGGATTTTTACGGTAAAACGGGATTACCGTGTGCCGTCTTCGACTTCCCATCGCTGGAGAGTGGTGCACCATGGTAATGTTCCGTTTCAAATCCATGTACGCATTTCTAAAAGTCATACGGCACTGTTTCGCCATTTCGGACGGATGTTGCACCTTGCACCGTGGATGTTGCACGCTGTAGATATCGATTATTCGGACGGGCATAACTTCTGGCTCGTTTAGAGTTACGGGAGCCAAAACCTGTCAAAACGAAGGCCTCGATGAGTTCTACGGCTTTGACAGCTTTCAGCCATCAACGGATATGTTAATGCCCAAAAAGGACAACCCGTATCTCAATCGGGTCTCCTAAGTTTTTTACCCTTCGTTTTTTCGACACGTGGATTTTTACGGCAAAACGGGATTACCGTGGCTGGTCTTCGATTTACCATCGCTGGAGAGTGCTGCACCATGTACTGTTCCGTTTCAAATCCATGCTCGTATTTCTAAAAGCCGTACGGCACTGTTTCGCCATTTCGGATGGATGTTGCACCTTGCACGTGGATGTTGCACCCTGTAGATATCGATTATTCGGACGGCTATAACTTCTGGCTCGTTTAGAGTTACGGGAGCCATAACCTGTCAAAACGAAGGCCTCGATGATTTCTACGGCTTTGACAGCTTTCAGCCATCAACGGATAGATTGATGCCCAAAAAGGAGAACCCGAATCTCAATCGGGTCTCGTAAGTTTTTTACCCTTCGTTTTTTCGACACGTGGATTTTTACGGTAAAACGGGACTACCGTGGCCCGTCTTCGACTTCCCATCACTAGAGAGTGGTGCACCATGGTACTGTTCCGTTTCAAATCCATGCACGCATCTTTAAAAGTCGTACGACATAGTTTCGCCATTTCGGACGGATGTTGCACCTTGCACCGTGGATGTTGCACCCTGTAGATATCGATTATTCGGACGGCCATAACTTCTAGCTCGTTTAGAGTTACGGGAGCCATAACATGTCAGAACAAAGGCCTCGATGAGTTCTACGACTTTGACAGCTTTCAGCCGTCAACGTATAGATTAATGCCCAAAAAGGACAACCCGAATCTCAATCGGGTCTCGTAAGTTTTTTACGCTTTGTTTTTTCGACACGTGGATTTTTACGGTAAAACGGGATTACCGTGGCCCGTATTCGATTTTCCATCGCTGACGAGTGATGCACCATGGTACTGTTTCGTTTCAAATCCATGCACGCATTTCTAAAAGTCGTACGACACTGTTTTGCCATTTCAGACGGATGTTGCACATTGCACCGTGGATGTTGCACCCTGTAGATATCGATTATTCGGACGGCCAAAACTTCTGGCTCGTTTAGAGTTACTGGAGCCATAACCTGTCAAAACGAAGGTCTCGATGAGTTCTACGGCTTCGATAGCTTTTAGCCGTCAACGGATTGATTAATGCCCAAAAAGGACAAGCCGGATCTCAATCGGGTCTCGTAAGTTTTTTACCCTTCGTTTTTTTGACACGTGGATTTTGGCGGTAAAACGGGATTGCCGTGGCCCGTCTTCGACTTCCCATCGCTGAAGAGTGGTGCACCATGGTACTATTCCGTTTCAAATCCATGCACGCATTCTAAAAGTCGTACGGCACTGTTTCGCCATTTCGGACGGATGTTGCACCTTGCACCGTGGATGTTGCACCCAGTAGATATCGATTATTCGGACGACCATAACTTCTGCCTCGTTTAGAGTTACGGGAGCCATAACCTTTCAAAAAGAAGACCTCGATGAGTTCTACGGCTTTGACAGCTTTCAGCCATCAACGGATAGATTAATGCCCAAAAAGGACAACCCGAATCTCAATCGGGTCTCGTAAGTTTTTTACCCTTCGTTTTTTCGACACGTGGATTGTTACGGCAACGGGATTACGGTGGCTGGTCTTCGATTTACCATCGCTGGAGAGTGGTGCACCATGGTACTGTTCCGTTTCAAATCCATGCATGCATTTCTAAAAGTCGTACGGCACTGTTTCGCCATGTCGGACGGATGTTGCACCTTGCACCGTGGATGTTGCACCCTGTAGATATCGATTATTCGGACGGCCATAACTTCTGGCTCGTTAAGAGTTACGGGAGCCATAACCTGTCAAAATGGAGGCCTCGATGAGTTCCACGGCTTTGACAGCTTTCAGCCGTCAACGGATAGATTAATGCCCAAAAAGGACAACCCGAATCTCAATAGGGTCTCGTAAGTTTTTTACCCTTTGTTTTTTCGGCACGTGGATTTTTACGGTAAAATGGGATTACCGTGGCCCGTCTTCGACTTCCCGTCGCTGAAGAGTGATGTACCATGGTACTGTTCCGTTTCAAATCCATGCACGCATTTCTAAAAGTCGTACGGCACTGTTTCTCCATTTCGGACGGATGTTGCACCTTGCACCGTGGATGTTGCGCCCTGTAGATATCGATTATTCGGACGGCCATAACTTCTAGCTCGTTTAGAGTTACAGGAGCCATAACCTGTCAAAACGAAGGCCTCGATTAGTTCTACGGTTTTGATGGCTTTCAGCCGTCAACGTATAGATTAATGCCCAAAAAGGACAATCCGAATCTCCATCGGGTCTCGTAAATTTTTTACCCTTCGTTTTTTCGACACGTGGATTTTTACGGTAAATGGGATTGTCGTGGCCCGTCTTCGACTTCCCGTCGCTGAAGAGTGATGCACCATGGTACTGTTCCGTTTCAAATCCACGCACGCATTTCTAAAAGTCGTACGGCACTGTTTCTCCATTTCGGACGGATGTTGCACCTTGCACCGTGGATGTTGCACCCTGTAGATATCGATTATTCGGACGGCCATAACTTCTGGCTCGTTTAGAGTTACGGGAGCCATAACATGTCAAAACGAAGGCCTTGATGAGTTCTATAACTTTGACATCTTTCAGCCGTCAACGGATAGATTAATGCCCAAAAAGGACAACCCGAATCTCAATCGGGTCTCGTAAGTTATTTACCCTTCGTTTTTTCGACACGTGGATTTTTACGGCAAAACGGGATTACCGTGGCTGGTCTTCGATTTATCATCGCTGGAGAGTGGTGCACCATGGTACTGTTCCGTTTCAAATCCATGCACGCATTTCTAAAAGTCGTACGGCACTGTTTCGCCATGTCGGACGGATGTTGCACCTTGCACCGTGGATGTCGCACCCTGTATATATCGATTATTCGGACGACCATAACTTCTGGCTCGTTAAGAGTTACGGGAGCCATAACCTGTCCAAACGATGGCCTCGATGAGTACTATGTCTTTGACAGCTTTCAGCCGTCAGCGGATAGATTAATGCCCAAAAAGGGCAACCCAAATCTCAATCGGGTCTCGTAAGTTTTTTACCCTTCGTTTTTTCGACACGTGGATTTTTACGGTAAAACGGGATTTCCGTGGCCCGTCTTCGAATTCCCGTCGCTGAAGAGTGATGCACCATGGTACTGTTCTGTTTCAAACCCATGCACACATTTCTAAAAGTCGTACGGCACTGTTTCTCCATTTCGGACGGATGTTGCACCTTGCACCATGGATGTTGCACCCTGTAGATATCGATTATTCGGACGGCCATAACTTCTGCCTCGTTTAGAGTTACGGGAGCCATAACCTGTCAAAACGAAGGCATCGATGAGTTCTACGGCTTTGACAGCTTTCAGCCATCAACGTATAGATTAATGCCCAAAAAGGACAACCCGAATCTCAATCGGGTCTCGTAAGTTTTTTACCCTTCGTTTTTTCGACACGTGCATTTTTACGGTAAAACGGGATTACCGTGGCCCGTCTTCGACTTCCCATCGCTGGAGAGTGGTGCACCATGGTACTGTTCCATTTCAAATCCATGCACGCATTTCTAAAAGTCATACGACACTGTTTCGCCATTTCGGACGGATGTTGCACCTTGCACCATGGATGTTGCACCCTGTAGATATCGATTATTCGGACGGGCATAACTTCTGGCTCGTTTAGAGATATGGGAGCCATAACATGTCAGAACAAAGGCCTCGATGAGTTCTACGATTTTGACAGCTTTCAGCCGTCAACGGATAGATTAATGCCCAAAAAGGACAACCCGAATCTCAATCGGGTCTCGTAAGTTTTTTACCCTTCGTTTTTTCGACACGTGGATTTTTACGGTAAAACGGGACTACCACGGCCCGTCTTCGACTTCCCATCGCTGGAGAGTGGTGCACCATGGTACTGTTCCATTTCAAATCCATGCACGCATTTCTAAAAGTCATACGGCACTGTTTCGCCATTTCGGACGGATGTTGCACCTTGCACCGTGGATGTTGCACGCTGTAGATATCGATTATTCGGACGGGCATAACTTCTGGCTCGTTTAGAGTTACGGGAGCCATAACCTGTCAAAACGAAGGCCTCGATGAGTTCTACGGCTTTGACAGCTTTCAGCCATAAACGGATATACTAATGCCAAAAAAGGACAACCCGAATCTCAATCGGGTGTCGTAAGTTTTTTACCCTTCGTTTTTTCGACACGTGGATTTTTACGGCAAAACGGGATTACCGTGGCTGGTCTTCGATTTACCATCGCTGGAGAGTGGTGCACCATGGTACTGTTCCGTTTCAAATCCATGCACGCATTTCTAAAAGCTGTACGGCACTGTTTCGCCATTTTGGACGGATGTTGCACCTTGCACGTGGATGTTGCACCCTGTAGATATCGATTATTCGGACGGCTATAACTTCTGGCTCGTTTAGAGTTATGGGAACCATAACCTATCAAAACGAAGGCCTCGATGAGTTCTACGGCTTTGATAGCTTTCAGCCGTCAACGGATAGATTAATGCCCAAAAAGGACAACCCGAATCTCAATCGGGTCTCGTAAGTTTTTTACCATTCGTTTTTTCGACACGTGGATTTTTACGGTAAAACGGGATTACCGTGGCCCGTCTTCGACTTCCCCTCGCTGGAGAGTGGTGCACCATGGTACTATTCCGTTTCAAATACATGCACGCATTTCTAAATGTTGTACGGCACTGTTTCGCCATTTCGGACGGATGTTGCACCTTGCACCGTGGATGTTGCACCCTGTAGATTTCGGTTATTCGGACGGCCATAACTTTTTGCTCGTCTAGAGTTACGGGAGCCATAACCTATCAAAACGAAGGCCTCGATGAGTTCTACGGCTTTGACAGCTTTCAGCCATCAACGGTGTTGGGCGAATTTTCACCCAGAAGATCTCGAGACCAAGAAGCCACAGTTTCACGCGGGTTCGCCATCTCCACTTCATTCAGCACGACCAGTCACCTTCCCATTCGGCCTCCTCCTCATTCGGCCTCCTTCCCATCCGGCCTCTCCATGTCATACCGGACCAGAATCCATTCGGTCAGCCCCATTCGGCCACAGAGCCAACATTCCTCCATCTCCATTCGGCATACCGAACCAGGGGCACCACCGAACCAAACCTCTTCCCCACAACCGGTCCAAGAAGCACCGAACTACCTCACCACCGGTCCACACCTATCACCGGTCCACACTCACTGCCGGTCCACATCCACACCGCTACCACCGGACAACACCTACCACCGGTCCAAGCTCCATGCCGAATGAGACCTCTCTGAACCAAACAACTGCCAGTCCAGATTGCTTCAGCCCGGGCCCACCAGCAGCTATATACATCCAAGACCCCTGCCCCCTACCTCACTCTATAAATAGAGGGGCAGGGGTACAACAATGAGGGACAAGTTTGAGAGCTCAAGGAAGGAAGGAACTTTCAAACTACTTTCATATACTTATATACGAAGCATTGTACTTGTAATCTGAAAGAAAGAAGATAATAACATATAAAGTGGACGTAGGCACATTCTGGCCGAACCACTATAAATCCGCGTGTCTTTTACATTTCAGCCCCTACTTCTTTTATATTTACATACTCATCTAAAATCATTGAAAATCACATATAATCAACTAAATAATACGACTTGGAGATGTTTGTCCATTTTTTGTGCAAACATTTTTGGTGCTTTCACTGAGAATTGAACTCAGGGCTTCATCTTCTCCCACTCAACCTTCTTCCTAACAACATCGCTCGTTGCTTAGAAATCATGCCTTCCAAACAGAGAAGGGATGTTAACAAAGGAAAGAACATCGCAACTAGCAGCCTTCCAGATCCAGCAATCGCAGATCAGCCCACTTCAACAGCAGTACCAGATGAAAATCAGGAAAATCCAACCGGTCCCGCAACGGAACAACCAATCACTAGGGCAGATCTAGATAGGGTTGTGGCTGAAGTAACTAACCGCTTCACATCCCAACAGGAAGCTTTGGTGGACCAACTCATGTCACGCTTAAGGGATGCTGAAGAGTCCAACCACAACACTGAATCATGGGGTGAGTCCCAATCCGGAGGATCTCGGAGGCAACAAAGGTCTTCCCTCTTCGAAGAAGCTATCAACAGGAACAACAATGATAGGGGCCGCGCCCGGACTCAGCCCGAATTCCGACTCGAGGAAGCCCTTGGAACCGAACCCAGCGGGGGAGGCACCAGGCGAGGGTCGGATGTAGCTGAGCCAGTCATGCCACCTAATCATAGAAACCCCGCTGAACGGAGCCGAGCTAGAACCCAGCCCGAAGTTGACCCCATGGATGTGCTCGAAACAGAACCCCACAGGGGAAGATCAAGGCAGGGGGCAACTGTAGCTGGTCCTAGCGTGCATCCGAGCAGCCAAAGACAACCACTGGATAATGCTAGAAGTGATAGACTGTACCATCCCTACAGGTCATCTGGACGAGATGGATCCCGCAGGGAAGAACCAAGCTCATTTTTGTCCGCTCCAATTTCTGACGAATGAATGACACGATTATTCAGAGAATGTGTCCAACGGGAGCAAAGGGACCGGGGAATAGGCGCTAGGGTCACCAGTCCCTTTACCCGAAATATCGAAACTGCCATCACTCCCAGGGAATGGAAAATGCCAACCATGGAACCTTACAAAGGAACTTCCGACCCCATCGTACACTTGCAGAGATACACCCAGCATATGCTCATGAGTGGAGCAACAGAAGGAGTGTTATGTAAATGCTTTCCGCTATTCCTAGCTGATCTAGCTACCTCCTGGTTCTGCCATCTACCCCAAGGATCCATCAGCTCATGGGAGATGTTGAAAGAAAGGTTTATTAGCCAGTTCCGCATCCATGTGGAACAACCCAAGGATGCTTATTCTCTATCCAATGTCAAACAGAAAACCGGAGAGACGCTGCAACAATATCTAACGCGGTTCAACGCCGCAGCGGCAGCAGTTCAAGATGCCGATGAAAAACTCACTCTAATGGCCCTCTGTAGTGGTGTACATCCAGACACCAAGTTTGCCAGAAGATTAACTAAGGAAAAACCAGCTACCTTGCCTGATTTCTTCCATGAAGCTGGAAAGTATATGAGACTTGAAGACGCTGCTACAGAGAGGCAATCAGGACAACAAGGTAAGACAGTTCAGGACAAGGTTCCCACTGCAGCTAAGGGCGCTCGAAGAAATGAATCTAGAGACAATGCTGGGGGCAGAAAGGTCGAAAAGCGCCAATATCGACCAGGACCGAGATTTGACTCCTACACTCCTTTGAACGACACAATCGAAAATATCTTCCTAGCCACTCAGGGCGAACTAGGATACAAGCGCCCCCTGCACAAGAAAGAATCAGATAACGCACTCAAGTCCAGAAAGTTCTGTCGCTTCCACGAATCCCACGGACATGACACCAATGAATGCCACCATCTTCGGGACTTGATCGAAGAACACATTAGAAGAAGAAGACTGGAACGCTATGTGAAGGGTCAGAACAGGACTCCAACTCCAGCCAATGAGAACTCAAAGCAACCCCTCCCAGAGGTAGGCGGAGGGAATCGCAACAATCACAACACCAGTGGCTCTAGTCAAGAGAAGATAGTGGTCCTTACCATCTCAGGAGGACCACACATCGCCGACGGAAGTTGGGCAGAGATGGAAAGGTACGGCAAGTCGCTTAGAAATGCAGAAGGCTATGTTAACTCCATCACGGAAGAACGCCACCCGAAACGAAAAGAGAACGACGACATCATATTCAGTAGGCGTGATTTGGAAGGAAGACAGTATCCACATATGGATCCTATGGTCATCTCTGCCTGGTTCGGTCCAGCTAAAGTTTTTCGGATTCTAATAGACACAGGAAGCTCCGTAAATATCCTATTCAAACATGCTTTCGACAAAATGAAGTTATCAATGAAGGATGTATCCCCCTGTGACAAACCACTGCACGGTTTCACTGGAGATGCAAAAATGCCCCTCGGGCAACTTGACCTCTTCGTCGAAATAGGAAGTCATCCCCGCTCCGTTGTGCGAAAACAAACGTTCGTACTAATAGAAAACCACTCGGCTTACAACGCATTCTTGGGAAGACCAGCCTTGTCTGACTTCCAGATTGTATTAGCCCCCTGGTGCCTGAAAATGAAATTTCCAACAGACAACGGAGTAGGAGAAGTAGAAGGAGATCAAGATGCTGCCCGAGACTGCTACGTAACTGAACTTCGCAATAACCGCAGAAAGAATAAAGGAAATGGTGCAGAGACTACTCTCTGCATGAAAAGCTTGGAGGCATAGCAACTAAAGAAAGCCCCTCCTCTTCGATACACAAGTGATCCCTTCAATGAACTGGACCCCAGGGATAAAGAGGAGGAGGCTACCGCCGAGCCTGCAGAGGCTATGGAATTCGTATCTGTAGATAAGCACGATTCAAGTAAACTATTAAAAATCGGATCTCAGCTAAAAACGGAGTTGAAAGATCAACTCATTGACTTTCTCCGCCACAACTTAGATGTATTTGCGTGGACCCATACCGATATGACAGGAATCTCCCCCAACATAGCATGCCACATGCTGAACATCGATCCCACCAAGGTGCCAGTAAAATAGAAAAAGAGGAGCATGGGGGCAGAGCGATCAGCAGCTCTTGATGAGGAAGTAAAGAATCTACTTGCTAATGGCTTCATACGGGAAGCCATCTACCCAGAATGGATCGCTAACCTAGTGCTAGTAGAAAAGGCCAATGGAAAGTGGCGAACATGTATTGACTTCTCCAATCTGAATGACGCTTGTCCAAAAGATTGCTTCCCACTTCCCCGAATTGACCAACTTGTGGACAGCACAGCCGGACACGAACTCCTATCTTTTATGGATGCATACTCTGGATATAACCAAATTCCCATGCACGCTCCTGATCAAGACCACACTAGCTTCATCACCGACCGCGGACTATATTGTTACAAAGTCATGCCTTTTGGACTCAAAAATGCTGGAGCTACCTATCAGCGCCTCGTCAACAAGATGTTCGCGGAACTAATAGGACGAACTATGGAAGTGTATGTGGATGACATGTTGGTAAAGTCCAGGAAAGCCGACGACCATGTAAGCCACCTGGGCGAGATGTTTCAAGTACTTCGCCGATATGGAATGAAGCTGAATCCTCTAAAGTGCTCCTTCGGAGTATCTTCGGGAAAATTCTTAGGATTTATCGTCCACGCCAGAGGAATCGAAGCAAACCCTGAACAAATCCGGGCTCTTAAAGAAATAAGGATACCCTCCACTCGAAAAGAAATGCAGAGCCTAAACGGAAAGGTGGCCGCCCTAAGCAGATTCATTTCCAAGGCAACTGACAAGTGTGTCCCTTTCTTCGAAGCTCTCAAGAAAGACAAAGGGAGATTCGAGTGGACCGATGAATGCTTAAAAGCCTTCCTCAACCTAATCGAACACCTTCAGAGACCACCAGTACTCTCAACTCCAAATGAAGGTGAAGTGTTATACCTATACCTCGCTGTATCATCTCATGCTCTAAGCGCCGCCTTGGTAAGAGAAGAAGACCGCACACAACGCCCGGTTTACTTTGTAAGTAAGAGATTTACAGGGGCAGAGACCAGATATCCTAAACTAGAGAAATTAGCATATTGTTTATTGATCGCGTCACGAAAACTGCGACACTACTTCCAGTCTCACTCCATCAGGGTTCTAACCGATCAACCGCTAAGACAAGTGCTCCATCGTCCTGACACTTCTGGGCAACTCCTCAAATGGTGCATCGAACTAAGTCAGTATGATATCACCTACCATCCTCGCACCGCTATCAAAGGACAAGCCATGGCCGATTTCGTTGCCGAATTCACTACCAACAAAGGCAAGGAACAATCCGAAGTAGCAAAAAACATCAAGTGGAACCTCTTTGTAGATGGAGCAGCGAACGAACAAGGCTCGGGGGCAGGAATTGTGATCATCACCCTCAGGGGAAGAAAGTTGTACTATGAATTAAGGTTGGAGTTCACGGCCACTAACAACGATGCTGAATATGAAGCAGTAATAGCGGGATTGGAGCTTGCCCTGGAAATTGGAATCAATTCCTTATGTCTTCATAGTGATTCTCAGCTTATCGTAAACCAGGTACTCGGAGAATTCCAGACTCGAGGAGAACGACTCACAGCATACCTAAAGAAAACCAAACTGCTGCTCGATCAATTGGACCACTATCTAATCAAACATATTCGTCGAGAAGAGAACCAAGAGGCAAATGAACTTGCAAAGCAAGCTAGTATGAAGAATAGCACCATTTTCGGAACACTAGCCATCTCAAGGCAGCCAGCCCCAAGTTTCAAACCAGTAAATCTGGTAACTGCAATCGAAGAAGGAACCTGGATGACTCCCATCCGAAAATATTTGCAAGATGGCACACTGCCCGACAGGCGTGACGAAGCGAAGAGGATCTTGAGGAAAGTTCCCCGCTACACGATACAAGAAGGCATCCTCTATCAGCGTGGCTTCTCTGGCCCCTTATTGAGATGCGTCGCTGGAAGGGAAGCCAAGGAGATCTTATCAAACATCCATCAGGAAGGATGCGGAGATCACACTGGGGGGCAGACTTTGGCAAGGAAGATACTCCGATATGGATATTACTGGCCCACGCTAAACAAAGACGCTCTAGACTTCGTCAAGAAATGCGACAGATGTCAGAAATTTGCCAAGATTCCTCGACTGCCCACAAATGAAATTACTCAAATGACCAGCCCTTGGCCCTTTGCTGTATGGGGAATTGACTTAATTGGCGAACTGCCAACGGGCCGAGGCGGAGCCAAATATGCTGTAGTGGCAGTCGATTATTTCACCAAATGGGTGGAAGCAGAACCTCTAAATAAAATATCTTCAACAAAAGTTATAAACTTCTTGATCAAAAATATTCTGTGCAGGTACGGAGTCCCACTCAAGATCATATCAGACAACGGACTCCAGTTTGACAGCGAAGAATTTGCCGACTGGTGCCAAGAGCATGGAATTCATAAAAGCTTCTCATCAGTGGCTTATCCTCAGGCAAACGGACAAGTTGAAGCTGTCAACAAAATTCTCAAAACCCTAATCAAGAAGAAACTTGAAATGTCAAAAGGCGCTTGGGTGGACGAACTTCCTACGGCACTATGGGCATATCGCACGTCTTTCAGAACATCAACGGGACATACTCCTTTCTCCTTGGCATATGGATCGGAGGCAATGCTCCCAGTTGAGACTATTGTGCCTTCCCACCGTAGGATCCACTACAACCCAGAAGAAAACGAAGAACTCCTCCTCATGTCTTTGGATCTGATTGAGGAAAGGAGAAACGATGCAGCACTTAAAGCAGCAGCTCACAAACAAAAGGTGGCAGCGCTATACAATTCCAAAGTCAAGCATCGCAGCTTACAAGAAGGAGATCTTGTCCTCAGGCGAATCTTTCCGCGCCCCGGGGCACTAGACCCCATCTGGGACGGACCGTATGTAATTCATAAAGATCTCCACAATGGAGCTTATATTTTGTTAACAGTGGACGGAGAGGTGTTCCAGAGGGCATGGAACATCCGACACCTCCGTCGATACTTTTCTTAACTTGTACTGCCCATATGAAGTGAATTAACAAAGAGAATCAGTGGACGTAGGCATTTTCGTGCCGAACCACTTTAAAAAATCTTGTCTCTTTTTAACTTGTTCCTTTATGTCTTGGCTACTTGTTAAGTTTTATCCCTTTCTGTTGAACAAAATCCTATGGCATCTCCACTCAAGACGCACCGCGACCTCATCTGGACTAGGCCTAACAGGTACGCTACGATTCTATGCACTCGCCAATGAGACACTTTTGCTCCAGCATCCCTCTGCTGCGGGTTAACTCATTGCGCGCCTGCCCTCAAAGCCAAATGTAATGAGCCGATCATAAGTCATCATAAAGGCCGACTATAGCCGATGGCAGCTCATTACGGCGTTCGGCTCGTTGGCAACTGTGAACCTACTTTAAGCCCCAACATAAGGTGTGGCCAGCCAGGGGTAGTTCACGGCCAACGGCACCCACGCTAGCCGGCCACGGTAAATCGAATAATACCCACGATTACGGACCATAATGGTTCGGGTAGTTACCGTGCGCGATCTCGGCTCCGATGTGTCTTAAGTGCGGCTGTGGTAAAAAAGAAAACTCCCCGCGGAGGCGTAAGATGGGTGACAAACGTCTCCAAGACCCACAGCTAGGGAAAGTGACTACAAAACCCGTTTGCCACGAACTTAAGCACATCGACGGCCTTCCGTGACTGGAAGTTTTACTTTTACTATATTTCCATTTCATTTAAATACTTTTCTCCTATCCTGTATAACAAACTCTAAAGTACAGGAAACCAAATAGGAAGCATTCGCTCATGAGAAACTAAGTCTGCATACTGGGTGGCAGGGTACTCAGCTATATCCGTGAACAGTTACATAAGACACTCTAAGCTACCGCCTGCGAATGAAACATAAAGGGCGGTATTCTCTTTTCTTGTACATAAATACGTAACTATAGCTTGCTCGTACAATAACATTGCAACACATGAAATTATATTTCTAGCAAAAAACTTAGTATCAAACACAACTAGAATCACAGGCATATACATAGTTATATTTCTCACGCAGCACATCAAGATGACAACGACATTTAAACATAACAACATCAGCTTATATTATAAAATCACACGAAGTTATTCTTTGCAAATAATATTATTATAGTTACATGTCAATGACTAACGTAAACAGTGATAAAAAGAAATAAAAAGGTGGCAGCCGCGTCCACACTCCATCGCCAACTTCCCCAGTCTACTTAGCCGCAGGATCAGAGCCCCCAGCATGTGGATCAGGAGTCCCACCTATCCAGTTCAGAAGAGGAATTCGTTAAACGAACAATCAAGTTATGAAAACACGGAAAGGAAAGAAAGGGAAAAGAATAACTCACCAACATCCGCCGCTCGATCCTCATCATCCAACTGCACGCCCGCTTCCTCTGCAGCAAGCAGCCGCATCCCCTCCTTCACCGCCGCTTGCTCCTCCTTCGAGAACTGGGCAGTAACCGCATCCAAATTAAAAGCCTCTCCGCCTTCCTTACCCGCGTTCACCCTGGCCTCCTCTAAAGCCTGGAGATACACCTTGGCCATTACCCGAGGGTAATCGTCCATCCAAGACAAGCCGCCCTCCTTCCAAGTGTGGAAGTACATGTCCTGCAGCATCTCATCCATCATCCCCTCATTCTCCTCAAACTCCCTCACCCGGGCCTCGGAAGCTTGCAACTTGGCGACGGCAATGTCCCTCTCTGATTGGTATCTCAAGTAGTCTGCCTGAAGAGACCTCCGCATTTCCTCCTCCTTTAACTTGAGGGACCTCCTCATCTCCTCCATCTCCTCCTTCAACTCGGCCTGAGCCATCTCCGCAGCCTCGAGCCTCCCAGACAACTCCTCTACCCGCTCAAGATCCGCATTTCGAACCTCGTCCACCGTCGTAATGGCCATGTTAATCCGTTCCCTGCAGGCGACCTCCATCTTCCGTAATTCCGCCCTACTGGCCTTCTCCATCGTCTCTTTCAGCCGCTTAGAGGCTTCCTCATGCTGAGAAATCTGGATGGCTTGATCGGCGAGCTGCTTGGCCTGATCGGCAACTTTTAACCTCAACCGAATATTAGCACTCCCGATCTCTTCCCCAGCCTTGGCCAATCTAGCATGATGCTCCATTAACTTCTTAGTCTCTGCGGCCACCCGATCGATGTTAGCCTTGGCTTCGTCCCCCATGGTGACTACCCGTGTAGTAAGTAAATCAAGATCTAAAGACTTGGCCTCGTCCAGCACTCTTACCATGGGGTTGCGGGGAAGGAGGTGCTCGCCCGTGGCCTCATCAAATGAGATATCCTGAAAGCTCGGATCTAAATCAGGATGACCGGCAAAAGGGTCACGAGGCACGGGGCGAGGCACATCAGGACGCCTTATACGAATAACAGTTGGGCTCTTGAAAGGAGGATGAGGGGGCCCGGATTCCGTGCTCTCCTCTGTAGTATCACGAGGAGGCTGAGTAGGAAGCTGCGAACCAGGGGAAGACTCAAATAAGGAACGGCTCCGCTTCTTTTTCCGAATGCCCTCTTCAATGACCCCAAGAAGAGGGCGATAACTGACTACATCCCCAGTGCGACCAGTAGAGGGTTTCGCAGAAGCTCTCCTCGACTTAAACTGCTCAAGGCGGTGTCGAACGTCCGACGTTTTAACCACCGGGCCTGCCCCTGGAATAAAGAACAAGTGTTACGAACATACAATAATCCACAGTTCGAAAAATGTGTTAAGTTAAAAGGAAAGAAAAGTGAGAAAACACATCTATTATACAAACCCGGCGGAGGAGTGGGATACTGCAATAAGTCCTGGATCTCATTCCAGGACGGAAGTGAACCGTAAAAAATTTCTAAGTCCCTATCGAAAATGGAATCGGCAGAGGACAAAAGTTCACCTTGCATCGCCGGAGTCGCCTTAGCTGAGGAACCCTTAGAGGATGGGTCAGTGCCAGCCACAGCTTTGCCGGTTTCCTTTGCCTTCTCCGTTTCCGACTCTCCCTCCGACTCCCCGAAGGCCCGACGGAGAGCCTCATCCAGTTCAAGGTCTTGCTCAGAGGTTAGGGCACCGACGCCACTACCACCTTGACCGTCGCCATCTCCTCCACCCTCCGACCCTTCTCCAACCTCGCCTCCTTCCTCCTCTTCTACACCTTCCTCCTCCGGGACAGTCGGAAGAGTACTTGGAGAAGGGCCATCAGACTTCTTCAGTTTCTTCCCCCCGACAACGGGGCGCTCTGTAAAAGGCTCCCTCTTACCGCTCTTCACCATAGCCCCCTCCTTAGCTTTGGCAGCCTTCTCCTCAGCCGTGTCTCTTTGCTTAACCACGGACTGGTGCGGTAAGATCAAATTATACTCCAAGAGGGTTGCATTCCTGATCAAGAAGGAGGCCGACCGGTCCCGTGCCGGAATAGCCTTTAGTTCAGCAGCCATTCGCACCAAGGAATCATCCTCCACGACTGCAATACCACCTGTCGCTAGCCAGAAATAGAAGCATGTCAGAAAAAACACTACAGTCAAAACATGGAAAATATAAATGAAATCCATCTTACAGCCGGAAGTGAAAAGGCGGAAAGAAACAGCATCGTCCTTGATAAAGAACCACTCTTTCTTGAACATGGTAAACTTGGAATATAAGTCCAGGACTGGTTTGAAGGGCACGGCCGCTTCCAGACTGATATACGGAGACCCCTTCTTATAGCCTCTCAGGTTGTACAAGTATCGAATTTCCCGGTTAGAAGGAGGACGCCCGTACCTCCTCTGGAAGATAACAAAGAGGCTCACCAGGATGGCATAAGAGTTAGGCTGAAGTTGGAAAGGAGCCACCTTCAAATATGTGGTGAAACTTACTATCCAAGCGTTGATAGGAGGGATAGCACCGCACATACAATGGTATCTGCTATAAGCAAAGTAGCCTTCGGGAGGATTATATGGCATCACTCCATCTCCCGGCAGCAGCATAAGAGCCCTGTCTATCCCGAAGGAACGGGATATGACGTCAAGTTGCTCCTCCTTTAGGGAGCTAGGAAAGCAATCAGGGGGGGAGATCAGAAGTTCCTGTGGACCATATCCATCCACTAATGACCTCGGAACAGGTCGATGTTGCCCGGATCCTGATTGGGCTGGGTGCACAGAAGAAGGCTCTCCCCCATCCTTGGATTTCCGTCTGTCTGATCGTGTTTCTGCCTTACGAGTCATTTATCTGCATGCACAAAAGTGAAAAACATGACGTTAAAACGAAAGTATAAGCAAGCAAGCATACATAAGTCCAGAATACGAGGTTCATTCGGCACTGGGGTCCTAAGTCCATTCGGTAGTACAAGTCTTAAGTTCATTCGGTGGTACATGTCCATGTTCATTCGGCGCTAAAATCCCATGCTCATTCGGCATACATACAATTCGGTCCTAAGTCTCATTCGGCATACATATCATTCGGTCCTAAGTCTCATTCGGCTATCCAATACACACCGTATACATTCGGCAAACAGGACCGTTCGGCAATAGGGTACATACCTGATTCGGTAGGAGATTGATTCGGTAGAAGATTGGTTCGGCAGAAGATTGGTTCGGCAGAAGACTTGGTTCGGTAAGGAAAAACCGAAGGGGGGTGTAGCCTCTATATATAGGCGAGCTCAGGACCGCCGAACCAGATGGTTCGGCCCACCGGATAGAAACACCGGACCAATACCAAACATACCAAACCAAAAGAATACCGAATGGACCCATCCATGCCGGACCAACCAAAGGACCGAATGAAGCTATCTCCACCAGCGAAAACCAGGAACAGGGGGCACGCAGGCTCCTCACTCAGATAAGTGCCGAACTCTAGAACCTACTAACAAAGTAAAGAATATGATAACGATGGATGAGTCGTAAATCTCTCACCAATGTGGGTTAATCATTTACACGTGTACACGACCACGAACGGTCCATAGGCACGCTCTGAATGGCTATTAACCCGATCGTCGTGAGAATTTGCACTTTGACATCCTTTTTAAACTCGTAGGTTAAACGGATATTTGACTCTGATAATTATGAAATGGCTAAGCTACTTACACATGTACGGGGTCGCGAACGATCCCTAGGCATGCTCTGAGCTGGCGATAAACCATCTTGACAAACGATCCAAGGATCCACTCTGACATGAACCTGGCATCGATGATGCTAAGCCCCCTCGGGGCTCACTCTCTCGTCCTGAACGACACAGTTCACTTCATCTCGAATGTTTCAATCACGAACGGTCGCTATTTGAAATAACACTAAAACTGTAAATTCCTTTGCAGGACACCAACAGGATATGAACATCCAGCCCGTGGCATTACAAAACAAACCTTCCTACCACAGGGAAACAAAGCGCGACACATGCAAGCACGTGCCCCACTTTGGGGGGCAAATGTTGGGCGAATTTTCACCCAGAATATCTCGAGACCAAGAAGCCACAGTTTCACGCGGGTTCGCCATCTCCACTTCATTCAGCACGACCAGTCACCTTCCCATTCGGCCTCCTCCTCATTCGGCCTCCTTCCCATCCGGCCTCTCCATGTCATACCGGACCAGAATCCATTCGGTCAGCCCCATTCGGCCACAGAGCCAACATTCCTCCATCTCCATTCGGCATACCGAACCAGGGGCACCACCGAACCAAACCTCTTCCCCACAACCGGTCCAAGAAGCACCGAACTACCTCACCACCGGTCCACACCTATCACCGGTCCACACTCACTGCCGGTCCACATCCACACCGCTACCACCGGATAACACCTACCACTGGTCCAAGCTCCATGCCGAATGAGACCTCCCTGAACCAAACAACTGCCAGTCCAGATTGCTTCAGCCTGGGCCCACCAGCAGCTATATACATCCAAGACCCCTGCCCCCTACCTCACTCTATAAATAGAGGGGCAGGGGTACAACAATGAGGGACAAGTTTGAGAGCTCAAGCAAGGAAGAAACTTTCAAACTACTTTCATATACTTATATACGAAGCATTGTACTTGTAATCTGAAAGAAAAAAGATAATAACATATAAAGTGGACGTAGGCACATTCTGGCCGAACCACTATAAATCCGCGTGTCTTTTACATTTCAGCCCCTACTTCTTTTATATTTACATACTCATCTAAAATCATTGAAAATCACATATAATCAACTAAATAATACGACTTGGAGATGTTTGTCCATTTTTTGTGCAAACAAACAGATATATTGATGCCCAAAAAGGACAACCCGAATCTCAATTGGGTCTCGTAAGTTTTTTACTCTTCGTTTTTTCGACACGTGGATTTTTACGGCAAAACGGGATTACCGTGGCTGGTCTTCGATTTACCATCGCTGGAGAGTGGTGCACCATGGTACTGTTCCGTTTCCTATCCATGCATGCATTTCTAAAAGCCATACGGCACTGTTTCGCCATTTCGGACGGATGTTGCACCTTGCACCGTGGATGTTGCACCCTGTAGATATCGATTATTCGGACGGCGACAACTTCTGGCTCGTTTAGAGTTAAGGGTGCCATAACCTGTCAAAACGAAGGCCTCGATGAGTTCTACGGCTTTGACAGCTTTCAGCCGTCAACGGATAGATTGATTCCCAAAAAGGAGAACCCGAATCTCAATCGGTTCTCGTAAGTTTTTTACCCTTCGTTTTTTCGACATGTGGATTTTTGCGGTAAAACGGGATTACCGTGGCCCGTCTTTGCCTTCCCATCACTGGAGAGTGGTGCACCATGGTACTGTTCAGTTTCAAATCCTTGCACGCATTTCTAAAAGTCGTACGACACTGTTTCGCCATTTCGGACGGATGTTGCACCTTGCACCGTGGATGTTGCACCCTGTAGATATCGATTATTCGGACGGCCATAACTTCTGGCTCGTTTAGAGTTACGGGAGTCATAATCTGTCAAAATGAAGACCTCGATGAGTTCTACGATTTTGACAGCTTTCAGCAGTCAACGGATAGATTAATGCCCAAAAAGGACAACCCGAATCTCAATCGGGTCTCGTAAGTTTTTTACCCTTCGTTTTTTTGACACGTGGATTTTTACGGTAAAACGGGATTACCGTGGCCCGTCTTCGACTTCCCATCGCTGAAGAGTGGTGCACCATGGTACTGTTCCGTTTCAAATCCATGCATGCATTTCTAAAAGTCGTACGGCACTGTTTCGCCATTTCGGACGGATGTTGCACCTTGCACCGTGGATGTTGCACCCTGTAGATATCGATTATTCGGACGGCCATAACTTCTGGCTCGTTTAGAGTTACGGGAGCCATAACCTGTCAAAACGAAGGCCTCGATGAGTTCTACGGCTTTGACAACTTTCAGCCGTCAACGGATAGATTAATGCCCAAAAAGGACAACCCGAATCTCAATCAGGTCTCGTAAGTTTTTTACCCTTCGTTTTTTCGACACGTGGTTTTTTACGGCAAAACGGGATTACGGTGGCTAGTCTTCGATTTACCATCGCTAGAGAGTGGTGCACCATGGTACTGTTCCGTTTCAAATCCATGCACGCATTTCTAAAAGTCGTACGGCACTGTTTCGCCATGTCGGACGGATGTTGCACCTTGCACCGTGGATGTTGCACCCTGTAGATGTCGATTATTCGGACGGCCATAACTTCTGGCTCGTTAAGAGTTACGGGAGCCACAAGCTGTCAAAACGAAGGCCTCGATGAGTTCTACGGCTTTGATAGCTTTCAGGCATCAACGGATAGATTAGTGCCAAAAAAGGACAACCCGAATCTCAATCGGGTCTCGTAAGTTTTTTACCCTTCGTTTTTTCGACACGTGGATTTTTACGGTAAAACGGGATTACCGTCGCCCGTCTTCGACTTCCCATCGCTGAAGAGTGATGCACCATGGTACTGTTTCGTTTCAAATCCATGCACTCATTTCTAAAAGTTGTACGACACTGTTTCGCCATTTCAGACGGATGTTGCACCTTGCACCGTGGATGTTGCACCCTGTATATATCGATTATTCGGACGGGCATAACTTCTGGCTCGTTTAGAGTTACGGGAGCCATAACCTGTCAAAACGAAGGCCTCGATGAGTTCTACGGCTTTGACAGCTTTCAGCCATAAACGGATATATTAATGCCCAAAAAGGACAACCCGAATCTCAATCGGGTGTCGTAAGTTTTTTACCCTTCGTTTTTTCGAAACGTGGATTTTTACGGTAAAACGGGACTACCACGGCCCGTCTTCGACTTCCCATCGCTGGAGAGTGGTGCACCATGGTACTGTTCCATTTCAAATCCATGCATGCATTTCTAAAAGTCATACGGCACTGTTTCGCCATTTCGGACGGATGTTGCACCTTGCACCGTGGATGTTGCACGCTGTAGATATCGATTATTCGGACGGGCATAACTTCTGGCTCGTTTAGAGTTACGGGAGCCATAACCTTTCAAAACGAAGGCCTCGATGAGTTCTACGGCTTTGACAGCTTTCAGCCATAAACGGATATATTAATGCCGGGTCTCGTAAGTTTTTTATCCTTCGTTTTTTCGACACGTGGATTTTTACGGCAAAACGGGATTGTCGTGGCTGGTCTTCGATTTACCATCGCTGGAGAATGCTGCACCATGGTACTGTTCCGGTTCAAATCCATGCACGTATTTCTAAAAGCCGTACGACACTGTTTCGCCATTTCGGACGGATGCTGCACCTTGCACGTGGATGTTGCACCCTGCAGATATCGATTATTCGGACGGCTATAACTTCTGGCACGTTTAGAGTTACGGGAGCCATAACCTGTCAAAACGAAGGCCTCGATGATTTCTACGGCTTTGACAGCTTTCAGTCGTCAACGGATAGATTGATGCCCAAAAAGGAGAACCCGAATCTCAATCGGGTCTCGTAAGTTTTTTACCCTTCGTTTTTTCGACACGTGGATTTTCACGGTAAAACGGGATTACCGTGGCCCGTCTTCGACTTCCCATGGCTGGAGAGTGGTGCACCATGGTACTGTTCCGTTTCAAATCCACGCACGCATTTTTAAAAGCCGTACGACACTGTTTCGCCATTTCGAACGGATGTTGCACCTTGCACCGTGTATGTTGCACCCTGTAGATATCGATTATTCGGACGGCCATAACTTCTGGCTCGTTTAGAGTTATGGGAGCCATAACCTGTCAAAACGATGACCTCGACGAGTTCTACGATTTTGACAACTTTCAGCCGTCAATGGATAGATTAATGCACAAAAAGGACAACCCAAATCTCAATCGGGTCTCGTATGTTTTTTACCCTTCGTTTTTTTGACACGTGGATTTTTACGGTAAAACGGGATTACCGTGGCCCGTCTTCGACTTTCCATCGCTGAAGAGTGGTGCACCATGGTACTGTTCCATTTCAAATCCATGCACGCATTTCTAAAAGTCGTACGGCACTGTTTCACCATTTCGGACGGATGTTGCACCTTGCACCGTGGATATTGCACCCTGTAGATATCGATTATTCGGACGGTCATAACTTCCGGCTCGTTTAGATTTACGGGAGCCATAACCTGTCAAAACGAAGGCCTCGATGAGTTCTACGGCTTTGACAGCTTTCAGCCGTCAACGGATAGAATAATGCCCAAAAAGGACAACCCGAATCTCAATCGGATCTCGTAAGTTTTTTACCCTTCGTTTTTTCGACACGTGGATTTTTACGGCAAAGCGGGATTACGGTGGCTGGTCTTCGATTTACCATCGCTGGAGTGTGGTGCACCATGGTACTGTTCCGTTTCAAATCAATGCACACATTTCTAAAAGTCGTACGACACAGTTTCGCCATGTCGGACGGACGGCCATAACTTCTGGCTCGTTAAGAGTTACGGGAGCCATAACCTGTCAAAACGAAGGCCTCGATGAGTTCTACGGCTTTGACAGCTTTCATCCATCAACGGATAGATTAATGCCTAAAAAGGACAACCCAAATCTCAATCGGGTCTCGTAAGTTTTTTACCCTTCGTTTTTTCGACACGTGGATTTTTACGGTAAAACGAGATTACCGTCGCCCGTCTTCGACTTCCCATCGCTGAAGAGTGTTGCAACATGGTACTGTTTCGTTTCAAATCCATGTACGCATTTCTAAAAGTGATACGACACTGTTTCGCCATTTTAGACGGATGTTGCACCTTGCACCGTGGATGTTGCACCCTGCAGATATCGATTATTCGGACGGCCATAACTTCTGGCTCGTTCAGAGCTACGGGAGCCATAACCTATCAAAACGAAGGCCTCGATGAGTTCTACGGCTTTGACCGCTTTCAGCCATCAACGGATAGATTAATGCCCAAAAAGGACAACCCGAATCTCAATCGGGTCTCGTAAGTTTTTTACCCTTCGTTTTTTCGACACGTGGATTTTTACGGTAAAACGGGATTACCGTGTCCCGTCTTCGACTTCCCATCGCTGGAGAGTGGTGCACCATGGTAATGTTCCGTTTCAAATCCATGTACGCATTTCTAAAAGTGATACGACACTGTTTCGCCATTTCGGACGGATGTTGCGCCTTGCACCGTGGATGTTGCACCCTGTAGATATCGATTATTCGGGCGGGCATAACTTCTGGCTCGTTTAGAGTTACGGGAGCCAAAACCTGTCAAAACGAAGGCCTCGATGAGTTCTACGGCTTTGACAGCTTTCAGCCATCAACGGATATGTTAATGGCCAAAAAGGACATCCCGAATCTCAATCGGGTCTCGTAAGTTTTTTACCCTTCGTTTTTTCGACACGTAGATTTTTACGGCAAAACGGGATTACCGTGGCTGGTCTTCGATTTACCATCGCTGGAGAGTGCTGCACCATGGTACTGTTCCGTTTCAAATCCATGCATGCATTTCTAAAAGTCGTACGGCACTGTTTCGCCATGTCGGACGGATGTTGCACCTTGCACCGTGGATGTTGCACCCTGTAGATATCGATTATTCGGACGGCCATAACTTCTGGCTCGTTAAGAGTTACGGGAGCCATAACCTGTCAAAACGAAGGCCTCGATGATTTCTACGGCTTTGACAGCTTTCAGCCGTCAACAGATAGATTGATGCCCAAAAAGGATCTCAATCGGGTCTCGTAAGTTTTTTACCCTTCGTTTTTTCGACACATGGATTTTTACGGTAAAACGGGATTACCGTGGCCCGTCTTCGACTTCCCATCGCTGCAGAGTGGTGCACCATGATACTGTTCCGTTTCAAATCCATGCACGCATTTCTAAAAGTCGTACGACACAGTTTCGCCATTTCGGACGGATGTTGCACCTTGCACGTGGATGTTGCACCCTGTAGATATCGATTATTTGGACGGCTATAACTTCTGGCTCGTTTAGAGTTACGGGAGCCATAACCTGTCAAAACGAAGGCCTCGATGATTTCTAAGGCTTTGACAGCTTTCAGCCGTCAACGGATAGATTGATGCCCAAAAAGGAGAACCCAATCGGGTCTCGTAAGTTTTTTACCCTTTGTTTTTTTGACACGTGGATTTTTACGGTAAAATGGGATTACCGTGGCCCGTCTTCGACTTTCCATCACTGAAGAGTGGTGCACCATGGTACTGTTCCATTTCAAATCCATGCACGCATTTCTAAAAGTCGTACGGCACTGTTTTGCCATTTCGGACGGATGTTGCACCTTGCACCGCGGATGTTCCACCCTGTAGATATCGATTATTCGGACGGCCATAACTTCTGGCTCGTTTAGAGTTACGGGAGCCATAACCTGTCAAAACGAAGGCCTCGATGAGTTCTACGGCTTTGACAGCTTTCAGCCGTCAACGGATAGATTAATGCCCAAAAAGGACAACCCGAATCTCAATCGGGTCTCGTAAGTTTTTTACCCTTCGTTTTTTCGACACGTGGATTTTTACGGCAAAACGGGATTACGGTGGCTGGTCTTCGGTTTACCATCGCTGGAGAGTGGTGCACCATGGTGCTGTTCCGTTTCAAATCCATGCACGCATTTCTAAAAGTCGTACGGCCCTGTTTCGCCATCTCGGACGGATGTTGCACCTTGCACCGTGGATGTTGCACCCTGTAGATATCGATTATTCGGACGGCCATAACTTCAGGCTCGTTAAGAGTTACGGGGGCCATAACCTGTCAAAACGAAGGCCTCGATGAGTTCTACGGCTTTGACAGCTTTCAGCCATCAACGGATAGATTAATGCCCAAAAAGGACAACCCGAATCTCAATCGGGTCTCGTAAGTTTTTTACCCTTCGTTTTTTCGACACGTGGATTTTTAAGGTAAAACGGGATTACCGTCGCCCGTCTTCGACTTCCCGTCACTGAAGAGTGATGCACCATGGTACTGTTTTGTTTCAAATTCATGCACGCATTTCTAAAAGTCGTACGACACTGTTTCGCCATTTCAGACGGATGTTGCACCTTGCACCGTGGATGTTGCCCCCTATAGATATCGATTATTCGGACGGCCATAACTTCTGGCTCGTTCAGAGTTACGGGAGCCATAACCTATCAAAACGAAGGCCTCGATGAGTTCTACGGCTTTGACAGCTTTCAGCCATCAACGGATAGATTAATGCCCAAAAAGGACAACCTGAATCTCAATCGGGTCACGTAAGTTTTTTACCCTTCGTTTTTTCGACACGTGGATTTTTACGGTAAAACTGGAATACCGTGTCCCGTCTTCGGCTTCCCATCGCTGGAGAGTGGTGCACCATGGTAATGTTCCGTTTCAAATCCATGTACGCATTTCTAAAAGTCATACAGCACAGTTTCGCCATTTCGGACGGATGTTGCACCTTGCACCGTGGATGTTGCACCCTGTAGATATCGATTGTTCGGACGGGCATAACTTCTGGCTCGTTTAGAGTTACGGGAGCCAAAACCTTTCAAAACGAAGGCCTCGATGAGTTCTACGGCTTTGACAGCTTTTAGCCATCAACGAATATGTTAATGCCCAAAAAGGACAACCCGGATCTCAATCGGGTCTCGTAAGTTTTTTACCCTTTGTTTTTTCGACACGTGGATTTTTACGGCAAAACGGGATTACCATGGTTGGTCTTCGATTTTCCATCGCTGGAGAGTGCTACACCATGGTACTGTTCCGTTTCAAATTCATGCACGTATTTCTAAAAGCCGTACGACACTGTTTCGCCATTTCGGACGGATGTTGCACCTTGCACGTGGATGTTGCACCCTGTAGATATCGATTATTCGGACGGCTATAACTTCTGGCTCGTTTAGAGTTACGGGAGCCATAACCAGTCAAAACGAAGGCTTCGATGATTTCTACGGCTTTGACAGCTCTCAGCCGTCAACGTATAGATTGATGCCCAAAAAGGACAATCCGAATCTCAATCGGGTCTCGTAAATTTTTTACCCTTCGTTTTTTCGACACGTGGATTTTTACGGTAAAACGGGATTACCGTGGCCCGTCTTCGACTTTCCGTCGCCGAAGAGTGGTACACCATGGTACTGTTCCGTTTCAAATCCATGCATGCATTTCTAAAAGTCGTACGGCACTGTTTCCCCATTTCGGACGGATGTTGCACCATGCACCGTGGATGTTGCACCCTGTAGATATCGATTATTCGGACGGCCATAACTTCTGGCTCGTTTAGAGTTACGGGAGCCAAAATCTATCAAAACGAAGGCCTCGATGAGTTCTACGGCTTTGACAGCTTTCTGCCATCAACGGATATGTTAATACCCAAAAAGGACAACCCGAATCTCAATCGGGTCTCGTAAGTTTTTTACCCTTCGTTTTTTCGACACGTGGATTTTTACGGAAAAACGGGATTACGGTGGCTGGTCTTCGATTTACCATCGCTGGAGAGTGGTGCACCATGGTACTGTTCCGTTTCAAATCCATGCACGCATTTCTAAAAGTCGTACGGCACTGTTTCGCCATGTCGGACGGATGTTGCACCTTGCAACGTGGATGTTGCACCCTGTAGATACCGATTATTCGGACGGCCATAACTTCTGGCTCGTTAAGAGTTACGGGAGCCATAACCTGTCAAAACGAAGGCCTCGATGAGTTCTACGGCTTTGACAGCTTTCAGCCATCAACGGATAGACTAATGCCCAAAAAGGACAACCCGAATCTCAATCGGGTCTCGCAAGTTTTTTACCCTTCGTTTTTTCGACACGTGGATTTTTACGGTAAAAAGGGATTACCGTCACCCGTCTTCGACTTCCCATCGCTAAAGAGTGATGCACCAAGGTACTGTTTCGTTTAAAATCCATGCACGCATTTCTAAAAGTCGTACGACACTGTTTCGCCATTTCGGACGGATGTTGCACCTTGCACCGTGGATGTTGCACCTTGTAGATATCGATTATTCGGACGACCATAACTTCTGGCTCGTTCAGAGTTACGGGAGCCATAACCTATCATAATGAAGGCCGGGATGAGCTCTACGGCTTTGACTGCTTTCAGCCGTCAGCGGATAGATTAATGCCCAAAAGGACAACCCGAATCTCAATCGGGTCTCGTAAGTTTTTTACCCTTCGTTTTTTCGACACGTGGATTTTTACGGTAAAACGGGATTACCGTGTCCCGTCTTCGACTTCCCATCGCTGGAGAGTGGTGCACCAGGGTAATGTTCCGTTTCAAATCCATGTACGCATTTCTAAAAGTCATACGGCACTGTTTCGCCATTTCGGACGGATGTTGCATCTTGCACCGTGGATGTTGCACCCTGTAGATATCGATTATTCGGACGGGCATAACTTCTGGCTCGTTTAGAGTTACGGGAGCCAAAACCTGTCAAAACGAAGGCCTCGATGAGTTCTACGGCTTTGACAGCTTTCAGCCATCAACGGATATGTTAATTCCCAAAAAGGACAACCCGAATCTCAATCGGGTCTCCTAAGTTTTTTACCCTTCGTTTTTTCGACACGTGGATTTTTACGGCAAAACGGGATTACCGTGGCTGGTCTTCGATTTACCGCCGCTGGAGAGTGCTGCACCATGGTACTGTTCCGTTTCAAATCCATGCTCGTATTTCTAAAAGCCGTACGACACTATTTCGCCATTTCGGATGGATGTTGCGCCTTGCACGTGGATGTTGCACCCTGTAGATATCGATTATTCGGACGGCTATAACTTCTGGCTCGTTTAGAGTTACGTGAGCCATAACCTGTCAAAACGAAGGCCTCGATGATTTCTACGTCTTTGACAGCTTTCAGCCATCAACGATAGATTGATGCCCAAAAAGGAGAACCCGAATCTCAATCGGGTCTCGTAAGTTTTTTACCCTTCGTTTTCTCGACACGTGGATTTTTACGGTAAAACGGGACTACCGTGGCCCGTCTTCGACTTCCCATCACTAGAGCGTGGTGCACCATGGTACTGTTCCGTTTCAAATCCATGCACGCATTTTTAAAAGTCGTACGTCATAGTTTCGCCATTTCGGACGGATGTTGCACCTTGCACCGTGGATGTTGCACCCTGTAGATATCGATTATTCGGACGGCCATAACTTCTGGCTCGTTCAAAGTTACGGGAGCCATAACATGTCAGAACAAAGGCCTCGATGAGTTCTACGATTTTGACAGCTTTCAGCCGTCAACGGATAGATTAATGCCCAAAAAGGACAACCCGAATCTCAATCGGGTCTCGTAAGTTTTTTACCCTTTGTTTTTTCGACACGTGGATTTTTACGGTAAAACGAGATTACCGTGGCCCGTCTTCGATTTCCCATCGCTGACGAGTGATGCACCATGGCACTGTTTCATTTCAAATCCATGCACGCATTTCTAAAAGTCGTACGACGCTGATTCGCCATTTCAGACGGATGTTGCACCTTGCACCGTGGATGTTGCACCCTGTAGATATCGATTATTCGGACGGCCATAACTTCTGGCTCGTTTAGAGTTTTTGGAGCCATAACCTGTCAAAACGAAGGTCTCGATGAGTTCTACGGCTTCGATAGCTTTCAGCCGTCAACGGATTGATTAATGCCCAAAAAGGACAACCCGAATCTCAATCGGGTCTCGTAAGTTTTTTACCCTTCGTTTTTTTGACACGTGGATTTTGGCGGTAAAACGGGATTACCGTGGCCCGTCTTCGACTTCCCATCGCTGAAGAGTGGTGCACCATGGCACTGTTCCGTTTCAAATCCATGCACGCATTTCTAAAAGTCGTACGGCACTGTTTTGCCATTTCGGACGGATGTTGCACCTTGCACCGTGGATGTTGCACCCTGTAGATATCGATTATTCGGACGGCCATAACTTCTGGCTCGCTTAGAGTTACGGGAGCCATAACCTTTCAAAAAGAAGACCTCGATGAGTTCTACGGCTTTGACAGCTTTCAGCCGTCAACGGATAGATTAATGCCCAAAAAGGACAACCCGAATCTCAATCGGGTCTCGTAAGTTTTTTACCCTTCGTTTTTTCGACACGTGGATTGTTACGGCAAAACGGGATTACGGTGGCTGGTCTTCGATTTACCATCGCTGGAGAGTGGTGCACCATGGTACTGTTCCGTTTCAAATCCATGCATGCATTTCTAAAAGTCGTACGGCACTGTTTCGCCATGTCGGACGGATGTTGCACCTTGCACCGTGGATGTTGCACCCTGTAGATATCGATTATTCGGACGGCCATAAATTCTGGCTCGTTAAGAGTTACGGGAGCCATAACCTGTCAAAATGAAGGCCTCGATGAGTTCCACGGCTTTGACAGCTTTCAGCCGTCAACGGATAGATTAATGCCCGAAAAGGACAACCCGAATCTCAATCGGGTCTCGTAAGTTTTTTACCCTTTGTTTTTTCGGCACGTGGATTTTTATGGTAAAATGGGATTACCGTGGCCCGTCTTCGACTTCCCGTCGCTGAAGAGTGATGCACCATGGTACTGTTCCGTTTCAAATCCATGCACGCATTTCTAAAAGTCGTACGGCACTGTTTCTCCATTTCGGACGGATGTTGCACCTTGCACCGTGGATGTTGCGCCCTGTAGATATCGATTATTCGGACCGCCATAACTTCTGGCTCGTTTAGAGTTACAGGAGCCATAACCTGTCAAAACGAAGGCCTCGATTAGTTCTACGATTTTGATGGCTTTCAGCCGTCAAAGTATAGATTAATGCCCAAAAAGGACAATCCGAATCTCCGTCGGGTCTCGTAAATTTTTTACCCTTCGTTTTTTCGACACGTGGATTTTTACGGTAAAAACCGGATTACCGTGGCCCGTCTTCGACTTCCCGTCGCTAAAGAGTGATACACCATGGTACTGTTCCGTTTCAAATCCATGCACGCATTTCTAAAAGTCGTACGGCACTGTTTCTCCATTTCGGACGGATGTTGCACCTTGCACCGTGGATGTTGCACCCTGTAGATATCGATTATTCGGACGGCCATAACTTCTGGCTCGTTTAGAGTTACGGGAGCCATAACCTGTCAAAACTAAGGCCTCGATGAGTTCTATAACTTTGACATCTTTCAGCCGTCAACGGATAGATTAATGCCCAAAAAGGACAACCCGAATCTCAAGCGGGTGTCGTAAGTTATTTACCCTTCGTTTTTTCGACACGTGGATTTTTACGGCAAAACGGGATTACCGTGGCTGGTCTTCGATTTATCATCGCTGGAGAGTGGTGCACCATGGTACTGTTCCATTTCAAATCCATGCACGTATTTCTAAAAGTCGTACGGCACTGTTTCGCCATGTCGGACGGATGTTGCACCTTGCACCGTGGATGTTGCACCCTGTATATATCGATTATTCGGACGACCATAACTTCTGGCTCGTTAAGAGTTACGGGAGCCATAACCTGTCCAAACGAAGGCCTCGATGAGTACTACGTCTTTGACTGCTTTCAGCCGTCAACGGATAGATTAATGTCCAAAAAGGACAACCCGAATCTCAATCGGGTCTCGTAAGTTATTTACCCTTCGTTTTTTCGACACGTGGATTGTTACGGCAAAACGGGATTACGGTGGCCCGTCTTCGATTTACCATCGCTGGAGAGTGGTGCACCATGGTACTGTTCCGTTTCAAATCCATGCACACATTTCTAAAAGTCGTATGGCACTGTTTCTCCATTTCGGACGGATGTTGCACCTTGCACCATGGATGTTGCACCCTGTAGATATCGATTATTCGGACGGCCATAACTTCTGCCTCGTTTAGAGTTACGGGAGCCATAACCTGTCAAAACGAAGGCATCGATGAGTTCTACGGCTTTGACAGCTTTCAGCCGTCAACGTATAGATTAATGCCCAAAAAGGACAACCCGAATCTCAATCGGGTCTCGTAAGTTTTTTACCCTTAGTTTTTTCGACACGTGCATTTTTACGGTAAAACAGGATTACCGTGGCCCGTCTTCAACTTCCCATCGCTGGAGAGTGGTGCACCATGGTACTGTACCATTTCAAATCCATGCACGCATTTCTAAAAGTCATACGGCACTGTTTCGCCATTTCGGACGGATGTTGCACCTTGCACCATGGATGTTGCACCCTGTAGATATCGATTGTTCGGACGGGCATAACTTCAGGCTCGTTTAGAGTTACGGGAGCCGTAACCTGTCAAAACGAAGGCCTCGATGAGTTCTACGGCTTTGACAGCTTTCAGCCATAAATGGATATATTAATGCCCAAAAAGGACAACCCGAATCTCAATCGGGTGTCGTAAGTTTTTTACCCTTCGTTTTTTCGACACGTGGATTTTTACGGTAAAACGGGACTACCGTGGCCCGTCTTCGACTTCCCATCGCTGGAGTGTGGTGCACCATGGTACTGGTCCATTTCAAATCCATGCACGCATTTCTAAAAGCCATACGGCACTGTTTCGCCATTTCGGACGGATGTTGCACCTTGCACCGTGGATGTTGCACGCTGTAGATATCGATTATTCGGACGGGCATAACTTCTGGCCCGTTTAGAGTTAAGGGAACCATAACCTGTCAAAACGAAGGCCTCGATGAGTTCTACGGCTTTGACAGCTTTCAGCCATAAACGAATATATTAATGCCAAAAAAGGACAACCCGAATCTCAATCGGGTGTCGTAAGTTTTTTACCCTTCGTTTTTTCGACACGTGGATTTTTACGGCAAAACAGGATTACCGTGGCTGGTCTTCGATTTATCATCGCTGGAGAGTGGTGCACCATGGTACTGTTCCATTTCAAATACATGCACGCATTTCTAAAAGTCGTACGGCACTGTTTCGCCATGTCGGACGGATGTTGCACCTTGCACCGTGGATGTTGCACCCTGTATATATCGATTATTCGGACGACCATAACTTCTGGCTCGTTAAGAGTTAAGGAACCCATAACCTGTCCAAACGAAGACCTCGATGAGTACTACGTCTTTGACAGCTTTCAGCTGTCAGCGGATAGATTAATGCCCAAAAAGGGCGACCCGAATCTCAATCGGGTCTCGTAAGTTTTTTACCCTTCGTTTTTTCGACACGTGGATTTTTACGGTAAAACGGGATTTCCGTGGCCCGTCTTCGACTTCCCGTCGCTGAAGAGTGATGCACCATGGTACTGTTCCGTTTCAAATCCATGCACACATTTCTAAAAGTCGTACGGCACTGTTTCTCCATTTCGGACGGATGTTGCACCTTGCACCATGGATGTTGCACCCTGTAGATATCGATTATTCGGACGGCCATAACTTCTGCCTCGTTTAGAGTTACGGGAGCCATAACCTGTCAAAACGAAGGCATCGATGAGTTCTACGGCTTTGACAGCTTTCAGCCATCAACGTATAGATTAATGCCCAAAAAGGACAACCCGAATCTCAATCGGGTCTCGTAAGTTTTTTACCCTTAGTTTTTTCGACACGTGCATTTTTACGGTAAAACAGGATTACCGTGGCCCGTCTTCAACTTCCCATCGCTGGAGAGTGGTGCACCATGGTACTGTACCATTTCAAATCCATGCACGCATTTCTAAAAGTCATACGGCACTGTTTCGCCATTTCGGACGGATGTTGCACCTCGCACCATGGATGTTGCACCCTGTAGATATCGATTATTCGGACGGGCATAACTTCAGGCTCGTTTAGAGTTACGGGAGCCGTAATCTGTCAAAACGAAGGCCTCGATGAGTTCTACGGCTTTGACAGCTTTCAGCCATAAATGGATATATTAATGCCCAAAAAGGACAACCCGAATCTCAATCGGGTGTCGTAAGTTTTTTACCCTTCGTTTTTTCGACACGTGGATTTTTACGGTAAAACGGGACTACCGTGGCCCGTCTTCGACTTCCCATCGCTGGAGTGTGGTGCACCATGGTACTGGTCCATTTCAAATCCATGCACGCATTTCTAAAAGCCATACGGCACTGTTTCGCCATTTCGGACGGATGTTGCACCTTGCACCGTGGATGTTGCACGCTGTAGATATCGATTATTCGGACGGGCATAACTTCTGGCTCGTTTAGAGTTAAGGGAACCATAACCTGTCAAAACGAAGGCCTCGATGAGTTCTACGGCTTTGACAGCTTTCAGCCATAAAAGGATATATTAATGCCAAAAAAGGACAACCCGAGTCACAATCGGGTGTTGTAAGTTTTTTACCCTTCGTTTTTTCGACACGTGGATTTTTACGGCAAAACGGGATTACCGTGGCTGGTCTTCAATTTACCATCGCTGGAGAGTGGTGCACCATGGTACTGTTCCGTTTCAAATCCATGCACGCATTTCTAAAAGCTGTACGGCACTATTTCGCCATTTTGGATGGATGTTGCACCTTGCACGTGGATGTTGCACCCCATATATATCGATTATTCGGACGGCTATAACTTCTGGCTCGTTTAGAGTTATGGGAACCATAACCTATTAAAACGAAGGCCTCGATGAGTTCTACGGCTTTGACAGCTTTTAGCCGTCAACGGATAGATTAATGCCCAAAAAGGACATACCGAATCTCAATCGGGTCTCGTAAGTTTTTTACCATTCGTTTTTTCGACACGTGGATTTTTACGGTAAAACGGGATTACCGTGGCCCGTCTTCGACTCCCCTCGCTGGAGAGTGGTGCACCATGGTACTGTTCCGTTTCAAATACATGCACGCATTTCTAAAAGTCGTACGGCACTGTTTCGCCATTTCGGACGGATGTTGCACCTTGCACTGTGGATGTTGCACCCTGTAGATATCGGTTATTCGGACGGCCATAACTTCTGGCTCGTTTAGAGTTACGGGAGCCATAACCTATCAAAACGAAGGCCTCGATGAGTTCTACGGCTTTGACAGCTTTTAGCCATCAACGGATATATTGATGCCCAAAAAGGACAACCCGAATCTCAATTGGGTCTCGTAAGTTTTTTACCCTTCGTTTTTTCGACACGTGGATTTTTACGGCAAAACGGGATTACCGTGGCTGGTCTTCGATTTACCATCGCTGGAGAGTGGTGCACCATGGTACTGTTCCGTTTCCGATCCATGGACGCATTTCTAAAAGCCGTACGGCACTGTTTCGCCATTTCGGACGGATGTTGCACCTTGCACCGTGGATGTTGCACCCTGTAGATATCGATTATTCGGACGGCCATAACTTCTGGCTCCTTTAGAGTTACGGGAGCCATAACCTGTCAAAATGAAGGCCTCGATGAGTTCTACGGCTTTGACAGCTTTCAACCATCAACGGATATATTAATGCCCAAAAAGGACAACCCGAATCTCAATCGGGTCTCGTAAGTTTTTTACCCTTCGTTTTTTCGACATGTGGATTTTTACGGCAAAACGGGATTACCGTGGCTGGTCTTCGATTTACCATCGCTGGAGAGTGGTGCACCATGGTACTGTTCCGTTCCAAATCCATGCACGTATTTCTAAAAGTCGTACGGCACTGTTTCGCCATTTTGGACGGATGTTGCACCTTGTAGCGTGGATGTTGCACCCTGTAGATATCGATTATTCAGACGGCCATAATTTCTGGCTCGTTTAGAGTTACGGGAGCCATTGCCTATCAAAACGAAGGCCTCGATGAGTTCTACGGCTTTGACAGCTTTCAACCATCAACGGATATATTAATGCCCAAAAAGGTCAACCCGAATCTCAATCGGGTCTCGTAAGTTTTTTACCCTTCGTTTTTTTGACACGTGGATTTTTACGGCAAAACGGGATTACCGTGGCTGGTCTTCGTTTTACCATCACCGGAGAGTGGAGCACCATGGGGCTGTTCCGTTTCAAATCCATGCATGCATTTCTAAAAGCCGTACGGCACTGTTTCGCCATTTCGGACGGATGTTGCACCTTGCACCGTGGATGTTGCACCCTGTAGATATCGATTATTCGGACGGCTATAACTTCTGCCTCGTTCAGAGTTACGGGAGCCATAACCTGTCAAAAAGAAGGCCTCGATGAGTTCAACGGCTTTGACAGCTTTCATCCGTCAACGGATAGATTAACGCCCAAAAAGGACAACCCGAATCTCATTCGGGTCTCGTAAGTTTTTTACCCTTCGTTTTTTCGACACGTGGATTTTTACGGTAAAACGGGATTACCGTGGCCCGTTTTCGACTTCCCATCGCTGGAGAGTGGTGCACCATGGTACTGTTCCGTTTCAAATCCATGCACGCATTTGTAAAAGTCGTACGGCACTGTTTCGCCATGTCGGACGGATGTTGCACCTTGCACCGTGGATGTTGCACCCTGTAGAATTCAGATGGCCATAACTTCTGGCTCGTTAAGAGTTACGGGAGCCATAACCTGTCAAAACGAAGGCCTCGATGAGTTCTATGGCTTTGACAGCTTTCAGCCGTCAACGGATTGATTAATGCCCAAAACGGACAACCCGAATCTCAATCGGGTCTCGTAAGTTTTTTACCCTTCGTTTTTTCGACACGTGGATTTTTACGGTAAAACGGGATTACCGTGGCCCGTCTTCGACTTCCCATCACTAGAGAGTGGTGCACCATGGTAGTGTTCCGTTTCAAATACATGCACGCATTTCTAAAAGTCATACGGCACTGTTTCGCCATTTCGGACGGATGTTGCACCTTGCACCGTGGATGTTGCACCCTGTAGATATCGATTATTCGGACGGGCATAACTTCTGGCTCGTTTAGAGTTACGCGAGCCATAACCTGTCAAAACGAAGCCCTCGATGAGTTCTACGGCTTTGATAGCTTTCAGCCATCAACGGATATATTAATGCCCAAAAAGGACAACCCGAATCTCAATCGGGTCTCGTAAGTTTTTACCCTTCGTTTTTTCGACACGTGGTTTTTTTACGGTAAAACGGGATTACCGTGGCTGGTCTTCGATTTACCATCGCTGGAGAGTGGTGCACCATGGTACTGTTCCATTTCAAATCCATGCAGGCATTTCTAAAAGCCGTATGGCACTGTTTCGCCATTTCGGACGAATGTTGCACCTTGCACCATGGATGTTGCACCCTGTAGATATCGATTATTCGGACGGATATAACTTCTGGTTCGTTTAGAGTTACGTGAGCCATAACCTGTCAAAATGAAGGACTCGATGAGTTCTACGGCTTTGACAGCTTTCAGCCGTCAACGGATAGATTAATGCCCAAAAAGGACAACCCGAATCTCAATTGGGTCTCGTAAGTTTTTTACCCTTCGTTTTTTCGACACGTGGATTTTTACGGTAAAACGGGATTACGGTGCCCCGTCTTTGACTTCCCATCGCTGAAGAGTGTTGCACCATTGTACTGTTCCATTTCAAATCCATGCACGCATTTCTAAAGGTCGTACGGCACAGTTTCGCCATTTCGGACGGATGTTGCACCTTGCACCATGGATGTTGCACCCTGTAGATATCGATTATTCGGACTGCCATAACTTCTGGCTCGTTAAGAGTTACGGGAGCCGTAACCTATCAAAACGAAGGCCTCAATGAGTTCTACGGCTTTGACAGCTTTCAGCCGTCAACGGATAGATTAATGCCCAAAAAGGACAACCCGAATCTCAATCGGGCGTCGTAAGTTTTTTACCCTTCGTTTTTTCGACACGTGGATTTTTACGGCAAAACGGGATTACTGTGGCTGGTCTTCGATTTACCATCGCTGGAGAGTGGTGCACCATGGTACTGTTCCGTTTCAAATCCATGCATGCATTTCTAAAAGCCGTACGACACTGTTTCGCCATTTCGGACGGATGTTGAACCTTGTACCGTGGATGTTGCACGCTGTAGATATCGATTATTCGGACGGCTATAACTTCTGGCTCGTTTAAAGTTACGGGAGGCATAACCTGTCAAAACGAAGGCCTCGATGAGTTCTATGGTTTTGACAGCTTTCAGCCGCCAACGGATAGATTAATGCCCAAAAAGGACAACCCGAATCTCAATCGGGTCTCGTAAGTTTTTTACCCTTCGTTTTTTCGACACGTGGATTTTTACGGTAAAACGGGATTACGGTGCCCCGTCTTCGATTTACCATCGCTGAAGAGTGGTGCACCATGGTACTGTTCCGTTTCAAATCCATGCACGCATTTCTAAAGGTCGTACGGCACTGTTTCTCCATTTCGGACGGATGTTGCACCTTGCACCGTGGATGTTGCACCCTGTAGATATTGATTATTCGGACGGCCATAACTTCTGGCTCGTTTAGAGTTACGGGAGCCATAACCTGTCAAAACAAAGGCCTCGGTGAGTTCTATGGCTTTGATAGCTTTCAGCCTTCAACGGATATATTAATGCCCAAAAAGGACAACCCGAATCTCAATCGGGTCTCGTAAGTTTTTTACCCTTCGTTTTTTCGACACGTGGATTTTAACGGCAAAACGGGATTACCGTGGCTGGTCTTCGATTTACCATCGCTGGAGAGTGGTGCACCATGGTACTGTTCCGTTTCAAATCCATGCACGCATTTCTAAAAGCCGTACGGCACTGTTTCGCCATTTCGGACGGATGTTGCACCTTCCACCGTGGATGTTGCACCCTGTAGATATCGATTATTCGGACGGCTATAACTTCTGGCTCGTTAAGAGTTACGGGAGCCATAACCTGTCAAAATGAAGGCCTCGATGAGTTCTACGGCTTTGACAGCTTTCAGCCATCAACGGATATATTAATGCCCAAACAGGACAACCCGAATCTCAATCGGGTCTCGTAAGTTTTTTACCCTTCGTTTTTTCGACACGTGGATTTTTACGGCAAAACGGGATTACCGTGGCTGGTCTTTGATTTACCATCGCTGCAGAGTGGTGCACTATGGTACTGTTCAGTTTCAAATCCATGCACGCATTTCTAAAAGCCGTACGGCACTGTTTCGCCATTTCGGACGGATGTTGCACCTTGCACCGTGGATGTTGCACGCTGTAGATATCGATTATTCGGAGGGGCATAACTTCTGGCTCGTTTAGAGTTAAGGGAGCCATAACCTGTCAAAACGAAGGCCTCGATGAGTTCTACGGCTTTGACAGCTTTCAGCCATAAACAGATATATTAATGCCAAAAAAGGACAACCCGAATCTCAATCGGGTCTCGTAAGTTTTTTACCCTTCGTTTTTTCGACACGTGGATTTTTACGGCAAAACGGGATTACCGTGGCTGGCCTTTGATTTACCATCGCTGGAGATTGGTGCACCATGGTACTGTTCAGTTTCAAATCCATGCATGCATTTCTAAAAGCCGTACGGCACTGTTTCGCCATTTCGGACGGATGTTGCACCTTGCACCGTGGATGTTGCACGCTGTAGATATCGATTATTCGGACGGCTATAACTTCTGGCTCGTTTACAGTTACGGGAGCCATAACCTGTCAAAACGAAGGCCTCGATGATTTCTATGGTTTTGACAGCTTTCAGCCGTCAACGGATAGATTAATGCCCAAAAAAGACAACCTGAATCTCAATCGGGTCTCGTAAGTTTTTTACTCTTCGTTTTTCGACACGTGGATTTTTACGGTAAAATGGGATTACGGTGCCCCGTCTTTGACTTCCCATCGCTGAAGAGTGGTGCACCATGGTACTGTTCCGTTTCAAATCCATGCACGCATTTCTAAAGGTCGTACGGCTCTGTTTCTCCATTTCGGACGGATGTTGCACCTTGCACCGTGGATGTTGCACCCTGTAGATATCGATTATTCGGACGGCCATAACTTCTGGCTCGTTTAGAGTTACGGGAGCCATAACCTGTCAAAACGAAGACATCGATGAGTTCTACGGTTTTGACAGCTTTCAGCCGTCAACGGATAGATTAGCGCCCAAAAAGGACAACCCGAATCTCAATCGGGTCTCGTAAGTTTTTTACCCTTCGTTTTTTCGACACGTGGATTTTTACGGTAAAACGGGATTACGGTGGATGGTCTTCGATTTACCATCGCTGGAGAGTAGTGCACCATGGTAATGTTTCGTTTCAAATCCATGCACGCATTTCTAAAGGTCGTACGGCACTGTTTCACCATTTCGGACGCATGTTCCACCTTGCACCGTGGATGTTGCACCCTGTAGATATCGATTATTCGGACGGCCATAATTTCTGGCTCGTTTAGAGTTACGGGTGCCATAACCTGTCAAAACGAAGGCCTCGATGAGTTCTACGGTTTTGACAGCTTTCAGCCGTCAACGGATAGATTAATGCCCAAAAAGGACAACCCGAATCTCAATCGGGTCTCGTAAGTTTTTTACCCTTCGTTTTTTCGACACGTGGATTTTTACGGTAAAATGGGATTACGATGGATGGTCTTCGATTTACCATCGCTGGAGAGTGGTGCACCATGGTACTATTTCGTTTCAAATCCATGCACGTATTTTTAAAGGTCGTACGGCACTGCTTCGCCATTTCGGACGGATGTTGCACCTTGCACCGTGGATGTTGCACCCTATAGATATCGATTATTCGGACGGCCATAACTTCTGGCCCGTTTAGAGTTACGGGAGCCATAACCTGTCAAAACGAAGGCCTCGATGAGTTCTACGGTTTTGATAGCTTTCAGCCGTCAACGGATAGATTAATGCCCAAAAAGGAGAACCCGAATCTCAATCGGGTCTTGTAAGTTTTTTACCCTTCGTTTTTTCGACACGTGGATTTTTACGGTAAAACGGGATTACGGTGCCCCGTCTTTGACTTCCCATCGCTGAAGAGTGGCGCACCATGGTACTGTTCCGTTTCAAATCCATGCACGCAATTCTAAAGGTCGTACGACACTATTTAGCCATTTCGGACGGATGTTGCACCTTGCACCGTGGATGTTGCACCCTGTAGATATTGATTATTCCGACGACCATAACTTCTGGCTCGTTTAGAGTTACGGGAGCCATAACCTGTCAAAACGAAGGCCTCGATGAGTTCTACGGCTTTGACAGCTTTCAGACGTCAACGGATAGATTAATGACAAAAAGGACAATCCGAATCTCAATTGGGTCTCGTATGTTTTTTACCCTTCGTTTTTTCGACACGTGGATTTTTACGATAAAACGGGATTACCGTGGCCCGTCTTCGACTTCCCATCGCTGAAGAGTGGTGCACCATGGTACTATTCCGTTTCAAATCTATGCACGCATTTCTAAAAGTCGTACGGCACTGTTTCTCCATTTCCGACAGATGTTGCACCATGCACCGTGGATGTTGCACCCTGCAGATATCGATTATTCGGACGGCCATAACTTCTGGCTCATTTAGAGTTACGGGAGCCATAACCTGTCAAAACGAATGCCTCGATGAGTTCTACGGCTTTGACAGCTTTCAGCCGTCAACGAATAGATTAATGCTCAAAAAGGACAACCAGAATCTCAATCGGGTCTCGTAAGTTTTTTACCCTTCGTTTTTTCGACACGTGGATTTTTACGGCAAAACGGGATTACGTTGGCTGGTCTTCGATTTACCATCGCTGGAGAGTGGTGCACCATGGTACTGTTCCGTTTCAAATCTATTCATGCATTTCTAAAAGTCGTACGACACTGTTTCGCCATGTCGGACGGATGTTGCACCTTGCACCGTGGATGTTGCACCCTGTAGAAATCGATTATTCGGGCGGCCATAACTTCTGGCTCGTTAAGGGTTACGGGATCCATAACCTGTCAAAACGAAGGCCTCGATGAGTTCTATGGCTTTGACGGCTTTTAGCCGTCAATGGACAGATTAATGCCCAAAGAGGGCAACCCGAATCTCAATCGGGTCTCGTAAGTTTTTTACCCTTCGTTTTTTCGACACGTGGATTTTTACGGTAAAATGGGATTACCGTGGCCCGTCTTCGACTTCCCATCGCTGGAGAGTGATGCACCATGGCAATGTTCCTTTTTAAATCCATGAACGCATTTCAAAAGGTCGTACGGCACTGTTTCGCCATTTCGGATGGATGTTGCACCTTGCACCGTGGATGTTGCACCCTGTAGATATCGATTATTCGGACGGGGATAACTTCAGGCTCGTTTAGAGTTACGGGAGCCATAACCTGTCAAAACGAAGACCTCGATGAGTTCTACGGCTTTGATAGCTTTCAGCCAACAACGGATATATTAATGCCCAAAAAGGACAACCCGAATCTCGATCGGGTCTCGTAAGTTTTTTACCCTTCGTTTTTTCGACACGTGGATTTTTACGGCAAAACGGGATTACCGTGGATGGTCTTCGATTTACCATCGCTGGAGAGTGGTGCACCATGGTACTGTTCAGTTTCAAATCCATGCACGCATTTCTAAAAGCCGTAAGGCACAATTTCGCCATTTCGGACGGATGTTGCACCTTGCACCGTGGATGTTGCACGCTGTAGATATCGATTATTCGGAAGGCTATAAGTTGTGGCTCGTTTAGAGTTACGGGAGCCACAACCTGTCAAAATGAAGGCCTCGATGAGTTCTACGGTTTTGAAAGCTTTCAGCCGTCAACGGATAGATTAATGCCCAAAAAGGACAACCCGAATCTCAATCGGGTCTCGTAAGTTTTTTACCCTTTGTTTTTTCGACACGTGGATTTTTACGGCAAAACGGGATTACCGTGGCTGGTCTTCGATTTACCATCGCTGGAGAGTGGTGCAACATGGTACTGTTCCATTTCAAATCCATGCACGCATTTTTAAAAGCCGTACGGCACTGTTTCGCCATTTCGGACGGATGTTGCACCTTGCACCGTCGATGTTGCACGCTGTAGATATCGATTATTCGGACGGCTATAACTTCTGGCTCGTTTAGAGTTACGGGAGCCATAACCTGTCAAAATGAAGGCCTCGATGAGTTCTACGGCTTTGACAGCTTTCAGCCATCAACGGATAGATTAATGCCCAAAAAAGACAACCCGAATCTCAATCGGGTCTCGTAAGTTTTTTACCCTTCGTTTTTTCTACACGTGGATTTTTATGGTAAAATGGGATTACCGTGACCCGTCTTCGACTTCCCATCACTGGAGAGTGGTGCATCATGGTACTGTTCCGTTTCAAATCCATGCACGCATTTATAAAAGTCGTACGGCACTGTTTCGCCATTTCGGATGGATGTTGCACCTTGCACCGTGGATGTTGCACCCTGTAGATATCGATTATTCGGACGGCCATAACTTCTGGCTCGTTAAGAGTTACGGGAGCCATAACCTGTCAAAACGAAGGCCTCGATGAATTCTACGGCTTTGATAGCTTTCAGCCGCCAACGGATAGATTAATGCCCAAAAAGGACAACTCGAATCTCAATCGGGTCTCGTAAGTTTTTTACCCTTCGTTTTTTCGACACGTGGATTTTTACGGTAAAACGGGATTATCGTGGCCCGTCTTCGACTTCCCATCGCTGGAGAGTGGTGCACCATGGTAATGTTCCGTTTCAAATCCATGCACGCATTTCTAAAAGTCGTACGGTAGTATTTCGCCATTTCAGACGGATGTTGCACCTTGCACCGTGGATGTTGCAACCTGTAGATATTGATTATTCGGACGGCCATAACTTCTGGCTCCTTTAGAGTTACGGGAGCCATAACCTGCCAAAACGAAGGCCTCGATGAGTTCTACGGCTTTGACAGCTTTCAGCCTTCAACGGATATATTAATGCCCAAAAAGGACAACCCGAATCTCAATCGGGTCTCGTAAGTTTTTTACCCTTCGTTTTTTCGACACGTGTATTTTTACGGCAAAACGGGATTACCGTGGCTGGTCTTCGATTTACCATCGCTGGAGAGTGGTGCACCATGGTACTGTTCCGTTCAAATCCATGCACGCATTTCTAAAAGCCGTACGGCACTGTTTCGCCATTTCGGACGGATGTTGCACCTTCCACCGTTGATGTTGCACCCTGTAGATATCGATTATTCGGATGGCCATAACTTCTGGCTCGTTTAGAGTTACGGGAGCCATAACCTGTCAAAACGAAGACATCGATGAGTTCTACGGCTTTCACAGCTTTCAGCCGTCAACGGATAGTTTTTATTAACGCCCAAAAAAGACAACCAGAATCTCAATCGGGTCTCGTAAGTTTTTTACCCTTCGTTTTTTCGACACGTGGATTTTTACGGTAAAACGGGATTACGGTGGATGGTCTTCGATTTACCATCACTGGAGAGTGGTGCACCATGGTACTGTTTCGTTTCAAATCCATGCACGCATTTCTAAAGGTCATACGGCACTGTTTCGCCATTTCGGGCGGATGTTGCACGTTGCACCGTGGATGTTGCACCCTGTAGATATCGATTATTCGGACGGCCATAACTTCTGGCTCATTAAGAGTTACGGGAGCCATAACCTGTCAAAACGAAGGCCTCGTTGAGTTCTATAGCTTTGACAGCTTTCAGCCGTCAACGGATAGATTAAAGCCCAAAAAGGACAACCCGAATCTCAATCGGGTCTCGTAAGTTTTTTACCCTTCGTTTTTTCGACACGTGGATTTTTACGGTAAAACGGGATTACCGTGGCCCGTCTTCGACTTCCCATCGCTGAAGAATGGTGCACCATGGTACTGTTCCTTTTCAAATCTATGCACGCACTTCTAAAAGTCGTACGACACTGTTTCTCCATTTCGGACAGATGTTGCACCTTGCACCGTGGATGTTGCACCCTGTAGATATCGATTATTCGGACGGCCATAACTTCTGGCTCGTTTAGAGTTACGGGATCCATAACCTGTCAAAACGAAGGCCTCGATGAGTTCTACGGCTTTGACAGCTTTCAGCCGTCAACGGATAGATTAATGCTCAAAAAGGACAACCCGAATCACAATCGGGTCTCGTAAGTTTTTTACCCTTCGTTTTTTCGACACGTGGATTTTTAAGGCAGAACGGGATTACGGTGGCGGGTCTTCGATTTACCATCGCTGGAGAGTGGTGCACCATGGTACTGTTCTGTTTCAAATCCATGCACGCATTTCTAAAAGTCGTACAGCACTGTTTCGCCATGTCGGACGGATATTGCACCTTGCACCGTGGATGTTGCACCCTGTAGAAATCGATTATTCGGACGGCTATAACTTCTGGCTCGTTAAGGGTTACGGGAGCAATAACCTGTCAAAACGAAGGCCTCGATGAGTTCTACGGCTTTGACAGCTTTCAGCCGTCAATGGATAGATTAATGCCTAAAAAGGACAACCCGAATCTCAATCGGGTCTCGTAAGTTTTTTACCCTTCGTTTTTTCGACACGTGAATTCTTACGGTAAAACGGGATTACCGTGGCCCGTCTTCGACTTCCCGTCACTGGAGAGTGGTGCACAATGGAAATGTTCCATTTTAAATCAATGCACGCATTTCTAAAAGTCATACGGCACTGTTTCGCCATTTCGGACGGATGTTGCACCTTGCACCGTGGATGTTGCACCCTGTAGATATCGATTATTCGGACGGGGATAACTTCAGGCTCGTTTAGAGTTACGGGAGCCATAACCTGTCAAAACGAAGGCCTCGATGAGTTCTACGGCTTTGACGGCTTTCAGCCATCAACGGATATATTAATGTCCAAAAAGGACAACCCGAATCTCAGTCGGGTCTCGTAAGTTTTTTACCCTTCGTTTTTTCGACACGTGGATTTTTACGGCAAAACGGGATTATCGTGGCTGGTCTTTGATTTACCATCGCTGGGGAGTGGTGCACCATGGTACTGTTCAGTTTCAAATCCATGCACGCATTTCTAAAAGCCGTACGGCACTTTTTCGCCATTTCGGACGGATGTTGCACCTTGCACCGTGGATGTTGCACGCTGTAGATATCGATTATTCGGACGGCTATAACTTCTGGCTCGTTTAGAGTTACGGGAGCCATAACCTGTCAAAACGATGGCCTCGATGAGTTCTACGGTTTTGATAGCTTTCAGCCATCAAAGGATAGATTAATGCCCAAAAAAGACAACCCGAATCTCAATCGGGTCTCGTAAGTTTTTTACCCTTCGTTTTTTCGACACGTTGAATTTTACGGCAAAACGGGATTACGGTGCCCCTTCTTTGACTTCCCATCGCTGAAGAGTGGTGCACCATGGTACCGTTCCGTTTCAAATCCATGCACGCATTTCTAAAGGTCGTACGGCACTGTTTCTCCATTTCAGACGGATGTTGCACCCTGCACCGTGGATGTTGCACCCTGTAGATATCGATTATTCCGATGGCCATAACTTCTAGCTCGTTAAGAGTTACGGGAGCCATAACCTGTCAAAACGAAGGCCTCGATGAGTTCTACGTCTTTGACAGCTTTCAGCCGTCAATGGATAGATTAATGCCCAAAAAGGAGAACCCGAATCTCAATCGGGTCTCGTAAGTTTTTTACCCTTCGTTTTTTCGACACGTGCATTTTTACGGTAAAACGGGATTACTGTGCCCCGTCTTCGACTTCCCATCGCTAAAGAGTGATACACCATGGTACTGTTCCGTCTCAAATCCATGCACGCATTTCTAAAAGTCGTACGGCGCTGTTTCTCCATTTCCTACGGATGTTACACCTTGCACCTTGGATGTTGCACCCTGTAGATATCGATTATCCGGACGGCCATAACTTCTGGCTCGTTTAGAATTACGGGAGCCATACCTATCAAAACGAAGGCCTCGATGAGTTCTACGGCTTTGACAGCTTTCAGCCGTCAACGGATAGATTAATGCCCAAAAAGGACAACCCGAATCTCAATCGGGTCTCGTAAATTTTTTACCCTTCGTTTTTTCGACACGTGGATTTTTACGGTAAAACGGGATTACCGTGGCCCGTCTTCGACTTCCCATCGCTGGAGAGTGGTGCACCATGGTACTGTTCCGTTTCAAATCCATGCACGCATTTCTAAAAGTCATACGGCACTGTTTCGCCATTTTGGACGGATGTTGCACCTTGCACCGTGGATGTGGCACCCTGTAGATATCGATTATTCGGACGGCCATAATTCTGGCACGTTTAGAGTTACGGGAGCCATAACCTGTCAAAACGAAGTGAGTTCTACGGCTTTGACGGCTTTCAGCCATCAACGGATAGATTAACACCCAAAAAGGACAACCCGAATTTCAATCGGGTCTCGTAAGTTTTTTACCCTTCGTTTTTTCGACACGTGGATTTTTACGGTAAAACGGGATTACGGTGGATGGTCTTCGATTTACCATCGCTGGAGAGTGGTGCACCTTGGTACTGTTCCGTTTCAAATCCATGCACGCATTTTTAAAGGTCGTACGGCACTGTTTCGCCATTTCGGACGGATGTTGCACCTTGCACCGTGGATGTTGCACCCTGTAGATATCGATTATTCGGACGGCCATAACTTCTGGCTCGTTTAGAGTTACGGGAGCCATAACCTTTCAAAACAAAGGCCTCGATGAGTTCTACGGTTTTGACAGCTTTCAGCCGTCAACGGATAGATTAACGCCCAAAAAGGACAACCCGAATCTCAATCGGGTCTCGTAAGTTTTTTACCCTTCGTTTTTTCGACACGTGGATTTTTACGGTAAAACGGGATTACCGTGGCCCGTCTTCGACTTCCCATCGCTGAAGAGTGGTGCACTATGGTACTTTCCGTTTCAAATCTATGCACACATTTCTAAAAGTCGTACGGCACTGTTTCTCCATTTCGGACGGATGTTGCACCTTGCACCGTGGATGTTGCACCCTGTAGATATCGATTATTCGGACGGCCATAACTTCTGGCTCGTTTAGAGTTACGGGAGCCACAACCTCTCAAAACGAAGGCCTCGATGAGTTCTACAGCTTTGACAGCTTTCAGCCATCAACGGATAGATTAATGCTCAAAAAGGACAACCCGAATCTCAATCGAGACTCGTAAGTTTTTCACCCTTCGTTTTTTCGACACGTGGATTTTTACGGCGAAACGGGATTACGGTGGCTGGTCTTCGATTTACCATCGCTGGAAAGTGGTGCACCATGGTACTGTTCCGTTTCAAATCCACGCACGCATTTCTAAAAGTCGTACGGCACTGTTTCGCCATGTCGGACGGATGTTGCACCTTGCACCGTGGATGTTGCACCCTTTAGAAATCGATTATTCGGACGGCCATAACTTCTGGCTCGTTAAGAGTTACGGGAGCCATAACCTGCCAAAACGAAGGCCTCGATGAGTTCTACGGCTTTGACAGCTTTCAGCCGTCAATGGATAGATTAATTCCCAAAAAGGACAATCCGAATCTCAATCGGGTCTCGTAAGTTTTTTACCCTTCGTTTTTTCGACACGTGGATTTTTACGGTAAAACGGGATTACCGTGGCCCGTCTTCGACTTTCCATCGCTGGAGAGTGGTGCACCATGGTAATGTTCCGTTTTAAATCCATGCACGCATTTCTAAAAGTCATATGGCACTGTTTCACCATTTCAGACGGATGTTGCACCTTGCACCGTGGATGTTGCACCCTGTAGATATCGATTATTCGGACGGGGATAACTTCAGGCTCGTTTAGAGTTACGGGAGCCATAACCTGTCAAAACGAAGGCCTCGATGAGTTCTACGGCTTTGACGGCTTTCAGCCATCAACGGATATATTAATTCCCAAAAAGGACAACCCGAATCTCAATCGGGTCTCGTAAGTTTTTTACCCTTCGTTTTTTCGACACGTGGATTTTTACGGCAAAACGGGATTATCGTGGCTGGTCTTTGATTTACCATCGCTGGGGAGTGGTGCACCATGGTACTGTTTAGTTTCAAATCCATGCACGCATTTCTAAAAGCCGTACGGCACTGTTTCGCCATTTCGGATGGATGTTGCACCTTGCACCGTGGATGTTGCACGCTGTAGATATCGATTATTCGGACGGCTATAACTTCTGGCTCGTTTAGAGTTACGGGAGCCATAACCTGTCAAAACGATGGCCTCGATGAGTTCTACGGTTTTGATAACTTTCAGCCATCAACGGATAGATTAATGCCCAAAAAAGACAACCCGAATCTCAATCGGGTCTCGTAAGTTTTTTACCCTTCGTTTTTTCGACACGTTGAATTTTACGGCAAAACGGGATTACGGTGCCCCTTTTTTGACTTCCCATCGCTGAAGAGTGGTGCACCATGGTACCGTTCCGTTTCAAATCCATGCACGCATTTCTAAAGGTCGTACGGCACTGTTTCTCCATTTCAGACGGATGTTGCACCGTGCACCGTGGATGTTGCACCCTGTAGATATCGATTATTCGGACGGCCATAACTTCTGGCTCGTTTAGAGTTACGGGAGCCACAACCTGTCAAAACGAAGGCCTCGATGAGTTCTACAGCTTTGATAGCTTTCAGCCATCAACGGATAGATTAATGCTCAAAAAGGACAACCCGAATCTCAATCGGGACTCGTAAGTTTTTCACCCTTCGTTTTTTCGACACGTGGATTTTTACGGCGAAACGGGATTACGGTGGCTGGTCTTCGATTTACCATCGCTGGAAAGTGGTGCACCATGGTACTGTTCCGTTTCAAATCCACGCACGCATTTCTAAAAGTCGTACGGCACTGTTTCACCATGTCGGACGGATGTTGCACCTTGCACCGTGGATGTTGCACCCTTTAGAAATCGATTATTCGGACGGCCATAACTTCTGGCTCGTTAAGAGTTACGGGAGCCATAACCTGCCAAAACGAAGGCCTCGATGAGTTCTACGGCTTTGATAGCTTTCAGCCGTCAATGGATAGATTAATGCCCAAAAAGGACAATCCGAATCTCAATCGAGTCTCGTAAGTTTTTTACCCTTCGTTTTTTCGACACGTGGATTTTTACGGTAAAACGGGATTACCGTGGCCCGTCTTCGACTTTCCGTCGCTGGAGAGTGGTGCACCATGGTAATGTTCCGTTTTAAATCCATGCACGCATTTCTAAAAGTCATACGGAACTGTTTCACCATTTCAGACGGATGTTGCACCTTGCACCGTGGATGTTGCACCCTGTAGATATCGATTATTCGGACGGGGATAACTTCAGGCTCGTTTAGAGTTACGGGAGCCATAACCTGTCAAAACGAAGGCCTCGATGAGTTCTACGGCTTTGACGGCTTTCAGCCATCAACGGATATATTAATGCCCAAAAAGGACAACCCGAATCTCAATCGGGTCTCGTAAGTTTTTTACCCTTCGTTTTTTCGACACGTGGATTTTTACGGCAAAACGGGATTATCGTGGCTGGTCTTTGATTTACCATCGCTGGGGAGTGGTGCACCATGGTACTGTTTAGTTTCAAATCCATGCACGCATTTCTAAAAGCCGTACGGCAATGTTTCGCCATTTCGGACGGATGTTGCACCTTGCACCGTGGATGTTGCACGCTGTAGATATCGATTATTCGGACGGCTATAACTTCTGGCTCGTTTAGAGTTACGGGAGCCATAACCTGTCAAAACGATGGCCTCGATGAGTTCTACGGTTTTGATAGCTTTCAGCCATCAACGGATAGATTAATGCCCAAAAAAGACAACCCGAATCTCAATCGGGTCTCGTAAGTTTTTTACCCTTCGTTTTTTCGACACGTTGAATTTTACGGCAAAACGGGATTACGGTGCCCCTTTTTTGACTTCCCATCGCTGAAGAGTGGTGCACCATGGTACCGTTCCGTTTCAAATCCATGCACGCATTTCTAAAGGTCGTACGGCACTGTTTCTCCATTTCAGACGGATGTTGCACCCTGCACCGTGGATGTTGCACCCTGTAGATATCGATTATTCCGATGGCCATAACTTCGAGCTCGTTAAGAGTTATGGGAGCCATAACCTGTCAAAACGAAGGCCTCGATGAGTTCTACGGCTTTGACAGCTTTCAGCCGTCAACGGATAGATTAATGCCCAAAAAGGAGAACCTGAATCTCAATCGGGTCTCGTAAGTTTTTTACCCTTCGTTTTTTCGACACGTGCATTTTTACGGTAAAACGGGATTACTGTGCCCCGTCTTCGACTTCCCATCGCTAAAGAGTGATGCACCATGGTACTGTTCCGTCTCAAATCCATGCACGCATTTCTAAAAGTCGTACGGCGCTGTTTCTCCATTTCGGACGGATGTTACACCTTGCACCTTGGATGTTGCACCCTGTAGATATCGATTATCCGGACGGCCATAACTTCTGGCTCATTTAGAATTACGAGAGCCATACCTATCAAAACGAAGGCCTCGATGAGTTCTACGGCTTTGACAGCTTTCAGCCGTCAACGGAAAGATTAATGCCCAAAAAGGACAACCCGAATCTCAATCGGGTCTCGTAAATTTTTTACCCTTCGTTTTTTCGACACGTGGATTTTTACGGAAAAACGGGATTACCGTGGCCCGTCTTCGACTTCCCATCGCTGGAGAGTGGTGCACCATGGTACTGTTCCGTTTCAAATCCATGCACGCATTTCTAAAAGTCATACGGCACTGTTTCGCCATTTTGGACGGATGTTGCACCAAGCACCGTGGATGTGGCACCTTGTAGATATCGATTATTCGGACGGCCATAATTCTGGCACGTTTAGAGTTACGGGAGCCATAACCTGTCAAAACGAAGTGAGTTCTACGGCTTTGACGGCTTTCAGCCATCAACGGATAGATTAACACCCAAAAAGGACAACCCGAATCTCAATCGGGTCTCGTAAGTTTTTTACCCTTCGTTTTTTCGACAAGTGGATTTTTACGGTAAAACGGGATTACGGTGGATGGTCTTCGATTTACCATCGCTGGAGAGTGGTGCACCTTGGTACTGTTCCGTTTCAAATCCATGCACGCATTTTTAAAGGTCGTACGGCACTGTTTCGCCATTTCGGACGGATGTTGCACCTTGCACCGTGGATGTTGCACCCTGTAGATATCGATTATTCGGACGGCCATAACTTCTGGCTCGTTTAGAGTTACGGGAGCCATAACCTTTCAAAACAAAGGCCTCGATGAGTTCTACGGTTTTGACAGCTTTCAGCCGTCAACGGATTGATTAACGCCCAAAAAGGACAACCCGAATCTCAATCGGGTCTCGTAAGTTTTTTACCCTTCGTTTTTTCGACACGTGGATTTTTACGGTAAAACGGGATTACCGTGGCCCGTCTTCGACTTCCCATCGCTGAAGATTGGTGCACTATGGTACTTTCCATTTCCAATCTATGCACACATTTCTAAAAGTCGTACGGCACTGTTTCTCCATTTCGGACGGATGTTGCACCTTGCACCGTGGATGTTGCACCCTGTAGATATCGATTATTCGGACGGCCATAACTTCTGGCTCGTTTAGAGTTACGGGAGCCACAACCTGTCAAAACGAAGGTCTCGATGAGTTCTACAGCTTTGACAGCTTTCAGCCATCAACGGATAGATTAATGCTCAAAAAGGACAACCCGAATCTCAATCGGGACTCGTAAGTTTTTCACCCTTCGTTTTTTCGACACGTGGATTTTTACGGCGAAACGGGATTACGGTGGCTGGTCTTCGATTTACCATCGCTGGAAAGTGGTGCACCATGGTACTGTTCCGTTTCAAATCCACACACGCATTTCTAAAAGTCGTACGGCACTGTTTCGCCATGTCGGACGGATGTTGCACCTTGCACCGTGGATGTTGCACCCTTTAGAAATCGATTATTCGGACGGCCATAACTTCTGGCTCGTTAAGAGTTACGGGAGCCATAACCTGCCAAAACGAAGGCCTCGATGAGTTCTACGGCTTTGACACCTTTCAGCCGTCAATGGATAGATTAATGCCCAAAAAGGACAATCCGAATCTCAATCGGGTCTCGTAAGTTTTTTACCCTTCGTTTTTTCGACACGTGGATTTTTACGGTAAAACGGGATTACCGTGGCCCGTCTTCGACTTTCCGTCGCTGGAGAGTGGTGCACCATGGTAATGTTCCGTTTTAAATCCATGCACGCATTTCTAAAAGTCATACGGCACTGTTTCACCATTTCAGACGGATGTTGCACCTTGCACCGTGGATGTTGCACCCTGTGGATATCGATTATTCGGACGGGGATAACTTCAGGCTCGTTTAGAGTTACGGGAGCCATAACCTGTCAAAACGAAGGCCTCGATGATTTCTACGGCTTTGACAGCTTTCAGCCATCAACGGATAAATTAATGCCCAAAAAGGACAACCCGAATCTCAATCGGGTCTCGTAAATTTTTTACCCATCGTTTTTTCGACACGTGGATTTTTACGGCAAAACGGGATTACCGTGGCTGGTCTTCGATTTACCATCGCTGGAGAGTGGTGCACCATGGTACTGTTCAGTTTCAAATCCATGCACGCATTTCTAAAAGCCGTACGGCACTGTTTCTCCATTTCGGACGGATGTTGCACCTTGCACCGTGGATGTTGCACCCTGTAGATATCGATTATTCGGACGGCTATAACTTCTGGCTCGTTAAGAGTTACGGGAGCCATCACCTGTCAAAATGAAGGCCTCGATGTGTTCTATGGCTTTGATAGCTTTCAGCCATCAACGGATAGATTAATGCCCTTAAAGGACAAGCCGAATCTCAATCGGGTCTCGTAAGTTTTTTATCCTTCGTTTTTTCGACACGTGGATTTTTACGGTAAAACGGGATTACCGTGGCCCGTCTTCGACTTCCCATCATTGGAGAGTGCTGCACCATGGTAATGTTACGTTTCAAATCCATGCACGCATTTCTAAAAGTCGTACGACACTCTTTCGCCATTTCGGACGGATGTTGCACCTTGCACCGTGGATGTTGCACCCTGTAGATATCGATTATTCGGACGGCCATAACTTCTGGCTCCATTAGAGTTACGGGAGCCATAACCTGTCAAAACGAAGGCCTCGATGAGTTCTACGGCTTTGACAGCTTTCAGCCTTCAACGGATATATTAATGCCCAAAAAGGACAACCCGAATCTCAATCGGGTCTCGTAAGTTTTTTACCCTTCGTTTTTTCGACATGTGGATTTTTACGGCAAAACGGGATTACCTTGGCTGGTCTTCGATTTACCATCGCTGGAGAGTGGTGCACCATGGTACTGTTCCGTTTCAAATCCATGCACGCATTTCAAAAAGCCGTACGGCACTGTTTCGCCATTTCGGACGGATGTTGCACCTTGCACCGTGGATGTTGCACCCTACAGATATCGATTATTCGGACGGCTATAACTTCTGGCTCGTTTAGAGTTACGGGAGCCATAACCTGTCAAAACGAAGGCCTCGATGAGTTCTACGGCTTTGACAGCATTCAGCCGTCAACGGATAGATTAGCGCCCAAAAAGGACAACCAGAATCTCAATCGGGTTTCGTAAGTTTTTTACCCTTCGTTTTTTCGACACGTGGATTTTTACGGTAAAACGGGATTACCGTGGCCCGTCTTCGACTTCCCATCGCTGAAGAGTGATGCTCCATGGTACCGTTCCGTTTCAAATCCATGCACGCATTTCTAAAAGACGTACGGCATTGTTTCTCCATTTCGGACGGATGTTGCACCTTGTACCGTTGATGTTGCACCCTGTAGATATCGATTATCCGGACGGCCACAACTTCTGGCTCGTTTAGAGTTAAGGGAGCCATACCTGTCAAAATGAAGGCCTCGATGAGTTCTACGGCTTTGACAGCTTTCAGCCGTCAACAGATAGATTAATGCCCAAAAAGGACAACTCGAATCTCAATCGGGTCTCGTAAGTTTTTTATCCTCCGTTTTTTCGACACGTGGATTTTTACGGTAAAACGGGATTACCGTGGCCCGTCTTCGACTTCCCATCGCTGGAGAGTGGTGCACCATGGTGCTGTTCCATTTCAAATCCATGCACGCATTTCTAAAAGTCATATGGCACTGTTTCGCCATTTCGGACGGATGTTGCACCTTGCACCGTGGATGTTGCACCCTGTAGATATCGATTATTCGGACGGCCATAATTCTGGCTCGTTTAGAGTTACGGGAGCCATAACCTGTCAAAACGAAGACATCGATGAGTTCTACGGCTTTGACAGCTTTCAGCCATCAACGGATAGATTAACGCCCAAAAAGGACAACCCGAATCTCAATCGTGTCTCGTAAGTTTTTTACCCATCGTTTTTTCGACACGTGGATTTTTACGGTAAAACGGGATTACGGTGGATGGTCTTCGATTTACCATCGCTGGAGAGTGGTGCACCATGGTACTGTTCCGTTTCAAATCCATGCACGCATTTCGAAAGGTCGTACGGCACTATTTCTTCATTTCGGACGGATGTTGCACCTTGCACCGTGGATGTTGCACCCTGTAGATATCGATTATTCGGACGGCCATAACTACTAGCTCGTTTAGAGTTACGGGAGCCATAACCTGTCAAAACGAAGGCCTCGATGAGTTCTACGGTTTTGACAGCTTTCAGCCGTTAACCGATAGATTAATGACCAAAAAGGACAACCCGAATCTCAATCGGGTCTCCTAAGTTTTTTACCCTTCGTTTTTTCGACACGTGGATTTTTACGGTAAAACGGGATTACCGTGGCCCGTCTTCGACTTCCCATCGCTGAAGAGGGGTGCACCATGGTATTGTTCCATTTCAAATCGATGCACTCATTTCTAAAAGTCGTACGGCACTGTTTCTCCATTTCGGACGGATAGTGCACCTTGCACCGTGGATGTTGCACCCTGCAGATATCGATTATTCGGACGGCCATAACTTCTGGCTCGTTAACAGTTGCGAGAGCCATAACCTGTCAAAACGAAGGCCTCGATGAGTTCTACAGCTTTGACAGCTTTGAGCCGTCAACGGATAGATTAATGCCCAAAAAGGACAACCCGAATCTCAATCGGGTCTCGTAAGTTTTTTACACTTCGTTTTTTCGACACGTGGATTTTTACGGCAAAACGGGATTACCGTGGCTGGTCTTCGATTTACCATCGCTGGAGAGTGGTGCACCTGTTCAGTTTGAAATCCATGCACGCCTTTCTAAAAGTCGTACGGCACTGTATCGCCATTTCGGACGGATGTTGCACCTTGCACCGTGGATGTTGCACCCTGTAGATATCGATTATTCGGACGGCTATAACTTCTGGCTCGTTTAGAGTTACGGGAGCCATAACCTGTCAAAACGAAGGCCTCGATGAGTTCTACGGTTTTGACAGCTTTCAGCCGTCAACGGATAGATTAACGCCCAAAAAGGACAACCCGAATCCCAATCGGGTCTCGTAAGTTTTTTACCCTTCGTTTTTTCGACACGTGGATTTTTACGGTAAAACGGGATTACGGTGGATGGTCTTCGATTTACCATCGCTGGAGAGTGGTGCACCATAGTGCTGTTCCGTTTCAAATCCATGCACGCATTTCTAAAAGCCGTACGGCACTGTTTCGCCATTTCGGACGGATGTTGCACCTTGCACCGTGGATGTTGCATCCTGTAGATGTCGATTATTCGGACGGCCATAACTTCTGGCTCGTTTAGAGTTACGGGAGCCATAACCTATCAAAATGAATGCCTCGATGAGTTCTACGGCTTTGACAACTTTCAGCCATCAACGGATAGATTAATGACCAAAAAGGACAACCCGAATCACAATCGGGTCTCGTAAGTTTTTTACCCTTCGTTTTTTCGACACGGGGATTTTTACGGCTAAACGGGATTACCGTGGCTGGTCTTCGATTTACCATCGCTGGAGAGTGGTGCACCATGGTACTGTTCAGTTTCAAATCCATGCACGCATTTCTAAAAGCCGTACGACACTGTTTCGCCATTTCGGACAGATGTTGCACCTTGCACCGTGGATGTTGCACCCTGTAGATATCGATTATTCGGACGGCTATAATTTCTGGCTCGTTTAGAGTTACGGGAGCCATAATCTGTCAAAACGAAGGCCTCGATGAGTGCTACGGTTTTGACAGCTTTCAGCCGTCAACGGATAGATTAATGCCCAAAAAGGACAACCCGAATCTCAATCGGGTCTCGTAAGTTTTTTACCCTTCGTTTTTTCGACACGTGGATTTTTACGGTAAAACAGAATTACCGTGGCCCGTCTTCGACTTCCCGTCGCTGAAGAGTGGTGCACCATGGTATTGTTCCATTTCAAATCGATGCACCCATTTCTAAAAGTCGTACGACACTGTTTCTCCATTTCGGACGGATGTTGCACCTTGCACCGTGGATGTTGCACCCTGTAGATATCGATTATTCGGACGACCATAATTTCTGGCTCGTTTAGAGTTACGGGAGCCATAACCTGCCAAAACGAAGGCCTCGATGAGTTCTACGGCTTTGACAGCTTTCAGCCGTCGATGGATAGATTAATGCCCAAAAAGGACAACCCGAATCTCAATCGGGTCTCGTAAGTTTTTTACCCTTCGTTTTTTCGACACGTGGATTTTTACGGTAAAACGGGATTATCGTGGCCCTTCTTCGACTTCCCATCGCTGCACAGTGGTGCACCATGGTACTGTTCCGTGTCTAATCCATGCACGCATTTCTAAAAGTCATACGTCATTGTTTCTCCATTTCGGACGGATGTTGCACCTTGCACCATGGATGTTGCACCTTGTAGATATCGATTATTCGGGCGGGCATAACTTCCGGCTTGTTTAGAGTTACGGGAGCCATAACCTGTCAAAACGAAGGCTTCGATGAGTTCTACGGCTTTGATAGCTTTCAGCCATCAATGGATATATTAATGCCCAAAAAGGACAGCCCGAATCTCAATCGGGTCTCGTAAGTTTTTTACCCTTCGTTTTTTCGACACGTGGATTTTTACGGCAAAACGGGATTACCGTGGCTGGTCTTCGATTTACCATCGCTGGAGAGTGGTGCACCATGGTACTGTTCAGTTCCAAATCCATGCACGCATTTCTCAAAGTCGTATGAAACTGTTTCGCCATTTCGGACGGATGTTGCACCTTGCACCGTGGATGTTGCACCCTGTAGATATCGATTTTTCGGACGGCTCTAACTTCTGGCTCGTTTAGAGTTACGGGAGCCATAACCTGTCAAAACGAAGGCCTCGACGAATTCTACAGTTTTGACAGCTTTCAGCCGTCAACGGATAGATTAATGCTCAAAAAGGACAACCCGAATCTCAATCGGGTCTCGTAAGTTTTTTACCCTCCGTTTTTTCGACACGTGGATTTTTACGGCAAAACGGGATTACCGTGGCCCGTCTTCGACTTCCCATCACTGAAGAGTGGTGCACCACGGTACTGTTCCGTTTCAAATCGATGCACGCATTTCTAAAGGTCGTACGGCACTGTTTCTCCATTTCGGACGGATGTTGCACCTTGCACCGTGGATATTGCACCCTGTAGATATCGATTATTCGGACGGCCATAACTTCTGGCTCGTTTAGAGTTACGGGAGCCATAACCTTTCAAAATGAAGGCCTCGATTAGTTCTACGGCTTTGATATCTTTCAGCCGTCAACGGATAGATTAATGCCCAAAAAGAACAACCCGAATCTCAATCGGGTCTCGTAAGTTTTTTACCCTTCGTTTTTTTCGACACATGGATTTTTATGGTAAAACGGAATTACCGTGGCCCGTCTTCGACTTCCCATCGCTGTAGAGTGGTACACCATGGTACTGTTCCGTTTCAAATCCATGCACGCATTTCTAAAAGTCGTACGGCACTGTTTCGCCATTTCGGACGGATGTTGCACCTTGCACCGTGGATGTTGCACCCTGTAGATATCGATTATTCGGACGGGCATAACTTCCGGCTCATTTAGAGTTACGGGAGCCATAACCTGTCAAAACGAAGGCCTCGATGAGTTCTACGGCTTTGACAGCTTTTAGCCATCAACGGATATATTAATGCCCAAAAAGGACAGCCCGAATCTCAATCAGGTCTCGTAACTTTTTGACCCTTCGTTTTTTCGACACGTGGATTTTTACGGCAAAACGGGATTACCGTGGCTGGTCTTCGATTTACCATCGCTGGAGAGTGGTGCACCATGGTACTGTTCGGTTTCAAATCCATGCACGCATTTCTAAAAGCCGTACGGCACTGTATCGCCATTTCGGACAGATGTTGCACCTTGCACCGTGGATGTTGCACGCTGTAGATATCGATTATTCGGACGGCTATAACTTCTGGCTCGTTTAGAGTTACGGGAGCCATAACCTGTCAAAACGAAGGCCTCGATGAGTTCTACGGTTTTGACGGCTTTTAGCCGTCAACGGATAGATTAATGCCCAAAAAGGACAACCCGAATCTCAATCGGGTCTCGTAAGTTTTTTACCCTTCGTTTTTTTGACACGTGGAGTTTTACGGTAGAGCAGGATTACCGTGTCCCGTCTTCGACTTCCCATCGCTGAAGATTGGTGCACCATGGTACTGTTCCGTTTCAAATCGATGCACCCATTTCTAAAAGTCGTATGGCACTGTTTCTCCATTTCGGACGGATGTTGCACCTTGCACCGTGGATGTTGCACCCTGTAGATATCGATTATTCGGACGGCCATAACTTCTGGCTCGTTTAGAGTTACGGGAGCCATAACCTGCCAAAACGAAGGCCTCGATGAGTTCTACGACTTTGACAGCTTTCAGCCATCAACGGATAGATTAATGCCCAAAAAGGACAACCCGAATCTCAATCGGGTCTCGTAAGTTTTTTACCCTTCGTTTTCTCGACACGTGGATTTTTACTGTAAAACGGGATTACCGTGGCCCATCTTCGACTTCGCATCGCTGCAGAGTGGTGCATCAAGGTACTGTTCCGTTTCAAATCCATGCACGCATTTTTAAAAGTCATACGGCACTGTTTCGCCATTTCGGACGGATGTTGCACCTTGCACCGTGGATGTTGCACCCTGTAGATATCGATTATTCGGACGGGCATAACTTCCGGCTCATTTAGAGTTACGGGAGCCATAACCTGTCAAAACGAAGGCCTCGATGAGTTCTACGGCTTTGACAGCTTTTAGCCATCAACGGATATATTAATGCCCAAAAAGGACAGCCCGAATCTCAATCAGGTCTCGTAACTTTTTGACCCTTCGTTTTTTCGACACGTGGATTTTTACGGCAAAACGGGATTACCGCGGTTGGTCTTCGATTTACCATCGCTGGAGAGTGGTGCACCATGGTACTGTTCGGTTCCAAATCCATGCACGCATTTGTAAAAGCCGTATGACACTGTTTCGCCATTTCGGACGGATGTTGCCCCCTGCACCGTGGATGTTGCACACTGTAGATATCGATTATTCGGACGGCTATAACTTCTGGCTCGTTTAGAGTTATGGGAGCCATAACCTGTCAAAACGAAGGCCTCGACGAGTTCTACGGTTTTGACAGCTTTCAGCCGTCAACGGATAGATTAATGCCCAAAAAGGACAACCCGAATCTCAATCGGGTCTCGTAAGTTTTTTACCCTTCGTTTTTTCGACACGTGGATTTTTACGGAAAAACGGGATTACCGTGGCCCGTCTTCAACTTCCCATCGCTGAAGAGTGGTGCAACATGGTACTGTTCCGTTTCAAATCGATGCACGCATTTCTAAAAGTCGTACGGCACTGTTTCTCCATTTTGGACGGATGTTGCACCTTGCACCGTGGATATTGCACCCTGTAGATATCGATTATTCGGACGGCCATAACTTCTAGCTCGTTTAGAGTTACGGGAGCCATAACCTGCCAAAACGAAGGCCTCGATGAGTTCTACGGCTTTGACAGCTTTCAGCCGTCAACGGATAGATTAATGCCCAAAAAGGACAACCCGAATCTCAATCGGGTCTCGTAAGTTTTTTACCCTTCGTTTTTTCGACACATGGATTTTTATGGTAAAACGTAATTACCGTGGCCCGTCTTCGACTTCCCATCGCTGCAGAGTGGTGCACCATGGTACTGTTCCATTTCAAATCCATGCACACATTTCTAAAAGTCGTACGGCACTGTTTCGCCATTTCGGACGGATGTGGCACCTTGCACCGTGGATGTTGCACCCTGTAGATATCGATTATTCGGACGGCCATAACTACTGGCTCGTTTAGAATTACGGGAGCCATAACCTATCAAAACGAAGGCCTTGATGAGTTCTACGGCTTTGACAGCTTTCAGCCATCAACGGATATATTAACGCCGAAAAATGACAACCCGAATCTCAATCGGGTCTCGTACGTTTTTTACACTTCGTTTTTTCGACACGTGGATTTTTACGGTAAAACGGGATTACCGTGGACCGTCTTCGACTTCTCATCGCTGGAGAGTGGTGCACCATGGTACTGTTCCGTTTCAAATCCATGCATGCATTTCTAAAAGCCGTACGGCCCTGTTCCGCCATTTCGGACGGATGTTGCACCTTGCACCGTGGATGTTGCACCCTGTAGATATCGATTATTCGGACGGCTATAACTTCTGGCTCGTTTAGAGTTACGGGAGCCATAACCTATCAAAACGAATGCCTCGATGATTTCTACGGCTTTGACAGCTTTCAGCCATCAACGGATAGATTAATGACCAAAAAGGACAACCCGAATCACAATCGGGTCTCGTAAGTTTTTTACCCTTCGTTTTTTCGACACGGGGATTTTTACGGCTAAACGGGATTACCGTGGCTGGTCTTCGATTTACCATCGCTGGAGAGTGGTGCACCATGGTACTGCTCAGTTTCAAATCCATGCACGCATTTCTAAAAGCCGTACGACACTGTTTCGCCATTTCGGACGGATGTTGCACCTTGCACCGTGGATGTTGCACCCTATAGATATCGATTATTCGGACGGCTATAATTTCTGGCTCGTTTAGAGTTACGGGAGCCATAATCTGTCAAAACGAAGACCTCGATGAGTGCTACGGTTTTGACAGTTTTCACCCGTCAACGGATAGATTAATGCCCAAAAAGGACAACCCGAATCTCAATCGGGTCTCGTAAGTTTTTTACCCTTCGTTTTTTCGACACGTGGATTTTTACGGTAAAACAGGATTACCGTGGCCCGTCTTCGACTTCCCATCGCTGAAGAGTGGTGCACCATGGTACTGTTCCGTTTCAAATCGATGCACCCATTTCTAAAAGTCGTACGGCACTGTTTCTCCATTTCGGACGGATGTTGCACCTTGCACCGTGGATGTTGCACCCTGTAGATATCGATTATTCGGGCGGGCATAACTTCCGGCTCGTTTAGAGTTACGGGAGCCATAACCTGTCAAAACGAAGGCTTCGATGAGTTCTACGGCTTTGATAGCTTTCAGCCATCAATGGATATACTAATGCCCAAAAAGGACAGCCCGAATCTCAATCGGGTCTCGTAAGTTTTTTACCCTTCGTTTTTTCGACACGTGGATTTTTACGGCAAAACGGGATTACCGTGGCTGGTCTTCGATTTACCATCGCTGGAGAGTGGTGCACCATGGTACTGTTCAGTTCCAAATCCATGCACGCATTTCTAAAAGCCGTATGAAACTGTTTCTCCATTTCGGACGGATGTTGCACCTTGCACCGTGGATGTTGCACCCTGTAGATATCGATTTTTCGGACGGCTATAACTTCTGACTCGTTTAGAGTTACGGGAGCCATAACCTGTCAAAACGAAGGCCTCGACGAATTCTACGGTTTTGACAGCTTTCAGCCGTCAACGGATAGATTAATGCTCAAAAAGGACAACCTGAATCTCAATCGGGTCTCGTAAGTTTTTTACCCTCCGTGTTTTCGACACGTGGATTTTTACGGTAAAACGGGATTACCGTGGCCCGTCTTCGACTTCCCATCACTGAAGAGTGGTGCACCATGGTACTGTTCCATTTCAAATCGATGCACGCATTTCTAAAAGTCGTACGGCACTGTTTCTCCATTTCGGTCGGATGTTGCACCTTGCACCGTGGATATTGCAACCTGTAGATATCGATTATTCGGACGGCCATAACTTCTGGCTCGTTTAGAGTTACGGGAGCCATAACCTTTCAAAATGAAGGCCTCGATTAGTTCTACGGCTTTGATAGCTTTCAGCCGTCGACGGATAGATTAATGCCCAAAAAGGACAACCCGAATCTCAATCGGGTCTCGTAAGTTTTTTACCCTTCGTTTTTTCGACACGTGGATTTTTACGGTAAAACGGGATTACCGTGGCCCATCTTCGACTTCCCATCGCTGCATAGTGGTGTACCATGGTACTGTTCCATTTCAAATCGATGCACCCATTTCTAAAAGTCGTACGTCGCTGTTTCTCCATTTCGGACGGATGTTGCACCTTGCACCGTGGATGTTGCACCCTGTAGATATCGATTATTCGGGCGGGCATAACTTCCGGCTCGTTTAGAGTTACGGGAGCCATAACCTGTCAAAACGAAGGCTTCGATGAGTTCTACGGCTTTGATAGCTTTCAACCATCAATGGATATATTAATGCCCAAAAAGGACAGCCCGAATCTCAATCGGGTCTCGTAAATTTTTTACCCTTCGTTTTTTCGACACGTGGATTTTTACGGCAAAACGGGATTACCGTGGCTGGTCTTCGATTTACCATCGCTGGAGAGTGGTGCACCATGGTACTGTTCAGTTCCAAATCCATGCACGCATTTCTAAAAGCCGTATGAAACTGTTTCGCCATTTCGGACGGATGTTGCACCTTGCACCGTGGATGTTGCACCCTGTAGATATCGATTTTTCGGACGGCTATAACTTCTGGCTCGTTTAGAGTTACGGGAGCCATAACCTGTCAAAACGAAGGCCTCGACGAATTCTACGGTTTTGACAGCTTTCAGCCGTCAACGGATAGATTAATGCTCAAAAAGGACAACCCGAATCTCAATCGGGTCTCGTAAGTTTTTTACCCTCCGTTTTTTCGACACGTGGATTTTTACGGTAAAACGGGATTACCATGGCCCGTCTTCGACTTCCCATCACTGAAGAGTGGTGCACCATGGTACTGTTCCGTTTCAAATCGATGCACGCATTTCTAAAAGTCGTACGGCACTGTTTCTCCATTTCGGTCGGATGTTGCACCTTGCACCGTGGATATTGCAACCTGTAGATATCGATTATTCGGACGGCCATAACTTCTGGCTCGTTTAGAGTTACGGGAGCCATAACCTTTCAAAATGAAGGCCTCGATTAGTTCTACGGCTTTGACAGCTTTCAGCCGTCGACGGATAGATTAATGTCCAAAAAGGACAACCCGAATCTCAATCGGGTCTCGTAAGTTTTTTACCCTTCGTTTTTTCGACTTCCCATCGCTGCATAGTGGTGCACCATGGTACTGTTCCGTGTCTAATCCATGCACGCATTTCTAAAAGTCATACGTCGCTGTTTCTCCATTTCGGACGGATGTTGCACCTTGCACCATGGATGTTGCACCGTGTAGATATCGATTATTCGGGCGGGCATTACTTCCGGCTCGTTTAGAGTTACGGGAGCCATAACCTGTCGAAACGAAGGCTTCGATGAGTTCTACGGCTTTGATAGCTTTCAGCCATCAATGGATATATTAATGCCCAAAAAGGACAGCCCGAATCTCAATCGGGTCTCGTAAGTTTTTTACCCTTCGTTTTTTCGACACGTGGATTTTTACGGCAAAACGGGATTACCGTGGCTGGTCTTCGATTTACCATCGCTGGAGAGTGGTGCACCATGGTACTGTTCAGTTCCAAATCCATGCACGCATTTCTAAAAGCCGTATGAAATTGTTTCGCCATTTCGGACGGATGTTGCACCTTGCACCGTGGATTTTGCACCCTGTAGATATCGATTTTTCGGACGGCTATAACTTCTGGCTCGTTTAGAGTTACGGGAGCCATAACCTGTCAAAACGAAGGCCTCGACGAATTCTACGGTTTTGACAGCTTTCAGCCATCAACGGATAGATTAATGCTCAAAAAGGACAACCCGAATCTCAATCGGGTCTCATAAGTTTTTTACCCTCCGTTTTTTCGACACGTGGATTTTTACGGTAAAACGGGATTACCGTGGCCCGTCTTCGACTTCCCATCACTGAAGAGTGGTGCACCATGGTACTGTTCCGTTTCAAATCGATGCACGCATTTCTAAAAGTCGTACGGCACTGTTTCTCCATTTCGGTCGGATGTTGCACCTTGCACCGTGGATATTGCAACCTGTAGATATCGATTATTCGGACGGCCATAACTTCTGGCTCGTTTAGAGTTACGGGAGCCGTAACCTTTCGAAATGAAGGCCTCGATTAGTTCTACGGCTTTGACAGCTTTCAGCCGTCGACGGATAGATTAATGCCCAAAAAGGACAACCCGAATCTCAATCGGGTCTCGTAAGTTTTTTACCCTTCGTTTTTTTCGACACATGGATTTTTATGGTAAAACGGAATTACCGTGGCCCGTCTTCGACTTCCCATCGCTGCAGAGTGGTGCACCATGGTACTGTTCCGTTTCAAATCCATGCACGCATTTCTAAAAGTGGTACGGCACTGTTTCGCCATTTCGGACGGATGTTGCACCTTGCACCGTGGATGTTGCACCCTGTAGATATCGATTATTCGGACGGCCATAACTTCTGGCTCGTTTAGAGTTACGGGAGCTATAACCTTTCAAAACGAAGACCTCGATGAGTTCTACGGCTTTGACAGCTTTAAGCCGCCAACGGATAGATTAACGCCCAAAAAGGACAACCCGAATCTCAATCGGGTCTCGTAAGTTTTTTACCCTTCGTTTTTTCGACACGTGGATTTTTACGGTAAAACGGGATTACCGTGGCCCGTCTTCGACTTCCCATCGCTGGAGAGTGGTGCACCACGGTACTGTTCCGTTTCAAATTCATGCACGCATTTCTAAAAGTCGTACGGCACTGTTTCGCCATTTCGGACGGATGTTGCACCTTGCACCGTGGATGTTGCACCCTGTAGATATCGATTATTCGGACGGCCATAACTTCTGGCTCGTTAAGAGTTACGGGAGCCATAACCTGTCAAAACGAAGGCCTCGATGAGTTCTACGGCTTTGACAGCTTTAAGTCGTCAACGGATAGATTAATGACCAGAAAGGACAACCCGAATCTCAATCGGGTCTCGTAAGTTTTTTACCCTTCGTTTTTTCGACACGTGGATTTTTACGGCAAAACGGGATTACCGTGGCTGGTCTTCGATTTACCATCGCTGCAGAGTGGTGCACCTGTTCAGTTTCAAATCCATGCACGCATTTCTAAAAGCCGTACGGCACTGTATCGCCATTTCGGACGGATGTTGCACCTTGCACCGTGGATGTTGCACCCTGTAGATATCGATTATTCGGACGGCTATAACTTCTGGCTCGTTTAGAGTTACGGGAGCCATAACCTGTCAAAACGAAGGCCTCGATGAGTTCTACGGTTTTGACGGCTTTCACCCGTCAACGGATAGATTAATGCCCAAAAAGGACAACCCGAATCTCAATCGGGTCTCGTAAGTTTTTTACCCTTTGTTTTTTCGACACGTGGAGTTTTACGGTAAAACAGGATTACCGTGGCCCGTCTTCGACTTCCCATCGCTGAAGATTGGTGCACCATGGTACTGTTCTGTTTCAAATCGATGCACCCATTTCTAAAAGTCGTATGGCACTGTTTCTCCATTTCGGACGGATGTTGCACCTTGCACTGTGGATGTTGCACCCTGTAGATATCGATTATTCGGACGGCCATAACTTCTGGCTCGTTTAGAGTTACGGGAGCCATAACCTGCCAAAACGAAGGCCTCGATGAGTTCTACGGCTTTGACTGCTTTCAGCCGTCAACGGATAGATTAATGCCCAAAAAGGACAACCCGAATCTCAATCGGGTCTCGTAAGTTTTTTACCCTTCGTTTTCTCGACACGTGGATTTTTACGGTAAAACGGGATTACCATGGCCCATCTTCGACTTCGCATCGCTGCAGAGTGGTGCATCATGGTACTATTCCGTTTCAATTCCATGCACGCATTTCTAAAAGTCATACGGCACTGTTTCGCCATTTCGGACGGATGTTGCACCTTGCACCGTGGATGTTGCACCCTGTAGATATCGATTATTCGGACGGCTATAACTTCTGGCTCGTTTAGAGTTACGGGAGCCATAACCTGTCAAAACGAAGGCCTCGATGAGTTCTACGGTTTTGACGGCTTTCACCCGTCAACGGATAGATTAATGCCCAAAAAGGACAACCCGAATCTCAATCGGGTCTCGTAAGTTTTTTACCCTTTGTTTTTTCGACACGTGGAGTTTTACGGTAAAACAGGATTACCGTGGCCCGTCTTCGACTTCCCATCGCTGAAGATTGGTGCACCATGGTACTGTTCCGTTTCAAATCGATGCACCCATTTCTAAAAGTCGTATGGCACTGTTTCTCCATTTCGGACGGATGTTGCACCTTGCACTGTGGATGTTGCACCCTGTAGATATCGATTATTCGGACGGCCATAACTTCTGGCTCGTTTAGAGTTACGGGAGCCATAACCTGCCAAAACGAAGGCCTCGATGAGTTCTACGGCTTTGACAGCTTTAAGCCGTCAACGGATAGATTAATGCCCAAAAAGGACAACCCGAATCTCAATCGGGTCTCGTAAGTTTTTTACCCTTCGTTTTCTCGACACGTGGATTTTTACGGTAAAACGGGATTACCATGGCCCATCTTCGACTTCGCATCGCTGCAGAGTGGTGCATCATGGTACTATTCCGTTTCAATTCCATGCACGCATTTCTAAAAGTCATACGGCACTGTTTCGCCATTTCGGACGGATGTTGCACCTTGCACCGTGGATGTTGCACCCTGTAGATATCGATTATTCGGACGGGCATAACTTCCGGCTCATTTAGAGTTACGGGAGCCATAACCTGTCAAAACGAAGGCCTCGATGAGTTCTACGGCTTTGATAGCTTTTAGCCATCAACGGATATATTAATGCCCAAAAAGGACAGCCCGAATCTCAATCAGGTCTCATAACTTTTTTACCCTTCGTTTTTTCGACACGTGGATTTTTACGGCAAAACGGGATTACCGTGGTTGGTCTTCGATTTACCATCGCTGGAGAGTGGTGCACCATGGTACTATTCGGTTCTAAATCCATGCACGCATTTCTAAAAGCCGTATGACACTGTTTCGCCATTTCGGACGGATGTTGCCCCTTGCACCGTGGATGTTGCACACTGTAGATATCGACTATTCGCTCGGCTATAACTTCTGGCTCATTTAGAGTTACGGGAGCCATAACCTGTCAAAACGAAGGCCTCAACGAGTTCTACGGTTTTGACAGCTTTCAGCCGTCAACGGATAGATTAATGCCCAAAAAGGACAACCCGAATCTCAATCGGGTCTCGTAAGTTTTTTACCCTTCGTTTTTTCGACACGTGGATTTTTACGGTAAAACGGGATTACCGTGGCATGTCTTCGACTTTCCATCACTGAAGAGTGGTGCACCATGGTACTGTTCCGTTTCAAATCGATGCACACATTTCTTAAAGTCGTACGGCACTGTTTCTCCATTTCGGACGGATGTTGCACCTTGCACCGTGGATATTGCACCCTGTAGATATCGATTATTCGGACGGCCATAACTTCTGGCTCGTTTAGAGTTACGGGAGCCATAACCTTCCAAAATGAAGGCCTCGATTAGTTCTACGGCTTTGATAGCTTTCAGCCGTCAACGGATAGATTAATGCCCAAAAAGGACAACCCGAATCTCAATCGGGTCTCGTAAGTTTTTTACCCTTCGTTTTTTCGACACATGGATTTTTATGGTAAAACGGAATTACCGTGGCCCGTCTTCGACTTCCCATCGCTGCAGAGTGGTGCACCATGGTACTGTTCCGTTTCAAATCCATGCACGCATTTTTAAAAATCGTACGGCACTGTTTCGCCATTTCGGACGGATGTTGCACCTTGCACCGTGGACGTTGCACCCTGTAGATATCGATTATTCGGACGGCCATAACTTCTGGCTCGTTTAGAATTACGGGAGCCATAACCTATCAAAACGAAGGCCTCGATGAGTTCTACGGCTTTGACAGCTTTCAGCCATCAACAGATATATTAACGTCCAAAAAGGACAACCCGAATCTCAATCGGGTCTCGTACGTTTTTTACCCATCGTTTTTTTGACACGTGGATTTTTACGGTAAAACGGGATTACCGTGGCCCGTCTTCGACTTCTCATCGCTGGAGAGTGGTGCACCATGGTACTGTTCCATTTCAAATCCATGCACACATTTCTAAAAGTCATACGGCACTGTTTCGCCATTTCGAACGGATGTTGCACCTTGCACCGTGGATGTTGCACCCTGTAGATATCGATTATTCGGACGGCCATAACTTCTGGCTCGTTTAGAGTTACGGGAGCCATAACCTTTCAAAACGAAGACCTCGATGAGTTCTACGGCTTTGACAGCTTTAAGCCGCCAACGGATAGATTAACGCAAAAAAGACAACCCGAATCTCAATCGGGTCACGTAAGTTTTTTACCCTTCGTTTTTTCGACACGTGGATTTTTACGGTAAAACGGGATTACCGTGGCCCGTCTTCGACTTCCCATTGCTGGAGAGTGGTGCACCATGGTACTGTTCCGTTTCAAATTCATGCACGCATTTCTAAAAGTCGTACGGCACTGTTTCTCCATTTCGGACGGATGTTGCACCTTGCACCGTGGATGTTGCACCCTGTAGATATCGATTATTCGGACGGCCATAACTTCTGGCTCGTTTAGAGTTACGGGAGCCATAACCTGCCAAAACGAAGGCCTCGATGAGTTCTACGGCTTTGACAGCTTTCAGCCGTCAACGGATAGATTAATGCCCAAAAAGGACAACCCGAATCTCAATCGGGTCTCGTAAGTTTTTTACCCTTCGTTTTCTCGACACGTGGATTTTTACGGTAAAACGGGATTACCATGGCCCATCTTCGACTTCGCATCGCTGCAGAGTGGTGCATCATGGTACTATTCCGTTTCAAATCCATGCACGCATTTCTAAAAGTCATACGGCACTGTTTCGCCATTTCGGACGGATGTTGCACCTTGCACCGTGGATGTTGCACCCTGTAGATATTGATTATTCGGACGGCCATAACTTCTGGCTCGTTTAGAGTTACGGGAGCCATAACCTTCCAAAATGAAGGCCTCGATTAGTTCTACGGCTTTGACAGCTTTCATCCGTCAAGGATAGATTAATGCCCAAAAAGGACAACCCGAATCTCAATCGGGTCTCGTAAGTTTTTTACCCTTCGTTTTTTCGACACATGGATTTTTATGGTAAAACGAAATTACCGTGGCCCGTCTTCGACTTCCCATCGCTGCAGAGTGGTGCGCCATGGTACTGTTCCGTTTCAAATCCATGCACGCATTTTTAAAAGTCGTACGGCACTGTTTCGCCATTTCGGACGGATGTTGCACCTTGCACCGTGGATGTTGCACCATGTAGATATCGATTATTCAGACGGCCATAACTTCTGGCTCGTTTAGAATTACGGGAGCCATAACCTATCAAAATGAAGGCCTCGATGAGTTCTACGGCTTTGACAGCTTTCAACCATCAACGGATATATTAACGTCCAAAAAGGACAACCCGAATCTCAATCGGGTCTCGTACGTTTTTTACCCATCATTTTTTCGACACGTGGATTTTTACGGTAAAACGGGATTACCGTGGCCCGTCTTCGACTTCTCATCGCTGGAGAGTGGTGCACCATGGTACTGTTCCGTTTCAAATCCATGCACACATTTCTAAAAGTCATACGGCACTGTTTCGCCATTTCGAACGGATGTTGCACCTTGCACCGTGGATGTTGCACCCTGTAGATATCGATTATTCGGACGGCCATAACTTCTGGCTCGTTTAGAGTTACGGGAGCCATAACCTTTCAAAACGAAGACCTCGATGAGTTCTACGGCTTTGACAGCTTTAAGCCGCCAACGGATAGATTAACGCCCAAAAAGGACAACCCGAATCTCAATCGAGTCTCGTAAGTTTTTTACCCTTCGTTTTTTTGACACGTGGATTTTTACGGTAAAACGGGATTACCGTGGCCCGTCTTCGACTTCCCATCGCTGGAGAGTGGTGCACCATGGTACTGTTCCGTTTCAAATTCATGCACGCATTTCTAAAAGTCGTACGGCACTGTTTCGCCATTTCGGACGGATGTTGCACCTTGCACCGTGGATGTTGTACCCTGTAGATATCGATTATTCGGACGGCCATAACTTCTGGCTCGTTAAGAGTTATAGGAGCCATAACCTGTCAAAACGAAGGCCTCGATGAGTTCTACGGCTTTGATAGCTTTCAGCATTCAACGGATAGATTAATGACCAAAAAGGACAACCCGAATCTCAATCGGGTCTCGTAAGTTTTTTACCCTTCGTTTTTTCGACACGTGGATTTTTACGGCAAAACGGGATTACCGTGGCTGGTCTTCGATTTACCATCGCTGGAGAGTGGTGCACCTGTTCAGTTTCAAATCCATGCACGCCTTTCTAAAAGCCGTACGGCACTGTATCGCCATTTCGGACGGATGTTGCACCTTGCACCGTGGATGTTGCACCCTGTAGATATCGATTATTCGGACGGCTATAACTTCTGGCTCGTTTAGAGTTACGGGAGCCATAACCTGTCAAAACGAAGGCCTGGACGAGTTCTACGGTTTTGACAGCTTTCCGCCGTCAACGTATAGATTAATGCCCAAAAAGGACAACCCGAATCTCAATCGGGTCTCGTAAGTTTTTTACCCTTCGTTTTTTCGACACGTGGATTTTTACGGTAAAACAGGATTACCGTGGCCCGTCTTCGACTTCCCATCGCTGAAGAGTGGTGCACCGTGGTACTGTTCCGTTTCAAATCGATGAACCCATTTCTAAAAGTCGTACGGCAATGTTTCTCCATTTCGGATGGATGTTGCACTTTGCACCGTGGATGTTGCACCCTGTAGATATCGATTATTCGGACGACCATAACTTCTGGCTCGTTTAGAGTTACGGGAGCCATAACCTGCCAAAACGAAGGTCTCGATGAGTTCTACGGCTTTGACAGCTTTCAGCCGTCAACGGATAGATTAATGCCCAAAAAGGACAACCCGAATCTCAATCGGGTCTCGTAAGTTTTTTACCCTTCGTTTTGTCGACACGTGGAATTTTACGGTAAAACGGAATTACTGTGGCCCGTCTTCGACTTCCCATCGCTGCAGAGTGGTGCACCATGGTACTGTTCCGTTTCAAATCCATGCACTCATTTCTAAAAGTCATACGGCACTGTTTCGCCATTTCGGACGGATGTTGCACCTTGCACCGTGGATGTTGCACCCTGTAGATATCGATTATTCGGACGGCCATAACTTCTGGCTCGTTTAGAGTTATGGGAGCCATAACCTGTCAAAACGAAGAACTCGATGATTTCTACGGCTTTGTCATCTTTCAGCCATCAACGGATAGATTAATGCCCAAAAAGGACAATCCGAATCTCAATCGGGTCTCGTACGTTTTTTACCCTTCGTTTTTTCGACCCGTGGATTTTTACGGCAAAACGGGATTACCGTGGTTGGTCTTCGATTTACCATCGCTGGAGAGTGGTGCACCATGGTACTGTTCAGTTCCAAATACATGTACGCATTTCTAAAAGCCGTATGACACTGTTTCGCCATTTCGGACAGATGTTGCCCCTTGCACCGTGGATGTTGCACACTATAGATATCGATTATTCGGACGGCTATAACTTCTGGCTCGTTTAAAGTTACGGGAGCCATAACCTGTCAAAACGAAGGCCTCGACGAGTTCTACGGTTTTGACAGCTTTCCGCCGTCAACGTATAGATTAATGCCCAAAAAGGACAACCCGAATCTCAATCGGGTCTCGTAAGTTTTTTACCCTTCGTTTTTTCGACACGTGGATTTTTACGGTAAAACGGGATTACAATGGCCCGTCTTCGACTTCCCATCGCTGAAGAGTGGTGCACCATGGTACTGTTCCGTTTCAAATCGATGCACGCTTTCTAAAAGTCGTACGACACTGTTTCTCCATTTCGGACAGATGTTGCACCTTGCACCGTGGATATTGCACCCTGTAGATATCGATTATTCGGACGGCCATAACTTCTAGCTCATTTAGAGTTACGGGAGCCATAACCTTTCAAAATGAAGGCCTAGATGAGTTCTACGGCTTTGACAGCTTTCAGCCGTCAACGGATAGATTAATGCCCAAAAAGGACAACCCGAATCTCAATCGGGTCTCGTAAGTTTTTTACCCTTCGTTTTTTCGACACGTGGAATTTTACGGTAAAACGGAATTACTGTGGCCCGTCTTCGACTTCCCATCGCTGCAGAGTGGTGCACCATGGTACTGTTCCATTTCAAATCCATGCACTCATTTCTAAAAGTCATACGGCACTGTTTCGCCATTTCGGACGGATGTTGCACCTTGCACCGTGGATGTTGCACCCTGTAGATATCGATTATTCGGACGGCCATAACTTCTGGCTCGTTTAGAGTTATGGGAGCCATAACCTGTCAAAACGAAGACCTCGATGATTTCTACGGCTTTGACAGCTTTCAGCCATCAACGGATAGATTAATGCCCAAAAAGGACAATCCGAATCTCAATCGGGTCTCGTACGTTTTTTACCCTTCATTTTTTCGACACGTGGATTTTTACGGCAAAACGGGATTACCGTGGCTGGTCTTCAATTTACCATCGCTTTAGAGTGGTGCACCATGGTACTGTTCAGTTTCAAATCCAAGCACGCATTTCTAAAAGCCGTTCGGCACTGTTTCGCCATTTCGGACGGATGTTGCACCTTGCACCGTGGATGTTGAACCCTGTAGATATCGATTATTCGGACGGCTATAACTTCTGGCTCGTTTAGATTTACGGGAGCCATAACCTGTCAAAACGAAGGCCTCGATGAGTTCTACGGTTTTGACAGCTTTCAGCCGTCAACGGATAGATTAATGCCCAAAAAGGACAACCCGAATCTCAATCGGGTCTCGTAAGTTTTTTACCCTTCGTTTTTTCGACACGTGGATTTTTACGGTAAAACGGGATTACGGTGGATGGTCTTCGATTTACCATCGCTGGGGAGTGGTGCACCATGGAACTGTTCCGTTTCAAATCCATGCACGCATTTCTAAAAGCCGTACGGCACTGTTTCGCCATTTCGGACGGATGTTGCACCTTGCACCGTGGATGTTGCACCCTGTAGATATCGATTATTCGGACGGCCATAACTTCTGGCTCGTTACGAGTTACGGGAGCCATAACCTGTCAAAACGAAGGCCTCGATGAGTTCTACGGCTTTGACAGCTTTCAGCCGTCAACGGATAGATTAATACCCAAAAAGGACAACCCGAATCTCAATCGGGTCTCGTAAGTTTTTTACCCTTCGTTTTTTCGACACGTGGATTTTTACGGCAAAACGGGATTACGGTGGATGGTCTTCGATTTACCATCGCTGGGGAGTGGTGCACCATGGTACTGTTCCGTTTCAAATCCATGCACGCATTTCTAAAAGTCGTACGACACTGTTTCTCTATTTCGGACGGATGTTGCACCTTGCACCGTGGATGTTGCACCCTGTAGATATCGATTATTCGGACGGCCATAACTTCTGGATCGTTTAGAGTTACGGGAGCCATAACCTGTCAAAACGAAGGCCTCGATGAGTACTACGGCTTTGACAGCTTTCAGCCATCAACAGATAGATTAATGCCCAAAAGGACAACCCGAATCTCAATCGGGTCTCGTAAGTTTTTTACCCTTCGTTTTTTCGACACGTGGATTTTTACGGCAAAACGGGATTACGGTGGCTGGTCTTCGATTTACCATCGCTGGAGAGTGGTGCACCATGGTACTATTCCATTTTAAACCCATGCACACATTTCTAAAAGTCGTACGGCACTGTTTCGCCTTGTCGGACAGATGTTGCACCTTGCACCGTGGATGCTGCACCCTATAGATATCGATTATTCGGACGGCTATAACTTCTGGCTCGTTTAGAGTTTCGGGAGCCATAACCTATCAAAACGAATGCCTCGATGAGTTCTACGGCTTTGACAGCTTTCAGCCGTCAACGGATAGATTAATGACAAAAAAGGACAACCCGAATCACAATCGGGTCTCGTAAGTTTTTTACCCTTCGTTTTTTCGACACGGGGATTTTTACGGCTAAACGGGATTACCGTGGCTGGTCTTCGATTTACCATCGCTGGAGAGTGGTGCACCATGGTACTGTTCAGTTTCAAATCCATGCACGCATTTCTATAAGCCGTACGACACTGTTTCGCCATTTCGGACAGATGTGGCACCTTGCACCGTGGATGTTGCACCCTGTAGATATCGATTATTCGGATGGCTATAACTTCTGGCTCGTTTAGAGTTACGGGAGCCATAACCTGTCAAAACGAAGGCCTCGATGAGTGCTACGGTTTTGACAGCTTTCAGCCGTCAACGGATAGATTAATGCCCAAAAAGGACAACCCGAATCTCAATCGGGTCTCGTGAGTTTTTTACCCTTCGTTTTTTCGACACGTGGATTTTTACGGTAAAACAGGATTACCGTGGCCCGTCTTCGACTTCCCATCGCTGAAGAGTGGTGCACCATGGTACTGTTCCATTTCAAATCGATGCACCCATTTCTAAAAGTCGTACGACACTGTTTCTCCATTTCGGACGGATGTTGCACCTTGCACCGTGGATGTTGCACCCTGTAGATATCGATTATTCGGACGACCATAACTTCTGGCTCGTTTAGAGTTACGGGAGCCATAACCTGCCAAAACGAAGGCCTCGATGAGTTCTACGGCTTTTACAGCTTTCAGCCGTCAACGGATAGATTAATGCCCAAAAAGGACAACCCGAATCTCAATCGGGTCTCGTAAGTTTTTTACCCTTCGTTTTTTCGACACGTGGATTTTTACGGTAAAACGGGATTACCGTGGCCCATCTTCGACTTCCCATCGCTGCAGAGTGGTGCACCATGGTACTGTTCCGTGTCTAATCCATGCACGCATTTCTAAAAGTCATACGTCACTGTTTCGCCATTTTGGACGGATGTTGCACCCTGTAGATATCGATTATTCGGGCGGGCATCACTTCCGGCTCGTTTAGAGTTACGGGAGCCATAACCTGTCAAAACGAAGGCTTCGATGAGTTCTACGGCTTTGACAGCTTTCAGCCATCAATGGATATATTAATGCCCAAAAAGGACAGCCCGAATCTCAATCGGGTCTCGTAAGTTTTTTACCCTTCGTTTTTTCGACACGTGGATTTTTACGGCAAAACGGGATTACCGTGGCTGGTCTTCGATTTACCAACGCTGGAGAGTGGTGCACCATGGTACTGTTCAGTTCCAAATCCATGCACGCATTTCTAAAAGCCGTATGAAACTGTTTCGCCATTTCGGACGGATGTTGCGCCTTGCACCGTGGATGTTGCACCCTGTAGATATCGATTTTTCGGACGGCTATAACTTCTGGCTCGTTTAGAGTTACGGGAGCCATAACCTGTCAAAACGAAGGCCTCGACGAGTTCTACCGTTTATACAGCTTTCAGCCGTCAACGGATAGATTAATGATCAAAAAGGACAACCCGAATCTCAATCGGGTCTCGTAAGTTTTTTACCCTTCGTTTTTTCGACACGTGGATTTTTACGGTAAAACGGGATTACCGTGGCCCGTCTTCGACTTCCCATCACTGAAGAGTGGTGCACCGTGGTACTGTTCCATTTCAAATCGATGCACGCATTTCTAAATGTCGTACGGCACTGTTTCTCCATTTCGGACGGATGTTGCACCTTGCACCGTGGATATTGCACCCTGTAGATATCGATTATTCGGACGGCCATAACTTCTGGCTCGTTTAGAGTTACGGGATCCATAACCTTTCAAAATGAAGGCCTCGATTAGTTCTATGGCTTAGACAGCCTTCAGCCGTCAACGGATAGATTAATGCCCAAAAAGGACAACCCGAATCTCAATCGGGTCTCGTAAGTTTTTTACCCTTCGTTTTTTCGACACATGGATTTTTATGGTAAAACGGAATTACCGTGGCCCGTCTTCGACTTCCCATCACTGCAGAGTGGTGCACCATGGTACTGCTCCGTTTCAAATCCATGCACGCATTTCTAAAAGTCGAACGGCACTGTTTCGCCATTTCGGACGGATGTTGCACCTTGCACCGTGGATGTTGCACCCTGTAGATATCGATTATTCGGACGGCCATAACTTCTGGCTCGTTTAGAATTACGGGAGCCATAACCTATCAAAACGATGGCCTCGATGAGTTCTACGGCTTTGACAGCTTTCAGCCATCAAGGGATATATTAATGCCCAAAAAGGACAACCCGAATCTCAATCGGGTCTCGTACGTTTTTTACCCTTCGTTTTTTCGACACGTGGATTTTTACGGTAAAACGGGATTACCGTGGCCCGTCTTAGACTTCTCATCGCTGGAGAGTGGTGCACCATGGTACTGTTCCATTTCAAATCCATGCACACATTTCTAAAAGTCATACGACACTGTTTCGCCATTTCGGACGGATGTTGCACCTTGCACCGTGGATGTTGCACCCTGTAGATATCGATTACTCGGACGGCCATAACTTCTGGCTCGTTTAGAGTTACGGGAGCCATAACCTTTCAAAACGAAGACCTCGATGAGTTCTACGGCTTTGACAGCTTTAAGCCGCCAACGGATAGATTAACGCCCAAAAAGGACAACCCGAATCTCAATCGGGTCTCGTAAGTTTTTTACCGTTCGTTTTTTCGACACGTGGATTTTTACGGTAAAACGGGATTACCGTGGCCCGTCTTCGACTTCCCATCGCTGGAGAGTGGTGCACCATGGTACTGTTCCGTTTCAAATTCATGCACGCATTTCTAAAAGTCGTACGGCACTGTTTCGCCATTTCGGACGGATGTTGCACCTTGCACCGTGGATGGTGTACCCTGTAGATATCGATTATTCGGACGGCCATAACTTCTGGCTCGTTAAGAGTTACGGAAGCCATAACCTGTCAAAACGAAGGCCTCGATGAGTTCTACGGCTTTGACAGCTTTCAGCCGTCAATGGATAGATTAATGACCAAAAAGGACAACCCGAATCTCAATCGGGTCTCGTAAGTTTTTTACCTTTCGTTTTTTCGACACGTGGATTTTTACGGCAAAACGGGATTACCGTGGCTGGTCTTCGATTTACCATCGCTGGAGAGTGGTGCACCTGTTCAGTTTCAAATCCATGCACGCATTTTTAAAAGCCGTACGGCACTGTATCGCCATTTCGGACGGATGTTGCACCTTGCACCGTGGATGTTGCACCCTGTAGATATCGATTATTCGGACGGCTATAACTTCTGGCTCGTTTAGAGTTACGGGAGCCATAACCTGTCAAAACGAAGGCCTCGATGAGTTCTACGGTTTTGACAGCTTTCAGCCGTCAACGGATTGATTAATACCCAAAAAGGACAACCCGAATCTCAATCGGGTCTCGTAAGTTTTTTACCCTTCGTTTTTTCGACACGTGGATTTTAGCGGTAAAACAGGATTACCGTGGCCCGTCTTCGACTTCCCATCGCTGAAGAGTGGTGCACCGTGGTACTGTTCCGTTTCAAATCGATGCACCCATTTCTAAAAGTCGTATGGCACTGTTTCTCCATTTCGGACGGATGTTGCACCTTGCACCGTGGATGTTGCACCCTGTAGATATCGATTATTCGGACGGCCATAACTTCTGGCTCGTTTAGAGTTACGGGAGCCATAACCTGCCAAAACGAAGGCCTCGATGTGTTCTACGGCTTTGACAGCTTTCAGCCGTCAACGGATAGATTAATGCCCAAAAAGGACAACCCGAATCTCAATCGGGTCTCGTAAGTTTTTTACCCTTCGTTTTCTCGACACGTGGATTTTTACGGTAAAGCGGGATTACCGTGGCCCATCTTCGACTTCGCATCGCTGTAGAGTGGTGCATCAGGGTACTGTTCCGTTTCAAATCCATGCACGCATTTCTTAAAGTCATACGGCACTGTTTCGCCATTTCGGACGGATGTTGCACCTTGCACCGTGGATGTTGCACCCTGTAGATATCGATTATTCGGACGGGCATAACGTCCGGCTCATTTAGAGTTACGGGAGCCATAACCTGTCAAAACGAAGGCCTCGATGAGTTCTACGTCTTTGACAGCTTTTAGCCATCAACGGATATATTAATGCCCAAAAAGGACAGCCCGAATCTCAATCAGGTCTCGTAACATTTTTACCCTTCGTTTTTTTGACACGTGGATTTTTACGGCAAAACGGGATTACCGTGGTTGGTCTTCTATTTACCATCGCTGGAGAGTGGTGCACCATGGTACTGTTCGGTTCCAAATCCATGCACGCATTTCTAAAAGCCGTACGGCACTGTTTCGCCATTTCGGACGGATGTTGCACCTTGCACCATGGATGTTGCACCCTGTAGATATCGATTATTCGGACGGCAATAACTTTTGGCTCGTTAAGAGTTACGGGAGCCATAACCTGTCAAAACGAAGGCCTCGATGAGTTCTACGGCTTTGACAGCTTTCAGCCGTCAACAGATAGAATAATGCCTAAAAAGGACAACCCGAATCTCAATCGGGTCTCGTAAGTTTTTTACCCTTCGTTTTTTCGACACGTGGATTTTTACGGCAAAACGGGATTACCGTGGCCCGTCTTCGATTTACCATCGCTGGGGAGTGGTGCACCATGGTACTGTTCCGTTTCAAATCCATGCACGCATTTCTAAAAGTCGTACGACATTGTTTCTCCAATTCGGACGGATGTTGCACCTTGCACCGTGGATATTGCACCCTGTAGATATCGATTATTCGGACGGCCATAACTTCTGGCTCGTTTAGAGTTACGGGAGCCATAACCTGTCAAAACGAAGGCCTCGATGAGTTCTACGGCTTTGACAGCTTTCAGCCGTCAACAGATAGATTAATGCCCAAAAAGGACAACCCGAATCTCAATCGGGTCTCGTAAGTTTTTTACCCTTCGTTTTTTCGACACGTGGATTTTTACGGCAAAACGGGATTACGGTGGCTGGTCTTCGATTTACCATCGCTGGAGAGTGGTGCACCATGGTACTATTCCATTTTAAATCCATGCACACATTTCTAAAAGTCGTACGGCACTGTTTCGCCATGTCGGACGGATGTTGCACCATGCACCATGGATGATGCACCCTGTAGATATCGATTATTCGGACGGCCATAACTTCTGGCTCGTTAAGAGTTACGGGAGCCATAACCTGTCAAAACGAAGGCCTCGATAAGTTCTACGGCTTTGACAGCTTTCAGCCGTCAACAGATAGATTAGTGCCCAAAAAGGACAACTCGAATCTCAATCGGGTCTCGTAAGTTTTTTACCCTTCGTTTTTTCGACACGTGGATTTTTACGGCAAAACGGGATTACGGTATATGGTCTTCGATTTACCATCGCTGGGGAGTGGTGCACCATGGTACTGTTCCGTTTCAAATCCATGCACGCATTTCTAAAAGCCGTACGACATTGTTTCACCATTTCGGACGGATGTTGCACCTTGCACCGTGGATGTTGCACCCTGTAGATATCGATTATTCGGACGGCCATAACTTCTGGCTCGTTAAGAGTTACGGGAGCCATAACCTGTCAAAACGAAGGCCTCGATGAGTTCCACGGCTTTGACAGCTTTCAGCCATCAACGGATAGATTAATGCCCAAAAAGGACAACCCGAATCTCAATCGGGTCTCGTAAGTTTTTTACCCTTCGTTTTTTCGACAGGTGGATTTTTACGGCAAAACGGGATTACGGTGGATGGTCTTCGATTTACCATCGCTGGAGAGTGGTGCACCATGGTACTGTTCCGTTTCAAATCCATGCACGCATTTTTAAAAGTCGTACGACACCGTTTCTCTATTTCGGACGGATGTTGCACCTTGCACCGTGGATGTTGCACCCTGTAGATATCGATTATTCGGACGGCCATAACTTCTGGCTCGTTTAGAGTTACGGGAGCCATAACCTGTCAAAACGAAGGCCTCGATGAGTTCTACGACTTTGACAGCTTTCAGCCGTCAACAGATAGATTAATGCCCAAAAAGGACAACCCGAATCTCAATCGGGTCTCGTAAGTTTTTTACCCTTCGTTTTTTCGACACGTGGATTTTTACGGCAAAACGGGATTACGGTGGCTGGTCTTCGATTTACCATCGCTGGAGAGTGGTGCACCATGGTACTATTCCATTTTAAATCCATGCACACATTTCTAAAAGTCGTACGGCACTGTTTCGCCATGTCGGACGGATGTTGCACCTTGCACCATGGATATTGCACCCTGTAGATATCGATTATTCGGACGGCCATAACTTCTGGCTCGTTAAGAGTTACGGGAGCCATAACCTGTCAAAACGAAGGCCTCGATGAGTTTTATGGTTTTGACAGCTTTCAGCCGTCAACGGATAGATTAATGCCAAAAAAGGACAACCCGAATCTCAATCGGGTCTCGTAAGTTTTTTACCCTTCGTTTTTTCGACACGTGGATTTTTACGGCAAAACGGGATTACGGTGGATGGTCTTCGATTTACCATCGCTGGGGAGTGGTGCACCATGGTACTGTTCCGTTTCAAATCCATGCACGTATTTCTAAAAGTCGTACGACACTGTTTCTCTATTTCGGATGGATGTTGCACCTTGCACCGTGGATGTTGCACCCTGTAGATATCGATTATTCGGACGGCCATAACTTCTGGCTCGTTTAGAGTTACGGGAGCCATAACCTGTCAAAACGAAGACCTCGATGAGTTCCTGGGCTTTGACAGCTTTCAGCCGTCAACAGATAGATTAATGCCCAAAAAGGAGAACCCGAATCTCAATCGGGTCTCGTAAGTTTTTTACCCTTCGTTTTTTCGACACGTGGATTTTTACGGCAAAACGGGATTACGGTGGCTGGTCTTCGATTTACCATCGCTGGAGAGTGGTGCACCATGGTACTATTCCATTTTAAATCCATGCACACATTTCTAAAAGTCGTACGGCACTGTTTCGTCATGTCGGACGGATGTTGCACCTTGCACCATGGATGTTGCACCCTGTAGATATCGATTATTCGGACGGCCATAACTTCTGGCTCGTTAAGAGTTACGGGAGCCATAACCTTTCAAAACGAAGGCCTCGATGAGTTCTAGGGCTTTGACAGCTTTCAGCCGTCAACGGATAGATTAATGCCTAAAAAGGACAACCCGAATCTCAATCGGGTATCGTAAGTTTTTTACCCTTCGTTTTTTCGACACGTGGATTTTTACGGCAAAACGGGATTACGGTGGATGGTCTTCGATTTACCATCGCTGGGGAGTGGTGCACCATGGTACTGTTTCGTTTCAAATCCATGCACGCATTTCTAAAAGTCGTACGGCACTGTTTCTCCATTTCGGACGGATGTTGCACCTTGCACCGTGGATATTGCACCCTATAGATATCGATTATTCGAACGGCCATAACTTCTGGCTCGTTTAGAGTTACGGGAGCCATAACCTGTCCAAACGAAGGCCTCGATGAGTTCTACAGCTTTGACAGCTTTCAGCCATCAACAGATAGATTAATGCCCAAAAAGGACAACCCGAATCTCAATCTGGTCTCGTAAGTTTTTTACCCTTCGTTTTTTCGACACGTGGATTTTTTACGGTAAAACGGGATTACCGTGGCCCGTCTTCGACTTCCCATCGCTGGAGAGTGGTGCACCATGGTAATGTTCCGTTTTAAATCCATGCACGCATTTTTAAAAGTCATACGGCACTGTTTCGCCATTTCGGACGGATGTTGCACCTTGCAACGTGGACGTTGCACCCTGTAGATATCGATTATTCGGACGGGCATAACTTCTGGCTCGTTTAGAGTTACGGGAGCCATAACCTGTCAAAACGAAGGCCTCGATGAGTTCTACGGCTTTGACAGCTTTCAGCCATCAACGGATATATTAATGCCCAAAAAGGACAACCCGAATCTCAATTGGGTCTCGTAAGTTTTTTTCCCTTCGTTTTTTCGACACGTGGATTTTTACGGCAAAACGGGATTACCGTGGCTGGTCTTCGATTTACCATCGCTGGAGAGTGATGCACCATGGTACTGTTCAGTTTCAAATCCATGCACGCATTTCTAAAATCCGTACGGCACTGTTTCGCCATTTCGGACGGATGTTGCACCTTGCACCGTGGATGTTGCACCCAGTAGATATCGATTATTCGGACGACCATAACTTCTGGCTCGTTAAGAGATACAGGAGCCATAACCTGTCAAAACGAAGGCCTCGATGAGTTCTACGATTTTGACAGCTTTCAGCCATCAACGAATAGATTAATGCCCAAAAAGGTCAACCCGAATCTCAATCGGGTCTCGTAAGTTTTTTACCCTTCGTTTTTTCGACACGTGGATTTTTACGGCAAAACGGGATTACGGTGGATGGTCTTCGATTTACCATCGCTGGGGAGTGGTGCACCATGGTACTATTCCGTTTCAAATACATGCACGCATTCCTAAAAGTCGTACGACACTGTTTCTCTATTTCGGACGGATGTTGCACCTTGCACCGTGGATGTTGCACCCTGTAGATATCGATTATTCGGACGGCCATAACTTCTGGCTCGTTTAGAGTTACGGGAGCCATAACCTGTCAAAACGAAGGCCTCGATGAGTTCTACGGCTTTGACAGCTTTCAGCCATCAAAAGATAGATTAATGCCCAAAAAGGACAACCCGAATCTCAATCGGGTCTCGTAAGTTTTTTACCCTTCGTTTTTTCGACACGTGGATTTTTAGGGCAAAACGGGATTACAGTGGCTGGTCGTCGATTTACCATCGCTGGAGAGTGGTGCACCATGGTACTATTCCGTTTTAAATCCATGCACACATTTCTAAAAGTCGTACGCACTGTTTCGCCATGTCGGACGGATGTTGCACCTTGCACCATGGATGTTGCACCCTGTAGATATCGATTATTCGGACTGCCATAACTTCTGGCTCGTCAAGAGTTACGGGAGCCATAACCTGTCAAAACGAAGGCCTCGATGAGTTCTACGGCTTTGACAGCTTTCAGCCGTTAATGGATAGATTAATGCCCAAAAAGGACAACCCGAATCTCAATCGGGTCTCGTAAGTTTTTTACCCTTCGTTTTTTCGACACGTGGATTTTTTACGGTAAAACGGGATTACCGTGGCCCGTCTTCGACTTCCCATCGCTGGAGAGTGGTGCACCATGGTAATGTTCCGTTTTAAATCCATGCACGCATTTTTAAAAGTCATACGGCACTGTTTCGCCATTTCGGACGGATGTTGCACCTTGCACCGTGGATGTTGCACCCTGTAGATATCGATTATTCGGACGGGCATAACTTCTGGCTCGTTTAGAGTTACGGGAGCCATAACCTGTAAAAACGAAGGCCTCGATGAGTTCTACGACTTTGACAGCTTTCAGCCATCAACAGATATATTAATGCCCAGAAAGGACAACCCGAATCTCAATTGGGTCTCGTAAGTTTTTTACCCTTCGTTTTTTCGACACGTGGATTTTTACGGCAAAACGGGATTACCGTGGCTGGTCTTCGATTTACCATCGCTGGAGAGTGGTGCACCATGGTACTGTTCAGTTTCAAATCCATGCACGCATTTCTAAAATCCGTACGGCACTGTTTCTTCATTTCGGACGTATGTTGCACCGTGCACCGCGGATGTTGCACCCTGTAGATATCGATTAGACTTCTGGCTCGTTTAGAGTTACGGGAGCCACGACCTGTCAAAACGAAGGCCTCGATGAGTTCTATGGCTTTGACAGCTTTCAGCCATCAACGGATATACTAATGCCCAAAAAGGACAACCCGAATCTCAATCGGGTCTCGCAAGTTTTTTACCCTTCGTTTTTTCGACACGTGGATTTTACGGCAAAACGGGATTACCGTGGCTGGTCTTCGATTTACCATCGCTGGAGAGTGGTGCACTATGGTACTGTTCAGTTTCAAATCCATGCACGCATTTCTAAAAGCCGTACGGCACTGTTTCGCCATTTCAGACGGATGTTGCACCTTGCACCGTGGATGTTGCACCCTGTAGATATCGATTATTCGGACGGCCATAACTTCTGGCTCGTTTAGAGTTACGGGAGCCATAACCTGTCAAAACGAAGGCCTCGATGAGTTCTACGTCTTTGACAGCTTTCAGCCGTCAACGGATAGATTAATGCCCAAAAAGGACAACCCGAATCTCAATCGGGTCTCGTAAGTTTTTTACCCTTCGTTTTTTCGACAGGTGGATTTTTACGGCAAAACGGGATTACGGTGGATGGTCTTCGATTTACCATCGCTGGAGAGTGGTGCACCATGGTACTGTTCCGTTTCAAATCCATGCACGCATTTTTAAAAGTCGTACGACACCGTTTCTCTATTTCGGACGGATGTTGCACCTTGCACCGTGGATGTTGCACCCTGTAGATATCGATTATTCGGACGGCCATAACTTCTGGCTCGTTTAGAGTTACGGGAGCCATAACCTGTCAAAACGAAGGCCTCGATGAGTTCTACGACTTTGACAGCTTTCAGCCGTCAACAGATAGATTAATGCCCAAAAAGGACAACCCGAGTCTCAATCGGGTCTCGTAAGTTTTTTACCCTTCGTTTTTTCGACACGTGGATTTTTACGGCAAAACGGGATTACGGTGGCTGGTCTTCGATTTACCATCGCTGGAGAGTGGTGCACCATGGTACTATTCCATTTTAAATCCATGCACACATTTCTAAAAGTCGTACGGCACTGTTTCGCCATGTCGGACGGATGTTGCACCTTGCACCATGGATATTGCACCCTGTAGATATCGATTATTCGGACGGCCATAACTTCTGGCTCGTTAAGAGTTACGGGAGCCATAACCTGTCAAAACGAAGGCCTCGATGAGTTCTATGGTTTTGACAGCTTTCAGCCGTCAACGGATAGATTAATGCCAAAAAAGGACAACCCGAATCTCAATCGGGTCTCGTAAGTTTTTTACCCTTCGTTTTTTCGACACGTGGATTTTTACGGCAAAACGGGATTACGGTGGATGGTCTTCGATTTACCATCGCTGGGGAGTGGTGCACCATGGTACTGTTCCGTTTCAAATCCATGCACGTATTTCTAAAAGTCGTACGACACTGTTTCTCTATTTCGGATGGATGTTGCACCTTGCACCGTGGATGTTGCACCCTGTAGATATCGATTATTCGGACGGCCATAACTTCTGGCTCGTTTAGAGTTACGGGAGCCATAACCTGTCAAAACGAAGACCTCGATGAGTTCCTCGGCTTTGACAGCTTTCAGCCGTCAACAGATAGATTAATGCCCAAAAAGGAGAACCCGAATCTCAATCGGGTCTCGTAAGTTTTTTACCCTTCGTTTTTTCGACACGTGGATTTTTACGGCAAAACGGGATTACGGTGGCTGGTCTTCGATTTACCATCGCTGGAGAGTGGTGCACCATGGTACTATTCCATTTTAAATCCATGCACACATTTCTAAAAGTCGTACGGCACTGTTTCGTCATGTCGGACGGATGTTGCACCTTGCACCATGGATGTTGCACCCTGTAGATATCGATTATTCGGACGGCCATAACTTCTGGCTCGTTAAGAGTTACGGGAGCCATAACCTTTCAAAACGAAGGCCTCGATGAGTTCTAGGGCTTTGACAGCTTTCAGCCGTCAACGGATAGATTAATGCCTAAAAAGGACAACCCGAATCTCAATCGGGTATCGTAAGTTTTTTACCCTTCGTTTTTTCGACACGTGGATTTTTACGGCAAAACGGGATTACGGTGGATGGTCTTCGATTTACCATCGCTGGGGAGTGGTGCACCATGGTACTGTTTCGTTTCAAATCCATGCACGCATTTCTAAAAGTCGTACGGCACTGTTTCTCCATTTCGGACGGATGTTGCACCTTGCACCGTGGATATTGCACCCTATAGATATCGATTATTCGAACGGCCATAACTTCTGGCTCGTTTAGAGTTACGGGAGCCATAACCTGTCCAAACGAAGGCCTCGATGAGTTCTACAGCTTTGACAGCTTTCAGCCATCAACAGATAGATTAATGCCCAAAAAGGACAACCCGAATCTCAATCTGGTCTCGTAAGTTTTTTACCCTTCGTTTTTTCGACACGTGGATTTTTTACGGTAAAACGGGATTACCGTGGCCCGTCTTCGACTTCCCATCGCTGGAGAGTGGTGCACCATGGTAATGTTCCGTTTTAAATCCATGCACGCATTTTTAAAAGTCATACGGCACTGTTTCGCCATTTCGGACGGATGTTGCACCTTGCAACGTGGACGTTGCACCCTGTAGATATCGATTATTCGGACGGGCATAACTTCTGGCTCGTTTAGAGTTACGGGAGCCATAACCTGTCAAAACGAAGGCCTCGATGAGTTCTACGGCTTTGACAGCTTTCAGCCATCAACAGATATATTAATGCCCAAAAAGGACAACCCGAATCTCAATTGGGTCTCGTAAGTTTTTTACCCTTCGTTTTTTCGACACGTGGATTTTTACGGCAAAACGGGATTACCGTGGCTGGTCTTCGATTTACCATCGCTGGAGAGTGGTGCACCATGGTACTGTTCAGTTTCAAATCCATGCACGCATTTCTAAAATCCGTACGGCACTGTTTCTTCATTTCGGACGTATGTTGCACCGTGCACCGCGGATGTTGCACCCTGTAGATATCGATTAGACTTCTGGCTCGTTTAGAGTTACGGGAGCCACGACCTGTCAAAACGAAGGCCTCGATGAGTTCTATGGCTTTGACAGCTTTCAGCCATCAACGGATATACTAATGCCCAAAAAGGACAACCCGAATCTCAATCGGGTCTCGCAAGTTTTTTACCCTTCGTTTTTTCGACACGTGGATTTTACGGCAAAACGGGATTACCGTGGCTGGTCTTCGATTTACCATCGCTGGAGAGTGGTGCACTATGGTACTGTTCAGTTTCAAATCCATGCACGCATTTCTAAAAGCCGTACGGCACTGTTTCGCCATTTCAGACGGATGTTGCACCTTGCACCGTGGATGTTGCACCCTGTAGATATCGATTATTCGGACGGCCATAACTTCTGGCTCGTTTAGAGTTACGGGAGCCATAACCTGTCAAAACGAAGGCCTCGATGAGTTCTACGTCTTTGACAGCTTTCAGCCGTCAACGGATAGATTAATGCCCAAAAAGGACAACCCGAATCTCAATCGGGTCTCGTAAGTTTTTTACCATTCGTTTTTTTCGACACGTTGATTTCTACGGCAAAACAGGATTACGGTGGCTGGTCTTCGATTTACCATCGCTGGAGAGTGGTGCACCATGCTACTGTTCCGTTTCAAATCCATGCACGCATTTCTAAAAGTCGTGCGGCACTGTTTCGCCATGTCGGACGGATGTTGCACCTTGCACCGTGGATGTTGCACCCTGTATATATCGATTATTCGGACGGCCATAACTTCTGGCTCGTTAAGAGTTACGGGAGCCGTAACCTGTCAAAACGAAGGCCTCGATGAGTTCTACGGCTTTGACAGCTTTCAGCCGTCAATGGATAGATTAATGCCCAAAAAGGACAAACCGAATCTCAATCGGGTCACGTAAGTTTTTTACCCTTCGTTTTTTCGACACGTGGATTTTTACGGTAAAACGGGATTATCGTGGCCCGTCTTCGACTTCCCATCGCTGGAGAGTGGTGCACCATGGTAATGTTCCATTTTAAATCCATGCACGCATTTCTAAAAGTCATACGGCACTGTTTCGCCATTTCGGACGTATTTTGCACCTTGCACCGTGGATGTTGCACCCTGTAGATATCGATTAGACTTCTGGCTCGTTTAGAGTTACGGGAGCCACAACCTGTCAAAACGAAGGCCTCGATGAGTTCTACGGCTTTGGCAGCTTTCAGCCATCAACGGATATACTAATTCCCAAAAAGGACAACCCGAATCTCAATCGGGTCTCGTAAGTTTTTTACTCTTCGTTTTTTCGACACGTGGATTTTTAAGGCAAAACGGGATTACCGTGGCTGGTCTTCGATTTACCATCGTTGGAGAGTGGTGCACCATGGTACTGTTCAGTTTCAAATCCATGCACGCATTTCTAAAAGCCGTACGACACTGTTTCGCCATTTCGGACGGATGTTGCACCTTGCACCGTGGATGTTGCACCCTGTAGATATCGATTATTCGGACGGCCATAACTTCTGGCTCGTTTAGATTTACGGGAGCCATAACCTGTCAAAACAAAGTCCTCGATGAGTTCTACAGTTTTGACAGCTTTCAGCCGTCAACGGATAGATTAGTGCCCAAAAAGGATAAACCGAATCTCAATCGGGTCTCGTAAGATTTTTACCCTTCGTTTATTCGACACGTGGATTTTTACGGCAAAACGGGATTACGGTGGATGGTCTTCGATTTACCATCGCTGGGGAGTGGTGCACCATGGTACTGTTCCGTTTCAAATCCATGCACGCATTTATAAAAGCCGTACGGCACTGTTTCGCCATTTCGGACGGATGTTGCACCTTGCACCGTGGATGTTGCACCCTGTAGATATCGATTATTCGGACGGCCATAACTTCTGGCTCGTTTAGAGTTACGGGAGCCATAACCTGTCAAAACGAAGGCCTCGATGAGTTCTACGGCTTTGACAGCTTTCAGCCATCAACGGATAGATTAATGCCCAAAAAGGACAACCCGAATCTCAATCGGGTCTCGTAAGTTTTTTACCCTTCGTTTTTTCGACACGTGGATTTTTACGGTAAAACGGGATTACGGTGCCCCGTCTTCGACTTCCTATCGCTGAAGAGTAGTGCACCATGGAACTGTTCCGTTTCAAATCCATGCACGCATTTCTAAAGGTCGTACGGCACTGTTTCGCCATTTCGGACGGATGTTGCACCTTGCACCGTGGATGTTGCACCCTGTAGATAACGATTATTCGGACGGCTATAACTTCTGGCTCGTTTAGAGTTAAGGGAGCCATATCCTCTCAAAACGAAGGCCTCGATAAGTTCTATGGCTTTGATAGCTTTCAGCCATCAACGGATAGATTAATGCCCAAAAAGGACAACCCGAATCTCAATCGGGTCTCGTATGTTTTTTACACTTCGTTTTTTCGACACGTGGATTTTTATGGTAAAACGGGATTACCGTGGCCCGTCTTCGACTTCCCATCGCTGAAGAGTGATGCACCATGGTACTGTTCTGTTTCAAATCCATGCACACATTTCTAAAAGTCGTACGGCACTGTTTCTCCATTTCGGACGGATGTTGCAGCTTGCACCTTGGATGTTGCACCCTGTAGATGTCGATTATTCGGACGGCCTTAACTTCTGGCTCATTTAGAGTTACGGGAGCCATAACCAGTCAAAACGAAGGCCTCGAAGAGTTCTATGGCTTTGACAGCTTTCAACCGTCAATGGATAGATTAATGCCCAAAAAGGACAACCCGAATCTCAATCGGGTCTCGTAAGTTTTTTACCCTTCGTTTTTTCGACACGTGGATTTTTACGGCAAAACGGGATTACGGTGGCTGGTCTTCGATTTACCATCGCTGGAGAGTGGTGCACCATGGTACTATTCTATTTTAAATCCATGCACGCATTTCTAAAGGTCGTACGGCACTGTTTCGCCATTTCGGACGGATGTTGCACCTTGCACCGTGGATGTTGCACCCTGTAGATATCGATTATTCGGACGGCCATAATTTCTGGCTCGTTTAGAGTTACGGGAGCCATAACCTGCCAAAACGAAGGCCTCGATGAGATCTACGTCTTTGACAGCTTTCAGCCGTCAATGGATAGATTAATGCCCAAAAAGGACAACCCGAATCTCAATTGGGTCTCGTAAGTTTTTTACCCTTCGTTTTTTCGACACGTGGATTTTTACGGTAAAACGAGAATTACGGTGGCTGGTCTTCGATTTACCATCGCTGGAGAGTGGTGCACCATGGTACTGTTCCATTTCAAATCCATGCACGCATTTCTAAAAGTCGTACGGGACTATTTTGCCATTTCGGACGGATGTTGCACCTTGCACCGTGGATGTTGCACCCTGTAGATATCGATTATTCGGACGGGAATAACTTCTGGCTCGTTTAGAGTTACGGGAGCCATAACTTGTCAAAACGAAGGACTCGATGAGTTCTACGGCTTTGACAGCTTTCAACCATTAATGGATATATTAATGCCCAAATAGGACAACCCGAATCTCAATCGGGTCTCGTAAGTTTTTTACCCTTCGTTTTTTCGACACGTGGATTTTTACGGTAAAACAGGATTACCGTGGCCCATCTTCGAATTCCCATCGCTGGAGGGTGGTGCACCATGGTACTGTTCCGTTTCAAATCCATGCACGCCTTTCTAAAAGTCGTACGGCACTGTTTCTCCATTTCGGACGGATGTTGCACCTTGCACCGTGGATGTTGCACCTTGTAGATGTCGATTATTCGGACGGTCATAACTACTGGCTCGTTTAGAGTTACGGGAGCCATAACCTGTCAAAACGAAGGCCTCGATGAGTTCTATGGCTTTGACAAATTTCAACCGTCAATGGATAGATTAATGCCCAAAAAGGACAACCCGAATATCAATCGGGTCTTGTAAATTTTTTACCCTTCGTTTTTTCGACACGTGGATTTTTACGGTAAAACGGGACTACCGTGGCCCGTCTTCGACTTCCCATCACTGGAGAGTGGTGCACCATAGTACTGTTCCGTTTCAAATCCATGCACCCATTTCTAAAAGTCATATGGCACTGTTTCGCCATTTCGGACGGATGTTGCACCTTGCACCGCGGATGTTGCACCCTGTAGATATCGATTATTCGGACTGCCATAACTTCTGGCTCGTTTAGAGATACGCGAGCCATAACCTGTAAAAACGAAGACCTCGATGAGTTCAACGGCTTTGACAGTTTCAGCCATCAACGGATAGATTAATGCCCAAAAAGGACAGCCTGAATCTCAATCGGGTCTCGTAAGTTTTTTACCCTTCGTTTTTTCGACACGTGGATTTTTACGGCAAAACGAGATTACGGTGGCTGGTCTTCGATTTACCATCGCTGGAGAGTGGTGCACCATGGTACTGTTCCGTTTCAAATCCATGCACGCATTTCTAAAAGTCGTACGACGCAGTTTCGCCATTTCGGACGGATGTTGCACCTTGCACCGTGGATATTGCACCCTGTAAATATCGATTATTCGGACGGCCATAACTTCTGGCTCGTTTAGAGTTACGGGAGCCAAAACCTGTCAAAACGAGGACCTCGATGGGTTCTACGGCTTTGATGGCTTTCGGCCATCAACGGATAAATTAATGCCCAAAAAGGACAACCCGAATCTCAATCGGGTCTCGTAAGTTTTTTACCCTTCGTTTTTTCGACACGTGGATTTTTACGGTAAAACGGGATTACGGTGGTTGGTCTTCGATTTACCATCGCTGTAGAGTGGTGCACCATGGTACTGTTCCGTTTCAAATCCATGCACGCATTTCTAAAAGTCGTACGGCACTGTTTCTCAATGTCGGACGGATGTTGCACTTTGCACCGTGGATGTTGCACCCTGCAGATGCCGATTATTCGGACGGCCATAACTTCTGGCTCGTTTAGAGTTACGGGAGCCATAACCTTACAAAACGAAGGCCTCGATGAGTTCTACGGCTTTGATGGCTTTCAGCCGTCAATGGATAGATTAATGCCCAAAAAGGACAAACCGAATCTCAATCGGGTCTCGTAAGTTTTTTACCCTTCGTTTTTTCTACACGTGGATTTTTACGGTAAAACGGGACTACCGTGTCCCGTCTTCGACTTCCCATCGCTGGAGAGTGGTGCGCCATGGTACTGTTCCGTTTCAAATCCATGCATGCATTTCGAAAAGTCGTACGGCACTGTTTTGCCATTTCGGACGGATGTTGCACCTTGCACCGTGGATGGTGCACCCTGTAGATATCGATTGTTCGGACGGCCATAACTTCTGGCTCGTTTAGAGTTAGGGGAGCCATAACCTGTCAAAACGAAGGCCTCGATGAGTTCTATAGCTTTAACAGCTTTCAGCCGTCAACGGATAGATTAATGCCCAAAAAGGACAACCCGAATCTCAATCGGGTCTCGTAAGTTTTTTACCCTTCGTTTTTTCGACACGTGGATTTTTACGGTAAAACGGGATTACGGTGGCTGGTCTTCGATTTACCATCGCTGGAGAGTGGTGCACCATGGTACTGTTCCGTTTCAAATCCATGCACGCATTTCTAAAAGTCGTACGGCACTGTTTCTCCATTTCGGACGGATGTTGCACCTTGCACCGTGGATGTTGCACCCTGTAGATGTCGATTATTCGGACGGCCATAACTTCTGGCTCGTTTAGAGTTACGGGAGCCATAACCTGTCAAAACGAAGGCCTCGATGAGTTCTACGGCTTTGATGGCTTTCAGCCGTCAATGGATAGATTAATACCCAAAAAGGACAACCCGAATCTCAATCGGGTCTCGTAAGTTTTTTACACTTCGTTTTTTCTACACGTGGATTTTTACGGTAAAACGGGACTACCGTGTCCCGTCTTCGACTTCCCATCGCTGGAGAGTGGTGCGCCATGGTACTGTTCCGTTTCAAATCCATGCATGCATTTCGAAAAGTCGTACGGCACTGTTTTGCCATTTCGGACGGATGTTGCACCTAGCACCGTGGATGGTGCACCCTGTAGATATCGATTGTTCGGACGGCCATAACTTCTGGCTCGTTTAGAGTTACAGGAGCCATAACCTGTCAAAACGAAGGCCTCGATGAGTTCTACGGCTTTGACCGCTTTCAGCCGTCAACGGATAGATTAATGCCCAAAAAGGACAACCCTAATCTCAATCGGGTCTCGTAAGTTTTTTACCCTTCGTTTTTTCGACATGTGGATTTTTACGGTAAAACGGGATTACGGTGCCCCGTCTTCGACTTCCTATCGCTGAAGAGTGGTGCACCATGGAACTGTTCCGTTTCAAATCCATGCACGCATTTCTAAAGGTCGTACGGCACTGTTTCGCCATTTCGGAGGGATGTTGCACCTTGCACCGTGGATGTTGCACCATGTAGATAATGATTATTCGGACGGCTATAACTTCTGGTTCGTTTAGAGTTACGGGAGCCATATCCTGTCAAAACGAAGGCCTCGATGAGTTCTACGGCTTTGACAGCTTTCAACCATCAACGGATAGATTAATGCCCAAAAAGGACAACCCGAATCTCAATCGGGTCTCGTAAGTTTTTTACCCTTCGTTTTTTCGACACGTGGATTTTTATGGTCAAACGGGATTACCGTGGCCCGTCTTCGACTTCCCATCGCTGAAGAGTGATGAACCATGGTACTGATCTGTTTCAAATCCATGCACGCATTTCTAAACGTCATACGGCACCGTTTCTCCATTTCGGACGGATGTTGCACCTTGCACCGTGGATCTTGCACCCTGTAGATGTCGATTATTCCGACGGCCTTAACTTCTGGCTCGTTTAGAGTTACGGGACCCATAACCAGTCAAAACGAAGGCCTCGAAGAGTTCTACGGCTTTGACAGCTTTCAACCGTCAATGGATAGATTAATGCCCAAAAAGGACAACCCGAATCTCAATCGGGTCTCGTAAGTTTTTTACCCTTCGTTTTTTCGGCACGTGGATTTTTACGGTAAAACGGGATTACGGTGCCCCGTCTTCGACTTCCCATCGCTGAAGAGTGGTGCACCATCGTACTGTTCCGTTTCAAATCCATGCATGCATTTCTAAAGGTCGTACGGCACTGTTTCGCCATTTCGGACGGATGTTGCACCTTGCACCGTGGATGTTGCACCCTGTAGATATCGATTATTCGGACGGCCATAACTTCTGGCTCGTTTAGAGTTACGGGAGCCATAACCTGTCAAAACGAAGGCCTCGATGAGTTCTACGTCATTGACCGCTTTCAGCCGTCAGCGGATAGATTAATGCCAAAAAAGGACAAACCGAATCTCAATCGGGTCTCGTAAGTTTTTTACCCTTCGTTTTTTCGACACGTGGATTTTTACGGTAAAACGGGATTACGGTGGCTGGTCTTCGATTTACCATCGCTGGAGAGTGGTGCACCATAGTACTGTTCCGTTTCAAATCCATGCACGCATTTCTAAAAGTCGTACGGCACTGTTTCTCCATTTCGGACGGATGTTGCACCTTGCACCGTGGATGTTGCACCCTGCAGATGTCGATTATTCGGACGGCCATAACTTCTGGCTCGTTTAGAGTTACGGGAGCCATAACCTGTCAAAACGAAGGCCTCGATGAGTTCTACGGCTTTGATGGCTTTCAACCGTCAATGGATAGATTAATACCCAAAAAGGACAACCCGAATCTCAATCGGGTCTCGTAAGTTTTTTACCCTTCGTTTTTTCGACACGTGGATTTTTACGGTAAAACGAGGATTACGGTGGCTGGTCTTCGATTTACCATCGCTGGAGAGTGGTGCACCATGGTACTGTTCCGTTTAAAATCCATGCACTCATTTCTAAAAGTCGTATGGCACTGTTTCGCCATTTCGGACGGATGTTGCACCTTGCACCGTGGATGTTGCACCCTGTAGATATCGATTATTCGGACGGGAATAACTTCTGGCTCGTTTAGAGTTACGGGAGCCATAACCTATCAAAACGAAGGACTCGATGAGTTCTACGGCTTTGACAGCTTTCAACCATTAATGGATATATTAATGCCCAAAAAGGACAACCCGAATCTCAATCGGGTCTCGTAAGTTTTTTACCCTTCGTTTTTTCGACACGTGGATTTTTACGGTAAAACAGGATTACCGTGGCCCATCTTCGGCTTCCCATCGTGGAGAGTGGTGCACCATGGTACTGTTCCGTTTCAAATCCATGCACGCATTTCTAAAAGTCGTACGACACTGTTTCTCCATTTCGGACGGATGTTGCACCTTGCACCGTGGATGTTGCACCCTGTAGATGTCGATTATTCGGACGGACATAACTTCTGGCTAGTTTAGAGTTACGGGAGCCATAACCTGTCAAAACGAAGGCCTCGATGAGTTCTACGGCTTTGACAGATTTCAGCCGTCAACGGATAGATTAATAACCAAAAAGGACTACCCGAATATCAATCGGGTCTTGCAAATTTTTTACCCTTCGTTTTTTCGACACGTGGATTTTTACGGTAAAACGGGACTACCGTGGCCCGTCTTCGACTTCCCATCACTGGAGAGTGGTGCACCATAGTACTGTTCCGTTTCAAATCCATGCACGCATTTCTAAAAGTCATATGGCACTGTTTTGCCATTTCGGACGGATGTTGCACCTTGCACCGTGGATGTTGCACCCTGTAGATATCGATTATTCGGACGGCCATAACTTCAGCCTCGTTTAGAGTTACGCGAGCCATAACCTGTCAAAACGAAGACCTCGATGAGTTCTGCGGCTTTGACAGCTTTCAACCGTCAATGGATAGATTAATGCCCAAAAAGGACAACCTGAATCTCAATCGGGTCTCGTAAGTTTTTTACCCTTCGTTTTTTCGACACGTGGATTTTTACGGTAAAACGAGATTACGGTGGCTGGTCTTCGATTTACCATCGCTGGAGAGTGGTGCACCATGGTACTGTTCCATTTCAAATCCATGCACGCATTTCTAAAAGTCGTACGACACTGTTTCGCCATTTCGGACGGATGTTGCACCTTGCACCGTGGATGTTGCACCCTGTAGATATCGATTATTCGGACGACAATAACTTCTGCCTCGTTTAGAAACGGGAGCCATAACCTGTCAAAACGATGGCCTCGATGAGTTCTACGGCTTTGACAGCTTTCAGCCGTCAACGGATAGATTAATGCCCAAAAAGGACAACCCGAATCTCAATCGGGTCTCGTAAGTTTTTTACCCTTCGTTTTTTCGACACGTGGATTTTTACTGTAAAACGGGATTACGTTGCTCCATCTTCGACTTCCCATCGTTGAAGAGTGGTGCACCATGGTACTGTTCCGTTTCAAATCCATGCACGCATTTCTAAAGGTCGTACGTCACTGTTTCGCCATTTCGGACGGATGTTGCACCTTGCACCGTGGATGTTGCACCCTGTAGATATCGATTATTCGGACGGCCATAACTTCTGGCTCGTTTAGAGTTACGGGAGCCATAACCTGTCAAAACGAAAGCCTCGATGAGTTCTACGTCTTTGACAACTTTCAGTCGTCAACGGATAGATTAATGCCCAAAAAGGAGAACCCGAATCTCAATCGGGTCTCGTAAGTTTTTTACCCTTCGTTTTTTCGACACGTGGATTTTTTACGCTAAAACGAGGATTACGGTGGCTGGTCTTCGATTTACCATCGCTGGAGAGTGGTGCACCATGGTGCTGTTCCGTTTCAAATCCATGCACGCATTTCTAAAAGTCGTACGGCACTGTTTCGCCATTTCGGACGGATGTTGCACCTTGCACCGTGGATGTTGCACCTTGTAGATATCGATTATTCGGATGGCTGTAACTTCTGGCTCGTTTAGAGTTACTGGAGCCATAACCTGTCAAAACGAAGGCCTCGATAAGTTTTACGGCTTTGACAGATTTCAGCCATCAACGGATAGATTAATGCCCAAAAAGGACTACCCGAATCTCAATCGGGTCTCGTAAGTTTTTTACCCTTCGTTTTTTCGACACGTGGATTTTTACGGTAAAACAGGATTACCGTGGCCCTTCTTCGACTTCCCATCGCTGGAGAGTGGTGCACCATGGTACTGTTCCGTTTCAAATCCATGCACGCATTTCTAAAAGTCGTACGGCACCGTTTCTCTATTTCGGACGGATGTGGCACCTTGTACCGTGGATGTTGCACGCTGTAGATGTCGATTATTCGGACGGTCATAACTTCTGGCTCGTTTAGAGTTACGGGAGCCATAACCTGTCAAAACGAAGGCCTCGATGATTTCTACAGCTTTGACAGATTTCAGCCATCAACGGATAGATTAATGCCCAAAAAGGACAACCCGAGTCTCAATCGGGTCTTGTAAGTTTTTTACCCTTCGTTTTTTCGACACGTGGATTTTTACGGTAAAATGGGACTACTGTGGCCCGTCTTCGACTTCCCATCGCTGGAGAGTGGTGCACTATAGTACTGTTCCATTTCAAATCCATGCACGCATTTCTAAAAGTCATACGACACTGTTTCGCCATTTCGGACGGATGTTGCACCTTGCACCGTGGATGTTGCACCCTGTAGATATCGATTATTCGGACGGCAATAACTTCTGGCTCGTTTAGAGTTACGGGAGCCATAACCTGTCAAAACGATGGCCTCGATGAGTTCTACGGCTTTGACAGCTTTCAGCCGTCAACGGATAGATTAATGCCCAAAAAGGACAACCCGAATCTCAATCGGGTCTCGTAAGTTTTTTACCCTTCGTTTTTTCGACACGTGGATTTTTACTGTAAAACGGGATTACGTAGCTCCGTCTTCGACTTCCCATCGTTGAAGAGTGGTGCACCATGGTACTGTTCCGTTTCAAATCCATGCACGCATTTCTAAAGGTCGTACGTCACTGTTTCGCCATTTCGGACGGATGTTGCACCTTGCACCGTGGATGTTGCACCCTGTAGATATCGATTATTCGGACGGCCATAACTTCTGGCTCGTTTAGAGTTACGGGAGCCATAACCTGTCAAAACGAAAGCCTCGATGAGTTCTACGTCTTTGACAACTTTCAGTCGTCAACGGATAGATTAATGCCCAAAAAGGACAACCCGAATCTCAATCGGGTCTCGTAAGTTTTTTACCCTTCGTTTTTTCGACACGTGGATTTTTTACGCTAAAACGAGGATTACGGTGGCTGGTCTTCGATTTACCATCGCTGGAGAGTGGTGCACCATGGTACTGTTCCGTTTCAAATCCATGCACGCATTTCTAAAAGTCGTACGGCACTGTTTCGCCATTTCGGACGGATGTTGCACCTTGCACCGTGGATGTTGCACCTTGTAGATATCGATTATTCGGATGGCTGTAACTTCTGGCTCGTTTAGAGTTACTGGAGCCATAACCTGTCAAAACGAAGGCCTCGATAAGTTCTACGGCTTTGACAGATTTCAGCCATCAACGGATAGATTAATGCCCAAAAAGGACTACCCGAATCTCAATCGGGTCTCGTAAGTTTTTTACCCTTCGTTTTTTCGACACGTGGATTTTTACGGTAAAACAGGATTACCGTGGCCCTTCTTCGACTTCCCATCGCTGGAGAGTGGTGCACCATGGTACTGTTCCGTTTCAAATCCATGCACGCATTTCTAAAAGTCGTACGGCACCGTTTCTCTATTTCGGACGGATGTGGCACCTTGTACCGTGGATGTTGCACGCTGTAGATGTCGATTATTCGGACGGTCATAACTTCTGGCTCGTTTAGAGTTACGGGAGCCATAACCTGTCAAAACGAAGGCCTCGATGATTTCTACAGCTTTGACAGATTTCAGCCATCAACGGATAGATTAATGCCCAAAAAGGACAACCCGAGTCTCAATCGGGTCTTGTAAGTTTTTTACCCTTCGTTTTTTCGACACGTGGATTTTTACGGTAAAATGGGACTACTGTGGCCCGTCTTCGACTTCCCATCGCTGGAGAGTGGTGCACTATAGTACTGTTCCGTTTCAAATCCATGCACACATTTTTAAAAGTCATATGGCACTGTTTCGCCATTTCGGACGGATGTTGCACCTTGCACCGTGGATGTTGCACCCTGTAGATATCGATTATTCGGACGGCAATAACTTCTGGCTCGTTTAGAGTTACGGGAGCCATAACCTGTCAAAACGATGGCCTCGATGAGTTCTACGGCTTTGACAGCTTTCAGCCGTCAACGGATAGATTAATGCCCAAAAAGGACAACCCGAATCTCAATCGGGTCTCGTAAGTTTTTTACCCTTCGTTTTTTCGACACGTGGATTTTTACTGTAAAACGGGATTACGTAGCTCCGTCTTCGACTTCCCATCGTTGAAGAGTGGTGCACCATGGTACTGTTCCGTTTCAAATCCATGCACGCATTTCTAAAGGTCGTACGTCACTGTTTCGCCATTTCGGATGGATGTTGCACCTTGCACCGTGGATGTTGCACCCTGTAGATATCGATTATTCGGACGGCCATAACTTCTGGCTCGTTTAGAGTTACGGGAGCCATAACCTGTCAAAACGAAAGCCTCGATGAGTTCTACGTCTTTGACAACTTTCAGTCGTCAACGGATAGATTAATGCCCAAAAAGGACAACCCGAATCTCAATCGGGTCTCGTAAGTTTTTTACCCTTCGTTTTTTCGACACGTGGATTTTTTACGGTAAAACGAGGATTACGGTGGCTGGTCTTCGATTTACCATCGCTGGAGAGTGGTGCACCATGGTACGGTTCCGTTTCAAATCCATGCACGCATTTCTAAAAGTCGTACGACACTGTTTCGCCATTTCGGACGGATGTTGCACCTTGCACCGTGGATGTTGCACCTTGTAGATATCGATTATTCGGATGGCTGTAACTTCTGGCTCGTTTAGAGTTACGAGAGCCATAACCTGTCAAAACGAAGGCCTCGATAAGTTCTACGGCTTTGACAGCTTTCAGCCATCAACGGATAGATTAATGCCCAAAAAGGACTACCCGAATCTCAATCGGGTCTCGTAAGTTTTTTACCCTTCGTTTTTTCGACACGTGGATTTTTACGGTAAAACAGGATTACCGTGGCCCTTCTTCGACTTCCCATCGCTGGAGAGTGGTGCACCATGGTACTGTTCCGTTTCAAATCCATGCACGCATTTCTAAAAGTCGTACGGCACCGTTTCTCCATTTCGGACGGATGTAGCACCTTGTACCGTGGATGTTGCACCCTGTAGATGTCGATTATTCGGACGGTCATAACTTCTGGCTCGTTTAGAGTTACGGGAGCCATAACCTGTCAAAACGAAGGGCTCGATGATTTCTACAGCTTTGACAGATTTCAGCCATCAACGGATAGATTAATGCCCAAAAAGGACAACCCGAATCTCAATCGGGTCTTGTAAGTTTTTTACCCTTCGTTTTTTCGACACGTGGATTTTTACGGTAAAATGGGACTACTGTGGCCCGTCTTCGACTTCCCATCGCTGGAGAGTGGTGCACCGTAGTACTGTTCCGTTTCAAATCCATGCACGAATTTTTAAAAGTCATATGGCACTGTTTCGCCATTTCGGACGGATGTTGCACCTTGCACCGTGGATGTTGCACCCTGTAGATATCGATTATTCGGACGGCCATAACTTCTGGCTCGTTTAGAGTTACGCGAGCCATAACCTGTCAAAACGAAGACCTCGATGAGTTCTACGACTCTGACAGATTTTAGGCGTCAACGGATAGATTAATGCCCAAAAAGGACAACCTGAATCTCAGTCGGGTCTCGTAAGTTTTTTACCCATCGTTTTTTCGACACGTGGATTTTTACGGTAAAACGAGATTACGGTGGCTGGTCTTCGATTTACCATCGCTGGAGAGTGGTGCACCATGGTACTGTTCCATTTCAAATCCATGCACGCATTTCTAAAAGTCGTACGGCACTGTTTCGCCATTTCGGACGGATGTTGCACCTTGCACCGTGGATATTGCACCCTGTAGATATCGTTTATTCGGACGGCCATAACTTCTGGCTCGTTTAGAGTTACGGGAGCCAAAACCTGTCAAAATGAAGACCTCGATGAGTTCTACGGCTTTGATGGCTTTTGGCCATCAACGGATAGATTAATGCCCAAAAAGGACAACCTGAATCTCAATCGGGTCTCGTAAGGTTTTTACCCTTCGTTTTTTCGACCCGTGGATTTTTACGGTAAAACGGGATTACGGTGGCTGGTCTTCGATTTACCATCGCTGGAGAGTGGTGCACCATGGTACTGTTCCGTTTCAAATCCATGCACGCATTTCTAAAAGTCGTACGACACTGTTTCTCCATTTCGGACGGATGTTGCACCTTGCACCGTGGATGTTGCACCCTGCAGATGTCGATTATTCGGACGGCCATAACTTCTGGCTCGTTTAGAGTTACGGGAGCCATAACCTGTCAAAACGAAGGCCTCGATGAGTTCTACAGCTTTGACCGCTTTCAGCCGTCAAAGCATAGATTAATGCCCAAAAAGGACAACCCGAATCTCAATCGGGTCTCGTAAGTTTTTTACGCTTCGTTTTTTCTACACATGGATTTTTACGGTAAAACGGGACTACCGTGGCCCGTCTTCGACTTCCCATCGCTGGAGAGTGGTGCACCATGGTACTGTTCCGTTTCAAATCCATGCACGCATTTCGAAAAGTCGTACGGCACTGTTTTGCCATTTCAGACGGATGTTGCACCTTGCACCGTGGATGTTGCACCCTATAGATATCGATTATTCGAACGGCCATAACTTCTGGCTCGTTTAGAGTTACGGAGCCATAACCTGTCAAAACGACGGCCTCGATGAGTTCTACGGCTTTGACGACTTTCAGCCGTCAACGGATAGATTAATGCCCAAAAATGACAACCCGAATCTCAATCGGGTCTCGTAAGTTTTTTACCCTTCGTTTTTTCGACACGTGGATTTTTATGGTAAAACGGTATTATCGTGGCCAGTCATCGACTTCCCATCGCAGGAGAGTGGCGCACCATGGTACTGTTCCGTTTCAAATCCATGCATGCATTTCTAAAAGTCGTAGGGCACTGTTTCGCCATTTCGGACGGATGTTGCACCTTGCACCGTGGATGTTGCACCTTGTAGATATCGATTGTTCGGACGGCCATAACTTCTGGCTCGTTTAGAGTTACGGGAGCCATAACCTTTCAAAACGAAGGCCTCGATGAGTTCTACGGCTTTGACAGCTTTCATCCGTCAACGGATAGATTAATGCCCAAAAAGGACAACCCGAATCTCAATCGGGTCTCGTAAGTTTTTTACCCTTCGTTTTTTCGACACGTGGATGTTTATGGTAAAACGGGATTACGGTGCCCCGTTGTGACGACCGCCCATGACTCCCGCACCAAAATAAGGAAATAATGCGCTGAAAGGCGTGCCAGGCAGCCATGGGTGACCGTCAAGGGTTGAATAAACATCGCAGAATCTATCGCATAACTCACAGCGCATGGATAAAATACAATAGAGAAATATATATATAATGAAGCTTCATAACAGAATATCATCAAATAAGCATCTTAGAAGTTTGATACAATCATCAGAACAGTTAATACATCAAAACCTCACTACAAAGCACTCAAAGTATATACAGCGGAACGCCCAGTACATAATATGAAAAAGTATGCAAAAGCCTCCTGCTCGTCTTCGTCATCATCAGCGTAGATCTCCAAGAACAGCACCTGTCACCTGCTACCTAGTCTGCCCATCCCAACATGGATGAACAACCCAAGGTAATAAGAGGAGAAATAAAACCTTGAGTCAGACAAAGTCTTAGTGAGCAGTAAATCAACTATCAAACATACCAAAAGAGCATAAGGGATAAAAGGAATAGAAATCAAAGCATCCCACTCCGCCTCTTTCTACAGTGATAGCCCCCAGACACACACTAAGGAGAAGCAAGCATAACATGGCAGACAATTAAAGTAAAGCAAAAATCATTCGAGTCAAGGTCGATGTTTTCCAAATACAAACCCCCAAGGCCTAAACCAAGATCAGATAAGCACCCGGAAAACACCGCTCTTGAGACCGAATGATGATACAACCAAACGTCCAAACATCCATGACTCTGGCTATCACTGTTATCATTGCCTTGATTTCACCGTTAGTTGAATGACCACCTGTCAAGGGATAATGGTAACCCCGGTTCTAGACATAACTCCGCACGTCGTCGCAGCCCGTGCCTAGGAATTTTCGCAACTACCCAGAGTACGAGCACGTCGTCGCAGCCCGTGCTTGGAACGTCGTCGCAGCCCGTTCCAACGTACTCTTGCTTTGAGCATGCTAGAACCTTCAACAACGATGAGATCTTAGCCTCCTAGTCATCCTCCTCGGCGACTATTTCCATACTAGCTCAAGCGCCTCTCAAGCTAACCATTATCAACCAACTCGCATCGCATCATCGAGTTAACAACATTCTTGGGATGATCCCGTCTGGATTAAACCAAGGCTATCTCACATCATGCTTCGCTTTATCGCATCATAGCAAAGTCTCATCTCAACATCATGGCTTGCCTCATCGCATCATGGCAAAGTCCCATCTCAACATCATCTAACTCATACAGATGAGCTTCAACATCCGCTTCATATGCCACAAGCAGCTTTCCTTATTCAAGAGCCTTTCCACTTAGCTTTTGAATCACCATCGACCAACTTGTCCCAAATCAACTACTAGCTAATTTGAAACAATCAAATCAAACATTAATCCAAGCAATCAATCATTCAAACAAGATCTAAATAAACAATTACAATGATAATGGCAATTTTGCAAATAAATGAGCATAGATCTAACATACATGAATCATGGATTTTTAGCATAGATCTAACAAATATAAATCATGGGTTTTGTCTCTACAACTTGATAAATGAACTTGCATAAGTAAACATCTTCATAAGTATTGGATCTATACTTGGATCTAAGGAAAAATGTGTAAAATCACTATCTACAACACTCCAACAATCCACCAAACCAATATACTCCTTTGGGTCCGCGTGAGAGATAACCACCACTCGCCGAATCACCCAAACACTTCAAAAACTAATCACTTCAGATCTGGACAGCAAGGATTCAAGCTTGATTCGTCGAAATCTCGCTTGAAACGATGGAATCTAGCTTCGTTGGATGAAGATCTTCAACTTTGGCTCTTGGATCTTCGATCTTGATCTTCGATCTTGGATGGATGTTAGAACTATATTAGAGTGGAGAAAAGAAGATGAAGAAATGTTGTAGTCTAGCTCTCAAAATGGCAGCACTTCGTCGCTTCAAAAACCGGTGCCAAAAAGTGAGCCAAACCCCTCTATTTATAGGCTGAATCCCCCCTCCCCCCCCGCGAGTCGTCCATCCATAAGTCGTCGCCGACCCATCCTTGAGTCGCCCCCGACCTAAGACCCACGACCCAAAACTCCAACGACCTAACACGCACGCGGCCTAACGACTCAACAACCCCTACAACTCATCACCTAGCCGACCCAACTACTTAACTCGTGTACGACTCATAGCATACACGTCCTAAAACACAGGCCGACCTAACGACTCATCGACTCAACAACACTATACAACACACGACTCAGGGACTCAGTGACTCAACAACACTATACGACTCAAGGACCTAACTTATTTTCCTTAAGTCGTTCCATCCTATGAGTCGGTCCAATACATGAGTCGGTCACCTCTATGAGTCGGTTATCCTATGAGTCGCTCACTACCTTGACTCGATCCAAACCTTAAGCCGCTGCCTCTCTTAACTCGCTAACAACTATAAGTCGGCAACTACCACTCACTCCTATAAGTCGGCCAACCTATAAACCGTTGACCCCATGAGTCGGCCACCTACCCTAAGTCGCTCCATCCTCTAAGTCGGTCACGACTTAAGTTCCACACGACTTAACTTTAACACGACTTATCTCTAGAACGACTCAAGCTCCAAACGACTTAATGCAACTATTATACGATTTATCGACATGTAAAATACGGGTCGTTATATTCTCTCCCCCTTAGGAATTTCGCCCCCGAAATTCCAAACAAACAAGAGCAATCAAAACTATTCTGCATGCCTACCATCCATAGCAATCAACAAACCATGCATCCAATTACTAGCCTAGCATGCAGAATTCTAAGATTAGAACAAGTTACAAATTCATGAGACGTCACGACACCTTAGGGCCATACCTCGAAGAGTTCAGGATGAGCTGCCTTCATCCTCTCTTCCTCCTCCCACGTACAGTCGTTAACATCATCACTCCATTGTATCTTGAGCAACGTAACCATTTTCCTCCTAAGTTGTTTCGTGTCGGTTTCAACAACACGAAGCGGCTTACGAGGTCTCGTAACCACTGGATCAACCTCCAAGTCTTCACAGCTATCAGCAGAAACCACCGTATTCGAGTCATGCACAAACTTCCGCAGATAAGATACATGAAAGACATTGTATACACCCGCCATCTTCTCTGGTAACTCCAATCTATAAGCGAGCTTTCCAATTCGCTCGATAATCGGGAATGGTCCAACAAATCTCGGAGTTAACTTTCCTTTCTTCCCGAATCTAATAACATTCTTCAGTGGAGAAATCTTCACAAAAACCATATCACCCACGTCGAATTCCAAATCCTTACGACGCTTATCAGCATAACTTTTCTGACGATCTTGGGCTGCCTTCATTCGTTGCCGAATGATCTCTATACAATCCGTAGTCTGTCGAATCATCTCTGGCCCAAGTATCAGCTTTTCTCCAGTTTCCAACCAACATGTCGGAGAGTTACACGGTCTTCCATACAATGCCTCATATGGTGCCATACCAATACTCGACTGATAACTGTTATTGTATGCAAATTCTACCAAATGAAGATGATCTTCCCATGATCCTCCGAAGTCCAAAACACAAGCTCTGAGAAGATCTTCCTAAAATCGGTTGACTCTCTCAGTCTGACCATCTGTTTGGGGATGATAAGCTGTACTCAAACACAACTCGGTTCCCAAAACTTCCTGGAAGCTCTTCCAAAATCCACTAGTGAACAATGGGTCTCGATCGCTCACTATACTCTTCGGAATACCATGGAATCAAACTATCCACTTAACATACAACTCAGCCAACTTCGATGCAGTCCTAGTCGATCGAACAGGAATGAATCTTGCACTCTTGGTCAACCGATCTACTATGACCCAAATCCCTTCATTTCCTGCTCTTGTTCTAGGTAGACCATTGATAAAATCCATCGATATTTGTTCCCACTTCCACATAGGAACTTCTAATGGACGAAGCAATCCACTTGGCTTCTTCTGCTCTTCCTTAACCAACTGGCAATTCATACACTTGGAAATAAAATTTCCAACATCCTTCTTCATACCTTCCCGGTAATAAGTTCTCTTCATATCCCGATACATCTTATTTCCACCTGGATGAATTGTCAACTTCGAGTGATGACTTTCCTTCAGAACTTCATCTCTCAATTCATCTATGTCGGGAACAACCAATCGTCCTTGCTTCCGAAGCCAACCCTCTCGATCGACTTCGAATCCCTTTTCCTTCTCTGGATCCAATCCAAATTCCAAATCACGGATAATCTTGACAAGCTTATCGTCTCGCTTTTGACTCTCGCCAATCCTTTCCACAAGAGTAGGTCTTATCGATAAGTTTGCCAACATCTCAGGTTCCTATCCACATCTAGGCCTGAAGTCAAACTCAGCCAAATACTCGAGACTCTTCCATTCCGAAAACATGGCTCCCAATCCTGCATGTCTTCGACTCAACGCATCTGCCACTGCGTTACCTTTTCCCGGAGTATAGGCTATACCAAAGTCATATGACGCTAAATACTCTAGCCACCGTTGCTGTCAAAGATTCAAATCCTTTTGAGAGAACAGATACTTCAACGACTTATGATCTGTAAACAACTCGAATCTAACTCCCAATAGATAATGTCTCCACATCTTCAAAGAAAATACAATCGCCGCTAACTCCAAATCATGTGTCGGATAATTCCTTTCATGCGGCTTCAGTCGTCGACTAGCATACGCACCAACTTTATCTTTCTGCATTAGCACTGCTCCAAGTCCAGTACCACACGCATCGGTGTAAACCACCATCTCATCATTCCCACTAGGAATAGTCAAAACAGGAGTACTTTTCAGTCGCTCTTTCAGGATTACGAAAGCTTGCTCACACTTATCATTCCATCTAAACACTTGATTCTTTTTCGTCAATCCTGTCAATGGTGCAGCTATCTTGGAAAAGTCTTTGATAAACCGACAATAATACCCTGCTAATCCAAGAAAACTTCTCACATCGGATGCATTCTTAGGTCTAACTCAATCCTGGATCGCTGCCACCATAGCGGGATCAACCGCTATCCCATTTCCAGAAATAACATGGCCCAAGAATCTCACTTTACTCCTCCAGAAGTGACATTTCGAAAACTTAGCCTTCAGCTGATGTTTCCGCAAGATTTCCAAAACAATCCTCAAGTGCGTCTTGTGTTCCTCCTCAGTTCTGGAATAAATCAGAATATCATCCACGAACACAAGCACGAACTTATTCAACTGATCTCTGAACACTCTATTCATAAGATCCACAAAATAAGTTCGTGCGTTAGTCAACCCAAACGGCATTACCAGCCACTCATAAAAATCGGATAGTGTCCTAAAAGCAGTCTTCGGCACACTATCCTTTGCCACTCTCAACTGGTGAAATCCCGTTGCCAAATCCATCTGAGAAAACACCTTAGCATCGTGAAGCTGATCAAACAAGTCATCTATTCTCGGCAATGGATACTTGTTCTTCTTAGTTACTTTATTCAGCTCACGATAATCCACACACAACCTCAACGATCCATCCACTTTGGTTGCGAACACAGCTGGTGCACCCCATTCGGACACACTACGCTGAATGAATCCTTTCTGCAAAAGGTCATCAACTTGCACCTTCAACTCTTGTTGCTCCCTAGGTGCCATCCGCCTAAGAGGCATCACAACAGGTCTGGCTCCCTCAACTAGATCGATACGAAACTCGATCTCCCTATGCGGCGGTAATCCTTTGACTTCGTCAAAGACATCCTCAAATCCATTCACAATAGGTACCGATGACAGTCCATCCCGTGGAACAACCAGCGAATACATGAAGCTCATGAAGACGCCTTCCTCATGCTTACATCGTATCACAACCTTTCACCCTTCCACATTCCCGACTGTCACCTCCAGCCTCTCGCAATCAATCCTTGCTGCATACTTCCTAAGCCAGTCCATACCCAAAATAATTCCGAACCCCGCAAAGTTCAGAACAAAACAATCACAAACAAAAGAGCAATCATGACTCGACACAACTAGACCACGGCATATCATACACAAACATGATGAACCCCCAACTGGATTAGTCACAACCAATGGCCTATCAATAATATCCGGTTCCAAACCTAACCGGCCCACAAGATCATCACAAACAAAAGAATGCGACGCTCCAGTATCAAACAACACTCTAACTGGAACACCACAAATGGAAAGAGTACTTTGAACCACCACACTCTTCCCTTTCTCTTCAGCAGTAAGAGCTTTTGAAAACGACGGTATAGCTCCCAAAGCATAAGCTTGCACAATCTGCCTGTCCTTCCTCGGTTCTGGACAATCTTTCCTGAAATGCCCTGGCTTGTCACAGTTGTGGCATTTCTCCGGTGCCTTTGGATTCCTACAATCCTTGGAGAGATGGCCCTTCTGCTAGCAATTATAGCAAGTCATTTCGCCCCTCGGCTTCTTCTGGCCATCCTTACCCTTCTGTTGTTGTTGCTTCCTCTTCTTGTTTCCACCATTCTGTGGCTTAAACCCTTCCTTGGTTACAGCAACAACAGAACTCTCCCTAGGAAACAAACTCTCATGCCTGAGAGCTTTCTCCACAAGCTTCTCAAATGGATCGTCCAGATGATCCACCAACTGTCTTCCAAGATAAGCATCCAAACCGGTCACAAACTTCTCATTCTTCTGATAGGGAGAATCAATATACGATCTGGCATACTTGGACAAAGCTTCAAACTCAGAAACATACTCAAGAACGGGTCTTCCACCTTGCTTGAGCTCCACAAACTTCTTAAACAAGACAGATTTCTGAGCCGTAGAAATGAACTTAGCTTCAAATCTAACTTGGAATTGCTCCCAAGTAATCTCTTCCTCTGGAGTATCAATGGTGATAGAATTCCACCAATCCGAAGCTCTCCCTTGAAGCTGTCTTGATGCAATCTTCCTCTTAGTTGCATCCTCGATTCCTAAATCACCAAAGATCCTTCTACAAGCGTCAATCCATCTCTGAACTTCTATGGTTGATTCAGTCCCCAAGAAAACTTTTCCTCCAAGAGAAGTATAGTCTTTACACAACTTAGCAAAATCCACTGGTCTTGGAGCTTGAACTTGAACTCCAACATCTACTGACTGTCCTGAAGTTGGTATCCTTCTCATGATCGAAGTCATCATAGCTTCGAACATTGCACCATAGTCAGTAGCTCCCCCAACAGCACGGTTTTCCCTAGCAGCTTGTCTCTCACTTCGACTCATCCTTAATATCTACAAAAAGGAATGATTTAGAACACCTTGAAAAACAACTGCATAAGGAGTTCAAATCCATCTAAACTACTATATATTATATATAGTAATCATCCATCACAATAAAATTACGTCTCTCTTACGTCGTTACGTCAGCGAGCATTGGCTAAAATCGATTAACCAAGGCTCTGATACCAAATGTGACGACCGCCTATGACTCCCGCACCAAAACAAGGAAATAATGCGCTGAAAGGCGTGCCAGGCAGCCATGGGTGACCGTCAAGGGTAGAATAAACATCGCAGAATCTATCGCATAACTCACAGCGCATGGATAAAATACAATAGAGAAATATATATATAGTGAAGCTTCATAATAGAATATCATCAAATAAGCATCTTAGAAGTTTGATACAATCATCAGAACAATCAATACATCAAAACCACCTACAAAGCACACAAAGTATATACAGCGGAAAGCCCAGTACATAATATAAAAAAGTATGCAAAAGCCTCCTGCTCGTCTTCGTCATCATCAGCGTAGATCTCCAAGAACAGCACCTGTCACCTGCTACCTAGTCTGCCCATCCCAACATGGATGAACAGCCCAAGATAATAAGAGGAGACATAAAACCTTGAGTCAGACAAAGTCTTAGCGAGCAGTAAATCAACTATTGAACATACCAAAAGAGCAAAAGGGATAAAAGGAATAGAAACCAAAGCATCCCACTCCGCCTCTTTCTACAGTGATAGCCCCCAGACACACACTAAGGAGAAGCAAGCATAACATGGCAGACAATTAAAGTAAAGCAATAATCATTCGAGTCAAGGTCGATGTTTTCCAAATACAAACCCCCAAGGCCTAGACCAAGATCAGATAAGCACTCGGAAAACACCGCTCTTGAGACCGAATGATGATACAACCAAACGTCCAAACATCCATGACTCTGGCTATCACTGTTATCATTGCCTTGATTTCACCGTTAGTTGAATGACCACCTGTCAAGGGCTAATGGTAACCCCGGTTCTAGACATAACTCCGCACGTCGTCGCAGCCCGTGCCTAGGAATTTTCGCAACTACCCAGAGTACTAGCACGTCGTCGCAGCCCGTGCTTGGAACGTCGTCGCAGCCCGTTCCAACGTACTCTTGCTTTGAGCATGCTAGAACCTTCAACAACGATGAGATCTCAGCCTCCTAGTCATCCTCCTCGGCGACTATTTCCATACTAGCTCAAGCGCCTCTCAAGCTAACCATTATCAACCAACTCGCATCGCATCATCGAGTTAACAACATTCTTGGGATGATCCCGTCTGGATTAAACCAAGGCTATCTCACATCATGCTTCGCTTTATCGCATCATAGCAAAGTCTCATCTCAACATCATGGCTTGTCTCATCGCATCATGGCAAAGTCCGATCTCAACATCATCTAATTCATACATATGAGCTTCAACATCCGCTTCATACGCCACAAGCAGCTTTCCTTATTCAAGATCCTTTCCACTTAGCTTTTGAATCACCATCGACCAACTTGTCCCAAGTCAACTACTAGCTAATTTGAAACAATCAAATCAAACATTAATCCAAGCAATCAATCATTCAAACAAGATCTAAATAAACAATTACAATGATAATGGCAATTTCGTAAATAAATGGGCATAGATCTAACATACATGAATCATGGATTTTTAGCATAGATCTAACAAATATAAATCATGGGTTTTGTCTCTACAACTTGATAAATGAACTTGCATAAGTAAACATCTTCATAAGTAATGGATCTATATTTGGATCTAAGGAAAAATGCATAAAATCACTATCTACAACACTCCAACAATCCACCAAACCAATATACTCCTTTGGGTCCGCGTGAGAGATAACCACCACTCACCGAATCACCCAAACACTTCAAAAACTAATCACTTCAGATCTGGACAGCAAGGATTCAAGCTTGATTCGTCGAAATCTCGCTCGAAACGATGGAATCTAGCTTCGTTGGATGAAGATCTTCAACTTTGGCTCTTGGATCTTCGATCTTGATCATCGGTCTTGGATGGATGTTAGAACTAGATTAGAGTGGAGAAAAGAAGATGAAGAAATGTTGTAGTCGAGCTCTCAAAATGGCAGCACTTCGTCGCTTCAAAAACCGGTGCCAAAAAGTGAGCCAAACCCCTCTATTTATAGGCTGAATTCCCCCCTGAGTCGTCCATCCATAAGTCATCGCCGACCCATCCTTGAGTCGCCCCCGACCTAAGACCCACGACCCAAAACTCCAACGACCTAACACGCACGCGGCCTAACGACTCAACAACCCCTACAACTCATCACCTAGCCGACCCAACAACTTAACTCGTGTACGACTCATAGCATACACGTCCTAAAACACAGGCCGACCTAACGACTCATCGACTCAACAACACTATACAACACATGACTCAGCGACTCAGCGAATCAGCGACTCAACAACACTATACGACTCAACGACCTAACTTATTTTCCTTAAGTCGTTCCATCCTATGAGTCGGTCCAATACATGAGTCGGTCACCTCTATGAGTCGGTTATCCTATGAGTCGCTCACTACCTTGACTCGATCCAAACCTTAAGCCGCTGCCTCTCTTAACTCGCTAACAACTATAAGTCGGCAACTACCACTCACTCCTATAAGTCGGCCAACCTATAAACCGTTGACCCCATGAGTCGGCCACCTACCCTAAGTCGCTCCATCCTCTAAGTCGGTCACGACTTAAGTTCCACACGACTTAACTTTAACACGACTTATCTCTAGAACGACTCAAGCTCCAAACGACTTAATGCAACTATTATACGATTTATCGACATGTAAAATACGGGTCGTTACACCCGTCTTCGACTTCCCATCGCTGAAGAGTGGTGCACCATGGTACAGTTCCGTTTCAAATCCATGAACGCATTTCTAAAGGTCGTACGGCACTGTTTCGCCATTTCGGACGGAAGTTGCACCTTGCACCGTGGATGTTCACCCTGTAGATATCGATTATTCGGACGGCCATAACTTCTGGCTCACTTAGAGTAACGGGAGCCATAACCTGTCAAAACGAAGGCCTCGATGAGTTCTATGGCTTTGACAGCTTTCAGCCGTCGACGGATAGATTAATGCCCAAAAAGGACAACCCGAATCTCAATCGGGTTTCGTAAGTTTTTTACCCTTCATTTTTTTGACACGTGGATTTTTACGATAAAATGGGATTACGGTTGCTGGTCTTCGACTTACCATCGCTGGAGAGTGGTGCACCATGGTAATGTTCCGTTTCAAATCCATGCACACATTTCTAATGGTCGTACGGCACTATTTCGCCATTTCGGACGGATGTTGCACCTTGCACCGTGGATGTTGCACCCTGTAGATACCGATTATTCGGAAGGCCATAACTTCTGGCTCGTTTAGAGTTACGGGAGCCATAACCTGTCAAAACGAAGGCCTTGATATATTCTACAGCTTTGATAGCTTTCATCCGTCAACGGATAGATTAATGCCCAAAAAGGACAACCCGAATCTCAATCGGGTCTCGTAAGTTTTTTACCCTTCGTTTTTTCGACACGTGGATTTTTACGGTAAAACGGGATTACGGTGGCTGGTCTTCGATTTACCATCGCTGGAGAGTGGTGCACCACGGTACTGTTCCGTTTCAAATCCATGCACGCATTTCTAAAAGTCGTACGGCACTGTTTCTCCATTTCGGACGGATGTTGCACCTTGCACCGTGGATGTTGCACCATGTAGATGTCAATTATTCGGATGGCCATAACTTCTGGCTCGTTTAGAGTTACGAGAGCCATAACCTGTCAAAACGAAGGCCTTGATGAGTTCTACGGCTTTGAAAGCTTTCAGCCGTCAACGGAAAGATTAATGCCCAAAAAGGATAACCCGAATCTCAATCGGGTCTCGTAAGTTTTTTACCCTTCGTTTTTCCGACACGTGGATTTTTACGGTAAAACGGGACTACCGTGGCCCGTCTTCGACTTCCCATCGCTGGAGAGTGGTGCACCATGGTACTATTCCGTTTCAAATCCATGCACGCATTTCGAAAAGTCGCACGGCACTATTTCGCCATTTCGGACGGATGTTGCACCTTGCACCGTGGATGTTGCACCCTGTAGATATCGATTATTCGGACGGCCATAACTTCTGGCTCGTTTAGGGTTACGGGAGCCATAACCTGTCAAAACGAAAGCCTCGACGAGTTCTACGGCTTTGACAGCTTTCAGCCATCAACGGATATATTAATGCCCAAAAAGGACAACCCGAATCTCAATTGGGTCTCGTAAGTTTTTTTCCCTTCGTTTTTTCGACACGTGGATTTTTACGGAAAAACGGGATTACCGTGGCTGGTCTTCGATTTACCATCGCTGGAGAGTGGTGCACCATGGTATTGTTCCATTTCAAATGCATGAACATATTTCTGAAAGTCGTACGACACTGTTTCGCCATTTCGGACGGATGTTGCACCTTGCACCGTGGATGTTGCACCCTGTAGATATCGATTATTCGGACGGCCATAACTTCTGGCTCGTTTAGAGTTACGGGAGCCATAACCTATCAAAACGATGGCCTCGATGATTTTTACGGTTTTGACAGCTTTCAGCCGTCAACGGATAGATTAATGCCCAAAACAGACATCCCGAATCTCAATCGGGTCTCGTAAGTTTTTTACCCTTCGTTTTTTCGACACGTGGATTTTTACGGTAAAACGGGATTACCGTGGCTGGTCTTCAATTTAACATAGCTGGAGAGTGGTGCATTATGATACTGTTCCGTTTCAAATGCATGCACGCATTTCGAAAAGTCGTACGGCACTGTTTCGCCATTTCGGACGGATGTTGCACCTTGCACCGTGGATGTTGCACCCTGTAGATATCGATTATTCGGACGGCTATAACTTCTGGCTCGTTTAGAGTTACGGGAGCCATAACCAGTCAAAACGAAGGCCTCGATGAGTTCTACGGCATTGACAGCTTTCAACCGTCAACGGATAGACTAATGCCCAAAAAGGACAACCCGAATCTCAATCGGGTCTCGTAAGTTTTTTACCCTTCGTTTTTTCGACACGTGGATTTTTGCGGTAAAACGGGATTACCGTGGCCCGTCTTCGACTTCCCATCGCTGGAGAGTGGTGCACCATGGTACTATTCCGCTTTAAATCCATGCACGCATTTCTAAAAGTCATACGACACTGTTTTGCCCTTTCGGACGGATGTTGCACCTTGCACCGTGGATGTTGCACCCTGTAGATGTCGATTATTCGGACGGCCATAACTTCTGGCTCGTTTAGAGTTACGGTAGCCATAACCTGTCAAAACAAAGGCCTTGATGAGTTCTATGGCTTTGACAGCTTTCAGCCGTCAACGGATAGATTAATTCCCTAAAAGGACAACCCGAATCTCAATCGGGTCTCGTAAGTTTTTTACCCTTCGTTTTTTCGACACGTGGATTTTTACGGTAAAACGGGATTACGGTGCCCCGTCTTCGACTTCCCATCGCTGAAGAGTGGTGCACCATGGTACTGTTCCATTTCAAATCCATGCACGCATTTGTAAAGGTCGTACGACACTGTTTCGCCATTTCGGACGGATGTTGCACCTTGCACCGTGGATGTTGCACCCTGTAGATATCGATTATTCGGACGGCCATAACTTCTGGCTCGTTTAGAGTTACGGGAGCCATATTCTGTCAAAACGAAGGCCTCGATAAGTTCTTCGTCTTTGAGAGCTTTCAGCCGTCAGCGGATAGATTAATGCACAAAAAGGACAACCCGAATCTCAATCGGGTCTCGTAAGTTTTTTACCCTTCGTTTTTTCGACACTTGGATTTTTGCGGTAAAACGGGATTACCGTGGCCCGTCTTCGACTTCCCATCGCTGGAGAGTGGTGCACCATGGTACTGTTCCGTTTCAAATCCATGCACGCATTTCGAAAAGTCGCACGGCACTGTTTCGCCATTTCGGACGGATGTTGCCCCTTGCACCGTGGATGTTGCACCATGTAGATGTCGATTATTCGGACGGCCATAACTTCTGGCTCGTTTAGAGTTACGGGATCCATAACCTGTCAAAATGAAGGTCTCGATGAGTTCTACGGCGTTGACCGCTTTCAGCCATCAACGTATAGATTAATGCCCAAAAAGGACAACCCGAATCTCAATCGGGTCTCGTAAGTTTTTTACCCTTCGTTTTTTCGACACGTGGATTTTTACGGCAAAACGGGATTACGGTGGCTGGTCTTCGATTTACCATCACTGGAGAGTGGTACACCATGGTACTGTTCCGTTTCAAATCCATGCATGCATTTCTAAAAGTCGTACGACACTGTTTCTCCATGTCGGATGGATTTTGCACCTTGCGCGGTGGATGTTGCACCCTGTAGACATCGATTATTCGGACGGCCATAACTTCTGGCTCGTTAAGAGTTACGGGAGCCATAAACTTTCAAAACGAAGGCCTCGATGAGTTGTGCGACTTTGACAGCTTTCAGCCTTCAAAGGATAGATTAATGCCCAAAAAGGACAACCGAATCTCAATCGGGTCTCGTAAGTTTTTTACCCTTCGTTTTTTCGACACGTGGATTTTTACGGTAAAACGGGATTTCCGTGGCCCGTCTGCGACTTCCCATCGCTGAAGAGTGATGCACCATGGTAGTGTCCCATTTCAAATCCATGCACGCATTTCTAAAAGTCGTACGGCACTGTTTCTCCATTTCGGACGGATGTTGCACCTTGCACCGTGGAAGTTGCACCCTGTAGATATCGATTATTCGGTCGGCCATAACTTCTGGCTCGTTTAGAGTTACGGGAGCCATAACCTGTCAAAAGGAAGGCCTCGATGAGTTATACGGCTTTAACGGCTTTCAGCCGTCAACGGATAGATTAATGCCCAAAAAGGACAACCCGAATCTCAATCGGGTCTCGTAAGTTTTTTACCCTTCGTTTTTTCGACACGTGGATTTTTACGGTAAAACGGGATTACGGTGGCTGGTCTTCGATTTACCATCGCTGGAGAGTGGTGCACCATGGTACTGTTCCGTTTCAAATCCATGCATGCATTTCTAAAAGTCGTACGACACTGTTTCGCCATTTCGGACGAATGTTGCACCTTGCACCGTGGATGTTGCACCCTACAGATATCGATTATTCGGACGACCATAACTTCTGGCTCGTTAAGAGTTACGGGAGCCATAACCTGTCAAAACGAAGGTCTCGATGAGTTCTACGGTTATGATAGCTTTCAGCCATCAACGGATAGATTAATACCCAAAAAGGACAACCCGAATATCAATCGGGTCTCGTAAGTTTTTTACCCTTCGTTTTTTCGACACGTGGATTTTTACGGTAAAACGGGATTACGGTGCCCCGTCTTCGACTTCCCATCGCTGAAGAGTGGTGCACCATGGTACTGTTCCGTTTCAAATCCATGCACGCATTTGTAAAGGTCGTACGGCACTGTTTCGCCATTTCGGACGGATGTTGCACCTTGCACCGTGGATGTTGCACCCTGTAGATATCGATTATTCGGACGGCCATAACTTCTGGCTCGTTTAGAGTTACGGGAGCCATATCCTGTCAAAACGAAGGCGTCGATAAGTTCTTTGTCTTTGACAGCTTTCAGCCGTCAACGGATAGATTAATGCCCAAAAAGGACAACCCGAATCTCAATCGGGTCTCGTAAGTTTTTTACCCTTCGTTTTTTCGACACGTGGATTTTTGCGGTAAAACGGGATTACCGTGGCCCGTCTTCGACTTCCTATCGCTGGAGAGTGGTGCACCATGGTACTATTCCGTTTCAAATCCATGCACGCATTTCGAAAAGTCGCACGGCACTGTTTCGCCATTTCGGACGGATGTTGCCCCTTGCACCGTGGATGTTGCACCATGTAGATGTCGATTATTCGGACGGCCATAACTTCTGGCTCGTTTAGAGTTACGGGATCCATAACCTGTCAAAATGAAGGTCTCGATGAGTTCTACGGCGTTGACAGCTTTCAGCCATCAACGTATAGATTAATGCCCAAAAAGGACAACCCGAATCTCAATCGGGTCTCGTAAGTTTTTTACCCTTCGTTTTTTCGACACGTGGATTTTTACGGTAAAACGTGATTACCGTGGCCCGTCTTCGACTTCCCATCGCTGAAGAGTGATGCACCATGGTAATGTTCCGGTTCAAATCCATGCACGCATTTCTAAAAGTCGTACGGCACTGTTTCTCCATTTCGGACGGATGTTGCACCTTGCACCGTGGATGTTGCATCCTGTAGATGTCGATTATTCGGACGGCCATAACTTCTGGCTCGTTCAGAGTTACGGGAGCCATAACCTGTCAAAATGAAGGCCTCAATGAGTTCTACAGTTTTGACAGCTTTCAGCCGTCAACGGATAGATTAATGCCCAAAAAGGACAACCCGAATCTCAATCGCGTCTCGTAAGTTTTTTACCCTTCGTTTTTTCGACACGTGGATTTTTACGGTAAAACGGGACTACCGTGGCCCGTCTTCGACTTCCCATCGCTGGAGAGTGGTGCACCAAGGTACTGTTCCGTTTCAAATCCATGCATGCATTTCTAAAAGTCATACGGCACTGTTTCGCCATTTCGGTCGGATGTTGCACCTTGCACCGTGGATGTTGCACCCTGTAGATATCGATTATTCGGACGGCCATAACTTCTGGCTCGTTTAGAGTTACGGGAGCCATAACCTGTCAAAACGAAGGCCTCGATGAGTTCTACGGTTTTGACGGCTTTCTGCCGTCAACGGATAGATTAATGCCCAAAAAGGACAATCCGAATCTCAATCGGGTCTCGTAAGATTTTTACCCTTCGTTTTTTCGACACGTAGATTTTTACGGCAAAACGGGATTACGGTGGCTGGTCTTCGATTTACCATCACTAGAGAGTGGTACACCATGGTACTGTTCCATTTCAAATCCACGCACGCATTTCTAAAAGTCGTACGACACTGTTTCTCCATGGCGGACGGATGTTGCACCTTGCACCGTGGATGTTGCACCCTATAGATATCGATTATTCGGACGGCCATAACTTCTGGCTCGTTAAGAGTTACGGGAGCCATAAACTTTCAAAACGAATGCCTCAATGAGTTGTGCGACTTTGACAGCTTTCAGCCTTCAAAGGATAGATTAATGCCCAAAAAGGACAACCGAATCTCAATCGGGTCTCGTAAGTTTTTTGCCCTTCGTTTTTTCGACACGTGGATTTTTACGGTAAAACGGGATACCGTGTCCCGTCTGCGACTTCCCATCGCTGAAGAGTGATGCACCATGGTAGTGTTCCGTTTCAAATCCATGCACGCATTTCTAAAAGTCGTACGACACTGTTTCTCCATTTCGGACGGATGTTGCACCTTGCACCGTGGAAGTTGCACCCTGTAAATATCGATTATTCGGACGGCCATAACTTCTGGCTCGTTTAGAGTTACGGGAGCCATAACCTGTCAAAAGGAAGGCCTCGATGAGTTATAAGGCTTTAACGGCTTTCAACCGTCAACGGATAGATTAATGCCCAAAAAGGACAACCCGAATCTCAATCGGGTCTCGCAAGTTTTTTACCCTTCGTTTTTTCGACACGTGGATTTTTACGGTCAAACGGGATTACGGTGGCTGGTCTTCGATTTACCATCGCTGGAGAGTGGTGCACCATGGTACTATTCCGTTTCAAATCCATGCACGCATTTCTAAAAGTCGTACGACACTGTTTCGCCATTTCGGACGAATGTTGCACCTTGCACCGTGGATGTTGCACCCTACAGATATCGATTATTCGGACGACCATAACTTCTGGCTCGTTAAGAGTTACGGGAGCCATAACCTGTCAAAACGAAGGTCCCGATGAGTTCTACGGTTATGATAGCTTTCAGCCATCAACGGATAGATTAATGCCCAAAAAGGACAACCCGAATATCAATCGGGTCTCGTAAGTTTTTTACCCTTCGTTTTTTCGACACGTGGATTTTTACGGTAAAACGGGATTACGGTGCCCCGTCTTCGACTTCCCATCGCTGAAGAGTGGTGCACCATGGTACTGTTCCATTTCAAATCCATGCACGCATTTGTAAAGGTCGTACGACACTGTTTCGCCATTTCGGACGGATGTTGCACCTTGCACCGTGGATGTTGCACCCTGTAGATATCGATTATTCGGACGGCCATAACTTCTGGCTCGTTTAGAGTTACGGGAGCCATATCCTGTCAAAACGAAGGCCTCGATAAGTTCTTCGTCTTTGACAGCTTTCAGCCGTCAGCGGATAGATTAATGCACAAAAAGGACAACCCGAATCTCAATCGGGTCTCGTAAGTTTTTTACCCTTCGTTTTTTCGACACTTGGATTTTTGCGGTAAAACGGGATTACCGTGGCCCGTCTTCGACTTCCCATCGCTGGAGAGTGGTGCACCATGGTACTGTTCCGTTTCAAATCCATGCACGCATTTCGAAAAGTCGCACGGCACTGTTTCGCCATTTCGGACGGATGTTGCCCCTTGCACCGTGGATGTTGCACCATGTAGATGTCGATTATTCGGACGGCCATAACTTCTGGCTCGTTTAGAGTTACGGGATCCATAACCTGTCAAAATGAAGGTCTCGATGAGTTCTACGGCGTTGACAGCTTTCAGCCATCAACGTATAGATTAATGCCCAAAAAGGACAACCCGAATCTCAATCGGGTCTCGTAAGTTTTTTACCCTTCGTTTTTTCGACACGTGGATTTTTACGGCAAAACGGGATTACGGTGGCTGGTCTTCGATTTACCATCACTGGAGAGTGGTACACCATGGTACTGTTCCGTTTCAAATCCATGCATGCATTTCTAAAAGTCGTACGACACTGTTTCTCCATGTCGGATGGATTTTGCACCTTGCGCGGTGGATGTTGCACCCTGTAGACATCGATTATTCGGACGGCCATAACTTCTGGCTCGTTAAGAGTTACGGGAGCCATAAACTTTCAAAACGAAGGCCTCGATGAGTTGTGCGACTTTGACAGCTTTCAGCCTTCAAAGGATAGATTAATGCCCAAAAAGGACAACCGAATCTCAATCGGGTCTCGTAAGTTTTTTACCCTTCGTTTTTTCGACACGTGGATTTTTACGGTAAAACGGGATTTCCGTGGCCCGTCTGCGACTTCCCATCGCTGAAGAGTGATGCACCATGGTAGTGTTCCATTTCAAATCCATGCACGCATTTCTAAAAGTCGCACGGCACTGTTTCGCCATTTCGGACGGATGAGTTCTACGGTTATGATAGCTTTCAGCCATCAACGGATAGATTAATGCCCAAAAAGGACAACCCGAATATCAATCGGGTCTCGTAAGTTTTTTACCCTTCGTTTTTTCGACACGTGGATTTTTACGGTAAAACGGGATTACGGTGCCCCGTCTTCGACTTCCCATCGCTGAAGAGTGGTGCACCATGGTACTGTTCCATTTCAAATCCATGCACGCATTTGTAAAGGTCGTACGACACTGTTTCGCCATTTCGGACGGATGTTGCACCTTGCACCGTGGATGTTGCACCCTGTAGATATCGATTATTCGGACGGCCATAACTTCTGGCTCGTTTAGAGTTACGGGAGCCATATCCTGTCAAAACGAAGGCCTCGATAAGTTCTTCGTCTTTGACAGCTTTCAGCCGTCAGCGGATAGATTAATGCACAAAAAGGACAACCCGAATCTCAATCGGGTCTCGTAAGTTTTTTACCCTTCGTTTTTTCGACACTTGGATTTTTGCGGTAAAACGGGATTACCGTGGCCCGTCTTCGACTTCCCATCGCTGGAGAGTGGTGCACCATGGTACTGTTCCGTTTCAAATCCATGCACGCATTTCGAAAAGTCGCACGGCACTGTTTCTCCATTTCGGACGGATGTTGCACCTTGCACCGTGGAAGTTGCACCCTGTAGATATCGATTATTCGGTCGGCCATAACTTCTGGCTCGTTTAGAGTTACGGGAGCCATAACCTGTCAAAAGGAAGGCCTCGATGAGTTATACGGCTTTAACGGCTTTCAGCCGTCAACGGATAGATTAATGCCCAAAAAGGACAACCCGAATCTCAATCGGGTCTCGTAAGTTTTTTACCCTTCGTTTTTTCGACACGTGGATTTTTACGGTAAAACGGGATTACGGTGGCTGGTCTTCGATTTACCATCGCTGGAGAGTAGTGCACCATGGTACTGTTCCGTTTCAAATCCATGCACGCATTTCTAAAAGTCGTACGACACTGTTTCGCCATTTCGGACGAATGTTGCACCTTGCACCGTGGATGTTGCACCCTACAGATATCGATTATTCGGACGACCATAACTTCTGGCTCGTTAAGAGTTACGGGAGCCATAACCTGTCAAAACGAAGGTCTCGATGAGTTCTACGGTTATGATAGCTTTCAACCATCAACGGATAGATTAATGCCCAAAAAGGACAACCCGAATATCAATCGGGTCTCGTAAGTTTTTTACCCTTCGTTTTTTCGACACGTGGATTTTTACGGTAAAACGGGATTACGGTGCCCCGTCTTCGACTTCCCATCGCTGAAGAGTGGTGCACCATGGTACTGTTCCATTTCAAATCCATGCACGCATTTGTAAAGGTCGTACGACACTGTTTCGCCATTTCGGACGGATGTTGCACCTTGCACCGTGGATGTTGCACCCTGTAGATATCGATTATTCGGACGGCCATAACTTCTGGCTCGTTTAGAGTTACGGGAGCCATATCCTGTCAAAACGAAGGCCTCGATAAGTTCTTCGTCTTTGACAGCTTTCAGCCGTCAGCGGATAGATTAATGCACAAAAAGGACAACCCGAATCTCAATCGGGTCTCGTAAGTTTTTTACCCTTCGTTTTTTCGACACGTGGATTTTTACGGTAAAACGGGATTACGGTGCCCCGTCTTCGACTTCCCATCGCTGAAGAGTGGTGCACCATGGTACTGTTCCGTTTCAAATCCATGCACGCATTTGTAAAGGTAGTACGGCACTGTTTCGCCATTTCGGACGGATGTTGCACCTTGCACCGTGGATGTTGCACCCTGTAGATATCGATTATTCGGACGGCCATAACTTCTGGCTCGTTTAGAGTCACGGGAGCCATAACCTGTCAAAATGAAGGCCTCGATGAGTTCTACGGTTTTGACTGCTTTCAGCCGTCAACGGATAGATTAATGCCCAAAAAGGACAACCCGAATCTCAATCGGGTCTCGTAAGTTTTTTACCCTTCGTTTTTTTAACACGTGGATTTTTAGGGTAAAACAGGATTACCGTGGCCCATCTTCGACTTCTCATTGCTGAAGTGTGGTGCACCATGGTACTGTTCCATTTCAAATCCATGCATGCATTTCTAAAAGTCGTACGACACTGTTTCGCCATTTCGGACGGATGTTGCACCTTGCACCATGGATGTTGCACCCTGTAGATATTGATTATTCGGACGGCCATAACTTCTGGCTCGTTTAGAGTTACGGGAGACATAACCTGTTAAAACGAAGGCATCGATGAGTTCTATGGCTTTGACAGCTTTCAGCCGTCAACGGATAGATTAACGCCCAAAAAGGACAACCCGAATCTCAATCGGGTCTCGTAAGTTTTTTACCCCTCGTTTTTTCGACACGTGGATTTTTACGGAAAAACGGGATTACGGTGGCTGCTCTTCGATTTACCATCGCTGGACAGTGGTGCACCATGGTACTGTTCCATTTCAAATCCATGCACGCATTTCTAAAAGTCGTACGGCACTGTTTCGCCATGTCGGACGGATGTTGCACCTTGCACCGTGGATGTTGCACCCTGTAGATATCGATTATTCGGACGGCCATAACTTCTGGCTCGTTAAGAGTTACGGGAGCCATAACCTGTCAAAACGAAGGCCTCGATGAGTTCTACGGCTTTGATGGCTTTCAGCCGTCAACGGATAGATTAATGCCCAAAAAGAAGTACCCGAATCTCAATCGGGTCTCGTAAGTTTTTTACCCTTCGTTTTTTCGACACGTGGATTTTTAAGGTAAAACGGGATTACCGTGGCCCGTCTTCGACTTCCCATCGCTGAAGAGTGATGCACCATGCAACTGTTCCATTTCAAATCCATGCACGCATTTCTAAAAGTCGTACGACACTGTTTCTCCATTTCGGACGGATGTTGCACCTTGCACCGTGGATGTTGCACCCTGTAGATATCGATTATTCGGACGGCCATAACTTCTGGCTCGTTTAGAGTTACGGGAGCCATAACCTGTCAAAACGAAGACCTCGATGAGTTCTACGGCTTTGACAGCTTTCAGCCGTCAACGGGTAGATTAATGGCCAAAAAGGACAACCCGAATCTCAATCGGGTCTCGTAAGTTTTTTACCCTTCGTTTTTTCGACACGTGGATTTTTACGGTAAAACGGGATTATGGTGGCTGGTCTTCGATTTACCATCGCTGGGGAATGGTGCACCATGGTACTGTTCCGTTTCAAATCCATGCACGCATTTCTAAAAGTCGTACGGCACTGTTTCGCCATGTCGGACGGATGTTGCACCTTGCACCGTGGATGTTGCACTCTGTAGATATCGATTATTCGGACGGCCATAACTTCTGGCTCGTTAAGAGTTACGGGAGACATAACCTGTCAAAACGAAGGCCTCGATGAGTTCTACGGCTTTGACAGCTTTCAGCCGTCAACGGATAGATTAATTCCCAAAAAGGAGAACCCGAATCTCAATCGGGTCTCGTAAGTTTTTTACCCTTCGTTTTTTCGACACGTGGATTTTTACTGTAAAACGGGATTACCGTGGCCCGTCTTCGACTTCCCATCGCTGAAGAGTGATGCACCATGGTACTGTTCCGTTTCAAATCCATGCACGCATTTCTAAAAGTCGTACGACACTGTTTCTCCATTTCGGACGGATGTTGCACCTTGCACCGTGGATGTTGCACCCTGTAGATATCGATTATTCGGACGGCCATAACTTCTGGCTCGTTTAGAGTTACGGGAGCCATAACCTGTCAAAACGAAGGCCTCGATGAGTTCTACGGTTTTGATAGCTTTCAGCCATCAACGGATAGATTAATGCCCAAAAAGGACAACCCGAATCTCAATCGGGTCTCGTAAGTTTTTTACCCTTCGTTTTTTTGACACGTGGATTTTTACGGTAAAACGGGATTACGGTGGCTGGTCTTCGATTTACCATCGCTGGAGAGTGGTGCATCATGGTACTATTCCGTTTCAAATCCATGCACGCATTTCCAAATGTCGTACGGCACTGTTTCGCCATTTCGGACGGATGTTGCACCTTGCACCGTGGATGTTGCACCCTGTAGATATCGATTATTCGGACGGCCATAACTTCTGGCTCGTTTAGAGTCACGGGAGCCATAACCTGTCAAAACGAAGGCCTCGATGAGTTCTACGGTTTTGATAGCTTTCAGCCATCAACGGATAGATTAATGCCCAAAAAGGACAACCCGAATCTCAATCGGGTCTCGTAAGTTTTTTACCCTTCGTTTTTTTGACACGTGGATTTTTACGGTAAAACGGGATTACCTTGGCCCATCTTCGACTTTGCATCGCTGAAGAATGGTGCACCATGGTACTGTTCCATTTCAAATCCATGCATGCTGTTATCCCAACTTTTGGCAAAACTGAGATACCCAAGATTTTCTAAAAATCGATGATTACTATTCATGAATATCAACCATACAGTACAGGATAACCATGGATATCGATGAATTTTGTCCGAGTCCGGATCGAGCCACAATTGATAGGACATGACAAGAGAGATCGTAGAAGTCCGCACCTCAAATTTCATGTCAATCCGTGGTCGTATGCTCAAGTTATGATGGATTCGAGTTGAAAAAGATGGACCTTGCTCGGTTCGAACCCATTACCCCTTCCCTAGTTCGAAACCATTAAGTTCGAACCCATCAGAGCAGGTACGCTGTTCGAATCCACCTGCATTCGAATCGATAGCACAGCCACTCCACACTCGAACCCATCATGTTCGAGTCCATCTAGTTCGCATCCATCGGCCTCGACTCCATTTACTTCGAATCCATCCCACGACCTTCCTTCGTATCCATCCAACTGAAGCCACTCCATATCCTTGCTTCGAATCGATGAGGAGCACCTTCACTTCGACTCCATCAAACAAGCCCTCGACAGCCATGCCTCGAATCCATTCCCTCGAGTCCATCAAAGAAGGGTCCCATGAATCCACGTAACCGAGGGAGCTCCAACTCCATTCCTTGCTTACCTTCTAATCCCCATGGAGAAGCAACTTCGAATCGATCCACAGTCATATATTTGAATCGATTCGAATGAAGACCGGTTCCATCGATTCGAAGATAGCGAACCTTCGAATCCATCACTAGAAGCCATCAAGGAAACGCGGCTACAAACTCGGACTCGACCCAATCAACTCGGCAAAAAACATGGATCGACTCGAAGAACGCGCGCCACGTCACAGAAGCATGGATTCGACCCTATGGGTTCGAAGTGATCGATTCGAACGAACCCATAGGATCGATTCGAACCAAACAGCGTACCGACGAACAATAATTCGAATCAATGATAACTCTTCGAACCAAGGGTCGAATCGATCCCAATGTGGGCCCGGATCTCCAGGTTTCGGCCATGTGGTCCCCCTCACGTGCCAGAAGCGGTCCACCTGACTTTCAGGAGAAATATCAGCCTCCTACGCCTATAAATAGAGCCCAGGCCATTCAGGAGAGGAGGGGATTTTCTCTTTGGCAAGATCAAGGCTCTGAAGCACCAAGATTCCACCAGGCTCTGCCTTGCATTCCATTACCATCATTATACTTGAATCTCAGAGCTGTAATCCATGGTAATCCGCTGTAATCAATTGTAATCACCGAAGAACATCAATAAAAAGAGAAAACCTTTGAAGTGGACGTAGGCCGGAGATAGCCGAACCACTATAAATCGTGTGCCCTAGTTTATAATTCCTGTTTTACTGTTTAGATCTGTGATTTGTGTTTGAATATTGCTGATTTATATTCCAACACTGGTGCTTTCAAACACTTGGGGTTTGTGACCAATTTTGGCGCGAACACTTTGGTGCTTTCACTGAGAAGGACTAGCACCCGCTACATCAGATTCAGAGTTCAGATTTAAGAGTTTAAAGACTTCCTATTCAAAAACAATGACTCGACAAACAAGACAAAGAGTTGATAGAAGCCAATAGGGAGGAAGCCAAGAAGCATCCTCAAGATCAGGAGAAGGACAAGCTTCCGTCTACATCACTAGAGACGAGATGGAAGCTATAGCTAATTCATTACGTGAAAGCATGATGAAGAGTCAACAGGAGATGCTGCAGAATTTCCTCGAACAGATGAGGGCGACGAACATGCAAAACCTTGGACCAACTACAACAGCTACGAGTGCGGGGCAAGGAATCAGGATTACAGAAGCTAATGAAGGTCAGGTTCAAGACCAGAATACAAGAGTTGAAGGTGGTCAACAAGGCCTTGGGGGCAGACCCTCAGGGTCCGATACTGGGAGACCAATAGACGGAGCTCAACAAGTTGGAGCCAATGCATATGCCAACGAGCCACCAGAAGAATACGTACCAGAATTCCCTTCAAGGCTCGGGGGGCAGGATAGGAACTTGACAAGGGGCCAACCCTAGACGAAGACGAGAGAATGATTGGCCTGATGCGAAGAATCATGAGAGGAGGATTGCCTAGCGGAGGGCTGGAAGAAGTTAGTCGGAGTCTGTTCACTCCGAATATCCGAAACGCAAGGAACCCTCCAAAATTCAAATTGCCAGCGCTAGAACCTTATGACGGGAGATCAGACCCGACCATGCATATTACTAGATATATCAGGCACATGGTAGTATTGGGGGCATCCGAGGAAGTGATGGCACGATGCTTCCCTCTATATTTATCAGATTTAGCTGCTCTATGGTTCAGACAACTGGAGACTGGATCGATAGAAACATGGAGCGAGCTTGTTGACTGCTTCATGAGACAGTTCAGGGTCCATGTGACGCGACCCAAGAGTGTAATGACTTTAGCTTCAATCAAACAAAGGACCGGAGAGTCCATAAAAGATTTCCTATTGAGATTCAATATGACAGTGACTTCTGTGGATCGCCCTGATCCATCAATGATTTTAATGGTGGCGGTGGCAGGAGTCGCGGAAGGCACCAAATTCAAAGATTCTCTAACTAAAGATCCACCGCAAGATCTTGGAGAATTCTTTCATAAAGCTGAGAAGTTCATCCGATTAGAAGAATCACGAGCCGAGAGTCGGGAAATAAATACCACGCGGAGCGAAGAAATCCCCAGAGAACAGCCTGTAGTAGACAAAGGAAAAAGGAAACAGGATGACAGACATGATGGTCCTAATAAACGGAAGAAATTCCGAGAACCAAGATTCAGGCAATACACGGATCTGACTGCAGGCCTAGAAAGAATCTACACTGAAACAAGGGGGCAACTCCCCTATCGAAAGCCACCTATAAGGGATCCCACCGAGCGGGAGCGCAGGACTGGGAAATTCTGCCTATTCCACGAGCTGGATGGGCACACTACAGATGAATGCCGCCACCTAAAGGATGAGGTGGAAGAACATACTAGAGGTGGTAGATTGCCACAATTTGTCAGAGAACGAGCAACGGCAGCAAGACCTGAACGACTACCGCCTCCACCTAACAGGAACGATCCTGGATCAGGATCACGACTCGTCATCAACTGATTGAAGATGGCAGAGGCCAAGTCCAGGATTTGGACTTTGGTCAAATAGTTTTATTTAGATTTGTTTTTAGAATAAACGGTAACTCCACTTACACATGTACGGGAACCGGAGAGATCCCTATGCATGCTTTGAGATGGAGATAAACCGATATGCCCGGAGAGGCAATCCTTAGCTTTTTTCTGATGTTTGAAATTGAACATCTAGAACTTGAATATTAAATGAATAAATTTGAACTTCTTGAAAAAAAACCTTTTGACCGGAGAGTCAAGGGATGAAAATTAAATACCAATATAAACATGATCGCTTTATGACCCTACCCGGAGAGGTGGGGTCCGTAGTGCAAGAAGTGAGTTGCTTCGCCGGAGAGCGACAGGATCGACTCACTTAAGCGTTGTTTCCCCTTCACCAGAGAATGACAGGATGGGATCCAGCAAGAGCCCGGAGAGGCTATGATCGGTCCCGAACGACCAAGACATCGCTTAATGTTCAGATACACTGAACCGGAGTGCAAGAAGTGAGTTGCTTCGTCGGAGAGCGACAGGATCAACTCACTTAAGCGCTGTTTCCCCTTCACAGGAGAGTGACAGGATGGGATCCAGCAAGAGCCCGGAGAGGCTATGATCGGTCTAGAACGACCATGACATTGCTATACGTCCTAACTGGGACCAGAGTGCAGGGGATAGAAGGCAACGCCAGAGTGCAATAGGATCTTTCTATTCAATCACTAAGTCTAGAATGGACTTAGTAAGGGTTCAGAGTAGCCATTAATAGTCCGGAGAGACTACGGAACTTCATGAATGCTGATTCGTCTTCGAACAGCCATAAACTTGATTGATAATACTGCAGCTATGAATGAAACATGAATTTATTACACTTGATTTGAGACCGTTCAAAACATACCTTTTACAAAAAGACATGTTTTGGGGGGCAAAGTGTTATCCCAACTTTTGGCAAAGTTGAGATACCCAAGATTTACTAAAAATCGATGATTACTATTCATGAATATCAACCATACATTGCAGGATAACCATGGATATCGATGAATTTTGTCCGAGTCCGGATCGGGTCACAATTGATAGGACATGACCAGAGAGATCGTAGAAGTCCGCACCTCAAATTTCAAGTCAATCCGAGGTCGTATGCTCAAGTTATGATGGATTCGAGTTGAGAAAGATGGACCTTGCTCGGTTCGAACCCATCACCCCTTCACTAGTTCGAAACCATTAAGTTCGAACCCATCAGAGCAGGCACGATGTTCGAATCCACCTGCGTTCGAATCGATAGCACAGCCACGCCACAATCGAACCCATCAGGTTCGAGTCCATCTAGTTCGCATCCATCGGCCTCGACTCCATTTACTTCGAATCCATCCCACGACCTTCCTTCGTATCCATCCAACTGAAGCCGCTCCATATCCTTGCTTCGAATCGATGAGGAGCACCTTCACTTCGACTCCATCAAACAAGCCCTCGACAGCCATGCCTCGAATCCATTCCCTCGAGTCCATCAAAGAAGGGTCCCATGAATCCACGTAACTGAGGGAGCTCCAACTCCATTCCTTGCTTACCTTTGAATCCCCATGGAGAAGCAACTTCGAATCGATCCACAGTCATATATTTGAATCGATTCGAATGAAGACCGGTTCCATCGATTCGAAGATAGCGAACCTTCGAATCCATCACTAGAAGCCATCAAGGAAACGCGGCTACAAACTCGGACTCGACCCAATCAACTCGGCGAAAAACATGGATCGACTCGATGAACGCGCGCAACGTCACAGAAGCATGGATTCGACCCTATAGGTTCGAAGTGATCGATTCGAACGAACCCATAGGATCGATTCGAACCAAACATCGTACCGAGGAACACTAATTCGAATCGATGATAAATCTCAATCCACTGATTCAAATCCCCTGAAATTTTTACAGGAGTTCGTCTACATGTCGGAGAATGTCCACGCCAAGTTTCATCACGATTGGACGATTTCTTGATCGATTCGAACCAAGGGTCGAATCGATCCCAATGTGGGCCCGGATCTCCAGGTTTCGGCCATGTGGGCCCCCTCACGTGCCAGAAGCGGTCCACCTTACTTTTAGGAGAAATATCAGCCTCCTACGCCTATAAATTGAGCCCCAGGTCATTCAGGAGAGGAGGGGATTTTCTCTTTGGCAAGATCAAGGCTCTGAAGCACCAAGATTCCACCAGGCTCTGCCTTGCATTCCATTACCATCATTATACTTGAATCGCAGAGATGTAATCCATGGCAATCCACTATAATCAATTGTAGTCACCGAAGAACATCAATAAAAAGAGAAAACCTTTGAAGTGGACGTAGGCCGGAGATAGCCGAACCACTATAAATCGTGTGTCCTAGTTTATAATTCCTATTTTGCTGTTTAGATCTTTGATTTGTGTTTGAATATTGCGGATTTATATTCCAACACTGGTGCTTTCACAACACTTGGGGTTTGTGACCAATTTTGTCGCGAACACACGCATTTCTAAAAGTCGTACGGCACTATTTCACCATTTCGGACGGATGTTGCACCTTGCACCGTGGATGTTGCACCCTGTAGATATCGATTATTCGGACGGCCATAAATTCTGGCTCGTTTAGAGTTACGGGAGCCATAACCTATCAAAACGAAGGCCTCGACGAGTTCTACGGCTTTGACAGCTTTCAGCCGTCAACGGATAGATTAATGCCCAAAAAGGACAACCCGAATCTCAATCGGGTCTCGTAAGTTTTTTACCCTTTGTTTTTTCGACACGTTGATTTTTACGGAAAAATGGGATTACAGTGGCTGGTCTTCGATTTACCATCACTGGAGAGTGGTGCACCATGGTACTGTTCCGTTTCAAATCCATGCACGCATTTCTAAAAGTCGTACGACACTGTTTCGCCATGTCGGACGGATGTTGCACCTTGCACCGTGGATGTTGCACCCTGTAGATATCGATTATTCGGACGGCCATAACTTCTGGCTCGTTAAGAGTTACGGGAGCCACAACCTGTCAAAACGAAGGCCTCGATGAGTTGTACGGCTTTGATAGCTTTCAGCCGTCAACGGATAGATTAATGCCCAAGAAGGACAACCGAATCTCAATCGGGTCTCGTAAGTTTTTTACCCTTCGTTTTTTCGACACATGGATTTTTACGGTAAAACGGCATTACCGTGGCCCGTCTTCGACTTTCCATCGCTGAAGAGTGATGCACCATGGTAGTGTTCCGTTTCTAATCCATGCACGCATTTCAAAAAGTCATACGGCACTGTTTCTCCATTTCGGACGGATGTTGCACCTTGCACCGTGGATGTTGCACCCTGTAGATATCGATTATTCGGACGGCCATAACTTCTGGCTCGTTTAGAGTTACAGGAGCCATATCCTGTCAAAACGAAGGCCTCGATGAGTTCTACAGCTTTGACGGCTTACAGCCGTCAACGGATAGATTAATGCCCAAAAAGGACAACCCGAATCTCAATCGGGTCTCGTAAGTTTTTTACCCTTCGTTTTTTCGACACGTGGATTTTTATGGTAAAACGGGATTACGGTGGCTGGTCTTCGATTTACCATCGCTGGAGAGTGGTGCACCATGGTACTGTTCCGTTTCAAATCCATGCATGCATTTCTAAAAGTCGTACGGCACTGTTTGGCCATTTCGGACGGATGTTGCACCTTGCACCGTGGATGTTGCACCCTGTAGATATCAATTATTCGGACGGCCATAACTTCTGGCACGTTTAGAGTTACGGGAGAAATAACCTGTCAAAACGAAGGCCTCAATGTGTTCTACGGTTATGATAGCTTTCAGCCATCAACGGATAGATTAATGCCCAAAAAGGACAACCCGAATCTCAATCGGGTCTCGTAAGTTTTTTACCCTTCGTTTTTTTGACACGTGGATTTTTACTGTAAAACGGGATTACGGTGGCTGGTCTTCGATTTACCATCGCTGGAGAGTGGTGCACCATGGTACTGTTCCGTTTCAAATCCGTGCATGCATTTCTAAAAGTCATACGGCACTGTTTCGCCATTTCGGACGGATGTTGCACCTTGCGCTGTGGATGTTGCACCCTGTAGATATCGATTATTCGGACGGCCATAACTTCTGGCTCGTTTTGACTTACGGGAGCCATAACCTGTCAAAACGAAGGCCTCGATGAGTTCTACGGTTTTGATAGCTTTCAGCTGTCAACGGATAGATTAATGCCCAAAAAGGACAACCCGAATCTCAATCGGGTCTCGTAAGTTTTTTACCCTTCGTTTTTTTGACACGTGGATTTTTACGGTAAAACGGGATTACCGTGGCCCATCTTCGACTTCTCATCACTGAAGAGTGGTTCTCCATGGTACTCTTCCGTTTCAAATCCATGCACGCATTTCTAAAAGTCGTACGTCACTATTTCGCCATTTCGGACGGATGTTGCACCTTGCACCGTGGATGTTGCACCCTGTAGATATCGATTATTCGGACGGCCATAACTTCTGGCTCGTTTAGAGTTACAGGAGGCATAACCTGTTAAAACGAAGGCCTCGATGAGTTCTACGGCTTTGACCGCTTTCAGCCGTCAACGGATAGATTAATGCCCAAAATGGACAACCCGAATCTCAATCGGGGCTCGTAAGTTTTTTACCCTTTGTTTTTTCGACACGTGGATTTTTACGGCAAAACGGGATTACGGTGGCTGGTCTTCGATTTACCATCACTGGAGAGTAGTGCACCATGGTACTGTTCCGTTTCAAATCCATGCACGCATTTCTAAAAGTCGTACGGCACAGTTTCGCCATGTCGGACGGATGTTGCACCTTGCACCGTGGATGTTGCACCCTATAGATATCGATTATTCGGACGGCCATAACTTCTGGCTCGTTAAGAGTTACGGGAGCCATAACCTGTCAAAATGAAGGCCTCGATGAGTTCTACGGCTTTGACAGCTTTCAGCCGTCAATGGATAGATTAATGCCCAAAAAGGACAACCCGAATCTCAATCGGGTCTCGTAAGTTTTTTACCCTTCGTTTTTTCGACACGTGGATTTTTACGGCAAAACGTGATTACCGTGGCCCATCTTCGACTTCCCATCGCTGAAGAATGACGCACCATGGTACTGTTCCGTTTCAAATCCATGCACGCATTTCTAAAAGTCGTACGGATGGCCATTTCGGACGGATGTTGCACCTTTCACCTTGAATGTTGCACCCTGTAGATATCGATTATTCGGACAGCCATAACTTCTGGCTCATTTAGAGTTACGGGAGCCATAACCTGTCAAAGCGAAGGCCTCGATGAGTTCTATAGCATTGACATCTTTCAGCCGTCAACGGATAGATTAATGCCCAAAAAGGACAGCCCGAATCTCAATCGGGTCTCATAAGTTTTTTACCCTTCGTTTTTTCGACACGTGGATTTTTACGGTAAAACGGGACTACCGTGGCTCGTCTTCGACTTCCCATCGCTGGAGAGTGGTGCATCATGGTACTGTTCCGTTTCAAATCCATGCACGCATTTCTAAAAGTCACACGGCACTGTTTCGCCATTTCGGACGGATGTTGCACCTTGCACCGTGGATGTTGCACCCTGTAGATATCGATTATTCGGACGGTCATAACTTCTGGCTCGTTTAGAGTTACCGGAGCCATAACCTGTCAAAACGAAGACCTCGATGAGTTCTACGGCTTCGACAGCTTTCAGCCGTCAACGGATAGATTAATGCCCAAAAAGGACAACCCGAATCTCAATCGGGCCTCGTAAGTTTTTTAACCTTCGTTTTTTTGACACGTGGATTTTTACGGTAAAACGGGATTACGGTGGCTGGTTTTCGATTTACCATCGCTGGGGAGTGCTGCACCATAGTACTGTTCCGTTTCAAATCCATGCACGCATTTCTAAAAGTCGTACGGCACTGTTTCGCCATTGCGGACGGAAGTTGCACCTTGCACCGTGGATGTTGCACCCTGTAGATATCGATTATTCGGACGGCCATAACTTCTGGCTCGTTTAGATTTACGGGAGCCATAACCTGTCAAAATGAAGGCCTCGATGAGTTCTACGGTTTTGACAGCTTTCAGCCGTCAACGGATAAATTAATGCCCAAAAAGGACAACCCGAATCTCAATCGGATCTCGTATGTTTTTTACCCTTTGTTTTTTTGACACGTGGATTTTTACGGCAAAACGGGATTACCGTGGCCGGTCTTCGATTTACCATCACTGAAGAGTGGTGCACCATGGTACTGTTCCGTTTCAAATCCATGCACGCGTTTCTAAACGCCGTACGGCACTATTTCTCCATTTCAGACGGATGTTGCACCTTGCACCGTGGATGTTGCACCCTGTAGATATCGATTATTCGGACGGCCATAACTTCTGGCTCGTTTAATGTTCGGGAGCCATAACCTGTCAAAACGAAGGCCTCAATGAGTTCTACGGCTTTGACAGCTTTCAGCCGTCAACGGATAGATTAATGCCCAAAAGGGACAACCCGAATCTCAATCGGGTCTCGTTAGTTTTTTACCCTTCGTTTTTTCGACACTTGGATTTTTACGGTAAAACAGGACTACCGTGGCCCGTCTTCGACTTCCCATCGCTGAAGAGTGGTGCACCATGGTACTGTTCCGTTTCGAATCCATGCACGCATTTCTAAAAGTCGTACGGCACTGTTTCGCTATTTCGGACGGATGTTGCACCTTGCACCGTGGATGTTGCACCCTGTAGATATCGATTATTCGGACGACCATAACTTCTGGTTCGTTTAGAGTTACGGGAGCCATAACCTATCAACACGAAGGCCTCGATGAGTTCTACGGGTTTGACAGCTTTCAGCCATCAACGGATAGATTAATGGCCATAAAGGACAACCCGAATCTCAATCGGGTCTCGTAAGTTTTTTACCCTTCGCTTTTTCGACACGTGGATTTTTACGGCAAAACGGGATTACGGTGACTGGTCTTCGATTTACCATCGCTGGAGAGTGTTGCACCATGGTACTATTCCGTTTCAAATCCATGCATGCTTTTCTAAAAGTCGTACGGTATTGTTTCGCCATGTCGGACGCATGTTGCACCTTGCACCGTGGATGTTGCACCCTGTAGATATCGGTTATTCGGACGACCATAACTTCTGGCACGTTAAGAGTTATGGGAGCCATAACCTGTCAAAACGAAGGCCTCGATGAGTTCTACGGCTTTGATAGCTTTCAGCTATCTACGGATAGATAAATGCCCAAAAAGGACAATCCGAATCTCAATCGGGTCTCGTAAGTTTTTTACCCTTCGTTTTTTCGACACGTGGATTTTTACGGTAAAACGGGATTACCGTGGCCCGTCTTCGACTTCCCATCGCTGAAGAGTGGTGCACCATGGTACTGTTCCGTTTCAAATCCATGCACGCATTTCTAAAAGTCGTACGACAATGTTTCGCCATTTCGGACGGATGTTGCACCTTGCACCGTGGATGTTGCACCCTGTAGATATCGATTATTCGGACGGCCATAACTTCTGGCTCGTTCAGAGTTACGGGAGCCATAACCAATCAAAATGAAGGCCTCGATGAGTTCTACGGCTTTGATAGCTTTCAGACATCAACGGATAGATTAATGCCTAAAAAGGACAGCCCGAATCTCAATCGGGTCTCGTAAGTTTTTTACCCTTCGTTTTTTCGACTCGTGGATTTTTACGGTAAAACGGGACTACCGTGGCTCGTCTTCGACTTCCCATCGCTGGAGAGTGGTGCATCATGGTACTGTTCCGTTTCAAATCCATGCACGTATTTCTAAAAGTCATACGGCACTGTTTCGCCATTTGGGACGGATGTTGCACCTTGCACCGTGGATGTTGCACCCTGTAGATACTGATTATTCGGACGGTCATAACTTCTGGCTCGTTTAGAGTTACCGGAGCCATAACCTGTCAAAACGAAGACCTCGATGAGTTCTACGGCTTCGACAGCTTTCAGCCGTCAACGGATAGATTAATGCCCAAAAAGGACAACCCGAATCTCAATCGGGCCTCGTAAGTTTTTTAACCTTCGTTTTTTTGACACGTGGATTTTTACGGTAAAACGGGATTACGGTGGCTGATTTTCGATTTACCATCGCTGGAGAGTGGTGCACCATGGTACTGTTCCGTTTCAAATCCATGCACGCATTTCTAAAAGTCGTACGGCACTGTTTCGCCATTTCGGACGGAAGTTGCACCTTGCACCGTGGATGTTGCACCCTGTAGATATCGATTATTCGGACGGCCATAACTTCTAGCTCATTTAGAGTGACGGGAGCCATAACCTGTCAAAATGAAGGCCTCGATGAGTTCTACAGTTTTGACAGCTTTCAGCCGTCAACGGATAGATTAATGCCCAAAAAGGACAACCCGAATCTCAATCGGGTCTCGTAAGTTTTTTACCCTTTGTTTTTTTGACACGTGGATTTTTACGGCAAAACGGGATTACCGTGGCTGGTCTTCGATTTACCATCACTGGAGAGTGGTGCACCATGGTACTGTTCCGTTTCAAATCCATGCACGCGTTTCTAAATGCCGTACGGCACTGTTTCTAAAATTTCGGACGGATGTTGCACCTTGCACCGTGGATGTTGCACCCTGTAGATATCGATTATTCGGACGGCCATAACTTCTGGCTCTTTTAGAGTTCGGGAGCCATAACCTGTCAAAACGAAGGCCTCGATGAGTTCTACGGCTTTGACAGCTTTCAGCCGTCAACGGATAGATTAATGCCCAAAAAGGACAACCCGAATCTCAATCGGGTCTCGTAAGTTTTTTACCCTTCGTTTTTTCGACACATGGATTTTTACGGTAAAACGGCATTACCGTGGCCCGTCTTCGACTTTCCATCGCTGAAGAGTGATGCACCATGGTAGTGTTCCGTTTCTAATCCATGCACGCATTTCTAAAAGTCGTACGGCACTGTTTCGCTATTTCAGACGGATGTTGCACCTTGCACCGTGGATGTTGCACCCTGTAGATATCGATTATTCGGACGGCCATAACTTCTGGCTCGTTTAGAGTTACGGGAGCCATAACCTGTCAACACGAAGGCCTCGATGAGTTCTACAGGTTTGATAGCTTTCAGCCATCAACGGATAGATTAAAGCCCAAAAAGGACAACCCGAATCTCAATCGGGTCTCGTAAGTTTTTTACCCTTCGTTTTTTCGACACGTGGATTTTTACGACAAAACGGGATTACGGTGACTGGTCTTCGATTTACCATCGCTGGAGAGTGTTGCACCATGGTACTGTTCCGTTTCAAATCCATGCATGCATTTCTAAAAGTCACACGGTATTGTTTCGCCATGTCGGACGCATGTTGCACCTTGCACCGTGGATGTTGCACCCTGTAGATATCCGTTATTCGGACGACCATAACTTCTGGCTCGTTAAGAGTTATAGGAGCCATAACCTGTCAAAACGAAGGCCTCGATGAGTTCTACGGCTTTGATAGCTTTCAGCTATCTACGGATAGATAAATGCCCAAAAAGGACAATCCGAATCTCAATCGGGTCTCGTAAGTTTTTACCCTTCGTTTTTTCGACACGTGGATTTTTACTGTAAAACGGGATTACCGTGGCCCGTCTTCGATTTCCCATCGCTGAAGAGTGGTGCACCATGGTACTGTTCCGTTTAAAATCCATGCACGCATTTCTAAAAGTCGTACGACAATGTTTCGCCATTTCGGACGGATGTTGCACCTTGCACCGTGGATGTTGCACCCTGTAGATATCGATTATTCGGACGGCCATAACTTCTGGCTCGTTCAGAGTTACGGGAGCCATAACCTATCAAAATGAAGGCCTCGATGAGTCCTACGGCTTTGACAGCTTTCAGACATCAACGGATAGATTAATGCCCAAAAAGGACAACCCTAATCTCAATCGGGTCTCGTAAGTTTTTTACCCTTCGTTTTTTCGACACTAGGATTTTTACGGTAAAACGGGATTACCGTGGCCCGTCTTCGACTTCCCATCGCTGGAGAGTGGTGCACCATGGTAATGTTCTGTTTCAAATACATGCATGCATTTCTAAACGTCATACGGCACTGTTTCGCCATTTCGGACGGATGTTGCACCTTGCATATTGGATGTTGCACCCTGTAGATATCGATTATTCGGACGGGCATAACTTCTGGCTCGTTTAGAGTTACGGGAACCATAACCTGTCAAAACGAAGGCCTCGATGAGTTCTACGGCTTTGACAGCTTTCAGCCATCAACAGATATATTAATTCCCAAAAAGGACAACCCGAATCTCAATCTAGTCTCGTAAATTTTTTACCCTTCGTTTTTTCGACACGTGGATTTTTACGGCAAAACGGGATTACCGTGGCTGGCCTTCGATTTATCATCGCTGGGGAGTGGTGCGTCATGGTACTTTTTCGTTTCAAATCCATGCACGCATTTCTAAAAGTCGTACGGCACTGTTTCGGCATTTCGGACGGATGTTGCACCTTGCACCGTGGATGTTGCACCCTGTAGATATCGATTATTCGGACGGCCATAACTTCTGGCTCGTTTACAGTTACGGGAGCCATAACCCGTCAAAACGAAGGCCTCGATGAGTTCTATGGCTTTGACAGCTTTCAGCCGTCAACGGATAGATTAATGCCCAAAAAGGACAACCCGAATCTCAATCGGGTCTCGTAAGTTTTTTACCCTTTGTTTTTTTGACACGTGGATTTTTACGGTAAAACGGGATTACCGTGGCCCGTCTTCGACTTCCCATCGCTGGAGAGTGGTGCACCATGGTACTGTTCCGTTTCAAATCCATGCACGCATTTCTAAAAGTCGTACGGCACTGTTTCGCCATTTCGGACGGATGTTGCACCTTGCACCATGGATGTTGCACCCTGTAGATATCGATTATTCGAACGGCCATAACTTCCGGCTCATTTAGAGTTACGGGAGCCATAACCTGTCAAAACGAAGACCTCGATGATTTGACAGCTTTCAGCCGTCAACGGATAGATTAATGCCCAAAAAAGACAACCCGAATCTCAATCGGGTCTCGTAGGTTTTTTACCCTTCGTTTTTTCGACACGTGGGTTTTTACGGTAAAACGGGATTACCGTGGCCCGTCTTCAACTTCCCATCGCTGGAGAGTGGTGCACCATGGTACTGTTCCGTTTCAAATCCATGCACCCATTTCTAAAAGTCGTACGACACTATTTCGCCATGTCGGACGGATGTTGCACCTTGCACCGTGGATGTTGCACCCTGTAGATATCGATTATTCGGACGGCCATAACTTCTGGCTCTTTAGAGGTACGGGAGCCATAACCTGTCAAAATGAAGGCCTCGATGAGTTCTATGGTTTTCACAGCTTTCAGCCGTCAACGGAAAGATTAATGCCCAAAAAGGACAACCCGAATCTCAATCGGGCCTAGTAAGTTTTTTACCCTTCGTTTTTTCGACACGTGGATTTTTACGGTAAAACGGGACTACCGTGGCCCGTCTTTGACTTCCCATCACTGACGAGTGATGCACCAAGGTACTGTTCCGTTTCAAATCCATGCACGCATTTCTAAAAGTCGTACGGCACTGTTTCGCCATTTCGGACGGATGTTTCACCTTTCACCGTGGATGTTGCACCCTATAGATATCGATTATTCGGACGGCCATAACTTCTGCCTCGTTTAGAGTTACGGGAGCCATAACCTGTCAAATCGAAGGCCTCGATGAGTTCTATGGCTTTGAAAGCTTTCAGTCGTCAACGGATAGATTAATACCCAAAAAGGACAACCCGAATCTCAATCGGGTCTCGTAAGTGTTTTACCCTTCGTTTTTTCGACACATGGATTTTTACGGCAAAATGGGATTACGGTGGCTGGTCTTCGATTTACCATCGCTAGAGAGTGGTGCACTATGGTACTGTTCCGTTTCAAATCCATGCACGCATTTCTAAAAGTCGTACGACACTATTTCGCCATGTCGGACGGATGTTGCACCTTGCACCGTGGATGTTGCACCCTGTAGATATCGATTATTCGGATGGCCATAACTTCTGGCTCGTTAAGAGGTACGGGAGCCATAACCTGTCAAAACGAAGGCCTCGATGAGTTCTACGGCTTTGATAGCTTTCAGCCGTCAATGGATAGATTAATGCCCAAAAAGGACAACCCGAATCTCAATCGGGTCTCGTAAGTTTTTTACCCTTTGTTTTTTCGACACGTGGATTTTTACGGTAAAGCGGGATTACCATGGCTGGTCTTCGATTTACCATCGCAGAAGAGTAGTGCACCATGGTACTGTTTCGTTTCAAATCCGTGCATGCATTTCTAAAAGTCGTACGGCACTGTTTCGCCATTTCGGACGGATGTTGCACCTTGCGCTGTGGATGTTGCACCTTGTAGATATCGATTATTCGGACGGCCATAACTTCTGGCTCGTTTAGATTTACGGGAGCCATAACCTGTCAAAACGAAGGCCTCAATGTGTTCTACGGTTATGACAGCTTTCAGCCATCAACGGATAGATTAATGCCCAAAAAGGACAACCCGAATCTCAATCGGGTCTCGTAAGTTTTTTACCCTTCATTTTTTTGACACGTGGATTTTTACAGTAAAACGGGATTACCGTGGCCCATCTTCGACTTCTCATCACTGAAGAGTGGTGCTCCATGGTACTCTTCCGTTTCAAATCCATGCATGCATTTCTAAAAGTCGTCGTCACTGTTTCGCCATTTCGGACGGATGTTGCACCTTGCACCGTGGATGTTGCACCCTGTAGATATCGATTATTCGGACGGCCATAACTCCTGGCTCGTTTAGAGTTACAGGAGCCATAACCTGTTAAAACGAAGGCATCGATGAGTTCTACGGCTTTGATAGCTTTCAGCCGTCAACGGATAGATTAATGCCCAAAAAGGACAACCCGAATCTCAATCGGGGCTCGTAAGTTTTTTACCCTTCGTTTTTTCGGCACGTGGATTTTTACGGCAAAACGGGATTACGTACTGTTCCGTTTCAAATCCATGCACGCATTTCTAAAAGTCGTACGGCACAGTTTCGCCATGTCGGACGGATGTTGCACCTTGCACCGTGGATGTTGCACCCTGTAGATATCGATCATTCGGACGGCCATAACTTCTGGCTCGTTAAGAGTTACGGGAGCCATAACCTGTCAAAATGAAGGCCTCGATGACTTCTACGGCTTTGACAGCTTTCAGCCGTCAACGGATAGATTAATGCCCAAAAAGGACAACCCGAATCTCAATCGGGTCTCCTAAGTTTTTTACCCTTCGTTTTTTCGACACGTGGATTTTTACGGTAAAACGGGATTACCGTGGCCCGTCTTCGACTTCCCATCGCTGAAGAATGATGCACCATGGTACTGTTCCGTTTCAAATCCATGCACGCATTTCTAAAAGTCGTACGACACTGTTTCTCCATTTCGGACGGATGTTGCACCTTGCACCGTGGATGTTGCACCCTGTAGATATCGATTATTCGGACAGCCATAACTTCTGGCTTATTTAGAGTTACGGGAGCCATAACCTGTCAAAACGAAGGCCTCGATGAGTTCTATAGCTTTGACATCTTTCAGCCGTCAACGGATAGATTAATGCCCAAAAAGGACAGCCCGAATCTCAATCGGGTCTCGTAAGTTTTTTACCCTTCGTTTTTTCGACACGTGGATTTTTACGGTAAAACGGGACTACCGTGGCTCGTCTTCGACTTCCCATCGCTGGAGAGTGGTGCATCATGGTACTGTTCCGTTTCAAATCCATGCACGCATTTCTAAAAGTCATACGGCACTGTTTCGCCATTTCGGACGGATGTTGCACCTTGCACCGTGGATGTTGCACCCTTTAGATATCGATTATTCGGACGGTCATAACTTCTGGCTCGTTTAGAGTTACCGGAGCCATAACCTGTCAAAACGAAGACCTCGATGAGTTCTACGGCTTCGACAGCTTTCAGCCGTCAACGGATAGATTAATGCCCAAAAAGGACAACCCGAATCTCAATCGGGCCTCGTAAGTTTTTTAACCTTCGTTTTTTTGACACGTGGATTTTTACGGTAAAACGGGATTACGGTGGCTGGTTTTTGATTTACCATCGCTGGAGAGTGGTACACCATGGTACTATTCCGTTTCAAATCCATGAACGCATTTCTAAAAGTCGTACGGCACTGTTTCGCCATTTCGGACGGAAGTTGCACCTTGCACCGGGGATGTTGCACCCTGTAGATATCGATTATTCGGACGGCCATAACTTCTGGCTCGTTTAGAGTTACGGGAGCCATAACCTGTCAAAATGAAGGCCTCGGTGAGTTATACGGTTCTGACAGCTTTCTGCTGTCAACGGATAGATTAATGCCCTAAAAGGACAACCCGAATCTCAATCGGGTCTCGTAAGTTTTTTACCCTTTGTTTTTTTGACACGTGGATTTTTACGGCAAAACGGGGTTACCGTGGCTTGTCTTCGATTTACCATCACTGGAGAGTGGTGCACCATGGTACTGTTCCGTTTCAAATCCATGCACGCGTTTCTAAAAGCCGTACGGCACTGTTTCTCCATTTCGGACGGATGTTGCACCTTGCACCGTGGATGTTGCACCCTGTAGATATCGATTATTCGGACGGCCATAACTTCTGGCTCGTTTAGAGTTCGGGAGCCATAACCTGTCAAAACGAAGGCCTCGATGAGTTCTACGTCTTGGACAGCTTTCAGCCGTCAATGGATAGATTAATGCCCAAAAAGGACAACCCGAATCTCAATCGGGTCTCGTTAGTTTTTTACCCTTCGTTTTTTCGACACTTGGATTTTTACGGTAAAACAGGACTACCGTGGCCCGTCTTCGACTTCCCATCGCTGAAGAGTGGTGCACCATGGTACTGTTCCGTTTCGAATCCATGCACGCATTTCTAAAAGTCGTACGGCACTTTTTCGCTATTTCGGACGGATGTTGCACCTTGCACCGTGGATGTTGCACCCTGTAGATATCGATTATTCGGACGGCCATAACTTCTGGCTCGTTTAGAGTTACGGAAGCCATAACCTGTCAACACGAAGGCCTCGATGAGTTCTACGGGTTTGACAGCTTTCAGCCATCAACGGATAGATTAATGCCCAAAAAGGACAACCCGAATCTCAATCGGGTCTCGTAAGTTTTTTACCCTTCGTTTTTTCGACACGTGGATTTTTACGGCAAAACGGGATTATGGTGACTGGTCTTCGATTTACCATCGCTGGAGAGTGTTGCACCATGGTACTGTTCCGTTTCAAATCCATGCATGCATTTCTAAAAGTCATACGGTATTGTTTCGCCATGTCGGACGCATGTTGCACCTTGACCGTGGATGTTGCACTCTGTAGATATCGGTTATTCGGACGACCATAACTTCTGCCTCGTTAAGAGTTATGGGAGCCATAACCTGTCAAAACGAAGGCCTCGATGAGTTCTACGGCTTTGATAGCTTTCAGCTATCTACGGATAGATAAATGCCCAAAAAGGACAATCCGAATCTCAATCTGGTCTCGTAAGTTTTTTAGCCTTCGTTTTTTCGACACGTGGATTTTTACGGTAAAACGGGATTACCGTGGCCCGTCTTCGACTTCCTATCGCTGAAGAGTGGTGCACCATGGTACTGTTCCGTTTCAAATCCATGCACGCATTTCTAAAAGTCGTACGACAATGTTTCGCCATTTCGGACTTATGTTGCACCTTGCACCGTGGATGTTGCACCCTGTAGATATCGATTATTCGGACGGCCTTAACTTCTGGCTCGTTCAGAGTTATGGGAGCCATAACCTGTCAAAACGAAGGCCTCGATGAGTTCTACGGGTTTGACAGCTTTCAGCCATCAACGGATAGATTAATGCCTAAAAAGGACAGCCCGAATCTCAATCGGGTCTCGTAAGTTTTTTACCCTTCGTTTTTTCGACACGTGGATTTTTACGGTAAAACGGGACTACCGTGGCTCGTCTTCGACTTCCCATCGCTGGAGAGTGGTGCATCATGGAACTGTTCCGTTTCAAATCCATGCACGCATTTCTAAAAGTCATACGGCACTGTTTCGCAATTTCGGACGGATGTTGCACCATGCACCGTGGATGTTGCACCCTGTAGATATCGATTATTCGGACGGTCATAACTTCTGGCTCGTTTAGAGTTACCGAAGCCATAACCTGTCAAAACGAAGACCTCGATGAGTTCTACGGCTTCGACAGCTTTCAGCCGTCAACGGATAGATTAATGCCCAAAAAGGACAACCCGAATCTCAATCGGGCCTCGTAAGTTTTTTAACCTTCGTTTTTTTGACACGTGGATTTTTCCGGTAAAACGGGATTACGGTGGCTGGTTTTCGATTTACCATCGCTGGAAAGTGGTGCACCATGGTACTGTTCCGTTTCAAATCCATGCACGCATTTCTAAAAGTCGTACGGCACTGTTTCGCCATTTCGGACGGAAGTTGCACCTTGCACCGTGGATGTTGCACCCTATAGATATCGATTATTCGGACGGCCATAACTTCTGGCTCGTTTAGAGTTACAGGAGCCATAACCTGTCAAAATGAAGGCCTCGATGATTTCTACGGTTTTGACAGCTTTCAGCCGTCAACGGATAGATTAATGCCTAAAAAGGACAACCCGAATCTCAATCGGGTCTCGTAAGTTTTTTACCCTTTGTTTTTTTGACACGTGGATTTTTACGGCAAAACGGGATTACCGTGGCTGGTCTTCGATTTACCATCACTAGAGAGTGGTACACCATGGTACTGTTCCGTTTCAAATCCATGCACGCGTTTCTAAAAGCCGTACGGCACTGTTTCTCCATTTCGGACGGATGTTGCACCTTGCACCGTGGATGTTGCACCATGTAGATATCGATTATTCGGACGGCTATAACTTCTGGCTCGTTTAGAGTTCGAGAGCCATAACCTGTCAAAACGAAGGCCTCGATGAGTTCTACGGCTTTGACAGCTTTCAGCCGTCAACGGATAGATTAATGCCCAAAAAGGACAACCCGAATCTCAATCGGGTCTCGTTAGTTTTTTACCCTTCGTTTTTTCGACACTTGGATTTTTGCGGTAAAACGGGACTACCGTGGCCCGTCTTCGACTTCCCATCGCTGAAGAGTGGTGCATCATGGTACTGTTCCGTTTCGAATCCATGCACGCATTTCTAAAAGTCGTACGACACTGTTTCGCTATTTCGGACGGATGTTGCACCTTGCACCGTGGATGTTGCACCCTATAGATATCGATTATTCGGACGGCCATAACTTCTGGCTCGTTTAGAGTTACGGGAGCCATAACCTGTCAACACGAAGGCCTCGATCAGTTCTACGGGTTTGACAGCTTTCATCCATCAATGGATAGATTAATGCCCAAAAAGGACAACCCGAATCTCAATCGGGTCTCGTAAGTTTTTTACCCTTCGTTTTTTCGACACGTGGATTTTTACGACAAAACGGGATTACGGTGACTGGTCTTCGATTTACCATCGCTGGAGACTGTTGCACCATGGTACTGTTCCGTTTCAAATCCATGCATGCATTTCTAAAAGTCATACGGTATTGTTTCGCCATGTCGGACGCATGTTGCACCTTGCACCGTGGATGTTGCACCCTGTAGATATCGGTTATTCGGACGACCATAACTTCTGGCTCGTTAAGAGTTATGGGAGCCATAACCTGTCGAAACGAAGGCCTCGATGAGTTCTACGGCTTTGATAGCTTTCAGCTATCTACGGATAGATAAATGCCCAAAAAGGACAATCCGAATCTCAATCGGGTCTCGTAAGTTTTTTACCCTTCGTTTTTTCGACACGTGGATTTTTACGGTAAAGCGGGATTACCGTGGCCCGTCTGCGATTTCCCATCGCTGAAGAGTGGTGCACCATGGTACTGTTCCGTTTCAAATCCATGCACGCATTTCTAAAAGTCGTACGACAATGTTTCGCCATTTCGAACGGATGTTGCACCTTGCACCGTGGATGTTGCACCCTGTAGATATCGATTATTCGGACGGCCATAATTTCTGGCTCGTTCAGAGTTACGGGAGCCATAACCTATCAAAATGAAGGCCTCGATGAGTTCTACGGCTTTGACAGCTTTCAGACATCAACGGATAGATTAATGCCCAAAAATGACAACCCGAATCTCAATCGGGTCTCGTAAGTTTTTTACCCTTCGTTTTTTCGACACTAGGATTTTTACGGTAAAACGGGATTACCGTGGCCCGTCTTCGACTTCCCATCACTGGAGAGTGGTGCACCACGGTAATGTTCTGTTTCAAATACATGCACGCATTTCTAAACGTCATACGGCACTGTTTCGCCATTTCGGACGGATGTTGCACCTTGCACAGTGGATGTTGCACCCTATAGATATCGATTATTCGGACGGGCATAACTTTTGGCTCGTTTAGAGTTACAGGCGCCATAACCTGTCAAAACGAAGGCCTCGATGAGTTCTACTGCTTTGACAGCTTTCAGCCATCAACGGATATATTAATTCCCAAAAAGGACAACCCGAATCTCAATCGAGTCTCGTAAGTTTTTTACCCTTCGTTTTTTCGACACGTGGATTTTTACGGCAAAACGGGATTACCGTGGCTGGTCTTCGATTTACCATCGCTGGAGAGAGGTGCACCATGGTACTATTCCTTTTCAAATCCATGCACGCATTTCTAAAAGCCGTACGGCACTGTTTCGCCATTTTGGACGGATGTTGCACCTTGCACGTGGATGTTGCACCCTATAGATATCGATTATTCGGACGGCTATAACTTCTGGCTCGTTTAGAGTTACGGGAGCCATAACCTGTCAAAACGAAGGCCTTGATGAGTTCTACGGCTTTGACCGCTTTCAGCCGTCAACGGATAGATTAATGCCCAAAAAGGACAACCCGAATCTCAATCGGTTCTCGTAAGGTTTTTACCCTTTGTTTTTTCGACTCGTGGATTTTTACGGTAAAACGAGATTACCGTGGCCCGTCTTCGACTTCCCATCGCTGGAGAGTGGTGCACCATGGTACTGTTCCGTTTCAAATCCATGCACACATTTCTAAAAGTCGTACGGCACTGTTTCGCCATTTCGGACGGATGTTGCACCTTGCACCATGGATGTTGCACCCTGTAGATATCGATTATTCGGACGGCCATAACTTCTGGCTCATTTAGAGTTACGGGAGCCATAACCTGTCAAAACGAAGACCTCGATGATTTGACAGCTTTCAGCCGTCAACGGATAGATTAATGCCCAAAAAAGACAACCCGAATCTCAATCGGGTCTCTTAAGTTTTTTACCCTTCGTTTTTTCGACACGTGGGTTTTTACGGTAAAACGGGATTACCGTGGCCCGTCTTCAACTTCCCATCACTGGAGAGTGGTGCACCATGGTACTGTTCCGTTTCAAATCCATGCACGCATTTCTAAAAGTCGTACGGCACTGTTTCGCCATGTCGGACGGATGTTGCACCTTGCACCATGGATGTTGCACCCTGTAGATATCGATTATTCGGACGGCCATAACTTCTGGCTCTTTAGAGGTACGGGAGCCATAACCTGTCAAAATGAAGGCCTCGATGAGTTCTATGGTTTTGACAGCTTTCAGCCATCAACGGAAAGATTAATGCCCAAAAAGGACAACCCGAATCTCAATCGGCTCTCGTAAGTTTTTTACCCTTCGTTTTTTCGACACGTGGATTTTTACGGTAAAACGGGACTACCGTGGCCCGTCTTTGACTTCCCATCGCTGAAGAGTGATGCACCATGGTACTGTTCCGTTTCAAATCCATGCACGCATTTCTAAAAGTCGTACGGCACTGTTTCGCCATTTCGGACGGATGTTTCACCTTGCACCATGGATGTTGCACCCTATAGATATCGATTATTCGGACGGCCATAACTTCTGGCTCGTTTAGAGTTACGGGAGCCATAACCTGTCAAATCGAAGGCCTCGATGAGTTCTATGGCTTTGAAATCTTTCATTCGTCAACGGATAGATTAATGCCCAAAAAGGACAACTCGAATCTCAATCGGGTCTTGTAAGTGTTTTACCCTTCGTTTTTTCGACACATGGATTTTTACGGCAAAATGGGATTACGGTGGCTGGTCTTCGATTTACCGTCGCAGTAGAGTGGTGCACTATGGTACTGTTCCGTTTCAAATCCATGCACACATTTCTAAAAGTCATACGACACTGTTTCGCCATGTCGGACGGATGTTGCACCCAGCACCGTGGATGTTGCACCCTGTAGATATCGATTATTCGGACGGCCATAACTTCTGGCTTGTTCAGAGTTACGGGAGCCATAACCTGTCAAAACGAAGGCCTCGATGAGTTCTATGGTTTTGACAGCTTTCAGCCATCAACGGAAAGATTAATGCCCAAAAAGGACAACCCGCATCTCAATCGGGTCTCGTAAGTTTTTTACCCTTCGTTTTTTCGACACTAGGATTTTAGGGTAAAACGGGATTACCGTGGCCCGTCTTCGACTTCCCATCGCTGGGGAGTGGTGCACCATGGTAATTTTCCGTTTCAAATCCATGAATGCATTTCTAAACGTCGTACGGCACTGTTTCGCCATTTCGGACGGATGTTGCACCTTGCATAGTGGATGTTGCACCCTGTAGATATCGATTATTCGGACGAGCATAACTTCTGGCTCGTTTAGAGTTAGGGAGCCATAACCTGTCAAAACGAAGGCCTCGATGAGTTCTACAGCTTTGACAGCTTTCAGCCATCAACGGATATATTAATGCCCAAAAAGGACAACCTGAATCTCAATCGAGTCTCGTAAGTTTTTTACCCTTCATTTTTTCGACACGTGGATTTTTACGGCAAAACGGGATTACCATGGCTGGTCTTCGATTTACCATCGCTGGAGAGTGGTGCACCATGGTACTATTCAATTTCAAATCCATGCACACATTTCTAAAAGCCGTACGGCACTGTTTCGCCATTTTGGACGGATGTTGCACCTTGCACGTGGATGTTGCGTCCTGTAGATATCGATTATTCGGACGGCTATAACTTCTGGCTCGTTTAGAGTTAAGGGAGGCATAACCTGTCAAAACGAAGGCCTCGATGAGTTCTACGGCTTTGACCGCTTTCAGCCGTCAACGGATAGATTAATGCCCAAAAAGAACAACCCGAATCTCAATCGGGTCTCGTAAGTTTTTTACCCTTTGTTTTTTCGACACGTGGATTTTTACGGTAAAACGGGATTACCGTGGCCCGTCTTCGACTTCCCATCGCTGGAGAGTGGTGCACCATGGTACTGTTCCGTTTCAAATCCGTGCACGCATTTCTAAAAGTCGTACGGCACTGTTTCGCCACTTCGGACGGATGTTGCACCTTGCACCATGGATGTTGCACCCTGTGGATATCGATTATTCGGACGGCCATAACTTCTGGCTCATTTAGAGTTACGGGAGCCATAACCTGTCAAAACGAAGACCTCGATGAGTTCTACGGCTTTGACACCTTTCAGCCGTCAACGGATAGATTAATGCCCAAAAAAGACAACCCGAATCTCAATCGGGTCTCGTAAGTTTTTTACCCTTCGTTTTTTCGACACGTAGATTTTTACGGTTAAACGGGATTACCGTGGCCCGTCTTCAACTTCCCATTGCTGGAGAGTGGTGCACCATGGTACTGTTCCGTTTCAAATCCATGCACAAATTTCTAAAAGTTGTACGGCACTGTTTCGCCATGTCGGACGGATGTTGCACCTTGCACCGTGGATGTTGCACCCTGTAGATATCGATTATTCGGACGGCCATAACTTCTGGCTCTTTAGAGGTACGGGAGCCATAACCTGTCAAAACGAAGGCCTCGATGAGTTCTATAGTTTTGACAGCTTTCAGCCGTCAACGGAAAGATTAATGCCCAAAAAGGACAACCCGAATCTCAATCGGGTCTCGTAAGTTTTTTACCCTTCGTTTTTTTGACACGTGGATTTTTACGGTAAAACGGGATTACGGTGGCTGGTCTTCGATTTACCATCGCTGGAGAGTGGTGCACCATGGTACTGTTCCATTTCAAATCCATGCACGCATTTCTAATGCTCGTACGGCACAGTTTCGCCATTTCGGACGGATGTTGCACCTTGCACCGTGGATGTTGCACCCTGTTGATATCGATTATTCAGACGGCTATAACTTTTGGCTCGTTTAGGGTTAAGGGAGCCATAACCTGTCAAAACGAAGGCCTCGATGATTTCTACGGCATTGACTGCTTTTAGCCGTCAACGGATAGGTTAATTTCCAAAAAGGACAACCCGAATCTCAATCGGGTCTTGTAAGTTTTTTACCCTTCGTTTTTTCGACACATGGATTTTTACGGTAAAACGGGATTACCGTGGCCCGTCTTCGACTTCCCATCGCTGGAGAGTGGTGCACCATGGTACGGTTCCGTTTCAAATCCATGCACGCATTTCTAAAAGTCGTACGGCACTGTTTCGCCATTTCGGACGGATGTTGCACCTTGCACCATGGATGTTGCACCCTGTAGATATCGATTATTCGGACGGCCATAACTTCTGGCTCTTTTAGAGTTACGGGAGCCATAACCGGTCAAAACGAAGGCCTCGATGAGTTCTATGGCTTTGAAAGCTTTTAGCCGTCAACGGATAGATTAATGCCCAAAAAGGAGAACCCGAATCTCAATCGGGTATCGTAAGTTTTTTACCCTTCGTTTTTTCGACACGTGGATTTTTACGGCAAAACGGTATTACCGTGGCTGGTCTTCGATTTACCATCGCTGGAGAGAGGTGCACCATGGTACTATTCCTTTTCAAATCCATGCACGCATTTCTAAAGCCGTACGGCACTGTTTCGCCATTTTGGACGGATGTTGCACCTTGCACGTGGATGTTGCACCCTGTAGATATCGATTTACCGTCGCAGTAGAGTGGTGCACTATGGTACTGTTCCGTTTCAAATCCATGCACACATTTCTAAAAGTCATACGACACTGTTTCGCCATGTCGGACGGATGTTGCACCCAGCACCGTGGATGTTGCACCCTGTAGATATCGATTATTCGGACGGCCATAACTTCTGGCTTGTTCAGAGTTACGGGAGCCATAACCTGTCAAAACGAAGGCCTCGATGAGTTCTACGGCTTTGACCGCTTTCAGCCGTCAACGGATAGATTAATGCCCAAAAAGGACAACCCGAATCTCAATCGGTTCTCGTAATGTTTTTACCCTTTGTTTTTTCGACACGTGGATTTTTACGGGAAAACGGGATTACCGTGGCCCGTCTTCGACTTCCCATCGCTGGAGAGTGGTGCACCATGGTACTGTTCCGTTTCAAATCCATGCACGCATTTCTAAAAGTCGTACGGCACTGTTTCGCCATTTAAGACGGATGTTGCACCTTGCACCATGGTTGTTGCACCCTGTAGATATCGATTATTCGGACGGCCATAACTTCTGGCTCATTTAGAGTTACGGGAGCCACAACCTGTCAAAACGAAGACCTCGATGAGTTGACAGCTTTCAGCCATCGACGGATAGATTAATGCCCAAAAAAGACAACCCAAATCTCAATCGGGTCTCGTAAGTTTTTTACCCTTCGTTTTTTCGACACGTGGGCTTTTACGGTAAAACGGGATTACCGTGGCCCGTCTTCAACTTCCCATCGCTGGAGAGTGGTGCACCATGGTACTGTTCCGTTTCAAATCCATGCACGCATTTCTAAAAGTCGTACGGCACTGTTTCGCCATGTCGGACGGATGTTGCACCTTGCACCATGGATGTTGCACCCTGTAGATATCGATTATTCGGACGGCCATAACTTCTGGCTCTTTAGAGGTACGGGAGCCATAACCTGTCAAAATGAAGGCCTCGATGAGTTCTATGGTTTTGACAGCTTTCAGCCGTCAACGGAAAGATTAATGCCCAAAAAGGATAACCCGAATCTCAATCGGCTCTCGTAAGTTTTTTACCCTTCGTTTTTTCGACACATGGATTTTTACGGTAAAACGGGACTACCGTGGCCCGTCTTTGACTTCCCATCGCTGAAGAGTGATGCACCATGGTATTGTTCCGTTTCAAATCCATGCACGCATTTCTAAAAGTCGTACGGCACTGTTTCGCCATTTCGGACGGATGTTTCACCTTGCACCATGGATGTTGCACCCTATAGATATCGATTATTCGGACGGCCATAACTTCTGGCTCGTTTAGAGTTACGGGAGCCATAACCTGTCAAATCGAAGGCCTCGATGAGTTCTATGGCTTTGAAAGCTTTCAGTCGTCAACGGATAGATTAATGCCCAAAAAGGACAACCCGAATCTCAATCGGGTCTCGTAAGTGTTTTACCCTTCGTTTTTTCGACACATGGATTTTTACGGCAAAATGGGATTACGGTGGCTGGTCTTCGATTTACCGTCGCAGTAGAGTGGTGCACTATGGTACAGTTCCGTTTCAAATCCATGCACACATTTCTAAAAGTCGTACGACACTGTTTCGCCATGTCGGACGGATGTTGCACCTAGCACCGTGGATGTTGCACCCTGTAGATATCGATTATTCGGACGGCCATAACTTCTGGCTTGTTCAGAGTTACGGGAGCCATAACCTGTCAAAACGAAGGCCTCGATGAGTTCTATGGTTTTGACAGCTTTCAGCCATCAACGGAAAGATTAATGCCCAAAAAGGACAACCCGCATCTCAATCGGGTCTCGTAAGTTTTTTACCCTTCGTTTTTTCGACACTAGGATTTTTTCGGTAAAACGGGATTACCGTGGCCCGTCTTCAACTTCCCATCGCTGGAGAGTGGTGCACCATGGTAATTTTCCGTTTCAAATCCATGCATGCATTTCTAAACGTCGTACGGCACTGTTTCGCCATTTCGGACGGATGTTGCACCTTTCACCGTGGATGTTGCACCCCGTAGATATCGATTATTCGGACGGCCATAACTTCTGGCTCGTTTAGAGTTACGCGAGCCATATCCTGTCAAAACGAAGGCCTCGATGAGTTCTTCGTCTTTGATAGCTTTCAGCCGTCAACGGATAGATTAATGCCCAAAAAGGAGAACCCGAATCTCAATCGGGTCTCGTAAGTTTTTTACCCTTTGTTTTTTCGACACGTGGATTTTTACGGTAAAACGGGATTACCGTGGCCCGTATTCGACTTCCCATCGCTGGAGAGTGGTGCACCATGGTACTGTTCCGTTTCGAATCCATGCACGCATTTCTAAAAGTCGTACGGCACTGTTTCGCCATTTCGGACGGATGTTGCACCTTGCACCATGGATGTTGCACCCTGTGGATATCGATTATTCGGACGGCCATAACTTCTGGCTCGTTTAGAATTACGGGAGCCATAACCTGTCAAAACGAAGACCTCGATGAGTTCTACGGCTTTGACAGCTTTCAGCCGTCAACGGATAGATTAATGCCCAAAAAAGACAACCCGAATCTCAATCGGGTCTCGTAAGTTTTTTACCCTTCGTTTTTTCGACACGTGGATTTTTACGATAAAACGGGATTACCGTGGCCCGTCTTCAACTTCCCATCGCTGGAGAGTGGTGCACCATGGTACTGTTCCGTTTCAAATCCATGCACAAATTTCTAAAAGTCGTACGGCACTGTTTCGCCATGTCGGACGGATGTTGCACCTTGTACCGTGGATGTTGCACCCTGTAGATATCGATTATTCGGACGGCCATAACTTCTGGCTCTTTAGAGGTACGGGAGCCATAACCTGTCAAAACGACGGCCTCGATGAGTTCTATGGTTTTGACAGCTTTCAGCCGTCAACGGAAAGATTAATGCCCAAAAAGGACAACCCGAATCTCAATCGGGTCTCGTAAGTTTTTTACCCTTCGTTTTTTTGACACGTGGATTTTTACGGTAAAACGGGATTACGGTGGCTGGTCTTCGATTTACCATCGCTGGAGAGTGGTGCACCATGGTACTGTTCCGTTTCAAATCCATGCACGCATTTCTAATGCTCGTACGGCACAGTTTCGCCATTTCGGACGGATGTTGCACCTTGCACCGTGGATGTTGCACCCTGTAGATATTGATTATTCGTACGGCTATAACTTCTGGCTCGTTTAGGGTTACGGGAGCCCTAACCTGTCAAATCGAAGGCCTCGATGAGTTCTATGGCTTTGAAAGCTTTTAGTCGTCAACGGATAGATTAATGCCCAAAAAGGACAACCCGAATCTCAATCGGGTCTCGTAAGTTTTTTACCCTTCGTTTTTTCGACACATGGATTTTTACGGCAAAATGGGATTACGGTGGCTGGTCTTCGATTTACCATCGCTGGAGCGTGGTGCACTATGGTATTGTTCCGTTTCAAATCCATGCACGCATTTCAAAAAGTCGTACGACACTGTTTCGCCATGTCGGACGGATGTTGCACCTTGCACCGTGGATGTTGCTCCCTGTAGATACCGATTATTCGGACGACCATAACTTCTGGCTCGTTAAGAGGTACGGGAGCCATAACCTGTCAAAACGAAGACCTCGATGAGTTCTACGGCTTTGACAGCTTTCAGCCATCAACGGATAGATTAATACCCAAAAAGGACAACCCGAATCTCAATCGGGTCTCGTAAGTTTTTTACCCTTTGTTTTTTTGACACGTGGATTTTTACGGTAAAACGGGACTACCGTGGCCCGTCTTCGACTTCCCATCGCTGAAGAGTGATGCACCATGGTACTGTTCCGTTTCAAATCCATGCACGCATTTCTAAAAGTCGTACGGCACTGTTTCTCCATTTCGGACGGGTGTTGCACCTTGCACCGCGGATGTTGCACCCTGTAGATATCGATTATTCGGACGGCCATAACTTCTGGCTCGTTTAGAGTTACTGGAGCCATAACCTGTCAAAACGAAGGTCTCGATGAGTTCTACGGCTTTGACAGCTTTCAGCCATCAACGGATAGATTAATTCCCAAAAAGGACAACCCGAATCTCAATCGGGTCTCGTAAGTTTTTTACCCTTCGTTTTTTCGACACGTGGATTTTTACGGTAAAACGGGATTACGGTGGCTGGTCTTCGATTTAACATCACTGGACAGTGGTGCACCATGGTACTGTTCCGTTTCAAATCCAAGTACGCGTTTCTAAAAGTCGTACGGCACTGTTTGGCCATTTCGGACGGATGTTGCACCTTGCACCGTGGATGTTGCATCCTGTAGATATCGATTATTCGGACGGCCATAACTTCTGGCTCGTTTAGAGTTACGGGAGGTATAACCTGTCAAAACGAAGGCCTCGATGAGTTCTACGGTTTTGATAGCTTTCAGCCATCAACGGATAGAATAATGCCAAAAAAGGACAACCCGAATCTCAATCGGGTCTCGTATGTTTTTTACCCTTCGTTTTTTCGACACGTGGATTTTTACGGCAAAACGGGATTATGGTGGCTGGTCTTCGATTTACCATCGCTGGAGAGTGGTGCACCATGGTACTATTCCATTTCAAATCCATGCACGCATTTCTAAAAGTCGTACGACAATGTTTCGCCATTTCGGACTTATGTTGCACCTTGCACCGTGGATGTTGCACCCTGTAGATATCGATTATTCGGACGGCCATAACTTCTCGCTCGTTTAGATTTACGGGAGCCATAACCTGTCAAAACGAAGGCCTCGATGAGTTCTACGGCTTTGACAGCTTTCAGCCGTCAACGGATAGATTAATGCCCAAAAAAGACAACCCGAATCTCAATCGGGTCTCGTAAGTTTTTTACCCTTCGTTTTTTCGACACGTGGATTTTTACGATAAAACGGGATTACCGTGGCCCGTCTTCAACTTCCCATCGCTGGAGAGTGGTGCACCATGGTACTGTTCCGTTTCAAATCCATGCACAAATTTCTAAAAGTCGTACGGCACTGTTTCGCCATGTCGGACGGATGTTGCACCTTGTACCGTGGATGTTGCACCCTGTAGATATCGATTATTCGGACGGCCATAACTTCTGGCTCTTTAGAGGTACGGGAGCCATAACCTGTCAAAACGACGGCCTCGATGAGTTCTATGGTTTTGACAGCTTTCAGCCGTCAACGGAAAGATTAATGCCCAAAAAGGACAACCCGAATCTCAATCGGGTCTCGTAAGTTTTTTACCCTTCGTTTTTTTGACACGTGGATTTTTACGGTAAAACGGGATTACGGTGGCTGGTCTTCGATTTACCATCGCTGGAGAGTGGTGCACCATGGTACTGTTCCGTTTCAAATCCATGCACGCATTTCTAATGCTCGTACGGCACAGTTTCGCCATTTCGGACGGATGTTGCACCTTGCACCGTGGATGTTGCACCCTGTAGATATTGATTATTCGTACGGCTATAACTTCTGGCTCGTTTAGGGTTACGGGAGCCCTAACCTGTCAAATCGAAGGCCTCGATGAGTTCTATGGCTTTGAAAGCTTTTAGTCGTCAACGGATAGATTAATGCCCAAAAAGGACAACCCGAATCTCAATCGGGTCTCGTAAGTTTTTTACCCTTCGTTTTTTCGACACATGGATTTTTACGGCAAAATGGGATTACGGTGGCTGGTCTTCGATTTACCATCGCTGGAGCGTGGTGCACTATGGTATTGTTCCGTTTCAAATCCATGCACGCATTTCAAAAAGTCGTACGACACTGTTTCGCCATGTCGGACGGATGTTGCACCTTGCACCGTGGATGTTGCTCCCTGTAGATACCGATTATTCGGACGACCATAACTTCTGGCTCGTTAAGAGGTACGGGAGCCATAACCTGTCAAAACGAAGACCTCGATGAGTTCTACGGCTTTGACAGCTTTCAGCCATCAACGGATAGATTAATACCCAAAAAGGACAACCCGAATCTCAATCGGGTCTCGTAAGTTTTTTACCCTTTGTTTTTTTGACACGTGGATTTTTACGGTAAAACGGGACTACCGTGGCCCGTCTTCGACTTCCCATCGCTGAAGAGTGATGCACCATGGTACTGTTCCGTTTCAAATCCATGCACGCATTTCTAAAAGTCGTACGGCACTGTTTCTCCATTTCGGACGGGTGTTGCACCTTGCACCGCGGATGTTGCACCCTGTAGATATCGATTATTCGGACGGCCATAACTTCTGGCTCGTTTAGAGTTACTGGAGCCATAACCTGTCAAAACGAAGGTCTCGATGAGTTCTACGGCTTTGACAGCTTTCAGCCATCAACGGATAGATTAATTCCCAAAAAGGACAACCCGAATCTCAATCGGGTCTCGTAAGTTTTTTACCCTTCGTTTTTTCGACACGTGGATTTTTACGGTAAAACGGGATTACGGTGGCTGGTCTTCGATTTAACATCACTGGACAGTGGTGCACCATGGTACTGTTCCGTTTCAAATCCAAGTACGCGTTTCTAAAAGTCGTACGGCACTGTTTGGCCATTTCGGACGGATGTTGCACCTTGCACCGTGGATGTTGCATCCTGTAGATATCGATTATTCGGACGGCCATAACTTCTGGCTCGTTTAGAGTTACGGGAGGTATAACCTGTCAAAACGAAGGCCTCGATGAGTTCTACGGTTTTGATAGCTTTCAGCCATCAACGGATAGAATAATGCCAAAAAAGGACAACCCGAATCTCAATCGGGTCTCGTATGTTTTTTACCCTTCGTTTTTTCGACACGTGGATTTTTACGGCAAAACGGGATTATGGTGGCTGGTCTTCGATTTACCATCGCTGGAGAGTGGTGCACCATGGTACTATTCCATTTCAAATCCATGCACGCATTTCTAAAAGTCGTACGACAATGTTTCGCCATTTCGGACTTATGTTGCACCTTGCACCGTGGATGTTGCACCCTGTAGATATCGATTATTCGGACGGCCATAACTTCTCGCTCGTTTAGATTTACGGGAGCCATAACCTGTCAAAACGAAGGCCTCGATGAGTTCTACGGCTTTGACAGCTTTCAGCCGTCAACGGATAGATTAATGCCCAAAAAAGACAACCCGAATCTCAATCGGGTCTCGTAAGTTTTTTACCCTTCGTTTTTTCGACACGTGGATTTTTACGATAAAACGGGATTACCGTGGCCCGTCTTCAACTTCCCATCGCTGGAGAGTGGTGCACCATGGTACTGTTCCGTTTCAAATCCATGCACAAATTTCTAAAAGTCGTACGGCACTGTTTCGCCATGTCGGACGGATGTTGCACCTTGTACCGTGGATGTTGCACCCTGTAGATATCGATTATTCGGACGGCCATAACTTCTGGCTCTTTAGAGGTACGGGAGCCATAACCTGTCAAAACGACGGCCTCGATGAGTTCTATGGTTTTGACAGCTTTCAGCCGTCAACGGAAAGATTAATGCCCAAAAAGGACAACCCGAATCTCAATCGGGTCTCGTAAGTTTTTTACCCTTCGTTTTTTTGACACGTGGATTTTTACGGTAAAACGGGATTACGGTGGCTGGTCTTCGATTTACCATCGCTGGAGAGTGGTGCACCATGGTACTGTTCCGTTTCAAATCCATGCACGCATTTCTAATGCTCGTACGGCACAGTTTCGCCATTTCGGACGGATGTTGCACCTTGCACCGTGGATGTTGCACCCTGTAGATATTGATTATTCGTACGGCTATAACTTCTGGCTCGTTTAGGGTTACGGGAGCCCTAACCTGTCAAATCGAAGGCCTCGATGAGTTCTATGGCTTTGAAAGCTTTTAGTCGTCAACGGATAGATTAATGCCCAAAAAGGACAACCCGAATCTCAATCGGGTCTCGTAAGTTTTTTACCCTTCGTTTTTTCGACACATGGATTTTTACGGCAAAATGGGATTACGGTGGCTGGTCTTCGATTTACCATCGCTGGAGCGTGGTGCACTATGGTATTGTTCCGTTTCAAATCCATGCACGCATTTCAAAAAGTCGTACGACACTGTTTCGCCATGTCGGACGGATGTTGCACCTTGCACCGTGGATGTTGCTCCCTGTAGATACCGATTATTCGGACGACCATAACTTCTGGCTCGTTAAGAGGTACGGGAGCCATAACCTGTCAAAACGAAGACCTCGATGAGTTCTACGGCTTTGACAGCTTTCAGCCATCAACGGATAGATTAATACCCAAAAAGGACAACCCGAATCTCAATCGGGTCTCGTAAGTTTTTTACCCTTTGTTTTTTTGACACGTGGATTTTTACGGTAAAACGGGACTACCGTGGCCCGTCTTCGACTTCCCATCGCTGAAGAGTGATGCACCATGGTACTGTTCCGTTTCAAATCCATGCACGCATTTCTAAAAGTCGTACGGCACTGTTTCTCCATTTCGGACGGGTGTTGCACCTTGCACCGCGGATGTTGCACCCTGTAGATATCGATTATTCGGACGGCCATAACTTCTGGCTCGTTTAGAGTTACTGGAGCCATAACCTGTCAAAACGAAGGTCTCGATGAGTTCTACGGCTTTGACAGCTTTCAGCCATCAACGGATAGATTAATTCCCAAAAAGGACAACCCGAATCTCAATCGGGTCTCGTAAGTTTTTTACCCTTCGTTTTTTCGACACGTGGATTTTTACGGTAAAACGGGATTACGGTGGCTGGTCTTCGATTTAACATCACTGGACAGTGGTGCACCATGGTACTGTTCCGTTTCAAATCCAAGTACGCGTTTCTAAAAGTCGTACGGCACTGTTTGGCCATTTCGGACGGATGTTGCACCTTGCACCGTGGATGTTGCATCCTGTAGATATCGATTATTCGGACGGCCATAACTTCTGGCTCGTTTAGAGTTACGGGAGGTATAACCTGTCAAAACGAAGGCCTCGATGAGTTCTACGGTTTTGATAGCTTTCAGCCATCAACGGATAGAATAATGCCAAAAAAGGACAACCCGAATCTCAATCGGGTCTCGTATGTTTTTTACCCTTCGTTTTTTCGACACGTGGATTTTTACGGCAAAACGGGATTATGGTGGCTGGTCTTCGATTTACCATCGCTGGAGAGTGGTGCACCATGGTACTATTCCATTTCAAATCCATGCACGCATTTCTAAAAGCCGTACGGCACTGTTTCGCCATGTCGGACGGATGTTGCACCTTGCACCGTGGATGTTGCACCCTGTAGATATCGATTATTCGGACGGCCATAACTTCTGGCTCGTTAAGAGTTACGGGAGCCATAACCTGTCAAAACGAAGGCCTCGATGAGTTCTACGGCTTTGTCAGCTTTCGTCCGTCAACAGATAGATTAATGCCCAAAAAGGACAACCCGAATCTCAATCGGGTCTCGTAAGTTTTTTACCCTTCGTTTTTTCGACACGTGGATTTTTACGGTAAAACGGGATTACCGTGGCCCGTCTTCGACTTCCCATCGCAGAAGAGTGACGCACCATGGTACTGTTCCGTTTCAAATCCATGCACGCATTTCTAAAAGCCGTACGGCACAGTTTCTCCATTTCGGACGGATGTTGCACCATGCACCGTGGATGTTGCACCCTGTAGATATCGATTATTCGGACGGCCATAACTTCTGGCTCGTTTAAAGTTCGGGAGCCATAACCTGTCAAAACGAAGGCCTCGATGAGTTCTACGGCTTTGACACCTTTCAGCCGTCAACGGATAGATTAATGCCCAAAAAGGACAACCCGAATCTCAATCGGGTCTCATAAATTTTTTACCCTTCGTTTTTTCGACACGTGGATTTTTACGGTAAAACTGGACTACCGTGGCCCGTCTTCGACTTCCCATCGCTGGAGAGTGGTGCACCATGGTACTGTTCCATTTCAAATCCATGCACGCATTTCTAAAAGTCATACGGCACTGTTTCGCCATTTCGGACGGATGTTGCACCTTGCACCGTGGATGTTGCACCCTGTAGATATCGATTATTCGGACGGCCATAACTTCTGGCTCGTTTAGAGTTACGGGAGCCATAACCTGTCAAAACGAAGGCCTCGATGAGTTCTACGGCTTCAACAGCTTTCAGCCATTAACGGATAGATTAATGTTCAAAAAGGACAACCCGAATCTCAATCGGGTCTCGTAAGTTTTTTACCCTTCGTTTTTTCGACACGTGGATTTTTACGGTAAAACGGGATTACGGTGGCTGGTCTTCGATTTACCATCGCTGGAGAGTGGTGCACCATGGTACTGTTCCGTTTCAAATCCATGCATGCATTTCTAAAAGTCGTACGACACTGTTTCGCCATTTCGGACGGATGTTGCACCTTGCACCGTGGATGTTGCAACCTGTAGATATCGATTATTCGGACGGCCATAACTTCTGGCTCGTTAAGAGTTACGGGAGCCATAACCTGTCAAAACGAAGGCCTCGATGAGTTCTACGGCTTCGACAGCTTTCAGCCATTAACGGATAGATTAATGTTCAAAAAGGACAACCCGAATCTCAATCGGGTCTCGTAAGTTTTTTACCCTTCGTTTTTTCGACACGTGGATTTTTGCGACAATACGAGATTACGGTGGCTGGTCCTCGATTTACCATCACTAGATAGTGGTGCACCATGGTACTGTTCTGTTTGAAATCCATGCACGCATTTCTAAAAGTCGTACGGCACTGTTTCGCCATTTCGGACGGATGTTGCACCTTGCACCGTGGATGTTGCACCCTGTAGATATCGATTATTCGGACGGCCATAACTTCTGGCTCGTTTAGAGTTACTGGAGCCATAACCTGTCAAAACGAAGGTCTCGATGAGTTCTACGGCTTTGACAGCTTTCAGCCATCAACGGATAGATTAATTCCCAAAAGGACAACCCGAATCTAAACCGGGTCTCGTAAGTTTTTTACCCTTCGTTTTTTCGACACGTGGATTTTTACGGTAAAACGGGATTACGGTGGCTGGTCTTCGATTTAATATCGCTGGACAGTGGTTCACCATGGTACTGTTCCGTTTCAAATCCAAGTACGCGTTTCTAAAAGTCGTACGGCACTGTTTCGCCATTTCGGATGGATGTTGCACCTTGCACCGTGGATGTTGCATTCTGTAGATATCGATTATTCGGACGGCCATAACTTCTGGCTCGTTTAGAGTTACGGGAGGTATAACCTGTCAAAACGAAGGCCTCGATGAGTTCTACGGTTTTGATAGCTTTCAGCCATCAACGGATAGAATAATGACCAAAAAGGACAATCCGAATCTCAATCGGGTCTCGTAAGTTTTTTACCCTTCGTTTTTTCGACACGTGGATTTTTACGGCAAAACGGGATTATGTTGGCTGGTCTTCGATTTACCATCGCTGGAGAGTGGTGCACCATGGTACTATTCCATTTCAAATCCATGCACGCATTTCTAAAAGCCGTACGGTACTGTTTCGCCATGTCGGACGGATGTTGCACCTTGCACCGTGGATGTTGCACCCTGTAGATATCGATTATTCGGACGGCCATAACTTCTGGCTCGTTAAGAGTTACGGGAGCCATAACCTGTCAAAACGAAGGCCTCGATGAGTTCTATGGCATTGTCAGCTTTCATCCGTCAACGGATAGATTAATGCCCAAAAAGGACAACCCGAACCTCAATCGGGTCTCGTAAGTTTTTTACCCTTCGTTTTTTCGACACGTGGATTTTTACGGTAAAACGGGATTACCGTGGCCCGTCTTCGACTTCCCATCGCCAAAGAGTGATGCAACATGGTACTGTTCCATTTCAAATCCATGCACGCATTTCTAAAAGCCGTACGGCACAGTTTCTCCATTTCGGACGGATGTTGCACCTTGCACCGTGGATGTTGCACCCTGTAGATATCGATTATTCGGACGGCCATAACTTCTGGCTCGTTTAAAGTTCGGGAGCCATAACCTGTCAAAACGAAGGCCTCGATGAGTTCTACGGCTTTGACACCTTTCAGCCCTCAACGGATAGATTAATGCCCAAAAAGGACAACCCGAATCTCAATCGGGTCTCGTAAATTTTTTACCCTTCGTTTTTTCGACACGTGGATTTTTACGGTAAAACGGGACTACCGTGGCCCGTCTTCGACTTCCCATCGCTGGAGAGTGGTGCACCATGGTACTGTTCCGTTTCAAATCCATGCACGCATTTCTAAAAGTCGTACGGCACTGTTTTGCCATTTCGGACGGATGTTGCACCTTGCACCGTGGATGTTGCACCCTGTAGATATCGATTATTCGAACGGCCATAACTTCTGGCTCGGTTATAGTTACGGGAGCCATAACCTGTCAAAACGAAGGCCTCAATGAGTTCTAAGGTTTTGACAGCTTTCAGCCGTCAACGGATAGATTAATGCCCAAAAAGGACAACCCGAATCTCAATCGGGTCTCGTAAGTTTTTTACCTTCGTTTTTTTGACACGTGGATTTTTACGGTAAAACGGGATTACCTTGGCCCGTCTTGACTTTCCATCGCTGAAGAGTGGTGCACCATGGTACTGTTCCGTTTTAAATCCATGCACGCATTTCTAAAAGTCGTACGACACTGTTTCGCCATTTCGGACGGATGTTGCACCTTGCACCGTGGATGTTGCACCCTGTAGATATCGATTATTCGGACGGCCATAACTTCTGGCTCGTTAAGAGTTACAGGAGCCATAACCTGTCAAAACGAAGGCCTCGATGAGTTCTACGGCTTTGACAGCTTTCAGCCATTAATGGACAGATTAATGTTCAAAAAGGACAAACCGAATCTCAATCGGGTCTCGTAAGTTTTTTACCCTTCGTTTTTTCGACACGTGGATTTTTGCGGCAATACGGGATTACGGTGGCTGGTCTTCGATTTACCATCACTAGAGAGTGGTGCACCATGGTACTGTTCTGTTTCAAATCCATGCACGCATTTCTAAAAGTCGTACGGCACTGTTTCGCCATGTCGGACGGATGTTGCACCTTGCACCGTGGTTGTTGCACCCTGTAGATATCGATTATTCGGACGGCCATAACTTCTGGCTCGTTTAGACTTCGGGAGCCATAACCTGTCAAAACGAAGGCCTTGATGAGTTTTACGGCTTTGACAGCGTTCAGCCGTCAACGGATAGATTAATGCCCAAAAAGGACAACCCGAATCTCAATCGGGTCTCGTAAGTTTTTTACCCTTCGTTTTTTCGACACGTGGATTTTTACGGTAAAACGGGACTACCATGGCCCGTCTATGACTTCCCATCGCTGGAGAGTGGCGCACCATGGTACTTTTCCGTTTCAAATCCATGCACGCATTTCTTAAAGTCATACGGCACTGTTTCTCCATTTCGGACGGATGTTGCACCTTGCACCGTGGATGTTGCACCCTGTAGATATCGATTATTCGGACGGCCATAACTTCTGGCTCGTTTAGATTTATGGGAGCCATAACCTGTCAAAACGAAGACCTCGACGAGTTTTACGGCTTTGACCGCTTTCAGCCGTCAAAGGATAGATTAATGCCCAAAAAAGACAACCCGAATCTCAATCGGGTCTCGTAAGTTTTTTACCCTTTGTTTTTTCGACACGTGGATTTTTACGGTAAAACGGGACTACCGTGGCCCGTCTTCGACTTCCCATCGCTGGAGAGTGGTGCACCATGGTACTGTTCCGTTTCAAATCCATGCACGCATTCCTAAAAGTCGTACGGCACTGTTTCGCCATGTCGGACGGATGTTGCACCTTGCACCGTGGATGTTGCACCCTGTAGTTATCGATTATTCGGACGGCCATAACTTCTGGCTCTTTAGAGGTACGGGAGCCATAACCTGTCAAAATGAAGGCCTCGATGTGTTCTATGGTTTTGACAGCATTCAGCCGTCAACGGAAAGACTAATGCCCAAAAAGGACAAACCGAATCTCAATCGGGTCTCGTAAGTTTTTTACCCTTCGTTTTTTCGACACGTGGATTTTTACGGTAAAACGGGACTACCGTGGCCCGTCTTCGACTTCCCATCGCTGAAGAGTGATGCACCATGGTACTGTTCCGTTTCATATCCATGCACGCATTTCTAAAAGTCGTACGACACTGTTTCGCCATTTCGGACGGATGTTTCACCTTGCACCGTGGAAGTTGCACCCTGTAGATATCGATTATTCGGACGGCCATAACTTCTGGCTCGTTTAGAGTTACGGGAGCCATAACCTGTCAAATCGAAGGCCTCGATGAGTTCTATGGCTTTGAAAGATTTTAGTCGTCAAAGGATAGATTAATGCCCAAAAAGGACAACCCGAATCTCAATCGGGTCTCGTAAGTTTTTTACCCTTCGTTTTTTCGACACATGGATTTTTACGGCAAAATGGGATTACGGTGGATGGTCTTCGATTTACCATCGCTGGAGAGTGGTGCACTATGGTATTGTTCTGTTTCAAATCCATGCACGCATTTCTAAAAGTCGTACGACACTGTTTCGCCATGTCGGACGGATGTTGCACCTTGCACCGTGGATGTTGCTCCCTGTAGATATCGATTATTCGGACGACCATAACTTCTGGCTCGTTAAGACGTACGGGAGCCATAACCTGTCAAAACGAAGGCCTCGATGAGTTCTACGGCTTTGACAGCTTTCAGCCATCAACGGATAGATTAATGCCCAAAAAGGACAACCCGAATCTCAATCGGGTCTCGTAAGTTTTTTACCCTTTGTTTTTTTGACACGTGGATTTTTACGGTGAAACGGGACTACCGTGGCCCGTCTTCGACTTCCCATCGCTGAAGAGTGATGCACCATGGTACTGTTCCGTTTCAAATCCACGCACGCATTTCTAAAAGTCGTACGGCACTGTTTCTCCATTTCGGACGGGTATTGCACCTTGCACCGTGGATGTTGCACCCTGTAGATATCTATTATTCGGACGGCCATAACTTCTGGCTCGTTTAGAGTTACTGGAGCCATAACCTGTCAAAACGAAGGTCTCGATGAGTTCTACGGCTTTGACAGCTTTCAGCCATCAATGGATAGATTAATTCCCAAAAGGGACAACACGAATCTCAATCGGGTCTCGTAAGTTTTTTACCCTTCGTTTTTTCGACACATGGATTTTTACGGTAAAACGGGATTACGGTGGCTGGTCTTCGATTTAACATCGCTGGAGAGTGGTGCACCATGGTACTGTTCTATTTCAAATCCAAGTATGCATTTCTAAAAGTCGTACGGCACTGTTTCGCCATTTCGGACGGATGTTGCACCTTGCACCGTGGATGTTGCACCCTGTAGATATCGATTATTCAGACGGCCATAACTTCTGGCTCGTTTAGAGTTATGGGAGGTATAACCTGTCAAAACGAAGGCCTCGATGAGTTCTACGGTTTTGATAGCTTTCAGCCGTCAATGGATAGATTAATGCCCAAAAAGGACAACCTGAATCTCAATCGGGTCTCGTAAGTTTTTTACCCTTCGTTTTTTCGACACGTGGATTTTTACGGCAAAACGGGATTACGGTGGCTGGTCTTCGATTTACCATCGCTGGAGAGTGGTGCATCATGGTAGTATTCCATTTCAATTCCATGCACGCATTTCTGAAAGCCGTTCGGCACTGTTTTGCCATGTCGGACGGATGTTGCACCTTGCACCGTGGATGTTGCACCCTGTAGATATCGATTATTCGGACGGCCATAACTTCTGGCTCGTTAAGAGTTACGGGAGCCATAACCTGTCAAAACGAAGGCCTCGATGAGTTCTACAGCTTTGTCAGCTTTCAGCCGTCAACGGATAGATTAATGCCCAAAAAGGACAACCCGAATCTCAATCAGGTCTCGTAAGTTTTTCACCCTTCGTTTTTTCGACACGAGGATTTTTACGGTAAAACGGGATTACCGTGGCCCATCTTCGACTTCCCATCGCCGAAGAGTGATGCACCATGGTACTGTTCCGTTTCAAATTCATGCACGCATTTCTAAAAGCCGTACGTCACAGTTTCTCCATTTCGGACGGATGTTGCACCTTGCACCGTGGATGTTGCACCCTGTAGATATCGATTATTCGGATGGCCATAACTTCTGGCTCGTTTAAAGTTCGGGAGCCATATCCTGTCAAAACGAAGGCCTCGATGAGTTCTACGGCTTTGACAGCTTTCAGCCATCAACGGATAGATTAATGCCCAAAAAGGACAACCCGAATCTTAATCGGGTCTCATAAATTTTTTACCCTTCGTTTTTTCGACACGTGGATTTTTACGGTAAAACGGGACTACCGTGTCCCGTGTTCGACTTCCCATCGCTGGAGAGTGGTGCACCATGGTACTGTTCCGTTTCAAATCCATGCACGCATTTCAAAAAGTCATACGGCACTGTTTCGCCATTTCGGACGGATGTTGCACCTTGCACCGTGGATGTTGCACCCTGTAGATATCGATTATTCGGACGGCCATAACTTCTGGCACGTTTAGAGTTACGGGAGCCATAACCTGTCAAAACGAAGACCTCGATGAGTTCTACAGCTTTGACTGCTTTCAGCCGTTAACAGATAAATTAATGCCCAAAAAGGACAACCTGAATCTCAATCGGGTCTCGTAAGTTTTTTACCCTTCGTTTTTTCGACACGTGGATTTTTACGGTAAAACGGGATAACGGTGGCTGGTCTTCGATTTACCATCGCTGGAGAGTGGTGCACCATGGTACTGTTCCGTTTCAAATCCATGCATGCATTTCTAAAAGTCGTACGGCACTGTTTTGCCATTTCGGACGGATGTTGCACCTTGCACCGTGGATGTTGCACCCTGTAGATATCGATTATTCGAACGACCATAACTTCTGGCTCGTTTATAGTTACGGGAGCCATAACCTGTCAAACCGAAGGCCTCAATGAGTTCTACTGTTTTGACAGCTTTCAGCCGTCAACGGATAGATTAATGCCCAAAAAGGACAACCCGAATCTCAATCGGGTCTCGTAAGTTTTTTACCCTTCGTTTTTTTGACACGTGGATTTTTACGGTAAAACGGGATTACCGTGGCCCGTCTTGACTTTCCATCGCTGAAGAGTGGTGCACCATGGTACTCTTCCGTTTTAAATCCATGCACTCATTTCTAAAAGTCGTACGACACTGTTTCGCCATTTCGGACGGATGTTGCACCTTGCACCGTGGATGTTGCACCCTGTAGATATCGATTATTCGGACGGCCATAACTTCTGGCTCGTTAAGAGTTACGGGAGCCATATCCTGTCAAAACGAAGGCCTCGATGAGTTCTACGGCTTTGACAGCTTTCAGCCATCAACGGATAGATTAATGTTCAAAAAGGACAACCCGAATCTCAATCGGGTCTCGTAAGTTTTTTACCCTTCGTTTTTTCGACACGTGGATTTTTGCGGCAATACGGGATTACGGTGGCTGGTCTTCGATTTACCATCACTGGAGAGTGGTGCACCATGGTACTGTTCTGTTTCAAATCTATGCACGCATTTCTAAAAGTCGTACGGCACTATTTCGCCATGTCGGACGGATGTTGCACCTTGCACCGTGGTTGTTGCACCTTGTAGATATCGATTATTCAGACGGCCATAACTTCTGGCTCGTTTAGAGTTCGGGAGCCATAACCTATCAAAACGAAGGCCTTGATGAGTTTTACAGCTTTGACAGCTTTCAGCCGTCAACGGATAGATTAATGCCCAAAAAGGACAACCCGAATCTCAATCGGGTCTCGTAAGTTTTTTACCCTTCGTTTTTTCGACACGTGGATTTTTACTGTAAAACGGGACTACCATGGCCCGTCTATGACTTCCCATCGCTGGAGAGTGGTGCACCATGGTACTTTTCCGTTTCAAATCCATGCACGCATTTCTTAATGTCATACGGCACTGTTTCTCCATTTCGGACGGATGTTGCACCTTGCACCGTGGATGTTGCACCCTGTAGATATCGATTATTCGGACGGCCATAACTTCTGGCTCGTTTAGAGTTACGGGAGCCATAACCTGTCAAAATGAAGACCTCGACGAGTTCTACGGTTTTGACAGCTTTCAGCCTTCAAAGGATAGATTAATGCCCAAAAAAGACAACCCGAATCTCAATCGGGTCTCGTAAGTTTTTTACCCTTTGTTTTTTCGACACGTGGATTTTTACGGTAAAACGGGATTACCGTGGCCCGTCTTCAACTTCCCATCGCTGGAGAGTGGTGCACCATGGTACTGTTCCGTTTCAAATCCATGCACGCATTTCTAAAAGTCGTACGGCACTGTTTCGCCATGTCGGACGGATGTTGCACCTTGCACCGTGGATGTTGCACCCTGTAGATATCGATTATTCGGACGGCCATAACTTCTGGCTCTTTAGAGGTACGGGAGCCATAACCTGTCAAAACGAAGGCCTTGATGAGTTTTACTGCTTTGACAGCTTTCAGCCGTCAACGGATAGATTAATGCCCAAAAAGGACAACCCGAATCTCAATCGGGTCTCGTAAGTTTTTTACCCTTCGTTTTTTCGACACGTGGATTTTTACTGTAAAACGGGACTACCATGGCCCGTCTATGACTTCCCATCGCTGGAGAGTGGTGCACCATGGTACTTTTCCGTTTCAAATCCATGCACGCATTTCTTAATGTCATACGGCACTGTTTCTCCATTTCGGACGGATGTTGCACCTTGCACCGTGGATGTTGCACCCTGTAGATATCGATTATTCGGACGGCCATAACTTCTGGCTCGTTTAGAGTTACGGGAGCCATAACCTGTCAAAATGAAGACCTCGACGAGTTCTACGGTTTTGACAGCTTTCAGCCTTCAAAGGATAGATTAATGCCCAAAAAAGACAACCCGAATCTCAACCGGGTCTCGTAAGTTTTTTACCCTTTGTTTTTCCGACACGTGGATTTTTACGGTAAAACGGGATTACCGTGGCCCGTCTTCAACTTTCCATCGCTGGAGAGTGGTGCACCATGGTACTGTTCCGTTTCAAATCCATGCACGCATTTCTAAAAGTCGTACGGCACTGTTTCGCCATGTCGGACGGATGTTGCACCTTGCACCGTGGATGTTGCACCCTGTAGATATCGATTATTCGGACGGCCATAACTTCTGGCTCTTTAGAGGTACGGGAGCCATAACCTGTCAAAACGAAGGCCTTGATGAGTTTTACTGCTTTGACAGCTTTCAGCCGTCAACGGATAGATTAATGCCCAAAAAGGACAACCCGAATCTCAATCGGGTCTCGTAAGTTTTTTACCCTTCGTTTTTTCGACACGTGGATTTTTACTGTAAAACGGGACTACCATGGCCCGTCTATGACTTCCCATCGCTGGAGAGTGGTGCACCATGGTACTTTTCCGTTTCAAATCCATGCACGCATTTCTTAATGTCATACGGCACTGTTTCTCCATTTCGGACGGATGTTGCACCTTGCACCGTGGATGTTGCACCCTGTAGATATCGATTATTCGGACGGCCATAACTTCTGGCTCGTTTAGAGTTACGGGAGCCATAACCTGTCAAAATGAAGACCTCGACAAGTTCTACGGTTTTGACAGCTTTCAGCCTTCAAAGGATAGATTAATGCCCAAAAAAGACAACCCGAATCTCAATCGGGTCTCGTAAGTTTTTTACCCTTTGTTTTTTCGACACGTGGATTTTTACGGTAAAACGGGATTACCGTGGCCCGTCTTCAACTTCCCATCGCTGGAGAGTGGTGCACCATGGTACTGTTCCGTTTCAAATCCATGCACGCATTTGTAAAAGTCGTACGGCACTGTTTCGCCATTTCGGACGGATGTTTCACCTTGCACCGTGGATGTTGCACCTTGCAGATATCGATTATTCGGACGGCCATTACTTCTGGCTCGTTTAGAGTTACGGGAGCCATAACCTGTCAAATCGAAGGCCTCGATGAGTTCTATGGCTTTGAAAGCTTTCAGTCGTCAACGGATAGATTAATGCCCAAAAAGGGCAACCCGAATCTCAATCGGGTCTCGTAAGTTTTTTACCCTTCGTTTTTTCGATACATGGACTTTTACGGCAAAATGGGATTATGGTGGCTGGTCTTCGATTTACCATCGCTGGAGAGTGGTGCACTATGGTACTGTTCCGTTTCAAATCTGTGCACGCATTTCTAAAAGTCGTACGACACTGTTTCGCAATGTCGGACGGATGTTGCACCTTTCACCGTGGATGTTGCACCCTGTAGATATCGATTATTCGGACGACCATAACTTCTGGCTCGTTAAGAGGTACGGGATCCATAACCTGTCAAAACGAAGGCCTCGATGAGTTCTACGACTTTGACAGCTTTCAGCCGTCAACGGATAGATTAATGCCCAAAAAGGACAACCCGAATCTCAATCGGGTCTCGTAAGTTTTTTACCCTTCGTTTTTTCGACACGTGGATTTTTACTGTAAAACGGGACTACTATGGCCCGTCTATGACTTCCCATCGCTGGAGAGTGGTGCACCATGGTACTTTTCCGTTTCAAATCCATGCACGCATTTCTTAATGTCATACGGCACTGTTTCTCCATTTCGGACGGATGTTGCACCTTGCACCGTGGATGTTGCACCCTGTAGATATCAATTATTCGGACGGCCATAACTTCTGGCTCGTTTAGAGTTACTGGAGCCATAACCTGTCAAAACGAAGGTCTCGATGAGTTCTACGGCTTTGACAGCTTTCAGCCATCAACGGATAGATTAATTCGCAAAAAGGACAACCCGAATCTCAATCGGGTCTCGTAAGTTTTTACCCTTCGTTTTTTCGACACGTGGATTTTTACGGTAAAACGGGATTACGGTGGCTGGTCTTCAATTTAACATCGCTGGAGAGTGGTGCACCAAGGTACTGTTCCGTTTCAAATCCAAGTACGCATTTCTAAAAGTCGTACGGCACTGTTTCGCCATTTCGGACGGATGTTGCACCTTGCACCGTGGATGTTGCACCCTATAGATATCGATTATTCGGATGGCCATAACTTCTGGCTCGTTTAGAGTTACGGGAGGCATAACCTGTCAAAACAAAGGCCTCGATGAGTTCTATGGTTTTGATAGCTTTCAGCCGTCAATGGATAGATTAATGCCCAAAAAGGACAACCCGAATCTCAATCGGGTCTCGTAAGTTTTTTACCCTTTGTTTTTTCGACACGTGGAATTTTACGGCAAAACGGGATTACGGTGGCTGGTCTTCGATTTACCATCGCTGGAGAGTGGTGCACCATGGTACTATTCCGTTTCAAATCCATGCACGCATTTCTAAAAGCCATACGACATTGTTTCGCCATGTCGGACGGATGTTGCACCTTGCACCGTGGAAGTTGCACCCTGTAGATATCGATTATTCGGACGGTCATAACTTTTGGCTCGTTAAGAGTTACGGGAGCCATAACCTGTCAAAACGAAGGCCTCGATGATTTCTACGGCTTTGACAGCTTACAGCCGTCAACGGATAGATTAATACCCAAAAAGGACAACTCGAATCTCAATCGGGTCTCGTAAGTTTTTTACCCTTCGTTTTTTCGACACGTGGATTTTTACGGTAAAACGGGATTACCGTGTCCCGTCTTCGACTTCCCATCGCTGATGAGTGATGCACCATGGTACTGTTCCGTTTCAAATCCGTGCACGCATTTCTAAAAGCCGTACGGCACTGTTTCGCCATTTCGGACGGATGTTGCACCATGCACCGTGGATGTTGCACCCTGTAGATATCGATTATTCCGACGACCATAACTTCTGGCTCGTTTAGAGTTCGGGAGCCATAACCTGTCGAAACGAAGGCCTCGATGAGTTCTACGGCTTTGATAGCTTTTGGCTGTGAACGGATAGATTAATGCCCAAAATGGACAACCCGAATCTCAATCGGGTCTCGTAAGTTTTTTACCCTTCGTTTTTTCGACACGTGGATTTTTACGGTAAAACGGGACTACCGTGGCCCGTCTTCGGCTTCCCATCGCTGAAGAGTGGTGCACCATGGTACTGTTCCGTTTCAAATCCATGCACGCATTTCTAAAAGTCATACGGCACTGTTTCGCCATTTCGGACGGATGTTGCACCTTGCACCGTGGATGTTGCACCCTGTAGATATCGACTATTCGGACGGCCATAACTTCTGGCTCGTTTAGAGTTACGGGAGCCATAACCTGTCAAAACGAAGACCTCGATGAGTTTTACGGCTTTGACAGCTTTCAGCCGTCAACAGATAGATTAATGCCCAAAAAGGACAAACTGAATCTCAATCGGGTCTCGTAAGTTTTTTACCATTCGTTTTTTCGACACGTGGATTTTTACGGTAAAACGGGATTACGGTGGCTGGTCTTCGATTTACCATCGCTGGAGTGTGGTACACCATGGTACTGTTCCGTTTCAAATCCATGTATGCATTTCTAAAAGTCGTACGACACTGTTTTGCCATTTCGGACGGATGTTGCACCTTGCACCGTGGATATTGCACCCTGTAGATATTGATTATTCGAACGGCCATAACTTCTGGCTCGTTTATAGTTACGGGAGCCATAACCTGTCTAAATGAAGGCCTCGATGAGTTCTACGGTTTTGACAGCTTTCAGCCGTCAACGGATAGATAAATGCCCAAAAAGGACAACCCGAATCTCCATCGGGTCTCGTAAGTTTTTTATCCTTCGTTTTTTTGACACGTGGTTTTTTACGGTAAAACGGGATTACCGTGGCCCGTCTTCGACTTTCCATTGCTGAAGAGTGGTGCACCATGGTATTTTTCCGTTTCAAATCCATGCACGCATTTCTAAAAGTCGTACGGCACTGTTTCGCCATTTCGGACGGATGTTGCACCTTGCACCGTAGATGTTGCACCCTGTAGATATCGATTATTCGGACGGCCATAACTTCTGGCTCGTTTAGAGTTACGGGAGCCATAACCTGTCAAAACGAAGGCCTCGATGAGTTCTACGGCTTTGACAGCTTTCAGCCGTCAACGGATAGATTAATGCCTAAAAAGGACAACCCGAATCTCAATCGGGTCTCGTAAGTTTTTTACCCTTCGTTTTTTCGACACGTGGATTTTTGCGGCAATACGGGATTACGGTGGCTGGTCTTCGATTTACCATCGCTGGAGAGTGGTGCACCATGGTACTGTTCTGTTTCAAATCCATGCACGCATTTCTAAAAGTCGTACGGCACTGTTTCTCCATGTCGGACGGATGTTGCACCTTGCACCGTGGATGTTGCACCCTGTAGATATCGATTATTTGGACGGCCATAACTTCTGGCTCGTTAAGAGTAACGGGAGCCATAACCTGTCAAAACGAAGGCCTTGATGAGTTTTACGGCTTTGACAGCTTTCAGCCGTCAACGGATAGATTAATGCCCAAAAAAGACAACCCGAATCTCAATCGGGTCTCGTAATTTTTTTACCCTTCGTTTTTTCGGCACGTGGATTTTTGTGGCAATACGGGATTACGGTGGCTGGTCTTCGATTAACCATCGCTAGAGAGTGGTGCACCATGGTACTGTTCTGTTTCAAATCCATGCACGCATTTCTTAAAGTCACACGGCACTGTTTCGCCATTTCGGACGGATGTTGCACCTTGCACCGTGGATGTTGCACCCTGTAGATATCGATTATTCGGACGACCATAACTTCTGGCTTGTTTAGAGTTACGGGAGCCATAACCTGTCAAAACGAAGGCCTCGACGAGTTCTACGGCTTTGACAGTTTTCAGCCGTCAACAGATAGATTAATGCCCAAAAAGGACAACCCGAATTTCAATCGGGTCTCGTAAGTTTTTTACCCTTCGTTTTTTCGACACGTGGATTTTTACGGTAAAACGGGATTACGGCAGCTGGTCTTCGATTTACCATCGCTGGATAGTGGTGCACCATGGTACTGTTCCGTTTCAAATCCATGCATGCATTTCTAAAAGTCGTAAGGCGCTGTTTTGCCATTTCGGACGGATGTTGCACCTTTCACCGTGGATGTTGCACCCCGTAGATATCGATTATTCGTACGGCCATAACTTCTGGCTCGTTTAGAGTTACGGGAGCCATAACCTGTCAAAACGAAGGCCTCGATGAGTTCTACGGTTTTGACTGCTTTCAGCCGTCAATGGATAAATCAATGCCCAAAAAGGACAACCCGAATCTCAATCGGGTCTCGTAAGTTTTTTACCCTTCGTTTTTTTGACACGTGGATTTTTACGGTAAAACGGGATTACCGTTGCCCGTCTTCGACTTTCCATCGCTGAAGAGCGGTGCACCATGGTACTGTTCCGTTTCAAATCCATGCACACATTTCTAAAAGTCGTACGGCACTGTTTTGCCATTTCGGATGGATGTTGCACCCTGTAGATATCGATTATTCGGACGGCCATAACTTCTGGCTCGTTTAGAGTTACGGGAGGCATAACCTGTCAAAACGAAGGCCTCGATGAGTTCTATGGCTTCGACAGCTTTCAGCCGTCAACGGATAGATTAATGCCCAAAAAGGACAACCCGAATCTCAATCGGGTCTCGTAAGTTTTTTACCCTTCGTTTTTTCGACACGTGGATTTTTGCTCCCATACGGGATTGCGGTGGCTGGTTTTCGATTTACCATCGCTGGAGAGTGGTGCACCATGGTACTGTTCCGTTTCAAATCCATGCACGCATTTCTAAAAGTCGTACGGCACTGTTTCGCCATGTCGGATGGATGTTGCTCCTTGCACCGTGGATGTTGCACCCTGTAGATATCGATTATTCGGACGGCCATAACTTCTGGCTCATTAAGAGTTACGGGAGCCATAACCTGTCAAAACGAAGGCCTCGATGAGTTCTACGGTTTTGATAGCTTTCAGCCGTCAACGGATAGATTAATGCCCAAAAAGGACAACCCGAATCTCAATCGGGTCTCGTAAGTTTTTTACCCTTCGTTTTTTCGACACGTGTATTTTTACAGTAAAACGGGATTACCGTGGCCCATCTTCGACTTCCCATCGCTGAAGAGTGGTGCACCATGGTACTGTTTCGTTTCTAATCCATGCACGCATTTTTAAAAGTCGTACGACACTGTTTTTCCATTTCAGACGGATGTTGCGCCTTGCACCGTGGATGTTGCACCCTGTGGATATCGATTATTCGGACGGCCATAACTTCTGGCTCGTTTAGAGTTACGGGAGCCATAACCTGTCAAAACGAAGTCCTCGATGCGTTCTACGGCTTTGATAGCTTTCAGCCCTCAACGGATATATTAATGCCCAAAAAGGACAACCCGAATCTCAATCGGGTCTCGTAAGTTTTTTACCCTTCGTTTTTTTCGACACGTGGATTTTTACGGCAAAACGGGATTACCGTGGCTGGTCTTTGATTTACCATCGCTGGAGAGTGGTGCACCATGGTACTGTTCCATTTCAAATCCATGCACGCATTTCTAAAAGCCGTACGGCACTGTTTCGCCATTTCGGACGGATGTTGCACCTTGCACGTGGATGTTGCACCCTGTAGATATCGATTATTCGGACGGCTATAACTTCTGGCTCGTTTAGAGTTACAGGATCCATAACCTGTCAAAATGAAGGCCTCGATGAGTTCTACGGCTTTGACAGCTTCAACCGTCAACGGATAGATTAATTCCAAAAAAGGACAATCCGAATCTCAATCAGGTCTCGTAAGTTTTTACCCTTCGTTTTTTCGACACGTGGATTTTTACGGTAAAACGGGATTACCGTGGCCCGTCTTCGACTTCCCATCGCTGGAGAGTGGTGCACCACGGTACTGTTCCGTTTCAAATCCATGCACGCATTTCTAAAAGTCGTACGGCACTGTTTCGCCATTTCGGACGGATGTTGCACCTTGCACCGTGGATGTTGCACCCTGTAGATATCGATTATTCGGACGGCCATAACTACTGGCTCATTTACAGTTACGGGAGCCATAACCTGTCAAAACGAAGGCCTCGATGAGTTCTATGGCTTTGAAAGCTTTTAGCCGTCAACGGATAGATTAATGCCCAAAAAGGACAACCCGAATCTCAATCGGGTATCGTAAGTTTTTTACCCTTTGTTTTTTCGACACGTGGATTTTTACGGCAAAATGCGATTACGGTGGCTGGTCTTCGATTTACCATCGCTGGAGAGTGGTGCACTATGGTACTGTTCCGTTTCAAATCCATGCACGCATTTCTAAAAGTCGTACGACACTGTTTCGCAATGTCGGACGGATGTTGCACCTTGCACCGTGGATGTTGCACCCTATAGATATCGATTATTCGGACGACCATAACTGTGACGACCGCCCATGACTCCCGCACCAAAACAAGGAAATAATGCGCTGAGAGGCGTGCCAGGCAGCCATGGGTGACCGTCAAGGGTAGAATAAACATCGCAGAATCTATCGCATAACTCACAGCGCATGGATAAAATACAATAGAGAAATATATGTATAGTGAAGCTTCATAACAGAATATCATCAAATAAGCATCTTAGAAGTTTGATACAATCATCAGAACAATCAATACATCAAAACCTCACTACAAAGCACTCAAAGTATATACAGCGGAAAAACACAGTACATAGTATGAAATAATATGCAAAAGCCTCCTGCTCGTCTTCGTCATCATCAACGTAGATCTCCAAGAACAGCACCTGTCACCTGCTACCTAGTCTGCCCATCCCAACATGGATGAACAGCCCAAGGTAATAAGAGGAGACATAAAACCTTGAGTCAGACAAAGTCTTAGTGAGCAGTAAATCAACTATCAAACATACCAAAAGAGTATAAGGGATAAAAGGAATAGGAACCAAACCATCCCACTCCACCTCTTTCTACAGTGATAGCCCCCAGACTCACACTAAAGAGAAGCAAACATAACATGGCAGACAATTAAGGTAAAGCAATAATCACTCGAGTCAAGGTCGATGTTTTCCAAATACAAATCCCCAAGGCCTAAACCAAGATCAGATAAGCACCCAGGAAACACCGCTCTTGAGACCGAATGATGATACAACCCAACGTCCAAACATCCACGACTCTGGCTATCATTGTTAACCTTGCTTCGAAATCACCGTTAATTGAATGACCGGCTCCTTCCTGAGCCATCTATCAAGGGCTAATGGTAACCCCGGTTCTAGACATAACTCCGCACGTCATCATGACCGGTGCCTAGGAATTTTCGCAACTACCCAGAGTACTCGACCACCTACCTGTAGTCTTTAGGGTGTCCAGACCACCATCCTGTAGTCTTTAGGGCAACCCTTGTACTCTTGCTTTGAGTCTGCTAGAACCTTCAACAACGATGAAATCCAAGCCTTCTAGACATCCTCCTTGACGACAATTCTCATACTAGCTCAAGCTACCTCTTGAGCAATCCATTATCAACCAACTCGAACCATCCCTCGAATTATCAACATGCTTGGAGTGATCCCTGCCTGGATTACGCCAAGTCTACATCACATCATACTTCGCTTTATCGCACCATAGCAAAGTCTCAACTCAACAACATGGTTTGCCTCATTTCATCATGGCAAAGTTCCATCTCAACATCATCCAATCTATACATATGAGCTTCAACATCCGCTACATATGTCTTAAGCTGCTTTCATCATTCAAGAGTCTCTTCTGTAGCTTTTGAATCGTCTTTGACCATACTTGTCCAAATCTATCAACTAGATAACTCATTCACATCAATCAAACAAGGCAAACATTAATCCAAACAAATAAGTAGTCAATCAAGATCTAATTAGGCATTTATAACTACAATGGCAATTTTGTAAATAAATGAGCATAGATCTAACATACATGAATTATGGGTTTTTAGCATAAATCTAACAAATATAAATCATGGGTTTTGTCTCTACAACTAGATGAATAAACTTGCAAAGGTAAAAATCTTCATAAGTAATGGATCTACACTTGGATCTATGGAAAATGCACAAAATCACTATCTACAACACTCCAACAAACCACCAATCCAATACACTCCTTTGGGTCCGCGTGAGAGATAACTACCACTCACCGAATCACCCAAACACTCCAAAAGAAACCCACTTCAGATCTGGACAGCGGAGATCCAAACTTGATTCGTCGAGATCCCGCTAGAAACGATGAAATCTAGCTTCGTTGGATGAAGATCTTCAACTTTGGCCCTTGAATCTTCGATCTCGACCTTCGATCTTAGATGGATGTTAGAACTAGATTGGAATGGAGAAAAGAAGATGAAGAAATGTTGTAGTCGAGTTCCCAAAATGGCAGCACTTCGTCGCTTCAAAAACCGGTGCCAAAAAGTGAGCCAAACCCCTCTATTTATAAGCTGAAAACTCCATGAGTCGTGCGTCCATAAGTCGTCCACGAGTCATCCCTGAGTCGTTCACGACTCATCATATTCCACGACTCAGAGAATCCCAACAGCATACGACCTAACAAGCTACGACTCATCCAAGCGCGCGACCTAACCCACACGCGACATAACGACCTAAGCCCTCAGCAACTCATCTACTATACGACTCATCCCCTTAACCCGGTCACGACTCAACCTATCCCGTTAACTCGTAACCTGGCAATGTTCTAACTCTATAAGCCGTTAACCACCATGAGTCGTCCCATACGAGTTAACTCATAACTCTTAACTCGTTAGCTCCTTATCCCCTGAGTCGGTCAAAACCTTAAGTCATTCACGACTCATACATGAGTCGTTCACTACCTTGACTCGTTAACTCGTGCACACTCATCTCTTAATTCGAACGCGACTCATCACTTAACTCACGAGTTAACTTCCTAAACGACTCAGGCTAGAGACAACATAAACAACACTAACGACCTGTAAATTCTACGATATATCGACACGTAAAATACGGGTCGTTACATTCTCTCCCCCTTAGGAATTTCGCCCCCGAAATTCCAAACAAACAAGAGAAATCAAAACTATTTTGCATGCCTACCATCCATAGCAATCAACAAACCATGCATCCAATTACTAGCCCAGCATGCAAAATTCTAAGATTAGAACAAGTTACAAATTCATGAGATGTCACGACACCTTATGGTCATACCTTGAAGAGTTCAGGATGAGCTGCCTTCATCCTCTCTTCCTCCTCCCACGTACAGTCGTTAACATCTTCACTCCATTGTACCTTGAGCAACGTAATCGTCTTCCTCCTAAGCTGTTTCGTGTCAGTTTCAACAACACGAAGCGGCTTACGAGGTCTCATAACCACTGGATCAACCTCTAAATCTTCACAGCTATCAGCAGAAACCACTGTATTCGAGTCATGCACATACTTCCATAGATAGGATACATGAAAAACATTGTGCACACCTGCCATCTTTTCCGGTAACTCCAATCTATAAGCGAGCTTTCCAATTCGCTCGATGATCGGGAATGGTCCAACAAATCTCGGAGTTAACTTTCCTTTCTTCTCGAATCTCATAATACTCTTCAATGGAGAAATCTTCACAAAAACCATATCACCTACGTCGAACTCCAAATCCTTACGACGATTATCGGCATAACTTTTCTGACGATCTTGGGCTGCCTTCATTCGTTGCCGAATAATCTCTATACAATTCGAAGTCTATCGAATCATCTCTGGCCCAAGTATCAGCTTTTCTCCAGTTTCCAACCAACATGTCGGAGAGTTACACGGTCTTCCATACAGTGCTTCATATGGTGCCATACCAATACTTGACTGGTAACTGTTATTGTATGCAAACTCCACCAAATGAAGATGATCTTCCCACGATCCTCCGAAATCCAAAACACATGCTCTGAGGAGATCTTCCAAAACTCGGTTGACTCTCTCAGACTGACCATCTGTTTGAGGGTGGTAAGCTGTACTCAAACACAACTTAGTTCCCAAAACTTCCTGGAAGCTCTTCCAAAATCCACTAGTGAACAATGGGTCTCGATCGCTCACTATACTCTTCGGAACACCATGGAATCGAACAATCCACTTAACAAACAACTCAGCCAGCTTCGATGCAGTCCTAGTTGATCGAACAGGAATGAACCTTGCACTCTTAGTCAAACGATCTACAATGACCCAAATCCCTTCATTCCCTGTCCTGGTTCTAGGTAGACCATCGATAAAATCCATCGACACTTGCTCCCACTTCCATGTAGGAACCTCTAATAGCTGAAGTAATCCACTGGGCTTCTTCTGCTCAACTTTCACCAACTGGCAATTCATACACTTGGAAATAAAATTTCCAACATCCTTCTTCATACCTTCCCAATAATGGGTTCTCTTCATATCCCGATACATCTTATTTCCACCCGGATGAATCGTCAACTTCGAGTGATGACTTTCCCTAAGGACTTCATCTCTCAGTCCATCCACATCGGGAACAACTAGTCGTCCTTGCTTTCGAAGCCAACCCTCTCGATCGACTTCAAATCCTTTATCCTTTTCTGGATTCAATCCAGATTCCAAATCTCGGATAATCTTGACAAGCTTATCGTCTCGCTTTTGGCTCTCGCCAATTCTCTCCACAAGAGTAGGCCTTATCGATAAGTTTGCCAACATCTCAGGTTCCAATTCACATCTAGGCCTGAAGTCAAATTCAGCCAAATACTCTAGACTCTTCCATCCTGAAAACATGGCTCCCAATCCTGCATGTCTTCGACTTAACGCATCTGCCACTGCGTTGCCTTTTCCCGGAGTATAGGCTATACCAAAATCATATGATGCTAAAAATTCTAGCCACCGTTGCTGTCGGAGATTCAAATCCTTTTGGGAGAACAGATACTTCAACGACTTATGATCCGTAAACAACTCGAATCGAACTCCCAATAGGTAATGTCTCCACATCTTCAAAGCAAAAACAATTGCCGCTAACTCCAAATCATGAGTCGGGTAATTCCTTTCATGCGGCTTCAGTTGTCGACTAGCATACGCAACAACTTTATCCTTCTGCATCAGCACTGCTCCAAGTCCAGTACCACATGCATCGGTGTAAACCACCATCTCATCATTCCCACTTGGAATAGTCAAAACAGGAGCACTTATTAGTCGCTCTTTTAGGATTACGAAGGCTTGCTCACACTTATCATCCCATCTGAACACTTGGTTCTTTTTCGTCAATCCTGTTAACGGTGCAGCTATGTTGGAAAAGTCTTTGATAAACCGACGATAATATCCTGCTAATCCAAGAAAACTTCTCACATCAGATGCATTCTTAGGTCTAATCCAATCCTGGATCGCTGCCACCTTAGCGGGATCAACCGTGATTCCATTTCCAGAGATAACACGGCCCAAGAACCTCACTTCACTCTTCCAAAAATGACACTTCGAAAACTTAGCCTTCAACTGATGTTTCCGCAAGATTTCCAAAACAATACTCAAGTGCGTCTTGTGCTCTTCTTCAGTTCTGGAATAAATCAGAATATCATCCACGAACACAAGCACGAACTTATTCAACTGATCTCTGAACACTCTATTCATAAGATCCACAAAATATGCTGGTGCGTTGGTCAATCCAAACGGCATTACCAGCCACTCATAAAATCCGGATGGTGTCCTAAAAGCAGTCTTCGGCACACTATCCTTAGCCACTCTCAACTGGTGAAATCCCGTTGCCAAATCCATCCGAGAAAACACCTTAGCCTTGTGAAGCTGATCAAACAAGTCATCTATCCTCGGCAATGGATACTTGTTCTTCTTAGTCACCTTATTCAGCTCACGATAATCCACACACAACCTCAACGATCCATCCGCTTTGGTTGCGAACACAACTGGTGCACCCCATTCGAACACACTACGCCGAATGAATCCTTTTTGCAAAAGGTCATCAACTTGCACCTTCAACTCTTGCTGTTCCCTAGGCGCCATCCGCCTAAGAGGCATCACAACGGGTCCGGCTCCCTCAACTAGATCGATACGAAACTCGATCTCCCTATGCGGCGGTAATCCTTTGACTTCGTCAAAGACATCCTCAAATCCATTCACAATAGGCACCGATGACAGTCCATCCCGTGGAACAACCAACGAATACATGAAGCTCATGAAGACGCCTTCTTCATGCTTACATCGTATCACAACCTTTCGCTCTTCCACATTCCCGACTGTCACCTCCAGCCTCTCACAGTCAATCCTTGCCGCATACTTCCTAAGCCAGTCCATACCCAAAATAATTCCGAACCCCACAAAGTTCAGAACAAAGCAATCACAAGCAAAAGAGCAATCATGACTCGACACAACTAAACCACGGCATATCATACACAAACAGGACGAACCCCCAACTGGATTAGTCACAACCAATGGTCTATCAACAATATCCGGTTCCAAACCTAACCGGCCTACAAGATCATCACAAATAAAAGAATGCGACGCTCCAGTATCAAACAACACTCTAACTGGAACACCACAAATAGAAAGAGTACCTTGAACCACCACACTCTTCCCCTTCTCTTCAGCAGTAGGAGCTTTTGAAGACGACGGCACAGCTCCCATAGCATAAGCTTGCACAATCTGCCTATCTTTCCTTGTTTCTGGGCAATCCTTCTTGATATGTCCCAGCTTATCACAGTTGTAACACTTTCCCGGCACCTTGGGATTCTTGCAATCCCTGAAGAGATGGCCCTTCTGCTGACAGTTGTAGCAGGTCACTTCACCCTTCGGCTTCTTCTGGCCATCCTTACCCTTCTGTTGCTGCTGCTTCCTCTTCTTGTTGCCACCTTGCTGTGGTTTAGATCCTTCCTTGGTTACAGCAACAACAAAACTCTCCCTAGGAAACAAACTCTCATGCCTGAGAGCTTTCTCCACAAGCTTCTCAAACGGATCGTCCAGATGATCCACCAACTGTCTTCCAAGATAAGCATCCAAACCGGTCACAAACTTCTCATTCTTCTGATAGGGAGAATCAATATACGATCTGGCATACTTGGACAAAGCTTCAAACTCAGAAACATACTCAAGGACCGATCTCCCACCTTGCTTGAGCTCTACAAACTTCTTGAACAAAACAGATTTCTGAGCTGTAGAGATAAACTTAGCTTCAAATCTGACTTGGAATTGCTCCCAAGTAATCTCCTCCTCCGGAGTATCAATGGTGATAGAATTCCACCAATCTGAAGCTCTCCCTTGAAGTTGCCTTGATGCAAGCTTCCTCTTAGTTGCATCCTCGATTCCCAAATCACCAAAGATACTCCTACAAGCATCAATCCATCTCTGTACTTCAATAGTTGATTCCGTTCCCAAGAAAACCTTTCCTCCAAGAGAAGTATAGTCCTTACAAAGCTTAGTAAAATCCACCGGTCTTGGAGCTTGAACTTGAACTCCAACATCTACTGATGACCCCGAAGCTGGTATCCTCCTCATGATCGAAGTCATCATGGCTTCAAACATAGGAGCATAATCAAAAGCCTCCCTAGCAGCACGGCTTTCCCTCGCAGCTTGTCTCTCACTTCGACTCATCCTTAATATCTACAAAAAGGAATGATTAGAACACCTTAAGAAACAACTGCATAAGGAGTTCAAATCCTTCTAAACTACTATATTATATATAGTAATCATCCATCAAAATACAATTACGTCTCTCATACGTAGTTACGTCAGCGAGCGTTGGCTAAAATCGATTGACCAAAGCTCTGATACCAAATGTGACGACCGCCCATGACTCCCGCACCAAAACAAGGAAATAATGCGCTGAGAGGCGTGCCAGGCAGCCATGGGTGACCGTCAAGGGTAGAATAAACATCGCAGAATCTATCGCATAACTCACAGCGCATGGATAAAATACAATAGAGAAATATATGTATAGTGAAGCTTCATAACAGAATATCATCAAATAAGCATCTTAGAAGTTTGATACAATCATCAGAACAATCAATACATCAAAACCTCACTACAAAGCACTCAAAGTATATACAGCGGAAAAACCCAGTACACAATATGAAATAATATGCAAAAGCCTCCTGCTCGTCTTCGTCATCATCAACATAGATCTCCAAGAACAGCACCTGTCACCTGCTACCTAGTCTGCCCATCCCAACATGGATGAACAGCCCAAGGTAATAAGAGGAGACATAAAACCTTGAGTTAGACAAAGTCTTAGTGAGCAGTAAATCAACTATCAAACATACCAAAAGAGTATAAGGGATAAAAGGAATAGGAACCAAACCATCCCACTCCACCTCTTTCTACAGTGATAGCCCCCAGACTCACACTAAAGAGAAGCAAACATAACATGGCAGACAATTAAGGTAAAGCAATAATCACTCGAGTCAAGGTCGATGTTTTCCAAATACAAATCCCCAAGGCCTAAACCAAGATCAGATAAGCACCCAGGAAACACCGCTCTTGAGACCGAATGATGATACAACCCAACGTCCAAACATCCACGACTCTGGCTATCACTGTTAACCTTGCTTCGAAATCACCGTTAATTGAATGACCGGCTCCTTCCTGAGCCATCTATCAAGGGCTAATGGTAACCCCGGTTCTAGACATAACTCCGCACGTCATCATGACCCGTGCCTAGGAATTTTCGCAACTACCCAGAGTACTCGACCACCTACCTGTAGTCTTTAGGGTGTCCAGACCACCTTCCTGTAGTCTTTAGGGCAACCCTTGTACTCTTGCTTTGAGTCTGCTAGAACCTTCAACAACGATGAAATCCAAGCCTTCTAGACATCCTCCTTGACGACAATTCTCATACTAGCTCAAGCTACCTCTTGAGCAATCCATTATTAACCAACTCGAACCATCCCTCGAGTTATCAACATGCTTGGAGTGATCCCTGCCTGGATTACGCCAAGTCTACATCACATCATACTTCGCTTTATCGCACCATAGCAAAGTCTCAACTCAACAACATGGTTTGCCTCATTTCATCATGGCAAAGTTCCATCTCAACATCATCCAATCTATACATATGAGCTTCAACATCCGCTACATATGTCTTAAGCTGCTTTCATCATTCAAGAGTCTCTTCCGTAGCTTTTGAATCGTCTTTGACCATACTTGTCCAAATCTATCAACTAGATAACTCATTCACATCAATCAAACAAGGCAAACATTAATCCAAACAAATAAGTAGTCAATCAAGATCTAATTAGGCATTTATAACTACAATGGCAATTTTGTAAATAAATGAGCATAGATCTAACATACATGAATTATGGGTTTTTAGCATAGATCTAACAAATATAAATCATGGGTTTTGTCTCTACAACTAGATGAATAAACTTGCAAAGGTAAAAATCTTCATAAGTAATGGATCTACACTTGGATCTAAGGAAAATGCATAAAATCACTATCTACAACACTCCAACAAACCACCAATCCAATACACTCCTTTGGGTCCGCGTGAGAGATAACTACCACTCACCGAATCACCCAAACACTCCAAAAGAAACCCACTTCAGATCTGGACAGCGGAGATCCAAACTTGATTCGTCGAGATCCCGCTAGAAACGATGAAATCTAGCTTCGTTGGATGAAGATCTTCAACTTTGGCCCTTGAATCTTCGATCTCGACCTTCGATCTTGGATGGATGTTAGAACTAGATTGGAATGGAGAAAAGAAGATGAAGAAATGTTGTAGTCGAGTTCCCAAAATGGCAGCACTTCGTCGCTTCAAAAACCGGTGCCAAAAAGTGAGCCAAACCCCTCTATTTATAAGTTGAAAACTCCATGAGTCGTGCGTCCATAAGTCGTCCACGAGTCATCCCTGAGTCGTTCACGACTCATCATATTCCACGACTCAGAGAATCCCAACAGCATACGACCTAACAAGCTACGACTCATCCAAGCGCGCGACCTAACCCACACGCGACATAACGACCTAAGCCCTCAGCGACTCATCTACTTTACGACTCATCCCCTTAACCCGGTCACGACTCAACCTATCCCGTTAACTCGTAACCTGGCAATGTTCTAACTCTATAAGCCGTTAACCACCATGAGTCGTCCCATACGAGTTAACTCATAACTCTTAACTCGTTAGCTCCTTATCCCCTGAGTCGGTCAAAATCTTAAGTCATTCACAACTCATACATGAGTCGTTCACTACCTTGACTCGTTAACTCGTGCACACTCATCTCTTAATTCGAACGCGACTCATCACTTAACTCACGAGTTAACTTCCTAAACGACTCAGGCTAGAGACAACATAAACAAAACTAACGACCTGTAAATTCTACGATATATCGACACGTAAAATACGGGTCGTTACAATAACTTCTGGCTCGTTAAGAGTTACGGGAGCCATAACCTGTCAAAACGAAGGCCTCGATGATTTCTACGGCTTTGACAGCTTTCAGCCGTCAACGGATAGATTAATGCCCAAAAAGGACAACCCGAATTTCAATCGGGTCTCGTAAGTTTTTTACCCTTCGTTTTTTTGGACACGTGGATTTTTACGGTAAAACGGGACTACCGTGGCCCGTCTTCGACTTCCCATCGCTGAAGAGTGATGCACCATGGTACTGTTCCGTTTCAAATCCATGCACGCATTTCTAAAAGTCGTACGGCACTCTTTCTCCATTTCGGACGGATGTTGCACCTTGCACCGTGGATGTTGCACCCTGTAGATATCGATTATTCGGACGGCCATAACTTCTGGCTCGTTTAGAGTTACTAGAGCCATAACCTGTCAAAACGAAGGTCTCGATGAGTTCTACGGCTTTGACAGCTTTCAGCCATCAACGGGTAGATTAATTCCCAAAAAGGACAACCCGAATCTCAATCCGGTCTCGTAAGTTTTTTACCCTTCGTTTTTTCGACATGTGGATTTTTACGGTAAAACGGGATTACCGTGGCCCGTCTTCGACTTCCCATCGCTGAAGGGTGGTGCACCATGGTAATGTTCCGTTTCAAATCCATGCACGCATTTCTAAAAGTCGTACGGCACTATTTCGCCATTTCGGACGGATGTTGCACCTTGCACCGTGAATGTTGCACCCTATAGATATCGATTATTCGGACGGCCATAACATCTGGCTCGTTTAGAGTTACGGAAGACATAACCTATCAAAACGAAGTCCTCGATGAGTTCTACGGCTTTGACAGCTTTCAACCGTCAACGGATAGATTAATGCCCAAAAAGGACAACCCGAATCTCAATCGGGTCTCGTAAGTTTTTTACCCTTCGTTTATTCGACACGTGGATTTTTGCGGCAATACGGGATTACGGTGGCTGGTCTTCGATTTACCATCGCTGGAGAGTGGTGCACCATGGTACTGTTCCATTTCAAATCCATGCACGCATTTCTAAAAGTCGTACGGCACTGTTTCGCCATGTCGGACGGATGTTGCACCATGCACCATGGATGTTGCACCCTGTAGATATCGATTATTCGGACGGTCATAACTTCTGGCTCGTTAAGAGTTACGGGAGCCATAACCTGTCAAAACGAAGGCCTCGATGAGTTCTACGGTTTTGATAGCTTTCAGCCGTCAACGGATAGATTAATGCCCAAAAAGGACAACCCGAATCTCAATCGGGTCTCGTAAGTTTTTTACCCTTCGTTTTTTCGACACGTGGATTTTTACGGTAAAACGGGATTACCGTGGCCCGTCTTCGACTTCCCATTGTTGAAGAGTGATGCACCATGGTACTGTTCCGTTTCAAATCCATGCACGCATTTCTAAAAGCCGTACGACACTGTTTCTCCATTTCGGACGGATGTTGCACCCTGCACCGTGGATGTTGCACCCTGTAGATATCGATTATTCGGACGGCCATAACTTCTGGCTCGTTTAGAGTTTGGGAGCCATACCCTGTCAAAACGATGGCATCGATGAGTTCTACGTCTTTGAAAGCTTTCAACCGTCAACGGATAGATTAATACCCAAAAAGGACATCCCGAATCTCAATCGGGTCTCGTAAGTTTTTTACCCTTCGTTTTTTCGACACGTGGATTTTTACGGTAAAACGGGACTACCGTGGCCCGTCTTCGGCTTCCCATCGCTGGAGAGTAGCGCACCATGGTACTGTTCCGTTTCAAATCCATGCACGCATTTCTAAAAGTCATACGACACTGTTTCGCCATTTCGGACTGATGTTGCACCTTGCACCGTGGATGTTGCACCCTGTAGATATCGATTATTCGGACGGCCATAACTTCTGGCTCGTTTAGAGTTACGGGAGCCATAACCTGTCAAAATGAAGGCCACGATGAGTTCTACGGTTTTGACAGCTTTCAGCCGTCAATGGATAGATTAATGCCCAAAAAGGACAACCCGAATCTCAATCGGGTCTCGTAAGTTTTTTACCCTTCGTTTTTTCGACACGTGGATTTTTGCGGCAATACGGGATTACGGTGGCTGGTCTTCGATTTACCATCGCTGGAGAGTGGTGCACCATGGTACTGTTCCGTTTCAAATCCTTGCACGCATTTCTAAAAGTCGTACGACACTGTTTCGCCATGTCGGATGGATGTTGCACCTTGCACCGTGGATGTTGCACCCTGTAGATATCGATTATTCGGACGGCCATAACTTCTGGCTCGTTAAGAGTTATGGGAGCCATAACCTGTCAAAACGAAGGCCTCGATGAGTTCTACGGTTTTGATAGCTTTCAGCCGTCAACGGATAGATTAATGCCCAAAAAGGACAACCCGAATCTCAATCGGGTCTCCTATGTTTTTTACCCTTTGTTTTTTCGACACGTGTATTTTTACGGTAAAACGGGATTACCGTCGCCCGTCTTCGACTTCCCATCGCTGAAGAGTGGTGCACCATGTTACTTTTTCGTTTCAAATCCATGCACGCATTTCTAAAAGTCGTACGACTCTGTTTTGCCATTTCAGACGGATGTTGCACCTTGCACCGTGGATGTTGCACCCTGTAGATATCGATTATTCGGACGGCCATAACTTCTGGCTCGTTCAGAGTTACGGGAGCCATAACCTATCAAAATGAAGGCCTAGATGAGTTCTATGGCTTTTACAGCTCTCAGCCGTCAACGGATAGATTAATGCCCAAAAAGGACAACCCGAATCTCAATCGGGTCTCGTAAGTTTTTTACCCTTCGTTTTTTCGACACGTGGATTTTTACGGTAAAACGGGATTGCCGTGGCCGTCTTCGACTTCCCATCGCTGGAGAGTGGTGCACCATGGTTATGTGCCATTTCAAATCCATGCACGCATTTCTAAAAGTTATACGACACTGTTTTTCCATTTCGGACGGAAGTTGCACCGTGGATGTTGCACCCTGTAGATATCGATTATTCGGACGGGAACAACTTCTGGCTCGTTTAGAGTTACGGGAGCCATAACCTGTCAAAACGAAGTCCTCGATGATTTCTACGGCTTTGATAGCTTTCAGCCATCAACTGATATATTAATGCCCAAAAAGGACAACCCGAATCTCAATCGGGTCTCGTAAGTTTTTTACCCTTCGTTTTTTCGACACGTGGATTTTTACGGCAAAACTGGATTACCGTGGCTGGTCTTCGATTTACCATCGCTGGAGATTGGTGCACCATGGTACTGTTCAGTTTCAAATCCATGCATGCATTTCTAAAAGCCGTACGGCACTGTTTCGCCATTTCGGACGGATGTTGCACCTTGCACGTGGATGTTGCACCCTGTAGATATTGATTATTCGGACGGCTATAACTTCTGGCTCGTTTAGAGTTACAGGAGCCATAACCTTTCAAAATGAAGGTCTCGATGAGTTATACGGCTTTGACAGCTTCAGCCGTCAACGGATAGATTAATGCCCAAAAAGGACAATCCGAATCTCAATCAGGTCTCGTATGTTTTTACCCTTCGTTTTTTCGACACGTGGATTTTTACGGTAAAACGGGATTACCGTGGCCCGTCTTCGACTTCCCATCGCTGGAGAGTGGTGCACCATGGTACTGTTCCGTTTCAAATCCATGCACGCATTTCTAAAATTCGTACGGCACTGTTTTGCCATTTCGGACGGATGTTGCACCTTGCACCGTGGATGTTGCACCCTGTAGATATCGATTATTCGGACGGCCATAACTTCTGGCTCGTTTAGAGTTACGGGAGCCATAACCAGTCAAAACGGAGGCCTCGATGAGTTCTATGGCTTTGAAAGCTTTTAGCCGTCAACGGATAGATTAATGCCCAAAAAGGAGAACCCGAATCTCAATCGGGTATCGTAAGTTTTTTACCCTTCGTTTTTTCGACACGTGGATTTTTACGGCAAAATGGGATTACGGTGGCTGGTCTTCGATTTACCATCGCTAGAGAGTGGTGTCTCGTAATGTCGGACGGATGTTGCACCTTGCACCGTGGATGTTGCACCCTGTAGATATCAATTATTCGGACGGCCATAACTTCTGGCTCGTTAAGAGTTACGGGAGCCATAACCTGTCAAAACGAAGGCCTCGATGAGTTCTACGGCTTTGACAGCTTTCGTCGTCAACGGATAGATTAATGCCCAAAAAGGACAACCCGAATCTCAATCGGGTCTCGTAAGTTTTTTACCCTTCGTTTTTTTGACTGGTGGATTTTTAAGGTAAAACGGGACTACCGTGGCCCGTCTTCGACTTCCCATCGCTGAAGAGTGATGCACCATGGTACTGTTCCGTTTCAAATCCATGCACGCATTTCTAAAAGTCGTACGGCACTGTTTTGCCATTTCGGACGGATGTTGCACCTTGCACGTGGATGTTGCACCCTGTAGATATCGATTATTCGGACGGGAATAACTTCTGGCTCGTTTAGAGTTACGGGAACCATAACCTGTCAAAACGAAGTCCTCGATGAGTTCTACGGCTTTGATTGCTTTCAACCATCAACGGATATATTAATGCCCAAAAAGGACAACCCGAATCTCAATCGGGTCTCGTAAGTTTTTTACCCTTCGTTTTTTCGACACGTGGATTTTTACGGCAAAACGGGATTACCGTGGCAGGTCTTCGATTTACCATCGTTGGAGAGTGGTGCACCATGGTACTGTTCCGTTTCAAATCCATGCACGCATTTCTAAAAGCCGTACGACACTGTTTCGCCATTTCGGACGGATGTTGCACCTTGCACGTGGATGTTGCACCCTGTAGATATCGATTATTCGGACGGCTATAAATTCTGGCTCGTTTAGAGTTACAGGAGCCATAACCTGTCAAAATGAAGGCCTCGATGAGTTCTACGGCTTTGACAGCTTCAGCCGTCAGATTAATGCCCAAAAAGGACAATCTGAATCTCAATCAGGTCTCGTATGTTTTTACCCTTCGTTTTTTCGACACGTGGATTTTTACGGTAAAACGGGATTACCGTGGCCCGTCTTCGACTACCCATCGCTGGAGAGTGGTGCACCATGATACTGTTCCGTTTCAAATCCATGCACGCATTTCTAAAAGTCGTACGGCACTGTTTCGCCATTTCGGACGGATGTTGCACCTTGCACCGTGGATGTTGCACCCTGTAGATATCGATTATTCGGACGGCCATTACTTCTGGCTCGTTTAGAGTTACGGGAGCCATAACCTGTCAAAACGAAGACCTCGATGAATTCTATGGCTTTAAAAGCTTTCAGCCGTCAACGGATAGATTAATGCCCAAAAAGGACAACCCGAATCTCAAACGGGTCTCGTATGTTTTTTACCCTTCGTTTTTTCGACACGTGGATTTTTACGGTAAAACGGGATTACCGTGGCCGTCTTCGACTTCCCATCGCTGGAGAGTGGTGCACCATGGTTATGTGCCATTTCAAATCCATGCACGCATTTCTAAAAGTCATACGGCACTGTTTTGCCATTTCGGAAGGATGTTGCACCTTGCACCGTGGATGTTGCACCCTGTAGATATCGATTATTCGGACGGCCATAACATCTGGCTCGTTTAGAGTTACGGAAGACATAACCTATCAAAACGAATGACTCGATGAGTTCTACGGCTTTGACAGCTTTCAGCCGTCAACGGATAGATTAATGCCCAAAAAGAACAACCCGAATCTCAATCGGGTCTCGTAAGTTTTTTACCCTTCGTTTTTTCGACACGTGGATTTTTGCGGCAATACGGGATTACGGTGGCTGGTCTTCGATTTACCATCGCTGGAGAGTGGTGCACCATGGTACTGTTCCGTTTCAAATCCATGCACGCATTTCTAAAAGTCGTACGGCACTGTTTCGCCATGTCGGACGGATGTTGCACCTTGCACCATGGATGTTGCACCCTGTAGATATCGATTATTCGGACGGCCATAACTTCTGGCTCGTTAAGAGTTACGGGAGCCATAACCTGTCAAAACGAAGGCCTCGATGAGTTCTACAGTTTTAATCGCTTTCAGCCATCAACGGATAGATTAATGCCCAAAATGGACAACCCGAATCTCAATCGGGTCTCGTAAGTTTTTTACCCTTCGTTTTTTCGACACGTGGATTTTTACGGTAAAACGGGATTACCGTGGCCCGACTTCGACTTCCCATTGTTGAAGAGTGATGCACCATGGTACTGTTCCGTTTCAAATCCGTGCACGCATTTCTAAAAGCCGTACGGCACTGTTTCTCCATTTCGGACGGATGTTGCACCCTGCACCGTGGATGTTGCACCCTGTAGATATCGATTATTCGGACGGCCAGAACTTCTGGCTCGTTTAGAGTTCGGAAGCCATAACCTGTCAAAACGAAGGCCTCGATGAGTTCTACGGCTTTGACCGCTTTCAGCCGTCAACGGATTGATTAATGCCCAAAAAGGACAACCCGAATCTCAATCGGGTCTCGTAAGTTTTTTACCCTTCGTTTTTTCGACACGTGGATTTTTACGGTAAAACGGGACTACCGTGGCCCGTCTTCGGCTTCCCATCGCTGGAGAGTGGCGCACCATGGTACTGTTCCGTTTCAAATCCATGCACGCATTTCTAAAAGTCATACGACACTGTTTCGCCATTTCGGACGGATGTTGCACCTTGCACCGTGGACGTTGCACCCTGTAGATATCGATTATTCGGACGGCCATAACTTCTGGCTCGTTTAGAGTTACGGGAGCCATAACCTGTCAAAATGAAGTCCACGATGAGTTCTACGGTTTTGACAGCTTTCAGCCGTCAATGGATAGATTAATGCCCAAAAAGGACAACCCGAATCTCAATCGGGTCTCGTAAGTTTTTTACCCTTCGTTTTTTCGACACGTGGATTTTTACGGTAAAACGGGATTACCGTGGCCGTCTTCGACTTCCCATCGCTGGAGAGTGGTGCACCATGGTTATGTGCCGTTTCAAATCCATGCACGCATTTCTAAAAGTCATACGGCACTGTTTTGCCATTTCGGACGGATGTTGCACCTTGCACCATGGATGTTGCACCCTGTAGATATCGATTATTCGGACGGGAATAACTTCTGGCTCGTTTAGAGTTACGGGAGCCATAACCTGTCAAAACGAAGTCCGCGATGAGTTCTACGGCTTTGACAGCTTTCAGCCTTCAACGGATATATTAATGCCCAAAAAGGACAACCCGAATCTCAATCGGGTCTCGTAAGTTTTTAACCCTTCGTTTTTTCGACATGTGGATTTTTACGGCAAAACGGGATTACCGTGGCTGGTCCTCGATTTACCATCGCTGGAGAGTGGTGCACCATGGTACTGTTCCGTTTCAAATCCATGCACGCCTTTCTAAAAGCCGTACGGCACTGTTTCGCCATTTCGGACGGATGTTGCACCTTCCACCGTGGATGTTGCACCCTGTAGATATCGATTATTCGGACGGCCATAAATTCTGGCTCGTTTAGAGTTACGGGAGCCATAACCTGTCAAAATGAAGGCCTCGATGAGTTCTACGGCTTTGACAGCTTCAGCCGTCAAAGGATAGATTAATGCCCAAAAAGGACAACCCGAATCTCAATCGGGTCTCGTATGTTTTTACCCTTCGTTTTTTCGACACGTGGATTTTTGCGGCAATACGGGATTACCGTGGCCCGTCTTCGACTTCCTATCGCTGGAGAGTGGTGCACCATGGTACTGTTCCGTTTCAAATCCATGCACGCATTTCTAAAAGTCGTACGGCACTGTTTTGCCATTTCGGACGGATGTTGCACCTTGCACCGTGGATGTTGCACCCTGTAGATATCGATTATTTGGACGGCCATAACTTCTGCCTCGTTTAGAGTTACGGGAGCCATAACCTGTTAAAACGAAGGCCTCGATGAGTTCTATGGCTTTGAAAGCTTTCAGCCGTCAACGGATAGATTAATGCCCAAAAAGGACAACCCGAATCTCAATCGGGTCTCGTAAGTTTTTTACCCTTCGTTTTTTCGACACGTGGATTTTTACGGCAAAATGGGATTACGGTGGCTGGTCTTCGATTTACCAACGCTGGAGAGTGGTGCACTATGGTACTGTTCCGTTTCAAATCCATGCACGCATTTCTAAAAGTCGTACGACACTGTTTCGCAATGTCGGACGGATGCTGCACCTTGCACCGTGGATGTTGCACCATGTAGATATCGATTATTCGGACGGCCATAACTTCTGGCTCGTTAAGAGTTACGAGAGCCATAACCTGTCAAAACGAAGGCCTCGATGAGTTCTACGGCTTTGACAGCTTTCAGCCGTCAACGGATAGATTAATGCCCAAAAAGGACAACCCTAATCTCAATCGGGTCTCGTAAGTTTTTTACCCTTCGTTTTTTTTACACGTGGATTTTTACGGTAAAACGGGACTACCGTGGCCCGTCTTCGACTTCCCATCGCTGAAGGGTGATGCACCATGTTACTGTTCCATTTCAAATCCATGCACGCATATCTAAAAGTCGTACGGCACTGTTTCTCCATTTCGGACGGATGTTGCACCTTGCACCGTGGATGTTGCACCCTGTAGATATCGATTATTAGGACGGCCATAACTTCTGGCTCGTTTAGAGTTACTGGAGCCATAACCTGTCAAAACGAAGGTCTCGATGAGTTCTACGGCTTTGACAGCTTTCAGCCATCAACGGATAGATTAATTCCCAAAAAGGACAACCCGAATCGCAATCGGGTCTTGTAAGTTTTTTACCCTTCGTTTTTTCAACATGTGGATTTTTACGGTAAAACGGGATTACCGTGGCCCGTCTTCGACTTCCCATCGCTGAAGAGTAGTGCACCATGGTAATGTTCCATTTCAAATCCATGCACGCATTTCTAAAAGTCGTACGGCACTGTTTCTCCATTTCGGACGGATGTTGCACCCTGTAGATATCGATTATTCGGACGGCCATAACTTCTGGCTTGTTTAGAGTTACGGAAGACATAACCTATCAGAACGAAGTCCTCGATGAGTTCTATGGCTTTGACAGCTTTCAGCCGTCAACTGATAGATTAAATGCCCAAAAAGGACAAACTGAATCTCATTCGGGTCTCGTAAGTTTTTTACCCTTCGTTTTTTCGACACGTGGATTTTTGCGGCAATACGGGATTACGGTGGCTGGTCTTCGATTTACCATCGCTGGAGAGTGGTGCACCATGGTACTGTTCCGTTTCAAATCCATGCACGCATTTCTAAAAGTCGTACGACACTGTTTCGCCATGTCGGACGGATGTTGCACCTTGCACCGTGGATGTTGCACCCTGTAGATATCGATTATTCGGACGGCCATAACTTCTGGCTCGTTTAGAGTTCGGGAGCCGTAACCTGTCAAAACGAAGGCCTCGATGAGTTCTACGGCTTTGACAGCTTTCAACCGTCAACGGAAAGATTAATGCCCAAAAAGGACAACCCGAATCTCAATCCGGTCTCGTAAGTTTTTTACCCTTCGTTTTTTCGACACGTGGATTTTTACGGTAAAACGGGACTACTGTGGCCCGTCTTCGACTTCCCATCGCTGAAGGGTGATGCACCATAGTACTGTTCCGTTTCAAATCCATGCACGCATATCTAAAAGTTGTACGGCACTGTTTCGCCATTTCGGACGGATGTTGCACCTTGCACCGTGGATGTTGCACCCTGTAGATATCGATTATTCGGACGGCCATAACTTCTGGCTCGCTTAGAGTTACGGGAGCCATAACCTGTCAAAACGAAGACCTCGATGAGTTCTACGGCTTTGACCGCTTTCAGCCATCAACGGATAGATTAATGCCCAAAAAAGACAACCCGAATCTCAATCGGGTCTCGTAAGTTTTTACCCTTTGTTTTTTCGACACGTGGATTTTTACGGCAAAACGAGATTACCGTGGCCCATCTTCAACTTCCCATCGCTGGAGAGTGGTGCACCATGGTACTGTTCCATTTCAAATCCATGCACGCATTTCTAAAAGTCGTACGGCACTGTTTCGCCATGTTAGACGGATGTTGCACCTTGCACCGTGGATGTTGCACCCTGTAGATATCGATTATTCGGACGGCCATAACTTCTGGCTCATTAGAGGTACGGGAGCCATAACCTGTCAAAACGAAGGCCTCGATGAGTTCTATGGTTTTGACAGCTTTCAACCGTCAACGGAAAGATTAATGCCCAAAAAGGACAACCCGAATCTCAATCGGGTCTCGTAAGTTTTTTAGCCTTCGTTTTTTCGACACGTGGATTTTTACGGTAAAACGGGACTACCGTGGCCCGTCATCGACTTCCCATCGCTGAAGAGTGGTGCACCATGGTACTGTTCAGTTTCAAATCCATGCACGCATTCTAAAAGTCATACGGCACTGTTTTGCCTTTTCGGATGGATGTTTCACCTTGCACCGTGGATGTTGCACCCTGTACATATCGATTATTCGGACGGCCATAACTTCTGGCTCGTTTAGAGTTACGGGAGCCATAACCAATCAAATCAATGGCCTCGATGAGTTCTATGGCTTTGAAAGCTTTCGGTCGTCAACGGATAGATTAATGCCCAAAAAGGACAACCCGAATCTCAATCGGGTCTCGTAAGTTTTTTACCCTTCGTTTTTTCAACACATGGATTTTTACGGAAAAATGGGATTATGGTGGCTGGTCTTCGATTTACCATCGCTGGAGAGTGGTGAACTATGGTACTGTTCCGTTTCAAATCCATGCACGCATTTCTAAAAGTCGTACGACACTGTTTTGCCATGTCGGACGGATGTTGCACCTTGCACCGTGGATGTTGCACACTGTAGATATCGATTATTCGGACGACCATAACTTCTGGCTCGTTAAGAGGTACGGGAGCCACAACCTGTCAAAACGAAGGCCTCGATGAGTTCTACGACTTTGACAGCTTTCAGCCGTCAACAGATAGATTGATGCCCAAAAAGGAGAACCCGAATCTCAATCGGGTCTCGTAAGTTTTTTACCCTTCGTTTTTTCGACACGTGGATTTTTACGGTAAAACGGGATTACCGTGGCCCGTCTTCGACTTCCCATCGCTGGAGAGTGGTGCACCATGGTTATGTGCCGTTTCAGATCCATGCACGCATTTCTAAAAGTCGTACGACACAGTTTCGCCATTTCGGACGGATGTTGCACCTTGTACGTGGATGTTGCACCTGTAGATATCAATTATTCGGACGGCTATAACTTCTGGCTCGTTTAGAGTTACGGGAGTCATAACCTGTCAAAACGAAGGCCTCGATGATTTCTACGGCTTTGACAGCTTTGAGCCGTCAACGGATAGATTGATGCCCAAAAAGGAGAACCCGAATCTCAATCGGGTCTCCTAAGTTTTTTACCCTTTGTTTTTTTGACACGTGGATTTTTACGGTAAAACGGGATTACCATGGCCCGTCTTCGACTTCCCATCGCTGAAGAGTGGTGCACCATGGTACTGTTCCGTTTCAAATCCATGCACGCATTTCTAAAAGTCGTACGACACTGTTTCGCCATTTCGGACGGATGTTGCACCTTGCACCGTGGATGTTGCACCCTGTAGATATCGATTATTCGGACGGCCATAACTTCTGGCTCGTTTAGAGTTATGGGAGCCATAACCTGTCAAAACGAAGGCCTCGATGAGTTCTACGGCTTTGACAGCTTTCAGCCGTCAACGGATAGATTAATGCCCAAAAAGGACAACCCGAAAATCAATCGGGTCTCGTAAGTTTTTTACCCTTCGTTTTTTTTGACACGTGGATTTTTACGGTAAAACGGGACTACCGTGGCCCGTCTTCGACTTCCCATCGCTGAAGGGTGATGCACCATGGTACTGTTCCGTTTCAAATCCATGCACGCATATCTAAAAGTTGTACGGCACTGTTTCTCCATTTCGGACGGATGTTGCACCTTGCACCGTGGATGTTGCACCTTGTAGATATCGATTATTCGGACGGCCATAACTTCTGGCTTGTTTAGAGTTACTGGAGCCATAACCTGTCAAAACGAAGGTCTCGATGAGTTCTACGGCTTTGACAGCTTTCATCCATCAACGGATAGATTAATTCCCAAAAAGGACAGCCCGAATCGCAATCGGGTCTCGTAAGTTTTTTACCCTTCGTTTTTTCGACATGTGGATTTTTACGGTAAAACGGGATTACCGTGGCCCGTCTTCGACTTCCCATCGCTGAAGAGTGGTGCACCATGGTAATGTTCCATTTCAAATCCATGCACGCATTTCTAAAAGTCGTACGGCACTGTTTCTCCATTTCGGACGGATGTTGCACCTTGCACCGTGGATGTTGCACCCTATAGATATCGATTATTCGGACGGCCATAACTTCTGGCTCGTTTAGAGTTACGGAAGACATAACCTATCAGAACGAAGTCCTCGATGAGTTCTACGGCTATGATAGCTTTCAGCCGTCAACGGATAGATTAATGCCCAAAAAGGACAACCCGAATCTCAATCGGGTCTCGTAAGTTTTTTACCCTTCGTTTTTTCGACACGTGGATTTTTGCGGCAATACGGGATTACGGTGGCTGGTCTTCGATTTGCCATCGCTGGAGAGTGGTGCACCATGGTACTGTTCCGTTTCAAATCCATGCACGCATTTCTAAAAATCGTACGGCACTGTTTCGCCATTTCGGACGGATGTTGCACCTTGCACCGTGGATGTTGCACCCTATAGATATCGATTATTCGGACGGCCATAACTTCTGGCTCGCTTAGAGTTACGGGAGCCATAACCTGTCAAATGAAGGCCTCGATGAGTTCTACGGCTTTGACCGCTTTCAGCCGTCAACGGATAGATTAATGCCCAAAAAGGACAACCCGAATCTCAATCGGGTCTCGTAAGTTTTTTACCCTTCGTTTTTTCGACACGTGGATTTTTACGGCAATACGGGATTACGGTGGCTGGTCTTCGATTTACCATCGCTGGAGAGTGGTGCACCATGGTACTGTTCCGTTTCAAATCCATGCACACATTTCTAAAAGCCGTACGACACTGTTTCTCCATGTCGGACGGATGTTGCACCTTGCACCGTGGATGTTGCACCCTGTAGATATCGATTATTCGGACGGCCGTAACTTCTGGCTCGTTTAGAGTTCGGGAGCCATAACCTGTCAAAACGAAGGCCTCGATGAGTTCTACGGCTTTGACAGCTTTCAGCCGTCAACGGATAGATTAATGCCCAAAAAGGACAACCCTAATCTCAATCGGGTCTCGTAAGTTTTTTACCCTTCGTTTTTTCGACACGTGGATTTTTACGGTAAAACGGGACTACCGTGGCCCGTCTTCGGCTTCCCATCGCTGGAGAGTGGCGCACCATGGTACTGTTCCGTTTCAAATCCATGCACGCATTTCTAAAAGTCATACGGCACTGTTTCGCCATTTCGGACGGATGTTGCACCTTGCACCGTGGATGTTGCACCCTGTAGATATCGATTATTCGGACGGCCATAACTTCTGGCTCGCTTAGAGTTACGGGAGCCATAACCTGTCAAAACGAAGACCTCGATGAGTTCTACGGCTTTGACCGCTTTCAGCCGTCAACTGGTAGATTAATGCCCAAAAAAGACAACCCGAATCTCAATCGGGTCTCGTAAGTTTTTTACCCTTTGTTTTTTCGACACGTGGATTTTTATGGTAAAACGGGATTACCGTGGCCCGTCTTCAACTTCCCATCGCTGGAGATTGGTGCACCATGGTACTGTTCCATTTCAAATCCATGCACGCATTTTTAAAAGTCGTACGGCACTGTTTCGCCATGTCAGACGGATGTTGCACCTTGCACCGTGGATGTTGCACCCTGTAGATATCGATTATTCGGACGGCCATAACTTCTGGCTCTTTAGAGGTACGGGAGCCATAACCTGTTAAAACGAAGGCCTCGATGAGTTCTATGGTTTTGACAGCTTTCAACCGTCAACGGAAAGATTAATGCCCAAAAAGGACAACCCGAATCTCAATCGGGTCTCGTAAGTTTTTTTAGCCTTCGTTTTTTCGACACGTGGATTTTTACGGTAAAACGGGACTACCGTGGCCCGTCTTCGACTTCCCATCGCTGAAGAGTGATGCACCATGGTACTGTTCCGTTTCAAATCCATGCACGCATTTCTAAAAGTCGTACGACACTGTTTCGCCTTTTCGGATGGATGTTTCACCTTGCACCATGGATGTTGCACCCTGTAGATTTCGATTATTCGGACGGCCATAACTTCTGGCTCGTTTAGAGTTACGGGAGCCATAACCAATCAAATCGATGGCCTTGATTAGTTCTATGGCATTGAAAGCTTTCAGTCGTCAACGGATAGATTAATGCCCAAAAAGGACAACCCGAATCTCAATCGGGTCTTGTAAGTTTTTTACCCTTCGTTTTTTCAACACATGGATTTTTACGGCAAAATGGGATTATGGTGGCTGGTCTTCGATTTACGATCGCTGGAGAGTGGTGCACTATGGTACTGTTCCGTTTCAAATCCATGCACGCATTTCTAAAAGTCGTACGACACTGTTTTGCCATGTCGGACGGATGTTGCACCTTGCACCGTGGATGTTGCACCCTGTAGATATTGATTATTCGGACGACCATAACTTCTAGCTCGTTAAGAGGTACGGGAGCCATAACCTGTCAAAACGAAGGCCTCGATGAGTTCTACGACTTTGACAGATTTCAGACGTCAACGGATAGATTGATGCCCAAAAAGGAGAACCCGAATCTCAATCGGGTCTCGTAAGTTTTTTACCCTTCGTTTTTTCGACACGTGGATTTTTACGGTAAAACGGGATTACCGTGGCCCGTCTTCGACTTCCCATCGCTGGAGAGTGGTGCACCATGGTTATGTGCCATTTCAAATCTATGCACGCATTTCTAAAAGTAATACGGCACTGTTTTGCCATTTCGGACGGATGTTGCACCTTGCACCGTGGATGTTGCACCCTGTAGATATCGATTATTCGGACAGCCATAACATCTGGCTCGTTTAGAGTAACGGAAGACATAACCTATCAAAACGAAGTCCCCGATGAGTTCTACGGCTTTGACACCTTTCAGCCGTCAACGGATAGATTAATGCACAAAAAGGACAACCCGAATCTCAATCGGGTCTCGTAAGTTTTTTACCCTTCGTTTTTTCGACACGTGGATTTTTGCGGCAATACGGGATTACGGTGGCTGGTCTTCGATTTACCATCGCTGGAGGGTGGTGCACCATTGTACTGTTCCGTTTCAAATCCATGCACGCATTTCTAAAAGTCGTACGGCACTGTTTCGCCATGTCGGACGGATGTTGCACCTTGCACCATGGATGTTGCACCCTATAGATATCGATTATTCGGACGGCCATAACTTCTGGCTCGTTAAGAGTTACGGGAGCCATAACCTGTCAAAACGAAGGCCTCGATGAGTTCTATGGTTTTGACAGCTTTCAGCCGTCAACGGATAGATTAATGCCAAAAAAGGACAACCCGAATCTCAATCGGGTCTCGTAAGTTTTTTACCCTTCGTTTTTTCGACACGTGGATTTTTACTGTAAAACGGGATTACCGTGGCCCGTCTTCGACTTCCCATTGTTGAAGAGTGATGCACCATGGTACTGTTCCGTTTCAAATCCATGCACGCATTTCTAAAAGCCGTACGGCACTGTTTCTCCATTTCGGACGGATGTTGCACCCTGCACCGTGGATGTTGCACCCTGTAGATATCGATTATTCGGACGGCCATAACTTCTGGCTCGTTTAGAGTTCGGAAGCCATAACCTGTCAAAACGAAGGCCTCGATGAGTTCTACGGCTTTGACAGCTTTCAGCCGTCAACGGATAGATTAATGCCCAAAAAGGACAACCCGAATCTCAATCGGGTCTCGTAAGTTTTTTACCCTTCGTTTTTTCGACACGTGGATTTTTACGGTAAAACGGGACTACCGTGGCCCGTCTTCGGCTTCCCATCGCTGGAGAGTGGCACACCATGGTACTGTTCCGTTTCAAATCCATGCATGCATTTCTAAAAGTCATACGGCACTGATTCGCCATTTCGGACGGATGTTGCACCTTGCACCGTGGATGTTGCACCCTGTAGATATCGATTATTCGGACGGCCATAACTTCTGGCTCGTTTAGAGTTACGGGAGCCATAACCTGTCAAAATGAAGGCCACGATGAGTTCTATGATTTTGACAGCTTTCAGCCGTCAATGGATAGACTAATTCCCAAAAAGGACAACCCGAATCTCAATCGGGTCTCGTAAGTTTTTTACCCTTCGTTTTTTCGACACGTGGATTTTTACGGTAAAACGGGATTACCGTGGCCGTCTTCGACTTCCCCTCGCTGGAGAGTGGTGCACCATGGTTATGTGCCGTTTCGAATCCATGCACGCATTTCTAAAAGTCATACGACACTGTTTTGCCATTTCGGACGGATGTTGCACCTTGCACCGTGGATGTTGCACCCTGTAGATATCGATTATTCGGACGGGAATAACTTCTGGCTCGTTTAGAGTTACGGCAGCCATAACCTGTCAAAACGAAGTCCTCGATGAGTTCTACGGCTTTGACAGCTTTCAGCCTTCAACGGATATATTAATGCCCAAAAAGGACAACCCGAATCTCAATCGGGTCTCGTAAGTTTTTAACCTTTCGTTTTTTCGACACGTGGATTTTTACGGCAAAACGGGATTACCATGGCTGGTCTTCGATTTACCATCGCTGGAGAGTGGTGCACCATGGTACTGTTCCGTTTCAAATCCATGCACGCATTTCTAAAAGCCGTACGGCACTGTTTCGCCATTCCGGACGGATGTTGCACCTCCCACCGTGGATGTTGCACCCTGTAGATATCGATTATTCGGACGGCCATAACTTATGGCTCGTTTAGAGTTACGGGAGCCATAACCTGTCAAAATGAAGGCCTCGATGAGTTCTACGGCTTTGACAGCTTCAGCCATCAACGGATAGATTAATGCCCAAAAAGGACAACCCGAATCTCAATCGGGTCTCGTATGTTTTTACCCTTCGTTTTTTCAACACGTGGATTTTTGCGGCAATACGGGATTACCGTGGCCCGTCTTCGACTTCCCATCGCTGGAGAGTGGTGCACCATGGTACTGTTCCGTTTCAAATCCATGCACGCATTTCTAAAAGTCGTACGACACTGTTTCGCCATTTCGGACGGACGTTGCACCTTGCACCGTGGATGTTGCACCCTGTAGATATCGATTATTCGGACGGCCATAACTTCTGGCTCGTTTAGAGTTACGGGAGCCATAACCTGTCAAAACGAAGGCCTCGATGAGTTCTATGGCTTTGAAAGCTTTCAGCCGTCAACGGATAGATTAATGCCCAAAAACGACAACCCGAATCTCAATCGGGTCTCGTAAGTTTTTTACCCTTCGTTTTTTCGACACGTGGATTTTTACGGCAAAATGGGATTACGGTGGCTGGTCTTCGATTTACCATCGCTGGAGAGTGGTGCACTATGGTACTACTCCATTTCAAATCCATGCACGCATTTCTAAAAGTCGTACGACACTGTTTCGCAATGTCGGACGGATGCTGCACCTTGCACCGTGGATGTTGCACCCTGTAGATATCGATTATTCGGACGGCCATAACTTCTGGCTCGTTAAGAGTTACGGGAGCCATAACCTGTCAAAAACGAAGGCCTCCATGAGTTCTATGGCTTTGACAGCTTTCAGCCGTCAACGGATAGATTAATGCCCAAAAAGGACAACCCGAATCTCAATCGGGTCTCGTAAGTTTTTTACCCTTCGTTTTTTTTGACACGTTGATTTTTACGGTAAAACGGGACTACCGTGGCCCGTCTTCGACTTCCCATCGCTGAAGGGTGATGCACCATGGTACTGTTCCGTTTCAAATCCATGCACGCATATCTAAAAGTCGTACGGCACTGTTTCTCCATTTCGGACGGATGTTGCACCTTGCACCGTGGATGTTGCACCCTGTTGATATCGATTATTCGGACGGCCATAACTTCTGGCTCGTTTAGAGTTACTGGAGCCATAATCTGTCAAAACGAAGGTCTCGATGAGTTCTACGGCTTTGACAGCTTTCATCCATCAACGGATAGATTAATTCCCAAAAAGGACAACCCGAATCGCAATCGGGTCTCGTAAGTTTTTTACCCTTCGTTTTTTCGACATGTGGATTTTTACGGTAAAACGGGATTACCGTGGCCCGTCTTCGACTTCCCATCGCTGAAGAGTGGTGCACCATGGTAATGTTCCATTTCAAATTAATGCACGCATTTCTAAAAGTCGTACGGCACTGTTTCTCCATTTCGGACGGATGTTGCACCTTGCACCGTGGATGTTGCACCCTGTAGATATCGATTATTCGGACGGCCATAACTTCTGGCTCGTTTAGAGTTACGGAAGACATAACCTATCAGAACGAAGTCCTCGATGAGTTCTACGGCTTTGACAGCTTTCAGCCGTCAACGGATAGATTAATGCCCAAAAAGGACAACCCGAATCTCAATCGGGTCTCGTAAGTTTTTTACCCTTCGTTTTTTCGACACGTGGATTTTTGCGGCAATACGGTATTACGGTGGCTGGTCTTCGATTTACCATCGCTGGAGAGTGGTGCACCATGGTACTGTTCCGTTTCAAATCCATGCACGCATTTCTAAAAGTCGTAAGGCACTGTTTCGCCATGTCGGACGGATGTTGCACATTGCACAGTGGATGTTGCACCATGTAGATATCGATTATTCGGACGACCATAACTTTTGGCTCGTTAAGAGTTACGGGAGCCATAACCTGTCAAAACGAAGGCCTCGATGAGTTCTACGGTTTTGATAGCTTTCAGCCGTCAACGGATAGATTAATGCCCAAAAAGGACAACCCGAATCTCAATCGGGTCTCGTAAGTTTTTTACCCTTCGTTTTTTCGACACGTGGATTTTTACGGTAAAACGGGATTACCGTGGCCCGTCTTCGACTTCCCATTGTTGAAGAGTGATGCACCATGGTACTGTTCTGTTTCAAATCCATGCATGCATTTCTAAAAGCCGTACGGTACTGTTTCTCCATTTCGGACGGATGTTGCACCCTGCACCGTGGATGTTGCACCCTGTAGATATCGTTTCGGACGGCCATAACTTCTGGCTCGTTTAGAGTTCGGGAGCCATAACCTGTCAAAACGAAGACCTCGATGAGTTCTACGGCTTTGACAGCCTTCAGCCGTCAACGGATAGATTAATGCCCAAAAAGGACAAACCTAATCTCAATCGGGTCTCGTAAGTTTTCTACCCTTCGTTTTTTCGACACGTGGATTTTTACGGTAAAACGGGACTACCGTGGCCCGTCTTCGGCTTCCCATCGCTGGAGAGTGGTGCACCATGGTACTGTTCCGTTTCAAATCCATGCACGCATTTCTAAAAGTCATACGGCACTGTTTCGCCATTTCGGACGGATGTTGCACCTTGCACCGTGGATGTTGCACCCTGTAGATATCGATTATTCGGACAGCCATAACTTCTGGTTCGCTTAGAGTTACGGGAGCCATAACCTGTCAAAACGAAGACCTCGATGAGTTCGACGGCTTTGACCGCTTTCAGCCGTCAACGGATAGATTAATGCCCAAAAAAGACAACCCGAATCTCAATCGGGTCTCTAAAGTTTTTTACCCTTTGTTTTTTCGACACGTGGATTTTTATGGTAAAACGGGATTACCGTGGCCCGTCTTCAACTTCCCATCGCTGGAGAGTGGTGCACCATGGTACTGTTCCGTTTCAAATCCATGCACGCATTTCTAAAAGTCATACGGCACTGTTTCGCCATTTCGGACGGATGTTGCACCTTGCACCGTGGATGTTGCACCCTGTGGATATCGATTATTCGGACGGCCATAACTTCTGGCTCGCTTAGAGTTACGGGAGCCATAACCTGTCAAAACGAAGTCCTCGATGAGTTCGACGGCTTTGACCGCTTTCAGCCGTCAACGGATGGATTAATGCCCAAAAAAGACAACCTGAATCTCAATCGGGTCTCGTAAGTTTTTTACCCTTCGTTTTTTCGACACGTGGATTTTTGCGGCAATACGGGATTACGGTGGCTGGTCTTCGATTTACCATCGCTGGAGAGTGGTGTACCATGGTAATGTTCCGTTTCAAATCCATGCACGCATTTCTAAAAGTCGTACGGCACTGTTTCGCCATGTCGGACGGATGTTGCACCTTGCACCGTGGATGTTGCACCCTGTAGATATCGATTATTCGGACGGCCATAACTTCTGGCTCGTTAAGAGTTACGGGAGCCATAACCTGTCAAAACGAAGGCCTCGATGAGTTCTACGGTTTTGATAGCTTTCAGCCGTCAACGGACAGATTAATGCCCAAAAAGGACAACCCGAATCTCAATCGGGTCTCGTAAGTTTTTTACCCTTCGTTTTTTCGACACGTGGATTTTTACGGTAAAACGGGATTACCGTGGCCCGTCTTCGACTTCCCATTGTTGAAGAGTCATGCACCATGGTACTGTTCTGTTTCAAATCCATGCACGCATTTCTAAAAGCCGTACGGCACTGTTTTGCCATTTCGGACGGATGTTGCACCATGCACCGTGGATGTTGCACCCTGTAGATATCGATTATTCGGACGGCCATAACTTCTGGCTCGTTTAGAGTTCGGGAGCCATAACCTGTCAAGACGAAGGCCTCGATGAGTTCTACGGCTTTGACAGCTTTCAGCCGTCAACGGATAGATTAATGCCCAAAAAGGACAACCCGAATCTCAATCGGGTCTCGTAAGTTTTTTACCCTTCGTTTTTTCGACACGTGGATTTTTACGGTAAAACGGGCCTACCGTGGCCCGTCTTCGGCTTCCCATCGCTGGAGAGTGGCGCACCATGGTACTGTTCCGTTTCAAATCCATGCACGCATTTATAAAAGTCATACGGCACTGTTTCGCCATTTCGGACGGATGTTGCACCTTGCACCATGGATGTTGCACCCTGTAGATATCGATTATTCGGACGGCCATAACTTCTGGCTCGCTTAGAGTTACGGGAGCCATAACCTGTCAAAACGAAGACCTCGATGAGTTCTTTGGCTTTGACCGCTTTCAGCCGTCAACGGATAGATTAATGCCCAAAAAAGACAACCCGAATCTCAATCGGGTCTCGTAAGTTTTTTACCCTTTGTTTTTCCGACACGTGGATTTTTACGGTAAAACGGGATTAGCGTGGCCCGTCTTCAACTTCCCATCGCTGGAGAGTCGTGCACCATATTACTGTTCCATTTCAAATCCATGCACGCATTTCTAAAAGTCGTACGGCACTGTTTCGCCATGTCAGACGGATGTTGCACCTTGCACCGTGGATGTTGCACCCTGTAGATATCGATTATTCGGACGGCCATAACTTCTGGCTCTTTTGAGGTACGAGAGCCATAACCTGTCAAAACGAAGGCCTCGATGAGTTCTATGGTTTTGACAGCTTTCAACCGTCAACGGAAAGATTAATGCCCAAAAAGGACAACCCGAATCTCAATCGGGTCTCGTAAGTTTTTTAGCCTTCGTTTTTTCGACACGTGGATTTTTACGGTAAAACGGGACTACCGTGGCCCGTCTTCGACTTCCCATCGCTGAAGAGTGATGCACCATGGTACTGTTCCGTTTCAAATCCATGCACGCATTTCTAAAAGTCGTACGGCACTGTTTCGCCTTTTCGGATGGATGTTTCACCTTGCATCGTGGATGTTGCACCCTGTAGATATCGATTATTCGGACGGCCATAACTTCTGGCTCGTTTAGAGTTACGGGAGACATAACCAATCAAATCGATGGCCTCGATGAGTTCTATGGCTTTGAAAGCTTTCAGTCGTCAACGGATAGATTAATGCCCAAAAAGGACAACCCGAATCTCAATCGGGTCTCGTAAGTTTTTAACCCTTCGTTTTTTCAACACATGGATTTTTACGGCAAAATGGGATTATGGTGGCTGGTCTTCGATTTACCATCGCTGGAGAGTCGTGCACTATGGTACTGTTCCGTTTCAAATCCATGCACGCATTTCTAAAAGTCGTACGACACTGTTTTGCCATGTCGGACCGATGTTGCACCTTGCACCGTGGATGTTGCACCCTGTAGATATCGATTATTCGGACGACCATAACTTCTGGCTCGTTAAGAGGTACGGGAGCCATAACCTGTCAAAACGAAGGCCTCGATGTTTCTATGGCTTTGACAGCTTTCAGTCGTCAACGGATTGATTGATGCCCAAAAAGGAGAACCCGAATCTCAATCGGGTCTCGTAAGTTTTTTACCCTTTGTTTTTTTGACACGTGGATTTTTACGATAAAACGGGACTACCGTGGCCCGTCTTCGACTTCCCATCGCTGGAGAGTGGTGCACCATGGTACTGTTCCATTTCAAATCCATGCACGCATTTCTTAAAAGTCGTACGGCACTGTTTCTCCATTTCGGACGGATGTTGCACCTTGCACGTGGATGTTACACCCTGTAGATATCAATTATTCGGACGGCCATAACATCTGGCTCGTTTAGAGTTACGGGAGCCATAACCTGTCAAAACGAAGGCCTCGATGATTTCTACGGCTTTGAGAGCTTTCAGCCGTCAACGGATAGATTGATGCCCAAAAAGGAGAATCCGAATCTCAATCGGGTCTCGTAAGTTTTTACCCTTCGTTTTTTCGACACGTGGATTTTTACGGTAAAACGGGATTACCGTGGCCCGTCTTCGACTTCCCATCGCTGAAGAGTGGTGCACCATGGTACTGTTCCGTTTCAAATCTATGCACGCATTTCTAAAAGTCGTACGGCACTGTTTCGCCATTTCGGACGGATGTTGCACCTTGCACCGTGGATGTTGCACCCTGTAGATATCGATTATTCGGACGGCCATAACTTCTGGCTCGTTTAGAGTTACGGGAGGCATAACCTGTCAAAACCAAGTCCTCGATGAGTTCTACGGTTTTGATAGCTTTCAGCCGTCAATGGATAGATTAATGCCCAAAAAGGACAACCCGAATCTCAATCGGGTCTCGTAAGTTTTTTACCCTTTGTTTTTTCGACACGTGGATTTTTCGGCAAAACGGGATTACTGTGGCTGGTCTTCGATTTACCATCGCTGGAGAGTGGTGCACCATGGTACTATTCCGTTTCAAATCCATGCACGTATTTCTAAAAGCCGTACGGCACTGTTTCGCCATGTCGGACGGATGTTGCACCTTGCACCGTGGATGTTGCACCCTGTAGATATCGATTATTCGGACGACCATAACTTCTGGCTCGTTAAGAGTTACGGGAGCCATAACCTATCAAAACGAAGGCCTCGATGATTTCTACGGCTGTGACAGCTTTCAGCCGTCAAAGGATAGATTAATACCCAAAAAGGTCAACCCGAATCTCAATCGGGTCTCGTAAGTTTTTTACCCTTCGTTTTTTCGACACGTGGATTTTTACGGTAAAACGGGATTACCGTGGCCCGTCTTCGACTTCCCATCGCTGAAGAGTGATGCACCATGGTACTGTTCCATTTCTAAAAGTCGTACGGCACTGTTTCGCCATTTCGGACGGATGTTGCACCTTGCACCGTGGATGTTGCACCTTGTAGATATCGATTATTCGGACGGCCATAACTTCTGGCTCGTTTAGAGTTACGGGAGCCATTACCTGTCAAAACGAAGGCCTCGATGAGTTCTACGGCTTTGACAGCTTTCAGCCGTCAACGGATAGATTAATGCCCAAAAAGGACAACCCGAATCTCAATCGGGTCTCGTAAGTTTTTTACCCTTCGTTTTTTCGACACGTGGATTTTTGCGGCAATACGGGATTACGGTGGCTGGTCTTCGATTTACCATTGCTGGAGAGTGGTGCACCATGGTACTGTACCGTTTCAAATCCATGCACGCATTTCTAAAAGTCGTAAGGCACTGTTTCGCCATGTCGGATGGATGTTGCACCCTGTAGATATCGATTATTCGGACGGCCATAACTTCTGGCTCGTTTAGAGTTCGGGAGCCATAACCTGTCAAAACGAAGGCCTTGATGAGTTCTACGGCTCTGACAGCTTTCAGCTGTCGACGGATAGATTTATGCCCAAAAAGGACAACCCGAATCTCAATCGGGTCTCGTAAGTTTTTTACCCTTCGTTTTTTCGACACGTGGATTTTTACGGTAAAACGGGACTACCGTGGCCCGTCTTCGACTTCCCATCGCTGGAGAGTGGTGCAACATGGTACTGTTCCGTTTCAAATCCATGCATGCATTTCTAAAAGTCATACGGCACAGTTTCGCCATTTCGGACGGATGTTGCACCTTGCACCATGGATGTTGCACCCAGTAGATATCGATTATTCGGACGGCCATAACTTCTGGCTCGTTTAGAGTTACGGAAGCCATAACCTGTCAAAACGAAGACCTCGATGAGTTCTACGGCTTTGACAGCTTTCAGCCGTCAACAGATAGACTAATGCCCAAAAAGGACAACCCGAACCTCAATCGGGTCTCGTAAGTTTTTTACCCTTCGTTTTTTCGACAAGTGGATTTTTACGGTAAAACGGGATTGCGGTGGCTGGTCTTCGATTTACCATCGCTGGAGAGTGGTGCACCATGGTACTGTTCCGTTTCAAATCCATGCATGCATTGCTAAAAGTCGTACGGCACTGTTTTGCCATTTCGGACGGATGTTGCACCTTACACCGTGGATGTTGCACCCTGTAGATATCGATTATTCGGACGGCCATAACTTATGGCTCGCTTAGATTTACGGGAGCCATAACCTGTCAAAACGAAGGCCTCGATGAGTTCTACGGCTTTGACAGCTTTCAGCCGTCAACGGATAGATTAATGCCCAAAAAGGACAACCCGAATCTCAATCGGGTCTCGTAAGTTTTTTACCCTTTGTTTTTTCGACACGTGGATTTTTACGGCAAAACGGGATTACTGTGGCTGGTCTTCGATTTACCATCGCTGGAGAGTGGTGCACCATGGTACTATTCCGTTTCAAATCCATGCACGCATTTCTAAAAGCCGTACGGCACTGTTTCGCCATGTCGGACGGATGTTGCACCTTGCACCGTGGATGTTGCACCCTGTAGATATCGATTATTCGGACGGCCATAACTTCTGGCTCGTTAAGAGTTACGGGAGCCATAACCTGTCAAAACGAAGGCCTCGATGATTTCTACGGCTGTGACAGCTTTCAGCCGTCAACGGATAGATTAATAGCCAAAAAGGTCAACCCGAATCTCAATCGGGTCTCGTAAGTTTTTTACCCTTCGTTTTTTCGACACGTGGATTTTTACGGTAAAACGGGATTACCGTGGCCCGTCTTCGTCTTCCCATTGTTGAAGAGTGATGCACCATGGTACTGTTCTGTTTCAAATCCATGCACGCATTTCTAAAAGCCGTACGGCACTGTTTCGCCATTTCGGACGGATGTTGCACCATGCACCGTGGATGTTGCACCCTGTAGATATCGATTATTCGGACGGCCATAACTTCTGGCTCGTTTAGAGTTCGGGAGCCATAACCTGTCAAAACGAAGGCCTCGATGAGTTCTACGGCTTTGACAGCTTTCAGCCGTCAACGGATAGATTAATGCCCAAAAAGGACAACCCGAATCTCAATCGGGTCTCGTAAGTTTTTTACCCTTCGTTTTTTCGACAAGTGGATTTTTACGGTAAAACGGGATTACGGTGGCTAGTCTTCGATTTACCATCGCTGGAGAGTGGTGCACCATGGTACTGTTCCGTTTCAAATCCATGCATGCATTGCTAAAAGTCGTACGGCACTGTTTTGCCATTTCGGACGGATGTTGCAACTTACACCGTGGATGTTGCACCCTGTAGATATCGATTATTCGGACGGCCATAACTTATGGCTCGCTTAGATTTACGGGAGCCGTAACCTGTCAAAACGAAGGCCTCGATGAGTTCTACGGCTTTAACAGCTTTCAGCCGTCAACGGATAAATTAATGCCCAAAAAGGACAACCCGAATCTCAATCGGGTCTCGTAAGTTTTTTACCCTTTGTTTTTTCGACACGTGGATTTTTACGGCAAAACGGGATTACGGTGGCTGGTCTTCGATTTACCATCGCTGGAGAGTGGTGCACCATGGTACTGTTCCATTTCAAATCCATGCATGCATTTCTAAAAGTCGTACGGCACTGTTTTTCCATTTCGGACGGATGTTGCACCTTGCACCGTGGATGTTGCACCCTGTAGATATCGATTATTCGGACGGCCATAACTTCTGGCTCGTTTAGAGTTACGGGAGCCATAACCTATTAAAACGAAGGCCTCGATGAGTTCTACGGTTTTGACAGCTTTCAGCCGTCAACGGCTAGATTAATGCCCAAATAGGACAACCCGAATCTCAATCGGGTCTCGTAAGTTTTTTACGCTTCGTTTTTTCGACACGTGGATTTTTACGGCAAAACGGGATTACGGTGGCTGGTCTTCGATTTACCATCGCTGGAGAGTGGTGCACCATGGTACTGTTCCATTTCAAATCCATGCATGCATTTCTAAAAGTCGTACGGCACTGTTTTGCCATTTCGGACGGATGTTGCACCTTGCACCGTGGATGTTGCACCATGTAGATATCGATTATTCGGACGGCCATAACTTCTGGCTCGTTTAGAGTTACAGGAGCCATAACCTATTAAAACGAAGGCCTCGATGAGTTCTACGGTTTTGACAGCTTTCAGCCGTCAACGGATAGATTAATGCCCAAATAGGACAACCCGAATCTCAATCGGGTCTCCTAAGTTTTTTACCCTTCGTTTTTTTGACACGTGGATTTTTACGGTAAAACGGGATTACCGTGGCCCGTCTTCGACTTCCCATCGCTGAAGAGTGGTGCACCATGGTACTGTTCCGTTTCAAATCCATGCACGCATTTCGAAAAGTCGTACGGCACTGTTTCGCCATTTCGGACGGATGTTGCACGTTGCACTGTGGATGTTGCACCCTGTAGATATCGATTACTCGGACGACCATAACTTCTGGCTCGTTTAGAGTTACGGGAGCCATTACCTGTCAAAACGAAGGCCTCGATGAGTTCTACGGCTTTGACAGCTTTCAGCCGTCAACGGATAGATTAATGCCCAAAAAGGACAACCCGAATCTCAATCGGGTCTCGTAAGTTTTTTACCCTTCGTTTTTTCGACACGTGGATTTTTGCGGCAATACGGGATTACGGTGGCTGGTCTTCGATTTACCATCGCTGGAGAGTGGTGCACCATGGTACTGTTCCGTTTCAAATCCATGCACGCATTTCTAAAAGTCGTACGGCACTGTTTTGCCATGTCGGACGGATGTTGCACCTTGCACCGTGGATGTTGCACCCTGTAGATATCGATTATTCGGACGGCCATAACTTCTGGCTCGTTTAGAGTTTGGGAGCCATAACCTGTCAAACCGAAGGCCTTGATGAGTTCTACGGCTCCGACAGCTTTCAGTCGTCAACGGATAGATTTATGCCCAAAAAGGACAACCCGAATCTCAATCGGGTCTCGTAAGTTTTTTACCCTTCGTTTTTTCGACACGTGGATTTTTACGGTAAAACAGGACTACCGTGGCCCGTCTTCGACTTCCCATCGCTGGAGAGTGGTGCAACATGGTACTGTTCCATTTCAAATCCATGCATGCATTTCTAAAAGTCATACGGCAAAGTTTCGCCATTTCGGACGGATGTTGCACCTTGCACCATGGATGTTGCACCCAGTAGATATCGATTATTCGGACGGCCATAACTTCTGGCTCGTTTAGAGTTACGGAATCCATAACCTGTCAAAACGAAGACCTTGTTGAGTTCTACGACTTTGATAGCTTTCAGTCGTCAACAGATAGACTAATGACCAAAAAGAACAACCCGAATCATAATCGGGTCTCGTAAGTTTTTTACCCTTCGTTTTTTCGACAAGTGGATTTTTACGGTAAAACGGGATTACGGCGGCTGGTCTTCGATTTACCATCGCTGTAGAGTGATGCACCATGGTACTGTTCCGTTTCAAATCCATGCATGCATTTCTAAAAGTCGTACGGCACAGTTTTGCCATTTCGGACGGATGTTGCACCTTACACCGTGGATGTTGCACCTTGTAGATATCGATTATTCGGACGGCCATGACTTCTGGCTCATTTAGAGTTACGGGAGCCATAACCTGTCAAAACGAAGGCCTCGATGAGTTCTACGGCTTTGACAGCTTTCAGCCGTCAACGGATAGATTAATGCCCAAAAAGGACAACCCGAATCTCATTCGGGTCTCGTAAGTTTTTTACCCTTCGTTTTTTTGACACGTGGATTTTTACGGTAAAACGGGATTACCGTGGCCCGTCTTCGACTTCCCATCGCTGAAGAGTGGTGCACCATGGTACTGTTCTGTTTCAAATCCATGCATGAATTTCTAAAAGTCGTACGGCACTGTTTCACCATTTCGGACGGATGTTGCACCTTGCACCGTGGATGTTGCACCCTGTAGATATCGATTATTCGGACGACCATAACTTCTGGCTCGTTTAGAGTTACGGGAGCCATAACCTGTCAAAACGAAGGCCTCGATGAGTTCTACTGCTTTGACAGCTTTAATCCGTCAATGGATAGATTAATGCCCAAAAAGGACAACCCGAATCTCAATCGGGTCTCGTAAGTTTTTTACCCATCGTTTTTTCGACACGTGGATTTTTGCGGCAATACGGGATTACGGTGGCTGGTCTTCGATTTACCATCGCTGGAGAGTGGTGCACCATGGTACTGTTCCGTTTCAAATCCATGCATGCATTTCTAAAAGTCGTACGGCACTGTTTCGCCATGTCGGACGGATGTTGCACCTTGCACCGTGGATGTTGCACCCTGTAGATATCGATTATTCGGACGGCCATAACTTCTAGCTCGTTTAGAGTTCGGGAGCCATAACCTGTCAGAACGAAGGCCTTGATGAGTTCTATGGCTTTGACAGCTTTCAGCCGTCAACGGATAGATTAATGCCCAAAAAGGACAACCGGAATCTCAATCGGGTCTCGTAAGTTTTTTACCCTTCGTTTTTTCGACACGTGGATTTTTACGGTAAAACGGGACTACCGTGGCCCGTCTTCGACTTCCCATTGCTGGAGAGTGGTGCACCATGGTACTATTCCGTTTCAAATCCATGCACGCATTTCTAAAAGTCATACGGCACAGTTTCGCCATTTCGGACGGATGTTGCACCTTGCACCGTGGATGTTGCACCCTGTAGATATCGATTATTCGGACGGCCATAACTTCTGGCTCGTTTAGAGTTACGGAAGCCATAACCTGTCAAAACGAAGACCTCGATGAGTTCTACGGCTTTGACAGCTTTCAGCCGTCAACAGATAGATTAATGCCCAAAAACGACAACCCGAATCTCAATCGGGTCTCGTAAGTTTTTTACTCTTCGTTTTTTCGACAAGTGGATTTTTACGGTAAAACGGGATTACGGTGGCTGGTCTTCGATTTACCATCGCTGGAGAGTGGTGCACCATGGTACTGTTCCGTTTCAAATCCATGCATGCATTTCTAAAAGTCGTACGGCACTGTTTTGCCATTTCGGACGGATGTTGCACCTTACACCGTGGATGTTGCACCCTGTAGATATCGATTATTCGGACGGACATAACTTCTGGCTCGTTTAGAGTTACGGGAGCCATAACCTGTCAAAACGAAGGCCTCGATGAGTTCTACGGTTTCGACAGCTTTCAGCCGTCAACGGATAGATTAATGCCCAAAAAGGGCAACCCGAATCTCAATGGGGTCTCGTAAGTTTTTTACCCTTCGTTTTTTTGACACGTGGATTTTTACGGTAAAACGGGATTACTGTGGCCCGTCTTCGACTTCCCATCGCTGAAGAGTGGTGCACAATGGTAGTGTTCCGTTTCAAATCTATGCACGCATTTCTAAAAGTCGTACGGCGCTGTTTCGCCATTTCGGACGGATGTTGCACCTTGCACCGTGGATGTTGCACCCTGTAGATATCGATTATTCGGACGGCCATAACTTCTGGCTCGTTTAGAGTTACGGGAGCCATAACCTGTCAAAACGAAGGCCTCGATGAGTTCTACGGTTTTGACAGCTTTCAGCCGTCAACGGATAGATTAATGCCCAAAAAGGACAACCCGAATCTCAATCGGGTCTCGTAAGTTTTTTACCCATCGTTTTTTCGACACGTGGATTTTTGCGGCAATACGGGATTACGGTGGCTGGTCTTCGATTTACCATCGCTGGAGAGTGGTGCACCATGGTACTGTTCCGTTTCAAATCCATGCATGCATTTCTAAAAGTCGTACGGCACTGTTTCGCCATGTCGGACGGATGTTGCACCTTGCACCGTGGATGTTGCACCCTGTAGATATCGATTATTCGGACGGCCATAACTTCTAGCTCGTTCAGAGTTACAGGAGCCATAACCTGTCAAAACGAAGGCCTTGATGAGTTCTACGGCTTTTACAGCTTTCAGCCGTCAACGGATAGATTAATGCCCAAAAAGGACAACCCGAATCTCAATTGGGTCTCGTAAGTTTTTTACCCTTCCTTTTTTCGACACGTGTATTTTTACGGTAAAACGGGAATACCGTGGCCGTCTTCGACTTCCCATCGCTGGAGAGTGGTGCACCACGGTAACGTGCTGTTTCAAATCCATGCACGCATTTCTAAAAGTCATACCGCACTGTTTTGCCATTTCAGACGGATGTTGCACCTTGCACCGTGGATGTTGCACCCTGTAGATATCGATTATTCGGACGGGAATAACTTCTAGCTCGTTTAGAGTTACGGGAGCCATAACCTATCGAAACGAAGGCCTCGATGAGTTCTATGGCTTTGACAGCTTTCAGCCATCAACGGATATATTAATGCCCAAAAAGGACAACCCGAATCTCAATCGGGTCTCGTAAGTTTTTTACCCTTCGTTTTTTCGACACGTGGATTTTTACGGCAAAACGGGATTACCGTGGCTGGTCTTCGATTTACCATGGCTGGAGAGTGGTGCACCATGGTACTGTTCGGTTTCAAATCCATGCACGCATTTCTAAAAGCCGTACGGCACTGTTTCGCCATTTCGGACGGATGTTGCACCTTGCACGTGGATGTTGCACCCTGTAGATATCGATTATTCGGACGGCTATAACTTCTGGCTCGTTTAGAGTTACAGGAGCCATAACCTATCAAAATGAAGGCCTCGATGAGTTCTAAGGCTTTGACAGCTTCAGCCGTCAACGGATAGATAAATGCCCAAAAAGGACAGTCCGAATCTCAATCAGGTCTCGTAAGTTTTTTACCCTTCGTTTTTTCGACACGTGGATTTTTACGGTAAAACGGGATTACCGTGGCCCGTCTTCGACTTTCCATCGCTGGACAGTGGTGCACTATGGTACTGTACCGTTTCAAATCCATGCACGCATTTCTAAAAGTTGTACGGCACTGTTTCGCCTTTTCGGACGGATGTTACACCTTGCACCGTGGATGTTGCACCCTGTAGATTTCGATTATTCGGACGGCCATAACTTCTGGCTCGTTAAGAGTTACGGGAGCCATAACCTGTCAAAATGAAGACCTTGATGAGTTATACGGCTTTGACAGCTTTCATCCATCAACGGATAGATTAATGCCCAAAAAGGACAACTCGAATCTCAATCGAGTCTCGTAAGTTTTTACCCTTCGTTTTTTCGACACGTGGATGTTTACGGTAAAACGGGATTACCGTGGCCCGTCTTTGACTTCCCATCGCTGAAGAGTGATGCACCATGGTACTGTTCCGTATCAAATCCATGCACGCATTTCTAAAAGTCGTACGACACTGTTTCTCCATTTCGGACGGATGTTGCACCTTGCACCATGGATGTTGCACCCTGTAGATATCGATTATTCGGATGGCCGTAACTTCTGGCTCATTTAGAGTTACGGGAGCCATAACCTTTCAAAACGAAGGCCTCGATGAGTTCTACGGCTTTGACAGCTTTCAGTCGTCAACGGATAGATTAATGCCCAAAAAGGACAGCCCGAATCTCAATCGGGTCTCGTAAGTTTTTTAACTTTCGTAATTTCGACACGTGGATTTTTACGGTAAAACGGGACTACCGTGGCCCGTCTTCGACTTCCCATCGCTGGAGAGTGGTGCACCATGGTACTGTTCCGTTTCAAATCCATGCACGCATTTCTAAAAGTCATACGGCACTGTTTCGCCATTTCGGACGGATGTTGCACCTTGCACCGTGGATGTTGCACCCTGTAGATATCGATTATTTGGACGGCCATAACTTCTGGCTCGTTTAGAGTTACGGGAGCCATAACCTGTCAAATGAAGACCTCGATGAGTTCTACGGCTTTGGCAGCTTTCAGCCATCAACGGATAGATTAATGCCCAAAAAGGACAACCCGAATCTCAATCGGGTCTCGTAAGTTTTTTACCCTTCGTTTTTTTGACACGTGGATTTTTACGGTAAAACGGGATTACCGTGGCCCATCTTCGACTTCCCATCGCTGAATAGTGGTGCACCATGGTACTGTTCCGTTTCAAATCCATGCATGCATTTCTAAATGTCGTACGGCACTGTTTCGCCATTTCGGACGGATGTTGCACCTTGCACCGTGGATGTTGCACCCTGTAGATATCGATTATTCGGACGGTCATAACTTCTGCCTCGTTTAGAGTTACGGGAGCCATAACCTGTCAAAACGAAGGCCTCGATGAGTTCTACGGTTTTGACAGCTTTCAGCCGTCAACGGATAGATTAATGCCCAAAAAGGACAACCCGAATCTCAATCGGGTCTCGTAAGTTTTTTACCCTTCGTTTTTTTGACACGTGGATTTTTACGGTAAAACGGGATTACCGTGGGCCGTCTTCGACTTCCCATCGCTGAAGAGTGGTGCACCATGGTACTGTTCCGTTTCAAATCCATGCACGCATTTCTAAAAGTCGTAGGGCACTGTTTCGCCATTTCGGACGGATGTTGCACCTTGCACCGTGGATGTTGCACCCTGTAGATATCGATTATTCGGACGGCCATAACTTCTGGCTCGTTTAGAGCTACAGGAGCCATAACCTGTCAAAACGAAGGCCTCGATGAGTTCTAAGGCTTTGACAGCTTTCAGCCGTCAACGGATAGATTAATGCCCAAAAAGGACAACCCCAATCTCAATCGGGTCTCGTAAGTTTTTTACCCTTCGTTTTTTCGACACGTGGATTTTTACGGCAAAATGGGATTACGGTGGCTGGTCTTCGATTTACCATCGCTGGAGAGTGGTGCACCATGGTACTATTCCGTTTCAAATCCATGCACGCATTTCTAAAAGTCGTACGGCACTGTTTCGCCATGTCGGACGGATGTTGCACCTTGCACCGTGGATGTTGCGCCCTCTAGATATCGATTATTCGGACGGCCATAACTTCTGGCTCGTTAAGAGTTACGGGAGCCATAACCTGTCAAAACGAAGGCCTCGATGAGTTCTACGGCTTTTACAGCTTTCAGCCATCAACGGATAGATTAATTCCCAAAAAGGACAACCCGAATCTCAATCGGGTCTCGTAAGTTTTTTACCCTTCGTTTTTTCGGCACGTGGATTTTTAGGGCAAAACGGGATTACCGTGGCTGGTCTTCGATTTACCATCGCTGGAGAGTGCTGCACCATGGTACTGTTCCATTTCAAATCCATGCACGTATTTCTAAAAGCCGTACGACACTGTTTCGCCATTTCGGACGAATGTTGCACCTTGCACATGGATGTTGCACCCTGTAGATATCGATTGTTCGGACGGCTATAACTTCTGGCTCGTTTAGTGTTACGGGAGCCATAACCTGTCAAAACGAAGGCCTCGATGATTTCTACGGCTTTGACAGCTTTCAGCCGTCAATGGATAGATTGATGCCCAAAAAGGAGAACCCGAATCTCAATCGGGTCTCGTAAGCTTTTTGCCCTTCGTTTTTTCGACACGTGGATTTTTACGGTAAAACGGGATTACCTTGTCCCGTCTTCGACTTCCCATCGCTGGAGAGTGGTGCACCATGGTAATGTTCCGTTTCAAATCCATGTACGCATTTCTAAAAGTCATACGACACTGTTTCACCATTTCGGACGGATGTTGCACCTTGCACCGTGGATGTTGCACCCTGTAGATATCGATTATTCGGACGGGCATAACTTCTGGCTCGTTTAGAGTTACGGGAGCCAAAACCTGTCAAAACGAAGGCCTCGATGAGTTCTACGGCTTTGACAGCTTTCAGCCATCAACGGATATGTTAATGCCCAAAAACGACAACACGAATCTCAATCGGGTCTCGTAAGTTTTTTACCTTTCGTTTTTTCGACACGTGGATTTTTACGTTAAAACGGGATTACCGTGGCTGGTCTTCGATTTACCATCGCTGGAGAGTGTTGCACCATGGTACTGTTCCGTTTCAAATCCATGCACATATTTCTAAAAGACATACGGCACTGTTTCGCCATTTCGGACGGATGTTGCAACTTGCACGTGGATGTTGCACCCCGTAGATATCGATTATTCGGACGGCTATAACTTCTGGCTCGTTTAGAGTTACGGGAGCCATAACCTGTCAAAACGAAGGCATCGATGATTTCTACGGCTTTGACAGCTTTCGGCCATCAACGGATAGATTGATTCCCAAAAAGGAGAACCCAAATCTCAATCGGGTCTCGTAAGTTTTTTGCACTTCGTTTTTTTGACACGTGGATTTTTACGGTAAAACGGGATTACCGTGGCCTGTCTTCGACTTCCCATCGCTGAAGAGTGGTGCACCATGGTACTGTTCCGTTTCAAATCCATGCATGCATTTCTAAAAGTCGTACGACACTGTTTCGCCATTTCGGACGGATGTTGCACCTTGCACCGTGGATGTTGCACCCTGTAGATATCGATTATTCGGACGGCCATAACTTCTGCCTCGTTTAGAGTCACGACAGCCATAACCTGTCAAAATGAGGCCTCGATGAGTTCTACGGCTTTGACAGCTTTCAACCGTCAACGGATAGATTAATGCCCAAAAAGGACAACCCGAATCTCAATCGGGTCTCGTAAGTTTTTTACCCTTCGTTTTTTCGACACGTGGATTTTTACGGCAAAACGGGATTACGGTGGCTAGTCTTCGATTTACCATCGCTGGAGAGTGGTGCACCATGGTACTGTTCCGTTTCAAATCCATGCACGCATTTCTAAAAGTCGTACGGCACTGTTTCGCCATGTCTGACGGATGTTGCACCTTGCACCGTGGATGTTGCACCCTGTAGATATCGATTATTCGGACGGCCATAACTTCTGGCTCGTTAAGAGTTACGGGAGTCATAACCTGTCAAAACGAAGGCCTCGATGAGTTCTACGGCTTTGACAGCTTTCAGGCATCAACGGATAGATTAATGCCCAAAAAGGACAACCCGAATCTCAATCGGGTCTCGTAAGTTTTTTACCCTTCGTTTTTTCGACACGTGGATTTTTACGGTAAAACGGGATTACCGTCGCCCGTCTTCGACTTCCCATCACTGAAGAGTGATGCACCATGGTACTGTTTCATTTCAAATCCATGCACTCATTTCTAAAAGTCGTACGACACCCTTTCGCCATTTCAGACGGATGTTGCACCTTGCACCGTGGATGTTGCACCCTGTAGATATCGAGTATTCGGACGGCCATAACTTCTGGCTCGTTTAGGTTTACGGGAGGCATAACCTGTCAAAACGAAGGCCTCGATGATTTCTACGGGTTTGACAGCTTTCAGCCGTCAACGGATAGATTAATGCCCAAAAAGGACAACCCGAATCTCAATCGGGTGTCGTAAGTTTTTTACCCTTTGTTTTTTCGACACGTGTATTTTTACGGTAAAACGGGATTACCGTGTCCCGTCTTCGACTTCCCATCGCTGGAGAGTGGTGCACCATGGTAATGTTCTGTTTCAAATCCATTTACACATTTCTAAAAGTCTACGACACTGTTTCGCCATTTCGGATGGATGTTGCACCTTGCACCGTGGATGTTGCACACTGTAGATATCGATTATTCGGACGACCATAACTTCTGGCTCGTTTAGAGTTACGGGAGCCATAACCTGTCAAAACGAAGGCCTCGATGAGTTCTACGGCTTTGACAGCTTTCAGCCGTCAACGGATAGATTAATGCCCAAAAAGGACAACCCGAATCTCAATCGGGTCTCGTAAGTTTTTTACCCTTCGTTTTTTCGACACGTGGATTTTTACGGCAAAACGGGATTGTCGTGGCTGGTCATCGATTTTCCATCACTGGAGAGTGCTACACCATGGTACTGTTCCGTTTCAAATCCATGCACGCATTTCTAAAAGTCGTACGACACTGTTTCGCCATTTCGGACGGATGTTGCACCTTGCACCGTGGATGTTGCACCCTGTAGATATCGATTATTCGGACGGCCATAACTTCTGGCTCGTTTAGAGTTACAGGAGCCATAAACTGTCAAAACGAAGGCCTCGATGAGTTCTACGGCTATGACAGCTTTCAGCCATCAACGGATAGATTAATGCCCAAAAAGGACAACCCGAATCTCAATCGGGTCTCGTAAGTTTTTTACCCTTCGTTTTTTCGACACGTGGATTTTTATGGCAAAACGGGATTACGGTGGCTGGTCTTCGATTTACCATCGCTGGAGAGTGGTGCACCATGGTACTGTTCCGTTTCAAATCAATGCACACATTTCTAAAAGTCGTACGGCACTGTTTCGCCATGTCGGACGGATGTTGCGCCTTGCACCGTGGATGTTGCACCCTGTAGATATCGATTATTCGGACGGCCATAACTTCTGGCTCGTTAAGAGTTACGGGAGCCATAACCTGTCAAAACGAAGGCCTCGATGAGTTCTATGGCTTTGACAGCTTTCAGCCATCAAAGGATAGATTAATGCCCAAAAAGGACAACCCGAATCTCAATCGGGTCTCGTAAGTTTTTTACCCTTCGTTTTTTCGACATGTGGATTTTTACGGTACATCGGGATTACCGTCACCCGTCTTCGACTTTCCATCGCTGAAGACTGTTGTACCATGGTACTATTTCGTTTCAAATCCATGCACGCATTTCTAAAAGTCGTATGAAACTGTTTCGCCATTTTAGACGGATGTTGCACCTTGCACCGTGGATGTTGCACCCTGTAGATATCGATTATTCGGACGGCCATAACTTATGGCTCGTTCAGAGTTACGGGAGCCATAACCTATCAAAACCAAGGCCTCGATGAGTTCTACGGATTTGACCGCTTTCATCCGTCAACGGATAGATTAATGCCCAAAAAGGACAACCCGAATCTCAATCGGGTCTCGTAAGTTTTTTACCCTTCGTTTTTTCGACACGTGGATTTTTATGGTAAAACAGGATTACCGTGTCCCGTCTTCGACTTCCCATCGCTGGTGAGTGGTGCACCATGGTAATGTTCCGTTTCAAATCCATGTACGCATTTCTAAAAGTGATACGACACTGTTTCGCCATTTCGGACGGATGTTGCACCTTGCACCGTGAATGTTGCACCCTGTAGATATCGATTATTCGGAAGGGCATAACTTCTGGCTCTTTTAGAGTTACGGGAGCCAAAACCTGTCAAAACGAAGGCCTCGATGAGTTCTACGGCTTTGACAGCTTTCAGCCATCAACGGATATGTTAATGCCAAAAAAGGACAACCCGAATCTCAATCGGGTCTCGTAAGTTTTTTACCCTTCGTTTTTTCGACACGTGGATTTTTACGGCAAAACGGGATTACCGTGGCTGGTCTTTGATTTACCATCGCTGGAGAGTGCTGCACCATGGTACTGTTCCATTTCAAATCCATGCACACATTTCTAAAAGTCGTACGACACTGTTTTGCCATGTCGGACCGATGTTGCACCTTGCACCGTGGATGTTGCACCCTGTAGATATCGGTTATTCGGACAGCCATAACTTCTGGCTCGTTAAGAGTTACGGGAGCCATAACCTGTCAAAACGAAGGCCTCGATGATTTCTACGTCTTTGACAGCTTTCAGCCGTGAACGGATAGATTGATGCCCAAAAAGGAGAACCCGAATCTCAATCGGGTCTCGTAAGTTTTTTACCCTTCGTTTTTTCGACACGTGGATTTTTACGGTAAAACGGGATTACCGTGGCCCGTCTTCGACTTCCCATCGCTGGAGAGTGGTGCACCATGGTACTGTTCCGTTTCAAATCCATGCACGTATTTCTTAAAGTCGTACGACACAGTTTCGCCATTTCGGACGGATGTTGCACCTTGCACGTGGATGTTGCACCCTGTAGATATCAATTATTCGGACGGCTATAACTTCTGGCTCGTTTAGAGTTACGGGAGCCATAACCTGTCAAAACGAAGGTCTCGATGATTTCTACGGCTTTGACAGCTTTCAGCCGTCAACGGATAGATTGATGCCCAAAAAGGAGAACCCGAATCTCAATCGGGTCTCGTAAGTTTTTTACCCTTTGTTTTTTTAACACGTGGATTTTTACGGTAAAACGGGATTACCGTGGCCCGTCTTCGACTTCCCACCGCTGAAGAGTGGTGCACCATGGTACTGTTCCGTTTCAAATTCATGCACGCATTTCTAAAAGTCGTACGGCACTGTTTCGCCATTTCGGACGGATGTTGCACCTTGCACCGTGGATGTTGCACCCTGTAGATATCGATTATTCGGACGGCCATAACTTCTGGCTCGTTTAGAGTTACGGGAGCCATAACCTGTCAAAACGAAGGCCTCGATGAGTTCTACGGCTTTGACAGCTTTCAGCCGTCAACGGATAGATTAATGCCCAAAAAGGACAATCCGAATCTCAATCGGGTCTCGTAAGTTTTTTACCCTTCGTTTTTTCGACACGTGGATTTTTACGACAAAATGGGATTACGGTGGCTGGTTTTCGATTTACAATCGCTGGAGAGTGGTGCACCATGGTACTGTTCCATTTCAAATCCATGCACGCATTTCTAAAAGTCGTACGGCACTGTTTCGCCATGTCGGACGGATGTTGCACCTTGCACCGTGGATGTTGCACCCTGTAGATATCGATTATAGGGACGGCCATAACTTCTGGCTCGTTAAGAGTTACGGGGGCGATAACCTGTCAAAACGAAGGCCTCGATGAGATCTACGGCTTTGACAGCTTTCAGCCATCAACGGATAGATTAATGCCCAAAAAGGACAACCCGAATCTCAATCGGGTTTCGTAAGTTTTTTACCCTTCGTTTTTTCGACACGTGGATTTTTACGATAAAACGGGATTGCCGTCGCCCGTCTTCGACTTTCCATCACTGAAGAGTGATGCACCATGGTACTGTTTCGTTTCAAATCCATGCACGCATTTCTAAAAGTCGTATGAAACTGTTTCGCCATTTTAGACGGATGTTGCACCTTGCACCGTGGATGTTGCACCCTGTAGATATCGATTATTCGGACGGCCATAACTTATGGCTCGTTCAGAGTTACGGGAGCCATAACCTATCAAAACCAAGGCCTCGATGAGTTCTACGGATTTGACCGCTTTCATCCGTCAACGGATAGATTAATGCCCAAAAAGGACAACCCGAATCTCAATCGGGTCTCGTATGTTTTTTACCCTTCGTTTTTTCGACACGTGGATTTTTACGGTAAAACGGGATTACCGTGTCCCGTCTTCGACTTCCCATCGCTGGAGAGTGGTGCACCATGGTAATGTTCCATTTCAAATCCATGTACGCATTTCTAAAAGTCATACGGCACTGTTTCGCCATTTCGGACGGATGTTGCACCTTGCACCGTGGATGTTGCACCCTGTGGATATCGATTATTCGGACGGGCATAACTTCTGACTCGTTTAGAGTTACGGGAGCCAAAACCTGTCAAAACGAAGGCCTCGATGAGTTCTACGTCTTTGACAGCTTTCAGCCTTCAACGGATATGTTAATGCGCAAAAAGGACAACCCGAATCTCAATCGGGTCTCGTAAGTTTTTTACCCATCGTTTTTTCGACACGTGGATTTTTACGGCAAAACGGGATTGCCGTGGCTGGTCTTCGATTTTCCATCGCTGGAGAGTGCTGCACCATGGTACTGTTCCGTTTCAAATCCATGCACGTATTTCTAAAAGCCGTACGACACTGTTTTGCCATTTCGGACGGATGTTGCACCTTGCACGTGGATGTTGCACACTGTAGATATCGATTATTCGGACGGCTATAACTTCTGGCTCGTTTAGAGTTACGGGAGCCATGACTAGTCAAAACGAAGGCCTCGATGATTTCTACGGCTTTGACAGCTCTCAGCCTCAACGTAAAGATTGATGCCCAAAAAGGACAATCCGAATCGCAATCGGGTCTCGTAAATTTTTTACCCTTCGTTTTTTCGACACGTGGATTTTTACGGTAAAACGGGATTACCGTGGCCCGTCTTCGACTTCCCATCGCTGAAGAGTGGTGCACCATGGTACTGTTCCGTTTCATATCAATGCACGCATTTCTAAAAGTCGTACGACACTGTTTCTCCATTTCGGACGGATGTTGCACCTTGCACCATGGATGTTGCACCCTGTAGATATCGATTATTCGGAAGGCCATAACTTCTGGCTCGTTTAGAGTTACGGGAGCCAAAACCTGTCAAAACGAAGGCCTCGATGAGTTCTACGGCTTTGACAGCTTTCAGCCATCAACAGATATGTTAATGCCCAAAAAGGACAACCCGAATCTCAATCGGGTCTCGTAAGTTTTTTACCCTTCGTTTTTTCGATACGTGGATTTTTACGGCAAAATGGGATTACGGTGGCTGGTCTTCGATTTACCATCGCTGGAGAGTGGTGCACCATGGTACTGTTCCGTTTCAAATCCATGCACGCATTTCTAAAAGTCGTACGACACTGTTTCGCCATGTCGGACGGATGTTGCACCTTGCACCGTGGATGTTGCACCTGTAGATATCGATTATTCGGACGGCCATAACTTCTGGCTCGTTAAGAGTTACGGGGGCCATAACCTATCAAAACAAAGGCCTCGATGAGTTCTACGGCTTTGATAGCTTTCAGCCATCAACGGATAGATTAATGCCCAAAAAGGACAACCCGAATCTCAATCGGGTTTCGTAAGTTTTTTACCCTTCGTTTTTTCGACACGTGGATTTTTACGATAAAACGGGATTGTCGTCGCCCGTCTTCGACTTCCCATCACTGAAGAGTGATGCACCATGGTACTGTTTCGTTTCAAATCCATGCACGCATTTCTAAAAGTCGTACGACACTGTTTCGCCATTTCAGACGGATGTTGCACCTTGCACCGTGGATGTTGCACCCTATAGATATCGATTATTCAGACGGCCATAACTTCTGGCTCGTTCAGAGTTACGGGAGCCATAACCTATCAAAACGAAGGCCTCGATGAGTTCTACGGTTTTGACAGCTTTCAGCCGTCAACGGATAGATTAATGCCCAAAAAGGACAACCCGAATCTCAATCGGGTCTCGTATGTTTTTTACCCTTCGTTATTTCGACACGTGGATTTTTACGGTAAAACAGGATTACCGTGTCCCGTCTTCGACTTCCCATCGCTGGAGAGTGGTGCACCATGGTAATGTTCCGTTTCAAATCCATGTACGCATTTCTAAAAGTCATACGGCACTATTTCGCCATTTCGGACGGATGTTGCACCCTGTGGATATCGATTATTCGGACGGGCATAACTTCTGGCTCGTTTAGAGTTACGGGAGCCAAAACCTGTCAAAACGAAGGCCTCGATGAGTTCTACGGCTTTGACAGCTTTCAGCCTTCAATGAATATGTTAATGCCCAAAAAGGACAACCCGAATCTCAATCGGGTCTCGTAAGTTTTTTACCCATCGTTTTTTCGACACGTGGATTTTTACGGCAAAACGGGATTACCGTGGCTGGTCTTCGATTTTCCATCGCGGGAGAGTGCTGCACCATGGTACTGTTCCGTTTCAAATCCATGCACGTATTTCTAAAAGCCGTACGACACTGTTTTGCCATTTCGGACGGATGTTGCACCTTGCACGTGGATGTTGCACACTGTAGATATCGATTATTTGGACGGCTATAACTTCTGGCTCGTTTAGAGTTACGGGAGCCATGACTAGTCAAAACGAAGGCCTCGACGTAAAGATTGATGCCCAAAAAGGACAATCCGAATCTCAATCGGGTCTCGTAAATTTTTTACCCTTCGTTTTTTCGACACGTGGATTTTTACGGTAAAACGGGATTACCGTGGCCCGTCTTCGACTTCCCGTCGCTGAAGAGTGGTGCACCATGGTACTGTTCCGTTTCAAATCCATGCACGCATTTCTAAAAGTCGTACGACACTGTTTCTCCATTTCGGACGGATGTTGCACCTTGCACCATGAATGTTGCACCCTGTAGATATCGATTATTCGGACGGCCATAACTTCTGGCTCGTTTAGAGTTACGGGAGCCAAAACCTGTCAAAACGAAGGCCTCGATGAGTTCTACGGCTTTGACAGCTTTCAGCCATCAACGGATATGTTAATGCCCAAAAAGGACAACCCGAATCTCAATCGGGTCTCGTAAGTTTTTTACCCTTCGTTTTTTCGATACGTGGATTTTTACGGCAAAATGGGATTACGGTGGCTGGTCTTCGATTTACCATCGCTGGAGAGTGGTGCACCATGGTACTGTTCCGTTTCAAATCCATGCACGCATTTCTAAAAGTCGTACGACACTGTTTCGCCATGTCGGACGGATGTTGCACCTTGCACCGTGGATGTTGCACCTGTAGATATCGATTATTCGGACGGCCATAACTTCTGGCTCGTTAAGAGTTACGGGAGCCATAACCTGTCAAAACAAAGGCCTCGATGAGTTCTACGGCTTTGACAGCTTTCAGCCATCAATGGATAGACTTATGCCCAAAAAGGACAACCCGAATCTCAATCGGGTCTCGCAAGTTTTTTACCCTTCGTTTTTTCGACACATGGATTTTTACGGTAAAACGGGATTACCGTCGCCCGTCTTCGACTTCCCATCGCTGAAGAATGATGCACCATGGTACTGTTTCGTTTCAAACCATGCACGCATTTCTAAAAGTCGTACGACATTGTTTCGCCATTTCAGACGGATGTTGCACCTTGCACCGTGGGTGTTGCACCTTGTAGATATCGATTATTCGGACGGCCATAACTTCTGGCTCGTTCAGAGTTACGGGAGCCATAACCTATCAAAATGAAGGCCTCGATGAGCTCTACAGCTTTGACAGCTTTCAGCCGTCAACGGATAGACTAATGCCCAAAAGGACAACCCGAATCTCAATCGGGTCTCGTAAGTTTTTTACCCTTCGTTTTTTCGACACGTGGTTTTTTATGGTAAAACGGGATTACCGTGTCCCGTCTTCGACTTCCCATCGCTGGAGAGTGGTGCACCATGGTAATGTTCCATTTCAAATCCATGTACGCATTTCTAAAAGTCATACGGCACTGTTTCGCCATTTCGGACGGATGTTGCACCTTGCACCGTGGATGTTGCACACTGTAGATATCGATTATTCGGACGGCTATAACTTCTGGCTCGTTTAGAGTTACGGGAGCCATAACCTGTCAAAACGAAGGCCTCGATGATTTCTATGGCTTTGACAGCTTTCAGCCGTCGACGGATAGATTAATGCCCAAAAAGGAGAACCCGAATCTCAGTCGGGTCTCGTAAGTTTTTTACCTTTTGTTTTTTCGACACGTGGATTTTTACGGTAAAATGGGATTATCGTGGCCCGTCTTCGACTTCCCATCGCTGGAGAGTGGTGCACCATGGTAATGTTCCGTTTCAAATCCATGCACGCATTTCTAAAAGTCGTACGGCACTGTTTCGCCATTTCGGACGGATGTTGCACCTTGCACCGTGGATGTTGCACCCTGTAGATATCGATTATTCGGACGGTCATAACTTCTGGCTCGTTTAGAGTTACGGGCGCCATAACCTGTCAAAACGAAGGCCTCGATGAGTTCTACGGTTTTGACAGCTTTCAGCCGTCAACAGATAGATTAATGCCCAAAAAGGATAACCCGAATCTCAAACGGGTCTCGTAAGTTTTTTACCCTTCGTTTTTTCGACACGTGGATTTTTACGACAAAACGGGATTACGGTGGCCCGTCTTCGATTTACCATCGCTGGAGAGTAGTGCACCATGGTACTGTTCCGTTTCAAATCCATGCACGCATTTCTAAAAGTCGTACGGCACTGTTTCGCCATGTCGGACGGATGTTGCACCTTGCACCGTGGATGTTGCACCCTGTAGATATCGATTATTCGGACGGCCATAACTTCTGGCTCGTTAAGAGTTACGGGGGCCATAACCTGTCAAAACGAAGGCCTCGATGAGTTCTACAGCATTGACAGCTTTCAGCCATCAACGGATAGACTAATGCCCAAAAATGACAACCCGAATCTCAATCAGGTCTCGCAAGTTTTTTTCCCTTCGTTTTTTCGACACATGGATTTTTACGGAAAAACGGGACTACCGTGGCTGGTCTTCGATTTACCATCGCTGGAGAGTGGTGCACCATGGTACTGTTCCGTTTCAAATCAATGCACACATTTCTAAAAGTCGTACGGCACTGTTTCGCCATGTCGGACGGATGTTGCACCTTGCACCGTGGATGTTGCACCCTGTAGATATCGGTTATTCGGACGGCCATAACTTCTGGCTCTTTCAGAGTTACGGGAGCCATAACCTATCAAAACGAAGGCCTCGATGAGTTCTACGGCTTTGACAGCTTTCAGCCATCAACGGATATATTGATGCCCAAAAAGGACAACCCGAATCTCAATCGGGTCTCGTAAGTTTTTTGCCCTTCGTTTTTTTGACACGTGGATTTTTACGGTAAAACGGGATTACCGTGGCCCATCTTCGACTTCCCATCGCTGAATAGTGGTGCACCATGGTACTGTTCCGTTTCAAATCCATGCATGCATTTCTAAATGTCGTACGGCACTGTTTCGCCATTTCAGACAGATGTTGCACCTTGCACCGTGGATTTTGCACCCTGTAGATATCGATTATTCGGACGGCCATAACTTCTGGCTCGTTTAGAGTTACGGGAGCCATAACCTGTCAAAACGAAGGCCTCGATGAGTTCTACGGTTTTGACAGCTTTCAGCTGTCAACGGATAGATTAATGCCCAAAAAGGACAACCCGAATCTCAATCGGGTCTCGTAAGTTTTTTACCCTTCGTTTTTTGGACACGTGGATTTTTACGGTAAAACGGGATTACCGTGGGCCGTCTTCGACTTCCCATCGCTAAAGAGTAGTGCACCATGGTACTGTTCCGTTTCAAATCCATGCACGCATTTCTAAAAGTCGTAGGGCACTGTTTCGCCATTTCGGACGGATATTGCACCTTGCACCGTGGATGTTGCACCCTGTAGATATCGATTATTCGGACGGCCATAACTTCTGGCTCGTTTAGAGCTACGGGAGCCATAACCTGTCAAAACGAAGGCCTCGATGAGTTCTACGGCTTTGACAGCTTTCAGCCATCAACGAATAGATTAATGCCCAAAAAGGACAACCCGAATCTCAATCGGGTCTCGTAAGTTTTTTACCCTTCGTTTTTTCGACACGTGGATTTTTACGGCAAAACGGGATTACGATGGTTGGTCTTCGATTTACCATCGCTGGAGAGTGGTGCACCATGGTACTGTTCCGTTTCAAATCCATGCACGCATTTCTAAAAGTCGTACGGCACTGTTTCGCCATGTCGGACGGATGTTGCACCTTGCACCGTGGATGTTGCGCCCTGTAGATATCGGTTATTCGGACGACCATAACTTCTGGCTCGTTAAGAGTTACTTAAGCCATAACCTGTCAAAACGAAGGCCTCGATGATTTCTACGGCTTTGACAGCTTTCAGCCGTCAACGGATAGATTGATGCCCAAAAATGAGAACCCGAATCTCAATCGGGTCTCGTAAGTTTTTTACCCTTCGTTTTTTCGACACGTGGATTTTTACGGTAAAACGGGATTACCGTGGCCCGTCTTCGACTTCCCATCGCTGAAGAGTGGTGCACCATGGTACTGTTCCGTTTCAAATCCATGCACGCATTTCTAAAAGTCGTACGACACTGTTTCTCCATTTCGGACGGATGTTGCACCTTGCACCATGGATGTTGCACCCTGTAGATATCGATTATTCGGAAGGCCATAACTTCTGGCTCGTTTAGAGTTACGGGAGCCAAAACCTGTCAAAACGAAGGCCTCGATGAGTTCTACGGCTTTGACAGCTTTCAGCCATCAACGGATATGTTAATGCCCAAAAAGGACAACCCGAATCTCAATCGGGTCTCGTAAGTTTTTTACCCTTCGTTTTTTCGATACGTGGATTTTTACGGCAAAATGGGATTACGGTGGCTGGTCTTCGATTTACCATCGCTGGAGAGTGGTGCACCATGGTACTGTTCCGTTTCAAATCCATGCACGCATTTCTAAAAGTCGTACGACACTGTTTCGCCATGTCGGACGGATGTTGCACCTTGCACCGTGGATGTTGCACCTGTAGATATCGATTATTCGGACGGCCATAACTTCTGGCTCGTTAAGAGTTACGGGGGCCATAACCTATCAAAACAAAGGCCTCGATGAGTTCTACGGCTTTGATAGCTTTCAGCCATCAACGGATAGATTAATGCCCAAAAAGGACAACCCGAATCTCAATCGGGTTTCGTAAGTTTTTTACCCTTCGTTTTTTCGACACGTGGATTTTTACGATAAAACGGGATTGCCGTCGCCCGTCTTCGACTTCCCATCACTGAAGAGTGATGCACCATGGTACTGTTTCGTTTCAAATCCATGCACGCATTTCTAAAAGTCGTACGACACTGTTTCGCCATTTCAGACGGATGTTGCACCTTGCACCGTGGATGTTGCACCCTATAGATATCGATTATTCAGACGGCCATAACTTCTGGCTCGTTCAGAGTTACGGGAGCCATAACCTATCAAAACGAAGGCCTCGATGAGTTCTACGGTTTTGACAGCTTTCAGCCGTCAACGGATAGATTAATGCCCAAAAAGGACAACCCGAATCTCAATCGGGTCTCGTATGTTTTTTACCCTTCGTTATTTCGACACGTGGATTTTTACGGTAAAACAGGATTACCGTGTCCCGTCTTCGACTTCCCATCGCTGGAGAGTGGTGCACCATGGTAATGTTCCGTTTCAAATCCATGTACGCATTTCTAAAAGTCATACGGCACTATTTCGCCATTTCGGACGGATGTTGCACCCTGTGGATATCGATTATTCGGACGGGCATAACTTCTGGCTCGTTTAGAGTTACGGGAGCCAAAACCTGTCAAAACGAAGGCCTCGATGAGTTCTACGGCTTTGACAGCTTTCAGCCTTCAATGAATATGTTAATGCCCAAAAAGGACAACCCGAATCTCAATCGGGTCTCGTAAGTTTTTTACCCATCGTTTTTTCGACACGTGGATTTTTACGGCAAAACGGGATTACCGTGGCTGGTCTTCGATTTTCCATCGCGGGAGAGTGCTGCACCATGGTACTGTTCCGTTTCAAATCCATGCACGTATTTCTAAAAGCCGTACGACACTGTTTTGCCATTTCGGACGGATGTTGCACCTTGCACGTGGATGTTGCACACTGTAGATATCGATTATTTGGACGGCTATAACTTCTGGCTCGTTTAGAGTTACGGGAGCCATGACTAGTCAAAACGAAGGCCTCGACGTAAAGATTGATGCCCAAAAAGGACAATCCGAATCTCAATCGGGTCTCGTAAATTTTTTACCCTTCGTTTTTTCGACACGTGGATTTTTACGGTAAAACGGGATTACCGTGGCCCGTCTTCGACTTCCCGTCGCTGAAGAGTGGTGCACCATGGTACTGTTCCGTTTCAAATCCATGCACGCATTTCTAAAAGTCGTACGACACTGTTTCTCCATTTCGGACGGATGTTGCACCTTGCACCATGAATGTTGCACCCTGTAGATATCGATTATTCGGACGGCCATAACTTCTGGCTCGTTTAGAGTTACGGGAGCCAAAACCTGTCAAAACGAAGGCCTCGATGAGTTCTACGGCTTTGACAGCTTTCAGCCATCAACGGATATGTTAATGCCCAAAAAGGACAACCCGAATCTCAATCGGGTCTCGTAAGTTTTTTACCCTTCGTTTTTTCGATACGTGGATTTTTACGGCAAAATGGGATTACGGTGGCTGGTCTTCGATTTACCATCGCTGGAGAGTGGTGCACCATGGTACTGTTCCGTTTCAAATCCATGCACGCATTTCTAAAAGTCGTACGACACTGTTTCGCCATGTCGGACGGATGTTGCACCTTGCACCGTGGATGTTGCACCTGTAGATATCGATTATTCGGACGGCCATAACTTCTGGCTCGTTAAGAGTTACGGGAGCCATAACCTGTCAAAACAAAGGCCTCGATGAGTTCTACGGCTTTGACAGCTTTCAGCCATCAATGGATAGACTTATGCCCAAAAAGGACAACCCGAATCTCAATCGGGTCTCGCAAGTTTTTTACCCTTCGTTTTTTCGACACATGGATTTTTACGGTAAAACGGGATTACCATCGCCCGTCTTCGACTTCCCATCGCTGAAGAATGATGCACCATGGTACTGTTTCGTTTCAAACCATGCACGCATTTCTAAAAGTCGTACGACATTGTTTCGCCATTTCAGACGGATGTTGCACCTTGCACCGTGGGTGTTGCACCTTGTAGATATCGATTATTCGGACGGCCATAACTTCTGGCTCGTTCAGAGTTACGGGAGCCATAACCTATCAAAATGAAGGCCTCGATGAGCTCTACAGCTTTGACAGCTTTCAGCCGTCAACGGATAGACTAATGCCCAAAAGGACAACCCGAATCTCAATCGGGTCTCGTAAGTTTTTTACCCTTCGTTTTTTCGACACGTGGTTTTTTATGGTAAAACGGGATTACCGTGTCCCGTCTTCGACTTCCCATCGCTGGAGAGTGGTGCACCATGGTAATGTTCCATTTCAAATCCATGTACGCATTTCTAAAAGTCATACGGCACTGTTTCGCCATTTCGGACGGATGTTGCACCTTGCACCGTGGATGTTGCACACTGTAGATATCGATTATTCGGACGGCTATAACTTCTGGCTCGTTTAGAGTTACGGGAGCCATAACCTGTCAAAACGAAGGCCTCGATGATTTCTATGGCTTTGACAGCTTTCAGCCGTCGACGGATAGATTAATGCCCAAAAAGGAGAACCCGAATCTCAGTCGGGTCTCGTAAGTTTTTTACCTTTTGTTTTTTCGACACGTGGATTTTTACGGTAAAATGGGATTATCGTGGCCCGTCTTCGACTTCCCATCGCTGGAGAGTGGTGCACCATGGTAATGTTCCGTTTCAAATCCATGCACGCATTTCTAAAAGTCGTACGGCACTGTTTCGCCATTTCGGACGGATGTTGCACCTTGCACCGTGGATGTTGCACCCTGTAGATATCGATTATTCGGACGGTCATAACTTCTGGCTCGTTTAGAGTTACGGGCGCCATAACCTGTCAAAACGAAGGCCTCGATGAGTTCTACGGTTTTGACAGCTTTCAGCCGTCAACAGATAGATTAATGCCCAAAAAGGATAACCCGAATCTCAAACGGGTCTCGTAAGTTTTTTACCCTTCGTTTTTTCGACACGTGGATTTTTACGACAAAACGGGATTACGGTGGCCCGTCTTCGATTTACCATCGCTGGAGAGTAGTGCACCATGGTACTGTTCCGTTTCAAATCCATGCACGCATTTCTAAAAGTCGTACGGCACTGTTTCGCCATGTCGGACGGATGTTGCACCTTGCACCGTGGATGTTGCACCCTGTAGATATCGATTATTCGGACGGCCATAACTTCTGGCTCGTTAAGAGTTACGGGGGCCATAACCTGTCAAAACGAAGGCCTCGATGAGTTCTACAGCATTGACAGCTTTCAGCCATCAACGGATAGACTAATGCCCAAAAATGACAACCCGAATCTCAATCAGGTCTCGCAAGTTTTTTTCCCTTCGTTTTTTCGACACATGGATTTTTACGGAAAAACGGGACTACCGTGGCTGGTCTTCGATTTACCATCGCTGGAGAGTGGTGCACCATGGTACTGTTCCGTTTCAAATCAATGCACACATTTCTAAAAGTCGTACGGCACTGTTTCGCCATGTCGGACGGATGTTGCACCTTGCACCGTGGATGTTGCACCCTGTAGATATCGGTTATTCGGACGGCCATAACTTCTGGCTCTTTCAGAGTTACGGGAGCCATAACCTATCAAAACGAAGGCCTCGATGAGTTCTACGGCTTTGACAGCTTTCAGCCATCAACGAATATATTGATGCCCAAAAAGGACAACCCGAATCTCAATCGGGTCTCGTAAGTTTTTTGCCCTTCGTTTTTTTGACACGTGGATTTTTACGGTAAAACGGGATTACCGTGGCCCATCTTCGACTTCCCATCGCTGAATAGTGGTGCACCATGGTACTGTTCCGTTTCAAATCCATGCATGCATTTCTAAATGTCGTACGGCACTGTTTCGCCATTTCAGACAGATGTTGCACCTTGCACCGTGGATTTTGCACCCTGTAGATATCGATTATTCGGACGGCCATAACTTCTGGCTCGTTTAGAGTTACGGGAGCCATAACCTGTCAAAACGAAGGCCTCGATGAGTTCTACGGTTTTGACAGCTTTCAGCTGTCAACGGATAGATTAATGCCCAAAAAGGACAACCCGAATCTCAATCGGGTCTCGTAAGTTTTTTACCCTTCGTTTTTTGGACACGTGGATTTTTACGGTAAAACGGGATTACCGTGGGCCGTCTTCGACTTCCCATCGCTAAAGAGTAGTGCACCATGGTACTGTTCCGTTTCAAATCCATGCACGCATTTCTAAAAGTCGTAGGGCACTGTTTCGCCATTTCGGACGGATATTGCACCTTGCACCGTGGATGTTGCACCCTGTAGATATCGATTATTCGGACGGCCATAACTTCTGGCTCGTTTAGAGCTACGGGAGCCATAACCTGTCAAAACGAAGGCCTCGATGAGTTCTACGGCTTTGACAGCTTTCAGCCATCAACGAATAGATTAATGCCCAAAAAGGACAACCCGAATCTCAATCGGGTCTCGTAAGTTTTTTACCCTTCGTTTTTTCGACACGTGGATTTTTACGGCAAAACGGGATTACGATGGTTGGTCTTCGATTTACCATCGCTGGAGAGTGGTGCACCATGGTACTGTTCCGTTTCAAATCCATGCACGCATTTCTAAAAGTCGTACGGCACTGTTTCGCCATGTCGGACGGATGTTGCACCTTGCACCGTGGATGTTGCGCCCTGTAGATATCGGTTATTCGGACGACCATAACTTCTGGCTCGTTAAGAGTTACTTAAGCCATAACCTGTCAAAACGAAGGCCTCGATGATTTCTACGGCTTTGACAGCTTTCAGCCGTCAACGGATAGATTGATGCCCAAAAATGAGAACCCGAATCTCAATCGGGTCTCGTAAGTTTTTTACCCTTCGTTTTTTCGACACGTGGATTTTTACGGTAAAACGGGATTACCGTGGCCCGTCTTCGACTTCCCATCGCTGAAGAGTGGTGCACCATGGTACTGTTCCGTTTCAAATCCATGCACGCATTTCTAAAAGTGGTACGGCACTGTTTCGCCATTTCGGACGGATGTTGCACCTTGCACCGTGGATGTTGCACCCTGTAGATATCGATTATTCGGACGGCCATAACTTCTGGCTCGTTTAGAGTTACGGCAGCCATAACCTGTCAAAATGAAGGCCTCGATGAGTTCTACGGCTTTGACAGCTTTCAGCCGTCAACGGATAGATTAATGCCCAAAAAGGACAACCCGAATCTCAATCGGGTATCGTAAGTTTTTTACCTTTCGTTTTTTCGACACGTGGATTTTTACGGCAAAACGGGATTACCGTGGCTGGTCTTCGATTTACCATCGCTGGAGTGTGTTGCACCATGGTACTATTCCGTTTCAAATCCATGCACATATTTCTAAAAGCCATACGGCACTGTTTCGCCATTTCGGACGGATGTTGCAACTTGCACGTGGATGTTGCACCCTGTAGATATCGATTATTCGGACGGCTATAACTTCCGGCTCGTTTAGAATTACGGGAGCCATAACCTGTCAAAACGAAGGCCTCGATGATTTCTACGGCGTTGATAGCTTTCAGCCGTCAATGGATAGATTGATTCCCAAAAAGGAGAACCCAAATCTCAATCGGGTCTCGTAAGTTTTTTACCCTTCGTTTTTTCGACACGTGAATTTTTACGGTAAAACGGGATTACCGTGGCCCGTCTTCGACTTCCCATCGCTGAAGAGTGGTGCACCATGGTACTGTTCCGTTTCAAATCCATGCATGCATTTCTAAAAGTCGTACGGCACTGTTTCGCCATTTCGGACGGATGTGGCACCTTGCACCGTGGATGTTGCACCCTGTAGATATCGATTATTCGGACGGCCATAACTTCTGCCTCGTTTAGAGTTACGACAGCCATAACCTGTCAAAACGAAGGCCTCGATGAGTTCTACGGCTTTGACAGCTTTCAGCCGTCAACGGATAGATTAATACCCAAAAAGGACAACCCGAATCTCAATCGGGTCTCGTAAGTTTTTTACCCTTCGTTTTTTCGACACGTGGATTTTTACGGTAAAACGGGATTACCGTGTCCCGTCTTCGACTTCCCATCGCTGGAGAGTGGTGCACCATGGTAATGTTCCGTTTCAAATCCATTTACACATTTCTAAAAGTCTACGACACTGTTTCGCCATTTCGGACGGATGTTGCACCTTGCACCGTGGATGTTGCACATTGTAGATATCGATTATTCGGACGACCATAACTTCTTGCTCGTTTAGAGTTACGGGAGCCATAACCTGTCAAAACGAAGGCCTCGATGAGTTCTACGGCTTTGACAGCTTTCAGCCGTCAACGGATAGATTAATGCCCAAAAAGGACAACCCGAATCTCAATCGGGTCTCGTAAGTTTTTTACCCTTCGTTTTTTTGACACGTGGATTTTTACGGCAAAACGGGATTGTCGTGGCTGGTCATTGATTTACCATCGCTGGAGAGTGCTGCACCATGGTACTGTTCCGTTTCAAATCCATGCACGTATTTCTAAAAGCCGTACGGCACTGTTTCGCCATTTCGGACGGATGTTGCACCTTGCACGCGGATGTTGCACCCTGTAGATACCGATTATTCGGACGGCTATAACTTCTGGCTCGTTTAGAGTTACGGGAGCCATAACCTGTCAAAACAAAGGCCTCAATGATTTCTACGGCTTTGACAGCTTTCAGTCGTCAACGGATTGATTGATGCCCAAAAAGGAGAACCCGAATCTCAATCGGGTCTCGTAAGTTTTTTACCCTTCGTTTTTTCGACACGTGGATTTTTACGGTAAAACGGGATTACCGTGGCCCGTCTTCGACTTCCCATCGCTGGAGAGTGGTGCACCATGGTACCGTTCCGTTTCAAATCCATGCACGCATTCCTAAAAGTCGTACGACGCTGTTTTGCCATTTCGGACGGATGTTGCACCTTGCACCGTGGATGTTGCACCCTGTAGATATCGATTATTCGGACGGCCATAACTTCTGGCTCGTTTAGAGTTATGGGAGTCATAACCTGTCAAAACGAAGACATCGATGAGTTCTACGATTTTGACAACTTTCACCCGTCAACGGATAGATTACTGCACAAAAAGGACAACCCAAAGCTCAATCGGGTCTCGTAAGTTTTTTACCCTTCGTTTTTTTGACACGTGGATTTTTACGGTAAAACGGGATTACCGTGGCCCGTCTTCAACTTTCCATCGCTGAAGAGTGGTGCACCATGGTACTATTCCATTTCAAATCCATGCACGCATTTCTAAAAGTCGTACGACACTGTTTCGCCATTTCGGATGGATGTTGCACCTTGCACTGTGGATGTTGCACCCTGTAGATATCGATTATTCGGACGGCCATAACTTCTGGCTCGTTTAGAGTAACGGGAGCCATAACCTGTCAAAACGAAGGCCTCGATGAGTTCTACGGCTTTGACAGCTTTCATCCATCAACGGATAGATTAATGCCCAAAAAGGACAACCCGAATCTCAATCGGGTCTCGTAAGTTTTTTACCCTTCGTTTTTTCGACACGTGGATTTTTACGGCAAAACGGGATTACGGTGGCTGGTCTTCGATTTACCATCGCTGGAGAGTGGTGCACCATGGTACTGTTCCGATTCAAATCAATGCACACATTTCTAAAAGTCGTACGGCACTGTTTCGCCATGTCGGACGGATGTTGCACCTTGCACCGTGGATGTTGCACCCTGTAGATATCGATTATTCGGACGGCCATAACTTCTGGCTCGTTAAGAGTTATGGGAGCCATAACCTGTCAAAACGAAGGCCTCGATGAGTTCTATGGCTTTGACAGCTTTCAGCCATCAACGGATAGATTAATGCCCAAAAAGGACAACCCGAATCTCAATCGGGTCTCGTAAGTTTTTTACCCTTCGTTTTTTCGACATGTGGATTTTTACGGTACAACGGGATTACCGTCGCCCGTCTTCGACTTCCCATCACTGAAGAGTGATGCACCATGGTACTGTTTCGTTTCAAATCCATGCACGCATTTCTAAAAGTCGTACGACACTGTTTCGCCATTTCAGACGGATGTTGCACCTTGCACCGTGGATGTTGCACCCTATAGATATCGATTATTCGGACGGCCATAACTTCTGGCTCGTTCAGAGTTACAGGAGCCATAACCAATCAAAACGAAGGCCACGATGAGTTCTACGGCTTTGACAGCTTTCAGCCGTCAACGGATAGATTAATGCCCAAAAAGGACAACCCGAATCTCAATCGGGTCTCGTAAGTTTTTTACCCTTCGTTTTTTCGACACGTGGATTTTTATGGTAAAACGGGATTACCGTGTCAAGTCTTCGACTTCCCATCGCTGGAGAGTGGTGCACCATGGTAATGTTCCGTTTCAAATCCATGTACGCATTTCTAAAAGTGATACGACACTGTTTCGCCATTTCGGACGGATGTTGCACCTTGCACCGTGAATGTTGCACCCTGTAGATATCGATTATTCGGACGGGCATAACTTCTGGCTCGTTTAGAGTTACGGGAGCCAAAACCTGTCAAAACGAAGGCCTCGATGAGTTCTACGGCTTTGACAGCTTTCAGCCATCAACGGATATGTTAATGCCAAAAAAGGACATCCCGAATCTCAATCGGGTCTCGTAAGTTTTTTACCCTTCGTTTTTTCGACACGTGGATTTTTACGGCAAAACGGGATTACCGTGGCTGGTCTTTGATTTACCGTCGCTGGAGAGTGCTACACCATGGTACTGTTCCCTTTCAAATCCATGCACACATTTCTAAAAGTCGTACGACACTGTTTCGCCATGTCGGACCGATGTTGCACCCTGTAGATATCGGTTATTCGGACGGCCATAACTTCTGGCTCGTTAAGAGTTACGGGAGCCATAACCTGTCAAAACGAAGGCCTCGATGATTTCTACGTCTTTGACAGCTTTCAGCCGTCAACGGATAGATTGATGCCCAAAAAGGAGAACCCGAATCTCAATCGGGTCTCGTAAGTTTTTTACCCTTCGTTTTTTCGACACGTGGATTTTTACGGTAAAACGGGATTACCGTGGCCCGTCTTCGACCTCCCATCGCTGGAGAGTGGTGCACCATGGTACTGTTCCGTTTCAAATCCATGCACGCATTTCTAAAAGTCGTACGACACAGTTTCGCCATTTCGGACGGATGTTGCACCTTGCACGTGGATGTTGCACCCTGTAGATATCAATTATTCGGACGGCTATAACTTCTGGCTCGTTTAGAGTTACGGGAGCCATAACCTGTCAAAACGAAGGCCTCGATGATTTCTACGGCTTTGATAGCTTTCAGCCGTCAACGGATAGATTGATGCCCAAAAAGGAGAACCCGAATCTCAATCGGGTCTCGTAAGTTTTTTACCCTTTGTTTTTTTAACACGTGGATTTTTACGGTAAATCGGGATTACCGTGGCCCGTCTTCGACTTCCCATCGCTGAAGAGTGGTGCACCATGGTACTGTTCCGTTTCAAATCCATGCACGCATTTCTAAAAGTCGTACGGCACTGTTTCGCCATTTCGGACGGATGTTGCACCTTGCACCGTGGATGTTGCACCCTGTAGATATCGATTATTCGGACGGCCATAACTTCTGGCTCGTTTAGAGTTACGGGAGCCATAACCTGTCAAAACGAAGGCCTCGATGAGTTCTACGGCTTTGACAGCTTTCAGCCGTCAACGGATAGATTAATGCCCAAAAAGGACAACCCGAATCTCAATCGGGTCTCGTAAGTTTTTTACCCTTCGTTTTTTCGACACGTGGATTTTTACGGTAAAACGGGATTACGGTGGCTGGTCATCAATTTACCATCGCTGGAGAGGGTGCACCACGGTACTGTTCCGTTTCAAATCCATGCACGCATTTCTAAAGGTCGTACGGCACTGTTTCGCCTTGTCGGACGGATGTTGCACCTTGCACCGTGGATGTTGCACCCTGTAGATATTGATTATTCGGACGGCCATAACTTCTGGCTCGTTAAGAGTTACGGGGGCCATAACCTGTCAAAACGAAGGCCTCGATGAGTTCTACGGCTTTGATAGCTTTCAGCCATCAACGGGTAGATTAATGCCCAAAAAGGATAACCCGAATCTCAATCGGGTTTCGTAAGTTTTTTACCCTTCGTTTTTTCGACACGTGGATTTTTACGATAAAACGGGATTGCCGTCGCCCGTCTTCGACTTCCCATCACTGAAGAGTGATGCACCATGGTACTGTTTCATTTCAAATCCATGCACACATTTCTAAAAGTCGTACGGCACTGTTTCGCCATTTCAGACGGATGTTGCACCTTGCACCGTGGATGTTGCACCCTATAGATATCGATTATTCGGACGGCCATAACTTCTGGCTCGTTCAGAGTTACGGGAGCCATAACCTATCAAAACGAAGGCCTCGATGAGTTCTACGGTTTTGACGGCTTTCAGCCGTCAACGGATAGATTAATGCCCAAAAAGGACAACCCGAATCTCAATCGGGTCTCGTATGTTTTTTACCCTTCGTTTTTTCGACACGTGGATTTTTACGGTAAAACGGGATTACCGTGTCCCGTCTTCGACTTCCCATCGCTGGAGAGTGGTGCACCATGGTAATGTTCCGTTTCAAATCCATGTACGCATTCTAAAAGTCATACGGCACTGTTTCGCCATTTCGGACGGATGTTGCACCTTGCACCGTGGATGTTGCACCCTGTGGATATCGATTATTCGGACGGGCTTAACTTCTGGCTCGTTTAGAGTTACGGGAGCCAAAACCTGTCAAAACGAAGGCCTCGATGAGTTCTACGGCTTTGACAGCTTTCAGCCTTCAACGGATATGTTAATGCCCAAAAAGGACAACCCGAATCTCAATCGGGTCTCGTAAGTTTTTTACCCATCGTTTTTTCGACACGTGGATTATTACGGCAAAACGGGATTACCGTGGCTGGTCTTCGATTTTCCATCGCTGGAGAGTGCTGCACCATGGTACTGTTCTGTTTCAAATCCATGCACGTATTTCTAAAAGCCGTACGACACTGTTTTGCCATTTCGGACGGATGTTGCACCTTGCACGTGGATGTTGCACACTGTAGATATCGATTATTCGGACGGCTATAAATTCTGGCTCGTTTAGAGTTACGGGAGCCATGACTAGTCAAAACGAAGGCCTCGATGATTTCTACGGCCTTGACAGCTCTCAGCCTCAACGTAAAGATTGATGCCCAAAAAGGACAATCCGAATCTCAATCGGGTCTCGTAAATTTTTTACCCTTCGTTTTTTCGACACGTGGATTTTTACGGTAAAACGGGATTACCGTGGCCCGTCTTCGACTTCCCGTCGCTGAAGAGTGGTGCACCATGGTACTGTTCCATTTCAAATCCATGCACGCATTTCTAAAAGTCGTACGACACTGTTTCTCCATTTCGGACGGATGTTGCACCTTGCACCATGGATGTTGCACCCTGTAGATATCGATTATTCGGACGGCCATAACTTCTGGCTCGTTTAGAGTTACGGGAGCCAAAACCTGTCAAAACGAAGGCCTCGATGAGTTCTACGGCTTTGACAGCTTTCAGCCATCAACAGATATGTTAATGCCCAAAAAGGACAACCCGAATCTCAATCGGGTCTCGTAAGTTTTTTACCCTTCGTTTTTTCGATACGTGGATTTTTATGGCAAAATGGGATTACGGTGGCTGGTCTTCGATTTACCATCGCTGGAGAGTGGTGCACCAAGGTACTGTTCCGTTTCAAATCCATGCAAGCATTTCTAAAAGTCGTACGACACTGTTTCGCCATGTCGGACGGATGTTCCACCTTGCACCGTGGATGTTGCGCCTGTAGATATCGATTATTCGGACGGCCATAACTTTTGGCTCGTTAAGAGTTACGGGAGCCATAACCTGTCAAAACAAAGGCCTCGATGAGTTCTATGGCTTTGACAGCTTTCAGCCGTCAACGGATAGATTAATGCCCAAAAAGGACAACCCGAATATCAATCGGGTCTCGCAAGTTTTTTACCCTTCGTTTTTTCGACACGTGGATTTTTACGGTAAAACGGGATTACCGTCGCCCGTCTTCGACTTCCCATCGCTGAAGAATGATGCACCATGGTACTGTTTCGTTTCAAACCATGCACGCATTTCTAAAAGTCGTACGACACTGTTTCGCCATTTCAGACAGATGTTGCACCTTGCACCGTGGATGTTGCACCTTGTAGATATCGATTATTCGGACGGTCATAACTTCTGGCTCGTTCAGAGTTACGGGAGCCATAACCTATCAAAATGAAGGCCTCGATGAGCTCTACGGCTTTGACAGCTTTCAGCCGTCAACGGATAGATTAATGCCCAAAAGGACAACCCGAATCTCAATCGGGTCTCGTAAGTTTTTTACTCTTCGTTTTTTCGACACGTGGATTTTTATGGTAAAACGGGATTACCGTGTCCCGTCTTCGACTTCCCATCGCTGGAGAGTGGTGCACCATGGTAATGTTCCATTTCAAATCCATGTACGCATTTCTAAAAGTCATACGGCACTGTTTCGCCATTTCAGACGGATGTTGCACCTTGCACCGTGGATGTTGCACCCTGTAGATATCGATTATTCGGACGGCAATAACTTCTGGCTCGTTTAGAGTTACGGGAGCCATAACCTGTCAAAAGGAAGGCCTCGATGATTTCTACGGCTTTGACAGCTTTCAGCCGTCGACGGATAGATTGATGCCCAAAAAGGAGAACTCGAATCTCAGTCGGGTCTCGTAAGTTTTTTACCCTTTGTTTTTTTGACACGTGGATTTTTACGGTAAAACGGGATTACCGTGGCCCATCTTCGACTTCCCATCGCTGAAGAGTGGTGCACTATGGTACTGTTCCATTTCAAATCCATGCACGCATTTCTAAAAGTCGTACGGCACTGTTTCGCCATTTCGGACGGATGTTGCACCTTGCACCGTGGATGTTGCACCCTGTAGATATCGATTATTCGGACGGTCGTAACTTCTGGCTCGTTTAGAGTTACGGGAGCCATAACCTGTCAAAACGAAGGCCTCGATGAGTTCTACGGCTTTGACGGCTTTCAGCCGTCAACGGATACATTAATGCCCAAAAAGGACAACCCGAATCTCAAACGGGTCTCGTAAGTTTTTTACCCTTCGTTTTTTCGACACGTGGATTTTTACGACAAAACGGGATTACGGTGGTTGGTCTTCGATTTACCATCACTGGAGAGTGGTGCACCATGGTACTGTTCCGTTTCAAATCCATGCACGCATTTCTAAAAGTCGTACGGCACTGTTTCGCCATGTCGGACGGATGTTGCACCTTGCACCGTGGATGTTGCACCCTGTAGATATCGATTATTCGGACGGCCATAACTTCTGGCTCGTTAAGAGTTACGGGGGCCATAACCTGTCAAAACAAAGGCCTCGATGAGTTCTATGGCATTGACAGCTTTCAGCCATCAACGGATAGATTAATGCCCAAAAAGGACAACCCGAATCTCAATCAGGTTTCGTAAGTTTTTTTCCCTTCGTTTTTTCGACACGTGGATTTTTATGGCAAAACGGGATTACCGTGGCTGGTCTTCGATTTACCATCGCTGGAGAGTGGTGCACCATGGTACTGTTCCGTTTCAAATCAATGCACACATTTCTAAAAGTCGTACGGCACTGTTTCGCCATGTCGGACGGATGTTGCACCTTGCACCGTGGATGTTGCACCCTGTAGATATCGGTTATTCGGACGACCATAACTTCTGGCTCGTTCAGAGTTACGGGAGCCATATCCTATCAAAACGAAGGCTTCGATGAGTTCTACGGCTTTGACAGCTTTCATCCATCAACGGATAGATTGATGCCCAAAAAGGAGAACCTGAATCTCAATCGGGTCTCGTAAGTTTTTTACCCTTTGTTTTCTTGACACGTGGATTTTTACGGTAAAAAGGGATTACCGTGGCCCGTCTTCGACTTCCCATCGCTGAAGAGTGGTGCACCATGGTACTGTTCCATTTCAAATCCATGCACGCATTTCTAAAAGTCGTACGGCACTGTTTCGCCATTTCGGACGGATGTTGCACCTTGCACCGTGGATGTTGCACCCTGTAGATATCGATTATTCGGACGTCCATAACTTCTGGCTCGTTAAGAGTTACGGGAGCCATAATCTGTCAAAACGAAGGCCTCGAGGAGTTCTATGGCTTTGATCGCTTTCAGCCGTCAATGGATAGATTAATGCCCAAAAAGGACAACCCGAATCTCAAACGGGTCTCGTAAGTTTTTTACCCTTCGTTTTTTCGACACGTGGATTTTTACGACAAAACGGGATTACGGTGGTTGGTCTTCGATTTACCATCGCTGGAGAGTCGTGCACCATGGTACTGTTCCGTTTCAAATCCATGCACGCATTTCTAAAAGTCGTACGGCACTGTTTCGCCATGTCGGACGGATGTTGCACCTTGCACCGTGGATGTTGCACCCTGTAGATATCGATTATTCGGACGGCCATAACTTCTGGCTCGTTAAGAGTTACGGGGGCCATAACCTGTCAAAACAAAGGCCTCGATGAGTTCTACGGCATTGACAGCTTTCAGCCATCAACGGATAGATTAATGCCCAAAAAGGACAACCAGAATCTCAATCCGGTTTCGTAAGTTTTTTTCCCTTCGTTTTTTCGACACGTGGATTTTTACGGCAAAACGGGATTACCGTGGCTGGTCTTCGATTTACCATCGCTGGAGAGTGGTGCACCATGGTACTGTTCCGTTTCAAATCAATGCACACATTTCTAAAAGTCGTACGGCACTGTTTCGCCATGTCGGACGGATGTTGCACCTTGCACCGTGGATGTTGCACCCTGTAGATATCGGTTATTCGGACGGCGATAACTTCTGGCTCGTTCAGAGTTACGGGAGCCATAACCTATCAAAACGAAGGCCTCCATGAGTTCTACGGCTTTGACAGCTTTCAGCCATCAACGGATATATTGATGCCCAAAAAGGACAACCCGAATCTCAATCGGGTCTCGTAAGTTTTTTACCCTTCGTTTTTTTGACACGTGGATTTTTACGGTAAAACGGGATTACCGTGGCCCATCTTCGACTTCCCATCGCTGAATAGTGGTGCACCATGGTACTGTTCTGTTTCAAATCCATGCATGCATTTCTAAATGTCGTACGGCACTGTTTCGCCATTTCAGACAGATGTTGCACCTTGCACCGTGGATGTTGCACCCTGTAGATATCGATTATTCGGACGGCCATAACTTCTGGCTCGTTTAGAGTTACGGGAGCCATAACCTGTCAAAACGAAGGCCTCGATGAGTTCTACGATTTTGACAGCTTTCAGCCGTCAACGGATAGATTAATGCCCAAAAAGGACAACCCGAATCTCAATCGGGTCTCGTAAGTTTTTTACCCTTCATTTTTTTGACACGTGGATTTTTACGGTAAAACGGGATTACCGTGGGCCATCTTCGACTTCCCATCGCTTAAGAGTAGTGCACCATGGTACTGTTCCGTTTCAAATCCATGCACGCATTTCTAAAAGTCGTAGGGCACTGTTTCGCCATTTCGGACGGATGTTGCACCTTGCACCGTGGATGTTGCACCCTGTAGATATCAGTTATTCGGACGGCCATAACTTCTGGCTCGTTTAGAGCTACGGGAGCCATAACCTGTCAAAACGAAGGCCTCGATGAGTTCTACGGCTTTGACAGCTTTCAGCCGTCAACGAATAGATTAATGCCCAAAAAGGACAACCCGAATCTCAATCGGGTCTCGTAAGTTTTTTACCCTTCGTTTTTTCGACACGTGGATTTTTACGGCAAAACGGGATTACGATGGCTGGTCTTCGATTTACCATCGCTGGAGAGTGGTGCACCATGGTACTATTCCGTTTCAAATCCATGCACGCATTTCTAAAAGTCGTACGGCACTGTTTCTCCATGTCGGACCGATGTTGCACCTTGCACCGTGGATGTTGCGTCCTGTAGATATCGATTATTCGGACGGCCATAACTTCTGGCTCGTTAAGAGTTACGGGAGCCATAACCTGTCAAAACGAAGGTCTCGATGAGTTCTACGGCTTTGATAGCTTTCAGCCATCAACGGATAGATTAATGCCCAAAAAGGACAACCCGAATCTCAATCGGGTCTCGTAAGTTTTTTACCCTTCGTTTTTTCGACACGTGGATTTTTTAGGGCAAAACGGGATTACCGTGGATGGTCTTCGACTTCCCATCACTGGAGAGTGGTGCACCATGGTACTGTTCAGTTTCAAATCGATGCACGTATTTCTAAAAGCCGTACGACACTGTTTCGCCATTTCGGACGAATGTTGCACCTTGCACGTGGATGTTGCACCCTGTAGATATCGATTGTTCGGACGGCTATAACTTCTGGCTCGTTTAGAGTTACGGGAGCCATGACCTGTCAAAACGAAGGCCTCGATGATTTCTACGGCTTTGACAGCTTTCAGCCGTCAACGGATAGATTGATGCCCAAAAAAGAGAACCCGAATCTCAATCGGGTCTCGTAAGTTTTTTGCCCTTCGTTTTTTCGACACGTGGATTTTTACGGTAAAACGGGATTACCGTGTCCCGTCTTCGACTTCCCATCGCTGGAGAGTGGTGCACCATGGTAATGTTCCGTTTCAAATCCATGTACGCATTTCTAAAAGTCATACGACACTGTTTCGCCATTTCGGACGGATGTTGCACCTTGCACCGTGGATGTTGCACCCTGTAGATATCGATTATTCGGACGGGCATAACTTCTGGCTCGTTTAGAGTTACGGGAGCCAAAACCTGTCAAAACGAAGGCCTCGATGAGTTCTACGGCTTTGACCGCTTTCAGCCATCAACGGATATGTTAATGCCCAAAAAGGACAACACGAATCTCAATCGGGTCTCGTAAGTTTTTTACCTTTCATTTTTTCGACACGTGGATTTTTACGGCAAAACGGGATTACCGTGGCTGGTCTTCGATTTACCATCGCTGGAGAGTGTTGCACCATGGTACTGTTCCGTTTCAAATCCATGCACATATTTCTAAAAGCCATACGGCACAGTTTCGCCATTTCGGACGGATGTTGCAACTTGCACGTGGATGTTGCACCCTGTAGATATCGATTATTCGGACGGCTATAACTTCCAGCTCGTTTAGAATTACGGGAGCCATAACCTGTCAAAACGAAGGCCTCGATGATTTCTATGGCTTTGACAGCTTTCAGCCATCAACGGATAGATTGATTCCCAAAAAGGAGAACCCAAATCTCAATCGGGTCTCGTAAGTTTTTTACCCTTCGTTTTTTTGACACGTGAATTTTTACGGTAAAACGGGATTATCGTGGCCCATCTTCGACTTCCCATCACTGGAGAGTGGTGCACCATGGTACTGTTCAGTTTCAAATCGATGCACGTATTTCTAAAAGCCGTACGACACTGTTTCGCCATTTCGGACGAATGTTGCACCTTGCACGTGGATGTTGCACCCTGTAGATATCGATTGTTCGGACGGCTATAACTTCTGGCTCGTTTAGAGTTACGGGAGCCATGACCTGTCAAAACGAAGGCCTCGATGATTTCTACGGCTTTGACAGTTTTCAGCCGTCAACGGATAGATTGATGCCCAAAAAGGAGAACCCGAATCTCAATCGGGTCTCGTAAGTTTTTTGCCCTTCGTTTTTTCGACACGTGGATTTTCACGGTAAAACGGGATTACCGTGTCCCGTCTTCGACTTCCCATCGCTGGAGAGTGGTGCACCATGGTAATGTTCCGTTTCAAATCCATGTACGCATTTCTAAAAGTCATACGACACTGTTTCGCCATTTCGGACGGATGTTGCACCTTGCACCGTGGATGTTGCACCCTGTAGATATCGATTATTCGGACGGGCATAACTTCTGGCTCGTTTAGAGTTAGAGGAGCCAAAACCTGTCAAAACGAAGGCCTCGATGAGTTCTACGGCTTTGACCGCTTTCAGCCATCAACGGATATGTTAATGCCCAAAAAGGACAACACGAATCTCAATCGGGTCTCGTAAGTTTTTTACCTTTTGTTTTTTCGACACGTGGATTTTTACGGCAAAACGGAATTACCGTGGCTGGTCTTCGATTTACCATCGCTGGAGAGTGTTGCACCATGGTACTGTTCCGTTTCAAATCCATGCACATATTTCTAAAAGCCATATGGCACTGTTTCGCCATTTCGGACGGATGTTGCAACTTGCACGTGGATGTTGCACCCTGTAGATATCGATTATTCGGACGGCTATAACTTTCGACTCGTTTAGAATTACGGGAGCCATAACCTGTCAAAACGAAGGCCTCGATGATTTCTACGGCTTTGACAGCTTTCAGCCGTCAACGGATAGATTGATTCCCAAAAAGGAGAACCCAAATCTCAATCGGGTCTCGTAAGTTTTTTACCCTTCGTTTTTTCGACACGTGAATTTTTACGGTAAAACGGGATTACCGTGGCCCGTCTTCGACTTCCCATCACTGGAGAGTGGTGCACCATGGTACTGTTCAGTTTCAATTCCATGCACGCATTTCTAAAAGTCGTACGACACTGTTTCGCCATTTCGGACGGATGTTGCACCTTGCACCGTGGATGTTGCCCCCTGTAGATATCGATTATTCGGGCGGCCATAACTTCTGGCTCATTTAGAGTTACGGGAGCCATAACCTGTCAAAATGAAGACCTCGATGAGTTCTACGATTTTGACATCTTTCAGCCGTCAACGGATAGATTAATGGCCAAAAAGGACAACCCGAATCTCAATCGGGTCTCGTAAGTTTTTTACCCTTCGTTTTTTGACACGTGGATTTTTACGGTAAAACGGGATTACCGTGGCCTGTCTTCGACTTCCCATCGCTGAAGAGTGGTGCGCCATGGTACTGTTCCGTTTCAAATCCATGCATGCATTTCTAAAAGTCGTACGGCACTGTTTCGCCATTTCGGACGGATGTTGCACCTTGCACCGTGGATGTTGCACCCTGTAGATATCGATTATTCGGACGGCCATAACTTCTGCCTCGTTTAGAGTTACGACAGCCATAACCTGTCAAAATGAAGGCCTCGATGAGTTCTACGGCCTTGACAGCTTTCAGCCGTCAACGGATAGATTAATGCCCAAAAAGGACAACCCGAATCTCAATCGGGTCTCGTAAGTTTTTTACCCTTCGTTTTTTCGACACGTGGATTTTTACGGCAAAACGGGATTACGGTGGCTAGTCTTCGATTTACCATCGCTGGAGAGTGGTGCACCATGGTACTGTTCCATTTCAAATCCATGCACGCATTTCTAAAAGTCGTACGGCACTGTTTCGCCATGTCGGACGGATGTTGCACCTTGCACCGTGGATGTTGCACCCTGTAGATATCGATTATTTGGACGGCCATAACTTCTGGCTCGTTAAGAGTTACGGGAGCCATAACCTGTCAAAACGAAGGCCTCAATGAGTTCTACGGCTTTGACAGCTTTCAGGCATCAACGGATAGATTAATGCCCAAAAAGGACAACCCGAATCTCAATCGGGTCTCGTAAGTTTTTTACCCTTCGTTTTTTCGACACGTGGATTTTTACGGTAAAACGGGATTGCCGTCGCCCGTCTTCGACTTCCCATCGCTGAAGAGTGATGCACCATGGTACTGTTTCGTTTCAAATCCATGCACTCATTTCTAAAAGTCGTACGACACCGTTTCGCCATTTCAGACGGATGTTGCACCTTGCACCGTGGATGTTGCACCCTGTAGATATCGAGTATTCGGACGGCCATAACTTCTGGCTCGTTTAGAGTTACGGGAGCCATAACCTGTCAAAACGAAGGACTCGATGAGTTATACGGGTTTGACAGCTTTCAGCCATCAACGGATAGATTAATGCCCAAAAAGGACAACCCGAATCTCAATCGGGTGTCGTAAATTTTTTACCCTTTGTTTTTTCGACACGTGGATTTTTACGGTAAAACGGGATTACCGTGTCCCGTCTTCGACTTCCCATCGCTGGAGAGTGGTGCACCATGGTAATGTTCCGTTTCAAATCCATTTACGCATTTCTAAAAGTCTACGGCACTGTTTCGCCATTTCGGACAGATGTTGCACCTTGCACCGTGGATGTTGCACACTGTAGATATCGATTATTCGGACGGCCATAACTTCTGGCTCGTTTAGAGTTACGGGAGCCATAACCTGTCAAAACGAAGGCCTCGATGAGTTCTACGGCTTTGACAGCTTTCAGCCGTCAACGGATAGATTAATGCCAAAAAAGGACAACCCGAATCTCAATCGGGTCTCGTAAGTTTTTTACCCTTCGTTTTTCGACACGTGGATTTTTACGATAAAACGGGATTACCGTGGCTGGTCTTCGATTTACCATCGCTGAAGAGTGGTGCACCATGGTACTATTCCATTTCAAATCCATGCACGCATTTCTAAAAGTCGTACGGCACTGTTTCGCCATGTCGGACGGATGTTGCACCTTGCACCGTGGATGTTGCACCCTGTAGATATCGGTTATTCGGACGGCCATAACTTCTGGCTCGTTAAGAGTTACTTAAGCCATAACCTGTCAAAACGAAGGCCTCGATGATTTCTACGGCTTTGACAGCTTTCAGCCGTCAACGGATAGATTGATGCCCAAAAATGAGAACCCGAATCTCAATCAGGTCTCGTAAGTTTTTTAGCCTTCGTTTTTTCGACACGTGGATTTTTACGGTAAAACGGGATTACCGTGGCCCGTCTTCGACTTCCCATCGCTGGAGAGTGGTGCACCATGGTACTGTTCCATTTCAAATCCATGCACGCATTTCTAAAAGTCGTACGACACAGTTTCGCCATTTCGGACGGATGTTGCACCTTGCACGTGGATGTCGCACCCTGTAGATATCAATTATTCGGACGACCATAACTTCTGGCTCGTTTAGAGTTACGGGAGCCATAACCTGTCAAAACGAAGGCCTCGATGATTTCTACGGCTTTGACAGCTTTCACCCGTCAACGGATAGGTTGATGCCCAAAAAGGAGAACCCGAATCTCAATCGGGTCTCGTAAGTTTTTTACCCTTTGTGTTTTTTGACACGTGGATTTTTACGGTAAAACGAGATTACCGTGGCCCGTCTTCGACTTCCCATCGCTGAAGAGTGGTGCACCATGGTACTGTTCCGTTTCAAATCCATGCACGCATTTCTAAAAGTGGTACGTCACTGTTTCGCCATTTCGGACGGATGTTGCACCTTGCACCGTGGATGTTGCACCCTGTAGATATCGATTATTCGGACGGCCATAACTTCTGGCTCGTTTAGAGTTACGGGAGCCATAACCTGTCAAAACGAAGGCCTCGATGAGTTCTACGGCTTTGACAGCTTTCAGCCGTCAACGGATAGATTAATGCCAAAAAGGACAACCCGAATCTCAATCGGGTCTCGTAAGTTTTTTACCCTTCGTTTTTTTCGACACGTGGATTTTTACGACCAAACGGGATTGCGGTGGCTGGTTTTCGATTTACCATCGCTGGAGAGTGGTGCACCATGGTACTGTTCCGTTTCAAATCCATGCACACATTTCTAAAAGTCGTACGGCACTGTTTCGCCATGTCGGACAGATGTTGCACCTTGCACCGTGGATGTTGCACCCTGTAGATATCGATTATTCGGACGGCCATAACTTCTGGCTCGTTAAGAGTTACGGGGGCCATAACCTGTCAAAACGAAGGCCTCGATGAGTTCTACGGCTTTGACAGCTTTCAGCCATCAACGGATAGATTAATGCCCAAAAAGGACAACCCTAATCTCAATCGGGTTTCGTAAGTTCTTTACCCTTCGTTTTTTCGACACGTGGATTTTTACGATAAAACGGGATTACCGTCGCACGTCTTCGACTTCCCATCACTGAAGTGTGATGCACCATGGTACTATTTCGTTTCAAATCCATGCACGCATTTCTAAAAGTCGTACGACACTGTTTCGCCATTTCAGACGGATGTTGCACCTTGCACCGTGGATGTTGCACCCTATAGATATCGGTTATTCGGACGGCCATAACTTCTGGCTCGTTCAGAGTTACGGGAGCCATAACCTATCAAAACGAAGGCCTCGATGAGTTCTACGGCTTTGACAGCTTTCAGCCGTCAACGGATAGATTAATGCCCAAAAAGGACAACCCGAATCTCAATCGGGTCTCGTATGTTTTTTACCCTTCGTTTTTTCGACACGTGGATTTTTACGGTAAAACGGGATTACCGTGTCCCGTCTTCGACTTCCCATCGCTGGAGAGTGGTGCACCATGGTAATGTTCCGTTTCAAATCCATGTACGCATTTCTAAAAGTCATACGGCACTGTTTCGCCATTTCGGACGGATGTTGCACCTTGCACCGTGGATGTTGCACCCTGTGGATATCGATTATTCGGACGGGCATAACTTCTGGCTCGTTTAGAGTTACGGGAGCCAAAACCTGTCAAAACGAAGGCCTCGATGAGTTCTACGGCTTTGACAGCTTTCAGCCTTCAACGAATAAGTTAATGCCCAAAAAGGACAACCCGAATCTCAATCGGGTCTCGTAAGTTTTTTACCCATCGTTTTTTCGACACGTGGATTTTTACGGCAAAACGGGATTACCGTGGCTGGTCTTCGATTTTCCATCGCTGGAGAGTGCTGCACCATGGTACTGTTCCGTTTCAAATCCATGCACGTATTTCTAAAAGCCGTACGACACTGTTTTGCCATTTCGGACGGATGTTGCACCTTGCACGTGGATGTTGCACCCTGTAGATATCGATTATTCGGACGGATATAACTTCTGGCTCGTTTAGAGTTACGGGAGCCATAATTAGTCAAAACGAAGGCCTCGATGATTTCTACGGCTTTGACAGCTCTCGGCCGTCAACGTATAGATTGATGCCCAAAAAGGACAATCCGAATCTCAATCGGGTCTCGTAAATTTTTTACCCTTCGTTTTTTCGACACGTGGATTTTTACGGTAAAACGGGATTACCGTGGCCCGTCTTCGACTTCCCGTCGCTGAAGAGTGGTGCACCATGGTACTGTTCCATTTCAAATCCATGCACGCATTTCTAAAAGTCGTACGACACTGTTTCTCCATTTCGGACGGATGTTGCACCTTGCACCGTGGATGTTGCAACCGGTAGATATCGATTATTCGGACGGCCATAACTTCTGGCTCGTTTAGAGTTACGGGAGCCAAAACCTGTCAAAACGAAGGCCTCGATGAGTTCTACGGCTTTGACAGCTTTCAGCCATCAACGGATATGTTAATGCCCAAAAAGGACAACCCGAATCTCAATCGGGTCTCGTAAGTTATTTACCCTTCCTTTTTTCGACACGCGGATTTTTACGGCAAAAGGGATTACGGTGGCTGGTCTTCGATTTACCATCGCTGGAGAGTGGTGCATCATGGTACTGTTCCGTTTCAAATCCATGCACGCATTTCTAAAAGTCGTACGACACTGTTTCGCCATGTCGGTGGATGTTGCACCTTGCACCGTGGATGTCGCACCTGTAGATATCGATTATTCGGACGGCCATAACTTCTGGCTCGTTAAGAGTTACGGGAGCCATAACCTGTCAAAACGAAGGCCTCGATGAGTTCTACGGCTTTGACAGCTTTCAGCCATCAACGGATAGACTAATGCCCAAAAAGGACAACCCGAATCTCAATCGGGTCTCGCAAGTTTTTTACCCTTCGTTTTTTCGACACGTGGATTTTTACGGTAAAACGGGATTACCGTCGCCCGTCTTCGACTTCCCATCGCTGAAGAATGATGCACCATGGTACTGTTTCGTTTCAAATCCATGCACGCATTTCTAAAAGTCGTACGACACTGTTTCGCCATTTCAGACGGATGTTGCACCTTGCACCGTGGATGTTGCACCTTGTAGATATCGATTATTCGGACGGCCATAACTTCTGGCTCGTTCAGAGTTACGGGAGCCATAACCTATCAAAATGAAGGCCTCGATGAGCTCTACGGCTTTGACAGCTTTCAGCCGTCAACGGATAGATTAATGCCCAAAAGGACAACCCGAATCTCAATCGGGTCTCGTAAGTTTTTTACCCTTCGTTTTTTCGACACGTGGATTTTTACGGTAAAACGGGATTACCGTGTCCCGTCTTCGACTTCCCATCGCTGGAGAGTGGTGCACCATGGTAATGTTCCGTTTCAAATCCATGTACGCATTTCTAAAAGTCACACGGCACTGTTTCGCCATTTCAGACGGATGTTGCACCTTGCACCGTGGATGTTGCACCCTGTAGATATCGATTATTCGGACGGCTATAACTTCTGGCTCGTTTAGAGTTACGGGAGCCATAACCTGTCAAAACGAAGGCCTCGATGATTTCTACGCCTTTGACAGCTTTCGGCCGTCAACGGATAGATTGATGCCCAAAAAGGAGAACCCGAATCTCAATCGGGTCTCGTAAGTTTTTTACCCTTTGTTTTTTTGACACGTGGATTTTTACGGTAAAACGGGATTACCGTGGCCCGTCTTCGACTTCCCATCGCTGAAGAGTGGTGCACCATGGTACTGTTCCGTTTCAAATCCATGCACGCATTTCTAAAAGTCGTACGGCACTGTTTCGCCATTTCGGACTGATGTTGCACCTTGCACCGTGGATGTTGCACCCTGTAGATATCGATTATTCGGACGGCCATAACTTCTGGCTCGTTTAGAGTTACGGGAGCCATAACCTGTCAAAACGAAGGCCTCGATGAGTTCTACGGCTTTGACATCTTTCAGCCATCAACGGATATGTTAATGCCCAAAAAGGACAACCCGAATCTCAATCGGGTCTCGTAAGTTTTTTACCCTTCCTTTTTTCGACACGTGGATTTTTACGGCAAAACGGGATTACGGTGGCTGGTCTTCGATTTACCATCGCTGGAGAGTGGTGCACCATGGTACTGTTCCGTTTCAAATCCATGCACGCATTTCTAAAAGTCGTACGACACTGTTTCGCCATGTCGGACGGATGTTGCACCTTGCACCGTGGATGTTGCACCTGTAGATATCGATTATTCGGACGGCCATAACTTCTGGCTCGTTAAGAGTTACGAGAGCCATAACCTGTCAAAACGAAGGCCTCGATGAGTTCTACGGCTTTGACAGCTTTCAGCCATCAATGGATAGACTAATGCCCAAAAAGGACAACCCGAATCTCAATCGGGTCTCGCAAGTTTTTTACCCTTCGTTTTTTCGACACGTGGATTTTTACGGTAAAACGGGATTACCGTCGCCCGTCTTCGACTTCCCATCGCTGAAGAATGATGCACCATGGTACTGTTTCGTTTCAAATCCATGCACGCATTTCTAAAAGTCGTACGACACTGTTTCGCCATTTCAGACGGATGTTGCACCTTGAACCGTGGATGTTGCACCTTGTAGATATCGATTATTCGAACGGCCATAACTTCTGGCTCGTTTAGAGTTACGGGAGCCATAACCTATAAAAATGAAGGCCTCGATGAGCTCTACGGCTTTGACAGCTTTCAGCCGTCAACGGATAGATTAATGCCCAAAAGGACAACCCGAATCTCAATCGGGTCTCGTAAGTTTTTTACCCTTCGTTTTTTCGACACGTGGATTTTTACGGTAAAACGGGATTACCGTGTCCCGTCTTCGACTTCCCATCGCTGGAGAGTGGTGCACCATGGTAATGTTCCGTTTCAAATCCATGTACGCATTTCTAAAATTCATACGGCACTATTTCGCCACTTCAGACGGATGTTGCACCTTTCACCGTGGATGTTGCACCCTGTAGATGTCGATTATTCGGACGGCTATAACTTCTGGCTCGTTTAGAGTTACGGGAGCCATAACCTGTCAAAACGAAGGCCTCGATGATTTCTACGGCTTTGACAGCTTTCAGCCGTCAACGGATAGATTGATGCCCAAAAAGGAGAACCCGAATCTCAATCGGGTCTCGTAAGTTTTTTACCCTTTGTTTTTTTGACACGTGGATTTTTACGGTAAAACGGGATTACCGTGGCCCGTCTTCGACTTCCCATCGCTGAAGAGTGGTGCGCCATGGTACTGTTCCGTTTCAAATCCATGCACGCATTTCTAAAAGTCGTACGGCACTGTTTCGCCATTCGGACGGATGTTGCACCTTGCACCGTGGATGTTGCACCCTATAGATATCGATTATTCGGACGGCCATAACTTCTGGCTCGTTTAGAGTTACGGGAGCCATAACCTGTCAAAACGAAGGCCTCGATGAGTTCTACAGCTTTGATAGCTTTCAGCCGTCAACGGATAGATTAATGCCCAAAAAGGACAACCCGAATCTCAATCGGGTATCGTAAGTTTTTTACCCTTCGTTTTTTCGACACGTGGATTTTTACGGTAAAACTGGATTACCGTGTCCCGTCTTCGACTTCCCATCGCTGGAGAGTGGTGCACCATGGTAATGTTCCGTTTCAAATCCATGTACGCATTTCTAAAAGTCATACGACACTGTTTCGCCATTTCGGACGGATGTTGCACCTTGCACCGTGGATGTTGCACCCTGTAGATATCGATTATTCGGACGGCCATAACTTCTGGCTCGTTAAGAGTTACGGGGGCCATAACCTGTCAAAACGAAGGCTTTGATGAGTTCAACGGCATTGACAGCTTTCAGCCATCAACGGATAGATTAATGCCCAAAAAGGACAACCCGAATCTCAATCGGGTTTCGTAAGTTTTTTTCCCTTCGTTTTTTCGACACGTGGATTTTTACGGCAAAACGGGATTACCGTGGCTGGTCTTTGATTTACCATCGCTGGAGAGTGGTGCACCACGGTACTGTTCCGTTTCAAATCAATGCACACATTTCTAAAAGTTGTACGGCATTGTTTCGCCATGTCGGACGGATGTTGCACCTTGCACCGTGGATGTTGCACCCTGTAGATATCGGTTATTCGGACGGCCATAACTTCTGGCTCGTTCAGAGTTACGGGAGCCATAACCTATCAAAACGAAGGCCTAGATGAGTTCTACGGCTTTGACAGCTTTCAGCCATCAACGGATATATTGATGCCCAAAAAGGACAACCCGAATCTCAATTGGGTCTCGTAAGTTTTTCACCCTTCGTTTTTTCGACACGTGGATTTTTACGGCAAAACGGGATTACCGTGGCTGGTCTTCGATTTACCATCGCTGGAGAGTGGTGCACCATGGTACTGTTCCGTTTCAAATCCATGCATGCATTTCTAAAAGCCGTACGGCACTGTTTCGCCATTTCGGACGGATGTTGCACCTTGCACCGTGGATGTTGCACCCTGGCACCTTGCACTGTGGATGTTGCACCCTGTAGATATCGATTATTCGGACGGGCATAACTTCTGGCTCGTTTAGAGTTACGGGAGCCATAACCTATCAAAACGAAGGCCTCGATGAGTTCTACGGCTTTGACAGCTTTCTGCCATCAAGGGATATATTAATGCCCAAAAAGGACAACCCGAATCTCAATCGGGTCTCGTAAGTTTTTTACCCTTCCTTTTTTCGACACGTGGATTTTTACGGCAAAACGGGATTACGGTGGCTGGTCTTCGATTTACCATCGCTGGAGAGTGTTGCACCATGGTACTGTTCCGTTTCAAATCCATGCACGCATTTCTAAAAGTCGTACGACACTGTTTCGCCATGTCGGACGGATGTTGCACCTTGCACCGTGGATGTTGTACCTGTAGATATCGATTATTCGGACGGCCATAACTTCTGGCTCGTTAAGAGTTACGAGAGCCATAACCTGTCAAAATGAAGGCCTCGATGAGTTCTACGGCTTGATAGCTTTCAGCCATCAACGGATAGACTAATGTCCAAAAAGGACAACCCGAATCTCAATCGGGTCTCGCAAGTTTTTTACCCTTCGTTTTTTCGACACGTGGATTTTTACGGTAAAACGGGATTACCGTCGCCCGTCTTCGACTTCCCATCGCTGAAGAATGATGCACCATGGTACTGTTTCGTTTCAAATCCATGCACGCATTTCTAAAAGTCGTACGACACTGTTTCGCCATTTCAGACGGATGTTGCACCTTGAACCGTGGATGTTGCACCTTGTAGATATCGATTATTCGGATGGCCATAACTTCTGGCTCGTTCAGAGTTACGGGAGCCATAACCTATAAAAATGAAGGCCTCGATGAGCTCTACGGCTTTGACAGCTTTCAGCCGTCAACGGATAGATTAATGCCCAAAAGGACAACCCGAATCTCAATCGGGTCTCGTAAGTTTATTACCCTTCGTTTTTTCGACACGTGGATTTTTACGGTAAAACTGGATTACCGTGTCCCGTCTTCGACTTCCCATCGCTGGAGAGTGGTGCACCATGGTAATGTTCCGTTTCAAATCCATGTACGCATTTCTAAAATTCATACGGCACTATTTCGCCATTTCAGACGGATGTTGCACCTTGCACCGTGGATGTTGCACCCTGTAGATATCGATTATTCGGACGGCTATAACTTCTGGCTCGTTTAGAGTTACGGGAGCCATAACCTGTCGAAACGAAGGCCTCGATGATTTCTACGGCTTTGACAGCTTTCAGCCGTCAACGGATAGATTGATGCCCAAAAAGGAGAACCCGAATCTCAATCGGGTCTCGTAAGTTTTTTACCCTTTGTTTTTTTGACACGTGGATTTTTACGGTAAAACGGGATTATCGTCGCCCGTCTTCGACTTCCCATCGCTGAAGAGTGGTGCACCATGGTACTGTTCCGTTTCAAATCTATGCACGCATTTCTAAAAGCCGTACGGCACTGTTTCGCCATTTCGGACGGATGTTGCACCTTGCACCGTGGATGTTGCACCCTATAGATATCGATTATTCGGACGGCCATAACTTCTGGCTCGTTTAGAGTTACGGGAGCCATAACCTGTCAAACCGAAGGCCTCGATGAGTTCTACAGCTTTGACAGCTTTCAGCCGTCAACGGATAGATTAATGCCCAAAAAGGACAACCCGAATCTCAATCGGGTATCGTAAATTTTTTACCCTTCGTTTTTTCGACACATGGATTTTTACGGTAAAACGGGATTACCGTGTCCCGTCTTCGACTTCCCATCGCTGGAGAGTGGGGCACCATGGTAATGTTCCGTTTCAAATCCATGTACGCATTTCTAAAAGTCATACGACACTGTTTCGCCATTTCGGACGGATGTTGCACCTTGCACCGTGGATGTTGCACCCAGTAGATATCGATTATTCGGACGGCCATAACTTCTGGCTCGTTAAGAGTTACGGGGGCCATAACCTGTCAAAACGAAGGCCTCGATGAGTTCAACGGCATTGACAGCTTTCAGCCATCAACGGATAGATTAATGCCCAAAAAGGACAACCCGAATCTCAATCGGATTTCGTATGTTTTTTTCCCTTCGTTTTTTCGACACGTGGGTTTTTACGGCAAAACGGGACTACCGTGGCTGGTCTTCGATTTACCATCGATGGGGAGTGGTGCACCATGGTACTGTTCCGTTTCAAATCAATGCACACATTTCTAAAAGTCGTACGGCATTGTTTCGCCACGTCGGACGGATGTTGTACCTTGCACCGTGGAAGTTGCACCCTGTAGATATCGGTTATTCGGACGGCCATAACTTCTGGCTCGTTCAGAGTTACGGGAGCCATAACCTATCAAAACGAAGGCCTAGATGAGTTCTACGGCTTTGACAGCTTTCATCCATCAACGGATATATTGATGCCCAAAAAGGACAACCCGAATCTCAATTGGGTCTCGTAAGTTTTTCACCCTTCGTTTTTTCGACACGTGGATTTTTACGGCAAAACGGGATTACCGTGGCTGGTCTTCGATTTACCATCGCTGGAGAGTGGTGCACCATGGTACTGTTCCGTTTCAAATCCACTCACGCATTTCTAAAAGCCGTACGGCACTGTTTCGCCATTTCGGACGGATGTTGCACCTTGCACCGTGGATGTTGCACCCTGGCACCTTGCACCGTGGATGTTGCACCCTGTAGATATCGATTATTCGGACGGGCATAACTTCTGGCTCGTTTAGAGTTACGGGAGCCATAACCTATCAAAACGAAGGCCTCGATGAGTTCTGCGGCTTTGACAGCTTTCTGCCATCAACGGATATATTAATGCCCAAAAAGGACAACCCGAATCTCAATCAGGTCTCGTAAGTTTTTTACCCTTCGTTTTTTCGACACGTTGATTTTTACGGCAAAACGGGATTATCGTGGCCGGTCTTCGATTTACCATCGCTGGAGAGTGGTGCACCATGGTACTGTTCCGTTTCAAATCCATGCACGCATTTCTAAAAGTTGTACGACACTGTTTCGCCATTTCGGACGGATGTTGCACCTTGCACCGTGGATGTTGCACCCTGTAGATATCGATTATTCGGACGGCCATAATTTCTGGCTCGTTTAGAGTTACGGGAGCCATTACCTGTAAAAACGAAGGCCTCGATGAGTTCTACGGCTTTGACAGCTTTCAGCCATCAACGGATATATTAATGCCCAAAAAGGTCAACCCGAATCTCAATCGGGTCTCGTAAGTTTTTTACCCTTCGTTTTTTCGACACGTGGATTTTTACGGCAAAACGGGATTACCGTGGCTGGTCTTCGATTTACCATCGCTGGAGAGTGGAGCACCATGGGGCTGTTCCGTTTCAAATCCATGCATGCATTTCTAAAAGCCGTACGGCACTGTTTCGCCATTTCGGACGGATGTTGCACCTTGCACCGTGGATGTTGCACCCTGTAGATATCGATTATTCGGACGGCTATAACTTCTGCCTCGTTTAGAGTTACGGGAGCCATAACCTGTCAAAAAGAAGGCCTCGATGAGTTCAACGGCTTTGACAGCTTTCATCCGTCAACGGATAGATTAATGCCCAAAAAGGACAACCCGAATCTCAATCGGGTCTCGTAAGTTTTTTACCCTTTGTTTTTTCGACACGTGGATTTTTACTGTAAAATGGGATTACCGTGGCCCGTCTTCGACTTCCCATCCCTGGAGAGTGGTGCACCATCGTACTGTTCCATTTCAAATCCATGCACGCATTTGTAAAAGTCGTACGGCACTGTTTCGCCATGTCGGACGGATGTTGCACCTTGCACCGTGGATGTTGCACCCTGTAGATATCGATTATTCGGATGGCCATAACTTCTGGCTCGTTAAGAGTTACGGGAGCCATAACCTGTCAAAACGAAGGCCTCGATGAGTTCTATGGCTTTTACAGCTTTCAGCTACGGATTGATTAATCCCAAAACGGACAACCCGACTCTCAATCGGGTTTTGTAAGTATTTTACCCTTCGTTTTTTCGACACGTGGATTTTTACGGTAAAATGGGATTACCGTGGCCCGTCTTCGACTTCCCATCACTAGAGAGTGGTGCACCATGGTAATATTCCATTTCAAATCCATGCACGCATTTCTAAAAGTCATACGGCACTGTTTCGCCATTTCGGACGGATGTTGCACCTTGCACCGTGGATGTTGCACCCTGTAGATATCGATTATTCGGATGGCCATAACATCTGGCTCGTTAAGAGTTACGGGAGCCATAACCTGTCAAAACGAAGGCCTCGATGAGTTCTATGGCTTTGACAGCTTTCAGCTACAGATTGATTAATCCCAAAACGGACAACCTGAATCTTAATCGGGTCTCGTAAGTATTTTACCCTTCGTTTTTTCGACACGTGGATTTTTACGGTAAAACGGGATTACCGTGGCCCGTCTTCGACTTCCCATCACTAGAGAGTGGTGCACCATGGTAATGTTCCATTTCAAATCCATGCACGCATTTCTAAACATCATACGGCACTGTTTCGCCATTTCGAACGGATGTTGCACGTTGCACCGTGGATGTTGCACCCTGTAGACATCGATTATTCTGACGGGGATAACCTCTGGCTCGTTTAGAGTTACGCGAGCCATAACCTGTCAAAACGAAGGCCTCGATGAGTTCTACGGCTTTGATAGCTTTCAGCCATCAACGGATATATTAATGCCCAAAAAGGACAACCCGAATCTCAATCGGGTCTCGTAAGTTTTTACCCTTCGTTTTTTCGACACGTGGTTTTTTACGGCAAAACGGGATTACCGTGGCTGGTCTTCGATTTACCATCGCTGGAGAGTGGTGCACCATGGTACTGTTCCATTTCAAATCCATGCAGGCATTTCTAAAAGCCGTATGGCACTGTTTCGCCATTTCGGACGAATGTTGCACCTTGCACCATGGATGTTGCACCCTGTAGATATCGATTATTCGGACGGCCATAACTTCTGGCTCGGTTAGAGTTACGTGAGCCATAACCTGTCAAAATGAAGGCCTCGATGAGTTCTACGGCTTTGACAGCTTTCAGCCGTCAACGGATAGATTAATGCCCAAAAAGGACAACCCGAATCTCAATCGGGTCTCGTAAGTTTTTTACCCTTCATTTTTTCGACACGTGGATTTTTACGGTAGAACGGGATTACGGTGCCCCGTCTTTGACTTCCCATCGCTGAAGAGTGGTGCACCATGGTACTGTTCCGTTTCAAATCCATGCATGCATTTCTAAAGGTCGTACGGCACTGTGTCGCCATTTCGGACGGATGTTGCACCTTGCACCGTGGATGTTGCACCCTGTAGATATCGATTATTCGGACTGCCATAACTTCTGGCTCGTTAAGAGTTTCGGGAGCAATAACCTGTCAAAACGAAGGCCTCAATGAGTTCTACGGCTTTGATAGCTTTCAGCCGTCAACGGATAGATTAATGCCCAAAAAGGACAACCCGAATCTCAATCGGGTCTCATAAGTTTTTTACCCTTCGTTTTTTCGACACGTGCATTTTTACGGTAAAACGGGATTACCGTGGCCCATCTTCGACTTCCCATCGCTGAAGAGTGATGCACGATGGTACTATTCCATTTCAAATCCATGCACGCATTTCTAAAAGTCATACGGCATTGTTTCGCATTGTCGGACGGATGTTGCACCTTGCACCGTGGATGTTGCACCCTATAGATATCGATTATTCGGACGGCCATAACTTCTGGCTCGTTAAGAGTTACGGGAGCCATAATCTGTCAAAAAGAAGGCCTCGATGAGTTCTACGGCTTTGACAGCTTTTAGCCATCAACGGATATAATAATGCCCAAAAAGGACAACCCGAATCTCAATCGGGCGTCGTAAGTTTTTTACACTTCGTTTTCTCGACACGTGGATTTTTACAGCAAAACGGGATTACCGTGGCTGGTCTTCGATTTACCATCGCTGGAGAGTGGTGCACCATGGTACTGTTCCATTTCAAATCCATGCACACATTTCTAAAAGCCGTACGGCACTGTTTCGCCATTTCGGACGGATGTTGAACCTTGTACCGTGGATGTTGCACGCTGTAGATATCGATTATTCGGACGGCTATAACTTCTGGCTCGTTTAGAGTTACGGGAGCCATAACCTGTCAAAACAAAGGCCTCGATGGGTTCTACGGTTTTGACAGCTTTCAGCCGTCAACGGATAGATTAATGCCCAAAAAAGACAACCCAAATCTCAATCGGGTCTCGTAAGTTTTTTACCCTTCGTTTTTTCGACACGTGGATTTTTACGGTAAAACGGGATTACGGTGCCCCGTCTTCGATTTACCATCGCTGAAGAGTGGTGCACCATGGTACTGTTCCGTTTCAAATCCATGCACGCATTTCTAAAGGTCGTACGGCACTGTTTCTCCATTTCGGACGGATGTTGCACCTTGCACCGTGGATGTTGCACCCTGTAGATATCGATTATTCGGACGGCCATAACTTCTGGCTCGTTAAGAGTTACGGGAGCCATAACCTGTCAAAATGAAGGCCTCGATGAGTTCTACGGCTTTGACAGCTTCCAGCCGTCAACGGATAGATTAATGCCCGAAAAGGACAACCCGAATCTCAATCGGGTCTCGTAAGTTTTTTACCCTTCGTTTTTTCGACACGTGGATTTTTACGGTAAAACGGGATTGCCGTGGCCCGTCTTCGATTTCCCATCACTGACGAGTGATGCACCATGGTACTGTTTCGTTTCAAATCCATGCACGCATTTCTAAAAGTCGTACGACACTGTTTTTCCATTTCAGACGGATGTTGCACCTTGCACCGTGGATGTTGCATCCTGTAGATATCGATTATTCGGACGGCCATAACTTCTGGCTCGTTTAGAGTTACTGGAGCCATAACCTGTCAAAACGAAGGTCTCGATGAGTTCTATGGCTTCAATAGCTTTCAGCCATCAACGGATTGATTAATGCCCAAAAAGGACAACCCGAATCTCAATCGGGTCTCGTAAGTTTTTTACCCTTCGTTTTTTTGACACGTGGATTTTTGCGGTAAAACGGGATTACCGTGGCCCGTCTTCGACTTCCCATCGCTGAAGAGTGGTGCACCATGGTACTGTTCCGTTTCAAATCCATGCACGCATTTCTAAAAGTCGTACGGCACTGTTTCGCCATTTCGGACGGATGTTGCACCTTGCACCGTGGATGTTGCACCATGTAGATATCGATTATTCGGACGACCATAACTTCTGGCTCGTTTAGAGTTACGGTAGCCATAACCTTCCAAAAAGAAGACCTCGATGAGTTCTACGGCTTTGACAGCTTTCAGCCGCCAACGGATAGACTAATGCCCAAAAAGGACAACCCGAATCTCAATCGGGTCTCGTAAGTTTTTTACCCTTCGTTTTTTCGACACGTAGATTGTTACGGCCAAACGGGATTACGGTGGCTGGTCTTCGATTTACCATCGCTGGAGAGTGGTGCACCATGGTACTGTTCCGTTTCAAATCCATGCATGCATTTCTAAAAGTCGTACGACATTGTTTCGCCATGTCGGACGGATGTTGCACCTTGCACCGTGGATGTTGCACCCTGTAGATATCGATTATTCGGACGGCCATAACTTATGGCTCGTTAAGAGTTACGGGAGCCATAACCTGTCAAAATGAAGGCCTCGATGAGTTCCACGGCTTTGACAGCTTTCAGCCGTCAACGGATAGATTAATGCCCGAAAAGGACAACCCGAATCTCAATCGGGTCTCGTATGTTTTTTACCCTTTGTTTTTTCGGCACGTGGATTTTTACGGTAAAATGGGATTACCGTGGCCCGTCTTCGACTTCCCGTCGCTGAAGAGTGATGCACCATGGTACTGTTCTGTTTCGAATCCATGCACGCATTTCTAAAAGTCGTACGGCACTGTTTCTCCATTTCGGACGGATGTTGCACCTTGCACCGTGGATGTTGCACCCTGTAGATATCGATTATTCGGACGGCCATAACTTCTGGCTCGTTTAGAGTTACGGGAGCCATAGCCTGTCAAAACGAAGGCCTCGATGAGTTCTACGGCTTTGACAGCTTTCAGCTGTCAACGGATAGATTAATGCCCAAAAAGGACAACCCGAATCTCAATCGGGTCTCGTAAGTTTTTTACCCTTCGTTTTTTCGACATGTGGATTTTTACGACAAAACGGGATTACGGTGGCTGGTCTTCGTTGTACCATCGCTGGAGAGTGGTGCACCATGGTACTGTTCCGTTTCAAATCCATGCACGCATTTCTAAAAGTCATACGGCACTGTTTCGCCGTGTCGGACGGATGTTGCACCTTGCACCGTGGATGTTGCACCCTGTAGATATCGATTATTCGGACGGCCATAACTTCTGGCTCGTTAAGAGTTACGGGGGGCCATAACCTGTCAAAACGAAGGCCTCGATGAGTTCTACGGTTTTGATGGATTTCAGCCATCAACGGATAGATTAATGCCCAAAAAGGACAATCTGAATCTCAATCGGGTTTCGTAAGTTTTTTACCCTTCGTTTTTTCGACACGTGGATTTTTACGGTAAAACAGTATTACCGTCGCCCGTCTTCGACTTCCCATCACTGAAGAGTGATGCACCATGGTACTGTTCCATTTCAAATCCATGCACGCATTTCTAAAAGTCGTACGGCACTGTTTCTCCATTTCGGACGGATGTTGCACCTTGCACCGTGGATGTTGCACCCTGTAGATATCGATTATTCGGACGGCCATAACTTCTGGCTCGTTTAGAGTTATGATGTGCACGTATTAGTGCATATATTTACATCCATATTTTATCTCTTTTTATTTAAATAATCATCATATTTGGGCATTTTAACATGTTTAAAACCAAAATTCAATTATTTCCAAACCATCATATTTTCATCATCATTCAAGGGCAAAACGGTCATTTTTGTGCATGTGTCAATGTAAGAATTTTTACTTGGACATTTTTTGATTATTTTTATAGGAATTTGGATGCATATGGAAGAGGCTTATATGAAGATACATGCATTCACAAGGAAATACAAAGGAATGAAGAGGAAATAATTCAAGTTCAAGATCATGGAGGACCCCACCCACTTACCTAACTTCCAATTAGAAGCTAAGCACATGCTAAAAGGACTTAAAGCTTCATGTACATATTAAGTGGGGGTTAGTGAATGTTAATGATTACTTGGAGCTACACCACCTCAAGGGTATTTTGGGAAGCTCCCTAAAAAGAGAATTAGGGTTTTATGCATGTATAAATAGCCCTCTTATGTACATGAAGATCATCTTCTACTCTTTCATTTACTTAGGAAATTAAGAAATCAAGTGTAAGCTCAATGTTCTATGAAATAAAAATGGCTTTCAAGCCTCTTTCTTCTCTCTTTTCTACATGTTTTTCTTTATTTTATTGTTAATGTTTATTTTTATGCTCTCTTTCTCTTTATGCTCATAACTTAGATTTACATTTATTCAAGTAGTTAGTAGCTAATCTCTTTGCTTTCTTTGCTTATTTTCTATTCTCTTTTCTTTTTAATGTTGAAACTTACATGTGTTGCTTTAATGCCACAAATGAGTAGCTAAACTCCTTCAATTTAGGGGTGATGAAGCTCTCTAACTTTATGTAATATCAACATTTTATGATTTATGATCTCTTTTGGTCTATGCTTCATGAAGTAAGTTTTGATGCAAGTTTATACAAGTGGGTTTGATAGCTTATATTGTTTATGCAAATGAGCTATTCTTATTCAACATAAACACAATTTGCATCATCATTTGCTAATCCATTTTTGATTTTGAAATGAAAGTAAAAATGAAATTTGATGATCTATGTTACTAATTACAATAGTAAATAGATCATACTTAAATTAGCTTTTGCTTTTGCTTCATTTTCATTAGAATAGATAAGTGGTTTATGTGTTGTATTATAGTTTGATGGTTTGAGTTATGTTAATTAATAACATAAACAAACCATACTTATGATAAATACAACAATATTTCACTTAATGTCAAAACTAGAGATCATAAATTATTGTTTGTTGATTTACAAAAAATATGGTAGTGGATTTATCCCTAAATTGTTCTCTAGTTCAATAGTTCTTAAATCAAACTTTAACTCTAGCTTTAGCTTCATTTTATTTCTAGTTAACAACTTCTCCTCCATTTGGTCTAATTTGATTGAATAGATTTTTAAACTCTAACAATTCCCTGCGGATCGACCCGTATTCGCCGCGTGCTACATTCGTACACCGTGCGCTTGCGGTTATTTTTATTTCAAAATTCGTTCGACGGTTTTCTAAACCGATAAGTTACGGGAGCCATAACCTGTCAAAACGAAGGCCTCGATGAGTTCTATGGCTTTGACATCTTTCAGCCGTCAACGGATAGATTAATGCCCAAAAAGGACAACCCGAATCTCAATCGGGTCTCGTAAGTTATTTACCCTTCGTTTTTTCGACACGTGGATTTTTACGGCAAAACGGGATTACCGTGGCTGGTCTTCGATTTATCATCGCTGGAGAGTGGTGCACCATGGTACTGTTCCATTTCAAATCCATGCACGCATTTCTAAAAGTCGTACGGCACTGTTTCGCCATGTCGGACGGATGTTGCACCTTGCACCGTGGATGTCGCACCCTATATATATCGATTATTCGGACGACCATAACTTCTGGCTCGTTAAGAGTTACGGGAGCCATAACCTATCCAAACGAAGGCCTCAATGAGTACTACGTCTTTGACAGCTTTCAGCCGTCAGCGGATAGATTAATGCCCAAAAAGGACAACCCGAATCTCAATCGGGTCTCGTAAGTTTTTTACCCTTCGTTTTTTCGACACGTGGATTTTTACGGTAAAACGGGATTTCCGTGGCCCGTCTTCGACTTCCCGTCGCTGAAGAGTGATGCACCATGGTACTGTTCCGTTTCAAATCCATGCACACATTTCTAAAAGTCGTACGGTGCTGTTTCTCCATTTCGGACGGTTGTTGCACCTTGCACCGTGGATGTTGCACCCTGTAGATATCGATTATTCGGACGGCCATAACTTATGGCTCGTTTAGAGTTACGGAGCCATAACCTGTCAAAACGAAGGCCTCGATGAGTTCTACGTCTTTGACAGCTTTCAGCCGTCAACGAATAGATTAATGCCCAAAAAGGACAACCTGAATCTCAATCGGGTCTCGCAAGTTTTTTACCCTTCGTTTTTTCGACACGTGGATTTTTACGGTAAAATGGGATTACCTTGGCCCGTCTTCGACTTCCCATCGCTGGAGAGTGGTGCACCATGGTACTGTTCCGTTTCAAATCCATGCATGCTTTTCTAAAAGTCATACGGCACTGTTTCGCCATTTCGGACGGATGTTGCACCTTGCACCATGGATGTTGCACCCTGTAGATATCGATTATTCGAACGGGCATAACTTCTGGCTCGTTTAGAGTTACGGGAGCCATAACCTGTCAAAACAAAGGCCTCGATGAGTTCTACGGCTTTGACAGCTTTCAGCCATAAATGGATATATTAATGCCCAAAAAGGACAACCCGAATCTCAATCGGGTGTCGTAAGTTTTTTACCCTTCGTTTTTTCGACACGTGGATTTTTACGGTAAAATGGGATTACCTTGGCCCGTCTTCGACTTCCCATCGCTGGAGAGTGGTGCACCATGGTACTGTTCCGTTTCAAATCCATGCATGCATTTCTAAAAGTCATACGGCACTGTTTCGCCATTTCGGACGGATGTTGCACCTTGCACCATGGATGTTGCACCCTGTAGATATCGATTATTCGGACGGGCATAACTTCTGGCTCGTTTAGAGTTACGGGAGCCATAACCTGTCAAAACAAAGGCCTCGATGGGTTCTACGGCTTTGACAGCTTTCAGCCATAAACGGATATATTAATGCCCAAAAAGGACAACCCGAATCTCAATCGGGTGTCGTAAGTTTTTTACCCTTCGTTTTTTCGACACGTGGATTTTTACGGCAAAACGGGATTACCGTGGCTGGTCTTCGATTTACCATCGCTGCAGAGTGGTGCACCATGGTACTGTTCCGTTTCAAATCCATGCACGCATTTCTAAAAGCCGTACGGCACTGTTTCGCCATTTTGGACGGATGTTGCACCTTGCACGTGGATGTTGCACCCTGTAGATATCGATTATTCGGACGGCTATAACTTCTGGCTCGTTTAGAGTTATGGGAACCATAACCTATCAAAACGAAGGCCTCGATGAGTTCTACGGCTTTGACAGCTTTCAGCCGTCAACGGATAGATTATTGCCCAAAAAGGACAACCCGAATCTCAATCGGGTCTCGTAAGTTTTTTACCATTCGTTTTTTCGACACGTGGATTTTTACGGTAAAACGGGATTACCGTGGCCCGTCTTCGACTTTCTCTCGCTGGAGAGTGGTGCACCATGGTACTGTTCCGTTTCAAATCCATGCACGCATTTCTAAAAGTCGTACGGCACTGTTTCGCCATTTGGGACGGATGTTGCACCTTGCACCGTGGATGTTGCACCCTGTAGATATCGGTTATTCGGACGACCATAACTTCTGGCTCGTTTAGAGTTACGGGAGCCATAACCTATCAAAACGAAGGCCTCGATGAGTTCTACGGCTTTGACAGCTTTCATCCATCAACGGATATATTGATGCCCAAAAAGGACAACCCGAATCTCAATTGGGTCTCGTAAGTTTTTTACCCTTCGTTTTTTCGACACGTGGATTTTTACGGCAAAACAGGATTACCGTGGCTGGTCTTCGATTTACCATTGCTGGAGAGTGGTGCACCATGGTACTGTTCCGTTTCAAATCCATGCACGCATTTCTAAAAGCCGTACGGCACTGTTTCGCCATTTCGGACGGATGTTGCACCTTGCACCGTGGATGTTGCACCCTGTAGATATCGATTATTCGGACGGGCATAACATCTAGCTCGTTTAGAGTTACGGGAGCCATAACCTGTCAAAACGAAGGCCTCGATGAGTTCTACGGCTTTGACAGCTTTCAGCCATCAACGGATATATTAATGCCCAAAAAGGACAACCCGAATCTAAATCAGGTCTCGTAAGTTTTTTACCCTTCGTTTTTTCGACACGTGGATTTTTACGGCAAAACGGGATTACCGTGGCTGGTCTTCGATATACCATCGCTGGAGAGTGGTGCACCATGGTACTGTTCCGTTTCAAATCCATGCACGCATTTCTAAAAGTCGTACGGTACTGTTTCGCCATTTCGGACGGATGTTGCACCTTGCACCGTGGATGTTGCACCCTGTAGATATCGATTATTCGGACGACCATAATTTCTGGCTCGTTTAGAGTTACGGCAGGCATTACCTGTCAAAACGAAGGCCTCGATGAGTTCTACGGCTTTGATAGCTTTCAGCCATCAACGGATATATTAATGCCCAAAAAGGTCAACCCGAATCTCAATCGGGTCTCGTAAGTTTTTTACCCTTCGTTTTTTCGACACGTGGATTTTTACGTCAAAACGGGATTACCGTGGCTGGTCTTCGATTTACCATCGCTGGAGAGTGGAGCACCATGGGGCTGTTCCGTTTCAAATCCATGCATGCATTTCTAAAAGCCGTACGGCACTGTTTCGCCATTTCGGACGGATGTTGCACCTTGAACCGTGGATGTTGCACCCTGTAGATATCGATTATTCGGACGGCTATAACTTCTGCCTCGTTTAGAGTTACGGGAGCCATAACCTGTCAAAAAGAAGGCCTCGATGAGTTCAACGGCTTTGACGGCTTTCATCCGTCAACGGATAGATTAATGCCCAAAAAGGACAACCCGAATCTCAATCGGGTCTCGTAAGTTTTTTACCCTTCGTTTTTTCGACACGTGGATTTTTACGGTAAAACGGGATTACGGTGGCCCGTCTTCGACTTTCCATCCCTGTGGAGTGGTGCACCATGGTACTGTTCCGTTTCAAATCCATGCACGCATTTATAAAAGTCATACGGCACTGTTTCGCCATGTCGGACGGATGTTGCACCTTTCACCGTGGATGTTGCACCCTGTAGATATCGATTATTCGGATGGCCATAACTTCTGGCTCGTTAAGAGTTACGGGAGCCATAACCTGTCAAAACGAAGGCCTCGATGAGTTCTATGACTTTGACAGCTTTCAGCTACGGATTGATTAATCCCAAAACGGACAACCCGAATCTCAATCGGGTCTCGTAAGTATTTTACCCTTCGTTTTTTCGACACGTGGATTTTTACGGTAAAACGGGATTACCGTGGCCCGTCTTCGACTTCCCATCACTAGAGAGTGGTGCACCATGGTAATGTTCCATTTCAAATCCATGCACGCATTTCTAAACATCATACGGCACTGTTTCGCCATTTCGAACGGATGTTGCACGTTGCACCGTGGATGTTGCACCCTGTAGACATCGATTATTCTGACGGGGATAACCTCTGGCTCGTTTAGAGTTACGCGAGCCATAACCTGTCAAAACGAAGGCCTCGATGAGTTCTACGGCTTTGATAGCTTTCAGCCATCAACGGATATATTAATGCCCAAAAAGGACAACCCGAATCTCAATCGGGTCTCGTAAGTTTTTACCCTTCGTTTTTTCGACACGTGGTTTTTTACGGCAAAACGGGATTACCGTGGCTGTTGTTCGATTTACCATCGCTGGAGAGTGGTGCACCATGGTACTGTTCCATTTCAAATCCATGCAGGCATTTCTAAAAGCCGTATGGCACTGTTTCGCCATTTCGGACGAATGTTGCACCTTGCACCAAGGATGTTGCACCCTGTAGATATCGATTATTCGGACGGCTATAACTTCTGGCTCGTTTAGAGTTACGTGAGCCATAACCTGTCGAAATGAAGGCCTCGATGAGTTCTACGGCTTTGACGACTTTCATCCGTCAACGGATAGATTAATGCCCAAAAAGGACAACCCGAATCTCAATCGGGTCTCGTAAGTTTTTTACCCTTCGTTTTTTCGACACGTGGATTTTTACGGTAAAACGGGATTACGGTGGCCCGTCTTCGACTTTCCATCCCTGTGGAGTGGTGCACCATGGTACTGTTCCGTTTCAAATCCATGCACGCATTTCTAAAGGTCGTACGGCACTGTTTCGCCATTTCGGACGGATGTTGCACCTTGCACCGCGGATGTTGCACCCTGTAGAAATCGATTATTCGGATTGCCATAACTTCTGGCTCGTTAAGAGTTACGGGAGCTATAACCTGTCAAAACGAAGGCCTTAATGAGTTCTACGGCTTTGACAGCTTTCAGCCGTCAACGGATAGATTAATGACCAAAAAGGACAACCCGAATCTCAATCGGGTCTCATAAGTTTTTTACCCTTCGTTTTTTCGACTTCGCATCGCTGGAGAGTGGTGCACCATGGTAATGTTCCATTTCAAATCCATACACGCATTTCTAAAATTCATACGGCACTGTTTCGCCATTTCGGACGGATGTTGCACCTTGCAACGTGGATGTTGCGCCCTGTAGATATCGATTATTCGGACGGGCATAACTTCTAGCTCGTTTAGAATTACGGGAGCCATAACCTATCAACACGAAGGCCTCGATGAGTTCTACGGCTTTGATAGCTTTCGGCCATCAACGGATATAATAATGGCCAAAAAGGACAACCCGAATCTCAATCGGGCGTCGTAAGTTTTTTACCCTTCGTTTTTTCGACACGTGGATTTTTACGGCAAAACGGGAGTACCGTGGCTGGTCTTCGATTTACCATCGCTGGAGAGTGGTGCACCATGGTACTGTTCCGTTTCAAATCCATGCACACATTTCTAAAAGCCGTACGTCACTGTTTCGCCATTTCGGACGGATGTTGAACCTTGTACCGTGGATGTTGCACGCTGTGGATATCGATTATTCGGACGGCTATAACTTCTGGCTCGTTCAGAGTTACGGGAGCCATAACCTGTCAAAACGAAGGCCTCGATGAGTTTTACGGTTTTGACAGCTTTCAGCCATCAACGGATAGATTAATGCCCAAAAAAGACAACCCAAATCTCAATCGGGTGTCGTAAGTTTTTTACCCTTCGTTTTTTCGACACGTGGATTTTTACGGTAAAATGGGATTACGGTGCCCCGTCTTCGATTTACCATCGCTGAAGAGTGGTGCACCATGGTACTATTCCGTTTCAAATCCATGCACGCATTTCTAAAGGTCGTACGGCACTGTTTCTCCATTTCGGACGGATGTTGCACCTTGCACAGTGGATGTTGCACCCTGTAGATATCGATTATTCGGACGGCCATAACTTCTGGCTCGTTAAGAGTTACGGGAGCCATAACCTGTCAAAATGAAGGCCTCGATGTGTTCTACGGCTTTGATAGCTTTCAGCCGTCAACGGATAGATTAATGCCCGAAAAGGACAACCCGAATCTCAATCGGGTCTCGTAAGTTTTTTACCCTTCGTTTTTTCGACACGTGGATTTTTACGGTAAAACGGGATTGCCGTGGCCCGTCTTCGACTTTCCATCGCTGAAGAGTGGTGCACCATGGTACTATTCCGTTTCAAATCTATGCACGCATTTCTAAAAGTCGTACGGCACTGTTTCTCCATTTCGGACGGATGTTGCACCTTGCACCGTGGATGTTGCACCCTGTAGATATCGATTATTCGGACGGCCATAACTTCGGGCTCGTTTAGAGTTACGGGAGCCATAACCTGTCAAAACGAAGGCCTCGATGAGTTCTACGGCTTTGACAGCTTTCAGCCGTCAATGGATAGATTAATGCTCGAAAAGGACAACCCGAATCTCAATCGGGTCTCGTAAGTTTTTTACCTTCATTTTTTCGACACGTGGATTTTTACGGCAAAACGGGATTACGTTGGCTGGTCTTCGATTTACCATCGCTGGAGAGTGGTGCACCATGGTACTGTTCCGTTTCAAATCCATGCACGCATTTCTAAAAGTCGTACGACACTGTTTCGCCATGTCGGACGGATGTTGCACCTTGCACCGTGGATGTTGCACCCTGTATAAATCGATTATTCCGACGGCCATAACTTCTGGCTCGTTAAGAGTTACGGGAGCCATAACCTGTCAAAACGAAGGCCTCGATGAGTTCTACGGCTTTGATGGCTTTTAGCCGACAATGGATAGATTAATGCCCAAAAAGGACAACCCGAATCTCAATCGGGTCTCGTAAGTTTTTTACCCTTCGTTTTTTCGACACGTGGATTTTTACGGTAAAACGGGATTACCGTGGCCCGTCTTCGACTTCCCATCGCTGGAGAGTGGTGCACTATGGTAATGTTCCGTTTTAAATCCATGTACGCGTTTCTAAAGGTCGTACGGCACTGTTTCGACATTTCGGACGGATGTGGCACCTTGCACCGTGGATGTTGCACCCTGTAGATATCGATTATTCGGACGGGGATAACTTCAGGCTCGTTTAAGAGCTACGAGAGCCATAACCTGTCAAAACGAAGACCTCGATGAGTTCTACGGCTTTGACAGCTTTCAACCATCAACGGATATATTAATGCCCCAAAAGGACAACCCGAATCTCAATCGGGTCTCGTAAGTTTTTTACCCTTCGTTTTTTCGACATGTGGATTTTTACGGCAAAACGGGATTACCGTGGCTGGTCTTCGATTTACCATCGCTGGCGAGTGGTGCACCGGGGTACTGTTCAGTTTCAAATCCACGCACGCATTTCTAAAAGCCGTAAGGCACAATTTCGCCATTTCGGACGGATGTTGCACCTTGCACCGTGGATGTTGCACGCTGTAGATATCGATTATTTCGACGGCTATAACTTGTGGCTCGTTTAGAGTTACGGGAGCCATAACCTGTCAAAATGAAGGCCTCGATGAGTTCTACGGTTTTGACAGCTTTCAATCGTCAACGGATAGATTAATGCCCAAAAAGGACAACCCGAATCTCAATCGGGTCTCGTAAGTTTTTTACCCTTCGTTTTTTCGACACGTGGATTTTTACGGCAAAACGGGATTACCGTGGCTGGTCTTCGATTTACCATCGCTGGAGAGTGGTGCAACATGGTACAGTTCCATTTCTAATCCATGCATGCATTTCTAAAAGCCGCACGACACTGTTTCGCCATTTCGGACGGATGTTGCACCTTGCACCGTGGATGTTGCACCCTGTAGATATCGATTATTCGGTCGGTTATAACTTCTGGCTCGTTTAGAGTTACGGGAGACATAATCTGTCAAAACGAAGGCCTCGATGAGTTCTACGGCTTTGACAGCTTTCAGCCGTCAACGGATTGATTAATGCCCAAATAGGACAACCCGAATCTCAATCGGGGCTCGTAAGTTTTTTACCCTTCGTTTTTTCGACACGTGGATTTTTACGGTAAAATGGGATTACCGTGGCCCGTCTTCGACTTCCCATCGCTGGAGAGTGGTGCACCATGGTACTGTTCCATTTCAAATCCATGCACGCTTTTATAAAAGTCGTACGACACTAGTTTCGCCATTTCGGATGAATGTTGCACCTTGCACCGTGGATGTTGCACCCTGTAGATATCGATTATTCGGACGGCCATAACTTCTGGCTCGTTAAGAGTTACGGGAGCCATAACCTGTCAAAACGAAGGCCTCGATGAGTTCTATGGCTTTGATAGCTTTCAGCCGTCAACGGATAGATTAATGCCCAAAAAGGACAATCCGAATCTCAATCGGGTCTCGTAAGTTTTTTACCCTTCGTTTTTTCGACACGTGGATTTTTACGGTAGAACGGGATTACCGTGGCCCGTCTTCGACTTCCCATCGCTGGAGAGTGGTGCACCATGGTAATGTTCCGTTTCAAATCCATGCACGCATTTCTAAAAGTCGTACGGCAGTATTTCGCCATTTTAGACGGATGTTGCACTCTGCACCGTGGATGTTGCACCCTGTAGATATTGATTATTCGGACGGCCATAACTTCTGGCTCCATTAGAGTTACAGGAGCCATAACCTGTCAAAACAAAGGCCTCGATGAGTTCTATGGCTTTGACAGCTTTCAACCTTCAACGGATATATTAATGCCCAAAAAGGACAACCCGAATCTCAATCGGGTCTCGTAAGTTTTTTACCCTTCGTTTTTTCGACACGTGGATTTTTACGGCAAAACGGGATTACCGTGGCTGGTCTTCGATTTACCATCGCTGGAGAGTGGTGCACCATGGTACTGTTCTATTTCAAATCCATGCACGCATTTCTAAAAGCCGTACGGCACTGTTTCGCCATTTCGGACGGATGTTGCACCTTCCACCGTGGATGTTGCACCCTGTAGATATCGATTATTCGGATGGCTATAACTTCTGGCTCGTTAAGAGTTACGAGAGCCATAACCTGTCAAAACGAAGGCCTCGATGAGTTCTACGGCTTTGACAGCTTTCAGCCTTCAACGGATATATTAATGCCCAAAAAGGACAACCCGAATCTCAATCGGGTCTCGTAAGTTTTTTACCCTTCGTTTTTTCTACACGTGGATTTTTACGGCAAAACGGGATTACCGTGGCTGGTCTTTGATTTACCATCACTGGAGAGTGGTGCACCATGGTACTGTTCAGTTTCAAATCCATGCACGCATTTCTAAAAGCCGTACGACACTGTTTCGCCATTTCGGACGGATGTTGCACCTTGCACCGTGGATGTTGCACGCTGTAGATATCGATTATTCGGACGGCTATAACTTCTGGCTCGTTTAGAGTTACGGGACCCATAACCTGTCAAAACGAAGGCCTCGATGAGTTCTACGGTTTTGATAGCTTTCAGCCATCAACGAATAGATTAATGCCCAAAAAAGATAACCCGAATCTCAATCGGGTCTCGTAAGTTTTTTACCCTTTGTTTTTTCGACACGTTGAATTTTACGGTAAAACGGGATTACGGTGCCCCGTCTTTGACTTCCCATCGCTGAAGAGTGGTGCACCATGGTACTGTTCCATTTCAAATCCATGCACGCATTTCTAAAGGTCGTATGACACTGTTTCTCCATTTGAGACGGATGTTGCACCTTGCACCGTGGATGTTGCACCCTGTAGATATCGATTATTCCGACGGCCATAACTTCTGGCTCGTTAAGAGTCACGGGAGCCATAACCTGTCAAAACGAAGGCCTCGATGAGTTCTACGGCTTTGACAGCTTTCAGCCGTCAACGGATAGATTAATGCCCAAAAAGGACAACCCGAATCTCAATCGGGTCTCGTAAGTTTTTTACCCTTCGTTTTTTCGACACGTGCATTTTTACGGTAAAACGGGATTACTATGGCCCGTCTTCGACTTCCCATCGCTGAAGAGTGATGCACCATGGTACTGTTCCATCTCAAATCCATGCACGCATTTCTAAAAGTCGTACGGCACTGTTTCTCCATTTCGGACGGATGTTGCACCTTGCACTTTGGATGTTGCACCCTGTAGATATCGATTATCCGAACGGCCATAACTTCTGGCTCGTTTAGAATTACGGGAGCCATACCTGTCAAAACGAAGGCCTCGATGAGTTCTACGGCTTTGATAGCTTTCAGCCGTCAACGGATAGATTAATGCCCAAAAAGGACAACCCGAATCTCAATCGGGTCTCGTAAGTTTTTTACCCTTCGTTTTTTCGACACGTGGATTTTTACGGTAAAACGGGATTACCGTGGCCCGTCTTCGACTTCCCATCGCTGGAGAGTGGTGCACCATGGTAATGTTCCGTTTCAAATCCATGCACGCATTTCTAAAAGTCGTACGGCAGTATTTCGCCATTTTAGACGGATGTTGCACTCTGCACCGTGGATGTTGCACCCTGTAGATATTGATTATTCCGACGGCCATAACTTCTGGCTCCATTAGAGTTACAGGAGCCATAACCTGTCAAAACAAAGGCCTCGATGAGTTCTATGGCTTTGACAGCTTTCAGCCTTCAACGGATATATTAATGCCCAAAAAGGACAACCCGAATCTCAATCGGGTCTCGTAAGTTTTTTACCCTTCGTTTTTTCGACACGTGGATTTTTACGGCAAAACGGGATTACCGTGGCTGGTCTTCGATTTACCATCGCTGGAGAGTGGTGCACCAAGGTACTGTTCCGTTTCAAATCCATGCACGCATTTCTAAAAGCCGTACGGCACTGTTTCGCCATTTCGGACGGATGTTGCACCTTCCACCGTGGATGTTGCACCCTGTAGATATCGATTATTCGGATGGCTATAACTTCTGGCTCGTTAAGAGTTACGGGAGCCATGACCTGTCAAAACGAAGGCCTCGATGAGTTCTACGGCTTTGACAGCTTTCAGCCTTCAACGGATATATTAATGCCCAAAAAGGACAACCCGAATCTCAATCGGGTCTCGTAAGTTTTTTACCCTTCGTTTTTTCTACACGTGGATTTTTACGGCAAAACGGGATTACCGTGGCTGGTCTTCGATTTACCATCACTGGAGAGTGGTGCACCATGGTACTGTTCAGTTTCAAATCCATGCACGCATTTCTAAAAGCCGTACGACACTGTTTCGCCATTTCGGACGGATGTTGCACCTTGCACCGTGGATGTTGCACGCTGTAGATATCGATTATTCGGACGGCTATAACTTCTGGCTCGTTTAGAGTTACGGGACCCATAACCTGTCAAAACGAAGGCCTCGATGAGTTCTACGGTTTTGATAGCTTTCAGCCATAAACGGATAGATTAATGCCCCAAAAAGATAACCCGAATCTCAATCGGGTCTCGTAAGTTTTTTACCCTTTGTTTTTTCGACACGTTGAATTTTACGGTAAAACGGGATTACGGTGCCCCGTCTTTGACTTCCCATCGCTGAAGAGTGGTGCACCATGGTACTGTTCCATTTCAAATCCATGCACGCATTTCTAAAGGTCGTATGACACTGTTTCTCCATTTGAGACGGATGTTGCACCTTGCACCGTGGATGTTGCACCCTGTAGATATCGATTATTCCGACGGCCATAACTTCTGGCTCGTTAAGAGTCACGGGAGCCATAACCTGTCAAAACGAAGGCCTCGATGAGTTCTACGGCTTTGACAGCTTTCAGCCGTCAACGGATAGATTAATGCCCAAAAAGGACAACCCGAATCTCAATCGGGCCTCGTAAGTTTTTTACCCTTCGTTTTTTCGACACGTGCATTTTTACGGTAAAACGGGATTACTGTGGCCCGTCTTCGACTTCCCTTCGCTGAAGAGTGATGCACCATGGTACTGTTCCATCTCAAATCCATGCACGCATTTCTAAAAGTCGTACGGCAGTGTTTCTCCATTTCGGACGGATGTTGCACCTTGCACCTTGGATGTTGCACCCTATAGATATCGATTACCGGACGGCCATAACTTCTGGCTCGTTTAGAATTACGGGAGCCATACCTGTCAAAACGAAGGCCTCGATGAGTTCTACTGCTTTGACAGCTTTCAGCCGTCAACGGATAGATTAATGCCCAAAAAGGACAACCCGAATCTCAATCGGGTCTCGTAAATTTTTTACCCTTCGTTTTTTCGACACGTGGAATTTTACGGTAAAACGGGATTACCGTGGCCCGTCTTCGACTTCCCATCGCTGGAGTGTGGTGCACCATGGTACTGTTCCGTTTCAAATCCATGCACGCATTTCTAAAAGTCATACGGCACTGTTTCGCCATTTTGGACGGATGTTGCACCTTGCACCGTGGATGTTGCACCCTGTAGATATCGATTATTCGGACGGCCATAATTCTGGCTCGTTTAGAGTTACGGGAGCCATAACCTGTCAAAACGAAGACATCGATGAGTTCTATGGCTTTGACGGCTTTCAGCCGTCAATGGATAGATTAACACCCAAAAAGGACAACCCGAATCTCAATCGGGTCTCGTAAGTTTTTTACCCTTCGTTTTTTCGACACGTGGATTTTTACGGTAAAACGAGATTACGGTGGATGGTCTTCGATTTACCATCGCTGGAGAGTGGTGCACCTTGGTACTGTTCCGTTTCAAATCCATGCACGCATTTCTAAAGGTCGTACGGCACTGTTTCGCCATTTCGGACGGATGTTGCACCTTGCACCATGGATGTTGCACCCTATAGATATCGATTATTCGGACGGCCATAACTTCTGGCTCGTTTAGAGTTACGGGAGCCATAACCTGTCAAAACGAATGCCTCGATGAGTTCTACGGTTTTGATTGCTTTCAGCCGTCAATGGATAGTTTACTGCCCAAAAAGGACAACCCGAATCTCAATCGGGTCTCGTAAGTTTTTTACCCTTCGTTTTTTCGACACGTGGATTTTTACGGTAAAACGGGATTACCGTGGCCCGTCTTCGACTTCCCATCCCTGAAGAGTGGTGCACTATGGTAATTTTCCATTTCAAATCTATGCACGCATTTCTAAAAGTCGTACGGCACGGTTTCTCCATTTCGGACGGATGTTGCACCTTGCACCGTGGATGTTGCACCCTGTAGATATCGATTATTCGGACGGCCATAACTTCTGGCTCGTTTTGAGTTACAGGAGCCATAACCTGTCAAAACGAAGGCCTCGATGAGTTCTATGGCTTTGATTGCTTTCACCCATCAACGGATAGATTAATGCTCAAAAAGGACAACCCGAATCTCAATCGGGTCTCGTAAGTTTTTTACCCTTCGTTTTTTCGACACGTGGATTTTTATGGCAAAACGGGATTACCGTGGCTGGTCTTCGATTTACCATCGCTGGAGAGTGGTGCACCATGGTACTTTTCCGTTTCAAATCCATGCACGCATTTCTAAAAGTCGAACGGCACTGTTTCGCCATGTCGGATGGATGTTGCACCTTGCACCGTGGATGTTGCACCCTGTAGAAATCGATTATTCGGACGGCCATAACTTCTGGCTCGTTAAGAGTTACGGGAGCCATAACCTGTCAAAACGAAGGCCTCGATGAGTTCTACGGCTTTGATGGCTTTCAGCCGTCAATGGATAGATTAATGCCCAAAAAGGACAATCCGAATCTCAATCGGGTCTCGTAAGTTTTTTACCCTTCGTTTTTTCGACACGTGGATTTTTACGGTAAAACGGGATTACCGTGGCCCGTCTTCGACTTCCCGTCGCTGGAGAGTGGTGCACCATGGTAATGTTCCGTTTTAAATCCATGCATGCATTTCTAAAAGTCATACGGCACTGTTTCACCATTTCGGACGGATGTTGCACCTTGCACCGTGGATGTTGCACCCTGTAGATATCGATTATTCGGACGGGGATAACTTCAGGCTCGTTTAGAGTTACGGGAGCCATAACCCGTCAAAACGAAGGCCTCGATGAGTTCGACGGCTTTGACAGCTTTCAGCCATCAACGGATATATTAATGCTCAAAAAGGACAACCCGAATCTCAATCGGGTCTCGTAAGTTTTTTACCCTTCGTTTTTTCGACACGTGGATTTTTATGGCAAAACGGGATTACCGTGGCTGGTCTTCGATTTACCATCACTGGAGAGTGGTGTACCATGGTACTGTTCAGTTTCAAATCCATGCACGCATTTCTATAAGTCGTACGGCACTGTTTCTCCATTTCGGACGGATGTTGCACCTTGCATCGTGGATGTTGCACGCTGTAGATATCGATTATTCGGACGGCTATAAGTTCTGGCTCGTTTAGAGTTACGGGAGCCATAACCTGTCAAAACGAAGGCCTCGATGATTTATACGGTTTTGAAAACTTTCAGGTGTCAACGGAGAGATTATTGCCCAAAAAGGACAACCCGAATCTCAATCGGGTCTCGTAAGTTTTTTACCCTTCGTTTTTTCGACACGTGGATTTTTACGGCAAAACGGAATTACCGTGGCTGGTCTTCGATTTACCATCGCTGGAGAGTGGTGCAACATGGTATTGTTCCATTTCAAATCCATGCACGCATTTCTAAAAGCCGTACGGCACTGTTTCGCCATTTCGGACGGATGTTGCACCTTGCACCGTGGATGTTGCACCCTGTAGATATCGATTATTCGGTCGGCTATAACTTCTGGCTCATTTAGAGTTACGGGAGCCATAACCTGTCAAAACGAAGGCCTCTATGAGTTCTACGGCTTTGATAGCTTTCAACCGTCAATGGATAGATTAATGCCCAAAAAGGACAACCCGAATCTCAATCGGGTCTCGTAAGTTTTTTACCCTTCGTTTTTTCGACACGTGGATTTTTTCGGTAAAATGGGATTACCGTGGCCCGTCTTCGACTTCCCATCGTTGGAGAGTGGTGCACCATGGTAATGTTCCATTTCAAATCCATGCAGGCATTTCTAAAAGTCGTACAACACTGTTTCGCCATTACGGATGGATGTTGCACCTTGCACCGTGGATGTTGCACCCTGTAGATATCGATTATTCGGACGGCCATAACTTCTGGCTCGTTAAGAGTTACGGGAGTCATAACCTGTCAAAATGAAGGCCTCGATGAGTTCTACGTCTTTGATATCTTTCAGCCGTCAACGGATAGATTAATGCCCTAAAAGGACAAGCCGAATCTCAGTCGGGTCTCGTAAGTTTTTTACCCTTCGTTTTTTCGACACGTGGATTTTTACGGTAAAACGGGATTACCGTGGCCCGTCTTCGACTTCCCATCGCTGGAGAGTGGTGCACCATGGTAGTGTTCCGTTTCAAATCCATGCACGCATTTCTAAAAGTCGTACGACACTCTTTCGCCATTTCGGACGGATGTTGCACCTTGCACCATGGATGTTGCACCCTGTAGATATCGATTATTCGGACGGCCATAACTTCTGGCTCCTTTAGAGTTACGGGAGCCATAACCTGTCAAAACGAAGGCCTCGATGAGTTCTACGGCTTTGACAGCTTTCAGCCTTCAACGGATATACTAATGCCCAAAATGGACAACCAGAATCTCAATCGGGTCTCGTAAGTTTTTTACCCTTCGTTTTTTCGACACGTGCATTTTAACGGTAAAACGGGATTACCGTGGCCCGTCTTCAACTTCCCATCGCTGAAGAGTGATGCACCATGGTACTGTTCCGTTTCAAATCCATGCATGCATTTCTAAAAGTCGTACGGCATTGTTTCCCCATTTCGGACGGATGTTGCACCTTGCACCGTTGATGTTGCACCCTGTAGATATCGATTATCCGGACGGCCATAACTTCTGGCTCGTTTAGAGTTACGGGAGCCATACCTGTCAAAATGAAGGCCTCGATGAGTTCTACGGCTTTGACAGCTTTCAGCCGTCAACAGATAGATTAATGCCCAAAAAGGACAACCCGAATCTCAATCGGGTCTCGTAAGTTTTTTAGCCTTCGTTTATTCGACACGTTGATTTTTACGGTAAAACGGGATTACCGTGGCCCGTCTTCGACTTTCCATCGCTGGAGAGTGGTGCACCATGGTGCTGTTCCATTTCAAATCCATGCATGCATTTCTAAAAGTCATACGGCACTGTTTTGCCACTTCGGACGGATGTTGCACCTTGCACCGTGGATGTTGCACCCTGTAGATATCGATTATTCGGACGGCCATAATTCTAGCTTGTTTAGAGTTACGGGAGCCATAACCTGTCAAAACGAAGATGTTTGCGCCAAAATTGGTCACAAACACCCAATATCACGAAAGCACCCATTTACGTACTCAACTCGATAATAATCAACACAGAACTCAGCAACAATCAATATAGAATTCAGCTCTAAGTAACAAATCACAGTAATTCACAAACAACAATCACAAACACAGGATTTACAGTGGTTCGGCGTTCGTGCCTATGTCCACTTTGAAGGTTTTCTCTTTATTGCTTTGCTTGATTAAATCGATTACAACGGATTACAGTTGATAATAGCTTTGAAATCTGAATACAACAGTGATTCTGATGAATAGATTTGAATCCGGCAGAGTCTTGGTGTTCAATGGCAGATGTTCACGGAAGATCCCCTTTTCTGAAGGCTTCAGGGTGCTATTTATAGGCGTTGGAGGCCCAGATCTTGCTGAAACTTCGGGAGACCTCTTCTGGCACGTGAGTGGGCCCACGCGACCGACCGCACCAAGTTTCGTCTCGATCTGACATCGATTCGAAGTCATTTCGAACCCATCAAGAAAAGGTCCAATCGAGCTGAAACTTGGCAGGAACAATCTTTATCTTGTATGGAAGCTATTGTGAAAATTTGGTTGCATTTGGATCAGCGGTTTAGGAGATATGATCGGTTCGAAATGAGGATTCTCGGTTGGCTGTGTGGTTCGAACCGATAGTTTCGAACCCTTGAGTTCGAATCCATGAGTGCACATGGGTCTGCAGTGACGTGGCACGTATCTCTCGAATCGATCCTAATTTATCTCCGAATGGACCGCTTCGTCTCTGTGAACCGTGGCGACTTCGTATAGATGGAATGATACGTCATTCAAACCAACTGACTTGGTGGATTCGAACAAAGGAGTATCCCAGGCTTCGAACGCGACCGATTCGAATCAGGGAGTCCCTATGGGTTCGAACTCGATCGATTCGAAAAGGGTCGGTTCGAAGTGACATGGACTCAGAGCTAGAGGGTTTTCTATGGACTCGGACATACTGGTGAGGATGGATTCGAAGTAAGGGCTTGCATGGATTCGAAGCAAGGATACGAAGGGGCTTTAGTTGGATGGATGCGAAGCTGGGTGACGTCATGGATTCGAAGGACCGGCGGGTACGAAGGAAGGCTTTGGGATGGTTTCGAACCAGATGGGTTCGAATTAGATGGGTTCGAAGCAAAGACAGTGGATGGGTTCGAAGGTGATGGTTTCGAATCAGACAATGACTACCTCTCTCAAATTGAATCCATCATATCTTGAGCATACGAACTCGGATTGACTTGAAATTTGAAATGACGACTCCTTCGACCTTTCTTGTCATGTCCTATCAATTTTGGCCCGTTCCGGACTCGAAAAAAATTCATCGATATCCATAGCAAAGTGAAGTATAACCAATCTCTGAGACGAACTGTCTTTTGTTTTCGATCAATCTTTTGGTATCACGGCTTTGCCAAAAAGCGGGATAACATCTTGCCCCCCAAAACATGCCTTGCGGTAGGAAGGTGTGTTTTGTAATGCTTCGAGTTGGACGTTCGTATCCGATCATCAACCTGCAAAGAACTTGATAGTTTCATATGGCCTCAAATGACGATCGTTCGGGATCGAGGTATTTGGGATGAAGCGCGGCCGTTCGTGGTCAAGCGCTCAACTTCAAATGACGATCGTTCGTGATCGAGTCATTCGAGGTGAAGTGCGACCGTGCGCGGTCGAGCGTATAAATCCATGTGTCGATCGTTCGGGATCGTATGCTGTTTGAGGTGAATCGGGACCGTTCGCGGTCGATGCCGTTCGCGGCAAATGATGAGATGGGACCGTTCGCGGTCGACTGCTGTTCGTGGCAAATGATGATCGTTCGCGACCAAGTGCCGTTCAAGGCGAATGGTGACCGTTCGAGGTCGGATTTTATAATTAGTGAACTATGACCGTTCGCGGTCGGTGCCATTCAAGGCAGAAAGTGATCGTTCGCGATCGTGTGCCGTTCGAGGCGAATTTGTGACCGTTCGCGGTCGGGTGTTGGACCTCAAGTGACGACCGTTCGCGATCAAGCCATTTGAGGTGAGGTGAGTTGTGACTGCTCGAAGTCGAGTGCCGTTCGAGGCGAATTGTGACCGTTCGAGGTCGGGTGCCGTTCGAGGCGAATTATGTGCGCGGGAGGGCTTGGTATTATCGATGCCAGGGTCACGTTTGGGTGAGTTCCTGGATCGTTTGTCAGGGCAGTTCATCGCCGTCTCAGAGCATGCCTAAGGACCGTTCGCGACCCCGTACATGAGCAAGTAGCTTAGCCATTTCAGAATTATCAGAATCAAATGTCTATCAAACGAATGAGTTTCAAAAACAATGTCCAAACAAACAGAGTCTAAATGTTCAAATTAAAATGATATGAAAGCAAAGCATGGATGTCGAAGCGTAAGTTCCCACTACGAAACGGTCAATGATCATTCAGAGCATGCCTGGAGATCGTTCGCGATCTCGCACATGTGTAAATGATTTAATTGCGTTAGTGGAAGCTTACAACTTGTTCATCGTTATTTCACTCAATTGATAACCAAACGGTGCCTTGATTCAGGGTCGCCTCTAGCTGATGTGGACGGTGGCCGTTCTGGTTCCGCCACAGGAGCTCGCCTCCTTACATATTGAAGGAGCATACCATTCCTGATATGCCCTTCTACCTCGTCCTTCAGGTGCCTACAATCATTAGTGTTATGACCATTTAATTCATGGAATACACAAAACTTATCTGATTTCCTTTCGTCAGAGGTAGGATCCCTTCGCATCGGCCTACGATACGGAATCTGTTCTTTGGTATCCTGATAAATTCGTTCCAGGCTCTCGTTCAGCTCAGTGTAGGTGGTGAATCGTGGCTCCCTCCGTTGCCGCTTTGATCTGTCTCCGTCATTCTCAATCTTTCTTTTACCTTTATCCTTGTCCGAATCCTTTTTAAGAGGCTTTTCGTCTTTAAGTGCATAAACTTCTATCCTATCTCCTTCTTCTCTTTCTGCATTCGCATCCTCTAATCGTAAAAACTTTTCCGCCTCATTATAGAATTCTCCTAGATCCACGGGTGGGTCCTTAGTTAATGAATTTTTGAACTCCGTTCCGTCTGCTATTCCGGACACAGCCGCCATCATAACCATGGATGGATCCGGTCGATCCACCGAAGCTGCTACTGCATTGAACCGTGTCAGGAAACTTCTCAATGTTTCTCCAGCCTTCTGTTTTAAAGTTGCCAACGTCATCACATTCTTGGGTCTTGTAATGTGAACCCTGAATTGCCTCATAAATCTCTCAGTTAAATCGTTCCATGTTTCGATGGACCCACTATCTAGTTGCCTGAACCATAACACCGCAATATCCGTTAAATACAATGGGAAGCACCGGGCCATAACCTCCTCTGATGCCCCCAGCACCTCCATATGTCTCATATATTTCGTCAGATGGACCGTGGGGTCCGTTCTCCCGTCATACATATCCAACGATGGTAATTTGAAATCCGGTGGGTTTCTAGCTCGTCTGATTGCCGGAGTGAAAGGACTCCTATTAACATCCTCTAGGTCTTTGTTCACCAAACCGCCTCTCATTGCTCGCCTAACCATCTCTGCCAACTTGTCGGTGTCTCCAAGATGTAACCTTCGTTCGTTACTTTCATCCTGCCCCCCGAGTACATGAGGGAACTCTGGAATCTGCCCCCTTGACTGAGCGTTCACTCCTCTACTACTCCTAGGTTGCGCAGATCCTTCTCTCTCTTTCCAAGATTGGGTCAACATTTTCCATATGCGTGTCCCCTAGCTCGGGTGCTATGCCGGATGGTCCTGCTCCGTTCTGGACTCCATTGGCTTCTCTATTCTGTGCTCCAAGCTGCCCTATCTGTTGAAATAAGCTCTGGATCAACTCCTCTTGCTTCTTCATCATCGTCTCCATCTCGTCCCTAGTGATGTAGATCGATGATTGATTCGCTCCTGAGGAAGCCTCCTGACTTCCTTGTTGTTCACTTCTCTCTGGCCTTGGCCTTCGGCTTGATTGTCTCGTCATAATTTCTCAAATTTGAACTTTCAAACTCTCTTTGAATTTGCTATCAATTGGTAGAACTCCTGAGTTCAATTCTCAGTGAAAGCACCAAAATGTTTGCGCCAAAATTGGTCACAAACACCCAATATCACGAAAGCACCCGTTTACGTACTCAACTCGATAATAATCAACACAGAACTCAGCAACAATCAATATAGAATTCAGCTCTAAGTAACAAATCATAGTAATTCACAAACAACAATCACAAACACAGGATTTATAGTGGTTTGGCGTTCGTGCCTACGTCCACTTTGAATGTTTTCTCTTTATTGCTTTGCTTGATTAAATCGATTACAACGGATTACAGTTGATAATAGCTTTGAAATCTTAATACAACAGTGATTCTGATGAATAGATTTGAATCCGGCAGAGTCTTGGTGTTCAATGGCAGAAGTTCACGGAAGATCCCCTTTTCTGAAGGCTTCAGGGTGCTATTTATAGGCATTGGAGGCCCAGATCTTGTTGAAACTTCGGGAGACCTCTTCTGGCACGTGAGTGGGCCCACGCGACCGACCGCACCAAGTTTCGTCTCGATCTGACATCGATTCGAAGTTATTTCGAACCCATCAAGAAATGGTCCAATCGAGCTGAAACTTGGCAGGAACAATCCTTATCTTGTATGGAAGCTACTGTGAAAATTTGGTTGCATTTGGATCAGCGGTTTAGGAGATATGATCGGTTCGAAATGAGGATTCTCGGTTGGCTGTGTGGTTCGAACCAATAGTTTCGAACCCTTGAGTTCGAATCCATGAGTGCACGTGGGTCTGCAGTGACATGGCGCGTATCTCTCGAATCGATCCTAATTTATCTCCGAATGGACCGCTTCGTCTCCGTGAACCGTGGCGACTTCGTATAGATGGAATGACACGTCATTCAAACCAGCTGACTCGGTGGATTCGAACAAAGGAGTATCCAGGCTTCGAACGCGACCGATTCGAATCAGGGAGTCCCTATGGGTTCGAACTCGATCGATTCGAAAAGGGTCGGTTCGAAGTGACATGGACTCAGAGCTAGAGGGTTTTCTATGGACTCGGACATACTGGTGAGGATGGATTCGAAGTAAGGGCTTGCATGGATTCGAAGCAAGGATACGAAGGGGCTTTAGTTGGATGGATGCGAAGCTGGGTGACGTTATGGATTCGAAGGACCGGCGGGTACGAAGGAAGGCTTTGGGATGGTTTCGAACCAGATGGGTTCGAATTAGATGGGTTCGAAGCAAAGACAGTGGATGGGTTCGAAGGTGATGGTTTCGAATCAGACAATGACTACCTCTCTCAAATTGAATCCATCATATCTTGAGCATACGAACTCGGATTGACTTGAAATTTGAAATGACGACTCCTTCGACCTTTCTTGTCATGTCCTATCAATTTTGGCCCGTTCCGGACTCGGACAAAATTCACCGATATCCATAGCAAAGTGAAATATAACCAATCTCTGAGACGAACTGTCTTTTGTTTTCGATCAATCTTTTGGTATCACGGCTTTGCCAAAAAGCGGGATAACAGAAGACATCGATGAATTCTACGGCTTTGACAGCTTACAGCCGTCAACGGATAGATTAACGCCCAAAAAGGACAACCCGAATCTCAATCGGGTCTCGTAAGTTTTTTACCCTTCGTTTTTTCGACACGTGGATTTTTACGGTAAAACGGGATTACGGTGGATGGTCTTCGATTTACCATCGCTGGAGAGTGGTGCACCATGGTACTGTTCCATTTCAAATCCATGCACGCATTTCTAAAGGTCGTACGACACTGTTTCGCCATTTCGGACGGATGTTGCACCTTGCACCGTGGATGTTGCACCCTGTAGATATCGATTATTCAAACGGCCATAACTTCTAGCTCGTTTAGAGTTACGGGAGCCATAACCTGTCAAAACGAAGGCCTCGATGAGTTCTACGGTTTTGACAGCTTTCAGCCGTCAACGGATAGGTTAATGCCCAAAAAGGACAACCCGAATCTCAATCGGGTCTCGTAAGTTTTTTACCCTTCGTCTTTTCGACACGTGGATTTTTACGGTAAAACGGGATTACCGTGGCCCGTCTTCGACATCCCATCGCTAAAGAGTGGTGCACCATGGTACTGTTCCATTTCAAATCGATGCACGCATTTGTAAAAGTTGTACGACACTGTTTCTCCATTTCGGACGGATAGTGCACCTTGCACCGTGGATGTTGCACCCTGCAGATATCGATTATTCGGACGGCCATAACTTCTGGCTCGTTAAAAGTTGCGGGAGCCATAACCTGTCAAAATGAAGGCCTCGATGAGTTCTACAGCTTTGACAGCTTTGAGCCATCAACGGATAGATTATTGCCCAAAAAGGACAACCCGAATCTCAATCGGGTCTCGTAAGTTTTTTACCCTTCATTTTTTCGACACGTGGATTTTTACGGTAAAACGGGATTACCGTGGCCCGTCTTCGACTTCCCATCGCTGGAGAGTGGTGCACCATGGTAATGTTCCATTTCAAATCCATGCACGCATTTTTAAAAGTCGTACGGTACTGTTTCGCCATTTCGGACGGATGTTGCACTGTGCACCGTGGATGTTGGACCCTGTAGATATCGATTATTCGGACGGCCATAACTTCTGGCTCGTTTAGAGTTACGGGAGCCATAACCTATCAAAACGAAGGCCTCGATGAGATCTACCGCTTTGACAGCTTTCAGCCGTCAACGGATAGATTAACGCCCAAAAAGGACAACCCGAATCTCAATCTGGTCTCGTAAGTTTTTTACCCTTCGTTTTTTCGACACGTGGATTTTTACGGTAAAACGGGATTACGGTGGATGGTCTTCGATTTACCATCGCAGGAGAGTGGTGCACCATGGTACTGTTCCGTTTCAAATCCATGCACGCATTTCTAAAAGCCGTACGGCACTGTTTCGCCATTTCGGACGGACGTTGCACCTTGTACCATGGATGTTGCACCCTGTACATATCGATTATTCGGACGGCCATAACTTCTGGCTCGTTTAGAGTTACGGGACCATAACCTGTCAAAACAAAGGCCTCGATGAGTTCTACGGCTTTGACAGCTTTCAGCCTTCAACGGATATATTAATGCCCAAAAAGGACAACCCGAATCTCAATCGGGTCTCGCAAGTTTTTTACCCCTCGTTTTTTCGACACGTGGATTTTTACGGTAAAACGGGATTACCGTGGCCCGTCTTCGACTTCTCATCGCTGGAGAGTGGTGCACCATGGTACTGTTCCGTTTCAAATCCATGCACGCATTTCTAAAAGCCGTACGACACTGTTTCGCCATTTCGGACGGATGCTGCACCTTGCACCGTGGATGTTGCACCCTGTAGATATCGATTATTAGGACGGCTATAACTTCTGGCTCGTTTAGAGTTACGGGAGCCATAACCTGTCAAAACGAAGGCCTCGATGAGTTCTACGGGTTTGACAGCTTTCAGCCGTCAACGGATAGATTAATGCCCAAAAAGGACAACCTGAATCTCAATCGGGTCTCGTAAATTTTTTACCCTTCGTTTTTTCGACACGTGGATTTTTACGGTAAAACGGGATTATCGTGGCCCGTCTTCGACTTCCCATCGCTGGAGAGTGGTGTACCATGGTAATGTTCCGTTTTAAATCCATGCACGCATTTCTAAAAGTCATACGGCACTGTTTCGCCATTTCGGACGGATGTTGCACCTTGCATCATGGATATTGCACCCTGTAGATATCGATTATTCGGACGGCCATAACTTCTGGCTCGTTTAGAGTTACAGGAGCTATAACCTGCCAAAACGAAGGCCTCGATAAGTTCTACGGCTTTGACAGCTTTCAGCCGTCAACGGATAGATTAATGCCCAAAAAGGACAACCCGAATCTCAATCGGGTCTCGTAAGTTTTTACCCTTCGTTTTTTCGACACGTGGATTTTTACGGTAAAACGGGATTACCGTGTCCCATCTTCGACTTCCCATCGCTGCAGACTGGTGCACCATGGTACTGTTCCGTGTCTAATCCATGCACGCATTTCTAAAAGTCATACGGCACTGTTTCGCCATTTTGGACGGATGTTGCACCTTGCACCATGGATGTTGCACCCTGTAGATATCGATTATTCAGGCGGGCATAACTTCCGGCTCGTTTAGAGTTACGGGAGCCATAACCTGTCAAAACGAAGGCCTCGATGAGTTTTACGGCTTTGACAGCTTTCAGCCATCAATGGATATATTAATGCCCAAAAAGGACAGCCCGAATCTCAATCGGGTCTCGTAAGTTTTTTACCCTTCGTTTTTTCGACACGTGGATTTTTACGGCAAAACGGGATTACCGTGGCTGGTCTTCGATTTACCATCGCTGGAGAGTGGTGCACCATGGTACTGTTCAGTTGCAAATCCATGCACGCATTTCTAAAAGCCGTATGAAACTGTTTCGCCATTTCAGACGGATGTTGCACCTTGCACCGTGGATGTTGCACCCTGTAGATATCGATTATTCGGACGGCTATAACTTCTGGCTCGTTTAGAGTTACGGGAGCCATAACCTGTCAAAACGAAGGCCTCGACGAGTTCTACGGTTTTGACAGCTTTCAGCTGTCAACGGATAGATTAATGCTCAAAAAGGACAACCCGAATCTCAATCGGGTCTCGTAAGTTTTTTACCCTTCGTTTTTTCGACACGTGGATTTTTACGGTAAAACGGGATTACCGTGGCCTGTCTTCGACTTCCCACCACTGAAGAGTGGTGCACCATGGTACTGTTCCGTTTCAAATCGATGCACGCATTTCTAAAAGTCGTACGGCACTGTTTCTCCATTTCGGACGGATGTTGCACCTTGCACCGTGGATATTGCACCCTGTAGATATCGATTATTCGGACGACCATAACTTCTGGCTCGTTTAGAGTTACGGGAGCCATAACCTTTCAAAACGAAGGCCTCGATTAGTTCTACGGCTTTGACCGCTTTCAGCCGTCAACGGATAGATTAATGCCCAAAAAGGACAACCCGAATCTCAATCGGGTCTCGTAAGTTTTTTACCCTTCGTTTTTTCGACACGTGGATTTTTACGGTAAAACGGGATTACCGTGGCCCGTCTTCGACTTCCCATCGCTGAAGAGTGGTGCACCATGGTACTGTTCCGTTTCAAATCCATGCACGCATTTCTAAAAGTCATACGGCACTGTTTCGCCATTTCGGACGGATGTTGCACCTTGCACCGTGGATGTTGCACCCTGTAGATATCGATTATTCGGACGGCCATAACTTCTTGCTCGTTTAGAGTTATGGGAGCCATAACCTGGCAAAATGAAGTCCTCGATGAGTTCTACGGCTTTGACAGCTTTCACCATCAACGGATAGATTAATGCCCAAAAAGGACAACCCGAATCTCAATCGGGTCTCGTACGTTTTTTACCCTTCGTTTTTTCGACACGTGGATTTTTACGGTAAAACGGGATTACCGTGGCCCGTCTTCGACTTCTCATCGCTGGAGAGTGGTGCACCATGGTACTTTTCCGTTTCAAATCCATGCACACATTTCTAAAAGTCATACGGCACTGTTTCGCCATTTCGGACAGATGTTGCACCTTGCACCGTGGATGTTGCACCCTGTAGATATCGATTATTCGGACGGCCATAACTTCTGGCTCGTTTAGAGTTACGGGAGCCATAACCTTTCAAAACGAAGACCTCGATGAGTTCTACGGCTTTGACAGCTTTCAGCCGTCAACGGATAGATTAATGCCCAAAAAGGACAACCCGAATCTCAATCGGGTCTAGTAAGTTTTTTACCCTTCGTTTTTTCGACACGTGGATTTTTACGGCAAAACGGGATTACGGTGGATGGTCTTCGATTTACCATCGCTGGGGAGTGGTCCACCATGGTACTGTTCCGTTTCAAATCCATGCACGCATTTCTAAAAGTCGTACGGCACTGTTTCGCCATTTCGGACGGATGTTGCACCTTGCACCGTGGATGTTGTACCCTGTAGATATTGATTATTCGGACGGCCATAACTTCTGGCTCGTTTAGATTCACGGGAGCCATAACCTGTCAAAACGAAGGCCTTGATGAGTTCTACGGTTTTGACAGCTTTCAGCCGTCAACGGATAAATTAATGCCCAAAAAGGACAACCCGAATCTCAATCGGGTCTCGTAAGTTTTTTACCCTTCGTTTTTTCGACACGTGGATTTTTACGTCAAAACGGGATTACGGTGGATGGTCTTCGATTTACCATCGCTGGGGAGTGGTGCACCATGGTACTATTCCGTTTCAAATCCATGCACGCATTTCTAAAAGCCGTACGGCACTGTTTCGCCATTTCGGACGGATGTTGCACCTTGCACCATGTGTGACGACCGCCCATGACTCCCGCACCAAAACAAGGAAATAATGCGCTGAAAGGCGTGCCAGGCAGCCATGGACGATAGTCAGGGTAAAACAAAACAAAAGAATCTCTATCGTACAACTCACAGCGCATGGATAAAATACAATAGAGAAATATAATATAGTGAAGCTCCATAGAACAGAACATCATCATATAAGCATCACAGTAGTTTTATACAATCATCTACTCAAATCCATACATGAAAGCCTCACTACAAATCACTCAACCAAATACAGCAGCGGATACCCAGTACATATAGTAAGAAAACTAATATGCAAAGCCTCCTGCTCGTCTTCGTCATCTTCATCGTAGAACTCCTAGCACAGCACCTGTCACCTGCTACCTAGTCTGCCCATCCCAACATGGATGAACAGCCCAAGGTAATAAGAGGAGACATAAAACCTTGAGTCAGACAAAGTCTTAGTGAGCAGTAAATCAACTATCAAGCATACCAAAAGAGCATAAAGGATAAAAGGAATAGGAACCAAACCATCCCACTCCACCTCTTTCTACAGTGATAGCCCCAGACATACACTAAGGAGAAGCAAGCATAACAACATAGACAATTAAGGTAAAGCGAATACCACTCGAGTCAAGGACGATGTTTTCCAAATACAAACCCCCAAGGCCTAAACCAAGATCAGATAAGCACCCAGAAAACACCGCTCTTGAAGCCGAATGATAATACAACCAAACATCCATGACTCTGGCTATCACTGTTATCCTTGCCTCGATTTCACCGTTAGTTGAATGACCATCTGTCAAGGGCTAATGGTAACCCCGGTTCTAACCATAACTCCGCACACTGCCTTGTGCCTAGGACTTATCTACTTTGCCCAGAGTACTCAACTACCTACCTGTAGTCTTTTGGGTGTCCCGACTACCTTCCTGTAGTCGTTATGGGCGCCCCATGTACTCTTGCTTTTGAGCATGCTAGAACCTTCAACAACGACGAGATCCAAGCCTCCTAGCCATCCTTCTTGACGACTATCCTCATACAAGCTCAAGCTACCTCTTGAACAATCCATTATCAACCAACTTGAACTACTCTTCAAGTTATCAACATGCTTGGAATGATCCCTGCTTGGATTAAGCCAAGACTCACATCATACTTCGCTTCATCGCATCAAAGCAAAGTCTCAACTCAACAACATGGTTTGCCTCATCAAATCATGGCAAAGTCCCATCTCAACATCATCCAATCTATACATATGAGCTTCAACATCCGCTACATATGCCTTAAGCAGCTTTCACCATTCAAGAGCCTTCTTCCATAGCTTTTGAATCCTCTTTCATCATCTTGTTCCAAATCAACTACTAGCTAACTTGGAAACAATCAAATCAATCATACATTCAAATAATCAATCATTCAAACAAGATCTATTAAGCAATTTAAGCAATATCAACTATAATGGCAATTTCGTAAATAAACGAGCAAAAGTCCAACATATGTGAAATCATGGTTTTTAGCATAGATCTATCAATTATAAAACATGGGTTTTGTCTCTAATGCTTATTAAACAAACTTGCATAAGTAAACATCTTCAAAAACCATGGATCTAGACTTAGATCTAAGAAAAATGCATGAAATCTCTAACTTTAACACCCAAACATGCCACCAATCCAATATACTCCTTTGGATCCGCGTGAGAGATAACTACCACTCACCAAATCACCAAAACAACCTAAAATCAATCAACTTCAGATCTGGACAGCAAAGATCAAGGCTTGATCCGGCAATATCTCGTCTCAATCGATGAAATCTAGCTCAAACGGATGAAGATCTTCAACTTTGGCACTTGAATCTTCAATCTAAATCTTCGATCTTGGATGGATGTTAGAACTAGATTGGAATAGAGAAAAGAAGGTGAAGAAATGTTGTAGTCGAGTCTTCAAAATGGCAGCACTTCGTCGCTTCAAAAACCGGTGCCAAAAAGTGAGCCAAACCCCTCTATTTATAGGCTGGATCAACCATGAGTCGTCGTCCCTATGAGTCGTCCACGACTCATCATGAGTCGTTGCCGACTTATCAGCCCTTACCGACTCAACATAACACTGCCTACTTACCATGAGTCGTTCACGACTCATTGCCATGACGACCTACCCCAGCCGACTCAACTGCACAGCCTTCCGACTCAAGCCAACGACTCAATACACCAAGGCACAAGGTCATACGACTCAAACCCAAACCGACTCAACACCTACCGACTCACGACTCAAGACCAGTGCCGACTCAACATAAGTCGGTCACGACCTAAAAGCCTCCGACCTAAGACACTGCCGCGTTTTCCCCAAGTCCTAAGTCGTACGACGACTCAACAATACACACTCACGACTCAACTATGATACCGACTCACGACTCATCAGGCCCTACGACTCAAAACCCTGCCGACTCATTACCCACGACCTAAGCCTAAACCCCTTAAGTCGCTACACCCTTAACCCGTTAACTCCTTAACTCGGCAAACCCTATGAGTCGTAACTCGTTGACTCGGCCACACTTCTTATCTCGGCCCTCTATGAGTCGGTCATCCTATGAGTCGCCTAACTTCTTGAGTCGGTCCATCCTTATCTCGGCCAACACTTTAAACCGCTACCCCTCCTTGAGTCGGTCCCCTATGAGTCGGTCACGACTCATCACTTGTACCCGGGTTAACTTCTAAACGACTCAAGCTAGAAGCAACACAAACAACACTATCGACCTGCAAATTCTACGATTTATCGACTCGTAAAATACGGGTCGTTACATTCTCTCCCCCTTAGGAATTTCGCCCTCGAAATTCCAAGCAAACAACAGCAATCACAATTATTCCGCATGCCTACCATCCATAGCAATCAACAAACCATGCATCCAATTCTAACCTAGCATGCAGAATTCTATGACTTAGAACAAGCTACAAATTCATGAGATGTCACGACACTTTAGGGCCATACCTCGAAGAGTCCGGGATGAGCTGCCTTCATCCTCTCTTCCTCCTCCCATGTACAGTCGTTAACATCATCACTCCATTGTACCTTGAGCAACGTAATCGTCTTCCTCCTAAGCTGTTTCGTATCGGTTTCAACAATACGAAGCGGCTTACGAGGTCTCGAAACAACAGGATCAACCTCCAAGTCTTCACATCTTCAAAGCAAACACAATTGCCGCTAACTCCAAATCATGAGTCGGATAGTTCCTCTCATGCGGCTTTAGTTGTCGACTAGCATACGCAACAACTTTATGCTTCTGCATTAGCACCGCTCCTAGTCCAGTGCCACATGCATCGGTGTAAACCACCATCTCATCATTCCCACTTGGAATAGTCAAAACAGGAGCGCTCGTCAGTCGCTCTTTCAGGATTACGAAAGCTTGCTCACACTTATCATCCCATCTGAACACTTGGTTCTTCTTCGTCAATCCTGTCAACGGTGCAGCTATCTTGGAAAAGTCTTTGATAAACCGACGATAATATCCTGCTAATCCAAGAAAACTTCTCACATCAGATGCATTCTTAGGCCTAACCCAATCCTGGATCGCTGCCACCTTAGCGGGATCAACCGCTATTCCATTTCCAGAAATAACATGGCCTAAGAACCTCACTTCACTCTTCCAGAAGTGGCACTTCGAAAACTTAGCCTTCAGCTGATGTTTCCGCAAGATTTCCAAAACAATCCTCAAGTGCGTCTTGTGCTCTTCTTCAGTTCTGGAATAAATCATAATATCATCCACGAACACAAGCACGAACTTATCTAACTGATCTCTGAATACTCTATTCATAAGATCCACAAAATATGCTGGTGCGTTAGTCAATCCAAACGGCATTACCAGCCACTCATAAAACCCGGATGGTGTCCTGAAAGCAGTCTTCGGCACACTATCCTTCGCCACTCTCAACTGGTGAAATCCCGTTGCCAAATCCATCTGAGAAAACACCTTAGCCTCGTGAAGCTGATCAAACAAGTCATCTATTCTCGGCAATGGATACTTGTTCTTCCTAGTCACCTTATTCAGCTCACGATAATCAACACACAACCTCAACGATCCATCCGTTTTGGTTGCGAACACAACGGGCGCACCCCATTCGGACACACTTCTCCGAATGAATCCTTTCCGCAAAAGGTCATCAACTTGCACCTTCAGCTCTTTCTGCTCCCTCGGTGCCATCCGCCTAAGAGGCATCACAACAGGTCTGGCTCCCTCAACTAGATCGATACGAAACTCGATCTCCCTATGCGGCGGCAACCCTTTGACTTCCTCAAAGACATTCTCAAACTCATTCACAATAGGCACCGATGACAGTCCATCCCGTGGAACAACCAGCGAATACATGAAGCTCATGAAGACGCCTTCTTCATGCTTACATCGTATCACAACCTTTCGCCCTTCCACATTCCCGACTGTCACCTCAAGCCTCTCACAATCAATCCTAGCCGCATACTTCCTAAGCCAGTCCATACCCAAAATAATTCCGAACCCCGCAAAGTTCAGAACAAAGCAATCACAAACAAACGAGCAATCATGACTCGACACAACTAGACCACGGCATATCATACACAAACATGACGAACCCCCAACCGGATTAGTCACAACCAATGGCCTATCAACAATATCCGGTTTCATACCTAACCGGCTTACCAAATCATCACAAACAAAAGAATGCGACGCTCCAGTATCAAACAACACTCTAACTGGAACACCACAAATAGAAAGAGTACCTTGAACAACCACACTCTTCCCCTTCTCTTCAGCAGTAGGAGCTTTCGAAGACGATGGAACAGCCCCCAAAGCATAGGCTTGCACAACCTGCCTATCTTTCCTCGGTTCTGGACAATCCTTCTTGATATGTCCCAGCTTATCACAGTTGTAACACTTTCCCGGCACTCTGGGATTCTTACAGTCTTTGTAAAGATGGCCCTTCTGCTGGCAGTTATAGCAAGTCACTTCACTTTTCGGCTTCTTCTGGCCATCCCTACCCTTCTGTTGCTGCTGCTTCCTCTTCCTATTGCCACTCTGCTGTGGTTTAGATCCTTCCCTAGCTACAGCAATAACAGAACTTTCCCTAGGAAACAAACTCTCATGCCTAAGAGCTTTTTCCACAAGCTTCTCAAATGGATCGTCCAGATGATCCACTAACTGCCTCCCAAGATAAGCATCCAGACCAGTCACAAACTTTTCATTCTTCTGGTAGGGAGAATCAATATATGATCTGGCATACTTAGACAAAGCTTCAAACTCCGAAATATACTCAAGAACAGGCCTTCCCCCTTGCTTGAGCTCCACAAACCTCTTAAACAAGACAGATTTCTGGGAAGTAGAGATGAACTTAGCTTCAAATCTAACTTGGAATTGCTCCCAAGTAATCTCTTCTTCTGGTGTATCTATGGTGATAGAATTCCACCAATCAGCAGCTCTTCCCTGAAGCTGTCTCGATGCAAGCTTCCTCTTAGTTGCATCCTCAATCCCTAAGTCACCAAAGATTCTTTTGCAAGCATCAATCCATCTCTGCACCTCAATAGTCGACTCCGTCCCCAAGAAAACTTTCCCTCCAAGAGCAGTATAATCCTTGCAAAGCTTGGCAAAATCCACCGGTCTCGGAGCTTGGACTTGAACTCCCACATCCACAGATGATCCTGAAGCTGGTATTCTCCTCATGATTGAAGTCATCATGGCCTCAAACATAGGAGCATAATCAACAGCTTCCCTAGCATCACGGCTACCCCTCGCAGCTTGTCTCTCACTTCGACTCATCCTTAATATCTGTAAATAAGAATGATTAGAACACCTTAAGAAACAACTGCATAAGGAGTTCAAACCCTTCTAAACTACTATATTATATATAGTAATCATCCATCAAATTACAATTACGTCTCTCTTACGTAGTTACATCAGCGAGCGTTGGCTAAAATCGATTAACCAAAGCTCTGATACCAAATGTGACGACCGCCCATGACTCCCGCACCAAAACAAGGAAATAATGCGCTGAAAGGCGTGCCAGGCAGCCATGGACGATAGTCAGGGTAAAACAAAACAAAAGAATCTCTATCGTACAACTCACAGCGCATGGATAAAATACAATAGAGAAATATAATATAGTGAAGCTCCATAGAACAGAACATCATCATATAAGCATCACAGTAGTTTTATACAATCATCTACTCAAATCCATACATGAAAGCCTCACTACAAATCACTCAACCAAATACAGCAGCGGATACCCAGTACATATAGTAAGAAAACTAATATGCAAAGCCTCCTGCTCGTCTTCGTCATCTTCATCGTAGAACTCCTAGCACAGCACCTGTCACCTGCTACCTAGTCTGCCCATCCCAACATGGATGAACAGCCCAAGGTAATAAGAGGAGACATAAAACCTTGAGTCAGACAAAGTCTTAGTGAGCAGTAAATCAACTATCAAGCATACCAAAAGAGCATAAAGGATAAAAGGAATAGGAACCAAACCATCCCACTCCACCTCTTTCTACAGTGATAGCCCCAGACATACACTAAGGAGAAGCAAGCATAACAACATAGACAATTAAGGTAAAGCGAATACCACTCGAGTCAAGGACGATGTTTTCCAAATACAAACCCCCAAGGCCTAAACCAAGATCAGATAAGCACCCAGAAAACACCGCTCTTGAAGCCGAATGATAATACAACCAAACATCCATGACTCTGGCTATCACTGTTATCCTTGCCTCGATTTCACCGTTAGTTGAATGACCATCTGTCAAGGGCTAATGGTAACCCCGGTTCTAACCATAACTCCGCACACTGCCTTGTGCCTAGGACTTATCTACTTTGCCCAGAGTACTCAACTACCTACCTGTAGTCTTTTGGGTGTCCCGACTACCTTCCTGTAGTCGTTATGGGCGCCCCATGTACTCTTGCTTTTGAGCATGCTAGAACCTTCAACAACGACGAGATCCAAGCCTCCTAGCCATCCTTCTTGACGACTATCCTCATACAAGCTCAAGCTACCTCTTGAACAATCCATTATCAACCAACTTGAACTACTCTTCAAGTTATCAACATGCTTGGAATGATCCCTGCTTGGATTAAGCCAAGACTCACATCATACTTCGCTTCATCGCATCAAAGCAAAGTCTCAACTCAACAACATGGTTTGCCTCATCAAATCATGGCAAAGTCCCATCTCAACATCATCCAATCTATACATATGAGCTTCAACATCCGCTACATATGCCTTAAGCAGCTTTCACCATTCAAGAGCCTTCTTCCATAGCTTTTGAATCCTCTTTCATCATCTTGTTCCAAATCAACTACTAGCTAACTTGGAAACAATCAAATCAATCATACATTCAAATAATCAATCATTCAAACAAGATCTATTAAGCAATTTAAGCAATATCAACTATAATGGCAATTTCGTAAATAAACGAGCAAAAGTCCAACATATGTGAAATCATGGTTTTTAGCATAGATCTATCAATTATAAAACATGGGTTTTGTCTCTAATGCTTATTAAACAAACTTGCATAAGTAAACATCTTCAAAAACCATGGATCTAGACTTAGATCTAAGAAAAATGCATGAAATCTCTAACTTTAACACCCAAACATGCCACCAATCCAATATACTCCTTTGGATCCGCGTGAGAGATAACTACCACTCACCAAATCACCAAAACAACCTAAAATCAATCAACTTCAGATCTGGACAGCAAAGATCAAGGCTTGATCCGGCAATATCTCGTCTCAATCGATGAAATCTAGCTCAAACGGATGAAGATCTTCAACTTTGGCACTTGAATCTTCAATCTAAATCTTCGATCTTGGATGGATGTTAGAACTAGATTGGAATAGAGAAAAGAAGGTGAAGAAATGTTGTAGTCGAGTCTTCAAAATGGCAGCACTTCGTCGCTTCAAAAACCGGTGCCAAAAAGTGAGCCAAACCCCTCTATTTATAGGCTGGATCAACCATGAGTCGTCGTCCCTATGAGTCGTCCACGACTCATCATGAGTCGTTGCCGACTTATCAGCCCTTACCGACTCAACATAACACTGCCTACTTACCATGAGTCGTTCACGACTCATTGCCATGACGACCTACCCCAGCCGACTCAACTGCACAGCCTTCCGACTCAAGCCAACGACTCAATACACCAAGGCACAAGGTCATACGACTCAAACCCAAACCGACTCAACACCTACCGACTCACGACTCAAGACCAGTGCCGACTCAACATAAGTCGGTCACGACCTAAAAGCCTCCGACCTAAGACACTGCCGCGTTTTCCCCAAGTCCTAAGTCGTACGACGACTCAACAATACACACTCACGACTCAACTATGATACCGACTCACGACTCATCAGGCCCTACGACTCAAAACCCTGCCGACTCATTACCCACGACCTAAGCCTAAACCCCTTAAGTCGCTACACCCTTAACCCGTTAACTCCTTAACTCGGCAAACCCTATGAGTCGTAACTCGTTGACTCGGCCACACTTCTTATCTCGGCCCTCTATGAGTCGGTCATCCTATGAGTCGCCTAACTTCTTGAGTCGGTCCATCCTTATCTCGGCCAACACTTTAAACCGCTACCCCTCCTTGAGTCGGTCCCCTATGAGTCGGTCACGACTCATCACTTGTACCCGGGTTAACTTCTAAACGACTCAAGCTAGAAGCAACACAAACAACACTATCGACCTGCAAATTCTACGATTTATCGACTCGTAAAATACGGGTCGTTACACCATGGATGTTGCACCCTGTAGATATCGATTATTCGGACGGCCGTAACTTCTGGCTCGTTTAGAGTTACGGGAGCCATAACCTGTCAAAACGAAGGCCTCGATAAGTTCTACGGCTTTGATAGCTTTCAGCCGTCAATGGATAGATTAATACCCAAAAATGACAACCCGAATCTCAATCGGGTCTCGTAAGTTTTTTACCCTTCGTTTTTTCGACACGTGGATTTTTACGGTAAAAGGGTATTACCGTGGCCCGTCTCCGACTTCCCATCGCTGAAGAGTGGTGCACCATGGTACTTTTCCATTTCAAATCTATGCACGCATTTCTAAAAGTCGTACGACACTGTTTCTCCATTACGGACGGATGTTGCACCTTGCACCGTGGATGTTGCACCCTGTAGATATCGATTATTCGGACGGCCATAACTTCTGGCTCGTTTAGAGTTACGGGAGCCATAGCCTGTCAAAACGAAGGACTTGATGAGTTCTACGGCTTTGACAGCTTCCAGCTGTAAACGGATAGATTAATGCCCAAAAAGGACAACCCGAATCTCAATCGGGTCTCGTAAGTTTTTTACCCTTCGTTTTTTCGACACGTGGATTTTTACGGCAAAACGGGATTACGGTGGCTGCTCTTCGATTTACCATCGCTGGAGAGTGGTGCACCATGGTACTATTCCATTTTAAATCCACGCACGCATTTCTAAAAGTTGTACGGCATTGTTTCGCCATGTCGGACGGATGTTGCACCTTGCACCATGGATGTTGCAGGCTGTAGATATCGATTATTCGGACGGCCATAACTTCTGGCTCGTTAAGAGTTACGGGAGCCATAACCTGTCAAAACGAGGGCCTCGATGAGTTCTACGGCTTTGAAAGCTTTCAGCCGTCAATGGATAGATTAATGCCCAAAAAGGACAACCCGAATCTTAATCGGGTCTCGTAAGTTTTTTACCCTTCGTTTTTTCGACACGTGGATTTTTTCCGGTAAAACGGGATTACCGTGGCCCGTCTTCGACTTCCCATCGCTGTAGAGTGGTGCACCATGGTTCTATTCCATTTCAAATCTATGCACGCATTTCTAAAAGTCGTACGACACTGTTTCTCCATTTCGGACGGATGTTGCACCTTGCACCGTGGATGTTGCACCCTGTAGATATCGATTATTCGGACGGCCATAACTTCTGGCTCGTTTAGAGTTACGGGAGCCATAACCTGTCAAAACGAAGGCCTCGATGAGTTCTACGGCTTTGACAGCTTCCAGCCGTCAACGGATAGATTAATGCCCAAAAAGGACAACCCGAATCTTAATCGGGTCTCGTAAGTTATTTACCCTTCGTTTTTTTGACACGTGGATTTTTACGGAAAAACGGGATTACCGTGGCTGGTCTTCGATATACCATCGCTGGAGAGTGGTGCACCATGGTACTGTTCAGTTTCAAATCCATGCACGCATTTCTAATAGCCGTACGGAACTGTTTCGCCATTACGAACGGATGTTGCACCTTGCACCGTGGATGTTGCACCCTGTAGATATCGATTATTCGGACGGCTATAACTTCTGGCTCGTTTAGATTTACGGGAGCCATAACCTGTCAAAACGAAGGCCTCGATGAGTTCTACGGTTTTGACAGCTTTCAGCCGTCAACGGATAGATTAATGCCCAAAAAGGACAACCCGAATCTCAATCGGGTCTCGTAAGTTTTTTACCCTTCGTTTTTTCGACACGTGGATTTTTACGGCAAAACAGGATTACTGTGGCTGGTCTTCGATTTACCATCGCTAGAGAGTGGTGTACCATGGTACTGTTCCGTTTCAAATCCATGCACGCATTTCTAAAAGCCGTACGGTACTGTTTCGCCATTTCGGACGGATGTTCCACCTTGCACCGTGGATGTTGCACCTTGTAGATATCGATTATTCGGACGGCCATAACTTCTGGCTCGTTTAGAGTTACGGTAGCCATAACCTGTCAAAACGAAGGCCTCGATGAGTTCTACGGCTTTGGCAGCTTTCAGCCGTCAACGGATAGATTAATGCCCAAAAAGGACAACCCGAATCTCAATCGGGTCTCGCAAGTTTTTTACCCTTCGTTTTTTCGACACGTGGATTTTTACGGTAAAACGGGATTACCGTTGCCCGTCTTCGACTTCCCATCGCTGAAGAGAGGTGCACCATGGTACTATTCCGTTTCAAATCCATGCACGCATTTCTAAAAGTCGTACGGCACTGTTTCTCCATTTCGGACGGATGTTGCTCCTTGCACCGTGGATGTTGCACCCTGTAGATAACGATTATTCGGATGGCTGTAACTTCTGGCTCGTTTAGAGTTACGGGAGCCATAACCTGTCAAAACGAAGGCATCGATGAGTTCTACGGCTTTGACAGCTTTCAGCCATCAACGGATAGATTAATGCCCAAAAAGGACAACCCGAATCTCAATCGGGTCTCGTAAGTTTTTTACCCTTCGTTTTTTCGACACGTGGATTTTTACGGCAAAACGGGATTACGGTGGCTGGTCTTCGATTTACCATCGCTGGAGAGTGGTGCACCATGGTACTGTTCCGCTTCAAATCCATGCACGCATTTCTAAAAGTCGTGCGGCACTGTTTCGCCATGTCGGACGGATGTTGCATCTTGCACCGTGGATGTTGCACCCTATTGATATCGATTATTCGGACGGCCATAACTTCTGACTCGTTAAGAGTTACGGGAGCCATAACCTGTCAAAACGAAGGCCTCGATGAGTTCTACGGCTTTGACAGCTTTCAGCCGTCAATGGATAGATTAATGCCCAAAAAGGACAACCCGAATCTCAATCGGGTCTCGTAAGTTTTTTACCCTTCGTTTTTTCGACACGTGGATTTTTACGGTAAAACGGGATTACCGTGGCCCGTCTTCGACTTCCCATCGCTGGAGAGTGGTGCACCATGGTAATGTTCCATTTTAAATCCATGCACGCATTTCTAAAAGTCATACGGAACTGTTTCGCCATTTCGGACGTATGTTGCACCTTGCACCGTGGATGTTGCACCCTGTAGATATCGATTAGACTTCTGGCTCGTTTAGAGTTACGGGAGCCACAACCTGTCAAAACGAAGGCCTCGATGAGTTCTACGGCTATGACAGCTTTCAGCCATCAACGGATATACTAATGCCCAAAAAGGACAACCTGAATCTCAATCGGGTCTCCCAAGTTTTTTACCCTTCGTTTTTTCGACACGTGGATTTTTACGGCAAAACGGGATTACCGTGGCTGGTCTTCGATTTACCATCGCTGGAGAGTGGTGCACCATGGTACTATTCAGTTTCAAATCCATGCACGCATTTCTAAAAGCCGTACGACACTGTTTCGCCATTTCGGACGGATGTTGCACCTTGCAATGTGGATGTTGCACCTTGTAGATATCGATTATTCGGACGGCTATAACTTCTGGCTCGTTTAGATTTACGGGAGCCATATCCTGTCAAAACAAAGGCCTCGATGAGTTCTACGGTTTTGACAGCTTTTAGCCGTAAACGGATAGATTAATGCCCAAAAAGGATAACCCGGATCTCAATCGGGTCTCGTAAGTTTTTTACCCTTCGTTTTTTCGACACGTGGATTTTTATGGCAAAACGGGATTACGGTGGATGGTCTTCGATTTACCATCGCTGGGGAGTGGTGCACGATGGTACTGTTCCGTTTCAAATCCATGCACGCATTGCTAAAAGCCGTACGACACTGTTTCGCCATTTCGGACGGATGTTGCACCTTGCACCGTGGATGTTGCACCCTGTAGATATCGATTATTCGGACGGCCATAACTTCTGGCTCGTTTAGAGTTACGGGAGCCATAACCTGTCGAAACGAAGGGCTCGATGAGTTCTACGGCTTTGACAGCTTTCAGCCATCAACGGATATGTTAATGCCCAAAAAGGACAACACGAATCTCAATCGGGTCTCGTATGTTTTTTACCTTTCGTTTTTTCGACACGTGGATTTTTACGGTAAAACGGGATTACCGTGGCCCGTCTTCGACTTCCCATCGCTGAAGAGTGGTGCACCATGGTACTGTTCCATTTCAAATCTATGCACGTATTTCTAAAAGTCGTACGACACTGTTTCTCCATTTCGGACGGATGTTGCACCTTGCACCGTGGATGTTGCACCTTGTAGATATCGATTATTCGGACGGCCATAACTTCTGGCTCGTTTAGAGTTACGGGAGCCATAACCTGTCAAAACGAAGGCCTCGATGAGTTCTACGGCTTTGACAGCTTTCACCCATCAATGGATAGATTAATGCCCAAAAAGGACAACCCGAATCTCAATCGGGTCTCGTAAGTTTTTTACCCTTCGTTTTTTCGACACGTGGATTTTTACGGCAAAACGGGATTACGGTGGCTGGTCTTCGATTTACCATCGCTGGAGAGTGGTGCACCATGGTACTGTTCCGCTTCAAATCCATGCACGCATTTCTAAAAGTCGTGCGGCACTGTTTCGCCATGTCGGACGGATGTTGCATCTTGCACCGTGGATGTTGCACCCTATAGATATCGATTATTCGGACGGCCATAACTTCTGACTCGTTAAGAGTTACGGGAGCCATAACCTGTCAAAACGAAGGCCTCGATGAGTTCTACGGCTTTGGCAGCTTTCAGTCGTCAACGGATAGATTAATGCCCAAAAAGGACAACCCGAATCTCAATCGGGTCTCGCAAGTTTTTTACCCTTCGTTTTTTCGACACGTGGATTTTTACGGTAAAACGGGATTACCGTTGCCCGTCTTCGACTTCCCATCGCTGAAGAGAGGTGCACCATGGTACTATTCCGTTTCAAATCCATGCACGCATTTCTAAAAGTCGTACGGCACTGTTTCTCCATTTCGGACGGATGTTGCTCCTTGCACCGTGGATGTTGCACCCTGTAGATATCGATTATTCGGACGGGCATAACTTCCGGCTTGTTTGGAGTTACGGGAGCCATAACCTGTCAAAACGAAGGCCTCGATGAGTTATATGGCTTTGACAGCTTTCAGCCGTCAACGGATATATTAATGCCCAAAAAGGACAACCCGAATCTCAATCGGGACTCGTAAATTTTTTACCCTTCGTTTTTTCGACACGTGGATTTTTGTGGTTAAACGGGATTACCGTGGCCCGTCTTCGACTTCCCATCGCTGGAGAGTGGTGCACCATGGTAATGTTCCGTTTCAAATCCATGCACGCATTTCTAAAAGTCGTACGGCACTATTTCGCCATTTTGGACGGACGTTGCACCTTGCACCGTGGATGTTGCTCCGTGTAGATATCAATTATTCGGACGGCCATAACTTCTGGCTCGTTTAGAGTTACGGGAGCCATAACCTGTCAAAACGAAGGCCTCGATGAGTTCTACGGCTTTGACAGCTTTCAGCCTTCAACGGATATATTAATGCCCAACAAGGACAACCCGAATCTCAATCGGGTCTCGTAAGTTTTTTCCCTTCATTTTTTCGACACGTGGATTTTTACGGCAAAACGGGATTACCGTGGCTGGTCTTCGATTTACCATCGCTGGAGAGTGGTTCACCATGATACTCTTCCGTTTCAAATCCATGCATGCATTTATAAAAGCCGTACGACAATGTTTCTCCATTTTGGACGGATGTTGCACCATGCACCGTGGATGTTGCACCCTGTAGATATCGATTATTCGGACGGCTATAACTTCTGGCTCGTTTAGAGTTACGGGAGCCATAACCTGTCAAAACGAAGGCCTGCATGAGTTCTACGGCTTTGACAACTTTCAGACGTCAACGGATAGATTAGTGCCCAAAAAGAACAACCCGAATCTCAATCGGGTCTCGTAAGTTTTTTACCCTTCGTTTTTTCGACACGTGGATTTTTACGGTAAAACGGGATTACCGTGGCCCGTCTTCGACTTCACATCGCTGGAGAGTGGTGCAACATGGTAATGTTCCTTTTTAAATCCATGCATGCATTTCTAAAAGTCATACGGCACTGTTTCGCCATTTCGGATGGATGTTGCACCTTGCACCGTGGATGTTGCACCTCGTAGAAATCGATTATTCGGACGGGCCTAACTTCTGGCTCGTTTAGAGTTACGGGAGCCATAACCTGTCAAAACTAAGGCCTCGATGAGTTCTATGGCTTTGACTGCTTTCAGCCGTCAACGGATATATTAATGCCCAAAAAGGACAACCCGAATCTCAATCGGGTCTCGTAAGTTTTTTACCCTTCGTTTTTTCGACACGTGGATTTTTACGGCAAAACGGGATTACCGTGGCTGGTCTTCGATTTACCATCGCTGGTTAGTGGTGCACCATGGTACTGTTCAGTTTCAAATCCATGCACGCATTTCTAAAAGCCGTACGGCACTGTTTCGCCATTTCGGACGGATGTTGCACCTTGCACCGTGTATGTTGCACCCTGTAGATATCGATTATTCGGACGACTATAACTTCTCGCTCGTTTAGAGTACGGGAGCCATAACCTGTCAAAACGAAGGCCTCGATGAGTTCTACAGTTTTGACGGCTTTCAGCCGTCAACGGATAGATTAATGCCCAAAAAGGACAACCCGAATCTCAATCGGGTCTCGTAAGTTTTTTACTCTTCGTTTTTTCGACACGTGGATTTTTACGGCAAAAGGGATTACCGTGGCTGGTCTTCGATTTACCATCGTTGGAGAGTGGTGCACCATGGTACTGTTCCGTTTCAAATCCATGCACGCATTTCTAAAAACCGTACGGCACTGTTTCGCCATTTCGGACGGATGTTGCACCTTGCACCGTGGATGTTGCACCCTGTAGATATCGATTATTCGGACGGCTATAACTTCTGGCTCGTTTAGAGTTACGGGAGCCATAACCTGTCAAAACGAAGGCCTCTATGAGTTCTACGGCTTTGACAGATTTCAGCCGTCAACGGATAGATTAATGCCCAAAAAGGACAACCCGAATCTCAATCGGGTCTCCTAAGTTTTTTACCCTTCGTTTTTTCGACACGTGGATTTTTACGGTAAAACGGGATTACCGTGTCCCGTCTTCGACTTCCCATCGCTGGAGAGTGGTGCACCATGGTAATGTTCCATTTCAAATCCATGCACGCATTTCTAGAAGTCGTACGGCACTATTTCGCCATTTCGGACGGACGTTGCACCTTGCACCGTGGATGTTGCTCCCTGTAGATATCGATTATTCGGACGGCCATAACTTCTGGCTCGTTTAGAGTTACGGGAGCCATAACCTGTCAAAACGAAGGTCTCGATGAGTTCTACGGCTTTGACAGCTTTCAGCCGTCGACGGATAGACTAATGCCCCAAAAGGACAACCCGAATCTCAATCGGGTCTCGTAAGTTTTTTACCCTTCGTTTTTTCGACACGTGGATTTCTACGGTAAAACGGGATTACCGTGGCCCGTCTTCGACTTACCAACGCTAGAGAGTGGTGCACCATGGTAACGGTCCATTTCAAATCCATGCACGCATTTCTAAAAGTCGTACGGCACTATTTCGCCATTTCGGACGGACGTTGCACCTTGCACCATGGATGTTGCACCCTGTAGATATTGATTATTCGGACGGCCATAACTTCTGGCTCGTTTAGAGTTACGGGAGCCATAACCTGTCAAAACGAAGGCCTCGATGAGTTCTACGGCTTTGACAGCTTTCAGCCTTCAACGGATATATTAATACTCAAAAAGGACAACCCGAGTCTCAATCTGGTCTCGTAAGTTTTTTACCCTTCGTTTTTTCGACACGTGGATTTTTACGGCAAAACGGGATTACCGTGGCTGGTCTTCGATTTACCATCGCTGGAGAGTGCTGCACCATGATAGTGTTCCGTTTCAAATCCATGCACCCATTTCTAAAAGCCGTACGGCACTGTTTCGCCATTTCGGACGGATGTTGCACCTTGCACCGTGGATGTTGCACCCTGTAGATATCGATTATTCGGACGGCTATAACTTCTGGCTCGTTAAGAGTTACAGGAGCCATAACCTATCAAAACGAAGGCCTCGATGAGCTCTACGGCTTTGACAACTTTCAGCCGTCGACGGATAGATTAATGCCCAAAAAGGACAACCCGAATCTCGATCGGGTCTCGTAAGTTTTTTACCCTTCGTTTTTCCGACACGTTGATTTTTGCGGTAAAACGGGAATACCGTGGCCCGTCTTCGACTTTCCATCGCTGGAGAGTGGTGCACCATGGTAATGTTCCGTTTTAAATCCATGCACGCATTTCTAAAAGTCATACGGCATTGTTTCGCAATTTCGGACGGATGTTGCACCTTGCACCGTGGATGTTGCACCCTGTAGATATCGATTATTCGGACGGGCATAACTTCTGGCTCGTTTAGAGTTACGAGAGCCGTAACCTGTCAAAACGAAGACCTCGATGAGTTCTATGGCTTTGATAGCTTTTAGCCATCAACGGATATATTAATGCCCAAAAAGGACAACCCGAATCTCAATCGGGTCTCGTAAGTTTTTTACCCTTCGTTTTTTCGACATGTGGATTTTTGCGGCAAAACGGGATTACCATGGCTGGTCTTCGATTTACCATCGCTGGAGAGTGGTCCACCATGGTACTGTTCAGTTCAAAATCCATGCACGCATTTCTAAAAGCCGAACGGCTGTTTCGCCATTTCGGACGGATGTTGCACCTTGCACCGTGGATGTTGCACCCTGTAGATATCGATTATTCGGACGGCGATAACTTCTGCCTCGTTTAGAGTTACGGGGGCCATAACCTGTCAAAACGAAGGCCTCGATGGGTTCTACGGCTTTGACAGCTTTCAGCCATCAATGGATAGATTAATGCCCAGAAAGGACAACCCGAATCTCAATCGGGTCTCGTAAGTTTTTTACCCTTCGTTTTTTCGACACGTAGATTTTTACTGTAAAACGGGATTACCGTGGCCCGTCTTCGACTTCCCATCGCTGGAGAGTGGTGCACCATGGTAATGTTCCGTTTCAAATTCATGCACGCATTTCTAAAAGTCGTACGGCACTGTTTCGCCATTTCGGACGGACGTTGCACCTTGTACCGTGGATGTTGCACCCTGTAGATATCGATTATTCGGACGGCCATAACTTATGGCTCGTTTAGTGTTACGGGACCATAACCTGTCAAAACGAAGGCCTCGATGAGTTCTACGGCTTTGACAGCTTTCAGCCTTCAACGGATATATTAATGCCCAAAAAGGACAACCCGAATCTCAATCGGGTCTCGCAAGTTTTTTACCCCTTGTTTTTTCGACACGTGGATTTTTACCGCAAAATGGGATTACCGTGGCTTGTCTTCGATTTACCATCGCTGGAGAGTGGTGCACCATGATACTATTCCGTTTCAAATCCATGCATGCATTTCTAAAAGCCGTACGGCACTGTTTCGCCATTTCGGACGGATGCTGCACCTTGCACCGTGGATTTTGCACCCTGTAGATATCGATTATTAGGACGGCTATAACTTCTGGCTCGTTTAGAGTTACGGGAGCCATAACCTGTCAAAACGAAGGCCTCGATGAGTTCTACGAGTTTGACAGCTTTCAGCCGTCAACGGATAGATTAATGCCCAAAAAGGACAACCTGAATCTCAATCGGGTCTCGTAAGTTTTTTACCCTTCGTTTTTTCGACACGTGGATTTTTACGGTAAAACGGGATTACCGTGGCCCGTCTTCGACTTCCCATCGCTGGAGATTGGTGTACCATGGTAATGTTCCGTTTTAAATCCATGCACGCATTTCTAAAAGTCATACGGCACTGTTTCGCCATTTCGGACGGATGTTGCACCTTGCATCATGGATATTGCACCCTGTAGATATCGATTATTCGGACGGGCATAACTTCTGGCTCGTTTAGAGTTACGGGAGGCATAACCAGTCAAAACGAAGGCCTCGATGAGTTCTATGGCTTTGATAGATTTCAGCCATCAACGGAATAATTAATGCCCAAAGAGGACAACCCGAATCTCAATCGGGTCTCGTAAGTTTTTTAACCTTCGTTTTTTCGACACGTGCATTTTTACGGCAAAACGGGATTACCGTGGCTGGTCTTCGATTTACCATCTCTGAAGAGTGGTGCACCATGGTACTGTTCCGTTTCAAATCCATGCACGCATTTCTAAAAGCCGTACGGCACTGTTTCGCCATTTCGGACGGATGTTGCACCTTGCACCGTGGATGTTGCACCCTGTGGATATCGATTATTCGGACGGCTATAACTTCTGGCTCGTTTAGAGTTACGGGAGCCATAACCTGTCAAAACGAACGCCTCTATGAGTTCTACGGCTTTGACATATTTCAGCCGTCAACGGATAGATTAATGCCCAAAAAGGACAACCTGAATCTCAATCGGGTCTCCTAAGTTTTTTACCCTTCGTTTTTTCGACAAGTGGATTTTTACGGTAAAACGGGATTACCGTGGCCTGTCTTCGACTTTCCATTGCTAGAGTGTGGTGCACCATGGTACTGTTCCATTTCAAATCCATGCACGCATTTCTAAAAGTCGTACGGCACTGTTTCGCCATTTCGGACGGATGTTGCACCTTGCACCGTGGATGTTGCACCCTGTAGATATCGATTATTCGGACGGCCATAACTTCTGGCTCGTTAAGAGTTACGGGAGCCATAACCTGTCAAAACGAAGCCTCGAAGAGTTCTACGGCTTTGACAGCTTTCATCCGTCGACGGATAGATTAATGCCCAAAAAGGACAAGCCGAATCTCAATCGGGTCTCGTAAGTTTTTTACCCTTCGTTTTTTCGACACGTGGATTTTTACGGTAAAACGGGATTACCGTGGCCCGTCTTCGACTTCCCATCGCTGGAGAGTGGTGCACCATGGTAATGTTCCATTTCAAATCCATGCACACATTTGTAAAAGTCGTACGGACTATTTCGCCATTTCGGACGGACGTTGCACCTTGCACCGTGGATGTTGCACCCTGTAGATATCGATTATTCGGACGGCCATAACTTCTGGCTCGTTTAGAGTTACGGGAGCCATAATCTGTCAAAACGAAGGCCTCGATGAGTTCTACGGCTTTGATAGCTTTCAGCCTTCAACGGATATTTTAATACTCAAAAAGGACAACCCGAGTCTCAATCTGGTCTCGTAAGTTTTTTACCCTTTGTTTTTTCGACACGTGGATTTTTACGGCAAAACGGGATTACCGTGGCTGGTCTTCGATTTACCATCGCTGGAGAGTGGTGCACCATGCTACTGTTCCATTTCAAAAGCATGCACGCATTTCTAAAAGCCGTACGGCACTGTTTCGCCATTTCGGACGGATGTTGCACCTTGCACCGTGGGTGTTGCACCCTGTAGATATCGATTATTCGGACGGCTATAACTTCTGGCTCGTTAAGAGTTACAGGAGCCATAACCTGTCAAAACGAAGGCCTCGATGAGTTCTACGGCTTTGACAGCTTTCAGCCGTCGACGGATAGATTAATGCCCAAAAAGGACAACCCGAATCTCAATCGGGTCTCGTAAGTTTTTTACCCTTCGTTTTTCCGACACGTGGATTTTTACGGTAAAACGGGATTACCGTGGCCCGTCTTCGACTTCCCATCGTTGGAGAGTGGTGCACCATGGTAATGTTCCGTTTTAAATCCATGCACGCATTTCTAAAAGTCATACGGCACTGTTTCGCCATTTCGGACGGATGTTGCACCTTGCACCGTGGATGTTGCACCCTGTAGATATCGATTATTCGGACGGGCATAACTTCTGGCTCGTTTAGAGTTACGAGAGCCGTAACCTGTCAAAACGAAGGCCTCGATGAGTTCTATGGCTTTGATAGCTTTCAGCCATCAACGGATATATTAATGCCCAAAAAGGACAACCCGAATCTCAATCGGGTCTCGTAAGTTTTTTACCCTTCGTTTTTTCGACACGTGGATTTTTACGGCAAAACGGGATTACCGTGGCTGGTCTTCGATTTACCATCGCTAGAGAGTGGTCCACCATGGTACTGTTCAGTTCAAAATCCATGCACGCATTTCTAAAAGCCGAACGGCTGTTTCGCCATTTCGGACCGATGTTGCACCTTGCACCGTGGATGTTGCACCCTGTAGATATCGATTATTCGAACGGCGATAACTTCTGGCTCGTTTAGAGTTACGGGGGCCATAACCTGTCAAAACGAAGGCCTCGATGGGTTCTACGGCTTTGACAGCTTTCAGCCATCAACGGATAGACTAATGCCCAAAAAGGACAACCCGAATCTCAATCGGGTCTCGTAAGTTTTTTACCCTTCATTTTTTCGACACGTAGATTTTTACTGTAAAACGGGATTACCGTGGCCCGTCTTCGACTTCCCATCGCTGGAGAGTGGTGCACCATGGTAATGTTCCGTTTCAAATTCACGCACGCATTTCTAAAAGTCGTACGGCACTGTTTCGCCATTTCGGACGGACGTTGCACCTTGCACCGTGGATGTTGCACCCTGTAGATATCGATTATTCGGACAGCCATAACTTCTGGCTCGTTTAGAGTTATGGGAGCCATAACATTCAAAACGAAGGCCTCGATGAGTTCTACGGCTTTGACAGCTTTCAGCCTTCAACGGATATATTAATGCCCAAAAAGGACAACCCGAATCTCAATCGGGTCTCGCAAGTTTTTTGCCCCTTGTTTTTTCGACACGTGGATTTTTACCGCAAAACGGGATTACCGTGGCTGGTCTTCGATTTACCATCGCTGGAGAGTGGTGCACCATGATACTATTCCGTTTCAAATCCATGCACGCATTTCTAAAAGCCGTACGACACTGTTTCGCCATTTCGGACGGATGCTGCACCTTGCACCGTGGATGTTGCACCCTGTAGATATCGATTATTCGGACGGCTATAACTTCTGGCTCGTTTAGAGTTACGGGAGCCATAACCTGTCAAAACGAAGACCTCGATGAGTTCTACGGGTATGACAGCTTTCAGCCATCAACGGATAGATTAATCCCCAAAAAGGACAACCTGAATCTCAATCGGTTCTCGTAAGTTTTTTACCCTTCATTTTTTCGACACGTGGATTTTTACGGGAAAACGGGATTACCGTGGCCCGTCTTCGACTTCCCATCGCTGGAGAGTGGTGTACCATGGTAATGTTCCGTTTTAAATCCATGCACGCATTTCTAAAAGTCATACGGCACTGTTTCGCCATTTCGGACGGATGTTGCACCTTGCATCATGGATATTGCACCCTATAGATATCGATTATTCGGACAGGCATAACTTTTGGCTCGTTCAGAGTTACGGGAGCCATAACCAGTCAAAACGAAGGCCTCGATGAGTTCTATGGCTTTGATAGCTTTCAGCCATCAACGGAATAATTAATGCCCAAAAAGGACATCCCGAATCTCAATCGGGTCTCGTAAGTTTTTTAACCTTCGTTTTTTCGACACGTGGATTTTTACGGCAAAACGGGATTACCGTGGCTGGTCTTCGATTTACCATCGCTGAAGAGTGGTGCACCATGGTACTGTTCCGTTTCAAATCCATGCACGCATTTCTATAAGCCGTACGGCACTGTTTCGCCATTTCGGACGGATGTTGCACCTTGCACCGTGGATGTTGCACCCTGTAGATATCGATTATTCGGACGTCTATAACTTCTGGCTCGTTTAGAGTTACGGGAGCCATAACCTGTCAAAACGAAGGCCTCTATGAGTTCTACGGCTTTGACAGATTTCAGCCGTCAACGGACAGATTAATGCCCAAAAAGGACAACCCGAATCTCAATCGGGTCTCCTAAGTTTTTTACCCTTCGTTTTTTCGACACGTGGATTTTTACGGTAAAACGGGATTACCGTGGCCCGTCTTCGACTTCCCATTGCTAGAGAGTGGTGCACCATGGTACTGTTCCATTTCAAATCCATGCACGCATTTCTAAAAGTCGTACGGCACTGTTTCGCCATTTCGGACGGATGTTGCACCTTGCACCTTGGATGTTGCACCCTGTAGATATCGATTATTCGGACGGCCATAACTTCTGGCTCGTTAAGAGTTACGGGAGCCATAACCTGTCAAAACGAGGGCCTCGATGAGTTCTACGGCTTTGACAGCTTTCAGCCGTCGACGGATAGATTAATGCCCAAAAAGGACAACCCGAATCTCAATCGGGTCTCGTAAGTTTTTTACCCTTCGTTTTTCCGACACGTGGATTTTTACGGTAAAACGGGATTACCGTGGCCCGTCTTCGACTTCCCATCGCTGGAGAGTGGTGCACCATGGTAATGTTCCGTCTTAAATCCATGCACGCGTTTCTAAAAGTCATACGGCACTGTTTCGCCATTTCGGACGGATGTTGCACCTTGCACCGTGGATGTTGCACCCTGTAGATATCGATTATTCGGACGGGCATAACTTCTGGATCGTTTAAAGTTACGAGAGCCGTAACCTGTCAAAACGATGGCCTCGATGAGTTCTATGGCTTTGATAGCTTTCAGCCATCAATGGATATATTAATGCCCAAAAAGGACAACCCAAATCTCAATCGGGTCTCGTAAGTTTTTTACCCTTCGTTTTTTCGACACGTGGATTTTTACGGCAAAACGGGATTACCATGGCTGGTCTTCGATTTACCATCGCTGGAGAATGGTCCACCATGGTACTGTTCAGTTCAAAATCCATGCACGCATTTCTAAAAGCCGAACGGCTGTTTCGCCATTTCGGACGGATGTTGCACCCTGTAGATATCGATTATTCGGACGGCGATAACTTCTGACTCGTTTAGAATTACGGGGGCCATAACCTGTCAAAACGAAGGCCTCGATGGGTTCTACGGCTTTGACATCTTTCAGCCATCAACGGATAGATTAATGCCCAAAAAGGACAACCCGAATCTCAATCGGGTCTCGTAAGTTTTTTACCCTTCGTTTTTTCGACACGTGGATTTTTACTGTAAAACGGGATTACCGTGGCCCGTCTTCGACTTCCCATCGCTGGAGAGTGGTGCACCATGGTAATGTTCCGTTTCAAATTCATGCACGCATTTCTAAAAGTCGTACGGCACTGTTTCGCCATTTCGGACGGACGTTGCACCTTGCAGCGTGGATGTTGCACCCTGTAGATATCAATTATTCGGACGGCCATAACTTCTGGCTCGTTTAGAGTTACGGGAGACATAACCTGTCAAAACGAAGGCCTCGATGAGTTCTACGGCTTTGACAGCTTTCAGCCTTCAACGGATATATTAATGCCCAAAAAGGAAAACCCGAATCTCAATCGGGTCTCGCAAGTTTTTTACCCCTTGTTTTTTCGACACGTTTATTTTTACCGCAAAACGGGATTACCGTGGCTGGTCTTCGATTTACCATCGCTGGAGAGTGGTGCACCATGATATTATTCCATTTCAAATCCATGCACGCATTTCTAAAAGCCGTACGGCACTGTTTCGCCATTTCGGACGGATGCTGCACCTTGCACCGTGGATGTTGCACCCTGTAGATATCGATTATTCGGACGACAATAACTTCTGGCTCGTTTAGAGTTACGGGAGCTATAACCTGTCAAAACGAAGGCCTCGATGAGTACTACGGGTTTGACAGCTTTCAGCCGTCAACGGATAGATTAATGCCCAAAAAGGACAACCTGAATCTCAATCGGGTCTCGTAAGTTTTTTACCCTTCGTTTTTTCGACACGTGGATTTTTACGGTAAAACGGGATTACCGTGGCCCGTCTTCGACTTCCCATCGCTGGAAAGTGGTGTACCATGGTAATGTTCCGTTTTAAATCCATGCATGCATTTCTAAAAGTCATACGGCACTGTTTCGCCATTTCGGACGGATGTTGCACCTTGCATCATGGATATTGCACCTTGTAGATATCGATTATTCGGACGGGCATAACTTCTGGCTCGTTTAGAGTTACGGGAGCCATAACCAGTCAAAACGAAGGCCTCGATGAGTTCTATGGCTTTGACAGCTTTTAGCCATCAACGGAATAATTAATGCCCAAAAAGGACAACCCGAATCTCAATCGGGTCTCGTAAGTTTTTTAACCTTCGTTTTTTCGACACGTGGATTTTTACGGCAAAACGGGATTACCGTGGCTGGTCTTCGATTTACCATCGCTGAAGAGTGGTGCACCATGGTACTGTTCAGTTTCAAATCCATGCACGCATTTCTAAAAGCCGTACGGCACTGTTTCGCCATTTCGGACGGATGTTGCACCTTGCACCGTGGATGTTGCACCCTGTAGATATCGATTATTCGGACAGCTATAACTTCTGGCTCGTTTAGAGTTACGGGAGCCATAACCTGTCAAAACGAAGGCTTCGATGACTTTCAGGTTTTTGACAGCTTTCAACCGTCAACGGATAGATTAATGCCCAAAAAGGACAACCCGAATCTCAATCGGGTCTCGTAAGTTTTTTACCCTTCGTTTTTCCGACACGTGGATTTTTACGGCAAAACGGGATTACCGTGGCTGGTCTTCGATTTACCATCGCTGGAGAGTGGTGCACCATGGTACTGTTCCATTTCAAATCCATCCACGCATTTCTAAAAGCCGTACGACACTATTTCGCCATTTCGGACGGATGTTGCACCTTGCACCGTGGATGTTGCACCCTGTAGATATCGATTATTCGGACGGCTATAACTTCTGGCTCGTTTAGAGTTACGGGAGCCATAACCTGTCAAAACGAAGGCCTCGATGAGTTCTACGGCTTTGACAGCTTTCAGCCATCAACGGATAGATTAATGCCCAAAAAGGACAACCCGAATCTCAATCGGGTCTCGCAAGTTTTTTACCCTTCGTTTTTTCGACACGTGGATTTTTACGGTAAAACGGGATTACCGTGGCCCGTCTTCGACTTCCCATCGCTGGAGAGTGGTGCACCATGGTAATGTTCCGTTTCAAATCCATGCACACATTTCTAAAAGTCATACGGCACTGTTTCGCCATTTCGGACGGATGTTGCACCTTGCACCGTGGATGTTGCACCCTGTCGATAACGATTATTCGGACGGGCATAACTTCTGGCTCGTTTAGAGTTTCGGGAGCAACCTGTCAAAACGAAGGCCTCGATGAGTTCTATGGCTTTGACAGCTTTCAGCCATCAACGGATATATTAATGCCCAAAAAGGACAACCCGACTCTCAATCGGGTCTCGTAAGTTTTTTACCCTTCGTTTTTTCGACACGTGGATTTTTACGGCAAAACGGGATTACCGTGGCTGGTCTTCGATTTACCATCGCTGGAGAGTGGTCCACCATGGTACTGTTCAGTTCAAAAAATCCATGCACGCATTTCTAAAAGCCGTACGGCTGTTTCGCCATTTCGGACGGATGTTGCACCTTGCACCGTGGATGTTGCACCCTGTAGATATCGATTATTCGGACGGGCATAACTTCTGGCTCGTCTAGTGTTACGGGAGCCATAACTTGTCAAAACGAAGGCCTCGATGAGTTCTACGGTTTTGTCAGCTTTCAGCCGTCAACGGATAGATTAATGCCCAAAAAGGACAACCCGAATCTCAATCGGGTCTCGTAAGTTTTTTACCATTCGTTTTTTCGACACGTGGATTTTACGGCAAAACGGGATTACCGTGGCTGGTCTTCGATTTACCATCGCTGGAGAGTGGTGCACCATGGTACTGTTCCATTTCAAATCCATGCACGCATTTCTAAAAGCCGTACGGCACTGTTTTGCCATTTCGGACGGATGTTGCACCTTTCACCGTGGATGTTGCACCCTATAGATATCGATTATTCGGACGGCTGTAACTTCTGGCTCGTTTAGATTTACGGGAGCCATAACCTGTCAAAACGAAGGCCGTGATGAGTTCTACGGTTTTGACAGCAGTCAGCCTTCAACGGATATATTAATGCCCGAAGAGGACAACCCGAATCTCAATCGGGTCTCGTAAGTTTTTTACCCTTCGTTTTTTCGACACGTGGATTTTTACGGCAAAACGGGATTACCGTGGCTGGTCTTCGATTTACCATCGCTGGAGAGTGGTGCACCACGATACTGTTCCGTTTCAAATCCATGCACGCATTTCTAAAAGACGTACGACACTATTTCGCTATTTCGGACGGATGTTGCACCTTGCACCGTGGATGTTGCACCCTGTAGATATCGATTATTCAGACGGCTATAACTTCTGGCTCGTTTAGAGTTACGGGAGCCATAACCTGTCAAAAAGAAGGCCTCGATGAGTTCTACGGCTTTGAGAGCCTTCAGCCGTCAAAGGATAGATTAATGCCCAAAAAGGACAACCCGAATCTAAATCGGGTCTCGTAAGTTTTTTACCCTTCGTTTTTTCGACACGTGGATTTTTACGGTAAAACGGGATTACCGTGGCCCGTCTTCGACTTTCCATCACCGAAAAGTGGTGCACCATGCTACTGTTCCATTTTAAATCTATGCACGCATTTCTAAAAGTCGTACGGCACTGTTTCGCCATTACGGACGGATGTTGCACCTTGCACCGTGGATGTTGCGCCCTGTAGATATCGATTATTCGGACGGGGATAACTTCAGGCTCGTTTAGAGTTACGGGAGGCATAACCCGTTGAAACGAAGGCGTCGATTTGTTCTATGGCTTTGACAGCTTTCAGCCATCAACGGATATATCAATGCCCAAAAAGGACAACCCGAATCTCAATCGGGTCTCGTAAGTTTTTTACCCTTCGTTTTTTCGACACGTGGATTTTTACGGCAAAACGGGATTACCGTGGCTGGTCTTCGATTTACCATCGCTGGAGAGTGGTGCACCTTGGTACTGTTCAGTTTCAAATCCATGCGTGCATTTCTAAAAGCAGTACGGCACTGTTTCGCCATTTCGGACGGATGCTGCACCTTGCACCGTGGATGTTGCACCCTATAGATATCGATTATTCGGACGACAATAACTTCTGGCTCGTTTAGAGTTACGGGAGCTATAACCTGTCAAAACGAAGGCCTCGATGAGTTCTACGGGTTTGACAGCTTTCAACCGTCAACGGATAGATTAATGCCCAAAAAGGACAACCTGAATCTCAATCGGGTCTCGTAAGTTTTTTACCCTTCGTTTTTTCGACACGTGGATTTTTACGGTAAAACGGGATTACCGTGGCCCGTCTTCGACTTCCCATCGCTGGAGAGTGGTGTACCATGGTAATGTTCCGTTTTAAATCCATGCATGCATTTCTAAAAGTCATACGGCACTGTTTCGCCATTTCGGACGGATGTTGCACCTTGCATCATGGATATTGCACCTTGTAGATATCGATTATTCGGACGGGCATAACTTCTGGCTCGTTTAGAGTTACGGGAGCCATAACCAGTCAAAACGAAGGCCTCGATGAGTTCTATGGCTTTGACAGCTTTCAGCCATCAACGGAATAATTAATGCCCAAAAAGGACAACCCGAATCTCAATCGGGTCTCGTAAGTTTTTAACCTTCGTTTTTTCGACACGTGGATTTTTACGGCAAAACGGGATTACCGTGGCTGGTCTTCGATTTAACATCGCTGAAGAGTGGTGCAACATGGCACTGTTCAGTTTCAAATCCATGCACGCATTTCTAAAAGCCGTACGGCACTGTTTCGCCATTTCGGACGGATGTTGCACCTTGCACCGTGGATGTTGCACCCTGTAGATATCGATTATTCGGACGGCTATAACTTCTGGCTCGTTTAGAGTTACGGGAGCCATAACCTGTAAAAACGAAGGCCTCGATGAGTTCCAGGTTTTTGACAGCTTTCAGCCGTCAACGGATAGATTAATGCCCAAAAAGGACAACCCGAATCTCAATCGGGTCCCGTAAGTTTTTTACCCTTCGTTTTTCCGACACGTGGATTTTTACGGCAAAACGGGATTACCGTGGCTGGTCTTCGATTTACCATCGCTGGAGAGTGGTGCACTATGGTACTGTTCCATTTCAAATCCATCCACGCATTTCTAAAAGCCGTACGACACTATTTCGCCATTTCGGACGGATGTTGCACCTTGCACCGTGGATGTTGCACCCTGTAGATATCGATTATTCGGACGGCTATAACTTCTGGCTCGTTTAGAGTTACGGGAGCCATAACCTGTCAAAACGAAGGCCTCGATGAGTTCTACGGCTTTGACAGCTTTCAGCCATCAACGGATAGATTAATGCCCAAAAAGGACAACCCGAATCTCAATCGGGTCTCGCAAGTTTTTTACCCTTCGTTTTTTCGACACGTGGATTTTTACGGTAAAACGGGATTACCGTGGCCCGTCTTCGACTTCCCATCGCTGGAGAGTGGTGCAACATGGTAATGTTCCGTTTCAAATCCATGCACACATTTCTAAAAGTCATACGGCACTGTTTCGCCATTTCGGACGGATGTTGCACCTTGCACTGTGGATGTTGCACCCTGTAGATAACGATTATTCGGACGGGCATAACTTCTGGCTCGTTTAGAGTTTCGGGAGCAACCTGTCAAAACGAAGGCCTCGATGAGTTCTATGGCTTTGACAGCTTTCAGCCATCAACGGATATATTAATGCCCAAAAAGGACAACCCGAATCTCAATCTGGTCTCGTAAGTTTTTTACCCTTCGTTTTTTCGACACGTGGATTTTTATGGCAAAACGGGATTACCGTGGCTGGTCTTCGATTTACCATCGCTGGAGAGTGGTCCACCATGGTACTGTTCAGTTCAAAAAATCCATGCACGCATTTCTAAAAGCCGTACGGCTGTTTCGCCATTTCGGACGGATGTTGCACCTTGCACCGTGGATGTTGCACCCTGTAGATATCGATTATTCGGACGGGCATAACTTCTGGCTCGTATAGTGTTACGGGAGCCATAACTTGTCAAAACGAAGGCCTCGATGAGTTCTACGGTTTTGACAGCTTTCAGCCGTCAACGGATAGATTAATGCCCAAAAAGGACAACCCGAATCTCAATCGGGTCTCGTAAGTTTTTTACCATTCGTTTTTTCGACACGTGGATTTTTACGGCAAAACGGGATTACCGTGGCTGGTCTTCGATTTACCATCGCTGGAGAGTGGTGCACCATGGTACTGTTCCGTTTCAAATCCATGCACGCATTTCTAAAAGCCGTACGACACTGTTTTGCCATTTCGGACGGATGTTGCACCTTGCACCGTGGATGTTGCACCCTGTAGATATCGATTATTCGGACGGCTGTAACTTCTGGCTCGTTTAGACTTACGGGAGCCATAACCTGTCAAAACGAAGGCCGTGATGAGTTCTACGGTTTTGACAGCTTTCAGCCTTCAACGGATATATTAATGCCCGAAGAGGACAACCCGAATCTCAATCGGGTCTCGTAAGTTTTTTACCCTTTGTTTTTTTGACACGTGGATTTTTACGGCAAAACGGGATTAACGTGGCTGGTCTTCGATTTACCATCGCTGGAGAGTGGTGCACCACGATACTGTTCCGTTTCAAATCCATGCACGCATTTCTAAAAGACGTACGACACTATTTCGCTATTTCGGACGGATGTTGCACCTTGCACCGTGGATGTTGCACCCTGTAGATATCGATTATTCAGACGGCTATAACTTCTGGCTCGTTTAGAGTTACGGGAGCCATAACCTGTCAAAATGAAGGCCTCGATGAGTTCTACGGCTTTGAGAGCCTTCAGCCGTCAAAGGATAGATTAATGCCCAAAAAGGACAACCCGAATCTCAATCGGGTCTCGTAAGTTTTTTACCCTTCGTTTTTTCGAGACGTGGATTTTTACGGTAAAACGGGATTACCGTGGCCCGTCTTCGACTTTCCATCACTGAAAAGTGGTGCACCATGGTAGTGTTCCGTTTCAAATCCACGCACGCATTTCTAAAAGTCATACGGCACTGTTTCGCCATTTCGGACGGATGTTGCACCCTGTAGATATCGATTATTCGGACGGGCATAACTTCTGGCTCGTTTAGAGTTTCGGGAGCAACCTGTCAAAACGAAGGCCTCGATGAGTTCTATGGCTTTGACAACATTCAGCCATCGACGGATGCCCAAAAAGGACAACCCGACTCTCAATCGGGTCTCGTTAGTTTTTTACCCTTCGTTTTTTCGACACGTGGATTTTTACGGCAAAACGGGATTACCGAGGCCCGTCTTCGACTTCCCATCGCTGGAGAGTGGTGCACCATGGTATTGTTCCGTTTCAAATTCACGCACGCATTTCTAAAAGTCGTACGGCACTGTTTCGCCATTTCGGACGGACGTTGCACCTTGCACCGTGGATGTTGCACCCTGTAGATATCGATTATTCGGACGGCCATAACTTCTGGCTCGTTTAGAGTTATGGGAGCCATAACCTGTCAAAACGAAGGCCTCGATGAGTTCTACGGCTTTGACAGCTTTCAGCCTTCAACGGATATATTAATGCCCAAAAAGGACAACCCGAATCTCAATCGGGTCTCGCAAGTTTTTTGCCCCTTGTTTTTTCGACACGTGGATTTTTACCGCAAAACGGGATTACCGTGGCTGGTCTTCGATTTACCATCGCTGGAGAGTGGTGCACCATGATACTATTCCGTTTCAAATCCATGCACGCATTTCTAAAAGCCGTACGACACTGTTTCGCCATTTCGGACGGATGCTGCACCTTGCACCGTGGATGTTGCACCCTGTAGATATCGATTATTCGGACGGCTATAACTTCTGGCTCGTTTAGAGTTACGGGAGCCATAACCTGTCAAAACGAAGACCTCGATGAGTTCTACGGGTATGACAGCTTTCAGCCATCAACGGATAGATTAATCCCCAAAAAGGACAACCTGAATCTCAATCGGTTCTCGTAAGTTTTTTACCCTTCATTTTTTCGACACGTGGATTTTTACGGGAAAACGGGATTACCGTGGCCCGTCTTCGACTTCCCATCGCTGGAGAGTGGTGTACCATGGTAATGTTCCGTTTTAAATCCATGCACGCATTTCTAAAAGTCATACGGCACTGTTTCGCCATTTCGGACGGATGTTGCACCTTGCATCATGGATATTGCACCCTATAGATATCGATTATTCGGACAGGCATAACTTTTGGCTCGTTCAGAGTTACGGGAGCCATAACCAGTCAAAACGAAGGCCTCGATGAGTTCTATGGCTTTGATAGCTTTCAGCCATCAACGGAATAATTAATGCCCAAAAAGGACATCCCGAATCTCAATCGGGTCTCGTAAGTTTTTTAACCTTCGTTTTTTCGACACGTGGATTTTTACGGCAAAACGGGATTACCGTGGCTGGTCTTCGATTTACCATCGCTGAAGAGTGGTGCACCATGGTACTGTTCCGTTTCAAATCCATGCACGCATTTCTATAAGCCGTACGGCACTGTTTCGCCATTTCGGACGGATGTTGCACCTTGCACCGTGGATGTTGCACCCTGTAGATATCGATTATTCGGACGTCTATAACTTCTGGCTCGTTTAGAGTTACGGGAGCCATAACCTGTCAAAACGAAGGCCTCTATGAGTTCTACGGCTTTGACAGATTTCAGCCGTCAACGGACAGATTAATGCCCAAAAAGGACAACCCGAATCTCAATCGGGTCTCCTAAGTTTTTTACCCTTCGTTTTTTCGACACGTGGATTTTTACGGTAAAACGGGATTACCGTGGCCCGTCTTCGACTTCCCATTGCTAGAGAGTGGTGCACCATGGTACTGTTCCATTTCAAATCCATGCACGCATTTCTAAAAGTCGTACGGCACTGTTTCGCCATTTCGGACGGATGTTGCACCTTGCACCTTGGATGTTGCACCCTGTAGATATCGATTATTCGGACGGCCATAACTTCTGGCTCGTTAAGAGTTACGGGAGCCATAACCTGTCAAAACGAGGGCCTCGATGAGTTCTACGGCTTTGACAGCTTTCAGCCGTCGACGGATAGATTAATGCCCAAAAAGGACAACCCGAATCTCAATCGGGTCTCGTAAGTTTTTTACCCTTCGTTTTTCCGACACGTGGATTTTTACGGTAAAACGGGATTACCGTGGCCCGTCTTCGAATTCCCATCGCTGGAGAGTGGTGCACCATGGTAATGTTCCGTCTTAAATCCATGCACGCGTTTCTAAAAGTCATACGGCACTGTTTCGCCATTTCGGACGGATGTTGCACCTTGCACCGTGGATGTTGCACCCTGTAGATATCGATTATTCGGACGGGCATAACTTCTGGATCGTTTAAAGTTACGAGAGCCGTAACCTGTCAAAACGATGGCCTCGATGAGTTCTATGGCTTTGATAGCTTTCAGCCATCAATGGATATATTAATGCCCAAAAAGGACAACCCAAATCTCAATCGGGTCTCGTAAGTTTTTTACCCTTCGTTTTTTCGACACGTGGATTTTTACGGCAAAACGGGATTACCATGGCTGGTCTTCGATTTACCATCGCTGGAGAATGGTCCACCATGGTACTGTTCAGTTCAAAATCCATGCACGCATTTCTAAAAGCCGAACGGCTGTTTCGCCATTTCGGACGGATGTTGCACCCTGTAGATATCGATTATTCGGACGGCGATAACTTCTGACTCGTTTAGAATTACGGGGGCCATAACCTGTCAAAACGAAGGCCTCGATGGGTTCTACGGCTTTGACATCTTTCAGCCATCAACGGATAGATTAATGCCCAAAAAGGACAACCCGAATCTCAATCGGGTCTCGTAAGTTTTTTACCCTTCGTTTTTTCGACACGTGGATTTTTACTGTAAAACGGGATTACCGTGGCCCGTCTTCGACTTCCCATCGCTGGAGAGTGGTGCACCATGGTAATGTTCCGTTTCAAATTCATGCACGCATTTCTAAAAGACGTACGGCACTGTTTCGCCATTTCGGACGGACGTTGCACCTTGCAGCGTGGATGTTGCACCCTGTAGATATCAATTATTCGGACGGCCATAACTTCTGGCTCGTTTAGAGTTATGGGAGACATAACCTGTCAAAACGAAGGCCTCGATGAGTTCTACGGCTTTGACAGCTTTCAGCCTTCAACGGATATATTAATGCCCAAAAAGGAAAACCCGAATCTCAATCGGGTCTCGCAAGTTTTTTACCCCTTGTTTTTTCGACACGTTTATTTTTACCGCAAAACGGGATTACCGTGGCTGGTCTTCGATTTACCATCGCTGGAGAGTGGTGCACCATGATATTATTCCATTTCAAATCCATGCACGCATTTCTAAAAGCCGTACGGCACTGTTTCGCCATTTCGGACGGATGCTGCACCTTGCACCGTGGATGTTGCACCCTGTAGATATCGATTATTCGGACGACAATAACTTCTGGCTCGTTTAGAGTTACGGGAGCTATAACCTGTCAAAACGAAGGCCTCGATGAGTACTACGGGTTTGACAGCTTTCAGCCGTCAACGGATAGATTAATGCCCAAAAAGGACAACCTGAATCTCAATCGGGTCTCGTAAGTTTTTTACCCTTCGTTTTTTCGACACGTGGATTTTTACGGTAAAACGGGATTACCGTGGCCCGTCTTCGACTTCCCATCGCTGGAAAGTGGTGTACCATGGTAATGTTCCGTTTTAAATCCATGCATGCATTTCTAAAAGTCATACGGCACTGTTTCGCCATTTCGGACGGATGTTGCACCTTGCATCATGGATATTGCACCTTGTAGATATCGATTATTCGGACGGGCATAACTTCTGGCTCGTTTAGAGTTACGGGAGCCATAACCAGTCAAAACGAAGGCCTCGATGAGTTCTATGGCTTTGACAGCTTTTAGCCATCAACGGAATAATTAATGCCCAAAAAGGACAACCCGAATCTCAATCGGGTCTCGTAAGTTTTTTAACCTTCGTTTTTTCGACACGTGGATTTTTACGGCAAAACGGGATTACCGTGGCTGGTCTTCGATTTACCATCGCTGAAGAGTGGTGCACCATGGTACTGTTCAGTTTCAAATCCATGCACGCATTTCTAAAAGCCGTACGGCACTGTTTCGCCATTTCGGACGGATGTTGCACCTTGCACCGTGGATGTTGCACCCTGTAGATATCGATTATTCGGACAGCTATAACTTCTGGCTCGTTTAGAGTTACGGGAGCCATAACCTGTCAAAACGAAGGCTTCGATGACTTTCAGGTTTTTGACAGCTTTCAACCGTCAACGGATAGATTAATGCCCAAAAAGGACCCGAATCTCAATCGGGTCTCGTAAGTTTTTTACCCTTCGTTTTTCCGACACGTGGATTTTTACGGCAAAACGGGATTACCGTGGCTGGTCTTCGATTTACCATCGCTGGAGAGTGGTGCACCATGGTACTGTTCCATTTCAAATCCATCCACGCATTTCTAAAAGCCGTACGACACTATTTCGCCATTTCGGACGGATGTTGCACCTTGCACCGTGGATGTTGCACCCTGTCGATAACGATTATTCGGACGGGCATAACTTCTGGCTCGTTTAGAGTTTCGGGAGCAACCTGTCAAAACGAAGGCCTCGATGAGTTCTATGGCTTTGACAGCTTTCAGCCATCAACGGATATATTAATGCCCAAAAAGGACAACCCGACTCTCAATCGGGTCTCGTAAGTTTTTTACCCTTCGTTTTTTCGACACGTGGATTTTTACGGCAAAACGGGATTACCGTGGCTGGTCTTCGATTTACCATCGCTGGAGAGTGGTCCACCATGGTACTGTTCAGTTCAAAAAATCCATGCACGCATTTCTAAAAGCCGTACGGCTGTTTCGCCATTTCGGACGGATGTTGCACCTTGCACCGTGGATGTTGCACCCTGTAGATATCGATTATTCGGACGGGCATAACTTCTGGCTCGTCTAGTGTTACGGGAGCCATAACTTGTCAAAACGAAGGCCTCGATGAGTTCTACGGTTTTGTCAGCTTTCAGCCGTCAACGGATAGATTAATGCCCAAAAAGGACAACCCGAATCTCAATCGGGTCTCGTAAGTTTTTTACCATTCGTTTTTTCGACACGTGGATTTTACGGCAAAACGGGATTACCGTGGCTGGTCTTCGATTTACCATCGCTGGAGAGTGGTGCACCATGGTACTGTTCCATTTCAAATCCATGCACGCATTTCTAAAAGCCGTACGGCACTGTTTTGCCATTTCGGACGGATGTTGCACCTTTCACCGTGGATGTTGCACCCTATAGATATCGATTATTCGGACGGCTGTAACTTCTGGCTCGTTTAGATTTACGGGAGCCATAACCTGTCAAAACGAAGGCCGTGATGAGTTCTACGGTTTTGACAGCAGTCAGCCTTCAACGGATATATTAATGCCCGAAGAGGACAACCCGAATCTCAATCGGGTCTCGTAAGTTTTTTACCCTTCGTTTTTTCGACACGTGGATTTTTACGGCAAAACGGGATTACCGTGGCTGGTCTTCGATTTACCATCGCTGGAGAGTGGTGCACCACGATACTGTTCCGTTTCAAATCCATGCACGCATTTCTAAAAGACGTACGACACTATTTCGCTATTTCGGACGGATGTTGCACCTTGCACCGTGGATGTTGCACCCTGTAGATATCGATTATTCAGACGGCTATAACTTCTGGCTCGTTTAGAGTTACGGGAGCCATAACCTGTCAAAAAGAAGGCCTCGATGAGTTCTACGGCTTTGAGAGCCTTCAGCCGTCAAAGGATAGATTAATGCCCAAAAAGGACAACCCGAATCTAAATCGGGTCTCGTAAGTTTTTTACCCTTCGTTTTTTCGACACGTGGATTTTTACGGTAAAACGGGATTACCGTGGCCCGTCTTCGACTTTCCATCACTGAAAAGTGGTGCACCATGCTACTGTTCCATTTTAAATCTATGCACGCATTTCTAAAAGTCGTACGGCACTGTTTCGCCATTACGGACGGATGTTGCACCTTGCACCGTGGATGTTGCGCCCTGTAGATATCGATTATTCGGACGGGGATAACTTCAGGCTCGTTTAGAGTTACGGGAGGCATAACCCGTTGAAACGAAGGCGTCGATTTGTTCTATGGCTTTGACAGCTTTCAGCCATCAACGGATATATCAATGCCCAAAAAGGACAACCCGAATCTCAATCGGGTCTCGTAAGTTTTTTACCCTTCGTTTTTTCGACACGTGGATTTTTACGGCAAAACGGGATTACCGTGGCTGGTCTTCGATTTACCATCGCTGGAGAGTGGTGCACCTTGGTACTGTTCAGTTTCAAATCCATGCGTGCATTTCTAAAAGCAGTACGGCACTGTTTCGCCATTTCGGACGGATGCTGCACCTTGCACCGTGGATGTTGCACCCTATAGATATCGATTATTCGGACGACAATAACTTCTGGCTCGTTTAGAGTTACGGGAGCTATAACCTGTCAAAACGAAGGCCTCGATGAGTTCTACGGGTTTGACAGCTTTCAACCGTCAACGGATAGATTAATGCCCAAAAAGGACAACCTGAATCTCAATCGGGTCTCGTAAGTTTTTTACCCTTCGTTTTTTCGACACGTGGATTTTTACGGTAAAACGGGATTACCGTGGCCCGTCTTCGACTTCCCATCGCTGGAGAGTGGTGTACCATGGTAATGTTCCGTTTTAAATCCATGCATGCATTTCTAAAAGTCATACGGCACTGTTTCGCCATTTCGGACGGATGTTGCACCTTGCATCATGGATATTGCACCTTGTAGATATCGATTATTCGGACGGGCATAACTTCTGGCTCGTTTAGAGTTACGGGAGCCATAACCAGTCAAAACGAAGGCCTCGATGAGTTCTATGGCTTTGACAGCTTTCAGCCATCAACGGAATAATTAATGCCCAAAAAGGACAACCCGAATCTCAATCGGGTCTCGTAAGTTTTTAACCTTCGTTTTTTCGACACGTGGATTTTTACGGCAAAACGGGATTACCGTGGCTGGTCTTCGATTTACCATCGCTGAAGAGTGGTGCACCATGGCACTGTTCAGTTTCAAATCCATGCACGCATTTCTAAAAGCCGTACGGCACTGTTTCGCCATTTCGGACGGATGTTGCACCTTGCACCGTGGATGTTGCACCCTGTAGATATCGATTATTCGGACGGCTATAACTTCTGGCTCGTTTAGAGTTACGGGAGCCATAACCTGTAAAAACGAAGGCCTCGATGAGTTCCAGGTTTTTGACAGCTTTCAGCCGTCAACGGATAGATTAATGCCCAAAAAGGACAACCCGAATCTCAATCGGGTCCCGTAAGTTTTTTACCCTTCGTTTTTCCGACACGTGGATTTTTACGGCAAAACGGGATTACCGTGGCTGGTCTTCGATTTACCATCGCTGGAGAGTGGTGCACCATGGTACTGTTCCATTTCAAATCCATCCACGCATTTCTAAAAGCCGTACGACACTATTTCGCCATTTCGGACGGATGTTGCACCTTGCACCGTGGATGTTGCACCCTGTAGATATCGATTATTCGGACGGCTATAACTTCTGGCTCGTTTAGAGTTACGGGAGCCATAACCTGTCAAAACGAAGGCCTCGATGAGTTCTACGGCTTTGACAGCTTTCAGCCATCAACGGATAGATTAATGCCCAAAAAGGACAACCCGAATCTCAATCGGGTCTCGCAAGTTTTTTACCCTTTGTTTTTTCGACACGTGGATTTTTACGGTAAAACGGGATTACCGTGGCCCGTCTTCGACTTCCCATCGCTGGAGAGTGGTGCAACATGGTAATGTTCCGTTTCAAATCCATGCACACATTTCTAAAAGTCATACGGCACTGTTTCGCCATTTCGGACGGATGTTGCACCTTGCACCGTGGATGTTGCACCCTGTAGATAACGATTATTCGGACGGGCATAACTTCTGGCTCGTTTAGAGTTTCGGGAGCAACCTGTCAAAACGAAGGCCTCGATGAGTTCTATGGCTTTGACAGCTTTCAGCCATCAACGGATATATTAATGCCCAAAAAGGACAACCCGAATCTCAATCTGGTCTCGTAAGTTTTTTACCCTTCGTTTTTTCGACACGTGGATTTTTACGGCAAAACGGGATTACCGTGGCTGGTCTTCGATTTACCATCGCTGGAGAGTGGTCCACCATGGTACTGTTCAGTTCAAAAAATCCATGCACGCATTTCTAAAAGCCGTACGGCTGTTTCGCCATTTCGGACGGATGTTGCACCTTGCACCGTGGATGTTGCACCCTGTAGATATCGATTATTCGGACGGGCATAACTTCTGGCTCGTATAGTGTTACGGGAGCCATAACTTGTCAAAACGAAGGCCTCGATGAGTTCTACGGTTTTGACAGCTTTCAGCCGTCAACGGATAGATTAATGCCCAAAAAGGACAACCCGAATCTCAATCGGGTCTCGTAAGTTTTTTACCATTCGTTTTTTCGACACGTGGATTTTTACGGCAAAACGGGATTACCGTGGCTGGTCTTCGATTTACCATCGCTGGAGAGTGGTGCACCATGGTACTGTTCCGTTTCAAATCCATGCACGCATTTCTAAAAGCCGTACGACACTGTTTTGCCATTTCGGACGGATGTTGCACCTTGCACCGTGGATGTTGCACCCTGTAGATATCGATTATTCGGACGGCTGTAACTTCTGGCTCGTTTAGACTTACGGGAGCCATAACCTGTCAAAACGAAGGCCGTGATGAGTTCTACGGTTTTGACAGCTTTCAGCCTTCAACGGATATATTAATGCCCGAAGAGGACAACCCGAATCTCAATCGGGTCTCGTAAGTTTTTTACCCTTTGTTTTTTTGACACGTGGATTTTTACGGCAAAACGGGATTAACGTGGCTGGTCTTCGATTTACCATCGCTGGAGAGTGGTGCACCACGATACTGTTCCGTTTCAAATCCATGCACGCATTTCTAAAAGACGTACGACACTATTTCGCTATTTCGGACGGATGTTGCACCTTGCACCGTGGATGTTGCACCCTGTAGATATCGATTATTCAGACGGCTATAACTTCTGGCTCGTTTAGAGTTACGGGAGCCATAACCTGTCAAAATGAAGGCCTCGATGAGTTCTACGGCTTTGAGAGCCTTCAGCCGTCAAAGGATAGATTAATGCCCAAAAAGGACAACCCGAATCTCAATCGGGTCTCGTAAGTTTTTTACCCTTCGTTTTTTCGAGACGTGGATTTTTACGGTAAAACGGGATTACCGTGGCCCGTCTTCGACTTTCCATCACTGAAAAGTGGTGCACCATGGTAGTGTTCTGTTTCAAATCCACGCACGCATTTCTAAAAGTCATACGGCACTGTTTCGCCATTTCGGACGGATGTTGCACCCTGTAGATATCGATTATTCGGACGGGCATAACTTCTGGCTCGTTTAGAGTTTCGGGAGCAACCTGTCAAAACGAAGGCCTCGATGAGTTCTATGGCTTTGACAACATTCAGCCATCGACGGATGCCCAAAAAGGACAACCCGACTCTCAATCGGGTCTCGTTAGTTTTTTACCCTTCGTTTTTTCGACACGTGGATTTTTACGGCAAAACGGGATTACCGTGGAAGGTCTTCGATTTACCATCGCTGGAGAGTGGTCCACCATGGTACTGTTCAGTTCAAAAAATCCATGCACGTATTTCTAAAAGCCGTACGGCTGTTTCGCCATTTCGAACGGATGTTGCACCTTGCACCGTGGATGTTGCACCCTGTAGATATCGATTATTCGGAGGCTATAACTTCTGGCTCGTTTAGAGTTACGGGAGCCATAACTTGTCAAAACGAAGGCCTCGATGAGTTCTACGGTTTTGACAGCTTTCAGCCGTCAACGGATAGATTAATGCCCAAAAAGGACAACCCGAATCTCAATCGGGTCTCGTAAGTTTTTTACCATTCGTTTTTTCGAAACGTGGATTTTTACGGCAAAACGGGATTACCGTGGCTGGTCTTCGATTTACCATCGCTGGAGAGTGGTGCACCATGGTACTGTTCCGTTTCAAATCCATGCACGCATTTCTAAAAGCCGTACGGCACTGTTTTGCCATTTCGGACGGATGTTGCACCTTGCACCGTGGATGTTGCACCCTGTAGATATCGATTATTCGGACGGCTGTAACTTCTGGCTCGTTTAGATTTACGGGAGCCATAACCTGTCAAAACGAAGGCCGCGATGAGTTCTAGGGTTTTGACAGCTTTCAGCCTTCAACGGATTTATTAATGCCCAAAGAGGACAACCCGAATCTCAATCGGGTCTCGTAAGTTTTTGACCCTTCGTTTTTTCGACACGTGAATTTTTACGGCAAAACGGGATTACCGTGGCTGGTCTTCGATTTACCATCGCTGGAGAGTGGTGCACCACGATACTGTTCCATTTCAAATCCATGCACGCATTTCTAAAAGACGTACGACACTATTTCGCCATTTCGGACGGATGTTGCACCTTGCACCGTGGATGTTGCACCCTGTAGATATCGACTATTCGGACGGCTATAACTTCTGGCTCGTTTAGAGTTACGGGAGCCATAACCCGTCAAAACGAAGGCCTCGATGAGTTCTACGGCTTTGAGAGCCTTTAGCCGTCATAGGATAAATTAATACCCAAAAAGGACAACTCGAATCTCAATCGGGTCTCGTAAGTTTTTTACCCTTCGTTTTTTCGACACGTGCATTTTTACGGTAAAACGGGATTACCGTGGCCCGTCTTCGACTTCCCATCGCTGAAGAGTGGTGCACCATGGTACTGTTCCATTTTAAATCTATGCACGCATTTCTAAAAGTCGTACGGCACTGTTTCTCCATTACGGACGGATGTTGCACCTTGCACCGTGGATGTTGCGCCCTGTAGATATCGATTATTCGGACGGCTATAACTTCTGGCTCGTTTAGAGTTACGGGAGCCATAACCCGTCAAAACGAAGGCCTTGATGAGATCTATGGCTTTGACAGCTTTCAGCCATCAACAGATATATTAATGCCCAAAATGGACAATCCGAATCTCAATCGGGTCTCGTAAGTTTTTTACTCTTCGTTTTTTCGGCAAAACGGGATTACCGTGGCTGGTCTTCGATTTACCATCGCTGGAGAGTGGTGCACCTTGGTACTGTTCAGTTTCAAATCCATGCATGCATTTCTAAAAGCAGTACGGCACTGTTTCCCCATTTCGGACGGATGTTGCACCTTGCACCGTAGATGTTGCACCCTGTAGATATCGATTATTCGGACGGCTATAACTTCTGGCTCGTTTAGAGTTACGGGAGCCATAACCTATCAAAACGAAGGCCTCGATGAGTTCTACGGCTTTGAAAGCTTTCAGCCGTCAACGGATAGATTAATGCCGAAAAAGGACAACCCGAATCTCAATCGGGTCTCGTAAGTTTTTTACCCTTCGTTTTTTCGGCACGTGGATTTTTACGGCAAAACGGGATTACCGTGGTTGGTCTTCGATTTACCATCGCTGGAGAGTGGTGCACCATGGTACTATTCAGTTTCTAATCCATGCACGCATTTCTAAAAGCCGTACGGCACTGTTTCGCCATTTCGGACGGATGTTGCACCTTGCACCGTAGATGTTGCACCCTGTAGATATCGATTATTCGGACGGGCCTAACTTCTGGCTCGTTTAGAGTTACGGGAGACATAACCTGTCAAAACGAAGGCCTCGTTGAGTTCTATGGATTACGTAGCTTTCATGCATCAACGGATACATTAATGCCCAAAAAGGACAGCCCGAATCTCAATCGGGTCTCGTAGGTTTTTTAACCTTCGTTTTTTCGACACGTTGATTTTTACGGCAAAACGGGATTACCGTGGCTGGTCTTCGATTTACCATCGTTGGAGAGTTGTGCACCATGGTACTGTTCAGTTTCAAATCCATGAACGCATTTCTAAAAGCCGTACGGCACAGTTTCGCCATTTCGGACGGATGTTGCACCTTGCACCGTGGATGTTGCACCGTGTAGATATCGATTATTCGGACGGCTATAACTTCTGGCTCGTTTAGAGTTACGGGAGCCATAACCTGTCAAAACGAAGGGCTCGATGAGTTCTACGGTTTTGACAGCTTTCAGCCGTCAACGGATAGATTAATGCCCGAAAAGGACAACCCGAATATCAATCGGGGCTCGTAAGTTTTTTACCCTTCGTTTTTCGACACGTGGATTTTTACGGCAAAACGGGATTACCGTGGCTGGTCTTCGATTTACCATCGCAGGAGAGTGGTGCACCATGGTACTATTCCGTTTCAAACCCATGCACGCATTTCTAAAAGTCGTACGGCACTGTTTCGCCATTTCGGATGGATGTTGCACCTTGCACCGTGGATGTTGCACCCTGTAGATATCGATTATTCGGACGACCATAACTTCTGGCTCGTTAAGAGTTACGGGAGCCATAACCTGTCAAAACGAAGGCCTCGATGAGTTCTACGGTTTTGACAGCTTTCAGCCATCAACAGATAGATTAATGCCCAAAAAGGACAACCCGAATCGCAATCAGGTCTCGTAAGTTTTTTACCCTTCGTTTTTTCGACACGTGGATTTTTACGGTAAAATGGGATTACCGTGGCCCGTCTTCGACTTCCTATCGCTGGAGAGTGGTGCACAATGGTAATGTTCCGTTTCAAATCCATGCATGCATTTCTAAAAGTCGTAAGGCACTATTTCGCCATTTCGGACGGACGTTGCACCTTGCACCGTGGATGTTGCACCCTGTAAATATCGATTATTCGGACGGCCATAACTTCTGGCTCGTTTAGAGTTACGGGAGCCATAACCTGTCAAAACCAAGGCTTCGATGAGTTCTACGGCTTTGACAGCTTTCAGCCTTCAACGGATATATTAATGCCCAAAAAGGACAACCCGAATCTCAATCGGGTCTCGTAAGTTTTTTACCCTTCGTTTTTTCGACACGTGGATTTTTACGGCAAAACGGGATTACCGTGGCTGGTCTTCGATTTACCATCGCTGGAGAGTGGTGCACCATGATACTGTTCCCTTTCAAATCCATGCACGCATTTCTAAAAGCTGTACGGCACTGTTTCGCCATTTCGGACGGATGTTGCACCTTGCACCGTGGATGTTGCACCCTATAGATATCGATTATTCGGACGGCTATAACTTTTGGCTCGTTTAGAGTTACGGGAGCCATAACCTGTCAAAACGAAGGCCTCGATGAGTTCTACGGCTTTGACAGCTTTCAGCCGTCAACGGATATATTAATGCCCAAAAAGGACAACCCGAATCTCGAAAGTTTTTTACCCTTCGTTTTTTCGACACGTGGATTTTTACGGCAAAACGGGATTACCGTGGCTGGTCTTCGATTTACCATCGCTGGAGAGTGGTCCACCATGGTACTGTTCAATTCAAAAAATCCATGCACGCATTTCTAAAAGCCGTACGGCTGTTTCGCCATTTCGGACGGATGTTGCACCTTGCACCGTGGATGTTGCACCCTGTAGATATCGATTATTCGGACGGCTATAACTTCTGGCTCGTTTAGAGTCACGGGAGCCATAACTTGTCAAAACGAAGGCCTCGATGAGTTCTACGGTTTTGACAGCTTTCAGCCGTCAACGGATAGATTAATGCCCAAAAAGGACAACCCGAATCTCAATCGGGTCTCGTAAGTTTTTTACCCTTCGTTTTTTCGACACGTGGATTTTTACGGCAAAACGGGTTTACCATGGCTGGTCTTCGATTTACCATCGCTGGAGAGTGGTGCACCATGGTACTGTTCCGTTTCGAATCCATGCACGCATTTCTGAAAGCCATACGGCACTGTTTTGCCATTTCGGACGGATGTTGCACCGTGCACCGTGGATGTTGCACCCTGTAGATATCGATTATTCGGACGGCTGTAACTTCTGGCTCGTTTAGAGTTACGAGAGCCATAACCTGTCAAAACGAAGGCCTCGATGAGTTCTACGGCTTTGACAGCTTTCAGCCTTCAACGGATATATTAATGCCCAAAAAGGACAACCCGGATCTCAATCGGGTCTCGTAAGTTTTTTACCCTTCGTTTTTTCGACACGTGAATTTTTACGGCAAAACGGGATTACCGTGGCTGGTTTTCGATTTACCATCGCTGGAGGGTGGTCCACCATGGTACTGTTCATTTCAAAAAATCCATGCACGCATTTCTAAAAGCCGTACGGCTGTTTCGCCATTTCGAACGGATGTTGCACCTTGCACCGTGGATGTTGCACCCTGTAGATATCGATTATTCGGACGGCTATAACTTCTGGCTCGTTTAGAGTTACGGGAGCCATAACCTTTCAAAACGAAGGCCTCGATTAGTTCTACGGCTTTGAGAGCTTTCAGTCGTCAAAGGATAGATTAATGCCCAAAAAGGACAACCCAAATCTCAATCGGGTCTCGTAAATTTTTTACCCATCGTTTTTTCGACACGTGGATTTTTACGGTAAAACGGGATTACCGTGGCCCGTCTTCGACTTCCCATCGCTGGAGAGTGGTACACCATGGTAATGTTCCGTTTTAAATCCATGCACGCATTTCTAAAAGTCATACGGCACTGTTTCGCCATATCGGACGAATGTTGCACCTTGCACCGTGGATGTTGCACCCTGTAGATATCGATTATTCGGACGGGCATAACTTCTGCCTCGTTTAGAGTTACGAGAGCCATAACCTGTCAAAACGAAGGCCTCGATGAGTTCTATGGCTTTGACAGCTTTCAGCCATCAACGGATATATTAATGCCCAAAAAGGACAACCCGAATCTCAATCGGGTCTCGTAAGTTTTTTACCCTTCGTTTTTTCGACACGTGGATTTTTACGGTAAAACGGGATTACCGTGGCTGGTCTAAGATTTACCATCGCTGGAGAGTGGTGCACCTTGGTACTGTTCAGATTCAAATCCATGCACGCATTTCTAAAAGCCGTACGGCACTGTTTCGCCATTTCGGACAGATGTTGCACCTTGCACCGTGGATGTTGCACCCTGTAGATATCGATTATTCGGACGGCTATAACTTCTAGCTCGTTTAGATTTACGGGAGCCATAACCTATCAAAACGAAGGCGTCGATGAGTTCTATGGCTTTGACAGCTTTCAGCCATCAACGGATATATTAATGCCCAAAAAGGACAACCCGAATCTCAATCGGGGCTCGTAAGTTTTTTACCCTTCGTTTTTCGACACGTGGATTTTTACGGCAAAACGGGATTACCGTGGCTGGTCTTCGATTTACCATCGCTGGAGAGTGGTCCACCATGGTACGTATTAGTTTCAAATCCATGCACGCATTTCTAAAAGCCGTACGGCACTGTTTCGCCATTTCGGACGGATGTTGCACCTTGCACCGTGGATGTTGCACCCTGTAGATATCGATTATTTGGACGGCTATAACTTCTAGCTCGTTTAGAGTTACGGGAGCCATAACCTATCAAAACGAAGGGCTCGATGAGTTCTACGGTTTTGACAGCTTTCAGCCGTCAACGGATAGATTAATGCCCGAAAAGGACAACCCGAATCTCAATCGGGGCTCGTAAGTTTTTTACCCTTCGTTTTTCGACACGTGGATTTTTACGGCAAAACGGGATTACCGTGGCTGGTCTTCGATTTACCATCACTGGAGAGTGGTGCACCATGGTACTGTTCCGTTTCAAATCCATGCACGCATTTCTAAAAGTCGAACGACACTGTTTCGCCATTTCGGACGGATGTTGCACCTTGCACCGTGGATGTTGCACCCTGTAGATATCGATTATTCGGACGGCCATAACTTCTGGCTCGTTAAGAGTTACGGGAGCCATAACCTGTCAAAACGAAGGCCTCGATAAGTTCTACGGCTTTGATGGCTTTCAGCCATCAACGGATAGATTAATGCCCAAAAAGGACAACCCGAATCTCAATCGGGTCTCGTAAGTTTTTTACCCTTCGTTTTTTCGACACGTGGATTTTTACGGTAAAATGGGATTACCGTGGCCCGTCTTCGACTTCCTATCGCTGGAGAGTGGTGCACCACGGTAATGTTCCGTTTCAAATCCATGCATGCATTTCTAAAAGTCGTACGACACTATTTCGTCATTTCGGACGGACGTTGCACCTTGCACCGTGGATGTTGCACCCTGTAAATATCGATTATTCGGACGGCCATAACTTCTGGCTCGTTTAGAGTTACGGGAGTCATAACCTGTCAAAACGAAGGCCTCGATGAGTTCTACGGCTTTGACAGCTTTCAGCCTTCAACGGATATATTAATGCCCAAAAAAGGACAACCCGAATCTCAATCGGGTCTCGTAAGTTTTTTACCCTTCATTTTTTCGACACGTGGATTTTTACGGCAAAACGGGATTACTTTGGCTAGTCTTCGATTTACCATCGCTGGAGAGTGGTGCACCACGATACTGTTCCGTTTCAAATCCATGCATGCATTTCTAAAAGCCGTACGGCACTGTTTCGCCATTTCGGACGGATGTTGCACCTTGCACCGTGGATGTTGCACCCTGTAGATATCGATTATTCGGATGGCTATAACTTCTGGCTCATTTAGAGTTACGGGAGCCATAATCTGTCAAAACGAAGGCCTCGATGAGTTCTACGGATTTGACTGCTTTCAGCCGTCAACGGATAGATTAATGCCCAAAAAGGACAACCTGAATCTCAATCGGGTCTCGTAAGTTTTTTACCCTTCGTTTTTTCGACACGTGGATTTTTACTGTAAAACGGGATTACCGTGGCCCATCTTCGACTTCCCATCGCTGGACAGTGTTGCACCATGGTCATGTTCCGTTTCAAATCCATGCACGCATTTCTAAAAGTCATACGGCACTGTTTCGCCATTTCGGACGGATGTTGCACCTTGCACCGTGGATGTTGCACCCAGTAGATATCGATTATTCGGACGGGCATAACTTCTGGCTCGTTTAGAGTTTCGAGAGCCATAACCTGTCAAAACGAAGGCCTCGATGAGTTCTATGGCTTTGACAGCTTTCAGCCATCAACGGATATATTAATGCCCAAAAAGGACAACCCGAATCTCAATCGGGTCTCGTAAGTTTTTTACCCTTCGTTTTTTCGACACGTGGATTTTTACGGCGAAACGGGATTACCGTGGCTGGTCTTCGATTTACCATCGCTGGAGAGTGGTCCACCATGGTACTGTTCAGTTCAAAAAATCCATGCACGCATTTCTAAAAGCCGTACGGCTGTTTCGCCATTTCGGACGGATGTTGCACCTTGCACCGTGGATGTTGCACCCTGTAGATATCGATTATTCGGACGGCTATAACTTCTGGCTCGTTTAGAGTTACGGCAGCCATAACTTGTCAAAACGAAGGTCTCGATGAGTTCTGCGGTTTTGACAGCTTTCAGCCGTCAACGGATAGATTAATGCCCAAAAAGGACAACCCGAATCTCAATCGGGTCTCGTAAGTTTTTTACCCTCCATTTTTTCGACACGTGGATTTTTACGGCAAAACGGGTTTACCGTGGCTGGTCTTCGATTTACCATCGCTGGAGAGTGGTGCACCATGGTACTGTTCCGTTTCAAATCCATGCACGCATTTCTAAAAGCCGTACGGCACTGTTTTGCCATTTCGGACGGATATTGCACCTTGCACCGTGGATGTTGCACCCTGTAGATATCGATTATTCGGACGACTGTAACTTCTGGCTCGTTTAGAGTTACGGGAGCCATAACCTGTCAAAACGAAGGCCTCGATGAGTTCTACGGCTTTGACAGCTTTCAGCCTTCAACGGATATATTAATGCCCAAAAAGGACAACCCGAATCTCAATCGGGTCTCGTAAGTTTTTTACCCTTTGTTTTTTCTACACGTGGATTTTTACGGCAAAACGGGATTACCGTGGCTGGTCTTCGATTTACCATCGCTGGAGAGTGGTGCACCACTATACTGTTCCGTTTCAAATCCATGCACGTATTTCTAAAAGCCGTACGACACTGTTTCGCCATTTCGGACGGATGTTGCACCTTGCACCGTGGATGTTGCACCCTGTAGATATCGATTATTCGGACGGCTATGACTTCTGGCTCGTTTAGAGTTACGGGAGCCAGAATCTGTCAAAACGAAGGCCTCGATTAGTTCTACAGCTTTGAGAGCTTTCAGCCGTCAAAGGATAGATTAATGCCCAAAAAGGACAACCCGAATCTCAATCGGGTCTCGTAAATTTTTTACCCTTCGTTTTTTCGACACGTGGATTTTTACGGTAAAACGGGATTACCGTGGCCCGTCTTCGACTTCCCATCACTGCTGAGTGGTACACCATGGTAATGTTCCGTTTTAAATCCATGCACGCATTTCTAAAAGTCATACGGCGCTGTTTCGCCATTTCGGACGGATGTTGCACCTTGCACCGTTGATGTTGCACCCTGTAGATATCGATTATTCGGACGGGCATAACTTCTGGCTCGTTTAGAGTTACGAGAGCCATAACCTGTCAAAATGAAGGCCTCGATGAGTTCTATGGCTTTGACAGCTTTCAGCCATCAACGGATATATTAGTGCCCAAAAAGGACAACCCGAATCTCAATCGGGTCTCGTAAGTTTTTTACCCTTCGTTTTTTCGACACGTGGATTTTTACGGCAAAAAGGGATTACCGTGGCTGGTCTTCGATTTACCATCGCTGGAGAGTGGTGCACCTTGGTACTGTTCAGTTTCAAATCCATGCACGCATTTCTAAAAGCCGTACGGCACTGTTTCGCCATTTCGGACGGATGTTGCACTTTGCACCATGGATGTTGCACCCTGTAGATATCGATTATTCGGACGGCTATAACTTCTAGCTCGTTTAGAGTTACGGGAGCCATAACCTGTCAAAACGAAGGCCTCGATGAGTTCTACGGCTTTGACAGCTTTCAGCTGTCAACAGATAGATTAATGCCGAAAAAGGACAACCCGAATCTCAATCGGGTCTCGTAAGTTTTTTACCCTTCGTTTTTTCGACACGTGGATTTTTACGGCAAAACGGGATTACCGTTGCTGGTCTTCGATTTACCATCGCTGGAGAGTGGTGCACCATGGTACTGTTCGGTTTCAAATCCATGCACGCATTTCTAAAAGCCGTACGACACTGTTTCGCCATTTCGGACGGATGTTGCACCTTGCACCGTGGATGTTGCACCCTGTAGATATCGATTATTCGGACGGGCATTACTTCTGGCTCGTTTAGAGTTACGGGAGCCATAACCTGTCCAAACGAAGGCCTCGATGAGTTCTATGGCTTTGGGAGCTTTCAGCCATCAACGGATACATTAATGCCCAAAGAGGACAACCCGAATCTCAATCGGGTCTCGTAAGTTTTTTAACCTTCGTTTTTTCGACACGTTGATTTTTACGGCAAAACGGGATTATCGTGGCTGGTCTTCGATTTACCATCGCTGGAGAGTGGTGCACCATGGTACTGTTCAGTTTCAAATCCATGCACGTGTTATCCCGCTTTTTGGCAAAGCCGCGATACCAAAAGATTGATCGAAAGCGAAGGACAGTTTGCCTCAGAGGTTGATCATACTTCCGTTCGCCATGGATATCACTGAATTTTATCCGAGTCCAGATTGAGCTACAATTGATAGGGCACGACAAGAGAGACCACAGGAGTCGGCATTTCAAATTTCAAGTCAATCTAAGGTCGTATGCTCAAGTTATGATGGATTCAAGTTGAGAGAAATGAACCTTGCTCGGTTCGAATCCATCACCTCGAATCCATCCGGAACCTTCCCTAGTTCGAACCCATCACCTCGATTCAAGTACGGCACTGTTTCGCCATTTCGGACGGATGTTGCACCTTGCACCGTGGATGTTGCACCCTGTAGATATCGATTATTCGGACGGCTATATCTTCTGGCTCGTTTAGAGTTACGGGAGCCATAACCTGTCAAAACGAAGGCCTCGATGAGTTCAACGGTTTTGACGGCTTTCAGCCGTCAACGGATAGATTAATGCCCGAAAAGGACAACCCGAATCTCAATCGGGGCTCGTAAGTTTTTTACCCTTCGTTTTTTCGAAAAGTGGATTTTTACGGCAAAACGGGATAACCGTGGCTGGTCTTCGATTTACCATCGCTGGAGAGTGGTGCACCACGGTGCTGTTCCGTTTCAAATCCATGCACGCATTTCTAAAATCCGTACGGCACTGTTTCGCCATTTCGGACGGATGTTGCACCTTGCACCGTGGATGTTGCACCCTGTAGATATCGATTATTCGGACGGCTATAACTTCTGGCTCGTTTAGAGTTACGGGACCCATAACCTGTCAAAACGAAGGCCTCGATGAGTTCTACGGCTTTGACAGCTTTCATCCATCAACGGATAGATTAATGCCCAAAAAGGACAACCCGCATCTCAATCGGGTCTCGTAAGTTTTTTACCCTTCGTTTTTTCGACACGTGGATTTTTATGGAAAAACGGGACTACCATGGCTGGTCTTCGATTTACCATCGCTGGAGAGTTGTGCACCACGGTACTGTTCCGTTTCAAATCCATGCACGCATTTCTAAAAGCCGTACGGCACTGTTTCGCCATTTCGGACGGATGTTGCACCTTGCACCGTGGATGTTGTACCCTGTAGATATCGATTGTTCGGACGGGCATAACTTCTAGCTCGTTTAGAGTTACGGGAGCCATAACCTGTAAAAACGAAGGCCTCGATGAGTTCTATGGCTTTGACAGCTTTCAGTCATCAACGGATATATTAATGCCCAAAAAGGACAACCCGAATCTCAATCGGGTCTCGTAAGTTTTTTACCCTTCGTTTTTTCGACACGTGGATTTTTACGGCAAAACGGGATTACCGTGGCTGGTCTTCGATTTACCATCGCTGGAGAGTGGTGCACCATGGTACTGTTCAGTTTCAAATCCATGCACGCATTTCTAAAAGCCGTACGGCTGTTTCGTCATTTCGGACGGATGTTGCACCTTGCACCGTGGATGTTGCACCCTGTAGATATCGATTATTCGGACGGCTATAACTTCTGGCTCGTTTAGAGTTACGGAAGCCATAACTTGTCAAAACGAAGGCCTCGATGAGTTCTACAGTTTTGACAGCTTTCAGCCGTCAACGGATAGATTAATGCCCAAAAAGGACAACCCAAATCACAATCGGGTCTCGTAAGTTTTTTACCCTTCGTTTTTTCGACACGTGGATTTTTACGGAAAAACGGGACTACCGTGGCTGGTCTTCGATTTACCATCGCTGGAGAGTGGTGCACCATGGTACTGTTCCGTTTCAAATCCATGCACGCATTTCTAAAAGCCGTACGACACTGTTTCGCCATTTTGGACGGATGTTGCACCTTGCACCGTGGATGTTGTACCCTGTAGATATCGATTATTCGGACGGCTAGAACTTCTGGCTCGTTTAGAGTTACGAGAGCCATAACCTGTCAAAACGAAGGCCTCGATGAGTTCTATGGCTTTGACAGCTTTCAGTCATCAACGGATATATTAATGCCCAAAAAGGACAACCCGAATCTCAATCGGGTCTCGTAAGTTTTTTACCCTTCGTTTTTTCGACACGTGGATTTTTACGGCAAAACGGGATTACCATGGCTGGTCTTCGATTTACCATCGCTGGAGAGTGGTGCACCATGGTACTGTTCCGTTTCAAATCCATGCATGCATTTCTAAAAGTCGTACGGCACTGTGTCGCCATTTCGGACGGATGTTGCACCTTGCACCGTTGATGTTGCACCCTGTAGATATCGATTATTCGGACGGCCATAACTTCTGGCTCGTTTAGAGTTTCGGAAACCATAACCTGTCAAAACGAAGGCCTCGATGAGTTCTATGGCTTTGACAGCTTTCAGCCGCCAACGGATAGATTAATGCCCGAAAAGGACAACCCGAATCTCAATCGGGGCTCGTAAGTTTTTTACCCTTCGTTTTTCGACACGTGGATTTTTACGGCAAAACGGGATTACCGTGGCTGGTCTTCGATTTGCCATCACTGGAGAGTGGTGCACCATGGTACTGTTCCGTTTCAAATCCATGCACGCATTTCTAAAAGTCGAACGACACTGTTTCGCCATTTCGGACGGATGTTGCACCTTGCACCGTGGATGTTGCACCCTGTAGATATCGATTATTCGGACGGCCATAACTTCTGGCTCGTTAAGAGTTACGGGAGCCATAACCTGTCAAAACGAAGGCCTCGATAAGTTCTACGGCTTTGATGGCTTTCAGCCATCAACGGATAGATTAATGCCCAAAAAGGACAACCCGAATCTCAATCGGGTCTCGTAAGTTTTTTACCCTTCGTTTTTTCGACACGTGGATTTTTACGGTAAAATGGGATTACCGTGGCCCGTCTTCGACTTCCTATCGCTGGAGAGTGGTGCACCACGGTAATGTTCCGTTTCAAATCCATGCATGCATTTCTAAAAGTCGTACGACACTATTTCGTCATTTCGGACGGACGTTGCACCTTGCACCGTGGATGTTGCACCCTGTAAATATCGATTATTCGGACGGCCATAACTTCTGGCTCGTTTAGAGTTACGGGAGTCATAACCTGTCAAAAAGAAGGCCTCGATGAGTTCTACGGCTTTGACAGCTTTCAGCCTTCAACGGATATATTAATGCCCAAAAAAGGACAACCCGAATCTCAATCGGGTCTCGTAAGTTTTTTACCCTTCATTTTTTCGACACGTGGATTTTTACGGCAAAACGGGATTACTTTGGCTAGTCTTCGATTTACCATCGCTGGAGAGTGGTGCACCACGATACTGTTCCGTTTCAAATCCATGCATGCATTTCTAAAAGCCGTACGGCACTGTTTCGCCATTTCGGACGGATGTTGCACCTTGCACCGTGGATGTTGCACCCTGTAGATATCGATTATTCGGATGGCTATAACTTCTGGCTCATTTAGAGTTACGGGAGCCATAACCTGTCAAAACGAAGGCCTCGATGAGTTCTACGGATTTGACTGCTTTCAGCCGTCAACGGATAGATTAATGCCCAAAAAGGACAACCTGAATCTCAATCGGGTCTCGTAAGTTTTTTACCCTTCGTTTTTTCGACACGTGGATTTTTACTGTAAAACGGGATTACCGTGGCCCATCTTCGACTTCCCATCGCTGGACAGTGTTGCACCATGGTAATGTTCCGTTTCAAATCCATGCACGCATTTCTAAAAGTCATACGGCACTGTTTCGCCATTTCGGACGGATGTTGCACCTTGCACCGTGGATGTTGCACCCAGTAGATATCGATTATTCGGACGGGCATAACTTCTGGCTCGTTTAGAGTTTCGAGAGCCATAACCTGTCAAAACGAAGGCCTCGATGAGTTCTATGGCTTTGACAGCTTTCAGCCATCAACGGATATATTAATGCCCAAAAAGGACAACCCGAATCTCAATCGGGTCTCGTAAGTTTTTTACCCTTCGTTTTTTCGACACGTGGATTTTTACGGCGAAACGGGATTACCGTGGCTGGTCTTCGATTTACCATCGCTGGAGAGTGGTCCACCATGGTACTGTTCAGTTCAAAAAATCCATGCACGCATTTCTAAAAGCCGTACGGCTGTTTCGCCATTTCGGACGGATGTTGCACCTTGCACCGTGGATGTTGCACCCTGTAGATATCGATTATTCGGACGGCTATAACTTCTGGCTCGTTTAGAGTTACGGCAGCCATAACTTGTCAAAACGAAGGTCTCGATGAGTTCTGCGGTTTTGACAGCTTTCAGCCGTCAACGGATAGATTAATGCCCAAAAAGGACAACCCGAATCTCAATCGGGTCTCGTAAGTTTTTTACCCTCCATTTTTTCGACACGTGGATTTTTACGGCAAAACGGGTTTACCGTGGCTGGTCTTCGATTTACCATCGCTGGAGAGTGGTGCACCATGGTACTGTTCCGTTTCAAATCCATGCACGCATTTCTAAAAGCCGTACGGCACTGTTTTGCCATTTCGGACGGATATTGCACCTTGCACCGTGGATGTTGCACCCTGTAGATATCGATTATTCGGACGACTGTAACTTCTGGCTCGTTTAGAGTTACGGGAGCCATAACCTGTCAAAACGAAGGCCTCGATGAGTTCTACGGCTTTGACAGCTTTCAGCCTTCAACGGATATATTAATGCCCAAAAAGGACAACCCGAATCTCAATCGGGTCTCGTAAGTTTTTTACCCTTTGTTTTTTCTAGACGTGGATTTTTACGGCAAAACGGGATTACCGTGGCTGGTCTTCGATTTACCATCGCTGGAGAGTGGTGCACCACTATACTGTTCCGTTTCAAATCCATGCACGTATTTCTAAAAGCCGTACGACACTGTTTCGCCATTTCGGACGGATGTTGCACCTTGCACCGTGGATGTTGCACCCTGTAGATATCGATTATTCGGACGGCTATGACTTCTGGCTCGTTTAGAGTTACGGGAGCCAGAATCTGTCAAAACGAAGGCCTCGATTAGTTCTACAGCTTTGAGAGCTTTCAGCCGTCAAAGGATAGATTAATGCCCAAAAAGGACAACCCGAATCTCAATCGGGTCTCGTAAATTTTTTACCCTTCGTTTTTTCGACACGTGGATTTTTACGGTAAAACGGGATTACCGTGGCCCGTCTTCGACTTCCCATCACTGCAGAGTGGTACACCATGGTAATGTTCCGTTTTAAATCCATGCACGCATTTCTAAAAGTCATACGGCGCTGTTTCGCCATTTCGGACGGATGTTGCACCTTGCACCGTTGATGTTGCACCCTGTAGATATCGATTATTCGGACGGGCATAACTTCTGGCTCGTTTAGAGTTACGAGAGCCATAACCTGTCAAAATGAAGGCCTCGATGAGTTCTATGGCTTTGACAGCTTTCAGCCATCAACGGATATATTAGTGCCCAAAAAGGACAACCCGAATCTCAATCGGGTCTCGTAAGTTTTTTACCCTTCGTTTTTTCGACACGTGGATTTTTACGGCAAAAAGGGATTACCGTGGCTGGTCTTCGATTTACCATCGCTGGAGAGTGGTGCACCTTGGTACTGTTCAGTTTCAAATCCATGCACGCATTTCTAAAAGCCGTACGGCACTGTTTCGCCATTTCGGACGGATGTTGCACTTTGCACCATGGATGTTGCACCCTGTAGATATCGATTATTCGGACGGCTATAACTTCTAGCTCGTTTAGAGTTACGGGAGCCATAACCTGTCAAAACGAAGGCCTCGATGAGTTCTACGGCTTTGACAGCTTTCAGCTGTCAACAGATAGATTAATGCCGAAAAAGGACAACCCGAATCTCAATCGGGTCTCGTAAGTTTTTTACCCTTCGTTTTTTCGACACGTGGATTTTTACGGCAAAACGGGATTACCGTTGCTGGTCTTCGATTTACCATCGCTGGAGAGTGGTGCACCATGGTACTGTTCGGTTTCAAATCCATGCACGCATTTCTAAAAGCCGTACGACACTGTTTCGCCATTTCGGACGGATGTTGCACCTTGCACCGTGGATGTTGCACCCTGTAGATATCGATTATTCGGACGGGCATTACTTCTGGCTCGTTTAGAGTTACGGGAGCCATAACCTGTCCAAACGAAGGCCTCGATGAGTTCTATGGCTTTGGGAGCTTTCAGCCATCAACGGATACATTAATGCCCAAAGAGGACAACCCGAATCTCAATCGGGTCTCGTAAGTTTTTTAACCTTCGTTTTTTCGACACGTTGATTTTTACGGCAAAACGGGATTATCGTGGCTGGTCTTCGATTTACCATCGCTGGAGAGTGGTGCACCATGGTACTGTTCAGTTTCAAATCCATGCACGTGTTATCCCGCTTTTTGGCAAAGCCGCGATACCAAAAGATTGATCGAAAGCGAAGGACAGTTTGCCTCAGAGGTTGATCATACTTCCGTTCGCCATGGATATCACTGAATTTTATCCGAGTCCAGATTGAGCTACAATTGATAGGGCACGACAAGAGAGACCACAGGAGTCGGCATTTCAAATTTCAAGTCAATCTAAGGTCGTATGCTCAAGTTATGATGGATTCAAGTTGAGAGAAATGAACCTTGCTCGGTTCGAATCCATCACCTCGAATCCATCCGGAACCTTCCCTAGTTCGAACCCATCACCTCGATTCAAGTACGGCACTGTTTCGCCATTTCGGACGGATGTTGCACCTTGCACCGTGGATGTTGCACCCTGTAGATATCGATTATTCGGACGGCTATATCTTCTGGCTCGTTTAGAGTTACGGGAGCCATAACCTGTCAAAACGAAGGCCTCGATGAGTTCAACGGTTTTGACGGCTTTCAGCCGTCAACGGATAGATTAATGCCCGAAAAGGACAACCCGAATCTCAATCGGGGCTCGTAAGTTTTTTACCCTTCGTTTTTTCGAAAAGTGGATTTTTACGGCAAAACGGGATAACCGTGGCTGGTCTTCGATTTACCATCGCTGGAGAGTGGTGCACCACGGTGCTGTTCCGTTTCAAATCCATGCACGCATTTCTAAAATCCGTACGGCACTGTTTCGCCATTTCGGACGGATGTTGCACCTTGCACCGTGGATGTTGCACCCTGTAGATATCGATTATTCGGACGGCTATAACTTCTGGCTCGTTTAGAGTTACGGGACCCATAACCTGTCAAAACGAAGGCCTCGATGAGTTCTACGGCTTTGACAGCTTTCATCCATCAACGGATAGATTAATGCCCAAAAAGGACAACCCGCATCTCAATCGGGTCTCGTAAGTTTTTTACCCTTCGTTTTTTCGACACGTGGATTTTTATGGAAAAACGGGACTACCATGGCTGGTCTTCGATTTACCATCGCTGGAGAGTTGTGCACCACGGTACTGTTCCGTTTCAAATCCATGCACGCATTTCTAAAAGCCGTACGGCACTGTTTCGCCATTTCGGACGGATGTTGCACCTTGCACCGTGGATGTTGTACCCTGTAGATATCGATTGTTCGGACGGGCATAACTTCTAGCTCGTTTAGAGTTACGGGAGCCATAACCTGTAAAAACGAAGGCCTCGATGAGTTCTACGGCTTTGACAGCTTTCAGTCATCAACGGATATATTAATGCCCAAAAAGGACAACCCGAATCTCAATCGGGTCTCGTAAGTTTTTTACCCTTCGTTTTTTCGACACGTGGATTTTTACGGCAAAACGGGATTACCGTGGCTGGTCTTCGATTTACCATCGCTGGAGAGTGGTGCACCATGGTACTGTTCAGTTTCAAATCCATGCACGCATTTCTAAAAGCCGTACGGCTGTTTCGTCATTTCGGACGGATGTTGCACCTTGCACCGTGGATGTTGCACCCTGTAGATATCGATTATTCGGACGGCTATAACTTCTGGCTCGTTTAGAGTTACGGAAGCCATAACTTGTCAAAACGAAGGCCTCGATGAGTTCTACAGTTTTGACAGCTTTCAGCCTTCAACGGATAGATTAATGCCCAAAAAGGACAACCCAAATCACAATCGGGTCTCGTAAGTTTTTTACCCTTCGTTTTTTCGACACGTGGATTTTTACGGAAAAACGGGACTACCGTGGCTGGTCTTCGATTTACCATCGCTGGAGAGTGGTGCACCATGGTACTGTTCCGTTTCAAATCCATGCACGCATTTCTAAAAGCCGTACGACACTGTTTCGCCATTTTGGACGGATGTTGCACCTTGCACCGTGGATGTTGTACCCTGTAGATATCGATTATTCGGACGGCTAGAACTTCTGGCTCGTTTAGAGTTACGAGAGCCATAACCTGTCAAAACGAAGGCCTCGATGAGTTCTATGGCTTTGACAGCTTTCAGTCATCAACGGATATATTAATGCCCAAAAAGGACAACCCGAATCTCAATCGGGTCTCGTAAGTTTTTTACCCTTCGTTTTTTCGACACGTGGATTTTTACGGCAAAACGGGATTACCATGGCTGGTCTTCGATTTACCATCGCTGGAGAGTGGTGCACCTTGGTACTGTTCAGTTTCAAATCCATGCACGCATTTCTAAAAGACGTACGGCACTGTTTCGCCATTTCGGACGGATGTTGCACCTTGCACCGTGGATGTTGCACCCTGTAGATATCGATTATTCCGATGGCTATAACTTCTTGCTCGTTTAGAGTTACGGGAGCCATAACCTGTCAAAACGAAGGCCTCGATGAGTTCTACGGCTTTGACAGCTTTCAGCTGTCAACGAATAGATTAATGCCGAAAAAGGACAACCCGAATCTCAATCGGGTCTCGTAAGTTTTTTACCCTTCGTTTTTTCGACAAGTGGTTTTTTACGGCAAAACGGGATTACCGTGGCTGGTCTTCGATTTACCATCACTGGAGAGTGGTGCACCATGGTAGTGTTCAGTTTCAAATCCATGCACACATTTCTAAAAGCCGTACGGCACTGTTTCGCCATTTCGGACGGATGTTGCACCTTGCACCGTGGATGTTGCACCTTGTAGATATCGATTATTCGGACGGCTATAACTTCTGGCTCGTTTAGAGTTACGAGATCCATAACCTGTCAAAACGAAGGCCTCGATGAGTTCTACGGCTTTGACAGCTTTCAGCCTTCAACGGATATATTAATGCCCAAAAAGGATAACTCGAATCTCAATCGGGTCTCGTAAGTTTTTTACCCTTTGTTTTTTGACATGTGGATTTTTACGGCAAAACGGGATTACCGTGGCTGGTCTTCGATTTACCATCGCTGGAGGGTGGTGCACCACGATACTGTTCCATTTCAAATCCATGCACGCATTTCTAAAAGCCGTACGGCACTGTTTCTCCATTTCGGACGGATGTTGCACCTTGCACCGTGGATGTTGCACCCTGTAGATATCGATTATTCGGACGGCTATAACTTCTGGCTCGTTTAGAGTTACGAGAGCCATAACCTGTCAAAACGAAGGCCTCAATTGGTTCTACGGCTTTGAGAGCTTTCTGCCGTCAAAGGATAGATTAATGCCCAAAAAGGACAACCCGAATCTCAATCGGGTCTCGTAAATTTTTTACCCTTCGTTTTTTCGACACGTGGATTTTTACGGTAAAACGGGATTACCGTGGCCCGTCTTCGACTTCCCATCGCTGGAGAGTGGTACACCATGGTAGTGTTCCGTTTTAAATCCATGCACGCATTTCTAAAAGTTATACGGCACTGTTTTGCCATTTCGGACGGATGTTGCATCTTGCACCGTGGACGTTGCACCCTGTAGATATCGATTATTCGGACGGGCATTACTTCTGGCTCGTTTAGAGTTACGAGAGCCATAACCTGTCAAAACGAAGGCCTCGATGAGTTCTATGGCTTTGACAGCTTTCAGCCATCAACGGATATTTTAATGCCCAAAAAGGACAACCCGAATCTCAATCGGGTCTCGTAAGTTTTTTACCCTTCGTTTTTTCGACACGTGGATTTTTACGGCAAAACGGGATTACCGTGGCTGGTCTTCGATTTACCATCGCTGGAGAGTGGTGCACCTTGGTACTGTTCAGTTTCAAATCCATGCACGCATTTCTAAAAGCCGTACGGCACTGTTTCGCCATTTCGGACGGATGTTGCACCTTGCACCGTGGATGTTGCACCCTGTAGATATCGATTATTCGGACGGCTATAACTTCTAGCTCGTTTAGAGTTACGGGAGCCATAACAAATCAAAACGAAGGCCTCGATGAGTTCTACGGCTTTGACAGCTTTCAGCTGTCAACGGATTGATTAATGCCGAAAAAGGACAACCCGAATCTCAATCGGGTCTCGTAAGTTTTTTACCCTTCGTTTTTTCGACACGTGGATTTTTACGGCAAAACAGGATTACCGTGGCTGGTCTTCGATTTACCATCGCTGGAGAGTGGTGCACCATGGTACTGTTCAGTTTCAAATCCATGCACGCATTTCTAAAAGCCGTACGACACTGTTTCGCCATTACGGACGGATGTTGCACCTTGCACCGTGGATGTTGCACCCTGTAGATAACGATTATTCGGACGGGCATAACTTCTGGCTCGTTTAGAGTTACGGGAGCCATAACCTGTCAAAACGAAGGCCTTGATGAGTTCTATGGCTTTGGCAGCTTTCAGCCATCAACGGATACATTAATGCCCAAAAAGGACAACCCGAATCTCAATCGGGTCTCGTAAGTTTTTTAACCTTCGTTTTTTCGACACGTTGATTTTTACGGCAAAACGGGATTACCGTGGCTGGTCTTCGATTTACCATCGCTGGAGAGTGGTGCACCATGGTACTGTTCAGTTTCAAATCCATGCACGTGTTATCCCGCTTTTTGGCAAAGCCGCGATACCAAAAGATTGATCGAAAGCGAAGGACAGTTTGCCTCAGAGGTTGATCATACTTCCGTTCGCCATGGATATCACTGAATTTTATCCGAGTCCAGATTGAGCTACAATTGATAGGACACGACAAGAGAGACCACAGGAGTCGGCATTTCAAATTTCAAGTCAATCTAAGGTCGTATGCTCAAGTTATGATGGATTCAAGTTGAGAGAAATGAACCTTGCTCGGTTCGAATCCATCACCTCGAATCCATCCGGAACCTTCCCTAGTTCGAACCCAAGAAGCTTATCCATGCTTCGAATCCATCCGAGCAGGCACCGTGTTCGAATCCATAGCACAGTTACGCCACCTTCGAACCCATCAGGTTCGACTCCATCTAGTTCGAAACCATCCCATGGTCTTCCTTCGTACCCATCAAGAGAAAGTGCTTCGAATCAACCAATGTTCGAACCTAGCATTCCTACCTTTGAATCCATCCTCCTAAAGCCATGCTTCGAACCCATCACAGAGGCCTTCTTCGAACCCATCTGTGATGCCATCTTCGAACCCATCCTGTGTAACTTCGTTCGAACCCACTAGGTCAACCAACCACGATGACGTGTCTTCCATCGGTTCGAATGCGCCGAGATACATGGAGTCGAAGCGGTCAACACAGAATGAAGTCCAGGTCGATTCGAAGTTTGCGCTCCACGTCACCATGAAGCCGCGTGCCATGATGGATTCGAAACCATCGTTTCGAATACGTGGGTTCGAACCAGACAGCTATGCCAAAAGCCCAATTTCGAATCCATCATATCTCTTAACCTATTGATCCAAATGCCATGAAATTTTCACTGAAGCTTGTGTACATGTTGAAGAATGTCCACGCCAAATTTCACCTCGATTAGATGGATTCTTGATCGGTTCGAATGGAGTTCGAACCGATGCCAAAGTGGGCCCAAACTTCCTGAGACCGTGCATGTGGGCTCCCTCACGTGCCAGACGTGGTCTCCCGAGTTTTCAGCGAGATATCAGCAGCCTACGCCTATAAATAGAGCCCCAGGGCCAACAGAAAAGGGATCTTCTGACTCTGAGACGCCGAGACTCTGCCGGATCAAGATCTCCATCATCCTATATCATAACTTGATTGTTGATTTCGAATTTCCAGTTGTAACTTGCTGTTGATTGCTGCAACAACTTGTAATCATTGAAAGAGAATCAATAAAACATCAAAACACTTCACAGTGGACGTAGGCAACACGCCGAACCACTATAAATCGCTTGTCTACGCATTTATTTTACTGTTGATTGGAGTTTTTGTTAGATAATATTTGTTTTGAACTTGCATTCTTGACTATTATCTCTTCAACGACTCCCGAAGAGTGTTGTGTTGTGCCCAATTTTGACACAAACACTTTGGTGCTTTCGCTTAGAAAACCCAGATTTTCTCCTGCTCGTTGGATCTGTCATCGATACCGGATTGAATAAATCTAAGAGAGTGATCCAGATCGTTAAATCTAACTTCCTTCCCTTCTATTCATATTTGCATAAAGTCTAGGAAAGGAACTCAATTCTAAAGATGGTTAGCACAAGAACTACCTCGAACGTCGTCGATCAAGAAGGACAGGATAGACAGAATCCTGCCCCTCTACCTCCTCCTAATCAAGATGCCGCTGGGCACTGAGAACCGTCGGGTCCGGTTATCCGATAAGAATTGCAGTTGTTACTTCAAGAGCTGACCCAGAGTCGGCGACAACTGGAAGAACAGCTACGCGCTAACGCTGAGCTAATCAACAAGCTGGATCGCCAAAAACGAAAAAGATCCATGAGAGTTCGTGCTTCTTGGCCTTCCAGTGAAAGTTCTTCATCTTCTGATTATCATAATCGACCTCCACGACCCCGGTTAGATGAGGGTCGTATGCCACCCGCTGGAAACCAACCGATATTGACCGTTGGACAAATAAGGGTTGGTCCGTCAGCCAGTTTCCAAACCGGACCCTCCTTCCGAGGGGGTGCCATTCCTCACCACGCCGCTGAATACCGCACCACTAGCATCGTGGCTGAACCAGGGGTCGACGCTCAAGACCAGTCGGACCTAGACCGTCGTCATAGCGGCCGTACTCCTGAACCGTACGTCCCAGAGGACTATGAGCCGAGAAGGCATGATGTGAACCGTCAACGATATCCGGTTCAAACCCAAAATATGGAACGTGACCATGCTCCGGCGCAAATGCCGGATCTTTCAACTATGATACGTCAGATGATCCGTGAGAGTCAGGGATTCACAAACGACGATTGGGGAGTTTCCCGAAGTCACACTCCCTTTACGGATGACATTCTTAATGCTGAACCCCCACGGCGATTCCGAATGCCAACTCTGCCCATGTATGAGGGAAACTCCGATCCCAATCAACATATTCTAAAATATGAATGGTCGATGACTGCTACCAGAGCCGACGACACTGTGAAATGTCGTAGTTTCCCCATATCCTTGGGGGGCATCGCCACCATGTGGTTCACCCGATTGCCTCCTCGATCCATCTCCTCGTTCGACCAGCTGGCCACAAAATTCGTTGAGAAAAACGCATGCACGTCGTGAGGCCGAAAGATGTCAACACTCTATCTAGTGTCACACAAGCTCCCGGAGAGACACTCAGACACTACTTAGAAAGATTCCATACTGCATGCGCGGAGATTAGTAATCCAAATGACAACTCCATCCTTATGGCGTTAACTAAGGGGATCGACCCCGATTCTGAATTTGGCCATTGGCTAGCTGGGAAACCACCTGCGTTATTGGACCGTTTCCATGCCAAAGCAGCTCAATTCCTGAGACGGGAAGACGCGAAACAGTCTAGGAAGCAAACTGACGCAGGACCAAATGCGGGAGGAACCCAAAGCAATGTTGCAATAAAACAATCCGGAGAGAGCTCCGGAAAAGATCAGTTGAACATTAAAAATAAACAAGCTCGGCGGAGAGAGAGCGTGAATCTACTTTAAAAACAAGATCAAAATCGCGGTCCGCAACGCAAAAATCCGAAGTTCGACAGTTATACTCCTTTGAATACTTCATTGGAGGACTTGTATTTGCGGACCCGTAATGCGATTCAATATGAAAAACCTGCTCCAAGGCCGTCGTCGGAGAGACAAATCCAGACGGGAAAATTTTGCAGGTTCCATGAAGGCTACGGGCACGATACGAATGAGTGTCGTCACTTACAGGATATTGTTGAAAAACTGGTCAGGGAAAGGAAACTGGAACAGTTTGTGCGGACACCGCAGCCCAGAGATGCGGGCCCATCCAATCCAATCAGTGAACCCAATCGACCGAGGCAGGAGGACTCGACTTGTCCCCGTGGGAGATTGGTGATAAACGCCATCAGTGGCGGGCCTACTCATTCAGAAGCCTGGAACGACGAAGAACCTCGTCACTGTCACACATGACAGGCTCCTTCGATCCATGAATACTTTACAATTTCTTTTACGCTCTGAATTTTGAATTTGTAATAAGGCACTGACTTTGTCACATTTTCTCATTTCAGCAAATAAAATGCTATCTCTTCAAGCTAAAGCCGTGATTCACCGAATACAACATTCAACAATCACGACACACGAAGAGCTAAGTTCCATCGAACAATGGAATTTATTCAAATAGCGAGTGACTGCGTTACAACCGGCCACTCACTAAGTGAAACCCCAGCTCGGGGGCAAGCCAACACATCGAAGGCTGAACTGGACCAACACACAACAGTCCATTTCAATAATTCGTTCCCGGAGTGCGAACGGACTCCAAATTCCCACAGCGTGAATTGGAGTATAAACATTTAACAATTCGTTCTCGGAGTGCGAACGGACTCCAACTTCCCACAACGTGAATTGGAGTGTAAACATTTAACAATTCTTTCCCGGAGTGCGAACGGACTCCAACTTCCCACAGCGTGAATTGGAGTATAAACATTTAACAATTCGTTCCCGGAGTGCGAACGGACTCCAACTTCCCACAGCGCGAATTGGAGTATAAACATTTAACAATTCATTCCCGGAGTGCGAACGGACTCCAACTTCCCACAGCATGAATTGGAGTATAAACATTTAACAATTCGTTCCCGGAGTGCGAACGGACTCCAACTTCCCACAGCGCGAATTGGTGTATAAACATTTAACAATTCGTTCCCGGAGTGCGAACGGACTCTAACTTCCCACAGCGTGAATTGGAGTATAAACATTTAACAATTCGTTCCCGGAGTGCGAACGGACTCCAACTTCCCACAGCGTGAATTGGAGTATAAACATTTAACGATTCGTTCCCGAAGTGCGAACGGACTCCAAATTCCCAGAGCGCGAATTGGAGTATAAACATTTAACAATTCGTTCCCGGAGTGCGAACGGACTCCAACTTCCCACAGCGTGAATTGGAGTATAAACATTTAACAATTCGTTCCCGGAGTGCGAACGGACTCCAACTTCCCACTGCGTGAATTGGAGTATAAACATTTAACAATTCGTTCCCGGAGTGCGAACGGACTCCAACTTCCTACAGCGTGAATTGGAGTATAAACATTTAACGATTCGTTCACGGAGTGCGAACGGACTCCAAATTCCCAGAGCGCGAATTGGAGTATAAACATTTAACAATTTGTTCCCGGAGTGCGAACGGACTCCAAATTCCCACAGCGTGAATTGGAGTATAAACATTTAACAATTCGTTCTCGGAGTGCGAACGGACTCCAACTTCCCACAGCGTGAATTGGAGTATAAACATTTAACAATTCGTTCCCGGAGTGCGAACGGACTCCAACTTCCCACAACGTGAATTGGAGTATAAACATTTAACAATTCGTTCCCGGAGTGCGAACGGACTCCAACTTCCCACAGCGCGAATTGGAGTATAAACATTTAACAATTCGTTCCCGGAGTGCGAACGGACTCCAACTTCCCACAGCGTGAATTGGAGTATAAACATTTAACAATTCGTTCCCGGAGTGCGAGCGGACTCCAAATTCCCAGAGCGCGAATTGGAGTATAAACACTTAACAATTCGTTCCTAGAGCGCGAACGGGCTCCAAATTCCCACAGCGCGAATTGGAGTATAAACATTTAATAATTCGTTCCCACTGCGCGAACCAACCCATCAATGCGGACTCCAAATTTCCAGAGTGTGGATTGGAGTATAAACATCAATTCAAAGTTCCCGGAGTGCGAACTGAAGTATCAACACCAACTCCATGATCCCCAAAACATGAATTGGGGTATGAACATAAGTTACGGGTTCCCGGAGCGCGAACCGAAGCATCCGTGCAAACTCCAGATTCCCGAAGAGCGAGTTGGAGTATAAATGTCAATTCCGGGTTCCTGAAGTACGAACCCAAACATACATGTTTTATCCAAGTTCCCGGCGTGTGAATTGGAGCACCAACACCAAGTCAAAGTTCCCGTAGTGCGAACTAAAGCGTTAATACTAACTCCGAGTTAGTAGAGTGCAAGTTGGAATGTGAACATCATTCCCAAGTTCCCGGAGCGCGAACCACGTTACAAGCATCAATAACACTCGAACTCCTGGAATGCAAACCAGGTTATCGATCTCGAATTATTCTAAGTCCCCGGAAGGCGGACATGTGCTCAAGACTTGCAACAAGTGTGATCAACCATCATAAATACAAGTGTTGTTCCCCAAAACTGGGGGGCACGAAAGCTAAATATTAATCACTAACCGAAGTGATGCAACGTCCAAAGTTCAACTCATTCATCAATCACAACGTGTGACCAAGATCTTCAGACTTGGAAAATGAGACGAACTCTACTTAAACGGTAAAAACACCACAAGTACACTGGACCGAAAACAAGGCATTGCAAGTACTTAAGCACAAATAAAACAAGAGTTGAAACAAAGAAATAAAATTTTATTTCAACTAACTTAAAACGAGGACTTACACGCAGGTAAGTTCTTCCAAAAAAGAATGCTTACTAGCAGGGGCCGAACCAGCATCTATACACGACCTGCTAACAAAAAACGAAGACAAGTACCTATCTACCAAAACATCTACTTGAGAAGCTGATTTATTTCTTCTTTTTCCTTCTAACTAGTGGTACATCATCAGTGTCACTAGGGATAGAAATTCTTCGTTTTGAATGTCTCCTCTCCGGCGGTGGCTCTTCGGCAGGAGGCATGATGTCAATATCCTCCTCGGAGCTTGAGTCTACATGGAGGCTACCTGACGGAGGAGTAGGGGGAACTGGATCCGTAACGGAAGTTGAGACCGTGCCACCCGATGGTGCTACCGTAGCAGGTGCTGGACTCTGCGCCGCCGTGCTGCCACCGACGGTACCGCTATGCCCCACAGCCTCTATTTCGGCGTTAATCTCAGCCAAAATTTCTTCATCACGAGTCGCATGGGCTTGGCTGGGGGCATCTTCGGCCTGCATCGAAGAACTTGAAGACCGCGGGAGGCTACTAACGATGATAAATGGCAAGTCAGAGAAAGAACCACCCTGCTCACCGAGCAGTTCGCTCACCATTTGTTCGTCAGCAGATAAGGATCCTCCCTGCACCGCCTCAGCAGATACCGCGGTTACAACAATAGTCTCGGTAGCGATGGCCTTATCTCCTCTGCTTGATTCTTCAGCCACAACAGTCAGCGCAACTCCAGTCAATAGGCAAAAGATAAGAAGTTATTAAAAAACTGCTACAAAACAAACACTCTATTCAGAAAACGCTTGAGATAACTTCAGAATACCTTCCCCAATTTGGCTCGCAGACGGCTGAACGGCCTCGGAAGTACGCTCATGAATAGGAGATAAGTGCGGTTGTTCCGGGTCGTAAGCAGGAACAGATTGCAGACTGACCACAGACACAGGCACCGACGAAGATGGTGTGGTGACTTCAGTAACAGCAGAATGGTGCTCAACGCCTGACCCCTCTCCGACTTCCAGGGAGCGACCACCGATCATTTCCTTCTCATGAGCGATGATAGCGTCATGAAGAACCTTCTTCTCATCGTCTGTGAGCAGCCGATTCTCAAGTTCGAATCGATCGACTGCCTCACCTGGGTGTGCTTCCTCTTCCTCCTCAACCAATCGGTCCCAGGCGCTACGAAGGTGAACTGGATAATCTTGAAGCCAGGCCAAGTTTCGGTGCTTCAACACATTGGCGTTGTAAGTTACGAGCAAATCTTCAATATCGGCCTCTAGCCTGGCCTCTGCATGTTGAACCTTCTCCTCCACCTCTGCTTCGACCGCCTGAACTTTGGCCACGGCCGCATCTCTCTCAGTGCGAAGCACTACGGCTTGCTCGCAGGCCTCTTGCGCCGTGTTATGCGCGTCATCTCTATCTTTAATAATCTCTGCAAATTTAGCCTTGAGCTCATTAAGTTCTTTTAACGCTGCATCCCGCTCAGCACTGACGACAGTATTCCGGTGGCCCATGTCTTCCACCGTAACATAGTGCTCCTTTTTCATTCTATCCATGGCTGCTTGAGCTTCGTCAACCTTTGTAAGAGCCTCCATCTCCGACTTTCGAGACGATTCAGCCTCAGTATTCAACACTTGTATGATGCGGTCTCTTTGTGCCAGCTCGGTCTGAAGCTTTTCAATGGTAGCAGCTCGTTCGAAGGCCAACGCCGATGCCTTATCGGCCGCCCTATACCACGCCTTGTATTGGGAGTAGAAGTCATGCACATAGTCGAGCGCTAACCGCTCGGCCTCAGGCGGGACTCTTTTCTGGTTCGGAGGAAAGACGTAGTTATCGAAACAAATATTCGGGAACTCCCTCTTTAATTGCGCGAGTCTAATTGCCCCTTCTCCCGAGATCTCTGTAGGAGGCTGCTCTGCGACTATCGGGGTCATCGCCTCGGATCGGGAAGCTTGAGAAACCGACGTATATCGAGAAGACTCGGAAGGATGAGGGACATGAGCAGGAGGTTGTATGGGATCTCTGGAAGGAGGAGGAGTACGCGACCGCGATCGACGCTTATAACCCCTGTCCGTGTCATATCTCTCGTGACTAGAATACCCAGAACGTCCCTGGTCATAATACCCAGGACGCCCCTGATCATAACCTCTATCCCCTTCACGTCTACGCGAATCGTAATATGAAGGCTTACGGGCGTGTCGAAGACTCCCAAGCATCAAACCTCGCTTAGACATGATATCTGCGAAGCAAAATAAAATAGAATTAATCACCTTTCAAAACAGATAGTTTTCAGTCAAAGGTTATGCAGTGTCGTGAAATGTGTATGAATATGCATTCCCCCCGACCAACCAGAAGTGTCGACCTCGCTAGTAATAAGGGGCTCGTTCAATTCTAAGGTGCGATGGAATTCCTCCAACCCGGCATCATGTTGAAAAGACACATCATCCGGGATTGGAAGATCGTCAAGCCCTTCGAAAAGATTTTCAGTTCTCGGAGGAGACGTCTCCGAGATTCTAACTCCGGGAGCAGAACGGGCCGTGACGACAGGTTTCCATCTCCCCTTCTTACTTGACTTAACCATGGCAGCCTTGCCTTTTCTCTGCTCCGCGACATGCGGAGCTGCGTCAGTAGGCCCAGTCAGCGGCTCATCATCAGTGTGGGTTCTTTCAAAGTCCGCTTCCTCAGCTGTGGTAACTCTGGGTTTCTTGTGCTTGACTCGTTTCTTCGAGACGACCCGTAGTGCCACTTCAAAGCTTATGCTCTGCCCTTGTTCGATCAAACCGCAGGCCCGGAGATTCCTATCCGTCAATAACACATCGATATCCCTATCTCCATCCGGGACTTCTCGAAGCACTCGCACCATCTCCCTAAAGTGCTCGCCTTCAGGTCGTTGAATCACCGCTGCAAAAAAGGATAAAACATAAATTCCACTTCGGCTGCGATTGCCATAGTAATTATTTACGAACTCAACTATACTCACGTCTGCATAGCCATCGTCGGGCGAATCCAGGAGGACATCTGACATAAAACCATTCTGTCCTATAATAGCTCAACCTGGTCCAAGACCCGGTAACCACTTGGCAGTTTCTCACCGCTTCCAGGAATGTGAAGGAGGGATAATCACCCCGAGTTTTGAAATTGAACAAGTATCTAATCTCAATGGGGAGCGGTGGTCGATGGAGATATTCCATAAATGCGATGAACACGCTATTGATCGACGCATATCCGTTCGGGTGCAGCTGAGATGGGGCGATCCTCAAGAACGACAATACTTCCCTTATGTACTCGTTGAATGGAGGAAGTTTCCCGGCCGCGCACGCGTGGCGGTTAAATGTCGTATATCCCTCCGGTGGATTATGCGGTCTATCATTCGGCCCCGGCAGTAGCACATCATCTAGCGACATGCCGTGTCTCAAACATATTCTCCCCAACATGTCTTCAGAGATATTGGACGGAACGGAATCTGATGGATTGGCAATGAACGACGCATCGGGAAGTTCATCCGGAGCTGGACCAATAATCTCAGGATCAATATCCGGAATCTCTAGCCTCGTAGAGACTGCAATTTGAGTCTCCTGCAGCTGTGAACTTGACGGTTCCATAACTAGCTAACTCACGAGAAACCATCGTTAGACGACAAAAACCCGTGCGTTCCCCAGTGTAACGTGTATGAGTGTGTGTTGTGCAGTGACATGCATTACTTGAATAAATGTTGCAGAGTTAAAGAAATATGCAAACGGCAAGGCTACGGAGTCCAGCTATAATGACCGTCATCGCTGACCGTCATCACCAGTCTGTTTCCATGATGGAAGTTGGTTCGGGTAGAAGTTGTTATAGTTCCATCGACGAGCTTAAAAAGGTAGTCATGTATGCAGTTTAATATTCAAGTCCAAATATGCAGGGATGAAGCTCGTCGGAGTTATGCTTGGAGAATTTCAAATTTTGGTATCCATCATGTAGGGTTCGAAACCATCACCAGGACTTCTTTCGAACCCATCCTGACGTCGCTTCGAACCCATGCGTTCGAACCCATCCTGACGTCGCTTCGAACCCATGCGTTCGAACCCATCCTGGCGCGCTTCGAACCGATAAACAGATGACTAGTTCGAACCGATGAGAAAACCTCAACTCCGCATCACTCACATTCGAAACGATCCACTTCGTATCGATACGAAGTTGTGGACTTCGAAACGATAGCCTATGGGTTCGAAACCATCGGTTCGAATGAACCCCTCGAATCCCTTGATCGATGCGAACTACACATCCCAGCATGGACATTCCAAGGATCGATTCGAAATCCAGTAAGAAGACGCTATTCGAACTCGAGCCTACGTATCGGTTTGAATCCCTCCCAAACCAGATCTGGTTTTGCCAATCTCAAAGCTACGCAATCGATAAAAAGAAACAGGTTCGAAATGACTTCGCTGTTTGAATCCGAGGCTAGTTACCTAGTTTGGATGATGAATTCAAGGAATAGAAGATTCGAATCTTGAACGGTTCGAAAGAGCGACACTGTGTTTTCTCTTTTGGAGCTCTGAAACGATGAAGAGCACAGTAAAAAGCAAGCAACAGTAAAAGTAAAAAGTGAATAAATGTCGTGGTCTTTGCTATTTATATGGGGGGTTAGAGATGACTGAATCAATTCGCGTGCCGGTGAACTTGACCGATTACAACAGGTCAGAATGCAGAATCGGTTCGAAATCCACTTTCGAACCCATACGCTTGAGGCTCCATCGTGTGAAGCACACGGACCGCTGCAACGTACAAAAGTCTCGAAACCATCCCTTCACATCGGTTCGAATGTCAATTTCGAACCCATCACTACACGAGTGTACTCCATTCTTTCAGACCGGTTCGAATGTCAATTTCGAACCCATCACTACACGAGTGTACTCCATCCTTTCAGACCGGTTCGAATGTCAATTTCGAATCCACCATAGCAGCAAGCGTACCGCGTCCATGCAAACGTGGATTTCGAACCAATCAATGCTCGAATGCATCGGTTCAAAACATCACGCTCGCGCAATACAAATTCGATTCCTTTAACCTTCTACATCGGTTCAGGAGAGGATCGATACGAAGGAACCTTTCAAAACAACCACCAAGCGTTGTCTCAATTCGAATTTCAAAGTTGGTTCAGGAGAGAATCAATACGAAATTCTATAGCAAACCAAACTGACAACGACTCGTGGACGCACGACGTTAGCGAGGGTCAAATTAACATATGCACATACATGTTGGACTAACGTTCGATTTTGAATATTCACAGGGATCAAACACTCATCCTGTTACAAATGCGACAGCCAACGGCTAAGCACTATTATACAGCAATCAATCATATCAACACAAGGTTACAGCAGTACAACATACGAGTTTCGACAAAAAAGAGAGCGATGATTGTTCAGAGAGAGATTGCAGCTATTCAAAGCACGTCATGTTCCCACAAGACGTACTTTGGGGGGCAAAATGTTATCCCGCTTTTTGGCAAAGCCGCGATACCAAAAGATTGATCGAAAGCGAAGGACAGTTCGCCTCAGAGGTTGATCATACTTCTGTTCGCCATGGATATCACTGAATTTTATCCGAGTCCAGATTGAGCTACAATTGATAGGAAACGACAAGAGAGACCACAGGAGTCAGCATTTCAAATTTCAAGTCAATCCGAGGTCGTATGCTCAAGTTATGATGGATTCAAGTTGAGAGAAATGAACCTTGCTCGGTTCGAATCCATCACCTCGAATCCATCCGAAACCTTCCCTAGTTCGAACCCAAGAAGCTTAGCCATGCTTCGAATCCATCCGAGAAGGCACCGTGTTCGAATCCATAGCACAGTCATGCCACCTTCGAACCCATCAGGTTCGACTCCATCTAGTTCGAAACCATCCCATGGTCTTCCTTCGTACCCATCAAGAGAAAGTGCTTCGAATCAACCAATGTTCGAACCTAGCATTCCTACCTTCGAATCCATCCTCTCGAAGCCATTCTTCGAACCCATCACAGAGGCCTTCTTCGAACCCATCTGTGATGCCATCTTCGAACCCATCCTGTGTAACTTCGTTCGAACCCACTAGGTCAACCAACCACGATGACGTGTCTTCCATCGGTTCGAATGCGCCGAGATACATGGAGTCGAAGCGGTCAACACGGAGTGAAGTCCGGGTCGATTCGAAGTTTGCGCTCCACGTCACCACGAAGCCGCGTGCCATGATGGATTCGAAACCATCGTTTCGAATACATGGGTTCGAACCAGACAGCTATGCCAAAAACCCAATTTCGAATCCATCATATCTCTTAACCTATTGATCCAAATGCCACGAAATTTTCACTGAAGCTTGTGTACATGTTGAAGAATGTCCACGCCAAATTTCACCTCGATTGGATGGATTCTTGATCGGTTCGAATGGAGTTCGAACCGATGCCAAAGTGGGCCCAAACTTCCTGAGACCGTGCATGTGGGCCCCCTCACGTGCCAGACGTGGTCTCCCGAGTTTTCAGCGAGATATCAGCAGCCTACGCCTATAAATAGAGCCCCAGGGCCAACAGAAAAGGGATCTTCTGACTCTAAGACGTCGAGACTCTGCCGGATCAAGATCTCCATCATCCTATATCATAACTTGATTGTTGATTTCGAATTTCCAGTTGTAACTTGCTGTTGATTGCTGCAACAACTTGTAATCATTGAAAGAGAATCAATAAAACATCAAAACACATCATAGTGGACGTAGGCAACACGCCGAACCACTATAAAACGCTTGTCTACGCATTTATTTTACTGTTGATTGGAGTTTTTGTTAGATAATATCTGTTTTGAACTTGCATTCTTGACTATTATCTCTTCAACGACTCCCGAAGAGTGTTGTGTTGTGCCCAATTTTGACACAAACAGCACGCATTTCTAAAAGCCGTACGGCACTGTTTCGCCATTTCGGACGGATGTTGCACCTTGCACCGTGGATGTTGCACCCTGTAGATATCGATTATTCGGACGGCTATATCTTCTGGCTCGTTTAGAGTTACGGGAGCCATAACCTGTCAAAACGAAGGCCTCGATGAGTTCTACGGTTTTGACGGCTTTCAGCCGTCAACGGATAGATTAATGCCCAAAAAGGACAACCCGAATCTCAATCGGGGCTCGTAAGTTTTTTACCCTTCGTTTTTTCGACAAGTGGATTTTTACGGCAAAACGGGATTACCGTGGCTGGTCTTCGATTTACCATCGCTGGAGAATGGTGCACCATGGTACTGTTCCGTTTCAAATCCATGCACGCATTTCTAAAATCCGTACGGCACTGTTTCGCCATTTCGGACGGACGTCGCACCTTGCACCGTGGATGTTGCACCCTGTAGATATTGATTATTCGGACGGCTATAACTTCTGGCTCGTTTAGAGTTACGGGAGCCATAACCTGCCAAAACGAAGGCCTCGATGAGTTCTACGGCTTCGACAGCTTTCAGCCATCAACGTATAGATTAATTCCCAAAAAGGACAACCCGAATCTCAATCGGGTCTCGTAAGTTTTTTACCCTTCGTTTTTTCGACACGTGGATTTTTATGGTAAAACGGGATTACCATGGCCCGTCTTCGACTTCCCATCGCTGGAGAGTGGTGCACCATGGTAATGTTCCGTTTCAAATCCATGCACGCATTTCTAAAAGTCATACGGCACTGTTTCGCCATTTCGGACGGATGTTTCACCTTGCACCGTGGAAGTTGCACCTTGTAGATATCGATTATTCGGACGGGCATAACTTCTGGCTCGTTTAGAGTTACGGGAGCCATAACCTGTAAAAACGAAGGCCTCGATGAGTTCTATGGCTTTGACAGCTTTCAGCCATCAATGGATATATTAATCCCCAAAAAGGACAACCCGAATCTCAATCGGGTCTCGTAAATTTTTTACCCTTCATTTTTTCGACACGTGGATTTTTACGGTAAAACGGGATTACCGCGGCCCGTTTTCGACTTCCCATCGCTGGAGAGTGGTGCACCATGGTAATGTTCCGTTTCGAATCCATGCACGCATTTCTAAAAGTCGTACGGCACTGTTTCGCCATTTCGGACGGATGTTGCACCTTGCACCGTGGATGTTGCACCCTGTAGATATCGATTATTCGGACGGCCATAACTTCTGGCTCGTTAAGAGTTACGGGAGCCATAACCTGTCAAAACGAAGGCCTCGATGAGTTCTACGGTTTTGACGGCTGAAAGCCGTCAACGGATAGATTAATGCCCAAAAAGGACAACCCGAATCTCAATCGGGGCTCGTAAGTTTTTTACCCTTCGTTTTTTCGACAAGTGGATTTTTACGGCAAAACGGGATTACCGTGGCTGGTTTTCGATTTACCATCGCTGGAGAATGGTGCACCATGGTACAGTTCCGTTTCAAATCCATGCACGCATTTCTAAAATCCGTACGGCACTGTTTCGCCATTTCGGACGGATGTCGCACCTTGCACCATGGATGTTGCACCCTGTAGATATTGATTATTCGGACGGCTATAACTTCTGGCTCGTTTAGAGTTACGGGAGCCATAACCTGCCAAAACGAAGGCCTCGATGAGTTCTACGGCTTTGACAGCTTTCAGCCATCAACGGATAGATTAATTCCCAAAAAGGACAACACGAATCTCAATCGGGTCTCGTAAGTTTTTTACCCTTCGTTTTTTCGACACGTGGATTTTTATGGTAAAACGGGATTACCGTGGCCCGTCTTCGACTTCCCATCGCTGGAGAGTGGTGCACCATGGTAATGTTCCGTTTCAAATCCATGCACGCATTTCTAAAAGTCATACGGCACTGTTTCGCCATTTCGGACGGATGTTTCACCTTGCACCGTGGAAGTTGCACCTTGTAGATATCGATTATTCGGACGGGCATAACTTCTGTCTCGTTTAGAGTTACGGGAGCCATAACCTGTAAAAACGAAGGCCTCGATGAGTTCTATGGCTTTGACAGCTTTCAGCCATCAATGGATATATTAATCCCCAAAAAGGACAACCCGAATCTCAATCGGGTCTCGTAAATTTTTTACCCTTCATTTTTTCGACACGTGGATTTTTACGGTAAAACGGGATTACCTTGGACCGTTTTCGACTTCCCATCGCTGCAGAGTGGTGCACCATGCTAATGTTCCGTTTCAAATCCATGCACGCATTTCTAAAAGTCGTACGGCACTGTTTCGCCATTTCGGACGGATGTTGCACCTTGCACCGTGGATGTTGCACCCTGTAGATATCGATTATTCGGACGGCCATAACTTCTGGCTCGTTAAGAGTTACGGGAGCCATAACCTGTCAAAACGAAGGCCTCGATGAGTTCTACGGTTTTGACGGCTTTCAGCCGTCAACGGATAAATTAATGCCCAAAAAGGACAACCCGAATCTCAATCGGGGCTCGTAAGTTTTTTACCCTTCGTTTTTTCGACAAGTGGATTTTTACGGCAAAACGGGATTACCGTGGCTGGTCTTCGATTTACCATCGCTGGAGAATGGTGCACCATGGTACAGTTCCGTTTCAAATCCATGCACGCATTTCTAAAATCCGTACGGCACTGTTTCGCCATTTCGGACGGATGTCGCACCTTGCACCGTGGATGTTGCACCCTGTAGATATTGATTATTCGGACGGCTATAACTTCTGGCTCGTTTAGAGTTACGGGAGCCATAACCTGCCAAAATGAAGGCCTCGATGAGTTCTACGGCTTTGACAGCTTTCAGCCATCAACGGATAGATTAATTCCCAAAAAGGACAACCCGAATCTCAATCGGGTCTCGTAAGTTTTTTACCCTTCGTTTTTTCGACACGTGGATTTTTATGGTAAAACGGGATTACCGTGGCCCGTCTTCGACTTCCCATCGCTGGAGAGTGGTGCACCATGGTAATGTTCCATTTCAAATCCATGCACGCATTTCTAAAAGTCATACGGCACTGTTTCGCCATTTCGGATGGATGTTTCACCTTGCACCGTGGAAGTTGCACCTTGTAGATATCGATTATTCGGACGGGCATAACTTCTGGCTCGTTTAGAGTTACGGGAGCTATAACCTGTAAAAACGAATGCCTCGATGAGTTCTATGGCTTTGACAGCTTTCAGCTATCAATGGATATATTAATCCCCAAAAAGGACAACCCGAATCTCAATCGGGTCTCGTAAATTTTTTACCCTTCATTTTTTCGACACGTGGATTTTTACGGTAAAACGGGATTACCGTGGCCCGTTTTCGACTTCCCATCGCTGGAGAGTGGTGCACCATGGTAATGTTCCATTTCAAATCCATGCACGCATTTCTAAAAGTCGTACGGCACTGTTTCGCCATTTCGGACGGATGTTGCACCTTGCACCGTGGATGTTGCACCCTGTAGATATCGATTATTCGGACGGGAATAACTTCTGGCTCGTTTAGAGTTACGAGAGCTATAACCTATCAAAATGAAGGCCTCGATGAGTTCTATGACTTTGACAGCTTTCAGCCATCAACGGATATATTAATGCCCAAAAAGGACAACCCGAATCTCAATCGGGTCTCGTAAGTTTTTTACCCTTCGTTTTTTCGACACGTGGATTTTTACGGCAAAATGGGATTACCGTGGCTTGTCTTCGATTTACCATCGCTGGAGAGTGGTGCACCAAGGTACTATTCAATTTCAAATCCATGCACGCATTTCTAAAAGCCGTACGGCACTGTTTCGCCATTTCGGACGGATGTTGCACCTTGCACCGTGGATGTTGCACCCTATAGATATCGATTATTCGAACGGCTATAACTTCTGGCTCGTTTAGAGTTACGGGAGCCATAACCTGTCAAAACGAAGGTCTCGATGAGTTCTATGGTTTTGACTGCTTTCAGCCGTCAACGGATAGACTAATGCCCAAAAAGGACAAACCGAATCTCAATCGGGTCTCGTAAGTTTTTTACCCTTCGTTTTTTCGACACGTGGATTTTTACGGCAAAACGGGTTACCATGGCTGGTCTTCGATTTACCATCGCTGGAGAGTGGTGCACCACGATACTGTTCCGTTTCAAATCCACGCACGCATTTCTAAAAGCCGTACGGCACTGTTTCGCCATTTCGGACGTATGTTGCACCTTGCACCGTGGATGTTGCACCCTGTAGATATCGATTATTCGGACGGCTATAACTTCTGGCTCGTTTAGAGTTACGGGAGCCATAACCTGTCAAAACGAAGGCCTCGATGAGTTCTACGGTTTTGACAGCTTTCAGCCGTCAACGGATAGATTAATTCCCAAAAAGGACAACCCGAATCTCAATCGGTTCTCGTAAGTTTTTTACCCTTCGTTTTTTCGACACGTGGATTTTTACGGCAAAACGGGATTACCGTTGCTGGTCTTCGATTTACCATCGCTGGAGAGTGGTGCACCATGGTACTGTTCAGTTTCAAATCCATGCACGCATTTCTAAAAAACGTACGGCTCTGTTTTGCCATTTCGGACGGATGTTGCACCTTGCACCGTGGAAGTTGCACCCTGTAGATATCGATTATTCGGACGGCTATAACTTCTGGCTCGTTTAGAGTTACGGGAGCCATAACCTTTCAAACGAAGGCCTCGATGAGTTCTACAGTTTTGACAGCTTTCAACCGTCAATGGATAGATTAATGCCCAAAAAGGACAACCCGAATCTCAATCGGGTCTCGTAAGTTTTTTACCCTTCGTTTTTTCGACACATGGATTTTTACGGCAATACGGGATTACTGTGGCTGGTCTTCGATTTACCATCGCTGGAGAGTGGTGCACCATGGTACTGTTCCGTTTCAAATCCATGCATGCATTTCTAAAAGCCGTACGACACTGTTTCGCCATTTCGGACGGATGTTGCACCTTGCACCGTGGATGTTGCACCTTGCACCGTGGATGTTGCACCCTATAGATATCGATTATTTGGACGGCTATAACTTCTGGCTCGTTTAGAGTTATGGGAGCCATAAGCTGTCAAAACGAAGGCCTCGATGAGTTCTACGGCTTTGACAGCTTTCAGCCGTCAACGGATAGATTAATGCCCAAAAAGGACAACCCGAATCTCAATCGGGTCTTGTAAGTTTTTTACCCTTCGTTTTTTCGACACGTGGATTTTTACGGTAAAACGGGATTACCGTGGCCCGTCTTCGACTTCCCATCGCTGGAGAGTGGTGCACCATGGTAATGTTCCGTTTTAAATCCATGCACGCATTTCTAAAAGTCATACGACACTGTTTCGCCATTTTGGACGGATGTTGCACCTTGCACCGTGGATGTTGAACCCTGTAGATATCGATTATTCGGACGGGCATATCTTCTGGCTCGTTTAGAGTTACGTGAGCCATAACCTGTCAAAACGAAGGCCTCGATGAGTTCTATGGCTTTGACAGCTTTCAGCCGTCAACGAATATATTAATGCCCGAAAAGGACAACCCGAATCTCAATCAGGTCTCGTAAGTTTTTTACCCTTCGTTTTTTCGACACGTGGATTTTTACGGCAAAACGGGATTACCGTGGCTGGTCTTCGATTTACCATCGCTAGAGAGTGGTGTACCATGGTACTGTTCAGTTTCAAATCCATGCACGCATTTCTAAAAGCCGTACGGCACTGTTTCGCCATTTCGTACGGATGTTGCACCTTGCACCGTGGATGTTGCACCCTGTAGAAATCGATTATTCGGACGGCTATAACTTCTGGCTCGTTTAGAGTTACGGGAGCCATAACCTGTCAAAACGAAGGTATCGATGAGTTCTACGGTTTTGACAGCTTTCAGCCGTCAACGGATAGATTAATGCCCAAAAAGGACAACCCGAACCTCAGTCGGGTCTCGTAAGTTTTTTACCCTTCATTTTTTTGACACGTGGATTTTTACGGCAAAACGGGATTACCGTGGCTGGTCTTCGATTTACCATCGCTGGAGAGTGGTGCACCATGGTACTGTTCCGTTTCAAATCCATCCACGCATTTCTAAAAGCCGTACGACACTGTTTCTCCATTTCAGACGGATGTTGCACCTTGCACCGTGGATGTTGCACCCTGTAGATATCGATTATTCGGACGGCCATAACTTCTAGATCGTTAAGAGTTACGGGAGCCATAACCTGTCAAAATAAAGGGCTCGATGAGTTCTACGGTTTTGACGGCTTTCAGCCGTCAACGGATAGATTAATGCCCAAAAGGTACAACCCGAATCTCAATCGGGTCTCGTAAGTTTTTTACCCTTCGTTTTTTCAACACGTGGATTTTCACGGTAAAACGGGATTACCGTGGCCCGTCTTCGACTTCCCATCGCTGGAGAGTGGTGCACCATGGTAATGTTCCGTTTTAAATAAATGCACGCATTTCTAAAAGTCATTCGGCACTGTTTCGCCATTTCGGACGGATGTTGCACCTTGCACCGTGGATCTTGCACCCTGTAGATGTCGATTATTCGGACGGGCATAACTTCTGGCTCGTTTAGAGTTACGGGAGCCATAACCTGTCAAAACGAAGGCCTCGTTGAGTTCTATGGCTTTGATAGCTTTCAGCCATCAACGGATATATTAATGCCCAAAAAGGACAACCCGAATCTCAATCGGGTCTCGTAAGTTTTTTACCTTTCGTTTTTTCGACACGTGGATTTTTACGGCAAAACGGGATTACCGTGGCTGGTCTTCGATTTACCGTCGCTGGAGAGTGGTGCACCATGGTACTGTTCAGTTTCAAATCCACGCACGCATTTCTAAAAGCCGTACGGCTGTTTCGCCATTTCGGACGGATGTTGCACCTTGCACCGTGGATGTTGCACCCTGTAGATATCGATTATTCGGACGGCTATAACTTCTAGCTCGTTTAGAGTTACGGGAGGCATAACTTGTCAAAACAAAGGCCTCGATGAGTTCTACGGTTTTGACAGCTTTCAGCCGTCAATGGATAGATTAATGCCCAAAAAGGACATCCCGAATCTCAATCGGGTCTCGTAAGTTTTTTACCCTTCGTTTTTTCGACACGTGGATTTTTACGGCAAAACGGGATTACCGTGGCTGGTCTTCGATTTACCATCGCTGGAGAGTGGTGCACCATGGTACTGTTCCATTTCAAATCCATGCACGCATTTCTAAAAGCCGTACGGCACTATTTCGCCATTTCGGACGGATGTTGCACCTTGCACCGTGGATGTTGCACCATGTAGATATTGATTATTCGGACGGCAATAACTTCTGGCTCGTTTAGAGTTACGGGAGCCATAACCTGTCAAAACGAAGGCCTCGATGAGTTCTACGGCTTTGATAGCTTTCAGCCGTCAACGTATAGACTAATGCCCAAAAAGGACAACCCGAATCTCAATCGGGTCTCGTAAGTTTTTTACCCTTCGTTTTTTCGACACGTGGATTTTTACGGTAAAACGGGATTACCGTGGCCCGTCTTCGACTTCCCATCGCTGGAAAGTGGTGCACCATGGTACTGTTCTGTTTCAAATCCATGCACGCATTTCTAAAAGTCGTACGGCACTGTTTCGCCATTTCGTACGGATGTTGCACCTTGCACCCGGGATGTTGCACCCTGTAGATATCGATTATTCGGACGGCCATAACTTCTGGCTCGTTAAGAGTTACGGAAGCCATAACCTGTCAAAACGAAGGCCTCGATGAGTTCTACGGTTTTGACGGCTTTCAGCCGTCAACGGATAGATTAATGCCCAAAAAGGACAACCCGAATCTCAATCGGGTCTCGTAAGTTTTTTACCCTTCGTTTTTTCGACACGTAGATTTTTACGGTAAAACGGGATTACCGTGGCCCGTCTTCGACTTCCCATCGCTGGAGAGTGGTGCACCATGGTAATGTTCCGTTTTAAATCCATGCACGCATTACTAAAAGTCATATGGCACTGTTTCGCCATTTCGGACGGATGTTGCACATTGCACCGTGGATGTTGCATCCTGTAGATATCGATTATTCGGACGGGCATAACTTCTAGCTCGTTTAGAGTTACGGGAGCCATAACCTGTCAAAACGAAGGCCTCGATGAGTTCTATGGCTTTGACAGCTTTTAGAATTCAACGGATATATTAATGCCCAAAAAGGACAACCCGAATCTCAATCGGGTCTCGTAAGTTTTTTACCCTTCGTTTTTTCGACACGTGGATTTTTACGGCAAAACGGGATTACCGTGGCTGGTCTTCGATTTACCATCGCTGGAGAGTGGTGCACCACGGTACTGTTCAGTTTCAAATCCATGCAAACATTTCTAAAAGCCGTACGACACTGTTTCGCCATTTCGGACGGATGTTGCACCTTGTACCGTGGATGTTGCACCCTGTAGATATCGATTATTCAGACGGCTATAACTTCTGGCTCGTTTAGAGTTACGGCAGCCATAACCTGTCAAAACGAAGGCCTCGATGAGTTCCACAGTTTTGACAGCTTTCAGCCGTCAACGGATAGATTAATGCCCAAAAAGGACAACCCGAATCTCAATCGGGTCTCCCAAGTTTTTTACCCTTCGTTTTTCCGACACGTGGATTTTCACGGTAAAACGGGATTACCGTGGCCCGTCTTCGACTTCCCATCGCTGGAGAGTGGTGCACCATGGTAATGTTCCGTTTTAAATCCATGCACGCATTTCTAAAAGTCATTCGGCACTGTTTCGCCATTTCGGACGGATGTTGCACCTTGCACCGTGGATGTTGCACCCTGTAGATGTCGATTATTCGGACGGGCATAACTTCTGGCTCGTTTAGAGTTATAGGAGCCTTAACCTGTCAAAACGAAGGCCTCGATGAGTTCTATGGCTTTGATAGCTTTCAGCCATCAACGGATATATTAATGCCCAAAAAGGACAACCCGAATCTCAATCGAGTCTCGTAAGTTTTTTACCTTTCGTTTTTTCGACATGGGGATTTTTACGGAAAAACGGGATTACCGTGGCTGGTCTTCGATTTTCCGTCGCTGGAGAGTGGTGCACCATGGTACTGTTCAGTTTCAAATCCACGCACGCATTTCTAAAAGCCGCACGCCTGTTTCGCCATTTCGGACGGATGTTGCACCTTGCACCGTGGATGTTGCACCCTGTAGATATCGATTATTCGGACGGCTATAACTTCTGGCTCGTTTAGAGTTACGGGAGGCATAACTTGTCAAAACGAAGGCCTCGATGAGTTCTACGGTTTTGACAGCTTTCAGCCGTCAACGGATAGATTAATGCCCAAAAAGGACAACCCGAATCTCAATCGGGTCTCGTAAGTTTTTTACCCTTCGTTTTTTCGACACGTGGATTTTTACGGCAAAACGGGATTACTGTGGCTGGTCTTCGATTTACCATCGCTGGAGAGTGGTGCACCATGGTACTGTTCCGTTTCAAATCCATGCACGCATTTCTAAAAGTCGTACGGCACTATTTCGCCATTTCGGACGGATGTTGCACCTTGCACCGTGGATGTTGCACCATGTAGATATTGATTATTCGGACGGCAATAACTTTTGGCTCGTTTAGAGTTACGGGAGCCATAACCTGTCAAAACGAAGGCCTCGATGAGTTCTACGGCTTTGACAGCTTTCAGCCATCAACGTATAGATTAATGCCCAAAAAGGACAACCCGAATCTCAATCGGGTCTCGTAAGTTTTTTACCCTTCGTTTTTTCGACACGTGGATTTTTACGGTAAAACGGGATTACCGTGGCCCGTCTTCGACTTCCCATCGCTGGAGAGTGGTGCACCATGGTACTGTTCTGTTTCAAATCCATGCACGCATTTCTAAAAGTCGTACGGCACTGTTTCGCCATTTCGGACGGATGTTGCACCTTGCACCGTGGATGTTGCACCCTGTAGATTTCGATTATTCGGACGGCCATAACTTCTGGCTCGTTAAGAGATACGGAAGCCATAACCTGTCAAAACGAAGGCCTCGATGAGTTCTACAGTTTTGACGGCTTTCAGCCGTCAATGGATAGATTAATGCGCAAAAAGGACAACCCGAATCTCAATCGGGTCTCGTAAGTTTTTTACCCTTCGTTTTTTCGACACGTAGATTTTTACGGTAAAACGGGATTACCGTGGCCCGTCTTCGACTTCCCATCGCTGGAGAGTGGTGCACCATGGTAATGTTCCGTTTTAAATCCATGCACGCATTTCTAAAAGTCATACGGCACTGTTTCGCCATTTCGGACGGATGTTGCACCTTGCACCGTGGATGTTGCATCCTGTAGATATCGATTATTCGGACGGGCATAACTTCTGGCTCGTTTAGAGTTACGGGAGCCATAACCAGTCAAAACGAAGGCCTCGATGAGTTATATGGCTTTGACAGCTTTCAGCCTTCAACGGATATATTAATGCCCAAAAAGGACAACCCGAATCTCAATCGGGTCTCGTAAGTTTTTTACCCTTCGTTTTTTCGACACGTGGATTTTTACGGCAAAATGGGATTACCGTGGCTGGTCTTCAATTTACCATCGCTGGAGAGTGGTGCACCACGGTACTGTTCAGTTTCAAATCCATGCACACATTTCTAAAAGCCGTACGGCACTGTTTCGCCATTTCGGACGGATGTTGCACCTTGCACCGTGGATGTTGCACCCTGTAGAGATCGATTATTCGGACGGCTATAACTTCTGGCTCGTTTAGAGTTACGGGAGCCATAACCTGTCAAAACGAAGGCCTCGATGAGTTCCACAGTTTTGACCGCTTTCAGCCGTCAACGGATAAATTAATGCCCAAAATGGACAACCCGAATCTCAATCGGGTCTCGTAAGTTTTTTACCCTTCGTTTTTTCGACAAGTGGATTTTTACGGTAAAACGGGATTACCGTGGCCCGTCTTCGCCTTCCCATCGCTGGAGAGTGGTGCACCATGGTAATGTTCCATTTTAAATCCATGCACGCATTTCTAAAAGTCATAAGGCATTGTTTCGCCATTTCGGACGGATGTTGCACCTTGCACCGTGGATGTTGCACCCTGTAGTTATCGATTATTCGGACGGGCATAACTTCTGGCTCGCTTTGAGTTACGAGAGCCATAACCTGTCAAAAAGAAGGCCTCGATGAGTTCTATGGCTTTGACAGCTTTCAGCCATCAACGGATATATTAATGCCCAAAAAGGACAACCCGAATCTCAATCGGGTCTCGTAAGTTTTTACCCTTCGTTTTTTGGACACGTGGATTTTTACGGCAAAACGGGATTACCGTGGCTGGTCTTCGATTTACCATCGCTGGAGAGTGGTGCACCATGGTACTGTTCAGTTTCAAATCCATGCACGCATTTCTAAAAGCCGTACGGCACTGTTTCGCCATTTCGTACGGATGTTGCACCTTGCACCGTGGATGTTGCACCCTGTAGAAATCGATTATTCGGACGGCTATAACTTTTGGCTCGTTTAGAGTTACGGGAGGCATAACCTGTCAAAACGAAGGTCTCGATGAGTTCTACGGTTTTGAAAGCTTTCATCCGTCAACGTATAGATTAATGCCTAAATAGGACAACCCGAATCTCAATCGGGTCTCGTAAGTTTTTTACCGTTCGTTTTTTCGACACGTGGATTTTTACGGCAAAACGGGATTACCGTGGCTGGTATTCGATTTACCATCGCTGGAGAGTGGTGTACCATGGTATCCGTTTCAAATCCATCCACGCATTTCTAAAAGCCGTACGGCACTGTTTCGCCATTTCGGACGGATGTTGCACCTTGCACCGTGGATGTTGCACCCTGTAGATATCGATTTTTCGGACGGCTATAACTTCTGGCTCGTTTAGAGTTACGGGAGCCATAACCTATCAAAACGAAGGCCTCGATGAGTTCATCAGCTTTGACAGAATTCAGCCGTCAACGGATAGATTAATGCCCAAAAAGGACAACCCGAATCTCAATCGGGTCTCGTAAGTTTTTTACCCTTCGTTTTTTCGACACGTGGATTTTTACGGTAAAACGGGATTACCGTGGCCCGTCTTCGACTTCCCATCGCTGGAGAGTGGTGCAACATGGTAATGTTCCGTTTTAAATCCATGCACGCATTTCTAAAAGTCATTCGGCACTGTTTCGCCATTTCGGACGGATGTTGCACCTTGCACCGTGGATGTTGCACCCTGTAGATGTCGATTATTCGGACGGCCATAACTTCTGGCTCTTTTAGAGTTACGGGAGCCATAACCTGTCAAAACGAAGGCCTCGATGAGTTCTATGGCCTTGATAGCTTTCATCCATCAACGGATATATTAATGCCCAAAAAGGACAACCCGAATCTCAATCGGGTCTCGTAAGTTTTTTACCCTTCGTTTTTTCGACACGTGGATTTTTACGGCAAAACGGGATTACCGTGGCTGGTGTTCGATTTACCGTCGTTGGAGAGTGGTGCACCATGGTACTTTTCAGTTTCAAATCCATGCACGCATTTCTAAAAGCCGTACGGCTGTTTCGCCATTTCGGACGGATGTTGCACCTTGCACCGTGGATGTTGCACCCTGTAGATATCGATTATTCGGACGGCTATAACTTCTGGCTCGTTTAGAGTTACGGGAGCCATAACCTGTCAAAACGAAGGCCTCGATGAGTTCTACAGTTTTTACAGCTTTCAGCCGTCAACGGATAGATTAATGCCCAAAAAGGACAACCCGAATCTCAATTGGGTCTCGTAAGTTTTTTACCCTTCGTTTTTTCGACACGTGGATTTTTACGGTAAAACGGGATTACCGTGGCCCGTCTTCGCCTTCCCATCGCTGGAGAGTGGTGCACCATGGTAATGTTCCGTTTTAAATCCATGCACGCATTTCTAAAAGTCATTCGGCACTGTTTCGCCATTTCGGACGGATGTTGCACCTTGCACCGTGGATGTTGTACCCTGTAGATGTCGATTATTCGGACGGGCATAACTTCTGGCTCGTTAAGAGTTACGGGAGCCTTAACCTGTCAAAAAAAAGCATCGATGAGTTCTATGGCTTTGACAGCTTTCAGCCATAACCTGTCAAAACGAAGGCCTCGATGAGTTCTATGGCTTTGACAACTTTCATCCATCAACGGATATATTAATGCCCAAAAAGGACAACCCGAATCTCAATCGGGTCTCGTAAGTTTTTTACCCTTTGTTTTTTCGACACGTGGATTTTTACGGTAAAACGGGATTACCGTGGCCCGTCTTCGCCTTCCCATCGCTGGAGAGTGGTGCACCATGGTATTGTTCCATTTTAAATCCATGAACGCATTTCTAAAAGCCATAAGGCACTGTTTCGCCATTTCGGACGGATGTTGCACCTTGCACCGTGGATGTTGCACCCTGTAGATATCGATTATTCGGACGGCTATAACTTCTAGCTCGTTTAGATTTACGGGAGTCATAACCTGTCAAAACGAAGGGCTCGATGAGTTCTATGGCTTTGACAGCTTTTAGCCATCAACGGATATATTAATGCCCAAAATGGACAACCCGAATCTCAAACGGGTCTCGTTAGTTTTTTACCCTTCGTTTTTTCGACACGTGGATTTTTACGGCAAAACGGGATTACCGTGGCTGGTCTTCGATTTACCATCGCTGGAGAGTAGTGCACCATGGAACTGTTCAATTTCAAATCCATGCACGCATTTCTAAAAGCCGTACGGCACTGTTTCGCCATTTCGTACAGATGTTGCACCTTGCACCGTGGATGTTGCACCCTGTAGAAATCGATTATTCGGACGGCTATAACTTCTGGCTCGTTTAGAGTTACGGGAGCCATAACCTGTCAAAACGAAGGTCTCGATGAGTTCTACGGTTTTGACAGCTTTCAGCCGTCAACGGTTAGATTAATGCCTAAAAAGGACAACCCGAATCTCAATCGGGTCTCGTAAGTTTTTTACCCTTCCTTTTTTCGACACGTGGATTTTTACGGCAAAATGGGATTACCGTGGCTGGTCTTCGATTTACCATCGCTGGAGAGTGGTGCACTATGGTATCCGTTTCAAATCCATCCACGCATTTCTAAAAGCCGTACGGCACTGTTTCGCCATTTCGGACGGATGTTGCACCTTGCACTGTGGATGTTGCACCCTGTAGATATCGATTATTCGGACGGCTATAACTTCTGGCTCGTTTAGAGTGACGGGAGCCATAACCTGTCAAAACGAAGGCCTCGATGAGTTCTACGGCTTTGACAGCATTCAACCGTCAACGGATAGATTAATCCCAAAAAGGACAACCCGAATCTCAATCGGGTCTCGTAAGTTTTTTACCCTTCGTTTTTTCGACACGTGCATTTTTACGGTAAAACGGGATTACCGTGGCCCGTCTTCGACTTTCCATCGCTGGAGAGTGGTGCACCATGGTAATGTTCCGTTTTAAATCCATGCACGCATTTCTAAAAGTCATTCGGCACTGTTTCGCCATTTCGGACGGATGTTGCACCTTGCACCGTGGATGTTGCACCCTGTTGATGTCGATTATTTAGACGGGTATAACTTCTGGCTCGTTTAGAGTTACGGGAGCCATAACCTGTCAAAACGAAGGCCTCGATGAGTTCTATGGCTTTGACAGCTTTCAGCCATCAACGGATATATTAATGCCCAAAAAGGACAACCCGAATCTCAATCGGGTCACGTAAGTTTTTTACCCATCGTTTTTTCGACACGTGGATTTTTACGGCAAAACAGGATTGCCGTGGTCCGTCTTCGCCTTCCCATCGCTGGAGAGTGGTGCACCATGGTAATGTTCCGTTTGAAATCCATGCACGCATTTCTAAAAGTCATAAGGCACTGTTTCGCCATTTCGGACGGATGTTGCACCTTGCACCGTGGATGTTGCACCCTGTAGATATCGATTACTCGAACGGGCATAACTTCTGGCACGTTTAGAGTTACGAGAGCCATAACCTGTCAAAAAGAAGGCCTCGATGAGTTCTATGGCTTTGACAGCTTTCAGCCATCAACGGATATGTTAATGCCCAAAAAGGACAACCCGAATCTCAATCGGGTCTCGTAAGTTTTTTACCCTTCGTTTTTTCGACACGTGGATTTTTATGGCAAAACGGGATTACCGTGGCTGGTCTTCGATTTACCATCGCTGGAGAGTGGTGCACCATGGTACTGTTCCATTTCAAATCCATGCACGCATTTCTAAAAGCCGTACGTCACTGTTTCGCCATTTCGGACGGATGTTGCACCTTGCACCGTGGATGTTGCACCCTGTAGATATCGATTATTCGGACGGCAATAACTTCTGGTTACGGGAGCCATAACCTATCAAAACGAAGGCCTCGTTGAGTTCTACGGCTTTGACCGCTTTCAGCCGTCAACGGATACATTAATGCCCAAAAAGGACAACCCGAATCTCAATCGGGTCTCGTAAGTTTTTTACCCTTCGTTTTTTCGACACGTGGATTTTAGCGGTAAAACGGGATTACCGTGGCCCGTCTTCGACTTCCCATCGCTGGAGAATGGTGCACCATGGTACTGTTCCATTTAAAATCCATGCACGCATTTCTAAAAGTCGTACGGCACTGTTTCGCCATTTCGGACGGATGTTGCACCTTGCACTGTGGATGTTGCACCATGTAGATATCGATTATTCGGACGGCTATAACTTCTGGCTCGTTTAGAGTTATGGGAGCCATAACCTGTCAAAACGAAGGCCTCGATGAGTTCTACAGCTTTGACAGCATTCAGCCGTCAACGGATAGATTAATGCCCAAGAAGGACAACCCGAATCTCAATCGGGTCTCGTAAGTTTTTTACCCTTCGTTTTTTCGACACGTGGATTTTTACGGCAAAACGGGATTGCCGTGGCTGGTCTTCGATTACCATCGCTGGAGAGTGGTGCACCATGGTACTGTTCAGATTCAAATCCATGCACGCATTTCTAAAAGCCGTACGGCACTGTTTCGCCATTGCGGACGGATGTTGCGCCTTGCACCGTGGATGTTGCACCCTGTAGATATCGATTATTCGGACGACTATAACTTCTGGCTCGTTTAGAGTTATGGGAGCCGTAACCTGTCAAAACGAAGGCCTCGATGAGTTCTACAGTTTTGACAGCTTTCAGCCATCAACGGATAGATTAATGCCCAAAAAGGACAACCCGAATCTCAATCGGGTCACGTAAGTTTTTTACCCATCATTTTTTCGACACGTGGATTTTTACGGCAAAACAGGATTGCCGTGGCCCGTCTTCGCCTTCCCATCGCTGGAGAGTGGTGCACCATGGTAAGGTTCCGTTTGAAATCCATGCACGCATTTCTAAAAGTCATAAGGCACGTTTAGAGTTACGAGAGCCATAACCTGTCAAAAAGAAGGCCTCGATGAGTTCTATGGCTTTGACAGCTTTCAGCCATCAACGGATATATTAATGCCCAAAAAGGACAACCCGAATCTCAATCGTGTCTCGTAAGTTTTTTACCCTTCGTTTTTTCGACACGTGGATTTTTACGGCAAAACGGGATTACCGTGGCTGGTCTTCGATTTACCATCGCTGGAGAGTGGTGCACCATGGTACTGTTCAGTTTCGAATCCATCCACGCATTTCTAAAAGCCGTAAGGCACTGTTTCGCCATTTCGTACGGATGTTGCACCTTGCACCGTGGATGTTGCACCCTGTAGAAATCGATTATTCGGACGGCCATAACTTCTGGCTCGTTTAGAGTTACGGGAGCCATAACCTGTCAAAACGAAGGTCTCGATGAGTTCTATGGCTTTGACAGCTTTCAGCCATCAATGGATAGATTAATGCCTAAAAAGAACTACCGAATCTCAATCGGGTCTCGTAAGTTTTTTACCCTTCGTTTTTTCGACACGTGGATTTTTACGGCAAAACGGGATTACCGTGGCTGGTTTTCGATTTACCATCGCTGGAGAGTGGTGCACCATGGTATCCGTTTCAAATCGATCCACGCATATCTACAAGCCGTACGGCACTGTTTCGCCATTTCGGACGGATGTTGCACCTTGCACCGTGGATGTTGCACCATGTAGATATCGATTATTCGGACGGCTATAACTTCTGGCTCGTTTGGAGTTACGGGAGCCATAAATTGTCAAAACGAAGGCCTCGATGAGTTCTAAAGCTTTGACAACATTCAGCCGTCAACGGATAGATTAATGCCCAAAAAGGACAACTCGAATCTCAATCGGGTCTCGTAAGTTTTTTACCCTTCGTTTTTTCGACACGTGGATTTTTACGGTAAAACGGGATTACCGTGGCCCGTCTTCGACTTCCCATCACTGGAGAGTAGTGCACCATGGTAATGTTCCGTTTTAAATCCATTCACGCATTTCTAAAAGTCATTCGGCACTGTTTCGCCATTTCGGACGGATGTTGCTCCTTGCACCGTGGATGTTGCACCCTGTAGATGTCGATTATTCGGACGGCCATAACTTCTGGCACCTTTAGAGTTACGGGAGCCATAACCTGTCAAAACGAAGGCCTCGATGAGTTCTATGGCTTTGACAGCTTTCATCCATCAACGGATATATTAATGCCCAAAAAGGACAACCCGAATCTCAATCGGGTCTCGTAAGTTTTTTACCCTTCGTTTTTTCGACACGTGGATTTTTACGGCAAAACGGGATTACCGTGGCTGGTCTTCGATTTACCGTCGCTGGAGAGTGGTGCACCATGGTACTGTTCAGTTTCAAATCCATGCACGCATTTCTAAAAGCCATTCGGCACTGTTTCGCCATTTCGGACGGATGTTGCTCCTTGCACCGTGGATGTTGCACCCTGTAGATGTCGATTATTCGGACGGCCATAACTTCTGGCACCTTTAGAGTTACGGGAGCCATAACCTGTCAAAACGAAGGCCTCGATGAGTTCTATGGCTTTGACAGCTTTCATCCATCAACGGATATATTAATGCCCAAAAAGGACAACCCGAATCTCAATCGGGTCTCGTAAGTTTTTTACCCTTCGTTTTTTCGACACGTGGATTTTTACGGCAAAACGGGATTACCGTGGCTGGTCTTCGATTTACCGTCGCTGGAGAGTGGTGCACCATGGTACTGTTCAGTTTCAAATCCATGCACGCATTTCTAAAAGCCGTACGGCTGTTTCGCCATTTCGGACGGATGTTGCACCTTGCACCGTGGATGTTGCACCCTGTAGATATCGATTATTCGGACGGCTATAACTTCTGGCTCGTTTAGAGTTACGGGAGCCATAACCTGTCAAAACGAAGGCCTCGATGAGTTCTACAGTTTTGATAGCTTTCAGCCGTCAACGGATAGATCAATGCCCAAAAAGGACAACCCGAATCTCAATCGGGTCTCGTAAGTTTTTTACCCTTCGTTTTTTCGACACGTGGATTTTTACGGTAAAACGGGATTACCGTGGCCCGTCTTCGCCTTCCCATCGCTGGAGAGTGGTGCACCATGGTAATGTTCCTTTTTAAATCCATGCACGCATTTCTAAAAGTCAAAAGGCAATGTTTTGCCATTTCAGACCGATGTTGCACCTTGCACCGTGGATGTTGCACCCTGTAGATATCGATTATTCGGATTGGCATAACTTCTGGCTCGTTTAGATTTACGAGAGCCATAACTTGTCAAAAAGAAAGCATCGATGAGTTCTATGGCTTTGACAGCTTTCAGCCATCAACGGATATATTAATGCCCAAAAAGGACAACCCGAATCTCAATCGGGTCTCGTAAGTTTTTTACCCTTCGTTTTTTCGACACGTGGATTTTTACGGCAAAACGGGATTACCGTGGCTGGTCTTCGATTTACCATCGCTGGAGAGTGGTGCACCATGGTACTGTTCAGTTTCAAATCCATGCACGTATTTCTAAAAGACGTACGGCACTGTTTCGTCATTTCGTACGGATGTTGCACCTTGCACCGTGGATGTTGCACCCTGTAGAAATCGATTATTCGAACGGCTATAACTTCTGGCTCGTTTAGAGTTACGGGAGCCATAACCTGTCAAAACGAAGGTCTCGATGAGATCTACGGTTTTGACTGCTTTCAGTCGTCAACGGATAGATTAATGCCTAAAATGGACAACCCGAATCTCAATCGGGTCTCGTAAGTTTTTTACCCTTCGTTTTTTCGACACGTGGATTTTTACGGCAAAACGAGCCTACCGTGGCTGGTCTTCGATTTACCATCGCTGGAGAGTGGTGCACCATGGTATCCGTTTCAATCCATCCACACATTTCTAAAAGCCGTACGACACTGTTTCGCCATTTCTGACGGATGTTGCACCTTGCACCGTGGATGTTGCACCCTGTAGATATCGATTATTCGGACGGCTATAACTTCTGGCTCGTTTAGAGTTACGGGAGCCATAACCTGTCAAAACGAAGGCCTCGATGAGTTCTACGGCTTTGACAGCATTCAGCCGTCAACGGATAGATTAATGCCCAAAAATGACAACCCGAATCTCAATCGGGTCTCGTATGTTTTTTACCCTTCGTTTTTTCGACACGTGGATTTTTACGGTAAAACGGGATTACCGTGGCCCGTCTTCGACTTCCCATCGCTGGAGAGTGGTGCACCATGGTAATGTTCCGTTTTAAATCCATGCACGCATTTCTAAAAGTCATTCGGCACTGTTTCGCCATTTCGGACGGATGTTGCACCTTGCACCGTGGATGTTGCACCCTGTAGATGTCGATTATTCGGACGGGCATAACATCTGGCTCGTTTAGAGTTACGGGAGCCATAACCTGTCAAAACGAAGGCCTCGATGAGTTCTATGGCTTTGACAGCTTTCAGCCATCAACGGATATATTAATGCCCTAAAAGGACAACCCGAATCTCAATCGGGTCTCGTAAGTTTTTTACCCTTCGTTTTTTCGACACGTGGATTTTTACGGCAAAATGGGATTACCGTGGCTGGTCTTCGATTTACCGTCGCTGGAGAGTGGTGCACCATGGTACTGTTCAGTTTCAAATCCATGCACGCATTTCTAAAAGACGTACGGCTGTTTCGTCATTTCGGACGGATGTTGCACCTTGCACCGTGGATGTTGCACCCTGTAGATATCGATTATTCGGACGGCTATAACTTCTGGCTCGTTTAGACTTACGGGAGCCATAACTTGTCAAAACGAAGGCCTCGATGAGTTCTACGGTTTTGACAGCTTTCAGCCATCAACGGATAGATTAATGCCCAAAAAGGACAACCCGAATCTCAATCGGTCTCGTAAGTTTTTTACCCTTCGTTTTTTCGACACGTGGATTTTTACGGCAAAACGGGATTACCGTGGCTGGTCTTCGATTTACCATCGCTGGAGAGTGGTGCACCATGGTACTGTTCCGTTTCAAATCCATGCACGCATTTCTAAAAGCCGTACGGCACTGTTTTGCCATTTCGGACGGATGTTGCACCTTGCACCGTGGATGTTGCACCCCGTAGATATCGATTATTCGGTCGGCTATAACTTCTGGCTCGTTTAGAGTTACGGGAGCCATAACCTGTCAAAACGAAGGCCTCAATGAGTTCTACGGCTTTGACAGCATTCAGCCGTCAACGGATAGATTAATGCCTAAAAAGGACAACCCAAATCTCAATCGGGTCTCGTAAGTTTTTTACCATTCGTTTTTTCGACACGTGGATTTTTACGGTAAAACGGGAATACCGTGGCCCGTCTTCGACTTCCCATCGCTGGAGAGTGGTGCACCATGGTACTATTCCGTTTCAAATCCATGCACGCATTTCTAAAAGTCGTACGGCACCGCTTCTCCATTTCGGACGGATGTTGCACCTTGCACCGTGGATGTTGCACCCTGTAGATATCGATTATTCGGACGGCCATAACTTCTGGCTCGTTAAGAGTTACGGGAGCCATAACCTGTCAAAACGAAGGCCTCGATGAGTTCTACGGTTTTGATAGCTTTCAGCCGTCAACGGTTAGATTAATGACCAAAAAGGACAACCCGAATCTCAATCGCGTCTCGTAAGTTTTTTACCCTTCGTTTTTTCGACACGTGAATTTTTACGGTAAAACGGGATTACCGTGGCCCGTCTTCGACTTCCCATCGCTGGAGAGTGGTGCACCATGGTAATGTTCCGTTTTAAATCCATGCACGCTTTTGAGATAAAAATAACCGCAAGCGCACGGTGTACGAATGTAGCACGCGGCGAATACGGGTCGATCCACAGGGAATTGATGATTTTAAAATTCTATTCAATCAAATTAACCAAACTTGAAAGTTTTATTAGCTAAAAATGTAAGAAACTAACAAAAACTAGCAAAAGAAAAATAGATAAAAATATGAGAGTTAAATGACAATTTAGAGGCAATTTCCACTCTCTAAATCACATAAATCAACAAAATGTAGTTATGATCTCTCTTTTCTTGTCATTAGTGAATTAGTTGATGTGCTTATCATAAGTATGGTATATTTATGCTATTAATTAGCTCAATATAAACCATCAAACTATAACACAACCACTAATACACTTTTAAATCTCATAAAATATGACAACTAAGTTGAAAGCAAAATCTATTTTAAGCATGGCCTATTAACTATTAATTAGAAATATATGCCATCAAATTTTAATTTCAACAATCACTTCTTTGTCATAATCATATGTAGATGAAGAGGCAATTTGTGTTTTGTTTGTTTAAGCATAGCCTATTTGTTATGAACAACATAGACTATCAAATGCAAAGCTAAACAACATTATTAAACCACTTCAATCATTCTCATTAAGCACAAAAAGAGAGCATAAACATCAAATTAATTTGAAGCTACATGATTAGAGAGCTTCATTACCCCTAAATTGAAGGGGTTTAGCCTCTCATTTTTGTCATCAAAACAACAAATGTAGCTTTCAACATGAAAGAATAAGAAAAGAAAACGAGAGCAAAATTAAATGAACAAACTATTCTACTTGCATAAAAGAGAAGAGATCTACACTACAAGATGAAAGTAAATGAACATGCAAAGGAAAGAGCATGTATTAAATTGCATAAAAAAAAAAGAAATTACATGAGAAAAAAAAATGGCTAAGTAGCCATGAAAATAGAAAGAGAATAGCTTTGTTTATTTTGAGCCTAAGACTAATCTAAAGAGAAGGAAGCCTAAGAGAGACTAAGAGAAGAGATCATGTTACATGAAACATATGGGTATTTATACATGTATGAAACCCTAATTCATATTTTTGGGGAATACCCAAAATGCCCCTTAGGAAGTGTGGAGGCCAAGTAACCATTAACATGTCTTAATCCCCCATTAAGTGTACATGAAACCATTAAGTCCAAAAGCATGTGCATTAGCCTTTAATTTGTACATTAAGGTAGGTGGGTAGGTGGGGTCCTCCATGTTCTTCACTTTGAATTATTTCCATCTTCATTCCTTAATTTTGTGCATGCATATCTTCATGAAACCACTTCTATTTGAGATCAATTTCCTACAAAAATATATACAAATTTTCAATTAATTTTTCTCAAAGAAATATATGCACTTAAATGACTGTTTTGCCCCTATATGAAGATGAATATATGAAAATTTGGAATTAATATGAATTTTGGTTAAAACAAGTTAAAATACCCGATATGATCATTTATTTAATTTAAGTAGAATAAATATGGTGGTAAAAATATGCACATTTACGTGCACATCAAATACCCCCACACTTATCTTTTTATTCGTCCTCGAATAAAGAAAAACTAAGATAAATCCGTTTTCGTAGGGAGCACGATTGCATTGAGCGTATGCAACAAACCGTTAAACCTCTGGGTGTCCCTAGTAGGACGAGTGTTGTCTCGTGAGGGTTTTCAGCGGATACTACCCACAAAATCCAAATGCAGGATGAAAATATTTACAAAATGCAAGATATATTTACAAAGAGATGAATGCAAAATTTTGAAAATATTTACAAATGAATGATTTATTTTTAAATTGACACGAATAAGTTAAATATAGGTTTTGGTTATTATCTTGAAAATTTATGTCATTTACTCGTCAAAATTTCCAACAAAAATCAAGTTATCATATCAAATAGACTATAGTTTAACTCGTTGTTTTGGTTAATAACAAAGTGTAACTATGAAATGGATCCTTAGTTGATTATCAAAGTTTATCAAAGTGGTATTTTCATTTCTTTTCAATAACAAATCAAATCAACTAGGTAAAAATAGTGCTAGGATTTCAATGGCTTGCTCTCTCATTTTTTGCAAGAAAAATTACACACCTAGCTCAGGTAAACTGAGGCCAGATATACCATACATGCACTGCCTTTCGGACTTATGTGAGGGGAGTACAGAGCATGGCGAGTGCACACACTTTTATGCGTACACTATCGACCGTAGGTGGTTTTTATTAAGTCTTTTTTTTTACATGTGTTCCATACATCATAACCGTGAGGACTTTTAAATGAGTATGAAAGCACATAATCAAAAATTCCAAGTGATTCACCGATGCATAACCGTGAGGACTTTTAAATGAGAGTGAATACTTTGGATGTATTATTTTTTTATTTTTATTTTTATTTTTTTTAAGATAGAGAGAGTTTTGCAAAATCATCTTAGCACCATTTAACTTAGAAGACAAAAAAAATGTTATATCCTTTACTTTAAATTCACCACTTTTAAAACAAAGATTTTCAATTAGGATGTATTTCATAATTAACACGTATGAATCTTCCTATATACTAGTTAAACCATTGTTATTTATAATCAAACTTCATTTTTATTTTTGTTAAGACAAATAAATTTTCAATAATTTCAATTTAATAAACCAAAACCATATATTTATCCTATAGTGTTTCTTTAAAAATAAATCAAAAACACTAAAAATAAATTCTTCTTTTGTTTTTGGATTTTTTTTTTGAGTTTTTGGAAGAAAAATGAAAAATTAATCCTGAAAAATCAAGAAGAAGATGATCTCCCCCCACACTTGATTTTGACTGTGTCCCCACAGTCAACCTAAGTGGAAGGAGAAAAATAAAATAAAAATCCAATATTTACATGAAAGATTATTATTTATAAGGGATGAGAAAGTATACAGTCAAAAAGTAAATGAAACGGTCTTCTAAAGACCGATTCATTTGTCTCGTCAAATGTGTGAGACACAGTTTAAGCACGAAAAACCAAATCGTAAAAGATTTCGAAGTTGAGTATGGATTTGGAAAAACGAAAGTCGTTTTATTGAAAATCGTATGAGTTGTTTTATTTTCGATGATTTTTGGGGTTGATAAAACAATTGATTGACATTCAAGTTTATTTTCACCAAATTGAAGATCAAACTTATCATTGAAAACTTCTTCAAAATTATCGATTTCAAAATCAAAACGGTGATCGAAATTTTCCCTTTTAGAATTCGACAACTCATTTTCAAAAAGTCCATAAAAATCATGTTCGTTAAATTCGACTTCCTTTGTTTGATTATTAACAACTTTATCGTGTAAATGGAGTTTAAAATTCAAAGTTAACGTATTTAAGTTTTCAGAAAAAGGAAGATCGAAGTTTAAATCGAATTTCGCACCCTCAAAAGAATTGAAATCCAACTTAATTACCGTATTTTCAACAACTTGATTAAGATCGTCATTATCAATTTCAAAAGTTGTTATTTGAAAATCCTCGATTTGGGTAAAAGATGGATTATCGTTTGACTCGTCATACATTGAAATTTTAGTTTGTTTCTCATGAAAATTTTCCAATGTTTTAATCAACAAATTTGTGTGATCATCATAAATTTCATTCATTTGCTCAACAAAGTCAAATTTGTAATTATTAACTTGAAAATTTTCGATTTGGACTTGTTGAGAATAAGAATTGTCAATTTCGATAAACGGTAGATTATTATTTGACTCTTCGCAAGTTGAGATTTGATTATGGTTTTCACGAATTTTTTTGTACTTTTTAAAGTAATAAATCCCCGTTATCTTTTTCCATTTGGTCAACAAAATCAAATTCATGGTTATTAATTTGAAAACTTTCATTTTGAATTTGTTGATAACCAAAGTTTTCGATCGTATCATTATTGAAACTATTCCCATTGCCAAAATTATTTGAAAATTGGTTTACATTTTCGTCTTGATTTTGAAATTCATCTTAAAACTCGAAATTGAATTGGCATGGGTTACACTCGAAATCATTTGAATTTTGAAGTGAATTCAAATTTTGATTATTCTGAAAACCTTGATTCGAGTTATAGCACAAATATGAATTGCATAAATCATTTATCTCTTGATTTTGTCGTGTAGAAAGTTCGAGTAAAGATGAAATCATTTCAATGCTATTTTCAAGAGTCGAAAGTTGGTCATCGTTTTGAAAATTTTGTTGTTCGAAATTTGAATTATTTACACAAAAGTTGTTAAAATATCCATACGAATTTGGAGTGAACTCATATGGATTATATCGATTTTCGCAGTTAAATTCAAGTGAGTAAGAAAAAGGAAACTCGGACATTTTCAAGATTTTTTTTTGGTTTTTTTTATAAAGAAAAAAAAATTTACAAGTAGAATTTATTTTTCAAAATGGAAAATTAATTTTTATTTTGTTTTTGGATTTCAATTTTTTTTTTCAAAAGATCTTTTTTGGATTTTTGATTTTAATTTTTTTTTTCGATTTTTGGAATTTTGATTTGAAAATTTTCAAAAGAAAAGGAAAAAAAACCATGTTAAGAAATATTAACAATTTTTTTTAGTTTTGGATTTTGATTTTTTTTTTTAAATATGCATGAACTAATGCAATTAAAAGAATGCAGGGGCCTAATTACGAATTATTTATCCTAATTAACACAAAATTGTATATTCATAAGTTGTCTTTGATAAACAAGATAGTTCTGAGCCAGGTAATGGACAGGATTTATCGGTGCACCACGAATCACCGTAGCAATGCAGCCGAAGGTTTAAGTACCTTCAGAGGAACAACCACTATAATATTTACGAATCACTGTAATATTTATAAATGGTTATTACTCTGCCGTAGCCTAGACACCAAGAAATTAAATTGTTCAAAGAAGATAAATTGTCAATGTACAATTAAGTGTTAATGATTTCTAACCGTTATTATTAATCAAAATCTAAGATGAAATGCAAAGCAGAAATTAAACGTGTATTGACAATGCAACTACAAATGATTTTTGTTTTTGTTTGTTTGTTTTTTTTTTTTTGAATTTTTTTTTATATATAAATTCAAATGCAAGCAATCAACAATTAGCAAGCAGGCAATTTTATAGTACAAGGCAAATAAAACAAGAAAAAACTATTAGCAAGCAGGCAATTTTTTTTTGGCAAGCAGTCTTCCTTCTGAAATTCTGCTTTGGCAACCTGAAATATAAAACAAGAATATGTACAAATTTTTTTGTTTTTGTTTTTTTTTTTGTTTTTTTGAAAGGAAACTTAAAAGTAGGGTTTTACTTAAAAAATAAAAATAAAAAAAGTTGAACAATTTTTTCAAAAAGGAAATTAAATCAAAACAAGTGAAAACAAAACAAATCTAAAATAAAACAAATTGAAATTTTGTTTCCTCTCAACCCACTTAAACTAAACTAAACTTCTCAACCCACTTAAACTTCTGACTCAATATATTTCAATTTCGAAAATTATTTAACAGAGCAGAAATAAAACTTCAATCGTTCAATCTCACTAAAACAATCGCACTATTCAAATTATTTCAAATTCATCCAGAATTTCAAAATCTTCCCAAAGTCGATTCATTTCTCGTTCCCAAATTATCCTACTGTCGATGCAATTGCGCAGGGTTATGGTCTGTTGTGGGTTATGAGGAGAGGCGGTTTCGGTCGTGGTTCAAATGGTTGGCAATTTGGAGAGTTCGTCGATTGGATTAAGGCGGAAACCGTGAGTGATGTCTGGCTAATTGAGTTGCGAGTGATGAAGCATGGCAGTGGAAAGCAGTTCTCCTGGTGGTTGAGGGGATTGGAGTGGAGTTTTGGCTCGCAGTTGTAGAAGATGGCGCTTCGACGTTTTCTGGTTGCGGTGGTAAGGGATGGTAAAGGTAGTGAGTTTCGTCTGTGGTTGCGATTTGAGGATTTCAGGTCGATGATAGTTGGTTCGTGGTTGAGGAATCGACTGCGATTGGCGCGTATTCTTGGCGAATGTTGTGGCAATTTTGGGTTATAGAATTGATTTGGGAAGATGTGAATTGGAGTTGTAGGAGGTGGTGATTGATGTTGAAGAGGTGGTCGTGTGGTGATGTCGCGGCGATGTATAGGCGAGGAGATTGTTCTGTTGCTCACGGTTGTGGTGTGGTCAGCGAGGTTGTATTGGTGACAGAAATGGTGGGTTGTGGAACGTTGTGGTATGTGAAGTAGTGAATGGTAGAAGTAGGTTGTTAGCGAACTGGTTGAGACCGATGATGGAACTGATGTACTGGGGTCAGGCAGATGCTGTTGAGAATGGTTTTAGGAGGAGGTGATGAGGCAAATGATAACTGAAATGAGTGTTTGATGTAATTGCTTGAATGGCAGAGATGAAGTGGAAACTGACAATGGGTGGCACTGGGAAGGATGTAGTAGTATTGGAAGGGGTGTGTTATATTCAGCGGGATGGTGGCAGAACAGGGGAAGTTTAAACTGTGGTCGATGAGGCAGCACGGTGGAGTTTAAAGTAGTAATGTCAGAGGAAGTTTTTGGTTTACGGTGGAGTTGACAGGGAAGTTTGCAGGGATGGTATGTGAATTTGTTTGTTGAAGTAGTGAGAGAAAGGGGGAAGTAGTGGTTGAAGATGATTGTGGGGATCGGCGAAGTAGGCTAGTGTGTTCGTGATGTGGTGGTTAATAATTTGTGGCTAATGAGTAGTGAAGGTGGTGAGATGGTAGAACTGTGATGGGTTGGCTGAGTTTGAGGTTTGAGTGGAAATTGAAAGTAATGGTGGATGTTAACAGTAATGGTGGAAAGGTAGTGATGCAGAGAAGGCACAGTGAAGGTTGGAGGGTGAAATGATGACAAATGTTTGGCTGGTGTTTTTGAAATGTATGGTAGAAGTGTGCAGGAGCTATATTGTAGATGGAGATGGTCAGAGAGTTTTGAGCAGTAAATGTATGGTGGAAGGTTGCAGTTGAATGAAGAATGTTATATGGGAACAGTAGCAATGATCGTAGTAGATGTTGAAATGAAATGATATGAATTGGTGAGGAGATGACTTGATTGGTGGTCTCTGGCTGGGACTGGAACTGGTGAAATATCAGGTTTGTCCCACCGTGATCGCTCTCTGCAGTTTTGGTCGTGAGGAATGGTGTGTATAAGAGTGGAAGTTAGGGATGGTAGAAGTGGATGTCGATTGAAGTGGCACTGTTTTGAAGGCAACAGGGAGGTGCTTGTGGTGAATTGATTGTGGAGGATTGGAGGCAGCAGTGCACAGATATGCACAAAGACAAGGAAGTATGTAGTAGGGGAGAATGATCTGTAAGTGGATGGTGAAAAGATGTGAAGTGTGGCAGTGTTTGTTGATGGTCAGAGATGATTTGGAGTTGTTTTACAAGGAAAGATCAAAGAAACAAAAGGAAAAGCAACAACAACAGAGATGAAGAATAAAAATGAAATGCAAATGTAAAAAAAAGTGCAAATGGTTTTGTGCTTGTACAATTGTAAATGCAGTGTCACTGATCTTTTTTTATAATGTAACTCAATTTGTGAAAATTAGAACAGTGAACAAATAGCAAATTAGAATGCAAGTTTACAAATGAATGCAAGTTTTTGAAGCACAACACAAACCAAAATATGCACAGTTTTGAACAGAAACAAGGAAATGCAAGTGCAATTGATAGTAGGAAACAACAAAAACACAATCAAAATGCACACAATATTTTTTTTTTTACACAAACACACTAAGATGAAAGAAAATAATTCGAAGAATAGAAAATAAAAATCAAAGCAATTCCCCGGCAACGGCGCCAAAAACTTGTTCGGACGACGGAAATTCTATCGGTTTAGAAAACCGTCGAACGAATTTTGAGATAAAAATAACCGCAAGCGCACGGTGTACGAATGTAGCACGCGGCGAATACGGGTCGATCCACAGGGAATTGATGATTTTAAAATTCTATTCAATCAAATTAACCAAACTTGAAAGTGTGATTAGCTAAAAATGTAAGAAACTAACAAAAACTAGCAAAAGAAAAATAGATAAAAATATGAGAGTTAAATGACAATTTAGAGGCAATTTCCACTCTCTAAATCACATAAATCAACAAAATGAAGTTATGATCTCTTTTTTCTTGTCATTAGTGAATTAGTTGATGTGCTTATCATAAGTATGGCATATTTGTGCTATTAATTAGCTCAATATAAACCATCAAACTATAACACAACTACTAATAAACTTTTAAATCTCATAAAATATGACAACTAAGTTGAAAGCAAAATCTATTTTAAGCATGGCCTATTAACTATTAATTAGAAATATAAGCCATCAAATTTTAATTTCAACAATCACTTCTTTGCCATAATCATATGTAGATGAAGAGGCAATTTGTGTTTTGTTTGTTTAAGCATAGCCTATTTGTTATGAACAACATAGACTATCAAATGCAAAGCTAAACAACATCATTAAACCACTTCAATCATTCTCATTAAGCACAAAAAGAGAGCTTGAACATCAAATTAAGTTGAAGCTACATGATTAGAGAGCTTCATTACCTCTAAGTTGAAGGGGTTTAGCCTGTCATTTTTGTCATCAAAACAACAAATGTAGCTTTCAACATGAAATAATAAGAAAAGAAAAAGAGAGAAAAATTAAATGAACAAACTATTCTACTTGCATAAAAGAGAAGAGATCTACACTACAACATGAAAGTAAATGAACGTGAAAAGGAAAGAGCATGTATTAAATTGCATAAAAAAAAGAAATTACATGAAAAAAAATGGCTAAGTAGCCATGAAAATAGAAAGAGAATAGCTTTGTTTATTTTGAGCCTAAGACTAATCTAAAGAGAAGGAAGCCTAAGAGAGACTAAGAGAAGAGATCATGTTACATGAAACATATGGGTATTTATACATGTATGAAACCCTAATTCATATTTTTGGGGAATACCCAAAATGCCCCTTAGGAAGTGTGGAGGCCAAGTATCCATTAACATGTCTTAATCCCCCATTAAGTGTACATGAAACCATTAAGTCCAAAAGCATGTGCATTAGCCTTTAATTTGTACATTAAGGTAGGTGGGTAGGTGGGGTCCTCCATGTTCTTCACTTTGAATTATTTCCATCTTCATTCCTTAATTTTGTGCATGCATATCTTCATGAAACCACTTCTATTTGAGATCAATTTCCTACAAAAATATATAAAAATTTTCAATTAATTTTTCTCAAAAAATATATGCACTTAAATGACCGTTTTGCCCCTATATGAAGATGAATATATGAAAATTTGGAATTAATATGAATTTTGGTTAAAACAAGTTAAAATACCCAATATGATCATTTATTTAATTTAAATAGAATAAATATGGTGGTAAAAATATGCACATTTACGTGCACATCACACGCATTTCTAAAAGTCATACGGCACTGTTTCGCCATTTCGGACGGATGTTGCACCTTGCACCGTGGATGTTGCACCCTGTAGATATCGTTTATTCGGACGGCTATAACTTCTGGCTCGTTTAGAGTTACGGTAGCCATAACCTGTCAAAACGAAGGCCTCGATGAGTTCTACGGCTTTGACAGCTTTCAGCCGTCAACGGATAGATTAATGCCCAAAAAGGACAACACGAATCTCAATCGGGTCTCGTAAGTTTTTTACCCTTCGTTTTTTCGACACGTGGATTTTTACGGTAAAACGGGATTACCGTGGCCCGTCCTCGACTTCCCATCGCTGGAGAGCGGTGCACCATGGTACTGTTCCGTTTCAAATCCATGCACGCATTTCTAAAAGTCGTACGGCACTGTTTCGCCATTTCGGACGGATGTTGCACCTTGCACCGTGGATGTTGCACCCTGTAGATATCGATTATTCGGACAGCCATAACTTCTGGCTCGTTAAGAGTTACGGGAGCCATAACCTGTCAAAACGAAGGCCACGATGAGTTCTACGGTTTTGACGGCTATCAGCCGTCAACGGATAGATTAATGCCCAAAAAGGACAACCCGAATCTCAATCGGGTCTCGTAAGTTTTTTACCCTTCGTTTTTTCGACACGTGGATTTTTACGGTAAAACCGGATTACCGTGGCCCGTCTTCGACTTCCCATCGCTGGAGAGTGGTGCACCATGGTAATGTTCTGTTTTAAATCCATGCACGCATTTCTAAAAGTCATACGGCACTGTTTCGCCATTTCGGACGGATGTTGCACCTTGCACCGTGGATGTTGCACCCTATAGATATCGATTATTCGGACGGGCATAACTTCCGGCTCGTTTAGAGTTACGGGAGCCATAACCTGTCAAAACGAAGGCCTCGATGAGTTCTACGGTTTTGACAGCTTTCAGCCGTCAACGGATAGATTAATGCCCAAAAAGGACAACCCGAATCTCAATCGGGTCTCGTAAGTTTTTTACCCATCGTTTTTTCGACACGTGGATTTTTGCGGCAATACGGGATTACGGTGGCTGGTCTTCGATTTGCCATCGCTGGAGAGTGGTGCACCATGGTACTGTTCAGTTTCAAATCCATGCACGCATTTCTAAAAGCCGTACGGCACTGTTTCGCAATTTCGGACGGATGTTGTACCATGCACCGTGGATGTTGCACCTTGTAGATATCGATTATTCGGACGGCTATAACTTCTGGCTCGTTTAGAGTTACGGGAGCCATAACCTGTCAAAACGAATGCATCGATAAGTTCTATAGTTTTGACAGCTTTCAGCCGTCAAGGATAGACTAATGCCCAAAAAGGACAACCCGAATCTCAATCGGGTCTCGCAAGTTTTTTACCCTTCGTTTTTTCGACACGTGGATTTTTACGGCAAAACGGGATTACCGTGGCTGGTCTTCGATTTACCATCGCTGGAGAGTGGTGCACCATGGTACTGTTCCATTTCAAATCCATGCATGCATTTCTAAAAGCCGTACGGCACTGTTTCGCCATTTCGGACGGATGTTGCACCTTTCACCGTGGATGTTGCACCCTGTAGATATCGATTATTCGGACGGCTATAACTTCTGCCTCGTTTAGAGTTACGGGAGCCATAACCTGTCAAAACGAAGGCCTCGATGAGTTCTACGGCTTTGATAGCATTCAGCCGTCAACGGATAGATTAATGCCTAAAAAGGACAACCCGAATCTCAATCGGGTCTCGTAAGTTTTTTACACTTCGTTTTTTCGACACGTGGATTTTTACGGTAAAACGGGATTACCGTGGCCCGTCTTCGCCTTCCCATTGCTGGAGAGTGGTGCACCATGGTAATGTTCCATTTTTAATGCATGCACGCATTTCTAAAAGTCATAAGGCACTGTTTCGCCATTTCGGACAGATGTTGCACCTTGCACCGTGGATGTTGCACCCTGTAGATATCGATTATTCGGACGGGTATAACTTCTGGCTCGTTTAGAGTTACGAGAGCCATAACCTGTCAAAACAAAGGCCTCGATGAGTTCTATGGCTTTGATAGCTTTCAGCCATCAACGGATATATTAATGCCCAAAAAGGATAACCCGAATCTCAATCGGGTCTCGTAAGCTTTTTACCCTTCGTTTTTTCGACACGTGAATTTTTACGGCAAAACGGGATTACCGTGGCTGGTCTTCGATTTACCATCGCTGAAGAGTGGTGCACCATGGTACTATTCAGTTTCAAATCCATGCACGCATTTCTAAAATCCGTACGGCACTGTTTCGCCATTTCGGACGGATGTTGCACCTTGCACCGTGGATGTTGCACCCTGTAGATATCGATTATTCGGACGGCTATAACTTCTGGCTCGTTTAGAGTTACGAGAGCCATAACCTGTCAAAACAAAGGTCTCGATGAGTTCTACGGTTTTGACAGCATTCAGCCGTCAGCGGATAGATTAATGCCCAAAAAGGACAACCCGAATCTCAATCGGGTCTCGTAAGTTTTTTACCCTTCGTTTTTTCGACACGTGGATTTTTACGGTAAAACGGGATTACCGTGGCCCGTCTTCGACTTCCCATCATTGGAGAGTGGTGCACCATGGTAATGTTCCGTTCTAAATCCATGCACGCATTTCTAAAATTCATTCGGCACTGTTTCGCCATTTCGGATGGATGTTGCACCTTGCACCGTGGATGTTGCACCCTGTAGATGTCGATTATTCGGACGGGCATAACATCTGGCTCGTTTAGAGTTACGGGAGCCATAACCTGTCAAAACGAAGGCCTCGATGAGTTCTATGGCTTTGACAGCTTTCAGCCATCAACGGATATATTAATGCCCAAAAAGGACAACCCGAATCTCAATCGGGTCTCGTAAGCTTTTTACCCTTCGTTTTTTCGACATGTGGATTTTTACGGCAAAACGGGACTACCGTGGCTGGTCTTCGATTTACCATCGCTGGAGAGTGGTGCACCATGGTACTGTTCCGTTTCAAATCCATGCACGCATTTCTAAAAGCCGTACGGCACTGTTTCGCCATTTCGGACGGATGTTGCCCCTTGCACCGTGGATGTTGCACTCTGTAGATATCGATTATTCGAACGGCTATAACTTCTGGCTCGTTTAGAGTTACGGGAGCCATAACCTGTCAAAACGACGGCCTCGATGAGTTCTACGGCTTTGATATCTTTCAGCCGTCAATGGATAGATTAATGCCCAAAAAGGACAACCCGAATCTCAATCGGGTCTCGTAAGTTTTTTACCCTTCGTTTTTTCGACACGTGGATTTTTACGGTAAAACGGGGTTACCGTGGCCCGTCTTCGACTTCCCATCGTTGGAGAGTGGTGCACCATGGTACTGTTCCGTTTCAAATCCATGCACGCATTTCTAAAAGTCGTACGGCACTGTTTCGCCATTTCGGACGGATGTTGCACCTTGCACCGTGGATGTTGCACCCTGTAGATATCGATTATTCGGACGGGCATAACTTCTGGCTCGTTTAGAGTTACGGGAGCCATAACCTGTCAAAACGAAGGCCTCGATGAGTTCTATGGCTTTGACAGCTTTCAGCCGTCAACGGATAGATTAATGCCCAAAAAGGACAACCCGAATCTCAATCGGGTCTCGTAAGTTTTTTACCCTTCGTTTTTTCGACACGTGGATTTTTACGGTAAAACGGGATTACCGTGGCCCGTCTTCGACTTCCCATCGCTGGAGAGTGGTGTACCATGGTACTCTTCCGTTGCAAATCCATGCACGCATTTCTAAAAGTCGTACGGCACTGTTTCTCCATTTCGGACGGATGTTGCACCTTGCACCGTGGATGTTGCACCCGGTAGATATCGATTATTCGGACGGCCATAACTTCTGGCTCGTTAAGAGTTACAGGAGCCATAACCTGTCAAAACGAAGGCCTCGATGAGTTCCACGGTTTTGATAGCTTTCAGCCGTCAATGGATAGATTAATGCCCAAGAAGGACAACCCGAATCTCAATCGGGTCTCGTAAGTTTTTTACCATTCGTTTTTTCGACATGTGGATTTTTATGGTAAAACAGGATTACCGTGGCCCGTCTTCGACTTCCCATCGCTGGAGAGTGGTGCACCATAGTAATGTTCCGTTTTAAATCCATGCACGCATTTCTAAAAGTCATACGGCACAGTTTCGCCATTTCGGACGGATGTTGCACCTTGCACCGTGGATGTTGCACCCTGTAGATATCGATTATTCGGACGGCCATAACTTCTGGCTCGTTTAGAGTTACGCGAGCCGTAACCTCTCAAAACGAAGGCCTCGATGAGTTCTACGGCTTTGACAGCTTTCTGCCGTCAATTGATATATTAATGCCCAAAAAGGATAACCCGAATCTCAATCGAGTCTCGTAAGTTTTTTACCCTTCGTTTTTTCGACACGTGGATTTTTACGGTAAAACGGGATTACCGTGGCCCGTCTTCGACTTCCCATCGCTGAAGAGTGGTGCACCATGGTACTGTTCCGTTTCAAATCCATGCACGCATTTCTAAAGGTCGTACGGCACTGTTTCGCCATTTCGGTCGGATGTTGCACCTTGCACCGTGGACGTTGCACCCTGTAGATATCGATTATTCGGACGGCCATAACTTCTGGCTCGTTTAGAATTACGGGAGCCATAACCTGTCAAAACGAAGGCCTCGATGAGTTCTACGGCTTTGACTGCTTTCAGCCGTCAACGGAAAGATTAATGCCCAAAAAGGACCACCCGAATCTCAATCGGGTCTCGTAAGTTTTTTACCCTTCGTTTTTTCGACACGTGGATTTTTAGGGTAAAACGGGATTACCGTGGCCCGTCTTCGACTTTCCATCGCTAGAGAGTGGTGCACCATGATACTGTTCCGTTTCAAATCCATGCACGCATTTCTAAAAGTCGTACGGCACTGTTTCGCCATTTCAGACGTATGTTGCACCTTGCACCGTGGACGTTGCACCCTGTAGATATCGATTATTCGGACGGCCATAACTTCTGGCTCGTTTAGAGTTACAAAAGCCAAAACTTTCCAAAATGAAGGTCTCGATGAGTTCTACGGCTTTGACAGCTTTCAGCCGCCAACAGATAGATTAATGCCCAAAAAGTACAACCCGAATCTCAATCCGGTCTCGTAAGTTTTTTTCCCTTCATTTTTTCGACACGTGGATTTTTACGGTAAAACGGGATTACCGTGGCCCGTCTTCGACTTTCCATCGCTAGAGAGTGGTGCACCATGGTACTATTCTATTTCAAATGCATGCACGAATTTTTAAAAGTCGTACGGCACTGTTTCGCCATTTCGGACGGATGTTGCACCTTGCACCGTGGATGTCGCACCCTGTAGATATCGATTATTCAGACGGCCATAACTTCTGGCTCGTTTAGAGTTACGGGAGCCATAACCTGTCAAAACAAAGGCCTCGATGAGTTCTACGGCTTTGACAGCTTTCAGCCATCAACGGATAGATTAATGCCCAAAAAGGACAACCCGAATCTCAATCGGGTTTCGTAAGTTTTTTACCCTTCGTTTTTTCGACACGTGGATTTTTACGGTAAAACGGGATTACCGTGGCCCGTCTTCGACTTCCCATCGCTGAAGAGTGATGCACCATGGTAGTGTTACGTTTCAAATCCATGCACGCATTTCTAAAGGTCGTACGGTACTGTGTCGCCATTTCGGACGGATGTTGCACCTTGCACCGTGGATGTTGCACCCAGTAGATATCGGTCATTCGGACGGCCATAACTTCTGGCTCGTTTAGAGTTACGGGAGCCATAACCTCTCAAAACGAAGGCCTCGATGAGTTCTATGAACTTTGATAGCTTTCAGCCGTCAACGGATAGATTAATGCCAAAAAAGGACAACCGGAATCTCAATCGGGTCTCGTAAGTTTTTTACCCTTCGTTTTTTCGACACGTGGATTTTTACGGCAAAACGGGATTATCGTGGCCCGTCTTCGACTTCCCATCGCTGAAGAGTGGTGCACCATGGTACTGTTCCATTTCAAATCCATGCTCGCATTTCTAAAAGTCGTACGACACTGTTTCGCCATTTTGGACGGATGTTGCACCTTGCACCGTGGATGTTGCACCCTATAGATATCGATTATTCGGACGGCCATAACTTCTGGCTCGTTTAGACTTACGGGATCCATAACCTGTCATAACGAAGGCCTCGACGAGTTCTACGGCTTTGACAGCTTTCAGCCGCCAACGGATAGGTTAATGCCCAAAAAGGACAACCCGAATCTCAATCGGGTCTCGTAAGTTTTTTACCCTTTGTTTTTTCGACACGTGGATTTTTACGGTAAAACGGGATTACGGTGGCTAGTCTTCGATTTATCATCGCAGGAGGGTGGTGCACCATGGTACTGTTCCATTTCAAATCCATGCACGCATTTCTAAAAGTCGTACGGCACTGTTTTGCCATTTCGGACGGATGTTGCACCTTGCACCGTGGATGTTGCACCCTGTAGATATCGATTATTCGGACGGCCATAACTTCTGGCTCGTTTAGAGTTACGGGAGCCATAACCTGTCAAAACGAAGGCCTCGATGAGTTCTACGGCTATGACAGCTTTTAGCCATCAACGGATAGATTAATGCCCAAAAAGGACAACCCGAATCTCAGTCGGGTCTCGTAAGTTTTTTACCCTTCATTTTTTCGACACGTGGATTTTTATGGAAAAACGAGATTACGGTGACTGGTCTTCGATTTACCATCGCTGGAGAGTGGTGCACCATGATACTGTTCCGTTTCAAATCCATGCACGCATTTCTAAAAGTCGTACGGCACTGTTTCACCATTTCGGACGGATGTTGCACCTTGCACCGTGGACGTTGCACCCTGTAGATATCGATTATTCGGACGGCCATAACTTCTGGCTCGTTTAGAGTTACAAAAGCCAAAACTTGCCAAAATGAAGGTCTCGATGAGTTCTACGGCATTGACAGCTTTCAGCCATCAACGGATAGATTAATGCCCAAAAAGTACAACCCGAATCTCAATCCGGTCTCGTAAGTTTTTTTCCCTTCGTTTTTTCGACACGTGGATTTTTACGGTAAAATAGGATTACCATGGCCCGTCTTCGACTTTCCATCACTAGAGAGTGGTGCACCATGGTACTATTCTGTTTCAAATCCATGCACGAATTTTTAAAAGTCGTACGACACTGTTTCGCCATTTCGGACGGTTGTTGCTCCTTGCACTGTGGATGTTGCACCATGTAGATATCGATTATTTAGACGGCCATAAATTCTAGCTCGTTTAGAGTTACGGGAGCCATAACCTGTCAAAACGAAGGCCTCGATGAGTTCTACGGCTTTGACAGCTTTCTGCCATCAACGGATAGATTAATGCCAAAAAAGGACAACCCGAATCTCAATCGGGTCTCGTAAGTTTTTTACCCTTCGTTTTTTCGACACGTGGATTTTTATGGTAAAAAGGGATTACCGTGGCCCGTCTTCGACTTCCCATCGATGAAGAGTGGTGCACCATGGTACTGTTCCGTTTCAAATCCTTGCACGCATTTCTAAAGGTCGTACGACACTGTTTCGCCATTTCGGACGGATGATGCACCTTGCACCATGGACGTTGCACCCTGTAGATATCGATCATTCGGACGGCCGTAACTTCTGGCTCGTTTAGAGTTATGGGAGCCATAACCTCTCAAAACGAAGGCCTCGATGAGTTCTATAGCTTTGACAGCTTTCAGTCGTCAACGGATAGATTAATGCCAAAAAAGGACAACCGGAATCTCAATCGGGTCTCGTAAGTTTTTTACCCTTCGTTTTTTCGACACGTGGATTTTTACGGTAAAACGGGATTACCGTGGCCCGTCTTCGACTTCCCATCGCTGGAGAGTGGTTCACCATGGTACTCTTCCGTTGCAAATCCATGCACGCATTTCTAAAAGTCGTACGGCACTGTTTCTCATTTCGGACGGATGTTGCACCTTGCACCGTGGATGTTGCACCCGGTAGATATCGATTATTCAGACGGCCATAACTTCTGGCTCGTTAAGAGTTACAGGAGCCATAACCTGTCAAAACGAAGGCCTCGATGAGTTCCACGGTTTTGAAAGCTTTCAGCCGTCAATGGATAGATTAATGCCCAAGAAGGACAACCCGAATCTCAATCGGGTCTCGTAAGTTTTTTACCATTCGTTTTTTCGACATGTGGATTTTTATGGTAAAACAGGATTACCGTGGCCCGTCTTCGACTTCCCATCGCTGGAGAGTGGTGCACCATGGTAATGTTCCGTTTTAAATCCATGCACGCATTTCTAAAAGTAATACGGCACTGTTTCGCCATTTCGGACGGATGTTGCACCTTGCACCGTGGATGTTGCACCCTGTAGATATCGATTATTCGGACGGCCATAACTTCGGGCTCGTTTAGAGTTACGAGAGCCGTAACCTCTCAAAACGAAGGCCTCGATGAGTTCTACGACTTTGACAGCTTTCTGCCGTCAATTGATATATTAATGCCCAAAAAGGATAACCCGAATCTCAATCGAGTCTCGTAAGTTTTTTACCCTTCGTTTTTTCGACACGTGGATTTTTACGGTAAAACGGGATTACCGTGGCCCGTCTTCGACTTCCCATCGCTGAAGAGTGGTGCACCATGGTACTGTTCCGTTTGAAATCCATGCACGCATTTCTAAAGGTCGTACGACACTGTTTCGCCATTTCGGACGGATGTTGCACCTTGCACCGTGGACGTTGCACCCTGTAGATATCGATTATTCGGACGGCCATAACTTCTGGCTCGTTTAGAATTACGGGAGCCATAACCTGTCAAAACGAAGGCCTCGATGAGTTCTACGGCTTTGACTGCTTTCAGCCGTCAACGGAAAGATTAATGCCCAAAAAGGACCACCCAAATCTCAATCGGGTCTCGTAAGTTTTTTACCCTTCGTTTTTTCGACACGTGGATTTTTACGGTAAAACGGTATTACCGTGGCCCGTCTTCGACTTCCCATCGCTAGAGAGTGGTGCACCATGATACTGTTCCGTTTCAAATCCATGCACGCATTTCTAAAAGTCGTACGGCACTGTTTCGCCATTTCAGACGTATGTTGCACCTTGCACCGTGGACGTTGCACCCTGTAGATATCGATTATTCGGACGGCCATAACTTCTGGCTCGTTTAGAGTTACAAAAGCCAAAACTTTCCAAAATGAAGGTCTCGATGAGTTCTACGGCTTTGACAGCTTTCAGCCGCCAACGGATAGATTAATGCCCAAAAAGTACAACCCGAATCTCAATCCGGTCTCGTAAGTTTTTTTCCCTTCATTTTTTCGACACGTGGATTTTTACGGTAAAACAGGATTACCGTGGCCCGTCTTCGACTTTCCATCGCTAGAGAGTGGTGCACCATGGTACTATTCTATTTCAAATCCATGCACGAATTTTTAAAAGTCGTACGACACTGTTTCGCCATTTCGGACGGATGTTGCACCTTGCACCGTGGATGTCGCACCCTGTAGATATCGATTATTCAGACGGCCATAACTTCTGGCTCGTTTAGAGTTACGGGAGCCATAACCTGTCAAAACAAAGGCCTCGATGAGTTCTACGGCTTTGACAGCTTTCAGCCATCAACGGATAGATTAATGCCCAAAAAGGACAACCCGAATCTCAATCGGGTTTCGTAAGTTTTTTACCCTTCGTTTTTTCGACACGTGGATTTTTACGGTAAAACGGGATTACCGTGGCCCGCCTTCGACTTTCCATCGCTGAAGAGTGATGCACCATGGTAGTGTTATGTTTCAAATCCATGCACGCATTTCTAAAGGTCGTACGGTACTGTTTCGCCATTTCGGACGGATGTTGCACCTTGCACCGTGGATGTTGCACCCAGTAGATATCGGTCATTCGGACGGCCATAACTTCTGGCTCGTTTAGAGTTATGGGAGCCATAACCTCTCAAAACGAAGGCCTCGATGATTTCTATGAACATTGACAGCTTTCAGCCGTCAACGGATAGATTAATGCCAAAAAAGGACAACCGGAATCTCAATCGGGTCTCGTAAGTTTTTTACCCTTCGTTTTTTCGACACGTGGATTTTTACGGCAAAACGGGATTATCGTGGCCCGTCTTCGACTTCCCATCGCTGAAGAGTGGTGCACCATGGTACTGTTCCGTTTCAAATCCATGCTCGCATTTCTAAAAGTCGTACGACACTGTTTCGCCATTTTGGACGGATGTTGCACCTTGCACCGTGGATGTTGCACCCTATAGATATCGATTATTCGGACGGCCATAACTTCTGGCTCGTTTAGAGTTACGGGATCCATAACCTGTCATAACGAAGGCCTCGATGATTTCTACGGCTTTAACAGCTTTCAGCCGTCAACGGATAGATTAATGCCCAAAAAGGACCACCCAAATCTCAATCGGGTCTCGTAAGTTTTTTACCCTTCGTTTTTTCGACACGTGGATTTTTGCGGTAAAACGGGATTACGGTGGCTAGTCTTCGATTTATCATCGCAGGAGAGTGGTGCACCATGGTACTGTTCCGTTTCAAATCCATTCACGCATTTCTAAAAGTCGTACGGCACTGTTTCGCCATTTCGGACGGATGTTGCACCTTGCACCGTGGATGTTGCACCCTGTAGATATAGATTATTCGGACGGCCATAACTTCTGGCTCGTTTAGAGTTACGGGAGCCATAACCTGTCAAAACGAAGGCCTCGATGAGTTCTACGGCTTTGACAGCTTTTAGCCATCAACGGATAGATTAATGCCCAAAAAGGACAACCCGAATCTCAGTCGGGTCTCGTAAGTTTTTTACCCTTCATTTTTTCGACACGTGGATTTTTATGGAAAAACGGGATTACGGTGACTGGTCTTCGATTTACCATCGCTGGAGAGTGGTGCACCATGATACTGTTCCGTTTCAAATCCATGCACGCATTTCTAAAAGTCGTACGGCACTGTTTCGCCATTTCGGACGGATGTTGCACCTTGCACCGTGGACGTTGCACCCTGTAGATATCGATTATTCGGACGGCCATAACTTCTGGCTCGTTTAGAGTTACAAAAGCCAAAACTTGCCAAAATGAAGGTCTCGATGAGTTCTACGGCTTTGACAGCTTTCAGCCATCAACGGATAGATTAATGCCCCAAAAGTACAACCCGAATCTCAATCCGGTCTCGTAAGTTTTTTCCCTTCGTTTTTTCGACACGTGGATTTTTACGGTAAAATAGGATTACCGTGGCCCGTCTTCGACTTTCCATCACTAGAGAGTGGTGCACCATGGTACTATTCTGTTTCAAATCCATGCACGAATTTTTAAAAGTCGTACGACACTGTTTCGCCATTTCGGACGGTTGTTGCTCCTTGCACTGTGGATGTTGCACCCTGTAGATATCGATTATTCAGACGGCCATAACTTCTGGCTCGTTTAGAGTTACGGGAGCCATAACCTGTCAAAACGAAGGCCTCGATGAGTTCTACGGCTTTGACAGCTTTCAGCCGTCAACGGATAGATTAATGCCCAAAAAGGACAACCCGAATCTCAATCGGGTCTCGTAAGTTTTTTACCCTTCGTTTTTTCGACACGTGGATTTTTACGGTAAAACGAGATTACCGTGGCCCGTCTTCGACTTCCCATCGATGAAGAGTGGTGCACCATGGTACTGTTCCGTTTCAAATCCTTGCACGCATTTCTAAAGGTCGTACGGCACTGTTTCGCCATTTCGGACGGATGTTGCACCTTGCACCATGGACGTTGCACCCTGTAGATATCGATCATTCGGACGGCCATAACTTCTGGCTCGTTTAGAGTTACGGGAGCCATAACCTCTCAAAACGAAGGCCTCGATGAGTTCTATGGCTTTGACAACTTTCAGTCGTCAACGGATAGATTAATGCCAAAAAAGGACAACCGGAATCTCAATCGGGTCTCGTAAGTTTTTTACCCTTCGTTTTTTCGACACGTGGATTTTTACGGTAAAACGGGATTACCGTGGCCCGTCTTCGACTTCCCATCGCTGGAGAGTGGTGCACCATGGTACTCTTCCGTTGCAAATCCATGCACGCATTTCTAAAAGTCGTACGACACTGTTTCTCCATTTCGGACGGATGTTGCACCTTGCACCGTGGATGTTGCACCCGGTAGATATCGATTATTCGGACGGCCATAACTTCTGGCTCGTTAAGAGTTACAGGAGCCATAACCTGTCAAAACGAAGGCCTCGATGAGTTCCACGGTTTTGATAGCTTTCAGCCGTCAATGGATAGATTAATGCCCAAGAAGGACAACCCGAATCTCAATCGGGTCTCGTAAGTTTTTTACCATTCGTTTTTTCGACATGTGGATTTTTATGGTAAAACGGGATTACGGTGGCTAGTCTTCGATTTATCATCGCAGGAGAGTGGTGCACCATGGTACTGTTCCGTTTCAAATCCATGCACGCATTTCTAAAAGTCGTACGGCACTGTTTCGCCATTTCGGACGGATGTTGCACCTTGCACCGTGGATGTTGCACCCTGTAGATATCGATTATTCGGACGGCCATAACTTCTGGCTCGTTTAGAGTTACGGGAGCCATAACCTGTCAAAACGAAGGCCTCGATGAGTTCTACGGCTTTGACAGCTTTTAGCCATCAACGGATAAATTAATGCCCAAAAAGGACAACCCGAATCTCAGTCGGGTCTCGTAAGTTTTTTACCCTTCATTTTTTCGACACGTGGATTTTTATGGAAAAACGGGATTACGGTGGCTCGTCTTCGATTTACCATCGCTGGAGAGTGGTGCACCATGATACTGTTCCGTTTCAAATCCATGCACGCATTTCTAAAAGTCGTACGGCATTGTTTCGCCATTTCGGACGGATGTTGCACCTTGCACCGTGGACGTTGCACCCTGTAGATATCGATTATTCGGACGGCCATAACTTCTGGCTCGTTTAGAGTTACAAAAGCCAAAACTTGCCAAAATGAAGGTCTCGATGAGTTCTACGGCTTTGACAGCTTTCAGCCATCAACGGATAGATTAATGCCCAAAAAGTACAACCCGAATCTCAATCCGGTCTCGTAAGTTTTTTTCCCTTCGTTTTTTCGACACGTGGATTTTTACGGTAAAATAGGATTACCGTGGCCCGTCTTCGACTTTCCATCACTAGAGAGTGGTGCACCATGGTACTATTCTATTTCAAATCCATGCACGAATTTTTAAAAGTCGTACGACACTGTTTCGCCATTTCGGACGGTTGTTGCTCCTTGCACTGTGGATGTTGCACCCTGTAGATATCGATTATTCAGACGGCCATAACTTCTGGCTCGTTTAGAGTTACGGGAGCCATAACCTGTCAAAACGAAGGCCTCGATGAGTTCTACGGCTTTGACAGCTTTCAGCCGTCAACGGATAGATTAATGCCCAAAAAGGACAACCCGAATCTCAATCGGGTCTCGTAATTTTTTTACCCTTCGTTTTTTCGACACGTGGATTTTTACGGTAAAACGGGATTACCGTGGCCCGTCTTCGACATCCCATCGATGAAGAGTGGTGCACCATGGTACTGTTCCGTTTCAAATCCTTGCACGCATTTCTAAAGGTCGTACGGCACTGTTTCGCCATTTCGGACGGATGTTGCACCTTGCCCCATGGACGTTGCACTCTGTAGATATCGATCATTCGGACGGCCATAACTTCTGGCTCGTTTAGAGTTACGGGAGCCATAACCTATCAAAACGAAGGCCTCGATGAGTTCTACGGCTTTGACAGCTTTCAGTCGTCAACGGATAGATTAATGCCAAAAAAGGACAACCGGAATCTCAATCGGGTCTCGTAAGTTTTTTACCCTACGTTTTTTCGACACGTGGATTTTTACGGCAAAACGAGATTACCTTGGCCCGTCTTCGACTTCCCATCGCTGAAGAGTGGTGCACCATGGTACTGTTCCATTTCAAATCCATGCTCGCATTTCTAAAAGTCGTACGGCACTGTTTCGCCATTTTGGACGGATGTTGCACCTTGCACCGTGGATGTTGCACCCTGTAGATATCGATTATTCGGAAGGCCATAATTTCTGGCTCGTTTAGAGTTACGAGATCCATAAACTGTCATAACGAAGGCCTCGATGAGTTCTACGGCTTTGACTGATTTCAGCCGTCAATGGATAGATTAATGCCCAAAAAGGACAACCCGAATCTCAATCGGGTCTCGTAAGTTTTTTACCCTTCTTTTTTTCGACACGTGGATTTTTACGTTAAAACGGGATTATGGTGGCTGGTCTACGATTTACCATCGCTGGAGAGTGGTGCACCATGATACTGTTCCGTTTCAAATCCATGCACGCATTTCTAAAAGTCGTACGGCACTGTTTCGCCATTTCGGACAGATGTTGCACCTTGCAACGTGGATGTTGCACCCTGTGGATATCGATTATTCGGACGGCCATAACTTCTGGCTCGTTTAGAGTTACGGGAGCCATAACCTGTCAAAACGAAGGCCTCGATGAGTTCTACGGCTTTGACAGCTTTCAGCCGTCAACGGATAGATTAATGCCCCAAAAGGACAACCCGAATCTCAATCGGGTCTCGTAAGTTTTTTACCCTTCGTTTTTTCGACACGAGGATTTTTACGGTAAAACGGGATTACGGTGGCCCGTCTTCGACTTCCCATCACTGAAGAGTGGTGCACCATGGTACTGTTCCGTTTCAAACCATGCATGCATTTCTAAAGGTCGTACGGCACTGTTTCTCCATTTCGAACGGATGTTGCACCTTGCACCGTGGATGTTGCACCCTGTAGATATCGATTATTCGGACGGCCATAACTTCTGGCTCGTTTAGAGTTCGGGAGCCATAACCTGTCAAAACGAAGGCCTCGATGAGTTCTACGACTTTGACAGCTTTCAGCCGTCAACGGATAGATTAATGCCCAAAAAGGACAACCCGAATCTCAATCGGGTCTCGTAAGTTTTTTACCCTTCGTTTTTTCGACACGTGGATTTTTACGGTAAAACGGGATTGCCGTGGCCCGTCTTCGACTTCCCATCGCTGAAGAGTGGTGCACCATGGTACTGTTCCATTTCAAATCCATGCACGCATTTCTAAAGGTCGTACTGCACTGTTTCGCCATTTCGGACGGATGTTGCACCTTGCACTGTGGACGTTGCACCCTGTAGATATCGATTATTCGAACGGCCATAACATCTAGCTCGTTTAGAGTTACGGGAGACATAACCAGTGAAAACGAAGGACTTGATGAGTTCTACGGCTTTGACAGCTTTCGGCCGTCAACGGATAGATTAATGCCCAAAAATGACACCGGAATCTCAATCGGGTCTCGTAAGTTTTTTAACCTTCGTTTTTTCGACACGTGGATTTTTACGGTAAAACGGGATTACCGTGGCCCGTCTTCGACTTCCCATCGCTGAAGGGTGGTGAACCATGGTACTGTTCCGTTTCAAATCCATGCTTGCATTTCTAAAAGTCGTACGGCACTGTTTCGCTATTTCGGACGGATGTTGCACCTTGCACCGTGGATGTTGCACCCTGTAGATATCGATTATTCGGACGGCCATAACATCTGGCTCGTTTAGAGTTACGGGAGCCATAACCTGTCAAAACGAAGGCCTCGATGAGTTCTACGGCTTTGACAGCTTTCAGGCATCAACGGATAGATTAATGCCCAAAAAGGACAACCCGAATCTCAATCGGGTCACGTAAGTTTTTTGCCCTTCGTTTTTTCAACACGTGGATTTTTACGGTAAAACGGGATTACCGTGGCTGGTCTTCGGTTTACCATCGCTGGAGAGTGGTGCACCATGGTACTGTTCCGTTTCAAATCCACGCATGCATTTCTAAAAGACGTACGACACTGTTTCGCCATTTCGGACGGATGTTGCACCTTGCACCGTGGATGTTGCACCCTATAGATATCGATTATTCGGACGATCATAACTTATGGCTCGTTTAGAGTTACGGGAGCCATAACCTGTCAAACGAAGGCCTCTATGAGTTCTACGGCTTTGACAGCTTTCAGCCATCAACGGATAAATTAATGGCCAAAAAGGACAACCCGAATCTCAATCGGGTCTCGTAAGTTTTTTACCCTTCGTTTTTCGACACGTGAATTTTTACGGCAAAACGGGATTACGGTGCCTGGTCTTCGATTTACCATCGCTGGAGAGTGGTACACCATGGTACTGTTTCGTTTCAAATCCATGCACGCATTTGTAAAAGTCGTACGGCACTGTTTCGCCATGTCGGACGGATGTTGCACCTTGCACCGTGGATGTTGCACCCTGTAGATATCGATTATTCGAATGGCCATAACTTTTGGCTCGTTAAGAGTTACGGGAGCCATAACCTGTCAAAATGAAGGCCTCGATGAGTTCTACGGCTTTGACAGGTTTTAGCCGTCAACGGATAGATTAATGCCCAAAAAGGACAACCCGAATCTCAATCGGGTCTCGTAAGTTTTTTACCCTTCGTTTTTTCGACACGTGGATTTTTACGGTAAAACGGGATTACGGTGGCTGGTCTTCGATTTACCATTACTGGAGAGTGGTGCACCATGGTACTATTCCGTTTCAAATCCATGCACGCATTTCTAAAAGTCGTACGTCACTGTTTCGCCATTTCGGACGGATGTTGCACCTTGCACCGTGGATGTTGCACCCTGTAGATATCGATTATTCGGACGGCCATAACTTCTGGCTCGTTTAGAGTTACAAAAGCCATAACCTGTCAAAACGAAGGCCTCGATGAGTTCTACGGCTTTGACAGCTTTCAGCCATCAATGGATAGATTAATGCCCAAAAAGGACAACCCGAATCTCAATCGGGTCTCGTATGTTTTTTATCCTACGTTTTTTCGACACGTGGATTTTTACGGTAAAACGGGATTACCGTGGCCCGTCTTCGACGTCCCATCGCTGGAGAGTGGTGCACCATGGTACTATTCCATTTCAAATCCATGCACGCATTTCTAAAAGTCATACGACACTGTTTCGCCATTTCGGACGGATGTTGCTCCTTGCACCGTGGATGTTGCACCCTGTAGATATCGATTATTCGGACGACCATAACTTTTGGTCTCGTAAAATTTTTACCCATCGTTTTTTAGACACGTGGATTTTTACGATAAAACGGGATTACGGTGGCTGGTCTTCGATTTACCATCACTGGAGAGTGGTGCACCATGGTACTATTCCTTTTCAAATCCATGCACGCATTTCTAAAACTCGTACGACACTGTTTCGCCATTTCGGACGGATGTTGCACCTTGCACCGTGGATGTTGCACCCAGTAGATATCGATTATTCGGACGGTCATAACTTCTGGCTCGTTTAGAGTTACAAAAGCCATAACCTGTCAAAACAAAGGTCTCGATGAGTTCTACGGCTTTGACAGCTTTCAGCCGTCAACGGATAGATTAATGCCCAAAAAGGACAACTCGAATCTCAATCGGGTCTCGTAAATTTTTTATCCTTCGTTTTTTCGACACGTGGATTTTTTCGGTAAAACGGGATTACCGTGGCTCGTCTTCGACTTCCCATCGCTGGAGAGTGATGCACCATGGTACTGTTCCGTTTCAAATCCATGCACGCATTTATAAAAGTCGTACGACACAGTTTCGCCATTTCGAACGGATGTTGCACCTTGCACCGTGGATGTTGCACCCTGTAGATATCGATTATTCGGACGGCCATAACTTTTGGCTCGTTTAAAGTTACGGGAGCCATAACCTTTCAAAACGAAGGCATCGTTGAGTTCTACAGCTTTGACAGCTTTCAGCAGTCAATGGATAGATTAATGCCCAAATAGGACAACCCGAATCTCAATCGGGTCTCGTAAATTTTTTACGCTTCGTTTTTTGACACGTGGATTTTTACGGTAAAACGGGATTACCGTGGCCCATCTTCGACTTCCCATTGCTGGAGAGTGGTGCACCATGGTACTGTTCCTTTTCAAGTCCATGTACGCATTTCTAAAAGTCGTACGACACTGTTTCGCCATTTCGGACGGATGTTGCACCTTGCACCGTGGATGTTGCACCCTGTAGATATCGATTATTCGGATGGCCATAACTTCTGGCTCGTTAAGAGTTACGGGAGCCATAACCTATCAAAACGAAGGCCTCGATGAGTTTTACAGCTTTGACGGCTTTCAGCCGTCAATGGATAGATTAATGCCTAAAAAGGGCAACCCGAATCGCAATCGGGTCTCGTAATTTTTTACCCTTCGTTTTTAGACACGTGGATTTTTACGGTAAAACGGGATTACGGCGGCTGGTCTTCGATTTACCATCGCTGGAGAGTGGTGCACCATGGTAATGTTCCGTTTCAAATCCATGCACGCTTTTCTAAAAGTCGTACGTCACTGTTTCGCCATTTCGGACGGATGTTGCACCTTGCACCGTGGATGTTGCACCCTGTAGATATCGATTATTCGGACGACCATAACTTCTGGCTCGTTTAGAGTGACAAAAGCCATAACCTGTCAAAACGAAGCCTCGATGAGTTCTACGGCTTTGATAGCTTTCAGCCGTCAAAGGATAGATTAATGCCCAAAAAGGACAACCCGAATCTCAATCGGGTCTCGTAAGTTTTTTATCCTTCTTTTTTTCGACACGTGGATTTTTACGGTAAAACAGGATTATCGTAAAACATCTTCGACTTCCCATCACTGGAGAGTGGTGCACCATGGTACTGTTCCGTTTCAAATCCATGCACGCATTTCTAAAAGTCGTACGACACTGTGTCGCTATTTCGGACGGATGTTGCACCGTGGACATTGCACCCTGTAGATATCGATTATTCAGACGGCCATAACTTTTGGATCCTTTAGAGTTACGGGAGCCATAACCTGTCAAACGAAGGCCTCGATGAGTTCTACGGTTTTGACAGCTTTCAGCAGTCAACGGATAGATTAATGCCCAAAAAGGATGTAACGACCCGTATTTTACGTGTCGATATAATCGTAGAATTATTAGGTCGTTAGTGTTGTTTATGTTCTCCTTAGCCTTAGTCGTATGGGAGGTTAACTCGTATAGGGATAGGTCGTGTACGAGTTACGAGATATGCGTTTCTGACCGACCTATAGAAATGAGCGACTTAAGTTGGGACAGGTTAGCGACCTAGTAGTTATAGTGAGTGTTAGCTCGTGCAGGTTTTGGCTCGGAGGAGCGTCCTAAGGAATTGACCAAGTTAAGGTTAGTATGCGACCTATAGGAAGAGACGACCTAAGAGTTAATGGCTAAGAGGTTCTAACGACCTAAGGGAGTTAGGTCGTGGACGACCTAGCAGCTAGGATGATGGTAGGAATGAGCGACCTAGTGATTTTCGTGTTAGGATAGGCCGTAAGCGACCTAAGGATGCTGGGTCGGTTTGAGTTTAGGTCGGTTAGGCCGCAATTGACCTAGCAGCAAGGAAAGTTAGGTCGCATGAGTGTTTAGGTCGTGAGTGGTCTTTTAGGTAGGTGGAGCGACCTACGGGTTATGAGCAACCTAGTGGTAGGCGACCTAGGAAAATATAGCGACCTATAGAATGGCGACCTAAGGAAGATAGGTCGTTAAGCGACCTAAGGGGAGTAGTTAGGTCGGTAGGCTAGTTAGGTCGCGTAGTTGTTAGGTCGTGTGGTTGATAGGTCACGTGAGTACTTAACCTAGTTAGGTCGTGACCAGGTTAGGTCGTTAAGTCACAATGTTAATAGGTCGCTAGGCCACAGGAGTGTTAGGTTATGAAGCAGATAGGTCGTAGGTCGTTGAAGGCGGCATGAGTGTATAGGTCGGCAGCGACCTATGTTAGGTCGGGGTTTTTAGGTCGGCAACGACTTAAGTCTGGGCGACCTAAGGGCTATTTCAGCCTATAAATAGAGGGGTTTGGCTCACTTTTTTTGGCACCGGTTTTTGAAGCGACGAAGTGCTGCCATTTTGAGAGCTCGACTACAACATTTCTTTATCTTCTTTTCTCCACCCCAATCTAGTTCTAACATCTATACAAGATCGAAGATCGAGATTGAAGATCCAAGAGCTAAAGTTGAAGATCTTCATCCAACCAAGCTAGATTTCATCGTTTCAAGCGAGATTTCGACGAATCAAGCTTGAAGCTTCGCTGTCCAGATCTGAAGTTGATAGTTTTTGAAGTGTTTGGGTGATTTGGTGAGTGGTAGTTATCTCTCACGCGGACCCAAAGGAGTATATTGGATTGGTGGCTTGTTTGAGTGTTAAAGTTAGAGATTTCATGCATTTTTCTTAGTTCCAAGACTAGATTCATTACTTTTGAAGATGTTTACCTATGCAAGTTCAATTAACAAGTTATAGAGACAAAACCCATGTTTTATATTTGATAGATCTATGCTAAAATCCATGATTTCATATATGTTAGACTTATGCTCATTTATTTACGAAATTTCCATTATAGTTGATATTGCTTGATTTGATCTTGTTTGAATGCTTGATTGTTTGGATGTATGATTGATTTGATTGTCTCGAGTTAGCTTGTAGTTGATTTGGGACAAGATGGTTGAAGATGATTCAAAAGCTAAGTGGAAAGGCTCTTGAATGGTGAAAGCTGCTGTGGCATATGAAGCCGATGATGAAGCTCATATGGATGGGTTCGAGGACTTTGCTATAGTTAGAGGAAGCGAAGTATGATGACGAAATGGACGTTGCCATGATATGTTGAGGCGAAGTATGATGATGAGATGGACTTTGCTAAGATGCGTTGGAGCAAAGCATGATGTGGAAGCCTTGGTTTAATCCTGACGGGATCATCCCAAGCATGTTGATTACTCGATGATGCGGTTCGAGTTGGTGGATAATGGTGGGCTCGAGTGGTGCTTGAGCTATAATGGGAATAGTCGTCGAGGAGGATGACTAGAAGGCTGAGATCTTATGGTTATTGAAGGTTCTAGCAAGCTCAAAGCAAGAGTACGTTGGGTAGATCCGTTATACCCAGGCGCGGGTCATGATGACGTGCTAGTACTCTGGGTAGATCCGTTATACCTAGGCACGGGTCACGGTGACGTGCGGAGTTAAGTCTAGAACCGCGGTTGCCATTAGCCCTTGACGGATGGTTGAAAGATGAGTTGGTCATTCAATTAACGATAAAATCAAGGCAATGATAACAGTGATAGCCAGAGTCATGGATGTTTGGTTGTATCATCATTCGGTCTCAAGAGCGGTGTTTTCTGGGTGCTTATCTGATCTTGATTTAGGCCTTGGGGGTTTGTATTTGAAAAACATCGACCTTGACTCGAGTGATTATTGCTTTACTTTAATTATCTGCTTTGCTATGCTTGCTTCTCCTTAGTGTGTGTCTGGGGGCTATCACTGTAGAAAGAGGTGGAGTGGGATGATTTGGGTTCCTATTCCTTTTATCCTTTATGTTCCTTTGGTATGTTTGATAATTGATTTACTGCTCACTAAGACTGTTGTCTGACTCAAGGTTTTATGTCTCCTCTTATTACCTTGGGTTGTTCATCCATGTTTGGGATGGGCAGACTAGGTGACAGGTAGCAGGTGCTGATCTTAGTGGCTCACGATGATGATGACGAAGACGAGCAGGAGGCTTTACATATTATTTTCATATTTTATGTACTGGATATTCCGCTGATTGTTGATTACTCTGAGTGCTATGTAGTGAGGCTTCTTGTATTCATTATTCAGACCATGTATAAAGCTATTATGATTAGATGATGATATTCTGTTCTATGGGAGGTTCACTATATTATATTTCTCTATTGTATTTTATCCATGCGCTGTGAGTTTTACGATAGAGTCTGCGATGTTTATTTTACCCTTGACGGTCACTCATGGCTGCCTGGCACACTTTCAGCGCACCTTTCCCTTGTTTCCGTGCGGGAGTCATGGGCGGTCGTCACATTTGGTATCAGAGCTTTGGTTAATCGATTTTAGCCAACACTCGCTGACGTAACTACGTAAGAGAGACGTAATTGTATTTTGATGGATGATTACTATATATAATATAGTAGTTTAGATGGATTTGAACTCCTTATGCAGTTGTTTCTCAAGGTGTTCTAATCATTCTTTTTACAGATATTAAGGATGAGTCGAGGCGAGAGACAAGCTGCTAAGGAAAGCCGTACTGCTAGGGAAGCTGTTGATTATGCTCCTATGTTTGAGGCCATGATGACTTCGATCATGAGGAGGATACCAGCTTCAGGATCGTCAGTGGATGTGGGAGTTCAAGTTCATGCTCCAAGGCCGGTGGATTTTGCTAAGCTTTGCAAGGACTATACTTCTCTTGGAGGAAAGGTTTTCTTAGGAACAGAATCGACTATTGAAGTCCAAAGATGGATGGATGCTTGTAGGAGGATCTTTGGAGATTTAGGAATTGAGGATGCAACTAAGAGGAAGCTTGCATCGAGACAGCTTCAAGGGAGAGCTGCTGATTGGTGGAATTCTATCACCATAGATACTCCAGAAGAGGAGATTACTTGGCAGCAATTCCAAGTTAGATTTGAAGCTAAGTTCATCTCTACGGCTCAGAAATCTGTTCTTTTTAAGAAGTTTGTGGAGCTCAAGCAAGGTGGGAGACCAGTTCTTGAGTATGTTTCTGAGTTTGAAGCTTTGTCCAAGTATGCTCGATCGTATATTGATTCTCCCTATCAGAAGAATGAGAAGTTTGTGACCGGTCTGGATACTTATCTTGGAAGGCAGTTGGTGGATCATCTGGACGATTCATTTGAGAAGCTGGTGGAGAAAGCTCTCAGGCACGAGAGTTTGTTTCCTAAGGAAGTATCTGTTGTTGCTGTGACCAAGGAGGAGTCTAAACCACAGCAGGGTGGAAACAAGAAGAGGAAGCAGCAACAGCAGAAGGGTAAGGATGGTCAGAAGAAGCTGAAGGGGGAAAAGACCTGCTATAATTGTCGGCAGAAGGGCCATCTCTCCAAGGATTGCAAGAATCCGAAGGTGTTGTTGAAGTGCTACAACTGTGATAAGCTGGGGCACATTAAGAAGAACTGTCCGGAACCGATAAAGGACAGGCAGGTTGTGCAAGCTTATGCTTTGGGGGCTGTCCCGTCATCTTCGATAGCTCCTACTGCTGAAGAGAAGGGGAAGAGTGTGGTGGTTCAAGGTACTCTTTCCATTTGTGGTGTTCCAGTTAGAGTGTTATTTGATACTGGAGCGTCTCATTCTTTTGTTTGTAATGAGTTGGTAGACCGGTTGGGTTTGGAACCGGATATTGTTGATAGACCATTGGTAGTGACTAATCTAGTTGGGGGTTCGTCTTGTTTGTGTATGCTATGCCGTGGTCTAGTTATATCGAGTCATGATTGCTCTTTTTTTTGTGATTGCTTTGTTCTGAACTTTGCGGGGTTCGGAATTATTTTGGGTATGGACTGGCTTAGGAAGTATGCGGCAAAGGTTGATTGTGAGAGATTGGAGGTGACAGTCGAGAATGTGGAGGGGCGAAAGGTTGTGATACGATGTAAGCATGAAGAAGGCGTCTTCATGAGCTTCATGTATTCGCTGGTTGTTCCACGGGATGGACTGTCATCGATGCCAATCGTGAATGGATTCGAGGATGTCTTTGACGAGGTCAAAGGGTTACCGCCGCATAGGGAGATCGAGTTTCGTATCGATCTAGTTGAAGGAGCCAGACCCGTTGTGATGCCGCTTAGGCGAATGGCGCCTAGGGAACAACAAGAATTGATGGTGCAAGTTGATGACCTTTTACGGAAAGGATTCATTCGGCGTAGTGTGTCCGAATGGGGTGCACCAGTTGTGTTCGCAACCAAAGCGGATGGATCGTTGAGGTTGTGTGTTGATTATCGTGAGCTGAATAAGGTGACTAAGAAGAACAAGTATCCATTGCCGAGAATAGATGACTTGTTTGATCAGCTTCACGAGGCGAAGGTGTTTTCTCAGATGGATTTGGCAACGGGATTTCACCAGTTAAGAGTGGCGAAGGAAAGTGTGCCGAAGACTGCTTTCAGGACACCGTCCGGTTTTTATGAGTGGCTGGTAATGCCGTTTGGATTGACGAATGCACCAGCGTATTTTGTGGATCTTATGAATAGAGTGTTCAGAGATCAGTTGAACAAGTTCGTACTTGTGTTCGTAGATGATATTCTGATTTATTCCAGAACTGAGGAAGAGCACAAGACGCACTTGCGTTTGGTTTTGGAAATCTTGCGGAAACATCAGCTGAAGGCTAAGTTTTCGAAGTGTCACTTCTGGAAGAGTGAAGTTAGGTTCTTAGGCCATGTTATCTCTGGTAATGGAATAGCGGTTGATCCCGCTAAGGTGGCAGCAATCCAGGATTGGGTTAGACCTAAGAATGCATCTGATGTGAGAAGTTTTCTTGGATTAGCGGGATATTATCGTCGGTTTATCAAAGACTTTTCCAAGATAGCTGCACCATTAACAGGATTGACGAAGAAGAACCAAGTGTTCAGATGGGATGATACGTGTGAGCAAGCTTTTAGAATCCTGAAAGAGCGACTGACGAGTGCTCCTGTTTTGACTATTCCAAGTGGGAATGATGAGATGATGGTTTACACCGATGCATGTGGTACTGGACTTGGAGCAGTGCTAATGCAAAAGGATAGAGTTGTTGCGTATGCAAGTCGACAACTGAAGCCGCATGAAAGGAATTACCCGACTCATGATTTGGAGTTGGCGGCGATTGTGTTTGCTCTAAAGATGTGGAGACATTATCTATTAGGAGTTCGATTCGAGTTGTTTATGGATCATAAGTCGTTGAAGTATCTTTTCTCCCAAAAGGATTTGAATCTTCGGCAGCAACGATGGCTAGAGTTTTTGGCATCATATGATTTTGGTATAGCTTATACTCCGGAAAAGGTAACGCAGTAGCTGATGCGTTGAGTCGAAGACATGCAGGATAGGGAGCCATGTTTTCGGAATGGAAGAGTCTCAAGTATTTAGCTGGATTTGACTTCAGGCCCAGATGTGAATTGGAACCTGAAATGTTGGCAAATTTATCGATAAGGCCTACTATTGTGGAAAGAATTGGCGAGAGCCAAAAGCGAGACGATAAGCTTGTCAAGATTATCCGTGATTTGGAATCTGGATTGGACCCAGAGAAGGATAAAAGATTCAAAGTCGATCAAGAAGGTTGGCTTCGTAAGCAAGGACGACTGGTTGTTCCCGATATCGATGAGTTGAGAGATGAAGTTTTGAAGGAAAGTCATCACTCGAAGTTGACAATTCATCCAGAGGAAATAAGATGTATCGGGACATGAAGAGAACCTATTACTGGGAAGGTATGAAGAAGGATGTTGGAAATTTTATTTCCAAGTGCATGAATTGCCAGTTGGTTAAAGCAGAGCAGGAGAAGCCCAGTGGATTGCTTCAGCCGTTAGAAGTTCCTACGTGGAAGTGGGAGCAAATATCGATGGTCTACCTAGAACCAGAACGGGAAATGAAGGGATTTGGGTCATTGTAGATCGTTTGACTAAGAGTGCAAGATTTATTCCTGTTCGATCAACTAGGACTGCATCGAAGTTGGCTGAATTGTATGTTAAGTGGATAGTTCGATTCCATGGTATTCCGAAGAGTATAGTGAGCGATCGAGATCCATTGTTCACTAGTGGATTTTGGAAGAGCTTTCAGGAAGTTTTGGGAACTGAGTTGTGTTTGAGTACAGCTTATCATCCCCAAACAGATGGTCAGACTGAGAGGGTCAACCGAGTTTTGGAAGATCTTCTGAGGGCATGTGTTTTGGATTTCGGAGGATCATGGGAAGATCATCTTCATTTGGTGGAGTTTGCATATAATAACAGTTACCAGTCAAGTATTGGTATGGCACCACATGAAGCCTTGTATGGAAGACCGTGTAACTCTCCGACATGTTGGTTGGAAGCTGGAGAAAAGCTGATACTTGGGCCAGAGATGATTCGTCAGACTTCGGATTGTATAGAGATCATTCGACAACGAATGAAGGCAGCCCAGGATCGGCAGAAAAGTTATGCAGATAAACGTCGAAAGGATTTGGAGTTCGACGTAGGAGATATGGTTTTTGTGAAGATTTCTCCACTGAAGAATGTTATTCGATTCGGGAAGAAAGGAAAGTTGACTCCGAGATTTGTTGGACCATTCTCGATTATCGAGCGAATTGGAAAGCTCGCTTATAGATTGGAGTTACCAGAAAAGATGGTGGGTGTGCACAATGTTTTTCATGTATCTTATCTACGGAAGTATGTGCACGACTCAAATACGGTGGTTTCTGCTGATAGCTGTGAAGATTTGGAAGTTGATCTAGTGGTTACGAGACCTCGTAAGCCGCTTCGTGTTGTTGAAACCGACACGAAACAGCTTAGGAGGAAGACGATTACGTTGCTCAAGATACAATGGAGTGATGATGTTAACGACTGTACATGGGAGGAGGAAGAGAGGATGAAGGCAGCTCATCCTAAACTCTTCGAGGTATGGCCCTAAGGCGTTGTGGCATCTCATGAATTTGTAACTTGTTCTAATCGTAGAATTCTGCATGCTAGGATAGAAATTGGATGCATGGTTTGTTGATTGCTATGGATGGTAGGCATGCAGAATAGTTTGGTTGCTCTTGTTTGTTTGGAATTTCAGGGGCGAAATTCCTAAGGGGGAGAGAATGTAACGAACCGTATTTTACGTGTCGATATAATCGTAGAATTATTAGGTCGTTAGTGTTGTTTATGTTCTCCTTAGCCTTAGTCGTATGGGAGGTTAACTCGTATAGGGATAGGTCGTGTACGAGTTACGAGATATGGGTTTCTGACCGACCTATAGAAATGAGCGACTTAAGTTGGGACAGGTTAGCGACCTAGTAGTTGTAGTGAGTGTTAGCTCGTGCAGGTTTTGGCTCGGAGGAGCGACCTAAGGAATTGACCGAGTTAAGGTTAGTATGCGACCTATAGGAAGAGACGACCTAAGAGTTAATGGCTAAGAGGTTCTAACGACCTAAGGGAGTTAGGTCATGGATGACCTAGCAGCTAGGATGATGGTAGGAATGAGCGACCTAGTGATTTTCGTGTTAGGATAGGCCGTAAGCGACCTAAGGGTGCTGGGTCGATTTGAGTTTAGGTCGGTTAGGCCGCAAGTGACCTAGCAGCAAGGAAAGTTAGGTCGCATGAGTGTTTAGGTCGTGAGTGGTCTTTTAGGTAGGTGGAGCGACCTACGGGTTATGAGCAACCTAGTGGTAGGCAACCTAGGAAAATATAGCGACCTATAGAATGGCGACCTAAGGAAGATAGGTCGTTAAGCGACCTAAGGGGAGTAGTTAGGTCGGTAGGCTAGTTAGGTCGCGTAGTTGTTAGGTCGTGTGGTTGATAGGTCGCGTGAGTATTTAACCTAGTTAGGTCGTGACCAGGTTAGGTCGTTAAGTCACAATGTTAATAGGTCGCTAGGCCACAGGAGTGTTAGGTTGTGAAGCAGATAGTTCGTAGGTCGTTGAAGGCGGCATGAGTGTATAGGTCGGCAGCGACCTATGTTAGGTCGGGGTTTTTAGGTCGGCAACGACTTAAGTCTGGGCGACCTAAGGACGATTTCAGCCTATAAATAGAGGGGTTTGGCTCACTTTTTTTGGCACCGGTTTTTGAAGCGACGAAGTGCTTCCATTTTGAGAGCTCGACTACAACATTTCTTTATCTTCTTTTCTCCACTCCAATCTAGTTCTAACATCTATACAAGATCGAAGATCGAGATTGAAGATCCAAGAGCTAAAGTTGAAGATCTTCATCCAACCAAGCTAGATTTCATCGTTTAAAGCGAGATTTCGGCGAATCAAGCTTGAAGCTTCGCTGTCCAGATCTGAAGTTGATAGTTTTTGAAGTGTTTGGGTGATTTGGTGAGTGGTAGTTATCTCTCACGCGGACCCAAAGGAGTATATTGGATTGGTGGCTTGTTTGAGTGTTAAAGTTAGAGATTTCATGCATTTTTCTTAGTTCCAAGACTAGATTCATTACTTTTGAAGATGTTTACCTATGCAAGTTCAATTAACAAGTTATAGAGACAAAACCCATGTTTTATATTTGATAGATCTATGCTAAAGTCCATGATTTCATATATGTTAGACTTATGCTCATTTATTTACGAAATTGCCATTATAGTTGATATTGCTTGATTAGATCTTATTTGAATGCTTGATTGTTTGGATGTATGATTGATTTGATTGTCTCGAGTTAGCTTGTAGTTGATTTGGGACAAGATGGTTGAAGATGATTCAAAAGCTAAGTGGAAAGGCTCTTGAATGGTGAAAGCTGCTGTGGCATATGAAGCCGATGATGAAGCTCATATGGATGGGTTCGAGGACTTTGCTATAGTTAGAGGAAGCGAAGTATGATGACGAAATGGACTTTGCCATGATATGTTGAGGCGAAGTATGATGATGAGATGGACTTTGCTAAGATGCGTTGGAGCAAAGCATGATGTGGAAGCCTTGGTTTAATCCAGACGGGATCATCCCAAGCATGTTGATTACTCGATGATGCGGTTCGAGTTGGTGGATAATGGTGGGCTCGAGAGGTGCTTGAGCTATAATGGGAATAGTCGTCGAGGAGGATGACTAGAAGGCTGAGATCTTATCGTTATTGAAGGTTCTAGCAAGCTCAAAGCAAGAGTACGTTGGGTAGATCCGTTATACCCAGGCGCGGGTCATGATGACGTGCTAGTACTCTGGGTAGATCTGTTATACCTAGGCACGGGTCACGGTGACGTGCGGAGTTATGTCTAGAACCGGGGTTGCCATTAGCCCTTGACGGATGCTTGAAAGATGAGTTGGTCATTCAATTAACGATAAAATCAAGGCAATGATAACAGTGATAGCCAGAGTCATGGATGTTTGGTTGTACCATCATTCGGTCTCAAGAGCGGTGTTTTCTGGGTGCTTATCTGATCTTGGTTTAGGCCTTGGGGGTTTGTATTTGGAAAACATCGACCTTGACTCGAGTGATTATTGCTTTACTTTAATTATCTGCTTTGCTATGCTTGCTTCTCCTTAGTGTGTGTCTGGGGGCTATCACTGTAGAAAGAGGTGGAGTGGGATGATTTGGGTTCCTATTCCTTTTATCCTTTATGTTCCTTTGGTATGTTTGATAGTTGATTTACTGCTCACTAATACTGTTGTCTGACTCAAGGTTTTATGTCTCCTCTTATTACCTTAGGCTGTTCATCCTTGTTTGGGATGGGCAGACTAGGTGACAGGTGGCAGGTGCTGATCTTAGTGGCTCACGATGATGATGATGAAGACGAGCAGGAGGCTTTACATATTATTTTCATATTCTATGTACTGGATATTCCGCTGGTTGTTGATTACTCTGAGTGCTATGTAGTGAGGCTTCTTGTATTCATGATTCAGACCATGTATAAAGCTATTATGATTAGATGATGATATTCTGTTCTATGGGAGCTTCACTATATTATATTTCTCTATTGTATTTTATCCATGCACTGTGAGTTTTACGATAGAGTCTGCGATGTTTATTTTACCCTTGACGGTCACTCATGGCTGCCTGGCACACTTTCAGTGCACCTTTCCCTTGTTTTCGTGCGGGAATCATGGGCGGTCGTCACAAAGGACAACCCGAATCTCAATCGGTTCTCGTAAGTTTTTTACCCCTCGTTTTTTCGACACGTGGATTTTTACAGTAAAACGGGATTACCGTGGCCCGTCTTCGACTTACCATCGCTGGAGAGTGGTGCACCATGGTACCGTTCCGTTTCAAATCCATGCATGCATTTCTAAAAGGAGTACGGCACTGTTTCGCCATTTCGGACGGATGTTGCACCTTGCACCGTGGATGTTGCACCCTGTAGATATCGATTATTCGGACGGCCATAACTTCTGTCTCGTTTAGAGTTACGGGAGCCATAACCTGTCAAAACGAAGGCCTCGATGAGTTCTACGCCTTTGACGGCTTTCAGCCGTCAACGGATAGATTAATGCCCAAAAAGGACAACCCGAATCTCAATCGGGTCTCGTAAGTTTTTTAATCTTCGTATTTTCGACACGTGGATTTTTACGGTAAAACGGGATTACGGTGGCTGGTCTTCGATTTACCATCGCTAGAGAGTGGTGCACCATGGTACTGTTCCATTTCAAATCCATGCACGCATTTCTAAAAGTCGTACGGCACTGTTTCGCCATTTCGGACGGATGTTGCACCTTGCACCGTGGATGTTACACCCTGTAGATATCGATTATTCGGACGGCCATAACTTCTGGCTCGTTTAGAGTTACGGGAGCCATAACCTGTCAAAATGAAGGCCTCGATATGTTCTACGGCTTTGACAGCTTTAAGCCGTCAACGGATAGATTAATGCCCAGAAAGGACAACCCGAATCTCAGTCGGGTCTCGTAAGTTTTATACCCTTTGTTTTTTCGACACGTGGATTTTTACGGCAAAACGGGATTACGGTGGCTGGTCTTTGATTTACCATCGCTGGTGAGTGGTGCACCATGGTACTGTTCCGTTTCAAATCCATGCACGCATTTCTAAAAGTCGTACGGCACTGTTTCGCCATTTCGGACGGATGTTGCACCTTGCACCGTGGACGTTGCACCCTGTAGATATCGATTATTCGGACGACCATAACTTCTGGCTCGTTTAGAGTTACAAAAGCCATAACTTTCCAAAATGAAGGTCTCGATGAGTTCTACGGCTTTGACAGCTTTCAACCGTCAACGGATAGATTAATGCCCAAAAAGGACAACCCGAATCTCAATCGCGTCTCGTAAGTTTTTGCCCTTCGTTTTTTCGACACGTGGATTTTTACGGTAAAACGGGATTACCGTGGCCCGTCTTCGACTTCCCATCGCTGGAGAGTGGTGCACCATGGTACTGTTCCGTTTCAAATTCATGCACGCATTTTTAAAAGTCGTACGACACTGTTTCTCCATTTCGGACGAATGTTGCACCTTGCACCGTGGATGTTGCACCCTGTAGATATCAATTATTCAAACGGACATAACTTCTGGCTCGTTTAGAGTTACGAGAGCCATAATCTGTCAAAACGAAGGCCTCGATGAGTTATACGGCTTTGACAGCTTTCAGCCATCAACGGATAGATTAATGCCCAAAAAGGACAACCCGAATCTCAATCGGGTCTCGTAAGTTTTTACCCTTCGTTTTTTCGACACGTGGATTTTTACGGTAAAACGGGATTACGGTGGTCCGTCTTCGACTTCCCATTGCTAGAGAGTGGTGCACCATGGTAATGTTCCATTTCAAATCCATGCACGCATTTCTAAAGGTCGTACGGCACTGTTTCGCCATTTCGGACGGATTTTGCACCTTGCACCGTGGATGTTGCACCCTGTAGATATCGATTATTCGGACGGCCATAACTTCTGGCTTGTTTAGATTTACGGGAACCATAACCTGTCAAAACGAAGGCCTCGATGAGTTGTACGGCTTTGACAGGTTTCAGCCATCAACGGATAGATTAATGCCCAAAAAGGACAACCGCAATCTCAATCGGGTCTCGTAAGTTTTTTACCCTTCGTTTTTTCGACACGTGGATTTTTGCGGTAAAACGAGATTACCGTGGCCCGTCTTCGACTTCCCATCGCTGAAGAGTGGTGCACCATGGTACTGTTCCGTTTCAAATCCATGCTCGCAATTCTAAAAGTCGTACGACACTGTTTCGCCATTTCGGACGGATGTTGCACCTTGCACCGTGGACGTTGCACCCTGTAGATATCGATTATTCGGACGGCCATAACTTCTGGCTCGTTTAGATTTACGGGAACCATAACCTGTAAAAACGAAGGCCTCGATGAGTTCTACGGCTTTGACAGGTTTCAGCCATCAACGGATAGATTAATGCCCAAAAAGTACAACTGGAATCTCAATCGGGTCTCGTAAGTTTTTTACCCTTCGTTTTTTCGACACGTGGATTTTTGCGGTAAAACGGGATTACCGTGGCCTGTCTTCGACTTCCCATCGCTGAATAGTGGTGCACCATGGTACTGTTCCATTTCAAATCCATGCTCGCGTTTCTAAAATTCGTATGACACTGTTTCTCCATTTCGGACGGATGTTGCACCTTGCACCGTGGATGTTGCACCCAGTAGATATCGATTATTCGGACGGCCATAACTTCTGGCTTGCTTAGAGTTACGGGAGCCATAACCAGCCAAAACGAAGGCCTCGATGAGTTCTACGGCTTTGACCACTTACAGCCGTCAACGGATAGATTAATGCCCAAAAAGGACAACCCGAATCTCTATCGGGTCTCGTAAGTTTTTTACCCTTCGTTTTTTCGACACGTGGATTTTTACGGTAAAACGGGATTACGTTGGACGGTTTTCGATTTACCATTTGTGGAGAGTGGTGCACCATGGTACAGTTCCGTTTCAAATCCATGCACGCATTTCTAAAAGTCGTACGGCACTGTTTCGCCATTTCGGACGGATGTTGCACCTTGCACCGTGGATGTTGCACCCTGTAGTTATCGATTATTCGGACGGCCATAACTTCTGGCTCGTTTAGAGTTACGGGAGCCATAACCTGTCAAAACGAGGGCCTCGATGAGTTCTATGGCTTTGACTGCTTTCAGCCGTCAACGGATAGATTAATGCGCAAAAAGGACAACCCGAATCTCAGTCGGGTCTCGTAAGTTTTTTACCCTTCATTTTTTCGACACGTGGATTTTTACGGCAAAACGGGATTACGGTGGCTGGTCTTCTATTTACCATCGTTGGAGAGTGGTATACCATGGTACTGTTCTGTTTCAAATCCATGCACACATTTCTAAAAGTCGTACGGCACTGTTTCGCCATTTCGGACGGATGTTGCACCTTGCACAGTGGACGTTGCACCCTGTAGATATCGATTATTCGGACGGCCATAACTTCTGGCTCGTTTAGAGTTACAAAAGCCATAACTTGCCAAAATGAAGGTCTCGATGAGTTCTACGGCTTCGACAGCTTTCAGCCGTCAACGGATAGATTAATGCCCAAAAAGGACAACCCGAATCTCAGTCGGGTCTCGTAAGTTTTATACCCTATGTTTTTTCGACACGTGGATTTTTACGGCAAAACGGGATTACGGTGGCTGGTCTTATATTTACCATCGCTGGTGAGTGGTGCACCATGGTACTGTTCCGTTTCAAATCCATGCATGCATTTCTAAAAGTCGTACGGCACTGTTTCGCCATTTCGGACGGATGTTGCACCTTGCACCGTGGACGTTGCACCCTGTAGAAATCGATTATTCGGACGGCCATAACTTCTGGCTCGTTTAGAGTAACAAAAGCCATAACTTTCCAAAATGAAGGTCTCGATGAGTTCTACGGCTTTGACAGCTTTCAGCCGTCAACGGATAGATTAATGCCCAAAAAGGACAACCCGAATCTCAATCGGGTCTCGTAAGTTTTTGCCCTTCGTTTTTTCGACACGTGGATTTTTACGGTAAAACGGGATTACCGTGGCCCGTCTTCGACTTTCCATCACTGGAGAGTGGTGCACCATGGTACTTTTCCATTTCAAATCCATGCACGCATTTTTAAATGTCGTACGGCACTGTTTCGCCATGTCGGACAGATGTTGCACCTTGCACCGTGGATGTTGCACCCTGTAGATATCGATTATTCAAACGGACATACCTTCTGGCTCGTTTAGAGTTACGGGAGCCATAACCTGTCAAAACGAAGGCCTCGATGAGTTATACGGCTTTGACAGCTTTCAGCCATCAAGGGATAGATTAATGCCCAAAAAGGACAACCCGAATCTCAATCGGGTCTCGTAAGTTTTTTACCCTTCGTTTTTTCGACACGTGGATTTTTACGGTAAAACGGGATTACAGTGGCCCGTCTTTGACTTCCCATCGTTAGAGAGTGGTGCACCATGGTACTGTTCCGTTTCAAATCCATGCACGCATTTCTAAAGGTCGTACGGCACTATTTCGCCATTTCGGACGGATTTTGCACCTTGCACCGTGGATGTTGCACCCTGTAGATATCGATTATTCGAACGGCCATAACTTCTGGCTCGTTTAGAGTTACAGGAGCCATAACCTGTCAAAACGAAGGACTCGATGAGTTCTACGGCTTTGATAGCTTTCAGCCGTCAATGGATAGATTAATGCCCAAAAAGGACCACCCGAATCTCAATCGGGTCTCGTAAGTTTTTTACCCTTCGTTTTTTCGACACGTGGATTTTTACGGTAAAACGGGAATACCGTGGCCCGTCTTCGACTTCCCATCGCTGAAGAGTGGTGCACCATGGTACTGTTCCGTTTCAAATCCATGCACGCATTTCTAAAGGTCGTACTGCACTGTTTCGCCATTTCGGACGGATTTTGCACCTTGCACCGTGGACGTTGCACCCTGTAGATATCGATTATTCGAACGGCCATAACTTCTGGCTCGTTTAGAGTTACGGGAGACATAACCAGTGAAAACGAAGGCCTTGATGAGTTCTACGGCTTTGACAGCTTTCAGCCGTCAACGGATAGATTAATGCCCAAAAAGGACAACCGGAATCTCAATCGGGTCTCGTAAGTTTTTTACCTTTCGTTTTTTCGACATGTGGATTTTTACGGTAAAACGGGATTACCGTGGCCCGTCTTCGACTTTCCATCGTTGAAGGGTGGTGAACCATGGTACTATTCCATTTCAAATCCTTGATCGCATTTCTAAAAGTCGTACGGCACTATTTCGCCATTTCGGACGGATGTTGCACCTTGCACCGTGGATGTTGCACCCTGTAGATATCGATTATTCGGACGGCCATAACTTCTGGCTCGTTTGGAGTTACGGGAGCCATAACCTGTCAAAACGAAGGCCTCGATGAGTTCTATGGCTTTGACAGCTTTCAGCCATCAACGGATAGATTAATGCCCAAAAAGGACAACCCGAATCTCAAACGGGTCACGTAAGTTTTTTGCCCTTCGTTTTTTCGACACGTGGATTTTTACGGTAAAACGGGATTACCGTGGCTGGTCTTCGGTTTACCATCGCTGGAGAGTGGTGCACCATGGTACTGTTCCGTTTCAAATCCATGCATGCATTTCTAAAAGACGTACGACACTGTTTCGCCATTTCGGACGGATGTTGCACCTCGCACCGTGGATGTTGCACACTGTAGATATCGATTATTCGGACGGTCATAACTTATGGCTCGTTTAGAGTTACGGGAGTCATAACCTGTCAAAACGAAGGCCTCAATGAGTTCTACGGCTTTGACAGCTTTCAGCCATCAACGGATAAATTAATGCCCAAAAAGGACAACCCGAATCTCAATCGGGTCTCGTAAGTTTTTTACCCTTCGTTTTTCGACACGTGAATTTTTACGGCAAAATGTGATTACGGTAGCTGGTCTTCGATTTACCATCGCTGGAGAGTGGTACACCATGGTACTGTTTCGTTTCAAATCCATGCACGCATTCCTAAAAGTCGTACGGCACTGTTTCGCCATGTCGGACGGATGTTGCACCTTGCACCGTGGATGTTGCACCCTGTAGATATCGATTATTCGAACGACCATAACTTTTGGCTCGTTAAGAGTTACGGGAGCCATAACCTGTCAAAATGAAGGCCTCGATGAGTTCTACGGCTTTGACGGCTTTCAGCCGTCAACGGATAGATTAATGCCCAAAAAGGACAACCCGAATCTCAATCGGGTCTCGTAAGTTTTTTACCCTTCGTTTTTTCGACACGTGGATTTTTACGGTAAAACGTGATTACGGTGGCTGGTCTTCGATTTACCATCACTGGGGAGTGGTACACCATGGTACTATTCCATTTCAAATCCATGCACGCATTTCTAAAAGTCGTACGTCACTGTTGCGCCATTTCGGACGGATGTTGCACCTTGCACCGTGGATGTTGCACCCTGTAGATATTGATTATTCAGACCGCCATAACTTCTGGCTCGTTTAGAGTTACAAAAGCCATAACCTATCAAAACGAAGGCCTCGATGAGTTCTACGGCTTTGACAGCTTTCAGCCGTCAACGGATAGATTAATGCCCAAAAAGGACAACCCGAATCTCAATCGGTTCTCGTAAGTTTTTTATCCTTCGTTTTTTCGACACGTGGATTTTTACGGTAAAACGAGATTACCGTGGCCCGTCTTCAACTTCCCATCACTGGAGAGTGGTGCACCATGGTACTGTTCCATTCAAATCCATGCACGCATTTCTAAAAGTCGTACGACACTGTTTCGCCATTTCGGATGGATGTTGCTCCTTGCACCGTGGATGTTGCACCCTGTAGATATCGATTATTCGGACGGCCATAACTTTTGGCTCATTAAGAGTTACGGGAGCCATAACCTGTCAAAATGAAGGCCTCGATGAGTTTTAGGGATTTGACTGCTATCAGCCGACAACGGATAGATTAATGCCCAAAAAGGGCAACCCGAATCTCAATCGGGTCTCGTAAAATTTTTACCCTTCGTTTTTTAGACACGTGGATTTTTACGGTAAAACGGGATTACGGTGGCTGGTCTTCGATTTACCATCACTGGAGAGTGGTGCACCATGGTACAATTCCTTTTCAAATCCATACATGCATTTCTAAAACTCGTACGACACTGTTTCGCCATTTCGGACGGATGTTGCACCTTGCACCGTGGATGTTGCACCCAGTAGATATCGATTATTCGGACGGCCATAACTTCTGGCTCGTTTAGAGTTACAAAAGCCATAACCTGTCAAAACAAAGGCCTCGATGAGTTCTACGGCTTTGATAGCTTTCAGCCGTCAACGGATAGATTAATGCCCAAAAAGGACAACCCGAATCTCAATCGGGTCTCGTAAGTTTTTTATCCTTCGTTTTTTCGACACGTGGATTTTTTCAGTAAAACGGGATTACCGTGGCTCGTCTTCGACTTCCCATTGCTGGAGAGTGGTGCACCATGGTACTGTTCCGTTTCAAATCCATGCACGCATTTCTAAAAGTCGTACGACAGTGTTTCGCCATTTCGGACGGATGTTGCACCTTGCACCATGGATGTTGCACCCTGTAGATATCGATTATTCGGATGGCCATAACTTCTGGCTCGTTAAGAGTTGCGGGAGCCATAACCTATCAAAACGAAGGCCTCGATCAGTTTTACAGCTTTGACGGCTTTCAGCCGTCAACGGATAGATTAATGCCCAAATAGGACAACCCGAATCTCAATCGGGTCTCGTAAGTTTTTGCCCTTCGTTTTTTCGACACGTGGATTTTTACGGTAAAACGGGATTACCGTGGCCCATCTTCGACTTCCCATTGCTGGAGAGTGGTGCACCATGGTACTGTTCCGTTTCAAATCCATGCACGCATTTCTAAAAGTCGTACGACACTGTTTCGCCATTTCGGACGGATGTTGCACCTTGCACCGTGGATGTTGCACCCTGTAGATATCGATTATTCGGATGGCCATAACTTCTGGCTCGTTAAGAGTTACGGGAGCCATAACCTATCAAAACGAAGGCCTCGATCAGTTTTACAGCTTTGACGGCTTTCAGCCGTCAATGGATAGATTAATGCCTAAAAAGGGCAACCCGAATCTCAATCGGGTCTCGTAATTTTTTACCCTTCGTTTTTAGACACGTGGATTTTTACGGTAAAACGGGATTACGGCGGCTGGTCTTCGATTTACCATCGCTGGAGAGTGGTGCACCATGGTACTTTTCCGTTTCCAATCCATGCACGCTTTTCTAAAAGTCGTACGTCACTGTTTCGCCATTTCGGACGGATGTTGCACCTTGCACCGTGGATGTTGCACCCTGTAGATATCGATTATTCGGACGACCATAACTTCTGGCTCGTTTAGAGTTACAAAAGCCATAACCTGTCAAAACGAAGCCTCGATGAGTTCTACGGCTTTGATAGCTTTCAGCCGTCAAAGGATGGATTAATGCCCAAAAAGGACAGCCCGAATCTCAATCGGGTCTCGTAAGTTTTTTATCCTTCTTATTTTCGACACGTGGATTTTTACGGTAAAACAGGATTACCGTAAAACGTCTTCGACTTCCCATCACTGGAGAGTGGTGCACCATGGTACTGTTCCGTTTCAAATCCATGCACGCTTTTCTAAAGGTCGTATGGCACTGTTTTGCCATTTCGGACGGATGTTGCACCTTGCATCGTGGATGTTGCACCCTGTACATATCGATTATTCGGACGGCCATAACTTCTGGCTCGTTTAGAGTTACGGGAGCCATAACCTGTCAAAACGAAGGCCTCGATGAGTTCTACGGCTTTGATAGCTTGTAGCCATCAACGGATAGATTAATGCCCAAAAAGGACAACCCGAATCTCAATCGGGTCTCCTAAGTTTTTTACCCTTCGTTTTTTCGACATGTGGATTTTTACGGTAAAATGTGATTACCGTGGCCCGTCTTCGACTTACCATCGCTGGAGAGTGGTGCACCATTGTACTGTTCCGTGTCAAATCCATGCATGCATTTCTAAAAGGAGTACGACACTGTTTCGCCATTTCGGACGGATGTTGCACCTTGCACCGTGGATGTTGCACCCTGTAGATATCGATTATTCGGACGGCCATAACTTCTGGCTCGTTTAGAGTTACGGGAGCCATAACCTTTCAAAACGAAGGCCTCGATGAGTTCTACGCCTTTGATGGCTTTCAGCCGTCAACGGATAGATTAATGCCCAAAAAGGACAACCCGAATCTCAATCGTGTCTCGTAAGTTTTTTACCCTTCGTTTTTTCGACATGTGGATTTTTACGGTAAAACGTGATTACCGTGGCCCGTCTTCGACTTCCCATCGCTGGAGAGTGGTGCACCATGGTACTGTTCCGTTTCAAATCCATGCACGCATTTCTAAAAGTCGTACGGCACTGTTTCGCCATTTCGGACGGATGTTGCACCTTGCACCGTGGATGTTGCACCCTGTAGATATCGATTATTCGGACGGCCATAACTTCTGGCTCGTTTAGAGTTACGGGAGCCATAACCTGTCAAAATGAACGCCTCGATAAGTTCTACGGCTTTGACAGCTTTAAGCCGTCAACGGATAGATTAATGCCCAAAAAGGACAACCCGAATCTCAGTCAGGTCTCGTAAGTTTTATACCCTTTGTTTTTTCGACATGTGGATTTTTACGGCAAAACGGGATTACGGTGGCTGGTCTTTGATTTACCATCGCTGGTGAGTGGTGCACCATGGTACTGTTCCGTTTCAAATCCATGCACGCATTTCTAAAAGTCGTACGACACTGTTTCGCCATTTCGGACGGATGTTGCACCTTGCACCGTGGACGTTGCACCCTGTAGATATCGATTATTCGGACGGCCATAACTTCTGGCTCGTTTAGAGTTACAAAAGCCATAACTTTCCAAAATGAAGGTCTTGATGAGTTCTATGGCTTTGACACCTTTCAGCCGTCAACGGATAGATTAATGCCCAAAAAGGACAACCCGAATCTCAATCGGGTCTCGTAAGTTTTTGCCCTTCGTTTTTTCGACACGTGGATTTTTACGGTAAAACTGGATTACCGTGGCCCGTCTTCGACTTCCCATCGCTGGAGAGTGGTGCACCATGGTATTGTTCCGTTTCAAGTCCATGCACACATTTTTAAAAGTCGTACGGCACTGTTTTTCCATTTCAGACGGATGTCGCTCCTTGCACCGTGGATGTTGCACCCTGTAGATATCGATTATTCAAACAGACATAACTTCTGGCTCGTTTAGAGTTACGGGAGCCATAACCTGTCAAAACGAAGGCCTCGATGAGTTATACGGCTTTGATCGCTTTCAGCCATCAACGGATAGATTAATGCCCAAAAAGGACAACCAGAATCTCAATCGGGTCTCGTAAGTTTTTTACCCTTCGTTTTTCCGACACGTGGATTTTTACGGTAAAACGGGATTACGGTGGCCCGTCTTCGACTTCCCATCGCTAGAGAGTGGTGCACCATGGTAATGTTCCGTTTCAAATCCATGCACGCATTTCTAAAGGTCGTACGACACTGTTTCGCCATTTCGGACGGATTTTGCACCTTGCACCGTGGATGTTGCACCCTGTAGATATCGATTATTCGGACGGCCATAACTTCTGGCTCGTTTAGAGTTACAGGAGCCATAACCTGTCAAAACGAAGTCCTCGATGAGTCCTACGGCTTTGACTGCTTTCAGCTGTCAACGGATAGATTAATGCCAAAAAAGGACAACCCGAATCTCAATCGGGTCTCGTAAGTTTTTTACCCTTCGTTTTTTAGACACGTGGATATTTACGGTAAAACGGGATTACCGTTGCCCGTCTTCGACTTCTCATCGCTGAAGAGTGGTGCACCATGGTACTGTTCCGTTTCAAATCCATGCACGCTTTTCTAAGGGTCGTATGGCACTGTTTCGCCATTTCGGACGGATGTTGCACCTTGCACCGTGGATGTTGCACCCTGTACATATCGATTATTCGGACGGCCATAACTTCTGGCTCGTTTAGAGTTACGGGAGCCATAACCTGTCAAAACGAAGGCCACGATGAGTTCTACGGCTTTGACAGCTTGTAGCCATCAACGGATAGATTAATGCCCAAAAAGGACAACCCGAATCTCAATCGGGTCTCGTAAGTTTTTTACCCTTCGTTTTTTCGACATGTGGATTTTTACGGTAAAACGTGATTACCGTGGCCTGTCTTCGACTTCCCATCGCTGAAGAGTGGTGCACCATGGTACTGTTTCGTTTCAAATCCATGCTCGCATTTCTAAAAGTCGTACGACACTGTTTCGCCATTTCGGACGGATGTTGCACCTTGCACCGTGGATGTTGCACCCTGTAGATATCGATTATTCGGCCGGCCATAACTTCTGGCTCGTTTAGAGTTACGGGAGCCACAACCTGTCAAAACGAAGGCCTCGATGAGTTCTACGGCTTTGACAGCTTTCAGCCGTCAACGGATAGATTAATGCCCAAAAAGGACAACTCGAATCTCAATCGGGTCACGTAAGTTTTTTACCCTTCGTTTTTTCGACACGTGGATTTTTACGGTAAAACGGGATTACGGTGGCTGGTCTTCGGTTTACCATCGCTGAAGAGTGGTGCACCATGGTACTGTTCCGTTTCAAATCCATGCATGCATTTCAAAAAGACGTACGACACTGTTTCGCCATTTCGGACGGATGTTGCACCTTGCACCGTGGATGTTGCACCTTGTAGATATCGATTATTCGGATGGGCATAACTTCTGGCTCGTTTAGAGTTACGGGAGCCATAACCTGTTAAAACGAGGGCCTCGTTGAGTTCTACGGCTTTGATGGCTTTCAGCCATCAACGGATATATTAATGCCCAAAAAGGACAACCCGAATCTCAATCGGGTCTCGTAAGTTTTTTACCCTTCGTTTTCTCGACACGTGGATTTTTACGGCAAAACGGGATTGCGGTGGCTGGTCTTCGATTTGCCATCGCTGGAGAGTGGTGCAACATGGTACTGTTCCGTTTCAAATCCATGCACGCATTTCTAAAAGTCGTACGGCACTGTTTCGCCATGTCGGACGGATGTTGCACCTTGCACCGTGGATGTTGCACCTTGTAGATATCGATTATTCGGACGACCATAACTTTTGGATTGTTAAGAGTTACGGGAGCCATAACCTGTCAAAACGAAGGCCTCGATGATTTCTACGGCTTTGACAGCTTTCAGCTGTCAATGGATAGATTAATGCCCAAAAAGGACAACCCTAATCTCAATCGGGTCTCGTAAGTTTTTTACCCTTCGTTTTTTCGACACGTGGATTTTTACGGAAAAACGGGATTACCGTGGCCCATCTTCGACCTTCCATGGCTGGAGAGTGGTGCACCATAGTACTGTTCCGTTTCAAATCCATGCACGCATTTCTAAAAGTCGTATGGCACTGTTTCGCTATTTCGGACGGATGTTGCACCTTGCACCGTGGATGTTGCACCCTGTAGATATCGATTATTCGGACGGCCATAACTTCTGGCTCGTTTAGAGTTACGGAAGCCATAACCTGTCAAAACTAAGGCCTCGATGAGTTCTACGGCTTTGACAGCTTTCAGCCGTCAACGGATAGATTAATGCCCAAAAAGGACAACCCGAATCTCAATTGGGTCTCGTATGTTTTTTACCCTTCGTTTTTTCGACACGTGCATTTTTACGGTAAAACGAGATTAGCGTGGCCCATCTTCGACTTCCCATCGCTGAAGAGTGGTGCACCACGGCACTGTTCCATTTCAAATCCATGCACGCATTTCTAAAGGTCGTACGGCACTGTTTCGCCATTTCGGACGGATGTTGCACCTTGCACCGTGGACGTTGCACCCTGTAGATATCGATTATTCGGACGGCCATAACTTCCGGCTCGTTTAGATTTACGGGAACCATAACCTATCAAAACGAAGGCCTCGATGAGTTCTACGGCTTTGACAGGTTTCAGCCATCAACGGATAGATTAATGCCCAAAAAGGACAACCGGAATCTCAATCGGGTCCCGTAAGTTTTTTACCCTTCGTTTTTTCGACACGTGGATTTTTACGGTAAAACGGGATTACCGTGGCCCGTCTTCGACTTCCCATCGCTGAAGAGTGGTGCACCATGGTACTGTTCCGTTTCAAATCCATGCTCGCATTTCTAAAAGTCGTACGACACTGTTTCGCCATTTCGGACGGATGTTGCACCTTGTACCGTGGATGTTGCACCCCGTAGATATCGATTATTCGGACGGCCATAACTTCTGGCTCGTTTAGACTTACGGAAGCCATAACCAGCCAAAACGAAGGCCTCGATGAGTTCTACGGCTTTGACCGCTTTCAACCGTCAACGGATAGATTAATGCCCAAAAAGGACAACCCGATTCTCTATCAGGTCTCGTAAGTTTTTTACCCTTCATTTTTTCGACACGTGGATTTTTACGGTAAAAAGGGATTACGGTGGCCGGTCTTCGATTTACCATCTGTGGAGAGTGGTGCACAGTGGTAATGTTCTGTTTCAAATCCATGCACGCATTTCTAAAAGTCGTACGGCACTGTTTCGCCATTTCGGACGGATGTTGCACCTTGCACCGTGGATGTTGCACCCTGTAGATATCGATTATTCGAACGGCCATAACTTCTGGCTCGTTTAGAGTTACGGGAGCCATAACCTGTCAAAACGAGGGCCTCGATGAGTTCTACGGCTTTGACAGCTTTCAGCCGTCAACGGATAGATTAATGCGCAAAAAGGACAACCCGAATCTCAGTCGGGTCTCGTAAGTTTTTTACCCTTCGTTTTTTCGACACATGGATTTTTACGGCAAAACGGGATTACGGTGGCTGGTCTTCTATTTACCATCGCTGGAGAGTGGTGCACCATGGTACTGTTCTGTTTCAAATCCATGCACGCATTTCTAAAAGTCGTACGACACTGTTTCGCCATTTCGGACGGATGTTGCACCTTGCACCGTGGACGTTGCACCCTGTAGATATCGATTATTCGGACGGCCATAACTTCTGGCTCGTTTAGAGTTACAAAAGCCATAACTTGCTAAAATGAAGGTCTCGATGAGTTCTACGGCTTCGACAACTTTCAGCTGTCAACGGATAGATTAATGCCCAAAAAGGACAACCCGAATCTCAATCGGGTCTCATAAGTTTTTTACCCTTCGTTTTTTCGACACGTGGATTTTTACGGAAAACGGGATTACCGTGGCCCGTCTTCGACTTCCCATCACTGGAGAGTGGTGCATCATGGTACTGTTCCGTTTCAAATCCATGAACGCATTTCTAAAAGTCGTACAGCACTGTTTCGCCATTTCGGACGGATGTTGCACCTTGCACCGTGGACGTTGCACCCTGTAGATATCGATTATTCGGACGGCCATAACTTCTGGCTCGTTTAGAGTTACAAAAGCCATAACTTGCCAAAATGAAGGTCTCGATGAGTTCTACGGCTTTGATAGCTTTCAGCCATCAACGGATAGATTAATGCCCAAAAAGGACAACCCGAATCTCAATCGGGTCTCTTAAGTTTTTACCCTTCGTTTTTTTCGACACGTGGATTTTATGGTAAAACGGGATTACCATGGCCCGTCTTCGACTTCCCATCGCTGGCGAGTGGTGCACCATGGTACTGTTCCGTTTCAAATCCATGCACGCATTTTTAAAAGTCGTACGACACTGTTTCCCCATTTCGGACGGATGTTGCACCTTGCACCGTGGATGTTGCACCCGGTAGATATCGATTATTTAGACGGCCATAACTTCTGGCTCGTTTAGAGTTACGGGAGCCATAACCTGTCAAAACGAAGGCCTCGATGAGTTGTACAGCTTTGACTGCTTTCAGCCATCAACGGATAGATTAATGCCCAAAAAGGACAACCCGAATCTCAATCGGGTCTCGTAAGTTTTTTACCCTTCGTTTTTTGGACACGTGGATTTTTACAGTAAAACGGGATTACCGTGGCCCATCTTCGACTTCCCATCGCTGAAGAGTGGTGCACCATGGTACTGTTCCATTTCAAATCCATGCACACATTTCTAAAGGTCGTACGACACTGTTTCGCCATTTTGGACGGATGTTGCACCTTGCACCGTGGATGTTGCACCCTGTAGATATCGATTATTCGGACGGCCACAACTTCTGGCTCGTTTAGAGTTACGGGAGCCATAACTAGCCAAAACGAAGGCCTCGATGAGTTCTACGGCTTTGACCGCTTTCAGCCGTCAACGGATAGATTAATGCCCGAAAAGGACAACCTGAATCTCAGTCGGGTCTCGTAAGTTTTTTACCCTTCGTTTTTTCGACACGTGGATTTTAACGACAAAACGGGATTACGGTGGCTGGTCTTCTATTTACCATCGCTGGAGAGTGGTGCACCATGGTACTGTTCCATTTCAAATCCATGCACGCTTTTCTAAAAGTCGTAAGGCACTGTTTCGCCATTTCGGACGGATGTTGCACCTTCCACCGTGGACGTTGCACCCTGTAGATATCGATTATTCGGACGGCCATAACATCTGGCTCGTTTAGAGTTACAAAAGCCATAACTTGCCAAAATGAAGGTCTCGATGAGTTCTACGGCTTTGACAGCTTTCAGCCATCAACGGATAGATTAATGCCCAAAAAGGACAACCCGAATCTCAATCGGGTCTCTGAAGTTTTTACCCTTCGTTTTTTCGACACGTGGATTTTATAGTAAAACGGGATTACCATGGCCCGTCTTCGACTTCCCATCGCTGGCGAGTGGTGCACCATGGTACTGTTCCATTTCAAATCCATGCACACATTTTTAAAAGTCGTACGACACTGTTTCTCCATTTCGGACGGATGTTGCACCTTGCACCGTGGATGTTGCACCCGGTAGATATCGATTATTTAGACGGCCATAACTTCTGGCTCGTTTAGAGTTACGGGAGCCATAACCTGTCAAAACGAAGGCCTCGATGAGTTGTACAGCTTTGACCGCTTTCAGCCATCAACGGATAGATTAATGCCCAAAAAGGACAACCCGAATATCAATCGGGTCTCGTAAGTTTTTTACCCTTCGTTTTTTGGACACGTGGATTTTTACGGTAAAACGGGATTAACGTGGCCCGTCTTCGACTTCCCATCGCTGAAGAGTGGTGCACCATGGTACTGTTCCGTTTCAAATCCATGCACACATTTCTAAAGGTCGTACGGCACTGTTTCGCCATTTTGGACGGATGTTGCACCTTGCACCGTGGATGTTGCACCTTGTAGATATCGATTATTCGGACGGCCATAACTTCTGGCTCGTTTAGAGTTACGGGAGCCATAACTAGCCAAAACGAAGGCCTCGATGAGTTCTACGGCTTTGACCGCTTTCAGCCGTCAACGGATAGATTAATGCCCAAAAAGGACAACCTGAATCTCAGTCGGGTCTCGTAAGTTTTTTACCCTTCGTTTTTTCGACACGTGGATTTTAACGACAAAACGGGATTACGGTGGCTGGTCTTCTATTTACCATCGCTGGAGAGTGGTGCACCATGGTACTGTTCCATTTCAAATCCATGCACGCATTTCTAAAAGTCGTACGGCACTGTTTCGCCATTTCGGACGGATGTTGCACCTTCCACCGTGGACGTTGCACCCTGTAGATATCGATTATTCGGACGTCCATAACTTCTGGCTCGTTTAGAGTTACAAAAGCCATAACTTGCCAAAATGAAGGTCTCGATGAGTTCTACGGCTTCGACAGCTTTCAGCCGTCAACGGATAGATTAATGCCCAAAAAGGACAACCCGAATCTCAATCGGGTCTCATAAGTTTTTTAGCCTTCGTTTTTTCGACACGTGGATTTTTACGGAAAACGGGATTACCATGGCCCGTCTTCGACTTCCCATCACTGGAGACTGGTGCACCATGGTACTGTTCCGTTTCAAATCCATGCACGCATTTCTAAAAGTCGTACGACACTGTTTCGCCATTTCGGACGGATGTTGCACCTTGCACCGTGGACGTTGCACCCTGTAGATATCGATTATTCGGACGGCCATAACTTATGGCTCGTTTAGAGTTATAAAAACCATAACTTGCCAAAATCAAGGTCTCGATGAGTTCGACGGCTTTGACAGCTTTCAGCCGTCAACGGATAGATTAATGCCCAAAAAGGACAACCCGAATCTCAATCGGGTCTCGTAAGTTTTGTACCCTTCGTTTTTTCGACACGTGGATTTGTACGGTCAAAAGGGATTACCGTGGCCCGTCATCGACTTCCCATCGCTGGAGAGTGGTCCACCATGGTACTGTTCTGTTTCAAATCCATGCACGCATTTTTAAAAGTCGTACGACACAGTTTCTCCATTTCGGACGGATGTTGCACCTTGCACCGTGGATGTTGCACCATGTAGATATCGATTATTCAGACGGCCATAACTTCGGGCTCGTTTAGAGTTACGGGAGCCATAACCTGTCAAAACAAAGGCCTCGATGAGTTATATGGCATTGACAGCTTTCAGCCGTCAACGAATAGATTATTGCCCAAAAAGGACAACCCGAATCTCAATCGGGTCTCGTAAGTTTTTTACCCTTCGTTTTTTCGACACGTGGATTTTTACGGTAAAACGGGATTATGGTGGCCCGTCTTCGACTTCCCATCGCTGAAGAGTGGTGCACCATGGTACTTTTCCGTTTCAAATCCATGTACGCATTTCTAAAGGTCGTACGACACTGTTTCGCCATTTCGGACGGATGTTGCACCTTGCGCCGTGGATGTTGCACCCTATAGATATCGATTATTCGGACGGTCATAACTTCTGGCTCGTTTAGAGTTACGGGGGCCATAACCTTTCAAAACGAAGGCCTCGATGAGTTCTACGGCTTTGACTGCTTTCAGCCGTCAACGGATAGATTAATGCCCAAAAAGGACAACCCGAATCTCAATCGGGTCTCGTAAGTTTTTTACCCTTCGTTTTTTAGACACGTGGATATTTACGGTAAAACGGGATTACCGTTGCCCGTCTTCGACTTCTCATCGCTGAAGAGTGGTGCACCATGGTACTGTTCCGTTTCAAATCCATGCACGCTTTTCTAAAGGTCGTATGGCACTGTTTCGCCATTTCGGACGGACGTTGCACCTTGCACCGTGGATGTTGCACCCTGTAGATATCGATTATTCGGACGGCCATAACTTCTGGCTCGTTTAGAGTTATGGAAGCCATAACCTGTCAAAACGAAGGCCTTGATGAGTTCTACGGCTTTGACAGCTTTAGCCGTCAACGGATAGATTAATGCCCAAAAAGGACAACCCAAATCTCAATCGGGTCTCGTAAGTTTTTTACCCTTCCGTTTTTCGACATGTGGATTTTTACGGTAAAACGTGATTACCGTGGCCCGTCTTCGACTTCCCATCGCTGAAGAGTGGTACACCATGGTACTGTTCGTTTCAAATCCATGCTCTCATTTCTAAAAGTCGTACGACACTGTTTCGCCATTTCGGACGGATGTTGCACCTTGCACCGTGGATGTTGCACCCTGTAGATATCGATTATTCGGACGGCCTTAACTTCTGGCTCGTTTAGAGTTACGGGAGCCATAACTTGTCAAAACGAAGGCCTCGATGAGTTCTTTGGCTTTGACAGCTTTCAGCCGTCAACGGATAGATTAATGCCCAAAAAGAACAGCCCGAATCTCAATCGGGTCACGTAAGTTTTTTACCCTTCGTTTTTTCGACACGTGGATTTTTACGGTAAAACGGGATTACCGTGGTTGGTCTTCGGTTTACCATCGCTGGAGAGTGGTGCACCATGGTACTGTTCCGTTTCAAATCCATGCACGCATTTCAAAAAGACGTACGACACTGTTTCGCCATTTCGGACGGATGTTGCACCTTGCACCGTGGATGTTGCACCCTGTAGATATCGATTATTCGGATGGGCATAACTTCTGGCTCGTTTAGAGTTACGGGAGCCATAACCTGTTAAAACGAGGGGCTCGGTGAGTTCTACGGCTTTGACAGCTTTCAGCCATCAACGGATATAGTAATGCCTAAAAAGGACAACCCGAATCTCAATCGGGTCTCGTAAGTTTTTTACCCTTCGTTTTCTCGACACGTGGATTTTTACGGCAAAACGGGATTGCGGTGGCTGGTCTTCGATTTACCATCGTTGGAGAGTGGTGCACCATGGTACTGTTCCGTTTCAAATCCATGTACGCATTTCTAAAAGTCGTACGACACTGTTTCGCCATGTCGGACGGATGTTGCACCTTGCACCGTGGATGTTGCACCTTGTAGATATCGATTATTCGGACGACCATAACTTTTGGCTCGTTAAGTGTTACGGGAGCCATAACCTGTCAAAACGAAGGCCTCGATGAGTTCTACGGCTTTGACAGCTTTCAGCTGTTAATGGATAGATTAATGCCCAAAAACGACAACCATAATCTCAATCGGGACTCGTAAGTTTTTTACCCTTCGTTTTTTCGACACGTGGATTTTTACGGAAAAACGGGATTACCGTGGCCCGTCTTCGACCTTCCATGGCTGGAGAGTGGTGCACCATGGTACTGTTCCGTTTCAAATCCACGCATGCATTTCTAAAAGTCGTATGGCACTGTTTCATCATTTCGGACGGTTGTTGCACCTTGCACCGTGGATGTTGCACCCTGTAGATATCGATTATTCGGACGGCCATAACTTCTGGCTCGTTTAGAGTTACGGGAGCCATAACCTGTCAAAACGAAGGCCTCGATGAGTTCTACGGCTTTGACAGCTTTCAGCCGTCAACGGATAGATTAATGCCCAAAAAGGACAACCCGAATCTCGATCGGGTCTCCTAAGTTTTTTACCCTTCGTTTTTTCGACACGTGGATTTTTACGGTAAAATGGGATTACCGCGGCCCGTCTTCGACTTACCATCGCTGGAGAGTGGTGCACCGTGGTACTGCTCCATTTCAAATCCATGCACGCGTTTCTAAAAGTCGTACGGCACTGTTTCGCCATTTCGGATGGATGTTGCACCTTGCACCGTGGATGTTGCACCCTGTAGATATCGATTATTCGGACGGCCATAACTTCTGGCTCGTTTAGAGTTACGGGAGGCATAACTTGTCAAAACGAAGGCCTCGATGAGTTCTACGGCTTTGACAGCTTTCAGCAGTCAACGGATGGATTAATGCCCAAAAAGGACAGCTCGAATTTCAATCGGGTCTCGTAAGTTTTTTACCCTTCATTTTTTCGACACGTGGATTTTTACGGTAAAACGGGATTACCGTGGCCCGTCTTCGACTTCCCATCGCTGGAGAGTGGTGCACCATGGTACTGTTCCGTTTCAAAACAATGCCCGCATTTCTAAAATTCGTATGGCACTGTTTCGCCATTTCGGACGGATGTTGCACCTTGCACCGTGGATGTTGCACCCTGTAGATATCGATTATTCAGACGGCCATAACTTCTTGTTCGTTAAGAGTTACGGGAGCCATAACCTGTCAAAACGAAGGTCTCGATGAGTTTTACGGATTTGACAGCTTTCAGCCGTCAATGGACAGATTATTGCCCAAAAAGGGCAATCCGAATCTCAATCGGGTCTCGTAAGTTTTTTACCCTTCGTTTTTTAGACACGTGGATTTTTACGGCAAAACAAGATTACGGCGGTTGGTCTTCGATTTACCATCGCTGGAGAGTGGTTCACCATGGTACTATTCCATTTCAAATCCATGCACTCATTTCTAAAAGTCGTACGGCACTGTTTCGCCATTTCGGACGGATGTTGCACCTTGCACCGTGGATGTTGCACCCTGTAGATATCGATTATTCGGACGGCCATAACTTCTGGTTCGTTTAGAGTTACAAAAGCCATAACCTGTCAAAACAAAGGCCTCAATGATTTCTACGGCTTCGACAGCTTTCAGCCGTCAACTGATAGATTAATGCCCAAAAAGGACAGCCCGAATCACAATCGGATCTCTTAAGTTTTTATCCTTCGTTTTTTTCGACACGTGGATTTTTACGGTAAATCGGGATTACCGTGGCCCGTCTTCGACTTCCCATCGCTGGAGAGTGGTGCACCATGTTACTTTTCCGTTTCAAATCCATGCACGCATTTCTAAAAGTCGTACGACACTGTTTCGCCATTTCGGACGGATGTTGCACCTTGCACCGTGGATGTTGCACCCTGTAGATATCGATTTTTCCGACGGCCATAACTTCTGGCTCGTTTAGAGTTATGGGAGCCATAAGCTGTCAAAACGAAGGCCTCGATGAGTTCTACGGCTTTGACAGCTTTCAGCAGTCAACGGATGGATTAATGCCCAAAAAGGACTACCCGAATCTCAATCGGGTCTCGTAAGTTTTTAACCCTTCGTTTTTTCGACACGTGGATTTTTGCGGTAAAACGGGATTACCATGGCCCGTCTTCGACTTCCCATCGTTGGAGAGTGGTGCACCATGGTACTATTCCGTTTCAAATCCATGCACACATTTCTAAAAGTCGCACGGCACTGTTTTTCCATTTCGGACGGATGTTGCACATTACACCGTGGATGTTGCACCCTGTAGATATCGATTATTTGGACGACCATAACTTCTGGCTCGTTAAGATTTACGGGAGCCATAACCTGTCAAAACGAAGGCCTCAATGAGTTTTAGGGCTTTGACATCTTTCAGCCGTCAACGGACAGATTAATGCCCAAAAAGGGCAACCCGTATCTCAATCGGGTCTCGTAAGTTTTTTACCCTTCGTTTTTTCAACACGTGGATTTTTACGGTAAAACGGGATTACGGCGGCTGGTCTTGGATTTACCATCGCTGGAGAGTGGTGCACCATGGTACTGTTCCATTTCAAATCCATGCACGCATTTCTAAAAGTCGTATGACACTGTTTCGCCATTTCGGACGGATGTTGCACCTTGCACAGTGGATGTTGCAACCTACAGATATCGATTATTCGGACGGCCATAACTTCTGGCTCGTTTAGAGTTGCAAAAGCCATAACCTGTCAAAACGAAGGTCTCGATGAGTTCTACGGCTTTTACAGCTTTCAGGCGTCAACGGATAGATTAATGCCCAAAAAAGACAGCCCGAATCTCAATCGGGTCTCGTAAGTTTTTATCCTTCGTTTTTTTGACACGTGGATTTTTACGGTAAAATGGGATTACCGTGGCCCGTCTTCGACTTCCCATCGCTGGAGAGTGGTGCACCATGGTACTTTTCCGTTTCAAATCCATGCACGCATTTCTAAAAGTCGTACGACACTGTTTCGCCATTTCGGACGAATGTTGCACCTTGCACCGTGGATGTTGCACCCTGTAGATATCGATTATTCGGACGGCCATGACTTCTGGCTCGTTTAGAGTTACGGGAGCCATAATCTGTGAAAACGAAGGACTCGATGAGTTCTACGGCTTTGACAGCTTTCAGCCGTCAACGGATAGATTAATGCCCAAAAAGGACAACCGAATCTCAATCGGGTCTCGTAATTTTTTTACCCTTCGTTTTTTCGACACGTGGATTTTTACGGTTAAACGGGATTACCGTGGCCCGTTTTCGACTTACCATCGCTGGAGAGTGGTGCAATATGGTACTGTTCCATTTCAAATCCATGCACGCATTTCTAAAAGTCGTACGGCACTGTTTCGCCATTTCGGACGGATGTTGCACCTTGCACGTTGGATGTTGCACCCTGTAGATATCGATTACTCGGACGGCTATAACTTCTGGCTCGTTTAGAGTTACGGGAGCCATAACATGTCAAAATGAAGGCCTCGATGAGTTCTACGGCTTTGACAGCTTTCAACAGTCAACGGGTAGATTAATGCCCAAAAAGGACAACTCGAATCTCAATCGGGTCTCGTAAGTTTTTTACCCTTCGTTTTTTCGACACGTGGATTTTTAGGGTAAAACGGGATTACCGTGGCCCGTCTTCGACTTCCCATTGCTGGAGAATGGTGCACCATGGTACTGTTCCATTTCAAATCCATGCATGCATTTCTAAAAGTCGTACGGCACTGTTTTGCCATTTCGGACGGTTGTTGCACCTTGCACCGTGGATGTTGCACCCTGTAGATATCGATTATTCGGACGGCCATAACTTCTGGCTCGTTAAGAGTTACGGGATCCATAACCTGTCAAAACGAAGGCCTCGATGAGTTTTACGGCTTTGACAGCTTTCAGCCGTCAACGGATAGATTAATGACCAAAAAGGCCAACCCGAATCTCAATCGGGTCTCGTAAGTTTTTTACCCTTTGTTTTTTCGACACGTGGATTTTTATGGTAAAACGGGATTACGGCGGATGGTCTTCGATTTACCATCGCTGGAGAGTGGTGCACCATGGTACTGTTCCGTTTCAAATCAATGCACGCATTACTAAAAGTCGTACGACACTGTTTCCCCATTTCGGACGGATGTTGCACCATGCACCGTGGATGTTGCACCCTGTAGATATCGATTATTCGGACGGCCATAACTTCTGGCTCGTTTAGAGTTACCAAAGCCATAACCTGTCAAAACGAAGGCCTCGATGAGTTCTACGGCTTTGACAGCTTTCAGCCATCAACGGATAGATTAATGCCCAAAAAGGACAGCCCGAATCTCAATCGGGTCTCGTAAGTATTTTATCCTTCGTTTTTTCGACACGTGGATTTTTACGGTAAAACGGGATTACCGTGGCCCGTCTTCGACTTCCCATCGCTGGAGGGTGGTGCATCATGGTACTATTCCATTTCAAATCCATGCACGTATTTCTAAAAGTCGTACGACACTGTTTCGCCATTTCGAACGGATGTTGCACCTTGCACCGTGGATGTTGCATCCTGTAGATATCGATTATTCGGACGGCCATAACTTCTAGCTCGTTTAGAGTTACGGGAGCCATAACCTGTCAAAACGAAGGCCTCGATGAGTTCTATGGCTTTGACAGCTTTCAACCGTCAACGGATAGATTAATGCCAAAAAGGACAACCCGAATCTCAATCGGGTCTCGTAAGTTTTTTACCCTTCGTTTTTTCGACACGTGGATTTTTACGGTAAAACGGGATTACCGTGGCCCGTCTTCGACTTACCATCGCTGGAGAGTGGTGCACCATGGTACTGTTCCGTTTCAAATCCATGCATGCATTTCTAAAAGTCGTACGGCACTATTTCGCCATTTCGGACGGATGTTGAACCTTGCACCGTGGATGTTGCACCCTGTAGATATCGATTATTCGGACGGCCATGACTTCTGGCTCATTTAGAGTTACGGGAGCCATAACCTGTTAAAACGAAGTCCTCGATGAGTTCTACGGCTTTGACAGCTTTCAGCCGTCAACGGATAGATTAATGCCCAAACGGACAACCCGAATCTCAATCGGGTCTCGTAAGTTTTTTACCCTTCGTTTTTTCGACACGTGGATTTTTACGGTAAAACGGGATTACGACGGCTGGTCTTCGATTTACCATCGCTGGAGAGTGGTGCACTATGGTACTGTTATGTTTCAAATCCATGCACGCATTTCTAAAAGTCGTACGGCACTGTTTCGCCATTTGGGACGGATGTTGCACCTTGCACCGTGGATGTTGCACCCTGTAGATATCGATTATTCGAACGGCCATAACTTCTGGCTCGTTTAGAGTTACAAAAGTCATAACCTGTCAAAACGAAGGCCTCGATGAGTTCTATGGTTTTGACAGCTCTCAGCCGTCAACGGATAGATTAATGCCCAAAAAGGACAACCCGAATCTCAATCGGGTCTCGTAAGTTTTTTACCCTTTGTTTTTTCGACATGTGGATTTTTACGGTAAAATGGGATTACCCTGGCCCGTCTTCGACTTACCATCGCTGGAGAGTGGTGCACCATGATACTGTTCCATTTCAAATCCATGCACGCATTTCTAAAAGTCGTACGGCACTGTTTCGCCATTTCGGATGGATGTTGCACCTTGCACCGTGGATGTTGCACCCTGTAGATATCGATTATTCGGACGGCCATAACTTCTGGCTCGTTTAGAGTTACGGGAGCCATAACTTGTCAAAACGAAGGCCTCGATGAGTTCTACGGCTTTGATAGCTTTCAGCAGTCAACGGATAGATTAATGCCCAAAAAGGACAGCTCGAATCTCAATCGGGTCTCGTAAGTTTTTTACCCTTCGTTTTTTCGACACGTGGATTTTTACGGTAAAACGGGATTACCGTGGCCCGTCTTCGACTTCCCATCGCTGGAGAGTGGTGCACCATGGTACTGTTTCGTTTCAAATCCATGCACGCATTTCTAAAAGTCGTATGGCACTGTTTCGCCATTTCGGACGGATGTTGCACCTTGCACCGTGGATGTTGCACCCTGTAGATATCGATTATTCGGACGGCCATAACTTCTGGTCCGTTAAGAGTTACGGGAGCCATAACCTGTCAAAACGAAGGTCTCGATGATTTTTACGGCTTTGACAGCTTTCAGCCGTTAATGGATAGATTATTGCCCAAAAAGGGCAATCCGAATCTCAATCGGGTCTCGTAAGTTTTTTACCCTTCGTTTTTTAGACACGTGGATTTTTACGGTAAAACAAGATTACTGCGGTTGGTCTTCGATTTACCATCGCTGGAGAGTGGTTCACCATGGTACTATTCCATTTCAAATCCATGCACTCATTTCTAAAAGTCGTACGGCACTGTTTCGCCATTTCGGACGGATGTTGCACCTTGCACCGTGGATGTTGCACCCTGTAGATATCGATTATTCGGACGGCCATAACTTCTTGTTCGTTTAGAGTTACAAAAGCCATGACCTGTCAAAACAAAGGCCTCAATGAGTTCTACGGCTTTGACAGCTTTCAGCCGTCAACTGATAGATTAATGCCCAAAAAGGACAGCCCGAACCACAATCGGGTCTCTTAAGTTTTTTATCCTTCGTTTTTTTCGACACGTGGATTTTTACGGTAAATCGGGATTACCGTGGCCCGTCTGCGACTTCCCATCGCTGGAGAGTGGTGCACCATGGTACTTTTCCGTTTCAAATCCATGCACGCATTTCTAAAAGTCGTACGACACTGTTTCGCCATTTCGGACGGATGTTGCACCTTGCACCATGGATGTTGCACCCTGTAGATATCGATTATTCCGACGGCCATAACTTCTGGCTCGTTTAGAGTTACGGGAGCCATAAGCTGTCAAAACGAAGGCCTCGATGAGTTCTACGGCTTTGACGGCTTTCAGCAGTCAGCGGATGGATTAATGCCCAAAAAGGACTACCCGAATCTCAATCCGGTCTCGTAAGTTTTTTACCCTTCGTTTTTTCAACACGTGGATTTTTACGGTAAAACGGGATTACGGCGGCTGGTCTTGGATTTACCATCGCTGGAGAGTGGTGCACCATGGTACTGTTCCATTTCAAATCCATGCACGCATTTCTAAAAGTCGTATGGCACTGTTTCGCCATTTCGGACGGATGTTGCACCTTGCACAGTGGATGTTGCACCCTATAGATATCGATTATTCGGACGGCCATAACTTCTGGCTCGTTTAGAGTTACAAAAGCCATAACCTGTCAAAACGAAGGCCTCCATGAGTTCTATGGCTTTTACAGCTTTCAGGCGTCAACGGATAGATTAATGCCCAAAAAAGACAGCCCGAATCTCAATCGGGTCTCGTAAGTTTTTATCCTTCGTTTTTTTGACACGTGGATTTTTACGGTAAAACGGGATTACCGTGGCCCGTCTTCGACTTCCCATCGCTGGAGAGTGGTGCACCATGGTATTTTTCCGTTTCAAATCCATGCACGCATTTCTAAAAGTCGTACAACACTGTTTCGCCATTTCGGACGGATGTTGCACCTTGCACCGTGGATATTGCACCCTGTAGATATCGATTATTCGGACGGCCATGACTTCTGGCTCGTTTAGAGTTACGGGGGCCATAATCTGTCAAAACGAAGGAATCGATGAGTTCTACGGCTTTGACAGCTTTCAGCCGTCAACGGATAGATTAATGCCCAAAAAGGACAACTGAATCTCAATCGGGTCTCGTAATTTTTTTACCCTTCGTTTTTTCGACACGTGGATTTTTACGGTTAAACGGGATTACCGTGGCCCGTCTTCGACTTACCATCGCTGGAGAGTGGTGAACCATGGTACTGTTCCGTTTCAAATCCATTCACGCATTTCTAAAAGTCGTACGGCACTGTTTCGCCATTTCGGACGGATGTTGCACCTTGCACCTTGGATGTTGCACCCTGTAGATATCGATTATTCGGACGGCTATAACTTCTGGCTCGTTTAGAGTTATGGGAGCCATAACATGTCAAAATGAAGGCCTCGATGAGTTCTACGGCTTTGACAGCTTTCAACAGTCAACGGATAGATTAATGCCCAAAAAGGACAACCCGAATCTCAATCGGGTCTCGTAAGTTTTTTACCCTTCGTTTTTTCGACACGTGGATTTTTACGGTAAAACGGGATTACCGTGGCCCGTCTTCGACTTCCCATCGCTGGAGAGTGGTGCACCATGGTGCTGTTCCATTTCAAATCCATGCACGCATTTCTAAAAGTCGTACGGCACTGTTTTGCCATTTCGGACGGATGTTGCACCTTGCACCGTGGATGTTGCACCCTGTAGATATCGATTATTCGGACGGCCATAACTTCTGGCTCGTTAAGAGTTACGGGAGCCATAACCTGTCAAAACGAAGGCATCGATGAGTTTTACGGCTTTGACAGCTTTCAGCCGTCAACGGATAGATTAATGACCAAAAAGGCCAACCCGAATCTCAATCGGGTCGCGTAAGTTTTTTACCCTTTGTTTTTTCTACACGTGGATTTTTACGGTAAAACGGGATTACGGCGGATGGTCTTCGATTTACCATCGCTGGAGAGTGGTGCACCATGGTACTGTTCCGTTTCAAATCAATGCACGCATTACTAAAAGTCGTACGACACTGTTTCCCCATTTCGGACGGATGTTGCACCATGCACCGTGGATGTTTCACCCTGTAGATATCGATTATTCGAACGGCCATAACTTCTGGCTCGTTTAGAGTTACAAAAGCCATAACCTGTCAAAACGAAGGCCTCGATGAGTTCTACGGCTTTGACAGCTTTCAGCCATCAACGGATAGATTAATGCCCAAAAAGGACAGCCCGAATCTCAATCGGGTCTCGTAAGTTTTTTATCCTTCGTTTTTTCGACACGTGGATTTTTACGGTAAAACGGAATTACCGTGGCCCATCTTCGACTTCCCGTCGCTGGAGGGTGGTGCATCATGGCACTATTCCATTTCAAATCCATGCACGTATTTCTAAAACGTACGACACTGTTTCGCCATTTCGAACGGATGTTGCACCTTGCACCGTGGATGTTGCATCCTGTAGATATCGATTATTCGGACGGCCATAACTTCTAGCTCGTTTAGAGTTACGGGAGCCATAACCTGTCAAAACGAAGGCCTCGATGAGTTCTACGGCTTTGACAGCTTTCAACCGTCAACGGATAGATTAATGCCAAAAAGGACAACCCGAATCTCAATCGGGTCTCGTAAGTTTTTTACCCTTCGTTTTTTCGACACGTGGATTTTTACGGTAAAACGGGATTACCGTGGCCCGTCTTCGACTTACCATTGCTGGAGAGTGGTGCACCATGGTACTGTTCCGTTTCAAATCCATGCATGCATTTCTAAAAGTCGTACGGCACTATTTCGCCATTTCGGACGGATGTTGCACCTTGCACCGTGGATGTTGCACCCTGTAGATATCGATTATTCGGACGGCCATAACTTCTGGCTCGTTTAGAGTTACGGGAGCCATAACCTGTTAAAACGAAGGCCTCGATGAGTTCTACGGCTTTGATAGCTTTCAGCCATCAACGGATAGATTAATGCCCAAACGGACAACCCGAATCTCAATCGGGTCTCGTAAGTTTTTTACCCTTCGTTTTTTCGACCCGTGGATTTCTACGGTAAAACGGGATTACGACGGCTGGTCTTCGATTTACCATCGCTGGAGAGTGGTGCACTATGGTACGGTTCCGTTTCAAATCCATGCACGCATTTCTAAAAGTCGTACGGAACTGTTTCGCCATTTGGGACGGATGTTGCACCTTGCACCGTGGATGTTGCACCCTGTAGATATCGATTATTCGAACGGCCATAACTTCTGGCTCGTTTAGAGTTACAAAAGTCATAACCTGTCAAAACGAAGGCCTCGATGAGTTCTATGGTTTTGACAGCTTTCAGCCGTCAACGGATAGATTAATGCCCAAAAAGGACAACCCGAATCTCAATCGGGTCTCGTAAGTTTTTTATCCTTTGTTTTTTCGACAAGTGGATTTTTACGGTAAAACGGGATTACCGTGGCCCGTCTTCGACTTCCCATCGCTGGAGAGTGGTGCACCATGGTACTGTTCCGTTTCAAATCCATGCACGCATTCCTAAAAGTCGTACGACACTGTTTCGCCATTTCGGACGGATGTTGCACCTCGCACCGTGGATGTTGCTCCCTGTAGATATCGATTATTCGGACGGCCATACCTTCTGGCTCGTTTAGAGTTACGGGAGACATAACCTGTCAAAACGAAGGCCTCGACGAGTTCTACGGCTGTAACAGCTTTCAGCCGTCAACGGATAGATTATTGCCCAAAAAGGACAGCCCGAATCTCAATCGGGTCTCGTAAGTTTTTTATCCTTCGTTTTTTCGATACGTGGATTTTTACGGTAAAACGGGATTACCATGGCCCGTCTTCGACTTACCATCGCTGGAGAGTGGTGCATCATGGTACTATTTCATTTCAAATCCATGCATGCATTTCTAAAAGTCGTACGACACTGTTTCGCCATTTCGGACGGATGTTGCACCTTGCAACGTGAATGTTGCACCCTGTAGATATCGATTATTCGGACGGCCATAACTTCTGCCTCGTTTAGAGTTACGGGAGCCATAACCTGTCAAAACGAAGGCCTCGATGAGTTCTATGGCTTTGAAAGCTTTCACCCGTCAACGGATAGATTAATGCCAAAAAGGATAACCCGAATCTCAATCGGGTCTCGTAAGTTTTTTACCCTTCGTTTTTTCGACACGTGGATTTTTACGGTAAAACGGGATTACCATGGCCCGTCTTCGACTTACCATCGCTGGAGAGTGGTGCACCATGGTATTGTTCCGTTTCAAATCCATGCACGCATTTCTAAAAGTCATACGGCACTGTTTCGCCATTTTGGACGGATGTTGCACCTTGCACCGTGGATGTTGCACCCTGTAGATATCGATTATTCAGACGGCCATAACTTCTGGCTCGTTTAGAGTTACGGGAGTCATAACCTGTCAAAACGAAGGCCTCGATGAGTTCTACGGCTTTGACTGCTTTCAGCCGTTAACGGATAGATTAATGCCCAAAAAGGACAACCCGAATCTCAATCGGGTCCCGTAAGTTTTTTACCCTTCGTTTTTTCAACACGTGGATTTTTACGATTAAACGGGATTACCGTGGCCCGTCTTCGACTTACCATCGCTGGAGAGTGGTACACCATGGTACTGTTCCGTTTTAAATCCATGCACGCATTTTTAAAAGTCGTACGACACTGTTTCGCCATTTCGGACGGATGTTGCACATTGCACCGTGGATGTTGCACCCTGTAGATATCGATTATTCGGACGACCATAACTTCTGGCTCGTTAAGAGTTACGGGAGCTATGACCTGTCAAAACGAAGGCCTCAATGAGTTTTATGGTTTTGACAGCTTTCAGCCGTCAACGGATAGATTAATGCCCAAAAAGGGCAACCCGAATCTCAATCGGGTCTCGTAAGTTTTTTACCCTTCGTTTTTTCAACACGTGGATTTTTACGGTAAAACGGGTTGACACGTGGATTTTTACGGTAAAACGGGATTACCATGGCCCGTCTTCGATTTCCCATCGCTGGAGAGTGGTGCACCATGGTACTTTTCCATTTCAAATCCATGCACGCATTTCTAAAAGTCGTATGACACTGTTTTGCCATTTCGGACGGATGTAGCACCTTGCACCGTGGATGTTTCACCCTGTAGATATCGATTATTCGGACGGCCATGACTTCTGGCTCGTTTAGAGTTACGGGAGCCATAAGCTGTCAAAACGAAGGCCTCGATGAGTTCTATGGCTTTGACAGCTTTCAGCCATCAACGGATAGATTAATGCGCAAAAAGGACAACCCGAATCTCAATCGGGTCTCGTAAGTTTTTTACCCTTCGTTTTTTCGACACGTGGATTTTTACGGTTAAACGGGATTACCGTGGCCCGTCTTCGACTTACCATCGCTGGAGAGTGGTGCACCATGGTACTGTTCCATTTCAAATCCATGCACGCATTTCTAAAAGTCGTACGGCAATGTTTCGCCATTTCGGACGGATGTTGCACCTTGCACCGTGGATGTTGCACCCTGTAGATATCGATTATTCGGACGGCCATGACTTCTGGCTCGTTTAGAGTTACGGGAGCCATAAGCTGTCAAAAAGAAGGCCTCGATGAGTTCTACAGCTTTGACAGCTTTCAACAGTCAACGGATAGATTAATGCCCAAAAAGGACAACCCGAATCTCAATCGGGTCTCGTAAGTTTTTTACCCTTCGTTTTTTCGACACGTGGATTTTTACGGTAAAACGGGATTACCGTGGCCCGTCTTCGACTTCCCATCACTGGAGAGTAGTGCACCGTGGTACTGTTCCATTTCAAATCCATGCACGCATTTCTAAAAGTCGTACGGCACTGTTTTGCCATTTCGGACGGATGTTGCACCTTGCACCGTGGATGTTGCACCCTGTAGATATCGATTATTCGGACGGCCATAACTTCTGGCTCGTTAAGAGTTACGGGAGCCATAACCTGTCAAAACGAAGGCCTCGATGAGTTTTACGGCTTTGACAGCTTTCAGCCGTCAACGGATAGATTAATGACCAAAAAGGGCAACCCGAATCTCAATTGGGACTCGTAAGTTTTTTACCCTTCGTTTTTTCGACACGTGGATTTTTACGGTAAAACGGGATTACGGCGGCTGGTCTTCGATTTACCATCGCTGGAGAGTGGTGCACCAAGGTAATGTTCCGTTTCAAATCCATGCACGCATTACTAAAAGTCGTACGGCACTGTTTCCCCATTTTGGACGGATGTTGCACCATGCACCGTGGATGTTGCACCCTGTAGATATCGATTATTCGGACGGCCATAACTTCTGGCTCGTTTAGACTTACAAAAGCCATAACCTGTCAAAACGAAGACCTCGATGAGTTCTACGGCTTTGAGAGCTTTCAGCCGTCAACGGATAGATTAATGCCCAAAAAGGACAGCCCGTATCTCAATCGTGTCTCGTAAGTTTTTTATCCTTCATTTCTTCGACTCGTGGATTTTTACGGTAAAACGGGATTACCGTGGCCCGTCTTCGACTTCCCATCGCTGGAGAGTGGTGCATCATGGTACTATTCCATTTCAAATCCATGCACGCATTTCTAAAAGTCGTACGACACTGTTTCGCCATTTCGGACGGATGTTGCACCTTGCACCGTGGATGTTGCACCCTATAGATATCGATTATTCGGACGGCCATAACTTCTGGCTCGTTTAGAGTTTCGGGAGCCATAACCTGTCAAAACGAAGGCCTCGATGAGTTCTACGGCTTTGAAAGCTTTCACCCGTCAACGGATAGATTAATGCCAAAAAGGATAACCCGAATCTCAATCGGGTCTCGTAAGTTTTTTACCCTTCGTTTTTTCGACACGTGGATTTTTACGGTAAAACGGGATTACCGTGGCCCGTCTTCGACTTACCATCGCTGGAGAGTGGTGCACCATGGTACTGTTCCGTTTCAAATCCATGCACGCATTTCTAAAAGTCGTAAGGCACTGTTTCGCCATTTTGGAAGGATGTTGCACCTTGCACCGTGGATGTTGCACCCTATAAATATCGATTATTCGGACGGCCATAACGTTTGGCTCGTTTAGAGTTACGGGAGCCATAACCTGTCAAAACGAAGGCCTCGATGAATTCTACGGCTTTGACAGCTTTCAGCCGTCAACGGATAGATTAATTCCCAAAAGGACAACCCGAATCCCAATCGGGTCTCGTAAGTTTTTTACCCTTCGTTATTTCGACACGTGGATTTTTACGGTAAAACGGGATTACCGTTGCCCGTCTTCGACTTCGCATCGCTGGAGAGTGGTACACCGTGGTACTGTTACATTTCAAATCCATGCACGCATTTCTAAAAGTCATACGGCACTGTTTCGCCATTTCGGACGGATGTTGCACCTTGCACTGTGGATGTTGCACCCTGTAGATATCGATTATTCGAACGGGCATAACTTCTGGCTCGTTTAGAGTTACGGGAGCCATAACCCGTCAAAACGAAGGCCTCAATGAGTTTTACGGCTTTGACAGCTTTCATCCATCAACGGATAGATTAATGCCCAGAAAGGGCAACTCGAATCTCAATCGGGTCTCGTAAGTTTTTTACCGTTCGTTTTTTAGACACGTGGATTTTTACGGTAAAACGGGATTACGACGGCTGGTCTTCGACTTACCATCGCTGGAGAGTGGTGCACCATGGTACTGTTCCGTTTCAAATCCATGCACGCATTTCTAAAAGTCGTACGGCACTGTTTCGCCATTTGGGACGGATGTTGCACCTTGCACCATGGATGTTGCACCCTGTAGATATCGATTATTCGGACGGCCATAACTTCTGGCTCGTTTAGAGTTACAAAAGTCATAACCTGTCAAAACGAAGGCCTCGATGAGTTCTACGGCTTTGACAGCTTTCAGCCGTCAACGGATAGATTAATGCCCAAAAAGGACAACCCGAATCTCAGTCGGGTCTCGTAAGTTTTTTATCCTTCGTTTTTTCGACACGTGGATTTTTACGGTAAAACGAGATTACCGTGGCCCGTCTTCGACTTCCCATCGCTGGAGAGTGGTGCACCATGGTACTGTTTCGTTTCAAATCCATGCACGCATTTCTAAAAGTCGTACGGCACTGTTTCGCCATTTCGGACGGATGTTGCACCTTGCGCGTGGATGTTGCACCCTGTAGATATCGATTATTCGGACGGCCATAACTTCTGGCTCGTTTAGAGTTAAAAAAGCCATAACTTCCCAAAATGAAGGTCTCGATGAGTTCTACGGCTTTGACATCTTTCAGCCGTCAACGGATAGATTAATGCCCAAAAAGGACAACCCGAATCTCAATCGGGTCTCGTAAGTTTTTTACCCTTCGTTTTTTCGACACGTGGATTTTTACGGTAAAAAGGGATTACGGTGGCTGGTCTTCGATTTACCATTGCTGGAGAGAGGTGCACCATGGTACTGTTCCATTTCAAATCCATGCACGCATTTCTAAAGGTCGTACGACACTGTTTCGCCATTTCGGACGGATGTTGCACCTTGCACCGTGGATGTTGCACCCTGTAGATATCGATCATTCGGACGGCCATAACTTCTGGTTCGTTTAGAGTTACGGGAGCCATAACCTGTCAAAACGAAGGCCTCGATGAGTTCTACGGCTTTGACAGCTTTCAGCCGTCAATGGATAGATTAATGCCCAAAAAGGACAACCCGAATCTCAATCGGGTCTCGTAAGTTTTTTATCCTTCGTTTTTTCGACACGTGGATTTTTACGGTAAAACGGGACTACCGTGGCCCGTCTTCGACTTCCCATCGCTGGAGAATGGTGCACCATGGTACTGTTTCGTTTCAAATCCATGCACGCATTTCTAAAAGTCGTATGACACTGTTTCACCATTTCGGACTGATGTTGCACCTTGCGCGTGGATGTTGCACCCTGTAGATATCGATTATTCGGACGGCCATAACTTCTGGCTCGTTTAGAGTTACAAAAGCCATAATCTGTCAAAACGAAGGCCTCGATAAGTTCTACGGCTTTGATAGCTTTCAGCCGTCAACGGATAGATTAATGCCCAAAAAGGACAACCCGAATCTCAATCGGGTCTCGTAAGTTTTTTACCCTTCGTTTTTTCGACACGTGGATTTTTACGGTAAAACGGGATTTCGGTGGCCCGTCTTCGACTTCCCGTCGCTGAAGAGTGGCGCACCATGGTACTGTTCTATTTCAAATCCATGCACGCATTTCTAAAGGTCGTACGGCACTGTTTCGCCATTTCGGACGGATGTTGCACCTTGCACCGTGGATGTTGCACCCTGTAGATATCGATTATTCGAACGGCCATAACTTCTGGCTCGTTTAGAGTTACGGGAGCCATATCCTGTCAAAAGGAAGGTCTCGATGAGTTCTACGGCTTTGACAGCTTTTAGCCGTCAATGGATAGATTAATGCCAAAAAAGGACAACCCGAATCTCAATCGGGCCTCGTAAGTTTTTTAACCCTTCGTTTTTTCGACACGTGGATTTTTACGGTAAAACGGGATTACCGTGGCCCGTCTTCGATTTCCCATCGCTGAAGAGTGGTGAACCATGGTACTGTTCCGTTTCAAATCCATGCACGCATTTCTAAAGGTCGTACGGCACTGTTTCGCAATTTCGGACGGATGTTGCACCTTGCACAGTGGATGTTGCACCCTGTAGATATCGATTATTCGGACGGCCATAACTTCTGGCTCGTTTAGAGTTACGGGAGCCATAACCTGTCAAAACGAAATCCTCGATGAGTTCTACGGCTTTAACTGCTTTCAGCCATCAACGGATAGATTAATGCCCAAAAAGGACAACCCGAATCTCAATCGCGTCTCGTAAGTTTTTTACCCTTCGTTTTTTCGACACGTGGATTTTTACGGTAAAACGGGATTACCGTGGCCCTTCTTCGACTTTCCATCGCTGAAGAGTGGTGCACCATGGTACTGTTCCGTTTCAAATCCATGCTCGCATTTCTAAAAGTCGTACGGCACTGTTTCGCCATTTCGGACGGATGTTGCACCTTGCACCGTGGATGTTGCACCCTGTAGATATCGATTATTCGGACGGCCATGACTTCCGGCTCATTTAGAGTTACGGGAGCCATAACCTGTCAAAACGAAGGCCTCGATGAGTTCTACGGATTTGACAGCTTTCAGCCATCAATGGATAGATTAATGCCCAAAAAGGACAACCCGAATCTCAATCGGGTCACGTAAGTTTTTTACCCTTCGTTTTTTCGACACGTGGATTTTTACGGTAAAACGGGATTACCGTGGCTCGTCTTCGATTTACCAACGCTGGAGAGTGGTGTACCATGGTAATGTTCCATTTCAAATCCATGCACGCATTTCTAAAAGTCGTACGGCACTGTTTCGCTATTTCGGACGGATGTTGCACCTTGCACCGTGGACGTTGCACCCTATAGATATCGATTATTCGGACGGGCATAACTTCTGGCTCGTTTAGAGTTACGGGATCCATAACCTGTCAAAAAGAAGGCCTCGATGAGTTATACGGCTTTTACAGCTTTCAGCCATCAACGGATAGATTAATGCCCAGAAAGGGCAACCCGAATCTCAATCGGGTCTCGTAAGTTTTTTACCGTTCGTTTTTTCGACACGTGGATTTTTATGACAAAACGGGATTATGGCGGCTGGTCTTCGATTTACCATCGCTGGAGAGTGGTGCACCATGGTACTGTTCCGTTTCAAATCCATGCACGCATTTCTAAAAGTCGTACGGCACTGTTTCGCCATTTGGGACGGATGTTGCACATTGCACCGTGGATGCTGCACCCTATAGATATCGATTATTTGGACGGCCATAACTTCTGGCTCGTTTAGAGTTACAAAAGCCATAACCTGTCAAAACGAAGCCCTCGATAAGTTCTATGGCTTTGACAGCTTTCAGCCGTCAACGGATAGATTAATGCCCAAAAAGGACAACCCGAATCTCAATCGAGTCTCGTAAGTTTTTTATCCTTCGTTTTTTCGACACGTGGATTTTTTCGGTAAAACGGGATTACTGTGGCCCGTCTTCGACTTCCCATCGCTGGAGAGTGGTGCAGCATGGTACTATTACGTTTCAAATCCATGCACGCATTCCTAAAAGTCGTACGACACTGTTTCGCCATTTCGGACGGATGTTGCACCTTGCACCGTGGATGTTGCACCCTGTAGATATCGATTATTCGGACGACCATAACTTCGGGCTCGTTTAGAGTTACGGGAGCCATAACCTGTCAAAACGAAGGCCTCGATGAGTTCTACGGCTTTGACAGCTTTAAGCCGTCAACGGATAGATTGATGCCCAAAAAGGACAACCCGAATCTCAATCGGGTCTCGTAAGTTTTTTACCCTTCGTCTTTTCGACACGTGGATTTTTACGTTAAAACGGGATTACGATGGATGGTCTTCGATTTACCCTCGCTGGAGAGTGGTGCACCATGATACTGTTCCATTTCAAATCCATGCACGCATTTCTAAAAGTCGTACGACACTGTTTCGCCATTTCGGACGGATGTTGCACCTTGCACCGTGGATGTTGCACCCTGTAGATATCGATTATTCGGACGGCCACAACTTCTGGCTCGTTTAGAGTTACGGGAGCCATAACCTATCAAAACGAAGGCCTCGACGAGTTCTTCGGCTTTGACAGCTTTCAGCCGTCAACGGATAGATTAATGCCCAAAATGGACAACCCGAATCTCAATCGGGTCTCGTAAGTTTTTTATCCTTCGTTTTTTCGACACGTGGATTTTTACGGTAAAACGGGATTACCGTGGCCCGTCTTCGACTTCCCATCGCTGGAGAATGGTGCACCATGGTACTGTTTCGTTTCAAATCCATGCACGCATTTCTAAAAGTCGTACGGCACTGTTTCGCCATTTCGGACGGATGTTGCACCTTGCGCGTGGATGTTGCACCCTGTAGATATCGATTATTCGGACGGCCATAACTTCTGGCTCGTTTAGAGTTAAAAAAGCCATAACTTCCCAAAATGAAGGTCTCGATGAGTTCTACGGCTTTGACATCTTTCAGCCGTCAACGGATAGATTAATGCCCAAAAAGGACAACCCGAATCTCAATCGGGTCTCGTAAGTTTTTTACCCTTCGTTTTTTCGACACGTGGATTTTTACGGTAAAAAGGGATTACGGTGGCTGGTCTTCAATTTACCATTGCTGGAGAGAGGTGCACCATGGTACTGTTCCATTTCAAATCCATGCACGCATTTCTAAAGGTCGTACGACACTGTTTCGCCATTTCGGACGGATGTTGCACCTTGCACCGTGGATGTTGCACCCTGTAGATATCGATCATTCGGACGGCCATAACTTCTGGCTCGTTTAGAGTTACGGGAGCCATAACCTGTCAAAACGAAGGCCTCGATGAGTTCTACGGCTTTGACAGCTTTCAGCCGTCAATGGATAGATTAATGCCCAAAAAGGTCAACCCGAATCTCAGTCGGGTCTCGCAAGTTTTTTACCCTTTGTTTTTTCGACACGTGGATTTTTACGCTAAAACGGGATTACGGTGGCTGGTCTTCGATTTACCATCGCTAGAGAGTGGTGCATCATGGTACTGTTCCGTTTCAAATCCATGCACGCATTTCTAAAAGTCGTACGGCACTTTTTCGCCATTTCGGACGGACGTTGCACCTTGCACCGTGGACGTTGCACCCTGTAGATATCGATTATTCGGACGGCCATAACTTCTGGCTCGTTTAGAGTTACAAAAGCCATAACTTGCCAAAATAAAGGTCTCGATGAGTTCTACGGCTTTGATAGCTTTCATCCGTCAACGGATAGACTAATGCCCAAAACGGACAACCCGAATCTCAATCGGGTCTCGTAAGTTTTTTACCCTTCGTTTTTTCGACACGTGGATTTTTACGGTAAAATGCGATTACCGTGGCCCGTCTTCGACTTCCCGTAGCTGAAGAGTGGTGCACCATGGTATTGTTCCATTTCAAATCCATGCTTGCATTTCTTAAGGTCGTACGGCACTGTTTCGCCATTTCGTACGGATGTTGCACCTTGCACCGTGGATGTTGCACCCTGTAGATATCGATTATTCGAACGGCCATAACTTCTGGCTCGTTTAGAGTTACGGGAGCCATAACCTGTCAAACGGAAGGCCTCGATGAGTTCTACGGCTTTGACAGCTTTCAGCAGTTAATGGATAGATTAATGCCCAAAAAGGACAACCCGAATCTCAATCTGGCCTCGTAAGTTTTTTTACCGTTCGTTTTTTCGACACGTGGATTTTTACGGTAAAACGGGATTACCGTGGCCCGTCTTCGACTTCCCATCGCTGAAGAGTGGTGAACCATGGTACTGTTCCGTTTCAAATCCATGCACGCATTTCTAAAGGTCGTACGGCACAGTTTCGCTATTTCGGACGGATGTTGCACCTTGCACAGTGGATGTTGCACCCTGTAGATATCGATTATTCGGACGGCCATAACTTCTGGCTCGTTTAGAGTTACGGGAGCCATAACCTGCCAAAACGAAGTCCTCGATGAGTTCTACGGCTTTAACAGCTTTCAGCGCTCAACGGATAGATTAATGCCCAAAAAGAACAACCCGAATCTCAATCGCGTCTCGTAAGTTTTTTACCCTTCGTTTTTTCGACACGTGGATTTTTACGGTAAAACGGGATTACCGTGGACCTTCTTCGACTTTCCATCGCTGAAGAGTGGTGCACCATGGTACTGTTCCGTTTCAAATCCATGCTCGCATTTCTAAAAGTCGTACGGCACTCTTTCGCCATTTCGGACGGATGTTGCACCTTGCACCGTGGATGTTGCACCCTGTAGATATCGATTATTCAGACGACCATAACTTCTGGCTCATTTAGAGTTACGGGAGCCATAACCTGTCAAAACGAAGGCCTCAATGAGTTCTATGGATTTGACAGCTTTCAGCCATCAATGGATAGATTAATGCCCAAAAAGGACAACCCGAATCTCAATCGGGTCACGTAAGATTTTTACCCTTCGTTTTTTCGACACGTGGATTTTTACACTAAAACGTAATTACCGTGGCTGGTCTTCGGTTTACCATCGCTAGAGAGTGTAGCACCATGGTATTGTTCCATTTCAAATCCATGCACGCATTTCTAAAAGTCGTACGGCACTGTTTCGCTATTTCGGACGGATGTTACACCTTGCACCGTGGACGTTGCACCCTATAGATATCGATTATTCGGACGGGCATAACTTCTGGCTCGTTTAGAGTTACGGGATCCATAACCTGTCAAAAAGAAGGCCTCGATGAGTTATACGGCTTTACAGCTTTCAGCCATCAACGGATATATTAATTCCCAAAAAGGACAACCCGAATCTCAATCGGGTCTCGTAAGTTTTTTACCTTTCATTTTTTCGACACGTGGATTTTTACGGCAAAACGGGATTACGGCGGCTGGTCTTCGATTTACCATCGCTGGAGAGTGGTGTACCATTGTACTGTTCCGTTTCAAATGCATGCACGCATTTCTAAAATTCGTACGGCACTGTTTCGCCATTTCGGACGGATGTTGCACATTGCACCGTGGTTGTTGCACCCTGTAGATATCGATTATTCGGACGGCCATAACTTCTGGCTCGTTTAGTGTTACAAAAGCCATAACCTGTCAAAACGAAGGCCTCGATGAGTTCTACGGCTTTGACAGCTTTCAGCCGCCAACGGATAGATTAATGCCCAAAAAGGACAACCCGAATCTCAATCGGGTCTCGTAAGTTTTTATCCTTCGTTTTTTCGACACGTGGATTTTTTTGGGTAAAACGGGATTACCGTGGCCCGTCTTCGACTTCCCATCACTGGAGAGTGGTGCAGCATGGTACTATTACGTTTCAAATCCATGCTTGCATTTCTAAAATTCGTACGACACTGTTTCGCCATTTCGGACGGATGTTGCACCTTGCACCGTGGATGTTGCACCCTATAGATATCGATTATTCGGACGACCATAACTTCGGGCTCGTTTAGAGTTACGGGAGCCATAACCTGTCAAAACGAAGGCCTCGATGAGTTCTACGGCTTTGATAGCTTTCAGCCGTCAACGGATAGATTAATGCCCAAAAAGGACAACCCGAATCTCAACCGGGTCTCGTAAGTTTTTTACCCTTCGTTTTTTCGACACGTGGATTTTTACGGTTAAATGGGATTACGGTGGTTGGTCTTTGATTTACCATTGCTGGAGAGTGGTACACCATGGTACTGTTCCATTTCAAATCCATGCACGCATTTCTAAAGGTCGTACGGCACTGTTTCGCCATTTCGAACGGATGTTGCACCTTGCACCGTGGATGTTGCACCCTGTAGATATCGATTATTCGGACGGCCATAACTTCTGGCTCGTTTAGAGTTACGGGAGACATAACCTGTCAAAACGAAGGCCTCGATGAGTTCTACGGCTTTGACAGCTTTCTGCCGTCAATGGATAGATTAATGCCCAAAAAGGTCAACCCGAATCTCAGTCGGGTCTCGTAAGTTTTTTACCCTTCGTTTTTTCGACACGTGGATTTTTACGCTAAAACGGGATTACGATGGCTGGTCTTCGATTTACCATCGCTGGAGAGTGGTGCACCATGGTACTGTTCCATTTCAAATCCTTGCACGCATTTCTAAAAGTCGTACGGCACTTTTTCGACATTTTGGACGGATGTTGCACCTTGCACCGTGGACGTTGCACCGCGTAGATATCGATTATTCGGACGGCCATAACTTCTGGCTCGTTTAGAGTTACAAAATCCATAACTTAGCAAAATAAAGGTCTCGATGAGTTCTACGGCTCTGATAGCTTTCAGCCGTCAACGGATAGATTAATGCCCAAAAAGGACAACCCGAATCTCAATTGGGTCTCGTAAGTTTTTTACCCTTCGTTTTTTCGACACGTGGATTTTTACGGTAAAATGCGATTACCGTGGCCCGTCTTCGACTTTCCATCGCTGAAGAGTGGTGCACCATGGTACTGTTCCATTTCAAATCCATGCTTGCATTTCTAAAAGTCGTACGGCACTGTTTCACCATTTCGGACGGATGTTGCACCGTGGATGTTGCACCCTGTAGATATTGATTATTCGGACGGCCATAACTTCTGACTCGTTTAGAGTTAGGGGAGCCATAACCTGTCAAAACGAAGGCCTCGATGAGTTCTACGGCTTTGACAGCTTTAAGCCGTTAACGGATAGATTAATGCCTAAAAAGGACAACCCGAATCTTAGTCGGGTCTCGTAAGTTTTATACCCTTCGTTTTTTCGACACGTGGATTTTTACGGCAAAACGGGATTATGGTGGCTGGTCTTCGATTTACCATTGCTGGTGAGTGGTGCACCATGGTACTGTTCCATTTCAAATCCATCCACGGATTTCTAAAAGTCGTACGGCACTGTTTTGCCATTTCTGACGGATGTTGCACCTTGCACCGTGGACGTTGCACCCTGTAGATATCGATTATTCGGACGACCATAACTTCTGGCTCGTTTAGAGTTACAAAACCTATAACCTGTCAAAACGAAGGGCTCGATGAATTCTACGGCTTTGAAAGCTTTCAGCCGCCAACGGATAGATTAATGCCCAAAAAGGACAACCCGAATCTCAATCGGGTCTCGTAAGTTTTTTAACCTTCGTTTTTTCGACACGTGGATTTTTTCGGTAAAACGGGATTACCGTGGCCCGTCTTCGACTTTCCATCGCTGGAGAGTGGTGCACCATGGTACTATTCCGTTTCAAATCCATGCACGTATTTCTAAAAGTCGTACGACACTATTTCGCCATTTCGGACGGGTGTTGCACCTTGCATCGTGGATGTTGCACCCTGTAGATATCGTTTATTCGAACGACCATAACTTCGGGCTCGTTTAGAGTTACGGGAGCCATAACCTGTCAAAACGAAGGCCTCGATGAGTTCTATGGCTTTGACAGCTTTCAGCCGTCAACGGATAGATTAATGCCCAAAAAGGACAACCCGAATCTCAATCGGGTCTCGTAAGTTTTTTACCCATCGTTTTTTCGACACGTTGATTTTTACGGTAAAATGGGACTACGGTGGCTGGTCTTCGATTTACCATTGCTGGAGAGTGGTGCACCATGGTACTATTCCATTTCAAATCCATGCACGCATTTCTAAAGGTCGTACGGCACTGTTCCGCCATTTCGGATGGATGTTGCACTTTGCACCGTGGATGTTGCACCCTGTAGATATCGATTATTCGGACGGCCATAACTTCGGGATCGTTTAGAGTTACGGGAGCCATAACCTGTCAAAACAAAGGCCTCGATGAGTTCTACGGCTTTGACAGCTTTTAGCCGTCAATGGATAGATTAATGTCCTAAAAGGACAACCCGAATCTCAGTCGGGTCTCGTAAGTTTTTTACCCTTCGTTTTTTCTACACGTGGATTTTTACGCTAAAACGGGATTACGTTGGCTGGTCTTCGATTTACCATCGCTGGAGAGTGGTGCACCTGGTACTGTTCCATTTCAAATCCATGCACGCATTTCTAAAAGTTATACGGCACTTTTTCGCCATTTCGGACGGATGTTGCACCTTGCACCGTAGACGTTGCACCCTGTAGATATCGATTATTCGGACGGCCATAACTTCTGGCTCGTTTAGAGTTACAAAATCCATAACTTGCCAAAATAAAGGTCTCGATGAGTTCTACGGCTTTGAAAGCTTTTAGCCATCAACTGATAGATTAATGCCCAAAAATGACAACCCGAATCTCAATCGGGTCTCGTAAGTTTTTTGCCCTTCGTTTTTTCGACACGTGGATTTTTACGGTAAAATGCGTTTACCGTGGCCCGTCTTTGACTTCCCATCGCTGAAGAGTGGTGACCATGGTACTGTTCCATTTCAAATCCATGCTCGCATTTCTAAAAGTCGTACGGCACTGTTTCGCCATTTCGGACGGATGTTGCACCTTGCACCGTGGATGTTGCACCCTGTAGATATCGATTATTCGGACGGCCATAACTTCTGGCTCGTTTAGAGTTATGGGAGCCATAACCTGTCAAAACGAAGGCCTCGATGAGTTCTACGGCTTTGACAGCTTTCAGCCATCAATGAATAGATTAATGCCCAAAAAGGACAACCCGAATCTCAATCGGGTCACGTAAGTTTTTTACCCTTCGTTTTTTCGACACATTGATTTTTACAGTAAAACGGGATTACCGTGGCTGATCTTCGGTTCACCATCGCTGGAGAGTGGTGCACCATGGTACTGTTCCATTTCAAATCCATGCACGCATTTCTAAAGGTCGTACGACACTATTTCGCCATTTCGGACGGATGTTGCACCTTGCACCGTGGATATTGCACACTGTAGATATCGATTATTCGGACAGCCATAACTTCTGGCTCGTTTAGAGTTACGGGAGCCATAACCTGTCAAAACGAAGGCCTCGATGAGTTCTATGGGTTTGACAACTTTCAACCGTCAATGGATAGATTAATGCCCAAAAAGGACAACCCGAATCACAGTCGGGTCTCGTAAGCTTTTTACCCTTCGTTTTTTCGACACGTGGATTTTTACGCTAAAACGGGATTACGGTGGCTGGTCTTCGATTTACCATCGCTGGAGAGTGGTGCACCATGGTACTGTTCCATTTCAAATCCATGCACGCATTTCTAAAAGTCGTACGACACTGTTTCGCCATTTCAGACGGATGTTGCACCTTGCACCGTGGACGTTGCACCCTGTAGATATCGATTATTCGTACGGCCATAAGTTCTGGCTCGTTTAGAGTTACAAAAGCCATAACCAGCCAAAATGAAGGTATCGATGAGTTCTATGGCTTTGATAGCTTTCAGACGTCAATGGATAGATTAAAGCCCAAAAAGGACAATCCGAATCTCAATCGGGTCACGTAAGTTTTTTACCCTTCGTTTTTTCGACACGTGGATTTTTACGGTAAAACGGGATTACGGTGACCTGTCTTCGACTTCCCATCGCTGAAGAGTGGTGCACCATGGTACTGTTCCATTTCAAATCCATGCACGCATTTCTAAAGGTCGTACGGCACTGTTTCTCCATTTCGGACGGATGTTGCACCATGCACCGTGGATGTTGCACCCTGTAGATATCGATTATTCGGACGGCCATAACTTCTGGCTCGTTTAGAGTTACGGGAGCCATAAACTGTCATAACGAAGGCCTCGATGAGTTCTACGGCTTCGACAGCTTTCAGCCGTCAACGGATAGATTAATGCCTAAAAAGGACAACCCGAATCTCAATCAGGTCTCCTAAGTTTTTTACCCTTCGTTTTTTCGACACGTGGATTTTTACGGTAAAACGGGATTACCGTGGCCCGTCTTTGACTTCCCATCGCTGGAGAGTGGTGCACCATGGTACTATTTCGTTTCAAATCCATGCACGCATTTTTAAAAGTCGTACGGCACTGTTTCGCCATTTCGGACGGATGTTGCACCTTGCACCGTGGATGTTGCACCCTGTAGATATCGATTATTCAGACGGCCATAACTTCTGGCTCGTTTAGAGTTACGGGAGACATAACCTGTCAAAACGAAGGCCTCGATGAGTTCTACAGCTTTGACAGCTTCAGCCATCAACGGATAGATTAATGCCCAAAAAGGACAACCCGAATCTCAATCGAGTCTCGTAAGTTTTTTACCCTTCGTTTTTTCGACATGTGGATTTTTACGGTAAAACGGGATTACGGTGGCCCGTCTTCGACTTCCCATCGCTGTAAAGTGGTGCACCATGGTACTGTTCCGTTACAAATCCATGCACGCATTTCTAAAGGTCGTACGGCACTGTTTCGCCATTTCGGACGGATGTTGCACCTTGCACCGTGGATGTTGCACCCTGTAGATATCGATTATTCGTACAGCCATAACTTCTGGCTCGTTTAGAGTTACGGAAGCCATAACCTGTCAAATCGAAGGCCTCGATGAGTTCTACGGCTTTGACAGCTTTCAGACGTCAACGGATAGATTAATGCCCAAAAAGGACAACCCGAATCTCAATCGGGTCTCGTAAACTTTTTACCCTTCGTTTTTTCGACACGTGGATTTTTACGGCAAAACGGGATTACGGCGGCTGGTCTTCGATTTACCATCGTTGAAGAGTAGTGCACCATGGTACTGTTCTGTTTCAAATCCATGCATGCATTTCTAAAGGTCGTACGGCACTGTTTCGCCATTTCGGACGAATGTTGCACCTTGCACCATGGATGTTGCACCCTGTAGATATCGATTATTCGGACGGCCATAACTTCTGGCTCGTTTCGAGTTACGGGAGCCATTACCTGTCAAAACGAAGGCCTCGATGAGTGCTACGGCTTTGACAGCTTTCAGACGTCAACGGATAGATTAATGCCCAAAAAGGACAACCCGAATTTCAATCGGGTCTCGTAAGTTTTTTACACTTCGTTTTTTCGACACGTGGATTTTTACGGTAAAACGGGATTACCGTGGCTGGTCTTCGGTTTACCATCGATGGAGAGTGGTGCACCATGGTACTGTTCCATTTCAAATCCATGCACGCATTTCTAAAAGTCGTACGACACTGTTTCGCAATTTCAGACGGATGTTGCACCTTGCACCGTGGATGTTGCGCCCTGTAGATATCGATTATTCGGACGGCCATAACTTCGGGCTCGTTTAGAGTTACGGGAGACATGACCTGTCAAAACGAAGGCGTCGATGAGTTCTACGGCTTTGACAGCTTTCAGCCGTCAACGGATAGTTAATGCCCGAAATTGACAACCCGAATCTCAATCGGGTCTCGTAAGCTTTTTACCATTCGTTTTTTCGACATGTGGATTTTTACGGTAAAATGGGATTACGGTGGCTGGTCTTCGATTTACCATCGCCGGAGAGTGGTGCACCATGGTACTGTTCCGTTTCAAATCCATGCACACATTTCTAAAAGTCGTGCGGCACTGTTTCACCATTTCGGACGGATGTTGCACCTTGCACCGTGGATGTTGCACCCTGTAGATATCGATTATTCGGACGGCCATAACTTCTGGCTCGTTTAGAATTACAAAAGCATATCCTGTCAAAACGAAGGCCTCGATGAGTTCTACGGCTTTGACAGCTTTCAGCCATCAACGGATAGATTAATGCCCAAAAAGGACAACCCGAATCTCAATCGGGTCTCGTAAGTTTTTTATCCTTCGTTTTTTCGACACGTGGATTTTTACGGTAAAACGGGATTACCGTGGCCCGTCTTCGACTTCCCATCGCTGGAAAGTGGTGCACCATGGTACTGTTCCATTTCAAATCCATGCACGCATCTCTGAAAGTCGTACGACACTGTTTCGCCATTTCGGACGGATGTTGCACCTTGCACCGTGGATGTTGCACCCTGTAGATATCGATTATTCCGACGGCCATAACTTCGGGCTCGTTTAGAGTTACGGGAGACATAACCTGTCAAAACGAAGGCCTCGATGAGTTCTACGGCTTTGACAGCTTTCAGCCGTCAACGGATAGATTAATGCCCGAAAAGGACAACCCGAATCTCAATCGGGTCTCGTAAGCTTTTTACCCTTCGTTTTTTCGACACGTGGATATTTACGGTAAAATGGGATTACGGTGGCTGGTCTTCGATTTACCATCGCTGGAGAGTGGTGCACCATGGTACTGTTCCGTTTCAAATCCATGCACGCATTTCTAAAAGTCGTACGGCACTGTTTCGCCATTTCGGACGGATGTTGCACCTTGCACCGTGGATTTTGCACCCTGTAGATATCGATTAGTCGGACGGCCATAACTTCTGGCTCGTATAGAGTTATGGGAGCCATAACCTGTCAAAACGAAGGCCTCGATGAGTTCGACGGCTTTGACAGCTTTCAGCCGTCTACGGATAGATTAATGCCCAAAAAGGACAAGCCGAATCTTAGTCGGGTCTCGTAAGTTTTTTACCCTTCGTTTTTTCGACACGTGGATTTTTACGGTAAAACGGGATTACGGTGGCTGGTCTTTGATTTACCATCGCTGGAGATTGGTGCACCATGGTACTGTTCCGTTTCAAATCCATGCACGCATTTCTAAAAGTCGTACGGCACTGTTTCGCCATTTCGGACGGATGTTGCACCTTGCACCGTGGACGTTGCACCCTGTAGATATCGATTATTCAGACGGCCATAACTTCTGGCTCGTTTAGAGTTACGGGAGCCATAAACTGTCAAAACGAAGGCCTCAATGAGTTCTACGGCTTTGACAGCTTTCAGCTGTCAACGGATAGATTAACGCCCAAAAAGGACAACTCGAATCTCAATCGGGTCTCGTAAGTTTTTTACCCTTCGTTTTTTCGACACATGGATTTTTACGGTAAAACGGGATTACGGTGGCCCGTCTTCGACTTCCCATCGCTGAAGAGTGGTGCACCATGGTACTGTTCCGTTTCAAATCCATGAATGCATTTCTAAAGGTCGTACGGCACTGTTTCGCCATTTCAGACGGATGTTGCACCTTGCACCGTGGATGTTGCACCCTGTAGATATCGATTATTCGGACGGCCATAACTTCTAGCTCGTTTAGAGTTAGAGGAACCCTAACCTGTCAAAACGAAGGCTACGATGAGTTCTACGGCTTTGAAAGGTTTCAGCCGTCAACGGATAGATTAATGCCCAGAAAGGACAACCCGAATCTCAATCGGGTCTCGTAAGTTTTTTACCCTTCGTTTTTTCGACACGTGGATTTTTACGGTAAAACGGAATCACCGTGAACCGTCTTCGACTTCCGTTCGCTGAAGAGTGGTGCACCATGGTACTGCTCCGTTTCAAATCCATGCTCCCATTTCTAAAAGTCGTACGGCACTGTTTCTCCATTTCGGACGGATGTTGCACCTTGCACCGTGGATGCTGCACCCTGTAGATATCGATTATTCGGACGGCCATAACTTCTGGCTCGTTTAGAGTTACGGGAGCCATAACCTGTCAAAACGAAGGCCTCGATGAGTTCTATGGTTTTGAAAGCTTTCAGCCGTCAATGGATAGATTAATGCCCAAAAAGGACAACCCGAATCTCAATCGAGTCACGTAAGTTTTTTACCCTTCGTTTTTTCGACACGTGGATTTTTACGGTAAAACGGGATTACCGTGGCTGGTCTTCGGTTTAGCATCGCTGGAGAGTGGTGCACCATGGCACTGTTCAATTTCAAATCCATGCACGCATTTCTAAAAGTCGTACGGCACTATTTCGCTATTTTGGACGGATGTTGCACCTTGCACCGTGGATGTTGCTCCCTGTAGATATCGATTATTCGGACGAGTATAACTTCTGGCTCGTTTAGAGTTATGGGAGCCATAACCTATCAAAACGAAGGCCTCGATGAGTTCTACGGCTTTGACAGCTTTCAGCCATCAACGGATATATTAATGCCCAAAAAGGACAACCCGAATCTCAATCGGGTCTCGTAAGTTTTTTACCCTTCGTTTTTTCGACACGTGGATTTTTACGGCAAAACGGGATTACAGTTGCTGGTCTTTGATTTACCATCGCTGGAGAGTGGTGCACCATGGTACTGTTCCGTTTCAAATCCATGCACGCATTTCTAAAAGTCGTACGACACTGTTTCGCCATGTCGGACGGATGTTGCACCTTGCACCGCGGATGTTGCACCCTGTAGATATCGATTATTCGGACGACCATAACTTTTGCGTCGTTAAGAGTTACGGGAGCCATAACCTGTCAAAATGAAGGCCTCGATGAGTTCTACGGCTTTAGCTTTCAGCCTTCAATGAATAGATTAATGCCCAAAAAGGACAACCCGAATTTCAATCGGGTCTCGTAAGTTTTTTACCCTTCGTTTTTTCGACACGTGGATTTTTACGGTAAAACGGGAGTACCGTGGCCCGTCTTCGACTTCCCATCGCTGTAGAGTGGTGCACCATGGTACTGTTCCGTTTCAAATCCATGCACGCATTTCTAAATGTCGTGCGACACTGTTCCGCCATTTCGGACGGATGTTGCACCTTGCACCGTTTATGTTGCGCCTTGTAGATATCGATTATTCGGACGGCCATAACTTCTGGCTCGTTAAGAGTTGCGGGAGCCATAACTTGTCAAAACGAAGGCCTCGATGAGTTTTACGGCTTTGACAGCTTTCATCCATCAACGGAAAGATTAATGCCCAAAAAGGGCAACCCGAATCTCAATCGGGTCTCGTAAGTTTTTTACCCGAACACATTTCAAATCCATGGAGAGTGGTGCACCATGGTACAGTACCGTCCGAATAATCGATATCTATAGGGTGCAACATCCAAGGTGCAAGGTGCAACATCCGTCCGAAATGGCGAAACAGTGCCGTACGACTTTTAGAAATGCGTGCATGGATTTGAAATGGAACAGTACCATGGTGCACCACTCTCCAGCGATGGTAAATCGAAGACCAGCCACCATAATCCCGTTTTACCGTAAAATTCCACGTGTCGAAAAAACGAAGGATAAAAAACTTACGAGACCCGATTGAGATTCGGGTTGTCCTTTTTGGGCATTAATCTATCCGTTGATCGCTGAAAGCTGTCAAAGCCGTAGAACTCATCGAGGCCTTCGTTTTGACAGGTTATGGCTCCCATAACTCTAAACGAGCCAGAAGTTATGGCCTTTTTGGGCACCACGGTACTATTCCGTTTCGCCAAAAAATCATGGTACTGTCAAAGTCGTACGACACTATTTCTAACCTGATTGACGGCTTTGACCGCTTTCAGCCGTCAACGGATAGATTAATGCCCAAAAAGGACAACCCGAATCTCAGTCGGGTCTCGTAAGTTTTTTACCCTTCGTTTTTTCGACACGTGGATTTTTATGGTAAAACGGGATTACGGTGGCTGGTCTTCGATTTACCATCGCTGGAAAGTGGTGCACCATGGTACTGTTCCATTTCAATTCCATGCACGCATTTCTAAAAATCGTACGGCACTGTTTCGCCATTTCGGACGGATGTTGCACCTTGCACTGTGGACGTTGCACCCTGTAGATATCGATTATTCGGACGGCCATAACTTCTGGCTCGTTTAGAGTTACGGGAGCCAGAACCTATCAAAACGAAGGCCTCGATAAGTTCTACGACTTTGACAGCTTTCAGCCGTCAACGGATAGATTAATGCCCAAAAAGGACAACCCGAATCTAAATCGGGTCTCGTAAGTTTTTCATCCTTCGTTTTTTCGACACGTGGATTTTTACGGTAAAACGGGATTACCGTGGCCCGTCTTCGACTTTCCATCGCTGGAGAGTGGTGCACCATGGTACTGTTCCGGTTCAAATCCATGCACGCATTTCTAAAAGTCGTAGGACACTGTTTCGCCATTTCGGACGGATGTTGCACCGTGCACCGTGGATGTTGCACCCTGTAGATATCGATTATTCGGACGGCCATAACTTCTGGCTCGTTTAGAGTTACGGGAGCCATAACCTGTCAAAACGAAGGCCTCGATGATTTCTATGGTTTTGACAGCTTTCAGCCGTCAACGGATAGATTAATGCCCAAAAGGGACAACCCGAATCTCAATCGGGTCTATTAAGTTTTTTACCCTTCATTTTTTCGACACGTGGATTTTAATGGTAAAACGGGATTACCGTGGCCCGTCTTCGACTTTCCATCACTGGAGAGTGGTACACCATGGTACTGTTCCATTTCAAATCCTTGCACGCATTTCCAAACGTCGTACGGCACTGTTTTGGCATTTCGGACGGATGTTGCACCTTGCACCATGGATGTTGCACCCTGAAGATATCGATTATTCGGACGGCCATAACTTCTGGCTCGTTTAGAGTTACGGGAGCCATAACCTGTCAAAACGAAGGCCTCGATGAGTTCTACGGCTTTGACAGCTTTCAGCCGTCAACGGATAGACTAATGCCAAAAAAGGACAACCCGAATCTCAGTCGAGTCTCGTAAGTTTTTTACCCTTCGTTTTTTCGACACGTGGATTTTTACGGTAAAACGGGATTACGGTGGCTGGTCTTCGATTTACCATCGCTGAAGAGTGGTGCACCATGGTACTGTTCCATTTCAAATCCATGCACGCATTTATAAAAGTCGTACGACACTATTTCGCCATTTCGGACGGACGTTGCACCTGGCACCGTGGACGTTGCACCCTGTAGATATCGATTATTCGGAAGGCCATAACTTCTGGCTCGTTTAGAGTTACAAAAGCCATAGCCTGTCAAAACGAAGGTCTCGATGAGTTCTATGGCTTTGACAGCTTTCAGCCGTCAACGGATAGACTAATGCCCAAAAAGGGCAACACGAATCTCAATCGGGTCTCGTAAGTTTTTTACCCTTCGGTTTTGGGCACCATGGTACTGTTCCGTTTCAAATCCATACACGCATTTCTAAAAGTCGTACGGCACTGTTTCGCCAATTCGAACAGATGTTGCACCTTGCACCGTGGATGTTGCATCCTGTAGATATCGATTATTCGGACGGCTATAACTTCTGGCTAGTTAAGAGTTACGGGAGCCATAACCTGTCAAAACGAAGGCCTCGATGAGTTCTACGGCTCTGATAGCTTACAGCCATCACAGGATAGATTAATGCCCAAAAAGGACAACCCGAATCTCAATCGGGTCTCGTAAGTTTTTTACCCTTCATTTTTTCGACACGTGGATTTTTACGGTAAAACGGGATTACCGTGGTCCGTCTTCGACTTCCCATCGCTGGAGAGTGGTGCACCATGGTACTGTTCCGTTTCAAATCCATGCACGCATTTCTAAAAGTCGTACGGCACCGTTTCGCCATTTCGGACGGATGTTGCACCTTGCACCGTGGATGTTGCACCCTGTAGATATCGATTATTCGGACGACCATAACTTCTGGCTCGTTTAGAGTTACCGGAGCCATAACCTGTCAAAACGAAGGCCTCGATGAGTTCTACGGCTTTGATAGCTTTTAGCCGTCAATAGATAGATTAATGCCCAAAAAGGACAACCCGAATCTCAATCGGGTCTCGTAAGTTTTTTGCCCTTTGTTTTTTCGACACGTGGATTTTTACGGTAAAACGGGATAACCGTGGCCCGTCTTCGACTTTCGATCGCTTGAGAGTGGTGCACCATGGTACTGTTCCGTTTCAACTCCATGCACACATTTCTATAAGTCATACGACACTATTTCGCCATTTCGGAGGGATGTTGCACCTTGCACCGTGGATGTTGCACTCTGTAGATATCGATTATTCAAACTTCCATAACTTCTGGTTCGTTTAGAGTTACGGGAGACATAACCTGTCAAAACGAAGGCATCGATGAGTTCTACGGCTTTGACACCTTTTAGCCGTCAACGGATAGATTAATGCCCAAAAAGGACAACCCGAATCTCAATCGGGTTAGGTAAGTTTTTTACCCTTCGTTTTTTCGACACGTGGATTTATACGGTGAAACGGGATTACCGTGGCTGGTCTTCGATTTACCATCGCTGGAGAGTGGTGCACCATGGTACTGTTCCGTTTCAAATCCGTGCACGCATTTCTAAAAGTCGTACGACACTGTTTCGCCATTTCGGACAGATGTTGCACCTTGCACCGTGGATGTTGCACCCTGTAGATATCGATTATTCGGACGGCCATAACTTCTGGCTCGTTAAGAGTTACGGGAGCCATAACCTGTCAAAACGAAGGCCTCGATGATTTCTACGGCTTTGACAGCTTTCAGCCATCAACGGATAAATTATTGCCCAAAAAGGACAACCCGAATCTTAATCGGGTCTCGCAAGTTTTTTATCCTTCGTTTTTTCGACACGTGGATTTATACGGTAAAACGGGATTACCGCGGCTGGTCTTCGATCTACCATCGCCGGAGAGTGGTGCACCAGGGTGCTGTTCCGTTTCAAATCTATGCACGTATTTGTAAAAGCCGTACGACACTGTTTCGCCATTTCAGACGGATGTTGCACCTTGCACCTTGGATGTTGCAGCCTGTAGATATCGATTATTCGGACGCCATAACTTCTGGCTCGTTTAGAGTTAAGGGAGTCGTAAGCTGTTAAAACGAAGGCCTCGATGAGTTCTATGTCTTTGACAGCTTTCAGCCATCAACGGATAGATTAATGCCCAAAAAGGACAACTCGTATCTCAATCGGGTCTCGTAAGTTTTTTACCCTTCGTTTTTTCGACACGTGGATTTATACGGTAAAACGGGATTACCGTGGCTGGTCTTCGATTTACCATCGTTGGAGAGTGGTGCACCATGGTAATGTTCCGTTTCAAATCCATGCATGCGTTTCTAAAAGTCGTACGGCACAGTTTCGCCATTTCGGACGGATGTTGCACCTTGCACCGTGTATGTTGCACCCTGTAGATATCGATTATTCGGACGGGAATAACTTCTGGCTCGTTTAGAGTTACAAAAGCCATAACCTGTCAAAAGGAAGGCCTCGATGAGTTCTACGACTTTGACAGCTTTCAGCCATCAGCGGATAGATTAATGCCCAAAAAGGACAACCCGAATCTCAATCGGGTCTCGTAAGTTTTTTATCCTTCGTTTTTTCGCACGTGGATTTTTACGGTAAAACGAGATTACCGTGGCCCGTCTTCGACTTCCCATCGCTGGAGAGTGGTGCACCATGGTACTGTTCCGTTTCAAATCCATGCACGCATTTCTAAAAGTCGTACGACACTGTTTCGCGATTTCGGACGGATGTTGCACCTTGCACCGTGGATGTTGCACCCTGTAGATATCGATTATTCGGACGGCCATAACTTCTGGCTCGTTTAGAGTTACAGGAGCCATAACCTATCAAAACAAAGGCCTCGATGAGTTCTACGGTTTTGACAGCTTTCAGCCGTCAATGGATAGATTAATGCCCAAAAAGGGCAACCCGAATCTCAATCGGGTCTCGTAAGTTTTTTACCCTTTGTTTTTTCGACACGTGGATTATTACGGTAAAACGGGATTGCGGTGGCTGGTCTTCGATTTACCATCGCTGGAGAGTGGTGCACCATGGTACTCTTTCGTTCCAAATCTATGCATGCATTTCTAAAAGTCGTACGGCACTGTTTCGCCATTTCGGACGGATGTTGCACCTTCAACCGTGGATGTTGCACCCTGTAGATATCGATTATTCGGACGGCCATAACTTCTGGCTCGTTTAGATTTACAAAAGCCATAACCTGTCAAAACGAAGGCCTCGATGATTTCTACAGCTTTGACAGCTTTCAGCCGTCAACGGATTGATTAATGCCCAAAAAGGACAACCCGAATCTCAGTCGGGTCTCGTAAGTTTTTTACCCTTCGTTTTTTCGACACGTGGATTTTTACGGTAAAACGGGATTACGGTGGCTGGTCTTCGATTTACCATCGCTGGATAGTGGTGCGCCATGGTACTGTTCCGTTTCAAATCCAAGCACACATTTCTAAAAGTTGTACGGCACTGTTTCGCCATTTCGGACGGAAGTTGCACCTTGCACCGTGGACGTTGCACCGTGTAGGTATCGATTATTCGGACGGCCATAACTTCTGGCTCGTTTTGAGTTACAAAAGCCATAACTTGTCAAAATGAAGGTCTCGATGAGTTCTACGGCTTTGATAGCTTTCAGCCGTCAACGGATAGATTAATGCCCAAACCGGACAACTCGAATCTCAATCGGGTCTCGTAAGTTTTTATCCTTCGTTTTTTCGACACATGGATTTTTATGGTAAAACGGGATTACCGTGGCCCGTCTTCGACTTCCCATCGCTGGAGAGTGGTGCACTACGGTACCGTTCCGTTTCAAATCCATGCACGCATTTCGAAAAGTCGTACGACGCTGTTTCGCCATTTCGGACGGATGTTGCACCTTGCACCGTGGATGTTGCACCCTGTAGATATCGATTATTCGGACGACCATAACTTCTGGCTCGTTTAGAGTTAAGGGAGCCATAACCAGTCAAAACGAAGGCCTCAGTGAGTTCTACGGCTTTGACAGCTTTAAGCCGTCAATGGATTGTATAATGCCCAATGCATGCGTTTCTAAAAGTCGTACGGCACAGTTTCGCCATTTCGGACGGATGTTGCACCTTGCACCGTGTATGTTGCACCCTGTAGATATCGATTATTCGGACGGGAATAACTTCTGGCTCGTTTAGAGTTACAAAAGCCATAACCTGTCAAAACGAAGGCCTCGATGAGTTCTACGGCTTTGACAGCTTTCAGCCGTCAACGAATAGATTAATGTCCAAAAAGGACAACCCGAATCTCAATCGGGTCTCGTAAGTTTTTTACCCTTCGTTTTTTCGACACGTGGATTTTTACGGTAAAACGGGATTACCGTGGCCCGTCTTCGACTTCCCATCGCTGGAGAGTGGAGCACCATGCTACTGTTCCGTTTCAAATCCATGCACGCATTTCTAAAAGTCGTACGGCACTGTTTTGCCATTTCAGACGGATGTTGCACCTTGCACCGTGGATGTTGCACCCTATAGATATCGATTATTCGGACGGCCATAACTTCTGGCTCGTTAAGAGTTACGAGAGCCATAAACTGTCAAAATGAAGGCCTCGATGAGTTCTACGGCTTTGACAGCTTTCAGCCGTCAACGGATAGATTAATGCCCAAAAAGGACAACCCGAATCTCCGTCGGGTCTCGTAAGTTTTTTACCCTTCGTTTTTTCGACACGTGGATTTTTACAGTAAAACGGGATTACGTGGCTGGTCTTCGATTTACCATCGCTGGAGAGTGGTGCACCATGGTACTGTTCCATTTCAAATCCTTGCACGCATTTCTAAAAGTCGTACCGCACTGTTTCGCCATTTCGGACAGATGTTGCACCTTGCACCGTGGATGTTGCACCCTGTAGATATCGATTATTCGGACGGCCATAACTTCTGGCTCGTTTAGAGTTACAAAAGCCATAACCTATCAAAACGAAGGCCTCGATGAGTTCTACGGCTTTGACAGCTTTCACCCGTCAACGGATAGATTAATGTGCAAAAAGGACAACCCGAATCTCAATCGGGTCTCGTAATTTTTTTACCCTTCGTTTTTTCGACACGTTGATTTTTACGGTAAAACGGGATTACCGTGGCCCGTCTTCGACTTTCCATCGCTGGAGAGTGGTGCACCATGGTACTGTTCCGATTCAAATCCATGCACGCATTTCTAAAAGTCATACGGCACTGTTTCGCCATTTCGGACGGATGTTGCACCTTGCACCGCGGATGTTGCACCCTGTAGATATCGATTATTCGGACGGCCATAACTTCTGGCTCGTTAAGAGTTACGGGAGCCATAACCTGTCAAAACAAATGCCTCGATGAGTTTTACGGCTTTGACAGCTTTCAGCCGTCAACGGATAGATTAATGCCCAAAAAGGGCAACCCGAATCTCAATCGGGTCTCGTAAATTTTTTACCCTTCGTTTTTTAGACACGTGGATTTTTACGGTAAAACGGGATTACGGTGGCTGGTCTTCGATTTACCATCATTGGAGAGTGGTGCACCATGGTACATTTCCGTTTCAAATCCATGCACGCATTTCTAAAAGTCGTACGACACTGTTTCGTTATTTCGGACGGATGTTGCACCTTGCACCGTGGATGTTGCACCCTGTAGATATCGATTATTAGGACGGCCATAACTTCTGGCTCGTTTAGAGTTGCAAAAGCCATGACCTGTCAAAACGAAGGCCTCGATGAGTTCTGCGGCTTTGACAGCTTTCAGCCGTCAACGGATAGATTAATGCCCAAAAAGGACAACCCGAATCTCAATCGGATCTCGTAAGTTTTTTATCCTTCGTTTTTTCGACACATGGATTTTTACGAAAAAACGGGATTACCGTGGCCCGTCTTCGACTTCCCATCGCTGGAGAGTGGTGCACCATGGTGCTGTTCCATTTCAAATCCATGCACGCATTTCTATAGTCGTACGACACTGTTTCGCCATTTCAGACGGATGTTGCACCTTGCACCGTGGATGTTGCACCCTGTAGATATCGATTATTCGGACGACCATAACTTCTTGCTCGTTTAGAGTTACGGGAGCCATAACCTGTCAAAACGAAGGCCTCGATGAGTTCTACGGCTTTGACAGCTTTCAGCCGTCAATGGATAGATTAATGCCCAAAAAGGACAACCCGAATCTCAATCGGGTCTCGTAAGTTTTTTACCCTTCGTTTTTTCGACACGTGGATTTTTACGGTAAAACGGGATTACCGTGGCCCGTCTTCGACTTCCCATCGCTGGAGAGTGGTGCACCATGGTACTGTTCCATTTCAAATCCATGCACGCACTTTTAAAAGTCGTACGACACTGTTTCACCATTTCGGACGGATGTTGCACCTTGCACCGTGGATGTTGCACCCTGCAGATATCGATTATTCGGACGGCCATTACTTCTGGCTCGTTTAGAGTTACGGGAGCCATAACCTGTCAAAACGAAGGCCTCGATGAGTTCTACGGTTTTGACAGCTTTCAGCCGTCAGCGGATAGATTAATGCCCAAAAGGGACAACCCGAATCTCAATCGGGTCTCGTAAGTTTTTTATCCTTCGTTTTTTCGACACGTGGATTTTTACGGTAAAACGGGATTATCGTGGCCCGTCTTCGACTTTGCATTGCTGGAGAGTGGTGCACCATGGTACTGTTCCATTTCAAATCCATGCACGCATTTCTAAAAGTCGTACGAGACTGTTTCGCCATTTCGGATGGATGTTCCACCTTGCACCGTGGATGTTGCACCCTGTAGATATCGATTATTCGGACGGCCATAACTTCAGGCTCGTTTAGAGTTACGGGAGCCATAAACTGTCAAAACGAAAGCCTTGATGAGTTCTACGGTTTTGACAGCGTTCAGCCGTCAATGGACAGATTAATGCCCAAAAAGGGCAACCCGAATCTCAATCGGGTCTCGTAAGTTTTTTACCCTTCGTTTTTTCGACACGTGGATTTTTACGGTAAAACGGGATTGCCGCGGCTGGTCTTCGATTTACCATCGCTGGAGAGTGGTGCACCATAGTTGTAACGACCCGTATTTTACGTATTGATAAATCGTAGAATTATTAGGTCGTTAGTGTTGTTTATGTCATCTATAGCCTAAGTCGTATGGTAGTTAGATCTTGTGGGGAAGCTAACTCGTGTAGGGGCGACTTAAGTTAGGTCGGTAGTTAACGAGTTACGACCTATAGGAATGACCGACCTAAGATATCGAGTTAAGGCTTAGAGCAGTTTAGGTCGTGAGGGAGTTAGGTCGAGTGGAGCGACCTATAGATATGAGCGACTTAAGGTTAACGACCTAGCAGTTAGACGAGTTAATGGGTTAGAGGTAGTTAACGACCTAAGGAATGTAACCTACATAAATATTTGACCAACCTAGGAGGATTAACGACCTAAGTTTGCTGTGTATAGATAGGTCGTAAGCGACCTAAGATAGGGGGTGTGTTAGGTCAAGTGGATTTGATAGGTCGTAACCCAGTTAGGTCCTGAGCGACCTAAGTAAGTCGTTGAGTTTTTAGGTCGTGTGATAAGCCTCGTCCCAGTTAGGTCGTAGGTCATTGGGTTCGATGAGTCGTAGGTCGTTGGGAATGGTAGGTCGGCAATAGTTAGGTCGCTGGGTAGTTATGTGGTGCAGTTAGGTCGTTAGACGACCTAAGGTAGGTTGCATAGATTGTTAGGTCGCGCGCTTATGTTTTTAGGTCGCGTGCATACTGTGGGTCTTAGGTCGTAGTATAGTTAGGTCGAGACTTTTTAGGTCGGCAACGACCTAATAGCGAGCCTACGAGTTAAGATCTGGGCGACCTAAGGGGCGATTCAGCCTATAAATACGCGACCACTAGTGCACTTTTTGGCACCGGTTTTTTTGAAGCGACGAAGTGCTGCCATTTTGAGAGCTTTCCTACAACATTTCTTCATCTCCTTTTCTCCATTCCAATCTAGTTCTAACATCCATCCAAGATCGAAGATCAAGATCGAAGATCCAGGAGCCAAAGTTGAAGATCTTCATCCAACCAAGCTAAATTTCATCGTTTCAAGCGGGATTTCGACGAATCAAGCTTGAGTCCTTGCTGTCCAGATCTGAAGTTGATAGTTTTTGAAGTGTTTGGGTGATTCGGTGAGTGGTAGTTATCTCTCACGCGGACCCAAAGGAGTATATTGGATAGGTGGTTTGTTTATGTGTTGTAGATAGTGATTTCATACATTTTCCTTAGATCCAAGTGTAGATCCATTACTTATGAAGATGTTTACTTATGCAAGTTCATTCATCAAGTTGTAGAGACAAAACCCATGATTTATATTTGTTAGATCTATGCTAAAAACCCATGATTCATGTATGTTAGACTTATGCTCATTTATTTACGAAATTACCATTATAGTTAAATTGCTTATTAGATCTGGTTTGAATGCTTGATTGTTTGGATATATGATTGCTTTGATTGTTTCATGTTAGCTAGTAGTTGATTTGGAACAAGATGGTCGAAGATGATTCGAAAGCTAGGTGGAAAGGCTCTTGAATGGTGAAAGCTGTTTGTGGCATATGAAGCGGATGATAAAGCTCATATGGATGGATTCGATGATGATGGACTTTGCTATGATTGGAGGAAGCGAAGCATGATGATGAGATGGACTTTGCTAAGATGTGATGAAGCAAAGTATGATGTGAGATAGTCTTGGCTTAATCCAGGCAGGGATCATTCCAAGCATGTTGACAACTTGAAGGGTAGTTCGAGTTGGTTGATAATGGTTGGCTCGAGAGGTAGCTTGGGCTAGGTTGAGAATAGTCGTCAAGGAGGATGACTAGAAGGCTTGGATTTCCTCGTTGTTGAAGGTTCTAGCATACTCAAAGCAAGAGTACAAGGGTTGCCCTAAAAGACTACAGGTAGGTGGTCTGGACACCCTAAAGACTACAGGTAGGTGGTCGAGTACTCTGGGTAGATTCGATATACCTAGGCACGGGTCACGATGACGTGCGGAGTTATGTCTAGAACCGGGGTTACCATTAGCCCCTGATAGATGGCTCAGGAAGGAGTCGGTCATTCAATCAACGGTGATATCGAAGCAAGGTTAACAGTGATAGCCAGAGTCATGGATGTTTGGTTGTATTATCATTCGGTCTCAAAAGCGGTGTTTTTTGGGTGCTTATCTGATCTTGGTTTAGGCCTTGGGGGTTTGTACTTGGAAAACATCGACCTTGACTCGAGTGATAATTACTTTACTTAAATTGTCTATTTTGCTATGATTGTTTATGCTTAGTGGGTCTGGGGGCTATCACTGTAGAATGAGGTGGAGTGGGATGGTTGAGTCCCTATTCCTTTTATCGTTTATGCTCTTTTGGTATGTTTGATAGTTAATTTACTGCTCACTAAGACCGTTGTTTGACTCAAGGTTTTATGTTCAACTCTTATTACCTTGGGCTGTTCATCCATGTCGGGATGGGCAGACTAGGTAGCAGGTGACAGGTGCTGTTCTTGGTTATCAACGATGCAGATGACGAAGACGAGCTGGAGGCTAGCATATTAGTTTTCTTAGTATATGTACTGGATGTTCCGCTGCTTGTATATGTTTGAGTGTTATGTAGTGAGGCTTGATGTATTGATTGTTCAGATGCTTGTATCAAACCTTTATGAAGTCTATAAGATGATATTCTGTTATGAGCTTCACTATATACATATATTTCTCTATTGTATTTTATCCATGCGCTGTGAGTTATACGATAGATTCTGCAATGTTTATTCTACCCTTGACTATCGTCCATGGCTGCCTGGCACACTTTCAGCGCACAATTTCCTTGTTTTGGTGCGGAAGTCATGGGCGGTCGTCACAATAGTACTCTTTCGTTTCAAATCCATGCATGCATTTCTAAAAGTCGTACGGCACTGTTTCACCATTTCGGACGGATGTTGCACCTTGCACCGTGGATGTTGCACCCTGTAGATATCGATTATTCGGACGGCCATAACTTCTGGCTCGTTTAGATTTACAAAAGCCATAACCTGTCAAAACGAAGGCCTCGATGATTTCTACAGCTTTGACAGCTTTCAGTCGTCAACGGATAGATTAATGCCCAAATAGGACAACCCGAATCTCAGTCGGGTCTCGTAAGTTTTTTACCCTTCGTTTTTTTGACACGTGGATTTTTACGGTAAAACGGGATTACGGTGGCTGGTCTTCGATTTACCATCGCTGGAGAGTGGTGCACCATGGTACTGTTCCGTTTCAAATCCATGCACGCATTTCTAAAAGTCGTACGGCACTGTTTCGCCGTTTCGGACGGATGTTGCATCTTGCACCGTGGACGTTGCACCCTGTAGATACCGATTATTCGGACGGCCATAACTTCTGGCTCGTTTAGAGTTACAAAATCCATAACTTGTCAAAATGAAGGTCTCGATGAGTTCTACGGCTTTGATAGCTTTCAGCCGTCAACGGATAGATTAATGCCCAAAACGGACAACCCGAATCTCAATCGGGTCTCGTAAATTTTTATCCTTCGTTTTTTCGACACATGGATTTTTACGGTAAAACGGGATTACCGTGACCCGTCTTCGACTTCCCATTGCTGGAGAGTGGTGCACCATGGTGCTGTTCCGTTTCAAATCCATGCACGCATTTCTAAAAGTCGTACGATACTGTTTCGCCATTTCGGACGGATGTTGCACCTTGCACCGTGGATGTTGCACCCTGTAGATATCGATTATTCGAACGGCCGTAACTTCTGGCTCGTTTAGAGTTACGAGAGCCATAACCTGTCAAAACGAAGGCCTCGATGAGTTCTACGGTTTTGACAGCTTTCAGTCGTCAATGGATAGATTAATGCCCAAAAAGGACAACCCGAATATCAATCGGGTCTCGTAAGTTTTTTACCCTTCGTTTTTTCGACACGTGGATTTTTACGGTAAAACGGGATTGCGGTGGCTGGTCTTCGATTTACCATCGCTGGAAAGTGGTGCACCATGGTACTCTTTCGTTTCAAATCCATGCATGCATTTCTAAAAGTCGTACGGCACTGTTTCGCCATTTCGGACGGATGTTGCACCTTGCACCGTGGATGTTGCACCCTGTAGATATCGATTATTCGGACGTCCATAACTTCTGGCTCGTTTAGATTTACAAAATCCATAACCTGTCAAAACGAAGGCCTCGACAATTTCTACAGCTTTGACAGCTTTCAGCCATCAACGGATAGATTAATGCCCAAAAAGGACAACCCGAATCTCAGTCGGGTCTCGTAAGTTTTTTACCCTTCGTTTTTTCGACACGTGGATTTTTAGAGTAAAACGGGATTACGGGGGCTGGTCTTCGATTTACCATCGCTGGAGAGTGGCGCACCATGCTACTGTTCCATTTCAAATCCATGCACGCATTTCTAAAAGTCGTACGGCACTGTTTCGCCATTTCGGACGGATGTTGCACCTTGCACCGTGGACGTTGCACCCTGTAGATATCGATTATTCGGACGGCCATAACTTCTGGCTCGTTTAGAGTTACAAAAGCCATAACTTGTCAAAATAAAGGTCTCGATGAGTTCTAGGCTTTGACAGCTTTCAGCCGTCAACGGATAGATTAATGCCCAAAACGGACAACCCGAATCTCAATCGGGTCTCGTAAGTTTTTTATCCTTCGTTTTTTCGACACGTGGATTTTTACGGTAATACGGGATTACCGTGGCCTGTCTTCGACTTCCCCTCGCTGGAGAGTGGTGCACCATGGTGCTGTTCCGGTTCAAATCCATGCACGCGTTTCTAAAAGTCGTACGGCACTGTTTCGCCATTTCGGACGGATGTTGCACCTTGCACTGTGGATGTTGCACCCAGTAGATATCGATTATTCGGACGGCCATAACTTCTGGCTCTTTTAGAGTTACGGGAGCCATAACCTGTGAAAACGAAGGGCTCGATGAGTTCTACGGCTTTGACAGCTTTCAGCCATCAATGGATAGATTAATGCCCAAAAAGGACAACCCGAATCTCAATCGAGTCTCGTAAGTTTTTTATCTTTTGTTTTTTCGACACGTGGATTTTTACGGTAAAACGGGATTACCGTGGCCCGTCTTCGACTTTCCCTCGCTGGAGAGTGGTGCACCATGGTACTGTTCCGTTTAAAATCCATGCACGCATTTCTAAAAGTCGTACGACACTGTTTCGCCATTTCGGACGGATGTTGCACCTTGCACCGTGGATGTTGCACCCCGTAGGTATCGATTATTCGGACGGCCATAACTTCTGGCTCGATTAGCGTTACGGGAGCCATGACCTATCAAAACGAAGGCCTCGATGAGTTCTACGGTGTTGACGGATTTCAGCCGTCAACGGATAGATTAATGCCCAAAAAGGACAACCCGAATCTCAATCGGGTCTCGTAAGTTTTTTGCCCTTCGTTTTTTCGACACGTGGATTTTTACGGTAAAACGGGATTACCGTGGCCCGTCTTCGACTTTCCATCGCTGGAGAGTGGTGCACCATGGTACTGTTCCGTTTCAAATCCATGCACGCACTTGTAAAAGTCGTACGGAACTGTTTCGCCATTTCGGATGGATGTTGCACCTTGCACCGTGGATGTTGCACCCTGTAGATATCGATTATTCGGACAGCCATAACTTCTGGCTCGTTAAGAGTTAAGAGAGCCATAACCTGTCAAAATGAAGGCCTCGATGAGTTCTACGGCTTTGACAGCTTTCAGCCGTCAACCGATAGATTAATGCCCAAAAAGGACAACCCGAATCTCAGTCGTGTCTTGTAAGTTTTTTACCCTTCGTTTTTCCGACACGTGGATTTTTACGGTAAAACGGGATTACGTGGCTGGTCTTCGATTTACCATAGCTGGAGAGTGGTGCACCATGGTACTGTTCCATTTCAAATCCTTGCATGCATTTCTAAAAGTCGTACCGCACTGTTTCGCCATTTCGGACGGATGTTGCACCTTGCACCGTGGATGTTGCACCCTGTAGATATCGATTATTCGGACGACATAACTTCTGGCTCGTTTAGAGTTACTAAAGCCATAACCTATCAAAACGAAGGCCTCGATGAGTTCTATGGGTTTGACAGCATTCAGCCGTCAATGGATAGATTAATGCCCAAAAAGGACAACCCGAATCTCAATCGGGTCTCGTAATTTTTTTACTCTTCGTTTTTTCGACACGTGGATTTTTACGGTAAAACGGGATTACCGTGGCCCGTCTTCGACTTTCCATCGCTGGAGAGTGGTGCACCATGGTACTGTTCCGATTCAAATCCATGCACGCATTTCTAAAATTCGTAGGGCACTGTTTCGCCATTTCGGACGAATGTTGCACCTTGCACCGTGGATGTTGCACCCTGTAGATATCGATTATTCGGACGGCCATAACTTCTGCCTCGTTTAGAGCTACGGGAACCATAACCTGTCAAAACGAAGGCCTCGATGAGATCTACGGTTTTGACAGCTTTCAGCCGTCAACGGATAGATTAATGCCCAAAAAGGACAACCCGAATCTCAATCGGGTCTCGTAAGTTTTTTACCCTTCGTTTTTTCGACACGTGGATTTTTACGGTAAAACGGGATTACCGTGGCCCGTCTTCGACTTCCCATCGCTGGAGAGTGGTGCACCATGGTACTGTTCCGTTTCAAATCCATGCACGCATTTCTAAAAGTCGTACGGAACTGTTTCGTCATTTCGGACGGATGTTGCACCTTGCACCGTGGATGTTGCACCCTGTAGATATCGATTATTCGGACGTCCATAACTTCTAGCTCGTTAAGAGTTACGAGAGCCATAGCCTGTCAAAATGAAGGCCTCGATGAGTTCTACGGCTTTGACAGCTTTCAGCCGTCAACGGATAGATTAATGCCCAAAAAGGACAACCCGAATCTCAGTCGGGTCTCGTAAGTTTTTTACCCTTCGTTTTTTCGACACGTGGATTTTTACGGTAAAACGGGATTACGTGGCTGGTCTTCGATTTACCATAGCTGGAGAGTGGTGCACCATAGTACTGTTCCATTTCAAATCCTTGCACGCATTTCTAAAAGTCGTACCGCACTGTTTCGCCATTTCGGACGGATGTTGCACCTTGCACCGTGGATGTTGCACCCTGTAGATATCGATTATTCGGACGGCATAACTTCTGGCTCGTTTAGAGTTACAAAAGCCATAACCTATCAAAACGAAGGCCTCGATGAGTTCTACGGGTTTGACAGCTTTCAGCCGTCAACGGATAGATTAGTGCCCAAAAAGGACAACCCGAATCTCAATCGGGTCTCGTAATTTTTTTACCCTTCGTTTTTCGACACGTGGATTTTTACGATAAAACGGGATTACCATGGCCCGTCTTCGACTTCCCATCGCTGGAGAGTGGTGCACCATGGTACTGTTCCATTTCAAATCCATGCACGCATTTCTAAAAGTCGTACGGAACTGTTTCGCCATTTCGGACGGATGTTGCACCTTGCACCGTGGATGTTGCACACTGTAGATATCGATTATTCGGACGTCCATAACTTCTAGCTTGTTAAGAGTTACGAGAGCCATAACCTGTCAAAATGAAGGCCTCGATGAGTTCTACGGCTTTGACAGCTTTCAGCCGTCAACGGATAGATTAATGCCCAAAAAGGACAACCCGAATCTCAGTCGGGTCTCGTAAGTTTTTTACCCTTCGTTTTTTCGACACGTGGATTTTTACGGTAAAACGGGATTACGTGGCTGGTCTTCGATTTACCATAGCTGGAGAGTGGTGCACCATGGTACTGTTCCATTTCAAATCCTTGCACGCATTTCTAAAAGTCGTACCGCACTGTTTCGCCATTTCGGACGGATGTTGCACCTTGCACCGTGGATGTTGCACCCTGTAGATATCGATTATTCGGACGGCATAACTTCTGGCTCGTTTAGAGTTACAAAAGCCATAACCTATGAAAACGAAGGCCTCGATGAGTTCTACGGGTTTGACAGCTTTCAGCCATCAACGGATAGATTAATGCCCAAAAAGGACAACCCGAATCTCAATCGGGTCTCGTAATTTTTTTACCCTTCGTTTTTTCGACACGTGGATTTTTACGGTAAAACGGGATTACCGTGGCCCATCTTCGACTTTCCATCGCTGGAGAGTGGTTCACCATGGTACTGTTCCGATTCAAATCCATGCACACATTTCTAAAAGTCGTACGGCACTATTTCGCCATTTCGGACGGATGTTGCACCTTGCACCGTGGATGTTGCACACTGTAGATATCGATTATTCGGACGGCCATAACTTCTGCCTCGTTAAGAGTTACGGGAGCCATAACCTGTCAAAACGAAGGCCTCGATGAGTTTTACGGCTTTGACAGCTTTCAGCCGTCAACGGAAAGATTAATGCCCAAAAAGGCAACCCGAATCTCAATCGGGTCTCGTAAGTTTTTTATCCTTCGTTTTTTCGAAACGTGGATTTTTACGGTAAAACGGGATTACCGTGGCCCGTCTTCGACATCCCATCGCTGGAGAGTGGAGCACCATGCTACTGTTCCGTTTCAAATCCATGCACGCATTTCTAAAAGTCGTACGGCACTGTTTCGCCATTTCGGACGGATGTTGCACCTTGCACCGTGGATGTTGCACCCTGTAGATATCGATTATTCGGACGGCCATAACTTCTGGCTCGTTTAGAGTTACAAAAGCCATAACCTGTCAAAATGAAGACCTCGATGAGTTCTACGACTTTGACAGCTTTTAGCCGTCAACGGATAGATTAATACCCAACAAGGACAACCCGAATCTCAATCGGGTCTCGTAAGTTTTTTACCCTCCGTTTTTTCGACACGTGAAATTTTACGGTAAAACGAGATTACGGTGGCTGGTCTTCGATTTACCATCACTGGAGAGTGGTGCACCATGGTACTGTTCCGTTTCAAATCCATGCACGGATTTCTAAAAGTCGTACGGCACTGTTTCGCCATTTCGGACGGATGTTGCACCCTGTATGTAACGACCCGTATTTTACGTGTCGATAAGTCGTAAAATAGTTGCATTAAGTCGTTTGTATTGCTTGAGTCGTGTTGAACCTAGGTGGTAGGGTTTACAGCTTAAGGGGGTTAGGCCGTGCAATAGCTAGCTCGTGAGTGGCCTAAGTCGTTCGGAATTGAGTCGTGACCGACTTAGTGCTTAGGTCGTGTGATAGCTTAACTCGTGTGGAAGTTAGCTTAGGTTGACTACGAGTTACGACTTAGGGGATGGAACGGGTTGGTAAGTTGCTGGGCTTAAAGTCATAAACGACCTATAGGATGTAGATGTGACCGACCTAAGAAGGCTATGGGCTAACGAGTTAGTGTGTGAGCGAGTTAAGGAGGATGAGTCGTTTGACCGAGTTTAGTGTTTTACGACCTAAGGTAGATTGGTCGGTAGAGCGACCTAAGATAGTTAGCGACATAGGGTTAACGACCTAACAGTTACGAGTTATGATTTTTGACCGACCTAAGTTTGGACCGACCTAAGTAAGCTAGGTCGTAGACGAGTTAAGGCTTGGTGGTTAAGTCGTCATGTTTTAGGTCGTAGCATAGTTAGGTCGGTAGGTTAGTTAGGTCGTTAGACGACCTAAGGAAGGCCGCTATGAGTTGTTAGGTTGTAACTCGTGTTGCTTGATAGGTCGTGACTAGGTTAGGTCGTATAGAGGCTTATGTGTTAGGTCGTAAGCTTTTAAGTCGGCAGCTAGGTAGGTCGTGTAAGTGCATGTGTGTGCTAAGTCGGCCTTGTTTGTTAGGTCGCGTAGGAGTTAGGTCGTGAGATCTTGTGTGTTTGGGTAAGTCGTAGGTCGTTGGTTCGAGTTAAGGAAGGCGGCTTTATTTTAGGTCGCATGTACTATTGAGATTTAGGTCGTAAACGACCTAAGTTAGGTCGGGGATCTTTAGGTCGGCAACGACCTAAAACTGGGCGACGACCTAAGGGTGATTTCAGCCTATAAATAGAGGGGTTTGGCTCACTTTTTGGCACCGGTTTTTGAAGCAACGAAGTGCGGCCGTTTTGAGAGCTCGACTACAACATTTTCTTCACTTCTTTCTCTACTTCAATCTTGTGCTAACATCCGTCAAGATCGAAGATTGAAGAGCCAAAGTTGAAGATCTTCATCCGACAAAGCTAGATTTCACCATTTCAAGCGAGATTTCGACGAATCGAGCTTGAATCCTTGCTGTCCAGATCTTTAGTTGATAGTTGTTGGAGTGTTTGGGTGATTCGGTGAGTGGTAGTTATCTCTCACGCGGACCCAAAGGAGTATATTGGATTGGAGGCTTATTTGAGTATTAAAGTTAGAGATTTCATGCATTTTTCTTAGTTCCAAGACTAGATTCATTACTTTTGAAGATGTTTACCTATGCAAGTTCAATTAACAAGTTATAGAGACAAAACCCATGTTTTATACATGATAGATCTATGCTAAAATCCATGATTTCATATATGTTAGACTTATGCTCATTTATTTACGAAATTGCCATTATGGTTGATATTGCTTGATTAGATCTTGTTTGAATGCTTGATTGTTTGGATGTATGATTGATTTGATTGTCTCGAGTTAGCTAGTAGTTGATTTGGAACAAGATGGTTGAAGATGATTCAAAAGCTAAGTGGAAAGGCTCTTGAATGGTGAAAGCTGCTTGTGGCATATGAAGCGGATGATGAAGCTCATATGGATGGATTCGATGATGATGGACTTTGCTATGATTAGAGGAAGCAAAGCATGACGAGAGTTGGACTTTGCCATGATGTGTTGAGGCGAAGCATGATGTTGAGATGGACTTTGCTATGATGCGTTGGAGCAAGGCATGATGTGGAAGCCTTGGTTTAATCCAGACGGGATCATCCCAAGCATGTTGATTACTCGATGATGCGGTTCGAGTTGGTGGATAATGGTGGGCTCGAGAGGTGCTTGAGCTATAATGGGAATAGTCGTCGAGGAGGATGACTAGAAGGCTGAGATCTTATCGTTATTGAAGGTTCCAGCAAGCTCAAAGGAAGAGTACGTTTGGTAGATCTGTTATACCCAGGTGCGGGTCATGATGACGTGCTAGTACTCTGGGTAGATCCGTTATACCTAGGCACGGGTCACGGTGACGTGCGGAGTTATGTCTAGAACCGGGGTTGCCATTAGCCCTTGACGGATGGTTGAAAGATGAGTTGGTCATTCAATTAACGATAAAATCAAGGCAATGATAACAGTGATAGCCAGAGTCATGGATGTTTGGTTGTATCATCATTCGGTCTCAAGAGCGGTGTTTTCTGGGTGCTTATCTGATCTTGGTTTAGGCCTTGAGGATTTGTATTTGGAAAACATCGACCTTGACTCGAGTGATTATTGCTTTACTTTAATTATCTGCTTTGCTATGCTTGCTTCTCCTTAGTGTGTGTCTGGGGGCTATCACTGTAGAAAGAGGTGGAGTGGGATGGTTTGGGTTCCTATTCCTTTTATCCTTTATGTTCCTTTGGTATGTTTGATAGTTGATTTATTGCTCACTAAGACTGTTGTCTGACTCAAGGTTTTATGTCTCCTCTTATTACCTTGGGCTGTTCATCCATGTTTGGTATGGGCAGACTAAGTGACAGGTGGCAGGTGCTGATCTTAGTGATTCACTCTGATGATGACGAGGACGAGCTGGAGGCTTATGCATATTATTTTCATATTATATGTACTGGATATTCCGCTATTTGTTGTTACTCTGAGTGCTATGTAGTGAGGCTTCTTGTATTGATGATTTGGACAATGTATAAAGCTGTTATGATTATATGATGATATTCTGTTCTATGGGAGCTTCACTATATTATATTTATCTATTGTATTTTATCCATGCGCTGTGAGTTTTACGATAGAGTCTGCGATGTTTATTTTACCCTTGACGGTCACTCATGGCTGCCTGGCACACTTTCAGCGCACCATTCCCTTGTTTCCGTGCGGGAGTCATGGGCGGTCGTCACATTTGGTATCAGAGCTTTGGTTAATCAATTTTAGCCAACGCTCGCTGACGTAATTACGTATGAGAGACGTAATTGTATTTTGATGGATGATTACTATATATAATATAGTAGTTTAGAAGGATTTGAACTCCTCATGCAGTTGTTTTTCAAGGTGTTCTGAATCATTCCTTTTTGTAGATATTAAGGATGAGCCGAAGTGAGAGACAAGCTGCGAGGGAAAGCCGTGCTGCTAGGGAAGCTGTTGATTATGCTCCTATGTTTGAGGCTATGATGACTTCTATCATGAGAAGGATACCAGCTCCAAGGCCATCTGTAGATGTTGGAGTTCAAGTTCAATCTCCAAGACCAGTGGATTTTGCTAAGCTTTGTAAGGATTATACTGCTCTTGGAGGGAAGGCTTTCTTAGGGACAGAGTCAACCATTGAAGTCCAAAGATGGATAGATGCTTGTAGAAGGATCTTTGGTGACTTGGGAATTGAGGATGCAACTAAAAGGAAGCTTGCATCAAGACAGCTTCAAGGGAGAGCTTCTGATTGGTGGAACTCTATCACCATTGATACTCCAGAGGAAGAGATTACTTGGGAGCAATTCCAAGCTAGATTTGAAGCTAAGTTCATCTCTACGGCTCAGAAATCTGTCTTGTTTAAAAAGTTTGTGGAGCTCAAGCAAGGTGGAAGACCCGTTCTTGAGTATGTTTCTGAGTTTGAGGCTTTGTCCAAGTATGCCCGGTCGTATATTGAATCTTCATATCAGAAGAACGAGAAGTTTGTGACAGGGTTGGACAGTTATCTAGGGAGACAGTTGGTGGATCATTTGGACGATCCATTTGAGAAGCTTGTGGAGAAAGCTCTCAGGCACGAGAGTTTGTTTCCTAAGGAAGGATCTGTTGTTGCTGTGACCAAGGAGGAGTCCAAACCACAACAGGGTGGAAACAAGAAGAGGAAGCAGCAACAGCAGAAGGGTAAGGATGGTCAGAAGAAGCTGAAGGGTGAAAAGACCTGCTATAATTATCGGCAGAAGGGCCATCTCTCCAAGGATTGCAAGAATCCGAAGGTGTTGTTGAAGTGCTACAACTGTGATAAGCTGGGGCACATTAAGAAGAACTGTCCGGAACCGATAAAGGACAGGCAGGTTGTGCAAGATTATGCTTTGGGGGCTGTTCCATCATCTTCGAAAGCTCCTACTGCTGAAGAGAAGGGGAAGAGTGTGGTGGTTCAAGGTACTCTTTCCGTTTGTGGTGTTCCAGTTAGAGTGTTGTTTGGTACTGGGGCGTCGCATTCTTTTGTTTGTAATGAGTTGGTAGACCGGTTGGGTTTGGAACCGGATATTGTTGATAGACCATTGGTGGTGACTAATCCAGTTGGGGGTTCGTCTTGTTTGTGTATGCTATGCCGTAGTCTAGTTATATCGAGTCATGATTGCTCTTTTGTTTGTGATTGCTTTGTTCTGAACTTTGCGGGGTTCGGAATTATTTTGGGTATGGACTGGCTTAGGAACTATGCGGCAAAGGTTGATTGTGAGAGATTGGAGGTGACAGTCGCGAATGTGGAGGGGCGAAAGGTTGTGATACGATGTAAGCATGAAGAAGGCGTCTTCATGAGCTTCATGTATTCGCTGGTTGTTCCACGGGATGGACTGTCATCGATGCCAATCGTGAATGGATTCGAGGATGTCTTTGACGAGGTCAAACGGTTACCTCCTCATAGGGAGATCGAGTTTCGTATCGATCTAGTTGAGGGAGCCAGACCTGTTGTGATGCCTCTTAGGCGGATGGCGCCTAGAGAACAGCAAGAGTTGAGGGTGCAGGTTGATGACCTTTTACGGAAAGGATTCATTCGGCGTAGTGTGTCCGAATGGGGTGCACCAGTTGTGTTCGCAACCAAAGCGGATGGATCGTTGAGGTTGTGTGTTGATTATCGTGAGCTGAATAAGGTGACTAAGAAGAACAAGTATCCATTGCCGAGAATAGATGACTTGTTTGATCAGCTTCACGAGGCGAAGGTGTTTTCTCAGATGGATTTGGTAACGGGATTTCACCAGTTAAGAGTGGAGAAGGATAGTGTGCCGAAGACTGCTTTCAGGACACCATCCGGTTTTTATGAGTGGCTGGTAATGCCGTTTGGATTGACGAATGCACCAGCATATTTTGTGGATCTTATGAATAGAGTGTTCAGAGATCTGTTGAACAAGTTTGTACTTGTGTTCGTGGATGATATTCTGATTTATTCCAGAACTGAGGAAGAGCACAAGACGCACTTGCGTATTGTTTTGGAAATCTTGCGGAAACATCAGCTGAAGGCTAAGTTTTCAAAGTGTCACTTCTGGAAGAGTGAAGTGAGATTCTTAGGCCATGTTATTTCTGGAAATGGAATAACGGTTGATCCCGCTAAGGTGGCAGCGATCCAGGATTGGGTCAGACCTAAGAATGCATCAGATGTGAGAAGTTTTCTTGGACTAGCAGGATATTATCGACGGTTTATTAAAGACTTTTCCAAGATAGCTGCGCCATTGACAGGATTGACGAAGAAGAATCAGGTATTCAGTTGGGATGCTAAGTGTGAGCAGGCCTTTGGAATCCTGAAAGAGCGACTGACGAGTGCTCCTGTTTTGACTATTCCAAGTGGAAATGATGAGATGGTGGTTTACACCGATGCATGTGGTACTGGACTTGGGGCAGTGCTAATGCAGAAGGATAAAGTTGTTGCGTACGCGAGTCGGCAACTGAAGCCGCATGAAAGGAATTACCCGACTCATGATTTGGAGTTAGCGGCAATTGTGTTTGCTCTGAAGATGTGGAGACATTATCTATTGGGGGTTCGATTCGAGTTGTTTACGGATCACAAGTCGTTGAAGTATCATTTCTCCCAAAAGGATTTGAATCTTCGGCAGCAACGATGGCTAGAGTTTTTAGCATCATATGATTTTGGTATAGCTTATACTCTGGGAAAAGGTAACGCAGTAGCTGATGCGTTGAGTCGAAGACATGCGGGATTGGGAGTCATGTTTTCGGAATGGAAGAGTCTCGAGTATTTGGCTGGATTTGATTTCAGGCCTAGATGTGAATTAGAACCTGAAATGTTGGCAAACTTATCGATAAGGCCTACTCTTGTGGAAAGGATTGGCGAGAGCCAAAAGCGAGACGATAAGCTTGTCAAGATTATCCATGATTTGGAATCTAGATTGGAACCAGAGAAGGATAAAGGATTCGAGGTCGATCAAGAGGGTTGGCTTCGCAAGCAAGGACGACTGGTTGTTCCCGATATAGATGAATTGAGAGATGAAGTTTTAAGGGAAAGCCATCACTCGAAGTTGACAATTCATCCAGGTGGAAATAAGATGTATCGGGATATGAAGAGAACCTATTATTGGGAAGGTATGAAGAAGGATGTTGGAAATTTTATTTCCAAGTGCATGAATTGCCAGTTGGTTAAAGCAGAGCAGAAGAAGCCAAGTGGATTGCTTCAGCCATTAGAAGTTCCAACATGGAAGTGGGAGCAGATATCGAATGATTTTATCGATGGTTTACCTAGAACGAGAGCGGGAAATGAAGGGATTTGGGTCATCGTAGATCGGTTGACCAAGAGTGCAAGATTTATTCCTGTTCGATCAACTAGGACTGCATCGAAGTTGGCTGAATTGTATGTTAAGTGGATAGTTCGATTCCATGGTATTCCGAAGAGTATAGTGAGCGATCGAGATCCTTTGTTCACTAGTGGATTTTGGAAGAGCTTCCAGGAGGTTTTGGGAACTGAGTTGTGTTTGAGTACAGCTTATCACCCTCAAACAGATGGTCAGACTGAGAGAGTCAACCGAGTTTTGGAAGATCTTCTCAGAGCTTGTGTTTTGGACTTCGGAGGATCATGGGAAGATCATCTTCATTTGGGGGAATTTGCTTAGAACAACAGCTACCAGTCAAGTATTGGTATGGCACCATATGAAGCCTTATATGGAAGACTGTGTAACTCTCCGACATGTTGGTTGGAAGCTGGAGAAAAGTTGATACTTGGGCCAGAGATGATTCGTCAGACTACGGATTGTATAGAAATCATTCGGCAACGAATGAAGGCAGCCCAGGATCGTCAGAAAAGTTATGCAGATAAACGTCGAAAGGATTTGGAGTTCGACGTAGGTGATGTGGTTTTTGTGAAGATTTCTCCTTTGAAGAATATTATTCGTTTCAGGAAGAAAGGAAAATTGACTCCGAGATTTGTTGGACCATTCCCGATTATCGAGCGAATTGGAAAGCTCGCTTATAGATTGGAGTTACCGAAAAAGATGGCGGGTGTGCACAATGTTTTTCATGTATCTTATCTACGGAAGTATGTGCATGACTCGAATACGATGGTTTCTGCTGATAGCTGTGAAGACTTGGAAGTTGATCCAGTTGTTTCGAGACCTCGTAAGCCGCTTCGTGTTGTTGATACCGACACGAAACAGCTTAGGAGGAAGACGATTACGTTGCACAAGATACAATGGAGTGATGATGTTAACGACTGTACGTGGGAGGAGGAAGAGAGGATGAAGGCAGCTCATCCTGAACTCTTCGAGGTATGGCCCTAAGGTGTCGTGACATCTCATGAATTTGTAACTTGTTCTATCTTAGAATTCTGCATGCTAGGCTAGAAATTGGAAGCATGGTTTGTTGATTGCTATGGATGATAGGCATGCAGAATAGTTTTGATTGCTCTTGTTTGTTAGGAATTTCGGGGGCGAAATTCCTAAGGGGGAGAGAATGGAACGACCCGTATTTTACGTGTCGATAAGTCGTAAAATAGTTGCATTAAGTCGTTTGTATTGCTTGAGTCGTGTTGAAACTAGGTGGTAGGGTTTACGGCTTAAGGGGGTTAGGCCGTGCAATAGCTAGCTCGTGAGTGGCCTAAGTCGTTCAGAATTGCGTCGTGACCGACTTAGTGCTTAGGTCGTGTGATAGCTTAACTCGTGTGGAAGTTAGCTTAGGTTGACTACGAGCTACGACTTAGGGGCTGGAACGGGTTGGTAAGTTGCTGGGCTTATAAGTCATAAACAACCTATAGGATGTAGATGTGACCGACCTAAGACGGCTATGGGCTAACGAGTTAGTGTGTGAGAGAGTTAAGGAGGATGAGTCGTTTGACCGAGTTTAGTGTTTTACGACCTAAGGTAGATAGGTCGGTAGAGCAACCTAAGATAGTTAGCGACATAGGGTTAACGACCTAACTGTTACGAGTTATGATTTTTGACCGACCTAAGTTTGGACCGACCTAAGTAAGCTAGGTCGTAGACGAGTTAAAGCTTGGTGGTTAAGTCGTCATGTTTTAGGTCGTAGCATAGTTAGGTCGGTAGGTTAGTTAGGTCGTTAGACGACCTAAGGAAGGCCGCTATGAGTTGTTAGGTTGTAACTCGTGTTGCTTGATAGGTCGTGAATAGGTTAGGTCGTATAGAGGCTTATGTGTTAGGTCGTAAGCTTTTAAGTCGGCAGCTAGGTAGGTCGTGTAAGTGCATGTGTGTGCTAAGTCGGCCTTGTTTGTTAGGTCGCGTAGGAGTTAGGTCGTGAGATCTTGTGTGTTTGGGTAAGTCGTAGGTCGTTGGTTCGAGTTAAGGAAGGCGGCTGTATTTTAGGTCGCATGTACTATTGAGATTTAGGTCGTAAACGACCTAAGTTAGGTCGGGGATCTTTAGGTCGGCAACGACCTAAAACTGGGCGACGACCTAAGGGTGATTTCAGCCTATAAATAGAGGGGTTTGGCTCACTTTTTGGCACTGGTTTTTGAAGCAACGAAGTGCTGCCGTTTTGAGAGCTCGACTGCAACATTTTCTTCACTTCTTTCTCTACTTCAATCTTGTGCTAACATCCGTCAAGATCGAAGATTGAAGAGCCAAAGTTGAAGATCTTCATCCGACAAAGCTAGATTTCACCATTTCAAGCGAGATTTCGACGAATCGAGCTTGAATCCTTGCTGTCCAGATCTTTAGTTGATAGTTGTTGGAGTGTTTGGGTGATTCGGTGAGTGGTAGTTATCTCTCACGCGGACCCAAAGGAGTATATTGGATTGGTGGCTTGTTTGAGTATTAAAGTTAGAGATTTCATGCATTTTTCTTAGTTCCAAGACTAGATTCATTACTTTTGAAGATGTTTACCTATGCAAGTTCAATTAACAAGTTATAGAGACAAAACCCATGTTTTATATTTGATAGATCTATGCTAAAATCCATGATTTCATATATGTTAGACTTATGCTCATTTATTTACGAAATTGCCATTATGGTTGATATTGCTTGATTAGATCTTGTTTGAATGCTTGATTGTTTGGATGTATGATTGATTTGATTGTCTCGAGTTAGCTAGTAGTTGATTTGGAACAAGATGGTTGAAGATGATTCAAAAGCTAAGTGGAAAGGCTCTTGAATGGTGAAAGCTGCATGTGGCATATGAAGCGGATGATGAAGCTCATATGGATGGATTCGATGATGATGGACTTTGCTATGATTAGAGAAAGCAAAGCATGACGAGAGTTGGAATTTGCCATGATGTGTTGAGGCGAAGCATGATGTTGAGATGGACTTTGCTATGATGCGTTGGAGCAAAGCATGATGTGGAAGCCTTGGTTTAATCCAGACGGGATCATCCCAAGCATGTTGATTACTCGATGATGCGGTTCGAGTTGGTGGATAATGGTGGGATCGAGAGGTGCTTGAGCTATAATGGGAATAGTCGTCGAGGAGGATGAATAGAAGGCTGAGATCTTATCGTTATTGAAGGTTCTAGAAAGCTCAAAGGAAGAGTACGTTGGGTAGATCCGTTATACCCAGGTGCGGGTCATGATGACGTGCTAGTACTCTGGGTAGATCCGTTATACCTAGGCACGGGTCACGGTGACGTGCGGAGTTATGTCTAGAACCGGGGTTGCCATTAGCCCTTGACGGATGGTTGAAAGATGAGTTGGTCATTCAATTAACGATGAAATCAAGGCAATGATAACAGTGATAGCCAGAGTCATGGATGTTTGGTCGTATCATCATTCGATCTCAAGAGCGGTGTTTTCTGGGTGCTTATCTGATCTTGGTTTAGGCCTTGGGGGTTTGTATTTGGAAAACATCGACCTTGACTCGAGTGATTATTGCTTTACTTTAATTATCTGCTTTGCTATGCTTGCTTCTCCTTAGTGTGTGTCTGGGGGCTATCACTGTAGAAAGAGGTGGAGTGGGATGGTTTAGGTTCCTATTCCTTTTATCCTTTATGTTACTTTGGTATGTTTGATAGTTGATTTACTGCTCACTAAGACTGTTGTCTGACTCAAGGTTTTATGTCTCCTCTTATTACCTTGGGCTGTTCATCCATGTTTGGGATGGGCAGACTAAGTGACAGGTGGCAGGTGCTGATCTTAGTGATTCACTCTGATGATGACGAAGACGAGCTGAAGGCTTATGCATATTATTTTCATATTATATGTACTGGATATTCCGCTGTTTGTTGTTACTCTGAGTGCTATGTAGTGAGGCTTCTTGTATTGATGATTTGGACCATGTATAAAGCTGTTATGATTATATGACGATATTCTGTTTAATGGGAGCTTCACTATATTATATTTCTCTATTGTATTTTATCCATGCGCTGTGAGTTTTACGATAGAGTCTGCAATGTTTATTTTACTCTTGACGGTCACTCATGGCTGCCTGGCACACTTTCAGCGCACCATTCCCTTGTTTCCGTGCGGGAGTCATGGGCGGTCGTCACACTGCAGATATCGATTATTCGGACGGGCATAACTTCTGGCTCGTTTAGAGTTACAAAAGCCATAACCTGTCAAAACGAAGGCCTCGATGAGTTCTACGGCTTTGACAGCTTTCAGCCGTCAACGGATAGATTAATGCCCAAAAAGGACAACCCGAATCTCAGTTGGGTCTCGTAAGTTTTTTACCCTTCGTTTTTTCGACACGTGGATTTTTACGGTGAAACGGGATTACGGTGGCTGGTCTTCGATTTACCATCGCTGAAGAGTGGTGCACCATGGTACTGTTCCGTTTCAAATCCATGCACGCATTTCTAAAAGTCGTACGGCACTGTTTTGCCATTTCGGACGCATGTTGCACCTTGTACCGTGGACGTTGCACCCTGTAGATATCGATTATTCGGAAGGCCATAACTTCTGGCTCGTTTAGAGTTACAAAAGCCATAACTTTTCAAAATGAAGGTCTCGATGAGTTCTACGGCTTACGCAGCTTTCAGCCGTCAACGGATAGATTAATGCCCAAAAAGGACAACCCGGATCTCAATCGGGTCTCGTAAGTTTTTTACCCTTCGTTTTTTCGACATGTGGGATTTTATGGTAAAACGGGATTACCGTGGCTGGTCTTCGATTTACCATCGCTGAAGAGTGGTGCACCATGGTACTGTTCCGTTTCAAATCCATGCACGCATTTCTAAAAGTCGTACGGCACTGTTTCGCCATTTCGGACGCATGTTGCACCTTGTACCGTGGACGTTGCACCCTGTAGATATCGATTATTCGGAAGGCCATAACTTCTGGCTCGTTTAGAGTTACAAAAGCCATAACTTTTCAAAATGAAGGTCTCGATGAGTTCTACGGCTTACGCAGCTTTCAGCCGTCAACGGATAGATTAATGCCCAAAAAGGACTACCCGAATCTCAATCGGTTCTCGTAAGTTTTTTACCCTTCGTTTTTTCGACACGTGAATTTTTACGGTCAAACGGGATTACCGTGGCCCGTCTTCGACTTCCCATCGCTGGAGAGTGCTGCACCATGGTACTGTTCCGTTTCAAATCCATGCACGCATTTCTAAAATTCGTACGACACTGTTTCGCCATTTCGGATGGATGTTGCACCTTGCACCGTGGATGTTGCACCTGTAGATATCGATTATTCGGACGACCATAACTTCTGGCTCGTTTAGAGTTACGGGAGCCATAACCAGTCAAAACGAAGGCCTCGATCAGTTCTATGACTTTGACATCATTCAGCCGTCAACGGATAGATCAATGCCCAAAAAGGACAATCCGAATCTCAATCGGGTCTCGTAAGTTTTTTACCCTTCGTTTTTTCGACACGTGGATTTTTACGGTAAAACGGGATTACCGTGGCCCGTTTTCGACTTCCCATCGCTGGAGATTGGTGCACCATGGTACTGTTCTGTTTCAAATCCATGCACGTATTTCTAAAAGTCGTACGACACTGTTTCACCATTTCGGACGGATGTTGCACCTTGCACCGTGGATGTTGCACCCTGTAGATATCGATTATTCGGACGGCCATAACTTCTGGCTAGTTTGGAGTTACGGGAGCCATAACCTATCAAAAAGAAGGCCGCGACGAATTCTACGGTTTTGACAGCTTTCAGCAGACAACGGATAGATTAATGCCCAAAAAGGACAACCCGAATCTCAGTCTGGTCTCGTAAGTTTTTTACCCTTCGTTTTTTGGACACGTGGATTTTTACGGTGAAACGGGATTACAGTGGCTGGTCTTCGATTTACCATCGCTGGAGAGTGGTGCACCATGGTACTATTCCGTTTCAAATCCATGCACGCATTTCTAAAAGTCCTACGGCACTGTTTCGCCATTTCGGACGGATGTTGCACCTTGCACCGTGGATGTTGCACCCTGTAGATACCGATTATTCGGACGGCCATAACTTTTGGCTCGTTTAGAGTTACAAAACCATAACATGTTAAAACGAAGGCCTCGATGAGTTCTACGGCTTTGACAACTTTCAGCCGTCAACGGATAGATTAATGCCCAAAAAGGACAACCCGAATCCCAATCGAGTCTCGTAAGTTTTTTACCTTTCGTTTTTTCCACACGTGGATTTTTACGGTAAAACGGGATTACCGTGGCCCGTCTTTGATTTACCATCGCTGTAGAGTGGTGCACCATGGTACTGTTCAGTTTCAAATCCATGCACGCATTTCTAAAACTCGTACGACACTTTTTCGCCATTTCGGACGGATGTTGCACCTTGCACCGTGGATGTTGCACCCTGCAGATATCGATTATTCGGACGGCCATAACTTCTGGCTCGTTTAGAGTTATAAAAGCCATAACCTGTCAAAACGAAGGCCTCGATGAGTTCTACGGCTATGACAGCTTTCAGCCGTCAACGGATAGATTAATGCCCAAAAAGGACAACCCGAATCTCAATCGGGTCTCGTAAGTTTTTTACCCTTCGTTTTTTCGGCGCGTGGATTTTTACGGTAAAACGGGGTTACTTTGGCTGGTCTTCGATTTACCATCGCCGGAGAGTGGTGCACCATGGTACTGTTCCATTTCAAATCCGTGCACGCATTTCTAAAAGTCGTACGGCATTGTTTCGCCATTTCGGACGGATGTTGCACCTTGCACCGTGGATGTTGGACCCTGTAGATATCGATTATTCGGACGGCCATAACTTCTGGCTCGTTTAGAGTTACACAAGCCATAACCTGTCAAAACGAAGGTCTCGATGAGTTCTACGGCTTTGACAGCTTTCAGCCATCAATGGATAGATTAATGCCCAAAATGGACTACCCGAATCTCGATCGGGTCTCGTAAGTTTTTTACCCTTCGTTTTTTCGACACGTGGATTTTTACGGTCAAACGGGATTACCGTGGCCCGTCTTCGACTTCCCATCGCTGGAGATTGGTGCACCATGGTACTGTTCCGTTTCAAATCCACGCACGCATTTCTAAAATTCGTACGACACTGTTTCGCCATTTCGGACGGATGTTGCACCTTGCACCGTGGATGTTGCACCTGTAGATATCGATTACTCGGACGGCCATAACTTCTGGCTCGTTTAGAGTTGCGGGAGCCCTAACCAGTCAAAACGAAGGCCTCGATCAGTTCTACGGCTTTGACATCATTCAGCCGTCAACGGATAGATTAATACCCAAAAAGGACAACCCGAATCTCAATCGGGTCTCGTAAGATTTTTACCCTTCGTTTTTTCGACACGTGGATTTTTACGGTAAAACGGGATTACCGTGGCCCGTCTTCGACTTCCCATCGCTGGAGAGTGGTGCACCATGGTACTGTTCTGTTTCAAATCCATGCACGTATTTCTAAAAGTCGTACGACACTATTTCGCAATTTCGGACGGATGTTGCACCTTGCACCGTGGATGTTGCACCCTGTAGATATCGATTATTCGGACGGCCATAACTTCTGGCTATTTTGGAGTTACGGGAGCCATAACCTGTCAAAACGAAGGCCGCGATGAATTCTACGGTTTTGACAGCTTTCAGCCGACAACGGATAGATTAATGCCCAAAAAGGACAACCCGAATCTCAGTCGGGTCCCGTAAGTTTTTTACCCTTCATTTTTTGGACACGTGGATTTTTACGGTAAAACGGGATTACGGTGGCTAGTCTTCGATTTATCATCGCTGGAGAGTGGTGCACATTGGTACTGTTCCGTTTCAAATCCATGCACGCATTTCTAAAAGTCGTACGGCACTGTTTCGCCATTTCGGACGGATGTTGCACCTTGCACCATTGATGTTGCACCCTGCAGATACGATTATTCGGACGGCCATAACTTCTGGCTCGTTTAGAGTTATAAAAGCCATAACGTGTCAAAACGAAGGTCTCGATGAGTTCTACGGCTTTGACAGCTTTCAGCCGTCAACGGATAGATTAATGCCCAAAAAGGGCAACCCGAATCTCAATCGGGTCTCGTAAGTTTTTTACCCTTCGTTTTTTCGACACGTGGATTTTTGCGGTAAAACGGGATTACCGTGGCCCGTCGTCGACTTCCCATCGCTGGAGAGTGGTGCACCATGGTACTGTTCCGTTTCAAATCCATGCACGCATTTCTAAAAGTCGTACGACACTGTTTCGCCATTTCGGACGGATGTTGCACCTTTTACCGTTGATGTTGCACCCTGTAGATATCGATTATTTGGACGGCCATAACTTCTAAATCATTTAGGGTTAGGGGAGCCATAACCTGTCAAAACGAAGGCCTCGATGAGTTCTACGGCTTTGACAGCTTTCAGCCGTCAACGGATAGATTAATGCCCAAAAAGGACAACCCGAATCTCAATCGGGTCTCGTAAGTTTTTTACCCTTCGTTTTTTCGACGCGTGGATTTTTACGGTAAAACGGGATTAACATGGCCCGACTTCGACTTCCCATCGCAGGAGAGTGGTGCACCATGGTACTGTTCCGTTTCAAATCCATGCACGCATTTCTAAAAGTCGTACGACACTGTTTCGCCATTTCGGACGGATGTTGCACCTTGCACCGTGGATGTTGCACCCTGTAGATATCGATTATTCGGGCGGCCATAACTTCTGATTCGTTTAGAGTTACGGGAGCCATAACCTGTCAAAACGAAGGCCTCGAGAGTTCTACGGCTTTGACAGCTTTCACCCGTCAACTGATAGATTAATGCCCAAAATGGACAACCCGCATCTCAATCGGGTCTCGTAAGTTTTTTACCCTTCGTTTTTCGACACGAGGATTTTTACGGTAAAACGGGATTACGGTGGCTGGTCTTCGATTTACCATCGCTGGAGAGTGGTGCACCATTGTACTGTTCCGTTTCAAATCCTTGCACGCATTTCTAAAAGTCGTATGGCACTGTTTCGCCATTTTGGACGGATGTTGCACCTTGCACCGTGGATGTTGCACCCTGTAGATATCGATTATTCGGACGGCCATAACTTCTTGCTCGTTTAGAGTTACGGGAGCCATAACCTATCAAAACGAAGGCCTCGATGAGTTCTACGGCTTTGACAGCTTTCAGCCGTCAACAGATAGAATAATGCCCAAAAAGGACAACCCGAATCTCAATCGGGTCTCTTAAGTTTTTTACCCTTCGTTTTTTCGACACATGGATTTTTACGGTAAAACGGGATTACCGTGGCCCGTCTTCGATTTCCCATCGCTGGAGATTGGTGCACCATGGTACTGTTCCGTTTCAAATCCATGCACGTATTTCTAAAAGTCGTACGACACTGTTTCGCTATTTCGGACGGATGTTGCACCTTGCACCGTGGATGTTGCACCCGATAGATGTCGATTATTCGGACGGCCATAACTTCTGGCTCGTTTAGAGTTACGGGAGCCATAACCAGTCAAAACGAAGGCCCCGATGAGTTCTACGGCTTTCAGCCGTCAACGGATAGATTAATGCCCAAAAAGGACAACCCGAATCTCAATCGGGTCTCGTAAATTGTTTACCCTTCGTTTTTTCGACACGTGGATTTTTACGGTAAAACGGGATTACGGTGGCTGGTCTTCGATTTACCATCGCTGGAGAGTAGTGCACCATGGTACTGTTCCGTTTCAAGTCCATGCACGCATTTCTAAAAGTCGTACGGCACTGTTTCTCCATTTCGGACGGATGTTGCACCTTGCACCGTGGATGTTGCACCCTGTAGATATCGATTATTCGGACGGCCATAACTTCTGGCTCCTTTAGAGTTACAAAAGCCATAATACTGTCAAAATGAAGGGGTCGATGATTTCTACGGCTTTGACAGCTTTCAGCCGTCAACGGATAGATTAATGCCCAAAAAGGACAACCCGAATCTCAATCGGGTCTCGTAAGTTTTTTACCCTTCATTTTTTCGACACGTGGATTTTTACGGTAAAACGGGATTACCGTGGCCCGTCCTCGACTTCCCATATCTGGAGATAGGTGCACCATGGCACTGTTCCATTTTAAATCCATGAAAGAATTTCTACAAGACGTACAACATCGTTTCGCCATTTCGGATGGATGTTGCACCTTGCACCGTGGATATTGCGTCCTGTAGATATCGATTATTCAGACGGCCATAACTTCTGGCTCGTTTAGAGTTACGGGAGCCATAACGTGTCAAAACGAAGGCCTCGATGAGTTCTACGGCTTTGACAGCTTTCAGCCGTCAACAGATAGATTAATGCCCAAAATGGACAACCCGAATCTCAATCGGGTCTCGTAAGTTTTTTACCCTTCGTTTTTTCGACACGTGGATTTTTACGGTAAAACAAGATTACCGTGGCCCGTCTTCGACTTCCCATCGCTGGAGAATGATGCACCATGGTACTATTCCGTTTCAAATCCATGCACGCATTTCTAAAAGTCGTACGACACTGTTTCGCCATTTCGGATGGTGTTGCACCTTGCACCGTGGATGTTGCACCCTGTAGATATCGATTATTCGGACGGCCATAACTTCTGGCTCGTTTAGATTTACGTTCGTCGACAAAATTTCTATTGATTTAGAAATTTGCCGAAAAATTTCAAATTAAAATATAACCGCATGCGCACGGTGTACGAATGTAGCACGCGGCGAATACGGGTCGATCCACAGGGAATTGATGATTTTTAAAATTCTATTCAATCAAATTATACCAAAGTCGAAGAGGATTTGTTAACTAGAAAAATGAGGCTAAAACTAGAAAATGCGATTCAAAAATTATTAGACTAAAGAACAATTTAGAGGCAAATCCACCCTCAAATTTTTGTAAATCAACAAACACATAATTTATGATCTCTAACTTTGATATTAAGTGAAATAATCATTGCATTTATCATAAGTATGGTTTGTTTATGTTATTATTTAACGTAACTCAAACCATCAAACTATAATGCAACAATTATACCACTTACAATTCTCATGAAAAAGAAGCCAAAGCAAAAACTATTTTAAGTATGATCTATTTACTATTGTAACTAGTAACATAGATCATCAAATTTTATTTTTACTTTCATTTCATAATCAAAAATTAATTAGCAAATGTTGATGTAAATTGTGTTTATGTTGAATAAGAATAGCTTATTTGCATAAGCAATATAAGCTATCAAACCCACTTGTATAAACTTACATCAAAATTCACATTCATGAAGCATAAACAAAGAGATCATAAATCATAAAAATGTTGAAATTACATAAAGTAGAGAGCTTCATCACCCCTAAATTGAAGGGGTTTAGCTACTCATTTGTGGCATTGAAGCATCACAAGTAAGTTTCAACATTAAAGAAAAGAAAATAGAAAATAAGCAAAGAAAGCAAAAGAGATTAGCTACTAACTACTTGCATAAATGTAAATCTAAGCTATGAACATAAAGAGAAAGAGAGCATATAAATAAACATTAACAATAAAAAAAAGAAAAACATGTAGAAAAGAGAGAAGAAAGAGGCTTGGAAGCCATTTTTATTTCATAGAACATTGAGCTTACACTTTGATTTCTTAATTTCCTAAGTAAAATGAAAGAGTAGATGATGATCTTCATGTACATAAGAGGGCTATTTATACATGCATAAAACCCTAATTCTCTTTTTAGGGTGCTTCCCAAAATACCCTTGAGGTGGTGTAGCCTCCAAGTAATCATTAACATTCACTAATACCCCACTTAATATGTACATGAAGCTTTAAGTCCTTTTAGCATGTGCTTAGCTTCTAATTGGAAGTTAGGTAAATGGGTGGGGTCCTCCATGATCTTGAACTTGAATTATTTCCTCTTCATTCCTTTGTATTTCCTTGTGCATGCATGTATCTTCATATAAGCCTCTTCCATATGCATCCAAATTCCTATAAAAATAATCAAAAAATGTCCAAGTAAAAATTCTTACATTGACATATGCACAAAAATGACCGTTTTGCCCCTGAATGATGATGAAAATATGATGGTTTGGAAATAATTGAATTTTGGTTTCAAACATGTTAAAATGCCCAAATATGATGATTATTTAAATAAAAAGAGATAAAATATGGATGTAAATATATGCACAATTACGTGCACATCAAATACCCCCACACTTATCTTTTTATTCGTCCTCGAATAAAGGAAAACTAAGATAAATCCGTTTTCGTAGGGAGCACGATTGCATTGAGCGTATGCAACAAGCCGTTAAACCTCTGGGTGTCCCCAGTAGGACGAGTGTATTCTCGTGAAGGTTTTCAGCGGATACTACCCACAAAATCCAAATGCAGGATTAAAATATTTGCAAATTGCAAGATTTATTTACAAAGAGATGAATGCGAATTTTTTGGAAATATTTACAAATGAAGGATTTATTTTTAAATTGACACGAATAAGTTAAATACAAGTTTTGGTCATTGTCTTGAAAATTTAAGTCATTTACTCGTCAAAATTTCCAATAAAAATCAAGTTGTCATGACAGATAGACCATAGTTTGGCTAGTTGTTTCGGTTGATAACACAATGTAATTATGAAATGGATCCTTAGTTGATTATCAAAGTTTATTAAAGTGGTATTTTTACTTCTTTTCAATAACAAGTTAGGTCAAACAAGTTAAAATAGTGCTAGGATTTCAATTGCTTGCTCTCTCATTATTTGCAAGAAAAATTACACACCTAGCTCAGGTAAACTGAGGCCAGATATACCACCCATGCACTGCCTTTCGGGCTTATGTGAGGGAAGTACAGAGCATGGCGAGTGTACACACTTTCGTGCATACACCTATCGACCGTAGGTGGTTTTTATTAAGTCTGTTCTTTTTTTTAATATGTGTTTCATACATGCATAACCGTGAGGACTTTTAAATGAGTATGAAAGCACATAATCAAAGTTTACAAGTAATTCACCCATGCATAACCGTGAGGACTTTTAAATGAGAGTGAATACTTTGGATGTTCTTATTTTGTTTTTTGTTTTTTTATATATATATTTTTTTAAGAGAGAGAGGGTTTTGCAAAATCATCTTAGCACCATTTAACTTAGAAGACAAAAATGTTATATCCTTTACTTTAAATTTACCACTTTTTAAACAACGATTTTCAATTAGAACATACTTCATAATTAACATAAATGAACCCTCCTATATACTTGTAAAACCATTGTTATATGTAATCAAACTTCATTTTTATTTTTGTTAAGACAAATAAATTTTCAAAAATTTCAATTTATTAACCAAAACTTATACTTATCCCATAGTGTTTCTTCAAAAATAAATCAAAATGGTAAAAAGAAAATGTTTCTGAGATTTAGGAGTTTTGAGATTTCTTTTTTTTTTTGAAGAAAATGAAAATTCAAAAATTCCATGAAAAACTAAAAAAAAATGAAAATGAGACTCCCCCCACACTTAATTTTGACTGTGTCCCCACAGTCGATGCATGATATAATGAGTGTAACGGGGAAAAATATGTACATATTTACAAAAGAGGGTTAACATTCTTACTAGACGTAGCTTGGCTCATGAAGGATCATGAGCTCCTCCTCTTGGTAACCGGGAAATTCCAAGAAGGGTTTTAAACGATGACCATTGACTTTGAAAATCGATCCATCCTTTGGGTTTTCTATTTCTATGGCACCATGTGGAAAAACAGTTCGTACCACAAATGGTCCGGTCCACCTTGATTTAAGTTTCCCAGGAAATAAATGAAGTCTCGAGTCATATAAAAGAACTTTCTGGTTAGGCGAAAACTTTTTCCTTAGGATTGACTTGTCATGAAAAACTTTGGTTCTTTCTTTGTAAATTTTCTCGTTTTCATACGCGTCGTTCCTAAGTTCTTCTAGTTCGTTGAGTTGTAATTTTCGATTATCGCCAGCTTCTTCATGATCAAAGTTTAAGTTTTTTATTGCCCACAACGCTTTGTGTTCAATTTCAACGGGTAAATGGCAAGCTTTACCGTAAACTAAACGAAAAGGGGACATCCCAAGGTTAGTTTTAAAAGCAGTACGGTAAGCCCAAAGCACGTCGGTCAATTTCTGAGACCAATCTTTTCGATTTTTATTGACAGTTTTCTCCAAGATTTGTTTTATTTGTCGATTTGAAACTTCAACTTGGCCACAAGTCTGAGGATGATATGGAGTGGATAACTTGTGGGTTATCGAGTATTTTTTTTATTAAAGTTTCAAAAGAACGGTTGCAAAAATGGGTTCCGTTATCACTGATTATTGTGCGAGGTGTGCCGAACCTCGAAAAGATGTTTTCTTTAAGAAATTTCACAACAATTCTGTCGTCATTGGTTTTGCAAGGAACGGCTTCGACCCATTTTGAAACGTAATCGACAGCGAGAAGGATATACAAGTTTCCAAAGGAATAGGGAAAAGGTCCCATAAAGTCGATACCCCATACATCAAAGATTTCGATCGTAAGAATGGGGTTTAAAGGCATCATATCTCGTCGAGAAATTCGTCCAAGCATTTGACATCGATCACAAGTTTTACAAAATTCAAACGAGTCTTTGAAAAGAGAAGGCAAATAGAAACCACACTGAAGCACTTTTTCCGCAGTTTTTCGAGGACCGAAATGTCCACCGCACGCTTGATCGTGGCAAAACGAAAGAACACTCCTTATTTCATTATCCGGAATGCAACGTCGGATGATTTGGTCGGGACAATATTTGAACAAGTATGGATCGTCCCAATAGGAATATTTCACTTGGGACATGAATTTGGATTTGTCCTGTTTGGACCAAGATGAGGGAGTTTCTTTAGTGACTAAGTAGTTCACTATATCAGCGTACCATGGATCGATAGAAATAGAAAGAAGTTGTTCATCGGGGAAGTTTTCATTGATCGGCAAGGAAGATGGTGCGTTCGAAAGACGAGATAAATGATCGGCTATGACATTATCGGATCCTTTTTTGTCTTTGATTGTAAGGTCGAATTCTTGAAGTAAAAGGATCCAACGAATCAAACGGGATTTAGCATCCTTTTTAGCGAAGAGATATCGAAGCGCAGAATGGTCAGTGTAGACCGTAATGTGTGAACCAATCAAGTAAGGTCGAAACTTTTCAAGCGCAAAAACGACAGCTAGAAGCTCTTTTTCAGTTGTTGTGTAGTTGAGTTGAGCGTCGTTCAAGGTCATACTCGCGTAGTAAATGACATGAAGGATCTTATTGATGCGTTGTCCCAAGACAGCACCAACGGCAAAGTTTGAAGCGTCGCACATTATTTCGAAAGGAAGATCCCAATTGGGTGCGCAAATGACTGGGGCAGAAATGAGTTCGCTCTTAAGACGTTCAAAAGAAGAGATAAAATCAGAGTTAAAATTGAAAGGAACGTCTTTTCCAAGAAGGGTCGTCAAAGGACGGGTGATTTTGCTAAAGTCTTTCACAAAGCGTCGATAAAAGCCAGCGTGTCCTAAAAATGATCGAATGTCCTTAACAGATTTGGGAATGGGTAGATTTGCAATGACATCGATTTTCGCTTTGTCTACCTCAATGCCTTTGTTTGTGATGATATGTCCAAGGACAATGCCTTGTTTGACCATAAAGTGGCATTTTTCCCAGTTCAAAGTCAAGTGTTTTTCTTTACATCGATTCAAAACCAACTCGAGGTGATGTAAACATTGAGAAAAAGAATCGCCGAAGATAGAGAAATCGTCCATAAAGACTTCTAGAAAGCGCTCAATCATGTCAGAAAAGATTCCAACCATGCATCGTTGGAAAGTCGCAGGAGCGTTACAAAGTCCGAATGGCATACGTCGATAAGCGAAGGTACCGAATGGACACGTGAAAGTCATTTTCTCCTGATCTTCGGGAGCGATTGGAATTTGGTTATAGCCGGAATAACCATCAAGAAAGCAATAGAATTCGTGACCGGCTAAACGTTCGAGCATTTGGTCGATAAATGGAAGAGGAAAATGATCCTTACGTGTTGCGGCATTTAGTTTTCGATAGTCAATGCAAACACGCCAACCCGTTTGAGTACGAGTTGGAATAAGTTCGTTAGCATCGTTTTTTATAACAGTAAGTCCGGACTTTTTAGGCACGACATGAATTGGGCTAACCCATGGGCTATCGGAGATGGGGTATATGATACCGTTATCGACGAGCTTAAGAATTTCGTTACGAACCACATCTTTCATTTTTGGGTTAAGCCTCCGTTGTGCATCACGAGTGGGTTTGGCTTCATCAATCAAATGAATGCGATGTTGGACAATAGCAGGGCTAATTCCCTTAATATCAGTAATGGACCACCCAATTGCTTCTCTATTTTTCAAAAGAATAGAGAGAAGAGAAGCTTCTTGGTCAAGAGAAAGATTGTTAGAAATGATGACAGGACAAGTTTCGTTTTCACCTAAGTATGCATACTTAAGGTGAGCGGGAAGTGGTTTGAGGTCCAATTTCGGGAGTTTTTCGATTGTAGAATTGGGTTGAGATTCGGACTCAACTTGAAGCGATTCAAAGGGAAGAGTGTGTTCGACCTCGTTGGGGACTTCATGAAATAATTTTTCGTACTCGGCCTCGCGTTCATCGTTAAGATCAAATGTTTCGTTTTCAAAGTTTTCATGAATGGCACTAACTTCTAATGTTTGGTCACGAAGTTCGTTCGAGTGGCTTTCAAGATTGAAAATGTTAAGGTCCAAAGTCATGTCTCCAAAAGAGATTTTCATCGAACCGTTACGACAATTGATTAAGGCGTTTGAGGTGGCTAAGAATGGTCGGCCTAAAATCAATGGGATTTGACTCGCAGGGTTTGTCACGGGTTGTGTTTCGAGAACGATAAAATCAACGGGGAATATGAATTGCCCTACTCGAATGAGCACGTCTTCGATTTCTCCCACAGGCTTCTTAATGGAACGATCGGCAAATTGAAGCGTAACTTTCGTGGGTTTGAGCTCACCTAAGCCTAATTGTTCGTACACGGAGTATGGAATCAAGTTGACACTCGCGCCTAAGTCTATTAAACATTTGTTAATCGTCTTTTCTCCAATTGTACACGAAATCGTAGGGCAGCCAGGATCTTTGTATTTAACGGGTATGGATTGGGACAAGACTTCACTCAAACTAGCGGCTAAGAAGACTTTTTTGGGCACTCGAGTGTGTCGCTTTTGGGTGCACAAGTCCTTAAGAAATTTCGCGTAAGTGGGGACTTGCTGAACGATGTCAAGAAGAGGAATGTTAACTTTGACTTGTTTAAAAATTTCCAACATCTTTTCCATTTGGTCCGAGTGTTTCTTTGGTCGAAGACGATGTGGAAATGGAACATGATACTCGGTAGGCGGGTCTACTCGAGTAGAAGAAGAAGAATTTTGATTGTCGTTCGATTCGACGTTTGGCTCTACGTTCTGTTCTGAGTCGTTCGTTGTTTTAGAAGTATCGAGAAAAGTTCCCAGTGAATCATTTGGATTAACGACTTGATTATCGATTTGTTTACCAGAACGGAGAGTTATGATAGCATTCAACTGGGTGACATTGCTATCTTGAACAACATGGGCTTGATTTGAATTTGCGTTTTGATTTCTGGGATTTGGAAGGGGCTGGCTTGGGAATGTTCCTCGTTCACGTTCACTTACAGACGTGGCTAATTGACTCATTTGCATTTCGAGTTTCGCAATCGATTGGTTTGTGTTTTGCATATATGAAATCAATAAATTTTGCAAATTGCTGTTTGATTGAAGGCTTTGAGTAGTTGCCTTAGCCAACGTTTCAAGAGTTTTCTCAAGCGAAGTTAAACGTTTATCGTCTTGTGGAGGATGAGTAGAATTTGGTGGAAAATTTGTTTGTTGCGGTTGATTATGAGACGGGCCCGCAAAGTTTGGTTGAAAATTATTGGGCTAAAAGGGAGGATTCGAAGCATTATTCGGAAATGCTTGAAAATTGGGACGAATCGTATTCGTGTTGGGATTGTTTTGGTTCCACGCAAAATTCGGATGATTTCTCCATCCAAGGTTGTACGTTGGAGAAAACGGGTCGTTTTTGGTTTTATTGAAAGCATTGATTTGTTCGACGGAATTGGGACACTGATCGGCTATATGATTAGGATCGTTGCATTTATAACACATTGGTTGGGAAGCTTGGTTCGTTTGATTCGATGAGAAAACGTTATCGAATTTTTTATTCATTGCGTCGATCTTAGCTTCCAAAGCAAAAGAAGATCCCGTCGAGTGTGCACTCGATCGTGAGTAGATTGATTTTTCGTTCGAGCGTTCCCATTGGGACCACTTTTCAGCGAGGTTTTCAAGAAATTGCCAAGCATCGTCATGATGTTGGGCAAGAAAATTGCCTTGGCACATTGATTTGAGCATGGTTCGTGAGCTGTTTTCGAGTCCATCATATAAGATTTGGCAAATCGTCCATTTTTCAAAGTTATGGTGTGGACATTTTATCAAAAGCTCTTTGAATCTTTCAAAATATTTTCCAAATGGTTCACCCTTGAATTGATGAAAATTTACAATTTCGTTTCGAATTCTACTTGTTTTTTCTAAGGGGTAGAACTTTTTTAAGAAAGCTTTTACAAATTCTTCCCACGTTTTAAATGAGTTCGAAGGTAAGCTGTACAACCATTTTTCAGCGTAATCCGTAAGAGAAAATGGGATTAATCGAAGTTTGATTCCGTCATCAGAAAGTTGTTGAAGTTTAATGGTTGCGCAAACTTGTTAGAATTTAGTCAAAAAGATGTATGGGTCATCGTGTTCGAAATTGCCAAATTTTGGAAGCGCGGCAATATGGTTCGAATGGATTTCGAAATGGTTACCCGTAGGGGCGGGTAATGTGATGCAAGATGGAATAGAAACTCTATCGGGAAAGATTCTATCCATAAGAGTTCGAGGGGCATTTTCGTTCGCCATTTCGGGAGGGTTGTCTGTTCGAGTTAAACGGTTTGTAGAAGGGTCACGAATCCAAGTATTCGTTGTTGTGTCACGAGTCCAAGTACTCATGCACAAGTGAAAGTCGAGCGGAGAACGAGTTTGGAGAATGAAAGAAGATTTGAAAATGTTTTTTTTTTAAAGGGAAAAATAAAACTATTTACCAAGTGAAGTTTATTTCAAAAGAAAAGTTTGATTTTTGTTTTGTTTTTGAATTTTCAATTTTTTTTTGAAATGATTTTACAAAAAATTTTTAGATTTTTGTTTTTGATTTTTTTTTTAAAATATGCATGAACTAATGCAACTAAATGAATGCAAAGGACTTAATTATTGTTTTCTGTCCTTAGTAGCTCCTAACCCAAAATTGTATAATCACACTTTGTCTTAAATCAACAAAAATATTTCTCAGCCAGTTAACGGACAGGGGTTATCGGTGCACCACGAATCACCGTAGCAATGCAACCGAAGGTTTAAGTACCTTCAGTGGAACAACCAGTATAATATTTACGAATCACCGTAATTTTTATAACTGGTTATTAATCTGCCGTAGCCTAGACCCCAAGAAATAAAATCGTTTAAGTAAAACAATTGTGAAGATACAATTAAGCCCTAAGTGAGCTCGTGACACCCTTAGGTCCAACGTCTAACCTTTATCATTAGTCAAATTCTACGATGAAATGCGTTTGTGGGCTAAGGAAAGGGTGATGAAATCCCTCACCTTATGTGAATTGGGGTATTGCCCTTAGAAAAGAAAAACAAGATGAGATGAATGCAAAGCAGAAATTAAATGTGAAATTACAATGCAACTAAATTACTTGGACATTTTTTTTTGTTATATATAAATGCAAATGCAAGCAACCAACAATGCACTAGAGATGAAAGCACAATACCAGAGCGTGCAGATTATTAGCAAATTTTTTTTTTTTGGCGGCGATTTTAGCAAAGCAAAGCAATTATTTTTCCTTTTGGCAAGCAATTCCTTGTAATTTTCTGCTTTGACAACCTGAAATGAAAAACAAGATATATTCAACAATTTTTATTGTTATTATTTTTTTGTATGTTTATCAAAGATGAAAAACAAAATAAGCGAAAAACAAAACAATTGAAAATAAAATAAATGAAAATGAAAACTTGAACTTGTTTATTTTATTTTATTTTTTGAATTTTTTTTTTTTTGGAGAGGAAATTTAAAATTCAAAACAAGTGAACTACAAAACAAATGAAAGCCCTTGTTTTTAGCAAACCCCTTTTTCTTAAATCAAGTAAGAAACTCAAAACGATTGAAACCAAACTATTATTTTTTTAGAGAAAGAAAAGCAAGAAACTAAAAAAGCAATTACTCTACAAAAACTTAACCAAAACAAAACAAACTCAAAGAATTCTTTTTTTTTTTTACTTCAAGCCCGGCCCACGCTCATATAAACAAACTACTCATTTCCAGATTTTCTCTTATTCGACTAAAATCCACAAATCCTCCAATTCAACTAAAACAAATAAAACGAAGTAACAAATCCTCAAATCAAATTCCGCAATTTCCAAATCAAGATTTCGCTAATATGTTAAGGCGATTGAGGGTGGAAGTTCGATGCCTGTTCAAGATGACGGGTTGAAGGCAGCGAGGTAGGTGAGTGGGGCAGTGAAGGTGTTGATGTCGCTTGGGGGAATTGGGGGTGGTGAGGCGTTTTGCGGTGGTCGTTTGGTGTTGAAGTTCGAAGTTGCAGTTGTCTTCGGTTGGTGGCAATTTGAGGAGTTTGTGGTTGATTTGGGAATGGTGGCGGAGGAGACGCGTTGCAGGTTGAGGAGGAAGCTGCTGAATTGGGGGTCTCGCGTGATGCAGAGGTGGTTGGTGGCTGAGGTAGGTGTGGTAGTTGATTGGAGATTGTCACAGTTTGAATGGATGTGGAGAAGGTAGCCGTGATGGGAGATAATTGTTTGAAACAGGGTGCAGTGTTTTTTGTTTTTTTTTGTTTTGTGGTAGGAAGGATGGAGTGAGTTTTGCTGTAGCTAGTTAAGGCAGAGGAGGATGCGACTGGAAATGTTATGGAATGTTGGGTGTTTGGTGGAAGCAGTAGATTGTGATGAATATGTTGAATGGACTCGTGGTTTTGATGTAGTTGCAGTGAATGGAGGATGCTGCACTAGAGTTGTATAGATGAAGAAGGTGTGCACTGTTTTATTGTATGGTCTTTGGTTGCTTCTATGGTTTGTCTGCAGATGGTATAGGAAATGATTGCAGACTGTTGAAATGAACTGTGAATGTGCAGAAGTCGATGTTGAGCAGTGGGAGATGGTGAGTGAATATGTGCTTGGTTTGTGGTTGTGCGATGGAACAGAGGGTATGTCTGAAGTAGTGGCAACAGAGGGTATGCTTGAGTATGATGGAACTGTGGGCGGTGGTTTTGAAATGCTTGCAAGTGAATATGGAAATGTGAAATGTAGTTTTGTTGGCAACACTGTAGTATGGAGTATGAGGATTTGGGATGGTCAATATATTGCGTTGGTGATGGGTGATGATGAACTGGGAGGATCAGAAACAAGTTGTAACAGAGAATGGTGAAAAGAAAATGTAATGTAACAGTGAAAAGATTTTTGCAAAAGCAATGTAAAATGTGATAGGAGAAGGAATGAAATGAAAGATATTTTTTTTTCTTTTTAATGAAAATGTGTAGTTTTTTTTTTTAGATGCTGCCTTTTGAAAATGTACAAAGCAGAAATGAAATGAAACAAGTGCAAATGCACACAACAAATATGCAGAACACCACTGTGATGCACAAAACAAATAGTGGACACAAATGAGAAAACTAAAGGTGAAAGCCAGACACAAAGATGAAACTAAGAAAACGAAAATGTAACTAATGCAAAGATTTTTTTTTTTAAAAAAAAATGTAAACACTCAAAACAAACACACAACAAAATCACACAAAAATAATTCGAAGAATAGAAAATTGAAATCAAAGCAATTCCCTGGCAACGGCGCCAAAAACTTGTTCGTCGACGGAAATTCTATCGGTTTAGAAAACCGTCGAACGAATTTAAATTAAAAATATAACCGCAAGCGCACGGTGTATGAATGTAGCACGCGGCGAATACGGGTCGACCCACAGGGAATTGATGATTTTTAAAATTCTATTCAATCAAATTATACCAAAGTCGAAGAGGATTTGTTAACTAGAAAAATGAGGCTAACACTAGAAAATGCGATTCAAAAATTATTAGACTAAAGAACAATTTAGAGGCAAATCCACCCTCAAATTTTTGTAAATCAACAAACACATAATTTATGATCTCTAACTTTGATATTAAGTGAAATAATCATTGAATTTATCATAAGTATGGTTTGTTTATGTTATTATTTAACGTAACTCAAACCATCAAACTATAATACAACAATCATACCACTTACAATTCTCATGAAAAAGAAGCCAAAGCAAAAACTATTTTAAGTATGATCTATTTACTATTGTAACTAGTAACATAGATCATCAAATTTTATTTTTACTTTCATTTCATAATCAAAAATTAATTAGCAAATGTTGATGTAAATTGTGTTTATGTTGAATAAGAATAGCTTATTTCCATAAGCAATATAAGCTATCAAACCCACTTGTATAAACTTACATCAAAATTCACATTCACGAAGCATAAACAAAGAGATCATAAATCATAAAAATGTTGAAATTACATAAAGTAGAGAGCTTCATCACCCCTAAATTGAAGGGGTTTAGCTACTCATTTGTGGCATTGAAGCATCACAAGTAAGTTTCAACATTAAAGAAAAGAAAATAGAAAATAAGCAAAGAAAGCAAAAGAGATTAGCTACTAACTACTTGGATAAATGTAAATCTAAGCTATGAACATAAAGAGAAAGAGAGCATATAAATAAACATTAATAATAAAACAAAGAAAAACATGTAGAAAAGAGAGAAGAAAGAGGCTTGGAAGCCATTTTTATTTCATAAAACATTGAGCTTACACTTTGATTTCTTAATTTCCTAAGTAAAATGAAAGAGTAGATGATGATCTTCATGTACATAAGAGAGCTATTTATACATGCATAAAACCCTAATTCTCTTTTTAGGGTGCTTCCCAAAATACCCTTGAGGTGGTGTGGCCTCCAAGTAATCATTAACATTCACTAATACCCCACTTAATATGTACATGAAGCTTTAAGTCCTTTTAGCATGTGCTTAGCTTCTAATTGGAAGTTAGGTAAGTGGGTGGGGTCCTCCATGATCTTGAACTTGAATTATTTCCTCTTCATTCCTTTGTATTTCCTTGTGCATGCATGTATCTTCATATAAGCCTCTTCCATATGCATCCAAATTCCTATAAAAATAATCAAAAAATGTCCAAGTAAAAATTCTTACATTGACATATGCACAAAAATGACCGTTTTGCCCCTGAATGATGATGAAAATATGATGATTTGGAAATAACTGAATTTTGGTTTTAAACATGTTAAAATGCCCAAATATGATGATTATTTAAATAAAAAGAGATAAAATATGGATGTAAATATATGCACAATTACGTGCACATCAATTTACGGGAGCCATATCCTGTCAAAACGAAGGCCCCGATGATTTCTATGGCTTTGACCGCTTTCAGCCGTCAACGGATAGATTAATGCCCAAAAGGACAACCCGAATCTCAATCGGGTCTCGTAAGTTTTTTACCCCTCGTTTTTTCGACACGTGGATTTTTACGGTAAAACGGGATTACCGTGGCCCGACTTCGACTTCCCATCGCTGGAGAGTGGTGCACCATGGTACTGTTCTGTTTCAAATCCATGCACGCATTTCTAAAAGTCTTACGACACTGTTTCGCCATTTCGGATGGATGTTGCACCTTGCACCGTGGATGTTGCACACTGTAGATATCGATTATTCGGACGGCCATAACATCTGGTTCGTTTAGAGTTAAGGGAGCCATAAACTGTCAAAACGAAGGCCTCGATGAGTTCTACGGCTTTGATAGCTTTCAGCCGTCAACGGAAAGATTAATGCCCAAAAAGGAAGTTTTTTACCCTTCGTTTTTTCGACACGTGGATTTTTACGGTAAAATGGGATTACCGTGGCCCGTCTTCGACTTCCCATCGCTTTAGAGTGGTGCACCATGGTACTGTTCCGTTTCAAATCCATGCACGCATTTCTAAAAGTCGTACGGCACTATTTCGCCATTTCGGACGGATGTTGCACCTTGCACCGTGGATGTTGCACCCTGTAGATATCGATTATTCGGACGGCCTTAACTTCTGGTTCCTTTAGAGTTACAAAAGCCATAACCTGTCAAAACGAAGGCCTCGATGAGATCTACGGTTTTGACAGCTTTCAGCCGTCAACGGATAGATTAATGCCTAGAAAGGACAACCCGAATCTCAATCGGGTCTCGTAAGTTTTTTACCCTTCGTTTTTTCGACACGTGGATTTTTACGGTAAAACGAGATTACCGTGGCCCGTCTTCGACTTCCCATCGCTGGAGAGTGGTGCACCATGGTACTGTTCCGTTTCAAATCCATGCACGCATTTCTAAAAGTCGTACGACACTTTTTCGCCATTTCGGACGGATGTTGCACCTTGCACCGTGGATGTTGCACCCTGTAGATATCGATTATTCGGACGGCCATAACTTCTGGCTCGTTTAGAGTTACGGGAGCCATAACCTGTCAAAACGAAGGCCTCGATCACTTCTACGGCTTTGACAGCTTTCAGCCGTCAACGGATAGAATAATGCCCAAAAAGGACAACCCGAATCTCAATCGGGTCTCGTAAGTTTTTTACCCTTCGTTTTTTCGACACATGGATTTTTACGGTAAAACGGGATTACCGTGGCCCGACTTCGACTTCCCATCGCTGGAGAGTGATGTAACATGGTACTGTTCCGTTTCAAATCCATGCACGCATTTCTAAAAGACGTACGGCACTGTTTCGACATTTCGGACGGATGTTGCACCTTGCACCGTTGATGTTGCACCCTGTAGATATCGATTATTCGGACGGCCATAACTTTTGGTTCGTTTAGAGTTAAGGGATCCATATCCTGTCAAAACGAAGGCCTGGATGAGTTCTACGGCTTTGACAGCTTTCACCCGTCAACGGATAGATTAATGCCCAAAAAGGACAACCCGAATCTCAATCGGGTCTCGTAGGTGTTTTACCCTTCGTTTTTCGACACGTGGATTTTTACGGTAAAACGGGATTACGGTGGCTGGTCTTCGATTTACCATCGCTGTAGAGTGGTGCACCATTGTACTGTTCCATTTCAAATCCATGCACGCATTTTAAAAAGCCGTACGACACTGTTTCGCCATTTCGGACGGAAGTTGCACCTTGCACCGTGGATGTTGCACCCTGTAGATATCGATTATTCGGACGGACATAACTTCTGGCTCGTTTAGAGTTACGGTAGCTATAACCTGTCAAAACAAAGGCCTCGATGAGTTCTACGGCTTTGACAGCTTTCAGCCGTCAACGGATAGAATAATACCCAAAAAGGACAACCCGAATCTCAATCGGGTCTCGTAAGTTTTTTACCCTTCGTTTTTTCGACACATGGATTTTTACGGTAAAACGGGATTACCGTGGCTCGTCTTCGACTTCCCATCGTTGGAGAGTGGTTCACCATGGTACTGTTCCATTTCCAATCCATGCACGCATTTCTAAAAGTCGTACGGCACTGTTTCGCCATTTCGGACGGATGTTGCACCTTGCACCGTGGATGTTGCACCCTGTAAATATCGATTATTCAGACGGCCATAACTTCTGGCTCGTTTAGAGTTACGGGAGCCATAACCTGTCAAAACGAAGGCACGATGAGTTCTACGGCTTTGATGGCTTTCAGCCGTCAACCGATAGATTAATGCCCAAAAAGGACAACCCGAATCTCAATCGGGTCTCGTAAGTTTTTTACCCTTCGTTTTTTCGACACGTGGATTTTTATGGTAAAACCGGATTACGGTGGCTGATCTTTGATTTACCATCGCTGGAGAGTGGTGCACCATGGTACTGTTCCGTTTCAAGTCCATGCACGCATTTCTAAAAGTCGTACGGCACTGTTTCGCCATTTCGGACGGATGTTGCACCTTGCACCGTGGATGTTGCACCCTGTAGATATCGATTATTCGGATGGCCATAACTTCTGGCTCCTTTAGAGTTACAAATGCCATAACCTGTCAAAACGAAGGCCTCGATGAGTTCTACGGTTTTGACAGCTTTCAGCCATCAACGGATAGATTAATGCCCAAAAAGGACAACCCGAATCTCATGCGGGTCTCGTAAGTTTTTTACCCTTCGTTTTTTCGACACGTGGATTTTTACGGTAAAACGGGATTACCGTGGCCCGTCTTCGACTTCCCATCGCTGGAGAGTGGTGCACCATGGTACTGTTCCATTTCAAATCCATGCACGCACTTCTAAAAGTCATACGACACTTTTTCGCCATTTCGGACGGATGTTGCACCTTGCACCGTGGATGTTGCACCCTGTAGATATCGATTATTCGGACGGCCATAACTTCTGGCTCGTTTAGAGTTACGGGAGCCATTACCTGTCAAAACGAAGGCCACGATGATTTCTATGGCTTTGACCGCTTTCAGCCGTCAACGGATAGATTAATGCCCAAAAGGACAACCCGAATCTCAATCGGGTCTCGTAAGTTTTTTACCCTTCGTTTTTTCGACACGTGGATTTTTACGGTAAAACGGGATTACCGTGGCCCGTCTTCGACTTTCCATTGCTGGAGAGTGGTGCACCATGGTACTGTTCCGTTTCAAATCCATGCATGCATTTCTAAAAGTCGTACGGCACTGTTTCGCCAATTCGGATGAATGTTGCACCTTGCACCGTGGATGTTGCACCCTGTAGATATCGATTATTCGGACGGCCATAACATTTGCCTCGTTTAGAGTTACGGGAGCCATAACCTGTCAAAACGAAGGCCCCGATGTGTTCTACGGCTTTGACAGCTTTCAGCCGTCAACGGATAGATTAATGGCCAAAAAGGACAACCCGAATCTCAATCGGGTCTCGTAAGTTTTTTACCCTTCGTTTTTTCAACACGTGGATTTTTACGGTAAAACGGGATTACCATGGCTGGTCTTCGATTTACCATCGCTCGAGAGTGGTGCACCATGGTACTGTTCCGTTTCAAATCCATGCACGCATTTATAAAAGTCGTACGACACTGTTTTGCCATTTCGGACGGATGTTGCACCTTGCACCGTGGATGTTGCACCCTGTAGATATCGATTATTCGGACGGCCATAACTTCTGGCTCGTTTAGAGTTACAAAATCCATAACCTGTCAAAAGGAAGGCCTCGACGAGTTCTACGGCTTTGACAGCTTTTAGCCATCAACTGATAGATTAATGCCCAAAAAGGACAACCCGAATCTCAGTCGGGTCTCGTAAATTTTTTACAATTCGTTTTTTCGACACGTGGATTTTTACGGTAAAATGGGATAGCGGTGGTTGGTCTTCGATTTACCATCGCTGGAAAGTGGTGCACCATGGTACTGTTCCGTTTCAAATCCATCCACGCATTTCTAAAAGTTGTACGGCACTGTTTCGCCATTTCGGACGGATGTTGCACCTTGCACCATGGATGTTGCACCCTGTAGATATCGATTATTCGGACGGCCATAACTTCTGGCTCGTTTAGAGTTACAAAAGCCATAACCTATCAAAACGAAGGCCTCGATGAGTTCTACGGCTTTGACAGCTTTCAGCCGTCAACGGATAGATTAATGCCCAAAAAGGACAACCCGAATCTCAATCGGGTCTCGTAAGCTTCTTACCCTTCGTTTTTTCGACACGTGGATTTTTACGGTCGAACGGGATTACCGTGGCCCGTCTTCGACTTCCCATCGCTGGAGAGTGGTGCACCATGGTACTGTTCCGTTTCAAATCCATGCACGCATTTCTAAAAGTCGTACGGCACTGTTTCGCCATTTCGGACGGATGTTGCACCTTGCACCGTGGATGTTGCACCCTGTAGATATCGATTATTCGGACGGCCATAACTTCTAGCTCGTTTAGAGTTATGGGAGCCATAACCTGTCAAAACGAAGGCCTCGATCAGTTCTACGACTTTGACATCTTTCAGCCGTCAATGGATAGATTAATGCCCAAAAAGGACAACCCGAATCTCAATCGGGTCTCGTAAGTTTTTTACCCTTCGTTTTTTCGACACGTGGATTTTTACGGTAAAACTGGATTACCGTGGCCCGTCTTCGACTTCCCATCGCTGGAGAGTGGTGCACCATGGTACTGTTCCGTTTCAAATCCATGCACGCATTTCTAAAAGTCGTACGACACTGTTTCGCCATTTCGGAAGGATGTTGCACCTTGCACTGCGGATGTTGCACCCTGTAGATATCGATTATTCGGACGGCCATAACTAATGGCTCGTTTAGATTTACGGGAGCCATAACTTGTCAAAACGAAGGCCTCGATGATTTCTACGGCTTTGACCGCTTTCAGCCGTCAACGGATAGATTAATGCCCAAAAGGACAACCCGAATCTCAATCGGGTCTCGTAAGTTTTTTACCCCTCGTTTTTTCGACACGTGGATTTTTACGGTAAAACGGGATTACCGTGGCCCGACTTCGACTTCCCATCGCTGGAGAGTGGTGCACCATGGTACTGTTCCGTTTCAAATCCATGCACGCATTTCTAAAAGTCGTACGGCACTGTTTCGCCATTTCGGACGGATATTGCACCTTGCACCGTGGATGTTGCACCCTGTAGATATCGATTATTCGGACGGCCATAACTTCTGGTTCGTTTAGAGTTAAGGGATCCATAACCTGTCAAAACGAAGGCCTCGATGATTTGTACGGCTTTGACAGCTTTCACCCGTCAACGGATAGATTAATGCCCAAAAAGGACAACCCGAATCTCAATCGGGTCTCGTAGGTTTTTTACCCTTCGTTTTTCGACACGTGGATTTTTACGCTAAAACGGGATTACTGAGGCTGGTCTTCGATTTACCATCGCTGGAGAGTGGTGCACCATTGTACTGTTCCGTTTCAAATCCATGCACGCATTTCTAAAAGCCGTACGACACTGTTTCGCCATTTCGGACGGATGTTGCACCTTGCACCATGGATGTTGCACCCTGTAGATATCGATTATTCGGACGGCCATAACTTCTGGCCTGTTTAGAGTTACGAGAGCCAAAACCTGTCAAAATGAAGGCCTCGATGATTTCTACGGCTTTGACAGCTTTCAGCCGTCAACGGATAGAATAATGCCCAAAAAGGACAACCCGAATCTCAATCGGGTCTCATAAGTATTTTACCCTTCGTTTTTTCGACACATGGATTTTTACGGTAAAACAGGATTACCGTGGCCCGTCTTCGACTTCCCATCGCTGGAGAGTGGTGCACCATGGTACCGTTCCATTTCAAATCCATGCACGCATTTCTAAAAGTCGTACGACACTGTTTCGCCATTTCGAACGGATGTTGCACCTTGCACCGTGGATGTTGCACCCTGTAGATATCGATTATTCAGACGGCCATAACTTCTGGCTCGTTTAGAGTTACGGGAGCCATAACCTGTCAAAATGAAGGCCCCGATGAGTTCTACGGCTTTGATGGATTTCAGCCGTCAACGGATAGATTAATACCCAAAAAGGACAACCCGAATCTCAATCGGGTCTCGTAAGTTTTTTACCCTTCGTTTTTTCGACACGTGGATTTTTACGGTAAAACGGGATTACGGTGGCTGGTCTTCGATTTACCATCGCTGGAGAGTGGTTCACCATGGTACTGTTCCATTTCAAGTCCATGCACGCATTTCCAAAAGTCGTACGGCACTGTTTCGCCATTTCGGACGGATGTTGCACCTTGCACCGTGGATGTTGCACCCTGGAGATATCGATTATTCGGACGGCCATAAATTCTGGCTCCTTTAGATTTACAAAAGCCATAACCTGTCAAAACGAAGGTCTCGATGAGTTCTACGGTTTTGACAGCTTTCTGCCGTCAACAGACAGATTAATGCCCAAAAAGGACAACCCGAATCTCAATCGGGTCTCGTAAGTTTTTTACCATTCGTTTTTTCGACACGTGGATTTTTACGGTAAAACGGGATTACCGTGGCCCGTCTTCGACTTTCCATCTCTGGAGAGAGGTGCACCATGGCACTGTTCCATTTCAAATCCATGCACGCATTTCTAAAAGACGTACAACATCGTTTCGCCATTTCGGACGGATGTTGCACCTTGCACCGTGGATGTTGCACCCTGTGGATATCGATTATTCAGACGACCATAACTTCTGGCTCGTTTAGGGTTACGGGAGCCATAACGTGTCAAAACGAAGGCCTCGATGAGTTCTACGGCTTTGACAGCTTTCAGCCGTTAACGGATAGATTAATGCCCAAAAAGGACAACCCGAATCTCAATCGGGTCTCGTAAGTTTTTTACCCTTCGTTTTTTCGACACGTGGATTTTTACGGTAAAATGGAATTACCGTGGCCCGTCTTCGACTTCCCATCGCTGGAGAGTGGTGCACCATGGTACTGTTCCGTTTCAAATCCATGCACGCATTTCTAAAAGTCGTACGGCATTGTTTCGCCATTTCGAACGAATGTTGCACCTTGCACCGAGGATGTTGCACCCTGTAGATATCGATTATTCGGACGGCCGTAACTTCTGGTTCGTTTAGAGTTAAGGGATCCATAACCTGTCAAAACGAAGGCCTCGATAAGTTCTACGGCTTTGACAGCTTTCACCCGTCAACGGATAGATTAATGTCCAAAAAGGACAACCCGAATCTCAATCGGGTCTCGTAGGTTTTTTACCCTTCGTTTTTCGACACGTGGACTTTTACGCTAAAACGTGATTACTGAGGCTGGTCTTCGATTTACCATCGCTGGAGAGTGGTGCACCATTGTACTGTTCCGTTTCAAATCCATGCACGCATTTCTAAAAGCCGTACGACACTGTTTCGCCATTTCGGACGGATGTTGCACCTTGCACCGTGGATGTTGCACCCTGTAGATATCGATTATTCGGACGGCCATAACTTCTGGCTCATTTAGAGTTACGCGAGCCATAACCTGTCAAAACGAAGCCCTCAATGAGTTCTACGGCTTTGATAGCTTTCAGCCGTCAACGGATAGATTAATGCCCAAAAAGGACAACCCGAATCTCAATCGGGTCTCGTAGGTTTTTTACCCTTCGTTTTTCGACACGTGGATTTTTACGCTAAAACGGGATTACTGAGGCTGGTCTTCGATTTACCATCGCTGGAGAGTGGTGCACCATTGTACTGTTCCGTTTCAAATCCATGCACGCATTTCTAAAAGCCGTACGACACTGTTTCGCCATTTCGGACGGATGTTGCACCTTGCACCATGGATGTTGCACCCTGTAGATATCGATTATTCGGACGGCCATAACTTCTGGCTCGTTTAGAGTTACGGGAGCCATAACCTGTCAAAATGAAGGCCTCGATGATTTCTACGGCTTTGACAGCTTTCAGCCGTCAACGGATAGAATAATGCCCAAAAAGGACAACCCGAATCTCAATCGGGTCTCATAAGTTTTTTACCCTTCGTTTTTTCGACACATGGATTTTTACGGTAAAACGGGATTACCGTGGCCCGTCTTCGACTTCCCATCACTGGAGAGTGGTGCACCATGGTACTGTTCCATTTCAAATCCATGCACGCATTTCTAAAAGTCGTACGGCACTGTTTCGCCATTTCGGACGGATATTGCACCTTGCACCGTGGATGTTGCACCATGTAGATATCGATTATTGGGACGGCCATAACTTCTGGTTCGTTTAGAGTTAAGGGATCCTTAACCTGTCAAAACGAAGGCCTCGATGATTTGTACGGCTTTGACAGCTTTCACCCGTCAACGGATAGATTAATGTCCAAAAAGGACAACCCGAATCTCAATCGGGTCTCGTAGGTTTTTTACCCTTCGTTTTTCGACACGTGGATTTTTACGCTAAAACGGGATTACTGAGGCTGGTCTTCGATTTACCATCGCTGGAGAGTGGTGCACCATTGTACTGTTCCGTTTCAAATCCATGCACGCATTTCTAAAAGCCGTACGACACTGTTTCGCCATTTCGGACGGATGTTGCACCTTGCACCGTGGATGTTGCACCCTGTAGATATCGATTATTCGGACGGCCATAACTTCTGGCTCGTTTAGAGTTACGGGAGCCATAACCTGTCAAAATGAAGGCCTCGATGATTTCTACGGCTTTGACAGCTTTCAGCCGTCAACGGATAGAATAATGCCCAAAAAGGACAACCCGAATCTCAATCGGGTCTCATAAGTTATTTACCCTTCGTTTTTTCGACACATGGATTTTTACGGTAAAACGGGATTACCGTGGCCCGTCTTCGACTTCCCATCACTGGAGAGTGGTGCACCATGGTACTGTTCCATTTCAAATCCATGCACGCATTTCTAAAAGTCGTACGGCACTGTTTCGCCATTTCGGACGGATATTGCACCTTGCACCGTGGATGTTGCACCATGTAGATATCGATTATTCGGACGGCCATAACTTCTGGTTCGTTTAGAGTTAAGGGATCCATAACCTGTCAAAACGAAGGCCTCGATGATTTGTACGGCTTTGAAAGCTTTCACCCGTCAACGGATAGATTAATGTCCAAAAAGGACAACCCGAATCTCAATCGGGTCTCGTAGGTTTTTTACCCTTCGTTTTTTCGACACGTGGACTTTTACGCTAAAACGTGATTACTGAGGCTGGTCTTCGATTTACCATCGCTGGAGAGTGGTGCACCATTGTACTGTTCCGTTTCAAATCCATGCACGCATTTCTAAAAGCCGTACGACACTGTTTCGCCATTTCGGACGGATGTTGCACCTTGCACCGTGGATGTTGCACCCTGTAGATATCGATTATTCGGACGGCCATAACTTCTGGCTCATTTAGAGTTACGGGAGCCATAACCTGTCAAAACGAAGCCCTCAATGAGTTCTACGGCTTTGATAGCTTTCAGCCGTCAACGGATAGATTAATGCCCAAAAGGACAACCCGAATCTGAATCGGGTCTCGTAAGTTTTTTGCCCTTCGTTTTTTCGACACGTGGATTTTTACGGTAAAACGGGATTACCGTGGCCTGTCTTCGACTTCCCATCGCTGGAGAGTGGTGCACCAAGTTATTGTTCCGTTTCAAATCCATGCACGCATTTATAAAAGTCGTACGGCACTGTTTAGCCATTACGGACGGATGTTGCACCTTGCACCGTGGATGTTGCACCCTGTAGATATCGATTATTCGGACGGCCATAACTTCTGCCTCGTTTAGAGTTACGGGAGCCATAACCTGTCAAAACGAAGGCCTCGACGAGTTCTACCGCTTTGACGGCTTTCAGCCGTCAACGGATAGATTAATGCCCAAAAAGGACAACCCGAATCTTAATCGGGTCTCGTTAGTTTTTTACCCTTCGTTTTTTCGACACGTGGATTTTTACGGTAAAACGGGATTACGGTGGCTGGTCTATGATTTACCATCGCTCGAGAGTGGTGCACCATGGTACTGTTCCGTTTCAAATCCATCCATGCATTTCTAAAATTCGTACGACACTGTTTCACCATTTCGGACGGATGTTGCACCTTGCACCGTGGATGTTGCACCCTGTAGATATCGATTATTCGGACGGCCATAACTTCTGGCTCGTTTAGAGTTACAAAAGCCATAACCTGTCAAAACGAAGGCCTCGATGAGTTCTACGGCTTTGACAGCTTTCAGCCATTAACGGATAGATTAATGCCCGAAAAGGACAACCCGAATCTCAATCGGGTCTCGTAAGTTTTTTACCCTTCGTTTTTTCGACACGTGGATTTTTACGGTAAAACTGGATTACCGTGGCCCGTCTTCGACTTCCCATCGCTGGAGAGTGGTGCACCATGGTACTGTTCTGTTTCAAATCCATGCACGCATTTCTAAAAGTCGTACGGCACTGTATCGCCATTTCGGAAGGATGTTGCACCTTGCACCGCGGATGTTGCACCCTGTAGATATCGATTATTCGGACGGCCATAACTTATGGCTCGTTTAGATTTACGGGAGCCATAACTTGTCAAAACGAAGGCCTCGATGATTTCTACGGCTTTGACCGCTTTCAGCCGTCAACGGATAGATTAATGCCCAAAAGGACAACCCGAATCTCAATCGGGTCTCGTAAGTTTTTTACCCCTCGTTTTTTCGACACGTGGATTTTTACGGTAAAACGGGATTACCGTGGCCCGACTTCGACTTCCCATCGCGGGAGAGTGGTGCACCATGGTACTGTTCCGTTTCAAATCCATGCACGCATTTCTAAAAGTCGTACGGCACTGTTTCGCCATTTCGGACGGATATTGCACCTTGCACCGTGGATGTTGCACCATGTAGATATCGATTATTCGGACGGCCATAACTTCTGGTTCGTTTAGAGTTAAGGGATCCATAACCTGTCAAAACGAAGGCCTCGATGATTTGTACGGCTTTGACAGCTTTCACCCGTCAACGGATGGATTAATGCCCAAAAAGGACAACCCGAATCTCAATCGGGTCTCGTAGGTTTTTTACCCTTCGTTTTTCGACACGTGGATTTTTACGCTAAAACGGGATTACTGAGGCTGGTCTTCGATTTACCATCGCTGGAGAGTGGTGCACCATTGTACTGTTCCGTTTCAAATCCATGCACGCATTTCTAAAAGCCGTACGACACTGTTTCGCCATTTCGGACGGATGTTGCACCTTGCACCATGGATGTTGCACCCTGTAGATATCGATTATTCGGACGGCCATAACTTCTGGCTCGTTTAGAGTTACGGGAGCCATAACCTGTCAAAATGAAGGCCTCGATGATTTCTACGGCTTTGACAGCTTTCAGCCGTCAACGGATAGAATAATGCCCAAAAAGGACAACCCGAATCTCAATCGGGTCTCATAAGTTTTTTACCCTTCGTTTTTTCGACACATGGATTTTTACGGTAAAACGGGATTACCGTGGCCCGTCTTCGACTTCCCATCACTGGAGAGTGGTGCACCATGGTACTGTTCCATTTCAAATCCATGCACGCATTTCTAAAAGTCGTACGGCACTGTTTCGCCATTTCGGACGGATGTTGCACCTTGCACCGTGGATGTTGCACCCTGTAGATATCGATTATTCAGACGGCCATAACTTCTGGCTCGTTTAGAGTTACGGGAGCCATAACCTGTCAAAATGAAGGCCCCGATGACTTCTACGGCTTTGATGGCTTTCAGCCATCAACGGATAGATTAATACCCAAAAAGGACAACCCGAATCTCAATCGGGTCTCGTAAGTTTTTTACCCTTCGTTTTTTCGACACGTGGATTTTTACGGTAAAACGGGATTACGGTGGCTGGTCTTCGATTTACCATCGCTAGAGAGTGGTTCACCATGGTACTGTTCCATTTCAAGTCCATGCACGCATTTCTAAAAGTCGTACGGCACTGTTTCGCCATTTCGGACGGATGTTGCACCTTGCACCGTGGATGTTGCACCCTGGAGATATCGATTATTCGGACGGCCATAAATTCTGGCTCCTTTAGAGTTACAAAAGCCATAACCTGTCAAAACGAAGGTCTCGATGAGTTCTACGGTTTTGACAGCTTTCAGCCGTCAACAGACAGATTAATGCCCAAAAAGGACAACCCGAATCTCAATCGGGTCTCGTAAGTTTTTTACCATTCGTTTTTTCGACACGTGGATTTTTACGGTAAAACGGGATTACCGTGGCCCGTCTTCGACTTTCCATCTCTGGAGAGAGGTGCGCCATGGCACTGTTCCATTACAAATCCATGCACGCATTTCTAAAAGACGTACAACATCGTTTCGCCATTTCGGACGGATGTTGCACCTTGCACCGTGGATGTTGCACCCTGTGGATATCGATTATTCAGACGACCATAACTTCTGCCTCGTTTAGGGTTACGGGAGCCATAACGTGTCAAAACGAAGGCCTCGATGAGTTCTACGGCTTTGACAGCTTTCAGCCGTCAACGGATAGATTAATGCCCAAAAAGGACAACCCGAATCTCAATCGGGTCTCGTAAGTTTTTTACCCTTCGTTTTTTCGACACGTGGATTTTTACGGTAAAACGGGATTACCGTGGCCCGTCTTCGACTTTCCATCGCTGGAGAGTGGTGCACCATGGTACTGTTCCGTTTCAAATCCATGCACGCATTTCTAAAAGTCGTACGGCATTGTTTCGCCATTTCGAACGAATGTTGCACCTTGCACCGAGGATGTTGCACCCTGTAGATATCGATTATTCGGACGGCCATAACTTCTGGTTCGTTTAGAGTTAAGGGATCCATAACCTGTCAAAACGAAGGCCTCGATGAGTTCAACGGCTTTGACAGCTTTCACCCGTCGACGGATAGATTAATGTCCAAAAAGGACAACCCGAATCTCAATCGGGTCTCGTAGGTTTTTTACCCTTCGTTTTTCGACACGTGGACTTTTACGCTAAAACGTGATTACTGAGGCTGGTCTTCGATTTACCATCGCTGGAGAGTGGTGCACCATTGTACTCTTCCGTTTCAAATCCATGCACGCATTTCTAAAAGTCGTACGACACTGTTTCGCCATTTCGGACGGATGTTGCACCTTGCACCGTGGATGTTGCACCCTGTAGATATCGATTATTCGGACGGCCATAACTTCTGGCTCGTTTAGAGTTACGGGAGCCATAACCTGTCAAAACGAAGCCCTCAATGAGTTCTACGGCTTTGATAGCTTTCAGCCGTCAACGGATAGATTAATGCCCAAAAGGACAACCCGAATCTGAATCGGGTCTCGTAAGTTTTTTGCCCTTCGTTTTTTCGACACGTGGATTTTTACGGTAAAACGGGATTACCGTGGCCTGTCTTCGACTTCCCATCGCTGGAGAGTGGTGCACCATGGCATTGTTCCGTTTCAAATCCATGCACGCATTTATAAAAGTCGTACGGCACTGTTTAGCCATTACGGACGGATGTTGCACCTTGCACCGTGGATGTTGCACCCTGTAGATATCGATTATTCGGACGGCCATAACTTCTGCCTCGTTTAGAGTTACGGGAGCCATAACCTGTCAAAATGAAGGCCCCGACGAGTTCTACCGCTTTGATGGCTTTCAGCCGTCAACGGATAGATTAATGCCCAAAAAGGACAACCCGAATCTCAATCGGGTCTCGTTAGTTTTTTACCCTTCGTTTTTTCGACACGTGGATTTTTACGGTAAAATGGGATTACGGTGGCTGGTCTATGATTTACCATCGCTCGAGAGTGGTGCACCATGGTTTCCGTTTCAAATCCATCCATGCATTTCTAAAATTCGTACGGCACTGTTTCGCCATTTCGGACGGATGTTGCACCTTGCACCGTGGATGTTGCACCCTTTAGATATCGATTATTCGGACGGCCATAACTTCTGGCTCGTTTAGAGTTACAAAAGCCATAACCTGTCAAAACGAAGGCCTCGATGAGTTCTACGGCTTTGACAACTTTCAGCCATTAACGGATAGATTAATGCCCAAAAAGGACAACCCGAATCTCAATCGGGTCTCGTAAGTTTTTTACCCTTCGTTTTTTCGACACGTGGATTTTTACGGTCAAACGGGATTACCGTGGCCCGTCTTCGACTTCCCATCGCTGGAGAGTGGTGCACTATGGTACTATTCCATTTCAAATCCTTGCACGCATTTCTAAAAGTCGTACGACGCTGTTTCGCCATTTCGGACGGATGTTGCTCCTTGCACCGTGGATGTTGCACCCTGTAGATATCGATTATTCGGACTGCCATAACTTCTAGCTCGTTTAGAGTTATGGGAGCCGTAACCTGTCAAAACGAAGGCCTTGATCAGTTCTACGGATTTGACATCTTTCAGCCGTCAACGGATAGATTAATGCCCAAAAAGGACAACCCGAATCTCAATCGGGTCTCGTAAGTTTTTTACCCTTCGTTTTTTCGACACGTGGATTTTTACGGTAAAACGGGATTACCATGGCCCGTCTTCGACTTCCCATCGCTGGAGAGTGGTGCACCATGGTACTGTTCCGTTTCAAATCCATGCATGCATTTCTAAAAGTCGTACGGCACTGTTTCGCAATTTCGGACGGATGTTGCACCGTGCACCGTGGATGTTGCACCCTGTATATATCGATTATTCGGACGGCCATAACTTCTGGCTCGTTTAGAGTTACGTGAGCCATAACCTGTCAAAACGAAGGCCTCGATGAGTTCTACGGCTTTGACAGCTTTCAGCCGTCAACGGGTAGATTAATGCCCAAAAAGGACAACCCGAATCTCAGTCGGGTCTCGTAAGTTTTTTACCCTTCGTTTTTTCGACACGTGGATTTTTACGGTAAAACGGGATTACCGTGGCCCGTCTTCGACTTTCCATCGCTGGAAATTGCTGCACCATGGTACTGTTCCAATTCAAATCCATGCACGCATTTCTAAAAGTCATACGGCACTGTTTCGCCATTTCGGACGGATGTTTCACCTTGCACCGTGGATGTTGCACCTGTAGATATCTATTATTCGGACGGCTTTAACTTCTGACTCGTTTAGAGTTACGGGTGCCATTACTTGTCAAAACGAAGTCCTCGATGAGTTCTATGGCTTTGACAGCTTTCAGCCGTCAACGGATAGATTAATGCCCAAAGAGGACAACCCGAATCTCTATCGGGTCTCGTAAGTTTTTTACCCTTCGTTTTTTCAACACGTGGATTTTTACGGTAAAACGGGATTACGGTGGCCCGTCTTCGACTTCCCATCGCTGGAGAGTGGTGCACCATGGTACTGTTCCGTGTCAAATCCATGCAAGCATTTCTAAAAGTCGTACGGCACTGTTTCGCCATTTCGGACGGATGTTGCACCTTGCACCGTGAATGTTGCACCCTGTAGATATCGATTATTCGGACGGCCATAACTTCTGGCTCGTTTAGATTTACGGGAGCCATCACCTGTCAAAACGAAGGCCTCGATGAGTTCTACAGCTTTGACTGCTTTCAGCCATCAACGGATAGATTAATGCCCAAAGAGGACAACACGAATCTCAGTCGGGCCTCGTAAGTTTTTTACCCTTCGTTTTTTCGACACGTGGATTTTTACGGTAAAATGGGATTACGGTGGCTGGTCTTCGATTTACCATTGCTGGAGAGTGGTGCACCATAATACAGTTACGTTTCAAATCCATGCACGCATTTCTAAAAGTCGTACGGCACTGTTTCGCCATTTCGGACAGAAGTTGCACCTTGCACCGTGGATGTTGCACCCTGTAAATATCGATTATTCGGACGGCCATAACTTCTGGCTCGTTTAGAGTGACAAAAGCCGTAACCTTTCAAAACGAAGGCCTCGATGAGTTCTACGGCTTTGATAGCTTTCAGCCGTCAACGGATAGATTAATGCCCAAAAAGGACAACCCGAATCTCAATCGGGTCTCGTATGTTTTTTACCCTTCGTTTTTTTCGATACGTGGATTTTTATGGTAAAACGGGATTACCGCGGCCCGTCTTCGACTTCCCATCGTTGGAAATTTGTGCACCATGGTACTGTTCCATTTCAAATCCATGCACGCATTTCTAAAAGTTGTACGGCCATGTTTTGCCATTTCGGACGGATGTTGCACCTTGCACCGTGGATGTTGCACCCTATAGATATCGATAATTCGGACGGCCATAACTTCTGGCTCGTTTAGAGTTACGAGAGCCACCTGTCAAAAGGAAGGCCTCGATGAGTTCTACGGCTTTGATAGCTTTCAATCGTCAAAGGATAGATTAATGCCCAAAAAGGACAACCCGAATCTCAATCGGGTCACGTAAGTTTTTTACCCTTCGTTTTTTCGACACGTGGATTTTTACGGTAAAACGGGATTACCGTGGCTTTCCTCGATTTACCATCGCTGGAGAGTGGTGCACAATGGTACTGTTCCGTTTCAAATCCATGCACGCATTTCTAAAAGTCGTACGGCACTGTTTCGCCATTTCGGACGGATGTTGCAATTGCACCGTGGATGTTGCACCCTGTAGATATCGATTATTCGGACGGCCATAACTTCTGGCTCGTTTAGAGTTACGAGAGCCATAACCTGTCAAAACGAACGACTCGATGAGTTTTACGCCTTTGACAGCTTTCAGCCGTCAACGGATAGATTAATGCCCAAAAAGGACAACCCGAATCTCAATCGGGTCTCGTAAGTTTTTTACCCTTCGTTTTTTCGACACGTGGATTTTTACGGTAAAACGGGATTACGGTGGCTGGTCTTCGATTTACCATCGCTCGAGAGTGGTGCACCATGGTACTGTTCCGTTTCAAATCCATGCACGCATTTATAAAAGTCGTACGACACTGTTTCGCCATTTCGGATGGATGTTGCACCTTGCACCGTGGATGTTGCACCCTGTAGATATCGATTATTCGGACGTCCATAACTTCTGGTTCGTTTGGAGTTACAAAAGCCATAACCTGTCAAAATGAAGGCCTCGACGAGTTCTACGGCTTTTATAGCTTTGAGCCGTCAACGGATAGATTAATGCCCAAAAAGGACAACCCGAATCTCAGTCGGGTCTCGTAAATTTTTTACACTTTGTTTTTTCGACACGTGGATTTTTACGGTAAAACGGGATTACGGTGGCTGGTCTTCGATTTACCATCGCTGGAGAGTGGTGCACCATGGTACTATTCCGTTTCAAATCCATCCACGCATTTCTAAAAGTTGTACGACACTGTTTCGCCATTTCGGACGGATGTTGCACCTTGCACCGTGGATGTTGCACCCTGTAGATATCTATTATTCGGACGGCCATAACTTCTGGGTCGTTTAGAGTTACAAAAGCCATAACCTGTCAAAACGAAGGCCTGGATGAGTTCTACGCCTTTGACAGCTTTCAGCCGTCAACGGATAGATTAATGCCGAAAAAGGACAACCCGAATCTCAATCGGGTCTCGTAAGTTTTTTACCCTTCGTTTTTTCGACACGTGGATTTTTACGGTCAAACGGGATTACCGTGGCCCGTCTTCGACTTCCCATCGCTGGAGAGTGGTGTACCATGGTACTGTTCCGTTTAAATCCTTGCACGCATTTCTAAAAGTCGTACGGCACTGTTTCGCCATTTCGGACGGATGTTGCACCTTGCACCGTGGATGTTGCACCCTGTAGATATCGATTATTCGGATGGCCATAACTTCTAGCTCGTTTAGAGTTACGGGAGCCATAACCTGTCAAAACGAAGGCCTCGATGAGTTCTACGGCTTTGACATCTTTCAGCCGTCAACGGATAGATTAATGCCCAAAAAGGACAACCCGAATCTCAATTGGGTCTCGTAAGTTTTTTACCCTTCGTTTTTTCGACACGTGGATTTTTACGGTAAAACGGGATTACCATGGCCCGTCTTCGACTTCCCATCGCTGGAGAGTGGTGCACCATGGAACTGTTCTGTTTCAAATCCATGCACGCATTTCTAAAAGTGTACGGCACTGTTTCGCCATTTCGGACGGATGTTGCACCTTGCACCATGGATGTTGCACACTGTAGATATCGATTATTCGGACGGCCATAACTTCTGGCTCGTTTAGAGTTACGTGAGCCATAACCTGTCAAAACGAAGGCCGAGATGAGTTCTACGGCTATGACAGCTTTCAGCCGTCAACGGATAGATTAATGCCCAAAAAGGACAACCCGAATCCTAGTCGGGTCTCGTAAGTTTTTTACCCTTCGTTTGTTGGACACGTGGATTTTTACGGTAAAACGGGATCACGGTGGCTGGTGTTCGATTTACCATCGCCGGAGAGTGGTGCACCATGGTACTGTTCCGTTTCAAATCCATGCATGCATTTCTAAAAGTCGTACGGCACTGTTTCGCCATTTCGGACGGATGTTGCACCTTGCACCATGGATGTTGCACCCTGTATATATCGATTATTCGGACGGCCATAACTTCTGTCTCGCTTAGAGTTACAAAATCCATAAACTGTCAAAACGAAGTCCTCGATGAGTTCTACGGCTTTGACAGCTTTCAGCCGTTAACAGATAGATTAATGCCCAAAATGGACAACCCGAATCTCAATCGGGTCTCGTAAGTTTTTTACCCTTCGTTTTTTCGACACGTGGATTTTTACGGTAAAACGGGATTACCGTGGCCCGTCTTCGACTTTCCATCGCTGGAAATTGGTGCACCATGGTACTGTTACATTTCAAATCCATGCACGCATTTCTAAAAGTCGTACGGCACTGTTTCGCCATTTCGGACGGATGTTTCACCTTGCACCGTGGATGTTGCACATGTAGATATCGATTATTCGGACGGCCATAACTTCTGACTCGTTTAGAGTTACGGGTGCAATTACCTGTCAAAATGAAGGCCTCGATGAGTTCTACGGCTTTGACAGCTTTCAGCCGTCAACGGATAGATTAATGCCCAAAAAGGACAACCCGAATCTCTATCGGGTCTCGTAAGTTTTTTACCCTTCGTTTTTTCAACACGTGGATTTTTACGGTAAAACGGGATTATGGTGGCCCGTCTTCGACTTCCCATCACTGGAGAGTGGTGCACCATGGTACTGTTCCGTTTCAAATCCATGCAAGCATTACTAAAAGTCGTACGACACTGTTTCGCCATTTCGGACGGATGTTGCACCTTGGACCGTGGATGTTGCACCCTGTAGATATCGATTATTCGGACTGCCATAACTGCCGGCTCGTTTAGAGTTACGGGAGCCATAACCTATCAAAACGAAGGCCTCGATGAGTTCTACAGCTTTGACAGCTTTCGGCCATCAACGGATAGATTAATGCCCAAAAAAGGCAACACGAATCTCAGTCGGGTCTCGTAAGTTTTTTACCCTTCGTTTTTTCGACACGTGGATTTTTACGGTAAAACGGGATTACGGTGGCTGGTCTTCGATTTACCATTGCCGGAGAGTGGTGCACCATGGTACTGTTCCGTTTCAAATCCATGCATATATTTCTAAAAGTCGTACGGCACTGTTTCGCAATTTCGGACGGATGTTGCACCGTGCACCGTGGATGTTGCACCCTGTATATATCGATTATTCGGACGGCCATAACTTCTGGCTCGCTTAGAGTTACAAAAGCCATAACCTGTCAAAACGAAGGCCACGATGAGATCTACGGTTTTGACAGCTTTGAGCCGTCAACGGATAGATTAATGCCCAAAAAGGACAACCCGAATCTCAATCGGGTCTCGTAAGTTTTTTACCCTTCGTTTTTTCAACACGTGGATTTTTACGGTAAAACGGGATTACCGTGGCCCGTCTTCGACTTCCCATCGCTGAAGAGTGGTGAACCATGGTACTGTTCCGTTTCAAATCCATGCTCGCATTTCTAAAAGTCGTACGGCACTGTTTCGCCATTTCGGACGGATGTTTCACCTTGCACCGTGGATGTTGCACCCTGTAGATATCGATTATTCGGACGGCCATAACTTCTGACTCGTTTAGAGTTACGGGTGCCATTACCTATCAAAACGAAGGCCTCGATGAGTTCTACGGCTTTAACAGCTTTCAGCCGTCAACGGATAGATTAATGCCCAAAAAGGACAACCCGAATATCTATCGGGTCTCGTAAGTTTTTTACCCTTCGTTTTTTCGACACGTGGATTTTTACGGTAAAACGGGATTACGGTGGCCCGTCTTCGACTTCCCATCGCTGGATAGTGGTGCACCATGGTACTGTTCCGTTTCAAATCCATGCAAGCATTTCTAAAAGTCGTACGGCACTGTTTCGCTATTTTGGACGGATGTTGCATCTTGCACCGTGGATGTTGCACCCTGTAGATGTCGATTATTCGGACGGCCAAAACTGCTGGCTCGTTTAGAGTTACGGGAGCCATAACCTGTCAAAATGAAGGCCTCGACGAGTTCTACGGCTTTGACAGCTTTCAGCCGTCAACGGATAGATTAATGCCCAAAAAGGACAACACGAATCTCAGCCGTGTCTCGCAAGTTTTTTACCCCTCGTTTTTTCGACACGTGGATTTTTATGGCAAAACGGGATTACGGTGGCTGGTCGTCGATTTACCATCGCTGGAGAGTGGTGCACCATGATACTGTTCCGTTCCAAATCCATGCACGCATATCTAAAAGTCGTACGGCACTGTTTCTCCATTTCGGACGGAAGTTGCACCTTGCACCGTGGATGTTGCACCCTGTAGATATCGATTATTCGGACGGCCATAACTTCTGGCTCGTTTAGAGTTACAAAAGCCATAACCTTTCAAAACGAAGGCCTCGATGAGTTCTACGGCTTTGATAGCTTTCAACCGTCAACGGATAGATTAATGCCCAAAAAGGACAACCCGAATCTCAATCGGGTCTCGTAAGTTTTTACCATTCGTTTTTTCGACACGTGGATTTTTACGGTAAAACGGGATTACCGCGGCCCGTCTTCGACTTCCCATCGCTGGAGATTTGTGCACCATGGTACTGTTCCATTTAAAATCCATGCACGCATTTCTAAAAGTCGTACGGCACTGTTTCGCCATTTCGGACGGATGTTGCACCTTGCACCGTGGATGTTGCACCCTATAATTATCGATAATTCGGACGGCCATAACTTCTTGCTCGTTTAGAGTTACGAGAGCCATAACCTGTCAAAACGAAGGCCTCAATGAGTTCTACGGCTTTGATAGCTTTCAATCGTCAAAGGATAGATTAATGCCCAAAAAGGTCAACCCGAATCTCAATCGGGTCACGTAAGTTTTTTAGCCTTCGTTTTTTCGACACGTGGATTTTTACGGTACCTTGGCTGGTCTTCGATTTACCATCGCTGGAGAGTGGTGCACCATGGTACTGTTCCGTTTCAAATCCATGCACGCATTTCTAAAATTCGTACGGCACTGTTTCGCCATTTCGGACGGATGTTGAACCTTGCACCGTGGATGTTGCACCCTGTAGATATCGATTATTCGGACGGCCATAACTTCTGGCTCGTTTAGAGTTACGAGGGCCATAACCTGTCAAAACGAATGCCTCGATGAGTTTTACGCCTTTGGCAGCTTTCAGCCGTCAACGGATAGATTAATGCCCAAAAAGGACAACCTGAATCTCAATCGGGTCTCGTAAGTTTTTTACCCTTCGTCTTTTGGACACGTGAATTTTTACGGTAAAACAGGATTGCGGTGGCTGGTCTTCGATTTACCATCGCTGGAGAGTGGTGCACCATGGTACTGTTCTGTTTCAAATCCATGCACACATTTCAAAAAGTCGTACGGCACTGTTTCGCTATTTCGGACGGATGTTGCACTTTGCACCGTGGATGTTGCACCCTATAGATATCGATTATTCGGACGGCCATAACTTCTGGCTCACTTAGAGTTACGGGAGCCATAACCTGTCAAAACGAATGCCTTGATGAGTTCTACGGCTTTGACAGCTTTCAGCCGTCAACGGATAGATTAATGCCCAAAAAGGACACCCCGAATCTCAATCGGGTCTCGTAAGTTTTTTACCCTTCGTTTTTTCGACACATGGATTTTTATGGTAAAACGGGATTACCGTGACCCGTCTTCGACTTCCCATCACTGGAGAGTGGTGCACCATGGTACTGTTCCGTTTCAAATCCATGCACGCATTTATAAAAGTCGTACGGCACTATTTTGCCATTTCGGACGGATGTTGCACCTTGCACCGTGGATATTGCACCCTGTAGATATCGATTATTCGGACGGCCATAACTTCTGGCTCGTTAAGAGTTACGGGAGTCATAACCTATCAAAACGAAGACCTAGATGAGTTTTACGGCTTTGACGGCTTTCAGCCGTCAACGGATAGATTAATGCCCAAAAAGGACAACCCGAATCTCAATCGGGTCTCGTAAGTTTTTTACCCTTCATTTTTTCGACACGTGGATTTTTACGGTAAAACGGGATTACGGTGGCTGGTCTTCGATTTACCATCGCTGGAGAGTGGTGCACCTTGTTACTGTTCCTTTTCAAATCCATGCATGCATTTCTATAAGTCGTACGGCAGTGTTTCGCCATTTCGGATGGATGTTGCACCTTGCACCGTGGATGTTGCACCCTGTAGATATAGATTATTCGGACGGCCATAACTTCTTGCTCGTTAAGAGTTACGGGAGCCATAACCTGTCAAAACGAAGGCCTCGATGAGTTTTACGGCTTTGATAGCTTTCAGCCGTCAACGGATAGAGTAATGCCCAAAAAGGACAACCCGAATCTCAATCGAGTCTCTTAAGTTTTTTACCCCTCGTTTTTTCGACACGTGGATTTTTGTGGTAAAACGGGATTACCGTGGTCCGTCTTTGACTTCCCATCGCTGGAGAGTGGTGCACCATGGTACTGTTCCGTTTCAAATCCATGCGCGCATTTCTAAAAGTCGTACGGCACTGTTTTTCCTTTTCAGAAGCATGTTGCACCTTGCACCGTGGATGTTGCACCCTGTAGATATCGATTATTCGGACGACCATAACTTCTGGCTCGTTTAGAGTTACGCGAGCCATAACCTGTCAAAACGAAGGCCTCGATGAGTTTTACGCCTTTGACAGCTTTTGGCCTTCAACGGATAGATTAATGCCAAAAACGTACAACCCGAATCTCAATCAGGTCTCGTAAGTTTTTTACCCTTCGTTTTTTCGACACGTGGATTTTTACGGTAAAACGGGATTACGGTGGCTGGTCTTCGATTTACCATCGCTGGAGAGTGGTGCACCATGGTACTGTTCCATTTCAAATCCATGCACGCATTTCTAAAAGTCGTACGACACTGTTTCGTTATTTCGGACGGATGTTGCACCTTGCACCGTGGATGTTGCACCCTGTAGATATCGATTATTCGGACGGCCATAACTTATGGCTCGTTTAGAGTTACGGGAGCCATAACCTGTCAAAACGAAGGCCTCGATGAGTTCTACGTCTTTGACAGTTTCAGCCGTCAACGGATAGATTAATGCCCAAAAAGGGCAACTCGAATCTCAATCGGGTCTCGTAAGTTTTTTACCCTTCGTTTTTACGACACGTGGATTTTTACGGTAAAACGGGATTACCGTGGCCCGTCTTAGACTTCCCATCGCAAGAGAGTGGTGCACCATGGTACTGTTTCGTTTCAAATCCATGCACGCATTTCTAAAAGTTGTACGACACTGTTTTGCAATTTCGGACGGATGTTGCACCTTGCACCGTAGATGTTGCACCCTGTAGATACCGATTATTCGGACGGCCATAACTTCTGGTTCGTTAAGAGTTACGGGAGCCATAAACTGTCAAAACGAAGGCCTCGGTGAGTTTTACGGCTTTGATAGCTTTCAGCCGTCTATGGATAGATTAATGCCCAAAAAGTACAACCCGAATCTCAATCGGGTCTCGTAAGTTTTTTACCCTTTGTTTTTTCGACACGTGGATTTTTACGGTAAAACGGGATTACGGTCGCTGGTCTTCGATTTACCATCGCTGGAGAGTGTAGCACCATGGTATTGTTCCGTTTCAAATCCATGCATGCATTTCTTAAAGTCGTACGGCACTGTTTCGCTATTTCGGACGGATGTTGCACCTTGCGCCGTGGATGTTGCACCCTGTAGATATCGATAATTCGGACGGCCATAACTTCTGGCTCGTTTAGAGTTACGGGAGCCATAACCTGTCAAAACGAAGGCCTCGATGAGTTCTACGACTTTGACTACTTTCAGCCATCAACGGATAGATTAATGCCCAAAAAGGACAACCCGAATCTCAATCGGGTCTCGTAAGTTTTTTACCCTTCGTTTTTTCGACACGTGGATTTTTACGGTAAAACCGGATTACCATGGCCCATCTTCGACTTCCCATCGCTGGAGAGTGGTGCACCATAGTACTATTCCGTTTCAATTCCATGCACGCATTTCTAAAAGTCGTACGACACTCTTTTGCCTTTTCGGACGGACGTTGCACCTTGCACCGTGGATGTTGCACCCTGTAGATATCGATTATTCGGACGGCCATAACTTCTGGCTCGTTTAGAGTTACGGGAGCCATAACCTGTCAAAACGAAGGCCTCGATGAGTTCTACAGCTTTGACTGCTTTCACCCGTCAACGGATAGATTAATGCCCAAAAAGGACAATTCGAATCTCAATCGGGTCTCGTAAGTTTTTTACCTTTCGTTTTTTCAACACGTGGATTTTTACGGTAAAACGGGATTACGATGGCTGGTCTTCGATTTACCATCGCTGGAGAGTGGTGCACCATGGTACTGTTCCGTTTCAAATCCATGCATGCATTTCTAAAAGTCGTACGGCACTGTTTCGCCATTTCGGACGGATGTTGCACCTTGCACCGTGGATGTTGCACCCTGTAGATATCGATTATTCGGACGGCCATAACTTCTGGCTCGTTAAGAGTTATGGGAGACATAACCTGTCAAAACGAAGGCCTCGATGAGTTTTATGACTTTGATAGCTTTCAGCCGTCAACGGATAGATTAATGCCCAAAAAGGACAACCCGAATCTCAATCGGGTCTCGTAAGTTTTTTACCCTTCGTTGTTTCGACACGTGGATTTTTATGGTAAAACGGGATTACTGTGGCTGGTCTTCGATTTACCATCGCTGGAGAGTGGTGCACCACGGTACTGTTCCATTTCAAATCCATGCACGCATTTCTAAAAGTCGTACGGCACTGTTTCGTTATTTCGGACGGATGTTGCACCTTGCACCGTGGATGTTGCACCCTGTAGATATCGATTATTCGGACGGCCATAACTTCTGGCTCGTTTGGAGTTACGGGAGCCATAACTTGTCAAAACGATGGCCTCGATGAGTTCTACGGCTTTGACAGCTTTCAGCCATCAACGGATAGATTAATGGCCAAAAAGGACAACCCGAATCTCAATCGGGTCTCGTAAGTTTTTTACCCTTCGTTTTTTCTTCACGTGGATTTTTACGGTAAAACGGGATTACCGTGGCCCGTCTTCGACTTCCCATCGCTAGAGAGTGGTGCACCATGGTACTGTTCCGTTTCAAATCCATGCACACATTTCTAAAAGTCGTACGAGACTGTTTTGCCATTTCGGACGGATGTTGCACTTTGCACCGTGGATGTTGCACCCTGTAGATATCGATTATTCGGACGGCCATAACTTCTGGCTCGTTAAGTGTTACGGGTGCCATAACCTGTCAAAAAGAAGGCCTCGATGAGTTTTACGGCTTTGATAGCTTTCAGCCGTCAACGGATATATTAATGCCCAAAAAGTACAACCCGAATCTCAATCGGGTCTCGTAAGCTTTTTACCAATCGTTTTTTCGACACGTGGATTTTTACGGTAAAACGGGATTACGTTGGCTGGTCTTCGATTTACCATCGCTGGAGAGTGTAGCACCATGGTACTGTTCCGTTTCAAATCCATGCACGCATTTCTAAAAGTCGTACGGCACTGTCTTGCTATTTCGGACAGATGTTGCACCTTGCGCCGTGGATGTTGCACCATGTAGATATCGATTATTCGGACGGCCATAACTTATGGCTCATTTAGAGTTACAGGAGCCATAACCTGTCAAAACGTAGGCCTCGATGAGTTCTACGACTTTGACAGCTTTCAGCCATCAACGGATAGATTAATGCCCAAAAAGTACAACCCGAATCTCAATCGGGTCTCGTAAGTTTTTTACCCTTCGTTTTTTCGACACGTGGATTTTTACGGTAAAACGAGATTAGGGTGGCTGGTCTTCGATTTACCATCGCTGGAGAGTGTAGCACCATGGTACTGTTCCGTTTCAAATCCATGCATGCATTTCTAAAAGTCGTACGGCACTGTTTCGCTATTTCGGACGGATGTTGCACCTTGCGCCGTGGATGTTGCACCCTGTAGATATCGATTATTCGGACGGCCATAACTTCTGGCTCGTTTAGAGTTACGGGAGCCATAACCTGTCAAAACAAAGGCATCGATGAGTTCTATGACTTTGACAGCTTTCAGCCATCAACGGATAGATTAATGCCCAAAAAGGACAACCCGAATCTCAACCGGGTCTCGTAAGTTTTTACCCTTCGTTTTTTCGACACGTGGATTTTTATGGTAAAACTGGATTACCATGGCCCGTCTTCGACTTCCCATCGCTGGAGAGTGGTACACCATGGTAATATTCCGTTTCAAATCCATGCACGCATTTCTAAAAGTCGTACGGCACTGTTTCGCCTTTTCGGACGGATGTTGCACCTTGCACCGTGGATGTTGCACCCTGTAGATATCGATTATTCGGACGGCCATAACTTCTGGCTCGTTTAGAGTTACGGGAGCCATAACCTGTCAAAACGAAGGCCTCGATGAGTTCTATGGCTTTGACTGCTTTCACCCGTCAACGGATAGACTAATGCCCAAAAAGGACAACCCGAATCTCAATCGGGTCGCGTAAGTTGTTTACCCTTCGTTTTTTCGACACGTGGATTTTTACGGTAAAACGGGATTACGGTGGCTGGTCTTCGATTTACCATCGCTGGAGAGTGGTGCACCATGGTACTGTTCCATTTCAAATCCATGCATGCATTTCTAAAAGTCGTACGGCACTGTTTCGCCATTTCGGACGGATGTTGCATCTTGCACCGTGGATGTTGCACCCTGTAGATATCGATTATTCGGACGGCCATAACTTCTGGCTCGTTAAGAGTTACGGGAGCCATAACCTGTCAAATCGAAGGCCTCGATGAGTTCTATGGCTTTGACAGCTTTCAGCCGTCAACGGATAGATTAATTCCTAAAAAGGACAAGCCGAATCTCAATCGGGTCTCGTAAGTTTTTTACCCTTCGTTTTTTCGACACGTGGATTTTTACGGTAAAACGGGATTACCATGGCCCGTCTTCGACTTCCCATCACTGGAGAGTGGTGCACCATTGTACTGTTCCGTTTCAAATCCATGCATGCATTTCTAAAAGTCGTACGACACTGTTTCGCCTTTTCGGACGGATGTTGCCCCTTGCACCGTGGATGTTGCACCCTGTAGATACCGATTATTAGGACGGCCATAACTTCTGGCTCGTTTAGAGTTACGGGAGCCATAACCTGTCAAAACGATGGCCTCGATGAGTTCTACGGCTTTGACTGCTTTCACCCGTCAACGGATAGACTAATGCCCAAAAAGGACAACCCGAATCTCAATCGGGTCTCGTAAGTTGTTTACCCTTCGTATTTTCGACACGTGGATTTTTACGGTAAAACGGGATTACGGTGGCTAGTCTTCGATTTACCATCGCTGGAGAGTGGTGCACCATGGTACTGTTCCATTTCAAATCCATGCACGCATTTCTAAAAGTCGTACGACACTGTTTCGTTATTTTGGACGGATGTTGCACCTTGCACCGTGGATGTTGCACCCTGTAGATATCGATTATTCGTACGGCCATAACTTATGGCTCGTTTAGAGTTACGGGAGCCATAACCTGTCAAAACGAAGGCCTCGATGAGTTCTACGTTTTTGACAGTTTCAGCCATCAACGGATAGATTAATGCCCAAAAAGGGCAACTCGAATCTCAATCGGGTCTCGTAAGTTCTTTACCCTTCGTTTTTTCGACACGTGGATTTTTACGGTAAAACGGGATTACCGTGGCCCGTCTTCGACTTCCCATCGCAAGAGAGTGGTGCACCATGGTACTGTTTTGTTTCAAATCAATGCACGCATTTCTAAAAGTTGTACGACACTGTTTTGCAATTTCGGACGGATGTTGCACCTTGCACCGTAGATGTTGCACCCTGTAGATACCGATTATTCGGACGGCCATAACTTTTGGTTCGTTAAGAGTTACGGGAGCCACAAACTGTCAAAACGATGGCCTCGATGAGTTTTACGTCTTTGATAGCTTTCAGCCGTCTACGGATAGATTAATGCCCAAAAAGTACAACCCGAATCTCAATCGGGTCTCGTAAGTTTTTTACCCTTCGTTTTTTCGACACGTGGATTTTTACGGTAAAACGGGATTACGGTGGCTGGTCTTCGATTTACCGTCGCTGGAGAGTGTAGCACCATGGTAGTGTTCCATTTCAAATCCATGCATGCATTTCTAAAAGTCGTACGGCACTGTTTCGCTATTTCGGACGGATGTTGCACCTTGCGCCGTGGATGTTGCACCCTGTAGATATCGATTATTCGGACGGCCATAACTTCTGGCTCGTTTAGAGTTACGGGAGCCATAACCTGTCAAAACGAAGGCCTCGATGAGTTCTACGACTTTGACTGCTTTCAGCCATCAACGGATAGATTAATGCCCAAAAAGGACAACCCGAATCTCAATCGGGTCTCGTAAGTTTTTTACCCTTCTTTTCTTCGACACGTGGATTTTTACGGTAAAACCGGATTACCATGGCCCATCTTCGACTTCCCATCGCTGGAGAGTGGTGCACCATAGTACTATTCCGTTTCAATTCCATGCACGCATTTCTAAAAGTCGTACGGCACTGTTTTGCCTTTTCGGACGGACGTTGCACCTTGCACCGTGGATGTTGCACCCTGTAGATATCGATTATTCGGACGGCCATAACTTCTGGCTCGTTTAGAGTTACGGGAGCCATAACCTGTCAAAACGAAGGCCTCGATGAGTTCTACGGCTTTGACTGCTTTCACCAGTCAACGGATAGATTAATGCCCAAAAAGGACAATTCGAATCTCAATCGGGTCTCGTAAGTTTTTTACCTTTCGTTTTTTCGACACGTGGATTTTTACGGTAAAACGGGATTACGATGGCTGGTCTTCGATTTACCATCGCTGGAGAGTGGTGCACCATGGTACTGTTCCGTTTCAAATCCATGCATGCATTTCTAAAAGTCGTACGGCACTGTTTCGCCATTTCGGACGGATGTTGCACCTTGCACCGTGGATGTTGCACCCTGTAGATATCGATTATTCGGATGGCCATAACTTCTGGTTCGTTAAGAGTTACGGGAGCCATAAACTGTCAAAACGAAGGCCTCGATGAGTTTTACGGCTTTGATAGCTTTCAGCCGTCTACGAATAGATTAATGCCCAAAAAGTACAACCCGAATCTCAATCGGGTCTCGTAAGTTTTTTACCCTTCGTTTTTTCGACACGTGGATTTTTACGGTAAAACGGGATTACGGTGGCTGGTCTTCGATTTACCATCGCTGGAGAGTGTAGCACCATGGTATTGTTCCGTTTCAAATCCATGCATGCATTTCTAAAAGTCGTACGGCACTGTTTCGCTATTTCGGACGGATGTTGCACCTTGCGCCGTGGATGTTGCACCCTGTAGATATCGACTATTCGGACGGCCATAACTTCTGGCTCGTTTAGAGCTACGGGAGCCATAACCTGTCAAAACGAAGGCCTCGATGAGTTCTACGACTTTGACTGCTATCAGCCATCAACGGATATATTAATGGCCAAAAAGGACAACCCGAATCTCAATCGGGTCTCGTAAGTTTTTTACCCTTCGTTTTTTCGACACGTGGATTTTTACGGTAAAACCGGATTACCATGGCCCATCTTCGACTTCCCATCGCTGGAGAGTGGTGCACCATAGTACTATTCCGTTTCAATTCCATGCACGCATTTCTAAAAGTCGTACGGCACTGTTTTGCCTTTTCGGACGGACGTTGCACCTTGCACCGTGGATGTTGCACCCTGTAGACATCGATTATTCGGACGGCCATAACTTCTGGCTTGTTTAGAGTTACGGGAACCATAACCTGTCAAAACGAAGGCCTCGATGAGTTCTACGGCTTTGACTGCGTTCACCCGTCAACAGATAGATTAATGCCCAAAAAGGACAATTCGAATCTCAATCGGGTCTCGTAAGTTTTTTACCTTTCGTTTTTTCGACACGTGGATTTTTACGGTAAAATGGGATTATGATGGCTGGTCTTCGATTTACCATCGCTGGAGAGTGGTGCACCATGGTACTGTTCCGTTTCAAATCCATGCATGCATTTTTAAAAGTCGTACGGCACTGTTTCGCCATTTCGGACGGATGTTGCACCTTGCACCGTGGATGTTGCACCCTGTAGATATCGATTATTCGGACGGCCATAACTTCTGGCTCGTTAAGAGTTATGGGAGACATAACCTGTCAAAACGAAGGCCTCGATGAGTTTTACAACTTTAATAGCTTTCAGCCGTCAACGGATAGATTAATGCCCAAAAAGGACAACCCGAATCTCAATCGGGTCTCGTAAGTTTTTTACCCTTCGTTGTTTCGACACGTGGATTTTTATGGTAAAATGGGATTACTGTGGCTGGTCTTCGATTTACCATCGCTGGAGAGTGGTGCACCACGGTACTGTTCCGTTTCAAATCCATGCACGCATTTCTAAAAGTCGTACGGTGCTGTTTCGTTATTTCGGACGGATGTTGCACCTTGCACCGTGGATGTTGCACCCTGTAGATATCGATTATTCGGACGGCCATAACTTCTGGCTCGTTTAGAATTACGGGAGCCATAACCTGTCAAAACGATGGCCTCGATGAGTTCTACGGCTTTGACAGCTTTCAGCCATCAACGGATAGATTAATGGCCAAAAAGGACAACCCGAATCTCAATCGGGTCTCGTAAGTTTTTTACCCTTCGTTTTTTCGACACGTGGATTTTTACGGTAAAACGGGATTACCGTGGCCCGTCTTCGACTTCCCATCGCTAGAGAGTGGTGCACCATGGTACTGTTCCGTTTCAAATCCATGCACACATTTCTAAAAGTCGTACGACACTGTTTTGCCATTTCGGACGGATGTTGCACCTTGCACCGTGGATGTTGCACCCTGTAGATATCGATTATTCAGACGGCCATAACTTCTGGCTCGTTAAGTGTTACGGGTGCCATAACCTGTCAAAACGAAGGCCTCCATGAGTTTTACGGCTTTGATAGCTTTCAGCCGTCAACGGATATATTAATGCCCAAAAAGTACAACCCGAATCTCAATCGGGTCTCGTAAGCTTTTTACCCTTTGTTTTTTCGACACGTGGATTTTTACGGTAAAACAGGATTACGGTGGCTGGTCTTCGATTTACCATCGCTGGAGAGTGTAGCACCATGGTACTGTTCCATTTCAAATCCATGCACGCATTTCTAAAAGTCGTACGGCACTGTCTTGCTATTTCGGACAGATGTTGCACCTTGCGCCGTGGATGTTGCACCATGTAGATATCGATTATTCGGACGGCCATAACTTATGGCTCATTTAGAGTTACGGGAGCCATAACCTGTCAAAACAAAGGCCTCGATGAGTTCTACGACTTTGACAGCTTTCAGCCATCAACGGATAGATTAATGCCCAAAAAGTACAACCCGAATCTCAATCGGGTCTCGTAAGTTTTTTACCCTTCGTTTTTTCGACACGTGGATTTTTACGGTAAAACGGGATTACGGTGGCTGGTCTTCGATTTACCATCGCTGGAGAGTGTAGCACCATGGTACTGTTCCGTTTCAAATCCATGCATGCATTTCTAAAAGTCGTACGGCACTGTTTCGCTATTTCGGACGGATGTTGCACCTTGCGCCGTGGATGTTGCACCTTGCGCCGTGGATGTTGCACCCTGTAGATATCGATTATTCGGACGGCCATAACTTCTGGCTCGTTTAGAGTTACGGGAGCCATAACCTGTCAAAACGAAGGCCTCGATGAGTTCTACGACTTTGACAGCTTTCAGCCATCAATGGATAGATTAATGCCCAAAAAGGACAACCCGAATCTCAATCGGGTCTCGTAAGTTTTTTACCCTTCTTTTCTTCGACTCGTGGATTTTTACGGTAAAACCGGATTACCATGGCCCATCTTCGACTTCCCATCGCTGGAGAGTGGTGCACCATAGTACTATTCCGTTTCAAATCCATGCAAGCATTTCTAAAAGTCGTACGGCATTGTTTCGCCTTTTCGGACGGATGTTGCACCTTGCACCGTCGATGTTGCACCCTGTAGATATCGATTATTCGGACGGCCATAACTTCTGGCTCGTTTAGAGTTACGGGAGCCATAACCTTTCAAAACGAAGGCCTCGATGAGTTCTACGACTTTGACAGCTTTCAGCCATCAACGGATAGATTAATGCCCAAAAAGGACAACCCGAATCTCAACCGGGTCTCGTAAGTTTTTACCCTTCGTTTTTTCGACACGTGGATTTTTACGGTAAAACTGGATTACCATGGCCCGTCTTCGACTTCCCAACGCTGGAGAGTGGTACACCATGGTACTATTCCGTTTCAAATCCATGCAAGCATTTCTAAAAGTCGTACGGCATTGTTTCGCCATTTCGGACGGATGTTGCACCTTGCACCGTGGATGTTGCACCCTGTAGATATCGATTATTCGGACGGCCATAACTTCTGGCTCGTTTAGAGTTACGGGATCCATAACCTGTCAAAACGAAGGCCTCGATGAGTTCTACGGCTTAGACTGCTTTCACCTGTCAACGGATAGATTAATGCCGAAAAAGGACAATCTGAATCTCAATCGGGTCTCATAAGTTTTTTACCTTTCGTTTTTTCGACACGTGGATTTTTACGGTAAAACGGGATTACGGTGGCTGGTCTTCGATTTACCATCGCTGGAGAGTGGTGCACCATGGTACTGTTCCATTTCAAATCCATGCATGCATTTCTAAAAGTCGTACGGCACTGTTTCGCCATTTCGGACGGATGTTGCACCTTGCACCGTGGATGTTGCACCCTGTAGATATCGATTATTCGGACGGCCATAACTTCTAGCTCGTTAAGAGTTACGGGAGCCATAACCTGTCAAAACGAAGGCCTCGATGAGTTCTACGGCTTTGACAGCTTTCAGCCGTCAACGGATAGATTAATGCCTAAAAAGGACAACCCGAATCTCAATCGGGTCTCGTAAGTTTTTTACCCTTCGTTTTTTCGACACGTGGATTTTTACGGTAAAACGGGATTACCATGGCCCGTCTTCGACTTCCCATCACTGGAGAGTGGTGCACCATTGTACTGTTCCGATTCAAATCCATGCACGCATTTCTAAAAGTCGTACGGCACTGTTTCACCTTTTCGGACGGATGTTGCCCCTTGCTCCGTGGATGTTGCACCCTGTAGATACCGATTATTAGGACGGCCATAACTTCTGGCTCGTTTAGAGTTACGGGAGCCATAACCTGTCAAAACGAAGGCCTTGATGAGTTCTACGGCTTTGACTGCTTTCACTCGTCAACGGATTGACTAATGCCCAAAAAGGACAACCCGAATCTCAATCGGGTCTCGTAAGTTGTTTACACTTCGTTTTTTCGACACGTGGATTTTTACGGTAAAATGGGATTACGGTGGCTGGCCTTCGATTTACCATCGCTGGAGAGTACTGCACCATGGTACTGTTCCGTTTCAAATCCATGTATGCATTTCTAAACGTCGTACGGCACTGTTTCGCCATTTCGGACGGATGTTGCACCTTGCACCGTGGATATTGCACCCTGTAGATATCGATTATTCGAACGGCCATAACTTCTGGCTCGTTAAGAGTTATGGGAGCCATAACTTGTCAAAACGAAGGCCTCGATGAGTTTTACGGCTTTGAAAGCTTTGAGCCGTCAACGGATAGATTAATGCCCAAAAAGGACAACCCGAATCTCAATCGGGTCTCGTAAGTTTTTTACCCTTCATTTTTTCGACACGTGGATTTTTACGGTAAAATGGGATTACGGTGGCTGGTCTTCGATTTACCATCATTGGAGATTGTAGCACCATGGTACTGTTCCGTTTCAAATCCATGCACGCATTTCTAAAAGTCGTACGGCACTGTTTCGCTATTTCGGACGGATGTTGCACCTTGGGCCGTGGATGTTGCACCCTGTAGATATCGATTATTCGGACGGCCATAACTTCTGGCTCATTTAGAGTTACGGGAGCCATAACCTGTCAAAACGAAGGCCTCGATGAGTTCTACGGCTTTGACAGCTTTTAGCCATCAACGGATAGATTAATGCCCAAAAAGGACAACCCGAATCTCAATCGGGTCACGTAAGTTTTTTACCCTTCGTTTTTTCGACACATGGATTTTTACGGTAAAACGGGATTACCATGGCCCGTCTTCGACTTCCCATCTCTGGAGAGTGGTGCACCATGGTACTTTTCCATTTCAAATCCATGCACGCATTTCTAAAAGTCGTACGGCACTGTTTCGCCTTTTTGGACGGATGTTGCACCTTGCACCGTGGATGTTGCACCCTGTAGATATCGATTATTCGGACGGCCATAACTTCTGGCTCGTTTAGAGTTACGGGAGCCATAACCTATCAAAACGAAGGCCTCGATGAGTTCTACGGCTTTGACTGCTTTCACCCGTCAACGGATAGACTAATGCCCAAAAAGGACAACCCGAATCTCTATCGGGTCTCGTAAGTTTTTTACCCTTCGTTTTTTCGACACGTGGATTTTTACGGTAAAACGGGATTACGGTGGCTGGCGTTCGATTTACCATCGCTGGAGAGTGGTGCACCATGGTACTGTTCCGTTTCAAATCCATGCATGCATTTCTAAAAGTCGTACGACACTGTTTCGCCATTTCGGACGGATGTTGCACCTTGCACCGTGGATGTTGCACCCTGTAGATATCGATTATTCGGACGGCCATAACTTCTGGCTCGTTTAGAGTAACGGGAGCCATAACCTGTCAAAACGAAGGCCTCGATGAGTTCTACAGCTTTGACAGCTTTCAGCCGTCAACGGATAGATTAATGCCCAAAAAGGAAAAACCGAATCTCAATCGGGTCTCGTAAGTTTTTTACCCTTCGTTTTTTCGACACACGGATTTTACGGTAAAACCGGATTACCATGGCCCGTCTTCGACTTCCCATCGCTGGAGAGAGGTGCACCATGGTACTATTCCGTTTCAAATCCATTCACGCATTTCTAAAAGTCGTACGGCACTGTTTCGTCTTTTCGGACGGATGTTGCACCTTGCACCGTGGATGTTGCACCCTGTAGATATCGATTATTCGGATGGCCATAACTTCTGGCTCGTTTAGATTTACGGGAGACATAACCTGTCAAAACGAAGGCCTCGATGAGTTCTACGGCTTTGATTGCTTTCACCCGTCAACGGATAGATTAATGCCTAAAAAGTACAATCCGAATCTCAATCTGGTCTCGTAAGTTTTTTACCCTTCGTTTTTTCGACACGTGGATTTTTACGGTAAAACGGGATTAGGGTGGCTGGTCTTTGATTTACCATCGCTGGAGAGTGGTGCACCATGGTACTGTTCCATTTCAAATCCATGCATGCATTTCTATAAGTCGTACGACACTGTTTCGCCATTTCGGACGGATGTGCACCTTGCACCGTGGATGTTGCACCCTGTAGATATCGATTATTCGGACGGCCATAACTTCTGGCTCGTTAAGAGTTACGGGAGCCATAACCTGTCAAAACGAAGGCCTCGATGAGTTTTACGGCTTTGATAGCTTTCATCCGTCAACCGATAGATTAATGCCCAAATAGTACAACCCGAATCTCAATCGGGTCTCGTAAGTTTTTTACCCTTCGTTTTTTCGACACGTGGATTTTTACGGTAAAACGGGATTACGGTGGCTGGTCTTCGATTTACCATCGCTGGAGAGTGTAGCACCATGGTACTGTTCCGTTTCAAATCCATGCACTCATTTCTAAAAGTCGTACGGCACTGTTTCGCTATTTCGGACGGATGTTGCACCTTGCGCCGTGGATGTTGCACCCTGTAGATATCGATTATTCGGACGGCCATAACTTCTGGCTCGTTTGGAGTTACGGGAGCCATAACCTGTCAAAACGAAGGCCTCGATGAGTCCTACGGCTTTGACAGCTTTCAGCCATCAACGGATAGATTAATGCCCAAAAAGGACAATCCCAATCTCAATCGGGTCTCGTAAGTTTTTTACCCTTCGTTTTTTCGACACGTGGATTTTTACGGTAAAACGGGATTACGGTGGCTGGTCTTCGATTTACCATCGCAGGAGAGTGGTGCACCATGGTACTGTTCCGTTTCAAATCCATGGATTCATTTCTTAAAGTCGTACGGCACTATTTCGCTATTTCGGACGGATGTTGCACCTTGGGCCGTGGATGTTGCACCTTGCACCGTGGATGTTGCACCCTGTAGATATCGATTATTCGGACGGCCATAACTTCTGGCTCGTTTAGAGTTACGGGAGCCATAACCTGTCAAAACGAAGGCTTCGATGATTTCTACGGCTTTGACTACTTTCACCCGTCAACGGATAGATTAATGCCCAAAAAGGACAATCCGAATCTCAATCGGGTCTCGTAAGTTTTTTACCCTTCGTTTTTTTGACACGTGGATTTTTACGGTAAAACGGGATTACGGTGGCTGGTCTTCGATTTACCATCGCTGGAGAGTGGTGCACCATGGTACTGTTCCGTTTCAAATCCATGCATGCATTTCTAAAAGTCGTACGAAAGTGTTTCGCCATTTCGGACGGATGTTGCACCTTGCACCGTGGATGTTGCACCCTGTAGATATAGATTATTCGGACGGCCATAACTTCTTGCTCGTTAAGAGTTACGGGAGCCATAACCTGTCAAAACGAAGGCCTCGATGAGTTTTACGCCTTTGATTGCTTTCAGCCGCAACGGATAGATTAATACCCAAAAAGGACAACCCGAATCTCAATCGGGTCTCGTAAGTTTTTTACCCTTCGTTTTTTCGACACGTGGATTTTTACGGTAAAACGGGATTACGGTGGCTGGTCTTCGATTTACCATCGCTGGAGAGTGTAGCACCATGGTACTGTTCCGTTTCAAATCCATGCACGCATTTCTAAAAGTCGTACGCACTGTTTCGCTATTTCGGACGGATGTTGCACCTTGCGCCGTGGATGTTGTACCCTGTAGATATCGAGTATTCGGACGGCCATAACTTCTGGCTCGTTTAGAGTTACGGGAGCCATAACCTGTCAAAACGAAGACCTCGATGATTTCTACGGCTTTGACAGCTTTCAGCCATCAACGGATAGATTAATGCCCAAAAAGGACAACCCGAATCTCAATCGGGTCTCGTAAGTTTTTTAACCTTCGTTTTTCCGACACGTGGATTTTTACGGTAAAACGGGATTACCATGGCCCGTCTTCGACTTCCCATCATTGGAGAGTGGTGCACCATGGTACTGTTCCGTTTCAAATCCATGCACGCATTTTTAAAAGTCGTACGGTACTGTTTCGCCTTTTCGGACGGATGTTGCACCTTGCACCGTGGATGTTGCACCCTGTAGATATCGATTATTCGGACGGCCATAACTTCTGGCTCGTTTAGAGTTATGGGAGACATAACCTGTCAAAACGAAGGCCTCGATGAGTTCTACGGCTCTGACTGCTTTCACCCGTCAACGGATAGACTAATGCCCAAAAAGGACAACCCGAATCTCAATCGGGTCTCGTAAGTTTTTTACCCTTCGTTTTTTCGATACGTGGATTTTAACGGTAAAACGGGATTACGGTGGCTGGCCTTCGATTTACCATCGCTGGAGAGTGGTGCACCATGGTACTGTTCTGTTTCAAATCCATGCATACATTTCTAAAAGTCGTACGACACTGTTTCGCCATTTCGGACGGATGTTGTACCTTGCACCGTGGATGTTGCACCCTATAGATATCGATTATTCGGACGGCCATAACTTCTGGCTCGTTTAGAGTAACGGGAGCCATAACCCGTCAAAACGAAGGCCTCGATGAGTTCTACAGCTTTGACAGCTTTCAGCCGTCAACGGATAGATTAATGGCCAAAAACGACAACCTGAATCTCAATCGGGTCTCGTAAGTTTTTTACCCTTCGTTTTTCGACACATGGATTTTTACGGTAAAACGGGATTACCGTGGCCCGTCTTCGACTTTCCATTGCTGGAGAGTGGTGCACCATGGTACTGTTCCGTTTCAAATCCATGCACGCATTTCTAAAAGTCGTACGACACTGTTTCGCCTTTTCGGACGGATGTTGCACCTTGCACCGTGGATGTTGCACCCTGTAGATATCGATTATTCGGACGGCCATAACTTCTGGCTCGTTTAGAGTTACAGCAGCCATAAACTGTCAAAACGAAGGCCTCGATGAGTTCTACGGATTTGACAGCTTTCACCCGTCAACGGATAGATTAATGCCCAAAAAGGACAACCCGAATCTCAATCGGATCTCGTAAGTTTTTTACCCTTCGTTTTTTCGACACGTGGATTTTTACGGTAAAACGGGATTACGGTGGCTGATCTTCGATTTACCATCGCTGGAGAGTGGTGCACCATGGTAATGTTCCGATTCAAAACCATGCATGCATTTCTGAAAGTCGTACGACACTGTTTTGCCATTTCGGACGGATGTCGCACCTTGCACCGTGGATGTTGCACCCTGTAGATATCGATTATTCGGACGGCCATAACTTCTGGCTCGTTTAGAGTTACGGGAGCCATAACCTGTCAAAACGAACGCCTCGATGAGTTCTACGGTTTTGACAGCTTTCAGCTGTCAACGGATAGATTAATTCCCAAAAAGGACAACCCGAATCTCAGTCGGGTCTCGTAAGTTTTTTACCCTTCGTTTTTTCGACAAGTGGATTTTTACGGTAAAATGGGATTACCGTGGCCCGTCTTCGACTTCCCATCTCTGGAGAGTGGTGCACCATGGCACTGTTCCGTTTCAAATCCATGCACGCATTTCTAAAATTCGTACAACATTGTTTCGCCATTTCGGACGAATGTTGCACCTTGCACCGTGGATGTTGCACCCTGTAGATATCGATTATTCAGACGGCCATAACTTCTGGCTCGTTTAGAGTTACGGGAGCCATAACGTGTCAAAACGAAGGCCTCGATGAGTTCTACGGCTTTGACTGCTTTCAGCCGTCAACGGATAGATTAATGCCCAAAAAGGACAACCCGAATCTCAATCGGGTCTCGTAAGTTTTTTACCCTTCGTTTTTTCGACACGTGGATTTTTACGGTAAAACGGGATTACCGTGGCCTGTCTTCGACTTCCCATCGTTGGAGAGTGGTGCACCATGGTACAGTTCCGTTTCAAATCCATGCATGCATTTCTAAAAGTCGTACGGCACTGTTTTGCCATTTCGGACGGATGTTGCTCCTTGCACCGTGGATGTTGCACCCTGTAGATATCGATTATTCGTACGGCCATAACATCTGGCTCGTTTAGAGTTACGGGAGCCATATCCTGTCAAAACAAAGGCCTCGATGATTTCTACGTCTTTGACAGCCTTCAGCCGTCAACGGATAGATTAATGCCCAAAAAGGACAACCCGAATCTCAATCGGGTCTCCTAAGTTTTTTACCCTTCGTTTTTTCGACACGTGGATTTTTACGGTAAAACGGGATTACCGTGGCCCGTCTTCGACTTCCCATCGCTGGAGAGTGGTGCACCATGGTACTGTTTCGTTTCAAATCCATGCACGCATTTCTAAAAGTCGTACGACACTGTTTCGCCATTCCGGACGGATGTTGCACCTTGCACCGTGGATGTTGCACCCTGTAGATATCGATTATTCCGACGGCCATAACTTCTGGCTCGTTTAGAGTTACGGGAGCCATAACCTGTCAAAACGAAGGCCTCGATGAGTTCTACGGCTTTGACAGCTTTCACCCGTCAACGGATTGATTAATGCCCAAAAAGAACAGCCCGAATCTCAATCGGGTCTCGTAAGTTTTTAACCCTTCGTTTTTTCGACACGTGGATTTTTACGTTAAAACGGGATTACAGTGGCTGGTCTTCGATTTACCATCGCTGGAGAGTGGTGCACCATGGTACTGTTCCGTTTCAAATCCATGCATGCATTTCTAAAAGTCGTACGACACTGTTTTGCCATTTCGGACGGATGTTGCACCTTGCACCGTAGATGTTGCACCCTGTAGATATCGATTATTCGGACGGCCATAACTTCTGGCTCGTTTAGAGTTACGGGAGCCATAACTAGTCAAAACGAAGGCCTCGATGAGTTCTACGGCTTTGATAGCTTTCAGACGTCAACGGATAGAATAATGCCCAAAAAGGACAACCCGAATCTCAATCGGGTCTCGTAAGTTTTTTACCCTTCGTTTTTTCAACACGTGGATTTTCACGGTAAAACGGGATTACCGTGGCCCGTCTTCGACTTCCCATCGCTGAAGAGTGGTGCACCATGGTACTGTTCCATTTCAAATCTATGCACGCATTTCTAAAAGTCGTACGGCACTGTTCGACATTTCGGACGGATGTTGCACCTTGCACCGTGGATGTTGCACCCTGTAGATATCGATTATTCGTACGACCATAACTTATGGCTCGTTTAGAGTTACGGGAGCCATAACCTGTCAAAACAATGGCCCCGACGAGTTCTACGGCTTTGATGGCTTTCAGCCGTCAATGGATAGATTAATGCCCAAAAAGGACAACCCGAATCTCAATCGGGTCTCGTAAGTTTTTTACCCTTCGTTTTTTCGACACGTGGATTTTTACGGTAAAACGGGATTACCGTGTCCCGTCTTCTAATTTCCATCGCTGGAGAGTGGTGCACCATGGTACTGTTCCGTTTCATATCCATGCACGCATTTCTAAAAGTCGTACGGCACTGTTTCGCCATTTCTGACGGATGTTGCACGTTGCTCCGTGGATGTTGCACCCTGTAGATATCGATTATTCGGACGGCCATAACTTCTGCCTCGTTTAGAGTTACGGGAGCCATAACCTGTCAAAACGAAGGCCCCGATGAGTTCTACGGCTTTGACAGCTTTCAGCCGTCAACGGATAGATTAATGCCCAAAAAGGACAACCCGAATCTCAATCGGGTCTCGTAAGTTTTTTACCCTTCGTTTTTTCAACACGTGGATTTTTACGGTAAAACGGGATTACCGTGGCCCGTCTTCGACTTCCCATCGCTGAAGAGTGGTGAACCATGGTACTGTTCCGTTTCAAATCCATGCTCGCATTTCTAAAAGTCGTACGGCACTGTTTCGCCATTTCGGACGGATGTTGCACCTTGCACCGTGGATGTTGCATCCTGTAGATATCGATTATTCGAACGGCCATAACTTCTGGCTTGTTTAGAGTTACGGGAGCCATAACCTGTCAAAACAAAGTCCTCGATGAGTTCTACCGCTTTGACAGCTTTTAGCCGTCAACGGATAGATTAATATCCAAAAAGGACAACCCGAATCTCAATCGGGTCTCGTAAGTTTTTTACCCTTCGTTTTTTCGACACGTGGATTTTTACGGTAAAACGGGATTACCGTGTCCCGTCTTCTAATTTCCATCGCTGGAGAGTGGTGCACCATGGTACTGTTCCGTTTCATATCCATGCACGCATTTCTAAAAGTCGTACGGCACTGTTTCGCCATTTCTGACGGATGTTGCACCTTGCTCCGTGGATGTTGCACCCTGTAGATATCGATTATTCGGACGGCCATAACTTCTGCCTCGTTTAGAGTTACGGGAGCCATAACCTGTCAAAACGAAGGCCCCGATGAGTTCTACGGCTTTGACAGCTTTCAGCCGTCAACGGATAGATTAATGCCCAAAAAGGACAACCCGAATCTCAATCGGATCTCGTAAGTTTTTTACCCTTCGTTTTTTCGACACGTGGATTTTTACACTAAAACGGGAGTACGGTGGATGGTCTTCAATTTACCATCGCTGGAGAGTAGTGCACCATGGTACTGTTCTGTATCAAATCCATGCACGCATTTCTAAAGGTCGTAGGACACTATTTCGCCATTTCGGACGGATGTTGCACCTTGCACCGTGGATGTTGCACCCTGTAGATATCGATTATTCGGACGGCCATAACTTCTGGCTCGTTTAGAGTAACAAAAGCCATAACCCGTCAAAACGAAGGCCTCGATGAGTTCTACGGCTTTGACGGCTTTCAGCCGTCAACGGATAGATTAATGCCCAAAAAGGGCAACCCGAATCAAAGTCGGGTCTCGTAAGTTTTTTACCCTTCGTTTTTTCGACACGTGGATTTTTACGGTAAAACAGGATTACCGTGGCCCATCTTCGACTTCCCATCGCTGGAGAGTGGTGCACCATGGTACTATTCCGTCTCAAATCCATGCACGCATTTCTAAAAGTCGTACGACACTGTTTCGCCATTTCGGACGGATGTTGCACCTTGCACCGTGGATGTTGCACCCTGTAGATATCGATTATTCGGACGGCCATAACTTCTGGCTCATTTAGATTTACGGGAGCCATAACCTGTCAAAACGAAGGCCTCGATGATTTCTACGGCTTTGACAGCTTTCAGCCGTCAACGGATAGATTAATGCCCAAAAAGGACAACCCGAATCTTAATCGGGTCTCGTAAGTTTTTTACCCTTCGTTTTTTCGACACGTGGATTTTTACGGTCAAACGAGATTACCGTGGCCTGTCTTCGACTTCCCATCGCTGGAGAGTGGTGCACCATGGTACTGTTCCATTTCAAATCCATGCATGCATTTGTAAAAGTCGTACGGCACTGTTTCGCCATTTCGGACGGATGTTGCACCTTGCACCGTGGATGTTGCACCCTGTAGATATCGATTATTCGGACGGCCATAACTTCTGGCTCGTTTAGAGTTATGGGAGCCATAACCTGTCAAAATGAAGGCCTCGATCAGTTCTACGGCTTTGACATCTTTCAGCCGTCAACGGATAGATTAATGCCCAAAAAGGACAACCGGAATCTCAATCGGGCCTCGTAAGTTTTTTACCCTTCGTCTTTTCGACACGTGGATTTTTACGATAAAACGGGATTACCGTGGCCCGTCTTCGACTTCCCATCGCTGGAGAGTGGTGCACCATGGTACTGTTCCGTTTCAAATCAATGCACGCATTTCTAAAAGTCGTACGGCACAGTTTCGCCATTTTGGACGGATGTTGCACCTTGCACCGTGGATGTTAAACCCTATAGATATCGATTATTCGGATGGCCATAACTTCTGGCTCGTTTAGAGTTACGGGAGTCATAACCTCTCAAAACGAAGGCCACGATGATTTCTACGGCTATGACAGCTTTCAGCTGTCAGCGGATAGATTAATGCCCAAAAAGGACAACCCGAATCTCAGTCGGGTCTTGTAAGTTTTTTACCCTTCGTTTTTTGGACACGTGGATTTTTACTATAAAACGGGATTACGGTGTCTGGTCTTCGATTTACCATCGCTGGATAGTGGTGCACCATGGTACTGTTCCGTTTCAAATCCATGCACACATTTCTAAAAGTCGTACGACACTATTTCGCCATTTCGGACGGATGTTGCACCTTGCACCGTGGATGTTGCACCCTGTAGATATCGATTATTCGGACGGCCATAACTTCTGGCTCGTTTAGAGTTACAAAAGCCATAACCAGTCAAAAGGAAGGCCTCGATGAGTTCTACGGCTTTGACAGCTTTCAGCCGTCAATGGATAGATTAATGCCCAATAAGGACAACCCGAATCTCAATCGGGTCTCGTAAATTTTTTACCCCTCGTTTTTTCGACACGTGGATTTTTACGGTAAAACGGGATTACCATGGCCCGTCTTCGACTTCCCATCGCTAGAGAGTGGTGCACCATGGTACTGTTCCATTTCAAATCCATGCACGCATTTCTAAAAGTCGTAAGGCACTGTTTCGCCATTTCGGACGGATGTTGCACCTTGCACCGTGGATGTTGCACCCTGTAGATATTGATTATTCGGACGGCCATAACTTATGGCTCGTTTAGAGTTACAAAAGCCATGGGATTACCGTGGCCCGCCTTCGACTTCCCATCGCTGGAGAGTGGTGCACAATGGTATTGTTCCATTTCAAATCCATGCACGCATTTCTAAAAGTCGTACGGCACTGTTTCGCCATTTCGGACGGATGTTGCACCTTGCACTGTGGATGTTGTACCTTGAAGATTTCGATTATTCGGACGGCCATAACTTTTGGCTTATTTAGAGTTAGGGGAGCCATAACCTGTCAAAACGAAGGCCGCGATGAGTTCTACGGCTTTGACGGCTTTCAGCGGTCAACAGATAGATTAATGCCCAAAAACGACAACCCGAATCTCAATCGGGTCTCGTAAGTTTTTAACCTTCGTTTTTTCGACACGTGGATTTTTACGGTAAAACGGGATTACCGTGGCCCGTCTTCGACTTCCCATCGCTGAAGAGTGGTGCACCATGGTACTGTTCCGTTTCAAATCCATGCACGCATTTCTAAAAGTCGTACGGCACTGTTTCGCCATTTCGGACGGATGTTGCCCCTTGCACCGTGGATGTTGCACCCTGTAGATATCGATTATTCGGACGGCCATAACTTCTGCCTCGTTTAGAGTTACAAAAGCCATAACCTGTCAAAACGAAGGCCACGATGAGTTCTACGGCTTTGACAGCTTTCAGCCGTCAACGGATAGATTAATGCCCAAAAAGGACAACCCGAATCTTAGTCGGGTCTCGTAAGTTTTTAACCCTTCGTTTTTTCGACACGTGGATTTTTACGGTAAAACGGGATTACGGTGGCTGGTCTTCGATTTACCATCGCTGGAGAGTGGTGCAAAATGACACTGTTCCGTTTCAAATCCATGCACGCATTTCTAAAAGTCGTACGGCACAGTTTCGCCATTTCGGACGGATGTTGCACCTTGCACCGTGGATGTTGCACCCTGTAGATATCGATTATTCGGACGGCCATAACTTCTGGCTCGTTTAGAGTTACAAAAGCCATAACCTGTCGAAACAAAGGCCTCGATGAGTTCTACGGCTTTGACAGCTTTAAGCGATCAACGGATAGATTAATGCCCAAAAAGGACAACCCGAATCTCAATCGGGTCTCGTAAGTTTTTTACCATTCGTTTTTTCGACACGTGGATTTTTACGGTAAAACGGGATTACCGTGGCCCGTCTTCGACTTCCCATCGCTGGAGAGTGGTGCACTATGGTACTGTTCCATTTCAAACCATGCACGCATTTTTAAAAGTCGTACAGCACTGTTTCCCATTTCGAACGGATGTTGCACCTTGCACCGTGGATGTGGCACCCTGTAGATATCGATTATTCAGACGGCCATAACTTCTGGCTCATTTAGAGTTAGGGGAGCCATAACATGTCAAAACGAAGGCCTCGATGAGTTCTACGGCTTTGACAGCTTTCAGCCGTCAACGGATAGATTAATGCCCAAAAAGGACAACCCGAATCTCAGTCGGGTCTCGTAAGTTTTTTACCCTTCGTTTTTTCGACACGTGGATTTTTGCGGTAAAACGGGATTACCGTGGCCCGTCTTCGACTTCCCATCGTTGGAGAGTGGTGCACCATGGTATTGTTCCGTTTCAAATCCATGCACGCATTTCTAAAAGTCGTACGACACTGTTTCGCCAATTCGGACGGATGTTGCACCATGCACCGTGGATGTTGCACCCTGTAGATATCGATTATTCGGACGGCCATAACTTCTGGCTCATTTAGAGTTAGGGGATCTATAACCTGTCAAAACAAAGGCCTCGATGAGTTCTACGGCTTTGACAGCTTTCAGCCGTCAACGGATAGATTAATGCCCAAAAAGGACAAACCGAATCTCAATCGGGTCTCGTAAGTTTTTTACCCTTCGTTTTTTCGACACGTGGATTTTTACGGTAAAACCGGATTACCATGGCCCGTCTTCGACTTCCCATCGCTGGAGAGAGGTGCACCATGGTACTATTCCGTTTCAAATCTATTCACGCATTTCTAAAAGTCGTACGGCACTGTTTCGCCTTTTCGGACGGATGTTGCACCTTGCACCGTGGACGTTGCACCCTGTAGATACCGATTATTCGGACGGCCATAACTTCTGGCTCGTTTAGAGTTACGGGAGCCATAACCTGTCAAAACGAAGGCCATGATGAGTTCTACGGCTTTGACTGCTTTCACCCGTCAACGGATAGATTAATGCCTAAAAAGGACAATCCGAATATCAATCTGGTCTCGTAAGTTTTTTACCCTTCGTTTTTTCGACACGTGGATTTTTACGGTAAAACGGGATTAGGGTGGCTGGTCTTCGATTTACCATCGCTGGAGAGTGGTGCACCATGGTACTGTTCCGTTTCAAATCCATGCATGCATTTCTATAAGTCGTACGACACTGTTTCGCCATTTCGGACGGATGTGCACCTTGCACCGTGGATGTTGCACCCTGTAGATATCGATTATTCGGACGGCCATAACTTCTGGCTCGTTAAGAGTTACGGGAGCCATAACCTGTCAAAACGAAGGCCTCGATGAGTTTTACGGCTTTGATAGCTTTCAGCCGTCAACGGATAGATTAATGCCCAAAAAGTACAACCCGAATCTCAATCGGGTCTCGTATGTTTTTTACCCTTCGTTCTTTCGACACGTGGATTTTTACGGTAAAACGGGATTACGGTGGCTGGTCTTCGATTTACCATCGCTGGAGAGTGTAGCACCATGGTACTGTTCCGTTTCAAATCCATGCATGCATTTCTAAAAGTCGTACGGCACTGTTTCGCTATTTCGGACGGATGTTGCACCTTGCGCCGTGGATGTTGCACCCTGTAGATATCGATTATTTGGACGGCCATAACTTCTGGCTCGTTTAGAGTTATGGGAGCCATAACCTGTCAAAATGAAGGCCTCGATCAGTTCTACGGCTTTGACATCTTTCAGCCGTCAACGGATAGATTAATGCCCAAAAAGGACAACCGGAATCTCAATCGGGCCTCGTAAGTTTTTTACCCTTCGTCTTTTCGACACGTGGATTTTTACGGTAAAACGGGATTACCGTGGCCCGTCTTCGACTTCCCATCGCTGGAGAGTGGTGCACCATGGTACTGTTCCGTTTCAAATCAATGCACGCATTTCTAAAAGTCGTACGACACTGTTTCGCCATTTCGGACGGATGTTGCACCTTGCACCGTGGATGTTAAACCCTATAGATATCGATTATTCGGATGGCCATAACTTCTGGCTCGTTTAGAGTTACGGGAGTCATAACCTCTCAAAACGAAGACCACGATGATTTCTACGGCTATGACAGCTTTCAGCTGTCAACGGATAGATTAATGCCCAAAAAGGACAACCCGAATCTCAGTCGGGTCTTGTAAGTTTTTTACCCTTCGTTTTATGGACACGTGGATTTTTACTATAAAACGGGATTACGGTGTCTGGTCTTCGATTTACCATCGCTGGATAGTGGTGCACCATGGTACTGTTCCGTTTCAAATCCATGCACACATTTCTAAAAGTCGTACGACATTATTTCGCCATTTCGGACGGATGTTGCACCTTGCACCGTGGATGTTGCACCTTGTAGATATCGATTATTCGGACGGCCATAACTTCTGGCTCGTTTAGAGTTACAAAAGCCATAACCAGTCAAAAGGAAGGCCTCGATGAGTTCTACGGCTTTGACAGCTTTCAGCCGTCAACGGATAGATTAACGCCCAAAAAGGACAACCCGAATCTCAATCGGGTCTCGTAAATTTTTTACCCCTCGTTTTTTCGACACGTGGATTTTTATGGTAAAACGGAATTACCATGGCCCGTCTTCGACTTTCCATCGCTGGAGAGTGGTGCACCATGGTACTGTTCCATTTCAAATCCATGCACGCATTTCTAAAAGTCGTAAGGCACTGTTTCGCCATTTCGGACGGATGTTGCACCTTGCACCGTGGATGTTGCACCCTGTAGATATCGATTATTCGGACGGCCATAACTTATGGCTCGTTTAGAGTTACAAAAGCCATGGGATTACCGTGGCCCGCCTTCGACTTCCCATCGCTGGAGAGTGGTGCACAATGGTATTGTTCCATTTCAAATCCATGCACGCATTTCTAAAAGTCGTACGACACTGTTTCGCCATTTCGGACGGATGTGCACCTTGCACCGTGGATGTTGCACCCTGTAGATATCGATTATTCGGACGGCCATAACTTCTGGCTCGTTAAGAGTTACGGGAGCCATAACCTGTCAAAACGAAGGCCTCGATGAGTTTTACGGCTTTGATAGCTTTCAGCCGTCAACGGATAGATTAATGCCCAAAAAGTACAACCCGAATCTCAATCGGGTCTCGTATGTTTTTACTCTTCGTTCTTTCGACACGTGGATTTTTACGGTAAAACGGGATTACGGTGGCTGGTCTTCGATTTACCATCGCTGGAGAGTGTAGCACCATGGTACTGTTCCGTTTCAAATCCATGCATGCATTTCTAAAAGTCGTACGGCACTGTTTCGCTATTTCGGACGGATGTTGCACCTTGCGCCGTGGATGTTGCACCCTGTAGTTATCGATTATTCGGACGGCCATAACTTCTGGCTCGTTTAGAGTTACGGGAGCCATAACCTGTCAAAATGAAGGCCTCGATGAGTTCTACGGCTTTGACAGCTTTCAGCCATCAACGGATAGATTTTTGCCCAAAAAGGACAATTCGAATCTCAATCGGGTCTCGTAAGTTTTTTACCCTTCGTTTTTTCGACACGTGGATTTTTACGGTAAAACGGGATTACGGTGGCTGGTCTTCGATTTACCATCGCAGGAGAGTGGTGCACCATGGTACTGTTCCGTTTCAAATCCATGCATGCATTTCTAAAAGTCGTACGGCACTGTTTCGCCATTTCGGACGGATGTTGCACCTTGCACCGTGGATGTTGCACCCCGTAGATATCGATTATTCGGACGGCCATAACTTCTGGCTCGTTAAGAGTTACGGGAGCCATAACCTGTCAAAACGAAGGCCTCGATGATTTTATAGCTTTGATAGCTTTCAGCCATCAACGGATAGATTAATACCCAAAAAGTACAACCCGAATCTCAATCGGGTCTCGTAAGTTTTTACCCTTCGTTTTTTCGACACGTGGATTTTTACGGTAAAATGGGATTACGGTGGCTGGTCTTCGATTTACCAGCGCTGGAGAGTGTAGCACCATGGTACTGTTCCGTCTCAAATCCATGCACGCATTTCTAAAATCGTACGGCTCTGTTTCGCTATTTCGGACGGATGTTGCAACTTACGCCGTGGATGTTGCACTCTGTAGATATCGATTATTCGGACGGCCATAACTTCAGGCTCGTTTAGAGGTACGGGAGCCATAACCTGTCAAAACGAAGGCCTCGATGAGTTCTACGGCATTGACAGCTTTCAGCCATCAACGGATAGATTAATGCCCAAAAAGGACAACCCGAATCTCAATCGTGTCTCGTAAGTTTTTTGCCCTTCGTTTTTTCGACACGTGGATTTTTACGGTAAAACGGGATTACCATGGCCCGTCTTCGACTTCCCATCGCTGGAGAGTGGTGCACCATGGTACTATTCCATTTCAAATCCATGCACGCATTTCTAAAAGTCGTACGGCACTGTTTCGTCTTTTCGGACGGATGTTGCACCTTGCACCATGGATGTTGCACCCTGTAGATATGGATTATTCGGACGGCCATAACTTCTGGCTCGTTTAGAGTTACGGGAGCCATAACCTGTCAAAACGAAGGCCTCGATGAGTTCTACGGCTTTGACTACTTTCACCTGTCAACGGATAGATTAATGCCCAAAAAGGTCAATCCGAATCTCAATCGGGTCTCGTAACTTTTTTACCCTTCGTTTTTTCGACACGTGGATTTTTACGGTAAAACGGGATTACGGTGGCTGGTCTTCGATTTACCATCGCTGGAGAGTGGTGCACCTTGTTACTGTTCCGTTTCAAATCCATGCATGCATTTCTAAAAGTCGTACGGCAGTGTTTCGCCATTTCGGACGGATGTTGCACCTTGCACCGTGGATGTTGCACCCTGTAGATATAGATTATTCGGACGGCCATAACTTCTTGCTCGTTAAGAGTTACGGGAGCCATAAACTGTCAAAACGAAGGCCTCGATGAGTTTTACGGCTTTGATAGCTTTCACCCGTCAACGGATAGATTAATGCCCAAAAAGGACAACCCGAATCTCAATCGGGTCTCGTAAGTTTTTTACCCTTCGTTTTTTCGACACGTGGATTTTTATGGTAAAACGGGATTACGGCGGCTGGTCTTCAATTTACCATCGCCGGAGAGTGTACAATCATGGTACTATTCCGTTTCAAATCCATGCACGCATTTCTAAAAGTCGTACGGCACTGTTTCGTTATTACGGACGGATGTTGCACCTTGCGCCGTGGATGTTGTACCCTGTAGATATCGAGTATTCGGACGGCCTTAACTTCTGGCTCGTTTAGAGTTACGGGAGCCATAACCTGTCAAAACGAAGACCTCGATGAGTTCTACGGCTTTGACAGCTTTCAGCCATCAACGGATAGATTAATGCCCAAAAAGGACAACCCTAATCTCAATCGGGTCTCGTAAGTTTTTTATCCTTCGTTTTTTCGACACGTGGATTTTTACGGTAAAACGGGATTACCATGGCCCGTCTTCGACTTCCCATCACTGGAGAGTGGTGCACCATGGTACTGTTCCGTTTCAAATCCATGCACGCATTTCTAAAAGTCGTACGGCACTGTTTCGCCTTTTCGGACGGATGTTGCACCTTGCACCGTGGATGTTGCACCCTGTAGATATCGATTATTCGGACGGCCATAACTTCTGGCTCGTTTAGAGTTATGGGAGCCATAACCTGTCAAAACGAAGGCCTCGATGAGTTCTACGGCTTTGACTGCTTTCACCCGTCAATGGATAAACTAATGTCCAAAAAGGACAACCCGAATCTCAATCGGGTCTCGTAAGTTTTTTACCCTTCGTTTTTTCGACACGTGGATTTTTACGGTAAAATGGGATTACGGTGGCTGGCCTTCGATTTACCATCGCTGGAGAGTGGTGCACCATGGTACTGTTCTGTTTCAAATCCATGCATGCAATTCTAAAAGTCGTACGACACTGTTTCGCCATTTCGGACGGATGTTGCACCTTGCACCGTAGATGTTGCACCCTGTAGATATCGATTATTCGGACGGCCATAACTTCTGGCTCGTTTAGAGTAACAGGAGCCATAACCTGTCAAAACGAAGGCCTCGATGAGTTCTACAGCTTTGACAGCTTTCAGCCGTCAACGGATAGATTAATGCCCAAAAAGGACAACCTGAATCTCAATCGGGTCTCGTAAGTTTTTTACCCTTCGTTTTTTCGACACGTGGATTTTTACGGTAAAACGGGATTACAGTGGCCCGACTTCGACTTCCCATCGCTGGAGAGTGGTGCACCATGGTACTGTTCCGTTTCAAATCCATGCACGCATTTTTAAAAGTCGTACGACACTGTTTCGCCTTTTCGGACGGATGTTGCACCTTGCACCGTGGATGTTGCACCCTGTAGATATCGATTATTCGGACGGCCATAACTTCTGGATCGTTTAGAGTTACGGGAGCTATAACCTGTCAAAACGAAGGCCTCGATGAGTTCTACGGCTTTGACAGTTTCACCCGTCAAAAGATAGATTAATGCCCAAAAAGGACAACCCGAATCTCAATCGGATCTCGTAAGTTTTTTACCCTTCGTTTTTTCGACACGTGGATTTTTACGGTAAAACGGGATTACGGTGGCCCGTCTTCGATTTACCATCGCTGTAGAGTGGTGCACCATGGTAATGTTCCATTTCAAAACCATGCATGCATTTCTAAAAGTCGTACGACACTGTTTTGCCATTTCGGACGGATGTTGCACCTTGCACCGTGGATGTTGCACCCTGTAGATATCGATTATTCGGACGGCCATAACTTCTGGCTCGTTTAGAGTTACGGGAGCCATAACCTGTCAAAACGAAGGCCCCGACGAGTTCTATGGCTTTGATGGCTTTCAGTCGTCAACGGATAGATTAATGCCCAAAAAGGACAACCCGAATCTCAATCGGGTCTCGTAAGTTTTTTACCCTTCGTTTTTTCGACACGTGGATTTTTACGGTAAAACGGGATTACCGTGTCTCGTCTTCGACTTCCCATCGCTGGAGAGTGGTGCACCATGGTACTGTTCCATTTCAAATCCATGCACGCGTTTCTAAAAGTCGTACGGCACTGTTTCGCCATTTCGGACGGATGTTGCACCTTGCACCGTGGATGTTGCACCCTGTTGATATCGATTATTCCGACGGCAATAACTTCTGGCTCGTTTAGAGTTACGAGAGCCATAACCTGTCAAAACGAAGGCCCCGATGAGTTCTACGGCTTTGACGGCTTTCAGCCATCAACGGATAGATTAATGCCCAAAAAGGACAACCCGAATCTCAATCGGGTCTCGTAAGTTTTTTACCCTTCGTTTTTTCGACACGTGGATTTTTACGGTAAAACGGGATTACGGTGGCTGGCCTTCGATTTACCATCGCTGGAGAGTGGTGCACCATGGTACTGTTCCGTTTCAAATCCATGCACGCATTTCTAAAAGTCGTACGGCACTGTTCGCCATTTCAGACGGATGTTGCACATTGCACCGTGGATGTTGCACCCTGTAGATATCGATTATTCGGACGGCCATAACTTCTGGCTCGTTTAGAGTAACAAAAGCCATAACCCGTCAAAACGAAGGCCTCGATGAGTTCTACGGCTTTGACAGCTTTCATCCGTCAACGGATAGAATAAATCCCAAAAAGGACAACCCGAATCTCAATCGGGTCTCGTAAGTTTTTTACCCTTCGTTTTTTCGACAAGTGGATTTTTACGGTAAAACGGGATTACCGTGGCCCATCTTCGACTTCCCATCTCTGGAGAGTGGTGCACCATGGCACTGTTCCGTTTCAAATCCATGCACGCATTTCTAAAAATCGTACAACATTGTTTCGCCATTTCGGACGGATGTTGCACCTTGCACCGTGGATGTTGCACCCTGTAGATATCGATTATTCAGACGACCATAACTTCTGGCGCGATTAGAGTTATGGGAGCCATAACGTGTCAAAACGAAGGCCTCGATGAGTTCTACGGCTTTGACTACTTTCAGCCGTCAACGGATAGATTAATGCCCAAAAAGGACAACCCGAATCTCAATCGGGTCTCGTAAGTTTTTTACCCTTCGTTTTTTCGACACGTGGATTTTTACAGTAAAACAGGATTACCATGGCCCGGCTTTGACTTCCCATCGCTGGAGAGTGGTGCACCATGGTACAGTTCCATTTCAAATCCATGCATGCATTTCTAAAAGTCGTACGGCACTGTTTCGCCATTTCGGACGGATGTTGCACCTTGCACCGTGGATGTTGCACCCTGTAGATATCGATTATTCGTACGGCCATAACTTCTGGCTCGTTTAGAGTTACGGGAGCCATAACCTGTCAAAACAAAGGCCTCGATGATTTCTATGTCTTTGACAGCCTTCAGCCGTCAACGGATAGATTAATGCCCAAAAAGGACAACCCGAATCTCAATCGGGTCTCCTAAGTTTTTTACCCTTCGTTTTTTCGACACGTGGATTTTTACGGTAAAACGGGATTACCGTGGCCCGTCTTCGACTTCCCATCACTGGAGAGTAGTGCACCATGGTACTGTTTCGTTTCAAATCCATGCACGCATTTCTAAAAGTCGTACGACACTATTTCGCCTTTTCGGACGGATGTTGCACCTTGCACCGTGGATGTTGCACCCTGTAGATATCGATTATTCGGACGGCCATAACTTCTGGCTCGTTTAGAGTTACTGGAGCCATAACCTGTCAAAACGATGGCCTCGATGAGTTCTACGGCTTTGACAGCTTTCACCCGTCAACGGATAGATTAATGCCCAAAAAGGACAACCCGAATCTCAATCGGGTCTCGTAAGTTTTTTACCCTTCGTTTTTTCGACACGTGGATTTTTACGTTAAAACGGGATTACAGTGGCTGGTCTTCAATTTACCATCGCTGGAGAGTGGTGCACCATGGTACTGTTCCATTTCAAATCCATGCATGCATTTCTAAAAGTCGTACGACACTGTTTTGCCATTTCGGACGGATGTTGCACCTTGCACCGTGGATGTTGCACCCTGTAGATATCGATTATTCGGACGGCCATAACTTCTGGCTCGTTTAGAGTTACGGGAGCCATAACCAGTCAAAACGAAGGCCTCGATGAGTTCTACGGCTTTGATAGCTTTCATCCGTCAACGGATAGAATAATGCCCAAAAAGGACAACCCGAATCTCAATCGGGTCTCGTAGGTTTTTTACCCTTCGTTTTTTCAACACGTGGATTTTTACGGTAAAACGGGATTACCGTGGCCCGTCTTCGACTTCCCATCGCTGGAGAGTGGTGCACCATGGTACTGTTCCATTTCAAATCCATGCACGCGTTTCTAAAAGTCGTACGGCACTGTTTCGCCATTTCGGACGGATGTTGCACCTTGCACCGTGGATGTTGCACCCTGTAGATATCGATTATTCCGACGGCAATAACTTCTGGCTCGTTTAGAGTTACGGGAGCAATAACCTGTCAAAACGAAGGCCCCGATGAGTTCTACGGCTTTGACGGCTTTCAGCCGTCAACGGATAGATTAATGCCCAAAAAGGACAACCCGAATCTCAATCGGGTCTCGTAAGTTTTTTACCCTTCGTTTTTTCGACACGTGGATTTTTACGGTAAAACGGGATTACGGTGGCTGGCCTTCGATTTACCATCGCTGGAGAGTGGTGCACCATGGTACTGTTCCGTTTCAAATCCATGCACGCATTTCTAAAAGTCGTACGACACTGTTTTGCCATTTCAGATGGATGTTGCACCTTGCACCGTGGATGTTGCACCCTGTAGATATCGATTATTCGGACGGCCATAACTTCTGGCTCGTGTAGAGTAACAAAAGCCATAAACCGTCAAAACGAAGGCCTCGATGAGTTCTACGGCTTTGACAGCTTTTAGCCGTCAACGGATAGATTAATGCCTAAAAAGGACAACCCGAATCTCAATCGGGTCTCGTAAGTTTTTTACCCTTCATTTTTTCGACACGTGGATTTGTACATTAAAACGGGAGTACGGTGGATGGTCTTCGATTTACCATCGCTGGAGAGTAGTGAACCATGGTACTGTTCCGTTTCAAATCCATGCACGCATTTCTAAAGGTCGTACGACACTATTTCGCCATTTCGGACGGATGTTGCACCTTGCACCGTGATGTTGCACCCTGTAGATATCGATTATTCGGACGACCATAACTTCTGGCTCGTTTAGAGTAACAAAAGCCATAACCTGTCAAAACGAAGGCCTCGATGAGTTCTACGGCTTTGACAGCTTTCAGCCGTCAACGGATAGATTAATGCCCAAAAAGGACAACCCGAATCAAAGTCGGGTCTCGTAAGTTTTTTACCCTTCGTTTTTTCGACACGTGGATTTTTACGGTAAAACGGGATTACGGTGGCTGGTCTTCGATTTACCATCGCTGGAGCGTGGTGCACCATGGTACTGTTCCGTTTCAAATCCATGCACGCATTTCTAAAAGTCATACGACACTGTTTCGCCATTTCGGACGGATGTTGCACCTTGCACCGCGGATGTTGCACCCTGTAGAAATCGATTATTCGGGCGGCCATAACTTCTGGCCCGTTTAGAGTTACCAAAGCAATAACCTGTAAAAACGAAGGCCTCGATGAGTTCTACGGCTTTGATAGCTTTAAGCCGTCAACGGATAGATTAATGCCCAAAAAGGACAACCCGAATCTCAATCGGGTCTCGTAAGTTTTTTACCCTTCGTTTTTTCGACACGTGGATTTTTACGGTAAAACGGTATTACCGTGGCCCGTCTTCGACTTTCCATCGCTGGAGAGTGGTGCACCATGGTACTGTTTCATTTCAAATCCATGCACGCATTTCTAAAATTCGTACGACGCTGTTTTTTCATTTCGGACGGATGTTGCACCTTGCACCGTGGATGTTGCGCCCTGTAGATATCGATTATTCGGACGGCCATAACTTCTGGCTCATTTAGAGTTAGGGGAGCCATAACCTGTCAAAATAAGGGCCTCGATGAGTTCTACAGCTTTGACAGCTTTCAGCCGTAAAAGGATAGATTAATTCCCAAAAAGGACAACCCGAATCTCAATCGGGTCTCGTAAGTTTTTTACCCTTCGTTTTTTCGACACGTGGATTTTTAAGGTAAAACTGGATTACCGTGGCCCGTCTTCGACTTCCCATCGCTGGAGAGTGGTGCACCATGGTACTGTTCCATTTCAAATCCATGCACACATTTCTAAAAGTCGTACGGCACTATTTCGCCATTTCGGATGGATGTTGCACCTTGCACCGTGGATGTTGCACCCTATAGATATCGATTATTCGGACGACCATAACTTCTGGCTCGTTTAGAGTTACAAAATCCATAACCTGTCAAAACGAAGGCCACGATGAGTTCTACGGCTTTGATAGCTTTCAGCCGTCAACGGATAGATTAATGCCCAAAAAGGACAACCTGAATCTCTATCGGGTCTCATAAATTTTTTACCCCTCGTTTTTTCGACACGTGGATTTTTACGGTAAAACGGGATTACCGTGGCCCGTCTTCGACTTCCCATCATTGGAGAGCGGTGCACCATGGTATTATTCCGTTTCAAATCCATGCACGCATTTCTAAAAGTCGTACGGCACTGTTTCGCCATTTCGGACGGATGTTGCACCTTGCACCGTGGATGTTGCACCCTGTAGATATCGATTATTCGGATGGCCATAACTTCTGGCTCATTTAGAGTTAGGCGATCCATAACCTGTCAAAACAAAGGCCTCGATGAGTTCTACGGCTTTGACAGCTTTCAGCCGTCAACGGATAGATTAATGCCTAAAAAGGACAACCTGAATCTCAATCGGGTCTCGTAAGTTCTTTACCCTTCGTTTTTTCGACACGTGGATTTTTACGGTAAAACGGGATTACCGTGGCCCGTCTTTGACTTCCCAACGCTGGAGAGTGGTGCACCAGGGTAATGTTCCATTTCAAATCCATGCACGCATTTCTAAAGGTCGTACGACACTGTTTCGCCATTTCGGACGGATGTTGCACCTTGCACCGTGGATGTTGCACCCTGTAGATATCGATTATTCGGACGGCCATAACTTCTGGCTCGTTTAGAGTTACAAAAGCCATAACCTGTCAAAACGAAGGACTCGATGAATTCTACGGCTTTGACAGCTTTCAGCCGTCAACGGATAGATTAATGCCCAAAAAGGACAACCCGAATCTCACTCGGGTCTCGTAAGTTTTTTACCCTTCGTTTTTTTGACACGTGGATTTTTACGGTAAAACGGGATTACGGTGGCTGGTCTTCGATTTACCATCGCTAGAGAGTGGTGCACCATGATACTGTTCCATTTCAAATCCATGCACGCATTTCTAAAAGTCGTACGGTACTGTTTCGCCATTTCGGACGGATGTTGCACCTTGCACCGTGGACGTTGCACCCTGTAGATATCGATTATTCGGACGGCCATAACTTCTGGCTCGTTTAGAGTTACAAAAGCCATAACCTGTCAAAACGAAGGCCTCGATAAGTTCTACGGCTTTGATAGCTTTAAGCCGTCAACGGATAGATTAATGCCCAAAAAGGATAACCCGTATCTCAATCGCGTCTCGTAAGTTTTTTACCATTCGTTTTTTCGACATGTGGATTTTTTCGGTAAAATGGGATTACCTTGGCCCGTCTTCGACTTCCCATCGCTGGAGAGTGGTGCACCATGGTATTGTTCCATTTCAAATCCATGCACGCATTTCTAAAAGTCGTACGACACTGTTTCGCCATTTCGGACGGATGTTGCACCTTGCACCGTGGATGTTGCACCTTGAAGATTTCGATTATTCGGACGGCCATAACTTTTGGCTTATTTAGAGTTAGGGGAGCCATAACCTGTCAAAACGAAGGCCTCGATGAGTTCTACGGCTTTGACAGCTTTCAGCTGTCAACGGATAGATTAATGCCCAAAAACGACAACCCGAATCTCAATCGGGTCTCGTAAGTTTTTAACCTTCGTTTTTTCGACATGTGGATTTTTACGGTAAAACGGGATTACCGTGGCCCGTCTTCGACTTCCCATCACTGAAGAGTGGTGCACCATGGTACTGTTCCGTTTCAAATCCATGCACGCATTTCTAAAAGTCGTACGGCACTGTTTCGCCATTTCGGATGGATGTTGCACCTTGCACCGCGGATGTTGCACCCTGTAGATATCGATTATTCAGACGGTCATAACTTCTGGCTCGTTTAGAGTAACAAAAGCCATAACCTATCAAAACGAAGGCCTCGATGACTTCTACGGCTTTGACAGCTTTCAGCCGTCAACGGATAGATTAATGACCAAAAAGGACAAGCCGAATCTTAGTTGGGTCTCGTAAGTTTTTAACCCTTCGTTTTTTCGACACGTGGATTTTTACGGTAAAACGGGATTACGGTGGCTGGTCTTCGATTTACCATCGCTAGAGAGTGGTGCACCATGATACTGTTCCGTTTCAAATCCATGCACGCATTTCTAAAAGTCGTACGGCACAGTTTCGCCATTTCGGACGGATGTTGCACCTTGCACCGTGGATGTTGCACCCTATAGATATCGATTATTCGGACGGCCATAACTTCTGGCTCGTTTAGAGTTACAAAAGCCATAACCTGTCGAAACGAAGGCCTCGATGAGTTCTACGGCTTTGACAGCTTTAATCCATCAACGGATAGATTAATGCCCTAAAAGGACAACCCGAATCTCAATCGGGTCTCGTAAGTTTTTTACCATTCGTTTTTTCGACATGTGGAGTTTTACGGTAAAACGGGATTACCGTGGCCCGTCTTCGACTTCCCATCGCCGGAGAGTGGTGCACTATGGTACTGTTCCATTTCAAATCCATGTACGCATTTTTAAAAGTCGTACGACACAGTTTCGCCATTTTGAACGGATGTTGCACCTTGCACCGTGGATGTTGCACCCTGTAGATATCGATTATTCGGACGGCCATAACTTCTGGCTCATTTAGAGTTAGGGGAGCCATAACCTGTCAAAACGAAGGCCTCGATGATTTCTACGGCTTTGACAACTTTCAGCCGTCAACGGAGAGATTAATGCCTAAAAAGGACAACCCGAATCTCAATCGGGTCTCGTAAGTTTTTTACCCTTCATTTTTTCGACACGTGGATTTTTGCGGTAAAACGGGATTACCGTGGCCCGTCTTCGACTTCCCATCGCTGGAGAGTGGTGCACCTTGGTACCGTTCCATTTCAAATCCATGCACGCATTTCTAAAAGTCGTACGGCACTGTTTCGCCATTTCGGATGGATGTTGCACCTTGCACCGTGGATGTTGCACCCTATAGATATCGATTATTTGGACGACCAAAACTTCTGGCTCGTTTAGAGTTACAAAATCCATAACCTGTCAAAACGAAGGCATCGATGAGTTCTACGGCTTTGACAGCTTTCAGCCATCCATGGATAGATTAATGCCCAAAAAGGACAACCCGAATCTCAATCGGGTCTCGTAAATTTTTTACCCCTCGTTTTTTCGACACGTGGATTTTTACTTTAAAACGGGATTACCGTGGCCCGTCTCCGACTTCCCATTGCTGGAGAGTGGTGCACCATGGTATTGTTCCGTTTCAAATCCATGCACGCATTTCTAAAAGTCGTACGGCACTGTTTAGCCATTTCGGACGGATGTTGCACCTTGCACCGTGGATGTTGCACCCTGTAGATATCGATTATTCGGACGGCCATAACTTCTGGCTCATTTAGAGTTAGGGGATCTATAACCTGTCAAAACAAAGGCCTCGATGAGTTCTACGGCTTTGACAGCTTTCAGCCGTCAACGGGTAGATTAATGCCCAAAAAGGACAACCCGAATCTCAATCGGGTCTCGTAAGTTTTTTACCTTTCGTTTTTTCGACATGTGGATTTTTACGGTAAAACGTGATTACCGTTGCCCGTCTTCGACTTCCCAACGCTGGAGAGTGGTGCACCATGGTAATGTTCCATTTCAAATCCATGCACGCATTTCTAAAAGTCGTACGGCACTGTTTCGCCATTTCGGACGGATGTTGCACCTTGCACCGTGGATGTTGCACCCTGTAGATATCGATTATTCCGACGGCCATAACTTCTGGCTCGTTTAGAGTTACAAAAGCCATAACCTATAAAAATGAAGGCCTCGATGAATTCTACGGCTTTGACAGCTTTCAGCCGTCAACGGATAGATTAATGCCCAAAAAGGGCAACCCGAATCTCAGTCGGGTCTCGTAAGTTTTTTACCCTTCGTTTTTTCGACACGTGGATTTTTACGGTAAAACGGGATTACGGTGGCTGGTCTACGATTTACCATCGCTGGAGAGTGGTGCACCACGATACTATTACGTTTCAAATCCATGCACGCATTTCTAAAAGTCGTACGGTACTGTTTCGCCATTTCGGACGGATGTTGCACCTTGCACCGTGGATGTTGCACCCTGTAGATATCGATTATTCGGACGGCCATAACTTCTGGCTCGTTTAGAGTTACAAAGGCCATAACCTGTCAAAACGAAGGCATCGATGAGTTCTGCGGCTTTGACAGCTTTAAGCCGTCAACGGATAGATTAATGCCCAAAAAGGACAACCCGAATCTCAATCGGGTCTCGTAAGTTTTTTACCATTCGTTTTTCGACACGTGGATTTTTACGGTAAAATGGGATTACCGTGGCCCGTCTTCGACTTCCAATCGCTGGAGAGTGGTGCACCATGGTATCGTTCCATTTCAAATCCATGCACGCATTTCTAAAAGTCGTACGGTGCTGTTTCGCCATTTCGGACAGATGTTGCACCTTGCACCGTGGATGTTGCACCTTGTAGATATCGATTATTCAGGCGGCCATAACTTCTGGCTCATTTAGAGTTAGGGGAGCCATAACCTATCAAAACGAAGGCCTCGATGAGTGCTATGGCTTTGACAGCTTTCAGCTGTCAACGGATAGATTAATGCCCAAAAACGACAACCCGAATCTCAATCGGGTCTCGTAAGTTTTTAAACTTCGTTTTTTCGACACGTGGATTTTTACGGTAAAACCGGATTACCGTGGCCCGTCTTCGACTTCCCATTGCTGAAGAGTGGTGCACCATGGTACTGTTCCATTTCAAATCCATGCACGCATTTCTAAAAGTCGTACGGCACTATTTCGCCATTTCGGACGGATGTTGCACCTTGCACCGTGGATGTTGCACCCTGTAGATATCGATTATTCGGACGGCCATAACTTCTGGCTCGTTTAGAGTTACAAAGGCCATAACCTGTCAAAACGAAGGCATCGATGAGTTCTACGGCTTTGACAGCTTTAAGCCATCAACGGATAGATTAATGCCCAAAAAGGACAGCCCGAATCTCAATCGGGCCTCGTAAGTTTTTTACCATTCGTTTTTTCGACACGTGGATTTTTACGGTAAAAGGGGATTACCGTGGCCCGTCTTCGACTTCCAATCGCTGGAGAGTGGTGCACCATGGTATCGTTCCATTTCAAATCCATGCACGCATTTCTAAAAGTCGTATGGTGCTGTTTCGCCATTTCGGACGGATGTTGCACCTTGCACCGTGGATGTTGCACCTTGTAGATATCGATTATTCAGACGGCCATAACTTCTGGCTCATTTAGAGTTAGGGGAGCCATAACCTATCAAAACGAAGGCCTCGATGATTGCTATGGCTTTGACAGCTTTCAGCTGTCAACGGATAGATTAATGCCCAAAAATGACAACCCGAATCTCAATCGGGTCTCGTAAGTTTTTAAACTTCGTTTTTTCGACACGTGGATTTTTACGGTAAAACGGGATTACCGTGGCCCGTCTTCGACTTCCCATCGCTGAAGAGTGGTGCACCATGGTACTGTTCCATTTCAAATCCATGCACGCATTTCTAAAATTCGTACGGCACTATTTCGCCATTTCGGACGGATGTTGCACGTTGCACCGTGGATGTTGCACTCTGTAGATATCGATTATTCGGACGGCCATAACTTCTGGCTCGTTTAGAGTTACAAAATCCATAACCTGTCAAAACGAAGGCCTCGATGAGTTCTAAGGCTTTGATAGCTTTCAGCTGTCAACGGATAGATTAATGCCCAAAAAGGACAACCCGAATCTTAGTCGGGTCTCGTAAGTTTTTTACCCTTCGTTTTTTCGACACGTGGATTTTTACGGTAAAACGGGATTACGGTGGCTGGTCTTCGATTTACCATCGCTGGAGAGTGGTGCACCATGATACTGTTCCGTTTCAAATCCATGCACGCATTTCTAAAAGTCGTACGGCACAGTTTCGCCATTTCGGACGGATGTTGCACCTTGCACCGTGGATGTTGCACCCTGTAGATATCGATTATTGGGACGGCCATAACTTCTGGCTCGTTTAGAGTTACAAAAGCCATAACCTGTCAAAACGAAGGCCTCGATGAGTTCTACGGCTTTGACTGCTTTAAGCCGTCAACGGATAGATTAATGCCCAAAAAGGACAACCCGAATCTCAATCGGGTCTCGTAAGTTTTTTACCATTTGTTTTTTCGACACGTGGATTTTTACGGTAAAACGGGATTACCGTGGCTAGTCTTCGTTTTACCATCGCTGGAGAGTGGTGGACCATGGTACTGTTCCGTTTCAAATCCATGCACGCATTTCTAAAAGTCGTACGACACTGTTTCGCCATTTCGGACGGATGTTGCACCTTGCACCGTGGATGTTGCACCCTGTAGATATCGATTATTCGGACGGCCTTATCTTTTGGCTCGTTTAGAGTTACGAGAGCCATAACCTGTCAAAACGAAGGCCTCGATGAGTTTTACGCCTTTGACGGCTATCAGCCATCAACGGATAGGTTAATGCCCAAAAAGGACAACCCGAATCTCAATCGGGTCTCGTAAGTTTTTTACCCTTCGTTTTTTCGACACGTGGATTTTTATGGTAAAACGGGATTACGGTGGCTGGTCTTCAATTTACCATCGCTGGAGAGTGGTGCACCATGGTACTGTTCCGTTTAAATCCATGCACGCATTTCTAAAAGTCGTACGGCACTGTTTCGCTATTTCGGACGGATGTTGCACCTTGCACCGTGGATGTTGCACCCTGTAGATACCGATTATTCGACGGCCATAACTTCTGGCTCGTTTAGAGTTATGGGAGCCATAACCTGTCAAAACGAAGGCCTCGATGAGTTCTATGGCTTTGATAGCTTTCAGCCGTCAGCAGATAGATTAATGCCCAAAAAGGACAACCCGAATCTCAATCGGGTCTCGTAAGTTTTTTACCCTTCGTTTTTTCGACACGTGGATTTTTACGGTAAAACGGGATTACCGTGGCCCGTCTTCGACTTCACATCACTGGAGAGTGGTGCACCATGGTACTGTTCCGTTTAAAATCCATGCACGCATTTCTAAAAGTCATACGGCATTGTTTTACCATTTCGGACAAATGTTGCACCTTGCACCGTGGATGTTGCAACCTGTAGATATCGATTATTCGGACGGCCATAACTTCTGGCTCGTTTACAGTTACAAAAGCCGAAACCTGTCAAAACGAAGGCCTCGATGAATTCTACGGCTTTGACAGCTTTCAGCCGTCAACGGATAGGTTAATGCCCAAAAAGGACAACCCGAATCTCAGTCGGGTCTCGTAAGTTTTTTACCCTTCGTATTTTCGACAAGTGGATTTTTACGGTAAAACGGGATTACGGTGGCTGGTCTTCGATTTACCATCGCTGGAGAGTGGTGCACCATGATACTGTTCCGTTTCAAATCCATGCACGCATTTGTAAAAGTCGTACGGCACTGTTTTGCCATTTCGGACGGATGTTGCACCTCGCACCGTGGATGTTGCACCCTGTAGATATCGATTATTCGGACGGCCATAACTTCTAGCTCGTTTAGAGTTACAAAAGCCATAACTTCTAGCTCGTTTAGAGTTACAAAAGCCATAACTTCTAGCTCGTTTAGAGTTACAAAAGCCATAACCTGTCAAAACGAAGGCCTCAATGAGTTCTACGACTTTGACAGCTTTAAGCCCTTAACGGATAGATTAATGCCCAAAAAGGACAACCCACTGTTTCGCCATTTCGGACGGATGTTGCACCTTGCACCGTGGATGTTGCACCGTGTAGACATCGATTATTCGGACGGCCATAACTTCTGGCTCGTTTAGAGTTACGGGACCCATAACCTGTCAAAATGAAGACCACGGTGAGTTCTACGGCATTGACAGCTTTCAGCCGTCAACGGATAGGTTAATTCCAAAAAAGGACAACCCCAATCTCAATCGTGTCTCGTAAGTTTTTTACCCTTCATTTTTTCGACACGTGGATTTTTACGGTAAAACGGGATTACCGTGGCTGGTCTTCGATTTGCCATCGCTGGAGAGTGATGCACCATGGTACTGTTCCGTTTCAAATCCATGCATGTATTTCTAAAAGTCGGACGGTGCTGTTTCGCCATTTCGGACGGATGTTGCACCTTGCACCATGGATGTTGCACCCTGTAGATATCGATTATTCGGACGGCCATAACTTATGGCTCGTTTAGAGTTACCGGAGCGATAAACCATCTAAACAAAGGCAACGGTGAGTTCTACGGCTTTGATAGCTTTCAGCCGTCAACGGATTGATTAATGCCCAAAAAGGACAACCCGAATCTCAATCGGGTCTCATAAGTTTTTTACCCTTCGTTTTTTCGACATGTGGATTTTTACGGTAAAACGGGATTACCGTGGCCCGTCTTCGTTTTACCATCGCTGGAGAGTGGTGTACCATGGTAGTTTTCCGTTTCAAATTCATGCACGCATTTCTAAAAGTCGTACGGAACTGTTTCCCCAATTTGGACGAATGTTGCACCTTGCACCGTGGATGTTGCACCCTGTAGATATCGATTATTCGGACGGCCATAACTTCTGGCTCGTTTAGAGTTACGGGAGCCATAACCTGTCAAACGAAGGCCACGTTAAGTTCTACGGCTTTGACAGCTTTCAGCCGTCAACGGATAGATTAATGGACAAAAAGGACAACCCGAAATTCAATCGGGTCTCGTAAGTTTTTTACCCTTCGTTTTTTCGACACGTGGATTTTTACGGTAAAACGGGATTACCGTGGCTGGTCTTCGATTTACCAATGCTGGAGAGTGGTGCACCTTGGTACTGTTCCATTTCAAATCCATACACGCATTTCTAAAAGTCGTACGGTACTATTTCGCCATTTCGGACGGATGTTGCACCTTGCACCGTGGATGTTGCACCGTGTAGATATCGATTATTCGGACGGCCATAACTTCTGGCTCGTTTAGAGTTACGGGAGCGATAACCTGTCAAAACGAAGGCCACGGTGGGTTCTACGACTTTGACAGCTTTCAGCCGTCAACGGATAGATTAATGCCCAAAAAGGACAACCCCAATCTCAATCGGGTCTTGTAAGTTTTTTACCCTTCGTTTTTTCGACACCGGATATTTACGGTAAAATGGGATTACCGTGGCTCGTCTTCGACTTACCATCGCTAGAGAGTGGTGCACCACGGTACTATTCCGTTTCGAATCCATGCATGTATTTCTAAAATTCGGACGGCACTGTTTCGCCATTTCGGACGGATGTTGCACCTTGCACCGTGGATGTTGCACCCTATAGATATCGATTATTCGGACGGCCATAACTTCTGGCTCGTTTAGAGTTACAGGAGCCATAACCCGTCAAAACGAAGGCCACGGTGAGTTCCACGGCTTTGACAGCTTTCAGCCGTCAATGGATAGATTAATGCCCAAAAAGGACAACCCGAATCTCAATCGGGTCTCGTAAGTTTTTTACCCTTCGTTTTTCCGACACGTGGATTTTTACGGTAAAACGGGATTATTGTTGGGCAGATTGCCACCTACCACAGAACCAAGGGGTAGGAGGTCGAAGCCGGACCGGTGCTCCCCCTCCACTACCGAAACAAACGGCAACCGGACCAAGCTCTCGACCTCTACCACCGGACCAGATCCACCAAGCACCCATGCCGAATGAAGCCTCGCCGAACCAACCTTCCGCCAAACCATACCGAACCACATCTCCACTTCAATACCGAACCACCTCTCCACTTCCATGCCGAACCAACTTCCATCACCACCACCGGTCCAGAAGCCAATGCCGAACCAACATCTTTCCACTTCCCTGCCGAGCCAACCATCTTTCCACCCTCTACCGAATAAACCTCCGGATCAACCACTCCAAGCACGACCGAACCAAATTTCGCCGAACCAGAACGCTGCCAGGCCAGATTGCTTCAGCCCAGGACCACCAGCAGCTATATACATCCAAGACCCCTGCCCCCAACCTCACTCTATAAATAGAGGGGCAGGGGTACAACAATGGCAGACAAGTTTGAGAGCTCAAGCACGGAATGAACTTTCAAACAACTTTAATACTCTTGTAATCAAAGCTTGGTACTTGTAATCTGAAAAGAAAAGAGAGAATAACATATAAAGTGGACGTAGGCACGTTCTGGCCGAACCACTATAAATCTGTGTGTCTTTTACAGTTTAGTCCCTGCTTTTTACATATTTGCATAAGTCACCCAAATCATTGAAAACCATATAAAATCGACTAAATAATACGGCTTGGAGGTGTTTGCCCATTTTTTGTTTAAACATTTTTGGTGCTTTCACTGAGAGCTTCGAACCCGAAGCTTCAAGCTTCCCCCACTCAGCCTTCTTCCTAACAGCATCGCTTGGTGACTGGACAACATGACTTCCAGGCAGAGAAAGGGAAAGAACATCGCAACTAGCAGCATTCCGAATCCAGTAATCACAGATCAAGAGAATCATCCCATTCCAACAACAGTACTGAACGAGGATCAGACAAACCCGACAGCCCCTGCCACAGAACAACCGGCAGCAATTACTAGGGCAGATCTAGACAGAGTTGTGGCTGAAGTAACTAACCGCTTCACATCCCAACAAGAAGCTTTGGTGGACCAACTCATGTCACGCTTAAGGGATGCTGAAGAATCCAACCGCGACACTGAATCATGGGGTGAATCCCAATCCGGAGGACCTGGGGGGCGACAAAGGTCTTCCTTCTTCGAAGAAACTATCAACAGAAACAACAATGGTAGGAGCCGAGCCCGAACTCAGCTCGAACTCCGACCCGAGGATACACTTGGAACCGAACCCTGCAGGGGAGGTACCGGCAAGGATCGGATGTAGCTGAGCCGGTCATGCTGCCTAGCCAGAGAAACACCAGTGAACGGAGCCGAGCTAGAATCCAGCCCGAACTTGACCCCGAGGAAATGCTTGAAACAGAACCCCACAGGGGAAGATCAAGGCAAGGGCCAACTATAGCTGAACCTAGCATGCACCCGGACAGCCAAAGACAGTCGTTGGTAGATGTTAGGAGTGATAGACTATACCACCCCTACAGGCCATCCAGACAGAATCGATCCCGCAGGGGAGAACCAAGCTCTTTCTTATCTGCCCCATATTCTGATGAGAGGATGGCATGATTGTTCAGAGAATGCGTCCAACGGGACCAAAGAGATCGTGGGATAGATGCTAGGGTAACCAGCCCTTTCACCCGCAATATTGAAATTGCCATCACCCCCCGAGAGTGGAAAATGCCGACAATGGAACCATACAAGGGAACCTCTGACCTCGTTGTACACCTGCAAAGATACACACAACATATGCTCATGAGCGGGGCAACGGAAAGAGTATTATGCAAATGCTTTCCACTATTTTTAGCAGATCTAGCTACCTCCTGGTTCTGCCATCTACCCCAAGGATCCATCAGTTCATGGGAAATGTTGAAGGAGAAGTTTATCATCCAGTTCCGCATTCGTGTGGAACAACCCAAGGATGCTTACTCCCTATCTACTGTCAAACAGAAACCCGGAGAGACACTGCAACAATACCTAACCCGGTTCAATGCCGCAGCGGCAGCAGTTTAAGATGCCAATGAGAAACTTGTCCTAATGGCCCTTTGTAGTGGTGTGCATCCGGATACCAAGTTTGCTAGAAGACTAACTAAAGAAAAACCAGCTACCTTGCCCGATTTCTTCCATGAAGCTGGAAAGTACATGAGACTCGAAGAGGCTGCCACTGAAAGGCAGACAGGACCACAGGCTAAGACGGCTCATGGAAACGCCCCCGCCGCAGCGAAGGACATTCAGAGAAACGACTCCAGAGACAATATAGGGGGCAAGAAGGGAGAATAGCGCTTGTACCGACCAGGACCGAGATTTGACGCTTACACTCCCTTGAATGAAACAGTCGAGAACAACTTCCTGGCCACCCAGGATGAACTTACATACAAGCGCCCCCCGTATAAGAAAGAGTCAGATCGCGCAATCCAGTCCGGAAAATTCTGCCGTTTCCACGAGTCTCATGGGCACGATACCAATGAATGACGCCATCTCCGAGACCTAATTGAAGAACACATCAGGAGAAAGAAGCTGGAACGCTATGTAAAGGGCCAGGACAGGACTCCAGCTCCTGCCAAGAAAAACCCAGGGCAGCTCCACCCAGAAACAGGCGGAGGAAACCGCAACACCAGCGGTTCCAGCCAAGAGAAGATAGTGGTTCATATAATATCTGGAGGGCCACACATCGCCAACAAAAGCTGGGCATAAATGGAAAGATATGGAAACTCGCTCAGAAGCGAGGGAAACTGTGTCAATTCTGTTATGGAAGAACGCCACCCTAAGCGGAAGGAAAATAATGACATCACATTCAGTGGGCGCGACCTAGAAGGAAGGCAATACCCTCATATGGATCCTATGGTCATCTCTGCCTGGTTCGGCCCAGCTGAAGTTTTTCGAATCCTAGTAGACACTGGAAGCGCAGTGAATATTCTGGTCAAGCATGCTTTCGACAAAATGAAGCTGTCAATGAAGGACATGTCTCCCTGCAACAAACCGCTACACGGTTTCACTGGAGAAGCAAAGATGCCCCTCGGACAATTGGATCTCTTTGTTGAATTGGAAAGTCATCCCCGCTCCCCCGTTCGGAAACAAACATTCGTGCTAATAGACAACCACTCGGCCTACAATGCCTTTTTAGGAAGACCAGCCTTGTGTGACTTCCAAATTGCCCTTGCGCCATGGTGCCTGAAGATGAAGTTCCCAACGAATAATTGAGTGGGAGTAGTAGAAGGGGATCAAGACGCCGCTCGGGACTGCTATGTAACCGAACTTCGCCATAATCGCAAGAGAGATAAAGGGAAAAATGCAGAGACTATTCTCTGCATGAAAAGCTTGGAAGCATAGCAACTAAAGAAAGCCCCTCCTCTTCGGTATACCAGTGATCCTTTCAATGAATTAGACCCCAGGGGCAAAGAGGAGGAGGCCACCGCCGAGCCTGCAGAGGCTATGGAATTCGTATCTGTAGAAAACGTGACCCAAGCAAACTGTTGAGAGTCGGGTCTCAGTTAAAAAGAGAATTAAAGAATCAACTCATTGATTTTCTTCGCCACAACATGGATGTATTTGCATGGACGCACGCTGATATGACTGGAATCTCCCCGGACAAAGCATGCCACGCACTAAACATCGATCCTACCAAGGTACCGGTAAAGCAAAAGAAGAGGAGTATGGGGGCAGAACGATCAGCAGCCCTCGAGGAAGAAGTAAAGAACTTACTTGCCAATGACTTCATACGTGAAGCCATCTACCCGGAATGGATCGCCAACCCGGTACTGGTAAAGAAAGCTAATGGGAAGTGGCGAACATGCATCGATTTCTCCAACTTAAATGACGCTTTCCCGAAAGACTGCTTCCCACTCCCCCGAATCGACCAACTCGTGGACAGCACTGCCTGACACGAACTTTTATCCTTTATGGACCCATACTCAAGATATAACCAGATCCCTACGCACGGCCCCGATCAAGACCACACTAGCTTCATCACTGACCGAGGATTGTACTGCTACAAGGTAATGCCATTTGGACTTAAAAACGTCGGAGCTACTTATCAGCGCCTCGTCAACAAGATGTTTGCAGAATTGATGGAACGAACTATGGAAGTTTATGTGGATGACATGCTGGTAAAATCGAGGAAAGCCAACGACCATATAAACCTCCTGGACGAGATGTTTCAAGTACTTCGCCAATATGGAATGAAGCTGAACCCTCTAAAGTGCTCCTTCGGAGTATCATCAGAAAAGTTCTTGGGATTCATCGTTCATGCCTAGAGGATTGAAGCAAACCCCGAACAAGTCCAAGCTTTGAAAAACATCAAGATACCTTCCACTCGAAAGGAAATGCAAAGCCTAAACGGGAAAGTGGCCGCCTTGAGTAGGTTCATCTCTAAAGCAACCGACAAATGCACCCCTTTCTTCGAAGCTCTAAAGAAAGACAAAGGAAAGTTCGAATGGACTGACGAATGCTCGACAGCCTTCCTTAACTTAATCGGACACCTCCAGAGACCACCGGTACTTTCAACTCCAAATGAAGGCAAGGAACTATACCTATACCTTGTTATGTCACCACATGCCCTAAGTGCCGTGATGGTGAGAGAAGACAACCGCACGCAACGGCCCGTATACTTCGTAAGTAAGAGGTTTACGGGGGCAGAAGTCAGATACCCTAAACTTGAAAAGTTAGCATATTGTCTGCTTATCACGTCGCGGAAACTGCGACAATATTTCCAGTCTCATTCCATCAGAGTTTTAACCGATCAACCACTAAGGCAAGTGGTCCATCGCCCTGACATTTTTGGGCGATTACTTAAGTGGTGCATCGAACTAAGTCAATATGATATCACTTACCATCCTCGCACCGCTATCAAGGGGCAAGCAATAGCTGATTTCATTGCCGAATTCACTACTAGCGAAGGTAAGGACCAATCTGAAATAGCAGAAGATATCAAGTGGAATCTCTTCGTAGATGGAGCGTCGAACGAACAAGGCTCGGGGGCAGGTGTTGTGATAATCACCCCCAGGGGAAAGAAGCTGCACTATGCCCTAAGATTGGAATTCGCTGCCACCAACAATGGCACAAAATATGAAGCAGTAATCGCCGGACTAGAACTTGCCTTGGAGATTGGAATCCGTTCTTTACGTCTACACAGTGATTCACAACTTGTTGTGAATCAAATACTAGGAGAGTTCCAGACTCGAGGAGAACGACTCACAACATACCTAAAGAAGACCAAGCTACTACTTAACCAACTGGATCACTATTTGATCAGACACATTCCTCGAGAGGAGAATCAAGAGACCGAAGAACTGGCAAAGCAAGCTAGCATGAAGAACAACTCCTCTTCGGGAGCAATAGCCGTCTCAAAACAACTAGTCCCGAGCTTCGAACGGGAGGATCTGATAGCTGCGATTGAAGAAGAAACCTGGATGGCTCCTATCCGGAAATGCTTACAAGATGGCGCATTGCCCAGCGAGCGTAGCGAAGTCAGGAAAATCTTGAGGAAAGCTCCCCGTTACACAATGCAAGAGGGCATCCTCTATCGGCGCGGCTTCTCTAACCCCTTATTGAGGTGCGTTGCTGGAAGAGAAGCCAAGGAAATTCTATCCAATATCCATCAGGGAAGTTGTGGAGACCATACCGGAGGGCAGACCCTAGCAAAAAAGATACTCTGATATGGGTATTTCTGGCCCACTTTAAACAAAGATGCCTTAGACTTCGTCAGAAGATGCGACAGATGTCAGAAATTTTCTAAGATTCCTCGACTACCAACCAATGAAATTACTCAGATGACCAGCCCTTGGCCCTTCGCAATATGGGGAATTGACTTAATTGGCGAACTGCCGATGGGCCGAGGCGGGGCCAGACATGCTATAGTGGCAGTTGACTATTTCACCAAATGGGTGGAAGCGAAGCCTCTGAATAAAATATCTTCAACTAAAGTTATCAACTTCTTGATCAAAAACGTTCTGTGCAGGTACGGGGTTCCACTCAGAATCATATCAGATAACGGGCTTCAATTTGATAGCGAGGAATTTGCCGACTGGTGCCAAGAGCACGGAATTCATAAGGGCTTCTCATCCGTAGCTTATCCCCAGGAAAATGGACAAGTCGAAGCTGTCAACAAGATTCTCAAGGCACTAATCAAGAAGAAGCTTGAAAAGTCAAAAGGCGCTTGGGTGGACGAACTTCCTACAGCACTATGGGCCTACCGCACTTCTTTCAGAACATCAACATGGCATACTCCGTTCTCTTTGGCATACGGATCAGAGGCCATGCTCCCAGTTGAAACTATTGTACCTTCCCATCATAGGATCCACTACAACCCCGAAGAAAACGAAGAACTCCTCCACATGTCTTTGGATCTAATTGAGGAGAGAAGAAATGATGCAGCACTCAAAGCAGCAGCTCACAGACAAAAAGTGGCAGCACTATACAACTCCAAAGTCAAACATCGCAGCTCACAAGAAGGAGATCTTGTCCTCAAGCGAATCTTTCCGCGTCCAGGAGCGCTGGATCCAATCTGGGACGAACCATATGTAATTCATAAAGATCTCCACAACGGAGCTTATATTTTGTCAACAGTGGACGGAGAGGTGTTCCAGAGGGCATGGAACGTCCGACACCTCCGTCGATACTTTTCTTAACTTGTACTGCCTATACGAAGTGAATTAACAAAGAGAATCAGTGGACGTAGGCATTTTCATGCCGAACGACTTTAAAAACTTGGCTCTTGTTAACTTGTTCCTTTATATCTTGGCTACTTGTTAAGCTTTATCCTTTTATGTTGAACAAAATCCTTTGCAAATGACATTTCCATTTAGAGCTTCACAGCACAACTCCACCTGGACAAAATCTAACAGGTACGCTACGATCCTATGCCCTCGCCAATGAGACACTTTGCTCCAATATCCCTCTACCGCGACTTAACTCATTGTTTGCCTCGGCCCTTAAAGCCGACTGTAATAAGCCGAGTATAAGCCACCGAGAAGGCCGATTATGCCATGGCAGCTCATTACAGCGATTCGGCTTGCCGGCAACTGTGAACCGACCATAAGCCCCAACACAAGGTGTGGCCAGCCAGGGGCAGTTCACAGTTGACGATCGGCCCACACGCTAGCCGGCCATAGTAAATCGAATAATACCCGCGATTACGGGCCATAATGGCCCGGGTAGTTACTGTGCGCGATCGGCTCCGATGTGTCTTAAGTGCGGCTGTGGTAAAAAAGAAAACTCCCCGCAGAGGCGTAAGATGGGTGACAAATGTCTCCAAGACCACAGCTAGGGAAAGTGACTACAAAACCCGTTTGACACGAACTTAAGCACATCGACGGCCTTTCGTGATTGGAAGTTTTACTTTTCCTATATTTCCATTTCATTTAAAAAAATTCTCCTATTCTCCGTAACGATGCTTGAAAGTACAGGACATGAAATAGGGAACGCTCACTAATGGGAACAGAAACTTACGATCGGATGACGAGACACTCAACAGCATTCCGTGCTTAGTCTTACAGGGCGCACGAAGTTGCCGTCCACGGCCGAAACAGGAAGGGCGGTACCTTCTACTTTTATACATTAATGCATAGCTCCAGTTCATATTCACACATCACATTTACGTTGCAAAATGAGAAAATTATACTTTAAGCAAAAAACTTGGCATCAGGCACAGTCAAGTCACTAGTAACATGCATAGTTACATCACTTACACAGCACAACAAAATAGCGATAACATTCCAACATAAAGGAATCAGCTTATGTTATGAAATTACATAAAGTCATTCACCACAAACAATATTATTACAGTCACATCAATGTTTTGGACTAACATAAACAGCGATAAAAGGAAATCAAAAGGTGGCCTAATCCGGACAAGGAACCAGCTGCGTCCACGCTTCGCCCTCATCCTACCAACTCTCCAAGCCTACTTGGCCGCAGGGTCGGAGCTCCCAGCATGTTGATCGGAAGCCCCACCTGTCCAATTCAGAAGAGAATTTCATTAAACAAACAGTAAGCGATCAAGTTATGAAAATCTAAAAAGAAAAGAGAAAGAGAAGAGAGACTCACAAGCGTCCGCCGCTTGATCCTCATCCTCCAATTGCACACCCGCTTCCTCTGCAGCAAGCAGCCGCATCCCCTCCTTCGCCGTCGCCTGCTCCTCCTTCGAAAACTGAGCGGTGACTACATCCAGACTAAAGGCCGGTCCACCTTTCTTACCCGCATCAACCCTGGCCTCCTCTAAAGCCCAAAGATATACCTTGGCCATAACCCGAGGATAGTCATCCATCCAGGATAAGCTGCCCTCCTTCCAAATGCGGAAGTACATGTCCTGCAGCATATCGTCCATCATCCCCTCATCCTCTTAAAACCTCTTCACCCGGGCCTCGGAAATCTGCAACTTAGTGGCAGCAGCATCCCTCTCCCGTCGGTATCTCGAGCACTCAGCCTGGTGGGATCTCCTCATCTCCTCCATCTCTTCTTTCAACTTGGCTTGAGCAAGTTCTGCAGCTTCAAGCCTCCCAGATATCTCCTCAACCTGCTCGAGGTCCGCCCTCCTAACCTCATCAACCGTGGTAATGGCCATGTCAATGCGTTTCTTGCAAGCGGCCTCCATTTTCCGCAACTCAGCTCTGCTAGCCTCTTCCATGGCCTTCTTCAGTCGTTGGGAGTCGGCTTCACGCTGCGAAATCTGAATAGCCTGGTCGGCAAGTTGTTTGGCCTGATCAGCAACCACTAACCGCAACCTTATATTGGCACTCCCTATCTCCTCCTCGGCCGTGGCCAATAGGGCGTGATGTTCCATTAACTTCTTGGCCTCCTCCGCGACCCAGTCGATGTTGGCCTTGGCTTCGTCCCCCATAGCAGCTATCCGAGTAGTGAGCAAATCCAGATCTAGGGACTTAGCCTCATCAAGAACCCGAACCATGGGATTGCGGGGGAGAAGATGCTCGCCCATGGCCTCGTCGAATAAAATATCCTGAGAGCTTGGATCCAAATCCGGGTGGCCGGCAAAGGGATTGCGAGGCACGTCGGGACGTTTTATGCGGATAACAGTAGGATTCTCGGAAGGATGCGGAGAGGGGACAAACTCCGTGGCCTCCTCCGTGGTATCTCGGGAAGGCTGAGTAGGAGGCTGAGGACCAGGTGGTGAATCAAACAAGGAACGCCTCCTCTTCCTCTGCTGGATACCCTCCTCGATAACTCCAAGGAGAGGGCGGTAGCTGACCACGTCCCCAGGACGACCAGTAGGAGGCTTCGGCTTAGCAGAAGCTCTCATCAACTTGAATTGTTCGAGGCGATGTTGAACATCTGACGTTTTGGCCACCTGGCCCGCCCCTGGAGTAAAGAATAAATGTTGCAAGAATGCATCAAATCATGAGGCAAGAGATATATCGAGTTTAAAAAAAAAGAACAAGAAAGGCGCTTTTACTATACAAACCCTGCAGAGAAGGAGGATCCTGCAATAAGTCCTAGATTTCATCCCAGGACGGGAGCGAGCCATAAAATATTCCTAAGTCCCTATCGCAAATGGAATCTGCAGAAGTCAAAAGTTCACCTTGCACCGCCGGAGTCACCCTAGCTGAGGAGCTCTTAGGGGATGGATCGGCGCCAGCCCCGGCCTTGCCAGTCTTCTTCGCCTTCTCCGCCAAATCCGATTCTCCCTCCGACTCCCCGAAAGCTTGACGGAGAGCCTCATCCGTCCACTCCTGAAGCTCCCCCACTTGCCCGGAGGTTAAGGCACCAGTGCCACTACCACCCTGTCCGTCGCCATCACCATTGCCCTCTCCATCTCCATCGCCATCTCCTCCACCCTCTGACTCTCCTCCTACATCGCCTCCTTCGCCCTCGCCTCTATCCTCTTCCACATCTTCTTCCTCCGGGATAATCAGGCAAGTGCTAGGAGAGGGGCCATTAGACTCCTTAAGTTTCTTACCCCCGACAACCGGAGGCTTTGTAAAAGTTTTCCTCCTGCCACTCTTCTTCGCGGCCCCTCCTGTAGTCTGGGCAGCTTTCTCTTCCGCTGTATCTCTATGTTTAACCACGAAATGATGTGGAAGAATCAAGTTGTACATCAAGAGTCTAGCATTCCTGATCAGGTAAACAGTCGATCTGTCTCTCTCCCAAATAGCTTCTATCTCAGCTGCCATCTGAACTAGGCGATCGTTCTCCACAACTACAAAGCCAGCTGTCGCTAGCAAGAAATGAAAGCACATAAGGAAAAGAATTGCGGCCAAGACAAGGAATGTAAATAAAACTTAGACTTACATCCGGAGGTGAAGCGACGGATAGAGACGGAGTCATCTCTGACGAAGAACCACTCTTTCTTGAACATACTGTACTTTGAATAGAGGTCCAGAACCGGCTTAAAAGACACGGTAGACTCCAAGATAATATATGGGGATCCCTTCCTGTATCCCCTCAGATTGTACAGATACTGTATCTCCGGTTGGAAGGAGCGCGCCCATACCTCTCCTGAAAGATAGCGTACAAGCACACCAGGATGGCGTAAGAATTGGGCTGGAGTTGGAATGGAGCCACCTTCAGATAAGTGATGAAGCTGACTACCCAGGCGTTGATAGGAGGAATGGCCCCACACATGCAATGATACCTACTGTATGCAATATATCCTTGGGGGGATTATACGGCATCACTCCATCTCCCGCAATAGCATGCTAGCCCTGTCAATCCCAAAGGAACGAGAGATGACATCAAGCTGCTCCTCCCTGAGGGAGCTAGGAAAACAATTAGGCGGAGAATTCAGAAGTTCCTGGGGACCATACCCATCCACTAACGACCTCGGTGCAGGTCCATGTTGCGCCGGCCCTGACTGGGCTGGGGTCACGGTAGAAGTCTCTTCTCTGTCCTTGGACTTCTTTCTATCTGATCGAGTTTCTGCTTTGCGAGACATTTATCTGCAGCACAAGAAAAACATGATATTAGAACGAGGAGTATGGGAATATAAACAAATAGTTATCAAGTTCATTCGGTGCCAAATGCTTCCAAGTTTCATTCGGGATTAGGTCCATTGGGCACCCAAAACTACCGAGCCCATTCGGTAAAACAAAACCAAAACTCATTCGGCACAAGCTCATTCGGTAGAGCAACACGAAGAAGCATTCGGCATTGAAAAACATTCGTGGTCATTCGGCGAGAAAATGTACACCTGGTTCGGTACGAAACAGATTCGGCAAGGGATCGATTCGGTACAAGGTGATTCGGCTCTCCCTGATTCGGTAAGGGATAACGAAGGGGGGTGTAGCCCCTATATATAGAAGAACGCAGGACAACCGGGCCAACCGGTTCGACACTCCAAACCGAATGAAGCTATCCAAAATACCCAATTTAAAACAAAGCACGCCATATACAAATATATGCCCTACTTTGGGGGGCAAATGTTGGGCAGATTTCCACCTACCACAGAACCAAGGGGTAGGAGGTCGAAGTCGGACCGGTGCTCCCCATCCACTACCGAAACAAACGGCAACCGGACCAAGCTCTCGACCTCTACCACCGGACCAGATCCACCAAGCATCCATGCCGAATGAAGCCTCGCCGAACCAACCTTCCCCCAAACCATACCGAACCACATCTCCACTTCAATACCGAACCACCTCTCCACTTCCATACCGAACCAACTTCCATCACCACCACCGGTCCAGAAGCCAATGCCGAACCAACATCTTTCCACTTCCCTGCCGAGCCAACCATCTTTCCACCCTCTACCAAATAAACCTCCGGATCAACCACTCTAAGCACAGTCGAACCAAACTTCGCCTAACTAGAACGCTGCCAGGCCAGATTGCTTCAGCCCAGGACCATCAGCAGTTATATACATCCAAGACCCTTGCCTCCAATCTCGCTCTATAAATAGAGGGGCAGGAGTACAACAATGGCAGACAAGTTTGAGAGCTCAAGCACGGAAGGAACTTTCAGACAACTTTAATACTCTTGTAATCAAAGCTTTGTACTTGTAATCTGAAAAGAAAAGAGAGAATAACATATAAAGTGGACGTAGGCACGTTCTGGCCAAACCACTATAAATCTGTGTGTCTTTTACAGTTTAGTCCCTGCTTTTTACATATTTGCATAAGTCACCCAAATCATTGAAAACCATATAAAATCGACTAAATAATACGACTTGGAGGTGTTTGCCCATTTTTTGTGCAAACAATTACCGTGGCTGGTCTTCGATTTACCATCGCTGGAGAGTGGTGCACCATGGTACTGTTCCATTTCAAATCCATGCATGTATTTCTAAAAGTCGGACGACACTGTTTCTAGGGCTGTCAATGGGTCGGGTCGGGTCGGGTTTGGGTCGGGTCAAGTCGGGTTCGGGTTGATTTTAAATGGGTCGGGTCAACCCGTTTATTAAACGGGTCGAAAAAGCTCAACCCGAACCCGACCCGTTTATAAACGGGTTGACCCGACCCACCCGTGTAACCCGATTATAAACGCGTCGAGTCGGGTCGGGTCGTAAATGGGTCAGGTCAACCCGTATAAGGTGTAAATGGGTCGTAAACGGGTCGGGTCAGCCCGTATAAGGTATAATTGGGTCGTAAATGGGTCAGAACGGGTCGTAAACGGGTCGGGTCAACCCGTATAAGGTACAAACGGGTCGGAGCGGGTCGTAAACGGGTCAGCTCAACCTATATACTGTATAAACGGGTTGTTAACGGGTCAGTTTCGGGTTAGCGGGTCAACCCGAAACCCACCCGTTTATAAACGGGTCAAATTCGGGTTGACCCGAAAATGACCCGCCAATTAAATGGGTCGGGTTAACCTGCTAATTTCCGTGCGGGTTTCGGGTCGTGTTTCGGGTCGTGTAGGAAATTGACAGCCCTAACTGTTTCGCCATTTCGGACAGATGTTGCACCTTGCACCATGGATGTTGCATCCTGTAGATATCGATTATTCGGACGGCCATAACTTCTGGCTCGTTTAGAGTTACGGGAGCCATAACCTGTCAAAACGAAGGCTACAGTGAGTTCTACGGCTTTGACAGCTTTCAGCCGTCAACGGATTAATTAATGCCCAAAAAGGACAGCCCGAATCTCAATCGGGTCGCGTACGTTTTTTACCCTTCGTTTTTTCGACACGTGTATTTTTACGATAAAACGGGATTACCGTGGCTGGTCTTCGATTTACCATCGCTAGAGGTTGGTGCACCATGGTATAGTTCCGTTTCAAATCCATGCACGCATTTCTAAAAGTCGTACGGCACTGTTTCGCCATTTCGGACGGATGTTGCACCTTGCACCATGGATGTTGCACCGTGTAGATATCGATTATTTGGACGGCCATAACTTATGGCTCGTTTAGAGTTACGGGAGTGATAACCTGTCAAAACGAAGGGCACAGTGAGTTCTACGGCTTTGACAGCTTTTAGCCGTCAACGAATAGATTAATGCCCAAAAAGGACAGCCCGAATCTCCATCGGGTCACGTAAGTTTTTTACCCTTCGTTTTTTCGACACGTGTATTTCTACGGTAAAACGGGATTACTGTGGCTCGTCTTCAATTTACCATCGCTGGAGAGTGGTGCACCATGGTACTGTTCTGTTTCAATTCCATGCACACATTTCTAAAAGTCGCACGGCACTGTTTCGCCATTTCGGATGGATGTTGCACCTTTCACCGTGGATGTTGCACCGTGTAGATACCGATTATTCGGACGGCCATAACTTCTGGCTCGTTTAGAGTTACGGGACCCATAACCTGTCAAAACGAAGGCCACAGTGAGTTCTACGGGTTTGACGGCTTTCAGCCGTCAACGGATAGATTAATGCCCAAAAAGGACAACCCCAATCTCAATCGGGTCTCGTAAGTTTTTTACCCTTCGTTTTTTCGACACGTGGATTTTTACGCTAAAACGGGATTACCGTGTCTGGTCTTCGAATTACCATCGCTGGAGAGTGGTGCACCATGGTACTGTTCCGTTTCAAATCCATGCATGTATTTCTAAAAGTCGGACGGCACTATTTCGCCACTCCGGACGGATGTTGCACCCTGCACCGTGGATGTTGCACCCTGTAGATATCGATTATTCGGACGACCATAACTTATGGATCGTTTAGAGTTACCGGAGCGATAACCCGTCTAAACGAAGGCCATGGTGAGTTCTACGGCTTTGACAGCTTTCAGCCGTTAACGGATAGATTAATGCCCAAAAAGGACAACCCGAATCTCAATCGGGTCTCGTAAATTTTTCAACCTTCGTATTTTCGACACATGGATTTTTATGGTAAAATGGGAGTACCGTGGCTGGTCTTCGATTTACCATTGCTGGAGAGTGGTGCACCATGGTACAGTTCCGTTTCAAATCCATGCACGCATTTCTAAAAGTCGTACGGCACTGTTTCGCCATTTTGGACGGATGTTGCACCTTGCACCGCGGATGTTGCACCCTGTAGATAACGATTATTCGGACAACCATAACTTCTGGCTCGTTTAGAGTTATGGGAGCGATAACCAGTCAAAACGAAGGCCACGGTGAGTTCTATGGCTTTGATCGCTTTCAGCCGTCAACGGATAGATTAATGCCCAAAAAGGACGACCCGAAACTCAATCGGGTCTCGTAAGTTTTTTACCCTTCGTTTTTTCGACACGTGGATTTTTACGGTAAAACGGGATTACCGTAGCTGGTCTTCGATTTACCATTGCTGAAGAGTGGTGCACCATGGTACTGTCCGTTTTCAAATCCATGCATGCATTTCTAAAAGTCGTACGGCACTGTTTCGCCATTTCGGACGGATGTTGTGCCTTGCACCGTGGATGCTGCACCTTGTAGATGATGATTATTCGGACGGCCATAACTTATGGCTCGTTTAGAGTTACGGGAGCGATTACCTATCTAAACGAAGGCCACAGTGAGTTCTACGGCTTTGACAGCTTTCAACCGTCAACGGATAGATTAATGCCCAAAAAGGACAACCGGAATCTCAGTCGGGTCTCGTAAGTTTTTTACCCTTCGTTTTTTCGACACCTGGATTTTTACGGTAAAACGGGATTATCGTGGCTCGTCTTCGATTTACCATCACTGGAGAGTGGTGTACCATTGTAGTGTTCCATTTCAAATCCATGCACGCATTTCAAAACGTTGTACGGCACTGTTTCGCCATTTCGTACGGATGTTGCACCTTGCAACGTGGATGTTGCACCCTGTAGATATCGATTATTCGGACGGTCATAACTTCTGGCTCGTTTAGAGTTACGGAAGCGATAACCATTCAAAACGAAGGCCACGGTGAGTTCTATGGCTTTGACCGCTTTTAGCCATCATCAGATAGATTAATGCCCAAAAAGGACAACCCGAAACTCAATCGGGTCTCGTAAGTTTTTTACCCTTCGTTTTTTCGACACGTGGATTTTTACGGTAAAACGGGATTACCGTGGCTGGTCTTCGATTTACCATTGCTGGAGAGTGGTGCACCACGGTACTGTTCCGTTTCAAATCCATGCATTCATTTCTAAAAGTCGTACGACACTGTTTCTCCATTTCGGACGGATGTTGCGCCTTGCACCATGGATGTTGCACCCTGTAGATAACGATTATTCGAACGACCATAACTTATGGCTCGTTTAGAGTTACGGGAGCAATTACCTGTCTAAACGAAGGCCACGGTGAGTTCTACGGCTTTGACAGCTTTCAACCGTCAACGGATAGATTAATGCCCAAAAAGGACAACCCGAATCTCAATCGGGTCTCGTAAGTTTTTTACCCTTCGTTTTTTCGACACATGTATTTTTACGGTAAAACGGGATTACCGTGGCTCGTCTTCGATTTACCATCGCTGGAGAGTGGTGTACCATTGTAATGTTCCGTTTCAAATCCATGCACGCATTTCTAAAAGTCGTACGGCACTGTTTCGCCATTTCGGATGGATGTTGCACCTTGCACCGTGGATGCTGCACCGTGTAGATATCGATTATTCAGACGGCCATAATTTCTGGCTCGTTTAGAGTTACGGGATCAATAACCAGTCAAAACGAAGGCCACGGTGAGTTCTATGGCTTTGACCGCTTTCAGCCATCAACAGATTGATTAATGCCCAAAAAGGACAACCCGAAACTCAATCGGGTCTCGTAAGTTTTTTACCCTTCGTTTTTTCGACACGTGGATTTTTACGGTAAAACGGGATTACCGTGGCTGGTATTCGATTTACCATTGCTGGAGAGTGGTGCACCATGGTACTGTTCCATTTCAAATCCATGCACGTGTTACCCCGCTTTTTGGCAAAGCCGTGATACCAAAAGATTGGTCGAAAACGAAAGACAGTTCGTCTCAGAGATTGGTTATACTTCACTTTACTATGGATATCGATGAATTTTGTCCGAGTCCGGAACGGGCCAAAATTGGTAGAGCACGACAATAAAGATCGTATGAGTCGTCATTTCAAATTTCAAGTCAATCCGAGTTCGTATGCTCGAGATAGGATGGATTCAAATTGAGAAAAGTGGTCACTGTCTGTTTCGAACCCATCGCACTGGAGTACTTCGAACCCATCACCTTCGAAACCATCTCCTTCGAACCCATCCACTTCGAACCCATCCAATACTCACTGCTTCGAACCCATCACTCCGCTAACTTCGAACCGATCGATTCGAACCGATCAGGCATGATATTGGTCACTTCGAATCGATCGGTTCGTGACCCTTCGGATGGATGTGTTCGAATCCATCATCCTCCATCTACTTCCAACCGATTGCCTTCGAATCCATCGCGGAGCTCCATTTCGTATCCATCACATATACGAGCTTGACATCGATACGAAGGGAGCTCCCTCCCCTCGGTTCGAAGTAGGCAGATGCAGTTGATCGATTCAAACTACGCAACGGTCATCGATACGAAGTCGGCGAAATCCCCGGGTTCGAAGCGGTAAACACGGAGAGAAAGTAGGATCGATGCGAGGAGTGCGCGACACGTCACTGGGTAACACGTGCTTCCATCGATTCGAATGCTTGGGTTCGAAGTCATGGGTTCGAACGACACAGCCAACCAAGAAAACACCATTTCGAACCGAGCATATCTCCTTAACCACAAATCCAAATGCAACCAAATTTTCACAGTAGCTTTCATATGAGGTAAAGATTGTCCCTGCCAAGTTTCAGCTCGATTGGACCATTTCTTGATGGGTTCGAAATCACTTCGAACCGATGTCAGATCGAGACGAAACTTGGTGGGGTCGGTCGCGTGGGCCCACTCACGTGCCAGAAGAGGTCTCCCGAAGTTTCAGCCAGATCTGGGCCTCCAACGCCTATAAATAGCACCCTGAAGCCTTCAGAAAAGGGGATCTTCCGAGAACTTCTGCCATTGAACGCTGAGACTCTGCCGGATTAACGTCTATTGATCAGAATCACTGTTGTATTCAGATTTCAAAGCTATCATCTACTGTAATCCATTGTAATCGATTGAATCGAGTAAAGCAATAAAGAGAAATCCTTCAAAGTGGACGTAGGCACGAACGTCGAACCACTATAAATCCTGTGTTTGTGATTGTTGTTTGTGAATAACTGTGATTTGTTACGTAGAGCTGAATTTTATATTGATTGTTGCTGAGTTCTGTGTTGATTATTATCAAGTTGAATACGCAAACGGGTGCTTTCGTGATATTGGGTGTTTGTGACCAATTTTGGCGCAAACATTTTGGTGCTTTCACTGAGAACTGATTCAGGAAGAAGTTGAATTTGAAAATCAAGAATTCAGATCTAGGAATTATGACGAGACAATCTAGTAGAAAGCCAAGGCCTGAGAGAAGCGAACCACAAGGAAGTCAGGAGGCTTCCTCAGGAGCGAATCAACCATCGATATACATCACTAGGGACGAGATGGAGACGATGATGAAGAGGCAAGAGGAATTGATCCAGAGTTTGTTTCAACAGATAGGACAGCTGGGAGCACAGAATAGGGAAGCCAATGGGGTCCGGAACGGAGCAGGACCATCCGGCATAGCACCAGAGCCAGGGGGCACGCATATGGAAAACGTTGACAATCTTGGAAAGAGAGAGAGAAGGATCTGCGCAACCCGGTAGTAGTAGAGGAGCGAACGCTCAGTCAAGGGGGCAGATCCCGGAGTTACCTCGTGAACTCGGGAGGCAGGCTGAAAGTAGTGAACAAGGGTTACATCTCGGAGATAATGACCGATTAGCAGAGATGGTTAGAAGAGCTTTGAGAGGCGGTATGGTGAACAAAGACCTAGAGGATGTTAATAGAAGTCCTTTTACTTCAGCAATTAGGCAAGCTAGGAACCCACCGGATTTCAAACTACCGTCGTTGGATATGTATGACGGGAGAACGGACCCCACGGTCCATCTGACAAAATATATGAGACATATGGAAGTGCTGGGGGCATCGGAGGAGGTTATGGCCCGCTGCTTTCCATTATACTTGACAGATATCGCAGCATTATGGTTTAGACAATTGGAGAATGGATCCATCGGAACATGGAATGGTTTAGTGGAGAGATTTATGAGGCAATTCAGGGTTCATATCACAAGACCCAAGAATGTGATGACGTTGGCAACCCTAAAGCAAAAAGCCGGAGAGACCTTGAGGAGTTATCTAGCACGATTCAATGCAGCAGCAGCTTCAGTGGATCGAGCGGATCCGTCCATGGTAGTAATGGCAGCTGTGTCCGGAATAGCTGACGGCACAGAGTTCAAGAATTCATTGACTAAAGATCCACCCATAGATCTAGAGGAATTCTATCATGAGGCAGAAAAGTTTTTACGATTAGAAGATGCGAATGCAGAAAGAGAAGAAGGAGATGAGGTAGATGTTTATGCACTCAAAGACGAAAAACTCCCTAGAAGGGACTCGGACAAGGATAAAGGTAAAAGAAGGATTGAGAATAACGGAGACAGATCAAAACGGCAACGGAGGGAGCCGCGATTTACCACCTACACTGAGCTGAACGAGAGCCTGGAGCGAATTTACCAGGACACCAAAGAAAAGATTCCGTATCGTAGGCCAATGCGAAGGGATCCTACCTCTGACGAAAGGAAATCAGATAAGTTCTGTGTATTCCATGAATTAAATGGTCATAACACTAATGATTGTAGGCACCTAAAGGACGAGGTGGAAGGGCATATCAGGAACGGTATGCTCCTTCAATATGTAAGGAGGCGAGCTCCTGTGGCGGAACCAGAACGACCACCGTCCACATCAGCTACAGGCGACCCCGAATCCAGGCACCGTTTGGTTATCAATTGAGTGAGATAACGGTGAACAAGTTGTAAGCTTCCACTAACGCAATCTAATCATTTACACATGTGCGAGATCGCGAACGATCTCCAGGCATGCTCTGGATGATCATTGACCGTTTCGTAGTGGGAACTTACACTTTGACATCCATGCTTTGCTTTCATATCGTTTCAATTTAAACATTTAGACCCTGTTTGTTTGCTGTTTATTTGGACATTGTTTGTGAAACTCATTCGTTTAATAGTTATTTGATTCTGATAACTCTGGAATGACTAAGCTACTTATACATGTATGGGGTCGCGAACGATCCTTAGGTATGCTCTGAGACGGCGATGAACCGCCCCTATAAACGATCCAGGAACTCACCCGAACGTGACCCTGGCATCGGTAACACCAAGCCCTCCCGGGCACACACACAACTCGCCTCGAACGGCACCCGATCGCGAACGATCACCACTCGACTTCGAACAGTCACAACTCACCACGCCTCAAACGGCTTGATCGCGAACGGTCGTCACTTGAGGTCGAACACCCGACCGCGAACGGTCACAAAACCGCCTCGAACGGCACACGATCGTGAACGATCACTCTCTGCCTTGAACGGCACCGACCGCGAACGGTCATGATTCACTAATCATAAAATCCGACCTCGAACGGTCACCCTTCGCCTTAAACGGCACTTGGTCGCGAACGATCATCAATTGCCGCGAACGGCATCGACCGCGAACAGTCCCATTCAATCTTTTTGCCATAAATAGCATCGACCGCGAACGGTCCTATTCTCATCATTTGCCGCGAACGGCATCGATCGCGAGCGGTCTTATTTCATCCTATGCCACGAACGGCACGGACCGCGAACGGTCCCGATTCACCTCAAACAGCATATGATCCCGAACGATCGATGCATGGATTTATACGCTCGACCGCGCACGGTCGCACTTCACCTCGAATGACTCGATCACGAACAATCGTCATTTGACGTTAAGCGCTCGACCATGAACGGCCGCGCTTCATCCCAAATGGCTTGATCCCGAACGATCGTCATTTGAGGCCATATGAAACTGTCAAATTCTTTACAGGTTAATGATCGGATACGAACATCCAACTCAAGGCATTACAAAACACACCTTCCTACCGCAAGGCATGTTTTGGGGGGCAAAATGTTACCCCGCTTTTTGGCAAAGCCGTGATACCAAAAGATTGGTCGAAAACGAAAGACAGTTCGTCTCAGAGATTGGTTATACTTCACTTTACTACGGATATCGATGAATTTTGTCCGAGTCCGGAACGGGCCAAAATTGGTAGAGCACGACAATAAAGATCGTATGAGTCGTCATTTTAAATTTCAAGTCAATCCGAGTTCGTATGGTCGAGATAGGATGGATTCAAATTGAGAAAAGTGGTCACTGTCTGTTTCGAACCCATCGCACTGGAGTACTTCGAACCCATCACCTTCGAAACCATCTCCTTCGAACCCATCCACTTCGAACCCATCCAATACTCACTGCTTCGAACCCATCACTCCGCTAACTTCGAACCGATCGATTCGAACCGATCAGGCATGATATTGGTCACTTCGAATCGATCGGTTCGTGACCCTTCGGATGGATGTGTTCGAATCCATCATCCTCCATCTACTTCCAACCGATTGCCTTCGAATCCATCGCGGAGCACCATTTCGTATCCATCACATATACGAGCTTGACATCGATACGAAGGTAGCTCCCTCCCCTCGGTTCGAAGTAGGCAGATGCAGTTGATCGATTCAAACTACGCAACGGTCATCGATACGAAGTCGGCGAAATCCCCGGGTTCGAAGCGGTCAACACGGAGAGAAAGTAGGATCGATGCGAGGAGTGCGCGACACGTCACTGGGTAACACGTGCTTCCATCGATTCGAATGCTTGGGTTCGACGTTCGAACGACACAGCCAACCAAGAAAACACCATTTCGAACCGAGCATATCTCCTTAACCACAAATCCAAATGCAACCAAATTTTCACAGTAGCTTTCATATGAGGTAAAGATTGTCCCTGCCAAGTTTCAGCTCGATTGGACCATTTCTTGATGGGTTCGAAATCACTTCGAACCGATGTCAGATCGAGACGAAACTTGGTGGGATCGGTCGCGTGGGCCCACTCTCGTGCCAGATGAGGTCTCCCGAAGTTTCAGCCAGATCTGGGCCTCCAACGCCTATAAATAGCACCCTGAAGCCTTCAGAAAAGGGGATCTTCCGAGAACTTCTGCCATTGAACGCTGAGACTCTGCCGGACTAACGTCTATGGATCAGAATCACTGTTGTATTCAGATTTCAAAGCTATAATCTACTGTAATCCATTGTAATCGATTGAATCGAGTAAAGCAATAAAGAGAAATCCTTCAAAGTGGACGTAGGCACGAACGTCGAACCACTATAAATCCTGTGTTTGTGCTTGTTGTTTGTGAATAACTTTGATTTGTTAGGTAGAGCTGAATTTTATATTGATTGTTGCTGAGTTCTATGTTGATTATTATCAAGTTGAATACGCAAACGGGTGCTTTCGTGATATTGGGTGTTTGTGACCAATTTTGGCGCAAACATTTTGGTGCTTTCACTGAGAACTGATTCAGGAAGAAGTTGAATTTGAAAATCAAGAATTCAGATCTAGGAATTATGATGAGACAATCGAGTAGAAAGCCAAGGCCTGAGAGAAGCGAACCACAAGGAAGTCAGGAGGCTTCCTCAGGAGCGAATCAACCATCGATATACATCACTAGGGACGAGACGGAGACGATGATGAAGAGGCAAGAGGAATTGATCCAGAGTTTGTTTCAACGGATAAGATAGCTGGGAGCACAGAATAGGGAAGCCAATGGGGTCCGGAACGGAGCAGGACCATCCGGCATAGCACCAGAGCTAGGGGGCACGCATATGGAAAACGTTGACCCAATCTTGGAAAGAGAGAGAGAAGGATCTGCGCAACCCGGTAGTAGTAGAGGAGCGAACGCTTAGTCAAGGGGGCAGATCCCGGAGTTACCTCGTGAACTCAGGAGGCAGGCTGAAAGTAGTGAACAAGGGTTACATCTCGGAGACAATGACCGATTAGCAGAGATGGTTAGAAGAGCATTGAGAGGCGGTATGGTGAACAAAGACCTAGAGGATATTAATAGAAGTCCTTTTACTTCATCAATTAGGCAAGCTAGGAACCCACCGGATTTCAAACTACCGTCGTTGGATATGTATGACGGGAGAACGGACCCCACGTTCCATCTGACAAAATATATGAGACATATGGAAGTGCTGGGGGCATCGGAGGAGGTTATGGCCCGCGGCTTTCCATTATACTTGACAGATATCGCAGCATTATGGTTTAGACAATTGGAGAATGGATCCATCGGAACATGGAATGGTTTAGTGGAGAGATTTATGAGGCAATTCAGGGTTCATATCACAAGACCCAAGAATGTGATGACGTTGGCAACCCTAAAGCAAAAAGCCGGAGAGACCTTGAGGAGTTATCTAGCACGATTCAATGCAGCAGCAGCTTCAGTGGATCGAGCGGATCCGTCCATGGTAGTAGTGGCAGCTGTGTCCGGAATAGCTGACGGCACAGAGTTCAAGAATTCATTGACTAAAGATCCACCCATAGATCTAGAGGAATTCTATCATGAGGCAGAAAAGTTTTTACGATTAGAAGATGCGAATGCAGAAAGAGAAGAAGGAGATGGGGTAGATGTTTATGCACTCAAAGACGAAAAACTCCCTAGAAGGGACTCGGACAAGGATAAAGGTAAAAGAAGGATTGAGAATAACGGAGACAGATCAAAACAGCAACAGAGGGAGCCGCGATTTACCACCTACACTGAGCTGAACGAGAGCCTGGAGCGAATTTACCAGGATACCAAAGAACAGATTCCGTATCGTAGGCCAATGCGAAGGGATCCTACCTCTGACGAAAGGAAATCAGATAAGTTCTGTGTATTCCATGAATTAAATGGTCATAACACTAATGATTGTAGGCACCTGAAGGACGAGGTGGAAGGGCATATCAGGAACGGTATGCTCCTTCAATATGTAAGGAGGCGAGCTCCTGTGGCGGAACCAGAATGACCAACGTCCACATCAGCTAGAGGCGACCCCGAATCCAGGCACCGTTTGGTTATCAATTGAGTGAGATAACGGTGAACAAGTTGTAAGCTTCCACTAATGCAATCAAATCATTTACACATGTTCGAGATCGCGAACGATCTCCAGGCATGCTCTGGATGATCATTGACCGTTTCGTAGTGGGAACTTACACTTTGACATCCATGCTTTGCTTTCATATCGTTTCAATTTAAACATTTAGACCCTGTTTGTTTGCTGTTTATTTGGACATTGTTTGTGAAACTCATTCGTTTAATAGTTATTTGATTCTGATAACTCTGGAATGACTAAGCTACTTATACATGTATGGGGTCGCGAACGATCCTTAGGTATGCTCTGATACGGCGATGAACCGCCCCTATAAACAATCCAGGAACTCACCCGAACGTGACCCTGGCATCGGTAACACCAAGCCCTCCCGGGCACACACACAACTCGCCTCGAACGGCACCCGATCGCGAACGATCACCACTCGACTTCGAACAGTCACAACTCACCACGCCTCAAATGGCTTGATCGCGAACGGTCGTCACTTGAGGTCCAACACCCGACCGCGAACGGTCACAAATCCGCCTCGAACGGCACACGATCGCGAACGATCACTCTCTGCCTTGAACGGCACCGACCGCGAACGGTCATGATTCACTAATCATAAAATCCGACCTCGAACGGTCACCCTTCGCCTTGAACGGCACTTGGTCGCGAACGATCATCAATTGCCGCGAACGGCATCGACCGCGAACGGTCCCATTCAATCTTTTTGCCATAAATAGCATCGACCGCGAACGGTCCTATTCTCATCATTTGCCGCGAACGGCATCGATCGCGAACGGTCTTATTTCATCCTATGCCACGAACGGCACGGACCGCGAACGGTCCCGATTCACCTCAAACAGCATATGATCCCGAACGATCGATGCATGGATTTATACGCTCGACCGCGCACGGTCGCACTTCACCTCGAATGACTCGATCACGAACGATCGTCATTTGACGTTAAGCGCTCGACCATGAACGGCCGCGCTTCATCCCAAATGGCATGATCCCAAACGATCGTCATTTGAGGCCATATGAAACTGTCAAATTCTTTACAGGTTAATGATCGGATACGAACATCCAACTCAAGGCATTACAAAACACACCTTCCTACCGCAAGGCATGTTTTGGGGGGCAAAATGTTACCCCGCTTTTTGGCAAAGCCGTGATACCAAAAGATTGGTCGAAAATGAAAGACAGTTCGTCTCAGAGATTGGTTATACTTCACTTTACTACGGATATCGATGAATTTTGTCCGAGTCCGGAACGGGCCAAAATTGGTAGAGCACGACAATAAAGATCGTATGAGTCGTCATTTCAAATTTCAAGTCAATCCGAGTTCGTATGCTCGAGATAGGATGGATTCAAATTGAGAAAAGTGGTCACTGTCTGTTTCGAACCCATCGCACTGGAGTACTTCGAACCCATCACCTTCGAAACCATCTCCTTCGAACCCATCCACTTCGAACCCATCCAATACTCACTGCTTCGAACCCATCACTCCGCTAACTTCAAACCGATCGATTCGAACCGATCAGGCATGATATTGGTCACTTCGAATCGATCGGTTCGTGACCCTTCGGATGGATGTGTTCGAATCCATCATCCTCCATCTACTTCGAACCGATTGCCTTCGAATCCATCGCGGAGCTCCATTTCGTATCCATCACATATACGAGCTTGACATCGATACGAAGGGAGCTCCCTCCCCTCGGTTCGAAGTATGCAGATGCAGTTGATCGATTCAAACTACGCAACGGTCATCGATACGAAGTCGGCGAAATCCCCGGGTTTGAAGCGGTCAACACGGAGAGAAAGTAGGATCGATGCGAGGAGTGCGCGAAACGTCACTGGGTAACACGTGCTTCCATCGATTCGAATGCTTGGGTTCGACGTCATGGGTTCGAACGACACAGCCAACCAAGAAAACACCATTTCGAACCGAGCATATCTCCTTAACCACAAATTCAAATGCAACCACATTTTCACAGTAGCTTTCATATGAGGTAAAGATTGTCCCTGCCAAGTTTCAGCTCGATTGGACCATTTCTTGATGGGTTCGAAATCACTTCGAACCGATGTCAGATCGAGACGAAACTTGGTGGGATCGGTCGCGTGGGCCCACTCACGTGCCAGAAGAGGTCTCCCGAAGTTTCAGCCAGATCTGGGCCTCCAACGCCTGTAAATAGCACCCTGAAGCCTTCAGAAAAGGGGATCTTCCGAGAACTTCTGCCATTGAACGCTGAGACTCTGCCGGATTAACGTCTATTGATCAGAATCACTGTTGTATTCAGATTTCAAAGCTATCATCTACTGTAATCCATTGTAATCGATTGAATCGAGTAAAGCAATAAAGAGAAATCCTTCAAAGTGGACGTAGGCACGAACGCCGAACCACTATAAATCCTGTGTTTGTGATTGTTGTTTGTGAATAACTGTGATTTGTTACGTAGAGCTGAATTTTATATTGATTGTTGCTGAGTTCTGTGTTGATTATTATCAAGTTGAATACGCAAACGGGTGCTTTCGTGATATTGGGTGTTTGTGACCAATTTTGGCGCAAACAGCACGCATTTCTAAAAGTCGTACGACACTGTTTCGCCATTTCGGATGGATGTTGCGCCTTGCACCGTGGATGTTGCACCCTGTAGATAACGATTATTCGGACGGCCATAACTTATGGCTCGTTTAGAGCTACGGGAGCGATTACCTGTCTAAACGAAGAAAACGGTGAGTTCTACGGCTTTGACAGCTTTCAGCCGTCAACGGATAGATTAATTCCCAAAAAGGACAACCCGAATCTCAATCGGGTCTCGAAAGTTTTTTACCCTTCGTTTTTTCGACACGTGTATTTTTACGGTAAAACGGGATTACCGTGGCTCGTCTTCGATGTACCATCGCTGGAGAGTGGTGTACCATTGTAATGTTCCGTTTCGAATACATGCACGCATTTCTAAAAGTCGTACGGCACTGTTTCGCCATTTCGGATGGATGTTGCACCTTGCACCGTGGATGTTGCACCCTGTAGATATCGATTATTCGGACGGCCATAACTTCTGGATCGTTTAGAGTTACGCGAGCCATAACCTGTCAAAACGAAGGCCACAGTGAGTTCTACGGCTTTGACAGCTTTAAGCTGTCAACGGATAGATTAATGCCCAAAAAGGACAGCCCGAATCTCAATCGGGTCACGTAAGTTTTTTACCCTTCGTTTTTTCGACACGTGTATTTTTACGGTAAAACGGGATTACCGTGGCAGTTCTTCGATTTACCATTGCTGGAGAGTGGTGCACCATGGTACTGTTCCGTTTCAAATCCATGCATGCATTTCTAAAAGTCGTACGGCTCTGTTTCGCCATTTCGGGTGGATGTTGCACCTTGCACCGTGGATGTTGCACCGTGTAGATATCGATTATTCGGACGGCCATAACTTCTGGCTCGTTTAGAGTTACGGGAGCCATAACCTATCAAAACGAAGGCCTTGATGAGTTCTACGGCTTTGACAGCTTTTAGCCCTCAACGGATAGATTAATGGCCAAAAAGGACAACCCGAATCTCAATCGGGTCTCGTAAGGTTTTTACCCTTCGTTTTTTCGACACGTGTATTTTTACGGTAAAACGGGATTACCGTGGCTCGTCTTCGATTTACCATCGCTGGAGAGTGGTGTACCATGTTAATGTTCCGTTTCAAATCCATGCACGCATTTCTAAAAGTCGTACGACACTGTTTCGCCATTCCGGACGGATGTTGCACCTTGCACCGTGGATGTTGCACCCTGTAGATATCGATTATTCGGACGGCCATAACTTCTGGCTTGTTTAGAGTTACGGGAGCCATAACCTGTCAAAACGAAGGCCACAGTGAGTTCTACGGCTTTGACAGCTTTAAGCCGTCAACGGATAGATTAATGCCCAAAAAGGACAGCCCGAATCTCAATCGGGTCACGTAAGTTTTTTACCCTTCGTTTTTTCGACACGTGTATTTTTACGGTAAAACGGGACTACCGTGGCTGGTCTTCGATGTACCATTGCTGGAGAGTGGTGCACCATGGTACTGTTCCGTTTAAAATCCATGCACGCATTTCTAAAAGTCATACGGCACTGTTTCGCCATTTCGGACGGATGTTGCACCTCGCACCGTGGATGTTGCACCGTGTAGATATCGATTATTCGGACGGCCATAACTTCTGGCTCGTTTAGATTTATGGGAGCAATAACCTGTCAAAACGAAGGCAACGGTGAGTTCTACGGCTTTGATAGCTTTCAGCCGTCAATGGATAGATTAATGCCCAAAAAGGACAACCCCAATCTCAATAGGGTCTCGTAAGTTTTTTACCCTTCGTTTTCTCGACACCGGATTTTTACGGTAAAACGAGATTACCGTGGCTCGTCTTCGATTTACCATCGCTGGAGAGTGGTGCACCATGGTACTGTTTCGTTTCAAATCCTTGCACGCATTTCTAAAAGTCGTACGGCGCTGTTCCGCCATTTCGGACGGATGTTGCTCCTTGCACCGTGGATGTTGGACCCTGTAGATATCGATTATTCGAACGGCCATAAATTCTGGCTCGTTTAGAGTTACGGGAGCCATAACCTGTCAAAACGTAGGCAACGGTGAGTTCCACGGCTTTGATAGCTTTCAGCCGTCAATGGATAGATTAATGCCCAAAAAGGACAACCCGAATCTCAATCGTGTCTCGCAAGTTTTTTACCCTTCATTTTTTCGACACGTGGATTTTTACGGTAAAATGGAATTACCGTGGCCCGTCTTAGACTTCCTATCGCTGGAGAGTGGTGCACTATGGTACGGTTCCGTTTCAAATCCATGCATGTATTTCTAAAAGTCGGACGGAACTGTTTCGCCATTTCGAACGGATGTTGCACCTTGCACCGTGGATGTTGCACCCTATAGATATCGATTATTCGAACGGCCATAACTTATGGATCGTTTAGAGTTACGGGAGCGATAACCTGTCTAAACGAAGGCCACGGTGAGTTCTACTGCTTTGACAGCTTTCAGCCATCAACGGATAGATTAATGCCCAAAAAGGACAACCCGAATCTCAATCCGGTCTCGTAAGTTTTTTACCCTTCGTTTTTTTGACACGTGGATTTTTACAGTAAAACGGGATTACCGTGGCTCATCTTCGATTTACCAACGCTGGAGAGTGGTGTACCATGGTAATGTTCCGTTTCAAATCCATGCACGCATTTCTAAAAGTCGTACGGCACTGTTTCGCCATTTCGGACGGATGTTGCACCTTGCACCGTGGATGTTGCACCCTGTAGATATCGATTATTCGGACGGCCATAACTTCTGGCTCGTTTGGAGTTGCGGGAGCCATAACTTGTCAAAACGAAGGCCACAGTGATTTCTATGGCTTTGATAGCTTTTAGCCATGAACGGATAGATTAATGCCCAAAAAGGACAGCCCGAATCTCAATCGGGTCACGTAAGTTTTTTACCCTTCGTTTTTTCGACACGTATATTTTTACAGTAAAACGGGATTACCGTGGCTGGTCTTCGATTTACCATAGCTGGAGAGTGGTGCACCATGGTACTGTTCCGTTTCAAATCCGTGCACGCAATTCTAATCCATGCATGTATTTCTAAAAGTCGGACGGCACAGTTTCGCCATTTCGGACGGATGTTGCACCTTGCACCGTGGATGTTGCACCCTGTAGATATCGATTATTCGGACGGCCATAACTTATGGCTCGTTTAGAGTTACCGGAGCGATAACCTGTATAAAAGAAGGCAACGGTGAGTTCTACGGCTTTGACAGCTTTCAGCCGTCAACGGATAGATTAATACCCAAAAAGGACAACCCGAATCTCAATCGGGTCTCGTAAGTTTTTCATCCTTCGTTTTTTCGACACATGGATTTTTACGGTAAAATGGGATTACCTTGGCTGGTCTTCGATTTACCATTGCTGGAGAGTGGCGCACCATGGTACTATTCCATTTCAAATCCTTGCACGCATTTCTAAAAGTCGTACGGCACTGTTTCGCCCTTTCAGGCGGAAGTTGCACCTTGCACCGTGGATGTTGCACCCTGTAGATAACGATTATTTGGACGGCCATAATTTCTGGCTCGTTTAGAGTCACGGGAGAGATAACCAGTCAAAACGAAGGCCACGGTGAGTTTTATGGCTTTGACCGCTTTCAGCCGTCAACGGATAGATTAATGCCCAAAAAGGACAACCCGAAACTCAATCGGGTCTCGTGAGTTTTTTACCCTTCGTTTTTTCGACACGTGGATTTTTACGGTAACACGAGATTACCGTGTCTGGTCTTCGATTTACCATCGCTGGAGAGTGGTGCACCATGGTACTGTTTCGTTTCAAATCCATGCATGCATTTCTAAAAGTCGTACGGCACTGTTTCGCCATTTCGGACGGATGTTGCGCTTTGCACCGTGGATGTTGCACCCTATAGATATCGATTGTTCGGACAGCCATAACTTCTGGCTCGTTTAGAGTTACGGGAGCAATAACCTGTCAAAACGAAGGCCACGGTGAGTTCTATAGCTTTGACAGCTTTCAGCTGTCAACAGATAGATTAATGCCCAAAAAGGACAACCCGAATCTCAATCGGGTCTCGTAAGTTTTTTACCCTTTGTTTTTTCGACACGTGGATATTTACGGTAAAACGGGATTACTGTGGCTAGTCTTCGATTTACCATCGCTGGAGAGTGGTGCACTATGGTGCTGTTCCGTTTCAAATCCATGCATGTATTTCTAAAAGTCGGACGACACTGTTTCGCCATTTCGGACGGATGTTGCACCTTGCATCGTGGATGTTGCACCCTATAGATATCGATTATTCGGACGGCCATTACTCATGGCTCGTTTAGAGTTACGGGAGCGATAACCTGTCTATAAGAAGGCCACGGTGAGTTCTACGGCTTTGACAGCTTTCAGCCGTTAATGGATAGATTAATGCCCAAAAAGGACAACCCGAATCTCAATCGGGTCTCGTAAGTATTTTACCCTTCGTTTTTTCGACACGTGGATTTTTACGGTAAAACGGGATTACCGTGGCTCGTCTTCGATTTACCATCGCTGGAGAGTGGTGAACCATGGTACTGTTCCGTTTCAATTCCATGCACACATTTCTAAAAGTCGTACGACACTGTTTCGCCATTTCGGACTGATGTTGCACCTTGCACCGTGGATGTTGCACCCTGTAGATATCGATTATTCCGACGACCATAATTTATGGCTCGTTTAGAGTTACGGGAGCGATAACCTGTCAAAACGGAGGCCACGGTGAGTTTTACGGCTTTGACAGCTTTCAGCCGTCAACGGATAGATTAATGCCCAAAAAGGACAGCCCGAATCTCAATCGGGTCACGTAAGTTTTTTACCCTTCGTTTTTTCGACACGTGTATTTTTACGGTAAAACGGGATTACCGTGGCTGGTCTTCGATTTACAATTGCTGGAGAGTGGTGCACCATGGTATGTTCCGTTTCAAATCCATGCACGCATTGCTAAAAGTCGTACGGCACTGTTTCGCCATTTCGGACAGATGTTGCACCTTGCACCGTGGATGTTGCACCGTGTAGATATCGATTATTCAGACGGCCATAATTTCTGGCTCGTTTAGAGTTACGGGAGCGATAACCTGTCAAAACAAAGGCCACGGTGAGTTCTACGGCTTTGATAGCTTTCAGCCATCAACGGATAGATTAATGCCAAAAAAGGACAGCCCGAATCTCAATCGGATCACGTAAGTTTTTTACCCTTTATTTTTTCGATACGTGTATTTTTACGGTAAAACGGGATTACCGTGGCTGGTCTTCGATTTACCATTGCTGGAGAGTGGTGCACCACGGTACTGTTCCGTTTCAAATCCATGCACGCATTTCTAAAAGTCATACGGCACTGTTTCGCCATTTCGGACGGATCTTGCACCTTGCACCGTGGATGTTGCACCATGTAGATATCGATTATTCGGACGGCCATAACTTCTGGCTCGTTTAGAGTTATGGGAGCGATAACATGTCAAAACGAAGGCTACGGTGAGTTGTACGGCTTTGATAGCTTTCAGCCGTCAATCGGGTCTCGTAAGTTTTTGACCCTTCGTTTTTTCGACACCGGATTTTTAAGGTAAAACGGGATTACCGTGGCTCGTCTTCAATTTACCATCGCTGGAGAGTGGTGCACCATGGTACTGTTCCGTTTCAAACTCTTGCACGCATTTCTAAAAGTCGTACGGCGCTGTTCAGCCATTTCGAACGGATGTTGCACCTTGCACCGTGGATGTTGCACCCTGTAAATATCGATTATTCGGACGGCCATAACTTCTGCCTTGTTTAGAGTTACGGGAGCCATAACCTGTCAAAACGAAGACCACGGCGAGTTCCACGGCATTGACAGCTTTCAGCCGTCAATGGATAGATTAATGCCCAAAAAGGACAACCCGAATCTCAATCGGGTCTCGTAAGTTTTTTACCCTTCGTTTTTTCGACACGTGGATTTTTACGGTAAAACAGGATTACCATGGCCCGTCTTAGACTTCTTATCGCTGGAGAATGGTTCACCACGGTACGGTTCCGTTTCAAATCCATGCATGTATTTCTAAAAGTCGGACGGCACTGTTTCGCCATTTCGGACGGATGTTGCACCTTGCACCGTGGATGTTGCACCCTGTAGATATCGATTATTCAGATGGCCATAACTTATGGCTCGTTTAGAGTTATAAAAGCCATAACCCGTCAAAATGAAGGCCTCGATGAGTTCTACGGCTTTGACAGCTTTCAGCCATCAACGGATAGATTAATGCCCAAAGAGGACAACACGAATCTCAGTCGGGCCTCGTAAGTTTTTTACCCTTCGTTTTTTCGACACGTGGATTTTTACGGTAAAATGGGATTACGGTGGCTGGTCTTCGATTTACCATCGCTGGAGAGTGGTGCACCATGATACAGTTACGTTTCAAATCCATGCACGCATTTCTAAAAGTCGTACGGCACTGTTTCGCCATTTCGGACGGAAGTTGCACCTTGCACCGTGGATGTTGCACCCTGTAGATATCGATTATTCGGACGGCCATAACTTTTGGCTCCTTTAGAGTTACGGGAGCAATAACCTGTCAAAACGAAGGCCACGGTGAGTTCTATGGCTTTGACAGCTTTCAGCCGTCAACAGATAGATTAATGCCCAAAAAGGAAAACCCGAATCTCAATCGGGTCTCCTAAGTTTTTTGCCCTTCGTTTTTTCGACACGTGGATTTTACGGTAAAACGGGATTAGTGTGGCTGGTCTTCGATTTAGCATCGCTGGAGAGTGGTGCACCATGGTACTGTTCCGTTTAAAATCCATGCATGTATTTCTAAAAGTCGGACGACACTGTTTCGCCATTTCGGACGGATGTTGCACCTTGCACCGTGGATGTTGCACCCGGTAGATATCGATTATTCGGACGGCCATAACTTCTGGCTCGTTTAGATTTACGGGAGCCATAACCTGTCAAAACGAAGGCAACGGTGAGTTCCACGACTTTGATAGCTTTCAGCCGTCAATGGATAGATTAATGCCCAAAAAGGACAACCCGAATCTCAATGGGGTCTCGTAAGTTTTTTACCCTTCGTTTTTTCGACACGTGGATTTTTACGGTAAAACGGAATTACCGTGGCCCGTCTTAGACTTCCTATCGCTGGAGAGTGGTGCACTATGGTACGGTTCCGTTTCAAATCCATGCATGTATTTCTAAAAGTCGGACAGAACTGTTTCGCCATTTCGAACTGATGTTGCACCTTGCACCGTGGATGTTGCACCCTATAGATATCGATTATTTGAACGGCCATAACTTATAGCTCGTTTAGAATTACGGGAGCGATAACCTGTCTAAACGAAGGCCACGGTGAGTTCTACGGCTTTGACAGCTTTCAGCCATCAACGGATAGATTAATGCCCAAAAAGGACAACCCGAATCTCAATCCGGTCTCGTAAGTTTTTTACCCTTCGTTTTTGTGACACGTGGATTTTTACGGTAAAACGGGATTACCGTGGCTCGTCTTCGATTTACCAACGCTGGAGAGTGGTGTACCATGGTAATGTTCCGTTTCAAATCAATGCATGCATTTCTAAAAGTCGTACGGCACTGTTTCGCCATTTCGGACGGATGTTGCACCTTGCACCGTGGATGTTGCACCCTGTAGATATCGATTATTCGGACGGCCATAACTTCTGGCTCGTTTTGAGTTACGGGAGCAATAACTTGTCAAAACGAAGGCCACAGTGAGTTCTATGGCTTTGACAGCTTTTAGCCATCAACGGATAGATTAATGCCCAAAAAGGACAGCCCGAATCTCAATCGGGTCACGTAAGTTTTTTACCCTTCGTTTTTTCGACACGTGTATTTTTACGGTAAAACGGGATTACCGTGGCTGGTCTTCGATTTACCATAGCTGGAGAGTGGTGTACCATGGTACTATTCCGTTTCAAATCCATGCATGCATTTCTAATCCATGCATGTATTTCTAAAAGTCGGACGGCACAGTTTCGCCATTTCGGACGGATGTTGCACCTTGCACCGTGGATGTTGCACCCTGTAGATATCGATTATTCGGACGGCCATAACTTATGGCTCGTTTAGAGTTACCGGAGTGATAACCTGTCTAAAAGAAGGCAACGGTGAGTTCTACGGCTTTGACAGCTTTCATCCGTCAACGGATAGATTAATACCCAAAAAGGACAACCCGAATCTCAATCGGGTCTCGTAAATTTTTCATCCTTCGTTTTTTCGACACATGGATTTTTACGGTAAAACGGGATTACCTTGGCTGGTCTTCGATTTACCATTGCTGGAGAGTGGTGCACCATGGTACTGTTCCGTTTCAAATCCTTGCACGCATTTCTAAAAGTAGTACGGCACTGTTTCGCCATTTCGGGCGGAAGTTGCACCTTGCATCGTGGATGTTGCACCCTGTAGATAACGATTATATGGACGGCCATAATTTCTGGCTCGTTTAGAGTCACGGGAGCGATAACCAGTCAAAACGAATGCCACGGTGAGTTTTATGGCTTTGACCGTTTTCAGCCGTCAACGGATAGATTAATGCCCAAAAAGGACAACCCCAAAGTCAATCGGGTCTCGTGAGTTTTTTACCCTTCGTTTTTTAGACACGTGGATTTTTACGGTAAAACGAGATTACCGTGTCTGGTCTTCGATTTACCATCGCTGGAGAGTGGTGCACCATGGTACTGTTTCGTTTCAAATCCATGCATGCATTTCTAAAAGTCGTACGGCATTGTTTCGCAATTTCGGACGGATGTTGCGCTTTGCACCATGGATGTTGCACCCTGTAGATATCGATTGTTCGGACGGCCATAACTTCTGGCTCGTTTAGAGTTACGGGAGTGACAACCTGTCAAAATGAAGGCCACGGTGAGTTCTACGGCTTTGACAGCTTTCAGCTGTCAACCGATAGTTTAATGCCCAAAAAGGACAACCCGAATCTCAATCGGGTCTCGTAAGTTTTTTACCCTTCGTTTTTTCGACACGTGGATATTTACGGTAAAACGGGATTACTGTGGCTGGTCTTCGATTTACCATCGCTGGAGAGTGGTGCACTATGGTACTATTCCGTTTCAAATCCATGCATGTATTTCTAAAAGTCGGACGACACTGTTTCTCCATTTCGGACGGATGTTGCACCTTGCATCATGGATATTGCACCCTGTAGGTATCGATTATTCGGATGGCCATAACTTATGGCTCGTTTAGAGTTACGGGAGCGAAAAACTGTCTAAACGAAGGCCACGGTGAGTTCTACGGCTTTGACAGCTTTCAGCCGTCAACGGATAGATTAATGCCCAAAAAGGACAACCCGAATCTCAATCGGGTCTCCTAAGTATTTTACCCTTCGTTTTTTCGACTCGTGGATTTTTACGGTAAAATGGGATTACCGTGGCTCGTCTTCGATTTACCATCGCTGGAGAGTGGTGCGCCATGGTACTGTTCCGTTTCAATTCCGTGCGCATATTTCTAAAAGTAGTACGACACTGTTTCGCCATTTCGGATTGATGTTGCACCTTGCACCGTGGAAGTTGCAACCTGTAGATATCGATTATTCGGACGACCATAATTTCTGGCTCGTTTAGAGTTACGGGAGCGATAACCTGTCAAAACGAAGGCCACGGTGAGTGTTACGGCTTTGACGGCTTTCATCCTTCAACGGATAGATTAATGCCCAAAAAGGACAGCCCGAATCTCAATCGGGTCACGTAAGTTTTTTACCCTTCGTTTTTTCGACACGTTTATTTTTACGGTAAAACGGGATTACCGTGGCTGGTCTTCGATTTACCATCGCTGGAGATTGGTGCACCATGGTATAGTTCCGTTTCAAATCCATGCACGCATTGCTAAAAGTCGTACGGCACTGTTTCGCCATTTCGGACAGATGTTGCACCTTGCACCGTGGATGTTGCACCGTGTAGATATCGATTATTCGGACGGCCATAATTTCTGGCTCGTTTAGAGTTACGGGAGCGATAACCTGTCAAAACGAAGGCCACGGTGAGTTCTACGGCTTTGATAGCTTTCAGCCATCAACGGATAGATTAATGCCCAAAAATGACAGCCCGAATCTCAATCAGGTCACGTAAGTTTTTTACCCTTCGTTTTTTCGACACATGTATTTTTACGGCAAAACGGGATTACCGTGGTTGGTCTTCGATTTACCATTGCTGGAGAGTGGTGCACCATGGTACTGTTCCGTTTCAAATCCATGCACGCATTTCTAAAAGTCATACGGCACTGTTTCGCCATTTCGGACGGATCTTGCACCTTGCACCGTGGAGTTGCACCGTGTAGATATCAATTATTCGGACGGCCAAAACTTCTGGCTCCTTTAGAGTTATGGGAGCGATAACCTGTCAAAACGAAGGCTACGGTGAGTTGTACGGCTTTGGTATCTTTCAGCCGTCAATCGGGTCTCGTATGTTTTTTACCCTTCGTTTTTTCGACACCGGATTTTTAAGGTAAAACGGGATTACCGTGGCTCGTCTTCGATTTACCATCGCTGGAGAGTGGTTCACTATGGTACTGTTCCGTTTCAAATCCTTGCACGCATTTCTAAAAGTCCTACGGCGCTGTTCAGCCATTTCGAACGGATGTTGCACCTTGCACCGTGGATGTTGCACCCTGTAGATATTGATTATTCGGACGGCCATAACTTCTGTCTCGTTTAGAGTTACGGGAGCCATAACCTGTCAAAACGAAGACCACGGTGAGTTCCACGGCTTTGACAGCTTTCAGCCGTCAATGGATGGATTAATGCCCAAAAAGGACAACCCGAATTTCAATCGGGTCTCGTAAGTTTTTTACCCTTCGTTTTTTCGACACGTGGATTTTTACGGTAAAACGGGATTACCATGGCCCGTCTTAGACTTCCTATCGCTGGAGAGTGGTGCCCACGGTACGGTTCCGTTTCAAATCCATGCATGTATTTCTAAAAGTCGGGCGGCACTGTTTCGCCATTTCGAACGGATGTTTCACCTTGCACCGTGGATGTTGCACCCTGTAGATATCGATTATTCAGAAGGTCATAACTTATGGCTCGTTTACAGTTACCGGAGCGGTAACTTGTCTAAACGAAGGCAACGGTGAGTTCTACGGCTTTGACAGCTTTCAGCCGTCAACGGATAGATTAATGCCCAAAAAGGACAACCCGAATCTCAATCAGGTCTCGTAAGTTTTCGACCCTTCGTTTTTTGGACACATGGATTTTTACGGTAAAACGGGATTGCCTTGGCTGGTCTTCGATTTACCATTGCTGGAGAGTGGTGCACTATGGTACTGTTCCGTTTCAAATCCTTGCAAGCATTGCTAAAAGTCGTACGGCACTGTTTCTCCATTTCGGACAGATGTTGCACCTTGCATCGTGGATGTTGCACCCTGTAGATAATGATTATTTGGACGGCCATAACTTTTGGCTCGTTTAGAGTTACGGGAGCGATAATTAGTCAAAACGAAGGCCACGGTGAGTTCTATGGCTTTGACCGCTTTCAGCCGTCAACGGATAGATTAATGCCCAAAAAGAACAACCCGAAACTCAATCGGGTCTCGTGAGTTTTTTATCCTTCGTTTTTTCGACACGTGGATTTTTACAGTAAAACGAGATTACCATGGCTGGTCTTCGATTTACCATCACTGGAGAGTGGTGCACCATGGTACTGTTCCGTTTCAAATCCATGCATGCATTTCTAAAAGTCGTACGGCACTGTTTCGCCATTTCGGACGGATGTTGCGCTTTGCACCGTGGATGTTGCACCCTGTAGATATCGATTGTTCGGACGGCCATAACTTCTGTCTCGTTTAGAGTTACGGGAGCAATAACCTGTCAAAACGAAGGCCACGGTGAGTTCTACGGTTTTGCCCGCTTTCAGCCGTCAACAGATAGATTAATGCCCAAAAAGGGCAACCCGAATCTCAATCGGGTCTCCCTAGTTTTTTACCCTTCGTTTTTTCGACACGTGGATTTTTACGGTAAAACGAGATTACTGTGGTTGGTCTTCGATTTACCATCGCTGGAGAGTGGTGCACTATGGTACTATTCCGTTTCAAATCCATGCATGCATTTCTAAAAGTCGGACGACACTGTTTCGCCATTTCGGACGGATGTTGCACCTTGCACCGTGGATGTTGCACCCTATAGATATCGATTATTCGTATGGCCATAACTTATGGCTCATTTAGAGTTACGGGAGCGATAACATGTCTAAACGAAGGACACGGTGAGTTCTACGGCTTTGACATCTTTCAGCTGTCAATGGATAGATTAATGCCCAAAAAGGACAGCCCGAAACTCAACTGGGTCACGTAAGTTTTTTACCCTTCGTTTTTTCGACACGTGTATTTTTACGGTAAAACGGGATTACCGTGGCTGGTCTTCGATTTACCATTGCTGGAGAGTGGTGCACCGTGGTACTGTTTCGTTTCAAATCCATGCACGCATTGCTAAAAGTCGTACGACACTGTTTCGCCATTTCGGAAAGATGTTGCACCTTGCACCGTGGATGTTGCACTGTGTAGATATCGATTATTCGGACGGCCATAATTTCTAGCTCGTTTAGAGTTACGGGAGCGATAACTTGTCAAAACGAAGGCCACGGTGAGTTCTACGGCTTTGATAGCTTTCAGCCGTCAACGGATAGATTAATGCCCAAAAAGGACAGCCCGAATCTCAATCGGGTCACGTAAGTTTTTTACCCTTCGTTTTTTCGACACGTGTATTTTTACGGTAAAACGGGATTACCGTGGCTGGTCTTCGATTTACCATTGCTGGAGAGTGGTGCACCATGGTACTGTTCCGTTTCAAATCCATGCACGCATTTCTAAAAGTTATACGGCACTGTTTCGTCATTTCGGACGGATCTTGCACCTTGCACCGTGGATGTTGCACCATGTAGATATCGATTATTCGGACGGCCATAACTTCTGGCTCGTTTAGAGTTATGGGAGCGATAACCTGTCAAAACAAAGGCTACGGTGAGTTCTACGGCTTTGATAGCTTTCAGCCGTCAATCGGGTCCCGTAAGTTTTTTACCCTTCGTTTTTTCGACACCGGATTTTTAAGGTAAAACGGGATTACCAAGGCTCGTCTTCGATTTACCATCGCTGGAGAGTGGTGCACCATGGTACTGTTCCGTTTCAAATCCTTGCACGCATTTCTAAAAGTCATACTGCGATGTTCAGCCATTTCGGACGGATGTTGCACCTTGCACCGTGGATGTTGCACCCTGTAGATATCGATTATTCGGACGGCCATAACTTCTGCCTCGTTTAGAATTACGGGAGCCATAACCTGTCAAAACGAACACCACGGTGAGTTCCACGGTTTGACAGCTTTCATCCGTCAATGGATAGATTAATGCCCAAAAAGGACAACCCGAATCTCAATCGGGTCTCGTAAGTTTTTTATCCTTCGTTTTTTCGACACGTGGATTTTTACGGTAAAACGGGATTACCGTGGCCCGTCTTAGACTTCCTATCACTGGAGAGTGGTGCACCACGGTACGGTTCCGTTTCAAATCCATGCATGTATTTCTAAAAGTCGGACGGCACTGTTTCGCCATTTCGGACGGATGTTGCACCTTGCACCGTGGATGTTGCACCCTATAGATATCGATTATTCGAACGGCCATAACTTTTGGCTCGTTTAGAGTTACGGGAGCGATAACCTGTCTAAACGAAGGCTACGGTGAGTTCTACGGCTTTGACAGCTTTCAGCCGTCAACGGATAGATTAATGCCCAAAAAGGACAACCCGAATCTCAATCCGGTCTCGTAAGTTTTTTACCCTTCGTTTTTTCGACACGTGGATTTTTACGGTAAAACGGGATTACCGTGTCTCGTCTTCGATTTACCAACGCTGGAGAGTGGTGTACCATGGTAATGTTCCATTTCAAATCCATGCTCGCATTTCTAAAAGTCGTACGGCACTGTTTCGCCATTTCAGACGGATGTTGCACCTTGCACCGTGGATGTTGCACCCTATAGATATCGATTATTCGGACGGCCAAAACTTCTGGCTCGTTTGGAGTTACGGGAGCGATATCCTGTCAATACGAAGGCCACAGTGAGTTCTACGGCTTTGACAGCTTTTAGCCATCAATGGATAGATTAATGCCCAAAAAGGACAGCCCGAATCTCAATCGGGTCACGTAAGTTTTTCACCCTTCGTTTTTTCGACACGTGTATTTTTACGGTAAAACGGGATTACCGTGGCTGGTCTTCGATTTACCATTGCTGGAGAGTGGTGCACCATGGTACTGTTCCATTTAAAATCCATGCACGCATTGCTAAAAGTCGTACGGCGCCGTTTCGCCATTTCGGACAGATGTTGCACCTTGCACCGTGGATGTTGCACCGTGTAGATATCGATTATTCGGACGGCCATAATTTCTGGCTCGTTTAGAGTTAGGGGAGCGATAACCTATCAAAACGAAGGCCACGGTGAGTTCTACGGCTTTGATAGCTTTCAGCCGTCAACGGATATATTAATGCCCAAAAAGGACAGCCCGAATCTCAATCGGGTCACGTAAGTTTTTTACCCTTCGTTTTTTCGACACGTGTATTTTTACGGTAAAACGGGATTACCGTGGCTGGTCTTTGATTTACCATTGCTGGAGAGTGGTGCACCATGGAACTGTTCCGTTTCAAATCCATGCACGCATTTCTAAAAGTCATACGGCACTGTTTCGCCATTTCGGACGGATCTTGCACCTTGCACCGTGGATGTTGCACCGTGTAGATATCGATTATTCGGACGGCCATAACTACTGGCTCGTTTAGAGTTATGGGAGCGATAACCTGTCAAAACGAAGGCTACGGTGAGTTCTACGGCTTTGATAGCTTTCAGCCGTCAATCGGGTCTCGTAAGTTTTTTACCCTTCGTTTTTTCGACACCGGATTTTTAAGGTAAAACGGGATTACCAAGGCTTGTCTTCGATTTACCATCGCTGGAGAGTGGTGCACCATGGTACTGTTCCGTTTCAAATCCTTGCATGCATTTCTAAAAGTCGTACTGCGCTGTTCAGCCGTTTCGGACGGATGTTGCACCTTGCACCGTTGATGTTGCACCCTGTAGATATCGATTATTCGGACGACCATAACTTCTGCCTCGTTTAGAGTTACAGGAGCCATAACCTGTCAAAACGAAGACCACGGTGAGTTCCACGGCTTTGACAGCTTTCAGCCGTCAATGGATAGATTAATGCCCAAAAAGGACAACCCGAATCTCAATCGGGTCTCGTAAGTTTTTTACCCTTCGTTTTTTCGACACGTGGATTTTTAAGGTAAAACGGGATTACCGTGGCCCGTCTTGGACTTCCTATCGATGAAGAGTGGTGCACCACGGTACGTTCCGTTTCAAATCCATGCATATATTTCTAAAAGTCAGACGGCACTGTTTCGCCATTTCGGACGGATGTTGCACCTTGCACCGTGGATGTTGCACCCTATAGATATCGATTATTCGAACGGCCATAACTTTTGGCTCGTTTAGAGTTACGGGAGCGATAACCTGTCTAAACGAAGGCCACGGTGAGTTCTACGGCTTTGACAGCTTTCAGCCGTCAACGGATAGATTAATGCCCAAAAAGGACAACCCGAATCTCAATCCGATCTCGTAGGTTTTTTACCCTTCGTTTTTTCGACACGTGGATTTTTACGGTAAAACGGGATTACCGTGTCTCGTCTTCGATTTACCAACGCTGGAGAGTGGTGTACCATGGTAATGTTCCATTTCAAATCCATGCACGCATTTCTAAAAGTCGTACGGCACTGTTTCGCCATTTCAAACGGATGTTGGACCTTGCACCGTGGATGTTGCACCCTGTAGATATCAATTATTCGGACGGCCATAACTTCTGGCTCGTTTGGAGTTACCGGAGCCATAACCTGTCAAAACGAAGGCCACAGTGAGTTCTACGGCTTTGACAGCTTTTAGCCATCAATGGATAGATTAATGCCCAAAAAGGATAGCCCGAATCTCAATCGGGTCACGTAAGTTTTTTACCCGTCGTTTTTTCGACACTTGTATTTTTACGGTAAAACGGGATTACCGTGGCTGGTCTTCGATTTACCATAGCTGGAGAGTGGTGTACCATGGTACTGTTCCGTTTCAAATTCATGCACGCATTTCTAATCCATGCATGTATTTCTAAAAGTCGGACGACACAGTTTCTCCATTTCGGACGGATGTTGCACCTTGCACCGTCGATGTTGCACCCTGTAAATATCGATTGTTCAGACGGCCATAACTTATGGCTCGTTTAGAGTTACCAGAGCGGTAACCTGTCTAAACGAAGGCAACGGTGAGTTCTACGGCTTTGACAGCTTTCAGCCGTCAACGGATAGATTAATGCCCAAAAAGGACAACCCGAATCTCAATCGGGTCTCGTAAGTTTTTCACCCTACGTTTTTTCGACACATGGATTTTTACGGTAAAACGGGATTACCTTGGCTGGTCTTCGATTTACCATTGCTGGAGAGTGGTGCACCATGGTACTGTTTCGTTTCAAATCCTTGCACGCATTTCTAAAAGTCGTACGGCACTGTTTCGCCATTTCGGACGGATGTTGCACCTTGCACCATGGATGTTGCACCCTATAGATATCGATTATTCGGACGGCCATAACTTATGGCTCGTTTAGAGTTACGGGACCGATAACCTGTCTAAACGAAGGCCACGGTGAGTTCTACGGCTTTGACAGCTTTCAGCCGTCAACGGATAGATTAATGGCCAAAAAGAACAGCCCGAATCTCAATCGGGTCACGTAAGTTTTTTACCCTTCGTTTTTTCGACACGTGTATTTCTGCGGTAAAACGGGATTACCGTGGTTGGTCTTCGATTTACCATCGCTGGAGAGTGGTGCACCATGGTACTGTTCCGTTTCAAATCCATGCATGCATTTCTAAAAGTCGTACGACACTGTTTCGCCATTTCGGACGGATGTTGCGCTTTGCACCGTGGATGTTGCACCCTGTAGATATCGGTTGTTCGGACGGCCATAACTTCTGGCTCGTTTAGAGTTACGGGAGCAATAACCTGTCAAAATGAAAGCCACGGTGAGCTCTACGGCTTTGACCACTTTCAGCCATCAACAGATGGATTAATGCCCAAAAAGGACAACCCGAATCTCAATCGGGTCTCGTAAGTTTTTTACCCTTCGTTTTTTCGACACGTGGATTTTTGCGGTAAAACGGGATTACTATGGCTGGTCTTCGATTTACCATCGCTGGAGAGTGGTGCACTATGGTACTGTTCCGTTTCAAATCCATGCATGTATTTCTAAAAGTCGGATGGCACTGTTTCGCCATTTCGGACGGATGTTACACCTTGCACCGTGGATGTTGCACCCTATAGATATCGATTATTCGGACGGCCATTACTTATGGCTCGTTTAGAGTTACGGAAGCGATAACTTGTCTAAACGAAGGCCACGTTGAGTTCTACGGCTTTGACAGCTTTCAGCCGTCAACAGATAGATTAATGCCCAAAAAGGACAACCCGAATCTCAATCGGGTCTCGTAAGTATTTTACCCTTCGTTTTTTCGACACGTGGATTTTTACGGTAAAACAGGATTACCGTGGCTCGTCTTCGATTTACCATTGCTGGAGAGTGGTGCACCCTGGTACTGTTCCGTTTCAATTCCATGCACGCATTTCTAAAAGTCGTAGGACACTGTTTCGCCATTTCGGACTGATGTTGCACCTTGCACCATGGATGTTGCACCCTGTAGATATCGATTATTCGGACGACCATAATTTCTGGCTCCTTAGAGTTACGGGAGCGATAACCTGTCAAAACAAAGGCCACGGTGAGTTTTATGGCTTTGACAGCTTTCAGCCGTCAACAGATAGATTAATGCCCAAAAAGGACAGCCCGAATCTCAATCGGGTCACGTAAGTTTTTTACCCTTCGTTTTTTCGACACGTGTATTTTTGCGGTAAAACGGGATTACCGTGGCTAGTCTTCGATTTACCATTGCTGGAGGGTAGTGCACCATGGTACAGTTCCGTTTCAAATCCATGCACGCATTGCTAGAAGTCGTACGGCACTGTTTCGCCATTTTGGACGGATGTTGCACCTTGCACCGTGGATGTTGCACCGTGTAGATATCGATTATTCGGACGACCATAATTTCTGGCTCGTTTAGAGTTACGGGAGTGATAACCTGTCAAAACGAAGGACACGGTGAGTTCTACGGCTTTGACAGCTTTCAGCCGTTAACGGATAGATTAATGCCCAAAAAGGACAACCTCAATCTCAATCGGGTCTCGTAAGTTTTTACCCTTCGTTTTTTCGACACGTGGATTTTTACGGTAAAACGGGATTACCGTGGCTCGTCTTCGATGTACCATCGCTGGAGAGTGATGCACCATGGTACTGTTCCGTTTCAAATCCATGCACGCATTTCTAAAAGTCGTACTGCATTGTTTCGCCATTTCGGACGGATGTTGCACCTTCTACCCTGGATGTTGCACCCTGTAGATATCGATTATTCGGACGACCATAACTTCTGGCTCGTTTAGAGTTACGGGAGCCATAACCTGTCAAAACGAAGGCCACGATGAGTTCTACGGCTTTGACTGCTTTCAGCCGTCAACGGATAGATTAATGCCCAAGAAGGACAACCCGAATCTCAATCGGGTCTCGTAAGTTTTTTACCCTTCGTTTTTTCGACCCTTGGATTTTTAAGGTAAAACGGGGTTACCATGGCTGGTCTTCGATTTACCATCGCTGGAGAGTGGTGCACCATGGTACTGTTCCATTTCAAATCCATGCATGTATTTGTAAAAGTCGGAGGACACTGTTTCACCATTTCGGACGGATGTTGCACCTTGCACCGTGGATGTTGCACCCTATAGATATCGATTATTCGGACGGCCATAACATATGGCTCGTTTAGAGTTACGGGAGCGATAACCTGTCTAAACGGAGGCCACGGTGAGTTCTACAGCTTTGACAGCTTTCAGCCGTCAACGGAAAGATTAATGCCCAAAAAGGACAACCCGAATCTCTATCGGGTTTCGTAAGTTTTTCACCCTTCGTTTTTTCGACACGTGGATTTTTACGGTAGAACGGGATTACCGTGGCTGGTCTTCGATTTACCATCGCTGGAGAGTGGTGCACCATGGTACTGTTTCGTTTCAAATTCGTGCATGTATTTCTAAAAGTCGGACGGCACTGTTTCGCCATTTCGGACGGATGTTGCACCTTGCACCGTGTATGTTGCACCCTGTAGATATCGATTATTCGGACGGCCATAACTTGTGGCTCGTTTAGAGTTACGGGAGAGATAACCTGTATAAACGAAGGCCACGGTGAGTTCTATGGCTTTGACAGCTTTCAGCCGTCAACGGATAGATTAATGCCCAAAAAGGACAACCCGAATCTCAATCGGGTCTCGTAAGTATTTTAACCTTCGTTTTTTCGGCACGTGGATTTTTACGGTAAAACGGGATTACCGTGGCTTGTCTTCGATTTACCATCGCCGGAGAGTGGTGCACCATGGTACTGTTCCGTTTCAATTCCATGCACGCATTTCTAAAACTCGTACGACACTGTTTCGCCATTTCGGACTGATGTTGCACCTTGCACCGTGGATGTTGCACCCTGTAGATGTCGATTATTCCGACGACCATAATTTCTGGCTCGTTTAGAGTTACGGGACCGATAACCTGTCAAAACGAAGGCCGCGGTGAGTTCTATGGCTTTGATAGCTTTCAGCCGTCAATGGATAGATTAATGCCCAAAAAGGACATCTCGAATCTCAATCGGGTCACGTAAGTTTTTTACCCTTCGTTTTTTCGACACGTGTATTTTTACGGTAAAACGGGATTACCGAGGCTGGTCTTCGATTTACCATTGCTGGAGAGTGGTGCTCCATGGTACTGTTCCGTTTCAAATCCAAGCACGCATTTCTAAAAGTGGTAAGGCATTGTTTCGCCATTTCGGACGGATGTTGCACCTTGTACCGTGGATGTTGCACCGTGTAGATATCGATTATTCGGACGGCCATAATTTCTGGCTCGTTTAGAGTTACGGGAGCGATAACCTGTCAAAACGAAGGCCACGGTGAGTTCTACGGCTTTGATAGCTTTCAGCCGTCAACGGGTAGATTAATTCCCAAAAAGGACAACCCGAATCTCAATCGGGTCTCGTAAGTTTTTTACCCTTCGTTTTTTCGACACGTGGATTTTTACGGTAAAACGGGATTACCGTGGCTCGTTTTCGATTTACCATCGCTGGAGAGTGATGCACCATGGTACTGTTCCGTTTCAAATCCATGCACGCATTTCTAAAAGTCGTACCGCACTGTTTCGCCATTTCGGACGGATGTTGCACCTTGCACCGTGGATGTTGCACCTTGTAGATATCGATTATTCGAACGGCCATAACTTCTGGCTCGTTTAGAGTTACGGGAGCCATAACCTGTCAAAACGAAGGCCACGGTTAGTTCTACGGCTTTGACTGCTTTCAGCCGTCAACGGATAGATTAATGCACAAAAAGGACAACCCGAATCTCAATCGGGTCACGTAAGTTTTTCACCCTTCGTTTTTTCGACACATGGATTTTTACGGTAAAACAGGATTACCGTGGCTGGTCTTCGATTTACCACTTATGGAGAGTGGTGCACCATGGTACTGTTCCGTTTCAAATCCATGCACGCATTTCTAAAAGTCGTACGGTGCTGTTTCGCCATTTCGGACGGATGTTGCACCTTGCACCGTGGATGTTGCACCCTGTAGATAACGATTATTCAGACGGCCATAACTTCTGGCTCGTTTAGATTTACGGCAGCGATAACCAGTTAAAACGAAGGCCACGGTGAGTTCCACGGCTTTGACAGCTTTCAGCCGTCAACGGATAGATTAATTCCCAAAAAGGACAACCCGAATCTCAATCGGGTCTCGTAAGTTTTTTACCCTTCGTTTTTTCGACACGTGGATTTTTACGGTAAAACGGGATTACCGTGGCTGGTCTTCGATTTACCATCGCTGGAGAGTGGTGCACCATGGTACTGTTCCGTTTCAAATCCATGCACGCATTTGTAAAATTCGGACGACATTGTTTCACCATTTCGGACGGATGTTGCACCTTGCACCGTGTATGTTGCACCCTGTAGATATCGATTATTCGGACGGCCATAACTTATGGCTCGTTTAGAGTTACGGGAGCGATAACCTGTCTAAACGAAGGCCACGGTGAGTTCTACGGCTTTGAACGCTTTCAGCCATCAACGGATAGATTAATGCCCAAAAAGGACAACCCGAAACTCAATTGGGTCTCGTAAGTTTTTTACCCTTCGTTTTTTGACACGTGGATTTTTACGGTAAAACGGGATTAACGTGGCTGGTCTTCGATTTACCATCGCTAGAGAGTGGTGCACCTTGGTACCGTTCCGTTTCAAATCCATGCATGCATTTCTAAAAGTCGTACGACACTGTTTCGCCATTTCGGTCGGATGTTGCGCCTTGCACCGTGGATGTTGCACCCTGTAGATATCGATTATTCGGACGACCATAACTTCTGGCTCGTTTAGAGTTACAGGAGCGATAAACTATCAAAACGAAGGCCACGGTGAGTTCTACGGCTTTGACAGCTTTCAGCCGTCAACGGATAGATTAATTCCCAAAAAGGACAACCCGAATCTCAATCGGGTCTCGTAAGTTTTTTACCCTTCGTTTTTTCGACACGTGGATTTTTACGGTAAAACGGGATTACCGTGGCTGGACTTCGATTTACCATCGCTGGAGAGTGGTGCACCATGGTACTGTTCCGTTTCAAATCCATGCACGCATTTGTAAAATTCGGACGACATTGTTTCACCATTTCGGACGGATGTTGCACCTTGCACCGTGTATGTTGCACCCTGTAGATATCGATTATTCGGACGGCCATAACTTATGGCTCGTTTGGAGTTACGGGAGCGATAACCTGTCTAAACGAAGGCCACGGTGAGTTCTACGGCTTTGAACGCTTTCAGCCGTCAACGGATAGATTAATGCCCAAAAAGGACAACCCGAAACTCAATTGGGTCTCGTAAGTTTTTTACCCTTCGTTTTTTGACACGTGGATTTTTACGGTAAAACGGGATTAACGTGGCTGGTCTTCGATTTACCATCGCTAGAGAGTGGTGCACCTTGGTACCGTTCAGTTTCAAATCCATGCATGCATTTCTAAAAGTCGTACGGCACTGTTTCGCCATTTCGGTCGGATGTTGCGCCTTGCACCGTGGATGTTGCACCCTGTAGATATCGATTATTCGGACGACCATAACTTCTGGCTCGTTTAGAGTTACGGGAGCGATAAACTATCAAAACGAAGGCCACGGTGAGTTCTACGGCTTTGACGGCTTTCAGCCGTCAACGGATAGATTAATGCCCAAAAAGGACAACCTGAATCTCAATCGGGTCTCGTAAGTTTTTTACCCTTCGTTTTTTCGACACGTGGATTTTTACGGTAAAACGTGATTACCGTGGCTGGTCTTCGATTTACCATCGCAGGAGAGTGGTGCACCATGGTACTGTTCCGTTTCAAATCCATGCATGTTTTTACAAAAGTCGGACGGCACTGTTTCGCCATTTCGGACGGATGTTGCACCTTGCACCGTGGAGGTTGCACCCTATAGATATCGATTATTCGGACGGCCATAACTTATGGCTCGTTTAGAGTTACGGGAGCGATAACCTGTCTAAACAAAGGCCACGGTGAGTTCTACGGCTTTGACAGCTTTCAGCCGTCAATGGATAGATTAATGCCCAAAAAGGACAACCCGAATCTCAATCGGGTCTCGTATGTTTTTCACCCTTCGTTTTTTCGACACATGGATTTTTACGGTAAAACTGGATTACCGTGGCTGTTCTTCAATTTACCAATGCTGTAGAGAGGCGAACCATGGTACTGTTCTGTTTCAAATCCATGCACGTATTTCTAAAAGTCGTACGGCACTGTTTCGCCATTTCGGACGGATGTTGCACCTTGCACCGTGAATGTTGCACCCTGTAGATATCGATTGTTCGGACGGCCATAACTTCTGGCTCGTTTAGAGTTACGGCAGCCATAACCTATCAGAACGAAGGCCACGGTGAGTTCTACGGCTTTGACAGCTTTCAGCCGTCAACGGATAGATTAATGCCTAAAAAGGACAACCCCAATCTCAATCGGGTCTCGTAAGTTTTTCAACCTTCATTTTTTCGACACCGGATTTTTACGAAAAAACGGGATTACCGTGGCTCGTCTTCGATTTACCATCGCTGGAGAGTGGTGCACCATGGTACTGTTCCATTTCAAATCCATGCACGTATTTCTAAAAGTCGTACGGCACTGTTCCGCCATTTTGGACGGATGTTGCACCTTGCACCGTGGATGTTGCACCCTGTAGATATCGATTATTCAGACGGCCATAACTTCTGGCTCGTTTAGAGTTACGGGAGCCATAACCTGTCAAAATGATGGCCACGGTGAGTTCCACAGCTTTGACAGCGTTCAGCCGTCAACGGATAGATTAATGCCCAAAAAGGACTACCCCAATCTCAATCGGGTCTCGTAAATTTTTTACCCTTCGTTTTTTCGACACCGGATTTTAACGGTAAAACGGGATTACCGTGGCTCGTCTTCGATTTATCATCGCTGGAGAGTGGTGCACCATGGTAATGTTCTATTTCAAATCCATGCACGCATTTCTAAAAGTCATACGACACTATTTCGCCATTTCGGATGGATGTTGCACCTTGCACCGTGGATGTTGCACCATGTAGATATCGATTATTTGGACGGCCATAACTTCTGGCTCGTTTAGAGTTACGGGAGCCATAACCTGTCAAAACGAAGGCCACGGTGAGTTCTACGGTTTTGACAGCTTTCAACCGTCAACGGATAGATTAATGCCCAAAATGGACAACCCGAATCTCAATCGGGTCTCGCAAGTTTTTTACCCTTCGCTTTTTCGACACGTGGATTTTTACGGTAAAACGGGATTACCGTGGCTCGTCTTCGATTTACCATCGCTGGAGAGTGGTGCACCATGGCACTGTTCCGTTTCAAATCCATGCTCGCATTTCTAAAAGTCGTACGACACTGTTTCGCCATTTCGGACGGATGTTGCACCTCGCACCGTGGATGTTGCACCCTGTAAATATCGATTATTCGGAGGGCCATAACTTCTGGCTCGTTTAGAGTTACGGGAGCCATAACCTGTCAAAACGAAGGCCACGGTGAGTTCTACGGCTTTGACAGCTTTCAGCCATCAACGGATAGATTAATGCCCAAAAAGGACAGCACGAATCTCAATCGGGTCACGTAAGATTTTTACCCTTCGTTCTTTCGACGTGCATTTTTACGGTAAAACGGGATTAGCGTGGCTGTTCTTCGATTTACCATTGCTGGAGAGTGGTGCACCATGGTACTGTTCCATTTCAAATCCATGCACGCATTTCTAAAAGTTGTACGGCACTGTTTCGCCATTTCGGACGGATGTTGCACCTTGCACCGTGGATGTTGCACCGTGTAGATATCGATTATTCGGACGGCCATAACTTCTGGCTCGTTTAGAGTTACGGGAGCGATAACTTGTCAAAACGATGGCCACGGTGAGTTCTACGGCTTTGACAGCTTTCAGCCGTAAACGGATAGATTAATGCCCAAAAAGGACAACCCCAATCTCAATCGGTTCTCGTAAGTTTTTTACCCTTCGTTTTTTCGACACGTGGATTTTTACGGTAAAACGGGATTACCGTAGCTCGTCTTTGATTTTCCATCACTGGAGAGTGATCCACCTGTCAAAACGAAGGCCTCGATGAGTTTTACGGCTTTGACAGTTTTCAGACGTCAACGGATAGATTAATGCCTAAAAAGTACAACCCGAATCTCATTCGGGTCTATGGTAAAACGGGATTAAGGTGGCTGGTCTTCGATTTACCATCGCTGGGGAGTGGTGCACCATGGTACTGTTCTGTTTCAAATCCATGCACGCATTTCTAAAAGTCGTACGGCACTGTTTCGCCATTTCGGACGGATGTTGCACCTTGCACCGTGGATGTTGCAACCTGTAGATATCGATTGTTCGGACGACCATAATTTCTGGCTCGTTTAGAGTTACGGGAGCGATAACCTGTCAAAAGGAAGGCCACGGTGAGTTCTATGGTTTTGATAGCTTTCAGCCGTCAACGGATAGATTAATGCCCAAAAAGGTCAGCCCGAATCTCAAACGGGTCGCGTAAGTTTTTTACCCTTCGTTTTTTCGACACGTGTATTTTTACGGTAAAACGGGATTACCGAGGCTGGTCTTCGATTTACCATTGCTGGAGAGTGGTGCACCATGGTACTGTTCTGTTTCAAATCCATGCATGCATTTCTAAAAGTCGTACGGCACTGTTTCGCCATTTCGGACGGATGTTGCACCTTGCACCGTAGATGTTGCACCGTGTAGATATCGATTATTCGGACGGCCATAATTTCTGGCTCGTTTAATGTTACGGGAGCGATAGCCTGTCAAAACGAAGGCCACGGTGAGTTCTACGGCTTTGACAGCATTCAGCCGTCAACGGATAGATTAATGCCCAAAAAGGACAACCCCAATCTCAATCGGATCTCGTAAGTTTTTTACCCTTCGTTTTTTCGACACGTGGAATTTTACGGTAAAACGGGATTACCGTGGTTCGTCTTCGATTTACCATCGTTGGAGAGTGATGCACCATGGTATTGTTCTGTTTCAAATCCATGCACGCATTTCTAAAAGTCGTACCGCACTGTTTCGCCATTTCAGATGGATGTTGCACATTGCACCGTGGATGTTGCACCTTGCACCGTGGATGTCGATTATTCGGACGGTCATAACTTTTGGCTCGCTTAGAGTTACGGGAGCCATAACCTGTCAAAACGAAGGCCACGGTGAGTTCTACGGCTTTGACTGCTTTCAGCCATCAACGGATAGATTAATGCCCAAAAAGGACAACCCGAACCTCAATCGGGTCTCGTAAGTTTTTCACCCTTCGTTTTTTCGACACATGGATTTTTACGGTAAAACGGGATTACCGTGGCTGGTCTTCGATTTACCCTCGCTGGAGAGTGGTTCACCATGGTACTGTTCCGTTTCAAATCCATGCATGTATTTCTAAAAGTCGAATGGCACTATTTCGCCATTTCGGACGGATGTTGCACCTTGCACCGTGGATGTTGCACCCTATAGATATCGATTATACGGACGGCCATAACGTATGGCTCGTTTAGAGTTACGGGAGCGACAACCTGTCTAAACGAAGGCCACAGTGAGTTCTACGGCTTTGACAGCTTTCAGCTGTCAACGGATAGATTAATTCCCAAAAAGGACAACCCGAATCTCAATCGGGTCTCGTAAGTATTTTACCCTTCGTTTTTTCGACACGTGGATTTTTACGGTAAAACGGGATTACCGTGGTTCGTCTTCGATTTACCATCGCTGGAGAGTGGTGCACCATGGTACTGCTCCGTTTCAATTCCATGCACGCATTTCTAAAAGTCGTATGACACTGTTTCGCCATTTCGGACTGATGTTGCACCTCGCACCGTGGATGTTGCACCCTGTAGATATCGATTATTCGGACGGCCATAATTTCTGGCTCGTTTAGAGTTACGGGAGCGATAACCTGCCAAAACGAAGGCCACGGTGAGTTCTACGGCTCTGACAGCTTTCAGACGTCAACGGATAGAATACTGCCCAAAAAGGACAGCCCGAATCTCAATCGGGTCGCGTAAGTTTTTTACCCTTCATTTTTTCGACACATGTATTTTTACGGTAAAACGGGATTACCGTGGCTGGTCTTCGATTTACCATTGCTGGAGAGTGGTGCACCATGGTACTGTTCCGTTTCAAATCCATGCACGCATTTCTAAAAGCCGTACGGCACTGTTTCGCCATTTCGGACGGATGTTGCACCATGCACCGTGGATGTTGCACCGTGTAGATATCGATTATTCGGACGGCCATAATTTCTGGCTTGTTTAGAGTTACGAGAGCGATAACCTGTCACAACGAAGGCCACGGTGAGTTCTACGGCTTTGAAAGCTTTCAGCCATCAACGGATAGATTAATGCCCAAAAAGGACAACCCGAATCTCAATCGGGTCTCGTAAGTTTTTTACCCTTCGTTTTTTCGACACGTGGATTTTTACGGTAAAACGGGATTACCGTGGCTCGTCTTCGATTTACCATCGCTGTAGAATGATGCACCATGGTACTGTTCTGTTTCAAATCCATGCACGCATTTCTAAAAGTCGTACAGCACTGTTTCGCCATTTCGGACGGATGTTGCACCTTGCACCGTGGATGTTGCACCCTGTAGATATCGATTATTCGAACGGCCATAACTTTTGTCTCGTTTAGAGTAACGGGAGCCATAACCTGTCAAAACGAAGGCCACGGTTAGTTCTACGGCTTTGACTGCTTTCAGCCGTCAACGGATAGATTAATCCCAAAAAGGACAACCCGAATCTCAATCGGGTCTCGTAAGTTTTTCACCCTTCGTTTTTTCGACACAAGGATTTTTACGGTAAAACGGGATTACCGTGGCTGGTCTTCGATTTACCACTGCTGGAGAGTGGTGCACCATGGTACTGTTCCGTTTCAAATCCATGCACGCATTTCAAAAAGTCGGACGGCACTATTTCGCCATTTCGGACGGATGTTGCACCTTGCACCGTTGATGTTGCACCCTATAGATAACGATTATTCGGGCGGCCGTAAGTTCTGGCTCGTTTAGATTTACGGCAGCGACAACTAGTCAAAACAAAGGCCACAGTGAGTTCCACGGCTTTGACAGCTTTCAGCCGTCAATGGATAGATTAATGCCCAAAAAGGACAACCCGAATCTCAATCGGGTCTCGTAAGTTTTTCACCCTTCGTTTTTTCGACACGTGGATTTTTACGGTAAAACGGGATTACCGTGGCTGGTCTTCGATTTACCATCGCTGGAGAGTGGTGCACCATGGTACTGTTCTGTTTCAAATCCATGCATGTATTTGTAAAATTCGGACGACACAGTTTCACCATTTTGGACGGATGTTGCACCTTGCACCGTGGATGTTGCACCCTGTAGATATCGATTATTCGGACGGCCATAACTTATGGCTCGTTTAGAGTTACGGGAGCGATAACCTATCTAAACGAAGGCCACGGTGAGTTCTACGGCTTTGACAGCTTTCAGCCGTCAACAGATAGATTAATGCCCAAAAAGGACAACCCGAATCTCAGTTGGGTCTCGTAAGTTTTTCACCCTTCCTTTTTTCGACACATGGATTTTTACGGTAAAACGGGATTACCGTGGCTGGTCTTCGATTTACCATTGCTGTAGAGTGGTGCACTATGGTACTGTTCCGTTTCAAATCCATGCACGCATTTCTAAAAGTCGTACGACACTGTTTCGCCATTTCGGACAGATGTTGCACCTTGCACCGTGGATGTTGCACCCAGTAGATAACGATTATTCGGACGGCCATAACTTCTGGCTCGTTTAGATTTACGGGAGCGATAACTAGTCAAAACGAAGGCCACGGTGAGTTCTATGGCTTTGACCGCTTTCAGCCGTCAACGGATAGATAAATGCCCAAAAAGGACAACCCGAAACTCAATCAGGTCTCGTAAGGTTTTTACCCTTAGTTTTTTCGACACGTGGATTTTTACGATAAAACGGGATTACCGTGGCTGGTCTTCGATTTACCATCGCTGGAGAGTGGTGCACCATGGTACTGTTCCGTTTCAAATCCATGCATGTATTTCTAAAAGTCGGACGGCACTGTTTTGCCATTTCGGACGGATGTTGCACCTTGCACCGTGGATGTTTTCACCCTATAGATATCGATTATTCGGACGGCTATAACTTATGGCTCGTTTAGAGTTACGGGAGCGATAACCTGTCTAAATGAAGGCCACGGTGAGTTCTACGGCTTTGATAGCTTTCAGCCGTCAAAGGATTGATTAATGCCTAAAAAGGACAACCCGAATCTCAATCGGGTCTCGTAAGTTTTTCACCCTTCGTTTTTTCGACACATGGATTTTTACGGTAAAACGGGATTACCGTGGCTGTTCTTCAATTTACCAATGCTGTAGAGAGGTGCACCATGGCACTGTTCCATTTCAAATCCATGCACATATTTCTAAAAGTCGTACGGCACTGTTTCGCCATTTCGGACGGATGTTGCACCTTGCACCGTGGATGTTGCACCCTGTAGATATCGATTGTTCGGACGGCCATAACTTCTGGCTCGTTTAGAGTTACGGGAGCCGTAACCTATCAAAACGAAGGCCACAGTGAGTTCTACAGCTTTGACAGCTTTCAGCCGTCAACGGATAGATTAATGCCTAAAAAGGACAACCCCAATCTCAATCGGGTCTCGTAAGTTTTTCAACCTTCGTTTTTTCAACACCGGATTTTTACGAAAAAATGGGATTACCATGGCACATCTTCGATTTACCATCATTGGAGATTGGTGCACCATGGTACTGTTCCGTTTCAAATCCATGCACGCAATTCTAAAAGTCGTACGGAACTGTTCCGCCATTTCGGACAGATGTTGCACCTTGCACCGTGGATATTGCACCCTGTAGATATCGATTATTCGGACGACCATAACTTCTGGCTCGTTTAGAGTTACGGGAGCCATAACCTGTCAAAACGAAGGCCACGGTGAGTTCCACGGCTTTGACAGCTTTCAGCCGTCAACGGATAGATTAATGCCCAAAAAGGACAACCCGAATCTCAATCGGGTCTCGTAAGTTTTTTACCCTTCGTTTTTTCGACACGTGGATTTTTACGGTAAAACGGGATTACCGTGGCTCGTCTTCGATTTACCATCGCTGGAGAGTGATGCACCATGGTACTGTTCCGTTTCAAATCCATGCACGCATTTCTAAAAGTCGTACAGCACTGTTTCGCAATTTCGGACGGATGTTGCACCTTGCACCGTGGATGTTGCACCCTGTAGATATCGATTATTCGAACGGCCATAACTTCTGGCTCGTTAAGAGTTACGGGAGCCATAACCTGTCAAAACGAAGGCCACGGTTAGTTCTACAGCTTTGACTGCTTTCAGCCGTCAACAGATAGATTAATCCCATAAAGGACAACCCGAATCTCAATCGGGTCTCGTAATTATTTCACCCTTCGTTTTTTTGACACATGAATTTTTACGGTAAAACGGGATTACCGTGGCTGGTCTTCGATTTACCACTACAGGAGAGTGGTGCACCATGGTACTGTTCCGTTTCAAATCCATGCACGCATTTCAAAATGTCGGACGACACTGTTTCGCCATTTCGGACGGATGTTGCACCTTGCACCGTGGATGTTGCACCCTGTAGATAACGATTATTCGGACGGCCATAACTTCTGGCTCGTTTAGATTTACGGCAGCGATAACTAGTCAAAACAAAGGCCACGGTGAGTTCAACGGCTTTGACTGTTTTCAGCCATCAACGGATAGATTAATGCCCAAAAAGGACAACCCGAATCTCAATCGGGTCTCGTAAGTTTTTTACCCTTCGTTTTTTCGACACGTGGATTTTTATTGTAAAACGGGATTACCATGGCTGGTCTTCGATTTACCATCGCTGGAGCGTGGTGCACCATAGTTCTGTTCCGTTTCAAATCCATGCATGTATTTGTAAAATTTGGATGACACTGTTTCACCATTTCGGACGGATGTTGCACCATGCACCGTGGATGTTGCACCCTGTAGATATCGATTATTCGGACGGCCATAACTTATGGCTCGTTTAGAGTTACGGGAGCGATAACCTGTCTAAACGAAGGCCACGGTGAGTTCTACGGCTTTGACAGCTTTCAGCCGTCAACAGATAGATTAATGCCCAAAAAGGACAACCCGAATCTCAATTGGGTCTCGTAAGTTTTTCACCCTTCCTTTTTTCGACACATGGATTTTTACGGTAAAACGGGATTACCGTGGCTGGTCTTCGATTTACCATTGCCGGAAAGTGGTGCACTATAGTACTGTTTCGTTTCAAATCCATGCACGCATTTGTAAAAGTCGTACGACACTGTTTCGCCATTTCGGACGGATGTTGCACCTTGCACCGTGGATGTTGTACCCTGTAGATAACGATTATTCGGAGGGCCATAACTTCTGGCTCGTTTAGATTTACCGGAGCGATAACCAGTCAAAACGAAGGCCACGGTGAGTTCTATGGCTTTGACCGCTTTCAGCTGTCAACGGATAGATAAATGCCCAAAAAGGACAACCCGAAACTCAATCGGGTCTCGTAAGTTTTTTACCCTAAGTTTTTTCGACACGTGGATTTTTACGGTAAAACGGGATTACCGTGGCTGGTCTTCGATTTACCATCACTGGAGAGTGGTGCACCATGGTACTGTTCCGTTTCAAATCCATACATGTATTTCTAAAAGTCGGACGGCACTGTTTCGCCATTTCGGACGGATGTTGCACCTTGCACCGTGGATGTTGCACCCTATAGATATCGATTATTCGGACGGCCATAACTTATGGCTCGTTTAGAGTTACGGGAGCGATAACCTGTCTAAACGAAGGCCACGGTGATTTCTACGGCTTTGATAGCTTTCAGCCGTCAACGGATAGATTAATGCCAAAAAGGACAAACCGAATCTCAATCGGGTCTCGTAAGTTTTTCACCCTTCGTTTTTTCGACACATGGATTTTTACGGTAAAACGGGATTACCGTGGCTGTTCTTCAATTTACCAATGCTGTAGGGAGGTGCACCATGGTACTGTTCCGTTTCAAATCCATGCACGTATTTCTAAAAGTCGTATGGCACTGTTTCGCCATTTCGGACGGATGTTGCACCTTGCACCGTGGATGTTGCACCCTGTAGATATCGATTGTTCGGACGGCCATAACTTCTGGCTCGTTTAGAGTTACAGGAGCCATAACCTATCAAAACGAAGGCCACGGTGCGTTCTACGGCTTTGACAACTTTCAGCCGTCAACGGATAGATTAATGCCTAAAAAGGACAACCCCAATCTCAATTGGGTCTCGTAAGTTTTTCAACCTTCGTTTTTTCGACACCGGATTTTTACGAAAAACGGGATTACCGTGACTCGTCTTCGATTTACCATCGCTGGAGAGTGGTGCACCATGGTACTGTTCCCTTTCAAATCCATGCACGCATTTCTAAAAGTCGTACGACACTGTTCCGCCATTTCGGACGGATGTTGCACCTTGCACCGTGGATGTTGCACCCTGTAGATATCGATTATTCGGAGGGCCATTACTTCTGGCTCGTTTAGAGTTACGGGAGCCATAACCTGCCAAAACGAAGGCCACGGTGAGTTCTACGGCTTTGACAGCTTTCATCCGTCAACGGATGGAATAATGCCCAAAAAGGACAGCCCGAATCTCAATCGGGTCACGTAAGTTTTTTACCCTTCGTTTTTTCGACACTTGTATTTTTACGGTAAAACGGGATTACCGTGGCTGGTCTTCGATTTACCATCACTGGAGAGTGGTGCACTATAGTAATGTTCCATTTAAAATCCATGCACGCATTTCTAAAAGTCGTACGGCACTGTTTCGCCATTTCGGACGGATGTTGCACCTTGCACCGTGGATGTTGCACCCTATAGATATCGATTATTCGGACGGCCATAACTTCTGGCTCGTTTAGAGTTACGGGAGCCATAACCTATCAAAACGAAGGCCACGGTGAGTTCTACGGCTTTGACAGCTTTCAGCCGTCAACGGATAGAATAATTCCCAAAAAGGACAACCCGAATCTCAATCGGGCCTCGTAAGTTTTTTACCCTTCGTTTTTTCGACACGTGGATTTTTACGGTAAAACGGGATTACCGTGGCTCGTCTTCGATTTACCATCGTTGGAGAGTGGTGCACCATGGTACTGTTTCGTTTCAAATCCATGCTCGCATTTCTAAAAGTCGTACGACACTGTTTCGTAATTTCGGACGGATGTTGCACCTTGCACCGTGGATTTTGCACCCTGTGGATATCGATTATTCGGAGGGCCATAACTTCTGGCTCGTTTAGAGTTACGGCAGCCATAACCTATCAAAACGAAGGCCAAGGTGAGTTCTACGGTTTTGAAAGCTTTCAGCCGTCAACGGATAGAATAATGCCCAAAAAGGACAGCCCGAATCTCAATCGGGTCACGTAAGTTTTTTACCCTTCGTTTTTTCGACACGTTTATTTTTACGGTAAAACGGGATTACCTTGGCTGGTCTTCGATTTACCATTGCTAGAGAGTGGTGCACCATGGTACTGTTCCGTTTCAAATCCATGCACGCATTTCTAAAAGTCGTACGACACTGTTTCGCCATTTCGGACGGATGTTGCACCTTGCACCGTGGATGTTGCACCGTGTAGATATCGATTATTCGGACGGCCATAATTTCTGGCTCGTTTAGAGTTACGAGAGCGATAACCTGTCAAAACGAAGGCCACGGTGAGTTCTACGGCTTTGACAGCTTTCAGCCGCAAGCGGATAGATTAATTCCCAAAAAGGACAACCCGAATCTCAATCGGGTCTTGTAAGTTTTTTACCCTTCGTTTTTTCGACATGTGGATTTAACGGTAAAACGGGATTACCGTGGCTTGTCTTCGATTTACCATCGCTGAAGAGTGATGCACCATGGTACTGCTCCGTTTCAAATCCATGCACGCATTTCTAAAAGTCGTACAGCACTGTTTCCCCATTTCGGACGGATGTTGCAACGTGGATGTTGCACCCTGTAGATATCGATTATTCGAACGGCCATAACTTCTGGCTCGTTTAGAGTTACGGGAGCCATAACCTATCAAAACGAAGGCCACGGTTAGTTCTACGGCTTTGACTGCGTTCAGCCGTCAATGGATAGATTAATCCCAAAAAGGACAACCCGAATCTCAATCGGGTCTCGTAAGTTTTTCACCCTTCGTTTTTTCGACACATGGATTTTTACGGTAAAACGGGATTACCGTGGCTGGTCTTCGATTTACCACTGCTGGAGAGTGGTGCACCATGGTACTGTTCCATTTCAAATCCATGCACGCATTTCAAAAAGTCGTACGGCACTGTTTCACCATTTCGGACGAATGTTGCACCTTGCACCGTGGATGTTGCACCTTGTAGATAACGATTATTCGGACGGCCATAACTTCTGGCTCGTTTAGATTTACGGCAGCAATAACCAGTCAAAACAAAGGCCACGGTGAGTTGCACGGCTTTGACCGCTTTCAGCCGTCAACGGAAAGATTAATGCCCAAAAAGGACAACCCGAATCTCAATCGGGTCTCGTAAGTTTTTTACCCTTCGTTTTTTCGACACGTGGATTTTTACGGTAAAACGGGATTACCATGGCTGGTCTCCGATTTACCATCGCTGGAGAGTGGTGCACCATGGTACTGTTCCGTTTCAAATCCACGCATGTATTTGTAAAATTCGGACGACACTATTTCACCATTTCGGACGTATGTTGCACCTTGCACCGTGGATGTTGCACCCTGTAGATATCGATTATTCGGACGGCCATAACTTATGGCTCGTTTAGAGTTACGGGAGGGATAACTTGTCTAAACGAAGGCCACGGTGAGTTCTACGGCTTTGACAGCTTTCAGCCGTCAACAGACAGATTAATGCCCAAAAAGGACAACCCGAATCTCAATTGGGTCTCGTAAGCTTTTCACCCTTCCTTTTTTCGACACATGGATTTTTACGGTAAAACGGGATTACCGTGGCTGGTCTTCGATTTACCATTTCTGGAGAGTGGTGCACTATGGTACTGTTCCGATTCAAATCCATGCACGCATTTCTAAAATTCGTACGACACTGTTTCGCCATTTCGGACGGATGTTGCCCCTTGCACCGTGGATGTTGCACCCTGTAGATAACGATTATTCGGACGGCCATAACTTCTGGCTCGTTTAGATTTACGGGAGCGATAACAAGTCAAAACGAAGGCCACGGTGAGTTCTATGGCTTTGACCGCTTTCAGCCGTCAACGGATAGATAAATGCCCAAAAAGGACAACCCGAAACTCAATCGGGTCTCGTAAGTTTTTTACCCTTAGTTTTTTCGACACGTGGATTTTTACGGTAAAACGGGATTACCGTGGCTGGTGTTCGATTAACCATCGCTGGAGAGTGATGCACCATGGTACTGTTCCGTTTCAAATCCATGCATGTATTTCTAAAAGTCGTACGGCACTATTTCGCCATTTCGGACGGATGTTGCACCTTGCACCATGGATGTTGCACCCTGTAGATATCGCTTGTTCGGACGGCCATAACTTCTGGCTCGTTTAGAGTTACGGGAGCCATAACCTTCAAAACGAAGGCCACGGTGATTTCTACGGCTTTGACAGCTTTCAGCCGTCAACCCATAGATTAATGCCTAAAAAGGACAACCCCAATCTCAATCGGGTCTCGTAAATTTTTCAACCTTCGTTTTTTCGACACCGGATTTTTACGAAAAAACGGGATTACCGTGGCTCGTCTTCGATTTACCATCGCTTGAGAGTGGTGCATCATGGTACTGTTCCGTTTCAAATCCATGCACGCATTTCTAAAAGTCGTACGGCACTGTTCCGCCATTTCGGACGGATGTTGCACCTTGCACCGTGGATGTTGCACCCTGTAGATATCGATTATTCGGACGGCCATAACTTCTGGCTCGTTTAGAGTTACGGGAGCCATAACCTTTCAAAACGAAGGCCAAGGTGAGTTCCACGGCTTTGACAACTTTCAGCCGTCAATGGATAGATTAATGCCCAAAAAGGACAACCCCAATCTCAATCGGGTCTCGTAAATTTTTTACTCTTCGTTTTTTCGACACGTGGATTTTTACGGTAAAACGGGATTACGGTGGCTGGTCTTCGATTTACCATCGCTGGAGAGTGGTGCATCATGGCACTGTCCCGTTTCAAATCCATGCACCCATTTCTAAAAGTCGTAGGCACTGTTTCGCCATTTCGGACGGATGTTGCACCTTGCACCGTGGATGTTGCACCCAGTAGATATCGATTATTCGGACGGCCATAACTTCTGGCTCGTTTAGAGTTACAAAAGCCATAACCTGTCAAAACGAAGGCCTGGATGAGTTCTACGGCTTGACAGCTTTCAGCCGTCAACGGATAGATTAATGCCCAAAAAGGACAACCCGAATCTCAATCGGGTCTCGTAAGTCTTTTTCCCTTCGTTTTTTCGACACGTGGATTTTTACGATAAAACGGGATTACCGTTGCTCGTCTTCGATTTAACATCGCTGGAGAATGGTGCACCATGGTACTGTTCGGTTTCAAATCCATGCTCGCATTTCTAAAAGTCGTACGGCACTGTTTCGTCATTTCGGACGGATGTTGCACCTTGCACCGTGGATTTTGCACCCTGTAGATATCGATTATTCGGAGGGCCATAACTTCTGGCTCGTTTAGAGTTACGGGAGCCATAACCTGTCAAAACGAAGGCCACGGTGAGTTCTACGGCTTTGACAACTTTCAGCCGTCAACGGATAGATTAATGCCCAAAAAGGACAGCCCGAATCTCAATCGGGTCACGTCATTTTTTTACCCTTCGTTTTTTCGACACGTGTATTTTTACGGTAAAATGGGATTACCGTGGCTGGTCTTCGATTTACCATTGCTGGAGAGTGGTGCACAATGGTACTGTTCCGTTTCAAATCCATGCACGCATTTCTAAAAGTCGTACGACACTATTTCGCCATTTCGGACGGATGTTGCACCTTGCACCGTGGATGTTGCACCCTGTAGATATGGACTATTCGGACGTCCATGACTTCTGGCTCGTTTAGAATTACGGGAGAGATAACTTGTCAAAATGATGGCCACGGTGAGTTCTACGGCTTTGACAGTTTTCAGCCGTCAACGGATAGATTAATGCCCAAAAAGGACATCCCGAATCTCAATCGGGTCACGTAAGTTTTTTACCCTTCGTTTTTTCGACACGTGGATTTTTATGGTAAAACGGGATTAAGGTGGCTGGTCTTCGATTTACCATCGCTGGAGAGTGGTGCACCATGGTACTGTCCGTTTCAAATCCATGCACACATTTCTAAAAGTCGTACGACACTGTTTCGCCATTTCGGACGGATGTTGCACCTTGCACCGTGGATGTTGCGCCCTGTAGATATCGATTATTCGGACGGCCATAACTTCTGGCTCGTTTAGAGTTACGGAAGCCATAACCAATCAAAACAAAGGCCTCGATGAGTTCTACGGCTTTGACGTCTCTCAGCCGTCAACGGATAGATTAATGCCCAAAAAGGCCAACCCGAATCTCAATCGGGTTTCGTAAGTTTTTTACCCTTCGTTTTTTCGACACGTGGATTTTTACGGTAAAACGGGATTACGGTGGCTGGTCTTCGATTTACCATCGCTGGAGAGTGGTGCACCATGGCACAGTTTCGTTTCAAATCCATGCACCCATTTCTAAAAGCCGTACGGCACTGTTTCACCATTTCGGACGGATGTTGCACCTTGCACCGTGGATGTTGCACCCTGTAGATATCAATTATTCGAACGGCCATAACTTCTGGCCCGTTTAGAGTTACGGGAGCCATATCCTATCAAAACGAAGGCCTCGATGAGTTCTACGGCTTTGAAAGCTTTCAGCCATCAACGGATAGATTAATGCCCAAAAAGGACAACCCGAATCTCAATCGGGTCTCGAAAGTTTTTTACCCTTCGTTTTTTCGACACGTGGATTTTTACGGTAAAGCGGGATTACCGTGGCCCGTCTTCAACTTCCCATCGCTGGAGAGTGGTGCACCATGGTACCGTTCCATTTCAAATCCATGCACGCATTTCTAAAAGTCGTACGGCACTGTTTCGCCATTTCGGACGGATGTTGCACCTTGCACCGTGGATGTTGCACCCTGTAGATATCGATTATTCGGACGGCCATAACTTCTGGCTCGTTTAGAGTTACGGAAGCCATAACCTGTCAATACGAAGGCCTCGATGAGTTCAACGGCTTTGAAAGCTTTTAGCCGTCAACGGATAGATTAATGCCCAAAAAGGACAACCCGAATCTCAATCGGGTCTCGTAAGTTTTTTACCCTTCGTTTTTTCGACACGTGGATTTTTACGGTAAAACGAGATTACGGTGGCTGGTCTTCGATTTACCATCACTGGAGAGTGGTGCACCATGGTACTGTTCCATTTCAAATCCATGCACGCATTTCTAAAAGTCGTACAGCACTGTTTCGCCATTTCGGATGGATGTTGCACCTTGCACCGTGGATGTTGCACCCTGTAGATATCGATTATTCGGACGGCCATAACTTCTGGCTCGTTTAGAGTTACGGGAGCCATAACCTATCAAAACGAAGGCCTCGATGAGTTCTACGGCTTTGACGGCTTTCATCCATCAATGGATGGATTAATGCGCAAAAAGGTCAACCCGAATCTCAATCGGGTCTCGTATGTTTTATACCCTTCGTTTTTTCGACACGTGGATTTTTATGGTAAAACGGGATTACCGTGGCCAGTCTTCGACTTCCTATCGCTGGAGAGTGGTGCACCATGGTAGTGTTCCGTTTCAATTCCATGCACGCATTTCTAAAAGTCATACGGCACTGTTTCGCCATTTCGGACGGATGTTGCACCTTGCACCGTGGATGTTGCACCCTGTAGATATCGATTATTCAAACGGCCATAACTTGTGGCTCGTTTAGAGTTATGGGAGCCATAACCTGTCAAAACGAAGGCCTCGATGAGTTCTACGGCTTTGACAGCTTTCAGCCGTCAATAGATAGATTAATGCCCAAAAAGGACAACCTGAATCTCAATCGGGTCTCGTAAGTTTTTAACCCTTTGTTTTTTCGACACATGGATTTTTACGGTAAAACGGGATTACGGTGGCTGGTCTTCGATTTACCATCGCTGGAGAGTGGTGCACCATGGTACTGCTACAAATCCATGCACACATTTTTATAAGTCGTACGGGACTATTTCGCCATTTCGGACGGATGTTGCACCTTGCACCGTGGATGCTGCACCCTGTAGATATCGATTATTCGGACGGCCATAACTTCTGGCTCGTTTAGAGTTACAAAATCCATAACCTGTCAAAACGAAGGCCTCGATGAGTTCTACGGCTTTGACAGCTTTCAGCCATCAATGGATAGAATAATGCCCAAAAACGACAACCCGAATCTCGATCGGGTCTCGTAAGTTTTTTACCCTCCTTTTTTCGACACGTGGATTTTTACGGTAAAACGGGAATACCGTGGCCAGTCTTCGACTTCCCATCGTTGGAGAGTGGCGCACCATGGTAGTGTTCTGTTTCAAATCCATGCACGCATTTCTAAAAGTCGTGCGACACTGTTTCGCCATTTCGGACGGATGTTGCACCTTGCACCGTGGATGTTGCACCCTGTAGATATCGATTATTCAAACGGCCATAAATTCTGGCTTGTTTAGAGTTACGGGAGCCATAACCTGTCAAAACGAAGGCCTCAATGAGTTCTACGGGTCTGACAGCTTTCAACCGTCAACGGATAGATTAATGCCCAAAAAGAACAACCCGAATCTCAATCGGGTCTCGTAAGTTTTTAACCCTTCTTTTTTTCGACACGTGGATTTTTACGGTAAAACGGGATTACCGTGGCTGGTCTTCGATTTACCATCGCTGCAGAGTGGTGCACCAAGGTACTGTTTCGTTTCAAATCCATGCATGCATTTATAAAAGTTGTACGGCACTGTTTTGCCATTTCGGACGGATGTTGCACCTTGCACCGTGGATGTTGCACCCTGTAGATATCGATTATTCGGATGGTCATAACTTCTGGCTCGTTTAGAGTTACGGGAGCCATAACCTGTCAAAACGAAGGCCTCGATGAGTTCTACGGCTTTGACAGCTTTCAGCCATCAACGGATGTTTGCGTCAAAATTGGGCACAACACTCTTCGGGAGTCGTTGAAGAGATAATAGTCAAGAATGTAAATTCAAAACAGATATTATCTAACAAAAACTCCAATCAACAATAAATTAAATGCACAGACAAGCGATTTATAGTGGTTCGGCGTGTTGCCTACGTCCACTGTGAAGTGTTTTGATGTTTTATTGATTCTCTTTCAATGATTACAAGTTGTTGCAGCAATCGACAACAAATTACAACTGGAAATTCGAAATCGACAGTAAAACTATGGTGTAGAATGATGGAGATCTCGATCCGGCAGAGTCTGGGCGCTTCAGAGTCCGAAGATCCCTTTTTCGTTGGCCCTGGGGTTCTATTTATAGGCGCGGGCTGCTGATATTTCGCTGAAAACTCGAGAGACCACTTCTGGCACGTGAGGGGGCCCACACGCACGGTCTCAGGAAGTTTGGGCCCACTTTGGCGTCGGTTCGAACTCCATTCGAACCGATCAAGAATTCATCCAATCGAGATGAAATTTGGCGTGGACATTCTTCAACATGTATGCAAGCTTCTGTGAAAATTTCATGGCATTTGGATCGGTAGATTTGGAGATATGATGGATTCGAAATGGGAATCATTGCATGGCTGTTTGGTTCGAAACCATGCCTTCGAACCGACGGTTTCGAATCCATCATGGCACGTGACTTCGTGGTGACGTGGAGCGCAAACTTCGAACCTATCCGGCCTTCACTCCGAGTTGACCGCTTCGACTCCATAGATCTCGGCGAATTCGAACCGAAGGAAGACACGTCATCATGGTTGGTTGACCCAATGGATTCGAATGAGGCTACACAGGATGGATTCGAACTTGGCATCATGGATGGGTTCGAACATGACTTCGTGGATGGGTTCGAACGAGGTTCCATGTTTGTGTTCGAGCAATGTCCAATGATGGATTCGAACAATGATTCTTGTTTGGAGTCGAACAAGGCTTTGTGGTCGATACGAACTATGTCACTTCTGCATGGACACAAGGCCCATCGGTTCGAACACGATGGGTTCGAACACGATGGATTTGAAGGTGACGTAGACGAACCCGAGGTGGTTCGGTGGATTCGAAGCTTATGGATTCGAACGTGATGGTTTCGAAACGTTGGTCAACGATGGCTTCGAAACCTAAGCTTTCCCCTTCAAATTGAACCGATCATATCTCGAGCGTATGAACTCGGATTGACTTGAAACTCGAGATGTTGACTCCTATGGTCTTTCTTGCCGTGTCCTATCGATTGTAGCTCAATCTAGACTTGGACAAAATTCAGTGATATCCATAGCGAGACGAAGTACGACCGGTCTCTGAGACGAACTGTTCTCCGTTTCTGATCGATCTTTTGGTATCACGGCTTTGCCAAAAAGCGGGATAATATTTTGCCCCCCAAAGTACGTCTTGTGGGACCATGACGTGCTTTGAACTGCTGCAATTTCTCTGAACAATCATTGCTCTCTTTTTTGTTGAAACTCATATGTTGTATTGTTGTAACCTTATGTTGATATGATTGATTGCTGTATAATAGTGCTTAGCCGTTGGCTGTTGCATTTGTAGCGGGATGAGTGTTTGATCCCTGTAAATGTTTAAAGTCGATCGTTAGTTCGACGTATATGCATATATGGTAGTTTGACCCTTGTAAACTTCATGCGTCCATGAGTCGGGTTAGTTCTGTTTGCTATTGAACATCGTATCGATTCTCTCCTAAACCGATTTTGTAATTTGAATCGAGACAACGCTTGATGGTTGTTTTGGAAGGTTCCTTCGTATCGATCCTCTCCTGAACCGATGTAGATGGTTGAAGAAAACGACTCTGCGTTGCGTGACCGCGACATTACGAACCGATGGGTGCGAGCTCCGATGGGTTCGAAATCACACTCGTATGGGTGGCGTATACTCGTGTTGTGATGGGTTCGAAGTTGACATTCAAACCGGTATGGAATGATGGATTCGAACTGGCTGTTCGAAACGATTGGTGACGGTTGTACACGATGTCGTTGGTGCGAACAAGAGCTTTTAAACCGATGGGCCCAGCGTTTGTTTCGCATCGATGCTGCTCGTCGCCTTGCTGCGCGCTTCGTACCGATGCGGCACGAGGATAACTTCGAATCGATGGGGTCCTAGGCCGATGGTTTCGAATGGAGACTTCGAATCGATGCGTGTTTTGACTGGTTGCGAGCGGTCAAGTTTACTGGGTGCCGAATCGACCCGGTCATCTCCAACTCCCCATATAAATAGCAGAGGGTTCGCCATTTTTCACTTTTTACTTTTGTACTCCTGCCTTGCTTTACTGTGCACTCGAAACTCCAGAGAAGAAGGTGTCGTGCTTTTGTATTCGAACCATTTGAGATCCAAATCTTCAATTCCCCAAACCTATCATCCAAACTAGGTAACAAACCTTGAATTCACACGGCAAAGCTACCTCGAACCCATCATTCCTTCATCGATCGGCCTTTCTTGGGATTTGGTAAATCCAGATCTGGCTCTTGGAGGAGTTTTGAATCGATGCGTGGATTCGAGTTCGAACCGATGATGGGTGCGCCATTGGCCGTTGGATTTCGCATCGATCAATGGAATGGTTCTATGGGGCGACGCAGTTCGCACCGACTGATGGATTCGATGGATCCATTCGAATCGATGGATCCATTCGAATCCATCGGCTACCGGTTCGAAATTCGCAGTTTTATGTCGATTCGAATAGGATCGATTCGAATGACGTCGATGTCAAGTTGGGAGTTCCTGATCGGTTCGAACTTGCCAAACAAGGATCGATTCGAAATCAACCATTTCTGATCGATTCGAAATCGACACATGTTCATCGTTTTGAAGCGAGCTTTCCAGCCATTGTTTCGAAGTGATATTAGGGTGGTTTCGAACGAAGTGCCTGTGATCGGTTCGAACCCCCTATGATGGATTCCAAAATTTGATATTTTCTGAGCATAACTCCGGCGAGCTTCATCCTTGCATATTTGGACATGTTAAATTGCATACTTGTCCACCTTTCGAAGCTCGTCGATGGAACAATAACGACTTCTATTCAAATCAAATTTCCGTCATACAAGCGGTTCAACGATGACGGTCAGCGATGACGGTCATTGTAAGTGGACCCCGTAGCTTTGTCGTTTGCATATTTTCTTTAACTCTGCGATATTCATTCAAGTAATGCATGGCACTACACAACATATATTCATACACTTTAAACTGGGGAACGCACGGGTCCTTTGTCGTCTAACGATGGTTTCTCATGAGTTAGCTAGTTATGGAACCATCAAGTTCACAGCAGCAGGAGATTCGAGGTACAGCCTCTCCGAGACTAGAGGTCCCGGACATTGATCTTGAGAACGTCGGTCCAGCCCCGGATGAATTGCCTAATGCGTCGTTCATTGCAAATCCATCGGATTCCGTTCCATCCAATATCTTTGAAGATATGTTGGGAAGGATATGCTTGAGGCACGGCCTGTCACTGGACGATGTGTTACTGCCGGGGTCGAATGATAGACCGCACAATCCACCGGAAGGGTATACTGCATTCAACCGCCACACGTGTGCGGCCGGAACACTTCCTCCGTTCAACGAGTATATAAGGGAAGTATTGTCGTTTTTGAGGATTGCCCCATCTCAGCTGCACCCGAACGGGTATGCGTCGATCAATAGCTTGTTCATTGCATTCATGGAATATCTCCATCGACCACCACTCCCGATTGAGATCAGATACTTGTTCAATTTCAAAACTCGGGGTGATTATCCTTCCTTCACATTCCTGGAAGCGGTGAGGAACTGCCAAGTGGTTACCGGGTCCTGGACCAGGCTGAGCTACAATAGGATGGAATGGTTCTATGTCAGGTGTCCTCCGGGGTTTGCCCGACGATGGTTAGTCAGACGTGAGTGTAGCTGAGTTATCAAGTAATCACTAAGGTAATTGCTGTCAAAGTGAAACTTATGTTTATTCTCTTTTTTACAGCGACGATTTAGCATCCTGAGGGCGAGCACTTTAGGAAGATGGTGCGAGTGCTTCGGGAAGTCCCGAGTGGAGATAGGGATATTAAGCTGCTCTTGACGGATAGGAATCTCCGAACTTGCGGATTGATTGAACAAGGGCAGAGCATACTGTTCGAGGGGGCATTAAAGGCCGTTTTGAAGAAACGAGTCAAGCACAAGAAGCCCAAAATTATTATAGCCGAGGAGGCTGATTCTGAAAGAACTCATACTGACGATGAGCCGTTGTTGGAGCCTACAGACGTGGCTCAAGATATTGAAGAGCAAAGAAAAGGCAAGGCAGCCGTCGTCACGTCAACTAAGAAGGGGAGATGGAAGTCGGTTGTCACGGCCCGATCCTCCCCCGGAGTTAGAATTTCCAAGATGTCTCCTCCACGAACCGAAAGTCTTTACGAAGGGCTTACCGACCTTCCAATCCCGGATGATGTGTCTTTTCAGCATGACGCCGGGTTGGAGGAGTTTCATCGTAATCTTGAATTGAGCGAGCCTTTTATTACTAGCTCAGTCGACATTTCTGGTTGGTCGGGGTAAATGCATATTCATACACATTTCACGACACTACATTGTCCCGAGTCTTAAGTGATCGGTTTCGAGAAACCACTAACTCTATTCTCATTTTTCTTTGCAGATATTATGACAGGGCGTGGTTCGATGCTGGGGAGTCTACGACATGCTCGCAGATCTTCCTCGTATTATGATTCACAACGGAGAGAGGGGGATAGGAGTTATGATCGCAGGCACTCCGGGTACTCTAGCCAAGAATGGAGAGACAGGGATTACAGACATCGGTCTCAATCGCGCACCCCTCCTCCAAGAGCTCCTACACAGCCTCCTGTCCATGTTCCTCGTTCTTCTGAGTCCTAGCATTATCAGTCAACCTCTCAATCTTCTAGGCATGAACCTCGCCATCCTAGATCTGAGGCAATGCCCCCAGTAGTTGCGGAACAAACCCCCCACTGAAATTTCGGGAGAAGGGGCAATCAGGCTTGCTCAGCTGAAGAAGGACTTTCCGAACATTTGCTTTGACAACTACATCTTCCCTCTTCACTTGAAAAGAATTCCGCCTGAGGCCGAGCAGACAGCGCACGATTATGTGCACGATTTTTATGCCCAATACAGGGCATGGTACAAGGCGGCTGAGAAGGCGTCGTCACTGGCCTTCGAGCGTGGGGCCGCCATTGAAAAAATGCAAGCTGAGTTGGCCCAAAAAAGCCGTATTATCGACGTGTTGAACACCGAGGCGGAATCTTCCAGAAAATCAGAGATGGAATCCATCAAAAAGGCCGATGAAGCCCAGCTTACGATGGATAGAATGAAGCGTGAGCACTATGCCACGATGGAGGACATGGGCCATCGGAATACTTTGGTCACTGCCGAAAGGGGCGCGGCGCTAAAGGAGCTCAAATCCAAATTCGCCGAAATCGCCAAGGATAGGGACGATGCAAACAACGCAGCCCAGGAGGCGTGCGAACAAGCCGTTATACTTCGGACCGAACGGGATGAGGCAGTGGCCAAAGTTCAAGCGGTTGAGGCGGAAATTGAGGAGAGAGTTCAGCAAGCCGAGGCCAGGCTAGAGGCGGACATCGAAGATCTGCTTATCACCTATAATACCAATGTATTGAAGCACAGAAACTTGGCCTGGCTTCAGGATTACCCAGTGCATCTCCACAGTGCTTGGATACGATTGGTTGAAGAGGAAGAGGAAGCGCACCCGGGTGAATCGGTCGACCGATTCGAGCTCGAAAATCGGTTGCTAACAGATGAGGAAAAGAAGGTCCTCCATGACGCTATGAACGCTCATGAGAAGGAGATGGTTGGCAGTCGATCTTTAGAGGCCGGAGAAGGGTCAGGTGTTAAGCATCGTGCCACTGCTCTCGAAACTACCGCTCCGCCTCCGTCTGAGCTGTATCTGTGGTTAGTTCATAGACCGTTCCCGCTTATGACCCGGAACAGCCGCAGTTATCTCCCATTCAGGAGCATGCTTCTGAGGCCGCTCAGTCGTCCGCAAGTCAAGCTAGGGAAGGTATTCCGAATTTATCTCAAGTGTTTTCTCAATAGAGAGTTTGTTCTGAAGCAGTTGCCAATAACTTCTTCTTATCTTTGTTTAGTGACTAGAGCTACTTCGATTGTCGTGACCCAGGAATCGAGCTAAGGGGATAAGGCCATCGCCACCGAGACTACTGTCGTGACTATAGTATCAACCGAAGTGGCGCAGGGGAGGTCCCTATCTCTTGATGAACAAATGGTGAGTGAGCTGCTTGGCCCACAGGGTGGCTCTTTCACTGACTTGTCATTTATCATTAGTGACGTCCCACCTACCTCTAGCTCTTCAATGCAGACCGCGGATGCCCCCAGCCAAGCCCAGACAATTCACGATGAAGAGATTCTGGCCGAGATTCAAGCTGAATTGGAAGCTGAGGGGCAAAGCGTTAGTGTCGGTGGTGGCACGATTCCATCTTTCGGTGCGGGTCCGGTCCCTTCTACCCCTCCGGCGGGGAGCCTTCACTTAGATTCAGGTTCTGAGGAAGACGTCGACATTATGCCTTCGGCCGAAGAACAAGCATTGGAGAGAAAGCACTCCAAACGAAGGATCTCTGTCTCCAGCGAGTCCGAAGACGAACCGCTGATTAGAAGATTCAAAAAGAAGAAGTAGATGGGCCACTCAAGCGAATTTTTTGGTAGATAGGAACTGGTGTTTTATTTTTTGTTTTTTGTTAGTAGGCCGTGTATAGATGCAGGTTCGGCCCCTGCTAGTAGACACTCTTTTTTGGAAGAACTTATTTGCTTGTAAGTCCTTGTCTTAAGTTAGTTGAAAATAAAATTCTATTTTTCTTATTTCATCTATGTTTTCTACTTAAGTGTTGTGATGATGGGTTTACGACCGTGCTCTTTTGCGAATCTTGAATGCATGTCCACGCTTCGGGGACTTAGAATAATTTGTGAGCAACAGCTTGGTTCATGCCCCGAGAGCCCGATGATTATCGATGTTTATGATACAGTCCATGTCTTGGGAACTTAGAGTTAAGGCTTGTACGCCGGTCCATTCTTCGGGGACTTAGAATTATTTCAAAGTTAATGCTCCGGTTCGCATCCTGGAAATTTAGGGTCGACATTTACACTCCGGTTCGCACTTCAGGAACCAAGAGGTAGTGTTCGCATTCCAATTCGCTCTCCGGGAATTTAGATTTGGCTCACACTCTGGAAACTGAATTTCATTCCAACTCTCATTTCTTTTATGCCTAAATGTTTGTAGCGTTATGTTTTCAGTCCGGTGTACTCGTGATGTTTTTACTGTCAAGTAGAGTTTGTCTTATTCGCCAAGTCTGAAAATCTTGGTCGCAAGTCGTAGTCGACGAATAATCGAATTTCGGATATTGTATCACTTTGGTTAGCGATTAACACTTAGCTTTTTTGCCCTCTAGTCTCAGGGAATATCATTTGTGCTTTGGTGGTTAAGTGCGTTTATTGCAAACCTTAAGCGCATGTCCACATTCTGGGGACTTAGGATAATTTGTAATTGATAACTTGGTTCGCACTATGGGAATTTGGGAGTTATCGACGTCTGTAGTATGGTTCGCGCTCCGGGAACCTGGAATTGATGTTTACACTCCACTCCACGCTCTGGGAATCTGGAGTTAGCGTGGATGCTTCGGTCCGCGCTCCGGGAACCTGTAATTTATGTTTATACTCCAATTCATGTTTTGGGAACTTGGAGTTAGCACGGATGTTTCGGTTCGCGCTCCGGGAACCTGCAATTTATGTTTATACTCCAATTCACGCTTTGGGAACTTGGAGTTAGCACGGATGCTTCGGTTCGCGCTCCGGGAACCTGCAGTTTATGTTTATACTCCAATTCACGCTCTGGGAAGTTGGAGTCCGTTCGCGCTCTGGGAACGAATTTTTGAATGTTTGTACTCCAATTCGCACTCTGGGAAGTTGGAGTCTGTTCGCGCTCTGGGAACGAATTATTAAATGTTTCTACTCCAATTCACACTCTAGGAAGTTGGAGTCCGTTCACGCTCTGGTAACGAATCGTTTAATGTTTATATTCCAATTCACGCTCTGGGAAGTTGGAGTTCGTTCGCGCTCTGGGAACGAATTATTAAATGTTTAATGTTTATACTCCAATTCGCACTCTGGGAAGTTGGAGTCCGTTTGCGCTCTGGGAACAAATTGTTTAATGTTTATACTCCAATTCACGCTCTGGGAAGTTGGAGTCCGTTCGCGCTCCGGGAACGAATTGTTTAATGTTTATACTCCAATTCGCACTCTGGGAAGTTGGAGTCCGTTCGCGCTCTGGGAACGAATTGTCGAATGGACTGTCGTGTGTTGGTCCAGTTCAGCCTTTGATGTGGTGGCTTGCCCCCGAGATGGGATTTCACTCAGTGAGTGGACGGTTGTGACACAGTCACTCACTATCTGAATAAATTCCATTGTTTGGTGGAACTTAGCTCTTCGTGTGTCGTGATTGTTAAACGTTGTATTCGGCGAATCACAGCTTTAGCTTGAAGAGATAGCATTTTATTTGCTGAAGTAAGAAAATGTGGCAAAATCAGTGCCTTATTACAAATTCAAATTTCAGAACGTAAAAGAAATTGCAAAGTACTCATGGATTGAAGGAGCCTGTCATGTGTGACAGTGACGAGGTTCTTCGTCGTTCCAGGCTCCTAAATAAGTAGGCCCGCCATGATGGCGTTTATCACCAATCTCCCACGGGGACAAGTCGAGTCCTCCTGCCACGGTCTATTGGGTTCATTGATTAGATTGGATGGGCCCGCTTCTCTGGGCTGCGGTGTCCGCACAAACTGTTCCAGCTTCCTTTCCCTGACCAGTTTTTCAACAAGATCCTGTAAGTGACGACACTCGTTCGTATCGTGCCCGTAGCCTTCATGGAACCTGCAAAATTTTCCCGTCTGGATTTGTCTCTCTGACGACGGTCTTGGAGCAGGCTTTTCATATTGAATTGTATTACGGGTCCGCAAATACAAGTCCTCTAGTGAAGTATTCAAAGGAGTATAATTGTCGAACTTCGGATTTTTGCGTTGCGGGCCGCGATTTTGATCTTGTTTTTTAAGTTGATTCACGCTCTCTCTTCGCCAAGCTTGTTTATTTTTAATGTTCAATTGAACTTTTTCGGAGCTCTCACCGGACTGTTTTATTGCAACATTGCTTTGGGTCCCTTCCGCATTTGGCCCTGCGTCAGTTTGCTTCCTAGACTGTTTCGCGTCTTCCCGTCTCAGGAATTGAGCTGCTTTGGCATGGAAACGGTCCAATGACGCAGGTGGTTTCCCAGCTAGCCAATTACCGAATTCAGAATCGGGGTCGATCCCCTTAGTTAGCACCATAAGGATGGAGTTATCGTTCGGATTACTAATCTCCGCGCATACAGTATGGAATCTCTCTAAGTAGTGCTTGAGCGTCTCTCCAGGAGCTTACGTGACACTAGATAGAGTGTTGACATCCTTTAGCCTTGCGACGTGCATGCGGAATTGCTCAACGAATTTTGTGGCTAACTGATCGAAGGAAGAGATGGTTCGAGGTGGCAATCGGGTGAACCACATGGTGGTGATGCCCCCCAAGGATATGGGGAAACTACGACACTTCACTGCATTGTCGGCTCTGGCAGCGGTCATCGACCATTCATACTTTAGAATATGTTGGTTGGGGTCGGAGTTTCCCTCGTACATGGGTAGAGTGGGCATTCGGAATCGCCGTGGGGGTTCAGCACTGAGAACATCGTCCGTAAAGGGAGTGTAACTTCGAGAAACTCCCCAATCGTCGTTTGTGAATCCCTGACTCTCACGGATCATCTGACGTATCATAGTGAAAGATCCGGCATTTGTGCCGGAGTATGATCACGTTCCGTACTTTGGGCTTGAACCGGATATCGTCGACGGTCCAAGTCTCGCCTTCTTGGCTCATAATCTTCTGGGACGTACGGTTCTGGAGTACGACCGCTATGACGACGGTCCAGGTCTGAATGATCTTGGGCGTCGACCCCTGGTTCAGCCGCAATGCTAGTGGTGCGGTATTCTGCGGCGTGGTGAGGAACGGCACCTCCTCGGGAGGAGGGTCCGGTTTGGAAACTGGCTGACGGACCAACTCTTATTTGTCCAATGGCCAATGTCTGTTGGTTTCCAGCGGGTGGCATACGACTCCCATCTAACTGGCGTCGTGGAGGTCGGTTATGATAATCAGAAGATGAAGAACTTTCGCTGGAAGAGCGAGAAGCACGTTCTCTCGTGGATCTCTTTCGTTTCTGGTGATCCAACTTGTTGATTAGCTCAGCGTTAGCACGTAGCTGTTCTTCTAGTTGTCTCCGACTCTGGGTCAGCTCTTGGAGTAACAACTGCAACTCTTGTCGGGTAACCGGACCCGACGGTTCTGAGTGCCCAGCGGCATCTTGATTAGGTGGAGGTAGAGGGGCAGGATTTTGTCTATCCTGTTCTTCTTGATTGACAGCGTTTGAGGTGGTTCTTGTGCTAACCATCTTGATAGTTGAATTCCTTTCCTAGACTTTATGAAAATCTGAATAGAAGGGAAGGAAGTTGGATTCAATGATCTGGATCTCTCTCTCTTAGATTTATTCAATCCGGTATCGATGACAGATCCAACGAGCAGGAGAAAAGCTGGGTTCTCTCAATGAAAGCACCAAAGTGTTTGCGTCAAAATTGGGCACAACACTCTTCGGGAGTCGTTGAAGAGATAATAGTCAAGAAAGTAAATTCAAAACAGATATTATCTAACAAAAACTCCAACCAACAATAAATTAAATGCGCAGACAAGCGATTTATAGTGGTTCGGCGTGTTGCCTACGTCCACTGTGAAGTGTTTTGATGTTTTATTGATTCTCTTTCAATGATTACAAGTTGTTGCAGCAATCAACACTAAATTACAACTGGAAATTCAAAATCGACAGTAAAACTATTGTGCAGAATGATGGAGATCTCGATCCGGCAGAGTTTGGGCGCTTCAGAGTCCGAAGATCCCTTTTTCGTTGGCCCTGGGGCTCTATTTATAGGCGCGGGCTGCTGATATTTCGCTGAAAACTCGGGAGACCACTTCTGGCACGTGATGGGGACCACACGCACGGTCTCAGGAAGTTTGGGCCCACTTTGGCGTCGGTTCGAACTCCATTCGTACCGATCAAGAATTCATCCAGTCGAGGTGAAATTTGGCGTGGACATTCTTCAACATGTATGCAAGCTTCTGTGAAAATTTCATGGCATTTGGATCAGTAGATTGGGAGATATGATGGATTCGAAATGGGGTTCATTGCATGGCTGTTTGGTTCGAAACCATGCCTTCGAACCGATGGTTTCGAATCCATCATGGCACGTGACTTCGTGGTGACGTGGAGCGCAAACTTCGAACCTATCCGGCCTTCACTCCGAGTTGACCGCTTCGACTCCATAGATCTCGGCGAATTCGAACCGAAGGAAGACACGTCATCATGGTTGGTTGACCTAGTGGATTCGAATGAGGCTACACAGGATGGATTCGAACATGGCATCATGGATGGGTTCGAACATGACTTCGTGGATGGGTTCGAATGAGGTTCCATGTTTGGGTTCGAGCAATGTCCAATGATGGATTCGAACAATGATTCTTGTTTGGAGTCGAACAAGGCTTTGTGGTGGATACGAACTATGTCACTTCTCCATGGACACAAGGCCCATCGGTTCGAACGTGATGGGTTCGAACACGATGGATTCGAAGGTGACGTAGACGAACCCGAGGCGGTTCGATGGATTCGAAGCTTATGGATTCGAACGTGATGGTTTCGAAACGTTGGTCAACGATGGCTTCGAAACCTAAGCTTTCCCCTTCAAATTGAACCGATCATAACTCGAGCGTATGAACTCGGATTGACTTGAAACTCGAGATGTTGACTCCTATGGTCTTTCTTGCCGTGTCCTATCGATTGTAGCTCAATCTGGACTTGGACAAAATTCAGTGATATCCATAGCGAGACGAAGTACGACCGGTCTCTGAGACGAACTGTTCTCCGTTTCTGATCGACATTTTTGTATCGCGGCTTTGCCAAAAAGCGGGATAACAACGGATATTAATGCCCAAAAAGGACAACCCGAATCTCAATCGGGTCTCGTAAGTTTTTTACCCTTCGTTTTTTCGACACGTGGATTTTTATGGTAAAACGGGATTACTGTGGCTCGTCTTCGATTTACCATCGCTGGAGAGTGGTGCACCATGGTACTGTTCCGTTTCAAATCCATGCACGCATTTCTAAAAGTCGTACGGCACTGTTTCGCCATTTCGGACGGATGTTGCACCTTGCACCGTGGATGTTGCAACGTGTAGATATCGATTATTCGGACGGCCATAACTTCTGGCTCGTTTAAAGTTACGGGAGCGATAACCTGTCAAATCGATGGCCACGGTGAGTTCTACGGCTTTGACGCCTTTCAGCCGTCAACGGATAGATTAATGTCCAAAAAGGAAAACCCAAATCTCAATCGGGTCTCGTATGTTTTTTACCCTTCGTTTTTTCGACACGTGGATTTTTACGGTAAAATGGGATTACCGTGGCTCGTCTTCGATTTACCATCGCTGGAGAGTGATCCACCTGTCAAAACGATGGCCTCGATGTGTTTTACGGCTTTGACAGCTTTCAGCCGTCAATGGATAGATTAATGCCCAAAAAGGACAACCCGAATCTCAATCGGGTCCCGTAAGTTTTTTACCCTTCGTTTTTTCGACACGTGGATTTTTATGGTAAAACGGGATTAAGGTGGCTAGTCTTCGATTTACCATCGCTGAAGAGTGGTGCACCATGGTACTGTTCCGTTTCAAATCCATGCACGCATTTCTAAAAGTCGTACGACACTGTTTCGCCATTTCGGGCGGATGTTGCAACTTGCACTGTGGATGTTGCACCCTGTAGATATCGATTATTCAAACGGCCATAACTTCTGGCTTGTTTAGAGTTACGGGAGCCATAACCAGTCAAAACGAAGGCCTCGATGAGTTCAACGGCTTTGACAGCTTTCAGCCGTCAATGGATAGATTAATGCCCAAAAAGGACAACCTGAATCTCAATCGGGTCTCGTAAGTTTTTTACCCTTCGTTTTTTCGACACGTGGATTTTTATGGTAAAACGGGATTACCGTGGCCAGTCTTCGACTTCCCATCGCTGGAGAGTGGTGCACCATGGTAGTGCTCCGTTTCAAATCCATGCACGCATTTCTAAAAGTCGTACGGCACTGTTTCGCCATTTCGGATGGATGTTGCACCTTGCACCGTGGATGTTGCACCCTGTAGATATCGATTATTCAAACGGCCATAACTTCGGGCTCGTTTAGAGTTACGGGAGCAATAACCTGTCAAAACGAAGGCCTCGATGAGTTCTACGGCTCTGATAGCTTTCAGCCGTCAACGGATAGATTAGTGCCCAAAAAGGACAACCCCAATCTCAATCGGGTCTAGTAAGTTTTTAACCCTTCGTTTTTTCAACACGTGGATTTTTACGGTAAAACGGGATTACGGTGGCTGGTCTTCGATTTACCATCGCTGGAGAGTGGTGCACCATAGTGTTATCCCGCTTTTTGGCAAAGCCGTGATACCAAAAGATTGGTCGAAAACGGGAAACAGTTCATCTCAGAGATTGGATATACTTCACTTAGCTATGGATATCGATGAATTTTGCCCGAGTCCGGATCAGGCCACAATTGATAGGACACGACAAGAAAGGTTGTAGGAGCCATCATTTCAAGTTACAAGTCAATCCGAGTTCGTATGCTCAAGATATGATGGATTCAGTGTGAAGAGAAATAGTCATTGTCTGGTTCGAAACCATGAAGTTCGAACCCATCCTTTTCGAACCCATCCTGTTCGAAACCATCCACGCCCTCTCCTTCGAACCCATGCTGTTCGAAACCATCCACGCCCTCTCCTTCGAACCCACCTAGTTCGGACCCATCCACGTCCTTGCCTTCGAAGCCATGGAGTTCGAACCCAAGCTACGTTCGAACCCATCGGCTAGTACCTGCCTCGACTCCATCGCTTTCGACTCCATCGCCTTCGAATCCACCACGGTGGCGTACCTTCGAATCCATGACTTCACTCAGCCTCGCATCCTCACTTCGAACCCATCGAGTGACCCAGTTCGAACCGATCAAGTTCGAACCCATAAGGATTCCTGGATTCGAATCAGTCACGTTCGAAACCAGGAATACTTCCTATTTCGAATCCACCGAGTCAATCGGTTTGGATGACGTGTTCGCCGTAGTTCACGGAGTCGAAGCGGTCCATTCGGAGATAAGTTAGGATCGATTCGAGGAATGCGCGCCACGTCACTTCAAGCCCACGTGCACTGATGGATTCGAAATCATGGGTTCGAACTCATGGGTTCGAACGACACAGCCAACCGAAAATGCTAATTTCGAACCGAGCATATCTCCTTAACCACACATCCAAATGCAACCAAATTTTCACAGTAGTTTCCATATGAGGTAAAGATTGTTCCTGCCAAGTTTCAGCTCGATTGGACCATTTCTTGATGGGTTCGAAATCACTTCGAACCGATGTCAGATCGAGACGAAACTTGGTGGGGTCGGTCGCGTGGGCCCACTCATGTGCCAGAAGAAGTCTCACGAAATTTCAGCAAGATCTGGGCCTCCAACGCCTATAAATAGCACCCTGAAGCCTTTAGAAAGGAGGGGGCTTGGAACAACTTCTGCCATTGAACGCCAAGACTCTGCCGAATTCAAGTCTATCTATCATAATCACTGTTGTATTCAGATATTGGAGCTAATATCTACTGTAATCCATTGTAATCGATTGAATCGAACAAGGCAATAAAGAGAAATCCTTCAGAGTGGACGTAGGCGCGAACGCCGAACCACTATAAATCCTGTGTTTGCGATTGTTGTTTGTGACTTACTGCGATTTGTTACTTAGAGCTGAATTATATATTGATTGTTGCTGAGTTCTGTGTTGAATATTATCGAATTGAACACGCAAACGGGTGCTTTCACGACTTTGGGTGTTTGTGACCAATTTTGGCGCAAACATTTTGGTGCTTTCACTGAGAAACTAATTCAGGAAGAAGTTGAATTTGAAAATTCAGGAGTTCAGATCTAGGAATTATGGCAAGACAATCGAGTAGGAGGCCAAGGACTGAGAGAAGTGAACCACAAGGAAGCCAAGAGGCTTCCTCAGGAGCAAATCAACCATCGATATACATTACTAGGGACGAGATGGAAACTATGATGAAGAGGCAAGAGGAAATGATCCAGAGTTTATTCCAACAGATAGGACAGCTTGGAGCACAAAATAGGGAAGCCAATGGAGTCCAGAACGGAGCGGGACCGTCCGGCGTGGCACCAGAGCTAAGGGGCACGCATATGGAGAATGTTGACCCAATCTTGGAAAGAGAAAGAGAAGGATCTGCGCAACCTAGGAGTAGTAGAGGAATGAACGCTCAGTCAAGGGGGCAGATCCCGGAGTTACCTCGTGAACTCGGGGGGCAGGTTGGAAGTAGTGAACAAGGATTACATCTCGGAGACAATGACCGATTAGCAGAGATAGTTAGGAGAGCTTTGAGAGGTGGTATGGTGAACAAAGATTTGGAAGATGTCAATAGAAGTCCTTTTACTTCAGCAATCAGGCAAGCTAGGAACCCGCCTGATTTCAAACTACCATCATTGGATATGTATGACGGGAGAACGGACCCCACGGTCCATCTGACAAAATATATGAGGCAGATGGAAGTACTGGGGGCATCGGAGGAGGTTATGCCCGATGTTTTCCATTGTACTTGACAGATATCGCTGCACTATGGTTTAGACAGCTGGAGAACGGATCCATCGGAACATGGAATGGTTTAGTGGAGAGATTTATGAGGCAATTCAGGGTCCATATTACGAGACCCAAGAACGTGATGACTCTGGCAACCCTAAAGCAAAAAGCCGGAGAGACCTTGAGAAGTTATTTAGCACGATTTAATGCAGCAGCAGCTTCAGTGGATAGAGCGGATCCGTCCATGGTGGTAATGGCAGTTGTGTCCGGAATAGCTGACGGCACAAAGTTCAAGAATTCATTGACTAAAGATCCACCCATTGATCTGGAGGAATTCTATCATGAAGCAGAAAAGTTTTTACGATTAGAAGATGCGAATGCCGAGAGAGAAGAAGGAGATGGGATAGAAGCTTTTGCATTTAGAGACGAAAAGCCTCTTAAAAAAGATTCGGATAAAGGTAAAAGAAAGATTGAGAATGACAGAGACAGATCAAAGCGGCAACGGAGGGAGCCGCGATTCACCACCTACGCTGAGTTGAACGAGAGCCTGGAACGAATTTATCAGGATACCAAAGAACAGATTCCGTATCGTAGGCCAATGCGAAGGGATCCTACTTCTGACGAAAGGAAATCAGATAAGTTCTGTGTATTCCATGAATTAAATGGTCATAACACTAATGATTGTAGGCACCTGAAGGACGAGGTGGAAGGGCATATCAGGAACGGTATGCTCCTTCAATATGTAAGGAGACGAGCTCCTGTGGCGGAACCAGAACGACCACCATCCACATCAGCTAGGGGCGACCCCGAATCAAGGCACCGTATGGTTATCAATTGAGTAAGATAACGATGAACAAGTTGTAAGCTTCCACTAACGCAATTAAATCATTTACACATGTGCGAGATCGCGAACGATCTCCAGACATGCTCTGAATGATCGTTGACCGTTTTGTAGTGGGAACTTACACTTTGACATCCATGCTTTACTTTCATTTCGCTTTAATTTGAACATTTAGACTCTGTTTGTTTGGACAATTGTTTTTGAAACTCATCCGTGTAATAGATATTTGATTCTGATAACTCTGGAATGGCTAAGCTACTTACACATGTACGGGATCGCGAACGATCCTTAGGTATGCTCTGAGACGGCGATGAACCGCCCATGCAAACGATCCAGGAACTCACCCGAACGTGACCCTAGCATCGATGACACCAAGCCCTCCCGGGCACACACACAATCCGCCTCGAACGGCAACCGACTTCGAACAGTCATAACTCACCTTACCTCAATGGCTTGATCGCGAACGGTCGTCACTTGAGGTCCGACATCCGACCACGAACGGTCACGAATTCGCCTCGAACGGCACACGATCGCGAACGATCACTTCCTGCCTCGAACGCCATCGATCGCGAACGGTCATGGCTCACTGATTATGAAATCCGACCTCGAACGGTCACCATTCGCTTTGAACGGCACTTGGTCGCGAACGATCATCATTTGCCACGAACGGCAGGCGACCGCGAACGGTCCCATCTCATCATTCGCCACGAACGGCATCGACCGCGAACGGTCCTATTCCATCTTATGCGACGAACGGCACGGACCGCGAACGGTCCCGATTCACTTCAAGCAGCATACGATCCCGAACGATCGAAGCATGAATTTATACGCTCGACCACGCACGGTCGCACTTCCCCTCGAATGACTCGATCACGAACGATCGTCATTTGAAGTTGAGCGCTTGACCATGAACGGCCGCACTTCATCCCAAATGGCTCGATCCCGAACGATCGTCATTTGAGGACATATGAAACTATTGAGTTCTTTGCAGGTTGATGATCGGATACGAACATCCAACTCAAGGCATTACAAAACACACCTTCCTACAGCAAGGCATGTTTTGGGGGGCAAAGTGTTATCCCGCTTTTTGGCAAAGCCGTGATACCAAAAGATTGGTCGAAAACGGGAAACAATTCATCTCAGAGATTGGATATACTTCACTTAGCTATGGATATCGATGAATTTTGCCCGAGTCCGGATCAGGCCACAATTGATAGGACACGACAAGAAAGGTTGTAGGAGCCATCATTTCAAGTTACAAGTCAATCCGAGTTCGTATGCTCAAGATATGATGGATTCAGTGCGAAGAGAAATAGTCATTGTCTGGTTCGAAACCATGAAGTTCGAACCCATCCTTTTCGAACCCATCCTGTTCGAAACCATCCACGCCCTCTCCTTCGAACCCATGCTGTTCGAAACCATCCATGCCCTCTCCTTCGAACCCACCTAGTTCGGACCCATCCACGTCCTTGCCTTCGAAGCCATGGAGTTCGAACCCAAGCCACGTTCGAACCCATCGGCTAGTACCTGCCTCGACTCCATCGCTTTCGACTCCATCGCCTTCGAATCCACCATGGTGGCGTACCTTCGAATCCATGACTTCACTCAGCCTCGCATCCTCACTTCGAACCCATCGAGTGACCCAGTTCGAACCGATCAAGTTCGAACCCATAAGGATTCCTGGATTCGAATCAGTCACGTTCGAAACCAGGAATACTTCCTATTTCGAATCCACCGAGTCAATCGGTTTGGATGACGTGTTCGCCGTAGTTCACGGAGTCGAAGCGGTCCATTCGGAGATAAGTTAGGATCGATTCGAGGAATGCGCGCCACGTCACTGCAAGCCAACGTGCACTGGTGGATTCGAAATCATGGGTTCGAACTCATGGGTTCGAACGACACAGCCAACCGAAAATGCTAATTTCGAACCGAGTATATCTCCTTAACCACACATCCAAATGCAACCAAATTTTCACAGTAGTTTCCATATGAGGTAAAGATTGTTCCTGCCAAGTTTCAGCTCGATTGGACCATTTCTTGATGGGTTCGAAATCACTTCGAACCGATGTCAGATCGAGACGAAACTTGGTGGGGTCGGTCGCGTGGGCCCACTCACGTGCCAGAAGAAGTCTCACGAAATTTCAGCAAGATCTGGGCCTCCAACGCCTATAAATAGCACCCTGAAGCCTTTAGAAAGGAGGGGGCTTGGAACAACTTCTGCCATTGAACGCCAAGACTCTGCCGAATTCAAGTCTATCTATCATAATCACTGTTGTATTCAGATATTGGAGCTAATATCTACTGTAATCCATTGTAATCGATTGAATCGAACAAGGCAATAAAGAGAAATCCTTCAGAGTGGACGTAGGCGCGAACGCCGAACCACTATAAATCCTGTGTTTGCGATTGTTGTTTGTGACTTACTGCGATTTGTTACTTAGAGCTGAATTATATATTGATTGTTGCTGAGTTCTGTGTTGAATATTATCGAATTGAACACGCAAACGGGTGCTTTCACGACTTTGGGTGTTTGTGACCAATTTTGGCGCAAACATTTTGGTGCTTTCACTGAGAAACTAATTCAGGAAGAAGTTGAATTTGAAAATTCAGGAGTTCAGATCTAGGAATTATGGCAAGACAATCGAGTAGGAGGCCAAGGACTGAGAGAAGTGAACCACAAGGAAGCCAAGAGGCTTCCTCAGGAGCAAATCAACCATCGATATACATTACTAGGGACGAGATGGAAACTATGATGAAGAGGCAAGAGGAAATGATCCAGAGTTTATTCCAACAGATAGGACAGCTTGGAGCACAAAATAGGGAAGCCAATGGAGTCCAGAACGGAGCGGGACCGTCCGGCGTGGCACCAGAGCTAAGGGGCACGCATATGGAGAATGTTGACCCAATCTTGGAAAGAGAAAGAGAAGGATCTGCGCAACCTAGGAGTAGTAGAGGAATGAACGCTCAGTCAAGGGGGCAGATCCCGGAGTTACCTCGTGAACTCGGGGGGCAGGTTGGAAGTAGTGAACAAGGATTACATCTCGGAGACAATGACCGATTAGCAGAGATAGTTAGGAGAGCTTTGAGAGGTGGTATGGTGAACAAAGATTTGGAAGATGTCAATAGAAGTCCTTTTACTTCAGCAATCAGGCAAGCTAGGAACCCGCCTGATTTCAAACTACCATCATTGGATATGTATGACGGGAGAACGGACCCCACGGTCCATCTGACAAAATATATGAGGCAGATGGAAGTACTGGGGGCATCGGAGGAGGTTATGCCCGATGTTTTCCATTGTACTTGACAGATATCGCTGCACTATGGTTTAGACAGCTGGAGAACGGATCCATCGGAACATGGAATGGTTTAGTGGAGAGATTTATGAGGCAATTCAGGGTCCATATTACGAGACCCAAGAACGTGATGACTCTGGCAACCCTAAAGCAAAAAGCCGGAGAGACCTTGAGAAGTTATTTAGCACGATTTAATGCAGCAGCAGCTTCAGTGGATAGAGCGGATCCGTCCATGGTGGTAATGGCAGTTGTGTCCGGAATAGCTGACGGCACAAAGTTCAAGAATTCATTGACTAAAGATCCACCCATTGATCTGGAGGAATTCTATCATGAAGCAGAAAAGTTTTTACGATTAGAAGATGCGAATGCCGAGAGAGAAGAAGGAGATGGGATAGAAGCTTTTGCATTTAGAGACGAAAAGCCTCTTAAAAAAGATTCGGATAAAGGTAAAAGAAAGATTGAGAATGACAGAGACAGATCAAAGCGGCAACGGAGGGAGCCGCGATTCACCACCTACGCTGAGTTGAACGAGAGCCTGGAACGAATTTATCAGGATACCAAAGAACAGATTCCGTATCGTAGGCCAATGCGAAGGGATCCTACTTCTGACGAAAGGAAATCAGATAAGTTCTGTGTATTCCATGAATTAAATGGTCATAACACTAATGATTGTAGGCACCTGAAGGACGAGGTGGAAGGGCATATCAGGAACGGTATGCTCCTTCAATATGTAAGGAGACGAGCTCCTGTGGCGGAACCAGAACGACCACCATCCACATCAGCTAGGGGCGACCCCGAATCAAGGCACCGTATGGTTATCAATTGAGTAAGATAACGATGAACAAGTTGTAAGCTTCCACTAACGCAATTAAATCATTTACACATGTGCGAGATCGCGAACGATCTCCAGACATGCTCTGAATGATCGTTGACCGTTTTGTAGTGGGAACTTACACTTTGACATCCATGCTTTACTTTCATTTCGCTTTAATTTGAACATTTAGACTCTGTTTGTTTGGACAATTGTTTTTGAAACTCATCCGTGTAATAGATATTTGATTCTGATAACTCTGGAATGGCTAAGCTACTTACACATGTACGGGATCGCGAACGATCCTTAGGTATGCTCTGAGACGGCGATGAACCGCCCATGCAAACGATCCAGGAACTCACCCGAACGTGACCCTAGCATCGATGACACCAAGCCCTCCCGGGCACACACACAATCCGCCTCGAACGGCAACCGACTTCGAACAGTCATAACTCACCTTACCTCAATGGCTTGATCGCGAACGGTCGTCACTTGAGGTCCGACATCCGACCACGAACGGTCACGAATTCGCCTCGAACGGCACACGATCGCGAACGATCACTTCCTGCCTCGAACGCCATCGATCGCGAACGGTCATGGCTCACTGATTATGAAATCCGACCTCGAACGGTCACCATTCGCTTTGAACGGCACTTGGTCGCGAACGATCATCATTTGCCACGAACGGCAGGCGACCGCGAACGGTCCCATCTCATCATTCGCCACGAACGGCATCGACCGCGAACGGTCCTATTCCATCTTATGCGACGAACGGCACGGACCGCGAACGGTCCCGATTCACTTCAAGCAGCATACGATCCCGAACGATCGAAGCATGAATTTATACGCTCGACCACGCACGGTCGCACTTCCCCTCGAATGACTCGATCACGAACGATCGTCATTTGAAGTTGAGCGCTTGACCATGAACGGCCGCACTTCATCCCAAATGGCTCGATCCCGAACGATCGTCATTTGAGGACATATGAAACTATTGAGTTCTTTGCAGGTTGATGATCGGATACGAACATCCAACTCAAGGCATTACAAAACACACCTTCCTACAGCAAGGCATGTTTTGGGGGGCAAAGTGTTATCCCGCTTTTTGGCAAAGCCGTGATACCAAAAGATTGGTCGAAAACGGGAAACAATTCATCTCAGAGATTGGATATACTTCACTTAGCTATGGATATCGATGAATTTTGCCCGAGTCCGGATCAGGCCACAATTGATAGGACACGACAAGAAAGGTTGTAGGAGCCATCATTTCAAGTTACAAGTCAATCCGAGTTCGTATGCTCAAGATATGATGGATTCAGTGCGAAGAGAAATAGTCATTGTCTGGTTCGAAACCATGAAGTTCGAACCCATCCTTTTCGAACCCATCCTGTTCGAAACCATCCACGCCCTCTCCTTCGAACCCATGCTGTTCGAAACCATCCATGCCCTCTCCTTCGAACCCACCTAGTTCGGACCCATCCACGTCCTTGCCTTCGAAGCCATGGAGTTCGAACCCAAGCCACGTTCGAACCCATCGGCTAGTACCTGCCTCGACTCCATCGCTTTCGACTCCATCGCCTTCGAATCCACCATGGTGGCGTACCTTCGAATCCATGACTTCACTCAGCCTCGCATCCTCACTTCGAACCCATCGAGTGACCCAGTTCGAACCGATCAAGTTCGAACCCATAAGGATTCCTGGATTCGAATCAGTCACGTTCGAAACCAGGAATACTTCCTATTTCGAATCCACCGAGTCAATCGGTTTGGATGACGTGTTCGCCGTAGTTCAGGGAGTCGAAGCGGTCCATTCGGAGATAAGTTAGGATCGATTCGAGGAATGCGCGCCACGTCACTGCAAGCCCACGTGCACTGATGGATTCGAAATCATGGGTTCGAACTCATGGGTTCGAACGACACAGCCAACCGAAAATGCTAATTTCGAACCGAGCATATCTCCTTAACCACACATCCAAATGCAACCAAATTTTCACAGTAGTTTCCATATGAGGTAAAGATTGTTCCTGCCAAGTTTCAGCTCGATTGGACCATTTCTTGATGGGTTCGAAATCACTTCGAACCGATGTCAGATCGAGACGAAACTTGGTGGGGTCGGTCGCGTGGGCCCACTCACGTGCCAGAAGAAGTCTCACGAAATTTCAGCAAGATCTGGGCCTCCAACGCCTATAAATAGCACCCTGAAGCCTTTAGAAAGGAGGGGGCTTGGAACAACTTCTGCCATTGAACGCCAAGACTCTGCCGGATTCAAGTCTATCTATCATAATCACTGTTGTATTCAGATATTGGAGCTAATATCTACTGTAATCCATTGTAATCGATTGAATCGAACAAGGCAATAAAGAGAAATCCTTCAGAGTGGACGTAGGCGCGAACGCCGAACCACTATAAATCCTGTGTTTGCGATTGTTGTTTGTGACTTACTGCGATTTGTTACTTAGAGCTGAATTATATATTGATTGTTGCTGAGTTTTGTGTTGAATATTATCGAATTGAACACGCAAACGGGTGCTTTCACGACTTTGGGTGTTTGTGACCAATTTTGGCGCAAACATTTTGGTGCTTTCACTGAGAAACTAATTCAGGAAGAAGTTGAATTTGAAAATTCAGGAGTTCAGATCTAGGAATTATGGCAAGACAATCGAGTAGGAGGCCAAGGACTGAGAGAAGTGAACCACAAGGAAGCCAAGAGGCTTCCTCAGGAGCAAATCAACCATCGATATACATTACTAGGGACGAGATGGAAACTATGATGAAGAGGCAAGAGGAAATGATCCAGAGTTTATTCCAACAGATAGGACAGCTTGGAGCACAAAATAGGGAAGCCAATGGAGTCCAGAACGGAGCGGGACCGTCCGGCGTGGCACCAGAGCTAAGGGGCACGCATATGGAGAATGTTGACCCAATCTTGGAAAGAGAAAGAGAAGGATCTGCGCAACCTAGGAGTAGTAGAGGAATGAACGCTCAGTCAAGGGGGCAGATCCCGGAGTTACCTCGTGAACTCGGGGGGCAGGTTGGAAGTAGTGAACAAGGATTACATCTCGGAGACAATGACCGATTAGCAGAGATAGTTAGGAGAGCTTTGAGAGGTGGTATGGTGAACAAAGATTTGGAAGATGTCAATAGAAGTCCTTTTACTTCAGCAATCAGGCAAGCTAGGAACCCGCCTGATTTCAAACTACCATCATTGGATATGTATGACGGGAGAACGGACCCCACGGTCCATCTGACAAAATATATGAGGCAGATGGAAGTACTGGGGGCATCGGAGGAGGTTATGCCCGATGTTTTCCATTGTACTTGACAGATATCGCTGCACTATGGTTTAGACAGCTGGAGAACGGATCCATCGAAACATGGAATGGTTTAGTGGAGAGATTTATGAGGCAATTCAGGGTCCATATTACGAGACCCAAGAACGTGATGACTCTGGCAACCCTAAAGCAAAAAGCCGGAGAGACCTTGAGAAGTTATTTAGCACGATTTAATGCAGCAGCAGCTTCAGTGGATAGAGCGGATCCGTCCATGGTGGTAATGGCAGTTGTGTCCGGAATAGCTGACGGCACAAAGTTCAAGAATTCATTGACTAAAGATCCACCCATTGATCTGGAGGAATTCTATCATGAAGCAGAAAAGTTTTTACGATTAGAAGATGCGAATGCCGAGAGAGAAGAAGGAGATGGGATAGAAGTTTTTGCATTTAGAGACGAAAAGCCTCTTAAAAAAGATTCGGATAAAGGTAAAAGAAAGATTGAGAATGACAGAGACAGATCAAAGCGGCAACGGAGGGAGCCGCGATTCACCACCTACGCTGAGTTGAACGAGAGCCTGGAACGAATTTATCAGGATACCAAAGAACAGATTCCGTATCGTAGGCCAATGCGAAGGGATCCTACTTCTGACGAAAGGAAATCAGATAAGTTCTGTGTATTCCATGAATTAAATGGTCATAACACTAATGATTGTAGGCACCTGAAGGACGAGGTGGAAGGGCATATCAGGAACGGTATGCTCCTTCAATATGTAAGGAGACGAGCTCCTGTGGCGGAACCAGAACGACCACCATCCACATCAGCTAGGGGCGACCCCGAATCAAGGCACCGTATGGTTATCAATTGAGTAAGATAACGATGAACAAGTTGTAAGCTTCCACTAACGCAATTAAATCATTTACACATGTGCGAGATCGCGAACGATCTCCAGACATGCTCTGAATGATCGTTGACCGTTTTGTAGTGGGAACTTACACTTTGACATCCATGCTTTACTTTCATTTCGCTTTAATTTGAACATTTAGACTCTGTTTGTTTGGACAATTGTTTTTGAAACTCATCCGTGTAATAGATATTTGATTCTGATAACTCTGGAATGGCTAAGCTACTTACACATGTACGGGATCGCGAACGATCCTTAGGTATGCTCTGAGACGGCGATGAACCGCCCATGCAAACGATCCAGGAACTCACCCGAACGTGACCCTAGCATCGATGACACCAAGCCCTCCCGGGCACACACACAATCCGCCTCGAACGGCAACCGACTTCGAACAGTCATAACTCACCTTACCTCAATGGCTTGATCGCGAACGGTCGTCACTTGAGGTCCGACATCCGACCACGAACGGTCACGAATTCGCCTCGAACGGCACACGATCGCGAACGATCACTTCCTGCCTCGAACGCCATCGATCGCGAACGGTCATGGCTCACTGATTATGAAATCCGACCTCGAACGGTCACCATTCGCTTTGAACGGCACTTGGTCGCGAACGATCATCATTTGCCACGAACGGCAGGCGACCGCGAACGGTCCCATCTCATCATTCGCCACGAACGGCATCGACCGCGAACGGTCCTATTCCATCTTATGCGACGAACGGCACGGACCGCGAACGGTCCCGATTCACTTCAAGCAGCATACGATCCCGAACGATCGAAGCATGAATTTATACGCTCGACCACGCACGGTCGCACTTCCCCTCGAATGACTCGATCACGAACGATCGTCATTTGAAGTTGAGCGCTTGACCATGAACGGCCGCACTTCATCCCAAATGGCTCGATCCCGAACGATCGTCATTTGAGGACATATGAAACTATTGAGTTCTTTGCAGGTTGATGATCGGATACGAACATCCAACTCAAGGCATTACAAAACACACCTTCCTACAGCAAGGCATGTTTTGGGGGGCAAAGTGTTATCCCGCTTTTTGGCAAAGCCGTGATACCAAAAGATTGGTCGAAAACGGGAAACAATTCATCTCAGAGATTGGATATACTTCACTTAGCTATGGATATCGATGAATTTTGCCCGAGTCCGGATCAGGCCACAATTGATAGGACACGACAAGAAAGGTTGTAGGAGCCATCATTTCAAGTTACAAGTCAATCCGAGTTCGTATGCTCAAGATATGATGGATTCAGTGCGAAGAGAAATAGTCATTGTCTGGTTCGAAACCATGAAGTTCGAACCCATCCTTTTCGAACCCATCCTGTTCGAAACCATCCACGCCCTCTCCTTCGAACCCATGCTGTTCGAAACCATCCATGCCCTCTCCTTCGAACCCACCTAGTTCGGACCCATCCACGTCCTTGCCTTCGAAGCCATGGAGTTCGAACCCAAGCCACGTTCGAACCCATCGGCTAGTACCTGCCTCGACTCCATCGCTTTCGACTCCATCGCCTTCGAATCCACCATGGTGGCGTACCTTCGAATCCATGACTTCACTCAGCCTCGCATCCTCACTTCGAACCCATCGAGTGACCCAGTTTGAACCGATCAAGTTCGAACCCATAAGGATTCCTGGATTCGAATCAGTCACGTTCGAAACCAGGAATACTTCCTATTTCGAATCCACCGAGTCAATCGGTTTGGATGACGTGTTCGCCGTAGTTCACGGAGTCGAAGCGGTCCATTCGGAGATAAGTTAGGATCGATTCGAGGAATGCGCGCCACGTCACTGCAAGCCCACGTGCACTGATGGATTCGAAATCATGGGTTCGAACTCATGGGTTCGAACGACACAGCCAACCGAAAATGCTAATTTCGAACCGAGCATATCTCCTTAACCACACATCCAAATGCAACCAAATTTTCACAGTAGTTTCCATATGAGGTAAAGATTGTTCCTGCCAAGTTTCAGCTCGATTGGACCATTTCTTGATGGGTTCGAAATCACTTCGAACCGATGTCAGATCGAGACAAAACTTGGTGGGGTCGGTCGCGTGGGCCCACTCACGTGCCAGAAGAAGTCTCACGAAATTTCAGCAAGATCTGGGCCTCCAACGCCTATAAATAGCACCCTGAAGCCTTTAGAAAGGAGGGGGCTTGGAACAACTTCTGCCATTGAACGCCAAGACTCTGCCGGATTCAAGTCTATCTATCATAATCACTGTTGTATTCAGATATTGGAGCTAATATCTACTGTAATCCATTGTAATCGATTGAATCGAACAAGGCAATAAAGAGAAATCCTTCAGAGTGGACGTAGGCGCGAACGCCGAACCACTATAAATCCTGTGTTTGCGATTGTTGTTTGTGACTTACTGCGATTTGTTACTTAGAGCTGAATTATATATTGATTGTTGCTGAGTTCTGTGTTGAATATTATCGAATTGAACACGCAAACGGGTGCTTTCACGACTTTGGGTGTTTGTGACCAATTTTGGCGCAAACACATAGTACTGTTTCGTTTCAGATCCATGCACGCATTTCTAAAAGTCGTACGGCACTGTTTCGCCATTTCGGACGGATGTTGAACCTTGCACCGTGGATGTTGCACCCTGTAGATATCGATTATTCGGACGGCCATAACTTCGGGCCCGTTTAGAGTTGCGGGAGCCATAACCTGTCAAAACGAAGGCCTCGATGAGTTCTACGGCTTTGACAGCTTTCAGCCGTCAACGGATATTAATGCCCAAAAAGGACAACCCGAATCTCAATCGGGTCTCGTAAATTTTTTACCCTTTGTTTTTTCGACACGTGGAATATTATGGTAAAACGGGATTACCGTGGCTCGTCTTCGATTTACCATCGCTGGAGAGTGGTGCACCGTGGTACTGTTCTGTTTCAAATCCATGCACGCATTTCTAAAAGTCGTACGACACTGTTTCGCCATTTCGGACGGATGTTGCACCTTGCACCGTGGATGTTACAACGTGTAGATATCGATTATTCGGACGGCCATAACTTCTGGCTCGTTTAGAGTTACGGGAGCGATAACCTGTCAAAATGATGGCCACGGTGAGTTCTACGGCTTTGACGGCTTTCAGCCGTCAACGGATAGATTAAGGCCCAAAAAGGACAACCCCAATGTCAATCGGGTCTCGTATGTTTTTTACCCTTCGTTTTTTCGACACATGGATTTTTACGGTAAAATAGGATTACCGTGGCTCGTCTTCGATTTACCATCGCTGGAGAGTGATCCACCTGTCAAAACGAAGGCCTCGATGAGTTTTACGGCTTTGACAGCTTTCAGCCGTCAACGGATAGATTAATGTCCAAAAAAGACAACCCGAATCTCAATCGGGTCTCGTAAGTTTTTTACCCTTCGTTTTTTCGACACGTGGATTTTTATGGTAAAACGGGATTACGGTGGCTAGTCTTCGATTTACCATCGCTGAAGAGTGGTGCACCATTGTACTATTCCGTATCAAATCCATGCACGCATTTCTAAAAGTCGTACGACACTGTTTCGCCATTTCGGACGGATGTTGCACCTTGCACCGTGGATGTTGCACCCTGTAGATAACGATTATTCGAACGGCCATAACTTCTGGCTCGTTTAGATTTACGGGAGCCATAACCTATCAAAACGAAGGCCTCGATGAGTTCTACAACTTTGACAGCTTTCAGCCGTCAACGGATAGATTAATGGCCAAAAAGGTAAACTCGAATCTCAATCGGGTCTCGTAAGTTTTTTACCCTTCGTTTTTTCGACACGTGGATTTTTATGGTAAAACGGAATTACGGTGGATGGTTTTCGATTTACCATCGCTGCAGAGTGATGCACCATGGCACTGTTCTGTTTCAAATCCATGCACCCATTTCTAAAAGTCGTACGGCACTATTTCGCCATTTCGGACGGATGTTGCACCTTGCAACGTGGATGTTGCACCCTATAGATATCGATTATTCGGACGGCCATAACTTCTGGCTCGTTTAGAGTTACGGGAGCCATAACCTGTCAAACCGAAGGACTCGATGAGTTCTATGGCTTTGAAAGCTTTCAGCCATCAACGGATAGGTTAATGTCCAAAAAGGACAACACGAATCTAAATCGGGTCTCGTAAGTTTTTTACCCTTCGTTTTTTCGACAAGTGGATTTTTACGGTAAAACGGGATTATCGTGGCCTGTCTTCGACTTCCCATCGCTGGAGAGTGGTGCACCATGGTACTGTTCCGTTTCAAATCCATACACGCATTTCTAAAAGTCGTACGGCACTGTTTCGCCATTTCGGACGGATGTTGCACCTTGCACCGTGGATGTTGCACCCTGTAGATATCGATTATTCGGACGACCATAACTTCTGGCTCGTTTAGAGTTACGGGAGCCATAAACTGTCAAAACGAAGGCCTTGATGAGTTCAACGGCTTTGACAGCTTTCAGCCGTCAACGGATAGATTAATGCCCAAAAAGGACAAGCCGAATCTCAATCGGGTCTCGTAAGTTTTTTACCCTTCGTTTTTTCGACACGTGGATTTTTACGGTAAAACGGGATTACGTTGGCTGGTCTTCGATTTACCATCGCTGGAGAGTGGTGTACCATGGTAATGTTCCGTTTCAAATCCATGCACGCATTTCTAAAAGTCGTACGACACTGTTTCGCCATTTCAGACGGATGTTGCACCCTGCACCGTGGATGTTGCAACCTGTAGATATCGATTATTCGGACGGCCATAACTTCTGGCTCGTTTAGAGTTACGGGAGCCATAACCTATCAAAACGAAGGCCTCGATGAGTTCTATGGCTTTGACAGCTTTCAACCGTCAACGGATAGATTAATGTCCGAAAAGGACAACACGAATCTCAATCGGGTCTCGTAGGTTTTTTACCCTTCGTTTTTTCGACACGTGGATTTTTACGTTAAAGCGGGATTACCGTGGCCTGTCTTTGACTTCCCATCGCTAGAGAGTGGTGCACCATGGTACTGTTCCGTTTCAAATCTATACACGCATTTCTAAAAGTCGTACGGCACTGTTTCGCCATTTCGGACGGATGTTGCACCTTGCACCGTGGATGTTGCACCCTGTAGATATCGATTATTCGGACGACCATAACTTCTGGCTCGTTTAGAGTTACGGGAGCCATAACCTATCAAAACGAAGTCCTCGATGAGTTCTACGGCTTTGACAGCTTTTAGACGTTAATGGATAGATTAATGCCCAAAAAGGACAACCCAAATCTCAATCGGGTCTCGTAAGTTTTTTACCCTTCGTTTTTTCGACACGTGGATTTTTATGGTAAAACGGGATTACGGTGGCTAGTCTTCGATTTACCATCGCTGAAGAGTGGTGCACCATGGTACTGTTCCGTTTTAAATCCATGCACGCATTTCTAAAAGTCGTACGGCACTGTTTCGCAATTTCGGGCGGATGTTGCACCTTGCACTGTGGATGTTGCACCCTGTAGATATCGATTATTCAAACGGCCATAACTTCTGGCTTGTTTAGAGTTACGGGAGCCATAACCAGTCAAAACGAAGGCCTCGATGAGTTCAACGGCTTTGACAGCTTTCAGCCATCAACGGATAGATTAATGCCCAAAAAGGACAACCCGAATCTCAATCGGGTCTCGTAAGTTTTTTACCCTTCATTTTTTCGACACGTGGATTTTTACGGTAAAACGGGATTACCGTGGCCAGTCATCGACTTCCCATCGCTGGAGAGTGGTGCACCATGGTAGTGTTCCGTTTCAAATCCATGCACGCATTTCTAAAAGTCGTACGGCACTGTTTCGCCATTTCGGACGGATGTTGCACCTTGCACCGTGGATGTTGCACCCTGTAGATATCGATTATTCAAACGGCCATAACTTCTGGCTCGTTTAGAGTTACGGGAGCAATAACCTGTCAAAACGAAGGCCTCGATGAGTTCTACGGCTCTGATAGCTTTCAGCCGTCAACGGATAGATTAATGCCCAAAAAGGACAACCCGAATCTCAATCGGGTCTCGTAAGTTTTTAACCCTTCGTTTTTTCAACACGTGGATTTTTACGGTAAAACGGGATTACGGTGGCTGGTCTTCGATTTACCATCGCCGGAGAGTGGTGCACCATGGTACTGTTTCGTTCCAAATCCATGCACGCATTTATAAAAGTTGTACGGCACTGTTTCGCCATTTCGGACGGATGTTGCACCTCGCACCGTGGATGTTGCACCCTGTAGATATCGATTATTCGGACGGCCATAACTTCTGGCTCGTTTAGAGTTACGGGAGCCATAACCTTTCAAAACGAAGGCCTCGATGAGTTCTACGGCTTTGACATCTTTCAGCCGTCAATGGATATTAATGCCCAAAAATGACAACCCGAATCTCAATCGGGTCTCGTAAATTTTTTACCCTTTGTTTTTTCGACACGTGGATTTTTATGGTAAAACGGGATTATTGTGGCTCGTCTTCGATTTACCATCGCTGGAGAGTGGTGCACCGTGGTACTGTTCCGTTTCAAATCCATGCACGCATTTCTAAAAGTCGTACGGCACTGTTTCGCCATTTCGGACGGATGTTGCACCTGGCACCGTGGATGTTGCAACGTGTAGATATCGATTATTCGGACGGCCATAACTTCTGGCTCGTTTAGAGTTACGGGAGCGATAACCTGTCAAAATGATGGCCACGGTGAGTTCTACGGCTTTGATGGCTTTCAGCCGTCAACGGATAGATTAATGCCCAAAAAGGACAACCCCAATCTCAATCGGGTCTCGTATGTTTTTTACCCTTCGTTTTTTCGACACGTGGATTTTTACGGTAAAATAGGATTACCGTGGCTCGTCTTCGATTTACCATCGCTGGAGAGTGATCCACCTGTAAAAACGAAGGCCTTGATGAGTTTTACAGCTTTGACAGCTTTCAGCCGTCAACGGATAGATTAATGCCCAAAAAGGACAACCCGAATCTCAATCGGGTCTCGTAAGTTTTTTACCCTTCGTTTTTTCGACACGTGGATTTTTACGGTAAAACGGGATTACGGTGGCTGGTCTTCGATTTACCATCGCTGGAGAGTGGTGTACCATGGTAATGTTCCGTTTCAAATCCATGCACGCATTTCTAAAAGTCGTACGACACTGTTTCGCCATTTCAGACGGATGTTGCACCCTGCACTGTGGATGTTGCAACCTGTAGATATCGATTATTCGGATGGCCATAACTTCTGGCTCGTTTAGAGTTACGGGAGCCATAACCTATCAAAACGAAGGCCTCGATGAGTTCTATGGCTTTGACAGCTTTCAACCGTCAACGGATAGATTAATGTCCGAAAAGGACAACACGAATCTCAATCGGGTCTCGTAGGTTTTTTACCCTTCGTTTTTTCGACACGTGGATTTTTACGTTAAAGCGGGATTACCGTGGCCTGTCTTTGACTTCCCATCGCTAGAGAGTGGTGCACCATGGTACTGTTCCGTTTCAAATCTATACACGCATTTCTAAAAGTCGTACGGCACTGTTTCGCCATTTCGGACGGATGTTGCACCTTGCACCGTGGATGTTGCACCCTGTAGATATCGATTATTCGGACGACCATAACTTCTGGCTCGTTTAGAGTTACGGGAGCCATAACCTATCAAAACGAAGTCCTCGATGAGTTCTACGGCTTTGACAGCTTTTAGACGTCAACGGATAGATTAATGCCCAAAAAGGACAACCCAAATCTCAATCGGGTCTCGTAAGTTTTTTACCCTTCGTTTTTTCGACACGTGGATTTTTATGGTAAAACGGGATTACGGTGGCTAGTCTTCGATTTACCATCGCTGAAGAGTGGTGCACCATGGTACTGTTCCGTTTTAAATCCATGCACGCATTTCTAAAAGTCGTACGGCACTGTTTCGCCATTTCGGGCGGATGTTGCACCTTGCACTGTGGATGTTGCACCCTGTAGATATCGATTATTCAAACGGCCATAACTTCTGGCTTGTTTAGAGTTACGGGAGCCATAACCAGTCAAAACGAAGGCCTCGATGAGTTCAACGGCTTTGACAGCTTTCAGCCGTCAACGGATAGATTAATGCCCAAAAAGGACAACCCGAATCTCAATCGGGTCTCGTAAGTTTTTTACCCTTCATTTTTTCGACACGTGGATTTTTACGGTAAAACGGGATTACCGTGGCCAGTCATCGACTTCCCATCGCTGGAGAGTGGTGCACCATGGTAGTGTTCCGTTCCAAATCCATGCACGCATTTCTAAAAGTCGTACGGCACTGTTTCGCCATTTCGGACGGATGTTGCACCTTGCACCGTGGATGTTGCACCCTGTAGATATCGATTATTCAAACGGCCATAACTTCTGGCTCGTTTAGAGTTACGGGAGCAATAACCTGTCAAAACGAAGGCCTCGATGAGTTCTACGGCTCTAATAGTTTTCAGCCGTCAACGGATAGATTAATGCCCAAAAAGGACAACCCGAATCTCAATCGGGTCTCGTAAGTTTTTAACCCTTCGTTTTTTCAACACGTGGATTTTTACGGTAAAACGGGATTACGGTGGCTGGTCTTCGATTTACCATCGCCGGAGAGTGGTGCACCATGGTACTGTTTCGTTCCAAATCCATGCACGCATTTATAAAAGTTGTACGGCACTGTTTCGCCATTTCGGACGGATGTTGCACCTCGCACCGTGGATGTTGCACCCTGTAGATATCGATTATTCGGACGGCCATAACTTCTGGCTCGTTTAGAGTTACGGGAGCCATAACCTTTCAAAACGAAGGCCTCGATGAGTTCTACGGCTTTGACAGCTTTCAGCCGTCAACGGATATTAATGCCCAAAAATGACAACCCGAATCTCAATCGGGTCTCGTAAATTTTTTACCCTTTGTTTTTTCGACACGTGGATTTTTATGGTAAAACGGGATTATTGTGGCTCGTCTTCGATTTACCATCGCTGGAGAGTGGTGCACCGTGGTACTGTTCCGTTTCAAATCCATGCACGCATTTCTAAAAGTCGTACGGCACTGTTTCGCCATTTCGGACGGATGTTGCACCTGGCACCGTGGATGTTGCAACGTGTAGATATCGATTATTCGGACGGCCATAACTTCTGGCTCGTTTAGAGTTACGGGAGCGATAACCTGTCAAAATGATGGCCACGGTGAGTTCTACGGCTTTGATGGCTTTCAGCCGTCAACGGATAGATTAATGCCCAAAAAGGACAACCCCAATCTCAATCGGGTCTCGTATGTTTTTTACCCTTCGTTTTTTCGACACGTGGATTTTTACGGTAAAATAGGATTACCGTGGCTCGTCTTCGATTTACCATCGCTGGAGAGTGATCCACCTGTAAAAACGAAGGCCTTGATGAGTTTTACAGCTTTGACAGCTTTCAGCCGTCAACGGATAGATTAATGCCCAAAAAGGACAACCCGAATCTCAATCGGGTCTCGTAAGTTTTTTACCCTTCGTTTTTTCGACACGTGGATTTTTACGGTAAAACGGGATTACGGTGGATGGTCTTCTATTTACCATCGCTGCAGAGTGATGCACCATGGCACTGTTTCGTTTCAAATCCATGCACCCATTTCTAAAAGTCGTACGTCACTGTTTCGCCATTTCGGACGGATGTTGCACCTTGCACCGTGGATGTTGCACCCTGTAGATATCGATTATTCGGACGGCCATAACTTCTGGCTTGTTTAGAGTTACGGGAGCCATAACCTGTCAAACCGAAGGTCTCGATGAGTTCTACGGCTTTGAAAGCTTTCAGCCGTCAACGGATAGGTTAATGCCCAAAAAGGACAACACGAATCTAAATCGGGTCTCGTAAGTTTTTTACCCTTCGTTTTTTCGACAAGTGGATATTTACGGTAAAAAGGGATTACCGTGGCCTGTCTTCGACTTCCCATCGCTGGAGAGTGGTGCACCATTGTACTATTCCGTTTCAAATCCATACACGCATTTCTAAAAGTCGTACGGCACTGTTTCGCCATTTCGGACGGATGTTGCACCTTGCACCGTGGATGTTGCACCCTGTAGATATCGATTATTCGGACGACCATAACTTATGGCTCGTTTAGAGTTACGGGAGCCATAAACTGTCAAAACGAAGGCCTCGATGAGTTCAACGGCTTTGACAGCTTTCAGCCGTCAACGGATAGATTAATGCCCAAAAAGGACAAGCCGAATCTCAATCGGGTCTCGTAAGTTTTTTACCCTTCGTTTTTTCGACACGTGGATTTTTACGGTAAAACGGGATTACGGTGGCTGGTCTTCGATTTACCCTCGCTGGAGAGTGGTGGACCATGGTACTGTTCCGTTTCAAATCCATGCACGCATTTCTAAAAGTCGTACGGCACTGTTTCGCCATTTCAGACATGTGTTGCACCCTGCACCGTGGATGTTGCACCCTGTAGATATCGATTATTCGGACGGCCATAACTTCTGGCTCGTTTAGAGTTACGGGAGCCATAACCTATCAAAACGAAGACCTCGATGAGTTCTATGGCTTTGGCAGCTTTCAACCGTCAATGGATAGATTAATGCCCGAAAAGGACAACACGAATCTCAATCGGGTCTCGTAAGTTTTTTACCCTTCGTTTTTTCGACACGTGGATTTTTACGTTAAAGCGGGATTACCGTGGCCCGTCTTCGACTTCCCATCGCTGGAGAGTGGTGAACCATGGTAATGTTCCATTTCAAATCTATACACGCATTTCTTAAAGTCGAACGGCACTGTTTCGCCATTTCGGACGGATGTTGCACCCTGTAGATATCGATTATTCGGACGACCATATTGATTGGATCTTGAGCGTGTCTCAAGAGCAAGAATCATGGATGACTCCAATAACAGAATATCTGCTCAATGGATCTTTACCGAAAAATTCAAAAGAACGAAAGAAGCTACTGAGGAAAGCCTCTCGTTATATAGTCCAGGATGGCCAATTATACATACGGGGATTCTCAATACCGTTACTTCGATGTGTATCCAATGAAGAGTCCAAAACAATCCTAGCTGAGGTGCATGGAGGAGAATGTGGTGATCATTTAGGTGGTCAAACTTTAGCGAAAAAGATTCTCCGATACGGATATTTTTGGCCAGAAATTAATCGAGATGCAGCAGACTATTCTCGAAAATGTGACAGATGCCAAAGATTCGCCAAAATTCCTAGAGCTCCTTCCACTGAACTCACGCAGATGGTCGGTCCATGGCCGTTTGCAATATGGGGGATAGACCTTGTAGGACCTTTACCAACTGCCAAATCTGGAATTGAATATGCCATTGTTGCTGTAGATTATTTTACTAAGTGGGCAGAAGCTGAACCACTGGCTACTATCACTTCAAAAAAGATGATAAGTTTTGTGACTAAAAGTATCATTTGCAGATACGGTGTGCCTCAAAAAATAATTACAGACAATGGTACTCGGTTCGAAAGTGAAGAATTCCAAGATTTTTGCAGACGATTCAAAATCCGAAAAAGCTTCTCAGCAGTAGCCCATCCGCAGGCAAACGGGAAAGTGGAAGCAGTAAATAAAATTATCAAGTCAACCATCAAGAAGCAACTTGAAAGAGCAAAAGGTGGTTGGGTCGATAAGCTACCGCTAGCACTATGGGCATACAGAAATACCCACAAAACTGCGACTGGGCATACTCCGTTTTCATTGGCATACGGATCAGAGGCAATGATTCCAGTAGAAATCGAGGTCCCTTCACATAGAAGAATCCATTTCAATCAAGCGGAGAATGAGAAACTACAGCTTGAGGCACTAGATCTCCTTGATGAAAAAAGAGAAGAGGCTGAGCTCAGAATCGCATCTCATCAGCAAAGGATAGCCAGACATTTCAATTCCAAAGTTCGCCAACGCAGCTTTGAAATTGGAGATCTAGTCCTAAAGAGAATTATGACAGCGACAGGTGTGTTTGGGCCAAATTGGGAAGGACCATATGTCATAGGTCAAAAGCTTCTGGACGGCACATTCAAACTCACTACTGTCGAAGGAGATCAAATTCCAAGAGCTTGGAACAGCAATCACTTGCGTCCATACTTTACTTGATAGCTTTGTTGAAATATTGTAAAAAGAATTATGAATGTATGATTCCTGTAATTGAAAGCGATTGTAAAACCGATGCAAGTGAATAATGAAAGACTATAAAGTGGATGTAGGCCCAAATTCTTGGCCGAACCACTATAAATCATGCGTTCCTTATTATTATTACATGTTTGCTTTATTTTCGATATGAAAAGTACATTAAATGTATTACTGAAATGTCGATTTAAATTTTTGGATGCAACGAAAACAGAACTTGCACATTACAAGACCAAGTGATTCTTGTTATCATTCAACAAACAAATTCCAAGTCGCAAACTTCCCGAGCTTAAATCCTAGATAAGAAGTGCTTCAATTGAACGGTCAATGATTTCGCCGAAAACAGGCTTTAGCTAATAAATTGAGAAGTTTGAACAAACAAACATCCAATTAAGAAGCTTATGTCCGTTCTCGTGAACTAGACTAGCAATGAAGTACACTTCTTTGGATTAAACAAGCTACTTGTAGGAGAAGGGAGTGCAAGCTTGAAAAGAAAAAAAACATAGAGGATCACTGGCAAGGCATAAGCAAGTGGACAAGGAACAACTAAAGTCCTCTTCGGAGGCACAACTCTTCGGAGGATAAAGACCTCTAATGAAGTATATGTGGTAAAAAAAGAAAGTTCTCTACTCAACCAAAAAAGATTGGAGGAGTCACGACCCTCCAACCATGAGAGAGTAACTTCCAGGCAATCTTCGGAGGCCCATTTCACCAGGAGTTGAAGTGTTACAGCCGCTCTTCGGAGTTTCACTTCACCAGAGTTGAAATGCAAACAAAATAAAGACCTCTTCGGAGGCACATTTCACCAGGAGTTGAAGTGTAATAGCCGCTCTTCGGAGTTTCACTTCACCAGAGTTGAAATGCAAACAAAATAAAGACCTCTTCGGAGGCACATTTCACCAGGAGTTGAAGTGCAATAGCCGCTCTTCGGAGTTTCACTTCACCAAAGTTGAAATGTAAAACAAAATAAAGACCTCCTCCCGGAGACACAATCAAGAAGAAAAACCTCTTCGGAAGCCCACGTTTCACCGAGATTGAAATAAAACTTCCAAGTGTTGAAACGTGAAAAGGCTTTCTTCAAAGGCACAACTCTTTGGAGGTACACGTTTCACCAAGATTGAAATAAAATTTCCAAGTGTTGAAACGTGAAAAATCCCTCCTCAGAGGTGCAACTTTCTATGTTTTAAAAAAATCCTCATTAAAAGCACACTTTAACTTTCAAAGGAAGAGTGATTTACCTATTCTGGAAAACAATCTTCCTCAATGGGTGCAAATCCACGGTGCAACGTGCAACATCCGTCCGAAATGGCGAAACAGTGTCGTACGACTTTTTGAAATGCGTGCATAGATTTGAAACGAAATAGTACCATGGTGCACCACTCTCCAGCGATGGTAAATCGAAGACCAGCCACGGTAATCCAGTTTTACCGTAAAAATCCACGTGTCTAAAAAACGAAGGGTAAAAAACTTACGAGACCCGATTGAGATTCGGCTTGTCCTTTTTTGGCATTATACAATCCATTAACGGCTGAAAGCCGTCAGAGCCGTAGAACTCACTGAGGCCTTCGTTTTGACTGGTTATGGCTCCCTTCACTCTAAACGAGCCAGAAGTTATGGCCGCCCGAATAATCGATATCTACAGGGTGCAACATCCACGGTGCAAGGTGCAACATTTGTCCGAAATGGCGAAACAGTGTCGTACGACTTTTTGAAATGCGTGCATGGATTGGAAACGGAACGGTACCATGGTGCACCACTCTCCAGCGATGGTGAATCGAAGACCAGCCACGGTAATCCCGTTTTACCGTAAAAACCACGTGCCGAAAAAACGAAGGGTAAAAAACTTCCTAGAACCGATTGATATTTGGATAGTCTTTTTTGGGCATTAAACAATCCATTGACGGTCGAAAGCTGTTAGAGCCGTTGAACACACTGAGCCATTCGTTTTGAAGGAATATGGCTCCCGTAACTCTAAACGAGCCAGAAGTTATGGCCGTCCGAATAATCGATATCTACAAGGTGCAACATCCACGGTGCAAGGTGCAACATCCGTCCGAAATGGCGAAACAGCGTCGTACGAATTTTTGAAATACGCGCATGGATTTACCCATTGACCAACCACGGTAATCCCGTTTTACCGTAAAATCCACGTGTCGAAAAAACGAATGGTAAAAAACTTCCTAGACCGGATTGTGATTCAGATAGTCTTTTTCGGGCATTAAACAATCCATTGACGGCTGAAAGCTATCAGAGCCATAGAACTCACTGAGGCCTTCGTTTTGACTGGTTATGGCTCCCGTAACTCTAAACGAGCCAGAAGTTATGGCCGTCCGAATAATCGATATCTACAGGGTGCAACGTCCGTCCGAAATGGCAAAACAGTGTCGTACGACTCTTTGAAATGCGCGCATGGATTTGAAACGGAAAGGTACCATGGTGCACCACTCTCCAGCGATGGTAAATCGAAGACCAGCCATGGTAATCCAGTTTTACCGTAAAAATCCACGTGTCGAAAAAACGAAGGGTAAAAAACTTCCGAGACTGGATTGAGATTCGGATAGTCTTTTTTGGGCATTATACAATCCATTGACGGCTGAAAGCTGTCGGAGCCATAGAACTCACTGAGGCCATCGTTTTGACTGGTTATGGCTCCCGTAACTCTAAACGAGCCCGAAGTTATGGCTGTCCGAATAATCGATATCTACAGGGTGCAACATCCACGGTGCAAGGTGCAACATCCGTCCGAAATGGCGAAACAGTATCGTACGACTTTTTTAAATACGTGCATGGATTTGAAACGGAATGGTACCATGTTGGACCACTCTCAAGCGATGGTAAATCGAAGACCAGCTACGGTAATCCCGTTTTACCGTAAAAATCCACGTGTCGAAAAAACGAAGGGTAAAAAACTTACTAGACCCGACTGAGATTCGAATAGTCTTTTATGGGCATTAAACAATCCATTGACGGCTAAAAGCAGTCAGAGCCGTAGAACTCACTGAGGCCTTCGTTTTGACAGGTTATGGCTCCTGTAACTCTAAACGAGCCAGAAGTTATGGCCGTCCGAATAATCGATATCTACAGGGCGCAACATCCAAGGTGCAAGTTGCAACATCCGTCCGAAATGGCGAAAGAGTGTCGTACAACTTTTTGAAATGCGTGCATGGATTTGAAATGGAACGGTACCATGGTGCACCACTCTCCAGCGATGGTAAATCGAAGACCAGCCACGGTAATCCCGTTTAACCGTAAAAATCCATGTGTCGAAAAAACGAAGGGTAAAAAATTACCTAGACCGGATTGAGATTCGGATAGACTTTTTTGGGCATTAAACAATCCATTGACGGTTGAAAGCTGTCAGAGTCGTATAACTCACCGAGTTCTTCGTTTAGACAGGTTATGACTCCCGTAAATCTAAACGAGCCAGAAGTTATGGTCGTCCGAATAATCGATATCTACAGGGTGCAACATCCACGGTGCAAGGTGTAACAACCGTCCGAAATGGCGAAATAGTGTCGTACGACTTTTTGAAATGCTTGCACAGATTTGAAACGAAAAGGTACCATGGTGCACCACTCTCCAGCGATGGTAAATCGAAGACCAGCCACGGTAATCCCGTTTTACCGTAAAAATCAACGTGTCGAAAAAACGAAGGGTAAAAAACTTCCTAGACCCGATTGAGATTCAGATAGTCTTTTTTGGACATTAAACAATCCATTGACGGCTGAAAGCTGTCAGAGCCGTAGAACTCACTGAGGCCTTCGTTTTGACTGGTTATGGCTCCCGTAACTCTAAACGAGCCAGAAGTTATGGCCGTCCGAATAATCGATATCTACAGGGTGCAACATCCATGGCGCAAGGTGCAACATTGGTCCGAAAATGGCGAAACAGTGTTGTACGACTTTTTGAATTGCATGCATGGATTTGAAACGGAACGGTGCCATGGTGCACCACTCTCCAGCGATGGTAAATCGAAGACCAGCCATGGTAATCCAGTTTTACCGTAAAAATCCACATGTCGAAAAAACGAAGGGTAAAAAACTGTCGAGATCGGATTGAGATTCGGATAGTCTTTTTTGGGCATTATACAATCTATTGACGGCTGAAAGCTGTCAGAGACGTAGAACTCACTGAGGCCTTCGTTTTGACTGATTATGGCTCCTTTAACTCTAAATGAGCCAGAAGTTATGGCCGTCCGAATAATCGATATCTACAGGGTGCAACATCCACGGTGCAAGGTGCAACATCCGTCCGAAATGGCGAAACAGTATCGTACAACTTTTTTAAATACGTGCATGGATTTGAAATGGAACGGTACCATGGTGCACCACTCTCCAACGATGGTAAATCGAAGACCAGCCACGGTAATCCCATTTTACCGCAAAAATCCACGTGTTGAAAAAACGAAGGGTAAAAAACTATCTAGACCCGATTGAGATTCGGATAGTCTTTTTTGGGCATTAAATAATCCATTGACGGCTGAATGCTGTCAGAGCCGTAGAACTCACCGAGTTCTTCGTTTGGACAGGTTATGGCTCCCGTAAATCTAAACGAGCCAGAAGTTATGGTCGTCCGAATAATCGATATCTACAGGGTGCAACATCCACGGTGCAAGGTGCAACATCCGTCCGAAATGGCGAAACAGTGTCGTACGACTTTTTGAAATGCGTGCATAGATTTGAAATGAAACGGTATCATGGTGCACCGCTCTCCAGCGATGGTAAATCGAAGACCAGCCACGGTAATCCAGTTTTACTGTAAAAATCCACGTGTCTAAAAAACGAAGGGTAAAAAACTTCCGAGACCCGATTGAGATTCGGATAGTCTTTTTTGGGCATTATAAAATCCATTGACGGCTCAAAGCCGTCAGAGCCGTAGAACTCACTAAGGCTTTCGTTTTGACAGTTTATGGCTCCCGTAACTCTAAACGAGCCAGAAGTTATGGCCGTCCGAATAATCGATATCTACAGGGTGCAACATCCACGGTGCAAGGTGCAACATCCGTCCGAAATGGCGAAACAGTGTCGTATGACTTTTTGAAATGCGTGCATGGATTGGAAACGGAACGGTACCATGGTGCACCACTCTCCAGGCGATGGTAAATCGAAGACCAGCCACGGTAACCCCGTTTTACCGTAGAAATCCACGTGTCGAAAAAACGAAGAGTAAAAAACTTCCAAGACCCGATTGAGATTCGGATAGTCTTTTTTGGGCATTATACAATCCATTGACGGCTGAAAGCTTTCAAAGCCGTAGAACTCACTGAGGCCTTCGTTTTGACTGGTTATGGCTCCCTTAACTCTAAACGAGCCAGAAGTTATGGCCGTCCGAATAATCGATATCTACAGGGTGCAACATCCACGGTACAAGGTGCAACATCCGTCCGAAATAGCGAAACAGCGTCGTACGACTTTTTGAAATACGTGCATGGATTTGAAACGGAACGGTACCATGGTGCACCACTCTCCAGTGATGGTAAATCGAAGACCAGCCACGGTAATCCCGGTTTACCGTAAAAATCCACGTGTCGAAAAAACGAAGGGTAAAAAACTTTCGAGATCCGATTGAGATTCGGATAGTCTTTTTTGGGCATTATACAATCCATTGACGGCTAAAAGCGGTCTGAGCCGTAGAACTCACTGTGGCCTTCGTTTTGACTGGTTATGGGTCCCGTAATTCTAAACGAGCCAGAAGTTATGGTTGTCCGAATAACCGATATCTAAAGGGTGCAACATCCACGGTGCAAGGTGCAACATCCGTCCGAAATGCCGAAACAGCGTCGTACGACTTTTTGAAATGCGTGCATGGATTTGAAACGGAACGGTACCTTGGTGCATCACTCTCCAGCGATGGTAAATCGAAGACCAGCCACGGTAATCCCGTTTTACCGTAAAAATCCGCGTGTTAAAAAAACGAAGGATAAAAAACTTCCGAGACCCGATTGAGATTCGGATAGTCTTTTCTGGGCATTATACAATCCATTGACGGTCGAAAGGTGTCAAAGCCGTAGAACTCACCTAGGCCTTTGTTTTGACTGGTTATGGCTCCCTTAACTCTAAACGAGCCAGAAGTTATGGCCGTCCGAATAATCGATATCTACAGGGTGCAACATCCACGGTGCAGGGTGCAACATCCGTCCGAAATGGCGAAACAGTGTCGTACGACTTATTGAAATGCGTGCTGTTTGCGCCAAAATTGGTCACAAACCCCAAATACCGTGTAAGCACCAGTGTATGAATACAAACCAACAATATTCAAACACAAATAACAGATCTCAGCGAATAACAAGCAGCAAATCAGAAATAATGAACAAAGACACAAGTTTTATAGTGGTTCGGCTATCTCTGGCTTACGTCCACTCCAAAGTTTTATCCTTTTATTGATTATCCTTGCTGGTTACAAGTGATTACAGCAATTAGAAAGTCCAAATTCGAAATAAGTAGTAGTGATGATGGTATGGAGTGATCCTGGCAGCGTCCGGGCATGCTTTCTCTCTCCAAATTCTCCGACCCCCTTTCTAGATGACCAGGGGATCTATTTATAAGCGTAGGAGGCTGATATTTCTCCTAAAAATCCGGTAGACCTCTTCTAGCACGTGAGGGGGGCCCATGCGCCCGGCCTCAGGAAGTTGGGCCCACATTGGGATCGATTCGAACACCATTCGAATCGATCAAGAAATCATCCAATTGAGCTGAAATTTGGTGAGAACATTCTTCAACATGTATGTAATCTCCTGTAAAAATTTCAGTGCATTTGGATCAACAGTTTGGAAGATATGATGGATTCGAATCTGGGGTTGTCCGTTGCCTGTCGCCTTCGAATCCATGCTTCGAACCCATGCTTCGAATCCATGCTTCGAATCCATCCAAAGCGCGTGTGTATAGATGACGTGGCGCTATTTCTCTGGGTCGATCCACCTTTGTCGCCGAGTCTACTGGGTCGAATCCTTCTTTTTCTCCGAGTTTTACTGGGTTGAGTTCATGGATTCGAGGTAGTGGTTTCGAAGGTGTTCGTTCGAATCGATCGGGGTATCTCATAGTTGATCGATTCGAAGCTGCCTGATGGATTCGAAGGAGCCTAGGTTGCCATCCGCCATCGATACGAACGTATCGATTCGAAGCATGCCGTCTCTTCCCATCCTAACCGATGCAAACTGCATTGAGCCGAATCCATGATAATCGATACGAAGTCCTTCATCGATTCGAACAAACACCTGGTCGATGCGAAGTCATTGATCGAATCCGTGCCTATCGATGCGAACTCCATCGATTCGAAGCAATTCCTATGTGTCGTGCTTTCGATCGATTCGAACCTAATGGGTTCGAAATGAACAAAAACCTTGATGGGTTCAAATCTGATGGATTCGAAATGAGCACCATCTTGACCCCTCGATGGGTTCGAACAGCCATGCCTTTCCTACCCTGCATCGATCATAACTCCTTCATATGAACTCCGATTAACCTGAAATTTGAAACATAGCCTTTCCTAATCCTTATCATCATCTCCAATTAATTTCGCCCTGATCGGAGTTCAACCAAATTTTGACGATATCGATCGTAGCCTTGATTCCAACTGATCTCCAACCCTGATATCCATAATTCCTTGCCAATTTGTCGATATTCCAGTTTTGACCAAATTGGGATAACACTTTGCCCCCCAAAACATGCCTTCTGATAACAAGGTGTGTTTTTAATAGTTCCGAATACAATATCCAAAGTCCATAGCCATATCGCCAGAGTATGTCATCCTTGACTGCTTCGAGTCGACGCCCAATTCCGAATCCCATAACCAAAGCCTTATCCAATTCCATATCCATTCGAACTCGACAGCCGGGTCCTAATCCATCCTTATCCAATAGCCATCCAGGACCTCCCCGGGTCGATACCCGAATCCATAACCTCTCCAGGTTCTTGCCGAGTGCAATCCACACCTGACGACCATGGTCCAGTGTCCCTGGACGTTGTGCAATTCCGTGGCTTAAGTCCTAAGCCGGATCCTGGTCTCTCCGGACCCTTGTTGAGCATAGTCCATACTCAACGACCTGAAACAATAATCGATAATATGGGGCCTAAGTCCTAGGCCTAATCCTGGTCACTCCGGACCCTTGCCGAGCATAGTCCATACTCGACGACCTGAATGAGTCAATTTACCACGTTCGGGCAAAGTGACTCACCCCTTGCCAGGCATAATCCATACCCGACGACAATTTATCAAAAACCAAATGAAAATCCAATCAAAATCCAACCCAAAATCCAAATCCAAACCAGGAAACTTTAAATCCATAGCAGCATTCAAAATCAAAAACAACCATCCAGAGAAAAACCCAAATAAAAAAGCAAGCAAAACCAGGAGTTCAATCCAAACTCCAAACCCAAATCCAAAAAGAGAAGCAGTGTCCAATCAAAAAGCAAAAGATAAATTTCACAAACCACAGCATCGCAGTTTATCGTCATTCAGAGCTTGCCTAGGGGCTATCTCCGTCCCCATACATGTGTAAATGACTTAGTTTCTCGCTAGTAGTTCGCCACTTATTTCACATTATCACGATCAGTGGATGATCAATTGACCATCATCCCTGGGCCTCACATCGTCACGGTGTGAGGTAGTCGGTAGTTGCTCTTGCCCTGCCGTTGTATTCCGAGTTCCGACATATTGCTGTAACTTCCCTGTAACGACCCGAAATTTTTGACGATATATTTTAATAAATATTTAATCTAATTTAAATTTAATATAAGCTTGTCAAATGCTTTAATTGATAAGATTTTTTGATATTTAACAGTTATATGTTTTATAAAAGAAAGTTGTGATTTGAGAATTTTAAAATAGAATGCTTCGGAAACCATTTAAAACAAAATCTGTCTTTTACACAAAAATCAAAGATTTTGTATGGTTGATATTTAATCTAGTATACCTATAAAATGAAATGGAAATGATAATGTTTAAAAGAAACAAACATAGAAAAATATTGAACATAAACATGGAAATTTAACACATAAATATAAAACCAAATAAATGATTATAAATATAAACATAAAACTAGCATAAAACATAATCATAAATTATAGAATGTAACTAAAGTAATAAATATACGAATATAAGATATAACTTGAACTATATAAATACAAGTGTGTGAACATAAGAAAACCCATAATTACAACCTACATATTATTCAAATCAAACCAAATAAATATGGATGAAACAAAGTCAGTCAAGGTATAACAGTAAGCCAGACACATATGTACATGAATTAATTAGGCTAGAAGATTATAAAACAAGCTTTCGTAAAACAAGCTTTTATATACAGCAAATATCATAATAATAAAAAAGTAGCTTCCTATACAAGCCATAGGATAATTACAAAATGATTAATTGTATACAAATATCTATATGTACAGAAAGTCAAAAAACAAATTTTAACTTGTAAACTAACTAAGAAACAAATTAGATATATTTGCTGCAGTAAAGATTTTATATGCATAAGGAGACAAGTACTCAGTTCAACAATAAACAAATATCTTTGTACTAATTTACAGCTATCAACAGACCATTAATTACTTGATGTTATAATTAAAAGCATAAATATTTAATAGCATAACATTTTGTTTAAGTATAGTACACAGCCGAAATCCTTGTATCACTTCATACTGCAGTGTATAATTACTTAGCCAATAAGAAGAAGAATTGCAATAAACTGTCCTGTTATCACCTGTTTTGTCTAGCATCTATATATATCCAATATATCATCAGTTCATTTAAAAACACTAAACTAAGCCTAAAGCAAACCTGAGACATTGTGGCTTCGCTAATATAAATACAATTCAAAAACAGAAAAGAAAAAAACAAAGAAAATATGCAAGTAGATTCAACTTGTACGCATGCTAAAGACAGCAAATCTCAGGACAGTTTCAAGTTCAAATAATCAACAACTTTGCTTTCTGTTTACATTCAGGTGAGTAAAAATTCTTTTTGAAAATTTAAAATCTAAATTATTTGGTTCATGAAAAATAGTATGTTAATATATACTGTTATGTGATGTTGTTAATTACTGTATGTTCTACTTGATGATGTTCTTCTAGTTTTATGTTGCTGAGACAAAGAAACAGAGAATAAATCATACTTTTCAGATTAAAACATTTTTTTTTACTTAGGGATTTAACTAAATAACTTTGTTTAAGCTAAAGATCAAGGCTTGAAAACGGTTTAATGGTAGCTGTAAAATATAAACACTGTGAGTTCAAATTTTACAGTAAAAGTGAATAAATGGTTAGATTTCGAACAACTCAAACTGTAAATATGAATTTATATCTAGAAATAACATTCAAAAGTATGATTTTTGAAACAAAAATTACGATTTCTAGATAAACATCCAAAGAGCAGTTCACTAAAGAACCGAAAATAAATTTTCTTTGATTCATGTTGATTTAATCACTAATTGATGTTAAAATTTGTTATGGAGTTAGTTTATTGATGCATGGTTATAGGAAAAATGTTGACAAATTTTTCTATTGCAAAAATCTTTCAGTCGAATCAAATCTAGGGTTCTTGGTTCGATATTTTTAGGCTCTGCACATTTAACAATTGCGACGCCACGAATTAACCGAGCTCCAAGAGATTTTGGGAGGTGATAGAGGAAGTTGAGGGTGAGGTACGGCCGGAATTGCTTGACCTCCGGTGATCGAGGTTGTGTGGACGTGGCGTTTTCCCCTCTGTCATTTTCGAGTTATTGTTCCTATATTCGAGCATATTTTGTTTTCGAGCTTATCGTGTTTAACTGGGCTGTGTTTTCAGGTGAGAGGTCGTTATGTGATTTGCAGGCAGTGTCGTGGGTCGCTGGGGTGGAGGAGAACCGCCGTGCACGTGCACGATGGCGGAGAAGTGTCAGCGTTCGTATGGTTTGGTTGTCTCGATTTATACTCGAGAAAATTGAAGGGTTACTTCGTGTTTTGATTTGGGTGCGTGCGTGTGTTAGTTGGGTACAGCAGTGTGTAAATGAACTTGACTAAAAGTAAAATAAACAGAGGAGAAAGAACAGTAGAAGAAGATGAAGTATGCAAGGAGAAGGGACGCGAGAAGCTTAGTGGAACCGAGGTTAGCTCGAGCATTGCACGATGTTTTCTTCGGGTTTTGAACTTCCAAGGGTTAAACAAGTTTAATATTAACTAAGTTATTAAATGTTGAAGGGGTTTAAGTTAAAACTTGATTTAAATTTATCAAGAAATGTCTTCAAACGTAGAATGGTTAATTTAAATTGAAATAATTAAGAATGTAATAAACTTTATAACTATAATTGAATGAGAAGTTAAGATTTATTTAACTTGTAATTAAAGATTTATAATGATAATCTTGTGTAAATCAAATTTGTAATTAAAGAATTAAATTAACCATTTAAAGTAACTTAATTTATAAATAAATAGTAGTTGACTAATTAAATAATTAATTAAGGATTAAATGATTAAACGATTAAGTTAATTAGTAATTACTGTTTAATTAAGTAAGTAGTTATAATCAAATGAGTAATTGAGTTTTATAAATTAATAATTAAGGTTATTAATTAATAATTAAGAATTAATTAATTAATTAAATGAGTAATTAAGATGTAATTAATATATATAATAAGTTGATTAATGAGTAATTTAAATAAGCAAGAATAAATATGGATTATTCTTAAGCAGGTAATTAAGTTTAAATAAATTAAACTAAATCTGAGATGAATCGATGATTCTATTTGATTGAGTCTGATGTTTATTTATATCCTATGATGTTCTGTGATATTCTGGATATATCTGTGATAATTGTGTATGATTTATTTGTGTTAAATTGCTATATGATTTATCTGATGTTATTTATCTGTGTTAAATTGCTATATGAATTCAATTATTGAACTTAAACTATATAAGTTAATTAGACAACTTGGCCCTTAAAATGGCGTTTGGATTCGATGAGAACGGGATTGGAAGAATCAATTTTGATTCTTCGAAAACCACATCAATCCAATTTAAACGTTAGGTCGTAAATCCTGAAATGATGATCGAGATGGTGGTTTCAGAATGCAAGGGTTATCGTCGTTGACTCTGAGGGTGATTCCAAAATGAGTGTGACGAGATAATGCCTTCGGTTTCGTTCGAACCCGGAACGAACTTATATGGATTGAATGCTTTCAACACATCGTCAGGCGGACGATGAGCGTTCTAAGAATAATGTTCAATAAAGGTAATCGTAACCTCAAGCCTCATCAGCCGGGAATGGCTAAAACAGGGGAGATGCAGCAAGGTTAGGTGGGTCATGCCCAAGCAGGACAAGATATTTCCCCTGTCTAGATGTCCCTTTTTATATTTCGGCTTAGCGGGCGGTTGCTAGCTACAACCGCGGGGTTTATCTTGTTCGGGACTATTCAGTAAGGAATGGTTCCGGCCTTGTGTTGTAGGGGATGAAGGGAGTAATCCTCGGTACGGTGATCTAGGCCCCGTACTGTGACGGGCGGTACCCCAGTAGCCCTGCCATTGTTGGAAATCCATTTTCCCTACGAGACCCTACGGTTTTGATTTGTATTACCCACTTTTGTGGCTAGTAGCTGGAATTTAATCATGTAACAATTTCGGCTATTTTCTATTTACTTGAAAACCCTAGACACTATTATAATATCACTGGATTTCCTATGAAATGTTTTGGTTAGCGTAAGGTAAAAACTTACCCGTATTTATTTGTGGGAAGTCTTACGTGATACCTTTATTTTCAAATGTTTTCAAAGTTAAACAACTTTAAACCGTTTACTCATACCAGACCCATGTCTGACGCGGAGTTTATTTTTGTTTTTCATAAACTCTCGGGTACCCAAATTTTTACGGGTAGCCAAGAGATTCAGGTTGTATTTGACGAATTCTGGAGGAGCAATGGAGCAGGAGGTTTCAGCGTTGTAGATGTATATATATATATATATATATATTATATATATATATATATATAGTTCCGCTGTGTTAGTATCTCTGAGTCATATTGTTTGAGTTGTATTAACTAGACGGGTGTTTATAACTGTCTAGTATGTGATGTATGTATGATTGTCACATGTATTGATATTGTATAACTTTGATATATGTACAAACTATGTATTATTTAAGTGATATATTATATTTTGTTCCGTTCCGCTGTGAGATTCTGATGTTGTTGTTCTTTCTTCTTCTTTCTTTTCTATTTTCTCATCTCTTTCTTTCTTAATGATGATACGTCTTTCTGGTAGTAGAAGGGCGGGTCGTCACAGTTGGTATCAGAGCATAGGTTGGTGATAACCTTGTCTTTGGTAGAAATTACTCATAAAATAGAGACAGTAGAACTCTAAAATGAGTTTGAGTGTATTAATAGATATGAGCGCGTATTTGTTAGTGAATATAAAATGGTTTTATATTGCGTTGATTGATTTATTGAGTGGTATATGAACCATCGTCGGCACAGCCTCGAGAACTGTATCGAAGGGGTTTCTAAACACTCAAATAGAGCAATTCGACACAGTATTGTTTTTAAAGATAGGGTAAATGAAATAATTTTACCCAAAATTATATTCTGATATAAAGGAATATTTTTCTAAAATAACTATATATACTTGGATGTTTGATTGTTAATAGTACAATCAAACAAAAATTTAAATGTGAGTGGTTTATAACCAAATAAAATTATTTAAGAATGATTTTAAATAAAAAGGAATATAATTAACATTTGATTAAACCAGAATTTAAGTCGCGGGAATTTGAAAGTGTTTAAATGAATTTAAACAAAGGATTTGGAAATTTAAAATCTTGGGAATGTTTGAAATGTTTTTCCAAAGATTTGAAGGAAAGGAAAAATAATGGAATCTTGTTTTGGAAAATTATTTTTGGTTATGAAATTGTTTGGGGTTGTTGGGTATGCAAGTTGTTTCAAAATTTTCAAAGGGAGAAAATTTGTTTTGGTGAAAATAAATGTTTGAAAGTTGAAAATTTGAGTTGATATACCAAGTAGGTATGTGTAGTTGTCATTTCAAATTGGTTTGGAAATGGAGACCGGGCAATTGAATTTTAAGAAAAAAATTCTATTTAGATAATGTGGAAGGTTTAAATGGATCAACTATTGAATTTATAAAGTAAAGTTGATAATTATAAGATGAAATTGGGAATTTTAATCCAGGAGATTAAAATTTAACTTAAGTAAATGAAAATAAAGAAACATATTAGAGGTTAACCTGAGACACGTTAAATGGAATTGGAATGCAAAATGAACTTAGTTGGCTATAAAATTTGAAGGTAAAATGATTGTAAATGTGAGATGGAAATTTATATCTTAAGATGCTAAGTGTTATATATATAATCTGAAATTGTGGTTATAAGATGAAATGACCCAAATGAGTAATATAAACTTTAAGGGAAATAAATAAGTTTTGAACTCATATATTGAGAAATAAATTTAAAGATTTGTAAGTAGCTAAATTTAACTGAAGTTGAGTTAGAATAAAATAGAATTTAAATGAATTCAGTCAAGTTAAATAATATTGAATGAAATAAAATTCTTATGTAAATAAGTAAATATAAATCAAAGTAAGTATGGAATTGGATAGAAGTGATGTGAGTTGTTAACAAATTTAATTCAAGTATAAATTGGATAATTGATTATGAATAAATTCAATAATGAGTTGTTAATGTAAATTAAAATTTAAGGATGGATAAAAGAATAAATTAATCAGTAAGTAGTTGGGATTTGATTAAAAGAAAATCAAATCAAAGATTTGAATGGGAATTGGTGGAATAGAATGAACTTAAGTTATTAAGTGAAATAGTTAATGACTTAAATAAATTGGTGGAATAGAATGAACTTAAGTTATTAAGTGAAACAGTTAATGAATTAAATAAATTGTGAGATGATTAATTTAAAATATGGGTTGTCAAATTTAATAAAATGGTTTGGAATCAAACCTGTTGAAAAGAAAGGAAATGCAACGAAAGGATTGTGAATAAATTAATTGAGATGGACCCAAGTGTAAATTGAGTTGAAATCAATTTAAGATTTGTTAAAAAGCTTAAGTGATTATTTATTCACAATGATATTATTAAATTGCCTATGGAAATGGGTTGTTTGAGGTAAATAAGATTGAATAAAATTCTATGAACTATTGGAAGCAAAATAAGATGATTTTGAATATGAGTTTGTTTTGCTTAAATGGATTATATAAGCAAGTAAGTTGTAAATTCCTTTTACTTAAAAGGGAATGGTTTGAGAATTGACTGAAATTAATTGTGTTAAGGATTGGAACCTTACAAATGTGCTTATGAAAATATGTAATGGAGAATATGTCAAAGCTTTTCAAAATTTGAAAACTATAAAAAAAATTAGCAACAAAACAATTTCAAATTAAAAATTTAAAGTAAACTAATGAAAAAAACTAATTTAAAAATAATAATAATAGGAATCAGTTTTAAATGGAGATAGTCAATAAAGGTTCAATATTCAGAGTTGGAAATAAATTGAAATTCACAGGAAATTGGAAATAAGAAGATATAAAAGCTATGTTGGTAGAGTAATAATATAAGAATATATATAGTGCTTATATTAAGCGTAAGAAATGAATGGTGGGATTCTTAAGTAAAATTTGATATTGAAAAAAAAAAATTAATTATTCCAAGTGGATAGAATCAGGATAATGTGAATAAAAGAAAATTGATATGGTTGATAATCAATTGATATAAATACGTAGGATTTACATATATGATTTTATTCACGTAGCAATTTGATCCAAATTCGAGCACAGAATTTCGTGATAGTTATATAGTATCGTCCACTACCCGACATCCTTTTACGGACTCAGAACTGGTTTTCTTGATCATCAAATGCCATTCTCCTTGCATAGTCATGTTGTGACTATGCAAGGAGAATGGCATTTGATGATCAAGAAACCAGTTCTGAGTCCGTACTAGGATGTCGGGTGGACGATACTAGTTCGGAAGTGAAATTGTGTGATCGAGTGAGTGATCGGATTTGGTATTGCGTACGAATGGTATATGTACATCGTACGGGCTTGATTAAATAGATATTGAAATTCTGTAAAAGAGTCAATTAAATTTGGAAAGAGTTAATACTGTAGCTTTTAAAATTTAATTGCTAGAATGGATGTCTGGAATTTATTGTATATTCCATATATCTCAGGAAATTTGTTCATGATTCAACTTTAGTTGTTAAACTAGTAATTCAGGAATCTAGAAGTTGAGTCGAATTTAACTGTGGTCAGAAATCCAATTCAGATTGTCGACCGAGACGAGAAGCAACTCAGAAACAAAGTGGTGAAACTCGTTAAGGTGCAATGGAGTGAGGATCCCAGAGATTGTACCTGGGAAACTCTCGATAGTTTTAGGAGTACTTATCCGGATTTATGTTCGGATAACTAGTGTTGTTTGTTAGAGTAGACTGTTTGTTTGTTTGCTATTGTATGAGTGATATGTATGTTTGGATTGTTATTATAAAAGCTTTTGAATTTACTGTTGTTTAAATTTCGGGGAAGAAATTCTTTTAAGGGGGGAGGAATGTAACGACCCGAAATTTTTGACGATATATTTTAATAAATATTTAATCTAATTTAAATTTAATATAAGCTTGTCAAATGTTTTAATTGATAAGATCTTGGATATTTAACAGTTATATGTTTTATAAAAGAAAGTTGTGACTTGAGAAATTTAAAATAGAATGCTTCGGAAACCATTTAAAACAAAATCTGTCTTTTACACTAAAATCAAAGATTTTTTATGGTTGATATTTAATCTAGTATACCTATAAATGAAATGGAAATGATAATGTTTAAAAGAAACAAACATAGAAAAATATTGAACATAAACATGGAAATTTAACACATAAATATAAAACCAAATAAATGATTATAAATATAAACATAAAACTAGCATAAAACATAATCATAAATTATAGAATGTAACTAAAGTAATAAATATACGAATATAAGATATAACTTGAACTATATAAATACAAGTGTGTGAACATAAGAAAACCCATAATTACAACCTACATATTATTCAAATCAAACCAAATAAATATGGATGAAACAAAGTCAGTCAAGGTATAACAGTAAGCCAGACACATATGTACATGAATTAATTAGGCTAGAAGATTATAAAACAAGCTTTTGTAAAACAAGCTTTTATATACAGAAGATATCATAATAAAAAAAAAGTAGCTTCCTATACAAGCCATAGGATAATTACAGAACGATTAATTGTATACAAATATCTATATGTACAGAAAGTCAAAAAAACAAATTTTAACTTGAAAACTAACTAAGAAACAAATTAGATATATTTGCTGCAGTAAAGATTTTATATGCATAAGGAGACAAGTACTCAGTTCAACAATAAACAAATATCTTTGTACTAATTTACAGCTATCAACAGACCATTAATTACTTGATGTTATAATTAAAAGCATAAACATTTAATAGGATAACATTTTGTTTAAGTATAGTACACAGCCGAAATCCTTGTATCACTTCATACTGCAGTGTATAATTACTTAGCCAATAAGAAGAAGAATGACAATAAACTGTCCTGTTATCACCTTTTTTGTCAAGCATCTATATATATCCAATATATCATCAGTTCATTTAAAAACACTAAACTAAGCCTAAAGCAAACCTGAGACATTGTGGCTTCGCAAATATAAATACAATTCAAAAACAGAAAAAAAAAACAAAGAAAATATGCAAGCAGATTCAACTTGTACACATGCTAAAGACAGCAAATCTCAGGACAGTTTCAAGTTCGAATAATCAACAACTTTGCTTTCTATTTACATTCAGGTGAGTAAACATTCTTTTTGAAAATTTAAAATCTAAATTATTTGGTTCATGAAAAATAGTATGTTGATATATACTGTTCTGTGATGTTGTTAATTACTGTATGTTCTACTTGATGATGTTCTTCTAGTTTTATTTTGCTGAGACAAAGAAACAGAGAATAAATCATACTTTTCAGATTAAAACATTTTTTTTTACTTAGGGATTTAACTAAATAAATTTGTTTAAGCTAAAGATCAAGGCTTGAAAATGGTTTAAAGGTAGCTGTAAAATATAAACACTGTGAGTTCAAATTTTACAGTAAAAGTGAATAAATGGTTAGATTTCGAATAACTCAAACTGTAAATATGAATTTAAATCTAGAAATAACATTCAAAAGTATGATTTTTGAAACAAAAATTATGATTTCTAGATAAACATCCAGAGAGCAGTTCACTAAAGAACCGAAAATACATTTTCTTTGATTCCTGTTTATTTAATCACTAATTGATGTTAAAATTTGTTATGGAGTTAGTTTATTGGTGCATGGTTATAGGAAAAATGTTGACAAAATTTTCTATTGCAAAAATCTTTCAGTCGAATCAAATCTAGGGTTCTTGGTTCGATATTTTTAGGCTCTGCACATTTAACAATTGTGACGCCATGAATTAACCGAGCTCCATGAGATTTTGGGAGGTGATAGAGGAAGTTGAGGGTGAGGTACGGCCGGAATTGCTTGACCTCCGTTGATCGAGGTTGTGTGGACGTGGCGTTTTCCCCTCTGTCATTTTCGAGTTACTGTTCCTATATTCGAGCATATTTTGTTTTCGAGCTTATCGTGTTTAACTGGGCTGTGTTTTCAGGTGAGAGGTCGTTATGTGATTTGCAGGCAGTGTCGTGGGTCGCTGGGGTGGAGGAGAACCGCCGTGCACGTGCACGACGGCGGAGAAGTGTCAGCGTTTGTATGGTTTGGTTGTCTCGATTTATACTCGAGAAAATCGAAGGGTTACTTCGTGTTTTGATTTGGGTGCGTGCGTGTGTTAGTTGAGTACAGAAGTGTGTAAATGAACTTGACTAAAAGTAAAATAAACAGAGGAGAAAGAACAGTAGAAGAAGATGAAGTATGCAAGGAGAAGGGACGCGAGAAGCTTAGTGGAACCGAGGTTAGCTCGAGCATTGCACGATGTTTTCTTCGGGTTTTAAACTTCCAAGGGTTAAACAAGTTTAATATTAACTAAGTTATTAAATGTTGAAGGGGTTTAAGTTAAAACTTGATTTAAATTTATCAAGAAATGTCTTCAAACGTAGAATGGTTAATTTAAATTGAAATAATTAAGAATTTAATAAACTTTATAACTATAATTGAATGAGAAGTTAAGATTTATTAAACTTGTAATTAAAGATTTATAATGATAATCTTGTGTAAATCAAATTTGTAATTAAAGAATTAAATTAACCATTTAAAGTAACTTAATTTATAAATAAATAGTAGTTGACTAATTAAATAATTAATTAAGGATTAAACGATTAAATGATTAAGTTAATTAGTAATTACTGTTTAATTAAGTAAGTAGTTATAATCAAATGAGTAATTGAGTTTTATAAATTAATAATTAAGGTTATTAATTAATAATTAAGAATTAATTAATTAATTAAATGAGTAATTAAGACGTAATTAATATATTTAATAAGTTGATTAATGAGTAATTTAAAAAAGCAAGAATAAATATGGATTATTCTTAAGCAGGTAATTAAGTTTAGATAAATTAAACTAAATCTGAGATGAATCGATGATTCTATTTGATTGAGTCTGATGTTTATTTATATCCTATGATGTTCTATGATATTCTGGATATATCTGTGATAATTGTGTATGATTTATTTGTGTTAAATTGCTATATGATTTATCTGAAGTTATTTATCTGTGTTAAATTGCTATATGAATTCAATTATTGAACTTAAACTATATAAGTTAATTAGACAACTTGGCCCTTAAATTGGCGTTTGGATTCGATGAGACCGGGATCGGAAGAATCAATTTTGATTCTCCGAAAACCACATCAATCCAATTTAAACGTTAGGTCGTAAATACTGAAATGATGATCGAGATGGTGGTTTCAGAATGCAAGGGTTATCGTCGTTGACTCTGAGGGTGATTCCAAAATGAGTGTGACGAGATAATGCCTTCGGTTTCGTTCGAACCCGGAACGAACTTGTATGGATTGAATGCTTTCAACACATCGTCAGGCGGACGACGAGCGTTCTAAGAATAATGTTCAATAAAGGTAATCGTAACCTCAAGCCTCATCAACCGGGAATGGCTAAAACAGGGGAGATGCAGCAAGGTTAGGTGGGTCATGCCCAAGCAGGACAAGATATTTCCTTTGTCTAGATGTCCCTTTTTATATTTCGGCTTAGTGGGCGGTTGCTGGCTACAACCGCGTGGTTTATCTTATTCAGGACTGTTCAGTAAGGAATGGTTCCGGCCTTGTGTTGCAGGGGATGAAGGGAGTAATCCTTGGTACGGTGATCTAGGCCCCGTACTGTGACGGGCGGTACCCCAGTAGCCCTGCCATTGTTGGAAATCCATTTTCCCTACGAGACCCTACGGTTTTGATTTGTATTACCCACTTTTGTGGCTAGTAGCTGGAATTTAATCATGTAACAATTTCGGCTATTTTCTATTTACTTGAAAACCCTAGACACTATTATAATATCACTGGATTTCCTATGAAATGTTTTGGTTAGCGTAAGGTAAAAACTTACCCGTATTTATTTGTGGGAAGTCTTACGTGATACCTTTATTTTCAAATGTTTTCAAAGTTAAACAACTTTAAACCGTTTACTCATACCAGTCCCATGTCTGACCCGGAGTTTATTTTTGTTTTTCATAAACTCTCGGGTACCCAAATTTTTACGGGTAGCCAAGAGATTCAGGTTAGAGTTGACGAATTCTGGAGGAGCAATGGAGCAGGAGGTTTCAGCGTTGTAGATATATATAGTTCCGCTGTGTTAGTATCTCTGAGTCATATTGTTTGAGTTGTATTAACTAGACGGGTGTTTATAACTGTCTAGTATGTGATGTATGTATGATTGTCACATGTATTGATATTGTATAACTCTGATATATGTACAAACTATGTATTATTTAAGTGATATATTATATTTTGTTCCGTTCCGCTGTGAGATTCTGATGTTGTTGTTCTTTCTTCTTCTTTCTTTTCTATTTTCTCATCCCTTTCTTTCTTAATGATGATACGTCTTTCTGGTAGTAGAAGGGCGTGTCGTCACATGCCCATTCCTTACATGTTCCTCGATTATATCCTTTAAGTGCCTACAGCTGTTGGTAACATGTCCATCTAAATCATGGAAGAGGCAGTGCCTTCCTGATGTCCTTTCCCGTTCTGTTGGTTCTCTCCTAGCCGGCCTCCGGTGAGGAAGGCGATTCCGAGTATCTATGTATATCCGCTCCAGCGTCTCGTTCAATCCTGTGTATGTAGAAAACTTTGGATCCTTCCATCACTTCCTAGCGTTTCCAGAATCATCGTCCAACTTCCTTTTCCTTTTGTCTTTGACCAAACCTTTCCTGGATGGTCCTACATCCTGAGTTGCATTAACCCCTTTTATCTCTAAATCTGTACTCGCATCTTCCTGCCGAAGGAACCTTTCTGCCTCGTGAAAGAATTCGTCGAGATCCTGTGGAGGATCTCGTATCAGAGATACCTTGAAATCTGAGTCCTCCCTGACTCCTGATACTGCTGCCATTAAAACTATCGATGGATCAGGCCGATCCACCGAAGTGACTGCCGCACTGAATCGAGTTAGAAAAGCTCTAAGCGATTCATCCATCCTTTGCTTCACCGATGTCAATGTCATCACATTCTTTGGCCTTTTGACGTGAACCCGAAACTGTCCCAAAAACTTTTCCACAAATTCCCTCCAAGTCCTGATAGATCCTTCTCCCAGCTGTCTAAACCACATTGCAGCTAAGTCCGTCAAATATAAAGGGAAGCATCGAGCCATCACTTCCTCCGATGCCCCCAGCACCTCCATATGTCTGGTGTACCTCATCAAGTGATCTGTTGGATCTGCCTTTCCATCATAAACCTCCACGCTAGGTAGCTTAAACTTAGGTGGATTCTGAGCCATCCTTATTTCCCGAGAAAATGGACTCCTATTCACTCCTTCCAAGTCTCCGTTGGTCAAACCACCTCGCACAGTTCTTCTGATGATTTCTACTAATCCGGTATTGTATGTTGGGGGTTGCCCTCCATGCCCCGGAGGGAACTCTGGCACATATTCCTCGTGTGGTTCACTAGCAGCAATGTTAGCTCTAGTATGTTAAACTCCTTCCAAAGGTCCTCCTGTGTTGGATCCTGTGGGCCTGCCCCCAAGCCCTTGTTGATTGCCCTCAGGCTCTGCATCCCGTCCTCCGTTGGGTTCCACAACCCTAGTTCCTTGTCCTGCATCCACCGTGGCTGTAGCTGTTTCTAAGTTCTGCATCCCTACAGCTCTTATTTGCTCAAAGAAAGTCTGCATCATTTCCTGTTGGCTCTTCAATAATCTCTCTTAAAAAGAATTTGCCATAGCCTCCATTTCATCCCGAGTTATGTAGATTGAAGCCCGTCCTTCCCCAGCTCCAGAGGATGCTTGTTGACTTCCTTCCTGTTGGCTTCTCTCAGACCTTTGCCTTCTACTATTTTGTCTAGTCATTGTCTTTAGACCGAAACTCCTCAAACATCTTCAAATCCAAACATCAAATCCGATGTAGCGGGTGCTAGTCGTTCTCAGTGAAAGCACCAAAGTGTTTGCGCCAAAATTGGTCACAAACCCCAAATACCGTGAAAGCACCAGTGTATGAATACAAACCAACAATATTCAAACACAAATAACAGATCTCATCGAATAACAAGCAGCAAATCAGAAATAATGAACAGAGACACAAGTTTTATAGTGGTTCGGCTATCTCTGGCCTACGTCCACTCCAAAGTTTTATCCTTTTATTGATTATCCTTGCTGGTTACAAGTGATTACAGCAACTACAAAGTCCAAATTCGAAATAAGTAGTAGTGATGATGGTATGGAGTGAACCGGGCAGCGTCCGGGCGTGCTTTCTCTCTCCAAATTCTCCGACCCCCTTTCTGAATGACTAGGGGCTCTATTTATAAGCGTAGGAGGCTGATATTTCCCCTAAAAATCCGGTAGACCTCTTCTAGCACGTGAGGGAGGCCCATGCGCTCGGCCTCAGGAAGTTGGGCCTACTTTGGGATCGATTCGAACTCCATTCGAATCGACCAAGAAATCATCCAATTGAGCTGAAATTTGGTGAGAACATTCTTCAACATGTATGTAAGCTCCTGTAAAAATTTCATTGCATTTGGATCAACAGTTTGGAAGATATGATGGATTCGAATCTGGGGTTGTCCGTTGCCTGTCGCCTTCGAATCCATGCTTCGAACCCATGCTTCGAATCCATGCTTCGAATCCATCCAAAGCGCGTGTGTATAGATGACGTGGCGCTATTTCTCTGGGTCGATCCACCTTTGTCGTCGAGTCTACTGGGTCGAATCCTTCTTTTTCTTCGAGTTTTACTGGGTTGAGTTCATGGATTCGAGGTAGTGGTTTCGAAGGTGTTAGTTCGAATCGATCGGGGTATCTCATAGTTGATCGATTCGAAGCCGCCTGATGGATTCGAAGGAGCCTAGGTTGCCATCCGCCATCGATACGAACGTATCGATTCGAAGCATGCCGTCTCTTCCCATCCTAACCGATGCAAACTTCATTGAGCCGAATCCATGATGATTGATACGAAGTCCTTCATCGAGTCGAACAAACACCTGGTCGATGCGAAGTCATTGATCGAATCCGTGCCTATCGATGCGAACTCCATCGATTCGAAGCAATTCCTATGTGACGTGCCTTCGATCGATTCGAACCTGATGGGTTCGAAATGAACAAAAACCTTGATGGGTTCGAATCTGATGGATTCGAAATGTGCACCATCTTGACCCCTCGATGGGTTCGAACAGCCATGCCTTTCCTACCCTGCATCGATCATAACTCCTTCATATGAACTCCGATTAACCTAAAATTTGAAACATAGCCTTTCCTAATCCTTATCATCATCTCCAATTAATTTCGCCCTGATCGGAGTTCAACCAAATTTTGACGATATCGATCGTAGCCTTGATTCCAACTGATCTCCAACCCTGATATCCATAATTCCTTGCCAATTTGTCGATATTCCAGTTTTGACCAAAAATGGGATAACACGTGCATGGATTTGAAACGGAATGGTACCATGGTGCACCACTCTCCAGCGATGGTAAATCGAAGACCAGCCACGGTAATCCCGTTTTACCGTAAAAATCCACGTGTCTAAAAAACGAAGGGTAAAAAACATCCGAGACCCGATTGAGATTCGTATAGTCTTTTTTGGGCAATATAAAATCCATTGACGGCTGAAAGCCGTCAGAGCCGTAGAACTCACTAAGGCCTTCGTTTTGACTGGTTATGGCTCCCTTCACTCTAAACGAGCCAGAAGTTAGGGCCGTCCGAATAACCGATATCTACAGGGTGCAACATCCACGGTGCAAGGTGCAACATCCGTTCGAAATGGCAAAACAGTGTCGTACGGCTTTTTGAAACGCGTGCATGGATTTGAAACGGAACGGTACCATGGTGCACCACTCTCCAGCGATGGTAAATCGAAGACCAGCCACGGTAATCCCGTTTTACCGTAAAAATCCACGTGTTGAAAAAACGAAGGGTAAAAAACTTCCTAGACCCGATTGAGATTCGAATAGTCATTTTTGGGCATTAAACAATCCATTGACGGCTGAAAGCATTCAGAGCCGTAGAACTCACTGAGGCCTTTTTTTTGATAGGTTATGGCTCCCGTAACTCTAAACGAGCCAGAAGTTATGGCCGTCCGAATAATCGATATCTACAGGGTGCAACATCCACGGTGCAAGGTGCAACATCCGTCCGTAATGGCGAAACAGTGCCGTACGACTTTTTGAAATGTGTGCATGGATTTGAAACGGAACGGTACCATGGTGCACCACTCTCCAGCGATGGTAAATCGAAGACCAGCCACGGTAATCAAATTTTACCGTAAAAATCCACATGTCGAAAAAACGAAGGGTAAAAAACTTCCTAGACCCGATAGAGATTAGGATTGTCTTTTTTGGCCATTAAACAATCCATTGACGGTTGAATGCTGTCAGAGCCGTAGAACTCGCTGAGGCCTTCATTTTGACAGGTTATGGCTCCCGTAACACTAAACGAGCCAGAAGTTATGGCCGTCCGAATAATCGATATCTACAGGGTTCAACATCCACGGAGCAAGGTGCAACTTCCGTCCGAAATGGCGAAACAGTGTCGCACGACTTTTTGAAATGCATGCATAGATTTGAAAACGGAACTGTACCATGGTGCACCACTCTTAAGCGATGGTAAATCGAAGACCAGCAACGGTAATCCCGTTTTACCGTAAAAATCCACGTGTCGAAAAAACGAAGGGTAAAAAACTTCCTAGACCCGATTGAGATTCGGATAGTCTTTTTTGGGCATTAAACAATCCATTGACGGTCGAAAGCTGTTAGAGTCATAGAACTCGCTGAGGCCTTCGTTTTGATAGGTTATGGCTCCCGTAACTCTAAACGAACCAGAAGTTATGGCCGTCCGAATAATCGATATCTACAGGGTGCAACATCCACGGTGCAAGGTGCAACATCCGTCCGAAATGGCGAAACAGTGTCGTACGACTTTTTGAAATGCGTGCATAGATTTGAAACGGAACGGTACCATGGGGCACCACTCTCCAGCGATGGTAAATCGAAGACCAGCCACGGTAATCCATTCTTACCAGAAAAATCCACGTGTCGAAAAAACGAAAGGTAAAAAACTTCCGAGACACGATTGAGATTCGGATAGTCTTTTTTTCGGCATTATACAATCCATTGACGGCTAAAATCTATCAAAGCCGTAGAACTCACTGAGGCCTTCGTTTTGACTGGTTATGGCTCCCTTAACTCAAAACGAGCCAGAAGTTATGACCGTCCGAATAACCGATATCTACAGGGTGCAACATCCACGGTGCAAGGTGCAACATCCATCCGAAATGGCGAAACAGCGTCGTACGACTTTTTGAAATGCATGCCTGGATTTGAAACGGAATGGTACCATGGTGCACCACTCTCCAGCGATGGTAAATCGCAGAACAGCCACGTTAATCCTATTTTACCGTAAAAATCCGCGTGTCGAAAGAACGAAGGGTAAAAAACTTCCAATACCCGATTGAGATTCGGATAGTCTTTTTTGGGCATTATGCAATCCATTGACGGCGGAAAGCTATCAGAGCCGTAGAACTCACTGAGGCCTTCGTTTTGACTTGTTATGGCTACTGTAACTCTAAACGAGCCAGAAGTTATGGCCGTCCGAATAATCGATATCTACAGGGTGCAACGTCCACGGTGCAAGGTGCAACATCTGTCCGAAATGGCGAAACAGTGTCGTACGACTTTTTGAAACGCGTGCATGGATTTGAAATGGAATGGTACAATGGTTCACCACTCTCCAGTGATGGTAAATCGAAGACCAGCCACGGTAATCCTGTTTTACCGTAAAAATCCACGTGTCGAAAAAACGAAGGGTAAAAAACTTACTAGACCCGATTGAGATTCGGATAGTCATTTTTGGGAATTAAACAATCCATTTACGGTTGAAAGCATTCAGAGCCGAAGAACTCACTGAGGTCTCCGTTTTGACAGGTTATCGCTCCCGTAACTCTAAACGAGCCAGAAGTTATGGCTGTCCGAATAATCGATATCTACAAGGTGCAACATCCACGGTGCAAGGTGCAACATCCGTCCGAAATGGCGAAACAGTGTCATACGACTTTTTGAAATGCGTGCATGGATTTGAAATGGAACGGTACCACGGTGCACCACTCTCCAGCGATGGTAAATCGAAGACCAGCCACGATAATTTCGTTTTACCGTAAAAATCCACGTGTCGAAAAAACAAAGGGTAGAAAACTTCCTAGACCCGATTGAGATTCGGATAGTATTTTTTGGCCATTAAACAATCCATTGACGGCTGAAAGCTAACAGAGCCGTAGAACTCACTAAGGCCTTCGTTTTGACATGTTATGGCTCCCGTAGTTCTAAACTAGCCAGAAGTTATGGTCGTCCGAATAATTGATATCTACAGGGCGCAACATCCACGGTGCAAGGTGCAACATCCGTCCGAAATGGCGAAACAGTGTCGTACGACTTTTTGAAATGCGTGCATGGATTTGGAATGGATCGGTACCATGGTGCACCACTCTCCAGCGATGGTAAATCGAAGACCAGCCACGGTAATCCCGTTTTACCGTAAAAATCCACGTGTCGAAAAAACGAAGGGTAAAAAACTACCTAGACCAGATTGAGATTCGGATAGTCTTTTTTGGGCATTAAACAATCCATTGATGGTTGAAAGCTGTCAGAGCTGTTGAACTCACCGAGTTCTTCGTTTGGACAGGTTATGGCTCCCGTAAATCTAAACGAGCTAGAAGTTATGGCCGTCCGAATAACCGATATCTATAGGGTGCAACATCCACGGTGCAAGGTGCAACATCCGTCCGAAATGGCGAAACAGTGTCGTACGATTTTTTGAAATGCGTGCATAGATTTGAAATGAAACGGTACCATGGTGCACCACTCTGCAGCGATGGCATATCGAAGACCAGCCACGGTAATCCAGTTTTACTGTAAAAATCCACGTGTCTAAAAAACGAAGGGTAAAAAACATCCGAGACCCGATTGAGATTCAGACAGTCTTTTTTGGGCATTATAAAATCCATTGACTGCTGAAAGCCGTCAGAGCCGTAGAACTCACTAAGGCCTTCGTTTTGACTGGTTATGGCTCCCTTCACTCTAAACGAGCCAGAAGTTATGGCCGTCTGAATAATCGATATCTACGGTGTGCAACATCCACGGTGCAAGGTGCAACATCCGTCTGAAATGGGGAAACAGTATCGTACGACTTTTTGAAATGCGTGCATGGATTTGAAATGGAACGGTACCACGGTGCACCACTCTCCAGCGATGGTAAATCGAAGACCAGCCACGGTAATTTCGTTTTACCGTAAAAATCCACGTGTCGAAAAAACAAAGGGTAAAAAACTTCCTAGACCCGATTGAGATTAGGATAGTATTTTTTGGCCATTAAACAATCCATTGACGACTGAAAGCTAACAGAGCCGTAGAACTCACTAAGGCCTTCGTTTTGACAGGTTATGGCTCCCGTAGCTCTAAACTTGCCAGAAGTTATGGTCGTCCGAATAATTGATATCTACAGGGTGCAACATCCACGGTGCAAGGTGCAACATCCGTCCGAAATGGCGAAACAGTGTCGCACGACTTTTTGAAATGCGTACATAGATTTGAAACGGAACGGTACCATGGTGCACCACTCTCAAGCGATGGTAAATCGAAGACCAGCCACGGTAATCCCGTTTTACCGTAAAAATCCACATGTCGAAAAAACGAAGGGTAAAAAACTTCCTAGACCCGATTGAGATTCGGATAGTCTTTTTGGGCATTAAACAATCCATTGTCGGCTGAAAGCAGTCAGAGCCGTAGAACTCACTGAGGCCTTCGTTTTGACAGGTTATGGCTCCCGCAAATCTAAATGAGCCAGAAGTTATGGCCGTCCGAATAATCGATATCTATAGGGTGCAACATCCACGGTGCAAGGTGCAACATCCGTCTGAAATGGCCAAACAGTGTCGTACGACTTTTTGAAATGCGTGCATAGAATTGAAACGGAACGGTACCATGGGGCACCACTCTCCAGCGATGGTAAATCGAAGACCAGCCACGGTAATCCAGGTTTACCAGAAATATCCACGTGTCGAAAAAACGAAAGGTAAAAAACTTCCGAGACCCGATTGAGATTTGGATAGTCTTTTTTGGGCATTATACAATCCATTGATGGCTGAAAGATGTCTGAGCCGTAGAACTTGCTGAGGCCTTCGTTTTGACTGGTTATGGCTCCCTTATCTCTAAACGAGCCAGAAGTTATGGCCGTCCGAATAATCGATAAGTACAAGGTGCAACATCCAAGGTGCAAGGTGCGACATCCGTACGAAATTGCGAAACAGTGTCGTACGACTTTTTGAAATGCGTGCATGGATTTGAAATCGAACGGTACCATGGTGCACCACTTTCCAGCGATGGAAAATCAAAGACCAGCCACGGTAATCCCATTTTACCATAAAAATCCACGTGTCAAAAAAACGAAGGGTAAAAAACTTCCTAGACCCGATTGAGATTCGAATAGTCTTTTTTGGGCATTAAACAATCCATTGACAGCTGAAAGCTGTCAGAGCTGTAGAACTCACTGAGGCCTTCGTTTTGACAGGTTATGGCTACCGTAACTCTAAACAAGCCAGAAGTTACGGCCCTCCGAATAATCGATATCTAAAGGTTGCAACATCCACGGTGCAAGGTGCAACATCCGTCCAAAATGGCGAAACAGCGTCGTACGACTTTTTGAAATGTGTGCATGGATTTGAAACGGAACGATACCATGGTGCACCACTCTCCAGCGATGGTAAATCGAAGACCAGCCACGGTAATCCCGTTTTATTGTAAAAATCCACTTGTCGAAAAAACGAAGGGTAAAAAACTTCCATGACCGGATTGAGATTCGGATAGTCTTTTTTGGGCATTATACAATCCATTGACGGCTGAAAGCTGTCAGAGCCGTAGAACTCACTGAGGCCTTCGTTTTGACAGGTTATTGCTCCCTTAATTCTAAACGAGCCAGAAGTTATGGCCGTCCGAATAATCGATATCTACAGGGTGCAACATCCACGGTGCAAGGTGCAACATCCGTCCGAAATGGCGAAACAGCGTCGTACGACTTTTTGAAATGCGTGCATAGATTAGAAACGGAACGATACCATGGGGAACCACTCTCCAGCGATGGTAAATCGAAGAGCAGCCACGGTAATCCAGTTTTACCAGAAAAATCCACGTGTCGAAAAAATGAAAGGTAAAAAACTTCCGAGACCCGATTGAGATTCGGATAGTCTTTTTTGGGCATTATACAATCCACTGACGGCTGAAAGCCGTCAGAGCCGTAGAACTCACTGAGGCCTTCGTTTTGACTTGTAATGGCTCCCTTAACTCTAAACGAGGCAGAAGTTATGGCCGTCCGAATAATCGATATCTACAGGGTGCAACATCCACGGTGCAAGGTGCAACATCCATCCGAAATGGCGAAACTGTGTCGTATGACTTTTTGAAATGCGTGCATGGATTTGAAACGGAACGGTACCATGATGAACCACTCTCCAGCGATGGTAAACCGAAGACCAGCCACGGTAATCCCGTTTTACCGTAAAAATCCATGTTTCGAAAAAACGAAGGGTAAAAAACTTCCTAGACCCTATTGAGATTCAGATAGTCTTTTTTGGGCATTAAACAATCCATTGACGGCTAAAAACTGTCAGGGCCGTAGAACTCACTGAGGCCTTCGTTTTGACTGGTTATGGCTCCCGTAACTCTAAACGAGCCAGAAGTTATGGCCGTTCGAATAATCGATATCTACAGGGTGCAACATCCACGGCGCAAGGTGCAACATCCGTCCGAAAATGGCGAAACAGTGTCGTACGACTTTTTGAAATGCGTGCATGGATTTGAAATGGAACGGTACCATGGTGCACCACTCTCCAGCGATGGTAAATCGAAGACCAGCCAAGGTAATCCCGTTTTACCGTAAAAATCCACGTGTCGAAAAAACGAAGGGTAAAAAACTACCTAGACCAGATTGAGATTCGGATAGTCCTTTTTGGGCATTGAACAATCCATTGATGGTTGAAAGCTGTCAGAGCTGTTGAACCCACCGAGTTCTTCGTTTAGACAGGTTATGGCTCCCGTAAATCTAAACGAGCCAGAAGTTATGGCCGTCCGAATAATCGATATCTACAGGGTGCAACATCCACGGTGCAAGGTGCAACATCCATCCGAAATGGCGAAACTGTGTCGTACGACTTTTTGAAATGCGTGCATGGATTTGAAACGGAACGGTACCATGATGAACCACTCTCCAGCGATGGTAAATCGAAGACCAGCCACGGTAATCCCGTTTTACCGTAAAAATCCACGTGTCAAAAAAACGAAAGGTAAAAAACTTCCTAGACCCTATTGAGATTCATATAGTCTTTTTTGGGCATTAAACAATCCATTGACGGCTGAAAGCTGTCGGGGCCGTAGAACTCACAGAGGCCTTCGTTTTGACTGGTTATGGCTCCCGTAACTCTAAACGAGCCAGAAGTTATGGCCGTCCGAATAATCGATATCTACAGGGTGCAACATCCACGGCGCAAGGTGCAACATCCGTCCGAAAATGGCGAAACAGTGTCGTATGACTTTTTGAAATGCGTGCATGGATTTGAAAAGGAACGGTAGCACGATGCACCACTCTTCAGCGATGGTAAATCGAAGACCAGCCATGGTAATCCAGGTTTACCGTAAAAATCCACGTTTCCAAAAAACGAAGGGTAAAAAACTTCCAAGACCGGATTGAGATTCGGATAGTCTTTTTTTGGGCATTATACAATGCATTGACGGCTGAAAGCTGTCAGAGACGTAGAACTCACTGAAGCCTTCGTTTTGGCTGATTATGGCTCCCTTAACTCTAAAAGAGCCAGAAGTTATGGCCGTCCGAATAATCGATATCTACAGGGTGCAACATCCACGGTGCAAGGTGCGACATCCGTCCGAAATAGCGAAACTGTATCGTACAACTTTTTGAAATACGTGCATGGATTTGAAATGGAACGGTACCATGGTGCACCACTCTCCAATGATGGTAAATCGAAGACCAGCCACGGTAAACCCGTTTTACCGTAAAAATCCACGTGTCGAAAAAACGAAGGGTAAAAAACTACCTAGACCAGATTGAGATTCGGATAGTCTTTTTTGGGCATTAAACAATCCATTGATGGTTGAAAGCTATCAGAGCTGTTGAACTCACCGAGTTCTTCGTTTGGACAGGTTATGGCTCCCGTAAAACTAAACGAGCTAGAAGTTATGGCCGTCCGAATAACCGATATCTACAGGGTGCAACATCCACGGTGCAAGGTGCAACATCCGTCCGAAATGGCGAAACAGTGTCGTACGATTTTTTGAAATGCGTGCATAGATTTGAAATGAAACGGTACCATGGTGCACCACTCTGCAGCGATGGCAAATCGAAGACCAGCCACGGTAATCCAGTTTTACTGTAAAAATCCACGTGTCTAAAAAACGAAGGGTAAAAAACATCCGAGACCCGATTGAGATTCAGATAGTCTTTTTTGGGCATTATAAAATCCATTGACTGCTGAAAGCCTTCAGAGTCGTAGAACTCACTGAGGCCTTCGTTTTGACTGGTTATGGCTCCCTTCACTCTAAACGAGCCAGAAGTTATGGCCGTCTGAATAATCGATATCTACGGTGTGCAACATCCACGGTGCAAGGTGCAACATCCGTCTGAAATGGGGAAACAGTGTCGTACGACTTTTTGAAATGCGTGCATGGATTTGAAATGGAACGGTACCACGGTGCACCACTCTCCAGCGATGGTAAATCGAAGACCGAGCCACGGTAATTTCGTTTTACCGTAAAAATCCACGTGTCGAAAAAACAAAGGGTAAAAAACTTCCTAGACCCGATTGAGATTAGGATAGTATTTTTTGGCCATTAAACAATCCATTGACGGCTGAAAGCTAACAGAGCCGTAGAACTCACTAAGGCCTTCGTTTTGACAGGTTATGGCTCCCGTAGCTCTAAACTAGACAGAAGTTATGGTCGTCCGAATAATTTATATCTACAGGGTGCAACATCCACGGTGCAAGGTGCAACATCCGTCCGAAATGGTGAAACAGTGTCGCACGACTTTTTGAAATGCGTACATAGATTTGAAACGGAACGGTACCATGGTGCACCACTCTCAAGCGATGGTAAATCGAAGACCAGCCACGGTAATCCCGTTTTACCGTAAAAATCCACATGTCGAAAAAACGAAGGGTAAAAAACTTCCTAGACCCGATTGAGATTCGGATAGTCTTTTTGGGCATTAAACAATCCATTGTCGGCTGAAAGCAGTCAGAGCTGTAGAACTAACTGAGGCCTTCGTTTTGACAGGTTATGGCTCCCGTAAATCTAAACGAGCCAGAAGTTATGGCCGTCCGAATAATCGATATCTATAGGGTGCAACATCCACGGTGCAAGGTGCAACATCCGTCCGAAATGGCGAAACAGTGTCGTACGACTTTTTGAAATGCGTGCATAGAATTGAAACGGAACGGTACCATGGGGCACCACTCTCCAGCGATGGTAAATCGAAGACCAGCCACGGTAATCCAGGTTTACCAGAAATATCCACGTGTCGAAAAAACGAAAGGTAAAAAACTTCCGAGACCCGATTGAGATTCGGATAGTCTTTTTTGGGCATTATACAATCCATTGATGGCTGAAAGATGTCTGAGCCGTAGAACTCGCTGAGGCCTTCGTTTTGACTAGTTTTGGCTCCCTTAACTCTAAACGAGCCAGAAGTTATGGCCGTCCGAATAATCGATAAGTACAAGGTGCAACATCCACGGTGCAAGGTGCGACATCCGTACGAAATGGCGAAACAGTGTCGTACGACTTTTTGAAATGCGTGCATGGATTTGAAATGGAACGGTACCATGGTGCACCACTCTCCAGCGATGGTAAATCGAAGACCAGCCACGGTAATCCCATTTTACCATAAAAATCCACGTGTCAAAAAAACGAAGGGTAAAAAACTTCCTAGACCCGATTGAGATTCAGATAGTCTTTTTTGGGCATTAAACAATCCATTGACAGCTGAAAGCTGTCAGACCTGTAGAACTCACTGAGGCCTTCGTTTTGACAGGTTATGGCTACCGTAACTCTAAACAAGCCAGAAGTTACGGCCCTCCGAATAATCGATATCTACAGGGTGCAACATCCACGGTGCAAGGTGCAACATCCGTCCAAAATGGAGAAACAGCGTCGTACGACTTTTTGAAATGTGTGCATGGATTTGAAACGGAACGGTACCATGGTGCACCACTCTCCAGCGATGGTAAATCGAAGACCAGCCACGGTAATCCCGTTTTATTGTAAAAATCCACTTGTCGAAAAAACGAAGGGTAAAAAACTTCCAAGACCGGATTGAGATTCGGATAGTCTTTTTTGGGCATTATACAATCCATTGACGGCTAAAAGCTGTCAGAGCCCTAGAACTCACTGAGGCCTTCGTTTTGACAGGTTATGGCTCCCTTAACTCTAAACGAGCCAGAAGTTATGGCCGTCCGAATAATCGAAATCTACAGGGTGCAACATCCACGGTGCAAGGTGCAACATCCGTCCGAAATGGCAAAACAGCGTCGTACGACTTTTTGAAATGCGTGCATAGATTAGAAACGGAACGATACCATGGGGAAACACTCTCCAGCGATGGTAAATGGAAGAGCAGCCACAGTAATCCAGTTTTACCAGAAAAATCCACGTGTCGAAAAAATGAAAGGTAAAAAACTTCCGAGACCCGATTGAGATTCAGATAGTCTTTTTTGGGCATTATACAATCCACCGACGGCTGAAAGCCGTCAGAGCCGTAGAACTCACTGAGGCCTTCGTTTTGACTGGTTATGGCTCCCTTAACTCTAAACGAGCCAGAAGTTATGGCCGTCCGAATAATCGATATCTACAGGGTGCAACATCCACGGTGCAAGGTGCAACATCCATCCGAAATGGCGAAACTGTGTCGTACGACTTTTTGAAATGCGTGCATGGATTTGAAATGGAACGGTACCATGATGAACCACTCTCCGGCGATGGTAAACCGAAGACCAGCAATGGTAATCCCGTTTTACCGTAAAAATCCACGTTTCGAAAAATAGAAGGGTAAAAAACTTCCTAGACCCTATTGAGATTCAGATAGTCTTTTTTGGGCATTAAACAATCCATTGACTGCTGAAAACTGTCAGGGACGTAGAACTCACTGAGGCCTTCGTTTTGACTGGTTATGGCTCCCATAACTCTAAACGAGCCAGAAGTTATGGCCGTCCGAATAATCGATATCTACAGGGTGCAACATCCACGGCGCAATGTGCAACATCCATCCGAAAATGGCGAAACAGTGTCGTATGACTTTTTGAAATGCGTGCATGGATTTGAAAAGGAACGGTAGCACGGTGCACCACTCTTCAGCGATGGTAAATCGAAGACCAGCCATGGTAATCCAGGTTTACCGTAAAAATCCACGTTTCGAAAAAACGAAGGGTAAAAAACTTCCGAGACCGGATTGAGATTCGGATAGTCTTTTTTTGGGCATTATACAATGCATTGACGGCTGAAAGCTGTCAGAGACGTAGAACTCACTGAGGCCTTCGTTTTGACTGATTATGGCTCCCTTAACTCTAAAAGAGCCAGAAGTTATGGCCGTCCGAATAATCGATATCTACAGGGTGCAACATCCATGGTGCAAGGTGCGACATCCGTCCGAAATAGCGAAACAGTATCGTACAACTTTTTGAAATACGTGCATGGATTTGAAATGGAACGGTACCATGGTGCACCACTCTCCAATGATGGTAAATCGAAGACCAGCCACGGTAATCCCGTTTTACCGCAAAAATCCACGTCTTGAAAAAACGAAGGGTAAAAAACTTTCTAGACCCGATTGAGATTCGGATAATCTTTTTTAGGCATTAAACAATCCATTGACGGCTGAAAGCTGTCAGAGCCGTAGAAATCACTGAGGCCTTCGTTTTGACAGATTATGGCTCCCGTAACTCTAAACGAGCCAGAAGTTATAGCCGTCCGAATAATCGATATATACAGGGCGCAACATCCACGGTGCAAGGTGCAACATCCGTCCGAAATGGCGAAACAGTGTCGTACGACTTTTTGAAATGCGTGCATGGATTTGAAATGGAACGGTACCATGGTGCACCACTCTCCAGCGATGGTAAATCGAAGACCAGCCACGGTAATCCCGTTTTACCGTAAAAATCCACTTGTCGAAAAAACGAAGGGTAAAAAACTACCTAGACCAGATTGAGATTCGGATAGTCTTTTTTGGGCATTAAACAATCCATTGATGGTTGAAAGCTGTCAGAGCTGTTGAACTCACCGAGTTCTTCGTTTGGACAGGTTATGGCTCCCGTAAATCTAAACGAGCCAGAAGTTATGGCCGTCCGAATAACCGATATCTACAGGGTGCAACATCCACGGTGCAAGGTGCAACATCCGTCCGAAATGGAGAAACAGTGTCGTACGACTTTTTGAAATGCGTGCATAGATTTGAAATGAAACGGTACCATGGTGCACCACTCTGCAGCGATGGTAAATCGAAGACCAGCCACGGTAATCCAGTTTTACTGTAAAAATCCACGTGTCTAAAAAACTAAGGGTAAAAAACATCCGAGACCCGATTGAGATTCAGATAGTCTTTTTTGGGCATTATAAAATCCATTGACTGCTGAAAGCCGTCAGAGCCGTAGAACTCACTAAGGCCTTCGTTTTGACTGGTTATGGCTCCCTTCACTCTAAACGAGCCAGAAGTTATGGCCGTCTGAATAATCGATATCTACAGTGTGCAACATCCACGGTGCAAGGTGCAACATCCGTCTGAAATGGTGAAACAGTGTCGTACGACTTTTTGAAATGCGTGCATGGATTTGAAACGGAACGGTACCATGGTGCACCACTCTCAAGCGATGGTAAATCGAAGACCAGCCACGGTAATCCCGTTTTACCGCAAAAATCCACGTGTCGAAAAAACGAAGGGTAAAAAACTTCCTAGACCCGATTGAGATTCGGATAGTCTTTTTTGGGCATTAAACAATCCATTGACGTTCGAAAGCTGTTAGAGCCGTAGAACTCACTGATGCCTCCGTTTTGACAGGTTATGACTCCCGTAACTCTAAACGAGCCAGAAGTTATGGCCGTCCGAATAATCGATATCTACAGGGTGCAACATCCACGGTGCAAGGTGCAACATCCGTCCGAAATGGAGAAACAGTGTCGTACGACTTTTTGAAATGCGTGCATGGATTTGAAACGGAACGGTACCATGGTGCACCACTCTCCAGCCGATGGTAAATCGAAGACCAGCCACAGTAATTTCGTTTTACCGTAAAAATCCATGTGTCGAAAAAACGAAGGGTAAAAAACTTCCTAGAACCGATTGAGATTAGGATAGTATTTTTTGGCCATTAAACAATCCATTGACGGCTGAAAGCTGTCAGAGCCGTAGAACTCACTAAGGCCTTCGTTTTGACAGGTTATGGCTCCCGTAGCTCTAAATAGCCAGAAGTTATGGTCATCCGAATAATCGATATCTACAGGGTGCAACATCCACAGTGCAAGGTGCAACATCCGTCCGAAATGGCGAAACAGCGTCGCACGACTTTTTGAAATGCATACATAGATTTGAAACGGAACGGTACCATGGTGCACCACTCTCAAGCGATGGTAAATCGAAGACCAGCGACGGTAATCCCGTTTTACCGTAAAAATCCACATGTCGAAAAAACGAAGGGTAAAAAACTTCATAGACCCGATTGAGATTCGGATAGTCTTTTTGGGCATTAAACAATCCATTGTCGGCTGAAAGCAGTCAGAGCCGTAGAACTCACTGAGGCCTTCGTTTTGACAGGTTATGGCTCCCGTAACTCTAAACGAGCCAGAAGTTATGGTCGTCCGAATAATCGATATCTACAGGGTGCAACATCCACGGTGCAAGGTGCAACATCCATTCGAAATAGCGAAACAGCGTCGTACGACTTTTTGAAATGCGTGCATAGATTTGAAACGGAACGGTACCATGGGGCACCACTCTCCAGCGATGGTAAATCGAAGACCAGCCACGGTAATCCAGGTTTACCAGAAAAATCCACGTGTCGAAAAAACGAAAGGTAAAAAACTTCCGAGACCCGATTGAGATTCGGATAGTCTTTTTTGGGCATTATACAATCCATTGACGGCTGAAAGATGTCTGAGCCGTAGAACTCACTAAGGCCTTCGTTTTGACTGGTTATGGCTCCCTTAACTCTAAACGAGCCAGAAGTTATGGCCGTCCGAATAATCGATAACTACATGGTGCAACATCCACGGTGCAAGGTGCGACATCCGTACGAAATGGCGAAACAGTGTCGTATGACTTTTTGAAATGCGTGCATGGATTTGAAATGGGACGGTACCATGGCGCACCACTCTCCAGCGATGGTAAATCGAAGACCAGCCATGGTAATCTCGTTTTACTGTAAAAATCCACGAGTCGAAAACACGAAGGATAAAAAACTCACGAGACCCGATTGAGTTTCGGGTTGTTCTTTTCGGGCATTAATCTATCCGTTGACGGCTGAAAGCGGTCAAAGCCATAGAACTCACCGTGGCCTTCGTTTTGACAGGTTATGGCTCCAGTAACTCTAAACGAGCCAGAAGTTATGGCCGTCCGAATAATCGATATGTACAGGGTGCAACATCCACGGCGCAAGGTGCAACATCTGTCCGAAAATGGCGAAACAATGTCGTATGACACTTTGAAATGCATGCATGGATTTGAAAAGGAACGATAGCATGGTGCACCACTCTTCAGCGATGGTAAATCGAAGACCAGCCATGGTAATCCAGGTTTACCGTAAAAATCCACGTTTCGAAAAAACGAAGGGTAAAAAACATCCGAGACCCGATTGAGATTCGGATAGTCTTTTTTGGGCATTATACAATCCACTGACGGCTAAAAGCCGTCAGAGCCATAGAACTCACTAAGGCCTTCGTTTTGACTAGTTATGGCTACCTTAACTCTAAACGAGCTAGAAGTTATGGCCGTCCGAATAATCGATATCTACAGGGTGCAACATCCACGGTGCAAGGTGCAACATCCGTTCGAAATGGCGAAACAGCGTCGTACGACTTTTTGAAATGCGTGCATAGATTAGAAACGGAACGATACCATGGGGAACCACTCTCCAGCTATGGTAAATCGAAGAGCAGCCACGGTAATCCAGTTTTACCAGAAAAGTCCACGTGTCGAAAAAACGAAAGGTAAAAAACTTCCGAGACCCGATTGAGATTCGGATAGTCTTTTTTGGGTATTATACAATCCACTGACGGCTGAAAGCCGTTAGAGCCGTAGAACTCACTGAGTCCTTCGTTTTGACTGGTTATGGCACCCTTAACTCTAAACGAGCCAGAAGTTATGGCCATCCGAATAATCGATATCTACAGGGTGCAACATCCACGGTGCAAGGTGCAACATCCATCCGAAATGGCAAAACTATGTCGTACGACTTTTTGAAATGCGTGCATGGATTTGAAACGGAATGGTACCATGATGAACCACTCTCCAGCGATGGTAAATCGAAGACCAGCCACGGTAATCCCGTTTTACCGTAAAAATCCACGTGTCGAAAAAACGAAAGGTAAAAAACTTCCTAGACCCTATTGAGATTCAGATAGTCTTTTTTGGGCATTAAACAATCCATTGACGGCTGAAAGCTGTCAGGACCGTAGAACTTACAGAGGCCTTCGTTTTGACTGGTTATGGCTCCCGTAACTCTAAACGAGCCAGAAGTTATGGCCGTCCGAATAATCGATATCTACAGGGTGCAACATCCACGGCGCAAGGTGCAACATCCGTCCGAAAATGGCGAAACAGTGTCGTATGACTTTTTGAAATGCGTGCATGGATTTGAAAAGGAACGGTAGCATGGTGCACCACTCTTCAGCGATGGTAAATCGAAGACCAGCAAGGTAATCCAGGTTTACCGTAAAAATCCACGTTTCGAAAAAACGAAGGGTAAAAAACTTCCGAGACCGGATTGAGATTCGGATAGTCTTTTTTTGGGCATTATACAATGCATTGACGGCTGAAAGCTGTCAGAGACGTAGAACTCACTGAGGCCTTCATTTTGACTGATTATGGCTCCCTTAACTCTAAAAGAGCCAGAAGTTATGGCCGTCCGAATAATCGATATCTACAGGGTGCAACATCCACGGTGCAAGGTGCAACATCCATCCGAAATGGCGAAACAGTATCGTACAACTTTTTGAAATACGTGCATGGATTTGAAATGGAACGGTACCATGGTGCACCACTCTCCAACGATGGTAAATCGAAGACCAGCCACGGTAATCCCGTTTTACCACAAAAATCCACGTCTTGAAAAAACGAAGGGTAAAAAACTTTCTAGACCCGATTGAGATTCGGATAATCTTTTTTAGGCATTAAACAATCCATTGACGGCTGAAAGCTGTCAGAGCCGTAGAAATCACTGAGGCCTTCGTTTTGACAGATTATGGCTCCCGTAACTCTAAACGAGCCAGAAGTTATAGCCGTCCGAATAATCGATATATACAGGGCGCAACATCCACGGTGCAAGGTGCAACATCCGTCCGAAATGGCGAAACAGTGTCGTACGACTTTTTGAAATGCGTGCATGGATTTGAAATGGAACGGTACCCTGGTGCACCACTCTTCAGCGATGGTAAATCGAAGACCAGCCACGGTAATCCCGTTTTACCGTAAAAATCCACGTGTCGAAAAAACGAAGGGTAAAAAACTACCTAGACCAGATTGAGATTCGGAAAGTCTTTTTTGGGCATTAAACAATCCATTGAAGGTTGTAAGCTGTTAGACCTGTAGAACTCACCGAGTTCTTCATTTGGACAGGTTATGGCTCCCGTAAATCTAAACGAGCCAGAAGTTATGGCCGTCCGAATAATCGATATCTACAGGGTGCAACATCCACGGTTCAAGGTGCAACATCCATCCGAAATGGCGAAACAGTGTCATACGACTTTTTGAAATGCGTGCATAGATTTGAAACGAAACGGTACCATGGTGCACCACTCTCCAGCGATGGTAAATCGAAAACCAGCCACGGTAATCCAGTTTTACTGTAAAAATCCACGTGTCTAAAAAACGAAGGGTAAAAAACATCCGAGGCCCGATTGAGATTCGGATAGTCTTTTTTGGGCATTATAAAATCCATTGACTGCTGAAAGCCGTCAGAGCCATAGAACTCACTAAGGCCTTCGTCTTGACTGGTTATGGCTCCCTTCACTCTAAACGAGCTAGAAGTTATGGCCGTCCGAATAATCGATATCTACAGTGTGCAACATCCACGGTGCAAGGTGCAACATCCGTCCGAAATGGTGAAACAGTGTCGTACGACTTTTTGAAATGCGTGCACGGATTTGAAATGGAACGGTACCATGATGCACCACTCTCAAGCGATGGTAAATCGAAGACCAGCCACGGTAATCCCGTTTTACCGTAAAAATCCACGTGTCGAAAAAACGAAGGGTAAAAAACTTCCTAGACCCGATTGAGATTCGGATAGTCTTTTTTGGGCATTAAACAATCCATTGAAGTTCGTAAGCTGTTAGAGCCGTAGAACTCACTGAGGCCTTCGTTTTGACAGGTTATGGATCCCGTAACTATAAACGAGCCAGAAGTTATGGCCGTCCGAATAATCGATATCTACAGGGTGCAACATCCACGGTGCAAGGTGCAACATCCGTCCGAAATGGAGAAACAGTGTCGCACGACTTTTTGAAATGCGTGCATGGATTTGAAACGGAACGGTACCATGGTGCACCACTCTCCAGGCGATGGTAAATCGAAGACCAGCCACGGTAATTTCGTTTTACCTTAAAAATCCACGTGTCGAAAAAACGAAGGGTAAAAAACTTCCTAGACCCGATTGATATTAGGATAGTATTTTTTGGCCATTAAACAATCCATTGACGGCTGAAAGCTGTCAGAGCCGTAGAACTCACCGAGGCCTTCGTTTTGACAGGTTATGGCTCCCGTAGCTCTAAACTAGCCAGAAGTTATGGTCGTCCGAATAATTGATATCTACAGGGTGCAACATCCACGGTGTAAGGTGCAACATCCGTCCGAAATGGCGAAACAGCGTCGTACGACTTTTTGAAATGCATGTCTGGATTTGAAACGGAACGGTACCATGGTGCACCACTATCCAGCGATGGTAAATCGAAGACCAGCCACGGCAATCCCGTTTTACCGTAAAAATCCGCGTGTTGAAAAAACGAAGGGTAAAAAACTTCCGAGACCCGATTGAGATTCGTATAGTTTTTTTTGGGCATTATACAATCCATTGACGGCTGAAAGCTATCAGAGCCGTAGAACTCACTGAGGCCTTCGTTTTGACTGGTTATGGCTCCCGTAACTCTAAACGAGCCAGAAGTTATGGTCGTCCGAATAATCGATATATACAGGGCGCAACATCCACGGTGCAAGGTGCAACATCCGTCCGAAATGGCGAAACAGTGTCGTACGACTTTTTCAAATGCGTGCATGGATTTGAAATGGAACGGTACCCTGGTGCACCGCTCTCCAGCGATGGTAAATCGAAGACAAGCCACGGTAATCCCGTTTTACCGTAAAAATCCACGTGTCGAAAAAACGAAGAGTAAAAAACTACCTAGACCAGATTGAGATTCGGATAGTCTTTTTTGGGCATTAAACAATCCATTGATGGTTGAAAGCTGTCAGCGCTGTAGAACTCATCGAGTTCTTCGTTTGGACAGGTTATGGCTCCCGTAAATCTAAACGAGCCAGAAGTTATGGTCGTCCGAGTAATCGATATCTACAGGGTGCAACATCCACGGCGCAAGGTGCAACATCCGTCCGAAAATGGCGAAACAGTGTTGTACGACTTTTTGAAATGCGTGCATGGATTTGAAACGGAACGGTAGCATGGTGCACCACTCTCCAGCGATGGTAAATCGAAGACCAGCCATGGTAATCCAGGTTTACCGTAAAAATCCACGTGTCGAAAAAATGAAGGGTACAAAACTTCCGAGACCGGATTGAGATTCGGATAGTCTTTTTTGGGCATTATACAATGCGTTGACGGCTGAAAGCTGTCAAAGACGTAGAACTCACTGAGGCCTTCGTTTTGACTGATTATGGCTCCCTTGACTCTAAAAGAGCCAGAAGTTATGGCCGTCCGAATAATCGATATCTACAGGGTGCAACATCCACTGTGCAAGGTGCAACATCCGTCCGAAACGGCGAAACAGTATCGTACAACCTTTTGAAATACGTGCATGGATTTGAAATGGAATGGTACCATGGTGCACCACTCTCCAACGATGGTAAATCGAAGACCAGCCACGGTAATCCCGTTTTACCGCAAAAATCCACGTGTTGAAAAAACGATGGGTAAAAAACTTTCTAGACCCGATTGAGATTCGGATAATCTTTTTTAGGCATTAAACAATCCATTGACGGCTGAAAGCTGTCAGAGCCGTAGAACCCACTGAGGCCTTCGTTTTGACAGGTTATGGCTCCCGTAAGTCTAAACGAGCCAGAAGTTATGGCCATCCGAATAATCGATGTATACAGGGTGCAACATCCACGGTGCAAGGTGCAACATCCGTCCGAAATGGCAAAACAGTGTCGTACGACTTTTTCAAATGCGTGCATGGATTTGAAATGGAATGGTACCATGGTGCACCACTCTCCAGCGATGGTAAATCTACGACCAGCCACGGTAATCCCGTTTTACCGTAAAAATCCACGTGTCGAAAAAACGAAGGGTAAAAAAGTACCTAGACCAGATTGAGATTCGGATAGTCTTTTTTGGGCATTAAACAATCCATTGATGGTTGAAAGCTGTCAGAGCTGTAGTACTCACCGAGTTCTTCGTTTGGAAAGGTTATGGCTCCCGTAAATCTAAACGAGCCAGATGTTATGGCCGTCCGAATAATCGATATCTACAGGGTGCAACATCCACGGTGCAAGGTGCAACATCCGTCCGAAATGGCGAAACAGTGTCGTACGACTTTTTGAAATGCGTGCATAGATTTGAAACGAAACGGTACCATGGTGCACCTCTCTCCACCGATGGTAAATCGAAGACCAGCCACGGTAATCCAGTTTTACTGTAAAAATCCACGTGTCTAAAAAACGAAGGGTAAAAAACATCCGAGACCCGATTGAGATTCGGATAGTCCTTTTTGGGCATTATAAAATCCATTGACTGCTGAAAGCCGTTAGAGCCGTAGAACTCACTAAGGCCTTCGTTTTGACTGGTTATGGCTCCCTTCACTCTAAACGAGCCAGAAGTTATGGCCGTCCGAATAATCGATATCTACAGTGTGCAACATCCACGGTGCAAGGTGCAACATCCGTCCGAAATGGTGAAACAGTGTCGTACGACTTTTTGAAATGCGTGCATGGATTTGAAACGGAACGGTACCATGGTGCACCACTCTCAAGCGATGGTAAATCGAAGACCAGCCACGGTAATCCCGTTTTACCGTAAAAATCCACGTGTCGAAAAAACGAAGGGTAGAAAACTTCCTAGACCCGATTGTGATTCGGTAGTCTTTTTTGGGCATTAAACAATCCATTAACGTTCGAAAGCTGTTAGAGCCATAGAACTCATTGAGGCCTTCGTTTTGACAGGTTATGGCTCCCGCAACTCTAAACGAGCCAGAAGTTATGGCCGTCCGAATAATCGATATCTACAGGGTGCAACATCCACGGTGCAAGGTGCAACATCCGTCCGAAATGGAGAAACAGTGTCGTACGACTTTTTGAAATGCGTGCATGGATTTGAAACGGAACGGTACCATGGTGCACCACTCTCCAGGCGATGGTAAATCGAAGACTAGCCATGGTAATCCCGTTTTACCGTAAAAATCCACGTGTCGAAAAAACGAAGAATAAAAAACTTCCAAGACCCGATCGAGATTCGGATAGTCTTTTTTGGGCATTATACAATCCATTGACGGCTGAAAGCTGTCAGAGCCGTAGAACTCACTGATGCCTTCGTTTTGACTGGTTATGGCTCCCTTAACTCTAAACGAGCCAGAAGTTATGACCGTCCGAATAACCGATATCTACAGGGTGCGACATCCATGGTCTAAGGTGCAACATCCGTCCGAAATGGCGAAACATCGTCGTACGACTTTTTGAAATGCATGCCTGGATTTGAAACGGAACGGTACAATGGTGCACCACTCTCCAGCGATGGTAAATCGAAGACCAGCCACGGTAATCCCATTTTACCGTAAAAATCCGCGTGTCGAAAAAACGAAGGGTAAAAAACTTCCGAGACCCGATTGAGATTCAGATGGTCTTTTTTGGGCATTATACAATCCATTGACTGCTGAAAGCTATCAGAGCCGTAGAACTCACTGAGGCCGTCGTTTTGACTGGTTATGGCTCCCGTAACTCTAAATGAGCCAGAAGTTATGGCCGTCCGAATAATCGATATCTACAGGGTGCAACATCCACAGTGCAAGGTGCAACATCCGTCCGAAATGGCGAAACAGTGTCGTACGACTTTTTGAAACGCGTGCATGGATTTGAAACGGAACGGTACCATGGTTCACCACTCTCCAGCGATGGTAAATCGAAGACCAGCCACGGTAATCCCGTTTTACCGTAAAAATCCACGTGTCGAAAAAACGAAGGGTAAAAAACTTACTAGACCCGATTGAGATTCGGATCGTCATTTTTGGGCATTAAACAATCCATTAACGGCTGAAAGCATTCAGATCCGAAGAACTCACTGGGGCCTTCGTTTTGATAGGTTATGGCTCCCGTAACTCCAAACGAACCAGAAGTTATGGATGTCCGAATAATCGATATCTACAGGGTGCAACATCCACGGTGCAAGGTGAAACATCCGTCCGAAATGGCGAAACAGTGTCGTACGACTTTTTGAAATGCGTGCATGGATTTGAAATGGAACGGTACCACGGTGCACCACTCTCCAGCGATGGTAAATCGAAGACCAGCCACGGTAATTCCGTTTTACCGTAAAAATCCACGTGTCGAAAAAACGAAGCGTAAAAAACTTCTTAGACCCGATTGAGATTAGGATAGTATTTTTTGGCCATTAAACAATCCATTGACGGCTGAAAGCTGTTAGAGCCGTAGAACTCACTGAAGCCTTCGTTTTGATAGGTTATGGCTCCCTCAGCTCTAAACTAGCCAGAAGTTATGGCTGTCCGAATAATTGATATCTACAGGGTGCAACATCCGTCCGAAATGGCGAAACAGTGTCGCACGACTTTTTGAAATGCGTGCATAGATTTGAAACGGAACGGTACCATGGTGCACCACTCTCAAGCGATGGTAAATCGAAGACCAGCCACGGTAATCCCGTTTTACCGTAAAAATCCACATGTCAAAAAAACGAAGGGTAAAAAACTTCCTAGACCCGATTGAGATTCGGATTGTCTTTTTGGGCATTAAACAATCCATTGTCGGCTGAAAGCAGTCAGAACCGTAGAACTCACTGAGGCCTTCGTTTTGACAGGTTATGGCTCCCGTAACTCTAAACGAGCCAGAAGTTATCGCTGTCCGAATAATCGATATCTACAGGGTGCAACATCCACGGTGCAAGGTGCAACATCCGTCCGAAATGGCAAAACAGCGTCGTACAACTTTTTGAAACGCGTGCATAGATTTGAAACGGAACGGTACTATGGGGCACCACTCTCCAGCGATGGTAAATCGAAGACCAGCCACGGTAATCCAGTTTTACCTGAAAAATCCACGTGTCGAAAAAACGAAAGGTAAAAAACTTCCGTGACCCGATTGAGATTCGGATAGTCTTTTTTGGGCATTATACAATCCATTGATGGCTAAAAGCTGTCAGAGCCGTAGAACTCACTGAGGCCTTCGTTTTGACTGGTTATGGCTCCCTTAACTCTAAATGAGCCAGAAGTTATGGCCGTCCGAATAATCGATAACTACATGGTGCAACATCCACGGTGCAAGGTTCGACATCCGTCCGAAATGGCGAAACAGTGTCGTACGACTTTTTGAAATGCGTGCATGGATTTGAAATGGAACGGTACCATGGTGCACCACTCTCCAGCGATGGTAAATCGAAGACCAGCCACGGTAATCCCATTTTACCGTAAAAATCCACGTGTCGAAAAAACGAAGGGTAAAAACTTCCTAGACCTGATTGAGATTCGGATAGTCTTTTTTGGGCATTAAACAATCCATTGACGGCTGAAAGCTGTAAGAGCTGTAGAACTCACTGAGGCCTTCGTTTTAACAGGTTATGGCTCCCGTAACTCTGAACAAGCCAGAAGTTACAGCCCTCCGAATAATCGATATCTACATGGTGCAACATCCACGGTGCAAGGTGCAACATCCGTCCAAAATGGCGAAACAGTGTCGCACGACTTTTTGAAATGTGTGCATGGATTTGAAACGAAACGGTACCATGGTGCACCACTCTCCAGCGATGGTAAATCGAAGACCAGCCACGGTAATCCCGTTTTACCGTAAAAATCCACTTGTCGAAAAAATGTAGGGTAAAAAACTTCCGTGACCGGATTGAGATTCGGATAGTCTTTTTTGGGCATTATACAATCTATTGACGGCTGAAAGCTGTCAGAGCCGTAGAACTCACTGAGGCCTTCGTTTTGACAGGTTATGGCTCCCTTAACTCTAAACGAACCAGAAGTTATGGCCGTCCGAATAATCGATATCTACAGGGTGCAACATCCACGGTGCAAGGTGCTACATCCGTCCGAAATGGCGAAACAGCGTCGTACGACTTTTTGAAATGCGTGCATAGATTTGAAACGGAACGGTACCATGGGGCACCACACTCCAGCGATGGTAAATCGAAGACCAGCCACGGTAATCCAGTTTTACCAGAAAAATCCACGTGTCGAAAAAACGAAGGGTAAAAAAATTCCGAGACCCGATTGAGATTCGGATAGTCTTTTTTGGGCATTATACAATCCATTGACGGCTGAAAGCTGTCAGAGCCGTAGAACTCACTGAGGCCTTCATTTTGACTTGTTATGGCTCCCTTAACTCTAAACGAGCCAGAAGTTATGGCCGTCCGAATAATCGATAACTACATGGTGCAACATCCACGGTGCATGGTGCAACATCCGTCCGAAATGGCGAAACAATGTCGTACGACGTTTTGAAATGCGTGCATGGATTTGAAATGGAGCGGTACCATGGTGCACCACTCTCCAGCGATGGTAAATCGAAGACCAGCCACGGTAATCCCATTTTACCGTAAAAATCCACATGTCGAAAAAACGAAGGGTAAAAAACTTCCTAGACCCGATTGAGATTCGGATAGTCTTTTTTGGGCATTAAACAATCCATTGACGGCTGAAAGCTGTAAGAGCTGTAGAACTCACTGAGGCCTTCGTTTTGACAGGTTATGGCTCCCGTAACTCTGAACAAGCCAGAAGTTACGGCCCTCCGAATAATCGATATCTACATGGTGCAACATCCACGGTGCAAGGTGCAACATCCGTCCAAAATGGCGAAACAGTGTCGTACGACTTTTTGAAATGTGTGCATGGATTTGAAACGGAACGGTACCATAGTACACCACTCTCCAACGATGGTAAATCGAAGACCAGCCACGGTAATCCCGATTTACCGTAAAAATCCACTTGTCGAAAAAACGAAGGGTAAAAAACTTCCGTGACCGGATTGAGATTCGGATAGTCTTTTTTGGGCATTACACAATCTATTGACGGTGAAAGCTGTCAGAGCCGTAGAACTCACTTAGGCCTTCGTTTTGACAGGTTATGGCTCCCTTAACTCTAAACGAGCCAGAAGTTATGGCCGTCCGAATAATCGATATCTACAGGGTGCAACATCCACGGTGCAAGGTGCAACATCCGTCTGAAATGGCGAAACAGCGTCGTACGAATTTTTGAAATGCGTGCATAGAATTGAAACGGAACGGTACCATGGGGCACCACTATCCAGCGATGGTAAATCGAAGACCAGCCACGGTAATCCAGTTTTACCAGAAAAATCCACGTGTCTGAAAAACGAAAGGTAAAAAACTTCCGAGACCCGATTGAGATTCGGATAGTCTTTTTTGGGAATTATACAATCCATAGACGGCTGAAAGCTGTCAAAGCCGTAGAACTCACTGAGGCCTTCGTTTTGACTAGTTATGGCTCCCTTAACTCTAATCGAGCCAGAAGTTATGGCCGTCCGAATAATCGATATCTGCAGGGTGCAACATACACGGTGCAAGGTGCAACATCCGTCCGAAATGGCGAAACAGCGTCGTACGACTTTTTGAAATGCATGCATGGATTTGAAACGAAACGGTACCATGTTGCACCACTATCCAGCGATGGTAAATTGAAGACCAGCCACGGTAATCCTGTTTTACCGTAAAAATCCACGTGTCGAAAAAACGAAGGTACAAAACTTCCGAGACCCGATTGAGATTCGGATAGTCTTTTTTGGGCATTATACAATCCATTGACGGCTGAAAGCTATCAGAGCCGTAGAACTCACCGAGTCCTTCGTTTTGACTGGTTATGGCTCCCGTAACTCTAAACGAGCCAGAAGTTATGGCCGTCCGAATAATCGATATCTACAGGGTGCAACATCCACAGTGCAAGGTGCAACATCCGTCCAAAATGGCGAAACAGTGTCGTACGACTTTTTGAAATGCGTGCATAGATTTGAAACGGAACGGTACCATGGGGCACCACTCTCCAGCGATGGTAAATCGAAGACCAGCCACAGTAATTCCATTTTACCGTAAAAATCCACATGTCGAAAAAACGAAGGGTAAAAAAATTCCTAGACCCGATTGAGATTCGGATAGTCTTTTTGGGCATTAAACAATCCATTGTCGACTGAAAGCAGTCAGAGCCGTAGAACTCACTGAGGCCTTCGTTTTGACAGGTTATGGCTCCCGTAACTCTAAACGAGCCAGAAGTTATGGCCGTCCGAATAATCGATATCTACAGGGTGCAACATCCACGGTGCAAGGTGCAACATCCGTCCGAAATGGCGAAACAGCGTCGTACGACTTTTTGAAATGCGTGCATAGATTTGAAACGGAACGGTACCATGGGGCACCACTCTCCAGCGATGGTAAATCGAAGACCAGCCACGGTAATCCAGTTTTACCAGAAAAATCCACGTGCCGAAAAAACGAAAGGTAAAAAACTTCCGAGACCCGATTGAGATTCGGATAGTCTTTTATGGGCATTATACTATCCATTGATGGTTAAAGCTGTCGGAGCCGTAGAAATCACTGAGGCCTTATTTTTGAATGGTTTTGGCTCCCTTAACTCTAAACGAGCCAGAAGTTATGGCTGTCCGAATAATCGATAACTACATGGTGCAACATCCACGGTGCAAGGTGCAACATCCGTCCGAAATGGCGAAACAGTGTCGTACGACAATGCGTGCATGGATTTGAAATGGAACGGTACCATGGTGCACCACTTTCTAGCGATGGTAATCGAGGACCTGCCACGGTAATCCCATTTTACCGTAAAAATCCACGTGTCGAGAAAACGAAGGGTAAAAAACTTCCTAGACCCGGTTGAGATTCGGGTAGTCTTTTTTGGGCATTAAACAATCCATTGATGGCTGAAAGCTGTCAGAGCTGTAGAACTCACTGAGGCCTTCGTTTTGATAGGTTATGGCTCCCATAACTCTAAACAAGCCAGAAGTTACGGCCCTCCAAATAATCGATATCTACAGGGTGCAACATTCGCGGTGCAAGGTGCAACATCCGTCCAAAATGGCGAAACAGTGTCGTACGACTTTTAAAATGTGTGCATGGATTTGAAACGGAACGGTGCCATGGTGCACCGCTCTCCAGCGATGGTAAATCGAAGACCAGCCATGGTAATCCCGTTTTACCGTAAAAATCCACTTGTCGAAAAAACGAAGGGTAAAAAACTTCCGAGACCGGATTGAGATTCGGATAGTCTTTTTTGGGCATTATACAATCCACTGACGGCTGAAAGCGGTCAGAGCCGTAGAACTCACTGAGGCCTTCGTTTTGACAGGTTATGGCTCCCTTAACTCTAAACGAGCCAGAAGTTATGGCCGTCCGAATAATCGATACCTACAGGGTGCAACATCCACGGTGCAAGGTGCAACATCCGTCCGAAATGGCGAAACAGCGTCGTACGACTTTTTGAAATGCGTGCTGTTTGCGCCAAAATTGGTGACAAACACCCAATATCACGAAAACACCAGTTTGCGTATTCAACTTGATAATAATCAACACATAACTCAGTAACAATCAATATAGAATTCAGCTCTAGGTAAATAAATCACAGTAATTCACAAACGACAATCACAAACACATGATTTATAGTGGTTCGGCGTTCGTGCCTACGTCCACTTTGAAGGATTTCTCTTTATTACTTTGCTCGATTCAATCGATTACAGCGGATTACAATTGATAATAGCTTTGAAATCTAAATACAACAGTGATTCTGATGAATGGATTTGAATCCAGCAGAGTCTCAGCGTTCAATGGCAGAAGTTCTCGGAAGCTCCCTTTTCTGATGGCTTCAGGGTGCTATTTATAGGCGTTGGAGGCCCAGATCTGGCTGAAACTTCGGGAGACCTCTTCTGGCACGTGAGTGGGCCCACGCGACCGACCCCACCAAGTTTCGTCTCGATCTGACATCGATTCGAAGTCATTTCGAACCCATCAAGAAATGGTCCAATCGAGCTGAAACTTGGCAGGAACAATCTTTACCTTGTATGGAAGCTACTGTGAAAATTTGGTAGCATTTGGATGTGTGGTTGAGGAGATATGATCGGTTCGAAATAGTGTTGCTCGGTTGGTTGTAGAGTTCGTATCGATCAATTCGAAACCATGCCTTCGAACCCATGGACACACGTGATTCTGCAGTGACGTGGCGCGTGCTCTTCGAATCGATCCTTTTTTGTCTCCGAGTTGACCGCTTCGCACCCATGGATTTCGCCTCGTTCGTATCGTGGGGCGACACGTCATCCAAGTTAGCTGACTTGGTGGGTACGAACAAGTGAATGTCCCTGGGTTCGAATGCGATCGTTTCGAACTAAGGTGTACTCGTGGGTTCGAACTCGATCGATTCGAACAGGATCGATTCGAAGCGGCTTGGATTCGAAGCTGGTGGGCTTGAATGGATTCGAAGGTGATGGTTTCGAATGTAATGGAGTCGAAGCAAAGGTTTAGTTCATGGATTCGAGGGTGAGGCCATGGATTGGTTCGAGGCAAGGCCATCTGGGGGGTTGCTTGATGGAGTCGAAGCAAGGGCATATCCCATGGATTCGAAGTAACGGCAACTCCATGGATACGAACTCTATAACCTGGAGGGATTCGAAGAGAGGACATCATGATGGATTCGAACATCGCTTCTTCTTATGGATTCGAACATGATGGACTCGAAACTGATGGGTTCGAGTGTGGCGTGGCAGTGCTTATCGGTTCGAACACGGAGCTTGTTTGGATGGGTTCGAACTCGATGGTTTCGAACAAGTGAAGGGGGAGGGGTTCGAACTAAGCAATGTCCATCCTCCTTAACTTGAATCCATCATCACTTGAGCATACGACCTCGGATTGACTTGAAATTTGAAATACCGACTTCCATGATCTTTCTTGTCGTGTCTTATCAATTGTGGCCTGATCCGGACTTGGACAAAATTCATCGATATCCATAGCAAAGTGAAGTATAACCAATCTCTGAGACGAACTGTCTTTCGTTTTCGACCAATCTTTTGGTATCACGGCTTTTCCAAAAAGCGGGATAACATTTTGCCCTCCAAAACATGCCTTGCGGTAGGAAGGTGTGTTTTGTAATGCTTTGAGTTGGATGTTCTTATCCTGTCATCGACCTGTAAAGAATTTGACAGTTTCATATGGCCTCAAATGACGATCGTTCGGGATCAAGCCATTTGGGATGAAGCGCGGCCGTTCATGGTCGAGCGCTTAACTTCAAATGACGATCGTTCGTGATCGAGTCATTCGAGGTGAAGTGTGACCGTGCGCGGTCGAGCGTATAAATCCATGCATCGATCGTTCGGGATCATATGCTGTTTGAGGTGAATTGGGACCGTTCGCGGTCCGTGCCGTTCGCGGCATAGGATGGGATAGGACCGTTGGCGGTCGATGCCGTTCGCGGAAAATGATGAGAATAGGACCGTTCGCGGTCGATGCTATTTATGGCAAAGGATTGAATGGGACCGTTCGCGGTCGATGCCGTTCGCGGCAATTGATGATCGTTCGCGACCAAGTGCCGTTCAAGCCGAATGGTGACCGTTCGAGGTCGGATTTTATAATTAGTGAATCATGACCGTTCGCGGTCGGTGCCGTTCAAGGCAGAGAGTGATCGTTCGTGATCGTGTGCCGTTCGAGGCGGATTTGTGACCGTTCGCGGTCGGGTGTTGGAGCTCAAGTGACGACCGTTCGCGATCAAGCCATTTGAGGCATGGTGAGTTGTGACTATTCGAAGTCGAGTGCCGTTCGAGGCGAATTGTGTGCCCGGGAGGGCTTGATGTTATCGATGTCAGGGTCACGTTCGGGTGAGATCCTGGATCGTTTGTCAGGGCGGTTCATCGCCATCTCAGAGCATGCCTAAGGATCGTTCGCGACCCCGTACATGTGTAAGTAGCTTAGCCATTCCAGAGTTATCAGAATCAAATATCTATTACACGGATGACTTTCAAAAACAATGTCGAAACAAACATAGTCTAAATGTTCAAATTGAAATGACATGAAAGCAAAGCATGGATGTCGAAGTGTAAGTTCCCACTACGAAACGGTCAATGATCATCCAGAGCATGCCTGGAGATCGTTCGCGATCTCGCACATGTGTAAATGATTTGATTGCGTTAGTGGAAGCTTACAACTTGTTCATCGTTATTTTACTCAATTGATAACCAAACGGTGCCTCGGTTCAGGATCGCCCCTAGCTGATGTGGACGGTGGTCGTTCTGGTTCCGCCACAGGAGCTCGCCTCCTTACATATTGAAGGAGCATACCGTTCCTGATATGCCCTTCCACCTCGTCCTTCAGGTGCCTACAATCATTAGTGTTATGACCATTTAATTCATGGAATGCACAGAACTTATCTGATTTCCTTTCGTCAGAGGTAGGGTCCCTTCGCATCGGCCTTCGATACGGAATCTGCTCTTTGGTATTCTGATAAATTCGTTCCAGGCTCTCGTTCAGCTCAGTGTAGGTGGTGAATCGCGGCTCCCTCCGTTGCCGCTTTGATCTGTCTCCGTTATTCTCAATCCTTCTTTTACCTTTATCCTTGTCCGAGTCCCTTCTAGGGGGCTTCTCATCTTTGAGTGCATAAACTTCTATCCCATCTCCTTCTTCTCTTTCTGCATTCGCATCCTCTAATCGTAAAAACTTTTCCGCCTCGTGGTAGAATTCTCCCAGATCTACGGGTGGATCCTTAGTCAATGAATTTTTGAATTCCGTTCCGTCTGCTATTCCGGACACAGCCGCCATCATAACCATGGATGGATCCGGTCTATCCACCGAAGCTGCCGCCGCATTGAACCGTGTCAGGAAACTTCTCAATGTTTCTCCAGCCTTCTGTTTTAAAGTTGCTAACGTCATCACATTCTTGGGTCTTGTAATGTGAACCTTGAATTGCCTCATAAATCTCTCAGTTAAATCATTCCATGTTCCAATGGATCCGCTATCCAATTGCCTGAACCATAACGCCGCAATATCCGCCAAGTACAGTGGAAAGCACCGGGCCATAACCTCCTCTAATGCCCCCAGCACTTCCATATGCCTCATATATTTTGTCAGATGGACCGTGGGGTCCGTTCTCCCGTCATACATATCCAACGATGGTAATTTGAAATCTGGTGGGTTTCTAGCTCGTCTGATTGCCGGAGTGAAAGGACTCCTATTAACATCCTCTAGGTCTTTGTTCACCAAACCGCCTCTCATTGCTCGCCTAACCATTTCTGCCAACTTGTCGGTGTCTCCAAGATGTAACCTTCGTTCGTTACTTTCATCCTGCCCCCCGAGTTCACGAGGGAACTCTGAAATCTGCCCCCTTGACTGAGCGTTCATTCCTCTGCTATCTCCAGGTTGCGCAGATACTCCTCTTTCTCCCTCCGAAATTGGACCAACGTTCTCCATGGGTGTGCCCCCTAATCCGGGTGCGACGCCGGATGGTCCTGCTTCATTTTGGACTCCATTGGCTCCTCTATTCTGTGCTCCAAGCTGTCCTATCTGTTGAAATAAACTCTGGATCAACTCCTCTTGCTTCTTCATCATCGTCTCCATCTCGTCCCTAGTGATGTAGATCGATGGCTGATTCGCTCCTGAGGAAGCCTCCTGACTCCCCTGCTGTTCACTCCTCTCTGGCCTTGGCCTTCTACTCGATTGTCTCGTCATAATTTCTCAAATCTAAACTTTCAAACCTTCTCCGAATCAGTTATCAACTAGTCGAACTCCTGAGTTCAAACTTCTCAGTGAATGCACCAAAATGTTTGCGCCAAAATTGGTCACAAACACCCAATATCACGAAAACACCCGTTTGCGTATTCAACTTGATAATAATCAACACATAACTCAGTAACAATCTATATAGAATTCAGCTCTAGGTAAATAAATCACAGTAATTCACAAACGACAATCACAAACACAGGATTTATAGTGGTTCGGCGTTCGTGCCTACGTCCACTTTGAAGGATTTCTCTTTATTACTTTGCTCGATTCAATCGATTACAGCGGATTACAATTGATAATAGCTTTGAAATCTGAATACAATAGTGATTCTGATGAATGGATTTGAATCCAGCAGAGTCTCAGCGTTCAATGGCAGAAGTTCTCGGAAGCTCCCTTTTCTGAAGGCTTCAGGGTGCTATTTATAGGCGTTGGAGGCCCAGATCTGGCTGAAACTTCGGGAGACCTCTTCTGGCACGTGAGTGGGCCCACGCGACCGACCCCACCAAGTTTCGTCTCGATCTGACATCGATTCTAAGTCATTTCGAACCCATCAAGAAATGGTCCAATCGAGCTGAAACTTGGCAGGAACAATCTTTACCTTGTATGGAAGCTACTGTGAAAATTTGGTTGCATTTGGATGTGTGGTTGAGGAGATATGATCGGTTCGAAATAGTGTTGCTCGGTTGGCTGTAGAGTTCGAATCGATCAATTCGAAACCATGCCTTCGAACCCATGGACACACGTGATTCTGCAGTGACGTGGCGCATGCTCTTCGAATCGATCCTTTTTTGTCTCCGAGTTGACCGCTTCGCACCCATGGATTTCGCCTCGTTCGTACCGTGGGGCGACACGTCATCCAAGTTAGCCGACTTGGTGGGTACGAACAAGTGAATGTCCCTGGGTTCGAATGCGATCGTTTCGAACTAAGGTGTACTCGTGGGTTCGAACTCGATCGATTCGAACAGGATCGATTTGAAGCGGCTTGGATTCGAAGCTGGTGGGCTTGAATGGATTCGAAGGTGATGGTTTCGAATGTAATGGAGTCGAAGCAAAGGTTTAGTTCATGGATTCGAGGGTGAGGCCATGGATTGGTTCGAGGCAAGGCCATCTGGGGGGTTGCTTGATGGAGTCGAAGCAAGGGCATATCCCATGGATTCGAAGTAACGGCAACTCCATGGATACGAACTCTATAACCTGGAGGGATTCGAAGAGAGGACATCATGATGGATTCGAACATCGCTTCTTCTTATGGATTCGAACATGATGGACTCAAAACTGATGGGTTCGAGTGTGGCGTGGAAGTGCTTATCGGTTCGAACACGGAGCTTGTTTGGATGGGTTCGAACTCGATGGTTTCGAACAAGTGAAGGGGGAGGGGTTCGAACTAAGCAATGTCCATCCTCCTTAACTTGAATCCATCATAACTTGAGCATACGACTTCGGATTGACTTGAAATTTGAAATACCGACTTCCATGATCTTTCTTGTCGTGTCTTATCAATTGTGGCCTGATCCGGACTTGGACAAAATTCATCGATATCCATAGCAAAGTGAAGTATAACCAACCTCTGAGACGAACTGTCTTTCGTTTTCGACCAATCTTTTGGTATCACGGCTTTTCCAAAAAGCGGGGTAACACGTGCATAGATTTGAAACGGAACGGTACCATGGGGCACCACTCTCCAGCGATGGTAAATCGAAGACCAGCCACGGTAATCCAGTTTTACCAGAAAAATCCACGTGTCGAAAAAACGAAAGGTAAAAAACTTTCGAGACCCGATTGAGATTCGGATAGTCTTTTTTGGGTATTATACAATCCATTGATGGCTGAAAGCTATCAGAGCCGTAGAACTCAATGAGGCCTTCGTTTTGACTGGTTATGGCTCCCTTAACTCTAAACGAGGCAGAAGTTATGGTCGTCCGAATAATCGATAACTACATGGTGCAACATCCACGGTGCAAGGTGCATCATCCGTCCGAAATGGCGAAACAGTGTCGTACGACTTTTTGAAACGCATGCATGGATTTGAAATGGAACGGTACCATGGTGCACCACTCTCCAGCGATGGTAAATCGAAGACCAGCCATGGTAATCCCATTTTACCGTAAAAATCCACGTGTCGAAAAAACGAAGGGTAAAAAACATCCTAGACCCGATTGTGATTCGGATAGTCTTTTTTGGGCATTAAACAATTCATTAACGGATGAGAGCTGTCAAAGCTGTAGAACTCACTGAGGCCTTCGTTTTGACAGGTTATGGCTCCCGTAACTCTAAACAAACCAGAAGTTACGGCCCTCTGAATAATCGATATCTACAGGGTGCAACATCCACGGTGCAAGGTGCAACATCCGTCCAAAATGGCGAAACAGTGTCGTACGACTTTTTGAAATGTGTGCACGGATTTGAAACGGAACGGTACCATGGTGCACCACTCTCCAGCGATGGTAAATCGAAGACCAGCCACGGTAATCCCGTTTTGCCGTAAAAATCCGCGTGTCGAAAAAACGAAGGGTAAAAAACTTCCGAGACCGGATTGAGACTCGGATAGTCTTTTTTGGGCACTATACAATCCATTGACGGTTGAAAGCTGTCAGAGCTGTAGAACTCACTGAGGCCTTCGTTTTGACTGGTTATGGCTCCCTTAACTCTAAACGGGCCAGAAGTTATGGCCGTCCGAATAATCGATATCTACAGGGTGCAACATCCACGGTGCAAGGTGCAACATCCGTCCGAAATGTCGAAACAGCGTCGTACGACTTTTTGAAATGCGTGCATGGATTTGAAACGGAACGGTACCATGGTGCACCACTCTCCAGCGATGGTAAATCGAAGACCAGCCACGGTAATCCCGTTTTACCGTAAAAATCCACATGTCAATAAAACGAAGGGTAAAAACTTCCGAGACCCGATTGAGATTCAGATTGTCTTTATTGGGCATTATACAATCCATTGACGGCTGAAAGCTATCAGAGCCGTAGAACTCATTGAGACCTTCATTTTGATTAGTTATGGATCCCGTACCTCTAATCGAGCCAAAAGTTATGGCCGTCCGAATAATCGATATCTACAGGGTGCAACATACACGGTGCAAGGTGCAACATCCGTCCGAAATGGCGAAACAGCGTCGTACGACTTTTTGAAATGCGTGCATGGACTTGAAACGAAATGGTACCATGGTGCACCACTATCCAGCGATGGTAAATCGAAGACCAGCCACGGTAATCTAGTTTTACCGTAAAAATCCACGTGTCGAAAAAACGAAGGGTAAAAAACTTCCGAACCCGATTGAGATTCGGATAGTCTTTTTTGGGTATTATACAATCCATCGACGGCTGAAAGCTATCAGAGCCGTACAACTCACTGAGGCCTTCGTTTGGACTGGTTATTGCTCCCGTAACTCTAAACGAGCCAGAAATTATGGCCGTCCGAATAATCGATATCTACAGGGTGCAACATTCATGGTGCAAGGTGCAACATCCGTCCGAAATATCGAAACATTGTCGTACGACTTTTTGAAATGCGAGCATGGATTTAAAACGGAACGGTACCATGGTGCACCACTCTCCTGCGATGGTAAATCGAAGACCAGCCACGGTAATCCCGTTTTCCCGTAAAAATTCATGTGTCGAAAAAACGAAGGGTAAAAAACTTCCTAGACCCGATTGAGATTCGGATAGTCTTTTTGGGGCATTAAACAATCCATTGATGGTCATAAGCTATTAGAGCTGTAGAACTCACTGAGGCCTTCGTTTTGACAGGTTATGGCTCCCGTAACTCTAAACGAGCCAGAAGTTATAGCCGTCCGAATAATCGATATCTACAGGGTGCAACATCCACGGTGCAAGGTGCAACATCCGTCCGAAATGGCGAAACAGTGTCGTACGACTTTTTGAAATGCGTGCATGGATTTGAAATGGAATGGTACCATGGTGCACCACTCTCCAACGATGGTAAATCGAAGACCAACCATGCTAATCCAGTTTTATCGTAAAAATCCACGTGTGGAAAAAACGAAGGGTATAAAATTTCCTAGACCCGATTGAGATTCAGATAGTCATTTTTGGGTATTAAACAATCCATTGATGGCCAAAATCATTCAGAGCCGTAGAACTCACTAAGGCCTTCTTTTTGACAGGTTATGGCTATCGTAACACTAAACGAGCCAGAAGTTATGGCCGTCCGAATAATCGATATCTACAGGGTGCAACATCCACGGTGCAAGGTGCAACATCCGTCCGAAATGGCGAAACAATGTCGTACGACTTTTTGAAACGCGTGCATAGATTTGAAACGGAACTGTACCATGGGGCACCATTCTCCAGCGATGGTAAATCGAAGACCAGCCACGACAATCCCGTTTTACCGTAAAAATCCACGTGTCGAAAAAACGAAGGGTAAAAAACGTCCGAGACCCGATTGAGATTCGAATAGTCTTTTTTGGGCATTATACAATCCATTTACGGCCGAACGCTGTCAGAGCCGTAGAACTCACTGAGTCCTTCGTTTTGATAGATTATGGCTCCCGTAACTCTAAACGAGCCATAAGTTATGGCCGTCCGAATAATCGATATCTAGAGGGCGCAACATCCATGGTGCAAAGTGCAACATCCGTCCGAAATGGAGAAATAGTGTCGTACGACTTTTTTTAATGCGTGCATAGATTTGAAATCGAATGGTACCATGGTGCACCACTCTCCAGCGATGGCAAATCGAAGACCAGCCAAGGTAATCCCGTTTTACCGTAAAAAACCACGTGTCGAAAAAACGAAGGGTAAAAAACTACCTAGACCAGATTGCGATTCGGATAGTCTTTTTTGGGCATTAAACAATCCATTGACGGCTGAAAGCTGTCAGAGCCGTAGAACTCATCGAGTCCTTCGTTTTGACAGGTTATGGCTTCCGTAACTCTAAACGAGCCAGAAGTTATGGCCGTCCTAATAATCGGTATCTACAGGGTGCAACATCCACAGTGCAAGGTGCAACATCCATCCGAAATGGCGAAACAGTGTCGTACGACTTTTAGACATGCGTGCATGGATTTGAAACGGAACAGTACCATGGTGCACCACTCTCTAGCGATGGAAAGTCGAAGACGGGCTAAGGTAATCCCGTTTTACCGTAAAAATCCACGTGTCGAAAAAACGAAGGGTAAAAAACTTACGAGACCCGATTGAGATTCGGGTTGTCCTTTTTGGGCATTAATCTATCCGTTGATGGTTAAAAGCTGTCAAAGACGTAGAACCCATCGAGGCCTTCGTTTTGACAGGTTATGGCTCCCGTAACTCTAAACGAGCCAGAAGTTATGGTCGTCCGTATAATCGATATCTACAAGGTGCAACATCCACGGTGCAAGGTGCAACATCCGTCCGAAATGGCGAAACAGTGCCGTACGACTTTTAGAAATGCGTGCATGGACTTGAAACGTTACAGTACCATGGTGCACCACTCTCCAGCGATGGTAAATCGAAGAGCAGCCACGGTAATCCTGTTTTACCGTAAAAATCCACGTGTCGAAAAAACGAAGGGTAAAAAACTTACGAGACCCGACTGAGATTCAGGTTGTCCTTTTTGGGCATTAATCTATCCGTTGACGGTTGAAAGCTGTCAAAGCCGTAGAACTCATCGAGGCCTTCGTTTTGACAGGTTATGGGTCTCATAACTCTAAACGAGCCAGAAGTTATGGCCGTCCGAATAATCGATATCTACAGTGTGCAACATCCATGGTGCAAGGTGCAACATCCGTCCGAAATGGAGAAACAGTGCCGTACGACTTTTTGAAATACGTGCATGGATTTGAAACGGAACAGTACCATGGTGCACCACTCTCCAGCGATGGGAAGTCGAAGACGGGCCACGGTAATCCCGTTTTACCGTAAAAATCCACGTGTCGAAAAAACGAAGGGTAAAAAACTTCCTAGACCCGATTGAGATTCGGATAGTATTTTTTTGGCATTAAACAATCCATTGACGGCTGAAGGCTGTCAGAGCCATAGAACTCACTGAGGCCTTCGTTTTGACAGGTTATGGCTCCCGTAACTCTAAACGAGCCAGAAGTTATGGCCGTCCGAATAATCGATATCAAAAGGGTGCAACATCCACGGTGCAAGGTGCAACATCCGTCCGAAATGGAGAAACAGTGTCGTACGACTTTTTGAAATGCATTCATAGATTTGAAACGGAACTGTACCATGGGGCACCATTCTCCGGCGATGGTAAATCGAAGACCAGCCACGACAATCCCGTTTTACCGTAAAAATCCACGTGTCGAAAAAACGAAGGGTAAAAAACGTCCGAGACCCGATTGAGATTCGAATAGTCTTTTTTGGGCATTATACAATCCATTTACGGCTGAACGCTGTCAGAGCCGTAGAACTCACTGAGTCCATCGTTTTGATAGATTATGGCTCCCGTAACTCTAAACGAGCCATAAGTTATGGCCGTCCGAATAATCGATATCTAGAGGGCGCAACATCCATGGTGCAAAGTGCAACATCCGTCCGAAATGGAGAAATAGTGTCGTACGACATTTTTTAATGCGTGCATAGATTTGAAATCGAATGGTACCATGGTGCACCACTCTCCAGCGATGGCAAATCGAAGACCAGCCAAGGTAATCCCGTTTTACCGTAAAAAACCACATGTCGAAAAAACGAAGGGTAAAAAACTACCTAGACCAGATTGCGATTCGGATAGACTTTTTTGGGCATTAAACAATCCATTGACGGCTGAAAGCTGTCAGAGCCGTAGAACTCATCGAGTCCTTCGTTTTGACAGGTTATGGCTTCCGTAACTCTAAACGAGCCAGAAGTTATGGCCGTCCGAATAATCGGTATATACAGGGTGCAACATCCACGGTGCAAGGTGCAACATCCATCCGAAATGGCGAAACAGTGTCGTACGACTTTTAGACATGCGTGCATGGATTTGAAACGGAACAGTACCATGGTGCACCACTCTCTAGCGATGGAAAGTCGAAGACGGGCCAAGGTAATCCCGTTTTACCGTAAAAATCCACGTGTCGAAAAAACGAAGGGTAAAAAACTTACGAGACCCGATTGAGATTCGGATTGTCCTTTTTGGGCATTAATCTATCCGTTGATGGTTAAAAGCTGTCAAAGACGTAGAACCCATCGAGGCCTTCGTTTTGACAGGTTATGGCTCCCGTAACTCTAAACGAGCCAGAAGTTATGGTCGTCCGTATAATCGATATCTACAAGTTGCAACATCCACGGTGCAAGGTGCAACATCCGTCCGAAATGGCGAAACAGTGTCGTACGACTTTTAGAAATGCGTGCATGGACTTGAAACGGAACAGTACCATGGTGCACCACTCTCCAGCGATGGTAAATCGAAGAGCAGCCACGGTAATCCTGTTTTACCGTAAAAATCCACGTGTCGAAAAAACGAAGGGTAAAAAACTTACGAGACCCGATTGAGATTCGAGTTGTCCTTTTTGGGCATTAATCTATCCGTTGACGGTTGAAAGCTGTCAAAGCCGTAGAACTCATCGAGGCCTTCGTTTTGACAGGTTATGGCTCTCGTAACTCTAAACGAGCCAGAAGTTATGGCCGTCCGAATAATCGATATCTACAGGGTGCAACATCCATGGTGCAAGGTGCAACATCCGTCCGAAATGGAGAAACAGTGCCGTACGACTTTTTGAAATACGTGCATGGATTTGAAACGGAACAGTACCATGGTGCACCACTCTCCAGCGATGGGAAGTCGAAGACGGGCCACGGTAATCCCGTTTTACCGTAAAAATCCACGTGTCGAAAAAACGAAGGGTAAAAAACTTACGAGACCCGATTGAGATTCGGGTTGTCCTTTTTGGGCATTAATCTATCAGTTGACGGTTGAAAGCTGCCAAAGTCGTAGAACTCATCGAGGCCTTCGTTTTGACAGGTCATGGCTCCCGTAACTCTAAACGAGCCAGAAGTTATGGTCATCCGTATAATCGATATCTACAGGGTGCAACATCCACGGTGCAAGGTGCAACATCCGTCCGAAATGGCGAAACAGTGCCGTACGACTTTTAGAAATGCGTGCATGGATTAGAAACGGAATAGTACCATGGTGCACCACTGTCCAGCGATGGTAAATCGAAGGCCATCACAGTAATCCTGTTTTGCCGTAAAAATCCACGTGTCGAAAAAACGAAGGGTAAAAAACTTAAGAGACCCGATTGAGATTCGGGTTGTCCTTTTTGGGCATTAATCTATCCGTCGACGGCTGAAAGCTGTCAAAGCCATAGAACTCATCGAGGCCTTCGTTTTGATAGGTTATGGCTCCCGTAACACTAAACGAGCCTGAAGTTAAGGCCGTCCGAATAATCGATATCTACAGGGTGCAACATCCACGGTGCAAGGTGCAACATCCGTCCGAAATGGCGAAATAGTGCCGTACGACTTTTAGAAATGCGTGCATGGATTTGAAACAGAATAGTACCATGGTGCACCACTCTCCAGCGATGGTAAATCGAAGGCTAGCCACGGTAATCCTGTTTTACCGTAAAAATCCACGTGTCGAAAAAACGAAGGGTAAAAAACTTATGAGACCTGATTGAGATTCGGGTTGTCCTTTTTGGGCATTAATCTATCTGTTGACGGCTGAAAGCTGTCAAAGCCGTAGAACTCATCGAGGCCTTCGTTTTGATAGCATATGGCTCCCGTAACTCTAAACGAGCCAGAAGTTATGGCCGTTCGCATAATCGATATCTACAGGGTGCAACATCCACGGTGCAAGGTGCAACATCATTCCGAAATGGCGAAACAGTGCCGTACGACTTTTAGAAATGCGTGCATGGATTTGAAAAGGAACAGTACCATGGTGCACCACTCTCCAGCGATGGGAAGTCGAAGATGGGCCATGGTAATCCTGTTTTACCGTAAAAATCCACGTGTCGAAAAAACGAAGGGTAAAAAACTTACGAGACCCGATTGAGATTCGGGTTGTCCTTTTTGGGCATTAATCTATCCGTTGACGGCTGAAAGCTGTCAGAGCCGTAGAACTCATCGAGGCCTTCGTTTTGACAGGTTATGGCTCCCGTAACTCTAAATGAGCCAGAAGTTATGGCCTTTTGAATAATCGATATCTACAGGGTGCAACATCCACGGAGCAAGGTGCAACATCCGTCCGAAATGGTGAAACAGTGTCGTACGACTTTTAGAAATGCGTGCATGGATTTGAAACGGAACAGTACCATGGTGCACCACTCTCTAGCGATGCGAAGTCGAAGACGGGCCACGGTAATCCAGTTTTACCGCAAGAATCCACGTGTCGAAAACCGAAGGGTAAAAAACTTACGAGACCCGATTGAGATCGGGTTGTCCTTTTTGGGCATTAATCTATCCATTGACGGCTGAAAGCTGTCAAAGCCGTAGAACTCATCGAGGCCTTCGTTTTGACAGGTTATGGCTCCCGTAACTCTAAACGAGCCAGAAGTTATGGTCGTCCGTATAATCGATATCTACAGGGTGCAACATCCACGGTGCAAGGTGCAACATCCGTCCGAAATGGCGAAACAGTGCCGTACAACTTTTAGAAATGCGTGCATGGATTTGAAACGGAACAGTACCATAGTGCACCACTCTCCAGCTATGGGAAGTCGAAGACGGGCCACGGTAATCCTGTTTTGCCGTAAAAATTCACGTGTCGAAAAAACAAAGGTTAAAAAACTTACGAGACCCGATTGAGATTCGGGCTGTCCTTTTTGGGCATTACTCTATCCATTGACGGCTGAAAGCTGTCAAAGCCGTAGAACTCATCGAGGCCTTCGTTTTGACAGGTTATGGCTCCCGTAACTCTAAACGAGCCAGAAGTTATGGCCCTCCGAATAATCGATATCTACAGGGTGCAACATCCACGGTGCAAGGTGCAACATCCGTCCGAAATGGCGAAACAGTGCCGTACGAATTTTAGAAATGCATGCATGAATTTGAAACGGAACAGTCCCATGGTGCACCACTGTCCAGCGATGGTAAATCGAAGGCCAGCCACCGTAATCCTGTTTTGCCGTAAAAGTCCACGTGTCGAAAAAACGAAGGGTAAAAAACTTAAAAGACCCGATTGAGATTCGGGTTGTCCTTTTTGGGCATTAATCTATCCGTTGACGCCTGAAAGGTATCAAAGCCGTAGAACTCATCGAGGCCTTCGTTTTGACAGGTTATGGCTCCCGTAACTCTAAACGAGCCAGAAGTTATGGCCGTCCGAATAATCGATATCTACAGGGTGCAACATCCACGGTGCAAGGTGCAACATCCGTCCGAAATGGCGAAACAGTGCCCTACGTCTTTTAGAAATGCGTGCATGGATTTGAAACGGAACAGTACCATGGTGCACCACTCTCCAGCGATGGAAAGTCGAAGACGGGCCACGGTAATCCCGTTTTACCGTAAAAATCCACGTGTCGAAAAAACGAATGGTAAAAAACTTACGAGATCCGATTGATATTCGGGTTGTCCTTTTTGGGCATTAATCTATCCGTTGACATTTGGAAGCTATCAAAGCCGTAGAACTCATCGAGGCCTTTGTTTTGACAGGTTATGGCTCCCGTAACTCTGAACGAGCCAGAAGTTATGGCCGTCCGAATAATCGATATCTACAAGGTGCAACATCCCCGGTGCAGGGTGCAACATCCGTCCGATATGGCAAAACAGTGCCGTACGACTTTTTGAAATGCGTGCATGGATTTGAAACGGAACACTACCATGGTGCACCACTCTCCAGCGATGGGAAGTCGAAGACGGGCCACGGTAATCCCGTTTTACCGTAAAAATCCACGGGTCGAAAAAACGAAGGGTAAAAAACTTACGAGACCCGATTGAGATTCGGGTTGTCCTTTTTTGGCATTAATCTATCCGTTGAAAGCTGAAAGCTGTCAAAGCCGTAGAACTCATCGAGGCCTTCGTTTTGACAGGTTATGGCTCGCGTAACTCTAAACGAGCCAGAAGTTATGGCCGTTTGAATAATCGACATCTACAGGGTGCAACATTCACGGAGCAAGGTGCAACATCCGTCCGAAATGGTGAAACAGTGTCGTACGACTTTTAGAAATGCATGCATGGATTTGAAATGGAACAGTACCATGGTGCACCACTCTCCAGTGTTGCGAAGTCGAAGACGGGCCATGGTAATCCCGTTTTACGGTAAAAATCCACGTGTCGAAATAACGAAGGATAAAAAAACTTACGAGACCCGATTGAGATCTGGGTTGTCCTTTTTGGGCATTAATCTATCCATTGACGGCTGAAAGCTGTCAAAACCGTAGAACTCATCGAGGCCTTCGTTTTGACAGGTTATGGCTCCCGTAACTCTAAACGAGCCAGAAGTTATGGCCGTCCGAATAATCGATATCTACAAGGTGCAACATCCACGGTGCAAGGTGCAACATCTGTCCGAAATGGCGAAACATTGCCGTACGACTTTTAGAAATGCGTGCATGGATTTGAAACGGAACAGTACCATGGTGCGCCACTGTCCAGCGATGGTAAATCGAAGGCCAGCCACGGTAATCCTGTTTTGCTGTAAAAATCCACGTATCGAAAAAACGAAGGGTAAAAAACTTAAGAGAACCGATTGAGGTTCGGGTTGTCCTTTTTGGGCATTAACCTATCCGTCGACGGTAGAAAGCTGTCAAAGCCGTAGAACTCGTCGAGGCCTTCGTTTTGACAGGTTATGGCTCCCGTAACTCTAAACGAGCCAGAAGTTATGGGCGTCCGAATAATCGATATCTACAGGGTGCAACATCCACGGTTCAAGGTGCAACATCCGTCCGAAATGGCGAAACAGTGTCGTACGACTTTTAGAAATGCGTGCATGGATTTGAAACGGAACAGTACCATGGTGCACCACTCCCCAGCGATGGTAAATCGAAGGCCAGCCTCGGTAATCCTGTTTTACCGTAAAAATCCACGTGTCGAAAAAACGAAGGGTAAAAAACTTAAGAGACCCGATTGAGATTCGGGTTGTCCTTTTTGGGCATTAATCTATCAATTGACGGCTGAAAGCTGTCAAAGCTGTAGAACTCATCGAGGCCTTCGTTTTGACAGGTTAATGCTTCCGCAACTCTAAACGAGCCAGAAGTTATGGCCGTCCGAATAATCGATATCTACATGGTGCAACATCCACGGTGCAAGGTGCAACATCCTTCCGAAATGGCGAAACAGTGTCGTACGACTTTTTGAAATGCGGGCGTGGATTTGAAACGGAACACTACCATGGTGCACCACTCTTCAGCGATGGGAAGTCGAAGACGGGCCACGGTAATCCTGTTTTACCGTAAAAATCCACGTGTCGAAAAAACGAAGGGTAAAAAACTTACGAGACCCGATTGAGATTCAGGTTGTCCTTTTTGGGCATTAATCTATCCGTTGACAGCTGAAAGCTGTCAAAGCCGTAGAACTCATCGAGGCCTTCGTTTTGACAGGTTACGGCTCTCGTAACTCTAAACGAGCCAGAAGTTATGGCCGTCCGAATAATCGATATCTACAGGGTGCAACATCCACGGTGCAAGGTGCAACATCCGTACGAAATGGCGAAACAGTGTCGTACGACTTTTAGAAAAGCGTGCATGGATTTGAAACGAAACAGTACCATGGTGCACCACTATCCAGCGATGGTAAATCGAAGGCCAGCCACGGTAATCCTGTTTTACCGTAAAAATCCACGTGTCGAAAAAACGAAGGGTAAAAAACTTACGAGACCCGATTGAGATTCGGGTTGTCCTTTTTGGGCATTAATCTATATGTTGACGGCTGAAAGCTGTCAAAGCCGTAGAACTCATCGAGGCCTTCGTTTTGACAGCTTATGGTTCCCGTAACTATAAACGAGCCAGAAGTTATGGCCGTCCGAATAATCGATATCTACTGGGTGCAACATCCACGGTGCAAGGTGCAACATCCGTCCGAAATGGCGAAACAGTGTCGTACGACTTTTAGAAATGCGTGCATGGATTTGAAACGGAACAGTACCATGGTGCACCACTCTCCAGCGATGGGAAGACGAAGACGGGCCACGGTAATCCCGTTTTACCGTAAAAATCCACGTGTCGAAAAAACGAAGGGTTAAAAACTTACGAGACCAGATTGAGATTCAGGTTGTCCTTTTTGGGCATTAATCTATCCGTTGACGGCTGAAAGCGGTCAAAGCCATAGAACTCATCGAGGCCTTCGTTTTGATAGGTTATGGCACCCGTAACTCTAAACGAGCCAGAAGTTGTGGTCGTCCGAATAATCAATATCTACAGGGTGCAACATCCACAGTGCAAGGTGCAACATCCGTCCGAAATGGCGAAACAGTGTCGTACGACTTTTAGAAATGCGTGCATGGATTTGAAACGGAACAATACCATGGTGCACCACTATCCAGCGATGGTAAATCGAAGGCCAGCCACGGTAATCCTGTTTTACCGTAAAAATCCACGTGTCGAAAAAACGAAGGTTAAAAACTTACGAGGCCCGATTGAGATTCGGGTTGTCCTTTTTGGGCGTTAATCTATCTGTTGATGGCTAAAAGCCGTCAAAGCCGTAGAACTCATCGAGGCCTTCGTTTTGACAGCTTATGGCTCCCGTAACTATAAACGAGCCAGAAGTTATGGCCGTCCGAATAATCGATATCTACAGGGAGCAACATCCACGGTGCAAGGTGCAACATCCGTCCGAAATGGCGAAACAGTGTCGTACGACCTTTAGAAATGCGTGCATGGATTTGAAACGGAACAGTACCATGGTACACCACTCTCCAGCGACGGTAAATCGAAGGCCAGCCACGGTAATCCTGTTTTATCGTAAAAAACCACGTGTCGAAAAAACGAAGGGTAAAAAACTTACGAGACCCGATTGAGATTCGGGTTGTCCATTTTGGGCATTAATCTATCCGCTAACAGCTGAAAGCTGTCAAAGCCGTAGAACTCATCGAGGCCTTCGTTTTGACATGTTATGGCTCCCGTAACTCTAAACGAGCCAGAAGTTATGGCCGTTTGAATAATCGATATCTACAGGGTGCAACATCCACGGTGCAAGGTGCAACATCCGTCCGAAATGGCGAAACAGTGCCGTACGACTTTTTGAAATGCGTGCATGGATTTGAAACGGAACACTACCATGGTGCACCACTCTCCAGCGATGGGAAGTCGAAGACGGGCCACGGTAATCCCGTTTTACCGTAAAAATCCACGTGTCGAAAAAACGAAGGGTAAAATACTTACCAGACCCGATTGAGATTCAGGTTGTCCTTGTTGGGCATTAATCTCTCCGTTGACGGCTGAAAGCGGTCAAAGCCGTAGAACTCATCAAGGCCTTCGTTTTGACAGGTTATGGCTCCTGTAACTCCAAACGAGCCAGAAGTTATGGCCGTCCGAATGATCGATATCTACAGGGTGCAACATCCACGGTGCAAGGTGCAAAATCCGTCCGAAATGGCGAAACAGTGCCGTACGACTTTTAGAAATGCATGCATGGATTTGAAACGGAACAGTACCATGGTGCACCACTCTCCAGCGATGGGAAGTCGAAAACGGGCCACGGTAATCCCATTTTACTGTAAAAGTCCACGTTTCGAAAAAACGAAGGGTAAAAAACTTACTAGACCCGATTGAGATTCGGGTTGTCCATTTTGGGCATTAATCTATCCGTTAACAGATGAAAGCTGTCAAAGCCGTAGAACTCATCGAGTCCTTCGTTTTGACAGGTTATGGCTCCCGTAACTCTAAACGAGCCAGAAGTTATGGCCGTTTGAATAATCGATATCTACAGGGTGCAACATCCACGGTGCAAGGGGCAACATCCGTCCGAAATGGCGAAACAGTGCCGTACGACTTTTTGAAATGCGTGCATGGATTTGAAACGGAACACTACCATGGTGCACCACTCTCCAGCGATGGGAAGTCGAAGACGGGCCACGGTAATCCCTTTTTACCGTAAAAATCCACGTGTCGAAAAAACGAAGGGTAAAAAACTTACCAGACCCGATTGAGATTCAGGTTGTCCCTTTTGGGCATTAATCTCTCCGTTGACGGCTGAAAGCGGTCAAAGCCCTAGAACACGTCGAGGCCTTCGATTTGACAGGTTATGGTCCTGTAACTCTAAAGAGCCAGAAGTTATGTCCGTCCGAATAATCGATATCTACAGGGTGCAACATCCACGGTGCAAGGTGCAACATCCGTCCGAAATGGCGAAACAGTGTCGTACGACTTTTAGAAATGCGTGCATGGATTTGAAACGGAACAGTACCATGGTGCACCACTCTCCAGCGACGGAAATCCGAAGACGGGCCACGGTAATTCCGTTTTACAGTAAAAATCCACGTGTCGAAAAAACGAAGGGTAAAAAACTTACGAGACCCGATTGAGATTCGGGTTGTCCTTTTTGGGCATTAATCTATCCGTTGACGGCTGAAAGCTGTCAAAGCCGTAGAACTCATCGAGGCCTTCGTTTTGACAGGTTATGGCTCCCGTAACTCTAAACGAGCCAGAAGTTATGGTCGTCCGTATAATCGATATCTACAGGGTGCAACATCCACGGTGCAAGGTGCAACATCCGTCCGAAATGGAGAAACAGTGCCGTAGGACTTTTAGAAATGCGTGCATGGATTTGAAACAGAACAGTACCATGGTGCACCACTCTTCAGCGATGGTAAATCGAAGGCCAGCCACGGTAATCCTGTTTTACCGTAAAAATCCACCTGTCGAAAAAACGAAGGGTAAAAAACTTACGAGACCCGATTGAGATTCGGGTTGTACTTTTTGAGCATTAATCTATCCGTTGACGGATGAAAGTTGTCAAAACCGTAGAACTCATCGAGGCCTTCGTTTTGACAGGTTATGGCTCCCATAACTCTAAACGAGCCAGAAGTTATGGTCGTTTGAATAATCGATATCTACAGGGTGCAACATCCACGGAGCAAGGTGCAACATCCGTCCGAAATGGTGAAATAGTGTCGTACGACTTTTAGAAATGCGTGTATGGATTTGAAATGGAATAGTACCATGGTGCACCACTCTCCAGCGATGCGAAGTCGAAGACGGGCCACGGTAATCCCGTTTTACCGTAAAAATCCACCTATCGAAAAAACGAAGGGTAAAAAACTTACGAGACCCGATTGATATTCGAGTTGTCCTTATTGGGCATTAATCTGTCCGTCGACGGTAGAAAGCTGTCAAAGCCGTAGAACTCGTCGAGGCCTTCGTTTTGACAGGTTATGGCTCCCGTAACTCTAAACGAGCCAGAAGTTATGGCCGTCCGAATAATCGATATCTACAGGGTGCAACATCCACGGTTCAAGGTGCAACATCCGTCCGAAATGGCGAAACAGTGTCGTACGACTTTTAGAAATGCGTGCATGGATTTGAAACGGAACAGTACCATGGTGCACCACTCCCCAGCGATGGTAAATCGAAGGCCAGCCTCGGTAATCCTGTTTTACCGTAAAAATCCACGTGTCGAAAAAACGAAGGGTAAAAAACTTAAGAGACCCGATTGAGATTCGGGTTGTCCTTTTTGGGCATTAATCTATCAATTGACGGCTGAAAGCTTTCAAAGCCGTAGAACTCATCGAGGCCTACGTTTTGACTGGTTATGGCTCCCGTAACTCTAAACGAGCCAGAAGTTATGGCCGTCCGAATAATCGATATCTACAGGGTACAACATCCACGGTGCAAGGTGCAACATCCGTCCGAAATGGCGAAACAGTGCCGTACAACTTTTAGAAATGCGTTTATGGGTATGAAACGGAACATTACCATGGTGCATCACTCTCCATCGATGGTAAATCGAAGGCCAGCCACGGTAATCCTGTTTTACCGTAAAAATCCACGTGTCGAAAAAACGAAGGATAAAAAACTTACGAGACCCGATTGAGATTCGGGTTGTCCTTTTTAGGCATTAATCTATCCGTTGACGATTGAAAGCTGTCAAAGCTGTAGAACTCATCGAGGCCTTCGTTTTGACAGGTTAATGCTTCCGCAACTCTAAACGAGCCAGAAGTTATGGCCGTCCGAATAATCGATATCTACAGGGTGCAACATCCACGGTGCAAGGTGCAACATCCTTCCGAAATGGCGAAACAGTGTCGTACGACTTTTTGAAATGCGGGCATGGATTTGAAACGGAACACTACCATGGTGCACCACTCTTCAGCGATGGGAAGTCGAAGACGGGCCACGGTAATCCTGTTTTACCGTAAAAATCCACGTGTCGAAAAAACGAAGGGTAAAAAACTTACGAGACCCGATTGAGATTCAGGTTGTCCTTTTTGGGCATTAATCTATCCGTTGACAGCTGAAAGCTGTCAAAGCCGTAGAACTCATCGAGGCCTTCGTTTTGACAGGTTACGGCTCTCGTAACTCTAAACGAGCCAGAAGTTATGGCCGTCCGAATAATCGATATCTACAGGGTGCAACATCCACGGTGCAAGGTGCAACATCCGTCCAAAATGGCGAAACAGTGTCGTACGACTTTTAGAAATGCGTGCATGGATTTGAAACGGAACAGTACCATGGTGCACCACTATCCAGCGATGGTAAATCGAAGGCCAGCCACGGTAATCCTGTTTTACCGTAAAAATCCACGTGTCGAAAAAACGAAGGGTAAAAAACTTACGAGACCCGATTGAGATTCGGGTTGTCCTTTTTGGGCATTAATCTATATGTTGACAGCTGAAAGCTGTCAAAGCCGTAGAACTCATCGAGGCCTTCGTTTTGACAGCTTATGGTTCCCGTAACTATAAACGAGCCAGAAGTTATGGCCGTCCGAATAATCGATATCTACTGGGTGCAACATCCACGGTGCAAGGTGCAACATCCGTCCGAAATGGCGAAACAGTGTCGTACGACTTTTAGAAATGCGTGCATGGATTTGAAACGGAACAGTACCATGGTGCACCACTCTCCAGCGATGGGAAGACGAAGACGGGCCACGGTAATCCCGTTTCACCGTAAAAATCCACGTGTCGAAAAAACGAAGGGTTAAAAACTTACGAGACCAGATTGAGATTCAGGTTGTCCTTTTTGGGCATTAATCTATCCGTTGACGGCTGAAAGCGGTCAAAGCCATAGAACTCATCGAGGCCTTCGTTTTGATAGGTTATGGCACCCGTAACTCTAAACGAGCCAGAAGTTGTGGTCGTCCGAATAATCAATATCTACAGGGTGCAACATCCACAGTGCAAGGTGCAACATCCGTCCGAAATGGCGAAACAGTGTCGTACGACTTTTAGAAATGCGTGCATGGATTTGAAACGGAACAATACCATGGTGCACCACTATCCAGCGATGGTAAATCGAAGGCCAGCCACGGTAATCCTGTTTTACCGTAAAAATCCACGTGTCGAAAAAACGAAGGGTAAAAAACTTACGAGGCCCGATTGAGATTCGGGTTGTCCTTTTTGGGCGTTAATCTATCTGTTGATGGCTAAAAGCCGTAAAAGCCGTAGAACTCATCGAGGCCTTCGTTTTGACAGCTTATGGCTCCCGTAACTATAAACGAGCCAGAAGTTATGGCCGTCCGAATAATCGATATCTACAGGGAGCAACATCCACGGTGCAAGGTGCAACATCCGTCCGAAATGGCGAAACAGTGTCGTACGACCTTTAGAAATGCGTGCATGGATTTGAAACGGAACAGTACCATGGTACACCACTCTCCAGCGACGGTAAATCGAAGGCCAGCCACGGTAATCCTGTTTTATCGTAAAAAACCACGTGTCGAAAAAACGAAGGGTAAAAAACTTACGAGACCCGATTGAGATTCGGGTTGTCCATTTTGGGCATTAATCTATCCGCTAACAGCTGAAAGCTGTCAAAGCCGTAGAACTCATCGAGGCCTTCGTTTTGACATGTTATGGCTCCCGTAACTCTAAACGAGCCAGAAGTTATGGCCGTTTGAATAATCGATATCTACAGGGTGCAACATCCACGGTGCAAGGTGCAACATCCGTCCGAAATGGCGAAACAGTGCCGTACGACTTTTTGAAATGCGTGCATGGATTTGAAACGGAACACTACCATGGTGCACCACTCTCCAGCGATGGGAAGTCGAAGACGGGCCACGGTAATCCCGTTTTACCGTAAAAATCCACGTGTCGAAAAAACGAAGGGTAAAATACTTACCAGACCCGATTGAGATTCAGGTTGTCCTTGTTGGGCATTAATCTCTCCGTTGACGGCTGAAAGCGGTCAAAGCCGTAGAACTCATCAAGGCCTTCGTTTTGACAGGTTATGGCTCCTGTAACTCTAAACGAGCCAGAAGTTATGGCCGTCCGAATGATCGATATCTACAGGGTGCAACATCCACGGTGCAAGGTGCAAAATCCGTCCGAAATGGCGAAACAGTGCCGTACGACTTTTAGAAATGCATGCATGGATTTGAAACGGAACAGTACCATGGTGCACCACTCTCCAGCGATGGGAAGTCGAAAACGGGCCACGGTAATCCCATTTTACCGTAAAAATCCACGTTTCGAAAAAACGAAGGGTAAAAAACTTACTAGACCCGATTGAGATTCGGGTTGTCCATTTTGGGCATTAATCTATCCGTTAACAGATGAAAGCTGTCAAAGCCGTAGAACTCATCGAGTCCTTCGTTTTGACAGGTTATGGCTCCCGTAACTCTAAACGAGCCAGAAGTTATGGCCGTTTGAATAATCGATATCTACAGGGTGCAACATCCACGGTGCAAGGGGCAACATCCGTCCGAAATGGCGAAACAGTGCCGTACGACTTTTTGAAATGCGTGCATGGATTTGAAACGGAACACTACCATGGTGCACCACTCTCCAGCGATGGGAAGTCGAAGACGGGCCACGGTAATCCCTTTTTACCGTAAAAATCCACGTGTCGAAAAAACGAAGGGTAAAAAACTTACCAGACCCGATTGAGATTCAGGTTGTCCCTTTTGGGCATTAATCTCTCCGTTGACGGCTGAAAGCGGTCAAAGCCCTAGAACACGTCGAGGCCTTCGATTTGACAGGTTATGGTCCTGTAACTCTAAAGAGCCAGAAGTTATGTCCGTCCGAATAATCGATATCTACAGGGTGCAACATCCACGGTGCAAGGTGCAACATCCGTCCGAAATGGCGAAACAGTGTCGTACGACTTTTAGAAATGCGTGCATGGATTTGAAACGGAACAGTACCATGGTGCACCACTCTCCAGCGACGGAAATCCGAAGACGGGCCACGGTAATTCCGTTTTACAGTAAAAATCCACGTGTCGAAAAAACGAAGGGTAAAAAACTTACGAGACCCGATTGAGATTCGGGTTGTCCTTTTTGGGCATTAATCTATCCGTTGACGGCTGAAAGCTGTCAAAGCCGTAGAACTCATCGAGGCCTTCGTTTTGACAGGTTATGGCTCCCGTAACTCTAAACGAGCCAGAAGTTATGGTCGTCCGTATAATCGATATCTACAGGGTGCAACATCCACGGTGCAAGGTGCAACATCCGTCCGAAATGGAGAAACAGTGCCGTAGGACTTTTAGAAATGCGTGCATGGATTTGAAACAGAACAGTACCATGGTGCACCACTCTTCAGCGATGGTAAATCGAAGGCCAGCCACGGTAATCCTGTTTTACCGTAAAAATCCACCTGTCGAAAAAACGAAGGGTAAAAAACTTACGAGACCCGATTGAGATTCGGGTTGTACTTTTTGAGCATTAATCTATCCGTTGACGGCTGAAAGTTGTCAAAACCGTAGAACTCATCAAGGCCTTCGTTTTGACAGGTTATGGCTCCCATAACTCTAAACGAGCCAGAAGTTATGGTCGTTTGAATAATCGATATCTACAGGGTGCAACATCCACGGAGCAAGGTGCAACATCCGTCCAAAATGGTGAAATAGTGTCGTACGACTTTTAGAAATGCGTGTATGGATTTGAAATGGAATAGTACCATGGTGCACCACTCTCCAGCGATGCGAAGTCGAAGACGGGCCATGGTAATCCCGTTTTACCGTAAAAATCCACCTATCGAAAAAACGAAGGGTAAAAAACTTACGAGCCCCGATTGATATTCGAGTTGTCCTTATTGGGCATTAATCTGTCCATTGACGGCTGAAAGCTGTCAAAGCCGTAGAACTCATCGAGGCCTTCGTTTTGACAGGTTATGGCTCCCGTAACTCTAAACGAGCCAGAAGTTATGGCCGTCCGAATAATCGATATCTACAGGGTGCAACATCCACGGTGCAAGGTGCAACATCCGTCCGAAATGGCGAAACAGTGCCGAACGACTTTTAGAAATGCGTGCATGGATTTGAAACGGAGCAGTACCATGGTGCACCACTGTCCAACGATGGTAAATCGAAGGCCAGCCACCATAATCATGTTTTGCCGAAAAAGTCCACGTGTCGAAAAAACGAAGGGTAAAAAACTTAAGAGACCCGATTGAGATTCGAGTTGTCTTTTTTGGGCATTAATCTATCCGTTGACGCCTGAATGCTGTCAAAGCCGTAGAACTCATCGAGGCCTTCGTTTTGACAGGTTATGGCTCCCGTAACTCTAAACGAGCCAAAAGTTATGGCCGTCCGAATAATCGATATCTACAGGGTGAAACATCCGCGGTGCAAGGTGCAACATCCGTCCGAAATGGCGAAACAGTGCCGTACGACTTTTAGAAATGCGTGCATTGGTTTGAAACGGAACAGTACCATGGTGCACCACTCTCCATCGATGGTAAATAGAAGGCCAGCCACGGTAATCCCGTTTTACCGTAAAAATCCACGTGTCGAAAAAACGAAGGGTAAAAAACATACGAGACCTGATTGAGATTCGGGTTTTCCTATTTGGGAATTAATCTATCCGTTGACGGTTGAAAGCTGTCAAAGCCGTAGAACTCATCGAGGCCTTCGTTTTGACAGGTTATGGCTCCCGTAAATCTAAACGAGCCAGAAGTTATGGCCGTCCGAAAAATCGATATCTACAGGGTGCAACATCCACGGTGCAAGGTGCAACATCCGTCCGAAATGGCGAAACAGTGCCACACGACTTTTTGAAATGCGTGCATGGATTTGAAATGGAACACTACCATGGTGCACCACTCTCCAGCGATATGAAGTCAAAGACGGGCCACGGTAATCCCGTTTTACCGTAAAAATCCACGTGTCGAAAAAACGAAGGGTAAAAAACTTACGAGACCCGATTGAGATTCGGGTTGTCCTTTTTGGGCATTAATATATCCGTTGATGGCTGAAAGCTGTCAAAGCCGTAGAACTCATCGAGGCCTTCGTTTTGACAGGTTATGGCTCCCGTAACTCTAAACGAGCCAGAAGTTATGGCCGTCCGAATAATCGATATCTACAGGGTGCAACATCCACGGTGCAAGGTGCAACATCCGTCCGAAATGGCGAAACAGTGCCGTACGACTTTTAGAAATGCGTGCATGGATTTAAAACGGAACAGTACCATGGTGCGCCACTATCCAGCGATGGTAAATCGAAGACGGGCCACGGTAATCCCGTTTTACCGTAAAAATCCATGTGTCGAAAAAACGAAGGGTAAAAAACTTACGAGTCCCGATTGAGATTCGGGTTGTCCTTTTTGGGCATTAATCTATCCGTTGACGGCTAAAAGCTGTCAAAGCCGTAGAACTCATCGAGGCCTTCGTTTTGACAGGTTATGGCTCCCATAACTCTAAACGAGCCAAAGTTATGGCCGTCCGAATAATCGATATCTACAGGGTGCAACATCCACGGTGCAAGGTGCAACATCCGTCCGAAATGGCGAAACAGTGCCGTACGACTTTTAGAAATGCGTGCATGGATTTGAAACGGAACAGTACCATGGTGCACCACTCTCCAGCGATGGTAAATCGAAGACCTGCCACCGTAATCCCGTTTTACCGTAAAAATCCACGTGTCGAAAAAACGAAGGGTAAAAAACTTACGAGACCCGATTGAGATTCGGGCTGTCCTTTTTGGGCATTACTCTATCCGTTGACGGCTGAAAGCTGTCAAAGCCGTAGAACTCATCGAGGCCTTCGTTTTGACAGGTTATGGCTCCCGTAACTCTAAACGAGCCAGAAGTTATGGTCGTCCGTATAATCGATATCTACAGGGTGCAACATCCACGGTGCAAGGTGCAACATCCGTCGGATGTTCCATGCCCTCTGGAACACCTCTCCGTCCACTGTTGACAAAATGTAAGCTCCGTTGTGGAGATCTTTATGAATTACATATGGTCCGTCCCAGATGGGGTCAAGTGCCCCGGGGCGCGGAAAGATTCGCCTGAGGACAAGATCCCCTTCTTGTAAGCTGCGATGCTTGACTTTGGAATTGTATTGTGCTGCCACTTTTCGTTTGTGAGCTGCTGCTTTGAGTGCTGCATCGTTCCTCCTTTCCTCAATCAGATCCAAAGACATGAGGAGGAGTTCTTCGTTTTCTTCTGGGTTGAAGTGGATCCTACGGTGAGAAGGCACAACGGTCTCAACTGGGAGCATTGCCTCCGATCCATATGCCAAAGAGAAAAGGAGTATGTCCCGTTGATGTTCTGAAAGATGTGCGGTATGCCCATAGTGCCGTAGGAAGTTCGTCCACCCAAGCGCCTTTTGACTTTTCAAGTTTCTTCTTGATTAGGGTTTTGAGAATTTTGTTGACAGCTTCAACTTGTCCGTTTGCCTGAGGGTAAGCTACTGATGAGAAGCTTTTATGAATTCCATGCTCTTGGCACCAGTCGGCAAATTCTTCGCTGTCAAATTGGAGCCCGTTGTCTGATACGATCTTGAGGGGGACTCCATACCTGCACAGAATGTTTTTGATCAAGAAGTTGATAACTTTTGCTGAAGATATTTTATTTAAAGGTTCCGCTTCCACCCATTTGGTGAAATAATCGACTGCCACTATAGCATATTTGGCTCCGCCTCGGCCCGTTGGCAGTTCGCCAATTAAGTCAACTCCCCATACAGCAAAAGGGCCAAGGGCTGGTCATTTGAGTAATTTCGTTTGTGGATAGTCGAGGGATCTTGGCGAACTTCTGACATCTGTCGCATTTCTTAACGAAGTCTAGGGCATCTTTGTTTAGTGTGGGCCAGTAATATCCATATCGGAGTATCTTTCTTGCCAAAGTCTGTCCTCCAGTGTGATCTCCGCATCCTCCCTAATGGATGTTTGTTAATATCTCCTTGGCTTCCCTTCCGGCGACGCATCTTGATAGGGGGCTAGAGAAGCCACGCCGGTAGAGGATGCCTTCTTGTATTGTGTAGTGGGGAACTTTCCTCAAGATCTTCTTGGCTTCGTCACGCCTGTCGGGTAGTATGCCATCTTGCAAATATTTCCGGATAGGAGTCATCCAGGTTCCTTCTTCGATTGCAGTTATCAGATTCGCTTGTTCGAAACTCGGGGCTAGCTGCCTTGAGATTGCTAGTGCTCCGGAAATGGTGTTGTCCTTCATACTAGCTTGCTTTGCAAGTTCATTTGCCTCTTGGTTTTCTTCTCGAGGAATGTGTTTGATTAGATAATGGTCCAATCGATCGAGCAGCAGTCTGGTTTTCTTTAGGTATGCTGTGAGTCGTTCTCCTCGAGTCTGGAATTCTCCTAGTACCTGGTTTACGATAAGCTGAGAATCACTATGAATACATAAGGAATTGATTCCAATTTCTAGGGCCAGTTCCAATCCCGCTATTACTGCTTCATATTCAGCATCGTTGTTAGTGGCCGTGAACTCCAATCTTAATGCATAGTACAACTTTCTTCCCCTGGGGGTGATGATCACAATACCTGCCCCCGAGCCTTGTTCGTTTGATGCTCCGTCTACAAAGAGGTTCCATTTGATGTTTTTTGCTACTTCGGATTGTTCCTTGCCTTCGTTGGTAGTGAATTCGGCAATGAAATCAGCCATGGCTTGTCCTTTGATAGCGGTGCGGGGATGGTAGGTGATATCATACTGACTTAGTTCGATGCACCATTTGAGGAGTCGCCCAGAAGTGTCAGGACGATGGAGCACTTGTCTTAGTGGTTGATCGGTTAGAACCCTGATGGAGTGAGACTGGAAGTAGTGTCGCAGTTTTCGTGACGCGATCAATAAACAATATGCTAACTTCTCAAGTTTAGGATATCTGGCTTCTGCCCCTGTAAATCTCTTGCTTACAAAGTAAACCGGGCGTTGTGTGCGGTCTTCTTCTCTTACCAAGGCGGCGCTTAGAGCATGAGATGATACAGCGAGGTATAGGTATAACACTTCACCTTCATTTGGAGTTGAGAGTACTGGTGGTCTCTGAAGGTGTTCGATTAGGTTGAGGAAGGCTTTTAAGCATTCGTCGGTCCACTCGAACCTCCCTTTGTCTTTCTTGAGTGCTTCGAAGAAAGGGACACACTTGTCAGTTGCCTTGGAAATGAATCTGCTTAGGGCGGCCACCTTTCCGTTTAGGCTCTGCATTTCTTTTCGAGTGGAAGGTATCCTTATTTCTTTTAAAGCCCGGATTTGTTCAGGGTTTGCTTCGATTCCCCTGGCGTGGACGATGAATCCTAAGAATTTTCCCGATGATACTCCGAAGGAGCACTTTAGAGGATTCAGCTTCATTCCATATCGGCGAAGTACCTGAAATGTACCGTCCAGATGGCTTACATGGTCGTTGGCTTTCTTGGACTTTACCAACATGTCATCCACATATACCTCCATAGTTTGTCCTATCAACTCTGCGAACATTTTGTTGACGAGGCGTTGATAGGTAGCTCCAGCATTTTTGAGTCCAAAAGGCATTACTTTGTAACAATACAATCCGCGGTCGGTGATGAAGCTAGTGTGGTCCTGATCGGGGGCGTGCATGGGGATCTGGTTATATCCGGAGTACGCATCCATAAAAGATAGGAGTTCGTGCCCAGCGGTGCTGTCTACGAGTTGGTCAATTCGGGGAAGTGGGAAGCAGTCTTTCGGGCAAGCGTCATTCAGATTGGAGAAGTCAATACATGTTCGCCACTTTCCATTGGCCTTTTTTACTAGCACCGGGTTAGCGATCCATTCTGGGTAGATGGCTTCCCGTATGAAGCCATTAGCAAGTAGATTTTTTACTTCCTCATCAAGGGCTGCTGATCGCTCTGCCCCCATGCTCCTCTTTTTCTGCTTTACTGGTACCTTGGTGGGATCGATGTTCAACATGTGGCATGCTATGTCTGGGGAGATTCCTGTCATATCGGCATGGGTCCACGCAAATACATCTAAGTTGTGGCGGAGGAAGTCAATGAGTTGATCCTTCAATTCCGTTTTCAGCTGAGATCCGATTTTTAATAGTCTACTTGAATCATGCTTATCTACCGATACGAATTCCATAGCCTCTGCAGGCTCGGCGGTAGCCTCCTCCTCTTTATCCCTGGGGTCTAGTTCATTGAAGGGATCGCTTGTGTATCGAAGAGGAGGGGCTTTCTTTAGTTGCTATGCCTCCAAGCTTTTCATGCAGAGAATAGTCTCTGCATCTTTTCCTTTATTCTTTCTATGGTTATTGCGAAGTTCAGTTACGTAGCAGTCTCGGGCGGCATCTTGATCTCCTTCTACTTCTCCTACTCCGTTGTCTGTTGGAAATTTCATTTTCAGGCACCAAGGGGCTAATACAATCTGAAAGTCAGACAAGGCTGGTCTTCCCAAGAAAGCGTTGTAAGCCGAGTGGTTTTCTATTAGTACGAACGTTTGTTTTCGCACAACGGAGCGGGGATGACTTCCTATTTCGACGAAGAGGTCAAGTTGCCCGAGGGGCATTTTTGCATCTCCAGTGAAACCGTGCAGTGGTTTGTCACAGGGGGATACATCCTTCATTGATAATTTCATTTTGTCGAAAGCATGTTTGAACAGGATATTTACGGAGCTTCCCGTGTGTATTAGAATCCGAAAAACTTTAGCTGGACCAAACCAGGCAGAGATGACCATGGGATCCATATGTGGGTACTGTCTTCCTTCCAAATCATGCCTACTGAATACAATGTCATTGTTTTCTTTTCGTTTCGGGTGGCGTTCCTCCGTAATGGAGTTAACATATCCTTCGGCATTTCTAAGCGACTTGCCGTACCTTTCCATCTCTGCCCAACTTCTGTCGGCGATGTGTGGTCCTCCTGAGATGGTAAGGACCACTATCTTCTCTTGACTAGAGCCACTGGTGTTGTGATTGTTGCGATTCCCTCCGCCTACTTCTGGGAGGGGTTGCTTTGAGTTCTCATTGGCAGGAGTTGGAGTCCTGTTCTGACCTTTCACATAACGTTCCAGTCTTCTTCTTCTAATGTGTTCTTCGATCAAGTCCCGAAGATGGCGGCATTCATTGGTGTCATGTCCATGGGATTCGTGGAAGCGACAGAACTTTCCGGACTTGAGTGCGTTATCTGATTCTTTCTTGTGCGGGGGGCGCTTGTATCCGAGTTCGCCCTGAGTGGCTAGGTAGATGTTTTCGATTGTTTCATTCAAAGGGGTGTAGGAGTCAAATCTTGGCCCTGGTCGATATTGGCGCTTCTCAACCTTTCTGCCCCCAGCATCGTCTCTAGATTCATTTTTTCGAGCGTCCTTAGCTGCAGTGGGAACCTTGTCCTGAACTATCTTGCCTTGTTGCCCTGATTGCCTTTCTGTAGCAGCGTCTTCAAGTCTCATATACTTTCCAGCTTCATGAAAGAAATCAGGCAAGGTAGTTGGTTTTTCCTTAGTTAACCTTCTGGCAAACTTGGTGTCTGGATGTACACCACTACAGAGGGCCATTAGAGTGAGTTTTTCATCGGCATCTTGAACTGCTGCCGCTGCGGCGTTGAACCGTGTTAGATATTGTTGCAGCGTCTCTCCGGATTTCTGTTTGACATTGGATAGAGAATAAGCATCCTTGGGTTGTTCCACATGGATGCGGAACTGGCTAATAAACCTTTCTTTTAACATCTCCCATGAGCTGATGGATCCTTGGGGTAGATGGCAGAACCAGGAGGTAGCTAGATCTGATAGGAATAGCGGAAAGCATTTACATAATACTCCTTCTGTTGCTCCACTCATGAGCATATGCTGGGTGTATCTCTGCAGGTGTACGATGGGGTCGGAAGTTCCTTTGTAAGGTTCCATGGTTGGCATTTTCCATTCCCGGGGAGTGATGGCAGTTTCGATATTTCGGGTAAAGGGACTGGTGACCCTAGCGCCTATTCCCCGGTCCCTTTGCTCCCGTTGGACACATTCTCTGAATAATCGTGCCATTCGTTCGTCAGAACTTGGAGCGGACAAAAATGAGCTCGGTTCTTCCCTGCGGGATCTATCTCGTCCAGATGACCTGTAGGGATGGTACAGTCTATCACCTCTAGCATTATCCAGTGGTTGTCTTTGGCTGCTTGGATGCACGCTAGGACTAGCTACAGTTGCCCCCTGCCTTGATCTTCCCCTGTGGGGTTCTGTTTCGAGCACATTCATGGGGTCAACTTCGGGCTGGGTTCTAGCTCGGCTCCGTTCAGCGGGGTTTCTATGATTAGGTGGCATGACTGGCTCAGCTACATCCGACCCTCGCCTGGTGCCTCCCCCGCTAGGTTCGGTTCCAAGGGCTTCCTCGAGTCGGAATTCGGGCTGAGTCCGGGCGCGGCCCCTATCATCGTTTTTCCTGTTGATAGCTTGTTCGAAGAGTGAAGACCTTTGTTGCCTCCGGGATCCTCCGGATTGGGATTCACCCCATGATTCAGTGTTGCGGTTGGACTCTTCAGCATCCCTTAAGCGTGTCATGAGTTGGTCCACCAAAGTTTCTTGTTGGGATGTGAAGCGGTTAGTTACTTCAGCCACAACCCTGTCCAGATCTGCCCTAGTGATTGGTTGTTCCGTTGCGGGACCAATTGGATTTTCCTGATTTTCATCTGGTACTGCTGTTGAAGTGGGCTGATCTGTGATTGCTGGATCTGGAAGGCTGCTAGTTGCGATGTTCTTTCCTTTGTTAACATCCCTTCTCTGTTTGGAAGGCATGATTTCTAAGCAACGAGTGATGTTGTTAGGAGGAAGGTTGAGTGGGAGAAGATGAAGCTTGAGTTCTGAAGATGAAGTCTGAGTTCAACTCTCAGTGAAAGCACCAAAAATGTTTGCACAAAAAATGGACAAACACCTCCAAGTCGTATTATTTAGTTGATTATATGTGATTTTCAATGATTTTAGATGAGTATATAAATATAAAAGAAGTAGGGGCTGAAATGTAAATGACACGCGGATTTATAGTGGTTCGGCCAGAATGTGCCTACGTCCACTTTATATGTTATTATCTTCTTTCCTTCAGATTACAAGTACAATGCTTCGTATATGAGTATATGGAAGTAGTTTGAAAGTTCCTTCCTTGCTTGAGCTCTCAAACTTGTCTGCCATTGTTGTACCCCTGCCCCTCTATTTATAGAATGAGGTAGGGAGCAGGGGCCTTGGAGGTATATAGCTGCTGGTGGGCCCGGGCTGAGACAATCTGGACTGGCAGTCACCTGGTTCGGCGAGGCTTCATTCGGCCGTGCTTGGAGAATGGTTTGGTCATGGTGGTTCGGTTGTGGAGGTGGTTCGGTTGTGGCTTGGATCGGTGGCGATTGGTCCGGTATCATCCTCGTTCGGTATTGTATTGGAGAGGCTGGTCCGGCATCATCTAGTTCGGTAGTGTATTGGAGAGGCTGGTCCGGTATCATCTGGCTCGGCAGGAACTTATGCCGAATGAGGTTATAGGCTGGGTTTGCCGAATGAAGGGACCGAATGGAGGCTCGGGCCGACCGAACTTCTTCATGGAGAATATTGGATGGTCTTCTAGGTTGGTATTGGCTATCGAACGAAGTAGAGGTTGCTTGCGAGCCCGAGTGAAACTGCGGCTTCTTGGTCTTGAGGTCTTCTGGGTGAAAATTCGCCCAACATTTGCCCCCCAAAGTGGGGCACGTGCTTGCATGTGTCGCGCTTTGTTTTTCTTGTGGCAGGAAGATTGGCTTTGTAACGCCAGCGATTGGACGTTCGTATTCTGTTAATGTCCTGCAAAGGAATTTACAGTTTTAGTGTGATTTCGAATAACGGCCGTTCATGATCGAAATATTCGAGATGAAGTGAACTGTGCCGTTCAGGACGAGAGAGTGAGCCCCGAAGGGGCTCGGCATCGTCGATGCCCGGTTTATGTTTGTGAAGATGGTTTATTGCCAGCTCAGAGCATGCCTAGGGATCGTTCGCAACCCCGTACATGTGTAAGTAGCTTAGCCATTTCATAATTATCAAATATCCATATGACCGATGGGCTTAAAAATGCGTGTCAAAGTGTAAATTTCCACGATGGTAGGGTTAATAACCATTCAGAGCGTGCCTATGGACCATTCGAGGTCGCGTACACGTGTAAACGATTTAATCCACGTCGGTGAGGATTTTACGACTTATTCATCGCTATCATAATCTTATTTTGTTAGTTAGTTCTGGAGTTCGGTACTTATCTGAGGGAGGCGCTTTGCATGCCACTAGTTCCTGGGCTTGGTCTGTAGAGAGAGAGTTTCATTCGGTTCTTGGTTGGTCCGGCTATTCCCATTCGGCTTCTGGTGGTCCGGTATTATTGGTCCGGTTGGGCGAATTGTTTGGTTCGGTGGTTGTGAGTTCGCCTATATATAGAGGCCGTACCCCCCTTGTTTTTCTTCACCGAATCAACAGGCGCCGAACCAATACTATACCGAATCAAAGACTCCGCCGAATCAAGCTATTTCCGAACCAGGTATGTACTCATGTGCCGAATGACTTTTATTACCGGATGATTCTGACTTGCCGAATACATACGAGGAGCTTTGCTTTACCGAATGAGACTTAGGCCTTAGGGCCGAATGCCTTGCGTACCGAATGCCCTTGATACAGTACCACCGAATGAACATGATGACCGAATGAACTTGATGGCCGAATGAGATGGAAACCGAATGAACATGATGACCGAATGGGATGGAAACCGAATGATCATGATGACCTTGAAAACTTTAGTTTGCGAATGAAATCCCACACTTGCACGCACTTGTTTGTTTACTTTTCTATGTTCCCTGTTCTAATGCCTTGCTTTCCCTGTGTTGCAGAAAATGTCTCGCAAAGCGGAAACACGATCGGATAGAAAGAAGTCTAGAGGCACGGGAGAGCCTTCTTCTTCCTTGCCCCCAGTCCAACCAGGATCCGGGCAACACCGACCTATTCCGAGGTCTCTAGTGGACGGATATGGTCCACAGGAACTTTTGGTCTCTCCCCCGGATTGCTTTCCTAGCTCCCTAAAGGAGGAGCAACTTGACGTCATATCCCGTTCCTTCGGGATAGATTGGGCTCTTATGCTGCTGCCGGGAGATGGAGTGATGCCATATAATCCTCCCGAGGGCTACTTCGCTTTTAGCAGATACCATTGCATGTGCGGCGCTATCCCCCCTATCAACGCTTGGATAATTAGCTTCACCACATATTTGAAGGTGGCTCCCTTCCAGCTTCAGCCTAATTCTTATGCCATCCTGGTGAGCCTCTTTGTTATCTTCCAGAGGAGGTACGGGCGTCCTCCTTCTAACCGGGAAATTCGATACTTGTACAACCAGAGAGGCTATAAGAAGGGGTCTCCGTATATTAGTCTGGAAGCGGCCGTGCCCTTCAAACCAGTCCTGGACCTATATTCCAAGTTTACCATGTTCAAGAAAGAGTGGTTCTTCATCAAGGACGATGCTGTTTCTTTCCGCCTTTTCACTTCCGGCTGTAAGATGGATTTCATTTATATTTTCCATGTTTTGACTGTAGTGTTTTTTTTTTACATGCTTCTATTTCTGGCTAGCGACAGGTGGTATTGCAGTTGTGGAGGATGATTCCTTGGTGCGAATGGCTGCTGAACTAAAGGCTATTTCGGCACGGGACCGGTCGGCCTCCTTCTTGATCAGGAACGCAACCCTCTTGGAGTATAATTTGATCTTACCGCACCAGTCCGTGGTTAAGCAAAGAGACACGGCTGAGGAGAAGGCTGCTAAAGCTAAGGAGGGGGATAAGGTAAAGAGCGGTAAGAGGGAGCCTTTCGCAGAGCGTCCCGTGGTCGGGGGGAAGAAACTGAAGAAGTCCGATGGCCCTTCTCCAAGTACTTGCCCGACTGTCCCGGAGGAGGAAGGTGTGGAAGAGGAGGAAGGAGGCGAAGTTGGAGAAGGGTCGGAGGGTGGAGGAGATGGCGACGGTCAAGGTGGTAGTGGTGTTGCCGCTCTAACCTCTGAGCAAGACCTCGAACTGGATGAGGCTCTCCGTCGGGCCTTCGGGGAGTCGGAGGGAGAGTCGGAAACGGAGAAGGAAAAGGAGAAAGAAACGGAGAAGGCAAAGGAAACCGGCAAAGCTGTGGCTTCAGCTACGGTGACTCCGGCGACGCAAGGTGAACTTTTGTCTTCTGCCGATTCCATTTTCGATAGGGACTTAGAAATTTTTTACGGTTCACTTCCGTCCTGGAATGAGATCCAGGACTTATTGCAGTTTCCCACTCCTCCGCCGGGTTTGTATAATAGATGTGTCTCCTCACTTTTCTTTCTTTTTAACTTAGCACATTTTTTGAATTGCGGATTATTGTATGTTCGTAACACTTGTTCTTTATTCCAGGGGCAGGCCAGGCAGTTAAAACGTCGGATGTTCGACATCGTCTTGAACAATTTAAGTCGAGGAGAGCTTCTGCGAAACCTTCTACTGATCGCACTGGGGACGTAGTCAAGTACCGCCCTCTTCTTGGGGTCATCGAAGAGGGCATTCAGAAAAGGAAGCGGAGCCGTTCCTTATTTGAGTCGTCCCCTGGTTCGCAGCCTCCTACTCAGCCTCCTCGTGATACTACGGAGGAGAGCACGGAGCCCGGCCCCCCTCCTCCTCCTTCCAAGAGTCCTACTGTCATTCATATAAGGCGTCCCGATGCGCCTCGCCCCGTGCCTCGTGACCCTTTTGCTGGCCATCCTGATTTAGACCCAAGCTTTCGGGACATTTCATTCGATGAGACCACGGGCGAACACCTCCTTCCCCGCAACCCCATGGTAAGGGTGCTGGACGAGGCCAAATCTTTAGATCTTGATTTACTTACTACACGGGTAGTCACCATGGGGGATGAGGCCAAGGCTAATATCGACCGGGTGGCCGCAGAGACCAAGAAGTTAATGGAGCATCATGCTAAGTTGGTCAAGGCCGGGGAAGAGATCGGGAGTGCTAACATTCGGTTGAGGTTAAAGGTTGCCGATCAGGCCAAGCAGCTCGCCGACCAAGCCATCCAGATTTCCCAGCATGAGGAAGCCTCCAAGCGTCTGAAAGAGACCATGGAGAAGGCCAGTAGGGCGGAATTACGGAAGATGGAGGTCGCTTGCAGGGAGCGGATTAACATAGCTATCGCAACGGTGGATGAGGTTCGAAATGCGGATCTCGAGCGGGTAGAGGAGTTGTCAGGGAGGCTCGAGGCTGCGGAGATGGCTCAGGCCGAGTTGAAGGAGGAGATGGAGGAGATGAGGAGGTCCCTCAGGTTGAAGGAAGAGGAAATGAGGAGGTCACTCCAGGCTGACTGCTTGAGATACCAGTCGGAGAGGGACGTCGCCGTCGCCAAGTTGCAAGCTTCCGAGGCCCGGGTGAGGGAGTTTGAGGAAAACGAGGGGATGATGGATGAGATGCTGCAGGATATGTACTTCCACACTTGGAAGGAGGGCGACTTGTCTTGGATGGACGATTACCCTCGGGTCATGGCCAAGGTGTATCTCCAGGCTTTAGAGGAGGCCAGGGTGAACGCGGGTAAGGAAGGCGGAGAGGCTTTCAACTTGAGTGCGGTTACTGCTCAGTTCTCAAAGGAGGAGCAAGCGGCGGTGAAAGAGAGGATGCGGCTGCTCGCTGCAGAGGAAGCGGGCGTGCAGTTGGATGATGAGGATCAAGCGGCGGATGCTGGTGAGTTATTCTTTTCCCTTTCTTTTCTTTCCGTGTTTTCATAACTTGATCGTTCGTTTAATGAATTCCTCTTCTGATCTGGACAGGTGGGACTTCAGATCCACATGCTGGGGGCTCTGATCCTGCGGCTAAGTAGGCTGGGGGAGTTGGTGATGGAGTGTGGATGCATCTGCCATCTTTTTGTTTCTTTTTTATCACTGTTTATGTTAGTCTTTGACATGCAACTGTAATAAAATTATTTGCAAAGAATAACTTCGTGTGATCTCATAATATAAGCTGATTTTGTCATGTTTAAATGTTGTTGCTATCTTTATGTGCCGTGTGAGAAGCATAATTATGTACATGCCTGTGATTCTAGTTGTGTTTGATGTTAAGTTTTTGCTTGAAATATAACTTCACGTTTTGCAATGTCAGTGTATGAATAAGCTATAGTTACGCATTTATGTACAAGAGAAGAGAGTACCGCCCTTTATGTTTTATTCGCAGGCGGTAGCTTTGAGTGTCTTGTGTAACTGTTTACGGGTATAGCTGAGCGCCCTGCCACCCAGTACGCAGGCTTAGAGCCTCATGAGTGAATGCTTCCTATTTGGTTTCCTGTACTTTAGAGTTTGTTATACAGGATAGGAGAAAAATATTTAAATGAAATGGAAATATAGTAAAAGTAAAACTTCCAGTCACGGAAGGCCGTCGATGTGCTTAAGTTCGTGGCAAACGGGTTTTGTAGTCACTTTCCCTAGCTGTGGGTCTTGGAGACATTTGTCACCCATCTTACGCCTCCGCGGGGAGTTTTCTTTTTTACCACAGCCGCACTTAAGACACATCGGAGCCGAGATCGCGCACGGTAACTACCCGAACCATTATGGTCCGTAATCGTGGGTATTATTCGATTTACCGTGGCCGGCTAGCGTGGGTGCCGTTGGCCGTGAACTACCCCTGGCTGGCCACACCTTATGTTGGGGCTTAAAGTAGGTTCACAGTTGCCGGCGAGCCGAACGCCGTAATGAGCTGCCATCGGCTATAGTCGGCCTTTATGATGACTTATAATCGGCTCATTACAGTTGGCTTTGAGGGCAGGCGCGCAATGAGTTAACCCGCAGCAGAGGGATGCTGGAGCAAAAGTGTCTCATTGGCGAGTGCATAGAATCGTAGCGTACCTGTTAGGCCTAGTCCAGATGAGGCCGTGGTGCGTCTTGAGTGGAGATGCCATAGGATTTTGTTCAACAGAAAGGGATAAAACTTAACGAGCAGCCAAGACATAAAGGAACAAGTTAAAAAGAGACAAGATTTTTTAAAGTGGTTCGGCACGGAAATGCCTACGTCCACTGATTCTCTCTGTTAATTCACTTTATATGGGCAGTACAGGTTAAGAAAAGTATCGACGGAGGTGTCGGATGTTCCATGCCCTCTGGAACACCTCTCCGTCCACTGTTGACAAAATGTAAGCTCCGTTGTGGAGATCTTTATGAATTACATATGGTCCGTCCCAGATGGGGTCCAGTGCCCCGGGGCGCGGAAAGATTCGCCTGAGGACAAGATCCCCTTCTTGTAAGCTGCGATGCTTGACTTTGGAATTGTATTGTGCTGCCACTTTTCGTTTGTGAGCTGCTGCTTTGAGTGCTGCATCGTTCCTCCTTTCCTCAATCAGATCCAAAGACATGAGGAGGAGTTCTTCGTTTTCTTCTGGGTTGTAGTGGATCCTATGGTGAGAAGGCACAACGGTCTCAACTGGGAGCATTGCCTCCGATCCATATGCCAAAGAGAAAAGGAGTATGTCCCGTTGATGTTCTGAAAGATGTGCGGTATGCCCATAGTGCCGTAGGAAGTTCGTCCACCCAAGCGCCTTTTGACTTTTCAAGTTTCTTCTTGATTAGGGTTTTGAGAATTTTGTTGACAGCTTCAACTTGTCCGTTTGCCTGAGGGTAAGCTACTGATGAGAAACTTTTATGAATTCCATGCTCTTGGCACCAGTCGGCAAATTCTTCGCTGTCAAATTGGAGCCCGTTGTCTGATACGATCTTGAGGGGGACTCCATACCTGCACAGAATGTTTTTGATCAAGAAGTTGATAACTTTTGCTGAAGATATTTTATTTAAAGGTTCCGCTTCCACCCATTTGGTGAAATAATCGACTGCCACTATAGCATATTTGGCTCCGCCTCGGCCCGTTGGCAGTTCGCCAATTAAGTCAACTCCCCATACAGCAAAGGGCCAAGGGCTGGTCATTTGAGTAATTTCGTTTGTGGGTAGTCGAGGGATCTTGGCGAACTTCTGACATCTGTCGCATTTCTTAATGAAGTCTAGGGCATCTTTGTTTAGTGTGGGCCAGTAATATCCATATCGGAGTATCTTTCTTGCCAAAGTCTGTCCTCCAGTGTGATCTCCGCATCCTCCCTGATGGATGTTTGTTAATATCTCCTTGGCTTCCCTTCCGGCGACGCATCTTAATAGGGGGCTAGAGAAGCCACGCCGGTAGAGGATGCCTTCTTGTATTGTGTAGTGGGGAACTTTCCTCAAGATCTTCTTGGCTTCGTCACGCCTGTCGGGTAGTATGCCATCTTGCAAATATTTCCGGATAGGAGTCATCCAGGTTCCTTCTTCGATTGCAGTTATCAGATTCGCTTGTTCGAAACTCGGGGCTAGCTGCCTTGAGATTGCTAGTGCTCCGGAAATGGTGCTGTCCTTCATACTAGCTTGCTTTGCAAGTTCATCTGCCTCTTGGTTTTCTTCTCGAGGAATGTGTTTGATTAGATAATGGTCCAATCGATCGAGCAGCAGTCTGGTTTTCTTTAGGTATGCTGTGAGTCGTTCTCCTCGAGTCTGGAATTCTCCTAGTACCTGGTTTACGATAAGCTGAGAATCACTATGAATACATAAGGAATTGATTCCAATTTCTAGGGCCAGTTCCAATCCCGCTATTACTGCTTCATATTCAGCATCGTTGTTAGTGGCCGTGAACTCCAATCTTAATGCATAGTACAACTTTCTTCCCCTGGGGGTGATGATCACAATACCTGCCCCCGAGCCTTGTTCGTTTGATGCTCCGTCTACAAAGAGGTTCCATTTGATGTTTTTTGCTACTTCGGATTGTTCCTTGCCTTCGTTGGTAGTGAATTCGGCAATGAAATCAGCCATGGCTTGTCCTTTGATAGCGGTGCGGGGATGGTAGGTGATATCATACTGACTTAGTTCGATGCACCATTTGAGGAGTCGCCCAGAAGTGTCAAGACGATGGAGCACTTGTCTTAGTGGTTGATCGGTTAGAACCCTGATGGAGTGAGACTGGAAGTAGTGTCGCAGTTTTCGTGACGCGATCAATAAACAATATGCTAACTTCTCAAGTTTAGGATATCTGGCTTCTGCCCCTGTAAATCTCTTGCTTACAAAGTAAACCGGGCGTTGTGTGCGGTCTTCTTCTCTTACCAAGGCGGCGCTTAGAGCATGAGATGATACAGCGAGGTATAGGTATAACACTTCACCTTCATTTGGAGTTGAGAGTACTGGTGGTCTCTGAAGGTGTTCGATTAGGTTGAGGAAGGCTTTTAAGCATTCATCGGTCCACTCGAACCTCCCTTTGTCTTTCTTGAGTGCTTCGAAGAAAGGGACACACTTGTCAGTTGCCTTGGAAATGAATCTGCTTAGGGCGGCCACCTTTCCGTTTAGGCTCTGCATTTCTTTTCGAGTGGAAGGTATCCTTATTTCTTTTAAAGCCCGGATTTGTTCAGGGTTTGCTTCGATTCCCCTGGCGTGGACGATGAATCCTAAGAATTTTCCCGATGATACTCCGAAGGAGCACTTTAGAGGATTCAGCTTCATTCCATATCGGCGAAGTACCTGAAATGTACCGTCCAGATGGCTTACATGGTCGTTGGCTTTCTTGGACTTTACCAACATGTCATCCACATATACCTCCATAGTTTGTCCTATCAACTCTGCGAACATTTTGTTGACGAGGCGTTGATAGGTAGCTCCAGCATTTTTGAGTCCAAAAGGCATTACTTTGTAACAATACAATCCGCGGTCGGTGATGAAGCTAGGGCGGTCCTCATCGGGGGCGTGCATGGGGATCTGGTTATATCCGGAGTATGCATCCATAAAAGATAGGAGTTCGTGCCCAGCGGTGCTGTCTACGAGTTGGTCAATTCGGGGAAGTGGGAAGCAGTCTTTCGGGCAAGCGTCATTCAGATTGGAGAAGTCAATACATGTTCGCCACTTTCCATTGGCCTTTTTTACTAGCACCGGGTTAGCGATCCATTCTGGGTAGATGGCTTCCCGTATGAAGCCATTAGCAAGTAGATTTTTTACTTCCTCATCAAGGGCTGCTGATCGCTCTGCCCCCATGCTCCTCTTTTTCTGCTTTACTGGTACCTTGGTGGGATCGATGTTCAACATGTGGCATGCTATGTCTGGGGAGATTCCTGTCATATCGGCATGGGTCCACGCAAATACATCTAAGTTGTGGCGGAGGAAGTCAATGAGTTGATCCTTCAATTCCGTTTTCAGCTGAGATCCGATTTTTAATAGTATACTTGAATCATGCTTATCTACCGATACGAATTCCATAGCCTCTGCAGGCTCGGCGGTAGCCTCCTCCTCTTTATCCCTGGGGTCTAGTTCATTGAAGGGATCGCTTGTGTATCGAAGAGGAGGGGCTTTCTTTAGTTGCTATGCCTCCAAGCTTTTCATGCAGAGAATAGTCTCTGCATCTTTTCCTTTATTCTTTCTGCGGTTATTGCGAAGTTCAGTTACGTAGCAGTCTCGGGCGGCATCTTGATCTCCTTCTACTTCTCCTACTCCGTTGTCTGTTGGAAATTTCATTTTCAGGCACCAAGGGGCTAATACAATCTGAAAGTCAGACAAGGCTGGTCTTCCCAAGAAAGCGTTGTAAGCCGAGTGGTTTTCTATTAGTACGAACGTTTGTTTTCGCACAACGGAGCGGGGATGACTTCCTATTTCGACGAAGAGGTCAAGTTGCCCGAGGGGCATTTTTGCATCTCCAGTGAAACCGTGCAGTGGTTTGTCACAGGGGGATACATCCTTCATTGATAATTTCATTTTGTCGAAAGCATGTTTGAACAGGATATTTACGGAGCTTCCTGTGTCTATTAGAATCCGAAAAACTTTAGCTGGACCAAACCAGGCAGAGATGACCATGGGATCCATATGTGGGTACTGTCTTCCTTCCAAATCATGCCTACTGAATACAATGTCATTGTTTTCTTTTCGTTTCGGGTGGCGTTCCTCCGTAATGGAGTTAACATATCCTTCGGCATTTCTAAGCGACTTGCCGTACCTTTCCATCTCTGCCCAACTTCTGTCGGCGATGTGTGGTCCTCCTGAGATGGTAAGGACCACTATCTTCTCTTGACTAGAGCCACTGGTGTTGTGATTGTTGCGATTCCCTCCGCCTACTTCTGGGAAGGGTTGCTTTGAGTTCTCATTGGCAGGAGTTGGAGTCCTGTTCTGACCTTTCACATAACGTTCCAGTCTTCTTCTTCTAATGTGTTCTTCGATCAAGTCCCGAAGATGGTGGCATTCATTGGTGTCATGTCCGTGGGATTCGTGGAAGCGACAGAACTTTCCGGACTTGAGTGCGTTATCTGATTCTTTCTTGTGCGGGGGGCGCTTGTATCCGAGTTCACCCTGAGTGGCTAGGTAGATGTCTTCGATCGTTTCATTCAAAGGGGTGTAGGAGTCAAATCTTGGCCCTGGTCGATATTGGCGCTTCTCAACCTTTCTGCCCCCAGCATTGTCTCTAGATTCATTTTTTCGAGCGTCCTTAGCTGCAGTGGGAACCTTGTCCTGAACTATCTTGCCTTGTTGCCCTGATTGCCTTTCTGTAGCAGCGTCTTCAAGTCTCATATACTTTCCAGCTTCATGAAAGAAATCAGGCAAGGTAGTTGGTTTTTCCTTAGTTAACCTTCTGGCAAACTTGGTGTCTGGATGTACACCACTACAGAGGGCCATTAGAGTGAGTTTTTCATCGGCATCTTGAACTGCTGCCGCTGCGGCGTTGAACCGTGTTAGATATTGTTGCAGCGTCTCTCCGGATTTCTGTTTGACATTGGATAGAGAATAAGCATCCTTGGGTTGTTCCACATGGATGCGGAACTGGCTAATAAACCTTTCTTTTAACATCTCCCATGAGCTGATGGATCCTTGGGGTAGATGGCAGAACCAGGAGGTAGCTAGATCTGATAGGAATAGCGGAAAGCATTTACATAATACTCCTTCTGTTGCTCCACTCATGAGCATATGCTGGGTGTATCTCTGCAGGTGTACGATGGGGTCGGAAGTTCCTTTGTAAGGTTCCATGGTTGGCATTTTCCATTCCCGGGGAGTGATGGCAGTTTCGATATTTCGGGTAAAGGGACTGGTGACCCTAGCGCCTATTCCCCGGTCCCTTTGCTCCCGTTGGACACATTCTCTGAATAATCGTGCCATTCGTTCGTCAGAACTTGGAGCGGACAAAAATGAGCTCGGTTCTTCCCTGCGGGATCTATCTCGTCCAGATGACCTGTAGGGATGGTACAGTCTATCACCTCTAGCATTATCCAGTGGTTGTCTTTGGCTGCTTGGATGCACGCTAGGACCAGCTACAGTTGCCCCCTGCCTTGATCTTCCCCTGTGGGGTTCTGTTTCGAGCACATTCATGGGGTCAACTTCGGGCTGGGTTCTAGCTCGGCTCCGTTCAGCGGGGTTTCTATGATTAGGTGGCATGACTGGCTCAGCTACATCCGACCCTCGCCTGGTGCCTCCCCCGCTAGGTTCGGTTCCAAGGGCTTCCTCGAGTCGGAATTCGGGCTGAGTCCGGGCGCGGCCCCTATCATCGTTTTTCCTGTTGATAGCTTGTTCGAAGAGTGAAGACCTTTGTTGCCTCCGGGATCCTCCGGATTGGGATTCACCCCATGATTCAGTGTTGCGGTTGGACTCTTCAGCATCCCTTAAGCGTGTCATGAGTTGGTCCACCAAAGTTTCTTGTTGGGATGTGAAGCGGTTAGTTACTTCAGCCACAACCCTGTCCAGATCTGCCCTAGTGATTGGTTGTTCCGTTGCGGGACCAGTTGGATTTTCCTGATTTTCATCTGGTACTGCTGTTGAAGTGGGCTGATCTGTGATTGCTGGATCTCGAAGGCTGCTAGTTGCGGTGTTCTTTCCTTTGTTAACATCCCTTCTCTGTTTGGAAGGCATGATTTCTAAGCAACGAGTGATGTTGTTAGGAGGAAGGTTGAGTGGGAGAAGATGAAGCTTGAGTTCTGAAGATGAAGTCTGAGTTCAACTCTCAGTGAAAGCACCAAAAACGTTTGCACAAAAAATGGACAAACACCTCCAAGTCGTATTATTTAGTTGATTATATGTGATTTTCAATGATTTTAGATGAGTATATAAATATAAAAGAAGTAGGGGCTGAAATGTAAATGACACGCGGATTTATAGTGGTTCGGCCAGAATGTGCCTACGTCCACTTTATATGTTATTATCTTCTTTCCTTCAGATTACAAGTACAATGCTTCGTATATGAGTATATGAAAGTAGTTTGAAAGTTCCTTCCTTGCTTGAGCTCTCAAACTTGTCTGCCATTGTTGTACCCCTGCCCCTCTATTTATAGAATGAGGTAGGGAGCAGGGGCCTTGGAGGTATATAGCTGCTGGTGGGCCCGGGCTGAGACAATCTGGACTGGCAGTCACCTGGTTCGGCGAGGCTTCATTCGGCCGTGCTTGGAGAATGGTTTGGTCATGGTGGTTCGGTTGTGGAGGTGGTTCGGTTGTGGCTTGGATCGGTGGCGATTGGTCCGGTATCATCCTCGTTCGGTATTGTATTGGAGAGGCTGGTCCGGCATCATCTAGTTCGGTAGTGTATTGGAGAGGCTGGTCCGGTATCATCTGGCTCGGCAGGAACTTATGCCGAATGAGGTTATAGGCTGGGTTTGCCGAATGAAGGGACTGAATGGAGGCTCGGGCCGACCGAACTTCTTCATGGAGAATATTGGATGGTCTTCTAGGTTGGTATTGGCTATCGAACGAAGTAGAGGTTGCTTGCGAGCCCGAGTGAAACTGCGGCTTCTTGGTCTTGAGGTCTTCTGGGTGAAAATTCGCCCAACAGCGTGCATGGATTTGAAACGGAGCAGTACCATGGTGCACCACTGTCCAGCGATGGTAAATCGAAGGCCAGCCACCATAATCATGTTTTGCCGTAAAAGTCCACCTGTCGAAAAAACGAAGGGTAAAAAACTTAAGAGACCCGATTGAGATTCGAGTTGTCTTTTTTGGGCATTAATCTATCCGTTGACGCCTGAATGCTGTCAAAGCCGTAGAACTCATCGAGGCCTTCGTTTTGACAGGTTATGGCTCCCGTAACTCTAAACGAGCCAAAAGTTATGGCCGTCCGAATAATCGATATCTACAGGGTGAAACATCCGCGGTGCAAGGTGCAACATCCGTCCGAAATGGCGAAACAGTGCCGTACGACTTTTAGAAATGCGTGCATTGGTTTGAAACGGAACAGTACCATGGTGCACCACTCTCCATCGATGGTAAATAGAAGGCCAGCCACGGTAATCCCGTTTTACCGTAAAAATCCACGTGTCGAAAAAACGAAGGGTAAAAAACATACGAGACCTGATTGAGATTCGGGTTTTCCTATTTGGGCATTAATCTATCCGTTGACGGTTGAAAGCTGTCAAAGCCGTAGAACTCATCGAGGCCTTCGTTTTGACAGGTTATGGCTCCCATAAATCTAAACGAGCCAGAAGTTATGGCCGTCCGAAAAATCGATATCTACAGGGTGCAACATCCACGGTGCAAGGTGCAACATCCGTCCGAAATGGCGAAACAGTGCCACACGACTTTTTGAAATGCATGCATGGATTTGAAATGGAACACTACCATGGTGCACCACTCTCCATCGATGGGAAGTCAAAGACGGGCCACGGTAATCCCGTTTTACCGTAAAAATCCACGTGTCGAAAAAACGAAGGGTAAAAAACTTACGAGACCCGATTGAGATTCGGGTTGTCCTTTTTGGGCATTAATATATCCGTTGATGGCTGAAAGCTGTCAAAGCCGTAGAACTCATCGAGGCCTTCGTTTTGACAGGTTATGGCTCCCGTAACTCTAAACGAGCCAGAAGCTATGGCCGTCCGAATAATCGATATCTACAGGGTGCAACATCCACGGTGCAAGGTGCAACATCCGTCCGAAATGGCGAAACAGTGCCGTACGACTTTTAGAAATGCGTGCATGGATTTAAAACGGAACAGTACCATGGTGCGCCACTATCCAGCGATGGTAAATCGAAGACGGGCCACGGTAATCCCGTTTTACCGTAAAAATCCACGTGTCGAAAAAACGAAGGGTAAAAAACTTACGAGACCCGATTGAGATTCGGGTTGTCCTTTTTGGGCATTAATCTATCCGTTGACGGCTAAAAGCTGTCAAAGCCGTAGAACTCATCGAGGCCTTCGTTTTGACAGGTTATGGCTCCCATAACTCTAAACGAGCCAGAAGTTATGGCCGTCCGAATAATCGATATCTACAGGGTGCAACATCCACGGTGCAAGGTGCAACATCCGTCCGAAATGGCGAAACAGTGTCGTACGACTTTTAGAAATGCGTGCATGGATTTGAAACGGAACAGTACCATGGTGCACCACTCTCCAGCGATGGTAAATCGAAGACCTGCCACCGTAATCCCGTTTCACCGTAAAAATCCACGTGTCGAAAAAACGAAGGGTAAAAAACTTACGAGACCCGATTGAGATTCGGGCTGTCCTTTTTGGGCATTACTCTATCCGTTGACGGCTGAAAGCTGTCAAAGCCGTAGAACTCATCGAGGCCTTCGTTTTGACAGGTTATGGCTCCCGTAACTCTAAACGAGCCAGAAGTTATGGTCGTCCGTATAATCGATATCTACAGGGTGCAACATCCACGGTGCAAGGTGCAACATCCGTCCGAAATGGAGAAACAGTGTCGTACGACTTTTAGAAATGCGTGCATGGATTTGAAACGGAACAGTAGCATGGTGCACCACTCTTCAGCGATGGTAAATCGAAGGCCAGCCACGGTAATCCTGTTTTACCATAAAAATCCACGTGTCGAAAAAACGAAGGGTAAAAAACTTACGAGACCCGATTGAGATTCGGGTTGTCCTTTTTGAGCATTAATCTATCCGTTGATGGCTGAAAGCTGTCAAAGCTGTAGAACTCATCGAGGCCTTCGTTTTGACAGGTTATGGCTCCCGTAACTCTAAACGAGCCAGAAGTTATGGCCGTCCGAATAATCGATATCTACAGGGTGCAACATCCACGGAGCAAGGTGCAACATCCGTCCGAAATGGTGAAACAGTGTCGTACTACTTTTAGAAATGCGTGCATGGATTTGAAATGGAATAGTACAATGGTGCACCACTCTCCAGCGATGCGAAGTCGAAGACGGGCCACGGTAATCCCGTTTTACCGTAAAAATCCACCTGTCGAAAAAACGAAGGGTAAAAAACTTACGAGATCCGATTGATATCCGGGTTGTCCTTATTGGGCATTAATCTGTCCATTGACGGCTGAAAGCTGTCAAAGCCGTAGAACTCGTCGAGGCCTTCGTTTTGACAGGTTATGGCTCCCGTAACTCTAAACGAGCCAGAAGTTATGGCCGTCCGAATAATCGATATGTACAGGGTGCAACATCCACGGTGCAAGGTGCAACATCCGTCCGAAATGGCGAAACAGTGCCGAACGACTTTTAGAAATGCATGCATGGATTTGAAATGGAGCAGTACCATGGTGCACCACTGTCCAGCGATGGTAAATCGAAGGCCAGCCACCATAATCATGTTTTGCCGTAAAAGTCCACGTGTCGAAAAAACGAAGGGTAAAAAACTTAAGAGACCCGATTGAGATTCGAGTTGTCTTTTTTGGGCATTAATCTATCCGTTGACGCCTGAATGCTATCAAAGCCGTAGAACTCATCGAGGCCTTCGTTTTGACAGGTTATGGCTCCCGTAACTCTAAACGAGCCAAAAGTTATGGCCGTCCGAATAATCGATATCTACAGGGTGAAACATCCGCGGTGCAAGGTGCAACATCCGTCCGAAATTGCGAAACAGTGCCGTACGACTTTTAGAAATGCGTGCATTGGTTTGAAACGGAACAGTACCATGGTGCACCACTCTCCATCGATGGTAAATCAAAGGCCAGCCACGGTAATCCCGTTTTACCGTAAAAATCCACGTTTCGAAAAAACGAAGGGTAAAAAACATACGAGACCCGATTGAGATTCGGGTTTTCCTATTTGGGCATTAATCTATCCGTTGACGGTTGAAAGCTGTCAAAGCCGTAGAACTCATCGAGGCCTTCGGTTTGACAGGTTATGGCTCCCGTAAATCTAAACGAGCCAGAAGTTATGGCCGTCCAAAAAATCGATATCTACAGGGTGCAACATCCACGGTGCAAGGTGCAACATCCGTCCGAAATGGCGAAACAGTGCCATACGACTTTTTGAAATGCGTGCATGGATTTGAAATGGAACACTACCATGGTGCACCACTCTCCAGTGATGGGAAGTCAAAGACGGGCCACGGTAATCCCGTTTTACCGTAAAAATCCACGTGTCGAAAAAACGAAGGGTAAAAAACTTACGAGACCCGATTGAGATTCGGGTTGTCCTTTTTGGGCATTAATATATCCGTTGATGGCTGAAAGCTGTCAAAGCCGTAGAACTCATCGAGGCCTTCGTTTTGACAGGTTATGGCTCCCGTAACTCTAAACCAGCCAGAAGTTATGGCCGTTCGAAAAATCGATATCTACAGGGTCCAACATCCACGGTGCAAGGTGCAACATCCGTCCGAAATGGCGAAACGGTGCCGTACGACTTTTAGAAATGCGTGCATGGATTTAAAACGGAATAGTACCATGGTGCGCCACTCTCCAGCGATGGTAAATCGAAGACGGGCCACGGTAATCCCGTTTTACCGTAAAAATCCACGTGTCGAAAAAACGAAGGGTAAAAAACTTACGAGACCCGATTGAGATTCGGGTTGTCCTTTTTGGGCATTAATCTATCCGTTGACGGCTAAAAGCTGTCAAAGCCATAGAACTCATCGAGGCCTTCGTTTTGACAGGTTATGGCTCCCATAACTCTAAACGAGCCAGAAGTTATGGTCGTCCGTATAATCGATATCTACAGGGTGCAACATCCACGGTGCAAGGTGCAACATCCGTCCGAAATGGCGAAACAGTGCCGTACGACTTTTAGAAATGCGTGCATGGATTTGAAATGGAATAGTACCATGGTGCACCAATCTCCAACGATGCGAAGTCGAAGACGGGCCACGGTAATCCTGTTTTACCGTAAAAATCCACGTGTCGAAAAAACGAAGGGTAAAAAACTTACGAGACCCGATTGAGATTCGGGTTGTCCTTTTTGGGCATTAATCTATCCGTTGACGGCTGAAAGCAGTCAAAGCCGTAGAACTCATCGAAGCCTTCGTTTTGACAGGTTATGGCTCCCGTAACTCTAAACGAGCCAGAAGTTATGGTCGTCCGTATAATCGATATGTACAGGGTGCAACATCCACGGTGCAAGGTGCAACATCCGTCCGAAATGGCGAAACAGTGCCGTACGACTTTTAGAAATGCGTGCATGGATTTGAAACGGAACAGTACCATGGTGCACCACTCTCCAGCGATGGTAAATCGAAGGCCAGCCACGGTAATCCTGTTTTACCGTAAAAATCCACGTGTCGAAAAAACGAAGGGTAAAAAACTTACGAGACCTGATTGAGATTCGGGTTGTCCTTTTTGGGCATTAATCTATCCGTTGGCGGCTAAAAAATGTCAAAGCTGTAGAACTCATCGAGGCCTTCGTTCTGACAGGTTGTGGCTCCCGTAACTCTAAACGAGCCAGAAGTTATGGTCGTCCGTATAATCGATATCTACAAGGTGCAACATCCACGGTGCAAGGTGCAACGTCCCTCCGAAATGGCGAAACAGTGTCGTACGACTTTTAGAAATGCGTGCATGGATTTGAAACAGAACAATACCATAGTGCACCACTCTCCAGCGATGGGAAGTCGAAGATGGGCCACGGTAATCCTATTTTACCGTAAAAATCCACGTGTCGAAAAAACGAAGGGTAAAAAACTTACGAGACCCGATTGAGATTCGGGTTGTCCTTTTTGAGCATTAATGTATCCGTTGACGGTTGAAAGTTGTCAAAGCCGTAGAACTCATCGAGGCCTTCATTTTGACAGGTTATGGCTCCCATAACTCTAAACGAGCCAGAAGTTATGGCCGTTTGAATAATCGATATCTACAGGGTGCAACATCCACGGAGCAAGGTGCAACATCCGTCCGAAATGGTGAAACAGTGTCGTACGACTTTTAGAAATGCGTGCATGGATTTGAAATGGAATAGTACCATGGTGCACCACTCTCCAGCGATGCGAAGTCGAAGACGGGCCACGGTAATCCCGTTTTACTGTAAAAATCCACGTGTCGAAAAAACGAAGGGTAAAAAACTTACGAGACCCGATTGATATTCGGGTTGTCCTTATTGGGCATTAATCTGTCCATTGACGGCTGAAAGTTGTCAAAGCCGTAGAACTCATCGAGGCCTTCGTTTTGACAGGTTATGGCTCCCGTAACTCTAAACGAGCCAAAAGTTATGGCCGTCCGAAAAATCGATATTACAGGGTGAAACATCCGCGGTGCAAGGTGCAACATCCGTCCGAAATGGCGAAACAGTGCCGTACGACTTTTAGAAATGCGTGCATTGGTTTGAAACGGAACAGTACCATGGTGCACCACTCTCCATCGATGGTAAATCGAAGGCCAGCCACGGTAATCCCGTTTTACCGTAAAAATCCACGTGTCGAAAAAACGAAGGGTAAAAAACATACGAGACCCGATTGATATTCGGGTTTTCCTATTTGGGCATTAATCTATCCGTTGACGGTTGAAAGCTGCCAAAGCCGTAGAACTCATCGAGGCCTTCGTTTTGACAGGTTATGGCTCCCGTAAATCTAAACGAGCCAGAAGTTATGGCCGTCCGAAAAATCGATATCTACAGGGTGCAACATCCACGGTGCAAGGTGCAACATCCGTCCGAAATGGCGAAACAGTGCCATACGACTTTTTGAAATGCGTGCATGGATTTGAAATGGAACACTACCATGGTGCACCACTCTCCAGCGATGGGAAGTCAAAGACGGGCCACGGTAATCCCGTTTTACCGTAAAAATCCACGTGTCGAAAAAACGAAGGGTAAAAAACTTACGAGACCCGATTAAGATTCGGGTTGTCCTTTTTGGGCATTAATATATCCGTTGATGGGTGAAAGCTGTCAAAGCCGTAGAACTCATCGAGGCCTTCGTTTTGACAGGTTATGGCTCCCGTAACTCTAAACGAGCCAGAAGTTATGGCCGTCCGAATAATCGATATCTACAGGGTGCAACATCCACGGTGCAAGGTGCAACATCCGTCCGAAATGGCGAAACAGTGCCGTACGACTTTTAGAAATGCGTGCATCGATTTAAAACGGAGACCATGGTGCGCCACTCTCCAGCGATGGTAAATCGAAGACGGGCCACGGTAATCCTGTTTTACCGTAAAAATCCACGTGTCGAAAAAACGAAGGGTAAAAAACTTACGAGACCCGATTGAGATTCGGGTTGTCCTTTTTGGGCATTAATCTATCCGTTGACGGCTGAAAGCTGTCAAAGCCGTAGAACTCATCGAGGCCTTCGTTTTGACAGGTTATGGCTCCCATAACTCTAAACGAGCCAGAAGTTATGGCCGTCCGAATAATCGATATCTACAGGGTGCAACATCCACGGTGCAAGGTGCAACATCCGTCCGAAATGGCGAAACAGTGCCGTACGACTTTTAGAAATGCGTGCATGGATTTGAAACGGAACAGTACCATGGTGCACCACTCTCCAGCGATGGTAAATCGAAGACCTGCCACCGTAATCCCGTTTTACCGTAAAAATCCACGTGTCGAAAAAACGAAGGGTAAAAAACTTACGAGACCCGATTGAGATTCGGGCTGTCCTTTTTAGGCATTACTCTATCCATTGACGGCTGAAAGCTGTCAAAGCCGTAGAACTCATCGAGGCCTTCGTTTTGACAGGTTATGGCTCCCGTAACTCTAAACGAGCCAGAAGTTATGGTCGTCCGTATAATCGATATCTACAGGGTGCAACATCAACGGTGCAAGGTGCAACATCCGTCCGAAATGGAGAAACAGTGCCGTACTACTTTTAGAAATGCGTGCATGGATTTGAAACGGAACATTACCATGGTGCACCACTCTTCAGCGATGGTAAATCGAAGGCCAGCCACGGTAATCCTGTTTTACCGTAAAAATATACGTGTCGAAAAAACGAATGGTAAAAAACTTACGAGACCCGATTGAGATTCGGGTTGTCCTTTTTGAGCATTAATCTATCCGTTGACGGCTGAAAGTTGTCAAAACCGTAGAACTCATCGAGGCCTTCGTTTTGACAGGTTATGGCTCCCGTAACTCTAAACGAGCCAGAAGTTATGGCCGTTTGAATAATCGATATCTACAGGGTGCAACATCCACGGAGCAAGGTGCAACATCCGTCCGAAATGGTGAAACAATGTCGTACGACTTTTAGAAATGCGTGCATGGATTTGAAATGGAATAGTACCATGGTGCACCACTCTCCAGCGATGGAAGTCGAAGACGGGCCACGGTAATCCCGTTTTACCGTAAAAATCCACCTGTCGAAAAAACGAAGGGTAAATAACTTACGAGATCCGATTGATATTCGGGTTGTCCTTATTGGGCATTAATCTGTCCATTGACGGCTGAAAGCTGTCAAAGCCGTAGAACTCATCGAGGCCTTCGTTTTGACAGGTTATGGCTCCCGTAACTCTAAACGAGCCAGAAGTTATGGCCGTCCGAATAATCGATATCTACAGGGTGCAACATCCACGGTGCAAGGTGCAACATCCGTCCGAAATGGCGAAACAGTGCCGAACGACTTTTAGAAATGCGTGCATGGATTTGAAACGGAGCAGTACCATGGTGCACCACTGTCCAGCGATGGTAAATCGAAGGCCAGCCACCATAATCATGTTTTGCCGTAAAAGTCCACGTGTCGAAAAAACGAAGGGTAAAAAACTTAAGAGACCCGATTGATATTCGAGTTGTCTTTTTTGGGCATTAATCTATCCGTTGACGCCTGAATGGTGTCAAAGCCGTAGAACTCATCGAGGCCTTCGTTTTGATAGGTTATGACTCCCGTAACTCTAAACGAGCCAAAAGTTATGGCCGTCCGAATAATCGATATCTACAGGGTGAAACATCCGCGGTGCAAGGTGCAACATCCGTCCGAAATGGCGAAACAGTGTCGTACGACTTTTAGAAATGCGTGCATTGGTTTGAAACGGAACAGTACCATGGTGCACCACTCTCCATCGATGGTAAATCGAAGGCCAGCCACGGTAATCCCGTTTTACCGTAAAAATCCACGTGTCGAAAAAACGAAGGGTAAAAAACATACGAGACCCGATTGAGATTCGGGTTTTCCTATTTGGGCATTAATCTATCCGTTGACGGTTGAAAGCTGTCAAAGCCGTAGAACTCATCGAGGCCTTCGTTTTGACAGGTTATGGCTCCCGTAAATCTAAACGAGCCAGAAGTTATGGCCGTCCGAAAAATCGATATCTACAGGGTGCAACATCCACGGTGCAAGGTGCAACATCCGTCCGAAATGGCGAAACAGTGCCATACGACTTTTTGAAATGCGTGCATGGATTTGAAATGGAACACTACCATGGTGCACCACTCTCCAGCGATGGGAAGTCAAAGACGGGCCACGGTAATCCCGTTTTACCGTAAAAATCCACGTGTCGAAAGAACGAAGGGTAAAAAACTTACGAGACCCGATTGAGATTCGGGTTGTCCTTTTTGGGCATTAATATATCCGTTGATGGCTAAAAGCTGTCAAAGCCGTAGAACTCATCGAGGCCTTCGTTTTGACAGGTTATGGCTCCCGTAACTCTAAACGAGCCAGAAGTTATGGCCGTCCGAATAATCGATATCTACAGGGTGCAACATCCACGGTGCAAGGTGCAACATCCGTCCGAAATGGCGAAACAGTGCCGTACGACTTTTAGAAATGCGTGCATGGATTTAAAACGGAACGGTACCATGGTGCGCCACTCTCCAGCGGTGGTAAATCGAAGACGGGCCACGGTAATCCCGTTTTACCGTAAAAATCCACGTGTCGAAAAAACGAAGGGTAAAAAACTTACGAGACCAGTTTGAGATTCGGGTTGTCCTTTTTGGGCATTAATCTATCCGTTGAAGGCTAAAAGCTGTCAAAGCCGTAGAACTCATCGAGGCCTTCGTTTTGACAGGTTATGGCTCCCATAACTCTAAACGAGCCAGAAGTTATGGCCGTCCGAATAATCGATATCTACAGGGTGCAACGTCCACGGTGCAAGGTGCAACATCCGTCCGAAATGGCGAAACAGTGCCGTACGACTTTTAGAAATGCGTGCATGGATTTGAAACGGAACAGTACCATGGTGCACCACTCTCCAGCGATGGTAAATCGAAGACCTGCCACCGTAATCCCGTCTTACCGTAAAAATCCACGTGTCGAAAAAACGAAGGGTAAAAAACTTACGAGACCCGATTGAGATTCGGGCTGTCCTTTTTGGGCATTACTCTATCCGTTGACGGCTGAAAGCTGTCAAAGCTGTAGAACTCATCGAGGCCTTCGTTTTGACAGGTTACGGCTCCCGTAACTCTAAACGAGCCAGAAGTTATGGTCGTCCGTATAATCGATATCTACAGGATGCAACATCCACGGTGCAAGGTGCAACATCCGTCCGAAATGGAGAAACAGTGCCGTACGACTTTTAGAAATGCGTGCATGGATTTGAAACGGAACAGTACCATGGTGCACCACTCTTCAGCGATGGTAAATCGAAGGCCAGCCACGGTAATCCTGTTTTACCGTAAAAAACCACGTGTCGAAAAAACGAAGGGTAAAAAACTTACGAGACCCGATTGAGATTCGGGTTGTCCTTTTTGAGCATTAATCTATCCGTTGACGGCTGAAAGTTGTCAATACCGTAGAACTCATCGAGGCCTTCGTTTTGACAGGTTATGGCTCCCGTAACTCTAAACGAGCCAGAAGTTATGGCCGTTTGAATAATCGATATCTACAGGGTGCAACATCCACGGAGCAAGGTGCAACATTCGTCCGAAATGGTGAAACAGTGTCGTACGACTTTTAGAAATGCGTGCATGGATTTGAAATGGAATAGTACCATGGTGCACCACTCTCCAGCGATGCGAAGTCGAAGACGGGCCACGGTAATCCCGTTTTGCCGTAAAAATCCACCTGTCGAAAAAACGAAGGGTAAAAAACTTACGAGATCCGATTGATATTCGGGTTGTCCTTATCGGGCATTAATCTGTCCATTGACGGCTGAAAGCTGTCAAAGCCGCAGAACTCATCGAGGCCTTCGTTTTGACAGGTTATGGCTCCCGTAACTCTAAACGAGCCAGAAGTTATGGCCGTCCGAATAATCGATATCTACAGGGTGCAACATCCACGGTGCAAGGTGCAACATCCGTCCGAAATGGCGAAACAGTGCCGAACGACTTTTAGAAATGTGTGCATGGATTTGAAACTGAGCAGTACCATGGTGCACCACTGTCCAGCGATGGTAAATCGAAGGCCAGCCACCATAATCATGTTTTGCCGTAAAAGTCCACGTGTCGAAAAAACGAAGGGTAAAAAACTTAAGAGACCCGATTGAGATTCGAGTTGTCTTTTTTGGGCATTAATCTATCCGTTGACGCCTGAATGCTGTCAAAGCCGTAGAACTCATCGAGGCCTTCGTTTTGACAGGTTATGGCTCCCGTAACTCTAAACGAGCCAAAAGCTATGGCCGTCCGAATAATCGATATCTACAGGGTGAAACATCCGCGGTGCAAGGTGCAACATCCGTCTGAAATGGCGAAACAGTGCCGTACGACTTTTAGAAATGCATGCATTGGTTTGAAACGGAACAGTACCATGGTGCACCACTCTCCATCGATGGTAAATCGAAGGCCAGCCACGGTAATCCCGTTTTACCGTAAAAATCCACGTGTTGAAAAAACGAAGGGTAAAAAACATACGAGACCCGATTGAGATTCGGGTTTTCCTATTTGGGCATTAATCTATCCGTTGACGGTTGAAAGCTGTCAAAGCCGTAGAACTCATCGAGGCCTTCGTTTTGACAGGTTATGGCTCCCGTAAATCTAAACGAGCCAGAAGTTATGGCCGTCCGAAAAATCGATATCTACAGGGTGCAACATCCACGGTGCAAGGTGCAACATCCGTCCGAAATGGCGAAACAGTGCCATACGACTTTTTGAAATGCGTGCATGGATTTGAAATGGAACACTACCATGGTGCACCACTCTCCAGTGATGGGAAGTCAAAGACGGGCCACGGTAATCCCGTTTTACCGTAAAAATCCACGTGTCGAAAAAACGAAGGGTAAAAAACTTACGAGACCCGATTGAGATTCGGGTTGTCCTTTTTGGGCATTAATATATCCGTTGATGGGTGAAAGCTGTCAAAGCCGTAGAACTCATCGAGGCCTTCGTTTTGACAGGTTATGGCTCCCGTAACTCTAAACGAGCCAGAAGTTATGGCCGTCCGAAAAATCGATATCTACAGGGTGCAACATCCACGGTGCAAGGTGCAACATCCGTCCGAAATGGCGAAACAGTGCCGTACGATTTTTAGAAATGCGTGCATGGATTTAAAACGGAATAGTACCATGGTGCGCCACTCTCCAGCGATGGTAAATCGAAGACGGGCCACGGTAATCCCGTTTTACCGTAAAAATCCACGTGTCGAAAAAACGAAGGGTAAAAAACTTACGAGACCCGATTGAGATTCGGGTTGTCCTTTTTGGGCATTAATCTATCCGTTGACGGCTAAAAGCAGTCAAAGCCGTAGAACTCATCGAGGCCTTCGTTTTGACAGGTTATGGCTCCCATAACTCTAAACGAGCCAGAAGTTATGGTCGTCCGTATAATCGATATCTACAGGGTGCAACATCCACGGTGCAAGGTGCAACATCCGTCCGAAATGGCGAAACAGTGCCGTACGACTTTTAGAAATGCGTGCATGGATTTGAAATGGAATAGTACGATGGTGCACCAATCTCCAACGATGCGAAGTCGAAGACGGGCCACGGTAATCCTGTTTTACCGTAAAAATCCACGTGTCGAAAAAACGAAGGGTAAAAAACTTACGAGATCCGATTGATATTCGGGTTGTCCTTATCGGGCATTAATCTGTCCATTGACGGCTGAAAGCTGTCAAAGCCGCAGAACTCATCGAGGCCTTCGTTTTGACAGGTTATGGCTCCCGTAACTCTAAACGAGCCAGAAGTTATGGCCGTCCGAATAATCGATATCTACAGGGTGCAACATCCACGGTGCAAGGTGCAACATCCGTCCGAAATGGCGAAACAGTGCCGAACGACTTTTAGAAATGTGTGCATGGATTTGAAACTGAGCAGTACCATGGTGCACCACTGTCCAGCGATGGTAAATCGAAGGCCAGCCACCATAATCATGTTTTGCCGTAAAAGTCCACGTGTCGAAAAAACGAAGGGTAAAAAACTTAAGAGAACCGATTGAGATTCGAGTTGTCTTTTTTGGGCATTAATCTATCCGTTGACGCCTGAATGCTGTCAAAGCCGTAGAACTCATCGAGGCCTTCGTTTTGACAGGTTATGGCTCCCGTAACTCTAAACGAGCCAAAAGCTATGGCCGTCCGAATAATCGATATCTACAGGGTGAAACATCCGCGGTGCAAGGTGCAACATCCGTCTGAAATGGCGAAACAGTGCCGTACGACTTTTAGAAATGCATGCATTGGTTTGAAACGGAACAGTACCATGGTGCACCACTCTCCATCGATGGTAAATTGAAGGCCAGCCACGGTAATCCCGTTTTACCGTAAAAATCCACGTGTCGAAAAAACGAAGGGTAAAAAACATACGAGACCCGATTGAGATTCGGGTTTTCCTATTTGGGCATTAATCTATCCGTTGACGGTTGAAAGCTGTCAAAGCCGTAGAACTCATCGAGGCCTTCGTTTTGACAGGTTATGGCTCCCGTAAATCTAAACGAGCCAGAAGTTATGGCCGTCCGAAAAATCGATATCTACAGGGTGCAACATCCACGGTGCAAGGTGCAACATCCGTCCGAAATGGCGAAACAGTGCCATACGACTTTTTGAAATGCGTGCATGGATTTGAAATGGAACACTACCATGGTGCACCACTCTCCAGTGATGGGAAGTCAAAGACGGGCCACGGTAATCCCGTTTTACCGTAAAAATCCACGTGTCGAAAAAACGAAGGGTAAAAAACTTACGAGACCCGATTGAGATTCGGGTTGTCCTTTTTGGGCATTAATATATCCGTTGATGGGTGAAAGCTGTCAAAGCCGTAGAACTCATCGAGGCCTTCGTTTTGACAGGTTATTGCTCCCGTAACTCTAAACGAGCCAGAAGTTATGGCCGTCCGAAAAATCGATATCTACAGGGTGCAACATCCACGGTGCAAGGTGCAACATCCGTCCGAAATGGCGAAACAGTGCCGTACGATTTTTAGAAATGCGTGCATGGATTTAAAACGGAATAGTACCATGGTGCGCCACTCTCCAGCGATGGTAAATCGAAGACGGGCCACGGTAATCCCGTTTTACCGTAAAAATCCACGTGTCGAAAAAACGAAGGGTAAAAAACTTACGAGACCCGATTGAGATTCGGGTTGTCCTTTTTGGGCATTAATCTATCCGTTGACGGCTAAAAGCAGTCAAAGCCGTAGAACTCATCGAGGCCTTCGTTTTGACAGGTTATGGCTCCCATAACTCTAAACGAGCCAGAAGTTATGGTCGTCCGTATAATCGATATCTACAGGGTGCAACATCCACGGTGCAAGGTGCAACATCCGTCCGAAATGGCGAAACAGTGCCGTACGACTTTTAGAAATGCGTGCATGGATTTGAAATGGAATAGTACCATGGTGCACCAATCTCCAACGATGCGAAGTCGAAGACGGGCCACGGTAATCCTGTTTTACCGTAAAAATCCACGTGTCGAAAAAACGAAGGGTAAAAAACTTACGAGACCCGATTGAGATTCGGGTTGTCCTTTTTGGGCATTAATCTATCCGTTGACGGCTGAAAGCAGTCAAAGCCGTAGAACTCATCGAAGCCTTCGTTTTGACAGGTTATGGCTTCCGTAACTCTAAACGAGCCAGAAGTTATGGTCGTCCGTATAATCGATATGTACAGGGTGCAACATCCACGGTGCAAGGTGCAACATCCGTCCGAAATGGCGAAACAGTGTCGTACGACTTTTAGAAATGCGTGCATGGATTTGAAACGGAACAGTAACATGGTGCACCACTCTCCAGCGATGGTAAATCGAAGGCCAGCCACGGTAATCCTGTTTTACCGTAAAAATCCACGTGTCGAAAAAACGAAGGGTAAAAAACTTACGAGACCCGATTGATATTCGGGTTGTCCTTATTGGGCATTAATCTGTCCATTGACGGCTGAAAGCTGTCAAAGCCGTAGAACTCATCGAGGCCTTCGTTTTGACAGGTTATGGCTCCCGTAACTCTAAACGAGCCAGAAGTTATGGCCGTCCGAATAATCGATATCTACAGGGTGCAACATCCACGGTGCAAGGTGCAACATCCCTCCGAAATGGCGAAACAACGTCGTACGACTTTTAGAAATGCGTGCATGGATTTGAAACAGAACAATACCATGGTGCACCACTCTCCAGCGATGGGAAGTCGAAGATGGGCCACGGTAATCCTATTTTACCGTAAAAATCCACGTGTCGAAAAAACGAAGGGTAAAAAACTTACGAGACCCGATTGTGATTCGGGTTGTCCTTTTTGAGCATTAATGTATCCGTTTACGGCTGAAAGTTGTCAAAGCCGTAGAACTCATCGAGTCCTTCGTTTTGACAGGTTATGGCTCCCGTAACTCTAAACGAGCCAGAAGTTATGGCCGTTTGAATAATCGATATCTACAGGGTGCAACATCCACGGAGCAAGGTGCAACATCCGTCCGAAATGGTGAAACAGTGTTGTACGACTTTTAGAAATGCGTGCATGGATTTGAAATGGAATAGTACCATGGTGCACCACTCTCCAGCGATGCGAAGTCGAAGACGGGCCACGGTAATCCCGTTTTACTGTAAAAATCCACGTGTCAAAAAAACGAAGGGTAAAAAACTTACGAGACCCGATTGATATTCGGGTTGTCCTTATTGGGCATTAATCTGTCCATTGACGGCTGAAAGCTGTCAAAGCCGTAGAACTCATCGAGGCCTTCGTTTTGACAGTTTATGGCTCCCGTAACTCTAAACGAGCCAGAAGTTATGGCCGTCCGAATAATCGATATTACAGGGTGCAACATCCACGGTGCAAGGTGCAACATCTGTCCGAAATGGCGAAACAGTGCCGAACGACTTTTAGAAATGCGTGCATGGATTTGAAACGGAGCAGTACCATGGTGCACCGCTGTCCAGCGATGGTAAATCGAAGGCCAGCCACCATAATCATGTTTTGCCGTAAAAGTCCACATGTCGAAAAAACGAAGGGTAAAAAACTTAAGAGACCCGATTGAGATTCGAGTTGTCTTTTTTGGGCATTAATCTATCCGTTGACGCCTGAATGCTGTCAAAGCCGTAGAACTCATCGAGGCCTTCGTTTTGACAGGTTATGGCTCCTGTAACTCTAAACGAGCCAAAAGTTATGGCCGTCCGAAAAATCGATATCTACAGGTTGAAACATCCGCGGTGCAAGGTGCAACATCCGTCCGAAATGGCGAAACAGTGTCGTACGACTTTTAGAAATGCGTGCATTGGTTTGAAACGGAACAGTACCATGGTGCACCACTCTCCATCGATGGTAAATCGAAGGCCAGCCACGATAATCCCGTTTTACCGTAAAAATCCACGTGTCGAAAAAAACGAAGGGTAAAAAACATACGAGACCCGATAGAGATTCGGATTTTCCTATTTGGGCATTAATCTATCCGTTGACGGTTGAAAGCTGTCAAAGCCGTAGAACTCATCGAGGCCTTCGTTTTGACAGGTTATGGCTCCCGTAAATCTAAACGAGCCAGAAGTTATGGCCGTCCGAAAAATCGATATCTACAGGGTGCAACATCCACGGTGCAAGGTGCAACATCCGTCCGAAATGGCGAAACAGTGCCATACGACTTTTTGAAATGCGTGCATGGATTTGAAATGGAACACTACCATGGTGCACCACTCTCCAGCGATGGGAAGTCAAAGACGGGCCACGGTAATCCCGTTTTACCGTAAAAATCCACGTGTCGAAAAAACGAAGGGTAAAAAACTTACGAGACCCGATTGAGATTCGGGTTGTCCTTTTTGGGCATTAATATATCCGTTGATGGCCGAAAGCTGTCAAAGCCGTAGAACTCATCGAGGCCTTCGTTTTGACAGGTTATGGCTCCCGTAACTCTAAACGAGCCAGAAGTTATGGCCGTCCGAATAATCGATATCTACAGGGTGCAACATCCACGGTGCAAGGTGCAACATCCGTCCGAAATGGCGAAACAGTGTCGTACGACTTTTAGAAATGCGTGCATGGATTTAAACGGAACAGTACCATGGTGCGCCACTCTCCAGCGCTGGTAAATCGAAGATGGGCCACGGTAATCCCGTTTTACCGTAAAAATCCACGTGTCGAAAAAACGAAGGGTAAAAAACTTACAAGACCCGATTGAGATTCGGGTTGTCCTTTTTGGGCATTAATCTATCCGTTGACGGCTAAAAGCTGTCAAATCCGTAGAACTCATCGAGGCCTTCGTTTTGACAGGTTATGGCTCCCATAACTCTAAACGAGCCAGAAGTTATGGCCGTCTGAATAATCGATATCTACAGGGTGCAACATCCACGGTGCAAGGTGCAACATCCGTCCGAAATGGCGAAACAGTGCCGTACGACTTTTAGAAATGCGTGCATGGATTTGAAACGGAACAGTATCATGGTGCACCACTCTCCAGCGATGGTAAATCGAAGACCAGCCACCGTAATCCCGTTTTACCGTAAAAATCCACGTGTCGAAAAAACGAAGGGTAAAAAACTTACGAGTCCCGATTGAGATTCGGGCTGTCCTTTTTGGGCATTACTCTATCCGTTGACGGCTGAAAGCTGTCAAAGCCGTAGAACTCATCGAGGCCTTCGTTTTGACAGGTTATGGCTCCCGTAACTCTAAACGAGCCAGAAGTTATGGTCGTCCGTATAATCGATGTCTACAGGGTGCAACATCCACGGTGCAAGGTGCAACATCCGTCCGAAATGGAGAAACAGTGCCGTACGACTTCTAGAAATGCGTGCATGGATTTGAAACGGAACAGTACCATGGTGCACCACTCTCCAGCGATGGTAAATCGAAGGCCAGCCACAGTTATCCTGTTTTACCGTAAAAATCCACGTGTCGAAAAAACGAAGGGTAAAAAACTTACGAGACCCGATTGAGATTCGGGTTGTCCTTTTTGAACATTAATCTATCCGTTGACGGCTGAAAGCAGTCAAAGCCGTAGAACTCGTCGAGGCCTTCGTTTTGGCAGGTTATGGCTCCCGTAACTCTAAACGAGCCAGAAGTTATGGCCGTTTGAATAATCGATATCTACAGGGTGCAACATCCACGGAGCAAGGTGCAACATCCGTCCGAAATGGTGAAACAGTGTCGTACGACTTTTAGAAATGCGTGCATGGATTTGAAATGGAATAGTACCATGGTGCACCACTCTCCTGCGATGCGAAGTCGAAGACGGGCCACGGTAATCCCGTTTTACCGTAAAAATCCACCTGTCGAAAAAACGAAGGGTAAAAAACTAACGAGACCCGATTGATATTCGGGTTGTCCTTATTGGGCATTAATCTGTCCATTGACGACTGAAAGCTGTCAAAGCCGTAGAATTCATCGAGGCCTTCGTTTTGACAGGTTATGGCTCCCGTAACTCTAAACGAGCCAGAAGTTATGGCCGTCCGAATAATCGATATCTACAGGGTGCAACATCCACGGTGCAAGGTGCAACATCCGTCCGAAATGGCGAAACAGTGCCGAACGACTTTTAGAAATGCGTGCATGGATTTGAAACGGAGCAGTACCATGGCGCACCACTGTCCAGCGATGGTAAATCGAAGGCCAGCCACCACAATCATGTTTTGCCGTAAAAGTCCACGTGTCGAAAAAACGAAGGGTAAAAAACTTAAGAGACCCGATTGAGACTCGAGTTGTCTTTTTTGGGCATTAATCTATCCGTTGACGCCTGAATCCTATCAAAGCCGTAGAACTCATCGAGGCCTTCGTTCTGACAGGTTATGGCTCCCGTAACTCTAAACGAGCCAGAAGTTATGGTCGTCCGTATAATCGATATCTACAGGGTGCAACATCCACGGTGCAAGGTGCAACATCCGTCCGAAATGGCGAAACAGTGTCGTACGACTTTTAGAAATGCGTGCATGGATTTGAAATGGAATAGTACCATGGTGCACCAATCTCCAACGATGCGAAGTCGAAGACGGGCCACGGTAATCCTGTTTTACCGTAAAAATCCACGTGTCGAAAAAACGAAGGGTAAAAAACATACGAGACCCGATTGAGATTCGGGTTTTCCTATTTGGGCATTAATCTATCCGTTGACGGTTCAAAGCTGTCAAAGCCGTAGAACTCATCGAGGCCTTCGTTTTGACAGGTTATGGCTCCCGTAAATCTAAACGAGCCAGAAGTTATGGCCGTCCGAAAAATCGATATCTACAGGGTGCAACATCCACGGTGCAAGGTGCAACATCCGTACGAAATGGCGAAACAGTGCCATACGACTTTTTGAAATGCGTGCATGGATTTGAAATGGAACACTACCATGGTGCACCACTCTCCAGCGATGGGAAGTCAAAGACGGGCCACGGTAATCCCGTTTTACCGTAAAAATCCACGTGTCGAAAAAATGAAGGGTAAAAAACTTACGAGACCCGATTGAGATTCGGGTTGTCCTTTTTGGGCATTAATATATCCGTTGATGGCTGAAAGCTATCAAAGCCGTAGAACTCATCGAGGCCTTCGTTTTGACAGGTTATGGCTCCCGTAACTCTAAACGAGCCAGAAGTTATGGCCCTCCGAATAATCGATATCTACATGGTGCAACATCCACGGTGCAAGGTGCAACATCCGTCCGAAATGGCGAAACAGTGCCGTACGACTTTTAGAAATGCGTGCATGGATTTAAAACGGAACAGTACCATGGTGCGCCACTCTCCAGCGATGGTAAATCGAAGACGGGCCACGGTAATCCCGTTTTACCGTAAAAATCCACGTGTCGAAAAAACGAAGGGTAAAAAACTTACGAGACCCGATTGAGATTCGGGTTGTCCTTTTTGGGCATTAATCTATCCGTTGACAGCTAAAAGCTGTCAAAGCCGTAGAACTCATCGAGGCCTTCGTTTTGACAGGTTATGGCTCCCATAACTCTAAACGAGCAAGAAGTTATGGCCGTCCGAATAATCGATATCTACAGGGTGCAACATCCACAGTGCAAGGTGCAACATCCGTCCGAAATGGCGAAACAGTGCCGTACGACTTTTAGAAATGCGTGCATGAATTTGAAACGGAACAGTACCATGGTGCACCACTCTCCAGCGATGGTAAATCAAAGACCAGCCACCGTAATCCCGTTTTACCGTAAAAATCCACGTGTCGAAAAAACGAAGGGTAAAAAACTTACGAGACCCGATTGAGATTCGGGCTGTCCTTTTTGGGCATTACTTTATCCGTTGACGGCTGAAAGCTGTCAAAGCCGTAGAACTCATTGAGGCCTTCGTTTTGACAGGTTATGGCTCCCGTAACTCTAAACGAGCCAGAAGTTATGGTCGTCCGTATAATCGATATCTACAGGGTGCAACATCCACGGTGCAAGGTGCAACATCCGTCCGAAATGGAGAAACAGTGCCGTACGACTTTTAGAAATGCGTGCATGGATTTGAAACGGAACAGTACCATGGTGCACCACTCTTCAGCGATGGTAAATCGAAGGCCAGCCACGGTAATCCTGTTTTACCGTAAATATCCACGTGTCGAAAAAACGAAGGGTAAAAAACTTACGAGACCCGATTGAGATTCGGGTTGTCCTTTTTGAGCATTAATCTATCCGTTGACGGCTGAAAGTTGTCAAAACCGTAGAACTCATCGAGGCCTTCGTTTTGACAGGTTATGGCTCCCGTAACTCTAAACTAGCCAGAAGTTATGGCCGTTTGAATAATCGATATCTACAGGGTGCAACATCCATGGAGCAAGGTGCAACATCCGTCCGAAATGGTGAAACAGTGTCGTACGACTTTTGGAAATGCGTGCATAGATTTGAAATGGAATAGTACCATGGTGCACCACTCTCCAGCGATGCGAAGTCGAAGACGGGCCACGGTAATCCCGTTTTACCGTAAAAATCCACCTGTCGAAAAAACGAAGGGTAAAAAACTTACAAGACCCGATTGATATTCGGGTTGTCCTTATTGGGCATTAATCTATCCATTGACGGCTGAAAGCTGTCAAAGCCGTAGAACTCAACGAGGCCTTCGTTTTGACAGGTTATGGCTCCCGTAACTCTAAACGAGCCAGAAGTTATGGCCGTCCGAATAATCGATATCTACAGGGTGCAACATCCACGGTGCAAGGTGCAACATCCGTCCGAAATGGCGAAACAGTGCCGAACGACTTTTAGAAATGCGTGCATGGACTTGAAACGGAGCAGTACCATGGTGCACCACACACCAGCGATGGTAAATCGAAGGCCAGCCACCATAATCATGTTTTGCCGTAAAAGTCCACATGTCGAAAAAACGAAGGGTAAAAAACTTAAGAGACCCGATTGAGATTCGAGTTGTCTTTTTTGGGCATTAATCTATCCGTTGACGCCTGAATGCTGTCAAAGCCGTAGAACTCATCGAGGCCTTCGTTTTGACAGGTTATGGCTCCAGTAACTCTAAACGAGCCAAAAGTTATGGCCGTCCGAATAATCGATATCTACAGGGTGAAACATCCGCGGTGCAAGGTGCAACATCCGTCCGAAATGGCGAAACAGTGCCGTACGACTTTTAGAAATGCGTGCATTGGTTTGAAACGGAACAGTACCATGGTGCACCACTCTCCATCGATGGTAAATCGAAGGCCAGCCACGGTAATCCCGTTTTACCGTAAAAATCCACGTGTCGAAAAAACGAAGGGTAAAAAACATACGAGACCCGATTGAGATTCGGGTTTTCCTATTTGGGCATTAATCTATCCGTTGACAGTTGAAAGCTGTCAAAGCCGTAGAACTCATCGAGGCCTTCGATTTGATAGGTTATGGCTCCCGTAAATCTAAACGAGCCAGAAGTTATGGCCGTCCGAAAAATCGATATCTACAGGGTGCAACAACCACGGTGCAAGGTGCAACATCCGTCCGAAATGGCAAAACAGTGCCATACGACTTTTTGAAATGCGTGCATGGATTTGAAATGGAACACTACCATGGTGCACCACTCTCCAGCGATGGGAAGTCAAAGACGGGCCACGGTAATCCCGTTTTACCGTAAAAATCAACGTGTCGAAAAAACGAAGGGTAAAAAACTTACGAGACCCGATTGAGATTCGGGTTGTCCTTTTTGGGCATTAATATATCCGTTGATGGCTGAAAGCTGTCAAAGCCGTAGAACTCATCGAGGTCTTCGTTTTGATAGGTTATGGCTCCCGTAACTCTAAATGAGCCAGAAGTTATGGCCGTCCGAATAATCGATATCTACAGGGTGCAACATCCTCGGTGCAAGGTGCAACATCCGTCCGAAATGGCGAAACAGTGTCGTACGACTTTTAGAAATGCGTGCATGGATTTAAAACGGAACAGTACCATGGTGCGCCACTCTCCAGCGATGATAAATCGAAGACGGGCCACGGTAATCCCGTTTTACCGTAAAAATCCACGTGTCAAAAAAACGAAGGGTAAAAAACTTACGAGACCCGATTGAGATTCGGGTTGTCCTTTTTGGGCATTAATCTATCCGTTGAAGGCTAAAAGCTGTCAAAGCCGTAGAACTCATCGAGGCCTTCGTTTTGACAGGTTATGGCTCCCATAACTCTAAACGAGCCAGAAGTTATGGTCGTCCGTATAATCGATATCTACAGGGTGCAACATCCACGGTGCAAGGTGCAACATCCGTCCGAAATGGCGAAACAGTGCCGTACGACTTTTAGAAATGCGTGCATGGATTTGAAATGGAATAGTACCATGGTGCACCAATCTCCAACGATGCGAAATCGAAGACGGGCCACGGTAATCCTGTTTTACCGTAAAAATCCACGTGTCGAAAAAACGAAGGGTAAAAAACTTACGAGACCCGATTGAGATTCGGGTTGTCCATTTTGGGCATTAATCTATCCGTTGAAGGCTGAAAGCTGTCAAAGCCGTAGAACTCCTCGAGGCCTTCGTTTTGACAGGTTATGGCTCCCGTAACTCTAAACGAGCCAGAAGTTATGGTCGTCCGTATAATCGATATGTACAGGGTGCAACATCCACGGTGCAAGGTGCAACATCCGTCCGAAATGGCGAAACAGTGCCGTACGACTTTTAGAAATGCGTGCATGGATTTGAAACAGAACAGTACCATGGTACACCACTCTCCAGCGATGGTAAATCGAAGGCCAGCCACGGTAATCCTGTTTTACCGTAAAAATCCACGTGTCGAAAAAACGAAGGGTAAAAAACTTAAAAGACCCGATTGAGATTCGAGTTGTCTTTTTTGGGCATTAATCTATCCATTGACGCCTGAAAGCTGTCACAGCCGTAGAACTCATCGAGGCCTTCGTTTTGACAGGTTGTGGCTCCCGTAACTCTAAACGAGCCAGAAGTTATGGTCGTCCGTATAATCGATATCTACAGGGTGCAACATCCACGGTGCAAGGTGCAACATCCCTTCGAAATGGCGAAACAGTGCCATACGACTTTTAGAAATGCGTGCATGAATTTGAAAAAGAACAGTACCATGGTGCACCACTCTCCAGCGATGGGAAGTCGAAGATGGGCCACGGTAATCCTATTTTACCGTAAAAATCCACGTGTCGAAAAAACGAAGGGTAAAAAACTTACGAGACCCGATTGAGATTCGGGTTGTCCTTTTTGAGCATTAATGTATCCGTTGACGGCTGAAAGTTGTCAAAGCCGTAGAACTCATCGAGGCCTTCGTTTTGACAGGTTATGGCTCCCGTAACTCTAAACGAGCCAGAAGTTATGGCCGTTTGAATAATCGATATCTACAGGGTGCAACATCCACGGAGCAAGGTGCAACATCCGTCCGAAATGGTGAAACAGTGTCGTACGACTTTTAGAAATGCGTGCATGGATTTGAAATGGAATATAACCATGGTGCACCACTCTCCAGCGATGCGAAGTCGAAGACGGGCCACGGTAATCCCGTTTTACTGTAAAAATCCACGTGTCGAAAAAACGAAGGGTAAAAAACTTACGAGACCCGATTGATATTCGGGTTGTCCTTTTTGGGCATTAATCTGTCCATTGACGGCTGAAAGCTGTCAAAGCCGTAGAACTCATCGAGGCCTTCGTTTTGACAGGTTATGGCTCCCGTAGCTCTAAACGAGGAAGAAGTTATGGCCGTCCAAATAATCGATATCTACAGGGTGCAACATCCACGGTGCAAGGTGCAACATCCGTCCGAAATTGCGAAACAGTGCCGTACGACTTTTAGAAATGCGTGCATGGATTTGAAACGGAGCAGTACCATGGTGCACCACTGTCAACCGATGGTAAATCGAAGGCCAGCCACCATAATCCTGTTTTGCCGTAAAAGTCCACGTGTCGAAAAAACGAAGGGTAAAAAACTTAAAAGACCCGATTGAGATTCGAGTTGTCTTTTTTGGGCATTAATCTATCCGTTGACGCCTGAAAGCTGTCAAAGCCGTAGAACTCATCGAGGCCTTCGTTTTGACAGGTTATGTCTCCCGTAACTCTAAACGAGCCAGAAGTTATGGCCGTCCGAATAATCGATATCTACAGGGTGCAACATCCGCGGTGCAAGGTGCAACATCCGTCCGAAATGGCGAAACAGTGCCGTACGACTTTTAGAAATGCGTGCATTGGTATGAAAAGGAACAGTACCATGGTGCACCACTCTCCATCGATGGTAAATCGAAGGCCAGCCACGGTAATCCCGTTTTACCATAAAAATCCACGTGTCGAAAAAACGAAGGGTAAAAAACTTACGAGACCCGTTTGAGATTCGGGTTTTCCTTTTTGGGCATTAATCTATCCGTTGACGGTTGAAAGCTGTCAAAGCCGTAGAACTCATCGAGGCCTTCGTTTTGACAGGTTATGGCTCCCGTAAATCTAAACGAGCCAGAAGTTATGGCCGTCCGAATAATCGATATCTACAGGGTACAACATCCACGGTGCAAGGTGCAACATCCGTCCTAAATGGCGAAACAGTGCCGTACGTTTTTTTGAAATGCATGCATGGATTTGAAACGGAACAGTACCATGGTGCACCACTCTCCAGCGATGGGAAGTCGAAGACGGGCCACGGTAATCCTGTTTTACCGTAAAAATCCACGTGTCGAAAAAACGAAGGGTAAAAAACTTACGAGACCCGATTGAGATTCGGGTTGTCCTTTTTGGGCATTAATATATCCGTTGATAGCTGAAAGCAGTCAAAGCCGTAGAACTCGTCGAGGCCTTCGTTTTGACAGGTTATGGCTCCCGTAACTCTAAACGAGCCAGAAGTTATGGCCGTCCGAATAATCGATATCTACAGGGTGCAACATCCACGGTGCAAGGTGCAACATCCGTCCGAAATGGCGAAACAGTGCCGTACGACTTTTAGAAATGCGTGCATGGATTTGAAATGGAATAGTAACATGGTGCACCACTCTCCAGCGATGGTAAATAGAAGACGGGCCACGGTAATCCTATTTTACCGTAAAAATCCACGTGTCGAAAAAACGAAGGGTAAAAAACTTACGAGACCCGATTGAGAATCGGGTTGTCCTTTTTGGGCATTAATCTATCCGTTGACGGCTGAAAGCTGTCAAAATCGTAGAACTCATCGAGGCCTTCGTTTTGACAGGTTATGGCTCCCGTAACTCTAAACGAGCCAGAAGTTATGGCCGTTTGAATAATCGATATCTACAGGGTGCAACATCCACGGAGCAAGGTGCAACATCCGTCCGAAATGGTGAAACAGTATCGTACGACTTTTAGAAATGCATGCATGGATTTGAAATGTAATAGTACCATGGTGCACCACTCTCCAGCGATGCGAAGACGAAGACGGGCCACAGTAATCCTGTTTTACCGTAAAAATCCACGTGTCGAAAAAACGAAGGGTAAAAAACTTACGAGACCCGATTGAGATTCGGGTTGTCCTTTTTGGGCATTAATCTATCCGTTGACGGCTGAAAGCTGTCAAAGCCGTAGAACTCGTCGAGGCCTTCGTTTTGACAGGTTATGGCTCCCGTAACTCTAAACGAGCCAGAAGTTATGGTCGTCCGTATAATCGATATCTACAGGGTGCAACATCCACGGTGCAAGGTGCAACATCCGTCCGAAATGGCGAAACAGTGCTGTACGACATTTAGAAATGCGTGCATGGATTTGAAATGGAATAGTAACATGGTGCACCACTCTCCGGCGATGGTAAATCGAAGACCAGCCACCGTAATCCTGTTTTACCGTAAAATTCCACGTATCGAAAAAACGAAGGGTAAAAAACTTACGAGACCCGAGTGAGATTCGGATTTTCCTTTTTGGGCATTAATCTATCCGTTGACGGCTAAAAGCTGTCAAAGCCGTAGAACTCATCGAGGCCTTTGTTTTGACAGGTTATGGCTCTTGTAACTCTAAACGAGCCAGAAGTTATGGCCGTCCGAATAATCGACATCTACAGGGTGCAACATCCACGGTGCAAGGTGCAACATCCATCCGAAATGGTGAAACAGTGCCGTACGACTTTTAGAAATGCGTGCATGGATTTGAAACGGAGCAGTACCATGGTGCACCACCGTCCAGGGATGGTATATCGAAGGCCAGCCACCGTAATCCTGTTTTGCCGTAAAAGTCCACGTGTCGAAAAAACAAGGGGTAAAAAACTTAAGAGACCCGATTGAGATTCGAGTTGTCCTTTTTGGGCATTAATCTATCCGTCGACGCCTGAAAGCTATCAAAGCCGTATAACTCATCGAGGCCTTCGTTTTGACAGGTTATGGCTCCCGTAACTCTAAACGAGCCAGAAGTTATGGCCGTCCGAATAATCGATATCTACAGGGTGCAACATCAGCAGTGCAAGGTGCAACATCCGTCCGAAATGGCGAAACAGTGCCGTACGACTTTTAGAAATGCGTGCATGGGTTTGAAACGGAACAGTACCATGGTGCACCACTCTCCATCGATGGTAAATCGAAGGCCAGCCACGGTAATCCCGTTTTACCGTAAAAATCCACGTGTCGAAAAAACGAAGGGTAAAAAACTAACGAGACCCGATTGAGATTCGGATTGTCCTTTTTGGGCATTAATATATCCGTTGATGGCTGTAAGCGATCAAAGCCGTAGAACTCATCGAGGCCTTCGTTTTGACAGGTTATGGCTCCCGTAACTCTAAACGAGCCAGAAGTTATGGCCGTCCGAATAATCGATATCTACAGGGTGCAACATCCACGGTGCAAGGTGCAACTTCCGTCCGAAATGGCGAAACAGTGCCGTATGACTTTTAGAAATGCGTGCATGGATTTGAAACAGAACAGTACCATGGTGCACCACTCTCCAGCGATGGTAAATCGAAGACCAGCCACCGTAATCCTGTTTTACCGTAAAATTCCACGTGTCGAAAAAACGAAGGGTAAAAAACTTATTAGACCCGATTGAGATTCGGGTTGTCCTTTTTGGGCATTAATCTATCCGTTGACGGCTGAAAGCTGTCAAAGCCGTAGAACTCATCGAGGCCTTCGTTTTGATAGGTTATGGCTCCCGTAACTCTAAACGAGCCAGAAGTTATGGCCGTCCGAATAATCGATATCTACAGGGTGCAACATCCACGGTGCAAGATGCAACATCCGTCCGAAATGGCGAAACAGTGTCGTACGACTTTTTGAAATGCGTGCATGGATTTGAAACGGAACACTACCATGGTGCACCACTCTCCAGTGATGGGAAGTCGAAGACGGTCCAAGGTAATCTCGTTTTACCGTAAAAATCCACGTGTCGAAAAAACGAAGGCTAAAAAACTAACGAGACCCGATTGAGATTCGGGTTGTCCTTTTTGGGCATTGATATATCCGTTGATGGCTGAAAGCTTTCAAAGCCGTAGAACTCATCGAGGCCTTCGTTTTGACAGGTTATGGCTCCCTTAACTCTAAACGAGCCAGAAGTTATGGCCGTCCGAATAATCGATATCTACAGGGTGCAACATCCACGGTGCAAGGTGCAACATCCGTCCGAAATGGCGAAACAGTGTCGTACGACTTTTAGAAATGCGTGCATTGATTTGAAACAGAACAGTAACATTGTGTACCACTCTCCAGCAATGGTAAATCGAAGACCAGCCACCGTAATCCTGTTTTACCGTAAAAATCCACGTGTCGAAAAAACGAAGGGTAAAAAACTTACGAGACCCGATTGAGATTCGGGTTTTCCTTTTTGGGCATTAATCTATCCGTTGACGGTTGAAAGCTGTCAAAGCCATAGAACTCATCGAGGCCTTCGTTTTGACAGGTTATGGCTCCCGTAACTCTAAACGAGCCAGAAGTTATGGCCGTCCGAATAATCGAAATCTACAGGGTGCAACATCCACGGTGCAAGGTGCAACATCCGTCTGAAATGGCGAAACAGTGCCGTACGACTTTTTGAAATGCGTGCATGGATTTGAAACGGAACACTACCATGGTGCACCACTCTCCAGCGATGGTAAATCGAAGGCCAGCGACGGTAATCCTGTTTTACCGTAAAAATCCACGTGTCGAAAAAACGGAGGGTAAAAAACTTACGAGACCCGATTGAGATTCGGATTGTCCTTTTTTGGCATTAATCTATCCGTTGACGGCTAAAAGCTGTCAAAGCCGTAGAACTCATCGAGGCCTTCGTTTTGACAGGTTATGGCTCCCGTAACTCTAAACGCGCCAGAAGTTATGGTCGTTCGAATAATCGATATCTACAGGGTGCAACTTCTACGGTGCAAGGTGCAACATCCGTCCGAAATGGCGAAACAGTGCTGTACGACTTTTAGAAATGCGTGCATGGGTTTGAAACGGAACAGTACCATGGTGCACCACTCTCCAGCGATGGTAAATCGAAGGCCAGCCACTGTAATCCTGTTTTACCGTAAAAATCCACTTGTCGAAAAAACGAAGGGTAATAAACTTACGAGACCCGATTGAGATTCAGATTGTCCTTTTTGTGCATTAATCTATCCGTTGACGGTTGAAAGCTGTCAAAGCCGTAGAACTCATCGAGGCCTTCGTTTTGACATGTTATGGCTCCCGTAACTCTAAACGAGTCAGAAGTTATGGCCGTCCGAACAATCGATATCTACAGGGTGCAACATCCACGGTGCACGGTGCCACATCCGTCCGAAATGGCGAAACAGTGCCGTACGACTTTTAGAAATGCGTGCATGGATTTGAAACGGAACAGTACCATGGTGCACCACTCTCCAGCGATGGTAAATCGAAGGCCAGCGACGGTAAACCTGTTTTACCGTAAAAATCCGCGTGTCGAAAAAACGAAGGGTAAAAAACTTACGAGACCCGATTGAGATTCGGTTGTCCTTTTTTGGCATTAATCTATCCGTTGACTGCTAAAAGCTGTCAAAGCCGTAGAACTCATCGAGGCCTTCGTTTTGACAGGTTATGACTCCCGTAACTCTAAAGGCGCCAGAAGTTATGGCCGTCCGTATAATCGATATCTACAGGGTGCAACATCCACGGTGCAAGGTGCAACATCCGTCCGAAATGGCGAAACAGTGCCGTACGACTTTTAGAAATGCGTGCATGGATTTGAAACAGAACAGTACCATGGTGCGCCACTCTCCAGCGATGGGAAGTCGAAGACGGGCCATGGTAATCCCATTTTACCGTAAAAATCCACGTGTCTAAAAAACGAAGCGTAAAAAACTTACGAGACCCGATTGAGATTCGGGTTGTCCTTTTTGGGCATTAATCTATACGTTGACGGCAGAAAGCTGTCAAAGCCGTAGAACTCATCGAGTCCTTCGTTTTGACAGGTTATGGCTCCTGTAACTCTAAACGAGCCATAAGTTATGGCCGTCCGAATAATCGATATCTACAGGTTGTAACATCCACGGTGCAAGGTGCAACATCCGTCCGAAATGGCGAAACAGTGCCGTACGACTTTTAGAAATGCGTGCATGGATTTGAAACGGAACAGTACCATGGTGCGCCACTCTCCAGCGATGGGAAGTCGAAGACGGGCCTCGGTAATCCCGTTTTACAGTAAAAATCCACGTGTCGAAAAAACGAAGGGTAAAAAACTTACGAGACCCGATTGAGATTCGGGTTGTCCTTTTTGGGCATTAATCTATCCGTTGAAGGCTAAAAGCTGTCAAAGCCGTAGAACTCATCGAGGCCTTCGTTTTGACAGATTATGGCTCCCATAACTCTAAACGAGCCAGAAGTTATGGTCGTCCGTATAATCGATATCTACAGGGTGCAACATCCACGGTGCAAGGTGCAACATCCATCCGAAATGGCGAAACAGTGCCGTATGACTTTTAGAAATGCGTGCATGGATTTGAAACGGAACAGTACCTGGTGCACCACTCTCCAGCGATGGTAAATCGAAGGCCAGCCACGGTAATCCAGTTTTACCGTAAAAATCCACGTGTCGGAGAAACAAAGGGTAAGAAACTTACGAGACCCGATTGAGATTCGGGTAGTCCTTTTTGGGCATTAATCTACCCGTTGACGGCTGAAAGCTGTCAAAGCCGTAGAAATCATCGAGGCCTTCGTTTTGACAGGTTATGGCTCCCGTAACTCTAAACGAGCCAGAAGTTATGGCCGTCCGAATAATAGATATCTACAGGGTGCAACATCCACGGTGCAAGGTGCAACATCCGTCCGAAATGGCGAAACAGTGCCGTACGACTTTTAGAAATGCGTGCATGGATTTGAAACGGAACAGTAGCAGGGTGCACCACTCTCCAGCGATGGTAAATCGAAGGCCAGCCACGATAATCCTTTTTTACCGTAAAAATCCACGTGTCGAAAAAACGAAGGGTAAAAAACTTACGAGACCAGATTGAGATTCGGGTTGGCCTTTTCTTGCATTAATCTATCCGTCGATGGCTGAAAGCGGTCAAAGCCGTAGAACACATCGAGGCCTTCGTTTTGACAGGTTATGACTCCCGTAACTCTAAACGAGCTAGAAGTTATGGCCGTCCGAATAATCGATTTCTACAGGGTGCAACATCCACGGTGCGAGGTGCAACATCCGTCCGAAACGGCGAAACAGTGCCGTACGACTTTTATAAATGCGTGCATGGATTTAAAACGGAACAGTACCATGGTGCACCACTCTCCAGCGATGGTAAATCGAAGACCAGCCACCGTAATCCCGTTTCACCGTAAAAATCCACATGTCGAAAAAGCGAAGGGTTAAAAACTTACGAGACCCGATTGAGATTCGGGTGGTCCTTTTTGGGCATTAATCTATCCGTTGACGGCTGAAAGCTGTCAATGCCGTAGAACTCATCGAGGCCTTCATTTTGACTGGTTAGGGCTCCCGTAACTCTAAACAAGCCAGAAGTTATGGTCGTCCGAATAATCGATATCTACAGGGTGCAACATCCACGGTGCAAGGTGCAACATCCGTCCGAAATGGCAAAACAGTGTCGTACGACTTTTAGAAATGCGTGCATGGATTTGAAACGGAACAGTACCATGGTGCACCACTCTCCAGCGATGGTAAATCGAAGACCAGCCACCGTAATCCTGTTTTACCGTAAAAATCCACGTGTCGAAAAAAGAACGGTAAAAAACTTATGAGACCCGATTGAGATTCGGGTTGTCCTTTTTGGGCATTAATCTATCCGTTGACGGTTGAAAGCTGCCAAAGCCGTAGAACTCATCGAGGCATTCGTTTTGACATGTTATGGCTCCCGTAACTCTAAACGAGCCAGAAGTTATGGCCGTCCGAATAATCGATATCTACAGGGTGCAACATCCACGGTGCAAGGTGCAACATCCGTCCGAAATGGCGAAACAGTGCCGTACGACTTTTAGAAATGTGTGCATGGATTTGAAACGGAACATTACCATGGTGCACCACTCTACAGCGATGGTAAATCGAAGGCCAGCCAAGGTAATCCTGTTTTACCGTAAAAATCCACGTGTCGAAAAAACGAAGGGTAAAAAGCTTACGAGACCCGATTGAGATTCGGGTTGTCCTTTTTGGGCATTAATCTATCCGTTGACGGATGAAAGCTATCAAAGCCGTAGAACTCATTGAGGCCTTCGTTTTGACAGGTTATGGCTCCCGTAACTCTAAACGAGCCAGAAGTTATGGCCGTCCGAATAATCGATATCTACAACGTGCAACATCCACGGTGCAAGGTGCAACATCCGTCCGAAATGGCGAAATAGTGACGTACGACTTTTAGAAATGCGTGCATGGGTTTGAAACAGAACAGTACCATGGTGCACTCTCTCCAGCAATGGAAAATCAAAGACCAGCCACCGTAATCCTGTTTTACCGTAAAAATCCACGTGTCGAAAAAACGAAGGGTAAAAAACTTACGAGACCCGATTGAGATTCTGGTTGTCCTTTTTGGGCATTAGTCTATCCGTTGACGGCTGAAAGCTGTCAAAGCCGTAGAACTCATCGAGGCCTTCGTTTTGACAGGTTATGGCTCCCGAAACTCTAAACGAGCCAGAAGTTATGGACGTCCGAATAATCGATATCTACAGGGTGCAACATCCACGGTGCAAGGTGCAACATCCGTCCGAAATGGAGAAACAGTGGCGTACGACTTTTAGAAATGCGTGCATGGATTTGAAATGGAACAATACCATGGTGCACCACTCTTCAGCGATGGTAAATCGAAGGCCAGCCACGGTAATCCTGTTTTACCGTAAAAATCCACGTGTCGAAAAAACGAAGTGTAAAAAACTTACGAGACCCGATTGAGATTCGGGTTGTCCTTTTTGGGCATTAATCTATCCGTTGACGGTCGAAAGCTGTCAAAGCCGTAGAACTCATCGAGGCCTTTGTTTTGACAGGTTATGGCTCCCGTAACTCTAAACGAGCCAGACGTTTTTGCCGTCCGAATAATCGATATCCACAGGGTGCAACATCCACGGTGCAATGTGAAACATCCGTCCGAAATGGCGAAACAGTGCCGTGCGACTTTTTGAAATGCGTGCATGGATTTGAAACGAACACTACCATGGTGCACCACTCTCTAGCGATGGGAAGTTGAAGACGGGCCACGGTAATCCCGTTTTACCGTAAAAATCCACGTGTCGAAAAAACGAAGGGTAAAAAACTTACGAGACCCAATTGAGATTCGGGTTGTCCTTTTTGGGCATTAGTCTATCCGTTGACGGCTGAAAGCTGTCAAAGCCATAGAACTCATCGAGGCCTTCGTTTTGACAGGTTATGGCCCTCGTAACTCTAAACGAGCCAGAAATTATGGTCGTCCGTATAATCGATAGCTACAGGGTGCAACATCCACGGTGCAAGGTGCAACATCCGTCCGAAATGGCGAAACAGTGTCGTACGACTTTTAGAAATGCGTGCATGGATTTGAAATGGAACAGTACCATGGTGCACCACTCTCCAGCGATGGTAAATCGAAGACCAGCCATCGTAATCCTGTTTTACCGTAAAAATCCACGTGTCGAAAAAACGAAGGGTAAAAAACTTACGAGACCCGATTGAGATTCGGGTTGTCCTTTTTGGGCATTAATCTATCCGTTGACGTCTGAAAGCTGTCAAACCCGTAGAACTCATCGAGGCCTTCGTTTTGACAGGTTATGGCTCCCGTAACTCTAAACGAGCCAGAAGTTATGGCCGTCTGAATAATCGATATCTACAGGGTGCAACATCCATGGTGCAAGGTTCAACATCCGTTCGAAATTGTGAAACAGTGCCGTACGACGTTTAGAAATGCGTGCATGGGTTTGAAACGGAATAGTACCATGGTGCACCACTCTCTAGCGATGGTAAATCGAAGGCCAGCCACGGTAATCCTGTTTTACCGTAAAAATCTACGTGTCGAAAAAAACGAAGGGTAAAAAACTTACGAGACCCAATGGAGATTCGGGTTGTCCTTTTTGAGCATTAATCTATCCGTTGACGGTTGAAAGCTGTCAAAGCCGTAGAACTCATCGAGGCCTTCGTTTTGACATGTTATGGCTCCCGTAACTCTAAACGAGCCAGAAGTTATGGCCGTCTGAATAATCGATATCTACAGGGTGCAACATCCACGGTGCAAGGTGCAACATCCGTCCGAAATGGCGAAATAGTGCCGTACGACTTTTAGAAATGCGTGCATGGATTTGAAACGGAACAGTACCATGGTGCACCACTCTCCAGCGATGGTAAATCGAAGGCCAGCCATGGTAATCCTGTTTTACCGTACAAATCCACGTGTCGAAAAAACGAAGGGTAAAAAACTTACGAGACACGATTGAGATTCGGGTTGTCCTTTTTGAGCATTAATCTATCCGTTGATGGCTAAAAGCTGTCAAAGCCGTAGAACTCATCGAGGCCTTCGTTCGGACAGGTTATGGCTCCCGTAACTCTAAACGAGCCAGAAGTTATGGCCGTCCGAATAATCGATATCTACAGGGTGCAACATCCACGGTGTAAGGTGCAACATCCGTACGAAATGGCGAAACAGTGCCGTACGACTTATAGAAATGCATGCATGGGTTTGAAACGGAACAGTACCATGGTACACCACTCTCCAGCGATGGTAAATCGAAGACTAGCCACCGTAATCCTGTTTTACAGTAAAAATCCGCGTGTCGGAAAAACGAAGGGTAAAAAACTTACGAGACCCGATTGAGATTCGGGTTGTCCTTTTTGGGCATTAATCTATCCGTTGACGGATGAAAGCTATCAAAGCCGTAGAACTCATCGAGGCCTTCATTTTGACAGGTTATGGCTCCCCTAACTCCAAACGAGCCAGAAGTTATGGTCGTCCGAATAATCGATATCTACAGGGTGCAACATCCACGGTGCAAGGTGCAACATCCGTCCGAAATGGCGAAACAGTGCCGTACGATTTTTAGAAATGCGTGCATGGATTTGAAACAGAACAGTACCATGGTGCACCACTCTCCAGCGATGGTAAATCGAAGACCAGCCACCGTAATCCTGTTTTACCGTAAAAATCCACGTGTCGAAAAAACGAACGGTAAAAAACTTACGAGACCCGACTGAGATTCGGGTTGTCCTTTTTGGGCATTGATCTATCCGTTGACGGTTGAAAGCTGTCAAAGCCGTAGAACTCATCGAGGCATTCGTTTTGACATGTTATGGCTCCCGTAACTCTTAACGAGCCAGAAGTTATGGCCGTCCGAATAATCGATATCTACAGGGTGCAACATCCACGGTGCAAGGTGCAACATCTGTCCGAAATGGCGAAACAGTGCCGTACGACTTTTAGAAATGTGTGCATGGATTTGAAACGGAACAGTACCATGGTGCACCACTCTCCAGCGATGGTAAATCGAAGGCTAGCCACGGTAATCCTGTGTTACCGTAAAAATCCACGTGTCGAAAAAACGTAGGGTAAAAAACTTACGAGACCCGATTGAGATTCGGGTTGTCCTTTTTGGTCATTAATTTATCCGTTGACGGGTGAAAGCTGTCAAAGCCGTAGAACTCATCGAGGCCGTCGTTTTGACCGTTATGGCTCCCGTAACTCTAAACGAGCCAGAAGTTATGGCCGTCCGAATAATCGATATCTACAGGGTGCAACATCCACGGTGCAAGGTGCAACATCCGTCCGAAATGGCGAAACAGTGCCGTACGACTTTTAGAAATGCGTGCATGGGTTTGAAACGGAACAGTACCGTGGTGCACCACTCTCCAGCACTGGTAAATCGAAGACCAGCCACCGTAATCCTGTTTTACCGTAAAAATCCACGTGTCGAAAAAACGATGGGTAAAAAACTTACGAGACCCGATTGAGATTCGGGTTGTCCTTTTTTGGCATTAATCTATCTGTTGACGGCTGAAAGCTGTCAAAGCCGTAGAATTCATCGAGGCCTTTGTTTTGACAGGTTATGGCTCCCGAAACTCTAAACGAGCCAGAAGTTATGGCCGTCCGAATAATCGATATCTATAGGGTGCAACATCCACGGCGCAAGGTGCAACATCCGTCCGAAATGGCGAAACAGTGTCGTACGACTTTTAGAAATGCGTGCATGGATTTGAAACGGAACAGTACCATGGTGCACCACTCTTCAGCGATGGTAAATCGAAGGCCAGCCACGGTAATCCTGTTTTACCGTAAAAATCCACGTGTCGAAAAAAACGAAGGGTAAAAAACTTACGAGACCCGATTGAGATTCGGGTTGTCCTTTTTGGGCATTAAACTATCCGTTGACGGATGAAAGCTGTCAAAGCCGTAGAACTCATTGAGGCCTTCGTTTTGACAGGTTATGGCTCCCGTAACTCTAAACGAGCCAGAAGTTATGGCCGTCCGAATAATCGATATCTACAACGTGCAACATCCACGGTGCAAGGTGCAACATCCGTCCGAAATGGCGAAATAGTGACGTACGACTTTTAGAAATGCGTGCATGGGTTTGAAACAGAACAGTACCATGGTGCACTCTCTCCAGCAATGGAAAATCAAAGACCAGCCACCGTAATCCTGTTTTACCGTAAAAATCCACGTGTCGAAAAAACGAAGGGTAAAAAACTTACGAGACCCGATTGAGATTCTGGTTGTCCTTTTTGGGCATTAGTCTATCCGTTGACGGCTGAAAGCTGTCAAAGCCGTAGAACTCATCGAGGCCTTCGTTTTGACAGGTTATGGCTCCCGAAACTCTAAACGAGCCAGAAGTTATGGACGTCCGAATAATCGATATCTACAGGGTGCAACATCCACGGTGCAAGGTGCAACATCCGTCCGAAATGGAGAAACAGTGGCGTACGACTTTTAGAAATGCGTGCATGGATTTGAAATGGAACAATACCATGGTGCACCACTCTTCAGCGATGGTAAATCGAAGGCCAGCCACGGTAATCCTGTTTTACCGTAAAAATCCACGTGTCGAAAAAACGAAGTGTAAAAAACTTACGAGACCCGATTGAGATTCGGGTTGTCCTTTTTGGGCATTAATCTATCCGTTGACGGTCGAAAGCTGTCAAAGCCGTAGAACTCATCGAGGCCTTTGTTTTGACAGGTTATGGCTCCCGTAACTCTAAACGAGCCAGACGTTTTTGCCGTCCGAATAATCGATATCCACAGGGTGCAACATCCACGGTGCAATGTGCAACATCCGTCCGAAATGGCGAAACAGTGCCGTGCGACTTTTTGAAATGCGTGCATGGATTTGAAACGAACACTACCATGGTGCACCACTCTCTAGCGATGGGAAGTTGAAGACGGGCCACGGTAATCCCGTTTTACCGTAAAAATCCACGTGTCGAAAAAACGAAGGGTAAAAAACTTACGAGACCCGATTGAGATTCGGGTTGTCCTTTTTGGGCATTAGTCTATCCGTTGACGGCTGAAAGCTGTCAAAGCCATAGAACTCATCGAGGCCTTCGTTTTGACAGGTTATGGCCCTCGTAACTCTAAACGAGCCAGAAATTATGGTCGTCCGTATAATCGATAGCTACAGGGTGCAACATCCACGGTGCAAGGTGCAACATCCGTCCGAAATGGCGAAACAGTGTCGTACGACTTTTAGAAATGCGTGCATGGATTTGAAACGGAACAGTACCATGGTGCACCACTCTCCAGCGATGGTAAATCGAAGACCAGCCATCGTAATCCTGTTTTACCGTAAAAATCCACGTGTCGAAAAAACGAAGGGTAAAAAACTTACGAGACCCGATTGAGATTCGGGTTGTCCTTTTTGGGCATTAATCTATCCGTTGACGTCTGAAAGCTGTCAAACCCGTAGAACTCATCGAGGCCTTCGTTTTGACAGGTTATGGCTCCCGTAACTCTAAACGAGCCAGAAGTTATGGCCGTCTGAATAATCGATATCTACAGGGTGCAACATCCATGGTGCAAGGTTCAACATCCGTTCGAAATTGTGAAACAGTGCCGTACGACGTTTAGAAATGCGTGCATGGGTTTGAAACGGAATAGTACCATGGTGCACCACTCTCTAGCGATGGTAAATCGAAGGCCAGCCACGGTAATCCTGTTTTACCGTAAAAATCCACGTGTCGAAAAAAACGAAGGGTAAAAAACTTACGAGACCCAATGGAGATTCGGGTTGTCCTTTTTGAGCATTAATCTATCCGTTGACGGTTGAAAGCTGTCAAAGCCGTAGAACTCATCGAGGCCTTCGTTTTGACATGTTATGGCTCCCGTAACTCTAAACGAGCCAGAAGTTATGGCCGTCTGAATAATCGATATCTACAGGGTGCAACATCCACGGTGCAAGGTGCAACATCCGTCCGAAATGGCGAAATAGTGCCGTACGACTTTTAGAAATGCGTGCATGGATTTGAAACGGAACAGTACCATGGTGCACCACTCTCCAGCGATGGTAAATCGAAGGCCAGCCATGGTAATCCTGTTTTACCGTACAAATCCACGTGTCGAAAAAACGAAGGGTAAAAAACTTACGAGACACGATTGAGATTCGGGTTGTCCTTTTTGAGCATTAATCTATCCGTTGATGGCTAAAAGCTGTCAAAGCCGTAGAACTCATCGAGGCCTTCGTTCGGACAGGTTATGGCTCCCGTAACTCTAAACGAGCCAGAAGTTATGGCCGTCCGAATAATCGATATCTACAGGGTGCAACATCCACGGTGTAAGGTGCAACATCCGTACGAAATGGCGAAACAGTGCCGTACGACATATAGAAATGCATGCATGGGTTTGAAACGGAACAGTACCATGGTACACCACTCTCCAGCGATGGTAAATCGAAGACTAGCCACCGTAATCCTGTTTTACAGTAAAAATCCGCGTGTCGGAAAAACGAAGGGTAAAAAACTTACGAGACCCGATTGAGATTCGGGTTGTCCTTTTTGGGCATTAATCTATCCGTTGACGGATGAAAGCTATCAAAGCCGTAGAACTCATCGAGGCCTTCATTTTGACAGGTTATGGCTCCCCTAACTCCAAACGAGCCAGAAGTTATGGTCGTCCGAATAATCGATATCTACAGGGTGCAACATCCACGGTGCAAGGTGCAACATCCGTCCGAAATGGCGAAACAGTGCCGTACGATTTTTAGAAATGCGTGCATGGATTTGAAACAGAACAGTACCATGGTGCACCACTCTCCAGCGATGGTAAATCGAAGGCTAGCCACGGTAATCCTGTGTTACCGTAAAAATCCACGTGTCGAAAAAACGTAGGGTAAAAAACTTACGAGACCCGATTGAGATTCGGGTTGTCCTTTTTGGTCATTAATTTATCCGTTGACGGGTGAAAGCTGTCAAAGCCGTAGAACTCATCGAGGCCGTCGTTTTGACCGTTATGGCTCCCGTAACTCTAAACAAGCCAGAAGTTATGTCCGTCCGAATAATCGATATCTACAGGGTGCAACATCCACGGTGCAAGGTGCAACATCCGTCCGAAATGGCGAAACAGTGCCGTACGACTTTTAGAAATGCGTGCATGGGTTTGAAACGGAACAGTACCGTGGTGCACCACTCTCCAGCACTGGTAAATCGAAGACCAGCCACCGTAATCCTGTTTTACCGTAAAAATCCACGTGTCGAAAAAACGATGGGTAAAAAACTTACGAGACCCGATTGAGATTCGGGTTGTCCTTTTTTGGCATTAATCTATCTGTTGACGGCTGAAAGCTGTCAAAGCCGTAGAATTCATCGAGGCCTTTGTTTTGACAGGTTATGGCTCCCGAAACTCTAAACGAGCCAGAAGTTATGGCCGTCCGAATAATCGATATCTATAGGGTGCAACATCCACGGCGCAAGGTGCAACATCCGTCCGAAATGGCGAAACAGTGTCGTACGACTTTTAGAAATGCGTGCATGGATTTGAAACGGAACAGTACCATGGTGCACCACTCTTCAGCGATGGTAAATCGAAGGCCAGCCACGGTAATCCTGTTTTACCGTAAAAATCCACGTGTCGAAAAAAACGAAGGGTAAAAAACTTACGAGACCCGATTGAGATTCGGGTTGTCCTTTTTGGGCATTAAACTATCCGTTGACGGATGAAAGCTGTCAAAGCCGTAGAACTCATTGAGGCCTTCGTTTTGACAGGTTATGGCTCCCGTAACTCTAAACGAGCCAGAAGTTATGGCCGTCCGAATAATCGATATCTACAACGTGCAACATCCACGGTGCAAGGTGCAACATCCGTCCGAAATGGCGAAATAGTGACGTACGACTTTTAGAAATGCGTGCATGGGTTTGAAACAGAACAGTACCATGGTGCACTCTCTCCAGCAATGGAAAATCAAAGACCAGCCACCGTAATCCTGTTTTACCGTAAAAATCCACGTGTCGAAAAAACGAAGGGTAAAAAACTTACGAGACCCGATTGAGATTCTGGTTGTCCTTTTTGGGCATTAGTCTATCCGTTGACGGCTGAAAGCTGTCAAAGCCGTAGAACTCATCGAGGCCTTCGTTTTGACAGGTTATGGCTCCCGAAACTCTAAACGAGCCAGAAGTTATGGACGTCCGAATAATCGATATCTACAGGGTGCAACATCCACGGTGCAAGGTGCAACATCCGTCCGAAATGGAGAAACAGTGGCGTACGACTTTTAGAAATGCGTGCATGGATTTGAAATGGAATAATACCATGGTGCACCACTCTTCAGCGATGGTAAATCGAAGGCCAGCCACGGTAATCCTGTTTTACCATAAAAATCCACGTGTCGAAAAAACGAAGTGTAAAAAACTTACGAGACCCGATTGAGATTCGGGTTGTCCTTTTTGGGCATTAATCTATCCGTTGACGGTCGAAAGCTGTCAAAGCCGTAGAACTCATCGAGGCCTTTGTTTTGACAGGTTATGGCTCCCGTAACTCTAAACGAGCCAGACGTTTTTGCCGTCCGAATAATCGATATCCACAGGGTGCAACATCCACGGTGCAATGTGCAACATCCGTCCGAAATGGCGAAACAGTGCCGTGCGACCTTTTGAAATGCGTGCATGGATTTGAAACGAACACTACCATGGTGCACCACTCTCTAGCGATGGGAAGTTGAAGACGGGCCACGGTAATCCCGTTTTACCGTAAAAATCCACGTGTCGAAAAAACGAAGGGTAAAAAACTTACGAGACCCGATTGAGATTCGGGTTGTCCTTTTTGGGCATTAGTCTATCCGTTGACGGCTGAAAGCTGTCAAAGCCATAGAACTCATCGAGGCCTTCGTTTTGACAGGTTATGGCCCTCGTAACTCTAAACGAGCCAGAAATTATGGTCGTCCGTATAATCGATAGCTACAGGGTGCAACATCCACGGTGCAAGGTGCAACATCCGTCCGAAATGGCGAAACAGTGTCGTACGACTTTTAGAAATGCGTGCATGGATTTGAAACGGAACAGTACCATGGTGCACCACTCTCCAGCGATGGTAAATCGAAGACCAGCCATCGTAATCCTGTTTTACCGTAAAAATCCACGTGTCGAAAAAACGAAGGGTAAAAAACTTACGAGACCCGATTGAGATTCGGGTTGTCCTTTTTGGGCATTAATCTATCCGTTGACGTCTGAAAGCTGTCAAACCCGTAGAACTCATCGAGGCCTTCGTTTTGACAGGTTATGGCTCCCGTAACTCTAAACGAGCCAGAAGTTATGGCCGTCTGAATAATCGATATCTACAGGGTGCAACATCCATGGTGCAAGGTTCAACATCCGTTCGAAATTGTGAAACAGTGTCGTACGACGTTTAGAAATGCGTGCATGGGTTTGAAACGGAATAGTACCATGGTGCACCACTCTCTAGCGATGGTAAATCGAAGGCCAGCCACGGTAATCCTGTTTTACCGTAAAAATCCACGTGTCGAAAAAAACGAAGGGTAAAAAACTTACGAGACCCAATGGAGATTCGGGTTGTCCTTTTTGAGCATTAATCTATCCGTTGACGGTTGAAAGCTGTCAAAGCCGTAGAACTCATCGAGGCCTTCGTTTTGACATGTTATGGCTCCCGTAACTCTAAACGAGCCAGAAGTTATGGCCGTCTGAATAATCGATATCTACAGGGTGCAACATCCACGGTGCAAGGTGCAACATCCGTCCGAAATGGCGAAATAGTGCCGTACGACTTTTAGAAATGCGTGCATGGATTTGAAACGGAACAGTACCATGGTGCACCACTCTCCAGCGATGGTAAATCGAAGGCCAGCCATGGTAATCCTGTTTTACCGTACAAATCCACGTGTCGAAAAAACGAAGGGTAAAAAACTTACGAGACACGATTGAGATTCGGGTTGTCCTTTTTGAGCATTAATCTATCCGTTGATGGCTAAAAGCTGTCAAAGCCGTAGAACTCATCGAGGCCTTCGTTCGGACAGGTTATGGCTCCCGTAACTCTAAACGAGCCAGAAGTTATGGCCGTCCGAATAATCGATATCTACAGGGTGCAACATCCACGGTGTAAGGTGCAACATCCGTACGAAATGGCGAAACAGTGCCGTACGACTTATAGAAATGCATGCATGGGTTTGAAACGGAACAGTACCATGGTACACCACTCTCCAGCGATGGTAAATCGAAGACTAGCCACCGTAATCCTGCTTTACAGTAAAAATCCGCGTGTCGGAAAAACGAAGGGTAAAAAACTTACGAGACCCGATTGAGATTCGGGTTGTCCTTTTTGGGCATTAATCTATCCGTTGACGGATGAAAGCTATCAAAGCCGTAGAACTCATCGAGGCCTTCATTTTGACAGGTTATGGCTCCCCTAACTCCAAACGAGCCAGAAGTTATGGTCGTCCGAATAATCGATATCTACAGGGTGCAACATCCACGGTGCAAGGTGCAACATCCGTCCGAAATGGCGAAACAGTGCCGTACGATTTTTAGAAATGCGTGCATGGATTTGAAACAGAACAGTACCATGGTGCACCACTCTCCAGCGATGGTAAATCGAAGACCAGCCACCGTAATCCTGTTTTACCGTAAAAATCCACGTGTCGAAAAAACGAACGGTAAAAAACTTACGAGACCCGACTGAGATTCGGGTTGTCCTTTTTGGGCATTGATCTATCCGTTGACGGTTGAAAGCTGTCAAAGCCGTAGAACTCATCGAGGCATTCGTTTTGACATGTTATGGCTCCCGTAACTCTTAACGAGCCAGAAGTTATGGCCGTCCGAATAATCGATATCTACAGGGTGCAACATCCACGGTGCAAGGTGCAACATCTGTCCGAAATGGCGAAACAGTGCCGTACGACTTTTAGAAATGTGTGCATGGATTTGAAACGGAACAGTACCATGGTGCACCACTCTCCAGCGATGGTAAATCGAAGGCTAGCCACGGTAATCCTGTGTTACCGTAAAAATCCACGTGTCGAAAAAACGTAGGGTAAAAAACTTACGAGACCCGATTGAGATTCGGGTTGTCCTTTTTGGTCATTAATTTATCCGTTGACGGGTGAAAGCTGTCAAAGCCGTAGAACTCATCGAGGCCGTCGTTTTGACCGTTATGGCTCCCGTAACTCTAAACGAGCCAGAAGTTATGGCCGTCCGAATAATCGATATCTACAGGGTGCAACATCCACGGTGCAAGGTGCAACATCCGTCCGAAATGGCGAAACAGTGCCGTACGACTTTTAGAAATGCGTGCATGGGTTTGAAACGGAACAGTACCGTGGTGCACCACTCTCCAGCACTGGTAAATCGAAGACCAGCCACCGTAATCCTGTTTTACCGTAAAAATCCACGTGTCGAAAAAACGATGGGTAAAAAACTTACGAGACCCGATTGAGATTCGGGTTGTCCTTTTTTGGCATTAATCTATCTGTTGACGGCTGAAAGCTGTCAAAGCCGTAGAATTCATCGAGGCCTTTGTTTTGACAGGTTATGGCTCCCGAAACTCTAAACGAGCCAGAAGTTATGGCCGTCCGAATAATCGATATCTATAGGGTGCAACATCCACGGCGCAAGGTGCAACATCCGTCCGAAATGGCGAAACAGTGTCGTACGACTTTTAGAAATGCGTGCATGGATTTGAAACGGAACAGTACCATGGTGCACCACTCTTCAGCGATGGTAAATCGAAGGCCAGCCACGGTAATCCTGTTTTACCGTAAAAATCCACGTGTCGAAAAAAACGAAGGGTAAAAAACTTACGAGACCCGATTGAGATTCGGGTTGTCCTTTTTGGGCATTAAACTATCCGTTGACGGATGAAAGCTGTCAAAGCCGTAGAACTCATTGAGGCCTTCGTTTTGACAGGTTATGGCTCCCGTAACTCTAAACGAGCCAGAAGTTATGGCCGTCCGAATAATCGATATCTACAACGTGCAACATCCACGGTGCAAGGTGCAACATCCGTCCGAAATGGCGAAATAGTGACGTACGACTTTTAGAAATGCGTGCATGGGTTTGAAACAGAACAGTACCATGGTGCACTCTCTCCAGCAATGGAAAATCAAAGACCAGCCACCGTAATCCTGTTTTACCGTAAAAATCCACGTGTCGAAAAAACGAAGGGTAAAAAACTTACGAGACCCGATTGAGATTCTGGTTGTCCTTTTTGGGCATTAGTCTATCCGTTGACGGCTGAAAGCTGTCAAAGCCGTAGAACTCATCGAGGCCTTCGTTTTGACAGGTTATGGCTCCCGAAACTCTAAACGAGCCAGAAGTTATGGACGTCCGAATAATCGATATCTACAGGGTGCAACATCCACGGTGCAAGGTGCAACATCCGTCCGAAATGGAGAAACAGTGGCGTACGACTTTTAGAAATGCGTGCATGGATTTGAAATGGAACAATACCATGGTGCACCACTCTTCAGCGATGGTAAATCGAAGGCCAGCCACGGTAATCCTGTTTTACCGTAAAAATCCACGTGTCGAAAAAACGAAGTGTAAAAAACTTACGAGACCCGATTGAGATTCGGGTTGTCCTTTTTGGGCATTAATCTATCCGTTGACGGTCGAAAGCTGTCAAAGCCGTAGAACTCATCGAGGCCTTTGTTTTGACAGGTTATGGCTCCCGTAACTCTAAACGAGCCAGACGTTTTTGCCGTCCGAATAATCGATATCCACAGGGTGCAACATCCACGGTGCAATGTGCAATATCCGTCCGAAATGGCGAAACAGTGCCGTGCGACTTTTTGAAATGCGTGCATGGATTTGAAACGAACACTACCATGGTGCACCACTCTCTAGCGATGGGAAGTTGAAGACGGGCCACGGTAATCCCGTTTTACCGTAAAAATCCACGTGTCGAAAAAACGAACGGTAAAAAACTTACGAGACCCGACTGAGATTCGGGTTGTCCTTTTTAGGCATTGATCTATCCGTTGACGGTTGAAAGCTGTCAAAGCCGTAGAACTCATCGAGGCATTCGTTTTGACATGTTATGGCTCCCGTAACTCTTAACGAGCCAGAAGTTATGGCCGTCCGAATAATCGATATCTACAGGGTGCAACATCCACGGTGCAAGGTGCAACATCCGTCCGAAATGGCGAAACAGTGTCGTACGACTTTTAGAAATGCGTGCATGGATTTGAAACGGAACAGTACCATGGTGCACCACTCTCCAGCGATGGTAAATCGAAGACCAGCCATCGTAATCCTGTTTTACCGTAAAAATCCACGTGTCGAAAAAACGAAGGGTAAAAAACTTACGAGACCCGATTGAGATTCGGGTTGTCCTTTTTGGGCATTAATCTATCCGTTGACGTCTGAAAGCTGTCAAACCCGTAGAACTCATCGAGGCCTTCGTTTTGACAGGTTATGGCTCCCGTAACTCTAAACGAGCCAGAAGTTATGGCCGTCTGAATAATCGATATCTACAGGGTGCAACATCCATGGTGCAAGGTTCAACATCCGTTCGAAATTGTGAAACAGTGCCGTACGACGTTTAGAAATGCGTGCATGGGTTTGAAACGGAATAGTACCATGGTGCACCACTCTCTAGCGATGGTAAATCGAAGGCCAGCCACGGTAATCCTGTTTTACCGTAAAAATCCACGTGTCGAAAAAAACGAAGGGTAAAAAACTTACGAGACCCAATGGAGATTCGGGTTGTCCTTTTTGAGCATTAATCTATCCGTTGACGGTTGAAAGCTGTCAAAGCCGTAGAACTCATCGAGGCCTTCGTTTTGACATGTTATGGCTCCCGTAACTCTAAACGAGCCAGAAGTTATGGCCGTCTGAATAATCGATATCTACAGGGTGCAACATCCACGGTGCAAGGTGCAACATCCGTCCGAAATGGCGAAATAGTGCCGTACGACTTTTAGAAATGCGTGCATGGATTTGAAACGGAACAGTACCATGGTGCACCACTCTCCAGCGATGGTAAATCGAAGGCCAGCCATGGTAATCCTGTTTTACCGTACAAATCCACGTGTCGAAAAAACGAAGGGTAAAAAACTTACGAGACACGATTGAGATTCGGGTTGTCCTTTTTGAGCATTAATCTATCCGTTGATGGCTAAAAGCTGTCAAAGCCGTAGAACTCATCGAGGCCTTCGTTCGGACAGGTTATGGCTCCCGTAACTCTAAACGAGCCAGAAGTTATGGCCGTCCGAATAATCGATATCTACAGGGTGCAACATCCACGGTGTAAGGTGCAACATCCGTACGAAATGGCGAAACAGTGCCGTACGACTTATAGAAATGCATGCATTGGTTTGAAACGGAACAGTACCATGGTACACCACTCTCCAGCGATGGTAAATCGAAGACTAGCCACCGTAATCCTGTTTTACAGTAAAAATCCGCGTGTCGGAAAAACGAAGGGTAAAAAACTTACGAGACCCGATTGAGATTCGGGTTGTCCTTTTTGGGCATTAATCTATCCGTTGACGGCTGAAAGCTATCAAAGCCGTAGAACTCATCGAGGCCTTCATTTTGACAGGTTATGGCTCCCCTAACTCCAAACGAGCCAGAAGTTATGGTCGTCCGAATAATCGATATCTACAGGGTGCAACATCCACGGTGCAAGGTGCAACATCCGTCCGAAATGGCGAAACAGTGCCGTACGATTTTTAGAAATGCGTGCATGGATTTGAAACAGAACAGTACCATGGTGCACCACTCTCCAGCGATGGTAAATCGAAGACCAGCCACCGTAATCCTGTTTTACCGTAAAAATCCACGTGTCGAAAAAACGAACGGTAAAAAACTTACGAGACCCGACTGAGATTCGGGTTGTCCTTTTTAGGCATTGATCTATCCGTTGACGGTTGAAAGCTGTCAAAGCCGTAGAACTCATCGAGGCATTCGTTTTGACATGTTATGGCTCCCGTAACTCTTAACGAGCCAGAAGTTATGGCCGTCCGAATAATCGATATTTACAGGGTGCAACATCCACGGTGCAAGGTGCAACATCTGTCCGAAATGGCGAAACAGTGCCGTACGACTTTTAGAAATGTGTGCATGGATTTGAAACGGAACAGTACCATGGTGCACCACTCTCCAGCGATGGTAAATCGAAGGCTAGCCACGGTAATCCTGTGTTACCGTAAAAATCCACGTGTCGAAAAAACGTAGGGTAAAAAACTTACGAGACCCGATTGAGATTCGGGTTGTCCTTTTTGGTCATTAATTTATCCGTTGACGGGTGAAAGCTGTCAAAGCCGTAGAACTCATCGAGGCCGTCGTTTTGACCGTTATGGCTCCCGTAACTCTAAACGAGCCAGAAGTTATGGCCGTCCGAATAATCGATATCTACAGGGTGCAACATCCACGGTGCAAGGTGCAACATCCGTCCGAAATGGCGAAACAGTGCCGTACGACTTTTAGAAATGCGTGCATGGGTTTGAAACGGAACAGTACCGTGGTGCACCACTCTCCAGCACTGGTAAATCGAAGACCAGCCACCGTAATCCTGTTTTACCGTAAAAATCCACGTGTCGAAAAAACGATGGGTAAAAAACTTACGAGACCCGATTGAGATTCGGGTTGTACTTTTTTGGCATTAATCTATCTGTTGACGGCTGAAAGCTGTCAAAGCCGTAGAATTCATCGAGGCCTTTGTTTTGACAGGTTATGGCTCCCGAAACTCTAAACGAGCCAGAAGTTATGGCCGTCCGAATAATCGATATCTATAGGGTGCAACATCCACGGCGCAAGGTGCAACATCCGTCCGAAATGGCGAAACAGTGTCGTACGACTTTTAGAAATGCGTGCATGGATTTGAAACGGAACAGTACCATGGTGCACCACTCTTCAGCGATGGTAAATCGAAGGCCAGCCACGGTAATCCTGTTTTACCGTAAAAATCCACGTGTCGAAAAAAACGAAGGGTAAAAAACTTACGAGACCCGATTGAGATTCGTGTTGTCCTTTTTGGGCATTAATCTATCCGTTGACGGTTGAAAGCTGTCAAAGCTGTAGAACTCATCGAGGACTTTGTTTTGACAGGTTATGGCTCCCGTAACTCTAAACGAGCCAGAAGTTATGGCCGTCCGAATAATCGATATCCACGGGGTGCAACATCCACGGTGCAAGGTGCAACATCTGTACGAAATGGCGAAACAGTGCCGTACGACTTTTTGAAATGCGTGCATGGATTTGAAACAGAACACTACCACGGTGCGCCACTCTCTAGCGATGGGAAGTCGAAGACGGGCCAAGGTAATCCCGTTTTACCGTAAAAATCCACGTGTCGAAAAAACGAAGGGTAAAAAACTTACGATACCCGATTGAGATTCGGGTTGTCCTATTTGGGCATTAATCTATCCGTTGACGGCTGAAAGCTGTCAAAGCCGTAGAACTCATCGAGGCCTTCGTTTTGACAGGTTGTGGCTCTCGTAACTCTAAACGAGCCATAAGTTATGGTCGTCCGTATAATCGATATCTACAGGGTGCAACATCCATGGTGCAGGGTGCAACATCCGTCCGAAATGGCGAAACAGTGTCGTACGACTTTTAGAAATGCGTGCATGGATTTGAAACGGAACAGTACCATGGTGCACCACTCTCTAGCGATGGTAAATCGAAGACCAGCCACTGTAATCCCGTTTTACCGTAAAAATCCACGTGTCGAAAAAACGAAGGGTTAAAAGCTTACGAGACCCGATTGAGATTCGGGTTGTCCTTTTTGGGCATTAATCTATCCGTTGACGTCTGAAAGCTGTCAAAGCAGTAGAACTCATCGAGGCCTTCCTTTTGACAGATTATGGCTCCCGTAACTCTAAACGAGCCAGAAGTTATGGCCGTCCGAATAATCGATATCTATAGGGTGCAACATCCATGGTGCAAGGTTCAACATCCGTCCGAAATGGCGAAACAGTGTCGTACGACGTTTAGAAATGAGTGCATGGGTTTGAAACGGAACAGTACCATGGTGCACCACTCTCCAGCGATGGTAAATCGAAGGCCAGCCACGGTAATCCTGTTTTACCGTAAAAATCCACGTGTCGAAAAAAACGAAGGGTAAAAAACTTACGAGACCCGATTGAGATCGGGTTGTCCTTTTTGGGCATTAATCTATCCGTTGACGGTTGAAAGCTATCAAAGCCGTAGAACTCATCGAGGCCTTCGTTTTGACATGTTATGGCTCCCGTAACTCTAAACGAGCCAGAAGTTATGGCCGTCTGAATAATCGATATCTATGGGGTGCAACATCCACAGTGCAAGGTGCAACATCCGTCCGAAATGGCGAAACAATGCCATACGACTTTTAGAAATGCGTGCATCGATTTGAAACGGAACAGTACCATGGTGCACCACTCTCTAGCGATCGTAAATCGAAGGCCAGCCACGGTAATCCTGTTTTACCGTAAAAATCCACATGTCGAAAAAACGAAGGGTAAAAAACTTACGAGACACGATTGAGATTCGGGTTGTACTTTTTGAGCATTAATCTTTCCTTTGACGGCTGAAAGCTGTCAAAGCCGTAGAACTCATCGAGGCCTTCGTTCTGACAGGTTATGGCTCCCGTAACTCTAAACAAGCCAGAAGTTATGGCCGTCCGAATAATCGATATGTACAGGGTGCAACATCCACGGTGTAAGGTGCAACATCCGTACGAAATGGCGAAACAGTGTCGTACGACTTATAGAAATGCGTGCATGGGTTTGAAACGGAACAGTACCATGGTACATCACTCCCAAGCGATGGTAAATCGAAGACCAGCCACCGTAATCCATCTTTACCGTAAAAATCCACGTGTCGAGAAAATGAAGGGTAAAAAACTTACGAGACCCGATTGAGATTCGGGTTGTCCTTTTTGGGCATTAATCTATCCGTTGATGGCTGAAAGCTATCAAAGCCGTAGAACTCATCGAGGCCTTCGTTTTGACAGGTTATGGCTCCCGTAACTCTAAACGAGCCAGAAGTTATCGTCGTCCGTATAATCGATATCTACAGGGAGCAACATCCACGGTGCAAGGTGCAACATCAGTCCGAAATGGCGAAACAGTGCCGTACGACTTTTAGAAATGCGTGCATGGATTTGAAACGGAACAGTACCATGGTGCACCACTCTCCAGCGATGGTAAATCGAAGACCAGCCACCGTAATCCCGTTTTACCGTAAAAATCCACGTGTCGAAAAAACGAAGGGTTAAAAACTTACGAGACCCGATCGAGATTCGGGTTGTCCTTTTTGGGCATTAATTTATCCGTTGGCGGTTGAAAGTTGTCAAAGCCGTAGAACTCATCGAGGCCTTCGTTTTGACAGGTTATGGCTCCCGTAACTCTAAACGAGCCAGAAGTTATGGCCGTCCGAATAATCGATATCTACAGGGTGCAACATCCATGGTGCAAGGTTCAACATCCGTCTGAAATGGAGAAACAGTGCCGTACGACGTTTAGAAATGCGTGCATGGGTTTGAAACGGAACAGTACCACGAAGCACCACTCTCCAGCGATGGTAAATCGAAGGCCAGCCACGGTAATCCTGTTTTACCGTAAAAATCCACGTGTCGAAAAAACGAAGGGTAAAAAACTTGCTAGACCCGATTGAGATCGGGTTGTCCTTTTTGGGCATTAATCTATCCGTTGACGGTTGAAAGCTGTCAAAGCCGTAGAACTCATCGTGGCCTTCGTTTTTACATGTTATGGCTCCCGTAACTCTAAACGAGCCAGAATTTATGGCCTCTGAATAATCGATATCTACAGGGTGCAACATCCACGGTGCATGGTGCAACATCCGCCCGAAATGGCGAAACAGTGCCATACGACTTTTAGAAATGCGTGCATGGATTTGAAATGGAACAGTACCATGGTGCACCACTCTCCAGCGATGGTAAATCGAAGGCCAGCCACGGTAATCCCGTTTTACCGTAAAAATCCACGTGTCGAAAAAACGAAGGGTTAAAAACTTACGAGACCCGATCGAGATTCGGGTTGTCCTTTTTGGGCATTAATTTATCCGTTGACGGTTGAAAGCTGTCAAAGCCGTAGAACTCATCGAGATCTTCGTTTTGACAGGTTATGGCTCCCGTAACTCTAAACGAGCCAGAAGCTATGGCCGTCCGAATAATCGATATCTACAGGGTGCAACATCCATGGTGCAAGGTTCAACATCCGTCTGAAATGGCGAAACAGTGCCGTACGACGTTTAGAAATGCGTGCATGGGTTTGAAACGGAACAGTACCACGAAGCACCACTCTCCAGCGATGGTAAATCGAAGGCCAGCCACGGTAATCCTGTTTTACCGTAAAAATCCACGTGTCGAAAAAAACGAAGGGTAAAAAACTTACGAGACCCGATTGATATTCGGGTTGTCCTTTTTGGGCATTAATCTATCCGTTGACGGCTGAAAGCTGTCAAAGCCGTAGAACTCATCAAGGCCTTCGTTCTGACAGGTTATGGCTCCCGTAACTCTAAACGAGCCAGAAGTTATGGCCGTCCGAATAATCGATATCTACAGGGTGCAACATCCATGGTGCAAGGTTCAACATCCGTCTGAAATGGCGAAACAGTGCCATACGACTTTTAGAAATGCGTGCATGGATTTGAAATGGAATAGTACCATGGTGCACCACTCTCCAGCGATGGTAAATCGAAGGCCAGCCACGGTAATCCTGTTTTACCGTAAAAATCCATGTGTCGAAAAAACGAAGGGTAAAAAACTTACGAGACACGATTGAGATTCGGGTTGTCCTTTTTGAGCATTAATCTATCCGTTGACGGCTGAAAGCTGTCAAAGCCGTAGAACTCATCAAGGCCTTCGTTCTGACAGGTTGTGGCTCGCGTAACTCTAGACGAGGCAGAATTTATGGCCGCCTGAATAATCGATATCTACAGGGTGCAACATCCACGGTGCAAGGTGCAACATCCGTCCGAAATGGCGAAACCGTGCCATACGACTTTTAGAAATGTGTGCATGGATTTGAAATGGAACAGTACTATGGTGCACCACTCTCCAGCGATGGTAAATCGAAGGCCAGCCACGGTAATCATGTTTTACCGTAAAAATCCACGTGTCGAAAAAACGAAGGGTAAAATTCTTACGAGACACGATTGAGATTCGGGTTGTCCTTTTTGATCATTAATCTATCCGTTGACGGCTGAAAGCTGTCAAAGCCGTAGAACTCATCGAGGCCTTCGTTCTGACAGGTTATGGCTCCCGTAACTCTAAACGAGCCAGAAGTTATGGCCGTCCGAATAATCGATATCTACAGGGTGCAACATCTACGGTGTAAGGTGCAACATCCGTACGAAATGGCGAAACAATGTCGTACGACTTATAGAAATGCATGCATGGGTTTGAAATGAAACAGTACCATGGTACACCACTCTCCAGCGATGGTAAATCGAAGACCAGCCACCGTAATCCTGTTTTACCGTAAAAATCCATGTGTCAAAAAAACGAAGGGTAAAAAACTTACGAGACCCGATTGAGATTCGGGCTGTCCTTTTTGGGCATTAATCTATCTGTTGACGGTTGAAAGCTGTCAAAGCCGTAGAACTCATCGAGGGCTTCGTTTGGATAGGTTATGGCTTCCGTAACTCTAAACGAGCCAGAAGTTATCGTCGTCCGTATAATAGATATCTACAGGGAGCAACATCCACGGTGCAAGGTGCAACATCCGTTCGAAATGGCGAAACAGTGCCGTACGACTTTTAGAAATGCGTGCATCGATTTCAAACGGAACAGTACCATGGTGCACCGCTCTCCCGTGATGGTAAATCGAAGGCCAGCCACGGTAATCCTTTTTTACCGTAAAATTCCACGTGCCGAAAAAACGATGGGTAAAAAACTTACGAGACCAGATTGAGATTCGGGTTGTCCTTTTTGGGCATTAATCTATACGTTGATGGATGAAAGCGGTCAAAGCCGTAGAACTCATCGGGGACTTTGTTTTGACAGGTTATGGCTCCCGTAACTCTAAACGAGCCAGAAATTATGGTCGTCCGAATAATCGATATCTACAGGGTGCAACATCCGTCCGAAATGGCGAAACAGTGTCGTACGACTTTTAGAAATGCATGCATGGATTTAAAATGGAACAGTACCATGGTGTACCACTCTCCAGCGATGGTAAATCGAAGACCAGCCACCGTAATCCTGTTTTACCGTAAAAATCCACGTGTCGAAAAAACGAAGGGTTAAAAACTTACGAGACCCGATTGAGATTCGGGTTGTCATTTTTGGGCATTAATCTATCCATTGATGGCTGAAAGCTGTCAAAGCCGTAGAACTCATCGAGGCCTTCGTTTTGACAGGTTATGGCTCCCGTAACTCTAAACGAGCCAGAAGTTATGGTCGTCCGAAAAATCGATATCTACAGGGTGCAACATCCACGGTGCAAGGTGCAACATCCATCCGAAATGGCGAAACAGTGTCGTACGACTTTTAGAAATGCGCGCATGGATTTGAAACGGAACAGTACCATGGTGAACCACTCTCCAGCGATCGTAAATCGAAGACCGGCCAACGTAATCCTGTTTTACCGTAAAAATCCACGTGTCGAAAAAACGAACGGTAAAAATTTACGAGACCCGATTGAGATTCGGGTTGTCCTTTTTGGGCACCAATCTATCCGTTGATGGTTGAAAGCTGTCAAAGCCGTAGAACTCATCGAGCCCTTCGTTTTGACATGTTATGGCTCCTGTAACTCTAAACGAGCCAGAAGTTATGGCCGTCCGAATAATCGATATCTACAGGGTGCAACATCCACGGTGCAAGGTGTAACATCCGTCCGAAATGGCGAAACAGTGCCGTACGACTTTTAAAAATGCGTGCATGGATTTGAAACGGAACAGTACCCGGTGCACCACTCTCCAGCGATGGTAAATTGAAGACCAGCCACCGTAATCCTGTTTTACTGTAAAAATCCACGTGTCGAAAAAACGAACGGAAAAAAACTTACGAGACCCGATTGAGATTCGGGTTGTCCTTTTTGGGCACTAATCTATCCGTTGACGGTTGAAAGCTGTCAAAGCCGTAGAACTCATCGAGCCCTTCGTTTTGACATGTTATGGCTCCCGTAACTCTAAACGAGCCAGAAGTTATGGCCGTCCGAATAATCGATATCTACAGGGTGCGACATCCGTCCGAAATGGCGAAACAGCGTCGTACGACTTTTAGAAATGCATGCATGGATTTAAAATGGAACAGTACCATGGTTCACCACTCTCCAGCGATGGTAAATCGAAGACCAGCCACCGTAATCCCGTTTTACCGTAAAAACCACGTGTCGAAAAAACGAAGGGTTAAAAACTTACGAGACCCGATTGAGATTCGGGTTGTCATTTTTGGACATTAATCTATCCGTTGATGGCTGAAAGCTGTCAAAGCCGTAGAACTCATCGTGGCCTTCGTTTTGACAGGTTATGGCTCCCGTAACTCTAAACGAGCCAGAAGTTATGGTCGTCCGAATAATCGATATCTACAGGGTGCAACATCCACGGTGCAAGGTGCAACATCCGTCCGAAATGGCGAAACGGTGCCGTACGACTTTTAGAAATGCGTGCATGGATTTGAAACGGAACAGTACCATGGTGCACCACTCTCCAGCGATGGTAAATCGAAGACCAGCCAACGTAATCCTGTTTTACCGTAAAAATCCATGTGTCGAAAAAACGAACGGTTAAAATTTACGAGACCCGATTGAGATTCGGGTTGTCCTTTTTGGGCACGAATCTATCCGTTGATGGTTGAAATCTGTCAAAGGCGTAGAACTCATCGAGCCCTTCGTTTTGACATGTTATGGCTCCTGTAACTCTAAACGAGCCAGAAGTTATGGCCGTCCGAATAATCGATATCTACAGGGTGCAACATCCACGGTGCAAGGTGCAACATCCGTCCGAAATGGCGAAACAGTGCCGTACGACTTTTAAAAATGCGTGCATGGATTTGAAACGGAACAGTGCACGGTGCACCACTCTCCAGCGATGGTAAATTGAAGACCAGCCACCGTAATCCTGTTTTACCGTAAAAATCCACGTGTCGAAAAAACGAACGGAAAAAAACTTACGAGACCCGATTGAGATTCAGGTTGTCCTTTTTGGGCATTAATCTATCCGTTGATGGTTGAAAGCTGTCAAAGCCGTAGAACTCATCGAGTCCTTCGTTTTGACATGTTATGGCTCCGTAACTCTAAACGAGCCCGAAGTTATGGCCGTCCGAATAATCGATATCTACAGGGTGCAACATTCACGGTGCAAGGTGCAACATCCGTCCGAAATGGCGAAACAGTGCCGTACGACTTTTAGAAATGCGTGCATGGATTTGAAATGGAACAGTATCATGGTGCACCACTCTCCAGCGATGGCAAATAGAAGATCAGCCACCGTAATCCTGTTTTACCATAAAAATCCACGTGTCGAAAAAACGAAGGGTAAAAAACTTACGAGACCCGATTGAGATTCGGGTTGTCCTTTTTGGGCATTAATCTACCCATTGACGGCTGAAAGCGGTCAAAGTCGTAGAAGTCATCGAGGCCTTCGTTTTGATAGGTTATGGCTCCCGTAACTCTAAACGAGCCAGAAGTTATGGCCGTCCGAATAATCGATATCGATAGGGTGCAACATCCACGGTGCAAGGTGCAACATCCGTCCGAAATGGCGAAACAGTGCCGTACGACTTTTAGAAATGCGTGCATGGATTTGAAACGGAACAGTACTGGTGCACCACTCTCCAGCGACGGTAAATCGAAGGCCAGCCACGGTAATCCAGTTTTACCGTAAAAATCCACGTGTCGAAAAAATGAAGGGTAAAAATCTTACGAGACCCGATTGAGATTCGGGTTGTCCTTTTTTGGCATTAATCTATCCGTTGACGGCTGAAAGCGGTCAAAGCCGTAGGACTCATCGAGGCCTTCGTTTTGACAGGTTATGGCTCCCGTAACTCTAAACGAGCCAGAAGTTATGGCCGTCCGAATAATCGATATCTACAGGGTTCAACATCCACGGTGCAAGGTGCAACATCCGTCCGAAATGGCGAAACAGTGCCGTACGACATTTAGAAATGCGTGCATGGATTTGAAACGGAACAGTACCATGGTGCACCACTCTCCAGCGATGGTAAATCGAAGGCCAGCCACGGTAATCCTTTTTTACCGTAAAAATCCACGTGTCGAAAAAACGAAGGGTAAAATACTTACGAGACCAGATTGAGATTCGGGTTGTCCTTTTTGGGCATTAATCTACCCGTTGATGGCTGAAAGCGGTCAAAGCCGTAGAACTCATCGAGGCCTTCGTTTTGATAGGTTATGGCGCCCGTAACTCTAAACGACCCAGAAGTTATGGCCGTCCGAATAATCGATATCTACAAGGTGCAACATCCACGGTGCAAGGTGCAACATCCGTCCGAAATGGCGAAACAGTGCCGTACGACTTTTAGAAATGCGTGCATGGATTTAAAACGGAACAGTACCATGGTGCACCACTCTCCAGTGATGGTAAATCGAAGACCAGCCACCGTAATCCCGTTTTACCGTAAAAATCCACGCGTCGAAAAAACGAAGGGTTAAAAACTTACGACACCCGATTTAGATTCGGGTTGTCCTTTTTGGGTATTAATCTATCCGTTGACGGCTGAAAGCTGTCGAAGCCGTAGAACTCATCGAGGCCTTCATTTTGACAGGTTATGGCTTCCGTAACTCTAAACGAGCCAGAGGTTATGGTCGACCGAATAATCGATATCTATAGGGTGCAACATCCACGGTGCAAGGTGCAACATCTGTCCGAAATGGCGAAACAGTGCCGTACGACTTTTAGAAATTCGTGCATGGATTTGAAACGGAACAATACCATGGTGCACCACTCTCCGGTGATGGTAAATTGAAGACCAGCCACCGTAATCCTGTTTTACCGTAAAAATCCACGTGTCGAAAAAACGAACGGTAAAAAACTTACGAGACCCGATTGAGATTCGGGTTGTCCTTTTTGGGCATTAATCTATCCGTTGACGGCTGAAATCTACCAAAGCCGTTGAACTCATCGAGGCCTTCGTTTTGACAGGTTATGGCTCCCGTAACTCTAAACGAGCCAGAAGTTATGGTCCTCCGAATAATCGATATCTACAGGGTGCAACATCCACGGTGCAAGGTGCAACATCCGTCCGAAATGGCGAAACAGTGTCGTACGACTTTTAGAAATGCGTGCATGGGTTTGAAACGGAACAATACCATGGTGCACCACTCTCCAGCGATGGTAAATCGAAGGCCAGCCACAGTAATCCTGTTTTACCGTAAAAATCCACGTGTCGAAAAAAACGAAGGGTAAAAAACTTAGGAGACCCGATTGAGATTCGGGTTGTCCTTTTTGGGCATTAATCTATCTGTTGATGGCTGAAAGCTGTCAAAGCCGTAGAACTCATCAAGGCCTTCGTTTTGACAGGTTATGGCTCCCGAAACTCTAAACGAGCCAGAAGTTATGGCCGTCCGAATAATCGATATCTACAAGGTGCAACATCCACGGTGCAAGGTGCAACGTCCGTCCGAAATGGCGAAACAGTGCCGTACGACATTTAGAAATGCGTGCATGGATTTGAAACGCAACAATACCATGGTGCACCACTCTCCAGCGATGGTAAATCGAAGGCCAGCCACGGTAATCCTGTTTTACCGTAAAAATCCACGTGTCGAAAAAACGAAGGGTAATAAACTTACGAGACCCGATTGAGATTCGGGTTGTCCTTTTTGGGAATTAATCTATCCGTTGACGGCTGAAAGCTACCAAAGCCGTAGAACTCATCGAGGCCTTCGTTTTGACAAGTTATGGCTCCCGTAACTATAAACGAGCCAGAAGTTATGGTCCTCCGAATAATCGATATCTACAGGGTGCAACATCCACGGTGCAAGGTGCAACATCCGTCCGAAATGGCGAAACAGTGCCGTACGACTTTTAGAAATGCGTGCATGGGTTTGAAACAGAACAATACCATGGTGCACCACTCTCCAGCGATGGTAAATCGAAGGCCAGCCACGGTAATCCCGCTTTACCGTAAAAATCCACGTGTCGAAAAAACGAAGGGTAAAAAACTTACGAGATCCGATTGAGATTCGGGTTGTCATTTTTGGGCATTAATCTATCCGTTGACGGCTGAAAGCTGTTAAAGCCGTAGAACTCATCGAGGCCTTCGTTTTGACAGGTTATGGCTTCCGTAACTCTAAACGAGCCAGAAGTTATGGTCGTCCGTATAATCGATATCTACAGGGTGCAACATCCACGGTGCAAGGTGCAACATCCGTCCGAAATGGCAAAACTGTGCCGTACAACTTTTAGAAATGCGTGCATGGATATGAAATGGAACAGTACCATGGTGCACCACTCCCCAGCGATGGTAAATCGAAGACCAGCCACCGTAATCCTGTTTTACCGTAAAAATCCACGTGTCGAAAAAACGAAGGGTAAAAAACGTACGAGACCCGATTGAGATTCGGGTTGTCCTTTTTGGGCATTAATATATTCGTTGACGGCTGAAAGCTATCAAAGCCGTAGAACTCATCGAGGCCTTCGTTTTGACAGGTTATGGCTCCCGTAACTCTGAACGAGCCAGAAGTTATGGCCGTCCGAATAATCGATATCTACAGGGTGCATCATCCACGGTGCAAGGTGCAACATCCGTCCGAAATGGCGAAACAGTGCCGTACGACTTTTAGAAATGCGTGCATGGATTTGAAATGGAACAGTACCACGGTGCTCCACTCTCCAGAGATGGTAAATCGAAGACCAGCCACCGTAATCATGTTTTACCGTAAAAATCCACGTGTCTAAAAAATGAAGGGTAAAAAACTTACTTGACCCGATTGAGATTCGCGTTGTCCTTTTTGGGCATTAATCTATCCGTTGATGGCTGAAAGCTGTCAAAGCCGTAGAACTCATCGAGGCCTTCGTTTTGGCAGGTTATGGCTCCCGTAACTCTAAACGAGCCAGAAGTTATGGCCGTCCGAATAATCGATATCTACAGGGTGCAACATCCACGGTGCAAGGTGCAACATCCGTCCGATATGGCGAAATAGTGCCGTACGACTTTTAGAAATGCATGCATGGATTTGAAAAGGAATAGTACCATGGTGCACCACTCTCCAGCGATGGTAAATCGAAGGCCAGCCACGGTAATCCTGTTTTACCGTAAAAATCCACGTGTCGAAAAAACGAAGGGTAAAAAACTTACGAGACCCAATTGAGATTCGGGTTGTCCTTTTTGGGCATTAATCTATCCGTTGACGGCTGAAAGCTGTCAAAGCCATAGAACTCATCGAGGCCTTCGTTTTGACAGGTTATGGCTCCCGTAACTCTAAACGAGCCAGAAGTTATGGCCGTTCGAATAATCAATATCTACAGGGTGCAACATCCACGGTGCAAGGTGCAACATCCGTCCGAAATGGCGAAACAGTGCCATACGACTTTTAGAAATGCGTGCATGGATTTGAAACGGAACAGTACCATGGTGCACCACTCTCCAGCGATGGTAAACCGAAGACCAGCCACTGTAATCCCGTTTTACCGTAAAAATCCACGTGTCGAAAAAACGAAGGGTTAAAAACTTACGAGACCCGATTGAGATTCGGATTGTCCTTTTTGGGCCTTAATCTATCCGTTGACGGATGAAAGCTGTCAAAGCCGTAGAACTCATCAAGGCCTTCGTTTTGACAGGTTATGGCTCCCGAAACTCTAAATGAGCCAGAAGTTATGGCCGTCCGAATAATCGATATCTACAGGGTGCAACATCCACGGTGCAAGGTGCAACATCCGTCCGAAATGGCGAAACAGTGCCGTACGACTTTTAGAAATGCGTGCATGGATTTGAAACGGAACAGTACCATGGTGCACCACTTTCCAGCGATGGTAAATCGAAGGCCAGCCACGGTAATCCTGTTTTACCGTTAAAATCCACGTGTCGAAAAAACGAAGGGTAAAAAACTTACGAGACCCGATTGAGATTCAGGTTGTCCTTTTTGGGCATTAATCTATCCGTTGACGGCTAAAAGCTGTCAAAGCCGTAGAACTCATCGAGGCCTTCGTTTCGACAGGTTATGCCTCCCGTAACTCTAAACGAGCCAGAAGTTATGGCCGTCCGAATAATCGATATCTACAGGGTGCAACATCCACGGTGCAAGGTGCAACATCCGTCCGAAATGGCGAAACAGTGTCGTACGACTTTTAGAAATGCGAGCATGGATTTGAAACGGAACAGTACCATGGTGCACCACTCTCCAGCGATGGTAAATCGAAGACCAGCCACCGTAATCCTGTTTTACCGTAAAAATCCACGTGTCGAAAAAACGAAGGGTAAAAAACTTACGAGACCCGATTGAGATTCGGGTTGTCCTTTTTGGGCATTAATATATCCGTTGATGGCTGAAAGCTATCAAAGTCGTAGAACTCATCGAGGCCTTCGTTTTGACAGGTTATGGCTCCCTTAACTCCGAACGAGCCAGAAGTTATGGCCGTCCGAATAATCGATATCTACAGGGTGCAACATCCACGGTGCAAGGTGCAACATCCGTCCGAAATGGCGAAACAGTGCCGTACGACTTTTAGAAATGCGTGCATGGATTTGAATCGGAACAGTACCATGGTGCACCACTCTCCAGCGATGGTAAATCGAAGACCAGCCACTGTAATCCCGTTTTACCGTAAAAATCCACGTGTCGAAAAAACGAAGGGTTAAAAACTTACGAGAACCGATTGAGATTCGGGTTGTCCTTTTTGGGCATTAATCTATCCGTTGATGGCTGAAAGCTGTCAAAGCCGTAGAACTCATCGAGGCCTTCGTTTTGACAGGTTATGGCTACCATATCTCTGAACGAGCCAGAAGTTATGGTCGTCCGAATAATCGATATTTACAGGGTGTAACATCCACGGTGCAAGGTGCAACATCCGTCCGAAATGGCGAAACAGTGTCGTACGACTTTTAGAAATGCGTGCATGGATTTGAAACGGAACAGTACCATGGTGCACCACTCTCCAGCGATGGTAAATCGAAGGCCAGCCACGGTAATCCAGTTTTACAGTAAAAATCCACGTGTCGAAAAAACGAAGGGTAAAAAACTTACGAGACCCGACTGAGATTCGGGTTGTCCTTTTTGGGCATTAATCTATCCGTTGACGGCTGAAAGCTGTCAAAGCCATAGAACTTATTGAGGCCTTTGTTTTGAAAGGTTTTGGCTCCCGTAACTCTAAACGAGCCATTAGTTATGGCCGTCCGAATAATCGATACTACTGGGTGCAATATCCACGGTGCAAGGTGCAACATCCGTCCGAAATGGCGAAACAGTGTCGTACGACTTTTAGAAATGCGCGCATTGATTTGAAACGGAACAGTACCACGGTGCACCACTCTCCAGCGATGGTAAATCGAAGGCCAGCCACGGTAATCCTGTTGTACCGTAAAAATCCACGTGTCGAAAATACGAAGGGTAAAAAACTTACTAGACCCGATTGAGATTCGGGCTGTCCTTTTTGGGCATTAATCTATCCGTTGACGGCTGAAAGCGGTCAAAGCGTAGAAGTCATCGATCCCTTCGTTTTGATAGGTTATTGATCCCGTAACTCTAAACGAGCCAGAAGTCATGGCCGTCCGAATAATCGATATCTACAGGGTGCAACATCCACGGTGCAAGGTGCAACATCCGTCCGAAATGGCGAAACAGTGCCGTACGACTTTTAGAAATGCGTGCATGGATTTGAAACGGAACAGTACCATGGTACACCACTCTTTAGCGATGGGAAGTCGAAGATGGGGCACCGTAATCCCGTTTTACCGTAAAAATCCACGTGTCGAAAAAACGAAGGGTTAAAAACTTACGAGACCCGATTGCGATTCGGGTTGTCCTTTTTGGGCATCAATCTATCCGTTGACGGTTGAAAGCTGTCAAAGCCGTAGAACTCAACGAGGCCTTTGTTTTGACAGGTTATGTCTCCTGTAACTCTAAACGAGCCAGAAGTTATGGTCGTCCGAATAATCGATATCTACAGGGTGCAACATCCACGGTGCAAGGTGCAACATCCGTCCGAAATGGCGAAACAGTGCCGTACGACTTTTAAAAATGCGTGCATGGATTTGAAATGGAACAGTACCATGGTGCACCACTCTCCAGCGATGGTAAATCGAAGACCAGCCACCATAATCCTATTTTACCGTAAAAATCCAAGTGTCGAAAAAACGAAGGGTAGAAAACTTACGAGACCCGATTGAGATTCGGGTTGTCCTTTTTGGGCATTAATCTATCCGTTGACAGCTGAAAGCTGTCAAAGCCGTAGAACTCATCGAGTCCTTCATTTTGACAGGTTATGGCTCCCGTAACTCTAAACGGGCCAGAAGTTATGGCCGTCCGAATAATCGATATCTACAGGGTGCAACATCCACGGTGCAAGGTGCAACATCCGTCCGAAATGGCGAAACAGTGCCGTACGACTTTTAGAAATGCGTGCATGGATTTGAAACGGAGTAGTACCATGCTGCACTACTCTCCAGCGATAGTAAATCGAAGGTCAGCCACGGTAATCCTGTTTTACCGTAAAAATCCACGTGTCGAAAAAACGAAGGGTAAAAAACTTACGAGACCCGATTGAGATTCGGGTTGTCCTTTTTGGGCATTAATCTATCCGTTGACGGCTGAAAGCTGTTAGAACCGTAAAACTCATCGAGGCCTTCGTTTTGACAGGTTATGGCTCCCGTAACTCTAAACGAGCCATAAGTTATGGTCGTCCGTATAATCGATATCTACAGGGTGCAGCATCCACGGTGCAAGGTGCAACATCCGTCCGAAATGGCGAAACAGTGCCGTACGACTTTTAGCAATGCGTGCATGGATTTGAAACGGAACAGTACCATGCTGCACCACTCTCCAGCGATGGTAAATCGAAGACCATCCACCATAATCCTGTTTTACCGTAAATATCCACGTGTCGAAAAAACGAAGGGTAAAAAACTTACGAGACCCGATTGAGATTCGGGTTTTCCTTTCTGGGCATTAATATATCCGTTGATGGCTGAAAGCTATCAAAACCGTAGAACTCATCGAGGACTTCGTTTTGACAGGTTATGGCTCCCATTACTCTGAACGAGCCAGAAGTTATGGCCGTCCGAATAATCGATATCTACATGGTGCAACATCCACGGTGCAAGGTGCAACATCCGTCCGAAATGGCGAAACAGTGCCGTACGACTTTTAGAAATGCGTGCATGGATTTGAAACGGAACAGAACCATGGTGCTCCACTCTCCAACGATGGTAAATCGAAGGCCAGCCACGGTAATCCTGTTTTACCGTAAAAATCCACGTGTCGAAAAAACGAAGGTTAAAAAACTTACGAGACCCGATTGAGATTCGGGTTGTCCTTTTTGGGCATTAATCTATCCGTTGATGGCTGAAAGTTGTCAAAGCCATAGAACTCATCGAGGCCTTCGTTTTGACAGGTTATGGCTCCCGTAACTCTAAACGAGCCAGAAGTTATGGCCGTCCGAATAATCGATATTTACAGGATGCAACATCCACGGTGCAAGGTGCGACATCCGTCCGAAATGGCGAAACAGTGCCGTACGACTTTTATAAATGCGTGCATGGATTTGAAACCGAACAGTACCATGGTGCACCACTCTCCAGCGATGGTAAATCGAAGACCAGCCACCGTTATCCCGTTTTACCGTAAAAATCAACGTGTCGAAAAAACAAAGGGTTAAAAACTTACGAGACCCGATTGAGATTCGGGTTGTCCTTTTTGGGCATTAATCCATCCTTTGACGGCTGAAAGCTATCAAAGCCGTAGAACTCATCGAGGCCTTCGTTTTGACAGGTTATGGCTCCCGTAACTCTAAACGAGCCAGAAGTTATGGTCGTCCGAATAATCGATATCTACAGGGTGCAACATCCACGGTGCAAGGTGCAACATCCGTCCGAAATGGCGAAACAGTGCCGTACGACTTTTAGAGATGCGTGCATGGATTTGAAAAGGAACAGTACCATGGTGCACCACTCTCCAGCGATGGTAAATCGAAGACCAGCCACCGTAATCCTGTTTTACCGTAAAAATCCACGTGTCGAAAAAACGAAGGGTAAAAAACTTACGAGACCCGACTGAGATTCGGGTTGTCCTTTTTGGGCATTAATCTATCTGTTGACGGCTGAAAGATATCAAAACCGTAGAACTCATCGAGGTCTTCGTTTTGACAGGTTATGGCTCCCGTAACTCAAAACGAGCCAGAAGTTATGGCCGTCCGAATAATCGATATCTACAGGGTGCAACATCCACGGTGCAAGGTGCAACATCCGTACGAAATGGCGAAACAGTGCCGTACGAATTTTAGAAATGCATGCATGGATTTGAAACAGAACAGTACGATGGTGCACCACTCTCCAGCGATGGTAAATCGAAGGCCAGCCACGGTAATCCTTCTTTACCGTAAAAATCCACGTGTCGAAAAAACGAAGGGTAAAAAACTTACGATACCCGATTGTGATTCGGGTTGTCCTTTTTGGGCATTAATCTATCCGTTGACGGCTGAAAGCTGTCAAATCCATAGAACTCATCGAGGCCTTCGTTTTGACAGGTTATGGCTCCCGTAACTCTAAACGAGCCAGAAGTTATGGTCGTCCGTATAATCGATATCTACAGGGTGCAACATCCACGGTGCAAGGTGCAACATCCGTCCGAAATGGCGAAACAGTGCCGTACGACTTTTAGAAATGCGTGCATGGATTTGAAATGGAACAATACCATGGTGCACCACTCTCCAGCGATGGTAAATTGAAGACCAGCCACCGTAATCCTGTTTTACTGTAAAAATCCACGTGTCGAAAAAACGAAGGGTAAAAAACTTACGAGACCCAATTGAGATTCGGGTTGACCTTTTTGGGCATTAATCTATCCGTTGATGGCCGAAAGCTGTCAAAGCCGTAGAACTCATCAGGCCTTCGTTTTGACAGGTTATGGCTCCCGTAACTCTAAACGAGCCAGAAGTTATGGTCGTCCGAATAATCGATATCTACAGGGTGCAACATCCACGGTGCAAGGTGCAACATCCGTCCGAAATGGCGAAACAGTGCCGTACGACTTTTAGAAATGCGTGCATGGATTTGAAACGGAACAGTACCATGGTGCACCACTCTCCAGCGATGGTAAATCGAAGACCAGCCACTGTAATCCCGTTTTACCGTAAAAATCCACGTGTCGAAAAAACAAAGGGTTAAAAACTTACGAGACCCGATTGAGATTCGGGTTGTCCTTTTTGGGCATTAATCTATCCGTTGACGGCTGAAAGCTGTCAAAGCCGTAGAACTCCTCGAGGCCTTCGTTTTGACAGGTTATGGCTACCATAACTCTAAACTAGCCAGAAGTTATGGCCGTCCGAATAATCGATATCTACAGGGTGCAACATCCACGGTGCAAGGTGCAACATCCGTCCGAAATGGCGAAACAGTGCCGTACGACTTTTAGAAATGCGTGCATGGATTTGAAACGGAACTGTACCATGGTGCACCACTCTCCAGCGATGGTAAATCGAAGGCCAGCCACGGTAATCCAGTTTTACCATAAAAATCCACGTGTCGAAAAAACAAAGGGTAAAAAACTTACGAGACCCGATTGAGATTCGGGTTGTCCTTTTTGGGCATTAATCTATCCGTTGACGGCTGAAAGCTTTCAAAGCCGTAGAACTCATCGAGGCCTTTGTTTTGACAGGTTTTGGCTCCCGTAACTCTAAACGAGCCATAAGTTATGGCCGTCCGAATAATCGATACTACAGGGTGCAACATCCACGGTGCAAGGTCCAACATCCGTCCGAAATGGCGAAACAGTGTCGTATGACTTTTAGAAATGCGTGCATGGATTTGAAACGGAACAGTACCATGGTGCAGCACTCTCCAGCGATGGTAAATTGAAGGCCAGCCACGGTAATCCTGTTTTACCGTAAAAATCCACGTGTCGAAAATACGAAGGGTAAAAAACTTACGAGACCCGATTGAGATTCGGGTTGTCCTTTTTGGGCATTAATCTATCCGTTGATAGCTGAAAGCTGTCAAAGCCGTAGAACTCATCGAGGCCTTCGTTTTGACAGGTTATGGCTCCCGTTACTCTGAACGAGCCAGAAGTTATGGGCGTCCGAATAATGGATATCTACATGGTTCAACATCCACGGTGCAAGGTGCAACATCCGTCCGAAATGGCGAAACAGTGCCGTACGACTTTTAGAAATGCGTGCATGGATTTGAAACGGAACAGTACCATGGTGCTCCACTCCCCGGACATGGTAAATCGAAGGCCAGCCACGGTGATCCTGTTTTACCGTAAAAATCCACGCGTCGAAAAAACGAAGGGTAAAAAACTTACGAGACCCGATTGAGATTCGGGTTGTCCTTTTTGGGCATTAATCTATCCGTTGACGGCTGAAAGCTGTCAAAGCCGTAGAACTCATCGAAGCCTTCTTTTTGACAGGTTATGGCTCCCGTAACTCTAAACGAGCCAGAAGTTATGGCCGTCCGAATAATCGATATTTACAGGGTGCAACATCCACGGTGCAAGGTGCGACATCCGTCCGAAATGGTGAAACAGTGCCGTACGACTTTTAGAAATGCGTGCATGGATTTGAAACCAAACAGTACCATGGTGCACCACTCTCCAGCGATGGTAAATCGAAGACCAGCCACCGTAATCCCGTTTTACCGTAAAAATCAACGTGTCGAAAAAACAAAGGGTTAAAAACTTACAAGACCCGATTGAGATTCGGGTTGTCCTTTTTGGGCATTAATCTATCCGTTGACGGCTGAAAGCTGTCAAAGCCGTAGAACTCATCGAGGCCTTCGTTTTGACAGGTTATGGCACCCGTAACTCTAAACGAGCCAGAAGTTATGGTCGTCCGAATAATCGATATCTACAGGGTGCAACATCCACGGTGCAAGGTGCAACATCCGTCCGAAATGGCGAAACAGTGCCGTACGACTTTTAGAAATGCGTGCATGGATTTGAAAAGGAACAGTACCATGGTGCACCACTCTCCAGCGATGGTAAATCGAAGACCAGCCACCGTAATCCTGTTTTAACGTAAAAATCCACGTGTCGAAAAAACGAAGGGTAAAAAACTTACGAGACCCGAGTGAGATTCGGGTTGTCCTTTTTGGGCATTAATCTATCCGTTGATGGCCGAAAGATATCAAAGCCGTAGAACTCATCGAGGTCTTCGTTTTGACAGGTTATGGCTCTCGTAACTCTAAATGAGCCAGAAGTTATGGCCGTCCGAATAATCGATATCTACAGGGTGCAACATCCACGGTGCAAGGTGCAACATCCGTCCGAAATGGCGAAACAGTGCCGTACGACTTTTAGAAATGCGTGCATGGATTTGAAACGGAACAGTACCATGGTGCACCACTCTCCAGCGATGGTAAATCGAAGGCCAGCCACTGTAATCCTGTTTTACCGTAAAAATCCACGTGTCGAAAAAACGAAGGGTAAAAAACTTACGAGACCCGATTGAGATTCGGGTTGTCCTTTTTGGGCATTAATCTATCCGTTGACGGCTGAAAGCTGTCAAAGCCGTAGAACTCATCGAGGCCTTCGTTTCGACAGGTTATGCCTCCCGTAACTCTAAACGAGCCAGAAGTTATGGCCGTCCGAATAATCGATATCTACAGGGTGCAACATCCACGGTGCAAGGTGCAACATCCGTCCGAAATGGCGAAACAGTGTCGTACGACTTTTAGAAATGCGAGCATGGATTTGAAACGGAACAGTACCATGGTGCACCACTCTCCAGCGATGGTAAATCGAAGACCAGCCACCGTAATCCTGTTTTACCGTAAAAATCCACGTGTCGAAAAAACGAAGGGTAAAAAACTTACGAGACCCGATTGAGATTCGGGTTGTCCTTTTTGGGCATTAATCTATCCGTTGACGGCTGAAAGCTTTCAAAGCCGTAGAACTCATCAAGGCCTTTGTTTTGACAGGTTTTGGCTCCCGTAACTCTAAACGAGCCATAAGTTATGGCCGTCCGAATAATCGATACTACAGGGTGCAACATCCACGGTGCAAGGTCCAACATCCGTCCGAAATGGCGAAACAGTGTCGTACGACTTTTAGAAATGCGTGCATGGATTTGAAACGGAACAGTACCATGGTGCACCACTCTCCAGCGATGGTAAATTGAAGGCCAGCCACGGTAATCCTGTTTTACTGTAAAAATCCACGTGTCGAAAATACGAAGGGTAAAAAACTTACGAGACCCGATTGAGATTCGGGTTGTCCTTTTTGGGCATTAATCTATCCGTTGATAGCTGAAAGCTGTCAAAGCCATAGAACTCATCGAGGCCTTCGTTTTGACAGGTTATGGCTCCGGTAACTCTGAACGAGCCAGAAGTTATGGGCGTCCGAATAATGGATATCTACATGGTTCAACATCCACGGTGCAAGGTGCAATATCCGTCCGAAATGGCGAAACAGTGCCGTACGACTTTTAGAAATGCATGCATGGATTTGAAACGGAACAGTACCATGGTGCTCCACTCTCCAGCGATGGTAAATCGAAGGCCAGCCACGGTAATCCTGTTTTACCGTAAAAATCCACGCGTCGAAAAAACGAAGGGTAAAAAACTTACGAGACCCGATTGAGATTCGGGTTGTCCTTTTTGGGCATTAATCTATCCGTTGACGGCTGAAAGTTGTCAAAGCCGTAGAACTCATCGAAGCCTTCGTTTTGACAGGTTATGGCTCCCGTAACTCTAAACGAGCCAGAAGTTATGGCCGTCCGAATAATCGACATTTACAGGGTGCAACATCCACGGTGCAAGGTGCGACATCCGTCCGAAATGGTGAAACAGTGCCGTACGACTTTTAGAAATGCGTGCATGGATTTGAAACCGAACAGTACCATGGTGCACCACTCTCCAGCGATGGTAAATCGAAGACCAGCCACCGTAATTTCGTTTTACCGTTATAATCAACGTGTCGAAAAAACAAAGGGTTAAAAACTTACAAGACCCGATTGAGATTCGGGTTGTCCTTTTTGGGCATTAATCTATCCGTTGACGGCTGAAAGCTGTCAAAGCCGTAGAACTCATCGAGGCCTTCGTTTTGACAGGTTATGGCACCCGTAACTCTAAACGAGCCAGAAGTTATGGTCGTCCGAATAATCGATATCTACAGGGTGCAACATCCACGGTGCAAGGTGCAACATCCGTCCGAAATGGCGAAACAGTGCTGTACGACTTTTAGAAATCCGTGCATGGATTTGAAAAGGAACAGTACCATGGTGCACCACTCTCCAGCGATGGTAAATCGAAGGCCAGCAACGGTAATCCTGTTTTACCGTAAAAATCCACGTGTCGAAAAAACGAAGGGTAAAAAACTTACGAGACCCGATTGAGATTCGGGTTGTCCTTTTCGGGCATTAATCTATCCGTTGATGGCTGAAAGCTGTCAAAGCCGTAGAACTCATCGAGGCCTTCGTTTTGACAGGTTATGGCACCCGTAACTCTAAACGAGCCAGAAGTTATGGTCGTCCGAATAATCGATATCTACAGGGTGCAACATCCACGGTGCAAGGTGCAACATCCGTCCGAAATGGCGAAACAGTGCCGTACGACTTTTAGAAATGCATGCATGGATTTGAAAAGGAACAGTACCATGGTGCACCACTCTCCAGTGATGGTAAATCGAAGACCAGCCACCGTAATCCTGTTTTACCGTAAAAATCCACGTGTCGAAAAAACGAAGGGTAAAAAACTTACGAGACCCGACTGAGATTCGGGTTGTCCTTTTTGGGCATTAATCTATCTGTTGATGGCTGAAAGATATCAAAACCGTAGAACTCATCGAGGCCTTCGTTTTGACAGGTTATGGCTCCCGTAACTCAAAACGAGCCAGAAGTTATGGCCGTCCGAATAATCGATATCTACAGGGTGCAACATCCACGGTGCAAGGTGCAACATCCGTACGAAATGGCGAAACAGTGCCGTACGACTTTTAGAAATGCGTGCATGGATTTGAAACGAACAGTACGATGGTGCACCACTCTCCAGCGATGGTAAATCGAAGGCCAGCCACGGTAATCCTGCTTTACCGTAAAAATCCACGTGTCGAAAAAACGAAGGGTAAAAAACTTACGATACCCGATTGTGATTCCGGTTGTCCTTTTTGGGCATTGATCTATCCGTTGACGGCTGAAAACTATCAAATCCATAGAACTCACCGAGGCCTTCGTTTTGACAGGTTATGGCTCCCGTAACTCTAAACGAGCCAGAAGTTATGGTCGTCCGTATAATCGATATCTACAGGGTGCAGCATCCACGGTGCAAGGTGCAACATCCGTCCGAAATGGCGAAACAGTGCCGTACGACTTTTAGAAATGCGTGCATGGATTTGAAACGGAACAATACCATGGTGCACCACTCTCCAGCGATGGTAAATTGAAGACCAGCCACCGTAATCCTGTTTTACTGTAAAAATCCACGTGTCGGAAAAACGAAGGGTAAAAAACTTACGAGACCCAATTGCGATTCGGGTTGTCCTTTTTGGGCATTAATCTATCCGTTGATGGCCGAAAGCTGTCAAAGCCGTAGAACTCATCGAGGCCTTCGTTTTGACAGGTTATGGCTCCCGTAACTCTAAACGAGCCAGAAGTTATGGTCGTCCGAATAATCGATATCTACAGGGTGCAACATCCACGGTGCAAGGTGCAACATCCGTCCGAAATGGCGAAACAGTGCCGTACGACTTTTAGAAATGCGTGCATGGATTTGAAACGGGACAGTACCATGGTGCACCACTCTCCAGCGATGGTAAATCGAAGACCAGGCACTGTAATCCCGTTTTACCGTAAAAATCCACGTGTCGAAAAAACGAAGGGTTAGAAACTTACGAGACCCGATTGAGATTCGGGTTGTCCTTTTTGGGCATTAATCTATCCGTTGACGGCTGAAAGCTGTCAAAGCCGTAGAACTCATCGAGGCCTTCATTTTGACAGGTTATGGCTACCACAACTCTGAACGAGCCAGAAGTTATGGTCGTCCGAATAATCGATATCTACAGGGTGCAACATCCACGGTGCAAGGTGCAACATCCGTCCGAAATGGCGAAACAGTGCCGTACGACTTTTAGAAATGCGTGCATGGATTTGAAACGGAACTGTACCATGGTGCACCACTCTCCAGCTATGGTAAATCGAAGGCCAGCCACGGTAATCCAGTTTTACCGTAAAAATCCACGTGTCGAAAAAACAAAGGGTAAAAAACTTACGAGACCCGATTGAGATTCGGGTTGTCCTTTTTGGGCATTAATCTATCCGTTGACGGCTGAAAGCTTTCAAAGCCGTAGAACTCATCGAGGCCTTTGTTTTGACAGGTTTTGGCTCCCGTGACTCTAAACGAGCCATAAGTTATGGCCGTCCGAATAATCGATATTACAGGGTGCAACATCCACGGTGCAAGGTCCAACATCCGTCCGAAATGGCGAAACAGTGTCGTACGACTTTTAGAAATGCGTGCATGGATTTGAAACGGAACAGTACCATGGTGCACCACTCTCCAGCGATGGTAAATTGAAGGCCAGCCACGGTAATCCTGTTTTACCGTAAAAATCCATGTGTCGAAAATACGAAGGGTAAAAAACTTACGAGACCCGATTGAGATTCGGGTTGTCCTTTTTGGGCATTAATCTATCCGTTGATAGCTGAAAGCTGTCAAAGCCGTAGAACTCATCGAGGCCTTCGTTTTGACAGGTTATGGCTCCCGTAACTCTGAACGAGCCAGAAGTTATGGGCGTCCGAATAATGGATATCTACATGGTTCAACATCCACGGTGCAAGGTACAACATCCGTCCGAAATGGCGAAACCGTGCCGTACGACTTTTAGAAATGCGTGCATGGATTTGAAACGGAACAGTACCATGGTGCTCCACTCTCCAGCGATGGTAAATCGAAGGCCAGCCACGGTAATCCTGTTTTACCGTAAAAATCCACGCGTCGAAAAAACGAAGGGTAAAAAACTTACGAGACCCGATTGAGATTCGGGTTGTCCTTTTTGGGCATTAATCTATCCGTTGACGGCTGAAAGTTGTCAAAGCCGTAGAACTCATCGAAGCCTTCGTTTTGACAGGTTATGGCTCCCGTAACTCTAAACGAGCCAGAAGTTATGGCCGTCCGAATAATCGATATTTACAGGGTGCAACATTCACGGTGCAAGGTGCGACATCCGTCCGAAATGGTGAAACAGTGCCGTACGACTTTTAGAAATGCGTGCATGGATTTGAAGCCGAACAGTACCATGGTGCACCACTCTCCAGCGATGGTAAATCGAAGACCAGCCACCGTAATCCCGTTTTACCGTTATAATCAACGTGTCGAAAAAACAAAGGGTTAAAAACTTACAAGACCCGATTGAGATTCGGGTTGTCCTTTTTGGGCATTAATCTATCCGTTGACGGCTGAAAGCTGTCAAAGTCGTAGAACTCATCGAGGCCTTCGTTTTGACAGGTTATGGCACCCATAACTCTAAACGAGCCAGAAGTTATGGTCGTCCGAATAATCGATATCTACAGGGTGCAACATCCACGGTGCAAGGTGCAACATCCGTCCGAAATGGCGAAACAGTGCCGTACGACTTTTAGAAATGCATGCATGGATTTGAAAAGGAACAGTACCATGGTGCACCACTCTCCAGCGATGGTAAATCGAAGACCAGCCACCGTAATCCTGTTTTAACGTAAAAATCCACGTGTCGAAAAAACGAAGGGTAAAAAACTTACGAGACCCGACTGAGATTCGGGTTGTCCTTTTTGGGCATTAATCTATCCGTTGATGGCCGAAAGATATCAAAGCCGTAGAACTCATCGAGGCCTTCGTTTTGACAGGTTATGGCTCCCGTAACTCTAAACGAGCCAGAAGTTATGGTCGTCCGTATAATCGATATCTACAGGGTGCAGCATCCACGGTGCAAGGTGCAACATCCGTCCGAAATGGCGAAACAGTGCCGTACGACTTTTAGAAATGCGTGCATGGATTTGAAACGGAACAATACCATGGTGCACCACTCTCCAGCGATGGTAAATTGAAGACCAGCCACCGTAATCCTGTTTTACTGTAAAAATCCACGTGTCGGAAAAACGAAGGGTAAAAAACTTACGAGACCCAATTGAGATTCGGGTTGTCCTTTTTGGGCATTAATCTATCCGTTGATGGCCGAAAGCTGTCAAAGCCGTAGAACTCATCGAGGCCTTCGTTTTGACAGGTTATGGCTCCCGTAACTCTAAACGAGCCAGAAGTTATGGTCGTCCGAATAATCGATATCTACAGGGTGCAACATCCACGGTGCAAGGTGCAACATCCGTCCGAAATGGCGAAACAGTGCCGTACGACTTTTAGAAATGCGTGCATGGATTTGAAACGGGACAGTACCATGGTGCACCACTCTCCAGCGATGGTAAATCGAAGACCAGGCACTGTAATCCCGTTTTACCGTAAAAATCCACGTGTCGAAAAAACGAAGGGTTAGAAACTTACGAGACCCGATTGAGATTCGGGTTGTCCTTTTTGGGCATTAATCTATCCGTTGACGGCTGAAAGCTGTCAAAGCCGTAGAACTCATCGAGGCCTTCATTTTGACAGGTTATGGCTACCACAACTCTGAACGAGCCAGAAGTTATGGTCGTCCGAATAATCGATATCTACAGGGTGCAACATCCACGGTGCAAGGTGCAACATCCGTCCGAAATGGCGAAACAGTGCCGTACGACTTTTAGAAATGCGTGCATGGATTTGAAACGGAACTGTACCATGGTGCACCACTCTCCAGCGATGGTAAATCGAAGGCCAGCCACGGTAATCCAGTTTTACCGTAAAAATCCACGTGTCGAAAAAACAAAGGGTAAAAAACTTACGAGACCCGATTGAGATTCGGGTTGTCCTTTTTGGGCATTAATCTATCCGTTGACGGCTGAAAGCTTTCAAAGCCGTAGAACTCATCGAGGCCTTTGTTTTGACAGGTTTTGGCTCCCGTGACTCTAAACGAGCCATAAGTTATGGCCGTCCGAATAATCGATACTACAGGGTGCAACATCCACGGTGCAAGGTCCAACATCCGTCCGAAATGGCGAAACAGTGTCGTACGACTTTTAGAAATGCGTGCATGGATTTGAAACGGAACAGTACCATGGTGCACCACTCTCCAGCGATGGTAAATTGAAGGCCAGCCACGGTAATCCTGTTTTACCGTAAAAATCCACGTGTCGAAAAAACGAAGGGTAAAAAACTTACGAGACCCGATTGAGATTCGGGTTGTCCTTTTTGGGCATTAATCTATCCGTTGATGGCTGAAAGCTGTCAAAGCCGTAGAACTCATCGAGGCCTTCGTTTTGACAGGTTATGGCTCCCGTAACTCTGAACGAGCCAGAAGTTATGGGCGTCCGAATAATGGATATCTACATGGTTCAACATCCACGGTGCAAGGTACAACATCCGTCCGAAATGGCGAAACCGTGCCGTACGACTTTTAGAAATGCGTGCATGGATTTGAAACGGAACAGTACCATGGTGCTCCACTCTCCAGCGATGGTAAATCGAAGGCCAGCCACGGTAATCCTGTTTTACCGTAAAAATCCACGCGTCGAAAAAACGAAGGGTAAAAAACTTACGAGACCCGATTGAGATTCGGGTTGTCCTTTTTGGGCATTAATCTATCCGTTGACGGCTGAAAGTTGTCAAAGCCGTAGAACTCATCGAAGCCTTCGTTTTGACAGGTTATGGCTCCCGTAACTCTAAACGAGCCAGAAGTTATGGCCGTCCGAATAATCGATATTTACAGGGTGCAACATCCACGGTGCAAGGTGCGACATCCGTCCGAAATGGTGAAACAGTGCCGTACGACTTTTAGAAATGCGTGCATGGATTTGAAGCCGAACAGTACCATGGTGCACCACTCTCCAGCGATGGTAAATCGAAGACCAGCCACCGTAATCCCGTTTTACCGTTATAATCAACGTGTCGAAAAAACAAAGGGTTAAAAACTTACAAGACCCGATTGAGATTCGGGTTGTCCTTTTTGGGCATTAATCTATCCGTTGACGGCTGAAAGCTGTCAAAGTCGTAGAACTCATCGAGGCCTTCGTTTTGACAGGTTATGGCACCCATAACTCTAAACGAGCCAGAAGTTATGGTCGTCCGAATAATCGATATCTACAGGGTGCAACATCCACGGTGCAAGGTGCAACATCCGTCCGAAATGGCGAAACAGTGCCGTACGACTTTTAGAAATGCATGCATGGATTTGAAAAGGAACAGTACCATGGTGCACCACTCTCCAGCGATGGTAAATCGAAGACCAGCCACCGTAATCCTGTTTTAACGTAAAAATCCACGTGTCGAAAAAACGAAGGGTAAAAAACTTACGAGACCCGACTGAGATTCGGGTTGTCCTTTTTGGGCATTAATCTATCCGTTGATGGCCGAAAGATATCAAAGCCGTAGAAATCATCGAGGCCTTCGTTTTGATAGGTTATGACTCCCGTAAGTCTAAACGAGCCAGAAGTTATGGTCGTCCGAATAATCGATATCTACAGGGTGCAACATCCACGGTGCAAGGTGCAACATCCGTCCGAAATGGCGAAACAGTGCCGTACGACTTTTAGAAATGCGTGCATGGATTTGAAACGAAACAGTACCATGGTGCACCACTCTCCAGCGATGGTAAATCGAAGACCAGCCACTGTAATCCCGTTTTACCGTAAAAATCCACGTGTCGAAAAAACGAAGGGTTAAAAACTTACGAGACCCGATTGAGATTCGGGTTGTCCTTTTTGGGCATTAATCTATCCGTTGACGGCTGAAAGCTGTCAAAGCCGTAGAACTCATCGAGGCCTTCATTTTGACAGGTTATGGCTACCATAACTCTGAACGAGCCAGAAGTTATGGCCGTCTGAATAATCGATATCTACAGGGTGCAACATCCACGGTGCAAGGTGCAACATCCGTCCGAAATGGCGAAACAGTGCCGTACGACTTTTAGAAATGTGTGCATGGATTTGAAACGGAATTGTACCATGGTGCACCACTCTCCAGCGATGGTAAATCGAAGGCCAGCCACGGTAATCCAGTTTTACCGTAAAAATCCACGTGTCGAAAAAACAAAGGGTAAAAAACTTACGAGACCCGATTGAGATTCGGGTTGTCCTTTTTGGGCATTAATCTATCCGTTGACGGCTGAAAGCTTTCAAAGCCGTAGAACTCATCGAGGCCTTTGTTTTGACAGGTTTTGGCTCCCGTAACTCTAAACGAGCCATAAGTTATGGCCGTCCGAATAATCGATACTACAGGGTGCAACATCCACGGTGCAAGGTCCAACATCCGTCCGAAATGGCGAAACAGTGTCGTACGACTTTTAGAAATGCGTGCATGGATTTGAAACGGAACAGTACCATGGTGCACCACTCTCCAGCGATGGTAAATTGAAGGCCAGCCACGGTAATCCTGTTTTACCGTAAAAATCCACGTGTCGAAAATACGAAGGGTAAAAATCTTACGAGACCCGATTGAGATTCGGGTTGTCCTTTTTGGGCATTAATCTATCCGTTGATAGCTGAAAGCTGTCAAAGCCGTAGAACTCATCGAGGCCTTCGTTTTGACAGGTTATGCCTCCCGTAACTCTGAACGAGCCAGAAGTTATGGGCGTCCGAATAATGGATATCTACATGGTTCAACATCCACGGTGCAAGGTGCAACATCCGTCCGAAATGGCGAAACAGTGCCGTACGACTTTTAGAAATGCGTGCATGGATTTGAAACGGAACAGTACCATGGTGCTCCACTCTCCAGCGATGGTAAATCGAAGGCCAGCCACGGTAATCCTGTTTTACCGTAAAAATCCACGCGTCGAAAAAACGAAGGGTAAAAAACTTACGAGACCCGATTGAGATTCGGGTTGTCCTTTTTGGGCATTAATCTATCCGTTGACGGCTGAAAGTTGTCAAAGCCGTAGATCTCATCGAAGCCTTCGTTTGACAGGTTATGGCTCCCGTAACTCTAAACGAGCCAGAAGTTATGGCCGTCCGAATAATCGATATTTACAGGGTGCAACATCCACGGTGCAAGGTGCGACATCCGTCCGAAATGGTGAAACAGTGCCGTACGACTTTTAGAAATGCGTGCATGGATTTGAAACCGAACAGTACCATGGTGCACCACTCTCCAGCGATGGTAAATCGAAGACCAGCCACCGTAATCCCGTTTTACCGTTATAATCAACGTGTCGAAAAAACAAAGGGTTAAAAACTTACAAGACCCGATTGAGATTCGGGTTGTCCTTTTTGGGCATTAATCTATCCGTTGACGGCTGAAAGCTGTCAAAGCCGTAGAACTCATCGAGGCCTTCGTTTTGACAGGTTATGGCACCCGTAAGTCTAAACGAGCCAGAAGTTATGGTCTTCCGAATAATCGATATCTACAGGGTGCAACATCCACGGTGCAAGGTGCAACATCCGTCCGAAATGGCGAAATAGTGCTGTACGACTTTTAGAAATCCATGCATGGATTTGAAACGGAACAGTACCATGGTGCACCACTCTCCAGCGATGGTAAATCGAAGGCCAGCCACGGTAATCCTGTTTTACCGTAAAAATCCACGTGTCGAAAAAACGAAGGGTAAAAAACTTACGAGACCCGATTGAGATTCGGGTTGTCCTTTTTGGGCATTAATCTATCCGTTGATGGCTGAAAGCTGTCAAAGCCGTAGAACTCATCGAGGCCTTCGTTTTGACAGGTTATGGCTCCCGTAACTCTAAACGAGCCAGAAGTTATGGTCGTCCGAATAATCGATATCTAAAGGGTGCAACATCCACGGTGCAAGGTGCGACATCCGTCCGAAATGGCGAAACAGTGCCGTACGACTTTTAGAAATGCGTGCTTGGATTTGAAACGGAACTGTACCATGGTGCACCACTCTCCAGCGATGGTAAATCGAAGGCCAGCCACGGTAATCCAGTTTTACCGTAAAAATCCACGTGTCGAAAAAACAAAGGGTAAAAAACTTACGAGACCCGATTGAGATTCGGGTTGTCATTTTTGGGCATTAATCTATCCGTTGACGGCTGAAAGCTTTCAAAGCCGTAGAACTCATCGAGGCCTTCGTTTTGACAGGTTTTGGCTCCCGTGACTCTAAACGAGCCATAAGTTATGGCCGTCCGAATAATCGATACTACAGGGTGCAACATCCACGGTGCAAGGTCCAACATCCGTCCGAAATGGCGAAACAGTGTCGTACGACTTTTAGAAATGCGTGCATGGATTTGAAACGGAACAGTACCATGGTGCACCACTCTCCAGCGATGGTAAATTGAAGGCCAGCCACGGTAATCCTGTTTTACCGTAAAAATCCATGTGTCGAAAAAACGAAGGGTAAAAAACTTACGAGACCCGATTGAGATTCGGGTTGTCCTTTTTGGGCATTAATCTATCCGTTGATAGCTGAAAGCTGTCAAAGCCGTAGAACTCATCGAGGCCTTCGTTTTGACAGGTTATGGCTCCCGTAACTCTGAACGAGCCAGTAGTTATGGGCGTCCGAATAATGGATATCTACATGGTTCAACATCCACGGTGCAAGGTACAACATCCGTCCGAAATGGCGAAACCGTGCCGTACGACTTTTAGAAATGCGTGCATGGATTTGAAACGGAACAGTACCATGGTGCTCCACTCTCCAGCGATGGTAAATCGAAGGCCAGCCACGGTAATCCTGTTTTACCGTAAAAATCCACGCGTCGAAAAAACGAAGGGTAAAAAACTTACGAGACCCGATTGAGATTCGGGTTGTCCTTTTTGGGCATTAATCTATCCGTTGACGGCTGAAAGTTGTCAAAGCCGTAGAACTCATCGAAGCCTTCGTTTTGACAGGTTATGGCTCCCGTAACTCTAAACGAGCCAGAAGTTATGGCCATCCGAATAATCGATATTTACAGGGTGCAACATCCACGGTGCAAGGTGCGACATCCGTCCGAAATGGTGAAACAGTGCCGTACGACTTTTAGAAATGCGTGCATGGATTTGAAGCCGAACAGTACCATGGTGCACCACTCTCCAGCGATGGTAAATCGAAGACCAGCCACCGTAATCCCGTTTTACCGTTATAATCAACGTGTCGAAAAAACAAAGGGTTAAAAACTTACAAGACCCGATTGAGATTCGGGTTGTCCTTTTTGGGCATTAATCTATCCGTTGACGGCTGAAAGCTGTCAAAGTCGTAGAACTCATCGAGGCCTTCGTTTTGACAGGTTATAGCACCCATAACTCTAAACGAGCCAGAAGTTATGGTCGTCCGAATAATCGATATCTACAGGGTGCAACATCCACGGTGCAAGGTGCAACATCCGTCCGAAATGGCGAAACAGTGCCGTACGACTTTTAGAAATGCATGCATGGATTTGAAAAGGAACAGTACCATGGTGCACCACTCTCCAGCGATGGTAAATCGAAGACCAGCCACCGTAATCCTGTTTTAACGTAAAAATCCACGTGTCGAAAAAACGAAGGGTAAAAAACTTACGAGACCCGACTGAGATTCGGGTTGTCCTTTTTGGGCATTAATCTATCCGTTGATGGCCGAAAGATATCAAAGCCGTAGAACTCATCGAGGCCTTCGTTTTGATAGGTTATGGCTCCCGTAAGTCTAAACGAGCCAGAAGTTATGGTCGTCCGAATAATCGATATCTACAGGGTGCAACATCCACGGTGCAAGGTGCAACATCCGTCCGAAATGGCGAAACAGTGTCGTACGACTTTTAGAAATGCGTGCATGGATTTGAAACGAAACAGTACCATGGTGCACCACTCTCCAGCGATGGTAAATCGAAGACCAGCCACTGTAATCCCGTTTTACCGTAAAAATCCACGTGTCGAAAAAACGAAGGGTTAAAAACTTACCAGACCCGATTGAGATTCGGGTTGTCCTTTTTGGGCATTAATCTATCCGTTGACGGCTGAAAGCTGTCAAAGCCGTAGAACTCATCGAGGCCTTCATTTTGACAGGTTATGGCTACCATAACTCTGAACGAGCCAGAAGTTATGGCCGTCTGAATAATCGATATCTACAGGGTGCAACATCCACGGTGCAAGGTGCAACATCCGTCCGAAATGGCGAAACAGTGCCGTACGACTTTTAGAAATGCGTGCATGGATTTGAAACGGAATTGTACCATGGTGCACCACTCTCCAGCGATGGTAAATCGAAGGCCAGCCACGGTAATCCAGTTTTACCGTAAAAATCCACGTGTCGAAAAAACAAAGGGTAAAAAACTTACGAGACCCGATTGAGATTCGGGTTGTCCTTTTTGGGCATTAATCTATCCGTTGACGGCTGAAAGCTTTCAAAGCCGTAGAACTCATCGAGGCCTTTGTTTTGACAGGTTTTGGCTCCCGTAACTCTAAACGAGCCATAAGTTATGGCCGTCCGAATAATCGATACTACAGGGTGCAACATCCACGGTGCAAGGTCCAACATCCGTCCGAAATGGCGAAACAGTGTCGTACGACTTTTAGAAATGCGTGCATGGATTTGAAACGGAACAGTACCATGGTGCACCACTCTCCAGCGATGGTAAATTGAAGGCCAGCCACGGTAATCCTGTTTTACCGTAAAAATCCACGTGTCGAAAATACGAAGGGTAAAAATCTTACGAGACCCGATTGAGATTCGGGTTGTCCTTTTTGGGCATTAATCTATCCGTTGATAGCTGAAAGCTGTCAAAGCCGTAGAACTCATCGAGGCCTTCGTTTTGACAGGTTATGGCTCCCGTAACTCTGAACGAGCCAGAAGTTATGGGCGTCCGAATAATGGATATCTACATGGTTCAACATCCACGGTGCAAGGTGCAACATCCGTCCGAAATGGCGAAACAGTGCCGTACGACTTTTAGAAATGCGTGCATGGATTTGAAACGGAACTGTACCATGGTGCTCCACTCTCCAGCGATGGTAAATCGAAGGCCAGCCACGGTAATCCTGTTTTACCGTAAAAATCCACGCGTCGAAAAAACGAAGGGTAAAAAACTTACGAGACCCGATTGAGATTCGGGTTGTCCTTTTTGGGCATTAATCTATCCGTTGACGGCTGAAAGTTGTCAAAGCCGTAGATCTCATCGAAGCCTTCGTTTGACAGGTTATGGCTCCCGTAACTCTAAACGAGCCAGAAGTTATGGCCGCCCGAATAATCGATATTTACAGGGTGCAACATCCACGGTGCAAGGTGCGACATCCGTCCGAAATGGTGAAACAGTGCCGTACGACTTTTAGAAATGCGTGCATGGATTTGAAACCGAACAGTACCATGGTGCACCACTCTCCAGCGATGGTAAATCGAAGACCAGCCACCGTAATCCCGTTTTACCGTTATAATCAACGTGTCGAAAAAACAAAGGGTTAAAAACTTACAAGACCCGATTGAGATTCGGGTTGTCCTTTTTGGGCATTAATCTATCCGTTGACGGCTGAAAGCTGTCAAAGCCGTAGAACTCATCGAGGCCTTCGTTTTGACAGGTTATGGCACCCGTAAGTCTAAACGAGCCAGAAGTTATGGTCGTCCGAATAATCGATATCTACAGGGTGCAACATCCACGGTGCAAGGTGCAACATCCGTCCGAAATGGCGAAACAGTGCTGTACGACTTTTAGAAATCCGTGCATGGATTTGAAACGGAACAGTACCATGGTGCACCACTCTCCAGCGATGGTAAATCGAAGGCCAGCCACGGTAATCCTGTTTTACCGTAAAAATCCACGTGTCGAAAAAACGAAGGGTAAAAAACTTACGAGACCCGATTGAGATTCGGGTTGTCCTTTTTGGGCATTAATCTATCCGTTGATGGCTGAAAGCTGTCAAAGCCGTAGAACTCATCGAGGCCTTCGTTTTGACAGGTTATGGCTCCCGTAACTCTAAACGAGCCAGAAGTTATGGTCGTCCGAATAATCGATATCTAAAGGGTGCAACATCCACGGTGCAAGGTGCGACATCCGTCCGAAATGGCGAAACAGTGCCGTACGACTTTTAGAAATGCGTGCATGGATTTGAAACGGAACAGTACCACGATGCTCCACTCTCCAGCGATGGTAAATCGAAGGCCAGCCACGGTAATCCTGTTTTACCGTAAAAATCCACGCTTCGAAAAAACGAAGGGTAAAAAACTTACGAGACCCGATTGAGATTCGGGTTGACCTTTTTGGGCATTAATCTATCCGTTGACGGCTGAAAGTTGTCAAAGCCGTAGAACTCATCGAAGCCTTCGTTTGACAGGTTATGGCTCCCGTAACTCTAAACGAGCCAGAAGTTATGGCCGTCCGAATAATCGATATTTAAAGGGTGCAACATCCACGGTGCAAGGTGCGACATCCGTCCGAAATGGCGAAACAGTGCCGTACGAATTTTAGAAATGCGTGCATGGATTTGAAGCGGAACGGTACAATGGTGCACCACTCTCCAGCGATGGTAAATCGAAGACCAGCCACCGTAATCCTGTTTTACCGTAAAAATCCACGTATTGAAAAAACGATGGGTAAAAAACTTACGAGACCCGATTGAGATTCGGGTTGTCCTTTTTGGGCATTAATCTATCCGTTGACGGCTGAAAGCTGTCAAAGCCGTAGAACTCATCGAGGCCTTCGTTTTGATAGGTTATGGCACCCGTAACTCTAAACGAGCCAGAAGTTATGGTCGTCCGAATAATCGATATCTACAGGGTGCAACATCCACGGTGCAAGGTGCAACATCCGTCCGAAATGGCGAAACAGTGCTGTACGACTTTTAGAAATCCGTGCATGGATTTGAAACGGAACAGTACCATGGTGCACCACTCTCCAGCGATGGTAAATCGAAGGCCAGCCACGGTAATCCTGTTTTACCGTAAAAATCCACGTGTCGAAAAAACGAAGGGTAAAAAACTTACGAGACCCGATTGAGATTCGGGTTGTCCTTTTTGGGCATTAATCTATCCGTTGATGGCTGAAAGCTGTCAAAGCCGTAGAACTCATCGAGGCCTTCGTTTTGACAGGTTATGGCTCCCGTAACTCTAAATGAGCCAGAAGTTATGGTCGTCCGAATAATCGATATCTAAAGGGTGCAACATCCACGGTGCAAGGTGCGACATCCGTCCGAAATGGCGAAACAGTGCCGTACGACTTTTAGAAATGCGTGCATGGATTTGAAACGGAACAGTACCATGGTGCACCACTCTCCAGCGATGGTAAATTGTAGACCAGCCACCGTAATCCTGTTTTACCGTAAAAATCCACGTGTCGAAAAAACGAAGGGTAAAAAACTTACGAGACCCGATTGAGATTCGGGTTGTCCTTTTTGGGCATTAATCTATCCGTTGAGGGCCGAAAGCTGTCAAAGCCGTAGAACTCATCGAGGCCTTCGTTTTGATAGGTTATAGCTCCCCTAACTCTAAACGAGACAGAAGTAATGGTCGTCCGTATAATCGATATCTACAGGTTGCAACATCCACGGTGCAAGGCGCAACATCCGTCTGAAATGGCGAAACAGTGTCGTACGAATTTTAGAAATGCGTGCATGGATTTGAAGCGGAACGGTACCATGGTGCACCACTCTCCAGCGATGGTAAATCGAAGACTAGCCACCGTAATCCTGTTTTACCGTAAAAATCCACGTGTCGAAAAAACGATGGGTAAAAAACTTACGAGACCCGATTGAGATTCGGGTTGTCCTTTTTGGGCATTAATCTACCCGTTGATGGCTGAAAGCTGTCAAAGCCGTAGAACTCATCGAGGCCTTCGTTTTGACAGGTTATGGCTCCCGTAACTCTAAACAAGCCAGAAGTTATGGCCATCCGAATAATCGATATCTACAGGGCGCAACATCCACGGTGCAAGGTGCAACATCCGTCCGAAATGGCGAAACAGTGCCGTACGACTTTTAGAAATGCGTGCATGGATTTGAAACGGAACAGTACCACGGTGCACCACTGTCCAGCGATGGTAAATCGAAGGCCAGCCACGGCAATCCTTTTTTACCGTAAAAATCCACGTGTCGAAAAACGAAGGGTAAAAAACTTACGAGACCCGATTGAGATTCAAGTTGTCCTTTTTGGGCATTAATCTATCCGTTGACGGCTGAAAGCTGTCAAAGCCGTAGAACTCATCGAGGCCTTCGTTTTGACAGGTTATGGCTCCCGTAACTCTAAACGAGCCAGAAGTTATGGTCGTCCGTATAATCGATATCTACAGGGTGCAACATCCACGGTGTAAGGTGCAACATCCGTCCGAAATGGCGAAACAGTGCCGTACGACTTTTAAAAATGCGTGCATGGATTTGAAACGGAACAGTACCATGGTGCACCACTCTCCAGCGATGGTAAATCGAAGACCAGCCACCGTAATCCTGTTTTACCGTAAAAATCCACGTGTCGAAAAAACGAAGGGTAAAAAACTTACGAGACCCGATTGAGATTCGGGTTGTCCTTTTTGGGCATTAATCTATCCGTTGAGGGCCGAAAGCTGTCAAAGCCGTAGAACTCATCGAGGCCTTCGTTTTGATAGGTTATCGCTCCCCTAACTCTAAACGAGACAGAAGTTATGGTCGTCCGTATAATCGATATCTACAGGGTGCAACTCCACGGTGCAAGGCGCAACATCCGTCTGAAATGGCGAAACAGTGCCATACGAATTTTAGAAATGCGTGCATGGATTTGAAGCGGAACAGTACCTTGGTGCACCACTCTCCAGCGATGGTAAATCGAAGACTAGCCACCGTAATCCTGTTTTACCATAAAAATCCACGTGTCGAAAAAACGATGGGTAAAAAACTTACGAGACCCGATTGAGATTCGGGTTGTCCTTTTTGGGCATTAATCTATCCGTTGACGGCTGAAAGCTGTCAAAGCCGTAGAACTCATCGAGGCCTTCGTTTTGACAGGTTATGGCTCCCGTAACTCTAAACAAGCCAGAAGTTATGGCCATCCGAATAATCGATATCTACAGGGCGCAACATCCACGGTGCAAGGTGCAACATCCGTCCGAAATGGCGAAACAGTGCCGTACGACTTTTAGAAATGCGTGCATGGATTTGAAACGGAACAGTACCACGGTGCACCACTCTCCAGCGATGGTAAATCGAAGGCCAGCCACGGCAATCCTTTTTTACCGTAAAAATCCACGTGTCGAAAAACGAAGGGTAAAAAACTTACGAGACCCGATTGAGATTCAAGTTGTCCTTTTTGGGCATTAATCTATCCGTTGACGGCTGAAAGCTATCAAAGCCGTAGAACTCATCGAGGCCTTCGTTTTGACAGGTTATGGCTCCCGTAACTCTAAACGAGCCAGAAGTTATGGTCGTCCGTATAATCGATATCTACAGGGTGCAACATCCACGGTGTAAGGTGCAACATCCGTCCGAAATGGCAAAACAGTGCCGTACGACTTTTAAAAATGCGTGCATGGATTTGAAACGGAACAGTACCATGGTGCACCACTCTCCAGCGATGGTAAATCGAAGACCAGCCACCGTAATCCTGTTTTACCGTAAAAATCCACGTGTCGAAAAAACGAAGGGTAAAAAACTTACGAGACCCGATTGAGATTCGGGTTGTCCTTTTTGGGCATTAATCTATCCGTTGATGGCTGAAAGCTGTCAAAGCCGTAGAACTCATCGAGGCCTTCGTTTTGACAGGTTATGGCTCCCGTAACTCTAAACGAGCCAGAAGTTATGGTCGTCCGAATAATCGATATCTACAGGGTGCAACATCCACGGTGCAAGGTGCAACATCCGTCCGAAATGGCGAAACAGTGCCGTACGACTTTTAGAAATGCGTGCATGGATTTGAAACGGAACAGTACCATGGTGCACCACTCTCCAGCGATGGTAAATCGAAGACCAGCCACCGTAATCCTGTTTTACCGTAAAAATCCACGTGTCGAAAAACGAAGGGTAAAAAACTTACGAGACCCGACTGAGATTCGGGTTGTCCTTTTTGGGCATTAATCTATCCGTTGAAGGCTAAAAGCTGTCAAAGCCGTAGAACTCATCGAGGCCTTCGTTTTGACAGGTTAGTGCTCCCGTAACTCTAAACGAGCCAGAAGTTATGGCCGTCCGAATAATCGATATCTACATGGTGCAACATCCACGGTGCAAGGTGCAACATCCGTCCGAAATGGCGAAACAGTGCCGTACGACTTTTAGAAATGCGTGCATGGATTTGAAACGGAACAGTACCATGGTGCACCACTCTCCAGCGATGGTAAATCGAAGGCCAGCCACGGTAATCCAGTTTTACCGTAAAAATCCACGTGTCGAAAAAACGAAGGGTAAAAAACTTACGAGACCCGACTGAGATTCGGGTTGTCCTTTTTGGGCATTACTCTATCCGTTGACGGCTGAAAGCTGTCAAAGCCGTAGAACTCATCGAGGCCTTCGTTTTGACAGGTTATGGCTCCCGTAAATCTAAACGAGCCAGAAGTTATGGCCGTCCAAATAATCGATATCTACAGGGTGCAACATCCACGGTGCAAGGTGCAACATCCATCCGAAATGGCGAAACAGTGCCGTACGACTTTTAGAAATGCATGCATGGATTTGAAGCGGAACAGTACCATGGTGTACCACTCTCCAGCGATGGTAAATAAAAGACCAGCCACCGTAATCCTGTTTTACCGTAAAAATCCACGTGTCGAAAAAACGAAGGGTAAAAAACTTACGAGACCCGATTGAGATTCGGGTTGTCCTTTTTGGGCATTAATCTATCCGTTGACGGTTGAAAGCCGTCAAAGCCGTAGAACTCATCGAGGCCTTCGTTTTGACAGATTATGTGACGACCCGGAATTTTCAAGCATTTAAAATTAGAATACTTAATTGATTTTAAGTATTCAATAGAGCAATGTTAACTTGAATTACAAATATCACAATTTTTTTTTTCGATAATTAAATTATTAAATTAAATAACTTGAATTTGAATAAAATGTTGAATCTGGAATTTTAAGCCGATTAAATATAATTTGAAGGCTTATAAAATTTATATTGATGACAGTGAAGACAGTAAAAGTGTTAAAATTGAATTTGGAAGTTGTTTGTTCAGTTTTGAAATTTAAATCGTTTAAATTGAATTTAAAAATAGCCTTCCGAGGCACAGTCTCGAAATTCGACAAAACCAGTTCCATTGGGTCCGTAATATTTTATTATTATCGGATTCCAAATTTCGTAGCTTTCGGAGCTATCGTGGGATCGTACGGAATATAAATGGCTAAACGAAAATAAATCGACTTAATTTGTATATAGATTTTTATATAAGTCAATTTCAGTTTAGCTTCCTCTACACGCCCCTCTCTTCTATATTCAGCGAAGCTTCTTCTTTTGTTTTACTTTCGAAAAGAAATCGAAGTCTCATAAAAAAAAAAAAAAAAAATTTTAATGGCCGAAGCCGCGTTCTTCAATTCGAAGCCCAAGTCACTGTCTTCCCTCTTTCGAAATTCGTTCTTACCCAATCGAGAGGCTCGAAAAGAGGGGACTCGCGTTTAGGGTTGCGTGTGAAGCTGGGCGATTGGAACTCGCGTGCGTAAAGTGTGGGGGCTGCGGCGAAGGGGTTTCGGTAGCGGAGACCGATCGCGATTTGGGGCGATTGGGTGGGCGACTTCTGGTTTGAGTTGAGGGTTCATCGAGCATAGGTCGTTGTCGGCCACGAAGTTAAGGAAGGTTAACTCCATGGAATTCAATTTGGTCAGAGGTATATGATTTAGTATATTGTTTTCAGAAAAAAAAAAAATTGTTGTTTACCGCTGTTATTAATTTTCCAATTTGCTGAATCTAAGTGTGATATGTAGGCATTTACATACTATTATATATATGAACAGAAATTTAATTATATAAAAGAATGTGTAAATTAGTTTATTAATTTTCTTAATGACTGAAAGAACTTTATAGCAGAAAAAAAGGGGATTTGACAGTAGACAATAGGTATAAATATATACATACAGTGTGTTAAAACCTAATAATATATATGCGTATATATATAGATATATAGAGTAAGAGCAGAAGACTGTTTGAATTTATACAGCATATAAAATAGATATGAAAAGTCAGTTTTCTAAAGAATCTATATAACTTATTTTATAAATAAATAATATATATACATGCATATTTTATTTACTAATATAGTTTTAAAAGTAATCTATTTGTTTAGTTAACTTATTTAACATTATTTTGGTTACTAAAGAATTATTAAAAGAAAATCGGTTAAAATTAAATTTATTTGTTTAAAATGAAATCCTTGATTTATTTAGTTATCAAATGAAAATTTAAATTTCCCAATTGACTTGAATATTAATAAAGTCATGAAATATTTCTACAAGGTCAAAAACGGAAAATCAAGGCAATATTGAAGTGGAGTGCAAAACAAAAACAAAAGGTGAGTTAATCTCACTCAGTTAATTTAAATTTAAATGATCAAATTTAAATAATTGTTTGAATGGCTGAATTGATTGATGTGTTATAGTATGATATTTTGGAATTGGCATATTATATTGTGCTAACATTTGTGGATGCAGGGAAACAGGTTGGAGGGATCCAACTGGACCCCTCAACTTTTATTTAAATTATTTTATATTCTCTGTTCTGATATAATGAATTATGTGGATGCATTGAATGCTATGGCTTGGTTGATAAAATTGGGTATAATGAATTACCAAAATTATAAATTTGTTTTTGGAAATGAAAATAAAAGAAGTGAAAATTTCAAGTAAAATAATTATAGAATAGATTTAAAAAAAAAAATAACTTGGAAAAGAAATAAAGTGACTTTAAAATTTTAATAAATGAATCTTGAGAATGGAAAGGAAAATTTGAATAAACAGAAAGTTAATGGATTTTAAAATGCAGTATTATTAATTAAAAAGAACAAACATTTATTTAGAATTTAAGATTTGGATTATTGGAAGAGTAAAGAAGAAAGAAAATAATAATAATAATAATAATAAAGTCCATAACTACTGAATTTGGAAATGAACTGATAAGTAAAAGAATTTATTTCAAATAAAATAAACTGGAAATCAATTTGGGAAAAATTGATTTAAGTGATTGAAGTTGGAAATTTCTCCGAATAGCCAAGTACGTGTTTTTAAAAAGTAAATTTTTAAATATAAATTAAATGTTTTAAAATTGTTTTAGAGAAAGCAAGTTTTGTAAAATTTATTATTTCTGATATTTAAAGTCTCAAGTAAGATTTTCTTTTAATTTATTTTAGTAGTAGTTATTAAGAAGTAACTTAGTATTTTTTTTAAAAGAAGAAATCTAGTTTTATATTTACTAAGTAACTCTAATTTCAAATATTCATATAGTATGTATTTTTAACAAATTATTAAAGTAGCTTAAATTTAAATGTCTTATAAGTATAGATTTTAAAGTAAAGTGTTTTAAATTATTTTAAAAATCTAGTTTTGTGCTTGGTGATTTCAGAGAAGATAGAAAATATTTGGGAAAGTTAATTCTGAGAAGAAAGATGTTTTGAAAACTGTTTTCAAAGGATTGAAAAATTGAAGTATATCTTGTGAAGATATTTTTGGAAATTAATAAATAATTTGGAAAATTATTTATTGGTTGATGGTTGTTTGTGAATATAAATTGATAGTTAAATCACCGACTATCAATATTGGACAAATGCGTTAATCGTTTCGAAGAGACCGGGATCGAGATTAATTTCTCGAAAACCACTTCGATCCGGTTTGGACGTTTCGTGAAAACGATTTTGGATTCGAAGAAGGAGTGGTGAAGTGCAAGGGCTAGTCGCTACTAATCCTGAGGATATTTCCAAAACGGATGCAGTAGGAGTAGTGCCTTCGGTTCCGTTCGAACCCGGGACGGACTTGTATGGATGAATGCTTGCGAAACATCGTCAGGTGGACGATGGGCATTCTAAGTGAAAACGTTCTAAAGGTAACGCTTAGCCTCAAGCCTCATCAAATGGGAATGACTGAAAATCAGGGGATATGCAGCAAGGTTAGGTGGGTCATGCCCAAGCAGGACAAGATAATTCCTCTGTCTAGATGTCCCTTATTTATTTCGGCTTAGTGGGTGGTTGGTCGCGCCAACCACGGGGTTTATCTTGTTCGGGACTGTTCAGTAAGGAATGGTTCCGGCCTTGTGTTGCAGGGGATGAAGGGAGTAGTCCTCGGTACGGTGATCTAGGCCCCGTACTGTGACAGGTGGTACCCCAGTGCCTAGTCATTGTTGGAAATCCATTTTCCCTACGAGCCTTGTACGAGTTTTGTTTGTATTACCCACTTTTGTGGCTAGTAGCTGGAATTTAATAGATGTAACAATTTCGGCTATTTTATAAGTATTTGTAAATAGACCTTATTATAATATCAGAGGATTTCTATAGAAATTGTTTTAGCTATCGTAAGGTAAAAACCCGACATATTTATTCGTGGCGTGGTCTTACGAGATGCTTTTGTTTTCAAAGGATTTTTGAAACTTTAATAATCAATTGGGTGTGATTTTCTCACTCTGGTATTCCAGACTGACTCGAGTATTATTTAACTGTAATGCTCGGGTCAGACCGAGTATTATAGGATACAGGATATGATGCTGTGGAGTTCAGGAGACGAGCTGGATGACGATACGTATTCTCGTACTTGTATATATATATTCTGCTGTTTGAGTTGTTGTGTATTCATTGTATGTTATTGATGTGAGCTGTGACTGCTGTACTCTGATGATGTAATATATGTAAACAGATATACTTGATTTTGAGTAAAGATTATTTACTACCTATTATAGTTTATTCCGCTGCGATGGTTAGATTTTGATGTTGATTTTGTTTTCTTCTCTTCTACCTCTTCTTCTTAAACCCAAATGGTTCGTATTTCTGTGCAACTTGAGTTGATTGTTGTAGAATAGTGTTGACTCAAGGGGTACGGATTTGCGGGCTGTTACACTTGGTATCAGAGCTTAGGTTGGTAATAACCTTGGCTCTGGTGGGACTTACTTATAAAATAGAGTCCGTAGTACTCTATAATGAGTTTGAGCGTATTGATAGATATGAGCGCGTATTTGTTAGTGAATATAAACTGTTTTAATATTGTGTTGGTTGATTTATTGAGTGGCATATGAACCTTCGTCGACACAGTCTGCGCAACTGTATCGAAGGGGTTTCTAAACACTTGAATAGAATAATTGACACGGTATTGTTTTAAATATGGGTAAATGAAATAATTTTACCCAAAATAGATTTTGATATAAAGAATAGTTTTTGTAAATTATTTAGCTGATATATGGTTGCTTGGATGTTAGGAATGATAAAATTAAAGTATTATCATTGTTAAGCGAACATTTAATTAGAAATTGAAATATAATTAAAATTTAAAGGGAGTAAATTCATTATAAAATGAACTTATAAACATGAATTATAATTGTAGTTTATAAATTGGAATATAATCAAATAAGAATTTGTATGAACATAAGCTGTGCAAATGAATTATAGTTAAAATTTATTTGAGCAAAATTTGAAAATTCAAAATTCCAGAGATTTTGGGAATGTTATCGAAGTGTTTTGAAGATAGATGATAACATTATTGTTTGGAAGAATTTCTGAATGGAAATTTGTTTTAATTGGGTTTTGAAAGTGATATAGCATTGAATTCATTTCAGTTGCTGGAAAATAACTTCGGTGATGACTGCAGCATCATCGATGATCATTTTCGAGTTTCGAAGTGATGAATTGCTACCAAATTGATTTGTTTAGGAAAACCTGTTTTGAAATGTCAAAGGAAATTTGTTAGAAATAAAACACAGGATTGGTTTAAATTTTGAGAAGTATGATTTGCGATGTTGGAGATTTCAAAGCAATTTGAAACCAAAGCTGGGTTTTTAAAAAATCCCGATGAGATAAATTGTAAGCTTATAAATTGAGATGAGTTTTAAATCAGGAAGGAAATATAAGCTTTGAATGTTGGAATTAAAATTTAAAGTGAGAAGTTGTAAAATTTGAAATTAACTTGGATTGGGAAATGAAAATTTAACTGGATTTAAATAAATTGAATAGGACAAACAAAATATCTAGTTGTATTCGAATTATGTTGTAATCGAATTGAATTGAATAAATCCGAGTCAAAAATGAATTGCATTGAGATAAAAATCCAGTTGAGTTATTGAATGGAATTAAATTCTTACCGGAATAAATAGAAGTAAGTTGGATAAGAATAGGTTGGATAAGAATTGAATTGGAATAAATAAATTAGGATACCTTGTAAAAGAATTTAAAATCCATATACTTGAGATATGAATGAGCATAAGGCTTGAGTGAAATGAAAGATAATATATTCAAGCCTATAATGGATGAAATTGTGTAAATAATAAGTTGTGATGTATAGAGTCAAATAGTGAGATATAAAATCTCAAAATAAATATAGTTTGATGTATTAGAAAATAAATGAAAATCCAAACTTGAATTATAAACTAAATTTGAACCTAAGAAAGATTAAATGAAGAAATTTTGGGGTTAAAATCAAGTTCTGGGTTATAAGTTGAAAAAAAAAAACTAATTGGTAATAAATTAGTAAATGAAATGTGTAAATGAAGTTCAATGTAGTTAAATAGAAGCTGTATTGTAAGCTAAAAATAAAGGTTGAAAATAAAATTCGAGTTATAAACTAAATTCGACTTAAATTGTCGATGAAATAAATGTGAATGAATACTGAGTTAATAAATTGGATGGTAAATTTAAAGTGGATAATAGAATCAGAACTTGAGTTATTAATTAAAAAATTAGACTCGAAGTGTTAACAAAGTAAATATAATTTGAGATGTATAAAATAAAAATGTAAATGGGTTAAAATAGTAAAGGTTTGAATGTGCAAATGAAATCCAATAAGTGGAAATAAATTGGATATGGCCTTGGAATTAATTGAGTTAAGTTGAGTATAAAGGAGAACTTTGTTTGCAAAATGAGAATGAGCTTAAGTATAAAATTTGAATAAATTGAAGGAAATTGACTTAAGCTAAATGAATGCAGGAGAGTTAAATTGAATTCAACTTAAACAAAGTTTAATAATATTGGATTGGTTTTAAATCAAGTGAAAATAAATTTTTAACCGAAATGAAATTCGGTGAGTTATAAATAATGTCAATGGAATGAAGTTCTAGAATAAATGATTGTAAACCATTTAAATTATTAAGGAATTGAAGTAATTTGAGACAATAAGGAAATAGAATGTTTCGAGTTTATTTGAAATGGTTATTGAATAAAATAGCCCGGATTGTTTTCGAGCTAAATAAAGTAGATTGGAATAAACAAATATGGAATGAAATGTAAATAAATGCTTGTGAATGAATTAAAATAAAAGAGTAATTAAATTGGTAATGAAGACGGACCTAGATGTTAATAGTTTTGTATGAACTAGTTTGATTAATAGAATGAAATGCAAGTGAATGGATTAAAATTTGAAATGCAATGAAACTGAAAATTTATGGATTGTGAATAAGTCCGAAATGGAATAGAATTAAGTGTAAGTTGAGTGGAGTAAATTTAAATTGATTATAAAACGCAAGTGCTTATATATTCACATAAATCTCGTCAAATTGCATGGAATAAATTGTTGTTTGTTGTAAATGGGAAATTTAAACATTCTATGAGGAGAGTAGTAAAAAGATAAATTGATTTCAAAAGCAATTGAATTAAATATGAGTTCGGTTTGCTTAAAAATAAATTAATGTAAGTGGTTGAGTTTTAAACCATTCAAATTGATGAAGTTGTATACGAATGGATCGAAAACAATTCGAATTGAATGAAAATGGGTTGTAAATTGATTGGAATAGTTGAAGTAGCATGTAAGCTATATAGATTGCTTGTGGAAAATGTTTGGTGTAAATTTCTTTTTAGAAGTCATATGTTTTAACTATTGCGAGTAAGTTAAATATGTTAAACTTCTTATATTTGGCACTTACAAGTTTAAACTGAGTAAGTACAGGTACTTGGAAGCCGTGAGGCTGGATTTGGTAGTGCTATTTGCTAAAAATAATAAGCTGCTTGCTTAAAATGCTAAATAAGGTACGCCTACGCAATAAAAATAGGAAATATGAACTGTTTTTGGTTTTTCCGACCGTGTGGGTCGATGTATATATATTTATCTCTTTTGTCAAATTGCAAAAGCTCCTCCGTACAAAGGGGACTCTGCCAAAAATTTTCAGAAATTTTGGGAGTTGGAAATTTTTTGAAAATTTTGAAAAATTTTGTTAACGACAAAACTATTTAGAATTGGAAACTAAAATAAGTTAGTAAATGAAACTAATTAAAGTAGTGACTTAAATTAGTCATAAATGAAGGATAAAATTTAAAAGTTCAAAGTTGAAAATAAATGAAATACATATGTAATGTGGAAATCGATTTGAATAGAAATAGGTATAAACTACAAATGGTAAAGAGAAATAAAGATAAGAAACATATAAAATGCTTATGCTAAACTTTAAAAGGAATGGTGAAGTCTTAATTGGAAATTGATAATATAAATATATTCCAAGTTAATATTTGGATAAATAGATATTGGCGTTTTGTGAAAAAGTCGATAAAATGTCTTGGGATATTGTAATTGGATATTAGTGCTAAGCAGGATATGCAGGTATATAAAAAAAAAAAAAGGAAATTGGATTTGATTTCAAGAGACAAATTTGAATTGCCCGACAAAAGGTACGCATTTAAATTTGGTATGGAATTTGATTGGGATTTGGATTGAGCCACTTGGCTTTTTGTTTTCTTTTTGGATTTGGGAGGCCGTAGAGCCATTTTTGTAGTAGTACCGAGCTAGCCGCGCAAAGGAGACGCTGGCGAAATTTTTCGGGAATTTAGGGAGTTAGAAAAATTTTGAGAAAATTTTGAAAATTCAAATTTTGGTTTTAAATTGAAACTTGAATGGTTAAACAAATGGTATAGTCTGAAACTAGAGAAAGGTTTGGAAAGTTAATAAGAATGATAATGGGTCTTTTATAAAAAGATTGTTGGTAAGATGTTAAATTATTAGAAGCCATTTGGTTTTGGGAATAAATAAACGGGTATTGGATCATTCTTCCAAATTAGTAATTTCGGGGACGAAATTCTTTTAAGGGGGAAGGAATGTGACGACCCGGAATTTTCGAGCATTTAAAATTAGAATACTTAATTGATTTTAAGTATTCAATAGAGCAATGTTAACTTGAATTACAAATATCACAATTTTTTTCTTTCGATAATTAAATTATTAAATTAAATAACTTGAATTTGAATAAAATGTTGAATCTGGAATTTTAAGCCGATTAAAAATAATTTGAAGGCTTATAAAATTTATATTGATGACAGTGAAGACAGTAAAAGTGTTAAAATTGAATTTGGAAGTTGTTTGTTCAGTTTTGAAATTTAAATCGTTTAAATTGAATTTAAAAATAGCCTTCCGAGGCACAGTCTCGAAATTCGACAAAACCAGTTCCATTGGGTCCGTAATATTTTATTATTATCGGATTCCAAATTTCGTAGCTTTCGGAGCTATCGTGGGATCGTACGGAATATAAACGGCTAAACGAAAATAAATCGACTTAATTTGTATATAGATTTTTATATAAGTCAATTTCAGTTTAGCTTCCTCTACACGCCCCTCTCTTCTATATTCAGCGAAGCTTCTTCTTTTGTTTTACTTTCGAAAAGAAATCGAAGTCTCATAAAAAAAAAAAAAAATTTAATGGCCGAAGCCGCGTTCTTCAATTCGAAGCCCAAGTCACTGTCTTCCCTCTTTCGAAATTCGTTCTTACCCAATCGAGAGGCTCGAAAAGAGGGGACTCGCGTTTAGGGTTGCGTGTGAAGCTGGGCGATTGGAACTCGCGTGCGTGAAGTGTGGGGGCTGCGGCGAAGGGGTTTCGGTAGCGGAGACCGATCGCGATTTGGGGCGATTGGGTGGGCGACTTCTGGTTTGAGTTGAGGGTTCATCGAGCATAGGTCGCTGTCGGCCACGAAGTTAAGGAAGGTTAACTCCATGGAATTTAATTTGGTCAGAGGTATATGATTTAGTATATTGTTTTCAGAAGAAAAAAAAAATTGTTGTTTACTGCTGTTATTAATTTTCCAATTTGCTGAATCTAAGTGTGATATGTAGGCATTTACAGACTATTATATATATGAACAGAAATTTAATTATATAAAAGAATGTGTAAATTAGTTTATTAATTTTCTTAATGACTGAAAGAACTTTATAGCAGAAAAAAAGGGGATTTGACAGTAGACAATAGGTATAAATATATACATACAGTGTGTTAAAACCTAATAATATATATGCGTATATATATAGATATATAGAGTAAGAGCAGAAGACTGTTTGAATTTATACAGCATATAAAATAGATATGAAAAGTCAGTTTTCTAAAGAATCTATATAACTTATTTTATAAATAAATAATATATATACATGCATATTTTATTTACTAATATAGTTTTAAAAGTAATCTATTTGTTTAGTTAACTTATTTAACATTATTTTGGTTACTAAAGAATTATTAAAAGAAAATCGGTTAAAATTAAATTTATTTGTTTAAAATGAAATCCTTGATTTATTTAGTTATCAAATGAAAATTTAAATTTCCCAATTGACTTGAATATTAATAAAGTCATGAAATATTTCTACAAGGTCAAAAACGGAAAATCAAGGCAATATTGAAGTGGAGTGCAAAACAAAAACAAAAGGTGAGTTAATCTCACTCAGTTAATTTAAATTTAAATGATCAAATTTAAATAATTGTTTGAATGGCTGAATTGATTGATGTGTTATAGTATGATATTTTGGAATTGGCATATTATATTGTGCTAACATTTGTGGATGCAGGGAAACAGGTTGGAGGGATCCAACTGGACCCCTCAACTTTTATTTAAATTATTTTATATTCTCTGTTCTGATATAATGAATTATGTGGATGCATTGAATGCTATGGCTTGGTTGATAAAATTGGGTATAATGAATTACCAAAATTATAAATTTGATTTTGGAAATGAAAATAAAAGAAGTGAAAATTTCAAGTAAAATAATTATAGAATAAATTAAAAAAAAAATAACTTGGAAAAGAAATAAAGTGACTTTAAAATTTTAATAAATGAATCTTGAGAATGGAAAGGAAAATTTGAATAAACAGAAAGTTAATGGATTTTAAAATGCAGTATTATTAATTAAAAAGAACAAACATTTATTTAGAATTTAAGATTTGGATTATTGGAAGAGTAAAGAAGAAAGAAAATAATAATAATAATAATAATAAAGTCCATAACTACTGAATTTGGAAATGAACTGATAAGTAAAAGAATTTATTTCAAATAAAATAAACTGGAAATCAATTTGGGAAAAATTGATTTAAGTGATTGAAGTTGGAAATTTCTCCGAATAGCCAAGTACGTGTTTTTAAAAAGTAAATTTTTAAATATAAATTAAATGTTTTAAAATTGTTTTAGAGAAAGCAAGTTTTGTAAAATTTATTATTTCTGATATTTAAAGTCTCAAGTAAGATTTTCTTTTAATTTATTTTAGTAGTAGTTATTAAGAAGTAACTTAGTATTTTTTTTAAAAGAAGAAATCTAGTTTTATATTTACTAAGTAACTCTAATTTCAAATATTCATATAGTATGTATTTTTAACAAATTATTAAAGTAGCTTAAATTTAAATGTCTTATAAGTATAGATTTTAAAGTAAAGTGTTTTAAATTATTTTAAAAATCTAGTTTTGTGCTTGGTGATTTCAGAGAAGATAGAAAATATTTGGGAAAGTTAATTCTGAGAAGAAAGATGTTTTGAAAACTGTTTTCAAAGGATTGAAAAATTGAAGTATATCTTGTGAAGATATTTTTGGAAATTAATAAATAATTTGGAAAATTATTTATTGGTTGATGGTTGTTTGTGAATATAAATTGATAGTTAAATCACCGACTATCAATATTGGACAAATGCGTTAATCGTTTCGAAGAGACCGGGATCGAGATTAATTTCTCGAAAACCACTTCGATCCGGTTTGGACGTTTCGTGAAAACGATTTTGGATTCGAAGAAGGAGTGGTGAAGTGCAAGGGCTAGTCGCTACTAATCCTGAGGATATTTCCAAAACGGATGCAGTAGGAGTAGTGCCTTCGGTTCCGTTCGAACCCGGGACGGACTTGTATGGATGAATGCTTGCGAAACATCGTCAGGTGGACGATGGGCATTCTAAGTGAAAACGTTCTAAAGGTAACGCTTAGCCTCAAGCCTCATCAAATGGGAATGACTGAAAATCAGGGGATATGCAGCAAGGTTAGGTGGGTCATGCCCAAGCAGGACAAGATAATTCCTCTGTCTAGATGTCCCTTATTTATTTCGGCTTAGTGGGTGGTTGGTCGCGCCAACCACGGGGTTTATCTTGTTCGGGACTGTTCAGTAAGGAATGGTTCCGGCCTTGTGTTGCAGGGGATGAAGGGAGTAGTCCTCGGTACGGTGATCTAGGCCCCGTACTGTGACAGGTGGTACCCCAGTGCCTAGTCATTGTTGGAAATCCATTTTCCCTACGAGCCTTGTACGAGTTTTGTTTGTATTACCCACTTTTGTGGCTAGTAGCTGGAATTTAATAGATGTAACAATTTCGGCTATTTTATAAGTATTTGTAAATAGACCTTATTATAATATCAGAGGATTTCTATAGAAATTGTTTTAGCTATCGTAAGGTAAAAACCCGACATATTTATTCGTGGCGTGGTCTTACGAGATGCTTTTGTTTTCAAAGGATTTTTGAAACTTTAATAATCAATTGGGTGTGATTTTCTCACTCTGGTATTCCAGACTGACTCGAGTATTATTTAACTGTAATGCTCGGGTCAGACCGAGTATTATAGGATACAGGATATGATGCTGTGGAGTTCAGGAGACGAGCTGGATGACGATACGTATTCTCGTACTTGTATATATATATTCTGCTCTTTGAGTTGTTGTGTATTCATTGTATGTTATTGATGTGAGCTGTGACTGCTGTACTCTGATGATGTAATATATGTAAACAGATATACTTGATTTTGAGTAAAGATTATTTACTACCTATTATAGTTTATTCCGCTGCGATGGTTAGATTCTGATGTTGATTTTGTTTTCTTCTCTTCTACCTCTTCTTCTTAAACCCAAATGGTTCGTATTTCTGTGCAACTTGAGTTGATTGTTGTAGAATAGTGTTGACTCAAGGGGTACGGATTTGCGGGCTGTTACAGGTTATGGCTCCCGTAACTCCGAACGAGCCAGAAGTTATGGCCGTCCGAATAATCGATATCTACAGGGTGCAACATCCACGGTGCAAGGTGCAACATCCGTCCGAAATGGCGGAACAGTGCCGTACGACTTTTAGAAATGCGTGCATGGATCTGAAATGGAACAGTACCATGTTGCACCACTCTCCAGCGATGCTAAATTGAAGGCCAGCCACGGTAATCCTGTTTTACAGTAAAAATCCACGTGTCGAAAAAACGAAGGGTAAAAAACTTACGAGACCCGATTGAGATTCGGGTTGTCCTTTTTGGGCATTAATCTATCCGTTGATGGCTGAAAGCTGTCAAAGCCGTAGAACTCATCGAGGCCTTCATTTTGACAGGTTAGGGCTCCCGTGACTCCAAACGAGCCAGAAGTTATGGCCGTCCGAATAATCGATATCTACAGGGTGCAACATCCACGGTGCTAGGTGCAACATCCGTCCGAAATGGCGAAACGGTGCCGTACGACTTTTAGAAATGCGTGCATGGATTTGAAATGGAACAGTACCATTGTGCACCACTCTCCAGCAATGGTAAATCGAAGACCAGCCACCGTAATCCTGTTTTACCGTAAAAATCAACGTGTCGAAAAAACGAAGGGTAAAAAACTTACGAGACCCGACTGAGATTCGGGATGTCCTTTTTGGGCATTAATCTATCCGTTGAAGGCTGAAAGCTGTCAAAGCCATAGAACTCATCGAGGCCTTCGTTTTGACAGGTTATGGCTCCCGTAACTCTAAACGAGCCAGAAGTTATGGCCGTCCGAATAATTGATATCTACATGGTGCAACATCCATGGTGCAAGGTGCAACATCCGTCCGAAATGGCAAAACAGTGTCGTACGACTTTTAGAAATGCGTGCATGGATTTGAAACGGAACAGTTCCATGGTGCACCACTCTCCAGCGATGGTAAATCGAAGGGCAGCCACGGTAATCCAGTTTTACCGTAAAAATCCACGTGTCGAAAAAACGAAGGGTAAAAAACTTACGAGACCCGACTGAGATTCGGGTTGTCCTTTTTGGGCATTAGTCAATCCGTTGACGGCTGAAAGATGTCAAAGCCGTAGAACTCATCGAGGCCTTCGTTTTGACAGGTTATGGCTCCCGTAACTCTAAACGAGCCAGAAGTTATGGCCGTCCGAATAATCGATATCTACAGGGTGCAACATCCACGGTGCAAGGTGCAACATCCGTCCGAAATGGCGAAACAGTGCCGTACGACTTTTAGAAATGCGTGCATGGATTTGAAGCGGAACAGTACCATGGTGTACCACTCTCCAGCGATGGTAAATAAAAGACCAGCCACCGTAATCCTGTTTTACCGTAAAAATCCACGTGTCGAAAAAACGAAGGGTAAAAAACTTACGAGACCCGATTGAGATTCGGGTTGTCCTTTTTGGGCATTAATCTTTCCGTTGACGGCTGAAAGCCGTTAAAGCCATAGAACTCATCGAGGCCTTCGTTTTGACAGGTTATGGCTCCCGTAACTCTAAACGAGCCAGAAGTTATGGCCGTCCGAATAATCGATATCCACAGGGTGCAACATCCATGGTGCAAGGTGCAACATCCGTCCGAAATGGCGAAACAGTGCCATACGACTTTTAGAAATGCGTGCATGGATCTGAAACGGAACAGTACCATGGTGCACCACTCTCCAATGATGGTAAATCGAAGGCCAGCCGCGGTAATCCTGTTTTACCGTAAAAATCTACGTGTCGAAAAAACGAAGGGTAAAAAACTTACGAGACCCGAGTGAGATTCGGGTTGTCGTTTTTGGGCATTAATCTATCCGTTGACAGCTGAAAGCCATCAAAGCCGTAGAACTCATCGAGGCCTTCGTTTTGACAGGTTATGGCTCCCGTAACTCTAAACGAGCCAGAAGTTATGGCCGTCCGAATAATCGATATCTACAGGGTGCAACATCCACGATGCAAGGTGCAACATCCGTCCAAAATGGCGAAACAGTGCCGTACGACTTTTAGAAATGCGCGCATGGATCTGAAACGGAACAGTACCATGGTGCACCACTCTCCAGCGATGGTAAATCGAAGGCCAGCCACGGTAATCCTGTTTTACCGTAAAAATCCACGTGTCGAAAAAATGAAGGGTAAAAAACTTACGAGGCCCGATTGAGATTCGGGTTGTCCTTTTTGGGCATTAATATATCCGTTGACGGCTGAAAGCTATCAAAGCCGTAGAACTCATCGAGGCCTTCGTTTTGACAGGTTATGGCTCCCGTAACTCTGAACGAGCCAGAAGTTATGGCCGTCCGAATAATCGATATCTACATGGTGCAACATCCACGGTGCAAGGTGCAACATCCGTCCGAAATGGCGAAACAATGCCGTACGACTTTTAGAAATGCGTGCATGGATCAGAAATGGAACAGTACCATGGTGCACCACTCTCCAGCAATGGTAAATCGAAGACCAGCCACCGTAATCCTGTTTTACCGTAAAAATCCACGTGTCGAAAAAACGAAGGGTAAAAAACTTACGAGACGCGATTGAGATTCGGGTTGTCCTTTTTGGGCATTAATATATCCGTTGACGGCTGAAAGCTATCAAAGCCGTAAAACTCATCGAGGCCTTCGTTTTGACAGGTTATGGCTCCCGTACTCTGAACGAGCCAGAAGTTATGGCCGTCCGAATAATCGATATCTACATGGTGCAACGTCCACGGTGCAAGGTGCAACATCCGTCCGAAATGGCGAAACAGTGCCATACGACTTTTAGAAATGCGTGCATGGATTTGAAACGGAACGGTACCATGATGCTCCACTCTCCAGCGATGGTACAACGAAGGCCAGCCACGGTAATCCTGTTTTACCCTAAAAATCCACGTGTCGAAAAAACGAAGGGTAAAAAACTTACGAGACCCGATTGAGATTCGGGTTGTCCTTTTTGGGCATTAATCTATCCGTTGACGGTTGAAAGCTGTCAAAGCCGTAGAACTCATCGAGGCCTTCGTTTTGACAGGTTATGGCTCTCGTGAATCTAAACGAGCCAGAAGTTATGGCCGTCCAAATAATCGATATTTACAGGTGCAACATCCACGGTGCAAGGTGCGACATCCGTCCGAAATGGCGAAACAGTGTCGTACAACTTTTAGAAATGCGTGCATGGATTTGAAACCGAACAGTCCCTTGGTGCACCACTCTCCAGCGATGGTAAATCGAAGACCAGCCACCATAATCCCGTTTTACCGTAAAAATCAACGTGTCGAAAAAACAAAGGGTTAAAAACTTACGAGACCCGATTGAGATTCGGGTTGTCCTTTTTGGGCATTAATCTATCCATTGACGGCTGGAACCTGTCAAAGCCGTAGAACTCATCGAGGCCTTCGTTTTGACAGGTTATGTCTCCCGTAACTCTAAACGAGCCAGAAGTTATGGTCGTCCGAATAATCGATATCCACAGGGTGCAACATCCACGGTGCAAGGTGCAACATCCGTCCGAAATGGCGAAACAGTGCCGTACGACTTTTAGAAATGCGTGCATTGATTTGAAACAGAATAGTACCATGGTGCACCACTCTCCAGCGATGGTAAATCGAAGACCAGCCACCGTAATCCTGTTTTACCGTAAAAATCCACGTGTCGAAAAAACGAAGGGTAAAAAAATTACGAGACCCGACTGAGATACGGGTTGTCCTTTTTGGGCATTACTCTATACGTTGATGGCTGAAAGCAGTCAAAGCCGTAGAACTCATCGAGGCCTTCGTTTTGACAGGTTATGGCTCCCGTAAATCTAAACGAGACAGAAGTTATGGCCGTCCAAATAATCGATATCTACAGGGTGCAACATCCACGGTGCAAGGTGCAACATCCGTCCGAAATGGCGAAACAGTGCCGTACGACTTTTAGAAATGCACGCATGGATTTGAAGCGGAACAGTACCATGGTGTACCACTCTCCAGCGATGGTAAATAAAAGACCAGCCACCGTAATCCTGTTTTACCGTAAAAATCCACATGTCGAAAAAACGAAGGGTAAAAAACTTACGAGACCCGATTGAGATTCGGGTTGTCCTTTTTGGGCATTAATCTATCCGTTGACGGTTGAAAGCCGTCAAAGCCGTAGAACTCATCGAGGCCTTCGTTTTGACAGGTTATGGCTCCCGTAACTCTGAACGAGCCAGAAGTTATGGCCGTCCAAATAATCGATATGTACAGGGTGCAACATCCACGGTGCAAGGTGCAACATCCGTCCGAAATGGCGGAACAGTGCCGTACGACTTTTAGAAATGCGTGCATGGATCTGAAACGGAACAGTACCATGTTGCACCACTCTCCAGCGATGCTAAATCGAAGGCCAGCCACGGTAATACTGTTTTACAGTAAAAATCCACGTGTCGAAAAAACGAAGGGTAAAAAACTTACGAGACCCGATTGAGATTCGGGTTGTCCTTTTTGGGCATTAATCTATCCGTTGATGGCTGAAAGCTGTCAAAGCCGTAGAACTCATCGACGCCTTCGTTTTGACAGGTTAGGGCTCCCGTGACTCTAAACGAGCCAGAAGTTATGGCCGTCCGAATAATCGATATCTACAGGGTGCAACATCCACGGTGCTAGGTGCAACATCCGTCCGAAATGGCGAAACGGTGCCGTACGACTTTTAGAAAAGCGTGCATGGATTTGAAATGGAACAGTACCATTGTGCACCACTCTCCAGCGATGGTAAATCGAAGACCAGCCACCGTAATCCTGTTTTACCGTAAAAATCAACGTGTCGAAAAAACGAAGGGTAAAAAACTTACGAGACCCGACTGAGATTCGGGATGTCCTTTTTGGGCATTAGTCTATCCGTTGAAGGCTGAAAGCTGTCAAAGCCGTAGAACTCATCGAGGCCTTCGTTTTGACTGGTTATGGCTCCCGTAACTCTAAACGAGCCAGAAGTTATGACCGTCCGAATAATTGATATCTACATGGTGCAACATCCACGGTGCAAGGTGCAACATCCGTCCGAAATGGCAAAACAGTGCCGTACGACTTTTAGAAATGCGTGCATGGATTTGAAACGGAACTGTACCATGGTGCACCACTCTCCAGCGATGGTAAATCGAAGGCCAGCCACGGTAATCCAGTTTTACCGTAAAAATCCACGTGTCGAAAAAACGAAGGGTAAAAAACCTACGAGACCCGACTGAGATTCGGGTTGTCCTTTTTGGGCATTAGTCAATCCGTTGACGGCTGAAAGATTTCAAAGCCGTAGAACTCATCGAGGCCTTCGTTTTGACAGGTTATGGCTCCCGTAACTCTAAACGAGCCAGAAGTTATGGCCGTCCGAATAATCGATATCTACAGGGTGCAACATCCACGGTGCAAGGTGCAACATCCGTCCGAAATGGCGAAACAGTGTCGTACGACTTTTAGAAATGCGTGCATGGATTTGAAGCGGAACAGTACCATGTTGTACCACTCTCCAGCGATGGTAAATAAAAGACCAGCCACCGTAATCCTGTTTTACCGTAAAAATCCAAGTGTCGAAAAAACGAAGGGTAAAAAACTTACGAGACCCGATTGAGATTCGGGTTGTCCTTTTTGGGTATTAATCTTTCCGTTGACGGCTGAAAGCCGTCAAAGCCGTAGAACTCATCGAGGCCTTCGTTTTGACAGGTTATGGCTCCCGTAACTCTAAACGAGCCAGAAGTTATGGCCGTCCGAATAATCGATATCCACAGGGTGCAACATCCGTCCGAAATGGCGAAACAGTGCCGTACGACTTTTAGAAATGCGTGCATGGATCTGAAACGGAACAGTACCATGGTGCACCACTCTCCAATGATGGTAAATCGAAGGCCAGCCGCGGTAATCCTGTTTTACCGTAAAAATCTACGTGTCGAAAAAACGAAGGGTAAAAAACTTACGAGACCCGAGTGAGATTCGGGTTGTTCTTTTTGGCCATTAATCTATCCGTTGACAGCTGAAAGCCATCAAAGCCGTAGAACTCATCGAGGCCTTCGTTTTGACAGGTTATGGCTCCCGTAACTCTAAACGAGCCAGAAGTTATGGCCGTCCGAATAATCGATATCTACAGGGTGCAACATCCACGGTGCAAGGTGCAACATCCGTCCAAAATGGCGAAACAGTGCCATTCGACTTTTAGAAATGCGCGCATGGATCTGAAACGGAACAGTACCATGGTGCACCACTCTCCAGCGATGGTAAATCGAAGGCCAGCCACGGTAATCCTGTTTTACCGTAAAAATCCACGTGTCGAAAAAACGAAGGGTAAAAAACTTACGAGGCCCGATTGAGATTCGGGTTGTCCTTTTTGGGCATTAATATATCCGTTGACGGCTGAAAGCTATCAAAGCCGTAGAACTCATCGAGGCCTTCGTTTTGACAGGTTATGGCTCCCGTAACTCTGAACGAGCCAGAAGTTATGGCCGTCCGAATAATCGATATCTATATGGTGCAACATCCACGGTGCAAGGTGCAACATCCGTCCGAAATGGCGAAACAATGCCGTACGACTTTTAGAAATGCGTGCATGGATCTGAAACGGAACTGTACCATGGTGCACCACTCTCCAGCGATGGTAAATCGAAGACCAGCCACCGTAATCCTGTTTTACCGTAAAAATCCACGTGTCGAAAAAACGAAGGGTAAAAAACTTACGAGACCCGATTGAGATTCGGGTTGTCCTTTTTGGGCATTAATATATCCGTTGACGGCTGAAAGCTATCAAAGCCGTAAAACTCATCGAGGCCTTCATTCTGACAGGTTATGGCTCCCGTACTCTGAACGAGCCAGAAGTTATGGCCGTCCGAATAATCAATATCTACATGGTGCAACGTCCACGGTGCAAGGTGCAACATCCGTCCGAAATGGCGAAACAGTGCCATACGACTTTTAGAAATGCGTGCATGGATTTGAAACGGAACAGTACCATGGTGCTCCACTCTCCAGCGATGGTACAGCGAAGGCCAGCCACGGTAATCCTGTTTTACCCTAAAAATCCACGTGTCGAAAAAACGAAAGGTAAAAAACTTATGAGACCCGATTGAGATTCGGGTTGTCCTTTTTGGGCATTAATCTATCCGTTGACGGCTGAAAGCTGTCAAAGCCGTAGAACTCATCGAGGCCTTCGTTTTGACAGGTTATGGCTCCCATAACTCTAAACGAGCCAGAAGTTATGGCCGTCCAAATAATCGATATTTACAGGTGCAACATCCACGGTGCAAGGTGCGACATCCGTCCGAAATGGCGAAACAGTGTCGTACAACTTTTAGAAATGCGTGCATGGATTTGAAACCGAACAGTCCCATGGTGCACCACTCTCCAGCGATGGTAAATCGAAGACCGGCCACCATAATCCCGTTTTACCGTAAAAATCAACGTGTCGAAAAAACAAAGGGTTAAAAACTTACGAGACCCGATTGAGATTCGGGTTGTCCTTTTTGGGCATTAATCTATCCATTGACGGCTGGAAGCTGTCAAAGCCGTAGAACTCATCGAGGCCTTCGTTTTGACAGGTTATTTCTCCCGTAACTCTTAACGAGCCAGAAGTTATGGTCGTCCGAATAATCGATATCCACAGGGTGCAACATTCACGGTGCAAGGTGCAACATCCGTCCGAAATGGCGAAACAGTGCCGTACGACTTTTAGAAATGCATGCATGGATTTGAAACGGAACAGTACCATGGTGCACCACTCTCCAGCGATGGTAAATCGAAGACCAGCCACCGTAATCCTGTTTTACCGTAAAAATCCACGTGTCGAAAAAACGAAGGGTAAAAAACTAACGAGACCCGACTGAGATTCGGGTTGTCCTTTTTGGGCATTACTCTATCCGTTGATGGCTGGAAGCTGTCAAAGCCGTAGAACTCATCGAGGTCTTCGTTTTGACAGGTTATGGCTCCCGCAACTCTAAACGAGCCAGAAGTTATGGCCGTCCAAATAATCGATATCTACAGGGTGCAACATCCACGGTGCAAGGTGCAACATCCGTCCGAAATGGCGAAAAAGTGCCGTACGACTTTTAGAAATGCATGCATGGATTTGAAGCGGAACAGTACCATGGTGTACCACTCTCCAGCGTTGGTAAATAAAAGACCAGCCACTGTAATCCTGTTTTACCGTAAAAATCCACGTGTCGAAAAAACGAAGGGTAAAAAACTTACGAGACCCGATTGAGATTCGGGTTGTCCTTTTTGGGCATTAATCTATCCGTTGACGGTTGAAAGCCGTCAAAGCCGTAGAACTCATCGAGGCCTTCGTTTTGACAGGTTATGGCTCCCGTAACTCTGAACGAGCCAGAAGTTATGGCCGTCCGAATAATCGATATCTACAGGTTGCAACATCCACGGTGCAAGGTGCAACATCCGTCCGAAATGGCGGAACAGTGCCGTACGACTTTTAGAAATGCGTGCATGGATCTGAAACGGAACAGTACCATGTTGCACCACTCTCCAGCGATGCTAAATCGAAGGCCAGCCACGGTAATCCTGTTTTACAGTAAAAATCCACGTGTCGAAAATACGAAGGGTAAAAAACTTACGAGACCCGATTGAGATTCGGGTTGTCCTTTTTGGGCATTAATCTATCCGTTGATGGCTGAAAGCTGTCAAAGCCGTAGAACTCATCGAGGCCTTCGTTTTGACAGGTTAGGGCTCGCGTGACTCTAAACGAGCCAGAAGTTATGGCCGTCCGAATAATCGATATCTACATGGTGCAACATCCACGGTGCTAGGTGCAACATCCGTCCGAAATGGCGAAACGGTGCCGTATGACTTTTAGAAATACGTGCATGGATTTGAAATGGAACAGTACCATTGTGCACCACTCTCCAGCGATGGTAAATCGAAGACCAGCCATCGTAATCCTGTTTTACCGTAAAAATCAACGTGTCGAAAAAACGAAGGGTAAAAAACTTACGAGACCCGACTGAGATTCGGGATGTCCTTTTTGGGCATTAATCTATCCGTTGAAGGCTGAAAGCTGTCAAAGCCGTAGAACTCATCGAGGCCTTCGTTTTGACTGGTTATGGCTCCCGTAACTCTAAACGAGCCAGAAGTTATGGCCATCCGAATAATTGATATCTACATGGTGCAACATCCACGGTGCAAGGTGCAACATCCGTCCGAAATGGCAAAACAGTGTCGTACGACTTTTAGAAATGCGTGCATGGATTTGAAACGGAACAGTACCATGGTGCACCACTCTCCAGCGATGGTAAATCGAAGGCTAGCCACGGTAATCCAGTTTTACCGTAAAAATCCACGTGTCGAAAAAACGAAGGGTAAAAAACTTACGAGACCCGACTGAGATTCGGGTTGTCCTTTTTGGGCATTAGTCAATCCGTTGACGGCTGAAAGATTTCAAAGCCTTAGAACTCATCGAGGCCTTCGTTTTGACAGGTTATGGCTCCATTAACTCTAAACGAGCCAGAAGTTATGGCCGTCCGAATAATCGATATCTACAGGGTGCAACATCCACGGTGCAAGGTGCAACATCCGTCCGAAATGGCGAAACAGTGCCGTACGACTTTTACAAATGCGTGCATGGATTTGAAGCGGAACAGTACCACGGTGTACCACTCTCCAGCGATGGTAAATAAAAGACCAGCCACCGTAATCCTGTTTTACCGTAAAAATCCACGTGTCGAAAGAACGAAGGGTAAAAAACTTACGAGACCCGATTGAGATTCGGGTTGTCCTTTTTGGGCATTAATCTTTCCGTTGACGACTGAAAGCCGTCAAAGCCGTAGAACTCATCGAGGCCTTCGTTTTGACAGGTTATGGCTCCCATAACTCTAAACGAGCCAGAAGTTATGGCCGTCCGAATAATCGATATCCACAGGGTGCAACATCCGTCCGAAATGGCGAAACAGTGCCGTACGACTTTTAGAAATGCGTGCATGGATCTGAAACGGAACAGCACCATGGTGCACCACTCTCCAATGATGGTAAATCGAAGGCCAGCCGCGGTAATCCTGTTTTACCGTAAAAATCTACGTGTCGAAAAAACGAAGGGTAAAAAACTTACGAGACCCGAGTGAGATTCGGGTTGTCCTTTTTGGGCATTAATCTATCCGTTGACAGCTGAAAGCCAACAAAGCCGTAGAACTCATCGAGGCCTTCGTTTTGACAGGTTATGGCTCCCGTAACTCTAAACGAGCCAGAAGTTATGGCCGTCCGAATAATCGATATCTACAGGGTGCAACATCCACGGTGCAAGGTGCAACATCCGTCCAAAATGGCGAAACAGTGCCGTACGACTTTTAGAAATGCGCGCATGGATCTGAAACGGAACAGTACCATGGTGCACCACTCTCCAGCGATGGTAAATCGAAGGCCAGCCACGGTAATCCTATTTTACCGTAAAAATCCACGTGTCGAAAAAACGAAGGGTAAAAAACTTACGAGGCCCGATTGAGATTCGGGTTGTCCTTTTTGGGCATTAATATATCCGTTGACGGCTGAAAGCTATCCAAGCCGTAGAACTCATCGAGGCCTTCGTTTTGACAGGTTATGGCTCCCGTAACTCTGAACGAGCCAGAAGTTATGGCCGTCCGAATAATCGATATCTACATGGTGCAACATCCACGGTGCAAGGTGCAATATCCGTCCGAAATCGCAAAACAATGCCGTACGACTTTTAGAAATGCGTGCATGTATCTGAAACAGAACAGTACCATGGTGCACCACTCTCCAGCGGTGGTAAATCGAAGACCAGCCACCGTAATCCTGTTTTACCGTAAAAATCCACGTGTCGAAAAAACGAAGGGTAAAAAACTTACGAGACCCGATTGAGATTCGGGTTGTCCTTTTTGGGCATTAATATATCCGTTGACGGCTGAAAGCTATCAAAGCCGTTAAACTCATCGAGGCCTTCGTTTTGACAGGTTATGGCTTCCGTACTCTGAACGAGCCAGAAGTTATGGCCGTCCGAATAATCGATATCTACATGGCGCAACGTCCACGGTGCAAGGTGCAACATCCGTCCGAAATGGCAAAACAGTGCCATACGACTTTTAGAAATGCGTGAATGGATTTGAAACGGAACAGTACCATGGTGCTCCACTCTCCAGCGATGGTACAGCGAAGGCCAGCCACGGTAATCCTGTTTTACCCTAAAAATCCACGTGTCGAAAAAACGAAGGGTAAAAAACTTACGAGACCCGATTGAGATTCGGGTTGTCCTTTTTGAGCATTAATCTATCCGTTGACGGCTGAAAGCTGTCAAAGCCGTAGAACTCATCGAGGCCTTCGTTTTGACAGGTTATGGCTCCCGTAACTCTAAACGAGCCAGAAGTTATGGCCGTCCAAATAATCAATATATACAGGGTGCAACATCCACGGTGCAAGGTGCAACATCCGTCCGAAGTGGCGAAACAGTGCCGTACGACTTTTAGAAATGCGTGCATGGATTTGAAACGGAACAGTACCATGGTGCACCACTCACCAGCGATGGTAAATCGAAGGCCAGCCACGGTAATCCTGTTTTACCGTAAAAATCCACGTGTCGAAAAAACGAAGGGTGAAAAACTTACAAGACCCGATTGAGATTCGGGTTGTCCTTTTTGGGCATTAATCTATCCGTTGACGGCTGAAAGCTGTCAAAGCCGTAGAACTCATCGAGGCCTTCGTTTTGACAGGTTATGGCTCCCGCAACTCTAAACGAGCCAGAAGTTATGGCCGTCCGAATAATCGATATCTACAGGGTGCAACATCCACGGTGCAAGGTGCAACATCCGTCCGAAGTGGCGAAACAATGTCGTACGACTTTTAGAAATGCGTGAATGGATTTGAAACGGAACAGTACCATGGTGCACCACTCTCCAGCGATGGTAAATCGAAGACCAGCCACCGTAATCCTGTTTTACCGTAAGAATCCACGTGTCGAAAAAACGAAGGGTAAAAAACTTACGAGACCTGACTGAGATTCGGGTTGTCCTTTTTGAGCATTAATCTATCCGTTGACGGCTGAAAGCTGTCAAAGCCGTAGAACTCATCGAGGCCTTCGTTTTGACAGGTTATGGCTCCCATAACTCTAAACGAGCCAAAATGTTATGGCCATCCGAATAATCGATATCTACATGGTGCAACATCCATGGTGCAAGGTGCAACATCCGTCCGAAATAGCGAAACAGTGCCGTACGACTTTTAGAAATGCGTGCATGGATTTGAAACGGAACAGTACCATGGTGCACCACTGACCAGCGATGGTAAATCGAAGGCCAGCCACGGTAATCCTGTTTTACCCTAAAAATCCACGTGTCGAAAAAACGAAGGGTAAAAAACTTACAAGACCCGATTGAGATTCGAGTTGTCCTTTTTGGGCATTAATCTATCCGTTGACGGCTGAAAGCCGTCAAAGCCGTAGAACTCATCGAGGCCTTCGTTTTGACAGGTTATGGCTCCCGTAACTCTAAACGAGCCAGAAGTTATGGTCGTCCGTATAATCGATATCTATAGGGTGCAACATCCACGGTGCAAGGTGCAACATCCGTTCGAAATGGCGAAACAGTGCCGTACGACTTTTAAAAATGTGTGCATGGATTTGAAACGGAACAGTACCATGGTGCACCACTCACCAGCGATGGTAAATCGAAGACCAGCCACCGTAATCCTGTTTTACCGTAAAAATCCACGTGTCGAAAAAACGAAGGGTAAAAAACTTACGAGACCCGTCTGAGATTCGTGTTGACCTTTTTGGGTATTAATCTATCCGTTGACGGTTGAAAGCCGTCAAAGATGTAGAACTCATCGAGGCCTTCGTTTTAACAGGTTATGGCTCCCGTAACTCTGAACGAGCCAGAAGTTATGGCCGTCCGAATAATCGATATCTACAGGGTGCAACATCCACGGTGCAAGGTGCAACATCCGTCCGAAATGGCGAAACAGTGCCGTACGACTTTTAGAAATGTGTGCATGGATCTGAAACGGAACAGTGCCATGGTGCACCACTCTCCAGCGATGGTAAATCGAAGACCAGCCACCGTAATCCTGTTTTACCGTAAAAATCCACGTGTCGAAAAAACGAAGGGTAAAAAACTTACGAGACCCGACTGAGATTCGGGTTGTCCTTTTTGGGCATTAATCTATCCGTTGACGGCTGAAAGCTGTCAAAGCCGTAGAACTCATCGAGGCCTTCGTTTTGACAGGTTATGGCTCCCGTAACTCTAAACGAGCCAGTAGTTATGGCCGTCCGAATAATCGATATCTACATGGTGCAACATCCACGGTGCAAGGTGCAACATCCGTCCGAAATGGCGAAACAGTGTCGTACGACTTTTAGAAATGCGTGCATGGATTTGAAACGGAACAGTACCATGGTGCACCACTCTCCAGTGATGGTAAATCGAAGGCCAGCCACGGTAATCCTGTTTTACCGTAAAAATCCACGTGTCGAAAAAACGAAGGGTAAAAAACTTACGAGACCCGATTGAGATTCGGGTTGTCCTTTTTGGGCATTAGTCTATCCGTTGATGGCTGAATGCTGTCAAAGCCGTAGAACTCATCGAGGGCTTCGTTTTGACAGGTTATGGCTCCTGTAACTCTAAACGAGCCAGAAGTTATGGTCGTCCGTATAATCGATATCTACAGAGTGCAACATCCACGGTGCAAGGTGCTACATCCGTCTGAAATGGCGAAACAGTGCCGTACGACTTTTAGAAATGCGTGCATGGATTTGAAGCGGAACAGTACCATGGTGCACCAATCTCCAGCGATGGTAAATCGAAGATCAGCCACCGTAATCCTGTTTTACCGTAAAAATCCACGTGTCGAAAAAATGAAGGGTAAAAAACTTACAAGACCCGATTGAGATTCGGGTAGTCCTTTTTGGGCATTAATCTATCCGTTGACGGCTAAAAGCCGTCAAAGCCATAGAACTCATCGAGGCCTTCGTTTTGACAGGTTACGGCTCCCGTAACTCTGAACGAGCCAGAAGTTATGGTCGTCCGAACAATCGATATCTACAGGGTGCAACATCCACGGTGCAAGGTGCAACATCCGTCCGAAATGGCGAAACAGTGTCATACGACTTTTAGAAATGCGTGCATGGATCTGAAACGGAACAGTACCATGGTGCACCACTCTCCAGCGATGGTAAATCGAAGGCCAGCCACGGTAATCCTGTTTTACCGTAAAAATCCACGTGTCGAAAAAACGAAGGGTAAAAAACTTACGAGACCCGATTGAGATTCGGGTTGTCCTTTTTGGGCATTAATCTATCCGTTGACGGCTGAAAGCCGTTAAAGCCGTAGAACTCATTGAGGCCTTCGTTTTGATAGGTTATGGCTCCCGTAACTCTAAACGAGCCAGAAGTTATGGCCGTCCGAATAATCGATATCTACAGGGTGCAACATCCATGGTGCAAGGTGTAACATCCGTCCGAAATGGCGAAACAGTGCCCTACGACTTTTAGAAATGCGTGCATGGATTTGAAACGGAACAGTACCATTGTGCACCACTCTCCAGCGATGGTAAATCGAAGACCAGCCACTGTAATCCCGTTTTACCGTAAAAATCCACTTGTCGAAAAAACGAAGGGTTAAAAATTTACGAGACCCGATTGAGATTCGGATTGTCCTTTTTGGGCATTAATCTATCTGTTGACGGCTGAGAGCTATCAAAGCCGTAGAACTCATCGAGGCCTTCGTTTTGATAGGTTATGGCTCCCGTAACTCTAAACGAGCCAGAAGTTATGGCCGTCCGAATAATCGATATCTACAGGGTGCAACATCCACGGTGCAAGGTGCAACATCCACGCTGCAAGGTGCAACATCCGTCCGAAATGGCGAAACAGTGCCGTACGACTTTTAGAAATGCGTGCATGGATTTGAAACGGAATAGTACCATGGTGCACCACTCTCCAGCGATGGTAAATCGAAGGCCAGCCACGGTATTCCTGTTATACCGTAAAAATCCACGTGTCGAAAAAACGAAGGGTAAAAAACTTACGAGACCCGACTGAGATTCGGGTTGTCCTTTTTGGGCATTAATCTATCCGTTGATGGCTGAAAGCCATCAAAGCCGTAGAACTCATCGAGGCCTTTGTTTTGACAGGTTATGCCTCCCGTAACTCTAAACGAGCCAGAAGTTATGGCCGTCCGAATAATCGATATCTACAGGGTGCAACATCCACGGTGTAAGGTGCAACATCCGTCCGAAATGGCGAAACAGTGCTGTACGACTTTTAGAAATGCGTGCATGGATTTGAAACGGAACAGTACCATGGTACACCACTCTCCAGCGATGGTAAATCGAAGGCCAGCCACGGTAATCATGTTTTACCGTAAAAATCCACGTGTCGAAAAACGAAGGGTAAAAAACTTACGAGACCCTATTGAGATTCGTGTTGTCCTTTTTGGGCATTAATCTATCCGTTGACGGCTGAAAGCTGTCAAAGCCGTAGAACTCATCGAGGCCTTCGTTTTGAAAGATTATGGCTCCCGTAACTCTAAACGAGCCAGAAGTTATGGTCGTCCTATAATCGATATCTACAGGGTGCAACATCCACGGTGCAAGGTGCAACATCCGTCCGAAATGGCGAAATAGTGCCGTACGACTTTTAAAAATGCGTGCATGGATTTGAAACGGATAAGTACCATGGTGCCCCACTCACCAGCGATGGTAAATCGAAGACCAGCCACCGTAATCCTGTTTTACCGTAAAAATCCACGTGTCGAAAAAACGAAGGGTAAAAAACTTACGAGACCCGACTGAGATTCGTGTTGTCCTTTTTGGGCATTAATCTATCCATTGACGGTTGAAAGCCGTCAAAGCCATAGAACTCATCGAGGCCTTCGTTTTGACAGGTTATGGCTCCCGTAACTCTGAACGAGCCAGAAGTTATGGCCGTCCGAATAATCGATATCTACAGGGTGCAACATCCACGGTGCAAGGTGCAACATCCGTCCGAAATGGCGAAACAGTGCCGTACGACTTTTAGAAATGAGTGCATGGATCTGAAACGGAACAATACCATGGTGCACCACTCTCCAGCGATGGTAAATCGAAGACCAGCCACCGTAATCCTGTTTTACCGTAAAAATCCACGTGTCGAAAAAACGAAGGGTAAAAAACTTACGAGACCCGACTGAGATTCGGGTTGTCCTTTTTGGGCATTATTCTATCCGTTGACGGCTGAAAGCTGTCAAAGCCATAGAACTCATCGAGGCCTTCGTTTTGACAGGTTATGGCTCCCGTAACTCTAAACGCGCCAGAAGTTATGGCCGTCCGAATAATCAATATCTACATGGTGCAACATCCACGGTGCAAGGTGCAACATCCGTCCGAAATGGCGAAACAGTGTCGTACGACTTTTAGAAATGCGTGCATGGATTTGAAACGGAACAGTACCATGGTGCACCACTCTCCAGCGATGGTAAATCGAAGGCCAGCCACGGTAATCCTGTTTTACCGTAAAAATCCACGTGTCGAAAAAACGAAGGGTAAAAAACTTACGAGACCCGATTGAGATTCGGGTTGTCCTTTTTGGGCATTAGTCTATCCGTTGACGGCTGAAAGCTGTCAAAGCCGTAGAACTCATCGAGGCCTTCGTTTTGACATGTTATGGCTCCCGTAACTCTAAACGAGCCAGAAGTTATGGCCGTCCGAATAATCGATATCTACATGGTGCAACATCCACGGTGCAAGGTGCAACATCCGTCTGAAATGGCGAAACAGTGCCGTAAGACTTTTAGAAATGCATGCATGAATTTGAAGCGGAACAGTGCCATGGTGCACCACTCTCCAGCAATGGTAAATCGAAGATCAGCCACCGTAATCCTGTTTTACCGTAAAAATCCACGTGTCGAAAAAATGAAGGGTAAAAAACTTACGAGGCCCGATTGAGATTCGGGTTGTCCTTTTTGGGCATTAATCTATCCGTTGACGGCTGAAAGCCGTCAAAGCCGTAGAACTCATCGAGGCCTTCGTTTTGACAGGTTATGTCTCCCGTAACTCTGAACGAGCCAGAAGTTATGGTCGTCCGAATAATCGATATCTACAGGGTGCAACATCCAGGGTGCAAGGTGCAACATCCGTCCGAAATGGCGAAACAGTGTCGTACGACTTTTAGAAATGCGTGCATGGATCTGAAACGGAACAGTACCATGGTGCACCACTCTCCAGCGATGGTAAATCGAAGGCCAGCCACGGTAATCCTGTTTTACCGTAAAAATCCACGTGTCGAAAAAACGAAGGGTAAAAAACTTACGAGACCCGATTGAGATTCGGGTTGTCCTTTTTGGGCATTAATCTATCCGTTGACGGCTGAAAGCAGTCAAAGCCGTAGAACTCATCGAGGCCTTCGTTTTGATAGGTTATGGCTCCCTTAAGTCTAAACGAGCCAGAAGTTATGGCCATCCGAATAATCGATATCTACAGGGTGCAACATCCACGGTGCAAGGTGTAACATCCGTCCGAAATGGCGAAACAGTGCCCTACGACTTTTAGAAATGCGTGCATGGATTTGAAATGGAACAGTACCATGTTGCACCACTCTCCAGCGATGGTAAATCGAAGACCAGCCACCGTAATCCCGTTTTACCGTAAAAATCCACTTGTCGAAAAAACGAAGGGTTAAAAATTTACGAGACCTGATTGAGATTCGGGTTGTCCTTTTTGGGCATTAATCTATCCGTTGACGGCTGAAAGCCGTCAAAGCCGTAGAACTCATCGAGGCCTTCGTTTTGAAAGGTTATGGCTCCGGTAACTCTAAACGAGCCAGAAGTCATGGCCGTCCGAATAATCGATATTTACAGGGTGCAACATCCACGGTGCAAGGTGCAACATCCGTCCGAAATGGTGAAACGGTGCCGTACGACTTTTAGAAATGCGTGAATGGATTTGAAACGGAACAGTACCATGGTGCACCACTCTCCAGCGATGGTAAATCGAAGACCAGCCAAGGTATTCCTGTTTTACCGTAAAAATCCACGTGTCGAAAAAACGAAGGGTAAAAAACTTACGAGATCCGACTGAGATTCAGGTTGTCCTTTTTGGGCATTAATCTATCCGATGACGGCTGAAAGCCGTCAAAGCCGTAGAACTCATCGAGGCCTTCGTTTTGACAGGTTATGGCTCCCGTAACTCTTAACGAGCCAGAAGTTATGGCTGTCCGAATAATCGATATCTACAGGGTGCAACATCCACGGTGCAGGGTGCAACATCCGTCCGAAATGGCGAAACAGTGCCTTACGACTTTTAGAAATGCGTGCATGGATTTGAAGTGGAATAGTACCATGGTGTACCACTCTCCAGCGATGGTAAATCGAAGACCAGCCACCGTAATCCTATTTTACCACAAAAATCCACGTGTCGAAAAAACGAAGGGTAAAAAACTTACGAGACCCGATTGAGATTCGGGTTGTCCTTTTTGGGCATTAATCTATCCGTTGACGGCTGAAAGCCGTCAAAGCCGTAGAACTCATCGAGGCCTTCGTTTTGACAGGTTATGGCTCCCGTAACTCTAAATGAGCCAGAAGTTATGGCCGTCCGAATAATCGATATCTACAGGGTGCAACATCCACGGTGCAAGGTGCAACATCCGTCCGAAATGGCGAAACAGTGCCGTACGACTTTTAGAAATGCGTGCATGGATCTGAAACGGAACAGTACCATGGTCCACCACTCTCCAACGATGGTAAATCGAAGGCCAGCCACGGTAATCCTGTTTTACTGTAAAAATCCACGTGTCGAAAAAACGAAGGGTAAAAAACTTACGAGACCCGAGTGAGATTCGGGTTGTCCTTTTTGGGCATTAATCTATCCGTTGATGGCTGAAAACCGTCAAAGCCGTAGAACTCATCGAGGCCTTCGTTTTGACAGGTTATGACTCCCGTAACTCTAAACGAGCCAGAAGTTATGGCCGTCCGAATAATCAATATCTACATGGTGCAACATCCACGGTGCAAGGTGCAACATCCGTCCGAAATGGCGAAACAGTGTCGTACGACTTTTAGAAATGCGTGCATGGATTTGAAACGGAACAGTACCATGGTGCACCACTCTCCAGCGATGGTAAATCGAAGGCCAGCCACGGTAATCCTGTTTTACCGTAAAAATCCACGTGTCGAAAAAACGAAGGGTAAAAAACTTACGAGACCCGATTGAGATTCGGGTTGTCCTTTTTGGGCATTAGTCTATCCGTTGACGGCTGAAAGCTGTCAAAGCCGTAGAACTCATCGAGGCCTTCGTTTTGACATGTTATGGCTCCCGTAACTCTAAACGAGCCAGAAGTTATGGCCGTCCGAATAATCGATATCTACATGGTGCAACATCCACGGTGCAAGGTGCAACATCCGTCTGAAATGGCGAAACAGTGCCGTAAGACTTTTAGAAATGCATGCATGAATTTGAAGCGGAACAGTGCCATGGTGCACCACTCTCCAGCAATGGTAAATCGAAGATCAGCCACCGTAATCCTGTTTTACCGTAAAAATCCACGTGTCGAAAAAATGAAGGGTAAAAAACTTACGAGGCCCGATTGAGATTCGGGTTGTCCTTTTTGGGCATTAATCTATCCGTTGACGGCTGAAAGCCGTCAAAGCCGTAGAACTCATCGAGGCCTTCGTTTTGACAGGTTATGTCTCCCGTAACTCTGAACGAGCCAGAAGTTATGGTCGTCCGAATAATCGATATCTACAGGGTGCAACATCCAGGGTGCAAGGTGCAACATCCGTCCGAAATGGCGAAACAGTGTCGTACGACTTTTAGAAATGCGTGCATGGATCTGAAACGGAACAGTACCATGGTGCACCACTCTCCAGCGATGGTAAATCGAAGGCCAGCCACGGTAATCCTGTTTTACCGTAAAAATCCACGTGTCGAAAAAACGAAGGGTAAAAAACTTACGAGACCCGATTGAGATTCGGGTTGTCCTTTTTGGGCATTAATCTATCCGTTGACGGCTGAAAGCAGTCAAAGCCGTAGAACTCATCGAGGCCTTCGTTTTGATAGGTTATGGCTCCCTTAAGTCTAAACGAGCCAGAAGTTATGGCCATCCGAATAATCGATATCTACAGGGTGCAACATCCACGGTGCAAGGTGTAACATCCGTCCGAAATGGCGAAACAGTGCCCTACGACTTTTAGAAATGCGTGCATGGATTTGAAATGGAACAGTACCATGTTGCACCACTCTCCAGCGATGGTAAATCGAAGACCAGCCACCGTAATCCCGTTTTACCGTAAAAATCCACTTGTCGAAAAAACGAAGGGTTAAAAATTTACGAGACCTGATTGAGATTCGGGTTGTCCTTTTTGGGCATTAATCTATCCGTTGACGGCTGAAAGCCGTCAAAGCCGTAGAACTCATCGAGGCCTTCGTTTTGAAAGGTTATGGCTCCGGTAACTCTAAACGAGCCAGAAGTCATGGCCGTCCGAATAATCGATATTTACAGGGTGCAACATCCACGGTGCAAGGTGCAACATCCGTCCGAAATGGTGAAACGGTGCCGTACGACTTTTAGAAATGCGTGAATGGATTTGAAACGGAACAGTACCATGGTGCACCACTCTCCAGCGATGGTAAATCGAAGACCAGCCAAGGTATTCCTGTTTTACCGTAAAAATCCACGTGTCGAAAAAACGAAGGGTAAAAAACTTACGAGATCCGACTGAGATTCAGGTTGTCCTTTTTGGGCATTAATCTATCCGATGACGGCTGAAAGCCGTCAAAGCCGTAGAACTCATCGAGGCCTTCGTTTTGACAGGTTATGGCTCCCGTAACTCTTAACGAGCCAGAAGTTATGGCTGTCCGAATAATCGATATCTACAGGGTGCAACATCCACGGTGCAGGGTGCAACATCCGTCCGAAATGGCGAAACAGTGCCTTACGACTTTTAGAAATGCGTGCATGGATTTGAAGTGGAATAGTACCATGGTGTACCACTCTCCAGCGATGGTAAATCGAAGACCAGCCACTGTAATCCTATTTTACCACAAAAATCCACGTGTCGAAAAAACGAAGGGTAAAAAACTTACGAGACCCGATTGAGATTCGGGTTGTCCTTTTTGGGCATTAATCTATCCGTTGACGGCTGAAAGCCGTCAAAGCCGTAGAACTCATCGAGGCCTTCGTTTTGACAGGTTATGGCTCCCGTAACTCTAAATGAGCCAGAAGTTATGGCCGTCCGAATAATCGATATCTACAGGGTGCAACATCCACGGTGCAAGGTGCAACATCCGTCCGAAATGGCGAAACAGTGCCGTACGACTTTTAGAAATGCGTGCATGGATCTGAAACGGAACAGTACCATGGTCCACCACTCTCCAACGATGGTAAATCGAAGGCCAGCCACGGTAATCCTGTTTTACTGTAAAAATCCACGTGTCGAAAAAACGAAGGGTAAAAAACTTACGAGACCCGAGTGAGATTCGGGTTGTCCTTTTTGGGCATTAATCTATCCGTTGATGGCTGAAAACCGTCAAAGCCGTAGAACTCATCGAGGCCTTCGTTTTGACAGGTTATGACTCCCGTAACTCTAAACGAGCCAGAAGTTATGGCCGTCCGAATAATCGATATCTACGGGGTGCAACATCCACGGTGCTAGGTGCAACATCCGTCCGAAATGGCGAAACAGTGCCGTCGACTTTTAGAAATGTGTGCATGGATCTGAAACGGAACAGTACCATGGTGCACCACTCTCCAGCGATGGTAAATCGAAGGCCAGCCATGGTAATCCTGTTTTACCGTAAAAATCCACGTGTCGAAAAAACGAAGGGTAAAAAACTTACGAGGCCCGATTGAGATTCGGGTTGTCCTTTTTGGGCATTAATCTATCCGTTGATGGCTGAAAGCGGTCAAAGCCGTATAACTCATCGAGGCCTTCGTTTTGACAGGTTATGGATCCCGTAACTCTAAACGAGCCAGAAGTTATGGTCGTCCGAATAATCGATATCTACAGGGTGCAACATTCGTCCGAAATGGCGAAACAGTGCCGTAGACTTTTAGATATGCGTTCATAGATTTGAAACGGAACAGTACCATGGTGCACCACTCTCCAGCGATGGCAAATCGAAGGCCAGCCACGGAAATCCTGTTTTACCGTAAAAATCCACGTGTCGAAAAAACGAAGGGTAAAAAACTTACGAGACCTGACTGAGATTCGGGTTGTCCTTTTTGGGCATTAATCTATCCGTTGATGGCTGAAAGCTGTCAAAGCCGTAGAACTCATCGAGGCCTTCGTTTTGACAGGTTGTGGCTCCCGAAACTCTTAACGAGCCAGAAATTATGGCCGTCCGAATAATCGATATCTACAGGGTGCAACATCCACGGTGCAAGGTGCAACATCCGTCCGAAATGGCGAAAAAGTGCCGTACGACTTTTAGAAATGCGTGCATGGATTTGAAACGGAACAGTACCATGGTGTACCACTCTCCAGCGATGGTAAATCGAAGACCAGCCACCGTAATCCCGTTTTACCGTAAAAATCCACGTGTCGAAAAAACGAAGGGTTAAAAACTTACGAGACCCGATTGAGATTTGGGTTGTCCTTTTTGGGCATTAATCTATCCGTTGACGGCTGAAAGCTGTCAAAGCCGTAGAACTCATCGAGGCCTTCGTTTTGACAGGTTGTGGCTCCCGAAACTCTTAACGATCCAGAAATTATGGTCGTCCGAATAATCGATATCTACAGGGTGCAACATCCACGGTGCAAGGTGCAACATCCGTCCGAAATGGCGAAACAGTGCCGTACAACTTTTAGAAATGCGTGCATGGATTTGAAACGGAACAGTACCATGGTGCACCACTCTCCAGCGATGGTAAATCGAAGATCAGCCACTGTAATCCTGTTTTACCGTAAAAATCCACGTGTCGAAAAAATGAAGGGTAAAAAACTTACGAGACCTGACTGAGATTCGGGTTGTCCTTTTTGGGCATTAATCTATCCGTTGATGGCTAAAAGCTGTCAAAGCCGTAGAACTCATCGAGGCCTTCGTTTTGACAGGTTGTGGCTCCCGAAACTCTTAACGAGCCAGAAATTATGGCCGTCCGAATAATCTATATCTACAGGGTGCAACATCCACGGTGCAAGGTGCAACATCCGTCCGAAATGGCGAAACAGTGTCGTACGACTTTTAGAAATGCGCGCATGGATTTGAAACGGAACAGTACCATGGTGTACCACTCTCCAGCGATGGTAAATCGAAGACCAGCCACCGTAATCCCGTTTTACAGTAAAAATCCACGTGTCGAAAAAACGAAGGGTTAAAAACTTACGAGACCCGATTGAGATTTGGGTTGTCCTTTTTGGGCATTAATCTATCCGTTGACGGCTGAAAGCTGTCAAAACCGTAGAACTCATCGAGGCCTTCGTTTTGACAGGTTATGGCTCCCGTAACTCTAAACGAGCCAGAAGTTATGGTCGTCCGAATAATCGATATCTACAGGGTGCAACATCCACGGTACAAGGTGCAACATCCGTCCGAAATGGCGAAACAGTGCCGTACAACTTTTAGAAATGCGTGCATGGATTTGAAACGGAACAGTACCATGGTGCACCACTCTCCAGCGATGGTAAATCGAAGATCAGCCACTGTAATCCTGTTTTACCGTAAAAATCCACGTGTCGAAAAAATGAAGGGTAAAAAACTTACGAGACCCGATTGAGATTCGGGTTGTCCTTTTTGGGCATTAATCTATCCGTTGACGGCTGAAAGCTGTCAAAGCCGTAGAACTCATCGAGGCCTTCGTTTTGACAGGTTATGTCTCCTGTAACTCTGAACGAGCCAGAAGTTATGGTCGTCCGAATAATCGATATCTACAGGGTGCAACATCCATGGTGCAAGGTGCAACATCCGTCCGAAATGGCGAAACAGTGTCGTACGACTTTTAGAAATGCATGCATGGATTTGAAACGGAACAGTACCATGGTGCACCACTCTCCAGCGATGGTAAATCGAAGGCCAGCCACCGTAATCCCGTTTTACCGTAAAAATCCACTTGTCGAAAAAACGAAGGGTTAAAAACTTACGAGACCCGATTGAGATTCGGGTTGTCCTTTTTGGGCATTAATCTATCCGTTGACGGCTAAAAGCCGTCAAAGCCGTAGAACTCATCGAGGCCTTCGTTTTGACAGGTTATGGCTCCCGTAAATCTAAACGAGCCAGAAGTTATGGCCTTTCGAATAATCGATATCTACAGGGTGCAACATCCACGGTGCAAGGTGCAACATCCGTCCAAAGTGGCGAAACAGTGCCGTACGACTTTTAGAAATGCGTGCATTGATTTGAAACGGAACAGTACCATGGTGCACCACTCTCCAGCGATGGTAAATCGAAAACCAGCCACCGTAATCCCGTTTTACCGTAAAAATCCACGTGCCGAAAAAACGAAGGGTTAAAAACTTACGAGACCCGATTGAGATTCGGGTTGTCCTTTTTGGGCATTAATCTATCCGTTGACGGCTGAAAGCTGTCAAAGCCGTAGAACTCATCGAGGCCTTCGTTTTGACAGATTATGGCTCCCGTAACTCTAAACGAGCCAGAAGTTATGGTCGTCCTATAATCGATATCTACAGGGTGCAACATCCACGGTGCAAGGTGCAACATCCGTCCGAAATGGCGAAATAGTGCCGTACGACTTTTAAAAATGCGTGCATGGATTTGAAACGGATAAGTACCATGGTGCCCCACTCACCAGCGATGGTAAATCGAAGACCAGCCACCGTAATCCTGTTTTACCGTAAAAATCCACGTGTCGAAAAAACGAAGGGTAAAAAACTTACGAGACCCGACTGAGATTCGGGTTGTCCTTTTTGGGCATTAATCTATCCGTTGACGGCTGAAAGCCGTCAAAGCCATAGAACTCATCGAGGCCTTCGTTTTGACAGGTTATGGCTCCCGTAACTCTGAACGAGCCAGAAGTTATGGCCGTCCGAATAATCGATATCTACAGGGTGCAACATCCACGGTGCAAGGTGCAACATCCGTCCGAAATGGCGAAACAGTGCCGTACGACTTTTAGAAATGCGTGCATGGATCTGAAACGGAACAATACCATGGTGCACCACTCTCCAGCGATGGTAAATCGAAGACCAGCCACCGTAATCCTGTTTTACCGTAAAAATCCACGTGTCGAAAAAACGAAGGGTAAAAACTTACGAGACCCGACTGAGATTCGGGTTGTCCTTTTTGGGCATTATTCTATTCGTTGACGGCTGAAAGCTGTCAAAGCCATAGAACTCATCGAGGCCTTCGTTTTGACAGGTTATGGCTCCCGTAACTCTAAACGCGCCAGAAGTTATGGCCGTCCGAATAATCAATATCTACATGGTGCAACATCCACGGTGCAAGGTGCAACATCCGTCCGAAATGGCGAAACAGTGTCGTACGACTTTTAGAAATGCGTGCATGGATTTGAAGCGGAACAGTACCATGGTGTACCACTCTCCAGCGATGGTAAATCGAAGACCAGCCACCGTAATCCCGTTTTACCGTAAAAATCCACGTGTCGAAAAAACGAAGGGTTAAAAACTTACGAGACCCGATTGAGATTCGGGTTGTCCTTTTTGGGCATTAGTCTATCCGTTGACGGCTGAAAGCTGTCAAAGCCGTAGAACTCATCGAGGCCTTCGTTTTGACAGGTTGTGGCTCCCGAAACTCTTAACGAGCCAGAAGTTATGGCCGTCCGAATAATCGATATCTACAGGGTGCAACATCCACGGTGCAAGGTGCAACATCCGTCCGAAATGGCGAAACAGTGCCGTACAACTTTTAGAAATGCGTGCATGGATTTGAAACGGAACAGTACCATGGTGCACCACTCTCCAGCGATGGTAAATCGAAGATCAGCCACTGTAATCCTGTTTTACCGTAAAAATCCACGTGTCGAAAAAATGAAGGGTAAAAAACTTACGAGACCTGACTGAGATTCGGGTTGTCCTTTTTGGGCATTAATCTATCCGTTGATGGCTAAAAGCTGTCAAAGCCGTAGAACTCATCGAGGCCTTCGTTTTGACAGGTTGTGGCTCCCGAAACTCTTAACGAGCCAGAAATTATGGCCGTCCGAATAATCTATATCTACAGGGTGCAACATCCACGGTGCAAGGTGCAACATCCGTCCGAAATGGCGAAACAGTGTCGTACGACTTTTAGAAATGCGCGCATGGATTTGAAACGGAACAGTACCATGGTGTACCACTCTCCAGCGATGGTAAATCGAAGACCAGCCACCGTAATCCCGTTTTACCGTAAAAATCCACGTGTCGAAAAAACGAAGGGTAAAAAACTTACGAGACCCGACTGAGATTCGGGTTGTCCTTTTTGGGCATTAATCTATCCGTTGATGGCTGAAAGCCATCAAAGCCGTAGAACTCATCGAGGCCTTTGTTTTGACAGGTTATGCCTCCCGTAACTCTAAACGAGCCAGAAGTTATGGCCGTCCGAATAATCGATATCTACAGGGTGCAACATCCACGGTGTAAGGTGCAACATCCGTCCGAAATGGCGAAACAGTGCTGTACGACTTTTAGAAATGCGTGCATGGATTTGAAACGGAACAGTACCATGGTACACCACTCTCCAGCGATGGTAAATCGAAGGCCAGCCACGGTAATCATGTTTTACCGTAAAAATCCACGTGTCGAAAAACGAAGGGTAAAAAACTTACGAGACCCTATTGAGATTCGTGTTGTCCTTTTTGGGCATTAATCTATCCGTTGACGGCTGAAAGCTGTCAAAGCCGTAGAACTCATCGAGGCCTTCGTTTTGAAAGATTATGGCTCCCGTAACTCTAAACGAGCCAGAAGTTATGGTCGTCCTATAATCGATATCTACAGGGTGCAACATCCACGGTGCAAGGTGCAACATCCGTCCGAAATGGCGAAATAGTGCCGTACGACTTTTAAAAATGCGTGCATGGATTTGAAACGGATAAGTACCATGGTGCCCCACTCACCAGCGATGGTAAATCGAAGACCAGCCACCGTAATCCTGTTTTACCGTAAAAATCCACGTGTCGAAAAAACGAAGGGTAAAAAACTTACGAGACCCGACTGAGATTCGTGTTGTCCTTTTTGGGCATTAATCTATCCATTGACGGTTGAAAGCCGTCAAAGCCATAGAACTCATCGAGGCCTTCGTTTTGACAGGTTATGGCTCCCGTAACTCTGAACGAGCCAGAAGTTATGGCCGTCCGAATAATCGATATCTACAGGGTGCAACATCCACGGTGCAAGGTGCAACATCCGTCCGAAATGGCGAAACAGTGCCGTACGACTTTTAGAAATGCGTGCATGGATCTGAAACGGAACAATACCATGGTGCACCACTCTCCAGCGATGGTAAATCGAAGACCAGCCACCGTAATCCTGTTTTACCGTAAAAATCCACGTGTCGAAAAAACGAAGGGTAAAAAACTTACGAGACCCGACTGAGATTCGGGTTGTCCTTTTCGGGCATTATTCTATCCGTTGACGGCTGAAAGCTGTCAAAGCCATAGAACTCATCGAGGCCTTCGTTTTGACAGGTTATGGCTCCCGTAACTCTAAACGCGCCAGAAGTTATGGCCGTCCGAATAATCAATATCTACATGGTGCAACATCCACGGTGCAAGGTGCAACATCCGTCCGAAATGGCGAAACAGTGTCGTACGACTTTTAGAAATGCGTGCATGGATTTGAAACGGAACAGTACCATGGTGCACCACTCTCCAGCGATGGTAAATCGAAGGCCAGCCACGGTAATCCTGTTTTACCGTAAAAATCCACGTGTCGAAAAAACGAAGGGTAAAAAACTTACGAGACCCGATTGAGATTCGGGTTGTCCTTTTTGGGCATTAGTCTATCCGTTGACGGCTGAAAGCTGTCAAAGCCGTAGAACTCATCGAGGCCTTCGTTTTGACATGTTATGGCTCCCGTAACTCTAAACGAGCCAGAAGTTATGGCCGTCCGAATAATCGATATCTACATGGTGCAACATCCACGGTGCAAGGTGCAACATCCGTCTGAAATGGCGAAACAGTGCCGTAAGACTTTTAGAAATGCATGCATGAATTTGAAGCGGAACAGTGCCATGGTGCACCACTCTCCAGCAATGGTAAATCGAAGATCAGCCACCGTAATCCTGTTTTACCGTAAAAATCCACGTGTCGAAAAAATGAAGGGTAAAAAACTTACGAGGCCCGATTGAGATTCGGGTTGTCCTTTTTGGGCATTAATCTATCCGTTGACGGCTGAAAGCCGTCAAAGCCGTAGAACTCATCGAGGCCTTCGTTTTGACAGGTTATGTCTCCCGTAACTCTGAACGAGCCAGAAGTTATGGTCGTCCGAATAATCGATATCTACAGGGTGCAACATCCAGGGTGCAAGGTGCAACATCCGTCCGAAATGGCGAAACAGTGTCGTACGACTTTTAGAAATGCGTGCATGGATCTGAAACGGAACAGTACCGTGGTGCACCACTCTCCAGCGATGGTAAATCGAAGGCCAGCCACGGTAATCCTGTTTTACCGTAAAAATCCACGTGTCGAAAAAACGAAGGGTAAAAAACTTACGAGACCCGATTGAGATTCGGGTTGTCCTTTTTGGGCATTAATCTATCCGTTGACGGCTGAAAGCAGTCAAAGCCGTAGAACTCATCGAGGCCTTCGTTTTGATAGGTTATGGCTCCCTTAAGTCTAAACGAGCCAGAAGTTATGGCCATCCGAATAATCGATATCTACAGGGTGCAACATCCACGGTGCAAGGTGTAACATCCGTCCGAAATGGCGAAACAGTGCCCTACGACTTTTAGAAATGCGTGCATGGATTTGAAATGGAACAGTACCATGTTGCACCACTCTCCAGCGATGGTAAATCGAAGACCAGCCACCGTAATCCCGTTTTACCGTAAAAATCCACTTGTCGAAAAAACGAAGGGTTAAAAATTTACGAGACCTGATTGAGATTCGGGTTGTCCTTTTTGGGCATTAATCTATCCGTTGACGGCTGAAAGCCGTCAAAGCCGTAGAACTCATCGAGGCCTTCGTTTTGAAAGGTTATGGCTCCGGTAACTCTAAACGAGCCAGAAGTCATGGCCGTCCGAATAATCGATATCTACAGGGTGCAACATCCACGGTGCAAGGTGCAACATCCGTCCGAAATGGTGAAACGGTGCCGTACGACTTTTAGAAATGCGTGAATGGATTTGAAACAGAACAGTACCATGGTGCACCACTCTCCAGCGATGGTAAATCGAAGACCAGCCAAGGTATTCCTGTTTTACCGTAAAAATCCACGTGTCGAAAAAACGAAGGGTAAAAAACTTACGAGATCCGACTGAGATTCAGGTTGTCCTTTTTGGGCATTAATCTATCCGATGACGGCTGAAAGCCGTCAAAGCCGTAGAACTCATCGAGGCCTTCGTTTTGACAGGTTATGGCTCCCGTAACTCTTAACGAGCCAGAAGTTATGGCTGTCCGAATAATCGATATCTACAGGGTGCAACATCCACGGTGCAGGGTGCAACATCCGTCCGAAATGGCGAAACAGTGCCTTACGACTTTTAGAAATGCGTGCATGGATTTGAAGTGGAATAGTACCATGGTGTACCACTCTCCAGCGATGGTAAATCGAAGACCAGCCACCGTAATCCTATTTTACCACAAAAATCCACGTGTCGAAAAAACGAAGGGTAAAAAACTTACGAGACCCGATTGAGATTCGGGTTGTCCTTTTTGGGCATTAATCTATCCGTTGACGGCTGAAAGCCGTCAAAGCCGTAGAACTCATCGAGGCCTTCGTTTTGACAGGTTATGGCTCCCGTAACTCTAAATGAGCCAGAAGTTATGGCCGTCCGAATAATCGATATCTACAGGGTGCAACATCCACGGTGCAAGGTGCAACATCCGTCCGAAATGGCGAAACAGTGCCGTACGACTTTTAGAAATGCGTGCATGGATCTGAAACGGAACAGTACCATGGTCCACCACTCTCCAACGATGGTAAATCGAAGGCCAGCCACGGTAATCCTGTTTTACTGTAAAAATCCACGTGTCGAAAAAACGAAGGGTAAAAAACTTACGAGACCCGAGTGAGATTCGGGTTGTCCTTTTTGGGCATTAATCTATCCGTTGATGGCTGAAAACCGTCAAAGCCGTAGAACTCATCGAGGCCTTCGTTTTGACAGGTTATGACTCCCGTAACTCTAAACGAGCCAGAAGTTATGGCCGTCCGAATAATCGATATCTACGGGGTGCAACATCCACGGTGCTAGGTGCAACATCCGTCCGAAATGGCGAAACAGTGCCGTCGACTTTTAGAAATGTGTGCATGGATCTGAAACGGAACAGTACCATGGTGCACCACTCTCCAGCGATGGTAAATCGAAGGCCAGCCATGGTAATCCTGTTTTACCGTAAAAATCCACGTGTCGAAAAAACGAAGGGTAAAAAACTTACGAGGCCCGATTGAGATTCGGGTTGTCCTTTTTGGGCATTAATCTATCCGTTGATGGCTGAAAGCGGTCAAAGCCGTATAACTCATCGAGGCCTTCGTTTTGACAGGTTATGGCTCCCGTAACTCTAAACGAGCCAGAAGTTATGGTCGTCCGAATAATCGATATCTACAGGGTGCAACATTCGTCCGAAATGGCGAAACAGTGCCGTAGACTTTTAGATATGCGTTCATAGATTTGAAACGGAACAGTACCATGGTGCACCACTCTCCAGCGATGGCAAATCGAAGGCCAGCCACGGAAATCCTGTTTTACCGTAAAAATCCACGTGTCGAAAAAACGAAGGGTAAAAAACTTACGAGACCTGACTGAGATTCGGGTTGTCCTTTTTGGGCATTAATCTATCCGTTGATGGCTGAAAGCTGTCAAAGCCGTAGAACTCATCGAGGCCTTCGTTTTGACAGGTTGTGGCTCCCGAAACTCTTAACGAGCCAGAAATTATGGCCGTCCGAATAATCGATATCTACAGGGTGCAACATCCACGGTGCAAGGTGCAACATCCGTCCGAAATGGCGAAAAAGTGCCGTACGACTTTTAGAAATGCGTGCATGGATTTGAAACGGAACAGTACCATGGTGTACCACTCTCCAGCGATGGTAAATCGAAGACCAGCCACCGTAATCCCGTTTTACCGTAAAAATCCACGTGTCGAAAAAACGAAGGGTTAAAAACTTACGAGACCCGATTGAGATTTGGGTTGTCCTTTTTGGGCATTAATCTATCCGTTGACGGCTGAAAGCTGTCAAAGCCGTAGAACTCATCGAGGCCTTCGTTTTGACAGGTTGTGGCTCCCGAAACTCTTAACGATCCAGAAATTATGGTCGTCCGAATAATCGATATCTACAGGGTGCAACATCCACGGTGCAAGGTGCAACATCCGTCCGAAATGGCGAAACAGTGCCGTACAACTTTTAGAAATGCGTGCATGGATTTGAAACGGAACAGTACCATGGTGCACCACTCTCCAGCGATGGTAAATCGAAGATCAGCCACTGTAATCCTGTTTTACCGTAAAAATCCACGTGTCGAAAAAATGAAGGGTAAAAAACTTACGAGACCTGACTGAGATTCGGGTTGTCCTTTTTGGGCATTAATCTATCCGTTGATGGCTAAAAGCTGTCAAAGCCGTAGAACTCATCGAGGCCTTCGTTTTGACAGGTTGTGGCTCCCGAAACTCTTAACGAGCCAGAAATTATGGCCGTCCGAATAATCTATATCTACAGGGTGCAACATCCACGGTGCAAGGTGCAACATCCGTCCGAAATGGCGAAACAGTGTCGTACGACTTTTAGAAATGCGCGCATGGATTTGAAACGGAACAGTACCATGGTGTACCACTCTCCAGCGATGGTAAATCGAAGACCAGCCACCGTAATCCCGTTTTACCGTAAAAATCCACGTGTCGAAAAAACGAAGGGTTAAAAACTTACGAGACCCGATTGAGATTTGGGTTGTCCTTTTTGGGCATTAATCTATCCGTTGACGGCTGAAAGCTGTCAAAACCGTAGAACTCATCGAGGCCTTCGTTTTGACAGGTTATGGCTCCCGTAACTCTAAACGAGCCAGAAGTTATGGTCGTCCGAATAATCGATATCTACAGGGTGCAACATCCACGGTACAAGGTGCAACATCCGTCCGAAATGGCGAAACAGTGCCGTACAACTTTTAGAAATGCGTTCATGGATTTGAAACGGAACAGTACCATGGTGCACCACTCTCCAGCGATGGTAAATCGAAGATCAGCCACTGTAATCCTGTTTTACCGTAAAAATCCACGTGTCGAAAAAATGAAGGGTAAAAAACTTACGAGACCCGATTGAGATTCGGGTTGTCCTTTTTGGGCATTAATCTATCCGTTGACGGCTGAAAGCTGTCAAAGCCGTAGAACTCATCGAGGCCTTCGTTTTGACAGGTTATGTCTCCTGTAACTCTGAACGAGCCAGAAGTTATGGTCGTCCGAATAATCGATATCTACAGGGTGCAACATCCATGGTGCAAGGTGCAACATCCGTCCGAAATGGCGAAACAGTGTCGTACGACTTTTAGAAATGCATGCATGGATTTGAAACGGAACAGTACCATGGTGCACCACTCTCCAGCGATGGTAAATCGAAGGCCAGCCACCGTAATCCCGTTTTACCGTAAAAATCCACTTGTCGAAAAAACGAAGGGTTAAAAACTTACGAGACCCGATTGAGATTCGGGTTGTCCTTTTTGGGCATTAATCTATCCGTTGACGGCTAAAAGCCGTCAAAGCCGTAGAACTCATCGAGGCCTTCGTTTTGACAGGTTATGGCTCCCGTAAATCTAAACGAGCCAGAAGTTATGGCCTTTCGAATAATCGATATCTACAGGGTGCAACATCCACGGTGAAAGGTGCAACATCCGTCCAAAGTGGCGAAACAGTGCCGTACGACTTTTAGAAATGCGTGCATTGATTTGAAACGGAACAGTACCATGGTGCACCACTCTCCAGCGATGGTAAATCGAAAACCAGCCACCGTAATCCCGTTTTACCGTAAAAATCCACGTGCCGAAAAAACGAAGGGTTAAAAACTTACGAGACCCGATTGAGATTCGGGTTGTCCTTTTTGGGCATTAATCTATCCGTTGACGGCTGAAAGCTGTCAAAGCCGTAGAACTCATCGAGGCCTTCGTTTTGACAGATTATGGCTCCCGTAACTCTAAACGAGCCAGAAGTTATGGTCGTCCTATAATCGATATCTACAGGGTGCAACATCCACGGTGCAAGGTGCAACATCCGTCCGAAATGGCGAAATAGTGCCGTACGACTTTTAAAAATGCGTGCATGGATTTGAAACGGATAAGTACCATGGTGCCCCACTCACCAGCGATGGTAAATCGAAGACCAGCCACCGTAATCCTGTTTTACCGTAAAAATCCACGTGTCGAAAAAACGAAGGGTAAAAAACTTACGAGACCCGACTGAGATTCGGGTTGTCCTTTTTGGGCATTAATCTATCCGTTGACGGCTGAAAGCCGTCAAAGCCATAGAACTCATCGAGGCCTTCGTTTTGACAGGTTATGGCTCCCGTAACTCTGAACGAGCCAGAAGTTATGGCCGTCCGAATAATCGATATCTACAGGGTGCAACATCCACGGTGCAAGGTGCAACATCCGTCCGAAATGGCGAAACAGTGCCGTACGACTTTTAGAAATGCGTGCATGGATCTGAAACGGAACAATACCATGGTGCACCACTCTCCAGCGATGGTAAATCGAAGACCAGCCACCGTAATCCTGTTTTACCGTAAAAATCCACGTGTCGAAAAAACGAAGGGTAAAAAACTTACGAGACCCGACTGAGATTCGGGTTGTCCTTTTTGGGCATTATTCTATCCGTTGACGGCTGAAAGCTGTCAAAGCCATAGAACTCATCGAGGCCTTCGTTTTGACAGGTTATGGCTCCCGTAACTCTAAACGCGCCAGAAGTTATGGCCGTCCGAATAATCAATATCTACATGGTGCAACATCCACGGTGCAAGGTGCAACATCCGTCCGAAATGGCGAAACAGTGTCGTACGACTTTTAGAAATGCGTGCATGGATTTGAAGCGGAACAGTACCATGGTGTACCACTCTCCAGCGATGGTAAATCGAAGACCAGCCACCGTAATCCCGTTTTACCGTAAAAATCCACGTGTCGAAAAAACGAAGGGTTAAAAACTTACGAGACCCGATTGAGATTCGGGTTGTCCTTTTTGGGCATTAGTCTATCCGTTGACGGCTGAAAGCTGTCAAAGCCGTAGAACTCATCGAGGCCTTCGTTTTGACAGGTTGTGGCTCCCGAAACTCTTAACGAGCCAGAAGTTATGGCCGTCCGAATAATCGATATCTACAGGGTGCAACATCCACGGTGCAAGGTGCAACATCCGTCCGAAATGGCGAAACAGTGCCGTACAACTTTTAGAAATGCGTGCATGGATTTGAAACGGAACAGTACCATGGTGCACCACTCTCCAGCGATGGTAAATCGAAGATCAGCCACTGTAATCCTGTTTTACCGTAAAAATCCACGTGTCGAAAAAATGAAGGGTAAAAAACTTACGAGACCTGACTGAGATTCGGGTTGTCCTTTTTGGGCATTAATCTATCCGTTGATGGCTAAAAGCTGTCAAAGCCGTAGAACTCATCGAGGCCTTCGTTTTGACAGGTTGTGGCTCCCGAAACTCTTAACGAGCCAGAAATTATGGCCGTCCGAATAATCTATATCTACAGGGTGCAACATCCACGGTGCAAGGTGCAACATCCGTCCGAAATGGCGAAACAGTGTCGTACGACTTTTAGAAATGCGCGCATGGATTTGAAACGGAACAGTACCATGGTGTACCACTCTCCAGCGATGGTAAATCGAAGACCAGCCACCGTAATCCCGTTTTACCGTAAAAATCCACGTGTCGAAAAAACGAAGGGTTAAAAACTTACGAGACCCGATTGAGATTTGGGTTGTCCTTTTTGGGCATTAATCTATCCGTTGACGGCTGAAAGCTGTCAAAACCGTAGAACTCATCGAGGCCTTCGTTTTGACAGGTTATGGCTCCCGTAACTCTAAACGAGCCAGAAGTTATGGTCGTCCGAATAATCGATATCTACAGGGTGCAACATCCACGGTACAAGGTGCAACGTCCGTCCGAAATGGCGAAACAGTGCCGTACAACTTTTAGAAATGCGTGCATGGATTTGAAACGGAACAGTACCATGGTGCACCACTCTCCAGCGATGGTAAATCGAAGATCAGCCACTGTAATCCTGTTTTACCGTAAAAATCCACGTGTCGAAAAAATGAAGGGTAAAAAACTTACGAGACCCGATTGAGATTCGGGTTGTCCTTTTTGGGCATTAATCTATCCGTTGACGGCTGAAAGCTGTCAAAGCCGTAGAACTCATCGAGGCCTTCGTTTTGACAGGTTATGTCTCCTGTAACTCTGAACGAGCCAGAAGTTATGGTCGTCCGAATAATCGATATCTACAGGGTGCAACATCCATGGTGCAAGGTGCAACATCCGTCCGAAATGGCGAAACAGTGTCGTACGACTTTTAGAAATGCATGCATGGATCTGAAACGGAACAGTACCATGTTGCACCACTCTCCAGCGATGGTAAATCGAAGGCCAGCCACAGTAATCCTGTTTTACCGTAAAAATCCACGTGTCGAAAAAACGAAGGGTAAAAAACTAACGAGACCCGATTGAGATTCGGGATGTCCTTTTTGGGCATTAATCTATCCGTTGACGGCAGAAAGCCATCAATGCCGTACAACTCATCGAGGCCTTCGTTTTGATAGGTTATGGCTCCCGTAACTCTAAACGAGCCAGAAGTTATGGCCATCCGAATAATCGATATCTACAGGGTGCAACATCCACGGTGCAAGGTGTAACATCCGTCCGAAATGGCGAAACAGTGCCCTACGACTTTTAGAAATACGTGCATGGATTTGAAACGGAATAGTACCATGGTGCACCACTCTCCAGCGATGGTAAATCGAAGACCAGCCACCGTAATCCCGTTTTACCGTAAAAATCCACTTGTCGAAAAAACGAAGGGTTAAAAACTTACGAGACCCGATTGAGATTCGGGTTGTCCTTTTTGGGCATTAATCTATCCGTTGACGGCTAAAAGCCGTCAAAGCCGTAGAACTCATCGAGGCCTTCGTTTTGACAGGTTATGGCTCCCGTAAATCTAAACGAGCCAGAAGTTATGGCCTTTCGAATAATCGATATCTACAGGGTGCAACATCCACGGTGCAAGGTGCAACATCCGTCCAAAGTGGCGAAACAGTGCCGTACGACTTTTAGAAATGCGTGCATTGATTTGAAACGGAACAGTACCATGGTGCACCACTCTCCAGCGATGGTAAATCGAAAACCAGCCACCGTAATCCCGTTTTACCGTAAAAATCCACGTGCCGAAAAAACGAAGGGTTAAAAACTTACGAGACCCGATTGAGATTCGGGTTGTCCTTTTTGGGCATTAATCTATCCGTTGACGGCTGAAAGCTGTCAAAGCCGTAGAACTCATCGAGACCTTCGTTTTGACAGGTTATGGCTCCCGTAACTCTAAACGAGCCAGAAGTTATGGTCGTTCGAATAATCGATATCTACAAGGTGCAACATCCACGGTGCAAGGTGCAACATCCGTCCGAAATGGCAAAACATTGTCGTACGACTTTTAGAAATGCGTGCATGGATTTGAAATGGAAAAGTACCATGGTGCACCACTCCCCAGCGATGGTAAATCGAAGACCAGCCACCGTAATCCTGTTTTACCGTAAAAATCCACGTGTCGAAAAAACGAAGGGTAAAAAACTTACGAGACCCGACTGAGATTCGGGTTGTCCTTTTTGGGCATTAATCTATCTGTTGACGGCTGAAAGCCGTCAAAGCCGTAGAACTCATCGAGGCCTTCGTTTTGACAGGTTATGGCTCCCGTAACTCTAAACGAGCAAAAGTTTTGGCCGTCCGAATAATCGATATCTACAGGGTGCAACATCCACGGTGCAAGGTGCAATATCCGTCCAAAATGGCGAAACAGTGCCGTACGAATTTTAGAAATGCGTGCATGGATTTGAAACGGAACAGTACCATGGTGCACCACTCTCCAGCGATGGTAAATCGAAGGCCAGCCACGGTAATCCTGTTTTACCGTAAAAATCCACGTGTCAAAAAAACGAAGGGTAAAAAACTTACGACACCCGATTGAGATTCGGGTTGTCCTTTTTGGGCACTAGTCTATCCGTTGACGGCTGAAAGCTGTCAAAGCCGTAGAACTCATCGAGGCCTTCGTTTTAACAGGTTATGGCTCCGGTAACTCTGAACGAGCCAGAAGTTATGGCCGTCCGAATAATCGATATCTACAGGGTGCAACATCCACGGTGCAAGGTGCAACATCCGTCCGAAATGGCGAAACAGTGCCTTACTACTTTTAGAAATGCGTGCATGGATTTGAAACGGAACAGTACCTTGGTGCTCCACTCTCCAGCGATGGTAAATCGAAGGCCAGCCACGGTAATCCTGTTTTACCGTAAAAATCCACGTGTCGAAAAAACGAAGGGTAAAAGCCTTACGAGACCCGATTGAGATTCGGGTTGTCCTTTTTAGGCATTAATCTATCCGTTGACGGCTGAAAGCGGTCAAAGCCGTAGAACTCATCGAGGCCTTCGTTTTGACAGGTTATGGCTCCCGTAACTCTAAACGAGCCAGAAGTTATGGCCGTCCGAATAATCGATATCTACAGGGTGCAACATCCACGGCGCAAGGTGCAACATCCTCCCGAAATGGCGAAACAGTGCCGTACGACTTTTAGAAATGGGTGCATGGATTTGAAACGGAACAGTACCATAGTGCACCACTCTCCAGCGATGGTAAATCGAAGACCAGCCACAGTAATCCCGTTTTACCGTAAAAATCCATGTGTCGAAAAAACGAAGGGTTAAAAACTTACGAGACCCGATTGAGATTCGGGTTGTCCTTTTTGGGCATTAGTCTATCCGTTGACGGCTGAAAGCTGTCAAAGCCGTAGAACTCATCGAGGCCTTCGTTTTGACAGGTTATGGCTCCCGTAACTCTAAACGAGCCAGAAGTTATTGTCCTCCGAATAATCGATATCTACAGGGTGCAACGTCCACGGTGCAAGGTGCAACATCCATCCGAAATGGCGAAACAGTGCCGTACGACTTTAAGAAATGCGTGCATGGATTTGAAACGGAATAGTACCATGGTGCACCACTCTCCAGCGTTGGTAAATCGAAGACCAGCCACCGTAATCCTGTTTTACCGTAAAAATCCACGTGTCGAAAAAACGAAGGGTAAAAAACTTACGAGACCCGACTGAGATTCGGGTTGTCCTTTTTGGGCATTAATCTATCCGTTGACGGCTGAAAGCTGTCAAAGCCGTAGAACTCATCGAGGCCTTCGTTTTGTCAGTTTATGGCTCCCGTAACTCTAAAAGAGCCAGAAGTTATGGCCGTCCGAATAATCAATATCTACTGGGTGCAACATCCACGGTGCAAGGTGCAACATCCGTCCGAAATGGCGAAACAGTGCCGTACGACTTTTAGAAATGGGTGCATGGATTTGAAACGGAACAGTACCATGGTGCACCACTCTCCAGCGATGGTAAATTAAAGGCCAGCCACGGTAATCCTGTTTTACCATAAAAATCCACGTGTCGAAAAAACGAAGGGTAAAAAACTTACGAGACCCGATTGAGATTCGGGTTATCCTTTTTGGGCATTAATCTATCCGTTGACGGCTGAAAGCTATCAAAGCCGTAGAACTCATCGAGGCCTTCGTTTTGACAGGTTATGGCTCCCGTAACTCTAAACGAGCCAGAAGTTATGGTCGTCCGTATAATCGATATCTATAGGGTGCAACATCCACGATGCAAGGTGCAACATCCGTCCGAAATGGCGAAACAGTGCCGTATGACTTTTAGAAATGCGTGCATGGATTTGAAACGGAACAGTACCATGGTGCGCCACTCTCCAGCAATGGTAAATCGAAGACCGGCCACCGTAATCCTGTTTTACCCTAAAAATCCACGTGTCAAAAAAACGAAGGGTAAAAAACTTACGAGACACGATTGAGATTAGGGTTGTCCTTTTTGGGCATTGGTCTATCCGTTGACGGCTGAAAGCGGTCAAAGCCATAGAACTCATCGAGGCCTTCGTTTTGACAGGTTATGGCTCCCGTAACTCTAAACGAGCCAGAAGTTATGGTCGTCCGTATAATCGATATATACAGGGTGCAACATCCACGGTGCAAGGTGCAACATTCGTCGGAAATGGCGAAACAGTGCCGTACGAATTTTAGAAATGCGTGCATGGATTTGAAGCGGAACAGTACCATGGTGCACCACTCTCCAGCGATGGTAAATCGAAGGCCAGCCACGGTAATCCTGTTTTACCGTAAAAATCCACGTGTCGAAAAAACGAAGGGTAAAAAACTTATGAGACCCGATTGAGATTCGGGTTGTCCTTTTTGGGCATTGATCTATCCGTTGATGGCTGAAAGCCGTCAAAGCCGTAGAACTCATCGAGGCCTTCGTTTTGATAGGTTATGGCTCCCGTAACTCTAAACGAGCCAGAAGTTATGGCCATCCGAATAATCGATATCTACAGGGCGCAACATCCACGGTGCAAGTGCAACATCCGTCCGAAATGGCGAAACAGTGCCGTACGACTTTTAGAATGCGTGCATGGATTTGAAACGGAACAGTACCATGGTGCACCACTCTCTAGCGATGGTAAGTCGAAGGCCAGCCACGGTAATCCTGTTTTACCGTAAAAATCCACGTGTCGAAAAAACGAAGGGTAAAAACTTACGAGACACGATTGAGATTCGGGTTGTCCTTTTTGGGCATTAATCTATCCGTTGACGGCTGAAAGCGGTCAAAGCCGTAGAACTCATCGAGGCCTTCGTTTTGACAGGTTATGGCTCCCGTAACTCTAAACGAGCCAGAAGTTATGGTCGTCCGAATAATCGATATCTACAGGGTGCAACATCCACGGTGCAAGGTGCAACATCCGTCCGAAATGGCGAAACAGTGCCGTACGACTTTTAGAAATGCGTGCATGGATTTGAAATGGAACAGTACCATGGTGCACCACTCTCCAGCGATGGTAAATCGAAGACCAGCCACCGTAATCCGGTTTTACCGTAAAAATCCACGTGTCGAAAAAACGAAGGGTTAAAAACTTACGAGACCCGATTGGGATTCGGGTTGTCCTTTTTGGGCATTAATCTATCCGTTGACGGCTGAAAGATGTCAAAGCCGTAGAACTCATCGAGGCCTTCGTTTTGATAAGTTATGGCTCCCGTAAATCTAAACGAGCGAGAAGTTATGGTCGTCCGAATAATCGATATCTACATGGTGCAACATCCACGGTGCAAGGTGCAACATCCGTCCGAAATGGCGAAACATTGCCGTACGACTTTTAGAAATGCGTGCGTGGATTTGAAACGAAACAGTACCATGGTTCATCACTCTCCAACGATAGTAAATCGAAGACCAGCCACCGTAATCCTATTTTACCGTAAAAATCCACGTGTCGAAAAAACGAAGGGTAAAAAACTTACGAGACCTGACTGAGATTCGGGTTGTCCTTTTTGGGCATTAATCTATCCGTTGACGGCTGAAAGCTGTCAAAGCCGTAGAACTCATCGAGGCCTTCGTTTTGACAGGTTATGGCTCCCGTAACTCTAAACGAGCCAGAAGTTATGGCCGTTCGAATAATCGATATCTACAGGGTGCAACATCCACGGTGCAAGGTGCAACATCCGTCCGAAATGGCGAAACAGTGCCGTACGACTTTTAGAAATGCGTGCACGGATTTGAAATGGAACATTACCATGGTGCACCACTCTCCAGCGATGGTAAATCGTAGGCCAGCCACGGTAATCCTGTTTTACCGTAAAAATCCACGTGTCGAAAAAACGAAGGGTAAAAAACTTACGAGACCCGATAGAGATTCGGGTTGTCCTTTTTGGGCACTAGTCTATCCGTTGATGGCTGAAAGCTGTCAAAGCCGTAGAACTCATCGAGGCCTTCGTTTTGACAGGTTATGGCTCCGGTAACTCTGAACGAGCCAGAAGTTATGGCCGTCCGAATAATCGATATCTACAGGGTGCAACATCCACGGTGCAAGGTGCAACATCCGTCCGAAATGGCGAAACAGTGCCGTACGACTTTTAGAAATGCGTGCATGGATATGAAACGGAACAGTACCATGGTGCTCCACTCTCCAGCGATGGTAAATCGAAGGCCAGCCACGTTAATCCTGTTTTACCGTAAAAATCCACGTGTCGAAAAAACGAAGGGTAAAAAATTACGAGACCCGATCGAGATTCGGGTTGTCCTTTTTGGGCATTAATCTATCCGTTGATGGCTGAAAGCTGTCAAAGCCGTAGAACTCATCGAGGCCTTCGTTTTGACAGGTTATGGCTCCCGTAACTCTAAACGAGCCAAAAGTTATGGCCGTCCGAATAATCGAAATCTACAGGGTGCAACATCCACGGTGTAAGGTGCAACATCCGTCCGAAATGGCGAAACAGTGCCGTACGACTTTTAGAAATGCGTGCATGGATTTGAAACAGAACAGTACCATGGTACACCACACTCCAGCGATGGTAAATCGAAGGCCAGCCACGGTAACCCTGTTTTACCGTAAAAATCCACGTGTCGAAAAAACGAAGGGTAAAAAACTTACGAGACCCGATTGATATTCGGGTTGTCCTTTTTGGGCATTAGTCCATCCATTGACGGCTGAAAGCTATCAAAGTCGTAGAACTCATCGAGGCCTTCGTTTTGACAGGTTATGGCTCCCGTAACTCTAAACGAGCCAGAAGTTATGGCCGTCCGAATAATCGATATCTACAGGGTGCAACATCCACGGTGCAAGGTGCAACATCCGTCTGAAATGGCGAAACGGTGCCGTACGACTTATAGAAATGCATGCATGGATTTGAAGCGGAACAGTACCATGGTGCACCACTCTCCAGCGATGGTAAATCGAAGACCAGCCACCGTAATCCTGTATTACCGTAAAAATCCACGTGTCGAAAAAACGAAGGGTAAAAAACTTACGAGACCCGATTGAGATTCGGGTTGTCCTTTTCGGGCATTAATCTATCCGTTGACGGCTGAAAGATGTCAAAGCCGTAGGCCTCATCGAGGCCTTCGTTTTGACAGGTTATGGCTCCCGTAACTCTAAACGAGCCAGAAGTTATGGTCGTCCGTATAATCGATATCTATAGTGTGCAACATCCACGGTGCAAGGTGCAACATCCGTCCGAAATGGCGAAACAGTGCCGTATGACTTTTAGAAATGCGTGCATGGATTTGAAACGGAACAGTACCATGGTGCACCACTCTCCAGCGATGGTAAATCGAAGACCAGCCACCGTAATCCTGTTTTACCCTAAAAATCAACGTGTCGAAAAAACGAAGGGTAAAAAACTTATGAGACCCGATTGAGATTGGGGTTGTCCTTTTTGGGCATTGATCTATACGTCGACGGCTGAAAGCTGTCAAAGTCGTAGAACTCATCGAGGCCTTCGTTTTGACAGGTTATGGCTCCCGTAACTCTAAACGAGCCAGAAGTTATGGCCTCCGTATAATCGATATGTACAGGGTGCAAAATCCACGGTGCAAGGTGCAACATCCGTCTGAAATGGCAAAACAGTGCCGTACAAATTTTAGAAATGCGTGCATGGATTTGAAGCAGAACAGTACCATGGTGCACCACTCTCCAGCGATGGTAAATCGAAGACTAGCCACCGTAATCCTGTTTTACCATAAAAATCCACGTGTCGAAAAAATGATGGGTAAAAAACTTACGAGACCCGATTGAGATTCGGGTTGTCCTTTTTGGGCATTAATCTATCCGTTGACGGCTGAAAGCTGTCAAAGCCGTAGAATTCATCGAGGCCTTCGTTTTGACAGGTTATGGCTCCCGTAACTCTAAACGAGCCAAAAGTTATGGTCGTCCGAATAATCGATATCTACAGGGTGCAACATCCATGGTGCAAGGTGCAACATCCGTCCGAAATGGCAAAACTGTGCCGTACAACTTTTAGAAAAGCGTGCATGGATTTGAAACGGAACAGTACCATGGTGCACCACTCTCCAGCAATGGTAAATCGAAGGCCAGCTGTTTGCGCAAAAAATGGGCAAACACCTCCAAGTCGTGTGATTTAGTTGATTTTATGTGATTCTTAATGATTTAGATAAGTAATGTAAATATGAAAAAAGCAGGGGCTGAAATGTAAAAGACACGCAGATTTATAGTGGTTCGGCCAGAACGTGCCTACGTCCACTTTATATGATATTATCTTCTTTGTTTCAGATTACAAGTACAATGCTTTGTGTACAAGTATACGAAAGTAGTTTGAAAGTTCCTTCCGTGCTTGAGCTCTCAAACTTGTCTGCAATTGTCGTACCCCTGCCCCTCTATTTATAGAGTGAGGCAGGGGGCAGGGGTCTTGGATGTATATAGCTGCTGGTGGGCCTGGGCTGAAGCAATCTGGCCTGGCAGCGTTCTGGTTCGGCGAAGCCTTGGTTCGCCCGTGCTTGGAGTGTAGTGGACCGGTGGAGCTTTGATTCGGTGGTAGAGGCCGGTCCGGTGATGGGTGATGTCTTGGTCCGGTTGCGGCCTTGGTCCGGTGGAAAGGGATGGTCTGGTATTAGTAGGGAGAGATGTTGGTTCGGCATATGGTGGTTCGGTTGTGGCTTGGGAGTTGGTTCGGCTAGGAGTGGGGAAAAGGTTGGTTCGGTGAAGGAGGTCGGTCCGGTGTGGTATGGACCGGTAGTCTGTTGGTTTGGTGGAGTAAGTTGGTCCGGTGGTGGTTTCGACCGGTGGTGAAGTGCTGACCGGATGAAGCTCGACCGGATGAACTTGTGCCTGTATTGCCGACCGAACATCTACTTGGAATACCGAATGGACACATGCTTGTATGGAGCCTTGTGTTCACCAAATGAAGAGGAGGTTGCGAACCCGGTTGAAATGACATTTCTGGGTCTCGAGATCTCCTGGGTGAGAATTCGCCCAACATTTGCCCCCCAAAGTGGGGCACGTGCTTGCATGTGTCGCGCTTTGTTTCCCTGTGGTAGAAAGACTTATTTTGTAATGCCATGGGCTGGATGTATGTATTCTGTTGATGTCCTGCAAAGGAATTTACAGTTTTAGTGTGATTTCAAATAACGATCGCTCGGGATCGAAATTTTTGAGATAGAGCGAATCGTGCCGTTCGAGGCGAGAGAGTGTGCCCCGAGGGGGTTTAGCATTATCGATGCCAGGTTCACGTTAGAGTGGATCCCTGGATCGTTTATCCAGGTGGTTTATCGCCAGCTCAGAGCATGCCTAGGGATCGTTCGCGACCCCGTACATGTGTAAGTAGCTTAGCCATTTCATAACTATCAGAATCAAATATCCATTTAACCGATGAGCTTAAAAAAGGATGTCAAAGTGCAAATTCTCACGACGATAGGGTTAATAGCCATTCAGAGCGTGCCTATGGACCGTTCGTGGTCGCGTACACGTGTAAATGATTAACCCACGTTGGTGGGAGATTTACGACTCATTCATTGTTATCATATTCTCTACTTTATTAGTAGGTCCTAGAGTTCGGTACTTATCTGATTGAGGCGCTCCGCGTGCCCCCTGCTTCTGACTTTCGCTGGTGGAGACAACGTCATTCGGTGTTTGGTTGGTCCGGATGGATGTTTTCATTCGGCATATGGGTGGTCCGGTATGCCGAACCATCTGGTCCGGTGGTGCTCCTCCAGTCTATATATAGGGGCTATACCCCCTTAGGTTTTCTTCACCGAATCAGAGAGAGCCGAATCAATTCATAGCCGAACCAACTCTTTGCCGAACCAAGCTTTTGCCGAATCAGGTATATCCCCTTTCGCCGAATGAACTTGATAACCGAATGTGCTAATGCCGAATACGTACGAAGGTCCTCGTTTTACCGAATGGGCCTTAGGCCTTAGTGCCGAATGGATGTATACCGAATGACTCTTAGTGCCGAATGTCATGTATACCAAATGACTCTTAGTGCCGAATGAACCTATTATCTCCCTGCCGAATGAACTCACTTGCACTGCCGAATGAACTTGATATTTTAGCAGGATTCCGGACTTATGCATTCTTTTTTGCTTACATCTCTGTATTCTTTGTTCTAACAACCTGTCCTTTTACTTTTGTGTATGCAGATAAATGTCTCGCAAGGCGGAAACACGATCAGACAGACGGAAATCCAAGGATGGAGGCGAGCCTTCCTCCGTGCCCCCAGCCCAATCGGGGTCCGGGGAGCATGGAACTGCCTCGAGATCGCTGGTGGAGGGGTATGGACCCCAGGAGCTCCTGGTCTCCCCTCCCGACTGCTTCCCTAGTTCTCTAAAGGAGGAGCAACTTGATGCTATATCCCGTTCTTTCGGGATAGATAGGGCGCTTATGTTGCTTCCGGGAGTCGGGGTGATGACATACAACCCTCCCGAAGGGTATTTCGCCTAAAGCCGGTACCATTGCATGTGCGGGGCCATTCCCCCTATCAACGCCTGGGTTGTTAGCTTCCTTACATATCTAAAGGTGGCGCCTTTCCAGCTTCAGCCCAACTCGTATGCCATCTTGGTGTGCTTATATTCTATCTTCCAGAAGAGGCACGGGCGCTCTCCATCCAACCGGGAAATCCGGTATCTATATAATCTGAGGGGCTATAGGAAGGGGTCCCCCTACATTAGCTTAGAGTCGGCCGTCTCCTTCAAGCCGGTCCTGGACCTGTACTCAAAGTACAGGATGTTCAAGAAGGAGTGGTTCTTTGTGAGGGACGATTCTGTCTCCATTCGTCGCTTCACTTCCGGATGTAAGTTAACTCTTTATTCGTAATTCCTGTCTTGATTGCAATTCCTTTCCTTATGCGCTTCTGTTTTTTGTCAGCGACAGGTGGTTTTGCGGTGGTGGAGAGCGATCGCCTAGTCCATATGGCTGCAGAAGTTAAGGCTATCTCCGAGAGGGACAGGTCAGCCGCCTATCTGATCAGGAATGCTACCCTCCTGGAGTACAGTTTGATCCTGCCGCACCAGTCCGTGGTTAAGCAGAGGGTCACGGCCGAGGAGAAGGCTGCCAAAGTTACGGAGGGGGTCACGGTGAAGAGTGGCAAGAGAAAACCCTTCGCACAGCATCCCGTCGCGGGGGGCAAGAAGCTTAAAGAATCGGAGGGTCCCTCTCCTAGTACTTGCCCGATTATTCAGGAGGAGGAAGGTGTGGAAGAGGGCGAAGGAGACGATGTGGGAGGAGAGTCAGAAGGCGGAGGAGATGGCGATGGAGATGGTGATGGTGATGCTGGTGCCTTAACCTCTGGGAAAGATTCTGAACTGGATGAGGCCCTCCGTCAGGCCTTCGGGGAATCGGAGGAAGAATCGGAAGTGGAAAAGGCAAAGGAGGCGGGCAAGGCTGTGGCTGGTGCCGATCCATCCCCTAAAGGCTCCTCAGCTAGGGTAACTTCGGCGGTGCAAGGTGAACTTTTGTCCTCTGTCGATTCCATTTTCGATAAGGACTTAGAAATATTTTATGGTTCACTTCCGTCCTGGAATGAGATTCAGGACTTATTGCAGTACCCCACTCCTCCGCAGGGTTTGTATAATAGACGTACCTTCACACTTTTCTTTCTTTTTACTTAACATGTTTCCTGAATTGGGGACCATCGTACGTTCGTAACACTTGTTCTTTATTTCAGGGGCAGGCCAGGTGGTTACAACATCAGACGTTCGACACTGCCTCGAACAATTCAAGTTGATGAGAGCTTCTGCGAAGCCTCCCACTGGTCGTACTGGGGACGTGGTCAAATACCGTCCTCTTCTTGGGGTCATCGAAGAGGGCATTCAGAAAAAGAAGAGGAGTCGTTCTTTATTTGAGCCTTCCTCTGGTCCGCAGCTTCCTGTTCAGGCTCCTCGTGATGCCACGGAGGAGAGTACGGAGTTTATCCCCCCTCCACCTCCTTCCAAGAATCCTACAGTTATCCGCATAAGGCGTCCTGACGTGCCCCGTGACCCCTTTGTCGGTCATCCTGATTTAGATCCAAGCTATCGGGATATTTCATTTGAAGAGGCCACGGGTGAACACCTCCTTCCCCACAACCCCATGGTACGAGTGTTAGACGAGGCTAAGTCTCTAGATCTTGATCTGCTTACCACTCGGGTAGTTACCATGGGAGACGAGGCCAAGGCTAATATTGATCGGGTGGCCGAGGAAACCAAGAAGTTAATGAAGTATCATGCTCAATTGGTTAAGGACCGGGAGGAGATTGGAAGTGCTAATATTCGGTTGCGGCTGAAGGTTGCTGATCAGGCCGAACAGCTTGCCGGTCAAGCTGTTCAGATTTCTCGGCACGAGGAAGCCTCCAGGCGTCTGAAAGAGACCATGGAAAAGGCAAGTAGGGCGGAATTACGGAAGATGGAGGTCGCCTGTAAGGAGCGGATCGACATGGCCATTGCGACAGTGGATGAGGTTCGGAATGCGGATCTCGAGCAGGTAGAGGAGTTGTCTGGGAGGCTTGAGGCCGCGGAGGTGGCTCAAGTTAAGTTAAAGGAGGAGATGGAGGAGATGAGGAGGTCTCTCCAGGCTGACTGCTCGAGATACCGATCAGAGAGGGATGCCGCTGTCCCCAAGTTGCAGGCTTCCGAGGCCAGGGTGAGGGAGTTCGAGGAGAATGAGGGAATGATGGACGAGATGCTGCAGGACATGTACTTCCGCACTTGGAAGGAGGGCAGCTTGTCTTGGATGGATGACTATCCCCGGGTCATGGCCAAGATATATCTCCGGGCTTTAGAGGAGGCCGGGGTCGATGCGGGTAAGGAAGGTGGAGTGGCTTTTAGTCTGGATGTGGTCACTGCTCAGTTCTCGAAAGAGGAGCAAGTGGCGGTGAAGGAGGGGATGCGGTTGCTCGCCGCGGAGGAAGCGGGTGTGCAACTGGAGGATGAGGATCAAGCGGCGGACGCTGGTGAGTTATTCTTCACTTTTCCTTTTCTTTCTGGGTTTCCATGACTTGATCGTTTATCGTTTGTTTAATGGATTCCTTTTCTGAATTGGACAGGTGGAACTTCCGATCAACATGCTGGGGGTTCCGGCCCTGCGGCCAAATAGGCTTGGGAAGTTGGTGATGGAGTGTGGACGCAGCTGGTTACTCGTCCGGATTCGGCCGCTTTTTATTTCTTTTTTTACTGTTGTTTACGTTAGTCCAAAACATTGATGTGACTGTAATAATATTATTTGCAGAGAATAACTTGGTGTGATTTCATAATATAAGTTGATTTTGTTATGTTTAAACGTTGTTGTCATTTTGATGTGCTGCGTGAGGAGTATAACCATGTATATGCCTGTGATTTTAGTTGTGTTTGATGTTAAGCCTTTGCTTGAAGTATAATTTCATGTTTTGCAATGTTGGTGTGACATATGAATAAGCTATAGTTATGCATCTATGTACAAGAGAAGAGAGTACCGCCCTTCATGTTTTACTTGCAGGCAGTAGTTTTGAGCATCTTGTGTAACTGATCATGAATATATCCGAGTACCTTGCCACCCAGTACGTGGGCTTAGATTCTCATGAGTGAATGCTCCCTGTTCGGTTTCCTGTACTTTAGAGTTTGTTATGCAGGATAGGGGAAAAGTATTTAAATGAAATGGAAATATAGAAAAAGTAAAACTTCCAGTCACGGAAGGCCGTCGATGTGCTTAAGTTCGTGGCAAACGGATTTTGTAGTCACTTTCCCTAGCTGTGGGTCTTGGAGACATTTGTCACCCATCTTACGCCTCCGCGGGGAGTTTTCTTTTTTACCACAGCCGCACTTAAGACACATCGGAGCCGAGATCGCGCACGGTAACTACCCGAACCATTATGGCCCGTAATCGTGGGTATTATTCGATTTACCGTGGCCGGCTAGCGTGGGTGCCGTTGGCCGTGAACTACCCCTGGCTGGCCACACCTTATGTTAGGGCTTAAAGTAGGTTCACAGTTGCCGGCGAGCCGAACGCCGTAATGAGCTGCCATCGGCTATAGTCGGCCTTTATGATGACTTATAATCGGCTCATTACAGTTGGCTTTGAGGGCAGGCGCGAGCAATGAGTTAACCCGCAGCAGAGGGATGCTGGAGCAAAAGAGTCTCATTGGCGAGTGCATAGAATCGTAGCGTACCTGTTAGGCCTTGTCCAGATGAGGCCGTGGTGCGTCTTGAGTGGAGATGCCATAAGATTTTGTTCAACAGAAAAGGATAAAGCTTAACAAGCAGCCAAGATATAAAGGAACGAGTTAAAAAGAGACAAGATTTTTTAAAGTGGTTCGGCATGAAAATGCCTACGTCCACTGATTCTCTTTGTTAATTCACTTCATATGGGCAGTACAAGTTAAGAAAAGTATCGACGGAGGTGTCGGATGTTCCATGCCCTCTGGAACACCTCTCCGTCCACTGTTGACAAAATATAAGCTCCGTTGTGCAGGTCTTTATGAATTACATATGGTCCATCCCAGATGGGGTCCAGTGCCCCGGGGCGCGGAAAGATTCGCCTGAGGACAAGATCTCCTTCTTGTAAGATGCGATGTTTGACTTTGGAGTTGTATAGTGCTGCCACCTTTTGTTTGTGAGCTGCTGCTTTGAGAGCTGCATCGTTTCTCCTTTCCTCAATCAGATCCAAAGACATGAGGAGGAGTTCTTCGTTTTCTTCTGGATTGTAGTGGATCCTACGATGGGAAGGAACAATAGTCTCAGCAGGGAGCCTTGCCTCCGATCCGTATGCCAAAGAGAAAGGAGTATGTACCGTTGATGTTCTGAAAGATGTGCGGTAGGCCCAAAGTGCCGTAGGAAGTTCGTCCACCCAAGCGCCTTTTGACTTTTCGAGTTTCTTCTTGATTAGGGTTTTGAGAATTTTGTTGACAGCTTCGACTTGTCCGTTTGCCTGAGGATAAGCTACCGATGAGAAGCTTTTATGAATTCCATGCTCTTGGCACCAGTCGGCGAATTCTTCGCTGTCAAATTTGAGTTCGTTGTCTGATATGATCTTGAGTGGTAATCCGTACCTGCACAGAATATTTTTGATCAAGAAGTTGATAACTTTTGCAGAAGATATTTTATTTAGGGGTTCCGCTTCCACCCATTTGGTGAAATAATCGACTGCCACTATAGCATGTTTGGCCCCGCCCCTGCCCGTTGGCAGTTCGCCAATTAAATCAATTCCCCATACAGCAAAGGGCCAAGGGCTGGTCATTTGAGTAATCTCATTTGTGGGTAGTCGAGGAATCTTGGCAAATTTCTGACATCTGTCGCATCTCTTGACGAAGTCTAAGGAGTCTTTGTTTAGTGTGGGCCAGTAATATCCATATCGGAGTATCTTTTTTGCTAGAGTCTGCTCTCCAGTGTGATCTCCGCAACTTCCTTGATGGATGTTGTATAAGATTTCCTTGGCTTCCCTTCCAGCGACGCATCTGAATAAGGGGCTAGAGAAGCCACGCCGATAGAGGATGCCTTCTTGTATTGTGTAGTGGGGAGCTTTCCTCAAAATTCTCCTGACTTCATCACGTTTGTCTGGTAGTGTGCCGTCCTGCAAATATCTCTGGATAGGAGTCATCCAAGTTGTTTCTTCAATTGTAGTTATCAGATTCACTTGTTCAAAACTTGGGGCTAGTTGCCTTAAGATGGCTAGTGCTCCGGAAATGGTGCTATTCTTCATACTAGCTTGCTTTGCTAGTTCATCGGCCTCTTGGTTATCTTCTCGAGGAATGTGTTTGATTAGATAATGGTCCATTTGGTCGAGCAGCAGTTTGGTTTTCTTTAGGTATGCTGTGAGTCTTTCTCCTCGTGTTTGGAATTCTCCTAGTACTTGGTTTACGATAAGTTGAGAATCACTATGAAGACATAAAGAATTGACTCCAATTTCTAAGGCAAGCTCCAATCCCGCTATTACTGCCTCGTACTCCGCATCGTTGTTAGTGGCCGCGAATTCCAACCTTAATGCATAGTACAGCTTTCTTCCCTTGGGGGTGATTATCACATTACCTGCCCCCGAGCCTTGTTCGTTTGATGCTCCATCTACAAAGAGGTTCCACTTGATGTTTTTTGCTATATCAAACTGATCCTTGCCTTCGTTGGTGGTGAATTCGGCAATGAAATCGGCCAGGGCTTGCCCCTTGATAGCAGTGCGAGGATGGTAGGTGACGTCATACTGACTTAGTTCAATGCACCATTTGAGGAGTCGTCCAGAAGTGTCAGGACGATGGAGCACCTGTCTTAGTGGCTGATCGGTTAGAACTCTGATGGAGTGAGATTGGAAGTAGTGTCGTAGTTTTCGTGACGCGATCAATAAACAATATGCCAATTTCTCAAGTTTAGGATATCTGGCTTCTGCCCCCGTAAATCTCTTACTTATAAAGTACACCGGGCGTTGCGTGCGGTCTTCTTCTCTTACTAGGGCAGCGCTTAAAGCATGAGATGATACAGCGAGGTATAGGTATAGCTCTTCGCCTTCGTTCGGAGTTGAGAGTACTGGTGGTTTCTGAAGGTGTTCGATCAGGTTAAGGAAGGCTTTTAAGCATTCATCGGTCCACTCGAACTTTCCTTTGTCTTTCTTGAGAGCTTCGAAGAAAGGGACGCATTTGTCAGTTGCTTTGGAAATGAATCTGCTTAGGCCGGCCACCTTTCCGTTTAAGCTCTGCATTTCTTTTCGGGTGGAAGGTATCCTTATTTCTTTTAGAGCCCGGATTTGTTCAGGGTTCGCTTCAATTCCTCTGGAATGGACAATGAATCCTAAGAATTTTCCCGATGACACTCCGAAGGAGCACTTTAGAGGATTCAGCTTCATTCCATATCGGCGAAGTACCTGAAACATCTCGCTCAGGTGGCTTACATGATCGTCGGCTTTCCTGGACTTTACCAACATGTCATCCACATATACTTCCATAGTTCGTCCTATTAATTCCGCGAACATCTTGTTGACGAGGCGTTGATAGGTAGCTCCTGCATTTTTGAGTCCAAAAGGCATGACCTTGTAACAATATAATCCCCGGTCAGTGATGAAGCTAGTGTGGTCTTGATCGGGAGCGTGCATGGGAATCTGGTTGTATCCGGAGTATGCGTCCATAAAAGATAAAAGTTCGTGCCCGGCAGTGCTGTCCACAAGTTGATCGATTCGGGGAAGCGGGAAGCAGTCTTTCAGGCAAGCGTCATTTAAGTTGGAGAAATCAATGCACGTTCGCCACTTCCCATTAGCTTTCTTTACTAGCACCGGGTTAGCTATCCACTCGGGGTAGATGGCTTCTCGTATGAAGTCATTAGCAAGTAGGTTCTTTACTTCCTCGTCGAGGGCTGCTGATCGTTCTGCTCCCATGCTTCTCTTTTTCTGCTTTATCGGTGCCCTGGTGGGATCGATGTTCAGCATGTGGCATGCTATGTCTGGGGAGATTCCCGTCATATTGGCATGTGTCCACGCAAATACATCTAAGTTGTGGCGGAGAAAGTCGATGAGTTGATCCTTCAATTCTGTTTTTAGCTGAGATCCTATTTTTAATAGCCTGTTTGAATCATGTTTGTCTACAGATACGAATTCCATGGCCTCTGCATGCTCAGCGGCAGCCTCCTCCTCCTTATCCCTGGGGTCTAGTTCATTGAAAGGATCGCTGGTGTATCGAAGAGGAGGGGCTTTCTTTAGTTGCTATGCTTCCAAGCTTTTCACGCAGAGAGTAGTCTCTGCATCTTTCCCTTTATTCTTTCTATGGTTATTGCGAAGTTCAGTTACATAGCAATCTCGAGCGGCGTCTTGATCTCCTTCAACTTCTCCTATTCCGTCATCTGTTGGGAATTTCATCTTTAGGCACCACGGGGCTAGGACAATTTGGAAGTCAGACAAGGCTGGTCTTCCCAAGAAGGCGTTGTAGGCCGAGTGGTTTTCTATTAGTACGAACGTTTGTTTTCGCACAACGGAGCGGGGATGACTTCCTATTTCGACGAAGAGGTCAAGTTGCCCGAGGGGCATTTTCGCATCTCCAGTGAAACCGTGCAGGGGTTTGTTGCAGGGAGACACATCCTTCATTGACAGTTTCATTTTGTCGAAAGCATGCTTGAACAGGATATTTACGGAGCTTCCTGTGTCTATTAGAATTCGGAAGACTTTAGCTGGACCGAACCAGGCAGAGATGACCATGGGATCCATTTGCGGGTATTGTCTTCCTTCTAAATCACGCCTACTGAATATGATGTTGTCACTCTCTTTCCGTTTCGGGTGGCGTTCTTCCATAATGGAGTTGACACAGCCTTCAGCATTTCTATGTGACTTTCCGTATCTTTCCATCTCTGCCCAGCTTCTGTCGGCGATGTGTGGTCCTCCCGAGATGGTATGGACCACTATCTTCTCTTGACTAGAGCCACTGGTGTTGCGATTCCCTTCGCCTACTTCTGGAAGGGGTCGCTTTGAGTTTTCATTAGCAGGGGTTGGTGTCCTGTTCTGACCTTTCACATAGCGTTCCAGCCTTCTTCTTCTGATGTGTTCTTCGATCAAGTCCCGGAGATGGTGGCATTCATTGGTGTCATGTCCGTGGGATTCGTGGAAGCGGCAGAACTTTCCAGACTTGAGTGCGTTATCAGATTCTTTCTTGTGCGGGGGGCGCTTGTATCCGAGTTCACCCTGAGTGGCTAGAAAGATGTTTTCGATTATTTCATTCAAAGGAGTGTAGGAGTCAAATCTTGGTCCTGGCCGATATTGGCGTTTTTCAACCTTCTTGCCCCCAGCATTGTCTCTAGATTCATTTCTTCGAATGTCCTTGGTTGAAGCTGTTGAGTCACAAGCTTTATGAAAGTTTTGATTTCTGACAAATAAGGCGATTGATTTCTGACAAACAAGGCGATCGACAAAAACAAGGTCAATAGAGCTATATATGGTACTCTAGATTATAGGTTGATTATTTGTTGTTGTAATAGTAATAAATTTGTTAAAATCTATCCTCAAATAATCATGCATATCAAGGGAATCAATATATATACAAATAATTTATAGGTTGCATGCAGTTGCACAATTCAATGTGCAATTTAACAGGCACCGGTCGACCGGTCAATATAGGTGCGGTCGACCGTTCCTGTGTAAATTGCACAGTGAACGTGCACACATGCACATAACGTATATATATATTTGAATTCCTGTCTACCGGTCCATTTTTGACCTGTCGACCGTTTTTAAACAGAAAGCAACTTTTCCAAAAGACACTTCTCTTCTCCAAAGGTTGCATCTCCTATCTTTCATCAATGATCATAACTCTTAATGGCAACTGTTCACAAAGAGTTACAACTATTTTTCTCTATATATACTCATCTAAATCATTGATTCAAACACAAGTTTTTACAACAATTTTATATATTCTTTTTAATCTAATCTCTGATCTTATTTTATACTCCTGCATTCTAAAAAGCTCTCGATTATTTATTGAATCATTGAAACTATTTCATATCCTTTGATTCAATAAGTAATATACTTTCCTTAATCTTTTCAAAACATCATTTCGCATACTTTGAGGATAAGATTATAAGAAGGGTGTACTGCTAGTGACAAATCCGTGTTTTCAAGAACACAAGTTGTCAACAACAATTGTATTTGTTCTTTTGTTGAAGTCCTCTGTGTTGTAAGAGGCAAGTGTTGAAGTCCTCAGTGTATTAGAGGCGTGAAATCCCGTTCGGTTGTTCGGGTATTGTAAACCTGTTCCTCCGGGTGAAGCGAGGTAGTTAATAGTGAAAATCCAGATAGAAGTCTGGGACTGGACGTAGGACGGTGCTCCGAACCAGTATAAAAATCACTTCAATGGTCTTAACTATAGTTATTGGGCAACACGTATGTCATTCTTTATGCAATCAAGTAGCTATGATGCTTGGAATGCTACTCAAAGAGAAATAGTGAATCCAACAACTGATTATTCAGAATGGACTGTGGCTGAGAAAACGGCAGCAGCCGTAAATGCAAGAGCAATAAATATGTTGTTCTGTGCATTAGACCAAAATGAATATAACCGTGTTAGTATCTGCACTACTGCATATCAAATTTGGAAAACGCTAAAAATCACTCATGAAGGTACTAACAAGGTTAAACAAGCCAAAATAGCCATGCTGAAAAGTCAATTTCAAAATTTCAAAATGAAACCAAATGAAATAATCAATGACATGTATTCACGGTTTCAAACTATTCACCATGCACTTATTGGGTTAGGACAAAAGTATTCTGATTTTGATGTTGTTTCAACAGTCCTACATTCTCTGACTAATGAATGGGAAGGAAAAGTATTAGCAATTGAAGAAGCTAATGACCTTTCCGTCATGAAGCCAGATGAATTGATAGGAAATTTAATGTCCTATGAAGCAAATTTGCAGGCTAGAAAAGAACAGAAAGAAGAAAAGAAAAATGTAGCATTTCATGTTGAGAAAGATGAAAATGAATCAGATTTTGAAGATGAAGATTTGGCGTTCATTGCTAAAGGTTTCAAAAAATTCCTAAAATATCGAAAAGCCAGTCGCTACAATAAAAGGAAACCTGGATCAAATAAACCATCTTCATCTGCTATAGAATGTTTCAACTGCCATAAAAAGGGACACATGCAGAAGGATTGTCCAGAACAAAAGAAAAAGTCAGAAAATGACAAATTCAAATATAAGAAGGACAAATCAAAGAAACGAGCCTTCTCAGTAACATGGGATGATTCAGAGTCATCTTCATCAGAAAGTGAAAGTGATTCGGAGAATGAACAAGCTAATGTTTGCTTTATGGCAACAGAAGATGAGGTACAAATTCCTACATTTGATGAATTACTTGATATTAATGCTGAATTGATAGTCAAATATAAAGACTTAAAACGTCAATTAAAAGTAGTCAAAGCAGATTTAAGTAGAGCAGAGTTTGAACGAGATATGTTAAAAGATGAGAAGAAAATATTAGAAGAAGAACTTGAAAATATTCAAGAATCATCATCTAATGTTGACTCTCAAATATCTCTTTTGAGTCAAGAAATAGAAGCTCAAAAAGAGAAAAATAATGCTCTCACTACTGAAAATCATGAACTTAAAGCAAAAGTCAAAATTCTAGACCTAGAAAAAGCTAGTTTACAAACAAAGTTTGATGACATTACTCAAAATGTTTCTAACTTTAACAAAGGTCGAGAAAATTTGACTAAAATCATTGAAAGTTCACAATCTATTTCAGATAAACAAGGTTTGGGATATAACAAACATGAAACTAAGAAACATCTTAGAAATAAAAGGAAGAAGAAAGTACAAAAAACTGAAGCTAAGAAAAATCTTAGTTTATTATATTTCAAACCAAAACCAGTTGTGAAATTTCAAAAGAGAAATTTCAAGACTATCAAAATATGGGTTCCTAAAACAAATAATAATTTGATTAGGAACAAATACATTCAGCAATTCATGAATAATGTACATTTTAATAACAATTATATATATAAAAGGGATACCGGACCCAAATGGGTTTGGACTCCTAAGACCTAACTCTTAGGACCCTATAAAAAGTGGGTACCATGAACTTAATTCTATTTTTTGCAGGTCCCACTGAAGAAAAGAGGAAAGTGGATATTGGACAGTGGTTGCTCAAAGCATATGACGGGAGACAAGAGCTTATTAACAAATATTAAATACTCAGATGGTGGCTCAGTCACTTTTGGAGACAATTCAAAAGGTTATATCATCGGCAAAGGCGATGTGAGCAATTGCGGTACATCTAACTTACCTCTTATTACTAATGTCATGCTAGTTAGAAATTTAAAACACAATTTACTTAGTATTAGTCAGCTATGTGACAAGGGTTTTATAATTTCCTTTTCAAATAATAAGTGTAGTATTTTAGATAAAGACCATAATTTGGTTTTTGAAGGTTATAGAGACAGAAATATATATATTCTAAATATGAATATTAATCATAATTCAGATATGTGTCTTGTGGCTAATGACAATGATCCATGGCTATGGCACAAACGTTTCTGTCATATAAACTTAAGAACTATTGACAAGCTAGCCAAAAACAATCTAGTTAGAGGACTACCCAAAATGAGTTTTAAAGTTAACAACATTTGTGATGCATGTCAATTAGGAAAATTGACCAAATCATCGTTTAAATCCAAGAAAGTCATATCAACATTACAACCACTTGAGTTACTGCACATGGATTTATTTGGACCTACTAGAGTTCAATCAATAAATCACAGTCAATATGTGCTTGTAATTGTTGATGATTTCTCTCGTTATACATGGACAATTTTCTTAAAAAATAAAAGTGATACTTTCGATCATTTCAAATCTTTCGTCAAAAGAATTCAAAAATCAAAAGGGATTAAAGTTAAAAATATAAGAAGTGATCATGGCGGAGAGTTTGAAAATAATGAATTTGAACATTTTTGTACAAAGAAAGGTATATATCATAATTTTTCGTTTCCCAGAACTCCACAACAGAACGGAGTAGTAGAACGAAAGAACCGAACTTTACAAGAATGTGCAAGAACATTATTGAATGGAACCACCTTACCAAAACATTTCTGGGCAGAAGCTGTCGCAACTGCCTGTTATGTTTTAAATCGTGTGTCCATAAGACCTCTTACCAAGAATACTCCTTATGAATTGTTTAACAAAAGAAAGCCCAAAATCTCATACTTCAAAGTTTTTGGTTCCAAGTGCTTTATTTTAAATACGAAAGACCAGCTTGGAAAATTCGATCCAAAAGCCGATGAAGGAATATTTGTCGGTTATTCGGAACGAAGTAAGGCCTATCGGATATTTAATAAACGAACCAAAACTATTGAAGAATCACTTCATGTCTCTTTTGATGAAATTTATCAGCATCCTCACACAATATCAGATGATGACGAATCAATAGTCATTGATAATCCAATCATCTCAAATACTGATTCTGACTCAGAAGTAATTATTGAGAATACTCCTCAAATATGTGAATTACAATCACCACCAAGAATATTAAGAGACCATCCGGCCCAAAATATAATAGGTGAAATAACATCACATGTCAGAACAAGGAGTCAACTCAATCAAATGGGTCATGTCGCTTTTCTCTCAAATATCGAACCCAAGAATCCAAAAGAAGCTGCTACAGATGATTACTGGATCATTGCCATGCAGGAAGAACCAAATCAGTTTGAGCGCAATGACGTTTGGGAACTTGTTCCGAGACCAACTGATCAGTCAGTAATTGGTACTAAATGGGTCTATAAAAATAAGGCTGACGAACAAGGAAATATCACCAAAAATAAAGCAAGATTAATAGCACAAGGATACAATCAGGAAGAAGGTATCGATTATGAAGAAACTTTTGCACCAGTTGCTCGACTAGAAGCTATTAGAATTCTATTATCTTTTGCTTGTCATCATAATTTCAAACTTTATCAGATGGATGTCAAAAGTGCTTTTCTCAATGGATTTATCAAAGAGAATGTCTATGTCGAACAACCTCCTTTATTCGTACATGAAAAATATCCTGACCATGTGTTCAAACTTAAGAAAGCTCTGTATGGTTTAAAACAAGCACCTCGTGCTTGGTATGAACGATTACGTAGCTATCTTATTAATTTAGGATTTGAAATAGGCAAAGTCGATCAAACTTTGTTTATTAAACATTCTCGAAAAGATATTCTGGTTATCCAAATATATGTAGACGATATCATCTTTGGTTCAACAAACGATAAACTCTGCAAGGAATTTGCAAGTATTATGACCAAAGAATTCGAAATGTCTCATATGGGAGAACTATCTTATTTTCTTGGACTTCAAATCAAACAACTTTCAAACGGTATTTTTATCAATCAAGAAAAATACTGTGAAAATCTTATCAAACGCTTCGGATTACAAAATACATCTGGTAAACCAACTCCTATGAGTACAACTACACATCTTGAAAAAGATGAAAGTGGTAAGAATGTTGACCAGAAATTATATCGAAGCATGATTGGTTCTCTTCTTTATCTTACAGCTAGTCGTCCAGATATATTAATAAGTGTTTGTTTATGTGCTCGTTTTCAAGCCAATCCAAAGGAATCACATTTACGAGCAGTGAAACGTATAATTCGTTATCTTAATAATACCAAAGATTTTGGTCTTTTCTATCCAAAAGAATGTCCATTTGAATTAGTATCATATAGTGATGCTGATTTCGGTGGCTCACGAACAGATAGAAAAAGTACAAGTGGTACATGCCATTTTATTGGAAAATCACTTGTCTCTTGGTTTAGTAAGAAACAGAATTGTGTTTCACTATCAACATGTGAAGCTGAATATATATCAGCGGCTCTCGCTTGTACTCAAGTACTATATATGCAACAAACACTTCAAGATTTTGATATTCATTTATCAAATTCTATTATATACTGTGATAACACAAGTGCTATAAATCTTTCTAAAAATCCAGTGAATCACTCTCGAACTAAACACATTGATATCCGTCATCATTTTCTTCGAGATAATATTGAAAAAAGAAATATATGTCTTGAATATGTCCATACTAAAAATCAATTAGCAGACATTTTTACTAAGCCGCTGCTCGAATCTAATTTTATTAGATTACGAAGAGTGCTTGGTTTAATTTCAAGAAAAAATCTTGACTAAACAATTACTAATGTACACCTTCTCTTTTGGTTATTCTCTTTAATTATAATTTTTTGTTTAAACTAAACTAATGTCTTTTCTCCTAGTAACCGTATCTTTTACTTAACCTATTTTTTATATTAAATATTAGCCATTGCTTTATTTAATGGTTAAAATCTATTTACTCATTTTATAAATTCAGTTTTAAAAACAAAGCTATTTTTAGATTTACAATAAAATTTCTGCTTATATTTTTGTGGTTAAAAGTTATCATTAACTCACATCCATAAGAGTATATATAAGAAACTTATATATATAAGCTTGCAAATTTTTTTTTCATCTTTACTTCTTATCTAACCATAATACTATATTCAACTTACACTATGGCTCATATTTGTGACAAATGTGCGCAAGAATCTCACATTTCTATTACAAGCTCTGAGTCGGACGAATATTATTCTCCTACTACTCCAAAACAAAAATCGAGCTGTCATCATCAATGCTCTTATATGTCTGATAAAACTCCAAATTCAAAACGAGTTAAAAGGACACTATTCTATTCTCCTCGAACCAAAGCTCAAATTGATGAGATACACCACTACCAAAAACATCAGATAGACCTTCAGAGACAACTCCATTACGGGCAAAGTCAACTTTATTACGAGCAACAACGGACATCGGCACGATTGTCTGTTTTAGAAAAGTTGGCAACATTTTTCTGCGGTTCCAACAAACATGACGTACATGAACCAATGCCGTCTAGGCCATCAACATCTAAAAGTCCTAACTCATGGGATCAGAACTATGAAAAGAATGAAGGAGCTCAGAAACAATGGAGTCCATGGTCGAATCGTATTGAAGGAAACAACGATAATTCTAATGACGAACTTTCTCATTAGATTTATATATAGTTGTTATATATTTATCTATCTCTTGTATAATGATGGTTATATTTTGTATTATGTATAAAATATAATATATATATATATAGGTTGATATATAATAAAAAACTTGAAAAAGAATCCTATATGCACAACAGACCAGAACCGGTCGACCGCCCATATTATTGCCGGTCGACCGTTTGCTCTCTGGTTGAAAACGGTCGACCGGCCAAAAGTTGTAGGTCGACCGGTTACGCATTTTTCAGTTTTTTATATATAACCCTATACGTTACTTTACCCTCTACCCTCATTCACTCTCTACTCAAACTATTCTCTATCCCCAAATCACAAACCCTAGTTCCCATTCTTCAATTCCCAAATCACAAATCCTCCAACAATGGCTCCTCCTCAAAAGAAATCAAAGAAAGGAGCAATCTCTGAAACTTCATCTCATACCATCTCCGTCAAAAAATGGCTTCAAACTCCAATTGCTATAACACGATGGAATCAAATGACAAATTACAAGTTTCATCCGGGATCTTTCATCAAATTTGATGATTTCACGGCTTACGGAGTTCGAAGGTTAGCCGATAATGCCAACATTACTCCATTGATAGATTTTTCGGCAAATAGTGTGGAGATAAATCATTTAATGATTAAATTATTTTACGCCAACATGAATCTTGATGAATATCAACCTGATAATCCAAACGGCGTCATCTGGTCTATGGTCTGTGGAAAACAAATTTTTCTTACTCATGCTAGAATTGCCTCTATACTTGGCATACCAAATCGAGGCGAAGAATTTTCATCTACCTTCTGCGAAGTTTTCACTCGAAATAGTACAAGTCATCAGTTTATAGAAGACAATAGTGATGGCACTAAGTCTATTGGACTTCGACCGACAGCAAGGTTACTTCATCGGGTCTTGATGCATTCTCTTTTTCCTAGACTTGGAAATTATGATGCAGTGTACAAAGAAAACTTCAAGGCACTCTATGCTATCTATGGTGAAATCCAAATCAATTGGGTTCACATGCTTTTTGATGAAATTCTCAAGGTAAATAATTCAACCCGGCCTCATTTCTTCTATAATGAATATATCATGAGACTTTTGTTAGCTTGTGGGGTCAATCCTCCTGATTCTGCAACTTCAACACCAAAATGCATTGATTCCATAACCATCAAAAGAATGAAGCTTCCTCCACCTTATCTTGAGATTATGCCTTTTGAAGAATGGCAACAACGAGGACCGAGAAAACAAAGAGCAACTTCCTCTCGACCTCGTCCCTATGAGGTGAAACTTTTAAAATCAAAGTCATCAACAAAAGAATCTCTTGAAACCATTGCGCGTAATCAATTTCTGCTTGAATCTCGTCTCAAGCGTATGGACTCTAAAATTGATAAGCGCTTCAATAAGGTCAAGTCGTTCTTCGGTATGCTATGGGACGCTATATCATGTTCCTCATCCACCTCTGTTCAAGCACAAGATCCAGGAAAACGTCCTGCTGCTCCAGTTTTCACATGGACATCATCTGACGAGGGCGAATCGTCTAGAGGGAACAATGATGAGGAGGAAGAGGAAGAAGATGATGATGATGACGACGATGACGATGATGAAGAGGAGATTCGATCTGCTTCATCCTAAATTCTATTATGTTTTAGCTCTTTAAAAACATTTTTCGACACTTGTACTAAATAGTGTCGTTATTTATGCTTTTCAATTAACATTATGTTCTGTAGAAAACTCTGTTATGTCTTTGATGTGTTAATGATTTATTTTTCTATGCTTATCATATTCATTCTACGCATATCATATTCTAGTGATCTGTTACTCCTTTTTGTCGATGACAAAGGGGGAGAAAGGGCTAACAATTGCTTGCAGGAAAGAAATCACATACTCAGGGGGAGATTCAGATTTGCAGATATATATATTGTCATCAATCAAAAAGGGGGAGAATGTTGAGTCACAAGCTTTATGAAAGTTTTGATTTCTGACAAATAAGGCGATTGATTTTTGACAAACAAGGCGATCGACAAAAACAAGGTCAATAGAGCTATATATGGTACTCTAGATTATAGGTTGATTATTTGTTGTTGTAATAGTAATAAATTTGTTAAAATCTATCCTCAAATAATCATGCATATCAAGGGAATCAATATATATACGAATAATTTATAAGTTGCATGCAGTTGCACAATTCAATGTGCAATTTAACAGGCACCGGTCGACCGGTCAATATAGGTGCGGTCGACCGTTCCTGTGTAAATTGCACAGTGAACGTGCACACATGCACATAACGTATATATATATTTGAATTCCTGTCTACCGGTCCATTTTTGACCTGTCGACCGTTTTTAAACAGAAAGCAACTTTTCCAAAAGACACTTCTCTTCTCCAAAGGTTGCATCTCCTATCTTTCATCAATGATCATAACTCTTAATGGCAACTGTTCACAAAGAGTTACAACTATTTTTCTCTATATATACTCATCTAAATCATTGATTCAAACACAAGTTTTTACAACAATTTTATATATTCTTTTTAATCTAATCTCTGATCTTATTTTATACTCCTGCATTCTAAAAAGCTCTCGATTATTTATTGAATCATTGAAACTATTTCATATCCTTTGATTAAATAAGTAATATACTTTCCTTAATCTTTTCAAAACATCATTTCGCATACTTTGAGGATAAGATTATAAGAAGGGTGTACTGCTAGTGACAAATCCGTGTTTTCAAGAACACAAGTTGTCAACAACAATTGTATTTGTTCTTTTGTTGAAGTCCTCTGTGTTGTAAGAGGCAAGTGTTGAAGTCCTCAGTGTATTAGAGGCGTGAAATCCCGTTCGGTTGTTCGGGTATTGTAAACCTGTTCCTCCGGGTGAAGCGAGGTAGTTAATAGTGAAAATCCAGATAGAAGTCTGGGACTGGACGTAGGACGGTGCTCCGAACCAGTATAAAAATCTCTGGTGTGATTTTTCTATTTTCTATTTACAATGCTATTATCATCTATTTCCGCATTTGTATTGTAATCCATATTACACGATCCGTGTATACTATATTAGCACATATAATTGTATACACACCGCACTTTCAGCAGCGGGAACCTTGTCTGAAGTTGTCTTACCTTGTTGCCCTGACTGCCTCTCAGTGGCGGCGTCTTCGAGTCTCATATACTTTCCAGCTTCATGGAAGAAATCAGGTAAAGTAGCTGGTTTGTCCTTAGTTAATCTTCTAGCGAACTTGGTATCCGGGTGTACACCACTACAGAGGGCCATTAGGGTGAGCTTTTCATCGGCATCTTGGACTGCGGCCGCTGCGGCATTGAACCGGGTTAGATATTGTTGTAGTGTCTCTCCGGATTTCTGTTTGACATTGGATAGAGAATAAGCATCCTTGGGTTGTTCTACGTAGATGCGGAACTGGCTAATGAACCTTTCTTTTAACATCTCCCATGAGCTGATAGACCCTTGGGGTAGATGGCAGAACCAAGAGGTAGCTAGATCTGCTAGGAATAGCGGAAAGCATTTACACAGCACCCCTTCTGTTGCTCCGCTCATGAGCATATGCTGGGTGTATCTTTGTAAGTGTACGATGGGGTCGGAAGTCCCCTTGTAAGGTTCCATGGTTGGCATTTTCCATTCCCGGGGGGTGATGGCAGTTTCGATATTGCGGGTGAAGGGGCTGGTGACCCTAGCGCCTTTTCCTCGGTCCCTTTGCTCCCGTTGGACGCATTCTCTGAATAATCGTGCCATTCTTTGATCAGAATTTGGAGCGGATAAAAATGAACTTAGTTCTTCCCTGCGAGATCGATCTCGCCCAGATGACCTGTAGGGATGGTATAGTCTATCACTTCTGACGTTATCCAGTGGTTGCCTCTGGCTGCTCGGATGCATGCTAGGACCAGCTACAGTTGCCCCCTGCCTTGACCTTCCCCTGTGGGGTTCTGTTTCGGTCATTTCCATGGGGTCAACTTCGGGCTGGGTTCTAGCTCGGCTCCGTTCAGCGGGGTTTCTATGATTAGGTGGCATGACTGGCTCAGCTACATCCGACCCTCGCCTGGCGCCTCCCCCGCTGGGTTCGGTTCCAAGCGCTTCCTCAAGTCGGAGTTCGGGCTGAGTCCGGGCGCGGCCCCTATCATTGTTGTTCCTGTTGATGGCTTCCTCGAAGAGGGAAGACCTTTGCTGTCTCCGAGATCCTCCAGATTGAGATTCATCCCATGATTCAGTGTTGCGGTTGGATTCTTCGACATCCCTCAAGCGTGACATGAGTTGGCTCACCAAAGCTTCTTGCTGGGATGCGAAGCGGTTAGTTACTTCCACCACAACTCTGTCTAGGTCTGCTCTAGTGATTACTGCCGGTTGTTCCACGGCAGGGGCTGTTGGAATTGCCTGATCTACATGTGGCACTGCTGCTGTAGTGGGTTGGTTCTCTTGATCTGGATCCACTGGATTTGGAGCGCTGCTAGTTTTAGCGTTCTTTCCCTTGTTGGCGTCTTTTCTTGGTCTGAAAGTCATGTTTCCTAGGCAATGAAGGATGCTATTGGGAAAGAAGGTTTGAATGAGGGAAGCTGAAGCTTCGAGTTCGAGACTCTCAGAGAAAGCACCAAAAATTTTTGCGCAAAAAATGGGCAAACACCTCCAAGTCGTGTGATTTAGTTGATTTTATGTGATTCTTAATGATTTAGATAAGTTATGTAAATATGAAAAAAGCAGGGGCTGAAATGTAAAAGACACGCAGATTTATAGTGGTTCGGCCAGAACGTGCCTACGTCCACTTTATATGATATTATCTTCTTTGTTTCAGATTACAAGTACAATGCTTTGTGTACAAGTATACGAAAGTAGTTTGAAAGTTCCTTCCGTGCTTGAGCTCTCAAACTTGTCTGCCATTGTTGTACCCCTGCCCCTCTATTTACAGAGTGAGGCAGGGGGCAGGGGACTTGGATGTATATAGCTGCTGGTGGGCCTGGGCTGAAGCAATCTGGCCTGGCAGCGTTCTAGTTCGGCGAAGCCTTGGTTCGCCCGTGCTTGGAGTGTAGTGGACCGGTGGAGCTTTGATTCGGTGGTAGAGGCCGGTCCGGTGATGGGTGATGTCTTGGTCCGGTTGCGGCCTTGGTCCGGTGGAAAGGGATGGTCCGGTATTAGTAGGGAGAGATGTTGGTTCGGCATATGGTGGTTCGGTTGTGGCTTGGGAGTTGGTTCGGCTAGGAGTGGGGAAAAGGTTGGTTCGGTGAAGGAGGTCGGTCCGGTGTGGTATGGACCGGTAGTCTGTTGGTTTGGTGGAGTAAGTTGGTCCGGTGGTGGTTTCGACCGGTGGTGAAGTGCTGACCGAATGAAGCTCGACCGGATGAACTTGTGCCTGTATTGCCGACCGAACATCTACTTGGAATACCGAATGGACACATGCTTGTATGGAGCCTTGTGTTCACCAAATGAAGAGGAGGTTGCGAACCCGGTTGAAATGACATTTCTGGGTCTCGAGATCTCCTGGGTGAGAATTCGCCCAACACCAGCCACGGTAATCCTGTATTACCGTAAAAATCCACGTGTCGAAAAAACGAAGGGTAAAAAACTTACGAGACCCGATTGAGATTCGGGTTGTCCTTTTTGGGCATTAATCTATCCGTTGACGGCTGAAAGCCGTCAAAGCCGTAGAACTCTTCGAGGACTTCGTTTTGACAGGTTATGGCTCCCGTAATTGTAACGACCCGTATTTTTACGTGTCGATAAATCGTAGAATTTACAGGTTGTTAGTGTTGTTTGTGTTGTCTCTAGCCTGAGTCATATGGAGAGTAACTCGTGTGTTGGAGTATTGAGTCGTGACCGACTCATAAGTTGGAACGAGTTATGGAGTTAACTCGTGACTGAGTCTAGAGTTGCCGAGTTGAGTCTAGGTCGCATAACCGACCTAAGGAAGTTTAGGTCGTATGGCCGACCTAAGGTAGGGGCCGAGCTATAGGAGTTAACTGGATAGGGATTTGGACCGAGTTAAGAGTTAGAACGGCAAAGGGTTGAGTCGGCCGTGTTTGATTGAAGCGTTGAGTCGTAGAGCCGTTGTGTAGCTAGGTTGTTGTCTCGGTTAGGCTTGGAGATGAGTCGTGGGGCGACTCAGGGATTGGGTCGGTAGAGTACGTTATCCCTTGTGTTGTTAGGTCGGTGGGCCGACTTAGTAGATAAGTCGTTGGGGACTTAGGCCTTTGAGTCGTGCATACGTGTTAGGTCGGGATAAGGCTTTGGCTTAGGTCGGCAGGAACTAGGTCGTGTAACCCTGTATGTGTTGTGTAGTTGAGTACTCTGGGCAAAGTAGATAAGTCCTAGGCACAAGGCAGTGTGCGGAGTTATGGTTAGAACCGGGGTTACCATTAGCCCTTGACAGATGGTCATTCAACTAACGGTGAAATCGAGGCAAGGATAACAGTGATAGCCAGAGTCATGGATGTTTGGTTGTATTATCATTCGGCTTCAAGAGCGGTGTTTTCTGGGTGCTTATCTGATCTTGGTTTAGGCCTTGGGGGTTTGTATTTGGAAAACATCGTCCTTGACTCGAGTGGTATTCGCTTTACCTTAATTGTCTATGTTGTTATGCTTGCTTCTCCTTAGTGTATGTCTGGGGCTATCACTGTAGAAAGAGGTGGAGTGGGATGGTTTGGTTCCTATTCCTTTTATCCTTTATGCTCTTTTGCTATGCTTGATAGTTGATTTACTGCTCACTAAGACTTTGTCTGACTCAAGGTTTTATGTCTCCTCTTATTACCTTGGGCTGTTCATCCATGTCGGGATGGGCAGACTAGGTAGCAGGTGACAGGTGCTGTGCTAGGAGTTCTACGCTAAAGATGACGAAGACGAGCAGGAGGCTTTGCATATTAGTTTTCTTACTATATGTACTGGGTATCCGCTGCTGTATTTGGTTGAGTGATTTGTAGTGAGGCTTTCATGTATGGATTTGAGTAGATGATTGTATGAAACTACTGTGATGCTTATATGATGATGTTCTGTTCTATGGAGCTTCACTATATTATATTTCTCTATTGTATTTTATCCATGCGCTGTGAGTTATGCGATAGAGATTCTTCTGTTTTGTTTTACCCTGACTATCGTCCATGGCTGCCTGGCACACCTTTTAGCGCATTATTTCCTTGATTTGGTGCGGGAGTGATGGGCGGTCGTCACATTTGGTATCAGAGCTTGGTTAATCGATTTTAGCCAACGCTCGCTGATGTAACTACGTAAGAGAGACGTAATTGTAATTTGATGGATGATTACTATATATAATATAGTAGTTTAGAAGGGTTTGAACTCCTTATGCAGTTGTTTCTTAAGGTGTTCTAATCATTCTTATTTACAGATATTAAGGATGAGTCGAAGTGAGAGACAAGCTGCGAGGGGTAGCCGTGATGCTAGGGAAGCTGTTGATTATGCTCCTATGTTTGAGGCCATGATGACTTCAATCATGAGGAGAATACCAGCTTCAGGATCATCTGTGGATGTGGGAGTTCAAGTCCAAGCTCCGAGACCGGTGGATTTTGCCAAGCTTTGCAAGGATTATACTGCTCTTGGAGGGAAAGTTTTCTTGGGGACGGAGTCGACTATTGAGGTGCAGAGATGGATTGATGCTTGCAAAAGAATCTTTGGTGACTTAGGGATTGAGGATGCAACTAAGAGGAAGCTTGCATCGAGACAGCTTCAGGGAAGAGCTGCTGATTGGTGGAATTCTATCACCATCGATACTCCAGAAGAAGAGATTACTTGGGAGCAATTCCAAGTTAGATTTGAAGCTAAGTTCATCTCTACTTCCCAGAAATCTGTCTTGTTTAAGAGGTTTGTGGAGCTCAAGCAAGGGGGAAGGCCTGTTCTTGAGTACATTTCTGAGTTTGAAGCTTTGTCTAAGTATGCCAGATCGTATATTGATTCTCCCTACCAGAAGAATGAAAAGTTTGTGACTGGTCTGGATGCTTATCTTGGGAGGCAGTTAGTGGATCATCTGGACGATCCATTTGAGAAGCTTGTGGAAAAAGCTCTTAGGCATGAGAGTTTGTTTCCTAGGGAAAGTTCTGTCGTTTCTGTAACCAGGGAAGGATCTAAACCACAGCAGAGTGGCAATAAGAAGAGGAAACAACAGCAACAGAGGGGTAGGGATGGCCAGAAGAAGCCGAAGAGTGAAGTGACTTGCTATAACTGCCAGCAGAAGGGCCATCTTTACAAAGATTGTAAGAATCCCAAAGTGCCGGGAAAGTGTTACAACTGTGATAAGCTGGGACATATCAAGAAGGATTGTCCAGAACCGAGGAAAGATAGGCAGGTTGTGCAAGCCTATGCTTTGGGGGCTGTTCCATCGTCTTCGAAAGCTCCTACTGCTGAAGAGAAGGGGAAGAGTGTGGTTGTTCAAGGTACTCTTTCTATTTGTGGTGTTCCAGTTAGAGTGTTGTTTGATACTGGAGCGTCGCATTCTTTTGTTTGTGATGATTTGGTAAGCCGGTTAGGTATGAAACCGGATATTGTTGATAGGCCATTGGTTGTGACTAATCCGGTAGGGGGTTCGTCATGTTTGTGTATGTTATGTCGTGGTCTAGTTGTGTCGAGTCATGATTGCTCGTTTGTTTGTGATTGCTTTGTTCTGAACTTTGCGGGGTTCGGAATTATTTTGGGTATGGACTGGCTTAGGAAGTATGCGGCTAGGATTGATTGTGAGAGGCTTGAGGTGACAGTCGGGAATGTGGAAGGGCGAAAGGTTGTGATACGATGTAAGCATGAAGAAGGCGTCTTCATGAGCTTCATGTATTCGCTAGTTGTTCCACGGGATGGACTGTCATCGGTGCCTATTGTGAATGAGTTTGAGAATGTCTTTGAGGAAGTCAAAGGGTTGCCGCCGCATAGGGAGATCGAGTTTCGTATCGATCTAGTTGAGGGAGCCAGACCTGTTGTGATGCCTCTTAGGCGGATGGCACCGAGGGAGCAGCAAGAGCTGAAGGTGCAAGTTGATGACCTTTTGCGGAAAGGATTCATTCGGAGAAGTGTGTCCGAATGGGGTGCGCCCGTTGTGTTCGCAACCAAAACGGATGGATCGTTGAGGTTGTGTGTTGATTATCGTGAGCTGAATAAGGTGACTAGGAAGAACAAGTATCCATTGCCGAGAATAGATGACTTGTTTGATCAGCTTCACGAGGCTAAGGTGTTTTCTCAGATGGATTTGGCAACGGGATTTCACCAGTTGAGAGTGGCGAAGGATAGTGTGCCGAAGACTGCTTTCAGGACACCATCCGGGTTTTATGAGTGGCTGGTAATGCCGTTTGGGTTGACTAACGCGCCAGCATATTTTGTGGATCTTATGAATAGAGTGTTCAGAGATCAGTTGAATAAGTTCGTGCTTGTGTTCGTGGATGATATTTTGGTTTATTCCAGAACTGAGGAAGAGCACAAGACGCACTTGAGGATTGTTTTAGGAATCTTACGGAAACATCAGCTGAAGGCTAAGTTTTCGAAGTGTCACTTCTGGAAGAATGAAGTGAGGTTCTTAGGTCATGTTATTTCTGGAAATGGAATAGCGGTTGATCCCGCTAAGGTGGCAGCGATCCAGGATTGGGTTAGGCCTAAGAATGCATCTGATGTGAGAAGTTTTCTTGGATTAGCAGGATATTATCGTCGGTTTATCAAAGACTTTTCCAAGATAGCTGCACCGTTGACAGGATTGACGAAGAAGAACCAAGTGTTCAGATGGGATGATAAGTGTGAGCAAGCTTTCGTAATCCTGAAAGAGCGACTGACGAGCGCTCCTGTTTTGACTATTCCAAGTGGGAATGATGAGATGGTGGTTTACACCGATGCATGTGGCACTGGACTAGGAGCGGTGCTAATGCAGAAGCATAAAGTTGTTGCGTATGCTAGTCGACAACTAAAGCCGCATGAAAGGAATTATCCGACTCATGATTTGGAGTTAGCGGCGATTGTGTTTGCTTTGAAGATGTGGAGACATTATCTATTGGGAGTTAGATTCGAGTTGTTTACAGATCATAAGTCGTTGAAGTATCTGTTCTCCCAAAAGGATTTGAATCTTCGACAGCAACGGTGGCTAGAGTTCCTAGCATCTTATGATTTTGGTATAGCCTATACTCCAGGAAAAGGTAACGTAGTGGCAGATGCGTTAAGTCGAAGACATGCAGGTTTGGGAGCCATGTTTTCGGAATGGAAGAGTCTTGAGTATTTGGCTGGATTTGACTTCAGGCCTAGATGTGAATTGGAACCTAAGATGTTGGCAAACTTATCGATAAGGCCTACTCTTGTGGAAAGGGTTGGCGAGAGCCAAAAGGGAGATGATAAGCTTGTCAAGATTATCTGTGATTTGGAATCTGGATTGGACCCGGAGAAGGATAAGGGATTCGAGGTCGATCGAGAGGGTTGGCTTCGAAAGCAAGGGCGACTAGTTGTTCCCGATGTAGATGGATTGAGAGATGAAGTTCTGAGGGAGAGTCATCACTCGAAGTTGACAATTCATCCAGGTGGAAATAAGATGTATCGGGATATGAAGAGAACCTACTACTGGGAAGGTATGAAGAAGGATGTTGGAAATTTTATTTCCAAGTGTATGAATTGCCAGTTGGTGAAGGCTGAGCAGAAGAAGCCCAGTGGATTGCTTCAGCCATTGGAGGTTCCTACATGGAAGTGGGAGCAAGTGTCGATGGATTTTATTGATGGTCTACCTAGGACAAGAGCAGGGAATGAAGGGATTTGGGTCATTGTAGATCGTTTGACCAAGAGTGCAAGGTTCATTCCTGTTCGATCGACTAGGACTGCATCAAAGTTGGCTGAACTGTATGTGAAGTGGATAGTTCGTTTCCATGGTGTTCCGAAGAGTATAGTGAGCGATCGAGACCCATTGTTCACTAGTAGATTTTGGAAGAGCTTCCAGGAAGTTTTGGGAACTGAGTTGTGTTTGAGTACAGCTTATCACCCTCAAACAGATGGTCAGACTGAGAGAGTCAACCGAGTTTTGGAAGATCTTCTTAGAGCGTGTGTTTTGGACTTCGGAGGATCATGGGAAGATCACCTTCATTTGGTGGAGTTTGCTTATAATAACAGTTATCAGTCGAGTATCGGTATGGCACCATATGAGGCATTATATGGAAGACCGTGTAACTCTCCGACATGTTGGTTGGAAACTGGAGAAAAGCTGATACTTGGGCCAGAGATGATTCGACAGACTTCAGATTGTATAGAGATCATTCGGCAACGAATGAAGGCAGCCCAAGATCGTCAGAAAAGTTATGCCGATAATCGTCGTAAGGATTTGGAATTCGACGTAGGTGATATGGTTTTTGTGAAGATTTCTCCTCTGAAGAGTGTCATTAGATTCGGGAAGAAAGGAAAGTTAACTCCGAGATTTGTTGGACCATTCCCGATTATCGAGCGTATTGGAAAGCTCGCTTATAGATTGGAGTTACCGGAAAAGATGGCGGGTGTGCACAGTGTTTTTCATGTATCTTATCTACGGAAGTATATGCACGACCCAACTACGGTGGTTTCTGCTGATAGCTGTGAAGACTTGGAGGTTGATCCAGTTGTTTCGAGACCTCGTAAGCCGCTTCGTATTGTTGAAACCGATACGAAACAGCTTAGGAGGAAGACGATTACGTTGCTCAAGGTACAATGGAGTGATGATGTTAACGACTGTACGTGGGAGGAGGAAGAGAGGATGAAGGCAGCTCATTCCGAACTCTTCGAGGTATGGCCCTAAAGTGTCGTGACATCTCATGAATTTGTAGCTTGTTCTAAGTCTTAGAATTCTGCATGCTAGGTTAGAATTGGTTGCATGGATTGTTGATTGCCATGGATGATAGGCATGCGGAATAATTTTGATTGCTGTTGTTTGCTTGGAATTTCGGGGGCAAAATTCCTAAGGGGGAGAGAATGTAACGACCCGTATTTTTACGTGTCGATAAATCGTAGAATTTACAGGTTGTTAGTGTTGTTTGTGTTGTCTCTAGCCTGAGTCATATGGAGAGTAACTCGTGTGTTGGAGTATTGAGTCGTGACCGACTCATAAGTTGGAACGAGTTATGGAGTTAACTCGTGACTGAGTCTAGAGTTGCCGAGTTGAGTCTAGGTCGCATAACCGACCTAAGGAAGTTTAGGTCGTATGGCCGACCTAAGGTAGGGGCCGAGCTATAGGAGTTAACTGGATAGGGATTTGGACCGAGTTAAGAGTTAGAACGGCAAAGGGTTGAGTCGGCCGTGTTTGATTGAAGCGTTGAGTCGTAGAGCCGTTGTGTAGCTAGGTTGTTGTCTCGGTTAGGCTTGGAGATGAGTCGTGGGGCGACTCAGGGATTGGGTCGGTAGAGTACGTTATCCCTTGTGTTGTTAGGTCGGTGGGCCGACTTAGTAGATAAGTCGTTGGGGACTTAGGCCTTTGAGTCGTGCATACGTGTTAGGTCGGGATAAGGCTTTGGCTTAGGTCGGCAGGAACTAGGTCGTGTAACCCTGTATGTGTTGTGTAGTTGAGTACTCTGGGCAAAGTAGATAAGTCCTAGGCACAAGGCAGTGTGCGGAGTTATGGTTAGAACCGGGGTTACCATTAGCCCTTGACAGATGGTCATTCAACTAACGGTGAAATCGAGGCAAGGATAACAGTGATAGCCAGAGTCATGGATGTTTGGTTGTATTATCATTCGGCTTCAAGAGCGGTGTTTTCTGGGTGCTTATCTGATCTTGGTTTAGGCCTTGGGGGTTTGTATTTGGAAAACATCGTCCTTGACTCGAGTGGTATTCGCTTTACCTTAATTGTCTATGTTGTTATGCTTGCTTCTCCTTAGTGTATGTCTGGGGCTATCACTGTAGAAAGAGGTGGAGTGGGATGGTTTGGTTCCTATTCCTTTTATCCTTTATGCTCTTTTGCTATGCTTGATAGTTGATTTACTGCTCACTAAGACTTTGTCTGACTCAAGGTTTTATGTCTCCTCTTATTACCTTGGGCTGTTCATCCATGTCGGGATGGGCAGACTAGGTAGCAGGTGACAGGTGCTGTGCTAGGAGTTCTACGCTAAAGATGACGAAGACGAGCAGGAGGCTTTGCATATTAGTTTTCTTACTATATGTACTGGGTATCCGCTGCTGTATTTGGTTGAGTGATTTGTAGTGAGGCTTTCATGTATGGATTTGAGTAGATGATTGTATGAAACTACTGTGATGCTTATATGATGATGTTCTGTTCTATGGAGCTTCACTATATTATATTTCTCTATTGTATTTTATCCATGCGCTGTGAGTTATGCGATAGAGATTCTTCTGTTTTGTTTTACCCTGACTATCGTCCATGGCTGCCTGGCACACCTTTTAGCGCATTATTTCCTTGATTTGGTGCGGGAGTCATGGGCGGTCGTCACAGTAATTCTAAACGAGCCAGAAGTTATGGCCGTCCGAATAATAGATATCTACAGGGTGCAACATCCACGGTGCAAGGTGCAACATCCGTCCGAAATGGCGAAACAGTGCCGTACGACTTTTAGAAATGTGTGCATGGATTTGAAACAGAACAGTGCCATGGTGCATCACTCTCCAGCGATGGTAAATCGAAGACCAGCCACCGTAATCCTGTTTTACCGTAAAAATCCACGTGTCGAAAAAACAAGGGTAAAAAACTTACGAGACCCGATTGAGATTCGGGTTGTCCTTTTTGGGCATTAATCTACCCGTTGACGGCTGAAAGCTGTCAAAGCCGTAGAACTCATCGACGCCTTCGTTTTGACAAGTTATGGCTCCCATAACTCTAAACGAGCCAGAAGTTATGGTCGTCAGAATAATCGATATCTACAGGGTGCAACATCCACGGTGCAAGGTGCAACATCCGTCCGAAATGGCGAAACAGTGTCGTACGACTTTTAGAAATGCGTGCATGGATTTGAAACGGAACAGTACCATGGTGCACCACTGTCCAGCGATGGTAAATCGAAGACCAGCCACCGTAATCCTGTTTTACCGTAAAAATCCACGTGTCGAAAAAACGAAGGGTAAAAAACTTACGAGACCCGACTGAGATTCGGGTTGTCCTTTTTGGGCATTAATCTATCCGTTGACGGCTGAAAGCTGTCAAAGTCGTAGAACTCATCGAGGCCTTCGTTTTGACAGGTTATGGCTCTCGTAACTCTAAACGAGCCAAAAGTTATGGCCGTCCGAATAATCGAAATCTACAGGGTGCAACATCCATGGTGCAAGGTGCAACATCCGTCCGAAATGGCGAAACAGTGTCGTACGACTTTTAGAAATTCGTGCATGGATTTGAAACAGAACAGTACCATGGTACACCACACTCCAGCGATGGTAAATCAAAGGCCAGCCACGGTAACCCTGTTTTACCGTAAAAATCCACGTGTCGAAAAAACGAAGGGTAAAAAACTTACGAGACCCGATTGATATTCGGGTTGTCCTTTTTGGGCATTAGTCCATCCGTTGACAGCTGGAAGCTATCAAAGCCGTAGAACTCATCGAGGCCTTCGTTTTGACAGGTTATGGCTCCCGTAACTCTAAACGAGCCAGAAGTTATGGTGGTCCGAATAATCGATATCTACAGGGTGCAACATCCACGGTGCAAGGTGCAACATCCGTCCGAAATGGCGAAACAGTGTCGTACGACTTTTAGAAATGCGTGCATGGATTTGAAACGAAACAGTACCATGGTGCACCACTCTCCAGCGATGGGAAGTCGAAGATGGGACACGGTAATCCCGTTTTACCGTAAAAATCCACGTGTCGAAAAAACGAAGGGTAAAAAACATACGAGACCCGATTGAGATTCGGGTTGTCCTTTTTGGGCATTAATCTATCCATTGACGGCTGAAAGGCGTCAAAGCCGTAGAACTCTTCGAGGCCTTCGTTTTGACAGGTTATGGCTCCCATAATTCTAAATGAGCCAGAAGTTATGGCCGTCCGAATAATCGATATCTACAGGGTGCAACATCCACGGTGCAAGGTGCAACATCTGTCCGAAATGGCGAAACAGTGCCGTACGACTTTTAGAAATGCGTGCATGGATTTGAAACGGAACTGTACCATGGTGCACCACTCTCCAGCGATGGTAAATCGAAGGCCAGCCACGGTGATCCTGTTTTACCGTAAAAATCCACGTGTCGAAAAAACGAAGGGTAAAAAACTTACGAGACCCGATTGAGATTAGGGTTGTCCTTTTTGTGCATTAATCTATCCGTTGACGGCTGAAAGCTGTCAAAGCCGTAGAACTCATCGAGGCCATCGTTTTGACAGGTTATGGCTCCCGTAACTCTAAATGAGCCAGAAGTTATGGCCGTTCGAATAATCGATATCTACAGGGTGCAACATCCATGGTGCAAGGTGCAACTTCCGTCCGAAATGGCGAAACAGTGCCGTACGACTTTTAGAAATGCGTGCATGGATTGGAAATGGAACAGTTCCATGGTGCAGCACTCTCCAGCGATGGTAAATCGAAGACCAGCCACCGTAATCCCGTTTTACCGTAAAAATCCACGTGTCGAAAAAACGAAGGGTTAAAAACTTACGAGACCCGATTGAGATTCGGGTTGTCCTTTTTGGGCATTATTCTATCCGTTGTCGGCTGAAAGCTGTCAAAGCCGTAGAACTCATCGAGGCCTTCGTTTTGAAAGGTTGTGGCTCCCGTAACTCTAAACGAGCCAGAAGTTATGGTCGTCCGAATAATCGATATCTACAGGGTGCAACATCCACGGTGCAAGGTGCAACATCCGTCCGAAATGTCAAAACAGTGCCGTACGACTTTTAGAAATGCGTGCACGGATTTGAAACGGAACAGTACCATGGTGCACCACTCTCCAGCGATGTTAAATCGAAGACCAGCCACCGTAATCCCTTTTTACCGTAAAAATCCACGTGTCGAAAAAACGAAGGGTAAAAAACTTACGAGACCTGACTGAGATTCGGGTTGTCCTTTTTGGGCATTAATCTATCCGTTGACGGCTGAAAGCTATCAAAGCCGTAGAACTCATCGAGGCCTTCGTATTGACAGGTTATGGCTCCCGTAACTCTAAACGAGCCAGAAGTTATGGCCGTCCGAATAATCGATATCTACAGGGTGCAACATCCACGGTGCAAGGTGCAACATCCATCCGAAATGGCGAAACAGTGCCGTACGACTTTTAGAAATGCGTGCATTGATTTGAAACGGAACAGTACCATGGTGCACCACTCTCCAGCAATGGTAAATCGAAGGCCAGCCACGGTAATCCTGTTATACCGTAAAAATCCGCATGTCGAAAAAACGAAGGGTAAAAAACATAAGAGACCCGATTGAGATACGGGTTGTCCATTTTGGGCATTAATCTATCCGTTGACGCTGAAAGCTGTCAAAGCCGTAGAACTCATCGAGGCCTTCGTTTTGACAGGTTATGGCTCGAGTAACTCTAAACGAGCCAGAAGTTATGGCCGTTCGAATAATCGATATCTACAGGGTGCAACATCCACGGTGCAAGGTGCAACATCCGTCCGAAATGGCGAAACAGTGTCGTACGACTTTTAGAAATGCGTGCATGGATTTGAAATGGAACAGTACCATGGTGCAGCACTCTCCAGCGATGGTAAATCGAAGACCAGCCACCGTAATCCCGTTTTACCGTAAAAATCCACGTGTCGAAAAAACGAAGGGTTAAAAACTTACGAGACCCGATTGAGATTCAGGTTGTCCTATTTGGGCATTAATCTATCCGTTGTCGGCTGAAAGCTGTCAAAGCCGTAGAACTCATCGAGGCCTTCGTTTTGACAGGTTATGGCTCCCGTAACTCTGAATGAGCCAGAAGTTATGGCCGTTCGAATAATCGATATCTACAGGGTGCAACATCCATGGTGCAAGGTGCAACTTCCGTCCGAAATGGCGAAACAGTGCCGTACGACTTTTAGAAATGCGTGCATGGATTTGAAATGGAACAGTACCATGGTGCACCACTCTCCAGCGATGGTAAATCGAAGACCAGCCACCGTAATCCCGTTTTACCGTAAAAATCCACGTGTCGAAAAAACGAAGGGTTAAAAACTTACGAGACCGGATTGAGATTCGGGTTGTCCTTTTTGGGCATTAATCTATCCGTTGTCGGCTGAAAGCCGTCAAAGCCGTAGAACTCATCGAGGCCTTCGTTTTGAAAGGTTGTGGCTCCCGTAACTCTAAACGAGCCAGAAGTTATGGTCGTCCGAATAATCGATATCTACAGGGTGCAACATCCACAGTGCAAGGTGCAACATCCGTCCTAAATGTCAAAACAGTGCCGTACGACTTTTAGAAATGCGTGCATGGATTTGAAACGGAACAGTAACATGGTGCACCACTCTCCAGCGATGTTAAATCGAAGGCCAGCCACCGTAATCCCTTTTTACCGTAAAAATCCACGTGTCGAAAAAACGAAGGGTAAAAAACTTACGAGACCTGACTGAGATTCGGGTTGTCCTTTTTGGGCATTAATCTATCCGTTGACGGATGAAAGCTATCAAAGCCGTAGAACTCATCGAGGCCTTCGTTTTGACAGGTTATGGCTCCCGTAACTCTAAACGAGCCAGAAGTTATGGCCGTCCGAATAATCGATATCTACAGGGTGCAACATCCATGGTGCAAGGTGCAACATCCATCCGAAATGGCGAAACAGTGCCGTACGACTTTTAGAAATGCGTGCATTGATTTGAAATGGAACAGTACCATGGTGCACCACTCTCCAGCAATGGTAAATCGAAGGCCAGCCACGGTAATCCTGTTATACCGTAAAAATCCGCATGTCGAAAAAACGAAGGGTAAAAAACATAAGAGACCCGATTGAGATTCGGGTTGTCCATTTTGGGCATTAATCTATCCATTGACGCTGAAAGCTGTCAAAGCCGTAGAACTCATCGAGGCCTTCGTTTTGACAGGTTATGGCTCGAGTAACTCTAAACGAGCCAGAAGTTATGGCCGTTCGAATAATCGATATCTACTGGGTGCAACATCCACGGTGCAAGGTGCAACATCCGTCCGAAATGGCGAAACAGTGTCGTACGAATTTTAGAAATGCGTGCATGGATTTGAAATGGAACAGTACCATGGTGCAGCACTCTCCAGCGATGGTAAATCGAAGACCAGCCACCGTAATCCCGTTTTACCGTAAAAATCCACGTGTCGAAAAAACGAAGGGTTAAAAACTTACGAGACCCGATTGAGATTCGGGTTATCCTATTTGGGCATTAATCTATCCGTTGTCGGCTAAAAGCTGTCAAAGCCGTAGAACTCATCGAGGCCTTCGTTTTGACAGGTTATGGCTCCCGTAACTCTGAACGAGCCAGAAGTTATGGTCGTCCGAATAATCGATATCTACAGGGTGCAACATCCACGGTGCAAGGTGCAACATCCGTCCGAAATGGCGAAACAGTGCCGTACGACTTTTAGAAATGCGTGCATGGATTTGAAACGGAACAGTACCATGGTGCACCACTCTCCAGCGATGGTAAATCGAAGACCAGCCACCGTAATCCTGTTTTACCGTAAAAATCCACGTGTCGAAAAAACGAAGGGTAAAAAACTTACGAGACCCGACTGAGATTCGGGTTGTCCTTTTTGGGCATTAATCTATCCGTTGATGGCTGAAAGCTGTCAAATTCGTAGAACTCACCTAGGCCTTCGTTTTGACAGGTTATGGCTCCCGTAACTCTAAACGAGCCAAAAGTTATGGCCTTCCGAATAATCGAAATCTACAGGGTGCAACATCCACGGTGCAAGGTGCAACATCCGTCCGAAATGGCGAAACAGTGCCGTACGAATTTTCGAAATGCGTGCATGGATTTGAAACAGAACAGTACCATGGTACACCTCACTCCAGCGATGGTAAATCGAAGGCCAGCCACGGTAACCCTGTTTTACCGTAAAAATCCACGTGTCGAAAAAACGAAGGGTAAAAAACTTACGAGACCCGATTGATATTCGGGTTGTCCTTTTTGGGCATTAGTCCATCCGTTGACGGCTGAAAGCTATCAAAGCCGTAGAACTCATCGAGGCCTTCGTTTTGACAGGTTATGGCTCCCGTAACTCTAAACGAGCCAGAAGTTATGGCCGTCCGAATAATCGATATCTACAGGGTGCAACATCCACGGTGCAAGGTGCAACATCCGTCTCAAATGGCGAAACGGTGTCGTACGACTTTTAGAAATGCATGCATGGATTTGAAGCAGAACAGTACCATGGTGCACCACTCTCCAGCGATGGTAAATCGAAGACCAGCCACCGTAATCCTGTATTACCGTAAAAATCCACGTGTCGAAAAAACGAAGGGTAAAAAACTTACGAGACCCGATTGAGATTCGGGTTGTCCTTTTTGGGCATTAATCTATCCGTTGACGGCTGAAAGCCATCAAAGCCGTAGAACTCTTCGAGGCCTTCGTTTTGACAGGTTATGGCTCCCGTAATTCTAAACGAGCCAGAAGTTATGGCCGTCCGAATAATCGATATCTACAGGGTGCAACATCCACGGTGCAAGGTGCAACATCCGTCCGAAATGGCGAAACAGTGCCGTACGACTTTTAGAAATGCGTGCATGGATTTGAAACGGAACAGTACCATGGTGCACCACTCTCCAGCGATGGTAAATCGAAGGCCAGCCACGGTAATCCTGTTTTACCGTAAAAATCCACGTGTCGAAAAAACGAAGGGTAAAAAACTTACGAGACCCGATTGAGATTCGGGTTATCCTTTTTGGGCATTAATCTATCCGTTGACGGCTGAAAGCTATCAAAGCCGTAGAACTCATCGAGGCCATCGTTTTGATAGGTTATGGCTCCCGTAACTCTAAACGAGCCAGAAGTTATGGCCGTTCGAATAATCGATATCTACAGGGTGCAACATCCATGGTGCAAGGTGCAACATCCGTCCGAAATGGCGAAACATTGCCTTACGACTTTTAGAAATGCGTGCATGGATTTGAAATGGAACAGTACCATGGTGCAGCACTCTCCAGCGATGGTAAATCGAAGACCAGCCACCGTAATCCTGTTTTACCGTAAAAATCCACGTGTCGAAAAAACGAAGGGTTAAAAACTTACGAGACCCGATTGAGATTCGGGTTGTCCTTTTTGGGCATTAATCTATCCATTGTTGGCTGAAAGCTGTCAAAGCCGTAGAAATCATCGAGGCCTTCGTTTTGACAAGTTGTGGCTCCCGTAACTCTAAACGAGCAAGAAGTTATGGTCGTCCGAATAATCGATATCTACAGGGTGCAACATCCACGGTGCAAGGTGCAACATCCGTCCGAAATGTCAAAACAGTGCCGTACGACTTTTAGAAATGCGTGCATGGATTTGAAACGGAACAGTACCATGGTGCACCACTGTCCAGCGATGTTAAATCGAAGACCAGCCACCGTAATCCCTTTTTACCGTAAAAATCCACGTGTCGAAAAAACGAAGGGTAAAAAACTTACGAGACCTGACTAAGATTCGGGTTGTCCTTTTTGGGCATTAATCTATCCGTTGACGGCTGAAAGCTATCAAAGCCGTAGAACTCATCGAGGCCTTCGTTTTGACAGGTTATGGCTCCCGTAACTCTAAACGAGCCAGAAGTTATGGCCGTCCGAATAATCGATATCTACAGGGTGCAACATCCACGGTGCAAGGTGCAACATCCATCCTAAATGGCGAAACAGTGCCGTACGACTTTTAGAAATGCGTGCATTGATTTGAAACGGAACAGTGTCATGGTGCACCACTCTCCAGCAATGGTAAATCGAAGGCCAACCACGGTAATCCTGTTATACCGTAAAAATCCACATGTCGAAAAAACGAAGGGTAAAAAACATAAGAGACCCGATTGAGATTCGGGTTGTCCATTTTGGGCATTAATCTATCCGTTGACGCTGAAAGCTGTCAAAGCCGTAGAACTCATCGAGGCCTTCGTTTTGACAGGTTATGGCTCCCGTAACTCTAAACGAGCCAGAAGTTATGGCCGTTCGAATAATCGATATCTACAGGGTGCAACATCCACGGTGCAAGGTGCAACATCCGTCCGAAATGGCGAAACAGTGCCGTACGACTTTTAGAAATGCGTGCATGGATTTGAAATGGAACAGTACCATGGTGTAGCACTCTCCAGCGATGGTAAATCGAAGATCAGCCACCGTAATCCCGTTTTACCGTAAAAATCCACGTGTCGAAAAAACGAAGGGTTAAAAACTTACGAGACCCGATTGAGATTCGGGTTGTCCTATTTGGGCATTAATCTATCCGTTGTCGGCTGAAAGCTATCAAAGCCGTAGAACACATCGAGGCCTTCGTTTTGACAGGTTATGGCTCCCGTAACTCTAAACGAGCCAGAAGTTATGGTCGTCCGAATAATCGATATCTACAGGGTGCAACATCCACGGCGCAAGGTGCAACATCCGTCCGAAATGGCGAAACAGTGCCGTACGACTTTTAAAAATGCGTGCATGGATTTGAAACGGAACAGTACCATGGTGCACCACTCTCCAGCAATGGTAAATCGAAGACCAGCCACCGTAATCCTGTTTTACCGTAAAAATCCGCGTGTCGAAAAAACGAAGGGTAAAAAACTTACGATACCCGACTGAGATTCGGGTTGTCCTTTTTGGGCATTAATCTATCCGTTGACGGCTGAAAGCTGTCAAAGCCGTAGAACTCATCGAGGCCTTCATTTTGACTGGTTATGGCTCCCGTAACTCTAAACGAGCCAAAAGTTATGGCCGTCCGAATAATCGAAATCTACAGGGTGCAACATCCACGGTGCAAGGTGCAACATCCGTCCGAAATGGCGAAACAGTGCCGTACGACTTTTAGAAATGCGTGCATGGATTTGAAACAGAACAGTACCATGGTACACCACACTCCAGCGATGGTAAATCGAAGGCCAGCCACGGTAACCCGGTTTTACCGTAAAAATCCACGTGTCGAAAAAACGAAGGGTAAAAAACTTACGAGACCCGATTGATATTCGGGTTGTCCTTTTTGGGCATTAGTCCATCCGCTGACGGCTGAAAGCTATCAAAGCCTTAGAACTCATCGAGGCCTTTGTTTTGACAGGTTATGGCTCCCGTAACTCTAAACGAGCCAGAAGTTATGGCCGTCCGAATAATCGATATCTACAGGGTGCAACTTCCACGGTGCAAGGTGCAACATCCGTCTGAAATGGCGAAACGGTGTCGTACGACTTTTAGAAATGCATGCATGGATTTGAAGCAGAATAGTACCATGGTGCACCACTCTCCAGCGATGGTAAATCGAAGACCAGCCACCGTAATCCTGTATTACCGTAAAAATCCACGTGTCGAAAAAACGAAGGGTAAAAAACTTACGAGACCCGATTGAGATTCGGGTTGTCCTTTTTGGGCATTAATCTATCCGTTGACGGCTGAAAGCCGTCAAAGCCGTAGAACTCTTCGAGGCCTTCGTTTTGACAGGTTATGGCTCCCGTAATTCTAAACGAGCCAGAAGTTATGGCCGTCCGAATAATCGATATCTACAGGGTGCAACATCCACGATGCAAGGTGCAACATCCGTCCGAAATGGCGAAACAGTGCCGTACGACTTTTAGAAATGCGTGCATGGATTTGAAACGGAACAGTACCATGGTGCACCACTCTCCAGCGATGGTAAATCGAAGGCTAGCCACGGTAATCCTGTTTTACCGTAAAAATCCACGTGTCGAAAAAACGAAGTGTAAAAAACTTACGAGACCCGATTGAGATTCGGGTTGTCCTTTTTGGGCATTAATCTATCCGTTGACGGCTGAAAGCTATCAAATCCGTAGAACTCATCGAGGCCATCGTTTTGACAGGTTATGACTCCCGTAACTCTAAACGAGCCAGAAGTTATGGCCGTTCGAATAATCGATATCTGCAGGGTGCAGCATCCATGGTGCAAGGTGCAACATCCGTCCGAAATGGCGAAACAGTGCCGTACGACTTTTAGAAATGCGTGCATGGATTTGAAATGGAACAGTACCATGGTGCAGCACTCTCCAGCGATGGTAAATCGAAGACCAGCCACCGTAATCCCGTTTTACCGTAAAAATCCACGTGTCGAAAAAATGAAGGGTTAAAAACTTACGAGACCCGATTGAGATTCGGGTTGTCCTTTTTGGGCATTAATCTATCCGTTGTCGGCTGAAAGCTGTCAAAGCCGTAGAACTCATCGAGGCCTTCGTTTTGACAGGTTGTGGCTCCCGTAACTCTAAACGAGCCAGAAGTTATGGCCGTTCGAATAATCGATATCTACAGGGTGCAACATCCATGGTGCAAGGTGCAACATCCGTCCGAAATGGCGAAACATTGCCGTACGACTTTTAGAAATGCGTGCATGGATTTGAAATGGAACAGTACCGTGGTGCATCACTCTCCAGCGATGGTAAATCGAAGACCAGCCACCGTAATCCCGTTTTACCGTAAAAATCCACGTGTCGAAAAAACGAAGGGTTAAAAACTTACGAGACCCGATTGAGATTCGGGTTGTCCTTTTTGGGCATTAATCTATCCGTTGTTGGCTGAAAGCTGTCAAAGCCGTAGAAATCATCGAGGCCTTCGTTTTGACAGGTTGTGGCTCCCGTAACTCTAAACGAGCAAGAAGTTATGGTCGTCCGAATAATCGATATCTACAGGGTGCAACATCCACGGTGCAAGGTGCAACATCCGTCCGAAATGTCAAAACAGTGCCGTACGACTATTAGAAATGCGTGCATGGATTTGAAACGGAATAGTACCATGGTGCACCACTGTCCAGCGATGTTAAATCGAAGACCAGCCACCGTAATCCCTTTTTACCGTAAAAGTCCACGTGTCGAAAAAACGAAGGGTAAAAAACTTACGAGACCTGACTGAGATTCGGGTTGTCCTTTTTGGGCATTAATCTATCCGTTGACGGCTGAAAGCTATCAAAGCCGTAGAACTCATCGAGGCCTTCGTTTTGACAGGTTATGGCTCCCGTAACTCTAAACGAGCCAGAAGTTATGGCCGTCCGAATAATCGATATCTACAGGGTGCAACATCCACGGTGCAAGGTGCAACATCCATCCAAAATGGCGAAACAGTGCCGTACGACTTTTAGAAATGCGTGCATTGATTTGAAACGGAACAGTGCCATAGTGCACCACTCTCCAGCAATGGTAAATCGAAGGCCAGCCACGGTAATCCTGTTATACCGTAAAAATCCACATGTCGAAAAAACGAAGGGTAAAAAACATAAGAGACCCGATTGAGATTCGGGTTGTCCATTTTGGGCATTAATCTATCCGTTGACGCTGAAAGCTGTCAAAGCCGTAGAACTCATCGAGGCCTTCGTTTTGACAGGTTATGGCTCCCGTAACTCTAAACGAGCCAGAAGTTATGGCCGTTCGAATAATCGATATCTACAGGGTGCAACATCCACGGTGCAAGGTGCAACATCCGTCCGAACTGGCGAAACAGTGCCGTACGACTTTTAGAAATGCGTGCATGGATTTGAAATGGAACAGTACCATGGTGCAGCACTCTCCAGCGATGGTAAATCGAAGACCAGCCACCGTAATCCCGTTTTACCGTAAAAATCCACGTGTCGAAAAAACGAAGGGTTAAAAACTTACGAGACCCGATTGAGATTCGGGTTGTCCTATTTGGGCATTAATCTATCCGTTGTCGGCTGAAAGCTGTCAAAGCCGTAGAACACATTGAGGCCTTCGTTTTGACAGGTTATGGCTCCCGTAACTCTAAACGAGCCAGAAGTTATGGTCGTCCGAATAATCGATATCTACAGAGTGCAACATCCACGGCGCAAGGTGCAACATCCGTCCGAAATGGCGAAACAGTGCCGTACGACTTTTAGAAATGCGTGCATGGATTTGAAACGGAACAGTACCATGGTGCACCACTCTCCAGTGATGGTAAATCGAAGACCAGCCACCGTAATCCTGTTTTACCGTAAAAATCCGCGTGTCGAAAAAACGAAGGGTAAAAAACTTACGAGACCCGACTGAGATTCGGGTTGTCCTTTTTGGGCATTAATCTATCCGTTGACGGCTGAAAGCTGTCAAAGTCGTAGAACTCATCGAGGCCTTCGTTTTGACAGGTTATGGCTCCCGTAACTCTAAACGAGCCAAAAGTTGTGGCCGTCCGAATAATCGAAATCTACAGGGTGCAACATCCACGGTGCAAGGTGCAACATCCGTCCGAAATGGCGAAACAGTGCCGTACGATTTTTAGAAATGCGTGCATGGATTTGAAACAGAACAGTACCATGGTACACCACACTCCAGCGATGGTAAATGGAAGGCCAGCCACGATAACCCGGTTTTACCGTAAAAATCCACGTGTCGAAAAAACGAAGGGTAAAAAACTTACGAGACCCGATTGATATTCGGGTTGTCCTTTTTGGGCATTAGTCCATCCGCTGACGGCTAAAAGCTATCAAAGCCGTAGAACTCATCGAGGCCTTCGTTTTGACAGGTTATGGCTCCCGTAACTCTAAACGAGCCAGAAGTTATGGCCGTCCGAATAATCGATATCTACAGGGTGCAACATCCACGGTGCAAGGTGCAACATCCGTCTGAAATGGCGAAACGGTGTCGTACGACTTTTAGAAATGCATGCATGGATTTGAAGCAGAACAGCACCATGGTGCATCACTCTCCAGCGATGGTAAATCGAAGACCAGCCACCGTAATCCTGTATTACCGTAAAAATCCACGTGTCGAAAAAACGAAGGGTAAAAAACTTACGAGACCCGATTGAGATTCGGGTTGTCCTTTTTGGGCATTAATCTATCCGTTGAAGGCTGAAAGCTGTCAAAGCCGTAGAACTCATTGAGGCCTTCGTTTTGACAGGTTATGGCTCCCGTAACTCTAAACGAGCCAGAAGTTATGGCCGTACGTATAATCGATATCTACAGGGTGCAACATCCACGGTGCAAGGTGCAACATCCGTCCGAAATGGCGAAACAGTGCCGTACGACTTTTAGAAATGCGTGCATGGATTTGAAACGGAACAGTACCATGGTGCACCACTCTCCAGCGATGGTAAATCGAAGGCCAGCCACGGTAATCCTGTTTTACCGTAAAAATCCACGTGTCGAAAAAACGAAGGGTAAAAAACTTACGAGACCCGATTGAGATTCGGGTTGTCCTTTTTGGGCATTAATCTATCCGTTGATGGCTGAAAGCTATCAAAGCCGTAGAACTCATCGAGGCCATCGTTTTGACAGGTTATGGCTCCCGCAACTCTAAACGAGCCAGAAGTTATGGCCGTTCGAATAATCGATATCTACAGTGTGCAACATCCATGGTGCAAGGTGCAACATCCGTCCGAAATGGCAAAACAGTGACGTACGACTTTTAGAAATGCGTGCATGGATTTGAAATGGAACAGTACCATGGTGCAGCACTCTCCAGCGATGGTAAATCGAAGACCAGCCACCGTAATCCCGTTTTACCGTAAAAATCCACGTGTCGAAAAAATGAAGGGTTAAAAACTTACGAGACCCGATTGAGATTCGGGTTGTCCTTTTTGGGCATTAATCTATCCGTTGTCGGCTGAAAGCTGTCAATGCCGTAGAACTCATCGAGGCCTTCGTTTTGACAGGTTGTGGCTCCCGTAACTCTAAACGAGCCAGAAGTTATGGTCGTCCGAATAATCGATATCTACAGGGTGCAACATCCACGGTGCTAGGTGCAACATCCGTCCGAAATGTCAAAACAGTGCCGTACGACTTTTAGAAATGCGTGCATGGATTTGAAACGGAATAGTACCATGGTGCACCACTCTCCAGCGATGTTAAATCGAAGACCAGCCACCGTAATCCCTTTTTACCGTAAAAATCCACGTGTCGAAAAAACGAAGGGTAAAAAACTTACGAGACCTGACTGAGATTCGGGTTGTCCTTTTTGGGAAGTAATCTATCCGTTGACGGCTGAAAGCTATCAAAGCCGTAGAACTCATCGAGGCCTTCGTTTTGACAGGTTATGGCTCCCGTAACTCTAAACGAGCCAGAAGTTATGGCCGTCCGAATAATCGATATCTACAGGGTGCAACATCCACGGTGCAAGGTGGAACATCCATCCGAAATGGCGAAACAGTGCCGTACGACTTTTAGAAATGCGTGCATTGATTTGAAACGGAACAGTACCATGGTGCACCACTCTCCAGCAATGGTAAATCGAAGGCCAGCCACGGTATTCCTGTTATACCGTAAAAATCCACATGTCGAAAAAACGAAGGGTAAAAAACTTAAGAGACCCGATTGAGATTCGGGTTGTCCATTTTGGGCATTAATCTATCCGTTGACGCTGAAAGCTGTCAAAGCCGTAGAACTCATCGAGGCCTTCGTTTTGACAGGTTATGGCTCCTGTAACTCTAAACGAGCCAGAAGTTATGGCCGTTCGAATAATCGATATCTACAGGGTGCAACATCCACGGTGCAAGGTGCAACATCCGTCCGAAATGGCGAAACAGTGCCGTACGACTTTTAGAAATGCGTGCATGGATTTGAAATGGAACAGTACCATGGTGCAGCACTCTCCCGCGATGGTAAATCGAAGACCAGCCACCGTAATCCCGTTTTACCGTAAAAATCCACGTATCGAAAAAACGAAGGGTTAAAAACTTACGAGACCCGATTGAGATTCGGGTTGTCCTTTTTGGGCATTAATCTATCCGTTGTCGGCTGAAAGCTGTCAAAGCCGTAGAACTCATCGAGGCCTTCGTTTTGACAGGTTATGGCTCCCGTAACTCTAAACGAGCCAGAAGTTATGGTCGTCCGAATAATCGATGTCTACAGGGTGCAACATCCACGGTGCAAGGTGCAACATCCGTCCGAAATGTCAAAACAGTGCCGTACGACTTTTCGAAATGCGTGCATGGATTTGAAACGGAACAGTACCATGGTGCACCACTCTCCAGCGATGGTAAATCGAAGACCAGCCACCATAATCCCTTTTTACTGTAAAAATCCACGTGTCGAAAAAACGAAGGGTAAAAAACTTACGAGACCTGACTGAGATTCGGTTTGTCCTTTTTGGGCATTAATCTATCCGTCGACGGCTGAAGGCTGTCAAAGCCGTAGAACTCATCGAGGCCTTCGTTTTGATAGGTTATGGCTCCCGAAACTCCAAAAGAGCCAGAAGTTATGGTCGTCCGTATAATCGATATCTACAGGGTGCAACATCCACGGTGCAAGGTGCAACATCCGTCCGAAATGGCGAAACAGTGTCGTACGAATTTTAGAAATGCGTGCATGGATTTGAAACGGAACAGTACCATGGTGCACCACTCTCCAGCGATGGTAAATCGAAGACCAGCCACCGTAATCCTGTTTTACCATAAAAATCCACGTGTCGAAAAAATGACGGGTAAAAAACTTACGAGACCCGATTGAGATTCGGGTTGTCCTTTTTGGGCATTAATCTATCCGTTGAGGGCTGAAAGCTGTCAAAGCCGTAGAACTCATCGAGGCCTTCGTTTTGACAGGTTATGGCTCCCCTAACTCTAAACGAGCCGGAAGTTATGGTCGTCCGTATAATCGATATCTACAGGGTGCAACATCCACGGTGCAAGGTGCAACATCCGTCTGAAATGGCGAAACAGTGCCGTACGAATTTTAGAAACGCGTGCATGGATTTGAAGCGGAACAGTACCATGGTGCACCACTCTCCAGCGATGGTAAATCGAAGACTAGCCACCGTAATCCTGTTTTACCGTAAAAATCCACGTGTCGAAAAAACGATGGGTAAAAAACTTGCGAGACCCGATTGAGATTCGGGTTGTCCTTTTTGGGCATTAATCTATCCGTTGACGGCTGAAAGCTATGAAAGCCGTAGAACTCATCGAGGCCTTCATTTTGACAGGTTATGTCTCCCGTAACTCTAAACGAGGCAGAAGTTATGGCCGTCCGAATAATCGATATCTACAGGGTGCAACATCCACGGTGCAAGGTGCAACATCCGTCCGAAATGGCAAAACAGTGACGTACGACTTTTAGAAATGCGTGCATGGATTTGAAATGGAACAGTACCATGGTGCAGCACTCTCCAGCGATGGTAAATCGAAGACCAGCCACCGTAATCCCGTTTTACCGTAAAAATCCACGTGTCGAAAAAATGAAGGGTTAAAAACTTACGAGACCCGATTGAGATTCGGGTTGTCCTTTTTGGGCATTAATCTATCCGTTGTCGGCTGAAAGCTGTCAATGCCGTAGAACTCATCGAGGCCTTCGTTTTGACAGGTTGTGGCTCCCGTAACTCTAAACGAGCCAGAAGTTATGGTCGTCCGAATAATCGATATCTACAGGGTGCAACATCCACGGTGCTAGGTGCAACATCCGTCCGAAATGTCAAAACAGTGCCGTACGACTTTTAGAAATGCGTGCATGGATTTGAAACGGAATAGTACCATGGTGCACCACTCTCCAGCGATGTTAAATCGAAGACCAGCCACCGTAATCCCTTTTTACCGTAAAAATCCACGTGTCGAAAAAACGAAGGGTAAAAAACTTACGAGACCTGACTGAGATTCGGGTTGTCCTTTTTGGGAAGTAATCTATCCGTTGACGGCTGAAAGCTATCAAAGCCGTAGAACTCATCGAGGCCTTCGTTTTGACAGGTTATGGCTCCCGTAACTCTAAACGAGCCAGAAGTTATGGCCGTCCGAATAATCGATATCTACAGGGTGCAACATCCACGGTGCAAGGTGGAACATCCATCCGAAATGGCGAAACAGTGCCGTACGACTTTTAGAAATGCGTGCATTGATTTGAAACGGAACAGTACCATGGTGCACCACTCTCCAGCAATGGTAAATCGAAGGCCAGCCACGGTATTCCTGTTATACCGTAAAAATCCACATGTCGAAAAAACGAAGGGTAAAAAACTTAAGAGACCCGATTGAGATTCGGGTTGTCCATTTTGGGCATTAATCTATCCGTTGACGCTGAAAGCTGTCAAAGCCGTAGAACTCATCGAGGCCTTCGTTTTGACAGGTTATGGCTCCTGTAACTCTAAACGAGCCAGAAGTTATGGCCGTTCGAATAATCGATATCTACAGGGTGCAACATCCACGGTGCAAGGTGCAACATCCGTCCGAAATGGCGAAACAGTGCCGTACGACTTTTAGAAATGCGTGCATGGATTTGAAATGGAACAGTACCATGGTGCAGCACTCTCCCGCGATGGTAAATCGAAGACCAGCCACCGTAATCCCGTTTTACCGTAAAAATCCACGTATCGAAAAAACGAAGGGTTAAAAACTTACGAGACCCGATTGAGATTCGGGTTGTCCTTTTTGGGCATTAATCTATCCGTTGTCGGCTGAAAGCTGTCAAAGCCGTAGAACTCATCGAGGCCTTCGTTTTGACAGGTTATGGCTCCCGTAACTCTAAACGAGCCAGAAGTTATGGTCGTCCGAATAATCGATGTCTACAGGGTGCAACATCCACGGTGCAAGGTGCAACATCCGTCCGAAATGTCAAAACAGTGCCGTACGACTTTTCGAAATGCGTGCATGGATTTGAAACGGAACAGTACCATGGTGCACCACTCTCCAGCGATGGTAAATCGAAGACCAGCCACCATAATCCCTTTTTACTGTAAAAATCCACGTGTCGAAAAAACGAAGGGTAAAAAACTTACGAGACCTGACTGAGATTCGGTTTGTCCTTTTTGGGCATTAATCTATCCGTCGACGGCTGAAGGCTGTCAAAGCCGTAGAACTCATCGAGGCCTTCGTTTTGATAGGTTATGGCTCCCGAAACTCCAAAAGAGCCAGAAGTTATGGTCGTCCGTATAATCGATATCTACAGGGTGCAACATCCACGGTGCAAGGTGCAACATCCGTCCGAAATGGCGAAACAGTGTCGTACGAATTTTAGAAATGCGTGCATGGATTTGAAACGGAACAGTACCATGGTGCACCACTCTCCAGCGATGGTAAATCGAAGACCAGCCACCGTAATCCTGTTTTACCATAAAAATCCACGTGTCGAAAAAATGACGGGTAAAAAACTTACGAGACCCGATTGAGATTCGGGTTGTCCTTTTTGGGCATTAATCTATCCGTTGAGGGCTGAAAGCTGTCAAAGCCGTAGAACTCATCGAGGCCTTCGTTTTGACAGGTTATGGCTCCCCTAACTCTAAACGAGCCGGAAGTTATGGTCGTCCGTATAATCGATATCTACAGGGTGCAACATCCACGGTGCAAGGTGCAACATCCGTCTGAAATGGCGAAACAGTGCCGTACGAATTTTAGAAACGCGTGCATGGATTTGAAGCGGAACAGTACCATGGTGCACCACTCTCCAGCGATGGTAAATCGAAGACTAGCCACCGTAATCCTGTTTTACCGTAAAAATCCACGTGTCGAAAAAACGATGGGTAAAAAACTTGCGAGACCCGATTGAGATTCGGGTTGTCCTTTTTGGGCATTAATCTATCCGTTGACGGCTGAAAGCTATGAAAGCCGTAGAACTCATCGAGGCCTTCATTTTGACAGGTTATGTCTCCCGTAACTCTAAACGAGGCAGAAGTTATGGCCGTCCGAATAATCGATATCTACAGGGTGCAACATCCACGGTGCAAGGTGCAACATCCGTCCGAAATGGCGAAACAGTGCCGTACGACTTTTAGAAACGCATGAATGGATTTGAAACGGAACAGTACCATGGTGCACCACTCTCCATCGATGGTAAATCGAAGGCCAGCCACGGTAATCCTGTTTTACCGTAAAAATCCACGTGTCCAAAAAACGAAGGGTAAAAAACTTACGAGACCCGATTGAAATTCGGGTTGTCCTTTTTGGGATTAATCTTTCCGTTGTTGGCTGAAAGATGTCAACACCGTAGATCTCATCGAGGCCTTCGTTTTGACAGGTTATGGCTCCCGTAACTCTAAACGAGCCAAAAGTTATGGCCGTCCGAATAATCGATATCTACAGGGTGCAACATCCACGGAGCAAGGTGCAACATCCGTCCGAAATGGCGAAACAGTGCCGTACGACCTTTAGAAATGAGTGCATGGATTTGAAACGGAACAGTACCATGGTGCACCACTCTCCAGCGATGGTAAATCGAAGACCAGCCACCGTAATCCCTTTTTACCGTAAAAATCCACGTGTCGAAAAAACGAAGGGTAAAAAACTTACGAGACCTGACTGAGTTTCGGGTTGTCCTTTTTGGGCATTAATCTATCCGTTGACGGCTGAAAGCTGTCAAAGCCGTAGAACTCATCGAGGCCTTCGTTTTGACAGGTTATGGCTCCCGTAACTCTAAACGAGCCAGAAGTTATGGCCGTCCGAATAATCGATATCTACAGGGTGCAACATCCACGGTGCAAGGTGCAACATCCATCCGAAATGGCGAAACAGTGTCGTACGACTTTTAGAAATGCGTGCATTGATTTGGAACGGAACAGTACCATGGTGCACCACTCTCCAGCAATGGTAAATCAAAGGCCAGCCACGGTAATCCTGTTATACCGTAAAAATCCACGTGTCGAAAAAACGAAGGGTAAAAAACATACGAGACCCGATTGAGATTCGGGTTGTCCTTTTTGGGCATTAATCTATCCGTTGACGGCTGAAAGCTGTCAAAGCCGTAGAACTCATCGAGGCCTTCGATTTGACTGGTTATGGCTCCCGTAACTCTAAACGAGCCAGAAGTTATGGTCGTCCGTATAATCGATATCTACAGGGTGCAACATCCAAGGTGCAAGGTGCAACATCCGTCCGAAATGGCGAAACAGTGCCGTACGAATTTTCGAAATGCGTGCATGGATTTGAAACGGAACAGTACCATGGTGCACCACTATCCAGCGATGGTAAATCGAAGACCAGCCATCGTAATCCTGTTTTACCGTAAAAATCCACGTGTCGAAAAAACGAAGGGTAAAAAACTTACGAGACCCGATTGAGATTCGGGTTGTCCTTTTTGGGCATTAATCTATCCGTTGACGGCTGAAAGCTATCAAAGCCGTAGAACTCATCGAGGCCTTCGTTTTGACAGGTTATGGCTCCCGTAACTCTAAACGAGCCAGAAGTTATGGTCGTCCGAATAATCGATATCTACAGGACGCAACATCCACGGCGCAAGATGCAACATCCGTCCAAAATGGCGAAACAGAGCCGTACGACTTTTAGAAATGCGTGCATGGATTTGAAACGGAACAGTACCATGGTGCACCACTCTACAGCGATGGTAAATCGAAGGCCAGCCACGGTAATCCTGTTTTACCGTAAAAATCCACGTGTCGAAAAAACGAAGGGTAAAAAACTTACGAGACCCGATTGAGATTCGGGTTCTCCCTTTTGGGCATTAATCTATCCGTTGACGGCTGAAAGCTGTCAAAGCCGTAGAACTCATCGAGGCCATCGTTTTGACAGGTTATGGCTCCCGTAACTCTAAACGAGCCAGAAGTTATGGCCGTTCGAATAATCGATATCTACAGGGTGCAACATCCATGGTGCAAGGTGCAACATCCGTCCGAAATGGCAAAACATTGCCGTACGACTTTTAGAAATGCGTGCATGGATTTGAAATGGAACAGTACCATGGTGCAGCACTCTCCAGCGATGGTAAATCGAAGACCAGCCACCGTAATCCCGTTTTACCGTAAAAATCCACGTGTCGAAAAAACGAAGGGTTAAAAACTTACGAGACCCGATTGAGATTCGGGTTGTCCTTTTTGGGCATTAATCTATCTGTTGTTGGCTGAAAGCTGTCAAAGCCGCAGAACTCATCGAGGCCTTCGTTTTGACAGGTTGTCGCTCCCGTAACTTTAAACGATCCAGAAGTTATGGTCGTCCGAATAATCGATATCTACAGGGTGCAACATCCACGGTGCAAGGTGCAACATCCGTCCGAAATGTCAAAACAGTGCCGTACGACTTTTAGAAATGCGTGCATGGATTTGAAACGGAACAGTACCATGGTGCACCACTGTCCAGCGATGTTAAATCGAAGACCAGCCACCGTAATCCCTTTTTACCGTAAAAATCCACGTGTCGAAAAAACGAAGGGTAAAAAACTTACGAGACCTGACTGAGATTCGGGTTGTCCTTTTTGGGCATTAATCTATCCGTTGACAGCTGAAAGCTATCAAAGCCGTAGAACTCATCGAGGCCTTCGTTTTGACAGGTTATGGCTCCCGTATCTCTAAACGAGCCAGAAGTTATGGCCGTCCGAATAATCGATATCTACAGGGTGCAACATCCACGGTGCAAGGTGCAACATCCATCCGAAATGGCGAAACAGTGCCGTACGACTTTTAGAAATGCGTGCATTGATTTGAAACGGAACAGTGCCATGGTGCACCACTCTCCAGCAATGGTAAATCGAAGGCCAGCCACGGTAATCCTGTTATACCGTAAAAATCCACATGTCGAAAAAACGAAGGGTAAAAAACATAAGAGACCCGATTGAGATTAGGGTTGTCCATTTTTGGCATTAATCTATCCGTTGACGCTGAAAGCTGTCAAAGCCGTAGAACTCATCGAGGCCTTCGTTTTGACAGGTTATGGCTCCCGTAACTCTAAACGAGCTAGAAGTTATGGCCGTTCGAATAATCGATATCTACAGGGTGCAACATCCACGGTGCAAGGTGCAACATCCGTCCGAAATGGCGAAACAGTGCCGTATGACTTTTAGAAATGCGTGCATGGATTTGAAATGGAACAGTACCATGGTGCAGCACTCTCCAGCGATGGTAAATCGAAGACCAGCCACCGTAATCCCGTTTTACCGTAAAAAACCACGTGTCGAAAAAACGAAGGGTTAAAAACTTACGAGACCCGATTGAGATTCGGGTTGTCCTATTTGGGCATTAATCTATCCGTTGTCGGCTGAAAGCTGTCAAAGCCGTAGAACACATCGAGGCCTTCGTTTTGACAGGTTATGGCTCCCGTAACTCTAAACGAGCCAGAAGTTATGGTCGTCCGAATAATCGATATCTACAGGGTGCAACATCCACGGCGCAAGGTGCAACATCCATCCGAAATGGCGAAACAGTGCCGTACGACTTTTAGAAATGCGTGCATGGATTTGAAATGGAACAGTACCATGGTGCACCACTCTCCAGCGATGGTAAATCGAAGACCAGCCACCGTAATCCTGTTTTACCGTAAAAATCAACGTGTCGAAAAAACGAAGGGTAAAAAACTTACGAGACCCGACTGAGATTCGGGTTGTCCTTTTTGGGCATTAATCTATCCGTTGACGGCTGAAAGCTGTCAAAGTCGTAGAACTCATCGAGGCCTTCGTTTTGACAGGTTATGGCTCCCGTAACTCTAAACGAGCCAAAAGTTATGGCCGTCCGAATAATCGAAATCTACAGGGTGCAACATCCACGGTGCAAGGTGCAACATCCGTCCGAAATGGCGAAACAGTGCCGTACGACTTTTAGAAATGCGTGCATGGATTTGAAACAGAACAGTACCATGGTACACCACACTCCAGCGATGGTAAATCGAAGGCCAGCCACGGTAACACGGTTTTACCGTAAAAATCCACGTGTCGAAAAAACGAAGGGTAAAAAACTTACGAGACCCGATTGATATTCGGGTTGTCCTTTTTGGGCATTAGTCCATCCGCTGACGGCTGAAAGCTATCAAAGCCGTAGAAATCATCGAGGCCTTCGTTTTGACAGGTTATGGCTCCCGTAACTCTAAACGAGCCAGAAGTTATGGCCGTTCGAATAATCGATATCTACAGGGTGCAACATCCACGGTGCAACATCCGTCTGAAATGGCGAAACGGTGTCGTACGACTTTTAGAAATGCATGCATGGATTTGAAGCAGAATAGTACCGTGGTGAACCACTCTCCAGCGATGGTAAATCGAAGACCAGCCACCGTAATCCTGTATTACCGTAAAAATCCACGTGTCGAAAAAACGAAGGGTAAAAAACTTACGAGACCCGATTGAGATTCGGGTTGTCCTTTTTGGGCATTAATCTATCCGTTGACGGCTAAAAGCCGTCAAAGCCGTAGAACTCTTTGAGGCCTTCGTTTTGACAGGTTATGGCTCCCGTAATTCTAAACGAGCCAGAAGTTATGGCCGTCCGAATAATCGATATCTACATGGTGCAACATCCACGGTGCAAGGTGCAACATCCGTCCGAAATGGCGAAACAGTGCCGTACGACTTTTAGAAATGCATGCATGGATTTGAAACGGAACAGTACCATGGTGCACCACTCTCCAGCGATGGTAAATCGAAGGCCAGCCACGGTAATCCTGTTTTACCGTAAAAATCCACGTGTCGAAAAAACGAAGGGTAAAAAACTTACGAGACCCGATTGAGATTCGGGTTGTCCTTTTTGGGCATTAATCTATCTGTTGACGGCTGAAAGCTATCAAAGCCGTAGAACACATCGAGGCCATCGTTTTGACAGGTTATGGCTCCCGTAACTCTAAACGAGCCAGAAGTTATGGCCGTTCGAATAATCGATATCTACAGGGTGCAACATCCATGGTGCAAGGTGGAACATCCGTCCGAAATGGCGAAACAGTGCCGTACGACCTTTAGAAATGCGTGCATGGATTTGAAATGGAACAGTACCATGGTGCAGCACTCTACAGCGATGGTAAATCGAAGACCAGCCACCGTAATCCCGTTTTACCGTAAAAATCCACGTGTCGAAAAAATGATGGGTTAAAAACTTACGAGACCCGATTGAGATTCGGGTTGTCCTTTTTGGGCATTAATCTATCCGTTGTCGGCTGAAAGCTGTCAAAGCCGTAGAACTCATCGAGGCCTTCGTTTTGACAGGTTGTGGCTCCCGTAACTCTAAACGAGCCAGAAGTTATGGTCGTCCGAATAATCGATATCTACAGGGTGCAACATCCACGGTGCTAGGTGCAACATCCGTCCGAAATGTCAAAACAGTGTCGTACGACTTTTAGAAATGCGTGCATGGATTTGAAACGGAACAGTACCATGGTGCACCACTCTCCAGCGATGTTAAATCGAAGACCAGCCACCGTAATCCCTTTTTACCGTAAAAATCCACGTGTCGAAAAAACGAAGGGTAAAAAACTTACGAGACCTGACTGAGATTCGGGTTGTCCTTTTTGGGCATTAATCTATCCGTTGACAGCTGAAAGCTATCAAAGCCGTAGAGCTCATCGAGGCCTTCGTTTTGACAGGTTATGGCTCCCGTAACTCTAAACGAGCCAGAAGTTATGGCCGTCCGAATAGTCGATATCTACAGGGTGCAACATCCACGGTGCAAGGTGGAACATCCATCCGAAATGGCGAAACAGTGCCGTACGACTTTTAGAAATGTGTGCATTGATTTGAAACGGAACAGTACCATGGTGCACCACTCTCCAGCAATGGTAAATCGAAGGCCAGCCACGGTAATCCCGTTTTACCGTAAAAATCCACGTGTCGAAAAAACGAAGGGTAAAAAACTTACGAGACCTGACTGAGATTCGGGTTGTCCTTTTTGGGCATTAATCTATCCGTTGACGGTTGAAAGCTATCAAAGCCGTAGAACTCATCGAGGCCATCGTTTTGACAGGTTATGGCTCCCGTAACTCTAAACGAGCCAGAAGTTATGGCCGTCCGAATAGTCGATATCTACAGGGTGCAACATCCACGGTGCAAGGTGGAACATCCATCCGAAATGGCGAAACAGTGCCGTACGACTTTTAGAAATGCGTGCATTGATTTGAAACGGAACAGTACCATGGTGCACCACTCTCCAGCAATGGTAAATCGAAGGCCAGCCACCGTAATCCCGTTTTACCGTAAAAATCCACGTGTCGAAAAAATGATGGGTTAAAAACTTACGAGACCCGATTGAGATTCGGGTTGTCCTTTTTGGGCATTAATCTATCCGTTGTCGGCTGAAAGCTGTCAAAGCCGTAGAACTCATCGAGGCCATCGTTTTGACAGGTTATGGCTCCCGTAACTCTAAACGAGCCAGAAGTTATGGTCGTCCAAATAATCGATATCTACAAGGTGCAACATCCACGGTGCAAGGTGCAACATCCGTCCGAAATGTCAAAACAGTGCCGTACGACTTTTAGAAATGCGTGCATGGATTTGAAACGGAACAGTACCATGGTGCACTACTCTCCAGCGATGGTAAATCGAAGACCAGCCACCGTAATCCCTTTTTACCATAAAAATCCACGTGTCGAAAAAACGAAGGGTAAAAAACTTACGAGACCAGACTGAGATTCGGGTTGTCCTTTTTGGGCATTAATCTATCCGTCGACGGCTGAAGGCTGTCAAAGCCGTAGAACTCATCGAGGCCTTCGTTTTGATAGGTTATGGCTCCCGAAACTCCAAAAGAGCCAGAAGTTATGGTCGTCCGTATAATCGATATCTACAGGGTGCAACATCCACGGTGCAGGGCGCAACATCCGTCCGAAATGGCGAAACAGTGCCGTACGAATTTTAGAAATGCGTGCATGGATTTGAAACGGAACAGTACCATGGTGCACCACTCTCCAGCGATGGTAAATCGAAGACCAGCCACCGTAATCCTGTTTTACCGTAAAAATCCACGTGTCGAAAAAATGACGGGTAAAAAACTTACGAGACCCGATTGAGATTCGGGTTGTCCTTTTTGGGCATTAATCTATCCGTTGAGGGCTGAAAGCTGTCAAAGCCGTAGAACTCATCGAGGCCTTCGTTTTGACAGGTTATGGCTCCCGTAACTCTAAACGAGCCAGAAGTTATGGTCGTCCGTATAATCGATATCTACAGGGTGCAACATCCACGGTGCAAGGTGCAACATCCGTCTGAAATGGCGAAACAGTGCCGTACGAATTTTAGAAATGCGTGCATGGATTTGAAGCGGAACAGTACCATGGTGCACCACTCTCCAGCGATGGTAAATCGAAGACTAGCCACCGTAATCCTATTTTACCGTAAAAATCCACGTGTCGAAAAAACGAAGGGTAAAAAACTTGCGAGACCCGATTGAGATTCGGGTTGTCCTTTTTGGGCATTAATCTATCCGTTGACGGCTGAAAGCTGTCAAAGCCGTAGAACTCATCGAGGCCTTCATTTTGACAGGTTATGTCTCCCGTAACTCTAAACGAGGCAGAAGTTATGGCCGTCCGAATAATCGATATCTACAGGGTGCAACATCCACAGTGCAAGGTGCAACATCCGTCCGAAATGGCGAAACAGTGCCGTACGACTTTTAGAAATGCATGAATGGATTTGAAACGGAACAGTACCATGGTGCACCACTCTCCATCGATGGTAAATCGAAGGCCAGCCACGGTAATCCTGTTTTACCGTAAAAATCCACGTGTCGAAAAAACGAAGGGTAAAAAACATACGAGACCCGATTGAGATTCGGGTTGTCCTTTTTGGGCATTAATCTATCCGTTGACGGCTGAAAGCTGTCAAAGCCGTAGAACTCATCGAGGCCTTCATTTTGACAGGTTATGGCTCCCGTAACTCTAAACGAGCCAGAAGTTATGGCCGTCCGAATAATCGATATTTACAGGGTGCAACATCCACGGTGCAAGGTGCAACATCCGTCCGAAATGGCGAAATAGTGTCGTACGACCTTTAGAAATGCGTGCATGGATTTGAAACGAAACAGTACCATGGTGCACCACTCTCCAGCGATGGTAAAGCGAAGACCAGCCACCGTAATCCCGTTTTACCATAAAAATCCACGTGTCGAAAAAATGAAGGGTAAAAAACTTACGAAACCCGATTGAGATTCGGGTTGTCCTTTTTGGGCATTAATCTATCCGTTGATGGCTGAAAGCTGTCAAAGCCGTAGAACTCATCGAGGCCTTCGTTTTGACAGGTTATGGATCCCGTAACTCTAAACGAGCCAGAAGTTATGGCCGTCCGAATAATCGATATCTACAGGGTGCAACATCCACGGTGCAAGGTGCAACATCCGTCCGAAATGGAGAAACAGTGTCGTACGACCTTTAGAAATTCATGCATGGATTTGAAATGGAACAGTACCTTGGTGCACCACTCTCCAGCGATGGTAAATCGAAGACCAGCCACCGTAATCCCATTTTACCGTAAAAATCCACGTGTCGAAAAAACGAAGGGTAAAAAACTTACGAGGCCCGATTGAGATTCGGGTTGTCCTTTTTGGGCATTAATCTATCCGTTGACGGCTGAAAGCTGTCAAAGCTGTAGAACTCATGGAGGCCTTCGTTTTGACAGGTTATGGCTCCCGTAACTCTAAACGAGCCAGAAGTTATGGCCGTCCGAATAATCGATATCTACAGGGTGCAACATCCACGGTGCAAGGTGCAACATCCCTCCGAAATGGCGAAACAGTGCCGTACGACCTTTAGAAATTCATGCATGGATTTGAAACGGAACAGTACCATGGTGCACCACTCTCCAGCGATGGGAAGTCGAAGACGGGCCACGGTAATCCCGTTTTACCGTAAAAATCTACGTGTCGATAAAACGAAGGGTAAAAAACTTACGAGACCCGATTGAGATTCGGGTTGTCCTTTTTGGGCATTAATCTATCCGTTGACGGCTGATAGCTGTCAAAGCCGTAGAACTCATCGAGGCCTTCGTTTTGACAGGTTATGGCTCCCGTAACTCTAAACGAGCCAGAAGTTATGGCCGTTCGAATAATCGATATCTACAGGGAGCAACATCCACGGTGCAAGGTGCAACATCCGTCCGAAATGGCGAAACAGTGTCGTATGACTTTTAGAAATACGTGCATGGATTCGAAACGGAACAGTAACATGGTGCACCACTCTCCATCGATGGGAAGTCGAAGACCGGCCACGGTAATCCCGTTTTACTGTAAAAATCCACGTGCCGAAAAAACGAAGGGTAAAAAACTTACGAGACCCGATTGAGATTCGGGTTGTCCTTTTAGGGCATTAATCTATCCATTGACGGCAGAAAGCTGTCATAGCCGTAGAACTCATCGAGGCCTTCGTTTTGACAGATTAGGGCTCCCGTAACTCTAAACGAGCCAGAAGTTATGGCCGTCCGAATAATCGATATCTACAGGGTGCAACATCCACGGTGCAAGGTGCAACATCCGTCCAAAATGGCGAAACAGTGCCGTACGACTTTTAGAAATGCGTGCATGGATTAGAAATGGAACAGTACCATGGTGCACCACTCTCCAGCGATGGGAAGTCGAAGACGGGCCACGGTAATCCCGTTTTACCTTAAAAATCCACGTGTCGAAAAAACGAAGGGTAGAAAACTTACGAGACCCGATTGAGAATCGGGTTGTCCTTTTTGGGCATTAATCTATCCGTTGACGGCTGAAAGCTGTCAAAGCCGTAGAACTCATCGAGGCCTTTGTTTTGACAGGTTATGGCTCCCGTAACTCAAAACGATCCAGAAGTTATGGCCGTCCGAATAATCGATATCTACAGGGTGCAACATCCACGGTGCAAGGTGCAACATCCGTCCGAAATGGCGAAACGGTGCCGTACGACCTTTAGAAATTCGTGCATGGTTATGAAACCGAAAAGTACCATGGTGCACCACTCTACAGCGATGGGAAGTCGAAGACGGGCCACGGTAATCCCGTTTTACCGTAAAAATCCACGTGTCGAAAAAACGAAGGGTAAAAAACTTACGAGACCCGATTGAGATTCGGGTTGTTCTTTTTGGGTATTAATCTATCCGTTGACGGCTGAAAGTTGTCAATGCCGTAGAACTCATCGAGGCCATCGTTTTGACAGGTTATGGCTCCCGTAACTCTAAACGAGCCAGAAGTTATGGCCGTCCGAATAATCAATATCTACAGGGTGCAACATCCACGGTGCAAGGTGCAATATCCGTCCGAAATGGCGAAACAGTGCCGTATGACTTTTAGAAATGCGTGCATGGATTTGAAACGGAACAGTAACATGGTGCACCACTCTCCAGCGATGGGAAGTCGAAGACGGGCCACGGTAATCCCGTTTTACCGTAAAAATCCACGTGTCGAAAAAACGAAGGGTAAAAAACTTACGCGACCCGATTGATATTCGGGTTGTCCTTTTTGGGCATTAATCTATCCATTGACGGCAGAAAGCTATCATAGCCGTAGAACTCATCGAGTCCTTCGTTTTGACAGGTTATGGCTCCCGTAACTCTAAACGAGCCAGAAGTTATGGCCGTCCGAATAATCGATATCTACAGGGTGCAACATCAACGGTGCAAGGTGCAACATCCGTCCGAAATGGGGAAACAGTGCCGTACGACTTTTAGAAATGCGTGCATGGATTTGAAACAGAACAGTACCATGGTGCATCACTCTCCAGCGATGGGAAGTCGAAGACGGGCCACGGTAATCCCGTTTTACCCTAAAAATCCACGTGTCGAAAAAACGAAGGGTAGAAAACTTACGAGACCCAATTGCGATTCGGGTTGTCCTTTTTGGGCATTAATCAACCCATTTACGGCCGAAAGCTGTCAAAGCCGTAGAACTCATCGAGGCCTTCGTTTTGACAGGTTATGGCTCCCGTAACTCTAAACGAGCCAGAAGTTATGGCCTTCCGAATAATCGATATCTACAGGGTGCAACATCCACGGTGCAAGGTGCAACATCCGGCCGAAATGGCGAAACAGTGTCGTATGACTTTTAGAAATGCGTGCATGGATTTGAAACGGAACAGTATCATGGTGCACCACTCTCCAGCGATGGGAAGTCGAAGACGGGCCACGGTAATCCCGTTTTATCGTAAAAATCCACGTGCAGAAAAAACGAAGGGTAAAAAACTTACGAGACCCGATTGAGATTCGGGTTGTGCTTTTTGGGCATTAATCTATCCGTTGACGGCTAAAAGCTGTCAAAGCCGTAGAACTTATCGAGGCCTTCGTTTTGACAGGTTATGGCTCCCGTAATTCTAAACGAGCCAAAAGTTATGGCCGTCCGAATAATCGATATCTATAGAGTGCAACATCCACGGTGCAACATCCGTCCAAAATGGCGAAACAGTGCCGTACGACTTTTAGACATGCGTGCATGGATTTGAAACGGAACAGTACCATGGTGCACCACTCTTCAGCGATGGGAAGTCGAAGATGGGCCACGGTAATCCCGTTTTACCGTAAAAATCCACGTGTCGAAAAAACGAAGGGTAAAAAACTTACGAGACCCGATTGAGATTCGGGTTGTCCTTTTTGGGCATTAATCTATCCGTTGACGGCTGAAAGCTGTCAAAGCCGTAGAACTCATCGAGGCCTTCGTTTTGACAGGTTATGGCTCCCGTACCTCTAAACGAGCCAGAAGTTATGGCCGTCCGAATAATCTATATTTACAAGGTGCAACATCCACGGTGCAAGGTGCAACATCCGTCCAAAATGGCGAAACAGTGTCGTACGACCTTTAGAAATGCGTGCATGGATTTGAAACGAAACAGTACCATGGTGCACCACTCTCCAGCGATGGTAAATCGAAGACCAGCCACCGTAATCCCGTTTTACCATAAAAATCCACGTGTCGAAAAAATGAAGGGTAAAAAACTTACGAAACCCGATTGAGATTCGGGTTGTCCTTTTTGGGTATTAATCTATCCGTTGATGGCTGAAAGCTGTCAAAGCCGTAGAACTCATCGAGGCCTTCGTTTTGACAGGTTATGGATCCCGTAACTCTAAACGAGCCAGAAGTTATGGCCGTCCGAATAATCGATATCTACAGGGTGCAACATCCACGGTGCAAGGTGCAATATCCGTCCGAAATGGAGAAACAGTGTCGTACGACCTTTAGAAATTCGTGCATGGATTTGAAATGGAACAGTACCATGGTGCACCACTCTCCAGCGATGGTAAATCGAAGACCAGCCACCGTAATCCCATTTTACCGTAAAAATCCACGTGTCGAAAAAACGAAGGGTAAAAAACTTACGAGACCCGATTGAGATTCGGGTTGTCCTTTTTGGGCATTAATCTATCCGTTGACGGCTGAAAGCTGTCAAAGCCGTAGAACTCATGGAGGCCTTCGTTTTGACAGGTTATGGCTCCCGTAACTCTAAACGAGCCAGAAGTTATGGCCGTCCGAATAATCGATATCTACAGGGTGCAACATCCGCGGTGCAAGGTGCAACATCCGTCCGAAATGGCGAAACAGTGTCGTACGACCTTTAGAAATTCATGCATGGATTTGAAACGGAACAGTACCATGGTGCACCACTCTCCAGCGATGGGAAGTCGAAGACGGGCCGCGGTAATCCATTTTTACCGTAAAAATCCACGAGCCGAAAAAACGAAGGGTAAAAAACATACGAGACCCGATTGAGATTCGGGTTGTCCTTTTTGGGCATTAATCTATCAGTTAACGGCTGAAAGCTGTCAAAGCCGTAGAACTCATCGAGGCCTTCGTTTTGACAGGTTATGGCTCCCGTAACTCTAAACGAGCCAGAAGTTATGGCCGTCCGAATAATCGATATCTACAGGTTGCAACATCCACGGTGCAAGGTGCAACATCCGTCCGAAATGGCGAATCAGTGTCGTATGACTTTTAGAAATGCGTGCATGGATTTGAAACGGAACAGTATCATGGTGCACCACTCTCCAGCGATGGGAAGTCGAAGACGGGCCATGGTAATCCCGTTTTACCGTAAAAATCCACGTGTCGAAAAAACGAAGGGTACAAAACTTACGAGACCCGATTGAGATTCGGGTTGTCCTTTTAGGGCATTAATCTATCCATTGAAGGCAGAAAGCTGTCATAGCCGTAGAACTCATCGAGGCCTTCGTTTTGACAGGTTAGGGCTACCGTAACTCTAAACGAGCCAGAAGTTATGGCCGTCCGAATAATCGATATCTACAGGGTGCAACATCCACGGTGCAAGGTGCAACATCCGTCCGAAATGGCGAAACAGTGCCGTACGACTTTTAGAAATGCGTGCATGGATTTGAAATGGAACAGTACCATGGTGCACCACTCTCCAGCGATGTTAAATCGAAGACCAGCCACCGTAATCCCTTTTTACCGTAAAAATCCACGTGTCGAAAAAACGAAGGGTAGAAAACTTACGAGACCCGATTGAGATTCGGGTTGTCCTTTTTGCGCATTAATCTATCCGTTGACGGCTGAAAGCTGTCAATGCCGTAGAACTCATCGAGGCCTTCGTTTTTACTGGTTATGGCTCCCGTAACTCTAAACGAACCAGAAGTTATGGCCGTCCGAATAATCGATATCTACAGGGTGCAACATCCACGGTGCAAGGTGCAACATCTGTCCGAAATGGCGAAACAGTGCCGTACGACCTTTAGAAATGCATGCATAGATTTGAAACGGAACAGTACCATGGTGCACCACTCTCCAGCTATGGGAAATCGAAGACGGGCCATGGTAATCCCGTTTTACCGTAAAAATCCACATGTAGAAAAAATGAAGGGTAAAAAACATACGAGACCCGATTGAGATTCGGGTTGTCCTTTTTGGGCATTAATCTATCCGTTGACGGCTGAAAGCTGTCAAAGCCGTAGAACTCATGGAGGCCTTCGTTTTGACAGGTTATGGCTTCCGTAACTCTAAACGAGCCAGAAGTTATGGCCGTCCTAATAATCGATATCTACAGGGTGCAACATCCACGGTGCAAGGTGCAACATCCGTCCGAAATGGCGAAACAGTGCCGTACGACCTTTAGAAATTCGTGCATGGATTTGAAACGGAACAGTACCATGGTGCACCACTCTTCAGCGATGGGAAGTCGAAGACGGGCCACGGTAATCCCGTTTTACCGTAAAAATCCACGTGTCGAAAAAACGAAGGGTAAAAAACATACGAGACCCGATTGAGATTCGGGTTGTCCTTTTTGGGCATTAATCCATTCGCTGACCGCTGAAAGCTGTCAAAGACGTAGAACTCATCGATGCCTTCGTTTTGACAGGTTATGGCTCCCGAACTCTAAAGGAGCCAGAAGTTATGGTCGTCGGAATAATCGATATCCACAGGGTGCAACATCCACGGTGCAAGTTGCAACATCCGTCCGAAATGGCGAAACAGTGCCGTACGACCATTAGAAATGCGTGCATGGATTTGAAACAGAACAGTACCATGGTCCACTACTCTCCAGCGATGGTAAATCGAAGACCAGCCAGCGTAATCCCGTTTTACCGTAAAAATCCACGTGTCGAAAAAACGAAGGGTAAAAAATTTACGAGACCCGATTGAGATTCGGGTTGTCCTTTTTGGGCATTAATCTATCCGTTGACGGCTGAAAGCTGTCAAAGCCGTAGAACTCATCGAGGCCTTCGTTTTGACAGGTTATGGATCCCGGAACTCTAAACGAGCCATAAATTATAGCTGTCCGAATAATCGATATCTACTGGGTGCAACATCCACGGTGCAAGGTGCAACATCCGTCCGAAATGGCGAAACAGTGCCGTAGGACCTTTAGAAATGCGTGCACGGATTTGAAACGGAACAGTACCATGGTGCACTACTTTCCAGCGATGGTAAATCGAAGACCAGCCACCGTAATCCCGTTTTACCGTAAAAATCCTCGTGTCGAAAAAACGAAGGGTAAAAAACTTACGAGACCCGATTGAGATTCGGGTTGCCCTTTTTGGGCATTAATCTGTCCGTTGATGGCTGAAAGCTGTCAAAGCCGTAGAACTCATCGAGGCCTTCGTTTTGACAGATTATGGATCCCGGAACTCAAAACGAGCCATAAGTTATAGCCGTCCGAATAATCGATATCTACTGGGTGCAACATCCACGGTGCAAGGTGCAACATCCGTCCGAAATGGCGAAACAGTGCCGTACGACCTTTAGAAATTCGTGCATGGATTTGAAACGGAACAGTACCATGGTGCACCACTCTCCAGCGATGGGAAGTCGAAGACGGGCCACGGTAATCCCGTTTTACCGTAAAAATCCACGTGTCGAAAAAACGAAGGGTAAAAAACTTACGAGACCCGATTGAGATTCGGGTTGTCCTTTTAGGGCATTAATCTATCCATTGACGGCAGAAAGCTGTCATAGCCGTAGAACTTATCGAGGCCTTCGTTTTGACAGGTTAGGGCTCCCGTAACTCTAAACGAGCCAGAAGTTATGGCCGTCCGAATAATCGATATCTACAGGGTGCAACATCCACGGTGCAAGGTGCAACATCCGTCCGAAATGGAGAAACAGTGCCGTACGACCTTTAGAATTGCGTGCATGGATTTGAAATGGAACAGTACCATGGTGCACCACTCTCCAGCGATGGGAAGTCGAAGACGGGCCACGGTAATCCCGTTTTACCTTAAAAATCCACGTGTCGAAAAAACGAAGGGTAGAAAACTTACGAGACCCGATTGAGATTCGGGTTGTCCTTTTTGGGCATTAATCTATCCGTTGACGGCTGAAAGCTGTCAAAGCCGTAGAACTCATCAAGGCCTTCGTTTTGACAGGTTATGGCTCCCGTAACTCTAAACGAACCAGAAGTTATGGCCGTCCGAATAATCGATATCCACATGGTGCAACATCCACGGTGCAAGTTGCAACATCCGTCCGAAATGGCGAAACAGTGCCGTACGACCTTTAGAAATGCATGCATGGATTTGAAACGGAACAGTACCATGGTGCACTGCTCTCCAGCGATGGTAAATCGAAGACCAGCCACCGTAATCCCGTTTTACCGTAAAAATCCACGTGTCGAAAAAACGAAGGGTAAAAAACTTACGAGACCCAATTGAGATTCGGGTTGTCCTTTTTGGGCATTAATCTATCCGTTGACGGCTGAAAGCTGTCAAAGCCGTAGAACTCATCGAGGCCTTCGTTTTGACAGGTTACGGATCCCGGAACTCTAAACGAGCCATAAATTATAGCCGTCCGAATAATCGATATCTATTGGGTGCAACATCCACGGCGCAAGGTGCAACATCCGTCTGAAATGGCGAAACAGTGCCGTACGACCTTTAGAAATTCGTGCATGGATTTGAAACGGAACAGTACCATGGTGCACCACTCTCCAGCGATGGTAAATCGAAGACCAGCCACCGTAATCCCGTTTTACCGTAAAAATCCACGTGTCGAAAAAACGAAGGGTAAAAAACTTACGAGACCCGATTGAGATTCGGGTTGTCCTTTTTGGGCATTAATCTATCCGTTGACGGCTGAAAGCTATCAAAGCCGTAGAACTCATCGAGGCTTTCGTTTTGTCAGGTTATGGCTCACGTAACTCTAAACGAGCTAGAAGTTATGGCCGTCCGAATAATCGATATCTACAGGGTGCAACATCCACGGTGCAAGGTGCAACATCCGTCCGAAATGGCGAAACAGTGTCGTATGACTTTTAGAAATGCGTGCATGGATTTGAAACGGAACAGTATCATGGTGCACCACTCTCCAGCGATGGGAAGTCGAAGACGGGCCACGGTAATCCCGTTTTATCGTAAAAATCCACGAGTCGAAAAAACGTAGGGTAAAAAACTTACGAGACCCGATTGAGATTCGGGTTGTCCTTTTTGGGCATTAATCTTTCCGTTGACGGCTGAAAGCTATCAAAGACGTAGAACTCATCGAGGCCTTCGTTTTGGCAGGTTATGGCTCCCGTAACTCTAAACGAACCAGAAGTTATGGTCGTCCGAATAATCGATATCTACAGGGTGCAACATCCACGGTGCAAGGTGCAACATCTGTCCGAAATGGCGAAACAGTGTCGTACGACCTTTAGAAATGCGTGCATGGATTTGAAACGGAACAGTACCATGGTGCACCACTCTCCAGCTATGGGAAGTCGAAGACGGGCCATGGTAATCCCGTTTTACCGTAAAAATCCACATGTAGAAAAAACGAAGGGTAAAAAACTTACGACACCCGATTGAGATTCGGGTTGTCCTTTTTGGGCATTAATCTATCCGTTGACGGCTGAAAGCTGTCAAAGCTGTAGAACTCATCGAGGCCTTCGTTTTGACAGGTTATGGCTCCCGAAACTCTAAACGAGCCAAAAGTTATGGTCGTCCGAATAATCGATATCTACAGAGTGCAACATCCACGGTGCAAGGTGCAACATCCGTCCGAAATGGCGAAACAGTGTCGTACGACTTTTAGAAATGCGTGCATGGAATTGAAACGGAACAGTACCATGGTGCACCACCCTTCAGCGATGGGAAGTCGAAGACGGGCCACGGTAATCCCGTTTTATCGTAAAAATCCACGTGTCGAAAAAACGAAGGGTAAAAAACATACGAGACCCGATTGAGATTCGGGTTGTCCTTTTTGGGCATTAATCTATCCGTTGACCGCTGAAAGCTGTCAAAGACGTAGAACTCATCGATGCCATCGTTTTGACAGGTTATGGCTCCCGAACTCTAAAGGAGCCAGAAGTTATGGTCGTCCGAATAATCGATATCCACAGGGTGCAACATCCACGGTGCAAGTTGCAACATCCGTCCGAAATGGCGAAACAGTGCCGTACGACCTTTAGAAATGCGTGCATGGATTTGAAACGGAACAGTACCATGGTGCACTACTCTCCAGCGATGGTAAATTGAAGACCAGCCACCGTAATCCCGTTTTACCGTAAAAATCCACGTGTCGAAAAAACGAAGGGTAAAAAACTTACGAGACCCAATTGAGATTCGGGTTGTCCTTTTTGGGCATTAATCTATCCGTTGACGGCTGAAAGCTGTCAAAGCCGTAGAACTCATCGAGGCCTTCGTTTTGACAGGTTATGGATCCCGGAACTCTAAACGAGCCATAAATTATAGCTGTCCGAATAATCGATATCTACTGGGTGCAACATCCACGGTGCAAGGTGCAAAATCCGTTCGAAATGGCGAAACAGTGCCGTACGACCTTTAGAAATGCGTGCATGGATTTGAAACGGAACAGTACCATGGTGAACTACTCTCCAGCGATGGTAAATCGAAGACCTGCCACCATAGTCCCGTTTTACCGTAAAAATCCACGTGTCGAAAAAACGAAGGGTAAAAAACTTACGAGACCCGATTGAGATTCGGGTTGTCCTTTTTGGGCATTAATCTATCCGTTGTCGGCTGAAAGCTGTCAAAGCCGTAGAACACATCGAGGCCTTCATTTTGACAGGTTATGGTTCCCGTAACTCTAAACGAGCCAGAAGTTATGGTCGTCCGAATAATCGATATCTACAGAGTGCAACATCCACGGCGCAAGGTGCAACATCCGTCCGAAATGGCGAAACAGTGCCGTACGACTTTTAGAAATGCGTGCATTGATTTGAAACGGAACAGTGCCATGGTGCACCACTCTCCAGCGATGGTAAATCGAAGACCAGCCACCGTAATCCTATTTTACCGTAAAAATCCGCGTGTCGAAAAAACGAAGGGTAAAAAACTTACGAGACCCGACTGAGATTCGGGTTGTCCTTTTTGGGCATTAATCTATCCGTTGACGCTAAAAGCTGTGAAAGCCGTAGAACTCATCGAGGCCTTCGTTTTGACAGGTTATGGCTCCCGTAACTCTAAACGAGCCAGAAGTTATGGCCGTTCGAATAATCGATATCTACAGGGTGCAACATCCTCGGTGCAAGGTGCAACATCCGTCCGAAATGGCGAAACAGTGTCGTACGACTTTTAAAAATGCGTGCATGGATTTGAAATGGAACAGTACCATGGTGCAGCACTCTCCAGCGATGGTAAATCGAAGACCAGCCACCGTAATCCCGTTTTACCGTAAAAATCCACGTGTCGAAAAAACGAAGGGTTAAAAACTTACGAGACCCGATTGAGATTCGGGTTGTCCTATTTGGGCATTAATCTATCCGTTGTCGGCTGAAAGCTGTCAAAGCCGTAGAACACATTGAGGCCTTCGTTTTGACAGGTTATGGCTCCCGTAACTCTAAACGAGCCAGAAGTTATGATCGTCCGAATAATCGATATCTACAGAGTGCAACATCCACGGTGCAAGGTGCAACATCCGTCCGAAATGGCGAAACAGTGCCGTACGACTTTTAGAAATGCGTGCATGGATTTGAAACGGAACAGTACCATGGTGCACCACTCTCCAGCGATGGTAAATCGAAGACCAGCCACCGTAATCCTGTTTTACCGTAAAAATTCGCGTGTCGAAAAAAAGAAGGGTAAAAAACTTACGAGACCCGACTGAGATTCGGGTTGTCCTTTTTGGGCATTAATCTATCCGTTGACGGCTGAAAGCTGTCAAAGTCATAGAAATCATCGAGGCCTTCGTTTTGACAGGTTATGGCTCCCGTAACTCTAAACGAGCCAAAAGTTATGGCCGTCCGAATAATCGAAATCTACAGGGTGCAACATCCACGGTGCAAGGTGCAACATCCGTCCGAAATGGCGAAACAGTGCCGTACGAATTTTAGAAATGCGTACATGGATTTGAAACAGAACAGTACCATGGTACACCAAACTCCAGTGATGGTAAATCGAAGGCCAGCCACGGTAACCCGGTTTTACCGTAAAAATCCACGTGTCGAAAAAACGAAGGGTAAAAAACTTACGAGACCCGATTGATATTCGGGTTGTCCTTTTTGGGCATTAGTCCATCCGCTGATGGCTGAAAGCTATCAAAGCCGTAGAACTCATCGAGGCCTTCGTTTTGACAGGTTATGGCTCCCGTAACTCTAAACGAGCCAGAAGTTATGGCCGTCCGAATAATCGATATCTACAGGGTGCAACATCCACGGTGCAAGGTGCAACATCCGTCTGAAATGGCGATACGGTGTCGTACGACTTTTAGAAATGCATGCATGGATTTGAAGCAGAACAGTACCATGGTGCACCACTCTCCAGCGATGGTAAATCGAAGACCAGCCACCGTAATCCTGTATTACCGTAAAAATCCACGTGTCGAAAAAACGAAGGGTAAAAAACTTACGAGACCCGATTGAGATTCGGGTTGTCCTTTTTGGGCATTAATCTATCCGTTGACGGCTGAAAGCCGTCAAAGCCGTAGAACTCTTCGAGGCCTTTGTTTTGACAGGTTATGGCTCTCGTAATTCTAAACGAGCCAGAAGTTATGGCCGTCCGAATAATCGATATCTACAGGGTGCAACATCCACGGTGCAAGGTGCAACATCCGTCCGAATTGGCGAAACAGTGCCGTACGACTTTTAGAAATGCGTGCATGGATTTGAAACGGAACAGTACCATGGTGCACCACTCTCCAGCGATGGTAAATCGAAGGCCAGCCACGGTAATCCTGTTTTACCGTAAAAATCCACGTGTCAAAAAAACGAAGGGTAAAAAACTTACGAGACCCGATTGAGATTCGGGTTGTCCTTTTTGGGCATTAATCTATCCGTTGACGGCTGAAAGCTATCAAAGCCGTGGAACTCATCGAGGCCATCGTTTTGACAGGTTATGGCTCCCGTAACTCTAAACGAGCCAGAAGTTATGGCCGTTCGAATAATCGATATCTACAGGGTGCAACATCCATGGTGCAAGGTGCAACATCCGTCCGAAATGGCGAAACAGTGCCGTACGACTTTTAGAAATGCGTGCATGGATTTGAAATGGAACAGTACCATGGTGCAGCACTCTCCAGCGATGGTAAATCGAAGACCAGCCACCGTAATCCCGTTTTACCGTAAAAATCCACGTGTCGAAAAAACGAAGGGTTAAAAACTTACGAGACCCGATTGAGATTCGGGTTGTCCTTTTTGGGCATTACTCTATCCGTTGTCGGCTGAAAGCTGTCAAAGCCGTAGAACTCATCGAGGCCTTCGTTTTGACAGGTTGTGGCTCCTGTAACTCTAAACGAGCCAGAAGTTATGGTCGTCCGAATAATCGATATCTACAGGGTGCAACATCCACGGTGCTAGGTGCAACATCCGTCCGAAATGTCAAAACAGTGCCGTACGACTTTTAGAAATGCGTGCATGGATTTGAAACGGAACAGTACCATGGTGCACCACTCTCCAGCGATGTTAAATCGAAGACCAGCCACCGTAATCCCTTTTTACCGTAAAAATCCACGTGTCGAAAAAACGAAGGGTAAAAAACTTACGAGACCTGACTGAGATTCGGGTTGTCCTTTTTGGGCATTAATCTATCCGTTGACGGCTGAAAGCTATCAAAGCCGTAGAACTCATCGAGGCCTTCGTTTTGACAGGTTATGGCTCCTGTAACTCTAAACGAGCCAGAAGTTATGGCCGTCCGAATAATCGATATCTACAGGGTGCAACATCCACGGTGCAAGGTGGAACATCCATCCGAAATGGCGAAACAGTGCCGTACGACTTTTAGAAATGCGTGCATTGATTTGAAACGGAACAGTACCAAGGTGCACCACTCTCCAGCAATGGTAAATCGAAGGCCAGCCACGGTAATCCTGTTATACCGTAAAAATCCACATGTCGAAAAAACGAAGGGTAAAAAACTTAAGAGACCCGATTGAGATTCGGGTTGTCCATTTTGGGCATTAATCTATCCGTTGACGCTGAAAGCTGTCAAAGCCGTAGAACTCATCGAGGCCTTCGTTTTGACAGGTTATGGCTCCCGTAACTCTAAACGAGCCAGAAGTTATGGCCGTTCGAATAATCGATATCTACAGGGTGCAACATCCACGGTGCAAGGTGCAACATCCGTCCGAAATGGCGAAACAGTGCCGTACGACTTTTAGAAATGCGTGCATGGATTTGAAATGGAACAGTACCATGGTGCAGCACTCTCCAGCGATGGTAAATCAAAGACCAGCCACCGTAATCCCGTTTTACCGTAAAAATCCACGTGTCGAAAAAACGAAGGGTTAAAAACTTACGAGACCCGATTGAGATTCGGGTTGTCCTTTTTGGGCATTAATCTATCCGTTGTCGGCTGAAAGCTGTCAAAGCCGTAGAACTCATCGAGGCCTTCATTTTGACAGGTTATGGCTCCCGTAACTCTAAACGAGCCAGAAGTTATGGTCGTCCGAATAATCGATATCTACAGGGTGCAACATCCACGGTGCAAGGTGCAACATCCGTCGGAAATGTCAAAACAGTGCCGTACGACTTTTAGAAATATGTGCATGGATTTGAAACGGAACAGTACCATGGTGCACCACTCTCCAGCGATGGTAAATCGAAGACCAGCCACCGTAATCCCTTTTTACCGTAAAAATCCACGTGTCGAAAAAACGAAGGGTAAAAAACTTACGAGACCTGACTGAGATTCGGTTTGTCCTTTTTGGGCATTAATCTATCCGTCGACGGCTGAAGGCTGTCAAAGCCGTAGAACTCATCGAGGCCTTCGTTTTGATAGGTTATGGCTCCCGAAACTCCAAAAGAGCCAGAAGTTATGGTCGTCCGTATAATCGATATCTACAGGGTGCAACATCCACGGTGCAAGGTGCAACATCCGTCCGAAATGGCGAAACAGTGCCGTACGAATTTTAGAAATGTGTGCATGGATTTGAAACGGAACAGTACCATGGTGCACCACTCTCCAGCGATGGTAAATCGAAGACCAGCCACCGTAATCCTGTTTTACCGTAAAAATCCACGTGTCGAAAAAATGACGGGTAAAAAACTTACGAGACCCGATTGAGATTCGGGTTGTCCTTTTTGGGCATTAATCTATCCGTTGAGGGCTGAAAGCTGTCAAAGCCGTAGAACTCATCGAGGCCTTCGTTTTGACAGGTTATGGCTCCCGTAACTCTAAACGAGCCAGAAGTTATGGTCGTCCGTATAATCGATATCTACAGGGTGCAACATCCACGGTGCAAGGTGCAACATCCGTCTGAAATGGCGAAACAGTGCCGTACGAATTTTAGAAATGCGTGCATGGATTTGAAGCGGAATAGTACCATGGTGCACCACTCTCCAGCGACGGTAAATCGAAGACTAGCCACCGTAATCCTGTTTTACCGTAAAAATCCACGTGTCGAAAAAACGAAGGGTAAAAAACTTGCGAGACCCGATTGAGATTCGGGTTGTCCTTTTTGCGCATTAATCTATCCGTTGACGGCTGAAAGCTGTCAAAGCCGTAGAACTCATCGAGGCCTTCATTTTGACAGGTTATGTCTCCCGTAACTCTAAACGAGGCAGAAGTTATGGCCGTCCGAATAATCGATATCTACAGGGTGCAGCATCCACGGTGCAAGGTGCAACATCCGTCCGAAATGGCGAAACAGTGCCGTACGACTTTTAGAAATGCATGAATGGATTTGAAACGGAACAGTACCATGGTGCACCACTCTCCATCGATGGTAAATCGAAGGCCAGCCACGGTAATCCTGTTTTACCGTAAAAATCCACGTGTCGAAAAAACGAAGAGTAAAAAACTTACGAGACCCGATTGAGATTCGGGTTGTCCTTTTTGGGAATTAATCTTTCCGTTGATGGCTAAAAGATGTCAACACCGTAGATCTCGTCGAGGCCTTCGTTTTGACAGGTTATGGCTCCCGTAACTCTAAACGAGCCAAAAGTTATGGCCGTCCGAATAATCGATATCTACAGGGTGCAACATCCACGGTGCAAGGTGCAACATCCATCCGAAATGGCGAAACAGTGCCGTACGACCTTTAGAAATGCGTGCATGGATTTGAAACGGAACAGTACCATGGTGCACCACTCTCCAGCGATGGTAAATCGAAGACCAGCCACAGTAATCCCGTTTTACCGTAAAAATCCACGTGTCGAAAAACGAAGGTTAAAAAACTTACGAGACCGGCTTGAGTTTCGGGTTGTCCTTTTTGTGCATTAATCTATCCGTTGACGGCTGAAAGCTGTCAAAACCATAGAACTCATCGAGGCCTTCGTTTTGACAGGTTATGGCTCCCGTAACTCTAAACGAGCCAGAAGTTATGGCCGCCCGAATAATCGATATCTATAGGGTGCAACGTCCACGGTGCAAGGTGCAGCATCCATCCGAAATGGCGAAACAGCGTCGTACGACTTTTAGAAATGCGTGCATTGATTTGGAACGGAACAGTACCATGGTGCACCACTCTCCAGCAATGCTAAATCGAAGGCCAGCCACGGTAATCCTGTTATACCGTAAAAATCCACGTGTCGAAAAAACGAAGGGTAAAAAACATACGAGACTCGATTGAGATTCGGGTTGTCCTTTTTGGGCATTAATCTATCCGTTGATGGCTGAAAGCTGTTAAAGCCGTAGAACTCATCGAGGCCTTCGTTTTGACTGGTTATGGCTCCCGTAACTCTAAACGAGCCAGAAGTTATGGTCGTCCGTATAATCGATATCTACAGGGTGCAACGTCCAAGGTGCAAGGTGCAACATCCGTCCGAAATGGCGAAACAGTGCCGTACGAATTTTAGAAATGCGTGCATGGATTTGAAACGGAACAGTACCATGGTGCACCACTCTCCAGCGATGGTAAATCGAAGACCAGCCACCGTAATCCTGTTTTACCGTAAAAATCCACGTGTCGAAAAAACGAAGGGTAAAAAACTTACGAGACCCGATTGAGATTCGGGTTGTCCTTTTTGGGCATTAATCTATCCGTTGACGGCTGAAAGCTGTCAAAGACGTAGAACTAATCGATGCCTTCGTTTTGACAGGTTATGGCTCCCGTAACTCTAAACGAGCCAGAAGTTATGGCCGTCCGAATAATCGATATCTACAGGGTGCAACATCCACGTGCAAGGTGCAACATCCGTCCGAAATGGCGAAACAGTGCCGTACGACTTTTAGAAATGCGTGCATGGATTTGAAATGGAACAGTACCATGGTGCACCACTCTCCAGCGATGGTAAATCGAAGGCCAGCCACGGTAATCCTGTTTTACCGTAAAAATCCACGTGTCGAAAAAACGAAGGGTAAAAGACTTACGAGACCCGATTGAGATTCGGGTTGTCCTTTTTGGGCATTAATCTATCCGTTGACGGCTGAAAGCTGTCAAAGCCGTAGAACTCAACGAGGCCATCGTTTTGACAGGTTATGGCTCCCGTAACTCTAAACGAGCCAGAAGTTATGGTCGTTCGAATAATCGATATCTACAGGGTGCAACATCCATGGTGCAAGGTGCAACATCCGTCCGAAATGGCGAAACATTGCCGTACGACTTTTAGAAATGCGTGCATGGATTTGAAATGGAACAGTACCATGGTGCAGAACTCTCCAGCGATGGTAAATCGAAGACCAGCCACCGTAATCCCGTTTTACCGTAAAAATCCACGTGTCGAAAAAACGAAGGGTTAAAAACTTACGAGACCCGATTGAGATTCGGGTTGTCCTTTTTGGGCATTAATCTATCCGTTGTTGGCTGAAAGCTGTCAAAGCCGTAGAACTCATCGAGGCCTTCGTTTTGACAGGTTGTGTCTCCCGTAACTCTAAACGATCCAGAAGTTATGGTCGTCCGAATAATCGATATCTACAGGGTGCAACATCCACGGTGCAAGGTGCAACATCCGTCCGAAATGTCAAAACAGTGCCGTACGACTTTTAGAAATGCATGCATGGATTTGAAACTGAACAGTACCATGGTGCACCACTGTCCAGCGATGTTAAATCGAAGACCAGCCACCGTAATCCCTTTTTACCGTAAAAATCCACGTGTCGAAAAAACGAAGGGTAAAAAACTTACGAGACCTGACTGAGATTCGGGTTGTCCTTTTTGGGCATTATTCTATCCGTTGACGGCTGAAAGCTATCAAAGCTGTAGAACTCATCGAGGCCTTCGTTTTGACAGGTTATGGCTCCCGTAACTCTAAACGAGCCAGAAGTTATGGCCGTCCGAATAATCGATATCTACAGGGTGCAACATCCACGGTGCAAGGTGCAACATCCATCCGAAATGGCGAAACAGTGCCGTACGACTTTTAGAAATGCGTGCATTGATTTGAAACGGAACAGTGCCATGGTGCACCACTCTCCAGCAATGGTAAATCGAAGGCCAGCCACGGTAATCCTGTTATACCGTCAAAATCCACATGTCGAAAAAACGAAGGGTAAAAAACATAAGAGACCCGATTGAGATTCGGGTTGTCCATTTTTGGCATTAATCTATCCGTTGACGCTGAAAGCTGTTAAAGCCGTAGAACTCATCGAGGCCTTCGTTTTGACAGGTTATGGCTCCCGTAACTCTAAACGAGCCAGAAGTTATGGCCGTTCGAATAATCGATATCTACAGGGTGCAACATCCACGGTGCAAGGTGCAACATCCGTCCGAAATGGCGAAACAGTGCCGTATGACTTTTAGAAATGCGTGCATGGATTTGAAATGGAACAGTACCATGGTGCAGCACTCTCCAGCGATGGTAAATCGAAGACCAGCCACCGTAATCCCGTTTTACCGTAAAAATCCACGTGTCGAAAAAACGAAGGGTTAAAAACTTACGAGACCCGATTGAGATTCGGGTTGTCCTATTTGGGCATTAATCTATCCGTTGTCGGCTGAAAGCTGTCAAAGCCGTAGAACACATCGAGGCCTTCGTTTTGACATGTTATGGCTCCCGTAACTCTAAAAAGAGCCAGAAGTTATGGTCGTCCGAATAATCGATATCTACAGGGTGCAACATCCACGGCGCAAGGTGCAACATCCGTCCGAAATGGCGAAACAGTGCCGTACGACTTTTAGAAATGCGTGCATGGATTTGAAACAGAACAGTACCATGGTGCACCACTCTCCAGCGATGGTAAATCGAAGACCAGCCACCGTAATCCTGTTTTACCGCAAAAATCCACGTGTCGAAAAAACGAAGGGTAAAAAACTTACGAGACCCGACTGAGATTCGGGTTGTCCTTTTTGGGCATTAATCTATCCGTTGACGGCTGAAAGCTGTCAATGCCGTAGAACTCATCGAGGCCTTCGTTTTGACAGGTTATGGCTCCCGTAACTCTAAACGAGCCAGAAGTTATGGCCGTCCGAATAATCGAAATCTACAGGGTGCAACATCCACGGTGCAAGGTGCAACATCCGTCCGAAATGGCGAAACAGTGCCGTACGACCTTTAGAAATGCGTGCATGGATTTGAAACAGAACAGTACCATGGTACACCACACTCCAGCGATGGTAAATCGAAGGCCAGCCACGGTAACCCGGTTTTACCGTAAAAATCCACGTGTCGAAAAAACGAAGGGTAAAAAACTTACGAGACCCGATTGATATTCGGGTTGTCCTTTTTGGGCATTAGTCCATCCGCTGACGGCTGAAAGCTATCAAAGCCGTAGAACTCATCGAGGCCTTCGTTTTGACAGGTTATGGCTCCCGTAACTCTAAACGAGCCAGAAGTTATGGCCGTCCGAATAATCGATATCAACAGGGTGCAACATCCACGGTGCAAGGTGCAACATCCGTCCGAAATGGCGAAACGGTGCCGTACGACTTTTAGAAATGCGTGCATGGATTTGAAACGGAACAGTACCATGGTGCACCACTCTTCAGCGATGGAAAGTCGAAGACGGGCCACGGTAATCCCGTTTTACCGTAAAAATCCACGTGTCGAAAAAACGAAGGGTAAAAAACATACGAGACCCGATTGAGATTCGGGTTGTCCTTTTTGGGCATTAATCTATCCGTTGACCGCTGAAAGCTGTCAAAGACGTAGAACTCATCGATGCCTTCGTTTTGACAGGTTATGGCTCCCGAACTCTAAAGGAGCCAGAAGTTATGGTCGTCGGAATAATCGATATCCACAAGGTGCAACATCCACGGTGCAAGTTGCAACATCCGTCCGAAATGGCGAAACAGTGTCGTACGACCTTTAGAAATGAGTGCATGGATTTGAAACGGAACAGTACCATGGTCCACTACTCTCCAGCGATGGTAAATCGAAGACCAGCCACCGTAATCCCGTTTTACCGTAAAAATCCACGTGTCGAAAAAACGAAGGGTAAAAAACTTACGAGACCCGATTGAGATTTGGGTTGTCCTTTTTGGGCATTAATCTATCCGTTGACGGCTGAAAGCTGTCAAAGCCGTAGAACTCGTCGAGGCCTTCGTTTTGACAGGTTATGGCTCCCGTAACTCTAAACGAGCTAGAAGTTATGGCCGTCCGAATAATCGATATCTACAGGGTGCAACATCCACGGTGCAAGGTGCAACATCCGTCTGAAATGGAGAAACAGTGCCGTACGACCTTTAGAAATTCGTGCATGGATTTGAAACGGAACAGTACCATGGTGCACCACTCTCCAGCGATGGGAAGTCGAAGACGGGCCACGGTAATCCCGTTTTACCGTAAAAATCCACGTGTCGAAAAAACGAAGGGTAAAAAACTTACGAGACCCGATTGAGATTCGGGTTGTCCTTTTTGGGCATTAATCTATCCGTTGACGGCTGAAAGCTGTCAAAGACGTAGAACTCATCGATGCCTTCGTTTTGACAGGTTATGGCTCCCGAACTCTAAAGGAGCCAGAAGTTATGGCCGTCCGAATAATCGATATCCACAGGGTGCAACATCCACGGTGCAAGTTGCAACATCCGTCCGAAATGGCGAAACAGTGCCGTACGACCTTTAGAAATGCGTGCATGGATTCGAAACGGAACAGTACCATGGTGCACTACTCTCCAGCGATGCTAAATCGAAGACCAGCCACCGTAATCCCGTTTTACCATAAAAATCCACGTGTCGAAAAACCGAAGGGTAAAAAACTTACGAGACCCAATTGAGATTCGGGTTGTCCTTTTTGGGCATTAATCTATCCGTTGACGGCTGAAAGCTGTCAAAGCCGTAGAACTCATCGAGGCCTTCGTTGTGACAGGTTATGGATCCCGGAACTCTAAACGAGCCATAAGTTATAGCCGTCCGAATAATCGATATCTACTGGGTGCAACGTCCATGGTGCAAGGTGCAACATCCGTCTGAAATGGCGAAACAGTGTCGTACGACCTTTAGAAATGCGTGCATGGATTTGAAACGGAACAGTACCATGGTGCACTACTCTCCAGCGATGGTAAATCGAAGACCAGCCACCGTAATCCCGTTTTACCGTAAAAATCCACATGTCGAAAAAACGAAGGGTAAAAAACTTACGAGACCCAATTGAGATTCGGGTTGTCCTTTTTGGGCATTAATCTATCCTTTAACGGCTGAAAGCTGTCAAAGCCGTATAACTCACGAGGCCTTCGTTTTGACAGGTTATGGATCCCGGAACTCTAAACGAGCCATAAGTTATAGCCGTCCGAATAATCGATATCTATTGGGTGCAACATCCACGGTGCAAGGTGCAACATCCGTCCGAAATGGCGAAACAGTGCCGTACGACCTTTAGAAATTCGTGCATGGATTTGAAACGGAACAGTACCATGGTGCACCACTCTCCAACGATGGTAAATCGAAGACCAGCCACCGTAATCCCGTTTTACCGTAAAAATCCACGTGTCGAAAAAACGAAGGGTAAAAAACTTACGAGACCCGATTGAGATTCGGGTTGTCCTTTTTGGGCATTAATCTATCCGTTGACGGCTGAAAGCCATCAAAGCCGTAGAACTCATCGAGGCCTTCATTTTGTCAGGTTATGGCTCCCGTAACTCTAAACGAGCCAGAAGTTATGGCCGTCCGAATAATCGATATCTACAGGGTGCAACATCCACGGTGCAAGGTGCAACATCCGTCCGAAATGGAGAAACAGTGCCGTACGACCTTTAGAAATTCGTGCATGGATTTGAAACGGAACAGTACCATGGTGCACCACTCTCCAGCGATGGGAAGTCGAAGACGGGCCACGGTAATCCCGTTTTACCGTAAAAATCCACGTGTCGAAAAAACGAAGGGTAAAAAACTTACGAGACCCGATTGAGATTCGGGTTGTCCTTTTTGGGCATTAGTCTATCCGTTGACGGCTGAAAGCTGTCAAAGCCGTAGAACTCATTGAGGCCTTCGTTTTGACAGGTTATGGCTCCCGTAACTCTAAACGAGCCAGAAGTTATGGCCGTCCGAACAATCGATATCTACATGGTGCAACATCCACGGTGCAAGGTGCAACATCCATCCGAAATGGCGAAACAGTGCCGTACGACCTTTAGAAATTCGTGCATGGATTTGAAACGGAACAATACCATGGTGCACCACTCTTTAGCGATGGGAAGTCGAAGATGGGCCACGGTAATCCCGTTTTACCGTAAAAATCCACGTGTCGAAAAAACGAAGGGTAAAAAACTTACGAGACCCGATTGAGATTCGGGTTGTCCTTTTTGGGCATTAATCTATCCGTTAACGGCTGAAAGCTGTCAAAGCCGTAGAACTCATCGAGGCCTTCGTTTTGACAGGTTATGGCTCCCGTAACTCTAAACGAGCCAGAAGTTATGGCCGTCCGAATAATCGATATCTACAGGGTGCAACATCCACGGTGCAAGGTGCAACATCCGTCCGAAATGGTGAAATAGTGCCGTACGACCTTTAGAAATTTGTGCATGGATTTGAAACAGAACAGTACCGTGGTGCACCACTCTCCAGCGATGGGAATTCGAAGACGGGTCACGGTAATCCCGTTTTACTGTAAAAATCCACATGTCGAACAAACGAAGGGTAAAAAACTTACGAGACCCGATTGAGATTCGGGTTGTGCTTTTTGGGCATTAATCTATCCGTTCACGGCTGAAAGCTGTCAAAGCCGTAGAACTCATCGAGGCCTTCGTTTTGACAGGTTATGGCTCCCGTAACTCTAAACGAGCCAGAAGTTATGGCCGTCCGAATAATCGATATCCACAGGGTGCAACATCCACGGTGCAAGGTGCAACATCCGTCCGAAATGGCGAAACAGTGCCGTACGACCTTTAGAAATTCGTGCATGGATTTGAAATGGAACAGAACCATGGTGCACCACTCTCCAGCGATGGTAAATCGAAGGCCAGCCATCGTAATCCCGTTTTACCGTAAAAATCCACGTGTCGAAAAAACGAAGGGTAAAATACTTACGAGACACGATAGAGATTCGGGTTGTCCTTTTTGGGCATTAATCTATCAGTTAACGGCTGAAAGCTGTCAAAGCCGTAGAACTCATCGAGGCCTTCGTTTTGACAGCTTATGGCTCCCGTAACTCTAAACGAGCCAGAAGTTATGGTCGTCCGTATAATCGATATCTACAGGGTGCAACATCCACGGTGCAAGGTGCAACATCCGTCTGAAATGGCGAAACAGTGCCGTACGAATTTTAGAAATGCGTGCATGGATTTGAAGCGGAATAGTACCATGGTGCACCACTCTCCAGCGATGGTAAATCGAAGACTAGCCACCGTAATCCTGTTTTACCGTAAAAATCCACGTGTCGAAAAAACGAAGGGTAAAAAACTTGCGAGACCCGATTGAGATTCGGGTTGTCCTTTTTGGGCATTAATCTATCCGTTGACGGCTGAAAGCTGTCAAAGCCGTAGAACTCATCGAGGCCTTCATTTTGACAGGTTATGTCTCCCGTAACTCTAAACGAGGCAGAAGTTATGGCCGTCCGAATAATCGATATCTACAGGGTGCAACATCCACGGTGCAAGGTGCAACATCCGTCCGAAATGGCGAAACAGTGCCGTACGACTTTTAGAAACGCATGAATGGATTTGAAACGGAACAGTACCATGGTGCACCACTCTCCATCGATGGTAAATCGAAGGCCAGCCACGGTAATCCTGTTTTACCGTAAAAATCCACGTGTCGAAAAAACGAAGAGTAAAAAACTTACGAGACCCGATTGAGATTCGGGTTGTCCTTTTTGGGAATTAATCTTTCCGTTGATGGCTGAAAGATGTCAACACCGTAGTTCTCATCGAGGCCTTCGTTTTGACAGGTTATGGCTCCCGTAACTCTAAACGAGCCAAAAGTTATGGCCGTCCGAATAATCGATATCTACAGGGTGCAACATCCACGGTGCAAGGTGCAACATCCATCCGAAATGGCGAAACAGTGCCGTACGACCTTTAGAAATGCGTGCATGGATTTGAAATGGAACAGTACCATGGTGCACCACTCTCCAGCGATGGTAAATCGAAGACCAGCCACCGTAATCCCTTTTTACCGTAAAAATCCACGTGTCGAAAAAACGAAGGGTAAAAAACTTACGAGACCTGACTGAGTTTCGGGTTGTCCTTTTTGGGCATTAATCTATCCGTTGACGGCTGAAAGCTGTCAAAGCCGTAGAACTCATCGAGGCCTTCGTTTTGACAGGTTATGGCTCCCGTAACTCTAAACGAGCCAGAAGTTATGGCCGTCCGAATAATCGATATCTACAGGGTGCAACATCCACGGTGCAAGGTGCAACATCCATCCGAAATGGCGAAACAGTGTCGTACGACTTTTAGAAATGCGTGCATTGATTTGGAACGGAACAGTACCATGGTGCACCACTCTCCAGCAATGCTAAATCGAAGGCCAGCCACGGTAATCCTGTTATACCGTAAAAATCCACGTGTCGAAAAAACGAAGGGTAAAAAACATACGAGACCCGATTGAGATTCGGGTCGTCCTTTTTGGGCATTAATCTATCCGTTGACGGCTGAAAGCTGTCAAAGCCGTAGAACTCATCGAGGCCTTCGTTTTGACTGGTTATGGCTCCCGTAACTCTAAACGAGCCAGAAGTTATGGCCGTCCGAATAATCGATATCCACAGGGTGCGACATCCACGGTGCAAGGTGCAACATCCGTCCGAAATGGCGAAACAAAGCCGTACGATTTTTAGAAATGCGTGCATGGATTTGAAACGGAACAGTACCATGGTGCACCACTCTCTAGCGATGGTAAATCGAAGACCAGCCACCGTAATCCTGTTTTACCGTAAAAATCCACGTGTCGAAAAAACGAAGGGTAAAAAACTTACGAGACCCGATTGAGATTCGGGTTGTCCTTTTTGGGCATTAATCTATCCGTTGATGGCTGAAAGCTGTCAAAGACGTAGAACTAATCGATGCCTTCGTTTTGACAGGTTATGGCTCCCGTAACTCTAAACGAGCCAGAAGTTATGGCCGTCCGAATAATCGATATCTACAGGGTGCAACATCCACGTGCAAGGTGCAACATCCGTCCGAAATGGCGAAACAGTGCCGTACGACTTTTAGAAATGCGTGCATGGATTTGAAACGGAACAGTACCATGGTGCACCACTCTCCAGCGATGGTAAATCGAAGGCCAGCCACGGTAATCCTGTTTTACCGTAAAAATCCACGTGTCGAAAAAACGAAGGGTAAAAAACTTACGAGACCCGATTGAGATTCGGGTTGTCCTTTTTGGGCATTAATCTATCCGTTGACGCTGAAAGCTGTCAAAGCCGTAGAACTCATCGAGGCCTTGGTTTTGACAGGTTATGGCTCCCGTAACTCTAAACGAGCCAGAAGTTATGGCCGTTCGAATAATCGATATCTACAGGGTGCAACATCCACGGTGCAAGGTGCAACATCCGTCCGAAATGGCGAAACATTGCCGTACGACTTTTAGAAATGCGTGCATGGATTTGAAATGGAACAGTACCATGGTGCAGCACTCTCCAGCGATGGTAAATCGAAGACCAGCCACCGTAATCCTGTTTTACCGTAAAAATCCACGTGTCGAAAAAACGAAGGGTTAAAAACTTACGAGACCCGATTGAGATTCGGGTTGTCCTATTTGGGCATTAATCTATCCGTTGTCGGCTGAAAGCTGTCAAAGCCGTAGAACACATCGAGGCCTTCGTTTTGACAGGTTATGGCTCCCGTAACTCTAAAACGAGCCAGAAGTTATGGTCGTCCGAATAATCGATATCTACAGGGTGCAACATCCACGGCGCAAGGTGCAACATCCGTCCGAAATGGCGAAACAGTGTCGTACGACTTTTAGAAATGCGTGCATGGATTTGAAACGGAACAGTACCATGGTGCACCACTCTCCAGCGATGGTAAATCAAAGACCAGCCACCGTAATCCTGTTTTACCGCAAAAATCCACGTGTCGAAAAAACGAAGGGTAAAAAACTTACGAGACCCGACTGAGATTCGGGTTGTCCTTTTTGGGCATTAATCTATCCGTTGACGGATGAAAGCTGTCAATGCCGTAGAACTCATCGAGGCCTTCGTTTTGACAGGTTATGGCTCCCGTAACTCTAAACGAGCCAGAAGTTATGGCCGTCCGAATAATCGAAATCTACAGGGTGCAACATCCACGGTGCAAGGTGCAACATCCGTCCGAAATGGCGAAACAGTGCCGTACGACCTTTAGAAATGCGTGCATGGATTTGAAACAGAACAGTACCATGGTACACCACACTCCAGCGATGGTAAATCGAAGGCCAGCCACGGTAACCCGGTTTTACCGTAAAAATCCACGTGTCGAAAAAACGAAGGGTAAAAAACTTACGAGACCCGATTGATATTCGGGTTGTCCTTTTTGGGCATTAGTCCATCTGCTGACGGCTGAAAGCTATTAAAGCCGTAGAACTCATCGAGGTCTTCGTTTTGACAGGTTATGGCACCCGTAACTCTAAACGAGCCAGAAGTTATGGCCGTCCGAATAATCGATATCTACAGGGTGCAACATCCACGGTGCAAGGTGCAACATCCGTCCGAAATGGCGAAACGGTGCCGTACGACTTTTAGAAATGCGTGCATGGATTTGAAACGGAACAGTACCATGGTGCACCACTCTTCAGCGATGGAAAGTCGAAGACGGGCCACGGTAATCCCGTTTTACCGTAAAAATCCACATGTCGAAAAAACGAAGGGCAAAAAACATACGAGACCCGATTGAGATTCGGGTTGTCCTTTTTGGGCATTAATCTATCCGTTGACCGCTGAAAGCTGTCAAAGACGTAGAACTCATCGATGCCTTCGTTTTGACAGGTTATGGCTCCCGAACTCTAAAGGAGCCAGAAGTTATGGTCGTCGGAATAATCGATATCCACAAGGTGCAACACCCACGGTGCAAGTTGCAACATCCGTCCGAAATGGCGAAACAGTGTCGTACGACCTTTAGAAATGCGTGCATGGATTTGAAACGGAACAGTACCATGGTCCACTACTCTCCAGCGATGGTAAATCGAAGACCAGCCACCGTAATCCCGTTTTACCGTAAAAATCCACGTGTCGAAAAAACGAAGGGTAAAAAACTTACGAGACCCGATTGAGATTCGGGTTGTCCTTTTTGGGCATTAATCTATCCGTTGACGGCTGAAATCTGTCAAAGCTGTAGAACTCGTCGAGGCCTTCGTTTTGACAGGTTATGGCTCCCGTAACTCTAAACGAGCTAGAAGTTATGGCCGTCCGAATAATCGATATCTACAGGGTGCAACATCCACGGTGCAAGGTGCAACATCCGTCTGAAATGGCGAAACAGTGCCGTACGACCTTTAGAAATTCGTGCATGGATTTGAAACGGAACAGTTCCATGGTGCACCACTCTCCAGCGATGGGAAGTCGAAGACGGGCCACGGTAATCCCGTTTTACCGTAAAAATCCACGTGTCGAAAAAACGAAGGGTAAAAAACTTACGAGACCCGATTGAGATTCGGGTTGTCCTTTTTGGGCATTAATCTATCCGTTGACGGCTGAAAGCTGTCAAAGACGTAGAACTCATCAATGCCTTCGTTTTGACAGGTTATGGCTCCCGAACTCTAAAGGAGCCAGAAGTTATGGCCGTCCGAATAATCGATATCCACAGGGTGCAACATCCACGGTGCAAGTTGCAACATCCGTCCGAAATGGCGAAACAGTGCCGTACGACCTTTAGAAATGCGTGCATGGATTCGAAACGGAACAGTACCATGGTGCACTACTCTCCAGTGATGCTAAATCGAAGACCAGCCACCGTAATCCCGTTTTACCATAAAAATCCACGTGTCGAAAAAACGAAGGGTAAAAAACTTACGAGACCCAATTGAGATTCGGGTTGTCCTTTTTGGGCATTAATCTATCCGTTGACGGCTGAAAGCTGTCAAAGCCGTAGAACTCATCGAGGCCTTCGTTGTGACAGGTTATGGATCCCGAAACTCTAAACGAGCCATAAGTTATAGCCGTCCGAATAATCGATATCTACTGGGTGCAACGTCCATGGTGCAAGGTGCAACATCCGTCTGAAATGGCGAAACAGTGTCGTACGACCTTTAGAAATGCGTGCATGGATTTGAAACGGAACAGTACCATGGTGCACTACTCTCCAGCGATGGTAAATCGAAGACCAGCCACCGTAATCCCGTTTTACAGTAAAAATCCACATGTCGAAAAAACGAAGGGTAAAAAACTTACGAGACCCAATTGAGATTCGGGTTGTCCTTTTTGGGCATTAATCTATCCGTTGACGGCTGAAAGCTGTCAAAGCCGTAGAACTCACGAGGCCTTCGTTTTGACAGGTTATGGATCCCGGAACTCTAAACGAGCCATAAGTTATAGCCGTCCGAATAATCGATATCTATTGGGTGCAACATCCACGGTGCAAGGTGCAACATCCGTCCGAAATGGCGAAACAGTGCCGTACGACCTTTAGAAATTCGTGCATGGATTTGAAACGGAACAGTACCATGGTGCACCACTCTCCAACGATGGTAAATCGAAGACCAGCCACCGTAATCCCGTTTTACCGTAAAAATCCACGTGTCGAAAAAACGAAGGGTAAAAAACTTACGAGACCCGATTGAGATTCGGGTTGTCCTTTTTGGGCATTAATCTATCCGTTGACGGCTGAAAGCTATCAAAGCCGTAGAACTCATCGAGGCCTTCGTTTTGTCAGGTTATGGCTCCCGTAACTCTAAACGAGCCAGAAGTTACGGCCGTCCGAATAATCGATATCTACAGGGTGCAACATCCACGGTGCAAGGTGCAACATCCGTCCGAAATGGCGAAACAGTGCCGTACGACCTTTAGAAATTCGAGCATGGATTTGAAACGGAACAGTACCATGGTGCACCACTCTCCAGCGATGGGAAGTCGAAGACGGGCCACGGTAATCCCGTTTCACCGTAAAAATCCACGTGTCGAAAAAACGAAGGGTAAAAAACTTACGAGACCCGATTGAGATTCGGGTTGTCCTTTTTGGGCATTAGTCTATCCGTTGACGGCTGAAAGCTGTCAAAGCCGTAGAACTCATTGAGGCCTTCGTTTTGACAGGTTATGGCTCCCGTAACTCTAAACGAGCCAGAAGTTATGGCCGTCCGAACAATCGATATCTACATGGTGCAACATCCACGGTGCAAGGTGCAACATCCATCCGAAATGGCGAAACAGTGCCGTACGACCTTTAGAAATTCGTGCATGGATTTGAAACGGAACAATACCATGGTGCACCACTCTTTAGCGATGGGAAGTCGAAGATGGGCCACGGTAATCCCGTTTTACCGTAAAAATCCACGTGTCGAAAAAACGAAGGGTAAAAAACTTACGAGACCCGATTGAGATTCGGGTTGTCCTTTTTGGGCATTAATCTATCCGTTAACGGCTGAAAGCTGTCAAAGCCGTAGAACTCATCGAGGCCTTCGTTTTGACAGGTTATGGCTCCCGTAACTCTAAACGAGCCAGAAGTTATGGCCGTCCGAATAATCGATATCTACAGGGTGCAACATCCACGGTGCAAGGTGCAACATCCGTCCGAAATGGTGAAATAGTGCCGTACGACCTTTAGAAATTTGTGCATGGATTTGAAACAGAACAGTACCATGGTGCACCACTCTCCAGCGATGGTAATTCGAAGACGGGTCACGGTAATCCCGTTTTACCGTAAAAATCCACATGTCGAACAAACGAAGGGTAAAAAACTTACGAGACCCGATTGAGATTCGGGTTGTGCTTTTTGGGCATTAATCTATCCGTTCACGGCTGAAAGCTGTCAAAGCCGTAGAACTCATCGAGCCTTCGTTTTGACAGGTTATGGCTCCCGTAACTCTAAACGAGCCAGAAGTTATGGCCGTCCGAATAATCGATATCCACAGGGTGCAACATCCACGGTGCAAGGTGCAACATCCGTCCGAAATGGCGAAACAGTGTCGTACGACCTTTAGAAATTCGTGCATGGATTTGAAATGGAACAGAACCATGGTGCACCACTCTCCAGCGATGGTAAATCGAAGGCCAGCCATCGTAATCCCGTTTTACCGTAAAAATCCACGTGTCGAAAAAACGAAGGGTAAAATACTTACGAGACACGATAGAGATTCGGGTTGTCCTTTTTGGGCATTAATCTATCCGTTAACGGCTGAAAGCTGTCAAAGCCGTAGAACTCATCGAGGCCTTCGTTTTGACAGGTTATGGCTCCCGTAACTCTAAACGAGCCAGAAGTTATGGTCGTCCGTATAATCGATATCTACAGGGTGCAACATCCACGGTGCAAGGTGCAACATCCGTCTGAAATGGCGAAACAGTGCCGTACGAATTTTAGAAATGCGTGCATGGATTTGAAGCGGAATAGTACCATGGTGCACCACTCTCCAGCGATGGTAAATCGAAGACTAGCCACCGTAATCCTGTTTTACCGTAAAAATCCACGTGTCGAAAAAACGAAGGGTAAAAAACTTGCGAGACCCGATTGAGATTCGGGTTGTCCTTTTTGGGCATTAATCTATCCGTTGACGGCTGAAAGCTGTCAAAGCCGTAGAACTCATCGAGGCCTTCATTTTGACAGGTTATGTCTCCCGTAACTCTAAACGAGGCAGAAGTTATGGCCGTCCGAATAATCGATATCTACAGGGTGCAACATCCACGGTGCAAGGTGCAACATCCGTCCGAAATGGCGAAACAGTGCCGTACGACTTTTAGAAACGCATGAATGGATTTGAAACGGAACAGTACCATGGTGCACCACTCTCCATCGATGGTAAATCGAAGGCCAGCCACGGTAATCCCGTCCGAATAATCGATATCTACAGGGTGCAACATCCACGGTGCAAGGTGCAACATCCATCCGAAATGGCGAAACAGTGCCGTACGACCTTTAGAAATGTGTGCATGGATTTGAAACGGAACAGTACCATGGTGCACCACTCTCCAGCGATGGTAAATCGAAGACCAGCCACCGTAATCCCTTTTTACCGTAAAAATCCACGTGTCGAAAAAACGAAGGGTAAAAAACTTACGAGACCTGACTGAGTTTCGGGTTGTCCTTTTTGGGCATTAATCTATCCGTTGACGGCTGAAAGCTGTCAAAGCCGTAGAACTCATCGAGGCCTTCGTTTTGACAGGTTATGGCTCCCGTAACTCTAAACGAGCCAGAAGTTATGGCCGTCCGAATAATCGATATCTACAGGGTGCAACATCCACGGTGCAAGGTGCAACATCCATCCGAAATGGCGAAACAGTGTCGTACGACTTTTAAAATGCGTGCATTGATTTGGAACGGAACAGTACCATGGTGCACCACTCTCCAGCAATGCTAAATCGAAGGCCAGCCACGGTAATCCTGTTATACCGTAAAAATCCACGTGTCGAAAAAACGAAGGGTAAAAAACATACGAGACCCGATTGAGATTCGGGTTGTCCTTTTTGGGCATTAATCTATCCGTTGACGGCTGAAAGCTGTCAAAGCCGTAGAACTCATCGAGGCCTTCGTTTTGACTGGTTATGGCTCCCGTAACTCTAAACGAGCCAGAAGTTATGGTCGTCCGTATAATCGATATCTACAGGGTGCAACGTCCAAGGTGCAAGGTGCAACATCCGTCCGAAATGGCGAAACAGTGCCGTACGAATTTTAGAAATGCGTGCATGGATTTGAAACGGAACAGTACCATGGTGCACCACTCTCCAGCGATGGTAAATCGAAGACCAGCCACCGTAATCCTGTTTTACCGTAAAAATCCACGTGTCGAAAAAACGAAGGGTAAAAAACTTACGAGACCCGATTGAGATTCGGGTTGTCCTTTTTGGGCATTAATCTATCCATTGATGGCTGAAAGCTGTCAAAGACGTAGAACTAATCGATGCCTTCGTTTTGACAGGTTATGGCTCCCGTAACTCTAAACGAGCCAGAAGTTATGGCCGTCCGAATAATCGATATCTACAGGGTGCAACATCCACGTGCAAGGTGCAACATCCGTCCGAAATGGCGAAACAGTGCCGTACGACTTTTAGAAATGCGTGCATGGATTTGAAACGGAACAGTACCATGGTGCACCACTCTCCAGCAATGGTAAATCGAAGGCCAGCCATGGTAATCCTGTTTTACTGTAAAAATCCACGTGTCGAAAAAACGAAGGGTAAAAAACTTACGAGACCCGACTGAGATTCGGGTTGTCCTTTTTGGGCATTAATCTATCCGTTGACGCTGAAAGCTGTCAAAGCCGTAGAACTCATCGAGGCCTTCGTTTTGACAGGTTATGGCTCCCGTAACTCTAAACGAGCCAGAAGTTATGGCCGTTCGAATAATCGAAATCTACAGGGTGCAACATCCACGGTGCAAGGTGCAACATCCGTCCGAAATGGCGAAACAGTGCCGTACGACCTTTAGAAATGCGTGCATGGATTTGAAACAGAACAGTACCATGGTACACCACACTCCAGCGATGGTAAATCGAAGGCCAGCCACGGTAACCCGGTTTTACCGTAAAAATCCACGTGTCGAAAAAACGAAGGGTAAAAAACTTACGAGACCCGATTGATATTCGGGTTGTCCTTTTTGGGCATTAGTCCATCCGCTGACGGCTGAAAGCTATCAAAGCCGTAGAACTCATCGAGGCCTTCGTTTTGACAGGTTATGGCTCCCGTAACTCTAAACGAGCCAGAAGTTATGGCCGTCCGAATAATCGATATCTACAGGGTGCAACATCCACGGTGCAAGGTGCAACATCCGTCCGAAATGGCGAAACGGTGCCGTACGACTTTTAGAAATGCGTGCATGGATTTGAAACGGAACAGTACCATGGTGCACCACTCTTCAGCGATGGAAAGTCGAAGACGGGCCACGGTAATCCCGTTTTACCGTAAAAATCCACGTGTCGAAAAAACGAAGGGTAAAAAACATACGAGACCCGATTGAGATTCGGGTTGTCCTTTTTGGGCACTAATCTATCCGTTGACCGCTGAAAGCTATCAAAGACGTAGAACTCATCGATGCCTTCGTTTTGACAGGTTATGGCTCCCGAACTCTAAAGGAGCCAGAAGTTATGGTCGTCGGAATAATCGATATCCACAAGGTGCAACATCCACGGTGCAAGTTGCAACATCCGTCCGAAATGGCGAAACGGTGTCGTACGACCTTTAGAAATGCGTGCATGGATTTGAAACGGAACAGTACCATGGTCCACTACTCTCCAGCGATGGTAAATCGAAGACCAGCCACCGTAATCCCGTTTTACCGTAAAAATCCACGTGTCGAAAAAACGAAGGGTAAAAAACTTACGAGACCCGATTGAGATTCGGGTTGTCCTTTTTGGGCATTAATCTATCCGTTGACGGCTGAAAGCTGTCAAAGCCGTAGAACTCGTCGAGGCCTTCGTTTTGACAGGTTATGGCTCCCGTAACTCTAAACGAGCTAGAAGTTATGGCCGTCCGAATAATCGATATCTACAGGGTGCAACATCCACGGTGCAAGGTGCAACATCCGTCCGAAATGGCGAAACAGTGCCGTAGGACCTTTAGAAATGCGTGCATGGATTTGAAACGGAACAGTACCATGGTGCACTACTCTCCAGCGATGGTAAATCGAAGACCAGCCACCGTAATCCCGTTTTACCGTAAAAATCCACGTGTCGAAAAAACGAAGGGTAAAAAACTTACGAGACCCGATCGAGATTCGGGTTGTCCTTTTTGGGCATTAATCTATCCGTTGACGGCTGAAAGCTGTCAAAGCCGTAGAACTCATCGAGGCCTTCGTTTTGACAGGTTATGGATCCCGGAACTCTAAACGAGCCATAAATTATAGCTGTCCGAATAATCGATATCTACTGGGTGCAACATCCACGGTGCAAGGTGCAACATCCGTCCGAAATGGCGAAACAGTGTCGTACGACCTTTGCAAATTCGTGCATGGATTTGAAACGGAACAGTACCATGGTGCACCACTCTCCAGCGATGGGAAGTCGAAGACGGGCCACGGTAATCCCGTTTTACCGTAAAAATCCACGTGTCGAAAAAACGAAGGGTAAAAAACTTAGGAGACCCGATTGAGATTCGGGTTGTCCTTTTAGGGCATTAATCTATCCATTAACGGCAGAAAGCTGTCATAGCCGTAGAACTCATCGAGGCCTTCGTTTTGACAGGTTAAGGCTCCCGTAACTCTAAACGAGCCAGAAGTTATGGCCGTCCGAATAATCGATATCTACAGAGTGCAACATCCACGGTGCAAGGTGCAACATCCGTCCGAAACGGCGAAACAGTGCCGTACGACTTTTAGAATTGCGTGCATGGATTTGAAATGGAACAGTACCATGGTGCACCACTCTCCAGCGATGGGAAGTCGAAGACGGGCCACGGTAATCCCGTTTTACCTTAAAAATCCACGTGTCGAAAAAACGAAGGGTAGAAAACTTACGAGACCCGATTGAGATTCGGGTTGTCCTTTTTGGGCATTAATCTATCCGTTGACGGCTGAAAGCTGTCAAAGCAGTAGAACTCATCGAGGCCTTCGTATTGACAGGTTATGCCTCCTGTAACTCTAAACGAACCAGAAGTTATGGCCGTCCGAATAATCGATATCTACAGGGTGCAACATCCACGGTGCAAGGTGCAACATCTGTCCGAAATGGCGAAACAGTGCTGTACGACCTTTAGAAATGCATGCATGGATTTGAAACGGAACAGCACCATGGTGCACCACTCTCCAGCTATGGAAAGTCGAAGACGGGCCATGGTAATCCTGTTTTACCGTAAAAATCCACATGTAGAAAAAACGAAGGGTAAAAAACTTAGGAGACCCGATTGAGATTCGGGTTGTCCTTTTTGGGTATTAATCTATCCGTTGACGGCTAAAAGCTGTCAAAGATGTAGAACTCATCGAGGCCTTCGTTTTGACAGGTTACGGCTCCCGTAACTCTAAACGAGCCAAAAGTTATGGTCGTCCGAATAATCGATATCTACAGAGTGCAACATCCACGGTGCAAGGTGCAACATCCGTCCGAAATGGCGAAACAGTGCCGTACGACTTTTAGAAATTCGTGCATGGATTTGAAACAGAACAGTACCATGGTGCACCACTCTTCAGCGATGGGAAGTCGAAAACGGGCCACGGTAATCCCGTTTTACCGCAAAAATCCACGTGTCGAAAAAACGAAGGGTAAAAAATTTACGAGACCCGATTGAGATTCGGGTTGTCCTTTTTGGGCATTAATCTATCCGTTGACGGCTGAAAGCTGTCAAAGACGTAGAACTCATCGATGCCTTCGTTTTGACAGGTTATGGCTCCCGAACTCTAAAGGAGCCAAAAGTTATGGCCGTCCGAATAATCGATATCCACATGGGGCAACATCCACGGTGGAAGTTGCAACATCCGTCCGAAATGGCGAAACAGTGCCGTACGACCTTTAGAAATGCGTGCATGGATTTGAAACGGAACAGTACCATGGTGCACTACTCTCCAGCGATGGTAAATCGAAGACCAGCCACCGTAATCCCGTTTTACCGTAAAAATCCACGTGTCGAAATAACGAAGGGTAAAAAACTTACGAGACCCAATTGAGATTCGGGTTGTCCTTTTTGGGCATTAATCTATCCGTTGACGGCTGAAAGCTGTCAAAGCCGTAGAACTCATCGAGGCCTTCGTTTTGACAGGTTATGGATCCCGGAACTCTAAACGAGCCATAAGTTATAGCCGTCCGAATAATCGATATCTACAGGGTGCAACATCCACGGCGCAAGGTGCAACATCCGTCTGAAATGGCGAAACAGTGTCGTACGACCTTTAGAAATTCGTGCATGGATTTGAAACGGAACAGTACCATGGTGCACCACTCTCCAGCGATGGTAAATCGAAGACCAGCCACCGTAATCCCATTTTACCGTAAAAATCCACGTGTCGAAAAAACGAAGGGTAAAAAACTTACGAGACCCGATTGAGATTCGGGTTGTCCTTTTTGGGCATTAATCTATCCGTTGACGGCTGAAAGCTATCAAAGCCGTATAACTCATCGAGGCTTTCGTTTTGTCAGGTTATGGCTCCCGTAACTCTAAACGAGCTAGAAGTTATGGCCGTCCGAATAATCGATATCTACAGGGTGCAACATCCACGGTGCAAGGTGCAACATCCGTCTGAAATGGCGAAACAGTGCCGTACGACCTTTAGAAATTCGTGCATGGATTTGAAACGGAACAGTTCCATGGTGCACCACTCTCCAGCGATGGGAAGTCGAAGACGGGCCACGGTAATCCCGTTTTACCGTAAAAATCCACGTGTCGAAAAAACGTAGGGTAAAAAACTTACGAGACCCGATTGAGATTCGAGTTGTCCTTTTTGGGCATTAATCTTTCCGTTGACGACTGAAAGCTGTCAAAGACGTAGAACTCATCGAGGCCTTCGTTTTGACAGGTTATGGCTCCCGTAACTCTAAACGAACCAGAAGTTATGGCCGTCCGAATAATCGATATCTACAGGGTGCAACATCCACGGTGCAAGGTGCAACATCTGTCCGAAATGGCGAAACAGTGCCGTACGACCTTTAGAAATGCGTGCATGGATTTGAAACGGAACAGTACCATGGTGCACCACTCTCCAGCTATGGGAAGTCGAAGACGGGCCATGGTAATCCCGTTTTACCGTAAAAATCCACATGTAGAAAAAACGAAGGGTAAAAAACTTACGACACCCGATTGAGATTCGGGTTGTCCTTTTTGGGCATTAATCTATCCGTTGACGGCTAAAAGCTGTCAAAGCTGTAGAACTCATCGAGGCCTTCGTTTTGACAGGTTATGGCTCCCGTAACTCTAAACGAGCCAAAAGTTATGGTCGTCCGAATAATCGATATCTACAGAGTGCAACATCCACGGTGCAAGGTGCAACATCCGTCCGAAATGGCGAAACAGTGTCGTACGACTTTTAGAAATGCGTGCATGGATTTGAAACGGAACAGTACCATGGTGCACCACTCTTCAGCGATGGGAAGTCGAAGACGGGCCACGGTAATCCCGTTTTACCGTAAAAATCCACGTGTCGAAAAAACGAAGGGTAAAAAACATACGAGACCCGATTGAGATTCGGGTTGTCCTTTTTGGGCATTAATCTATCCGTTGACCGCTGAAAGCTGTCAAAGACGTAGAACTCATCGATGCCTTCGTTTTGACAGGTTATGGCTCCCGAACACTAAAGGAGCCAGAAGTTATGGTCGTCCGAATAATCGATATCCACAGGGTGCAACATCCACGGTGCAAGTTGCAACATCCGTCTGAAATGGCGAAACAGTGCCGTACGACCTTTAGAAATGCGTGCATGGATTTGAAACGGAACAGTACCATGGTGCACTACTCTCCAGCGATGGTAAATCGAAGACCAGCCACCGTAATCCCGTTTTACCGTAAAAATCCACGTGTCGAAAAAACGAAGGGTAAAAAACTTACGAGACCCAATTGAGATTCGGGTTGTCCTTTTTGGGCATTAATCTATCCGTTGACGGCTGAAAGCAGTCAAAGCCGTAGAACTCATCGAGGCCTTCGTTTTGACAGGTTATGGATCCCGGAACTCTAAACGAGCTATAAATTATAGATGTCCGAATAATCGATATCTACTGGGTGCAACATCCACGGTGCAAGGTGCAACATCCGTCCGAAATGGCGAAACAGTGCCGTACGACCTTTAGAAATGCGTGCATGGATTTGAAACGGAACAGTACCATGGTGCACTACTCTCCAGCGATGGTAAATCGAAGACCTGCCACCGTAGTCCCGTTTTACCGTAAAAATCCACGTGCGAAAAAACGAAGGGTAAAAAACTTACGAGACCCGATTGAGATTCGGGTTGTACTTTTTGGGCATTAATCTATCCGTTGACGGCTGAAAGCTGTCAAAGCCGTAGAACTCATCGAGGCCTTCGTTTTGACAGGTTATGGATCCCGGAACTCTAAACGGGCCATAAGTTATAGCCGTCCGAATAATCGATATCTACTGGGTGCAACATCCATGGTGCAAGGTGCAACATCCGTCCGAAATGGCGAAACAGTGCCGTACGACCTTTAGAAATTCGTGCATGGATTTGAAACGGAACAGTACCATGGTGCACCACTCTCCAGCGATGGGAAGTCGAAGACGGGCCACAGTAATCCCGTTTTACCGTAAAAATCCACGTGTCGAAAAAACGAAGGGTAAAAAACTTACGAGACCCGATTGAGATTCGGGTTGTCCTTTTATGGCATTAATCTATCCATTGACGGCAGAAAGCTGTCATAGTCGTAGAACTCGTCGCGGCCTTCGTTTTGACAGTTTAGGGCTCCCGTAACTCTAAACGAGCCAGAAGTTATGGCCGTCCGAATAATCGATATCTACAGGGTGCAACATCCACGGTGTAAGGTGCAACATCCGTCCGAAATGGCGAAACAGTGCCGTACGACTTTTAGAAATGCGTGCATGGATTTGAAATGGAACAGTACCATGGTGCACCACTCTCCAGCGATGGGAAGTCGAAGACGGGCCACGGTAATCCCGTTTTACCTTAAAAATCCACGTGTCGAAAAAACGAAGGGTAGAAAACTTACGAGACCCGATTGAGATTCGGGTTGTCCTTTTTGGGCATTAATCTATCCGTTGACGGCTGAAAGCTGTCAAAGCCGTAGAACTCATCGAGGCCTTCGTTTTGACAGGTTATGGCTCCCGTAACTCTAAACGAACCAGAAGTTATGGCCGTCCGAATAATCGATATCTAGAGGGTGCAACATCCACGGTGCAAGGTGCAACATCTGTCCGAAATGGCGAAACAGTGCCGTACGACCTTTAGAAATGCGTGCATGGATTTGAAATGGAACAGTACCATGGTGCACCACTCTCCAGCTATGGGAAGTCGAAGACGGGCCATGGTAATCCCGTTTTACCGTAAAAATCCACATGTAGAAAAAACGAAGGGTAAAAAACTTACGAGACCCGATTGACATTCGGGTTGTCCTTTTTGGGCATTAATCTATCCGTTGACGGCTAAAAGCTGTCAAAGCTGTAGAACTCATCTAGGCCTTCGTTTTGACAGGTTATGGCTCCCGTAACTCTAAACGAGCCAAAAGTTATGGTCGTCCGAATAATCGATATCTACAGAGTGCAACATCCACGGTGCAAGGTGCAACATCCGTCCGAAATGGCGAAACAGTGCCGTACGACTTTTAGAAATGCGTGCATGAATTTGAAACGGAACAGCACCATGGTGCACCACTCTTCAGCGATGGGAAGTCGAAGACGGGCCACGGTAATCCCGTTTTACCGTAAAAATCCACGTGTCGAAAAAACGAAGGGTAAAAAACTTACGAGACCCGATTGAGATTCGGGTTGTCCTTTTTGGGCATTAATCTATCCGTTGACGGCTGAAAGTTGTCAAAGACGTAGAACTCATCGATGCCTTCGTTTTGACAGGTTATGGCTCCCGAACTCTAGAGGAGCCAGAAGTTATGGCCGTCCGAATAATCGATATCCACAGGGTGCAACATCCACGGTGCAAGTTGCAACACCCGTCCGAAATGGCGAAACAGTGCCGTACGACCTTTAGAAATGCGTGCATGGATTCGAAACGGAACAGTACCATGGTGCACTACTCTCCAGCGATGCTAAATCGAAGACCAGCCACCGTAATCCCGTTTTACCATAAAAATCCACGTGTCGAAAAAACGAAGGGTAAAAAACTTACGAGACCCAATTGAGATTCGGGTTGTCCTTTTTGGGCATTAATCTATCCGTTGACGGCTGAAAGCTGTCAAAGACGTAGAACTCATCGAGGCCTTCGTTGTGACAGGTTATGGATCCCGAAACTCTAAACGAGCCATAAGTTATAGCCGTCCGAATAATCGATATCTACTGGGTGCAACGTCCATGGTGCAAGGTGCAACATCCGTCTGAAATGGCGAAACAGTGTCGTACGACCTTTAGAAATGCGAGCATGGATTTGAAACGGAACAGTACCATGGTGCACCACTCTCCAGCGAAGGTAAATCGAAGACCAGCCACCGTAATCCCGTTTTACCGTAAAAATCCACATGTCGAAAAAACGAAGGGTAAAAAACTTACGAGACCCAATTGAGATTCGGGTTGTCCTTTTTGGGCATTAATCTATCCGTTGACGGCTGAAAGCTGTCAAAGCCGTAGAACTCACGAGGCCTTCGTTTTGACAGGTTATGGATCCCGGAACTCTAAACGAGCCATAAGTTATAGCCGTCCGAATAATCGATATCTATTGGGTGCAACATCCACGGTGCAAGGTGCAACATCCGTCCGAAATGGCGAAACAGTGCCGTACGACCTTTAGAAATTCGTGCATGGATTTGAAACGGAACAGTACCATGGTGCACCACTCTCCAACGATGGTAAATCGAAGACCAGCCACCGTAATCCCGTTTTACCGTAAAAATCCACGTGTCGAAAAAACGAAGGGTAAAAAACTTACGAGACCCGATTGAGATTCGGGTTGTCCTTTTTGGGCATTAATCTATCCGTTGACGGCTGAAAGCTATCAAAGCCGTAGAACTCATCGAGGCCTTCGTTTTGTCAGGTTATGGCTCCCGTAACTCTAAACGAGCCAGAAGTTATGGCCGTACGAATAATCGATATCTACAGGGTGCAACATCCACGGTGCAAGGTGCAACATCCGTCCGAAATGGCGAAACAGTGCCGTACGACCTTTAGAAATTCGTGCATGGATTTGAAACGGAACAGTACCATGGTGCACCACTCTCCAGCGATGGGAAGTCGAAGACGGGCCACGGTAATCCCGTTTTACCGTAAAAATCCACGTGTCGAAAAAACGAAGGGTAAAAAACTTACGAGACCCGATTGAGATTCGGGTTGTCCTTTTTAGGCATTAATCTATCCGTTGACGGCTGAAAGCTGTCAAAGCCGTAGAACTCATTGAGGCCTTCGTTTTGACAGGTTATGGCTCCCGTAACTCTAAACGAGCCAGAAGTTATGGCCGTCCGAACAATCGATATCTACATGGTGCAACATCCACGGTGCAAGGTGCAACATCCATCCGAAATGGCGAAACAGTGCCGTACGACCTTTAGAAATTCGTGCATGGATTTGAAACGGAACAATACCATGGTGCACCACTCTTTAGCGATGGGAAGTCGAAGACGGGCCACGGTAATCCCGTTTTACCGTAAAAATCCACGTGTCGAAAAAACGAAGGGTAAAAAACTTACGAGACCCGATTGAGATTCGGGTTGTCCTTTTTGGGCATTAATCTATCCGTTAACGGCTGAAAGCCGTCAAAGCCGTAGAACTCATCGAGGCCTTCGTTTTGACAGGTTATGGCTCCCGTAACTCTAAACGAGCCAGAAGTTATGGCCGTCCGAATAACCGATATCTACAGGGTGCAACATCCACGGTGCAAGGTGCAACATCCGTCCGAAATGGTGAAATAGTGCCGTACGACCTTTAGAAATTTGTGCATGGATTTGAAACAGAACAGTACCATGGTGCACCACTCTCCAGCGATGGGAATTCGAAGACGGGTCACGGTAATCCCGTTTTATCGTAAAAATCCACATGTCGAACAAACGAAGGGTAAAAAACTTACGAGACCCGATTGAGATTCGGGTTGTGCTTTTTGGGCATTAATCTATCCGTTCACGGCTGAAAGCTGTCAAAGCCGTAGAACTCATCGAGGCCTTCGTTTTGACAGGTTATGGCTCCCGTAACTCTAAACGAGCCAGAAGTTATGGCCGTCCGAATAATCGATATCCACAGGGTGCAACATCCACGGTGCAAGGTGCAACATCCGTCCGAAATGGCGAAACAGTGCCGTACGAACTTTAGAAATTCGTGCATGGATTTGAAATGGAACAGAACCTTGGTGCACCACTCTCCAGCGATGGTAAATCGAAGACCAGCCATCGTAATCCCGTTTTACCGTAAAAATCCACGTGTCGAAAAAACGAAGGGTAAAATACTTACGAGACACGATAGAGATTCGGGTTGTCCTTCTTGGGCATTAATCTATCCGTTAACGGCTGAAAGCTGTCAAAGCTGTAGAACTCATCGAGGCCTTCGTTTTGACAGGTTATGGCTCCCGTAACTCTAAACGAGCCAGAAGTTATGGCCGTCCGAATAATCGATATCTATAGGGTGCAACATCCACGGTGCAAGGTGCAACATCTGTCCGAAATGGCGAAACAGTGCCGTATGACCTTTAGAAATGCGTGCATGGATTTGAAACAGAACAGTACCATGGTGCACCACTCTCCAGCGATGGGAATTCGAAGACGGGCCACGGTAATCCCGTTTTACCGTAAAAATCCACGTGTCGAAAAAACGAAGGGTAAAAAACTTACGAGACCCGATTGAGATTCGGGTTGTGCTTTTTGGGCATTAATCTATCCGTTCACGGCTGAAAGCTGTCAAAGCCGTAGAACTCATCGAGGCCTTCGTTTTGACAGGTTATGGCTCCCTTAACTCTAAATGAGCCAGAAGTTATGGCCGTCCGAATAATCGATATCCACAGGGTGCAACATCCACGGTGCAAGGTGCAACATCCGTCCGAAATGGCGAAACAGTGCCGTACGACTTTTAGAAATGCGTGCATAGATTTGAAATGGAACAGTACCATGGTGCACCACTCTCCAGCGATGGGAAGTCGAAGACGGGCCACGGTAATCCTGTTTTACCGTAAAAATCCACGTGTCGAAAAAACGAAGGGTAGAAAACTTACGAGACCCGATTGAGATTCGGGTTGTCCTTTTTGGGCATTAATCTATCCGTTGACGGCTGAAAGCTGTCAAAGCCGTAGAACTCATCGAGGCCTTCGTTTTGACATGTTATGGCTCCCGTAACTCTAAACGACCCAGAAGTTATGGCCGTCTGAATAATCGATATCTACAAGGTGCAACATCCACGGTGCAAGGTGCAACATCTGTCCGAAATGGCGAAACAGTGCCGTATGACCTTTAGAAATGCGTGCATGGATTTGAAACGGAACAGTACCATGGTGCACCACTCTCCAGCGATGGGAAGTCGAAGACGGGCCACGGTAATCTTGTTTTATTGTAAAAATCCACGTGTAGAAAAAACGAAGGGTAAAAAACTTACGAGACCCGATTGAGATTCGAGTGTCCTTTTTGGCCATTAATCTATCCGTTGACGGCTAAAAGCTGTCAAAGCCGTAGAACACATCGAGGCCTTCGTTTTGACAGGTTATGGCTCTGGTAACTCTAAACGAGCCAAAAGTTATGGTCGTCCGAATAATCGATATCTACAGAGTGCAACATCCACGGTGCAAGGTGCAACATCCGTCCGAAATGGCGAAACAGTGCCGTACGACTTTTAGAAATGCGTGCATGGATTTGAAACGGAACAGTACCATGGTGCACCACTCTTCAGCGATGGGAAGTCGAAGACGGGCCACGGTAATCCCGTTTTACCGTAAAAATCCACGTGTCGAAAAAACGAAGGGTAAAAGACTTACGAGAACCAATTGAGATTCGGGTTGTCCTTTTTGAGCATTAATCTATCCGTTGACGGCTGAAATCTGTCAAAGCCGTAGAAATCATCGAGGCCTTCGTTTTGACAAGTTATGGCTCCCGTAACTATAAACGAGCCAGAAGTTATGGCCGTCCGAATAATCGATATTTACAGGGTGCAACATCCACGGTGCAAGGTGCAACATCCGTCCGAAATGGCGAAACAGTGCCGTACGACCTTTAGAAATGCGTGCATGGATTTGAAATGAAACAGTACCATGGTGCACCACTTTCCAACGATGGTAAATCGAAGACCAGCCACCGTAATCCCGTTTTACCATAAAAATCCACGTGTCGAAAAAACGAAGGGTAAAAAACTTACGAGACCCGATTGTGATTCGAGTTGTCCTTTTCGGGCATTAATCTATCCGTTGACGGCTGAAAGCTGTCAAAGACTAGGACTCATCGATGCCTTCGTTTTGACAGGTTATGGCTCCCGTAACTCTAAACGAGCCAGAAGTTATGGCCGTCCGAATAATCGATATCCACAGTGTGCAACATCCACGGTGCAAGGTGCAACATCCGTCCGAAATGGCGAAATAGTGCCGTACGACCTTTAGAAATGCGTGCATGGATTTGAAACGGAACAGTACCATGGTGCACTACTCTCCAGCGATGGTAAATCGACGACCAGCCACCGCAATCCCGTTTTACAGTAAAAATCCACGTGTCGAAAAAACGAAGGGTAAAAAACTTACGAGACCCGATTGAGATTCGGGTTGTCCTTTTTGGGCATTAATCTATCCGTTGACGGCTGAAAGCTGTCAAAGCCGTAGAACTCATCGAGGCCTTCGTTTTGACAGGTTATGGATCCCGTAACTCTAAACGAGCCAGAAGTTATGGCCGTCCGAATAATCGATATCTACTGGGTGCAACATCCACGGTGCAAGGTGCAACATCCGTCCGAAATGGCGAAACAGTGCCGTACGACCTTTAGAAATTCATGCATGGATTTGAAACGGAACAGTACCATGGTGCACCACTCTCCAGCGAAGGTAAATCGAAGACCAGCCACCGTAATCCCGTTTTACCATAAAAATCCACGTGTCGAAAAAACGAAGGGTAAAAAACTTACGGGACCCGATTGAGATTCGGGTTGTCCTCTTTGGGCATTAATCTATCCGTTGACGGCTGAAAGCGGTCAAAGCCGTAGAACTCATCGAGGCCTTCGTTTTGACAGGTTATGGCTCCCGTTACTCTAAACGAGCTAGAAGTTATGGCCGTCCGAATAATCGATATCTACAGGGTGCAACATCCACGGTGCAAGGTGCAACATCCGTCCGAAATGGCGAAACAGTGCCGTACGACCTTTAGAAATTCATGGATGGATTTGAAACGGAACAGTACCATGGTGTACCACTCTCCAGCGATGGGAAGTCGAAGACGGGCCACGGTAATCCCGTTTTACCGTAAAAATCCACGTGTCGAAAAAACGAAGGGTAAAAAACTTCGAGACCTGATTGAGATTCGGGTTGTCCTTTTTGGGCATTAATCTATCCGTTGACGGCTGAAAGCTGTCAAAGCCATAGAACTCATTGAGGCCTTCGTTTTGACAGGTTATGGCTCCCGTAACTCTAAACGAGCCAGAAGTTATGGCCGTCCGAATAATCGACATCTATAGGGTGCAACATCCTCGGTGCAAGGTGCAACATCCGTCCGAAATGGCGAAACAGTGCCGTACGACCTTTAGAAATTCGTGCATGGATTTGAAACGGAACAATACCATGGTGCACCACTCTCCAGCGATGGGAAGTCGAAGACGGGCCACGGTAATCCCGTTTTACCGTAAAAATCCACGTGTCGAAAAAACGAAGGGTAAAAAGCTTACGAGACCCGATTGAGATTCGGGTTGTCCTTTTTGGGGATTAATCTATCCGTTAACGGCTGAAAGCTGTCAAAGCCGTAGAACTCATCGAGGCCTTCGTTTTGACAGGTTATGGCTCCCGTAACTCTAAACGAGCCAGAAGTTATGGCCGTCCGAATAATCGATATCTACAGGGTGCAACATCCACGGTGCAAGGTGCAACATCCGTCCGAAATGGCGAAACAGTGCCGTACGACCTTTAGAAATTCGTGCATGGATTTGAAACAGAACAGTACCATGGTGCACCACTCTCCAGCGATGGGAATTCGAAGACGGGTCACGGTAATCCCGTTTTACCGTAAAAATCGCATGTCGAACAAACGAAGGGTAAAAAACTTACGAGACCCGATTGAGATTCGGGTTGTGCTTTTTGGGCATTAATCTATCTGTTCACGGCTGAAAGTTGTCAAAGCCGTAGAACTCATCGAGGCCTTCGTTTTGACAGGTTATGGCTCCCGTAACTCTAAACGAGCCAGAAGTTATGGCCGTCCGAATAATCGATATCCACAGGGTGCAACATCCACGGTGCAAGGTGCAACATCCGTCCGAAATGGCGAAACAGTGCTGTACGACCTTTAGAAATTCGTGCATGGATTTGAAATGGAATAGTACCATGGTGCACCACTCTCCAGCGATGGTAAATCGAAGACCAGCCATCGTAATCCCGTTTTACCGTAAAAATCCACGTGTCGAAAAAACGAAGGGTAAAAAACTTACGAGACACGATTGAGATTCGGGTTGTCCTTTTTTGGCATTATTCTATCCGTTAATGGCTGAAAGCTGCCAAAGCCGTAGAACTCATCGAGGCCTTCGTTTTGACAGGTTATGGCTCCCGTAACTCTAAACGAGCCAGAAGTTATGGCCGTCCGAACAATCGATATCTACAGGGTGCAACATCCACGGTGCAAGGTGCAACATCCGTCCGAAATGGTGAAACAGTGCCGTACGACCTTTAGAAATTTGTGCATGGATTTGAAACAGAACAGTACCATGGTGCACCACTCTCCAGCGATGGGAATTCAAAAACGGGCCACGGTAATCCCGTTTTACCGTAATATTCCACGTGTCGAAAAAACGAAGGGTAAAAAACTTACGAGACCCGATTGAGATTCGGGTTGTGCTTTTTGGGCATTAATCTATCCGTTCACGGCTGAAAGCATTCAAAGCCGTAGAACTCATCGAGGCCTTCGTTTTGACAGGTTATGGCTCCCGTAACTCTAAATGAGCCAGAAGTTATGGCCGTCCGAATAATCGATATCCACAGGGTGCAACATCCACGGTGCAAGGTGCAACATCCGTCCGAAATGGCAAAACAGTGCCGTACGACTTTTAGAAATGCGTGCATAGATTTGAAATGGAACAGTACCATGGTGCACCACTCTCCAGCGATGGGAAGTTGAAGACGGGCCACGGTAATCCTGTTTTACCGTAAAAATCCACGTGTCGAAAAAACGAAGGGTAGAAAACTTACGAGACCCGATTGAGATTCGGGTTGTCCTTTTTGGGCATTAATCTATCCATTGACGGCTGAAAGCTGGCAAAGCCGTAGAACTCATCGAGGCCTTCGTTTTGACAGGTTATGGCTCCCGTAACTCTAAACGAGCCAGAAGTTATGGCCGTCTGAATAATCGATATCTACAGGTTGCAACATCCACGGTGCAAGGTGCAACATCTATCCGAAATGGCGAAACAGTGCCGTATAACCTTTAGAAATGCGTGCATGGATTTGAAACGGAACAGTACCATGGTGCACCACTCTCCAGCGATGGGAAGTCGAAGACGGGCCACGGTAATCCTGTTTTATTGTAAAAATCCACGTGTAGAAAAAACGAAGGGTAAAAAACTTACGAGACCCAATTGAGATTCGAGTGTCCTTTTTGGCCATTAATCTATCCGTTGACGGCTAAAAGCTGTCGAAGCCGTAGAACACATCGAGGCATTCGTTTTGACAAGTTATGGCTCCGTTAACTCTAAACGAGCCAAAAGTTATGGCCGTCCGAATAATCGATATCTACAGAGTGCAACATCCACGGTGCAAGGTGCAACATCCGTCCGAAATGGCGAAACAGTGCCGTACGACTTTTAGAAATGCGTGCATGGATTTGAAACGGAACAGTACCATGGTGCACCACTCTTCAGCGATGGGAAGTCGAAGACGGGCCACGGTAATCCCGTTTTACCGTAAAAATCCACGTGTCGAAAAAACGAAGGGTAAAAAACTTACGAGACCCAATTGAGATTCGGGTTGTCCTTTTTGAGCATTAATCTATCCGTTGACGGCTGAAAGCTGTCAAAGCCGTAGAAATCATCGATGCCTTCATTTTGACAAGTTATGGCTCCCGTAACTATAAACGAGCCAGAAGTGATGGCCGTCCGAATAATCGATATTTACAGGGTGCAACATCCACGGTGCAAGGTGCAACATCCGTCCGAAATGGCGAAACAGTGCCGTACGACCTTTAGAAATGCGTGCATGGATTTGAAATGAAACAGTACCATGGTGCACCACTTCCCAGCGATGGTAAATCGAAGGCCAGCCACCGTAATCCCGTTTTACCATAAAAATCCACGTGTCGAAAAAACGAAGGGTAAAAAACTTACGAGACCCGATTGCGATTCGGGTTGTCCTTTTTGGGCATTAATCTATCCGTTGACGGCTGAAAGCTGTCAAAGACGTAGAACTCATCGATGCCTTCGTTTTGACAGGTTATGGCTCCCGTAACTATAAACGAGCCAGAAGTTATGGCCGTCCGAATAATCGATATCCACAAGGTGCAACATCCGTCCGAAATGGCGAAATAGTGCCGTACGATCTTTAGAAATGCGTGCATGGATTTGAAACGGAACAGTACCATGGTGCACTACTCTCCAGCGATGGTAAATCGAAGACCAGCCACCGCAATCCCGTTTTACCGTAAAAATCCACGTGTCGAAAAAACGAAGGGTAAAAAACTTACGAGACCCGAATGAGATTCGGGTTGTCCTTTTTGGGCATTAATCTATCCGTTGACGGCTGAAAGCTGTCAAAGCCGTAGAACTCATCGAGGCCTTCGTTTTGACAGGTTATGGATCCCGTAACTCTAAACGAGCCAGAAATTATGGCCGTCCGAATAATCGATATCTACTGGGTGCAACATCCACGGTGCAAGGTGCAACATCCGTCCGAAATGGCGAAACAGTGCCGTACGACCTTTAGAAATTCGTGCATGGATTTGAAACGGAACAGTACCATGGTGCACCACTCTCCAGCGATGGTAAATCGAAGACCAGCCACCGTAATCCCGTTTTACCATAAAAATCCACGTGTCGAAAAAACGAAGGGTAAAAAACTTACGGGACCCGATTGAGATTCGGGTTGTCCTTTTTGGGCATTAATCTATCCGTTGACGGCTGAAAGCGGTCAAAGCCATAGAACTCATCGAGGCCTTCGTTTTGACAGGTTATGGCTCCCGTAACTCTAAACGAGCTAGAAGTTATGGCCGTCCGAATAATCGATATCTACAGGGTGCAACATTCACGGTGCAAGGTGCAACATCCGTCCGAAATGGAGAAACAGTGCCGTACGACCTTTAGAAATTCGTGCGTGGATTTGAAATGGAACAGTAGCATGGTGCACCACTCTCCAGCGATGGGAAGTCGAAGACGGGCCACGGTAATCCCGTTTTACCGTAAAAATCCACGTGTCGAAAAAACGAAGGGTAAAAAACTTACGAGACCCGATTGAGATTCGGGTTGTCCTTTTTGGGCATTAATCTATCCGTTGACGGCTGAAAGTTGTCAAAGCCGTAGAACTCATCGACGCCATCGTTTTGACAGGTTATGGCTCCCGTAACTCTAAACGAGCCAGAAGTTATGGCCGTCCGAATAATCGATATCTACAGGGTGCAACATCCACGGTGCAAGGTGCAACATCTGTCCGAAATGGCCAAACAGTGCCGTATGACCTTTAGAAATGCGTGCATGAATTTGAAACGGAACAGTACCATGGTGCACCACTCTCCAGCGATGGGAAGTCGAAGACGAGCCACGGTAATCCCATTTTACCGTAAAAATCCACGTGTCGAAAAAACGAAGGGTAAAAAACTTACGAGACCCGATTGAGATTCGGTTTGTCCTTTTTGGGCTTAATCTATTCGTTGACGGCAGAAAGCTGTCAAAGCCGTAGAACTCATCGAGGCCTTCGTTTCGACAGGTTATGGCTCCCGTAACTCTAAACGAGCTAGAAGTTATGGCCGTCCGAATAATCGATATCTACAGGGTGCAACATCCACAGTGCTAGGTGCAACATCCGTCCGAAATGGTGAAACAGTGCCGTACGACCTTTAGATATTCGTGCATGGATTTGAAACGGAACAGTACCATGATGCACCACTCTCCAGCGATGGAAAGTCGAAGACGGGCCACGGTAATCCCGTTTTACCGTAAAAATCCACGTGTCGAAAAAACGAAGGGTAAAAAACTTACGAGACCCGATTGAGATTCGGCTTGTCCTTTTTGGGCATTAATCTATCCGTTAACGGCGGAAAGCTGTCAAAGCCGTAGAACTCATCGAGGCCTCCGTTTTGACAGGTTATGGCTCCCGTAAATCTAAACGAGCCAGAAGTTATGGCCGTCCGAATAATCGATATCTGCAGGGTGCAACATCCACGGTGCAAGGTGCAACATCCGTCCGAAATGGCGAAACAGTGCCGTATGACTTTTAGAAATGCGTGCATGGATTTGAAACGGAACCGTAACATGGTGCACCACTCTCCAGCGATGGGAAGTCGAAGACGGGCCGTGGTAATCCCGTTTTACCGTAAAAATCCACGTGTCGAAAAAACGAAGGGTAAAAAACTTACGAGACCCGATTGAGATTCGGGTTGTCCTTTTTGGGCACTAATCTATCCATTGACGGCAGAAAGCTGTCATAGCCGTATAACTCATCGAGGCCTTTGTTTTGACAGGTTATGGCTCCCATAACTCTAAACGAGCTAGAAGTTATAGCCGTCCGAATAATCGATATCCACAGGGTGCAACATCCACGGTGCAAGGTGCAACATCCGTCTGAAATGGCGAAACAGTGCCGTACGACTTTTAGAAATGCGTGCATGGATTTGAAATAGAACAGCACCATGGTGCACCACTCTCCAGCGATGGGAAGTCGAAGACGGGACACGATAATCCCGTTTTACCGTAAAAATCCACGTGTCGAAAAAACGAAGGGTAGAAAACTTACGAGACCCGATTGAGATTCGGGTTGTCCTTTTTGGGCATTAATCTATCCGTTGACGGCTGAAAGCTGTTAAAACCGTAGAACACATCGAGGCCTTCGTTTTGACAGGTTATGGCTCCCGTAACTCTAAACGAGCCAGAAGTTATGGCCGTCCGAATAATCGATATCTACAGGGTGCAACATCCATGGTGCAAGGTGCAACATCTGTCCGAAATGGCGAAACAGTGCCGTACGACCTTTAGAAATGCGTGCATGGATTTGAAACGGAACAGTACCATGGTGCACCACTCTCCAGCGATGGGAAGTCGAAGACGGGCCACGGTAATCCCGTTTTACCGTAAAAATCCACGTGTAGAAAAAACGAAGGGTAAAAAACTTACGAGACCCGATTGAGATTCGGGTTGTCCTTTTTGGGCATTAATCTATCTGTTGACGGCTAAAAGCTGTCAAAGCCGTAGAACTCATCGAGGCCTTCGTTTTGACTGGTTATGGCTCCGGTAACTCTAAACGAGCCAAAAGTTATGGCCGTCCGAATAATCAATATCTACAGAGTGCAACATCCATGGTGCAAGGTGCAACATCCGTCCGAAATGGCGAAACAGTGCCGTACGACTTTTAGAAATGCGTACATGGATTTGAAATGGAACAGTACCATGGTGCACCACTCTTCAGCGATGGGAAGTCGAAGATGGGCCACGGTAATCCCGTTTTACCGTAAAAATCCACGTGTCGAAAAAACGAAGGGTAAAAAATTTACGAGACCCAATTGAGATTCGGGTTGTCCTTTTTGGGCATTAATCTATCCGTTGACGGCTGAAAGCGGTCAAAGCCGTAGAAATCATCGAGGCCTTCGTTTTGACAGGTTATGGCTCCCGTAACTCTAAACGAGCCAGAAGTTATGGCCGTTTGAATAATCGATATTTACAGGGTGCAACATCCATGCAAGGTGCAACATCCGTCCGAAATGGCGAAACAGTGCCGTATGTTTGCACAAAAAATGGACAAACACCTCCAAGTCGTATTATTTAGTTGATTATATGTGGTTTTCAATGATTTTAGATGAGTATGTAAATATAAAAGAAGTAGGGGCTGAAATGTAAAAGACACGCGGATTTATAGTGGTTCGGCCAGAATGTGCCTACGTCCACTTTATATGTTATTATCTTCTTTCTTTCAGATTACAAGTACAATGCTTCGTGTATAAGTATATGAAAGTAGTTTGAAAGTTCCTTTCTTGCTTGAGCTCTCAAACTTGTCTGCCATTGTTGTACCCCTGCCCCTCTATTTATAGAATGAGGTAGGGGGCAGGGGTCTTGGAAGTATATAGCTGCTGGTGGGCCCGGGCTGGAGCAATCTGGATTGGCCATCTTCTGGTTCGGCAAAGTTACATTCGGCTATGAGCCTGGACCGGTGGTAGTTGTGCATGTGGACCGGCAATGGAAAGGAGAGTGTTGGTTCGGTGCTTGCCTGGTCCGGTAGCAGGAGCGTGAGTATGTGGATCGGTGGCAGTGAGGTGGTCCGGTATTGGAGTTGTAGAGGTGGTTCGGTAGTGGGGGAGATCCGGCAGGTCATTTGGTCCGGTGGTGGCATGGGCTTTGGTCCGGTTGTGGTTGGACCGGATGGAGGGCCGACCGAATGGCTTTGGCTCGGTCATGGATTGGAGACGCTGAATAAACTCATGCCGAATGGACCTTCATGCTAGAGTGCCGAATGAGGTCATAGGCTTGTATAGCCGGGTGAACGTGTACTCCGGATGGACCTCACTGCTGAATGAGCTTGTTCCTTCGAATCGCCGAATGGACATAGGAGCTGGTGGAATGGAGGTTGCAAACCCGGGTGAAACTGTGACTTCCTGGTCTCGAGATCTTCTGGGTGAGAATTCGCCCAACATTTGCCCCCCAAAGTGGGGCACGTGCTTGCATGTGTCGCGCTTTGTTTCTTTGTGGTAGGAAGTCTAGCTTGTTTTGTAATGCCATGGGCTGGATGTTCATATCCTGTTGATGTCCTGCAAAGGAATTTACAGTTTTAGTGTGATTTCAAATAACGATCGTTCATGATCGAAATATTTGAGATGAAGTGAATTGTGCCGTTCGGGACGAGAGAGTGAGCCCCGAGGGGGCTTAGTATCATCGAAGCCAGGTTTATGTCAGAGTGGGTCCCTGGGTTGTTTGTCAAGACAGTTTATCGCCAGCTCAGAGCATGCCTAGGGATCGTTCGCGATCCCGTACATGTGTAAGTAGCTTAGCCATTTCGTAACTATTAGAATCAAATATCCGTTTCACCTATGAGTTTAAAAAGGCGTGTCAAAGTGTAAATCCCCACGACGATAGGGTTAATAACCATTCAGAGCGTGCCTATGGACCATTCGTGGTCGCGTACACGTGTAAACGATTAATCCATGTTAGTGAGAGTTTCACGACTTATTCATCGCTACCATAATCCTTATTTTATTAGTTAGTTCTAGAGTTCGGTACTTATCTGAGTGAGGCGCCCGGCATGCCCTTAGTCCCTGGTTGTTGTTGGTAGAGAGAGAGTTCATTCGGTTTTGTGTTGGTCCGGTCGTGCACATCCGGCTTTTGGTTTCATTCGGCATTTTGTTGGTTCGGTATGTTTATTCTTATCCGGTAGACCGAACCAGTTGGTTCGGCGGCCCTGAGTTCGCCTATATATAGAGGCCGTACCCCCCTGGTTTTCCCTTACCGAACCAAAGAGAACCGAATCAATTCTTAGCCGAGCGAACCTTCTGCCGAACCAAGCTTATACCGAACCAGGTATGCATCCTTTTGCCGAATGGTTTGTTATTACCGGATGAACTCAATTGCCGAATGCACACGAAGGGTATTGTCGTACCGAACGAGACTTGGGCCTAAATGCCGAATGATATGTATGCCGGATGTGCTTTCAGTGCCGAATGGACTCATGACTCTAGTGCCGAATGAGACTTATGGCTCTAGTGCCGAATGAGACTTCATACTTGAACCTTGAGCGGAATCTTAGACTTTTTTACACGCTTGCCTTATATACTTGCTTGTTTGTGTTTCTATACTTCTTATTCTAATCTCAAGTCTTTCTTGTGCTGCAGAAAATGTCTCGCAAAGCGGAAACACGATCAGACAGAAAGAAGTCTAGAGGCACAGGAGAGCCTTCTTCTTCCTTGCCCCCAGTCCAACCAGGATCCGGGCAACACCGACCTATTCCGAGGTCTCTAGTGGACGGATATGGTCCACAGGAACTTTTGATCTCTCCCCCGGATTGCTTTCCTAGCTCCCTAAAGGAGGAGCAACTTGACGTCATATCCCGTTCCTTCGGGATAGATAGGGCCCTTATGCTGCTGCCGGGAGATGGAGTGATGCCATATAATCCTCCCGAGGGCTACTTCGCTTTTAGCAGATACCATTGTATGTGCGGTGCTATCCCCCCTATCAACGCTTGGATAATTAGCTTCACCACATATTTGAAGGTGGCTCCCTTCCAGCTTTAGCCTAATTCTTATGCCATCCTGGTGAGCCTTTTTGTTATCTTCCAGAGGAGGTACGGGCGTCCTCCTTCTAACCGGGAAATTCGATACTTGTACAACCTGAGAGGCTATAAGAAGGGGTCTCCGTACATTAGTCTGGAAGCGGCCGTGCCCTTCAAACCAGTCCTGGACTTATATTCCAAGTTTACCATGTTCAAGAAAGAGTGGTTCTTCATCAAGGACGATGATGTTTCTTTCCGCCTTTTCACTTCCGGCTGTAAGATGGATTTCATTTATATTTTCCATGTTTTGACTGTAGTGTTTTTTCTGACATGCTTCTATTTCTGGCTAGCGACAGGTGGTATTGCAGTTGTGGAGGATGATTCCTTGGTGCGAATGGCCGCTGAACTAAAGGCTATTCCGGCACGGGACCGGTCGGCCTCTTTCTTGATCAGGAACGCAACCCTCTTGGAGTATAATTTGATCTTACCGCACCAGTCCGTGATTAAGCAAAGAGACACGGCTGAGGAGAAGGCTGCTAAAGCTAAGGAGGGGGATAAGGTAAAGAGCGGTAAGAGGGAGCCTTTCGCAGAGCGTCCCGTGGTCGGGGGGAAGAAACTGAAGAAGTCCGATGGCCCTTCTCCAAGTACTTGCCCGACTGTCCCGGAGGAGGAAGGTGTAGAAGAGGAGGAAGGAGGCGAAGTTGGAGAAGGGTCGGAGGGTGGAGGAGATGGCGACGGTCAAGGTGGTAGTGGTGTTGCTGCTCTAACCTCTGAACAAGACCTCGAACTGGATGAGGCTCTCCGTCGGGCCTTCGGGGAGTCGGAGGGAGAGTCGGAAACGGAGAAGGGAACGGAGAAGGCAAAGGAAACCGGCAAAGCTGTGGCTGGCACTGACCCATCCTCTAAGGGTTCCTCAGCTAGGGTGATTCCGGCGATGCAAGGTGAACTTTTGTCTTCTACCGATTCTATTTTCGATAGGGACTTAGAAATTTTTTACGGTTCACTTCCGTCCTGGGGTGAGATCCAGGACTTATTGCAGTATCCCACTCCTCCGCCGGGTTTGTATAATAGATGTGTCTTCCCACTTTTCTTTCTTTTTAACTTAGCACATTTTTTGAACTGTGGATTATTGTATGTTCATAACACTTGTTCTTTATTCCAGGGGCAGGCCAGGCAGTTAAAACGTCGGATGTTCGACATCGCCTTGAACAATTTAAGTCGAGGAGAGCTTCCGCGAAACCTTCTACTGATCGCACTGGGGACGTAGTCAGTTACCGCCCTCTTCTTGGGGTCATCGAAGAGGGCATTCAGAAAAGGAAGCGGAGCCGTTCCTTATTTGAGTCGTCCCCTGGTTCGCAGCCTCCTACTCAGCCTCCTCGTGATACTACGGAGGAGAGCACGGAGCCCGGCCCCCCTCCTCCTCCTTCCAAGAGTCCTACTGTCATTCATATAAGGCGTCCCGATGTGCCTCGCCCCGTGCCTCGTGACCCTTTTGCTGGTCATCCTGATTTAGACCCAAGCTTTCGGGACATTTCATTCGATGAGACCACGGGCGAGCACCTCCTTCCCCGCAACCCCATGGTAAGAGTGCTGGACGAGGCCAAATCTTTAGATCTTGATTTACTTACTACACGGGTAGTCACCATGGGGGATGAGGCCAAGGCTAATATCGACCGGGTGGCCGCAGAGACCAAGAAGTTAATGGAGCATCATGCTAAGTTGGTCAAGGCCGGGGAAGAGATCGGGAGTGCTAACATTCGGTTGAGGTTAAAGGTTGCCGATCAGGCCAAGCAGCTCGCCGACCAAGCCATCCAGATTTCCCAGCATGAGGAGGCCTCCAAGCGGCTGAAAGAGACCATGGAGAAGGCCAGTAGGGCGGAATTACGGAAGATGGAGGTCGCTTGCAGGGAACGGATTAACATAGCTATCGCAACGGTGGATGAGGTTCGAAATGCGGATCTCGAGCGGGTGGAGGAGTTGTCAGGGAGGCTCGAGGCTGCGGAGATGGCTCAGGCCGAGTTGAAGGAGGAGATGGAGGAGATGAGGAGGTCCCTCAAGTTGAAGGAAGAGGAAATGAGGAGGTCACTCCAAGCTGACTGCTTGAGATACCAAATCAGAGAGGGACGTCGCCGTCGCCAAGTTGCAAGCTTCCGAGGCCCGGGTGAGGGAGTTTGAGGAAAACGAGGGGATGATGGATGAGATGCTGCAGGATATGTACTTCCACACTTGGAAGGAGGGCGGCTTGTCTTGGATGGACGATTACCCTCGGGTCATGGCCAAGGTGTATCTCCAGGCTTTAGAGGAGGCCAGGGTGAACGCGGGTAAGGAAGGCGGAGAGGCTTTCAACTTGAATGCGGTTACTGCTCAGTTCTCAAAGGAGGAGCAAGCGGCGGTGAAAGAGGGGATGCGGCTGCTTGCTGCAGAGGAAGCGGGCGTGCAGTTGGATGATGAGGATCAAGCGGCAGATGCTGGTGAGTTATTCTTCTTCCCTTTCTTTTCTTCCCGTGTTTCCATAACTTGGTTGTTCGTTTAATGAATTCCTCTTCCGAATTGGACAGGCGGGACTTCTGATCCGCATGCTGGGGGCTCTGATCCTGCGGCTAAGTAGACTGAGGGAGTTGGTGATGGAGTGTGGATGCATCTGCCATCTTTTTGTTTCTTTTTTATCACTGTTTATGTTAGTCTTTGATATGCAACTGTAATAAAATTATTTGCAAAGAATAACTTCGTGTGACCTTATAATATAAGCTGATTTTGCCATGTTTAAATGTTGTTGCTATCTTTATGTGCCGTGTGAGAAGTATAATTATGTATATGCCTGTGATTCTAGTTGTGTTTGATGTTAAGTTTTTGCTTGAAATATAATTTCACGTTCTGCAATGTCAGTGTATGAATAAGCTATAGTTACGCATTTATGTACAAGAGAAGAGAGTACCGCCCTTTATGTTTTATTCGCAGGCGGTAGCTTTGAGTGTCTTGTGTAACTGTTCACGGGTATAGCTGAGCGCCCTACCACCCAGTACGCAGGCTAAGAGTCTCATGAGTGAATGCTTCCTATTCGGTTTCCTGTACTTTAGAGTTTGTTATACAGGATAGGGGAAAAATATTTAAATGGAATGGAAATATAGTAAAAGTAAAACTTCCAGTCACGGAAGGCCGTCGATGTGCTTAAGTTCGTGGCAAACGGGTTTTGTAGCCACTTTCCCTAGCTGTGGGTCTTGGAGACATTTGTCACCCATCTTACGCCTCTGCGGGGAGTTTTCTTTTTTACCACAGCCGCACTTAAGACACATCGGAGCCGAGATCGCGCACGGTAACTACCCGAACCATTATGGTCCGTAATCGTGGGTATTATTCGATTTACCGTGGCCGGCTAGCGTGGGTGCCGTTGGCCGTGAACTACCCCTCGCTGGCCACACCTTATGTTGGGGCTTAAAGTAGGTTCACAGTTGCCGGCGAGCCGAACGCCGTAATGAGCTGCCATCGGCTATAGTCGGCCTTTATGATGACTTATAATCGGCTCATTACAGTTGGCTTTGAGGGCAGGCGCGCAATGAGTTAACCCGCAGCAGAGGGATGCTGGAGCAAAAGTGTCTCATTGGCGAGTGCATAGAATCGTAGCGTACCTGTTAGGCCTAGTCCAGATGAGGCTGTGGTGCGTCTTGAGTGGAGATGCCATAGGATTTTGTTCAACAGAAAGGGATAAAACTTAACGAGCAGCCAAGACATAAAGGAACAAGTTAAAAAGAGACAAGATTTTTTAAAGTGGTTCGGCACGGAAATGCCTACGTCCACTGATTCTCTTTGTTAATTCACTTCATATGGGCAGTACAAGTTAAGAAAAGTATCGACGGAGGTGTCGGATGTTCCATGCCCTCTGGAACACCTCTCCGTCCACTGTTGACAAAATGTAAGCTCCGTTGTGGAGATCTTTATGAATTACATATGGTCCGTCCCAGATGGGGTCCAGTGCCCCGGGGTGCGGAAAGATTCGCCTGAGGACAAGATCTCCTTCTTGTAAGCTGCGATGCTTGACTTTGGAATTGTATTGTGCTGCCACTTTTTGTTTGTGAGCTGCTGCTTTGAGTGCTGCATCGTTTCTCCTTTCCTCGATCAGATCCAAAGACATGAGGAGGAGTTCTTCATTTTCCTCTGGGTTGTAGTGGATCCTACGGTGGGAAGGCACAATAGTCTCAACTGGGAGCATTGCCTCCGATCCATATGCCAAAGAGAAAGGAGTATGTCCCGTTGATGTTCTGAAAGATGTGCGGTATGCCCATAGTGCCGTAGGAAGTTCGTCCACCCAAGCGCCTTTTGACTTTTCAAGTTTCTTCTTGATTAGGGTTTTGAGAATTTTGTTGACAGCTTCAACTTGTCCGTTTGCCTGAGGGTAAGCTACTGATGAGAAGCTTTTATGAATCCCATGCTCTTGGCACCAGCCGGCAAATTCTTCGCTGTCAAACTGGAGTCCGTTGTCGGATACGATCTTGAGTAGGACTCCATACCTGCACAGAATGTTTTTGATCAAGAAGTTGATAACTTTTGCTGAAGATATTTTATTTAAAGGTTCCGCTTCCACCCATTTGGTGAAATAATCGACTGCCACTATAGCATATCTGGCTCCGCCTCGGCCCGTTGGCAGTTCGCCAATTAAGTCAATTCCCCCATACAGCAAAGGGCCAAGGGCTAGTCATTTGAGTAATTTCGTTTGTGGGCAGTCGAGGAATCTTGGCGAACTTCTGACATCTGTCGCATTTCTTAACGAAGTCTAGGGCATCTTTGTTTAGTGTGGGCCAGTAATATCCATATCGGAGTATCTTTCTTGCCAAAGTCTGTCCTCCAGTGTGATCTCCGCATCCTCCCTGATGGATGTTTGTTAATATCTCCTTGGCTTCCCTTCCGGCGACGCATCTTAATGAGGGGCTAGAGAAGCCACGCCGGTAGAGGATGCCTTCTTGTATTGTGTAGTGGGGAACTTTCCTCAAGATCTTCTTGGCTTCGTCACGCCTGTCGGGTAGCACGCCATCTTGCAAATATTTCCGGATAGGAGTCATCCAGGTTCCTTCTTCGATTGCTGTTATCAGATTCACTTGTTCGAAACTTGGGGCTAGCTGCCTTGAGATTGCTAGTGCTCCGGAAATGGTGCTTTTCTTCATACTAGCTTGCTTTGCAAGTTCATCTGCCTCTTGGTTTTCTTCTCGAGGAATGTGTTTGATTAGATAATGGTCCAATCGATCGAGCAGCAGTCTGGTTTTCTTTAGGTATGCCGTGAGTCGTTCTCCTCGAGTCTGGAATTCTCCTAGTACCTGGTTTACGATAAGCTGAGAATCACTATGAATACATAAGGAATTGACTCCAATTTCTAGGGCCAGTTCCAATCCCACTATTACTGCTTCATATTCAGCATCGTTGTTAGTGGCCGTGAACTCCAATCTTAATGCATAGTACAACTTTCTTCCCCTGGGGGTGATGATCACAATACCTGCCCCCGAGCCTTGTTCATTCGATGCTCCGTCTACAAAGAGGTTCCACTTGATGTTTTCTGCTACTTCGGATTGTTTCTTGCCTTCGTTGGTAGTGAATTCGGCAATGAAATCAGCCATGGCTTGTCCTTTGATAGCGGTGCGAGGATGGTAGGTGATATCATACTGACTTAGTTCGATGCACCATTGGAGGAGTCGCCCAGAAGTGTCAGGACGATGGAGCACTTGTCTTAGTGGTTGATCGGTTAGAACCCTGATGGAGTGAGACTGGAAGTAGTGTCGCAGTTTTCGTGACGCGATCAATAAACAATATGCTAATTTCTCAAGTTTAGGATATCTGGCTTCTACCCCTGTAAATCTCTTACTTACAAAGTAAACCGGGCGTTGCATGCGGTCTTCTTCTCTTACCAAGGCGGCGCTTAGAGCATGAGATGATACAGCGAGGTATATGTATAACACTTCACCTTCATTTGGAGTTGAGAGTACTGGTGGTCTCTGAAGGTGTTTGATTAGGTTGAGGAAGGCTTTTAAGCATTCGTCGGTCCACTCGAACCTCCCTTTGTCTTTCTTGAGTGCTTCGAAGAAAGGGACACACTTGTCAGTTGCCTTGGAAATGAATCTGCTTAGGGCGGCCACCTTTCCGTTTAGGCTCTGCATTTCTTTTCGAGTGGAAGGTATCCTTATTTCTTTTAAAGCCCGGATTTGTTCAGGGTTTGCTTCGATTCCTCTGGCGTGGACGATGAATCCTAAGAATTTTCCCGATGATACTCCGAAGGAGCACTTTAGAGGATTCAGCTTCATTCCATACCGGCGAAGTACCTGAAACATATCGTCCAGATGGCTTACATGGTCGTTGGCTTTCCTGGACTTTACCAGCATGTCATCCACATATACTTCCATAGTTCGTCCTATCAGTCCTGCGAACATTTTGTTGACGAGGCGTTGATAGGTAGCTCCAGCATTTTTGAGTCCAAAAGGCATGACTTTGTAACAATATAATCCGCGGTCGGTGATGAAGCTAGTGTGGTCCTGATCGGGAGCGTGCATGGGGATCTGGTTATATCCGGAGTATGCATCCATAAAAGATAGGAGTTCGTGCCCAGCTGTGCTGTCTACGAGTTGGTCAATTCGGGGAAGTGGGAAGCAGTCTTTCGGGCAAGCGTCATTCAGATTGGAGAAGTCAATACATGTTCGCCACTTTCCATTGGCCTTTTTTACTAGCACTGGGTTAGCGATCCATTCTGGGTAGATGGCTTCCCGTATGAAGCCATTAGCAAGTAGATTCTTTACTTCCTCATCAAGGGCTGCTGATCGCTCTGCCCCCATGCTCCTCTTTTTCTGCTTTACTGGTACCTTGGTGGGATTGATGTTCAACATGTGGCATGCTATGTCTGGGGAGATTCCTGTCATATCGGCATGGGTCCACGCAAATACATCTGAGTTGTGGCGGAGAAAGTCAATGAGTCGATCCTTCAATTCCGTTTTCAGCTGAGATCCGATTTTTAATAGTCTACTTGAATCATGCTTATCTACCGATACAAATTCCATAGCCTCTACAGGCTCGGCGGTAGCCTCCTCCTCTTTATCCCTGGGGTCTAGTTCATTGAAGGGATCGCTTGTGTATCGAAGAGGATGGGCTTTCTTTAGTTGCTATGCCTCCAAGCTTTTCATGCAGAGAGTAGTCTCTGCATCTTTTCCTTTATTCTTCCTGCGGTTATTGCGAAGTTCAGTTACGTAGCAGTCTCGGGCAGCATCTTGATCTCCTTCTACTTCTCCTACTCCGTTGTCTGTTGGAAATTTCATTTTCAGGCACCAGGGGGCTAATACAATCTGGAAGTCAGACAAGGCTGGTCTTCCCAAGAAGGCGTTGTAAGCCGAGTGGTTTTCTATTAGTACGAACGTTTGTTTTCGCACAACGGAGCGGGGATGACTTCCTATTTCGACGAAGAGGTCAAGTTGCCCGAGGGGTATTTTTGCATCTCCAGTGAAACCGTGCAGTGGTTTGTCACAGGGGGATACATCCTTCATTGATAACTTCATTTTGTCGAAAGCATGTTTGAACAGGATATTTACGGAGCTTCCCGTGTCTATTAGAATCCGAAAAACTTTAGCTGGACCGAACCAGGCAGAGATGACCATGGGATCCATATGTGGGTACTGTCTTCCTTCCAAATCACGCCTACTGAATACAATGTCATCGTTTTCTTTTCGTTTCGGGTGGCGTTCCTCCGTAATGGAGTTAACATATCCTTCGGCATTTCTAAGCGACTTGCCGTGCCTTTCCATCTCTGCCCAACTTCTGTCGGCGATGTGTGGTCCTCCTGAGATGGTAAGGACCACTATCTTCTCTTGACTAGAGCCACTGGTGTTGTGATTGTTGCCATTCCCTCCGCCTACTTCTGGGAGGGGTTGCTTTGAGTTCTCATTGGCAGGAGTTGGAGTCCTGTTCTGACCTTTCACATAACGTTCCAGTCTTCTTCTTCTAATGTGTTCTTCGATCAAGTCCCGAAGATGGTGGCATTCATTGGTGTAATGTCCGTGGGATTCATGGAAGCGACAGAACTTTCCGGACTTGAGTGCGTTATCTGATTCTTTCTTGTGCGGGGGGCGCTTGTATCCGAGTTCGCCCTGAGTGGCTAGGTAGATGTTTTCGATTGTTTCATTCAAAGGAGTGTAGGAGTCAAATCTTGGCCCTGGTCGATATTGGCGCTTTTCAACCTTTCTGCTCCCAGCATTGTCTCTAGATTCATTTCTTCGAGCGTCCTTAGCTGCAGCGGGCACCTTGTCCTGAACTGTCTTACCTTGTTGTCCTGATTGCCTTTCTGTAGCAGCGTCTTCAAGTCTCATATACTTTCCAGCTTCATGGAAGAAATCAGGCAAGGTAGCTGGTTTTTCCTTAGTTAACCTTCTGGCGAACTTGGTGTCTGGATGTACACCACTACAGAGGGCCATTAGAGTGAGTTTTTCATCGGCATCTTGAACTACTGCCGCTGCGGCGTTGAACCACGTTAGATATTGTTGCAGCGTCTCTCCGGATTTCTGTTTGACATTGGATAGAGAATAAGCATCCTTGGGTTGTTCCACATGGATGCGGAACTAGCTAATAAACCTTTCTTTCAACATCACCCATGAGCTGATGGATCCCTGGGGTAGATGGCAGAACCAGGAGGTAGCTAGATCTGCTAGGAACAGCGGAAAGCACTTGCATAATACTCCTTCTGTTGCTCCACCCATGAGCATATGCTGGGTGTATCTCTGTAAATGTACGATGGGGTCGGAAGTTCCTTTGTAAGGCTCCATGGTTGGCATTTTCCATTCCCGGGGAGTAATGGCAGTTTCGATATTTCGGGTAAAGGGGCTGGTGACCCTAGCGCCTATTCCCCGGTCCCTTTGCTCCCGTTGGACACATTCTCTGAATAATCGTGCCATTCGTTCGTCGGAGTTTGGAGCGGACAAAAATGAGCTTGGCTCTTCCCTGCGGGATCTATCGCGTCCAGATGACCGGTAGGGATGGTACAGTCTATCATTTCTAGTATTATCCAGTGGTTGTCTTTGGCTGCCTGGACGCATGCTAGGACCAGCTACAGTTGCCCCCTGCCTTGATCTTCCCCTGTGGGGTTCCGTCTCGAGCACATCCATGGGGTCAACTTCGGGCTGGGTTCTAGCTCGGCTCCGTTCAGCGGGGTTTCTATGATTAGGTGGCATGACTGGCTCAGCTACATCCGACCCTCGCCTGGTGCCTCCCCCGCTGGGTTCGGTTCCAAGGGCTTCCTCAAGTCGGAATTCGGGCTGAGTCCGGGCGCGGCCCCTATCATTGTTGTTCCTGTTGATTGCTTCTTCGAAGAGTGAAGACCTTTGTTGCCTCCGGGACCCTCCGGATTGGGACTCACCCCATGATTCAGTGTTGCGGTTGGACTCTTCAGCATCCCTTAAGCGTGACATGAGTTGGTCCACCAAAGTTTCTTGTTGGGATATGAAGCGGTTAGTTACTTCAGCCACAACCCTGTCCAGATCTGCCCTAGTGATTGGTTGTTCCGTTGCGGGACCAGTTGGATTTTCCTGATTTTCATCTGGTACTGCTGTTGAAGTGGGCTGATCTGTGATTGCTGGATCTGGAAGGCTGCTAGTTGCGATGTTCTTTCCTTTGTTAATATCCCTTCTCTGTTTGGAAGGCATGATTTCTAAGCAACGGGTGATGTTGTTAGGAAGAAGGTTGAGTGGGAGAAGATGAAGCCTGAGTTCAATTCTCAGTGAAAGCACCAAAAATGTTTGCACAAAAAATGGACAAACACCTCCAAGTCGTATTATTTAGTTGATTATATGTGGTTTTCAATGATTTTAGATGAGTATGTAAATATAAAAGAAGTAGGGGCTGAAATGTAAAAGACACGCGGATTTATAGTGGTTCGGCCAGAATGTGCCTACGTCCACTTTATATGTTATTATCTTCTTTCTTTCAGATTACAAGTACAATGCTTCGTGTATAAGTATATGAAAGTAGTTTGAAAGTTCCTTTCTTGCTTGAGCTCTCAAACTTGTCTGCCATTGTTGTACCCCTGCCCCTCTATTTATAGAATGAGGTAGGGGGCAGGGGTCTTGGAAGTATATAGCTGCTGGTGGGCCCGGGCTGGAGCAATCTGGATTGGCCATCTTCTGGTTCGGCAAAGTTACATTCGGCTATGAGCTTGGACCGGTGGTAGTTGTGCATGTGGACCGGCAATGGAAAGGAAAGTGTTGGTTCGGTGCTTGCCTGGTCCGGTAGCAGGAGCGTGAGTATGTGGATCGGTGGCAGTGAGGTGGTCCGGTATTGGAGTTGTAGAGGTGGTTCGGTAGTGGGGGAGATCTGGCAGGTCATTTGGTCCGGTGGTGGCATGGGCTTTGGTCCGGTTGTGGTTGGACCGGATGGAGGGCCGACCGAATGGCTTTGGCTCGGTCATGGATTGGAGACGCTGAATGAACTCATGCCGAATGGACCTTCATGCTAGAGTGCCGAATGAGGTCATAGGCTTGTATAGCCGGGTGAACGTGTACTCCGGATGGACCTCACTGCTGAATGAGCTTGTTCCTTCGAATCGCCGAATGGACATAGGAGCTGGTGGAATGGAGGTTGCAAACCCGGGTGAAACTGTGACTTCCTGGTCTCGAGATCTTCTGGGTGAGAATTCGCCCAACACCGTACGACCTTTAGAAATGCGCGCATGGATTTAAAACGAAACAGTACCATGGTGCACCACTCTCCAGCGATGGTAAATCGAAGACCAGCCACCGTAATCCCGTTTTACCATAAAAATCCACGTGTCGAAAAAACGAAGGGTAAAAAACTTACGAGACCCGATTGAGATTCGGGCTGTCCTTTTTGGGCATTAATCTATCCGTTGACGGCTGAAAGCTGTCAAAGACGTAGAACTCATCGATGCCTTTGTTTTGACAGGTTATGGCTCCCGTAACTCTAAACGAGCCAGAAGTTATGGCCGTCCGAATAATCGATATCCACAGGGTGCAACATCCACGGTGCAAGGTGCAACATCCGTCCGAAATGGCGAAACGTGTCGTACGATTTTTAGAAATGCATGCATGGATTTGAAACGGAACAGTACCATGGTGCACCACTCTTCAGCGATGGGAAGTCGAAGACGGGCCACGGTAATCCCGTTTTACCGTAAAAATCCACGTGTCGAAAAAACGAAGGGTAAAAAACTTACGAGACCCGATTGAGATTCGGGTTGTCCTTTTTGGGCATTAATCTATCCATTGATGGCTGAACGCTGTCAAAGCCGTAGAACTCATCGAGTCCTTCGTTTTGACAGGTTATGGCTCCCGTAACTCTAAACGAGCCAGAAGTTATGGCCGTCCGAATAATCGATATCCACAGGGTGCAACATCCACGGTGCAAGGTGCAACATCCGTCCGAAATGGCGAAACAGTACCGTAAGACCTTTAGAAATTCGTTCATGGATTTGAAACGGAACAGTACCATGGTGCACCACTCTCCAGCGATGGGAAGTCGAAGACCGGCCACGGTAATCCCGTTTTAACGTAAAAATCCACGTGTCGAAAAAACGAAGGGTAAAAAACTTACGAGACCCGATTGAGATTCGGGTTGTCCTTTTTGGGCATTAATCTATCCGTTGACGGCAGAAAGCTGTCATAGCCGTAGAACTCATCGAGGCCTTCGTTTTGACAGGTTATGGCTCCGGTAACTCTAAACGAGACAGAAGTAATGGCCGTCCGAATAATCGATATGTACAGGGTGCAACATCCACGGTGCAAGGTGCAACATCCGTCCGAAATGGCGAAACAGTGCCGTACGACTTTTAGAAATGCGTGCATGGATTTGAAACGGAATAGTACCATTGTGCACCACTCTCCAGCGATGGGAAGTCGAAGACGGGCCACGGTAATCCCGTTTTACCGTAAAAATCCACGTGTCGAAAAAACGAAGGGTAGAAAACTTACGAGACCCGATTGAGATTCGCGTTGTCCTTTTTGGGAATTAATCTATACGTTGACGGCTGAAAGCTGTCAAAGCCGTAGAACTCATCGAGTCCTTCGCTTTGATAGGTTATGGCTCCCGTAACTATAAATGAGCCAGAAGTTATGGCCGTCCGAATAATCGATATCCACAGGGTGCAACATCCACGGTGCAAGGTGCAACATCTGTCCGAAATGGCGGAACAGTGCCATACGACCTTTAGAAATGCGTGCATGGATTTGAAACGGAACAGTACCATGGCGCACCACTCTCCAGCGATGGGAAGTCGAAGACGGGCCACGATAATCCCGTTTTACCGTAAAAATCCACATGTAGAAAAAACGAAGGGTAAAAAACTAACGAAACCCGATTGAGATTCGGGTTGTCCTTTTTGGGCATTAATCTATTCGTTGACGGCTAAAAGCGGTCAAAGCCGTAGAACTCATCGAGGCCTTCGTTTTGACAGGTTATGGCTCCCGTAACTCTAAACGAACCAAAAGTTATGGCCGTCCGAATAATCGATATCTACAGAGTGCAACATCCACGGTGCAAGGTGCAACATCCGTCCGAAATGGCGAAACAGTGCCGTACGACTTTTAGAAATGCGTGCATGGATTTGAAACGGAACAGTACCATGGTGCACCAGTCTTCAACGATGGGAAGTCGAAGACGGCCCACGGTAATCCCGTTTTACCGTAAAAATCCACGTGTCGAAAAAACGAAGGGTAAAAAACTTACGACACCCGATTGAGATTCGGGTTGTCCTTTTTGGGCATTAATCTATCCGTTGACGGCTGAAAGCTGTCAAACCCGTAGAACTCATCGAGGCCTTCGTTTTGACAGGTTATGGCTTTCGTAACTCTAAACGAGCCAGAAGTTATGGCCGTCCGAATAATAGATATTTACAGGGTGCAACATCCACGGTGCAAGGTGCAACATCCGTCCGAAATGGCGAAACAGTGCCGTATGACCTTTAGAAATGCGTGCATGGATTTGAAACGAAACAGTACCATGGTGCACCACTCTCCAGCGACGGTAAATTGAAGACCAGCCACCGTAATCCCGTTTTACCATAAAAATCCACCTGTCGAAAAAACGAGGGGTAAAAAACTTACGAGACCCGATTGAGATTCGGGTTGTCCTTTTTGGGCATTAATCTATCCGTTGACGGCTGAAAGCTGTCAAAGACGTAGAACTAATCGATGCCTTCGTTTTTACAGGTTATGGATCCCGTAACTCTAAACGAGCCAGAAGTTATGGCCGTCCGAATAATCGATATCCACAGGGTGCAACATCCACGGTGCAAGGTGCAACATCCGTCCGAAATGGCGAAACAGTGCCGTACGACCTTTAGAAATGCGTGCATGGATTTGAAACGGAACAGTACCATGGTGCACTACTCTATAGTGATGGTAAATCGAAGACCAGCCACTGTAATCCCGTTTTACCGTAAAATTCCACGTGTCGAAAAAACGAAGGGTAAAAAACTTACGAGACCCGATTAAGTTTCGGGTTGTCCTTTTTGGGCATTAATCTATCCGTTGACGGCTGAAAGCTATCAAAGCCGTAGAACTCATCGAGGCCTTCGTTTTGACAGGTTATAGATCCCGTAACTCTAAACGAGCCAGAAGTTATGGCCGTCCGAATAATCGATATCTACTGGGTGCAACATCCACGGTGCAAGGTGCAACATCCGTCCGAAATGGCGAAACAGTGTCGTACGACCTTTAGAAATTCCTACATGGATTTGAAACGGAACAGTACCATGGTGCACCACTCTCCAGCGTTGGTAAATCGAAGACCAGCCACCGTAATCCCGTTTTACCGTAAAAATCCACGTGTCGAAAAAACGAAGGGTAAAAAACTTACGAGACCCGATTGAGATTCAGGTTGTCCTTTTTGGGCATTAATCTATCCGTTGACGGCTGAAAGCTGTCAAAGCCGTAGAACTCATCGAGGCCTTCGTTTTGACAGGTTTTGGCTCCCATAACTCTAAACGAGCTAGAAGTTATGGCCGTCCGAATAATCGATATCTACAGGGTGCAACATCCACGGTGCAAGGTGCAACATCCGTCCGAAATGGCGAAATAGTGCCGTATGACTTTTAGAAATGCGTGCATGGATTTGAAACGGAACAATACCATAGTGCACCACTCTCCAGCGATGCGAAGTCGAAGACGGGCCACGGTAATCCCATTTTACCGTAAAAATCCACGTGTCGAAAAAACGAAGGGTAAAAAACTTACGAGACCCGATTGAGATTCGGGTTGTCCTTTTTGGGCATTAATCTATCCATTGACGGCAGAAAGCCATCATAGCCGTAGAACTCATCGAGGCCTTCGTTTTGACAGGTTATGGCTCCCGTAACTCTAAACGAGCCAGAAGATATGGCCGTCCGAATAATCGATATCTACAGGGTGCAACATCCACGGTGCAAGGTGCAACATCCGTCCGAAATGGCGAAACAGTATCGTACGACTTTTAGAAATGCGTGCATGGATTTGAAATGGTACAATACCATGGTGCACCACTCTCCAGCGATGGGAAGTTGAAGACGGACCACGGTAATCCCGTTTTACCGTAAAAATCCACGTGTCGAAAAAAACGAAGGGTAAAAAACTTATGAGACCCGATTGAGATTCGGGTTGTCCTTTTTGGGAATTAATCTATCCGTTGACGGCTGAAAGCTATCAAAGCCGTAGAACTCATCGAGGCCTTCGTTTTGACAGGTTATGGCTCCCGTAACTCTGAACGAGCCAGAAGTTATGGCCGTCCGAATAATCGATATCTACAGAGTGCAACATCCACGGTGCAAGGTGCAACATCAGTCCGAAATGGCAAAATAGTGCCGTACGACTTTTAGAAATGCGTGCATGGATTTGAAACGGAACAGTACCATGGTGTACCACTCTTCAGCGATTGGAAGTTGAAGACGGGCCACGGTAATCCCGTTTCACCGTAAAAATCCACGTGTCGAAAAAACGAAGGGTAAAAAACTTACGAGACCCGATTGAGATTCGGGTTGTACTTTTTGGGCATTAATCTATCCGTTGACGGCTGAAAGCTGCCAAAGCCGTAGAACTCATCGAGGCCTTTGTTTTGACAGGTTATGGCTCCCGTAACTCTAAACGAGCCAGAAGTTATGGCCGTCCGAATAATCGATATCCACAGGGTGCAACATCCACGGTGCAAGGTGCAACATCCGTCCGAAATGGCGAAACAGTGCCGTACGACCTTTAGAAATGCGTGCATGGATTTGAAACGGAATAGTACCATGGTGCACCACTCTCCAGCGACGGTAAATCGAAGACCATCCACTGTAATCCCGTTTTAACATAAAAATCCACGTGTCGAAAAAACGAAGGGTAAAAAACTTACGAGACCCAATTGAGATTCGGGTTGTCCTTTTTGTGCATTAATCTATCCGTTGACGGCTGAAAGCTGTCAAAGCCATAGAACTCATCGATGCCTTCGTTTTGACTGGTTATGGCTCCCGTAACTCTAAACGAGCCAGAAGTTATGGCCGTCCGAATAATCGATATCCACAGGGTGCAACATCCACGGTGCAAGGTGCAACATCCGTCCGAAATGGCGAAACAGTGCCGTAAGACCTTTAAAAATTCGTTCATGGATTTGAAACAGAATAGTACCATGGTGCACCACTCTCCAGCGATGGGAAGCCGAAGACGGGCCACGGTAATCCCGTTTTACCGTAAAAATCCATGTGTCGAAAAAACGAAGGGTAAAAAACTTACGAGACCCGATTGAGATTCGGGTTCTCCTTTTTGAGCATTAATCTATCCGTTGACGGCTGAAAGCTGTCAAAGCCATTGAACTCATCAAGGCCTTCGTTTTGACAGGTTATGGCTCCCGTAACTCTAAACGAGCCAGAAGTTATGGCCGTCCGAATAATCGATATCCACAGGGTGCAACATCCACGGTGCAAGGTGCAACATCCGTCCGAAATGGCGAAACAGTACCGTACGACCTTTAGAAATTCGTGCATGGATTTGAAACGGAACAGTACCTTGGTGCACCACACTCCAGCAATGGGAAGTCGAAGACGGGCCACGGTAATCCCGTTTTACCATAAAAATCCACGTGTCGAAAAAACGAAGGGTAAAAAACTTACGAGACCCGATTGAGATTCGGGTTGTCCTTTTTGGGCATTAATCTATCCGTTGACGGCTGAAAGCTGTGAAACCCGTAGAACTCATCGAGGCCTTCGTTTTGACAGGTTATGGCTCCCGCAACTCTAAACGAGGCAGAAGTTATGGCCATCCAAATAATCGATATCCACAGGGTGCAACATCCACGGTGCAAGGTGCAACATCCGTCCGAAATGGCGAAACAGTGCTGTAAGACCTTTAGAAATTCATTCATGGATTTGAAACGGAACAGTACCATGGTGCACCACTCTCCAGCGATGGGAAGTCGAAGACGGGCCACGGTAATCCCGTTTTACCGTAAAAATCCACGTGTCGAAAAAACGAAGGGTAAAAAACATACGAGACCCGATAGAGATTCGGGTTGTCCTTTTTGGGCATTAATCTGTCCGTTGACGGCTGAAAGCTGTCAAAGCCATTGAACTCATCGAGGCCTTCGTTTTGACAGGTTATGGCTCCCGTAACTCTAAACGAGCCAGAAGTTATGGCTGTCCGAATAATCGATATCCACAGGGAGCAACATCCACGGTGCATGGTGCAACATCCGTCCGAAATGGCGAAACAGCATCGTACGACCTTTAGAAATTCGTGCATGGATTTGAAACGGAACAGTACCTTGGTGCACCACTCTCCAGCGATGGGAAGTCGAAGACGGGCCACGGTAATCCCGTTTTACCGTAAAAATCCACGTGTCGATAAAACGAAGGGTAAAAAACTTACAAGACCCGATTGAGATTCGGGCTGTCCTTTTTGGGCATTAATCTATCCGTTGACGGCTGAAAGCTGTCAAAGACGTAGAACACATCGATGCCTTCGTTTTGACAGGTTATGGCTCCCGTAACTCAAAACGAGCCAGAAGTTATGGCCGTCCGAATAATCGATATCCACAGGGTGCAACATCCACGGTGCAAGGTGCAACATCCGTCCGAAATGGCGAAACAGTGCCGTACGACCTATAGAAATGCGTGCATGGATTTGAAACGGAACAGTACCATGGTGCACTACTCTTCAGCGATGGTAAATCGAAGACCAGCCACCATAATCCCGTTTTACCGTAAAAATCCACGTGTCGAAAAAACTAAGGGTAAAAAACTTACGAGACCCGATTGAGATTCGGGTTGTCCTTTTTGGGCATTAATCTATCCATTGACGGTTGAAAGCTGTCAAAGCCGTAGAACTCATCGAGGCCTTCGTTTTGACAGGTTATGGATCCCGTAACTCTAAACGAGCCAGAAGTTATGGCCGTCCAAATAATCGATATCTACTGGGTGCAACATCCACGGTGCAAGGTGCAACATCCGTCCGAAATGCCGAAACAGTGCCGTACGACCTTTAGAAATTCGTGTATGGATTTGAAACGGAACAGTACCATGGTGCACCACTCTCCAGCGATGGTAAATCGAACACCAGCCACCGTAATCCCGTTTTACCGTAAAAATCCACGTGTCGAAAAAACGAAGGGTAAAAAACTTACGAGACCCGATTGAGATTCGGGTTGTTCTTTTTGGGCTTTAATCTATCCGTTGACGGCTGAAAGCTGTCAAAGTCGTAGAACTCATCGAGGCCTTCGTTTTGACAGGTTATGGCTCCCGTTACTCTAAACGAGCTAGAAGTTATGGCCGTCCGAATAATCGATATCTATAGGGTGCAACATCCACGGTCCAAGGTGCAACATCCGTCCGAAATGGAGAAACAGTGCCGTATGACTTTTAGAAATGCGTGAATGGATTTGAAACGGAACAGTATCATGGTGCACCACTCTCCAGCGATGGGAAGTCGAAGACGGGCCACGGTAATCCTGCTTTACCGTAAAAATCCCCGTGTCGAAAAAACGAAGGGTAAAAAACTTACGAGACCCGATTGAGATTCGGGTTGTCCTTTTTGGGCATTAATCTATCCGTTGATGGCAGAAAGCTATCATAGCCGTAGAACTCATCGAGGCCTTCGTTTTGACAGGTTATGGCTCCCGTAACTCTAAACGAGCCAGAAGTTATGGCCGTCCGAATAATCTATATCTACTGGGTGCAACATCCACGGTGCAAGGTGCAACATCCGTCCGAAATGGCGAAACAGTATCGTACGACTTTTAGAAATGCGTGCATGGATTTGAAACGGAACAATACCATGGTGCACCACTATCCGGCGATTGGAAGTCGAAGACGGGCCACGGTAATCCCGTTTTACCGTAAAAATCCATGTGTCGAAAAAAACGAAGGGTAAAAAACATAGGAGTCCCGATTGAGATTCGGGTTGTCCTTTTTGGGAATTAATCTATCCGTTGACGGCTGAAAGCTGTCAAATCCGTAGAACTCATCGAGGCCTTCGTTTTGACAGGTTATGGCTTCCGTAACTCTAAACGAGCCAGAAGTTATGGCCGTCCGAATAATCGATATCCACAGGGTGCAACATCCACGGTGCAAGGTGCAACATCCGTCCGAAATGGCGAAACAGTGCCGTACGACCTTTAGAAATGCGTGCATGGATTTGAAACGGAACAGTACCATGGTGCACTACTCTTCAGTGATGGTAAATCGAAGACCAGCCACTATAATCCTGTTTTACCGTAAAAATCCACGTGTCGAAAAAACGAAGGGTAAAAAACTTACGAGACCCGATTGAGATTCGGGTTGTCATTTTTGGACATTAATCTATCCGTTGACGGCTGAAAGCTGTCAAAGCAGTAGAACTCATCGAGGCCTTCGTTTTGACAGGTTATAGATCCCGTAACTCTAAACGAGCCAGAAGTTATGGCCGTCCGAATAATCGATATCTACTGGGTGCAACATCCACGGTGCAAGGTGCAACATCCGTCCGAAATGGCGAAACAGTGCCGTACGACCTTTAGAAATTCCTGCATGGATTTGAAACGGAACAGTACCATGGTGCACCCCTCTCCAGCGATGGTAAATCGAAGACCAGCCACCGTAATCCCGTTTTACCGTAAAAATCCACGTGTCGAAAAAACGAAGGGTAAAAAACTTACGAGGCCCGATTGAGATCCGGGTTGTCCTTTTTGGGCATTAATCTATCCGTTGACGGCTGAAAGCTATCAAAGTCGTAGAACTCATCGAGGCCTTCGTTTTGACAGGTTATGGCTCCCGTAACTCTAAACGAGCTAGAAGTTATTGCCGTCCAAATAATCGATATCTACCGGGTGCAACATCCACGGTGCAAGGTGCAACACCCGTCCGAAATGGCGAAACAGTGCCGTATGACTTTTAGAAATGCGTGCATGGATTTGAAATGGAACAGTACCATGGTGCACCACTCTCCAACGATGCAAAGTCGAAGACGGACCACGGTAATCCCGTTTTACCGTAAAAATCCACGTGTCGAAAAAACGAAGGGTAAAAAACATACGAGACCCGATTGAGATTCGGGTTGTCCTTTTTGGGCATTAATTTGTCCATTGACGGCAGAAAGCTGTCATAGCCGTAGAACTCATCGAGGACTTCGTTTTGACAGGTTATGGCTCCCGTAACTCTAAACGAGCTAGAAGTTATGACCGTCCGAATAATCGATATCTACAGGGTGCAACATCCACGGTGCAAGGTGCAACATCCATCCGAAATGGCGAAACAGTATCGTACGACTTTTAGAAATGCGTGCATGGAATTGAAATGGAACAATACCATGGTGCACCACTCTCCAGCGATGGGAAGTCGAAGACGGACCACGGTAGTCCCGTTTTACCGTAAAAATCCACGTGTCGAAAAAACGAAGGGTAAAAAACTTATGAGACCCGATTGAGATTCGGGTTGTCCTTTTTGGAAATTAATCTATCTGTTGACAGTTGAAAGGTGTCAAAGCCGTAGAACTCATCGAGGCCTTCGTTTTGACAGGTTATGGCTCCCGTAACTCTAAACGAGCTAGAAGTTATGGCCGTCCGAATAATCGATATCTACAGGGTGCAACATCCACGGTGCAAGGTGCAACATCAGTCCGAAATGGAGAAACAGTGCCGTATGACTTTTAGAAATGCGTGAATGGATTTGAAACGGAACAGTACCATGGTGCACCACTCTCCAGCGATGGGAAGTCGAAGACGGGCCACGGTAATCCTGCTTTACCGTAAAAATCCACGTGTCGAAAAAACGAAGGGTAAAAAACTTACGAGACCCGATTGAGATTCGGGTTGTCCTTTTTGGGCATTAATCTATCCGTTAACGGCAGAAAGCTGTCATAGCCGTAGAACTCATCGAGGTCTTCGTTTTGACAGGTTATGGCTCCCGTAACTCTAAACGAGCCAGAAGTTATGGCCGTCCGAATAATCTATATCTACTGGGTGCAACATCCACGGTGCAAGGTGCAACATCCGTCCGAAATGGCGAAACAGTATCGTACGACTTTTAGAAATGCGTGCATGGATTTGAAACGGAACAATACCATGGTGCACCACTCTCCGGCGATGGGAAGTCGAAGACGGGCCACGGTAATCCCGTTTTACCGTAAAAATCCACGTGTCGAAAAAAACGAAGGGTAAAAAACTTAGGAGTCCCGATTGAGATTCGGCTTGTCCTTTTTGGGAATTAATCTATCCGTTGACGGCTGAAAGCTGTCAAATCTGTAGAACTCATCGAGGCCTTCATTTTGACAGGTTATGGCTTCCGTAACTCTAAACGAGCCAGAAGTTATGGCCGTTCGAATAATCGATATTTACAGGGTGCAACATCCACGGTGCAAGGTGCAACATCTGTCCGAAATGGCGAAACAGTGTCGTACGAACTTTAGAAATGCGTGCATGGATTTGAAACGAAACAGTACCATGGTGCACCACTCTCCAGCGACGGGAAGTCGAAGACGGGCCACGGTAATCCCGTTTTACCGTAAATATCCACGTGTCGAAAAAATGAAGGGTAGAAAACTTACGAGACCCGATTGAGATTCGGGTTGTCCTTTTTGGGCATTAATCTATCCATTGACGGCTGAAAGCTATCAAAGCCGTAGAACTCATCGAGGCCTTCGTTTTGAAAGGTTATGGCTCCCGTAACTCTAAACGAGCCAGAAGTTTTGGCCGTCCGAATAATCGATATCTACAGGGTGCAACATCCACGGTGCAAGGTGCAACATCCGTCCGAAATGGCGAAACAGTGCCGTATGACTTTTAGAAACGCGTGCATAGATTTGAAACGGAACAGTACCATGGTGCACCACTCTCCAGCGACGGGAAATCGAAGACGGGCCACGGTAATCCCGTTTTACCATAAAAATCCACGTGTCGAATAAACGAAAGGTAAAAAACTTACGAGACCCGATTGAGATTCGGGTTGTCCTTTTTGGGCATTAATCTATCTGTTGACGGCAGAAAGCTGTCAAAGCCATAGAACTCATCGAGGCCTTCGTTTTGACAAGTTATGGCTCCCGTAACTCTAAACGAGCCAGAAGTTATGGCCGTCCGAATAATCGATATCTACCGGGTGCAACATCCACGGTGCAAGGTGCAACATCCATCCGAAATGGCGAAACAGTGCCGTACAACTTGTAGAAATGCGTGCATGGATTTGAAACGGAACCATGGTGCACCACTCTCCAGCGATGGGAAGTCGAAGACGGGCCACGATAATCCCGTTTTACCGTAAAAATCCACGTGTCGAAGAAACGAAGGGTAAAAAACTTACGAGACCCGATTGACATTCGGGTTGTCCTTTTTGGGCATTAATCTATCCGTTGACGGCTAAAAGCTGTCAAAGCCTAGTACTCATCGAGACCTTCGTTTTGACAGGTTATGGCTCCCGTAACTCTAAACGAGCCAGAAGTTATGGCCGACCGAATAATCGATATCTACAGAGTGCAACATCCAAGGTGCAAGGTGCAACATCCGTCCAAAATGGCGAAACAGTGCCGTACGACTTTTAGAAATGCTGGCATGGATTTGAAACGGAACAATACCATGGTGCACCACTCTTCAGCGATGGGAAGTCGGAGACGGGCCACGGTAATCCCGTTTTACCGTAAAAATCCACGTGTCGAAAAAACGAAGGGTAAAAAACTTACGGGACCCGATTGAGATTCGGGTTGTCCTTTTTGGGCATTAATCTATCGGTTGATGGCTGAAAGCTGTTAAAGCCGTAGAACTCATCGAGGCCTTCGTTTTGACAGGTTATGGATCCCGTAACTCTAAACGAGCCAGAAGTTATGGTCGTCCGAATAATCGATATTTACAGGGTGCAACATCCACGGTGCAAGGTGCAACATCTGTCCGAAATGGCGAAACAGTGCCGTACGACCTTTAGAAATGCGTGCATGGATTTGAAACGAAACAGTACCATGGTGCAGCACTCTCCGGCGATGGTAAATCGAAGACCAGCCACCGTAATCCCGTTTTACCATAAAAATCCACGTGTCGAAAAAACGAAGGGTAAAAAACTTGCGAGACCCGATTAAGATTCTGGTTGTCCTTTTTGGGCATTAATCTATCCGTTGATGGCTGAAAGCTATCAAAGCCGTAGAACTCATCGATGCCTTCATTTTGACAGGTTATGGCTCCCGTAACTCTAAACGAGCCAGAAGTTATGGCCGTCCGAATAATCGATATCCACAGGGTGCAACATCCACGGTGCAAGGTGCAACATCCATCCGAAATGGCGAAACAGTGCCGTACGACCTTTAGAAATGCGTGCATGGATTTGAAACGGAACAGTACCTTGGTGCACCACTCTCCAGCGATGGAAAATCAAAAACCAGCCACCGTAATCCCATTTTACCGTAAAAATCCACGTGTCGAAAAAACGAAGGGTAAAAAACTTACGAGACCCGATTGAGATTCGGGTTTTCCTTTTTGGGCATTAATCTATCCGTTGACGGCTGAAAGCGGTCAAAGCCGTAGAACTCATCGAGGCCTTCATTTTGACAGGTTATGAATCCTGTAACTCTAAACGAGCCAGAAGTTATGGCCGTCCGAATAATCGATATCTACAGGGTGCAACATCCACGGTGCAACGTGCAACATCCGTCCGAAATGGAGAAACAGTGCCGCAAGACCATTAGAAATTCGTGCATGGATTTGAAACGGAACAGTACCATTGTGCAGCACTCTCCAGCGATGGTAAGTCGAAGACCAGCCACCGTAATCCCGTTTTACCGTAAAAATCCACGTGTTGAAAAAACGAAGGGCAAAAAACTTACGAGACCCGATTAAGATTCGGGTTGTCCTTTTTGGGCATTAATCTATCCGTTGATGGCAGAAAGCTGGCAAAGCCGTAGAACTCATCGAGGCCTTCGTTTTAACAGGTTATGACTCCCGTAACTCTAAACGAGCCAGAAATTATGGTCATCCGAATAATCGATATCTACAGGGTACGACATCCACGGTGCACGGTGCAACATCCGTCCGAAATGGCGAAACAGTGTCGTACGGCCTTTAGAAATTCGTGCAAGGATTTGAAACGGAACAGTACCATGGTGCACCACTCTCCAGCGATACTAAATCGAAGACCAGCCACCCTAATCCCGTTTTACCATAAAAATCCACGTGTCGAAAAAACGAAGGGTAAAAAACTTACGAGACCCGATTGAGATTCGGGTTGTCCTTTTTGGGCATTTATCTATCCGTTGATGGCAGAAAGCTGGCAAAGCCGTAGAACTCATCGAGGCCTTCGTTTTAACAGGTTATGGCTCCCGTAACTCTAAACGAGCCAGAAATTATGGTCATCCGAATAATCGATATCTACAGGGTGCGACATCCACGGTGCAAGGTGCAACATCCGTCCGAAATGGCGAAACAGTGTCGTACGACCTTTAGAAATTCGTGCATGGATTTGAAACGGAACAGTACCATGGTGCACCACTCTCCAGCGATGGGAAGTTGAAGACGGGCCACCGTAATCCCGTTTTACCGTAAGAATCCACGTGTCGAAAAAACGAAGGGTAAAAACTTACGAGACCCGATTGAAATTCGGGTTGTCCTTTTTGGCCATTAATCTATCCGTTGACGGCTGAAAGCTGTCAAAGCCGTAGAACTCATCGAGGCCTTCGTTTTGACAGGTTATGGCTCCCGTAACTCTAAACGAGCCAGAAGTTATGGCCGTCCGAATAATCGATATCTACAGAGTGCAACATCCACGGTGCAAGGTGCAACATCCGTCCGAAATGGCGAAACAGTGTCGTACGACTTTTAGAAATGCGTGCATGGATTTGAAACGGAAAAGTACCATGGTGCACCACTCTTCAGCGATGGGAAGTCGAAGACGGGCCACGGTAATCCCGTTTTAGCGTAAAAATCCACGTGTCGAAAAAACGAAGGGTAAAAAACTTACAGGACCCGATTGAGATTCGGGTTGTCCTTTTTGGGCATTAATCTATCCTTTGATGGCTGAAAGCTGTCAAAGCCACAGAACTCATCGAGGCCTTCGTTTTGATAGGTTATGGATCCCGTAACTCTAAACGAGCCAGAAGTTACGGCCGTCCGAATAATCGATATTTACAGGGTGCAACATCCACGGTGCAAGGTGCAACATCTGTCCGAAATGGCGAAACAGTGCCGTACGACCTTTAGAAATGCGTGCATGGATTTGAAATGAAACAGTACCATGGTGCACCACTCTCCAGCGATGGTAAATTGAAGACCAGCCCCCGTAATCCCGTTTTACCATGAAAATCCATGTGTCGAAAAAACGAAGGGTAAAAAACTTACGAGACCCGATTCGGATTGTCCCTTTTGGGCATTAATCTATCCGTTGACGGCTGAAAGCTGTCAAAGCCGTAGAACTCATCGATGCCTTCGTTTTGACAGGTTATGGCTCCCGTAACTCTAAACGAGCCAGTAGTTATGGCCGTCCGAATAATCGATATCCACAAGGTGCAACATCCACGGTGCAAGATGCAACATCCGTTCGAAATGGCGAAACAGTGCCGTACGACCTTTAGAAATGCGTGCATGGATTTGAAACGGAACAGTACCATGGTGCACCACTCTCCAGCGATGGTAAATCGAAGACCAGCCACGGTAATCCCGTTTTACCGTAAAAATCCACGTGTCGAAAAAATGAAGGGTAAAAAACTTACGAGACCCGATTGAGATTCGGGTTGTCCTTTTTGGGCATTAATCTATCCGTTGATGGCTGAAAGCTGTCAAAGCCGTAGAACTCATCGAGGCCTTCGTTTTGACAGGTTATGGATCCCGTAACTCTAAACGAGCTAGAAGTTGTGGCCGTCCGAATAATCGATATCTACAGGGTGCAACATCCACGGTGCAAGGTGCAACATACGTCTGAAATGGCGAAACACTGCCGTACGACCTTTAGAAATTCGTGCATGGATTTGAAACGGAACAGTACCATGGTGCACCACTCTCCAGCGATGGTAAATCGAAGACCAGCCACCGTAATCCCGTTTTACCGTAAAAATCCACGTGTCAAAAAAACGAAGGGTAAAAAACTTACGAGACCCGTTTGAGATTCGGGTTGTCGTTTTTGGGCATTAATCTATCCGTTGACGGCTGAAAGCTGTCAAAGCCATAGAACTCATCGAGGCCTTCGTTTTGACAGGTTATGGCTCCCGTAACTCTAAACGAGCTAGAAGTTATGGCCGTCCGAATAATCGATATCTACAGGGTGCAACATCCACGGTGCAAGGTGCAACATCCGTCCGAAATGGCGAAACAGTGCCGTACGACCTTTAGAAATTCGTGCATGGATTTGAAACGGAATAGTACCATGGTGCACCACTCTCCAGCGATGGGAAGTCGAAGACGGGCCACGGTAATCCCGTTTTACCGTAAAAATCCACGTGTTGAAAAAACGAAGAGTAAAAAACTTACGAGACCCGATTGAGATTCGGGTTGTCCTTTTTGGGCATTAATCTATCCGTTGACGGCTGAAAGCTGTCAAAGCCATAGAATTCATCGAGGCCTTTGTTTTGACAGGTTATGGCTCCCGTAACTCTAAGCGAGCCAGATGTTATGGCCGTCCGAATAATCGATATCTACAGGGTGCAACATCCACGGTGCAAAGTGAAACATCCGTCCGAAATGGCGAAACAGTGCCGTATGACTTTTAGAAATGCGTGCATGGATTTGAAACGGAACAGTACCATGGTGCACCACTCTCCAGCGATGGAAAGTCGAAGACGGGCCACGGTAATCCCGTTTTACCGTAAAAATCCACGTGTCGAAAAAACGAAGGGTAAAAAACTTACGACACCCGATTGAGATTCGGGTTGTCCTTTTTGGGCATTAATCTATCCGTTGACGGCAGAAAGCTGTCATAGCCGTTGAACTCATCGAGGCCTTCGTTTTGACAGGTTATGGCTCCCGTAACTCTAAACGAGCCAGAAGTTATGGCCGTCCGAATAATCGATATCTACAGGGTGCAACATCCATGGTGCAAGGTGCAACATCCGTCCGAAATGGAGAAACAGTGCCGTACGACTTTTAGAAATGCGTGCATGGATTTGAAAAGGAACAGTACCATGGTCCACCACTCTCCAGCGATGGGAAGTCGAAGACGGGCCACGGTAATCCCGTTTTACCGTAAAAATCCACGTGTCGAAAAAACGAAGGGTAAAAAACTTACGAGAACGATTGAGATTCGGGTTGACTTTTTGGGCATTAATCTATCCGTTGACGGCTGAAAGCTGTCAAAGCCGTAGAACTCATCAAGGCCTTCATTTTGACAGGTAATGGCTCCCGTAACTCTAAACGAGCCAGAAGTTATGGTCGTCCGAATAATCGATATCTACAGAGTGCAACATCCACGGTGCAAGGTGCAACATCCGTCCGAAATGGCGAAACAGTGCCGTACGACTTTTAGAAATGCGTGCATGGATTTGAAACGAAACAGTACCATGGTGCACCACTCTTCAGCGACGGGAAGTCGAAGACGGGCCACAGTAATCCCGTTTTACCGTAAAAATCCACGTGTCGAAAAAACGAAGGGTAAAAAACTTACGGGACCCGATTGAGATTCGGGTTGTCCTTTTTGGGCATTAATCTATCCGTTGACGGCTGAAAGCTGTCAAAGCCATAGAACTCGTCGAGGCCTTCGTTTTGACAGATAATGGCTCCCGTAACTCTAAACGAGCCAGAAGTTATGGCCGTCCGAATAATCGATATTTACAGGGTGCAACATCCACGGTGCAAGGTGCAACATCTGTCCGAAATGGCGAAAGAGTGCCGTACGACCTTTAGAAATGCGTGCATGGATTTGAAACGAAACAGTCCATGGTGCACAACTCTCCAGCGAAGGTAAATCGAAGACCAGCCACCGTAATCCCATTTTACCATAAAAATCCACGTGTCGAAAAAACGAAGGGTAAAAAACTTACGAGACCCGATTGAGATTCGGATTGTCCTTTTTGGGCATTAATCTATGCGTTGACGGCTGAAAGCTGTCAAAGCCGTAGAACTCATCGATGCCTTCGTTTTGACAGGTTATGGCTCCCGTAACTCTAAACGAGCCAGAAGTTATGGCCGTCCGAATAATCGATATCCACAGGGTGCAACATCCACGGTGCAAGGTGCAACATCCGTTCGAAATGGCGAAACAGTGCCGTACGACCTTTAGAAATGCGTGCATGGATATGAAACGAAACAGTACCATGGTGCACCACTCTCCAGCGATGGGAAGTCGAAGACGGGCCACGGTAATCCCGTTTTCCCGTAAAAATCCACGTGTTGAAAAAACGAAGGGTAAAAAACTTACGAGACCCGTTTGAGATTCGGGTTGTCCTTTATGGGCATTAATCTATCCGTTGATGGCTGAAAGCTGTCAAAGGCGTAGAATTCATCGAGGCCTTCGTTTTGACAGGTTATGGCCCCCGTAACTCTAAACGAGCCAGATGTTATGGCCGTCCGAATAATCGATATCTACAGGGTGCAACATCCACGGTTCAAAGTGAAACATCCGTCCGAAATGGCGAAACAGTGCCGTATGACTTTTAGAAATGCGTGCATGGATTTGAAATGGAACAGTACCATGGTGCACCACTCTCCAGCGATGGAAAGTCGAAGACGGGCCACGGTAATCCCGTTTTACCGTAAAAATCCACGTGTCGAAAAAACGAAGGGTAAAAAACTTACGACACCCGATTGAGATTCGGGTTGTCCTTTTTGGGCATTAATCTATCCGTTGATGGCAGAAAGCTGTCATAGCCGTTGAACTCATCGAGGCCTTCGTTTTGACAGGTTGTGGATCCCGTAACTCTAAACGAGCCAGAAGTTATGGTCGTCCGAATAATCGATATCTACAGGGTGCAACATCCACGGTGCAAGGTGCAACATCCGTCCGAAATGGCGAAACAGTGCCGTACGACTTTTAGAAATGCGTGCATGGATTTGAAACGGAACAGTACCATGGTGCACCACTCTCCAGCGATGGGAAGTCGAAGACGGGCCACGATAATCCCGTTTTACCGTAAAAATCCACGTGTCGAAAAAACGAAGGGTAAAAAACTTACGAGAACGATTGAGATTCGGGTTGACTTTTTGGGCATTAATCTATCCGTTGACGGCTGAAAGCTGTCAAAGCCGTAGAACTCATCAAGGCCTTCATTTTGACAGGTAATGGCTCCCGTAACTCTAAACGAGCCAGAAGTTATGGTCGTCCGAATAATCGATATCTACAGAGTGCAACATCCACGGTGCAAGGTGCAACATCCGTCCGAAATGGCGAAACAGTGTCGTACGACTTTTAGCAATGCGTGCATGGATTTGAAACGAAACAGTACCATGGTGCACCACTCTTCAGCGATGGGAAGTCAAAGACGGGCCACGGTAATCCCGTTTTACCGTAAAAATCCACGTGTCGAAAAAACGAAGGGTAAAAAACTTACGGGACCCGATTGAGATTCGGGTTGTCCTTTTTGGGCATTAAACTATCCGTTGACGGCTGAAAGCTGTCAAAGCCATAGAACTCATCGAGGCCTTCGTTTTGACAGATAATGGCTTCCGTAACTCTAAACGAGCCAGAAGTTATGGCCGTCCGAATAATCGATATTTACAGGGTGCAACATCCACGGTGCAAGGTGCAACATCTGTCCGAAATGGCGAAACAGTGCCGTACGACCTTTAGAAATGCGAGCATGGATTTGAAACGAAACAGTACCATGGTGCACAACTCTCCAGCGAAGGTAAATCGAAGACCAGCCACCGCAATCCCATTTTACCATAAAAATCCACGTGTCGAAAAAACGAAGGGTAAAAAACTTACGAGACCCAATTGAGATTCGGATTGTCCCTTTTGGGCATTAATCTACGCGTTGACGGCTGAAAGCGGTCAAAGCCGTAGAACTCATCGATGCCTTCGTTTTGACAGGTTATGGCTCTCGTAACTCTAAACGAGCCAGAAGTTATGGCCGTCCGAATAATCGATATCCACAGAGTGCAACATCCACGGTGCAAGGTGCAACATCCACTCGAAATGGCGAAACAGTGCCGTACGACCTTTAGAAATGCATGCATGGATTTGAAACGGAACAGTACCATGGTGCACCACTCTCCAGCGATGGTAAATCGAAGACCAGCCACGGTAATCCCGTTTTGCCGTAAAAATCCACGTGTCGAAAAAACGAAGGGTAAAAAACTTACGAGACCCGATTGAGATTCGGGTTGTCCTTTTTGGGCATTAATCTATCCGTTGACGGCTGAAAGCTGTCAAAGCCATAGAACTCATCGAGGCCTTCGTTTTGACAGATAATGGCTCCCGTAACTCTAAACGAGCCAGAAGTTATGGCCGTCCGAATAATCGATATCTACAGGGTGCGACATCCACGGCGCAAGGTGCAACATCCGTCTGAAATGGCGAAACAGTGCCGTACGACCTTTAGAAATGCGTGCATGGATTTGAAACGAAACAGTACCATGGTGCACCACTCTCCAGCGATGGTAAATCGAAGACCAGCCACCGTAATCCCGTTTTACCGTAAAAATCCACGTGTCGAAAAAACGAAGGGTAAAAAACTTACGAGACCGGATTGAGATTCGGGTTGTCCTTTTTGGGCATTAATCTATCCGTTGACGGCTGAAAGCTGTCAAAGCCGTAGAACTCATCGAGGCCTTCGTTTTGACAGGTTATGGCTCCCGTAACTCTAAACGAGCCAGAAGTTATGGCCGTCCGAATAATCGATATCCACAGGGTGCAACATCCACGGTGCAAGGTGCAACATCCGTCCGAAATGGCGAAACAGTGCCGTACGACCTTTAGAAATGCGTGCATGGATTTGAAACGGAATATTACCATGATGCACCACTCTCCAGCGATGGTAAATCGAAGACCATCCACCGTAATCCCGTTTTGACATAAAAATCCACATGCCGAAAAAACGAAGGGTAAAAAACTTACGAGACCCGATTGAGATTCGGTTTGTCCTTTTTGGGCATTAATCTATCCGTTGACGGCTGAAAGCTGTCAAAGCCGTAGAACTCATCGATGCCTTCGTTTTGACAGGTTATGGCTCCCGTAACTCTAAACGAGCCAGAACTTATGGCCGTCCGAATAATCGATACCCACAGGGTGCAACATCCACGGTGCAAGGTGCAACATCCGTCCGAAATGGCGAAACAGTGCCGTAAGACCTTTAGAAATTTGTTCATGGATTTGAAACGGAACAGTACCATAGTGCACCACTCTATTGCGATGGGAAGTCGAAGACGGGCCACGGTAATCCCGTTTTACCGTAAAAATCCACGTGTCGAAAAAACGAAGGGTAAAAAACTTACGAGACCCGATTGAGATTCGGGTTGTCCTTTTTGGCATTAATCTATCCGTTGATGGCAGAAAGCTGTCATAGCCGTAGAACTCATCGAGGCCTTTGTTTTGACAGGTTATGGCTCCCGTAACTCTAAACGAGCCAGAAGTTATGGCCGTCCGAATAATCGATATCTAAAGGGTGCAACATCCACGGTGCAAGGTGCAACATCCGTCCGAAATGGCGAAACAGTGTCGTGCGACTTTTAGAAATGCGTGCATGGATTTGAAACGGAACAGTACCATGGTGCACCACTCTCCAGCGATGGGAAGTCGAAGACGTGCCACGGTAATCCCGTTTAACCATAAAAATCCACGTGTCGAAAAAACGAAGGGTAATAAATTTACGAGACCAGATTGAGATTCGAGTTGTCCTTTTTGGTGATTAATCTATCCGTTGAAGGCAGAAATCTGTCAAAGACGTAGAACTCATCGAGGCCTTCGTTTTGAAAGGTTATGACTCCCGTAACTCTAAACGAGCCAGAACTTATGGCCGTCCGAATAATCGATACCCACAGGGTGCAACATCCACGGTGCAAGGTGCAACATCCTTCCGAAATGGCGAAACAGTGCCGTAAGACCTTTAGAAATTCGTTCATGGATTTGAAACGGAATAGTACCATGGTGCACCACTCTCCAGCGATGGTAAATCGAAGACCATCCACCGTAATCCCGTTTTAACATAAAAATCCACGTGTCGAAAAAACGAAGGGTAAAAAACTTACGAGACCCGATTGAGATTCGGGTTGTCCTTTTTGAGCATTGATCTATCCGTTGATGGCCGAAAGCTGTCAAAGCCGTAGAACTCATCGATGCCTTCGTTTTGACAGGTTATGTCTCCCGTAACTCTAAACGAGCCAGAACTTATGGCCGTCCGAATAATCGATACCCACAGGGTGCAACATCCACGGTGCAAGGTGCAACATCCGTCCGCAATGGCGAAACAGTGCCGTAAGACCTTTAGAAATTCGTTCATGGATTTGAAACGGAACAGTACCATGGTGCACCACTCTCCAGCGATGGGAAGTCGAAGACGGGCCACGGTAATCCCGTTTTACCGTAAAAATCCACGTGTCGAAAAAACGAAGGGTAAAAAACTTACGAGACCCGATTGAGATTCGGGTTGTCCTTTTTGGGCATTAATCTATCCGTTGACGGCTGAAAGCTGTCAAAGCCGTAGAACTCATCAAGGCCTTCATTTTGACAAGTAATGGCTCCCGTAACTCTAAACGAGCCAGAAGTTATGGCCGTCCGAATAATCGATATCTACAGAGTGCAACATCCACGGTGCAAGGTGCAACATCCGTCCGAAATGGCGAAACAGTGCCGTACGACTTTTAGAAATGCGTGCATGGATTTGAAACGGAACAGTACCATGGTGCACCACTCTTCAGCGATGGGAAGTCGAAGACGGGCCACGGTAATCCCGTTTTACCGTAAAAATCCACGTGTCGAAAAAACGAAGGGTAAAAAACTTACGGGACCCGATTGAGATTCGGGTTGTCCTTTTTGGGCATTAATCTATCCGTTGATTGCTGAAAGCGTCAAAGCCGTAGAACTCATCAAGGCCTTCGTTTTGACAGGTTATGGATCCCGTAACTCTAAACGAGCCAGAAGTTATGGCCGTCCGAATAATCGATATTTACAGGGTGCAACATCCACGGTGCAAGGTGCAACATCTGTCCGAAATGGTGAAACGGTGCCGTACGACCTTTAGAAATGCGTGCATGGATTTGAAACGAAACAGTACCATGGTGCACCACTCTCCAGCGATGGTAAATCGAAGACCAGCCACCGTAATCCCGTTTTACCATAGAAATCCACGTGTCGAAAAAACGAAGGGTAAAAAACTTACGAGACCCGATTGAGATTCGGATTGTCCCTTTTGGGCATTAATCTATCCGTTGACGGCTGAAAGCTGTAAAAGCCGTAGAACTCATCGATGCCTTCGTTTTGACAGGTTATGGCTCCCGTAACTCTAAACGAGCCAGAAGTTATGGCCGTACGAATAATCGATATCCACAGGGTGCAACATCCACGGTGCAAGGTGCAACATCCGTTCGAAATGGCGAAACAGTGCCGTACGACCTATAGAAATGCATGCATGGATTTGAAACGGAACAGTACCATGGTGCACCACTCTCCAGCGATGGTAAATCGAAGACCAGCCACGGTAATCCCGTTTTGCCGTAAAAATCCACGTGTCGAAAAAACGAAGGGTAAAAAACTTACGAGACCCGATTGAGATTCGGGTTGTCCTTTTTGGGCATTAATCTATCCGTTGACGGCTGAAAGCTGTCAAAGCCGTAGAACTCATCAAGGCCTTCATTATGACAGGTAATGGCTCCCGTAACTCTAAACGAGCCAGAAGTTATGGCCGTCCGAATAATCGATATCTACAGAGTGCAACATCCCCGGTGCAAGGTGCAACATCCGTCCGAAATGGCGAAACAGTGCCGTACGACTTTTAGAAATGCGTGCATGGATTTGAAACGGAACAGTACCATGGTGCACCACTCTTCAGCGATGGGAAGTCGAAGACGGGCCACGGTAATCACGTTTTACCGTAAAAATCCACGTGTCGAAAAAACGAAGGGTAAAAAACTTACGGGACCCGATTGAGATTCGGGTTGTCCTTTTTGGGCATTAATCTATCCGTTCATTGCTGAAAGCGTCAAAGTCGTAGAACTCATCGAGGCCTTCGTTTTGACAGGTTATGGATCCCGTAACCCTAAACGAGCCAGAAGTTATGGCCGTCCGAATAATCGATATTTACAGGGTGCAACATCCACGGTGCAAGGTGCAACATCTGTCCGAAATGGCGAAACGGTGCCGTACGACCTTTAGAAATGCGTGCATGGATTTGAAACGAAACAGTACCATGGTGCACCACTCTCCAGCGATGGTAAATCGAAGACCAGCCACCGTAATCCCGTTTTACCATAGAAATTCACGTGTCGAAAAAACGAAGGGTAAAAAACTTACGAGACCCGATTGAGATTCGGATTGTCCCTTTTGGGCATTAATCTATGCGTTGACGGCTGAAAGCTGTCAAAGCCGTAGAACTCATCGATGCCTTCGTTTTGACACGTTATGGCTCCCGTAACTCTAAACGAGCCAGAAGTTATTGCCGTCCGAATAATCGATATCCATAGGGTGCAACATCCACGGTGCAAGGTGCAACATCCGTTCGAAATGGCGAAACAGTGTCGTACAACCTTTAGAAATGCATGCATGGATTTGAAACGGAACAGTACCATGGTGCACCACTCTCCAGCGATGGTAAATCGAAGACCAGCCACGGTAATCCCGTTTTGCCGTAAAAATCCACGTGTCGAAAAAACGAAGGGTAAAAATCTTACGAGACCCGATTGAGATTCGGGTTGTCCTTTTTGGGCATTAATCTATCCGTTGACGGATGAAAGCTGTCAAAGCCATAGAACTCATCGAGGCCTTCGTTTTGACAGATAATGGCTCCCGTAACTCTAAACGAGCCAGAAGTTATGGCCGTCCGAATAATCGATATCTACAGGGTGCGACATCCACGGTGCAAGGTGCAACATCCGTCGGAAATGGCGAAACTGTGCCGTATGACCTTTAGAAATGCGTGCATGGATTCGAAACGAAACAGTACCATGGTGCACCACTCTCCAGCGATGGTAAATCGAAGACCAGCCACCGTAATCCCGTTTTACCGTAAAAATCCACGTGTCGAAAAAACGAAGGGTAAAAAACTTACGAGACCGGATTGAGATTCGGGTTGTCCTTTTTGGGCATTAATCTATCCGTTGACGGCTGAAAGCTGCCAAAGCCGTAGAACTCATCGAGGCCTTCGTTTTGACAGGTTATGGCTCCCGTAACTCTAACGAGCCAGAAGTTATGGCCGTCCGAATAATCGATATCCACAGGGTGCAACATCCACGGTGCAAGGTGCAACATCCGTCCGAAATGGCGAAACAGTGCCGTACGACCTTTAGAAATGCGTGCATGGATTTGAAACGGAATATTACCATGATGCACCACTCTCCAGCGATGGTAAATCGAAGACCATCCACCGTAATCCCGTTTTGACATAAAAATCCACGTGCCGAAAAAACGAAGGGTAAAAAACTTACGAGACCCGATTGAGATTCGGTTTGTCCTTTTTGGGCATTAATCTATCCGTTGACGGCTGAAAGCTGTCAAAGCCGTAGAACTCATCGATGCCTTCGTTTTGACAGGTTATGGCTCCCGTAACTCTAAACGAGCCAGAACTTATGGCCGTCCGAATAATCGATACCCACAGGGTGCAACATCCACGGTGCAAGGTGCAACATCCGTCCGAAATGGCGAAACAGTGCCGTAAGACCTTTAGAAATTTGTTCATGGATTTGAAACGGAACAGTACCATAGTGCACCACTCTATTGCGATGGGAAGTCGAAGACGGGCCACGGTAATCCCGTTTTACCGTAAAAATCCACGTGTCGAAAAAACGAAGGGTAAAAAACTTACGAGACCCGATTGAGATTCGGGTTGTCCTTTTTGGGCATTAATCTATCCGTTGATGGCAGAAAGCTGTCATAGCCGTAGAACTCATCGAGGCCTTTGTTTTGACAGGTTATGGCTCCCGTAACTCTAAACGAGCCAGAAGTTATGGCCGTCCGAATAATCGATATCTACAGGGTGCAACATCCACGGTGCAAGGTGCAACATCCGTCCGAAATGGCGAAACAGTGTCGTGCGACTTTTAGAAATGCGTGCATGGATTTGAAACGGAACAGTACCATGGTGCACCACTCTCCAGCGATGGGAAGTCGAAGACGTGCCACGGTAATCCCGTTTAACCATAAAAATCCACATGTCGAAAAAACGAAGGGTAATAAATTTACGAGACCCGATTGAGATTCGAGTTGTCCTTTTTGGTCATTAATCTATCCGTTGAAGGCAGAAATCTGTCAAAGACGTAGAACTCATCGAGGCCTTCGTTTTGAAAGGTTATGACTCCCGTAACTCTAAACGATCCAGAACTTATGGTCGTCCGAATAATCGATACCCACAGGGTGCAACATCCACGGTGCAAGGTGCAACATCCTTCCGAAATGGCGAAACAGTGCCGTAAGACCTTTAGAAATTCGTTCATGGATTTGAAACGGAATAGTACCATGGTGCACCACTCTCCAGCGATGGTAAATCGAAGACCATCCACCGTAATCCCGTTTTAACATAAAAATCCACGTGTCGAAAAAACGAAGGGTAAAAAACTTACGAGACCCGATTGAGATTCGGGTTGTCCTTTTTGAGCATTGATCTATCCGTTGACGGCCGAAAGCTGTCAAAGCCGTAGAACTCATCGATGCCTTCGTTTTGACAGGTTATGTCTCCCGTAACTCTAAACGAGCCAGAACTTATGGCCGTCCGAATAATCGATACCCACAGGGTGCAACATCCACGGTGCAAGGTGCAACATCCGTCCGAAATGGCGAAACAGTGCCGTAAGACCTTTAGAAATTCGTTCATGGATTTGAAACGGAACAGTACCATGGTGCACCACTCTCCAGCGATGGGAAGTCGAAGACGGGCCACGGTAATCCCGTTTTACCGTAAAAATCCACGTGTCGAAAAAACGAAGGGTAAAAAACTTACGAGACCCGATTGAGATTCGGGTTGTCCTTTTTGGGCATTAATCTATCCGTTGACGGCTGAAAGCTGTCAAAGCCGTAGAACTCATCAAGGCCTTCATTTTGACAAGTAATGGCTCCCGTAACTCTAAACGAGCCAGAAGTTATGGCCGTCCGAATAATCGATATCTACAGAGTGCAACATCCACGGTGCAAGGTGCAACATCCGTCCGAAATGGCGAAACAGTGCCGTACGACTTTTAGAAAAGCGTGCATGGATTTGAAACGGAACAGTACCATGGTGCACCACTCTTCAGCGATGGGAAGTCAAAGACGGGCCACGGTAATCCCGTTTTACCGTAAAAATCCACGTGTCGAAAAAACGAAGGGTAAAAAACTTACGGGACCCGATTGAGATTCGGGTTGTCCTTTTTGGGCATTAATCTATCCGTTGATTGCTGAAAGCGTCAAAGCCGTAGAACTCATCAAGGCCTTCGTTTTGACAGGTTATGGATCCCGTAACTCTAAACGAGCCAGAAGTTATGGCCGTCCGAATAATCGATATTTACAGGGTGCAACATCCACGGTGCAAGGTGCAACATCTGTCCGAAATGGCGAAACGGTGCCGTACGACCTTTAGAAATGCGTGCATGGATTTGAAACGAAACAGTACCATGGTGCACCACTCTCCAGCGATGGTAAATCGAAGACCAGCCACCGTAATCCCGTTTTACCATAGAAATCCACGTGTCGAAAAAACGAAGGGTAAAAAACTTACGAGACCCGATTGAGATTCGGATTGTCCCTTTTGGGCATTAATCTATCCGTTGACGGCTGAAAGCTGTAAAAGCCGTAGAACTCATCGATGCCTTCGTTTTGACAGGTTATGGCTCCCGTAACTCTAAACGAGCCAGAAGTTATGGCCGTACGAATAATCGATATCCACAGGGTGCAACATCCACGGTGCAAGGTGCAACATCCGTTCGAAATGGCGAAACAGTGCCGTACGACCTATAGAAATGCATGCATGGATTTGAAACGGAACAGTACCATGGTGCACCACTCTCCAGCGATGGTAAATCGAAGACCAGCCACGGTAATCCCGTTTTGCCGTAAAAATCCACGTGTCGAAAAAACGAAGGGTAAAAAACTTACGAGACCCGATTGAGATTCGGGTTGTCCTTTTTGGGCATTAATCTATCCGTTGACGGCTGAAAGCTATCAACGCCGTAGAACTCATCGAGGCCTTCGTTTTGACAGGTTATGGATCCCGTAACTCTAAACGAGCCAGAAGTTATGGCCGTCCGAATAATCGATATCTACAGGGTGCGACATCCACGGTGCAAGGTGCAACATCCGTCGGAAATGGCGAAACAGTGCCGTATGACCTTTAGAAATGCGTGCATGGATTCGAAACGAAACAGTACCATGGTGCACCACTCTCCAGCGATGGTAAATCGAAGACCAGCCACCGTAATCCCGTTTTACCGTAAAAATCCACGTGTCGAAAAAACGAAGGGTAAAAAACTTACGAGACCGGATTGAGATTCGGGTTGTCCTTTTTGGGCATTAATCTATCCGTTGACGGCTGAAAGCTGCCAAAGCCGTAGAACTCATCGAGGCCTTCGTTTTGACAGGTTATGGCTCCCGTAACTCTAACGAGCCAGAAGTTATGGCCGTCCGAATAATCGATATCCACAGGGTGCAACATCCACGGTGCAAGGTGCAACATCCGTCCGAAATGGCGAAACAGTGCCGTACGACCTTTAGAAATGCGTGCATGGATTTGAAACGGAATATTACCATGATGCACCACTCTCCAGCGATGGTAAATCGAAGACCATCCACCGTAATCCCGTTTTGACATAAAAATCCACGTGCCGAAAAAACGAAGGGTAAAAAACTTACGAGACCCGATTGAGATTCGGTTTGTCCTTTTTGGGCATTAATCTATCCGTTGACGGCTGAAAGCTGTCAAAGCCGTAGAACTCATCGATGCCTTCGTTTTGACAGGTTATGGCTCCCGTAACTCTAAACGAGCCAGAACTTATGGCCGTCCGAATAATCGATACCCACAGGTTGCAACATCCACGGTGCAAGGTGCAACATCCGTCCGAAATGGCGAAACAGTGCCGTAAGACCTTTAGAAATTTGTTCATGGATTTGAAACGGAACAGTACCATAGTGCACCACTCTATTGCGATGGGAAGTCGAAGACGGGCCACGGTAATCCCGTTTTACCGTAAAATCCACGTGTCGAAAAAACGAAGGGTAAAAAACTTACGAGACCCGATTGAGATTCGGGTTGTCCTTTTTGGGCATTAATCTATCCGTTGATGGCAGAAAGCTGTCATAGCCGTAGAACTCATCGAGGCCTTTGTTTTGACAGGTTATGGCTCCCGTAACTCTAAACGAGCCAGAAGTTATGGCCGTCCGAATAATCGATATCTACAGGGTGCAACATCCACGGTGCAAGGTGCAACATCCGTCCGAAATGGCGAAACAGTGTCGTGCGACTTTTAGAAATGCGTGCATGGATTTGAAACGGAACAGTACCATGGTGCACCACTCTCCAGCGATGGGAAGTCGAAGACGTGCCACGGTAATCCTGTTTAACCATAAAAATCCACATGTCGAAAAAACGAAGGGTAATAAATTTACGAGACCCGATTGAGATTCGAGTTGTCCTTTTTGGTCATTAATCTATCCGTTGAAGGCAGAAATCTGTCAAAGACGTAGAACTCATCGAGGCCTTCGTTTTGAAAGGTTATGAGTCCCGTAACTCTAAACGATCCAGAACTTATGGTCGTCCGAATAATCGATACCCACAGGGTGCAACATCCACGGTGCAAGGTGCAACATCCTTCCGAAATGGCGAAACAGTGCCGTAAGACCTTTAGAAATTCGTTCATGGATTTGAAACGGAATAGTACCATGGTGCACCACTCTCCAGCGATGGTAAATCGAAGACCATCCACCGTAATCCCGTTTTAACATAAAAATCCACGTGTCGAAAAAACGAAGGGTAAAAAACTTACGAGACCCGATTGAGATTCGGGTTGTCCTTTTTGAGCATTGATCTATCCGTTGACGGCCGAAAGCTGTCAAAGCCGTAGAACTCATCGATGCCTTCGTTTTGACAGGTTATGTCTCCCGTAACTCTAAACGAGCCAGAACTTATGGCCGTCCGAATAATCGATACCCACAGGGTGCAACATCCACGGTGCAAGGTGCAACATCCGTCCGAAATGGCGAAACAGTGCCGTAAGACCTTTAGAAATTCGTTCATGGATTTGAAACGGAACAGTACCATGGTGCACCACTCTCCAGCGATGGGAAGTCGAAGACGGGCCACGGTAATCCCGTTTTACCGTAAAAATCCACGTGTCGAAAAAACGAAGGGTAAAAAACTTACGAGACCCGATTGAGATTCGGGTTGTCCTTTTTGGGCATTAATCTATCCGTTGACGGCTGAAAGCTGTCAAAGCCGTAGAACTCATCAAGGCCTTCATTTTGACAAGTAATGGCTCCCGTAACTCTAAACGAGCCAGAAGTTATGGCCGTCCGAATAATCGATATCTACAGAGTGCAACATCCACGGTGCAAGGTGCAACATCCGTCCGAAATGGCGAAACAGTGCCGTACGACTTTTAGAAATGCGTGCATGGATTTGAAACGGAACAGTACCATGGTGCACCACTCTTCAGCGATGGGAAGTCGAAGACGGGCCACGGTAATCCCGTTTTACCGTAAAAATCCACGTGTCGAAAAAACGAAGGGTAAAAAACTTACGGGACCCGATTGAGATTCGGGTTGTCCTTTTTGGGCATTAATCTATCCGTTGATTGCTGAAAGCGTCAAAGCCGTAGAACTCATCAAGGCCTTCGTTTTGACAGGTTATGGATCCCGTAACTCTAAACGAGCCAGAAGTTATGGCCGTCCGAATAATCGATATTTACAGGGTGCAACATCCACGGTGCAAGGTGCAACATCTGTCCGAAATGGCGAAACGGTGCCGTACGACCTTTAGAAATGCGTGCATGGATTTGAAACGAAACAGTACCATGGTGCACCACTCTCCAGCGATGGTAAATCGAAGACCAGCCACCGTAATCCCGTTTTACCATAGAAATCCACGTGTCGAAAAAACGAAGGGTAAAAAACTTACGAGACCCGATTGAGATTCGGATTGTCCCTTTTGGGCATTAATCTATCCGTTGACGGCTGAAAGCTGTAAAAGCCGTAGAACTCATCGATGCCTTCGTTTTGACAGGTTATGGCTCCCGTAACTCTAAACGAGCCAGAAGTTATGGCCGTACGAATAATCGATATCCACAGGGTGCAACATCCACGGTGCAAGGTGCAACATCCGTTCGAAATGGCGAAACAGTGCCGTACGACCTATAGAAATGCATGCATGGATTTGAAACGGAACAGTACCATGGTGCACCACTCTCCAGCGATGGTAAATCGAAGACCAGCCACGGTAATCCCGTTTTGCCGTAAAAATCCACGTGTCGAAAAAACGAAGGGTAAAAAACTTACGAGACCCGATTGAGATTCGGGTTGTCCTTTTTGGGCATTAATCTATCCGTTGACGGCTGAAAGCTATCAACGCCGTAGAACTCATCGAGGCCTTCGTTTTGACAGGTTATGGATCCCGTAACTCTAAACGAGCCAGAAGTTATGGCCGTCCGAATAATCGATATCTACAGGGTGCAACATCTACGGTGCAAGGTGCAACATCCGTCTGAAATGGCGAAACAGTGCCGTACGACCTTTAGAAATGCGTGCATGGATTTGAAACGAAACAGTACCATGGTGCACCACTCTCCAGCGATGGTAAATCGAAGACCAGCCACCGTAATCCCGTTTTACCGTAAAAATCCACGTGTCGAAAAAACGAAGGGTAAAAAACTTACGAGACCGGATTGAGATTCGGGTTGTCCTTTTTGGGCATTAATCTATCCGTTGACGGCTGAAAGCTATCAACGCCGTAGAACTCATCGAGGCCTTCGTTTTGACAGGTTATGGCTCCCGTAACTCTAAACGAGCCAGAAGTTATGGCCATCCGAATAATCGATATCCACAGGGTGCAACATCCACGGTGCAAGGTGCAACATCCGTCCGAAATGGCGAAACAGTGCCGTACGACCTTTAGAAATGCGTGCATGGATTTGAAACGGAATAGTACCATGGTGCACCACTCTCCAGCGATGGTAAATCGAAGACCATCCACCGTAATCCCGTTTTAACATAAAAATCCACGTGTCGAAAAAACGAAGGGTAAAAAATTTACGAGATCCGATTGAGATTCGAGTTGTCCTTTTTTGGCATTAATCTATCCGTTGATGGCAGAAAGCTGTCATAGCCGTAGAACTCATCGAGGCCTTCGTTTTGACAGGTTATGGATCCCGTAACTCTAAACGAGCCAGAAGTTATGGCCGTTCGAATAATCGATATCTACAGGGTGCAACATCCACGGTGCAAGGTGCAACATCCGTCCGAAATGGCGAAACAGTGCCGTGCGACTTTTAGAAATGCGTGCATGGATTTGAAACGAAACAGTACCATGGTGCACCACTCTCCAGCGATGGGAAGTCGAAGACGTGCCACGGTAATCCCGTTTAACCATAAAAATCCACGTGTCGAAAAAACGAAGGGTAAAAAATTTACGAGACCCGATTGAGATTCGGGTTGTCCTTTTTGGGCATTAATCCATCCGTTGAAGGCAGAAATCTGTCAAAGCTGTAGAACTCATCGAGGCCTTCGTTTTGAAAGGTTATGACTCCCGTAACTCTAAACGAGCCAGAACTTATGGTCGTCCGAATAATCGATACCACAGGGTGCAACATCCACGGTGCAAGGTGCAACATCCTTCCGAAATGGCGAAACAGTGCCGTAAGAACTTTACAAATTCGTTCATGGATTTGAAACGGAATAGTACCATGGCGCACCACTCTCCAGCGATGGTAAATCGAAGACCATCCACCGTAATCCCGTTTTAACATAAAAATCCACGTGTCGAAAAAACGAAGGGCAAAAAACTTACGAGACCCGATTGAGATAAGGGTTGTCCTTTTTGAGCATTAATCTATCCGTTGACGGTTGAAAGCTGTCAAAGCCGTAGAACTCATCGATGCCTTCGTTTTGACAGGTTATGTCTCCCGTCACTCTAAACGAGCCAGAACTTATGGCCGTCCGAATAATCGATACCCACAGGGTGCAACATCCACGGTGCAAGGTGCAACATCCGTCCGAAATGGCGAAACAGTGTCGTAAGACCTTTAGAAATTCGTTCATCGATTTGAAACGGAACAGTACCATGGTGCACCACTCTCCAGCGATGGGAAGTCGAAGACGGGCCACGGTAATCCCGTTTTACCGTAAAAATCCACGTGTCGAAAAAACGAAGGGTAAAAAACTTACGAGACCCGATTGAGATTCGGGTTGTCCTTTTTGCGCATTAATCTATCCGTTGACGGCTGAAAGTGGTCAAAGCCGTAGAACTCATCGAGGCCTTCGTTTTGAAAGGTTATGGCTCCCGTAACTCTAAACAAGCCAGAAGTTATGGCCGTCCGAATAATCGATATCTACAGAGTGCAACATCCACGGTGCAAGGTGCAACATCCGTCCGAAATGGCGAAACAGTGCCGTACGACTTTTAGAAATGCGTGCATGGATTTGAAACGGAACAGTACCATGGTGCACCACTCTTCAGCGATGGGAAGTCGAAGACTGGCCACGGTAATCCCGTTTTACCGTAAAAATCCACGTGTCGAAAAAACGAAGGGTAAAAAACTTACGGGACCCGATTGAGATTCGGGTTGTCCTTTTTGGGCATTAATCTATCCGTTGATGGCTGAAAACTGTCAAAGCCGTAGAACTCATCGAGGCCTTCGTTTCGACAGGTTATGGATCCCGTAACTCTAAACGAGCCAGAAGTTATGGCCGTCCGAATAATCGATATTTACAGGTTGCAACATCCACGGTGCAAGGTGCAACATCTGTCCGAAATGGCGAAACAGTGCCGTACGACCTTTAGAAATGCGTGCATGGATTTGAAACGAAACAGTACCATGGTGCACCACTCTCTAGCGATGGTAAATCGAAGACCAGCCACCGTAATTCCGTTTTACCATAAAAATCCACGTGTCGAAAAAACGAAGGGTAAAAAACTTACGAGACCCGATTGAGATTCGGATTGTCCCTTTTGGGCATTAATCTATCCGTTGACGGCTGAAAGCTGTCAAAGCCGTAGAACTCATCGATGCCTTCGTTTTGACAGGTTATGGCTCCCGTAACTCTAAACGAGCCATAAGTTATGGCCTCCCGAATAATCGATATCCACAGGGTGCAACATCCACGGTGCAAGGTGCAACATCCGTTCGAAATGGCGAAGCAGTGCCGTACGACCTTTAGAAATGCATGCATGGATTTGAAACGGAACAGTACCATGGTGCACCACTCTCCAGCGATGGTAAATTGAAGACCAGCCACGGTAATCCCGTTTTGCCGTAAAAATCCACGTGTCGAAAAAACGAAGGGTAAAAAACTTACGAGACCCGATTGAGATTCGGGTTGTCCTTTTTGGGCATTAATCTATCCGTTGACGGCTGAAAGCTGTCAACGCCGTAGAACTCATCGAGGCCTTCGTTTTGACAGGTTATGGATCCCGTAACTCTAAACGAGCCAGAAGTTAGGGCCGTCCGAATAATCGATATCTACAGGGTGCAACATCTACGGTGCATGGTGCAACATCCGTCTGAAATGGCGAAACAGTGCCATACGACCTTTAGAAATGCGTGCATGGATTTGAAACGAAACAGTACCATGGTGCACCACTCTCCAGCGATGGTAAATCGAAGACCAGCCACCGTAATCCCTTTTACCGTAAAAATCCACGTGTCGAAAAAACGAATGGTAAAAAACTTACGAGACCGGATTGAGATTCGGGTTGTCCTTTTTAGGCATTAATCTATCCGTTGACGGCTGAAAGCTGTCAAAGCCGTAGAACTCATCTAGGCCTTCGATTTGACAGGTTATGGCTCCCGTAACTCTAAACGAGCCAGAAGTTATGGCCGTCCGAATAATCGATATCCACAGGGTGCAACATCCACGGTGCAAGGTGCAACATCCGTCCGAAATGGCGAAACAGTGCCGTACGACCTTTAGAAATGCGTGCATGGATTTGAAACGGAATAGTACCATGGTGCACCACTCTCCAGCGATGGTAAATCGAAGACCATCCACCGTAATCCCGTTTTAACATAAAAATCCACGTGTCGAAAAAACGAAGGGTAAAAAACTTGCGAGACCCGATTGAGATTCGGTTTGTCCTTTTTGGGCATTAATCTATCTGTTGACGGCTGAAAGCTGTCAAAGCCGTAGAACTCATCGATGCCTTCGTTTTGACAGGTTATGGCTCCCGTAACTCTAAACGAGCCAGAACTTATGGCCGTCCGAATAATCGATACCCACAGGGTGCAACATCCACGGTGCAAGGTGCAACATCCGTCCGAAATTGCGAAACAGTGCCGTAAGACCTTTAGAAATTCGTTCATGGATTTGAAACGGAACAGTACCATAGTGCACCACTCTATTGCGATGGGAAGTCGAAGACGGGCCACGGTAATCCCATTTTGCCGTAAAAATCCACGTGTCGAAAAAACGAAGGGTAAAAAACTTACGAGACCCGATTGAGATTCGGGTTGTCCTTTTTGGGCATTAATCTATCCATTGATGGCAGAAAGCTGTCATAGTCGTAGAACTCATCGAGGCCTTCGTTTTGACAGGTTATGGCTCCCGTAACTCTAAACGAGCCAGAAGTTATGGCCGTCCGAATAATCGATATCTACAGGGTGCAACATCCACGGTGCAAGGTGCAACATCCGTCCGAAATGGCGAAACAGTGCCGTGCGACTTTTAGAAATGCGTGCATGGATTTGAAACGGAACAATACCATGGTGCACCACTCTCCAGCGATGGGAAGTCGAAGACGTGCCACGGTAATCCCATTTAACCATAAAAATCCACGTGTCGAAAAAACGAAGGGTAAAAAATTTACTAGACCCGATTGAGATTCGGGTTGTCCTTTTTGGGCATTAATCTATCCGTTGAAGGTAGAAATCTGTCAAAGCTGTAGAACTCATCGAGGCCTTCGTTTTGAAAGGTTATGACTCCCGTAACTCTAAACGAGCCAGAACTTATGGCCGTCCGAATAATCGATACCCACAGGGTGCAACATCCACGGTGCAATGTGCAACATCCTTCCGAAATGGCGAAACAGTGCCGTAAGACCTTTAGAAATTCGTTCATGGATTTGAAATGGAATAGTACCATGGTGCACCACTCTCCAGCGATGGTAAATCGAAGACCATCCACCGTAATCCCGTTTTAACATAAAAATCCACGTGTCGAAAAAACGAAGGGTAAAAAACTAACGAGACCCGATTGAGATTCGGGTTGTCCTTTTTGAGCATTAATCTATCCGTTGACGGCTGAAAGCTGTCAAAGCCGTAGAACTCATCGATGCCTTCGTTTTGATAGGTTATGTCTCCCGTAACTCTAAACGAGCCAGAACTTATGGCCGTCCGAATAATCGATACCCACAGGGTGCAACATCCACGGTGCAAGGTGCAACATCCGTCCGAAATGGCGAAACAGTGCCGTAAGACCTTTAGAAATTCGTTCATGGATTTGAAACGGAACAGTACCATGGTGCACCACTCTCCAGCGATGGGAAGTCGAAGACGGGCCACGGTAATCCCGTTTTACCGTAAAAATCCACGTGTCGAAAAAACAAAGGGTAAAAAACCTACGAGACCCGATTGAGATTCGGGTTGTCCTTTTTGCGCATTAATCTATGCGTTGACGGCTGAAAGCTGTCAAAGCCGTAGAACTCATCGAGGCCTTCGTTTTGACAGCTTATGGCTCTCGTAACTCTAAACGACCCAGAAGTTATGGCCGTCCGAATAATCGATATCCACAGGGTGCAACATCCACGGTGCAAGGTGCGACATCCGTCCAAAATGGCGAAACAGTGCCATACGACCTTTAGAAATGCGTGCATGGATTTGAAACGGAATAGTACCATGGTGCACCACTCTCCAGCGATGGTAAATCGAAGACCATCCACCGTAATCCCGTTTTAACATAAAAATCCACGTGTCGAAAAAACGAAGGGTAAAAAACTTACGAGACCCGATTGAGATTCGGGTTGTCCTTTTTGGGCATTAATCTATCCGTTGACGGCTGAAAGCTGTCAATGCCGTAGAACTCATCGAGGCCTTTGTTTTGACAGGTTATGCCTCCCGTAACTCTAAACGAGCCAGAAGTTATGGCCGTCCGAATAATCGATATCTACAGAGTGCAACATCCACGGTGCAAGGTGAAACATCCGTCCGAAATGGCGAAACACTGCCGTACGACTTTTAGAAATGCGTGCATGGATTTGAAACAGAACAGTACCATGGTGCACCACTCTTCAGCGATGGAAAGTCGAAGACGGGCCACGATAATCCCGTTTTACCGTAAAAATCCACGTGTCGAAAAAACGAAGGGTAAAAAACTTACGGGACCCGATTGAGATTCGGGTTGTCCTTTTTGGGCATTAATCTATCCGTTGATGGCTGAAAGCTATCAAACCGGCGGAACTCATCGAGGCCTTCGTTTTGACAGGTTATGGATCCCGTAACTCTAAACGAGCCAAAGTTATGGCCGTCCGAATAATCGATATTTACAGGGTGCAACATCCACGGTGCAAGGTGCAACATCTGTCCGAAATGTCGAAACAGTGCCGTACGACCTTTAGAAATGCATGCATGGATTTGAAACGAAACAGTACCATGGTGCACCACTCTCCAGCGATGGTAAATCGAAGACCAGCCACCGTAATCCCGTTTTACCATAAAAATCCACGTGTCGAAAAAACGAAAGGTAAAAAACTTACGAGACCCGATTGAGATTCAGATTGTCCCTTTTGGGCATTAATCTATCCGTTGACGGCTGAAAGCTGTAAAAGTCGTAGAACTCATCGATGCCTTCGTTTTGACAGGTTATGCCTCCCGTAACTCTAAACGAGCCAGAAGTTATGGCCGTCCGAATAATCGATATCCACAGGGTGCAACATCCACGGTGCAAGGTGCAACATCCGTTCGAAATGGCGAAACAGTGCCGTACGACCTTTAGAAATGCGTGCGTGGATTTGAAACGGAACAGTACCATGGTGCACCACTCTCCAACGATGGTAAATCGAAGACCAGCCACGGTAATCCCGTTTTACCGTAAAAATCCACGTGTCGAAAAAACGAAGGGTAAAAAACTTACGAGACCCGATTGAGATTCGGGTTGTCCTATTTGGGCATTAATCTATCCATTGACGGCTGAAAGCTGTCAAAGCCGTAGAACTCATCGAGGCCTTCGTTTTGACAAGTTATGGCTCCCGTAACTCTAAACGAGCCAGAAGTTATGGCCGTCCGAATAATCAATATCTACAGGGTGCAACATGCAAGGTGCAACATCCGTCCGAAATGGCGAAACAGTGTCGTACGACTTTTAGAAATGCGTGCATGGATTTGAAACGGAACAGTACCATGGTGTACCACTCTCCAGCAATGGGAAGTCGAAGACGGGGCAAGGTAATCCCGTTTTACCGTAAAAATCCACGTGTCGAAAAAACGAAGGGTTAAAAACTTACGAGACCCGATTGAGATTCGGGTTGTCCTTTTTGGGTATTAATCTATCCATTGACGGCTTGAAGCAGTCAAAGCCGTAGAACTCATCGAGGCCTTCGTTTTGACAGGTTATGGCTCCCGTAACTCTAAACGAGCCATAAGTTATGGCTGTCCGAATAATCGATATCTACAGGGTGCAACATCCACGGTGCAAGGTGCAACATCCGTCCGAAATGGCGAAACAGTGCCGTATGACTTTTAGAAATGCGTGCATGGATTTGAAACGGAACAGTACCATGGTGCACTACTCTCCAGCGATGGGAAGTCGAAGATGGGCCACGGTAATTCCGCTTTACCGTAAAAATCCACGTGTCGAAAAAACGAAGGGTAAAAAACTTACGAGACCCGATTGAGAATCGGGTTGTCCTTTTTGGGCATTAATCTATCTGTTGATGGCAGAAAGCTATCAAAGCCGTAGAACTCATCGAGGCCTTCGTTTTGACAGGTTATGGCTCCCGTAACTCTAAACGAGCCAGAAGTTATGGCCGTCCGAATAATCGATATCTACAGGGTGCAACATCCACGGTGCAAGGTGCAACATCCGTCCGAAATGGCGAAACAGTGCCGTACGACTTTTAGAAATGCGTGCATGGATTTGAAACGGAACAGTACCATGGTGCACCACTCTCCAGCGATAGGAAGTCGAAGACGGGCCACGGTAATCCCGTTTTACCGTAAAAATCCACGTGTCGAAAAAACGAAGGGTAAAAAACTTACGAGACCCGATTGAGATTCGGGTTGTCCTTTTTTGGCATTAATCTATCCGTTGATGGCAGAAAGCTGTCAAAGCCGTAGAACTCATCGAGGCCTTCGTTTTGACAGGTTATGACTTCCGTAACTCTAAACGATCCAGAAGTTATGGCTGTTCGAATATTCGATATCTACAGGGTGCAACATCCACGGTGCAAGGTGCAACATCCGTCCGAAATGGCGAAACAGTGCCGTACGACTTTTAGAAATGCGTGCATGGATTTAAAACGGAACAGTACCATGGTGCACCACTCTCCAGCGATGGGAAGTCGAAGACGGGCCACGGTAATCCCGTTTACCGTAAAAATCCACGTGTCGAAAAAACGAAGGGTAAAAAATTACGAGACCCGATTGAGATTCGGGTTGTCCTTTTTGGGCATTAATCTATCTGTTGATGGCAGAAAGCTGTCAAAGCCGTAGAACTCATCGAGGCCTTCGTTTTGACAGGTTATGGCTCCCGTAACTCTAAACGAGCCAGAAGTCATGGCCGTCCGAATAATCGATATCTACAGGGTGCAACATCCACGGTGCAAGATGCAACATCCGTCTGAAATGGCGAAACAGTGTCGTACGACTTTTAGAAATGCATGCATGGATTTGAAAAGGAACAGTACCATGGTGCACCACTCTCCAGCGATCGGAAGTCGAAGACGGGCCACGGTAATCCCGTTTTACCGTAAAAATCCACGTGTCGAAAAAACGAAGGGTTAAAAACTTACGAGACCCTATTGAGATTCGGGTTGTCCTTTTTGGGCATTAATCTATCCGTTGATGGCTGAAAGCTGTCAAAACCGTAGAACTCATCGAGGCCTTCGTTTTGACAGGTTATGGCTCCCGTAACTCTAAACGAGCCAGAAGTTATGGGCGTCCGAATAATTGATATCTACAGGGTGCAACATCCACGGTGCAAGGTGCAACATCCGTCCGAAATGGCGAAACAGTGCCGTACGACTTTTAGAAATGCGTGCATGGATTTGAAACAGAACAGTACAATGTGCACCACTCTCCAGCGATGGGAAGTCGAAGATGGGCAACGGTAATCCCGTTTTACCGTAAAAATCCACGTGTCGAAAAAACGAAGGGTAAAAAACTTACGAGACCCAATTGAGATTCGGGTTGTCCTTTTTTGCCATTAATCTATCCGTTGACGGCAGAAAGATGTCAAAGCCGTAGAACTCATCGAGGCCTTCGTTTTGACAGGTTATGGCTCCCGTAACTCTAAACGGGCCAGAAGTTATGGCCGCCCGAATAATCCATATCTTCAGGGTGCAACATCCACGGTGCAAGGTGCAACATCCGTCTAAAATGGCGAAACAGTGCCGTACGACTTTTAGAAATGCGTGCATGGATTTGAAACGGAACAGTACCATGGTGTACCACTCCCCAGCGATGGGAAGTCGAAGACGGGGCACGGTAATCCCGTTTTACCGTAAAAATCCACGTGTCGAAAAAACGAAGGGTAAAAAACTTACGAGACCCGATTGAGAATCGGGTTGTCCTTTTTGGGCATTAATCTATCCGTTGATGGCAGAAAGCTGTCAAAGCCGTAGAACTCATCGAGGCCTTCATTTTGACAGGTTATGGCTCCCGTAACTCTAAACGAGCCAGAAGTTATGGCCGTCCGAATAATCGATATCTATCGGGTGCAACATCCACGGTGCAAGGTGCAACATCCGTCCGAAATGGCGAAACAGTGCCGTACGACTTTTAGAAATGCGTGCATGGATTTGAAACGGAACAGTACCATGGTGCACCACTCTCCAGCGAAGAGGAAGTCAAAGACGGTGGTTGTGCAAAAAATGGGCAAACACCTCCAAGTCGTGTGATTTAGTTGATTTTATGTGATTCTTAATGATTTAGATGAGTTATGTAAATATGAAAAAAGTAGGGGCTGAAATGTAAAAGACACACAGATTTATAGTGGTTCGGCCAGAACGTGCCTACGTCCACTTTATATGTTATTATCTTCTTTCTTTCAGATTACAAGTACAATGCTTTGTGTACAAGTATATGAAAGTAGTTTGAAAGTTCCTTCCGTGCTTGAGCTCTCAAACTTGTCTGCCATTGTTGTACCCCTGCCCCTCTATTTATAGAGTGAGGTAGGGGGCAGGGGTCTTGGATGTATATAGCTGCTGGTGGGCCCGGGCTAAAGCAATCTGGCCTGGTAGTCATCTGGTTCGGCGGAGCTTCATCCGGCATTGAGTTTGGACCGGTGGTAGGTATGGACCGGTGGTATGTGTGGATGTAGACCGGCAGTGGGGTGGTTCGGTGCTTGTTTGGACCGGTTGTGGAGATGGTCCGGTAGGCCCTTTGGTCCGGCATAGGGGTGTGAAGGTTGGTGGACCGGTAGTGACTGGACCGGTAGGGGAGTTGGTTCGGTGGAAGGAGGACCGGATGGGGGGCTGACCGAATGGCCTTTTGTTCGGCATGAATTGGAGATGCCGAATGGACTTGTATATTGAGAATGCCAGATGGACTTCTATGCTTATATCGAGCCTTGTGTTTGTCGAACGAGGTGGAGGTTGCGAGCCCTGGTGAAACTGTGACTTCTCGGTCTCGAGATCTTCTGGGTGAGAATTCTCCCAACATTTGCCCCCCAAAGTGGGGCACGTGCTTGCATGTGTCGCGCTTTGTTTCCCTGTGGTAGGAAGGCTTGTTTTGTAATGCCATGGGCTGGATGTTCATATCCTGTTGATGTCCTGCAAAGGAATTTACAGTTTTAGTGTGACTTCAGATAACGACCGTTCAGGATCGAAGCATTTGAGACGAAGTGAATCGCGTCGTTCGGGGCGAGGGGTGTGCCCCGAGGGGGCTTAGCATTATCAATGCCAGGTACACGTCAGAGTAGGTCCCCGGATCGTTTGTCAAGGTGCTTTATCGCCAGCTCAGAGCATGCCTAGGGATCGTTCGCGACCCCGTACATGTGTAAGTAGCTTAGCCATTTCATAATTATCAAAATCAAATATCCATTTAACCGATGAGCTTAAAAAATGATGTCAAAGTGTAAATTCTCACGACGATAGGGTTAATGGTCATTCAGAGCATGCTTGTGGACCGTTCGTGGTCGTGTACATGTGTAAATGATTAACCCATGCCAGTGAAAGATTTACTACTTATTCATTGTTATCATAATTTCTATTTTATTAGTAGGTTCTAGAGTCCGGTACTTATCTGAGTGCGGGCGCTCTGCGTGCCCCCTGTTTTTGGTTTCTGCTGGTAGAGACAGTTTAATTCGGTTTTTAGTTGATAGAGATAGCTTCATTTGGTAGAGATAGCTCCGTTCGGTTCTTAGTTGGTCCGGTCTGCCGAATGGGTTGGTCCGGTAGTGTTGCGCTCATCTATATATAGGGGCTATTCCCCCTTGGTTTTTTCCTACCGAATCAACGAAAGCCGAACCGACACTATACCGAATCAAACACTTTGCCGAATCAAGTCATTTTCGAACCAGGTATACACCCCTTTACCGAATGAACTTTATTACCGGATGTACCTGATTTGCCGAATACATACGAAGGGCTTTGCTTTACCGAATGAGACTTAGGCCTTAGGGCCGAATGATATGTATACCGAATCAAATTTTAGTGCCGAATGGCAATACACTTTCAATGCCGAATGAACTTATCATTTCACTGCCGAATGAGATTATCATCTTACTGCCGAATGGATATAATACTTGGCTGCCGAATGAACTTGATATTTTAGTGGAATTCCGAACTTATGCATTCTTTTTCGCTTACATCTCTGTATTCCTTGTTCTAACAACCTGTCTTTTTGCTTTTGTGTATGCAGATAAATGTCTCGCAAGGCGGAAACACGATCAGACAGACGGAAACCCAAGGATGGAGGAGTGTCTTCTTCCGTGCCCCCAGCCCAACCAGGGCCGGTGCAACATGGGCCTGTTCCGAGGTCGTTAGTGGACGGGTACGATCCTCAGGAACTTCTGGTCTCCCCTCCCGATTGCTTTCCTAGCTCCCTAAAGGAGGAGCAACTTGATGTTATATCCCGTTCCTTCGGGATAGACAGGGCTCGCATGCTGTTGCCGGGAGATGGAGTGATGCTGTATAATCCCCCCGAAGGCTACTTTGCTTACAGCAGATATCATTGCATGTGTGGTGCTATCCCTCCTATCAATGCTTGGATAGTTAGCTTTACAACATATTTGAAGGTGGCTCCATTCCTGCTTCAGCCTAACTCTTATGCCATTCTGGTAAGCCTTTTCGTCATCTTCCAGAGGCGGTACGGGCGCCCTCCTTCTAACCGGGAAATTCGATATTTGTATAACCTGAGAGGCTACAAGAAGGGGTCTCCGTATATTAGTCTGGAAGCGGCCGTGCCCTTCAAACCGGTATTGGACTTATATTCAAAGTTTACCACGTTCAAGAAGGAATGGTTTTTTATCAAGGACGATTCTGTTTCTTTCCGCCTTTTCACTTCCGGCTGTAAGATGAATTTCATTTATATTTTCCATGTTATGAATGTAGTGCTTCTTCTGACACGCTTCTATTTCTTGCTAGCGACAGGTGGCATTGCAGTCGTGGAAGATGATTCTTTGGCGCGGATGGCTGCTGGAATAAAGGCCATTCCCGCATGGGACAGGTCGGCTTCGTTCCTGATCAGGAACGCTACCCTCCTGGAGTACAATTTGATCCTGCCGCACCAGTCCGTGGTTAAGCAGAGGGACACGGCTGAGGAGAAGGCTGCTAAAGCTAAGGAGGGGGCCACAGTGAAGAGTTTCAAGAGGAAACCCTTTGCACAACATCCCGTCGTGGGAGGCAAGAAGCTTAAGGAGTCTGAGGGCCCCTCTACTAGTACTTGCCCGATCATCCCGAAGGAGGAAGGTGTGGAAGAGGGCGAAGGAGGCGATATGGAAGGAGAGTCGGAGGGCGGAGGAGATGGAGATGGTCAGGACGGTAGTGGTGCTGGTGCCTTAACTTCTGGGCAAGACTCTGAACTGGATGAGGCCCTCCGCCAGGCCTTTGGGGAATCGGAGGGGGAATCGGGAGCGGAGAAGGCGAAGGAGACTGGAAAGGTCGGGGCTTGTGCCGATCTATCCCCTAGGGGTTCCTCAGCCAGGGTGACTTCGGCGGTGCAAGGTGAACTTTTGTCCTCTGTCGATTCCATTTTCGATAAGGACTTAGAAATATTTTATGGTTCACTTCCGTCCTGGAATGAGATTCAGGACTTATTGCAGTATCCCACTTCTCCGCAGGGTTTGTATAATAGATGTGCCTTCTCACTTTTTTTTTTACTTAACATGTTTCTTGAATTGTGGACCATTGTATGTTTGTAACACTTGTTCTTTATTCCAGGGGCAGGCCAGGTGGTTAAAACGTCAGACGTTCGACACCGCCTCGAACAATTCAAGTTGATGAGAGCTTCTGCGAAGCCTCCCACTGGTCGTACTGGGGACGTGGTCAAATACCATCCTCTTCTTGGGGTCATTGAAGAGAGCATTCATAAAAAGAAGAGGGGTCGTTCTTTATTTGAGCCTTCCCCTGGTCCGCAGTTTCCTGTTCAGCCTCCTCGTGATACCACGAAGGAGAGTACGGAGTTTATCCCCCCTCCACCTCCTTCTAAGAATCCCACTGTTATCGGTATAAGGCGTCATGACATGCCTCGCGACCCCTTTGCCGGTCATCCTGATTTAGATCCAAGCTCTCGGGATATTTCATTTGATGAAGCCACGGGTGAGCACCTCCTTCCCCGCAACCCCATGGTACGAGTGTTAGACGAGGCTAAGTCCCTAGATCTTGATCTGCTTACCACTCGGGTAGTTACCATGGGAGACGAGGCCAAAGCTAATATCGATCGGGTGGCTGAAGAGGCCAAGAAGTTAATGAAGTATCATGCTCAATTGGTCAAGGCCGGGGAGGAGATTGGGAGTGCTAATATTCGGTTGCGGCTGAAGGTTGCCGATTAGGCTGAACAGCTTGCCGGTCAAGCCGTTCAGATTTCTCAGCACGAGGAAGCCTCCAGGCGGCTGAAAGAGACCATGGAAAAGGCTAGTAGGGCAGAATTACGGAAGATGGAGGCCGCCTGTAAGGAGCGGATCGACATGAACATTGCGGCAGTGGATGAGGTTCAGAATGCGGATCTCGAGCAGGTAGAGGAGTTGTCTGGAAGGCTTGAGGCCGCGGAGATGGCTCAAGTCAAGCTAAAGGAGGAGATGGAGGAGATGGAGGAGATGAGGAGGTCTCTCCAGGATGACTGCTTGAGATACGGATCAGAGAGGGATGTCGCTGTCGCCAAGTTGTAGGCTTCCGAGGCCCGGGTGAGGGAGTTTGAGGAGAATGAGGGGATGATGGACGAGATGCTGCAGGACATGTACTTCCGCACTTGGAAGGAGGGCAGCTTGTCTTGGATGGATGACTATCCCCGGGTCATGGCCAAGATATATCTTCGGGCTTTAGAGGAGGCCAGGGTCAATGCGGGTAAGGAAGGTGGAGTGGCTTTTAGTCTGGATGTGGTCACTGCTCAGTTCTCGAAAGAGGAGCAAGCGGCGGTGAAGGAGGGGATGCGGTTGCTTGCAGCGGAGGAAGCGGGTGTGCAACTGGAGGATGAGGATCAAGCGGCGGACGCTGGTGAGTTATTCTTCTCTTTTCCTTTTCTTTCTAGGTTTCCACAACTTGATCGTTTATCGTTTGATTAATGGATTCCTCTTCTGAATTGGACAGGTGGAACTTCCGATCAACACGCTGGGGGCTCCGGCCCTGCGGCCAAGTAGGCGTGGGAAGTTGGTGATGGAGTGTGGACGCAGCTGGTTACTTGTCCGGATTCGGCCGCTTTTTTATTTCTTTTTACCGTTGTTTACGTTAGTCCAAAACATTGATGTGACTGTAATAATATTATTTGCAGAGAATAACTTGGTGTGATTTTATAATATAAGCTGATTTTGTTATGTTTAAATGTTGTTGTCATTTTGATGTGCTGCGTGAGAAGTATAACTATGTATATGCCTGTGATTTTAGTTGTGTTTGATGTTAAGCCTTTGCTTGAAATATAATTTCATGTTTTGCAATGTTAGTGTGACATATGAATAAGCTATAGTTATGTATTTATGTACAAGAGAAGAGAGTACCGCCCTTCATGTTTTATTTGCAGGCGGTAGATTTGAGCTTCTTGTGTAACTGATCATGGATATATCTGAGTACCTTGCCACCCAATACGCAGGCTTAGATTCTCATGAGTGAATGCTCCCTATCTGGTTTCCTGTACTTTAGAGTTTGTTATACAGGATAGGAGAAAAGTATTTAAATGAAATGGAAATATAGAAAAAGTAAAACTTCCAGTCACGGAAGGCCGTCGATGTGCTTAAGTTCGTGGCAAACGGGTTTTGTAGTCACTTTCCCTAGCTGTGGGTCTTGGAGACATTTGTCACCCATCTTACGCCTCCGTGGGGAGTTTTCTTTTTTACCACAGCCGCACTTAAGACACATCGGAGCCGAGATCGCGCACGGTAACTACCCGAACCATTATGGTCCGTAATCGTGGGTATTATTCGATTTACCGTGGCTGGCTAGCGTGGGTGCCGTTGGCCGTGAACTACCCCTGGCTGGCCACACCTTATGTTGGGGCTTAAAGTAGGTTCACAGTTGCCGGCGAGCCGAACGCCGTAATGAGCTGCCATCGGCTATAGTCGGCCTTTATGATGACTTATAATCGGCTCATTACAGTTGGCTTTGAGGGCAGGCGCGAGCAATGAGTTAACCCGCAGCAGAGGGATGCTGGAGCAAAGGAGTCTCATTGGCGAGTGCATAGAATCGTAGCGTACCTGTTAGGCCTTGTCCAGATGAGGCCGTGGTGCGTCTTGAGTGGAGATGCCATAAGATTTTGTTCAACAGAAAAGGATAAAGCTTAACAAGCAGCCAAGATATAAAGGAACAAGTTAAAAAGAGACAAGATTTTTTAAAGTGGTTCGGCATGAAAATGCCTACGTCCACTGATTCTCTTTGTTAATTCACTTCATATGGGCAGTACAAGTTAAGAAAAGTATCGACGGAGATGTTGGATGTTCCATGCCCTCTGGAACACCTCTCCGTCCACTGTTGACAAAATATAAGCTCCGTTGTGGAGATCTTTATGAATTACATATGGTCCGTCCCAGATGGGGTCCAGTGCCCCGGGGCGCGGAAAGATTCGCCTGAGAACAAGATCTCCTTCTTGTAAGACGCGATGCTTGACTTTGGAGTTGTATAGTGCTTCCACTTTCTGTTTGTGAGCTGCTGCTTTGAGTGCTGCATCGTTTCTCCTTTCCTCAATCAGATCCAAAGACATGAGGAGGAGTTCTTCGTTTTCTTCTGGATTGTAGTGGATCCTACGGTGGGAAGGAACAATAACCTCAACAGGGAGCATTGCCTCCGATCCGTATGCCAAAGAGAAAGGAGTATGTCCCGTTGATGTTCTGAAAGATGTGCGGTAGGCCCAAAGTGCCGTAGGAAGTTCGTCCACCCAAGCGCCTTTTGACTTTTCGAGTTTCTTCTTGATTAGGGTTTTGAGAATTTTGTTGATAGCTTCGACTTGTCCGTTTGCCTGAGGATAAGCTACTGATGAGAAGCTTTTATGAATTCCAGGCTCTTGGCACCAGTCGGCGAATTCTTCGCTGTCAAATTGGAGTCCGTTGTCTGATATGATCTTGAGTGGTACTCCGTACCTGCACAGAATATTTTTGATCAAGAAGTTGATAACTTTTGCTGAAGATATTTTATTTAGGGGTTCCGCTTCCACCCATTTGGTGAAATAATCGACTGCCACTATAGCATATTTGGCTCCGCCTCGGCCCGTTGGCAGTTCGCCAATTAAATCAATTCCCCATACAGCAAAGGGCCAAGGGCTGGTCATTTGAGTAATCTCATTTGTGGGTAGTCGAGGAATCTTGGCAAATTTCTGACATCTGTCGCATCTCCTGACGAAGTCTAAGGCGTCTTTGTTTAGTGTGTGCAGTAATATCCATATCGGAGTATCTTTTTCGCCAGAGTCTGCCCTCCAGTGTGATCTCCGCAACTTCCTTGATGGATGTTGAATAAGATTTCCTAGGTTTCCCTTCCAGCGACGCATCTGAATAAGGGGCTAGAGAAGCCACGCCGATAGAGGATGCCTTCTTGTATTGTGTAGTGGGGAGCTTTCCTCAAAATTCTCCTGACTTCATCACGTTTGTCTGGTAGTGTGCCGTCCTGCAAATATTTCCGGATAGGAGTCATCCAAGTTCCTTCTTCAATTGCAGTTATCAGATTCACTTGTTCGAAACTTGGGGCTAGCTGCCTTGAGATGGCTAGTGCTCCGGAAATGGTGCTATTCTTCATACTAGCTTGCTTTGCTAGTTCATCGGCCTCTTGGTTGTCTTCTCGAGGAATGTGTTTGATTAGATAATGGTCCAATTGGTCGAGCAGCTGTTTGGTTTTCTTTAGATATGCTGTGAGTCGTTCTCCTCGTGTCTGGAATTCTCCTAGTACTTGGTTTACGATAAGTTGAGAATCACTATGAAGACATAAAGAATTGACTCCAATTTCTAAGGCAAGCTCAAATCCCGCTCTTACTGCCTCATACTCCGCATCGTTGTTAGTGGCCGCGAATTCCAACCTTAATGCATAGTACAGCTTTCTTCCCCTGGGGGTGATTATCACAATACCTGCCCCCGAGCCTTGTTCATTTGATGCTCCATCTACAAAGAGGTTCCACTTGATGTTTTTTGCTATTTCAAACTGATCCTTACCTTCGTTGGTAGTGAATTCAGCAATGAAATCGGCCATGGCTTGCCCCTTGATAGCGGTGCGAGGATGGTAGGTGACGTCATACTGACTTAGTTGAATGCACCATTTGAGGAGTCGTCCAGAAGTGTCGGGACGATGGAGCACCTGTCTTAGTGGCTGATCGGTTAGAACTCTGATGGAGTGAGATTGGAAGTAGTGTCGCAGTTTTCGTCACGCGATCAATAAACAATATGCCAATTTCTCAAGTTTAGGATATCTGGCTTCTGCCCCTGTAAATCTCTTACTTATAAAGTACACCGGGCGTTGTGTGCGGTCTTCTTCTCTTACCAGGGCAGCGCTTAGAGCATGAGATGATACAGCGAGGTATAGGTATAGCTCTTCGCCTTCGTTTGGAGTTGAGAGTACTGGTGGTTTCTTAAGGTGTTCGATCAGGTTAAGGAAGGCTTTTAAGCATTCATCGGTCCACTCGAACTTTCCTTTGTCTTTCTTGAGAGCTTCGTAGAAAGGGACGCACTTCTCAGTTGCTTTGGAAATGAATCTGCTTAGGGCGGCCACCTTTCCGTTTAGGCTCTGCATTTCTTTTCGAGTGGAAGGTATCCTTATTTCTTTTAGAGCCCGGATTTGTTCAGGGTTTGCTTCAATTCCTCTGGCATGGACGATGAATCCTAAGAATTTTCCCGATGACACTCCGAAGGAGCAATTTAGAGGATTCAACTTCATTCCATATTGGCGAAGTACCTGAAACATCTCGCTCAGGTGGCTTACATGATCGTCGGCTCTTCTGGACTTTACCAACATGTCATCCACATATACTTCCATAGTTCATCCTATTAATTCCGCGAACATCTTGTTGACGAGGCGCTGATAGGTAGCTCCGGCATTTTTGAGTCTAAATGGCATGACTTTGTAACAATATAATCCCCGGTCAGTGATGAAGCTAGTGTGGTCTTGATCGGGAGCGTGCATGGGAATCTGGTTGTATCCGGAGTATGCATCCATAAAAGATAAAAGTTCGTGCCCGGCAGTGCTGTCCACTAGCTGATCGATTCGGGGGAGCGGGAAGCAGTCTTTCGGGCAAGCGTCATTTAAGTTGGAGAAATCAATGCATGTTCGCCACTTCCCATTAGCTTTCTTTACTAGTACTGGGTTAGCGATCCATTCTGGGTAGATGGCTTCTCGTACGAAGTCATTAGCAAGTAGGTTCTTTACTTCCTCATCGAGGGCTGCTGATCGTTCTGCTCCCATGCTTCTCTTTTTCTGCTTTATCGGTACCTTGGTGGGATCGACGTTCAGCATGTGGCATGCTATGTCTGGGGAGATTCTTGTCATATCGGCATGTGTCCACGCAAATACATCTAAGTTGTGGCGGAGAAAGTCAATGAGTTGATCCTTCAATTCTGTTTTTAGCTGAGATCCTATTTTTAATAGTCTACTTGAATCATGTTTGTCTACAGATACGAATTCCATGGCCTCCGCAGGCTCAGCCGTAGCCTCCTCCTCCTTATCCCTGGGGTCTAGTTCATTGAAAGGATCGCTGGTGTACCGAAGAGGAGGGGCTTTCTTTAGTTGCTATGCTTCCAAGCTTTTCATGCAGAGAGTAGTCTCTGCATCTTTCCCTTTATTCTTTCTACGGTTATTGCGAAGTTCAGTTACATAGCAATCTCGAGCGGCGTCTTGATCTCCTTCAACTTCTCCTATTCCGTTATCTGTTGGGAATTTCATCCTTAGGCACCACGGGGCTAGGACAATTTGGAAGTCAGACAAGGCTGGTCTTCCCAAGAAGGCATTGTAGGCCGAGTGGTTTTCTATTAGTACGAACGTTTGTTTTCGCACAACGGAGCGGGGATGACTTCCTATTTCGACGAAGAGGTCAAGTTGCCCGAGGGGCATTTTCGCATCTCCAGTGAAACCGTGCAGGGGTTTGTTGCAGGGAGACACATCCTTCATTGACAGCTTCATTTTGTCGAAAGCATGCTTTAATAGGATATTTACGGAGCTTCCTGTGTCTATTAGAATTCGGAAAACTTTAGCTGGACCGAACCAGGCAGAGATGACCATGGGATCCATATGCGGATACTGTCTTCCTTCTAAATCACGCCTACTGAATACGATGTCGTCACTCTCTTTCCGTTTCGGGTGGTGTTCTTCCATAATGAAGTTAACATAGCCTAATGGACTTCTAAGTGACTTGTTGTATCTTTCCATCTCTGCCCAGCTTCTGTCGGCGATGTGTGGTCCTCCCGAGATGGTATGGACCACTATCTTCTCTTGACTAGAGCCACTGGTGTTGCGATTCCCTCCGCCTACTTCTGGGACGGGTCGCCTTGGGTTCTCATTGGCAGGAGTTGGAGTCCTGTTCTGACCTTTCACATAGCGTTCCAGCCTTCTTCTTCTGATGTGTTCTTCGATCAAGTCCCGGAGATGTTGGCATTCATTAGTGTCATGTCCGTGGGATTCGTGGAAGCGGCAGAACTTTCCAGACTTGAGTGCGTTATCAGATTCTTTCTTGTGCGAGGGGCGCTTGTATCCGAGTTCGCCCTGAGTGGCTAGAAAGATGTTTTCGATTGTTTCATTCAAAGGAGTGTAGGAGTCAAATCTTGGTCCTGGTCGATATGGGCGTTTTTCAACCTTCCTGCCCCCAGCCTTGTCTCTAAATTCATTTCTTCGAGTGTCCTTAGCTGCAGCGGAAACCTTGTCCGAAGTTGTCTTACCTTGTTGCCCTGACTGCCTCTCAGTGGCGGCGTCTTCAAGTCTCATATACTTTCCAGCTTCATGGAAGAAATCAGGTAAAGTAGTTGGTTTTTCCTTAGTTAGTCTTCTAGCGAACTTGGTATCTGGGTGTACACCACTACAGAGGGCCATTAGGGTGAGCTTCTCATCGGCATCTTGGACTGCGGCCACTGCGGCGTTGAACCGGGTTAGATATTGTTGCAGTGTCTCTCTGGATTTCTGTTTGACATTGGATAGAGAATAAGCATCCTTGGGTTGTTCTACATGGATGCGGAACTGGCTAATGAACCTTTCTTTCAACATCTCCCATGAGCTGATAGATCCTTGGGGTAGATGGCAGAACCAGGAGGTAGCTAGATCTGCTAGGAATAGCGGAAAGCATTTACACAGTACCCCTTCTGTTGCTCCGCTCATGAGCATATGCTGGGTGTATCTTTGTAAGTGTACGATGGGGTCGGAAGTTCCCTTGTAAGGTTCCATGGTTGGCATTTTCCATTCCCGGGGGTTGATGGCAGTTTCGATATTGCGGGTGAAGGGGCTGGTGACCCTAGCGCCTATTCCTCGGTCCCTTTGCTCCCGTTGGACGCATTCTCTGAATAATCGTGCCATTCTTTCATCAGAATTTGGAGCGGATAGAAATGAACTTGGTTCTTCCCTACGGGATCGATCTCGTCCAGATGACATGTAGGTATGGTATAGTCTATCACTTCTGACGTTATCCAGTGGTTGCCTCTGGCTACTCGGATGCATGCTATGACCAGCTACAGTTGCCCCCTGCCTTGATCTTCCCCTGTGGGGTTCTGTTTCGAGCATTTCCATGGGGTCAACTTCGGGCTGGGTTCTAGCTCGGCTCCGTTCAGCGGGGTTTCTATGATTAGGTGGCATGACTGGCTCAGCTACATCCGACCCTCGCCTGGCGCCTCCCCCACTGGGTTCGGTTCCAAGCGCTTCCTCGAGTCGGAGTTCGGACTGAGTCCGGGCGCGGCCCCTATCATTGTTGTTCCTGTTGATGGCTTCCTCGAAGAGGGTAGACCTTTGCTGTCTCCGAGATCCTCCAGATTGAGATTCATCCCATGATTCAATGTTGCGGTTGGATTCTTCGACATCCCTCAAGCGTGACATGAGTTGGTTCACCAAAGCTTCTTGTTGGGATGCGAAGCGGTTAGTCACTTCCACCACAACTCTGTCTAGGTCTGCTCTAGCGATTACTGCCGGTTGTTCCGCGGCAGGGGCTGTTAGAATTGCCTGATCTTCATGTGGCACTGCTGCTGTAGTGGGATGGTTCTCTTGATCTGGATCCACTGGATTTGGGGCGCTGCTAGTTGCAGCGTTCTTTCCCTTGTTGGCGTCTTTTCTTGGCCTGGAAGTCATGTTTCCTAGGCAAAGAGGGTGCTATTGGGAAAGAAGGTTGAATGAGGGAAGCTGAAGCTTCGAGTTCGAAGTTCTCAGTGAAAGCACCAAAAATGTTTACGCAAAAAATGGGCAAACACCTCCAAGTCGTGTGATTTAGTTGATTTTATGTGATTCTTAATGATTTAGATGAGTTATGTAAATATGAAAAAAGTAGGGGCTGAAATGTAAAAGACACACAGATTTATAGTGGTTCGGCCAGAACGTGCCTACGTCCACTTTATATGTTATTATCTTCTTTCTTTCAGATTACAAGTACAATGCTTTGTGTACAAGTATATGAAAGTAGTTTGAAAGTTCCTTCCGTGCTTGAGCTCTCAAACTTGTCTGCCATTGTTGTACCCCTGCCCCTCTATTTATAGAGTGAGGTAGGGGGCAGGGGTCTTGGATGTATATAGCTGCTGGTAGACCCGGGCTGAAGCAATCTGGCCTGGTAGTCATCTGGTTCGGCGGAGCTTCATCCGGCATTTAGTTTGGCCGGTGGTAGGTATGGACCGGTGGTATGTGTGGATGTAGACCGGCAGTGAGGTGGTTCGGTGCTTGTTTGGACCGGTTGTGGAGATGGTCCGGTAGGCCCTTTGGTCCGGCACAGGGGTGTGAAGGTTGGTGGACCGGTAGTGACTGGACTGGTAGGGGAGTTGGTTCGGTGGATAGTTGGTTCGGTGGAAGGAAGACCGGATGGGGGGCTGACCGAATGGCCTTTGGTTCGGCATGAATTGGAGATGCCGAATGGACTTGTATATTGAGAATGGCAGATGGACTTCTATGCTTATATCGAGCCTTGTGTTTGTCGAACGAGGTGGAGGTTGCGAGCCCGGGTGAAACTGTGACCTCTCGGTCTCGAGATCTTCTGGGTGAGAATTCGCCCAACAGACGGGCCACGGTAATCCCGTTTTACCGTAGAAATCCACGTGTCCAAAAAACGAAGGGTAAAAAACTTACGAGACCCGATTGAGATTCGGGTTGTCCTTTTTGGGCATTAATCTATCGGTTGATGGCAGAAAGCAGTCAAAGCCGTAGAACTCATCGAGGCCTTCGTTTTGACAGGTTATGGCTCCCGTAACTCTAAACGAGCCAGAAGTTATGGCCGTCCGAATAATCGATATCTACAGGATGCAACATCCACGGTGCAAGGTGCAACATTCGTCCGAAATGGCGAAACAGTGCCGTATGACATTTAGAAATGCGTGCATGGATTTGAAACGGAACAGTACCATGGTGCACCACTCTCCAGCGATGGGAAGTCGAAGACGGGCCACGGTAATCCCGTTTTACCGCAAAAATCCACATGTCGACAAAACGACGGGTAAAAAACTTACGAGACCCGATTGAGATTCGGGTTGTCCTTTTTGGGAATTAATCTATCCGTTGACGGCAGAAAGCTGTCAAAGCCGTAGAACTCATCGAGGCCTTCGTTTTGACAGGTTATGGCTCCCGTAACACTAAATGGGCCAGAAGTTATGGCCGTCCGAATAATCGATATCTACAGGGTGCAACATCCACGGTGCAAGGTGCAACATCCGTCCGAAATGGGAAAACAGTGCCGTACGACTTTTAGAAATGCGTGCATGGATTTGAAATGGAACAGTACCATGGTTCACCACTCTCCAGCGATGGGAAGTCGAAGACGGGCCATGGTAATCCCGTTTTACCGTAAAAATCCACGTGTCGAAAAAACGAAGGGTAAAAAATTTACGAGACCCGATTGAGATTCGGGTTGTCCTTTTTGGGCATTAATCTATCCGTTGACGGCAGAAAGCCGTCAAAGCCGTAGAACTCATCAAGGCCTTCGTTTTGACAGGTTATGGCTCCCGTAACTCTAAACGAGCCAGAAGTTATGGCCGTCCGAATAATCGATATCTACAGGGTGCAACATCCACGGTGCATGGTGCAACATCCGTCCGAAATGGCGAAACAGTGCCGTTCGACTTTTAGAAATGCGTGCATGGATTTGAAACGGAACAGTTCCATGGTGCACCACCCTCCAGCGATGGGAAGTCGAAGACGGGCAACAGTAATCCCGTTTTACCGTAAAAATCCACGTGTCGAAAAAACGAAGGTTAAAAAACTTTCGAGACCCGATTGAGATTCGGGTTGTCCTTTTTGGGCATTAATCTATCCGTTGACGGCAGAAAGCTGTCAAAGCCGTAGAACTCATCGAGGCCTTCGTTTTGACAGGTTATGGCTCCCGTAACTCTAAACGGGCCAGAAGTTATGGCCGCCCGAATAATCGATATCTACAGGGTGCAACATCCACGGTGCAAGGTGCAACATACGTCCGAAATGGCGAAACAGTGCCATACGACTTTTAGAAATGCGTGCATGGATTTGAAACGGAACAGTACCATGGTGTACCACTCTCCAGCGATGGGAAGTCGTAGACGGGCCACGGTAATCCCGTTTTACCGTAAAAATCCACGTGTCGAAAAAACGAATGGTAAAAAACTTACGATACCCGATCGAGATTAGGGTTGTCCTTTTTGGGCATTAATCTATCCGTTGATGGCTGAAAGCTGTCAAAGCCATAGAACTCATCGAGGCCTTCGTTTTGACAGGTTATGGCTCCCGTAACTCTAAACGAGCCAGAAGTTATGGCCGACCGAATAATCGATATCTACAGAGTGCAACATCCACGGTGCAAGCTGCAACATCCGTCGGAAATGGCGAAACAGTGTCGTACGACTCTTAGAAATGCGTGCATGGATTTGAAACGGAACAGTACCATGGTGCACCACTCTCCAGCGATGGGAAGTCGAAGACGGGCCACGGTAATCCCATTTTACCGTAAAAATCCACGTGTCGAAAAAACGAAGGGTAAAAAACATACGAGACCCGATTGAGATTCGGGTTGTCCTTTTTGGGCATTAATCTATCCGTTGACGGCAGAAAGCTGTCAAAGCCGTAGAACTCATCGAGGCCTACGTTTTGACAGGTTATGACTCCCGTAACTCTAAACGAGCCAGAAGTTATGGCCGTCCGAATAATCGATATCTACAGGGTGCAACATCCACGGTGCAAGGTGCAACATTCGTCCGAAATGGCGAAACAGTGCCGTACGACTTTTAGAAATGCGTGCATGGATTTGAAACGGAACAGTACCATGGTGCACCACTCTCCGGCGATGGGAAGTCGAAGACGGGCCACGGTAATCCCGTTTTACCGTAAAAATCCACGTGTCGAAAAAACGAAGGGTAAAAAACTTACGAGACCCGATTGAGATTTGGGTTGTCCTTTTTGGGCATTAATCTATCCGTTGACGGCAGAAAGCTGTCAAAGCCGTAGAACTCATCGAGGCCTTCGTTTTGACAGGTTATGGCTCCCGTAACTCTAAACGAGCCAAAAGTTATGGCCGTCCGAATAATCGATATCTACAGGGTGCAACATCCACGGTGCAAGGTGCAACATCCGTCCGAAATGGCGAAACAGTGCCATACGACTTTTAGAAATGCGTGCATGGATTTGAAACGGAACAGTACCATGGTGCACCACTCTCCAGCGATGGAAAGTCGAAGACGGGCAACGGTAATCCCGTTTTACCGTAAAAATCCACGTGTCGAAAAAACGAAGGGTAAAAAACTTACGAGACCCGATTGAGATTCGGGTTCTCCTTTTTGGGCATTAATCTATCCGTTGACGGCAGAAAGCTGTCAAAGCCGTAGAACTCATCGAGGCCTCCGTTTTGATAGGTTATGGCTCCCGTAACTCTAAACAAGCCAGAAGTTATGGCCGTCCGAATAATCGATATCTACAGGGTGCACATCCACGGTGCAAGGTGCAACATCCGTCCGAAATGGCGAAACAGTGCCATACGACTTTTAGAAATGCGTGCATGGATTTGAAACGGAACAGTACCATAGTGCACCACTCTCCAGCGATGGAAAGTCGAATACGGGCAACGGTAATCTCGTTTTACCGTAAAAATCCACGTGTCGAAAAAACGAAGGGTAAAAAACTTACGAGACCCGATTGAGATTCGGGTTGTCCTTTTTGGGCATTAATCTATCCGTTGACGGCAGAAAGCTGTCGAAGCCGTAGAACTCATCGAGGCCTTCGTTTTGACAGGTTATGGCTCCCGTAACTCTAAACAAGCCAGAAGTTATGGCCGTCCGAATAATCGATATCTACAGGGTGCAACATCCACGGTGCAAGGTGCAACATCCGTCCGAAATGGCGAAACAGTGCCGTCCGACTTTTAGAAATGCGTGCATGTATTTGAAACGGAACAGTACCATGGTGCACCACTCTCCAGCGATGGAAAGTCGAATACGGGACATGGTAATCCCGTTTTACCGTAAAAATCCACGTGTCGAAAAAACGAGTGGTAAAAAACTTACGATACCCGATTGAGATTAGGGTTGTCCTTTTTGGGCATTAATCTATCCGTTGACGGCTGAAAGCTGTCAAAGCCGTAGAACTCATCGAGGCCTCCGTTTTGACAGGTTATGGCTCCCGTAACTCTAAACGAGCCAGAAGTTATGGCCGTCCGAATAATCGATATCTACAGAGTGCAACATCCACGGTGCAAGGTGCAACATCCGTCGGAAATGGCGAAACAGTGTCGTACCACTTTTAGAAATGCGTGCATGGATTTGAAATGGAACAGTACCATGTTGCACCACTCACCAGCGATGGGAAGTCGAAGACGGGCCACGGTAATCCCGTTTTACTGTAAAAATCCACGTGTCGAAAAAAAGAAGGGGAAAAAACTTACGAGACCCGATTGAGATTCGGGTTGTCCTTTTTGGGCATTAATCTATCCGTTGACGGCAAAAAGCTGTCAAAGCCGTAGAACTCATCGAGGCCTTCGTTTTGATAGGTTATGGCTCCCGTAACTCTAAACGAGCCAGAAGTTATGGCCGTCCGAATAATCGATATCTACAGGGTGCAACATCCACGGTGCAAGGTGCAACATCCGTCCGAAATGGCGAAACAGTGCCGTACGAATTTTAGAAATGTGTGCATGGATTTGAAACGAAACAATACCATGGTGCACCACTCTCCAACGATGGGAAGTCGATGACGGGCCACGGTAATCCCGTTTTACCGTAAAAATCCTCGTGTCGAAAAAACGAAGGGTAAAAAACTTACGAGACCCGATTGAGATTCGGGCTGTCCTTTTTGGGCATTAATCTATCCGTTGACGGCAGAAAGCTGTCAAAGCCGTAGAACTCATCGAGGCCTTCGTTTTGACAGGTTATGGCTCCCGTAACTCTAAACGAGCCAGAAGTTATGGCCGTCCGAATAATCGATATCTACAGGGTGCAACATCCACGGTGCAAGGTGCAACATCCGTCCGAAATGGCGAAACAGTGCCGTACGACTTTTAGAAATGCGTGCACGGATTTGAAACGGAACAGTACCATGGTGCACCACTCTCCAGCGATGGGAAGTCGAAGACGGGCCATGGTAATCCCGTTTTACCGTAAAAATCAACGTGTCGAAAAAACGAAGGGTAAAAAACTTACGAGACCCGATCGAAATTCAGGTTGTCCTTTTTGGGCATTAATCTATCCGTTGACGGCAGAAAGCTGTCAAAGCCGTAGAACTCATCGAGGCCTTCGTTTTGACAGGCTATGGCTCCCGTAACTCTAAACGAGCCAGAAGTTATGGCCGTCCGAATAATCGATATCTACGGGGTGCAACATCCACGGTGCAAGGTGCAACATCCGTCCGAAATGGCGAAACAGTGCCGTTCGACTTTTACAAATGCGTGCATGGATTTGAAACGGAACAGTACCATGGTGCACCACTCTCCAGCGATGGGAAGTCGAAGACCGGCAACGGTAATCCCGTTTTACCGTAAAAATCCACGTGTCGAAAAAACGAAGGGTAAAAAACTTACGAGACCCGATTGAGATTCAGGTTGTCCTTTTTGGGCATTAATCTATCCGTTGACGGCAGAAAGCTGTCAAAACCGTAGAGCTCATCGAGGCCTTCGTTTTGACAGGTTATGGCTCCCGTAACTCTAAACGGGCCAGAAGTTATGGCCGCCCGAATAATCGATATCTACAGGGTGCAACATCCACGGTGCAAGGTGCAACATCCGTCCGAAATGGCGAAACAGTGCCGTACGACTTTTAGAAATGCGTGCATGGATTTGAAACGGAACAGTACCATGGTGCATCACTCTCCAGCAATGGGAAGTCGTAGACGGGCCAAGGTAATCCAGTTTTACCGTAAAAATCCACGTGTCGAAAAAACGAATGGTAAAAAACTTACGATACCCGATTGAGATTAGGGTTGACCTTTTTGGGCATTAATCTATCCGTTGAAGGCTTAAAGCTGTCAAAGCCGTAGAACTCATCGAGCCCTTCGTTTTGACAGGTTATGGCTCCCGTAACTCTAAACGAGCCAGAAGTTATGGCCGTCCGAATAATCGATATCTACAGAGTGCAACATCCACGGTGCAAAGTGCAACATCCGTCGGAAATGGCGAAACAGTGCCGTACCACTTTTAGAAATGCGTGCATGGATTTGAAACGGAACAGTACCATGGTGCACCACTCACCAGCGATGGGAAGTCGAAGACGGACCACGGTAATCCCGTTTTACCGTAAAAATCCACGTGTCGAAAAAAAGAAGGGTAAAAAACTTACGAGACCCGATTGAGATTCGGGTTGTCCTTTTTGGACATTAATCTATCCGTTGACGGCAGAAAGCTGTCAAAGCCGTAGAACTCATCGAGGCCTTCGTTTTGATAGGTTATGGCTCCCGTAACTCTAAACAAGCCAGAAGTTATGGCCGTTCGAATAATCGATATCTACAGGGTGCAACATCCACGGTGCAAGTTGCAACATCCGTCCGAAATGGCAAAACAGTGCCATACGACTTTTAGAAATGCGTGCATGGATTTGAAACGGAACAGTACCATGGTGCACCACTCTCCAGCGATGGAAAGTCGAAGACGGGCAACGGTAATCCCGTTTTACCGTAAAAATCCACGTGTCGAAAAAACGAAGGGTAAAAAACTTACGAGACCCGATTGAGATTCGGGTTGTCCTTTTTGGGCATTAATCTATCCGTTGACGACAGAAAGCTGTCGAAGCCGTAGAACTCATCGAGGCCTTCGTTTTGACAGGTTATGGCTCCCGTAAGTCTAAACGAGCCAGAAGTTATGGCCGTCCGAATAATCGGTATCTACAGGGTGCAACATCCACGGTGCAAGGTGCAACATCCGTCCGAAATGGCGAAACAGTGCTGTACGACTTTTAGAAATGCGTGCATGGATTTGAAACGGAACAGTACCATGGTGCACCACTCTCCAGCAATGGGAAGTCGTAGACGGGCCAAGGTAATCCAGTTTTACCGTAAAAATCCACGTGTCGAAAAAACGAATGGTAAAAAACTTACGATAGCCGATTGAGATTAGGGTTGTCCTTTTTGGGCATTAATCTATCCGTTGACGGCTGAAAGCTGTCAAAGCCGTAGAACTCATCGAGGCCTTCGTTTTGACAGGTTATGGCTCCCGTAACTCTAAACGAGCCAGAAGTTATGGCCGTCCGAATAATCGATATCTACAGAGTGCAACATCCACGGTGCAAGGTGCAACATTCGTCGGAAATGGCGAAACAGTGCCGTACCACTTTTAGAAATGCGTGCATGGATTTGAAACGGAACAGTACCATGGTGCACCACTCACCAGCGATGGGAAGTCGAAGACGGGCCACGGTAATCCCGTTTTACCGTAAAAATCCACGTGTCGAAAAAAAGAAGGGTAAAAAACTTACGAGACCCGATTGAGATTCGGGTTGTCCTTTTTGGGCATTAATCTATCCGTTGACGGCAGAAAGCTGTCAAAGCCGTAGAACTCATCGAGGCCTTCGTTTTGATAGGTTATGGCTCCCGTAACTCTAAACAAGCCAGAAGTTATGGCCGTCCGAATAATCGATATCTACAGGGTGCAACATCCACGGTGCAAGGTGCAACATCCGTCCGAAATGGCGAAACAGTGCCATACGACTTTTAGAAATGCGTGCATGGATTTGAAACGGAACAGTACCATGGTGCACCACTCTCCAGCGATGGAAAGTCGAAGACGGGCAACGGTAATCCCGTTTTACCGTAAAAATCCACGTGTCGAAAAAACGAAGGGTAAAAAACTTACGAGACCCGATTGAGATTCGGGTTGTCCTTTTTGGGCATTAATCTATCCGTTGACGGCAGAAAGCTGTCGAAGCCGTAGAACTCATCGAGGCCTTCGTTTTGACAGGTTATGGCTCCCGTAACTCTAAACGAGCCAGAAGTTATGGCCGTCCGAATAATCGATATCTACAGGGTGCAACATCCACGATTCAAGGTGCAACATCCGTCCGAAATGGCGAAACAGTGCCGTACGACTTTTTGAAATGCGTGCATGGATTTGAAACGGAACAGTACCATGGTGTACCACTCTCCAGCAATGGGAAGTCGTAGACGGGCCAAGGTAATCCAGTTTTACCGTAAAAATCCACGTGTCGAAAAAACGAATGGTAAAAAACTTACGGTACCCGATTGAGATTAGGGTTGTCCTTTTTTTGCATTAATCTATCCGTTGACGGCTGAAAGCTGTCAAAGCCGTAGAACTCATCGAGGCCTTCGTTTTGACAGGTTATGGCTCCCGTAACTCTAAACGAGCCAGAAGTTATGGCCGTCCGAATAATCGATATCTACAGAGTGCAACATCCACGGTGCAAGGTGCAACATCCGTCGGAAATGGCGAAACAGTGCCGTACCACTTTTAGAAATGTGTGCATGGATTTGAAACGGAACAGTACCATGGTGCACCACTCACCAGCGATGGGAAGTCGAAGACGGGCCACGGTAATCCCGTTTTACCGTAAAAATCCACGTGTCGAAAAAAAGAAGGGTAAAAAACTTACGAGACCCGATTGAGATTCGGGTTGTCCTTTTTGGGCATTAATCTATCCGTTGACGGCAGAAAGCTGTCAAAGCCGTAGAACTCATCGAGGCCTTCGTTTTGATAGGTTATGGCTCCCGTAACTCTAAACAAGCCAGAAGTTATGGCCGTCCGAATAATCGATATCTACAGGGTGCAACATCCACGGTGCAAGGTGCAACATCCGTCCGAAATGGCGAAACAGTGCCGTACGACCTTTAGAAATTCATGCATGGATTTGAAATAGAACAGTACCATGGTGCACCACCCTCCAGCGGTGGTAAATCGAAGACGGGCAACGGTAATCCCGTTTTACCGTAAAAATCCACGTGTCGAAAAAACGAAGTGTAAAAAACTTACGAGACCCGATTGAGATTCGGGTTGTCCTTTTTGGGCATTAATCTATCCGTTGACGGCAGAAAGCTGTCGAAGCCGTAGAACTCATCGAGGCCTTCGTTTTGACAGGTTATGGCTCCCGTAACTCTAAACGAGCCAGAACTTATGGCCGTCCGAATAATCGATATCTACAGGGTGCAACATCCACGGTGCAAGGTGCAACATCCGTCCGAAATGGCGAAACATTGCCGTCCGACTTTTAGAAATGCGTGCATGTATTTGAAACGGAACAGTACCATGGTGCACCACTCTCCAGCGATGGAAAGTCGAAGACGGGACACGGTAATCCCGTTTTACCGTAAAAATCCACGTGTCGAAAAAACGAATGGTAAAAAACTTACGATACCCGATTGAGATTAGGGTTGTCCTTTTTGGGCATTAATCTATCCGTTGACGGCTGAAAGCTGTCAAAGCCGTAGAACTCATCGAGGCCTCCGTTTTGACAGGTTATGGCTCCCGTAACTCTAAACGAGCCAGAAGTTATGTCCTTCCGAATAATAGATATCTACAGAGTGCAACATCCACGGTGCAAGGTGCAACATCCGTCGGAAATGGCGAAACAGTGCCGTACCACTTTTAGAAATGCGTTCATGGATTTGAAACGGAACAGTACCATGGTGCACCACTCACCAGCGATGGGAAGTCGAAGACGGGCCACGGTAATCTCGTTTTACCGTAAAAATCCACGTGTCGAAAAAAAGAAGGGTAAAAAACTTACGAGACCCGATTGAGATTCGGGTTTTCTTTTTTGGGCATTAATCTATCCGTTGACGGCATAAAGCTGTCAAAGCCGTAGAACTCATCGAGGCCTTCGTTTTGATAGGTTATGGCTCCCGTAACTCTAAACGAGCCAGAAGTTATGGCCGTCCGAATAATCGATATCTACAGGGTGCAACATCCACGGTGCAAGGTGCAACATCCGTCCGAAATGGCGAAACAGTGCCGTACGAATTTTAAAAATGTGTGCATGGATTTGAAACGAAACAATACCATGGTGCACCACTCTCCAACGATGGGAAGTCGATGACGGGCCACGGTAATCCCGTTTTACCGCAAAAATCCTCGTGTCGAAAAAACGAAGGGTAAAAAACTTACGAGACCCGATTGAGATTCGGGTTGTCCTTTTTGGGAATTAATCTATCCGTTGACGGCAGAAAGCTGTCAAAGCCGTAGAACTCATCGAGGCCTTCGTTTTGACAGGCTATGGTTCCCGTAACTCTAAACGAGCCAGAAGTTATGGCCGTCCGAATAATCGATATCTACAGGGTGCAACATCCACGGTGCAAGGTGCAACATCCGTCCGAAATGGCGAAACAGTGCCGTACGACTTTTAGAAATGCGTGCACGGATTTGAAACGGAACAGTACCATGGTGCACCACTCTCCAGCGATGGGAAGTCGAAGACGGGCAACGGTAATCCCGTTTTACCGTAAAAATCAACGTGTCGAAAAAACGAAGGGTAAAAAACTTACGAGACCCGATCGAGATTCGGGTTGTCCTTTTTGGGCATTAATCCATCCGTTGACGGAAGAAAGCTGTCAAAGCCGTAGAGCTCATCGAGGCCTTCGTTTTGACAGGTTATGGCTCCCGTAACTCTAAACGGGCCAGAAGTTATGGCCGCCCGAATAATCGATATCTACAGGGTGCAACATCCACGGTGCAAGGTGCAACATCCGTCCGAAATGGCAAAACAGTGCCGTACGACTTTTAGAAATGCGTGCATGGATTTGAAACAGAACAGTACCATGGTGCACCACTCTCCAGCAATGGGAAGTTGTAGACGGGCCAAGGTAATCCAGTTTTACCGTAAAAATCCACGTGTCGAAAAAACGAATGGTAAAAAACTTACGATACCCGATTGAGATTAGGGTTGTCCTTTTTGGGCATTAATCTATCCGTTGATGGCTGAAAGCTGTCAAAGCCGTAGAACTCATCGAGGCCTTCGTTTTGACAGGTTATGGCTCCCGTAACTCTAAACGAGCCAGAAGTTATGGCCGTCCGAATAATCGATATCTACAGAGTGCAACATCCACGGTGCAAGGTGCAACATCCGTCGGAAATGGCGAAACAGTGCCGTACCACTTTTAGAAATGCGTGCATGGATTTGAAACGGAACAGTACCATGGTGCACCACTCACCAGCGATGGGAAGTCGAAGACGGGCCACGGTAATCCCGTTTTACCGTAAAAATCCACGTGTCGAAAAAAAGAAGGGTAAAAAACTTACGAGACCCGATTGAGATTCGGGTTGTCCTTTTTGGGCATTAATCTATCTGTTGATGGCTGAAAGCTGTCAAAGCCGTAGAACTCATCGAGGCCTTCGTTTTGACAGGTTATGGCTCCCGTAACTCTAAACGAGCCAGAAGTTATGGCCGTCCGAATAATCGATATCTACAGAGTGCAACATCCACGGTGCAAGGTGCAACATTCGTCGGAAATGGCGAAACAGTGCCGTACCACTTTTAGAAATGCATGCATGGATTTGAAACGGAACAGTACCATGGTGCACCACTAACCAGCGATGGGAAGTCGAAGACGGGCCACGGTAATCCCGTTTTACCGTAAAAATCCACGTGTCGAAAAAAAGAAGGGTAAAAAACTTACGAGACCCGATTGAGATTCGGGTTGTCCTTTTTGGGCATTAATCTATCCGTTGACGGCAAAAAGCTGTCAAAGCCGTAGAACTCATCGAGGCCTTCGTTTTGATAGGTTATGGCTCCCGTAACTCTAAACAAGCCAGAAGTTATGGCCGTCCGAATAATCGATATCTACAGGGTGCAACATCCACGGTGCAAGGTGCAACATCCGTCCGAAATGGCGAAACAGTGCCATACGACTTTTAGAAATGCGTGCATGGATTTGAAACGGAACAGTACCATGGTGCACCACTCTCCAGCGATGGAAAGTCGAAGACGGGCAACGGTAATCCCGTTTTACCGTAAAAATCCACGTGTCGAAAAAACGAAGGGTAAAAAACTTACGAGACCCGATTGAGATTCGGGTTGTCCTTTTTGGGCATTAATCTATCCGTTGACGGCAGAAAGCTGTCGAAGCCGTAGAACTCATCGAGGCCTTCGTTTTGACAGGTTATGGCTCCCGTAACTCTAAACGAGCCAGAAGTTATGGCCGTCCGAATAATCGATATCTACAGGGTGCAACATCCACGGTGCAAGGTGCAACATCCGTCCGAAATGGCGAAACAGTGCCGTACGACTTTTTGAAATGCGTGCATGGATTTGAAACGGAACAGTACCATGGTGTACCACTCTCCAGCAATGGGAAGTCGTAGACGGGCCAAGGTAATCCAGTTTTACCGTAAAAATCCACGTGTCGAAAAAACGAATGGTAAAAAACTTACGGTACCCGATTGAGATTAGGGTTGTCCTTTTTTTGCATTAATCTATCCGTTGACGGCTGAAAGCTGTCAAAGCCGTAGAACTCATCGAGGCCTTCGTTTTGACAGGTTATTGCTCCCGTAACTCTAAACGAGCCAGAAGTTATGGCCGTCCGAATAATCGATATCTACAGAGTGCAACATCCACGGTGCAAGGTGCAACATCCGTCGGAAATGGCGAAACAGTGCCGTACCACTTTTAGAAATGTGTGCATGGATTTGAAACGGAACAGTACCATGGTGCACCACTCACCAGCGATGGGAAGTCGAAGACGGGCCACGGTAATCCCGTTTTACCGTAAAAATCCACGTGTCGAAAAAAAGAAGGGTAAAAAACTTACGAGACCCGATTGAGATTCGGGTTGTCCTTTTTGGGCATTAATCTATCCGTTGACGGCAGAAAGCTGTCAAAGCCGTAGAACTCATCGAGGCCTTCGTTTTGATAGGTTATGGCTCCCGTAACTCTAAACAAGCCAGAAGTTATGGCCGTCCGAATAATCGATATCTACAGGGTGCAACATCCACGGTGCAAGGTGCAACATCCGTCCGAAATGGCGAAACAGTGCCGTACGACCTTTAGAAATTCATGCATGGATTTGAAATAGAACAGTACCATGGTGCACCACCCTCCAGCGGTGGTAAATCGAAGACGGGCAACGGTAATCCCGTTTTACCGTAAAAATCCACGTGTCGAAAAAACGAAGTGTAAAAAACTTACGAGACCCGATTGAGATTCGGGTTGTCCTTTTTGGGCATTACTCTATCCGTTGACGGCAGAAAGCTGTCGAAGCCGTAGAACTCATCGAGGCCTTCGTTTTGACAGGTTATGGCTCCCGTAACTCTAAACGAGCCAGAACTTATGGCCGTCCGAATAATCGATATCTACAGGGTGCAACATCCACGGTGCAAGGTGCAACATCCGTCCGAAATGGCGAAACATTGCCGTCCGACTTTTAGAAATGCGTGTATGTATTTGAAACGGAACAGTACCATGGTGCACCACTCTCCAGCGATGGAAAGTCGAAGACGGGACACGGTAATCCCGTTTTACCGTAAAAATCCACGTGTCGAAAAAACGAATGGTCAAAAACTTACGATACCCGATTGAGATTAGGGTTGTCCTTTTTGGGCATTAATCTATCCGTTGACGGCTGAAAGCTGTCAAAGCCGTAGAACTCATCGAGGCCTCCGTTTTGACAGGTTATGGCTCCCGTAACTCTAAACGAGCCAGAAGTTATGTCCTTCCGAATAATAGATATCTACAGAGTGCAACATCCACGGTGCAAGGTGCAACATCCGTCGGAAATGGCGAAACAGTGCCGTACCACTTTTAGAAATGCGTTCATGGATTTGAAACGGAACAGTACCATGGTGCACCACTCACCAGCGATGGGAAGTCGAAGACGGGCCACGGTAATCTCGTTTTACCGTAAAAATCCACGTGTCGAAAAAAAGAAGGGTAAAAAACTTACGAGACCCGATTGAGATTCGGGTTGTCTTTTTTGGGCATTAATCTATCCGTTGACGGCATAAAGCTGTCAAAGCCGTAGAACTCATCGAGGCCTTCGTTTTGATAGGTTATGGCTCCCGTAACTCTAAACGAGCCAGAAGTTATGGCCGTCCGAATAATCGATATCTACAGGGTGCAACATCCACGGTGCAAGGTGCAACATCCGTCCGAAATGGCGAAACAGTGCCGTACGAATTTTAGAAATGTGTGCATGGATTTGAAACGAAAAAATACCATGGTGCACCACTCTCCAACGATGGGAAGTCGATGACGGGCCACGGTAATCCCGTTTTACCGCAAAAATCCTCGTGTCGAAAAAACGAAGGGTAAAAAACTTACGAGACCCGATTGAGATTCGGGCTGTCCTTTTTGGGCATTAATCTATCCGTTGACGGCAGAAAGATGTCGAAGCCGTAGAACTCATCGAGGCCTTCGTTTTGACAGGTTATGGCTCCCGTAACTCTAAACGAGCCAGAAGTTATGGCCGTCCGAATAATCGATATCTACAGGGTGCAACATCCACGGTGCAAGGTGCAACATCCATCCGAAATGGCGAAACAGTGCCGTACGACTTTTAGAAATGCGTGCACGGATTTGAAACGGAACAGTACCATGGTGCACCACTCTCCAGCGATGGGTAGTCGAAGACGGGCCATGGTAATCCCGTTTTACCGTAAAAATCAACGTGTCGAAAAAACGAAGGGTAAAAAACTTACGAGACCCGATCGAAATTCGGGTTGTCCTTTTTGGGCATTAATCTATCCGTTGACGGCAGAAAGCTGTCAAAGCCGTAGAACTCATCGAGGCCTTCGTTTTGACAGGCTATGGTTCCCGTAACTCTAAACGAGCCAGAAGTTATGGCCGTCCGAATAATCGATATCTACAGGGTGCAACATCCACGGTGCAAGGTGCAACATCCGTCCGAAATGGCGAAACAGTGCCGTACGACTTTTAGAAATGCGTGCACGGATTTGAAACGGAACAGTACCATGGTGCACCACTCTCCAGCGATGGGAAGTCGAAGACGGGCAACGGTAATCCCGTTTTACCGTAAAAATCAACGTGTCGAAAAAACGAAGGGTAAAAAACTTACGAGACCCGATCGAGATTCGGGTTGTCCTTTTTGGGCATTAATCCATCCGTTGACGGAAGAAAGCTGTCAAAGCCGTAGAGCTCATCGAGGCCTTCGTTTTGACAGGTTATGGCTCCCGTAACTCTAAACGGGCCAGAAGTTATGGCCGCCCGAATAATCGATATCTACAGGGTGCAACATCCTCGGTGCAAGGTGCAACATCCGTCCGAAATGGCAAAACAGTGCCGTACGACTTTTAGAAATGCGTGCATGGATTTGAAACAGAACAGTACCATGGTGCACCACTCTCCAGCAATGGGAAGTTGTAGACGGGCCAAGGTAATCCAGTTTTACCGTAAAAATCCACGTGTCGAAAAAACGAATGGTAAAAAACTTACGATACCCGATTGAGATTAGGGTTGTCCTTTTTGGGCATTAATCTATCCGTTGATGGCTGAAAGCTGTCAAAGCCGTAGAACTCATCGAGGCCTTCGTTTTGACAGGTTATGGCTCCCGTAACTCTAAACGAGCCAGAAGTTATGGCCGTCCGAATAATCGATATCTACAGAGTGCAACATCCACGGTGCAAGGTGCAACATCCGTCGGAAATGGCGGAACAGTGCCGTACCACTTTTAGAAATGCGTGCATGGATTTGAAACGGAACAGTACCATGGTGCACCACTCACCAGCGATGGGAAGTCGAAGACGGGCCACGGTAATCCCGTTTTACCGTAAAAATCCACGTGTCGAAAAAAAGAAGGGTAAAAAACTTACGAGACCCGATTGAGATTCGGGTTGTCCTTTTTGGGCATTAATCTATCTGTTGATGGCAGAAAGCTGTCAAAGCCGTAGAACTCATCGAGGCCTTCGTTTTGATAGGTTATGGCTCCCGTAACTCTAAACAAGCCAGAAGTTATGGCCGTCCGAATAATCGATATCTACAGGGTGCAACATCCACGGTGCAAGGTGCAACATCCGTCCGAAATGGCGAAACAGTGCCATACGACTTTTAGAAATGCGTGCATGGATTTGAAACGGAACAGTACCATGGTGCACCACTCTCCAGCGATGGAAAGTCGAAGACGGGCAACGGTAATCCCGTTTTACCGTAAAAATCCACGTGTCGAAAAAACGAAGGGTAAAAAACTTACGAGACCCGATTGATATTCGGGTTGTCCTTTTTGGGCATTAATCTATCCGTTGACGGCAGAAAGCTGTCGAAGCCGTAGAACTCATCGAGGCCTTCGTTTTGACAGGTTATGGCTCCCGTAACTCTAAACGAGCCAGAAGTTATGGCCGTCCGAATAATCGATATCTACAGGGCGCAACATCCACGGTGGAAGGTGCAACATCCGTCCGAAATGGAGAAACAGTGTCGTCCGACTTTTAGAAATGCGTGCATGTATTTGAAACGGAACAGTACCATGGTGCACCACTCTCCAGCGATGGAAAGTCGAAGACGGGACACGGTAATCCCGTTTAACCGTAAAAATCAATGTGTCGAAAAAACGAATGGTAAAAAACTTACGATACCCGATTGAGATTAGGGTTGTCCTTTTTGGGCATTAATATATCCGTTGACGGCTGAAAGCGGTCAAAGCCGTAGAACTCATCGAGGCCTCCGTTTTGACAGGTTATGGCTCCTGTAACTCTAAACGAGCCAGAAGTTATGGCCGTCCGAATAATCGATATCTACAGAGTGCAACATCCACGGTGCAAGGTGCAACATCCGTCGGAAATGGCGAAACAGTGCCGTACCACTTTTAGAAATGCGTGCACGGATTTGAAACGGAACAGTACCATGGTGCACCACTCACCAGCGATGGGAAGTCGAAGACGGGCCACGGTAATCTCGTTTTACCGTAAAAATGCATGTGTCGAAAAAAAGAAGGGTAAAAAACTTACGAGACCCGATTGAGATTCGGGTTGTCCTTTTTGGGCATTAATCTATCCGTTGACGGCAGAAAGCTGTCAAAGCCGTAGAACTCATCGAGGCCTTCGTTTTGATAGGTTATGGCTCCCGTAACTCTAAACGAGCCAGAAGTTATGGCCGTCCGAATAATCGATATCTACAGGGTGCAACATCCACGGTGCAAGGTGCAACATCCGTCCGAAATGGCGAAACAGTGCCGTACGAATTTTAGAAATGTGTGCATGGATTTGAAACGAAACAATACCATGGTGCACCACTCTCCAACGATGGGAAGTCGATGACGAGCCACGGTAATCCCGTTTTACCGCAAAAATCCTCGTGTCGAAAAAACGAAGGGTAAAAAACTTACGAGACCCGATTGAGATTCGGACTGTCCTTTTAGGGCATTAATCTATCCGTTCACGGTAGAAAGCTGTCAAAGCCGTAGAACTCATCGAGGCCTTCGTTTTGACAGGTTATGGCTCCCGTAACTCTAGACGAGCCAGAAGTTATGGCCGTCCGAATAATCGATATCTACAGGGTGCAACATCCACGGTGCAAGGTGCAACATCCGTCCGAAATGGCGAAACAGTGCCGTACGACTTTTAGAAATGCGTGCACGGATTTGAAACGGAACAGTACCATTGTGCACCACTCTCCAGCGATGGGAAGTCGAAGACGGGCCATGGTAATCCCGTTTTACCGTAAAAATCAACGTGTCGAAAAAACAAAGGGTAAAAAACTTACGAGACCCGATCGAAATTCAGGTTGTCCTTTTTGGGCATTAATCTATCCGTTGACGGCAGAAAGCTGTCAAAGCCGTAGAACTCATCGAGGCCTTCGTTTTGACAGGCTATGGCTCCCATAACTCTAAACGAGCCAGAAGTTATGGCCGTCCGAATAATCGATATCTACAGGGTGCAACATCCACGGTGCAAGGTGCAACATCCGTCCGAAATGGCGAAACAGTGCCGTACGACTTTTAGAAATGCGTGCACGGATTTGAAACGGAACAGTACCATGGTGCACCACTCTCCAGCGATGGGAAGTCGAAGACGGGCAACGGTAATCCCGTTTTACCGTAAAAATCAACGTGTCGAAAAAACGAAGGGTAAAAAACTTACGAGACCCGATCGAGATTCGGGTTGTCCTTTTTGGGCATTAATCTATCCGTTGACGGAAGAAAGCTGTCAAAGCCGTAGAGCTCATCGAGGCCTTCGTTTTGACAGGTTATGGCTCCCGTAACTCTAAACGGGCCAGAAGTTATGGCCGCCCGAATAATCGATATCTACAGGGTGCAACATCCACGGTGCAAGGTGCAACATCCGTCCGAAATGGCAAAACAGTGCCGTACGACTTTGAGAAATGCGTGCATGGATTTGAAACGTAACAGTACCATGGTGCACCACTCTCCAGCAATGGGAAGTTGTAGACGGGCCAAGGTAATCCAGTTTTACCGTAAAAATCCACGTGTCGAAAAAACGAATGGTAAAAAACTTACGATACCCGATTGAGATTAGGGTTGTCCTTTTTGGGCATTAATCTATCCGTTGACGGCTGAAAGCTGTCAAAGCCGTAGAACTCATCGAGGCCTTCGTTTTGACAGGTTATGGCTCCCGTAACTCTAAACGAGCCAGAAGTTATGGCCGTCCGAATAATCGATATCTACAGAGTGCAACATCCACGGTGCAAGGTGCAACATCCGTCGGAAATGGCGAAACAGTGCCGTACCTCTTTTAGAAATGCGTGCATGGATTTGAAACGGAACAGTACCATGGTGCACCACTCACCAGCGATGGGAAGTCGAAGACGGGCCACGGTAATCCCGTTTTACCGTAAAAATCCACGTGTCGAAAAAAAGAAGGGTAAAAAACTTACGAGACCCGATTGAGATTCGGGTTGTCCTTTTTGGGCATTAATCTATCCGTTGATGGAAGAAAGCTGTCAAAGCCGTAGAACTCATCGAGGCCTTCGTTTTGATAGGTTATGGCTCCCGTAACTCTAAACAAGCCAGAAGTTATGGCCGTCCGAATAATCGATATCTACAGGGTGCAACATCCACGGTGCAAGGTGCAACATCCGTCCGAAATGGCGAAACAGTGCCATACGACTTTTAGAAATGCGTGCATGGATTTGAAACGGAACAGTACCATGATGCACCACTCTCCAGCGATGGAAAGTCGAAGACGGGCAACGGTAATCCCGTTTTACCGTAAAAATCCACGTGTCGAAAAAACGAAGGGTAAAAAACTTACGAGACGCGATTGAGATTCGGGTTGTCCTTTTTGGGCATTAATCTATCCGTTGACGGCAAAAAGCTGTCGAAGCCGTAGAACTCATCGAGGCCTTCGTTTTGACAGGTTATGGCTCCCGTAACTCTAAACGAGCCAGAAGTTATGGCCGTCCGAATAATCGATATCTACAGGGCGCAACATCCACGGTGGAAGGTGCAACATCCGTCCGAAATGGCGAAACAGTGTTGTCCGACTTTTAGAAATGCGTGCATGTATTTGAAACGGAACAGTACCATGGTGCACCACTCTCCAGCGATGGAAAGTCGAAGACGGGACACGGTAATCCCGTTTAACCGTAAAAATCAATGTGTCGAAAAAACGAATGGTAAAAAACTTACGATACCCGATTGAGATTAGGGTTGTCCTTTTTGGGCATTAATCTATCCGTTGACGGCTGAAAGCGGTCAAAGCCGTAGAACTCATCGAGGCCTCCGTTTTGACAGGTTATGGCTCCTGTAACTCTAAACGAGCCAGAAGTTATGGCCGTCCGAATAATCGATATCTACAGAGTGCAACATCCACGGTGCAAGGTGCAACATCCGTCGGAAATGGCGAAACAGTGCCGTACCACTTTTAGAAATGCGTGCATGGATTTGAAACGGAACAGTACCATGGTGCACCACTCACCAGCGATGGGAAGTCGAAGACGGGCCACGGTAATCTCGTTTTACCGTAAAAATGCATGTGTCGAAAAAAAGAAGGGTAAAAAACTTACGAGACCCGATTGAGATTCGGGTTGTCCTTTTTGGGCATTAATCTATCCGTTGACGGCAGAAAGCTGTCAAAGCCGTAGAACTCATCGAGGCCTTCGTTTTGATAGGTTATGGCTCCCGTAACTCTAAACGAGCCAGAAGTTATGGCCGTCCGAATAATCGATATCTACAGGGTGCAACATCCACGGTGCAAGGTGCAACATCCGTCCGAAATTGCGAAACAGTGCCGTACGAATTTTAGAAATGTGTGCATGGATTTGAAACGAAACAATACCATGGTGCACCACTCTCCAACGATGGGAAGTCGATGACGAGCCACGGTAATCCCGTTTTACCGCAAAAATCCTCGTGTCGAAAAAACGAAGGGTAAAAAACTTACGAGACCCGATTGAGATTCGGACAGTCCTTTTAGGGCATTAATCTATCCGTTCACGGTAGAAAGCTGTCAAAGCCGTAGAACTCATCGAGGCCTTCGTTTTGACAGGTTATGGCTCCCGTAACTCTAGACGAGCCAGAAGTTATGGCCGTCCGAATAATCGATATCTACAGGGTGCAACATCCACGGTGCAAGGTGCAACATCCGTCCGAAATGGCGAAACAGTGCCGTACGACTTTTAGAAATGCGTGCACGGATTTGAAACGGAACAGTACCATGGTGCACCACTCTCCAGCGATGGGAAGTCGAAGACGGGCCATGGTAATCCCGTTTTACCGTAAAAATCAACGTGTCGAAAAAACAAAGGGTAAAAAACTTACGAGACCCGATCGAAATTCAGGTTGTCCTTTTTGGGCAGTAATCTATCCGTTGACGGCAGAAAGCTGTCAAAGCCGTAGAACTCATCGAGGCCTTCGTTTTGACAGGCTATGGCTCCCGTAACTCTAAACGAGCCAGAAGTTATGGCCGTCCGAATAATCGATATCTACAGGGTGCAACATCCACGGTGCAAGGTGCAACATCCGTCCGAAATGGCGAAACAGTGCCGTTCGACTTTTAGAAATGCGTGCATGGATTTGAAATGGAACAGTACCATGGTGCACCACTCTCCAGCGATGGGAAGTCGAAGACGGGCAACGGTAATCCCGTTTTACCGTAAAAATCCACGTGTCGAAAAAACGAAGGGTAAAAAACTTACGAGACCCGATTGAGATTCAGGTTGTCCTTTTTGGGCATTAATCTATCCGTTGACGGAAGAAAGCAGTCAAAGCCGTAGAGCTCATCGAGGCCTTCGTTTTGATAGGTTATGGCTCCCGTAACTCTAAACGGGCCAGAAGTTATGGCCGCCCGAATAATCGATATCTACAGGGTGCAACATCCACGGTGCAAGGTGCAACATCCGTCCGAAATGGCGAAACAGTGCCGTACGACTTTTAGAAATGCGTGCATGGATTTGAAACGGAACAGTACCATGGTGCACCACTCTCCAGCAATGGGAAGTCGTAGACGGGCCAAGGTAATCCAGTTTTACCGTAAAAATCCACGTGTCGAAAAAACGAATGGTAAAAAACTTACGATACCCGATTGAGATTAGGGTTGTCCGTTTTGGGCATTAATCTATCCTTTGACGGCTGAAAGCTGTCAAAGCCGTAGAACTCATCGAGGCCTTCGTTTTGACAGGTTATGGCTCCCGTAACTCTAAACGAGCCAGAAGTTATGGCCGTCCGAATAATCGATATCTACAGAGTGCAACATCCACGGTGCAAGGTGCAACATCCGTCGGAAATGGCGAAACAGTGCCGTACCACTTTTAGAAATGCGTGCATGGATTTGAAACGGAACAGTACCATGGTGCACCACTCACCAGCGATGGGAAGTCGAAGACGGGCCACGGTAATCCCGTTTTACCGTAAAAATCCACGTGTCGAAAAAAAGAAGGGTAAAAAACTTACGAGACCCGATTGAGATTCGGGTTGTCCTTTTTGGGCATTAATCTATCCGTTGACGGCAGAAAGCTGTCAAAGCTGTAGAACTCATCGAGGTTATCGTTTTGATAGGTTATGGCTCCCGTAACTCTAAACAAGCCAGAAGTTATGGCCGTCCGAATAATCGATATCTACAGGGTGCAACATCCACGGTGCAAGGTGCAACATCCGTCCGAAATGGCGAAACAGTGCCGTTCGACTTTTAGAAATGCGTGCATGGATTTGAAACGGAACAGTACCATGGTGCACCACTCTCCAGCGATGGGAAGTCGAAAACGGGCAACGGTAATCCCGTTTTACCGTAAAAATCCACGTGTCGAAAAAACGAAGGGTAAAAAACTTACGAGACCCGATTGAGATTCAGGTTGTCCTTTTTGGGCATTAATCTATCCATTGACGGAAGAAAGCTGTCAAAGCCGTAGAGCTCATCGAGGCCTTCGTTTTGACAGGTTATGGCTCCCGTAACTCTAAACGGGCCAGAAGTTATGGCCGCCCGAATAATCGATATCTACAGGGTGCAACATCCACGGTGCAAGGTGCAACATCCGTCCGAAATGGCGAAACAGTGCTGTACGACTTTTAGAAATGCGTGCATGGATTTGAAACGGAACAGTACCATGGTGCACCACTCTCCAGCGATGGGAAGTCGTAGACGGGCCAAGGTAATCCCGTTTTACCGTAAAAATCCACGTGTCGAAAAAACGAATGGTAAAAAACTTACGATACCCGATTGAGATTAGGGTTGTCCTTTTTGGGCATTAATCTATCCGTTGACGGCTGAAAGCTGTCAAAGCCGTCTCGAGGCCTTCGTTTTGACAGGTTATGGCTCCCGTAACTCTAAACGAGCCAGAAGTTATGGCCGTCCGAATAATCGATATCTATAGAGTGCAACATCCACGGTGCAAGATGCAACATCCGTCGGAAATGGTGAAACAGTGCCGTACGACTCTTAGAAATGCGTGCATGGATTTGAAACGGAACAGTACCATGGTGCACCACTCTCCAGTGATGGAAAGTCGAAGACGGGCCACGGTAATCCCGTTTTACCGTAAAAATCCACGTGTCGAAAAAACGAAGGGTAAAAAACATACGAGACCCGATTGAGATTCGGGTTGTCCTTTTTGGGCATTAATCTATCCGTTGACGACAGAAAGCTGTCAAAGCCGTAGAACTGATCGAGGCCTTCGTTTTGACAGGTTATGGCTCCCGTAACTCTAACGAGCCAGAAGTTATGGCCGTCCGAATAATCGATATCTACAGGGTGCAACATCCACGGTGCAAGGTGCAACATTCGTCCGAAATGGCGAAACAGTGCCGTACGACTTTTAGAAATGTGTCCATGGATTTGAAACGGAGCTGTACCATGGTGCACCATTCTCCAGCGATGGGAAGTCGAAGACGGGCCACGGTAATCCTGTTTTACCGTAAAAATCCACGTGTCGAAAAAACGAAGGGTAAAAAACTTACGAGACCCGATTGAGATTTGGGTTGTCCTTTTTGGGCATTAATCTATCAGTTGACGGCAGAAAGCTGTCAAAGACGTAGAACTCATCGAGGCCTTCGTTTTGACGGGTTATGGCTCCCGTAACTCTAAACGAGCCAGAAGTTATGGCAGTCCGAATAATCGATATCTACAGGGTGCAACATCGACGGTGCAAGGTGCAACATCCGTCCGAAATGGCGAAACAGTGCCGTACGACTTTTAGAAATGCATGCATGCATTTGAAACGGAACAGTACCATGGTGCACCACTCTCTAGCGATGGGAAGTCGAAGACGGGCCATGGTAATCCCGTTTTACCGTAAAAATCCACGTGTCGAAAAAACGAAGGGTAAAAAACTTACGAGACCCGATTGAGATTCGGGTTGTCCTTTTTGGGCATTAATCTATTCGTTGACGGCAGAAAGCAGTCAAAGCCGTAGAACTCATCGAGGCCTTCGTTTTGACAGGTTATGGCTCCCGTAACTCTAAACGAGCCAAAAGTTATGGCCGTCCGAATAATCGATATCTACAGGGTGCAACATCCACGGTGCAAGGTGCAACATCCGTCCGAAATGGCGAAACAGTGCCGTACAACTTTTAGAAATGCGTGCATGGATTTGAAACGGAACAGTACCATGGTGCACCACTCTCCAGCGATGGGAAGTCGAAGACGGGCAACGATAATCCCGTTTTACCGTAAAAATCCACGTGTCGAAAAAACGAAGGGTAAAAAACTTACGAGACCCGATTGAGATTCAGGATGTCCTTTTTGGGCATTAATCTATCCGTTGACGGTAGAAAGCTGTCAAAGCCGTAGATCTCATCGAGGCCTTCGTTTTGACAGGTTATGGCTCCCGTAACTCTAAACGGGCCAGAAGTTATGGCCGCCCGAATAATCGATATCTACAGGGTGCAACATCCACGGTGCAAGGTGCAACATCCGTCCGAAATGGCGAAGCAGTGCCGTACGACTTTTAGAAATGCGTGCATGGATTTGAAACGGAACAGTACCATGGTGCACCACTCTCCAGCGATGGGAAGTCGTAGACGGGCCAAGGTAATCCAGTTTTACCGTAAAAATCCACGTGTCGAAAAAACGAATGGTAAAAAACTTACGATACCCGATTGAGATTAGAGTTGTCCTTTTTGGGCATTAATCTATCCGTTGACGGCTGAAAGCTGTCAAAGCCGTAGAACTCATCGAGGCCTTCGTTTTGACAGGTTATGGCTCCCGTAACTCTAAACGAGCCAGAAGTTATGGCCGTCCGAATAATCGATATCTACAGAGTGCAACATCCACGGTGCAAGGTGCAACATCCGTCGGAAATGGCGAAACAGTGCCGTACCACTTTTAGAAATGCGTGCATGGATTTGACACGGAACAGTACCATGGTGCACCACTCACCAGCGATGGAAAGTCGAAGACGGGCCACGGTAATCCCGTTTTACCGTAAAAATCCACGTGTCGAAAAAAAGAAGGGTAAAAAACATACGAGACCCGATTGAGATTCGGGTTGTCCTTTTTGGGCATTAATCTATCCGTTGACGGCAGAAAGCTGTCAAAGCCGTAGAACTCATCGAGGCCTTCGTTTTGATAGGTTATGGCTCCTGTAACTCTAAACGAGCCAGAAGTTATGGCCGTCCGAATAATCGATATCTACAGGGTGCAACATCCACGGTGCAAGGTGCAACATCCGTCCGAAATGGCGAAACAGTGCCGTTCGACTTTTAGAAATGCGTGCATGGATTTGAAACGGAACAGTACCATGGTGCACCACTCTCCAGCGATGGGAAGTCGAAGACGGGCAACGGTAATCCCGTTTTACCGTAAAAATCCACGTGTCGAAAAAACGAAGGGTAAAAAACTTACGAGACCCGATTGAGATTCAGGTTGTCCTTTTTGGGCATTAATCTATCCGTTGACGGAAGAAAGCTGTCAAAGCCGTAGAGCTCATCGAGGCCTTCGTTTTGACAGGTTATGGCTCCCGTAACTCTAAACGGGCCAGAAGTTATGGTCGCCCGAATAATCGATATCTACAGGGTGCAACATCCACGGTGCAAGGTGCAACATCAGTCCGAAATGGCGAAACAGTGCCGTACGACTTTTAGAAATGCGTGCATGGATTTGAAATGGAACAGTACCGTGGTGCACCACTCTCCAGCGATGGGAAGTCGTAGACGGGCCAAGGTAATCCCGTTTTACCGTAAAAATCCACGTGTCGAAAAAACGAATGGTAAAAAACTTACGATACCCGATTGAGATTAGGGTTGTCCTTTTTGGGCATTAATGTATCCGTTGACGGCCGAAAGCTGTCAAAGCCGTAGAAATCATCGAGGTCTTCGTTTTGACACGTTATGGCTCCCGTAACTCTAAACGAGCCAGAAGTTATGGCCGTCCGAATAATCGATATCTATAGAGTGCAACATCCACGGTGCAAGATGCAACATCCGTCGAAAATGGTGAAACAGTGCCGTACGACTCTTAGAAATGCGTGCATAGATTTGAAACGGAACAGTACCATGGTGCACCACTCTCCAGCGATGGGAAGTCGAAGACGGGCCATGGTAGTCCCGTTTTACCGTAAAAATCCACGTGTCGAAAAAACGAAGGGTAAAAAACATATGAGACCCGATTGAGATTCGGGTTGTCCTTTTTGGGCATTAATCTATCCGTGTACGACAGAAAGCTGTCAAAGCCGTAGAACTCATCGAGGCCTTCGTTTTGACAGGTTATGGCTCCCGTAACTCTAAACGAGCCAGAAGTTATGGTCGTCCGAATAATCGATATCTACAGGGTGCAACATCCACGGTGCAAGGTGCAACATTCGTCCGAAATGGCGAAACAGTGCTGTACGACTTTTAGAAATGCATGCATGGATTTGAAAAAGAACAGTACCCTGGTGCACCACTCTCCAGCGATGGGAAGTCGAAGACGGGCCACGGTAATCCCGTTTTACCGTAAAAATCCACGTGTCGAAAAAACGAAGGGTAAAAAACTTACGAGACCCGATTGAGATTTGGGTTGTCCTTTTTGGGCATTAATCTATCCGTTGACGGCAGAAAGCTGTCAAAGCCGTAGAACTCATCGAGGCCTTCGTTTTGACCGGTTATGGCTCCCGTAACTCTAAACGAGCCAGAAGTTATGGCCGTCCGAATAATCGATATCTACAGGGTGCAACATCGACGGTGCAAGGTGCAATATCCGTCCGAAATGGTGAAACAGTGCCGTACGACTTTTAGAAATGCGTGCATGCATTTGAAACGGGACAGTACCATGGTGCACCACTCTCTAGCGATGGAAAGTCGAAGACGGGCCATGGTAATCCCGTTTTACCATAAAAATCCACGTGTCGAAAAAACGAAGGGTAAAAAACTTACGAGACCCGATTGAGATTCGGGTTGTCCTTTTTGGGCATTAATCTATCCGTTGACGGCAGAAAGCAGTCAAAGCCGTAGAACTCATCGAGGCCTTCGTTTTGACAGGTTATGGCTCCCGTAACTCTAAAACGAGCCAAAAGTTATGGCCGTCCGAATAATCGATATCTACAGGGTGCAACATCCACGGTGCAAGGTGCAACATCCGTCCGAAATGGCGAAACAGTGTTGTACGACTTTTAGAAATGCGTGCATGGATTTGAAACGTAACAGTACCATGGTGCACCACTCTTCAGCGATGGGAAGTCGAAGATGGGCCACGGTAATCCCGTTTTACCGTAAAAATCCACGTGTCGAAAAAACGAAGGGTAAAAAACTTACGAGACCCGATTGAGATTCGGGTTGTCCTTTTTGGGCATTAATCTATCCGTTGACGGCTGAAAGCTGTCAAAGCCATAGAACTCATCGAGGCCTTCGTTTTGACAGGTTATGGCTCCCGTAACTCTAAACGAGCCAGAAGTTATGGCAGTCCGAATAATCGATATCTACAGGGTGCAACATCCACGGTGCAAGGTGCAACATCCGTCCGAAATGGCGAAACAGTGCCGTACGACTTTTAGAAATGCGTGCATGGATTTGAAACAGAACAGTATCGTGGTGCACCACTCTCCAGCGATGGGAAGTCGAAGACGGGCCACGGTAATCCCATTTTACCGTAAAAATCCACGTGTCGAAAAAACGAAGGGTAAAAAACTTACGAGACCCGATTGAGATTCGGGTTGTCCTTTTTGGGCATTAATCTATCCGTTGACGGCAGAAAGCTGTCAAAGCCATAGAACTCATCGAGGCCTTCGTTTTGACAGGTTATGGCTCCCGTAACTCTAAACGAGCCAAAAGTTATGGCCGTCCGAATAATCGATATCTACAGGGTGCAACATCGACGGTGCAAGGTGCAACATCCGTCCGAAATGGCGAAACAGTGCCGTACGACTTTTAGAAATGCGTGCTGTTTGCACAAAAATGGGCGAACACCTCCAAGTCGTGTGATTTAGTTGATTTTATGTGATTCTTAATGATTTAGATGAGTTATGTAAATATGAAAAAGGCAGGGGCCGAAATGTAAAAGACACGCAGATTTATAGTGGTTCGGCCAGAACGTGCCTACATCCACTTTATATGTTATTATCTTCTTTTTTCAGATTACAAGTACAATGCTTGGTGTACAAGTGTATGAAAGTAGTTTGAAAGTTCCTTCCGTGCTTGAGCTCTCAAACTTGTCTGCCATTGTTGTACCCCTGCCCCTCTATTTATAGAGTGAGGCTGGGGGCAGGGGTCCTGAATGTATATAGCTGCCGGTGGGCCCGGGCTGAAGCAATCTGGCCTGGTAGTTATCTGGTTCGGCGAGGCCTCATTCGGCAAGGAGCTTGGACCGGTGGTAGGAGTGGTCCGGTGGTAGGTTTGTATTCGGTAGTGAGGTGGTTCGGTAGGTGGGCAGGCGAAGCTTGGTTCGGTGCTTGTTTGGACCGGTTGTGGAGAAGAGGCTATGGTCCAGTGGCATGTTGGTTCGGTGGTATGTTGAGGAAAGTGTGGTTCGGTAGTGGTCTCTGGACCGGTTGTTTGGTGGAGGACCGGATGAGGTTTGACCGGACGAGAATGCCGGATGAGCTTATGCCGAGTGGGAATGCCAGATTGACTTCCATGCTTGTACCGAGCCATGTGTTTGCCAAATGATGTGGTTGCGAACCCGGGTGAAACTGTGATTCCTTGGTCTCGAGATCTTCTGGGTGAGAATTCGCCCAACATTTGCCCCCCAAAGTGGGGCACGTGCTTGCATGTGTCGCGCTTTGTTTCCTTGTGGTAGAAAGGCTTGGTTTGTAATGCCATGGGCTGGATGTTCATATCTCGTTGATGTCCTGCAAAGGAATTTATAGCTTTAGTGTGATTTCAAATAACGACCGTTCGTGATCAAAATGTTCGAGATGAGGTGAATCGTGCCGTTCGAGGCGAGAGAGTGTGCCCCGAGGGGGTTTAGCATTATCGATTGCAGGTTCACGTTAGAGTGGGTCCCTGGATCGTTTGTCAAGGTGGTTTATTGCCAGCTCAGAGCATGCCTAGGGATCGTTCGCGACCCCGTACATGTGTAAGTGGCTTAGCCATTTTCTAGTTATCAGAATCAAATATTCGTTTAACCGATGAGCTTAAAAAAAAAGGATGTCAAAGTGTAGATTCTCACGACGATAGGGTTAATGGCCATTCAGAGCATGCCTATGGACCGTTCGTGGTCGCGTACACGTGTAAATTATTAATCCATGTTAGTGAGAGATTTACGACTTATTCATCGTTATCATAATCCTTATTTTACTAGTTAGTTCTGGAGTTTGGTACTTATCTGAGTGAGGCGCTCCGCGTGCCCCCAGCTTCTGACTTTCGCTGGTGGAGACGACGTCACTCGGTGTTTGGTTGGTCCGGATGGATGTTTCATTCGGCATATGGGTGGTCCGGTATGCCGAACCATATGGTCCGGTGGTCCTCCTCCAGTCTATATATAGGGGCTAAACCCCCTTAGGTTTTCTTCACCGAATCAGAGAGAGCCGAATCAATTCATAGCCGAACCAACCCTTTGCCGAACCAAGCTTTTGCCGAATCAGGTATATCCCCTTTCGCCGAATGAACTTGATAACCGAATGTGCTTATGCCGAATGGGCCTTAGGCCTTAGTGCCGAATGGATGTATACCGAATGCCTCTTAGTGCCGAATGACATGTATACCGAATGACTCTTAGTGCCGAATGAACCTATTGTCTCCCTGCCGAATGAACTTACTTGCACTGCCGAATGAACTTGATATTTTAGCAGAATTCCGGACTTATGCATTCTTTTTTGCTTACATCTCTGTATTCTTTGTTCTAACAACCTGTCTTTTTGCTTCTGTGTATGCAGATAAATGTCTCGCAAGGCGGAAACACGATCAGATAGGCGGAAATCCAAAGATAGAGGCGAGTCTTCTTCCGTGCCCCCAGCCCAATCAGGATCTGGGCAGCATCGACCTGTTCCGAGGTCGTTGGTGGACGGATATGGTCCACAGGAACTTCTGGTCTCCCCGCCCGATTGCTTTCCTAGCTCCCTAAAGGTGGAGCAACTTGATGTCATCTCTCGTTCATTTGGGATAGACAGGGCTCTCATGCAGCTGCCGGGAGAGGGTGTGATGCCGTATAATCTCCCCGAAGGTTACTTCGCTTACAGCAGGTACCATTGCATGTGTGGTGCTATCCCTCCTATCAACGTCTGGATATTCAGCTTTACCACATATTTGAAAGTAGCTCCATTCCAGCTTCAGCCGAACTCCTATGCCATTCTGGTAAGCCTCTTCGTCATCTTCCAGAGGAGATACGGGCGCCCTCCTTCTAACCGAGAAATTCGGTATTTGTATAACCTGAGGCGCTACAAGAAGGGGTCTCCGTATATTAGTCTGGAAGCGGCCGTGCCCTTCAAACCGGTCTTGGACTTATATTCAAAGTTCACCATGTTCAAGAAGGAATGGTTCTTTGTCAAGGACGATTCTGTTTCTTTCCGCCTTTTCACTTCTGGCTGTAAGATTAATTTCATTTATATTTTCCATGTTCTGACTGTAGTGTTTCTTCTGACCCGCTTCAATTTCTTGCTAGCGACAGGTGGCATTGCCGTCGTGGAAGATGATTCTTTGGCGCGGATGGCTGCTGGAATAAAGGCCATTCCTGCGCGGGACAGGTCGACTTCGTTCCTGATCAGGAACGCTACCCTCCTGGAGTACAATTTGATCCAGCCGCACCAGTCCGTTGTTAAGCAGAGGGACACGGCTGAGGAGAAGGCTGCTAAAGCTAAGGAGGGGGTCACGGTGAAGAGTGGCAAGAAAAAACCCTTTGCACAGCATCCCGTCGCGGGGGGCCAGAAGCTTAAAGAATCGGAGGGCCCCTCTCCCAGTACTTGCCCGATCATTCCGGAGGAGGAAGGTGTGGAAGAGGGCGAAGGAGGCGATATGGAAGGAGAGTCGGAAGGCGGAGGAGATGGAGATGGTCAGGGTGGTAGTGGTGCTGGTGCCTTAACTTCCGGGCAAGACTCTGAGCTGGATGAGGCCCTCCGCCAGGCCTTCGGGGAATCGGAAGGGGAATCGGGAGCGGAGAAGGCGAAGGAGACTGGCAAGGTCGGGGCTGGTGCCGATCTATCCCCCAGGGGTTCCTCAGCCAGGGTGACTTCGGCGGTGCAAGGTGAACTTTTGTCCTCTGTCGATTCCATTTTCGATAAGGACTTAGAAATATTTTATGGTTCACTCCCGTCCTGGAATGAGATTCAGGACTTATTGCAGTACCCCACTCCTCCGCAGGGTTTGTATAATAGACGTGCCTTTACACTTTTCTTTCTTTTTACTTAACATGTTTCCTGAATTGTGGACCATTGTATGTTCGTAACACTTGTTCTTTATTCCAGGGGCAGGCCAGGTGGTTAAAACGTCAGACGTTCGACACCGCCTCGAACAGTTCAAGTTGATGAGAGCTTCTGCGAAGCCTCCCACTGGTCGTGCTAGGGACGTGGTCAAATACCGTCCTCTTCTTGGGGTCATCGAAGAGGGCATTCAGAAAAAGAAGAGAAGTCGTTCTTTGTTTGAGCCTTCCCCTGGTCCGCAGCTTCCTGTTCAGCCTCCTCGTGATGCCACGGAGGAGAGCATGGAGTTTATCCCCCCTCCACCTCCTTTCAAGAATCCCACAGTTATCCGTATAAGGCGTCCTGATGTGCCTCGTGACCCCTTTGCTGGTCATCCTGATTTAGACCCAAGTTCTCGGGATATTTCATTTGATGAGGCCACGGGCGAGCACCTCCTTCCCCGCAACCACATGGTACGAGTGTTAGACGAGGCTAAGTCTCTAGATCTTGATCTGCTTACCACTCGGGTAGTTACCATGGGAGACGAGGCCAAGGCTAATATTGATCGGGTGGCTGAGGAGACCAAGAAGTTAATGAAGTATCATGCTCAATTGGTCAAGGCCGGGGAGGAGATTGGAAGTGCTAATATTCGGTTGCGGCTGAAGGTTGCTGATCAGGCCGAACAGCTTGCCGGTCAAGCCGTTCAGATTTCTCGACACGAGGAAGCCTCCAGGCATCTGAAAGAGACCATGGAAAAGGCTAGTAGGGCGGAATTACGGAAGATGGAGGCCGCCTGTAAGGAGCGGATCGACATGGCCATTGCGACAGTGGATGAGGTTCGGAATGCGGATCTCGAGCAGGTAGAGGAGTTGTCTGGGAGGCTTGAGGCCGCGGAGATGGCTCAAGTCAAGTTAAAGGAGGAGATGGAGGAGATGAGGAGGTCTCTCCAGGCTGACTGCTCGAGATACCGATCAGAGAGGGATGCCGCTGTCGCCAAGTTGCAGGCTTCCGAGGCCAGGGTGAGGGAGTTCGAGGAGAATGAGGGGATGATGGACGAGATGCTGCAGGACATGTACTTCCGCACTTGGAAGGAGGGCAGCTTGTCTTGGATGGATGACTATCCCCGGGTCATGGCCAAGATATATCTCCGGGCTTTAGAGGTGGCCAGGGTCGATTCGGGCAAGGAAGGTGGAGTGGCTTTTAGCCTGGATGTGGTCACTGCTCAGTTCTCGAAAGAGGAGCAAGTGGCGGTGAAGGAGGGGATGCGGTTGCTTGCTACGGAGGAAGCGGGTGTGCAACTGGAGGATGAGGATCAAGCGGCGGACGCTGGTGAGTTATTCTTCTCTTTTCCTTTTCTTTCCGGGTTTCCATAACTTGATCGTTTATCGTTTGTTTAATGGATTCCTTTTCTGAATTGGACAGGTGGAACTTCCGATCAACATGCTGGGGGTTCCGGCCCTGCGGCCAAGTAGGCTTGGGAAGTTGGCGATGGAGTGTGGACGCAGCTGGTTACTCGCCCGGATTCGGCTGCTTTTTATTTCTTTTTTTTTTTACTGTTGTTTACGTTAGTCCAAAACATTGATGTGACTGTAATAATAATATTATTTGCAGAGAATAACTTGGTGTGATTTCATAATATAAGCTGATTTTGTTATGTTTAAATGTTGTTGTCATTTTGATGTGCTGCGTGTGAAGTATAACCATGTATATGCCTGTGATTTTAGTTGTGTTTGATGTTAAGCCTTTGCTTGAAATATAATTTCATGTTTTGCAATGTTGGTGTGACATATGAATAAGCTATAGTTATGCATCTATGTACAAGAGAAGAGAGTACCGCCCTTCATGTTTTATTTGCAGGAGGTAGTTTTGAGCATCTTGTGTAACTGATCATGAATATATCTGAGTACCTTGCCACCCAGTACGCGGGCTTAGATTCTCATGAGTGAATGCTCCCTATTCGGTTTCCTGTACTTTAGAGTTTGTTATACAGGATAGGAGAAAAGTATTTAAATGAAATGGAAATATAGAAAAAGTAAAACTTCCAGTCACGGAAGGCCGTCGATGTGCTAAAGTTCGTGGCAAACGGGTTTTGTAGTCACTTTCCCTGGCTGTGGGTCTTGGAGACATTTGTCACCCATCTTACGCCTCCGCGGGGAGTTTTCTTTTTTACCACAGCCGCACTTAAGACACATCGGAGCCGAGATCGCGCACGGTAACTACCCGAACCATTATGGTCCGTAATCGTGGGTATTATTCGATTTACCATGGCCGGCTAGCGTAGGTGCCGTTGGCCGTGAACTACCCTTGGCTGGCCACACCTTATGTTGGGGCTTAAAGTAGGTTCACGGTTGCCGGCGAGCCGAACGCCGTAATGAGCTGCCATCGGCTATAGTCGGCCTTTATGATGACTTATAATCGGCTCATTACAGTTGGCTTTGAGGGCAGGCGCGAGCAATGAGTTAACCCGCAGCAGAGGGATGCTGGAGCTAAAGAGTCTCATTGGCGAGTGCATAGAATCGTAGCGTACCTGTTAGGCCTTGTCCAGATGAGGCCGTGGTGCGTCTTGAGTGGAGATGCCATAAGATTTTGTTCAACAGAAAAGGATAAAGCTTAACAAGCAGCCAAGATATAAAGGAACAAGTTAAAAAGAGACAAGATTTTTAAAGTGGTTCGGCATGAAAACGCCTACGTCCACTGATTCTCTTTGTTAATTCACTTCATATGGGCAGTACAAGTTAAGAAAAGTATCGACGGAGATGTTGGATGTTCCATGCCCTCTGGAACACCTCTCCGTCCACTATTGACAAAATATAAGCTCCGTTGTGGAGATCTTTATGAATTACATATGGTCCGTCCCAGATGGGGTCCAGTGCCCCGGGGCGCGGAAAGATTCGCCTGAGAACAAGATCTCCTTCTTGTAAGACGCGATGCTTGACTTTGGAGTTGTATAGTGCTGCCACTTTCTGTTTGTGAGCTGCTGCTTTGAGTGCTGCATCGTTTCTCCTTTCCTCAATCAGATCCAAAGACATGAGGAGGAGTTCTTCGTTTTCTTCTGGATTGTAGTGGATCCTACGGTGGGAAGGAACAATAACCTCAACAGGGAGCATTGCCTCCGATCCGTATGCCAAAGAGAAAGGAGTATGTCCCGTTGATGTTCTGAAAGATGTGCGGTAGGCCCAAAGTGCCGTAGGAAGTTCGTCCACCCAAGCGCCTTTTGACTTTTCGAGTTTCTTCTTGATTAGGGTTTTGAGAATTTTGTTGATAGCTTCGACTTGTCCGTTTGCCTGAGGATAAGCTACTGATGAGAAGCTTTTATGAATTCCAGGCTCTTGGCACCAGTCGGCGAATTCTTCGCTGTTAAATTGGAGTCCGTTGTCTGATATGATCTTGAGTGGTACTCCGTACCTGCACAGAATATATTTGATCAAGAAGTTGATAACTTTTGCTGAAGATATTTTATTTAGGGGTTCCGCTTCCACCCATTTGGTGAAATAATCGACTGCCACTATAGCGTATTTGGCCCCGCCCCTGCCCGTTGGCAGTTCGCCAATTAAATCAATTCCCCATACAGCAAAGGGCCATGGACTGGTCATTTGAGTAATCTCATTTGTGGGTAGTCGAGGAATCTTGGCAAATTTCTGACATCCGTCGCATCTCTTGACGAAGTCTAAGGCGTCTTTGTTTAGTGTGGGCCAGTAATATCCATATCGGAGTATCTTCTTCGCCAGAGTCTGCCCTCCAGTGTGATCTCCGAAACTACCTTGATGGATGTTGAATAAGATTTCCTTGGCTTCCCTTCCAACGACGCATCTGAATAAGGGGCTAGAGAAGCCACGCCGATAGAGGATGCCTTCTTGTATTGTGTAGCGGGGAGCTTTCCTCAAAATTCTCCTGACTTCATCACGTTTGTCTGGTAGTGTGCCGTCCTGTAGATATTTCCGGATAGGAGTCATCCAAGTTGCTTCTTCAATTGCAGTTATCAGATTCACTTGTTCAAAACTTGGGGCTAGCTGCCTTGAGATGGCTAGTGCTCCGGAAATGGTGCTATTCATCATACTAGCTTGCTTTGCTAGTTCATCGGCCTCTTGGTTATCTTCTCGAGGAATGTGTTTGATTAGATAATGGTCCAATTGGTCGAGCAGCAGTTTGGTTTTCTTTAGATATGCTGTGAGTCGTTCTCCTCGTGTCTGGAATTCTCCTAGTACTTGGTTTACGATAAGTTGAGAATCACTATGAAGACATAAAGAATTGACTCCAATTTCTAAGGCAAGCTCCAATCCCGCTATTACTGCCTCGTACTCCGCATCGTTGTTAGTGGCCGCGAATTCCAACCTTAATGCATAGTACAGCTTTCTTCCTCTGGGGGTGATTATCACAATACCTGCCCCCGAGCCTTGTTCGTTTGATGCTCCATCTACAAAGAGGTTCCACTTGATGTTTTTTGCTATTTCAAACTGATCCTTACCTTCGTTGGTAGTGAATTCGGCAATGAAATCGGCCAGGGCTTGCCCCTTGATAGCAGTGCGAGGATGGTAGGTGACGTCATACTGACTTAGCTCAATGCACCATTTGAGGAGTCGTCCAGAAGTGTCGGGACGATGGAGCACCTGTCTTAATGGCTGATCGGTTAGAACTCTGATGGAGTGAGATTGGAAGTAGTGTCGTAGTTTTCGTGACGCGATCAATAAACAATATGCCAATTTCTCAAGTTTAGGATATCTGGCTTCTGCCCCTGTAAATCTCTTACTTATAAAGTACACCGGGCGTTGTGTGCGGTCTTCTTCTCTTACCAGGGCAGCGCTTAGAGCATGAGATGATACAGCGAGGTATAGGTATAGCTCTTCGCCTTCGTTTGGAGTTGAGAGTACTGGTGGTTTCTGAAGGTGTTCGATCAGGTTAAGGAAGGCTTTTAAGCATTCATCGGTCCACTCGAACTTTCATTTGTCTTTCTTGAGAGCTTTGAAGAAAGGGACGCACTTGTCAGTTGCTTTGGAAATGAATCTGCTTAGGGCGGCTACCTTTCCGTTTAAGCTCTGCATTTCTTTTCAGGTGGAAGGTATCCTTATTTCTTTTAGAGCCCAGATTTGTTCAGGGTTTGCTTCAATTCCTCTGGAATGGACAATGAACCCTAAGAATTTTCCCGATGACACTCCGAAGGAGCACTTTAGAGGATTCAGCTTCATTCCATATCGGCGAAGTACCTGAAACATCTCGCTCAGGTGGCTTACATGATCGTCGGCTTTCCTGGACTTTACCAACATGTCATCCACATATACTTCTATAGTTCGTCCTATTAATTCCGCGAACATCTTGTTGACGAGGCGCTGATAGGTGGCTCCGGCATTTTTGAGTCCAAAAGGCATGACTTTGTAACAATATAATCCCCGGTCAGTGATGAAGCTAGTGTGGTCTTGATCGGGAGCGTGCATGGGAATCTGGTTGTATTCGGAGTATGCGTCCATAAAAGATAAGAGTTCGTGCCCGGCAGTGCTGTCCACATGTTGATCGATTCGGGGGAGCGGGAAGCAGTCTTTCGGGCAAGCGTCATTTAAGTTGGAGAAATCAATGCATGTTCGCCACTTCCCATTAGCTTTCTTTGCTAGTACCGGGTTAGCTATCCACTCGGGGTAGATGGCTTCTCGTATGAAGTCATTAGCAAGTAGGTTCTTTACTTCCTCGTCGAGGGCTGCTGATCGTTCTGCTCCCTTGCTTCACTTTTTCTGCTTTATCGGTGCCCCGGTGGGATCGATGTTCAGCATGTGGCATGCTATGTCTGGGGAGATTCCTGTCATATCGGCATGTGTCCACGCAAATACATCTAAGTTGTGGCGGAGAAAGTCGACGAGTTGATCCTTCAATTCTGTTTTTAGCTGAGATCCTATTTTTAATAGTCTGTTTGAATCATGTTTGTCTACAGATACGAATTCCATGGCCTCTGCAGGCTCAGCGGTAGCCTCCTCCTCCTTATCCCTGGGTCTAGTTCATTGAAAGGATCGCTGGTGTATCGAAGAGGAGGGGCTTTCTTTAGTTGCTATGCTTCCAAGCTTTTCATGCAGAGAGTAGTCTCTGCATCTTTCCCTTTATTCTTTCTATGGTTATTGCGAAGTTCAGTTACATAGCGATCTCGAGCGGCGTCTTGATCTCCTTCAACTTCTCCTATTCCGTCATCTGTTGGGAATTTCATCTTTAGGCACCACGGGGCTAGGACAATTTGGAAGTCAGACAAGGCTGGTCTTCCCAAGAAGGCGTTGTAGGCCGAGTGGTTTTCTATTAGTACGAACGTTTGTTTTCGTACAACGGAGCGGGGATGACTTCCTATTTCGACGAAGAGGTCAACTTGCCCGAGGGGCATTTTCGCATCTCCAGCGAAACCGTGCAGGGGTTTGTTGCAGGGAGACACATCCTTCATTGACAGCTTCATTTTGTCGAAAGCATGCTTGAACAGGATATTTACGGAGCTTCCTGTGTCTATTAGAATTCGGAAAACTTTAGCTGGACCGAACCAGGAAGAGATGACCATGGGATCCATATGCGGATACTGTCTTCCTTCTAAATCACGCTTACTGAACACGATGTCCTCACTCTCTTTCCGTTTCGGGTGGCGTTCTTCCATAATGGAGTTAACATAGCCTTCAGCATTTCTAAGTGACTTGCCGTATCTTTCCATCTCTGCCCAGCTTCTGTCGGCGATGTGTGGTCCTCCCGAGATGGTATGGACCACTATCTTCTCTTGACTAGAGCCACTGGTGTTGCGATTCCCTCCGCTTACTTCTGGGAGGGGTCGCTTTGAGCTCTCATTGGCAGGAGTTGGAGTCCTGTTCTGACCTTTCACATAGCGTTCCCGCCTTCTTCTCCTGATGTGTTCTTCGATCAAGTCCCGGAGATGGTGGCATTCATTGGTGTCATGTCCGTGGGATTCGTGGAAGTGGCAGAACTTTCCAGACTTGAGGGCGTTATCAGATTCTTTCTTGTGCGGGGGGCGCTTGTATCCAAGTTCGCCCTGAGTGGCTAGATAGATGTTTTCGATGGTTTCATTCAAAGGAGTGTAGGAGTCAAATCTCGGTCCTGGTCGATATTGGCGTTTTTCAACCTTCTTGCCCCTAGCATTGTCTCTAGATTCATTTTTTCGAATGTCCTTGGTTGCAGCGGGAATCTTGTCCGAAGTTGTCTTACCTTGTTGTCCTGACTGCCTCTCAGTGGCGGCGTCTTCAAGTCTCATATACTTTCCAGCTTCATGGAAGAAATCAGGTAAAGTAGCTGGTTTTTCCTTAGTTAGTCTTCTTGCGAACTTGGTATCTGGATGTACACCACTACAGAGGGCCATTAGGGTGAGTTTCTCATCGGCATCTTGGACTGCGGCCGCTGCGGCGTTGAACCGAGTTAGATATTGTTGCAGTGTCTCTCCGGATTTCTGTTTAACATTGGATAGAGAATAAGCATCCTTGGGTTGTTCTACATGGATGCGGAACTGGCTAATGAACCTTTCTTTCAACATCTCCCATGAGCTGATAGATCCTTGGGGTAGATGGCAGAACCAGGAGGTAGCTAGATCTGCTAGGAATAGAGGAAAGCATTTACACAGCACCCCTTCTGTTGCTCCGCTCATGAGCATATGCTGGGTGTATCTTTGTAAGTGTACGATGGGGTCGGAAGTTCCCTTGTAAGGTTCCATGGTTGGCATTTTCCTTTCCCGGGGGGTGATGGCAGTTTCGATATTGCGGGTAAAGGGGCTGGTGACCCTAGCGCCTATTCCTCGGTCCCTTTGCTCCCGTTGGACGCATTCTCTGAATAGTCGTGCCATTCTTTCATCAGAATTTGGAGCGGATAGAAATGAACTTGGTTCTTCCCTGCGAGATCGGTCTCGTCCAGATGACCTGTAGGGATGGTATAGTCTATCACTTCTGACGTGATCCAGTGGTTGTCTCTGGTTGCTCGGATGCATGCTAGGACCAGCTACAGTTGCCCCCTGCCTTGATCTTCCCCTGCGGGGTTCTGTTTCGAGCATTTCCATGGGGTCAACTTTGGGCTGGGTTCTAGCTCGGCTCCGTTTAGCGGGGTTTCTATGATTAGGTGGCATGACTGGCTCAGCCACATCCGACCCTCACCTGGCGCCTCCCCCACTGGGTTCGGTTCCAAGTGCTTCATCGAGTCGGAGTTCGGGCTGAGTCCGGGCACGGCCCCTATCATTGTTGTTCCTGTTGATGGCTTCCTCGAAGAGGGAAGACCTTTGCTGTCTCCGAGATCCTCCAGATTGAGATTCATCCCATGATTCAGTGTTGCGGTTGGATTCTTCGACATCCCTCAAGCGTGACATAAGTTGGTTCACCAAAGCTTCTTGTTGGGATGCGAAGCGGTTAGTCACTTCCACCACAACTCTGTCTTGGTCTGCTCTAGTGATTACTGCCGGTTGTTCCACGGCAGGGGCTGTTGGAATTGCCTGGTCTACATGTGGCACTGCTGCTGTAGTGGGATGGTTCTCTTGATCTGGATCTACTGGATTTGGAGCGCTGCTAGTTGCGGCGTTCTTTCCCTTGTTGGCGTCTTTTCTTGGCCTGGAAGTCATGTTTCCTAGGCAATGAAAGGTGCTATTGGGAAAGAAGGTTGAATGAGGGAAGCTGAAGCTTCGAGTTCGAAGTTCTCAGTGAAAGCACCAAAAATGTTTGCACAAAAAATGGGCAAACACCTCCAAGTCGTGTGACTTAGTTGATTTTATGTGATTCTTAATGATTTAGATGAGTTATGTAAATATGAAAAAGGCAGGGGCTGAAATGTAAAAGACACGCAGATTTATAGTGGTTCGGCCAGAACGTGCCTACATCCACTTTATATGTTATTATCTTCTTTTTTCAGATTACAAGTACAATGCTTGGTGTACAAGTGTATGAAAGCAGTTTGAAAGTTCCTTCCGTGCTTGAGCTCTCAAACTTGTCTGCCATTGTTGTACCCCTGCCCCTCTATTTATAGAGTGAGGCTGGGGGCAGGGGTCCCGAATGTATATAACTGCTGGTGGGCCCGGGATGAAGCAATCTGGTCTGGTAGTTATCTGGTTCGGCGAGGCCTCATTCGGCAAGGAGCTTGGACCGGTGGTAGGAGTGGTCCGGTGGTAGGTGTGTATTCGGTAGTGAGGTGGTTCGGTAGGTGGGTAGGCGAAGCTTGGTTCGGTGCTTGTTTGGACCGGTTGGGGAGAAGAGGCTATGGTCCGGTGGCATGTTGGTTCGGTGGTATGTTGAGGAAAGTTTGGTTCGGTAGTGGTCTCTGGACCGGTTGTTTGGTGGAGGACCGGATGAGGTTTGACCGGATGAGAATGTCGGATGAGCTTATGCTGAGTGGGAATGCCGGATTGACTTCCATGCTTGTATCGAGCCATGTGTTTGCCGAATGATGTGGTTGCGAACCCGGGTGAAACTGTGATTCCTTGGTCTCGAGATCTTCTGGGTGAGAATTCGCCCAACACGTGCATGGATTTGAAACGGAACTGTACCATGGTGCACCACTCTCCAGCGATGGAATGTCAAAGACGGGCCACAATAATCCCGTTTTACCGTAAAAATCCACGTGTCGAAAAAACGAAGGGTAAAAAACTTACGAGACCCGATTGAGATTCGGGTTGTCCTTTTTGGGCATTAATCTATCCGTTGACGTTAGAAAGCTGTCGAAGCCGTAAAACTCATCGAGGCCTTCGTTTTGACAGGTTATGGCTCCCGTAACTATAAACGGGCCAGAAGTTATGGCCGCCCGAATAATCGATTTCTACAGGGTGCAACATCCACGGTGCAAGGTGCAACATCCGTCCAAAATTGCGAAACAGTGCCGTACGACTTTTAGAAATGCGTGCATGGATTTGAAACGGAACAGTACCATGGTGCACCACTCTCTTGCGATGGAAAGTCGAAGACGGGCCACGGTAATCCCGTTTTACCGTAAAAATCCACATGTCGAAAAAACGAATGGTAAAAAACTTACGATACCCGATTGAGATTAGGGTTGTCCTTTTTGGGCATTAATCAATCCGTTGACGGCTGAAAGCTGTCAAAGCCGTAGAACTCATCGAGGCCTTCGTTTTGAAAGGTTATGGCTCCCGTAACTCTAAACGAGCCAGAAGTTATGGCCGTCCGAATAATCGATATCTACAGAGTGCAACATCCACGGTGCAAGGTGCAACATCCGTCGGAAATGGCGAAACAGTGTCGTACGACTTTTAAAAATGCGTGCATAGATTTGAGACGGAACAGTACCATGGTGCACCACTCTCCAGCGATGGGAAGTCGAAGACGGGCCACGGTAATCATGTTTTACCGTAAAAATCCACGTGTCGAAAAAACAAAGGGTAAAAAACATACGAGACCCGATTGAGATTCGGGTTGTCCTTTTTGGGCATTAATCTATCCGTTGACGGCTGAAAGCTGTCAAAGCCGTAGAACTCATCGAGGCCTTCGTTTTGACAGATTATGGCTCCCGTAACTCTAAACGAGCCAGAAGTTATGGCCGTCCGAATAATCGATATCCACAGGGTGCAACATCCACGGTGCAAGGTGCAACATCCGTCCGAAATGGCGAAACAGTGTCGTATGACTTTTAGAAATGCGTGCATGAATTTGAAATGGAACAGTAACATGGTGCACCACTCTCCAGCGATGGGAAGTCGAAGACGGGCCACGGTAATCCCGTTTTACCGTAAAAATCCACGTGTCGAAAAAATGAAGGGTAAAAATTTACGAGACCCGATTGAGATTCGGGTTGTCCTTTTTGGGCATTAATCTATTCGTTGAAGGCAGAAAGCTGTCAAATCCGTAGAACTCATCGAGGCCTTCGTTTTGACAGGTTATGGCTCCCGTAACTCTAAACGAGCCAGAAGTTATGGCCGTCCGAATAATCAATATCTACAGGGTGCAACATCCACGGTGCAAGGTGCAACATCCGTCCGAAATGGCGAAACATTGCCGTACGACTTTTAGAAATGCGTGCATGGATTTGAAACGGAACAGTACCATGGTGCACCACTCTCCAGCGATGGGAAGTCGAAGATGGGACACGGTAATCCCGTTTTACCGTAAAAATCCACGTGTCGAAAAAACGAAGGGTAAAAAACTTACGAGACCTGATTGAGATTCGGGTTGTCCTTTTTGGGCATTAATCTATCCGTTGACGGCTGAAAGCTGTCAAAGCCATTGAACTCATCGAGGCCTTCGTTTTGATAGGTTATGGCTCCCGTAACTCTAAACGAGCCAGAAGTTATGGCCGTCCGAATAATCGATATCCACAGGGTGCAACATCCACGGTGCAAGGTGCAACATCCGTCCGAAATGGCAAAACAGTGCCTTACGACTTTTAGAAATGCATGCATGGATTTGAAACGGAACAGTACCATGGTGCACCGCTCTCCAGCGATGGGAAGTCGAAGACGGGCCACGGTAATCCCGTTTTACCGTAAAAATCCACGTGTCGAAAAAACGAAGGGTAGAAAACTTACGAGACCCAATTGAGATTCGGGTTGTCCTTTTTGGGCATTAATCTATCCGTTGACGGCAGAAAGCTGTCAAAGCCGTATAACTCATCGAGGCCTTCGTTTTGACAGATTATGGCTCCCGTAACTATAAACGAGCCAGAAGTTATGGTCGTCCGAATAATCGGTATCTATAGGGTGCAACATCCACGGTGCAAGGTGCAACATCCGTCCGAAATGGCAAAACAGTGCCTTACGACTTTTAGAAATGCGTGCATGGATTTGAAACGGAACAGTACCATGGTGCACCACTCTCCAGCGATGGGAAGTCGAAGACGGGCCACGGTAATCCCGTTTTACCGTAAAAATCCACGTGTCGAAAAAACGAAGGGTAAAAAACTTACGAGACCCGATTGAGATTCGGGTTGTGCTTTTTGGGCATTAATCTATCCGTTGACGGCTGAAAGCTATCAAAGCCATTGAACTCATCGAGGCCTTCGTTTTGACAGGTTATGACTCCCGTAACTCTAAACGAGCAAGAAGTTGTGGCCGTCCGAATAATCGATATCCACAGGGTGCAACATCCATGTGCAAGGTGCAACATCCGTCCGAAATGGCGAAACAGTGCCGTACGACCTTTAGAAATGCGTGCATGGATTTGAAACGGAAGAGTACCATGGCGCACCACTCTCCAGCGATGGGAAGTCGAAGACGGGGCAGGGTAATCCCGTTTTACCGTAAAAATCCACGTGTCGAAAAAACGAAGGGTAAAAAACTTACGAGACCCGATTGTGATTCGGGTTGTCCTTTTTAGGCATTAATCTATCCGTTGGAGGCAGAAAGCTGTCAAAGCCGTAGAACTCATCGAGGCCTTCGTTTTGACAGGTTGTGGCTCCCGTAACTCTAAATGAGCCAGAAGTTATGGCCGTCCGAATAATCGATACCTACAGGGTGCAACATCCACGGTGCAAGGTGCAACATCCGTCCGAAATGGAGAAACAGTGTCGTACGACCTTTAGAAATGCGTGCATGGATTCGAAACGGAACAGTACCATGGTGCACCACTCTTCAGCGATTGGAAGTCGAAGACGGGCCACGGTAATCCCGTTTTACCGTAAAAATCCACGTGTCGAAAAAAGAAGGGTAAAAAACTTACGAGACCCGATTGAGATTCGGGTTGTCCTTTTTGGGCATTAGTCTATCCGTTGACGGCTGAAAGCTGTCAAAGCCGTAGAACTCATCGAGGCCTTCGTGTTGACAGGTTATGGCTCCCGTAACTCTAAACGAGCCAGAAGTTATGGCCGTCCGAATAATCGATATCCACAGGGTGCAACATCCACGGTGCAAGGTGCAACAACCGTCCGAAATGGCGAAACAGTGCCGTACGACTTTAAAAATGCGTGCATGGATTTGAAACGGAACAGTACCATGGTGCACCACTCTCCAGCGATGGGAAGTCGAAGACGGGCCACGGTAATCCCGTTTTACCGTAAAAATCCACGTGTCGAAAAAACGAAGGGTAAAAAACTTACGAGACCCGATTGAGATTCGGGTTGTCCTTTTTGGTCACTAATCTATCCACTGACGGCTAAAAGCCGTCAAAGCCGTAAAACTCATCGAGGCCTTCGTTTTGACAGGTTTTGGCCCCCGTAACTCTAAACGAGCTAGAAGTTGTGGCCGTCCGAATAATCGATATCTACAGGGTGCAACATCCACGGTGCAAGGTGCAACATCCGTCCGAAATGGCGAAACAGTGTCGTACAACCTTTAGAAATTCGTGCATGGATTTGAAATGGAACAGTACCATGGTTCACCACTCTCCAGCGATAGGAAGTCGAAGACGGGCCATGGTAATCCCGTTTTACCGTAAAAATCAACGTGTCGAAAAAACGAAGGGTAAAAAACTTACGAGACCCGATTGAGATTCGGGTTGTCCTTTTTGGGCATTAATCTATCCGTTGACGGCTTAAAGCAGTCAAAGCCATAGAACTCATTGAGGCCTTCGTTTTGACAGGTTATGGCTCCCGTAACTCTAAACGAGCCGGAAGTTATGGCCGTCCGAATAATCGATATCTACAGGGTGCAACATCCACGGTGCAAGGTGCAACATCCGTCCGAAATGGCGAAACAGTGCCGTATGACTTTTAGAAATGCGTGCATGGATTTGAAACGGAACAGTACCATGGTGCACCACTCTCCAGCGATGGGAAGTCGAAGACGGGCCACGGTAATTCCGTTTTACCGTAAAAATCCACGTGTCGAAAAAACGAAGGGTAAAAAACTTACGAGACACGATTGAGAATCCGGTAGTCCTTTTTGGCATTAATCTATCCGTTGATGGCAGAAAGCTGTCAAAGCCGTAGAACTCATCGAGACCTTCGTTTTGACAGGTTATGGCTCCCGTAACTCTAAACGAGCCAGAAGTTATGGCCGTCCGAATAATCGATATCTACAGGGTGCAAAATCCACGGTGCAAGGTGCAACATCCGTCCGAAATGGCGAAGCAGTGTCGTACGACTTTTAGAAATGCGTGCATGGATTTGAAACAGAACAGTACCATGGTGCACCACTCTCCAGCGATGGGAAGTCGAAGTCGGGCCACGGTAATCCCGTTTTACCGTAAAAATCCACGTGTCGAAAAAACGAAGGGTAAAAAACTTACGAGACCCGATTGAGATTCGGGTCGTCCTTTTTGGGCATTAATCTATCCGTTGACGGCAGAAAGCTGACAAAGCCGTAGAATTCATTGAGGCCTTCGTTTTGACAGGTTATGGCTCCCATAACTCTAAACGAGCCAGAAGTTATGGCCGTCCGAATAATCGATATCTACAGGGTGCAACATCCACGGTGTAAGGTGCAACATCCGTCCGAAATGGCAAAACAGTGCCTTACGACTTTTAGAAATGCGTGCATGGATTTGAAACGGAACAGTACCATGGTGCACCACTCTCCAGCGATGGGAAGTCGAAGACGGGCCACGGTAATACGGTTTTACCGTAGAAATACACGTGTCCAAAAAACGAAGGGTAAAAAACTTACGAGACCCGATTGAGATTCGGGTTGTCCTTTTTGGGCATTAACCTATCCGTTGACAGCAGAAAGCTGTCAAAGCCGTAGAACTCATCGAGGCCTTCGTAGTGACAGGTTATGGCTCCCGTAACTCTAAACGAGCCAGAAGTTACGGCCATCCGAATAATCGATATCTACAGGGTGCAACATCCACGGTGCAAGGTGCAACATCCGTCCGAAATGGTGAAACAGTGCCGTACGACTTTTAGAAATGCGTGCATGGATTTGAAACGGAACAGTACCATGGTGCACCACACTCCAGCGATGGGAAGTCAAAGACGGGCCACGGTAATCCCGTTTTACCGTAAAAATCCACGTGTCGAAAAAACGAAGGGTAAAAAACTTACGAGACCCGATTGAGATTCGGGTTGTCCTTTTTGGGCATTAATCTATCCGTTGACGGCTGAAAGCTGTCAAAGCCATAGAACTTATCGAGGCCTTCGTTTTGACAGGTTATGGCTCCCGTAACTCTAAACGAGCCAGAAGTTATGGCCGTCCGAATAATCGATATCCACAGGGTGCAACATCCACGGTGCAAGGTGCAACATCCGTCTAAAATGGAGAAACAGTGCTGTACGACCTTTAGAAATGCGTGCATGGATTTCAAACGGAACAGTACCATGGTGCACCACTCTTCAGCGATGGGAAGACGAAGTCGGGCCACGGTAATCCCGTTTTACCGTAAAAATCCACGTGTCGAAAAAACGAAGGGTAAAAAACTTACGAGACCCGATTGAGATTCGGGTTGTCCTTTTTGAGCATTAATCTATCCGTTGACGGCTGAAAGCTGTCAAAGCCGTAGAAATCATCGAGGCCTTCGTTTTGACAGGTTATGGCTCCCGCAACTATAAACGAGCCAGAAGTTATGGCCGTCCGAATAATCGATATTTACAGGGTGCAACATCCACGGTGCAAGGTGCAACATCCGTCCGCAATGGTGAAACAGTGCCGTACGACTTTTAGAAATGCGTGCATGGATTTGAAACGGAACAGTACCATGGTGCACCACTCTCCAGCGATGGAAAATCGAAGACGGGCCACGGTAATCCGGTTTTACCGTAAAAATACACGTGTCCAAAAAACGAAGGGTAAAAAACTTACGAGACCCGATTGAGATTCGGGTTGTCCTTTTTGGGCATTAATCTATCCGTTGACAGCAGAAAGCTGTCAAAGCCGTAGAACTCATCGAGGCCTTCGTAGTGACAGGTTATGGCTCCCGTAACTCTAAACGAGCCAGAAGTTATGGCCATCCGAATAATCGATATCTATAGGGTGCAACATCCACGGTGCAAGGTGCAACATCCGTCCGAAATGGTGAAACAGTGCCGTACGACTTTTAGAAATGCGTGCATGGATTTGAAACGGAACAGTACCATGGTGCACCACTCTCCAGTGATGGGAAGTCGAAGACGGGCCACGGTAATCCCGTTTTACCGTAAAAATCCACGTGTCGAAAAAACGAAGGGTAAAAAACTTACGAGACCCAAGTGAGATTCGGGTTGTCCTTTTTGAGCATTAATCTATCCGTTGACGGCTGAAAGCTGTCAAAGCCGTAGAAATCATCGAGGCCTTCGTTTTGACAGGTTATGGCTCCCGTAACTATAAACGAGCCAGAAGTTATGGTCGTCCGAATAATCGATATTTACAGGGTGCAACATCCACGGTGCAAGGTGCAACATCCGTCCGAAATGGCGAAACAGTGCCGTACGACCTTTAGAAATGCGTGCATGGATTTGAAACGGAACAGTACCATGGTGCACCACTCTCAAGCGATGGGAAGTCGAAGACGGGCCACGGTAATCCCGTTTTACCGTAAAAATCCACGTGTCGAAAAAACGAAGGGTAAAAAACTTACGAGACCCGATTGAGATTCGGGTTGTCCTTTTTGGGCATTAATCTATCCGTTGACGGCTGAAAGCTGTCAAAGACGTAGAACTCATCGATGCCTTCGTTTTGACAGGTTATGGCTTCCGTAACTCTAAACGAGCCAGAAGTTATGGCCGTCCGAATAATCGATATCCACAGGGTGCAACATCCACGGTGCAAGGTGCAACATCCGTCCGAAATGGCGAAATAGTGCCGTACGACCTTTAGAAATGCGTGCATGGATTTGAAACGGAACAGTACCATGGTGCACTACTCTCCAGCGATGGTAAATCGAAGACCAGCCACCGTAATCCCGTTTTACCATAAAAATCCACGTGTCGAAAAAACGAAGGGTAAAAAACTTACGAGACCCGATTGAGATTCGGGTTGTCCTTTTTGGGCATTAATCTATCCGTTGACGGCTAAAAGCTGTCAAAGCCGTAGAACTCATCGAGGCCTTCGTTTTGACGGGTTATGGATCCCGTAACTCTAAACGAGCTAGAAGTTATGGCCGTCCGAATAATCGATATCTACTGGGTGCAACATCCACGGTGCAAGGTGCAACATCCGTCCGAAATGGCGAAACAGTGCCGTACGACCTTTAGAAATTCGTGCATGGATTTGAAACGGAACAGTACCATGGTGCACCACTCTCCAGCGATGGTAAATCGAAGACCAGCCACCGTAATCCCGTTTTACCATAAAAATCCACGTGTCGAAAAACCGAAGGGTAAAAAACTTTCGAGACCCGATTGAGATTCGGGTTGTCCTTTTTGGGCATTAATCTATCCGTTGACGGCTGAAAGTGGTCAAAGGCGTAGAACTCATCGAGGCCTTCGTTTTGACAGGTTATGGCTCCCGTAACTCTAAACGAGCCAGAAGTTATGGCCGTCCGAATAATCGATATCTACAGGGTGCAACATCCACGGTGCAAGGTGCAACATCCGTCCGAAATGGCGAAACAGTGCCGTACGACCTTTAGAAATTCGTGCATGGATTTGAAATGGAATATTACCATGGTGCACCACTCTCCAGCGATAAGAAGTCGAAGACGGGCCACGGTAATCCTGTTTTACCGTAAAAATCCACGTGTCGAAAAAACGAAGGGTAAAAAACTTGCGAGACCCGATTGAGATTCGGGTCGTCCTTTTTGGGCATTAATCTATCCGTTGACGGCAGAAAGCTGTCAAAGCCGTAGAACTCATCGAGGCCTTCGTTTTGACAGGTTATGGCTCCCGTAATTCTAAACGAGCCACAAGTTATGGCCGTCCGAATATTCGATATCTACAGGGTGCAACATCCACGGTGTAAGGTGCAACATCCGTCCGAAATGGCAAAACAGTGCCTTACGACTTTTAAAAATGCGTGCATGGATTTGAAACGGAACAGTACCATGGTGCACCACTCTCCAGCGATGGGAAGTCGAAGACGGGCCACGGTAATCCGGTTTTACCGTAAAAATACACGTGTCGAAAAAACAAAAGGGTAAAAAACTTACGAGACCCGATTGAGATTCAGGTTGTCCTTTTTGGGCATTAATCTATCCGTTGACAGCAGAAAGCTGTCAAAGCCGTAGAACTCATCGAGGCCTTCGTTGTGACAGGTTATGGCTCCGGTAACTCTAAACGAGCCAAAAGTTATGGCCGTCCGAATAATCGATATCTACAGCGTGCAACATCCACGGTGCAAGGTGCAACATCCGTCCGAAATGGCGAAACAGTGCCGTACGACTTTTAGAAATGCGTGCATGGATTTGAAACGGAACAGTACCATGGTGCACCACTCTTCAGCGATGGTAAGTCGAAGACGGGCCACGGTAATCCCGTTTTACCGTAAAAATCCACGTGTCGAAAAAACGAAGGGTAAAAAACTTACGAGACCCAATTGAGATTCGGGTTGTCCTTTTTGAGCATCAATCTATCCCTTGACGGCTGAAAGCTGTCAAAGCCGTAGAAATCATCGTGGCCTTCGTATTGACAGGTTATGGCTCCCGTAACTATAAACGAGCCAGAAATTATGGCCGTCCGAATAATCGATATTTACAGGGTGCAACATCCACGGAGCAAGGCGCAACATCCGTCCGAAATGGCGAAACAGTGCCGTACGACCTTTAGAAATGCGTGAATGGATTTGAAATGAAACAGTACCATGGCGCACCACTCTCCAGCGATGGTAAATCGAAGACCAGCCACCGTAATCCCGTTTTACCATAAAAATCCACGTGTCGAAAAAACGAAGGGTAAAAAACTTACGAGACCCGATTGAGATTCGGGTTGTCCTTTTTGGGCATTAATCTATCCGTTGACGGCTGAAAGCTGTCAAAGACGTAGAACTCATCGATGCCTTCGTTTTGACAGGTTATGGCTCCCGTAACTATAAACGAGCCAGAAGTTATGGCCGTCCGAATAATCAATATCCACAGGGTGCAACATCCACGGTGCAAGGTGCAACATCCGTCCGAAATGGCGAAATAGTGCCGTATGACCTTTAGAAATGCGTGCATGGATTTGAAACGGAACAGTACCATGGTGCACTACTCTCCAGCGATGGTAAATCGAAGACCAGCCACCGTAATCCCGTTTTACCGTAAAAATCCACGTGTCGAAAAAACGAAGGGTAAAAAACTAACGAGACCCGATTGAGATTCGGGTTGTCCTTTTTGGGCATTAATCTATCCGTTGACGGCTGAAAGCTGTCAAAGCCGTAGAACTCATCGAGGCCTTCGTTTTCATAGGTTATGGATCCCGTAACTCTAAACGAGCCAGAAGTTATGGCCGTCCGAATAATCGATATCTACTGGGTGCAACTTCCACGGTGCAAGGTGCAACATCCGTCCGAAATGGCGAAACAGTGCCGCACGACCTTTAGAAATTCTTGCATGGATTTGAAATGGAACAGTACCATGGTGCACCACTCTCCAGCGATGGAAAGTCGAGGACGGGCCACGGTAATCCCGTTTTACCGTAAAAATCCACGTGTCGAAAAAACGAAGGGTAGAAAACTTACGAGACCCGATTGATATTCGGGTTGTCCTTTTTGGGCATTAATCTATCCGTTGACGGCTAAAAGCTGTCAGAGCCGTAGAACTCATCGAGGCCTTCTTTTTGACAGGTTATGGCTCCCGTAACTCTAAACGAGACAGAAGTTATGGCCGTCCGAATAATCGATATCTACAGGGTGCAACATTCATGGTCCAAGGTGCAACATCTGTCTGAAATGGCGAAACAGTGCCGTACAACCTTTAGAAATGCGTGCATGGATTTGAAACGGAACAGTACCATGGTGCACCACTCTCCAGCGATGTGAAGTCGAAGACGGGCCACGGTAATCCCGTTTTACCGTAAAAATCCACGTGTCGAAAAAAGAAGGGTAAAAAACTTACGAGACCCGATTGAGATTCGGGTTGTCCTTTTTGGGCATTAGTCTATCCGTTGACGGCTGAAAGCTGTCAAAGCCGTAGAACTCATCGAGGCCTTCGTGTTGACAGGTTATGGCTCCCGTAACTCTAAACGAGCCAGAAGTTATGGCCGTCCGAATAATCGATATCCACAGGGTGCAACATCCACGGTGCAAGGTGCAACAACCGTCCGAAATGGCGAAACAGTGCCGTACGACTTTAAAAATGCGTGCATGGATTTGAAACGGAACAGTACCATGGTGCACCACTCTCCAGCGATGGGAAGTCGAAGACGGGCCACGGTAATCCCGTTTTACCGTAAAAATCCACGTGTCGAAAAAACGAAGGGTAAAAAACTTACGAGACCCGATTGAGATTCGGGTTGTCCTTTTTGGTCACTAATCTATCCACTGACGGCTAAAAGCCGTCAAAGCCGTAAAACTCATCGAGGCCTTCGTTTTGACAGGTTTTGGCCCCCGTAACTCTAAACGAGCTAGAAGTTGTGGCCGTCCGAATAATCGATATCTACAGGGTGCAACATCCACGGTGCAAGGTGCAACATCCGTCCGAAATGGCGAAACAGTGTCGTACAACCTTTAGAAATTCGTGCATGGATTTGAAACGAAACAGTACCATGGTGCACCACTCTCCAGCGATGGTAAATCGAAGACCAGCCACCGTAATCCCGTTTTACCATAAAAATCCACGTGTCGAAAAAACGAAGGGTAAAAAACTTACGAGACCCGATTGAGATTCGGGTTGTCCTTTTTGGGTATTAATCTATCCGTTGACGGCTGAAAGCTGTCAAAGACGTAGAACTCATCGATGCCTTTGTTTTGACAGGTTATGGCTCCCGTAACTCTAAACGAGCCAGAAGTTATGGCCGTCCGAATAATCGATATCCACAGGGTGCAACATCCACGGTGCAAGGTGCAACATCCGTCCGAAATGGCGAAACAAAGCCGTACGATTTTTAGAAATGCGTGCATGGATTTGAAACGGAACTGTACCATGGTGCACCACTCTTCAGCGATGGGAAGTCGAAGACGGGCCACGGTAAGCCCGTTTTACCGTAAAAATCCACGTGTTGAAAAAACGAAGGGTAAAAAACTTACGAGACCCGATTGAGATTCGGGTTGTCCTTTTTGGGCATTAATCTATCTGTTAACGGTTGAACGCTGTCAAAGCCGTAGAACTCATCGAGGCCTTCGTTTTGACAGGTTATGGCTCCCGTAACTCTAAACGAGCCAGAAGTTATGGCCGTCCGAATAATCGATATCCACAGGGTGCAACATCCACGGTGCAAGGTGCAACATCCGTCCGAAATGGCGAAACAGTACCGTAAGACCTTTAGAAATTCGTTCATGGATTTGAAATGGAACGGTACCATGGTGCACCACTCTCCAGCGATGGGAAGTCGAAGACGGGCCACGGTAATCCCGTTTTACCGTAAAAATCCACGTGTCGAAAAAACGAAGGGTAAAAAAGTTACGAGACCCGATTGAGATTCGGGTTGTCCTTTTTGGGCATTAATCTATCCGTTGACGGCTGAAAGCTGTCAAAGCCGTAGAACTCATCAAGGCCTTCGTTTTGACAGGTTATGGCTCCCGTAACTCTAAACGAGCCAGAAGTTATGGCCGTTCGAATAATCGATATTCACAAGGTGCAACATCCACGGTGCAAGGTGCAACATCCGTCCAAAATGGCGAAACAGTACCGTATGACCTTTAGAAATTCGTTCATGGATTTGAAACGGAACAGTACCATGGTGCACCACTCTCCAGCGATGGGAAGTCGAAGACGGGCCAAGGTAATCCCGTTTTACCGTAAAAATCCACGTGTCGAAAAAACGAAGGGTAAAAAACTTGCGAGACCCGATTGAGATTCGGGTTGTCCTTTTTGGGCATTAATCTATCCGTTGACGGCTGAAAGCTGTCAAAACCGTAGAACTCATCGAGGCCTTCGTTTTGACAGGTTATGGCTCCCGTAATTCTAAACGAGCCAGAAGTTATGGCCGTCCGAATAATCGATATCTACAGGGTGCAACATCCACGGTGTAAGGTGCAACATCCGTCCGAAATGGCGAAACAATGCCGTACGGCTTTTAGAAATGCGTGCATGGATTTGAAACGGAACAGTACCATGGTGCACCACTCTCCAGCGATGGGAAGTCGAAGACGGGCCATGGTAATCCCGTTTTACCATAAAAATCCACATGTCGAAAAAACGAAGGGTAGAAAACTTACGAGACCTGATTGAGATTCTGGTTGTCCTTTTTGGGCATTAATCTATCCGTTGACGGCTGAAAGCTGTCAAAGCCGTAGAACTCATCGAGGCCTTCGTTTTGACAGGTTATGGCTACCGTAACTCTAAACGAACCAGAAGTTATGGCCGTCCGAATAATCTATCTGTTGACGGCTGAAAGCTGTCAAAGACGTAGAACTCATCGATGCCTTCGTTTTGACAGGTTATGGCTCCCGTAACTCTAAACGAGCCAGAAGTTATGGCCGTCCGAATAATCGATATCCACAGGGTGCAACATCCACGGTGCAAGGTGCAACATCCGTCCGAATTGGCGAAACAGTGCCGTACGACCTTTAGAAATGCGTGCATGGATTTGAAACGGAACAGTACCATGGTGCACTACTCTTCAGCGATGGTAAATCGAAGACCAGCCACTGTAATCCCGTTTTACCGTAAAAATCCACGTGTCGAAAAAACGAAGGGTAAAAAACTTACGAGACCCGATTGAGATTCGGGTTGTCCTTTTTGGGCATTAATATATCCGTTGACGGCTGAAAGCTGTCAAAGCCGTAGAACTCATCGAGGCCTTCGTTTTGACAGGTTATAGATCCCGTAACTCTAAACGAGCCAGAAGTTATGGCCGTCCGAATAATCGATATCTACGGGGTGCAACATTCATGGTGCAAGGTGCAACATCCGTCCGAAATGGCGAAACAGTGCCGTACGACCTTTAGAAATTCCTGCATGGATTTGAAACGGAACAGTACCATGGTGCATCACTCTCCAGCGATGGTAAATCGAAGACCAGCCACCGTAATCCCGTTTTACCGTAAAAATCCACATGTCGAAAAAACGAAGGGTAAAAAACTTACGAGACCCGATTGAGATTCGGGTTGTCCTTTTTGGGCATTAATCTATCTGTTGACGGCTGAAAGCTGTCAAAGTCGTAGAACTCATAGAGGCCTTCGTTTTGACAGGTTATGGCTCCCGTAACTGTAAACGAGCTAGAAGTTATAGCCGTCTGAATAATCGATATCTACAGGGTGCAACATCCACGGTGCAAGGTGCAACAACCGTCCGAAATGGCAAAACAGTGCCGTATGACTTTTAGAAATGCATCCATGGATTTGAAACGGAACAGTACCATGGTGCACCACTTTCCAGCGATGCGAAGTCGAAGACGGGCCACGGTAATCCCTTTTTACCGTAAAAATCCACGTGTCGAAAAAACGAAGGGTAAAAAACTTACGAGACCCGATTGTGATTCGTGTTGTCCTTTTTGGGCAGTAATCTATCCGTTGACGGATGAAAGCTATCAAAGACGTAGAACTCATCGATGCCTTCGTTTTGACAGGTTATGGCTCCTGTAACTCTAAACGAGCCAGAAGTTATGGCCGTCCGAATAATCGATATCCACAGGGTGCAACATCCACGGTGCAAGGTGCAACATCCGTCCGAAATGGCGAAACAGTGCCGTACGACCTTTAGAAAATGGTTCATGGATTTGGAACGGAACAGTACCATGGTGCACCACTCTCCAGCGATGGGAAGTCGAAGACGGGCCACGGTAATCCCGTTTTACCGTAAAAATCCACGTGTCGAAAAATCGTAGGGTAAAAAACTTACGAGACCCGATTGAGATTCGGGTTGTCCTTTTTGGGCATTAATCTATCCGTTGACGGCTGAAAGCTGTCAAAGCCATTGAACTCATCGAGACCTTCGTTTTGACAGTTTATGGCTCCCGTAACTCTAAACGAGCCAGAAGTTATGGCCGTCCGAATAATCGATATCCACAGGGTGCAACATCCACGGTGCAAGGGGCAACATCCGTCCGAAATGGCGAAACAGTACCGTACAACCTTTAGAAATTCGTGCATGGATTTGAAACGGAATAGTACCTTGGTGTACCACTCTCCAGCGATGGGAAGTCGAAGACGGGCCACGGTAATCCCGTTTTACCGTAAAAATCCACGTGTCGAAAAAACGAAGGGCAAAAAACTTACGGGACCCGATTGAGATTCGGGTTGTCCTTTTTGGGCATTAATCTATCCGTTGATGGCTAAAAACTTTCAAAGTCGTAGAACTCATCGAGGCCTTCGTTTTGACAGGTTATGGCTCCCGTAACTCTAAACGAGCTAGAAGTTATGGCCGTCCGAATAATCGATATCCACAGGGTGCAACATCCACGGTGCAAGGTGCAACATCCGTCCGAAATGGCGAAACAGTGCCGTACGACCTTTAGAAATTCGTGCATGGAATTGAAACGAAACAGTACCATGGTGCACCACTCTCCAGCGATGGTAAATCGAAGACCAGCCACCGTAATCCCGTTTTACCATAAAAATCCACGTGTCGAAAAAACGAAGGGTAAAAAACTTACGAGACCCGATTGAGATTCGGGTTGTCCTTTTTGGCATTAATCTATCCGATGACGGCTGAAAGCGGTCAAAGACGTAGAACTCGTCGATGCCTTCGTTTTGACAGGTTATGGCTCCTGTAACTCTAAACGAGCCAGAAGTTATGGCTGTCCGAATAATCGATATCCACAGGGTGCAACGTCCACGGTGCAAGGTGCAACATCCGTCCGAAATGGCGAAACAGTGCCGTACGACCTTTAGAAATGCGTGCATGGATTTGAAACGGAATAGTACCATGGTGCACCACTCTCTAGCGATGGTAAATCGAAGACCAACCACCGTAATCCCGTTTTAACATAAAAATCCACGTGTCGAAAAAACGAAGGGTAAAAAACTTACGAGACCCGATTGAGATTCGGGTTGTCCTTTTTGGGTATTAATCTATCCGTTGACGGCTGAAAGCTGTCAAAGACGTAGAACTCATCGATGCCTTCGTTTTGACAGGTTATGGCTCCCGTAACTCTAAACGAGCCAGAAGTTATGGCCGTCCGAATAATCGATATCCACAGGGTGCGACATCCACGGTGCAAGGTGCAACATCCGTCCGAAATGGCGAAACAAAGCCGTACGATTTTTAGAAATTCGTGCATGGATTTGAAACGGAACTGTACCATGGTGCACCACTCTTCAGCGATGGGAAGTCGAAGACGGGCCACGGTAATCCCGTTTTACCGTAAAAATCCACGTGTCGAAAAAACGAAGGGTAAAAAACTTACGAGACCCGATTGAGATTCGGGTTGTCCTTTTTGGGCATTAATCTATCCGTTGATGGCTGAAAGCTGTCAAAGTCGTAGAACTCATCGAGGCCTTCGTTTTGACAGGTTATGGCTCCCGTAACTCTAAACGAGCTAGAAGTTATTGCCGTCAGAATAATCGATATCTACAGGGTGCAACATCCACGGTGCGAGGTGCAACATCCGTCCGAAATGGCGAAATAGTGCCGTAAGACCTTTAGAAATTAGTTCATGGATTTGGAACGGAACAGTACCATGGTGCACCACTCTCCAGCGATGGGAAGGCGAAGACGGGCCACGGTAATCCCGTTTTACCATAAAAATCCACGTGTCGAAAAAACGAAGGGTAAAAAACTTACGAGACCCGATTGAGATTCGGGTTGTCCTTTTTGGGCATTAATCTATCCGTTGACGGCTGAAAGCTGTCAAAGCCATTGAACTCATCGAGACCTTCGTTTTGACAGTTTATGGCTCCCGTAACTCTAAACGAGCCAGAAGTTATGGCCGTCCGAATAATCGATATCCACAGGGTGCAACATCCACGGTGCAAGGGGCAACATCCGTCCGAAATGGCGAAACAGTACCGTACAACCTTTAGAAATTCGTGCATGGATTTGAAACGGAATAGTACCTTGGTGTACCACTCTCCAGCGATGGGAAGTCGAAGACGGGCCACGGTAATCCCGTTTTACCGTAAAAATCCACGTGTCGAAAAAACGAAGGGCAAAAAACTTACGAGACCCGATTGAGATTCGGGTTGTCCTTTTTGGGCATTAATCTTCCGTTGATGGCTGAAAACTTTCAAAGTCGTAGAACTCATCGAGGCCTTCGTTTTGACAGGTTATGGCTCCCGTAACTCTAAACGAGCTAGAAGTTATGGCCGTCCGAATAATCGATATCTACAGGGTGCAACATCCACGGTGCAAGGTGCAACATCCGTCCGAAATGGCGAAACAGTGCCGTACGACCTTTAGAAATTCGTGCATGGATTTGAAACGAAACAGTACCATGGTGCACCACTCTCCAGCGATGGTAAATCGAAGACCAGCCACCGTAATCCCGTTTTACCATAAAAATCCACGTGTCGAAAAAACGAAGGGTAAAAAACTTACGAGACCCGATTGAGATTCGGGTTGTCCTTTTTGGCATTAATCTATCCGATGATGGCTGAAAGCTGTCAAAGACGTAGAACTCGTCGATGCCTTCGTTTTGACAGGTTATGGCTCCTGTAACTCTAAACGAGCCAGAAGTTATGGCCGTCCGAATAATCGATATCCACAGGGTGCAGCATCCACGGTGCAAGGTGCAACATCCGTCCGAAATGGCGAAACAGTGTCGTACGACCTTTAGAAATGCATGCATGGATTTGAAACGGAATAGTACCATGGTGCACTACTCTTCAGCGATGGTAAATCGAAGACCAGCCACTGTAATCCCGTTTTACCGTAAAAATCCACGTGTCGAAAAAACGAAGGGTAAAAAACTTACGAGACCCGATTGAGAATCGGGTTGTCCTTTTTGGGCATTAATCTATCCGTTGACGGCTGTAAGCCGTCAAAGCCGTAGAACTCATCGAGGCCTTCGTTTTGACAGGTTGTAGATCCCGTAACTCTAAACGAGCCAGAAGTTATGGCCGTCTGAATAATCGATATCTACTGGGTGCAACATCCACGGTGCACGGTGCAAGGTGCAACATCCGTCCGAAATGGCGAAACAGTGCCGTACGACCTTTAGAAATTCCTGCATGGATTTGAAACGGAACAGTACCATGGTGCACCACTCTCCAGCGATGGTTAGTCGAAGACGGGCCACGGTAATCCCGTTTTACCGTAAAAATCCACGTGTCGAAAAAACGAAGGGTAAAAAACTTACGAGACCCGATTGAGATTCGGGTTGTCCTTTTTGGGCAGTAATCTATCCGTTGACGGCTGAAAGCTGTCAAAGACGTAGAACTCATCGATGCCTTCGTTTTGACAGGTTATGGCTCCCGTAACTCTAAACGAGCCAGAAGTTATGGCCGTCCGAATAATCGATATCCACAGGGTGCAACATCCACGGTGCAAGGTGCAACATCCGTCCGAAATGGCGAAACAGTGCCGTACAACCTTTAGAAATGCGTGCATGGATTTGAAACGGAACAGTACCATGGTGCACTACTCTTCAGCGATGGTAAATCGAAGACCAGCCACTGTAATCCCGTTTTACCGTAAAAATCCACGTGTCGAAAAAACGAAGGGTAAAAAACATACGAGACCCGGTTGAGATTCGGGTTTTCCTTTTTGGGCATTAATCTATCCGTTGACGGCTGAAAGCTGTCAAAGCCATAGAACTCATCGAGGCCTTCGTTTTGACAGGTTATAGATCCCGTAACTCTAAACGAGCAGAAGTTATGGCCGTCCGAATAATCGATATCTACTGGGTGCAACATCCACGGTGCAAGGTGCAACATCCGTCCGAAATGGCGAAACAGTGCCGTACGACCTTTAGAAATGTGTGCATGGATTTGAAACGGAATAGTACCATGGTGCACCACTCTCCAGCGATGGTAAATCGAAGACCAACCACCGTAATCCCGTTTTAACATAAAAATCCACGTGTCGAAAAAACGAAGGGTAAAAAACTTACGAGACCCGATTGAGATTCGGGTTGTCCTTTTTGGGCATTAATTTATCCGTTGACGGCTGAAAGCTGTCAAAGCCGTAGAACTCATCGAGGCCTTCGTTTTGACAGGTTGTAGATCCCGTAACTCTAAACGAGCCAGAAGTTATGGCCGTCGGAATAATCGATATCTACTGGGTGCAACATCCACGGTGCACGGTGCAAGGTGCAACATCCGTCCGAAATGGCGAAACAGTGCCGTACGACCTTTAGAAATTCCTGCATGGATTTGAAACGGAACAGTACCATGGTGCACCACTCTCCAGCGATGGTAAGTCGAAGACGGGCCACGGTAATCCCGTTTTACCGTAAAAATCCACGTGTCGAAAAAACGAAGGGTAAAAAACTTACGAGACCCGATTGAGATTCGGTTTGTCCTTTTTGGGCAGTAATCTATCCGTTGATGGCTGAAAGCTGTCAAAGACGTAGAACTCATCGATGCCTTCGTTTTGACAGGTTATGGCTCCCGTAACTCTAAACGAGCCAGAAGTTATGGCCGTCCGAATAATCGATATCCACAGGGTGCAACATCCACGGTGCAAGGTGCAACATCCGTCCAAAATGGCGAAACAGTGCCGTACAACCTTTAGAAATGTGTGCATGGATTTGAAACGGAACAGTACCATGGTGCACTACTCTTCAGCGATGGTAAATCGAAGACCAGCCACTGTAATCCCGTTTTACCGTAAAAATCCACGTGTCGAAAAAACGAAGGGTAAAAAACATACGAGACCCGATTGAGATTCGGGTTTTCCTTTTTGGGCATTAATCTATCCGTTGACGGCTGAAAGCTGTCAAAGCCATAGAACTCATCGAGGCCTTCGTTTTGACAGGTTATAGATCCCGTAACTCTAAACGAGCCAGAAGTTATGGCCGTCCGAATAATCGATATCTACTGGGTGCAACATCCACGGTGCAAGGTGCAACATCCGTCCGAAATGGCGAAACAGTGCCGTACGACCTTTATAAATGCGTGCATGGATTTGAAACGGAATAGTACCATGGTGCACCACTCTTCAGCGATGGTAAATCGAAGACCAACCACCGTAATCCCGTTTTAACATAAAAATCCACGTGTCGAAAAAACGAAGGGTAAAAAACTTACGAGACCCGATTGAGATTCGGGTTGTCCATTTTGGGCATTAATCTATCCGTTGACGGCTGAAAGCTGTCAAAGCCATTGAACTCATCGAGACCTTCGTTTTGACAGTTTATGGCTCCCGTAACTCTAAACGAGCCAGAAGTTATGGCCGTCCGAATAATCGATATCCACAGGGTGCAACATCCACGGTGCAAGGGGCAACATCCGTCCGAAATGGCGAAACAGTACCGTACAACCTTTAGAAATTCGTGCATGGATTTGAAACGGAATAGTACCTTGGTGTACCACTCTCCAGCGATGGGAAGTCGAAGACGGGCCACGGTAATCCCGTTTTACCGTAAAAATCCACGTGTCGAAAAAACGAAGGGCAAAAAACTTACGGGACCCGATTGAGATTCGGGTTGTCCTTTTTGGGCATTAATCTATCCGTTGATGGCTGAAAACTTTCAAAGTCGTAGAACTCATCGAGGCCTTCGTTTTGACAGGTTATGGCTCCCGTAACTCTAAACGAGCTAGAAGTTATGGCCGTCCGAATAATCGATATCTACAGGGTGCAACATCCACGGTGCAAGGTGCAACATCCGTCCGAAATGGCGAAACAGTGCCGTACGACCTTTAGAAATTCGTGCATGGAATTGAAACGAAACAGTACCATGGTGCACCACTCTCCAGCGATGGTAAATCGAAGACCAGCCACCGTAATCCCGTTTTACCATAAAAATCCACGTGTCGAAAAAACGAAGGGTAAAAAACTTACGAGACCCGATTGAGATTCGGGTTGTCCTTTTTGGCATTAATCTATCCGATGACGGCTGAAAGCGGTCAAAGACGTAGAACTCGTCGATGCCTTCGTTTTGACAGGTTATGGCTCCTGTAACTCTAAACGAGCCAGAAGTTATGGCTGTCCGAATAATCGATATCCACAGGGTGCAACATCCACGGTGCAAGGTGCAACATCCGTCCGAAATGGCGAAACAGTGCCGTACGACCTTTAGAAATGCGTGCATGGATTTGAAACGGAATAGTACCATGGTGCACCACTCTCTAGCGATGGTAAATCGAAGACCAACCACCGTAATCCCGTTTTAACATAAAAATCCACGTGTCGAAAAAACGAAGGGTAAAAAACTTACGAGACCCGATTGAGATTCGGGTTGTCCTTTTTGGGTATTAATCTATCCGTTGACGGCTGAAAGCTGTCAAAGACGTAGAACTCATCGATGCCTTCGTTTTGACAGGTTATGGCTCCCGTAACTCTAAACGAGCCAGAAGTTATGGCCGTCCGAATAATCGATATCCACAGGGTGCGACATCCACGGTGCAAGGTGCAACATCCGTCCGAAATGGCGAAACAAAGCCGTACGATTTTTAGAAATTCGTGCATGGATTTGAAACGGAACTGTACCATGGTGCACCACTCTTCAGCGATGGGAAGTCGAAGACGGGCCACGGTAATCCCGTTTTACCGTAAAAATCCACGTGTCGAAAAAACGAAGGGTAAAAAACTTACGAGACCCGATTGAGATTCGGGTTGTCCTTTTTGGGCATTAATCTATCCGTTGATGGCTGAAAGCTGTCAAAGTCGTAGAACTCATCGAGGCCTTCGTTTTGACAGGTTATGGCTCCCGTAACTCTAAACGAGCTAGAAGTTATTGCCGTCCGAATAATCGATATCTACAGGGTGCAACATCCACGGTGCGAGGTGCAACATCCGTCCGAAATGGCGAAATAGTGCCGTAAGACCTTTAGAAATTAGTTCATGGATTTGGAACGGAACAGTACCATGGTGCACCACTCTCCAGCGATGGGAAGGCGAAGACGGGCCACGGTAATCCCGTTTTACCGTAAAAATCCACGTGTCGAAAAAACGAAGGGTAAAAAACTTACGAGACCCGATTGAGATTCGGGTTGTCCTTTTTGGGCATTAATCTATCCGTTGACGGCTGAAAGCTGTCAAAGCCATTGAACTCATCGAGACCTTCGTTTTGACAGTTTATGGCTCCCTTAACTCTAAACGAGCCAGAAGTTATGGCCGTCCGAATAATCGATATCCACAGGGTGCAACATCCACGGTGCAAGGGGCAACATCCGTCCGAAATGGCGAAACAGTACCGTAAACCTTTAGAAATTCGTGCATGGATTTGAAACGGAATAGTACCTTGGTGTACCACTCTCCAGCGATGGGAAGTCGAAGACGGGCCACGGTAATCCCGTTTTACCGTAAAAATCCACGTGTCGAAAAAACGAAGGGCAAAAAACTTACGAGACCCGATTGAGATTCGGGTTGTCCTTTTTGGGCATTAATCTTCCGTTGATGGCTGAAAACTTTCAAAGTCGTAGAACTCATCGAGGCCTTCGTTTTGACAGGTTATGGCTCCCGTAACTCTAAACGAGCTAGAAGTTATGGCCGTCCGAATAATCGATATCTACAGGGTGCAACATCCACGGTGCAAGGTGCAACATCCGTCCGAAATGGCGAAACAGTGCCGTACGACCTTTAGAAATTCGTGCATGGATTTGAAACGAAACAGTACCATGGTGCACCACTCTCCAGCGATGGTAAATCGAAGACCAGCCACCGTAATCCCGTTTTACCATAAAAATCCACGTGTCGAAAAAACGAAGGGTAAAAAACTTACGAGACCCGATTGAGATTCGGGTTGTCCTTTTTGGCATTAATCTATCCGATGATGGCTGAAAGCTGTCAAAGACGTAGAACTCGTCGATGCCTTCGTTTTGACAGGTTATGGCTCTTGTAACTCTAAACGAGCCAGAAGTTATGGCCGTCCGAATAATCGATATCCACAGGGTGCAACATCCACGGTGCAAGGTGCAACATCCGTCCGAAATGGCGAAACAGTGTCGTACGACCTTTAGAAATGCATGCATGGATTTGAAACGGAATAGTACCATGGTGCACTACTCTTCAGCGATGGTAAATCGAAGACCAGCCACTGTAATCCCGTTTTACCGTAAAAATCCACGTGTCGAAAAAACGAAGGGTAAAAAACTTACGAGACCCGATTGAGAATCGGGTTGTCCTTTTTGGGCATTAATCTATCCGTTGACGGCTGAAAGCCGTCAAAGCCGTAGAACTCATCGAGGCCTTCGTTTTGACAGGTTGTAGATCCCGTAACTCTAAACGAGCCAGAAGTTATGGCCGTCTGAATAATCGATATCTACTGGGTGCAACATCCACGGTGCACGGTGCAAGGTGCAACATCCGTCCGAAATGGCGAAACAGTGCCGTACGACCTTTAGAAATTCCTGCATGGATTTGAAACGGAACAGTACCATGGTGCACCACTCTCCAGCGATGGTTAGTCGAAGACGGGCCACGGTAATCCCGTTTTACCGTAAAAATCCACGTGTCGAAAAAACGAAGGGTAAAAAACTTACGAGACCCGATTGAGATTCGGGTTGTCCTTTTTGGGCAGTAATCTATCCGTTGACGGCTGAAAGCTGTCAAAGACGTAGAACTCATCGATGCCTTCGTTTTGACAGGTTATGGCTCCCGTAACTCTAAACGAGCCAGAAGTTATGGCCGTCCGAATAATCGATATCCACAGGGTGCAACATCCACGGTGCAAGGTGCAACATCCGTCCGAAATGGCGAAACAGTGCCGTACAACCTTTAGAAATGCGCGCATGGATTTGAAACGGAACAGTACCACGGTGCACTACTCTTCAGCGATGGTAAATCGAAGACCAGCCACTGTAATCCCGTTTTACCGTAAAAATCCACGTGTCGAAAAAACGAAGGGTAAAAAACATACGAGACCCGATTGAGATTCGGGTTTTCCTTTTTGGGCATTAATCTATCCGTTGACGGCTGAAAGCTGTCAAAGCCATAGAACTCATCGAGGCCTTCGTTTTGACAGGTTATAGATCCCGTAACTCTAAACGAGCCAGAAGTTATGGCCGTCCGAATAATCGATATCTACTGGGTGCAACATCCACGGTGCAAGGTGCAACATCCGTCCGAAATGGCGAAACAGTGCCGTACGACCTTTAGAAATGTGTGCATGGATTTGAAACGGAATAGTACCATGGTGCACCACTCTCCAGCGATGGTAAATCGAAGACCAACCACCGTAATCCCGTTTTAACATAAAAATCCACGTGTCGAAAAAACGAAGGGTAAAAAACTTACGAGACCCGATTGAGATTCGGGTTGTCCTTTTTGGGCATTAATTTATCCGTTGACGGCCGAAAGCTGTCAAAGCCGTAGAACTCATCGAGGCCTTCGTTTTGACAGGTTGTAGATCCCGTAACTCTAAACGAGCCAGAAGTTATGGCCGTCTGAATAATCGATATCTACTGGGTGCAACATCCACGGTGCACGGTGCAAGGTGCAACATCCGTCCGAAATGGCGAAACAGTGCCGTACGACCTTTAGAAATTCCTGCATGGATTTGAAACGGAACAGTACCATGGTGCACCACTCTCCAGCGATGGTAAGTCGAAGACGGGCCACGGTAATCCCGTTTTACCGTAAAAATCCACGTGTCGAAAAAACGAAGGGTAAAAAACTTACGAGACCCGATTGAGATTCGGTTTGTCCTTTTTGGGCAGTAATCTATCCGTTGACGGCTGAAAGCTGTCAAAGACGTAGAACTCATCGATGCCTTCGTTTTGACAGGTTATGGCTCCCGTAACTCTAAACGAGCCAGAAGTTATGGCCGTCCGAATAATCGATATCCACAGGGTGCAACATCCACGGTGCAAGGTGCAACATCCGTCCAAAATGGCGAAACAGTGCCGTACAACCTTTAGAAATGTGTGCATGGATTTGAAACGGAACAGTACCATGGTGCACTACTCTTCAGCGATGGTAAATCGAAGACCAGCCACTGTAATCCCGTTTTACCGTAAAAATCCACGTGTCGAAAAAACGAAGGGTAAAAAACATACGAGACCCGATTGAGATTCGGGTTTTCCTTTTTGGGCATTAATCTATCCGTTGACGGCTGAAAGCTGTCAAAGCCATAGAACTCATCGAGGCCTTCGTTTTGACAGGTTATAGATCCCGTAAATCTAAACGAGCCAGAAGTTATGGCCGTCCGAATAATCGATATCTACTGGGTGCAACATCCACGGTGCAAGGTGCAACATCCGTCCGAAATGGCGAAACAGTGCCGTACGACCTTTAGAAATGCGTGCATGGATTTGAAACGGAATAGTACCATGGTGCACCACTCTCCAGCGATGGTAAATCGAAGACCAACCACCGTAATCCCGTTTTAACATAAAAATCCACGTGTCGAAAAAACGAAGGGTAAAAAACTTACGAGACCCGATTGAGATTCGGGTTGTCCTTTTTGGGTATTAATCTATCCGTTAACGGCTGAAAGCTGTCAAAGACGTAGAACTCATCGATGCCTTCGTTTTGACAGGTTATGGCTCCCGTAACTCTAAACGAGCCAGAAGTTATGGCCGTCCGAATAATCGATATCCACAGGGTGCGACATCCACGGTGCAAGGTGCAACATCCGTCCGAAATGGCGAAACAAAGCCGTACGATTTTTAGAAATGCATGCATGGATTTGAAACGGAACTGTACCATGGTGCACCACTCTTCAGCGATGGGAAGTCGAAGACGGGCCACGGTAATCCCGTTTTACCGTAAAAATCCACGTGTCGAAAAAACGAAGGGTAAAAAACTTACGAGACCCGATTGAGATTCGGGTTGTCCTTTTTGGCCATTAATCTATCCGTTGATGGCTGAAAGCTGTCAAAGTCGTAGAACTCATCGAGGCCTTCGTTTTGACAGGTTATGGCTCCCGTAACTCTAAACGAGCTAGAAGTTATGGCCGTCCGAATAATCGATATCTACAGGGTGCAACATCCACGGTGCGAGGTGCAACATCCGTCCGAAATGGCGAAATAGTGCCGTAAGACCTTTAGAAATTAGTTCATGGATTTGGAACGGAACAGTACCATGGTGCACCACTCTCCAGCGATGGGAAGGCGAAGACGGGCCACGGTAATCCCGTTTTACCGTAAAAATCCACGTGTCGAAAAAACGAAGGGTAAAAAACTTACGAGACCCGATTGAGATTCGGGTTGTCCTTTTTGGGCATTAATCTATCCGTTGACGGCTGAAACCTGTCAAAGCCATTGAACTCATCGAGACCTTCGTTTTGACAGTTTATGGCTCCCGTAACTCTAAACGAGCCAGAAGTTATGGCCGTCCGAATAATCGATATCCACAGGGTGCAACATCCACGGTGCAAGGGGCAACATCCGTCCGAAATGGCGAAACAGTACCGTACAACCTTTAGAAATTCGTGCATGGATTTGAAACGGAATAGTACCTTGGTGTACCACTCTCCAGCGATGGGAAGTCGAAGACGGGCCACGGTAATCCCGTTTTACCGTAAAAATCCACGTGTCGAAAAAACGAAGGGCAAAAAACTTACGAGACCCGATTGAGATTCGGGTTGTCCTTTTTGGGCATTAATCTTCCGTTGATGGCTGAAAACTTTCAAAGTCGTAGAACTCATCGAGGCCTTCGTTTTGACAGGTTATGGCTCCCGTAACTCTAAACGAGCTAGAAGTTATGGCCGTCCGAATAATCGATATCTACAGGGTGCAACATCCACGGTGCAAGGTGCAACATCCGTCCGAAATGGCGAAACAGTGCCGTACGACCTTTAGAAATTCGTGCATGGATTTGAAACGAAACAGTACCATGGTGCACCACTCTCCAGCGATGGTAAATCGAAGACCAGCCACCGTAATCCCGTTTTACCATAAAAATCCACGTGTCGAAAAAACGAAGGGTAAAAAACTTACGAGACCCGATTGAGATTCGGGTTGTCCTTTTTGGCATTAATCTATCCGATGACGGCTGAAAGCTGTCAAAGACGTAGAACTCGTCGATGCCTTCGTTTTGACAGGTTATGGCTCCTGTAATTCTAAACGAGCCAGAAGTTATGGCCGTCCGAATAATCGATATCCACAGGGTGCAACATCCACGGTGCAAGGTGCAACATCCGTCCGAAATGGCGAAACAGTGTCGTACGACCTTTAGAAATGCGTGCATGGATTTGAAACGGAATAGTACCATGGTGCACTACTCTTCAGCGATGGTAAATCGAAGACCAGCCACTGTAATCCCATTTTACCGTAAAAATCCACGTGTCGAAAAAACAAAGGGTAAAAAACTTACGAGACCCGATTGAGAATCGGGTTGTCCTTTTTGGGCATTAATCTATCCGTTGACGGCTGAAAGCCATCAAAGCCGTAGAACTCATCGAGGCCTTCGTTTTGACAGGTTGTAGATCCCGTAACTCTAAACGAGCCAGAAGTTATGGCCGTCTGAATAATCGATATCTACTGGGTGCAACATCCACGGTGCACGGTGCAAGGTGCAACATCCGTCCGAAATGGCGAAACAGTGCCGTACGACCTTTAGAAATTCCTGCATGGATTTGAAACGGAACAGTACCATGGTGCACCACTCTCCAGCGATGGTTAGTCGAAGACGGGCCACGGTAATCCCGTTTTACCGTAAAAATCCACGTGTCGAAAAAACGAAGGGTAAAAAACTTACGAGACCCGATTGAGATTCGGGTTGTCCTTTTTGGGCAGTAATCTATCCGTTGACGGCTGAAAGCTGTCAAAGACGTAGAACTCATCGATGCCTTCGTTTTGACAGGTTATGGCTCCCGTAACTCTAAACGAGCCAGAAGTTATGGCCGTCCAAATAATCGATATCCACAGGGTGCAACATCCACGGTGCAAGGTGCAACATCCGTCCGAAATGGCGAAACAGTGCCGTACAACCTTTAGAAATGCGTGCATGGATTTGAAACGGAAGAGTACCATGGTGCACTACTCTTCAGCGATGGTAAATCGAAGACCAGCCACTGTAATCCCATTTTACCGTAAAAATCCACGTGTCGAAAAAACGAAGGGTAAAAAACATACGAGACCCGATTGAGATTCGGGTTTTCCTTTTTGGGCATTAATCTATCCGTTGATGGCTGAAAGCTGTCAAATCCATAGAACTCATCGAGGCCTTCGTTTTGACAGGTTATAGATCCCGTAACTCTAAACGAGCCAGAAGTTATGGCCGTCCGAATAATCGATATCTACTGGGTGCAACATCCACGGTGCAAGGTGCAACATCCGTCCGAAATGGCGAAACAGTGCCGTACGACCTTTAGAAATGCGTGCATGGATTTGAAATGGAATAGTACCATGGTGCACCACTCTCCAGCGATGGTAAATCGAAGACCAACCACCGTAATCCCGTTTTAACATAAAAATCCACGTGTCGAAAAAACGAAGGGTAAAAAACTTACGAGACCCGATTGAGATTCGGGTTGTCCTTTTTGGGCATTAATCTATCCGTTGTCGGCTGAAAGCTGTCAAAGCCGTAGAACTCATCGAGGCCTTCGTTTTGACAGGTTGTAGATCCCGTAACTCTAAACGAGCCAGAAGTTATGGCCGTCCGAATAATCGATATCTACAGGGTGCAACAACCACGGTGCAAGGTGCAACATCCGTCCGAAATGGCGAAACAGTGCCGTACGACCTTTAGAAATTCGTGCATGGATTTGAAACGGAACAGTACCATGGTGCACCACTCTCCAGCGATGGTAAATCTAAGACCAGCCACTGCAATCCAGTTTTACCGTAAAAATCCACGTGTCGAAAAAACGAAGGGTAAAAAACTTACGAGACCCGATTGAGATTCGGGTTGTCCTTTTTGGGCATTAATCTATCCGTTGATGGCTGAAAGCTGTCAAAGTCGTAGAACTTATCGAGGCCTTCGTTTTGACAGGTTATGGCTCCCGTAACTCTAAACGAGCTAGAAGTTATGGCCGTCCGAATAATCGATATCTACAGGGTGCAACATCCACGGTGCGAGGTGCAACATCCGTCCGAAATGGCGAAACAGTGCCGTACGACCTTTAAAAATTCGTGCATGGATTTGAAACGAAACAGTACCATGGTGCACCACTCTCCAGCGATGGTAAATCGAAGACCAGCCACCGTAATCCCGTTTTACCATAAAAATCCACGTGTCGAAAAAAACGAAGGGTAAAAAACTTACGAGACCCGATTGAGATTCGGGTTGTCCTTTTTGGCATTAATCTATCCGTTGACGGCTGAAAGCTGTCAAAGACGTAGAACTCATCGATGCCTTCGTTTTGACAAGTTATGGCTCCCGTAACTCTAAACGAGCCAGAAGTTATGGCCGTCCGAATAATCGATATCCACAGGGTGCAACATCCACGGTGCAAGGTGCAACATCCGTCCGAAATGGCGAAACAGTGCCGTACGACCTTCAGAAATTCCTGCATGGATTTGAAACGGAACAGTACCATGGTGCACCACTCTCCAGCGATGGTAAATCGAAGACCAGCCACCGTAATCCCTTTTACCGTAAAAATCCACGTGTCGAAAAAATGTAGGGTAAAAAACTTACGAGACCCGATTGAGATTCGGGTTATCCTTTTGGGCATTAATCTATCCGTTGACGGCTGAAAGCTATCAAAGTCGTAGAACTCATCGAGGCCTTCGTTTTCACAGGTTATGGCTCCCGTAACTCTTAGCGAGCTAGAAGTTATGGCCGTCCGAATAAACAATATCTACAGGGTGCAACATCCACGGTGCAAGGTGCAACATCCGTCCGAAATGGCGAAACAGTGCCATATGACTTTTAGAAATGCGTGCATGGATTTGAAACGGAACAGTACCATGGTGCACCACTCTCCAGCGATGCGAAGTCGAAGACGGGCCACGGTAATCCCTTTTTACCGTAAAAATCCACGTGTCGAAAAAACGAAGGGTAAAAAACTTACGAGACCCGGTTGAGATTCGGGTTGTCCTTTTTGGGCATTAATCTATCCATTGACGGCAGAAAGTTGTCATAGCCGTAGAACTCATCGAGACCTTCGTTTTGACAGGTTAAGGCTCCCGTAACTCTAAACGAGCCAGAAGTTATGGCCGTCCGAATAATCGATATCTACAGGGCGCAACATCCACGGTGCAAGGTGCAACATCCGTCCGAAATGGCGAAACAGTATCGTACGACTTGTAGAAATGCGTGCATGGATTTGAAATGGAACAATACCATAGTGCTCCACTCTCCAGCGATGGGAAGTCGAAGACGGTCCACGGTAATCCCGTTTTACCGTAAAAATCCACGTGTCGAAAAAAACGAAGGGTAAAAAACTTATGAGACCCGATTGAGATTCGGGTTGTCCTTTTTGGGAATTAATCTATCCGTTGACGGCTGAAAGCTGTCAAAGCCGTAGAACTCATCGAGGCCTTCATTTTGGCAGGTTATGGCTCCCGTAACTCTAAAAGAGCCAGAAGTTATGGCCTTCCGAATAATCGATATCTACAGAGTGCAACATCCACGGTGCAAGGTGCAACATCCGACCGAAATGGCGAAACAGTGCCGTACGACTTTTAGAAATGCATGCATGGATTTGAAACGGAACAGTACCATGGTGTACCACTCTTCAGCAATTGGAAGTCGAAAACGGGCCATGGTAATCCCGTTTTACCGTAAAAATCCACGTGTCGAAAAAATGAAGGGTAAAAAACTTACGAGACCCGATTGAGATTCGAGTTGTCCTTTTTGGGCATTAATCTATCCGTTGACGGCTGAAAGCTGCCAAAGCCGTAGAACTCATCGAGGCCTTTGTTTTGACAGGTTATGGCTCACGTAACTCTAAACGAGCCAGAAGTTATGGCCGTCCAAATAATCGATATCCACAGGGTGCAACATCCACGGTGCAAGGTGCAACATCCGTATGAAATGGCGAAACAGTGTCGTACGACCTTTAGAAATGCGTGCATGGATTTGAAACGGAATAGTACCATGGTGCACCACTCTCCAGCGATGGTAAATCGAAGACCATCCACCGTAATCCCGTTTTAACATAAAAATCCACGTGTCGAAAAAACGAAGGGTAAAAAACTTACGAGACACGATTGAGATTCGGGTTGTCCTTTTTGTGCATTAATCTATCCGTTGACGGCTGAAAGCTATCAAAGTCGTAGAACTCATCGATGCCTTCGTTTTGACAGGTTATGGCTCCCGTAACTCTAAACGAGCCAGAAGTTATGGCCGTCCGAATAATCGATATCCACAGGGTGCAACATCCACGGTGCAAGGTGCAACATCCGTCCGAAATGGCGAAAAAGTGCCGTAAGACCTTTAGAAATTCGTTCATGGATTTGAAACGGAACAGTACCATGGTGTACCACTCTCCAGCGATGGGAAGTCGAAGACGGGCCACGGTAATCCCGTTTTACCGTAAAAATCCACGTGTCGAAAAAACGAAGGGTAAAAAACTTACGAGACCCGATTGAGATTCGGGTTGTCCTTTTTGGGCATTAATCTATCCGTTGACGGCTGAAAGCTGTCAAAGCCATTGAACTCATCGAGACCTTCGTTTTGACAGGTTATGGCTCCCGTAACTCTAAACGAGCCAGAAGTTATGGCCGTCCGAATAATCGATATCCACAGGGTGCAACATCCACGGTGCAAGGTGCAACATCCGTCCGAAATGGCGAAACAGTACCGTACGACCTTTAGAAATTCGTGCATGGATTTGAAACGGAATAGTACCTTGGTGCACCACTCTCCAGCGATGGGAAGTCGAAGACGGGCCACGGTAATCCCGTTTTACCATAAAAATCCACGTGTCGAAAAAACGAAGGGTAAAAAACTTACGAGACCCGATTGAGATTCGGGTTGTCCTTTTTGGGCATTAATCTATCCGTTGATGGCTGAAAGCTTTCAAAGTCGTAGAACTCATCGAGGCCTTCGTTTTGACAGGTTATGGCTCCCGTAACTCTAAACGAGCTAGAAGTTATGGTCGTCCGAATAATCGATATCTACAGGGTGCAACATCCACGGTGCAAGGTGCAACATCCGTCCGAAATGGCGAAACAGTGCCGTACGACCTTTAGAAATTTGTGCATGGATTTGAAACGAAACAGTACCATGGTGCACCACTCTCCTGCGATGGTAAATCGAAGACCAGCCACCGTAATCCCGTTTTACCATAAAAATCCACGTATCGAAAAAACGAAGGGTAAAAAACTTACGAGACCCGATTGAGATTCGGGTTGTCCTTTTTGGCATTAATCTATCCGTTGACGGCTGAAAGATGTCAAAGACGTAGAACTCGTCGATGCCTTCGTTTTGACAGGTTATGGCTCCCGTAACTCTAAACGAGCCAGAAGTCATGGCCGTCCGAATAATCGATATCCACAGGGTGCAACATCCACGGTGCAAGGTGCAACATCCGTCCGAAATGGCGAAACAGTGCCGTACGACCTTTAGAAATGCGTGCATGGATTTGAAACGGAACAGTACCATGGTGTACTAATCTTCAGCGATGGTAAATCGAAGACCAGCCACTGTAATCCCGTTTTACCGTAAAAATCCACGTGTCGAAAAAACGAAGGGTAAAAAACTTACGAGACCCGATTGAGATTCGGGTTGTCCTTTTTGGGCATTAATCTATCCGTTGACGGTTGAAAGCTGTCAAAGTCGTAGAACTCATCGAGGCCTTCGTTTTGACAGGTTGTAGATCCCGTAACTCTAAACGAGCCAGAAGTTATGGCCGTCCGAATAATCGATATCTACGGGGTGCAACATCCACGGTGCAAGGTGCAACATCCGTCCGAAATGGCGAAACAGTGCCGTACGACCTTTAGAAATTCCTGCATGGATTTGAAATGGAACAGTACCATGGTGCACCACTCTCCAGCGATGGTAAATCGAAGACCAGCCACCGTAATCCCGTTTTACCGTAAAAATCCACGTGTCGAAAAAACAAAGGGTAAAAAACTTACGAGACCCGATTGAGATTCGGGTTGTCCTTTTTGGGCATTAATCTATCTGTTGACGGCTGAAAGCTGTCAAAGTCGTAGAACTCATCGAGGCCTTCGTTTTGACAGGTTATGGCTCCCGTAACTGTAAACGAGCTAGAAGTTATGGCCGTCCGAATAATCGATATCTACAGGGTGCAACATCCACGGTGCAAGGTGCAACATCCGTACGAAATGGCGAAACAGTGCCGTATGACTTTTAGAAATGCGTGCATGGATTTGAAACGGAACAGTACCATGGTGCACCACTCTCCAGCGATGTGAAGTCGAAGACGGGCCACGGTAATCCCGTTTTACCGTAAAAATACACGTGTCGAAAAAAAACGAAGGGTAAAAAACTTATGAGACCCGATTGAGATTCGGGTTGTCCTTTTTGGGAATTAATCTATCCGTTGACGGCTGAAAGCTGTCAAAGCCGTAGAACTCATCGAGGCCTTCGTTTTGGCAGGTTATGGCTCCCGTAACTCTAAAAGAGTCAGAAGTTATGGCCGTCCGAATAATCGATATCTACAGAGTGCAACATCCACGGTGCAAGGTGCAACATCCGACCGAAATGGCGAAACAGTGCCGTACGACTTTTAGAAATGCGTGCATGGATTTGAAACGGAACAGTACCATGGTGTACCACTCTTCAGCGATTGGAAGTCGAAGACGGGCCACGGTAATCCCGTTTTACCGTAAAAATCCACGTGTCAAAAAAATGAAGGGTAAAAAACTTACGAGACCCGATTGAGATTCGGGTTGTCCTTTTTGGACATTAATCTATCCGTTGACGGCTGAAAGCTGCCAAAGCCGTAGAACTCATCCAGGCCTTTGTTTTGACAGGTTATGGCTTCCGTAACTCTAAACGAGCCAGAAGTTATGGTCGTCCAAATAATCGATATCCACAGGGTGCAACATCCACGGGGCAAGGTGCAACATCCGTCTGAAATGGCGAAACAGTGCCGTACGACCTTTAGAAATGCGTGCATGGATTTGAAATGGAATAGTACCATGGTGCACCACTCTCCAGCGATGGTAAATCAAAGACCATCCACCGTAATCCCGTTTTAATATAAAAATCCACGTGTCGAAAAAACGAAGGGTAAAAAACTTACGAGACCCGATTGAGATTCGGGTTGTCCTTTTTGTGCATTAATCTATCCGTTGACGGCTGAAAGCTGTCAAAGTCGTAGAACTCATCAATGCCTTCGTTTCGACAGGTTAAGGCTCCCTTAACTCTAAACGAGCCAGAAGTTATGGCCGTCCGAATAATCGATATCCACAGGGTGCAACATCCACGGTGCAAGGTGCAACATCCGTCCGAAATGGCGAAACAGTGCCGTAAGACCTTTAGAAATTCGTTCATGGATTTGAAACGGAACAGTACCATGGTGCACCACTCTTCATTGATGGGAAGTCGAAGACGGGCCACGGTAATCCCGTTTTACCGTAAAAATCCACGTGTCGAAAAAACGAAGGGTAAAAAACTTACGAGACCCGATTGAGATTCGGGTTGTCCTTTTTGGGCATTAATCTTTCCGTTGACGGCTGAAAGCTGTCAAAGCCATTGAACTCATCGAGTCCTTCGTTTTGACAGGTTATGGCTCCCGTAAATCTAAACGAGCCAGAAGTTATGGCCGTCCGAATAATCGATATCCACTGGGTGCAACATCCACGGTGCAAGGTGCAACATCCGTCCGAAATGGAGAAACAGTACCGTACGACCTTTAGAAATTCGTGCGTGGATTTGAAACGGAACAGTACCATGGTGCACCACTCTCCAGCGATGGGAAGTTGAAGACGGGCCACCGTAATCCCGTTTTACCGTAAAAATCCACGTGTCGAAAAAACGAAGGGTAAAAAACATACGAGACCCGATTGAGATTCGGGTTGTCCTTTTTGGGAATTAATCTATCCGTTGACGGCTGAAAGCTATCAAAGTCGTAGAACTCATCGAGGCCTTCGTTTTGACAGGTTATGGCTCCCGTAACTCTAAACGAGCTAGAAGTTATGGCCGTCCGAATAATCGATATCTACAAGGTGCAACATCCACGGTGCAAGGTGCAACATCCGTCCGAAATGGCGAAACAGTGCCGTATGACTTTCAGAAATGCGTGCATGGATTTGAAACGGAACAGTACCATGGTGCACCACTCTCCAGCGATGGGAAGTCGAAGACGGGCCACGGTAATCCCGTTTTACCGTAAAAATCCACGTGTCGAAAAAACGAAGGGTAAAAAACTTACGAGACCCGATTGAGATTCGGGTTGTCCTTTTTGGGCATTAATCTATCCGTTGACAGATGAAAGCGGTCAAAGCCGTAGAACTCATCGAGGCCTTCGTTTTGACAGGTTTTGGCTCCCGTAACTCTTAACGAGCCAGAAGTTATGGCCGTCCGAATAATCGATATCTACAGGGTGCAACATCCACGGTGCAAGGTGCAACATCCGTCCGAAATGGCGAAACAGTATCGTACGACTTTTAGAAATGCGTGCATGGATTTGAAACGGAACAATACCATGGTGCGCCACTCTCCAGCGATGGGAAGTTGAAGACGGGCCACGGTAATCCCGCTTTACCGTAAAAATCCACGTGTCGAAAAAACGAAGGGTAAAAAACTTATGAGACCCGATTGAGATTCGGGTTGTCCTTTATGGGAATTAATCTATCCGTTGACGGCTGAAAGCTGTCAAAGGCGTAGAACTCATCGAGGCCTTCGTTTTGACAGGTTATGGCTCCCGTAACTCTAAACGAACCAGAAGTTATGGCCGTCCGAATAATCGATATCTACAGAGTGCAACATCCACGGTGCAAGGTGCAACATCCGTCCGAAATAGCGAAACAGTGCCGTATGACTTTTAGAAATGCGTGCATGGATTTGAAACGGAACAGTACCATGGTGTACCACTCTTCAGTGATTGGAAGTCGAAGACGGGCCACGGTAATCCCGTTTTACCGTAAAAATCCACGTGTCGAAAAATCGAAGGGTAAAAAACTTACGAGACCCGATTGAGATTCGGGTTGTCCTTTTTGGGCATTAATCTATCCATTGACGGCTGAATGCTTCCAAACCCGTAGAACTCATCGAGGCCTTTGTTTTGACAGGTTATGACTCCCGTAACTCTAAACGAGCCAGAAGTTATGGCCGTCCGAATAATTGATATCCACAGGGTGCAACATCCACGGTGCAAGGTGCAACATCCGTCCGAAATGGCGAAACAGTGTCGTACGACCTTTAGAAATGCGTGCATGGATTTGAAACGGAATAGTACCATGGTGCACCACTCTCCAGCGATGGTAAATCGAAGACCATCCACCGTAATCCCGTTTTAACATAAAAATCCACGTGTCGAAAAAATGAAGGGTAAAAAACTTACGAGACCCGATTGAGATTCGGATTGTCCTTTTTGTGCATTAATCTATCCGTTGACGGCTGAAAGCTGTCAAAGCCATAGAACTCATCGATGCCTTCGTTTTGACAGGTTATGGCTCCCGTAACTCTAAACGAGCCAGAAGTTATGGCCGTCCGAATAATCGATATCCATAGGGTGCAACATCCACGGTGAAAGGTGCAACATCCGTCCGAAATGGCGAAACAGTGCCGTAAGACCTTTAGAAATTCGTTCATGGATTTGAAATGGAACAGTACCATGGTGCACCACTCTCCAGCGATGGGAAGTCAAAGACGGGCCACGGTAATCCAGTTTTACCTTAAAAATCCACGTGTCGAAAAAACGAAGGGTAAAAAACTTACGAGACCCGATTGAGATTCGGGTTGTCCTTTTTGGGCATTAATCTATCCGTTGACGGCTGAAAGCTGTCAAAGCCATTGAACTCATCGAGGCCTTCGTTTTGACAGGTTATGGCTCCCGTAACTCTAAACGAGCCAGAAGTTATGGCCGTCCGAATAGTCGATATCCACAGGGTGCAACATCCACGGTGCAAGGTGCAACATCCGTCCGAAATGGCGAAACAGTACCGTACGACCTTTAGAAATTCGTGCATGGATTTGAAACGGAACAGTACCTTGGTGCACCACTCTCCAGCGATGGGAAGTCGAAGACGGGCCACGGTAATCCCGTTTTACCGTAAAAATCCACGTGTCGAAAAAACGAAGGGTAAAAAACTTACGAGACCCGATTGAAATTCGGGTTGTCCTTTTTGGGCATTAATCTATCCGTTGATGGCTGAAAGCTGTTAAAGCCGTAGAACTCATCGAGGCCTTCGTTTTGACAGGTTATGGCTCCCATAACTCTAAACGAGCCAGAAGTTAGGGTTGTCCGAATAATCGATATCTACAGGGTGCAACATCCATGGTGCAAGGTGCAACATCCGTCCGAAATGGCGAAACAGTGCCGTAAGACCTTTAGAAATTCGTTCATGGATTTGAAATGGAACAGTACCATGGTGCACCACTCTCCAGCGATGGGAAGTCGAAGACGGGCCATGGTAATCCTGTTTTACCGTAAAAATCCACGTTTCGAAAAAACGAAGGGTAAAAAACTTACGAGACTCGATTGAGATTCGGGTTGTCCTTTTTGGGCATTAATCTATCCGTTGACGACAGAAAGCTGTCATAGCCGTAGAACTCATCGAGGCCTTCGTTTTGACAGGTTATGGCTCCCGTAACTCTAAACGAGCCAGAAGTTATGGCCGTCCGAATAATCGATATCTACAGGGTGCAACATCCACGGTGCAAGGTGCAACATCCGTCCGAAATGGCGAAACAGTATCGTACGACTTTTAGAAATGCGTGCATGGATTTGAAACGGAACAATACCATGGTGCACCACTCTCCAGCGATGGGAAGTCGAAGACGGGCCACGGTAATCCCGTTTTACCGTAAAAATCCACGTGTCGAAAAAAACGAAGGGTAAAAAGCTTACAAGACGCGATTGAGATTCGGTTTGTCCTTTATGGGAATTAATCTATCCGTTGACGGATGAAAGCGGTCAAAGCCGTAGAACTCATCGAGGCCTTCGTTTTGACAGGTTTTGGCTCCCGTAACTCTAAACGAGCCAGAAGTTATGGCCGTCCGAATAATCGATATCTACAGGGTGCAACATCCACGGTGCAAGGTGCAACATCCGTCCGAAATGGCGAAACAGTATCGTACGACTTTTAGAAATGCGTGCATGGATTTGAAACGGAACAATACCATGGTGCGCCACTCTCCAGCGATGGGAAGTTGAAGACGGGCCACGGTAATCCCGCTTTACCGTAAAAATCCACGTGTCGAAAAAACGAAGGGTAAAAAACTTATGAGACCCGATTGAGATTCGGGTTGTCCTTTATGGGAATTAATCTATCCGTTGACGGCTGAAAGCTGTCAAAGGCGTAGAACTCATCGAGGCCTTCGTTTTGACAGGTTATGGCTCCCGTAACTCTAAATGAACCAGAAGTTATGGCCGTCCGAATAATCGATATCTACAGAGTGCAACATCCACGGTGCAAGGTGCAACATCCGTCCGAAATGGCGAAACAGTGCCGTATGACTTTTAGAAATGCGTGCATGGATTTGAAACGGAACAGTACCATGGTGTACCACTCTTCAGTGATTGGAAGTCGAAGACGGGCCACGGTAATCCCGTTTTACCGTAAAAATCCACGTGTCGAAAAATCGAAGGGTAAAAAACTTACGAGACCCGATTGAGATTCGGGTTGTCCTTTTTGGGCATTAATCTATCCATTGACGGCTGAATGCTTCCAAACCCGTAGAACTCATCGAGGCCTTTGTTTTGACAGGTTATGACTCCCGTAACTCTAAACGAGCCAGAAGTTATGGCCGTCCGAATAATTGATACCCACAGGGTGCAACATCCACGGTGCAAGGTGCAACATCCGTCCGAAATGGCGAAACAGTGTCGTACGACCTTTAGAAATGCGTGCATGGATTTGAAACGGAATAGTACCATGGTGCACCACTCTCCAGCGATGGTAAATCGAAGACCATCCACCGTAATCCCGTTTTAACATAAAAATCCACGTGTCGAAAAAATGAAGGGTAAAAAACTTACGAGACCCGATTGAGATTCGGATTGTCCTTTTTGTGCATTAATCTATCCGTTGACGGCTGAAAGCTATCAAAGCCATAGAACTCATCGATGCCTTCGTTTTGACAGGTTATGGCTCCCGTAACTCTAAACGAGCCAGAAGTTATGGCCGTCCGAATAATCGATATCCACAGGGTGCAACATCCACGGTGCAAGGTGCAACATCCGTCCGAAATGGCGAAACAGTGCCGTAAGACCTTTAGAAATTCGTTCATGGATTTGAAATGGAACAGTACCATGGTGCACCACTCTCCAGCGATGGGAAGTCAAAGACGGGCCACGGTAATCCAGTTTTACCTTAAAAATCCACGTGTCGAAAAAACGAAGGGTAAAAAACTTACGAGACCCGATTGAGATTCGGGTTGTCCTTTTTGGGCATTAATCTATCCGTTGACGGCTGAAAGCTGTCAAAGCCATTGAACTCATCGAGGCCTTCGTTTTGACAGGTTATGGCTCCCGTAACTCTAAACGAGCCAGAAGTTATGGCCGTCCGAATAGTCGATATCCACAGGGTGCAACATCCACGGTGCAAGGTGCAACATCCGTCCGAAATGGCGAAACAGTACCGTACGACCTTTAGAAATTCGTGCATGGATTTGAAACGGAACAGTACCTTGGTGCACCACTCTCCAGCGATGGGAAGTCGAAGACGGGCCACGGTAATCCCGTTTTACCGTAAAAATCCACGTGTCGAAAAAACGAAGGGTAAAAAACTTACGAGACCCGATTGAGATTCGGGTTGTCCTTTTTGGGCATTAATCTATCCGTTGATGGCTGAACGCTGTTAAAGCCGTAGAACTCATCGAGGCCTTCGTTTTGACAGGTTATGGCTCCCATAACTCTAAACGAGCCAGAAGTTAGGGTTGTCCGAATAATCGATATCTACAGGGTGCAACATCCACGGTGCAAGGTGCAACATCCGTCCGAAATGGCGAAACAGTGCCGTAAGACCTTTAGAAATTCGTTCATGGATTTGAAACGGAACAGTACCATGGTGCACCACTCTTCAGCGATGGGAAGTCGAAGACGGGCCATGGTAATCCTGTTTTACCGTAAAAATCCACGTTTCGAAAAAACGAAGGGTAAAAAACTTACGAGACTCGATTGAGATTCGGGTTGTCCTTTTTGGGCATTAATCTATCCGTTGACGACAGAAAGCTGTCATAGCCGTAGAACTCATCGAGGCCTTCGTTTTGACAGGTTATGGCTCCCGTAACTCTAAACGAGCCAGAAGTTATGGCCGTCCGAATAATCGATATCTACAGGGTGCAACATCCACGGTGCAAGGTGCAACATCCGTCCGAAATGGCGAAACAGTATCGTACGACTTTTAGAAATGCGTGCATGGATTTGAAACGGAACAATACCATGGTGCACCACTCTCCAGCGATGGGAAGTCGAAGACGGGCCACGGTAATCCCGTTTTACCGTAAAAATCCACGTGTCGAAAAAAACGAAGGGTAAAAAGCTTACAAGACGCGATTGAGATTCGGTTTGTCCTTTATGGGAATTAATCTATCCGTTGACGGCTGAAAGCTGTCAAAGCCGTAGAACTCATCGAGGCCTTCGTTTTGACAGGTTATGGCTCCCGTAACTCTAAACGAGCCAGAAGTTATGGCCGTCCGAATAATCGATATCTACAGAGTGCTGTTTGCGCAAAAAATGGGCAAACACCTCCAAGTCGTGTAATTTAGTTGATTTTATGTGATTCTGAATGATTTAGATGAGTTATGTAAATATAAAAAAAAGTCAGGGCTGAAATGTAAAAGACACACAGATTTATAGTGGTTCGGCCAGAACGTGCCTACGTCCACTTTATATGTTATTATCTTCTTTCTTTCAGATTACAAGTACAATGCTTCGTGTACAAGTATATGAAAATAGTTTGAAAGTTCCTTCCGTGCTTGAGCTCTCAAACTTGTCTGCCATTGTTGTACCCCTGCCCCTCTATTTATAGAGTGAGGTAGGGGGCAGGGTCTTGGATGTATATAGCTGCTGGTGGGCCCGGGCTGAAACAATATGGACTGGCAGATATCTGGTTCGGCGAAGCTCTGGTTCGGTCTTGGTCGCCTCGGCAGTTGGATCGGTGGCGTTTGGACCGGTAGGACCTTGGTCCCGTACCAATCTGGTCCGGTGGTAGGAGTGTTGTGATGGACCGGTGTGGCTGGTCCGGTAGTAGGGTTGATCCGGTAGGTGCGTGCTTGGTTCGGCAATGCCTGGGGGAGCCTTTGGACCGGTTGTGTGGAAGAGGCCTCGGTCTGGTGGCACGTTGGGTACCGAATGAGTTTTACCGAATGACCATGTGCTTGTATTGCCGAATGAGGCTTCATGTGGGAATGCCGAATGGGCTTTGGGCTGGATGGACTTCTATGCTTGTGTTGAGCCTGGTGCTTGTCGAACGAAGTGGAGGTTGCGAGCCCAGGTGAAACTGTGACTCCTTGGTCTCGAGATCTTCTGGGTGAGAATTCGCCCAACATTTGCCCCCCAAAGTGGGGCACGTGCTTGCATGTGTCGCGCTTTGTTTCCTCGTGGTAGGAAGGTTTGTTTTGTAACGCCATGGGCTGGATGTTCGTATCTTGCTGATGTCCTGCAAAGGAATTTACAGTTTTAGTGTGATTTCAAATAACTACCGTTCGTGATCGAAATATTCGAGATGAAGTGAACTGTGTCGTTCGGGACGAGAGGGTGAGCCCCGAGGGGGCTTAGCATCATCGATGCCAGGTTCACGTTAGAGTGGGCCCCTGGATCGTTTGGTTTATCGCCAGCTCAGAGCATGCCCAAGGGTTGCTCTCGACCCCGTACATGTGTAAGCAGCTTAGCCATTTCCTAATTATCAGAATCAAATGTCCGTTTAACCGATGGGCTTAAAAAGGGATGCCAAAGTGTAAATTCTCACGACGATAGGGTTAATAGCCATTCAGAGCGTGCCTATGGACCATTCGTGGTTGCGTACACGTGTAAATGATTAACCCATGTTAGTGAGAGATTTACGACTTATTCATTGTTATCATATTCTTTATTTTATTAGTAAGCTCTGGAGTTCGGTACTTATCTGAGTGAGGCGCCCTGCGTGCCCCCTGCTTCTGACTTTCGCTGGTGGAGACAACATCATTCGATGTTTGGTTGGTCCGGATGGATGTTTTCATTCGGCATACGGTTGGTCCGGTATATGTTGGTCCGGTAGCCGGACCAGATGGTTCGGCAGATCTGAGCGCGCCTATATATAGAGCTACACCCCCTTAGTTTTTTCCTTACCGAATCATCAAGTGCCGAACCAACACTATACCGAGCCAACACTCTTGCCGAATCAAACGAAAGCCGAACCATTTCATGCCGAACCAACTTGCCTACCGAATCAGGTATACACTTATTGCCGAATGGACTTACTACCGAATGTGCCTAATTTGCCGAATGACATGCGAAGGTCTTCGTTTTACCGAATGGGCCTTAGGCCTTAGTGCCGAATGGATGTATACCGAATGAACTCTTAGTGCCGAATGACATGTATACCGAATGAACTCATGTATTTGGATTTTGAGTGGAACTCTGGACTTATGCATTCTTTTTCGCTTACATCTCTGTACCCCTTGCTCTAACAACCTGTCTTTTCACTTTTGTGTATGCAGATAAATGTCTCGCAAGGCGGAAACACGATCAGACAGACGGAAATCCAAGGATAGGGGCGAGTCTTCCTCCGTGCCCCCAGCCCAACCAGGATCCGGGCAGCATCGACCTGTTCCGAGGTCGTTAGTGGACGGATATGGTCCACCGGAACTTCTGGTCTCCCCTCCCGATTGCTTTCCTAGCTCCCTAAAGGAGGAGCAACTTGATGTCATATCTCGTTCATTTGGGATAGACAGGGCTCTTATGCTGCTGCCGGGAGATGGAGTGATGCCGTATAATCTCCCCGAAGCTTACTTTGCTTACAGCAGGTACCATTGCATGTGTGGTGCTATCCCTCCTATCAATGCCTGGATAGTCAGCTTTACCACATATTTGAAAGTGGCTCCATTCCAGCTTCAGCCGAACTCTTATGCCATTCTGGTAAGCCTTTTCATCATCTTCCAGAGGAGGTATGGGCGCCCTCCTTCTAACCGAGAAATTCGATATTTGTATAACCTGAGAGGCTACAAGAAGGGGTCTCCGTATATTAGTCTGGAAGCGGCCGTGCCCTTCAAACCGGTCTTGGACTTATATTCAAAGTTCACCATGTTCAAGAAGGAATGGTTTTTATCAAGGACGATTCTGTTTCTTTCCGCCTCTTCACTTCCGGCTGTAAGATGAATTTCATTTATATTTTCCATGTACTGACTGTAGTGATTCTTCTGACACGCTTCTATTTCTTGCTAGCGACAGGTGGCATTGCTGTCGTGGAAGATGATTCTTTGGCGCGGATGGCTGCTGGAATAAAGGCCATTCCCGCGCGGGACATGTCGGCTTCGTTCTTGATCAGGAACGCTACCCTCTTGGAGTACAATTTGATCCAGCCGCACCAGTCCGTGGTTAAGCAGAGGGTCACGGCTGAGGAGAAGGCCGCTAAAGCTAAGGAGGGGGCCACGGTGGAGAGTGGCAAGAGGAAACCCTTTGCACAGCATCCCGCCGCGGGAGGCAAGAAGCTTAAAGAGTCGGAGGGCCCTTTTCCTAGTACTTGCCCGATCATTCCGGAGGAGGAAGGTGTGGAAGAGGGCGAAGGAGGCGATATGGAAGGAGAGTCGGAGGGCGGAGGAGATGGAGATGGTCAGGGTGGTAGTGGTGCTGGTGCCTCAACTTCTGGGCAAGACTCTGAGCTGGATGAGGCCCTCCGCCAGGCCTTCGGGAATCGGAAGGGGAATCGGGAGCGGAGAAGGCGAAGGAGACTGGCAAGGTCGGGGCTGGTGCCAATCTATCCCCCAGGGGTTCCTCAGCCATGGTGACTTCGGCGGTGCAAGGTGAACTTTTGTCCTCTGTCGATTCCATTTTCGATAAGGACTTAGAAATATTTTATGGTTCACTTCCGTCCTGGAATGAGATTCAGGACTTATTGCAGTACCCCACTCCTCCGCAGGGTTTGTATAATAGACGTGCCTTCTCACTTTTCTTTCTTTTTACTTAACATGTTTCCTGAATTGTGGACCATTGTATGTTCATAACACTTGTTCTTTATTCCAGGGGCAGGCCATGTGGTTAAAACGTCAGACGTCCGACACCGCCTCGAACAATTCAAGTTGATGAGAGCTTCTGCGAAGCCTCCCACTGGTCGTACTGGGGACGTGGTCAAATACCGTCTTCTTCTTGGGGTCATCGAAGAGAGCATTCAGAAAAAGAAGAGGAGTCGTTCCTTATTTGAGCCTTCCCCTGGTCCGCAGCTTCCCGTTCAGCCTCCTCGTGATACCACGGAGGAGAGCACGGAGTTTATCCCCCCTCCACCTCCTTCTAAGAATCCCACTGTTATCCGCATAAGGCGCCCTGACGTGCCTCGTGACCACTTTGCCGGTCATCCTGATTTAGATACAAGCACTCGGGATATTTCATTTGATGAGGCCACGGGTGAGCACCTCCTTCCCTACAACCCCATGGTACGAGTGTTAGACGAGGCTAAGTCCCTAGATCTTGATCTGCTTACCACTCGGGTAGTTACCATGGGAGACGAAGTCAAAGCTAATATCGATCGGGTGGCTGAAGAGATCAAGAAGTTAATGAAGTATCATGCTCAATTGGTCAAGGCCGCGGAGGAGATTGGGAGTGCTAATATTCGGTTGAGGCTGAAGGTTGCCGATCAGGCTGAACAGCTTGCCGGTCAAGCCGTTCAGATTTCTCGACACGAGGAAGCCTCCAAGCGGCTGAAAGAGACCATGGAAAAGGCTAGTAGGGCAGAATTACGGAAGATAGAGGCCTCCTGTAAGGAGCGGATTGACATGGCCATTGCGACAGTGGATGAGGTTCGGAATGCGGATCTCGAGCAGGTAGAGGAGTTGTCTGGAAGGCTTGAGGCCGCGGAGATGGCTCAAGTCAAGCTAAAGGAGGAGATGGAGGAGATGAGGAGGTCTCTCCAGGCTGACTGCTTGAGATACCAATCAGAGAGGGATGTCGCTGTCGCCAAGTTGCAGGCTTCCGAGGCCCGGGTGAGGGAGTTCGAGTAGAATGAGTGGATGATGGACGAGATGCTGCAGGACATGTACTTCCGCACTTGGAAGGAGGGCAGCTTGTCTTGGATGGATGACTATCCCCGGGTCATAGCCAGGATATATCTTCGGGCTTTATAGGAGGCCAGGGTCAATGCGGGTAAGGAAGGTGGAGTGGCTTTTAGCCTGGATGTGGTCACTGCTCAGTTCTCGGAAGAGGAGCAAGCGACGGTGAAGGAGGGGATGCGGTTGCTTGCTGCGGAGGAAGCGGGTGTGCAGCTGGAGGATGAGGATCAAGCGGCGGACGCTGGTGAGTTATTCTTCTCTTTACCTTCTCTTTCTGGGTTTCCATAACTTGATCGTTTATCGTTTGTTTAATGGATTCCTCTTCTGAATTGGACAGGTGGAACTTCCGATCAACATGCTGGGGGTTCCTGCGGCCAAGTAGGCTTGGGATGTTGGTGATGGAGTGTGGACGCAGCTGGTTACTTGTCCGGATTCGGCTGCTTTTTATTTCTTTTTACTGTTGTTTACGTTAGCCCAAAACATTGATGTGACTGTAATAATATTATTTGCAGAGAAAAACTTGGTGTGATTTTATAATATAAGCTGATTTTGTCATGTTTAAACGTTGTTGTCATTTTGATGTGCTGTATGAGAAGTATAGCTATGTATATGTCTGTGATTTTAGTTGTGTTGGACGTTAAGCCTTTGCTTGAAATATAATTTCATGTTTTCAATGTTAGTGTGACATATGAATAAGCTATAGTTATGTATTTATGTACAAGAGAAGAGAGTACCGCCCTTCATGTTTTATTTGCCGGCGGTGGCTTCGAGCTTCTTGTGTAATTGACCATGGATATATCTAAGTACCTTGCCACCCAGTACGCAGGCTTAGATTCTCATGAGTGAATGCTCTCTATTTGATTTCCTGTACTTTAGAGTTTGTTATACAGGATAGGAGAAAAGTATTTAAATGAAATGGAAATATAGAAAAAGTAAAACTTCCAGTCACAGAAGGCCGTCGATGTGCTTAAGTTCGTGGCAAACGGGTTTTGTAGTCACTTTCCCTAGTTGTGGGTCTTGGAGACATTTGTCATCCATCTTACGCCTCCGCGGGGAGTTTTTTTTTTTACCACAGCCGCACTTAAGACACATCGGAGCCGAGATCGCGCACGGTAACTACCCAAACCATTATGGTCCGTAATCGTGGGTATTATTCAATTTACCGTGGCCGGCTAGCGTGGGTGCCGTTGGCCGTGAACTACCCCTGGCTGGCCACACCTTATGTTGGGGCTTAAAGTAGGTTCACAGTTGCGGGCGAGCCGAACGCCGTAATGAGCTGCCATCGGCTATAGTCGGCCTTTATGATGACTTATAATCGGCTCATTACAGTTGGCTTTGAGGGCAGGCGCGAGCAATGAGTTAACCCGCAGCAGAGGGATGCTGGAGCAAAAGAGTCTCATTGGCGAGTGCATAGAATCGTAGCGTACCTGTTAGGCCTTGTCCAGATGAGGCCGTGGCGCGTCTTGAGTGGAGATGCCATAAGATTTTGTTCAACATAAAAGGATAAAGCTTAACAAGCAGCCAAGATATAAAGGAGCAAGTTAAAAAGAGACAAGATTTTTAAAGTGGTTCGGCATGAAAACGCCTACGTCCACTGATTCTCTTTGTTAATTCACTTCATATGGGCGGTACAAGTTAAGAAAAGTATCGACGGAGGTGTCGGATGTTCCATGCCCTCTGGAACACCTCTCCGTCCACTGTTGACAAAATATAAGCTCCGTTGTGGAGATCTTTATGAATTACATATGGTCCGTCCCAGATGGGGTCCAGTGCCCCGGGGCGCGGAAAGATTCTCCTGAGGACAAGATCTCCTTCTTGTAAGATGCAATGCTTGACTTTGGAGTTGTATAGTGCTGCCACTTTTTGTTTGCGAGCTGCTGCTTTGAGTGCTGCATCGTTTCTCCTTTCCTCAATCAGATCCAAAGACATGAGGAGGAGTTCTTCGTTTTCTTCTGGATTGTAGTGGATCCTACGGTGGGAAGGAACAATAGTCTCAACAGGGAGCATTGCCTCCGATCCGTATGCCAAAGAGAAAGGAGTATGTCCCGTTGATGTTCTGAAAGATGTGCGGTAGGCCCAAAGTGCCGTGGGAAGTTCGTCCACCCAAGCGCCTTTTGACTTTTCAAGTTTCTTCTTGATTACGGTTTTGAGAATTTTGTTGACAGCTTCGACTTGTCCGTTTGCCTGAGGATAAGCTACTGATGAGAAGCTTTTATGAATTCCATGCTCTTGGCACCAGTCGGCGAATTCTTCGCTGTCAAATTGGAGTCCGTTGTCTGATACGATCTTGAGTGGTACTCCGTACCTGCACAGAATATTTCTGATCAAAAAGTTGATAACTTTTGCTGAAGATATTTTATTTAGGGGCTCCGCTTCCACCCATTTGGTGAAATAATCGACTGCCACTATAGCATATTTGGCTCCGCCCCTGCCCGTTGGCAGTTCGCCAATTAAATCAATTCCCCATACAGCAAAGGGCCAGGGCCTGGTCATTTGAGTAATCTCATTTGTGGGTAGTCGAGGAATCTTGGCAAATTTCTGACATCTGTCGCATCTCTTGACGAAGTCTAAGGCGTCTTTGTTTGGTGTGGGCCAGTAATATCCATATCGGAGTATCTTTTTCGCCAGAGTCTGCCCTCCAGTGTGATCTCCGCAACTTCCCTGATGGATGTTGAATAAGATTTCCTTGGCTTCCCTTCCAGCGACGCATCTGAATAAGGGGCTAGAGAAGCCACGCCGATAGAGGATGCCTTCTTGTATTGTGTAGTGGGGAGCTTTCCTCAAAATTCTCCTGACTTCATCACGTTTGTCTGGTAGTGTGCCGTCCTGCAAATATTTCCGGATAGGAGTCATCCAAGTTGCTTCTTCAATTGCAGTTATCAGATTCACTTGTTCGAAACTTGGGGCTAGCTGCCTTGAGACGGCTAGTGCTCCGGAAATGGTGCTATTCTTCATACTAGCTTGCTTTGCTAGTTCATCGGCCTCTTGGTTATCTTCTCGAGGAATGTGTTTGATTAGATAATGGTCCAATTGGTCGAGCAGCTGTTTGGTTTTCTTTAGATATGCTGTGAGTCGTTCTCCACGTGTCTGGAATTCTCCTAGTACTTGGTTTACGATAAGTCGAGAATCACTATGAAGACATAAAGAATTGACTCCAATTTCTAAGGCAAGCTCCAATCCCGCTATTACTGCCTCATACTCCGCATCGTTGTTAGTGGCCGCGAATTCCAACCTTAATGCATAGTACAGCTTTCTTCCCCTGGGGATGATTATCACAATACCTGCCCCCGAGCCTTGTTCGTTTGATGCTCCATCTACAAAGAGGTTCCACTTGATGTTTTCTGCTATTTCAAACTGATCCTTGCCTTCGTTGGTAGTGAATTCGGCAATGAAATCGGCCATGGCTTGCCCCTTGATAACGGTGCAAGGATGGTAGGTGACGTCATACTGACTTAGTTCAATGCACCATTTGAGGAGTCGTCCAGAAGTGTCGGGACGATGGAGCACCTGTCTTAGGGGCTGGTCGGTTAGAACTCTGATGGAGTGAGACTGGAAGTAGTGTCGCAGTTTTCGTGACGCGATCAATAAACAATATGCCAATTTCTCAAGTTTAGGATATCTGGCTTCTGCCCCTGTAAATCTCTTACTTATAAAGTACACCGGGCGTTGTGTGCGGTCTTCTTCTCTTACCAGGGCAGCGCTTAGAGCATGAGATGATACAGCGAGGTATAGGTATAGCTCTTCGCCTTCGTCTGGAGTCGAGAGTACTGGTGGTTTCTGAAGGTGTTCGATCAGGTTAAGGAAGGATTTTAAGCATTCATCGGTCCACTCGAATTTTCCTTTGTCTTTCTTGAGAGCTTCGAAGAAAGGGACGCACTTGTCAGTTGCTTTGGAAATGAATCTGCTTAGGGCGGCCACCTTTCTGTTTAGGCTCTGCATTTCTTTTCGAGTGGAAGGTATCCTTATTTCTTTTAGAGCCCGGATTTGTTCAGGGTTTGCTTCAATTCCTCTGGCATGGACGATGAATCCTAAGAATTTTCCCGATGACACTCCGAAGGAGCACTTTAGAGGATTCAGCTTCATTCCATATTGGCGAAGTACCTGAAACATCTCGCTCAGGTGGCTTACATGATCGTCGGCTCTTCTGGACTTTACCAACATGTCATCCACATATACTTCCATAGTTCGTCCTATTAATTCCGCGAACATCTTGTTGACGAGGCGCTGATAGGTAGCTCCGGTATTTTTGAGTCCAAAAGGCATGACTTTGTAACAATATAATCCCCGGTCAGTGATAAAGCTAGTGTGGTCTTGATCGGGAGCGTGCATGGGAATCTGGTTGTATCCGGAGTATGCATCCATAAAAGATAAAAGTTCGTGCCCGGCAGTGCTGTCCACAAGCTGATCGATTCGGGGGAGCGGGAAGCAGTCTTTCGGGCAAGCGTCATTTAAGTTGGAGAAATCAATGCATGTTCGCCACTTCCCATTAGCTTTCTTTACTAGTACTGGGTTAGCGATCCATTCTGGGTAGATGGCTTCTCGTATGAAGTCATTAGCAAGTAGGTTCTTTACTTCCTCATCGAGGGCTGCTGATCGTTCTGCTCCCATGCTTCTCTTTTTCTGCTTTATAGGTACCTTGGTGGGATCGACGTTCAGCATGTGGCATGCTATGTCTGGGGAGATTCCCGTCATATCGGCATGTCTCCACGCAAATACATCTAAGTTGTGGCGGAGAAAATCAATGAGTTGATCCTTCAATTCTGTCTTTAGCTGAGATCCTATTTTAATAGTCTACTTGAATCATGTTTGTCTACAGATACGAATTCCATGGCCTCCGCAGGCTCAGCGGTAGCCTCCTCCTCCTTATCCCTAGGGTCTAGTTCATTGAAAGGATCGCTGGTGTACCGAAGAGGAGGGGCTTTCTTTAGTTGCTATGCTTCCAAGCTTTTCATGTAGAGAGTAGTCTCTGCATCTTTCCCTTTATTCTTTCTACGGTTATTGCGAAGTTCAGTTACATAGCAATCTCGAGCGGCGTCTTGATCTCCTTCAACTTCTCCTATTCCGTTATCTGTTGGGAATTTCATCTTTAGGCACCACGGGGCTAGGACAATTTGGAAGTCAGACAAGGCTGGTCTTCTCAAGAAGGCGTTGTAGGCCGAGTGATTTTCTATTAGTACGAACGTTTGTTTTCGCACAACGGAGCGGGGATGACTTCCTATTTCGACGAAGAGGTCAAGTTGCCCGAGGGGTATTTTCGCATCTCCAGTGAAACCGTGCAGGGGTTTGTTGCAGGGAGACACACCTTCATTGACAGCTTCATTTTGTCGAAAGCATGCTTGAATAGGATATTTACGGAGCTTCCTGTGTCTATTAGAATTCGAAAAACTTTAGCTGGACCGAACCAGGCAGAGATGACCATGGGATCCATATGCGGATACTGTCTTCCTTCTAAATCACGCCTACTGAATACGATGTCGTCACTCTCTTTCCGTTTCGGATGGTGTTCTTCCATAATGAAGTTAACATAGCCGACTGAGATTCGGGTTGTCCTTTTTGGGCATTAATCTATCCGTTGACGGCTGAAAGCTGTCAAAGCTGTAGAAATCATCGAGGCCTTCGTTTTGACAGGATATGGCTCCCGTAACTCTAAAAGAGTCAGAAATTATGGCCGTCGGAATAATCGATATCTACAGGGTGCAACATCCACGGTGCAAGGTGCAACATCCGTCCGAAATGGCGAAACAGTGCCATACGACTTTTAGAAATGCGTGCATGGATTTGAAACAGAACAGTACCATGGTGCAGCACTCTCCAGCGATGGGAAGTCGAAGACGGGCCACGGTAATCCCGTTTTACCGTAAAAATCCACGTGTCGAAAAAACGAAGGGTAAAAAACTTACGAGACCCGATTGAGATTCGGGTTGTCCTTTTTGGGCATTAATCTATCCGTTGACGGCTGAAAGCTGTCAATGCCATTGAACTCATCGAGGCCTTCGTTTTGACACGTTATGGCTCCCGTAACTCTAAACAGGCCAGAAGTTATGGCTGTCCGAATAATCGATATCCACAGGGTGCGACATCCGTCCGAAATGGCGAAACAGTACCGTACGACCTTTAGAAATTCGTGCATGGATTTGAAACGGAACAGTACCTTGGTGCACCACTCTCCGGCGATGGGAAGTCGAAGACGGGCCACGGTAATCCCGTTTTACCGTAAAAATCCACGTGTCCAAAAAACGAAGGGTAAAAAACTTACGAGACCCGATTGAGATTCGGGTTGTCCTTTTTGGGCATTAATCTATCCGTTGATGGCTGAAGGCTGTTAAAGCCGTAGAACTCATCGAGGCCTTCGTTTTGACAGGTTATGGCTCCCGTAACTCTAAACGAGCCAGAAGTTATGGCTGTCCGAATAATCGATATCTACAGGGTGCAACATCCACGGTGCAAGGTGCAACATCCGTCCGAAATGGCGAAACAGTGCCGTACGACTTTTAGAAATGCGTGCATGGATTTGAAACGGAACAGTACCATGGTGTACCACTATTCAGCGATTGGAAGTCGAAGACGGGCCACGGTAATCCCGTTTTACCGTAAAAATCCACGTGTCGAAAAAACGAAGGGTAAAAAACTTACGAGACCCAATTGAGATTCGGGTTGTCCTTTTTGGGCATTAATCTATCCGTTGACGGCTGAAAGCTACCAAAGCTGTAGAACTCATCGAGGCCTTCGTTTTGACGGGTTATGGCTCCCGTAACTCTAAACGAGCCAGAAGTTATGGCCGTCCGAATAATCGATATCCACAGGGTGCAACATCCACGGTGCAAGGTGCAACATCCGTCCGAAATTGCGAAACAGTGCCGTACGACCTTTAGAAATGCGTGCATGGATTTGAAACGGAACAGTACCATGGTGCACCACTATTTAGCGATGGGAAGTCGAAGACGGGCCACGGTAATCCTGTTTTACCGTAAAAATCCACGTGTCGAAAAACGAAAATTAAAAAACTTACGAGACCCGATTGAGATTCGGGTTGTCCTTTTTGGGCATTAATCTATCCGTTGACGGCAGAAAGCTGTCAAAGCCATAGAAATCATCGAGGCCTACGTTTTGACAGGTTATGGCTCCCGTGTTAACTCCTCTTCGTTAGCGACCTAAGACGTGACCAAGTTTAACGACTCAGAGAATTGCCGACCTAGTGACCAAATTGAAGAAGCGACCTAAAGTGTTACGACCTAAAAATGCCTCGCGACCTAACAAGAAGCTACGACCTAATAAAGGCCGCGACCTAGCGGTTCTCAGCGACCTAAGGGAGCCCGCGACCTAGTGGTTTAAGAGCTCCGCGACCTAACGACTTAAGAGGATCAGCGACCTAAATCATATGCGACCTAAAGAAAGCCATAGCCTACCGACCTAAGGACGAAGTGATCTCAGCGACCTAAGTCTCAGCCGACTTACGACCTATAATAAGTCGTACGCGACCTATCAACTCGCTGAGAAGAGAACCAAGCACAATTGAGATAGGTCGGGTTCCATCCCCTAGGTCGTTGCCCACCTACGACCTACTTTAGGTCGAAGACGACCTAGCACTTGGAGATAAAGATACTGCCCAACGACCTAACGGAGTACTTTGATTACAGGAAAGTTCCCACGACCTATGATAGGTCGTTAACGACCTAGGATAAGTCGCTCTCGACCTATCTGTATGAACAAAGGAGCCGCCTTTTTGCATGCCGCTGGAGATAGGTCGTTCACGACCTTGGACTTGTACGAATCAGCACGTATGTTCTTATGGAAGGAGGGCCAGAGCTTTCTAGGTCGACTGCGACCTACGACCTTACTTAGGTCGGTCACGACCTACGACCAAACTCCGATAAAAACCTATAAATACAGCCCTAACTTGAACGAGGACTTTTGGGGGGGGGGCTCATTCTCTTCAAGCGCCATTACTCTGCCGAATTCCAGACGACTTCAAAGCCTTTTAGATCCAACAAACTTCTAAAGGAACTCCATGAAGGAATCATCCACATTCACCATGGATTTGAAGATGATTGTCAACATCAAAGCTTGAGCTACTTGTTTCACATATCCTATCACTTGAAGTGTGTTGTAATTGAAAGATCTTGTAAAGAATTGTAGAAAAAAACTGTATCTAAATAAACAATAAAGAGCTTCAAAGTGGACGTAGGCTTGATCCTAAGCCGAACCACTATAAATACTGCGTCTCTTACTGTTTTTCTACATACTCTCTGCTTATTTCTGATTCCCATACAAGTGGGTGGTGCTTTCACAATCACATCTTATACACTAGGGTGTTGACGTTTACAATTTAAGCGTTAACATTTTGGTGCTTTCACTGAGAATTGAACTCAGGACTTCTATCATCATTGCTTTACAGAAGATTTGTAGAGAGAATTTCCTTGAAGACTAGAAGTCTAGCAGAAATTATGGCTTCTGAAAGGAAACGAAAGTTTTTGAGGTTTGAAGGTACTAGCAGCAACGCCATTGCTCTTCCCGCATTAGGGGAAACAGCTTCAACTATTGGGGTCACAAAGGCTGAATTAAAGGCTGTGATTTATGGAATATATCAACACATGGAAGTTCAAAGTAATAGAATACTGGACAAGATGAACACATTGCAAGAGGAAGTCCGTCGACTAGAAAGCAATATAAAAACCATTGCTAAGGAGGCTCAGGTTTCAGAAGAATGGAATATTCCTCAACGAGCAACTGGCATTATTGGACCATTCCCCCAAACAGAAAGTTCATGGCCACGACCAACTATCCACGAACGTTTGTCAAGGGCAACTTTCGAGAGAATAGTTGACGACCACCCATTGAGTCCTGGTAACGATGAAGAATACATACCGGAGATGATTGAACAAAGAGAGAACGATGGAGGGAAAAGAAAGCAGAAGCTCTTGAAAAAAGCTCGACGCTTCAGATCCTCTGACTTCACTCCCTTGACCGACACTCCGGAAAATATCTTCTTGGCAACAAAGGACGTTGTTGTGTACCCCAAACCATCTCTGTTGAGAAGAAGCGCAACAGACAATGGAAAATTCTGCCGATTTCACAATCAGCCTGGCCATGACACCAATCAATGTCGCCACTTAAGAAAGGAGATTGAAGAGTTGCTCAAACAGAATGAACTGCAACAATATGTGAAAAGAGATGGAATTAACTACTCCTCATCCTCCAAGGTGCAGCTGGTGTCCGCTCAACAATGTAGCTCAAATAAAAGAACCGTGGCACAGGGAAATGAAGGTCCTATCATCAGTATCGTCACAGCAAGCCCTCACCAGATAGGAAAAAATTGGATGAGACGGGAAGACATGCACACGCTTCAGGAAGACCTTCAAAGTGAAAGGAAGTTTCGATTCTGAAAAACGTTGCCATCCAATCCTTTCAAGCCAAAAGATTCAATCCCTAAAGCTTGGGGCAACAACTGCTTTCTTACTTTACTTGAATACTATGTTTCAAATTTGTAAAGGAATGCTGATCCAATAATTCTTGTATCAAAATCTGTTATAAAGACAGTGCAAATAAATAATAAAAACTATAAGCCTTGTTCTCCCTATTATTACAAGTCGCTTATTTTATTTCGATATGTGAAATATTCTAAGAATGTCACTAAAATTATCAATCTAAATTTGCAGGCAATCAATGTCCAGCCGATTCGTTACAATATCAAGCAACCCTTGGTAGCTTTCTAAAGCAAGTCTTAAGTGACGAAAGTCCAGGGGCAAAACCTAAATAAGAAATACTCTAAGCAAATAAATAAGATTTGGCTAGAGTATGCTTCTTCAGTTAAAACCACCTGCCAACAGAAGAAGATAGTGCACACTTAAGGATGGCACTGAGGCACTGCTAATATAATCAATCAAGTTCGCAACTGTCAAAAGAGAACCAATTCCAAGAACTTGGAATAATAGCCACTTACATCCATATTTTACATAAAAACTCTGCTGAGATATTGCAATAAATTTACAGATATATGATTCTCTTGTTAAGGGCAATTGCAAGGCAGGCAAATAACAACAGCAGTAAAGTGAATATAGGCCCAATTCTGGCTAAATCACTATAATTCTCGTGTTCCCTACTATTATAAACTGCTCTGTTTTATTTTGGCGTATGAAATACGTTGATCGTGTTGCTAAAAAGACCATTTAATAATGCAGGCCATAAAACAAGACTTACCAGTCATGAGACGAAGCGATCCGCAACAACATCCAGTAGTCAAGCACTGAGCCATTCAAAATTCCCATATCCAAATCTTACAAAAGGAGAACTTCAACCGAAAGTAAGCAAGGTGGATAAAAGCAGATCATATATAGCTAACCGCAAATGTATGAACAAACAAACGGCCAGTTAAAGAACCAACATCTGCCACCACCAATTTGCTTAACTATAAAATATATTCCTTTGGGTAAGGGAGAGGCTTGGCAGCTAAAAGCAATGACCCTTGTGAAGTAATGGGAATTGTCAACATGAATCAACGGCAAAAAAGTATGCGAGAGCAAGCATCAGCCAACAAAAGATCATTTCGGAAGTGCCAGCCCTTTTTGAAGGCATAATTCCTCAGGGGATAGAGACCTCAAGCGGGCTCCATCGAAAAAGGTGTCTCTCTCGTTACAAAGTCGTGGAGTTACCAGCCAACACACTCCCGAGAATCCATCCAGACAAGAAAAGGAAACTCCAAACTTCCTGACAAAAACCCTCCTCTGGGGCACACATTTCACCACAATCGGTCGACATATTCCCGTGAGATGAAAAGCCCTCTTCGGAGGCCGAATGCTTCTCTACGGAGACCGAATGCTTCTCCTCAGAGACCAAAGCCCTCTTCGGAGGCCAAAAGCCCTCTTCAGAGGCCAAATGCTTCTCTACGGAGACCGAATGCTTCTCCTCAGAGACCAAAGCCCTCTTCGGAGGCCAAAAGCCCTCTTCAGAGGCCAAATGCTTCTCTATGGAGGCCGAATGCTTCTCCTCAGAGACCAAAGCCCTCTTCGGAGGCCAAAAGCCCTCTTCAGAGGCCGAATGCTTCTCTACGGAGACCGAATGCTTCTCCTCAGAGACCAAAGCCCTCTTCGGAGGCCAAAAGCCCTCTTCAGAGGCCGAATGCTTCTCTACGGAGACCGAATGCTTCTCCTCAGAGACCAAAGCCCTCTTCGGAGGCCAAAAGCCCTCTTCAGAGGCCGAATGCTTCTCTACGGAGACCGAATGCTTCTCCTCAGAGACCAAAGCCCTCTTCGGAGGCCAAAAGCCCTCTTCAGAGGCCAAATGCTTCTCTACGGAGACCGAATGCTTCTCCTCAGAGACCAAAGCCCTCTTCGGAGGCCAAAAGCCCTCTTCAGAGGCCAAATGCTTCTCTATGGAGGCCGAATGCTTCTCCTCAGAGACCAAAGCCCTCTTCGGAGGCCAAAAGCCCTCTTCAGAGGCCGAATGCTTCTCTACGGAGACCGAATGCTTCTCCTCAGAGACCAAAGCCCTCTTCGGAGGCCAAAAGCCCTCTTCAGAGGCCGAATGCTTCTCTACGGAGACCGAATGCTTCTCCTCAGAGACCAAAGCCCTCTTCGGAGGCCAAAAGCCCTCTTCAGAGGCCGAATGCTTCTCTACGGAGACCGAATGCTTCTCCTCAGAGACCAAAGCCCTCTTCGGAGGCCAAAAGCCCTCTTCAGAGGCCGAATGCTTCTCTACGGAGACCGAATGCTTCTCCTCAGAGACCAAAGCCCTCTTCGGAGGCCAAAAGCCCTCTTCAGAGGCCGAATGCTTCTCTACGGAGACCGAATGCTTCTCCTCAGAGACCAAAGCTACCATCAGCGGCACAAGTCCTCTTCGGAGGCGCAACTCTTCGGAGGATAAAAGACCTCTAATGGGTCATACGCCACAAAAAAGAAAGTTCTCTACTCAACAAAAAAGATTGGAGGAGTCATGACCCTCCAACCATGAGAGAGTAACTTCCAGGCGATGAAAACCCTCTCTGAGGCACATTTCACCAGGAGTTGAAGTGTTATAACCGCTCTTCGGGATTTCACTTCACCAGAGTTGAAATGTAAACAAAATAAAAGCCCTCTTCGGAGGCCCATTTCACCAGGAGTTGAAGTGTTATAACCGCTCTTCGGGATTTCACTTCACCAGAGTTGAAATGTAAACAAAATAAAAGCCCTCTTCGGAGGCCCATTTCACCAGGAGTTGAAGTGTTATAACCGCTCTTCGGGATTTCACTTCACCAGAGTTGAAATGTAAACAAAATAAAAGCCCTCTTCGGAGGCCCATTTCACCAGGAGTTGAAGTGTTATAACCGCTCTTCGGGATTTCACTTCACCAGAGTTGAAATGTAAACAAAATAAAAGCCCTCTTCGGAGGCACATTTCGCCAGGAGTTGAAGTGTAGCAACCGCTCTTCGGAATTTCACTTCACCAAAGTTGAAATGTAAAAACAAAGACCTTCTTGAAAGCACACGTTTCACCGAGATTGAAATAAAACTTCCAAGTGTTGAAACGTGAAAAGGCTTTCTTCAAAGGCACAACTCTTTGGGGGTACACGTTTCACCAAGATTGAAATAAAACTTCCAAGTGTTGGAACGTGAGAAATCCCTCCTCAGAGGTACAACCCCCTCCCGGGAACACAATTAAGAAAAAAGACCTCTTTGGAAACCCACGTTTCACCGAGATTGAAATAAAACTTCCATGTGTTGAAACGTGAAAAGGATTTCTAAAGCATAACTCTTTGGAGGTACACGTTTCACCGAGATTGAAATAAAACTTCCAAGTGTTGAAACGTGAAAAAATCCCTCCTCAGAGGTACAACTTTCTATAAAAAAAAAAAAAATCCTCATCAAAAGCGTACTTTAACTTTCAAAGGAAAAATAATTTGCCTACTGTGGGAAATGATCGTAAAAAGAAAAGAAGTTAAAGTACCCTTCAGAGGTCCGCTTTACCACATAGAGGAATTCACTTGATGAGATATGCACATAAGCAAAAGAAAAAAGTGATTTCTTCGAACGACCAAGCGTAAAAACTTATACGAAGGGAGTTGTACTCTATAAAATTTTCTTTAAAATAATTATTCTTTAGCAAATAAGAGTGTAAGTCCCCTCGAGGTATAGAATATTGCAGCATACTTATGGAATGGGGGCAATATAGTATAATTACACACAATATGGTATAACTAAACCAGCAAAAGGTAACGCTCAAGTAACATACCATAAGCTCGCTGCAATATCAAATAAACTCATGCCAAAACGAATAACAAATGTATTCTTTAATTCAAACAAAAGTTTGTACAAACGAGGAATCATTTTATTCAATTACAACGCAGGTACAGGTTTCAAAATAAAGAAAAGCGGGGGCCGGTACCCGCACAATTCTCGGCCAGTACATGCAAAACACAAAAAACTAGAAACTGAAGATCTTCACTTCTTTTTGCTGCCTTTAGACCCTTTACCCGGCCGAATGATCAGCTTTTCAGGTCGACCAGTGGGTATAAGGGAGGAAGGAGAGGTAGGCGCAGCTGGCCCAACTTCCGGCTCCTCTTCAGTGGCGGTGATTTTCTTCCCCCTCCTCTTTGATGTCCCACGCTTCTCTCTCCTCTGTGAGGAAGACTCACTCCCCGGAGTGACAAGTTTTGATAGAACAATGTCGTCAGAAGGAGTCCGTTCCGGGGAAATGTCACCTCCCTCAGGTCTCTCATCTTTCTGCTCTTGCGAAGTGATGGGATCATCCAAGCCGTGAAGAGCCTCTATTTGTTCCTCCTGTGATCCAGGTTGCGAGGCAGAAGGAGGCACCGCCGGAAGAGACGAAGGAAGGATGACCGGAGGAGTAGAAGTTTGAGCAGCGCTTGGTACTCTCTCTACAGAAGAAAAAAGATTAAAGTCAGTAAAAAGAGGAGATGAGGGTTCACCAATGAAGTCAGTAAAGAGAGGAGATGAAGGCTCGTCAAGGTTGAGAAAATAGCCAAGGAGCTCGTGAAACTCATGTGAAATAAGCGAGTAACCAGCTTGAGCAGAATTGACAGTAGCGAAATTAACAGTGAAGTTACCTGAAGAAGCTGGTTTCCTGATATCGACTTCATAAGCTTGCGTATCAGCGCTCTCTTCACCCTCGTCTCCACCTTGTGTGCTTGTAATATCAGCGGTAACTTTGGTGGGAGAAGCGAGATGGGAACTGGAACCAATAATGTCGACTTCAGACGAAGAAGGTGGCTGGACTAGAGTAGTTGAAGTGGTTTTCCCCAGCTGATCCCCTTCCGTCACTTCGGTTCTTAGTTTGGCAAGTTGTCCCTTTCCCCTGGCAAGAGCAGCGCGAGCGTCTTCATCAAAATAATGCCTTTCCAGGGCTGACTCATCATAACCAGCACCTTCAGCACCAAGCATATCGAGGGCGGCCTCCCACACTTCAGCTAAAGTGATCTCGTACTTGGGACCAAGAAAGGCGAGGCTTCCACGCCCCAAGACGCTATGCAAGTAGAAGTCGAATAATGTTGAGCCGAAGCTGTTTTTGGTCGCCTCATGAGATTCTTCGGCTGCGATTTTGCCGGCGACAGCCTCATCGCGCTCCCTTTCAGTTCTGGCAAGCTGAAGCTTGAGCATTTGCATCTCCGCCTCCTGGGAGTTGTTTTTCTTTCGAAGCTCGGCAATATCAGAGACATAGCCGTCACTGATTCTTTTTTGTACTTCAAGCCTGTCCTCAGCGTCTCTCTGACTGGCATGAGCATCTCTAACTTGTCTGAGAAGCACTTCTTCTTTTTGAGAGTATGAAGTAGAGGAAGCAGCAAGCTCGTCTTTCAACTTCTCAACCTTTGCTTCGAGCTCCTCGTTGTAGGAAGTAATACTTCTCATCTCGGTATCATGCTGCTCAAGGACCTTCTGCCACTCAGCCTTATCGTTTTCCATGGTGAGCATAGCCTCTAAGTTGGCACGGTTAACTCGTTGAAGCTCATCAACAAGCTTCTGCCAGTTTGACATCCTCTCGATATCAAGTTTAACGGCGTCAAGATTTCGTAGCATAGCAGGCTTGTCAATAGGGACTAGGTCGAGATCGAACCTCACACCCTTTAAACACCACTGCGGAAAACGACTTTGTAAAGTGGCTGGGCCCGGTCCCACTTGAAATTTAGGCCTACTTATTATTGTCTGGATGTCCTCCTTCCCAAGAGCAGGAGAGTCAGAAGTAATATCAAGAGGGGCAGGGGCAGTAGGCTTGTCGGGAGTGGTGGAAGCATGTCTCTCACCATGTCGAGCTCGTTTGCTCGAATCTTCTACTACATGACCTTTTCCCCGGTCATCGTGTGATTTCCTTTTATAGGAATCGTCACCTCTCTGCGGGGAGTCGCGATGCTCATCCCTATCCCTCCTTTCCCGAGCTTTTCGAGCAGCCCTCTCTTCATCAGACTCCCTATAGGAAGAGAAGTAGCGCCCATAATTATACTGTCCACGCCCACCATAGCGTTGAAAATCTTGATAGTATGATCCACCGCGTGTCATTGGAGAATCTGAAATAAGAAAAGATAAGCTTCAGAAATCTTTAAAGCATAAGAAGATAAGTGCATAAGTGTGCTGGAAAATTCTTAAGTGGTGTGTGAAGTGCAAACTACTCGCATTGGGCTAACGAACCACTTCTCAGTTGGGGGGATGTAATAGGTTTCGCTATCGGTGGCAATTCTTGGAATAAAAAAGTTGGAGTCAGTTGGAGGGCAGATGTCACTTCAATTGTTGGAGGTATAACTTTACCACGAGCAGGATCACCTTTAGAGAGCTCTTGGGAAGAGATAAATAAGTCACTTAAATCCCCAAAGACATCATCATCGTCATGCCTAGCCTGGTTCCCTCCATCAGTTCCTTTATCGGCATTTTTCATAGTTTGGGAAGGTTGCTCCTCTTCTTCTTCAGTAATGGGGGGAAGCGCGGACTTTTCGGATGGCCCCGTGTCGTCTCGTGGAGTAGAGCACTTCACTAATGGAGTTCCAGTAGAAGTTTCTCCCTGCACACGATCTTTAGTGGAGACCGAGGCGTCGAGAGTTTTCGTCGGAGAATCGGGAACTTCAGTCGGGGCTTCATGAGGCTGAGTAAAGCGAGAGGGATGGAGAAGTCCGTATTGGTGTAAAAATTCATCGCTTAGCAGAAACTTTATGCTCCTTTCTTCTGCCGGCACAGCATTTAATCTTTCTAAAATTTGCTTAAAACTTGGGTCCCTGGTAGGGGGTGGAAGCGCTAAAACAGGAACAAAGAATGAAGTTAGCAACTAAAAGTTCGGATCTCAAAAATGGTTTCAAAAACGAAAAAAATGGAAACACTAGTCTTACTTCCTATTCTCCAGATGGCATAAAAACCTGGAGGGCAACGAGCATAAAAGAACTGAGTCAAAAACCCGTGTGCACTCTCGGGCAAATCTAAAATGAGTTTGCGATTTCTCGCACCTCTCACAAGAATGATAGAAGGATGGTCTTTATTTTTCGCAAATGTGCATAAATAGCAGATTTCCTCAAAGCTAGGGAGGCGATCAAGCGTCTTCCTGAATAGCACGCCCAACCCCATCAAGATGGCATAACCATTGGGGTGCAGTTGAAAGGGAGATATAGTTAACCGAAGAAGGGTTTGTCGAAGAAATTCGTTAAAAGGAGGAATCGCTCCGCTTAAGCACATTTGGCGATTAACGGCAACAAAACCGTGAGGTGGTTGGTCAGCAAAGTCATTAGGTCCGGGAAGTAGAGCATCTGCTTCGGTGATGCCAAACTGGATGCATAATTGGCGAAAAGCCTTGTGGTTCAGAGTGGTTGGCATTCTCTCTGGGGGATCGATCAATCGGTTAGCAACTGGAAAAATCTCCCCAGTTTGTCCTGCTTCTTCTAATTGAGAAGTCATTCTACACAAGCAACTGGATATTCAAATATGAAGGTGCACGTTTCCTAAAAGTGTGAAGTGTTGTGCGAAACTAAAAAAAAAAAAAACAACAACAAGAGGAATTCAAACATAACTGAAATTAAGTTGGTTGACAGTTAGTCAGCTATGAAATTCCAAGACCTGTTGATATAACGCTCAAGTATTGTGTTAATGCAAACGAATCAGCTTTAACTGGATATTTTAAGTTTTGCTTTAGCACTTCACTTGAGTTCATTGGTTCACAACATTTCATTCACACAGTTCATTTAAGTTAATTATTCTTTATCAACTAATCTGTCATTTGATGTGGGCAGTCAATGGCAGTATATTCGTCCCGGTTTTCTGCAAATGTCATGTTTAACAGGTTATTAGCATGAGAGATAATCTACAACAAAGTGCAACAGAATTTGAGATTAAACAATCCAGTTCAATTCAACCAAGTCATCTCGGAATTTCATAAGTCATAGGTCGTCCAGCGACCTAGCATAGGTCGGGGTTCATTAGGTCGCGCTGTGCAAGTTAAAAGGTTCAAGGCAGTGCAGATTTCCCATAGTCCAAGTTTGGTTGCGACCTACGGCTTATGCCGCAAAAAAGATTAGGTTGTTCATTTTTTAGGTCGTCCTGCTTGAAATTCATGTGCAAATTTGTTAAGTCCTAGGTCGTTTGAATCTCAGCGCGACCTAGGAGTTAAGTCGCAGATTTGAAGGATCCTTAAGTCGTTCAGATCTTCTAAATCACCAACTCCCTCTCCACGCAATATCACACCATCCCGATGAACTATGACCCAATAACCCATTATCACTCACGATGAAATCCATCATCCTCTTCGAGAGGTCCGTCATTCCTACGTACCACCGAATCATCCAAGAGGCGATTGAAAGCATCTCCGATCAATCACTAATTCAACTCAACACTGTGCTTTCATGAATCACAACTAATGGCGATCAAAATCGACCACAACTTGACTCAAAAGACGAAAAACGACACACGAAATTGCTATGAGATTCGGAGATGAGAAATTCCTGGTTCGGTGATGATCGTGGGGTGGATAGAGATCAGGTATACTTACACAATGTAATGGCGAGGTCGAATCGGTGGATGATTGGACTCTGGTTTGCTTTCCAAGATCGCGAGATGCTGTTAATGGCAGAATGAGGTGTTAAAACAGATGAAATGAGGAAGGAACGACCTAGGCTATTTATACCCCAGAGGAGTAGAAAGTGGATCGTCACACACGACCTAGTTCCTCAATAGGTCGCTTGCGACCTAACAACTCATCAGAGCGCGAGTTAAGAAGATCGAAGTACACGACCTACGACCTAGGCGTATACTTCGAGGGGCAAATGTTAACTCCTCTTCGTTAGCGACCTAAGACGTGACCAAGTTTAACGACTCAGAGAATTGCCGACCTAGTGACCAAATTGAAGAAGCGACCTAAAGTGTTACGACCTAAAAATGCCTCGCGACCTAACAAGAAGCTACGACCTAATAAAGGCCGCGACCTAGCGGTTCTCAGCGACCTAAGGGAGCCCGCGACCTAGTGGTTTAAGAGCTCCGCGACCTAACGACTTAAGAGGATCAGCGACCTAAATCATATGCGACCTAAAGAAAGCCATAGCCTACCGACCTAAGGACGAAGTGATCTCAGCGACCTAAGTCTCAGCCGACTTACGACCTATAATAAGTCGTACGCGACCTATCAACTCGCTGAGAAGAGAACCAAGCACAATTGAGATAGGTCGGGTTCCATCCCCTAGGTCGTTGCCCACCTACGACCTACTTTAGGTCGAAGACGACCTAGCACTTGGAGATAAAGATACTGCCCAACGACCTAACGGAGTACTTTGATTACAGGAAAGTTCCCACGACCTATGATAGGTCGTTAACGACCTAGGATAAGTCGCTCTCGACCTATCTGTATGAACAAAGGAGCCGCCTTTTTGCATGCCGCTGGAGATAGGTCGTTCACGACCTTGGACTTGTACGAATCAGCACGTATGTTCTTATGGAAGGAGGGCCAGAGCTTTCTAGGTCGACTGCGACCTACGACCTTACTTAGGTCGGTCACGACCTACGACCAAACTCCGATAAAAACCTATAAATACAGCCCTAACTTGAACGAGGACTTTTGGGGGGGGGGGCTCATTCTCTTCAAGCGCCATTACTCTGCCGAATTCCAGACGACTTCAAAGCCTTTTAGATCCAACAAACTTCTAAAGGAACTCCATGAAGGAATCATCCACATTCACCATGGATTTGAAGATGATTGTCAACATCAAAGCTTGAGCTACTTGTTTCACATATCCTATCACTTGAAGTGTGTTGTAATTGAAAGATCTTGTAAAGAATTGTAGAAAAAAACTGTATCTAAATAAACAATAAAGAGCTTCAAAGTGGACGTAGGCTTGATCCTAAGCCGAACCACTATAAATACTGCGTCTCTTACTGTTTTTCTACATACTCTCTGCTTATTTCTGATTCCCATACAAGTGGGTGGTGCTTTCACAATCACATCTTATACACTAGGGTGTTGACGTTTACAATTTAAGCGTTAACATCCCGTAACTCTAAACGATCCAGAAGTTATGGCCGTCCGTATAATCGATATCTACAGGGTGCAACATCCATGGTGCAAGGTGCAACATCCGTCCGAAATGGCGAAACAGTGTCGTACGACTTTTAGAAATGCGTGCATGGATTTGAAACGGAACAGTACCATGGTGCACCACTACTCAGCGTTGGGAAGTCGAAGACGGGCCACGGTAAACCCGTTTTACCGTAAAAATCCACGTGTCGAAAAAACGAAGGGTAAAAAACTTACGAGACCCGATTGAGATTCGGGTCGTCCTTTTTGGCCATTAATCTATCCGTTGATGGCTGAAAGCTGTCATATCCGTAGAACACATCGAGGCCTTCGTTTTGACAGGTTATGGCTCCCGTAACTCCAAACGATCCAGAAGTTATGGCCGTCCGTATAATCGATATCTACAGGGTGCAACATCCATGGTGCAAGGTGCAACATCCGTCCGAAATGGCGAAACAGTGCCGTACGACTTTCAGAAATGCGTGCATGGATTTGAAACGGAACAGTACCATGGTTCACCACTCTCCAGCGAAGGGAAGTCGAAGACGGGCCATGGTAATCCCGTTTTACCGTAAAAATCCACGTGTCGAAAAAACAAAGGGTAGAAAACTTACGAGACCCGATTGAGATTCGGGTTGTCCTTTTTGGGCATTAATCTATCCGTTGACGGCTGAAAGCTATCAAAGCTGTAGAACTCATCGAGGCCTTCGTTTTGAAAGGTTATGGCTCCCGTAACTCTAAACGAGCCAGAAGTTTTGGCCGTCCGAATAATCGATATCTACAGGGTGCAACATCCACGGCGCAAGGTGCAACATCCGTCCGAAATGGCGAAACAGTGCCGTATGACTTTTAGAAATGCGTGCATGGATTTGAAACGGAACAGTACCATGGTGCACCACTATTTAGCGATGGGAAGTCGAAGACGGGCCACGGTAATCCCGTTTTACCGTAAAAATCCACGTGTCGAAAAAACGAAGGGTAAAAAACTTACGAGACCCGATTGAGATTCGGGTTGTCCTTTTTGGGCATGAATCTATCTGTTGACGGCTGAAAGCTGTCAAAGCCGTAGAACTCATCGAGGCCTTCGTTTTGACAGGTTATGTAACGACCCGTATTTTACGTGTCGATAAATCGTGGAATTTACCGGTCGTTAGTGTTGTTTATGTTGTCTCTAGCCTGAGTCGTATGGAGAGTAACACGTGTGTTGAAGGGTTGAGTCGTGACCGACTCATAGGTTGGAACGAGTTATGGAGTTAACTCGTGACCGAGTCATAGAGTTGCCGACTTAGTGTCTTAGGTCGTGTGGGCGAGTTAGGGAAGCCAGCGACTCAGGAGTAGACGACTTAGAGTGTGACCGAGTCATGGGATAAGTCGTGACCGACTTATAGAAGCAGCGACCTAAAGGTTAGACGACTTAGTGTTGGACCGACCTAAGAAGTGACCGACTCATGGGTTAGCGACTTAAGGGGTTAAGGCTTAGGTCGTGGGGTCTTGAGTTGGTAGGGGCTTGGGTCGGCAGGGTGTTATCTCGTTAGGAGGTTGAGTCGTTAGGGGCTTAGGTCGTTGAGTCGGCTAGGAGTTAGGTCGTATGACCCTGTGTTCTGTTAAGTCGGCAGCGACCTAAATTAGGTCGCTAGGGAAGATAGGTCGGCAGGGTTTTTAGGTCGTGTGAGTTAGGACTGAACATACTAAGTTGGTAGCGACTTAGTGATGAGTCGTAGGTCGTTAATGTTATAAGTCGTTAGGTCGGCCTTGGGCTTAAGTCGTTAGATTGTTAGGTCGTTAGGCTGCACTGTTGTGATGAGTCGTGAGCCGTTGGGTCTTGCATGCGCTTGTGTTTTAGGTCGTAGGTCGGGGTAGTTGAGTCGTGCATTGGGTTGGACATGCGCGTACTAGGTCGCAGGATGGCATGGGTCGGCAGCGACCTATGTTAGGTCGGAGATTTCTTAGGTCGGCGACGACCTAAAACTGAGCCTACGAGTTACGACCTAAGGAGTTTTCAGCCTATAAATAGAGGGGTTTGGCTCACTTTTTGGCACCGGTTTTTGAAGCGACGAAGTGCTGCCATTTTGGGAACTCGACTACAACATTTCTTCATCTTCTTTTCTCCATTCCAATCTAATTCTAACATCCATCCAAGATCGAAGATCGAGATCGAAGATCCAAGTGCCAAAGTTGAAGATCTTCATCCGTTCGAGCTAGAATTCATCGATTGGAGCGAGATATTGCCGGATCAAACCTTGATCTTCGCTGTCCAGATCTGAAGTGTGTAGTTTTTGTAGTGTTTGGGTGATTTGATGAGTGGTAGTTATCTCTCACGCGGATCCAAAGGAGTATATTGGATTGGTGGCATGTTTGGGTGTTAAAGTTAGAGATTTCATGCATTTTTCTTAGATCGAAGTCTAGATCCATGGTTTTTGAAGATGTTTACTTATGCAAGTTTGTTTAATAAGCATTAGAGACAAAACCCATGTTTTATAATTGATAGATCTATGCTAAAAACCATGATTTCACATATGTTGGACTTTTGCTCGTTTATTTACGAAATTGCCATTATAGTTGATATTGCTTATTAGATCTTGTTTGAATGATTGATTATTTGAATGTATGATTGATTTGATTGTTTCCAAGTTAGCTAGTAGTTGATTTGGAACAAGATGATGAAAGAGGATTCAAAAGCTATGGAAGAAGGCTCTTGAATGGTGAAAGCTGCTTAAGGCATATGTAGCGGGTGTTGAAGCTCATATGTATAGATTGGATGATGTTGAGATGGAACTTTGCCATGATTCGATGAGGCAAACCATGTTGTTGAGTTGAGACTTTGCTTTGATGCGATGAAGCGAAGTATGATGTGAGTCTTGGCTTAATCCAAGCAGGGATCATTCCAAGCATGTTGATAACTTGAAGAGTAGTTCAAGTTGGTTGATAATGGATTGTTCAAGAGGTAGCTTGAGCTTGTATGAGGATAGTCGTCAAGAAGGATGGCTAGGAGGCTTGGATCTCGTCGTTGTTGAAGGTTCTAGCATGCTCAAAAGCAAGAGTACATGGGGCGCCCATAACGACTACAGGTAGGTAGTCGGGACACCCAAAAGACTACAGGTAGGTAGTTGAGTACTCTGGGCAAAGTAGATAAGTCCTAGGCACAAGGCAGTGTGCGGAGTTATGGTTAGAACCGGGGTTACCATTAGCCCTTGACAGATGGTCATTCAACTAACGGTGAAATCGAGGCAAGGATAACAGTGATAGCCAGAGTCATGGATGTTTGGTTGTATTATCATTCGGCTTCAAGAGCGGTGTTTTCTGGGTGCTTATCTGATCTTGGTTTAGGCCTTGGGGGTTTGTATTTGGAAAACATCGTCCTTGACTCGAGTGGTATTCGCTTTACCTTAATTGTCTACGTTGTTATGCTAGCTTCTCCTTAGTGTATGTCTGCGGCTATCACTGTAGAAAGAGGTGGAGTGGGATGGTTTGGTTCCTATTCCTTTTATCCTTTATGCTCTTTTGGTATGTTTGATAGTTAATTTACTGCTCACTAAGACTTTGTCTGACTCAAGGTTTTATGTCTCCTCTTATTACCTTGGGCTGTTCATCCATGTTTGGGATGGGCAGACTAGGTAGCAGGTGACAGGTGCTGTGCTAGGAGTTCTACGATGAAGATGACGAAGACGAGCAGGAGGCTTTGCATATTAGTTTTCTTACTATATGTACTGGGTATCCGCTGCTGTATTTGGTTGAGTGATTTGTAGTGAGGCTTTCATGTATGGATTTGAGTAGATGATTGTATGAAACTACTGTGATGCTTATATGATGATGTTCTGTTCTATGGAGCTTCACTATATTATATTTCTCTATTGTATTTTATCCATGCGCTGTGAGTTATGCGATAGAGATTCTTCTGTTTTGTTTTACCCTGACTATCGTCCATGGCTGCCTGGCACACCTTTTAGCGCATTGTTTCCTTGATTTGGTGCGGGAGTCATGGGCGGTCGTCACATTTGGTATCAGAGCCTTGGTTAATCGATTTTAGCCAACGCTCGCTGATGTAACTACGTAAGAGAGACGTAATTGTAATTTGATGGATGATTACTATATATAATATAGTAGTTTAGAAGGGTTTGAACTCCTTATGCAGTTGTTTCTTAAGGTGTTCTAATCATTCTTATTTACAGATATTAAGGATGAGTCGAAGTGAGAGACAAGCTGCGAGGGGTAGCCGTGATGCTAGGGAAGCTGTTGATTATGCTCCTATGTTTGAGGCCATGATGACTTCAATCATGAGGAGAATACCAGCTTCAGGATCATCTGTGGATGTGGGAGTTCAAGTCCAAGCTCCGAGACCGGTGGATTTTGCCAAGCTTTGCAAGGATTATACTGCTCTTGGAGGGAAAGTTTTCTTGGGGACGGAGTCGACTATTGAGGTGCAGAGATGGATTGATGCTTGCAAAAGAATCTTTGGTGACTTAGGGATTGAGGATGCAACTAAGAGGAAGCTTGCATCGAGACAGCTTCAGGGAAGAGCTGCTGATTGGTGGAATTCTATCACCATCGATACTCCAGAAGAAGAGATTACTTGGGAGCAATTCCAAGTTAGATTTGAAGCTAAGTTCATCTCTACTTCCCAGAAATCTGTCTTGTTTAAGAAGTTTGTGGAGCTCAAGCAGGGTGGGAGGCCTGTTCTTGAGTATATTTCTGAGTTCGAAGCTTTGTCTAAGTATGCCAGATCGTATATTGATTCTCCCTACCAGAAGAATGAAAAGTTTGTGACTGGTCTGGATGCTTATCTTGGGAGGCAGTTGGTGGATCATCTGGACGATCCGTTTGAGAAGCTTGTGGAAAAAGCTCTTAGGCACGAGAGTTTGTTCCCTAAGGAAGTATCTGTTGTTGCTGTAACCAGGGAAGGATCTAAACCACAGCAGAGTGGCAATAAGAAGAGGAAACAACAGCAACAGAGGGGTAGGGATGGCCAGAAGAAGCCGAAGAGTGAAGTGACTTGCTATAACTGCCAGCAGAAGGGCCATCTTTACAAAGATTGTAAGAATCCCAAAGTGCCGGGAAAGTGTTACAACTGTGATAAGCTGGGACATATCAAGAAGGATTGTCCAGAACCGAGGAAAGATAGGCAGGTTGTGCAAGCCTATGCTTTGGAAGCTGTGCCGTCGTCTTCAAGAGTTCCTACTGCTGAGGAGAAGGGGAAGAGTGTGGTGGTTCAAGGTACTCTTTCTATTTGTGGTGTTCCAGTTAGAGTGTTGTTTGATACTGGAGCGTCGCATTCTTTTGTTTGTGATGATTTGGTAAGCCGGTTAGGTATGAAACCGGATATTGTTGATAGGCCATTGGTTGTGACTAATCCGGTAGGGGGTTCGTCATGTTTGTGTATGTTATGTCGTGGTCTAGTTGTGTCGAGTCATGATTGCTCGTTTGTTTGTGATTGCTTTGTTCTGAACTTTGCGGGGTTCGGAATTATTTTGGGTATGGACTGGCTTAGGAAGTATGCGGCAAGGATTGATTGTGAGAGGCTTGAGGTGACAGTCGGGAATGTGGAAGGGCGAAAGGTTGTGATACGATGTAAGCATGAAGAAGGCGTCTTCATGAGCTTCATGTATTCGCTAGTTGTTCCACGGGATGGACTGTCATTGGTGCCTATTGTGAATGAGTTTGAGAATGTCTTTGAGGAAGTCAAAGGGTTGCCGCCGCATAGGGAGATCGAGTTTCGTATCGATCTAGTTGAGGGAGCCAGACCTGTTGTGATGCCTCTTAGGCGGATGGCACCGAGGGAGCAGCAAGAGCTGAAGGTGCAAGTTGATGACCTTTTGCAGAAAGGATTCATTCGGAGAAGTGTGTCCGAATGGGGTGCGCCAGTTGTGTTCGCAACCAAAGCGGATGGATCGTTGAGGTTGTGTGTGGATTATCGTGAGCTGAATAAGGTGACTAAGAAGAACAAGTATCCATTGCCGAGAATAGATGACTTGTTTGATCAGCTTCACGAGGCTAAGGTGTTTTCTCAGATGGATTTGGCAACGGGATTTCACCAGTTGAGAGTGGCGAAGGATAGTGTGCCGAAGACTGCTTTCAGGACACCATCCGGGTTTTATGAGTGGCTGGTAATGCCGTTTGGATTGACTAACGCGCCAGCATATTTTGTGGATCTTATGAATAGAGTGTTCAGAGATCAGTTGAATAAGTTCGTGCTTGTGTTCGTGGATGATATTCTGATTTATTCCAGAACTGAGGGAGAGCACAAGACGCACTTGAGGATTGTTTTGGGAATCTTACGGAAACATCAGCTGAAGGCTAAGTTTTCGAAGTGTCACTTCTGGAAGAATGAAGTGAGGTTCTTAGGTCATGTTATTTCTGGAAATGGAATAGCGGTTGATCCCGCTAAGGTGGCAGCGATCCAGGATTGGGTTAGGCCTAAGAATGCATCTGATGTGAGAAGTTTTCTTGGATTAGCAGGATATTATCGTCGGTTTATCAAAGACTTTTCCAAGATAGCTGCACCGTTGACAGGATTGACGAAAAAGAACCAAGTGTTCAAGTGGGATGATAAGTGTGAGCAAGCTTTCGTAATCTTGAAAGAGCGACTGACGAGTGCTCCTGTTTTGACTATTCCAAGTGGGAATGATGAGATGGTGGTTTACACCGATGCATGTGGCACTGGACTAGGAGCGGTGCTAATGCAGAAGGATAAAGTTGTTGCGTATGCTAGTCGACAACTAAAGCCGCATGAAAGGAATTATCCGACTCATGATTTGGAGTTAGCGGCGATTGTGTTTGCTTTGAAGATGTGGAGACACCATCTATTGGGAGTTAGATTCGAGCTGTTTACAGATCATAAGTCGTTGAAGTATCTGTTCTCCCAAAAGGATTTGAATCTTCGACAGCAACGGTGGCTAGAGTTCCTAGCATCTTATGATTTTGGTATAGCCTATACTCCAGGAAAAGGTAACGTAGTGGCAGATGCGTTAAGTCGAAGACATGCAGGATTGGGAGCCATGTTTTCGGAATGGAAGAGTCTTGAGTATTTGGCTGGATTTGATTTCAGGCCTAGATGTGAATTGGAACCTGAGATGTTGGCAAACTTATCGATAAGGCCTACTCTTGTGGAAAGAATTGGCGAGAGGCAAAGGAGAGATGATAAGCTTATCAAGATTATCCGTGATTTGGAATCCGGATTGGATCCAGAAAAGGATAAAGGATTTGAAGTCGATCGAGAGGGTTGGCTTCGAAAGCAAGGGCGACTAGTTGTTCCCGATGTAGATGGATTGAGAGATGAAGTTCTGAGGGAGAGTCATCACTCGAAGTTGACAATTCATCCAGGTGGAAATAAGATGTATCGGGATATGAAGAGAACCTACTACTGGGAAGGTATGAAGAAGGATGTTGGAAATTTTATTTCCAAGTGTATGAATTGCCAGTTGGTGAAAGCTGAGCAGAAGAAGCCCAGTGGATTGCTTCAGCCATTAGAGGTTCCTACATGGAAGTGGGAGCAAGTGTCGATGGACTTTATCGATGGTCTACCTAGGACAAGAGCAGGGAATGAAGGGATTTGGGTCATTGTAGATCGTTTGACCAAGAGTGCAAGGTTCATTCCTGTTCGATCGACTAGGACTGCATCAAAGTTGGCTGAACTGTATGTGAAGTGGATAGTTCGTTTCCATGGTGTTCCGAAGAGTATAGTGAGCGATCGAGACCCATTGTTCACTAGTAGATTTTGGAAGAGCTTCCAGGAAGTTTTGGGAACTGAGTTGTGTTTGAGTACAGCTTATCACCCTCAAACAGATGGTCAGACTGAGAGAGTCAACCGAGTTTTGGAAGATCTTCTTAGAGCATGTGTTTTGGACTTCGGAGGATCATGGGAAGATCACCTTCATTTGGTGGAGTTTGCTTATAATAACAGTTATCAGTCGAGTATTGGTATGGCACCATATGAGGCATTATATGGAAGACCGTGTAACTCTCCGACATGTTGGTTGGAAACTGGAGAAAAGCTGATACTTGGGCCAGAGATGATTCGACAGACTTCAGATTGTATAAAGATCATTCGGCAACGAATGAAGGCAGCCCAAGATCGTCAGAAAAGTTATGCCGATAATCGTCGTAAGGATTTGGAATTCGACGTAGGTGATATGGTTTTTGTGAAGATTTCTCCTCTGAAGAGTGTCATTAGATTCGGGAAGAAAGGAAAGTTAACTCCGAGATTTGTTGGACCATTCCCGATTATCGAGCGTATTGGAAAGCTCGCTTATAGATTGGAGTTACCGGAAAAGATGGCGGGTGTGCACAGTGTTTTTCATGTATCTTATCTACGGAAGTATGTGCATGACCCAACTACTGTGGTTTCTGCTGATAGCTGTGAAGACTTAGAGGTTGATCCAGTGGTTACGAGACCTCGTAAGCCGCTTCGTATTGTTGAAACCGATACGAAACAGCTTAGGAGGAAGACGATTACGTTGCTCAAGATACAATGGAGTGAAGATGTCAACGACTGTACATGGGAGGAGGAAGAGAGGATGAAGGCAGCTCATCCAGAACTCTTCGAGGTATGACCCTAAGGTGTCGTGACATCTCATGAATTTGCATCTTGATTTCTATCTTAGAATTCTGCATGCTAGGCTAGAATTGGATGCATGGTTTGTTGATTGCTATGGATGGTAGGCATGCGGATTATCTTTGATTGCTGTTGTTTGCTTGGAATTTCGGGGGCGAAATTCCTAAGGGGGAGAGAATGTAACGACCCGTATTTTACGTGTCGATAAATCGTGGAATTTACCGGTCGTTAGTGTTGTTTATGTTGTCTCTAGCCTGAGTCGTATGGAGAGTAACACGTGTGTTGAAGGGTTGAGTCGTGACCGACTCATAGGTTGGAACGAGTTATGGAGTTAACTCGTGACCGAGTCATAGAGTTGCCGACTTAGTGTCTTAGGTCGTGTGGGCGAGTTAGGGAAGCCAGCGACTCAGGAGTAGACGACTTAGAGTGTGACCGAGTCATGGGATAAGTCGTGACCGACTTATAGAAGCAGCGACCTAAAGGTTAGACGACTTAGTGTTGGACCGACCTAAGAAGTGACCGACTCATGGGTTAGCGACTTAAGGGGTTAAGGCTTAGGTCGTGGGGTCTTGAGTTGGTAGGGGCTTGGGTCGGCAGGGTGTTATCTCGTTAGGAGGTTGAGTCGTTAGGGGCTTAGGTCGTTGAGTCGGCTAGGAGTTAGGTCGTATGACCCTGTGTTCTGTTAAGTCGGCAGCGACCTAAATTAGGTCGCTAGGGAAGATAGGTCGGCAGGGTTTTTAGGTCGTGTGAGTTAGGACTGAACATACTAAGTTGGTAGCGACTTAGTGATGAGTCGTAGGTCGTTAATGTTATAAGTCGTTAGGTCGGCCTTGGGCTTAAGTCGTTAGATTGTTAGGTCGTTAGGCTGCACTGTTGTGATGAGTCGTGAGCCGTTGGGTCTTGCATGCGCTTGTGTTTTAGGTCGTAGGTCGGGGTAGTTGAGTCGTGCATTGGGTTGGACATGCGCGTACTAGGTCGCAGGATGGCATGGGTCGGCAGCGACCTATGTTAGGTCGGAGATTTCTTAGGTCGGCGACGACCTAAAACTGAGCCTACGAGTTACGACCTAAGGAGTTTTCAGCCTATAAATAGAGGGGTTTGGCTCACTTTTTGGCACCGGTTTTTGAAGCGACGAAGTGCTGCCATTTTGGGAACTCGACTACAACATTTCTTCATCTTCTTTTCTCCATTCCAATCTAATTCTAACATCCATCCAAGATCGAAGATCGAGATCGAAGATCCAAGTGCCAAAGTTGAAGATCTTCATCCGTTCGAGCTAGAATTCATCGATTGGAGCGAGATATTGCCGGATCAAACCTTGATCTTCGCTGTCCAGATCTGAAGTGTGTAGTTTTTGTAGTGTTTGGGTGATTTGGTGAGTGGTAGTTATCTCTCACGCGGATCCAAAGGAGTATATTGGATTGGTGGCATGTTTGGGTGTTAAAGTTAGAGATTTCATGCATTTTTCTTAGATCGAAGTCTAGATCCATGGTTTTTGAAGATGTTTACTTATGCAAGTTTGTTTAATAAGCATTAGAGACAAAACCCATGTTTTATAATTGATAGATCTATGCTAAAAACCATGATTTCACATATGTTGGACTTTTGCTCGTTTATTTACGAAATTGCCATTATAGTTGATATTGCTTATTAGATCTTGTTTGAATGATTGATTATTTGAATGTATGATTGATTTGATTGTTTCCAAGTTAGCTAGTAGTTGATTTGGAACAAGATGATGAAAGAGGATTCAAAAGCTATGGAAGAAGGCTCTTGAATGGTGAAAGCTGCTTAAGGCATATGTAGCGGGTGTTGAAGCTCATATGTATAGATTGGATGATGTTGAGATGGAACTTTGCCATGATTCGATGAGGCAAACCATGTTGTTGAGTTGAGACTTTGCTTTGATGCGATGAAGCGAAGTATGATGTGAGTCTTGGCTTAATCCAAGCAGGGATCATTCCAAGCATGTTGATAACTTGAAGAGTAGTTCAAGTTGGTTGATAATGGATTGTTCAAGAGGTAGCTTGAGCTTGTATGAGGATAGTCGTCAAGAAGGATGGCTAGGAGGCTTGGATCTCGTCGTTGTTGAAGGTTCTAGCATGCTCAAAAGCAAGAGTACATGGGGCGCCCATAACGACTACAGGTAGGTAGTCGGGACACCCAAAAGACTACAGGTAGGTAGTTGAGTACTCTGGGCAAAGTAGATAAGTCCTAGGCACAAGGCAGTGTGCGGAGTTATGGTTAGAACCGGGGTTACCATTAGCCCTTGACAGATGGTCATTCAACTAACGGTGAAATCGAGGCAAGGATAACAGTGATAGCCAGAGTCATGGATGTTTGGTTGTATTATCATTCGGCTTCAAGAGCGGTGTTTTCTGGGTGCTTATCTGATCTTGGTTTAGGCCTTGGGGGTTTGTATTTGGAAAACATCGTCCTTGACTCGAGTGGTATTCGCTTTACCTTAATTGTCTACGTTGTTATGCTAGCTTCTCCTTAGTGTATGTCTGCGGCTATCACTGTAGAAAGAGGTGGAGTGGGATGGTTTGGTTCCTATTCCTTTTATCCTTTATGCTCTTTTGGTATGTTTGATAGTTAATTTACTGCTCACTAAGACTTTGTCTGACTCAAGGTTTTATGTCTCCTCTTATTACCTTGGGCTGTTCATCCATGTTTGGGATGGGCAGACTAGGTAGCAGGTGACAGGTGCTGTGCTAGGAGTTCTACGATGAAGATGACGAAGACGAGCAGGAGGCTTTGCATATTAGTTTTCTTACTATATGTACTGGGTATCCGCTGCTGTATTTGGTTGAGTGATTTGTAGTGAGGCTTTCATGTATGGATTTGAGTAGATGATTGTATGAAACTACTGTGATGCTTATATGATGATGTTCTGTTCTATGGAGCTTCACTATATTATATTTCTCTATTGTATTTTATCCATGCGCTGTGAGTTATGCGATAGAGATTCTTCTGTTTTGTTTTACCCTGACTATCGTCCATGGCTGCCTGGCACACCTTTTAGCGCATTGTTTCCTTGATTTGGTGCGGGAGTCATGGGCGGTCGTCACAGGTTATAGCTCCCGTAACTCTAAACGAGCCAGAAGTTATGCCCGTCCGAATAATCGATATCTACAGAGTGCAACATCCACGGTGCAAGGTGCAACATCCGTCCGAAATGGCGAAACAGTGTCGTACGACTTTTAGAAATGCGTGCATGGATTTGAAACGGAACAGTACCATGGTGCACCACTATTCAGCGTTGGGAAGTCGAAGACGGGCCACGGTAAACCCGTTTTACCGTAAAAATCCACGTGTCGAAAAAACGAAGGGTAAAAAACTTACGAGACCCGATTGAGATTCGGGTCGTCCTTTTTGGGCATTAATCTATCCGTTGATGGCTGAAAGCTGTCATATCCGTAGAACACATCGAGGCCTTCGTTTTGACAGGTTATGACTCCCGTAACTCCAAACGATCCAGAAGTTATGGCCGTCCGTATAATCGATATCTAAAGGGTGCAACATCCATGGTGCAAGGTGCAACATCCGTCCGAATTGGCGAAACAGTGCCGTACGACTTTCAGAAATGCGTGCATGGATTTGAAACGGAACAGTACCATGGTTCACCACTCTCCAGCGAAGGGAAGTCGAAGACGGGCCATGGTAATCCCGTTTTACCGTAAAAATCCACGTGTCGAAAAAACGAAGGGTAGAAAACTTACGAGACCCGATTGAGATTCGAGTTGTCCTTTTTGGGCATTAATCTATCCGTTGACGGCTGAAAGCTGTCAAAACCGTAGAACTCATCGAGGCCTTCGTTTTGACAGGTTATGGATCCCGTAACTCTAAACGAGCCAGAAGTTATGGCCGTCCGAATAATCGATATTTACAGGGTGCAACATCCACGGTGCAAGGTGCAACATCTGTCCGAAATGGCGAAACAGTGCCGTACGACCTTTAGAAATGCGTGCATGGATTTGAAACGGAACAGTACCATGGTGCACCACTCTCCAGCGATGGTAAATCGAAGACCAGCCACCGTAATCCCGTTTTACCGTAAAAATCCACGTGTCGAAAAAACGAAGGGTAAAAAACTAACGAGACCCGATTAAGATTCGGGTTGTCCTTTTTGGGCATTAATCTGTGCATTGACGGCTGAAAGCAGTCAAAGCCGTAGAACTCATCGAGGCCTTCGTTTTGATAGGTTATGGCTTTTGTAACTCTAAACGAGCCAGAAGTTATGGCCGTCCGAATAATCGATATCTACAGGGTGCAACATCCACGGTGCAAGGTGCAACATCCATCCGAAATGGCGAAACAGCGCCGTACGACTTTTAGAAATGCGTGCATGGGTTTGAACCGGAACAGTACCATGGTGCACCACTCTCTAGCGATGGGAAGTCGAAGACGGGCCACGATAATCCCGTTTTACCATAAAAATCCACGTGTCGAAAAAACGAAGGGTAAAAAACTTACGAGACCCGATTGAGATTCGGGTTGTCCGTTTTGGGCATTAATCTATCCATTGATGGCTGAAAGCTGTCAAAGCCGTAGAAATCATCGAGACCTTCATTTTGACAAGTTATAGATTTTGTAACTCTAAACGAGCCAGAAGTTATGGCCGTCCGAATAATCGATATCTACAGGGTGCAACGTCCACGGTGCAAGGTGCAACATCCGTCCGAAATAGCGAAACAGTGCCGTACGACTTTTAGAAATGCGTGCATGGATTTGAAACGGAACAGTACCATGGTGCACCACTCTTCAGCGACGGTAAATCGAAGACCAGCCACCGTAATCCCGTTTTACCGTAAAAATCCACGTGTCGAAAAAACGAAGGGTAAAAAACTTACGAGACCCGACTGAGATTCGGGTTGTACTTTTTGGGCATTAATCTATCCGTTGACAGCTGAAAGCTGTCAAAGCCGTAGAAATCATCGAGGCCCTCGTTTTGACAGGTTATGGCTCCCGTAACTCTAAACGAGCCAGAAGTTATGGCCGTCCGAATAATCGATATCTACAGGGTGCAACATCCACGGTGCAAGGTGCAACATCCGTCCGAAATGGCGAAACAGCGCCGTACGACTTTTAGAAATGCGTGCATGGGTTTGAACCGGAACAGTACCATGGTGCACCACTCTCTAGCGATGGGAAGTCGAAGACGGGCCACGGTAATCCCGTTTTACCGTAAAAATCCACGTGTCGAAAAAACGAAGGGTAAAAAACTTACGAGACCCGATTGAGATTCGGGTTGTCCTTTTTGGGCATTAATCTATCCGTTGACGGCTGAAAGCTGTCAATGCCATTGAACTCATCGAGGCCTTCGTTTTGACACGTTATGGCTCCCGTAACTCTAAACAGGCCAGAAGTTATGGCCGTCCGAATAATCGATATCAACAGGGTGCAACGTCCACGGTGCAAGGTGCAACATCCGTCCGAAATGGCGAAACAGTATCGTACGACCTTTAAAAATTCGTGCATGGATTTGAAACGGAACAGTACCTTGGTGCACCACTCTCCAGCGATGGAAAGTCGAAGACGGGCCACGGTAATCCCGTTTTACCGTAAAAATCCACGTGTCGAAAAAACGAAGGGTAAAAAACTTACGAGACCCGATTGAGATTCGGGTTGTCCTTTTTGGGCATTAATCTATCCGTTGATGGCTAAAAGCTGTTAAAGCCGTAGAACTCATCGAGGCCTTCGTTTTGACAGGTTATGGCTCCCGTAACTCTAAACGAGCCAGAAGTTATGGCTGTCCGAATAATCAATATCTACAGGGTGCAACATCCACGGTGCAAGGTGCAACATCCGTCCGAAATGGCGAAACAGTGCCGTACGACTTTTAGAAATGCGTGCATGGATTTGAAACGGAATAGTACCATGGTGTACCACTATTCAGCGATTGGAAGTCGAAGACGGGCCACGGTAATCCCGTTTTACCGTAAAAATCCACGTGTCGAAAAAACGAAGGGTAAAAAACTTACGAGACCCAATTGAGATTCGGGTTGTCCTTTTTGGGCATTAATCTATCCGTTGACGGCTGAAAGCTGCCAAAGCCGTAGAACTCATCGAGGCCTTCATTTTGACAGGTTATGGCTCCCGTAACTCTAAACGAGCCAGAAGTTATGGCCGTCCGAATAATCGATATACACAGGGTGCAACATCCACGGTGCAAGGTGCAACATCCGTCCGAAATTGCGAAACAGTCCGTACGACCTTTAGAAATGCGTGCATGGATTTGAAACGGAACAGTACCATGGTGCACCACTATTTAGCGATGGGAAGTCGAAGACAGGCCACGGTAATCCCGTTTTACCGTAAAAATCCACGTGTCGAAAAACGAAAATTAAAAAACTTACGAGACCCGATTGAGATTCGGGTTGTCCTTTTTGGGCATTAATCTATCCGTTGACAGTAGAAAGCTGTCAAAGCCATAGAAATCATCGAGGCCTACGTTTTGACAGGTTATGGCTCCCGTAACTCTAAACGACCCAGAAGTTATGTCCGTCCGAATAATCGATATCTACAGGGTGCAACATCCACGGTGCAAGGTGCAACATCCGTCCGAAATGGCGAAACAGTGCCGTACAACTTTTAGAAATGCGTGCATGGATTTGAAACGGAACAGTACCAAGGTGCACCACTCTTCAGCGATGGGAAGTCGAAGACGGGCCACCGTAATCCCGTTTTACCGTAAAAATCCACTTGTCGAAAAAACGAAGGGTAAAAAACTTACGAGACCCGATTGAGATTCGGGTTGTCCTTTTTGGGAATTAATCTATCCTTGATGGCTGAAAGCCGTCAAAGCCGTAGAACTCATCGAGGCCTTCGTTTTGACAGGTTATGGCTCCCGTAACTCTAAACGAGCCAGAAGTTATGGCCGTCCGAATAATCGATATCTACAGAGTGCAACATCCACGGTGCAAGGTGCAACATCCGTCTGAAATGGCGAAATAGTGCCGTACGACTTTTAGAAAGCGTGCATGGATTTGAAACGGAACAGTACCATAGTGCACCACTATTCAGCGTTGGGAAGTCGAAGACGGGCCACGGTAAACCCGTTTTACCGTAAAAATCCACGTGTCGAAAAAACGAAGGGTAAAAAACTTACGAGACCCGATTGAGATTCGGGTCGTCCTTTTTGGGCATTAATCTATCCGTTGATGGCTGAAAGCTGTCATAGCCGTAGAACACATCGAGGCCTTCGTTTTGACAGGTTATGGCTCCCGTAATTCTAAACGAGCCAGAAGTTATGGCCGTCCGTATAATCGATATCTACAGGGTGCAACATCCATGGTGCAAGGTGCAACATCCGTCCGAAATGACGAAACAGTGCCGTACGACTTTCAGAAATGCGTGCATGGATTTGAAACGGAACAGTACCATGGTTCACCACTCTCCAGCGAAGGGAAGTCGAAGACGGGCCACGGTAATCCCGTTTTACCGTAAAAATCCACGTTTCGAAAAAACGAAGGGTAGAAAACTTACGAGACCTGATTGAGATTCGGGTTGTCCTTTTTGGCATTAATCTATCCGTTGACGGCTGAAAGCTATCAAAGCTGTAGAACTCATCGAGGCCTTCGTTTTGAAAGGTTATGGCTCCCGTAACTCTAAACGAGCCAGTAGTTTTGGCCGTCCGAATAATCGATATCTACAGGGTGCAACATCCACGGTGCAAGGTGCAACATCCGTCCGAAATGGCGAAACAGTGCCGTATGACTTTTAGAAATGCGTGCATGGATTTGAAACGGAACAGTACCATGGTGCACCACTCTCCAGCGATGGGAAGTCGAAGACGGGCCACGGTAATCCCGTTTTACCATAAAAATTCACGTGTCGAAAAAACGAAAGTTAAAAAACTTACGAGACCCGATTGAGATTCGGGTTGTCCTTTTTGGACATTAATCTATCCGTTGACGGCAGAAAGCTGTCAAAGCCGTAGAACTCATCGAGGCCTTCGTTTTGAAAAGTTATGGCTCCCGTAACTCTAAACGAGCCAGAAGTTATGGCCGTCCGAATAATCGACATCTACCGGGTGCAACATCCACGTTGCAAGGTGCAACATCCATCCGAAATGGCGAAACAGTGCCTTACGACTCGTAGAAATGCGTGCATGGATTTGAAACGGAACCATGGTGCACCACTCTCCAGCGATGGGAAGTCGAAGACGGGCCACGATAATCCCGTTTTACCGTAAAAATCCACGTGTCGAAGAAACGAAGGGCAAAAAACTTACGAGACCCGATTGACATTCGGATTGTCCTTTTTGGGCATTAATCTATCCATTGACGGCTAAAAGCTGTCAAAGCCTAGTACTCATCGAGACCTTCGTTTTGATAGGTTATGGCTCCCGTAACTCTAAACGAGCCAGTAGTTATGGGCGACCGAATAATCGATATCTATAGAGTGCAACATCCACGGTGCAAAGTGCAACATCCGTCCGAAATGGCGAAACAGTGCCGTACGACTTTTAGAAATGCGTGCATGGATTTGAAACGGAACAGTACCCTGGTGCACCACTCTTCAGCGATGGGAAGTCGAAGACGGGCCACGGTAATCCCGTTTTACCGTAAAAATCCACGTGTCGAAAAAACGAAGGGTAAAAAACTTACGGGACCCATTGAGATTCGGGTTGTCCTTTTTGGGCATTAATCTATCCGTTGATGGCTGAAAGCTGTCAAAGCCGTAGAACTCATCGAGGCCTTCGTTTTGACAGGTTATGGATCCCGTAACTCTAAACGAGCCAGAAGTTATGGCCGTCCGAATAATCGATATTTACAGGGTGCAACATCCACGGTGCAAGGTGCAACATCTGTCCGAAATGGCGAAACAGTGCCGTACGACCTTTAGAAATGCGTGCATGGATTTGAAACGAAACAGTACCATGGTGCACCACTCTCCAGCGATGGTAAATCGAAGACCAGCCACCGTAATCCCGTTTTACCATAAAAATCTACGTGTCGAAAAAACGAAGGGTAAAAAACTTGCGAGACCCGATTAAGATTCCGGTTGTCCTTTTCGGGCATTAATCTATCCGTTGACGGCTGAAAGCTATCAAAGCCGTAGAACTTATCGATGCCTTCATTTTGACAGGTTATGGCTCCCGTAACTCTAAACGAGCCGGAAGTTATGGCCGTCCGAATAATCGATATCCAAAGGGTGCAACATCCACGGTGCAAGGTGCAACATCCGTCCGAAATGGCGAAACAGTGCCGTACGACCTTTAGAAATGCGTGCATGGATTTGAAACGGAACAGTACCATGGTGCACCACTCTCCAGCGATGGAAAATCGAAAACCAGCCACCGTAATCCCGTTTTACCGTAAAAATCCACGTGTCGAAAAAAGGAAGGGTAAAAAACTTACGAGACCCGATTGAGATTCGGGTTGTCCTTTTTGGGCATTAATCTATCCGTTGACGGCTAAAAGCTGTCAAAGCCGTAGAACTCATCGAGGCCTTCGTTTTGACAGGTTATGGCTCCCGTAACTCTAAACGAGCCAGAAGTTATGGTCATCCAAATAATCGATATCCACAGGGTGCAACATCCACGGTGCAAGGTGCAACATCCGTCCGAAATGGCGAAACAGTGCCGTACGACCTTTAGAAATGCGTGCATGGATTTGAAATGGAACAGTACCATGGTGCACCACTCTCCAGTGATGGAAAATCGAAAACCAGCCCCCGTAATCCCGTTTTACCATAAAAATCCACGTGTCGAAAAAACGAAGGGTAAAAAACTTACGAGGCCCGATTGAGATTCGGATTGTCCCTTTTGGGCATTAATCTATCCATTGACGGCTGAAAGCTGTCAAAGCCGTAGAAATCATCGATGCCTTCATTTTGACAGGTTATGGCTCCCGTAACTCTAAACGAGCCAAAAGTTATGGCCGTCCGAATAATCGATATCCACAGGGTGCAACATCCACGGTGCAAGGTGCAACATCCGTTCGAAATGGCGAAACAGTGCCGTACGACCTTTAGAAATGCGTGCATGGATTTGAAACGGAACAGTACCATGGTGCACCACTCTCCAGCGATGGTAAATCGAAGACTAGCCACGGTAATCCCGTTTTACCGTAAAAATCCACGTGTCGAAAAAACGAAGGGTAGAAAACTTACGAGACCCGATTGAGATTCGGGTTGTCCTTTTTGGGCATTAATCTATCCGTTGACGGCTGAAAGCTATCAAAGCCGTAGAACTCATCGAGGCCTTCGTTTTGACAGGTTATGGCTCCCGTAACTCTAAATGAGCCAGAAGTTATGGCCGTCCGAATAATCGATATCTGCAGAGTGCAACATCCACGGTGCAAGGTGCAACATCCGTCCGAAATGGCGAAACAGTGCCGTACGACTTTTAGAAATGCGTGCATGGATTTGAAACGGAACAGTACCATGGTGCACCACTATTCACCGTTGGGAAGTCGAAGACGGGCCACGGTAAACCCGTTTTACCGTAAAAATCCACGTGTCAAAAAAACGAAGGGTAAAAAACTTACGAGACCCGATTGAGATTCGGGTTGTCCTTTTTGGGCATGAATCTATCTGTTGACGGCTGAAAGCTGTCAAAGCCGTAGAACTCATTGAGGCCTCTGTTTTGATAGGATATGGCTCCCGTAACTCTAAACGAGCCAGAAGTTATGGCCGTCCGAATAATCGATATCTACAGGGTGCAACATCCACGGTGCAAGGTGCAACATCCGTCCGAAATGGCGAAACAGTGCCGTACGACTTTTAGAAATGCGTGCATGGATTTGAAACGGAACAGTACCATGGTGCACCACTATTAAGCGTTGGGAAGTCGAAGACGGGCCACGGTAAACCCGTTTTACCCTAAAAATCCACGTGTCGAAAAAACGAAGGGTAAAAAACTTACGAGACCCGATTGAGATTCGGGTCGTCCTTTTTGGGCATTAATCTATCAATTGATGGCTGAAAGCTATCATAGCCGTAGAACACATCGAGGCCTTCGTTTTGACGGGTTATGGCTCCCGTAACTCTAAACGAGCCAGAAGTTATGGCCGTCCGTATAATCGATATCTACAGGGTGCAACATCCATGGTGCAAGGTGCAACATCCGTCCGAAATGGCGAAACAGTGCCGTACGACTTTTAGAAATGTGTGCATGGATTTGAAACGGAACAGTACCATGGTTCACCACTCTCCAGCGAAGGGAAGTCGAAGACTGGCCACGGTAATCCCGTTTTACCGTAAAAATCCACGTGTCGAAAAAACGAAGGGTAGAAAACTTACGAGACCCGATTGAGATTCGGGTTGTCCTTTTTGGGCATTAATCTATCCGTTGACGGCTGAAAGCTATCAAAACTGTAGAACTCATCGAGGCCTTCGTTTTGAAAGGTTATGGCTCCCGTAACTCTAAACGAGCCAGAAGTTTTGGCCGTCCGAATAATCGATATCTACAGGGTGCAACATCCACGGTGCAAGGTGCAACATCCGTCCGAAATGGCGAAACAGTGCCGTATGACTTTTAGAAATGCGTGCATGGATTTGAAACGGAACAGTACCATGGTGCACCACTCTCCAGCGATAGGAAGTCGAAGACGGGCCACAGTAATCCCGTTTTACCATAAAAATTCACGTGTCGAAAAAACGAAAGTTAAAAAACTTACGAGACCCTATTGAGATTCGGGTTGTCCTTTTTGGGCATTAATCTATCCGTTGACGGCAGAAAGCTATCAAAGCCGTAGAACTCATTGAGGCCTTCGTTTTGACAAGTTATGGCTCCCGTAACTCTAAACGAGCCAGAAGTTATGGCCGTCCGAATAATCGATATCTACCGGGTGCAACATCCACGGTGCAAGGTGCAACATCCATCTGAAATGGCGAAACAGTGCCTTACGACTTGTAGAAATGCGTGCATGGATTTGAAACGGAACCATGGTGCACCACTCTCCAGCAATGGGAAGTCGAAGACGGGCCACGATAATCCCGTTTTACCGTAAAAATCCACGTGTCGAAGAAACGAAGAGCAAAAAACTTACGAGACCCGATTGACATTCGGGTTGTCCTTTTTGGGCATTAATCTATCCGTTGACGGCTAAAAGCTGTCAAAGCCTAGTACTCATCGAGGCCTTCGTTTTGATAGGTTATGGCTCCCGTAACTCTAAACGAGCCAGACGTTATGGCCGACCGAATAATCGATATCTATAGAGTGCAACATCCACGGTGCAAAGTGCAACATCCATCCGAAATGGCGAAACAGTGCCGTACGACTTTTAGAAATGCGTGCATGGATTTGAAACGGAACAGTACCATGGTGCACCACTCTTCAGCGATGGGAAGTCGAAGACGGGCCACGGTAATCCCGTTTTACCGTACAAATCCACGTGTCGAAAAAACGAAGGGTAAAAAACTTACGGGACCCGATTGAGATTCGGGTTGTCCTTTTTGGGCATTAATCTATCCGTTGATGGCTGAAAGCTGTCAAAGCCGTAGAACTCATCGAGGCCTTCGTTTTGACAGGTTATGGATCCCGTAACTCTAAACGAGCCAGAAGTTATGGCCGTCCGAATAATCGATATTTACAGGGTGCAACATCCACGTTGCAAGGTGCAACATCTGTCCGAAATGGCGAAACAGTGCCGTACGACCTTTAGAAATGCGTGCATGGATTTGAAACGAAACAGTACCATGGTGCACCACTCTCCAGTGATGGTAAATCGAAGACCAGCCACCGTAATCCCGTTTAACCATAAAAATCTACGTGTCGAAAAAACGAAGGGTAAAAAACTTGCGAGACCCGATTAAGATTCTGGTTGTCCTTTTTGGGCATTAATCTATCCGTTGACGGCTGAAAGCTATCAAAGCCGTAGAACTTATCGATGCCTTAAGTTTGACAGGTTATGGCTCCCGTAACTCTAAACGAGCCAGAAGTTATGGCCGTCCGAATAATCGATATCCACAGGGTGCAACATCCACGGTGCAAGGTGCAACATCCGTCCGAAATGGCGAAACAGTGCCGTACGACCTTTATAAATGCGTGCATGGATTTGAAACGGAAAAGTACCATGGTGCACCACTCTCCAGCGATGGAAAATCGAAAACCAGCCACCGTAATCCCGTTTTACCGTAAAAATCCACGTGTCGAAAAAACGAAGGGTAAAAAACTTACGAGACCCGATTGAGATTCGGGTTGTCCTTTTTGGTCATTAATCTATCTGTTGACGGCTGAAAGCTGTCAAAGCCGTAGAACTCATCGAGGCCTTCGTTTTGACAGGTTATGAATCTCGTAACTCTAAACGAGCCAGAAGTTATGGTCGTCCGAATAATCGATATCTACAGGGTGCAACATCCACGGTGCAAGGTGCAACATCCGTCCGAAATGGCGAAACAGTGCCGCACGACCTTTAGAAATTCGTGCATGGATTTGAAACGGAACAGTACCATGGTGCACCACTCTACAGCGATGGTAAATCGACGACTAGCCTCCGTAATCTCGTTTTACCGTAAAAATCCACGTGTCGAAAAAACGAAGGGTAAAAAACTTACAAGACCCGATTGAGATTCGGGTTGTCCTTTTTGGGCATTAATCTTCCGTTGATGGCAGAAAGCTGGCAAAGCCGTAGAACTCATCGAGGCCTTCGTTTTGACAGGTTATGGCTCTCGTAACTCTAAACGAGCCAAAAATTATGGTCATCCGAATAATCGATATCTACAGGGTACGACATCCACGGTGCAAGGTGCAACATCCGTCCGAAATGGCGAAACAGTGTTGTACGACCTTTAGAAATTCGTGCATGGATTTGAAACGGAACAGTACCATGGTGCACCACTCTCCAGCGATGGGAAGTCGAAGACGGGCCACGGTAATCCCGTTTTACCGTAAAAATCCTCGTGTTGAAAAAACGAAGGGTAAAAAACTTACGAGACCCGATTGAAATTCGGGTTGTCCTTTTTGGGCGTTAATCTATCCGTTGACGGCTGAAAGCTGTCAAAGCCGTAGAACTCATCGAGGCCTTCGTTTTGACAGGATATGGCTCCCGTAACTCTAAACGAGCCAGAAGTTATGGCCGTCCGAATAATCGATATCTACAGAGTGCAACATCCACGGTGCTAGGTGCAACATCCGTCCGAAATGGCGAAACAGTGCCGTACGACTTTTAGAAATGTGTGAATGGATTTGAAACGGAACAGTACCATGGTGCACCACTCTTCAGCGATGGGAAGTCGAAGACGGGCCACGGTAATCCCGTTTTACCGTAAAAATCCACGTGTCGAAAGAACGAAGGGTAAAAAACTTACAGGACCCGATTGAGATTCGGGTTGTCCTTTTTGGGCATTAATCTATCCGTTGATAGCTGAAAGCTGTCAAAGCCGCAGAACTCATCTAGGCCTTCGTTTTGACAGGTTATGGATCCCGTAACTCTAAACGAGCCAGAAGTTATGGCCGTCCGAATAATCGATATTTACAGGGTGCAACATCCACGGTGCAAGGTGCAACATCCGTTCGAAATGGCGAAACAGTGCCGTACGACCTTTAGAAATGTGTGCATGGATTTGAAACGGAACAGTACCATGGTGCACCACTCTCCAGCGATGGTAAATCGAAGACTAGCCACGGTAATCCCGTTTTACCGTAAAAATCCACGTGTCGAAAAAACGAAGGGTAAAAAACTTACGAGACCCGATTGAGATTCGGGTTGTCCTTTTTGGGCATTAATCTATCCATTGACGGCTGAAAGCTGTCAAAGCCGTAGAACTCATCGAGGCCTTCGTTTTGAAAGGTTACGGATCCCGTAACTCTAAACGAGCCAGAAGTTATGGCCGTCCGAATAATCGATATCTACAGGGTGCAACATCCACGGTGCAAGGTGCAACATCCGTCTGAAATGGCGAAACAGTGCCGTACGACCTTTAGAAATTCGTGCATTGATTTGAAACGGAACAGTACCATGGTGCACCACTCTCCAGCGATGGTAAATCGAAGACCAGCCACCGTAATCCCGTTTTACCGTAAAAATCCACGTGTCGAAAAAACGAAGGGTAAAAAACTTACGAGACCCGATTGAGATTCGGGTTGTCCTTTTTGGGCATTAATCTATCCGTTGATGGCTAAAAGCTGTCAAAGCCGTAGAACTCATCGAGGCCTTCGTTTTGACAGGTTATGGCTCCTGTAACTCTAAACGAGCTAGAAGTTATGGCCGTCCGAATAATCGATATCTACAGGGTGCAACATCCACGGTGCAAGGTGCAACATCCGTCCGAAATGGCGAAACAGTGCCGTACGACCTTTAGAAATTCGTGCATGGATTTGAAACGGAACAGTACCATGGTGCACCACTCTCCAGCGATGGGAAGTCGAAGACGGGCCACGGTAATCCCGTTTTACCGTAAAAATCCACGTGTTGAAAAAACGAAGGGTAAAAAACTTACGAGACCCGATTGAGATTCGGGTTGTCCTTTTTGGGCATTAATCTATCCATTGACGGCTGAAAGCTGTCAAAGCCGTAGAACTCATCGAGGCCTTCGTTTTGACAGGTTATGGCTCCCGTAACTCTAAACGAGCCAGATGTTATGGCCGTCCGAATAATCGATATCTACAGGGTGCAACATCCACGGTGCAAGGTGCAACATCCGTCCGAAATGGCGAAACAGTGCCGTATGACTTTTAGAAATGCGTGCATGGATTTGAAACGGAACAATACCATGGTGCACCACTCTCCAGCGATGGGAAGTCGAAGACGAGCCACGGTAATCCCGTTTTACCATAAAAATTCACGTGTCGAAAAAACGAAAGTTAAAAAACTTACGAGACCCTATTGAGATTCGGGTTGTCCTTTTTGGGCATTAATATATTCGTTGACGGCAGAAAGCTATCAAAGCCGTAGAACTCATCGAGGCCTTCGTTTTGACAAGTTATGGCTCCCGTAACTCTAAACGAGCCAGAAGTTATGGCCGTCCGAATAATCGATATCAACCGGGTGCAACATCCACGGTGCAAGGTGCAACATCCATCTGAAATGGCGAAATAGTGCCTTACGGCTTGTAGAAATGCGTGCATGGATTTGAAACGGAACCATGGTGCACCACTCTCCAGCGATGGGAAGTCGAAGACGGGCCACGATAATCCCGTTTTACCGTAAAAATCCACGTGTCGAAGAAACTAAGGGCAAAAAACTTACGAGACCCGATTGACATTCGGGTTGTCCTTTTTGGGCATTAATCTATCCGTTGACGGCTAAAAGCTCTCAAAGCCTAGTACTCATCGAGGCCTTCGTTTTGATAGGTTATAGCTCCCGTAACTCTAAACGAGCCAGAAGTTATGGCCGACCGAATAATCGATATCTATAGAGTGCAACATCCACGGTGCAAAGTGCAACATCCGTCCGAAATGGCGAAACAGTGCCGTACGACCTTTAGAAATGCGTGCATGGATTTGAAACGGAACAGTACCATGGTGCACCACTCTTCAGCGATGGGAAGTCGAAGACGGGCCACGGTAATCCCGTTTTGCCGTAAAAATCCACGTGTCGAAAAAACAAAGGGTAAAAAACTTACGGGACCCGATTGAGATTCGGGTTGTCCTTTTTGTGCATTAGTCTATCCGTTGATGGCTGAAAGCTGTCAAAGCCGTAGAACTTATCGAGGCCTTTGTTTTGACAGGTTATGTATCCCGTAACTCTAAACGAGCCAGAAGTTATGGCCGTCCGAATAATCGATATTTACAGGGTGCAACATCCACGGTGCAAGGTGCAACATCTGTCCGAAATGGCGAAACAGTGTCGTACGACCTTTAGAAATGCGTGCATGGATTTGAAACGAAACAGTACCATGGTGCACCACTCTCCAGCGATGGTAAATCGAAGACCAGCCACCGTAATCCCGTTTAACCATAAAAATCTACGTGTCTAAAAAACGAAGGGTAAAAAACTTGCGAGACCCGATTAAGATTCTGGTTGTCCTTTTTGGGCATTAATCTATCCGTTGACGGCTGAAAGCTATCAAAGCCATAGAACTTATCGATGCCTTAAGTTTGACAGGTTATGGCTCCCGTAACTCTAAACGAGCCAGAAGTTATGGCCGTCCGAATAATAGATATCCACAGGGTGCAACATCCACGGTGCAAGGTGCAACATCCGTCCGAAATGGCGAAACAGTGCCGTACGACCTTTAGAAATGCGTGCATGGATTTGAAACGGAAAAGTACCATGGTGCACCACTCTCCAGCGATGGAAAATCGAAAACCAGCCACCGTAATCCCGTTTTATCGTAAAAATCCACGTGTCGAAAAAACGAAGGGTAAAAAACTTACGAGACCCGATTGAGATTCGGGTTGTCCTTTTTGGGCATTAATCTATCCGTTGACGGCTGAAAGCTGTCAAAGCCGTAGAACTCATCGAGGCCTTCGTTTTGACAGGTTATGAATCCCGTAACTCTAAACGAGCCAGAAGTTATGGCCGTCCGAATAATCGATATCTACAGGGTGCAACATCCACGGTGCAAGGTGCAACATCCGTCTAATGGCGAAACAGTGCCGCACGACCTTAAGAAATTCGTGCATGGATTTGAAACGGAACAGTACCATGGTGCAACACTCTACAGCGATGGTAAATCGAAGACCAGCCTCCGTAATCCCGTTTTACCGTAAAAATCCACGTGTCGAAAAAACGAAGGGTAAAAAACTTACGAGACCCGATTGAGATTCGGGTTGTCCTTTTTGGGCATTAATCTATCCGTTGATGGCAGAAAGCTGTCAAAGCCGTAGAACTCATCGAGGCCTTCATTTTGACAGGTTATGGCTCCCGTAACTCTAAACGAGCCAAAAATTATGGTCATCCGAATAATCGATATCTACAGGGTGCGACATCCACGGTGCAAGGTGCAACATCTGTCCGAAATGGCGAAACAGTGCCGTACGACCTTTAGAAATTCGTGCATGGATTTGAAACGGAACAGTACCATGGTGCACCACTCTCCAGCGATGGGAAGTCGAAGACGGGCCACGGTAATCCCGTTTTACCGTAAAAATCCACGTGTCGAAGAAACGAAGGGCAAAAAACTTACGAGACCCGATTGACATTCGGGTTGTCCTTTTTGGGCATTAATCTATCCGTTGACGGATAAAAGCTGCCAAAGCCTAGTACTCATCGAGGCCTTCGTTTTGATAGGTTATGGCTCCCGTAACTCTAAACGAGCCAGAAGTTATGGCCGACCGAATAATCGATATCTATAGAGTGCAACATCCACGGTGCAAAGTGCAACATCCGTCCGAAATGGCGAAACAGTGCCATACGACTTTTAGAAATGCGTGCATGGATTTGAAACGGAACAGTACCATGGTGCACCACTCTTCAGCGATGGGAAGTCGAAGACGGGCCACGGTAATCCCGTTTTACCGTAAAAATCCACGTGTCGAAAAAACGTAGGGTAAAAAACATACGGGACCCGATTGAGATTCGGGTTGTCCTTTTTGGGCATTAATCTATCCGTTGATGGCTGAAAGCTGTCAAAGCCGCAGAACTCATCGAGGCCTTCGTTTTGACAGGTTATGGATCCCGTAACTCAAAACGAGCCAGAAGTTATGGCCGTCCGAATAATCGATATTTACAGGGTGCAACATCCACGGTGCAAGGTGCAACATCTGTCCGAATTGGCGAAACAGTGCCGTACGACCTTTAGAAATGCGTGCATGGATTTGAAACGAAACAGTACCTTGGTGCACCACTCTCCAGCGATGGTAAATCGAAGACCAGCCCCCGTAATCCCGTTTTACCATAAAAATCCACGTGTCGAAAAAACGAAGGGTAAAAAACTTACGAAACCCGATTGAGATTCGGATTGTCCCTTTTTGGCATTAATCTATCCGTTGACGGCTGAAAGCTGTCAAAGCCGTAGAAATCATTGATGCCTTCATTTTGACAGGTTATGGCTCCCGTAACTCTAAACGAGCCAGAAGTTATGGCCGTCCGAATAATCGATATCCACAGGGTGCAACATCCACGGTGCAAGGTGCAACATCCGTTCGAAATGGCGAAACAGTGTCGTACGACCTTTAGAAATGTGTGCATGGATTTGAAACGGAACAGTACCATGGTGCACCACTCTCCAGCGATGGTAAATCGAAGACTAGCCACGGTAATCCCGTTTTACCGTAAAAATCCACGTGTCGAAAAAACGAAGGGTAAAAAACTTACGAGACCCGATTGAGATTCGGGTTGTCCTTTTTGGGCATTAATCTATCCATTGACGGCTGAAAGCTGTCAAAGCCGTAGAACTCATCGAGGCCTTCGTTTTGACAGGTTATGGATCCCGTAACTCTAAACGAGCCAGAAGTTATGGCCGTCCGAATAATCGATATCTACAGGGTGCAACATCCACGGTGCAAGGTGCAACATCCGTCTGAAATGGCGAAACAGTGCCGTACGACCTTTAGAAATTCGTGCATTGATTTGAAACGGAACAGTACCATGGCGCACCACTCTCCAGCGATAGTAAATCGAAGACCAGCCACCGTAACCCCGTTTTACCGTAAAAATCCACGTGTCGAAAAAACGAAGGGTAAAAAACTTACGAGACCCGATTGAGATTCGGGTTGTCCTTTTTGGGCATTAATCTATCCGTTGACGGCTAAAAGCTGTCAAAGCCGTAGAACTCATCGAGGCCTTCGTTTTAACAGGTTATGGCTCCCGTACCTCTAAACGAGCAAGAAGTTATGGCCGTCCGAATAATCGATATCTACAGGGTGCAACATCCACGGTGCAAGGTGCAACATCCGTCCGAAATGGCGAAACAGTGCCGTACGACCTTTAGAAATTCGTGCATGGATTTGAAACGGAACAGTACCATGGTGCACCACTCTCCAGCGATGGGAAGTCGAAGACGGGCCACGGTAATCCCGTTTTACCGTAAAAATCCACGTGTTGAAAAAACGAAGGGTAAAAAACTTACGAGACCCGATTGAGATTCGGGTTGTCCTTTTTGGGCATTAATCTATCCGTTGACGGCTGAAAGCTGTCAAAGCCGTAGAACTCATCGAGGCCTTCGTTTTGACAGGTTATGGCTCCCGTAACTCTAAACGAGCCAAATGTTATGGCCGTCCGAATAATCGATATCTACAGGGTGCAACATCCACGGTGCAAGGTGAAACATCCGTCCGAAATGGCGAAACAGTGCCGTATGACTTTTAGAAATGCGTGCATGGATTTGAAATGGAACAGTACCATGGTTCACCACTCTCCAGCGATGGGAAGTCGAAGACGGGCCACGGTAATCCCGTTTTACCGTAAAAATCCACGTGTCAAAAAAACGAAGGGTAAAAAACTTACGAGACCCGATTGAGATTCGGGTTGTTCTTTTTGGGCATTAATCTATCCGTTGACGGCAGAAAGCTGTCATAACCGTAGAACTCATCGAGGCCTTCATTTTGACAGGTTATGTCTCCCATAACTCTAAACGAGCCAGAAGTTATGGCCGTCCGAATAATCGATATCTACAGGGTGCAACATCCACGGTGCAAGGTGCAACATCCGTCCGAAATGGCGAAACAGTGCCGTACGACTTTTAGAAATGCGTGCATGGATTTGAAACGGAACAATACTATGGTGCACCACTCTCCAGCGATGTGAAGTCGAAGACGGGCCACGGTAATCCCGTTTTACCGTAAAAATCCACGTGTCGAAAAAACGAAGGGTAAAAAACTTACGAGATCCGATTGAGATTCGGGTTGTCCTTTTTGGGCATTAATCCATCCGTTGATGGCTGAAAGCTATCAAAGCCGTAGAACTCATCGAGGCCTTCATTTTGACAGGTTATGGCTCCCGTAACTCTAAACGAGCCAGAAGTTATGGCCGTCCGAATAATCGATATCTACAGAGTGCAACATCCACGGTGCAAGGTGCAACATCCGTCCGAAAAGGCGAAACAGTGCCGTACGACTTTTAGAAATGTGTGAATGGATTTGAAATGGAACAGTACCATGGTGCACCACTCTTCAGCGATGGAAAGTCGAAGACGGGCCACGGTAATCCCGTTTTACCGTAAAAATCCACGTGTCGAAAAAACGAAGGGTAAAAAACTTACAGGACCCGATTGAGATTCGGGTTGTCCTTTTCGGGCATTAATCTATCCGTTGATGGCCGAAAGCTGTCAAAGCCGCAGAACTCATCGAGGCCTTCGTTTTGACAGGTTATGGATCCCGTAACTCAAAACGAGCCAGAAGTTATGGCCGTCCGAATAATCGATATTTACAGGGTGCAACATCCACGGTGCACGGTGCAACATCTGTCCGAATTGGCAAAACAGTGCCGTACGACCTTTAGAAATGCGTGCATGGATTTGAAATGAAACAGTACCATGGTGCACCACTCTCCAGCGATGGTAAATCGAAGACCAGCCCCCGTAATCCCGTTTTACCATAAAAATACACGTGTCGAAAAAACGAAGGGTAAAAAACTTACGAGACCCGATAGAGATTCGGATTGTCCCTTTTGGGCATTAATCTATCCGTTGACGGCTGAAAGCAGTCAAAGCCGTAGAAATCATCGATGCCTTCGTTTTGACAGGTTATGGCTTCCGTAACTCTAAACGAGCCAGAAGTTATGGCCGTCCGAATAATCGATATCCCTAGGGTACAACATCCACGGTGCAAGGTGCAACATCCGTTCGAAATGGCGAAACAGTGTCGTACGACCTTTAGAAATGTGTGCATGGATTTGAAACGGAACAGTACCATGGTGCACCACTCTCCAGCGATGGTAAATCGAAGACTAGCCACGGTAATCCCGTTTTACCGTAAAAATCCACGTGTCGAAAAAACGAAGGGTAAAAAACTTACGAGACCCGATTGAGATTCGGGTTGTCCTTTTTGGGCATTAATCTATCCATTGACGGCTGAAAGCTGTCAAAGCCGTAGAACTCATCGAGGCCTTCGTTTTGACAGGTTGTGGATCCCGTAACTCTAAATGAGCCAGAAGTTATGGCCGTCCGAATAATCGATATCTACAGGGTGCAACATCCACGGTGCAAGGTGCAACATCCGTCTGAAATGGCGAAACAGTGCCGTACGACCTTTAGAAATTCGTGCATTGATTTGAAACGGAACAGTACCATGGTGCACCACTCTCCAGCGATGGTAAATCGAAGACCAGCCACCGTAATCCCGTTTTACCATAAAAATCCACGTGTCGACAAAACGAAGGGTAAAAAACTTACGAGACCCGATTGAGATTCGGGTTGCCCTTTTTGGGCATTAATCTATCCGTTGACGGCTAAAAGCTGTCAAAGCCGTAGAACTCATCGAGGCCTTCGTTTTGACAGGTTATGGCTCCCGTAACTCTAAACGAGCAAGAAGTTATGGCCGTCCAAATAATCGATATCTACAGGGTGCAACATCCACGGTGCAAGGTGCAACATCCGTCCGAAATGGCGAAACAGTGCCGTACGACCTTTAGAAATTCGTGCATGGATTTGAAACGGAACAGTACCATGGTGCACCACTCTCCAGCGATGGGAAGTCGAAGACGGGCCATGGTAATCCTGTTTTACCGTAAAAATCCACGTGTTGAAAAAACGAAGGGTAAAAAACTTACGAGACCCGATTGAGATTCGGGTTGTCCTTTTTGGGCATTAATCTATCCGTTGACGGCTGAAAGCTGTCAAAGCCGTAGAACTCATCGAGTCGTTCGTTTTGACAGGTTATGGCTCCCGTAACTCTAAACGAGCCAAATGTTATGGCCGTCCGAATAATCGATATCTACAGGGTGCAACATCCACGGTGCAAGGTGAAACATCCGTCCGAAATGGCGAAACAGTGCCATATGACTTTTAGAAATGCGTGCATGGATTTGAAATGGAACAGTACCATGGTTCACCACTCTCCAGCGATGGGAAGTCGAAGACGGGCCACGGTAATCCCGTTTTACCGTAAAAATCCACGTGTCGAAAAAACGAAGGGTAAAAAACTTACGAGACCCGATTGAGATTCGGGTTGTCCTTTTTGGGCATTAATCTATCCGTTGACGGCAGAAAGATGTCATAACCGTAGAACTCATCGAGGCCTTCGTTTTGACAGGTTATGGCTCCCGTAACTCTAAACGAGCCAGAAGTTATGGCCGTCCGAATAATCGATATCTACAGGGTGCAACATCCACGGTGCAAGGTGCAACATCTGTCCGAAATGGCGAAACAGTGCCGTACGACTTTTAGAAATGTGTGCATGGATTTGAAATGGAACAATACCATGGTGCACCACTCTCCAGCGATGGGAAGTCGAAGACGGGCCACGGTAATCCCGTTTTACCGTAAAAATCCACGTGTCGAAAAAACGAAGGGTAAAAAACTTACGAGACCCGATTGAGATTCGGGTTGTCCTTTTTGGGCCTTAATCCATCCGTTGATGGCTGAAAGCTGTCAAAGCCGTAGAACTCATCGAGGCCTTCATTTTTACAGGTTATGGCTCCCGTAACTCTAAACGAGCCAAAAGTTATGGTCGTCCGAATAATCGATATCTACAGAGTGCAACAACCACGGTGCAAGGTGCAACATCCGTCCGAAATGGCGAAACAGTGCCGTACGACTTTTAGAAATGCGTGCATGGATTTGAAACGGAACAGTACCATGGTGCACCACTCTTCAGCGATGGGAAGTCGAAGACGGGCCACGGTAATCCCGTTTTACCGTAAAAATCCACGTGTAGAAAAAACGAAGGGTAAAAAACATACGGGACCCGATTGAGATTCGGGTTGTCCTTTTTGGTTATTAATCTATACGTTTATGGGTGAAAGCTGTCAAAGCCATAGAACTCATCGAGGCCTTCGTTTTGACAGGTTATGGATCCCGTAACTCTAAACGAGCCAGAAGTTGTGGCCGTCCGAATAATCGATATTTACAGGGTGCAACATCCACGGTGCAAGGTGCAACATCTGTCCGAAATGGCGAAACAGTGCCGTACGACCTTTAGAAATGCGTGCATGGATTTGAAACGAAACAGTACCATGGTGCACCACTCTCCAGCGATGGTAAATCGAAGACCAGCCACCGTAATCCCGTTTTACCATAAAAATCCACGTGTCGAAAAAACGAAGGGTAAAAAACTTACGAGACCCGATTGAGATTCGGATTGTCCCTTTTGGGCATTAATCTATCCGTTGATGGCTGAAAGCTGTCAAAGCCGTAGACTCATCGATGCCTTCGTTTTGACAGGTTATGGCTCCCGTAACTCTAAACGAGCCAGAAGTTATGGCCGTCCGAATAATCGATATCCACAGGGTGCAACATCCACGGTGCAAGGTGCAACATCCGTTCGAAATGGCGAAACAGTGCCGTACGACCTTTAGAAATGCGTGCATGGATTTGAAACGGAACAGTACCATGGTGCACCACTCTCCAACGATGGTAAATCGAAGACCAGCCACGGTAATCCCGTTTTACCGTAAAAATCCACGTGTCGAAAAAACGAAGGGTAAAAAACTTACGAGACCCGATTGAGATTCAGATTGTCCCTTTTGGGCATTAATCTATCCGTTGACGGCTGAAAGCTGTCAAAGCCGTAGAAATCATTGATGCCTTCGTTTTGACAGGTTATGGCTCGCGTAACTCTAAACGAGCCAGAAGTTATGGCCGTCCGAATAATCGATATCCACAGGGTGCAACATCCACGGTGCAAGGTGCAACATCCGTTCGAAATGGCAAAACAGTGCCGTACGACCTTTAGAAATGCGTGCATGGATTTGAAATGGAACAGTACCATGGTGCACCACTCTCCAGCGATGGTAAATCGAAGACTAGCCACGGTAATCCCGTTTTACCGTAAAAATCCACGTGTCGAAAAAACGAAGGGTAAAAAACTTACGAGACCCGATTGAGATTCGGGTTGTCCTTTTTGGGCATTAATCTATCCGTTGACGGCTGAAAGATGTCAAAGCCGTAGAACTCATCGAGGCCTTCGTTTTGACAGGTTATGGATCCCGTAACTCTAAACGAGCCAGAAGTTATGGCCGTCCGAATAATCGATATCTACAGGGTGCAACATCCACGGTGCAAGGTGCAACATCCGTCTGAAATGGCGAAACAGTGCCGTACGACCTTTAGAAATTCGTGCATGGATTTGAAACGGAACAGTACCATGGTGCACCACTCTCCAGCGATGGTAAATCGAAGACCAGCCACGGTAATCCCGTTTTACCGTAAAAATCCACGTGTCGAAAAAACGAAGGGTAAAAAACTTAAGAGACCCGATTGGGATTCGGGTTGTCCTTTTTGGGCATTAATCTATCCGTTGACGGCTGAAAGCTGTCAAAGCCGTAGAACTCATCGAGGCCTTCGTTTTGACAGGTTATGGATCCCGTAACTCTAAGCGAGCCAGAAGTTATGGCCGTCCGAATAATAGATATCTACAGGGTGCAACATCCACGGTGCAAGGTGCAACATCCGTCCGAAATGGCGAAACAGTGTCGTACGACTTTCAGAAATGCGTTCATGCATTTGAAACGGAACAGTACCATGGTGCACCACTCTCCAGCGATGGAAAGTCGAAGACGGGCCACGGTAATCCCGTTTTACCGTAAAAATCCACGTGTCGAAAAAACGAAGGGTAAAAAACTTACGAGACCCGATTGAGATTCGGGTTGTCCTTTTTGGGCATTAATCTATCCGTTGATGGCCGAAAGCTGTCATAGCCATAGAACTCATCGAGGCCTTCGTTTTGACCGGTTAAGGCTCCCGTAACTCTGAACGAGCCAGAAGTTATGGCCATCCGAATAATCGACATCTACAAGGTGCAACATCCACGGTGCATGGTGCAACATCCGTCCGAAATGGCGAAACAGTGTCGTACGACTTTTAGAAATGCGTGCATGGATTTGAAACGGAACAGTACCATGGTGCACCACTCTCCAGCGATGGGAAGTCGAAGACGGGCCACGGTAATCCCGTTTAACCACAAAAATCCACGTGTCGAAAAAACGAAGGGTAAAAAATTTACGAGTCCCGATTGAGATTCGGGTTGTCCTTTTTGGGCATTAATCTATCCGTTGACGGCAGAAATCTGTCAAAGTCGTAGAACTCATCGAGGCCTTCGTTTTGAAAGGTTATGACTCCCGTAACTCTAAACGAGCCAGAACTTATGGCCGTCCGAATAATCTATACCCACAGGGTGCAACATCCACGGTGCAAGGTGCAACATCCGTTCGAAATGGCGAAACAGTGCCGTAAGACCTTTAGAAATTCGTTCATGGATTTGAAACAGAATTGTACCATGGTGCACCACTCTCCAGCGATGGTAAATCGAAGACCATCCACCGTAATCCCGTTTTAACATAAAAATCCACGTGTCGAAAAAACGAAGGGTAAAAAACTTACGAGACCCGATTGAGATTCGGGTTGTCCTTTTTGGGCATTAATCTATCCGTTGACGGCAGAAATCTGTCAAAGTCGTAGAACTCATCGAGGCCTTCGTTTTGAAAGGTTATGGCTCCCGTAACTCTAAACGAGCCAGAACTTATGGCCGTCCGAATAATCGATACCCACAGGGTGCAACATCCACGGTGCAAGGTGCAACATCCGTCCGAAATGGCGAAACAGTGCCGTAAGACCTTTAGAAATTCGTTCATGGATTTGAAACGGAATTGTACCATGGTGCACCACTCTCCAGCGATGGTAAATCGAAGACCATCCACCGTAATCCCGTTTTAACATAAAAATCCACGTGTCGAAAAAACGAAGGGTAAAAAACTTACGAGACCCGATTGAGATTCGGGTTGTCCTTTTTGGGCATTAGTCTATCCGTTGACGGCTGAAAGCGGTCAAAGCCGTAGAACTCATCGAGGCCTTCGTTTTGACAGGTTATGGATCCTGTAACTCTAAACGAGCCAGAAGTTATGGCCGTCCGAATAATAGATATCTACAGGGTGCAACATCCGTCCGAAACGGCGAAACAGTGTCGTACGACTTTCAGAAATGCGTTCATGCATTTGAAACGGAACAGTACCATGGTGCACCACTCTCCAGCGATGGGAAGTCGAAGATGGGCCACGGTAATCCCGTTTTACCGTAAAAATCCACGTGTCGAAAAAACGAAGGGTAAACAACTTACGAGACCCGATTGAGATTCGGGTTGTCCTTTTTGGGCATTAATCTATCCGTTGATGGCAGAAAGCTATCATAGCCGCAGAACTCATCGAGGCCTTCGTTTTGAAAGGTTAAGGCTCCCGTAACTCTAAACGAGCCAGAAGTTATGGCCGTCCGAATAATCGATATCTACAGGGTGCAACATCCACGGTGCAAGGTGCAACATCCGTCCGAAATGGCGAAACAGTGCCGTACGACTTTTGGAAATGCGTGCATGGATTTGAAAAGGAACAGTACCATGGTGCACCACTCTCCAGCGATGGGAAGTCGAAGACGGGCCACGGTAATCCCGTTTAACCATAAAAATCAACGTGTCGAAAAAACGAAGGGTAAAAAATTTACGAGACCCGATTGAGATTCGGGTTGTCCTTTTTGGGCATTAATCTATCCGTTGACGGCAGAAATCTGTCAAAGTCGTAGAACTCATCGAGGCCTTCGTTTTGAAAGGTTATGACTCCCGTAACTCTAAACGAGCCAAAACTTATGGTCGTCCGAATAATCTATACCCACAGGGTGCAACATCCACGGTGCAAGGTGCAACATCCGTCCGAAATGGCGAAACAGTGCCGTAAGACCTTTAGAAATTCGTTCATGGATTTGAAACGGAATTGTACCATGGTGCACCACTCTCCAGCGATGGTAAATCGAAGACCATCCACCGTAATCCCGTTTTAACATAAAAATCCACGTGTCGAAAAAACGAAGGGTAAAAAACTTACGAGACCCGATTGAGATTCGGGTTGTCCTTTTTGGGCATTAATCTATCCGTTGACGGCTAAAAGCTGCCAAAGCCATAGAACTCATCGATGCCTTCGTTTTGACAGGTTATGGCTCCCGTAACTCTAAATGAGCCAGAACTTATGGCCGTCCGAATAATCGATACCCACAGGGTGCAACATCCACGGTGCAAGGTGCAACATCCGTCCGAAATGGCGAAACAGTGCCGTAAGACCTTTAGAAATTCGTTCATGGATTTGAAACGGAACAGTACCATGGTGCACCACTCTCCAGCGATAGGAAGTTGAAGACGGGCCACGTTAATCCCGTTATACCGTAAAAATCCACGTGTCGAAAAAACGAAGGGTAAAAAACTTACGAGACCCGATTGAGATTCGGGTTGTCCTTTTTGTGCATTAATCTATCCGCTGACGGCTGAAAGCTGTCAAAGCCGTAGAACTCATCGAGGCCTTCGTTTTGACAGGTTATGGCTCCCGTAACTCTAAACGAGCCAGAAGTTATGGCCGTCCGAATAATCGATATCCACAGGGTGCAACATCCACGGTGCAAGGTGCAACATCCGTCCGAAATGGCGAAACAGTGCCGTACGACCTTTATAAATGCGTGCATGGATTTGAAACAGAAGAGTACCATGGTGCACCACTCTCCAACGATGGTAAATCGAAGACCATCCACCGTAATCCCGTTTTAACATAAAAATCCACGTGTCGAAAAAATGAAGGGTAAAAAACTTACGAGACCCGATTGAGATACGGGTTGTCCTTTTTGGGCATTAATCTATCCGTTGACGGCTAAAAGCTGTCAAAGCCGTAGAACTCATCGAGGCCTTCGTTTTGACAGGTTATGGCTCCCGTAACTCTAAACGAGCCAGAAGTTATGGCCGTCCGAATAATCGATATCTACAGAGTGCACCATCCACGGTGCAAGGTGCAACATCCGTCCGAAATGGCGAAACAGTGCCGTACGACTTTTAGAAATGCGAGCATGGATTTGAAATGGAACAGTACCATGGTGCACCACTCTTCAGCGATGGGAAGTCGAAGACGGGCCACGGTAATCCCGTTTTACCGTAAAAATTCACGTGTCGAAAAAACGAAGGGTAAAAAACTTACGGGACCCGATTGAGATTCGGGTTGTCCTTTTTGGGCATTAATCTATCCGTTGATGGCTGAAAGCTGTTAAACCCGCAGAACTCATCGAGGCCTTCGTTTTGACAGGTTATGGATCCCGTAACTCTAAACGAGCTAGAAGTTATGGCCGTCCGAATAATCGATATTTATAGGGTGCAACATCCACGGTGCAAGGTGCAACATCTGTCCGAAATGGCGAAACAGTGTCGTACGACCTTTAGAAATGCGTGCATGGATTTGAAACGAAACAGTACCATTGTGCACCGCTCTCCAGCGATGGTAAATCGAAAACCAGCCACCGTAATCCCGTTTTACCATAAAAATCCACGTGTCGAGAAAACGAAGGGTAAAAAACTTACGAGACCCGATTGAGATTCGGATTGTCCCTTTTAGGCATTAATCTATTCGTTGACGGCTGAAAGCTGTCAAAGCCGTAGAACTCATCGATGCCTTCGTTTTGACAGGTTATGGCTCCCGTAACTCTAAACGAGCCAGAAGTTATGGCCGTCCGAATAATCCATATCCACAGGGTGCAACATCCACGGTGCAAGGTGCAACATCCGTTCGAAATGGCGACACTGTGCCGTACGACCTTTAGAAATGCGTGCATTGATTTGAAACGGAACAGTACCATGGTGCACCTCTCTCCAGCGATCGTAAATCGAAGACCAGCCACGGTAATCCCGTTTTACCGTAAAAATCCACGTGTCGAAAAAACGAAGGGTAAAAAACTTACGAGACCCGATTGAGATTCGGGTTGTCCTTTTTGGGCATTAATCTATCCGTTGACGGCTGAAAGCTGTCAAAGCCGTAGAACTCATCGAGGCCTTCGTTTTGACAGGTTATGAATCCCGTAACTCTAAACGAGCCAGAAGTTATGGCCGTCCGAATAATCGATATCTACAGGGTGCAACATCCACGGTGCAAGGTGCAACATCCGTCTGAAATGGCGAAACAGTGTCGTACGACCTTTAGAAATTCGTGCATGGATTTGAAACGGAACAGTACCATTGTGCACTACTCTCCAGCGATGGTAAATCGAGGACCAGCCACCGTAATCCCGTTTTACCGCAAAAATCCACCTGTCGAAAAAACGAAGGGTAAAAAACTTACGAGACCCGATTGAGCTTCGGGTTGTCCTTTTTGGGCATTAATCTATCCGTTGACGGCTGAAAGCTGTCAAAGCCGTAGAACTCATCGAGGTCTTCGTTTTGACAGGTTATGGTTCCCGTAACTCTAAACGAGCTAGAAGTTATGGCCTTCCGAATAATCGATATCTATAGGGTGCAACATCCACGGTGCAAGGTGCAACATCCGTCCGAAATGGCGAAACAGTGCCGTACGACCTTTAGAAATTCGTGCATGGATTTGAAACGGAATAGTACCATGGTGCACCACTCTCCAGCGATGGGAAGTCGAAGACGGGCCACGGTAATCCCGTTTTACCGTAAAAATCCACGTGTTGAAAAACCGAAGGGTAAAAAACTTGCGAGACCCGATTGAGATTCGGTTTGTCCTTCTTGGGCATTAATCTATCCGTTGACGGCTAAAAGCTGTCAAAGCCGTAGAACTCATCGAGGCCTTCGTTTTGACAGGTTATGCCTCCCGTAACTCTAAACGAGTCAGATGTTATGGCCGTCCGAATAATCGATATCTACGGGGTGCAAAATCCACGGTGCAAGGTGCAACATCCGTCCGAAATGGAGAAACAGTGCCGTATGACTTTTAGAAATGCGTGCATGGATTTGAAACGGAACAGTACCATGCTGCACCACTCTCCAGCGATGGGAAGTCTAAGACGGGCCACGGTAATCCCGTTTTACCGTAAAAATCCACGTGTCGAAAAAACGAAGGGTAAAAAACTTACGAGACCCGATTGAGATTCGGGTTGTCCTTTTTCGGCATTAATCTATCCGTTCACGGCAGAAAGCTGTCATAGCCGTAGGACTCATCGAGGCCTTCGTTTTGACAGGTTATGGCTCTCGTAACTCTAAACGAGCCAGAAGTTATGGCCGTCCGAATAATCGATATCTACAGGGTGCAACATCCACGGTGCAAGGTGCAACATCCGTCCGAAATGGAGAAACAGTGCCGTACGACTTTTAGAAATGCGTGCATGGATTTGAAACGGAACAGTACCATGGTGCACCACTCTCCAGCGATGGGAATTCGAAGACGGGCCACGGTAATCCCGTTTTACCGTAAAAATCCACGTGTCGAAAAAACGAAGTGTAAAAAACTTACGAGACCCGATTGAGATTCGGGTTGTCCTTTTTGGGCATTAATCTATCCGTTGACGGCTGAAAGCTATCAAAGCCGTAGAACTCATCGAGGCCTTCGTTTTGACAGGTTATGGCTCCCGTAACTCTAAACGAGCCAGAAGTTATGGCCGTCCGAATAATCGATATCTACAGAGTGCAACATCCACGGTGCAAGGTGCAACATCCGTCCGAAATGGCGAAACAGTGCCGCACGACTTTTAGAAATGCGTGCATGGATTTGAAACGGAACAGTACCATGGTGCACCACTCTTCAGCGATGGGAAGTCGAAGACGGGCCACAGTAATCCCGTTTTACCGTAAAAATCCACGTGTCGAAAAAACGAAGGGTAAAAAACTTACGGGACCCGATTGAGATTCGGGTTGTCCTTTTTGGGCATTAATCTATCCGTTGATGGCTGAAAGCTGTCAAAGGCATAGAACTCATCGAAGCCTTCGTTTTGACAGGTTATGGATCCTGTAACTCTAAACGAGCCAGAAGTTATGGCCGTCCGAATAATCGATATTTACAGGGTACAACATCCACGGTGCAAGGTGCAACATCTGTCCGAAATGGCGAAACAGTGCCGGACGACCTTTAGAAATGCGTGCATGGATTTGAAACGAAACAGTACCATTGTGCACCACTCTCCAGCGATGGTAAATCGAAGACCAGCCACCGTAATCCCGTTTTACCATAAAAATCCACGTGTCGAAAAAACGAAGGGTAAAAAACTTACGAGACCCGATTGAGATTCGGATTGTCCCTTTTGGGCATTAATCTATCCGTTGATGGCTGAAAGCTGTCAAAGCCGTAGAACTCATCGATGCCTTCGTTTTGACAGGTTATGGCTCCCGTAACTCTAAACGAGCCAGAAGTTATGGCCGTCCGAATAATCGATATCCACAGGGTGCAACATCCACGGTGCAAGGTGCAACATCCGTTCGAAATGGCAAAACAGTGCCGTACGACCTTTAGAAATGCGTGCATGGATTCGAAACGGAACAATACCATGGTGCACCACTCTCCAGCGATGGTAAATCGAAGACCAGCCACGGTAATCCCGTTTTACCGTAAAAATCCACGTGTCGAAAAAACGAAGGGTAAAAAACTTACGAGACCCGATTGAGATTCGGGTTGTCCTTTTTGGGCATTAATCTATCCGTTGACGGCTGAAAGCTGTCAAAGCCGTAGAACTCATCAAGGCCTTCGTTTTGACAGGTTATGGATCCCGTAACTCTAAACGAGCCAGAAGTTATGGCCGTCCGAATAATCGATATCTACAGGGTGCAACATCCACGGTGCAAGGTGCAACATCCGTCTGAAATGGCGAAACAGTGCCGTACGACCTTTAGAAATTCGTGCATGGATTTGAAACGGAAAAGTACCATGGTGCACCACTATCCAGCGATGGTAAATCGAAGACCAGCCACCGTAATCCCGTTTTACCGTAAAAATCCACGTGTCGAAAAAACGAAGGGTAAAAAACATAGGAGACCCGATTGAGATTCGGGTTGTCCTTTTTGGGAATTAATCTATCCGTTGACGGCTGAAAGCTGTCAAAGCCGTAGAACTCATCGAGGCCTTCGTTTTGACAGGTTATGGCTCCCGTAACTCTAAACGAGCCAGAAGTTATGGCCGTCCGAATAATCGATATCCACAGGGTGCAACATCCACGGTGCAGGGTGCAACATCCGTCCGAAATGGCGAAACAGTGCCGTACGACCTTTACAAATACGTGCATGGATTTGAAACGGAATAGTACCATGGTGCACCACTCTCCAGCGATGGTAAATCGAAGACCATCCACCGTAATCCCGTTTTATCATAAAAATCCACGTGTCGAAAAAACGAAGGGTAAAAAACTTACGAGACCCGATTGAGATTCGGGTTGTCCTTTTTGGGCATTAATCTATCCGTTGACGGCTGAAAGCTATCAAAGCCGCAGAACTCATCGATGCCTTCGTTTTGACAGGTTATGGCTCCCGTAACTCTAAACGAGCCAGAACTTATGGCCGTCCGAATAATCGATACCCACAGGGTGCGACATCCACGGTGCAAGGTGCAACATCCGTCCGAAATGGCGAAACAGTGTCGTAAGACCTTTAGAAATTCGTTCATGGATTTGAAACGGAATAGTACCATGGTGAACCACTCTCCAGCGATGGGAAGTCGAAGACGGGCCACGGTAATCCCGTTTTACCGTAAAAATCCACGTGTCGAAAAAACGAAGGGTAAAAAACTTACGAGACCCGATTGAGATTCGGGTTGTCCTTTTTGGGCATTAATCTATCCGTTGATGGCAGAAAGCTGTCATAGCCGTAGAACTCATCAAGGCCTTCGTTTTGACAGGTTATGGCTCCCGTAACTCTAAACGAGCCAGAAGTTATGGCCGTCCGAATAATCGATGTCTACAGGGTGCAACATCCACGGTGCAAGGTGCAACATCCGTCTGAAATGGCGAAACAGTGCCGTACGACCTTTAGAAATTCGTGCATGGATTTGAAACGGAAAAGTACCATGGTGCACCACTATCCAGCGATGGTAAATCGAAGACCAGCCACCGTAATCCCGTTTTACCGTAAAAATCCACGTGTCGAAAAAACGAAGGGTAAAAAACATAGGAGACCCGATTGAGATTCGGGTTGTCCTTTTTGGGAATTAATCTATCCGTTGACGGCTGAAAGCTGTCAAAGCCGTAGAACTCATCGAGGCCTTCGTTTTGACAGGTTATGGCTCCCGTAACTCTAAACGAGCCAGAAGTTATGGCCGTCCGAATAATCGATATCCACAGGGTGCAACATCCACGGTGCAGGGTGCAACATCCGTCCGAAATGGCGAAACAGTGCCGTACGACCTTTACAAATACGTGCATGGATTTGAAACGGAATAGTACCATGGTGCACCACTCTCCAGCGATGGTAAATCGAAGACCATCCACCGTAATCCCGTTTTATCATAAAAATCCACGTGTCGAAAAAACGAAGGGTAAAAAACTTACGAGACCCGATTGAGATTCGGGTTGTCCTTTTTGGGCATTAATCTATCCGTTGACGGCTGAAAGCTATCAAAGCCGCAGAACTCATCGATGCCTTCGTTTTGACAGGTTATGGCTCCCGTAACTCTAAACGAGCCAGAACTTATGGCCGTCCGAATAATCGATACCCACAGGGTGCGACATCCACGGTGCAAGGTGCAACATCCGTCCGAAATGGCGAAACAGTGTCGTAAGACCTTTAGAAATTCGTTCATGGATTTGAAACGGAATAGTACCATGGTGAACCACTCTCCAGCGATGGGAAGTCGAAGACGGGCCACGGTAATCCCGTTTTACCGTAAAAATCCACGTGTCGAAAAAACGAAGGGTAAAAAACTTACGAGACCCGATTGAGATTCGGGTTGTCCTTTTTGGGCATTAATCTATCCGTTGATGGCAGAAAGCTGTCATAGCCGTAGAACTCATCAAGGCCTTCGTTTTGACAGGTTATGGCTCCCGTAACTCTAAACGAGCCAGAAGTTATGGCCGTCCGAATAATCGATGTCTATAGGGTGCAACATCCACGGTGCAAGGTGCAACATCCGTCCGAAATGGCGAAACAGTGCCGTACGACTTTTAGAAATGCGTGCATGGATTTGAAACGGAACAGTACCATGGTGCACCGCTCTCCAGCGATGGGAAGTCGAAGACGGGCCACGGTAATCCTGTTCTACCATAAAAATCCACATGTCGAAAAAACGAAGGGTAAAAAATTTACGAGACCCGATTGAGATTCGGGTTGTCCTTTTTGGCATTAGTCTATCCGTTGACGGCAGAAAGCTGTCAAAGCCGTAGAACTCATCGAGGCCTTCGTTTTGACAGGTTATGACTCCCATGACTCTAAACGAGCCAGAACTTATGGCCGTCCGAATAATCGATACCCACAGGGTGCAACATCCACGGTGCAAGGTGCAACATCCGTCCAAAATGGCGAAACAGTGTCGTAAGACCTTTAGAAATTCGTTCATGGATTTGAAACGGAATAGTACCATGGTGCACCACTCTCCAGCGATGGTAAATCGAAGACCACCCACCGTAATCCCGTTTTAAAATAAAAATCCACGTGTCGAAAAAACGAAGGGTAAAAAACTAACGAGACCCGATTGATATTCGGGTTGTCTTTTTTGGGCATTAATCTATCCGTTGACGGCTGAAAGCTGTCAAAGCCGTAGAACTCATCGATGCCTTCGTTTTGACAGGTTATGGCTCCCGTAACTCTAAACGAGCCAGAACTTATGGCCGTCCGAATAATCGATACCCATAGGGTGCAACATCCACGGTGCAAGGTGCAACATCCGTCCGAAATGGCGAAACAGTGCCGTAAGACCTTTAGAAATTTGTTCATGGATTTGAAACGGAACAGTACCATGGTGCACCACTCTCCAGCGAAGGGAAGTCGAAGACGGGCCACGGTAATCCCGTTTTACCGTAAAAATCCACGTGTCGAAAAAACGAAGGGTGAAAAACTTACGAGACCCGATTGAGATTCGGGTTGTCCTTTTTGGGCATTAATCTATCCGTTGACGGCTGAAAGCTGTCAAAGCCGTAGAACTCATCGAGGCCTTCGTTTCACAGGTTATGGCTCCCGTAACTCTAAACGAGCCAGAAGTTATGGCCGTCCGAATAATCGATATCTACAGGGTCCAACATCCACGGTGCAAGGTGCAACATCCGTCCGAAATGGCGAAACAGTGCCGTACGAATTTTAGAAATACGTGCATGGATTTGAAACGGAACAGTACCATGGTGCACCACTCTCCAGCGATGGGAAGTCGAAGATGGGCCACGGTAATCCCGTTTTACCGTAAAAATCCACGTGTCGAAAAAACGAAGGGTAAAAAACTTACGAGACCCGATTGAGATTCGGGTTGTCCTTTTTGGGCATTAACCTATCCGTTGACGGTTGAAAGCTGTTAGAGCCGTAGAACTCATCGAGGCCTTCGTTTTGACAGGTTATGGCTCCCGTAATTCTAAACGAGCCAGAAGTTATGGTCGTCCGAATAATCGATATCCACAGGGTGCAACATCCACGGTGCAAGGTGCAACATCCGTCCGAAATGGCCAAACAGCGCCGTACGACCTTTAGAATTGCGTGCATGGATTTGAAACGGAACAGTTCCATGGTGCACCATTCTTCAGCGATGGGAAGTCGAAGATGGGCCAAGGTAATCCCGTTTTACCGTAAAAATCCACGTGTCGAAAAAACGAAGGGTAAAAAACTTACGAGACCCGATTGAGATTCGGGTTGTCCTTTTTGGGCATTAAACTATCCATTGACGGCTGAAAGCTGTCAAAGCCGTAGAACTCAACGACGCCTTCGTTTTGAGAGGTTATGGCTCCCGTAACTCTAAACGAGTAAGAAGTTATGGTCGTCCGAATAATCGATATCCACAGGGTGCAACATCCACGGTGCAAGGTGCAACATCCGTCCGAAATGGCGAAACAGTGTCGTACGACTTTTAGAAATGCGTGTGTTATTCCGATTTTCGGCAAAGCCGCGACACCAAAAGATCGATCGAAAACGAAGGACAGTTCGCCTCAGAGGTTGATCGTACTTCCTTTTGCCGTGGATATCACTGAATTTTATCCGAGTCCAGATTGAGCTACAATTGATAGGACACGGCAAGAAAGACCACAGGAGTCAGCATTTCAAATTTCAAGTCAATCCGAGTTCACATGCTCAAGCTATGATCGGTTCATCTTGGAGGAAACATGCTGGTTTCGAACCCACCATGATGGTTGTCTTCGAACCCATCATCATGCACCACTCGAGACCATCACCTTCGAACCGAAGGACATCGAACCCATCAGTTTCGAAACCATCAAGGCGCCTCACCTTCGACTCCATTGCCTTCGACTCCATCGTATTTGAACCCATGTGCCTCGTATCCATGAAGGGGTTGCAGAGCTCATGTGCATCCAAGGAACGCAAGTTCGGACCCATCACAGAAGCCATGCTTCGAACCCATCACAGAGGCCTTCTTCGAACCCATCTGTGATACCATCTTCGAACCCATCCTGTGTAACTTCGTTCGAACCCACTGGGTCAACCAACCACGATGACGTGTCTTCCATCGGTTCGAATGCGCCGAGATACATGGAGTCGAAGCGGTCAACACGGAGTGAAGTCCGGATCGATTCGAAGTTTGCGCTCCACGTCACCACGAAGCCGCGTGACATGATGGATTCGAAACCATCGTTTCGAATACATGGGTTCGAACCAGACAGCTATGCCAAAAACCCAATTTCGAATCCATGATATCTCCTAACCTATTGATCCAAATGCCACGAAATTTTCACTGAAGCTTGCGTACATGTTGAGGAATGTCCACGCCAAATTTCACCTCGATTGGATGAATTCTTGATCGGTTCGAATGGAGTTCAAACCGATGCCAAAGTGGGCCCAAACTTTCTGAGACCGTGCCTGTGGGCCCCCTCACGTGCCAGACGTGGTCTCCCGAGTTTTCAGCGAGATATCAGTAGCCTACGCCTATAAATAGAGCCCTAGGGCCAACAGAAAAGGGATCTTCTGACTCTGAGACGCCTAGACTCTGCCGGTTCAAGATCTCCATCATCCTATATCATAACTTGATTGTTGACTTCGAATTTCCAGTTGTAACTTGCTGTTGATCGCTGTAACAACTTGTAATCATTGAAAGAGAATCAATAAAACATCAAAAAACTTCACAGTGGACGTAGGAAACACGCCGATCCACTATAAATCGATTGCCTACGCATTTTCTTTACTGTTGATTGGAATTTTTGTTAGATAATATCTGTTTTGAACTTGCATTCTAGACTATTATCTCTTCAACGACTCCCGAAGAGTGTTGTGCCTATTTTTGACGCAAACACTTTGGTGCTTTCACTGAGAAAACCCAGATTTTCTCCTACTCGTTGGATCTGTCATCGATACCGGATTGAATAAATCTAAGAGGGAGATCCCGATCGTTAAATCCAACTTCCTTCCCTTCTATTCAGATTTGCACAAAGTCTAGGAAAGGAACTCAACTCTAAATATGGTTAGCACAAGAACCACCTCGAACGCCGTCAATCAAGAAGGACAGGATAGACAGAATCCTGCCCCTCTACCTCCACCTAATCAAGATGCCGCTGGGCACTCAGAATCGTCGGGTCCGGTTACCCGACAATAATTGCAGTTGTTGCTTCAAGAGCTGACCTAGAGTCGGCGACAACTAGAAGAACAGCTACGCGCTAACGCTGAGCTAATCAACAAGATGGATCGCCAAAAACGAAAAAGATCCATGAGAGATCGTGCTTCTCGCTCTTCCAGCGAAAGTTCTTCATCTTCTGATTATCATAATCGACCTCCACGACCCCGGTTAGATGGGAGTCGTATGCCACCCGCTGGAAACCAACCAACATTGACCGTTGGACAAATAAGTGTTGGTCCGTCAGCCAGCTTCCAAACCGGACCCTCCTCCCGAGGAGGCGCCGTTCCTCATCACACCGCAGAATACCGCACCACTAGCGTTGCGGCTGAACCAGGGGTCGACGCTCAAGACCAGTCGGACCTAGACCGTCGTCATAGCGGACGTACTCCTGAACCGTACGCCCCAGAGGACTATGAGCCGAGAAGGCAAGATGTGAACCATCAACGATATCCGGTTCAAACCCGAAGTATGGAATGTGACCATACTCCGGCGCAAATGCCGGATCTTTCAACTATGATACGTCAGATGATCCGCGAGAGTCAGGGATTCACAAACGACGATTGGGGAGTTTCCCGAAGTCACACTCCCTTTACGGACGACATTCTTAATGCTGAACCCCCACGGCGATTCCGAATGCCAACTCTACCCATGTATGAGGGAAACTCCGATCCCAATCACCATATTCTAAAATATGAATGGTCGATGACTGCTGCCAGAGCCGACGACGCTGTGAAATGTCATAGTTTCCCCATATCCTTGGGGGGCATCGCCACCATGTGGTTCACCCGATTGCCTCCTCGATCCATCTCCTCATTCGACCAGCTGGCCACAAAATTCGTTGAGCAATTCCGCATGCACGTCGCGAGGCCGAAAGATGTCAATGCTCTATCTAGTGTCACACAAGCTCCCGGAGAGACACTCAGACACTACTTAGAAAGATTCCATACTGCATGTGCAGAGATTAGTAATCCAAACGATAACTCCATCCTTATGGCGTTAACTAAGGGGATCGACCCCGATTCTGAATTTGGCAATTGGCTAGCTGGGAAACCGCATGCGTCATTGGACCGTTTCCATGCCAAAGCAGCTCAATTCCTGAGACGGGAAGACGCGAAACAGTCTAGAAAGCAAACTGACGTAGGACCAAATGCGGGAGGAACCCAAAGCAATGTTGCAATAAAACAGTCCGGCGAGAGCTCCGGAAAAGTTCAGTTGAACATTAAAAATATGCAAGATCGGCGAAGAGAGAGCGTGAATCAACTTAAAAAACAAGATCAAAATCGCGGCCCGCAATGCAAAAATCCGAAGTTCGATAGTTATACTCCTTTGAATATTTCATTGGAGGACTTGTATTTGCGGACTCGTAATGCGATTCAATATGAAAAACCTGCTCCAAGACCGTCGTCAGAGAGACAAATCCAGACGGGAAAATTTTGCAGGTTCCATGAAGGCTACGGGCATGATACGAACGAGTGCCGTCACTTACAGGATCTTGTTGAAAAACTGGTCAGGGAAGGGAAACTGGAACAGTTTGTGCGGACACCGCAGCCCAGAAATGCGGGCCCATCCAATCCAATCAATGAACCCAATCGACCGAGGCAGGAGGACTCGACTTGTCCCCGTGGGAGATTGGTGATAAACGCCATCAGTGGCTGGCCTACTCATTCAAAAGCCTGGAACGACGAAGAACCTCGTCACTATCATACATGACAGGCTCCTTCAATCTATGAATACTTTACAATTTCTTTTACGTTCTGAATTTTGAATTTGTAATAAGGCACTGACTTTGCCACATTTTCTCATTTCAGCAAATAAAACGCTATCTCTTCAAGCTAAAGCCGTGATTCACCGAATACAACATTCAACTATCACGACACACGAAGAGCTAAGTTCCATCGAACAATGGAATTTATTCAAATAGCGAGTGACCGGGTTACAACCGGCCACTCACTAAGTGAAACCCCAGCTCGGGGGCAAGCCAACACATCGAAGGCTGAACTGGACCAACACACGACAGTCCATTTCAATAATTCGTTCCCAGAGTGCGAACGGACTCCAAATTCCCGGAGCGCGAATTGGAGTATAAACATTTAATAATTCGTTCCCAGAGTGCGAACGGACTCCAAATTCCCGGAGCGCGAATTGGAGTATAAACATTTAACAATTCGTTCCCGGAGTGCGAACGGACTCCAACTTCCCACAGCGCGAATTGGAGTATAAACATTCAATAATTCGTTCCCAGAGTGCGAACGGACTCGAACTTCCCACAGCGCGAATTGGAGTATAAACATTCAATAATTCGTTCCCAGAGTGCGAACGGACTCCAAATTCCCGGAGCGCGAATTGGAGTATAAACATTCAATAATTCGTTCCCAGAGTGCGAACGGACTCCAAGTTCCCGGAGCGCGAGTTGGAGTATAAGCATTTAATAATTCGTTCCCAGAGTGCGAACGGACTCCAACTTCCCACAGCGCGAATTGGAGTATAAACATTCAATAATTCGTTCCCAGAATGCGAACGGACTCCAAATTCCCAGAGCGCGAATTGGAGTATGAACATTTAACAATTCGTTCCCGGAGTGCGAACCGAAGTATCAATGCCAACTCCATGATCCCCAAAACATGAATTGGGGTATAGACATAAGTTGCGGGTTCCCGGAGCGTGAACCGAAGCACCCGTGCAAACTCCAGATTCCCGAAGTGCGAGTTGGAGTATAAACGTCAATTCCGGGTTCCCGAAGTACGAACCCAAACATACAAGTTTTATCCAAGTTCCCGGCGTGTGAATTGGAGCACAAACACCGAGTTAAAGTTCCCGTAGTGCGAACTAAAGTGTTAATACTAACTCTGAGTTCGTAGAGTGCAAGTTGGAATGTGAACATCATTCCCAAGTTCCCGGAGCGCGAACCGTGTCACAAGCATCAATAACTCTCGAATTCCTGGAATGCAAACCAGGTTATCGATCTCAAATTATTCTAAGTCCCCGGAATGCGGATGTGTGCTCAAGACTTGCAACAAGTGCGATCAACCACCACAAATACAAGTGTTGTTCCCCAAAACTGGGGGGCACGAGAGCTAAATATTAATCACTAACCGAAGTGATACAACGTCCGAAGTTCAACTCATTCATCAATCACAACGTGTGACCAAGATCTTCAGACTTGGCAAATGAGACGAACTCTACTTAAACGGTAAAAACACCACAAGTACACCGGACCGAAAACAAGGCATTGCAAGTACTTAAGTACAAATAAAACGAGAGTTGGAACAAAGAAACTAAATTTGATTTCAACTAACTTAAAACAAGGACTTACACGCGGGTAAGTTCTTCCAAAAAAGAATGCCTACTAGCAGGGGCCGAACCTGCATCTATACACGACCTACTGACAAAAAACGGAGACAAGTACCTATCTACCAAAACATCTACTTGAGAAGCTGATTTATTTCTTCTTTTTCGTCCTTCTTACTAGTGGTACATCATCAGTGTCACTAGGGACAGAAATTCTTCATTTTGAATGTCTCCTCTCCGGCGGTGGCTCTTCGGCTGGAGGCATGATGTCAATATCCTCCTCGGAGCTTGAATCTACATGGAGGCTTCCTGCCGGAGGAGCAGGGGGGACCGGATCCGTAACGGAAGTTGAGACAGTGCCACCCGATGGCGCTACCGTAGCAGGTGCTGGACTCTGCGCCGTCGTGCTGCCGCCGACGATACTGCTATGCCCCGCAGCCTCTATTTCGGCGTTGTTCTCAGCCAAAATTTCCTCATCACGAGTCGCATGGGCTTGGCTGGGGGCATCTTCGGCCTGCATCGAAGAACTTGAGGATGGCGGGAGGCTACTAACGATGATAAATGGCAAGTCAGAGAAAGAACCACCCTGCTCACCGAGCAGTTCACTCACCATTTGTTCGTCAGCAGATAAGGATCCCCCCTGCGTCGTTTCAGCAGATACCACGGTTACAACAGTAGTCTCGGTAGCGATGGCCTTATCTCCTCTACTTGATTCTTGAGCCACAACAGTCGGCGCAACTCCAGTCACTAGGCAAAAAATAAGAAGTTATTAAAAACTGCTACAAAACAAACACTCTATTCAGAAAACGCTTGAGATAACTTCGGAATACCTTCCCCAGTTTGGCTCGCAGACGGCTGAATGGCCTCGGAAGTACGCTCATGAATAGGAGATAAGCGCGGTTGTTCCGGGTCGTAAGCAGGAACAGGTTGCAAACTGACCACAGATACAGGCATCGACGAAGATGGTGTGGTGACTTCAGTGACAGCAGAATGGTGCTCAACGCCTGACCCCTCTCCGACTTCCAGGGAACGACCACCGATCATTTCCTTCTCATGAGCGATGATAGCGTCATGAAGAACCTTCTTCTCATCGTCTGTGAGCAGCCGATTCTCCAGTTCGAATCGATCGACCGCTTCACCTGGGTGCGCTTCCTCTTCCTCCTCAACCAATCGGTCCCAGGCGCTACGAAGGTGAACTGAATAATCTTGAAGCCATGCCAAGTTTCTATGCTTCAACACATTGGCGTTGTAAGTTATGAGCAAATCTTCGATATCGGCCTCTAGCCTGGCCTCTGCATGTTGAACCTTCTCCTCCACCTCTGCTTCGACCGCCTGAACTTTGGCCACGGCCACATCTCTTTCAGTGCGAAGCACTACGGCTTGCTCACAGGCTTCCTGCGCCGTGTTATGCGCGTCATCTCTATCTTTAATAATCTCGGCAAATTTAGCCTTGAGCTCATTAGGTTCTTTTAACGCCGCATCCCGCTCAGCAGTGACGACAGTGTTCCGGTGGCCCATGTCTTCCACCGTAACATAGTGCTCCTTTTTCATTCTATCCATGGCTGCTTGAGCTTCGTCGACCTTTGTAAGAGCCTCCATCTCTGACTTTCAAGACGATTCAGCCTCAGTATTCAGCACTTGTATGATGCGGTCTCTTTGAGCCAGCTCGGTTTGAAGCTTTTCAATGGTAGCCGCTCGTTCGAAGGCCAACGCCGATGCCTTATCGGCCGCCCTATACCACGCCTTGTATTGGGAGTAGAAGTCATGCACATAGTCGAGCGATAACAGCTCGGCCTCCGGCGGGATTTTTTTCAGGTTCGGGGGAAAGACGTAGTTATCAAAGCAGATATTCGGGAACTCCCTCTTTAGTTGCGCAAGTCTAATTGCCCCTTCTCCCGAGATCTCTGTAGGAGGCTGCTCTGCGACTATCGGGGTCATCGCCTCGGATCGGGAAGCTTGAGAAACCGACGTATATCGAGAAGACTCGGAAGGATGAGGGACATGAGCAGGGGGTTGTACGGGATCTCTGGAAGGAGGAGGGGTACGCGATCGCGATCGACGCTTATAGCCTCTGTCAGTGTCATACCTGTCGTGACTAGAATACCCGGAGCGTCCCTGGTCATAATACCCAGAGCGTCCCTGATCATAAACTCTATCCCCTTCTCGTCTGCGCGAATCGTAATATGAAGGCTTGCGGGCGTGTCGAAGACTCCCAAGCATTGAACCTCGCTTAGACATGATATCTGCGAAGCAAAATAAAATAGAATTAATCACCTTTCAAAACAGATAGTTTTCAGTCAAAGGTTATGCAGTGTCGTGAAATGTGTATGAATATGCATTCCCCTCGACCAACCGGATGTGTCGACCTCGCTAGTAATAAGAGGCTCGTTCAATTCTAGGGTGCGATGGAATTGCTCCAACCCGGCATCATGTTGAAAAGACACATCGTCCGGGATTGGAAGATCGGCAAGCCCTTCAAAAAGATTTTCAGTTCTCGGAGGAGACGTCTCCGAGATTCTAACTCCGGGAGCAGAATGGGCCATGACGACCGATTTCCATCTCCCCTTCTTACTTGACTTAACCATGGCAGCCTTTCCTTTTCTCTGCTCCGCGACATCCGGAACTGCGTCAGTAGGCCCGGTCAGCGGCTCATCATCGGTGTGGGTTCTTTCAGAGTCCGCTTCCTCAGCTTTGGTAACTCTGGGTTTCTTGTGCTTGACCCGTTTCTTAGAGACGACCCGTAGTGCCACTTCAAAGCTTATGCTCTGCCCTTGTTCGATCAAACCGCAGGCTCGGAGATTCCTATCCGTCAATAACACGTCGATATCCCTATCTCCACCCGGGACTTCTCGCAGCACTCGCACCATCTCCCCAAAGTGCTCGCCCTCAGGTCGCTGGATCACCGCTGCAAAAAAGAATAAAATATAAGTTCCACTTCGGCTGCAATTGCCATAGTAATTATTTGCGAACTCAACTATACTCACGTCTGAATAGCCATCGTCGGGCGAATCCAGGAGGACATCTGACATAAAACCATTCTGTCCTATAATAGCTCAACCTGGTCCAAGACCCGGTAACCACTTGGCAGTTTCTCACCACTTCCAGGAATGTGAAGGAGGGATAATCACCCCGAGTTTTGAAATTGAACAAGTATCTTATCTCAATTGGGAGCGGTGGTCGATGGAGATATTCCATAAATGCAATGAACAAGCTATTGATCGACACATATCCGTTCGGGTGAAACTGAGATGGGGCGATCCTCAAGAACGACAATACTTCCCTTATGTACTCGTTGAATGGAGGAAGTGTCCCGGCCGCGCACGCGTGGCGGTTAAATGCTGTATATCCCTCTGGTGGATTATGCGGTCTATCATTCGGCCCCGGCAGTAGCACATCATCGAGCGACAGGCCGTGTCTCAAACATATTCTCCCCAGCATGTCTTCAGAGATATTGGATGGAACGGAATCTGATGGATTGGCAATGAACGACGCATCGGGAAGTTCATCCGGGGCTGGACCAATAATCTCAGGATCAACATCCGGAATCTCTAGCCTCGGAGAGACTGTAACTTGAGTCTCCTGCTGCTGTGAACTTGACGGTTCCATAACTAGCTAACTCACGAGAAACCATCGTTAGATGACAAAAACCCGTGCATTCCCCAGTGTAACGTGTATGAGTGTATGTTGTGCAGTGACATGCATTACTTGAATAAATGTTGCAGAGTTAAAGAAACATGCAAACGACAAAGCTACGAAGTCCGACTATAATGACCGTCATCGCTGACCGTCATCACTAACCCGTTTCCTTGATGGAAGTTGGCTCGGATTGAAGTTGTTATAGTTCCATCGATGAGCTTCAAAAGGTAGTCATGTATGCAGTTTAATATTCAAGTCCAAGTATGCATGAATGAAGCTCGTCGGAGTTATGCTTGGAGAATTTCAAATTTTGGTATCCATCATGTAGGGTTCGAAACCATCACCAGGACTTCGTTCGAACCCAACCGAACATCCCATGCGTTCGAACCCATCCTGACGCGCTTCGAACCAATAAACAGATGACAAGTTCGAACCGATGAGAAAACCTCAACTCTGCATCATTCACGTTCGAACCGATCCACTTCGTATCGATGCGAAGTTATGGACTTCGAAACGATAGCCTATGGGTTCGAACCCATCGGTTCGAATGGAACCCTCGAATCCCTCAATCGGTGCGAACTTCGCATCCCAGCAAGGACATTTCAAGGATCGATTCGAAATCCAGTAAAAAGACGCCACCGTCATCGATTCGAACTTGAGCCCACGCATCGGTTCGAATCCCTCCCAAACCAGATCTGGTTTGGGCAATCTCGAAGCTACGCAATCGATAAAAAGAAACGGGTTCGAAATAACTTCGCCGTTTGAATCCGAGGCTAATTACCTAGTTTGGATGATGAATTCAAGGAATTGAAGATTCAGATCTTGAATGTTTCGAAAGAGCAACACTGTGTTTTCTCTTTTGGAGCTCTGAAACGATGAAGAGCACAGTAAAAAGCAGGCAACAGTAAAAGTAAAAAGTGAAAAAATGCCGTGGTCTTTGCTATTTATATGGGGAGTTGGAGATGACTGGGTCGATTCGCGTGCCGGTGGACTTGACCGATTACAACAGGTCAGGATGCAGAACCGGTTCGAAATCTACTTTCGAACCCATACGTTTGAGGCTCCATCGTGTGAAGCACACAGACCACTGCCACGAACAAAAGTCTCGAAACCATCCCTTCACATCGGTTCGAATGTCAATTTCGAACCCATCACTACACAAGTGTACTCCATCCTTTCCGACCGGTTCGAATGTCAATTTCGAATCCATCATAGCAGCAAGCGTACCGCGTCCATACAAACGTGGATTTTGAACCCATCAATGCTCGAATGCATCGGTTCGAAATATTACGCTCGCACAATACAAATTCGATTCCTTTAACCTTCTACATCGGTTCAGGAGAGGATCGATACGAAGGAACCTTTCAAAACAACCACCAAGCGTTGTCTCAATTCAAATTTCAAAATTGGTTTAGGAGAGAATCAATACGAAATTCTATAGCAAACCAAACTGACAACAACTCGTGGACGCACGACGTTAACAAGGGTCAAATTAACATATGCGCATACATGTTGGACTAACGTTCGATTTTGAATATTCACAGGGATCAAACACTCATCCTGTTACAAATGCGACAGCCGACGGCTAAGCACTATTATACAGCAATCAATCATATCAACGCAAGGTTACAGCAGTACAACATACGAGTTTCGACAAAAAAGAGAGCAATGATTGTTCAGAGAGAGATTGCAGCTATTCGAAGCACGTCATGTTCCCACAAGACGTACTTTAGGGGGCAAAATGTTATCCCGCTTTTCGGCAAAGCCGCGATACCAAAAGATCGATCGAAAACGAAGGACAGTTCGCCTCAGAGGTTGATCGTACTTCCTTTTGCCGTGGATATCACTGAATTTTATCCGAGTCTAGATTGAGCTACAATTGATAGGACACGGCAAGAAAGACCACAGGAGTCAGCATTTCAAATTTCAAGTCAATCCGAGTTCGCATGCTCAAGCTATGATCGGTTCAACTTGGAGGAAACATGCTGGTTTCGAACCCACCATGATGGGTGTCTTCGAACCCATCATCATGCACCACTCGAGACCATCACCTTCGAACCGAAGGACATCGAACCCATCAGTTTCGAAACCATCAAAGCGCCTCACCTTCGACTCCATTGCCTTCGACTCCATCGTATTCGAACCCATGTGCCTCGTATCCATGAAGGGGTTACAGAGCTCATGTGCATCCAAGGAACGCAAGTTCGGACCCATCACAGAAGCCATGCTTCGAACCCATCATAGAGGCCTTCTTCGAACCCATCTGTGATACCATCTTCGAACCCATCCTGTGTAACTTCGTTCGAACCCACTGGGTCAACCAACCACGATGACGTGTCTTCCATCGGTTCGAATGCGCCGAGATACATGGAGTCGAAGCGGTCAACACGGAGTGAAGTCCGAATCGATTCGAAGTTTGCGCTCCACGTCACCACGAAGCCGCGTGCCATGATGGATTCGAAACCATCGTTTCGAATACATGGGTTCGAACCAGACAGCTATGCCAAAAACCCAATTTCGAATCCATGATATCTCCTAACCTATTGATCCAAATGCCACGAAATTTTCACTGAAGCTTGCGTACATGTTGAGGAATGTCCACGCCAAATTTCACCTCGATTGGATGAATTCTTGATCGGTTCGAATGGAGTTCGAACCGATGCCAAAGTGGGCCCAAACTTTCTGAGACCATGCGTGTGGGCCCCCTCACGTGCCAGACGTGGTCTCCCGAGTTTTCAGCGAGATATCAGCAGCCTACGCCTATAAATAGAGCCCCAGGGCCAACAGAAAAGGGATCTTCTGACTCTGAGACGCCTAGACTCTGCCGGATCAAGATCTCCATCATCCTATATCATAACTTGATTGTTGACTTCGAATTTCCAGTTGTAACTTGTTGTTGATCGCTGTAACAACTTGTAATCATTGAAAGAGAATCAATAAAACATCAAAAAACTTCACAATGGACGTAGGCAACACGCCGAACCACTACAAATCGATTGCCTACGCATTTTCTTTACTGTTGATTGGAGTTTTTGTTAGATAATATCTGTTTTGAACTTGCATTCTAGACTATTATCTCTTCAACGACTCCCGAAGAGTGTTGTGCCCAATTTTGACGCAAACAACGTGCATGGATTTGAAACGGAACAGTACCATGGTGCATCACTCTCCAGTGATGGGAAGTCGAAGACGGGCCACGGTAATCCCGTTTTACCGTAAAAATCCACGTGTCGAAAAAACGAAGGGTAAAAAACTTACGAGACCCGATTGAGATTCGGGTTGTCCTTTTTGGGCATTAATCTATCCGTTGACGGCAGAAAGCTGTCAAAGCCATAGAACTCATCGAGGCCTTCGTTTTGACAGGTTATGGCTCCCGTAACTCTAAACGAGCCAGAAGTTATGGTCGTCCGAATAATCGATATCTATAGGGTGCGACATCCACGGTGCAAGGTGCAACATCCGTCCGAAATGGCGAAACAGTGCCGTACGACTTTTAGAAATGCGTGTATAGATTTGAAACAGAACAGTACCATGGTGCATCACTCTCCAGCGATGGGAAGTCGAAGACGGGCCACGGTAATCTTGTTTTACCGTAAAAATCCACGTGTCGAAAAAACGAAGTGTAAAAAACTTACGAGACCCGATTGAGATTCGGGTTGTCCTTTTTGGGCATTAATCTATCCGTTGACGGCAGAAAGCTGTCAAAGCCGTAGAACTCATCGAGGCCTTCGTTTTGACAGGTTATGGCTCCCGTAACTCTAAACGAGCCAGAAGTTATGGCCGTCCGAATAATCGATATCTCCAAGGAGTAACATCCACGGTGCAAGGTGCAACATCCGTCCGAAATGGCGAAACAGTGTCGTACGACTTTTTGAAATGCATGCATGGATTTGAAACGGAACAGTACCATGGTGCACCACTCTCCAGCGATGGGAAGTCAAAGACGGGCCACGGTAATTCCGTTTTACCGTAAAAATCCACGTGTCGAAAAAACGAAGGGTGAAAAACTTACGAGACCCGATTGAGATTCGGGTTGTTCTTTTTGGGCATTAGTCTATCCGTTGATGGCTGAAGGCTGTCAAAGCCGTAGAACTCATCGATGCCTTCGTTTTGAGAGGTTATGGCTCCCGTAACTCTAAAAGAGCCTGAAGTTATGGTCGCCCGAATAATCGATATCCACAGGGTGCAACATCCACGGTGCAAGGTGCAACATCCGTCCGAAATGGCGAAACAGTGTCGTACGACTTTTAGAAATGCGTGCATGGATTTGAAACGGAACAGTACCATGGTGCACCACTCTCCAGCGATGGGAAGTCGAAGACGGGCCACGGTAATCCCGTTTTACCGTAAAAATCCACGTGTCGAAAAAACGAAGGGTAAAAAACTTACGAGACCCGATTGAGATTCGGGTTGTCCTTTTTTGGCATTAATCTATCCGTTGACGGCTGAAAGCTGTCAATGCCATAGAACACATCGAGGCCTTCGTTTTCACAGGCTATGGCCCCCGTAACTCTAAACGAGCTAGAAGTTATGGCCGTCCGAATAATCGATATCTACAGGGTGCAACATCCACGGTGCAAGGTGCAACATCCGTCCGAAATGGCGAAACAGTGTCGTACGACATTTAGAAATTCGTGCATGGATTTGAAATGGAACAGTACCATGGTGCACCACTCTCCAGCGATAGAAGTCGAAGACGGGCCACGGTAATCCCGTTTTACCGTAAAAATCCACGTGTTGAAAAAACGAAGGGTAAAAAACTTACGAGACCCGATTGAGATTCGGGTTGTCCTTTTTGGGCATTAATCTATCCGTTGACGGCTGAAAGCAGTCAAAGCCGTAGAACTCATCAAGGCCTTCGTTTTGACAGGTTATCGCTCCCGTAACTCTAAACGAGCCAGAAGTTATGGCCGTCCGAATAATCGATATCTACAGGGTGCAACATCCACGGTGCAAGGTGCAACATCCGTCCGAAATGGCGAAACAGTGCCATATGACTTTTAGAAATGCGTGCATGGATTTGAAACGGAACAGTGCCATGGTGCAACACTCTCCAACGATGGGAAGTCGAAGACGGGCCACGGTAATCCCGTTTTACCGTAAAAATCCACGTGTCGAAAAAACGAAGGGTAAAAAACTTACGAGACCCGATTGAGATTCGGGTTGTCCTTTTTGGGCATTAATCTATCCGTTGACGGTTGAAAGCTGTCAAATTCGTAGAACTCATCGAGGCCTTTGTTTTCACAGGCTATGGCCCCCGTAACACTAAACAAGCTAGAAGTTATGGCCGTCCGAATAATCGATATCTACAGGGTGCAACATCCAAGGTGCAAGGTGCAACATCCGTCCGAAATGGCGAAACTGTGTCGTATGACCTTTAGAAATTCGTGCATGGATTTGAAATGGAACAGTACCACGGTGCACCACTCTCCAGCGATGGAAGTCGAAGACGGGCCACGGTAATCCCGTTTTGCCGTAAAAATCCACGTGTCGAAAAAACGAAGGGTAAAAAACTTACGAGACCCGATTGAGATTCGGGTTGTCCTTTTTGGGCATTAATCTATCCGTTGACGGCTGAAAGCAGTCAAAGCCGTAGAACTCATCGAGGCCTTCGTTTTGACAGGTTATGGCTTCCGTAAATTAAACGATCCAGAAGTTATGGCCGTCCGAATAATCGATATCCACAGGGTGCAACATCCACGGTGCAAGGTGCAACATCCGTCCGAAATGGCAAAACAGCGCCGTACGACCTTTAGAAATGCGTGCATGGATTTGAAACGGAACAGTACCATGGTGCACCACTCTTCAGCGATGGGAAGTCGAAGATGGGCCAAGGTAATCCAGTTTTACCGTAAAAATCCACGTGTCGAAAAAACGAAGGGTAAAAAACTTACGAGACCCTATTGAGATTCGGGTTGTCCTTTTTGGGCATTAACCTATCCGTTGACGGCTGAAAGCTGTCAAAGCCGTAGAACTCATCGACGCCTTCGTTTTGAGTGGTTATGGCTACCGTAACTCTAAACGAGCCAGAAGTCATGGTCGTCCGAATAATCGATATCCACAGGGTGCAACATCCACGGTGCAAGGTGCAACATCCGTCCGAAATGGCGAAACAGTGCCGTACGACTTTTAGAAATGCGTGCATGGATTAGAAACGGAACAGTACCATGGTGCACCACTCTCCAGTGATGGAAAGTCGAAGACGAGCCACGGTAATCCCGTTTTACCGTAAAAATCCACCTGTGGAAAAAACGAAGGGCAAAAAACTTACGAGACCCGATTGAGATTCGGGTTGTCCTTTTTGGGCATTAATCTATCCGTTGACGGCAGAAAGCTGTCAAAGCCGTATAACTCATCGAGGCCTTCGTTTTGACAGGTTATGGCTCGCGTAACTCTAAACGAGCCAGAAGTTATGGCCGTCCGAATAATCGATATCTATAGGGTGCGACATCCATGGTGCAAGGTGCAACATCCGTCCGAAATGGCGAAACAGTGCCGTACGACTTTTAGAAATGCGTGCATGGATTTGAAACGGAACAGTACGATGGTGCACCACTCTCCAGCGAAGGGAAGTCGAAGACCGGCCACGGTAATCCCTTTTTACCGTAAAAATCCACGTGTCGAAAAAACGAAGGGTAAAAAACTTACGAGACCCGATTGAGATTCGAGTTGTCCTTTTTGGGCATTAATCTATCCGTTGATGGCAGAAAGCTGTCAAAGCCGTAGAACTCATCGAGTCCTTCGTTTTGACAAGTTATGGCTCCCGTAACTCTAAACGAGCCAGAAGTTATGGCCGTCCGAATAATCGATATCTACAGGGTGCAACATCCACGGTGCAAGGTGCAACATCCGTCTGAAATGGCGAAACAGTGTCGTACGATTTTTAGAAATGCGTGCATGGATTTGAAACGGAACAGTACCATGGTGCACCACTCTCCAGCGATGGGAAGTCGAAGACGGGCCACGGTAATCCCGTTTTACCGTAAAAATCCACGTGTCGAAAAAACGAAGGGTGAAAAACTTACGAGACCCGATTGAGATTCGGGTTGTCCTTTTTGGGCATTAATCTTTCCGTTGACGGCTGAAAGCTGTCAAAGCCGTAGAACTCATCGAGGCCTTCGTTTTGAGAGATTATGGCTCCCTTAACTCTAAAAGAGCCAGAAGTTATGGTCGTCCGAATAATCGATATCCACAGGGCGCAACATCCACGGTGCAAGGTGCAACATCCGTCCGAAATGGCGAAACAGTGTCGTACGACTTTTAGAAATGCGTGCATGGATTTGAAACGGAACAGTACCATGGTGCACCACTATCCAGCGATGGGAAGTCGAAGACGGGCCACGGTAATCCCGTTTTACCGTAAAAATCCACGTGTCGAAAAAACGAAGGGTAAAAAACTTACGAGACCCGATTGAGATTCGGGTTGTCCTTTTTGGGCATTAATCTATCCGTTGACGGCTGAAAGCGGTCAAAGCCGTAGAACTCATCGAGGCCTTCGTTTTCACAGGCTATGGCCCCCGTAACTCTAAACGAGCTAGAAGTTATGGCCGTCCGAATAATCGATATCTACAGGGTGCAACATCCACGGTGCAAGGTGCAACATCCGTCCGAAATGGCGAAACAGTGTCGTGCGACCTTTAGAAATTCGTGCATGGATTTGAAACGGAACAGTACCATGGTGCACCACTCTCCAGCGATGGAAGTCGAAGACGGGCCACGGTAATCCCGTTTTACCGTAAAAATCCACGTGTCGAAAAAAACGAAGGGTAAAAAACTTACGAGACCCGATTGAGATTCGGGTTGTCCTTTTTGGGCATTAATCTATCCGTTGACGGCTGAAAGCTGTCAAAGCCGTAGAACTCGTCGAGGCCTTCGTTTTCACAGGCTATGGCCCCCGTAACTCTAAACGAGCTAGAAGTTATGGTCGTCCGAATAATCGATATCTACAGGGTGCAACATCCACGGTGCAAGGTGCAACATCCGTCCGAAATGGCGAAACAGTGTCGTGCGACCTTTAGAAATTCGTGCATGGATTTGAAATGGAACAGTACCATGGTGCACCACTCTCCAGTGATGGAAGTCGAAGACGGGCCACGGTAATCTCGTTTTACCGTAAAAATCCACGTGTCGAAAAAACGAAGGGTAAAAAACTTACGAGACCCGATTGAGATTCGGGTTGTGCTTTTTGGGCATTAGTCTATCCGTTGACGGCTGAAAGCAGGCAAAGCCGTAGAATTCATCGAGGCCTTCGTTTTGACAGGTTATGGCTCCCGTAACTCTAAACGAGCCAGAAGTTATGGCCGTCCGAATAATCGATATCTACAGGGTGCAACATCCACGGTGCAAGGTGCAGCATCCGTCCGAAATGGTGAAACAGTGCCGTATGACTTTTAGAAATGCGTGCATGGATTTGAAACGGAACAGTACCATGGTGCAACACTCTCCAGCGATGGGAAGTCGAAGACGGGCCACGGTAATCCCGTTTTACCGTAAAAATCCACGTGTCGAAAAAACGAAGGGTAAAAAACTTCGAGACCCGATTGAGATTCGGGTTGTCCTTTTTGGGCATTAATCTATCCGTTGACGGTTGAAAGCTGTCAAAGCCGTAGAACTCATCGAGGCCTTCGTTTTCACAGGCTATGGCCCCCGTAACTCTAAACGATCTAGAAGTTATGGCTGTCCGAATAATCGATATCTACAGGGTGCAACATCCATGGTGCAAGGTGCAACATCCGTCCGAAATGGCGAAACAGTGTCGTACGACCTTTAGAAATTCGTGCATGGATTTGAAACGGAACAGTACCATGGTGCACCACGCTCCAGCGATTGATGTTGAAGACGGGCCACGGTAATCCCGTTTTACCGTAAAAATCCACGTGTCGAAAAAACGAAGGGTAAAAAACTTACGAGACCTGATTGAGATTCGGGTTGTCCTTTTTGGGCATTAATCTATCCGTTGACGGCTGAAAGCTGTCAAAGCCGTAGAACTCATCGAGGCCTTCGTTTTGACAGGTTATGGCTCCCGTAACTCTAAACGAGCAAGAAGTTATGGCCGTCCGAATAATCGATATCCACAGGGTGCAACATCCATGGTGCAAGGTGCAACATCCGTCCGAAATGGCGAAACAGCGCCGTACGACCTTTAGAAATGCGTGCATGGATTTGAAACGGAACAGTACCATGGTGCACCACTCTTCAGCGATGGGAAGTCGAAGATGGGCCAAGGTAATCCCGTTTTACCGTAAAAATCCACGTGTCGAAAAAACGAAGCGTAAAAAACTTACGAGACCCGATTGAGATTCGGGTTGTCCTTTTTGGGCATTAACCTATCCGTTGACGGCTAAAAGCTATCAAAGCCGTAGAACTCATCGACGCCTTCGTTTTGAGAGGTTATGGCTCCCGTAACTCTAAACGAGCCAGAAGTTATGGTCGTCCGAATAGTCGATATCCACAGGGTGCAACATCCACGGTGCAAGGTGCAACATCCGTCCGAAATGACGAAACAGTGCCGTACGACTTTTAGAAATGCGTGCATGGATTTGAAACGGAACAGTACCATGGGTGCACCACTCTCCAGTGATGGGAAGTCGAAGACGGGCCACGGTAATCCCGTTTTACCGTAAAAATCCACGTGTCGAAAAAACGAAGGGCAAAAAACTTACGAGACCCGATTGAGATTCGGTTTGTCCTTTTTGGGCATTAATCTATCCGTTGACGGCAGAAAGCCGTCAAAGCCGTATAACTCATCGAGGCCTTCGTTTTGACAGGTTATGGCTCCCGTAACTCTAAACGAGCCAGAAGTTATGGCCGTCCGAATAATCGATATCTATAGGGTGCGACATCCACGGTGCAAGGTGCAACATCCGTCCGAAATGGCGAAACAGTGCCGTATGACTTTTAGAAATGCGTGCATGGATTTGAAACGGAACAGTACCATGGTGCACCACTCTCCAGCGATGGGAAGTCGAAGACGGGCCACGGTAATCCCGTTTTACCGTAAAAATCCACGTGTCGAAAAAACGAAGGGTAAAAAACTTACGAGACCCAATTGAGATTCATGTTGTCCTTTTTGGGCATTAATCTATCCGTTGATGGCAGAAAGCTGTCAAAGCCGTAGAACTCATCGAGGCCTTCGTTTTGACAGGTTATGGCTCCCGTAATTCTAAACGAGCCAGAAGTTATGGCCGTCCGAATGATCGATATCTACAAGGTGCAACATCCACGGTGCAAGGTGCAACATCCGTCAAAAATGGCGAAACAGTGTCGTACGACTTTTAGAAATGCGTGCATGGATTTGAAACGGAACAGTACCATGGTGCAACACTCTCCAGCGATGGGAAGTCGAAGACGGGCCACGGTAATCCCGTTTTACCGTAAAAATCCACGTGTCGAAAAAACGAAGGGTGAAAAACTTACGAGACCCGATTGAGATTCGGGTTGTCCTTTTTGGGCATTAATCTATCCGTTGACGGCTGAAAGCTGTCAAAGTCGTAGAACTCATCGAGGCCTTCGTTTTGAGAGATTATGGCTCCCGTAACTCTAAAAGAGCCAGAAGTTATGGCCGTCCGAATAATCGATATCTATAGGGTGCGACATCCACGGTGCAAGGTGCAACATCCGTCCGAAATGGCGAAACAGTGCCGTACGACTTTTAGAAATACGTGCATGGATTTGAAACGGAACAGTACCATGGTGCACCACTCTCCAGCGATGGGAAGTCAAAGACCGGCCACGGTAATCCCGTTTTACCGTAAAAATCCACGTGTCGAAAAAACGAAGGGTAAAAAACTTACGAGACCCGATTGAGATTCGGGTTGTCCTTTTTGGGCATTAATCTATCCGTTGATGGCAGAAAGCTGTCAAAGCCGTAGAACTCATCGAGTCCTTCGTTTTGACAAGTTATGGCTCCCGTAACTCTAAACGAGCCAGAAGTTATGGCCGTCCGAATAATCGATATCTACAGGGTGCAACATCCACGGTGCAAGGTGCAACATCCGTCAGAAATGGCGACACAGTGTCCTACGACTTTTAGAAATGCGTGCATGGATTTGAAACGGAACAGTCCATGGTGCACCACTCTCCAACGATGGGAAGTCGAAGACGGGCCACGGTAATCCCGTTTTACCGTAAAAATCCACGTGTCGAAAAAACGAAGGGTGAAAAACTTAAAAGACCCGATTGAGATTCGGGTTGTCCTTTTTGGGCATTAATCTATCCGTTGACGGTTGAAAGCTGTCAAAGCCGTAGAACTCGTCGAGGCCTTCGTTTTGAGAGATTATGGCTCCCTTAACTCTAAAAGAGCCAGAAGTTATGGTCGTCCGAATAATCGATATCCACAGGGTGCAACATCTACGGTGCAAGGTGCAACACCCGTCCGAAATGGCGAAACAGTGTCGTACGACTTTTAGAAATGAGTGCATGGATTTGAAACGGAACAGTACCATGGTGCACCACTATCCAGCGATGGAAAGTCGAAGACGGGCCACGGTAATCCCGTTTTACCGTAAAAATCCACGTGTCGAAAAAAACGAAGGGTAAAAAACTTACGAGACCCGATTGAGATTCGGGTTGTCCTTTTTGGGCATTAATCTATCCATTGACGGCTGAAAGCGGTCAAAGCCGTAGAACTCATCGAGGCCTTCGTTTTCACAGGCTATGGCCCCCGTAACTCTAAACGAGCTAGAAGTTATGGCCGTCCGAATAATCGATATCTACAGGGTGCAACATCCACGGTGCAAGGTGCAACATCCGTCCGAAATGGCGAAACAGTGTCGTGCGACCTTTAGAAATTCGTGCATGGATTTGAAACGGAACAGTACCATGGTGCACCACTCTCCAGCGATGGAAGTCGAAGACGGGCCACGGTAATCCCGTTTTACCGTAAAAATCCACGTGTCGAAAAAACGAAGGGTAAAAAACTTACGAGACCCGATTGAGATTCGGGTTGTCCTTTTTGGGCATTAATCTATCCATTGATGGCTGAAAGCTGTCAAAGCCGTAGAACTCGTCGAGGCCTTCGTTTTCACAGGCTATGGCCCCCGTAACTCTAAACGAGCTAGAAGTTATGGCCGTCCGAATAATCGATATCTACAGGGTGCAACATCCACGGTGCAAGGTGCAACATCCGTCCGAAATGGCGAAACAGTGTCGTGCGACCTTTAGAAATTCGTGCATGGATTTGAAACGGAACAGTACCATGGTGCACCACTCTCCAGTGATGGAACTCGAAGACGGGCCACGGTAATCTCGTTTTACCGTAAAAATCCACGTGTCGAAAAAACAAAGGGTAAAAAACTTACGAGACCCGATTGAGATTCGGGTTGTCCTTTTTGGGCATTAATCTATCCGTTGACGGCTGAAAGCAGTCAAAGCCGTAGAACTCATCGAGGCCTTCGTTTTGACAGGTTATGGCTCCCGTAACTCTAAACGAGCCAGAAGTTATGGCCGTCCGAATAATCGATATCTACAGGGTGCAACATCCACGGTGCAAGGTGCAACATCCGTCCGAAATGGCGAAACAGTGCCGTATGACGTTTAGAAATGCGTGCATGGATTTGAAACGGAACAGTACCATGGTGCAACACTCTCCAGCGATGGGAAGTCGAAGACGGCCCACGGTAATCCCGTTTTACCGTAAAAATCCACGTGTCGAAAAAACGAAGGGTAAAAAACTTACGAGACCCGATTGAGATTCGGGTTGTCCTTTTTGGGCATTAATCTATCCGTTGACGGTTGAAAGTTGTCAAAGCCGTAGAACTCATCGAGGCCTTCGTTTTCACAGGCTATGGCCCCCGTAAATCTAAACGATCTAGAAGTTATGGCCGTCCGAATGATCGATATCTACAGGGTGCAACATCCACGGTGCAAGGTGCAACATCCGTCAAAAATGGCGAAACAGTGTCGTACGACTTTTAGAAATGTGTGCATGGATTTGAAACGGAACAGTACCATGGTGCAACACTCTCCAGCGATGGGAAGTCGAAGACGGGCCACGGTAATCCCGTTTTACCGTAAAAATCCACGTGTCGAAAAAACGAAGGGTGAAAAACTTACGAGACCCGATTGAGATTCGGGTTGTCCTTTTTGGGCATTAATCTATCCGTTGACGGCTGAAAGCTGTCAAAGCCGTAGAACTCATCGAGGCCTTCGTTTTGAGAGATTATGGCTCCCGTAACTCTAAAAGAGCCAGAAGTTATGGCCGTCCGAATAATCGATATCTATAGGGTGCGACATCCACGGTGCAAGGTGCAACATCCGTCCGAAATGGCGAAACAGTGCCGTACGACTTTTAGAAATACGTGCATGGATTTGAAACGGAACAGTACCATGGTGCACCACTCTCCAGCGATGGGAAGTCAAAGACCGGCCACGGTAATCCCGTTTTACCGTAAAAATCCACGTGTCGAAAAAACGAAGGGTAAAAAACTTACGAGACCCGATTGAGATTCGGGTTGTCCTTTTTGGGCATTAATCTATCCGTTGATGGCAGAAAGCTGTCAAAGCCGTAGAACTCATCGAGTCCTTCGTTTTGACAAGTTATGGCTCCCGTAACTCTAAACGAGCCAGAAGTTATGGCCGTCCGAATAATCGATATCTACAGGGTGCAACATCCACGGTGCAAGGTGCAACATCCGTCAGAAATGGCGACACAGTGTCCTACGACTTTTAGAAATGCGTGCATGGATTTGAAACGGAACAGTACCATGGTGCACCACTCTCCAACGATGGGAAGTCGAAGACGGGCCACGGTAATCCCGTTTTACCGTAAAAATCCACGTGTCGAAAAAACGAAGGGTGAAAAACTTACGAGACCCGATTGAGATTCGGGTTGTCCTTTTTGGGCATTAATCTATCCGTTGACGGTTGAAAGCTGTCAAAGCCGTAGAACTCATCGAGGCCTTCGTTTTGAGAGATTATGGCTCCCTTAACTCTAAAAGAGCCAGAAGTTATGGTCGTCCGAATAATCGATATCCACAGGGTGCAACATCCACGGTGCAAGGTGCAACATCCGTCCGAAATGGCGAAACAGTGTCGTACGACTTTTAGAAATGCGTGCATGGATTTGAAACGGAACAGTACCATGGTGCACCACTATCCAGCGATGGAAAGTCGAAGACGGGCCACGGTAATCCCGTTTTACCGTAAAAATCCACGTGTCGAAAAAAACGAAGGGTAAAAAACTTACGAGACCCGATTGAGATTCGGGTTGTCCTTTTTGGGCATTAATCTATCCATTGACGGCTGAAAGCGGTCAAAGCCGTAGAACTCATCGAGGCCTTCGTTTTCACAGGCTATGGCCCCCGTAACTCTAAACGAGCTAGAAGTTATGGCCGTCCGAATAATCGATATCTACAGGGTGCAACATCCACGGTGCAAGGTGCAACATCCGTCCGAAATGGCGAAACAGTGTCGTGCGACCTTTAGAAATTCGTGCATGGATTTGAAACGGAACAGTACCATGGTGCACCACTCTCCAGCGATGGAAGTCGAAGACGGGCCACGGTAATCCCGTTTTACCGTAAAAATCCACGTGTCGAAAAAACGAAGGGTAAAAAACTTACGAGACCCGATTGAGATTCGGGTTGTCCTTTTTGGGCATTAATCTATCCATTGATGGCTGAAAGCTGTCAAAGCCGTAGAACTCGTCGAGGCCTTCGTTTTCACAGGCTATGGCCCCCGTAACTCTAAACGAGCTAGAAGTTATGGCCGTCCGAATAATCGATATCTACAGGGTGCAACATCCACGGTGCAAGGTGCAACATCCGTCCGAAATGGCGAAACAGTGTCGTGCGACCTTTAGAAATTCGTGCATGGATTTGAAACGGAACAGTACCATGGTGCACCACTCTCCAGTGATGGAACTCGAAGACGGGCCACGGTAATCTCGTTTTACCGTAAAAATCCACGTGTCGAAAAAACGAAGGGTAAAAAACTTACGAGACCCGATTGAGATTCGGGTTGTCCTTTTTGGGCATTAATCTATCCGTTGACGGCTGAAAGCAGTCAAAGCCGTAGAACTCATCGAGACCTTCGTTTTGACAGGTTATGGCTCCCGTAACTCTAAACGAGCCAGAAGTTATGGCCGTCCGAATAATCGATATCTACAGGGTGCAACATCCACGGTGCAAGGTGCAACATCCGTCCGAAATGGCGAAACAGTGCCGTATGACTTTTAGAAATGCGTGCATGGATTTGAAACGGAACAGTACCATGGTGCAACACTCTCCAGCGATGGGAAGTCGAAGACGGCCCACGGTAATCCCGTTTTACCGTAAAAATCCACGTGTCGAAAAAACGAAGGGTAAAAAACTTACGAGACCCGATTGAGATTCGGGTTGTCCTTTTTGGGCATTAATCTATCCGTTGACGGTTGAAAGTTGTCAAAGCCGTAGAACTCATCGAGGCCTTCGTTTTCACAGGCTATGGCCCCCGTAAATCTAAACGATCTAGAAGTTATGGCCGTCCGAATAATCGATATCTACAGGGTGCAACATCCATGGTGCAAGGTGCAACATCCGTCCGAAATGGCGAAACAGTGTCTTACGACCTTTAGAAATTCGTGCATGTATTTGAAACGGAACAGTACCATGGTGCACCACTCTCCAGCGATGGATGTCGAAGACGGGCCACGGTAATCCCGTTTTACCGTAAAAATCCACGTGTCGAAAAAATGAAGGGTAAAAAACTTACGAGACCCGATTGAGATTCGGGTTGTCCTTTTTGGGCATTAATCTATCCGTTGACGGCTGAAAGCTGTCAAAGCCGTAGAACTCATCGAGGCCTTCGTTTTGACAGGTTATGGCTCCCGTAACTCTAAACGAACCAGAAGTTTTGGCCGTCCGAATAATCGATATCCACAGGGTGCAACATCCACGGTGCAAGGTGCAACATCCGTCCGAAATGGCGAAACAGCGCCGTACGACCTTTAGAAATGCGTGGATGGATTTGAAACGGAACAGTACCATGGTGCACCACTCTTCAGCGATGGGAAGTCGAAGATGGGCCAAGGTAATCCCGTTTTACCGTAAAAATCCACGTGTCGAAAAAACGAAGGGTAAAAAACTTACGAGACCCGATTGAGATTCGGGTTGTCCTTTTTGGGCATTAACCTATCCGTTGACGGCTGAAAGCTATCAAAGCCGTAGAACTCATCGACGCCTTCGTTTTGAGAGGTTAGGGCTCCCGTAACTCTAAACGAGCCAGAAGTTATGGTCGTCCGAATAATCGATATCCACAGGGTGCAACATCCACGGTGCAAGGTGCAATATCCATCCGAAATGGCGAAACAGTGCCGTTCGACTTTTAGAAATGCGTGCATGGATTTGAAACGGAACAGTACCATGGGTGCACCACTCTCCAGTGATGGGAAGTCGAAGACGGGCCACGGTAATCCCGTTTTACCGTAAAAATCCACGTGTCGAAAAAACAAAGGGCAAAAAACTTACGAGACCCGATTGAGATTCGGGTTGTCCTTTTTGGGCATCAATCTATCCGTTGACGGCAGAAAGCTGTCAAAGCCGTATAACTCATCGAGGCCTTCGTTTTGACAGGTTATGGCTCCCGTAACTCTAAACGAGCCAGAGGTTATGGCCGTCCGAATAATCGATATCTATAGGGTGCGACATCAACGGTGCAAGGTGCAACATCCGTCCGAAATGGCGAAACAGTGCCGTATGACTTTTAGAAATGCGTGCATGGATTTGAAACGGAACAGTACCATGGTGCACCACTCTCCAGCGATGGGAAGTCGAAGACGGGCCACGGTAATCCCGTTTTACCGTAAAAATCCACGTGTCGAAAAAACGAAGGGTAAAAAACTTACGAGACCCAATTGAGATTCAGGTTGTCCTTTTTGGGCATTAATCTATCCGTTGATGGCAGAAAGCTGTCAAAGCCGTAGAACTCATCGAGGCCTTCGTTTTGACAGGTTATGGCTCCCGTAACTCTAAACGAGCCAGAAGTTATGGCCGTCCGAATGATCGATATCTACAGGGTGCAACATCCACGGTGCAAGGTGCAACATCCGTCAAAAATGGCGAAACAGTGTCGTACGACTTTTAGAAATGCGTGCATGGATTTGAAACGGAACAGTACCATGGTGCAACACTCTCCAGCGATGGGAAGTCGAAGACGGGCCACGGTAATCCCGTTTTACCGTAAAAATCCACGTGTCGAAAAAACGAAGGGTGAAAAACTTACGAGACCCGATTGAGATTCGGGTTGTCCTTTTTGGGCATTAATCTATCCGTTGACGGCTGAAAGCTGTCAAAGCCGTAGAACTCATCGAGGCCTTCGTTTTGAGAGATTATGGCTCCCGTAACTCTAAAAGAGCCAGAAGTTATGGCCGTCCGAATAATCGATATCTATAGGGTGCGACATCCACGGTGCAAGGTGCAACATCCGTCCGAAATGGCGAAACAGTGCCGTACGACTTTTAGAAATACGTGCATGGATTTGAAACGGAACAGTACCATGGTGCACCACTCTCCTGCGATGGGAAGTCAAAGACCGGCCACGGTAATCCCGTTTTACCGTAAAAATCCACGTGTCGAAAAAATGAAGGGTAAAAAACTTACGAGACCCGATTGAGATTCGGGTTGTCCTTTTTGGGCATTAATCTATCCGTTGATGGCAGAAAGCTGTCAAAGCCGTAGAACTCATCGAGTCCTTCGTTTTGACAAGTTATGGCTCCCGTAACTCTAAACGAGCCAGAAGTTATGGCCGTCCGAATAATCGATATCTACAGGGTGCAACATCCACGGTGCAAGGTGCAACATCCGTCAGAAATGGCGACACAGTGTCGTATGACTTTTAGAAATGCGTGCATGGATTTGAAACGGAACAGTACCATGGTGCACCACTCTCCAACGATGGGAAGTCGAAGACGGGCCACGGTAATCCCGTTTTACCGTAAAAATCCACGTGTCGAAAAAACGAAGGGTGAAAAACTTACGAGACCCGATTGAGATTCGGGTTGTCCTTTTTGGGCATTAATCTATCCGTTGACGGTTGAAAGCTGTCAAAGCCGTAGAACTCATCGAGGCCTTCGTTTTGAGAGATTATGGCTCCCTTAACTCTAAAAGAGCCAGAAGTTATGGTCGTCCGAATAATCGATATCCACAGGGTGCAACATCCACGGTGCAAGGTGTAACATCCGTCCGAAATGGCGAAACAGTGTCGTACGACTTTTAGAAATGCGTGCATGGATTTGAAACGGAACAGTACCATGGTGCACCACTATCCAGCGATGGAAAGTCGAAGACGGGCCACGGTAATCCCGTTTTACCGAAAAAATCCACGTGTCGAAAAAACGAAGGGTAAAAAACTTACGAGACCCGATTGAGATTCGGGTTGTCCTTTTTGGGCATTAATCTATCCATTGACGGTTGAAAGCGGTCAAAGCCGTAGAACTCATCGAGGCCTTCGTTTTCACAGGCTATGGCCCCCGTAACTCTAAACGAGCTAGAAGTTATGGCCGTCCGAATAATCGATATCTACAGGGTGCAACATCCACGGTAAAAGGTGCAACATCCGTCCGAAATGGCGAAACAGTGTCGTGCGACCTTTAGAAATTCGTGCATGGATTTGAAACGGAACAGTACCATGGTGCACCACTCTCCAGCGATGGAAGTCGAAGACGGGCCACGGTAATCCCGTTTTACCGTAAAAATCCACGTGTCGAAAAAACGAAGGGTAAAAAACTTACGAGACCCGATTGAGATTCGTGTTGTCCTTTTTGGGCATTAATCTATCCATTGATGGCTGAAAGCTGTCAAAGCCGTAGAACTCGTCGAGGCCTTCGTTTTCACAGGCTATGGCCCCCGTAACTCTAAACGAGCTAGAAGTTATGGCCGTCCGAATAATCGATATCTACAGGGTGCAACATCCACGGTGCAAGGTGCAACATCCGTCCGAAATGGCGAAACAGTGTCGTGCGACCTTTAGAAATTCGTGCATGGATTTGAAACGGAACAGTACCATGGTGCACCACTCTCCAGTGATGGAACTCGAAGACGGGCCACGGTAATCTCGTTTTACCGTAAAAATCCACGTGTCGAAAAAACGAAGGGTAAAAAACTTACGAGACCCGATTGAGATTCGGGTTGTCCTTTTTGGGCATTAATCTATCCGTTGACGGCTGAAAGCAGTCAAAGCCGTAGAACTCATCGAGGCCTTCGTTTTGACAGGTTATGGCTCCCGTAACTCTAAACGAGCCAGAAGTTATGGCCGTCCGAATAATCGATATCTACAGGGTGCAACATCCACGGTGCAAGGTGCAACATCCGTCCGAAATGGCGAAACAGTGCCGTATGACTTTTAGAAATGCGTGCATGGATTTGAAACGGAACAGTACCATGGTGCAACACTCTACAGCGATGGGAAGTCGAAGACGGCCCACGGTAATCCCGTTTTACCGTAAAAATCCACGTGTCGAAAAAACGAAGGGTAAAAAACTTACGAGACCCGATTGAGATTCGGGTTGTCCTTTTTGGGCATTAATCTATCCGTTGACGGTTGAAAGTTGTCAAAGCCGTAGAACTAATCGAGGCCTTCATTTTCACAGGCTATGGCCCCCGTAAATCTAAACGATCTAGAAGTTATGGCCGTCCGAATAATCGATATCTACAGGGTGCAACATCCATGGTGCAAGGTGCAACATCCGTCCGAAATGGCGAAACAGTATCGTACGACCTTTAGAAATTCGGGCATGTATTTGAAACGGAATAGTACCATGGTGCACCACTCTCCAGCGATGGATGTCGAAGACGGGCCACGGTAATCCCGTTTTACCGTAAAAATCCACGTGTCGAAAAAACGAAGGGTAAAAAACTTACGAGACCCGATTGAGATTCGGGTTGTCCTTTTTGGGCATTAATCTATCCGTTGACGGCTGAAAGCTGTCAAAGCCGTAGAACTCATCGAGGCCTTCGTTTTGACAGGTTATGGCTCCCGTAACTCTAAACGAGCCAGAAGTTATGGCCGTCCGAATAATCGATATCCACAGGGTGCAACATCCACGGTGCAAGGTGCAACATCCGTCCGAAATGGCGAAACAGCGCCGTACGACCTTTAGAAATGCGTGGATGGATTTGAAACGGAACAGTACCATGGTGCACCACTCTTCAGCGATGGGAAGTCGAAGATGGGCCAAGGTAATCCCGTTTTACCGTAAAAATCCACGTGTCGAAAAAACGAAGGGTAAAAAACTTACGAGACCCGATTGAGATTCGGGTTGTCCTTTTTGGGCATTAACCTATCCGTTGACGGCTGAAAGCTATCAAAGCCGTAGAACTCATCGACGCCTTCGTTTTGAGAGGTTATGGCTCCCGTAACTCTAAACGAGCCAGAAGTTATGGTCGTCCGAATAATCGATATCCACAGGGTGCAACATCCACGGTGCAAGGTGCAATATCCGTCCGAAATGGCGAAACAGTGCCGTTCGACTTTTAGAAATGCGTGCATGGATTTGAAACGGAACAGTACCATGGGTGCACCACTCTCCAGTGATGGGAAGTCGAATACGGGCCACGGTAATCCCGTTTTACCGTAAAAATCCACGTGTCGAAAAAACAAAGGGCAAAAAACTTACGAGACCCGATTGAGATTCGTGTTGTCCTTTTTGGGCATCAATCTATCCGTTGACGGCAGAAAGCTGTCAAAGCCGTATAACTCATCGAGGCCTTCTTTTTGACAGGTTATGGCTCCCGAAACTCAAAACGAGCCAGAAGTTATGGCCGTCCGAATAATCGATATCTATAGGGTGCGACATCCACGGTGCAAGGTGCAACTTCCGTCCGAAATGGCGAAACAGTGTCGTACGACTTTTAGAAATGCGTGCATGGATTTGAAACGGAACAGTACCATGGTAAACCACTCTCCAGCGATGGGAAGTCGAAGACGGGCCACGGTAATCCCGTTTTACCGTAAAAATCCACGTGTCGAAAAAATGAAGGGTAAAAAACTTACGAGACCCAATTGAGATTCAGGTTGTCCTTTTTGGGCATTAATCTATCCGTTGATGGCAGAAAGCTATCAAAGCAGTAGAACTCATCGAGGCCTTCGTTTTGACAGGTTATGGCTCCCGTAACTCTAAACGAGCCAGATGTTATGGCCGTCCGAATGATCGATATCTACAGGGTGCAACATCCACGGTGCAAGGTGCAACATCCGTCAGAAATGGCGAAACAGTGTCGTACGACTTTTAGAAATGTGTGCATGGATTTGAAACGGAACAGTACCATGGTGCACCACTCTCTAGCGATGGGAAGTCGAAGACGGGCCACGGTAATCCCGTTTTACCGTAAAAATCCACGTGTCGAAAAAACGAAGGGTAAAAAACTTACGAGACCCGATAGAATCGGGTTGTCCTTTTTGGGCATTAATCTATCCGTTGACGGCTGAAAGCTGTCAAAGCCGTAGAACTCATCGAGGCCTTCGTTTTGAGAGATTATAGCTCCCGTAACTCTAAAAGAGCCAGAAGTTATGGCCGTCCGAATAATCGATATCCACAGGGTGCAACATCCACGGTGCAAGGTGCAACATCCGTCCGAAATGGCGAAATAGTGTTGTACGACTTTTAGAAATGCGTGCATGGATTTGAAAAGGAAATGTACCATGGTGCACCACTCTCCAGCGATGGGAAGTCGAAGACGGGCCACGGTAATCCCGTTTTACCGTAAAAATCCACGTGTCGAAAAAAACGAAGGGTAAAAAACTTACGAGACCCGATTGAGATTCGGGTTGTCCTTTTTGGGCATTAATCTATCCGTTGACGGCTGAAAGCGGTCAAAGCCGTAGAACTCATCGAGGCCTTCGTTTCGGCAGGTTATGGCTCCCGTAACTCTAAACGAGCCAGAAGTTATGTCCGTCCGAATAATCGATATCTATAGGGTGAAACATCCACGGTGCAAGGTGCAACATCCGTCCGAAATGGCGAAACAGTGCTGTACGACTTTTAGAAATGCGTGCATGGATTTGAAACGGAACAGTACCATGGTGCACCACTCTCCAGCGATGGGAAGTCGAAGACGGGCCACGGTAATCCCGTTTTACCGTAAAAATCCTCGTGTCGAAAAAACGAAGTGTAAAAAACTTACGAGACCCGATTGAGATTCGGGTTGTCCTTTTTGGGCATTAACCTATCCGTTGACGGTTGAAAGCTGTCAAAGCCGTAGAACTCATCGAGGCCTTCGTTTCGACAGGTTATGGCTCCCGTAACTCTAAACGAGCCAGAAGTTAGGGCCATCCGAATAATCGATATCCACAGGGTGCAACATCCACGGTGCAAGGTGCAACATCCGTCCGAAATGGCGAAACAGCGCCGTACGACCTTTAGAAATGCGTGAGTGGATTTGAAACGGAACAGTACCATGGTGCACCACTCTTCAGCGATGGGAAGTCGAAGACGGGCCAAGGTAATCCCGTTTTACCGTAAAAATCCACGAGTCGAAAAAACGAAGGTTAAAAAACTTACGAGACCCGATTGAGATTCGGGTTGTCCTTTTTGGGCATTAACCTATCCGTTGATGGCTGAAAGCTGTCAAAGCCGTGGAACTGATCGACGCCTTCGTTTTGAGAGGTTATGGCTCCCGTAACTCTAAACGAGCCAGAAGATATGGTCGTCCGAATAATCGATATCCACAGGGTGCAACATCCACGGTGCAAGGTGCAACATCCGTCCGAAATGGCGAAACAGTGCCGTACGACTTTTAGAAATACGTGCATGGATTTGAAATGGAACAGTACCATGGTGCACCACTCTCCAGTGAAGGGAAGTCGAAGACGGGCCACGGTAATCCTGTTTTACCGTAAAAATTCACGTGTCGAAAAAACGAAGTGTAAAAAACTTACGAGACCCGATTGAGATTCGTGTTGTCCTTTTTGGTCATTAATCTATCCGTTGACGGCAGAAAGCTGTCAAAGCCGTAGAACTCATCGAGGCCTTCGTTTTGACAGGTTATGGCTCCCGTAACTCTAAACGAGCCAGAAGTTATGGTCGTCCGAATAATCGATATCTATAGGGTGCGACATCCACGGTGCAAGGTGCAACATCGGTCCGAAATGGCGAAACAGTGCCGTACGACTTTTAGAAATGCGTGCATGGATTTGAAACGGAACGGTACCATGGTTCACCACTCTCCAGCGATGGGAAGTCGAAGACGGCCCACGGTAATCCCGTTTTACCGTAAAAATCCACGTGTCGAAAAAACGAAGGGTAAAAAACTTACGAGACCCGATTGAGATTCGGGTTGTCCTTTTTGGGCATTAATCTATCCGTTGACGGTTGAAAGTTGTCAAAGCCGTAGAACTCATCGAGGCCTTCGTTTTCACAGGCTATGGCCCCCGTAAATCTAAACGATCTAGAAGTTATGGCCGTCCGAATGATCAATATCTACAGGGTGCAACATCCACGGTGCAAGGTGCAACATCCGTCAAAAATGGCGAAACAGTGTCATACGACTTTTAGAAATGCGTGCATGGATTTGAAACGGAACAGTACCATGGTGCAACACTCTCCAGCGATGGGAAGTCGAAGACGGGCCACGGTAATCCCGTTTTACCGTAAAAATCCACGTGTCGAAAAAACGAAGGGTGAAAAACTTACGAGACCCGATTGAGATTCGGGTTGTCCTTTTTGGGCATTAATCTATCCGTTGACGGCTGAAAGCTGTCAAAGCCGTAGAACTCATCGAGGCCTTCGTTTTGAGAGATTATGGCTCCCGTAACTCTAAAAGAGCCAGAAGTTATGGCCGTCCGAATAATCGATATCTATAGGGTGCGACATCCACGGTGCAAGGTGCAACATCCGTCCGAAATGGCGAAACAGTGCCGTACGACTTTTAGAAATACGTGCATGGATTTGAAACGGAACAGTACCATGGTGCACCACTCTCCAGCGATGGGAAGTCAAAGACCGGCCACGGTAATCCCGTTTTACCGTAAAAATCCACGTGTCGAAAAAACGAAGGGTAAAAAACTTACGAGACCCGATTGAGATTCGGGTTGTCCTTTTTGGGCATTAATCTATCCGTTGATGGCAGAAAGCTGTCAAAGCCGTAGAACTCATCGAGTCCTTCGTTTTGACAAGTTATGGCTCCCGTAACTCTAAACGAGCCAGAAGTTATGGCCGTCCGAATAATCGATATCTACAGGGTGCAACATCCACGGTGCAAGGTGCAACATCCGTCAGAAATGGCGACACAGTGTCCTACGACTTTTAGAAATGCGTGCATGGATTTGAAACGGAACAGTACCATGGTGCACCACTCTCCAACGATGGGAAGTCGAAGACGGGCCACGGTAATCCCGTTTTACCGTAAAAATCCACGTGTCGAAAAAACGAAGGGTGAAAAACTTACGAGACCCGATTGAGATTCGGGTTGTCCTTTTTGGGCATTAATCTATCCGTTGACGGTTGAAAGCTGTCAAAGCCGTAGAACTCATCGAGGCCTTCGTTTTGAGAGATTATGGCTCCCTTAACTCTAAAAGAGCCAGAAGTTATGGTCGTCCGAATAATCGATATCCACAGGGTGCAACATCCACGGTGCAAGGTGCAACATCCGTCCGAAATGGCGAAACAGTGTCGTACGACTTTTAGAAATGCGTGCATGGATTTGAAACGGAACAGTACCATGGTGCACCACTATCCAGCGATGGAAAGTCGAAGACGGGCCACGGTAATCCCGTTTTACCGTAAAAATCCACGTGTCGAAAAAAACGAAGGGTAAAAAACTTACGAGACCCGATTGAGATTCGGGTTGTCCTTTTTGGGCATTAATCTATCCATTGACGGCTGAAAGCGGTCAAAGCCGTAGAACTCATCGAGGCCTTCGTTTTCACAGGCTATGGCCCCCGTAACTCTAAACGAGCTAGAAGTTATGGCCGTCCGAATAATCGATATCTACAGGGTGCAACATCCACGGTGCAAGGTGCAACATCCGTCCGAAATGGCGAAACAGTGTCGTGCGACCTTTAGAAATTCGTGCATGGATTTGAAACGGAACAGTACCATGGTGCACCACTCTCCAGCGATGGGAAGTCGAAGACGGGCCACGGTAATCCCGTTTTACCGTAAAAATCCACGTGTCGAAAAAAACGAAGGGTAAAAAACTTACGAGACCCGATTGAGATTCGGGTTGTCCTTTTTGGGCATTAATCTATCCGTTGACGGCTGAAAGCGGTCAAAGCCGTAGAACTCATCGAGGCCTTCGTTTCGGCAGGTTATGGCTCCCGTAACTCTAAACGAGCCAGAAGTTATGTCCGTCCGAATAATCGATATCTATAGGGTGAAACATCCACGGTGCAAGGTGCAACATCCGTCCGAAATGGCGAAACAGTGCTGTACGACTTTTAGAAATGCGTGCATGGATTTGAAACGGAACAGTACCATGGTGCACCACTCTCCAGCGATGGGAAGTCGAAGACGGGCCACGGTAATCCCGTTTTACCGTAAAAATCCTCGTGTCGAAAAAACGAAGTGTAAAAAACTTACGAGACCCGATTGAGATTCGGGTTGTCCTTTTTGGGCATTAACCTATCCGTTGACGGTTGAAAGCTGTCAAAGCCGTAGAACTCATCGAGGCCTTCGTTTCGACAGGTTATGGCTCCCGTAACTCTAAACGAGCCAGAAGTTATGGCCATCCGAATAATCGATATCCACAGGGTGCAACATCCACGGTGCAAGGTGCAACATCCGTCCGAAATGGCGAAACAGCGCCGTACGACCTTTAGAAATGCGTGAGTGGATTTGAAACGGAACAGTACCATGGTGCACCACTCTTCAGCGATGGGAAGTCGAAGACGGGCCAAGGTAATCCCGTTTTACCGTAAAAATCCACGAGTCGAAAAAACGAAGGTTAAAAAACTTACGAGACCCGATTGAGATTCGGGTTGTCCTTTTTGGGCATTAACCTATCCGTTGATGGCTGAAAGCTGTCAAAGCCGTGGAACTGATCGACGCCTTCGTTTTGAGAGGTTATGGCTCCCGTAACTCTAAACGAGCCAGAAGATATGGTCGTCCGAATAATCGATATCCACAGGGTGCAACATCCACGGTGCAAGGTGCAACATCCGTCCGAAATGGCGAAACAGTGCCGTACGACTTTTAGAAATACGTGCATGGATTTGAAATGGAACAGTACCATGGTGCACCACTCTCCAGTGAAGGGAAGTCGAAGACGGGCCACGGTAATCCTGTTTTACCGTAAAAATTCACGTGTCGAAAAAACGAAGTGTAAAAAACTTACGAGACCTGATTGAGATTCGTGTTGTCCTTTTTGGTCATTAATCTATCCGTTGACGGCAGAAAGCTGTCAAAGCCGTAGAACTCATCGAGGCCTTCGTTTTGACAGGTTATGGCTCCCGTAACTCTAAACGAGCCAGAAGTTATGGTCGTCCGAATAATCGATATCTATAGGGTGCGACATCCACGGTGCAAGGTGCAACATCGGTCCGAAATGGCGAAACAGTGCCGTACGACTTTTAGAAATGCGTGCATGGATTTGAAACGGAACGGTACCATGGTTCACCACTCTCCAGCGATGGGAAGTCGAAGACGGCCCACGGTAATCCCGTTTTACCATAAAAATCCACGTGTCGAAAAAACGAAGGGTAAAAAACTTACGAGACCCGATTGAGATTCGGGTTGTCCTTTTTGGGCATTAATCTATCCGTTGACGGTTGAAAGTTGTCAAAGCCGTAGAACTCATCGAGGCCTTCGTTTTCACAGGCTATGGCCCCCGTAAATCTAAACGATCTAGAAGTTATGGCCGTCCGAATGATCGATATCTACAGGGTGCAACATCCACGGTGCAAGGTGCAACATCCGTCAAAAATGGCGAAACAGTGTCGTACGACTTTTAGAAATGCGTGCATGGATTTGAAACGGAACAGTACCATGGTGCAACACTCTCCAGCGATGGGAAGTCGAAGACGGGCCACGGTAATCCCGTTTTACCGTAAAAATCCACGTGTCGAAAAAACGAAGGGTGAAAAACTTACGAGACCCGATTGAGATTCGGGTTGTCCTTTTTGGGCATTAATCTATCCGTTGACGGCTGAAAGCTGTCAAAGCCGTAGAACTCATCGAGGCCTTCGTTTTGAGAGATTATGGCTCCCGTAACTCTAAAAGAGCCAGAAGTTATGGCCGTCCGAATAATCGATATCTATAGGGTGCGACATCCACGGTGCAAGGTGCAACATCCGTCCGAAATGGCGAAACAGTGCCGTACGACTTTTAGAAATACGTGCATGGATTTGAAACGGAACAGTACCATGGTGCACCACTCTCCAGCGATGGGAAGTCAAAGACCGGCCACGGTAATCCCGTTTTACCGTAAAAATCCACGTGTCGAAAAAACGAAGGGTAAAAAACTTACGAGACCCGATTGAGATTCGGGTTGTCCTTTTTGGGCATTAATCTATCCGTTGATGGCAGAAAGCTGTCAAAGCCGTAGAACTCATCGAGTCCTTCGTTTTGACAAGTTATGGCTCCCGTAACTCTAAACGAGCCAGAAGTTATGGCCGTCCGAATAATCGATATCTACAGGGTGCAACATCCACGGTGCAAGGTGCAACATCCGTCAGAAATGGCGACACAGTGTCCTACGACTTTTAGAAATGCGTGCATGGATTTGAAACGGAACAGTACCATGGTGCACCACTCTCCAACGATGGGAAGTCGAAGACGGGCCACGGTAATCCCGTTTTACCGTAAAAATCCACGTGTCGAAAAAACGAAGGGTGAAAAACTTACGAGACCCGATTGAGATTCGGGTTGTCCTTTTTGGGCATTAATCTATCCGTTGACGGTTGAAAGCTGTCAAAGCCGTAGAACTCATCGAGGCCTTCGTTTTGAGAGATTATGGCTCCCTTAACTCTAAAAGAGCCAGAAGTTATGGTCGTCCGAATAATCGATATCCACAGGGTGCAACATCCACGGTGCAAGGTGCAACATCCGTCCGAAATGGCGAAACAGTGTCGTACGACTTTTAGAAATGCGTGCATGGATTTGAAACGGAACAGTACCATGGTGCACCACTATCCAGCGATGGAAAGTCGAAGACGGGCCACGGTAATCCCGTTTTACCGTAAAAATCCACGTGTCGAAAAAAACGAAGGGTAAAAAACTTACGAGACCCGATTGAGATTCGGGTTGTCCTTTTTGGGCATTAATCTATCCATTGACGGCTGAAAGCGGTCAAAGCCGTAGAACTCATCGAGGCCTTCGTTTTCACAGGCTATGGCCCCCGTAACTCTAAACGAGCTAGAAGTTATGGCCGTCCGAATAATCGATATCTACAGGGTGCAACATCCACGGTGCAAGGTGCAACATCCGTCCGAAATGGCGAAACAGTGTCGTGCGACCTTTAGAAATTCGTGCATGGATTTGAAACGGAACAGTACCATGGTGCACCACTCTCCAGCGATGGAAGTCGAAGACGGGCCACGGTAATCCCGTTTTACCGTAAAAATCCACGTGTCGAAAAAACGAAGGGTAAAAAACTTACGAGACCCGATTGAGATTCGGGTTGTCCTTTTTGGGCATTAATCTATCCATTGATGGCTGAAAGCTGTCAAAGCCGTAGAACTCGTCGAGGCCTTCGTTTTCACAGGCTATGGCCCCCGTAACTCTAAACGAGCTAGAAGTTATGGCCGTCCGAATAATCGATATCTACAGGGTGCAACATCCACGGTGCAAGGTGCAACATCCGTCCGAAATGGCGAAACAGTGTCGTGCGACCTTTAGAAATTCGTGCATGGATTTGAAACGGAACAGTACCATGGTGCACCACTCTCCAGTGATGGAACTCGAAGACGGGCCACGGTAATCTCGTTTTACCGTAAAAATCCACGTGTCGAAAAAACGAAGGGTAAAAAACTTACGAGACCCGATTGAGATTCGGGTTGTCCTTTTTGGGCATTAATCTATCCGTTGACGGCTGAAAGCAGTCAAAGCCGTAGAACTCATCGAGACCTTCGTTTTGACAGGTTATGGCTCCCGTAACTCTAAACGAGCCAGAAGTTATGGCCGTCCGAATAATCGATATCTACAGGGTGCAACATCCACGGTGCAAGGTGCAACATCCGTCCGAAATGGCGAAACAGTGCCGTATGACTTTTAGAAATGCGTGCATGGATTTGAAACGGAACAGTACCATGGTGCAACACTCTCCAGCGATGGGAAGTCGAAGACGGCCCACGGTAATCCCGTTTTACCGTAAAAATCCACGTGTCGAAAAAACGAAGGGTAAAAAACTTACGAGACCCGATTGAGATTCGGGTTGTCCTTTTTGGGCATTAATCTATCCGTTGACGGTTGAAAGTTGTCAAAGCCGTAGAACTCATCGAGGCCTTCGTTTTCACAGGCTATGGCCCCCGTAAATCTAAACGATCTAGAAGTTATGGCCGTCCGAATAATCGATATCTACAGGGTGCAACATCCATGGTGCAAGGTGCAACATCCGTCCGAAATGGCGAAACAGTGTCGTACGACCTTTAGAAATTCGTGCATGTATTTGAAACGGAACAGTACCATGGTGCACCACTCTCCAGCGATGGATGTCGAAGACGGGCCACGGTAATCCCGTTTTACCGTAAAAATCCACGTGTCGAAAAAACGAAGGGTAAAAAACTTACGAGACCCGATTGAGATTCGGGTTGTCCTTTTTGGGCATTAATCTATCCGTTGACGGCTGAAAGCTGTCAAAGCCATAGAACTCATCGAGGCCTTCGTTTTGACAGGTTATGGCTCCCGTAACTCTAAACGAACCAGAAGTTTTGGCCGTCCGAATAATCGATATCCACAGGGTGCAACATCCACGGTGCAAGGTGCAACATCCGTCCGAAATGGCGAAACAGCGCCGTACGACCTTTAGAAATGCGTGGATGGATTTGAAACGGAACAGTACCATGGTGCACCACTCTTCAGCGATGGGAAGTCGAAGATGGGCCAAGGTAATCCCGTTTTACCGTAAAAATCCACGTGTCGAAAAAACGAAGGGTAAAAAACTTACGAGACCCGATTGAGATTTGGGTTGTCCTTTTTGGGCATTAACCTATCCGTTGACGGCTGAAAGCTATCAAAGCCGTAGAACTCATCGACGCCTTCGTTTTGAGAGGTTATGGCTCCCGTAACTCTAAACGAGCCAGAAGTTATGGTCGTCCGAATAATCGATATCCACAGGGTGCAACATCCACGGCGCAAGGTGCAATATCCATCCGAAATGGCGAAACAGTGCCGTTCGACTTTTAGAAATGCGTGCATGGATTTGAAACGGAACAGTACCATGGGTGCACCACTCTCCAGTGATGGGAAGTCGAAGACGGGCCACGGTAATCCCGTTTTACCGTAAAAATCCACGTGTCGAAAAAACAAAGGGCAAAAAACTTACGAGACCCGATTGAGATTCGGGTTGTCCTTTTTGGGCATCAATCTATCCGTTGACGGCAGAAAGCTGTCAAAGCCGTATAACTCATCGAGGCCTTCGTTTTGACAGGTTATGGCTCCCGTAACTCTAAACGAGCCAGAGGTTATGGCCGTCCGAATAATCGATATCTATAGGGTGCGACATCCACGGTGCAAGGTGCAACATCCGTCCGAAATGGCGAAACAGTGCCGTATGACTTTTAGAAATGCGTGCATGGATTTGAAACGGAACAGTACCATGGTGCACCACTCTCCAGCGATGGGAAGTCGAAGACGGGCCACGGTAATCCCGTTTTACCGTAAAAATCCACGTGTCGAAAAAACGAAGGGTAAAAAACTTACGAGACCCAATTGAGATTCAGGTTGTCCTTTTTGGGCATTAATCTATCCGTTGATGGCAGAAAGCTGTCAAAGCCGTAGAACTCATCGAGGCCTTCGTTTTGACAGGTTATGGCTCCCGTAACTCTAAACGAGCCAGAAGTTATGGCCGTCCGAATGATCGATATCTACAGGGTGCAACATCCACGGTGCAAGGTGCAACATCCGTCAAAAATGGCGAAACAGTGTCGTACGACTTTTAGAAATGCGTGCATGGATTTGAAACGGAACAGTACCATGGTGCAACACTCTCCAGCGATGGGAAGTCGAAGACGGGCCACGGTAATCCCGTTTTACCGTAAAAATCCACGTGTCGAAAAAACGAAGGGTGAAAAACTTACGAGACCCGATTGAGATTCGGGTTGTCCTTTTTGGGCATTAATCTATCCGTTGACGGCTGAAAGCTGTCAAAGCCGTAGAACTCATCGAGGCCTTCGTTTTGAGAGATTATGGCTCCCGTAACTCTAAAAGAGCCAGAAGTTATGGCCGTCCGAATAATCGATATCTATAGGGTGCGACATCCACGGTGCAAGGTGCAACATCCGTCCGAAATGGCGAAACAGTGCCGTACGACTTTTAGAAATACGTGCATGGATTTGAAACGGAACAGTACCATGGTGCACCACTCTCCAGCGATGGGAAGTCAAAGACCGGCCACGGTAATCCCGTTTTACCGTAAAAATCCACGTGTCGAAAAAATGAAGGGTAAAAAACTTACGAGACCCGATTGAGATTCGGGTTGTCCTTTTTGGGCATTAATCTATCCGTTGATGGCAGAAAGCTGTCAAAGCCGTAGAACTCATCGAGTCCTTCGTTTTGACAAGTTATGGCTCCCGTAACTCTAAACGAGCCAGAAGTTATGGCCGTCCGAATAATCGATATCTACAGGGTGCAACATCCACGGTGCAAGGTGCAACATCCGTCAGAAATGGCGACACAGTGTCGTACGACTTTTAGAAATGCGTGCATGGATTTGAAACGGAACAGTACCATGGTGCACCACTCTCCAACGATGGGAAGTCGAAGACGGGCCACGGTAATCCCGTTTTACCGTAAAAATCCACGTGTCGAAAAAACGAAGGGTGAAAAACTTACGAGACCCGATTGAGATTCGGGTTGTCCTTTTTGGGCATTAATCTATCCGTTGACGGTTGAAAGCTGTCAAAGCCGTAGAACTCATCGAGGCCTTCGTTTTGAGAGATTATGGCTCCCTTAACTCTAAAAGAGCCAGAAGTTATGGTCGTCCGAATAATCGATATCCACAGGGTGCAACATCCACGGTGCAAGGTGTAACATCCGTCCGAAATGGCGAAACAGTGTCGTACGACTTTTAGAAATGCGTGCATGGATTTGAAACGGAACAGTACCATGGTGCACCACTATCCAGCGATGGAAAGTCGAAGACGGGCCACGGTAATCCCGTTTTACCGAAAAAATCCACGTGTCGAAAAAACGAAGGGTAAAAAACTTACGAGACCCGATTGAGATTCGGGTTGTCCTTTTTGGGCATTAATCTATCCATTGACGGTTGAAAGCGGTCAAAGCCGTAGAACTCATCGAGGCCTTCGTTTTCACAGGCTATGGCCCCCGTAACTCTAAACGAGCTAGAAGTTATGGCCGTCCGAATAATCGATATCTACAGGGTGCAACATCCACGGTAAAAGGTGCAACATCCGTCCGAAATGGCGAAACAGTGTCGTGCGACCTTTAGAAATTCGTGCATGGATTTGAAACGGAACAGTACCATGGTGCACCACTCTCCAGCGATGGAAGTCGAAGACGGGCCACGGTAATCCTGTTTTACCGTAAAAATCCACGTGTCGAAAAAACGAAGGGTAAAAAACTTACGAGACCCGATTGAGATTCGTGTTGTCCTTTTTGGGCATTAATCTATCCATTGATGGCTGAAAGCTGTCAAAGCCGTAGAACTCGTCGAGGCCTTCGTTTTCACAGGCTATGGCCCCCGTAACTCTAAACGAGCTAGAAGTTATGGCCGTCCGAATAATCGATATCTACAGGGTGCAACATCCACGGTGCAAGGTGCAACATCCGTCCGAAATGGCGAAACAGTGTCGTGCGACCTTTAGAAATTCGTGCATGGATTTGAAACGGAACAGTACCATGGTGCACCACTCTCCAGTGATGGAACTCGAAGACGGGCCACGGTAATCTCGTTTTACCGTAAAAATCCACGTGTCGAAAAAACGAAGGGTAAAAAACTTACGAGACCCGATTGAGATTCGGGTTGTCCTTTTTGGGCATTAATCTATCCGTTGACGGCTGAAAGCAGTCAAAGCCGTAGAACTCATCGAGGCCTTCGTTTTGACAGGTTATGGCTCCCGTAACTCTAAACGAGCCAGAAGTTATGGCCGTCCGAATAATCGATATCTACAGGGTGCAACGTCCACGGTGCAAGGTGCAACATCCGTCCGAAATGGCGAAACAGTGCCGTATGACTTTTAGAAATGCGTGCATGGATTTGAAACGGAACAGTACCATGGTGCAACACTCTACAGCGATGGGAAGTCGAAGACGGCCCACGGTAATCCCGTTTTACCGTAAAAATCCACGTGTCGAAAAAACGAAGGGTAAAAAACTTACGAGACCCGATTGAGATTCGGGTTGTCCTTTTTGGGCATTAATCTATCCGTTGACGGTTGAAAGTTGTCAAAGCCGTAGAACTCATCGAGGCCTTCATTTTCACAGGCTATGGCCCCCGTAAATCTAAACGATCTAGAAGTTATGGCCGTCCGAATAATCGATATCTACAGGGTGCAACATCCATGGTGCAAGGTGCAACATCCGTCCGAAATGGCGAAACAGTATCGTACGACCTTTAGAAATTCGTGCATGTATTTGAAACGGAATACTACCATGGTGCACCACTCTCCAGCGATGGATGTCGAAGACGGGCCACGGTAATCCCGTTTTACCGTAAAAATCCACGTGTCGAAAAAACGAAGGGTAAAAAACTTACGAGACCCGATTGAGATTCGGGTTGTCCTTTTTGGGCATTAATCTATCCGTTGACGGCTGAAAGCTGTCAAAGCCGTAGAACTCATCGAGGCCTTCGTTTTGACAGGTTATGGCTCCCGTAACTCTAAACGAGCCAGAAGTTATGGCCGTCCGAATAATCGATATCCACAGGGTGCAACATCCACGGTGCAAGGTGCAACATCCGTCCGAAATGGCGAAACAGCGCCGTACGACCTTTAGAAATGCGTGGATGGATTTGAAACGGAACAGTACCATGGTGCACCACTCTTCAGCGATGGGAAGTCGAAGATGGGCCAAGGTAATCCCGTTTTACCGTAAAAATCCACGTGTCGAAAAAACGAAGGGTAAAAAACTTACGAGACCCGATTGAGATTCGGGTTGTCCTTTTTGGGCATTAACCTATCCGTTGACGGCTGAAAGCTATCAAAGCCGTAGAACTCATCGACGCCTTCGTTTTGAGAGGTTATGGCTCCCGTAACTCTAAACGAGCCAGAAGTTATGGTCGTCCGAATAATCGATATCCACAGGGTGCAACATCCACGGTGCAAGGTGCAATATCCGTCCGAAATGGCGAAACAGTGCCGTTCGACTTTTAGAAATGCGTGCATGGATTTGAAACGGAACAGTACCATGGGTGCACCACTCTCCAGTGATGGGAAGTCGAAGACGGGCCACGGTAATCCCGTTTTACCGTAAAAATCCACGTGTCGAAAAAACAAAGGGCAAAAAACTTACGAGACCCGATTGAGATTCGGGTTGTCCTTTTTGGGCATCAATCTATCCGTTGACGGCAGAAAGCTGTCAAAGCCGTATAACTCATCGAGGCCTTCTTTTTGACAGGTTATGGCTCCCGAAACTCTAAACGAGCCAGAAGTTATGGCCGTCCGAATAATCGATATCTATAGGGTGCGACATCCACGGTGCAAGGTGTAACTTCCGTCCGAAATGGCGAAACAGTGCCGTACGACTTTTAGAAATGCGTGCATGGATTTGAAACGGAACAGTACCATGGTAAACCACTCTCCAGCGATGGGAAGTCGAAGACGGGCCACGGTAATCCCGTTTTACCGTAAAAATCCACGTGTCGAAAAAATGAAGGGTAAAAAACTTACGAGACCCGATTGAGATTCAGGTTGTCCTTTTTGGGCATTAATCTATCCGTTGATGGCAGAAAGCTATCAAAGCAGTAGAACTCATCGAGGCCTTCGTTTTGACAGGTTATGGCTCCCGTAACTCTAAACGAGCCAGATGTTATGGCCGTCCGAATGATCGATATCTACAGGGTGCAACATCCACGGTGCAAGGTGCAATATCCGTCAGAAATGGCGAAACAGTGTCGTACGACTTTTAGAAATGTGTGCATGGATTTGAAACGGAACAGTACCATGGTGCACCACTCTCTAGCGATGGGAAGTCGAAGACGGGCCACGGTAATCCCGTTTTACCGTAAAAATCCACGTGTCGAAAAAACGAAGGGTAAAAAACTTACGAGACCCGATTGAGAATCGGGTTGTCCTTTTTGGGCATTAATCTATCCGTTGACGGCTGAAAGCTGTCAAAGCCGTAGAACTCATCGAGGCCTTCGTTTTGAGAGATTATAGCTCCCGTAACTCTAAAAGAGCCAGAAGTTATGGCCGTCCGAATAATCGATATCCACAGGGTGCAACATCCACGGTGCAAGGTGCAACATCCGTCCGAAATGGCGAAATAGTGTTGTACGACTTTTAGAAATGCGTGCATGGATTTGAAAAGGAAATGTACCATGGTGCACCACTCTCCAGCGATGGGAAGTCGAAGACGGGCCACGGTAATCCCGTTTTACCGTAAAAATCCACGTGTCGAAAAAAACGAAGGGTAAAAAACTTACGAGACCCGATTGAGATTCGGGTTGTCCTTTTTGGGCATTAATCTATCCGTTGACGGCTGAAAGCGGTCAAAGCCGTAGAACTCATCGAGGCCTTCGTTTCGGCAGGTTATGGCTCCCGTAACTCTAAACGAGCCAGAAGTTATGTCCGTCCGAATAATCGATATCTATAGGGTGAAACATCCACGGTGCAAGGTGCAACATCCGTCCGAAATGGCGAAACAGTGCTGTACGACTTTTAGAAATGCGTGCATGGATTTGAAACGGAACAGTACCATGGTGCACCACTCTCCAGCGATGGGAAGTCGAAGACGGGCCACGGTAATCCCCTTTTACCGTAAAAATCCACGTGTCGAAAAAACGAAGGGTAAAAAACTTACGAGACCCGATTGAGATTCGGGTTGTCCTTTTTGGGCATTAACCTATCCGTTGACGGTTGAAAGCTGTCAAAGCCGTAGAACTCATCGAGGCCTTCGTTTCGACAGGTTATGGCTCCCGTAACTCTAAACGAGCCAGAAGTTATGGCCATCCGAATAATCGATATCCACAGGGTGCAACATCCACGGTGCAAGGTGCAACATCCGTCCGAAATGGCGAAACAACGCCGTACGACCTTTAGAAATGCGTGAGTGGATTTGAAACGGAACAGTACCATGGTGCACCACTCTTCAGCGATGGGAAGTCGAAGACGGGCCAAGGTAATCCCGTTTTACCGTAAAAATCCACGAGTCGAAAAAACGAAGGTTAAAAAACTTACGAGACCCGATTGAGATTCGGGTTGTCCTTTTTGGGCATTAACCTATCCGTTGATGGCTGAAAGCTGTCAAAGCCGTGGAACTGATCGACGCCTTCGTTTTGAGAGGTTATGGCTCCCGTAACTCTAAACGAGCCAGAAGTTATGGTCGTCCGAATAATCGATATCCACAGGGTGCAACATCCACGGTGCAAGGTGCAACATCCGTCCGAAATGGCGAAACAGTGCCGTACGACTTTTAGAAATACGTGCATGGATTTGAAATGGAACAGTACCATGGTGCACCACTCTACAGTGAAGGGAAGTCGAAGACGGGCCACGGTAATCCTGTTTTACCGTAAAAATTCACGTGTCGAAAAAACGAAGTGTAAAAAACTTACGAGACCCGATTGAGATTCGTGTTGTCCTTTTTGGTCATTAATCTATCCGTTGACGGCAGAAAGCTGTCAAAGCCGTAGAACTCATCGAGGCCTTCGTTTTGACAAGTTATGGCTCCCGTAACTCTAAACGAGCCAGAAGTTATGGTCGTCCGAATAATCGATATCTATAGGGTGCGACATCCACGGTGCAAGGTGCAACATCGGTCCGAAATGGCAAAACAGTGCCGTACGACTTTTAGAAATGCGTGCATGGATTTGAAACGGAACGGTACCATGGTTCACCACTCTCCAGCGATGGGAAGTCGAAGACGGGCCACGGTAATCCCGTTTTACCGTAAAAATCCACGTGTCGAAAAAACGAAGGGTAAAAAACTTACGAGACCCGATTGAGATTCGGGTTGTCCTTTTTGGGCATTAATCTATCCGTTGACGGCAGAAAGCTATAAAAGCCGTAGAACTCATAGAGGCCTTCATTTTGACAGGTTATGGCTCCCGTAACTCTAAACGAGCCAGAAGTTATGGCCGTCCGAATAATCGACATCTACAGGGTGCAACATCCACGGTGCAAGGTGCAACATCCGTCCGAAATGGCGAAACAGTGTCGTACGACTTTTAGAAATGCGTGCATGGATTTGAAACGGAACAGTACCATGGTGCACCACTCTCCAGTGATGGGAAGTCGAAGACGGGCCACGGTAATCCCGTTTTACCGTAAAAATCCACGTGTCGAAAAAACGAAGGGTGAAAAACTTACGAGACCCGATTGAGATTCGGGTTGTCCTTTTTGGGCATTAATCTATCCGTTGACAGTAGAAAGCTGTCAAAGCCGTAGAACTCATCGAGGCCTTCGTTTTGAAAGGTTATGGCTCCCGTAACTCTAAACGAGCCAGAAGTTATGGCCGTCCGAATAATCGATATCTATAGGGTGCGACATCCACGGTGCAAGGTGCAACATCCGTCCGAAATGGCGAAACAGTGCCGTACGACTTTTAGAAATGCGTGCATTGATTTGAAACGGAACAGTACCATGGTGCACCACTTTCCAGCGATGGGAAGTCGAAGACGGGCCACGGTAATCCCGTTTTACCGTAAAAATCCACGTGTCGAAAAAACGAAGGGTAAAAAACTTACAAGACTCGATTGAGATTCGGGTTGTCATTTTTGGGCATTAATCTATCCGTTGACGGCAGAAAGCTGTCAAAGCCGTAGAACTCATCGAGGCCTTCGTTTTGACAGGTTATGGCTCCCGTAACTCTAAACGAGCCAGAAGTTATGGCCGTCCGAATAATCGATATCTCCAAGGTGCAACATCCACGGTGCAAGGTGCAACATCCGTACGAAATGGCGAAACAGGGTCGTACGACTTTTAGAAATGCGTGCATGGATTTGAAACGGAACAGTACCATGGTGCACCACTCTCCAGCGATGGGAAGTCGAAGACGGGCCACGGTAATCCCGTTTTACCGTAAAAATCCACGTGTCGAAAAAACGAAGGATAAAAAACTTACGAGACCCGATTGAGATTCGGATTGTCCTTTTTGGGCATTAATCTATCCGTTGACGGCTGAAAGCAGTCAAAGCCGTAGAACTCATCGAGGCCTTCGTTTTGACAGGTTATGGCTCCCGTAACTCTAAAAGAGCCAGAAGTTATGGTCGTCCGAATAATCGATATCCACAGGGTGCAACATCCACGGTGCAAGGTGCAACATCCGTCCGAAATGGCGAAACAGTGTCGTACGACTTTTAGAAATGCGTGCATGGATTTGAAATGGAACAGTACCATGGTGCACCACCCTCCAGCGATGGGAATTCGAAGACGGGCCACGGTAATCCCGTTTTACCGTAAAAATCCACGTGTCGAAAAAACGAAGTGTAAAAAACTTACGAGACCCGATTGAGATTCGGGTTGTCCTTTTTGGGCATTAATCTATCCGTTGACGGCTGAAAGCTGTCAAAGCCGTAGAACTCATCGAGGCCTTCGTTTTCACAAGCTATGGCCCCCGTAACTCTAAACGAGCTAGAAGTTATGGCCGTCCGAATAATCGATATCTACAGGGCGCAACATCCACGGTGCAAGGTGCAACATCCGTCTGAAATGGCGAAACAGTGTCGTACGACCTTTAGAAATTCGTGCATGGATTTGAAACGGAACAGTACCATGGTGCACCACTCTCCAGCGATGGAAGTCGAAGACGGGCCACGGTAATCCCGTTTTACCGTAAAAATCCACGTGTCGAAAAAACGAAGGGTAAAAAACTTACGAGACCTGATTGAGATTCGGGTTGTCCTTTTTGGGCATTAATCTATCCATTGACGGCTGAAAGCAGTCAAAGCCGTAGAACTCATCGAGGCCTTCGTTTTGATAGGTTATGGCTCCCGTAACTCTAAACGAGCCAGAAGTTATGGCCGTCCGAATAATCGATATCTACAGGGTGCAACATCCTCGGTGCAAGGTGCAACATCCGTCCGAAATGGCGAAACAGTGCCGTATGACTTATAGAAATGCGTGCATGATTTGAAACGGAACAGTACCATGGTGCACCACTCTCCAGCGACGGGAAGTCGAAGACGGGCCGCGGTAATCCCGTTTTAACGTAAAAATCCACGTGTCGAAAAAACGAAGGGTAAAAAACTTACGAGACCCGATTGAGATTCGGGTTGTCCTTTTTGGGCATTAATCTATCCGTTGACGGCTGAAAGCTGTCAAAGCCGTAGAACTCATCGAGGCCTTCGTTTTCACAAGCTATGGCCCCTGTAACTCTAAACTAGCTAGAAGTTATGGCCGTCCGAATAATCGATATCTACAGGGTGCAACATCCACGGTGCAAGGTGCAACATCCGTCCGAAATGGCGAAACAGTGTCGTACGACCTTTAGAAATTCGTGCATGGATTTGAAACAGAACAGTACCATGGTGCACCACTCTCCAGCGATGGAAGTCGAAGACGGGCCACGGTAATCCCGTTTTACCGTAAAAATCCACGTGTCGAAAAAACGAAGGGTAAAAAACTTACGAGACCCGATTGAGATTCGGGTTGTCCTTTTTGGGCATTAATCTATCCATTGACGGCTGAAAGCAGTCAAAGCCGTAGAACTCATCGAGGCCTTCGTTTTGACAGGTTATGGCTCCCGTAACTCTAAACGAGCCAGAAGTTATGGCCGTCCGAATAATCGATATCCACAGGGTGCAACATCCACGGTGCAAGGTGCAACATCCGTCCAAAATGGCGAAACAGCGCCGTACGACCTTTAGAAATGCGTGCATGGATTTGAAACGGAACAGTACCCTGGTGCACCACTCTTCAGCGATGGGAAGTCGAAGATTGGCCAAGGTAATCCTGTTTTACTGTAAAAATCCACGTGTCGAAAAAACGAAGGGTAAAAAACTTACGAGACCCGATTGAGATTCGGGTTGTCCTTTTTGGGCATTAACCTATCCGTTGACGGCTGAAAGCTGTCAAAGCCGTAGAACTCATCGACGCCTTCGTTTTTAGAGATTATGGCTCCCGTAACTCTAAACGAGCCAGAAGTTATGGTCGTCCGAATAATCGATATCCACAGGGTGCAACATCCACGGTGCAAGGTGCAACATCCGTCCGAAATGGCGAAACAGTGCCGTACGACTTTTAGAAATGCGTGCATGGATTTGAAACGGAACAGCACCATGGTGCACCACTCTCCAGTGATGGAAAGTCGAAGACGGGCCACGGTAATCCCGTTTTACCGTAAAAATCCACGTGTCGAAAAAACGAAGGGTAAAAAACTTACGAGACCCGATTGAGATTCGGGTTGTCCTTTTTGGGCATTAATCTATTCGTTGACGGCAGAAAGATGTCAAAGCCGTATAGCTCATCGAGGCCTTCGTTTTGACAGGTTATGGCTCCCGTAACTCTAAACGAGCCAGAAGTTATGGCCGTCCGAATAATCGATATCTATAGGGTGCGACATCCACGGTGCAAGGTGCAACATCCGTCCGAAATGGCGAAACAGTGCCGTACAACTTTTAGAAATGCATGCATGGATTTGAAATGGAACAGTACCATGGTGCACCACTCTCCAGCGATGGGAAGTCGAAGACGGGCCACGGTAATCCCGTTTTACCGTAAAAATCCACGTGTCGAAAAAACGAAGGGTAAAAAACTTACGAGACCCGATTGAGATTCGGGTTGTCCTTTTTGGGCATTAATCTATCCGTTGACGGCAGAAAGCTATCAAAGCCGTAGAACTCATCGAGGCCTTCGTTTTCACAGGTTATGGCTCCCGTAACTCTAAACGAGCCAGAAGTTATGGCCGTCCGAATAATCGATATCTAAGGGTGCAACATCCACAGTGCAAGGTGCAACATCCGTCCGAAATGGCGAAACAGTGTCGTACGACTTTTAGAAATGCGTGCATGGATTTGAAACGGAACAGTACCATGGTGCACCACTCTCCAGCGATGGGAAGTCGAAGACGGGCCACGGTAATCCCGTTTTACCGTAAAAATCCACGTGTCGAAAAAACGAAGGGTGAAAAACTTACGAGACCCGATTGAGATTCGGGTTGTCCTTTTTAGGTATTAATCTATCCGTTGACGGCTGAAAGCTCAAAGCCGTTGAACTCATCGAGGCCTTCGGTTTGAGAGTGTTTGCACAAAAAATGGACAAACACCTCCAAGTCGTATTATTTAGTTGATTATATGTGATTTTCAATCATTTTAGATGAGTATATAAATATAAAGGAAGTAGGGGCTGAAATGTAAAAGACACGCGGATTTATAGTGGTTCGGCCAGAATGTGCCTACGTCCACTTTATATGTTATTATCTTCTTTCCTTCAGATTACAAGTACAATGCTTCGTATATGAGTATATGAAAATAGTTTGAAAGTTCCTTCCTTGCTTGAGCTCTCAAACTTGTCTGCCATTGTTGTACCCCTGCCCCTCTATTTATAGAGTGAGGTAGGGGGCAGGGGTCTTGGAAGTGTATAGCTGCTGGTGGGCCCGGGCTGGAGCAATCTGGACTGGCAATCTTCTGGTTCGGCGAAGCCTTGGTTCGGCCGTGCTGAGGTTGGACCGGTGGTAGCCTCGTCCGGCTATGGTGGTCCGGTGATGGGTGGATATGTGCCATTCGGTAATGGGTTTACATGGAGTTGGTTCGGTCTTGGAGGTGAGTTGGTTCGGTCTTGGAGGTGAGTTGGTTCGGTACCAACCAGGCTCGGTGAAGGCTTGTGGATCGGTGGAGTTCGTGAGAGGAGCATGGTTCGGCATAGGGGCATGAAGGCTGGTGGACCGGTAGTGACTGGACCGGTAGGGTCTGGTTCGGTATGGGGCTTGACCGGATGAAGTTGGTTGATGGCTGCCGAATGGGTCGTGCCGAAGGGGACATAGGATATGCCGAATGGACACATGCCCGAATGGATTTGTACACTGAGAATGCCAGATGGGCTCCTATGCTTACGTTGAGCCTTGTGTTTGCTGAACGAGGTGGAGGTTGCGAGCCCGGGTAAAACTTGTGACTTCTTGGTCTTGAGATCCTCTGGGTGAGAATTCGCCCAACATTTGCCCCCCAAAGTGGGGCACGTGCTTGCATGTGTCGCGCTTTGTTTCCTTGTTGTAGGGAGGCTTGTTTTTGTAATGCCATGGGCTGGATGTTCATATCATGTTGATGTCCTGCAAAGGAATTTACAGTTTTAGTGTGATTTCAAATAACGACCGTTCGGGATCGAAATATTCGCGATGAAGTGAATTGTGCCGTTCGGGGTGAGTAAGTGTGCCCCGAGGGGTTTAGCATTATCGATGCCAGGTTCACGTTCGAGTGGGTTCCTGGATCGTTCGTTAAGGTGGTTTATCGCCGGCTCATAGCATGCCTAAGGATTGTTCTCAACCCCGTACATGTGTAAGTAGCTTAGCCATTTCATAATTATCGGAATCAAGGATCCTTTTAACCGGTGAGCTTAAAAAGGGATGTCAAAGTGTAAATTCTCACGGTGATAGGGTTAATAGCCATTCAGAGCGTGCCTATGGACCGTTCGTGGTCGCGTGCACGTGTAAATGATTAACCCATGTTAGTGAGAGATTCACGACTTATCCATTGTTATCATATTCTTTATTTTATTAGTAAGATCTGGAGTTCGGGACTTATCTGAGTGAGGCGCCCTACATGCCCCCTGTTTCTGGTTTCTGCTGGTAGAGACAGTTTCATTCGGTTTCGAGTAGGCATATATTCTTATTCGTTTGGAGGTTGGTTTGGTATGGAAGGTTTCATTCGGTACATAGTTGGTCCGGTTGTTGTTGGTCCGGTTGTTGTTGGCCCGGTGATAGGTTCTCGTTCGGCATGGGGTTGGTCCGGCAGTAGGTTCTCGTCCGGTATTCCAGAGCTCGCCTATATATAGAGGCTACACCCCCCTTAGTTTTTCTCTACCGAACAAGAGGAAGCCGAATCAAAAGTCCACCGAACCAAATATTTGCCGAATCAAATATTCGCCGAACCAGGTATATACTCTTTTACCGAATGAACTCTATAACCGAATGGGCTTATGCCGAATGGGCACAGAAGCTTTGTTTTGCCGAATGAACCTCAGATTCCATTGCCGAATGGAAGTCAGATCCCATTGCCGAATGAACTTGTTCTGCCGAATGAACGTAAGACCCTAGTGCCGAATGGTCTTGAACCTCCAGTGCCGAACGAACTTTGTGTCTGGACTTTGAGTGGAACTCCGGACTTATGTATGCTTGTTTGTTTATACTGTCGTTCTAACATCATGCTTTTTACTTTTGTGTATGCAGATAAATGTCTCGCAAAGTTGAAACTCGATCGGGCAAGAAGAAATCCAGGGATAGCGGAGAAACTTCTGCCGTGCCCCCAGCTCAGCCAGATCCAGCACAGCACGGACCCGCTCCGAGGTCACTAGTCGATGGGTATGGTCCCCAGGAGCTTCTCGTCTCCCCTCCTGATTGCTATCCTAGCTCTCTGAAAGAGGAGCAACTTGATGTCATATCCCGTTCCTTCGGGATTGACAGAGCGCTTATGTTACTGCCGGAGGCCGGTGTCATGCCGTACAACCCTCCCGAGGGGTATTTTTCCTATAGCCGATATCATTGCATGTGTGGGGCCATTCCTCCTATCAACGCTTGGATAGTAAGCTTCACCACATACTTGAAGGTGGCTCCCTTCCAGCTTCAGCCTAACTCTTACGCCATCCTGGTGAGCCTCTTTGTTATCTTCCAGAGGAGGTACGGGCGTCCTCCTTCTAACCGAGAAATTCGATATTTGTACAACCTGAGAGGCTATAAGAAGGGGTCTCCGTATATTAGCTTGGAAGCGGCCGTGCCCTTCAAACCAGTCCTGGACTTGTATTCCAAGTTCACCATGTTCAAGAAAGAGTGGTTCTTCGTCAAGGACGATGCTGTTTCTTTCCGCCTTTTCACTTCCGGCTGTAAGATTGATTTCATTTATATTTTTCATGTGTTTTGACTGTAGTGTTTTTTTTTCTGACATGCTTCTATTTCTGGCTAGCGACAGGTGGTATTGCAGTCGTGGAGGACGATTCCTTAGTGCGAATGGCTGCTGAACTAAAGGCTATTCCGGCACGGGACCGGTCGGCCTCTTTCTTGATCAGGAACGCAACCCTCTTGGAGTATAATTTGATCTTACCGCGCCAGTCCGTGGTTAAGCAAAGGGATACGGCTGAGGAGAGGGCTGCTAAAGCTAAGGAGGGGGCTACGGTAAAGAGCGGTAAGAGGGAGCCTTTCGCAGCGCGTCCTGCGGTCGGGGGGATGAAACTGAAGAAGTCCGATGGCCCTTCTCCAAGTACTTGCCCGACTGTCCCGGAGGAGGAAGGTGTAGAAGAGGAGGAAGGAGGCGAGGTTGGAGAAGGGTCGGAGGGTGGAGGAGATGGCGACGGTCAAGGTGGTAGTGGTGTTGCTGCTCTAACCTCTGAACAAGACCTCGAACTGGATGAGGCTCTCCGTCGGGCCTTCGGGGAGTCGGAGGGAGAGTCGGAAACGGAGAAGGGAAAGGAGAAGGAAACGGAGAAGGCAAAGGAAACCGGCAAAGCTGTGGCTTCAGCTAGGGTGACTCCGGCGATGCAAGGTGAACTTTTGTCTTCTGCCGATTCCATTTTCGATAGGGACTTAGAAATTTTTTACGGTTCACTTCCGTCCTGAAATGAGATCCAGGACTTATTGCAGTATCCCACTCCTTCGCCGGGTTTGTATAATAGATGTGTTTCCTCACTTTTCTTTCTTTTTAACTTAGCACATTCTTTGAATTGCGGATTATTGTATGTTCGTAACACTTGTTCTTTATTCCAGGGGCAGGCCAGGCGGGTAAAACGTCGGATGTTCGACACCGCCTTGAACAATTTAAGTCGAGGAGAGCTTCCACGAAACCTTCTACTGATCGCACTGGGGATGTAGTCAGTTACCGCCCTCTTCTTGGGGTCATCGAAGAGGGTATTCAGAAAAGGAAGCGGAGCCGTTCCTTATTTGAGTCTTCTTCTGCTTCGCAGCTTCCTACTCTGCCTCCCCCTACTCAGCCTCCTCGTGATACTACGGAGGAGAGCACGGAGCCCTGCCCCTGTCCTCCTCCTTCCAAGAGTTCTACTGTCATTCATATAAGGCGTCCCGATGTGCCTCGCCCCGTGCCTCGTGATCCTTTTGCCGGTCATCCTGATTTAGACCCAAGTTTTCGAGACATTTCATTCGATGAGACCACGGGCGAGCACCTCCTTCCCCGCAACCCCATGGTAAGAGTGCTGGACGAGGCCAAATCTTTAGATCTTGATTTACTTACTACACGGGTAGTCACCATGGGGGATGAGGCCAAGGCTAATATCGACCGGGTGGCCGCAGAGACCAAGAAGTTAATGGAGCATCATGCTAAGTTGGTCAAGGCCGGGGAAGAGATCGGGAGTGCTAACATTCGGTTGAGGTTAAAGGTTGCCGATCAGGCCAAGCAACTCGCCGACCAGGCCATCCAGATTTCTCAGCATGAGGAAGCCTCCAAGCGTCTGAAAGAGACCATGGAGAAGGCCAGTAGGGCGGAATTACGGAAGATGGAGGTCGCTTGCAGGGAACGGATTAACATAGCTATCGCAACGGTGGATGAGGTTCGAAATGCGGATCTCGAGCGGGTAGAGGAGTTGTCAGGGAGGCTCGAGGCTGCGGAGATGGCTCAGGCCGAGTTGAAGGAGGAGATGGAGGAGATGAGGAGGTCCCTCAAGTTGAAGGAAGAGGAAATGAGGAGGTCACTCCAGGCTGACTGCTTGAGATACCAATCAGAGAGGGACGTCGCCATCGCCAAGTTGCAAGCTTCCGAGGCCCGGGTGAGGGAGTTTGAGGAAAACGAGGGGATGATGGATGAGATGCTGCAGGATATGTACTTCCACACTTGGAAGGAGGGCGGCTTGTCTTGGATGGACGATTACCCTCGGGTCATGGCCAAGGTGTATCTCCAGGCTTTAGAGGAGGCCAGGGTGAATGCGGGTAAGGAAGGCGGAGAGGCTTTCAACTTGAGTGCGGTTACTGCTCAGTTTTCAAAGGAGGAGCAAGCGGCGGTGAAGGAGGGGATGCGGCTACTCGCTGCAGAGGAAGCGGGCGTGCAGTTGGATGATGAGGATCAAGCGGCGGATGCTGGTGAGTTATTCTTTTCCCTTTCTTTTCTTTCCGTGTTTTCATAACTTGATCGTTCGTTTAATGAATTTCTCCTCTGATCTGGACAGGTGGGACTTCAGATCCACATGCTGGGGGCTCTGATCCTGCGGCTAAGTAGGCTGGGGGAGTTGGTGATGGAGTGTGGATGCATCTGCCATCTTTTTGTTTCTTTTTTATCACTGTTTATGTTAGTCTTTGATATGCAACTGTAATAAAATTATTTGCAAAGAATAACTTCGTGTGATCTTATAATATAAGCTGATTTTGTCATGTTTAAATGTTGTTGCTATCTTTATGTGCCGTGTGAGAAGTATAATTATGTATATGCCTGTGATTCTAGTTGTGTTTGATGTTAAGTTTTTGCTTGAAATATAATTTCACGTTTTGCAATGTCAGTGTATGAATAAGCTATAGTTACGCATTTATGTACAAGAGAAGAGAGTACCGCCCTTTATGTTTTATTCGCAGGCGGTAGCTTTGAGTGTCTTGTGTAACTGTTCACGGGTATAGCCGAGCGCCCTGCCACCCAGTACGCAGGCTTAGAGCCTCATGAGTGAATGCTTCCTATTCGGTTTCCTGTACTTTAGAGTTTGTTATACAGGATAGGAGAAAAATATTTAAATGGAATGGAAATATAGTAAAAGTAAAACTTCCAGTCACGGAAGGCCGTCGATGTGCTTAAGTTCGTGGCAAACGGGTTTTGTAGTCACTTTCCCTAGCTGTGGGTCTTGGAGACATTTGTCACCCATCTTACGCCTCTGCGGGGAGTTTTCTTTTTTACCACAGCCGCACTTAAGACACATCGGAGCCGAGATCGCGCACGGTAACTACCCGAACCATTATGGTCCGTAATCGTGGGTATTATTCGATTTACCGTGGCCGGCTAGCGTGGGTGCCGTTGGCCGTGAACTACCCCTGGCTGGCCACACCTTATGTTGGGGCTTAAAGTAGGTTCACAGTTGCCGGCGAGCCGAACGCCGTAATGAGCTGCCATCGGCTATAGTCGGCCTTTATGATGACTTATAATCGGCTCATTACAGTTGGCTTTGAGGGCAGGCGCGCAATGAGTTAACTCGCAGCAGAGGGATGCTGGAGCAAAAGTGTCTCATTGGCGAGTGCATAGAATCGTAGCGTACCTGTTAGGCCTAGTCCAGATGAGGCCGTGGTGCGTCTTGAGTGGAGATGCCATAGGATTTTGTTCAACAGAAAGGGATAAAACTTAACGAGCAGCCAAGACATAAAGGAACAAGTTAAAAAGAGACAAGATTTTTTAAAGTGCTTCGGCACGGAAATGCCTACGTCCACTGATTCTCTCTGTTAATTCACTTTATATGGGCAGTACAGGTTAAGAAAAGTATCGACGGAGGTGTCGGATGTTCCATGCCCTCTGGAACACCTCTCCGTCCACTGTTGACAAAATGTAAGCTCCGTTGTGGAGATCTTTATGAATTACATATGGTCCGTCCCAGATGGGGTCCAGTGCCCCGGGGCGCGGAAAGATTCGCCTGAGGACAAGATCCCCTTCTTGTAAGCTGCGATGCTTGACTTTGGAATTGTATTGTGCTGCCACTTTTTGTTTGTGAGCTGCTGCTTTGAGTGCTGCATCGTTCCTCCTTTCCTCAATCAGATCCAAAGACATGAGGAGGAGTTCTTTGTTTTCTTCTGGGTTGTAGTGGATCCTACGGTGAGAAGGCACAACAGTCTCAACTGGGAGCATTGCCTCCGATCCATATGCCAAAGAGAAAGGAGTATGTCCCGTTGATGTTCTGAAAGATGTGCGGTATGCCCATAGTGCCGTAGGAAGTTCGTCCACCCAAGCGCCTTTTGACTTTTCAAGTTTCTTCTTGATTAGGGTTTTGAGAATTTTGTTGACAGCTTCAACTTGTCCGTTTGCCTGAGGGTAAGCTACTGATGAGAAGCTTTTATGAATTCCATGCTCTTGGCACCAGTCGGCAAATTCTTCGCTGTCAAATTGGAGCTCGTTGTCTGATACGATCTTGAGGGGGACTCCATACCTGCACAGAATGTTTTTGATCAAGAAGTTGATAACTTTTGCTGAAGATATTTTATTTAAAGGTTCCGCTTCCACCCATTTGGTGAAATAATCGACTGCCACTATAGCATATTTGGCTCCGCCTCGGCCCGTTGGCAGTTCGCCAATTAAGTCAACTCCCCATACAGCAAAGGGCCAAGGGCTGGTCATTTGAGTAATTTCGTTTGTGGGTAGTCGAGGGATCTTGGCGAACTTCTGACATCTGTCGCATTTCTTAACGAAGTCTAGGGCATCTTTGTTTAGTGTGGGCCAGTAATATCCATATCGGAGTATCTTTCTTGCCAAAGTCTGTCCTCCAGTGTGATCTCCGCATCCTCCCTGATGGATGTTTGTTAATATCTCCTTGGCTTCCCTTCCGGCGACGCATCTTAATAGGGGGCTAGAGAAGCCACGCCGGTAGAGGATGCCTTCTTGTATTGTGTAGTGGGGAACTTTCCTCAAGATCTTCTTGGCTTCGTCACGCCTGTCGGGTAGTATGCCATCTTGCAAATATTTCCGGATAGGAGTCATCCAGGTTCCTTCTTCGATTGCAGTTATCAGATTCGCTTGTTCGAAACTCGGGGCTAGCTGCCTTGAGATTGCTAGTGCTCCGGAAATGGTGTTGTCCTTCATACTAGCTTGCTTTGCAAGTTCATCTGCCTCTTGGTTTTCTTCTCGAGGAATGTGTTTGATTAGATAATAGTCCAATCGATCGAGCAGCAGTCTGGTTTTCTTTAGGTATGCTGTGAGTCGTTCTCCTCGAGTCTGGAATTCTCCTAGTACCTGGTTTACGATAAGCTGAGAATCACTATGAATACATAAGGAATTGACTCCAATTTCTAGGGCCAGTTCCAATCCCGCTATTACTGCTTCATATTCAGCATCGTTGTTAGTGGCCGTGAACTCCAATCTTAATGCATAGTACAACTTTCTTCCCCTGGGGGTGATGATCACAATACCTGCCCTCGAGCCTTGTTCGTTTGATGCTCCGTCTACAAAGAGGTTCCATTTGATGTTTTTTGCTACTTCGGATTGTTCCTTGCCTTCGTTGGTAGTGAATTCGGCAATGAAATCAGCCATGGCTTGTCCTTTGATAGCGGTGCGGGGATGGTAGGTGATATCATACTGACTTAGTTCGATGCACCATTTGAGGAGTCGCCCAGAAGTGTCAGGACGATGGAGCACTTGTCTTAGTGGTTGATCGGTTAGAACCCTGATGGAGTGAGACTGGAAGTAGTGTCGCAGTTTTCGTGACGCGATCAATAAACAATATGCTAACTTCTCAAGTTTAGGATATCTGGCTTCTGCCCCTGTAAATCTCTTGCTTACAAAGTAAACCGGGCGTTGTGTGCGGTCTTCTTCTCTTACCAAGGCGGCGCTTAGAGCATGAGATGATACAGCGAGGTATAGGTATAACACTTCACCTTCATTTGGAGTTGAGAGTACTGGTGGTCTCTGAAGGTGTTCGATTAGGTTGAGGAAGGCTTTTAAGCATTCGTCGGTCCACTCGAACCTCCCTTTGTCTTTCTTGAGTGCTTCGAAGAAAGGGACACACTTGTCAGTTGCCTTGGAAATGAATCTGCTTAGGGCGGCCACCTTTCCGTTTAGGCTCTGCATTTCTTTTCGAGTGGAAGGTATCCTTATTTCTTTTAAAGCCCGGATTTGTTCAGGGTTTGCTTCGATTCCTCTGGCGTGGACGATGAATCCTAAGAATTTTCCCGATGATACTCCGAAGGAGCACTTTAGAGGATTCAGCTTCATTCCATATCGGCGAAGTACCTGAAATGTACCGTCCAGATGGCTTACATGGTCGTTGGCTTTCTTGGACTTTACCAACATGTCATCCACATATACCTCCATAGTTTGTCCTATCAACTCTGCGAACATTTTGTTGACGAGGCGTTGATAGGTAGCTCCAGCATTTTTGAGTCCAAAAGGCATTACTTTGTAACAATACAATCCGCGGTCGGTGATGAAGCTAGTGTGGTCCTGATCGGGGGCGTGCATGGGGATCTGGTTATATCCGGAGTATGCATCCATAAAAGATAGGAGTTCGTGCCCAGCTGTGCTGTCTACGAGTTGGTCAATTCGGGGAAGTGGGAAGCAGTCTTTCGGGCAAGCGTCATTCAGATTGGAGAAGTCAATACATGTTCGCCACTTTCCATTGGCCTTTTTTACTAGCACTGGGTTAGCGATCCATTCTGGGTAGATGGCTTCCCGTATGAAGCCATTAGCAAGTAGATTCTTTACTTCCTCATCAAGGGCTGCCGATCGCTCTGCCCCCATGCTTCTCTTTTTCTGCTTTACTGGTACCTTGGTGGGATCGATGTTCAACATGTGGCATGCTATGTCTGGGGAGATTCCTGTCATATCGGCATGAGTCCACGCAAATACATCTAAGTTGTGGCGGAGAAAGTCAATGAGTTGATCCTTCAATTCCGTTTCCAGCTGAGATCCGATTTTTAATAGTCTACTTGAATCATGCTTATCTACCGACACGAATTCCATAGCCTCTGCAGGCTCGGCGGTAGCCTCCTCCTCTTTATCCCTGGGGTCTAGTTCATTGAAGGGATCGCTTGTGTATCGAAGAGGAGGGGCTTTCTTTAGTTGCTATGCCTCCAAGCTTTTCATGCAGAGAGTAGTCTCTGCATCTTTTCCTTTATTCTTTCTGCGGTTATTGCGAAGTTCAGTTACGTAGCAGTCTCGGGCAGCATCTTGATCTCCTTCTACTTCTCCTACTCCGTTGTCTGTTGGAAATTTCATTTTCAGGCACCAGGGGGCTAATACAATCTGAAAGTCAGACAAGGCTGGTCTTCCCAAGAAAGCGGTGTAAGCCGAGTGGTTTTCTATTAGTACGAACGTTTGTTTTCGCACAACGGAGCGGGGATGACTTCCTATTTCGACGAAGAGGTCAAGCTGCCCGAGGGGCATTTTTGCATCTCCAGTGAAACCGTGCAGTGGTTTGTCACAGGGGGATACATCCTTCATTGATAACTTCATTTTGTCGAAAGCATGTTTGAACAGGATATTTACGGAGCTTCCCGTGTCTATTAGAATCCGAAAAACATTAGCTGGACCAAACCAGGCAGAGATGACCATGGGATCCATATGTGGGTACTGTCTTCCTTCCAAATCATGCCTACTGAATACAATGTCATTGTTTTCTTTTCGTTTCGGGTGGCGTTCCTCCGTAATGGAGTTAACATATCCTTCGGCATTTCTAAGCGACTTGCCGTACCTTTCCATCTCTGCCCAACTTCTGTCGGCGATGTGTGGTCCTCCTGAGATGGTAAGGACCACTATCTTCTCTTGACTAGAGCCACTGGTGTTGTGATTGTTGCGATTCCCTCCGCCTACTTCTGGGAGGGGTTGCTTTGAGTTCTCATTGGCAGGAGTTGGAGTCCTGTTCTGACCTTTCACATAACGTTCCAGTCTTCTTCTTCTAATGTGTTCTTCGATCAAGTCCCGAAGATGGTGGCATTCATTGGTGTCATGTCCGTGGGATTCGTGGAAGCGACAGAACTTTCCGGACTTGAGTGCGTTATCTGATTCTTTCTTATGCGGGGGGCGCTTGTATCCGAGTTCGCCCTGAGTGGCTAGGTAGATGTTTTCGATTGTTTCATTCAAAGGGGTGTAGGAGTCAAATCTTGGCCCTGGTCGATATTGGCGCTTCTCAACCTTTTTGCCCCCAGCATTGTCTCTAGATTCATTTCTTCGAGCGTCCTTAGCTGCAGTGGGAACCTTGTCCTGAACTATCTTGCCTTGTTGTCCTGATTGCCTTTCTGTAGCAGCGTCTTCAAGTCTCATATACTTTCCAGCTTCATGAAAGAAATTAGGCAAGGTAGTTGGTTTTTCCTTAGTTAACCTTCTGGCAAACTTGGTGTCTGGATGTACACCACTACAGAGGGCCATTAGAGTGAGTTTTTCATCGGCATCTTGAACTGCTGCCGCTGCGGCGTTGAACCGTGTTAGATATTGTTGCAGCGTCTCTCCGGATTTCTGTTTGACATTGGATAGAGAATAAGCATCCTTGGGTTGTTCCACATGGATGCGGAACTGGCTAATAAACCTTTCTTTTAACATCTCCCATGAGCTGATGGATCCTTGGGGTAGATGGCAGAACCAGGAGGTAGCTAGATCTGATAGGAATAGCGGAAAGCATTTACATAATACTCCTTCTGTTGCTCCACTCATGAGCATATGCTGGGTGTATCTCTGCAGGTGTACGATGGGGTCGGAAGTTCCTTTGTAAGGTTCCATGGTTGGCATTTTCCATTCCCGGGGAGTGATGGCAGTTCCGATATTTCGGGTAAAGGGACTGGTGACCCTAGCGCCTATTCCCCGGTCCCTTTGCTCCCGTTGGACACATTCTCTGAATAATCGTGCCATTCGTTCGTCAGAACTTGGAGCGGACAAAAATGAGCTCGGTTCTTCCCTGCGGGATCTATCTCGTCCAGATGACCTGTAGGGATGGTACAGTCTATCACCTCTAGCATTATCCAGTGGTTGTCTTTGGCTGCTTGGATGCACGCTAGGACCAGCTACAGTTGCCCCCTGCCTTGATCTTCCCCTGTGGGGTTCTGTTTCGAGCACATTCATGGGGTCAACTTCGGGCTGGGTTCTAGCTCGGCTCCGTTCAGCGGGGTTTCTATGATTAGGTGGCATGACTGGCTCAGCTACATCCGACCCTCGCCTGGTGCCTCCCCCGCTAGGTTCGGTTCCAAGGGCTTCCTCGAGTCGGAATTCGGGCTGAGTCCGGGCGCGGCCCCTATCATCGTTTTTCCTGTTGATAGCTTGTTCGAAGAGTGAAGACCTTTGTTGCCTCCGGGATCCTCCGGATTGGGATTCATCCCATGATTCAGTGTTGCGGTTGGACTCTTCAGCATCCCTTAAGCGTGTCATGAGTTGGTCCACCAAAGTTTCTTGTTGGGATGTGAAGCGGTTAGTTACTTCAGCCACAACCCTGTCCAGATCTGCCCTAGTGATTGGTTGTTCCGTTGCGGGACCAGTTGGATTTTCCTGATTTTCATCTGGTACTGCTGTTGAAGTGGGCTGATCTGTGATTGCTGGATCTGGAAGGCTGCTAGTTGCGATGTTCTTTCCTTTGAGATCCTCTGGGTGAGAATTCGCCCAACAGAGAGGTTATGGCTCCCGTAACTCTAAAAGAGCCAGAAGTTATGGTCGTCCGAATAATCGATATCCACAGGGTGCAACTTCCACGGTGCAAGGTGCAACATCCGTCCGAAATGGCGAAACAGTGTCGTACGACTTTTAGAAATGCGTGCATGGATTTGAAACGGAACAGTACCATGGTGCACCACTCTCCAGCGATGGGAAGTCGAAGACGGGCCACGGTAATCCTGTTTTACCGTAAAAATCAACGTGTCGAAAAAACGAAGGGTAAAAAACTTACGAGACCCGATTGAGATTCGGGTTGTCCTTTTTGGGCATTAATCTATCCGTTGACGGCTGAAAGCTGTCAAAGCCGTAGAACTCATCGAGGCCTTCGTTTTCACAGGCTATGGCCCCCGTAACTCTAAACGAGCTAGAAGTTATGGCCGTCCGAATAATCGATATATCTACAGGGCGCAACATCCACGGTGCAAGGTGCAACATCCGTCCGAAATGGCGAAACAGTGTCGTACGGCCTTTAGAAATTCATGCATGGATTTGAAACGGAACAGTACCATGGTTCACCACACTCCAGCGATGGAATTCGAAGACGGGCCACGGTAATCCCGTTTTACCGTAAAAATCCACGTGTCGAAAAAACGAAGGGTAAAAAACTTACGAGACCCGATTGAGATTCGGGTTGTCCTTTTTGGGCATTAATCTATCTGTTGACGGCTGAAAGCTGTCAAAGCCGTAGAACTCATCGAGGCCTTCATTTTGACAGATTATGGCTCCCGTAACTCTAAACGATCCAGAAGTTATGGCCGTCCGAATAATTGATATCTACAGGGTGCAACATCCACGGTGCAAGGTGCAACCTCCGTCCGAAATGGCGAAACAGTGCCGTATGACTTTTGGAAATGCATGCATGGATTTGAAACGGAACAGCACCATGGTGCACCACTCTCCAGCGATGGGAAGTCGAAGACGGGCCACGGTAATTCCGTTTTACCGTAAAAATCCACGTGTCGAAAAAACGAAGGGTAAAAAACTTACGAGACCCGATTGAGAATCGGGTTGTCCTTTTTGGGCATTAATCTATCCGTTGATGGCAGAAAGCTATCAAAGCCGTAGAACTCATCGAGGCCTTCGTTTTGACAGGTTATGCCTCCCGTAACTCTAAACGAGCCAGAAGTTATGGCCGTCCTAATAATCGATATCTGTAGGGTGAAACATCCATGGTGCAAGGTGCAACATCCGTCCGAAATGGCGAAACAGTGCCGTACGACTTTTAGAAATGCGTGCATGGATTTGAAACGGAACAGTACCATGGTGCACCACTCTCCAGCGATGGGAAGTCGAAGACGGGGCACGGTAATCCCGTTTTACCGTAAAAATCCACGTGTCGAAAAAACGAAGGGTAAAAAAACTTACGAGACCCGATTGAGATTCGGGTTGTCCTTTTTGGGCATTAATCTATCCATTGACGGCTGAAAGCAGTCAAAGCCGTAGAACTCATCGAAGCCTTCATTTTGACAGGTTATGGCTCCCGTAACTCTAAACGAGCCAGAAGTTATGGCCGTCCGAATAATCGATATCTACAGGGTGCAACATCCACGGTGCAAGGTGCAACATCTGTCCGAAATGGCGAAACAGTGCCGTACGTCTTTTAGAAATGCATGCATGGATTTGAAACGGAACAGTACCATGGTGCACCACTCTCCAGCGATGGGAAGTCGAAGACGGGCCACGGTAATCCCGTTTTACCGTAAAAATCCACGTGTTCAAAAAACGAAGGGTAAAAAACTTACGAGACCCGATTGAGATTCGGGTTGTCCTTTTTGGGCATTAACCTATCCGTTGACGGTTGAAAGCTGTCAAAGCCGTAGAACTCATCGAGGCCTTCGTTTTGACAGGTTATGGCTCCCGTAACTATAAACGAGCCAGAAGTTATGGCCGTCCGAATAATCGATATCCACAGGGTGCAACATCCACGGTGCAAGGTGCAACATCTGCCCGAAATGGCGAAACAGCGCCGTACGACCTTTAGAAATGCGTGCATGTATTTGAAACGGAACATTACCATGGTGCACCACTCTTCAGCGATGGGAAGTCGAAGACGGGCCAAGGTAATCCCGTTTTACCGTAAAAATCCACGTGTCGAAAAAACGAAGGTTAAAAAGCTTACGAGACCCGATTGAGATTCGGGTTGTCCTTTTTGGGCATTAACCTATCCGTTGATGGCTGAAAGCTGTCAAAGCCGTAGAACTCATCGACGCCTTCGTTTTGAGAGGTTATGGCTCCCGTAACTCTAAACGAGCCAGAAGTTATGGTCGTCCGAATAATCGATATCCACAGGGTGCAACATCCACGGTGCAAGGTGCAACATCCGTCCGAAATGGCGAAACAGTGCCGTACGACTTTTAGAAATGCGTGCATGGATTTGAAATGGAACAGTACCATGGTGCACCACTCTCCAGCGATGGGAAGTCGAAGACGGGCCACGGTAATCCCGTTTTACCGTAAAAATCCACGTGTCGAAAAAACAAAGTGTAAAAAACTTACGAGACCCGATTGAGATTCGGGTTGTCCTTTTTGGGCATTAATCTATCCGTTGATGGCAGAAACCTGTCAAAGCCGTAGTACTCATCGAGGCCTTCGTTTTGACAGGTTATGGCTCCCGGTACTCTAAACGAGCCAGAAGTTATGGCCGTCCGAATAATCGATATCTATAGTGTGCGACATCCACGGTGCAAGGTGCAACATCCGTCCGAAATGGCGAAACAGTGCCGTACGACTTTTAGAAATGCGTGCATGGATTTGAAACGGAATAGTACCATGGTTAACCACTCTCCAACGATGGGAAGTCGAAGACGGGCCACGGTAATCCCGTTTTACCGTAAAAATCCACGTGTCGAAAAAACGAAGGGTAAAAAACTTACGAGACCCGATTGAGATTCGGGTTGTCCTTTTTGGGCATTAATCTATCCGTTGATGGCAGAAAGCTGTCAAAGCCGTAGAACTCATCGAGGCCTTCGTTTTGACAGGTTATGGCTCCCGTAACTCTAAACGAGCCAGAAGTTATGGCCGTCCGAATAATCGATATCTACAGGGTGCAACATCCACGGTGCAAGGTTCAACATCCGTCCGAAATGGCGAAACAGTGTCTACAACTTTTAGAAATGCGTGCATGGATTTGAAACGGAACAGTACCATGGTGCACCACTCTCCAGCGATGGGAAGTCGAAGACGGGCCACGGTAATCCCGTTTTACCGTAAAAATCCACGTGTCGAAAAAACGAAGGGTGAAAAACTTACGAGACCCGATTGAGATTCGGGTTGTCCTTTTTGGACATTAATCTATCCGTTGACGGCTGAAAGCTGTCAAAGCCGTAGAACTCATCAAGGCCTTCGTTTTGAGAGGTTATGGCTCCCGTATATCTAAAAGAGCCAGAAGTTATGGTCGTCCGAATAATCGATATCCACAGGGTGCAACATCCACGGTGCAAGGTGCAACATCCGTCCGAAATGGCGAAACAGTGTCGTACGACTTTTAGAAATGCGTGCATGGATTTGAAACGGAACAGTACCATGGTGCACCGCTCTCCAGCGATGGGAAGTCGAAGACGGGCCACGGTAATCCCGTTTTACCGTAAAAATCCACGTGTCGAAAAAACGAAGGGTAAAAAACTTACAAGACCCGATTGAGATTCGGGTTGTCCTTTTTGGGCATTAATCTATCCGTTGACGGCTGAAAGCTATCAAAGCCGTAGAACTCATCGAGGCCTTCGTTTTCACAGGCTATGGCCCCCGTAACTCTAAACGAGCTAGAAGTTATGGTCGTCCGAATAATAGTTATCTACAGGGTGCAACATCCACGGTGCAAGGTGCAACATCCGTCCGAAATGGCGAAACAGTGTCGTACGACCTTTAGAAATTCGTGCATGGATTTGAAACGGAACAGTACGATGGTGCACCACTCTCCAGCGATGGAAGTCGAAGACGGGCCTCGGTAATCCCGTTTTACCGTAAAAATCCACGTGTCGAAAAAACGAAGGGTAAAAAACTTACGAGACCCGATTGAGATTTGGATTGTCCTTTTTGGGCATTAATCTATCCGTTGACGGCTGAAAGCAGTCAAAGCCGTAGAACTCATCGAGGCCTTCGTTTTGAGACGTTATGGCTCCCGTAACTCTAAACGAGCCAGAAGTTATGGTCGTCCGAATAATCGATATCCACAGGGTGCAACATCCACGGTGCAGTGTGCAACATCTGTCCGAAATGGCGAAACAGTGTCGTACTACTTTTAGAAATGCGTGCATGGATTTGAAACGGAACAGTACCATGGTGCACCACTCTCCAGCGATGGGAAGTCGAAGACGGGACACGGTAATCCCGTTTTACCGTAAAAATCAACGTGTCGAAAAAACGAAGGGTAAAAAACTTACGAAACCCGATTGAGATTCGGGTTGTCCTTTTTGGGGATTAACCTATCCGTTGACGGCTGAAAGTTGTCAAAGCCGTAGAACTCATCGAGGCCTTCGTTCTGAGAGGTTATGGCTCCCGTAACTCTAAAATAGCCAGAAGTTATGGTCGTCCGAATAATCGATATCCACAGGGTGCAACTTCCACGGTGCAAGGTGCAACATCCGTCCGAAATGGCGAAACAGTGCCGTACGTCTTTTAGAAATGCATGCATGGATTTGAAACGGAACAGTACCATGGTGCACCACTCTCCAGCGATGGGAAGTCGAAGACGGGCCACGGTAATCCCGTTTTACCGTAAAAATCCACGTGTTCAAAAAACGAAGGGTAAAAAACTTACGAGACCCGATTGAGATTCGGGTTGTCCTTTTTGGGCATTAATCTACCCATTGACGGATGAAAGCTGTCAAAGCTGTAGAACTCATCGAGGCCTTCCTTTTCACAGGTTATGGCCCCCGTAACTCTAAACGAGCTAGAAGTTATGGTCGTCCGAATAATCGATATCTACAGGGTGCAACATCCACGTTGTAAGGTGCAACATCCGTCCGAAATGGCGAAACAGTGTCGTACGACTTTTAGAAATTCGTGCATGGATTTGAAACGGAACAGTACCATGGTGCACCGCTCTCCAGCGATGGGAAGTCGAAGACGGCCCACGGTAATCCCGTTTTACCGTAAAAATCCACGTGTCGAAAAAACGAAGGGTAAAAAACTTACGAGACCCGATTGAGATTCGGGTTGTCCTTTTTGGGCATTAATCTATCCGTTGACGGCTGAAAGCAGTCAAAGCCGTAGAACTCATCGAGGCCTTCGTTTTGAGAGGTTATGGCTCCCGTAACTCTAAACGAGGCAGAAGTTATGGTCGTCCGAATAATCGATATCCACAGGGTGCAACATCCACGGTGCAAGGTGCAACATCCGTCCGAAATGGCGAAACAGTGTCGTACGACTTTTATAAATGCGTGCATGGATTTGAAACGGAACAGTACCATGGTGCACCACTCTCCAGCGATGGGAAGTCGAAGACGGGACACGGTAATCCCGTTTTACCGTAAAAATCCACGTGTCGAAAAAACGAAGGGTAAAAAACTTACGAGACCCGATTGAGATTCGGGTTGTCCTTTTTGGGCATTAATCTGTCCGTTGACGGGAGAAAGCTGTCAAAGCCGTAGAACTCATCGAGGCCTTCGTTTTGAAAGGTTATGGCTCCCGTAACTCTAAACGAGCCAGAAGTTGTGGCCGTCCGAATAATCGATATCTACATGGTGCAACATCCACGGTGCAAGGTGCAACATCCGTCCGAAATGGCGAAACAGTGCCGTACGACTTTTAGAAATGCGTGCATGGATTTGAAACGGAACAGTACCATAATGCACCACTCTCTAGCGATGGGAAGTCAAAGACGGGCCACGTAAATCCCGTTTTATCGTAAAAATTCACGTGTCCAAAAAACGAAGGGTAAAAAACTTACGAGACCCGATTGAGATTCGGTTTGTCCTTTTTGGGCATTAATCTATCCGTTGACAGTAGAAAGCTGTCAAAGTCGTAGAACTCATCGAGGCCTTCGTTTTGACAGGTTATGGCTCCCGTAACTTTAAACGAGCCAGAAGTTATGGCTGTCCGAATAATCGATATCTACAGGGTGCAACATCCACGGTGCAAGGTGCAACATTCGTCCGAAATGGCGAAACAGTGCCGTACGACTTTTAGAAATGCGTGCATGGAATTGAAACGGAACAGCACTATGGTGCACCACTCTCCAGCGATGGGAAGTCGAAGACGGGCCACGGTAATCCCGTTTTATAGTAAAAATCCACGTGTCGAAAAAACGAAGGGTAAAAGACTTACGAGACCCGATTGAGATTCGGGTTGTCCTTTTTGGGCATTAACCTATCCGTTGCTGGCAGAAAGCTGTCAAAGCCGTAGAACTCATCGAGGCCTTCGTTTTGACAGGTTATGGCTCCCGTAACTCTAAACAAGCCAGAAGTTATGGCCGTCCGAATAATCGATATCTATAGGGTGCGACATCCACGGTGCAAGGTGCAACATCCGTCCGAAATGGCGAAACAGTGCCGTACGACTTTTAGAAATGCGTGCATGGATTTGAAACGGAACAGTTCCATGGTGTACCACTCTCCAACGATGGGAAGTCGAAGACCGGCCACGGTAATCCCGTTTTACCGTAAAAATCCGCGTGTCGAAAAAACGAAGGGTAAAAAACTTACGAGACCCGATTGAGATTCGGGTTGTCCTTTTTGGGCATTAATCTATCCGTTGATGGCAGAAAGCTGTCGAAGCCGTTGAACTCATCGAGGCCTTCGTTTTGACAAGTTATGGCTCCCGTAACTCTAAACGAGCCAGAAGTTATGGCCATCCGAATAATCGATATCTACAGGGTGCAACATCCACGGTGCAAGGTGCAACATTCGTCCGAAATGGCGAAACAGTGCCGTACGACTTTTAGAAATGCGTGCGTGGATGTGAAATGGAACAGTACCATGGTGCACCACTCTCCAGCGATGGGAAGTCGAAGATGGGCCACGGTAATCCCGTTTTACCGTAAAAATCCACGTGTCGAAAAAACGAAGGGTAAAAAACTTACGAGACCCGATTGAGATTCGGGTTGTCCTTTTTGGGCATTAATCTATCCGTTGACGGCAGAAAGCTGTCAAAGCCGTAGAACTCATCGAGGCGTTCGTTTTGAGAGGTTATGGCTCCCGTAACTCTAAACGAGCCAGAAGTTATGGTCGTCCGAATAATCGATATCCACAGGGTGCAACATCCACGGTGCAAGGTGCAAGATCCGTCCGAAATGGCGAAACAGTGTCGTACGACTTTTAGAAATGCGTGCATGGATTTGAAACGGAACATTACTATGGTGCACCACTCTCCAGCGATGGGAAGTCGAAGACGGGCCACGGTAATCCCGTTTTACCGTAAAAATCCACGTGCCGAAAAAACGAAGGGTAAAAAACTTACGAGACCCGATTGAGATTCGGGTTGTCCTTTTTGGGCATTAATCTATCCGTTGATGGCAGAAAGCTTTCAAAGCCGTAGAACTCATCGAGGCCTTCGTTTTGACAGGTTATGGCTCCCGTAACTCTAAATGAGCCAGAAGTTATGGCCGTCCGAATAATCGATATCTACAGGGTGCAACATCCACGGTGCAAGGTGCAACATCCGTCCGAAATGGCGAAACAGTGTCGTACGACTTTTAGAAATGCGTGCATGGATTTGAAACGGAACAGTACCATGGTGCACCACTCTCCAGCGATGGGAAGTCAAAGACGGGCCACGGCAATCCCGTTTTACCGTAAAAATCCACATGTCCAAAAAACGAAGGGTAAAAAACTTACGAGACCCGATTGAGATTCGGGTTGTCATTTTTGGGCATTAATCTATACGTTGACGGCAGAAAGCTGTCAAAGCCGTAGAACTAATCGAGGCCTTCATTTTGACAGGTTATGGCTCCCGTAACTCTAAACGAGCCAGAAGTTGTGGCCGTCCGAATAATCGTTATTTACAGGGTGCAACATCCACGGTGCAAGGTGCAACATTCGTCCGAAATGGCGAAACAGTGCCATACGACTTTTAGAAATGCGTGCATGGATTTGAAATGGAACAGTACCATGGTGCACCACTCTCCAGCGATGGGAAGTCGAAGACGGGCCACGGTAATCCCGTTTTACCGTAAAAATCCACGTGTTGAAAAAACGAAGGGTAAAAAACTTACGAGACCCGATTGAGATTCGGGTTCTCCTTTTTGGGCATTAATCTATCCGTTGATGGCAGAAAGCTGTCAAAGCCGTAGAACTCATCGAGGCCTTCGTTTTGACAGGTTGTGGCTCCCGTAACTCTAAACGAGCCAGAAGTTATGGCCGTCCGAATAATCGATATCTACAGGGTGCAACATCCACGGTGCAAGGTGCAACATCCGTCCGAAATGGCGAAACAGTGTCGTACGACTTTTAGAAATGCGTGCATGGATTTGAAACGGAACAGTAACATGGTGCACCACTCTCCAGCGATGGGAAGTCGAAGACGGGCAACGGTAATCCTGTTTTACCGTAAAAATCCATGTGTCGAAAAAACGAAGGGTAAAAAACTTACGAGACCCGATTGAGATTCGGGTTGTCATTTTTGGGCATTAATATATCCGTTGACGGCAGAACACTGTCAAAGCCGTAGAACTCATCGAGGCCTTCGTTTTGACAGGTTATGGCTCCCGTAACTCTAAACGAGCCAGAAGTTATGGCGCCCGAATAATCGATATCTACAGGGTGCAACATCCACGGTGCAAGGTGCAACATCCGTCCGAAATGGCGAAACAGTGCCGTACAACTTTTTGAAATGCGTGCATGGACTTGAAACGGAACAGTACCATGGTGCACCACTCTCCAGCGATGGGAAGTCGAAGACGGGCCACGGTAATCCCGTTTTACCGTAAAAATCCACGTGTCGAAAAAACGAAGGGTAAAAAACTTACGAGACCCGATTGAGATTCGTGTTGTTCTTTTTGGGCATTAATCTATCCATTGACGGCTGAAAGCTGTCAAAGCCGTAGAACTCATCGAGGCCTTCGTTTTGACAGGCTATGGCTCCCGTAACTCTAAACGAGCCAGAAGTTATGACCGTCCGAATAATCGATATCTACAGGGTGCAACATCCACGGTGCAAGGTGCAACATCCGTCCGAAATGGCGAAACAGTGCCGTACGACTTTTAGAAATGCGTGCATGGATTTGAAACGGAACAGCAACATGGTGCACCACTCTCCAGCGATGGGAAGTCGAAGGCGGGCCACGGTAATCCTGTTTTACCGTTAAAATCCACGTGTCGAAAAAACGAAGGGTAAAAAACTTACGAGACCCGATTGAGATTCGGGTTGTCCTTTTTGGGCATTAATCTATCCGTTGACGGTGTCAAAGCCGTAGAACTCATCGAGGCCTTCGTTTTGACAGGTTATGGCTCCCGTAACTCTAAACGAGCCAGAAGTTATGGCCGCCCGAATAATCGATATCTACAGGGGCAACATCCACGGTGCAAGGTGTAACATCCGTCCGAAATGGCGAAACAGTGCCGTACAACTTTTACAAATGCGTGCATGGATTTGAAACAGAACAGTACCATGGTGCACCACTCTCCAGCGATGGGAAGTCGAAGATGGGCCACGGTAATCCCGTTTTACTGTAAAAATCCACGTGTCGAAAAAACGAAGGGTAAAAAACTTACGAGACCCGATTGAGATTTGGGTTGTCCTTTTTGGGCATTAATCTATCCGTTGATGGCTGAAAGCTGTCAAAGCCGTAGACCTCATCGAGGCCTTCGTTTTCACAGGTTATGGCTCCCGTAACTCTAAACGAGCCAGAAGTTATGGTCGTCCGAATAATCGATATCTACAGGGTGCAACATCCACGGTGCAAGGTGCAACATTCGTCCGAAATGGCGAAACAGAGCCGTACGACTTTTAGAAATGTGTGCGTGGATTTAAAACGGAACAGTACCGTGGTGCACCACTCTCCAGCGATGGGAAGTCGTAGACGGGCCACGGTAATCCCGTTTTACCGTAAAAATCCACGTGTCGAAAAAACGAAGGGTAAAAAACTTACGAGACCCGATTGAGATTCGGGTTGTCCTTTTTGGGCATTAATCTATCCGTTGATGGCAGAAAGCTGTCATAGCCGTAGAACTCATCGAGGCCTTCATTTTGACAGCTTATGGCTCCCGTAACTCTAAACGAGCCAGAAGTTATGGCCGTCCGAATAATCGATATCTACCGGGTGCAACATCCACGGTGCAAGGTGCAACATCCGTCCGAAATGGCGAAACAGTGCCGTACGACTTTTAGAAATGCGTGCATGGATTTGAAACGGAACAGTACCATGGTGCACCACTCTCCAGCGATGGGAAGTCGAAGACGGGCAACGGTAATCCTGTTTTGCCGTAAAAATCCATGTGTCGAAAAAACGAAGGGTAAAAAACTTACGAGACCCGATTGAGATTCGGGTTGTCATTTTTGGGTATTAATCTATCCATTGATGGCAGAAAGCTATCAAAGCCGTAGAACTCATCGAGGCCTTCGTTTTGACAGGTTATGGCTCCCGTAACTCTAAACGAGCCAGAAGTTATGGCCGCCCAAATAATCGATATCTACAGGGTGCAACATCCACGGTGCAAGGTGCATCATCCGTCCGAAATGGCGAAACAGTGTCGTACGACTTTTAGAAATGCGTGCATGGATTTGAAACAGAACAGTACCATGGTGCACCACTCTCCAGCGATGGGAAGTCGAAGATGGGCCACGGTAATCCCGATTTACCGTAAAAATCCACATGTCGAAAAAACGAAGGGTAAAAAACTTACGAGACCCGATTGAGATTCGGGTTGTCCTTTTTGGGCATTAATCTATCCGTTGATGGCTGAAAGCTGTCATAGCCGTAGAACTCATCGAGGTTTTCGTTTCGACAGGTTATGGTTCCCGTAACTCTAAACGAGCCAGAAGTTATGGCCATCCGAATAATCGATATCCACAGTGTGCAACATCCACGGTGCAAGGTGCAACATCCGTCCGAAATGGCGAAACAGTGTCGTACGACTTTTAGAAATGCGTGCATGGATTTGAAACGGAACAGTACCATGGTGCACCACTCTCCAGCGATGGTAAGTCGAAGACGGGCCACGGTAATCCCATTTTACAGTAAAAATCCACGTGTCGAAAAAAACGAAGGGTAAAAAACTTACGAGACCCGATTGAGATTCGGGTTGTCCTTTTTGGGCATTAATCTGTCCGTTGACGGGAGAAAGCTGTCAAAGTCGTAGAACTCATCGAGTCCTTCGTTTTGAAAGATTATGGCCCCCGTAACTCTAAACGAGCCAGAAGTTGTGGCCGTCCGAATAATCGATATCTACATGGTGCAACATCCACGGTGCAAGGTGCAACATCCGTCCGAAATGGTGAAACAGTGCCGTACGACTTTTAGAAATGCGTGCAATGATTTGAAACGGAACAATACCATGGTGCACCACTCTCCAGCGATGGGAAGTCAAAGACGGGCCACGTTAATCCCGTTTTACCGTAAAAATTCACGTGTCCAAAAAACGAAGGGTAAAAAACTTACGAGACCCGATTGAGATTCGGGTTGTCCTTTTTGGGCATTAATCTATCCATTGACGGCAGAAAGCTGTCAAAGCCGTAGAACTCATCGAGGCTTTCGTTTTGACAGGTTATGGCTCCCGTAACTCTAAACGAGCCAGAAGTTATGGCCGTCCGAATAATCGATATCTACAGGGTGCAACATTCGTCCGAAATGGCGAAACAGTGCCGTACGACTTTTAGAAATGCGTGCATGGAATTGAAACGGAACAGCACCATGGTGCACCACTCTCCAGCGATGGAAAGTCGAAGGCGGGCCACGGTAATCCCGTTTTACAGTAAAAATCCACGTGTCGAAAAAACGAAGGGTAAAAGACTTACGAGACCCGATTGAGATTCGGGTTGTTCTTTTTGGGCATTAATCTATCCGTTGAGGGCAGAAAGCTGTCAAAGCCGTATAACTCATCGAGGCCTTCGTTTTGACAGGTTATGGCTCCCGTAACTCTAAACGAGCCAGAAGTTATGGCCGTCCGAATAATCGATATCTATAGGGTGCGGCATCCGCGGTGCAAGGTGCAACATCCGTCCGAAATGGCGAAACAGTGCCGTATGACTTTTAGAAATGCGTGCATGGATTTGAAACGGAACAGTACCATGGTGCACCACTCTCCAGCGATGGGAAGTCGAAGACGGGCCACGGTAATCACGTTTTACCGTAAAAATCCACGTGTCGAAAAAACGAAGGGTAAAAAACTTACGAGACCCGATTGAGATTCGGGTTGTCCTTTTTGGTCATTAATCAATCCGTTGACGGCAGAAAGCTGTCAAAGCCGTAGAACTCATCGAGGCCTTCGTTTTGACAGGTTATGGCTCCCGTAACTCTAAACAAGCCAGAAGTTATGGCCGTCCGAATAATCGATATCTACAGGGTGCAACATCCACGGTGCAAGGTGCAACATTCTTCCGAAATGGCGAAACAGTGCCGTACGACTTTCAGAAATGCGTGCATGGATGTGAAACGGAACAGTACCATGGTGTACCACTCTCCAGCGATGGGAAGTCGAAGACGGGCCACGGTAATCCCGTTTTATCGTAAAAATCCACGTGTCGAAAAAACGAAGGGTAAAAAACTTACGAGACCTGATTGAGATTCGGGTTGTCCTTTTTGGGCATTAATCTATCCGTTGACGGCAGAAAGCTGTCAAAGCCGTAGAACTCATCAAGGCCTTCGTTTTGAGACGTTATGGCTCCCGTAACTCTAAACGAGCCAGAAGTTATGGTCGTCCGAATAATCGATATCCACAGGGTGCAACATCCACGGTGCAAGGTGCAACATCCGTCCGAAATGGCGAAACAGTGTCGTACGACTTTTAGAAATGCGTGCATGGATTTGAAATGGAACAGTACCATGGTGCACCACTCTCAAGCGATGGGAAGTCGAAGACGGGCCACGGTAATCCCGTTTTACCGTAAAAATCCACGTGTCGAAAAAACAAAGGGTAAAAAACTTACGAGACCCGAATGAGATTCGGGTTGTCCTTTTTGGGCATTAATCTATCCGTTGACGGCAGAAAGCTTTCAAAACCGTAGAACTCATCGAGGCCTTCGTTTTGACAGGTTATGGCTCCCGTAACTCTAAACGAGCGAAAAGTTATGGCCGTCCGAATAATCGATATCTACAGGGTGCAACATCCACGGTGCAAGGTGCAACATCCGTCCGAAATGGCGAAACAGTGTCGTACGACTTTTAGAAATGCGTGCATGGATTTGAAATGGAAAAGTACCATGGTGCACCACTCTCCAGCGATGGGAAGTCAAAGACGGGCCACGGTAATCCCGTTTTACCGTAAAAATCTACGTGTCCAAAAAACGAAGGGTAAAAAACTTACGAGACCCGATTGAGATTCGGGTTGTCCTTTTTGGGCATTAATCTATCCGTTGACGGCAGAAAGCTGTCAAAGCCGTAGAACTCATCGAGGCCTTCATTTTGACAGGTTATGGCTCCCGTAACTCTAAACGAGCCAGAAGTTATGGTCGTCCGAATAATCGATATCTACAGGGTGCAACATCCACGGTGCAAGGTGCAACAATCGTCCGAAATGGCGAAACAGTGCCATAAGACTTTTAGAAATGCGTGCATGGATTTGAAATTGAACAGTACCATGGTGCACCACTCTCCAGCGATGGGAAGTCGAAGACGGGCCACGGTAATCCCGTTTTACCGTAAAAATCCACGTGTCGAAAAAATGAAGGGTAAAAAACTTACGAGATCCGATTGAGATTCGGGTTGTCCTTTTTGGGCAATAATCCATCCATTGACGGCAGAAAGCTGTCAAAGCCGTAGAACTCATCGACGCCTTCGTTTTGACAGGTTATGGCTCCCGTACCTCTAAACGAGCCAGAAGTTATGGCCGTCCGAATAATCGATATCTACAGGGTGCAACATCCACGGTGCAAGGTGCAACATCCGTCCGAAATGGCGAAACAGTGTCGTACGACTTTTAGAAATGCGTGCATGGATTTGAAATGGAACAGTACCATGGTGCACAACTCTCCAGCGATGGGAAGTCGAAGACGGGCCATGGTAATCCCGTTTTACCGTAAAAAGCCACGTGTCGAAAAAACGAAGGGTAAAAAACTTACGAGACCCGATTGAGATTCGGGTTGTCCTTTTTGGGCATTAATCTATCCGTTGACGGCAGAAAGCTGTCAAAGCCGTAGAACTCATCGAGGCCTTCGTTTTGACAGGTTATGGCTCCCGTAACTCTAAACGAGGCAGAAGTTATGGCCGTTCGAATAATCGATATCTACAGGGTGCAACATCCACGGTGCAAGGTGCAACATCCGTCCGAAATGGCGAAACAGTGCCGTACGACTTTTAGAAATGCGTGCATGGATTTGAAACGGAACAGTACCATGGTGCACCACTCTCCAGCGATGGGAAGTCGAAGACGGGCAACGGTAATCCTGTTTTACCGTAAGAATCCACGTGCCGAAAAAACGAAGGGTAAAAAACTTACGAGACCCGATTGAGATTCGGGTTGTCATTTTTGGGCATTAATATATCCATTGACGGCAGAACGCTGTCAAAGCCGTAGAACTCAACGAGGCATTCGTTTTGACAGGTTATGGCTTCCGTAACTCTAAACGAGCCAGAAGTTATGGCCGCCTGAATAATCGATATCTACAGGGTGCAACATCCACGGTGCAAGGTGCAACATCCGTCCGAAATGGCGAAACAGTGCCGTACGACTTTTAGAAATGCGTGCATGGATTTGAAACGGAACAGTACCATGGTGCACCACTCTCTAGCGATGGTAAGTCGAAGACGGGCCACGGTAATCCCGTTTTACCGTAAAAATCCACGTGTCGAAAAAACGAAGGGTAAAAAACTTACGAGACCCGATTGAGATTCGGTTTGTCCTTTTTGGGCATTAATCTATCCGTTGATGGCTGAAAGTTGTCAAAGCCGTAGAACTCATCGAGGCCTTCATTTTGACAGGCTATGGCTCCCGTAACTCTAAACGAGCCAGAAGTTATGACCGTCCGAATAATCGATATCTACAGGGTGCAAGATCCACGGTGCAAGGTGCAACATCCTTCCGAAATGGCGAAACAGTGCCGTACGACTTTTAGAAATGCGTGCAAGGATTTGAAACGGAACAGCAACATGGTGCACCACTCTCCAGCGATGGGAAGTCGAAGACGGGCCACGGTAATCCCGTTTTACCATAAAAATCCACGTGTCGATAAAACGAAGGGTAAAAAACTTACGAGACCCGATTGAGATTCGGGTTGTCCTTGTTGGGCATTAATCTATCCGTTGACGGTGTCAAAGCCGTAGAACTCATCGAGTCCTTCGTTTTGACAGGTTATGGCTCCCGTAACTCTAAACGAGCCAGAAGTTATGGCCGCCCGAATAATCGTTATCTACAGGGTGCAACATCCACGGTGCAAGGTGCAACATCCGTCCGAAATGGCGAAATAGTGCCGTACGACTTTTAGAAATGCGTGCATGGATTTGAAACGGAACAGTACCATGGTGCACCACTCTCCAGTGATGGGAAGTCGAAGACGGGCCACGGTAATCCCGTTTTACCGTAAAAATCCACGTGTCGAAAAAACGAAGGGCAAAAAACTTACGAGACCCGATTGAGATTCGGGTTGTTCTTTTTGGGCATTAATCTATCCGTTGAGGGCAGAAAGCTGTCAAAGCCGTATAACTCATCGAGGCCTTCGTTTTGACAGGTTATGGCTCCCGTAACTCTAAACGAGCCAGAAGTTATGGCCGTCCGAATAATCGATATCTATAGGGTGCGGCATCCGCGGTGCAAGGTGCAACATCCGTCCGAAATGGCGAAACAGTGCCGTATGACTTTTAGAAATGCGTGCATGGATTTGAAACGGAACAGTACCATGGTGCACCACTCTCCAGCGATGGGAAGTCGAAGACGGGCCACGGTAATCACGTTTTACCGTAAAAATCCACGTGTCGAAAAAACGAAGGGTAAAAAACTTACGAGACCCGATTGAGATTCGGGTTGTCCTTTTTGGTCATTAATCAATCCGTTGACGGCAGAAAGCTGTCAAAGCCGTAGAACTCATCGAGGCCTTCGTTTTGACAGGTTATGGCTCCCGTAACTCTAAACAAGCCAGAAGTTATGGCCGTCCGAATAATCGATATCTACAGGGTGCAACATCCACGGTGCAAGGTGCAACATTCGTCCGAAATGGCGAAACAGTGCCGTACGACTTTCAGAAATGCGTGCATGGATGTGAAACGGAACAGTACCATGGTGTACCACTCTCCAGCGATGGGAAGTCGAAGACGGGCCACGGTAATCCCGTTTTATCGTAAAAATCTACGTGTCGAAAAAACGAAGGGTAAAAAACTTACGAGACCTGATTGAGATTCGGGTTGTCCTTTTTGGGCATTAATCTATCCGTTGACGGCAGAAAGCTGTCAAAGCCGTAGAACTCATCAAGGCCTTCGTTTTGAGACGTTATGGCTCCCGTAACTCTAAACGAGCCAGAAGTTATGGTCGTCCGAATAATCGATATCCACAGGGTGCAACATCCACGGTGCAAGGTGCAACATCCGTCCGAAATGGCGAAACAGTGTCGTACGACTTTTAGAAATGCGTGCATGGATTTGAAATGGAACAGTACCATGGTGCACCACTCTCAAGCGATGGGAAGTCGAAGACGGGCCACGGTAATCCCGTTTTACCGTAAAAATCCACGTGTCGAAAAAACAAAGGGTAAAAAACTTACGAGACCCGAATGAGATTCGGGTTGTCCTTTTTGGGCATTAATCTATCCGTTGACGGCAGAAAGCTTTCAAAACCGTAGAACTCATCGAGGCCTTCGTTTTGACAGGTTATGGCTCCCGTAACTCTAAACGAGCGAAAAGTTATGGCCGTCCGAATAATCGATATCTACAGGGTGCAACATCCACGGTGCAAGGTGCAACATCCGTCCGAAATGGCGAAACAGTGTCGTACGACTTTTAGAAATGCGTGCATGGATTTGAAATGGAAAAGTACCATGGTGCACCACTCTCCAGCGATGGGAAGTCAAAGACGGGCCACGGTAATCCCGTTTTACCGTAAAAATCTACGTGTCCAAAAAACGAAGGGTAAAAAACTTACGAGACCCGATTGAGATTCGGGTTGTCCTTTTTGGGCATTAATCTATCCGTTGACGGCAGAAAGCTGTCAAAGCCGTAGAACTCATCGAGGCCTTCATTTTGACAGGTTATGGCTCCCGTAACTCTAAACGAGCCAGAAGTTATGGTCGTCCGAATAATCGATATCTACAGGGTGCAACATCCACGGTGCAAGGTGCAACAATCGTCCGAAATGGCGAAACTGTTTGCACAAAAAATGGACAAACACCTCCAAGTCGTATTATTTTAGTTGAGTATGTGTGATTTTCAATGATTTTAGTTGAGTATGTAAATATGAGAAAAGTAAGGGCTGAAATGTAAAAGACACGCAGATTTATAGTGGTTCGGCCAGAATGTGCCTACGTCCACTTTATATGTTATTATCTTTCTTCTTCCAGATTACAAGTACAATGCTTTGTATACAAGTGTATGAAAGTAGTTTGAAAGTTCCTTCCTTGCTTGAGCTCTCAAACTTGTCTGCCATTGTTGTACCCCTGCCCCTCTATTTATAGAATGAGGTAGGGGGCAGGGGTCATGGAAGTATATAGCTGCTAGTGGGCCCGGGCTGAAGCAATCTGGACTGGCAGTTGTCTGGTTCGGCGAGGTCTCATTCGGCATGGAGCTTGGACCGGTGGTAGGCTTGGACCGGTTGTGAGTGTGGAACGGTGGTCCGGTGCTTGTTTGGACCGGCTGTGGGGTTGGTCCGGTAGGTCATTTGGTCCGGTGGTTGCAATTGCTTTGGTTCGGTTATGGTTGGACCGGATGTGGGGATGACCGAATGGCCTTCGGTTCGGCATGAATTGGAGATGCCGAATGGACTCATGCCGAATGGACCTTCACACTTGGAGTGCCGAATGAGCTAATAGGCTTGTATAGCCGGATGAAAAGGTACTCCGGATGGACCATCACTGCCGAATGAGCTTGTTCCTTCGAATCGCCGAATGGACATAGGAGCTGATGGAATGGAGGTTGCAAACCCGGGTGAAACTGACACTTCTTGGTCTCGAGATCTTCTGGGTGAGAATTCGCCCAACATTTGCCCCCCAAAGTGGGGCGCGTGCTTGCACGTGTCGCGCTTTGTTTCCCGGTGATAGAAAGGCTTGTTTCGTAACGCCATGGGCTGGACGTTCGTATCCTGCTGATGTCCTGCAAAGGAATTTACAGTTTTAGTGTGGTTTCAAATAACGACCGTTCATGATCGAAATATTTGAGATGAAGTGAACTGTGTCGCTCGGGACGAGCAAGTGTGCCCCGAAGGGGCTTAGCATCGTCGATGCCAGGTTCACGTTAGAGTGGGTCCCTGGGTCGTTTGCCAAGGTGGCTTATCGCCAGCTCAGAGCATGCCTAGGGATCGTTCGCGACCCCGTACATGTGTAAGTAGCTTAGCCATTTCACAATTATCAAATATCCATTTGACCGATGGGCTTAAAAATGCGTGTCAAAGTGTAAATTCCCACGATGATAGGGTTAATGACCATTCAGAGCGTGCCTATGGACCATTCGAGGTCGCGTACACGTGTAAACGATTTAATCCACGTCGGTGAGGATTTTACGACTTATTCACCGTTATCATAATCTTATTTTATTAGTTATTCTGGAGTTCGGTACTTATCTGCGTGAGGCGCCGTGCGTGCCCCCTGTTTCTGGTTTCTGCTGGTAGAGACAGTTTTATTCGGTTGTTGGTTGGACCGGTACGCTGGTCCGGTATGTTGGTCCGGTAGGCCGAACCAGCTGGTTCGGCAATCCTGAGTTTGCCTATATATAGAGGCTACCCCCCTTAGTTTTCCCTTACCGAACCAAAGAGAGCCGAATCAATTTTTAGCCGAACCAAACTTCTGCCGAACCAAGCTTATACCGAATTAGGTATATATTCTTTTGCCGAATGGTTTTTTATCACCGAATGAATACGATTGCCGAATGCACACGAAGGGTTTTGTTTTACCGAATGATATGTATACCGGATGTGTTTTTTAGTGCCGAATGGACTTATGACCCCATTGCCGAATGAACTTAAGTCCCTAGTGCCGAATGAGCATAAGACCCTAGTGCCGAATGAACTTTGTATTCGGTCTTTGGGTGGAACTCTGGACTTATGTATGCTTGCTTGTATTCTTGTTCTAACATCATGTTTTTCACTTTTGTGTATGCAGATAAATGTCTCGCAAGGCGGAAACACGATCAGACAGACGGAAATCCAAGGATGGAGGAGAGTCTTCTTCTGTGCCCCCAGCCCAACCAGGATCCGGGCAACATCGACCTGTTCCGAGGTCATTGGTGGACGGACATGGTCCACAGGAACTTCTGGTCTCCCCTCCCGACTGCTTTCCTAGCTCCCTAAAGGAGGAGCAACTTGACGTTATATCCCGTTCCTTTGGGATAGACAGGGCTCTTATGCTGTTACCGGGGGAGGGGGTCATGCCATATGATCCCCCTGAGGGGTACTTCGCTTACAGCCGTTACCATTGTATGTGCGGGGCTATTCCTCCAGTCAACGCCTGGATATTAAGCTTCGTCACTTATCTGAAGGTGGCTCCATTCCAGCTCCAGCCCAACTCTTATGCCATTCTGGTTTGCTTGTATGCTATCTTCCAGAAGAGATACGGGCGTGCCCCCTCCAACCGGGAAATACGATATCTGTACAATCTGAGGGGGTACAGGAAGGGGTCCCCATATATTAGCTTGGAGTCAGCCGTTTCCTTCAAGCCGGTTTTGGATTTATACTCGAAGTATAGCAGGTTCAAGAGGGAATGGTTCTTTGTTAGGGATGACTCCGTCTCTATTCGCCGATTTACCTCCGGATGTAAGTCAAAACTCTACTCATAATTCCTGTCTTGGCTGTAATTCTCTCTCTTATGCGCTTTTATTTCTTGCTAGCGACAGGTGGTTTTGCGGTTGTGGAAGATGATCGCTTGGTTCAGATGGCAGCTGAAATTGAAGCTATTTCCGGGAGAGACAGATCGGCTGCTTATTTGATTAGGAATGCCAGGCTCTTGATGTATAATTTGATCCTCCCACATCAGTCCGTAGTCAAGCAGAGGGACACGGCAGAAGAGAAGGCTGCCCAGCCTAAAGGTGGGGTGACAGCGAAGGGTGGCAAGAGGAAGCCCTTTGCACAACGTCCAGTCGTAGGAGGCAAGAAGCTCAAGGAGTCCGATGGCCCTTCTCCAAGTACTTGCCCGGATGTCCCGGAGGAGGAAGGTGTAGAAGAGGAGGAAGGAGGTGAAGTTGGAGAAGGGTCGGAGGGTGGAGGAGATGACGATGGTCAGGGTGGTAGCGGTGTTGCTGCTCTAACCTCTGAGCAGGACCTCGAACTGGATGAGGCTCTCCGTCGGGCCTTCGGGGAGTCAGAGGGGGAGTCGGAAACAGAGAAGGAAACGGAGAAGGCAGAGGAAACCGGCAAAGCTGTGGTTAGCACTGACCCATCCTCTAAGGGTTCCTCAGCTAGGGTGACCCCGGCGATGCAAGGTGAACTTTTGTCTTCTGCCGATTCCATTTTCGATAGGGACTTAGAAATTTTTTACGGTTCACTTCCGTCCTGGAATGAGATCCAGGACTTATTGCAGTATCCCACTCCTCCGCCGGGTTTGTATAACAGATGTGTCTCCTCACTTTTCTTTCTTTTTAACTTAGCACATTTTTTGAATTGCGGATTATTGTATGTTCGTAACACTTGTTCTTTATTCCAGGGGCAGGCCAGGCGGGTAAAACGTCGGATGTTCGACACCGCCTTGAACAATTTAGGTCAAGGAGAGCTTCCGCGAAACCTTCTACTGATCGCACTGGGGACGTAGTCAAGTACCGCCCTCTTCTTGGGGTCATCGAAGAGGGCATTCAGAAAAGGAAGCGGAGCCGTTCCTTATTTGAGTCTTCTTCTTCTTCGCAGCTTCCTACTCTGTCTCCCCCTACTCAGCCTCCTCGTGATACTACGGAGGAGAGCACGGAGCCCTGCCCCCCTCCTCCTCCTTCCAAGAGTTCTACTGTCATTCATATAAGGCGTCCCGATGTGCCTCGCCCCGTGCCTCGTGACCCTTTTGCCGGCCATCCTGATTTAGACCCAAGTTTTCGGGACATTTCATTCGATGAGACCACGGGCGAGCACCTACTTCCCCGCAACCCCATGGTAAGAGTGCTGGACGAGGCCAAATCTTTAGATCTTGATTTACTTACTACCCGAGTAGTTACTATGGGGGACGAGGCCAAGGCTAATATTGATCGGGTGGCCGAAGAGACTAAGAAGTTAATGGAGCATCATGCTCGATTGGTCAAGGCCGGGGAGGAGATTGGGAGTGCTAACATTCGGTTAAGGCTAAAGGTTGCCGATCAGGCCAAGCAGCTTGCCGACCAAGCCATCCAGATCTCCCAGCATGAGGAAGCTTCCCAGCGTCTGAAAGAGACCATGGAGAAGGCAAGTAGGGCGGAGTTACGGAAAATGGAGGTCACCTGCAGGGAGCGGATTAACATGGCTATCACAACGGTGGATGAGGTTCGAAATGCGGGTCTCGAGCGGGTAGAGGAGTTGTCCGGGAGGCTCGAGGCTGCGGAGATGGCCCAGGCCGAGTTGAAGGAGGAGATGGAGGAGATGAGGAGGTCCCTCAAGTTGAAGGAGGAGGAAATGAGGAGGAAGTTCCAGGCTGACTGCTTAAGGTACCAATCAGAGAGGGATGCCGCCGTTACCAAGTTGCAAGCTTCCGAGGCCCGGGTGAGGGAGTTTGAGGAAAACGAGGGGATGATGGATGAGATGTTGCAGGATATGTACTTCCACACTTGGAAGGAGGGCGGCTTGTCTTGGATGGACGATTACCCTCGGGTCATGGCCAAGGTGTATCTCCAGGCTTTAGAGGAGGCCAGGGTGAATGCGGGTAAGGAAGGCGGAGAGGCTTTCAACTTGAGTGCGGTTACTGCTCAGTTCTCAAAGGAGGAGCAAGCGGCGGTGAAGGAGGGGATGCGGCTACTCGCTGCAGAGGAAGCGGGCGTGCAGTTGGATGATGAGGATCAAGCGGCGGATGCTGGTGAGTTATTCTTTTCCCTTTCTTTTCTTTTCGTGTTTTCATAACTTGATCGTTCGTTTAATGAATTCCTCTTCTGATCTGGACAGGTGGGACTTCAGATCCACATGCTGGGGGCTCCGATCCTGCGGCTAAGTAGGCTGGGGGAGTTGGTGATGGAGTGTGGATGCATCTGCCATCTTTTTGTTTCTTTTTTATCACTGTTCATGTTAGTCTTTGATATGCAACTGTAATAAAATTATTTGCAAAGAATAACTTCGTGTGATCTTATAATATAAGCTGATTTTGTCATGTTTAAATGTTGTTGCTATCTTTATGTGCTGTGTGAGAAGTATGATTATGTATATGCCTGTGATTTCACTTGTGTTTGATGTTAAGTTTTTGCTTGAAATATAATTTCACGTTTTGCAATGTCAGTGTATGAATAAGTTATAGTTACGCATTTATGTACAAGAGAAGAGAGTACCGCCCTTTATGTTTTATTCGCAGGCGGTAGCTTTGAGTGTCTTGTGTAACTGTTCACGGGTATAGCAGAGCGCCCTGCTACCCAGCACGCAGGCTTAGAGCCTCATGAGTGAATGCTTCCTATTTGGTTTCCTGTACTTTAGAGTTTGTTATACAGGATAGGAGAAAAATATTTAAATGAAATGGAAATATAGTAAAAGTAAAACTTCCAGTCACGGAAGGCCGTCGATGTGCTTAAGTTCGTGGCAAACGGGTTTTGTAGTCACTTTCCCTAGCTGTGGGTCTTGGAGACATTTGTCACCCATCTTACGCCTCCGCGGGGAGTTTTCTTTTTTACCACAGCCGCACTTAAGACACATCGGAGCCGAGATCGCGCACGGTAACTACCCGAACCGTTATGGTCCGTAATCGTGGGTATTATTCGATTTACCGTGGCCGGCTAGCGTGGGTGCCGTTGGCCGTGAACTACCCCTGGCTGGCCACACCTTATGTTGGGGCTTAAAGTAGGTTCACGGTTACCGACGAGCCGAACGCCGTAATGAGCTGCCATCGGCTATAGTCGGCCTTTATGATGACTTATAATCGGCTCATTACAGTTGGCTTTGAGGGCAGGCGCGCAATGAGTTAACCCGCAGCAGAGGGATGCTGGAGCAAAAGAGTCTCATTGGCGAGTGCATAGAATCGTAGCGTACCTGTTAGGCCTAGTCCAGATGAGGCCGCGGTGCATCTTGAGTGGAGATGCCATAGGATTTTGTTCAACAGAAAGGGATAAAGCTTAACAAGCAGCCAAGATATGAAGGCACAAGGTAACAAGAGATAAGATTTTTAAAGTGGTTCGGCACGATAATGCCTACGTCCATCGTGTTAATACGCTTCATATGGGCGGTACGTGTTAAGCAAAGTATCGACGGAGGTGTCGGATGTTCCAAGCCCTCTGGAACACCACTCCGTCCACTGTTGACAAAATATAAGCTCCGTTGTTGTGAAGATCTTGATGAATTTCATATGGTCCGTCTACTGGTGCTTTCATGGTTAGGTAGCATGACAGGCTCAGCTATATCCGACCCCTGCCTGGCACCTCCCCCGTTGGGTTTGGTTCCAAGTGTTTCCTCAGGTCGGAATTCGGGCTGAGTCCGGGCTCGGCTCCTACCATGACCATTTCTTTATTAACCTCTTCGAAGAAGAAAGGTCATTGTTGTCTCACAGATCCTCCAGATTGGGACTCGGTCCATGATTCGGTGTTGCGGGAGGATCCGCATGAGGATAAGATCTCCCTCTTGTAAGCTGCGATGCTTGATTTTGGAGTTGCATTGTGCTGCCACTTTTTGCTTGTGGGCTTCTGCTTTTAAGTGTTGCATCGTCTCTCCTCTCCTCAATCAGATCCAAAGACATGAGGAGGAGTTCTTCGTTTTCTTCTGGGTTGCAGTGGGTCCCATGGTGAGATGGCGCTACAGTTTCAACTGGGGGCATGGCCTCCAATCTGTATGCCAAAGAGAAAGGAGTATGCCCCGTTGATGTTCTATGAGAGGTGCGGCAGGCCCAGGGTGCCGTAGGAAGTTCGTCCACCCAAGCGCCTTTTGACTTTTCAAGCTTCTTCTTGGTTAGGGTTTTGAGAATTCTGTTGACAGCTTTGACTTGTCCGTTTGCCTGAGGATAAGCTACAGATGAGAAGCTTTTGTGAATTATGTGCTCTTGGCATCGGTTGGTAAACTCTTTGTTGTCAAACTGGAGTCCGTTGTTTGATATGATCTTGAGTGGGACTCCGTACCTGCATAGAATGTTTTTTGATCAAGAAGTTGATAATTTATGTAAGAAGTTGATAATTTATGCCAAAGATATTTTATTTTAAAGGGTCCGCTTCCACCCATTGGGTGAAATGATTAAAAACATCCTTCTAGCCATCCAGGACAAAGTTTAAAGCAAGGGAGGGGGGCAAGAGTCAAATCTCTGTCCTGGTTGATATAAACGCTTTCCTCCCTTCTTGCCCCCAGCGTTATCTCTAGAGTCATTTCTTCAAACGTCCTTTGTTGCAGCGGGAGTGTCGCCATGGGTAGTCTTAGCCTGTTGTCCTGACTGTCTTTTAGCGGTAGCGTTTTCAAGCCTCATATACTTCCCAGCTTCATGGAAGAAGTCAGGTAACGTAGCTGGTTTATCTTTTGTTAACCTCCTAGCAAACTTGGTATCCGGATGCACGCCACTACAAAGGGCCGTTAGGATAAGTTTCTCATTGGCATCTTGAACTGTTGCTGCTGTGGCGTTGAACCGTGTTAGATATTGTTGCAGCGTCTCTCCGGATTTCTGTTTGATATTGGATAGAGAATAAGCATCCTTGGGTTGTTCCACATGGATGAGGAACTGGCTAATAAACCTTTCTTTCAACATCTCCCATGAGCTGATGGATCCTCGGGGTAGATGGCAGAACCAGGAGGTAGCTAGATCTGCTAGGAATAGCGGAAAGCATTTACATAATACTCCTTCTGTTGCTCCACTCATGAGCATATGCTGGGTGTATCTCTGTAAGTGTACGATGGGGTCGGAAGTTCCTTTGTAAGGTTCCATGGTTGGCATTTTCCATTCCCGGGGGGCGATGGTAGTTTCGATATTTCGGGTAAAGGGGCTGGTTACCCTAGCGCCTATCCCCCGGTCCCTTTGCTCTCGTTGGACACACTCTCTGAATAATCGTGCCATTCGTTCGTCAGAACTTGGAGCGGACAAAAATGAGCTTAGTTCTTCCCTGCGGGATCTATCTCGTCCAGATGACCTGTAGGGATGGTACAATCTATCACTTCTTGCATTATCCAGTGGTTGTCTCTGGCTGCTCGGATGCATGCTAGGACCAGCTACAGTTGCCCCCTGCCTTGATCTTACCCGGTGGGGTTCTGCTTCGAGCATTTCCATGGGGCCAACTTCGGGCTGGGTTCCAGCTTGGCTCCGTTCAGCGGGGTTTCTATGATTCCTGTCGATAGTTTCTTCGAAGAAGGAATACCTTTGCTGTCTCCGAGATCCTCCAGATTGAGACTCATCCCATGATTCAGTGTTGCGGTTGGATTCTTCAGCATCCCTTAAGCGTGACATAAGTTGGTCCACTAAAGCTTCTTGTTGGGATGTGAAGCGGTTGGTTACTTCAGCCACAACTCTGTCTAGATCTGCCCTAGTTATTGGTTGTTCGGTGGCAGGAGCTATCAGATTTGCCTGGTATCCATCTGGTGCTGCTGTTGAAATTGGATGATCCTCTTGATCTGGGGCTACTGGATCCGGAAGACTGCTAGTTGCGATGTTCTTTCCTTTGTCAACATCCTTCCGTTGCTTGGAAGGCATGATTTCTAAGCGACGAACGTCGTTATGAGGAAGAAGGTTGAGTGGGAGAAGCTGAAGCTTCGAGTTCAATTCTCAGTGAAAGCACCAAAAATGTTTGCACAAAAAATGGACAAACACCTCCAAGTCGTATTATTTTAGTTGAGTATGTGTGATTTTCAATGATTTTAGTTGAGTATGTAAATATGAGAAAAGTAAGGGCTGAAATGTAAAAGACACGCAGATTTATAGTGGTTCGGCCAGAATGTGCCTACGTCCACTTTATATGTTATTATCTTTCTTCTTCCAGATTACAAGTACAATGCTTTGTATACAAGTGTATGAAAGTAGTTTGAAAGTTCCTTCCTTGCTTGAGCTCTCAAACTTGTCTGCCATTGTTGTACCCCTGCCCCTCTATTTATAGAATGAGGTAGGGGGCAGGGGTCATGGAAGTATATAGCTGCTAGTGGGCCCGGGCTGAAGCAATCTGGACTGGCAGTTGTCTGGTTCGGCGAGGTCTCATTCGGCATGGAGCTTGGACCGGTGGTAGGCTTGGACCGGTTGTGAGTGTGGAACGGTGGTCCGGTGCTTGTTTGGACCGGCTGTGGGGTTGGTCCGGTAGGTCATTTGGTCCGGTGGTTGCAATTGCTTTGGTTCGGTTATGGTTGGACCGGATGTGGGGATGACCGAATGGCCTTCGGTTCGGCATGAATTGGAGATGCCGAATGGACTCATGCCGAATGGACCTTCACACTTGGAGTGCCGAATGAGCTAATAGGCTTGTATAGCCGGATGAAAAGGTACTCCGGATGGACCATCACTGCCGAATGAGCTTGTTCCTTCGAATCGCCGAATGGACATAGGAGCTGATGGAATGGAGGTTGCAAACCCGGGTGAAACTGACACTTCTTGGTCTCGAGATCTTCTGGGTGAGAATTCGCCCAACAGAAACAGTGCCATAAGACTTTTAGAAATGCGTGCATGGATTTGAAATTGAACAGTACCATGGTGCACCACTCTCCAGCGATGGGAAGTCGAAGACGGGCCACGGTAATCCCGTTTTACCGTAAAAATCCACGTGTCGAAAAAATGAAGGGTAAAAAACTTACGAGATCCGATTGAGATTCGGGTTGTCCTTTTTGGGCAATAATCCATCCGTTGACGGCAGAAAGCTGTCAAAGCCGTAGAACTCATCGACGCCTTCGTTTTGACAGGTTATGGCTCCCGTACCTCTAAACGAGCCAGAAGTTATGGCCGTCCGAATAATCGATATCTACAGGGTGCAACATCCACGGTGCAAGGTGCAACATCCGTCCGAAATGGCGAAACAGTGTCGTACGACTTTTAGAAATGCGTGCATGGATTTGAAATGGAACAGTACCATGGTGCACAACTCTCCAGCGATGGGAAGTCGAAGACGGGCCACGGTAATCCCGTTTTACCGTAAAAATCCACGTGTCGAAAAAACGAAGGGTAAAAAACTTACGAGACCCGATTGAGATTCGGGTTGTCCTTTTTGGGCATTAATCTATCCGTTGACGGCAGAAAGCTGTCAAAGCCGTAGAACTCATCGAGGCCTTCGTTTTGACAGGTTATGGCTCCCGTAACTCTAAACGAGGCAGAAGTTATGGCCGTTCGAATAATCGATATCTACAGGGTGCAACATCCACGGTGCAAGGTGCAACATCCGTCCGAAATGGCGAAACAGTGCCGTACGACTTTTAGAAATGCGTGCATGGATTTGAAACGGAACAGTACCATGGTGCACCACTCTCCAGCGATGGGAAGTCGAAGACGGGCAACGGTAATCCTGTTTTACCGTAAGAATCCACGTGCCGAAAAAACGAAGGGTAAAAAACTTACGAGACCCGATTGAGATTCGGGTTGTCATTTTTGGGCATTAATATATCCATTGACGGCAGAACGCTGTCAAAGCCGTAGAACTCAACGAGGCATTCGTTTTGACAGGTTATGGCTTCCGTAACTCTAAACGAGCCAGAAGTTATGGCCGCCTGAATAATCGATATCTACAGGGTGCAACATCCACGGTGCAAGGTGCAACATCCGTCCGAAATGGCGAAACAGTGCCGTACGACTTTTAGAAATGCGTGCATGGATTTGAAACGGAACAGTACCATGGTGCACCACTCTCTAGCGATGGTAAGTCGAAGACGGGCCACGGTAATCCCGTTTTACCGTAAAAATCCACGTGTCGAAAAAACGAAGGGTAAAAAACTTACGAGACCCGATTGAGATTCGGTTTGTCCTTTTTGGGCATTAATCTATCCGTTGATGGCTGAAAGTTGTCAAAGCCGTAGAACTCATCGAGGCCTTCATTTTGACAGGCTATGGCTCCCGTAACTCTAAACGAGCCAGAAGTTATGACCGTCCGAATAATCGATATCTACAGGGTGCAAGATCCACGGTGCAAGGTGCAACATCCGTCCGAAATGGCGAAACAGTGCCGTACGACTTTTAGAAATGCGTGCAAGGATTTGAAACGGAACAGCAACATGGTGCACCACTCTCCAGCGATGGGAAGTCGAAGACGGGCCACGGTAATCCCGTTTTACCATAAAAATCCACGTGTCGATAAAACGAAGGGTAAAAAACTTACGAGACCCGATTGAGATTCGGGTTGTCCTTGTTGGGCATTAATCTATCCGTTGACGGTGTCAAAGCCGTAGAACTCATCGAGTCCTTCGTTTTGACAGGTTATGGCTCCCGTAACTCTAAACGAGCCAGAAGTTATGGCCGCCCGAATAATCGTTATCTACAGGGTGCAACATCCACGGTGCAAGGTGCAACATCCGTCCGAAATGGCGAAATAGTGCCGTACGACTTTTAGAAATGCGTGCATGGATTTGAAACGGAACAGTACCATGGTGCACCACTCTCCAGTGATGGGAAGTCGAAGACGGGCCACGGTAATCCCGTTTTACCGTAAAAATCCACGTGTCGAAAAAACGAAGGGCAAAAAACTTACGAGACCCGATTGAGATTTGGGTTGTCCTTTTTGGGCATTAATCTATCCGTTGACGGCTGAAAGCTGTCAAAGCCGTAAAACTCATCGAGGCCTTCGTTTTGACAGGTTATGGCTCCAATAACTCTAAACGAGCCAGAAGTTATGGCCGTCCGAATAATCGATATCTACAGGGTGCAACATCCACGGTGCAAGGTGCAACATTCGTCCGAAATGGCGAAACAGTGCCGTACGACTTTTAGAAATGCTTACATGGATTTGAAACGGAACAGTACCATGGTGCACCACTCTCCAGCGATGGGAAGTCGAAGACGGGCCACGGTAATCCCGTTTTACCGTAAAAATCCACGTGTCGAAAAAACGAAGGGTAAAAAACTTACGAGACCCGATTGAGATTCGGGTTGTCCTTTTTGGGCATTAATCTATCCGTTGACGTTGTCAAAGCCGTAGAACTCATCGAGGCCTTCGTTTTGACAGGTTATGGCTCCCGTAACTCTAAACGAGCCAGAAGTTATGGTCGCCCGAATAATCGATATCTACAGGGTGCAACATCCACGGTGCAAGGTGCAACATCCGTCCGAAATAGCGGAACAGTGCCGTACGACTTTTAGAAATGCGTGCATGGATTTGAAACGGAACAGTACCATGGCGCACCACTCTCCAGCGATGGGAAGTCAAAGACGGGCCACGGTAATCCCGTTTTACCGTAAAAATCCACGTGTCGAAAAAACGAAGGGTAAAAAACTTACGAGACCCGATTGAGATTTGGGTTGTCCTTTTTGGGCATTAATCTATCCGTTGACGGCTGAAAGCTGTCAAAGCCGTAGAACTCATCGAGGCCTTCGTTTTGACAGGTTATGGCTCCCGTAACTCTAAACGAGCCAGAAGTTATGGCCGTCCGAATAATCGATATCTACAGGGTGCAACATCCACGGTGCAAGGTGCAACATTCGTCCGAAATGGCGAAACAGTGCCGTACGACTTTTAGAAATGCTTGCATGGATTTGAAACGGAACAGTACCATGGTGCACCACTCTCCAGCGATGGGAAGTCGAAGACGGGCCACGGTAATCCCGTTTTACCCTAAAAATCCACGTGCCGAAAAAACGAAGGGTAAAAAACTTACGAGACCCGATTGAGATTCGGGTTGTCCTTTTTGGGCATTAATCTATCCGTTGATGGCAGAAAGCTGTCATAGCCGTAGAACTCATCAAGGCCTTCGTTTTGACAGGTTATGGCTCCCGTAACTCTAAACGAGCCAGAAGTTATGGCCGTCCGAATAATCGATATCTACAGGGTGCAACATCCACGGTGCAAGGTGCAACATCCGTCCGAAATGGCGAAACAGTGCCGTACGACTTTTAGAAATGCGTGCATGGATTTGAAATGGAACAGTACCATGGTGCTCCACTCTCCAGTGATGGGAAGTCGAAGACGGGCAACGGTAATCCCGTTTTGCCGTAAAAATCCACGTGTCGAAAAAACGAAGGGTAAAAAACTTACGAGACCCGATTGAGATTCGGGTTGTCATTTTTGGGCATTAATCTATCCGTTGATGGCAGAAAGCTGTCAAAGCCGTAGAACTCATCGAGGCCTTCGTTTTGACAGGTTATAGCTCCCGTAACTCTAAACGAGCCAGAAGTTATGGCCGCCCGAATAATCGATATCTACAGGGTGCAACATCCACGGTGCAAGGTGCAACATCCGTCCGAAATTGCGAAACAGTGCCGTACGACCTTTAGAAATGCGTGCATGGATTTGAAACGGAAAAGTACCATGGTGCACCACTCTCCAGCGATGGAAAGTCGAAGACGGGCCACGGTAATCCCGTTTTACTGTAAAAATCCACGTGTCGAAAAAACGAGGGGTAAAAAACTAACGAGACCCGATTGAGGTTCGGGTTGTCCTTTTTGGGCATTAATCTATCCGTTGACGGCTGAAAGCTGTCAAAGCCGTTGAACTCATCGAGGTCTTCGTTTTGACAGGTTATGGCTCCCGTAACTCTAAACGAGCCAGAAGTTATGGTCGTCCGAATAATCGATATCCACAGGGTGCAACATCCACGGTGCAAGGTGCAACTTGCATCCGAAAAGGCGAAACAGTGCCGTACGACTTTTAGAAATGCGTGCATGGATTTGAAACGGTACAGTACCATGGTGCACCACTCTCCAACGATAGGAAGTCGAAGACGGGCCACGGTAATCCAGTTTTACCGTAAAAATCCACGTGTCGAAAAAACGAAGGGTAAAAAACTTACGAGACCCGATTGAGATTCGGGTTGTCCTTTTTGGGCATTAATATATCCGTTGACGGCAGAAAGCTGTCGAAGCCGCAGAACTCATCGAGGCCTTCGTTTTGACAGGTTATGGCCCCCGTAACTCTAAACGATCTAGAAGTTATGGCCTTCCGAATAATCGTTATCTACAGGGTGCAACATCCACGGTGCAAGGTGCAACATCCGTCCGAAATGGCGAAACAGTGTCGTACGACCTTTAGAAATTCGTGCATGGATTTGAAACGGAACAGTACCATGGTGCACCACTCTCCAGTGATGGGAAGTCGAAGAGGGCCACGGTAATCCCGTTTTACCGTAAAAATCCACGTGTTGAAAAAACGAAGGGTAAAAAACTTACGAGACCCGATTGAGATTCCGGTTGTCCTTTTTGGGCATTAATCTATCCGTTGACGGCTTAAAGTAGTCAAAGCCGTAGAACTCATCGAGGCCTTCATTTTGACAGGTTATGGCTACCGTAACTCTAAACGAGCCAGAAGTTATGGTCATCCGAATAATCGATATCTACAGGGTGCAACATCCACGGTGCAAGGTGCAACATCCGTCCGAAATGGCGAAACAGTGCCGTATGACTTTTAGAAATGCGTGCATGGATTTGAAACGGAACAGTACCATGGTGCACCACTCTCCAGCGATGGGAAGTCGAAGACGGGCCACGGTAATTCCGCTTTACCGTAAAAATCCACGTGTCGAAAAAACGAAGGGTAAAAAACTTACGAGACCCGATTAAGAATCGGGTTGTCCATTTTGGGCATTAATCTATCCGTTTATGGAAGAAAGCTTCAAAGCCGTAGAACTCATCGAGGCCTTCGTTTTGACAGGTTATGGCTCCCGTAACTCTAAACGAGCCAGAAGTTATGGCCGTCCGAATAATCGATATCTACAGGGTGCAACATCCACGGTGCAAGGTGCAACATTCGTCCGAAATGGCGAAACAGTGCCGTACGACTTTTAGAAATGCTTATATGGATTTGAAACGGAACAGTACCATGGTGCACCACTCTCCAGCGATGGAAAGTCGAAGACGGGCCACGGTAATCCCGTTTTACCGTAAAAATTCACGTGTCGAAAAAACGAAGGGTAAAAAACTTACGAGACCCGATTGAGATTCGGGTTGTCCTTTTTGGGCATTAATCTATCTGTTGACGGTGTCAAAGCCGTAGAACTCATCGAGGCCTTCGTTTTGACAGGTTATGGCTCCCGTAACTCTAAACGAGCCAGAAGTTATGGTCGCCCGAATAATCGATATCTACGTGGTGCAACATCCACGGTGCAAGGTGCAACATCCGTCCGAAATAGCGGAACAGTGCCGTACGACTTTTAGAAATGCGTGCATGGATTTGAAACGGAACAGTACCATGGTGCACCACTCTCCAGCGATGGGAAGTCGAAGACGGGCCACGGTAATCCCGTTTTACCGTAAAAATCCACGTGTCGAAAAAACGAAGGGTAAAAAACTTACGAGACCCGATTGAGATTTGGGTTGTCCTTTTTGGGCATTAATCTATCCGTTGACGGCTTAAAGCTGTCAAAGCCGTAGAACTCATCGAGGCCTTCGTTTTGACAGGTTATGGCTCCCGTAACTCTAAACGAGCCAGAAGTTATGGCCGTCCGAATAATCGATATCTACAGGGTGCAACATCCACGGTGCAAGGTGCAACATTCGTCCGAAATGGGGAAACAGTGCCGTACGACTTTCAGAAATGCTTGCATGGATTTGAAACGGAACAGTACCATGGTGTACCACTCTCCAGGATGGAAAGTCGAAGACGGGCCACGGTAATCCCGTTTTACCCTAAAAATCCACGTGCCGAAAAAACGAAGGGTAAAAAACTTACGAGACCCGATTGAGATTCGGGTTGTCCTTTTTGGGCATTAATCTATCCGTTGATGGCAGAAAGCTGTCATAGCCGTAGAACTCATCAAGGCCTTCGTTTTGACAGGTTATGGCTCCCGTAACTCTAAACGAGCCAGAAGTTATGGTCGTCCGAATAATCGATATCTACAGGGTGCAACATCCACGGTGCAAGGTGCAACATCCGTCCGAAATGGCGAAACATTGCCGTATGACTTTTAGAAATGCGTGCATGGATTTGAAATGGAACAGTACCATGGTGCTCCACTCTCCAGCGATGGGAAGTCGAAGACGGGCAACGGTAATCCCGTTTTGCCGTAAAAATCCACGTGTCGAAAAAACGAAGGGTAAAAAACTTACGAGACCCGATTGAGATTCGGGTTGTCATTTTTGGGCATTAATCTATCCGTTGATGGCAGAAAGCTGTCAAAGCCGTAGAACTCATCGAGGCCTTCGTTTTGACAGGTTATAGCTCCCGTAACTCTAAACGAGCCAGAAGTTATGGCCGCCCGAATAATCGATATCTACAGGGTGCAACATCCACAGTGCAAGGTGCATCATCCGTCCGAAATGGCGAAACAGTGCCGTACGACTTTTAGAAATGCGTGCATGGATTTGAAATGGAACAGTACCATGGTGCACCACTCTCCAGCGATGGAAAGTCGAAGACGGGCCACGGTAATCCCGTTTTACCGTAAAAATCCACGTGTCGAAAAAACGAAGGGTAAAAAACTTACGAGACACGATTGAGATTCGGGTTGTCCTTTTTGGGCATTAATCTATCCGTTGACGGTGTCAAAGCCGTAGAACTTATCGAGGCCTTCGTTTTGACAGGTTATGGCTCCTGTAACTCTAAACGAGATAGAAGTTATGGCCTTCCGAATAATCGATATCGACAGGGTGCAACATCCATGGTGCAAGGTGCAACATCCGTCCGAAATAGCGAAACAGTGCCGTACGACTTTTAGAAATGAGTGCATTGATTTGAAACGGAACAGTACCATGGTGCACAACTCTCCAGCGATGGGAAGTCGAAGACGGGCCACGGTAATCCCGTTTTACCGTAAAAATCCTCGTGTCGAAAAAACGAAGGGTAAAAAACTTACGAGACCCGATTGAGATTCGGGTTGTCCTTTTTGGGCATTAACCTATCCGTTGACGGTTGAAAGCTGTCAAAGCCGTAGAACTCATCGAGGCCTTCGTTTTGACAGGTTATGGCTCCCGTAACTCTAAACGAGCCAGAAGTTATGGCCGTCCGAATAATCTATATCCATACGGTGCAACATCCACGGTGCAAGGTGCAACATCCGTCCGAAATTGCGAAACAGTGCCGTACGACCTTTAGAAATGCGTGCATGGATTTGAAACGGAAAAGTACCATGGTGCACCACTCTCCAGTGATGGAAAGTTGAAGACGGGCCACGGTAATCCCGTTTTACCATAAAAATCCACGTGTCGAAAAAACGAGGGGTAAAAATCTAACGAGACCCGATTGAGGTTCGGGTTGTCCTTTTTGGGCATTAATCTATCCGTTGACGGCTGAAAGCTGTCAAAGCCGTTGAACTCATCGAGGCCTTCGTTTTGACAGGTTATGGCTCCTGTAACTCTAAACGAGCCAGAAGTTATGGTCGTCCGAATAATCGATATCCACAGGGTGCAACATCCACGGTGCAAGGTGCAACATCCGTCCGAAAAGGCAAAACAGTGCCGTACGACTTTTAGAAATGCGTGCATGGATTTGAAACGGTACAGTACCATGGTGCACCACTCTCCAGCGATACGAAGTCGAAGACGGGCCACGGTAATCCCGTTTTACCGTAAAAATCCACGTGTTGAAAAAACGAAGGGTAAAAAACTTACGAGACCCGATTGAGATTCGGGTTGTCCTTTTTGGGCATTAATCTATCCGTTGACGGCTTAAAGCAGTAAAAGCTGTAGAACTCATCGAGGCCTTCGTTTTGACAGGTTATGGCTACCGTAACTCTAAACGAGCCAGAAGTTATGGTCATCCGAATAATCGATATCTACAGGGTGCAACATCCACGGTGCAAGGTGCAACATCCGTCCGAAATGGCGAAACAGTGTCGTATGACTTTTAGAAAAGCGTGCATGGATTTGAAACGGAACAGTACCATGGTGCACCACTCTCCAGCGATGGGAAGTCGAAGACGGGCCACGGTAATTCCGCTTTACCGTAAAAATCCACGTGTCGAAAAAACGAAGGGTAAAAAACTTACGACACCCGATTAAGAATCGGGTTGTCCTTTTTGGGCATTAATCTATCCGTTTATGGCAGAAAGCTTCAAAGCCGTAGAACTCATCGAGGCCTTCGTTTTGACAGGTTATGGCTCCCGTAACTCTAAACGAGCCAGAAGTTATGGCCGTCCGAATAATCGATATCTACAGGGTGCAACATCCACGGTGCAAGGTGCAACATCCGTCCGTAATGGCGAAACAGTGCCGTACGACTTTTAGAAATGCGTGCATGGATTTGAAATGGAACAGTACCATGGTGCACCACTCTCCAGCGATGGGAAGTCGAAGACGGGCCACGGTAATTCCGTTTTACCGTAAAAATCCACTTGTCGAAAAAACGAAGGGTAGAAAACTTACGAGACCCGATTGAGATTCGGGTTGTCCTTTTTGGGCATTAATCTATCCGTTGACGACAGAAAGCTGTCAAAGCCGTAGAACTCATCGAGGCCTTCGTTTTGACAGGTTATGGCTCCCGTAACTCTAAACGAGCCAGAAGTTATGGCCGTCCGAATAATCGATACCTACAGGGTGCAACATCCACGGTGCAAGGTGCAACATCCGTCCGAAATGGAGAAACAGTGCCGTACGACTTTTAGAAATGCGTGCATGGATTTGAAACGGAACAGTACCATGGTGCACCACTCTCCAGCGATGGGAAGTCGAAGACGGGCCACGGTAATCCCGTTTACCGTAAAAATCCACGTGTCGCAAAAACGAAGGGTAAAAAACTTACGAGACCCGATTGAGAATCGGGATGTCCTTTTTGGGCATTAATCTATCCGTTGATGGCAGAAAGCTGTCAAAGCCGTAGAACTCATCGAGGCCTTCGTTTTGACAGGTTATGGCTCCCGTAACTCTAAACAAGCCAGAAGTTATGGTCGTCCGAATAATCGATATCTACAGGGTGCAACATCCACGGTGCAAGGTGCAACATCCGTCCGAAATGGCGAAACAGTGCCGTACGACTTTTAGAAATGCGTGCATGGATTTGAAACAGAACAGTACCATGGTGCACCACTCTCCAGCGATGGGAAGTCGAAGACGGGCCACGGTAATCCCGTTTTACCGTAAAAATCCACGTGTTGAAAAAACGAAGGGTAAAAAACTTACGAGACCCGATTGAGATTCGGGTTGTCCTTTTTGGGCATTAATCTATCCGTTGACGGCTTAAAGCAGTCAAAGCCGTAGAACTCATCGAGGCCTTCGTTTTGACAGGTTATGGCTACCGTAACTCTAAACGAGCCAGAAGTTATGGTCATCCGAATAATCGATATCTACAGGGTGCAACATCCACGGTGCAAGGTGCAACATCCGTCCGAAATGGCGAAACAGTGCCGTATGACTTTTAGAAAAGCGTGCATGGATTTGAAACGGAACAGTACCATGGTGCACCACTCTCCAGCGATGGGAAGTCGAAGACGGGCCACGGTAATTCCGCTTTACCGTAAAAATCCACGTGTCGAAAAAACGAAGGGTAAAAAACTTACGAGACCCGATTAAGAATCGGGTTGTCCTTTTTAGGCATTAATCTATCCGTTTATGGCAGAAAGCTTCAAAGCCGTAGAACTCATCGAGGCCTTCGTTTTGACAGGTTATGGCTCCCGTAACTCTAAACGAGCCAGAAGTTATGGCCGTCCGAATAATCGATATCTACAGGGTGCAACATCCACGGTGCAAGGTGCAACATCCGTCCGTAATGGCGAAACAGTGCCGTACGACTTTTAGAAATGCGTGCATGGATTTGAAATGGAACAGTACCATGGTGCACCACTCTCCAGCGATGGGAAGTCGAAGACGGGCCACGGTAATTCCGTTTTACCGTAAAAATCCACGTGTCGAAAAAACGAAGGGTAGAAAACTTACGAGACCCGATTGAGATTCGGGTTGTCCTTTTTGGGCATTAATCTTTCCGTTGACGACAGAAAGCTGTCAAAGCCGTAGAACTCATCGAGGCCTTCGTTTTGACAGGTTATGGCTCCCGTAACTCTAAACGAGCCAGAAGTTATGGCCGTCCGAATAATCGATACCTACAAGGTGCAACATCCACGGTGCAAGGTGCAACATCCGTCCGAAATGGAGAAACAGTGCCGTACGACTTTTAGAAATGCGTGCATGGATTTGAAACGGAACAGTACCATGGTGCACCACTCTCCAGCGATGGGAAGTCGAAGACGGGCCACGGTAATCCCGTTTACCGTAAAAATCCACGTGTCGCAAAAACGAAGGGTAAAAAACTTACGAGACCCGATTGAGAATCGGGATGTCCTTTTTGGGCATTAATCTATCCGTTGATGGCAGAAAGCTGTCAAAGCCGTAGAACTCATCGAGGCCTTCGTTTTGACAGGTTATGGCTCCCGTAACTCTAAACGAGCCAGAAGTTATGGTCGTCCGAATAATCGATATCTATAGGGTGCGACATCCACGGTGCAAGGTGCAACATCCGTCCGAAATGGAGAAACAGTGCCGTACGACTTTCAAAAATGCGTGCATGGATTTGAAATGGAACAGTACCATGGTGCACCACTCTCCAGCGATGGGAAGTCGAAGACGGGCCACGGTAATCCCGTTTTACCGTCAAAATCCACGTGTCGAAAAAACGAAGGGTAAAAAACTTACGAGACCCGATTGAGATTCGGGTTGTCCTTTTTGGGCATTAATCTATCCGTTGACGGCTTAAAGCAGTCAAAGCCGTAGAACTCATCGAGGCCTTCGTTTTGACAGGTTGTGGGTCCCGTAACTCTAAACGAGCCAGAAGTTATGGCCGTCCGAATAATCGATATCTACAGGGTGCAACATCCACGGTGCAAGGTGCAACATCCGTCCGAAATAGCGGAACAGTGCCGTACGACTTTTAGAAATGCGTGCATGGATTTGAAACGGAACAGTACCATGGTGCACCACTCTCCAGCGTTGGGAAGTCGAAGACGGGCCACGGTAATCCCGTTTTACCGTAAAAATACACGTGTCGAAAAAACGAAGGGTAAAAAACTTACGAGACCCGATTGAGATTCGGGTCGTCCTTTTTGGGCATTAATCTATCCGTTGACGGCTTAAAGCGGTCAAAGCCGTAGAACTCAACGAGGCCTTCGTTTTGACAGGTTATGGCTCCCGTAACTCTGAACGAGCCAGAAGTTATGGGCGTCCGAATAATCGATATCTACCGGGTGCAACATCCACGGTGCAAGGTGCAACATCCATCCGAAATGGCAAAACAGTGACGTACAACTTTTAGAAATGCGTACATGGGTTTGAAACGGAACAGTACCATGGTGCACCACTCTCCAGCGATGGTAAGTCGAAGACGGGCCACGGTAATCCCGTTTTACCGTAAAAATCCACGTGTCGAAAAAACGAAGGGTAAAAAACTTACGAGCCCCGATTGAGATTCGGGTTGTCCTTTTTGGGCATTAATATATCCGTTGATGGAAGAAAGCTGTCAAAGCCGTAGAACTCATCGAGGCCTTCGTTTGGATAGGTTATGGCTTCCGTAACTCTAAACGAGCCAGAAGTTATGGCCGTCCAAATAATCGATATCCACAGGGTGCAACATCCACGGTGCAAGGTGCAACATCCGTCCGAAATGGTGAAACAGTGTCGTACGACTTTTAGAAATGCGTGCATGGATTTGAAACGGAACAGTACCATGGTGCACCACTCTCCAGCGATGGGAAGTCGAAGACGGGCCATGGTAATCCCGTTTTACCGTAAAAATCCACGTGTCGAAAAAAAGAAGGGTAAAAAACATACGAGACCCGATTGAGATTCGGGTTGTCCTTTTTGGGCATTGATCTATCTGTTGACGGCAGAAAGCTTTCAAAGCCGTAGAACTCATCGAGGCCTTAGTTTTGACAGGTTATGGCTCCCGTAACTCTAAACGAGCCAGAAGTTATGGCCGTCCGAATAATCGATATCTACAGGGTGCAACATCCACGGTGCAAGGTGCAACATACGTCCGAAATGGCGAAACAGTGTCGTACGACTTTTAGAAATGCGTGAAGGATTTGAAACGGAATAGTACCACGGTGCACCACTCTCCAGCGATGGGAAGTCGAAGACGGGCCACGGTAATCCCGTTTTACCGTAAAAAACCACATGTCGAAAAAACGAAGGGTTAAAAACTTACGAGACGCGATTGAGATTCGGGTTGTCCTTTTTGGGCATGAATCTATCTGTTGACGGCTTAAAGCAGTCAAAGCCGTATAACTCATCGAGGCCTTCGTTTTGACAGGTTATGGCTCCCGTAACTCTAAACGAGCCAGAAGTTATGCCCATCCGAATAATCGATATCTACAGGGTGCAACATCCACGGTGCAAGGTGCAACATCCGTCCGAAATGGCGAAACAGTGCCGTATGACTTTTAGAAATGCGTGCATGGATTTGAAACGGAACAGTACCATGGTGCACTACTCTCCAGCGATGGGAAGTCGAAGACGGTCCACGGTAATTCCGCTTTACCGTAAAAATCCACGCGTCGAAAAAACTAAGGGTAAAAAACTTACGAGACCCGATTGAGAATCGGGTTGTCCTTTTTGGGCATTAATCTATCCGTTGATGGCAGAAAGCTATCAAAGCCGTAGAACTCATCGAGGCCTTCGTTTTGACAGGTTATGGCTCCCGTAACTCTAAACGAGCCAGAAGTTATGGCCGTCCGAATAATCGATATCTACAGGGTGCAACATCAACGGTGCAAGGTGCAACATCCGTCCGAAATAGCAAAACAGTGACGTACGACTTTTAGAAATGCGTGCATGGGTTTGAAACGGAACAGTACCATGGTGCACCACTCTCCAGCGATGGGAAGTCGAAGACGGGCCACGGTAATCCCGTTTAACCGTAAAAATCCACGTGTCGAAAAAACGAAGGGTAAAAAACTTACGAGCCCCGATTGAGATTCGGGCTGTCCTTTTTGGGCATTAATATATCCGTTGATGGCAGAAAGCTGTCAAAGCCGTAGAACTCATCGAGGCCTTCGTTTTGACAGGTTATGGCTTCCGTAACTCTAAACGAGCCAGAAGTTATGGCCGTCCAAATAATCGATATCTACAGGGTGCAACATCCACGGTGCAAGGTGCAACATCCGTCCGAAATGGCGAAACAGTGTCGTACGACTTTTAGAAATGCGTGCATGGATTTGAAACAGAACAGTACCATGGTGCACCACTCTCCAGCGATGGGAAGTCGAAGACGGGCCACGGTAATCCCGTTTTACCGTAAAAATCCACGTGTCGAAAAAACGAAGGGTAAAAAACTTACGAGACCTGATTGAGATTCGGGTTGTCCTTTTTGGGCATTAATCTATCCGTTGACGGCAGAAAGCTATAAAAGCCGTAGAACTCATCGAGGCCTTCGTTTTGACAGGTTATGGCTCCCGTAACTCTAAACGAGCCAGAAGTTATGGCCGTCCGAATAATCGATATCTACAGGGTGCAACATCCATGGTGCAAGGTGCAACATCCGTCTGAAATGGCGAAACAGTGTCGTACGACTTTTAGAAAAGCGTGCATGGATTTGAAACGTAACAGTACCATGGTGCACCACTCTCCAGCGATGGGAAGTCGAAGACGGGCCACGGTAATCCCGTTTTACCGTAAAAATCCACGTGTCGAAAAAACAAAGGGTTAAAAACTTACGAGACCCGATTGAGATTCGGGTTGTCCTTTTTGGGCATTAATCTATCCGTTGACGGCTGTAAGCTGTCAAAGCCGTAGACCTCATCGAGGCCTTCATTTTGACAGGTTATGGCTCCCGTAACTCTGAACGAGCCAGAAGTTATGGGCGACCGAATAATCGATATCTACCGGGTGCAACATCCACGGTGCAAGGTGCAACATCCATCCGAAATGGCGAAATAGTGCCGTACGACTTTTAGAAATGCGTGCATGGATTTGAAACAGAACAGTACCATGGTGCACCACTCTCCAGCGAGGGGAAGTCGAAGACGGGCCACGGTAATCCCGTTTTACCGTAAAAATACACGTGTCGAAAAAACGAAGGGTTAAAAACTTAGGAGACCCTATTGAGATTCTGGTTGTCCTTTTTGGGCATTAATCTATCCGTTGACGGCAGAAAGCTGTCAAAGCCGTAGAACTCATCGAGGCCTTCGTTTTGACAGGTTATGGCTCCCGTAACTCTAAACGAGCCAGAACTTATGGGCGTCCGAATAATCGATATCTACAGGGTGCAACATCCACGGTGCAAGGTGCAACATCCGTCCGAAATGGCGAAACAGTGCCGTACGACTTTTAGAAATGCGTGCACGGATTAGAAATGGAACAGTACCATGGTGCACCACTCTCCAGCGATGGGAAGTCGAAGACGGGCCACGGTAATCCCGTTTTACCGCAAAAATCCACGTGTCGAAAAAACGAAGGGTAAAAAACATACGAGACCCGATTGAGATTCGGGTTGTCCTTTTTGGGAATTAATCTATCCGTTGACGGTAGAAAGCTGTCAGAGCCGTAGAACTCATCGAGGCCTTCGTTTTGACAGGTTATGTCTCCCGTAACACTAAACGGGCCAGAAGTTATGGCCGTCCGAATAATCGATATCTACAGGGTGCAACATCCACGGTGCAAGGTGCAACATCCGTCCGAAATGGCGAAACAGTGCCGTACGACTTTTGGAAATGCGTGCATGGATTTGAAACGGAATAGTACCATGGTTCACCACTCTCCAGCGATGGGAAGTCGAAGACGGGACATGGTAATCCCGTTTTACCGTAAAAATCCACGTGTCGAAAAAACGAAGGGTAAAAAACTTACGAGACCCGATTGAGATTCGGGTTGTCCTTTTTGGGCATTAATCTATCCGTTGACGACAGAAAGCGGTCAAAGCCGTAGAACTCATCGAGGCCTTCGTTTTGACAGGTTATGGCTCCCGTAACTCTATACGAGCCAGAAGTTATGGCCGTCCGAATAATCGATATCTACAGGGTGCAACATCCACGGTGCAAGGTGCAACATCCGTCCGAAATGGCGAAACAGTGCCGTTCGACTTTTAGAAATGCGTGCATGGATTTGAAACGGAACAGTACCATGGTGCACCACTCTCCAGCGATGGGAAGTCGAAGACGGGCAATGGTAATCCCGTTTTACCGTAAAAATCCACGTGTCAAAAAAACGAAGGGTAAAAAACTTACGAGACCCGATTGAGATTCGGGTTGTCCTTTTTGGGCATTAATCTATCCGTTGACGGCAGAAAGCTGTCAAAGCCGTAGAACTCATCGAGGCCTTCGTTTTGATAGGTTATGGCTCCCGTAACTCTAAACGGGCCAGAAGTTATGGCCGCCCGAATAATCGATATCTACAGGGTGCAACATCCACGGTGCAAGGTGCAACATCCGTCCGAAATGGCGAAACAGTGCCGTACGACTTTTAGAAATGCGTGCACGGATTTGAAACGGAATAGTACCATGGTGCACCACTCTCAAGCGATGGGAAGTCGTAGACGGGCCACGACAATCCCGTTTTATCGTAAAAATCCACGTGTCGAAAAACGAATGGTAAAAAACTTACGATACCCGATTGAGATTAGGGTTGTCCTTTTTGGGCATTAATCTATCCGTTAACGGCTGAAAGCTGTCAAAGCCATAGAACTCATCGAGGCCTTCGTTTTGACAGGTTATGGCTCCCGTAACTCTAAACGAGCCAGAAGTTATGGCCGTCCGAATAATCGATATCTACAGAGTGCAACATCCACGGTGCAAGGTGCAACATCCGTCGGAAATGGCGAAACAGTGCCGTACGACTCTTAGAAATGCGTGCATGGATTTGAAACGGAACAGTACCATGGTGCACCAATCTCCAGCGATGGGAAGTCGAAGACGGGCCACGGTAATCCCGTTTTACCGTAAAAATCCACGTGTCGAAAAAACGAAGGGTAAAAAACATACGAGACCCGATTGAGATTCGGGTAGTCCTTTTTGGGCATTAATCTATCCGTTGACGACAGAAAGCTGTTAAAGCCGTAGAACTCATCGAGGCCTTCTTTTTGACAGGTTATGGCTCCCGTAACACTAAACGGGCCAGAAGTTATGGCCGTCCGAATAATCGATATCTACAGGGTGCAACATCCACGGTGCAAGGTGCAACATCCGTCCGAAATGGCGAAACAGTGCCGTACGACTTTTGGAAATGCGTGCATGGATTTGAAACGGAATAGTACCATGGTTCACCACTCTCCAGCGATGGGAAGTCGAAGACGGGACATGGTAATCCCGTTTTACCGTAAAAATCCACGTGTCGAAAAAACGAAGGGTAAAAAACTTACGAGACCCGATTGAGATTCGGGTTGTCCTTTTTGGGCATTAATCTATCCGTTGACGACAGAAAGCGGTCAAAGCCGTAGAACTCATCGAGGCCTTCGTTTTGACAGGTTATGGCTCCCGTAACTCTATACGAGCCAGAAGTTATGGCCGTCCGAATAATCGATATCTACAGGGTGCAACATCCACGGTGCAAGGTGCAACATCCGTCCGAAATGGCGAAACAGTGCCGTTCGACTTTTAGAAATGCGTGCATGGATTTGAAACGGAACAGTACCATGGTGCACCACTCTCCAGCGATGGGAAGTCGAAGACGGGCAATGGTAATCCCGTTTTACCGTAAAAATCCACGTGTCAAAAAAACGAAGGCTAAAAAACTTACGAGACCCGATTGAGATTCGGGTTGTCCTTTTTGGGCATTAATCTATCCGTTGACGGCAGAAAGCTGTCAAAGCCGTAGAACTCATCGAGGCCTTCGTTTTGATAGGTTATGGCTCCCGTAACTCTAAACGGGCCAGAAGTTATGGCCGCCCGAATAATCGATATCTACAGGGTGCAACATCCACGGTGCAAGGTGCAACATCCGTCCGAAATGGCGAAACAGTGCCGTACGACTTTTAGAAATGCGTGCATGGATTTGAAACGGAATAGTACCATGGTGCACCACTCTCAAGCGATGGGAAGTCGTAGACGGGCCACGACAATCCCGTTTTATCGTAAAAATCCACGTGTCGAAAAACGAATGGTAAAAAACTTACGATACCCGATTGAGATTAGGGTTGTCCTTTTTGGGCATTAATCTATCCGTTAACGGCTGAAAGCTGTCAAAGCCATAGAACTCATCGAGGCCTTCGTTTTGACAGGTTATGGCTCCCGTAACTCTAAACGAGCCAGAAGTTATGGCCGTCCGAATAATCGATATCTACAGAGTGCAACATCCACGGTGCAAGGTGCAACATCCGTCGGAAATGGCGAAACAGTGCCGTACGACTCTTAGAAATGCGTGCATGGATTTGAAACGGAACAGTACCATGGTGCACCAATCTCCAGCGATGGGAAGTCGAAGACGGGCCACGGTAATCCCGTTTTACCGTAAAAATCCACGTGTCGAAAAAACGAAGGGTAAAAAACATACGAGACCCGATTGAGATTCGGGTAGTCCTTTTTGGGCATTAATCTATCCGTTGACGACAGAAAGCTGTTAAAGCCGTAGAACTCATCGAGGCCTTCTTTTTGACAGGTTATGGTTCCCGTAACTCTAAACGAGCCAGAAGTTATGGCTGTCCGAATAATCGATATCTACAGGGTGCAACATCCACGGTGCAAGGTGCAACATCCGTCCGAAATGGCGAAACAGTGCCGTACGACTTTTAGAAATGCGTGCATGGATTTGAAACGGAACAGTACCATGGTGCACCACTCTCCAGCGATGGGAAGTCGAAGACGGGCCACGGTAATCCCGTTTTACCGTAAAAATCCACGCGTCGAAAAAACTAAGGGTAAAAAACTTACGAGACCCGATTGAGAATCGGGTTGTCCTTTTTGGGCATTAATCTATCCGTTGATGGCAGAAAGCTATCAAAGCCGTAGAACTCATCGAGGCCTTCGTTTTGACAGGTTATGGCTCCCGTAACTCTAAACGAGCCAGAAGTTATGGCCGTCCGAATAATCGATATCTACAGGGTGCAACATCAACGGTGCAAGGTGCAACATCCGTCCGAAATAGCAAAACAGTGACGTACGACTTTTAGAAATGCGTGCATGGGTTTGAAACGGAACAGTACCATGGTGCACCACTCTCCAGCGATGGGAAGTCGAAGACGGGCCACGGTAATCCCGTTTAACCGTAAAAATCCACGTGTCGAAAAAACGAAGGGTAAAAAACTTACGAGCCCCGATTGAGATTCGGGCTGTCCTTTTTGGGCATTAATATATCCGTTGATGGCAGAAAGCTGTCAAAGCCGTAGAACTCATCGAGGCCTTCGTTTTGACAGGTTATGGCTTCCGTAACTCTAAACGAGCCAGAAGTTATGGCCGTCCAAATAATCGATATCTACAGGGTGCAACATCCACGGTGCAAGGTGCAACATCCGTCCGAAATGGCGAAACAGTGTCGTACGACTTTTAGAAATGCGTGCATGGATTTGAAACAGAACAGTACCATGGTGCACCACTCTCCAGCGATGGGAAGTCGAAGACGGGCCACGGTAATCCCGTTTTACCGTAAAAATCCACGTGTCGAAAAAACGAAGGGTAAAAAACTTACGAGACCTGATTGAGATTCGGGTTGTCCTTTTTGGGCATTAATCTATCCGTTGACGGCAGAAAGCTATAAAAGCCGTAGAACTCATCGAGGCCTTCGTTTTGACAGGTTATGGCTCCCGTAACTCTAAACGAGCCAGAAGTTATGGCCGTCCGAATAATCGATATCTACAGGGTGCAACATCCATGGTGCAAGGTGCAACATCCGTCTGAAATGGCGAAACAGTGTCGTACGACTTTTAGAAAAGCGTGCATGGATTTGAAACGGAACAGTACCATGGTGCACCACTCTCCAGCGATGGGAAGTCGAAGACGGGCCACGGTAATCCCGTTTTACCGTAAAAATCCACGTGTCGAAAAAACAAAGGGTTAAAAACTTACGAGACCCGATTGAGATTCGGGTTGTCCTTTTTGGGCATTAATCTATCCGTTGACGGCTGTAAGCTGTCAAAGCCGTAGACCTCATCGAGGCCTTCATTTTTACAGGTTATGGCTCCCGTAACTCTGAACGAGCCAGAAGTTATGGGCGTCCGAATAATCGATATCTACCGGGTGCAACATCCACGGTGCAAGGTGCAACATCCATCCGAAATGGCGAAATAGTGCCGTACGACTTTTAGAAATGCGTGCATGGATTTGAAACAGAACAGTACCATGGTGCACCACTCTCCAGCGAGGGGAAGTCGAAGACGGGCCACGGTAATCCCGTTTTACCGTAAAAATACACTTGTCGAAAAAACGAAGGGTTAAAAACTTAGGAGACCCTATTGAGATTCTGGTTGTCCTTTTTGGGCATTAATCTATCCGTTGACGGCAGAAAGCTGTCAAAGCCGTAGAACTCATCGAGGCCTTCGTTTTGACAGGTTATGGCTCCCGTAACTCTAAACGAGCCAGAACTTATGGGCGTCCGAATAATCGATATCTACAGGGTGCAACATCCACGGTGCAAGGTGCAACATCCGTCCGAAATGGCGAAACAGTGCCGTACGACTTTTAGAAATGCGTGCACGGATTAGAAATGGAACAGTACCATGGTGCACCACTCTCCAGCGATGGGAAGTCGAAGACGGGCCACGGTAATCCCGTTTTACCGCAAAAATCCACGTGTCGAAAAAACGAAGGGTAAAAAACATACGAGACCCGATTGAGATTCGGGTTGTCCTTTTTGGGAATTAATCTATCCGTTGACGGTAGAAAGCTGTCAGAGCCGTAGAACTCATCGAGGCCTTCGTTTTGACAGGTTATGTCTCCCGTAACACTAAACGGGCCAGAAGTTATGGCCGTCCGAATAATCGATATCTACAGGGTGCAACATCCACGGTGCAAGGTGCAACATCCGTCCGAAATGGCGAAACAGTGCCGTACGACTTTTGGAAATGCGTGCATGGATTTGAAACGGAATAGTACCATGGTTCACCACTCTCCAGCGATGGGAAGTCGAAGACGGGACATGGTAATCCCGTTTTACCGTAAAAATCCACGTGTCGAAAAAACGAAGGGTAAAAAACTTACGAGACCCGATTGAGATTCGGGTTGTCCTTTTTGGGCATTAATCTATCCGTTGACGACAGAAAGCTGTCAAAGCCGTAGAACTCATCGAGGCCTTCGTTTTGACAGGTTATGGCTCCCGTAACTCTATACGAGCCAGAAGTTATGGCCGTCCGAATAATCGATATCTACAGGGTGCAACATCCACGGTGCAAGGTGCAACATCCGTCCGAAATGGCGAAACAGTGCCGTTCGACTTTTAGAAATGCGTGCATGGATTTGAAACGGAACAGTACCATGGTGCACCACTCTCCAGCGATGGGAAGTCGAAGACGGGCAATGGTAATCCCGTTTTACCGTAAAAATCCACGTGTCAAAAAAACGAAGGGTAAAAAACTTACGAGACCCGATTGAGATTCGGGTTGTCCTTTTTGGGCATTAATCTATCCGTTGACGGCAGAAAGCTGTCAAAGCCGTAGAACTCATCGAGGCCTTCGTTTTGATAGGTTATGGCTCCCGTAACTCTAAACGGGCCAGAAGTTATGGCCGCCCGAATAATCGATATCTACAGGGTGCAACATCCACGGTGCAAGGTGCAACATCCGTCCGAAATGGCGAAACAGTGCCGTACGACTTTTAGAAATGCGTGCACGGATTTGAAACGGAATAGTACCATGGTGCACCACTCTCAAGCGATGGGAAGTCGTAGACGGGCCACGACAATCCCGTTTTATCGTAAAAATCCACGTGTCGAAAAACGAATGGTAAAAAACTTACGATACCCGATTGAGATTAGGGTTGTCCTTTTTGGGCATTAATCTATCCGTTAACGGCTGAAAGCTGTCAAAGCCATAGAACTCATCGAGGCCTTCGTTTTGACAGGTTATGGCTCCCGTAACTCTAAACGAGCCAGAAGTTATGGCCGTCCGAATAATCGATATCTACAGAGTGCAACATCCACGGTGCAAGGTGCAACATCCGTCGGAAATGGCGAAACAGTGCCGTACGACTCTTAGAAATGCGTGCATGGATTTGAAACGGAACAGTACCATGGTGCACCAATCTCCAGCGATGGGAAGTCGAAGACGGGCCACGGTAATCCCGTTTTACCGTAAAAATCCACGTGTCGAAAAAACGAAGGGTAAAAAACATACGAGACCCGATTGAGATTCGGGTAGTCCTTTTTGGGCATTAATCTATCCGTTGACGACAGAAAGCTGTTAAAGCCGTAGAACTCATCGAGGCCTTCTTTTTGACAGGTTATGGCTCCCGTAACACTAAACGGGCCAGAAGTTATGGCCGTCCGAATAATCGATATCTACAGGGTGCAACATCCACGGTGCAAGGTGCAACATCCGTCCGAAATGGCGAAACAGTGCCGTACGACTTTTGGAAATGCGTGCATGGATTTGAAACGGAATAGTACCATGGTTCACCACTCTCCAGCGATGGGAAGTCGAAGACGGGACATGGTAATCCCGTTTTACCGTAAAAATCCACGTGTCGAAAAAACGAAGGGTAAAAAACTTACGAGACCCGATTGAGATTCGGGTTGTCCTTTTTGGGCATTAATCTATCCGTTGACGACAGAAAGCGGTCAAAGCCGTAGAACTCATCGAGGCCTTCGTTTTGACAGGTTATGGCTCCCGTAACTCTATACGAGCCAGAAGTTATGGCCGTCCGAATAATCGATATCTACAGGGTGCAACATCCACGGTGCAAGGTGCAACATCCGTCCGAAATGGCGAAACAGTGCCGTTCGACTTTTAGAAATGCGTGCATGGATTTGAAACGGAACAGTACCATGGTGCACCACTCTCCAGCGATGGGAAGTCGAAGACGGGCAATGGTAATCCCGTTTTACCGTAAAAATCCACGTGTCAAAAAAACGAAGGCTAAAAAACTTACGAGACCCGATTGAGATTCGGGTTGTCCTTTTTGGGCATTAATCTATCCGTTGACGGCAGAAAGCTGTCAAAGCCGTAGAACTCATCGAGGCCTTCGTTTTGATAGGTTATGGCTCCCGTAACTCTAAACGGGCCAGAAGTTATGGCCGCCCGAATAATCGATATCTACAGGGTGCAACATCCACGGTGCAAGGTGCAACATCCGTCCGAAATGGCGAAACAGTGCCGTACGACTTTTAGAAATGCGTGCATGGATTTGAAACGGAATAGTACCATGGTGCACCACTCTCAAGCGATGGGAAGTCGTAGACGGGCCACGACAATCCCGTTTTATCGTAAAAATCCACGTGTCGAAAAACGAATGGTAAAAAACTTACGATACCCGATTGAGATTAGGGTTGTCCTTTTTGGGCATTAATCTATCCGTTAACGGCTGAAAGCTGTCAAAGCCATAGAACTCATCGAGGCCTTCGTTTTGACAGGTTATGGCTCCCGTAACTCTAAACGAGCCAGAAGTTATGGCCGTCCGAATAATCGATATCTACAGAGTGCAACATCCACGGTGCAAGGTGCAACATCCGTAGGAAATGGCGAAACAGTGCCGTACGACTCTTAGAAATGCGTGCATGGATTTGAAACGGAACAGTACCATGGTGCACCAATCTCCAGCGATGGGAAGTCGAAGACGGGCCACGGTAATCCCGTTTTACCGTAAAAATCCACGTGTCGAAAAAACGAAGGGTAAAAAACATACGAGACCCGATTGAGATTCGGGTAGTCCTTTTTGGGCATTAATCTATCCGTTGACGACAGAAAGCTGTTAAAGCCGTAGAACTCATCGAGGCCTTCTTTTTGACAGGTTATGGTTCCCGTAACTCTAAACGAGCCAGAAGTTATGGCTGTCCGAATAATCGATATCTACAGGGTGCAACATCCACGGTGCAAGGTGCAACATCCGTCCGAAATGGCGAAACAGTGCCGTACGACTTTTAGAAATGCGTGCATGGATTTGAAACGGAACAGTACCATGGTGCACCACTCTCCAGCGATGGGAAGTCGAAGACGGGCCACGGTAATCCCGTTCTACCGTAAAAATCCACGTGTCGAAAAAACAAAGGGTAAAAAACTTACGAGACCCGATTGAGATTCGGGTTGTCCTTTTTGGGCATTAATCTATCCGTTGACGGCAGAAAGCTATCAAAGCCGTAGAACTCATCGAGGCCTTCGTTTTTACTGGTTATGGCTCCCGTAACTCTAAACGATCCAGAAGTTATGGCCGTCCGAATAATCGATATCTACTGGGTGCAACATTCACGGTGCAAGGTACAACATTCGTCCGAAATGGAGAAACAATGCCGTACGACTTTTAGAAATGCGTGCATGTATTTGAAACGGAACAGTACCATGGTGCACCACTCTCCAGCGATGGGAAGTCGAAGACGAGCCACGGTAATCCCGTTCTACCGTAAAAATCCACGTGTCGAAAAAACGAAGGGTAAAAAACTTACTAGACCCGATTGAGATTCGGGTTGTCCTTTTTGGGCATTAATCTATCCGTTGACGGCAGAAAGCTGTCAAAGCCGTAGAACTCATCGAGGCCTTCGTTTTGACAGGTTATGGCTCCCGTAACTCTAAACGAGCCAGAAGTTATGGCCGTCCGAATAATCGATATCTACAGGGTGCAGCATCCACGGTCCAAGGTGCAACATCCGTCCGAAATGGCGAAACAGTGCCGTACGACTTTTAGAAATGCCTGCATGGATTTGAAACGGAACAGTACCATGGTGCACCACTCTCTAGCGATGGAAAGTCGAAGACGGGCCGTGGAAATCCCGTTTTACCGTAAAAATCCACGTATCGAAAAAACGATGGGTAAAAAACTTACGAGACCCGATTTAGATTCGGGTTGTCCTTTTTGGGGATTAATCTATCCGTTGACGGCAGAAAGCTGTCAAAGCCATAGAACTCATCGAGGCCTTCGTTTTGACAGGTTATGGCTCCCATAACTCTAAACGAGCCAAAAGTTATGGCCGTACGAATAATCGATATCTACAGGGTGCAACATCCACGGTGCAAGGTTCAACATCCGTCCGAAATGGCGAAACAGTGCCGTACGACTTTTAGAAATGCGTGCATGGATTTGAAACGGAACAGTACCATAGTGCACCACTCTCCAGCGATGGGAAGTCGAAGACGGGCAACATTAATCCCGTTTTGCCGTAAAAATCCACGTGTCGAAAAAACGAAGGGTAAAAAACTTACGAGACCCGATTGAGATTCGGGTTGTCCTTTTTGGGCATTAATCTATCCGTTGACGGCAGAAAGCTGTCGAAGCCGTAGAACTCATCGAGGCCTTCGTTTTGACAGGTTAGGGCTCCCGTAACAATAAACGGGCCAGAAGTTATGGCCGCCCGAATAATCGATATCTACAGGGTGCAACATCCACGGTGCAAGGTGCAACATCCGTCCGAAATGGCGAAACGGTGCCGTACGACTATTAGAAATGCGTGCATGGATTTGAAACGGAACAGTACCATGGTGCACCACTCTCCAGCGATGGAAAGTCGAAGACGGGCCACGGTAATCCCGTTTTACCGTAAAAATCCACGTGTCGAAAAAACGAATGGTAAAAAACTTACGATACCCGATTGAGATTAGGGTTGTCCTTTTTGGGCATTAATCTATCCGTTGATGGCTGAAAGCTGTCAAAACCATAGAACTCATCGAGGCCTTCGTTTTGACAGGCTATGGCTCTCGTAACTCTAAACGAGCCAGAAGTTATGGCCGTCCGAATAATCGATATCTACAGAGTGCAACATCCACGGTGCAAGGTGCAACATCCGTCGGAAATGGCGAAACAGTGCCGTACCACTTTTAGAAATGCGTGCATGGATTTGAAATGGAACAGTACCATGGTGCACCACTCACCAGCGATGGGAAGTCGAAGACGGGCCACGGTAATCCCGTTTTACCGTAAAAATCCACGTGTCGAAAAAACGAAGGGTAAAAAACTTACGAGACCCGATTGAGATTCGGGTTGTCCTTTTTGGGCATTAATCTATCCGTTGACGGCAAAAAGCTATCAAAGCCGTAGAAATCATCGAGACCTTCGTTTTGACAGGTTATGGCTCCCGTAACTCTAAACGAGCCAGAAGTTATGGCCGTCCGAATAATCGATATTTACGGGGTGCAACATCCACGGTGCAAGGTGCAACATTCGTCCCAAATGGCGAAACAATGCCGTACGACTTTTAGAAATGCGTGTATGGACTTGAAACGGAATAATACCATGGTGCACCACTCTCCAGTGATGGGAAGTCGAAGACGGGCCACGGTAATCCCGTTCTACCGTAAAAATCCACGTGTCGAAAAAACGAAGGGTAAAAAACTTACTAGACCCGATTGAGATTCGGGTTGTCCTTTTTGGGCATTAATCTATCCGTTGACGGCAGAAAGCTATCAAAGCCGTAGAACTCATCGAGTCCTTCGTTTTGACAGGTTATGGCTCCCGTAACTCTAAACGAGCCAGAAGTTATGGCCGTCCGAATAATCGATATCTACAGGGTGCAGCATCCACGGTCCAAGGTGCAACATCCGTCCGAAATGGCGAAACAGTGCCGTACGACTTTTAGAAATGCCTGCATGGATTTGAAACGGAACAGTAGCATGGTGCACCACTCTCTAGCGATGGAAAGTCGAAAACGGGCCGTGGTAATCCCGTTTTACCGTAAAAATCCACGTATCGTAAAAACGATGGGTAAAAAACTTACGAGACCCGATTTAGATTCGGGTTGTCCTTTTTGGGGATTAATCTATCCGTTGACGGCAGAAAGCGGTCAAAGCCGTAGAACTCATCGAGGCCTTCGTTTTGACAGGTTATGGCTCCCATAACTCTAAACGAGCCAAAAGTTATGGCCGTACGAATAATCGATATCTACAGGGTGCAACATCCACGGTGCAAGGTGCAACATCTGTCCGAAATGGCGAAACAGTGCCGTACGACTTTTTGAAATGCATGCATGGATTTGAAACGGAACAGTACCATGGTGCACCACTCTCCAGCGATGGAAAGTCGAAGACGGGCAACGGTAATCCCGTTTTACCGTAAAAATCCACGTGTCGAAAAAACGAAGTGTAAAAAACTTACGAGACCCGATTGAGATTCGGGTTGTCCTTTTTGGGTATTAATCTATCCGTTGACGGCAGAAAGCTATCGAAGCCGTAGAACGCATCGAGGCCCTCGTTTTGACAGGTTATGGCTCCCGTAACTATAAACGGGCCAGAAGTTATGGCCGCCCGAATAATCGATATCTACAGGGTGCAACATCCACGGTGCAAGGTGCAACATCCGTCCGAAATGGCGAAACAGTGCCGTACGACTTTTAGAAATGCGTGCATGGATTTGAAACGGAACAGTACCATGGTGCACCACTCTCCAGCGATGGAAAGTCGAAGACGGGCCACGGTAATCCCGTTTTACCGAAAAAATCCACGTGTCGAAAAAACGAATGGTAAAAAACTTACGATACCCGATTGAGATTAGGGTTGTCCTTTTTGGGCATTAATCTACCCGTTGACGGCTGAAAACTATCAAAACCGTATAACTCATCGAGGCCTTCGTTTTGACAGGTTATGGCTCCCGTAATTCTAAACGAGCCAGAAGTTATGGCCGTCCGAATAATCGATATCTACAGAGTGCAACATCCACGGTGCAAGGTGCAACATCCGTCGGAAATGGCGAAACAGTGCCGTACCACTTTTAGAAATGCGTACATGGATTTGAAACGGAACAGTACCATGGTGCACCACTCACCAGTGATGGGAAGTCGAAGACGGGCCACGGTAATCCCGTTTTACCGTAAAAATCCACGTGTCGAAAAAACGAAGGGTAAAAAACTTACGAGACCCGATTGAGATTCGGGTTGTCCTTTTTGGGCATTAATCTATCCGTTGATGGTAGAAAGCAGTCAAGGCCGTAGAACTCATCGAGGCCTTCGTTTTGACAGGTTATGGCTCCCGTAACTCTAAATGAGCCAGAAGTTATGGCCGTCCGAATAATCGATATCTACAGGGTGCAACATCCGCGGTGCAAGGTGCAACATCCGTCCGAAATGGCGAAACAGTGCCTTACGACTTTTAAAAATGCGTGCATAGATTTGAAACGGAACAGTACTATGGTGTACCACTCTCCAGCGATGGGAAGTCGAAGACGGGCCACGGTAATCCCGTTTTACCGTAAAAATCCACGTGTCGAAAAAACGAAGGGTAAAAAACTTACGAGACCCGATTGAGATTCGGGTAGTCCTTTTTGGGCATTAATCTATCCGTTGACGGCAGAAAGCTGTCAAAGCCGTAGAACTCATCGAGGCCTTCGTTTTAACAGGTTATGTCTCCCGTAACTCTAAACGAGCCAGAAGTTATGGCCGTCCGAATAATCGATATCTACAGGGTGCAACATCCACGGTGCAAGGTGCAACATCCATCCGAAATGGCGAAACAGTGCCGTACGACTTTTAGAAATGCGCATGGATTTGAAACGGAACAGTACCATGGTGCACCACTCTCCAGCGATGGGAAGTCGAAGACGGGCCACGGTAATCCCGTTTTACCGCAAAAATCCACGTGTCGAAAAAACGAAGGGTAAAAAACTTACGAGACCCGATTGAGATTCGGGTTGTCCTTTTTGGGCATTAATCTATCCGTTGACGGCAGAAAGCTGTCAAAGCCGTAGAACTCATCGAGGCCTTCGTTTTGACAGGTTATGGCTCCCGTAACTCTAAACGAGACAGAAATTATGGCCGTCCGAATAATCGATATCTACAGGGTGCAACATCCACGGTGCAAGGTGCAACATTCGTCCGAAATGGTGAAACAGTGCCGTTTGACTTTTAGAAATGCATGCATGGATTTGAAACGGAACAGTACCATGGTGCACCCCTCTCCAGCGATGGGAAGTTGAAGACGGGCCACGGTAATCCCGTTTTACCGTAAAAATCCACGTGTCGAAAAAACGAAGGGTAAAAAACTTACGAGACCCGATTGAGATTCGGGTTGTCCTTTTTGGGCATTAATCTATCTGTTGACGGCAGAAAGCTGTCAATGCCGTAGAGCTCATCGAGGCCTTCGTTTTGACAGGTTATGGCTCCCGTAACTCTAAACGAGCCAAAAGTTATGGCCGTCCGAATAATCGATATCTACAGGGTGCAACATCCACTGTGCAAGGTGGAACATCCGTCCGAAATGGCGAAACAGTGCAGTACGACTTTTAGAAATGCGTGCATGGATTTGAAATGGAACAGTACCTTAGTGCACCACTCTCCAGCGATGGGAAGTCGAAGACGGGCTACGGTAATCCCGTTTTACCGTAAAAATCCACGTGTCGAAAAAACGAAGGGTAAAAAACTTACGAGACCCGATTGAGATTCGGGTTGTCCTTTTTGGGCATTAATCTATCCGTTGACGGTAGAAAGCTGTCGAAGCCGTCGAACTAATCGAGGCCTTCATTTTGACAGGTTATGGCTCCCGTAACTATAAACGGGCCAAAAGTTATGGCCGCCCGAATAATCGATTTCTACAGGGTGCAACATCCACGGTGCAAGGTGCAACTTCCGTCCGAAATGGCGAAACAGTGCCGTACGACTTTTAGAAATGCGTGCATGGATTTGAAACGGAATGGTACCATGATGCACCACTCTCCAGCGATGGAAAGTCGAAGACGGGCCACGGTAATCCCGTTTTACCGTAAAAATCCACGTGTCGAAAAAACGAATGGTAAAAAACTTACGATACCCGATTGAGATTAGGGTTGTCCTTTTTGGGCATTAATCTATCCGTTGACGGCTGAAAGCTGTCAAAGCCGTAGAACTCATCGAGGCCTTCGTTTTGACAGGTTATGGCTCCCGTAACTCTAAACGAGCCAGAAGTTATGGTCGTCCGAATAATCGATATCTACAGAGTGCAACATCCACTGTGCAAGGTGCAACATCCGTCGGAAATGGCGAAACGGTGCCGTACGACTTTTAGAAATGCGTGCATGGATTTGAAACGGAAGAGTACCATGGTGCACCACTCTCGAGCGATGGGAAGTCGAAGACGGGCCACGGTAATCCCGTTTTACCGTAAAAATCCACGTGTCGAAAAAACGAAGGGTAAAAAACTTACGAGACCCGATTGAGATTCGGGTTGTCCTTATTGGGCATTAATCTATCCGTTGACGGCAGAAAGCTGTCAAAGCCGTAGAACTCATCGAGGCCTTCGTTTTGACAGGTTATGGCTCCCGTAACTCTAAACGAGCCAGAAGTTATGACCGTCCGAATAATCGATATCTACAGGGTGCAACATCCACGGTGCAAGGTGCAACATCCGTCCGAAATGGCGAAACAGTGCCGTACGACTTTTAGAAATGCATGCATGGATTTGAAATGGAACAGTACCATAGTGCACCACTCTCCAGCGATGGGAAGTCGAAGACGGGCAACGGTAATCCCGTTTTACCGTAAAAATCCACGTGTCGAAAAAACGAAGGGTAAAAAACTTACGAGACCCGATTGAGATTCGGGTTGTCCTTTTTGGGCATTAATCTATCCGTTGACGGTAGAAAGCTGCCGAAGCCGTCGAACTAATCGAGGCCTTCATTTTGACAAGTTATGGCTCCCGTAACTATAAACGGGCCAGAAGTTATGGCCGCCCGAATAATCGATTTCTACAGGGTGCAACATCCACGGTGCAAGGTGCAACTTCCGTCCGAAATGGCAAAACAGTGCCGTACGACTTTTAGAAATGCGTGCATGGATTTGAAACGGAACGGTACCATGGTGCACCACTCTCCAGCGATGGAAAGTCGAAGACGGGCCACGGTAATCCCGTTTTACCGTAAAAATCCACGTGTCGAAAAAACGAATGGTAAAAAACTTACGATACCCGATTGAGATTAGGGTTGTCCTTTTTGGGCATTAATCTATCCGTTGACGGCTGAAAGCTGTCAAAGCCGTAGAACTCATCGAGGCCTTCGTTTTGACAGGTTATGGCTCCCGTAACTCTAAACGAGCCAGAAGTTATGGCCGTCCGAATAATCGATATCTACAGAGTGCAACATCCACTGTGCAAGGTGCAACATCCGTCGGAAATGGCGAAACGGTGCCGTACGACTTTTAGAAGTGCGTGCATGGATTTGAATCGGAACAGTACCATGGTGCACCACTCTCGAGCGATGGGAAGTCGAAGACGGGCCACGGTAATCCCGTTTTACCGTAAAAATCCACGTGTCGAAAAAACGAAGGGTAAAAAACATACGAGACCCGATTGAGATTCGGGTTGTCCTTATTGGGCATTAATCTATCCGTTGACGGCAGAAAGCTGTCAAAGCCGTAGAACTCATCGAGGCCTTCGTTTTGACAGGTTATGGCTCCCGAAACTCTAAACGAGCCAGAAGTTATGACCGTCCGAATAATCGATATCTACAGGGTGCAACATCCACGGTGCAAGGTGCAACATCCGTCCGAAATGGCGAAACAGTGCCGTACGACTTTTAGAAATGTGTGTATGGATTTGAAACGGAATAGTACCATGGTGCACCACTCTCCAGCGATGGGAAGTCGAAGACGGGCCACGGTAATCCCGTTTTACCGTAAAAATCCACGTGTCGAAAAAAACGAAGGGTAAAAAACTTACGAGACCCGATTGAGATTCGGGTTGTCCTTTTTGGGCATTAATCTATCCGTTAACGGCTGAAAGCTGTCAAAGCCATTGAACTCATCGAGCCCTTCGTTTTGACAGGTTATGGCTCCCGTAACTCTAAACGAGCCAGAAGTTATGGCCGTCCGAATAATCGATATCCGCAGGGTGCAACATCCACGGTGCAAGGTGCAACATCCGTCCGAAATGGCGAAACAGTGTCGTACGACTTTTAGAAATGCATGCATGGATTTGAAACGGAACAGTACCATGGTGCACCACTCTCCAGCGATGGGAAGTCGAAGACGGGCCACGGTAATCCCATTTTACCGTAAAAATCCACGTGTCGAAAAAATGAAGGGTAAAAATTTACGAGACCCGATTGAGATTGGGTTGTCCTTTTTGGGCATTTTTTTGTGCAAAAAATGGGCAAACACCTCCAAGTCGTGTGATTTAGTTGATTTTATGTGATTCTTAATGATTTGGATGAGTTATGTAAGTATGAAAAAAGCAGGGGCTGAAATGTAAAAGACACACAGATTTGGTTCGGCCAGAACGTGCCTACGTCCACTTTATATGTTATTATCTTCTTTGTTTCAGATTACAAGTACAATGCTTTGTGTACAAGTATATGAAAGTAGTTTGAAAGTTCCTTCCGTGCTTGAGCTCTCAAACTTGTCCGCCATTGTTGCACCCCTGCCCCTCTATTTATAGAGTGAGGTAGGGGGCTGGGGTCTTGGATGTATATAGCTGCTGGTGGGCCTGGGCTGGAGTAATCTGGCCTGGCAGCGTTCTGGTTCGGCATGGAGTTTGGTCCGGTGATGGAGTGGTTTGGAGGTTCATTCGGTGGTGAGTTATGAGGTTGATTCGGTGGTGTTGGTCCGGCTATGAATGGTCCGGTGGTAGGAGATGTTTGGTTGGACTGGTGGTGGATGGAAACCGTGTTGGACCGGTGGAGTTGGGGGTTGATTCGGCAGGAGCTTGGACTGGATGTGTGTCATACCGAATGAACCTTTGCCTGGAATGCCGAATGGGATTGATCCGGATGTGATTTTGCCCTTCATTGCCGAATGGAGCTTTAAACCCTTGAATTGCCGAACGGTCTTAGGAACCGGATGGAACGGAGGTTGCGCACCCAGGTGAAACTAACACTTCTCGGTCTTGATGTCTTCTGGGTGAAAATTCGCCCAACATTTGCCCCCCAAATTGGGGCACGTGCTAGCATGTGTCGCGCTTTGTTTCCCCGTGGTAAGAAAGCTTGTTTTGTAATGCCCTGAGCTGGATGTTCGTATCTTGCTGATGTCCTGCAAAGGAATCTACGGTTTTGATGTGATTTCAAATGACGACCGCTCGAGGTCGGGTGCCGTTCGAGGCGAGTAGGTGTGCCCCGAGGGGGCTTAGCATTATTGATGCCAGGTTTACGTTCGAGTGGGTCCCTGGATCGTTTGCGAAGATGGTTTATCGCCAGCTCAGAACATGCCTAAGGATCGTTTGCGACCCCGTACATGTGTAAGTAGCTTAGCCATTTCAGAATTATCAGAACCAAATATCCATTCAACCGATGAGTTTTAAAAGGATGTCAAAGTGTAAATTCTCACGACGGTAGGGTCAATAGCCATTCAGAGCATGTCTGTGGACCGTTCGTGGTCGCGTTCATGTGTAAATGATTAACCCATGTTAGTGGGAGATTTACTACTTATTCATCGTTATCATAATCTCTATTTTATCAGTAGATCCTAGAGTCCGGTACTTATCTGAGTGAGGCGCTCTGCATGCCCCCCGCTACTGGTCTTCACTGATTCGGATAGCTTCATTCGGTTTTCGTTTGGTCCGGTATGCCGAACCGGTTGGTCCGGTGCTTTCTCGCTCGTCTATATATAGGGGCCATCCCCCCTTAGTTATTCCTTACCGAACCAACGACGCCGAACCAATCCCCATCCGAATCAACCTTTTGCCGAATCAAGCTTTTACCGAGTCAGGTATATATCTTTGCCGAATAAACGTTACTACCGAATGAATCTGATGCCAAATAAACACGAAGGCTTTTTTACTGCCGAATGAAAATGTGTGCTTGCATTGCCGAATGGACTCGCATACCGGATGAACTTCCAATGCCAAATGGAACTACCGAATGAGACATATACCGAATGAGACATATACCGAATGAGACTCGGAAATCTGAATCTTGAGCGAAATCTTAGGCTTTTATACGTTTGCTTTAGATACTTGCTTGTTTATGTTTCTATACTTCTTGTTCTAACACCGTGTTTTTCTTGTGCTGCAGATAAATGTCTCGCAAAGCGGAAAACCGATCGGATTAAAAGAAATCTAAAGGTAGAGGAGAGTCATCCTCCTCCGTGCCCCCAGACCAGCCAAGACCGGTGCAACATGGGCCTGCTCCGAGGTCGTTAGTGGATGGGTACGGTCCCCAGGAACTTCCGGTCTCCCCTCCCGATTGCTTTCCTAGCTCCCTAAAGGAGGAGCAACTTGATGTTATATCCCGTTCCTTCGGTATAGACAGGGCTCGCATGCTGTTGCCGGGAGATGGAGTGATGCCGTATAATCCCCCCGAAGGCTACTTTGCTTACAGAAGATATCATTGCATGTGCGGTGCTATCCCTCCTATCAATGCCTGGATAGTTAGCTTTACCACATATTTGAAGGTGGCTCCATTCCAGCTCCAGCCGAACTCTTATGCCATTCTGGTGAGCCTTTTCGTTATCTTACAGAGGAGGTACGGGCGCCCTCCTTCTAACCGGGAAATTCGATACTTGTATAACCTGAGAGGCTACAAGAAGGGGTCTCCGTATATCAGTCTAGAAGCGGTCGTGCCCTTCAAACCGGTCTTGGACTTATATTCAAAGTTTACCATGTTCAAGAAAGAATGGTTTTTTATCAAGGACGATTCTGTTTCTTTCCGCCTATTCACTTCCGGCTGTAAGATGAATTTCATTTATATTTTCCATGTTCTGACTGTAATGCTTCTTCTGACATGCTTCCATTTCTTGCTAGCGACAGGTGGTATTGCAGTCGTGGAAGATGATTCTTTGGCGTGGATGGCTGCTGAAATAAAGGCCATTCCCGCACGGGACAGGTCGGCTTCGTTCCTGATCAGGAACGCTACCCTCCTGGAGTACAACTTGATCCAGCTGCACCAGTACGGCTGAGGAGAAGGCCGCTAAAGCTAAGGAGGGGGCCACGGTGAAGAGTGGGAAGAGGAAGCCCTTTGCGCAACATCCCGTCGCGGGAGGCAAGAAGCTTAAGGAGTCTGAGGGCCCCTCTCCTAGTACTTGCCCGATCATCCCGGAGGAGGAAGGTGTGGAAGAGGGCGAAGGAGGCGATATGGAAGGAGAGTCGGAGGGCGGAGGAGATGGAGATGGTCAGGGTGGTAGTGGTGCTGGTGCCTTAGCTTCTGGGCAAGACTCTGAACTGGATGAGGCTCTCCGCCAGGCCTTAGGGGAATCGGAGGGAGAATCGGAAGCGGAGAAGGCGAAGGAGACTGGCAAGGTCGGGGCTGGTGCCGATCTATCCCCAAAGGGCTCCTCAGCCAGGGTGACTCCGGCGGTGCAAGGTGAACTTTTGTCCTCTGTCGATTCCATTTACGATAGGGACTTAGAAATATTTTATGGTTCACTTCCATCCTGGAATGAGATTCAGGACTTATTGCAGTATCTCACTCCTCCGCAGGGTTTGTATAATAGATGTGCATTCTCACTTTTTCTTTCTTTTTAACTTAACATGTTTCTTGAATTATGGATCGTCGTATGTTCATAACACTTGTTTTTTACTCCAGGGGCAGGCCAGGCGGCTAAAACGTCAGACGTTCGACACCGCCTTGAACAATTCAAGTTGATGAGAGCTTTTGATAAGCCGAAGCCTCTTACTGGTCGTCCTGGGGACGTGGTCAGATACCGTCCTCTTCTTGGGGTCATTGAAGAGAGCATTCAAAAAAGGAAGAGGAGTCGTTCCTTATTTGAGCCTTCCCCTGGTCCGCAGCTTCCTGTTCAGCCTCCTCATGATACCACGGAGGAGAGCACGGAGTTTATCCCCCCTCCACCTCCTTCTAAGAATCCCACTGTTATCCGTATAAGGCGTCCTGACGTGCCTCGCGACCCCTTTGCCGGTCATCCTGATTTAGATCCAAGCTCTCGGGATATTTCATTTGATGAGGCCACAGGTGAGCACCTTCTTCCCCGCAACCCCATGGTACGAGTGTTAGACGAGGCTAAGTCCCTAGACCTTGATCTGCTTACCTCTCGGGTAGTTACCATGGGAGACGAAGCCAAAGCTAATATTGATCGGGTGGCTGAAGAGACCAAGAAGTTAATGAAGTATCATGCTCAATTGGTCAAGGCCGGGGAGGAGATTGGGAGTGCTAATATTCGGCTGCGGCTGAAGGTTGCCGATCAGGCCGAACAGCTTGCCGGTCAAGCCGTTCAGATTTCTCAGCACGAGGAAGCCTCCAGGCGGCTGAAAGAGACCATGGAAAAGGCTAGTAGGGCAGAATTACAGAAGATGGAGGCCGCCTGTAAGGAGAGGATCGACATGGCCATTGCGACAGTGGATGAGGTTCGGAATGTGGATCTCGAGCAGGTAGAGGAGTTGTCTGGAAGGCTTGAGGCCACGTAGATGGCTCAAGTCAAGCTAAAGGATGAGATGGAGGAGATGAGGAGGTCTCTCCAGGCTGACTGCTTGAGATGCCGATCAGAGAGGGATGTCGCTGTCGCCAAGTTGCAGGCTTCCGAGGCCCGGGTGAGGGAGTTTGAGGAGAATGAGGGGATGATGGACGAGATGCTGTAGGACATGTACTTCCGCACTTGGAAGGAGGGCAGCTTGTCTTGTATGGATGACTATCCCCGGGTCATGGCCAAGATATATCTTCGGGCTTTAGAGGAGGCCAGGGTTAATGCGGGTAAGGAAGGTGGAGTGGCTTTTAGTCTGGATGTGGTCACTGCTCAGTTCTCGAAAGAGGAGCAAGCGGCGGTGAAGGAGGGGATGCGGTTGCTTGCTGCGGAGGAAGCGGGTGTGCAACTGGAGGATGAGGATCAAGCGGCGGACGCTGGTGAGTTATTCTTCTCTTTTCCTTTTCTTTCGGGGTTTCCATAACTTGATCGTTTATCGTTTGTTTAATGAATTCCTCTTCTGAATTGGACAGGTGGAACTTCCGATCAACACGCTGGGGGCCCCGACCCTGCGGCCAAGTAGGCTTGGGGGAGTTGGTAGGATGACAGCAAAGTGTGGACGCAGCTGGTTACTTGTCCGGATTTGTCCACCTTTTTATTTCCTTTTATCGCTGTTTATGTTAGTCCAAAGCATTGATGTGACTGTAATAATATTATTTGCAAAGAATAACTTTATGTGATTTTATGACATAAGCTGATTTTGTTATGTTTAAATGTTGTTGTCATTTTGATGTGGTGCGTGAGAAGTATGCATATGCCTGTGATTTTAGTTGTGTTTGATGTTAAGCTGTTGCTTGAAATATAATTTCATGTTTTGCAATGTTAGTGTGACGTATGAATAAACTATGGTCACATATTTATGTACAAGAGAAGAGAATACCGCCCTTCATGTTTTAGTTGCAGATGGTAGCTTTGAGCGTCTTGTGTAACTGATCATGGATATAGCTGAGTACCTTGCCACCCAGTACGCAGGCTTAGATACTCATGAGTGAATGCTCCCTATTTGGTTTTCTGTACTTTAGAGTTTGTTATACAGGATAGGAGAAAAGTATTTAAATGAAATGGAAATATGGGAAAAGTAAAACTTCCGGTCACGGAAGGCCGTCGATGTGCTTAAGTTCATGGCAAACGGGTTTTGTAGTCACTTTCCCTAGCTGTGGGTCTTGGAGACATTTGTCACCCATCTTACGCCTCCACGGGGAGTTTTCTTTTTTACCACAGCCGTACTTAAGACACATCGGAGCCGAGATCGCGCACGGTAACTACCCGAACCATTATGGTCCGTAATCGTGGGTATTATTCGATTTACCGTGGCCGGCTAGCGTGGGTGCCGTTGGCCGTGAACTACCCCTGGCTGGCCACACCTTATGTTGGGGCTTAAAGTAGGTTCACAGTTGCCGGCGAGCCGAACGCCGTAATGAGCTGCCATCGGCTATAGTCGGCCTTTATGATGACTTATAATCGCTCATTACAGTTGACTTTGAGGGCAGTCGCGAGCAATGAGTTAACCCACAGCAGAGGGATGCTGGAGCAAAAGTGTCTCATTGGCGAGTGCATAGAATCGTAGCGTACCTGTTAGGCCTTGTCTAGATGAGGTCGTGGTGCGTCTTGAGTGGAGATGCCATAGGATTTTGTTCAACAGAAAAGGATAAAGCTTAACAAGCAGCCAAGATATAAAGGAACAAGTTAAAAAGAGACAAGATTTTTTAAAGTGGTTCGGCATGAAAATGCCTACGTCCACTGATTCTCTTTGTTAATTCACTTCATATGGGCAGTACAATTTAAGAAAAGTATCGACGGAGGTGTCGGATGTTCCATGCCCTCTGGAACACCTCTCCGTCCACTGTTGACTAAATATAAGCTCCGTTGTGGAGGTCTTTATGAATTACATATGGTCCGTCCCAGATGGGGTCCAGTGCCCCGGGGCGCGGAAAGATTCGCCTGAGGACAAGATCTCCTTCTTGTAAGATGCGATGCTTGACTTTGGAGTTGTATAGTGCTGCCACTTTTTGTTTGTGAGCTGCTGCTTTGAGTGCTGCATCGTTTCTCCTTTCCTCAATCAGATCCAAAGACATGAGGAGGAGTTCTTCGTTTTCTTCTAGATTGTAGTGGATCCTACGGTGGGAAGGAACAATAGTCTCAACAGGGAGCATTGCCTCCGATCCGTATGCCAAAGAGAAAGGAGTATGTCCCGTTGATGTTCTGAAAGATGTGCGGTAGGCCCAAAGTGCCGTAGGAAGTTCGTCCACCCAAGCGCCTTTTGACTTTTCAAGTTTCTTCTTGATTAGGGTTTTGAGAATTTTGTTGACAGCTTCGACTTGTCCGTTTGCCTGAGGATAAGCTACTGATGAGAAGCTTTTATGAATTCCATGCTCTTGGCACCAGTCGGCGAATTCTTCGCTGTCAAATTGGAGTCCGTTGTCCGATATGATCTTGAGTGGTATTCCGTACCCATTTGGTTAAATAATCGACTGCCACAATAGCATATTTGGCTCCGCCTCTTCCCGTTGGCAGTTCGCCAATTAAATCAATTCCCCATACAGCAAAGGGCCAAGGGCTGGTCATTTGAGTAATCTCATTTGTGGGTAGTCGCGGAATCTTGGCAAATTTCTGATATCTGTCGCATCTCTTGACGAAGTCTAAGGCGTCTTTGTTTAGTGTGGGCGAGTAATATCCATATCGGAGTATCTTTTTCGCCAGAGTCTGCCCTCCAGTGTGATCTCCGCAGCTTCCTTGATGGATGTTGAATAAGATTTCCTTGGCTTCCCTTCCAGCGACGCATCTGAATAAGGGGCTAAAGAAGCCACGCCGATAGAGGATGCCTTTTTGTATTGTGTAGTGGGGAGCTTTCCTCAAAATTCTCCTGACTTCATCACGTTTGTCTGGTAGTGTGCCGTCCTGCAAATATTTCCGGATAGGAATCATCCATGTTCCTTCTTCGATTGCAGTTATCAGATTCACTTGTTCGAAACTTGGGGCTAGCTTCCTTGAGATGGCTAGTGCTCCGGAAATGGTGCTATTCTTCATACTAGCTTGCTTTGCTAGTTCATCGGCCTCTTGGTTATCTTCTCGAGGAATGTGTTCTATTAGATAATGGTCCAATTGATCGAGCAGCAGTTTGGTTTTCTTTAGATATGCTACGAGTCGTTCTCCTCGTGTTTGGAATTCTCCTAGTACTTGGTTTACGATAAGTTGAGAATCACTATGAAGACATAAAGAATTGACTCCAATTTCTAAGGCAAGCTCCAATCCCGCTATTACTGCCTCATACTCTGCATCGTTGTTAGTGGCCGCGAATTCCAATCTTAATGCATAGTACAGCTTTCTTCCCCTGGGGGTGATTATCATAATACCTGCCCCCGAGCCTTGTTCGTTCGATGCTCCATCTACAAAGAGGTTCCACTTGATGTTTTTTGCTATTTCAAACTGATCCTTGCCTTCGTTGGTAGTGAATTAGGCAATGAAATCGGCCATGGCTTGCCCCTTGATAGCGGTGCGAGGATGGTAGGTGACGTCATACTGACTTAGTTCAATGCACCATTTGAGGAGTCGTCCAGAAGTGTCGGGACGATGGAGCACCTGTCTTAGTGGTTGATCGGTAAGAACTCTGATGGAGTGAGATTGGAAGTAGTGTCGCAGTTTTCGTGACGCGATCAATAAACAATATGCCAATTTCTCAAGTTTAGGATATCTGGCTTCTGCCCCTGTAAATCTCTTACTTATAAAGTATACCGGGCGTTGTGTGCGGTCTTCTTCTCTTACCAGGGCAGCGCTTAGAGCATGAGATGACACAGCGAGGTATAGGTATAGCTCTTCGCCTTCGTTTGGAGTTGAGAGTACTGGTGGTCTCTGAAGGTGTTCGATCAGGTTAAGGAAGGCTTTTAAGCATTCATCGGTCCACTCGAACTTTCCTTTGTCTTTCTTGAGAGCTTCGAAGAAAGGGACGCACTTGTCAGTTGCTTTGGAAATGAATCTGCTTAGGGCGGCCACCTTTCCGTTTAGGCTCTGCATTTCTTTTCGAGTGGAATGTATCCTTATTTCCTTTAGAGCCCGGATTTGTTCAGGGTTTGCTTCAATTCCTCTGGCATGCACGATGAATCCTAAGAATTTTCCCGATGACACTCCGAAGGAGCACTTTAGAGGATTCAGCTTCATTCCATATCGGCGAAATACCTGAAACATCTCGCCCAGTTGGCTTACATGATCGTCCGCTCTCCTGGACTTTACCAACATGTCGTCCACATATACTTCCATAGTTCGTCCTATTAATTCCGCGAACATCTTGTTGACGAGGCGTTGATAGGTAGCTCCGGCATTTTTGAGTCCAAAAGGCATGACTTTGTAACAATATAATCCCCGGTCAGTGATGAAGCTAGTGTGGTCTTGATCGGGAGCGTGCATGGGAATCTGGTTGTATCTGGATTATGCATCCATAAAAGATAAGAGTTCGTGCCCGGTAGTGCTGTCCACATGTTGATCGATTCGGGGGAGTGGGAAGCAGTCTTTCGGGCAAGCGTCATTTAAGTTGGAGAAATCAATGCATGTTCGCCACTTCCCATTAGCTTTCTTTACTAGTACCGGGTTAGCGATCCATTCTGGGTAGATGGCTTCTCGTATGAAGTCATTAGCAAGTAGGTTCTTTACTTCCTCATCGAGGGAAGCTGATCGTTCTGCTCCTATGCTTCTCTTTTTCTGCTTTATCGGTACCTTGGTGGGATCGATGTTCAGCATGTGGCATGCTATGTCTGGGGAGATTCCTGTCATATCGGTATGCGTCCATGCAAATATATCTAAGTTGTGGCGGAGAAAGTCAATGAGTTGATCCTTCAATTCTATTTTTAGCTGAGATCTTATTTTTAATAGTCTACTTGAATCATGTTTGTCTACAGATACGAATTCCATGGCCTCTGCAGGCTCAGTGGTAGCCTCCTCCTCCTTATCCCTGGGGTCTAGTTCATTGAAAGGATCGCTGATGTATCGAAGAGGAGGGGCTTTCTTTAGTTGCTATGCTTCCAAGCTTTTCATGCAGAGAGTAGTCTCTGCATCTTTCCCTTTATTCTTTCTACGGTTATTGCGAAGTTCCGTTACATAGCAATCTCGAGCGGCGTCTTGATCTCCTTCAACTTCTCCTATTCCGTTATCTGTTGGGAATTTCATCTTTAGGCACCACGGGGCTAGGACAATTTGGAAGTCAGATAAGGCTGGTCTTCCCAAGAAGGCGTTGTAGGCCGAGTGGTTTTCTATTAGTACGAACGTTTGTTTTCGCAAAACGGAGCGGGGATGACTTCCTATTTCGACGAAGAGGTCAGGTTGCCCGAGGGGCATTTTCGCATCTCCAGTGAAACCGTGCAGGGGTTTGTTGCAGGGAGACACATCCTTCATTGATAGCTTCATTTTGTCGAAAGCATGCTTGAACAGGATATTTACGGAGCTTCTTGTGTCTATTAGAATTCGGAAAACTTTAGCTTGAACGAACCAGGCAGAGATGACCATGGGATCCATATGCGGATACTGTCTTCCTTCTAAATCACGCCTACTGAATACGATGTCGTCACTCTCTTTCCGTTTCGGATGGCGTTCTTCCATAGTGGAGTTAACATAGCCTTCAGCATTTCTAAGTGACTTGCCGTATCTTTCCATCTCTGCCCAGCTTCTGTCGGCGATGTGTGGTCCTCCCGAGATGGTATGGACCACTATCTTCTCTTGACTAGAGCCACTGGTGTTGCGATTCCCTCCGCCTACTTTTGGGAGGGGTCGCTTTGAGTTCTCATTGGTAGGAGTTGGAGTCCTGTTCTGACCTTTTACATAGCTTTCCAGCCTTCTTCTTCTGATGTGTTCTTCGATCAAGTCCCGGAGATGGTGGCATTCATTGGTGTCATGTCCGTGGGATTCGTGGAAGCGGCAGAACTTTCCAGACTTGAGTGCATTATCAGATTCCTTCTTGTGCGGGGGGCGCTTGTATCCGAGTTCGCCCTGAGTGGTTAGAAAGATGTTTTCGATTGTTTCATTCAAAGGAGTGTAGGAGTCAAATCTTGGTCCTGGTCGATATTGGCGTTTTTCAAACTTCCTGCCCCCAGCATTGTCTCTAGATTCATTTCTTCGAGTGTCCTTAGCTGCAGCGGGAACCTTGTCCGAAGTTGTCTTACCTTGTTGCCCTGGCTGCCTCTCAGTGGCGGCGTCTTCAAGTCTCATATACTTTCCAGCTTCATGGAAGAAATCAGGTAAAGTAGCTGGTTTTTCCTTAGTTAGTCTTCTAGCGAACTTGGTATCTGGGTGTACACCACTACAGAGGGCCATTAGGGTGAGCTTCTCATCGGCATCTTGGACTGCGGCCGCTGCGGCGTTGAACCGGGTTAGATATTGTTGAAGTGTCTCTCCGGATTTCTGTTTGACATTGGATAGAGAATAAGCATCCTTGGGTTGTTCTACATGGGTGCGGAACTGGCTAATGAACCTTTCTTTCAACATCTCCCATGAGCTGATAGATCCTTGGGGTAGATGGCAGAACCAGGAGGTAGCTAGATCTGCTAGGAATAGCGGAAAGCATTTACACAGCACCCCTTTTGTTGCTCCGCTCATAAGCATATGCTGGGTGTATCTTTGTAAGTGTACGATAGGGTCGAAAGTTCCCTTGTAAGGTTCCATGGTTGGCATTTTCCATTCCCGGGGGGTGATGGCAGTCTCGATATTGCGGGTGAAGGGGTTGGTGACCCTAGTGCCGATTCCTCGGTCCCTTTGCTCCCGTTGGACGCATTCTCTGAATAATCGTGCCATTCTTTCATCAGAATTTGGAGCGGATAGAAATGAACATGGTTCGTCCCTGTGGGATCGATCTCGTCCAAATGACCTGTAGGGATGGTATAGTCTATCACTTCTGACGTTATCCAGTGGTTGCCTCTGGCCGCTCGGATGCATGCTAGGACCAGCTACAGTTGCCCCCTGCCTTGATCTTCCCCTGTGGGGTTCTGTTTCGAGCATTTCCATGGGGTCAACTTCGGGCTGGGTTCTAGCTCGGCTCAGTTCAGCGGGGTTTCTATGATTAGGTGGCATGACTGGCTCAGCTACATCCGACCCTCACCTGGCGCCTCCCCCACTGGGTTCGGTTCCAAGCGTTTCCTCGAGTCGGAGTTCGGGCTGAGTCCGGGCGCGGCCCCTATCATTGTTGTTCATGTTGATGGCTTCCTCGAAGAGGGAAGACCTTTGGTTTCTCCAAGATCCTCCAGATTGAGATTCATCCCATGATTCAGTGTTGCGGTTGGATTCTTCGACATCCCTCAAGCGTGACATGAGTTGGTTCACCAAAGCTTCTTGTTGGGATGCGAAGCGGTTAGTCACTTCCACCACAACTCTGTCTAGGTCTGCTCTAGTGATTACTGCCGGCTGTTCCGCGGAAGGGGCTGTTGGAATTGCCTGATCTACATGCGGCATTGCTGCTGTAGTGGGAGGGTTCTCTTGATCTGGATCCACTGGATTTGGAGCGCTGCTAGTTGCGACGCTCTTTCCCTGGTTGGCGTCTTTTCTTGGCCTGGAAGTCATGTTTCCCAGGCAATGAAGGGTGCTATTGGGAAAGAAGGTTGAATGAGGGAAGCTGAAGCTTCGAGTTCGAAGTTCTCAGTGAAAGCACCAAAAACGTTTGTGCAAAAAATGGGCAAACACCTCCAAGTCGTGTGATTTAGTTGATTTTATGTGATTCTTAATGATTTAGATGAGTTATGTAAGTATGAAAAAAGCAGGGGCTGAAATGTAAAAGACACACAGATTTATAGTGGTTCGGCGAGAACGTGCCTACGTCCACTTTATATGTTATTATCTTCTTTGTTTCAGATTACAAGTACAATGCTTTGTGTACAAGTATATGAAAGTAGTTTGAAAGTTCCTTCCGTGCTTGAGGTCTCAAACTTGTCCGCCATTGTTGTACCCCTGCCCCTCTATTTATAGAGTGAGGTAGGGGGCAGGGGTCTTGGATGTATATAGCTGCTGGTGGGCCTGGGCTGGAGTAATCTGGCCTGGCAGCGTTCTGGTTCGGCATGGAGTTTGGTCCGGTGATGGAGTGGTTTGGAGGTTCATTCGGTGGTGAGTTATGAGGTTGATTCGGTGGTGTTGGTCCGGCTATGAATGGTCCGGTGGTAGGAGATGTTTGGTTGGACCGGTGGTGGATGGAAACCGTGTTGGACCGGTGGAGTTGGGGGTTGATTCGGTAGGAGCTTGGACCGGATGTGTGTCATACCGAATGAACCTTTGCCTGGAATGCCGAATGGGATTGATCCGGATGTGATTTTTCCCTTCATTGCCGAATGGAGCTTTAAACCCTTGAATTGCCGAACGGTCTTAGGAACCGGATGGAACGGAGGTTGCGCACCCGGGTGAAACTGACGCTTCTCGGTCTTGATGTCTTCTAGGTGAAAATTCGCCCAACAACATCAATCTATCCGTTGATGGCAGAAAGCTGTCAAAGTCGTAGAACTCATCGAGGCCTTCGTTTTGACAGGTTATGGCTCACGTAACTCTAAACGAGCCAGAAGTTATGGCCGTCCGAATAATCGATATCTACATGGTGCAACATCCACGGTGCAAGGTGCAACATCCGTCCGAAATGGCGAAACAGTGCCGTACGACCTTTAGAAGTGCGTGCATGGATTTGAAACGGAACAGTATGGTGCACCACTCTTCAGCGATGTGAAGTCGAAGACGGGCCACGGTAATCCCGTTTTACCGGAAAAAATCCACGTGTCGAAAAAATAAAGGGTAAAAAACTTACGAGACCCGATTGAGATTCGGGTTGTCCTTTTTGGGCATTAATCTATCCATTGACGGCTAAAAGCGGTCAAAGCCGTAGAACTCATCGAGGCCTTCGTTTTGACAGGTTATGGCTCCCGTAACTCTAAACGAGCCAGAAGTTATGGCCGTCCGAATAATCGATATCCACAGGGTGCAATATCCACGGTGCAAGGAGCAACAACCTTCTGAAATGGCGAAACAGTGTCGTACGACTTTTAGAAATGTGTGCATGGATTTGAAATGAAACAGTACCATGGTGCACCACTCTCCAGCGATGGGAAGTCGAAGACGGGCCACGGTAATCCCGTTTTACCGTAAAAATCCACGTGTCGAAAAAACGAAGGGTAAAAAACTTACGAGACCCGATTGAGATTCGGGTCATCCTTTTTGGGCATTAATCTATCCGTTGACGGCTGAAAGCTGTCAAAGCCATAGAACTCATCGAGGCCTTCGTTTTGACAGGTTATGGCTCCCGTAACTCTAAACGAGCCAGAAGTTGTGGCCGTCCGAATAATCGATATCTACAGGGTGCAACATCCACGGTGCAAGGTGCAACATCCGTCCGAAATGGCGAAACAGTGTCGTACGACTTTTAGAAATGCGTGCATGGATTTGAAACAGAACAGTACCATGGTGCACCACTCTCCAGCGATGGGAAGTCAAAGATGGGACACGGTAATCCCGTTTTACCGTAAAAATCCACGTGTCGAAAAAAGGAAGGGTAAAAAACTTACGAGCCCCGATTGAGATTCGGGTTGTCCTTTTTGGACATTAATCTATCCGTTGATGGCTGAAAGCTGTCAAAGCCATTGAACTCATCGAGGCCTTCGTTTTGACAGGTTATGGCTCCCGTAACTCTAAACGAGCCAGAAGTTATGGCCGTCCGAATAATCGATATCCACAGGGTGCAACATCCACGGTGCAAGGTGCAAAATCCGTCCGAAATGGCGAAACAGTGCCGTACGACCTTTAGAAATGCGTGCATGGATTTCAAACGGAACAGTACCATGGTGCACCACTCTCCAGCAATGGGAAGTCGAAGACGGGCCAGGGTAATCCCGTTTTACCGTAAAAATACACGTGTCGAAAAAACGAAGGGTAAAAAACTTACGAGACCCGATTGAGATTCGGGTTGTCCTTTTTGGGCATTAATCTATCCGTTGACGGAAGAAATCTGTCAAAGCCGTAGAACTCATCGAGGCCTTCATTTTGACAGGTTATGGCTCCTGTAACTCTAAACGAGCCAGAAGTTATGGCCATCCGAATAATCGATATCTACAGGGTGCAACATCCACGGTGCAAGGTGCAACATCCGTCCGAAATGGCGAAACAGTGCCGTACGACCTTTAGAAATGCGTGCATGGATTTGAAACGGAACAGTACCATGGTGCACCACTCTCCAGCGATGGGAAGTCGAAGACGGGCCACGGCAATCCCGTTTTACCGTAAAAATCCACGTGTCGAAAAAAGAAGGGTTAAAAACTTACGAGACCCGATTGAGATTCGGGTTGTCCTTTTTGGGCACTAATCTATCCGTTGACGGCTGAAAGCAGTCAAAGCCGTAGAACTCATCGAGGCCTTCGTTTTGACAAGTTATGGCTCCCGTAACTCTAAACGAGCCAGAAGTTATGGCCGTCTGAATAATCGATATCCACAGGGTGCAACATCCACGGTGCAAGGTGCAACATCCGTCCGAAATGGCGAAACAGTGCCGTACGACTTTTAGAAATGCGTGCATGGATTTGAAACGGAATAGTACCATGGTGCACCACTCTCCAGCGATGGGAAGTCGAAGACGGGCCACGGTAATCCCGTTTTACCGTAAAATTCCACGTGTCGAAAAAACGAAGGGTAAAAATCTTACGAGACCCGATTGAGATTCGGGTTGTCCTTTTTGGGCATTAATCTATCCGTTGACGGCTAAAAGCCATCAAAGCCATAGAACTCATCGAGGCCTTCGTTTTGACAGGTTATGGCCCCCGTAACTCTAAACGAGCTAGAAGTTATGGCCGTCCGAATAATCGATATCTACAGGGTGCAACATCCACGGTGCAAGGTGCAACATCCGTCCGAAATGGAGAAACAGTGGCGTACAACCTTTAGAAATTCGTGCATGGATTTGAAACGGAACAGTACCATGGTGCACCACTCTCCAGCGATGGGAAGTCGAAAACGGGCCACGGTAATCCCGTTTTACCGTAAAAATCAACGTGTCGAAAAAACGAAGGGTAAAAAACTTAAGAGACCCGATTGAGATTCGGGTTGTCCTTTTGGGGCATTAATCTATCCGTTGACGGCTTAAAGCGGTCAAAGCCGTAGAACTCAACGAGGACTTCGTTTTGACAGGTTATGGCTCCCGTAACTCTAAACGAGCCGGAAGTTATGGCCGTCCGAATAATCAATATCTACAGGGTGCAACATCCACGGTGCAAGGTGCAACATCCGTCCGAAATGGCGAAACAGTGCCGTATGACTTTTAGAAATGCGTGCATGGACTTGAAATGGAACAGTTCCATGGTGCACCACTCTCCAGCGATGGGAAGTCGAAGACGGGCCACGATAATTCCGTTTTACCGTAAAAATCCACGTGTTGAAAAAACGAAGGGTAAAAATCTTACGAGACACGATTAAGAATCGGGTTGTCCTTTTTTGGCATTAATCTATCCGTTGATGGCAGAAAGCTGTCAAAGCCGTAGAACTCATCGAGGCCTTCGTTTTGACAGGTTATGGCTCCCGTAACTCTAAACGAGCCAGAAGTTATGGCCGTCCGAATAATCGATATCTACAGGGTGCAAAATCCACAGTGCAAGGTGCAACATCCGTCCGAAATGGCGAAACAGTGCCGTACGACTTTTGGAAATGCGTGCATGGATTTGAAACAGAACAGTACCATGGTGCACCACTCTCCAGCGATGGGAAGTCAAAGATGGGACACGGTAATCCCGTTTTACCGTAAAAATCCACGTGTCGAAAAAAGGAAGGGTAAAAAACTTACGAGCCCCGATTGAGATTCGGGTTGTCCTTTTTGGACATTAATCTATCCGTTGATGGATGAAAGCTGTCAAAGCCATTGAACTCATCGAGGCCTTCGTTTTGACAGGTTATGGCTCCCGTAACTCTAAACGAGCCAGAAGTTATGGCCGTCCGAATAATCGATATCCACAGGGTGCAACATCCACGGTGCAAGGTGCAAAATCCGTCCGAAATGGCGAAACAGTGCCGTACGACCTTTAGAAATGCGTGCATGGATTTGAAACGGAACAGTACCATGGTGCACCACTCTCCAGCAATGGGAAGTCGAAGACGGGCCAGGGTAATCCCGTTTTACCGTAAAAATACACGTGTCGAAAAAACGAAGGGTAAAAAACTTACGAGACCCGATTGAGATTCGGGTTTCCTTTTTGGGCATTAATCTATCCGTTGACGGAAGAAATCTGTCAAAGCCGTAGAACTCATCGAGGCCTTCATTTTGACAGGTTATGGCTCCCGTAACTCTAAACGAGCCAGAAGTTATGGCCATCCGAATAATCGATATCTACAGGGTGCAACATCCACGGTGCAAGGTGCAACATCCGTCCGAAATGGCGAAACAGTGCCGTACGACCTTTAGAAATGCGTGCATGGATTTGAAACGGAACAGTACCATGGTGCACCACTCTCCAGCGATGGGAAGTCGAAGACGGGCCACGGCAATCCCATTTTACCGTAAAAATCCACGTGTCGAAAAAAGAAGGGTTAAAAACTTACGAGACCCGATTGAGATTCGGGTTGTCCTTTTTGGGCACTAATCTATCCGTTGACGGCTGAAAGCAGTCAAAGCCGTAGAACTCATCGAGGCCTTCGTTTTGACAAGTTATGGCTCCCGTAACTCTAAACGAGCCAGAAGTTATGGCCGTCTGAATAATCGATATCCATAGGGTGCAACATCCACGGTGCAAGGTGCAACATCCGTCCGAAATGGCGAAACAGTGCCGTACGACTTTTAGAAATGCGTGCATGGATTTGAAACGGAATAGTACCATGGTGCACCACTCTCCAGCGATGGGAAGTCGAAGACAGGCCACGGTAATCCCGTTTTACCGTAAAATTCCACGTGTCGAAAAAACGAAGGGTAAAAATCTTACGAGACCCGATTGAGATTCGGGTTGTCCTTTTTGGGCATTAATCTATCCGTTGACGGCTAAAAGCCATCAAAGCCATAGAACTCATCGAGGCCTTCGTTTTGACAGGTTATGGCCCCCGTAACTCTAAACGAGCTAGAAGTTATGGCCGTCCGAATAATCGATATCTACAGGGTGCAACATCCACGGTGCAAGGTGCAACATCCGTCCGAAATGGAGAAACAGTGGCGTACAACCTTTAGAAATTCGTGCATGGATTTGAAACGGAACAGTACCATGGTGCACCACTCTCCAGCGATGGGAAGTCGAAGACGGGCCACGGTAATCCCGTTTTACCGTAAAAATCAACGTGTCGAAAAAACGAAGGGTAAAAAACTTAAGAGACCCGATTGAGATTCGGGTTGTCCTTTTGGGGCATTAATCTATCCGTTGACGGCTTAAAGCGGTCAAAGCCGTAGAACTCAACGAGGCCTTCGTTTTGACAGGTTATGGCTCCCGTAACTCTAAACGAGCCGGAAGTTATGGCCGTCCGAATGATCGATATCTACAGGGTGCAACATCCACGGTGCAAGGTGCAACATCCGTCCGAAATGGCGAAACAGTGCCGTATGACTTTTAGAAATGCGTGCATGGATTTGAAATGGAACAGTTCCATGGTGCACCACTCTTCAGCGATGGGAAGTCGAAGACGGGCCACGATAATTCCGTTTTACCGTAAAAATCCACGTGTCGAAAAAACGAAGGGTAAAAAACTTAAGACCCGATTGAGATTCGGGTTGTCCTTTTTGGGCATTAATCTATCCGTTGATGGCAGAAAGCTGTCAAAGCCGTAGAACTCATCGAGGCCTTCGTTTTGACAGGTTATGGCTCCCGTAACTCTAAACGAGCCAGAAGTTATGGCCGTCCGAATAATCGATATCTACAGGGTGCAAAATCCACAGTGCAAGGTGCAACATCCGTCCGAAATGGCGAAACAGTGCCGTACGACTTTTGGAAATGCGTGCATGGATTTGAAACGGAACATTACCATGGAGCACCACTCTCCAGCGATGGGAAGTCGAAGACGGGCCACGGTAATCCCGTTTTGCCGTAAAAATCCACGTGTCGAAAAAACGAAGGGTAAAAAACTTACGAGACCCGATTGAGATTCGGGTCGTCCTTTTTGGGCATTAATCTATCCGTTGACGGCAGAAAGCTGTCAAAGCCATTGAACTCATCGAGGCCTTCGTTTTGACAGGTCATGGCTCCCGTAACTCTAAACGAGCCAGAAGTTATGGCCGTCCGAATAATCGATATCTACAGGGTGCAACATCCACGGTGTAAGGTGCAACATCTGTCCGAAACGGCGAAACAGTGCCTTACGACTTTTAGAAATGTGTGCATGGATTTGAAACGGAACAGTACCGTGGTGCACCACTCTCCAGCAATGGGAAGTCGAAGACGGGCCACGGTAATCCGGTTTTCCCGTAAAAATACACGTGTCGAAAAAATGAAGGGTAAAAAACTTACGTGACCCGATTGAGATTCGGGTTGTCCTTTTTGGGCATTAATCTATCCGTTGACAGCAGAAAGCTGTCAAAGCCGTAAAAATCATCGAGGCCTTCGTTGTGACAGGTTATGGCTCCCGTAACTCTAAACGATCCAGAAGTTATGGCCGTCCGAATAATCGATATCCACAGGGTGCAACATCCACGGTGCAAGGTGCAAAATCCGTCCGAAATGGCGAAACAGTGCCGTACGACCTTTAGAAATGCGTGCATGGATTTGAAACGGAACAGTACCATGGTGCACCACTCTCCAGCAATGGGAAGTCGAAGACGGGCCAGGGTAATCCCGTTTTACCGTAAAAATACACGTGTCGAAAAAACGAAGGGTAAAAAACTTACGAGACCCGATTGAGATTCGGGTTGTCCTTTTTGGGCATTAATCTATCCGTTGACGGCTGAAAGCTGTCAAAGCCGTAGAACTTATCGAGGCCTTCGTTTTGACAGGTTATGGCTCCCGTAACTCTAAACGAGCCAGAAGTTATTGCCGTCCGAATAATCGATATCCACAGGGTGCAACATCCACGGTGCAAGGTGCAACATCCGTCTGAAATGTAGAAACTGTGTCGTACGACCTTTAGAAATGCATGCATGGATTTCAAACGGAACAGTACCATGGTGCACCACTCTTCAGCGATGGGAAGACGAAGACGGGCCACGGTAATCCCGTTTTACCGTAAAAATCCACGTGTCGAAAAAACGAAGGGTAAAAAACTTACGAGACCCGATTGAGATTCGGGTTGTCCTTTTTGGGCATTAATCTATCCGTTGACGGCTGAAAGCCATCAAAGCCGTAAAACTCATCGAGGCCTTCGTTTTGACAGGTTATGGCTCCCGTAACTCTAAATGAGCCAGAAGTTATGGCCGTCCGAATAATCGATATCCATAGGGTGCAACATCAACGGTGCAAGGTGCAACATCCGTCCGAAATGGCGAAACAGTGCCGTGCGACTTTTAGAAATGCGTGCATGGATTTGAAACGGAACAGTACCATGGTGCACCAATCTCCAGCGATGGGATGTCGAAGACGGGCCACAGTAATCCCGTTTTACCGTAAAAATCCACGCGTCGAAAAAACGAAGGGTAAAAAACTTACGTGACCCGATTGAGATTCGGGTTGTCCTTTTTGGGCATTAATCTATCCGTTGATGGCTGAAAGCTGTCAAAGCCGTAGAACTCATCGAGACCTTCGTTTTGACAGTTTATGGACCCCGTAACTCTAAACGAGCTAGAAGTTATGGCGATCCGAATAATCGATATCTACAGGGTGCAACATCCACGGTGCAAGGTGCAACATCCGTCCGAAATGCCGAAACAGTGTCGTACGACCTTTAGAAATTCATGCATGAATTTGAAACGGAACAGTACCATGGTGCACCACTCTCCAGCGATGCGAAGTCGAAGACGGGCCACGGTAATCCCGTTTTACCGTAAAAATCCACGTGTCGAAAAAACGAAGGGTAAAAAACTTACGAGACCCGATTGAGATTCGGATTGTCCTTTTTGGGCATTAATCTATCCGTTGATGGCTTAGAGCAATCAAAGCCGTAGAACTCATCGAGGCCTTCGTTTTGACAGGTTATGGCTCCCGTAACTCTAAACAAGCCAGAAGTTATGGCCGTCCGAATAATCGATATCTACAGGGTGCAACATCCACGGTGCCAGGTGCAACATCCGTCCGAAATGGCGAAAAAGTGCCGTATGACTTTTATAAATGTGTGCATGGATTTGAAACGGAACAGTACCATGGTGCACCACTCTCCAGCGATGGGAAGTCGAAGACGGGCCACGGTAATTCCGTTTTACCGTAAAAATCAACGTGTCGAAAAAACGAAGGGTAAAAGACTTACGGGACCCGATTGAGAATCAGGTTGTCCGTTTTGGGCATTAATCTATCCGTTGATGGCAGAAAGCTGTCAAAGCCGTAGAACTCATCGAGACCTTCGTTTTGACAGGTTATGGCTCCCGTAACTCTAAACGAGCCAGAAGTTATGGCCGTCCGAATAATCGATATCTAAAGGGTGCAACAACCACGGTGCAAGGTGCAACATTCGTTCGAAATGGCGAAACAGTGCCCTACGACTTTTAGAAATGCGTGCATGGATTAGAAACGGAACAGTACCATGGTGCACAACTCTCCAGCGATGGGAAGTCGAAGACGGGCCACGGTAATCCCGTTTTACCGTAAAAATCCACGTGTCGAAAAAACGAAGGGTAAAAAACTTACGAGACCAGATTGAGATTCGGGTTGTCCTTTTTGGTCATTAATCTATCCGTTGATGGCAGAAAGCTGTCAAAGCCGTAGAACTCATAGAGGCCTTCGTTTTGACAGGTTATGGCTCCCGTAACTCTAAACGAGCCAGAAGTTATGGCCGTCCGAATAATCGATATCTACAGGGTGCAACATCCACGGTGCAAGGTGTAACATCCGTCCAAAATGGCGAAACAGTGTCGTACGACTTTTAGAAATGCGTGCATGGATTTGAAATGGAACAGTACTATGGTGCACCAATCTCCAGCGATGGGAAGATGAAGACGGGCCACGGTAATCCCGTTTTACCATAAAAATCCACGTGTCGAAAAAACGAAGGGTAAAAAACTTACGAGACCCGATTGAGATTCGGGTTGTCCTTTTTGGGCATTAATCTATCCGTTGATGGCTTAGAGCAGTCAAAGCCGTAGAACTCATCGAGGCCTTCGTTTTGACAGGTTATGGCTCCCGTAACTCTAAACAAGCCAGAAGTTATGGCCGTCCGAATAATCGATATCTACAGGGTGCAACATCCACGGTGCCAGGTGCAACATCCGTCCGAAATGGCGAAAAAGTGCCTTATGACTTTTAGAAATGTGTGCATGGATTTGAAACGGAACAGTACCATGGTGCACCACTCTCCAGCGATGGGAAGTCGAAGACGGGCCACGGTAATTCCGTTTTACCGTAAAAATCAACGTGTCGAAAAAACGAAGGGTAAAAGACTTACGGGACCCGATTGAGAATCAGGTTGTCCTTTTTGGGCATTAATCTATCCGTTGATGGCAGAAAGCTGTCAAAGCCGTAGAACTCATCGAGACCTTCGTTTTGACAGGTTATGGCTCCCGTAACTCTAAACGAGCCAGAAGTTATGGCCGTCCGAATAATCGATATCTAAAGGGTGCAACAACCACGGTGCAAGGTGCAACATTCGTTCGAAATGGCGAAACAGTGCCCTACGACTTTTAGAAATGCGTGCATGGATTAGAAACGGAACAGTACCATGGTGCACAACTCTCCAGCGATGGGAAGTCGAAGACGGGCCACGGTAATCCCGTTTTACCGTAAAAATCCACGTGTCGAAAAAACGAAGGGTAAAAAACTTACGAGACCAGATTGAGATTCGGGTTGTCCTTTTTGGTCATTAATCTATCCGTTGATGGCAGAAAGCTGTCAAAGCCGTAGAACTCATCGAGGCCTTCGTTTTGACAGGTTATGGCTCCCGTAACTCTAAACGAGCCAGAAGTTATGGCCGTCCGAATAATCGATATCTACAGGGTGCAACATCCACGGTGCAAGGTGTAACATCCGTCCAAAATGGCGAAACAGTGTCGTACGACTTTTAGAAATGCGTGCATGGATTTGAAATGGAACAGTACTATGGTGCACCAATCTCCAGCAATGGGAAGATGAATACGGGCCACGGTAATCCCGTTTTACCGTAAAAATCCACGTGTCGAAAAAGCGAAGGGTAAAAAACTTACGAGACCCGTTTGAGATTTGGGTTGTCCTTTTTGGGCATTAATCTATCCGTTGACGGCAGAAAGCTGTCAAAGCCGTAGAACTCATCGAGGCCTTCGTTTTGACAGGTTATGGCACTCGTAACTCTAAACGAGCAAGAAGTTATGGCCATCCGAATAATCGATATCTACAGGGTGCAACATCCACGGTGCAAGGTGCAACATTCGTCCGAAATGGCGAAACAGTGCCGTACGACTTTTAGAAATGCGTGCATGGATTTGAAACGGAACAGTTCCACGGTGCACCACTCTCCAGCGATGGGAAGTCGAAGACGGGCCATGGTAATTCCGTTTTACCGTAAAAATCCACGTGTCGAAAAAACGAAGGGTAAAAAACTTACGAGACCCGATTGAGATTCGAGTTGTCCTTTTTGGGCATTAATCTATCCGTTGATGGCTGAAAGCTGTCAAAGCCATAGAACTCATCGAGGCCTTCGTTTTGACAGGTTATGGCTCCCGTAACTCTAAACGAGCCAGAAGTTATGGTCGTCCGAATAATCGATATCTATAGGGTGCAACATCCACGGTGCAAGGTGCAACATCCGTCCGAAATGGCGAAACAGTGCCGTACGACTTTTAGAAATGCGTGCATGGATTTGAAACGGAACAGTACCATGTTGCAACACTCTCCAGCGATGGGAAGTCGAAGACGGGCAACGGTAATCCCGTTTTACCGTAAAAATCCACGTGTCGAAAAAATGAAGGGTAAAAAACTTACGAGACCCGATTGAGATTCGGGTTGTCCTTTTTGGGCATTAATCTATCCTTTGACGGCAGAAATCTGTCAAAGCCGTAGAACTCATCGAGGCCTTCGTTTTGACAGGTTATGGCTCCCGTATCCAGCGGTATCCGTCAAATCAGGGAGAACTCAGATTTCAAGGTATCTCTGATACGAGATCCCCCACAAGATCTCGACGAATTCTTCACGAGTAAGAAAGGTTCCTTCGGCAAGAAGATGAAAGTACGGATTTAAAGGTGAAAAAGGTTAGTGCATTCGAGGTTGGAGCAGTATCCAGCGGTGGTTCGGATAAAGACAAAGGAAAAAGGAAATTGGATAATGATTCTGGAAACGCTAGGAAGCGATGGAAGGATCCAAAGTTTTCCACATACACAGGATTGAACGAGACGCTGGAGCGGATATACATGGATACTCGGAATCGCCTTCCCTACCAAAGGCCAGCCAGGAGTGAGCCTTCTGAACGAGAGAAGGCATCAGGGAGGCATTGTCTCTTCCATGGCTTAGACGGACATGATACCAACAGCTGCAGGCACTTAAAGGATATAATAGAGGAGCATGCAAGGAATGGACAGTTACAGCAATATGTCAGAACTCGGAATGCAACGGTGGAGCAGGAGCAACCACCGACAACCTCTCGCCGTGATAATGGGAGGCCCAGGGATGATGGTCGATTGATCATCCACTGATCAGGATAATGTGAAATAAGTAGCGAACTACTGGCAAGCAACCAAGTCATTTACACATGTATGGGGACGGAGATAGCCCCTAGGCATGCTCTGAATGATAAACTGCGATGCTGTGGTTTGTGAAATCTGCTTTTCTGTTTTGGTTTGGACACTTGCTTTTCTGATTTGGTTTTGGAGTTTGGTTTGAACTCCTGGTTTTCGTTTGCTTTCTGGTTGGGTTTTCTGGTTTTCTGGTTTTGGGTTTGGATTTTTGGGTTTGGATGTTGGATTGGATTTTGATTGGATTTTCATCTGGTTTTTGACAAACGGTCGTCGGGTATGGATTATGCCTGGCAAGGGGTGAGTCACTTTGCCCGAACGTGGTAAATTGGCTCATTCAGGTCATCGTGTATGGACTATGCTCGGCAAGGGTCCGGAGTGACCAGGATTCGGCCTAGGACTTAGGCCCTGTATTATCAATTGTTATTTTCAGGTCGTTGAGTATGGACTATGCTCAACAAGGGTCCGGAGTGACCAGGATTCGGCCTAGGACTTAGGCCCTGTATTATCAATTGTTATTTTCAGGTCGTTGAGTATGGACTATGCTCAACAAGGGTCCGGAGTGACCAGGATTCGGCCTAGGACTTAGGCCCTGTATTATCAATTGTTATTTTCAGGTCGTTGAGTATGGACTATGCTCAACAAGGGTCCGGAGTGACCAGGATTCGGCCTAGGGCTTAGGCCCTGTATTATCAATTGTTATTTTCAGGTCGTTGAGTATGGATTATGCTCAACAAGGGTCCGGAGAGACCAGGATTCGGCTTAGGACTTAAGCCATGGCATTGTACAGCGTCCAGGGACACTGGACCAAGGTCGTCAAGTGTGGATTACGCTTGGCAAGAACCCGGAGAGGTTAGCTCAACGTCTAGGGACACTGGACCAAGGCTACCAAGTGTGGATTATGCTCAACAGGAACACGATGAGGCTAGCTTAACATCCAGGGACACTGGATCACGGTCGTCAGGTGTGGATTACACTTGGCAAGAACCCGGAGAGGTTATGAATTCGGATATCTACCCAAAGAGGTCCTGGATCTGGTTATTGGCTATTGGATAAGTATGGATCAGGACTCGGCTGTCGAGTTCGAATGGATATGGAATTGGCTAGGGCTTTGGTTATGGGATTTGGAATTGGGCATCGACTCGAAGGAGTCAAGGATGGCATAATCTGACAATATGGCTATGGACTTTGGATATTGGATTCGGAACTATTCAAAACACGTCTTATTGTCACAAGGCATGTTTTGGGGGGCAAAGTGTTATCCTACTTTTGGTCAAAACTGTAATATCAACAAATTGGCAAGGAATTATGGATATCAGGATTGGAGATCGGTTGGAATCAAGGCTATGGAGAAGTTATGATCGATTCAAAGTAGGAAAGGCATGCTGTTCGAATCGATCAGGGGTAGCACTCACTTCGAATCGATACACTTCGTATCGATCAACCTGGGTTCGACACTGCTACTTCGTATCAATCGAAGGCAAGGCACAGGGATGGTTCGAATCGATACGCTTCGTATCGATCAGTATGGGTTCGGCCTGGTGAACTTCGTATCGATCAGGTAAGAAGGATAAATGGATTTCGGCCCAATGGCAATGGACCCAAAGTGGATAGGTTCGAATCAATCAAGACAAAGCATAAGGCTTTGAATCCATGAGGTCAAGGAGAGTTCGAATCGATCAGGTTAGGGTATGTTCGAATCGATCAGTGTAAACGAGATCGATTCGAAGCATGCTCCTGGGATCGAATCGAAGAAGATCGATGGTACACGGGAAGTATACATTGGGGGACGACTTCATGGATTCGAAGAAGAGGGAGTCGACTTCATGGATTCGAAGAGGAGGTGGATTCGAAACACTGGATTCAAAGCAATGGATTCGAAGGAGGTGGATTCGAACGAGATGGATTCGAAGGATGTGGGTTCGAAGGAGATGGATTCGAAGGAGGAGGTTTCGAAGCATGGGTTCGAACCAGGCAGAGCACACGGAACTTTGAACTTGAATCGATCATATCTTCCAAACCGTTGATCCAAATGCTATGAAATTTTCACAGAAGCTTGCATACATGTTGAAGGATGTTTACACCAAATTTCAGCTCAATTGGAATGATTTCTTGATCGATTCGAACCTTGTTTCGAATCGATCCTGATGTGGGCCCGAACCTCCAGATTTCGGGCGCGTGGGCCCCCTCACGTGCCAGAAGCGGTCTTCCCAGATTTTAGGAGAAATATCAGCCTCCTACACCTATAAATAGAGCCCCTGGTCATTCAGAAAAGGGGTCGGAGAATTTGGAGAGAGAAAGCACGCCCGGACGCTGCCAGAATCATTCCATAACATCATTACTGCTATTTATTTCGAGTTTTGGACTTTGTAACTGCTGTAATTATCTGTAATCATCAAGGATAATCAATAAAAGCATGAAAAACTTTGGAGTGGACGTAGGCCGGAGATAGCCGAACCACTATAAAACTTGTGTCTCTGTTCTTTACTTTTGGATTGCTGTTTAATATTTGCTGAGATCTGCAGATTTGTGTTTGAATATTATTGATTTGTATTCATACACTGGTGCTTTCATGGTATTCGGGGTTTGTGACCAATTTTGACGCAAACACGTGTGTTATCCCAACTTTTGGCAAAGTTGAGATACCCAAAAATTTACTAAAAATCAATGATTATTATTCTTGAAGATCAATTGAGCATTGCAGGATAACCATGAATATCGATGAATTTTTGCCGAGTCCAGATTGAGCTACAATTGATAGGACATGACAAGAAAGATCATAGAAGTCCGCATCTCAAATTTCAAGTCAATCCGAGTTCGTATGCTCAAGATATGATTGATTCAAGTTGAGAGAGATGGACCTTGCTCGGTTGGAATCCATCACCCCTTCATTGGTTCGAACCCATCTAGTTCGAACCCATCAAGGCAGGCATCACGTTCGAATCCATAAGCAGAGACGACGTTCGAATCGATTAGCTAGTGCCCGCCTCGCATCCATCAACTTCGACTCCATTTACTTCGAATCCATCCCGTGACCCTCCTTCGTATCCATCCACTACTTCGAATCCATAAGAAATGCCCTTGCTTCGACTCCATCCAAGTGACCGTACTTCGACTCTATCAACTATGCATCAATTCAGATTCGTCCATAAGGCCATAAGACCGAATCCATCGAAGTGTTCTATGTCTTCGAATCCCAGTGGAGAGAAAGCATCGAACCGCTCCTGATCGATTCGATGGAAGTGCTAGTTTCTATCGATTCGAAGGAAGCGACTCTTCGAATCGATAGCCTCGAAACCATCAAGTAGGCATGGCTACGAACTCGGAGTCGACCCATTCAACTCGGCGAAAAGTAGGGATCGGCTCGAAGAACGCGCGACACGTCACAGGAGCATGGATTCGACCCTATGGATTCGAACTGATCTATTCGAACGAACCCATAGGATCGATTCGAACCAACCAGCATGCCGGAGAACACCATCTTGAATCGATCGTATCTTTTAATCCCTTGATCCAAATGCCATGAAATTTTTACAAGAGTTCGTCTACATGTCGAAGAATGTCCACGCCAAGTTTCATCGCGATTGGGCGGTTTCTTGATCGATTCGAACCAAAGGTCGAATCGATCCCAATGTGGGCCCGGATCTTCAGGTTTCGGCCATGTGGGCCCCCTCACGTTCCAGAAGCGGTCTACCTGATTTTTAGGAGAAATATCAGCCTCCTACGCCTATAAATAAAGCCCCAGGTCATTCGAAAAAGGGGAGGGGATTTCTCTTTGGCAAAATCAAGATTCTGAAGCATCAAGACTCTACCAGACTCTACTTTGCACTCCACAATCACCGTTGTATTCGAATTTCAGAGCTATAATCCATTGTAATCCGCTGTAATCAAGTGTAATCAGCGAAGAACATAAATAAAGGGGGAAACCTTTGAAGTGGACGTAGGCCGGAGATAGCCGAACCACTATAAATCGTGTGTCCTTGTTTATAATTTCTGCTTTACTTGCTTAGATCTGTGATTTGTGTTTGAATATTGTTGATTTATATTCCAACACTGGTGCTTTCACAACGCTTAGGGTTTGTGACCAATTTTGGCACAAACACTTTGGTGCTTTCACTGAGAAGGACTAGCACCCGCTACATCAGATTCAGAGTTCAGATTCGAAAGTTTAAAGAATTCCAATTCATAAACAATGACTCGACAAACAAGACAAAGAGTTGATCGGAGCCAACAAGGTGGAAGCCAAGAAGCATCCTCCGGAGCAGGAGAAGGACAAGCTTCCGTCTACATCACTAGAGATGAAATGGAGGCTATGGCTAATTCAATACGCGAAAGCATGGTAAAGACCCAACAGGAGATGCTGCAGAATTTCCTCGAACAAATGAAGGCGACGAATATGCAGAACCTTGGACCAACCACAACAACTGCTAGTGCAGGACAAAGGATCAGGATTACAGAAGCTAATGAAGGTCAGGTTCAGGACCAGAATATAGGAGTTGAAGGTAATCAACAAGAACTTGGGGGTAGACCCTCAGGGTCCGATCCTGGAAGACCGACAAACGGAGCTCAACAAGCTGGAGTCAATACATATGCTAACAAACCACCAGAAGAATATGTACCAGAATTCCATTCGATGCACGGGGGGCAGGATAGGAACTTGACAAGTGGCCAACCCCTAGACGGAGACGAGAGAATGATCGTCCTAATGCGACGAATCAAGAGAGGAGGACTTCCTAGTGGAGGGCTGGAAGAAGTTAGTCGGAGTCCGTTCACTCCGAACATCCGAAACGCAAGGAACCCTCCAAAATTCAAACTACCAACGCTAGAACCTTATGACGGGAGGTCAGACCCAACCATGCATATTACCAGGTATATTAGGCACATGGAAGTGCTGGGGGCATCCGAGGAAGTGATGGCACGATGCTTCCCTCTATATTTGTCGGATTTGGCTGCACTTTGGTTCAGGCAACTAGAGATTGGATCAATCAGAACTTGGAGCGAGCTTGTAGACTGCTTCATGAGACAGTTCAGGGTCCATGTGACGCGACCCAAGAGCATTATGACTTTAGCTTCGATCAAGCAAAGGGCCGGAGAGTCCATAAAAGATTTCCTACTAAGATTCAATGTAACAGTGACTTCTGTAGATCGCCCGGATCCATCGATGATTTTGATGGCGGCTTTGGCAGGAGTCGCGGAAGGCACCAAATTTATAGATTCTCTGACTAAAGATCCACCACAAGATCTTGGAGAGTTCTTTCATAAAGCTGAAAAGTTCATCCGATTAGAAGAATCACGAGCCGAGAGACTAGAAACAAATGCCACGCAAAGCGTGGGAACTTCCAGAGAACAGTCCGGAGCGGACAAGGGAAAGAGGAAACAGGATGACACACATGATGGTCCTGATAAACGGAAGAAATTTCGAGAACCAAGATTTAGGCAGTACACTGATCTGACTGCAGGCCTAGAAAGAATTTACACTGAAACTCGGGGGCAACTCCCCTATCGAAAGCCACCTATAAGGGATCCCACTGAGCGGGAGCGCAGGACTGGAAAATATTGCCTATTCCATGAGCTGGATGGGCACACCACAGATGAATGCCGCCACCTAAAGGATGAGGTAGAAGAACATGCCAGGGGAGGTAGATTGCCGTAATTTGTCAGAGAACGGACAGCGGCGGTAAGGCATGAACAACTACCACCTCCTCCTAACAGGAACGATCCTGGATCGGGATCACGACTCGTCATCCACTGATTAAAGATGGCAAGGGCCAAGTCCAGGATTTGGACTTCGGTCGAATAATTCTACTTAGATTTGTTTTCAGAATAAACGGTTACTCCACTTACACATGTACGGGAACCAGAGAGATCCCTAGGCATGCTCTGAGATGGAGATAAACCGATATGCCCGGAGAGGCAATGTTTAGCTTTTTCTGATGTTTGAGATTGAACATCTAGAACTCGAATTTTAATAAATAAATTAGAATCTCTTGCAATAAACCTTTTGACCAGAGAGTCAGAAGATGAACATTAAATACCAACATCAGAATGATCGCTTTATGACCCTACCCGGAGAGGCGAGGTCCGGAGTGCAAGAAGTGAGTTGCTTCGCCGGAGAGCAACAGGATCGACTCACTTAAGCGTTGTTTCCCCTTCACCGGAGAGTGACAGAATGGGATCCAGGAAGATCCCGGAGAGGCTATGATCGGTCTCGAATGACCAAGACATCGCTTAATGTTCAGATACACTGAACCGGAGTGAAAGAAGTGAGTTGCTTCGCCGGAGAGCGACAGGATCAACTCCCTTAAGCGCTGTTTCCCCTTCACCGGAGAGTGACAGGATGGGATCCAGCAAGAGCCCGGAGAGGCTATGATCGGTCCAGAACGACCATGACATCGCTATACGTCCTAACCAGGACCAGAGTGCAAGGGATAGAAGGCAATGCCAGAGTGCAATAGGATCTTTCTATTCAATCACTAAGTCTAGAATGGGCTTAGTAAGGGTTCATAGTAGCCATTAATAGTCCGGAGAGACTACGGAACTTCACGAATGCTGATTCGGCTTCGAACAGCCATAAAATTGATTGATAATACAGCAGCTATGAATGAAACATGAATCTACTGCATTCGATTTAAGACCGTTCAAAACATACCTTTTACCAAAAGGCATGTTTTGGGGGGCAAAGTGTTATCCCAACTTTTGGCAAAGTTGAGATACCCAAAAATTTACTAAAACTCAATGATTATTATTCTTGAAGATCAATTGAGCATTGCAGGATAACCATGAATATCGATGAATTTTTGTCGAGTCCAGATTGAGCTACAATTGATAGGACATGACAAGAAAGATCATAGAAGTCCGCATCTCAAATTTCAAGTCAATCCGAGTTCGTATGATCAAGATATGATGGATTCAAGTTGAGAGAGATGGACCTTGCTCGGTTCGAATCCATCACCCCTTCATTGGTTCGAACCCATCTAGTTCGAACCCATCAGGGCAGGCATCACGTTCGAATCCATAAGCAGAGACGACGTTCGAATCGATTAGCTAGTGCCCGCCTCGCATCCATCAACTTCGACTCCATTTACTTCGAATCCATCCCGTGACCCTCCTTCGTATCCATCCACTACTTCGAATCCATAAGAAATGCCCTTGCTTCGACTCCATCCAAGTGACCGTACTTCGACTCTATCAACTATGCATCAATTCAGATTTGTCCACAAGGCCATAAGACCGAATCCATCGAAGTGATCTATGTCTTCGAATCCCAGTGGAGAGAAAGCATCGAACCGCTCCTGATCGAATCGATGGAAGTGCTAGTTTCTATCGATTCGAAGGAAGCAACTCTTCGAATCAAAAGCCTCGAAACCATCAAGTAGGCACGGCTACGAACTCGGAGTCGACCCATTCAACTCGGCGAAAAGTAGGGATCGGCTCGAAGAACGCGCGACACGTCACAGGAGCATGGATTCGACCCTATGGATTCGAACTGATCGATTCGAACGAACCCATAGGATCGATTCGAACCAACCAGCATGCCGGAGAACACCATCTTGAATCGATCGTATCTTTTAATCCCTTGATCCAAATGCCATGAAATTTTTACAGGAGTTCGTCTACATGTCGAAGAATGTCCACGCCAAGTTTCATCGCGATTGGACGATTACTTGATCGATTCGAATCGATCCCAATGTGGGCCCGGATCTTCAGGTTTCGGCCATGTGGGCCCCCTCACGTGCCAGAAGTGGTCTACCTGATTTTTAGGAAAAATATCAGCCCCCTACGCCTATAAATAGAGCCTCAGGTCATTCAGAAAAGGGGAGGGGATTTCTCTTTGGCAAAATCAAGACTCTGAAGCATCAAGACTCTACCAGACTCTACTTTGCACACCACAATCACCGTTGTATTCGAATTTCAGAGCTATAATCCATTGTAATCCGCTGTAATCTAGTGTAATCAGCGAAGAACATAAATAAAGGGGAAAACCTTTGAAGTGGACGTAGGCCGGAGATAGCCGAACCACTATAAATCGTGTGTCCTTGTTTATAATTTCTGCTTTACTTTCTTAGATCTGTGATTTGTGTTTGAATATTGTTGATTTATATTCCAACACTGGTGCTTTCACAACGCTTGGGGTTTGTGACCAATTTTGGCACAAACAGCGTGCATGGATTTGAAATGGAACAGTACCATGGTGCACCACTCTCCAGCGATGGGAAGTCGAAGACGGGCCACGGTAATCCCGTTTTACCGTAAAAATCCACGTGTCGAAAAAACGAAGGGTAAAAAACTTACGAGACCTGATTGAGATTCGGGTTGTCCTTTTTGGGAATTAATCTATCCGTTGACGGCAGAAAGCTATCAAAGTCGTAGAACTCATCGAGGCATTTGTTTTGACAGGTTATGGCTTCCATAACTCTAAACGAGCCAGAAGTTATGGCCGTCCGAATAATCGATATCTACAGGGTGCAACATCCACGGTGCAAGGTGCAACATCCGTCCGAAATGGCGAAACAGTGTCGTACGACTTTTAGAAATGCGTGCATGGATTTGAAACGGAACAATACCATGGTGCACCACTCTCCAGCGATGGGAACTCGAAGACGGGCCACGGTAATCCCGTTTTACCGTAAAAATCCACGTGTCGAAAAAACGAAGGGTAAAAATCTACCGAGACACGATTGAGATTCGAGTTGTCCTTTTTGGGCATTAATCTATCCGTTGACGGAAAAAAGCTATCAAAGCCGTAGAACTCATCGAGGCCTTCGTTTTGACAGGTTATGGCTCCCGTAACTCTAAACGAGCCAGAAGTTATGGCCATCCGAATAATCGATATCTACAGGGTGCAACATCCACGGTGCAACGTGCAACATCCGTCCGAAATGGCGAAACAATGCCGTACGACCTTTAGAAATTCGTGCGTGGATTTGAAACGGAACAGTACCATGGTGCACCACTCTCCAGCGATGGGAAGTCGAAGACGGGCCACGGTAATCTCGTTTTACCGTAAAAATCCACGTGTCGAAAAAATGAAGGGTAAAAAACTTACGAGACCCAATTGAGATTCGGGTTGTCCATTTTGGGCATTAATCTATCTGTTGATGGCAGAAAGCTATCAAAGCCGTAGAACTCATCGAGGCCTTCGTTTTGACAGGTTATGGCTCCCGTAACTCTAAACGAGCCGGAAGATATGGCCGTCCGAATAATCGATATCTACAGGGTGCAACATCCACGGTGCAAGGTGCAACATCCGTCCGAAATGGCGAAACAGTGCCGTACTACTTTTAGAAATGCGTGCATGGATTTGAAATGGAACAGTACCATGGTGCACCACTCTCTAGCGATGGGAAGTCGAAGACGGGCCACGGTAATCCCGTTTTACCGTAAAAATCCACGTGTCGAAAAAACGAAGGGTAAAAAACTACCGAGCCCCGATTGAGGTTCGGGTTGTCCTTTTTGGGCATTAATCTATCCGTTGACGGCAGAAAGCTGTCAAAGCCATAGAACTCATCGAGGCCTTCGTTTTGACAGGTTATGGCTCCCATAACTCTAAACGAGCCAGAAGTAATGGCCGTCCGAATAATCGATATCTACAGGGTGCAACATCCACGGTGCAAGGTGCAACATCCGTCCGAAATGGCAAAACAGTGCCGTACGACCATTAGAAATTCGTGCATGGATTTGAAACGGAACAGTACCATGGTGCACCACTATCCAGCGATGGGAAGTCGAAGACGGGCCACGGTAATCCCGTTTTACCGTAAAAATCCACGTGTCGAAAAAAATGAAGGGTAAAAACTTACGAGACCCGATTGAGATTCGGGTTGTCTTTTTTGGGCATTAATCTATCCATTGACGGCTGAAAGCTGTCAAAGCCGTAGAACTCATCGAGGCCTTCGTTTTGACAGGTTATGGCTCCCGTAACTCTAAACGAGCCAGAAGTTATGGCCATCCGAATAATCGATATCTACAGGGTGCAACATCCACGGTTCAAGGTGCAACATCCATCCGAAATGGCGAAACAGTGCCGTACGACTTTTAGAAATGCGTGCATGGATTTGAAATGGAACAATACCATGGTGCACCACTCTCCAGCGATGGGAAGTCGAAGACGGACCACGGTAATCCCGTTTTACCGTAAAAATCCACGTGTCGAAAAAACGAAGGGTAAAAAACTTACGAGACCCGATTGAGATTCGGGTTGTCCTTTTTGGGCATTAATCTATCTGTTAACGGCAGAAAGCAATCAAAGCCGTAGAACTCATCGAGGCCTTCATTTTGACAAATTATGGCTCCCGTAACTCTAAACGAGCCAGAAGTTATGGCCGTCCGAATAATCGATATCTACAGGGTGCAACATCCACGGTGCAAGGTGCAACATCCGTCCGAAATGGCGAAACAGTGCCGTACGACTTTTAGAAATGCATGCATGGATTTGAAACAGAACAGTACCATGGTGCACCACTCTCCAGCGATGGGAAGTCGAAGACGGGCCACGGTAATCCCGTTTTACCGTAAAAATCCACGTGTCGAAAAAACGAAGGGTAAAAAACTTACGAGACCCGATTGAGATTCGGGTTGTCCTTTTTGGGCATTAATCTATCCGTTGACGGCTGAAAGCTGTCAAAGCCGTAGAACTCATCGAGGCCTTCGTTTTGACAGGTTATGGCTCCCGTAACTCTAAACAAGCCAGAAGTTATGGCCGTCCGAATAATCGATATCTACAGGGTGCAACATCCACGGTGCAAGGTGCAACATCCGTCCGAAATGGCGAAACAGTGCCCTATGACTTTTAGAAATGTTATCCCGCTTTTTGGCAAAGCCGTGATACCAAAAGATTGATCGAAAACAAAAGACAGTTCGTCTCAGAGATTGCTTATACTTCACTTTGCTATGGATATCGATGAATTTTGTCCGAGTCCGGAACGGGCCAAAATTGATAGGACATGACAAGAAAGACCGAAGGAGTCGTCATTTCAAATTTCAAGTCAATCCGAGTTCGTATGCTCAAGATATGATGGATTCAATTTGAGAGAGGTAGTCATTGTCTGGTTCGAAACCATCACCTTCGAACCCATCCAATACCCCTACCTCGAACCCATCTAATTCGAACCCATCATGTTCGAATCCATACGAAGAGGTGACGTTCGAATCCATCAGCTAACATTTTCCTTTGACTCCATCCAACTGAAACCATCCCTGCTTCGACTCCATCGGCCTCGACACCATCACGGTGACTCACCTTCGAATCCATGAACTAAACCTTGGCCTCGACTCCATCAAGCAAGCCCCCAGGTAACCTTGCTTCGAATCCGTCTTCACACGACCACAAACCCATCATACGGCTTCATGCTGCCTTCGAATCGAACATGTTAGATATGACTTCGAATCGATCCAAAGTGGCGCAGTTGGATCGATTCGAATGAATACCATTACATCGATTCGAAGGCAACCTTCGAATCCAACACTCGAACCACTTGGTCAACACGGTAAAGAACTCGGAGTCGACCCAATCAACTCGGCGAAAAATATGGATCGACTCGAAGAAGGCGCGCCACGTCAACCCACTTGCGCGCCCTGAGATCGATTCGAAGCGCTCGATTCGAATTGATCGATTCGAAGACCACAGCCAACCGGGAATCCTCATTTCGAACCGATCATGTCTCCTAAACCACTGATCCAAATGCAACCAAATTTTCACAGTAGCTTCCATACAAGATAAAGATTGTTCCTGCCAAGTTTCAGCTCGATTGGACCATTTCTTGATGGGTTCGAAATGACTTCGAATCGATGTCAGATCGAGACGAAACTTGGTGGGGTCGGTCGCGTGGGCCCACTCACGTGCCAGAAGAGGTCTCCCGAAGTTTCAGCAAGATCTGGGCCTCCAACGCCTATAAATAGCACCCTGAAGCCTTCAGAAAAGGGGATCTTCCGAGAACTTCTGCCATTGAACACCAAGACTCTGCCGGATTCAAATCTATTCATCAGAATCACTGTTGTATTCAGATTTCAAAGCTATTATCAGCTGTAATCCGTTGTAATCGATTTAACCAAGCAAAGCAATAAAGAGAAAACCTTTAAAGTGGACATAGGCGCGAACGCCGAACCACTATAAATTCTGTGTTTGTGATTGTTGTTTGTGAATTACTGTGATTTGTCACTTAGGGCTGAATTCTGTATTGATCGTTGCTGAGTTCTGTGTTGATTATTATCAAGTTGAGTATGTAAACGGGTGCTTTCGTGATATTGGGTGTTTGTGACCAATTTTGGCGCAAACATTTTGGTGCTTTCACTAGGAATTGAACTCAGGAATTCTACCAGTTGATAATTGATTCAGAGAAAGTTTGAAAGTTTAGATTTGGGAAATTATGACGAGACAATCGAGCAGAAGGCCAAGGCCAGAGAGAAGCGAACAACAAGGAAGTCAAGAGGCTTCCTCAGGAGCGAACCAAACATCGGTCTTCATCACTAGGGACGAGATGGAGACTATGATGAAGAAGCAAGAGGAGTTGATTCAGAGTTTATTTCAACAGATAGGACAGCTTGGAGCACAGAATAGAGGAGCCAGTGGAGTCCAGAACGAAGCAGAACCGTCCGACGTCGCACCCGGATTTGGGGGCACACCCATGGAAAACGTTAATCCAGTTTCAGAGAGAGAAAGAGGAGCATCTGCGCAACCCGGTAGTAGTAGAGGAGTGAACGCACAGTCAAGGGGGCAAATCCCAGAGTTCCCTCGTGGGCTCGGGGGGCAGGTTGAAAGTAGTGAACGAGGATTACACCTTGGAGACAATGACAGGTTGGCAGAGATGGTTAGGCGAGCTTTGAGAGGCGGTTTGGTGAACAAAGATTTGGAGGATGTTAATAGAAGTCCTTTTACTCCGGCAATCAGGCAAGCTAGGAACCCACCGGATTTCAAATTAGCATCGCTGGATATGTATGACGGGAGAACGGACCCCACGGTCCATCTGACAAAATATATGAGGCATATGGAAGTGCTGGGGGCATCAGAGGAGGTCATGGCCCGATGCTTTCCACTGTATTTGGCGGATATTGCGGCATTATGGTTCAGGCAATTAGATAGTGGATCCATTGGAACATGGAATGATTTAACTGAGAGATTTATGAGGCAATTCAGGGTTCACATTACAAGACCAAAGAATGTGATGACGTTGGCGACTTTAAAACAGAAGGCTAGAGAAACATTGAGAAGTTTCCCGACACGGTTCAATGCGGCGGCAGCTTCCGTGGATAGACCGGATCCATCCATGGTTATGATGGCGGCTGTGTCCGGAATAGCAGACGGAACGGAGTTCAAAAATTCATTAACTAAGGATCCACCCGTAGATCTGGGAGAATTCTATCATGAGGCAGAAAAGTTTTTACGATTAGAGGATGCAAATGCGGAAAGAGAAGAAGAAGATGGGATAGAAGTTTATGCACTCAAAGACGAAAACCCCCCTAGAAGGGACTCGGACAAGGATAAAGGTAAAAGAAGGATTGAGAATAACGGAGACAGATCAAAGCGGCAACGGAGGGAGCCGCGATTCACCACCTACACTGAGCTGAATGAGAGCCTGGAGCGGATTTATCAGGATACCAAAGAACAGATTCCGTATCGTAGACCAATGCGATGGGATCCAACCTCTGACGAAAGGAAATCAGATAAGTTCTGTGTATTCCATGAATTAAATGGTCATAACACTAACGATTGTAGGCACCTGAAGGACGAGGTGGAAGGGCATATCAGGAACGGTATGCTCCTTCAATATGTAAGGAGGCGAGCTCCTGTGGCGGAACCAGAACGGCCACCGTCCACATCAGCTAGAGGCGACCCTGAATCAAGGCACCGTTTGGTTATCAATTGAGTGAAATAACGATGAACAAGTTGTAAGCTTCCACTAACGCAATTAAATCATTTACACATGTGCGAGATCGCGAACGATCTCCAGGCATGCTCTGAGTGATCATTGACCATTTCGTAGTGGGAACTTACGCTTCGACATCCATGATTTGCTTTCATATCATTTTAATTTGAACATTTAGACTCTATTTGTTTGGACATTGTTTTTGAAACTCATTCGTTTAATAGACATTTGATTCTGATAATTCTGAAATGGCTAAGCTACTTGCTCATGTACGGGGTCGCGAACGGTCCTTAGGCATGCTTTGAGATGGCGGTGAACCGCCCTGACAAACGATCCAGGAACTCACCCGAACGTGACCCTGGCATCGATAATACCAAGCCCTCCCGGGCACATAATTCGCCTCGAACGGCACCCGACCTCGAACGGTCACAATTCGCCTCGAACGGCACTCGACTTCGAACAGTCACAACTCACCTCACCTCAAATGGCTCGATCGCGAACGGTCGTCACTTGAGGTCCAACACCCGACAGCGAACGGTCACAAATTCACCTCGAACGGCACACGATCGCGAACGATCACTTTCTGCCTTGAATGGCACCGACCGCAAATGGTCATGGTTCACTAATTATAAAATCCGACCTCGAACGGTCACCATTCGCCTTGAACGACACTTGGTCGCGAACGATCATCATTTGCCACGAACAGCAGTCGACCGCGAATGGTCCCATCTCATCATTTGCCGCGAACGGCATCGACCGCGAACGGTCCTATTCCATCCTATGCCACGAACGGCACGGACCGCGAACGGTCCCGACTCACCTCAAACAGCATACGATCCCGAACGATCGACGCATGGATTCATACGCTCGACCGCGCACGGTCGCACTTCACCTCGAATGACTCGATCACGAACGATCGTCATTTGAAGTTAAGCGCTTGACCACGAACGGCCGCGCTTCATCTCAAATACCTCAATCCCGAACGATCGTCATTTGAGGCCATATGAAACTATCAAGTTCTTTGCAGGTTGATGATCGGATACGAACGTCCAACTCGAAGCATTAAAAAACACACCTTCCTACCGCAAGGCATGTTTTGGGGGGCAAAATGTTATCCCGCTTTTTGGCAAAGCCGTGATACCAAAAGATTGATCGAAAACAAAAGACAGTTCGTCTCAGAGATTGCTTATACTTCACTTTGCTATGGATATCGATGTATTTTGTCCGAGTCCGGAACGGGCCAAAATTGATAGGACATGACAAGAAAGACCGAAGGAGTCGTCATTTCAAATTTCAAGTCAATCTGAGTTCGTATGCTCAAGATATGATGGATTCAATTTGAGTGAGGTAGTCATTGTCTGGTTCGAAACCATCACCTTCGAACCCATCCAATACCCCTACCTCGAACCCATCTAGTTCGAACCCATCATGTTCGAATCCATACGAAGAGGTGACGTTCGAATCCATCAGCTAACATTTTCCTTCGACTCCATCCAACTGAAACCATCCCTGCTTCGACTCCATCGGCCTCGACACCATCACGGTGACTCACCTTCGAATCCATAAACTAAACCTTTGCCTCGACTCCATCAAGCAAGCCCCCAGGTAACCTTGCTTCGAATCCGTCTTCACACGACCACAAACCCATCATACGGCTTCATGCTGCCTTCGAATCGAACATGTTAGAGACGACTTCGAATCGATCCGAAGTGGCGTAGTTGGATCGATTCGAATGAATACCATTACATCGATTCGAAGGCAACCTTCGAATCCAACACTCGAACCACTTGGTCAACACGGCAAAGAACTCGGAGTCGACCCAATCAACTCGGCGAAAAATATGGATCGACTCGAAGAAGGCGCACCACGTCAACCCACTTGCGCGCCCTGAGATCGATTCGAAGCGCTCGATTCGAATTGATCGATTCGAAGACCACAGCCAACCGGGAATCCTCATTTCGAACCGATCATGTCTCCTAAACCACTGATCCAAATGCAACCAAATTTTCACAGTACCTTCCATAAAAGATAAAGATTGTTCCTGCCAAGTTTCAGCTCGATTGGACCATTTCTTGATGGGTTCGAAATGACTTTGAATCGATGTCAGATCGAGACGAAACTTGGTGGGGTCAGTCGCGTGGGCCCACTCACGTGCCAGAAGAGGTCTCCCGAAGTTTCAGCAAGATCTGGGCCTCCAACGCCTATAAATAGCACCCTGCAGCCTTAAGGAAAGGGGATCTTCCGAGAACTTCTTCCATTGAACACCAAGACTCTGCCGGATTCAAATCTATTCATCAGAATCACTGTTGTATTCAGATTTCAAAGCTATTATCAGCTGTAATCCGTTGTAATCGATTTAACCAAGCAAAGCAATAAAGAGAAAACCTTCAAAGTGGACGTAGGCGCGAACGCCGAACCACTATAAATTCTGTATTTGTGATTGTTGTTTGTGAATTACTGTGATTTGTTACTTAGCGCTGAATTCTGTATTGATCGTTGCTGAGTTCTGTGTTGATTATTATCAAGTTGAGTACGTAAACGGGTGCTTTCGTGATATTGGGTGTTTGTGACCAATTTTGGCGCAAACAAGAAATGCGTGCATGGATATGAAACGGAGCAGTACCATGGTGCACCACTCTCCAGCGATGGGAAGTCGAAGACGGGCCACGGTAATCCCGATTTACCTTAAAAATCCACGTGTCGAAAAAACGAAGGGTAAAAAACTTACGAGACCCGATTGAGATTCGGGTTGTCCTTTTTGGGCATTAATCTATCCGTTGACGGCAGAAAGCTGTCAAAGCCGTAGAACTCATCGAGGCCTTCGTTTTGACAGGTTATGGCTCCCGTAACTCTAAACGAGCCAGAAGTTATGGCCGTCCGAATAATCGATATCTACAGGGTGCAACATCCACGGTGCAAGGTGCAACATCCGTCCGAAATGGCGAAACAGTGCCGTACGACTTTTAGAAATGCGTGCATGGATTTGAAATGGAACAGTACCATGGTGCACCACTCTCCAGCGATGGGAAGTCAAATATGGGCCACGGTAATCCCGTTTTACCGTAAAAATCCACGTGTCGAAAAAATGAAGGGTATAAAACTTACGAGACCCGATTGAGATTCGGGTTGTCCTTTTTGGGCATTAATCTATCCGTTGACGGCTGTAAGCTGTCAAAGCCGTAGAACTCATCGAGGCCTTCGTTTTGACAGGTTATGGCTCCCGTAACTCTAAACGAGCCAGAAGTTATGGCCGCCCGAATAATCGATATCTACAGTGTGCAACATCCACGGTGCAAGGTGAAACATCCGTCCGAAATGGCGAAACAGTGTCGTACGACTTTTAGAAATGCGTGCATGGATTTGAAATGGAACAATACCATGGTGCACCACTCTTCAGCGATGGGAAGTCGAAGACGAGCCACGGTAATCCCGTTTTACCGTAAAAATCCATGTGTCGAAAAAACGAAGGGTAAAAAACTTATGAGACCCGATTGAGATTCGGGTTGTCCTTTTTGGGCATTAATCTATCCGTTGACGGCTGAAAGCTATCAAAGCCGTAGAACTCATCGAGGACTTCGTTTTGACAGGTTATGGCTCCCGTAACTCTAAACGAGCCAAAAGTTATTGCCGTCCGAATAATCGATATCCACAGGGTGCAACATCCACGGTGCAAGGTGCAACATCCGTCCGAAATGGCGAAACAGTGCCGTACGACCTTTAGAAATGAGTGCATGGATTTTAAACGGAACAGTACCATGGTGCACCACTCTCCAGCGATCGTAAATCGAAGACAAGCCACGGTAATCCCGTTTTACCGTAAAAATCCACGTGTCGAAAAAACGAAGGGTAAAAAACTTACGAGACCCGATTGAGATTCGGGTTGTCCTTTTTGGGCATTAATCTATCTGTTGATGGCAGAAAGCTGTCAAAGCCGTAGAACTCATCGAGGCCTTCGTTTTGACAGGTTATGGCTCCCATAACTCTAAACGAGCCAAAAGTTATGGTCGTCCGAATAATCGATATCTACAGGGTGCAACATCCACGGTGCAAGGTGCAACATCCGTCCGAAATGGCGAAACAGTGTCGTACGACTTTTAGAAATGCGTGCATGGATTTGAAATGGAACAATACCATGGTGCACCACTCTTCAGCGATGGGAAGTCGAAGACGAGCCACGGTAATCCCGTTTTACCGTAAAAATCCATGTGTCGAAAAAACGAAGGGTAAAAAACTTATGAGACCCGATTGAGATTCGGGTTGTCCTTTTTGGGCATTAATCTATCCGTTGACGGCTGAAAGCTATCAAAGCCGTAGAACTCATCGAGGACTTCGTTTTGACAGGTTATGGCTCCCGTAACTCTAAACGAGCCAAAAGTTATGGCCGTCCGAATAATCGATATCCACAGGGTGCAACATCCACGGTGCAAGGTGCAACATCCGTCCGAAATGGCGAAACAGTGCCGTACGACCTTTAGAAATGAGTGCATGGATTTTAAACGGAACAGTACCATGGTGCACCACTCTCCAGCGATCGTAAATCGAAGACAAGCCACGGTAATCCCGTTTTACCGTAAAAATCCACGTGTCGAAAAAACGAAGGGTAAAAAACTTACGAGACCCGATTGAGATTCGGGTTGTCCTTTTTGGGCATTAATCTATCTGTTGATGGCAGAAAGCTGTCAAAGCCGTAGAACTCATCGAGGCCTTCGTTTTGACAGGTTATGGCTCCCATAACTCTAAACGAGCCAAAAGTTATGGCCGTCCGAATAATCGATATCTACAGGGTGCAACATCAACGGTGCAAGGTGCAACATCCGTCCGAAATGGCGAAACAGTGCCGTACAACTTTTAGAAATGCGTGCATGGATTTGAAATGGAACTGTTCCATGGTGCACCACTCTCCAGCGACGGAAAGTCGAAGACGGGCCACGGTAATCCCGTTTTACCGTAAAAATCCACGTGTCAAAAAAACGAAGGGTAAAAAACTTACGAGACCCGATTGAGATTCGGGTTGTCCTTTTTGGGCATTAATCTATCCATTGACGGCTGAAAGCTGTCAAAGCCGTAGAACTCATCGAGGACTTCGTTTTGACAAGTTATGGCTCCCGTAACTCTAAACGAGCCAGAAGTTATGGCCGTCCGAATAATCGATATCTACATAGTGCAACATCCACGGTGCAAGGTGCAACATCCATCCGAAATGGCGAAACAGTGCCGTACGACTTTTAGAAATGCGTGCATGGATTTGAAATGGAACAATACCATGGTGCACCACTCTTCAGCGATGGGAGTCGAAGACGAGCCACGGTAATCCCGTTTTACCGTAAAAATCCACGTGTCGAGAAAACGAAGGGTAAAAAACTTACGAGACCCGATTGAGATTCGGGTTGTCCTTTTTGGGCATTAATCTATCCGTTGACGGCTGAAAGCTATCAAAGCCGTAGAACTCATCGAGGCCTTCGTTTTGACAGGTTATGTCTCCCGTAACTCTAAACGAGCCAGAAGTTATGGCCGTCCGAATAATCGATATCCACAGGGTGCAACATCCACGGTGCAAGGTGCAACATCCGTCCGAAATGGCGAAACAGTGTCGTACGACCTTTAGAAATGAGTGCGTGGATTTGAAACGAAACAGTACCATGGTGCACCACTCTCTAGCGATGGTGAATCGAAGACGAGCCACGGTAATCCCGTTTTACCGTAAAAATCCACGTGTCGAAAAAACGAAGGGTAAAAAACTTACGAGACCCGATTGAGATTCGGGTTATCCTTTTTGGGCATTAATCTATCTGTTGACGGCAGAAAGCTGTCAAAGCCGTAGTACTCATCGAGGCCTTCGTTTTGACAGGTTATGGCTCCCGTAACTCTAAACGAGCCAGAAGTTATGGCCGTCCGAATAATCAATATCTACAGGGTGCAACATCCACGGTGCACGGTGCAACATCCGTCCGAAATGGCGAAACAGTGCCGTACGACTTTTAGAAATGCGTGCATGGATTTGAAACGGAACAGTACTGTTATCCCGCTTTTTGGACAAAGCCGTGATACCAAAATATCGGTCAAAAGCAAAAGACAGTTCGTCTCAGAAGTTGGTTGTACTTCACTCCGCCTATGGACATCGATGAATTTTGTCCAAGTCCGGATTGGGCCAGAATCAACAAGGCATGATGAGGAAAGCCATAGGATCCAGCATCTCAAATTCAGGTCAATCCGAGGTCGTATGCTCAAGTTATGATGGATTCAAGTTGAGAGAGATGGATTCTGCTCAGTTCGAATCCATCACCACTTCACTAGTTCGAAACCACGAAGTTCGAACCCATCATCCTAGCAATGGTTCGAATTCACCCACGTACGCCCTAGTCCGAGTCCATCAGCTAGTGCCTGCCTCGCATCCATCAGCTTCGACACCATCAGCTTCGACTCCATCGGCTTCGACTCCATCTCCTTCGAATCCACCACAATGGCCTACCTTCGAATCCATTCAGGCCACCTAGCCTCGAATCCATTCCCTCGAAGTCCATCAACCAAGGGTCTCCTCGAATCCGTGCAAGCGAAGAAGCCCTGGCTCCATCCCAAAACTCATCTTCGAATCCCCAAACAGAGGCAACTTCGAATCGATTCACACCAGCCTATTCTGATCGATTCGAACGAACACTGGCTGCAACGATTCGAAGCATACGTTCGAATCCAACACTCGAAACTATCCAATTCACACAGTGAGCGCCTCGTTTCCGCCTCCATATGTAAAAGGATCGATTCGAACCTATGGGTTCGAACCATATGGATTCGAAGCATGTGGATTCGAATGAACCCATAGGGTCGATTCGAAGCAAGCAGCGTGCCGGAGAACCCCATCTTGAATCGATCATAACTTCCAAACCGTTTGTTTGCGTCAAAATTGGGCACAACACTCTTCGGGAGTCGTTGAAGAGATAATAGTCTAGAATGCAAGTTCAAACAGATATTATCTAACAAAAACTCCAATCAACAGTAAAGAAAATGCGTAGACAATCGATTTATAGTGGTACGGCGTGTTGCCTACGTCCACTGTGAAGTTTTTTGATGTTTTATTGATTCTCTTTCAATGATTACAAGTTGTTACAGCGATCAACAGCAAGTTACAACTGGAAATTCGAAGTCAACAATCAAGTTATGATATAGGATGATGGAGATCTTGATCCGGCAGAGTCTCGGCGTCTCAGAGTCAGAAGCTCCTTTTTCTGTTGGCCCTGGGGCTCTATTTATAGGCGTAAGCTGTTGATATTCCGCTGAAAACTCGGGAGACCACTTCTTGCACGTGAGGGGGCCCACATGCACGGTCTCAGGAAGTTTGGGCCCACTTTGGCATCGGTTCGAACTCCATTCGAACCGATCAAGAATTCATCCAATCGAGGTGAAATTTGGCGTGGACATTCTTCAACATGTGCACAAGCTTCAGTGAAATTTCGTGGCATTTGGATCGATAGGTTAGGAGATATGATGGATTCGAAATTGGGCTTTTGGCATAGCTGTCTGGTTCGAACCCATGTACTCGAAACGATGATTTCGAATCCATCATGGCACGAGGCTTCGTAGTGACGTGGAGCGCAAACTTCGGATCGATCCGGATTTCACTACGTGTTGACCGCTTCGACTCCATGTATCTCGGCGCATTCGAACCGATGGAAGACACGTCATCGTGGTTGGTTGACCCAGTGGGTTCGAACGAAGTTACACAGGGTGGGTTCGAAGATGGTATCACAGATGGGTTCGAAATAAGGCCTCTGTAATGGGTTCGAAGCACGGCTTCTGTGATGGGTTCGAACTTGTGTTCCTTGGATGCACATGAGCTCTGCAAACCCTCCATGGATACGAGGCACATGGATTCGAACACGATGGAGTCGAAGGTAATGGAGTCGAAGGTGAGGCGCTTTGATGGTTTCGAAACCGATGGGTTCGATGTCCTTCGGTTCGAAGGTGATGGTTTCGAATGGCGCATGACGATGGGTTCGAAGACGCCCATCATGATGGGTTCGAAACCAGCGTGTTCCCTCCAAGTTGAACCGATCATAGCTTGAGCATGCGAACTCGGATTGATTTGAAATTTGAAATGCTGACTCCTGTGGTCTTTCTTGCCGTGTCCTATCAATTGTAGCTCAATCTGGACTCGGATAAAATTCATTGATATCCACGGCGAAAGGAAGTACAATCAACCTCTGAGGCGAACTGTCCTTCGTTTTCGATCGATCTTTTGGTATCGCGGCTTTGCCGAAAAGCGGGATAACATTTTGCCCCCCAAAGTACTTCTTGTGGGAACATGACGTGCTTTGAATAGTTGCCACTTCTCTCTGAACAGTCATTGCTTTCTTTTTTGTCGAAACTCGTATGTTGTACTGCTGTAACCTTGCGTTGATATGATTGATTGCTGTATAATAGCGCTTAGCCGTTGGCTGTCGCATTTGTAACAGGATGAGTGTTTGATCCCTGTGAATATTCAAAATCGAACGTTAGTCCAACATGTATGCGCATATGTTAATTTGACCCTTGTTAACGTCGTGCGTCCACGACTTATCGTCAGTTTGGTTTGCTATAGAATTTCGTATTGATTCTCTCCTGAACCAATTTTAAAATTTGAATTGAGACAACGCTTGGTGGTTGTTTTGAAAGGTTCCTTCGTATCGATCCTCTCCTGAACCGATGTAGAAGGTTAATGGAATCGAATTTGTATTGCGCGAGCGTAATGTTTCGAACCGATGCATTCGAGCATTGATGGGTTCGAAATCCACATTTGTATGGACGCGGTACGCTCGCTGCTATGATGGATTCGAAATTGACATTCGAACCGGTCTGAAAGGATGGAGTATACTTGTGTTGTGATGGGTTCAAAACTGACATTCGAACCGATGTGAAAGGATGGTTTCGAGACTTTCGTTCATGGCAGTGGTTCGTGTGCTTCACACGATGGAGCCTCAAACGTATGGGTTCGAAAGTGGATTTCGAAGCGGTTCTGCATTCTGACCTGTTGTAATCGGTCAAGTCTACCGGCACGCGAATCGACCCAGTCATCTCCAACCCCCCATATAAATAGCAAAGACCTCGGCATTTTTTCACTTTTCACTTTTACTCTTGCTTGCTTTTTACTGTGCTCTTCATCGTTTCAGAGCTCCAAAAGAGAAAACACTGCGTCGCTCTTTCGAACCATTCAAGATCCGAATCTTCTATTCCTTGAATTCATCGTCCAAAATAGGTAATTAGCCTTGGATTCGAACGGCGAAGTTACTTCAAACCTGTTTCTTTTTATCGATTGCGTAACTTCGAGATTGGCAAAACCAGATCTGGTTTGGGAGGGATTCGAACCGATGCGTGGGCTCGAGTTCGAATCGATGACGGTGGCGTCTTTTTACTGGATTTCGATTCGATCCTTGGAATGTCCTTGCTGGGATGCGAAGTTCGCACCGATTGAGGGATTCGAGGGGTCCATTCGAACCGATGGGTTCGAACGCATAGGCTATCGTTTCGAAGTCCACAACTTCGCATCGATACGAAGTGGATCGGTTCGAACGTGAATGATGCGGAGTTGAGGTTTTCTCATCGGTTCGAACTTGTCATCTGTTTATCGGTTCGAAGCGCGTCAGAATGGGTTCGAAAGAAGAGATGTTCGGTTGGGTTCGAACGAGGTCCTTGTGATGGTTTCGAACCCTACATGATGGATACCAAAATTTGAAATTTTCCAAGCATAACTCCGACGAGCTTCATTCCTGCATATTTGGACTTGAATATTAAACTGCATACATGACTACCTTTTGAAGCTCGTCGATGGAACTATAACAACTTCTATCCGAACCAACTTTCATCATGGAAACGGATTGGTGACGACGGTCAGCGATGACGGTCATTATAGCTGGACTCCGTAGCTTTGTCGTTTGCATATTTCTTTAACTCTGCAACATTTATTCAAGTAATGCACGTCACTGCACAACATACACTCATACATGTTACACTGGGGAACGCACGGGTTTTTGTTGTCTAATGATGGTTTCTCGTGAGTTAGCTAGTTATGGAACCGTCAAGTTCACAGCAGCAGGAGACTCAAATTGCAGTCTCTCCGAGGCTAGAGATTCCAGATATTGATCCTGAGATTATTGGTCCAGCCCCGGATTAACTTCCTGATGCGTCGTTCATTGCCAATCCATCAGATTCCGTTCCATCCAATATCTCTGAAGGCATGTTGGGGAGAATATGTTTGAGACACGGCCTGTCGCTGGATGATGTGCTACTGCCGAGGCCGAATGATAGATCGCATAATCCCCCAGAGGGATATACAGCATTTAACCGCCACGCGTGCGCGGCCGGGACACTTCCTCCATTCAACGAGTATATAAGGGAAGTATTGTCGTTCTTGAGGATCGCCCCATCTCAGCTGCACCCGAACGGATATGCGTCGATCAATAGCTTGTTCATTGCATTTATGGAATATCTCCATCGACCACCGCTCCCAATTGAGATCAGATACTTGTTCAATTTCAAAACTCGGGGTGACTACCCCTCCTTCACATTCCTGGAAGCGGTGAGAAATTGCCAAGTGGTTACCGGGTCTTGGACCAGGTTGAGCTATTATAGGACAGAATGGTTTTATGTCAGATGTCCTCCTGGATTCGCCCGACGATGGCTATTCAGACGTGAGTATAGTTGAGTTCGCAAATAATTACTACGGCAATTGCAGCCGAAGTGGAACTTATATTTTATTCTTTTTTGCAGCGGTGATCCAGCGACCTGGGGGCGAGCACTTTAGGGAGATGGTGCGAGTGCTTCGAGAAGTCCCGGGTGGAGATAGGGATATCGATGTGTTATTGACGGATAGGAACCTCCGGGCCTGCGGTTTGATCAAACAAGGGCAGAGCATAAGCTTTGAAGTGGCACTAAGGTCGTCTCGAAGAAACGAGTCAAGCACAAGAAACCCAGAGTTACCACAGCTGAGGAAGCGGACTCTGAAAGAACCCACACCGATGATGAGCCGCTGACCGGGCCTACTGACGCAGTTCCGGATGTCGCGGAGCAGAGAAAAGGCAAGGCTGCCATGGTTAAGTCAAGTAAGAAGGAGAGATGGAAATCGGTCGTCACGGCCCGTTCTGCTCCCGGAGTTAGAATCTCGGAGACGTCTCCTCCGAGAACTGAAAATCTTTTTGAAGGGCTTGCCGATCTTCCAATCCCGGACGATGTGTCTTTTCAACATGATGCCGGGTTGGAGGAATTCCATCGCACCTTAGAATTGAACGAGCCTCTTATTACTTGCGAGGTCGACACTTCCGGTTGGTCGGGGGGAATGCATATTCATACACATTTCACGACACTGCATAACCTTTGACTGCAAACTACCTGTTTTGAAAAGTGATTAATTCTATTTTATTTTGCTTCGCATATATCATGTCTAAGCGAGGTTCAAAGCTTGGGAGTCTTCGACACGCCCGCAAGCCTTCATATTACGATTCGCGCAGACGTGAAGGGGATAGAGGTTATGATCAGGGGCGTCCTGGGTATTATGACCAGGGACGCTCTGGGTATTCTAGTCATGAGAGATATGACACGGACAGAGGCTATAAGCGTCGATCGCGATCGCGCACTCCTCCTCCTTCCAGAGATCCCGTACCACCTCCTGCTCATGTCCCTCATCCTTCCGAGTCTTCTCGATATACGTCGGTTTCTCAATCTTCCCGATCTGAGGCGATGGCCCCGATAGTCGCAGAGCAGCCTCCTACTGAAATCTCGGGGGAAGGTGCAATTAGACTTGCGCAATTAAAGAGAGAATTCCCGAATATTTGCTTCGATAACTACGTCTTTCCTCCGAACCTGAAAAGAGTCCCGCCGGAGGCCGAGCGGTTAGCGCTCGACTATGTGCATGACTTTTACACCCAGTATAAGGCGTTGTATAGGGCGACCGACAAAGCATCCGCGTTGGCCTTCGAACGAGCGGCTATCATTGAAAAGCTTCAAACCGAGCTGGCTCAAAAAGACCGTATCATACAAGTGTTGAATACCGAGGCTGAATCGTCTCGAAAATCAGAGATGGAGGCTCTTACAAAGGCCGATGAAGCTCAAGCAGCCATGGATAGAATGAAAATGGAGCACTACGTTACGGTGGAAGACATGGGCCACCGGAACACTGTCGTCACTGTTGAGCGGGATGCGGCGTTAAAAGAACTTAACGAGCTTAAGGCTAAATTTGCCGAAATTATTAAAGATAGAGATGACGCGCATAACACGGTGCAAGAAGCCTGCGAGAAAGCTGTAGTGCTTCGCACTGAAAGAGATGTGGCCGTGGCCAAAGTTCAGGTGGTCGAAGCAGAGGCGGAGGAGAACGTTCAACAGGCAGAGGCCAGGCTAGAGGCCGATATCGAAGATTTGCTCATAACTTACAACGCCAATGTGTTAAAGCACAGAAACTTGGCCTGGCTTCAAGATTATTCAGTTCACCTTCGTAGCGCTTGGGACCGATTGGTTGAGGAGGAAGAGGAAGCGCACCCAGGTGAGGCAGTCGATCGATTCGAACTTGAGAATCGGCTGCTCACAGACGATGAGAAGAAGGTTCTTCATGACGCTATCATCGCTCATGAGAAGGAAATGATCGGTGGTCGTTCCTTGGAAGTCGGAGAGGGGTCAGGTGTTGAGCACCACTCTGCTGTCACTGAAGTCACCACACCATCTTCGTCGGTGCCTGTATCTGTGGTCAGTTTGCAACCTGTTCCTGCCTACGACCCGGAACGGCCGCGCTTATCTCCTATTCATGAGCGTACTTCCGAAGCCGTTCAGCCGTCTGCGAGCCAAACTGGGAAAGGTATTCCGAAGTTATCTCAAGCGTTCTCTGAATAGAGTGTTTGTTTTGTGGCAGTTTTTAATAACTTCTCATTTTTTGCCTAGTGACTGGAGTTGCGCCGACTGTTGTGGCTCAAGAATCAAGTAGAGGAGATAAGGCCATCGCTACCGAGACTACTGTTGTGACCGCGGTATCTGCTGAAACGGTGCAGGGGTGATCCTTATCTGCTGACGAACAAATGGTGAGCGAACTGCTCGGTGAGCAGGGTGGTTCTTTCTCTGACTTGCCATTTATCATCGTTAGTAGCCTCCCGCCGTCCTCAAGTTCTTCGATGCAGGCCGTAGATGCCCCCAGCCAAGCCCATGCGACTCGTGATGAGGAGATTTTGGCTGAGATCAATGCCGAAATAGAGGCTGCGGGGCAGAGCGGTGACGTTAGCGGTAGTATGGCGGCGCAGAGCCCGGCACCTGCTGGGGTAGTGTCATCGGGTGGCACTATCCCGTCTTCCGCCATGGATCCAGTCCCCCCTACTCCTCCGGTGGGAAGCCTCCATGCAGATTCAAGCTCCGAGGAGGATATCGACATCATGCTTCCAGCCGAAGAGCCACCGCCGGAGAGGAGACACTCAAAACGAAGAATTTCTGTCCCTAGTGACACTGATGATGTACCACTAGTAAGAAGGACGAAAAAGAAGAAATAAATCAGCTTCTCAAGTAGACGTTTTGGTAGATAGGTACTTGTCTTCGTTTTTTGTCAGTAGGTCGTGTATAGATGCAGGTTCGGCCCCTGCTAGTAGGCATTCTTTTTTTGGAAGAACTTCTTTGCGTGTAAGTTCTTGCTTCAAGTTAGTTGAAATAAAATTTAGTTCCTTTGTTTCAACTCTTGTTTTACTTGTGCATAAGTACTTGCAGTGTCTTTTTTTCGGTTCGGTGTATTTGTGGTGTTTTTACCGTTTAAATAGAGTTCGTCTCATTTGCCAAGTCTGAAGATCTTGGTCACACGTTGTGATTGACGAATGAGTTGAACTTCGGACGTTGTATCACTTCGGTTAGTGATTAATATTTAGCTTTCGTGCCCCCCAGTTTTGGGGAACAACACTTGTATTTTTGGTGGTTGATCGCACTTGTGGCAAGCCTTGAGCACATGTCCGCATTCCGGGGACTTAGAATAATTTGAGATCGATAACCTGGTTTGCATTCCAGGAATTCGAGAGTTATTGATGCTTGTGACACGGTTCGCGCTCCGGGAACTTGGGAATGATGTTCACATTCCAACTTGCACTCTACGAACTCGGAGTTAGTATCAACACTTTAGTTCACACTACGGGAACTTTAACTTGGTGTTTGTGCTACAATTCACACGCCGGGAACTTGGATAAAACATGTATGTTCGGGTTTGTACTTCAGGAACTCGGAATTGACGTTTATACTCCAACTCGCACTTCGGGAATCTGGAGTTTACACGGATGTTTCGGTTCGCGCTCCGGGAACATGTAATTTGCGTTTATACCCCAATTCATGTTTTTGGGGACCTTAGAGTTGGTGTTGATAGGCTGGTTCGCGCAGTGGGAACGAATTATTGAATGTTTATATTCTAATTCGCGCTGTGGGAAGTTGGAGTCCGTTCGCACTCTGGGAACGAATTGTTAAATGTTTATACTCCAATTCGCGCTGTGGGAAGTTGGAGTCCGTTCGCACTCTGGGAACGAATTGTTAAATGTTTATACTCCAATTCACGCTGTGGGAAGTTGGAGTCCGCTCGCGCTCTGGGAGCGAATTGTTAAATGTTTATACTCCAATTCGCGCTCCGGGAATTTGGAGTCCGTTCGCACTCTGGGAACGAATTGTTAAATATTTATACTCCAATTCACGCTGTGGGAGGCTGGAGTCCGCTCGCGCTCTGGGAGCGAATTGTTAAATGTTTATACTCCAATTCGCGCTCCGGGAATTTGGAGTCCGTTCGCACTCTGGGAACGAATTGTTGAATGTTTATACCCCAATTCACACTGTGGGAAGTTGGAGTCCGCTCGCGCTCTGGGAGCGAATTGTTAAATGTTTATACTCTAATTCACGCTGTGGGAAGTTGGAGTCCGCTCGCGCTCTGGGAGCGAATTGTTGAATGGACTGTCGTGTGTTGGTCCAGTTCAGCCTTCGATGTGTTGGCTTGTCCCCGAGCTGGGGTTTCACTTAGTGAGTGGTCGGTTGTAACGCAATCACTCGCTATTTGAATAAATTCCATTGTTCGATGGAACTTAGGTCTTTGTGTGCCGTGATTGTTGAACGTTGTATTCGGTGAATCACAACTCTAGCTTGAAGAGATAGCATTTTATTTGCTGAAACAAGAAAATGTGGCAAAATCAGTGCCTTATTACAAATTCAAATTTCAGAACGTAAAAGAAATTGTAAAGTATTCATAGATTGAAGGAGCCTGTCATGTATGATAGTGACGAGGTTCTTCGTCGTTCCAGGCTTCTGAATGAGTAGGCCCGCCACTGATGGCGTTTATCACCAATCTCCCACGGGGACAAGTCAAGTCCTCCTGCCTCGGTCGATTGGGTTCATTGATTGGATTGGATGGGCCTGCATCTCTGGGCTGCGGTGTCCGCACAAACTGTTCCAGTTTCCCTTCCCTGACCAGTATTTCAACAACATCCTGTAAGTGACGACACTCATTCGTATCATGCCCGTAGCCTTCATGGAACCTGCAAAATTTTCCCGTCTGGATTTGTCTCTCTAAGGACGGTCTTGGAGCAGGTTTTTCATATTGAATCGCATTACGGGTCCGAAAATACAAGTCCTCCAATGAAATATTCAAAGGAGTATAACTGTCGAACTTCGGATTCTTGCGTTGCGGGCCGCGATTTTGATCTTGTTTTTTAAGTTGATTCACGCTCTCTCCTCGCCGAGCTTGTTTATTTTTAATGTTCAACTGAACTTTTCCGGAGCTCTCGCCGGACTGTTTTATTGCAACATTGCTTTGGGTTCCTCCAGCATTTGGTCCTGCGTCAGTTTGCTTCCTAGACTGTTTCGTGTCTTCCCGTCTCAGGTATTGAGCTGCTTTGGCATGGAAACGGTCCAATGACGCAGGCGGTTTCCCAGCTAGCCAATTGCCAAATTCAGAATCGGGGTCGATCCCCTTAGTTAACGCCATAAGGATGGAGTTATCGTTTGGATTACTAATCTCTGCACATGCAGTATGGAATCTTTCTAAGTAGTGTCTGAGTGTCTCTCCGAGAGCTTGTGTGACACTAGATAGAGTGTTGACATCTTTCGGCCTTGCGACGTGCATGCGGAATTGCTCAACGAATTTTATGGCCAACTGGTCGAATGAGGAAATGGATCGAGGAGGCAATCGGGCGAACCACATGGTGGCGATGCCCCCCAAGGATATGGGGAAACTACGACACTTCACAGCGTCGTCGGCTCTGGCGGCAGTCATCGACCATTCATATTTTAAAATATGTTGGTTGGGGTCGGAGTTTCCCTCATACATGGGTAGAGTGGGCATTCAGAATCGCCGTGGGGGTTCAGCATTAAGAATATCGTTCATAAAGGGAGTGTGGCTTCGGGAAATTCCCCAATCGTCGTTTGTGAACCCCTGACTCTCACGGATCATCTGACGTATCATAGTTGAAAGATCCGGCATTTGTGCCGTAGTATGGTCACGTTCCACACTTTGGGTTTGAACCGGATATCGTTGACGGTTCACATCTTGCCTTCTCGGCTCATAGTCCTCTGGGACGTACGGTTCAGGAGTACGGCCGCTATGACGACGGTCTAGGTCCGACTGGTCTTGAGCGTCGACCCCTGGTTCAGCCGCAACGCTAGTGGTGAGGTATTCTGCGGCGTGATGAGGAACGGCGCCTCCTCGGAAGGAGGGTCCGGTTTGGAAGCTGACTGACGGGCCAACTCTTATTTGTCCAACGGTCAATGTTGGTTGGTTTTCAGCGGGTGGCATAAGACCCTCATCTAACCGGGGTCGTGGAGGTCGATTATGATAATCAGAAGATGAAGAACTTTCGCTGGAAGAACGAGAAGCACGATCTCTCATTGATCTCTTCCGTTTTTGGCGATCCAGCTTGTTGATTAGCTCAGCGTTAGCGCGTAGCTGTTCTTCTAGTTGTCGCCGACTCTGGGTCAGCTCTTGGAGTAACAACTGCAATTCTTGTCGGGTAACCGGACCCGACGGCTCTGACTGCCCAGCGGCATCTTGATTAGGTGGAGGTAGAGGGGCAGGATTCTGTCTATCATGTCCTTCTTGATTGACGGCGTTCGAGGTGGTTCTTGTGCTAACCATCTTTAGAGTTGAGTTCCTTTCCTAGACTTTATGCAAATCTGAATAGAAGGGAAGGAAGTTGGATTTAACGATCTGGATCTCTCTCTTAGATTTATTCAATCCGGTATCGATGACAGATCCAACGAGCAGGAGAAAATCTGGGTTTTCTCAGTGAAAGCACCAAAGTGTTTGCGTCAAAATTGGGCACAACACTCTTCGGGAGTCGTTGAAGAGATAATAGTCTAGAATGCAAGTTCAAACGGATATTATCTAACAAAAACTCCAATCAACAGTAAAGAAAATGCGTAGACAATCGATTTATAGTGGTTCGGCGTGTTGCCTACGTCCACTGTGAAGTTTTTTGATGTTTTATTGATTCTCTTTCAATGATTACAAGTTGTTACAGCGATCAACAGCAAGTTACAACTGGAAATTGGAAGTCAACAATCAAGTTATGATATAGGATGATGGAGATCTTGATCCGGCAGAGTCTCGGCGTCTCAGAGTCAGAAGCTCCTTTTTCTGTTGGCCCTGGGGCTCTATTTATAGGCGTAAGCTGCTGATATTCTGCTGAAAACTTGGGAGACCACTTCTTGCACGTGAGGGGGCCCACACGCACGGTCTCAGGAAGTTTGGGCCCACTTTGGCATCGGTTCGAACTCCATTCGAACCGATTAAGAATCCATCATATCTCCTAACCTATTGATCCAAATGCCACGAAATTTTCGCTGAAGATTGTGCAAATGTTGAAGAATGTCCACGCCAAATTTCACCTCGATTGGATGAATTCTTGATCGGTTCGAATGGAGTTCGAACCGATGCCAAAGTGGGCCCAAACTTCCTGAGACCGTGCGTGTGGGCCCCCTGACGTGCAAGAAGTGGTCTCCCGAGTTTTCAGCGGAATATCAGCAGCTTACGCCTATAAATAGAGGCCCAGGGCCAACAGAAAAAGGAGCTTCTGACTCTGAGACGCCGAGACTCTGCCGGATCAAGATCTCCATCATCCTATATCATAACTTGATTGTTGACTTTGAATTTTCAGTTGTAACTTGCTGTTGATCGCTGTAACAACTTGTAATCATTGAAAGAGAATCAATAAAACATCAAAAAACTTCACAGTGGACGTAGGAAACACGCCGAACCACTATAAATCGATTGTCTACGCATTTTCTTTACTGTTGATTGGAGTTTTTGTTAGATAATATCTGTTTGAACTTGCATTCTAGACTAGTATCTCTTCAACGACTCCCGAAGAGTGTTGTGCCCAATTTTGACGCAAACACCGTTGATCCAAATGCTATAAAATTTTCACAAAATCTTACATACATGTTGAAGAATGTTCTCGCCAAATTTCAGCTTGATTGGACATTTCCTTGATCGATTCGAAGTGAAGTTCGAATCGATCCTGATGTGGGCCCGGACCTCCAGATTTCGGGCGAATGGGCCCCTCACGTGCCTGAAGCGGCATTCCCGAATTTTAGGAGAAATATCAGCCTCCTACGCTTATAAATAGAGCCCCTGGTCATTCAGAAAAGGGGTCGGAGATTCAGAAAGAGAAAGAAAGCCCAGACTCTGCCAGATTCAATTCTAAGTCTTTCCAACATCATTGTAATCAAGTATCAAAGCTACAACTAGCAGTAATCTGCTGTAATCGATTGAAAATCATCAAGTGAATCAATAAAGATAAAAACTTCAAAGTGAACGTAGGCACGAACGCCAAACCACTATAAATCCTGTGTTGTTTACCGTTATCTGTGATTTGCTGCATTTACTATCTCTTAGATCTGAGTTCTGTGTTTGTTATTGTTGATCTGTGTTGATAAACGGGTGCTTTCGCGATATTGGGTGTTTGTGACCAATTCTGGCGCAAACAAGTACCATGGTGCACCACTCTCCAGCGATGGTGAATCGAAGACGAGCCACGGCAATCCCGTTTTACCGTAAAAATCCACGTGTCGAAAAAACGAAGGGTAAAAAACTTACGAGACACGATTGAGATTCGGATTGTCCTTTTTGGGCATTAATCTATCCGTTGACGGCAAAAAGCTGTCAAAGCCGTAGAACTCATCGAGGCCTTCGTTTTGACAGGTTATGGCTCCCGTAACTCTAAACGAGCCAGAAGTTATGGCCGTCCGAACAATCGATATCAACAGGGTGCAACATCCACGGTGCAAGGTGCAACATCCGTTCGAAATGGCAAAACAGTGCGGTATTGTTTGCGCCAAAATTGGTCACAAACACCCAGAGTCGTGAAAGCACCCGTTTACGTGTTCAATTCGATAATATTCAACACAGAACTCAGCAACAATCAATATAGAATTCAGCTCTAAGTAACAAATCGCAGTAATTCACAAGCAACAATCACAAACACAGGATTTATAGTGGTTCGGCGTTCGTGCCTACGTCCACTTTGAAGGGTTTCTCTTTATTGCTTTGCTCGATTCAATCGATTACAATGGATTACAGCTGACAATTGCTTTGAAATCTGAATATAACAGCGACTCTGATAGTTAAACTTGAATCCGGCAGAGTCTTGGCGTTCAATGGCGGAAAGATCCCCTTTTCTGAAGGCTTCAGGGTGCTATTTATAGGCGTTGGAGGCCCAGATCTTGCTGAAACTTCGTGAGACTCCTTCTGGCACGTGAGTGGGCCCACACGACCGACCCCACCAAGTTTCGTCTCGATCTGACATCGGTTCGAAGTGATTTCGAACCCATCAACAAATGGTCCAATCGAGCTGAAACTTGGCAGGAACAATCTTTACCTCATATGGAAGCTACTGTGAAAATTTGGTTGCATTTGGATTTGTGGTTTAGGAGATATGCTCGGTTCGAAATTAGCATTCTTGGTTGGCTGGGTCGTTCGAACCCATTATTTCGAACCCTTCGTTTCGAATCCATCAGTGCACGTGAGCTTGCAGTGACGTGGCGCGCAATATTCGAATCGATCCTAACTTATCTCCGAATGGACCGCTTCGACTCCGTGAACTACGGCGAACACGTCATCCAAACCAATTGACTCGGTGGATTCGAAATACGAAGCATTCTTGGTTTCGAACGTGACATTCGAATCCAGGAATTCTTATGGGTTCGAACTTGATCGGTTCGAACTGGGTCACTCGATGGGTTCGAAGTGAGGATGTGAGGCCGAGTGAAGTCGTGGATTCGAAGGTAGGTCACTGTGGTGGATTCGAAGGCGATGGAGTCGAAAGCAATGGAGTCGAGGTAGGTGCTAGCTGATGGGTTCGAACGTGGCTTGGGTTCGAACTTCATGGCTTCGAAGGCAAGGACGTGGATGGGTTCGAACTAGGTAGGTTCGAAGGAGAGGGCGTGGATGGTTTCGAACAGGATGGGTTCGAAAAGGATGGGTTCGAAATCATGGTTTCGAACCAGACAATGACTATTTCTCTTCACACTGAATCCATCATATCTTGAGCATACGAACTCGGATTGACTTGAAATTTGAAATGATGGCTCCTACAACCTTCCTTGTCGTGTCCTATCAATTGTGGCCTGATCCGGACTCGGGCAAAATTCATCGATATCCATAGCTAAGTGAAGTATAACCAATCTCTGAGATGAACTGTTTCCCGTTTTCGACCAATCTTTTGGTATCACGGCTTTGCCAAAAAGCGGGATAACACTTTGCCCCCCAAAACATGCCTTGCTGTAGGAAGGTGTGTTTTGTAATGCCTTGAGTTGGATGTTCGTATCCGATTATCAACCTGCAAAGAACTCAATAGTTTCATATGTCCTCAAATGACGATCGTTCGGGATCGAGCCATTTGGGATGAAGTGCGGCCGTTCGTGGTCAAGCACTCAACTTCAAATGACGATCGTTCGTGATCGAGTCATTCGAGGTGAAGTGCGACCGTGCGCGGTCGAGCGTATAAATTCATGCTTCGATCGTTTGGGATCGTATGCTGCTTGAAGTGAATCGGGACCATCCGCGGTCCGTGCCGTTCGTGGCATAAGATGGAATAGGACCGTTCGCGGTCGATGCCGTTCGCGGCGAATGATGAGATGGGACCGTTCGCGGTCGACTGCCGTTCGTGGCAAATGATGATCGTTCGCGACCAAGTGCCGTTCAAGGCGAATGGTGACCGTTCGAGGTCGGATTTCATAATCAGTGAGCCATGACCGTTCGCGATCGATGGCGTTCGAGGCAGGAAGTGATCGTTCGCGATCGTGTGCCGTTCGAGACGAATCTGTGACCGTTCGCGGTCTGTGCCGTTCAAGGCGGAAAGTGATCGTTCGCGATCGTGTGCCGTTCGAGGCGGATTTGTGACCGTTCGCGGTCGGATGTTGGACCTCAAGTGACGACCGTTCGCGATCAAGCCATTGAGGTAAGGTGAGTTATGACTGTTCGAAGTCGGGTGCCGTTCGAGGCGGATTGTGTGTGTGCCCGGGAGGGCTTGGTGTTATCGATGCCAGGGTCACGTTCGGGTGAGATCCTGGATCGTTTGTCAGGACGGCTCATCGCCATCTCAGAGCATGCTTAAGGACCGTTCGCGATCCCGTACATGTGTAAGTAGCTTAACCATTCCAGAGTTATCAGAATCAAATATCTATTACACGGATGAGCTTCAAAATCAATTGTCCAAACAAATAGAGTCTAAATGTTCAAATCAAAATGAAACGAAAGTAAAGCATGGATGTCAAAGTGTAAGTTCCCACTGCGAAACGGTCGATGATCACTCAGAGCATGCCTGGAGATCGTTCGCGATCTCGCGCATGTGTAAATGATTTAATTGCGGTAGTGGAAGCTTACGACTTGTTCATCGTTATCTTACTCAATTGATAACCATACGGTGCCTTGATTCGGGGTCGCCCCTAGCTGATGTGGACGGTGGTCGTTCTGGTTCCGCCACAGGAGCTCGTCTCCTTACATATTGAAGGAGCATACCGTTCCTGATATGCCCTTCCACCTCATCCTTCAGGTGCCTACAATCGTTAGTGTTATGACCATTTAATTCATGGAATACACAGAACTTATCTGATTTCCTTTCGTCAGAAGTAGGATCCCTTCGCATCGGCCTACGGTACGGAATCTGTTCTTTGGTATCCTGATAAATTCGTTCCAGGCTCTCGTTCAACTCAGTGTAGGTGGTGAATCGCGGCTCCCTTCGTTGCCGCTTCGATCTGTCTCTGTCATTCTCAATCTTTCTTTTACCTCTATCCTTGTCCGAATCCTTTTTAAGAGGCTTTTCGTCTCTAAATGCAAAAATTTCTATCCCATCTCTTTCTTCTCTCTCGGCATTCGCATCTTCTAATCGTAAAAACTTTTCTGCTTCATGATAGAATTCCTCCAGATCTGTGGGTGGATCTTTAGTCAATGAATTCTTGAACTCTGTGCCGTCAGCTATTCCGGACACAGCTGCCATTACCACCATGGATGGATCCGCTCTATCCACTGAAGCTGCTGCTGCATTAAATCGTGCTAGATAACTTCTCAAGGTCTCTCCGGCCTTCTGCTTTAGGGTTGCCAGGGTCATCACGTTCTTGGGTCTTGTAATATGAACCCTGAATTGCCTCATAAATCTCTCTACTAAACCATTCCAAGTTCCGACGGATCCGTTCTCCAACTGTCTAAACCATAGTGCAGCGATATCTGTCAAGTATAATGGAAAACACCGGGCCATAACCTCCTCCGATGCCCCCAGTACTTCCATATGCCTCATATATTTTGTCAGGTGGACCGTGGGGTCCGTTCTCCCGTCATACATATCCAACGATGGTAGTTTGAAATCAGGTGGGTTCCTAGCTTGCCTGATTGATGAAGTAAAAGGACTTCTATTGACATCTTCCAAATCTTTGTTCACCATACCGCCTCTCAAAGCTCTCCTAACTATCTCTGCTAATCGGTCATTGTCTCCGAGATGTAATCCTTGTTCACTACTTCCAACCTGCCCCCCGAGTTCACGAGGTAACTCCGGGATCTGCCCCCTTGACTGAGCGTTTGCATCTCTACTACTACCGGGTTGCGCAGATGCTCCCCTTTCTCTCTCCGAAACTGGATCAACGTTCTCCAAGGGTGTGCCCCCTAATCCAGGTGCTACTCCGGATGGTCCTGCTCCGTTCTGGACTCCATTGGCTTCCCTATTCTGTGCTCCGAGCTGTCCTATCTGTTGGAGTAAACTCTGAATCATTTCCTCTTGCCTCTTCATCATAGTTTCCATCTCATCCCTAGTGATGTATATCGATGGTTGATTCGCTCCTGAGGAAGCCTCTTGGCTTCCTTGTGGTTCGCTTCTCTCAGGCCTTGGCCTCCTACTTGATTGTCTTGCCATGATTCCTAAATCTGAACTCCTGGATTTCCAAATTCAACTTATACAAGAATTATCTTCTCAGTGAAAGCACCAAAATGTTTGCGCCAAAATTGGTCACAAACACCCAGAGTCGTGAAAGCACCCGTTTACGTGTTCAATTCGATAATATTCAACACAGAACTCAGCAACAATCAATATAGAATTCAGCTCTAAGTAACAAATCGCAGTAATTCACAAGCAACAATCACAAACACAGGATTTATAGTGGTTCGGCGTTCGTGCCTACGTCCACTTTGAAGGGTTTCTCTTTATTGCTTTGCTCGATTCAATCGATTACAATGGATTACAGCTGACAATTGCTTTGAAATCTGAATATAACAGCGACTCTGATAGTTAAACTTGAATCCGGCAGAGTCTTGGCGTTCAATGGCGGAAAGATCCCCTTTTCTGAAGGCTTCAGGGTGCTATTTATAGGCGTTGGAGGCCCAGATCTTGCTGAAACTTCGTGAGACTCCTTCTGGCACGTGAGTGGGCCCACGCGACCGACCCCACCAAGTTTCGTCTCGATCTGACATCGGTTCGAAGTGATTTCGAACCCATCAACAAATGGTCCAATCGAGCTGAAACTTGGCAGGAACAATCTTTACCTCATATGGAAGCTACTGTGAAAATTTGGTTGCATTTGGATTTGTGGTTTAGGAGATATGCTCGGTTCGAAATTAGCATTCTTGGTTGGCTGGGTCGTTCGAACCCATTATTTCGAACCCTTCGTTTCGAATCCATCAGTGCACGTGAGCTTGCAGTGACGTGGCGCGCAATATTCGAATCGATCCTAACTTATCTCCGAATGGGCCGCTTCGACTCCGTGAACTACGGCGAACACGTCATCCAAACCAATTGACTCGGTGGATTCGAAATAGGAAGCATTCTTGGTTTCGAACGTGACATTCGAATCCAGGAATTCTTATGGGTTCGAACTTGATCGGTTCGAACTGGGTCACTCGATGGGTTCGAAGTGAGGATGTGAGGCCGAGTGAAGTCGTGGATTCGAAGGTAGGTCACTGTGGTGGATTCGAAGGCGATGGAGTCGAAAGCAATGGAGTCGAGGTAGGTGCTAGCTGATGGGTTCGAACGTGGCTTGGGTTCGAACTTCATGGCTTCGAAGGCAAGGACGTGGATGGGTTCGAACTAGGTGGGTTCGAAGGAGAGGGCGTGGATGGTTTCGAACAGGATGGGTTCGAAAAGGATGGGTTCGAAATCATGGTTTCGAACCAGACAATGACTATTTCTCTTCACACTGAATCCATCATATCTTGAGCATACGAACTCGGATTGACTTGAAATTTGAAATGATGGCTCCTACAACCTTCCTTGTCGTGTCCTATCAATTGTGGCCTGATCCGGACTCGGGCAAAATTCATCGATATCCATAGCTAAGTGAAGTATAACCAATCTCTGAGATGAACTGTTTCCCGTTTTCGACCAATCTTTTGGTATCACGGCTTTGCCAAAAAGCGGGATAATAGGTATGACTTTTAGAAATGTGTGCATGGATTTGAAACGGAACAGTACCATGGTGCACCACTCTTCAGCGATGGGAAGTCGAAGATGGGCCACGGTAATCCCGTTTTACTGTAAAAATCCACGTGTCGAAAAAACGAAGGGTAAAAAACTTACGAGACCCGATTGAGATTCGGGTTGTCCTTTTTGGGCATTAATCTATCCGTTGACGGCTGAAAGCTATCAAAGCCGTAGAACTCATCGAGGCCTTCGTTTTGACAGGTTATGGCTCCCGTAACACAAAACGAGCCAGAAGTTACGGCCGTTCGAATAATCGATATCTACAGGGTGCAACATCCACGGTGCAAGGTGCAACATCCGTCGGAAATGGCAAAATAATGCCGTACGACCTTGAGAAATTCGTGCATGGATTTGAAACGGAACAGTACCATGGTGCACCACTCTCCAGCGATGGTAAATCGAAGACCAGCCACCGTAATCTCGTTTTACCGTAAAAATACACGTGTCGAAAAAACGAAGGGTAAAAAACTTACGAGACCCGATTGAGATTCGGGTTGTCCTTTTTGGGCATTAATCTATCCGTTGATGGCTGAAAGCTGTCTAAGCCGTAGAACTCATCGAGGCCTTCGTTTTGACAGGTTATGGCTCCCGTAAGTCTAAAGGAGCCAGAAGTTACGGCCGTCCGAATAATCGATATCCACAGGGTGCAACATCCACGGTGCAAGGTACAACATCCGTCCGAAATGGAGAAACAGTGCCGTACGACCTTTAGAAATGCGTGCATGGATTTCAAACGGAACAGTAACATGGTGCACCACTCTCCAGCGTTGGTAAATCGAAGAGCAGCCACCGTAATCCCGTTTTACCGTAAAAATCCACTTGTCGAAAAAACGAAGGGTAAAAAACTTACGAGACCCGATTGAGATTCGGGTTGTCCATTTTGGGCATTAATCTATCCGTTGACGGCTGAAAGCCATCAAAGCCGTAGAAATAATCGAGGCCTTCGTTTTGACAGGTTATGGCTCCCGTAACTCTAAACGAGCCAGAAGTTATGGCCGTCCGAATAATCGATATCTACAGGGTGCAACATCCACGGTGCAAGGTGCAACATCCGTCCGAAATGGCGAAACTGTGCCGTACGACCTTTAGAAATTCGTGCAGGGATTTGAAACGGAATAGTACCATGGTGCACCACTCTCCAGCGATGTTAAATCGAAGTCCAGCCACCGTAATCCTGTTTTACCGTAAAAATCCACTTGTCGAAAAAACGAAGGGTAAAAAACTTACGAGACCCAATTGAGATTCGGGTTGTCCTTTTTGGGCATTAATCTATCCTTTGACGGATGAAAGCTATCAAAGCCGTAGAACTCATCGAGGCCTTCGTTTTGACAGGTTATGGCTCCCGTAACTCTAAACGATCCAGAAGTTATGGCCGTCCGAATAATCGATATCTACAGGGTGCAACATCCACGGTGCAAGGTGCAACATCCTTCCGAAATGGCGAAACAGTGCCGTACGACTTTTACAAATGCGTGCATGGATTTGAAACAGAACAGTACCATGGTGCACCACTCTTCAGCGATGGGAAGTCGAAGATGGGCCACAGTAATCCCGTTTTACCGTAAAAATCCACGTGTCGAAAAAACGAAGGGTAAAAAACTTAAGAGACCCGATTGAGATTCAGGTTGTCCTTTTGAGCATTAATCTATCCGTTGACGGCTGAAAGCTGTCAAAGCCATAGAACTCATCGAGGCCTTCGTTTTGACAGGTTATGGCTCCCGTAAATCTAAATGAGCCAGAAGTTACGGCCGTCCGAATAATCGATATCAACAGGGTGCAACATCCACGTGCAAGGTGCAACATCCGTCCGAAATGGCGAAATAATGCCGTACGACCTTTAGAAATTCGTGCATGGATTTGAAACGGAACAATACCATGGTGCACCACTCTCCAGCGATGGTAAATCGAGGACCAGCCACCGTAATCCCGTTTTACCGTAAAAATCCACTTGTCGAAAAAAAGAAGGGTAAAAAACTTACGAGACCCGATTGAGATTCGGGTTGTCCTTTTTGGGCATTAATCTATCCTTTGACGGCTGAAAGCTGTCTACGCTGTAGAATTCATCGAGGCCTTCGTTTTGACATGTTATGGCTCCCGTAACTCTAAATGAGCCAGAAGTTATGGGCGTCCGAGTAATCGATATCCACAGGGTGCAACATCCACGGTGCATGGTACAACATCCGTCCGAAATGGAGAAACAATGCCGTACGACCTTTAGAAATGCGTGCATGGATTTCAAACGGAACAGTACCATGGTGCACCACTCTCCAGCGATGGTAAATCGAAGACCAGCCACCGTAATCCCGTTTTACCGTAAAAATCCACTTGTCGAAAAAACGAAGGGTAAAAAACTTACGAGACCCGATTGAGATTCGGGTTGTCCTTTTTGGGCATTAAACTATACGTTGATGGCTAAAAGCCGTCAAAGCCGTAGAACTCATCGAGGCCTTCGTTTTGACAGGTTTTGGCTCCCGTAACTCTAAACGAGCCAGAAGTTATGGCCGTCAGAATAATCGATATCTACAGGGTGCAACATCCACGGTGCAAGGTGCAACATCAGTCCGAAATGGCAAAAAAGTGCCTTACAACCTTTAGAAATTCGTGCATGGATTTGAAACGGAACAGTACCATGGTGCACCATTCTCCAGCGATAGTAAATCGAAGTCCAGCCACCGTAATCCCGTTTTACCGTAAAAATCCACTTGTCGAAAAAACGAAGGATAAAAAACTTACTAGACCCGATTGAGATTCAGGTTGTCCTTTTTGGGCATTAATCTATCCTTCGACGGCTTAAAGCTGTCAAAGCCGTAGAACTCATCGAGGCCTTCGTTTTGACAGGTTATGGCTCTCGTAACTCTAAAGGAGCCAGATGTTATGGCCGTCCGAATAATCGATATCTACAGGGTGCAACATCCACGGTGCAAGGTGCAACATCCGTCCGAAATGGCGAAACAGTGCCGTACGACCTTTAGAAATACGTGCATGGATTTGAAACGGAACAGTACCATGGTGCACCACTCTTCAGCGATGGGAAGTCGAAGATGGGCCACGGTAATCCCGTTTTACCGTAAAAATCCACGCGTCGACAAAATGAAGGGTAAAAAACTTACGAGACCCGATTGAGATTCGGGTTGTCCTTTTTGGGCATTAATCTATCCTTTGACGGTTGAAAGCTGTCAACGCCGTAGAACTCATCGAGGCCTTCGTTTTGACATGTTATGGCTCCCGTAACTCTAAACGAGCCAGAAGTTATGGCCGTCCGAATAATCGATATCCACAGGGTGCAACATCCACGGTGCATGGTACAACATCCGTCCGAAATGGAGAAACAGTGCCGTACGACCTTTAGAAATGCGTGCATGGATTTCAAACGGAACAGTACCATGGTGCACCACTCTCCAGCGATGGTAAATCGAAGACCAGCCACCGTAATCCCGTTTTACCGTAAAAATCCACTTGTCGAAAAAACGAAGGGTAAAAAACTTACGAGACCCGATTGAGATTCGGGTTGTCCTTTTTGAGCATTAATCTATCCGTTGATGGCTGAAAGCTGTCAAAGCCGTAGAACTCATCGAGGCCTTCGTTTTGACAGGTTATGGCTCCCGTAACTCTAAACGAGCCGGAAGTTACGGCTGTCCGAATAATCGATATCTACAGGGTGCAACATCCACGGTGCAAGGTGCAACATCCGTCCGAAATGGCGAAATAATGCCGTACGACCTTTAGAAATTCATGCATGGCTTTGAAACGGAACAGTACCATGGTGCACCGCTCTCCAGCGATGGTAAATCGAAGACCAGCCACCGTAATCCCGTTTTACCGTAAAAATCCACTTGTCGAAAAAACGAAGGGTAAAAAACTTACGAGACCCGATTGAGATTCGGGTTGTCCTTTTTGGGCATTAATCTATCCTTTGACGGCTGAAAGCTGTCTAAGCCGTAGAACTCATCGAGGCCTTCGTTTTGATATGTTATGGCTCCCGTAACTCTAAACGAGCCAGGTGTTACGGCCGTCCGAATAATCAATATCCACAGGGTGCAACATCCACGGTGCATGGTACAACATCCGTCCGAAATGGAGAAACAGTGCCGTACGACCTTTAGAAATGCGTGCATGGATTTCAAACGGAACAGTACCATGGTGCACCACTCTCCAGCGATGGTAAATCGAAGACCAGCCACCGTAATCCCGTTTTACCGTAAAAATCCACTTGTCGAAAAAACGAAGGGTAAAAAACTTACGAGACCCGATTGAGATTCGGGTTGTCCTTTTTGGGAATTAATCTATCCTTGATGGCTGAAAGCCGTCAAAGCCGTAGAACTCATCGAGGCCTTCGTTTTGACAGGTTTTGCCTCCCGTAACTCTAAACGAGCCAGAAGTTATGGCCGTCAGAATAATCGATATCCACAGGGTGCAACATCCACGGTGCAAGGTGCAACATCCGTCCGAAATGGCGAAACAGTGTCGTACGACCTTTAGAAATTCGTGCATGGATTTGAAACGGAACAGTACCATGGTGCACCACTCTCCAGCGATGGTAAATCGATGTCCAGCCACCGTAACCCCGTTTTACCGTAAAAATCCACTTGTCGAAAAAACGAAGGGTAAAAAACTTACGAGACCCGATTGAGATTCGGGTTGTCCTTTTTGGGCATTAATCTATCCTTTAACGGCTGAAAGCTGTCAAAGCCGTAGAACTCAACGAGGCCTTCGTTTTGACAGGTTATGGCTCCCGTAACTCTAAAGGAGCCAGAAGTTATGGCCGTCCGAATAATCGATATCTACAGGGTGCAAAATCCACGGTGCAAGGTGCAACATCCGTCCGAAATGGCGAAACAGTGTCGTACGACCTTTATAAATATGTGCATGGATTTGAAACGGAACAGTACCATGGTGCACCACTCTTCAGCGATGGGAAGTCGAAGATGGGCCACGGTAATCCTGTTTTACCGTAAAAATCCACGTGTCGAAAAAACGAAGGGTAAAAAACTTACGAGACCCGATTGAGATTCGGGTTGTCCTTTTTGGGCATTAATCTATCCGTTGAAGGCTGAAAGCTGTCAAAGCCGCAGAACTCATCGAGGCCTTCGTTTTGACAGGTTATGTCTCCCGTAACTCTAAACGAGCCAGAAGTTACGGCTGTCCGAATAATCGATATCTACAGGGTGCAACATCCACGGTGCAAGGTGCAACATCCGTCCGAAATGGCGAAACAGTGCCGTACGACTTTTAGAAATGCGTGCATGGATTTGAAACAGAACAGTACCATGGTGCACCACTCTTCAGCGATGGGAAGTCGAAGATGGGCCACGGTAATCCCGTTTTACCGTAAAAATCCACGTGTCGAAAAAACGAAGGGCAAAAAACTTACGAGACCCGATTGAGATTCGGGTTGTCCTTTTTGAGCGTTAATTTATCCGTTGACGGTTGTAAGCTGTCAAAGCCGTAGAACTCATCGAGGCCTTCGTTTTGACAGGTTATGACTCCCGTAACTCTAAACGAGCCAGAAGTTACGGCTGTCCGAATAATCGATATCTACTGGGTGCAACATCCACGGTGCAAGGTGCAACATCCGTCCGAAATGGCGAAATAATGTCGTACGACCTTTAGAAATTCGTGCATGTATTTGAAACGGAACAGTACCATGGTGCACCACTCTCCAGCGATGGTAAATCGAAGACCAGCCACCGTAATCCCGTTTTACTGTAAAAATCCACTTGTCGAAAAAACGAAGGGTAAAAAACTTACGAGACCCGATTGAGATTCGGGTTGTCCTTTTTAGGCATTAATCTATCCTTTGACGGTTGAAAGCTGTCCAAGCCGTAGAACTCATCGAGGCCTTCGTTTTGACATGTTATGGCTCCCGTAACTCTAAACGAACCAAAGTTATGGCCGTCCGAATAATGGATGTCCACAGGGTGCAACATCCATGGTGCATGGTACAACATCCGTCCGAAATGGAGAAACAATTTCGTACGACCTTTAGAAATGCGTGCATGGATATCAAACGGAACAGTACCATGGTGCACCACTCTCCGGCGATGGTAAATCGAAGACCAGCCACCGTAATCCCGTTTTACCGTAAAAGTGCACTTGTCGAAAAAACGAAGGGTAAAAAACTTACGAGACCCGATTGAGATTCGGGTTGTCCTTTTTGGGCATTAATCTATCCGTTGATGGCTGAAAGCCGTTAAAGCCGTAGAACTCATCGAGGCCTTCCTTTTGGCAGGTTTTGGCTCCCGTAACTCTAAACGAGCCAGAAGTTATGGCCGTCAGAATAATCGATATCTACAGGGTGCAACATCCACGGTGCAAGGTGCAACATCCGTCCGAAATGGCGAAACAGTGTCGTACGACCTTTAGAAATTCGTGCATGGATTTGAAACGGAACAGTACCATGGTGCACCACTCTCCAGTGATGGTAAATCGAAGTCCAGCCACCGTAATCCCATATTGCCGTAATAATCCACTTGTCGAAAAAACGAAGGGTAAAAAACTTACGAGACCCGATTGAGATTCGGGTTGTACTTTTTGAGCACTAATATATCCTTTAACGGCTGAAAGCTGTCAAAGCCGTAGAACTCATCGAGGCCTTCGTTTTGACAGGTTATGGCTCCCGTAACTCTAAACGAGCCAGAAGTTATGGTCGTCCGTATAATCGATATGTACAGGGTGCAACATCCACGGTGCAAGGTGCAACATCCGTCCGAAATGGCGAAACAGTGCCGTACGACTTTTAGAAATACGTGCATGGATTTGAAACGGAACAGTACCATGGTGCACCACTCTTCAGCGATGGTAAATCGAAGACCAGCCACCGTAATCCCGTTTTACCGTAAAAATCCACTTGTCGAAAAAACGAAGGGTAAAAAACTTAGGAGACCCGATAGAGATTCGGGTTGTCCTCTTTGGGCATTAATCTTTCCGGTGATGGCTGATAGCCATCAAAGCCGTAGAACTCATCGAGGCCTTCGTTTTGACAGGTTATGGCTCCCGTAACTCTAAACAAGCCAGAAGTTATGGCCGTCCGAATAATCGATATCTACAGGGTGCAACATCCAAGGTGCAAGGTACAACATCCGTCTGAAGTGGAGAAACAGTGTCGTACGACCTTTAGAAATGCGTGCATGGATTTCAAACGGAACAGTACCATGGTGCACCTCTCTCCAGCGATGGTAAATAGAAGACCAGCCACCGTAATCCCGTTTTACCGTAAAAATCCACTTGTCGAAAAAACGAAGGGTAAAAAACTTAGGAGACCCGATTGAGATTCGGGTTGTCCTTTTTGGGCATTAATCTATCCGTTGATGGCTGATAGCCGTCAAAGCCGTAGAACTCATCGAGGCCTTCGTTTTGACAGGTTATGGCTCCCGTAACCCTAAATGAGCCAGAAGTTACGGCTGTCCGAATAATCGATATCTACAGGGTGCAACATCCACGGTGCAAGGTGCAACATCCGTCCGAAATGGCGAAATAATGCCGTACGACCTTTAGAAATTCGTGCATGGCTTTGAAACGGAACAGTACCATGGTGCACCGCTCTCCAGCGATGGTAAATCGAAGACCAGCCACCGTAATCCCGTTTTACCGTAAAAATCCACTTGTCGAAAAAACGAAGGGTAAAAAACTTACGAGACCCGATTGAGATTCGGATTGTCCTTTTTGGGCATTAATCTATCCTTTGACGGCTGAAAGCTATCTAAGCCGTAGAACTCATCGAGGCCTTCGTTTTGATATATTATGGCTCCCGTAACTCTAAACTAGCCAGGAGTTACGGCCGTCCGAATAATCAATATCCACAGGGTGCAACATCCACGGTGCATGGTACAACATCCGTCCGAAATGGAGAAACAGTGCCGTACGACCTTTAGAAATGCGTGCATGGATTTCAAACGGAACAGTACCATGGTGCACCACTCTCCAGCGATGGTAAATCGAAGACCAGCCACCGTAATCCCGTTTTACCGTAAAAATCCACTTGTCGAAAAAACGAAGGGTAAAAAACTTACGAGACCCGATTGAGATTCGGGTTGTCCTTTTTGGGAATTAATCTATCCTTGATGGCTGAAAGCCGTCAAAGCCGTAGAACTCATCGAGGCCTTCGTTTTGACAGGTTTTGCCTCCCGTAACTCTAAACGACCCAGAAGTTATGGCCGTCAGAATAATCGATATCTACAGGGTGCAACATCCACGGTGCAAGGTGCAACATCCGTCCGAACTGGCGAAAAGTGCCGTACGACCTTTAGAAATTCGTGCATGGATTTGAAACGGAACAGTACCATGGTGCACCACTCTCCAGCGATGGTAAATCGATGTCCAGCCACCGTAATCCCGTTTTACCGTAAAAATCCACTTGTCGAAAAAACGAAGGGTAAAAAACTTACGAGACCCGATTGAGATTCGGGTTGTCCTTTTTGGGCATTAATCTATCCTTTAACGGCTGAAAGCTGTCAAAACCGTAGAACTCATCGAGGCCTTCGTTTTGACAGGTTATGGCTCCCGTAACTCTAAAGGAGCCAGAAGTTATGGCCGTCCGAATAATCGATATCTACAGGGTGCAAAATCCACGGTGCAAGGTGCAACATCCGTCCGAAATGGCGAAACAGTGTCGTACGACCTTTATAAATATGTGCATGGATTTGAAACGGAACAGTACCATGGTGCACCACTCTTCAGCGATGGGAAGTCGAAGATGGGCCACGGTAATCCTGTTTTACCGTAAAAATCCACGTGTCGAAAAAACGAAGGGTAAAAAACTTACGAGACCCGATTGAGATTCGGGTTGTCCTTTTTGGGCATTAATCTATCCGTTGAAGGCTGAAAGTTGTCAAAGCCGTAGAACTCATCGAGGCCTTCGTTTTGACAGGTTATGTCTCCCGTAACTCTAAACGAGCCAGAAGTTACGGCTGTCCGAATAATCGATATCTACAGGGTGCAACATCCACGGTGCAAGGTGCAACATCCGTCCGAAATGGCGAAACAGTGCCGTACGACTTTTAGAAATGCGTGCATGGATTTGAAACAGAACAGTACCATGGTGCACCACTCTTCAGCGATGGGAAGTCGAAGATGGGCCACGGTAATCCCGTTTTACCGTAAAAATCCACGTGTCGAAAAAAGGAAGGGCAAAAAACTTACGAGACCCGATTGAGATTCGGGTTGTCCTTTTTGAGCGTTAATCTATCCGTTGACGGTTGAAAGCTGTCAAAGCCGTAGAACTCATCGAGGCCTTCGTTTTGACAGGTTATGACTCCCGTAACTCTAAACGAGCCAGAAGTTACGGCTGTCCGAATAATCGATATCTACTGGGTGCAACATCCACGGTGCAAGGTGCAACATCCGTCCAAAATGGCGAAATAATGTCGTACAACCTTTAGAAATTCGTGCATGGATTTGAAACGGAACAGTACCATGGTGCACCACTCTCCAGCGATGGTAAATCGAAGACCAGCCACCGTAATCCCGTTTTACCGTAAAAATCCACTTGTCGAAAAAACGAAGGGTAAAAAACTTACGAGACCCGATTGAGATTCGGGTTGTCCTTTTTGGGCATTAATCTATCCTTTGACGGTTGAAAGCTGTCCAAGCCGTAGAACTCATCGAGGCCTTCGTTTTGACATGTTATGGCTCCCGTAACTCTAAACGAACCAGAAGTTATGGCCGTCCGAATAATGGATGTCCACAGGGTGCAACATCCACGGTGCATGGTACAACATCCGTCCGAAATGGAGAAACAATGTCGTACGACCTTTAGAAATGCGTGCATGGATTTCAAACGGAACAGTACCATGGTGCACCACTCTCCGGCGATGGTAAATCGAAGACCAGCCACCGTAATCCCGTTTTACCGTAAAAGTGCACTTGTTGAAAAAACGAAGGGTAAAAAACTTACGAGACCCGATTGAGATTCGGGTTGTCCTTTTTGGGCATTAATCTATCTGTTGATGGCTGAAAGCCGTTAAAGCCGTAGAACTCATCGAGGCCTTCCTTTTGGCAGGTATTGGCTCCCGTAATTCTAAACGAGCCAGAAGTTATGGCCGTCAGAATAATAGATATCTACAGGGTGCAACATCCACGGTGCAAGGTGCAACATCCGTCCGAAATGGCGAAACAGTGTCGTACGACCTTTAGAAATTCGTGCATGGATTTGAAACGGAACAGTACCATGGTGCACCACTCTCCAGTGATGGTAAATCGAAGTCCAGCCACCGTAATCCCATATTACCGTAATAATCCACTTGTCGAAAAAACGAAGGGTAAAAAACTTACGAGACCCAATTGGGATTCGGGTTGTACTTTTTGAGCACTAATATATCCTTTGACGGCTGAAAGCTGTCAAAGCCGTAGAACTCATCGAGGCCTTCGTTTTGACAGGTTGTGGCTCCCGTAACTCTAAATGAGCCAGAAGTTATGGCCGTCCGAATAATCGATATCTACAGGGTGCAACATCCACGGTGCAAGGTGCAACATCCGTCCGAAATGGCGAAACAGTGCCGTACGACTTTTAGAAATACGTGCATGGATTTGAAACGGAACAGTACCATTGTGCACCACTCTTCAGCGATGGGAAGTCGAAGATGGGACACGGTAATCCCGTTTTACCGTAAAAATCCACGTGTCGAAAAAACGAAGGGTAAAAAACTTACGAGACCCGATAGAGATTCGGGTTGTCCTTTTTGGGCATTAATCTATTCGTTGACGGCTGAAAGCTGTCAAAGCCGTAGAACTCATCGAGGCCTTCGTTTTGACAGGTTATGGCTCCCGTAACTCTAAACGAGCAAGAAGTTACGGCCGTCCGAATAATCGATATCTACAAGGTGCAACATCCACGGTGCAAGGTGCAACATCCGTCCGAAATGGCGAAAGAATGTCGTACGACCTTTAGAAATTCGTGCATGGATTTGAAACGGAACAGTACCATGGTGCACCACTCTCCAGCGATGGTAAATCGAAGACCAGCCACCGTAATCCCGTTTTACCGTAAAAATCCACGTGTCGAAAAAACGAAGGGTAAAAAACTTACGAGACCCGATTGAGATTCGGGTTGTCCTTTTTGGGCATTAATCTATCCGTTGACAGCTAAAAGCTGTCTAAGCCGTAGAACTCATCGAGGCCTTCGTTTTGACAGGTTATGGCTCTCGTAACTCTAAACGAGCCAGAAGTTATGGCCGTCCGAATAATCGATATCCACAGGGTGCAACATCCATGGTGCAAGATGCAACATCCGTCCGAAATGGCGAAACAGTGCCGTACGACCTTTAGAAATTCGTGCATGGATTTGAAACAGAACAGTACCATGGTGCACCACTCTCCAGCGATGATAAATCGAAGTCCAGCCACCGTAATCCCGTTTTACCGTAAAAATCCACTTGTCGAAAAAATGAAGGGTAAAAAAAACTTACGAGACCCGATTGAGATTCGGGTTGTCCTTTTTTGGCATTAATCTATCTTTTGACATATGAAAGCTATCAAAGCCGTAGAACTCATCGAGGCCTTCGTTTTGACAGGTTATGGCTCCCGTAACTCTAAACGAGCCAGAAGTTATGGTCGTCCGAATAATCGATATCTATAGGGAGCAACATCCACGTGCAAGGTGCAACATCCGTCCGAAATGGCGAAACAGTGTCGTACGACCTTTAGAAATTCGTGCATAGATTTGAAACAGAATAGTACCATGGTGCACCACTCTCCGGTGATGGTAAATCGAAGACCAGCCACCGTAATCCCGTTTTACCGTAAAAATCCACGTGTCGAAAAAACGAAGGGTAAAAAACTTACGAGACCCGATTGAGATTCGGGTTGTCCTTTTTGGGCATTAATCTATCCGTTGACGGCTGAAAGCTGTCAAAGCCGTAGAACTCATCGAGGCCTTCGCTTTGACAGGTTATGGCTCCCGTGACACTAAACGAGCCAGAAGTTACGGCCGTCCGAATAATCGATATCTACAGGGTGTAACATCCACGGTGCAAGGTGCGACATCCGTCCGAAATGGCGAAACAGTGTCGTACGACCTTTACAAATTCGTGCATGGATTTGAAACGGAACAGTACCATGGTGCACCACTCTTCAGCGATGGAAAGTCGAAGACGGGGCACCGTAATCCCGTTTTACCGTAAAAATCCACGTGTCGAAAAAACGAAGGGTAAAAAACTTACGAGACCCGATTGAGATTCGGGTTGTCCTTTTTGGGCATTAATCTATCCATTGACGGCTGAAAGCTGTCTAATCCGTAGAACTCATCGAGGCCTTCGTTTTGACAGGTTATGGCTCCCGTAACTCTAAACGAGCCAGAAGTTATGGCCGTCCGAATAATCGATATCCACAGGGCGCAACATCCACGTGCAAGGTGCAACAACCGTCCGAAATGGCGAAATAGTGTCGTATGACCTTTAGAAATTCGTGCATGGATTTGAAACAAAACAGTACCATGGTGCACCACTCTCCGGGGATGGTAAATCGAAGACCAGCCACCGTAATCCCGTTTTACCGTAAAAATCCGCGTGTCGAAAAAACGAAGGGTAAAAAACTTACGAGACCCGATTGAGATTCGGGTTGTCCTTTTTGGGCATTAATATATCCGTTGATGGTGAAGGCTGTCAAAGCCGTAGAACTCATCGAGGCTTTCGTTTTGACAGGTTATGGCTCCCGTAACTCTAAACGAGCCAGAAGTTACGGCCGTCCGAATAATCGATATCCACAGGGTGCAATATCCACGGTGCAAGGTAGAACATCCGTCTGAAATGGAGAAACAGAGCCGTACGACCTTTAGAAATGCGTGCATGGATTTCAAACGGAACAGTACCATGGTGCACCACTCTCCAGCGATGGTAAATCGAAGACCAGCCACCGTAATCCCATTTTACCGTAAAAATCAACTTGTCGAAAAAACGAAGGGTAAAAAACTTACGAGACCCGATTGAGATTCGGGTTGTCCTTTTTGGGCATTAATCTATCCTTTGACGGTTGAAAGCTGTCCAAGCCGTAGAACTCATCGAGGCCTTCGTTTTGACATGTTATGGCTGCCGTAACTCTAAATGAACCAGAAGTTATGGCCGTCCGAATAATCTATGTCCACAGGGTGCAACATCCACGGTGCATGGTACAACATCCGTCTGAAATGGAGAAACAATGTCGTACGACCTTTAGAAATGCGTGCATGGATTACAAACGGAACAGTACCATGGTGCACCACCCTCCGGCGATGGTAAATCGAAGACCAGCCACAGTAATCCCGTTTTACCGTAAAAATGCACTTGTCGAAAAAACGAAGGGTAAAAAACTTACGAGACCCGATTGAGATTCAGGTTGTCCTTTTTGGGCATTAATCTATCCGTTGATTGCTGAAAGCCTTCAAAGCCGTAGAACTCATCGAGGCCTTCGTTTTGGCAGGTTTTGGCTCCCGTAACTCTAAATGAGACAAAAGTTATGGCCGTCAGAATAATCGATATCTACAGGGTGCAACATCCCCGGTGCAAGGTGCAACATCCGTCCGAAATGGCGAAATAGTGTCGTACGACCTTTAGAAATTCGTGCATGGATCTGAAATGGAACAGTACCATGGTGCACCACTCTCCAGCGATGGTAAATCGAAGCCCAGCCACCGTAATCCCATTTTACCGTAATAATCCACTTGACGAAAAAACGAAGGGTAAAAAACTTACGAGACCCGATTGAGATTCGGGTTGTCCTTTTTGGGCATTAATCTATCCTTTGACGGGTCGAGGCCTTCGTTTTGACAAGTTATGGCTCCCGTAACTCTAAAGGAGCCAGAAGTTATGGCCGTCCGAATAATCGATATCTACAGGGTGCAACATCCACGGTGCAAGGTACAACATCCGTCCGAAATGGCGAAACAGTGCCGTACGACTTTTAGAAATACGTGCATGGATTTGAACCGGAACAGTGCCATGGTGCACCACTCTTCAGCGATGGAAAGTCGAAGATGGGCTACGGTAATCCCGTTTTACCGAAAAAATCCACGTGTCGAAAAAACGAAGGGTAAAAAACTTACGAGACCCGATTGAGATTCGGGTTGTCCTTTTTGGGCATTTATTTATCCGTTGACAGCTGAAAGCTGTCAAAGCCGTAGAACTCATCGAGGCCTTCGTTTTGACAGGTTATGGCTCCCGTAACACTAAACGAGCCAGAAGTTACGGCCGTCCGAATAATCGATATCTACAGGGTGCAACATCCACGGTGCAAGGTGCAACATCCGTCCGAAATGGCGAAACAGTGCCGTACGACCTTTAGAAATTCGTGCATGGATTTGAAACGGAGCAGTACCATGGTGCACCACTCTCCAGCGATGGTAAATACAAGACCAGCCACCGTAATCCCGTTTTACCGTAAAAATCAACGTGTCGAAAAAACGAAGGGTAAAAAACTTACGAGACCCGATTGAGATTCGGGTTGTCCTTTTTGGGCATTAGTCTATCCGTTGACGGCAATAAGCTGTCAAAGCCGTAAAACTCATCGAGGCCTTCGTTTTGACAGGTTATGGCTCCCGTAACTCTAAACGAGCCAGAAGTTATGGCCGTCCGAATAATCGATATCAACAGGGTGCAACATCCACGGTGTAAGGTGCAATATCCGTCCGAAATGGCAAAACAGTGCCGTACGACTTTTAGAAATACGTGCATGGATTTGAAACGGAACAGTACCATTGTGCACCACTCTTCAGCGATGGGAAGTCGAAGATGGGCCACGGTAATCCCGTTTTACCGTAAAAATCCACGTGTCGAAAAAACGAAGGGTAAAAAACTTATGTGACCCGATTGAGATTCGGGTTGTCCTTTTTGGGCATTAATCTATTCGTTGACGGCTGAAAGCTGTCAAAGCCGTAGAACTCATCGAGGCCTTCGTTTTGACAGGTTATGGCTCCTGTAACTCTAAACGAGCAAGAAGTTACGGCCGTCCGAATAATCGATATCTACAGGGTGCAACATCCACGGTGCAAGGTGCAACATCCGTCCGAAATGGCGAAATAATGTCGTACGACCTTTAGAAATTCGTGCATGGATTTGAAACGGAACAGTACCATGGTGCACCACTCTCCAGCGATGGTAAATCGAAGACCAGCCACCGTAATCCCGTTTTACCGTAAAAATCCACGTGTCGAAAAAACGAAGGGTAAAAAACTTATGAGACCCGATAGACATTCGGGTTGTCCTTTTTGGGCATTAATCTATCCGTTGATGGATGAAAGCTGTCTACGCCGTAGAACTCATCGAGGCCTTCGTTTTGACAGGTTATGGCTCCCGTAACTCTAAACGAGCCAGAAGTTATGGCCGTCCGAATAATCGATATCCACAGGGTGCAACATCCATGGTGCAAGGTACAACATCCGTCCGAAATGGAGAAACAGAGCCGTACGACCTTTAGAAATGCGTGCATGGATTTCAAACGGAACAGTACCATGGTGCACCACTCTTCAGCGATGGAAAGTCGAAGATGGGCTACGGTAATCCCGTTTTACCGAAAAATCCACGTGTCGAAAAAACGAAGGGTAAAAAACTTATGAGACCCGATAGACATTCGGGTTGTCCTTTTTGGGCATTAATCTATCCGTTGACGGCTGAAAGCTGTCACAACCGTAGAACTCATCGAGGCCTTCATTTTGACAGGTTATGGCTCCCGTAACTCTAAACGAGCCAGAAGTTATGGCCGTCCGAATAATCGATATCTACAGGGTGCAACATCCACGGTGCAAGGTGCAACATCCGTCCGAAATGGCGAAACAGTGCTGTACGACTTTTAGAAATACGTGCATGGATTTGAACCGGAACAGTGCCATGGTGCACCACTCTTCAGCGATGGAAAGTCGAAGATGGGCTACGGTAATCCCGTTTTACCGAAAAAATCCACGTGTCGGAAAAACGAAGGGTAAAAAACTTACGAGACCCGATTGAGATTCGGGTTGTCCTTTTTGGGCATTAATTTATCCGTTGACAGCTGAAAGCTGTCAAAGCCGTAGAACTCATCGAGGCCTTCGTTTTGACAGGTTATGGCTCCCGTAACACTAAACGAGCCAGAAGTTACGGCCGTCCGAATAATCGATATCTACAGGGTGCAACATCCACGGTGCAAGGTGCAACATCCGTCCGAAATGGCGAAATAATGCCGTACGACCTTGAGAAATTCGTGCATGGATTTGAAACGGAACAGTACCATGGTGCAACACTCTCCAGCGATGGTAAATCGAAGACCAGCCACCGTAATCCCGTTTTATCGTAAAAATCCACGTGTCGAAAAAACGAAGGGTAAAAAACTTACGAGACCCGATTGAGATTCGGGTTGTCCTTTTTGGGCATTAATCTATCCTTTGACGGCTTAAAGTAGTCAAAGCCGTAGAACTCATCGAGGCCTTCGTTTTGACAGGTTATGGCTCCCGTAACTCTAAAGGAGCCAGAAGTTATGGCCGTCCGAATAATCGATATCTACAGGGTGCAACATCCACGGCGCAAGGTGCGACATCCGTCCGAAATGGCGAAACAATACCGTACGACCTTTAGAAATACGTGCATGGATTTGAAACGGAACAGTACCATGGTGCACCACTCTTCAGCGATGGAAAGTCGAAGATGGGCCACGGTAATCCCGTTTTACCGTAAAATTCCACGTGTCGAAAAAACGAAGGGTAAAAAAATTACGAGACCCGATTGAGATTCAGGTTGTCCTTTTTGGGCATTAATCTATCCGTTGAAGGCTGAAAGCTGTCAAAGCCGTAGAACTCATCGAGTCCTTCATTTTGACAGGTTATGGCTCCCGTAACTCTAAACGAGCCAAAAGTTATGGCCGTCCGAATAATCGATATCTACATGGTGCAACATCCACGGTGCAAGGTGCAACATCCGTCCGAAATGGCGAAATAATGTCGTACGACCTTTAGAAATTCGTGCATGGATTTGAAACGGAACAGTACCATGGTGCACCACTCTCCAGCGATGGTAAATCGAAGACCAGCCACCGTAATCCCATTTTACCGTAAAAATCCACGTGTCGAAAAAACGAAGGGTAAAAAACTTACGAGACCCGATTGAGATTCGGGTTGTCCTTTTTGGGCACTAATCTATCCGTTGACGGCTGAAAGCTGTCTTAGCCGTAGAACTCATCGAGGCCTTCATTTTGACAGGTTATGGCTCCCGTAACTCTAAACGAGCCAGAAGTTATGGCCGTCCGAATAATCGAAATCCACAGGGTGCAACATCCACGGTGCAAGGTATAACATCCGTCCGAAATGGAGAAACAGAGCCGTACGACCTTTAGAAATGCGTGCATGGATTTCAAACGGAACAGTACCATGGTGCACCACTCTCCAGCGATGGTAAATCGAAGACCAGCCACCGTAATCCCGTTTTACCGTAAAAATCCACTTGTCGAAAAAAGGAAGGGTAAAAAACTTACGAGACCCGATTGAGATTCGGGTTGTCCTTTTTGGGCATTAATCTATCTGTTGACGGATGAAAGCTGTCTAAGCCGTAGAACTCATCGAGGCCTTCGTTTTGACAGGTTATGGCTCCCGTAACTCTAAACGAGCCAGAAGTTACGGCCGTCCGAATAATCGATATCCACAGGGCGCAACATCCACGTGCAAGGTGCAACATCCGTCCGAAATGGCGAAACAGTGTCGTATGACCTTTAGAAATTCGTGCATGGATTTGAAACAAAACAGTACCATGGTGCACCACTCTCCGGGGATGGTAAATCGAAGACCAGCCACCGTAATCCCGTTTTACCGTAAAAATGCACTTGTCGAAAAAACGAAGGGTAAAAAACTTACGAGACCCGATTGTGATTCGGGTTGTCCTTTTTGGGCATTAATCTATCCGTTGATTGCTGAAAGCCTTCAAAGCCGTAGAACTCATCGAGGCCTTCGTTTTGGCAAGTTTTGGCTCCCGTAACTCTAAATGAGACAGAAGTTATGGCCGTCAGAATAATCGATATCTACAGGGTGCAACATCCCCGGTGCAAGGTGCAACATCCGTCCGAAATGGCGAAACAGTGTCGTACGACCTTTAGAAATTCGTGCATGGATTTGAAATGGAACAGTACCATGGTGCACCACTCTCCAGCGATGGTAAATCGAAGCCCAGCCACCGTAATCCCATTTTACCGTAACAATCCACTTGTCGAAAAAACGAAGGGTAAAAAACTTACGAGACCCGATCGAGATTCGGGTTGTCCTTTTTGGGCATTAATCTATCCTTTGACGGTTAAAAGCTGTCCAATCCGTAGAACTCATCGAGGCCTTCGTTTTGACATGTTATGGCTGCCGTAACTCTAAATGAACCAGAAGTTATGGCCGTCCGAATAATCTATGTCCACAGGGTGCAACATCCACGGTGCATGGTACAACATCCGTCTGAAATGGAGAAACAATGTCGTACGACCTTTAGAAATGCGTGCATGGATTACAAACGGAACAGTACCATGGTGCACCACTCTCCGGCGATGGTAAATCGAAGACCAGCCACCGTAATCCCGTTTTACCGTAAAAATGCACTTGTCGAAAAAACGAAGGGTAAAAAACTTACGAGACCCGATTGAGATTCGGGTTGTCCTTTTTGGGCATTAATCTATCCGTTGATTGCTGAAAGCCTTCAAAGCCGTAGAACTCATCGAGGCCTTCGTTTTGGCAGGTTTTGGCTCCCGTAACTCTAAATGAGACAGAAGTTATGGCCGTCAGAATAATCGATATCTACAGGGTGCAACATCCCTGGTGCAAGGTGCAACATCCGTCCGAAATGGCGAAACAGTGTCGTACGACCTTTAGAAATTCGTGCATGGATTTGAAATGGAACAGTACCATGGTGCACCACTCTCCAGCGATGGTAAATCGAAGCCCAGCCACTGTAATCCCATTTTACCGTAATAATCCACTTGTCGAAAAAACGAAGGGTAAAAAACTTACGAGACCCGATTGAGATTCGGGTTGTCCTTTTTGGGCATTAATCTATCCTTTGACGGCTGAAAGCTGTCAAAGGCGTAGAACTCATCGAGGCCTTCGTTTTGACAAGTTATGGCTCCCGTAACTCTAAAGGAGCCAGAAGTTATGGCCGTCCGAATAATCGATATCTACAGGGCGCAACATCCACGGTGCAAGGTACAACATCCGTCCGAAATGGCGAAACAGTGCCGTACGACTTTTAGAAATACGTGCATGGATTTGAAACGGAACAGTACCATTGTGCACCACTCTTCAGCGATGGGAAGTCGAAGATGGGCCACGGTAATCCCGTTTTACCGTAAAAATCCACGTGTCGAAAAAACGAAGGGTAAAAAACTTATGTGACCCGATTGAGATTCGGGTTGTCCTTTTTGGGCATTAATCTATTCGTTGACGGCTGAAAGCTGTCAAAGCCGGAGAACTCATCGAGGCCTTCGTTTTGACAGGTTATGGCTCCCGTAACTCTAAACGAGCAAGAAGTTACGGCCGTCCGAATAATCGATATCTACAGGGTGCAACATCCACGGTGCAAGGTGCAACATCCGTCCGAAATGGCGAAATAATGTCGTACGACCTTTAGAAATTCGTGCATGGATTTGAAACGGAACAGTACCATGGTGCCCCACTCTCCAGCGATGGTAAATCGAAGACCAGCCACCGTAATCCCGTTTTACCGTAAAAATCCACGTGTCGAAAAAACGAAGGGTAAAAAACTTACGAGACCCGATAGACATTCGGGTTGTCCTTTTTGGGCATTAATCTATCCGTTGACGGCTGAAAGCTGTCTAAGCCGTAGAACTCATCGAGGCCTTCGTTTTGACAGATTATGGCTCCCGTAACTCTAAACGAGCCAGAAGTTATGGCCGTCCGAATAATCGATATCCACAGGGTGCAACATCCATGGTGCAAGGTACAACATCCGTCCGAAATGGAGAAACATAGCCGTACGACCTTTAGAAATGCGTGCATGGATTTCAAACGGAACAGTACCATGGTGCACCACTCTCCAGCGATGGTAAATCGAAGACCAGCCACCGTAATCCCGTTTTACCGTAAAAATCCACTTGTCGAAAAAAGGAAGGGTAAAAAACTTACGAGACCCGATTGAGATTCGGGTTGTCCTTTTTGGGCATTAATCTATCCGTTGACGGAAGAAAGCTGACAAAGCCGTAGAACTCATCGAGGCCTTCGTTTTGACAGATTATGGCTCCCGTAACTCTAAACGAGCCAGAAGTTATGGCCGTCCGAATAATCGATATCTACAGGGTGCAACATCCACGGTGCAAGGTGCAACATCCGTCCGAAATTGCGAAACAGTGCCGTACGACTTTTAGAAATACGTGCATGGATTTGAACTGGAACAGTGCCATGGTGCACCACTCTTCAGCGATGGAAAGTCGAAGATGGGCTACGGTAATCCCGTTTTACCGAAAAAATCCACGTGTCGAAAAAACGAAGGGTAAAAAACTTACGAGACCCGATTGAGATTCGGGTTGTCCTTTTTGGGCATTAATTTATCCGTTGACAGCTGAAAGCTGTCAAAGCCGTAGAACTCATCGAGGCCTTCGTTTTGACAGGTTATGGCTCCCGTAACACTAAACGAGCCAGAAGTTACGGCCGTCCTAATAATCGATATCTACAGGGTGCAACATCCACGGTGCAAGGTGCAACATCCGTCCGAAATAGCGAAATAATGCCGTACGACCTTGAGAAATTCGTGCATGGATTTGAAACGGAACAGTACCATGGTGCAACACTCTCCAGCGATGGTAAATCGAAGACCAGCCACCGTAATCCCGTTTTATCGTAAAAATCCACGTGTCGAAAAAACGAAGGGTAAAAAACTTACGAGACCCGATTGAGATTCGGGTTGTCCTTTTTGGGCATTAATCTATCCTTTGGCGGCTGAAAGCAGTCAAAGCCGTAGAACTCATCGAGGCCTTCGTTTTGACAGGTTATGGCTCCCGTAACTCTAAACGAGCCAGAAGTTATGGCCGTCCGAATAATCGATATCTACAGGGTGCAACATCCACGGCGCAAGGTGCGACATCCGTCCGAAATGGCGAAACAGTACCGTACGACCTTTAGAAATACGTGCATGGATTTGAAATGGAACAGTACCATGGTGCACCACTCTTCAGCGATGGGAAGTCGAAGATGGGCCACGGTAATCCCGTTTTACCGTAAAATTCCACGTGTCGAAAAAACGAAGGGTAAAAAAATTACGAGACCCGATTGAGATTCAGGTTGTCCTTTTTGGGCATTAATCTATCCGTTGAAGGCTGAAATCTGTCAAAGCCGTAGAACTCATCGAGGCCTTCGTTTTGACAGGTTATGGCTCCCGTAACTCTAAACGAGCCAAAAGTTATGGCCGTCCGAATAATCGACATCTACATGGTGCAACATCCACGGTGCAAGGTGCAACATCCGTCCGAAATGGCGAAATAATGTCGTACGACCTTTAGAAATTCGTGCATGGATTTGAAACGGAACAGTACCATGGTGCACCACTCTCCAGCGATGGTAAATCGAAGACCAGCCACCGTAATCCCGTTTTACCGTAAAAATCCACGTGTCGAAAAAACGAAGGGTAAAAAACTTACGAGACCCGATTGAGATTCGGGTTGTCCTTTTTGGGCACTAATCTATCCGTTGACGGCTGAAAGCTGTCTAAGCCGTAGAACTCATCGAGGCCTTCGTTTTGACAGGTTATGGCTCCCGTAACTCTAAACGAGCCAGAAGTTATGGCCGTCCGAATAATCGAAATCCACAGGGTGCAACATCCACGGTGCAAGGTATAACATCCGTCCGAAATGGAGAAACAGAGCCGTACGACCTTTAGAAATGCGTGCATGGATTTCAAACGGAACAGTACCATGGTGCACAACTCTCCAGCGATGGTAAATCGAAGACCAGCCACCGTAATCCCGTTTTACCGTAAAAATCCACTTGTCGAAAAAAGGAAGGGTAAAAAACTTACGAGACCCGATTGAGATTCGGGTTGTCCTTTTTGGGCATTAATCTATCCGTTGACGGCAGAAAGCTGGCAAAGCCGTAAAAATCATCGAGGCCTTCGTTTTGACAGGTTATGGCTCCCGTAACTCTAAACGAGCCAGAAGTTATGGCCGTCCGAAGAATCGATATCTACAGGGTGCAACATCCACGGTGCAAGGTGCAACATCCGTCCGAAATGGCGAAACAGTGTCGTACGACTTTTAGAAATGCATGCATGGATTTGAAACGGAACAGTACCATGGTGCGCCACTCTTCAGCGACGGGAAGTCGAAGATGGGCCACGGTAATCCCGTTTTACTGTAAAAATCCTCGTGTCGAAAAAACGAAGGGTAAAAAACTTACGAGACCCGATTGAGATTCGGGTTGTCCTTTTTGGGCATTAATCTATCCGTTGACGGCTGAAAGCTGTCAAAGCCGTAGAACTCATCGAGGCCTTCGTTTTGACAGGTTATGGCTCCCGTAACACTAAACGAGCCAGAAGTTACGGCCGTCCGAATAATCGATATCTACAGGGTGTAACATCCACGGTGCAAGGTGCAACATCCGTCCGAAATGGCGAAACAGTGTCGTACGACCTTGAGAAATTAGTGCATGGATTTGAAACGGAATAGTACCATGGTGCAACACTCTCCAGCGATGGTAAATCGAAGACCAGCCACCGTAATCCCGTTTTACCGTAAAAATCCACGTGTCGAAAAAACGAAAGGTAATAAACTTACGAGACCCGATTGAGATTCGGGTTGTCCTTTTTGGGCATTAATCTATCCGTTGACAGCTGAAAGCTGTCTAAGCCGTAGAACTCATCGAGGCCTTCGTTTTGACAGGTTATGGCTCCCGTAACTCTAAACGAGCCAGAAGTTACCGCCGTCCGAATAATCGATATCCACAGGGTGCAACATCCACGTGCAAGGTGCAACATCCGTCCGAAATGGCGAAACAGTGTCGTACGACCTTTAGAAATTCGTGCATGGATTTGAAACAGAACAGTACCATGGTGCACCACTCTCCGGGGATGGTAAATCGAAGACCAGCCACCGTAATCCCGTTTTACCGTAAAAATCCACATGTCGAAAAAACGAAGGGTAAAAAACTTACGAGACCCGATTGAGATTCGGGTTGTCCTTTTTGGGCATTAGTATATCCGTTGATGGCGAAGGCTGTCAAAGCCGTAGAACTCATCGAGGCCTTCGTTTTGACAGGTTATGGCTCCCGTAAGTCCAAATGAGCCAGAAGTTACGGCCGTCCGAATAATCGATATCCACAGGGTGCAACATCCACAGTGCAAGGTGCAACATCCATCCGAAATGGCGAAATAATGTCGTACGACCTTTAGAAATTCGTGCATGGATTTGAAACGAACAGTACCATGGTGCACCACTCTCCAGCGATGGTAAATCGAAGACCAGCCACTGTAATCCCGTTTTACCGTAAAAATCCACTTGTCGAAAAAACGAAGGGTAAAAAACTTACGAGACCCGATTGAGATTCGGGTTGTCCTTTTTGGGCATTAATCTATCCTTTGACGGTTGAAAGTTGTCCAAGCCGTAGAACTCATCGAGGCCTTCGTTTTGACATGTTATGGCTCCCGTAACTCTAAAAGAAACAAAAGTTATGGCCGTCCGAATAATCTATGTCCACAGGGTGCAACATCCACGGTGCATGGTACAACATCCGTCTGAAATGGAGAAACAATGTCGTACGACCTTTAGAAATGCGTGCATGGATTACAAACGGAACAGTACCATGGTGCACCACTCTCCGGCGATGGTAAATCGAAGACCAGCCACCGTAATCCCGTTTTACCGTAAAAATGCACTTGTCGAAAAAACGAAGGGTAAAAAACTTACGAGCCCGATTGAGATTCGGGTTGTCCTTTTTGGGCATTAATCTATCCGTTGATTGCTGAAAGCCTTCAAAGCCGTAGAACTCATCGAGGTCTTCGTTTTGGCAGGTTTTGGCTCCCGTAACTCTAAATGAGACAGAAGTTATGGCCGTCAGGATAATCGATATCTACAGGGTGCAACATCCCCGGTGCAAGGTGCAACATCCGTTCGAAATGGCGAAACAGTGTCGTACGACCTTTAGAAATTCGTGCATGGATTTGAAACGGAACAGTACCATGGTGCACCACTCTCCAGCGATGGTAAATCGAAGCCCAGCCACCGTAATCCCATTTTACCGTAATAATCCACTTGTCGAAAAAACGAAGGGTAAAAAACTTACGAGACCCGATTGAGATTCGGGTTGTCCTTTTTGGGCATTAATCTATCCCTTTGACTGCTGAAAGCTGTCAAAGGCGTAGAACTCATCGAGGCCTTCGTTTTGACAGGTTATGGCTCCCGTAACTCTAAAGGAGCCAGAAGTTATGACCGTCCGAATAATCGATATCTACAGGGTGCAACATCCACGGTGCAAGGTACAACATCCGTCCGAAATGGCGAAACAGTGCCGTACGACTTTTAGAAATACGTGCATGGATTTGAAACGGAACAGTACCATTGTGCACCACTCTTCAGCGATGGGAAGTCGAAGATGGGCCACGGTAATCCCGTTTTACCGTAAAAATCCACGTGTCGAAAAAACGAAGGGTAAAAAACTTACGAGACCCGATTGAGATTCGGGTTGTCCTTTTTGGGCATTAATCTATTCGTTGACGGCTGAAAGCTGTCAAAGCCGTAGAACTCATCGAGGCCTTCGTTTTGACAGGTTATGGCTCCCGTAACTCTAAACGAGCAAGAAGTTACGGCCGTCCGAATAATCGATATCTACAGGGTGCAACATCCACGGTGCAAGGTGCAACATCCGTCCGAAATGGCGAAACAGTGTCGTACGACCTTGAGAAATTCGTGCATGGATTTGAAACGGAATAGTACCATGGTGCAACACTCTCCAGCGATGGTAAATCGAAGACCAGCCACCGTAATCCCGTTTTACCGTAAAAATCCACGTGTCGAAAAAACGAAGGGTAAAAAACTTACGAGACCCGATTGAGATTCGGGTTGTCCTTTTTGGGCATTAATCTATCCGTTGACCGCTGAAAGCTGTCTAAGCCGTAGAACTCATCGAGGCCTTCGTTTTGACAGGTTATGGCTCCCGTAACTCTAAACGAGCCAGAAGTTACCGCCGTCCGAATAATCGATATCCGCAGGGTGCAACATCCACGTGCAAGGTGCAACATCCGTCCGAAATGGCGAAACAGTGTCGTACGACCTTTAGAAATTCGTGCATGGATTTGAAACAGAACAGTACCATGGTGCACCACTCTCCGGGGATGGTAAATCGAAGACCAGCCACCGTAATCCCGTTTTACCGTAAAAATCCACGTGTCGAAAAAACGAAGGGTAAAAAACTTACGAGACCCGATTGAGATTCGGGTTGTCCTTTTTGGGCATTAGTATATCCGTTGATGGCGAAGGCTGTCAAAGCCGTAGAACTCATCGAGGCCTTCGTTTTGACAGGTTATGGCTCCCGTAACTCTAAATGAGCCAGAAGTTACGGCCGTCCGAATAATCGATATCCACAGGGTGCAACATCCACGGTGCAAGGTGCAACATCCGTCCGAAATGGCGAAATAATGTCGTACGACCTTTAGAAATTCGTGCGTGGATTTGAAACGAACAGTACCATGGTGCACCACTCTCCAGCGATGGTAAATCGAAGACCAGCCACCGTAATCCCGTTTTACCGTAAAAATCCACTTGTCGAAAAAACGAAGGGTAAAAAACTTACGAGACCCGATTGAGATTCGGGTTGTCCTTTTTGGGCATTAATCTATCCTTCGACGGTTGAAAGTTGTCCAAGCCGTAGAACTCATCGAGGCCTTCGTTTTGACATGTTATGGCTCCCGTAACTCTAAACGAAACAAAAGTTATGGCCGTCCGAATAATCTATGTCCACAGGGTGCAACATCCACGGTGCATGGTACAACATCCGTCTGAAATGGAGAAACAATGTCGTACGACCTTTAGAAATGCGTGCATGGATTACAAACGGAACAGTACCACGGTGCACCACTCTCCGGCGATGGTAAATCGAAGACCAGCCACCGTAATCCCGTTTTACCGTAAAAATGCACTTGTCGAAAAAACGAAGGGTAAAAAACTTACGAGACCCGATTGAGATTCGGGTTGTCCTTTTTGGGCATTAATCTATCCGTTGATTGCTGAAAGCCTTCAAAGCCGTAGAACTCATCGAGGCCTTCGTTTTGGCAGGTTTTGGCTCCCGTAACTCTAAATGAGACAGAAGTTATGGCCGTCAGGATAATCGATATCTACAGGGTGCAACATCCCCGGTGCAAGGTGCAACATCCGTCCGCAATGGCGAAACAGTGTCGTACGACCTTTAGACATTCGTGCATGGATTTGAAACGGAACAGCACCATGGTGCACCACTCTCCAGCGATGGTAAATCGAAGCCCAGCCACCGTAATCCCATTTTACCGTAATAATCCACTTGTCGAAAAAACGAAGGGTAAAAAACTTACGAGACCCGATTGAGATTCGGGTTGTCCTTTTTGGGCATTAATCTATCCTTTGACGGCTGAAAGCTTTCAAAGGCGTAGAACTCATCGAGGCCTTCGTTTTGACAGGTTATGGCTCCCGTAACTCTAAAGGAGCCAGAAGTTATGACCGTCCGAATAATCGATATCTACAGGGTGCAACATCCACGGTGCAAGGTACAACATCCGTCCGAAATGGCGAAACAGTGCCGTACGACTTTTAGAAATACGTGCATGGATTTGAAACGGAACAGTACCATTGTGCACCACTCTTCAGCGATGGGAAGTCGAAGATGGGCCACGGTAATCTCGTTTTACCGTAAAAATCCACGTGTCGAAAAAACGAAGGGTAAAAAACTTACGAGACCCGATTGAGATTCGGGTTGTCCTTTTTGGGCATTAATCTATTCGTTGACGGCTGAAAGCTGTCAAAGCCATAGAACTCATCGAGGCCTTCGTTTTGACAGGTTATGGCTCCCGTAACTCTAAACGAGCAAGAAGTTACGGCCGTCCGAATAATCGATATCTACAGGGTGCAACATCCACGGTGCAAGGTGCAACATCCGTTCGAAATGGCGAAATAATGTCGTACGACCTTTAGAAATTCGTGCATGGATTTGAAACGGAACAGTACCATGGTGCACCACTTTCCAGCGATGGTAAATCGAAGACCAGCCACCGTAATCCCGTTTTACCGTAAAAATCCACGTGTCGAAAAAACGAAGGGTAAAAAACTTACGAGACCCGATAGACATTCGGGTTGTCCTTTTTGGGCATTAATCTATCCGTTGACGGAAGAAAGCTGTCTAAGCCGTAGAACTCATCGAGGCCTTCGTTTTGACAGGTTATGGCTCCCGTAACTCTAAACGAGCCAGAAGTTATGGCCGTCCGAATAATCGATATCTACAGGGTGCAACATCCACGGTGCAAGGTGCAACATCCGTCCGAAATGGCGAAACAGTGCCGTACGACTTTTAGAAATGCGTGCATGGATTTGAACTGGAACAGTGCCATGGTGCACCACTCTTCAGCGATGGGAAGTCGAAGATGAGCTACGGTAATCCCGTTTTACCGAAAAAATCCACGTGTCGAAAAAACGAAGGGTAAAAAACTTACGAGACCCGATTGAGATTCGGGTTGTACTTTTTGGGCATTAATCTATCCGTTGATAGCTGAAAGCTGTCAAAGCCGTAGAACTCATCGAGGCCTTCGTTTTGACAGGTTATGGCTCCCGTAACACTAAACGAGCCAGAAGTTACGGCCGTCCGAATAATCGATATCTACAGGGTGCAACATCCACGGTGCAAGGTGCAACATCCGTCCGAAATGGCGAAATAATGCCGTACGACCTTGAGAAATTCGTGCATGGATTTGAAACGGAACAGTACCATGGTGCAACACTCTCCAGCGATGGTAAATCGAAGACCAGGCACCGTAATCCCGTTTTACCGTAAAAATCCACGTGTCGAAAAAACGAAGGGTAAAAAACTTACGAGACCCGATTGAGATTTGGGTTGTCCTTTTTGGGCATTAATCTATCTTTTGAGGGCTGAAAGCTGTCTAAGCTATAGAACTCATCGAGGCCTTCGTTTTGACAGGTTATGGCTCCCGTAACTCTAAACGAGCCAGAAGTTATGGTCGTCCGAATAATCGATATCCACAGGGTGCAACATCCACGGTGCAAGGTACAACATCCGTCCGAAATGGAGAAACGGTGTCGTACGACCTTTAGAAATGCGTGCATGGATTTCAAACGGAACAGTACCATGGTGCACCACTCTCCAGCATTGGTAAATCGAAGACCAGCCACCGTAATCCCGTTTTACCGTAAAAATCCACTTGTCGAAAAAACGAAGGGTAAAAAACTTACGAGACTCGATTGAGATTCGGGTTGTCCTTTTTGGGCATTAATCTATCCGTTGATGGCTGAAAGCCATCAAAGCCATAGAACTCATCGAGCCCTTCGTTTTGATAGGTTATGGCTCCCGTAACTCTAAATGAGCCAGAAGTTATGGTCGTCCGAATAATCGATATCTACGGGGTGCAACATCCACGGCGCAAGGTGCTACATCCGTTCGAAATGGCGAAACAGTTCCGTACGACCTTTAGAAATTCGTGCATGGATTTGAAACGGAACAGTACCATGGTGCACCACTCTCCAGCGATGGTAACTCGAAGTCCAGCCACCGTAATCCCGTTTTATCGTAAAAATCCACTTGTCGAAAAAACGAAGGGTAAAAAACTTACGAGACCCGATTGAGATTCGGGTTGTCCTTTTTTGGCATTAATCTATCCTTTGACGGATGAAAGCTGTCAAAGCCGTAGAACTCATCGAGGCCTTCGTTTTGACAGGTTATGGCTCCCGTAACTCTAAACGAGCCAGAAGTTATGGTCGTCCGAACAATCGATATCTACAGGGTACAACATCCACGTGCAAGGTGCAACATCCGTCCGAAATGGCGAAACAGTGTCGTACGACCTTTAGAAATTCGTGCATGGATTTGAAACAGAACAGTACCATGGTGCACCACTCTCCGGTGATGGTAAATCGAAGACCAGCCACGGTAATCCCGTTTTACCGTAAAAATCCACGTGTCGAAAAAACGAAGGGTAAAAAGCTTACGAGACTCGATTGAGATTCGGGTTGTCCTTTTTGGGCATTAATCTATCCGTTGACGGCTGAAAGCTGTCTGAGCCGTAGAACTCATCGAGGCCTTCATTTTGACAGGTTATGGCTCCCGTAACTCTAAACGAGCCAGAAGTTATGGCCGTCCGAATAATCGATACCTACAGGGTGCAACATCCACGGTGCAAGGAGCAACATACGTCCGAAATGGCGAAACAGTGCCTTATGACTTTTAGAAATGCGTGCATGGATTTGAAACGGAACAGTACCATGGTGCACCACTCTTCAGCGATGGGAAGTCGAAGATGGGCCACGGTAATACCTTTTTACCGTAAAAATCCACGTGTCGAAAAAACGAAGGGTAAAAAACTTACGAGACCCGATTGAGATTCGGGTTGTCCTTTTTGAGCATTAATCTATCCTTTGACGGCTGAAAGCTGTCAAAGCCGTAGAACTCATCGAGGCCTTCGTTTTGACAGGTTATGGCTCCCGTAACTCTAAACGAGCCAGAAGTTACGGCTGTCCGAATAATCGATATCTACAGGGTGCAACATCCACGGTGCAAGGTGCAACATCCGTCCGAAATGGAGAAATAATGCCGTACGACCTTTAGAAATTCGTGCATGGCTTTGAAACGGAACAATACCATGGTGCACCACTGTCCAGCGATGGTAAATCGAAGACCAGCCACCGTAATCCCGTTTTACCGTAAAAATCCACTTGTCGAAAAAACAAGGGTAAAAAACTTACGAGACCGGATTGAGATTCGAGTTGTCCTTTTTGGGCATTAATCTATCCTTTGACGGCTGAAAGCTATCTAAGCCGTAGAACTCATCGAGGCCTTCGTTTTGACATGTTATGGCTCCTGTAACTCTAAACGAGCCAGAAGTTATGGCCGTCCGAATTATCGATATCCACAGGGTGCAACATCCACGGTGCATGGTACAACATCCGTCCGAAATGGAGAAACAGTGTCGTACGACCGTTAGAAATGCGTGCATGGATTTCAAACGGAACAGTACCATGGTGCACCACTCTCCAGCGATGATAAATCGAAGATCAGCCACCGTAATCCCGTTTTACCGTAAAAATCCACTTGTCGAAAAAACGAAGGGTAAAAAACTTACGAGACCCGATTGAGATTCGGGTTGTCCTTTTTGGGAATTAATCTATCCGTTGATGGTTGAAAGCCGTCAAAGCCGCAGAACTCATCGAGGTCTTCGTTTTGACAGGTTTTGCCTCCCGTAACTCTAAACGAGCCAGAAGTTATGGCCGTCAGAATAATCAATATCTACAGGGTGCAACATCCACGGTGCAAGGTGCAACATCCGTCCGAAATGGCGAAACAGTGCCGCACGACCTTTAGAAATTCGTGCATGGATTTGAAACGGAACAGTACCATGGTGCAACACTCTCCAGCGATGGTAAATCGAAGTCCAGCCACCGTAATCCCATTTTACCCTAAAAATCCACTTGTCGGAAAAACGAAGCGTAAAAAACTTACGAGACCCGATTGAGATTCGGGTTGTCCTTTTTGGGCATTAATCTATCCGTTGACGGCTGAAAGCTGTCTAAGCCGTAGAACTCATCGAGGCCTTCGATTTGACAGGTTATGGCTCCCAAAATTCTGAATGAGCCAGAAGTTATGGCCGTCCGAATAATCGATATCTAAAGGGTGCAACATCCACGGTTCAAGGTGCAACATCCCTCCGAAACGGCGAAACAGTATCGTACGACTTTTAGAAATGCGTGCATGGATTTGAAACGGAACAGTACCATGGTGCACCACTCTCCAGCGTTGGTAAATCGAAGACCAGCCACCGTAATCCCGTTTTACCGTAAAAATCCACTTGTCGAAAAAACGAAGGGTAAAAAACTTACGAGACTCGATTGGGATTCCGGTTGTCCTTTTTGGGCATTAATCTATCCGTTGATGGCTGAAAGCCATCAAAGACGTAGAACTCATCGAGCCCTTCGTTTTGATAGGTTATGGCTCCCGTAACTCTAAACGAGCCAGAAGTTATGGCCGTCCGAATAATCGATATCTACGGGGTGCAACATCCACGGCGCAAGGTGCAACATCCGTTCGAAATGGCGAAACAGTGCCGTACGACCTTTAGAAATTCGTGCATGGATTTGAAACGGAACAGTACCATGGTGCACCACTCTCCAGCGATGGTAAATCGAAGTCCAGCCACCGTAATCCCGTTTTACCGTAAAAATCCACTTGTCGAAAAAACGAAGGGTAAAAAACCTACGAGACCCGATTGAGATTCGGGTTGTCCTTTTTTGGCATTAATCTATCCTTTGACGGATGAAAGCTGTCAAAGCCGTAGAACTCATCGAGGCCTTCGTTTTGACAGGTTATGGCTCCCGTAACTCCAAACGAGCCAGAAGTTATGGTCGTCCGAATAATCGATGTCTACAGGGTGCAACATCCACGTGCAAGGTGCAACATCCGTCCGAAATGGCGAAGCAGTGTCGTACGACCTTTAGAAATTTGTGCATGGATTTGAAACAGAACAGTACCATGGTGCACCACTCTCCGGTGATGGTAAATCGAAGACCAGCCACCGTAATCCCGTTTTACCGTAAAAATCCACGTGTCGAAAAAACGAAGGGTAAAAAACTTACGAGACCCGATTGAGATTCGGGTTGTCCTTTTTGGGCATTAATCTATCCGTTGACGGCTGAAAGCCATCATAGCCGTAGAAATCATCGAGGCCTTCGTTTTGATAGGTTATGGCTCCCGTAACTCTAAACGAGCCAGAAGTTATGGCCGTCCGAATAATCGATATCTACAGGGTGCAACATCCACGGTGCAAGGTGCAACATCCGTCCGAAATGGCGAAACAGTGCCGTATGACTTTTAGAAATGCGTGCATGGATTTGAAACGGAACAGTACCATGGTGCACCACTCTTCAGCGATGGGAAGTCGAAGATGGGCCACGGTAATCCCTTTTTACCGTAAAAATCCACGTGTCGAAAAAACGAAGGATAAAAAACTTACGAGACCCGATTGAGATTCGGGTTGTCCTTTTTGAGCATTAATCTATCCTTTGACGGCTTAAAGCGGTCAAAGTCGTAGAACTCATCGAGGCCTTCGTTTTGACAGGTTATGGCTCCCGTAACTCTGAACGAGCCAGAAGTTACGGCTGTCCGAATAATGGATATCTACAGGGTGCAACATCCACGGTGCAAGGTGTAACATTCGTCCGAAATGGCGAAATAATGTCGTACGACCTTTAGAAATTCGTGCATGGATTTGAAACGGAATAGTACCATGGTGCACCACTGTCCAGCGATGGTAAATCGAAGACCAGCCACCGTAATCCCGTTTTACCGTAAAAATCCACTTGTCCAAAAAACGAAGGGTAAAAAACTTACGAGACCCGATTGAGATTCGGGTTGTCCTTTTTGGGCATTAATCTATCCTTTGATGGCTGAATGCTGTCTAAGCCGTAGAACTCATCGAGGCCTTCGTTTTTACATGTTATGGCTCCCGTAACTCTAAACGAGCCAGAAGTTATGGCCGTCCGAATTATCGATATCCACAGGGTGCAACATCCACGGTGCGTGGTACAACATCCTTCCGAAATGGAGAAACAGTGTCGTACGACCTTTAGAAATGCGCGCAATGATTTCAAACGGAACAGTACCATGGTGCACCACTCTCCAGCGATGGTAAATCGAAGACCAGCCACCGTAATCCCGTTTTACCGTAAAAATCCACTTGTCGAAAAAACGAAGGGTAAAAAACTTACGAGACCCGATTGAGATTCGGGTTGTCCTTTTTGCGAATTAATCTATCCGTTGATGGCTGAAAGCCGTCAAAGCTGCAGAACTCATCGAGGCCTTCCTTTTGACAGGTTTTGCCTCCCGTAACTCTAAACGAGCCCGAAGTTATGCCCGTCAGAATAATCAATATCTACAGGGTGCAACATCCACGGTGCAAGGTGCAACATCCGTCCGAAATGGCGAAACACTGCCGCACGACCTTTAGAAATTCATGCATGGATTTGAAACGGAACAGTACCATGGTGCAACACTCTCCAGCGATGGTAAATCGAAGTCCAGCCACCGTAATCCCGTTTTACCGTAAAAATCCACTTGTCGAAAAAACGAAGCGTAAAAAACTTGCGAGACCCGATTGAGATTCGGGTTGTCCTTTTTGGGCATTAATCTATCCGTTGACGGCTGAAAGCTGTCTAAGCCGTAGAACTCATCGAGGCCTTCGTTTTGACAGGTTATGGCTCCCGTAACTCTAAACGAGCCAGAAGTTATGGCCGTCCGAATAATCGATATCCACAGGGTGCAACATCCACAGTGCAAGGTACAACATCCGTCCGAAATGGAGAAACGGTGCCGTACGACCTTTAGAAATGCGTGCATGGATTTCAAACGGAACAGTACCATGGTGCACCACTCTTCAGCGATGGGAAGTCGAAGATGGGCCACGGTAATCCTGTTTTACCGTAAAAATCCACGTGTCGAAAAAACGAAGGGTAAAAAACTTACGAGACCCGATTGAGATTCGGGTTGTCCTTTTTGGGCATTAATCTATCCGTTGAAGGCTGAAAGCTGTCAAAGCCGTAGAACTCATCGAGGCCTTCGTTTTGACAGGTTATGGCTCCCGTAACTCTAAACGAGCCAGAAGTTATGGCCGTCCGAATAATCGATATCTACAGGGTGCAACATCCACGGTGCAAGGTGCAACATCCATCCGAAATGGCGAAATAATGTCGTACGACCTTTAGAAATTCGTGCATGGATTTGAAACGGAACTGTACCATGGTGCACCACTCTCCAGCGATGGTAAATCGAAGACCATTCACCGTAATCCCGTTTTACCGTAAAAATCCACGTGTCGAAAAAACGAAGGGTAAAAAACTTACGAGACCCGATTGAGATTCGGGTTGTCCGTTTTGGGCACTAATCTATCCATTGACGGCTGAAAGCTGTCTGAGCCGTAGAACTCATCGAGGCCTTCGTTTTGACAGGTTATGGCTCCCGTAACTCTAAACGAGCCAGAAGTTATGGCCGTCCGAATAATCGATATCCACAGGGTGCAACATCCACGGTGCAAGGTACAACATCCGTCCGAAATGGAGAAACAGAGCCGTACGACCTTTAGAAATGCGTGCATGAATTTCAAACGGAACAGTACCATGGTGCACCACTCTCCAGCGATGGTAAATCGAAGACCAGCCACCGTAATCCCGTTTTACCGTAAAAATCCACTTGTCGAAAAAAGGAAGGGTAAAAAACTTACGAGACCCGATTGAGATTCGGGTTGTCCTTTTTGGGCATTAATCTATCCGTTGACGGCCGAAAGCTTTCAAAGCCGTAGACTCATCAAGGCCTTCGTTTTGACAGGTTATGGCTCCCGTAACTCTAAACGAGCCAGAAGTTATGGTCGTCCGAATAATCGATATCTACAAGGTGCAACATCCACGGTGCAAGGTGCAACATCCGTCCGAAATGGCGAAACAGTGCCGTACGACTTTTAGAAATGCGTGCATGGATTTGAAATGGAACAGTACCATGGTGCACCACTCTTCAGCGATGGGAAGTCGAAGATGGGCCACGGTAATCCCGTTTTACCGTAAAAATCCACGTGTCGAAAAAACGAAGGGTAAAAAACTTACGAGACCCGATTGAGATTCGGGTTGTCCTTTTTGGGCATTAATCTATCCGTTGACGGCTGAAAGCTGTCAAAGCCGTAGAAGTCATCGAGGCCTTCGCTTTGACAGGTTATGGCTCCCGTTACACTAAACGAGCCAGAAGTTACGGCCGTCCGAATAATCGATATCTACAGGGTGCAACATCCACGGTGCAAGGTGCAACATCCGTCCGAAATGGCGAAATAATGCCGTATGACCTTGAGAAATTCGTGCATGGATTTGAAACGGAACTGCACCATGGTGCAATACTCTCTAGCGATGGTAAATCGAAGACCAGCCACCGTAATCCCGTTTTACCGTAAAAATCCACGTGTCGAAAAAACGAAGGGTAAAAAACTTACGAGACCCGATTGAGATTCGGGTTGTCCTTTTTGGGCATTAATCTATCCGTTGATGGCTGAAAGCTGTCTAAGCCGTAGAACTCATTGAGGCCTTCGTTTTGACAGGTTATGGCTCCCGTAACTCTAAACGAGCCAGAAGTTATGGCCGTCCGAATAATCGATATCCACTGGGTGCAACATCCACGGTGCAAGGTACAACATCCGTCCGAAATGGAGAAACAGTGTCGTACGACCTTTAGAAATGCGTGCATGGATTTCAAACGGAATAGTACCATGGTGCACCACTCTCCAGCGTTGGTAAATCGAAGACCAGCCACCGTAATCACGTTTTACCGTAAAAATCCACTTGTCGAAAAAACGAAGGGTAAAAAACTTACGAGACTCGATTGAGATTCGGGTTGTCCTTTTTGGGCATTAATCTATCCGTTGATGGCTGAAAGCCGTCAAAGCCGCAGAACTCGTCGAGGCCTTCGTTTTGACAGGTTTTGCCTCCCGTAACTCTAAACAAGCCAGAAGTTATGGCCGTCAGAATAATCGATATCTACAGGGTGCAACATCCACGGTGCAAGGCGCAACATCCGTCCGAAATGGCGAAACAGTGTCGTACGACCTTTAGAAATTCGTGCAAGGATTTGAAACGGAACAGTACCATGGTGCACCACTCTCCAGCGATGGTAAATCGAAGTCCAGCCACCGTAATCCCGTTTTACCGTAAAAATCCACGTGTCGAAAAAACGAAGGGTAAAAAACTTACGAGACCCGATTGAGATTCGGGTTGTCCTTTTTTGGCATTAATCTATCCTTTGACGGATGAAAGCTGTCAAAGCCGTAGAACTCATCGAGGCCTTCGTTTTGACAGTTTATGGCTCCCGTAAGTTTAAACGAGCCAGAAGTCATGGTCGTCCGAATAATCGATATCTACAGGGTGTAACATCCACGTGCAAGGTGCAACATCCGTCCGAAATGGTGAAACAGTGTCGTACGACCTTTAGAAATTCATGCATGCATTTGAAACAGAACAGTGCCATGGTGCACCACTCTCCGGGGATGGTAAATCGAAGACCAGCCACCATAATCCCATTTTACCGTAAAAATCCACGTGTCGAAAAAACGAAGGGTAAAAAACTTACGAGACCCGATTGAGATTCGGGTTGTCCTTTTTGGGCATTAATCTATCCGTTGACGGCTGAAAGCCGTCAAAGCCGTAGAACTCATCGAGGCCTTCGTTTTGACAGGTTATGGCTCCCGTAACTCTAAACGAGCCAGAAGTTATGGCCGTCCGAATAATCGATATCTACAGGGTGCAACATCCACGGTGCAAGGTGCAACATCCGTCCGAAATGGCGAAATAATGCCGTACGACATTTAGAAATTCGTGCATGGCTTTGAAACGGAACAGTACCATGGTGCACCACTGTCCAGCGATGGTAAATCGAAGACCAGCCACCGTAATCCCGTTTTACCGTAAAAATCCACTTGTCGAAAAAACGAAGGGTAAAAAACTTACGAGACCCGATTGAGATTCGGGTTGTCCTTTTTGGGCATTAATCTATCCTTTGACGGCTGAAAGCTATCTAAGCCGTAGAACTCATCGAGGCCTTCGTTTTGACATGTTATGGCTCCCGTAACTCTAAACGAGCCAGAAGTTATGGCCGTCTGAATAATCGATATCCACAGGGTGCAACATCCACGGTGCATGGTACAACATCCGTCCGAAATGGAGAAACAGTGTCGTACGACCTTTAGAAATGCGCGCATGGATTTCAAACGGAACAGTACCATGGTGCACCACTCTCCAGCGATGGTATATCGAAGACCAGCCACCGTAATCCCGTTTTACCGTAAAAATCCACTTGTCGAAGAAACGAAGGGTAAAAAACTTACGAGACCCGATTGAGATTCGGGTTGTCCTTTTTGGGAATTAATCTATCCGTTGATGGCTGAAAGCCGTCAAAGCAGCAGAAATCATCGAGGCCTTCGTTTTGACAGGTTTTGCCTCCCGTAACTCTAAACGAGCCAGAAGTTATGGCCGTCAGAATAATCGATATCTACAGGGTGCAACATCCACGGTGCAAGGTGCAACATCCGTCCGAAATGGCGAAACAGTGGCGTACGACCTTTAGAAATTCGTGCATGGATTTGAAACGGAACAGTACCATGGTGCACCACTCTCCAGCGATGGTAAATCGAAGTCCAGCCACCGTAATCCCGTTTTACCGTAAAAATCCACTTGTCGAAAAAACGAAGGGTAAAAAATTTACGAGACTCGATTGAGATTCGGGTTGCCCTTTTTGGACATTAATCTATCCTTTGACGGCTGAAAGCTGTCAAAGCCGTAGAACTCATCGAGGCCTTCGTTTTGACAGGTTATGGCTCCCGTAACTCTAAAGGAGCCAGAAGTTATGGCCGTCCGAATAATCGATATCTACAGGGTGCAACATCCACGGCGCAAGGTGCAACATCCGTCCGAAATGGCGAAACAGTACCGTACGACCTTTAGAAATACGTGCATGGATTTGAAACGGAACTGTACCATGGTGCACCACTCTTCAGCGATGGGAAGTCGAAGATGGGCCACGGTAATCCTATTTTACCGTAAAAATCCACCTGTCGAAAAAACGAAGGGTAAAAAACTTACGAGACCCGATTGAGATTCGGGTTGTCCTATTTGGGCATTAATCTATCCGTTGAAGGCTGAAAGCTGTCAACACCGTAGAACTCATCGAGGCCTTCGTGTTGACAAGTTATGGCTCCCGTAACTCTAAACGAGCCAGAAGTTATGGCCGTCCGAATAATCGATATCTACAGGGTGCAACATCCACGGTGCAGGTGCAACATCCGTCCGAAATGGCGAAATAATGTCGTACGACCTTTAGAAATTCGTGCATGGATTTGGAACGGAACAGTACCATGGTACACCACTCTCCAGCGATGGTAAATCGAAGACCAGCCACCGTAATCCCGTTTTACCGTAAAAATCCACGTGTCGAAAAAACGAAGGGCAAAAAACTTACGAGACCCGATTGAGATTCGGGTTGTCCTTTTTGGGCATTAATCTATCCGTTGACGGCTGAAAGCTGTCTAAGCCGTAGAACTCGTCGAGGCCTTCGTTTTGACAGGTTATGTCTCCTGTAACTCTAAACGAGCCAGAAGTTATGGCCGTCCGAATAATCGATATCCACAGGGTGCAACATCCACGGTGCAAGGTACAACATCCGTCCGAAATGGAGAAACAGAGCCGTACGACCTTTAGAAACGCGTGCATGGATTTTAAACGGAACAGTACCATAGTGCACCACTCTCCAGCGATGGTAAATCGAAGACCAGCCACTGTAATCCCGTTTTACCGTAAAAATCCACTTGTCGAAAAAAGGAAGGGTAAAAAACTTACGAGACCCGATTGAGATTCAGGTTGTCCTTTTTGGGCATTAATCTATCCGTTGACGGCAGAAAGCTGTCAAAGCCATAGAACTCATCGAGGCCTTCGTTTTGACAGGTTATGGCTCCCGTAACTCTAAACGAGCCAGAAGTTATGGCCGTCCGAATAAACGATATCTACAGGGTGCAACATCCACGGTGCAAGGTGCAACATCCGTCCGAAATGGCGAAACAGTGCCGTACGACTTTTAGAAATGCGTGCATGGATTTGAAGCGGAACAGTACCATGGTGCACCACTCTTCAGCGATGGGAAGTCGAAGATGGGCCACGGTAATCCCGTTTTACCGTAAAAATCCACGTGTCGAAAAAACGAAGGGTAAAAACCTTACGAGACCCGATTGAGATTCGGGTTGTCCTTTTTGGGCATTAATCTATCCGTTGACGGCTGAAAGCTGTCAAAGCCGTAGAACTCATCGAGGCCTTCGTTTTGACAAGTTATGGCTCCCGTAACATTAACGAGCCAGAAGTTACGGCCGTCCGAATAATCGATATCTATAGGGTGCAACATCCACGGTGCAAGGTGCAACATCCGTCCGAAATGGCGAAATAATGCCGTACGACCTTGAGAAATTCGTGCATGGATTTGAAACGGAACAGTACCATGGTGCAACACTCTCCAGCGATGGTAAATCGAAGACCAGCCACCGTAATCCCGTTTTAGCGTAAAAATCCACGTGTCGAAAAAACGAAGGGTAAAAAACTTACGAGACCCGATTGAGATTCGGGTTGTCCTTTTTGGGCATTAATCTATCCGTTGACGGCTTAAAGCTGTCTAAGCTGTAGAACTCATCGAGGCCTTCGTTTTGATAGGTTATGACTCCCGTAACTCTAAACGAGCCCGAAGTTATGGCCGTCCGAATAATCGATATCCACAGGGTGCAACATCCACGGTGCAATGTACAACATCCGTCCGAAATGGAGAAACAGTGCCGTACGACCTTTAGAAATTCGTGCATGGATTTCAAGCGGAACAGTACCATGGTGCACCACTCTCCAGCGTTGGTAAATCGAAGACCAGCCACCGTAATCCCGTTTTACCATAAAAATCCACTTGTCGAAAAAACGAAGGGTAAAAAACTTACGAGACTCGATTGAGATTCGGGTTGTCTTTTTTGGGCATTAATCTATCCGTTGATGGCTGAAAGCCGTCAATGCCATAGAACTCATCAAGCCCTTCGTTTTGATAGGTTATGGCTCCCGTAACTCTAAACGAGCCAGAAGTTATGGCCGTCCGAATAATCGATATCTACAGGGTACAACATCCACGGTGCAAGGTGCAACATCCGTCCGAAATGGCGAAACAGTGCCGTACGACCTTTAGAAATTCGTGCATGGATTTGAAACGGAACAGTACCATGGTGCACCACTCTCCAGCGATGGTAAATCGAAGTCCAGCCACCGTAATCCCGTTTTACCGTAAAAATCCACTTGTCGAAAAAACGAAGGGCAAAAAACTTACGAGACCCGATTGAGATTCGGGTTGTCCTTTTTTGGCATTAATCTATCCTTTGACGGATGAAAGCTATCAAAGCCGTAGAACACATCGAGGCCTTCGTTTTGACAGTTTATGGCTCCCGTAACTCTAAACGAGCCAGAAGTTATGGTCGTCCGAATAATCGATATCTACAGGGTGCAACATCCACATGCAAGGTGCAACATCCGTCCGAAATGGCGAAACAGTGCCGTACGACCTTTAGAAATTCGTGCATGGATTTGAAACAGAACAGTACCATGGTGCACCACTCTCCGGGGATGGTAAATCAAAGACCAGCCACCGTAATCCCGTTTTACCGTAAAAATCCACGTGTCGAAAAAACGAAGGGTAAAAAACTTACGAGACCCGATTGAGATTCGGGTTGTCCTTTTTGGGCATTAATCTATCCGTTGACGGCTGAAAGCCATCAAAGCCGTAGAACTCATCGAGGCCTTCGTTTTGACAGGTTATGGCTCCCGTAACTCTAAACGAGCCAGAAGTTATGGCCGTCCGAATAATCGATATCTATAGGGTGCAACATCCATGGTGCTAGGTGCAACATCCGTCCGAAATGGCGAAACAGTGCCGTATGACTTTTAGAAATGCGTGCATGGATTTGAAACGGAACAGTACCATGGTGCACCACTCTTCAGCGATGGGAAGTCGAAGATGGGCCACGGTAATCCCGTTTTACCGTAAAAATCCACGTGTCGAAAAAACGAAGGGTAAAAAACTTACGAGACCCGATTGAGATTCGGGTTGTCCTTTTTAAGCATTAATCTATCCGTTAACGGCTGAAAGCTGTCAAAGCCGTAGAACTCATCGAGGCCTTCGTTTTGACAGGTTATGGCTCCCGTAACTCTAAACGAGCCAGAAGTTACGGCTGTCCGAATAATCGATATCTACAGGGTGCAACATCCACGGTGCAAGGTGCAACATCCGTCCGAAATGGCGAAATAATGCCGTACGACCTTTAGAAATTCGTGCATGGATTTGAAACGGAACAGTACCATGGTGCACCACTGTCCAATGATGGTAAATCGAAGACCAGCCACCGTAATCCCGTTTTACCGTAAAAATCCACTTGTCGAAAAAACGAAGGGTAAAAAACTTACGAGACCCGATTGAGATTCGGGTTGTCCTTTTGGGCATTAATCTATCCTTTGACGGCTGAAAGCTGTCTAAGCGGTAGAACTCATCGAGGCCTTCGTTTTGACATGTTATGGCTCCCGTAACTCTAAACGAGCCAGAAGTTATGGCCGTCCGAATAATCGATATCCATAGGGTGCAACATCCACGGTGCATGGTACAACATCCGTCCGAAATGGAGAAACATTGTCGTACGACCTTTAGAAATGCGCGCATGGATTTCAAACGGAACAGTACCATGGTGCACCACTCTCCAGCGATGGTAAATCGAAGACCAGCCACCGTAATCCCGTTTTACCGTAAAAATCCACTTGTCGAAAAAACGAAGGGTAAAAAACTTACGAGACCCGATTGAGATTCGGGTTGTTATTTTTGGGAATTAATCTATCCGTTGATGTCTGAAAGCCGTCAAAGCCGTAGAACTCATCGAGGCCTTCGTTTTGACAGGTTTTGCCTCCCGTAACTCTAAACGAGCCAGAAGTTATGGCCGTCAGAATAATCGATATCTACAGGGTGCAACACCCACGGTGCAAGGTGCAACATCCGTCCGAAATGGCGAAACAGTGCCGCACGACCTTTAGAAATTCGTGCATGGATTTGAAACGGAACAGTACCATGGTGCACCACTCTCCAGCGATGGTAAATCGGAGTCCAGCCACCGTAATCCCGTTTTACCGTAAAAATCCACTTGTCGAAAAAACGAAGGGTAAAAAACTTACGAGACCCGATTGAGATTCGGGTTGTCCTTTTTGGGCATTAATCTATCCTTTGACGGCTGAAACCTGTCTAAGCCGTAGAAATCATCAAGGCCTTCATTTTGAGAGGTTATGGCTCCCGTAACTCTAAACGAGCCAGAAGTTACGGCCGTCCGAATAATCGATATCTATAGGGTGCAACATCCACGGTGCAAGGTGCAACATCCGTCCGAAATGGCGAAATAATGTCGTACGACCTTTAGAAATTCGTGTATGGATTTGAAACGGAACAGTACCATAGTGCACCACTCTCCAGCGATGGTAAATCGAAGACCAGCCACCGTAATCCCGTTTTACCGTAAAAATCCACTTGTCGAAAAAACGAAGGGTAAAAAACTTAGGAGTCCCGATTGAGATTCGGGTTGTCCTTTTTGGGCATTAATCTATCCGTTGATGGCTGATAGCCGTCAAAGCCATAGAACTCATCGAGGCCTTCGTTTTGACAGGTTATGGCTCCCGTAACTCTAAACGAGCCAGAAGTTATGGCCGTCCGAATAATCGATATCTACAGGGTGCAACATCCACGGTGCAAGGTGCAACATCCGTCCGAAATGGCGAAACAGTGCCAAACGAAGGGTAAAAAACTTACGAGACCCGATTGAGATTCGAGTTGTCCTTTTTGGGCATTAATCTATCCGTTGATGGCTGAAAGCCGTCAAAGCCGTAGAACTAATCGAGGCCTTCGTTTTGGCAGGTTTTGGCTCCCGTAACTCTAAACGAGCCAGAAGTTATGGCCGTTAGAATAATCGATATCTACAGGGTGCAACATCCACGGTGCAAGGTGCAACATCCGTCCGAAATGGCGAAATAGTGCCGTACGGCCTTTAGAAATTCGTGCATGGATTTGAAACGGAACAGTACCATGGTGCACCACTCTCCAGCGATGGGAAATCGAAGTCCAGCCACCGTAATCCCATTTTACCGTAAAAATCCACTTGTCGAAAAAACGAAGGGTAAAAAATTTACGAGACCCGATTGAGATTCGGGTTGTCCTTTTTGGGCATTAATCTATCAGTTGATGGACGAAAGCCGTCAAAGCCGTAGAACTCATCGAGGCCTTCGTTTTGGCAGGTTTTGGCTCCCGCAACTCTAAACGAGCCAGAAGTTATGGCCGTTAGAATAATCGATATCTATAGGGTGCAACATCCACGGTGCAAGGTGCAACATCCGTCCGAAATGGCGAAACAGTGCCGTACGACCTTTAGAAATGCGTGCATGGATTTCAAACGGAAGAGTACCATGGTGCACCACTCTCCGGCGATGGTAAATCGAAGACCAACCACCGTAATCCCGTTTTACCGTAAAAATCCACTTGTCTAAAAAACGGAGGGTAAAAAACTTACGAGACCCGATTGAGATTCGGGTTATCCTTTTTGGGCATTAATCTATCCGTTGATGGCTGAAAGCCGTCAAAGCCGTAGAACTCATCGCGGCCTTCGTTTTGGCTCCCGTAACTCTAAACGAGCCAGAAGTTATGGCCGTCAGAATAATCGATATCTACAGGGTGCAACATCCACGTTGCAAGGTGCAACATCCGTCCGAAATGGCGAAACAGTGCCGTACGACCTTTAGAAATTCGTGCATGGATTTGAAATGGAACAGTGCCATGGTGCACCACTCTCCAGCGATGGTAAATCGAATTCCAGCCACCGTAATCCCGTTTTACCGTAAAAATCCACTTGTCGAAAAAACGAAGGGTAAAAAACTTACGAGACCCGATTGAGATTCGGGTTGTCCTTTTTGGGCATTAATCTATCCTTTGACGGCTGGAAGCTGTCAAAGCCATATAACTCATCGAGGCCTTCGTTTTGACAGGTTATGGCTCCCGTAACTCTGAAGGAGCCAGAAGTTATGGCCGTCTGAATAATCGATATCTACAGGGTGCAACATCCACGGTGCAAGGTGCAACATCCGTCCGAAATGGCGAAACAGTGTCGTACGACTTTTAGAAATACGTGCATGGATTTGAAACGGAACAATACCATGGTGCACCACTCTTCAGCGATGGGAAGTCGAAGATGGGCCACGGTAATCCCGTTTTACCGTAAAAATCCACGTGTCGAAAAAACGAAGGTTAAAAAACTTACGAGACCCGATTGAGATTCGGGTTGTCCTTTTGGGCATTAATCTATCCGTTGACGGCTGAAAGCTGTCAAAGCCATAGAACTCTTCGAGGCCTTCGTTTTGACAGGTTATGGCTCCCATAACTCTAAACGAGCCAGAAGTTACAGCCGTCCGAATAATCGATATCTACAGGGTGCAACATCCACGGTGCAAGGTGCAACATCCGTCCGAAATGGCGAAATACTGTCGTACGACCTTTAGAAATTCATGCATGGATTTGAAACGGAACAGTACCATGGTGCACCACTCTCCAGCGATGGTAAATCGAAGACCAGCCACCGTAATCCCGTTTTACCGTAAAAATCCACGTGTCGAAAAACGAAGGGTAAAAAACTTACCAAACCCGGTTGAGATTCGGGTTGTCCTTTTTGGGCATTAATCTATCCGTTGACGGCTGAAAGCTGTCTAAGCCGTAGAACTCATCGAGGCCTTCGTTTTGACAGGTTATGGCTCCCGTAACTCTAAACGAGCCAGAAGTTATGGCCGTCCGAATAATCGATATCCACAGGGTGCAACATCCACGGTGCAAGGTACAACATCCGTCCGAAATGGAGAAACAGAGCCGTACGACCTTTAGAAATGCGTGCATGGATTTCAAACGGAACAGTACCATGGTGCACCACTTTCCAGCAATGGTAAATCGAAGACCAGCCACCGTAATCCCGTTTTACCGTAAAAATCCACTTGTCGAAAAAACGAAGGGAAAAAAACTTACGAGACCCGATTGAGATTCGGGTTGTCCTTTTTGGGCATTAATATATCCGTTGACGGCTGAAACCTGTCTAAGCCGTAGAACTCATCGAGGCCTTCATTTTGACAGGTTATGGCTCCCGTAACTCTAAACGAGCCAGAAGTTACGGCCGTCCGAATAATCGATATCTACAGGGTGCAACATCCACGGTGCAAGGTGCAACATCCGTCCGAAATGGCGAAATAATGTCGTACGACCTTTAGAAATTCGTGCATGGATTTGAAACGGAACAGTACCATGGTGCACCACTCTCCAGCGATGGTAAATCGAAGACCAGCCACCGTAATCCCGTTTTACCGTAAAAATCCACTTGTCGAAAAAACGAAGGGTAAAAAACTTAGGAGACCCGATTGAGATTCGGGTTGTCCTTTTTGGGCATTAATCTATCCGTTGATGGCTGATAGCCATTAAAGCCGTAGAACTCATCGAGGCCTTCGTTTTGACAGGTTATGGCTCCCGTAACTCTAAACGAGCCAGAAGTTACGGCCGTCCGAATAATCTATATCTACAGGGTGCAACATCCACGGTGCAAGGTGCAACATCCGTCCGAAATGGCGAAACAGTGCCGTACGACCTTTAGAAATTCGTGCATGGATTTGAAATGGAACAGTACCATGGTGCACCACTCTCCAGCGATGGTAAATCGAAGTCCAGCCACTGTAATCCAGTTTTACCGTAAAAATTATCGAAAAAACGAAGGGTAAAAAACTTACGAGACCCGATTGAGATTCGGGTTGTACTTTTTGGGCATTAATCTATCCTTTGACGGCTGAAAGCAATCAAAGCCGTAGAACTCATCGAGGCCTTCGTTTTGACAGGTTATGGCTCCCGTAACTCTAACGAGCCAGAAGTTATGGCCGTCCGAATAATCGATATCTACAGGGTGCAACATCCACGTGCAAGGTGCAACATCCGTCCGAAATGGAGAAACAGTGTCGTACGACCTTTATAAATTTGTGCATGGATTTGAAACGGAACAATACCATGGTGCACCACTCTCCAGCGATGGTAAATCGAAGTCCAGCCACCGTAATCCCGTTTTACCGTAAAAATCCACTTGTCGAAAAAACGAAGGGTAAAAAACTTACGAGACCCGATTGAGATTCGGGTTGTCCTTTTTGGGCATTAATCTATCCTTTGACGGCTGAAAGCTGTCAAAGCCATAGAACTCATCGAGGCCTTCGTTTTGACAGGTTATGGCTCCCGTAACTCTAAAGGAGCCAGAAGTTATGGCCGTCCGAATAATCGATATCTACAGGGTGCAACATCCACGGTGTAAGGTGCAACATCCGTCCGAAATGGCGAAACAGTGCCGTACGACTTTTAGAAATACGTCAATGGATTTGAAATGCAACAGTACCATGGTGCACCACTCTTCAGCGATGGGAAGTCGAAGATGGGCCACGGTAATCCCGTTTTACCGTAAAAATCCACTTGTCGAAAAAATGAAGGGTAAAAAACTTAGGAGACCCGATTGAGATTCGGGTTGTCCTTTTTGGGCATTAATCTATCCTTTGACGGCTGAAAGCTGTCAAAGCCGTAGAACTCATCGAGGCCTTCGTTTTGACAGGTTATGGCTCCCATAACTCTAAACGAGCGAGAAGTTATGGCCGTCCGAATAATCGATATCTACAGGGTGCAACATCCACGGTGCAAGGTGCAACATCCGTCCGAAATGGCGAAACAGTGCCGTACGACCTTTAGAAATTCGTGCATTGATTTGAAACGGAACAGTACCATGGTGCACCACTCTCCAGCGATGGTAAATCGAAGTCCAGCGACCGTAATCCCGTTTTACCGTAAAAATCCACTTGTCGAAAAAAACGAAGGGTAAAAAACTTACGAGACCCGATTGAGATTCGGGTTGTACTTTTTAGGCATTAATCTATCCTTTGACGGCTGAAAGCTGTCAAAGCCGTAGAACTCATCGAGGCCTTCGTTTTGACAGGTTATGGCTCCCGTAAATCTAAACGAGCCAGAAGTTATGGCCGTCCGAATAATCGATATCTACAGGGTGCAACATCCACGTGCAAGGTGCAACATCCGTCCGAAATGGCGAAACAGTGCCGTACGACCTTTAGAAATTCGTGCATGGATTTGAAACGGAACAGTACCATGGTGCACCACTCTCCAGCGATGGTAAATCGAAGTCCAGCCACCGTAATCCCGTTTTACCGTAAAAATCCACTTGTCGAAAAAACGAAGGGTAAAAAACTTACGAGACCCGATTGAGATTCGGGTTGTCCTTTTTGGGCATTAATCTATCCTTTGACGGCTGAAAGCTGTCAAAGCCGTAGAACTCATCGAGGCCTTCGTTTTGACAGGTTATGGCTCCCGTAACTCTAAAGGAGCCAGAAGTTATGGTCGTCCGAATAATCGATATCTACAGGGTGCAACATCCACGGTGCAAGGTGCAACATCCGTCCTAAATGGCGAAACAGTGTCGTACGACTTTTAGAAATACGTGCATGGATTTGAAATGGAACAGTACCATGGTGCACCACTCTTCAGCGATGGGAAGTCGAAGATGGGCCACGGTAATCCCGTTTTACCGTAAAAATCCACGTGTCGAAAAAACGAAGGGTAAAAAACTTACGAGACCCGATTGAGATTCGGGTTGTCCTTTTTGGGCATTAATCTATCCGTTGACGGCTGAAAGCTGTCAAAGCTGTAGAACTCATCGAGTCCTTCGTTTTGACAGGTTATGGCTCCCGTAACTCTAAACGAGCCAGAAGTTACGGCCGTCCGAATAATCGATATCTACAGGGTGCAACATCCACGGTGCAAGGTGCAACATCCGTCCGAAATGGCGAAATAATGTCGTACGACCTTTAGAAATTCGTGCATGGATTTGATACGGAACAATACCATGGTGCACCACTCTCCAGCGATGGTAAATCGAAGACCAGCCACCGTAATCCCGTTTTACCGTAAAAATCCACGTGTCGAAAAAACGAAGAGCAAAAAACTTACGAGACCCGACTGAGATTCGGGTTGTCCTTTATGGGCATTAATCTATCCGTTGACGGCTGAAAGCTGTCAAAGCCGTAGAACTCATCGAGGCCTTCGTTTTGACAGGTTATAGCTCCCGTAACTCTAAACGAGCCAGAAGTTATGGCCGTTCGAATAATCGATATCCACAGGGTGCAACATCCACGGTGCAAGTTACAACATCCGTCTGAAGTGGAGAAACAGTGTCGTACGACCTTTAGAAATGCGTGCATGGATTTCAAACGGAACAGTACCATGGTGCACCACTCTCCAGCGATGGTAAATCGAAGACCAGCCACCGTAATCCCGTTTTACCGTAAAAATCCACTTGTTGAAACAACGAAGGGTAATAAACTTAGGAGACCCAATTGAGATTCGGGTTGTCCTTTTTGGGCATTAATCTATCCGTTGATGGCTGAAAGCCGTCAAAGCCGTAGAACTCATCGAGGCCTTCGTTTTGGCAGGTTTTGGCTCCCGTAACTCTAAACGAGCCAGAAGTTATGGCCGTCAGAATAATCGATATCTACAGGGTGCAACATCCACGGTGCAAGGTGCAACAACCGTCCGAAATGGCGAAACAGTGTCGTACGACTTTTAGAAATACGTGCATGGATTTGAAACGGAATAGTACCATGGTGCACCACTGTTCAGCGATGGGAAGTCGAAGATGGGCCACGGTAATCCCGTTTTACCGTAAAAAACCACGTGTCAAAAAAACGAAGGGTAAAAAACTTACGAGACCCGATTGAGATTCGGGTTGTCCTTTTTGGGCATTAATCTATCCGTTGACGCTGAAAGCGGTCAAAGCCGTAGAACTCATCGAGTCCTTCGTTTTGACAGGTTATGGCTCCCGTAACTCTAAACGAGCCAGAAGTTACGGCCGTCCGAATAATCGATATCTACAAGGTGCAACATCCACGGTGCAAGGTGCACCATCCGTCCGAAATGGCGAAATAATGTCGTACGACCATTAGAAATTCGTGCATGGATTTGAAATGGAACAGTACCATGGTACACCACTCTCCAGCGATGGTAAATCGAAGACCAGCCACCGTAATCCCGTTTTACCGTAAAAATCCACGTGTCGAAAAAACGAAGGGTAAAAAACTTACGAGACCGGATTGAGATTCGGGTTGTCCTTTTTGGGCATTAATATATCCGTTGACGGTGTAAAGCTATCTAAGCCGTCGAACTCATCGAGGCCTTCATTTTGACAGGTTATGCTTCCCGTAACTCTAAACGAGCCAGAAGTTATGGTCGTCCGAATAATCGATATCTACAGGGTGCAACATCCACGTGCAAGGTGCAACATCCGTCCGAAATGGCGAAACAGTGCCGTACGACCTTTAGAAATTCGTGCATGGATTTGAAACGGAACAGTACCATGGTGCACCACTCTCCAGCGATGGTAAATCGAAGTCCAGCCACCGTAATCTCGTTTTACCGCAAAAATCCACTTGTCGAAAAAACGAAGGGTAAAAAACTTACGAGACCCGATTGAGATTCGGGTTGTCCTTTTTGGGCATTAATCTAACCTTTGACGGTTGAAAGCTGTCAAAGCCGTAAAACTCATCGAGGCCTTCGTTTTGACAGGTTATGGCTCCCGTAACTCTAAAGGAGCCAGAAGTTATGGCCGTCCGAATAATCGATATCTACAGGGTGCAACTTCCACGGTGCAAGGTGCAACATCCGTCCGAAATGGCGAAACAGTGTCGTACGACTTTTAGAAATACGTGCATGGATTTGAAACGGAACAGTACCATGGTGCACCACTCTTCAGCGATGGTAAATCGAAGACCAGCCGCCGTAATCCCGTTTTACCGTAAAAATCCACTTGTCGAAAAAACGAAGGGTAAAAAACTTAGGAGACCCGATTGAGAATCGGGTTGTCCTTTTTGGGCATTAATCTATCCTTTGACGGCTGAAAGCTGTCAAAGCCGTAGAACTCATCGAGGCCTTCGTTTTGACAGGTAATGGCTCCCGTAACTCTAAACGAGCCAGAAGTTACGGCCGTCCGAATAATCGATATCTACAGGGTGCAACATCCACGGTGCAAGGTGCAACATCCGTCCGAAATGGCGAAATAATGTCGTACGACCTTTAGAAATTCATGCATGGATTTGAAACGGAACAGTACCATGGTGCACCACTCTCCAGCGATGGTAAATCGAAGACCAGCCACCGTAATCCCGTTTTACCGTAAAAATCCACGTGTCGAAAAAACGAAGGGTAAAAAACTTACGAGACCCGGTTGAGATTCGGGTTGTCCTTTTTGGGCATTAATCTATCCGTTGACGGCTGAAAGCTGTCTAAGCCGTAGAACTCATCAAGGCCTTCGTTTTGATAGGTTATGGCTCCCGTAACTCTAAACGAGTCAGAAGTTATGGCCGTCCGAATAATCGATATCCACAGGGTGCAACATCCACGGTGCAAGGTACAACATCCGTCCGAAATGGAGAAACAGAGCCGTACGACCATTAGAAATGCGTGCATGGATTTCAAACGGAACAGTACCATGGTGCACCACTTTCCAGCGATGGTAAATCGAAGACCAGCCACCGTAATCCCGTTTTACCGTAAAAATCCACTTGTCGAAAAAACGAATGGAAAAAAACTTACGAGACCCGATTGAGATCCGGGTTGTCCTTTTTGGGCATTAATCTATCCGTTGACGGCTGAAACATGTCCAAGCCGTAGAACACATCGAGGCCTTCGTTTCGACAGGTTATGGCTCCCGTAACTCTAAACGAGCCAGAAGTTACGGCCGTCCGAATAATCGATATCTACAGGGTGCAACATCCACGGTGCAAGGTGCAACATCCGTCCGAAATGGCGAAATAATGTCGTACGACCTTTAGAAATTCGTGCATGGATTTGAAACGGAACAGTACCATGGTGCACCACTCTCCAGCGATGGTAAATCGAAGACCAGCCACCGTAATCCCGTTTTACCGTAAAAATCCACTTGTCGAAAAAACGAAGGGTAAAAAACTTAGGAGACCCGATTGAGATTCGGGTTGTCGTTTTTGGGCATTAATCTATCCGTTGATGGCTGATAGCCTTCAAAGTCGTAGAACTCATCGAGGCCTTCGTTTTGACAGGTTATGGCTCCTGTAACTCTAAACGAGCCAGAAGTTACGGCCGTCCGAATAATCGATATCTACAGGGTGCAACATCCACGGTGCAAGGTGCAACATCCGTCCGAAATGGCGAAACAGTGCCGTACGACCTTTAGAAATTCATGCATGGATTTGAAACGGAACAGTACCATGGTGCACCACTCTCCAGCGATGGTAAATCGAAGTCCAGCCACTGTAATCCCGTTTTACCGTAAAAATCCACTTGTCGAAAAAACAAAGGGTAAAAAACTTACGAGACCCGATTGAGATTCGGGTTGTACTTTTTGGGCATTAATCTATCCTTTGACGGCTAAAAGCAGTCAAAGCCGTAGAACTCATCGAGGCCTTCGTTTTGACAGGTTATGGCTCCCGTAACTCTAACGAGCCAGAAGTTATGGCCGTCCAAATAATCGATATCTACAGGGTGCAACATCCACGTGCAAGGTGCAACATCCGTCCGAAATGGAGAAACAGTGCCGTACGACCTTTAGAAATTCGTGCATGGATTTGAAACGGAACAATACCATGGTGCACCACTCTCCAACGATGGTAAATCGAAGTCCAGCCACCGTAATCCCGTTTTACCGTAAAAATCCACTTGTCGAAAAAACGAAGGGTAAAAAACTTACGAGACCCGATTGAGATTCGGGTTGTCCTTTTTGGGCATTAATCTATCCTTTGACGGTTGAAAGCTGTCTAAGCCGTAGAACTCATCGAGGCCTTCGTTTTGACAGGTTATGGTTCCCGTAACTCTAAAGGAGCCAGAAGTTATGGCCGTCCGAATAATCGATATCCACAGGGTGCAACATCCACGGTGTAAGGTGCAACATCCGTCCGAAATGGCGAAACAGTGCCGTACGACTTTTAGAAATACGTCCATGGATTTGAAACGCAACAGTACCATGGTGCACCACTCTTCAGCGATGGGAAGTCGAAGATGGGCCACGGTAATCCCGTTTTACCGTAAAAATCCACTTGTCGAAAAAACGAAGGGTAAAAAACTTAGGAGACCCGATTGAGATTCGGGTTGTCCTTTTTGGGCATTAATCTATCCGTTGATGGCTGATAGCCGTCAAAGCCGTAGAACTCATCGAGGCCTTCGTTTTGACAGGTTATGGCTCCCGTAACTCTAAACGAGCCAGAAGTTATGGCCGTCCGAATAATCGATATCTACAGGGTGCAACATCCACGGTGCAAGGTGCAACATCCGTCCGAAATGGCGAAACAAGGCCGTACGACCTTTAGAAATTCGTGCATGGATTTGAAACGGAACAGTACCATGGCGCACCACTCTCCAGCGATGGTAAATCGAAGTCCAGCCACCGTAATCACGTTTTACCGTAAAAATCCACTTGTCGAAAAAACGAAGGGTAAAAAACTTACGAGACCCGATTGAGATTCGGGTTGTACTTTTTCGGCATTAATCTATCCTTTGACGGCTGAAAGCTGTCAAAGCCGTAGAACTCATCGAGGCCTTCGTTTTGACAGGTTATGGCTCCCGTAACTCTAAACGAGCCAGAAGTTATGGCCGTCCGAATAATCGATATCTACAGGGTGCAACATCCACGTGCAAGGTGCAACATCCGTCCGAAATGGCGAAACAGTGCCGTACGACCTTTAGAAATTCGTGCATGGATTTGAAACGGAACAGTACCATGGTGCACCACTCTCCAGCGATGGTAAATCGAAGTCCAGCCACCGTAATCCCGTTTTACCATAAAAATCCACTTGTCGAAAAAACGAAGGGTAAAAAACTTACGAGACCCGATTGAGATTCGGGTTGTCCTTTTTGGGCATTAATCTATCCTTTGACGGCTGAAAGCTGTCAAAGCCGTAGAACTCATTGATGCCTTCGTTTTGACAGGTTATGGCTCCCGTAACTCTAAAGGAGCCAGAAGTTATGGCCGTCCGAATAATCGATATCTACAGGGCGCAACATCCACGGTGCAAGGTGCAACATCCGTCCTAAATGGCGAAACAGTGTCGTACGACTTTTAGAAATACGTGCATGGATTTGAAATGGAACAGTACCATGGTGCACCACTCTTCAGCGATGGGAAGTCGAAGATGGGCCACGGTAATCCCGTTTTACCGTAAAAATCCACGTGTCGAAAAAACGAAGGGTAAAAAACTTACGAGACCCGATTGAGATTCGGGTTGTCCTTTTTGGGCATTAATCTATCCGTTGACGGCTGAAAGCTGTCAAAGCCGTAGAACTCATCGAGGCCTTCGTTTTGACAGGTTATGACTCCCGTAACTCTAAACGAGCCAGAAGTTACGGCCGTCCGAATAATCGATATCTACAGGGTGCAACATCCACGGTGCAAGGTGCAACATCCGTCCGAAATGGCGAAATAATGTCGTACAACCTTTAGAAATTCGTGGATGGATTTGATACGGAACAGTACCATGGTGCACCACTCTCCAGCGATGGTAAATCGAAGACCAGCCACCGTAATCCCGTTTTACCGTAAAAGTCCACGTGTCGAAAAAACGAAGGGCAAAAAACTTACGAGACCCGATTGAGATTCGGGTTGTCCTTTATGGGCATTAATCTATCCGTTAACGGCTGAAAGCTGTCAAAGCCGTAGAACTCATCGAGGCCTTCGTTTTGACAGGTTATGGCTCCCGTAACTCTAAACGAGCCAGAAGTTATGGCCGTTCGAATAATCGATATCCACAGGGTGCAACATCCACGGTGCAAGGTACAACATCCGTCTGAAGTGGAGAAACAGTGCCGTACGACCTTTAGAAATGAGTGCATGGATTTCAAACGGAACAGTACCATGGTGCACCACTCTCCAGCGATGGTAAATCGAAGACCAGCCACCGTAATCCCGTTTTACCGTAAAAATCCACTTGTGGAAAAAATGAAGGGTAAAAAACTTAGGAGACCCAATTGAGAATCGGGTTGTCCTTTTTGGGCATTAATCTATCCGTTGATGGCTGAAATCCGTCAAAGCCGTAGAACTCATCGAGGCCTTCGTTTTGGCAGGTTTTGGCTCCCGTAACTCTAAACGAGCTAGAAGTTATGGCCATCAGAATGATCGATATCTACAAGGTGCAACATCCACGGTGCAAGGTGCAACAACCGTCCAAAATGGCGAAACAGTGCCGTACGACTTTTAGAAATACGTGCATGGATTTGAAACAGAATAGTACCATGGTGCACCACTCTTCAGCGATGGGAAGTCGAAGACGGGCCACAGTAATCCCGTTTTACCGTAAAAAACCACGTGTCAAAAAAACGAAGGGTAAAAAACTTACAAGACCCGATTGAGATTCGGGTTGTCCTTTTTGGGCATTAATCTATCCGTTAACGGCTGAAAGCGGTCAAAGCCGTAGAACTCATCGAGTCCTTCGTTTTGACAGTTTATGGCTCCCGTAACTCTAAACGAGCCAGAAGTTACGGCCGTCCGAATAATCGATATCTACAGGGTGCAACATCCACGGTGCAAGGTGCAACATCCGTCCGAAATGGCGAAATAATGTCGTACGACCTTTAGAAATTCGTGCATGGATTTGAAACGGAACAGTACCATGGTGCACCACTCTCCAGCGATGGTAAATCGAAGACCAGCCACCGTAATCCCGTTTTACCGTAAAAATTCACGTGTCGAAAAAACGAAGGGTAAAAAACTTACGAGACCCGATTGAGATTCGGTTGTCCTTTTTGGGCATTAATCTATCCGTTGACGGCTGAAAGCTATCTAAGTGGTAGAACTCATCGAGGCCTTCGTTTTGACAGGTTATGGTTCCCGTAACTCTAAACGAGCCAGAAGTTATGGTCGTCCGAATAATCGATATCTACAGGGTGCAACATCCACGTGCATGGTGCAACATCTGTCCGAAATGGCGAAACAGTGCCGTACGACCTTTAGAAATTCGTGCATGGATTTGAAACGGAACAGTACCATGGTGCACCACTCTCCAGCGATGGTAAATCGAAGTCCAGCCACCGTAATCTCGTTTTACCGTAAAAATCCACTTGTCGAAAAAACGAAGGGTAAAAAACTTACGAGACCCGATTGAGATTCGGGTTGTCCTTTTTGGGCATTAATCTATCCTTTAACGGCTGAAAGCTGTCAAAGCCGTAAAACTCATCGAGGCCTTCGTTTTGACAGGTTATGGCTCCCGTAACTCTAAAGGAGCCAGAAGTAATGGCCGTCCGAATAATCGATATCTACAGGGTGCAACTTCCACGGTGCAAGGTGCAACATCCGTCCGAAATGGCGAAACAGTGCCGTACGACTTTTAGAAATACGTGCATGGATTTGAAACGGAACAGTACCATGGTGCACCACTCTTCAGCGATGGTAAATCGAAGACCAGCCACCGTAATCCCGTTTTACCGTAAAAATCCACTTGTCGAAAAAACGAAGGGTAAAAAACTTAGGAGACCCGATAGAGATTCGGGTTGTCCTCTTTGGGCATTAATCTTTCCGGTGATGGCTGATAGCCGTCAAAGCCGTAGAACTCATCGAGGCCTTCGTTTTGACAGGTTATGGCTCCCGTAACTCTAAACAAGCCAGAAGTTATGGCCGTCCGAATAATCGATATCTACAGGGTGCAACATCCAAGGTGCAAGGTACAACATCCGTCTGAAGTGGAGAAACAGTGTCGTACGACCTTTAGAAATCCGTGCATGGATTTCAAACGGAACAGTACCATGGTGCACCTCTCTCCAGCGATGGTAAATAGAAGACCAGCCACCGTAATCCCGTTTTACCGTAAAAATCCACTTGTCGAAAAAACGAAGGGTAAAAAACTTAGGAGACCCGATTGAGATTCGGGTTGTCCTTTTTGGGCATTAATCTATCCGTTGATGGCTGATAGCCGTCAAAGCCGTAGAACTCATCGAGGCCTTCTTTTTGACAGGTTATGGCTCCCGTAACTCTAAACAAGCCAGAAGTTATGGCCGTCCGAATAATCGATATCTACAGGGTGCAACATCCACGGTGCGAGGTGCAACATCCGTTCGAAATGGCGAAACAGTGCCGTACGACCTTTAGAAATTCGTGCATGGATTTGAAACGGAACTGTACCATGGTGCACCACTCTCCAGCGATGGTAAATCGAAGTCCAGCTACCGTAGTCCCGTTTTACCGTAAAAATCCACTTGTCGAAAAACGAAGGGTAAAAAACTTACGAGACCCGATTGAGATTCGGGTTCTCCTTTTTGGGCATTAATCTATCCTTTGATGGCTGAAAGCTGTGAAAGTCGTAGAACTCATCGAGGCCTTTGTTTTGACAGGTTATGGCTCCCGTAACTCTAAACGAGCCAAAAGTTATGGTCGTCCGAATAATCGATATTTACTGGGTGCAACATCCACGTGCAAGGTGGAACATCCGTCCGAAATGGCGAAACAGTGTCGTACGACCATTAGAAATTCATGCGTGGATTTGAAACGGAACAGTACCATGGTGCACCACTCTCCGGTGATGGTAAATCGAAGACCAGCCACCGTAATCCCGTTTTACCGTAAAAATCCACGTGTCGAAAAAACGAAGGGTAAAAAACTTACGAGACCCGATTGAGATTCGGGTTGTCCTTTTTGGGCATTAATCTATCCGTTGACGGCAGAAAGCTGTCAAAGCCGTAGAACTCATCGAGGCCTTCGTTTTGACAGGTTATGGCTCCCGTAACCCTAAACGAGGCAGAAGTTATGGCCGTCCGAATAATCGATATCTACAGGGTGCAACATCCACGGTGCAAGGTTAAACATCCGTCCAAAATGGCGACACAGTGCCGTACGACTTTTAGAAATGCGTGCATGGATTTGAAACGGAACAGTACCATGGTGCACCACTCTTCAGCGATGGGAATTCGAAGACGGGCCACGGTAATCCCGTTTTACCGTAAAAATCCACGTGTCGAAAAAACGAAGGGTAAAAAACTTACGAGAGCCGATTGAGATTCGGGTTGTCCTTTTTGGGCATTAGTCTATCCGTTGACGGCTGAAAGTGGTCAAAGCCGTAGAACTCATCGAGGCCTTCGTTTTGACAGGTTATGGCTCCCGTAACTCTAAACGATCCAGAAGTTATGGCCGTCCGAATAAACGATATCTACAGGGTGCAACATCCACGGTGCAAGGTGCAACATCCGTCCGAAATGGCGAAATAATGTCGTACGACCTTTAGAAATTCGTGCATGGATTTGAAACGAAATAGTACCATGGTGCACCACTCTCCAGCGATGGTAAATCGAAGACCAGCCACCGTAATCTCGTTTTACCGCAAAAATCCACGTGTCGAAAAAACGAAGGGTAAAAAACTTACGAGACCCGATTGAGATTCGGGTTGTCCTTTTTGGGCATTAATCTATCCGTTGACGGCTGAAAGCTGTCTAAGCCGTAGAACTCGTCGAGGCCTTCATTTTGACAGGTTATGGCTCCCGTAACTCTAAACGAGCCAGAAGTTATGGCCGTCCGAATAATCTATATCCACAGGGTGCAACATCCACGGTGCAAGGTGCAACATCCGTCCGAAATGGAGAAACAGTGCCGTACGACCTTTAGAAATGCGTGCATGGATTTCAAACGGAACAGTACCATGGTGAACCACTCTCCAGCGATGGTAAATCGAAGACCAGCCACCGTAATCCCGTTTTACCGCAAAAATCTACTTGTCGAAAAAACGAAGGGTAAAAAACTTACGAGACCCGATTGAGATTCGGGTTGTCCTTTTTGGGCATTAATCTATCCGTTGATTGCTGAAAGCCATCAAAACCGTAGAACTCATCGAGGCCATCGTTTTGACAGGTTATGGCTCTCGTAACTCTAAACGAGCCAAAAGTTATGGCCGTCCGAATAATCGATATCTACAGGGTGCAACATCCACGGTGCAAGGTGCAACACCCGTCCGAAATGGCGAAACAGTGCCGTACGGCCGTTAGAATTTCGTGCATGGATTTGAAACGGAACAGTACCATGGTGCACCACTCTCCGGCGATGGTAAATCGAAGTCCAGCCACCGTAATCCCGTTTTACCGTAAAAATCCACTTGTCGAAAAAACGAAGGGTAAAAAACTTACAAGAGCCGATTGAGATTCGGGTTGTCCTCTTTGGGCATTAATCTATCCTTTGACGGCTGAAAGCGGTCAAAGCCGTAGAACTCATCGAGGCCTTCGTTTTGACAGGTTATGGCTCCCGTAACTCTAAACGAGCTAGAAGTTACGGCCGTCCGAATAATCGATATCTACAGGGTGCAACATCCACGTGCAAGGTGCAACATCCGTCCGAAATGGCGAAACAGTGCCGTACGACTTTTAGAAATACGTGCATGGATTTGAAACGGAACAGTACCATGGTGCACCACTCTTCAGCGATGGGAAGTCGAAGATGGGCCACGGTAATCCCGTTTTACCGTAAAAATCCACGCGTCGAAAAAACGAAGGGTAAAAAACTTACGAGACCCGATTGAGATTCGGGTTGTCCTTTTTGGGCATTAATCTATCCATTGACGGCTGAAAGCTGTCAAAGCCGTAGAACTCATCGAGGCCTTCGTTTGACAGGTTATGGCTCCCCTAACTCTAAACGAGCCAGAAGTTACGGCCGTCCGAATAATCGATATCTACAGGGTGCAACATCCACGGTGCAAGGTGCAACATCCGTCCGAAATGGCGAAATAATGTCGTACGACCTTTAGAAATTCATGCATGGATTTCAAACGGAATAGTACCATGGTGCACCACTCTCCAGCGATGTTAAATCGAAGACCAGCCACCGTAATCCCGTTTTACCGTAAAAATCCACGTGTCGAAAAAACGAAGGGTAAAAAACTTACGAGACCCGATTGAGATTCGGGTTGCCCTTTTTGGGGATTAATCTATCCGTTGACGGCTGAAAGCTGTCTACTCATCGAGGCCTTCGTTTTGACAGGTTATGGCTCCCGTAACTCTAAACGAGCCAGAAGTTATGGCCGTCCGAATAATCGATATCCACAGGGTGCAACATCCACGGTGCAAGGTACAACATCCGTCTGAAATGGAGAAACAGAGCCGTACGACCTTTAGAAATGCATGCATGAATTTCAAACGGAACAGTACCTTGGTGCACCACTCTCCAGCGATGGTAAATTGAAGACCAGCCACCGTAATCCAGTTTTACCGTAAAAATCCACTTGTCGAAAAAACGAAGGGTAAAAAACTTAGGAGACCCGATAGAGATTCGGGTTGTCCTTTTTGGGCATTAATCTATCCGGTGATGGCTGACAGCCGTCAAAGCCGTAGAACTCATCGAGGCCTTCGTTTTGACAGGTTATGGCTCCCGTAACTCTAAATGAGCCAGAAGTTATGGCCGTCCGAATAATCGATATCTACAGGGTGCAACATCCACGGTGCAAGGTGCAACATCCGTCCGAAATGGCGAAACAGTGCCGTACGACTTTTAGAAATACGTGCATGGATTTGAAACGGAACAGTACCATGGTGCACCACTCTTCAGCGATGGTAAATCGAAGACCAGCCACCGTAATCCCGTTTTACCGTAAAAATCCACTTGTCGAAAAAACAAAGGGTAAAAAACTTAGGAGACCCGATAGAGATTCGGGTTGTCCTTTTTGGGCATTAATCTATCCGGTGATGGCTGACAGCCGTCAAAGCCGTAGAACTCATCGAGGCCTTCGTTTTGACAGGTTATGGCTCCCGTAACTCTAAACGAGCCAGAAGTTATGGCCGTCCGAATAATCGATATCTACAGGGTGCAACATCCACGGTGCAAGGTACAACATCCGTCTGAAGTGGAGAAACAGTGCCGTACGACCTTTAGAAATGCATGCATGGATTTCAAACGGAACAGTACCATGGTGCACGACTCTCCAGCGATGGTAAATCGAAGACCAGCCACCGTAATCCCGTTTTACCGTAAAAATCCACTTGTCGAAAAATGAAGGGTAAAAAACTTACGAGACCCGATTGAGATTCGGGTTGTCCTTTTTGGGCATTAATCTATCCTTTTGCGGTTGAAAGCTGTGAAAGTCGTAGAACTCATCGAGGCCATCGTTTTGACAGGTTATGGCTCCCGTAACTCTAAACGAGCCAGAAGTTATGGCCGTCCGAATAATCGATATCTACAGGGTGCAACATCCACTTGAAGGTGCAACATCCGTCCGAAATGGCGAAACAGTGCCGTGCGACCATTAGAAATTCGTGCATGGATTTGAAACGGAACAGTTCCATGGTGCACCACTCTCCGGTGATGGTAAATCGAAGACCAGCCACCGTAATCCCGTTTTACCGTAAAAATCCACGTGTCGAAAAAACGAAGGGTAAAAAACTTACGAGACCCGATTGAGATTCGGGTTGTCTTTTTTGGGCATTAATCTATCCGTTGACGGCAGAAAGCTGTCAAAGCCGTAGAACTCATCGAGGCCTTCATTTTGACAGGTTATGGCTCCCGTAACTCTAAACGAGGCAGAAGTTATGGCCGTCCGAATAATCGATATCTACAGGGCGCAACATCCACGATGCAAGGTTAAACATCGGTCCGAAATGGCGAAACAGTGCTGTACGACTTTTAGAAATGCGTGCATGGATTTGAAATGGAACAGTACCTTGGTGCACCACTCTTCAGCGATGGGAAGTCTAAGACGGGCCACGGTAATCCCGTTTTACCGTAAAAATCCACGTGTCGAAAAAACGAAGGGTAAAAAACTTACGAGACCTGATTGTGATTCGGGTTGTCCTTTTGGGGCATTAATCTATCCGTTGACGGATGAAAGCGGTCAAAGCCGTAGAACTCATCGAGGCCTTCGTTTTGACAGGTTATGGCTCCCGTAACTCTAAACGAGCCAGAAGTCACGGCCGTCCGAATAATCGATATCTACAGGGTGGAACATCCACGGTGCAAGTTGCAACATCCGTCCGAAATGGCGAAATAATGTCGTACGACCTTTAGAAATTCGTGCATGGATTTGAAGTGGAACAGTACCATGGTGCACCACTCTCCAGCGATGGTAAATCGAAGACCAGCCACCGTAATCCCGTTTTACCGTAAAAATCCACGTGTCGAAAAAATGAAGGGTAAAAAACTTACGAGACCCGATTGAGATTCGGGTTGTCCTTTTTGGGCATTAATCTATCCCTTGACGGCTGAAAGCTGTCTAAGCCGTAGAACTCGTCGAGGCCTTCGTTTTGACAGGTTATGGCTCCCGTAACTCTAAACGAGCCAGAAGTTATGGCCGTCCGAATAATCGATATCCACAGGGTGCAACATCCACGGTGCAAGGTGCAACATCCGTCCGAAATGGAGAAACAGTGCCGTACGACCTTTAGAAATGCGTGCATGGATTTCAAATGGAACAGTACCATGGTGCACCACTCTCCAGCGATGGTAAATCGAAGACCAGCCAAAGTAATCCCGTTTTACCGTAAAAATACACTTGTCGAAAAAACGAAGGGTAAAAAACTTACGAGACCCGATCGAGATTCGGGTTGTCCTTTTTGGGCATTAATCTATCCGTTGATTGCTGAAAGCCGTCAAAGCCGTAGAACTCATCGAGGCCTTCGTTTTGACAGGTTATGGCTCTCGTAACTCTAAACGAGCCAGTAGTTATGGCCGTCCGAATAATCGATATCTACAGGGTGCAACATCCACGGTGCAAGTTGCAACATCCGTCCGAAATGGCGAAACAGTGCCGTACGACCTTTAGAAATTCGTTCATGGATTTGAAACGGAACAATACCATGGTGCACCACTCTCCAGCGATGGTAAATCGAAGTCCAGGCACCGTAATCCCGTTTTACCGTAAAAATCCACTTGTCGAAAAAACGAAGGGTAAAAAACTTAAGAGACCCGATTGAGATTCGGGTTGTCCTTTTTGGGCATTAATCTATCCTTTGACGGCTGAAAGCGGTCAAAGCCGTAGAACTCATCGAGGGCTTCATTTTGACAGGTTATGGCTCCCGTAACTCTAAACGAGCCAGAAGTTATGGCCGTCCGAAAAATCGATATCTACAGGGTGCAACATCCACGTGCAAGATGCAACATCCGTCCGAAATGGCGAAACAGTGCTGTACGACCTTTAGAAATTCGTGCATGAATTTGAAACGGAACAGTTCCATGGTGCACCACTCTCCGGTGATGGTAAATCGAAGACCATCCACCGTAATCCCGTTTTAACGTAAAAATCCACGTGTCGAAAAAACGAAGGGTAAAAAACTTACGAGACCCGATCGAGATTCGGGTTGTCCTTTTTGGGCATTAATCTATCCGTTGACGGCTGAAAGCTGTCAAAGCCGTAGAACTCATCGATACCTTTGTTTTGACAGGTTATGGCTCCCGTAACTCTAAACGAGCCAGAACTTATGGCCGTCCGAATAATCGATATCCACAGGGTGCAACATCCACGGTGCAAGGTGCAACATCCGTCCGAAATGGCGAAACAGTGCCGTACGACCTTTAGAAATGCGTGCATGGATTTGAAACGAACAGTACCATGGTATACCACTCTCCAGCATTGGTAAATCGAAGACCAGCCACCGTAATCCCGTTTTACCGTAAAAATCCACTTGTCGAAAAAACGAAGGGTAAAAAACTTACGAGACCCGATTGAGATTCGGGTTGTCCTTTTTGGGCATTAATCTATCCGTTGACGGCTGAAAGCTGTCAAAGCCGTAGAACTCATCGAGGCCTTCGTTTTGACAGGTTATGGCTTCTGTAACTCTAAACGAGCCAGAAGTTATGGTCGTCCGAATAATCGATATCTACAGGGTGCAACATCCACGGTGCAAGGTGCAACATCCGTCCGAAATGGCGAAACAGTGCCGTACAACCTTTAGAAATTCGTGCATGGATTTGAAACGGAACAGTACCATGGTGCACCACTCTCCAGCGATGGTAAATCGAAGACCAGCAGCCGTAATCCCGTTTTACCGTAAAAATCCACGTGTCGAAAAAACGAAGGGTAAAAAACTTACGAGACCCAATTGAGATTCGGGTTGTCCTTTTTGGGCATTAATCTATCCGTTGACGGCTGAAAGCTGTCAAAGCCGTAGAAATCAACGAGGCCTTCGTTTTGACAGGTTATGTCTCCCGTAACTCTAAACGAGCCAGAAGTTATGGTCGTCCGAATTATCGATATCTACAGGGTGCAACATCCACGGTGAAGGTGCAACATCCGTCCGAAATGACGAAACAGTGCCATACGACCTTTAGAAATTCGTGCATGGATTTGAAACGGAACAGCGCCATGGTGCACCACTCTCCAGCGATGGTAAATCGAAGAACAGCCACCGTAATCCCGTTTTACCGTAAAAATCCACGTGTCGAAAAAACGAAGGGTAAAAAACTTACGAGACCCGATTGAGATTCGGGTTGTCCTTTTTGGGCATTAATCTATCCTTTGACGGCTGAAAGCTGTCAAAGCCGTAGAAATCATCGAGGCCTTCGTTTTGACAGGTTATGGTTCCCGTAACTCTAAACGAGCCAGAAGTTATGGCCGTCCGAATAATCGATATCTACAGGGTGCAACATCCACGGTGCAAGGTGCAACATCCGTCCGAAATGGCGAAACAGTGTCGTACGATCTTTAGAAATTCATGCATGGATTTGAAACGGAACAGTACCATGGTGCACCACTCTCCAGCGATGGGAAGTCGAAGACGGGCCACGGTAAACCGTTCTACCGTAAAAATCCACGTGTCAAAAAAACGAAGGGTAAAAAACTTACGAGACCCGATTAAGATTCGGGTTGTCCTTTTTGGGCATTAATCTATCCGTTGACGGCTGAAAGCGGTCAAAACCGTAGAACTCATCGAGGCCTTCGTTTTGACTGGTTATGACTCCCGTAACTCTAAACGAGCCAGAACTTATGGCCGTCCGAATAATCGATATCCACAGGGTGCAACATCCACGGTGCAAGGTGCAACATCCGTCCGAAATGGCGAAACAGTGCCGTACAACCTTTAGAAATTCGTGCATGGATTTGAAACGGAACAGTACCATGGTGCACCACTCTCCGGTGATGGTAAATCAAAGACCATCCACCGTAATCCCGTTTTAACGTAAAAATCCACGTGTCGAAAAAACGAAGGGTAAAAAACTTACGATACCCGATTGAGATTTGGGTTGTCCTTTTTGTGCATTAATCTATCCGTTGACGGCTGAAAGCTGTCAAAGCCGTAGAACTCATCGATGCCTTTGTTTTGACAGGTTATGGCTCCCGTAACTCTAAACGAGCCAGAACTTATGGCCGTCCGAATAATCGATATCCACAGGGTGCAACATCTACGGAGCAAGGTGCAACATCCGTCCGAAATGGCGAAACAGTGCCGTACGACCTTTAGAAATGCGTGCATGGATTTGAAACGAACAGTACCATGGTGCACCACTCTCCAGCTTTGGTAAATCGAAGACCAGCCACCGTAATCCCGTTTTACCGTAAAAATCCACTTGTCGAAAAAACGAAGGGTAAAAAACTTACGAGACCCGATTGAGATTCGGGTTGTCCTTTTTGGGCATTATTCTATCTGTTGACGGCTGAAAGCTGTCAAAGCCGTAGAACTCATCGAGGCCGTCGTTTTGACAGGTTATGGCTCCCGTAACTCTAAACGAGCCAGAAGTTATGGCCGTCCGAATAATCGATATCTACAGGGTGCAACATCCACGGTGCAAGGTGCAACATCCGTCCGAAATGGCGAAACAGTGCCGTACGACATTTAGAAATTCGTGCATGGATTTGAAACGGAACAGTACCATGGTGCACCACTCTCCAGCGATGGTAAATCGAAGACCAGCCACCGTAATCCCGTTTTACCATAAAAATCCACGTGTCGAAAAAACGAAGGGTAAAAAACTTACGAGACCTGATTGAGATTCGGGTTGTCCTTTTTGGGCATTAATCTATCCGTTGACGGCTGAAAGCTGTCAAAGCCGTAGAAATCAACGAGGCCTTCGGATTGACAGGTTATGGCTCCCGTAACCCTAAACGAGCCAGAAGTTATGGCCGTCCGAATAATCGATATCTACAGGGTGCAACATCCACGGTACAAGGTACAACATCCGTCCGAAATGAAGAAACAGTGCCGTACGACCTTTAGAAATTCGTGCATGGATTTGAAACGGAACAGCACCATGGTGCACCACTCTCCAGCGATGGTAAATCGAAGACCAGCCACCGTCATCCCGTTTTACCGTAAAAATCCACTTGCCGAAAAAACGAAGGGTAAAAAACTTACGAGACCCGATTGAGATTCGGGTTGTCCTTTTTGGGCATTAATCTTTCCGTTGATGGCTGAAAGTGGTCAAAGCCATAGAACTCATCGAGGCCTTCGTTTTGACAGGTTATGACTCCCGTAACTCTAAACGAGCCAGAAGTTATGGCCGTCCGAATAATCGATATCTACAGGGTGCAACATCCACGGTGCAAGGTGCAACATCCGTCCGAAATGGCGAAACAGTGTCGTACGACCTTTAGAAATGCGTGCATGGATTTGAAACGGAACGGTACCATGGTGCACCACTCTTCAGCGATGGGAAGTCGAAGACGGGCCACGGTATCCCGTTTTACCGTAAAAATCCACGTGTCGAAAAAACGAAGGGTAAAAAACTTACGAGACCCGATTGAGATTCGGGTTGTCCTTTTTGTGCATTAATCTATCCGTTGATGGCTGAAATCTACCAAAGCCGTAGAACTCATCGAGGCCTTCATTTTGATAGGTTATGGCTCCCGTAACTCTAAACGAGCCAGAAGTTATGGCCGTCTGAATAATCGATATCTACAGGATGCAACATCCACGGTGCAAGGTGCAACATCCGTCCGAAATGGCGAAACAGTGCCGTACGACTTTTAGAAATATGTGCATGGATTTGAAACGGAACAGTACCATGGTGCACCACTCTCCAGCGATGGTAAATCGAAGTCCAGCCACCGTAATCCCGTTTTACCGTAAAAATCCACTTATCGAAAAAACGAATGGTAAAAAACTTACGAGACCTGATTGAGATTCGGGTTGTCCTTTTTGGGCATTAATCTATCCTTTGACGGCTGAAAGCGGTCAAAACCGTAGAACTCATCGAGGCCTTCGTTTTGACAGGTTATGGCTCCCGTAACTCTAAACGAGCCAGAAGTTATGACCGTCCGAATAATCGATATCTACAGGGTGCAACATCCACTTGCAAGGTGCAACATCCGTCCGAAATGGCGAAAGAGTGCCGTACGACCTTTAGAAATTCGTGCATGGATTTGAAACGGAACAGTTCCATGGATCACCACTCTCCGGTGATGGTAAATCGAAGACCATCCACCGTAATCCCGCTTTAACGTAAAAATCCACGTGTCGAAAAAACGAAGGGTAAAAAACTTACGAGACCCGATTGAGATTCGGGTTGTCCTTTTTGGGCATTAATCTATCCGTTGACGGCTGAAAGCTGTCAAAGCCGTAGAACTCATCGATGCCTTTGTTTTGACAGGTTATGGCTCCCGTAACTCTAAACGAGCCAGAACTTATGGCCGTCCGAATAATCGATATCCACAGGGTGCAAATCCATGGTGCAAGGTGCAACATCCGTACGAAATGGCGAAACAGTGCCGTACGACCTTTAGAAATGCGTGCATGGATTTGAAACGAACAGTACCATGGTATACCACTCTCCAGCGTTGGTAAATCGAAGACCAGCCACCGTAATCCCGTTTTACCGTAAAAATCCACTTGTCGAAAAAACAAAGGGTAAAAAACTTACGAGACGCGATTGAGATTCGGGTTGTCCTTTTTGGGCATTAATCTATCTATTGACGGCTGAAAGCTGTCTAAGCCGTAGAACTCATCGAGGCCTTTGTTTTGACAGGTTATGGCTCCCGTAACTCTAAACGAGCCAGAAGTTATGGCCGTCCGAATAATCGATATCTACAGGGTGCAACATCCACGGTGCAAGGTGCAACATCCGTCCGAAATGGCGAAACAGTGCCGTACGACCTTTAGAAACTCGTGCATGGATTTGAAACGGAACAGTACCATGGTGCACCACTCTCCAGCGATGTTAAATCGAAGACCAGCCGCCGTAATCCCGTTTTACCGTAAAAATCCACGTGTCGAAAAAACGATGGGTAAAAAACTTACGAGACTCGATTGAGATTCGGGTTGTCCTTTTTGGGCATTAATCTATCCGTTGACGGCTGAAAGATGTCAAAGCCGTAGAAATCAACGATGCCTTCGTTTTGACAGGTTATGTCTCCCGTAACTCTAAACGAGCCAGAAGTTATGGCCGTCCGAATTATCGATATCTACAGGGTGCAACATCCACGGTGCAAGGTGCAACATCCGTCCGAAATGACGAAACAGTGCCATACGACCTTTAGAAATTCGTGCATGGATTTGAAACGGAACAGCACCATGGCGCACCACTCTCCAGCGATGGTAAATCGAAGACCAGCCACCGTAATCCCGTTTTAACATAAAAATCCACGTGTCGAAAAAACGAAGGGTAAAAAACTTACGAGACCCGATTGAGATTCGGGTTGTCCTTTTTGGGCATTAATCTATCCGTTGATGGCTGAAAGTGGTCAAAGCCATAGAACTCATCGAGGCCTTCGTTTTGACAGGTTATGACTCCCGTAACTCTAAACGAGCCAGAAGTTATGGCCGTCCGAATAATCGATATCTACAGGGTGCAACATCCACGGTGCAAGGTGCAACATCCGTCCGAAATGGCGAAACAGTGTCGTACGACCTTTAGAAATGCGTGCATGGATTTGAAACGGAACGGTACCATGGTGCACCACTCTTCAGCGATGGGAAGTCGAAGACGGGCCACGGTATCCCGTTTTACCGTAAAAATCCACGTGTCGAAAAAACGAAGGGTAAAAAACTTACGAGACCCGATTGAGATTCGGGTTGTCCTTTTTGTGCATTAATCTATCCGTTGATGGCTGAAATCTACCAAAGCCGTAGAACTCATCGAGGCCTTCATTTTGATAGGTTATGGCTCCCGTAACTCTAAACGAGCCAGAAGTTATGGCCGTCTGAATAATCGATATCTACAGGGTGCAACATCCACGGTGCAAGGTGCAACATCCGTCCGAAATGGCGAAACAGTGCCGTACGACTTTTAGAAATATGTGCATGGATTTGAAACGGAACAGTACCATGGTGCACCACTCTCCAGCGATGGTAAATCGAAGTCCAGCCACCGTAATCCCGTTTTACCGTAAAAATCCACTTATCGAAAAAACGAATGGTAAAAAACTTACGAGACATGATTGAGATTCGGGTTGTCCTTTTTGGGCATTAATCTATGCTTTGACGGCTGAAAGCGGTCAAAGCCGTAGAACTCATCGAGGCCTTCGTTTTGACAGGTTATGGCTCCCGTAACTCTAAACGAGCCAGAAGTTATGACCGTCCGAATAATCGATATCTACAGGGTGCAACATCCACGTGCAAGGTGCAACATCCGTCCGAAATGGCGAAAGAGTGCCGTACGACCTTTAGAAATTCGTGCATGGATTTGAAACGGAACAGTTCCATGGTGCACCACTCTCCGGTGATGGTAAATCGAAGACCATCCACCGTAATCCCGCTTTAACGTAAAAATCCACGTGTCGAAAAAACGAAGGGTAAAAAACTTACGAGACCCGATTGAGATTCGGGCTGTCCTTTTTGGGCATTAATCTATCCGTTGACGGCTGAAAGCTGTCAAAGCCGTAGAACTCATCGATGCCTTTGTTTTGACAGGTTATGGCTCCCGTAACTCTAAACGAGCCAGAACTTATGGCCGTCCGAATAATCGATATCCACAGGGTGCAAATCCATGGTGCAAGGTGCAACATCCGTACGAAATGGCGAAACAGTGTCGTACGACCTTTAGAAATGTGTGCATGGATTTGAAACGAACAGTACCATGGTATACCACTCTCCAGCGTTGGTAAATCGAAGACCAGCCACCGTAATCCCGTTTTACCGTAAAAATCCACTTGTCGAAAAAACGAAGGGTAAAAAACTTACGAGACGCGATTAAGATTCGGGTTGTCCTTTTTGGGCATTAATCTATCTGTTGACGGCTGAAAGCTGTCTAAGCCGTAGAACTCATCGAGGCCTTTGTTTTGACAGGTTATGGCTCCCGTAACTCTAAACGAGCCAGAAGTTATGGCCTTCCGAATAATCGATATCTACAGGGTGCAACATCCACGGTGCAAGGTGCAACATCCGTCCGAAATGGCGAAACAGTGCCGTACGACCTTTAGAAACTCGTGCATGGATTTGAAACGGAACAGTACCATGGTGCACCACTCTCCAGCGATGGTAAATCGAAGACCAGCCGCCGTAATCCCGTTTTACCGTAAAAATCCACGTGTCGAAAAAACGATGGGTAAAAAACTTACGAGACTCGATTGAGATTCGGGTTGTCCTTTTTGGGCATTAATCTATCCGTTGACGGCTGAAAGATGTCAAAGCCGTAGAAATCAACGATGTCTTCGTTTTGACAGGTTATGTCTCCCGTAACTCTAAACGAGCCAGAAGTTATGGCCGTCCGAATTATCGATATCTACAGGGTGCAACATCCACGGTGCAAGGTGCAACATCCGTCCGAAATGACGAAACAGTGCCATACGACCTTTAGAAATTCGTGCATGGATTTGAAACGGAACAGCACCATGGCGCGCCACTCTCCAGCGATGGTAAATCGAAGACCAGCCACCGTAATCCCGTTTTAACATAAAAATCCACGTGTCGAAAAAACGAAGGGTAAAAAACTTACGAGATCCCATTGAGATTCGGGTTGTCCTTTTTGGGCATTAATCTATCCGTTGACGGCTGAAAGCGGTCAAAACCGTAGAAATCATCGAGGCCTTCGTTTTGACAGGTTATGGTTCCCGTAACTCTAAACGATCCAGAAGTTATGGCCGTCCGAATAATCGATATCCACAGGGTGCAACATCCACGTTGCAAGGTGCAACATCCGTCCGAAATGGCGAAACAGTGTCGTACGACCTTTAGAAATTCGTGCATGGATTTGAAAAGGAACAGTACCATGGTGCACCACTCTCCGGTGATGGTAAATCGAAGACCATCCACCGTAATCCCGTTTTAACGTAAAAATCCACGTGTCGAAAAAACGAAGGGTAAAAAACTTACGATACCCGATTGAGATTTGGGTTGTCCTTTTTGGGCATTAATCTATCCGTTGACGGCTGAAAGCTGTCAAAGCCGTAGAACTCATCGATGCCTTTGTTTTGACAGGTTATGGCTCCCGTAACTCTAAACGAGGCAGAACTTATGGCCGTCCGAATAATCGATATCCACAGGGTGCAACATCCACGGTGCAAGGTGCAACATCCGTCCGAAATGGCGAAACAGTGTCGTACGACCTTTAGAAATGCGCGCATGGATTTGAAACGAACAGTACCATGCTAAAACACTCTCCAGCATTGGTAAATTGAAGAACAGCCACCGTAATCCCGTTTTACCGTAAAAATCCACGTGTCGAAAAAACGAAGGGTAAAAAACTTACGAGACCCGATTGAGATTCAGGTTGTCCTTTTTGGGCATTAATCTATCTGTTGACGGGTGAAAGCTGTCAAAGCCGTATAACTCATCGAGGCCTTCGTTTTGACAGGTTATGGCTCCCGTAACTCTAAACGAGCCAGAAGTTATGGCCGTCCGAATAATCGATATCTACAGGGTGCAACATCCACGGTGCAAGGTGCAACATCCGTCCGAAATGGCGAAACAGTGCCGTACGACCTTTAGAAATTTGTGCGTGGATTTGAAACGGAACAGTACCATGGTGCACCACTCTCCAACGATGGTAAATCGAAGACCAGCCACCGTAATCCCGTTTTACCGTAAAAATCCACGTGTTGAAAAAACGAAGGGTAAAAAACTTACGAGACCCGATTGAGATTCGGGTTGTCCTTTTTGGGCATTAATCTATCCGTTGACGGCTGAAAGCTGTCAAAGCCGTAGAAATCAACGAGGCCTTCGTTTTGACAGGTTATGGCCACCGTAACACTAAACGAGCCAGAAGTTATTGTCGTCCGAATAATCGATATCTACAGGGTGCAACATCCACGGTGCAAGGTGCAACATCCGTCCGAAATGACGAAACAGTGCCGTACGACCTTTTGAAATTTGTGCATGGATTTGAAACGGAACAGCACCATGGTGCACCACTCTCCAGCGATGGTAAATCGAAGACCAGCCACCGTAATCCCGTTTTACCGTAAAAATCCACTTGTCGAAAAAACGAAGGGTAAAAAACTTACGAGACCCGATTGAGATTCGAGTTGTCCTTTTTGGGCATTAATCTATCCGTTGATGGCTGAAAGTGGTCAAAGCCGTAGAACTCATCGAGGCCTTCCTTTTGACAGGTTATGACTCCCGTAACTCTAAACGAGCCAGAAGTTATGGCCGCCCGAATAATCGATATCTACTGGGTGCAACATCCACGGTGCAAGGTGCAACATCCATCCGAAATGGCGAAACAGTGCCGTATGACTTTTAGAAATGCGTGCATGGATTTGAAATGGAACGGTACCATGGTGCACCACTCTCCAGCGATGGGAAGTCGAAGACGGGCCACGGTATCCCGTTTTACCGTAAAAATCCACGTGTCGAAAAAACGAAGGGTAAAAAACTTACGAGACCCGATTGCGATTCGGGTTGTCCTTTTTGGGCATTAATCTATCCGTTGACGGCTGAAAGCTGCCAAAACCGTAGAACTCATCGATGCCTTCGTTTTGACAGGTTATGGCTCCCGTAACTCTAAACGAGCCAGAAGTTATGGCCGTCCGAATAATCGATATCCACAGGGTGCAACATCCACGGTGCAAGGTGCAACATCCGTCCGAAATGGCGAAACAGTGTCGTACGACCTTTAGAAATGCGTGCGTGGATTTGAAACGAACAGTACCATGGTGCACCACTCTCCAGCAATGTTAAATCGAAGACCAGCCACCGTAATCCCGTTTTACCATAAAAATCCACTTGTCAAAAAACGAAGGGTAAAAAACTTACGAGACCCGATTGAGATTCGGGTCGTCCTTCTTGGGCATTAATCTATCCGTTGACGGATGAAAGCTGTCAATGCCGTAGAACTCATCGAGGCCTTCGTTTTGACAGGTTATGGCTCCCGTAACTCTAAACGAGCCAAAAGTTATGGCCGTCCGAATAATCGATACCCACAGGGTGCAACATCCACGGTGCAAGGTGCAACATCCGTCCGAAATGGCAAAACAGTGCCGTACGACCTTTAGAAATTCGTGCATGGATTTGAAATGGAACAGTACCGTGGTGCGACACTCTCCGGTGATGGTAAATCGAAGACCATCCACCGTAATCCCGTTTTAACATAAAAATCCACGTGTCGAAAAAACGAAGGGTAAAAAACTTACGAGACCCGATTGAGATTCCGGTTGTCCTTTTTGGGCATTAATCTATCCGTTGACGGCTGAAAGCTGTCAAAGCCGTAGAACTCATCTAGGCCTTCGTTTTGACAGGTTATGGCTCCCGTAACTCTAAACGAGCCAGAAGTTATGGCCGTCCGAATAATCGATATCCACAGGGTGCAACATCCACGGTGCAAGGTGCAACATCCATCCGAAATGGCGAAACAGTGTCGTACGACCTTTAGAAATGCGTGCATGGATTTGAAACGAACAGTACCATGGTGCACCATTCTCCAGCGTTGGTAAATCGAAGACCAGCCACCGTAATCCCGTTTTACCGTAAAAATCCACTTGTCGAAAAAACGAAGGGTAAAAAACTTACGAGACCCGATTGAGATTCGGGTTGTCCTTTTTGGGCATTAAACTATCTGTTGACGGCTGAAAGCTGTCAAAGCCGTAGAACTCATCGATGCCTTCGTTTTGACAGGTAATGGCTCCCGTAACTCTAAACGAGCCAGAAGTTATGGCCGTCCGAATAATCGATATCCACAGGGTGCAACATCCACGGTGCAAGGCACAACATCCGTCCGAAATGAAGAAACAGTGTCGTACGACCTTTAGAAATGCGTGCATGGATTTCAAATGGAACAGTACCATGGTGCACCACTCTCCAGCGATGGTAAATCGAAGACCAGCCACCGTAATCCCGTTTTACCGTAAAAATCCACTTGTCGAAAAAATGAAGGGTAAAAAACTTACGAGACCCGATTGAGATTCGGGTTGTCCTTTTTGGGCATTAATCTATCCGTTGATGGCTGAAAGCCGTCAAAGCCATAGAACTCATCGAGGCCTTCGTTTTGACAAGGTAATGGCTCTCGTAACTCTAAACGAGCCAGAAGTTATGGCCGTCCGAATAATCGATATCTACAGGGTGCAACATCCACGGTGCAAGGTGCAACATCCGTCCGAAATGGCGAAACAGTGCCGTACGACCTTTAGAAATTCTTGCATGGATTTGAAACGGAACAGCACCATGGTGTACCACTCTCCAGCGATGGTAAATCGAAGTCCAGCCACCGTAATCCCGTTTTACCGTAAAAATCCACTTGTCGAAAAAACGAAGGGTAAAAAACTTACGAGACCCGATTGAGATTCGGGTTGTCATTTTTGGGCATTAATCTTTCCTTTGACGGCTGAAAGCGGTCAAAGCCGTAGAACTCATCGAGGCCTTCGTTTTGACAGGTTATGGCTCCCGTAAATCTAAACGAGCTAGAAGTTATGGCCGTCCGAATAATCGATGTCTACAGGGTGCAACATCCACGTGCAAGGTGCAACATCCGTCCGAAATGGCGAAACAGTGCCGTACGACCTTTAGAAATTCAAGCATGGATTTGAAACGGACCATGGTGCACCACTCTCCGATGATGGTAAATCGAAGACCAGCCACCGTAATCCCGTTTTGCCGTAAAAATCCACGTGTCGAAAAAACGAAGGGTAAAAAACTTACGAGACCCAATTGAGATTCGGGTTGTCTTTTTGGGCATTAATCTATCCATTGACGGCTGAAAACTGTCAAAGCCGTAGAACTCATCGAGGCCTTCGTTTTGACAGGTTATGGCTCCCGTAACTCTAAACGAGCCAGAAGTTATGGCCGTCCGAATAATCGATATCTACAGGGTGCAACATCCACGGTGCAAGGTGCAACATCCGTCCGAAATGGCGAAACAGTGTCGTACGACCTTTAGAAATTCGTGCATGGATTTGAAACGGAACAGTACCATGGTGCACCACTTTCCAGCGATGGGAAGTCGAAGACAGGCCACGGTAATCCCGTTTTGCCGTAAAAGTCCACGTGTCGAAAAAACGAAGGGTAAAAAACTTACGAGACCCGATTGAGATTCGGGTTGTCCTTTTTGGGCATTAATCTATCCGTTGATGTCTGAAAGCAGTCAAAGCCATAGAAATCAACGAGGCCTTCGTTTTGACAGGTTATATCTCCCGTAACTCTAAACGATCCAGAAGTTATGGTCGTCCGAATAATCGATATCCACAGGGTGCAACATCCACGGTGCAAGGTGCAACCTCCGTCCGAAATGGCGAAACAGTGCCGTACGACCTTTTGAAATGCGTGCATGGATTTGAAACGAACAGTACCGTGGTGCACCACTCTCCAGCGTTGGTAAATCGAAGACCAGCCACCGTAATCCCGTTTTACCGTAAAAATCCACGTGTCGAAAAAACGAAGGGTAAAAAACTTACGAGACCCGATTGAGATTCGGGTTGTCCTTTTTGGGCATTAATCTATCCGTTGAAGGCTGAAAGCTGTCAAAGCCGTAGAACTCATCAAGGCCTTCGTTTTGACAGGTAATGCCTCTTGTAACTCTAAACGAGCCAGAAGTTATGGCCGTTCGAATAAACGATATCTACAGGGTGCAACATCCATGGTGCAAGGTGCAACATCCGTCCGAAATGGCGAAACAGTGCCGTACGACCTTTAGAAATTCGTACATGGATTTGAAGCGGAACAGTACCATGATGCACCACTCTCCAGCGATGGGAAGTCGAAGACGGGCCACGGTAATCCCGTTTTACCGTAAAAATCCACGTGTCGAAAAAACGAAAGGTAAAAAACTTACGAGACCTGATTGAGATTCGGGTTGCCTTTTTGGGAATTAATCTATCCGTTGACGGCTGAAAGCGGTCAAAGCCGTAGAACTCATCGAGGCATTCGTTTTGACAGGTTATGGCTCCCGTAACTCTGAACGAGCCAGAAGTTATGGCCGTCCGAATAATCGATACCCACAGGGTGCAACATCCACGGTGCAAGGTGCAACATCCGTCCGATATGGCGAAACAGTGTCGTACGACCTTTAGAAATGCGTGCATGTATTTGAAACGGAACAGTACCATGGTGCACCACTCTCCAACGATGATAAATCGAAGCCAGCCACCTTAATCCCGTTTTACCGTAAAAATCCACTTGTCGAAAAAACGAAGGGTAAAAAACTAACGAGACCCGATTGAGTTTCGGGTTGTCCTTTTTGGGCATTAATCTTTCCTTTGACGGCTGAAAGCGGTCAAAGACATAGAACTCAACGAGCCTTCGTTTTGACAGGTTATGGCTCTCATAACTCTAAACGAGCCAGAAGTTATGGCCGTCCGAATAATCGATATCCACAGGGTGCAACATCCACGGTGCAAGGTGCAACATCCGTTCAAAATGGCGAAACAGTGCCGTACGACCTTTAGAAATGCGTGCATGGATTTGAAACGGACCATGGTGCACCACTCTCTGGTGATGGTAAATCGAAGACCAGCCACCGTAATCCCGTTTTACCGTAAAAATCCACGTGTCGAAAAAACGAAGGGTAAAAAACTTACGAGACCCGATTGAGATTCGGGTTGTCCTTTTTGGACATTAATCTATCCGTTGACGGCTGAAAGCTGTCAAAGCCGTAGAACTAATCGAGGCCTTCGTTTTGACAGGTTATGGCTCCCGTAACTCTAAACGAGCCAGAAGTTATGGCCGTCCGAATAATCGATATCCACAGGGTGCAACATCCACGGTGCAAGGTGCAACATCCGTCCGAAATGGCGAAACAGTGCCGTACGACCTTTAGAAATTCGTGCCTGGATTTGAAACGGAACAGTACCATGGTGCACCACTCTCCAGCGATGGTAAATCAAAGCCCGGCAATGGTAATCCCATTTTGCCGTAAAAATCCACGTGTCGAAAAAACGAAGGGTAAAAACTTACGAGACCCGATTGAGATTCGGGTTGTCCATTTTGGGCATTAATCTATCCGTTGACGGCTGAAAGCTGCTAAACCGTAGAACTCATCGAGGCCTTCGTTTTGACAGGTTATGGCTCCCGTAACTCTAAACGAGCCAGAAGTTATGGCCGTTCGAATAATCGACATCTACAGGGTGCAACATCCACGGTGCAAGGTGCAACATCCGTCCAAAATGGCGAAACAGTGCCGTACGACCTTTAGAAATTCGTGCATGGATTTGAAACGGAACAGTACCATGGTGCACCACTTTCCAGCGATGGGAAGTCAAAGACAGGCCACGGTAATCCCGTTTTGCCGTAAAAGTCCACGTGTCGAAAAAACGAAGGGTAAAAAACTTACGAGACCCGATTGAGATTCGGGTTGTCCTTTTTGGGCATTAATATATCCGTTGATGGCTGAAAGCTGTCAAAGCCATAGAAATCAACGAGGCCTTCGTTTTGACAGGTTATATCTCCCGTAACTCTAAACGATCCAGAAGTTATGGTCGTCCGAATAATCGATATCCACAGGGTGCAACATCCACGGTGCAAGGTGCAACATCCGTCCGAAATGGCGAAACAGTGCCGTACGACCTTTTGAAATGCGTGCATGGATTTGAAACGAACAGTACCATGGTGCACCACTCTCCAGCGTTGGTAAATCGAAGACCAGACACTGTAATCCCGTTTTACCGTAAAAATCCACGTGTCGAAAAAACGAAGGGTAAAAAACTTACGAGACCCGATTGAGATTCGGGTTGTCCATTTTGGGCATTAATCTATCCGTTGAAGGCTGAAAGCTGTCAAAGCCGTCGAACTCATCAAGGCCTTCATTTTGACAGGTAATGGCTCTTGTAACTCTAAACGAGCCAGAAGTTATGGCCGTTCGAATAATCGATATCTACAGGGTGCAACATCCACGGTGCAAGGTGCAACATCCGTCCGAAATGGCGAAACAGTGTCGTACGACCTTTAGAAATTCGTGCATGGATTTGAAGCGGAACAGTACCATGGTGCACCACTCTCCAGCGATGGGAAGTCGAAGACGGGCCACGGTAATCCCGTTTTACCGTAAAAATCCACGTGTCGAAAAAACGAAGGGTAAAAAACTTACGAGACCTGATTGAGATTCGGGTTGCCTTTTTGGGAATTAATCTATCCGTTGATGGCTGAAAGCGGTCAAAGCCGTAGAACTCATCGAGGCATTCGTTTTGACAGGTTATGGCTCCCGTAACTCTGAACGAGCCAGAAGTTATGGCCGTCCGAATAATCGATACCCACAGGGTGCAACATCCACGGTGCAAGGTGCAACATCCGTCCGATATGGCGAAATAGTGTCGTACGACCTTTAGAAATGCGTGCGTGGATTTGAAACGGAACAGTACCATGGTGCACCACTCTCCAACGATGGTAAATCGAAGCCAGCCACCGTAATCCCGTTTTACCGTAAAAATCCACTTGTCAAAAAAACGAAGGGTAAAAAACTAACGAGACCCGATTGAGTTTCGGGTTGTCCTTTTTGGGCATTAATCTTTCCTTTGACGGCTGAAAGTGGTCAAAGACGTAGAACTCATCGAGCCTTCGTTTTGACAGGTAATGGCTCCCGTAACTCTAAACGAGCCAGAAGTTATGGCCGTCCGAATAATCGATATCCACAGGGTGCAACATCCACGGTGCAAGGTGCAACATCCGTCCAAAATGGCGAAACAGTGCCGTACGACCTTTAGAAATGCGTGCATGGATTTGAAACGGACCATGGTGCACCACTCTCTGGTGATGGTAAATCGAAGACCAGCCACCGTAATCCCGTTTTACCGTAAAAATCCACGTGTCGAAAAAACGAAGGGTAAAAAACTTACGAGACCCGATTGAGATTCGGGTTGTCCTTTTTGGGCATTAATCTATCCGTTGACGGCTGAAAGCTGCTAAACCGTAGAACTCATCGAGGCCTTCGTTTTGACAGGTTATGGCTCCCGTAACTCTAAACGAGCCAGTAGTTATGCCTGTCCGAATAATCGATATCCACAGGGTGCAACATCCACGGTGCAAGGTGCAACATCCGTCCGTTATGGCGAAACAGTGTCGTACGACCTTTAGAAATGCGTGCATGGATTTGAAACGGAACAGTACCATGGTGCACCACTCTCCAGCGATGGTAAATCAAAGACGGGCCACGGTAATCCCGTTTTACCGTAAAAATCCACGTGTCGAAAAAACGAAGGGTAAAAAACTTACGAGACCCGATTGAGATTCGGGTTGTCCTTTTTGGGCATTAATCTATCCGTTGACGGCTGAAAGCTATCATACCATAGAAATCATCAAGGCCTTCGTTTTAACAGTTTATGGCTCCCGTAACTCTAAACGAGCCAGAAGTTATGGCCGTCCGAATAATCGATATCTACAGGGTGCAACATCCACGGTGCAAGGTGCAACATCCGTCCGAAATTGCAAAACAGTGCCGTACGACCTTTAGAAATTCGTGCATGGATTTGAAACGGAAAAGTTCTATGGTGCACCACTCTCCAGCGATGGTAAATCGAAGACGGGCCACCGTAATCCCGTTTTACCGTAAAAATCCACGTGTCGAAAAAACGAAGGGTAAAAAACTTACGAGACCCGATTGAGATTCGGGTTGTCCTTTTTGGGCATTATTCTATCCGTTGACGGCTGAAAGCTGTCGAAGCCGTAGAACTTATCGAGGCCTTCGTTTTGACAGGTTATGGTTTCCGTAGCTCTAAACGAGCCAGAAGTTATGGCCGTCCGAATAATCGATATCTACAGGGTGCAACATCCGTCCGAAATTGCGAAACAGTGCCGTACGACCTTTAGAAATTCGTGCATGAATTTGAAACGGAACAGTACCATGGTGCACCACTCTCCAGCGTTGGTAAATCGAAGACCAGCCAACGTAATCCCGTTTTACCGTAAAAATCCACGTGTCGAAAAACCGAAGAGTAAAAAACTTATGAGACGCGATTGAGATTCGGGTTGTCCTTTTTGGGCATTAATCTATCTGTTGAAGTCTGAAAGCTGTCAAAGCCGTAGAACTCATCGAGGCCTTCGTTTTGACATGTTATGGTTCCCGTAACTCTAAACGAGCCAGAAGTTATGGCCGTCCGAATAATCGATATCTACAGGGTGCAACATCCACGGTGCAAGGTGCAACATCCGTCCGAAATGGAGAAACAGTGCCGTACGACCTTTAGAAATTCGTGCATGGATTTGAAACGGAACAGTACCATGGTGCACCACTCTCCAGCGATGGGTAGTCGAAGACGGGCCACGGTAATCCCGTTTTACCGTAAAAATCCACGTGTCGAAAAAACGAAGGGTAAAAAACTTACGAGACCTGATTGAGATTCGGGTTGTCCTTTTTGGGAATTAATCTATCCGTTGACGGCTTAAAGCGGTCAAAGCCGTAGAACTCATCGAGGCCTTCGTTTTGACAGGTTATGGCTCCTGTAACTCTAAACGAGCCAGAAGTTATGGCCGTCCAAATAATCGATATCTACAGGGTGCAACATCCACGGTGCAAGGTGCAACATCCGTCCGAAATGGCGAAACAGTGCCGTACGACCTTTAGAAATTCGTGCATGGATTTAAAACGGAACAGTACCATGGTTTACCACTCTCCAGCGACGGAAAGTCGAAGACGGGCCACGGTAATCCCGTTTTACCGTAAAAATCCACGTGTCGAAAAAACGAAGGGTAAAAAACTTACGAGACCCGATTGAGATTCGGGTTGTCCTTTTTGGGCATTAACCTATCTGTTGACGGCTGAAAGCCGTCAAAGCCGTAGAACTCATCGAGGCCTTCGTTTTGACATGTTATGGTTCCCGTACCTATAAATGAGCCAGAAGTTATGGCCGTCCGAATAATCGATATCTACAGGGTGCAACATCCACGGTGCAAGGTGCAACATCCGTCCGAAATGGCGAAACAGTGCCATACGACCTTTAGAAATTCGTGCATGGATTTGAAACGGAACAGTACCATGGTGCACCACTCTCCAGCGATGGGAAGTCGAAGACGGGCCACGGTAATCCCGTTTTACCGTAAAAATCCACGTGTCAAAAAAACGAAGGGTAAAAAACTTACGAGACCCGATTGAGATTCGGGTTGTCCTTTTTGGGAATTAATCTATCCGTTGACGGCTGAAAGCTGTCAAAGCCGTAGAACTCATCGAGGCCTTCGTTTTGACAGGTTATGGCTCTCGTAACTCTAAACGAGCCAGAAGTTATGGCCGTCCGAATAATCGATATCTACAGGGTGCAACATCCACGGTGCAAGGTGCAACATCCGTCCGAAATGGAGAAACAGTGCCGTACGACCTATAGAAATTCGTGCATGGATTTGAAATGGAACAGCACCATGGTGTACCACTCTCCAGCGATGGTAAATCGAAGTCCAGCCACCGTAATCCCGTTTTACCGTAAAAATCCACTTGTCGAAAAACGAAGGGTAAAAAACATACGAGACCCGATTGAGATTCGGGCTGTCCTTTTTGGGCATTAATCTTTCCTTTGACTGCTGAAAGCGGTCAAAGCCGTAGAACTCATCGAGGCCTTCGTTTTGACAGGTTATGGCTCCCGTAACTCTAAACGAGCCAGAAGTTATGGCCGTCCGAATAATCGATATCTACAGGGTGCAACATCCACGTGCAAGGTGCAACATCCGTCCGAAATGGCGAAACAGTGCCGTACGACCTTTAGAAATTCATGCATGGATTTGAAACGGACCATGGTGCACCACTCTCCAGTGATGGTAAATCGAAGACCAGCCAACGTAATCCCGTTTTACCGTAAAAATCCACGTGTCGAAAAAACGAAGGGTAAAAAACTTACGAGACCCGATTGAGATTCGGGTTGTCCTTTTGGGCATTAATCTATCCGTTAATGGCTGAAAGCTGCTAAGCCGTAGAACTCATCGAGGCCTTCGTTTTGACAGGATATGGCTCCCGTAACTCTAAACGAGCCAGAAGTTATGGCCGTCCGAATAATCGATATCCACAGGGTGCAACATCCACGGTGCAAGGTGCAACATCCGTCCAAAATGGCGAAACAGTGCCGTACGACCTTTAGAAATTCGTGCATGGATTTGAAACGGAACAGTACCCTGGTGCACCACTCTCCAGCGATGGGAAGTCGAAGACGGGCCACGGTAATCCCGTTTTGCCGTAAAAATCCACGTGTCGAAAAAACGAAGGGTAAAAAACTTGCGAGACCCGATTGAAATTCGGGTTGTCCTTTTTGGGCATTAATCTATCCGTTGACGGCTGAAAGCTGTCAAAACTGTAGAACTCATCGAGGCCTTCGTTTTGACAGGTTATGGCTCCCGTAACTCTAAACGAGCCAGAAGTTATGGCCGTCCGAATAATCGATATCTACAAGGTGCAACATCCACGGTGCAAGGTGCAACATCCGTCCGAAATGGCGAAACAGTGCCGTACGACCTTTAGAAATTCGTGCATGGATTTGAAATGGAACAGTACCATGGTGCACCACTCTCCAGGGATGGGAAGTCGAAGACGGGCCACGGTAATCCCGTTTTACCGTAAAAATCCACGTGTCAAAAAAACGAAGGGTAAAAAACTTACGAGACCCGATTGAGATTCGGGTTGTCCTTTTTGGGAATTAATCTATCCGTTGACGGCTGAAAGCCATCAAAGCCGTAGAACTCATCGAGGCCTTCATTTTGGCAGGTTATGGCTCTCATAACTCTAAACGAGCCAGAAGTTATGGCCGTCCGAATAATCGATATCTATAGGGTGCAACATCCACGGTGCAAGGTGCAACATCCGTCCGAAATGGCGAAACAGTGCCGTACGACCTTTAGAAATTCGTGCATGGATTTGAAACGGAACTGTACCATGGTGCACCACTCTCCAGCGTTGGTAAGTCGAAGACCGGCCAACGTAATCCCGTTTTACCGTAAAAATCCACGTGTCAAAAAAACGAAGGGTAAAAAACTTACGAGACGCGATTGAGATTCGGGTTGTCCTTTTTGGGAATTAATCTATCCGTTGACGGATGAAAGCGGTCAAAGCCGTAGAACTCATCGAGGCCTTCGTTTTGACATGTTATGGCTCCCGTAACTCTAAACGAGCCAGAAGTTATGGCCGTCCGAATAATCGATATCTACAGGGTGCAACATCCACGGTGCAAGGTGCAACATCCGTCCGAAATGGCGAAACAGTGCCGTACGACCATTAGAAATTCGTGCATGGATTTAAAACGGAACAGTACCATGGTTTACCACTCTCCAGCGATGGAAAGTCGAAGACGGGCCACGGTAATCCCGTTTTACCGTAAAAATCCACGTGTCGAAAAAACGAAGGGTAAAAAACTTACGAGACCTGATTGAGATTCGGGTTGTCCTTTTTGGGCACTAACCTATCCGTTGACGGCTGAAAGCTGTCAAAGCCGTAGAACTCATCGAGGTCTTCGTTTTGACATGTTATGGTTCCTGTAACTCTAAACGAGCCAGAAGTTATGGCCGTCCGAATAATCGATATCTACAGGGTGCAACATCCACGGTGCAAGGTGCAACATCCGTCCGAAATGGCGAAACAGTGCCGTACGACCTTTAGAAATTCATGCATGGATTTAAAACGGAACAGTACCATGGTTTACCACTCTCCAGCGATGGAAAGTCGAAGACGGGCCACGGTAATCCCGTTTTACCGTAAAAATCCACGTGTCGAAAAAACGAAGGGTAAAAAACTTACGAGACCCGATTGAGATTCGGGTTGTCCTTTTTGGGCATTAACCTATCTGTTGACGGCTGAAAGCCGTCAAAGCCGTAAAACTCATCGAGGCCTTCGTTTTGACATGTTATGGTTCCCGTAACTATAAATGAGCCAGAAGTTATGGCCGTCCGAATAATCGATATCTACAGGGTGCAACATCCACGGTGCAAGGTGCAACATCCGTCCGAAATGGCGAAACAGTGCCGTACGTCCTTTAGAAATTCGTGCATGGATTTGAAACGGAGCAGTACCATGGTGCACCACTCTCAAGCGATGGGAAGTCGAAGACGGGCCACGGTAATCCCGTTTTACCGTAAAAATCCACGTGTCAAAAAAACGAAGGGTAAAAAACTTACGAGATCCGATTGAGATTCGGGTTGTCCTTTTTGGGAATTAATCTATCCGTTGACGGCTGAAAGCCGTCAAAGCCGTAGAACTCATCGAGGCCTTCGTTTTGACAGGTTATGGCTCTCGTAACTCTAAACGAGCCAAAAGTTATGGCCGTCCGAATAATCGATATCTACAGGGTGCAACATCCACGGTGCAAGGTGCAACATCCGTCCGAAAAGGCGAAACAGTGCCGTACGACCTTTAGAAATTCGTGCATGGATTTGAAACGGAACAGCACCATGGTGTACCACTCTCCAGCGATGGTAAATCGAAGTCCAGCCACCGTAATCCCGTTTTACCGTAAAAATCCACTAGTCGAAAAACGAAGGGTAAAAAACTTACGAGACCCGATTGAGATTCGGGTTGTCCTTTTTGGGCATTATTCTTTCCTTTGACGGCTGAAAGCGGTCAAAGCCGTAGAACTCATCGAGGCCTTCGTTTTGACAGGTTATGGCTCCCGTAACTCTAAACGAGCCAGAAGTTATGGCCGTCCGAATAATCGATATCTACAGGATGCAACATCCACGTGCAAGGTGCAACATCCGTCCGAAATGGCGAAACAGTGCCGTACGACCTTTGGAAATTCATGCATGGATTTGAAACGGACCATGGTGCACCACTCTCCGGTGATGGTAAATCGAAGACCAGCCACCGTAATCCCGTTTTACCGTAAAAATCCACGTGTCGAAAAAACGAAGGGTAAAAAACTTACGTGACCCGATTGAGATTCGGGTTGTCCTTTTGGGCATTAATCTATCCGTTAACGGCTGAAAGTTGTCAAAGCCGTAGAACTCATCGAGGCCTTCGTTTTGATAGGATATGGCTCCCGTAACTCTAAACGAGCCAGAAGTTATGGCCGTCCGAATAATCGATATCTACAGGGTGCAACATCCACGGTGCAAGGTGCAACATCCGTCCAAAATGGCGAAACAGTGCCGTACGACCTTTAGAAATTCGTGCATGGACTTGAAACGGAACAGTACCCTGGTGCACCACTCTCCAGCGATGGGAAGTCGAAGACGGGCCACGGTAATCCCGTTTTGCCGTAAAAATCCACGTGTCGAAAAAACGAAGGGTAAAAAACTTACGAGACCCGATTGAGATTCGGGTTGTCCTTTTTGGGCATTAATCTTTCCTTTGACAGCTGAAAGCGGTCAAAGCCGTAGAACTCATCGAGGCCTTCATTTTGACAGGTTATGGCTCCCGTAACTCTAAACGAGCCAGAAGTTATGGCCGTCCGAATAATCGATATCTACAGGGTGCAACATCCACGTGCAAGGTGCAACATCCGTCCGAAATGGCTAAACAGTGCCGTACGACCTTTAGAAATTCATGCATGGATTTGAAACGGACCATGGTGCACCACTCTCCGGTGATCGTAAATCGAAGACCAGCCACCGTAATCCCGTTTTACCGTAAAAATCCACGTGTCGATAAAACGAAGGGTAAAAAACTTACGAGACCCGATTGAGATTCGGGTTGTCCTTTTGGGCATTAATCTATCCGTTAACGGCTGAAAGTTGTCAAAGCCGTAGAACTCATCGAGGCCTTCGTTTTGATAGGATATGGCTCCCGTAACTCTAAACGAGCCAGAAGTTATGGCCGTCCGAATAATCGATATCTACAGGGTGCAACATCCACGGTGCAAGGTGCAACATCCGTCCAAAATGGCGAAACAGTGCCGTACGACCTTTAGAAATTCGTGCATGGATTTGAAACGGAACTGTACCCTGGTGCACCACTCTCCAGCGATGGTAAGTCGAAGACGGGCCACGGTAATCCCGTTTTGCCGTAAAAATCCACGTGTCGAAAAAACGAAGGGTAAAAAACTTGCGAGACCCGATTGAGATTCGGGTTGTCCTTTTTGGGCATTAATCTATCCGTTGACGGCTGAAAGCTGTCAAAACCGTAGAACTCATCGATGCCTTCGTTTTGACAGGTTATGGTTCCCATAAATCTAAACGAGCCAGAAGTTATGGCCGTCCGAATAATCGATATCTACAGGGTGCAACATCCACGGTGCAAGGTGCAACATCCGTCCGAAATGGCGAAACAGTGCCGTACGACCTTTAGAAATTCGTGCATGGATTTGAAACGGAACAGTACCATGGTGCACCACTCTCCAGCGATGGGAAGTCGAAGACGGGCCACGGTAATCCCGTTTTACCGTAAAAATCCACGTGTCAAAAAAACGAAGGGTAAAAAACTTACGAGACCCGATTGAGATTCGGGTTGTCCTTTTTGGGAATTAATCTATCCGTTGACGGCTGAAAGCCATCAAATCCGTAGAACTCATCGAGGCCTTCGTTTTGACAGGTTATGGCTCTCGTAACTCTAAACGAGCCAGAAGTTATTGCCGTCCGAATAATCGATATCTATAGGGTGCAACATCCACGGTGCAAGGTGCAACATCCGTCCGAAATGGCGAAACAGTGCCGTACGACCTTTAGAAATTCGTGCATGGATTTGAAACGGAACAGTACCATGGTGCACCACTCTCCAGCGATGGGATGTCGAAGACGGGCCACGGTAATCCCGTTTTACCGTAAAAATCCACGTGTCGAAGAAACGAAGGGTAAAAAACTTACGAGACCTGATTGAGATTCGGGTTGTCCTTTTTGGGAATTAATCTATCCGTTGACGGATGAAAGCGGTCAAAGCCGTAGAACTCATCGAGGCCTTCGTTTTGATAGGTTATGGCTCCCGTAACTCTAAATGAGCCAGATGTTATGGCCGTCCGAATAATCGATATCTACAGGGTGCAACATCCACGGTGCAAGGTGCAACATCCGTCCGAAATGGCGAAACAGTGCCGTACGACCTTTAGAAATTCGTGCATGGATTTAAAACGGAACAGTACCATGGTTTACCACTCTCCAGCGATGGAAAGTCGAAGACGGGCCACGGTAATCCCGTTTTACCGTAAAAATCCACGTGTCGAAAAAACGAAGGGTAAAAAACTTACGAGACCCGATTGAGATTCGGGTTGTCCTTTTTGGGCATTAACCTATCCGTTGACGGCTGAAAGCTGTCAAAGCCGTAGAACTCATCGAGGCCTTCGTTTTGACATGTTATGGTTCCCGTAACTCTAAACGAGCCAGAAGTTATGGCCGTCCGATTAATCGATATCTACAGGGTGCAACATCCACGGTGCAAGGTGCAACATCCGTCCGAAATGGCGAAACAGTGTCGTACGACCTTTAGAAATTCGTGCATGGATTTGAAACGGAACAGTACCATGGTGCACCACTCTCCAGCGATGGGAAGTCGAAGACGGGCCACGGTAATCCCGTTTTACCGTAAAAATCCACGTGTCAAAAAAACGAAGGGTAAAAAACTTACGAGACCCGATTGAGATTCGGGTTGTCCTTTTTGGGAATTAATCTATCCGTTGACGGCTGAAACTTTCAAAGCCATAGAACTCATCGAGGCCTTCGTTTTGACAGGTTATGGCTCCCGTAACTCTAAACGAGCCAGAAGTTATGGCCGTCCGAATAATCGATATCTACAGGGTGCAACATCCACGGTGCAAGGTGCAACATCCGTCCGAAATGGCGAAACAGTGCCGTACGACCTTTAGAAATTCGTTCATGGATTTGAAACGGAACAGCACCATGGTGTACCACTCTCCAGCGATGGTAAATCGAAGTCCATCCACCGTAATCCCGTTTTACCGTAAAAATCCACTTGTCGAAAAAATGAAGGGTAAAAAACTTACGAGACACGATTGAGATTCGGGTTGTCCTTTTTGGGCATTAATCTTTCCTTTGACGGATGAAAGTGGTCAAAGCCGTAGAACTCATCGAAGCCTTCGTTTTGACAAGTTATGGCTCCCGTAACTCTAAACGAGCCAGAAGTTATGGTCGTCCGAATAATCGATATCTACAGGGTGCAACATCCACGTGAAAGGTGCAACATCCGTCCGAAATGGCGAAACAGTGCCGTACGACCTTTAGAAATTCATGCATGGATTTGAAACGGACCTTGGTGCACCACTCTCCGGTTATGGTAAAACGAAGACCAGCCACCGTAATCCCGTTTTACCGTAAAAATCCACGTGTCGAAAAAATGAAGGGTAAAAAACTTACGAGACCCGATTGAGATTCGGGTTGTCCTTTTGGGCATTAATCTATCCGTTAACGGCTGAAAGCTGTCAAAGCCGTAGAACTCATCGAGGCCTTCGTTTTGATAGGATATGGCTCCCGTAACTCTAAACGAGCCAGAAGTTATGGCCGTCTGAATAATCGATATCTACAGGGTGCAACATCCACGGTGCAAGGTGCAACATCCGTCCAAAATGGCGAAACAGTGCCGTACGACCTTTAAAAATTCATGCATGGATTTGAAACGGAACAGTACCCTGGTGCACCACTCTCCAGCGATGGGAAGTCGAAGACGGGCCACGGCAATCCCGTTTTGCCGTAAAAATCCACGTGTCGAAAAAACGAAGGGTAAAAAACTTACGAGACCCGATTGAGATTCGGGTTGTCCTTTTTGGGCATTAATCTATCCGTTGACGGTTGAAAGCTGCCAAACCCGTAGAACTCATCGATGCCTTCGTTTTGACAGGTTATGGCTCCCGTAACTCTAAACGAGCCAGAAGTTATGGCCGTCCGAATAATCGATATCCACAAGGTGCAACATCCACGGTGCATGGTGCAACATCCATCCGAAATGGCGAAACAATGCCGTACGACCTTTAGAAATACGTGCATGGATTTGAAACGAACAGTACCATGGTGCACCACTCTCCAGCAATGGTAAATCAAAGACGGGCCACGGTAATCCCGTTTTACCGCAAAAATCCACGTGTCGAAAAAACGATGGGTAAAAAACTTACGAGACCCGATTGAGATTCGGGTTGTCCTTTATGGGCATTAATCTATCCGCTGACGGCAGAAAGCTGTCAAAGCCGTAGAACTCATCAAGGCCTTCGTTTTGACAGGTTATGGCTCCCGTAACTCTAAACGAGCCAGAAGTTATGGCCGTCCGAATAATCGATATCTACAGGGTGCAACATCCACGGTGCAAGGTGCAACATCCGTCCGAAATGGCGAAATAGTGCCGTATGACCTTTAGAAATGCGTGCATGGATTTGAAACGGAACAGTACCATGGTGCACCACTCTCCAACGATGGAAAGTCGAAGACGGGCCACGGTAATCCCGTTTTACCGTAAAAATCCACGTATTGAAAAAACGAAGGGTAAAAAACTTACGAGACCCGATTGAGATTCGGGTTGTCCTTTTTGGGCATTAATCTATCCGTTGACGGCTGAATGCTATCAAAGCCGTAGAAATCATCGAGGCCTTCGTTTTGAGAGGTTATGGCTAACGTAACCCTAAACGAGCCAGAAGTTATGGCCGTCCGAATAATCGATATCTACAGGGTGCAACATCCACGGTGCAAGGTGCAACATCCGTCCGAAATGGCGAAACAGTGCAGTACGACCTTTAGAAATTCGTGCATGGATTTGAAACGGAACAGTACCATGGTGCACCACTGTCCAGCGATGGTAAATTGAAGACCAGCCACCGTAATCCCGTTTTACCGTAAAAATCCACGTGTCGAAAAAACGAAGGGTAAAAAACTTACGAGACCCGATTGAGATTCGGGTGGTCCTTTTTGGGCATTAATCTATCCGTTGACGGCTGAAAGCTGTCATAGCCGTAGAACTCATCGAGGCCTTCGTTTTGACATGTTATGGTTCCCGTAACTCTAAACGAGCCAGAAGTTATGGCCGTCCGAATAATCGATATCTACAGGGTGCAACATCCACGGTGCAAGGTGCAACATCCGTCCGAAATGGCGAAACAGTGCTGTACGACCTTTAGAAATTCGTGCATGGATATGAAACGGAATAGTACCATGGTGCACCACTCTCCAGCGATGGGAAGTCGAAGACGGGCCGCGGTAATCCCGTTTTACCGTAAAAATCCACGTGTCAAAAAAACGAAGGGTAAAAAACTTACGAGACCCGATTGAGATTCGGGTTGTCCTTTTTGGGAATTAATCTATCCGTTGACGGCTGAAAGCTGTCAAAGCCGTAGAACTCATCGAGGCCTTCGTTTTGACATGTTATGGCTCCCGTAACTCTAAACGAGCCAGAAGTTATGGCCGTCCGAATAATCGATATCTACAGGGTGCAACATCCACGGTGCAAGGTGCAACATCCGTCCGAAATGGCGAAACAGTGCCGTACGACCTTTAAAAATTTGTGCATGGATTTAAAACGGAATAGTACCATGGTGCACCCCTCTCCAGCGATGGCAAGTCGAAGACGGGGCACGGTAATCCCGTTTTACCGTAAAAATCAACGTGTCGAAAAAACGAAGGGTAAAAAACTTACGAGACCCGATTGAGATTCGGGTTGTCCTTTTTGGGCATTAATCTATCCGTTGGCGGCTGAAAGCTGTCAAAGCCGTAGAACTAATCGACGCCTTCGTTTTGACAGGTTATGGCTCCTGTAACTCTAAACGAGCCAGAAGTTATGGCCGTCCGAATAATCGGTATCCACAGGGTGCAACATCCACGGTGCAAGGTGCAACATCCGTCTGAAATGGCGAAACAGTGTCGTACGACCTTTAGAAATTCGTGCATGGATTTGAAACGGAACAGTACCATGGTGCACCACTCTCCAGCGATGGTAAATCAAAGACCAGCCACCGTAATCCCGTTTTACCGTAAAAATTCACGTGTCGAAAAAACGAAGGGTAAAAACTTACGAGACCCGATTGAGATTCGGGTTGTCCTTTTTGGGCATTAATCTATCCGTTGACGGATGAAAGCTGCTAAACCGTAGAACTCATCGAGGCCTTCGTTTTGACAGGTTATGGCTCCGGTAACTCTAAACGAGCCAGTAGTTATGGCCGTCCGAATAATCATATCCACAGGGTGCAACATCCACGGTGCAAGATGCAACATCCGTCCGATATGGCGAAACAGTGTCGTACGACCTTTAGAAATGCGTGCATGGATTTGAAACGGAATAGTACCATGGTGCACCACTCTCCAACGATGGTAAATCGAAGCCAGCCACCGTAATCCCGTTTTACCGTAAAAATCCACTTGTCGAATAAACGAAGGGTAAATAACTAACGAGACCCGATTGAAATTCGGGTTGTCCTTTTTGGGCATTAATCTATCCGTTGACGGCTGAAAGCTGTCATCGCCGTAGAAATCGTCGAGGCCTTCGTTTTAACAGGTTATGGCTCCCGTAACTCTAAACGAGCCAGAATTTATGGCCGTCCGAATAATCGATATCTACAGGGTGCAACATCCACGGTGCAAGGTGCAACATCCGTCCGAAATTGCGAAACAGTACCGAACGACCTTTAGAAATTCGTGCATGGATTTGAAACGGAAAAGTTCTATGGTGCACCACTCTCCAGCGATGGTAAATCGAAGACCAGCCACCGTAATCCCGTTTTACCGTAAAAATCCACGTGTCGAAAAAACGAAGGGTAAAAAACTTACGAGACCCGATTGAGACTCGGGTTGTCCTTTTTGGGCATTATTCTATCCGTTGACGGTTGAAAGCTGTCAAAGCCGTAGAACTCATCGAGGCCTTCGTTTTGACAGGTTATGGCTTCCGTAAATCTAAACGAGCCAGAAGTTATGGCCGTCCGAATAATCGATATCTACAGGGTGCAACATGCACGGTGCAAGGTGCAACATCCGTCCGAAATGGCGAAACAGTGCCGTACGACCTTTAGAAATTCGTGCATGGATTTGAAACAGAACAGTACCATGGTGCACCACTCTCCAGCGATGGTAAATCGAAGACCAGCCACCGTAATCCCGTTTTACCGTAAAAATCCACGTGTCGAAAAAACGAAGAGTAAAAAACTTATGAGACCCGATTGAGATTCGGGTTGTCCTTTTTGGGCATTAATCTATCCGTTGAAGGCTGAAAGCTGTCAAAGCCGTAGAACTCATCGAGGCCGTCGTTTTGACAGGTAATGGCTCTTGTAACTCTAAACGAGCCAGAAGTTATGGCCGTCCGAATAATCGATATCTACAAGGTGCAACTTCCAAGGTGCAAGGTGCAACATCTGTCCGAAATTGCGAAACAGTGCCGTACGACCTTTAGAAATTCGTGCATGGATTTGAAACGGAACATTACCATGGTGCACCACTCTCCAGCGATGGGAAGTCGAAGACGGGCCACGGTAATCCCGTTTTACCGTAAAAATCCACGTGTCGAAAAAACGAAGGGTAAAAAACTTACGAGACCCGATTGAGATTCGGGTTGGTTGTCCTTTTTGGGCATTAATCTATCCGTTGACGGCTGAAAGCGGTCAAAGCCGTAGAACTCATCGAGGCCTTCGTTTTGACAAGTTATGGCTCCCGTAACTCTAAACGAGCCAGAAGTTATGGTCGTCCGAATAATCGATATCTACAGGGTGCAACATCCACGGTGCAAGGTGCAACATCCGTCCGAAATGGCGAAACAGTGCCTTATGACTTTTAGAAATGCGTGCATGGATTTGAAACAGAACCGTACCATGGTGCACCACTCTCCAGCGATGGGAAGTCGAAGACGGGCCACGGTAATCCCGGTTTACCGTAAAAATCCACGTGTCGAAAAAACGAAGGGTAAAAAACTTACGAGACCCGATTGTGATTCGGGTTGTCCTTTTTGGGCATTAATCTATCCGTTGATGGCTGAAAGCTATCAAAGCCGTAGAACTCATCGAGGCCTTCGTTTTGACAGGTTATGGCTCCCGTAAATCTAAACGAGCCAGAAGTTATGGCCGTCCGAATAATCGATATCTACTGGGTGCAACATCCACGGTGCAAGTGCAACATCCGTCCGAAATGGCGAAACAGTGCCGTACGACCTTTAGAAATTCATGCATGGATTTGAAACGGAACAGTACCATGGTGCACCACTCTCCAACGATGGGAAGTCGAAGACGGGCCACGGTAATCCCGTTTTGCCATAAAAATCCACGTGTCGAAAAAACGAAGTGTAAAAAACTTACGAGACCCGATTGAGATTCGGGTTGGTTGTCCTTTTTGGGCATTAATCTATCCATTGACGGCTGAAAGCTGTCAAAGCCGTAGAACTCATCGAGGCCTTCGTTTTGATAGGTTATGGCTCCCGTAACTCTAAACGAGCCAGAAGTTATGGTCGTCCGAATAATCGATATCTACAGGGTGCAACATCCACGGTGCAAGGTGCAACATCCGTCCGAAATGGCAAAACAGTGTCGTACGACCTTTAGAAATTCATGCATGGATTTGAAACGGAACAGTACCATGGTGCACCACTCTCCAGTGATGGGAAGTCGAAGACGGGCCACGGTAATCCCGTTTTGCCATAAAAATCCACGTGTCGAAAAAACGAAGGGTAAAAAACTTACGAGACCCAATTGAGATTCGGGTTGTCCTTTTTGGGCTTTAATCTATCCGTTGACGGTTGAAAGCTGTCAAAGCCGTAGAACTCATCGAGGCCTTCGTTTTGACAGGTTACGGCTCCCGTAACTCTAAACGAGCCAGAAGTTATGGCCGTCCGAATAATCGATATCTACAGGGTGCAACATCCACGGTGCAAGGTGCAACATCCGTCCGAAATGGCGAAACAGTGCCGTACGACCTTTAGAAATTCTTGCATGGATTTGAAACGGAACAGTAACATGGTGCACCACTCTCCAACGATGGGAAGTCGAAGACGGGCCACGGTAATCCCGTTTTACCGTAAAAATCCACGTGTCGAAAAAACGAAGGGTAAAAAACTTACGAGACCCGATTGAGATTCGGGTCGTCCTTTTTGGGCATTAATTTATCTGTTGACGGTTGAAAGCGGTCAAAGCCGTAGAACTCATCGAGGCCTTCGTTTTGACAGGTTATGGCTCCCGTAACTCTAAACGAGCCAGAAGTTATGGCCGTCCGAATAATCGATATCTACAGGGTGCAACATCCACGGTGCAAGGTGCAACATCCGTCTGAAATGGCGAAACAGTGCCTTATGACTTTTAGAAATGCGTGCATGGATTTGAAATGGAACAGTACCATGATGCACCACTGTCCAGCAATGGGAAGTCGAAGACGGGCCACGGTAATCCCGTTTTACCGTAAAAATCCACGTGTCGAAAAAACGAAGGGTAAAAAATTTACGAGACCCGATTGTGATTCGGGTTGTCCTTTTTGGGCATTAATCTATCCGTTGACGACTGAAAGCTGTCAAAGCCGAAGAACTCATCGAGGCCTTCGTTTTGACAGGTTATGGCTCCCGTAACTCTAAACGAGCCAGAAGTTATGGTCGTCCGAATAATCGATATCTACAGGGTGCAACATCCACGGTGCAAGGTGCAACATCCGTCCGAAATGGCGAAACAATGCCGTACGACCTTTAGAAATTCATGCATGGATTTGAAACGGAACAGTACCATGGTGCACCACTCTCCAGTGATGGGAAGTCGAAGACGGGCCACGGTAATCCCGTTTTGCCATAAAAATCCACGTGTCGAAAAAACGAAGTGTAAAAAACTTACGAGACCCGATTGAGATTCGGGTTGTCCTTTTTGGGCTTTAATCTATCCGTTGACGGTTGAAAGCTGTCAAAGCCGTAGAACTCATCGAGGCCTTCGTTTTGTCAGGTTATGGCTCCCGTAACTCTAAACGAGCCAGAAGTTATGGCCGTCCGAATAATCGATATCTACATGGTGCAACATCCACGGTGCAAGGTGCAACATCCGTCCGAAATGGCGAAACAGTGCCGTACGACCTTTAGAAATTCGTGCATGGATTTGAAACGGAACAGTAACATGGTGCCCCACTCTCCAGTGATGGGAAGTCGAAGACGGGCCACGGTAATCCCGTTTTACCGTAAAAATCCACGTGTCGAAAAAACGAAGGGTAAAAAACTTACGAGACCCGATTGAGATTCGGGTTGTCCTTTGTGGGCATTAATCTATCCGTTGACGGTTGAAAGCGGTCAAAGCCGTAGAACTCATTGAGGCCTTCGTTTTGACAGGTTAGGGCTCCCGTAACTCTAAACGAGCCAGAAGTTATGACCGTCCGAATAATCGATATCTACAGGGTGCAACATCCACGGTGCAAGGTGCAACATCCGTCTGAAATGGCGAAACAGTGCCTTATGACTTTTAGAAATGCGTGCACGGATTTGAAATGGAAAAGTACCATGATGCACCACTCTCCAGCGATGGGAAGTCGAAGACGGGCCACGGTAATCCCGTTTTACCGTAAAAATCCACGTGTCGAAAAAACGAAGGGTAAAAAATTTACGAGACCCGATTGTGATTCGGGTTGTCCTTTTTGGGCATTAATCTATCCGTTGACGGCTGAAAGCTATCAAAGCCGTAGAACTCATCGAGGCCTTCGTTTTGACAGGTTATGGCTCCTGTAACTCTAAACGAGCCAAAAGTTATGGCCGTCCGAATAATCGATATCTACAGGGTGCTACATCCATGGTGCAAGTGCAACATCCGTCCGAAATGGCAAAACAGTGCCGTACGACTTTTATAAATGCATGCATGGATTTGAAACGGAACAGTACCATGATGCACCACTCTTCAGCGATGGGAAGTCGAAGACGGGTCACGGTAATCCCGTTTAACCGTAAAAATCCACGTGTCGAAAAAACGAAGGGTAACAAACTTACGAGACCCGATAGAGATTCGGGTTGTCCTTTTTGGGCATTAATCTATCCGTTGACGGATGAAAGCTGTCAAAGCCGTAGAACTCATCGAGGCCTTCGTTTTGACAGGTTATGGCTCCCGTAACTCTAAACGAGCCAGAAGTTATGGCCGTCCGAATAATCGATATCTACAGGGTGCAACATCCACGTTGCAAGGTGCAACATCCGTCCGAAATGGCGAAACAGTGCCGTACGACCTTTAGAAATTCGTGCATGGATTTGAAACGGAGCAGTACCATGGTGCACCACTCTCCAGCGATGGTAAATACAAGACCAGCCACCGTAATCCCGTTTTACTGTAAAAATCCACGTGTCGAAAAAACGAAGGGTAAAAAACTTACGAGACCCGATTGAGATATGGGTTGTCCTTTTTGGGCATTAATCTATCCGTTGACGGCTGAAAGCTGTCAAAGCCGAAGAACTCATCGAGGCCTTCGTTTTGACAGGTTATGGCTCCCGTAACTCTAAATGAGCCAGAAGTTATGGCCGTCCGAATAATCGATATCTACAGGGTGCAACATCCACGGTGCAAGGTGCAACATCCGTCCGAAATGGCAAAACAGTGCCGTACGACCTTTAGAAATTCGTGCATGGATTTGAAACGGAACAGTACCATGGTGCACCACTCTCCAGTGATGGGAAGTCGAAGACGGGCCACGGTAATCCCGTTTTGCCATAAAAATCCACGTGTCGAAAAAACGAAGGGTAAAAAACTTACGAGACCCAATTGAGATTCGGGTTGTCCTTTTTGGGCTTTAATCTATCCGTTGACGGTTGAAAGCTGTCAAAGCCGTAGAACTAATCGAGGCCTTCGTTTTGACAGGTTATGGCTCCCGTAACTCTAAACGAGCCAGAAGTTATGGCCGTCCGAATAATCGATATCTACAGGGTGCAACATCCACGGTGCAAGGTGCAACATCCGTCCGAAATGGCGAAACAGTGCCTTATGACTTTTAGAAATGCGTGCATGGATTTGAAATGGAACAGCACCATGATGCACCACTGTCCAACGATGGGAAGTCGAAGACGGGCCACGGTAATCCCGTTTTACCGTAAAAATCCACGTGTCGAAAAAACGAAGGGTAAAAAATTTACGAGACCCGATTGTGATTCGGGTTGTCCTTTTTGGGCATTAATCTATCCGTTGACGACTGAAAGCTGTCAAAGCCGAAGAACTCATCGAGGCCTTCGTTTTGACAGGTTATGGCTCCCGTAACTCTAAACGAGCCAGAAGTTATGGTCGTCCGAATAATCGATATCTACAGGGTGCAACATCCACGGTGCAAGGTGCAACATCCGCCCGAAATGGAGAAACAGTTCCGTACGACCTTTAGAAATTCATGCATGGATTTGAAACGGAACAGTACCATGGTGCACCACTCTCCAGTGATAGGAAGTCGAAGACGGGCCACGGTAATCCCGTTTTGCCATAAAAATCCACGTGTCGAAAAAACGAAGTGTAAAAAACTTACGAGACCCGATTGAGATTCGGGTTGTCCTTTTTGGGCTTTAATCTATCCATTGACGGTTGAAAGCTGTCAAAGCCGTAGAACTCATCGAGGCCTTCGTTTTGTCAGGTTATGGCTCCCGTAACTCTAAACGAGCCAGAAGTTATGGCCGTCCGAATAATCGATATCTACATGGTGCAACATCCACGGTGCAAGGTGCAACATCCGTCCGAAATGGCGAAACAGTGCCGTACGACCTTTAGAAATTCGTGCATGGATTTGAAACGGAACAGTAACATGGTGCCCCACTCTCCAGTGATGGGAAGTCGAAGACGGGCCACGGTAATCCCGTTTTACCGTAAAAATCCACGTGTCGAAAAAACGAAGGGTAAAAAACTTACGAGACCCGATTGAGATTCGGGTTGTCCTTTGTGGGCATTAATCTATCCGTTGACGGTTGAAAGCGGTCAAAGCCGTAGAACTCATTGAGGCCTTCGTTTTGACAGGTTAGGGCTCCCGTAACTCTAAACGAGCCAGAAGTTATGACCGTCCGAATAATCGATATCTACAGGGTGCAACATCCACGGTGCAAGGTGCAACATCCGTCTGAAATGGCGAAACAGTGCCTTATGACTTTTAGAAATGCGAGCATGGATTTGAAATGGAACGGTACCATGATGCACGGGAAGTCGAAGACGGGCCACGGTAATCCCGTTTTACCGTAAAAATCCACGTGTCGAAAAAACGAAGGGTAAAAAATTTATGAGACCCGATTGTGATTCGGGTTGTCCTTTTTGGGCATTAATCTATCCGTTGACGGCTGAAAGCTATCAAAGCCGTAGAACTCATCGAGGCCTTCGTTTTGACAGGTTATGGCTCCCATAACTCTAAACGAGCCAAAAGTTATGGCCGTCCGAATAATCGATATCTACAGGGTGCTACATCCATGGTGCAAGTGCAACATCCGTCCGAAATGGCAAAACAGTGCCGTACGACTTTTATAAATGCATGCATGGATTTGAAACGGAACAGTACCATGGTGCACCACTCTTCAGCGATGGGAAGTCGAAGATGGGCCACGGTAATCCCGTTTTACCGTAAAAATCCACGTGTCGAAAAAACGAAGGGTAACAAACTTACGAGACCCGATAGAGATTCGGGTTGTCCTTTTTGGGCATTAATCTATCCGTTGACGGCTGTAAGCTGTCAAAGCCGTAGAACTCATCGAGGCCTTCGTTTTGACAGGTTATGGCTCACGTAACTCTAAACGAGCCAGAAGTTATGGCCGTCCGAATAATCGATATCTACAGGGTGCAACATCCACGTTGCAAGGTGCAACATCCGTCCGAAATGGCGAAACAGCGCCGTACGACCTTTAGAAATTCGTGCATGGATTTGAAACAGAGCAGTACCATGGTGCACCACTCTCCAGCGATGGTAAATACAAGACCAGCCACCGTAATCCCGTTTTACCGTAAAAATCCACGTGTCGAAAAAACGAAGGGTAAAAAACTTACGAGACCCGATTGAGATATGAGTTGTCCTTTTTGGGCATTAATCTATCCGTTGATGGCTGAAAGCTGTCAAAGCCGAAGAACTCATCGAGGCCTTCGTTTTGACAGGTTATGGCTCCCGTAACTCTAAAGGAGGCAGAAGTTATGGCCGTCCGAATAATCGATATCTACAGGGTGCAACATCCACGGTGCAAGGTGCAACATCCGTCTGAAATAGCGAAACAGTGCCGTACGACCTTTAGAAATTCGTGCATGGATTTGAATCGGAACAGTACCATGGTGCACCACTCTCCAGCGTTGGGAAGTCAAAGACGGGCCACGGTAATCCCGTTTTACCGTAAAAATCCACGTGTCGGAAAAACGAAGAGTAAAAAACTTACGAGACCCGATTGAGATTCGGGTTGTCCTTTTTGGGCATTAATCTATCTGTTGACGGCTGAAAGCTGTCAAAGCCGTAGAACTCATCGAGGCCTTCGTTCTGATAGGTTATGGATCCCGTAACTCTAAACGAGCCAGAAGTTATGGACGTCCGAATAATCGATATCTACAGGGTGCAACATCCACGGTGCAAGGTGCAACATCCGTCCGAAATGGCAAACCATGTCGTACGACCATTAGAAATTCGTGCATGGATTTGAAACGGTACAGTACCATGGTGCACCACTCTCCAGCGATGGTAAATCGAAGACCAGCCACCGTAATCCCGTGTTACCGTAAAAATCCACGTGTAGAAAAAACGAAGGGTAAAAAACTTACGAGACCCGATTGAGATTCGGGTTCTCCTTTTTGGGCATTAATCTATCCGTTGACGGCTGAAAGTTGTCAAAGCCGTAGAACTCATCGAGGCCTTCGTTTTGACAGGTTATGGCTCCCGTAACTCTAAACGAGCCAGAAGTTATGGCCGTCCGAATAATCGATATCTACAGGGTGCAACATCCGTCCGAAATGGCGAAACAGTGCCGTACGACCTTTAAAATTTGTACATGGATTTGAAACGGAACAGTACCATGGTGCACCACTCTCCAGCGATGGGTAGTCGAAGACGGGCTACGGTAATCCCGTTTTACCGTAAAAATCCACGTGTCGAAAAGACGAAGGGTAAAAAACTTACGAGACCCGATTGAGATTCGGGTTGTCCTTTTTGGGCATTAATCTATCCGTTGACGGTTGAAAGCTGTCAAAGCCGTAGAACTCATCGAGGCCTTCATTTTGACAGGTTATGGTTCTCGTAACTCTAAACGAGCCAGAAGTTATGGCCGTCCGAATAATCGATATCTAAAGGGTGCAACATCCACGGTGCAAGTGCAACATCCGTCCGAAATGGCGAAACAGTGTCGTACGACTTTTATAAATGCATGCATGGATTTGAAACGGAACAGTACCATGGTGCACCACTCTTCAGCGATGCGAAGTCGAAGACGGGCCACGGTAATCCCGTTTTACCGTAAAAATCCACGTGCCGAAAAAACGAAGGGTAAAAAACTTACGAGACCCGATTGAGATTCGGGTTGTCCTTTTTGGGAATTAATCTATCCGTTGACGGTTGAAAGCTGTCAAAGCCGTAGAACTCATCGAGGCCTTCGTTTTGACAGGTTATGGATCCCGTAACTCTAAACGACCCAGAAGTTATGGCCGTCCGAATAATCGATATCTACAGGGTGCAACATCCACGGTGCAAGGTGCAACATCCGTCCGAAATGGCAAAACAGTGCCGTACGACCTTTAGAAATTCGTGCATGGATTTGAAACGGAACAGTACCATGGTGCACCACTCTCCAGCGATGGTAAATCGAAGACCAGCCACCGTAATCCCGTGTAACCGTAAAAATCCACGTGTCGAAAAAACGAAGGGTAAAAAACTTACGAGACCCGATTGAGATTCGGGTTGTCCTTTTTGGGCATTAATCTATCCGTTGACGGCTGAAAGTTGTCAAAGCCGTAGAACTCATCGAGGCCTTCGTTTTGACAGGTTATGGCTCCCGTAACTCTAAACGAGCCAGAAGTTATGGCCGTCCGAATAATCGATATCTACAGGGTGCAACATCCACGGTGCAAGGTGCAACATCCATCCGAAATGGAGAAACAGTGTCGTACGACCTTTAGAAATTCGTGCATGGATTTGAAACGGAGCAGTACCATGGTGCACCACTCTTCAGCGATGGTAAATACAAGACCAGCCACCGTAATCCCGTTTTACCGTAAAAATCCACGTGTCGAAAAAACGAAGGGTGAAAAACTTACGAGACCCGATTGAGATTCGGGTTGTCCTTTTTGGGCATTAATCTATCCGTTGATGGTTGAAAGCTGTCAAAGCCGTAGAACTCATCGAGGCCTTCGTTTTGACATGTTATGGCTCTCGTAACTCTAAACGAGCCAGAAGTTATGGCCGTCCGAATAATCGATATCTAAAGGGTGCAACATCCATGGTGCAAGTGCAACATCCGTCCGAAATGGCGAAACAGTGTCGTATGACTTTTATAAATGCATGCATGGATTTGAAACGGAACAGTACCATGGTGCACCACTCTTCAGCGATGCGAAGTCGAAGACGGGCCACGGTAATCCCGTTTTACCGTAAAAATCCACGTGTCGAAAAAACGAAGGGTAAAAAACTTACGAGACCCGATTGATATTCGGGTTGTCCTTTTTGGGCATTAATCTATCCGTTGACGGTTGAAAGCTGTCAAAGCCGTAGAACTCATCGAGGCCTTCGTTTTGACAGGTTAAGGATCCCGTAACTCTAAACGAGCCAGAAGTTATGGCCGTCCGAATAATCGATATCTACAGGGTGCAACATCCACGGTGCAAGGTGCAACATCCGTCCGAAATGGCAAAACAGTGCCGTACGACCTTTAGAAATTCGTGCATGGATTTGAAACGGAACAGTACCATGGTGCACCACTCTCCAGCGATGGTAAATCGAAGACCAGCCACCGTAATCCCGTGCAACCGTAAAAATCCACGTGTCGAAAAAACGAAGGGTAAAAAACTTACGAGACCCGATTGAGATTCGGGTTGTCCTTTTTGGGCATTAATCTATCCGTTGACGGCTGAAAGTTGTCAAAGCCGTAGAACTCATCGAGGCCTTCGTTTTGAAAGGTTATGGCTCCCGTAACTCTAAACGAGCCAGAAGTTATGGCCGTCCGAATAATCGATATCTACAGGGTGCAACATCCGCGGTGCAAGGTGCAACATCCGTCCGAAATGGCGTAACAGTGCCGTGCGACCTTTAGAAATTTGTGCATGGATTTGAAACGGAACAGTACCATGTGCACCACTCTCCAGCGATGGGAAGTCGAAGACGGGCCAGGGTAATCCCATTTTACCGTAAAAATCCACGTGTCGAAAAAACGAAGGGTAAAAAACTTACGAGACCCGATTGTGATTCGGGTTGTCCTTTTTGGGCATTAATCAATCCGTTGATGGTTGAAAGCTGTCAAAGCCGTAGAACTCATCGAGGCCTTCGTTTTGACTGGTTATGGCTTCCGTAACTCTAAACGAGCCAGAATTTATGGTCGTCCGAATAATCGATGTCTACAGGGTGCAACATCCACGATGCAAGGTGCAACATCCGTCTGAAATGGCAAAACAGTGCCGTATGACTTTTAGAAATGCGTGCATGGATTTGAAACGGAACATTACCATGGTGCACCACTCTCCAGCGATGGGAAGTCGAAGACGGGCCACGGTAATCTCGTTTTACCGTAAAAATCCACGTGTCGAAAAAACGAAGGGTAAAAAACTTACGAGACACGATTGTGATTCGGGTTGTCCTTTTTGGGCATTAATCTATCCTTTGATGGCTGAAAGCGGTGAAAGCCGTAGAACTCATCGAGGCCTTCGTTTTGACAGGTCATGGCTCACGTAGCTCTAAACGAGCCAGAAGTTATGGCCGTCCGAATAATCGATATCTACAGGGTGCAACATCCACGGTGCAAGGTGCAACATCCGTCCGAAATGGAGAAACAGTGCCGTACGACCTTTAGAAATTCGTGCATGGATTTGAAACAGAGCAGTACCATGGTGCACCACTCTCCAGCGATGGTAAATACAAGACCAGCCACCGTAATCCCGTTTTACCGTAAAAATCCACGTGTCGAAAAAACGAAGGGTAAAAAACTTACGAGACCCGATTGAGATTCGGGTTGTCCTTTTTGGGCATTAATCTATCCGTTGACGGCTGAAAGCTGTCAAAGCCGTAGAACTCGTCGAGTCCTTCTTTTTGACAGGTTATGGCTCCCGTAACTCTAAACGAGTCAGAAGTTATGGCCGTCCGAATAATCGATATCTACAGGGTGCAACATCCACGGTGCAAGGTGCAACATCCGTCCGAAATGGCGAAACAGTGCCGTACGACCTTTAGAAATTCATGCATGGATTTGAAACGGAACAGTACCATGGTGCACCACTCTCCAGCGATGGGAAGTCGAAGACGGGCCACGGTAATCCCGTTTTACCGTAAAAATCCACGTGTCGAAAAAACGAAGGGTAAAAAACTTATGAGACCCGATTGAGATTTGGGTTGTCCTTTTTGGGCATTAATCTATCCGTTGACGGTTGAAAGCTGTCAAATCCGTAGAACTCATCGAGGCCGTCGTTTTGACAGGTTATGGCTCTCGTAACTCTAAACGAGCCAGAAGTTATGGCCGTCCGAATAATCGATATCTACAGGGTGCAACATCCACGGTGCAAGGCGCAACATCCGTCCGAAATTGCGAAACAGTGCCGTACGACCTTTAGAAATTCGTGCATGGATTTGAAATGGAACAGTACCATGGTGCACCACTCTCCAGCGATGGTAAGTCGAAGATGGGCCACGGTAATCCCGTTTTACCGTAAAAATCCACGTGTCGAAAAAACGAAGGGTAAAAAACTTACGAGACCCGATTGAGATTCGAGTTGTGCTTGTTGGGCATTAATCTATCCGTTGATGGCTGAAAGTTGTCAAAGCCGTAGAACTCATCGAGGCCTTCGTTTTGACAGGTTATGGCTCCCGTAACTCTAAACGAGCCAGAAGTTATGGCCGTCCGAACAACCGATATCTACCGGGTGCAACATCCACGGTGCAAGGTGCAACATCCGTCCGAAATGGCGAAACAGTGCCGTACGACCTTTAGAAATTCATGAATGGATTTGAAACGGAACAGTACCATGGTGCACCACTCTCCAGCGATGGGAAGTCGAAGACGGGCCACGGTAATCGCGTTTTACCGTAAAAATCCACGTGTCGAAAAACGAAGGGTAAAAAACTTATGAGACCCGATTGAGATTCGGGTTGTCCTTTTTGGGCATTAATCTATCCGTTGACATTTGAAATCTGTCAAAGCCGTAGAACTCATCGAGGACTTCGTTTTGACAGGTTATGGCTCCCGTAACACTAAACGAGCCAGAAGTTATGACCGTCCGAATAATCGATATCTACAGGGTGCAACATCCACGGTGCAAGGTGCAACATCCGTCCGAAATGGCGAAACAGTGTCGTACGACCTTTAGAAATTCGTACATGGATTTGAAACGGAACAGTACCATGGTACACCACTCTACAGCGATGGGAAGTAGAAGATGGGCCACGGTAATCCCGTTTTACCGTAAAAATCCACGTGCCGAAAAAACGAAGGGTAAAAAACTTACAAGACCCGATTGAGATACGGGTTGTCCTTTTTGGGCATTAATCTATCCGTTGACGGTTGAAAGCTGTCAAAGCCGTAGAACTCATCGAGGCCTTCGTTTTGAAAGGTTATGGCTCCCGTAACTCTAAACGAGCCAGAAGTTATGGTCGTCCGAATAATCGATATCTACAGGGTGCAACATCCACGATGCAAGGTGCAACATCCGTCCGAAATGGCGAAACAGTGCCGTACGACCTTTAGAAATTCGTTCATGGATTTGAAATGGAACAGTACCATGGTGCACCACTCTCCAGCGATGGGAAGTCGAAGACGGGCCAAGGTAATCTCGTTTTACCGTAAAAATCCACGTGTCGAAAAAACGAAGGGTAAAAAACTTACGAGACCCGATTGAGATTCAGGTTGTCCTTTTTGGGCAGTAATCTATCCGTTGACGGTTGAAAGCTGTCAAAGCCATAGAACTCATCGAGGCCTTCGTTTTAACAGGTTATGGCTCCCGTAACTCTAAACGAGCCAGAAGTTATGGCCGTCCAAATAATCGATATCTACAGGGTGCAACATCCACGGTGCAAGGTGCAACATCCGTCCGAAATGGCGAAACAGTGTCGTACGACCTTTAGAAATTTGTGCATGGATTTGAAACGGAACAGTACCATGGTGCACCACTCTCCAGCGATGGGAAGTCGAAGACGGGCCACGGTTATCCCGTTTTACCGTAAAAATCCACGTGTCGAAAAAACGAAGGGTAAAAAACTTACGAGACCCGATTGAGATTCGGGTTGTCCTTTTTGGGCATTAATCTATCCGTTGATGGTTGAAAGCTGTCAAAGCCGTAGAACTCATCGAGGCCTTCGTTTTGACAGGTTATGGCTCCCGTAACTCTAAACGAGCCAGAAGTTATGACCGTCCGAATAATCGATATCTACGGGGTGCAACATCCATGGTGCAAGGTGCAACATCCGTCTGAAATGGCAAAACGGTGCCGTATGACTTTTAGAAATGCGTGCATGGATTTGAAACGGACCAGTACCATGGCGCACCACTCTCCAGCGATGGGAAGTCGAAGACGGGCCACGGTAATCTCGTTTTACCGTAAAAATCCACGTGTCGAAAAAACGAAGGGTAAAAAACTTACGAGACCCGGTTGTGATTCGGGTTGTCCTTTTTGGGCATTAATCTATCCGTTGATGGCTGAAAGCTGTCAAAAACGTAGAACTCATCGAGGCCTTCGTTTTGACAGGTTATGGCTCCCGTAACCCTAAACGAGCCAGAAGTTATGGTCGTCCGAATAATCGATATCTACAAGGTGCAACATCCACGGAGCAAGGTGCAACATCCGTCCGAAATGGCGAAACAGTGCCGTACGACCTTTAGAAATTCGTGCATGGATTTGAAACGGAGCAGTACCATGGTGCACCACTCTCCAGAGATGGTAAATACAAGACCAGCCACCGTAATCCCGTTTTACTGTAAAAATCCACGTGTCGAAAAAACAAAGGGTAAAAAACTTATGAGACCCGATTGAGATTCGGGTTGTCCTTTTTGGGCATTAATCTATCCGTTGACGGCTGAAAGCTGTCAAAGCCGTAGAACTCATCGAGGCCTTCGTTTTGACAGGTTATGGCTCCCGTAACACTAAACGAGCCAGAAGTTATGGCCGTCCGAATAATCGATATCTACAGGGTGCAACATCCACGGTGCAAGGTGCAACATCCGTCCGAAATGGCGAAACAGTGTCGTACGACCTTCAGAAATTCGTGCATGGATTTGAAACGGAACAGTACCATGGCGCACCACTCTCCAGCGATGGGAAGTCGAAGATGGGCCACGGTAATCCCGTTTTACCGTAAAAATCCACGTGCCGAAAAAACGAAGGGTAAAAAACTTACAAGACCGATTGAGATATGGGTTGTCCTTTTTAGGCATTAATCTATCCGTTGACGGTTGAAAGCTGTCAAAGCCGTAGAACTCATCGAGGCCTTCGTTTTGACAGGTTATGGCTCCCGTAACTCTAAACGAGCCAGAAGTTATGGCCGTCCGAATAATCGATATCTACAGGGTGCAACATCCACGGTGCAAGGTGCAACATCCGTCCGAAATGGCGAAACAGTGCCGTACGACCTTTAGAAATTCGTGCATGGATTTGAAATGGAACAGTACCATGGTGCACCCCTCTCCAGCGATGGGAAGTCGAAGACGGGCCACGGTAATCTCGTTTTACCGTAAAAATCCACGTGTCAAAAAAACGAAGGGTAAAAAACTTACGAGACCCGATTGAGATTCGGGTTGTCCTTTTTGGGCATTAATCTATCCGTTGACGGTTGAAAGCTATCAAAGCCGTAGAACTCATCGAGGCCTTCGTTTTAACAGGTTATGGCTCCCGTAACTCTAAACGAGCCAGAAGTTATGGCCGTCCGAATAATCGATATCTACAGGGTGCAACATCCACGGTGCAAGGTGCAACATCCGTCCGATATGGCCAAACAGTGCCGTACGTCCTTTAGAAATTCATGCATGGATTTGAAACGGAACAGTACCATGGTGCAGCACTCTCCATCGATGGGAAGTGGAAGACGGGCCACGGTAATCCCGTTTTACCGTAAAAATCCACGTATCGAAAAAACGAAGGGTAAAAAACTTACGAGACCCGATTGAGATTCGGGTTGTCCTTTTTGGGCATTAATCTATCCGTTGATGGTTGAAAGCAGTCAAAGCCGTAGAACTCATGGAGGCCTTCGTTCTGACAGGTTATGGCTCCCGTAACTCTAAACGAGCCAGAAGTTATGACCGTCCGAATAATCGATATCTACGGGGTGCAACATCCACGGTGCAAGGTGCAACATCCGTCTGAAATGGCAAAACAGTGCCGTATGACTTTTAGAAATGCGTGCATGGATTTGAAACGGACCAGTATCATGGTGCACCACTCTCCAGCGATGGGAAGTCGAAGACGGGCCACGGTAATCTCGTTTTACCGTAAAAATCCACGTGTCGAAAAAACGAAGGGTAAAAAACTTACGAGACCCGATTGTGATTCGGGTTGTCCTTTTTGGGCATTAATCTATCCGTTGGTGGCTGAAAGCTGTCAAAGCCGTTGTTATCCCAAATTTTGGCAAAGTTGAGATACCCATAATTTACTAGAAATCAATGATTACTATTCATGAATATCAACCATGCATTATAGGATAACCATGGATATCGATGAATTTTGTCCGAGTCCAGAACGGGCCACAGTTGATAGGACACGACAAGAAAGATCATAGGAATCTGCATTCCAAATTTCAAGACAATCCGAGGTCGTATGCTCAAGTTATGATGGAATCAAGATAAGAGGAATTGACATTGCTCGGTTCGAACCCATAGTGTTCGAACCCATCATATTCGAAACCATCACCCTACTTATGTTCGAACCCATCTGGTTCGAACCCACGAAATAAGTCTGTGCCTCGAATCCATAAGCATTTGCCCCAGTTCGAATCGATGGAGTTCGTAGCCATCGGTTCGAAACCATCTATTTCGAACCCACCTGCGTTCGAACCGATAGCACTGCCATACCAATCTCGAACCCATCGGGTTCGAGTCCATCTAGTTAGCCTTGACTCCACTTCGAACCCATCACAAAACCTAGCTTCGAACCCATCACAAAACCTAGCTTCGAACCCATCACAGAGCCACACTTCGAACCCATCCTGAGTAGCTTCATTCGAACCCACTGGGTCAACCAACCACGATGACGTGTCTCCCATCGGTTCGACTGCGCCGGGATATATGGAGTCGAAGCGGTCAACACGGAGAGAAGTCCGGATCGATTCGAAACTTGCGCTCCACGTCACCACGAAGTCGCGTGCCACACTGGTTTCGAAATCATCGTTTCAAGCAACAGGGGTTCGAACGCAACAGCCTCACCGTGAAGTCAATTTCGAACCCTGCATATCTCCTAACCTACTGATCCAAATGCCATGAAATTTTCACAGATGCTTGCATACATGATGAAGAATGTCCACGCCAAATTTCACCTCGATTGGATGAATTCTTGATCGGTTCGAATGGAGTTCGAACCGATGCCAAAGTGGGCCCAAACTTTCCGAGACCGTACGTGTGGGCCCCCTCACGTGCCAGAAGAGGTCTCCCAAGTTTTCAGCGAGATAGCAGCAGCCTACGCCTATAAATAGACCTCCAGGTCATTCAGAAAAGGGATCTTTTCCGCCATTAAACGCCAAGACTCTGCCGGATTCAAGTTTAACTATCAGAACCACCGTTGTACCTGAATTTCCGAACTACAATTCATTGTAATCCGCTGTAATCGATTGTAATCAGCGAAGAACATCAATAAAAGGAAAAACCTTTGAAGTGGACGTAGGCCGGAGATAGCCGAACCACTATAAAATCGTGTGTTCTTGTTTACATTTACTATTTTGCTACTTAGATCTGCGATTTGTGTTTGGATATTGCTGATTTATATTCCAACACTGGTGCTTTCACACTCATCGGGGTTTGTGACCAATTTTGGTGCAAACACTTTGGTGCTTTCACTGAGAAGAACCAGCACCCGCTACATCAGATTCAGAATTCAGATTCAAAAGTTTGAAGAAACTCCAATCCGGAAAAAATGACTCGACATACGAGACAAAGAGTTGATAGAAGCCAACAAGGAGGAAGCCAAGAGGCATCCTCCAGATTAGGAGAAGGACAAGCTTCCGTCTACATCACCAGAGACGAGATGGAGGCCATGGCTAATTCATTGCGCGAAAGCATAATGAAGAGTCAACAGGAGATGCTGCAGAATTTCCTCGAGCAGATGAGGGCGGCAAATATGCAAAACCTTGGACCAACTACAACAGCCACGAGTACGGGACAAGGAATAAGGATTGCAGATGCAAATGAAGGACAGGCTCAAGGCCAGAATACAGGGATTGAAGGTGGTCAACAAGGCCTTGGGGGCAGACCCTCAGGGTCCGATACTGGAAGGCCAACAGACGGAGCCCAACAGACAGGAGCCAATGTATACGCCAACGAGCCACCAGAAGAGTACGTACCGGAATTCCCTTCAAGGCTCGGGGGGCAGGACAGAAACTTGACAAGGGGGCAACCCCTAGACGGAGATGAGAGAATGATAGGCCTAATGCGACGAATCATGAGAGGAGGATTGCCTAGCGGAGGCCTAGAAGAAGTCAGTCGGAGTCCATTCACTCCGAACATCCGAAATGCAAGGAACCCTCCAAAGTTCAAATTACCAGTGCTAGATCCCTATGACGGAAGATCAGACCCAACCGTACACATCACAAGATATATCAGGCACATGGAAGTATTGGGGGCATCCGAGGAAGTGATGGCACGATGCTTCCCTCTATATTTATCAGATTTAGCTTCACTATGGTTCAGACAACTAGAGACTGGATCAATTGGAACATGGAGCGAGCTCGTTGATTGCTTCATGAGACAGTTCAGGGTCCACGTGACGCGACCCAAGAGTGTGATGACTTTAGCAACAATCAAGCAGAGGACCGGAGAGTCCATAAAAGATTTTCTACTCAGATTCAACGTGACAGTGACTTCTGTGGATCGCCCGGATCCATCAATGATTTTGATGGCGGCGGTGGCAGGAGTCGCGGAAGGCACCAAATTTAAGGATTCTCTAACTAAAGATCCACCGCAAGATCTTGGAGAATTCTTCCATAAAGCTGAAAAATTCATTCGATTAGAAGAATCACGAGTCGAGAGTCGTGAAATAAATGCCACGAAAAGCATAGGAACCTCTGGAGAGCAGTCCGGAGCGGACAAGGGAAAAAGGAAACAGGATGACAGACATGATGGTCCTGATAAACGGAAGAAATTCCGAGAACCAAGATTCAGGCAGTACACAGATCTGAATGCAAGCCTAGAAAGAGTCTTCACTGAAACCAGGGGGCAACTTCACTATCGAAAGCCACCTGTAAGGGATCCCACCGAGCGGGAGCGCAGGACTGGAAAATATTGCCTATTCCATGAGCTGGATGGGCACACCACAGATGAATGCCGTCACTTGAAGGATGAGGTGGAAGAACACGCTAGGGGTGGTAGATTACCGCAGTATGTCAGAGAACGAACAACAGCGACAAGGCATGAACAACTACCGCCTCCACCTTGCAGGAACGATCCTGGATCGGGATCACGACTCGTCATCAACTGATCAAAGATGGCAAGGGCCAAGTCCACGATCTGGACTTCGGTCGAATAATTTTATTTAGATTTATTTTCAGAATAAAACGGTTACTCCACTTACACATGTACGGGAACCGGAGAGATCCCTAGGCATGCTCTGAGATGGAGATGAACCGCTACGCCCGGAGAGGCAATCCTTAGTTTTTTCTGATGTTTGAGATTGAACATCTAGAACTTGAATTTTAATAAATAAATTTGAACTTCTTGCAATAAACCTTTTGACCGAAGAGTCAAAGGATGAACATTGAACACCAGTATAAACATGATCGCTTTATAACCCCATCCGGAGAGACGGGGTCCGAAGGCAAGAAGTGAGTTGCTTCGCCGGAGAGCGACAGGATCGACTCACTTATCGTCGTTTCCCCTTCACCAGAGAGTGACAGGATGGGATCCGACAAGAGTCCGGAGAGACTATGATCGGCCGATGATTCAGGTCATGACATCGCTTAATGTTCAACTGCTTTGAACCGGAGTGCAAGAAGTGGGTTGCTTCGCCGGAGAGCGACAGGATCAACTCACTTAAGCGCTGTTTCCCCTTCACCGGAGAGTGACAGGATGGGATCCAGCAAGAGCCCGGAGAGGCTATGATCGGTCCCGAACGACCATGATATCGCTATACGTCCTAACTGGGACCAGAGTGCAAGGAATAGAAGGCAACGCCAGAGAGCAATGGGATCTTTCTATTCAATCACTGAGTCTAGAATGAGCTCAGTAAGGGTTTAGAGCAGCCAATAATAGTCCAGAGAAACTATGAAACTTCATTCTCAACTCCTACGGGAAGAACAAACATTGATTTGGCTTCGAACAGCCACATACTTGATCGATAATGCCACAGCTATCAACGAAACATGAATTTATTACACTTGATATAAGACCGTTCAAAACATACCTTTTACAAAAAGGCATGTTTTGGGGGGCAAAGTGTTATCCCAACTTTTGGCAAAGTTGAGATACCCATAATTTACTAGAAATCAATGATTACTATTCATGAATATCAACCATGCATTATAGGATAACCATGGATATCGATGAATTTTGTCCGAGTCCAGAACGGGCCACAGTTGATAGGACACGACAAGAAAGATCATAGGAATCTGCATTCCAAATTTCAAGACAATCCGAGGTCGTATGCTCAAGTTATGATGGAATCAAGATAAGAGGAATTGACATTGCTCGGTTCGAACCCATAGTGTTCGAACCCATCATATTCGAAACCATCACCCTACTTATGTTCGAACCCATCTGGTTCGAACCCACGAAATAAGTCTGCGCCTCGAATCCATAAGCATTTGCCCCAGTTCGAATCGATGGAGTTCGTAGCCATCGGTTCGAAACCATCTATTTCGAACCCACCTGCGTTCGAACCGATAGCACTGCCATACCAATCTCGAACCCATCGGGTTCGAGTCCATCTAGTTAGCCTTGACTCCACTTCGAACCCATCACAAAACCTAGCTTCGAACCCATCACAAAACCTAGCTTCGAACCCATCACAGAGCCACACTTCGAACCCATCCTGAGTAGCTTCATTCGAACCCACTGGGTCAACCAACAACGATGACGTGTCTCCCATCGGTTCGACTGCGCCGGGATATATGGAGTCGAAGCGGTCAACACGGAGAGAAGTCCGGATCGATTCGAAACTTGCGCTCCACGTCACCACGAAGTCGCGTGCCACACTGGTTTCGAAATCATCGTTTCAAGCAACAGGGGTTCGAACGCAACAGCCTCACCGTGAAGTCAATTTCGAACCCTGCATATCTCCTAACCTACTGATCCAAATGCCATGAAATTTTCACAGATGCTTGCATACATGATGAAGAATGTCCACGCCAAATTTCACCTCGATTGGATGAATTCTTGATCGGTTCGAATGGAGTTCGAACCGATGCCAAAGTGGGCCCAAACTTTCCGAGACCGTACGTGTGGGCCCCCTCACGTGCCAGAAGAGGTCTCCCAAGTTTTCAGCGAGATAGCAGCAGCCTACGCCTATAAATAGACCTCCAGGTCATTCAGAAAAGGGATCTTTTCCGCCATTAAACGCCAAGACTCTGCCGGATTCAAGTTTAACTATCAGAACCACCGTTGTACCTGAATTTCCGAACTACAATTCATTGTAATCCGCTGTAATCGATTGTAATCAGCGAAGAACATCAATAAAAGGAAAAACCTTTGAAGTGGACGTAGGCCGGAGATAGCCGAACCACTATAAAATCGTGTGTTCTTGTTTACATTTACTATTTTGCTACTTAGATCTGCGATTTGTGTTTGGATATTGCTGATTTATATTCCAACACTGGTGCTTTCACACTCATCGGGGTTTGTGACCAATTTTGGTGCAAACAGCCGTAGAACTCATCGAGGCCTTCGTTTTGACAGGTTATGGCTCCCGAAACTCTAAACGAGCCAGAAGTTATGGCCGTCCGAATAATCGATATCTACAAGGTGCAACATCCACGGTGCAAGGTGCAACATCCGTCCGAAATAGCGAAACAGTGTCGTACGACCTTTAGAAATTCGTGCATGGATTTAAAACGGAGCAGTGCCATAGTGCACCACTCTCCAGCGATGGTAAATACAAGACCAGCCACCGTAATCCCGTTTTACCGTAAAAATCCACGTGTCGAAAAAACGAAGGGTAAAAAACTTACGAGACCCGATTGAGATTCGGGTTGTCCTTTTTGGGCATTAATCTATCCGTTGACGGCTAAATGCTGTCAAAGCCGTAGAACTCATCGAGGCCTTCGTTTTGACAGGTTATGGCTCCCGTAACTCTAAACGAGCAAGAAGTTATGGCCGTCCGAATAATCGATATCTACAGGGTGCAACATCCACGGTGCAAGGTGCAACATCCGTCCGAAATGGCGAAACAGTGCCGTACGACCTTTAGAAATTCGTGCATGGATTTGAAATGGAGCAGTACCATGGTGCACCACTCTCCAGCGATGGTAAATACAAGAGCAGCCATCGTAATCCCGTTTTACCGTAAAAATCCACGTGTCGAAAAAACGAAGGGTAAAAAACTTACGAGACCAGATTGTGATTCGGGTTGTCCTTTTTGGGCATTAATCTATCCGTTGATGGCTGAAAGCTGTCAAAGCCGTAGAACTCATCGAGGCCTTCGTTTTGACAGCTTATGGCTCCCGTAACTCTATACGAGCCAGAAGTTATGGCCGTCCGAATAATCGATATCTACAAGGTGCAACATCACGGTGCAAGGTGCAACATCCGTCCGAAATGGCGAAACAGTGCCGTACGACCTTTAGAAATTCGTGCATGGATTTGAAACGGAGCAGTACCGTGGTGCACCACTCTCCAGCGATGGTAAATACAAGACCAGCCAACGTAATCCCGTTTTACCGTAAAAATCCACGTGTCGAAAAAACGAAGGGTAAAAACTTATGAGACCCGATTGAGATTCAGGTTGTCCTTTTTGGGCATTAATCTATCCGTTGACGGCTGAAAGCGGTCAAAGCCGTAGAACTCATCGAGGCCTTCGTTTTGACAGGTTATGGCTCCCGTAACACTAAACGAGCCAGAAGTTATGGCCGTCCGAATAATCGATATCTACAGGGTGCAACATCCACGGTGCAAGGTGCAACATCCGTCCGAAATGGCGAAACAGTGCCGTACGACCTTCAGAAATTCGTGCATGGATTTGAAACGGAACAGTACTATGGTGCACCACTCTCCAGCGATGGGAAGTCGAAGATGGGCCACGGTAATCCCGTTTTACCGTAAAAATCCACGTGCCGAAAAAACGAAGGATAAAAAACTTACAAGACCGATTGAGATACGGGTTGTCCTTTTTAGGCATTAATCTATCCGTTGACGGTTGAAAGCTGTCAAAGCCGTTGAACTCATCGAGGCCTTCGTTTTGACAGGTTATGGCTCCCGTAACTCTAAACGAGCCAGAAGTTATGGCCGTCCGAATAATCGATATCTACAGGGTGCAACATCCACGGTGCAAGGTGCAACATCCGTCCGAAATGGCGAAACAGTGCCGTACGACCTTTAGAAATTCGTGCATGGATTTGAAACGGAACAGTACCATGGTGCACCCCTCTCCGGCGATGGGAAGTCGAAGACGGGACACGGTAATCTCGTTTTACCGTAAAAATCCACGTGTCAAAAAAACGAAGGGTAAAAAACTTACGAGACCCGATTGAGATTCGGGTTGTCCTTTTTGGGCATTAATCTATCCGTTGACGGTTGAAAGCTGTCAAAGCCGTAGAACTCATCGAGGCCTTCGTTTTAGCAGGTTATGGCTCCCGTAACTCTAAACGAGCCAGAAGTTATGGCCGTCCGAATAATCGATATCTACAGGGTGCAACATGCACGGTGCAAGGTGCAACATCCGTCCGAAATGGCGAAACAGTGCCGTACGACCTTTAGAAATTCGTGCATGGATTTGAAACGGAACAGTACCATGGTGCTGCACTCTCCAGCGATGGGAAGTGGAAGACGGGCCACGGTAATCCCGTTTTACCGTAAAAATCCACGTATCGAAAAAACGAAGGGTAAAAAACTTACGAGACCCGATTGAGATTCGGGCTGTCCATTTTGGGCATTATTCTATCCGTTGATGGTTGAAAGCAGTCAAAGCCGTAGAACTCATCGAGGCCTTCGTTTTGACAGGTTATGGCTCCCGTAACTCTAAACGAGCCAGAAGTTATGACCGTCCGAATAATCGATATCTACGGGGTGCAACCTCCACGGTGCAAGGTGCAACATCCGTCTGAAATGGCAAAACAGTGTCGTATGACTTTTAGAAATGCGTGCATGGATTTGAAACGGACCAGTATCGTGGTGCACCACTCTCCAGCGATGGGAAGTCGAAGACGGGCCACGGTAATCTCGTTTTACCGTAAAAATCCACGTGTCGAAAAAACGAAGGGTAAAAAACTTACGAGACCCGATTGTGATTCGGGTTGTCCTTTTTGGGCATTAATCTATCCATTGGTGGCTGAAAGATGTCAAAGCCGTAGAACTCATCGAGGCCTTCGTTTTGACAGGTTATGTCTCCCGTAACTCTAAACGAGCCAGAAGTTATGGCCGTCCGAATAATCGATATCTACAAGGTGCAACATCCACGGTGCAAGGTGCAACATCCGTCCGAAATGGCGAAACAGTGTCGTACGACCTTTAGAAATTCGTGCATGGATTTGAAACGGAGCAGTACCATAGTGCACCACTCTCCAGCGATGGTAAATACAAGACCAGCCACCGTAATCCCGTTTTACCGTAAAAATCCACGTGTCGAAAAAACGAAGGGTAAAAAAATTACGAGACCCGATTGAGATTCGGGTTGTCCTTTTAGGGCATTAATCTATCCGTTGACGGCTAAATGCTGTCAAAGCCGTAGAACTCATCGAGGCCTTCGTTTTGACAGGTTATGGCTCCCGTAACTCTAAACGAGCCAGAAGTTATGGCCGTCCGAATAATCGATATTTACAGGGTGCAACATCCACGGTGCAAGGTGCAACATCCGTCCGAAATGGCGAAACAGTGCCGTACGACCTTTAGAAATTCGTGCATGGATTTGAAATGGAGCAGTACCATGGTGTACCACTCTCCAGCGATGGTAAATACAAGAGCATCCATCGTAATCCCGTTTTACCGTAAAAATCCACGTGTCGAAAAAACAAAGGGTAAAAAACTTACGAGACCAGATTGTGATTCGGGTTGTCCTTTTTGGGCATTAATCTATCCGTTGATGGATGATAGCTGTCAAAGCCGTAGAACTCATCGAGGCCTTCGTTTTGACAGGTTATGGCTCCCGTAACTCTATACGAGCCAGAAGTTATGGCCGTCCGAATAATCGATATCTACAAGGTGCAACATCCACGGTGCAAGGTGCAACATCCGTCCGAAATGGCGAAACAGTGCCGTACGACCTTTAGAAATTCGTGCATGGATTTGAAACGGAGCAGTACTGTGGTGCACCACTCTCCAGCAATGGTAAATACAAGAGCAGCCAACGTAATCCCGTTTTACCGTAAAAATCCACGTGTCGAAAAAACGAAGGGTAAAAAACTCACGAGACCCGATTGAGATTCGGGTTGTCCTTTTTGGGCATTAATCTATCCGTTGACGGTTGAAAGCTGTCAAAGCCGTAGAACTCATCGAGGCCTTCGTTTTGACAGGTTATGGCTCCCGTAACTCTAAACGAGCCAGAAGTTATGGCCGTCCGAATAATCGATATCTACAGGGTGCAACATCCACGGTGCAAGGTGCAACATCCGTCCGAAATGGCGAAACAGCGCCGTACGACCTTTAGAAATTCGTGCATGGATTTGAAACGGAGCAGTACCATGGTGCACCACTCTCCAGCGATGGTAAATACAAGAGCAGCCACCGTAATCCCTTTTACCGTAAAAATCCGCGTGTCGAAAAAACGAAGGGTAAAAAACTTACGAGACCAGATTGTGATTCGGGTTGTCCATTTTAGGCATTAATCTATCCGTTGATGGCTGAAAGCTGTCAAAGCCGTAGGACTCATCGAGGCCTTCGTTTTGACAGGTTATGGCTCCCGTAACTCTAAACGAGCCAGAAGTTATGGCCGTCCGAATAATCGATATCTATAAGGTGCAACATCCACGGTGCAAGGTGCAACATCCGTCCAAAATGGCGAAACAGTGTCGTACGACCTTTAGAAATTCGTGCATGGATTTGAAACGAAGCAGTACCATGGTGCACCACTCTCCAGCGATGGTAAATACAAGACCAGCCACCGTAATCCCGTTTTACCGTAAAAAACCACGTGTCGAAAAAACGAAGGGTAAAAAACTTACGAGACCCGATTGAGATTCGGGTTGTGCTTTTTGGGCATTAATCTATCCGTTGACGGCTGAAAGCCGTCAAAGCCGTAGAACTCATCGAGACCTTCGTTTTGACAGGTTACGGCTCCCGTATCTCTAAACGAGCTAGAAGTTATGGTCGTCCGAATAATCGATATCTACAGTGTGCAACATCCACGGTGCAAGGTGCAACATCCGTCCGAAATGGCGAAACAGTGACGTACGACCTTTAGAAATTCATGCATGGATTTGAAACGGAATAGTACCATGGTGCACCACTCTCCAGCGAAGGGAAATCGAAGACGGGCCACGGTAATCCCGTTTTACCGTAAAAATCCACGTGTCGAAAAAACGAAGGGTAAAAAACTTACGAGACCCGATTGTGATTCGGGTTATACTTTTTGGGTATTAATCTATCCGTTGACGGCTGAAAGCTGTCAAAGCCGTAGAACTCATCGAGGCCTTCGTTTTGACAGGTTATGGCTCCCGTAACTCTAAACGTGCCAGAAGTTATGGCCGTCCGAAAAATCGATATCTACAGGGTGCAACATCCACGGTGCAAGTGCAACATCCGTCCGAAATGGCAAAACAGTGCCGTACGACTTTTAGAAATGCATGCATGGATTTGAAATGGAATATTACCGTGGTGCACCACTCTTCAGCGATGGGAAGTCGAAGACGGGCCACGGTAATCCCGTTTTACCGTAAAAATCCACCTGTCGAAAAAACGAAGGGTAAAAAACTTACGAGACCCGATTGAGATTCGGGTTGTCCTTTTTGGGCATTAATCTATCCGTTGACGGCTGAAAGCTGTCAAAGCCGTAGAACTCATCGAGGCCTTCGTTTTGACAGGTTATGGCTCCCGTAACTCTAAAGGAGGCAGAAGTTATGGCCGTCCGAATAATCGATATCTACAGGGTGCAACATCCACGGTGCAAGGTGCAACATCCGTCTGAAATGGCGAAACAGCGCCGTACGACCTTTAGAAATTCGTGCACGGATTAGAAACGGAGCAGTACCATGGTGCACCACTCTCCAGCGATGGTAAATACAAGAGCAGCCACCGTAATCCCGTTTTACCGTAAAAATCCACGTGTCGAAAAAACGAAGGGTAAAAAACTTACGAGACCAGATTGTGATTCGGGTTGTCCATTTTAGGCATTAATCTATCCGTTGATGGCTGAAAGCTGTCAAAGCCGTAGAACTCATCGAGGCCTTCGTTTTGACAGGTTATGGCGCCCGTAACTCTAAACGAGCCAGAAGTTATGGCCGTCCGAATAGTCGATATCTACAAGGTGCAACATCCACGGTGCAAGGTGCAACATCCGTCCGAAATGCCGAAACAGTGTCGTACGACCTTTAGAAATTCGTGCATGGATTTGAAACGGAGCAGTACCATGGTGCACCACTCTCCAGCGATGGTAAATACAAGACCAGCCACCGTAATCCCGTTTTACCGTAAAAATCCACGTGTCGAAAAAACGAAGGGTAAAAAACTTACGAGACCCGATTGAGATTCGGGTTGTCCTTTTTGGGAATTAATCTATCCGTTGATGGCTGAAAGCTGTCAAAGCCGTAGAACTCATCGAGGCCTTCGTTTTGACAGGTTACGGCTCCCGTAACTCTAAACGAGCCAGAAGTTATGGTCGTCCGAATAATCGATATCTACAGGGTGCAACATCCACGGTGCAAGGTGCAACATCCGTCCGAAATGGCGAAACAGTGTCGTACGACCTTTATAAATTCATGCATGGATTTGAAACGGAATAGTACCATGGTGCACCACTCTCCAGCGAAGGGAAGTCGAAGACGGGCCACGGTAATCCCGTTTTACCGTAAAAATCCACGTGTCGAAAAAACGAAGGGTAAAAAACTTACGAGACCCGATTGTGATTCGGGTTATACTTTTTGGGTATTAATCTATCCATTGACGGCTGAAAGCTGTCGAAGCCGTAGAACTCATCGAGGCCTTCGTTTTGACAGGTTATGGCTCCCGTAACTCTAAACGTGCCAGAAGTTATGGCCGTCCGAAAAATCGATATCTACAGGGTGCAACATCCACGGTGCAAGTGCAACATCCGTCCGAAATGGCAAAACAGTGCCGTACGACTTTTAGAAATGCATGCATGGATTTGAAATGGAATATTACCGTGGTGCACCACTCTTCAGCGATGGGAAGTCGAAGACGGGCCACAGTAATCCCGTTTTACCGTAAAAATCCACGTGTCGAAAAAACGAAGGGTAAAAAACTTACGAGACCCGATTGAGATTCGGGTTGTCCTTTTTGGGCATTAATCTATCCGTTGATGGCTGAAAGCTGTCAAAGCCGTAGAACTCATCGAGGCCTTCGTTTTGACAGGTTATGTCTCCCGTAACTCTAAACGAGCCAGAAGTTATGGCCGTCCGAATAATCGATATCTACAGGGTGCAACATCCACGGTGCAAGGTGCAACATCCGTCCGAAATTGCGAAACAGTGCCGTACGGCCTTTAGAAATTCGTGCACGTATTTGAAACGGAACAGTACCATGGTGCATCACACTCCAGCGATGGTAAATCGAAGACCAGCCACCGTAATCCCGTTTTATTGTAAAAATCCACGTGTCGAAAAAACGAAGGGTAAAAAACTTACGAGACCCGATTGAGATTCGGGTTGTCCTTTTTGGGCATTAATCTATCCGTTGATGGCTGAAAGCGGTCAACGCCGTAGAACTCATCGAGGCCTTCGTTTTGACAGGTTATGGCTCCCGTAACTCTAAACGAGCGAGAAGTTATGGCCGTCCGAATAATCGATATCTACAGGGTGCAACATCCACGGTGCAAGGTACAACATCCGTCCGAAATGGCGAAACAGTGCCGTACGACCTTTAGAAATTCATGCATGGATTTGCAACGGAACAGTACCATGGTGCACCACTCTCCAGCGATGGGAAGTCGAAGATGGGCCACGGTAATCCCGTTTTACCGTAAAAATCCACGTGTCGAAAAAACGAAGGGTAAAAAACTTATGAGACCCGATTGAGATTCAGGTTGTCCTTTTTGGGCATTAATCTATCCGTTGACTTTTGAAAGCTGTCAAATCCGTAGAACTCATCGAGGCCTTCGTTTTGACAGGTTATGGCTCTTGTAACTCTAAACGAGCCAGAAGTTATGGCCGTCCGAATAATCGATATCTACAGGGTGCAACATCCACGGTGCAAGGCGCAACATCCGTCCGAAATGGCGAAATAGTGTCGTACGACCTTTAGAAATTCGTGCATGGATTTGAAACGGAACAGTACCGTGGTGCACCACTCTCCAGTGATGGTAAATCGAAGACCAGCCACCGTAATCCCGTTTTACTATAAAAATCCACGTGTCGAAAACACGAAGGGTAAAAAACTTACGAGACCCGATTGAGATTCGGGTTGTCCTTTTTGGGCATTAATCTATCCGTTGACGGCTGAAAGCTGTCAAAGCTGTAGAACTCATCGAGGCCTTCGTTTTGACAGGTTATGGCTCCCGTAACTCTAAACGAGCGAGAAGTTATGGCCGTCCGAATAATCGATATCTACTGGGTGCAACATCCACGGTGCAAGGTACAACATCCGTCCGAAATGGCGAAACAGTGCTGTACGACCTTTAGAAATTCATGCATGGATTTGTAACGGAACAGTACCATGGTGCACCACTCTCCAGCGATGGGAAGTCGGAGATGGGCCACGGTAATCCCGTTTTACCGTAAAAATCCACGTGCCGAAAAAACGAAGGGTAAAAAACTTACAAGACCCGATTGAGATACGGGTTGTCCTTTTGGGGCATTAATCTATCCGTTGACGGTTGAAAGCTGTCAAAGCCGTAGAACTCATCGAGGCCTTCGTTTTGACAGGTTATGGCTCCAGTAACTCTAAACGAGCCAGAAGTTATGGCCGTCCGAATAATCGATATCTACAGGGTGCAACATCCACGGTGCAAGGTGCAACATCCGTCCGAAATGGCGAAACAGTGCCGTACGACCTTTAGAAATTCGTGCATGGATTTGAAACGGAACAGTACCATGGTGCACCACTCTCCAGCGATGGGAAGTCGAAGACGGGCCACGGTAATCTCGTTTTACCGTAAAAATCCACATGTCGAAAAAACGAAGGGTAAAAAACTTACGAGACCCGATTGAGATTCGGGTTGTCCTTTTTAGGCATTAATCTATCCGTTGACGGTTGAAAGCTGTCAAAGCCGTAGAACTCATCGAGTCTTTCGTTTTAACAGGTTATGGCTCCCGTAACTCTAAACGAGCCAAAAGTTATGGCCGTCCGAATAATCGATATCTACAGGGTGCAACATCCACGGTGCAAGGTGCAACATCCGTCCGAAATGGCGAAACAGTGCCGTACGACATTTAGAAATTCGTGCATCGATTTGAAACGGAACAGTACCATGGTGCACCACTCTCCAGCGATGGAAAGTCGAAGACGGGCCACGGTAATCCCGTTTTACCGTAAAAATCCACGTGTCGAAAAAACGAAGGGTAAAAAACTTACGAGACCCGATTGAGATTCGGGTTGTCCTATTTGGGCATTAATCTATCCGTTGATGGTTGAAAGCTGTCAAATCCATAGAACTCATCGAGGCCTTCGTTTTGACAGGTTATGGCTCCCGTAACTCTAAACGAGTCAGAAGTTATGACCGTCCGAATAATCGATATCTACAGGGTGCAAATCCACGGTACATGGTGCAACATCCGTCTGAAATGGCAAAACAGTGCCGTATGACTTTTAGAAATGCGTGCATGGATTTGAAACGGACCAGTACCATGGTGCACCACTCTCCAGCGATGGGAAGTCGAAGACGGGCCACGGTAATCTCGTTTTACCGTAAAAATCCACGTGTCGAAAAAACGAAGGGTAAAAAACTTACGAGACCCGATTGTGATTCGGGTTGTCCTTTTGGGGCATTAATCTATCCATTGATGGCTGAAAGCTGTCAAAGCCGTAGAACTCATCGAGGCCATCGTTTTGACAGGTTATGGCTCCCGTAACTCTAAACGAGCCAGAAGTTATGGCCGTCCGAATAATCGATATCTACAAGGTGCAACATCCACGGTGCAAGGTGCAACATCCGTCCGAAATGGCGAAACAGTGTCGTACGACCTTTAGAAATTCGTGCATGGATTTGAAACGGAACAGTACCATGGTGCACCACTCTCCAGCGATGGTAAATACAAGACCAGCCACCGTAATCCCGTTTTACCGTAAAAATCCACGTGTCGAAAAAACGAAGGGTAAAAAACTTACGAGACCCGATTGAGATTCGGGTTGTCCTTTTTGGGCATTAATCTATCCGTTGACGGCTGAAAGCTGTCAAAGCCGTAGAACTCATCGAGGCCTTCGTTTTGACAGGTTATGGCTCCCGTAACTCTAAACGAGCCAGAAGTTATGGCCGTCCGAATAATCGATATCTACAGGGTGCAACATCCACGGTGCAAGGTGCAACATCCGTCCGAAATGGCGAAACAGTGCCGTACGACCTTTAGAAATTCGTGCATGGATTTGAAATGGAGCAGTACCATGGTGCACCACTCTCCAGCGATGGTAAATACAAGAGCAGCCAACGTAATCCTGTTTTACCGTAAAAATCCACGTGTCGAAAAAACGAAGGGTAAAAAACTTACGAGACCCGATTGAGATTCGGGTTGTCCTTTTTGGGCATTAATCTATCTGTTGATGGTTGAAAGCTGTCAAAGCCGTAGAACTCATCGAGGCCTTCGTTTTGACAGGTTATGGCTCCCGTAACTCTGAACGAGCCCGAAGTTATGGTCGTCCGAATAATCGATATCTACAGGGTGCAACATCCACGGTGCAAGGTGCAACATCCGTCCGAAATGGCGAAACAGTGCCGTACGACCTTTAGAAATTCATGCATGGATTTGAAACAGAACAGTACCATGGTACACCACTCTCCCGCGATGGGAAGTCGAAGACGGGCCACGGTAATCTCGTTTTAACGTAAAAATCCACGTGTCGAAAAAACGAAGGGTAAAAAACTTACGAGACCCGATTGTGATTCGGGTTATACTTTTTGGGTATTAATCTATCCGTTGACGGCTGAAAGCTGTCAAAGCCGTAGAACTCATCGAGGCCTTCGTTTTGACAGGTTATGGCTCCCGTAACTCTAAACGAGCCAGAAGTTATGGCCGTCCGAAAAAACGATATCTACAGGGTGCAACATCCACGGTGCAAGTGCAACATCCGTCCGAAATGGCAAAACAGTGTCGTACGACTTTTAGAAATGCATGCATGGATTTGAAACGGAATATTACCATGGTGCACCACTCTTCAGCGATGGGAAGTCGAAGACGGGCCACGGTAATCCCGTTTTACCGTAAAAATCCACGTGTCGAAAAAACGAAGGGTAAAAAACGTACGAGACCCGATTGAGATTCGGGTTGTCCTTTTTGGGCATTAATCTATCCGTTGACGGCTGAAAGCTGTCAAAGCCGTAGAACTCATCGAGGCCTTCGTTTTGACAGGTTATGTCTCCCGTAACTCTAAACGAGCCAGAAGTTATGGCCGTCCGAATAATCGATATCTACAGGGTGCATAATCCACGGTGCAAGGTGCAACATCCGTCCGAAATGGCGAAACAGTACCGTACGACCTTTAGAAATTCGTGCATGTATTTGAAACCGAACAGTACCATGGTGCACCACTCTCCAGCGATGGTAAATCGAAGACCAGCCACCGTAATCCCGTTTTACTGTAAAAATCCACGTGTCGAAAAAACGAAGGGTAAAAAACTTACGAGACCCGATTGAGATTCGGGTTGTCCTTTTTTAGGCATTAATCTATCCATTGACGGCTGAAAGCTGTCAAAGCCGTACAACTCATCGAGGCCTTCGTTTTGACAGGTTATGGCTCCCGTAACTCTAAACGAGCCAGAAGTTACGGCCGTCCGAATAATCGATACCTACAGGGTGCAACATCCACGGTGCAAGGTGCAACATCCGTCCGAAATGGAGAAACAGTGCCGTATGACTTTTAGAAATGCGTGCATGGATTTGAAACGGAACAGTACCACGGTGCACCACTCTCCAGCGATGGTAAATACAAGACCAGCCACCGTAATCCGGTTTTACCGTAAAAATTCACTTGTCGAAAAAACGAAGGGTAAAAAACTTACGAGACCCGATTGAGATTCGGGTTGTCCTTTTTGGACATTAATCTATCAATTGATGGCCGAAAGCTGTCAAAGCCATAGAACTCATCAAGGCCTTCGTTTTGACAGGTTATGGCTCCCGTAACTCTAAACGAGCCAGAAGTTATGGCCGTCCGAATAATCGATATCTACAGGGTGCAACATCCACGGTGCAAGGTGCAACATCCGTCCGAAATGGCGAAACAGTGCCGTACGACCTTTAGAAATTCGTGCATGGATTTGAAACGGAACAGTACCATGGTGCACCCCTCTCCGGCGATGGGAAGTCGAAGACGGGCCACGGTAATCTCGTTTTACCGTAAAAATCCACGTGTCAAAAAAACGAAGGGTAAAAAACTTACGAGACCCGATTGAGATTCGGGTTGTCCTTTTTGGGCATTAATCTATCCGTTGACGGTTGAAAGCTGTCAAAGCCGTAGAACTCATCGAGGCCTTCGTTTTAACAGGTTATGGCTCCCGTAACTCTAAACGAGCCAGAAGTTATGGCCGTCCGAATAATCGATATCTACAGGGTGCAACATCCACGGTGCAAGGTGCAACATCCGTCCGAAATGGCGAAACAGTGCCGTACGACCTTTAGAAATGCGTGCATGGATTTGAAACGGAACAGTACCATGGTGCACCACTCTCCAGCGATGGTAAATACAAGACCAGCCACCGTAATCCCCTTTTACCGTAAAAATTCACTTGTCGAAAAAACGAAGGGTAAAAAACTTACGAGACCCTATTGAGATTCGGGTTGTCCTTTTTGGGCATTAATCTATCAATTGACGGCTGAAAGCTGTCAAAGCCGTAGAACTCATCGAGGCCTTCATTTTGACAGGTTATGTCTCCCGTAACTCTAAACGAGCCAGAAGTTATGGCCGTCCGAATAATCGATATCTACAGGGTGCAACATCCACGGTGCAAGGTGCAACATCCGTCCGAAATGGGGAAACAGTGTCGTACGACCTTTAGAAATTCGTGCATGGATTTGAAACGGAACAGTACCAGGGTGCACCACTCTCCAGCGATGGTATATCGAAGACTAGCCACCGTAATCCCGTTTTACCGTAAAAATCCACGTGTCGAAAAAACGAAGGGTAAAAAACTTACGAGACCCGATTGAGATTCGGGTTGTCCTTTTTGGGCACTAATCTATCCGTTGACGGCTGAAAGCTATCAAAGCCGTAGAACTCATCGAGGCCTTCGTTTTGACAGGTTATGGCTCCCGTAACTCTAAACGAGCCAGAAGTTATGGCCGTCCGAATAATCGATATCCACAGGGTGCAACATCCATGGTGCAAGGTGCAACATCCGTCCGAAATGGCGAAACAGAGCCGAACGACCTTTAGAAATGCGTGCATAGATTTGAAACGGAACAGTACCATGGTGCACCACTCTCCAGCGATGGTAAATACAAGACCAGCCACCGTAATCCCGTTTTACCGTAAAAATTCACTTGTCGAAAAAACAAAGGGTAAAAAACTTACGAGACCCGATTGAGATTCGGGTTTCCCTTTTTGGGCATTAATCTATCAATTGACGGCTGAAAGCTATCAAAGCCGTGGAACTCATCGAGGCCTTCGTTTTGACAGGTTATGGCTCCCGTAACTCTAAACGAGCCAGAAGTTATGGCCGTCCGAAAAAACGATATCTACAGGGTGCAACATCCACGGTGCAAGTGCAACATCCATCCGAAATGGCAAAACAGTGTCGTACGACTTTTAGAAATGCATGCATGGATTTGAAACGGAATATTACCATGGTGCACCACTCTTCAGCGATGGGAAGTCGAAGACGGGCCACGGTAATCCCGTTTTACCGTAAAAATCCACGTGTCGAAAAAACGAAGGGTAAAAAAGGTACGAGACCCGATTGAGATTCGGGTTGTCCTTTTTGGGCATTAATCTATCCGTTGACGGCTGAAAGCTGTCAAAGCCGTAGAACTCATCGAGGCCTTCGTTTTGATAGGTTATGTCTCCCGTAACTCTAAACGAGCCAGAAGTTATGGCCGTCCGAATAATCGATATCCACAGGGTGCAACATCTACGGTGCAAGGTGCAACATCCGTCCGAAATGGCGAAACAGTGCCATACGACCTTTAGAAATGCGTGCATGGATTTGAAACGGAACAGTACCATGGTGCACCACTCTCCAGCGATGGTAAATACAAGACCAGCCACCGTAATCCCCTTTTACCGTAAAAATTCACTTGTCGAAAAAACGAAGGGTAAAAAACTTACGAGACCCTATTGAGATTCGGGTTGTCCTTTTTGGGCATTAATCTATCAATTGACGGCTGAAAGCTGTCAAAGCCGTAGAACTCATCGAGGCCTTCATTTTGACAGGTTATGTCTCCCGTAACTCTAAACGAGCCAGAAGTTATGGCCGTTCGAATAATCGATATCTACAGGGTGCAACATCCACGGTGCAAGGTGCAACATCCGTCCGAAATGGGGAAAAAGTGTCGTACGACCTTTAGAAATTCGTGCATGGATTTGAAACGGAACAGTACCAGGATGCACCACTCTCCAGCGATGGTATATCGAAGACCAGCCACCGTAATCCCGTTTTACCGTAAAAATCCACGTGTCGAAAAAACGAAGGGTAAAAAACTTACGAGACCCGATTGAGATTCGGGTTGTCCTTTTTGGGCACTAATCTATCCGTTGACGGCTGAAAGCTATCAAAGCCGTAGAACTCATCGAGGCCTTCGTTTTGACAGGTTATGTCTCCCGTAACTCTAAACGAGCCAGAAGTTATGGCCGTCCGAATAATCGATATCCACAGGGTGCAACATCCACGGAGCAAGGTGCAACATCCGTCCGAAATGGCGAAACAGTGCCGAACGACCTTTAGAAATGCGTGCATAGATTTGAAACGGAACAGTACCATGGTGCACCACTCTCCAGCGATGGTAAATACAAGACCAGCCACCGTAATCCCGTTTTACCGTAAAAATTCACTTGTCGAAAAAACAAAGGGTAAAAAACTTACGAGACCCGATTGAGATTCGGGTTTCCCTTTTTGGGCATTAATCTATCAATTGACGGCTGAAAGCTATCAAAGCCGTGGAACTCATCGAGGCCTTCGTTTTGACAGGTTATGGCTCCCGTAACTCTAAACGAGCCAGAAGTTATGCCCGTCCGAAAAAACGATATCTACAGGGTGCAACATCCACGGTGCAAGTGCAACATCCGTCCGAAATGGCAAAACAGTGTCGTACGACTTTAAGAAATGCATGCATGGATTTGAAACGGAATATTACCATGGTGCACCACTCTTCAGCGATGGGAAGTCGAAGACGGGCCACGGTAATCCCGTTTTACCGTAAAAATCCACGTGTCGAAAAAACGAAGGGTAAAAAACGTACGAGACCCGATTGAGATTCGGGTTGTCCTTTTTGGGCGTTATTCTATCCGTTGACGGCTGAAAGCTGTCAAAGCCGTAGAACTCATCGAGGCCTTCGTTTTGACAGGTTATGTCTCCCGTAACTCTAAACGAGCCAGAAGTTATGGCCGTCCGAATAATCGATATCTACTGGGTGCATAATCCACGGTGCAAGGTGCAACATCCGTCCGAAATGGCGAAACAGTGCCGTACGACCTTTAGAAATTCGTGCATGTATTTGAAACGGAACAGTACCATGGTGCACCACTCTCCAGCGATGGTAAATCGAAGACCAGCCACCGTAATCCGGTTTTACTGTAAAAATCCACGTGTCGAAAAAACGAAGGGTAAAAAACTTACGAGACCCGATTGAGATTCGGGTTGTCCTTTTTTGGGCATTAATCTATCCGTTGACGGCTGAAAGCTGTCAAAGCCGTAGAAATCATCGAGGCCTTCGTTTTGACAGGTTATGGCTCCCGTAACTCTAAACGAGCCAGAAGTTACGGCCGTCCGAATAATCGATACCTACAGGGTGCAACATCCACGGTGCAAGGTGCAACATCCGTCCGAAATGGAGAAACAGTGCCGTATGACTTTTAGAAATGCGTGCATGGATTTGAAACGGAACAGTACCACGGTGCACCACTCTCCAGCGATGGTAAATACAAGACCAGCCACCGTAATCCGGTTTTACCGTAAAAATTCACTTGTCGAAAAAACGAAGGGTAAAAAACTTACGAGACCCGATTGAGATTCGGGTTGTCCTTTTTGGACATTAATCTATCAATTGATGGCCGAAAGCTGTCAAAGCCGTAGAACTCATCGAGGCCTTCGTTTTGACAGGTTATGGCTTCCGTAACTCTAAACGAGCCAGAAGTTATGGCCGTCCGAATAATCGATATCTACAGGGTGCAACATCCACGGTGCAAGGTGCAACATCCGTCCGAAATGGCGAAATAGTGCCGTACGACCTTTAGAAATTCGTGCATGGATTTGAAACGGAACAGTACCATGGTGCACCACTCTCCAGCGATGGTAAATCGAAGACCAGCCACCGTAATCCCGTTTTACCGTAAAAATCCACGTGTCGAAAAAACGAAGGGTAAAAAACTTACGAGACCCGATTGAGATTCGGGTTGTCCTTTTTGGGCATTAATCTATCCGTTGACGGCTGAAAGCTGTCAAAGCCGTAGAACTCATCGAGGCCTTCGTTTTGACAGGTTATGTCTCCCGTAACTCTAAACGAGCCAGAAGTTATGGCCGTCCGAATAATCGATATCCACAGGGTGCAACATCCACAGTGCAAGGTGCAACATCCGTCCGAAATGGCGAAACAGTGCCGTACGACCTTTAGAAATGCGTGCATGGATTTGAAACGGAACAGTACCATGGTGCACCACTACCCAGCGATGGTAAATACAAGACCAGCCACAGTAATCCCGTTTTACCGTAAAAATTCACTTGTCGAAAAAACGAAGGGTAAAAAACTTACGAGACCCTATTGAGATTCGGGTTGTCCTTTTTGGGCATTAATCTATCAATTGACGGCTGAAAGCTGTCAAAGCCGTAGAACTCATCGAGGCCTTCATTTTGACAGGTTATGTCTCCCGTAACTCTAAACGAGCCAGAAGTTATGGCCGTCCGAATAATCGATATCTACAGGGTGCAACATCCACGGTGCAAGGTGCAACATCCGTCCGAAATGGGGAAACTGTGTCGTACGACCTTTAGAAATTCGCGCATGGATTTGAAACGGAACAGTACCAGGGTGCACCACTCTCCAGCGATGGTATATCGAAGACTAGCCACCGTAATCCCGTTTTACCGTAAAAATCCACGTGTCGAAAAAACGAAGGGTAAAAAACTTACGAGACCCGATTGAGATTCGGGTTGTCCTTTTTGGGCACTAATCTATCCGTTGACGGCTGAAAGCTATCAAAGCCGTAGAACTCATCGAGGCCTTCGTTTTGACAGGTTATGTCTCCCGTAACTCTAAACGAGCCAGAAGTTATGGCCGTCCGAATAATCGATATCCACAGGGTGCAACATCCACGGTGCAAGGTGCAACATCCGTCCGAAATGGCGAAACAGTGCCGAACGACCTTTAGAAATGCGTGCATAGATTTGAAACGGAACAGTACCATGGTGCACCACTCTCCAGCGATGGTAAATACAAAACCAGCCACCGTAATCCCGTTTTACCGTAAAAATTCACTTGTCGAAAAAACAAAGGGTAAAAAACTTACGAGACCCGATTGAGATTCGGGTTTCCCTTTTTGGGCATTAATCTATCAATTGACGGCTGAAAGCTATCAAAGCCGTGGAACTCATCGAGGCCTTCGTTTTGATAGGTTATGTCTCCCGTAACTCTAAACGAGACAGAAGTTATGGCCGTCCGAATAATCGATATCTACAGGGTGCAACATCCACGGTGCAAGGTGCAACATCCGTCCGAAATGGCGAAACAGTGTCGTACGACCTTTAGAAATTCGTGCATGGATTTGAAACGGAACAGTACCATGGTGCACCATTCTCCAGCAATGGTATATCGAAGACCAGCCACCGTTTTACCGTAAAAATCCACGTGTCGAAAAAACGAAGGGTAAAAAACTTACGAGACCCGATTGAGATTCGGGTTGTCCTTTTTGGGCATTAATCTATCCGTTGATGGCTGAAAGCTGTCAAAGCCATAGAACTCATCGAGGCCTTTGTTTTGACAGGTTATGGCTCCCGTAACTCTAAACGAGCCAGAAGTTACGGCCGTCCGAATAATCGATACCTACAGGGTGCAACATCCACGGTGCAAGGTGCAACATCCGTCCGAAATGGAGAAACAGTGCCGTATGACTTTTAGAAATGCATGCATGGATTTGAAACGGAACAGTACCATGGTGCACCACTCTCCAGCGATGGTAAATACAAGACCAGCCACCGTAATCCGGTTTTACCGTAAAAATTCGCTTGTCGAAAAAACGAAGGGTAAAAAACTTACGAGACCCGATTGAGATTCGGGTTGTCCTTTTTGGACATTAATCTATCAATTGATGGCCGAAAGCTGTCAAAGCCGTAGAACTCATCGAGGCCTTCGTTTTCACAGGTTATGGCTCCCGTAACTCTGAACGAGCCAGAAGTTATGGCCGTCCGAATAATCGATATCTACAGGGTGCAACATCCACGGTGCAAGGTGCAACATCCGTCCGAAATGGCGAAATAGTGCCGTACGACCTTTAGAAATTCGTGCATGGATTTGAAACGGAACAGTACCATGGTGCACCACTCTCCAGCGATGGTAAATCGAAGACCAGCCACCGTAATCCCGTTTTACCGTAAAAATCCACGTGTCGAAAAAACGAAGGGTAAAAAACTTACGAGACCCGATTGAGATACGGGTTGTCCTTTTTGGGCATTAATCTATCCGTTGACGGCTGAAAGCTGCCAAAGCCGTAGAACTCATCGAGGCCTTCGTTTTGACAGGTTATGTCTCCCGTAACTCTAAACGAGCCAGAAGTTATGGCCGTCCGAATAATCGATATCTACAGGGTGCAACATCCACGGTGCAAGGTGCAACATCCGTCCGAAATGGCGAAACAGTGTCGTACGACCTTTAGAAATTCGTGCATGGATTTGAAACGGAACAGTACCATGGTGCACCATTCTCTAGCAATGGTATATCGAAGGCCAGCCACCGTTTTACCGTAAAAATCCACGTGTCGAAAAAACGAAGGGTAAAAAACTTACGAGACCCGATTGAGATTCGGGTTGTCCTTTTTAGGCATTAATCTATCCGTTGATGGCTGAAAGCTGTCAAAGCCGTAGAACTCATCGAGGCCTTCGTTTTGACAGGTTATGGCTCCCGTAACTCTAAATGAGCCAGAAGTTACGGCCGCCCGAATAATCGATACCTACAGGGTGCAACACCCACGGTGCAAGGTGCAACATCCGTCCGAAATGGAGAAACAGTGCCGTATGACTTTTAGAAATGCGTGCATGGATTTGAAACGGAACAGTACCATGGTGCACCACTCTCCAGCGATGGTAAATACAAGACCAGCCACCGTAATCCGGTTTTACCGTAAAAATTCACTTGTCGAAAAAACGAAGGGTAAAAAACTTACGAGACCCGATTGAGATTCGGGTTGTCCTTTTTGGACATTAATCTATCAATTGATGGCCGAAAGCTGTCAAAGCCGTAGAACTCATCGAGGCCTTCGTTTTGACAGGTTATGGCTCCCGTAACTCTAAACGAGCCAGAAGTTATGGCCGTCCGAATAATCGATATCTACAGGGTGCAACATCCACGGTGCAAGGTGCAACATCCGTCCGAAATGGCGAAATAGTGCCGTACGACCTTTAGAAATTCGTGCATGGATTTGAAACGGAACAGTACCATGGTGCACCACTCTCCAGCGATGGTAAATCGAAGACCAGCCACCGTAATCCCGTTTTACCGTAAAAATCCACGTGTCGAAAAAACGAAGGGTAAAAAACTTACGAGACCCTATTGAGATTCGGGTTGTCCTTTTTGGGCATTAATCTATCCGTTGACGGCTGAAAGCTGTCAAAGCCGTAGAACTCATCGAGGCCTTTGTTTTGACAGGTTATGTCTCCCGTAACTCTAAACGAGACAGAAGTTATGGCCGTCCGAATAATCGATATCCACAGGGTGCAACATCCACAGTGCAAGGTGCAACATCCGTCCGAAATGGCGAAACAGTGCCGTACGACCTTTAGAAATGCGTGCATGGATTTGAAACGGAACAGTACCATGGTGCACCACTCCCCAGCGATGGTAAATACAAGACCAGCCACAGTAATCCCGTTTTACCGTAAAAATTCACTTGTCGGAAAAACGAAGGGTAAAAAACTTACGAGACCCTATTGAGATTCGGGTTGTCCTTTTTGGGCATTAATCTATCAATTGACGGCTGAAAGCTGTCAAAGCCGTAGAACTCATCGAGGCCTTCATTTTGACAGGTTATGTCTCCCGTAACTCTAAACGAGCCAGAAGTTATGGCCGTCCGAATAATCAATATCTACAGGGTGCAACATCCACGGTGCAAGGTGCAACATCCGTCCGAAATGGGGAAACTGTGTCGTACGACCTTTAGAAATTCGCGCATGGATTTGAAACGGAACAGTACCAGGGTGCACCACTCTCCAGCGATGGTATATCGAAGACTAGCCACCGTAATCCCGTTTTACCGTAAAAATCCACGTGTCGAAAAAACGAAGGGTAAAAAACTTACGAGACCCGATTGAGATTCGGGTTGTCCTTTTTGGGTACTAATCTATCCGTTGACGGCTGAAAGCTATCAAAGCCGTAGAACTCATCGAGGCCTTCGTTTTGACAGGTTATGTCTCCCGTAACTCTAAACGAGCCAGAAGTTATGGCCGTCCGAATAATCGATATCCACAGGGTGCAACATCCACGGTGCAAGGTGCAACATCCGTCCGAAATGGCGAAACAGTGCCGAACGACCTTTAGAAATGCGTGCATAGATTTGAAACGGAACAGTACCATGGTGCACCACTCTCCAGCGATGGTAAATACAAGACCGGCCACCGTAATCCCGTTTTACCGTAAAAATTCACTTGTCGAAAAAACAAAGGGTAAAAAACTTACGAGACCCGATTGAGATTCGGGTTTCCCTTTTTGGGCATTAATCTATCAATTGACGGCTGAAAGCTATCAAAGCCGTGGAACTCATCGAGGCCTTCGTTTTGACAGGTTATGTCTCCCGTAACTCTAAACGAGACAGAAGTTATGGCCGTCCGAATAATCGATATCTACAGGGTGCAACATCCACGGTGCAAGGTGCAACATCCGTCCGAAATGGCGAAACAGTGCCGTACGACCTTTAGAAATTCATGCATGGTTTTGAAACGGAACAGTACCATAGTGCACCACTCTCCAGCGATGGTAAATCGAAGACCAGCCACCGTAATCCCGTTTTACCATAAAAATCCACGTGTCGAGAAAACGAAGGGTAAAAAACTTACGAGACCCGATTGAGATTCGGGTTGTCCTTTTTGGGAATTAATCTATCCGTTGACAGCTGAAAGCTGTCAAAGACGTAGAACTCATCGAGGCCTTCGTTTTGACAGGTTATGGCTCCCGTAACTCTAAACGAGCCAGAAGTTATGGCTGTCCGAATAATCGATATCTAGAGGGTGCAACATCCGTCCGAAATGGAGAAACAGTGTCGTACGACCTTGAGAAATTCGTGCATGGATTTGAAACGGAACAGTACCATGGTGCACCACTCTCCAGCGATGGTAAATCGAAGACCAGCCAGCGTAATCCCGTTTTACCGTAAAAATCCACGTGTCGAAAAAACGAAGGGTAAAAAACTTACGAGACCCGATTGAGATTCGGGTTATCCTTTTTGGGCATTAATCTATCCGTTGACGACTGAAAGCTGTCAAAGCCGTAGAACTCATCGAGGCCTTCGTTTTGACAGGTTATGTCTCCCGTAACTCTAAACGAGCCAGAAGTTATGGCCGTCCGAATAATTGATATCTACAGGGTGCAACATCCACGGTGCAAGGCGCAACATCCGTCCGAAATGGCGAAACAGTGCCGTACGACCTTTAGAAATTCATGCATGGATTTGAAACGGAACAGTACCATAGTGCACCACTCTCCATCGATGGTAAATCGAAGACCAGCCACCGTAATCCCGTTTTACCGTAAAAATCCACGTGTCGAGAAAACGAAGGGTAAAAAACTTACGAGACCCGATTGAGATTCGGGTTGTCCTTTTTGGGCATTAATCTATCCGTTGACAGCTGAAAGCTTTCAAAGCCGTAGAACTCATCGAGACCTTCGTTTTGACAGGTTATGGCTCCCGTAACTCTAAACGAGCCAGAAGTTATGGCCGTCCGAAAATCGATATCTAGAGGGTGCAACATCCGTCCGAAATGGCGAAACAGTGTCGTACAACCTTTAGAAATTCGTGCATGGATTTTAAACGGAACAGTACCATGGTGCACCACTCTCCAGCGATGGTAAATCGATGATCAGCCACCGTAATACCGTTTTACCGTAAAAATCCACATGTCGAAAAAACGAAGGGTAAAAAACTTACGAGTCCCGATTGAGATTCGGGTTGTCCTTTTTGGTCATTAATCTATCCATTGACGACTGAAAGCTGTCAAAGCCGTAGAACTCATCGAGGCCTTCGTTTTGACATGTTATGGCTCCCGTAACTCTAAACGAGCGAGAAGTTATGGCCGTCCGAATAATCGATATCTACAGGGTGCAACATCCACGGTGTAAGGTGCAACATCCGTCCGAAATGGAGAAACAGTGCCGTATAACTTTTAGAAATGCGTGCATGGATTTGAAACGGAACAGTACCATGGGGCACCACTCTCTAGCGATGGGAAGTCGAATACGGGCCACGGTAATCCTGTTTTACCGTAAAAATTCACGTGTCGAAAAAACGAAGGATAAAAAAACTTACGAGACCCGATTGAGATTCGGGTTGTCCTTTTTGGGCGTTAATCAATCTGTTGACGGCTGAAAGGCATCAAAGCCATAGAACTCATCGAGATCTTCGTTTTGGCAGGTTATGGCTCCCGTAACTCTAAACGAGCCAGAAGTTATGGCCGTCCGAATAATCGATATCTACAGGGCGCAATATCCACGGTGCAAGGTGCAACATCCGTCCGAAATGGCGAAACAGTGTCGTACGACTTTTAGAAATGCATGCATGGATTTGAAACGGAACAGTACCATGGTGCACCACTCTCCAGCGTTGGTAAATCGAAGACCAGCCACCGTAATCCCGTTTTACCGTAAAAATTCACGTGTCGAAAAAACGAAGGGTAAAAAACTTACGAGACCCGATTGAGATTCGGGTTGTCCTTTTTGGGCATTAATCTATCCGTTGAAGGCTGAAAGTTGTAAAAGCCATAGAAATCATCGAGGCCTTCGTTTTGACAGGTTATGGCTCCCGTAACTCTAAACGAGCCAAAAGTTATGTCCGTCCGAATAATCGATATCTACAGGGTGCAACATCCACGGTGCAAGGTGCAACATCCGTCCGAAATGGCGAAACAGTGCCGTACGACCTTTAGAAATTCGTGCATGGATTTGAACCAGAACAGCACCATGGTGCACCACTCTCCAGCGATGGAAAGTCGAAGATGGGCCACGGTAATCCCGTTTTACCGTAAAAATCCACGTGTCAAAAAACGAAGGGTAAAAAACTTACGAGACCCGATAGAGATTCGGGTTGTCCTTTTTGGGCATTAATCTATCCGTTGACGGCTAAAAGCTGTCAAAGCCGTAGAACTCATCGAGGCCTTCGTTTTGACAGGTTATGGCTCCCGTAACTCTAAACGAGCCAGAAGTTATGGTCGTCCGAATAATCGATATCTACAGGGTGCAACATCCACTGTGCAAGGTGCAACATCCGTCGGAAATGGAGAAACAGTGCCGTATGACTTTTAGAAATGCGTGCATGGATTTGAAACGGAACAGTACCATGGTGCACCACTCTCCAGCGATGGGAAGTCGAAGACGGGCCACGGTAATCCCGTTTTACCGTAAAAATCCACGTGTCGAAAAAACGAAGGGTAAAAAACTTACGAGACCCGATTGTGATTCGGGTTGTCCTTTTTGGGCATTAATCTATCCGTTGACGGCTGAAAAGTCAAAGCCGTAGAACTCATCGAGGCCTTCGTTTTGATAGGTTATGGCTCCCGTAACTCTAAACGAGCCAGAAGTTATGGCCGTCCGAATAATCGATATCTACAGGGTGCAACATCCACGGTGCAAGTGCAACATCCGTCCGAAACGGCAAAACAGTGTCGTACGACTTTTAGAAATGCATGCATGGATTTGAAACGGAACAGTACCATGGTGCACCACTCTTAAGCGATGGGAAGTCGAAGACGGGCCACGGTAATCCCGTTTTACCGTAAAAATCCACGTGTCGAAAAAACGAAGGGTAAAAAACTTACGAGACCCGACTGAGATTCGGGTTGTCCTTCTTGGGCATTAATCTATCCATTGATGGCTGAAAGCTGTCAAAGCCGTAGAACTCATCGAGGCCTTCGTTTTGACAGGTTATGGCTCCCGTAACTCTAAACGAGCCAGAAGTTATGGCCGTCCGAGTAATCGATATCTACAGGGTGCAACATCCACGGTGCAAGGTGCAACATCCGTCCGAAATGGCGAAACAGTGCTGTACGACCTTTAGAAATTTGTGCATGGATTTGAAACGGAACAGTACCATGGTGCACCACTCTCCAGCGATGGTAAATCGAAGACCAGCCACCGTAATCCCGTTTTACTGTAAAAATCCACGTGTCGAAAAAACGAAGGGTAAAAACTTACGAGACCCGATTGAAACTCGGGTTGTCCTTTTTGGGCATTAATCTATCCGTTGACGGCTGAAAGCTGTCAAAGCCGTAGAACTCATCGAGGCCTTCGTTTTGACAAGTTATGGCTCGCGTAACTCTAAACGAGCCAGAAGTTATGGCCGTCCGAATAATCGATATCTACAGGGTGCAACATCCACGGTGCAAGGTGAAACATCCGTCCGAAATGGCGAAACAATGCCGTACGACCTTTAGAAATGCGTGCATGGATTTGAAACGGAACAGTACCATGGTGCACCACTCTCCAGCGATGGTAAATACAAGACCAGCCACCGTAATCCCGTTTTACCGTAACAATTCACTTGTCGAAAAAACGAAGGGTAAAAAACTTACGAGACCCGATTGAGATTCGGGTTGTCCTTTTTGGGCATTAATCTATCAATTGACGGCTAAAAGCTGTCAAAGCCGTAGAACTCATCGAGGCCTTCGTTTTGACAGGTTATGTCTCCCGTAACTCTAAACGAGCCAGAAGTTATGGCCGTCCGAATAATCGATATCTACAGGGTGCAACATCCACGGTGCAAGGTGCAACATCCGTCCGAAATGGCGAAACAGTGTCGTACGACCTTTAGAAATTCGTGCATGGATTTGAAACGAAACAGTACCAGGGTGCACCACTCTCCAGCGATGGTATATCGAAGACCAGCCAGCGTAATCCCGTTTTACCGTAAAAATCCACGTGTCGAAAAAACGAAGGGTAAAAAACTTACGAGACCCGATTGAGATTCGGGTTGTCCTTTTTGGGCATTAATCTATCCGTTGACGGCTGAAAGCTGTCAAAGCCGTAGAACTCATCGAGGCCTTCGTTTTGACAGGTTATGTCTCCCGTAACTCTAAACGAGCCAGAAGTTATGGCCGTCCGAATAATCGATATCCACAGGGTGCAACATCCACGGTGCAAGGTGCAACATCCGTCCGAAATGGCGAAACAGTGCCGTACGACCTTTAGAAATGCGTGCATGGATTTGAAACGGAACAGTACCATGGTGCACCACTCTCCAGCGATGGTAAATACAAGACCAGCCACCGTAATCCCGTTTTACCGTAAAAATTCACTTGTCGAAAAAACAAAGGATAAAAAACTTACGAGACCAGATTGAGATTCGGGTTTCCCTTTTTGGGCATTAATCTATCAATTGACGGCTGAAAGCTGTCAAAGCCGTAGAACTCATCGAGGCCTTCGTTTTGAAAGGTTATGTCTCCCGTAACTCTAAACGAGCCAGAAGTTATGGCCGTCCGAATAATCGATTTCTACAGGGTGCAACATCCACGGTGCAAGGTGCAACATCCGTCCGAAATGGCGAAACAGTGTCGTACGACCTTTAGAAATTCGTGCATGGATTTGAAACGGAACAGTACCAGGGTGCACCACTCTCCAGCGATGGTAAATCGAAGACCAGCCACCGTAATCCCGTTTTACCGTAAAAATCCACGTGTCGAGAAAACGAAGGGTAAAAAACTTAAGAGACCCCATTGAGATTCGGGTTGTCCTTTTTGGGCATTAATCTATCCGTTGACAGCTGAAAGCTGTCAAAGCCGTAGAACTCATCGAGGCCTTCGTTTTGACAGGTTATGGCTCCCGTAACTCTAAACGAGCCAGAAGTTATGGCCGTCCGAAAATCAATATCTAGAGGGTGCAACATTCGTCCGAAATGGCGAAACAGTGCCGTACGACCTTGAGAAATTCGTGCATGGATTTGAAACGGAACAGTACCATGGTGCACCACTCTCCAGCAATGGTAAATCGAAGATCAGCCACCGTAATCCCGTTTTAACGTAAAAATCCACGTGTCGAAAAAATGAAGGGTAAAAAACTTACGAGACCCGATTGAGATTCGGGTTGTCCTTTTTGGGCATTAATCTATCCGTTGACGACTGAAAGCTGTCAAAGCCGTAGAACTCATCGAGGCCTTCGTTTTGACATGTTATGGCTCCCGTGACTCTAAACGAGCGAGAAGTTATGGCCGTCCGAATAATCGGTATCTACAGGGTGCAACATCCACGGTGCAAGGTGCAACATCCGTCCGAAATGGAGAAACAGTGCCGTATGACTTTTAGAAATGCGTGCATGGATTTGAAACGGAACAGTACCGTGGGGCACCACTCTCCAGCGATGGAAAGTCGAATACGGGCCACGGTAATCCTGTTTTACCGTATCGAAAGAACGAAGGATAAAAAAACTTACGAGACCCGATTGAGATTCGGGTTGTCCTTTTTGGGCGTTAATCTATCTGTTGACGGCTGAAAGGCGTCAAAGCCGTAGAACTCATCGAGGTCTTCGTTTTGACAGGTTATGGCTCCCGTAACTCTAAACGAGCCAAAAGTTATGGCCGTCCGAATAATCGATATCTACAGGGTGCAATATCCACGGTGCAAGGTGCAACATCCGTCCGAAATGGCGAAACAGTGTCGTACGACTTTTAGAAATGCGTGCATGGATTTGAAACGGAACAGTACTATGGTGCACAACTCTCCAGCGATGGTAAATCGAAGACCAGCCACCGTAATCCCGTTTTACCGTAAAAATTCACGTGTCGAAAAAACGAAGGGTAAAAAACTTACGAGACCCGATTGAGATTCGGGTTGTCCTTTTTGGGCATTAATCTATCCGTTGAAGGCTGAAAGCTGTCAAAGCCATAGAACTCATCGAGGCCTTCGTTTTGACAGGTTATGGCTCCCGTAACTCTAAACGAGTCAGAAGTTATGGCCGCCCGAATAATCGATATCTACAGGGTGCAACATCCACAGTGCAAGGTGCAACATCCGTCCGAAATGGCGAAACAGTGCCGTACGACCTTGAGAAATTCGTGCATGGATTTGAAACGGAACAGTACCATGGTGCACCACTCTCCAGCGATGGTAAATTGAAGACCAACCACCGTAATCCCGTTTTACCGTAAAAATCCACGTGTCAAAAAAACGAAGGGTAAAAAGCTTACGAGACCCAATTGAGATTTGGGTTGTCCTTTTTTGGCATTAATCTATCCGTTGACGGCTGAAAGCAGTCAAAGCCGTAGAACTCATCGAGGCCTTCGTTTTGACAGGTTATGACTCCCGTAACTCTAAACGAGCCAGAAGTTATGGCCGTCCGAATAATCGATATCTACAGGGTGCAACATCCATGGTGCAAGGTGCAACATCCGTCCGAAATGGCGAAACAGTGCCGTATGACATTTAGAAATGCGTGCATGGATTTGAAACGGAACAGTACCATGGTGCACCACTCTCCAGCGATGGGAAGTCGAAGACTGGCCACATTAATCCCGTTTTACCGTAAAAATCCACGTGTCGAAAAAACGAAGGGTAAAAAACTTACGAGACCCGATTGAGATTCGGGTTGTCCTTTTTGGGCCTTAATCTATCCGTTGACGGCTGAAAGCTGTCAAAGCCGTAGAACTCATCGAGGCCTTCGTTTTGACAGGTTATGGCTCCCGTAACTCTAAACGAGCCAGAAGTTATGGCTGTCCGAATAATCGATATCTATAGGGTGCAACATCCACGGTGCAAGGTGCAACATCCGTCCAAAATGGCGAAACAGTGTCGTACGACTTTGAGAAATTCGTGCATGGATTTCAAACAGAAAGTGCCATGGTGCACCACTCTCCAGCGATGGTAAATCGAAGACCAGCCACCGTAATTCCATTTTACCGTAAAAATCCACGTGTCGAAAAACCGAAGGGTAAAAAACTTACGAGACCCGATTGAGATTCGGGTTGTCCTTTTTGGGCATTAATCTATCCGTTGGCGACTGAATGCTGTCAAAGCCGTAGAAATCATCGAGGCCTTCGTTTTGACAGGTTATGGCTCCCGTAACTCTAAACGAGCCAGAAATTATGGCCGTCCGAATAATCGATATCTACAGGGTGCAACATCCACGGTGCAAGGTGCAACATCCGTCCGAAATGGCGAAACAGTGCCGTATGACTTTTAGAAATGCGTGCATGGATTTGAAACGGAACAGTACCATGGTGCACCACTCTCCGGCGATGGGAAGTCGAAGGCGGGCCACATTAATCCCGTTTTACCGTAAAAATCCACGTGTCGAAAAAACGAAGGGTAAAAAACTTATGAGACCCGATTGAGATTCGGATTGTCCTTTTTGGGCATTAATCTATCCGTTGACGGCTGAAAGCTGTCAAAGCCGTAGAACTCATCGAGGCCTTCGTTTTGAAAGGTTATGGCTTCCGTAACTCTAAACGAGCCAGAAGTTATGGCCGTCCGAATAATCGATATCTACAGGGTGCAACATCCATGGTGCTAGGTGCAACATCCGTCCAAAATGGCGAAACAGTGCCGTACGACCTTGAGAAATTCGTGCATGGATTTGAAACGGAACAGTACCATGGTGCACCACCCTCCAGCGATGGTAAATTGAAGACCAGCCACCGTAATCCCGTTTTACCGTAAAAATCCACGTGTCGAAAAAACGAAGGGTAAAAAACTTACGAGACCCGATTGAGATTCGGGTTTTCCTTTTTGGGCATTAATCTATCCGTTGACGACTGAAAGCTGTCAAAGCCGTAGAACTCATCGAGGCCTTCGTTTTGACAGGTTATGGCTCCTGTAACTCTAAACGAGCCAGAAATTATGGCCGTCCGAATAATCGATATCTACAGGGTGCAACATCCACGGTGCAAGGTGCAACATCCGTCCGAAATGGCGAAACAGTGTCGTATGACTTTTAGAAATGCGTGTGTTTGCGCCAAAATTGGTCACAAACCCCGATGAATGTGAAAGCACCAGTGTTGGAATTAAATCAACAATATCCAAATACAAATCACCGATCTCAGTAGCAAAGTAATAAATGCAAACAAGAACACACGATTTATAGTGGTTCGGCTATCTCCGGCCTACGTCCACTTCAAAGGTTTTTTCTTTTATTGATGTTCTTCGCTGATTACAATCGGTTACAGCGGATTACAATGAATTATAGTTCTGAAATTCAAGTACAACGGTGGTTGTTGAGTGCAAAGTAGAGCGTTGGTGGAGTTTTGATGCTTCAGAGTCTTGATCTTGCCAAAGAGAATCCACCCCCTTTTCTGAATGACCTGGGAGTCTATTTATAGGCGTAGGCTGTTGCTCTCTTGCTGAAAACTCGGGAGACCTCTTCTGGCACGTGAGGGGGCCCATACGTACGGTCTCGGGGAGTTTGGGCCCACTTTGGCATCGGTTCGAACTCCATTCGAACCGATCAAGAATTCACCCAATCGAGGTGAAATTTGGCGTGGACATTCGTCAACATGTATGGAAGCATCTGTGAAAATTTCATGGCATTTGGATCAGCAGGTTGGGAGATATGGTGGATTCGAATTTGAGTTTATGGGATAGCTGTTCGGTTCGAACCCCTCTGTTCGAACCGATGGCTTCGAATCCTTCATAGCACGCGACTTCGTGGTGACGTGGAGCGCCTTCTTCGGTTCGATCCAAGCTTTGCGCCGAGTTGAACGAGTCGAGTCCGAGTTTTTTGCCGTGTTTACTGGGTGGCTTCGTGCACTGGGTTCGAAGGTCGTCTTCGAACCGTTGGAAGGGTGTCCGTTCGAATCGATCCAAATGCGTCACCTTGGATCGATTCGAAGTTGACTCATCATGTTGGGTTCGAAGACAGCATGGGGCGAGGCGGCTTGGATGGTTTCGAAGTAAGGCTCACTTCACGGTTTCGAAGTCAGGTCATGGATGGATTCGGAGTGGAGTCGAGGCCGATGGAGTCGAAGGATGATGTCGACCGATGGATTCGAACGCCACTTCTTCGCATGGATTCGAACTAGTTGGATTCGAACTCGATGGGTTCGAAACAGATGGTTTCGAATATGATGGGTTCGAACATAATGGGTTCGAAGTAGAGTCGAACCGATGGATGCGAACTCCATCGATTCGAACTTTGATACACGGGTATGGATTCGAGGCGCGGCCTCACTTCTTGGTTTCGAACCAGGTCGGTTCGAACATAGGTAGGGTGATGGTTTCGAACAGAGCAATGTCCATCTTTCTCAACTTGAATCCATCATAACTTGAGTATACGACCTCGGATTGACTTGAAATTTGGAATGCAGACTTCTATGATCTTTCTTGTCGTGTCCTATCATTTGTGGCCCGTTCCGGACTCGGACAAAATTCATCGATATCCATGGTTATCCTGCAATGCATGGCTGATATTCATGAATAGCAATTATTGATTCCCAGTAAATTTTGGATATCTCAACTTTGCCAAAAGTTGGGATAACATTTTGCCCCCCAAAACATGCCTTTTTGTAAAAGGTATGTTTTGAACGGTCTTAAATCAAGTGCAATAAATTCATGTTTCATCCATAGCTGTGGTGTTAACAATCAAGTTTGTGGCTATTCGAAGCCAAATCAATGTTCGTTCTTTCCGTAGGAGTTGAGAATGAAGTTTCGTAGTCTCTCTGGACTATCATTGGCCGCTCTGAACCCTTACTAAGTCCATTCTAGACTTAGTGATTGAATAGAAAGATCCTATTGCTCTCTGGCGTTGCCTTCTACCCCTTGCACTCTGGTCCCAGTTAGGACGTATAGCGATATCATGGTCGTTCGGGACCGACCATAGCCTCTCCGGGCTCTTGCTGGATCCCATCCTGTCACTCTCCGGTGAAGGGGAAACAGCGCTTAAGTGAGTTGATCCTGTCGCTCTCCGGCGAAGCAACTCACTTCTTGCACTCCGGTTCAGTGTATCTGAACATTAAGCGATGTCTTGGTCGTTCGAGACCGATCATAGCCTCTCCGGGCTCTTGCTGGATCCCATCCTGTCACTCTCCGGTGAAGGGGAAACAGCGCTTAAGTGAGTTGATCCTGTCGCTCTCCGGCGAAGCAACTCACTTCTTGCACTCCGGTTCAGTGTATCTGAACATTAAGCGATGTCTTGGTCGTTCGAGACCGATCATAGCCTCTCCGGGCTCTTGCTGGATCCCATCCTGTCACTCTCCGGTGAAGGGGAAACAGCGCTTAAGTGAGTTGATCCTGTCGCTCTCCGGCGAAGCAACTCACTTCTTGCACTCCGGACCCCGTCTCTCCGGGTAGGGTCATAAAGCGATCATGTTTATATTGAAATTTAATATTCATCCTTTGACTCTCCGGTCAAAAGGTTCATTGCAAGAGATTCTAATTTATTTATTAAAATTCGAGTTCTAGATGTTCTATCTCAAACATCAGAAAAAAGTTAAACATTGCCTTTCCGGGCATATCGGTTTATCTCCATCTCGGAGCATGCCTAGGGATCTCTCCGGTTCCCGTACATGTGTAAGTGGAGTAACCGTTTATTCTGAAAATAAATCTAAATAAAATTATTCGACTGAAGTCCAAATCCTGGACTTGGCCCTTGCCATCTTTAATCAGTCGATGACGAGTCGTGATCCCGATCTAGGATCGTTTCTGTTAGGTGGAGGCGGTAGTCGTTCAGGCCTTGCTGCCGTTGTTCGTTCTCTGACAAATTGTGGCAGTCTACCACCCCTAGCATGTTCTTCCACCTCATCCTTTAGCTGGCGGCATTCATCTGTAGTGTGCCCATCCAGCTCATGGAATAGGCAATATTTTCCAGTCCTGCGCTCCCGCTCAGTGGGATCCCTTATAGGTGGCTTTCGATAGGGGAGTTGCCCCCTAGTTTCAGTGTAGATTCTTTCTAGGCTTGCATTCAGATCGGTGTACTGCCTGAATCTTGGTTCTCGGAATTTCTTCCGTTTATCAGGACCATCATGTTTGTCATCCTGTTTCCTCTTTCCCTTGTCCGCTCCGGACTGCTCTCTAGAGGTCCCTACGCTTTGCGTGGCATTTATTTCATGACTCTCGACTCGTGATTCTTCTAATCGAATGAACTTTTCAGCTTTATGGAAGAATTCTCCAAGATCTTGCGGTGGATCTTTGGTTAGAGAATCTTTGAATTTGGTGCCTTCCGCGACTCCTGCCACCGCCGCCATTAAAATCATTGATGGATCCGGGCGATCCACAGAAGTCACTGTCACATTGAATCTTAACAGAAAATCTTTTATGGACTCTCCGGTCCTTTGCTTGATTGATGCTAAGGTCATCACGCTCTTGGGTCGCGTTACATGGACCCTGAACTGTCTCATGAAGCAATCAACGAGCTCGCTCCATGTTCCGATTGATCCAGTCTCTAGTTGCCTGAACCATAGTGAAGCTAAATCTGTCAAATATAGAGGGAAGCATCGTGCCATCACTTCCTCAGATGCCCCTAGCACTTCCATGTGCCTGATATATCTTGTGATGTGCATGGTCGGGTCTGACCTTCCGTCATAGGGATCTAGCGCTGGTAATTTGAACTTTGGAGGGTTCCTTGCATTTCGGATGTTTGGAGTGAATGGACTCCGACTAACTTCTTCTAGGCCTCCGCTAGGCAATCCTCCTCTCATGATTCGTCGCATTAGGCCTATCATTCTCTCATCTCTGTCTAGGGGTTAGCCCCTTGTCAGATTCCTGTCCTGCCCCCCGAGCCTTGAAGGGAATTCTGGTACGTATTCTTCGGGTGGCTCGTTAACATATGCATTGGCTCCAGCTTGTTGAGCTCCGTCTGTTGGTCTCCCAGTATCGGACCCTGAGGGTCTGCCCCCAAGGCCTTGTTGACCACCTTCAGCTCCTGTATTCTGGTCTTGAACCTGACCTTCATTTGCTTCTGCAATCCTGATTCCTTGTCCCGTACTCGTAGCTGTTGTAGTTGGTCCAAGGTTTTGCATGTTTGCTGTCCTCATTTGCTCGAGGAAATTTTGCAGCATCTCCTGTTGACTCTTCATCATGCTTTCGCGTAATGAATTAGCCATAGCTTCCATCTCATCTCTAGTGATGTAGACGGAAGCTTGTCTGTGACGACCCGTCCTCCTACTCCCAGGAAGAAGTATCATTTTTAAGAAAAGAAAGAGGTGAGAAAATAGAAAAGATAGAGAAGAAAGAACAACAACATCAGAATCTCACAGCGGAACGAATAAATTATAATAATTCATATAAGTATTTACATAATATACAACATCAATCAGAGTTATATAGATAATACATCACATACAAGACAGTTATAAACACCTGTCTAGTTAATACAACTCCATACAACACAAGCAAATAACTCAGAGATACCAACACAGCGGAACTATAAGTATATCTACAACGCTGAAGCCTACTGCTCTATTGCTCCTCCAGAATGCGTCAAAGCCAACCTGAATCCCTTGGCTACCCGTAAAAATTTGGGTACCCGAGAGTTTATGAAAAACAAAAATAAACTCCGGGTCAGACATGGGTCTGGTATGAGTAACAGGTTAAAGTTGCTTAACTTTGAAAATCTTTTGAAAACAAAAGGTATCACGTAAGACTTCCCACACATAAACATGGAAAAGTTTTTACCTTACGCTAACCAAAACATTTTATAGGAAATCCAGTGATATTATAATAGTGTCTAGGGTTTTCAAGTAAAATACAGAAATAGCTGAAATGCTTACATCTCACATTCCAACATAGTTGGGCACAACTAATTCGTACGGCACTTATTGGATTTTGGATTCCATACAATGGCAGGGCTACTGGGGTACCGCCCGTCACAGTACGGGGCCTAGATCACCGTACCGAGGATTACTCCCTTCATCCCCTGCAACACAAGGCCGGAACCATTCCTTACTGAACAGTCCCGAACAAGATAACCCCGCAGATAGCCGTCGCTACTGCCCACTAAGCCGAAAATAAAGGGACATCTAGACAGGGGAATATCCTTGTCCTGCTTGGGCATGACCCACCTAGCCTTGCTGCATCTCCCCTGTTTTAGCCATTCCCGGTTGATGAGGCTTGAGGCTACGATTACCTTTATAGAATATAATTCTTAGAATGCTCATCGCCCACCTGACGATGTGTTGAAAGCATTCAATCCATACAAGTTCGTTCCGGGTTCGAACGAAACCGAAGGCATCATCTCGTTACACTCATTTTGGAATCACCCTCAGAGTTAACGACGATAACCCTTGCACTCTGAATCTTCATCTTCACTTCAGATTCACGACCTATCGTTAATTTGGAAACGATGTGGTTTTCGGATGTTCCTAATGCGGAAAACCCGATCCCGGTCTCATCGAAATCCAAAACGTGTCTTTTAAGGCCAAGTTGTCTATTTAGTCCTAACAGTTTAATTCAATATCATCAATACACACACATATGGATAATTCATAATATTACAATAGATAATCACATCATCATAAACAGATAGCTCGTATTATCATCAAAACAGATAATTAAATATCATCATACTTTAAACCAAGCATCCATATCACATAGATAGTATTCAAGTCAGAACTGAATGCACAACCATCAAATAAAAAATCACTATCATTCATCCATAAGCAATGATTTATAATCATATCATTTTGTAATTAATTTAAAATGAATTAAATTAACTACTTCAATCTCAAATTAAAGTAAATTAAATTAATTGCTTTATCTATAAATCTTGCTTATACAACTTATTAAATTAATTTTAAACAAATTAATTAATCAATCTCTAGATATTTATCTTGATTAACTTCTTCGATTAATCACCTTCTAATTACAATAAGTAATTAGTCTTTAATTAATTATCCTAAATCATTTATAGTAATTTACATTTAATTACCTTATTTATAATTAAATACAATTAATTACATTATCTTTAATTAATCACTACATTATTTATTTTTATTTTTTTTAATTAAACTATTCTAAATTTCATCATTAATTACATTAATTAATGATCTCTAATTCATATTAAATTACTTTATTAATCACATTAAGTGATAAATCTTGTATTAAACACAATTATTAATCACCTTTGATTAATATCAACCAGTAATTAACTACCCTTAATTTCTTATTCCCAAATTAATTATCCCATAATTAATTATCTCCATTTAATTAATCCCTTGATTAATTACAAAAGTAATTATCCCAATTACTTTATTAACACATTATTTTCACTAATTATATTCAGTAATTACATTAATTACTTCCTCAAGTAATTATGCTCCATTGAATACACTAAGTGATTATACAAATCAAATCATCAAATGATTTCTTAAATTAATTAAATTAAATTAATTAACTTAAATAAATCATTTTATCAAATTAATTACAATAAATAATTAATTTCTTAATTACTTTTTAACAAGTAATTACATTAACAATTTATAATAGATTATTTAATGAATCTAATTAATTATCCAAAATTAACCACATATTAATTAATTATTCTTAATTAATTATCTTCATTAATTAATAACTTTTCTTAATCTACTTCTTACTTGACCTCTAATTATAAATTAATCCAAATTATTAATTTATAACTTAAATTCAAAAGTCATTTCTTTATTAACCTATCATTTAATTAATTTAAATATCTTAATTATCCCTAAAATAATTCATTTCTTTACTTATTACTTAATTAATATCTAAGTATATTATAACATTACATTTCAAATTCAAATTCAAAATTTCATTTCGAATTTTAAAATTCAAAATGATTCTTATTCAAACATTTATCAAATCTTAATTCAATTTAAAATCCTATATATAACAATAACTTCTCATATATGGACTTATATAGGAAAGACCCTTAACTTCAACTGCTTAAATCTTAATTCAAATTTAAACTTCAAAAAGACATTTATATATTAAACTTGCAATTTCCAAGTTAAAACAATTTATTTAACTCCCATTCAAACGAACTTTGTAAAAACCAATTCAAACATTTATTTGAAACAAACTCTTTTGAAACCAACTATTTGAATTTAACTTTTCTTTATACATTTAGATTTTTAAATCTGATTTATTTTTTTTCAGTTTTAGTTCATTAGTTTAATTTTGAGTTTGACACTTTTGGTTAGTTTAACTTTGAATTTAAAACTTGGGTTTAACTTGCTTTTGAGAAATTTGATTTTTAATTCTTGATTTAAAAATCCAAATTCGTTTCTAAAACTTAGATTCAAAAGTTTACTTGAATCTATATTTTGAACTTTTAACTTCAAACACAGTTTAAACTTTAATTCAGATTTTAAATTACATTTAAAACCTGAAACTGTCAGGTTGAAACCCATATTTGATTGTTTTAAACTTTATTTTTATTTAAATTTGAATTCAAAAGTAAATTTGATTTCAAACTTCAGCTAGATTTACACTTTGTTTAATTCCATTACTTATTTATAAATAGGTTCCAATTGAATTTGTTTTTGAAACAATGCTACTATCAGGTTTAAACCTGAAACTTTCAAAATGAATTCAAAAATACAAAATTTTAATTTAGACTTAAATCTGAATTTGACTTTCAGTTAAATCTAATATTTATACTAATTCAAATTTTGGATTATGGTTAGCCTGCAAAATTTTAATTTGCTTTTAAATCTTGTTTTAAATTAAAAGGCTACAGGCTGTTATAGTTACCTGTAACAATATGTATCTAACCCGAGACAAAAAAATTATTACTTCGGGTTATTTATCCCCTGGCTTCGAGTCACGTACGCGTGTGACTCGAGTACTTCCCCAGCCCAAAAAGAAACTGCACCACCACAATTGCCAACCCATCACTGGGCACGGTGCACGTGCACCGTGGCTCCAGTCAACTCCGGCCACCCAAATATGCTCCACCACGCCACTGACTACCACCAGTCTCCACCACGACCCCCAAATCCATCACCACAACTTCAAAATCAAAAAGAGCAAGACACAAAACCTGGAAATAACACAACACTGCACACCCAAACCTGTCATCACTTCCCTCTGCCAACCCCGACCACCAGATGGTCCATAACTCCGGCCATGTACTCGCCTTCGACCCATCTACCACTCCACAATGTTTCGTGCAGCTCGATGCACCGTAGATGCCACAGTGATCAAAAATTCGATCACTTCACAAACTAGGGTTATAAACATCAACCCACTGCCACCCACGCCACCGTGCTCAGACCCACCACCGAGCAATTTTCCCCACACCCTGGTAAGCTCCTCCACCTTCTCACCAAACCCGACCTCCTCCAGTCACCGAGATCACCAAGAATCACTCAAAAACAAATTTTTGAACAAAAGTAAACTGCACCTAAAATACTTGACTAGAAAACATGATATTCATTTTAAAAATCATATTATGGTATGTGTATCTGATTTATAACTTTGAATTCATGAATTAAATTCATTGAGTTTTAACTAAATTTTAGTTTCCTACTGCAGTTTGATATTTACCTGTAACCAATACTACTGTTTACACTTAAACAGATTTTAAAGCTCAAATATCTATTAATGCCAGTACTTTATGCCAACTTATGTCTTGTTAAGGCTTTAATTAAGAACAAAGATGAAATTATGTTGAGGATTCTTAAACCTGAAACTAAACAGAGAGAACCCAGAGATACATAATACAGTACTCATATTTATCACACAGCAATGCAACTAAGTTTCAGAGAAGAATTTGCAACAGACAAAATATACTTAAATCATTAAATTTTTGATGTTGCTATCCTTTAGAACAGAGGTGGTTATAGGATGTCAAACACATATATATGCAGTAACATGTAAACACAGAAAATCATCAATATATATGCTCATATCAGATCAATATTTAACAACATATATATATGCTTAAGTATTTAAAATAAAAGGTATTACTCACCTAGATTAAAAAGAAGGGACAGAGCACCATTTGCATTAAAACAGCCTAATCTTTAACACTGGGAACAATTTTGCTTTAAATCTTCCAACCCCATTGTTTGTTTTGTTGAATAGTGTTTCCAGTTTTTATATTTGAGTTTGTCTAAATGGAAGTGTCTGTTGTTACTTCTTTGTTTCAGGTTTTATATTTTTTTTTTTTATGAACGAACTAAAACAAGATGTATATAAGAAGTTTCAGGGGGGAAAGGTGATAACTGGATCAGGTGTATGTAAGTACACTGTATACATTTTGTTTTATCAGGCATAATTTTCCAAAATGGAGGCTGAAAAGAATTTTAAACATTTTCGAATTGACTCTTGTTTGCTGAGAAACTAAAACATTAAATGGTAATGTACCCAATGTTTCTTAATTAGCTAACTTAATCATTTCATATGTAGATATTTTAGTTAGCTTACCATTTCTTTTATCTAACCTGCATAATGTATTTTTGTTTTACACTCTTACTTACAGACAGCAAAAATCATTTTGTCTGGTGATTTTTTTCCATACTTATCTGAAATCTTAGTCAATAAGCTATTTGCATTTGTTTAGTTTATTTCTTACTTTGTTAATTTGCTTTGTTTTGCATTTCTTTACAGGTTGTATACATATTTGCTTACCTGAATATTAAACCTTACATCATATAAAACTTACTTGTCTAGCTTGCTTTTATACCTATGTATATGTACATTTTCTTTTCTTTACATTTGTTCTTACCTTTATATTTATTTTACTTTTAGGTTACTTTATTTTAAAACTTAAATAATTAAATGCTTATGTTGAGATTTACAAAGTATTATTTTATTTAACATTTTTGAAAGACTTAATTTTAAATTTACAAATCGTAGCTTCTTTCAAAAATATACACATATTAAAATATCAACTTTTATTTATATTATAAAACCCATTTTCAAAGATATTACAATATTGATATAGTTTAAATATAAATTATTATTTAATAATTTATAAAAGAACTATTCTCTATAATATAAGTCACTTATTTTATCAAGCTATAAAACAAAACAAAACTTTTTATTTAAATTTAAACTCTAGGCTAAAATACTTTTAAACAATTTAAATTTATCTTGAGTATTTTAAAGTCAAATGATTATTTATTCAATATTAAATCAAATCCCTAATTTACCAAAAATATTAGAATTAAAAATCATGTCTTTATTTTATTAAACTTAAAACAAAGGTTATTTATTTACAATATATACAGATATATATATATATATTATAAATAGAAAATAATTTAATTGGCTTTTAAAAGATAATTTATCAGTTAATTATTTATTTAAAAGAAAATTATTAAATCAATTCAAATTATTATTAACAAATATTATTAAATCAATTTAATTTTATCACAGATTATTAAATTGATATTGCCTCAAATTTCCGGTATATCACATTCTTCCCCCCTTAAAAGAATTTCGTCCCCGAAATTTAAAACAAAGGTAATTTAATAATTTAATTTAAGATTTAACTTTAAAAACACAAGCATATTTCAATCATGAGCTAACAACCATAACAACCAATTCATCCAATCAAACAAATCTAACTATCTAGACAGAATTCTAGATAGAATTGTCTCGAGTTTCCCCAAGTATACATACCGGGTTACTCGCTCTATAGAATCCAAACAAATAATACTACTAAGCTACAGAACTTTCACACATCTAAATCCATAAAACAAGACAGGATATCAGACTACGGACAAGCCTGAAATCAACAACTAAAACTCCCTGAACCGCTGGTTCTAAAATCAAGATAGATCTGACACGTACTCCCTCAGAGATACGTGAAACACAACGAATTCCAGTTATCCAAACTGACAATCCAATCTTGAAAACTAAACACTTATCCAAAAATCAAATTCCTGACTTCGGAATCCAAATTCGTCCGTCTCTTATCCAGAAGAAAATAAATAGGTGCACTCCAATCTGGCCTAAGATCCTGAAAAATTTCCTGTAGAATTCTCCAAATCAAACACTGCAACATCCAATTGCTTCCAAACTAAAACAGCTACCACCATGCTTCCTCTGCGCAACTCTGACTGAATAGATGAAAATGCTGAAGATGAACTCAAGCATAATCTGGTCAACACACCTCAACAAATCCAAAAGTAAAACTCAGAAATTCATCCAAAATCTGAGCTACTTTACCCAACTCAAAAATCATTCTATTACTGAGTTGAACCATCGGTACCAAGCCTGGAAATCCAGTCGACACCAAACTCAATCTTCAGATGCAGACCAAACTTTAACTTCCTGAAGACATCCAGAAAAATTCACAAGAGAATACTCAAACCATCGCAAGTCACTTTTGCGATCAATCCATCCAATTCCAAAGATACTGTTCTCTCTTTACCAATCAGAACAGCTTACACTTATGTGGCCAACCCATCGAAGAAATGGAATTACTCTGCAGCTTCTAAACTCCGCTGCTGACTCAGAAGCCAAAGACTACTTAATCCAAAGCTCTTCAAGAAACTCGGACCTCAAAGCAAAAAGAAACACCCTGCTGATCTCAGCCACAACACCGAAGCAGCTACACTTCCTTAACTGATTCCAAAGAAACATCTTCAGAGACATCCATAATCACTGTGTCTCATCACACAGCTACTACACCTTGATATTTCAAGATATCATGACTTGCTTCTGTCCGACCGACAGATCCAAACTCTAGCTCAACCAAACTTACACTTCAAAAATGAACTCCGAATCTTAACAGATTTCCTTCAGAGGTCGATGAAATCCTTCTCCCACTCAAAGCTCATTCGAGACGGTATTAGGTCTACAGCCTCGACAAATACACCACCAACCTCAAACATTTAAACCCCAACCATTGGTAGTCGTGTTACACACACCACTACCCTATCTACCTTTACAGCTCATTGGATAACCCGAACAGGTAACCCAACAATAGGTAGGAATAAATAAATAAATATATATATCAAAATTACAAATACGCTCTCTCAAGAAAGAAAACACTTAAGAGCCTAGGTATTCACTCAACCTAGCGCTCTGATACCACTGTGACGACCCGTCCTCCTACTCCCAGGAAGAAGTATCGTTTTTAAGAAAAGAAAGAGGTGAGAAAATAGAAAAGATAGAGAAGAAAGAACTACAACATCAGAATCTCACAGCGGAACGAATAAATTATAATAATTCATATAAGTATTTACATAATATACAACATCAATCAGAGTTATACAGATAATACATCACATACAAGACAGTTATAAACACCTGTCTAGTTAATACAACTCCGTACAACACAAGCAAATAACTCAGAGATACCAACACAGCGGAACTATAAGTATATCTACAACGCTGAAGCCTCCTGCTCCATTGCTCCTCCAGAATGCGTCAAAGCCAACCTGAATCCCTTGGCTACCCGTAAAAATTTGGGTACCCGAGAGTTTATGAAAAACAAAAATAAACTCCGGGTCAGACATGGGTCTGGTATGAGTAACAGGTTAAAGTTGCTTAACTTTGAAAATCTTTTGAAAACAAAAGGTATCACGTAAGACTTCCCACACATAAACATGGAAAAGTTTTTACCTTACGCTAACCAAAACATTTGATAGGAAATCCAGTGATATTATAATAGTGTCTAGGGTTTTCAAGTAAAATACAGAAATAGCTGAAATGCTTACATCTCACATTCCAACATAGTTGGGCACAACTAATTCGTACGGCACTTATTGGATTTTGGATTCCATACAATGGCAGGGCTACTGGGGTACCGCCCGTCACAGTACGGGGCCTAGATCACCGTACCGAGGATTACTCCCTTCATCCCCTGCAACACAAGGCCGGAACCATTCCTTACTGAACAGTCTCGAACAAGATAACCCCGCAGATAGCCGTCGCTACTGCCCACTAAGCCGAAAATAAAGGGACATCTAGACAGGGGAATATCCTTGTCCTGCTTGGGCATGACCCACCTAGCCTTGCTGCATCTCCCATGTTTTAGCCATTCCCGGTTGATGAGGCTTGAGGCTACGATTACCTTTATAGAATATAATTCTTAGAATGCTCATCGCCCACCTGACGATGTGTTGAAAGCATTCAATCCATACAAGTTCGTTCCGGGTTCGAACGAAACCGAAGGCATCATCTCGTTACACTCATTTTGGAATCACCCTCAGAGTTAACGACGATAACCCTTGCACTCTGAATCTTCATCTTCACTTCAGATTCACGACCTATCGTTAATTTGGAAACGATGTGGTTTTCGGATGTTCCTAATGCGGAAAACCCGATCCCGGTCTCATCGAAATCCAAAACGTGTCTTTTAAGGCCAAGTTGTCTATTTAGTCCTAACAGTTTAATTCAATATCATCAATACACACACATATGGATAATTCATAATATTACAATAGATAATCACATCATCATAAACAGATAGCTCGTATTATCATCAAAACAGATAATTAAATATCATCATACTTTAAACCAAGCATCCATATCACATAGATAGTATTCAAGTCAGAACTGAATGCACAACCATCAAATAAAAAATCACTATCATTCATCCATAAGCAATGATTTATAATCATATCATTTTGTAATTAATTTAAAATGAATTAAATTAACTACTTCAATCTCAAATTAAAGTAAATTAAATTAATTGCTTTATCTATAAATCTTGCTTATACAACTTATTAAATTAATTTTAAACAAATTAATTAATCAATCTCTAGATATTTATCTTGATTAACTTCTTCGATTAATCACCTTCTAATTACAATAAGTAATTAGTCTTTAATTAATTATCCTAAATCATTTATAGTAATTTACATTTAATTACCTTATTTATAATTAAATACAATTAATTACATTATCTTTAATTAATCACTACATTATTTATTTTTATTTTTTTTAATTAAACTATTCTAAATTTCATCATTAATTACATTAATTAATGATCTCTAATTCATATTAAATTACTTTATTAATCACATTAAGTGATAAATCTTGTATTAAACACAATTATTAATCACCTTTGATTAATATCAACCAGTAATTAACTACCCTTAATTTCTTATTCCCAAATTAATTATCCCATAATTAATTATCTCCATTTAATTAATCCCTTGATTAATTACAAAAGTAATTATCCCAATTACTTTATTAACACATTATTTTCACTAATTATATTCAGTAATTACATTAATTACTTCCTCAAGTAATTATGCTCCATTGAATACACTAAGTGATTATACAAATCAAATCATCAAATGATTTCTTAAATTAATTAAATTAAATTAATTAACTTAAATAAATCATTTTATCAAATTAATTACAATAAATAATTAATTTCTTAATTACTTTTTAACAAGTAATTACATTAACAATTTATAATAGATTATTTAATGAATCTAATTAATTATCCGAAATTAACCACATATTAATTAATTATTCTTAATTAATTATCTTCATTAATTAATAACTTTTCTTAATCTACTTCTTACTTGACCTCTAATTATAAATTAATCCAAATTATTAATTTATAACTTAAATTCAAAAGTCATTTCTTTATTAACCTATCATTTAATTAATTTAAATATCTTAATTATCCCTAAAATAATTCATTTCTTTACTTATTACTTAATTAATATCTAAGTATATTATAACATTACATTTCAAATTCAAATTCAAAATTTCATTTCGAATTTTAAAATTCAAAATGATTCTTATTCAAACATTTATCAAATCTTAATTCAATTTAAAATCCTATATATAACAATAACTTCTCATATATGGACTTATATAGGAAAGACCCTTAACTTCAACTGCTTAAATCTTAATTTAAATTTAAACTTCAAAAAGACATTTATATATTAAACTTGCAATTTCCAAGTTAAAACAATTTATTTAACTCCCATTCAAACGAACTTTGTAAAAACCAATTCAAACATTTATTTGAAACAAACTCTTTTGAAACCAACTATTTGAATTTAACTTTTCTTTATACATTTAGATTTTTAAATCTGATTTATTTTTTTTCAGTTTTAGTTCATTAGTTTAATTTTGAGTTTGACACTTTTGGTTAGTTTAACTTTGAATTTAAAACTTGGGTTTAACTTGCTTTTGAGAAATTTGATTTTTAATTCTTGATTTAAAAATCCAAATTCGTTTCTAAAACTTAGATTCAAAAGTTTACTTGAATCTATATTTTGAACTTTTAACTTCAAACACAGTTTAAACTTTAATTCAGATTTTAAATTACATTTAAAACCTGAAACTGTCAGGTTGAAACCCATATTTGATTGTTTTAAACTTTATTTTTATTTAAATTTGAATTCAAAAGTAAATTTGATTTCAAACTTCAGCTAGATTTACACTTTGTTTAATTCCATTACTTATTTATAAATAGGTTCCAATTGAATTTGTTTTTGAAACAATGCTACTATCAGGTTTAAACCTGAAACTTTCAAAATGAATTCAAAAATACAAAATTTTAATTTAGACTTAAATCTGAATTTGACTTTCAGTTAAATCTAATATTTATACTAATTCAAATTTTGGATTATGGTTAGCCTGCAAAATTTTAATTTGCTTTTAAATCTTGTTTTAAATTAAAAGGCTACAGGCTGTTATAGTTACCCGTAACAATATGTATCTCACCCGAGACAAAAAAATTATTACTTCGGGTTATTTATCCCCTGGCTTCGAGTCACGTACGCGTGTGACTCGAGTACTTCCCCAGCCCAAAAAGAAACTGCACCACCACAATTGCCAACCCATCACTGGGCACGGTGCACGTGCACCGTGGCTCCAGTCAACTCCGGCCACCCAAATATGCTCCACCACGCCACTGACTACCACCAGTCTCCACCACGACCCCCAAATCCATCACCACAACTTCAAAATCAAAAAGAGCAAGACACAAAACCTGGAAATAACACAACACTGCACACCCAAACCTGTCATCACTTCCCTCTGCCAACCCCGACCACCAGATGGTCCATAACTCCGGCCATGTACTCGCCTTCGACCCATCTACCACTCCACAATGTTTCGTGCAGCTCGATGCACCATAGATGCCACAGTGATCAAAAATTCGATCACTTCACAAACTAGGGTTATAAACATCAACCCACTGCCACCCACGCCACCGTGCTCAGACCCACCACCGAGCAATTTTCCCCACACCCTGGTAAGCTCCTCCACCTTCTCACCAAACCCGACCTCCTCCAGTCACCGAGATCACCAAGAATCACTCAAAAACAAATTTTTGAACAAAAGTAAACTGCACCTAAAATACTTGACTAGAAAACATGATATTCATTTTAAAAATCATATTATGGTATGTGTATCTGATTTATAACTTTGAATTCATGAATTAAATTCATTGAGTTTTAACTAAATTTTAGTTTCCTACTGCAGTTTGATATTTACCTGTAACCAATACTACTGTTTACACTTAAACAGATTTTAAAGCTCAAATATCTATTAATGCCAGTACTTTATGCCAACTTATGTCTTGTTAAGGCTTTAATTAAGAACAAAGATGAAATTTTGTTGAGGATTCTTAAACCTGAAACTAAACAGAGAGAACCCAGAGATACATAATACAGTACTCATATTTATCACACAGCAATGCAACTAAGTTTCAGAGAAGAATTTGCAACAGACAAAATATACTTAAATCATTAAATTTTTGATGTTGCTATCCTTTAGAACAGAGGTGGTTATAGGATGTCAAACACATATATATGCAGTAACATGTAAACACAGAAAATCATCAATATATATGCTCATATCAGATCAATATTTAACAACATATATATATGCTTAAGTATTTAAAATAAAAGGTATTACTCACCTAGATTAAAAAGAAGGGACAGAGCACCATTTGCATTAAAACAGCCTAATCTTTAACACTGGGAACAATTTTGCTTTAAATCTTCCAACCCCATTGTTTGTTTTGTTGAATAGTGTTTCCAGTTTTTATATTTGAGTTTGTCTAAATGGAAGTGTCTGTTGTTACTTCTTTGTTTCAGGTTTTATATTTTTTTTTTTTATGAACGAACTAAAACAAGATGTATATAAGAAGTTTCAGGGGGGAAAGGTGATAACTGGATCAGGTGTATGTAAGTACACTGTATACATTTTGTTTTATCAGGCATAATTTTCCAAAATGGAGGCTGAAAAGAATTTTAAACATTTTCGAATTGACTCTTGTTTGCTGAGAAACTAAAACATTAAATGGTAATGTACCCAATGTTTCTTAATTAGCTAACTTAATCATTTCATATGTAGATATTTTAGTTAGCTTACCATTTCTTTTATCTAACCTGCATAATGTATTTTTGTTTTACACTCTTACTTACAGACAGCAAAAATCATTTTGTCTGGTGATTTTTTTCCATACTTATCTGAAATCTTAGTCAATAAGCTATTTGCATTTGTTTAGTTTATTTCTTACTTTGTTAATTTGCTTTGTTTTGCATTTCTTTACAGGTTGTATACATATTTGCTTACCTGAATATTAAACCTTACATCATATAAAACTTACTTGTCTAGCTTGCTTTTATACCTATGTATATGTACATTTTCTTTTCTTTACATTTGTTCTTACCTTTATATTTATTTTACTTTTAGGTTACTTTATTTTAAAACTTAAATAATTAAATGCTTATGTTGAGATTTACAAAGTATTATTTTATTTAACATTTTTGAAAGACTTAATTTTAAATTTACAAATCGTAGCTTCTTTCAAAAATATACACATATTAAAATATCAACTTTTATTTATATTATAAAACCCATTTTCAAAGATATTACAATATTGATATAGTTTAAATATAAATTATTATTTAATAATTTATAAAAGAACTATTCTCTATAATATAAGTCACTTATTTTATCAAGCTATAAAACAAAACAAAACTTTTTATTTAAATTTAAACTCTAGGCTAAAATACTTTTAAACAATTTAAATTTATCTTGAGTATTTTAAAGTCAAATGATTATTTATTCAATATTAAATCAAATCCCTAATTTACCAAAAATATTAGAATTAAAAATCATGTCTTTATTTTATTAAACTTAAAACAAAGGTTATTTATTTACAATATATACAGATATATATATATTATAAATAGAAAATAATTTAATTGGCTTTTAAAAGATAATTTATCAGTTAATTATTTATTTAAAAGAAAATTATTAAATCAATTCAAATTATTATTAACAAATATTATTAAATCAATTTAATTTTATCACAGATTATTAAATTGATATTGCCTCGAATTTCCGGGATATCACATTGTCCTTCTGCTGATCCTGAGGATGCTTCTTGGCTTCCTCCTTGTTGGCTCCTATCAACTCTTTGTCTTGTTTGTCGAGTCATTTCTTCTGAATTGGAATTCTTTAAAATTTTGAATCTGAATTCTGAATCTGTTGCAGCGGGTGCTAGTCCTTCTCAGTGAAAGCACCAAAGTAATTGCGCCAAAATTGGTCACAAACCCCGATGAATGTGAAAGCACCAGTGTTGGAATATAAATCAACAATATCCAAACACAAATCACAGATCTCAGTAGCAAAGTAATAAATGCAAACAAGAACACACGATTTATAGTGGTTCGGCTATCTCCGGCCTACGTCCACTTCAAAGGTTTTTTCTTTTATTGATGTTCTTCGCTGATTACAATCGATTACAGCAGATTACAATGAATTATAGTTCTGAAATTCAAGTAAAACGGTGGTTGTTGAGTGCAAAGTAGAGCCTTGGTGGAGTTTTGATGCTTCAGAGTCTTGATCTTGCCAAAGAGAATCCGCCCCCTTTTCTGAATGACCTGGGAGTCTATTTATAGGCGTAGGCTGTTGCTCTCTTGCTGAAAACTCGGGAGACCTCTTCTGGCACGTGAGGGGGCCCATACGTACGGTCTCGGGGAGTTTGGGCCCACTTTGGCATCGGTTCGAACTCCATTCGAACCGATCAAGAATTCACCCAATCGAGGTGAAATTTGGCGTGGACATTCGTCAACATGTATGGAAGCATCTGTGAAAATTTCATGGCATTTGGATCAGCAGGTTGGGAGATATGGTGGATTCGAATTTGAGTTTATGGGATAGCTGTTCGGTTCGAACCCCTCTGTTCGAACCGATGGCTTCGAATCCTTCATAGCACGCGACTTCGTGGTGACGTGGATCGCCTTCTTCGGTTCGATCCAAGCTTTGCGCCGAGTTGAACGAGTCGAGTCCGAGTTTTTTGCCGTGTTTACTGGGTGGCTTCGTGCACTGGGTTCGAAGGTCGTCTTCGAACCGTTGGAAGGGTGTCCGTTCGAATCGATCCAAATGCGTCACCTTGGATCGATTCGAAGTTGACTCATCATGTTGGGTTCGAAGACAGCATGGGGCGAGGCGGCTTGGATGGTTTCGAAGTAAGGCTCACTTCACGGTTTCGAAGTCAGGTCGTGGATGGATTCGGAGTGGAGTCGAGGCCGATGGAGTCGAAGGATGATGTCGGCCGATGGATTCGAACGCCACTTCTTCGCATGGATTCGAACTAGTTGGATTCGAACTCGATGGGTTCGAAACAGATGGTTTCGAATATGATGGGTTCGAACATAATGGGTTCGAAGTAGAGTCGAACCGATGGATGCGAACTCCATCGATTCGAACTTTGATACACGGGTATGGATTCGAGGCGCGGCCTCACTTCTTGGTTTCGAACCAGATCGGTTCGAACATAGGTAGGGTGATGGTTTCGAACAGAGCAATGTCCATCTTTCTCAACTTGAATCCATCATAACTTGAGTATACGACCTCGGATTGACTTGAAATTTGGAATGCAGACTTCTATGATCTTTCTTGTCGTGTCCTATCATTTGTGGCCCGTTCCGGACTCGGACAAAATTCATCGATATCCATGGTTATCCTGCAATGCATGGCTGATATTCATGAATAGCAATTATTGATTCCCAGTAAATTTTGGATATCTCAACTTTGCCAAAAGTTGGGATAACAGCGTGCATGGATTTGAAACGGAACAGTACCATGGTGCACCACTCTCCAGCGATGGGAAGTCGAAGACGGGCCACATTAATTCCGTTTTACCGTAAAAATCCACGTGTCGAAAAAACGAAGGGTAAAAAACTTACGAGACCCGATTGAGATTCGGATTGTCCTTTTTGGGCATTAATCTATCCGTTGATGGCTGAAAGCTGTCAAAGCCGTAGAACTCATCGAGGCCTTCGTTTTGACAGGTTATGGCTCCCGTAACTCTAAACGAGCCAGAAGTTATAGCCGTCCGAATAATCGATATCTACAGGGTGAAACATCCACGGTGCAAGGTGCAACATCCGTCCAAAATGGCGAAACAGTGCCGTACGACCTTGAGAAATTCGTGCATGGATTTGAAACGGAACAGTACCATGGTGCACCACTCTCCAGCGATGGTAAATCGAAGACCAGCCGCCGTAATCCCGTTTTACCGTAAAAATCCACGTGTCGAAAAAACGAAGGGTAAAAAATTTACGAGACCCGATTGAGATTCGGGTTGTCCTTTTTGGGCATTAATCTATCCGTTGACGAATAAAAGCTGTAGAACTCATCGAGGCCTTCGTTTTGAAAGGTTTTGGCTCCCGTAACTCTTAACGAGCCAGAAGTTATGGCCGTCCGTATAATCGATATCTACAGGGTGCAACATCCACGGTGCAAGGTGCAACATCCGTCCGAAATGGCGAAAAAGTATTGTATGACTTTTAGAAATGCGTGCATGGATTTGAAACGGAACAGTACCGTGGTGCACCACTCTCCAGCGATGGGAAGTCGAAGACGGGCCACGGTAATCCCGTTTTAACGTAAAAATCCACGTGTCGAAAAAACGAAGGGTAAAAAACTTACGATACCCGATTGAGATTCGGGTTGTCCTTTTTGGGCATTAATCTATCCATTGATGGATGAAAGCTGTCAAAGCCGTAGAACTCATCGAGGCCTTCGTTTTGACAGGTTATGGCTCCCGTAACTCTAAACGAGCCAGAAGTTATGGCCGTCCGAATAATCGATATCTACAGGGTGCATCATCCACGGTGCAAGGCGCAACATCCGTCCGAAATGGAGAAACAGTGTCGTACGACCTTGAGAAATTCGTGTATGGATTTGAAACGGAACAGTACCATGGTGCACCACTCTCCAGCGATGGTAAATCGAAGACCGGCCACCGTAATCCCGTTTTACCGTAAAAATCCACGTGTCGAAAAAACGAAGGGTAAAAAACTTACGAGACCCGATTGAGATTCGGGTTGTCCTTTTTGGGCATTAATCTATCCGTTGACGACTGAAAGCTATCAAAGCCGTAGAACTCATCGAGGCCTTCGTTTTGACAGGTTATGGCTCCCGTAACTCTAAATGAGCCAGAAGTTATGGCCGTCCGAATAATCGATATCCACAGGGTGCAACATCCATGGTGCAAGGTGCAACATCCGCCCGAAATGGCGAAACAGTGTCGTATGACATTTAGAAATGCGTGCATGGATTTGAAACCGAACAGTACCATGGTGCACCACTCTCCAGCGATGGGAAGTCGAAGACGGGCCACATTAATCCCGTTTTACCGTAAAAATCCACGTGTCGAAAAAACGAAGGGTAAAAAACTTACGAGACCCGATTGAGATTCGTGTTGTCCTTTTTGGGCATTAATCTATCCGATGACGGCTGAAAGCTGTCAAAGCCGTAGAACTCATCGAGGCCTTCGTTTTGACAGGTTATGGCTCCCATAACTCTAAACGAGCCAGAAGTTATGGCCGTCCGAATAATCGATATCTACAGGGTGCAACATCCACGGTGCAAGGTGCAACATCCGTCCAAAATGGCGAAACAGTGTCGTACGACTTTGAGAAATTCGTGCATGGATTTGAAACAGAACAGTACCATGGTGCACCACTCTCCAGCGATGGTAAATCGAAGACTAGCCACCGTAATTCCGTTTTACCGTAAAAATCCACGTGTCGAAAAACCGAAGGGTAAAAAACTTACGAGACCCGATTGAGATTCGGGTTGTCCTTTTTGGGCATTAATCTATCCGTTGACGACTGAAAGCTGTCAAAGCTGTAGAACTCATCGAGGCCTTCGTTTTGACAGGTTATGGGTCCCGTAACTCTAAACGAGCCAGAAGTTATGGTCGTTCGAATAATCGATATCTACAGGGTGCAACATCCACGGTGCAAGGTGCAACATCGGTCCGAAATGGAGAAACAGTGCCGTATGTCTTTTACAAATGCATGCATGGATTTGAAATGGAACAGTACCATGGTGCACCACTCTCCAGCGATGGGAAGTCGAAGACGGGCCACATTAATCCCGTTTTACCGTAAAAATCCACGTGTCGAAAAAACGTAGGGTAAAAAACTTACGAGACCCGATTGAGATTCGGGTTGTCCTTTTTGGGCATTAATTTGTCCATTGACGGCTGAAAGCTGTCAAAGCCATAGAACTCATCAAGGCCTTCGTTTTGAAAGGTTATGGCTCCCGTAACTCTAAACGAGCCAGAAGTTATGACCATCCGAATAATCAATATCTACAGGGTGCAACATCCACGGTGCAAGGTGCAACATCCGTCCAAAATGGCGAAACAGTGCCGTACGACCTTGAGAAATTCGTGCATGGATTTGAAACGGAACAGTACCATGGTGCACCACTCTCCAGCGATGGTAAATCGAAGACCAGCCACTGTAATCCCGTTTTACCGTAAAAATACACGTGTCGAAAAAACGAAGGGTAAAAAACTTACGAGACCCGATTGAGATTCGGGTTTTCCTTTTTGGGCACTAATCTATCCGTTGACGACTGAAAGCTGTCAAAGCTATAGAACTCATCGAGGCCTTCGTTTTGACAGGTTATGGCTCCCGTAACTCTAAACGAGCCAGAAGTTATGGCCGTCCGAATAATCGATATGTACAGGGTGCAACATCCACGGTGCAAGGTGCAACATCCGTCCGAAATGGCGAAACAGTGCCGTATGACTTTTAGAAATGCGTGTATAGATTTGAAACAGAACAGTACCATGGTGCACCACTCTCCAGCGATGAGTAGTCGAAGACGGGCCAAATTAATCCCGTTTTACCGTAAAAATCCACGTGTCGAAAAAACGAAGGGTAAAAAACTTACGAGACCCGATTGAGATTCGGGTTGTACTTTTTGGGCATTAATCTATCCGTTGACGGCTGAAAGCTGTCAAAGCCGTATAACTCATCGTGGCCTTCGTTTTGACAGGTTATGGCTCCCGTAACTCTAAACGAGCCAGAAGTTATGGCCGTACGAATAATCGATATCTATAGGGTGAAACATCCACGGTGCAAGGTGCAACATCCGTCCAAAATGGCGAAACAGTGCCGTACGACCTTGAGAAATTCGTGCATGGATTTGAAACGGAACAGTACCATTGTGCACCACTCTCCAGCGATGGTAAATCGAAGACCAGCCACCGTAATCTCGTTTTACCGTAAAAATCCACGTGTCGAAAAAACGAAGGGTAAAAAATTTACGAGACCCGATTGAGATTCGGGTTGTCCTTTTTGGGCATTAATCTATCCGTTGACGGCTAAAAGCTGTAGAACTCATCGAGGCCTTCGTTTTGACAGGTTTTGGCTTCCGTAACTCTTAACGAGCCAGAAGTTATGGCCGTCCGAATAATCGATATCTACAGGGTGCAACATCCACGGTGCAAGGTGCAACATCCGCCCGAAATGGCGAAAAAGTGCCGTATGACTTTTAGAAATGCGTGCATGGATTTGAAACGGAACAGTACCGTGGTATACCACTCTCCAGCGATGGGAAGTCGAAGACGGGCCACGGTAATCCCGTTTTAACGTAAAAATCCACGTGTCGATAAAAAGAAGGGTAAAAAACTTACGAGACCCGATTGAGATTCGGGTTGTCCTTTTTGGGCATTAATCTATCCGTTGACGGATGAAAGCTGTCAAAGCCGTAGAACTCATCGAGGCCTTCGTTTTGACAGGTTATGGCTCCCGTAACTCTAAACGAACCAGAAGTTATGGCCGTCCGAATAATCGATATCTACAGGGTGCATCATCCACGGTGCAAGGCGCAACATCCGTCCGAAATGGAGAAACAGTGTCGTACGACCTTGAGAAATTCATGTATGGATTTGAAACGGAACAGTACCATGGTGCACCACTCTCCAGCGATGGTAAATCGAAGACCAGCCACAGTAATCCCGTTTTACCGTAAAAATCCACGGGTCGAAAAAACGAAGGGTAAAAAACTAACGAGACCCGATTGAGATTCGGGTTGTCCTTTTTGGGCATTAATCTATCCGTTGACGGCTGAAAGCTGTCAAAACCGTAGAACTCAACGAGGCCTTCGTTTTGACAGGTTATGACTCCTGTAACTCTAAACGAGCCAGAAGTTATGGCCGTCCGAATAATCGATATCTACAGGGTGCAACATCCACGGTGCAAGGTGCAACATCCGTCCGAAATGGCGAAATAGTGCCGTACGACCTTGAGAAATTCGTGCATGGATTTTAAACGGAACAATACTGTTATCTCGCTTTTTGGGCAAAAGCCGTGATACCAAAAGACTGGTCAAAAACAGAAAACAGTTCACCTCAGAGATTGGTCGTATTTCACTTCACTATGGATATCGATGAATTCTGTCCGAGCCCGAATCGGGCCGCAATTGATAAGGCATGACAAGAAAGACCATAGAAGCCAGCATTTCAAATTTCAAGTCAATCCGAGGTCATATGCTCAAGTTATGATGGATTCAAGTTAGGAAGGTGCACATTGCTTGGTTCGAACCCATCATGTTCGAACCCATCATATTCGAACCCATCGTGTTCGAAACCATCGTGTTCGAAACCATCGTGTTCGAAACCATCTGTTTCGAACCCATCATATTCGAACCCATAGGATGGGGCGACATTCGAATCCATCTAAGGAACTCCCTACTTCGAATCCATCACAAATTCGAGTCCTTCCTATGCTTCGAATCCACCACAGCTTCGAATCCATTAATAGCTTCGAACCATCACAACCTCGATTCCGTCGCTCACCTTCGAACCCATCCATCATCTTCGACTCCATCACTCACCTTCGAGTCCATCGACTTCGACAACTTCGAATCCACTCCATCGATTCGAAGACGACCTTCGAATCCAACAAAGCGGCTAAGCTAGCATGAACATGGATCGGCTCGAAGACAGGCGCGCCCCAATCGATTCGAAGTATTCGCTTCGGCCATGCATCGATTCGAACGAATCGATTCCATCGATTCGAACCGAACAGCATGCCGAACACCTAATTTCGAACCGATCATAACTCCCAATCTACTGATCCAAATCCCATGAAATTTTTACAGAAGTTTGTCTACATGATGAAGAACGTCCACGCCAAGTTTCATCGCAATTGGACAATTTTTTGATCGATTCGAAGTTCACTTCGAATCGATCCCAAACTGGACACGCACTTCAAGAACGCGGGCCTGTGGGCCCCCCGTCACGTGCCAAGCAGCCTCTCCATGATTTAGGCGGGATTTTGGCCTTCCACACCTATAAATAGAGCCCCTGGTCATTCAGAGAAGGGGTCGGAGAATTTGGAGAGAAAGAGTACGCCTAAACGCTGCCAGAATCACTCCATACCACCATCTTGGCTGCTGATTTCGAATTTAAGTCCGTTGTCTGCTGTAATTTGCTTCAAAACACTTGTAACCTTCAAGTATTAAGCAATAAAGTGATCAAACTTCATAGTGGACGTAGGCGCATCGCCGAACCACTCTAAATTCTTGTCTTCTATGCAATTTACTTTTCTATAACTTGGAGTTTTTGTTAGATAATTTTCATTTCCAATTTAAGTTCTTCACTTATTATCTCTTCAAAGACTTCCGAAGGGTGTTGCCCAATTTTGGTGCAAACATTTTGGTGCTTTCACTGAGAAAGAAAAAGAACCAGTTCTTTCTCCCGCTCCGTGGATCTATCTTCGATACCGGATTGCACAAATCTAAGAGGGAGATCCAGACTTCAAATTCAGATTCCATCCATTCTTTTCAGGTTTGCTCAAAATCTAGGATAGGAATCCAACCTACAGGATGGTTAGTACGAGAACCACTTCCAACATTGGTAACCAAGAAGGTCAGGATAGGCAGAATCCCGCACAGCTACAGTCAGCCAATCAGGATGCCGTTGGGCAAGCGGATCAGTCGGGTCCGGTTACAAGACAGGAGTTCCAAACATTACTGCAGGAATTAACTAAAAGCCGACAACAGCTAACTGAGCAGCTACGTATCAATGCTGAATTGGCTAACCAACTAAACCACCAAGGGCGAAGGAGATCAAAGAGGGACCACGCTCCGCATTCTTCCACGGAAAGCTCTGCCTCATCCGACTATAATGGCAGATCTACACGCCCCAGGCTAGACGGAAGTCATGCGCATGCTTCTGGCCTCCGGCAGACATTGACTGTAGGGCAAATAAGAGTTGGCCCCTCTGCCAGTTTTCATACGGGACCCTCCTCTCGAGGAGGCACTGTGCCACAGCACCCCGCAGATAACCAAGCCACCGCAGTTGGCACAGGAGTTGACACCCGAAATCACTCCAGTCCAAACTACCACCCACAGGAACGTGTCCCAGGACCGAATATCCCAGAAGATGTCGAGCCAAGGAGGCGAGATTCGGATCGTCGACAGCGCCCGATCCCACCTCGCACTGTGGAGCCCGACCACACTTTGGCTCGACACCCTTCGGATACAGCAACACCTGATCTCTCAGCTATGGTCCGCCAAATGGTTCGCGAAAGTCAAGGTTTGACAAATGACGATTGGGGGATCTCTCGAAGTCACACCCCGTTCACCGATGACATATTATATGCTGAGCCTCCCCGGCGATTCAGAATGCCGGCTTTGCCCATGTATGAAGGAAACTCCGACCCTAGCAAGCATATTCTAAAGTACGAATGGTCAATGACTGCTGCAAGAGCTGATGATGCAGTAAAGTGCCGTAGTTTTCCTATTTCCTTGGGGGGGATTGCAACAATGTGGTTTACACGATTACCACCACGGTCTATCTCCTCGTTTGACCAGTTGGCAACCAAGTTTATCGAACAGTTCCGTATGCACATCGCCAGGCCTAAAGACGTAAACACTTTATCTAGTGTCACTCAAGTTCCTGGGGAAACACTCAGGCGATACCTGGAAAGATTCAACGCCGCCTGCGCAGAAATCACTAACCCCAATGATAATTCAATCTTGATGGCTCTTACTAAGGGGATTGACCCCGACTCTGATTTTGGAAACTGGCTAGCTGGAAAACCTCCCGCGTCGTTGGATCGTTTCTATTCCAAAGCCGCCCAATTCCTAAGGCGTGAGGATGCGAAACAATCTAGGAAGCAGGACGATGCAAGGCCCAACAAGGAGGGGGTTCAAAGCAATGTGGCGGTTAAACAGTCAGGAGAGGGCTCAGGAAGGGTGCAGTTGAATATTCAGAACAAGCAAACCCAGCCAAGGAATGGCGATAATAGGAATAAGAAGCATGATCAGAACCGTGGCCCCCGACGTAGGGCGCAAATGTTTGAAAACTATACACCACTGAATACGACATTGGAAAATGTATATCTACAAACCTGTAATGCAATGCAATATAAGAAGCCGACTCTGAAATTATCATCGGAGAAACAGATTCAAACGGGGAAGTTTTGTAGATTTCATGAAAGCTATGGACACAACACCAATGACTGCAGGCATCTGCAAGACCTTATTGAAAAACTGATCAGAGAAAGGAAGTTGGATCAATTTGTGCGAGCACCACAAACCGGTGGTGTGGGCCCGTCAAACCAAAATCGTGCGCAGAACCAAGAAAAACAGGAAGAGCCCGCCCGTACAAGCGGAAGGTTGGTCATAAATACAGTCAGTGGTGGCCCTCATCCAGCGGATCGAAGTTGGAGGGAAATGGAATCATACGCCAATTCGATCAGGCACGTAAGTTTTGAAAGCTGTAGTACACTTGATGAGGGGGCTCCGGCTAAACAATAGAAGACGATGACGGATGATATCATCTTTAGAAACCGAGATGCTGACAAAGTCGAAGCCCCGACCATAGACCCACTGGTCATATCCGCACAGGTTGGTCCTGCTTGGATGAAGAGGATCCTGGTAGACAGTGGAAGCTTAGTAAACATCTTGTTTAAAGGGGCATATGATCAGATGAAAATGGAAGCTAAAGATCTAAAGCCTTGTCAATATAGGGTCCACGGCTTCGATGGAAGTGCTAATATACCCACCGGGATGGTGGAATTGCCAGTAGAATTGGGAAACGGAGAACGCCGTAGAGTCCGAATGTTACAGTTTGTTGTCCTGGATATCCATTCACCCTATAATGCCTTTTTGGGCCGACCAGCCCTTGTAGAATTTAGGGCAGCAATTGCCCCGTGGTGTCTGACTCTAAAGTTCCCTACTGACCACGGGATTGGGGTCATTCAAGGGGACCAGGCTGCCGGGAGAGCCTGTTATGTTGCTGAACTACGAGAAGCGCAAAGGAAGGAGAAGGGAAAGGGCGTGGGGGAATCTCTCCGCGTCCGCTTTGCCGACGATTGACAATTAGCGCCTGGGCCTCGGCCCGGGCACCACGACCAATTCCAGAAGGATCTTGACCCTCGAGACACTGAAGATAATGATGAATCCAAAGGAAATCAAGCTTCTCCAGCAGAGCTGACGATCGATGTTCCAATTGATGACAATAACGATTCGAAAATATTGAAAATTGGGTCTCAGCTAAACCTACAAGCACAACAGGAATTGGTCGAATTTCTCCAAGGGAATCTAGACGTATTCGCCTGGACGCACTCCGATATGTGTGGAATCTCGTCGGACATCGCGAGCCACACCTTAAATATTGACCCGCGATACATCCCGATCAGGCAAAAAAGACGCGGTATGGATCCAGAGAGATCTGCCGCCCTCAAAGAAGAAGTCGATAAGTTGAAGACGAATGGGTTTATCCGAGATGCTTTATACCCGGAATGGGTATCCAATCCTATACTTGTCCGCAAACCGAATGGAAAATGGAGAACGTGCGTCGACTACTCTGACTTAAATAAGGCTTGTCCAAAAGACAGTTTTCCACTTCCTCGAATCGATCAACTTGTGGATTCGACGGCCGGACACGAATTATTGTCTTTCATGGATGCTTACTCTGGGTACAATCAGATACCCATGCATGTGCCCGATGAAGAACATACAAGCTTCGTAACTGACCTAGGACTATACTGCTACATGGTCATGCCTTTTGGTTTAAAGAATGCCGGAGCAACTTACCAACGCTTAGTCAACCGGATGTTTGCCGATCAGATCGGGAAAACCATGGAGGTTTATGTGGATGACATGTTGGTAAAATCACGATACTCCATTGATCATGTCAAGGACTTGGAGTCAATGTTCAATGTCCTCCGGAAATATGGGATGAAGCTAAATCCGTTAAAATGTCATTTTGGGGTTGCTTCCGGAAAGTTCCTTGGATTCATCGTCAACGCCCGAGGAATAGAAGCCAACCCCGAGAAGATCTGGGCAATCAGGAATCTTCAAACCCCGAGGACCATAAAACAGGTTCAGAGTCTCAACGGAAAGATTGCAGCGCTGAGCAGGTTCATCTCGAGATCAACGGATAAATGCATACCCTTTTTCGATCTGATCCGAAAAGGGAAACGAAACTTCGAATGGACTACGGAATGTGAGGACGCGTTTCGATCACTAATCCAGCATCTTTCCACACCTCCGATTCTTTCAAAACCTGTTGATCACGAGCAATTATATCTTTATCTGGCTGTATCTGAAAACGCTGTTAGTGCTGCATTGGTTCGAGAGGAAGACCGAACACAGAAACCAGTCTATTACGTCAGTAAACGATTAACCGGGGCCGAGAGAAATTATCCAAGGCTAGAAAAGTTGGCATACTGCCTAGTCATTGCCTCGAGGAAGCTCCGTCCATATTTTCAGGCTCACCCTATCATTGTATACACCGACCAACCGTTACGACAGGTCCTCACACGACCTGAGACGTCTGGCAGGTTACTGAAGTGGAACATTGAGCTGAGTCAATTCGACATCGCATATGTTCCAAGGAGGGCCATACACGGTCAAGTTTTAGCAGATTTCATTGCCGAATTCACTGTTCCTGAAGACTTACCCGAAACTAGTGACTCCCCCGAATATATATGGAAACTATACACTGATGGCGCATCCAACGATCGAAGCTCGGGCGCAGGGGTTGTGCTTGAGACCCCCGAGGGCCGATCCATCTGCTACGCCTTAAAGTTTGATTTCCGGGCAACCAACAACGAAGCAGAATACGAAGCCTTGCTCACCGGGTTGAAGTTGGCCCGAGACTTGAAAATTATCGCTGTAGAAATCTACTACGATTCCCAGTTGGTGGTATGCCAAGTTCGGGGTGAATATCAGGCCAAGGATCGAAGGCTAGCCGCTTATCTAGCCCGGGTCCGAGAAATACTGGATCGGTTTGATTATTATACCATTTTCTACATACCCCGAGAGCACAATCAGAAAGCCGATTCATTGGCAAAGCTGGCAAGTACAAGCGAAGCTCAACACTTGGGACTCGTCCCTGTCGAGACATTATCCTCTCCGAGCATTGATCGAACGGAGAATGAATTCATATTAGAAGCTACCTCAGAGAAGGAATCATGGATGACTCCCTACCAAGATTATATTGAGCATGGCACACTGCCCGAACGACGAAGTGAAAGAAGACAGATTCTTCGAAAGGTGTCACGATTTGTCATTCAAGACGGAGTTATGTATCGGAGAGGTTACTCTGTCCCTCTTCTCCGATGTATCGCGCATAACGAAATCAAGCGAGTGTTGCGTGAGGTGCATGAAGGAGAATGTGGCGATCACACTGGGGGGCAAGCGCTTGCCAAGAAGGTACTTCGATACGGATATTACTGGCCTACCGTTAACCGCGATGCTATGGATTATGCCAAAAGATGTGATAAATGCCAGAGACACGCTCGGGTCCCTAGAGCCCCGCCTTCTGAAATAACCCAAATGGTCAGCCCGTGGCCATTTGCAATGTGGGGGATGGATATAATCGGTGCATTGCCCTTAGCTAAAGGGGGTGCAAAATACGCCATAGTTGCGGTTGATTACTTCACCAAATGGGCTGAGGCTGAGCCCCTTGCAACGATAACAACAAAAAAGGTGATCAACTTCGTGGTGCGCAACATCATCTGCCGATTTGGTCTCCCGCATACTATTATCACCGATAATGGAGCCCAATTCGACAGTACTGAATTCAGGGATTTCTGTCTGCGATTTCACATCCATAAGAGATTCTCAGCAGTAGCGCACCCACAAGCAAACGGTCAGGTCGAGGCCGTCAATAAGGTTATCAAGTCTATATTGAAGAAAAGATTGGAGAAAGCCGGGGGCAAATGGGTCGATGAACTACCAATGGCTCTGTGGGCATACAGAACAACTCACAAAACTGCGACCGGACACACCCCTTTTTCTCTATCCTATGGCTCCGAAGCAGTTATCCCGGTCGAAATGGAAGTTCACTCTCACCGTGTAACATACTACGACCCGAAAACGAATGCTATACTACTTGCTGAATCCCTAGATCTGCTTGATGAGAAACGTGAAGAAGCCGACGTGAGGGCAGCTGCATATCGAAGTCGAGTCGCTCGAATATACAACGCCAAGGTCCGCCCACGGACTCTTGAATCCGGCGACCTGGTACTCAAAAGAATTTACCCCGTTCCTTCGCACATGAACCCAAATTGGGAAGGGCCATATATGATTTCACAAAAACTCACGGATGGCACGTTCAAGTTATCGACCGTTGATGGTCTCACTTTACCAAGAGCCTGGAATAGCGGAAGCCTCCGTCCCTACTACACCTGACAGGCTTTATTTATCTTTCTATCAATTTCTTCCTTAACATTTTGTTTTTTTGCATTTTGAAATTTGAACTTGTAATAAGGCAACTGATGTTGTCATGCTTCTTTTGTTTCAGCAATAAAACGCCATCTCTTCGAGCCAAAAGTTGTGATTCATTGAAAATAGCACATAATATCACATTGCACGAAGAGCTAAATTCCATCACACGGTGGGATTTATCTAAATAGGGAAGTAACTGTGATACGACCAGTCATTTACTAAATAAGACCCGAGCTCGGGGGCAAAACACAATACCAGCACTCACAGGGATTGATACACGACAATCCTTTTACTAACTCCAACTTCCCAGAGTGTGAATTGGAATATAAAACATCCAATAAATCGTTCCCAGAGTGCGAACGGACTCCAACTTCTCAGAGTGTGAATTGGAGTATAAAACATCCAATAAATCGTTCCCAGAGTGCGAACGGACTCCAACTTCCCAGAGTGTGAATTGGAGTATAAAACATCCAATAAATCGTTCCCAGAGTGCGAACGGACTCCAACTTCCCAGAGTGTGAATTGGAATATAAAACACCCAATAAGTCGTTTCCAGTGCGCGAACGGACTCCAACTTCCCACAGTGTGAATTGGAGTATAAAACATCCAATAAGTCGTTTCCAGAGCGCGAACGGACTCCAACTTCCCAGAGTACGAATTGGAGTATAAACATTTAATCCAGATTCCCGAAGCGCGAATAAAGGTACAAGTAACAATTCGAAGTTCCCGAAATACGGGCCGAGATATCAATATCAACTCCCAATTCCCCTAGCGTGGAATGGAGTGTAAACATCGATAACCCTCAGATTCCTGGAATGCAAGACAGATTATCAATCTCAAATTGTCATGAATCCCCAGAAGGGGGGGAGGCATGTGTTCAGGGCTTGCAATAAACGCAATCAGCCACCAGAATATGAGTATTATTCCCCGCAACTAAGGGGCAAAAAGCTGGGTGCTAATCGCTGGCTTAAGTGATAATATACTTAGAATCCGACTCATTCATTAAATCACGACACGAAACTGTATAAATACCGAGCGGATACAACACAAATACTGCAAGGCATTCAGGTAAGAAGAAAAGTGTAACTTCCCATTTCATCAACCAACAAAAACAAGTTTGATTACATGGCAAGTAAAGATGTTTCAACTAAGTGGAGGCCGCATCCATACATACACATGGCCCAAGAAAGAACAAAAGAAAAGGCAAAAGAATTGTTATCAGTAAATCTCACGACAAAGCGAGGGGCTCACTCTTTCTTCCTCCGGTGTTTCTTCCTCGGAGTTGAGCCGCTAGACCCACTGCCTGGCTTCATACGAGACTTTTTGCCTTTCTTTGGAACATCCTCCGGCTCCGGCATGATATCAACATCTTCCTCAGAACTGGAAGGGATGGAGATCCTTTTATAAGGACGAGCCAGGGGCATGGGAGCAATAACGGATACTTGTTCAGCAACACTCGAGACGGTTACTGTGCCACCGGGAGAAATCATCATTAGAGAAGATAAGCTTGAAGGAACGACGTCACCACCGGGACCAACTGTCACTGTCTTGGCCATCTCGTCACTTATCTCTGCTAAAATCTCCTTCTCTCGAGACAGTTGAGCTGCGCTAGGTACGCCGGTGGTCGTCACGATCGAACCAGAAACTGGAGCAGCTCCGCTCGTCGCAAAAGAGAGGTCGGGCATGGGGTCAAGAGGATGACCAAATAGCTCTTCAAACATTTGAACATCGAATGATATTGAGCCTCCCTCTCCTGTATCACCAACCATGGCGGCAGTTGAAATCGCCTCGGTGACAATAACTCCACGTGTAGGATGTAAAGCCGAAGGGACAGGGAGCACGGGTGCGACACTCTCGGTTACTAAACAACCAAAATCAGAGCTATCAGACCAAGAAATTCCCTCGAAAATCAATGTTTTAAGACGTAAAGGGAAATACCTACTTTACCTTGCCTTGGAGCTTCAACAAGCTCAGGGACGAGCGTCTTGCCCGAAGACAGTTCCGGTTGGTCCAGATTGTAGGCAGGAATAGCTCGTGAATCAACCACGGCAGCAGCTTCGGGTGAAGTCGAAACAGGGACTTCAATATTCTCGCTATGGTGCACGATACCCGAACCTTCGCCAACCTCCGTTCGATGGACGACAAGTCTTTCTTTTTCAACAGAAATGATTGCTTCATGAAGGGTCCCCCTCTCATCCTCACTGAGCAGACGTGACTCAAGCTCAAACTCATCTAATACCGAATCCGGACAAGACATCCTCTTGTTTTCCACTAATTTCTTCCAAGCATTGTAGAGAGGCATCGAGTAATCCCCTAGCCAGGAGAGATTTCTATGCTCCAATACATTGGCATTATATGTGTCTAAAAGATCGTCGAATTCGGCCTCCATTTTGAACCTCTCTGCTTGGACTCTCTCCTCCAACTCCGATTCAACCTCCTTAACCCTTGCAATTGCCACATCGCGCTCGGCCCGAAAAGATACAGCCTGCTCACACGCCTCTTGCGCAGCCACGTTCGCGTCGTCTTTTTCTTTATTCATGTCAGCGAACCTAGCCTTTAGCTCCTCTAGTTCCTTCACTGCCGCATCCCGCTCAGATTCAACGTTCTTGTATCGATGGCCTAAGTCTTCAACTAAAGTACAATGTGCCTGTTGCATTTTGGCCATTTCAGCTAATGTCTCATCAACCTTCTGTAACGACTCGACCTCGGCCTTGCGGGAAGATTCCGCCTCAGATTGGAGTATGTCGACAATGCGACTCTTTTGAGCCAAGTCGGCCTCTAGCTTCTCAATGATTTGGGCCCGGTCGAAGGCAGCTTTGGAAGCCTTAACAGCCGCTTTGTACCATTCTTTGTACTGAGCAAAAAAGTCACGGGTGTAGTTGAGCGCCGAAGTCGCGGCATCATCGGGAATTCTTTTAAGATTGGGAGGAAAAATACAAGCATCAAAGCAAATCTCTGGAAAATCTTTCCTCAGTTGTGCAAGCCTGATGGCCCCTTCGCCAGAAGACTCAACAAGGGTCTCCTCCCCAGACATAGACGTTGCGACCCCGGTTCGAGAATGATGTGGCTCAGGCCTCGAAACCTGCGAAGATGACTGATGTCGCAGAGGCTCGGATGCCTGGACATGACTTCGGGATTGCGGAGGAGATCGAGATGGGGAGCGATGCCTACGATCTCTGCCTGATCGTTCCTGGCTGGAGTTACCACGGCGATGATCCTTTGCATAATACACCTGGCCATATTGCCTCCGGTCACGATCACGATCGGGGCCTCCACGACGAGATTCATAATAGGTTGAGGGGTGACGCACTCTCCGGAGTTTGTCCAATGTAGTCTGACGACCAGCCATGTTACCTGGGAAAGAGATACAGTCCAGTTAAGTACCAGGAAAAATCAATAAGGCGAGTGAAGCAGTCATGTAGTGTCATGAGAGTGTATGCAAATGTGCAAAGCCCCCGACCAACCAGAGGTTTCGACTGCACTAATGGGTAAAAGCCCGCTTATGTCTAACGCTTCCCGGAGCTCAACCAACCCGGACTTGTGATAAAGAGAAACGCATTCCGGGATGGGAACGTCATCCAGTCCTGTGAAAATGTTTCCTGATTGACAAAGAGCGGAGTCAGAAGAAATAATTCCAGAAATCAAGCGAGACACAATTACAGACTTCCGTTTCGCAAATTTAGGAACAACGGCCTTGCCTTTCCGTTTTTTTCCTGCTTGGGGAAAATCAGCCGCTAGCCCGGTGTCAGTAGGCGTCCTCTCATCATCGCCCATTCCTCTTATCGCTACACCGGTCCTCTTCTTTGCCTTCGGAGCCGATTTCACAAACACTTCAACGACAATACTCTGGTTCGTCTCAATTAAGCCCAACGTCCTTAAGTTATCATCGGTTAAGACCAAGTCAATGTGCCGCAGGTCACTCGGAACCTCTTGTAGACTTCAGATGACGTTTCTGTATCGACCACCGTCTGGCCTTGATATGATAGCTGCAAAAAAAAAAAAAAAACACCTGATGTCAGCTCAAGTGTTGACAATGACCATTAAAGAAGGCTAACACGATTTACGATACTTACGTCTGGACAGCCATCGCCTAGCGAATCCTGGGGGGCATCGGACAAAGAACCATTCATTCTTAAAGTAACTGAGTCTGGTCCAGGCTCCCGTCACAATCTGGCAATTTCTAACTGCCTCCAGAAAGGTGAACGATGGACTATCACCCCTGCTCTTGAAGTTGAATATATGCCTAATCTCAGCTGGCCTAGGCGGACGAAAAAGGCGGTCCATGAATAAGATGAAAACACTGTTCAGTAACGCGTGTCCGTTAGGGTGAAGTTGTGCGGGAGCGATTCCAATGAACGATAGCATCTCCCTGATATATTGGTTAAACGGGGGGAGAGTTCCAGCCGCACAAGCGTGGCGATAAAAAGCAGTATAGCCCTCGGGTGGATTGTGAGGCCTATCATCAACTCCCGGTAGCAAAACATCATCCGGGGATAAGCTATGCTTCGAACATATCCGACCCAATAATGCTCCAGAAATATTAGATCGGACGGAATCTATGGGATCCTCGATAAATAAGGCCTCCGGCAATTCGTCCGGAGCAGGATCTATTACTTCAGGAATGATCTCTGGAATTTCTAGCATCAGAGGAGGCAAGCTTTGTAACTCTTGTTGTTCAGAACCCGAAGACTCCATAACTAACTAACTCACGAAAAAGCAGTGTTAAAAACGAAGAAAGCCCGTATATTCCCCGGTGTGAAGCATGTGGATATGCCGTGCAATGCAAATACATAACTAAAACAAATTTTACAAGAGTAAAATGCGGTGTCTGAACGACTAGGCTTTTGAATCAGAGAACGAAAACGACCGTCATCACTAACCGTCGCTTTCGCGTCCCTCGGATACTACTGACCAATTCAAGTGTGAATTCGTTTAAGTCACGGTGCCATCGACGAGCTCAAAAAGACAGGTCAGGTCAACTTTGATCATGCGAAGGACGACGCTCGTCGGAATCAAATATGCTAAAAATTTAGTGAGTTCGTTAAAAGTTCGATTTAAAAGTGGTCGTAGTTCAGAAGCAAGAACGTTCGAATCGATCGACTTGATTCGACACGAGTCAGATCGGTGAACCTCGAATCAGCGCAGCTCGAACCCATGGAGCCCCACCTGACTTCGAATCCATCAAAGTCGGGCTCCTTCGAATCCATCAAGAGCGGTTCGAACCCGCGGAGCTTCGAATCCATCGAAATCATGCTCCTTCGAATCCATCAAGGGCGGTTCGAATCCACGGAGTCCCACCTAGCTTCGAATCCATCGGAGTTGAACTCCTTCGAATCGATGAACGTATCATTGCTTCGAATCGATCAGTAGTGAGCTCCTTCGAATCGATCAGAATGCCACTGTTTCGAATCCATCACCGCATGCCTTTTTTGTTGTGTTCTCCTGCAATCAGCGGTTCGAAGCTACACATTCGAAACCAACTCAAAGCGCGCACCCCTGATCGATACGGCTCAAAGGTTTGCATTCCTCAGTTCCATGGAGTCGGCCTACTTCGTTCAAACCTCGACACTCTCCAAAAATTTCCAGAAGAAGGGGTCGAATCAATGCCAAAAAAGATTAATCTATCATTCTCAAAACCGAATCGACCCCTTGATTACCTGATTTAGTTTGATTACAAATGGAAGCTAGAAGGAATTTGGTCGATTCGTGAAAAAGCACGTTTGATTTGGCTCTGGGAAATCAATTCGTAGAAGCAGCTAAAGCAATGGTAAAAGGTAAAAAGTGAAAATGAAGTCAACCTCATGTATTTATACGGATTCCAAGAGGGATTAGTGTCACTTCGACTCCCATCGATTCGAACGACCACCTTCGAATCCATCCCAGTTTCGAATCCGTCGGAGTCTTCGAACCCATCACTGATTCGAATCCATCCAAGCTTCGAATCCACGGGAAACTTCGAATCCATCCAAGTTTCGAATCCATCAAGGGCTTCGAGTCCATCAGAGTCCTCGAATCCATCACTGATTCGAATCCATCTAAGCTTCGAATCCATCAGGAGTTTCGAATCCTTCTAAGCTTCGAACCCATCAAAAACCACTAATTAACAACACTTTGGCTTGAATCTAAAATTGATTCAGGAGAAAATCGAGAAGGAGTTCGGCAGCAAGCAAAGACCGACATGACTCATGGACACACGACGTTAATAAGGGCGGAGCTAATGTATGTGCACACAAAATGAACTAACGTTCGATTTTGAACATTCACAGGGATCAAATATTCACCCTGTTATAGCAACGACAGCCAACGATTAAGCACAGTCGCACAGTAATCAATCATATCAAGGCAAGGTTACGACAATACGGTATATGAGTCTCAACGAAAAGGGAGCAATAATCTTCAGAATAAAATGGCGACTATTCAAAGCACGTCATATTCCCACAAGACGTACTTTGGGGGGCAAAATGTTATCCCGCTTTTTGGGCAAAAGCCGTGATACCAAAAGACTGGTCAAAAACAGAAAACAGTTCACCTCAGAGATTGGTCGTATTTCACTTCACTATGGATATCGATGAATTCTGTCCGAGCCCGGATCGGGCCGCAATTGATAAGGCATGACAAGAAAGACCATAGAAGCCAGCATTTCAAATTTCAAATCAATCCGAGGTCATATGCTCAAGTTATGATGGATTCAAGTTAGGAAGGTGCACATTGCTTGGTTCGAACCCATCATGTTCGAACCCATCATATTCGAACCCATCGTGTTCGAAACCATCGTGTTCGAAACCATCGTGTTCGAAACCATCTGTTTCGAACCCATCATATTCGAACCCATAGGAAGGGGCGACATTCGAATCCATCTAAGGAACTCCCTACTTCGAATCCATCACAAATTCGAGTCCTTCCTATGCTTCGAATCCACCACAGCTTCGAATCCATTAATAGCTTCGAACCCATCACAGCCTCGATTCCGTCGCTCACCTTCGAACCCATCCATCATCTTCGACTCCATCACTCACCTTCGACTCCATCGACTTCGACAACTTCGAATACACTCCATCGATTCGAAGACGACCTTCGAATCCAACAAAGCGGCTAAGCTAGCATGAACATGGATCGGCTCGAAGACAGGCGCGCCCCAATCGATTCGAAGTATTCGCTTCGGCCATGCATCGATTCGAACGAATCGATTCCATCGATTCGAACGAATCGATTCCATCGATTCGAACCGAACAGCATGCCGAACACCTAATTTCGAACCGATCATAACTCCCAATCTACTGATCCAAATCCCATGAAATTTTTACAGAAGTTTGTCTACATGATGAAGAACGTCCACGCCAAGTTTCATCGCAATTGGACAATTTTTTGATCGATTCGAAGTTCACTTCGAATCGATCCCAAACTGGACACGCACTTCAAGAACGCGGGCCTGTGGGCCCCCCGTCACGTGCCAAGCAGCCTCTCCATGATTTAGGCGGGATTTTGGCCTTCCACACCTATAAATAGAGCCCCTGGTCATTAAGAGAAGGGGTCGGAGAATTTGGAGAGAAAGAGTACGCCTAAACGTTGCCAGAATCACTCCATACCACCATCTTGGCTGCTGATTTCGAATTTAAGTCCGTTGTCTGCTGTAATTTGCTTCAAAACACTTGTAACCTTCAAGTATTAAGCAATAAAGTGATTAAACTTCATAGTGGACGTAGGCGCATCGCCGAACCACTCTAAATTCTTGTCTACTATGCAATTTACTTTTCTATAACTTGGAGTTTTTATTAGATAATTTTCATTTCCAATTTAAGTTCTTCACTTATTATCTCTTCAAAGACTTCCGAAGGGTGTTGCCCAATTTTGGTGCAAACATTTTGCAAATGTTATCCAGCAAATTAGTCACCATCCTTGAAGAAGAAATTAAAGATTTACTTCCTGATTTTCTTGCATTTATTACCTCAAATAATTAATAAAAAACAGCCATATCTCCACCATAAATACAATACCCACCAAAGCTGGATTTAATGCCCAATAATTGGCATGATAACCTGCTTATTTATTACTAATTAATGCCAACCATTTCTATATCAAATATTCCTTAATTACCTTCATCCTTATCTTAAATAAGAAGATTATGCTGCAATTAATACCAGCCTAGTCAGCGTCACTACAATTCCACACAATCACCGGGTCAAGACTTACAGCTATAAAGACATCAAGTATTGCAAAAGAAAAAAGGGGAAGAAAATGAAATAGAAAATATGACTTCTCCTCTGCTTCTCAAAATCTCTTGTAATATGAAACTACGAGTGATAAATAAATTATAAAGTGGATGTAGGCCATAGATTTTGCCGAACCACTATAAAAATTTCGTCTCTTTTATATTTTCTTCTTTTTATCTGTTTAATTTGGTGATCTGTGTTGCTGTTTTCTGGATTACTGTTAGTTGGTGCTTTCATTTACATTTGGATGTTAGTGACCAATTTTGGTGCTAACATTTTGGTGCTTTCACTGAGAGGAACAAAGAAATCTCAGATCTGAAGCTTATTTTATGTTAGGAAGAAGATCCAACTCCAGATCTAAAAGAAAAGATTTAGATCTAGAAAACAGGTTCATAGATCTAGCTTTTAGAACATGAAGAAGCCTCATATAAAAAAAACGTGCTATGGAAGGAACTCAGCAAGGGGGCAACTAGGAGGCGTCCTCTCATTCAAACTTTCCTTCTACCATGAAGCAAATATCTAGGGGCAATCAGCAAGAACCAGAAACAGGGAGCATGCAAAGCCCCTCACCCAAATAAGTAACCAACTCTAGGGACTGCTAATCAAATAGAAATTATCATCAAATGAACTGAACTAAATAAAATGAGATCTAGGATTTAGATTCCTTTCTGCATTTGAATTATGCATCATCAAAAAATGCTTTAAAATTTAGCATTTGGGAAGCGATTTACTCATGTAAGCAATCCCGAATGTAAGCGGTCCAATACTCTGATTCCTTTCCATGAGCGACACTCATAAAAAAAATGATTTCTTGCATAAAATTAGCTGTAAAGGTTAGTGCTTGAGAACGACTTACACATGTGATGAGCGACCACGAACGGTCCACAGCCATGCTCTGATTCGTTCCTAAGGGTGACACCTTTCAAAAATCTTTACAACATCGTCTTTGCTTTCAATCAAAGGTTATAGAAGCGACTTGAGAACTGCTCTCTTTAGAATATGGATGCTCTCGAATATGAATGATTAACTCTATCTCTTTATGCAGGAATGGTCAGACACTTAACATCTCTCAAACATTCAGAGAGATGAGAATTTGATGCCAACAAATTTGCTTTCACCAAAACAAGTTCTTGAGCGAAGCACACCTCGTTGCCAACAAGGCATACTTCGAGGGGCAAATGTTATCCAGCAAATTAGTCACCATCCTTGAAGAAGAAATTAAAGATTTACTTCCTGATTTTCTTGCATTTATTACCTCAAATAATTAATAAAAAACAGCCATATCTCCACCATAAATACAATACCCACCAAAGCCGGATTTAATGCCCAATAATTGGCATGATAACCTGCTTATTTATTACTAATTAATGCCAACCATTTCTATATCAAATATTCCTTAATTACCTTCATCCTTATCTTAAATAAGAAGATTATGCTGCAATTAATACCAGCCTAGTCAGCGTCACTACAATTCCACACAATCACCGGGTCAAGACTTACAGCTATAAAGACATCAAGTATTGCAAAAGAAAAAAAGGGGAAGAAAATGAAATAGAAAATATGACTTCTCCTCTGCTTCTCAAAATCTCTTGTAATATGAAACAACGAGTGATAAATAAATTATAAAGTGGATGTAGGCCATAGATTTTGCCGAACCACTATAAAAATTTCGTCTCTTTTTTTTCTTCTTTTTATCTGTTTAATTTGGTGATCTGTGTTGCTGTTTTCTGGATTACTGTTAGTTGGTGCTTTTATTTACATTTGGATGTTAGTGACCAATTTTGGTGCTAACAAATACCATGGTGCAGTACTCTCCAGCGATGGTAAATCGAAGACCAGCCACCGTAATCCCATTTTACCGTAAAAATCCACGTGTCGAAAAAACGAAGGGTAAAAAACTTACGAGACCCGATTGAGATTCGGTTGTCCTTTTTGGGCATTAATCTATCCGTTGATGACTGAAAGCTGTCAAAGCCGTAGAACTCATCGAGGCCTTCTTTTTGACAGGTTATGGCTCCCGTAATTCTAAACGAGCCAGAAGTTATGGCCGTCCGAATAATCGATATCTACAGGGTGCAACATCCACGGTGCAAGGTGCAACATCCATCCGAAATGGCGAAACAGTGTCGTACGACTTTGAGAAATGCGTGCATGGATTTGAAACGGAACAGTACCATGGTGCACCACTCTCCAGCGATGGAAAGTCGAAGACGGGCCACCGTAATCCCGTTTTACCGTAAAAATCCACGTGTCGAAAAAACGAAGGGTAAAAAACTTACGAGACCCGATTGAGATTCGGGTTGTCCTTTTTGGGCATTAATCTATCCGTTGATTGCTGAAAGCTGTCAAAGCCGTAGAACTCATCAAGGCCTTCGTTTTGACAGGTTATGGCTCCCGTAACTCTAAACGAGCCAAAAGTTATGGCCGTCCGAATAATCAATATCTACAGGGTGCAACATCCACGGTGCATGGTGCAACATCCGTCCAAAATGGCGAAACAGTGCCGTACGACCTTGAGAAATTCATGCATGGATTTGAAACGGAACAGTACCATGGTGCACCACTCTCCAGCGATGGTAAATCGAAGACCAGCCACCGTAATCCCGTTTTACCGTAAAAATCCATGTGTCGAAAAAACGAAGGGTAAAGAATTTACGAGACCCGATTGAGATTCGGGTTGTCCTTTTTGGGCATTAATCTATCCGTTGACGGCTGAAAGCTACCAAAGCTGTAGAACTCATCGAGGCCTTCGTTTTGACAGGTTATGGCTCCCGTAACTCTTAATGAGCCAGAAGTTATGGCCGTCCGAATAATCGATATATACAGGGTGCAACATCCACAGTGCAAGGTGCAACATCCGTCCGAAATGGCGAAACAGTGCCGTATGACTTTTAGAAATGCGTGCATGGATTTGAAACGGAACAGTACCGTGGTGCACCACTCTCCAGTGATGGGAAGTCGAAGACGGGCCACGGTAATCCCGTTTTACCGTAAAAATCCACGTGTCGAAAAAACGAAGGGTAAAAAACTTACGAGACCCGATTGAGATTCGGGTTGTCCTTTTTGGGCATTAATCTATCCGTTGACGGCTGAAAGCTGTCAAAGCCGTAGAACTCATTGTTTGTGCTAAAATTGGTCACAAACCCCGAATGCCGTGAAAGCACCAGTGTATGAATACAAATCAATAATATTCAAACACAAATCTCAAATCTCAGCAAATATTAAACAGTGATTCCAAAATAAAGAACAGTGACACAAGTTTTATACTGGTTCGGCTATCTCCGGCCTACGTCCACTCCAAAGTTTTAATCCTTTTATTAATTATCCTTGATGATTATAGATGATTACAGCAGTTACAAAGTCCAAAACTTGAAATAAATAGCAGCAATGATGATATGGAGTGATTCTGGCAGCGTCCGGGCGTGCTTTATCTGTCTAGAATCTCCGACCACTTTTCTGAATGACCAGGGGCTCTATTTATAAGCGTAGGAGGCTGATATTTCTCCTACAATCCGGGAAGACCGCTTCAGGCACGTGAAGGGGCCCACACTCCCGAAATCTGGAGATCCGGGCCCACCTTGGGATCGATTCGAAGTAAGGTTCGAATCGATCAAGAAATCATCCAATCGAGCTGAAATTTGGTGAGAACATTCTTCAACATGTATGTAAGCTCCTGTAAAAATTTCATTGCATTTGGATCAACGGTTTGGAAGATATGATAGATTTAAGTTCAAAGCTTCGCGTGTTCTGCCTGGTTCGAACCCATATTTCGAATCCATCTCCTTCGAATCCATCTCCTTCGAACCCATCTCCTTCGAACCCATCTCGTTCGAATCCAGTGTCTCGAATCCACCTCTTTCGAATCCATTGCTACGAGCTAACCTGTGTACACCATATGGATACGAAGGAGATCCATGCTGCGATCGAGTCGAAGTCTACCTGTTCTTCATCCTACTTTACCTTACGAACACCATGAAGTCGACTCCATATTGATCGATACGAGCGGCATCGATACGAAGTCCTCGCCTTTCGATCGATACGAAGTAGCCGTGCCTCGTCCATGCCAATCGATACGAAGTGTATCGATTCGAAGTCCTTCACCTTGCTTCGCCTTTGACCGATATGAACGCTATCGAGTCGAACCAACACCTAACGCGAACTTCGTAGAGCTGAATCCATACCAATCGATACGAAGTGCATCGATTCGAACCTTGTGTGCCTTTGATCGATTCGAACCTGATGGGTTCGAAACGAAAACCTTGATGGATTCGAACAGCATGCCTTTCCTACCTTGAATCGATCATAACTTCTCCATACGAACTCCGATTAACCTGAAATTTGAAACATAGCCTTTCCTAATCCTTATCATCAACTCCAATTAATTTCCTCCGGATTGGAGTTCAACCAAATTTTGGTGATATTGATCGTAGCCTTGATTCCAACCGATCTCCAATCCTGATGTCCATAATTCCTTGCCAATTTGTTGGTATTCCAGTTTTGACCAAAAAATAGGATAACACTTTACCCCCCAAAACATGCCTTGTGATAACAAGGCGCGTTTTGAATAGTTCCGAATCCAATATCCGAAGTCCGTAGCCATATCGCCAGAGTACATCATCCTTGGCCGCTTCGAGTCGATGCCCGATTCCAAATCCCGTAACCAAAGCCTTAGCCAATTCCATATCCATTTAAACTCGACAACTGAGTCCCAATCCATCCTTATCCAATAGCCAATAACCGAATCCATGACCTCTCCAGGTTGATATCCAAGTCCATAACCTCTCCGGGTTCTTGCCAAGCGTGATCTACATCTGATGACCGTGGTCCAGTGTCCCTGGACGTTGAGCTAACCTCTCCGGGTTCTTGCCAAGCGTGATCCACACTTGACGACCTTGGTCCAGTGTCCCTGGAGGCTGAGCTAAGCCATGGCTTAAGTCCTAAGCCGAATCCAGGTCTCTCCGGACCCTTGTTGAGCATAGTCCATACTCAACGACCTGAAACAATAACCGATAATGCGGGACCTAAGTCCTAGGCCGAATCTTGGTCACTTTGTACCCTTGCTGAGCATAGTCCATACTCAGCGACCTGAATGAGTCCATCTACCACGTTCGGCCAAAGTGACTCACCCCTTGCCCGGCATAATCCATACCCGACGACCATTTATCAAAAACCAGATGAAAATCCAATCAAAATCCAATCCAACATCCAAACCCAAAAATCCAAATCCAAAACCAGAAAACCAAACCAGCATTCAAAACCGAAAACAATCATCCAAAGAAAAATCCAAATCAAAAGAAAGCAAAACCAGGAGCTCGATCCAAACTCCAAAACCAAAATCCGAAAAGAAAAGTAGTGTCCAATCCAAAAGCAAAAGATAGATTACACAAACCATAGCATTGCAGTTTATCATCATTCAGAGCATGCCTAGGGGTTATCTCCGTCCCTGTACATGTGTAAATGACTTGGTTGCTTGCTAATAGTTCGCTACTTATTCCATATTATCCTGGTCAATGGATGATCAATCGACCATCGTCCCTGGGCCTCACATCATCACGGCGTGAGGTGGTCGGTGGTTGCTCCTTCTCCACCGTTGTGTTCCGTGTTCTGACGTATTGCCGTAACTGTCCATTCCTTACATGCTCCTCGATTATATCCTTCAAGTGCATGCAGCTGTTGGTGTCATGTCTGTCTAAGTCATGGAAGAGACAATGCCTCCCTGATGCCCTCTCTCGTTCAGAAGGCTCTCTCCTGGCTGGCCTCCGGTAGGGAAGGCGATTCCGAGTATCCATGTATATCCGCTCCAGCGTCTCGTTCAATCCTGTGTATGTGGAAAACTTTGGAACCTTCCATCACTTCCAAGCATTTCCAGAATCATTATCCAATTTCCTTTTTCCTTTGTCTTTATCCAAACCACCGCTGGATACTGCCCCAACCTCGATTGCACTAACCTTCTTCACCTTTAAATCCGAACTTGCATCTTCTTGCCGAAGGAACCTTTCTGCCTCGTGAAAGAATTCGTCGAGATCTTGTGGGGGATCTCGCATCAGAGATACCTTGAAATCCGAGTTCTCCCTGACTCCTGATACTGCTGCCATTAAAACCATCGATGGATCAGGCCGATCCACCGAAGCGACTGCCGCACTGAATCGAGTTAGAAAAGCTCTAAGCGATTCATCCATTCTTTGCTTTACCGATGTCAATGTCATCACGTTCTTCGGTCTCTTGACATGAACCCGAAACTTCCCCAAAAACCTTTCCACTAATTCCCTCCATGTCCTGATAGATCCTTCTTTCAGCTGCGTAAACCACATCGCAGCTAAGTCCGTCAAATACAAAGGGAAGCATCGGGCCATCACTTCTTCCGATGCCCCTAGAACCTCCATGTGTCTGGTGTACCTCATCAAGTGATCTGTTGGATCTGCCTTGCCGTTGTTATCCCGCTTTTTGGCAAAGCCGTGATACCAAAAGATTGATCGAAAACAAAAAGACAGTTCGTCTCAGAGATTGGTTATACTTCACTTTGCTATGGATATCGATGAATTTTGTCCGAGTCCGGAACGGGCCAAAATTGATAGGACATGATAAGAAAGGTCAAAGGAGTCGCCAATTCAAGTTTCAAGTCAATCCGAGTTCGTTTGCCCAAGTTATGATGGATTCAAGTTGAGAGAGTTGGGCCTTGCTCGGTTCGAATCCATCACCCTTTCATTGTTTCGAACCCATCGTCCTCGAAACCGTCTACTCCGAACCCATCCGGTGTCCTTCCTTCGAATCCATGAAGTTCGAACCCATCATCCTAGCAGTAGTTCGAACCCACGAGACATGGCCGTGCCTCGAATCCAGCAGCCATCATGTACTTCGACTCCATTACATTCGAAACCATCATCTTCGAATCCATTCAAGCCTACCAGCTTCGAATCCAAGTCGCTTCGAATCGATCTTGTTCGAATCGATCGAGTTCGAACCCACGAGTACACCTTGGTTCGAAAAGGTCGCATTCGAACCCAGGGACATTCACTTGTTCGTACCCACCAAGTCAGCTAACTTGGATGACCTGTCGCCCCACGATACGAACGAGGCGAAATCCATTGGTGCGAAGCGGTCAACTCGGAGACAAAACAGGATCGATTCGAAGAGCACGCGCCACGTCACTGCAGAATCACGTGTGTCCATGGATTCGAAATCATGGTTTCGAAGATGATGGGTTCGAACTCCACAGCCAACCAAGAAACACCATTTCGAACGGATCATATCTCCTCAACCACTGATCCAAATGCAACCAAATTTTCACAGTAGCTTCCATACAAGGTAAAGATTGTTCCTGCCAAGTTTCAGCTCGATTGGACCATTTCTTGATGGGTTCGAAAGGACTTCGAATCGATGTCAGATCGAGACGAAACTTGGAGGGGTTGGTCGCGTGGGCCCACTCACGTGCCAGAAGAGGTCTCCCGAAGTTTCAGCCAGATCTGGGCCTCGAGCGCCTATAAATAGCACCCTGAAGCCTTCAGAAAGGGGGAGGATCTTCCGAGAACTTCTGCCATTGAACGCTGAGACTCTGCCGGATTCAAATCTATTCACCAGAATCACTGTTGTAATCAGATTTCGAAGCTATTATCAATTGTAATCCGTTGTAATCGATTGAATCGAGCAAAGCAATAAAGAGAAATCCTTCAAAGTGGACGTAGGCACGAACGCTGAACCACTATAAATCCTGTGTTTGTGATTGTTGTTTGTGAATTACTGTGATTTGTTACATAGAGATGAATTCTATATTGATTGTTGCTGAGTTCTGTGTTGATTATTATCAAGTTGAATACGCAAACGGGTGCTTCCGTGATATTGGGTGTTTGTGACGAATTTTGGCGCAAACATTTTGGTGCTTTCACTGAGAATTGAACTCAGGAGTTCTACCAGTTGATAATTGATTCAGAGAAAGTTTGAAAGTTTAGATTTGAGAAATTATGACGAGACAATCAAGCCGAAGGCCAAGGCCAGAATGGAGTGAACAACAAGGAAGTCAGGAGGCTTCCTCAGGAGCGAATCAACCATCGATCTACATCACTAGGGACGAGATGGAGACTATGATGAAGAAACAAGAGGAGTTGATTCAGAGTTTATTTCAACAGATAGGACAGCTTGGAGCACAGAATAGAGAAGCCAATGGAGTCCAGAACGAAGCAGGACCATCCGGCGTCGCACCCGGATTATGGGGCACACCCATGGAGAATGTTGGTCCAATTTCGGAGGGAGAAAGAGGAGTATCTGCGCAACCTGGAGACAGCAGAGGAATGAACGCTCAGTCAAGGGGGCAGATCTCAGAATTCCCTCGTGAACTCGGGGGGCGGGGTGAAAGTAACGAACGAAGGTTACATCTCGGAGACACCGACAAGTTGGCAGAGATGGTTAGGCGAGCAATGAGAGGCGGTTTGGTGAACAAAGACCTAGAGGATGTTAATAGGAGTCCTTTCACTCCGGCAATTAGACGAGCTAGAAACCCACCGGATCTCAAATTACCATCGCTGGATATGTACGACGGGAGAACGGACCCCACGGTCCATCTGACAAAATATATGAGGCATATGGAAGTGCTGGGGGCATCAGAGGAGGTTATGGCCCGGTGCTTTCCACTGTATTTGGCGGATATTGCGGCATTATGGTTCAGGCAATTAGATAGTGGGTCCATTGGAACGTGGAATGATTTAACTGAGAGATTTATGAGGCAATTCAGGGTTCATATTACAAGACCCAAGAATGTGATGACGTTGGCGACTTTAAAACAAAAGGCTGGAGAAACATTGAGAAGTTTCCTGACACGGTTCAATGCGGCGGTAGCTTCGGTGGATAGACCGGATCCATCCATGGTTATGATGGCGGCTGTGTCCGGAATAGCAGACGGAACGGAATTCAAAAATTCATTAACTAAGGATCCACCCGTAGATCTGGGAGAATTCTACCATGAGGCGGAAAAGTTTTTACGATTAGAGGATGCGAATGCAGAAAGAGAAGAAGGAGATGGGATAGAAGTTTATGCACTCAAAGATGAAAAGCCCCCTAGAAGGGACTCGGGCAAGGATAAAGGTAAAAGAAAGATTGAGAATGACAGAGACAGATCAAAGCGGCAATGGAGGGAACCGCGATTCACCACCTACACTGAGCTGAACGGGAGCCTGGAACGAATTTATCAGGATACCAAGGAACAGATTCCGTATCGTAAGCCGATGCGAAGGGATCCTACCTCTGACGAAAGGAAATCAGATAAGTTTTGTGTATTCCATGAATTAAATGGTCATAACACTAATGATTGTAGGCACCTGAAGGACGAGGTGGAAGGGCATATCAGGAACGGTATGCTCCTTCAATATGTAAGGAGGCGAGCTCCTGTGGCGGAACCAGAACGACCACCGTCCACATCAGCTAGAGGCGATCCTGAATGAAGGCACCGTTTGGTTATCAACTGAGTGAGATAACGATGAACAAGTTGTAAGCTTCCACTAACGCAATTAAATCATTTACACATGTGCGAGATCGCGAACGATATCCAGGCATGCTCTGAATGATCATTGACCGTTTCATAGTGGGAACTTACGCTTCGACATCCATGCTTTGCTTTCATATCATTTCAATTTGAACACTTAGACTCTGTTTGTTTGGACATTGTTTTAAAAATTCATCCGTGTAATAGATATTTGATTCTGATAACTCTGGAATGGCTAAGCTACTTACACATGTATGGGGTCGCGAACGATCCTTAGGCATGCTCTGAGATGGCGATGAACCGCCCTGACAAACGATCCAGGAACTCACCCGAACGTGACCCTGGCATCGATAACATCAAGACCTCCCGGGCACACAATTCGCCTCGAACGGCACTCGACTTCGAACAGTCACAACTCACCACACCTCAAATGGCTTGATCGCGAACGGTCGTCACTAGAGGTCCAACACCCGACCGTGAACGGTCACAAATTTGCCTCGAACGGCCCACGATCGCGAACGATCACTTTCTGCCTTGAATGGCACCGACCGCGAACGGTCATGGTTCACTAATTGTAAAATCCGACCTCGAACGGTCACCATTCGCCTTGAACGGCACTTGGTCGCGAACGATCATCAATTGCCGCGAACGGCATCGACCGCGAACGGTCCCATTCAATCTTGTGCCATGAATAGCATCGACCGCGAACGGTCCTATTCCTTCATTTGCCGCGAACGGCATCGACCGCGAACGGTCCTATTCCATCATTTGCCGCGAACGGCATCGACCGCGAACGGTCCTATTCCATCCTATGCCGCAAACGGCACGGACCGCGCACGGTCCCGATTCACCTCAAACAGCATACGATCCCGAACGATCGACGCATGGATTCATACGCTCGACCGCGCACGGTCGCACTTCACCTCGAATGACTCGATCACGAACAATCGTCATTTGAAGTTGAGCGCTTGACCACGAACGGCCGCGCTTCATCCCAAATGGCTCGATCCCGAACGATCGTCATTTGAGGCCATATGAAAACTATCAAGTTCTTTGCAGGTTGATGAACGGATACGACAATCCAACTCGAAGCATTACAAAACACACCTTCCTACCGCAAGGCATGTTTTGGGGGGCAAAATGTTATCCCGCTTTTTGGCAAAGCCGTGATACCAAAAGATTGATCGAAAACAAAAGACAGTTCGTCTCAGAGATTGGTTATACTTCACTTTGCTATGGATATCGATGAATTTTGTCCGAGTCCGGAACGGGCCAAAATTGATAGGACACGATAAGAAAGGTCAAAGGAGTCGCCATTTATAGTTTCAAGTCAATCCGAGTTCGTTTGCCCAAGTTATGATGGATTCAAGTTGAGAGAGTTGGGCCTTGCTCGGTTCGAATCCATCACCCTTTCATTGTTTCGAACCCATCGTCCTCGAAACCGTCTACTCCGAACCCATCCGGTGTCCTTCCTTCGAATCCATGAAGTTCGAACCCATCATCCTAGCAGTAGTTCGAACCCACGAGACATGGCCGTGCCTCGAATCCAGCAGCCATCATGTACTTCGACTCCATTACATTCGAAACCATCATCTTCGAATCCATTCAAGCCTACCAGCTTCGAATCCAAGTCGCTTCGAATCGATCTTGTTCGAATCGATCGAGTTCGAACCCACGAGTACACCTTGGTTCGAAACGGTCACATTCGAACCCAGGGACATTCACTTGTTCGTACCCACCAAGTCAGCTAACTTGGATGACGTGTCGCCCCACGATACGAACGAGGCGAAATCCATGGGTGCGAAGCGGTCAACTTGGAGACAAAACAGGATCGATTCGAAGAGCACGCGCCACGTCACTGCAGAATCACGTGTGTCCATGGATTCGAAATCATGGTTTCGAAGATGATGGGTTCGAACTCCACAGCCAACCAAGAAACACCATTTCGAACGGATCATATCTCCTCAACCACTGATCCAAATGCAACCAAATTTTCACAGTAGCTTCCATACAAGGTAAAGATTGTTCCTGCCAAGTTTCAGCTCGATTGGACCATTTCTTGATGGGTTCGAAAGGACTTCGAATCGATGTCAGATCGTGACGAAACTTGGAGGGGTTGGTCGCGTGCGCCCACTCACGTGCCAGAAGAGGTCTCCCGAAGTTTCAGCCAGATCTGGGCCTCGAGCGCCTATAAATAGCACCCTGAAGCCTTCAGAAAGGGGGAGGATCTTCCGAGAACTTCTGCCATTGAACGCTGAGACTCTGCCGGATTCAAATCTATTCACCAGAATCACTGTTGTAATCAGATTTCGAAGCTATTATCAATTGTAATCCGTTGTAATCGATTGAATCGAGCAAAGCAATAAAGAGAAATCCTTCAAAGTGGACGTAGGCACGAACGCCGAACCACTATAAATCTTGTGTTTGTGATTGTTGTTTGTAAATTACTGTGATTTGTTACATAGAGCTGAATTCTATATTGATTGTTGCTAAGTTCTGTGTTGATTATTATCAAGTTGAATACGCAAACGGGTGCTTCCGTGATATTGGGTGTTTGTGACCAATTTTGGCGCAAACAGCCGTCATATACCTCCACGCTCGGTAGCTTGAACTTAGGTGGATTCTGAGCCATCCTTATTTCCTAAGCGAACGGACTCCTATTCACTCCTTCCAAGTCTCTGTTGGTCAAACCACCTCGCACAGTTCTTCTGATGATTTCTACTAATCCGGTATTGTCCGTTGGCGGTTGCCCTCCATGCCCCCGAGGGAACTCTGGCACATATTCCTCGTGTGGTTCACTAGCAGCAACGTTAGCTCTAGTCTGTTGGACTCCTTCCAAAGGTCCTCCTGTGTTGGATCCCGAGGGCCTGCCCCCAAGCCCTTGTTGATTGCCCTCTGGCTCCAAATCTCGTCCTCCATCGGGTTCCACGACCCTAGTCCCCTGTCCTGCATCCACAACGGCTGTTGCTGTCCCAAGGTTCTGCATCCCTGCAGCTCTCATTTGCTCAAAGAAAGCCTGCATCATTTCCTGTTGACTCTTCAATAATCTCTCTTGCAAAGAATTTGCCATAGCCTCCATCTCATCCCGTGTTATGTAGATCAAAGCCTGTCCTTCCCCAGCTCCGGAGGATGCGTGTTGACTTCCGTCCTGTTGGCTTCTCTCAGCCCTTTGCCTTCTACTATTTTGCCTAGTCATAGTCCTTGAATCCAAACTCTTCAAAATGCCCAAATTCAACTTTCAAATCCGATGTAGCGGGTGATAGTCGTTCTCAGTGAAAGCCCCCAAGTGTTTGTCCCAAAATTGGTCACAAACCCCGAATACCGTGAAAGCAACATTGTATGAATACAAATCAATAATATTCAAACACAAATCTCAAATCTCAGCAAATATTAAACAGTGATTCCAAAATAAAGAATAGAGACACAAGTTTTATAGTGGTTCGGCTATCTCCGGCCTACGTCCACTCCAAAGTTTTTATCCTTTTATTGATTATCCTTGATGATTACAGATGATTACAGCAGTTACAAAGTCCAAAACTTGAAATAAATAGCAGCATTGATGATATGGAGTGATTCTGGCAGCGTCCGGGCGTGCTTTATCTGTCTAGAATCTCCGACCGCTTTTCTGAATGACCAGGGGCTCTATTTATAAGCGTAGGAGGCTGATATTTCTCCTACAATCCGGGAAGACCGCTTCAGGCACGTGAAGGGGCCCACACGCCCGAAATCTGGAGGTCCGGGCCCACCATGGGATCGATTCGAAGTAAGGTTCGAATCGATCAAGAAATCATCCAATTGAGCTGAAATTTGGTGAGAACATTCTTCAACATGTATGTAAGCTCCTGTAAAAATTTCATTGCATTTGAATCAACGGTTTGGAAGATATGATCGATTCAAGTTCAAAGCTTCGTGTGTTCTGCCTGGTTCGAACCCATATTTCGAACCCATCTCCTTCGAATCCATCTCCTTCGAACCCATCTCCTTCGAACCCATCTCGTTCGAATCCAGTGTCTCGAATCCACCTCCTTCGAATCCATTGCTACGAGCTAACCTGTGTACACCATATGGATACGAAGGAGATCCATGCTGCGATCGAGTCGAAGTCTACCTGTTCTTCGTCCTACTTTGCCTTACGAACACCATGAAGTCGACTCCATATTGCTCGATACGAGCGGCATCGATACGAAGTCCTCGCATTTCGATCGATACGAAGTAGCCGTGTCTCGTCCATGCCAATCGATACGAAGTGTATCGATTCGAAGTCCTTCACCTTGCTTCGCCTTTGACCGATACAAACGCTATCGAGTCGAACCAACACCTAACGCGAACTTCTTAGAGCCGAATCCATACCAATCGATACGAAGTGCATCGATTCGAACCTTGTGTGCCTTTGATCGATTCGAACCTGATGGGTTCGAAACGAAAACCTTGAGGGATTCGAACAGCATGCCTTTCCTACCTTGAATCGATCATAACTTCTCCATACGAACACCGATTAACCTGTAATTTGAAACATAACCTTTCCTCATCCTTATCATCACCTACAATTAATTTCGTCCGGATCAGAGTTCAACCAAATTTTGGTGATATCGATCGTAGCCTTGATTCCAACCGATCTCCAATCCTGATATCCATAATTTCCTGCCAATTTGTTGGTATTCCAGTTTTGACCAAAAAATCGATATCTACAGGGTGCAACATCCACGGTGCAAGGTGCAACATCCGTCCGAAATGGAGAAACAGTGTCGTATGACGTTTAGAAATGCGTGCATGGATTTGAAATGGAACCGTACCATGGTGCAACACTCTCCAGCGATGGGAAGTCGAAGACGGGCCACGGTAATCCCGTTTTACCGTAAAAATCCACGTGTCGAAAAAACAAAGGGTAAAAAACTTACGAGACCCGATTGAGATTCGGGTTGTCCTTTTTGGGCATTAATCTATCCGTTGACGGCTGAAAGCTGTAAAAGCCGTAGAACTCATCGAGGCCTTCGTTTTGACAGGTTATGGCTCCCGTTACTCTAAACGAGCCAGAAGTTATGGCCGTCCGAATAATTGATATCTACAGGGTGCAACATCCACGGTGCAAGGTGCAACATCCGTCCGAAATGGCGAAACCGTGCCGTACAACCTTGAGAAATTCGTGCATGGATTTGAAACGGAACAGTACGATGGTGCACCACTCTCCAGCGATGGTAAATCGAAGACCAGCCACCATAATCCCGTTTTACCGTAAAAATCCACGTGTCGAAAAAACGAAGGGTAAAAAACTTACGAGACCCGATTGAGATTCGGGTTGTCCTTTTTGGGCATTAATCTATCCGTTGACGGCTGAAAGCTGTCAAAGCCGTAGAACTCATCGAGGCCTTCGTTTTGACAGGTTATGGCTCCCGTAACTCTAAACGAGCCAGAAGTTATGGCGTCCGAATAATCGATATCTATAGGGTGCAACATCCACGGTTCAAGGTGCAACATCCGTCCGAAATGGCGAAACAGTGCCGTACGACTTTTAGAAATGCGTGCATGGATTTGAAACGGAACAGTACCATGGTGCACCACTCTGCAGCGATGGGAAGTCGAAGACGGGCCACGGTAATCCCGTTTTACCGTAAAAATCCACGTGTCAAAAAAACGAAGGGTAAAAAACTTACGAGACCCGATTGAGATTCGGGTTGTCCTTTTTGGGAATTAATCTATCCGTTGACGGCTGAAAGCTGTCAAAGCCGTAGAACTCATCGAGGCCTTCGTTTTGACAGGTTATGGCTCCCGTAACTCTAAACGAGGGAGAAGTTATGGCCGTCCGAAATGGCGAAACAGTGCCGTACGACCTTGAGAAATTCATGCATGGATTTGAAACGGAACAGTACCATGGTGCACCACTCTCCAGCGATGGTAAATCGAAGACCAGCCACCGTAATCCCGTTTTACCGTAAAAATCCACGTGTCGAAAAAACGAAGGGTAAAAAACTTACGAGACCCGAATGAGATTCGGGTTGTCCTTTTTGGGCATTAATCTATCCGTTGACGGCTGAAAGCTGTCAAAGATGTAGAACCATCGAGGCCTTCGTTTTGACAGGTTATAGCTCCCGTAACTCTAAACGAGCCAGAAGTTATGGCCGTCCGAATAATCGATATCTACAGGGTGCAACATCCACGGTGCAAGGTGCAACATCCGTCCGAAATGGCGAAACAGAGCCGTACGACCTTGAGAAATTCGTGCATGGATTTGAAACGGAACAGTACCATGGTGCACCACTCTCCAGCAATGGTAAATCGAAGACCAGCCACCGTAATCCAGTTTTACCGTAAAAATCCACGTGTCGAAAAAACGAAGGGTAAAAAACTTACGAGACTCGATTGAGATTCGGTTTGTCCTTTTTGGGCATTAATCTATCCATTGACAGTTGAAAGCTGTCAAAGCCGTAGAACTCATCGAGGCCTTCGTTTTGACAGGTTATGGCTCCCGTAACTCTAAACGAGCGGGAAATTATGGCCGTTCGAATAATCGATATCTACAGGGTGCAACATCCGCGGTGCAAGGTGCAACATCCGTCCGAAATGGCGAAACAGTGCCGCACGACCTTGAGAAATTCGTGCATGGATTTGAAACGGAACAGTACCATGGTGTACCACTCTTCAGCAGTGGAAAGTCGAAGACGGGCCACCGTAATCCCGTTTTACCGTAAAAATCCACCTGTCGAAAAAACGGAGGGTAAAAAACTTACGAGACCCGATTGAGATTCGGGTTGTCCTTTTTGGGCACTAATCTATCCGTTGACGGCTGAAAGCCATCAAAGCCATAGAACTCATCGAGGCCTTCGTTTTGACAGGTTATGGCTCCCGTAACTCTTAACGAGCCATTAGTCATGGTCGTCCGAATAATCGATATCTACAGGGTGCAACATCCACGGTGCGAGGTGCAACATCCGTCCGAAATGGCGAAACAGTGCCGTACGACCTTTAGAAATTCGTGCATGGATTTGAAACGGAACAGTACCATGGTGCACCAGTCTCCAGCGATGGTAAATCGAATACCAGCCACCGCAATCTCGTTTTACCGTAAAAATCCACGTGTCGAAAAAACGAAGGGTAAAAAACTTACGAGACCCGATTGAGATTCGGGTTGTCCTTTTTGGGCATTAATCTATCTATTGACGGCTGAAAGCTGTCAAAGACGTAGAACTCATCGAGGCCTTCGTTTTGACAGGTTATGGCTCCCGTAACTCTAAACGAGCCAGTAGTTATGGCCGTCCGAATAATCGATATCTACAGGGTGCAACATCCACGGTGCAAGGTGCAACATCCGTCCGAAATGGCGAAACAGTGCCGTACGACCTTTAGAAACTCGTGCATGGATTTGAAACGGAACAGTACCATAGTGTACCACTCTCCAGCGATGGGAAGTCGAAGACGGGCCATCGCAATCCCGTTTTACCGTAAAAATCCACCTGTCGAAAAAACGAAGGGTAAAAAACTTACGAGACCCGATTGAGATTCGGCTTGTCCTTTTTGGGCACTAATCTATCCGTTGACGGCTGAAAGCTGTCAAACACGTAGAACTCATCGAGGCCTTCGTTTTGACAGGTTATGGCTCCTGTAACTCTTAACGAGCCAGAAGTTATGGCCGTCCGAATAATCGATATCTACAGGGTGCAACATCCACGGTGCAAGGTGCAACATCCGTTCGAAATGGCGAAACAGTGCCGTACGACCTTTAGAAATTCATGCATGGATTTTAAACGGAACAGTACCATGGTGCACCACTCTCCAGCGATGGTAAATCGAAGACCAGCCACCGCAATCTCGTTTTACCGTAAAAATCCACGTGTCGAAAAAACGAAGGGTAAAAAACTTACGAGACCCGATTGAGATTCGGGTTGTCCTTTTTGGGCATTAATCTATCTATTGACGGCTGAAAGCTGTCAAAGACGTAGAACTCATCGAGGCCTTCGTTTTGACAGGTTATGGCTCCTGTAACTCTAAACGAGCCAGAAGTTATGGCCTTCCGAATAATCGATATCTACAGGGTGCAACATCCACGGTGCAAGGTGCAACATCCGTCCGAAATGGCGAAACAGTGCCGTACGACCTTGAGAAATTCGTGCATGGATTTGAAACGGAATAGTACCATGGTGCACCACTCTCCAGCGATGGTAAATCGAAGACCAGCCACCGTAATCCCGTTTTACCGTAAAAATCCACGTGTCGAAAAAACGAAGGGTAAAAAACTTACGAGACCCGATTGAGATTCGGGTTGTCCTTTTTGGGCATTAATCTATCCGTTGATGGCTGAAAGCTATCAAAGCCGTAGAACTCATCGAGGCCTTCGTTTTGACAGGTTATGGCTCCCGTAACTCTAAACGAGCGAGAAGTTATGGTCGTCCGAATAATCGATATCTACAGGGTGCAACATCCACGGTGCAAGGTGCAACATCCGTCCGAAATGGCGAAACAGTGCCGTACGACCTTGAGAAATTCGTGCATGGATTTGAAACGGAACAGTACCATGGTGCACCACTCTCCAGCGATGGTAAATCGAAGACCAACCACCGTAATCCCGTTTTACTGTAAAAATCCACGTGTCGAAAAAACGAAGGGTAAAAAACTTACGAGACCCGATTGAGATTCGGGTTGTCCTTTTTGGGCATTAATCTATCCGTTGACGGCTGAAAGCTGTCAAAGCCGTAGAACCCATCTAGGCCTTCGTTTTGACAGGTTATGGCTCCCGTAACTCTAAACAAGCCAGAAGTTATGGCCGTCCGAATAATCGATATCTACAGGGTGCAACATCCACGGTGCAAGGTGCGACATCCGTCCGGAATGGTGAAACAGTGCCGTACGACCTTTAGAAATTCATGCATGGATTTGAAATGGAACAGTACCATGGTGCACCACTCTCCAGCGATGGTAAATCGAAGACCAGCCACCGTAATCCCGTTTTACCGTAAAAATCCACGTGTCGAAAAAACGAAGGGTAAAAAACTTACGTGACCCGATTGAGATTCGGGTTGTCCTTTTTAGGCACTAATCTATCCGTTGACGGCTGAAAGCTGTGAAAGCCGTAGAACTCATCGAGGCCTTCGTTTTGACAGGTTATGGCTCCCGTAACTCTAAACGAGCCAAAAGTTATGGCCGTCCGAATAATCGGTATCTACAGGGTGCAACATCCACGGTGCAAGATGCAACATCCGTCCGAAATGGCGAAACAGTGCCGTACGACCTTTAGAAATTCGTGCATGGATTTGAAACGGAACAGTACCATGGTGCACCACTCTCCAGCGATGGTAAATCGAAAACCAGCCACCGTAATCGCGTTTTACCGTAAAAATCCACGTGTCGAAAAAACGAAGGGTAAAAAACTTACGAGACCCGATTGAGATTCGGGTTATCCTTTTTGGGCATTAATCTATCTATTGACGGCTGAAAGCTGTCAAAGACATAGAACTCATCGAGGCCTTCGTTTTGACAGGTTATGGCTCCCGTAACTCTAAACGAGCCAGAAGTTATGGCCGTCCGAATAATCGATATCTACAGGGTGCAACATCCACGGTGCAAGGTGCAACATCCGTCCGAAATGGCGAAACAGTGCCGTACGACCTTGAGAAATTCGTGCATGGATTTGAAACGGAAAAGTACCATGGTGCACCACTCTCCAGCGATGGTAAATCGAAGACCAGCCACCGTAATCCCGTTTTACCGTAAAAATCCATGTGTCGAAAAAACGAAGGGTAAAAAACTTACGAGACCCGATTGAGATTCGGGTTGTCCTTTTTGGGCATTAATCTATTCGTTGATGGCTGAAAGCTGTCAAAGCCGTAGAACTCATCGAGGCCTTCGTTTTGACAGGTTATGTCTCCCGTAACTCTAAACGAGCGAGAAGTTATGGCCGTCCGAATAATCGATATCTACAGGGTGCAACATCCACGGTGCAAGGTGCAACATCCGTCCGAAATGGCGAAACAGTGCCGTACGACGTTGAGAAATTCGTGCATGGATTTGAAACGGAACAGTACCATGGTGCACCACTCTCCAACGTTGGTAAATCGAAGACCAACCACCGTAATCCCGTTTTACCGTAAAAATCCACGTGTCGAAAAAACGAAGGGTAAAAAACTTACGAGACCCGATTGAGATTCGGGTTGTCGTTTTTGGGCATTAATCTATCCGTTGACGGCTGAAAGCTGTCAAAGCTGTAGAACCCATCTAGGCCTTCGTTTTGACAGGTTATGGCTCCCGTAAATCTAAACAAGCCAGAAGTTATGGCCGTCCGAATAATCGATATCTACAGGGTGCAACATCCACGGTGCAAGGTGCAACATCCGTCCGAAATGGCGAAACAGTGCCGTACGACCTTGAGAAATTCGTGCATGGATTTGAAACGGAACAGTGCCATGGTGCACCACTCTCCAGCAATGGTAAATCGAAGACCAGCCACCGTAATCCCGTTTTACCGTAAAAATCCACGTGTCGAAAAAACGAAGGGTAAAAAACTTACGAGACCCGATTGAGATTCGGGTTGTCCTTTTTGGGCATTAATCTATCCGTTGACGCCTGAAAGCTGTCAAAGCCGTAGAACTCATCGAGGCCTTCGTTTTGACAGGTTATGACTCCCGTAACTCTAAACGAGTCAGAAGTTGTGGCCGTCCGAATAATCGATATCTACAGGGTGCAACATCCACGGTGCAAGGTGCAACATCCGTCCGAAATGGCGAAACAGTGCCGTATGACTTTTAGAAATAGGTGCATGGATTTGAAATGGAACAGTACCATGGTGCACCACTCTCCAGCGATGGGAAGTCGAAGACGGGCCACGGTAATCCCGTTTTACCGTAAAAATCCACGTGTCGAAAAAACGAAGGGTAAAAAACTTACGAGACCCGATTGAGATTCGGGTTGTCCTTTTTGGGCATTAATCAATCCGTTAATGGCTGAAAGCTATCAAACCCGTAGAACTCATCGAGGCCTTCGTTTTTACAGGTTATGGCTCCCGTAACTTTAAACGAACCAGAAGTAATGGCCGTCCGAATAATCGATATCGACAGGGTGCAACATCCACGGTGCAATGTGCAACATCCGTCCGAAATGGCGAAACAGTGCCGTACGACCTTTAGAAATTCGTTTATGGATTTGAAACGGAACAGTACCATGGTGCACCACTCTCCAGCGATGGTAAATCGAAGACCAGCCACCGTAATCCCGTTTTACCGTAAAAATCCACGTGTCGAAAAAACGAAGGGTAAAAAACATACGAGACCCGATTGAGATTCGGGTTGTCCTTTTTGGGCATTAGTCTATCTGTTGACAGCTGAAAGCTGTCAAAGAGGTAGAACTCATCGAGGCCTTCGTTTTGACAGGTTATGGCTCCCGTAACTCTAAGCGAGCCAGTAGTAATGGCCATCCGAATAATCGATATCTACAGGGTGCAACATCCACGGTGCAAGGTGCAACATCCGTCCGAAATGGCAAAACAGTGCCGTACGACCTTTAGAAACTCGTGCATGGATTTGAAACGGAACAGTACCATGTTGCACCACTCTCCAGCGATGGGAAGTCGAAGACGGGCCACCGCAATCCCGTTTTACCGTAAAAATCCACCTGTCGAAAAAACGAAGGGTAAAAAACTTACGAGACCCGATTGAGATTCGGGTTGTCCTTTTTGGGCACTAATCTATCCGTTGACGGCTGAAAGCTGTCAAACCCGTAGAACTCATCGAGGCCTTCGTTTTGACAGGTTATGGCTCCCGTAACTCTTAACGAGCCAGAAGTTATGGCCGTCCGAATAATCGATATCTACAGGGTGCAACATCCACGGTGCAAGGTGCAACATCCGTCCGAAATGGCGAAACAGTGTCGTACGACCTTTAGAAATTCGTGCATGGATTTGAAGCGGAACAGTACCATGGTGCTCCACTCTCCAGCGATGGTAAATCGAAAACCAGCCACCGTAATCCCGTTTTACCGTAAAAATCCACGTGTCGAAAAAACGAAGGGTATAAAACTTACGAGACCCGACTGAGATTCGGGTTGTCCTTTTTGGGCATTAATCTATCCGTTGACGGCTGAAAGCTGTCAAAGCCGTAGAACTCATCGAGGCCTTCGTTTTGACAGGTTATGGCTCCCGTAACTCTAATCGAGCCAGAAGTTATGGCCGTCCGAATAATCGATATCTACATGGTGCAACATCCACGGTGCAAGGTGCAACATCCGTCCGAAATGGCGAAACAGTGCCGTACGACCTTGAGAAATTCGTGCATGGATTTGAAACGGAACAGTACCATGGTGCACCACTGTCCCGCGATGGTAAATCGAAGACCAGCCACCGTAATCTCGTTTTACCGTAAAAATCCACTTGTCGAAAAAATGAAGGGTAAAAAACTTACGAGACCCGACTGAGATTTGGGTTGTCCTTTTTGGGTATTAATCTATCCGTTGACGCCTGAAAGCTATCAAAGCCGTAGAACTCATCGAGGCCTTCGTTTTGACAGGTTATGACTCCCGTAACTCTAAACGAGTCAGAAGTTATGGCCGTCCGAATAATCGATATCTACAGGGTGCAACATCCACGGTGCAAGGTGCAACATCCGTCCGAAATGGCGAAACAGTGCCGTATGACTTTTAGAAATAGGTGCATGGATTTGTAATGGAACAGTACCATGGTGCACCACTCTCCAGCGATGGGAAGTCGAAGACGGGCCACGGTAATCCCGTTTTACCGTAAAAATCCACGTGTCGAAAAAACGAAGGGTAAAAAACTTACGAGACCCGATTGAGATTCGGGTTGTCCTTTTTGGGCATTAATCAATCCGTTGACGGCTGAAAGCTGTCAAACCCGTAGAACTCATCGAGGCCTTCGTTTTTACAGGTTATGGCTCCCGTAACTTTAAACGAACCAGAAGTAATGGCCGTCCGAATAATCGATATCTACAGGGTGCAACATCCACGGTGCAATTTGCAACATCCGTCCGAAATGGCGAAACAGTGCCGTACGACCTTTAGAAATTCGTTTATGGGTTTGAAACGGAACAGTAGCATGGTGCACCACTCTCCAGCGATGGTAAATCGAAGATCAGCCACCGTAATCCCGTTTTACCTTAAAAATCCACGTGTCGAAAAAACGAAGGGTAAAAAACTTACGAGACCCGATTGAGATTCGGGTTGTTCTTTTTGGGCATTAATCTATCTGTTGACAGCTGAAAGCTGTCAAAGAGGTAGAACTCATCGAGGCCTTCGTTTTGACAGGTTATGGCTCCCGTAACTCTAAGCGAGCCAGTAGTAATGGCCATCCGAATAATCGATATCTACAGGGTGCAACATCCACGGTGCAAGGTGCAACATCCGTCCGAAATGGCGAAACAGTGCCGTACGACCTTTAGAAACTCGTGCATGGATTTGAAACGGAACAGTACCATGTTGCACCACTCTCTCTAGCAATGGGAAGTCGAAGACGGGCCACCGCAATCCCGTTTTACCGTAAAAATCCACGTGTCGAAAAAACGAAGGGTATAAAACTTACGAGACCCGACTGAGATTCGGGTTGTCCTTTTTGGGCATTAATCTATCCGTTGACGGCTGAAAGCTGTCAAAGCCGTAGAACTCATCGAGGCCTTCGTTTTGACAGGTTATGGCTCCCGTAACTCTAATCGAGCCAGAAGTTATGGCCGTCCGAATAATCGATATCTACATGGTGCAACATCCACGGTGCAAGGTGCAACATCCGTCCGAAATGGCGAAACAGTGCCGTACGACCTTGAGAAATTCGTGCATGGATTTGAAACGGAACATTACCATGGTGCACCACTCTCCCGCGATGGTAAATCGAAGACCAGCCACCGTAATCTCGTTTTACCGTAAAAATCCACTTGTCGAAAAAACGAAGGGTAAAAAACTTACGAGACCCGACTGAGATTTGGGTTGTCCTTTTTGGGTATTAATCTATCCGTTGACGCCTGAAAGCTATCAAAGCCGTAGAACTCATCGAGGCCTTCGTTTTGACAGGTTATGACTCCCGTAACTCTAAACGAGTCAGAAGTTATGGCCGTCCGAATAATCGATATCTACAGGGTGCAACATCCACGGTGCAAGGTGCAACATCCGTCCGAAATGGCGAAACAGTGCCGTATGACTTTTAGAAATAGGTGCATGGATTTGTAATGGAACAGTACCATGGTGCACCACTCTCCAGCGATGGGAAGTCGAAGACGGGCCACGGTAATCCCGTTTTACCGTAAAAATCCACGTGTCGAAAAAACGAAGGGTAAAAAACTTACGAGACCCGATTGAGATTCGGGTTGTCCTTTTTGGGCATTAATCAATCCGTTGACGGCTGAAAGCTGTCAAACCCGTAGAACTCATCGAGGCCTTCGTTTTGACAGGTTATGGCTCCCGTAACTCTTAACGAGCCAGAAGTTATGGCCGTCCGAATAATCGATATCTACAGGGTGCAACATCCACGGTGCAAGGTACAACATCCGTCCGAAAAGGCGAAACAGTGCCGTACGACCTTTAGAAATTCGTGCATGGATTTGAAGCGGAACAGTACCATGGTGCACCACTCTCCAGCGATGGTAAATCGAAAACCAGCCACCGTAATCCCGTTTTACCGTAAAATTCCACGTGTCGAAAAAACGAAGGGTATAAAACTTACGAGACCCGACTGAGATTCGGGTTGTCCTTTTTGGGCATTAATCTATCCGTTGACGGCTGAAAGCTGTCAAAGCCGTAGAACTCATCGAGGCCTTCGTTTTGACAGGTTATGGCTCCCGTAACTCTAATCGAGCCAGAAGTTATGGCCGTCCGAATAATCGATATCTACATGGTGCAACATCCACGGTGCAAGGTGCAACATCCGTCCGAAATGGCGAAACAGTGCCGTACGGCCTTGAGAATTTCGTGCATGGATTTGAAACGGAACAGTACCATGGTGCACCACTCTCCCGCGATGGTAAATCGAAGACCAGCCACCGTAATCCCGTTTTACCGTAAAAATCCACGTGTCGAAAAAACGAAGGGTAAAAAACTTACGAGACCCGGTTGAGATTCAGGCTGTCCTTTTTGGGCATTAATCTATCCGTTTACGGCTGAAAGCTGTCAAAGCCATAGAACTCATCGAGACCTTCGTTTTGACAGGTTATGGCTCCCGTAACTCTAATCGAGCCAGAAGTTATGGCCGTCCGAATAATCGATATCTACATGGTGCAACATCCACGGTGCAAGGTGCAACATCCGTCCGAAATGGCGAAACAGTGCCGTACGACCTTGAGAAATTCGTGTATGGATTTGAAACGGAACAGTACCATGGTGTACCACTCTCCAGCGATGGTAAATCGAAGACCAGCCACCGTAATCCTGTTTTACCGTAAAAATCCACGTGTCGAAAAAACGAAGGTTAAAAAACTTACGAGACCCGATTGAGATTCGGGTTGTCCTTTTTGGGCATTAATCTATCCATTGACGGTTGAAAGCTGTCAAAGTCGTAGAACTCATCGAGGCCTTCGTTATGAAAGGTTATGACTCCCGTAACTCTAATCGAGCCAGAAGTTATGGCCGTCCGAATAATCGATATCTACAGGGTGTAACATCCACGGTGCAAGGTGCGACATCCGTCCGGAATGGCGAAACAGTGTCGTACGACCTTTAGAAATTCATGCATGGATTTGAAACGGAACAGTACCATGGTGCACCACTCTCCAGCGATGGTAAATCGAAGACCAGCCACCGTAATCCCGTTTTACCGTAAAAATCCACGTGTCGAAAAAACGAAGGGTAAAAAACTTACGTGACCCGATTGAGATTCGGGTTGTCCTTTTTGGGCATTAATCTATCCGTTGACGGCTGAAAGATGTTAAAGCCATAGAACTCATCGAGGCCTTCGTTTTGACAGGTTATGGCTCCCGTAACTCTAAACGAGCCAGAAGTTATGGCCGTCCGAATAATCGGTATCTACAGGGTGCAACATCCACGGTGCAAGGTGCAACATCCGTCCGAAATGGCGAAACAGTGCCGTACGACCTTTAGAAACTCATGCAAGGATTTGAAACGGAACAGTACCATGGTGCATCACTCTCCAGCGATGGTAAATCGAAGACCAGCCACCGTAATCCCGTTTTACCGTAAAAATCCACCTGTCGATAAAACGAAGGGTAAAAAACATACGAGACCCGATTGAGATTCGGGTTGTCCTTTTTGGGCACTAATCTATCCGTTGACGGCTGAAAGTTGTCAAACCCGTAGAACTCATCGAGGCCTTCGTTTTGACAGGTTATGGCTCCCGTAACTCTTAACGAGCCAGAAGTTATGGCCGTCCGAATAATCGATATCTACAGGGTGCAATATCCACGGTGCATGGTGCAACATCCGTCCGAAATGGCGAAACAGTGCCGTACGACCTTTACAAATTCGTGCATGGATTTGAAACGGAACAGTACCATGGTGCACCACTCTCCAGCGATGGTAAATCGAAGACCAGCCACCGTAATCCCGTTTTACCGTAAAAATCCACGTGTCGAAAAAACGAAGGGTAAAAAACTTACGAGACCCGGTTGAGATTCAGGTTGTCCTTTTTGGGCATTAATCTATCCATTGACGGCTGAAAGCTATCAAAGCCGTAGAACTCATCGAGGCCTTCGTTTTGACAGGTTATGGCTCCCGTAACTCTAATCGAGCCAGAAGTTATGGCCGTCCGAATAATCGATATCTACAGGGTGCAACATCCACGGTGCAAGGTGGAACATCCGTCCGAAATGGCGAAAAAGTGCCGTACGACTTTTAGAAATGTGTGCATGGATTTGAAATGGAACAGTACCATGGTGCACCGCTCTCCAGCGATGGGAAGTCGAAGACGGGCCAAGGTAATTCCGTTTTACCGTAAAAATCCACGTGTCGAAAAAACGAAGGGTAAAAAACTTACGAGACACGATTGAGATTCGGGTTGTCCATTTTGGGCATTAATCTATCTGTTGGCGGCTGAAATCTGTCAAAGACGTAGAACCCATCGAGGCCTTCGTTTTGACAGGTTATGGCTCCCGTAACTCTAAACGAGCCAGAAGTTATTGCCGTCCGAATAATCGATATCTACAGGGTGCAACATCCACGGTGCAAGGTGCAACATCCGTCCGAAATGGAGAAACAGTGCCGTACGACCTTGAGAAATTCGTGCATGGATTTGAAACGGAACAGTACCATGGTGCACCACTCTCCAGCGATGGTAAATCGAAGACCAGCCACCGTCATCCCGTTTTGCCGTAAAAATCCACGTGTCGAAAAAACGAAGGGTAAAAAACATACGAGACCCGATTGAGATTCGGGTTGTCCTTTTTGGGCATTAATCTATCCGTTGATGGAAGAAAGCTGTCAAAGCCGTAGCACTCATCGAGGCCTTCGTTTTGATAGGTTATGGCTCCCGTAACTCTTAACGAGCCAGAAGTTATGCCCGTCCGAATAATCGATATCTACAGTGCAACATCCACGGTGCAAGGTGCAACATCCGTCCGAAATGGCGAAACAGTGTCGTACGACCTTTAGAAATTCGTGCATGGATTTGAAACGGAACAGTACCATGGTGCACCACTCTCCAGCGATGGTAAATAAAAGACCAGCCATCGTAATCCCGTTTTACCGTAAAAATCCAAGTGCCGAAAAAACGAAGGGTAAAAAACTTACGAGACCCGATTGAGATTCGAGTTGTCGTTTTTGGGCGTTAATCTATCCTTTGACGGCTGAAAGTGGTCAAAGCCGTAGAACTCATCGAGGCCTTCGTTTTGACAGGTTATGGCTCCCGTAACTCTAAACGAGCCAGAAGTTATGGCCGTCCGAATAATCGAGAACTACAGGGTGCAACATCCACGGTGCAAGGTGCAACATCCGTCCGAAATGACGAAACAGTGCCGTACGACTTTTAAAAATGTGTGCATGGATTTGAAACGGAACAGTATCATGGTGCACCACTCTTCAGCGATGGGAAGTCGAAGACGGGCCACGGTAATCCCGTTTTACCGTAAAAATCCACGTGTCGAAAAAACGAAGGGTAAAAAACTTACGAGACCCGATTGAGATTCGGGTTGTCCTTTTTAGGCATTAATCTATCCTTTGACGGCTGAAAGCTGTGAAAGCCGTAAAACTCATCGAGGCCTTCGTTTTGACAGGTTATGGCTCCCGTAACTCTAAACGAGAAAGAAGTTATGGCCGTCCGAATAATCGATATCTATAGGGTGCAACATCCACGGTGCAAGGTGCAACATCCGTCCGAAATGACGAAACAGTGCCGTACGACCTTTAGAAATTCGTGCATGGATTTGAAACGGAACAGTACCATGGTGCACCACTCTCCAGCGATGGTAAATCGAAGACCAGCCTCCGTAATCCCGTTTTACCGTAAAAATCCACGTGTCGAAAAAACGAAGGGTAAAAAACTTACGAGACCCGATTGAGATTCGAGTTGTCCTTTTTGGGCATTAATATATCCTTTGCCGGCTGAAAGATGTCAAAGCCGTAGAACTCATCGAGGCCTTCGTTTTGACAGGTTATGGCTCCCGTAACTCTAAACGAGCCAGAAGTTATGGCCGTCCGAATAATCGATATCTACAGGATGCAACATCCACGGTGCAAGGTGCAACATCCGTCCGAAATGGCGAAACAGTGCCGTACGACCTTGAGAAATTCGTACATGGATTTGAAACGGAACAGTACCATGGTGCACCACTCTCCAGCGATGGTAAATCGAAGACCAGCCACCGTAATCCCGTTTTACCGTAAAAATCCACGTGTCGAAAAAACGAAGGGTAAAAAACTTACGAGACCCGATTGAGATTCGGGTTGTACTTTTTGGGCATTAATCTATCCGTTGACGGCTAAAAGCTATCAAAGCCGTAGAACTCATCGAGGCCTTCATTTTGACAGGTTATGTCTCCCGTAACTATAAACGAGCCAGAAGTTATGGCCGTCCGAATAATCGATATCTACAGGGTGCAACATCCACGGTGCAAGGTGCAACATCCGTTCGAAATGGCGAAACAGTGCCGTACGACCTTTAGAAATTAGTGCATGGATTTGAAACGGAACAGTACCATGATGCACCACTCTCCAGTGATGGTAAATCGAAGACCAGCCACAGTAATTCCGTTTAACCGTAAAAATCCACGTGTCGAAAAAACGAAGGGTAAAAAACTTACGAGACCTGATTGAGATTCGGGTTGTCCTTTTTGGGCATTAATCTATCCATTGACGGCTGAAAGCTGTCAAAGCCGTAGAACTCATCGAGGCCTCCGTTTTGACAGGTTATGGCTCCCTTAACTCTAAACGAGCCAGAAGTTATGGCCGCCCGAGTAATCGATATCTACAGGGTGCAACATCCACGGTGCAAGGTGCAACATCTGTCCGAAATCGCGAAACATTGCCGTACGACCTTGAGGAATTCGTGCATGGATTTGAAACGGAACAGTACCTTGGTGCACCACTCTCCAGCGATGGTAAATCGAAGACCAGCCACCGTAATCCCGTTTTACCGTAAAAATCCACGTTTCGAAAAAACAAAGGGTAAAAAACTTACGAGTCCCGATTGAGATTCGGTTTGTCCTTTTTGGGCATTAATCTATCCGTTGACGGCTCAAAGCTGTCAAAACTGTAGAACTCATCGAGTCCTTCGTTTTGACAGGTTATGGCTCCCGTAAATCTAAACGAGCGAGAAGTTATGGCCGTCCGAATAATCGATATCTACAGGGTGCAACATCCACGGTGCAAGGTGCAACATCCGTCCGAAATGGCGAAACAGTGCCGTATGACTTTTATAAATGCGTGCATGGATTTGAAACGGAACAGTACCATGGTGCACCACTCTCCAGCGATGGGAAGTCGAAGACGGGCCACGGTAATCCCTTTTTACCGTAAAATTCCACGTGTCGAAAAAACGAAGGGTAAAAAACTTACGAGACCCGATTGAGATTCGGGTTGTCCTTTTTGGGCATTAATCTATCCGTTGACGGCTGAAAGCTATCAAAGTCGTAGAACTCATCGAGGCCTTCGTTTTGACAGGTTATGGCTCCCGTAACTCAAATCGAGCCAGAAGTTATGGCCGTCCGAATAATCGATATCTACAGGGTGCAACATCCACGGTGCAAAGTGCAACATCCGTACGAAATGGAGAAACAGTGTCGTACGACCTTGAGAAATTCGTGCATGGATTTGAAACGGAACAGTACCATGGTGCACCACTCTCCAGCGATGGTAAATCGAAGACCAGCCACCGTTATCCCGTTTTACCGTAAAAATCCACGTGTCGAAAAAACGAAGGGTAAAAAACTTACGAGACCCGACTGAGATTCGGGTTGTCCTTTTTTGGCATTAATCTATCCGTTGACGGCAGAAAGCTGTCAAAGCCGTAGCACTCATCGAGGCCTTCGTTTTGAAAGGTTATGGCTCCCGTAACTCTTAACGAGCCAGTAGTTATGGCCGTCCGAATAATCGATATCTACAAGGTGCAACATCCACGGTGCAAGGTGCAACATCCGTCCGAAATGGAGAAACAGTGCCGAACGACCTTGAGAAATTCGTGCATGGATTTGAAACGGAACAGTACCATGGTGCACCACTCTCCAGCGATGGTAAATAGAAGACCAACAACCGTTATCCCGTTTTACCGTAAAAATCCACGTGTCCAAAAAACGAAGGGTAAAAAACTTACGAGACCCGATTGAGATTCGGGTTGTCCTTTTTGGGCATTAATCTATCCGTTGACGGCAGAAAGCTGTCAAAGCCGTAGCACTCATCGAGGCCTTCGTTTTGACAGGTTATGGCTCCCGTAACTCTTAACGAACCAGAAGTTATGGCCGTCCGAATAATCGTTATTTACAGGGTGCAACATCCACGGTGCAAGGTGCAACATCCGTCCGAAATGGCGAAACAGTGCCGTACGACTTTTAGAAATGCGTGCATGGATTTGAAATGGAACAGTACCACGGTGCACAACTCTCCAGCGATGGGAAGTCGAAGACGGGCCACGGTAATCCCGTTTTACCGTAAAAATCCTCGTGTCGAAAAAACGAAGGGTAAAAAACTTACGAGACCCGATTGAGATTCGGGTTGTCCTTTTTGGGCATTAATCTATCTATTGACGGTTGAATGCTGTCAAAGACGTAGAACCAATTGATGCTTTCATTTTGACAGGTTATGGCTCCCGTAACTCTAAACGAGCCAGGAGTTATTGCCGTTCGAATAATCGATATCTACAGGGTGCAACATCCACGGTGCAAGGTGCAACATCCGTCCGAAATGGGGAAACAGTGCCGTACGACCTTTAGAAACTCGTGCATGGATTTGAAATGGAACAGTACCATGGTGCACCACTCTCCAGTGATGGGAAGTCGAAGACGGGCCACCGTAATCCCGTTTTACCGTAAAAATCCACCTGTCGAAAAAACAAAGGGAAAAAAACTTACGAGACCCGATTGATATTCGGGTTGTCCTTTTTGGGCACTAATCTATCCGTTGACGGCTGAAAGCTGTCAACGCCGTAGCACTCGTCGAGGCCTTCGTTTTGACAGGTTATGGCTCCCGTAACTCTAAACGAGCCAGAAGTTATGGCCGTCCGAATAATCGATATCTACAGGGTGCAACATCCACAGTGCAAGGTGCAACATCCGTCCGAAATGACGAAACAGTGCCGTACGACTTTTAGAAATGCGTGCATGGATTTGAAACGGAACAGTACCATGGTGCACCACTCTTCAGCGATGGGAAGTCGAAGAGGGGCCACGGTAATCCCGTTTTACCGTAAAAATCCACGCGTCGAAAAAACGAAGGGTAAAAAACTTACGAGACCCGATTGAGATTCGGGTTGTCCTTTTTGGGCATTAATCTATCTGTTGACGGCTGAAAGCTGTCAAAGACGTAGAACCCATCGAGGCCTTCGTTTTGATAGGTTATGGCTCCCGTAACTCTAAACGAGCCAGTAGTTATGGCCGTCCGAATAATCGATGTCTACAGGGTGCAACATCCACGGTGCAAGGTGCAACATCAGTCCGAAATGGCGAAACAGTGCCGTACGACCTTTAGAAACTCGTGCATGGATTTGAAACGGAACAGTACCATGGTGCACCACTCTCCAGTGATGGGAAGTCGAAGACGGGCCACCGTAATCCCGTTTTACCGTAAAAATCCACCTGTCGAAAAAACGAAGGGTAAAAAACTTACGAGACCCGATTGAGATTCGGGTTGTCCTTTTTGGGCACTAATCTATTCGTTGACGGCAGAAAGCTGTCAAAGCCGTAGCACTCGTCGAGGCCTTCGTTTTGACAGGTTATGGCTCCCGTAACCCTTAACGAGCCAGAAGTTATGGCCGTCCGAATAATCGATATCTACAAGGTGCAACATCCACGGTGCGAGGTGCAACATCCGTCTGAAATGGCGAAACAGTGCCGTACGACTTTTAGAAATTCGTGCATGGATTTGAAACGGAACAGTACCATGGTGCACCACTCTCCAGCGATGGTAAATAGAAGACCAACCATCGTAATCCCGTTTTACCGTAAAAATCCACGTGCCGAAAAAACGAAGGGTAAAAAACTTACGAGACCCGATTGAGATTCGGGTTGTCCTTTTTGGGCATTAATCTATCTATTGACGGCTGAATGCTGTCAAAGACGTAGAACCAATTGATGCTTTCATTTTGACAGGTTATGGCTCCCGTAACTCTAAACGAGCCAGAAGTTATTGCCGTTCGAATAATCGATATCTACAGGGTGCAACATCCACGGTGCAAGGTGCAACATCCGTCCGAAATGGGGAAACAGTGCCGTACGACCTTTAGAAACTCGTGCATGGATTTGAAAGGGAACAGTACCATGGTGCACCACTCTCCAGTGATGGGAAGTCGAAGACGGGCCACCGTAATCCCGTTTTACCGTAAAAATCCACCTGTCGAAAAAACAAAGGGAAAAAAACTTACGAGACCCGATTGATATTCGGGTTGTCCTTTTTGGGCACTAATCTATCCGTTGACGGCTGAAAGCTGTCAACGCCGTAGCACTCGTCGAGGCCTTCGTTTTGACAGGTTATGGCTCCCGTAACTCTAAACGAGCCAGAAGTTATGGCCGTCCGAATAATCGATATCTACAGGGTGCAACATCCACAGTGCAAGGTGCAACATCCGTCCGAAATGACGAAACAGTGCCGTACGACTTTTAGAAATGCGTGCATGGATTTGAAACGGAACAGTACCATGGTGCACCACTCTTCAGCGATGGGAAGTCGAAGAGGGGCCACGGTAATCCCATTTTACCGTAAAAATCCACGCGTCGAAAAAACGAAGGGTAAAAAACTTACGAGACCCGATTGAGATTCGGGTTGTCCTTTTTGGGCATTAATCTATCTGTTGACGGCTGAAAGCTGTCAAAGACGTAGAACCCATCGAGGCCTTCGTTTTGATAGGTTATGGCTCCCGTAACTCTAAACGAGCCAGTAGTTATGGCCGTCCGAATAATCGATGTCTACAGGGTGCAACATCCACGGTGCAAGGTGCAACATCTGTCCGAAATGGCGAAACAGTGCCGTACGACCTTTAGAAACTCGGGCATGGATTTGAAACGGAACAGTACCATGGTGCACCACTCTCCAGTGATGGGAAGTCGAAGACGGGCCACCGTAATCCCGTTTTACCGTAAAAATCCACCTGTCGAAAAAACGAAGGGTATAAAACTTACGAGACCCGATTGAGATTCGGGTTGTCCTTTTTGGGCACTAATCTATTCGTTGACGGCAGAAAGCTGTCAAAGCCGTAGCACTCGTCGAGGCCTTCGTTTTGACAGGTTATGGCTCCCGTAACCCTTAACGAGCCAGAAGTTATGGCCGTCCGAATAATCGATATCTACAAGGTGCAACATCCACGGTGCGAGGTGCAACATCCGTCTGAAATGGCGAAACAGTGCCGTACGACTTTTAGAAATTCGTGGATGGATTTGAAACGGAACAGTACCATGGTGCACCACTCTCCAGCGATGGTAAATAGAAGACCAACCATCGTAATCCCGTTTTACCGTAAAAATCCACGTGCCGAAAAAACGAAGGGTAAAAAACTTACGAGACCCGATTGAGATTCGGGTTGTCGTTTTTGGGCATTAATCTATCCTTTGACGGCTGAAAGCTGTCAAAGCCATAGAACTCATCGAGGCCTTCGTTTTGACAGGTTATGGCTCCCGTAACTCTAAATGAGCCAGAAGTTATGGTCGTTCGAATAATCGAGAACTACAGGGTGCAACATCCACGGTGCAAGGTGCAACATCCGTCCGAAATGACGAAACAGTGCCGTACGACTTTTAGAAATGCGTGCATGGATTTGAAATGGAACAGTACCATGGTGCACCACTCTTTAGCGATGGAAAGTCGAAGAGGGGCCACGGTAATCCTGTTTTACCGTAAAAATCCACGTGTCGAAAAAACGAAGGGTAAAAAACTTACGAGACCCGATTGAGATTCGGGTTGTCCTTTTTGGGCATTAATCTATCTCTTGATGGCTGAAAGCTGTCAAAGGCGTAGAACCCATCGAGGCCTTCTTTTTGACAGGTTATGGCTCCCGTAACTCTAAACGAGCCAGTAGTTATGGACGTCCGAATAATCGATGTCTACAGGGTGCAACATCCACGGTGCAAGGTGCAACATCCGTCCGAAATGGCGAAACAGTGCCGTACGACCTTTAGAAACTCGTGCATGGATTTGAAACGGAAAAGTACCGTGGTGCACCACTCTCCAGTGATGGGAAGTCGAAGACGGGCCACTGTAATCCCGTTTTTCCGTAAAAATCTACCTGTCGAAAAAATGAAGGGTAAAAAACTTACGAGACCTGATTGAGATTCGGGTTGTCCTTTTTGGGCACTAATCTATCCGTTGACGGCTGAAAGTCGTCAAAGCCGTAGCACTCGTCAAAGCCTTCGTTTTGACAGGTTATGGCTCCCGTAACCCTTAACGAGACAGAAGTTATGGCCGTCCGAATAATCGATATCTACAGGGTGCAACATCCACGGTGCAAGGTGCAACATCCGTCCGAAATGGCGAAACAGTGCCGTACGACCATTAGAAATTCGTGCATGGATTTGAAACGAAACATTGCCTTGGTGCACCACTCTCCAGCGATGGTAAATAGAAGACCAACCATCGTAATCCCGTTTTACCGCTAAAAATCCACGTGAAATGCGTGCATGGATTTTAAACGGAACAGTACCATGGTGCACCACTCTCCAGCGATGGGAAGTCGAAGACGGGCCACCGTAATCCCGTTTAACCGTAAAAATCCACGTGTCGAAAAAACGAAGGGTAAAAAACTTACGAGACCTGATTGAGATTCGGGTTGTCCTTTTTGGGCATTAATCTATCCATTGACGGCTGAAAGCTGCCAAAGCCGTAGAACTAATCGAGGCCTCCGTTTTGACAGGTTATGGCTCCCTTAACTCTAAACGAGCCAGAATTTATGGCCGTCCGAATAATCGATATCTACAGGGTGCAACATCCACGGTGCAAGGTGCAACATCCGTCCGAAATGGCGAAACAGTGCCGTACGACCTTGAGAAATTCGTGCATGGATTTGAAACGGAACAGTACCATGATGCACCACTCTCCAGCGATGGTAAATCGAAGACCAGCCACCGTAATCCCGTTTTACCGTAAAAATCCACGTGTCGAAAAAACGAAGGGTAAAAAACTTATGAGACCCGATTGAGATTCGGGTTGTCCTTTTTGGGCATTAATCTATCCGTTGACGGCTAAAAGCTGTCAAAGCCGTAGAACTCATCGAGGTCTTCGTTTTGACAGGTTATGGCTCCCGTAACTCTAAACGAGACAGTAGTTATGGCCGTCCGAATAATCGATGTCTACAGGGTGCAACATCCACGGTGCAAGGTGCAACATCCGTCCGAAATGGCGAAACAGTGTCGTACGACCTTTAGAAACTCGTGCATGGATTTTAAACGGAACAGTACCATGGTGCACCACTCTCCAGCGATGGGAAGTCGAAGACGGGCCACCGTAATCCCGTTTTACCGTAAAAATCCACCTGTCGAAAAAACGAAGTGTAAAAAACTTTCGAGACCCGATTGAGATTCGGGTTGTCCTTTTTGGGCACTAATCTATCCGTTGACGGCTGAAAGCGGTCAAAGCCGTAGAACTCATCGAGGCCTTCGTTTTGACAGGTTATGGCTCCCGTAACTGTTAACGACCCAGAAGTTATGGCCGTCCGAATAACCGATATCTACAGGGTGCAAGGTGCAACATCCGTCCGAAATGGCGAAACAGTGTCGTACGACCTTTAGAAATTCATGCATGGATTTGAAACGGAACAGTACCTTGGTGCACCACTCTCCAGCGATGGTAAATCGAAGACCGGCCACCGTAATCCCGTTTTACCGTAAAAATCCACGTGTCGAAAAAACGAAGGGTAAAAAACTTACGAGACCCGATTGAGATTCGGGTTGTCGTTTTTGGGCATTAATCTATCCTTTGATGGCTGAAAGCTGTCAAAGCCGTAGAACTCATCGAGGCCTTCATTTTGACAGGTTATGGCTCCCGTAACTCTAAACGAGCCAGAAGTTATGGCCGTCCGAATATTCAAGAACTACAGGGTGCAACATCCACGGCGCAAGGTGCAACATCCGTCTGAAATGACGAAACACTGCCGTACGACTTTTAGAAATGCGTGCATGGATTTGAAACGGAACAGTACCATGGTGCACCACTCTTCAGCGATGGGAAGTCGAAGAGGGGCCACGGTAATCCCGATTTACCGCAAAAATCCACGTGTCGAAAAAACGAAGGGTAAAAAACTTACGAGACCTGATTGAGATTCGGGTTGTCTTTTTTGGGCATTTATCTATCCTTTGACGGCTGAAAGCCATCAAAGCCGTAGAACTCATCGAGGCCTTCGTTTTGACAGGTTATGGCTCCCGTAACTCTAAACGAGCAAGAAGTTATGGCTGTTCGAATAATCGATATCTACAGGGTGCAACATCCACGGTGCAAGGTGCAACATCCGTCCGAAATGAGGAAACAGTGCCGTACGACCTTTAGAAATTCGTGCATGGATTTTAAACGGAACAGTACCATGGTGCACCACTCTCTAGCGATGTTAAATCGAAGACCAGCCACCGTAATCCCGTTTTACCGTAAAAATCCACGTGTCGAAAAAACGAAGGGTAAAAAACTTACGAGACCCGATTGAGATTCGGGTTATCCTTTTTGGGCATTAATATATCGGTTGATGGCTGAAATCTGTCAAAGCCGTAGAACTCATCGAGGCCTTCGTTTTGACAGGTTATGGCACCCGTAACTCTAAACGAGCAAGAAGTTATGGCCGTCCGAATAATCGATATCTACAGGGTGCAACATCCACGGTGCAAGGTGCAACATCCGTCCGAAATGGCGAAACAGTGCTGTACGACCTTGAGAAATTCGTGCATGGATTTGAAATGGAATAGTACCATGGTGCACCACTCTCCAGCGGTGGTAAATCGAAGACCAGCCACCGTAATCCCGTTTTACCGTAAAAATCCACGTGTCGAAAAAACGAAGGGTAAAAAACTTATGAGACCCGATTGAGATTCGGGTTGTCCTTTTTGGGCATTAATCTATCCGTTGACGGCTAAAAGCTGTCAAAGCCGTAGAACTCATCGAGGTCTTCGTTTTGACAGGTTATGGCTCCCGTAACTCTAAACGAGCCAGTAGTTATGGCCGTCCGAATAATCGATGTCTACAGGGTGCAACATCCACGGTGCAAGGTGCAACATCCGTCCGAAATGGCGAAACAGTGTCGTACGACCTTTAGAAACTCGTGCATGGATTTGAAACGGAACAGTACCATGGTGCACCACTCTCCAGCGATGGGAAGTCGAAGACGGGCCACCGTAATCCCGTTTTACCGTAAAAATCCACCTGTCGAAAAAACGAAGGGTAAAAAACTTATGAGACCCGATTGAGATTCGGGTTGTCCTTTTTGGGCACTAATCTATCCATTGACGGCTGAAAGCTGTCAAAGCCGTAGAACTCATCGAGGCCTTCGTTTTGACAGGTTATGGCTCCCGTAACTCTTAACGAGCCAGAAGTTATGGCTGTCCGAATAACCGATATCTACAGGGTGCAACATCCACGGTGCAAGGTGCAACATCCGTCCGAAATGGCGAAACAGTGCCGTACGACCTTTAGAAATTCGTGCATGGATTTGAAACGGAACAGTACCATGGAGCACCACTCTCCAGCGATGGTAAATCGAAGACCAGCCACCGTAATCCCGTTTTACCGTAAAAATCCACGTGTCGAAAAAACGAAGGGTAAAAAACTTACGAGACCCGATTGAGATTCGGGTATTCGTTTTTGGGCATTAATCTATCCTTTGACGGCTGAAAACTGTCAAAGCCGTAGAACTCATCGAGGCCTTCGTTTTGACAGGTTATGGCTCGCGTAACTCTAAACGACCCAGAAGTTATGGCCGTCCGAATAATCGAGAACTACAGGGTGCAACATCCACGGTGTAAGGTGCAACATCCGTCCGAAATGACGAAACAGTGTCGTACGACTTTTAGAAATGTGTGCATGGATTTGAAACGGAACAGTACCATGGTGCACCACTCTTCAGCGATGGGAAGTCGAAGAGGGGCCACGGTAATCCCGTTTTACCGTAAAAATCCACGTGTCGAAAAAACGAAGGGTAAAAAACTTACGAGACCCGATTGAGATTTGGTTTGTCCTTTTTGGGCATTAATCTATCAAAGCCGTAGAACTCATCGAGGCCTTCGTTTTGACAGGTTATGGCTCCCGTAACTCTAAACGAGCAAGAAGTTATGGCCGTTCGAATAATCGATATCTACAGGGTGCAACATCCACGGTGCAAGGTGCAACATCCGTCCGAAATGACGAAACAGTGCCGTACGACCTTTAGAAATTCGTGCATTTATTTTAAACGGAACAGTACCATGGTGCACCACTCTCCAGCGATGGTAAATCGAAGACCAGCCACCGTAATCCCGTTTTACCGTAAAAATCCACGTGTCGAAAAAACAAAGGGTAAAAAACTTACGAGACCTGATTGAGATTCGGGTTATCCATTTTGGGCATTAATATATCCGTTGACGGCTGAAAGCTGTTAAAGCCGTAGAACTCATCGAGGCCTTCGTTTTGACAGGTTATGGCACCCGTAACTCTAAACGAGCCAGAAGTTATGGCCGTCCGAATAATCGATATCTACAGGGTGCAACATCCACGGTGCAAGGTGCAACATCCGTCCGAAATGGCGAAACAGTGCCGTACGACCTTGAGAAATTCGTGCATGTATTTGAAACGGAACAGTACCATGGTGCACCACTCTCCAGCGATGGTAAATCGAAGACCAGCCATCGTAATCCCGTTTTACCGTAAAAATCCACGTGTCGAAAAAACGAAGGGTAAAAAATTTACGAGACCCGATTGAGATTCGGTTGTCCTTTTTGGGCATTAATCTATTCGTTGACGGCTGAAAGCTGTCAAAGCCGTAGAACTCATCGAGGCCTTCGTTTTGACAGGTTATGGCTCCCGTAACTCTAAACGAGCCAGAAGTTATGGCCGTCCGAATAATCGATATCTACAGGGTGCAACATCCACGGTGCAAGGTGCAACATCCGTCCGAAATGGCGAAACAGTGCCGTACGACCTTTAGAAATTCGTGCATGGATTTGAAACGGAACAGTACCATGATGCACCACTCTCCAGCGATGGTAAATCGAAGACCCGCCACCGTAATCCCGTTTAACCGTAAAAATCCACGTGTCGAAAAAACGAAGGGTAAAAAACTTACGAGACCTGATTGAGATTCGGGTTGTCCTTTTTGGGCATTAATCTATCCGTTGACGGCTGAAAGCTGTCAAATCCGTAGAACTCATCGAGGCATTCGTTTTGACAGGTTATGGCTCTCGTAACTCTAAACGAGCCAGAAGTTATGGCCGTCCGAATAATCGATATCTACAGGGTGCAACATCCACGGTGCAAGGTGCAACATCCGTCCGAAATGACGAAACAGTGCCGTACGACCTTTAGAAATTCGTGCATTTATTTTAAACGGAACAGTACCATGGTGCACCACTCTCCAGCGATGGTAAATCGAAGACCAGCCACCGTAATCCCGTTTTACCGTAAAAATCCACGTGTCGAAAAAACAAAGGGTAAAAAACTTACGAGACCTGATTGAGATTCGGGTTATCCATTTTGGGCATTAATATATCCGTTGACGGCTGAAAGCTGTTAAAGCCGTAGAACTCATCGAGGCCTTCGTTTTGACAGGTTATGGCTCCCGTAACTCTAAACGAGCGAGAAGTTATCGCCGTCCGAATAATCGATATCTACAGGGTGCAACATCCACGGTGCAAGGTGCAACATCCGTCCGTAATGGCGAAACAGTGCCGTACGAGCTTGAGAAATTCGTGCATGGATTTGAAACGGAACAGTACCATGGTGCACCACTCTCCAGCGATGGTAAATCGAAGACCAGCCACCGTAATCCCGTTTTACCGTAAAAATCCACGTGTCAAAAAAACGAAGGGTAAAAAACTTACGAGACCCGATTGAGATTCGGGTTGTCCTTTTTGGGCATTAATCTATCCGTTGACGGCTGAAAGCTGTCAAATCCGTAGAACTCATCGAGGCATTCGTTTTGACAGGTTATGGCTCTCGTAACTCTAAACGAGCCAGAAGTTATGGCCGTCCGAATAATCGATATCTACAGGGTGCAACATCCACGGTGCAAGGTGCAACATCCGTCCGAAATGGAGAAACAGTGCCGTACGACCTTTAGAAATTTGTGCATGGATTTGAAACGGAACAGTACCATGATGCACCACTCTCCAGCGATGGTAAATCGAAGACCAGCCACCGTAATCCCGTTTAACCGTAAAAATCCACGTATCGAAAAAAAGAAGGGTAAAAAACTTACGAGACCTGATTGAGATTCGGGTTGTCCTTTTTGGGCATTAATCTATCCGTTGACGGCTGAAAGCGGTCAAAACCGTAGAACTCATCGAGGCCTTCGTTTTGACAGGTTATGGCTCCCGTAACTCTAAACGAGCCCGAAGTTATGGTCGTCCGAATAATCGATATCTACAGGGTGCAACATCCACGGTGCAAGGTGCAACATCCGTCCGAAATGGCGAAACAGTGCCGTACGACCTTTAGAAGTTCGTGCATGGATTTGAAACGGAACAGTACCATGATGCACCACTCTCCAACGATGGTAAATCGAAGACCAGCCATCGTAATCCCGTTTAACGGTAAAAATTCACGTGTCGAAAAAACGAAGGGTAAAAAACTTACGAGACCTGATTGAGATTCGAGTTGTCCTTTTTGGGCATTAATCTATCCGTTGACGGCTGAAAGCTATCAAAGCCGTAGAACTCATCGAGGCCTTCGTTTTGACAGGTTATGGCTCTCTTAACTCTAAACGAGCCAGAAATTATGGCCGTCCGAGTAATCGATATCTACGGGGTGCAACATCCACGGTGCAAGGTGCAACATCCGTCCGAAATGGCGAAACAGTGCCGTACGACCTTGATAAATTCGTACTAGGATTTGAAACGGAACAGTACAATGGTGCACCACTCTCCAGCAGTGGTAAATGGAAGACCAGCCACCGTAATCCCGTTTTACCGTAAAAATCCACGTGTCAAAAAAACGAAGGGTAAAAAACTTACGAGACCCGATTGAGATTTGGGTTGTTCTTTTTGGGCATTAATCTATCCGTTGACGGCTCAAAGCTGTCAAAGCCGTAGAACTCATCGAGGCCTTCGTTTTGACAGGTTATGGCTCCCGTAACTCTAAACGAGCGAGAAGTTATGGCCGTCCGAATAATCGATATCTACAAGGTGCAACATCCACGGTGCAAGGTGCAACATCCGTCCGAAATGGCGAAACAGTACCGTATGACTTTTAGAAATGCGTGCATGGATTTGAAACGGAACAGTACCATGGTGCACCACTCTCCAGTGATGGTAAGTCGAAGACGGGCCACGGTAATCCCGTTTTACCGTAAAAATCCACGTGTCGAAAAAACGAAGGGTAAAAAACTTACGAGACCCGATTGAGATTCGGGTTGTCCTTTTTGGGAATTAATCTATCCGTTGACGGCTGAAAGCTGTCAAAGCCGTAGAACTCATCGAGGCCTTCGTTTTGACAGGTTATGTCTCCCATAACTCTAACGAGCCAGAAGTTATGGCCATCCGAATAATCGATGTCTACAGGGTGCAACAACCACGGTGCAAGGTGCAACATCCGTCCGAAATGGCGAAACAGTGCCGTACGACTTTTAGAAATGCGTGCATGGATTTGAAACGGAACAGTACCATGGTGCACCACTCTTCAGCGATGGGAAGTCGAAGACGGGCCACGGTAATCCAGTTTTACCGTAAAAGTCCACGTGTCGAAAAAACGAAGGGTAAAAAACTTACGAGACCCGATTGAGATTCGGGTTGTCGTTTTTGGGCATTAATCTATACTTTGACGGCTGAAAGCTGTCAAAGCCGTAGAACTCATCGAGGCCTTGGTTTTGACAGGTTATGGCTCCCGTAACTCTAAACGAGCAAGAAGTTATGGTCGTCCGAATAATCGATATCTACAGGGTGTAACATCCACGGTGCAAGGTGCAACATCCGTCCGAAATGGCGAAACAGTGCCGTACGACCTTTAGAAATTCGTGCATGGATTTGAAACGGAACAGTACCATGGTGCACCACTCTCCAGCGATGGTAAATTGAAGACCAGCCACCGTAATCCTGTTTTACCGTAAAAATCCACGTGTCGAAAAAACGAAGGGTAAAAAACTTACGAGACCCGGTTGAGATTCGGGTTGTCCTTTTTGGGCATTAATCTATCCATTGACGGCTGAAAGCTGTCAAAGCCGTAGAACTCATCGAGGCCTTCGTTTTGACAGGTTATGGCTCCCGTAACTCTAAACGAGCGAGAAGTTATGGCCGTCCGAATAATCGATATCTACAGGGCGCAACATCCACGGTGCAAGGTGCAACATCCGTCCGAAATGGCGAAACAGTGCCGTAGGACCTTTAGAAATTCGTGCATGGATTTGAAACGGAACAGTACCATGGTGCACCACTCTCCAGCGATGGGAAGTCGAAGACGGGCCACGGTAATCCCGTTTTACCGTAAAAATCCACGTGTCGAAAAAACGAAGGGTAAAAAACTTACGAGACCCGATTGAGATTCGGGTTTTCCTTTTTGGGCATTAATATATCCGTTGATGACTGAAAGCTGTCAAAGCCGTAGAACTCATCGAGGCCTTCGTTTTGACAGGTTATGGCTCTCGTAACTATAAACGAGCCAAAAGTTATGGCCGTCCGAATAATCGAGAACTATTGGGTGCAACATCCACGGTGCAAGGTGCAACATCCGTCTGAAATGGCGAAACAGTGCCGTACGACTTTTAGAAATGCGTGCATAGATTTGAAATGGAACAGTACCATGGTGCACCACTCTTCAGCGATGGGAAGTCGAAGACGGGCCACGGTAATCCAGTTTTACCGTAAAAATCCATGTGTCGAAAAAAGGAAGGGAAAAAAACTTACGAGACCCGATTGAGATTCGGGTTGTCGTTTTTTAGCATTAATCTATCCTTTGACGGCTGAAAGCTGTCATAGCCGTAGAACTCATCGAGGCCTTCGTTTTGACAGGTTATGGCTCCCGTAACTCTAAACGAGCAAGAAGTTATGGTCGTCCGAATAATCGATATCTACAGGGTGCAACATCCACGGTGCAAGGTGCAACATCCGTCCGAAATGGCGAAACAGTGTCGTACGACCTTTAAAATTCGCGCATGGATTTGAAACGGAACAGTACCAAGGTGCACCACTCTCCAGCGATGGTAAATTGAAGACCAGCCATCATAATCCCGTTTTACCGTAAAAATCCACTTGTCGAAAAAACGAAGGGTAAAAAACTTACGAGACCCGATTGAGATTCGGGTTGTCCTTTTTGGGCATTAATCTATCCGTTGATGGCTGAAAGCTGTCAAAGCCGTAGAACTCATCGAGGCCTTCGTTTTGATAGCTTATGGCTCCCGTAAATCTAAACGAGCGAGAAGTTATGGCCGTCCGAATAATCGATATCTACAGGGTGCAACATCCACGGTGCAAGGTGCAACATCCGTCCGAAATGGCGGAACAGTGTCGTACGACCTTGAGAAATTAATGCATGGATTTGAAACGGAACAGTACCATGGTGCACCACTCTCAGCGATGGTAAATCGAAGACCAGCCACCGTAATCCCGTTTTACCGTAAAAATCCACGTGTCGAAAAAACGAAGGGTAAAAAACTTACGAGACCCGATTGAGATTCGGGTTGTCCTTTTTGGGCATTAATCTATCGGTTGATAGCTGAAAGCTGTCAAAGCAGTAGAATTCGTCGAGGCCTTCGTTTTGACAGGTTATGGCTCCCGTAACTCTAAACGAGCGAGAAGTTATGGTCGTCCGAATAATCGATATCTACATGGTGCAACATCCACGGTGCAAGGTGCAACATCCGTCCGAAATGGCGAAACAGTGCCGTATGACTTTTAGAAATGCGTGCATGGATTTGAAACGGAACAGTACCATGGTGCACCACTCTCCAGCGATGGTAAATCGAAGACCAGCCACCGTAATCCCGTTTTACCGTAAAAATCCACGTGTCGAAAAAACGAAGGGTAAAAAACTTACGAGACCCGATTGAGATTCAAGTTGTCCCTTTTGGGCGTTAATCAATCCGGTGACGGCTGAAAGCTGTCAAAGCCGTAGAACTCATCGAGGCCTTCGATTTGATAGGTTATGGCTCTCGTAACTCTAAACGAGCCAGAAGTTATGGCCGTCCGAATAATCGATATCTACAGGGTGCAACATCCACGTTGCAAGGTGCAACATCCATCCGAAATGGCGAAACAGTGTCGTACGACCTTTAGAAATTCGTGCATGGATTTGAAACGGAACAGTACCATGGTGCACCACTCTCCAGCGATGGGAAGTCGAAGACGGGCCACGGTAATCCCGTTTTACCGTAAAAATCCACTTGTCGAAAAAACGAAGGGTAAAAAACTTACGAGACCCGATTGAGATTCGGGTTGTCCTTTTTGGGCATTAATCTATCCGTTGATGGCTGAAAGCTGTCAAAGCCGTAGAACTCATCGAGGCCTTCGTTTTGACAGGTTATGGCTCCCGTAAATCTAAACGAGCGAGAAGTTATGGCCGTCCGAATAATCGATATCTACAGGGTGCAACATCCACGGTGCAAGGTGCAACATCCGTCCGAAATGGCGGAACAGTGTCGTACGACCTTGAGAAATTCATGCATGGATTTGAAACGGAACAGTACCATGGTGCACCACTCTCAGCGATGGTAAATCGAAGACCAGCCACCGTAATCCCGTTTTACCGTAAAAATCCACGTGTCGAAAAAATGAAGGGTAAAAAACTTACGAGACCCGATTGAGATTCGGGTTGTCCTTTTTGGGCATTAATCTATCGGTTGATAGCTGAAAGCTGTCAAAGCAGTAGAATTCGTCAAGGCCTTCGTTTTGACAGGTTATGGCTCCCGTAGATCTAAACGAGCGAGAAGTTATGGTCGTCCGAATAATCGATATCTACAGGGTGCAACATCCACGGTGCAAGGTGCAACATCCGTCCGAAATGGCGAAACAGTGCCGTATGACTTTTAGAAATGCGTGCATGGATTTGAAACGGAACAGTACCATGGTGCACCACTCTCCAGCGATGGTAAATCGAAGACCAGCCACCGTAATCCCGTTTTACCGTAAAAATCAACGTGTCGAAAAAACGAAGGGTAAAAAACTTACGAGACCCGATTGAGATTCAAGTTATCCCTTTTGGGCATTAATCAATCCGTTGACGGCTGAAAGCTGTCAAAGCCGTAGAACTCAGCGAGGCCTTCGATTTGATAGGTTATGGCTCTCGTAACTCTAAACGAGCCAGAAGTTATGGCCGTCCGAATAATCGATATCTACAGGGTGCAACATCCACGTTGCAAGGTGCAACATCCATCCGAAATGGCGAAACAGTGTCGTACGACCTTTAGAAATTCGTGCATGGATTTGAAACGGAACAGTACCATGGTGCACCACTCTCCAGCGATGGGAAGTCGAAGACGGGCCACGGTAATCCCGTTTTACCGTAAAAATCCACGTGTCGAAAAAACGAAGGGTAAAAAACTTACGAGACCCGATTGAGATTCAGGTTGTCCTTTTTGGGCATTAATCTATCCGTTGACGGCTGAAAGCGGTCAAAGCCGTAGAACTCATCGAGGCCTTCGTTTTGACAGGTTATGGCTCCCGTAAATCTAAACGACCCAAAAGTTATGGCCGTCCGAATAATCGAGAACTATAAGGTGCAACATCCACGGTGCAAGGTGCAACATCCGTCCGAAATGGCGAAACAGTGCCGTACGACTTTTAGATATGCGTGCATAGATTTGAAACGGAACAGTACCATGGTGCATCACTCTCCAGCGATGGGAAGTCGAAGACGGGCCTCGGTAATCCAATTTTACCGTAAAAATCCACGTGTCGAAAAAACGAAGGGTAAAAAACTTACGAGACCCGATTGAGATTCGGGTTGTCGTATTTGGGCATTAATCTATCTTTTGAAGGCTGAAAGCTGTCAAAGCCATAGAACTCATCGAGGCCTTCGTTTTGACAGGTTATGGCTCCCGTAACTCTAAACGAGCAAGAAGTTATGGTCGTCCGAATAATCGATATCTACAGGGTGCAACATCCAAGATGCAAGGTGCAACATTAGTCCGAAATGGCGAAACATTGTCGTACGACCTTTAGAAACTCGTGCATGGATTTGAAATGGAACAGTACCATGGTGCATCACTCTCCAACGATGGTAAATCGAAGACCAGCCACCGTAATCCCGTTTTACCGTAAAAATCCACGTGTCGAAAAAACGAAGGGTAAAAAACTTACGAGACCCGATTGAGATTCGGGTTGTCCTTTTTGGGCATTAATCTATCCATTGACGGCTGAAAGCTGTCAAAGCCGTAGAACTCATCGAGGGCTTCGTTTTGACAGGTTATGGCTCCCGTAACTCTAAACGAGCCAGAAGTTATGGCCGTCCGAATAATCGATATCTACAGGGTGCAACATCCACGGTGCAAGGTGCAACATCCGTCCAAAATGGCGAAACAGTGCCGTACGACCTTTAGAAATTCGTGCATGGATTTGAAACGGAACAGTACCATGATGCACCACTCTCCAGCGATGGTAAATCGAAGACCAGCCACCGTAATCCCGTTTAAACGTAAAAATCCACGTGTCGAAAAAACGAAGGGTAAAAAACTTACGAGACCTGATTGAGATTCGGGTTGTCCTTTTTCGGCATTAATCTATCCATTGACGGCTGAAAGAGGTCAAAGCCGTAGAACTCATCGAGGCCTTCGTTTTGACAGGTTATGTCTCCCGTAACTCTAAACGAGCCAGAAGTTATGGCCGTCCGAATAATCGATATCTACAGGGTGCAACATCCACGGTGCAAGGTGCAACATCCGTCCGAAATGGCGAAACAGTGCCGTACGACATTTAGAAATTCGTGCATGGATTTGAAACGGAACAGTACCATGATGCACCACTCTCCAGCGATGGTTAATCGAAGACCAGCCACCGTAATCCCGTTTAACGGTAAAAATTCACGTGTCGAAAAAATGAAGGGTAAAAAACTTACGAGACCTGATTGAGATTCGGGTTGTCCTTTTTGGGCACTAATCTATCCGTTGACGGCTGAAAGTTATCAAAGCCGTAGAACTCATCGAGGCCTTCGTTTTGACAGGTTATGGCTCCCTTAACTGTAAACGAGCCAGAAGTTATGGCCGTCCGAGTAATCGATATCTACAGGGTGCAACATCCACGGTGCAAGGTGCAACATCCGTCCGAAATGGCGAAACAGTGCCGTACGACCTTGATAAATTCGTACAAGGATTTGAAACGGAACAGTACCATGGTGCACCACTCTCCAGCGGTGGTAAATCGAAGACCAGCCACCGTAATCCCGTTTTACCGTAAAAATCCACGTGTCAAAAAAACGAAGGGTAAAAAACATACGAGACCCGATTGAGATTCGGGTTGTCCTTTTTGGGCATTAATCTATCCGTTGACGGCTCAAAGCTGTCAAAGCCGTAGAACTCATCGAGGCCTTCGTTTTGACAGGTTATGGCACCCGTAACTCTAAACGAGCAAGAAGTTATGGTCGTCCGGATAATCGATATCTACAGGGTGCAACATCCACGGTGCAAGGTACAACATCCGTCCGAAATGGCGAAACAGTGCCGTACGACCTTTAGAAATTCATGCATGAATTAGAAACGGAACAGTACCATGGTGCACCACTCTCCAGCGATGGTAAATCGAAGACCAGCCACCGTAATCCTGTTTTACCGTAAAAAACCATGTGTCGAAAAAACGAAGGGTAAAAAACTTACGAGACCCGATTGAGATTCGGGTTGTCCTTTTTGGGCATTAATCTATCCATTGACGGCTGAAAGCTGTCAAAACCGTAGAACTCATCGAGGCCTTCGTTTTGACAGGTTATGGCTCCCGTAACTCTAAACGAGCGAGAAGTTATGGCCGTCCGAATAATCGATATCTACAGGGCGCAACATCCACGGTGCAAGGTGCAACATCCGTCCGAAATGGCGAAACAGAGCCGTAGGACCTTTAGAAATTCGTGTATGGATTTGAAACGGAACAGTGCCATGGTGCACCACTCTCCAGCGATGGGAAGTCGATGACGGGCCATGGTAATCCTGTTTTACCGTAAAAATCCACGTGTCGAAAAAACGAAGGGTAAAAAACTTACGAGACCCGATTGAGATTCGGGTTTTCCTTTTTGGGCATTAATATATCCGTTGATGGTTGAAAGCTGTCAAAGCCGTAGAACTCATCGAGGCCTTCGTTTTGACAGGTTATGGCTCCCGTAACTATAAACGAGCCAAAAGTTATGGCCGTCCGAATAATCGAGAACTATAGGGTGCAACATCCACGGTGCAAGGTGCAACATCCGTCTGAAATGGAGAAACAGTGCCGTACGACTTTTAGAAATGCGTGCATAGATTTGAAATGGAACAGTACCATGGTGCACCACTCTTCAGCGATGGGAAGTCGAAGATGGGCCACGGTAATCCAGTTTTACCGTAAAAATCCACGTGTCGAAAAAACGAAGGGTAAAAAACTTACGAGACCCGATTGAGATTCGGTTTGTCGTTTTTGGGCATTAATCTATCCTTTGACGGCTGAAAGCTATCAAAGCCGTAGAACTCATCGAGGCCTTCGTTTTGACAGGTTATGGCTCCCGTAACTCTAAACGAGCAAGAAGTTATGGTCGTCCGAATAATCGATATCTACAGGGTGCAACATCCACGGTGCAAGGTGCAACATCCGTCCGAAATGGCGAAACAGTGTCGTACGACCTTTAAAATTCGTGCATGGATTTGAAACGGAACAGTACCAAGGTGCACCACACTCCAGCGATGGTAAATCGAAGACCAGCCATCGTAATCCCGTTTTACCGTAAAAATCCACCTGTCGAAAAAACGAAGGGTAAAAAACTTACGAGACCCGATTGAGATTCGGGTTGTCCTTTTTGGGCATTAATCTATCCGTTGATGGCTGAAAGCGATCAAAGCCGTAGAACTCATCGAGGCCTTCGTTTTGACAGGTTATGGCTCCCGTAACTCTAAACGAGCCAGAAGTTATGGCCGTCCGAATATTCGATGTCTACAGGGTGCAACATCCACGGTGCAAGGTGCAACATCCGTCCGAAATGGCGAAACAGTGCCGTACGACTTCTAGAAATGCGTGCATGGATATGAAACGGAACAGTACCATGGTGCACCACTCTTCAGCGATGGGAAGTCGAAGAGGGGCCACGGTAATCCCGTTTTACCGTAAAGATCCACGTGTCGAAAAAACGAAGGGTAAAAAACTTACAAGACCCGATTGAGATTCGGGTTGTCCTTTTTGGGCATTAAACTATCCGTTGACAGCTGAAAGCTATCAAAGCAGTAGAATTCGTCGAGGCCTTCATTTTGACAGGTTATGGCTCCCGTAACTCTAAACGAGCGAGAAGTTATGGTCATCCGAATAATCGATATCTACAGGGTGCAACATCCGTCCGAAATGGCGAAACAGTGCCGTATGACTTTTAGAAATGCGTGCATGGATTTGAAACGGAACAGTACCATGGTGCACCACTCTCCAGCGATGGTAAATCGAAGACCAGCCACCGTAATCCCGTTTTACCGTAAAAATCCACGTGTCGAAAAAACGAAGGGTAAAAAACTTACGAGACCCGATTGAGATTCGAGTTGTCCCTTTTGGGCATTAATCAATCCGTTGACGGCTGAAAGCTGTCAAAGCCGTAGAACTCATCGAGGCCTTCGTTTGGATAGGTTATGGCTCTCGTAACTCTAAACGAGCCAGAAGTTATGGCCGTCCGAATAATCGATATCTACAGGGTGCAACATCCACGTTGCAAGGTGGAACGTACATCCGAAATGGCGAAACAGTGCCGTACGACCTTTAGAATTCGTGCATGGATTTGAAACGGAACAGTACCATGGTGCACCACTCTCCAGCGATGGGAAGTCGAAGACGGGCTACGGTAATCCCGTTTTACCGTAAAAATCCACGTGTCGAAAAAACGAAGGGTAAAAAACTTACGAGACCCGATTGAGATTCGGGTTGTCCTTTTTGGGCATTAATCTATCCGTTGACGGCTGAAAGCTGTCAAAGCCGTAGAACTCTTCGAGGCCTTCGTTTGGACAGGTTATGGCTCCCGTAAATCTAAACGACCCAAAAGTTATGGCCGTCTGAATAATCGAGAACTATAGGGTGCAACATCCACGGTGCAAGGTGCAACATCCGTCCGAAATGGCGAAACAGTGCCGTATGACTTTTAGAAATGCGTGCATAGATTTGAAATGGAATAGTACCATGGTGCACCACTCTCCAGCGATGGGAAGTCGAAGACGGGCCACGGTAATCCAGTTTTACCGTAAAAATCCACGTGTCGAAAAAACGATGGGTAAAAAACTTACGAGACCCGATTGAGATTCGGGTTGTCGTTTTTGGGCCTTAATCTATCTTTTGACGGCTGAAAGCTGTCAAAGCCGTAGAAGTCATCGAGGCCTTCGTTTTGACAGGTTATGGCTCCCGTAACTCTAAACGAGCAAGAAGTTATGGTCGTCCGAATAATCGATATCTACAGGGTGCAACATCCACGATGCAAGGTGCAACATTAGTCCGAAGTGGAGAAACATTGTCGTACGACCTTTAGAATTTCGTGCATGGATTTGAAATGGAACAGTACCATGGTGCATCACTCTCCAGCGATGGTAAATCGAAGACCAGCCACCGTAATCCCGTTTTACCGTAAAAATCCACGTGTCGAAAAAACGAAGGGTAAAAAACTTACGAGACCCGATTGAGATTCGGGTTGTCCTTTTTGGGCATTAGTCTATCCGTTGACGGCGTAAAGCGGTCAAAGCCGTAGAACCCATCGAGGCCTTCGTTTTGATAGGTTATGGCTCCCGTAACTCTAAACGAGCGAGAAGTTATGGCCGTCCGAATAATCGATATCTACAGGGTGCAACATCCACGGTGCAAGGTGCAACATCCGTCCGAAATGGCGAAACAGTGCCGTACGACCTTTAGAAATTCATGCGTGGATTTGAAACGGAACAGTACCATGGTGCACCACTCTTCAGCGATGGATCCAACATCCAAACCCAAAAATCCAAACCCAAAACCATAAAACCAGAAAACCAAACCAGCATTCAAAACCGGAAACAATGATCCAATGAAAAATCGAAATCAAAAGAAAGCAAAACCAGGAGCTCGATCCAAACTCCAAAACCAAAATCCGAAAAGAAAAGTAGTGTCCAATCCAAAAGAAAAAGATAGATTTCACAAACCATAGCGTTGCAGTTTATCATCATTCAGAGCATGCTTAGGGGCTATCTCCGTCCCCGTACATGTGTAAATGACTTGGTTGCTTGCTAATAGTTCGTTACTTATTCCATATTATCCTGATTAGTGGATGATCAATCGACCACCATCCCTGGGTCTCCCATCATCACGGCGAGAGGTTGTCGGTGGTTGCTCCTGCTCCACCGTTGCATTCCGAGCTCCAACATACTGCTGTAACTGTCCATTCCTTACATGCTCCTCGATTATATCCTTCAAGTGCCTGCAGCTGTTGGTGTCATGTCCGTCTAAGTCATGGAAGAGACAATGCCTCCCTGATGCCCTCTCTCGTTCAGAAGGCTCTCTCCTGGCTGGCCTCCGGTAGGGAAGGCGATTTCGAGTATCCATGTATATCCGCTCCAGCGTCTCGTTCAATCTTGTGTATGTGGAAAACTTTGGATCCTTCCATCGCTTCCTAGCGTTTCCAGAATCATTATCCAATTTCCTTTTTCCTTTGTCTTTATCCGAACCACCGCTGGATATTGCTCCAACCTCGATTGCACTAACCTTTTTCACTTTTAAATCCGTACTCGCATCCTCCTGCCGAAGGAACCTTTCTGCCTCGTGAAAGAATTCGTCGAGATCCTGTGGGGGATCTCGTATCAGAGATACCTTGAAATCCGAGTCCTCGCTGACTCCTGATACTGCTGCCATTAAAACCATCGATGGATCAGGCCGATCCACCGAAGCGACTGCCGCACTGAATCGAGTTAGAAAAGCTCTAAGCGATTCATCCATCCTTTGCTTCACTGATGTCAATGTCATAACATTCTTCGGCCTCTTGACGTGAACCCAAAACTGTCCCAAAAACTTTTCCACCAATTCCCTCCAAGTCCTGATAGATCCTTCTCCCATCTGCCTAAACCACATTGCAGCTAAATCCGTCAGATACAAAGGGAAACATCGGGCCATCACTTCTTCCGATGCCCCCAGCACCTCCATATGTCTGGTGTACCTCATCAAGTGATCAGTTGGGTCTGCCTTACCATCATATACCTCCACGCTAGGTAGCTTAAACTTAGCTGGATTCTGAGCCATCCTTATTTCCTGAGCGAACGGACTACTATTCACTCCTTCCAAGTCTCTGTTGGTCAAACCACCCCGCACAGTTCTTCTGATAATTTCCGCTAATCCGGTATTGTCTGTTGGGGGCTGCCCCCCATGCCCCCGAGGGAACTCTGGTACATATTCTTCGTGTGGCTCACTAGGAGCAATGTTAGCTCTAGCCTGTTGAATTCCTTCCAAAGGTCCACCTGTATTGGATCCCGTGGGCCTGCCCCCAAGCCCTTGTTGATTGCCTTCTTGCTCCGTATCTCGTCCTCCATTGGGTTCCACGACCCTAATCCCCTGTCCTGCATCCACAGCGGCTGTAGCTGTTCCTAAGTTCTGCATCCCTGCAGCTCTCATTTGCTCAAAGAAAGTCTGCATCATTTCCTGTTGGTTCTTTAACAATCTCTCCTGCAAAGAGTTTGCCATAGCCTCCATTTCATCCCGGGTTATGTAGATTGAAGCCTGTCCTTGCCCAGCTCCGGAGGATGCTTGTTGACTTCCTTCCTGTTGGCTTCGCTCAGCCCTTTGTCTTCTACTATTTTGTCTAGTCATTGTCCTTGAATCCAAACTTTATAAGATCTTCAAATCCAACTTTCAAATCCGATGTAGCGGTGCTAGTCTTTCTCAGTGAAAGCACCAAAGTGTTTGTGCCAAAATTGGTCACAAACCTCGAATACCGTGAAAGCACCAGTGTATGAATATAAATCAATAATATTCAAAAACAGATCTCAGATCTCAGCAAATATTAAACAATAATCCCAAAGTAAAGAACAGAGACACAAGTTTTATAGTGGTTCGGCTATCTCCGGCCTACGTCCACTCCAAAGTTTTTATCCTTTTATTGATTATCCTTGATGATTACAAATGATTACAGCAGTTACAAAGTCCAATACTTGAAATAAATAGCAGCAATGATGATATGGAATGATTCTGGCAGCGTTCGAGCGTGCTTTCTTTCTCTAAAATCTCCGACCACTTTTCTGAATGACCAGCGGCTCTATTTATAAGCGTAGGAGGCTGATATTTCTCCTAAAATCCGGGAAGACCGCTTCAGGCACGTGAGGGGGCCCACATGCCCGAAATCTGGAGGTCCGGGCCCACCTTGGGATCGATTCGAAGTAAGGTTCGAATCGATCAAGAAATCATCCAATTGAGCTGAAATTTGGTGAGAACATTCTTCAACATGTATGGAAGCTCCTGTGAAAATTTCAGAGCATTTGGATCGACGGTTTGGAAGATATGATCGATTCGAATTCAGAGCTTCGTGTGTTCTGTCTGGGTTCGAACCTATACATCGAACCCACTCCCTTCGAATCCATTCCCCTCGAATCCATCTTCTCCGAATCCATCTCCCTCGAGTCCGTCCTCTTCGAATCCATCACCTTGAATCCACGAAGCCGACTCCCCTTCTTCGAATCCACGAAGCCGACGCCCCTCCTTCGAATCCATGAAGTCGACTCCCCTCCTTCGAATCCATGAAGCCGACTCCCCTCCTCTTCTGATTGATGCGAACTTCATCGATTCAAACCAAACTCGATACGAACTTCACCAAGCCGAACCTATGTTGATCGACACGAACCGTATCGATTCGAACCATCTCTGCATCATGCCTTCGATCGATGCGAACCTGATGGGTTCGAATCCGATGGATTCGAACCGAGCACCACCTTGATGGATTCGAACAACATTCCTTTCCTACCTTGAATCGATCATATTTTCTTCATACGAACTTCGATTAACCTGAAATTTGAAACATAGCCTTTCCTAATCCTTATCATCATCTCCAATCAATTTCGTCCCGATTAGAGTTCAACAAAATTTTGACGATATCGATCGTAGCCTTGATTCCAACCGATCTTCAATCCCGATATTCATAATTCCATGCCAATTCGTTGATATTCCAGTTTTGACCAAAAAATGGGATAACATGTGCATAGATTTGAAACGGAACAGCACCATGGTGCACCACTCTCCAGCGATGTTAAATCGAAGACCAGCCACCGTAATCCCGTTTTGTCGTAAAAATCCACGTGTCGAAAAAACGAAGGGTAAAAAACTTACGAGACCCGATTGAGATTCGGGTTGTCCTTTTTTGGCACTAGTCTATCCTTTGACGGTTGAAAGCTGTCAAAGCCGTAGAACTCATCGAGGCCTTCGTTTTGATAGGTTATGGCTTCCGTAACTCTAAACGAGCCAGAAGTTATGGCCGTCCGAATAATCGATATCTACAGGGTGCAACATCCACGGTGCAAGGTGCAACATCCGTCCGAAATGGCGAAACAGTGTCGTACGACTTTTAGAAATGCGTGCATGAATTTGAAACGGAACAGTACTGTGGTGCACCACTCTTCAGTGATGGAAAGTCGAAGACGGGCCACAGTAATCCCGTTTTACCGTAAAAATCCACGTGTCGAAAAAAACGAAGGGTAAAAAACTTACGAGACCAGATTGAGATTCGGGTTGTCCTTTTTGGGCATTAATATATCCGTTGACGACTGAAAGCCATCAAAACCGTAGAACTCATCGTGGCCTTCGTTTTGACAGGTTATGGCTCCCGTAACTCTTAACGAGCCAGAAGTTATGGCCGTCCGAATAATCGATATCTACAGGGTGCAACATCCACGGTGCAAGGTGCAACATCCGTCCGACATGGCGAAACAGTGTCGTACAACTTTTAGTAATGCGTGCATGGATTTGAAACTGAATAGTTCCATGGGGCACCAATCTCCAGCAATGGTAAATCGAAGACCAGCCACCGTAATCCCCTTTTTCCGTAAAAATCCACGTGTCGAAAAAACGAAGGGTAAAAAACTTACGAGACCCGATTGAGATTCGGGTTGTCCTTTTTGGGCATTAGTCTATCCGTTGACGGCTGAAAACTATCAAAGCCGTAGGGCTCATCGAGGCCTTCTTTTTTATAGGTTATGGCTCTCGTAACTCTAAACGAGCCAGAAGTTATGGCCGTCCGAATAATCGATATCTACAGGGTGCAACATCCACGGTGCAAGGTGCAACATCCGTCCGAAATGGCGAAACAGTGTCTTACGACTTTAAGAAATGCGTGCATGGATTTGAAACGGAACAGTACCATAGTGCACCACTCTCCAGCGATGAAAAGTCGAAGACGGGCCACGGTAATCCCGTTTTACCGTAAAAATCCACGTGTCGAAAAAACGAAGGGTAAAAAACTTACAAGACCCGATTGAGATTCGGGTTGTCCTTTTTGGGCATTAATCTATCCGTTGACGGATGAAAGCTGTCAAAGCCGTAGAACTCATCGAGGCCTTCGTTTTGACAGGTTATGGCTCCCGTAACTCTTAACGAGCCAGAAGTTATGGCCGTCCGAATAATCGATATCTACAGGGTGCAACATCCACGGTGCAAGGTACAACATCCGTCCGACATGGCGAAACAGTGCCGTACGACTTTTAGAAACGCGTGCATGGATTTGAAACGGAACAGTGCCATGGTGTACGACTCTGCAGCGATGGTAAATCGAAGACCATCCACCGTAATCCCGTTTTTCCGTAAAAATCCACGTGTCGAAAAAACGAAGGGTAAAAAACTTACGAGACCCGATTGAGATTCGGGTTGTCCTTTTTGGGCATTAGTCTATCCGTTGACGGCTGAAAACTGTCAAAGCCGTAGAACTCATCGAGGCATTCGTTTTGATAGGTTATGGCTCCCGTAACTCTAAACGAGCCAGAAGTTATGGCCGTCCGAATAATCGATATCTACAGGGTGCAACATCCACGGTGCAAGGTGCAACATTCGTCCGAAATGGCGAAACAGTGTCTTACGACTTTTAGAAATGTGTGCATGGATTTGAAACGGAACAGTACCATAGTGCACCACTCTCCAGCGATGGAAAGTCGAAGACGGGCCACGGTAATCCCGTTTTACCGTAAAAATCCACGTGTCGAAAAAACGAAGGGTAAAAAACTTACGAGACCCGATTGAGATTCGGGTTGTCCTTTTTGGGCATTAATCTATCCGTTGACGGATGAAAGCTGTCAAAGCCATAGAACTCATCGAGGCCTTCGTTTTGACAGGTTATGGCTCCCGTAACTCTTAACGAGCCAGAAGTTATGGCCGTCCGAATAATCGATATCTACAGGGTGCAACATCCACGGTGCAAGGTTCAACATCTGTCCGACATGGCGAAACAGTGCCGTACGACTTTTAGTATTGCGTGCATGGATTTGAAACGGAACAGTGCCATGGTGTACCACTCTCCAGCGATGGTAAATCGAAGACCAGCCACCGTAATCCCATTTTTCCGTAAAAATCCACGTGTCGAAAAAACGAAGGGTAAAAAACTTACGAGACCCGATTGAGATTCGGGTTGTCCTTTTTGGGAATTAATCTATCCGTTGACGGCTGAAAGCTGTCAAAGCCGTAGAACTCATCGAGGCCTTCGTTTTGATAGGTTATGGCTCCCGTAACTCTAAACGAGCCAAAAGTTATGGCCGTCCGAATAATCGATATCTACTGGGTGCAACATCCACGGTGCAAGGTGCAACATCCGTCCGAAATGGCGAAACAGTGTCGTACGACTTTTAGAAAGGCGTGCATGGATTTTAAATGGAACAGTACCACAGTGCACCACTCTCCCGCGATGGAAAGTCGAAGACGGGCCACGGTAATCCCGTTTTACCGTAAAAATCCACGTGTCGAAAAAACGAAGGGTAAAAAACTTACGAGACCCGATTGAGATTCGGGTTGTCCTTTTTGGGCATTAATCTATTCGTTGACGGCTGAAAGCGGTCAAAGCCGTAGAACTCATCGAGGCCTTCATTTTGACAGGTTATGGCTCCCGTAACTCTAAACGAGCCAGAAGTTATGGCCGTCGGAATAATCGATATCTACAGGGTGCAACATCCACGGTGCAAGGTGCAACATCCGTCCGAAATGGCGAAATAGTGTCGTACGACTTTCAGAAATGCGTGCATGGATTGGAAACGGAACAGTACCATGGTGCACTACTCTCCAGCGATGGAAAGTCGAAGACGGGCCACGGTAATCCCGTTTTACCGTAAAAATCCACGTGTCGAAAAAACGAAGGGTAAAAAACTTACGAGACCCGATTGAGATTCGGGTTGTCCTTTTTGGGCATTAATCTATCCGTTGACGGATGAAAGCTGTCAAAGCCATAGAACTCATCGAGGCCTTCGTTTTGACAGGTTATGGCTCCCGTAACTCTTAACGAGCCAGAAGTTATGGCCGTCCGAATAATCGATATCTACAGGGTGCAACATCCACGGTGCAAGGTTCAACATCTGTCCGACATGGCGAAACAGTGCCGTACGACTTTTAGTATTGCGTGCATGGATTTGAAACGGAACAGTGCCATGGTGTACCACTCTCCAGCGATGGTAAATCGAAGACCAGCCACCGTAATCCCATTTTTCCGTAAAAATCCACGTGTCGAAAAAACGAAGGGTAAAAAACTTACGAGACCCGATTGAGATTCGGGTTGTCCTTTTTGGGCATTAATCTATCCGTTGACGGCTGAAAGCTGTCAAAGCCGTAGAACTCATCGAGGCCTTCGTTTTGATAGGTTATGGCTCCCGTAACTCTAAACGAGCCAGAAGTTATGGCCGTCCGAATAATCGATATCTACTGGGTGCAACATCCACGGTGCAAGGTGCAACATCCGTCCGAAATGGCGAAACAGTGTCGTACGACTTTTAGAAAGGCGTGCATGGATTTTAAATGGAACAGTACCACAGTGCACCACTCTCCCGCGATGGAAAGTCGAAGACGGGCCACGGTAATCCCGTTTTACCGTAAAAATCCACGTGTCGAAAAAACGAAGGGTAAAAAACTTACGAGACCCGATTGAGATTCGGGTTGTCCTTTTTGGGCATTAATCTATTCGTTGACGGCTGAAAGCGATCAAAGCCGTAGAACTCATCGAGGCCTTCATTTTGACAGGTTATGGCTCCCGTAACTCTAAACGAGCCAGAAGTTATGGCCGTCGGAATAATCGATATCTACAGGGTGCAACATCCACGGTGCAAGGTGCAACATCCGTCCGAAATGGCGAAATAGTGTCGTACGACTTTCAGAAATGCGTGCATGGATTTGAAACGGAACAGTACCATGGTGCACTACTCTCCAGCGATGGAAAGTCGAAGACGGGCCACGGTAATCCCGTTTTACCGTAAAAATCCACGTGTCGAAAAAACGAAGGGTAAAAAACTTACGAGACCCGATTGAGATTCGGGTTGTCCTTTTTGGGCATTAATCTATCCGTTGACGGCTGAAAGCTGACAAAGCCATAGAACTCATCGAGGTCTTCGTTTTGACAGGTTATGGCTCCCGTAGCTCTTTACGAGCCAGAAGTTATGGCCGTCCGAATAATCGATATCTACAGGGTGCAACATCCACGGTGCGAGGTGCAACATCCGTCCGACATGGCGAAACAGTGTCGTACGACTTTTAGAAATGCGTGCATGGATTTGAAACGGAACATTACCATAGTGCACCACTCTCCAGCGATGGTAAATCGAAGATTAGCCACCGTAATCCTGTTTTGCCGAAAAAATCCACGTGTCGAAAAAACGAAGGGTAAAAAACTTACGAGACCCGATTGAGATTCGGGTTGTCCTTTTTGGGCATTAGTCTATCCATTGACGGCTGAAAGCTGTCAAAGCCGTAGAACTCATCGAGGTCTTCGTTTTGACAGGTTATGGCTTCCGTAACTCTAAACGAGCCAGAAGTTATGGCCGTCCGAATAATCGATATCTACAGGATGCAACATCCACGGTGCAAGGTGCAACATCCGTCCGAAATGGCGAAACAGTGCCGTATGACTTTTAGAAATGCGTGCATGGATTTGAAACGGAATGGTACCGTTTTGCACCACTCTTCAGCGATGGCAAGTCGAAGACGGGCCACGGTAATCCCGTTTTACCGTAAAAATCCACGTGTCGAAAAAACGAAGGGTAAAAAACTTACGAGACCCGATTGAGATTCGGGTTGTCCTTTTTGGGCATTAATCTATCCGTTGACGACTGAAAGATATCTAAGCCGTAGAATTCATCGAGGCCTTCGTTTTGACAGGTTATGGCTCCCGTAACTCTTAACGAGCCAGAAGTTATGGTCGTCCGAATAATCGATATCTACAGGGTGCAACATCCACGGTGCAAGGTGCAACATCCGTCCGACATGGCGAAACAGTGTCGTACGACTTTTAGAAATGCGTGCATGGATTTGAAACGGAACAGTACCATGGTGCACCACTCTCCAGCGATGGTAAATCGAAGACCAGCCACAGTAATCCCGTTTTTCCGTAAAAATTCACGTGTCGAAAAAACGAAGGGTAAAAAACTTACGAGATCCGATTGAGATTCGGGTTGTCCTTTTTGGCCATTAGTCTATCTGTTGACGGCTGAAAGCCGTCAACGCCGTAGAACTCATCGAGGCCTTCGTTTTGACAGGTTATGGCTCCCGTAACTCTTAACGAGCCAGAAGTTATGGCCGTCCGAATAATCGATATCTATAGGGTGCAACATCCACAGTGCAAGGTGCAACATCCGTCCGACATGGCGAAACACTGCCGTACGACTTTTAGAAATGCGTGCATGGATTTGAAATGGAACAGTACCATGGTGCACCACTCTCCAGCGATGGCAAGTCGAAGACCGGCCACCGTAATCCCGTTTTGCCATAAAAATCCACGTGTCGAAAAAACGAAGGGTAAAAAACTTACGAGATCCGATTGAGATTCGGGTTGTCCTTTTTGGGCATTAGTCGATCTGTTGACGGCTGATAGCTGTCAAAGCCGTAGAACTCATCGAGGCCTTCGTTTTGACAGGTTATGGCTTCCGTAACTCTAAACGAGCCAGAAGTTATGGCCGCCCGAATAATCGATATCTACAGGGTCCAACATCCACGGTGCAAGGTGCAACATCCGTCCGAAATGGCGAAACAGTGCCGTACAACTTTAGAAATGAGTGCATGTATTTGAAACGGAACATTACCGTGGTTCACCACTCTTCAGCGATGGCAAGTCGAAGACGGGCCACGGTAATCCCGTTTTACCGTAAAAATCCACGTGTCGAAAAAACGAAGGGTAAAAAACTTTCGAGACCCGATTGATATTCGGGTTGTCCTTTTTGGGCATGTGACGATCCGTATTTTACGAGTCGACAAATCGTAGAATAGTTGCCACTAGGTCGTTAGTATTGGTTATGCTGTCCAGAGCTTAAGTCGTGTGGGAGTTAGCTCATGTGAGCGACTTAAGGTAGTTAGCGGGTTAGTGGTAGTAGTCGCCGACTCAAGGTTTTGGTACGACCTAAGGAGTTGGGACGACTTAAGAGGTTGACCAACTCATAGAAGTAAGCAACCTATGGGAATTGACCGACCCAAGGAGCTAGCGACCTAAGGGGTGGACCAAGTTAAGAAATTGGAGCGACCTAGTAGTTAGCCGGTTTAAGACAGTAACCGACCTAGGGATTCGACCGACCTAAGTATAGTGGACGACTTAGGAGTTAACGACTAATAGATGAGACCGACCTATAGTGGTAGCCGACTTAGTAGTTGGCCGACTTAAGAGTTAACGGCTTAGGGAGATAGCGACTTATAGGGGTTAACGACCTAAGTATTGGACCGACTCATAGGAAGGGACGACCTAAAGGATGGAACGATCTAAGGGTTAGTGGCTTAGGTCGTAAGACTCTGTGTGTTTGGATAAGTCGTAAACGAGTTACGGATAGGTCGGCCATATGGTTAAGTCGTTAGGTCGGATGTGCCGTGTTGTGGTTAAGTCGCGTATGTGTTCGTGTGTGTGTAGTCTTAGGTCGGCTATGCGTTGGGTTGGCTGTGTGTTAGGTAGTTGGGTCGGCACCTAGTTAGGTCGTGTATCGTTGAGTCGTGTAGAAGCTTGAGTCGGTAGGTCATTAGGTCGGCAAGGGTTGAGTCGTGACCGACTTAGGGGCAAACGAGTTAAGGGATTTCTGCCTATAAATAGAGGGGTTTGGTTCACTTCTTGGCATCGGATTTTGAAGCGACGAAGTGCTGCCATTTTGAGAGCTCGACTATGACACTTCTTCACTTCCTTTCTCCACTCTAATCAAGTGCTTCCTTCCACCGAAGATTAAAGATCAAATCGAAGATTCAAGAGCCAAAGTTGAAGATCTCCATCCTTCAAAGAGAGATTTCATCATTTGGAGGGAAATCTTGTCGGATCAAGCTAGATCCTTTGCTGTCCAGACCTAAAGTTAGTTGCTTTTGAAGTGTTTAGTTGATTCGGTGAGTGGTGGTTATCTCTCACACGAACCCAAAGGAGTATATTGGATCGGTGGCTTGTTTGTGTGTTAAAGATAGTGATTTCATGCATTTTCCTTAAGTCTGCATGTAGATCCATTGTTCATAAAGCTTTGATATCCATTTTACTATATGTTAACCTATGCTAGTTCATTCAACAAGATATTACTTAGAATTCATGTTTGTTAGATTTGGACCCTTTAATTACGAAATTGCCATTATTGTTATAACTGTTTATTTAGATCTTGTTTGAATGATTGATTGTTTGGATCAATGATTGATTTGATTAATTAATAGAAGTTAGTTAATTGATGATTCGATTTGGACAAGTTGATCGAAGATGATTCAAAAGCTAAGTGGAAAGGCTCTTGAATAAGGAAAGCTGCTTGTGGCATATGAAGCGGATGAGAAAGCTCATATCGATAGATTTGATGATGATATTGAGATGGGACTTTGCTATGATGTGATGAGGTAAAGCATGATGTTGAGATGGACTTTGCTATGATGCAAAGAAGCAAAGTATGATATGAGAAAGCCTTGGTTTAATCCAGACGGGATCATTCTAAGCATGTTGATAATTCGGTGATGTGGTCCGAGTTTGTGGATAATGGTTGGCTAGAGAGGCGCTTGAGCTAGTATGTGAATAGTCGTCGAGGAGGATGACTAGAAGGTTGAGATTTCATCGTTATTGAAGGTTCTAGCATGCTGAAAGCAAGAGTACGTTGGGACGGGTCACGACGACGTTCCAGACACGGGTCACGATGACGTGTTAGTACTCTGGGCAGATTCGATAGTCCTAGGCACGGGTCACGACGACGTGCGGAGTTATGTCTAGAACCGGGGTTACCATTAGCCCTTGGCAGACGGGTGAAATAATGGGCCGGTCATTCAATTAACGGTGAAATCGAGGCAATGATAACAGTGATAGCCAGAGTCATGGATGTTTGGATGTTTTGGTTGTATCGTCGCTTGGGCCAAGAGCGATGTTTTCGGAGTTCTTACCTGATCTTGGTTTAGGCCTTGGGGGTTTGTACTTGGAAAACATCGACCTTGACTCGAGTGATAATTACCTTACTTTAATTGTCTGCTTTGCTATGTTTCTTTCTGCTTAGTGTGTCTGGGGGCTATCACTGTAGAAAGAGGTGGAGTGGGATGGTTGAGTTCCTATTCCTTTTTACCCCTTTATGCTCTTTTGGTATGTTTGATAGTTGATTTACTACTCACTAAGACTTTTGTCTGACTCAAGATTTTATGTTTAACTCTTATCACCTTGGGCTATTCATCCATGTTGGGATGGGCAGACTAGGTAGCAGGTGACAGGTGATGTTCTTAGTGACCAACGCTGTTGATGACGAAGACGAGCTGGAGGCTTTTGCATACTGTTTTCTTACTATATGTACCGGATGTTCCGCTGTTTGTTTGATACTCTGAGAGTTATGTAGTGAGGCTTGATGTATTGACTAATCAGATGTTTGTATAAAACCACCATGAGTTTATATGATAAGGTTCTGTTCTATGAGCTTCACTATGTATACTTTTCTATTGTATTTTATCCCTGCGCTGTGTTTACCTTACCCTGATGATCGTCCATGGCGGCCTGGCACACTTTTCAGCGCATTATAATCCGGTTGGGTGCAGGAGTCATGGGCGGTCGTCACAGGGCATTAATCTATCTGTTGACGGCTGAAAGCTGTCAAAACCTTTAGAACTCATCGAGGCCTTCGTTTTGACAGGTTATGGTTCCGGTAACTCTAAACGAGCCAAAAGTTATGGCCGTCCGAATAATCGACATCTACAGGGTGCAACATCCACGGTGCAACATCCGTCCGAAATGGCGAAACAGTGCCGTGCGACCTTTAGAAATGCGTGCATGGATTTGAAACGGAACAGTACCATGGTGCGCCACTCTCCAGCGATTCTAAATCGAAGACCAGCCACTATAATCCCGTTTTACCGTAAAAATCCACGTGTCGAAAAAACAAAGGGTAAAAAACTTACGAGACCCGATTGAGATTCGGGTTGTCCTTTATGGGCATTAACCTATCCGTTGACGGCTGAAAGCTGTCAAAGCCGTAGAACTCATAGAGGTCTTCGTTTTGACAGGTTATGGCTCCAGTAACTCTAAACGAGCCAGAAGTTATGGCGTCCGAATAATCGATATCTACAGGGTGCAACATCCACGGTGCAAGGTGCAACATCCATCCGAAATGGCGAAACAGTGTCGTATGACTTTTAGAAATGCGTGCATGGATTTGAAACGGAACAACACCATGGTGCACCACTCTCCAGCGATGGGAAGTCGAAGACGGGCCACGGTAATCCCGTTTTACCGTAATAATCCACGCGTCGAAAAAACGAAGGGTAAAAAACTTACGAGACCCGAATGAGATTCGGGTTGTCCTTTTAGGGCATTAATCTATCCGTTGACGGCTGGAAGCTGTCATAGCGGTAGAACTCATCGAGGCCTTCGTTTTGACAGGTTATGGCTCCCGTAACTCTAACGAGCCAGAAGTCATGGCCGTCCGAATAATCGATATCTACAGGGTGCAACATCCACGGTGCAAGGTGCAACATCCACGGTGCAAGGTGCAACATCCGTCCGAAATGGAGAAGCAGTGCCGTACGACTTTTAGAAATGCGTGCATGGATTTGAAACGGTACAGTACCATGGTGCATCACTTTTCAGCGATGGGAAGTCGACGACGGGCCACGGTAATCAAGTTTTACCGTAAAAATCCACGTGTCGAAAAAACGAAGGGTAAAAAACTTAAGAGACCCGATTGAGATTCGGGTTGTCCTTTTGGGGCATTATTTTATCCGTTGACGGCTGAAAGCTGTCAAAGCCGTAGAAATCATCGAGGCCTTCGTTTTGACAGGTTATGGCTCCCGTAACTCTAAACGAGCCAGAAGTTATGGCCGTCCGAATAATCGATATCTACAGGGTGCAACATCCACGGTGCAACATCCGTCCGAAATGGCGAAACAGTGCCGTACGACCTTTAGAAATGCGTGCATGGATTTGAAACGGAACAGTACCATGGTGCACCACTCTCCAGCGATTGTAAATCGAAGACCAGCCACTGTAATCCCCTTTTACCGTAAAAATCCACGTGTCGAAAAAACGAAGGGTAAAAAACTTACGAGACCCGATTGAGATTCGGGTTGTCCTTTTTGGGCATTAATCTATTCGTTGACAGCTGAAAGCTGTCAAAGCCGTAGAACTCATCGAGGCCTTCGTTTTGACAGGTTATGGCTCCCGTAACTCTAAACGAGCTAGAAGTTATGGCCGTCCGAATAATCGATATCTACAGGGTGCAACATCCATGGTGCAAGGTGCAACATCCGTACGAAATGGCAAAACAGTGTCGTACGACTTTTAGAAATGCATGCATGGATTTGAAATGGAACAGTACCGTGGTGCACCACTCTCCAGCGATGGGAAGTACAAGACGGGCCACGGTAATCCCGTTTTATCGTAAAAATCCACGTGTCGAAAAAACGAAGGGTAAAAAACTTACGAGACCCGATTGATATTCGGGTTGTCCTTTTTGGGCATTAATCTATCCGTTGACGGTTGAAAGCTGTCAAAGCCGTAAAACTCATCGAGGCCTTCGTTTTGACAGGTTATGGCTCCCGTAACTCTAAACGAGCCAGAAGTTATAGCCGTCCGAATAATCGATATCTACAGGGTGCAACATCCACAGTGCAAGGTGCAACATCCGTCCGAAATGGCGAAACAGTGCCGTACGACTTTTCGAAATGCGTGCATGGATTTGAAACAGAACAATACCATGGTGCACCACTCTCCGACGATGGTAAATCGAAGACCAGCCACGGTAATCACGATTTGCCGTAAAAATCCACGTGTCGAAAAAACGATGGGTAAAAAACTTACGAAACCCGATTGAGATTCGGGTTGTCCTTTTTAGGCATTAATATGTCCATTGATGGCTGAAAGCTGTCAAAGCCGTAGAAATCCTCGAGGCCTTCGTTTTGACAGGTTATGGCTCCCGTAACTCTAAACGAGCCAGAAGTTATGCCCGTCCGAATAATCGATATCTACAGGGTGCAACATCCACGGTGCAAGGTGCAACATCCGTCCGAAATGGCGAAACAGTGCCGTATGACTTTTAGAAATGCGTGCATGGATTTGAAACGGAACAGTACCGTGGCGCACCACACTCCAGCGATGGGAAGTTGAAGATGGACCACGGTATTCCCGTTTTACCGTAAAAATCCACGTGTCGAAAAAATGAAGGGTAAAAAACTTACGAGACCCGATTGATATTCGGGTTGTCCTTTTTGGGCATTAATCTATCTGTTGATGGCTGAAAGCTGTCAAAGCCGTAGAACTCATCGAGGCCTTCGTTTTGACAGGTTATGGCTCCCGTAACTCTAAACGAGCCAGAAGTTATGGCCGTCCGAATAATCGATATCTACAGGGTGCAACATCCACGGTGCAAGGTGCAACATCCGTCCGAAATGGCGAAACAGTACCATACGACTTTTAGAAATGCGTGCATGGATTTGAAACGGAACAGTACCATGGTGCATCACTCTTCAGCGATGGGAAGTCAAAGACGGGCCACGGTAATCCCGTTTTACCGTAAAAATCCACGTGTCGAAAAAACGAAGGGTAAAAAACTTACGAGACCCATATTGAGATTCGGGTTGTCCTTTTTGGGCATTAATCTATCCGTTGACGGCAAAAAGCTGTCAAAGCCATAGAAATCATCGAGGCCTTCGTTTTGACAGGTTATGGCTCCCGTAACTCTAAACGAGCCAGAAGTTATGGTCGTCCGAATAATCGATATCTACAGGGTGCAACATCCACGTTGCAAGGTGCAACATCCATCCGAAATGGCGAAACAATGTCGTACGACCTTTAGAAATGCGCGAATGGATTTGAAACGGAAAAGTACCATGGTGCACCACTCTTCAGCGATGGGAAGACGAAAACGGGGCACCATAATCCCGTTTTACCGTAAAAATCCATGTGTCGAAAAAACGAAGGGTAAAAAACTTACGAGACCCGATTGAGATTCGGGTTGTCCTTTTTGGGCATTAATCTATCCGTTGACGGCTAAAAGCAGTCAAAACCGTAGAACTCATCGAGGCCTTCGTTTTGACAGGTTACGGCTCCCGTAACTCTAAACAGCTAGAAGTTATGGCCGTCCGAATAATCGATATCTACACGGTGCAACATCCACGGTGCAAGGTGCAACATCCGTCCGAAATGGCGAAACAGTGTCGTACGACTTTTAGAAATGCATGCATGGATTTGAAACAGAACAGTACCGTGGTGCACCACTCTCCAGCGATGGGAAGTCCAAGACGGGCCACGGTAATCCCGTTTTACCGTAAAAATCCACGTGTCGAAAAAACGAAGGGTAAAAAACTTACGAGACCCGATTGAGATTCGGGTTGTCCTTTTTGGGCATTAATCTCTCCATTGACGGTTGAAAGCTGTCAAAGCCGTAGAACTCATCGAGGCCTTCGTTTTGACAGGTTATGGCTCCCGTAACTCTAAACGAGCCAGAAGTTATAGCCGTCCGAATAATCGATATCTACTGGGTGCAACATCCACGGTGCAAGGTGCAACATCCGTCCGAAATGGCGAAACAGTGCCGTACGACTTTTCGAAATGCTTGCATGGATTTGAAACGGAACAGTACCATGGTGCACCACTCTCCGGCGATGGTAAATCGAAGACCAGCCACGGTAATCACGATTTGCCGTAAAAATCCACGTGTCGAAAAAACGAAGGGTAAAAAACTTACGAGACCCGATTGAGATTCGGGTTGTTCTTTTTAGGCATTAATATATCCATTGATGGCTGAAAGCTGTCAAAGCCGTAGAACTCCTCGAGGCCTTCGTTTTGACAGGTTATGGCTCCCGTAACTCTAAACGAGCCAGAAGTTATCCCCGTCCGAATAATCGATATCTACAGGGTGCAACATCCACGGTGCAAGGTGCAACATCCGTCCGAAATGGCGAAACAGTGCCGTATGACTTTTAGAAATGCGTGCATGGATTTGAAACGGAACAGTACCATGGCGCACCACTCTCCAGCGATGGGAAGTTGAAGACGGACCACGGTAATCCCATTTTACCGTAAAAATCCACGTGTCGAAAAAACGAAGGGTAAAAAACTTACGAGACCCGATTGATATTCGGGTTGTCCTTTTTGGGCATTAATCTATCCGTTGACAGCTGAAAGCTGTCAAAGCCGTAGAACTCATCGAGGCCTTCGTTTTGAAAGGTTATGGCTCCCGTAACTCTAAACGAGCCAGAAGTTATGGCCGTCCGAATAATCGATATCTACAGGGTGCAACATCCACGGTGCAAGGTGCAACATCCGTCCGAAATGGCGAAACAATGTCGTACGACTTTTTGAAATGCGTGCATGGATTTGAAACGGAACAGCACCGTGGTGCACAACTCTCCAGCGATGGTAAATTGAAGACCAGCCACGGTAGTCCCATTTTGCCGTAAAAATCCACGTGTCGAAAAAATGAAGGGTAAAAAACTTACGAGACCCGATTGAGATTCGGGTTGTCCTTTTTGGGCATTAATATATCCGTTGATGGCTGAAAGATGTCAAAGACGTAGAACTCATCCAGGCCTTCGTTTTGACAGGTTATGGCTCCCGTAACTCTAAACGAGCCAGAAGTCATGCCCGTCCGAATAATCGATATCTATAGGGTGCAACATCCACGGTTCAAGTTGCAACATCCGTCCGAAATGGCGAAACAGTGCCGTATGACTTTTAGAAATGCGTGCATGGATTTGAAATGGAACAGTACCATGGTGCACCAATCTCCAGCGATGGGAAGTCGAAGACGGGCCACGGTAATCCCGTTTTACCGTAAAAATCCACGTGTCGAAAAAACGAAGGGTAAAAAACTTACGAGACCCATATTGAGATTCGGGTTGTCCTTTTTGGGCATTAGTCTATCCGTTGACAGCTGAAAGCTGTCAAAGCCGTAGAACTCATCGAGGCCTTCGTTTTGACAGGTTATGGCTCCCGTAACTCTAAACGAGCCAGAAGTTATGGCCGTCCGAATAATCGATATCTACAGGGTGCAACATCCACGGTGCAAGGTGCAACATCCGTCCGAAATGGCGAAACAGTGCCGTACGACTTTTAGAAATGCGTGCATGGATTTGAAACGGAACGGTACCATGGTGCACCACTCTCCAGCGATGGGAAGTCGAAGACGGGCCACGGTAATCCCGTTTTACCGTAAAAATCCACGTGTCGAAAAAACGAAGGGTAAAAAACTTACGAGACCCGATTGAGATTTGGGTTGTCCTTTTTGGGCATTAATCTATCCGTTGACGGCTGAAAGTTGTCAAAGCCGTAGAACTCATCGAGGCCTTCGTTTTGACAGGTTATGGCTCCCGTAACTCTAAACAGCTAGAAGTTATGGCCGTCCGAATAATCGATATCTACACGGTGCAACATCCACGGTGCAAGATGCAACATCCGTTCGAAATGGCGAAACAGTGTCGTACGACTTTTAGAAATGCATGCATGGATTTGAAACAGAACAGTACCGTGGTGCACCACTCTCCAGCGATGGGAAGTCCAAGACGGGCCACGGTAATCCCGTTTTACCGTAAAAATCCACGTGTCGAAAAAACGAAGGGTAAAAAACTTACGAGACCCGATTGAGATTCGGGTTGTCCTTTTTGGGCATTAATCTCTCCATTGACGGTTGAAAGCTGTCAAAGCCGTAGAACTCATCGAGGCCTTCGTTTTGACAGGTTATGGCTCCCGTAACTCTAAACGAGCCAGAAGTTATAGCCGTCCGAATAATCGATATCTACTGGGTGCAACATCCACGGTGCAAGGTGCAACATCCGTCCGAAATGGCGAAACAGTGCCGTACGACTTTTCGAAATGCTTGCATGGATTTGAAACGGAACAGTACCATGGTGCACCACTCTCCGGCGATGGTAAATCGAAGACCAGCCACGGTAATCACGATTTGCCGTAAAAATCCACGTGTCGAAAAAACGAAGGGTAAAAAACTTACGAGACCCGATTGAGATTCGGGTTGTTCTTTTTAGGCATTAATATATCCATTGATGGCTGAAAGCTGTCAAAGCCGTAGAACTCCTCGAGGCCTTCGTTTTGACAGGTTATGGCTCCCGTAACTCTAAACGAGCCAGAAGTTATCCCCGTCCGAATAATCGATATCTACAGGGTGCAACATCCACGGTGCAAGGTGCAACATCCGTCCGAAATGGCGAAACAGTGCCGTATGACTTTTAGAAATGCGTGCATGGATTTGAAACGGAACAGTACCATGGCGCACCACTCTCCAGCGATGGGAAGTTGAAGACGGACCACGGTAATCCCATTTTACCGTAAAAATCCACGTGTCGAAAAAACGAAGGGTAAAAAACTTACGAGACCCGATTGATATTCGGGTTGTCCTTTTTGGGCATTAATCTATCCGTTGACAGCTGAAAGCTGTCAAAGCCGTAGAACTCATCGAGGCCTTCGTTTGACAGGTTATGGCTCCCGTAACTCTAAACGAGCCAGAAGTTATGGCCGCCCGAATAATCGATATCTACAGGGTGCAACATCCACGGTGCAAGGTGCAACATCCGTCCGAAATGGCGAAACAGTGCCGTACGACTTTTAGAAATTCGTGCATGGTTTTGAAACGGAACAGTACCATGGTGCATCACTCTTCAGCGATGGGAAGTCGAAGACGGGCCACGGTAATCCCGTTTTACCTTAAAAATCGACGTGTCGAAAAAACGAAGGGTAAAAAACTTACGAGACACGATTGAGATTCGGGTTGTCCTTTTTGGGCATTAATCTATCCATTGACGGCTGAAAGCTATCGAAGCCGTAGAACTTATCGAGGCCTTCGTATTGACAGGTTTTGGGTCCCGTAACTCTAAACGAGCCAGAAGTTATGGTCGTCCGAATAATCGATATCTATAGGGTGCAACATCCACGGTACAAGGTGCAACATCCGTCCGAAATGGCGAAACAGTACCGTACGAACTTTAGAAATGCGTGCATGGATTTGAAATGGAACAGAACCATGGTGCATCACTCTTCAGCGATGGGAAGTCAAAAACGGGGCACCGTAATTCCGTTTTACCGTAAAAATCCACGTGTCGAAAAAACGAAGGGTAAAAAACTTACGAGACCCGATTGAGATTCGGGTTGTCCTTTTTGGGCATTAATCTATCCGTTGACGGATGAAAGCTGTCAAAGCCGTAGAACTCATTGAGGCATTCGTTTTGACAGGTTATGGCTCCCGTAACTCTAAACGAGCCAGAAGTTATGGCCGTCCGAATAATCGATATCTACAGGGTGCAACATCCATGGTGCAAGGTGCAACATCCGTCCGAAATGGCGAAACAGTGCCGTACGACTTTTAGAAATGCGTGCATGGATTTGAAACGGAGCAGTACCATGGTGCACCACTCTCCAACGATGGGAAGTCGAAGATGGGCCACGGTAATCCCGTTTTACCGTAAAAATCCACTTGTCGAAAAAACGAAGGGTAAAAAACTTACGAGACCCGATTGAGATTCGTTTTGTCCTTTTTGGGCATTAATCTATCCGTTGACGGCTGAAAGCCATCAAAGCCGTAGAACTCATCGAGGCCTTCGTTTTGACAGGTTATGGCTCCCGTAACTCTAAACGAGCCAGAAGTTATAACCGTCCGAATAATATATATCTACAGGGTGCAACATCCACAATGCAAGGTGCAACATCCGTCCGAAATGGCGAAGCAGTGCCGTACGACTTTTCGAAATGCGTGCATGGATTTGAAACGGAACAGTACCATGGTGCACCACTCTCCAGCGATGGTAAATCGAGGACCAGCGACGGTAATCCCGTTTTGACGTAAAAACCACGTGTCGAAAAAACGAAGGGTAAAAAACTTACGAGACCCGATTGAGATTCGGGTTGTCCTTTTTGGGCATTAATATATCCGTTGAGGGCTGAAAGCTGTCGAAGCCGCAGAACTCATCGAGGCCTTTGTATTGACAGGTTTTGGCTCCCGTAACTCTAAACGAGCCAGAAGTTATGGCCGTCCGAATAATCGATATCTACAAGGTGCAACATCCACGGTGCAAGGTGCAACATCCGTCCGAAATGGCGAAACAGTACCTTACGACCTTTAGAAATGCGTGCATGGATTTGAAACGGAAAAGAACCATGGTGCATCACTCTTCAGCGATGGGAATTCGAAAACGGGGCACCGTAATCCCGTTTTACCGTAAAAATCCACGTGTCGAAAAAACGAAGGGTAAAAAACTTACGAGACCCGATTGAGATTCGGGTTGTCCTTTTTGGGCATTAATCTATCCGTTGACGGCTGAAAGCTGTAAAAGCCGTAGAACCCATCGAGGCCTTCGTTTTGACAGGTTATGGCTCCCGTAACTCTAAACAAGCGAGAAGTTATGGCCGTCCGAATAATCGATATCTACAGCGTGCAACATCCACGGTGCAAGGTGGAACATCCGTCCGAAATGGCGAAACAGTGTCGTACGACTTTTAGAAATGCATGCATGGATTTGAAAAGGAACAGTACCGTGGTGCACCACTCTCAAGCGATGGGAAGTCGAAGACGGGCCACGGTAATCCCGTTTTACCGTAAAAATACACGCGTTGAAAAAACGAAGGGTAAAAAACTTACGAGACCCGATTGAGATTCGGGTTGTCCATTTTGGGCATTAATCTATCCGTTGACGGCTGAAAGCTGTCAAAGCCGTAGAACTCATCGAGGCCTTCGTTTTGAAAGGTTATGGCTCCCGTAAATCTAAACGAGCCAGAAGTTATGGCCGTCCGAATAATCGATATCTACAGGGTGCAACATCCACGGTGCAAGGTGCAACATCCGTCCGAAATGGCGAAACAGTGTCGTACGTCTTTTAGAAATGCGTGCATGGATTTGAAATGGAACAGTACCATGTTGCACCACTCTCTAGCGATGTTAAATCGAAGACCAGCCACGGTAATCCCGTTTTGCCGTAAAAATCCACGTGTCGAAAAAACGAATGGTAAAAAACTTACGAGACCCGATTGAGATTCGGGTTGTCCTTTTTGGGCATTAATATATCCGTTGATGGCTGAAAGCTGTCAAAGCCGTAGAACTCATCGAGGCCTTCGTTTTGACAGTTATGGCTCCCGTAACTCTAAACAAGCCAGAAGTTATGTCCGTCCGAATAATCGATATCTACAGGGTGCAACATCCACGGTGCAAGGTGCAACATCCGTCCGAAATGGCGAAACAGTGCCGTTTGACCTTTAGAAATGCGTGCATGGATTTGAAACGGAACAGTACCATGGTGCACCACTCTCCAGCGATGGGAAGTCGAAGATGGGCCACGGTAATCCCGTTTTACCGTAAAAATCCACATGTCGAAAAAACGAAGGGTAAAAAACTTACGAGACCCGATTGAGATTGGGTTGTCCTTTTTGGGCATTAATCTATCCGTTGATGGTTGAAAGCTGTCAAAGCCGTAGAACCCATCGAGGCCTTCGTTTTGATAGGTTATGGCTCCCGTAACTCTAAACGAGCCAGAAGTTATGGCCGTCCGAATAATCGATATCTACAGGGTGCAACATCCACGGTGGAAGGTGCAACATCCGTCCGAAATGGCGAAACAGTGTCGTACGACTTTTAGAAATGCGTGCATGGATTTGAAACGGAACAGTACCATGGTGCATCACTCTTCAGCGATGGGAAGTCGAAGACGGGCCATGGTAATCCCGTTTTACCTCAAAAATCCACGTGTCGAAAAAACGAAGGGTAAAAAACTTACGAGACCCGATTGAGATTCGGGTCGCCCTTTTTGGGTATTAATCTATCCGTTGACGGATGAAAGCTGTCAAAGCCGTAGAACTCATCGAGGCCTTCGTTTTGACAGGTTATGTCTCCCGTAACTCTAAACGAGACAGAAGTTATGGCCGTCCGAATAATCGATATCTACAGGGTGCAACATCCATGGTGCAAGGTGCAACATCAGTCCGAAATGGCAAAACAGTGACGTACGACTTTTAGAAATGCGTGCATGGATTTGAAACGGAACAGTATCATGGTACACCACTCTCCAACGATGGGAAGTCGAAGACTGGCCACGGTTATCCCGTTTTACCGTAAAAATCCACTTGTCGAAAAAACGAAGGTTAAAAAACTTACGAGACCCGATTGAGATTCGGGTTGTCCTTTTTGGGCATTAATCTATCCGTTGACGGCCGAAAGCCGTCAAAGCCGTAGAACTCATCGAGGCCTTCGTTTTGACAGGTTATGGCTCCCGTAACACTAAACGAGCCAGAAGTTATAGCCGTCCGAATAATCGATATCTACAGGGTGCAACATCCACAATGCAAGGTGCAACATCCGTCCGAAATGGCGAAGCAGTGCCGTACGACTTTTCGAAATGCATGCATGGATTTGAAACGGAACAGTACCATGGTGCACCACTCTCCAGCGATGGTAAATCGAAGACCAGCCACGGTAATCCCGTTTTGACGTAAAAACCACGTGTCGAAAAAACGAAGGGTAAAAAACTTACGAGACCCGATTGGGATTCGTGTTGTCCTTTTTGGGCATTAATATATCCGTTGACGGCTGAAAGCTATCGAAGCCGTAGAACTCATCGAGGCCTTCGTATTGAAAGGTTTTGGCTCCCGTAACTCTAAATGAGCCAGAAGTTATGGCCGTCCGAATAATCGATATCTACAAGGTGCAACATCCACGGTGCAAGGTGCAACATCCGTCCGAAATGGCGAAACAGTACCGTACGACCTTTAGAAATGCGTGCATGGATTTGAAACGGAACAAAACCATGGTGCATCACTCTTCAGCGATGGGAATTCGAAAACGGGGCACCGTAATCCCGTTTTACCGTAAAAATCCACGTGTCAAAAAAACGAAGGGTAAAAAACTTACGAGACCCGATTGAGATTCGGGTTGTCCTTTTTGGGTATTAATCTATCCGTTGACGGCTGAAAGCTGTCAAAGCCGTAGAACCCATCGAGGCCTTCGTTTTGACAGGTTATGGCTCCCGTAACTCTAAACGAGCCAGAAGTTATGGCCGTCCGAATAATCGATATCTACAGGGTGCAACATCCACGGTGCAAGGTGCAACATCCGTCCGAAATGGCGAAACAGTGCCTTACGACTTTTAGAAATGCGTGCATGGATTTGAAACGGAACAGTACCGTGGTGCACCACTCTCAAGCGATGGGAAGTCGAAGACGGGCCACGGTAATCCCGTTTTACCGTAAAAATACACATGTTGAAAAAACGAAGGGTAAAAAACTTACGAGACCCGATTGGGATTCGGGTTGTTCTTTTTGGGCATTAATCTATCCATTGACGGCTGAAAGTTGTCAAAGCCGTAGAACTCATCGAGGACTTCGTTTTGATAGGTTATGGATCCCGTAAATCTAAACGAGCCAGAAGTTATGGCCGTCCGAATAATCGATATCTATAGGGTGCAACATCCACGGTGCAAGGTGCAACATCCGTCCGAAATGGCGAAACAGTGTCGTACGACTTTTAGAAATGCGTGCATGGATTTGAAATGGAACAGTACCATGTTGCACCACTCTCTAGCGATGGTAAATCGAAGACCAGCTACGGTAATCCCGTTTTGCCGTAAAAATCCACGTGTCGAAAAAACGAATGGTAAAAAACTTACGAGACCCGATTGAGATTCGGGTTGTCATTTTTGGGCATTAATCTATCCGTTGATGGCTGAAAGCTGTCAAAGCCGTAGAACTCATCGAGGACTTCGTTTTGACAGGTTATGGTTCCCGTAACTCTAAACGAGCCAGAAGTTATGGCCGTCCGAATAATCGATATCTACAGGGTGCAACATCCACGGTGCAAGGTGCAACATCCGTCCGAAATGGCGAAACAGTACAGTACGATCTTTAGAAATGCGTGCATGGATCTGAAACGGAACAGAACCATGGTGCACCACTCTTCAGCGATGGGAAGTCGAAAACGGGTCAACGTAGTCCCGTTTTACTGTAAAAATCCACGTGTCGAAAAAACGAACGGTAAAAAACTTACGAGACCCGATTGAGATTCGGGTTGTCCTTTTTGGGCATTATTCTATCCGTTGACGGCTGAAAGCTATCAAAGATGTAGAACTCATCGAGGCCTTCGTTTTGACAGGTTATGGTTCCCGTAACTCTAAACGAGCCAGAAGTTATGGCCGTCCGAATAATCGATATCTACAGGGTGCAACATCCACGGTGCAAGGTGCAACATCAGTTCGAAATGGCGAAACAGTACAGTACGACCTTTAGAAATGCGTGTATGGATTTGAAATGGAACAGAACCATGGTGCACCACTCTTCAGCGATGGGAAGTCGAAAACGGGTCAACGTAATCCCGTTTTACCGTAAAAATCCACGTGTCGAAAAAACGAAGGGTAAAAAACTTACGAGACCCGATTGAGATTCGGGTTGTCCTTTTTAGGCATTATTCTATCCGTTGACGTCTGAAAGCTATCAAAGCCGTAGAACTCATCGAGGCCTTCGTTTTGACAGGTAACGGTTCCCGTAACTCTAAACGAGGCAGAAGTTAGGGCCTTCCGAATAATCGATATCTACAGGGTGCAACATCCATGGTGCAAGGTGCAACATCCGTCCGAAATGGCGAAACAGTACAGTACGACCTTTAGAATGCGTGCATGGATTTGAAATTGAACAGAACCATGGTGCACCACACTTCAGCGATGGAAAGTCAAAAACGGGTCAACGTAATCTCGTTTTACCGTAAAAATCCACGTGTCGAAAAAACGAAGGGTAAAAAACTTACGAGACCCGATTGAGATTCGGGTTGTCCTTTTTGGGCATTAATCTATCCGTTGACGGCTGAAAGCTGTCAAAGCCGTAGAACCCATCGAGGCCTTCGTTTTGACAGGTTATGGCTCCCGTAACTCTAAACGAGCCAGAAGTTATGGCCGTCCGAATAATCGATATCTACAGAGTGCAACATCCACGGTGCAAGGTGCAACATCCGTCCGAAATGGTGAAACAGTGCCGTACGACTTTTAGAAATGCATGCGTGGATTTGAAACAGAACAGTACCATGGTGCACCACTCTCCAGTGATGGGAAGTCGAAGACGGGCCACGGTAATCCCGTTTTACCGTAAAAATCCACGTGTCGAAAAAACGAAGGGTAAAAAACTTACGAGACCCGATTGAGATTCGGGTTGTCCTTTTTGGGCATTATTCTATCCGTTGACGGTTGAAAGCTATCAAAGCCGTAGAACTCATCGAGGCCTTCGTTTTGACAGGTTATGGTTCCCGTAACTCTAAACGAGCCAGAAGTTATGGCCGTCCGAATAATCGATATCTACAGGGTGCAACATCCACGGTGCAAGGTGCAACATCCGTCCGAAATGGCGAAACAGTACAGTATGGCCTTTAGAAATGCGTGCATGGATTTGAAACGGAACAGAACCATGGTGCACCACTCTTCAGCGATGGGAAGTCGAAAACGGGTCAATGTAATCCCGTTTTACCGTAAAAATTCACGTGTCGAAAAAACGAAGGGTAAAAAACTTACGAGACCAGATTGAGATTTGGGTTGTCCTTTTTGGGCATTATTCTATCCGTTGACGGCTGAAAGCTATCAAAGCCGTAGAACTCATCGAGGTCTTCGTTTTGACAGGTTATGGTTCCCGTAACTCTAAACGAGCCAGAAGTTATGGCCGTCCGAATAATCGATATCTACAGAGTGCAACATCCACGGTGCAAGGTGCAACATCCGTCCGAAATGGCGAAACTGTGTCGTACGACTTTTAGAAATGCGTGCATGAATTTGAAATGGAATGGTACCATGGTGCATCACTCTTCAGCGATGGAAGACGAAGACGGGCCACGGTAATCCCGTTTTACCGTAAAAATCAACGTGTCGAAAAAACGAAGGGTAAAAAACTTACGAGACACGATTGAGATTCGGGTTGTCCTTTTTGGGCATTAATCTATCCGTTGATGGCTGAAAGCTGTCAAAGCCGTAGAACTCATCGTGGCCTTCGTTTTGACAGGTTTTGGCTCCCGTAACTCTAAACGAGCTAGAAGTTATGGCCTTCCGAATAATCGATATCTACAGGGTGCAACATCCACGGTGTAAGGTACAACATCCGTCCGAAATGGCGAAACAGTACCGTACGACCTTTAAAAATGCGTGCATGGATTTGAAACGGAACAGAACCATGGTGCACCACACTTCAGCGATGGGAAGTCAAAAACGGGGCACCGTAATCCCGTTTTACCGTAAAAATCCACGTGTCGAAAAAACGAAGGGTAAAAAACTTACGAGACCCGATAGAGATTCGGGTTGTCCTTTTTCGGCATTAATCTATCCGTTGACAGATGAATGCTATCAAAGCCATAGAACTCATCGAGGCCTTCGTTTTGACAGGTTATGGCTCCCGTAACTCTAAACGAGCAAGAAGTTATGGCCGTCCGAATAATCGATATCTACAGGGTGCAACATCCATGGTGCAAGGTGCAACATCCGTCCGAAATGGCGAAACAGTGCCGTACGAATTTTAGAAATGCGTGCATGGTTTTAAAACGGAACAGTACCATGGTGCACCACTCTCCAGCGATGGGAAGTCGAAGACGGGCCACGGTAATCCCGTTTTACCGTAAAAATACACTTGTCGAAAAAACGAAGGGTAAAAAACTTACGAGACCCGATTGAGATTAGGGTTGTCCTTTTTGGGCATTAATCTATCTGTTGACGGCTGAAAGCTGTCAAAGCCATAGAACTCATCGAGGCCTTCGTTTTGACAGGTTATGGCTCCCGTAACTCTAAACGATCCAGAAGTTTTAGCCGTCCGAATAATTGATATCTACAGGGTGCAACATCCACGGTGCAAGGTGCAACATCTGTCCGAAATGGCGAAACAGTGCCGTACGACTTTTTGAAATGCGTGCATGGATTTGAAACGGAACAGTACCATGGTGCATCACTCTCCAGCGACGGTAAATCGAAGTCCAGCCACGGTAATCCCGTTTTGCCGTAAAAATCCACGTGTCGAAAAAACGAAGGGTAAAAAACTTACGAGACCCGATTGAGATTCAGGCTGTCCTTTTTGGGTATTAATATATCCTTTGATGGATGAAAGCTGTCGAAGCCGTAGAACTCCTCGAGGCCTTCGTTTTGATAGGTTATGGCTTCCATAACTCTAAACGACCCAGAAGTTATGCCCGTCTGAATAATCGATATCTACAGGGTGCAACATCCACGGTGCAATGTGCAACATCCGTCCGAAATGGCGAAACAGTGCCGTATGACTTTTAGAAATGCGTGCATGGATTTGAAATGGAACAGTACCATGGTGCACCACTCTCCAGCGATGGGAAGTCGAAGACGGGCCACGGTAATCCCGTTTTACCGTAAAAATCCACGTGTCGAAAAAACGAAGGGTAAAAAACTTACGTGACCCGATTGAGATCGGGTTGTCCTTTTTGGGCATTAATCTATCCGTTGAAGGCTGAAAGCTGTCAAAGCCGTAGAACCCATCGAGGCCATCGTTTTGACAGGTTATGGCTCCCGTAACTCTAAACAAGCCAGAAGTTATGGCCGTTCGAATAATCGATATCTACACGGTGCAACATCCACGGTGCAAGGTGCAACATCCATCCGAAATGGTGAAACAGTGCCGTACGACTTTTAGAAATGCATGCGTGGATTTGAAACAGAACAGTACCTTGGTGCACCACTCTCCAGCGATGGGAAGTCGAAGACGGGCCACGGTAATCCCGTTTTACCGTAAAAATCCACGTGTCGAAAAAACGAAGGGTAAAAAACTTACGAGACCCGATTGAGATTCGGGTTGTCATTTTTGGGCATTAATCTATCCGTTGACGGCTGAAAGCTATCAAAGCCGTAGAACTCTTCGAGGCCTTCGTTTTAATAGGTTATGGCTCCCGTAACTCTAAACGAGCCAGAAGTTATGGCCGTCCGAATAATCGATATCTACAGGGTGCAACATCCACGGTGCAAGGTGCGACATCCGTCCGAAATGGCGAAACAGTGCCGTATGACTTTTAGAAATGCGTGCATGGATTTGAAACAGAACAGTACCATGTTGCACCACTCTCTAGCGATGGTAAATCGAAGACCAGCCACGGTAATCCCGTGTTGCTGTAAAAATCCACGTGTCGAAAAAACGATGGGTAAAAAACTTACGAGACCCGATTGAGATTCGGTTGTCCTTTTTGGCCATTGATATACCCGTTGATGGCTGAAAGCTGTCAACGCTGTAGAACTCATCGAGGCCTTCGTTTTGACAGGTTATGGCTCCCGTATCTCTAAACGAGCCAGAAGTTATGTCCGTCCGAATAATCGATATCTACAGGGTGCAACATCCACGGTGCAAGGTGCAACATCCGTCCGAAATGGCGAAACAGTGCCGTATGACTTTTAGAAATGCGTGCATGGATTTGAAACGGAACAGTACCATGGTGCACCACTCTCCAACGATGGGAAGTCGAAGACGGGCCACGGTAATCCCGTTTTACCGTAAAAATCCACATGTCGAAAAAATGAAGGGTAAAAAACTTACGAGACCCGATTGAGATCGGGGTGTCCTTTTTGGGCATTAATCTATCCGTTGACGGCTGAAAGCTCTCAAAGCCGTAGAACTCATCGAGGCCTTGGTTTTGACAGGTTATGGCTCCCGTAACTATAAACGAGCCAGAAGTTATGGCCTTCCGAATAATCGATATCTACAGGGTGCAACATCCACGGTGCAAGGTGCAACATCCGTCCGACATGGAGAAACAGTGTCGTACGACTTTTAGAAATGCGTGCATGAATTTGAAACGGAACAGTACCATGGTGCACCACTCTCCAGCGATGGTAAGTCGAAGACGGGCCACGGTAATCCCGTTTTACCGTAAAAATCCACGTGTCGAAAAAACGAAGGGTAAAAAACTTACGAGACCCGATTGAGATTCGGGTTGTCCTATTTGGGTATTAATCTATCCGTTGATGGCTGAAAGCTGTTAAAGCCGTAGAACTCATGGAGGCCTTCGTTTTGACAGGTTATGGCTCCCGTAACTCTAAACGAGCCAGAAGTTATAGCCGTCCGAATAATCGATATCTACAGGGTGCAACATCCACGGTGCAAGGTGAAACATCCTTCCGAAATGGCGAAACCGTGCCGCACGACTTTTCGAAATGCGTGCATGGATTTGAAACGGAACAGTACCATGGTGCACCACTCTCCAGCGATGGTAAATCGAAGACCAGCCACGGTAATCCCGTTTTGCCGTAAAAATCCAAGTGTCGAAAAAACGAAGGGTAAAAAACTTACGAGACCCAATTGAGATTCGGGTTGTCCTTTTCGGGCATTAATATATTCGTTGATGGATGAAAGATGTCAAAGCCGTAGAACTCCTCGAGGCCTTCGTTTTAACAGGTTATGGCTCCCGTAACTCTAAACGAGCCAGAAGTTATGCCCTTCCGAATAATCGATATCTACAGGGTGCAACATCCACGGTGCAAGGTGCAACATCCGTCCGAAATGGCGAAACAGTGCCGTATGACTTTTAGAAATGCGTGCATGGATTTGAAATGGAACAGCACCATGGTGCACCACTCTCCAGCGATGGGAAGTCGAAGACGGGCCACGGTAATCCCGTTTTGCCGTAAAAATCCACGTGTCGAAAAAACGAAGGGTAAAAAACTAACGAGACCCGATTGAGATTCGGGTTGTCCTTTTTGGGCATTAATCTATCCGTTGACGGCTGAAAGCTGTCAAAGCTGTAGAACTCATCGAGGCCTTCGTTTTGACAGGTTATGGCTCCCGTAACTCTAAACGAGCCAGAAGTTATGGTCGTTCGTCTACAGGGTGCAACATCCACGGTGCAAGGTGCAACATCCGTCCGAAATGGAGAAACAGTGCCGTACGACTTTTAGAAATGCGTGCATGGATTTGAAACGGAATAGTACTATGGTGCACCACTCTTCAGCGATGGGAAGTCGAAGACGGGCCACGGTAATCCCGTTTTACCATAAAAATCCACGTGTCGAAAAAACGAAGGGCAAAAAACTTACGAGACTCGATTGAGATTCGGGTTGTCCTTTTTGGGCATTAATCTATCCGTTGAAGGATGAAAGCTGTCAGAGCCGTAGAACTCATCGAGGCCTTTGTTTTGACAGGTTTTGGCTCTCGTAACTCTAAACGAGCCAGAAGTTATGGCCGTCCGAATAATCGATATCTATATGGTGCAACATCCACGGTGCAAGGTGCAACATCCGTCCGAAATGGCGAAACAGTGCCGTACGACCTTTAGAAATGCGTGCATGGATTTGAAACGGAACAGTACCATGGTGCACCACTCTCCAGCGATGGTAAATCGAAGACCAGCCACGGTAATCCCGTTTTGCCGTAAAAATCGACGTGTCGAAAAAACGACGGGTAAAAAACTTACGAGACCCGATTGAGATTCGGGTTATCCTTATTGGGCATTAATCTATCCATTGGCGGCTGAAAGCAGTCAGAGTCGTAGAACTCATCGAGGCCTTCGTTTTGACAGGTTATGGCTCTCGTAACTCTAAACGAGCCAGAAATTATGGCCGTCCGAATAATCGATATCTACAGGGTGCAACATCCACGGTGCAAGGTGCAACATCCGTCCGAAATGGCGAAACAGTGTCGTATGACTTTTTGAAATGCGTGCATGGATTTGAAACCGAACAGTACCATGTTGCACCACTCTCCAGCGATGGTAAATCGAAGACCAGCCACGGTAATCCCGTTTTGCCGTAAAGATCCACGTGTCGAAAGAACGAAGGGTAAAAAACTTACGAGACCCGATTGAGATTCGGGTTGTCCTTTTTGGGCATTAATATATTCGTTGGTGGCTGAAAGCTGTCAAAGCCGTAGAACTCCTCGAGGCCTTCGTTTTGACAGGTTATGGCTCCCGTAACTCTAAACGAGCCAGAAGTTATGCCCTTCCGAATAATCGATATCTACAGGGTGAAACATCCACGGTGCAAGGTGCAACATCCGTCCAAAATGGCGAAACCGTACAGTACGACCTTTAGAAATGCGTGCGTGGATTTGAAACGGAACAGAACCATGATGCACCACTCTTCAGCGATGGGAAGTCGAAAACGGGTCACCGTAATCCCGTTTTACCGTAAAAATCCACGTGTCGAAAAAACGAAGGGTAAAAAACTTACGAGACCCGATTGAGATTCGGGTTGTCCTTTTTGGGCATTATTCTATCCGTTGACGACTGAAAGCTATCAAAGCCGTAGAACTCATCGAGGCCTTCGTTTTGACAGGTTATGGTTCCCGTTACTCTAAACGAGCCAGAACTTATGGCCGTCCGAATAATCGATATCTACAGGGTGCAACATCCACGGTGCAAGGTGCAATATCCGTTCGAAATGGCGAAACAGTACAGTACGACCTTTAGAAATGCGTGCATGGATTTGAAATGGAACAGAACCATGGTGCACCACTCTTCAGCGATGGGAAGTCGAAAACGGGTCAACGTAATCCCGTTTTACCGTAAAAATCCACGTGTCGAAAAAACGAAGGGTAAAAAACTTACGAGACCAGATTGAGATTCGGGTTGTCCTTTTTGGGCATTATTCTATCCGTTGACGGCTGAAAGCTATCAAAGCCGTAGAACTCATCGAGGCCTTCGTTTTGACAGGTTATGGTTCCCGTAACTCTAAACGTGCCAGAAGTTATGGCCGTCCGAATAATCGATATCTACAGCGTGCAACATCCACGATGCAAGGTGCAACATCCGTCCGAAATGGCGAAACTGTGTCGTACGACTTTCAGAAATGCGTGCATGGATTTGAAATAGAACAGTACCATGGTGCATCACTCTTCAGCGATGGAAGTCGAAGACGGGCAACGGTAATCTCGTTTCACCGTAAAAATCAACGAGTCGAAAAAACGAAGGGTAAAAAACTTACGAGACACGATTGAGATTCGGGTTGTCCTTTTTGGGCATTAATCTATCCTTTGACGGCTGAAAGCTGTCAAAGCCGTAGAACTTATCGTGGCCTTCGTTTTGACAGGTTTTGGCTCCCGTAACTCTAAACGAGCTAGAAGTTATGGCCGTCCGAATAATCGATATCTACAGGGTGCAACATCCACGGTGCAAGGTACAACATCCGTCCGAAATGGCGAAACAGTACCGTATGACCTTTAGAAATGCGTGCATGGATTTGAAATGGAACAGTACCATGGTGCATCACTCTCCAGCGGTGGGAAGTCGAAGACGGGGCACCGTAATCCCGTTTTACCGTAAAAATCCATGGTGTCGAAAAAACGAAGGGTAAAAAACTTACGAGACCCGATTGAGATTCGGGTTGTCCTTTTTGGGCATTAATCTATCTGTTGACGGATGAATGCTATCAAAGCCGTAGAACTCATCGAGGCCTTCGTTTTAACAGGTTATGGCTCCCGTATCTCTAAACGAGCCAGAAGTTATGGCCGTCCGAATAATCGATATCTACAGGGTGCAACATCCATGGTGCAAGGTGCAACATCCGTCCGAAATGGCGAAACAGTGCCGTACGAATTATAGAAATGCGTGCATGGATTTGAAACGGAACAGTACCATGGTGCACCACTCTCCAGCGATGGGAAGTCGAAGACGGGCCACGGTAATCCCGTTTTACCGTAAAAATCCACTTGTCGAAAAAACGAAGGGTAAAAAACTTACGAGACCCGATTGAGATTAGGGTTGTCCTTTTTGGGCATTAATCTATCTGTTGATGGCTGAAAGCTGTCAAAGCAGTAGAACTCATCGAGGCCTTCGTTTTGATAGGTTATGGCACCCGTAACTCTAAACGAGCCAGAAGTTAAAGCCGTCCGAATAATCGATATCTACAGGGTGCAACATCCACGGTGCAAGGTGCAACATCTGTCCGAAATGGCGAAACAGTGCCGTACGACTTTTCGAAATGCGTGCATGGATTTGAAACGGAACAGTACCATGGTGCACCACTCTCCAGCGACGGTCAATCGAAGACTAGCCACGGTAATCCCGTTTTGCCGTAAAAATCCACGTGTCGAAAAAACGAAGGGTAAAAAACTTACGAGACCCGATTGAGATTCGGGTTGTCCTTTTTGGGCATTGATATATCCATTGATGGCTAAAAGCTGTCGAAGCCGTAGAACTCCTCGAGGCCTTCGTTTTGATAGGTTATGGCTTCCGTAACTCTAAACGAGCCAGAAGTTATGCCCGTCCGAATAATCGATATCTACAGAGTGCAACATCCACGGTGCAATGTGCAACATCCGTCCGAAATGGCGAAACAGTGCCGTATGACTTTTAGAAATGCGTGCATGGATTTGAAATGGAACAGTACCATGGTGCACCACTCTCCAGCGATGGGAAGTCGAAGACGGGCCACGGTAATCCCGTTTTACCGTAAAAATCCACTTGCCGAAAAAACGAAGGGTAAAAAACTTACGAGACCCGATTGAGATCGGGTTGTCCTTTTTGGGAATTAATCTATCCGTTGACCGATGAAAGCTTTCAAAGCCGTAGAACCCATCGAGGCCTTCGTTTTGACAGGTTATGGCTCCCGTAACTCTAAACGAGCCCGAAGTTATGGCCGTCCGAATAATCGATATCTACAGGGTGCAACATCCACGGTGCAAGGTGCAACATCCGTCCGAAATGGCGAAACAGTGCCGTACGACTTTTAGAAATGCGTGCATGGATTTGAAACAGAACAGTACCATGGTGCACCACTCTCCAGCGATGGGAAGTCGAAGACGGGCCACGGTAATCCCGTTTTACCGTAAAAAACCACGTGTCGAAAAAACGAAGGGTAAAAAATTTACGAGACCCGACTGAGATTCGGGTTGGCCTTTTTGGGCATTAATCTATCCGTTGATGGCTGAAAGCTGTCAAAGCCGTAGAACTCTTCGAGGCCTTCGTTTTGATTGGTTATGGCTCCCGTAACTCTAAACGAGCCAGAAGTTATGGCCGTCCGAATAATCGATATCTACAGGGTGCAACATCCACGGTGCAAGGTGCAACATCCGTCCGACATGGCGAAACAGTGTCGTACGACTTTTAGAAATGCGTGCATGGATTTGAAACGGAACAATACCATGTTGCACCACTCTCTAGCGATGGTAAATCGAAGACCAGCCACGGTAATCCCGTTTTGCCGTAAAAATCCACGTGTCGAAAAAACGATGGGTAAAAAACTTACGAGACCCGATTGAGATTCGGGTTGTCCTTTTTGGGCATTAATATATCCATTGATGGCTGAAAGCTGTCAAAGCTGTAGAACTCATCGAGGCCTTCGTTTTGACAGGTTATGGCTCCCGTAACTCTAAACGAGCCAGAAGTTATGTCCGTCCGAATAATCGATATCTACAGGGTGCAACATCCACGGTGCAAGGTGCAACATCCGTCCGAAATGGCGAAACAGTGCCGTATGACTTTTAGAAATGCGTGCATGGATTTGAAATGGAACAGTACCATGGTGCACCACTCTCCAGCGATGGGAAGTCGAAGAAGGGCCACGGTAATCCCGTTTTACCGTAAAAATCCACGTGTCGAAAAAACGAAGGGTAAAAAACCTACGAGACCCAATTTAGATCGGGTTATCCTTTTTGGGCATTAATCTATCCGTTGATGGCTGAAAGCTGTCAAAGCCGTAGAACCCATCGAGGCCTTCGTTTTGACAGGTTATGGCTCCCGTAACTCTAAACGAGCCAGAAGTTATGGCCGTCCGAATAATCGATATCTACAGGGTGCAACATCCACGGTGCAAGGTGCAACATCCGTCCGACATGGCGAAACAGTGCCGTACGACTTTTAGAAATGCGTGCATGAATTTGAAACGGAACAGTACCATGGTGCGCCACTCTCTAGCGATGGGAAGTCGAAGACGGGCCACGGTAATCCCGTTTTTCCGTAAAAATCCACGTGTCGAAAAAACGAAGGGTAAAAAACTTACGAGACCCGATTGAGATTCGGGTTGTCCTATTTGGGCATTAATCTATCTGTTGACGGCTGAAAGATGTTAAAGCCGTAGAACTCATCGAGGCCTTCGTTTTGACAGGTTATGGCTCCCGTAACTCTAAACGAGCCAGAAGTTATAGCCGTCCGAATAATCGATATCTACAGGGTGCAACATCCACGGTGCAAGGTGAAACATCCGTCCGAAATGGTGAAACCGTGCCGTACGACTTTTCGAAATGCGTGCATGGATTTGAAACGGAACAGTACCATGGTGTACCACTCTCCAGCGATGGTAAATCGAAGACCAGCCACGGTAATCCCGTTTTGCCGTAAAAATCCACGTGTCGAAAAAACGAAGGGCAAAAAACTTACGAGACCCGATTGAGGTTCGGGTTGTCCTTTTTGGGCATTAATATATTCGTTGATGGCTGAAAGCTGTCAAAGCCGTAGAACTCCTCGAGGCCTTCGTTTTGACAGGTTATGGCTCCCGTAACTCTAAACGAGCCAGAAGTTATGCCCTTCCGAATAATCGATATCTACAGGGTGCAACATCCACGGTGCAAGGTGCAACATCCGTCCGAAATGGCGAAACAGTGCCGTATGACTTTTAGAAATGTGTGCATGGATTTGAAATGGAACAGCACCATGGTACACCACTCTCCAGCGATGGGAAGTTGAACGGGCCACGGTAATCCCGTTTTGCCGTAAAAATCCACGTGTCGAAAAAACGTAGGGTAGAAAACTTACGAGACCCGATTGAGATCGGGTTGTCCTTTTTGGGAATTAATCTATCCGTTGACGGATGAAAGCTGTCAAAGCTGTAGAACACATCGAGGCCTTCGTTTTGACAGGTTATGGCTCCCGTAACTCTAAACGAGCCAGAAGTTATGGTCGTCCGAATAATCGATAGCTACAGGGTGCAACATCCACGGTGCAAGGGGCAACATCCGTCCGAAATGGAGAAACAGTGCCGTACGACTTTTAGAAATGCGTGCATGGATTTGAAACAGAACAGTACCATGGTGCACCACTCTCCAGCGATGGGAAGTCGAAGACGGGCCACGGTAATCCCGTTTTACCGTAAAAAACCACGTGTCGAAAAAACGAAGGGTAAAAAACTTACAAGACCCGATTGAGATTCGGGTTGTCATTTTTGGACATTAATCTATCCGTTGACGGCTGAAAGCTATCAAAGCCGTAGAACTCTTCGAGGCCTTCGTTTTGATAGGTTATGGCTCCCGTAACTCTAAACGAGCCAGAAGTTATGGCCGTCCGAATAATCGATATCTACAGGGTGCAACATCCACGGTGCAAGGTGCAACATCCGTCCGAAATGGCGAAACAGTGCCGTATGACTTTTAGAAATGCGTGCATGGATTTGAAACGGAACAGCACCATGGTACACCACTCTCCAGCGATGGGAAGTCGAAGACGGGCCACGGTAATCCCGTTTTGCCGTAAAAATCCACGTGTCGAAAAAACGAAGGGTAAAAAACTTACGAGACCCGATTGAGATTCGGGTTGTCGTTTTTGGGTATTAATCTATCCGTTGATGGCTGAAAGCAGTCAAAGCCGTAGAACTCATCGATGCCTTCGTTTTGATAGGTTATGGCTCCCGTAACTCTAAACGAGCCAGAAGTTATGGCCGTCTGAATAATCAATATCTACAGGGTGCAACATCCACGGTGCAAGGTGCAACATCCGTCCGAAATGGCGAAACAGTGTCGTACGACTTTTTGAAATGCATGCATGGATTTGAAACCGAACAGTACCATGTTGCACCACTCTCCGGCGATGGTAAATCGAAGACCAGCCACGGTAATCCCGTTTTGCCGTAAAGATCCACGTGTCGAAAAAACGAAGGGTAAAAAACTTACGAGACCCGATTGAGACTCGGGTTGTCCTTTTTGGGCATTAATATATCCGTTGATGGCTGAAAGCTGTCAAAGCTGTAGAACTCATCGAGGCCTTTGTTTTGACAGGTTATGGCTCCCGTAACTCTAAACGAGCCAGAAGTTATGTCCGTCCGAATAATCGATATCTACAGGGTGCAACATCCACGGTGCAAGGTGCAACATCCGTCCGAAATGGCGAAACAGTGCCGTACGACTTTTAGAAATACGTGCACGGATTTGAAATGGAACAGTACCATGGCACACCACTCTCTAGCGATGGGAAGTCGAAGACGGGCCACGGTAATCCGGTTTTTCCGTAAAAATCCACGTGTCGAAAAAACGAAGGGTAAAAAACTTACGAGACCCGATTGAGATTCGGGTTGTCCTATTTGGGCATTAATCTATCCATTGACGGCTGAAAGATGTTAAAGCCGTAGAACTCATCGAGGCCTTCGTTTTGACAGGTTATGGCTCCCGTAACTCTAAACGAGCCAGAAGTTATAGCCGTCCGAATAATCGATATCTACAGGGTGCAACATCCACGGTGCAAGGTGAAACATCCGTCCGAAATGGTGAAACCGTGCCGTACGACTTTTCGAAATGCGTGCATGGATTTGAAACGGAACAGTACCATGGTGCACCACTCTCCAGCGATGGTAAATCGAAGACCAGCCACGGTAATCCCGTTTTGCCGTAAAAATCCACGTGTCGAAAAAACGAAGGGCAAAAAACTTACGAGACCCGATTGAGGTTCGGGTTGTCCTTTTTGGGCATTAATATATTCGTTGATGGTTGAAAGCTGTCAAAGCCGTAGAACTCCTCGAGGCCTTCGTTTTGACCGGTTATGGCTCCCGTAACTCTAAACGAGCCAGAAGTTATGCCCTTCCGAATAATCGATATCTACAGGGTGCAACATCCACGGTGCAAGGTGCAACATCCGTCCGAAATGGCAAAACAGTGCCGTATGACTTTTAGAAATGCGTGCATGGATTTGAAATGGAACAGCACCATGGTACACCACTCTACAGCGATGGGAAGTCGAAGACGGGCCACAGTAATCCCGTTTTGCCGTAAAAATCCACGTGTCGAAAAAACGTAGGGTAGAAAACTTACGAGACCCGATTGAGATCGGGTTGTCCTTTTTGGGAATTAATCTATCCGTTGACGGATGAAAGCTGTCAAAGCTGTAGAACACATCGAGGCCTTCGTTTTGACAGGTTATGGCTCCCGTAACTCTAAACGAGCCAGAAGTTATGGTCGTCCGAATAATCGATATCTACAGGGTGCAACATCCACGGTGCAAGGGGCAACATCCGTCCGAAATGGAGAAACAGTGCCGTACGACTTTTAGAAATGCGTGCATGGATTTGAAACAGAACAGTACCATGGTGCACCACTCTCCAGCGATGGGAAGTCGAAGACGGGCCACGGTAATCCCGTTTTACCGTAAAAAACCACGTTTCGAAAAAACGAAGGGTAAAAAACTTACAAGACCCGATTGAGATTCGGGTTGTCATTTTTGGGCATTAATCTATCCGTTGACGGCTGAAAGCTATCAAAGCCGTAGAACTCTTCGAGGCCTTCGTTTTGATAGGTTATGGCTCCCGTAACTCTAAACGAGCCAGAAGTTATGGCCGTCCGAATAATCGATATCTACAGGGTGCAACATCCACGGTGCAAGGTGCAACATCCGTCCGAAATGGCGAAACAGTGCCGTATGACTTTTAGAAATGCGTGCATGGATTTGAAACGGAACAGCACCATGGTACACCACTCTCCAGCGATGGGAAGTCGAAGACGGGCCACGGTAATCCCGTTTTGCCGTAAAAATCCACGTGTCGAAAAAACGAAGGGTAAAAAACTTACGAGACCCGATTGAGATTCGGGTTGTCGTTTTTGGGTATTAATCTATCCGTTGATGGCTGAAAGCAGTCAAAGCCGTAGAACTCATCGATGCCTTCGTTTTGATAGGTTATGGCTCCCGTAACTCTAAACGAGCCAGAAGTTATGGCCGTCTGAATAATCAATATCTACAGGGTGCAACATCCACGGTGCAAGGTGCAACATCCGTCCGAAATGGCGAAACATTGTCGTACGACTTTTTGAAATGCGTGCATGGATTTGAAACCGAACAGTACCATGTTGCACCACTCTCCGGCGATGGTAAATCGAAGACCAGCCACGGTAATCCCGTTTTGCCGTAAAGATCCACGTGTCGAAAAAACGAAGGGTAAAAAACTTACGAGACCCGATTGAGACTCGGGTTGTCCTTTTTGGGCATTAATATATCCGTTGATGGCTGAAAGCTGTCAAAGCTGTAGAACTCATCGAGGCCTTTATTTTGACAGGTTATGGCTCCCGTAACTCTAAACGAGCCAGAAGTTATGTCCGTCCGAATAATCGATATCTACAGGGTGCAACATCCACGGTGCAAGGTGCAACATCCGTCCGAAATGGCGAAACAGTGCCGTACGACTTTTAGAAATACGTGCACGGATTTGAAATGGAACAGTACCATGGCACACCACTCTCTAGCGATGGGAAGTCGAAGACGGGCCACGGTAACCCCGTTTTGCCGTAAAAATCCACGTGTCGAAAAAACGAAGGGTAAAAAACATACGAGACCCGATTGAGATTCGGGTTGTCCTTTTTGGGTATTAATATATCCGTTGATGGCTGAAAGATGTCAAAGCCATAAAAATCATCGAGGCCTTCGTTTTGACAGGTTATGGCTCCCGTAGCTCTAAACGAGCCAGAAGTTATGTCCGTCCGAATAATCGATATCTACAGGGTGCATCATCAACGGTGCAAGGTGCAACATCCGTCCGAAATGGCGAAACAGTGCCGTACGACTTTTAGAAATGCGTGCATGGATTTGAAATGGAACAGTAGGATGGTGCACCACTCTCCAGCGATGGGAAGTCGAAGACGGGCCACGGTAATCCCGTTTTACCGTAAAAATCCACGTGTCGAAAAAACGAAGGGTAAAAACTTACGAGACCCGATTGAGATTCGGGTTCTCCTTTATGGGCATTAATCTATCGGTTGACGGCTGAAAGCTGTCAAAGACGTAGAACTCATCGAGGCCTTCGTTTTGACTGCTTATGGCTCCCGTAACTCTAAATGAGCCAGAAATTATATCCGTCCGAATAATCGATATCTACAGGGTGCAACATCCACGGTGCAAGGTGCAACATCCGTCCGAAATGGCGAAACAGTGCCGTACGACTTTTCGAAATGCGTGCATGGATTTGAAACGGAACAGTACCATGGTGCACCACTCTCTAGTGATGGTAAATCGAAGACCAGCCACGGAAATACCGTTTTGCCGTAAAAATCCACGTGTCGAAAAAACGAAGGGTAAAAAACTTACGAGACCCGATTGAGATTCGGGTTGTCCTTTTTGGGCATTAATCTATCCGTTGACGGATGAATGCTATCAAAGCCGTAGAACTCATCGAGGCCTTCGTTTTGACAGGCTATGGCTCCCGTAACTCTAAACGAGCCAGAAGTTATGGCCGTCCGAATAATCGATATCTACAGGGTGCAACATCCATGGTGCAAGGTGCAACATCCGTCCGAAATGGCGAAACAGTGCCGTACGAATTTTAGAAATGCGTGCATGGATTTGAAACGGAACAGTACCATGGTGCACCACTCTCCAGCGATGGGAAGTCGAAGACGGGCCACGGTAATCCCGTTTTACCGTAAAAATCCACTTGTCGAAAAAACGAAGGGTAAAAAACTTACGAGACCCGATTGAGATTAGGGTTGTCCTTTTTGGGCATTAATCTATCTGTTGACGGCTGAAAGCTGTCAAAGCCGTAGAACTCATCGAGGCCTTCGTTTTGACAGGTTATAGCTCCCATAACTCTAAACGAGCCAGAAGTTATAGCCGTCCGAATAATCGCTATCTACAGGGTGCAACATCCACGGTTTAAGGTGCAACATCTGTCCGAAATGGCGAAACAGTGCCGTACGACTTTTCGAAATGCGTGCATGGATTTGAAACGGAACAGTACCATGGTGCACCACTCTCCAGCGACGGTAAATCGAAGACCAGCCACGGTTATCCCGTTTTGCCGTAAAAATCAACGTGTCGAAAAAACGAAGGGTAAAAAACTTACGAGACCCGATTGAGATTCAGGTTGTCCTTTTTGGGCATTAATATATCCGTTGATGGCTGAAAGCTGTCGAAGCCGTAGAACTCCTCGAGGCCTTCGTTTTGATAGGTTATGGATTCCGTAACTCTAAACGAGCCAGAAGTTATTCCCTTCCGAATAATCGATATCTACAGGGTGCAACATCCACGGTGCAATGTGCAACATCCGTCCGAAATGGCGAAACAGTGCCGTATGACTTTTAGAAATGCGTGCATGGATTTGAAATGGAACAGTACCATGGTGCACCACTCTCCAGCGATGGGAGGTCGAAGACGGGCCACGGTAATCCCGTTTTACCGTTAAAATCCACGTGTCGAAAAAATGAAGGGTAAAAAACTTACGAGACCCGATTGAGATCGGGTTGTCCTTTTTGGGAATTAATCTATCCGTTGACGGATGAAAGCTGTCAAAGCCGTAGAACCCGTCAAGGCCTTCGTTTTGACAGGTTATGGCTCCTGTAACTCTAAACGAGCCAGAAGCTATGGCCGTCCGAATAATCGATATCATCCACAGTGCAAGGTGCAACATCCGTCCGAAATGGCGAAACAGTGCCGTACGACTTTTAGAAATGCGTGCATGGATTTGAAACAGAACAGTACCATGGTGCACCACTCTCCAGCGATGGGAAGTCGAAGATGGGCCGCGGTAATCCCGTTTTACCGTAAAAAACCACGTGTCGAAAAAACGAAGGGTAAAAAACTTACAAGACCCGATTGAGATTCGGGTTGTCATTTTTGGGCATTAATCTATCCATTGACGGCTGAAAGCTGTCAAAGCCGTAGAACTCTTCGAGGCCTTCGTTTTGATAGGTTATGGCTCCCGTAACTCTAAACGAGCCAGAAGTTATGGCCGTCCGAATAATCGATATCTACAGGGTGCAACATCCACGGTGCAAGGTGCAACATCCGTCCGAAATGGCGAAACAGTGTCGTACGACTTTTAGAAATGCGTGCATGGATTTGAAACGGAACAATACCATGTTGTACCACTCTCTAGCGATGGTAAATCGAAGACCAGCCACGGTAATCCCGTTTTGCCGTAAAAATCCACGTGTCGAAAAAACGATGGGTAAAAAACTTACGAGACCCGATTGAGATTCGGGTTGTCCTTTTTGGGCATTAATATATCCGTTAATGGCTGAAAGCTGTCAAAGCTGTAGAACTCATCGAGGCCTTCGTTTTGACAGGTTATGGCTCCCGTAACTCTAAACGAGCCAGAAGTTATGTCCGTCCGAATAATCGATATCTACAGGGTGCAACATCCACGGTGCAAGGTGCAACATCCGTCCGAAATGGCGAAACAGTGCCGTACGACTTTTAGAAATGCGTGCATGGATTTGAAACGGAACAGTACCATGGTGCACCACTCTCCAGCGATGGGAAGTCGAAGATGGGCCGCGGTAATCCCGTTTTACCGTAAAAAACCACGTGTCGAAAAAACGAAGGGTAAAAAACTTACAAGACCCGATTGAGATTCGGGTTGTCATTTTTGGGCATTAATCTATCCATTGACGGCTGAAAGCTGTCAAAGCCGTAGAACTCTTCGAGGCCTTCGTTTTGATAGGTTATGGCTCCCGTAACTCTAAACGAGCCAGAAGTTATGGCCGTCCGAATAATCGATATCTACAGGGTGCAACATCCACGGTGCAAGGTGCAACATCCGTCCGAAATGGCGAAACAGTGTCGTACGACTTTTAGAAATGCGTGCATGGATTTGAAACGGAACAATACCATGTTGTACCACTCTCTAGCGATGGTAAATCGAAGACCAGCCACGGTAATCCCGTTTTGCCGTAAAAATCCACGTGTCGAAAAAACGATGGGTAAAAAACTTACGAGACCCGATTGAGATTCGGGTTGTCCTTTTTGGGCATTAATATATCCGTTAATGGCTGAAAGCTGTCAAAGCTGTAGAACTCATCGAGGCCTTCGTTTTGACAGGTTATGGCTCCCGTAACTCTAAACGAGCCAGAAGTTATGTCCGTCCGAATAATCGATATCTACAGGGTGCAACATCCACGGTGCATGGTGCAACATCCGTCCGAAATGGCGAAACAGTGTCGTACGACTTTTAGAAATGCGTGCATTGTTGGGCGGATTCTCGCCCAGAAGGCCACGAGACCGTGAAGCGTCATGTCCCATGCACGTTTGAAACCAACAGGCACAGTAGGCGTCATCTCCTTGCACTCAAGTGCTCATGTCCATTCGGTACCTCCTTGTACCATGGTCCATTCGGCATTCATGAACCCAAGTTCATTCGGCGTCCATGCCCTCAACTTCATTCGGCTCTCTCTCCTCTCATGTCCATTCGGCACCAGCTCAACACCGGACCACACAATGCCGGTCCAATACTCCACGTCTCCACCGGACCACACAATGCCGGTCCAAGCTACCACTCCCACTCCACTACCGGATCAACCCCCCTACCGAGCCAACCTCATTCGGTCCCCCACTCCATTCGGCAAGGCACAACCACCATTCCATTCGGCATGAACCATGGCCGAACCAACTCCACTGCCACTCCAACACTACCACCGAATCAAGGCTTCAGCAATCCACTTCACACACCACCATCACCAGTCCAAGCTCTACCGAATGAAGCCTCGCCGAACCAGAAGTGCCAGGCCAAATTGCTTCAGCCCGGGCCCACCAGCAGTTATATACTTCCAAGACCCCTGCCCCCTACCTCATTCTATAAATAGAGGGGCAGGGGTACAACAATGGCAGACAAGTTTGAGAGCTCAAGCAAGGAAGGAACTTTCAAACTACTTTCATACACTTGTACACAACGCATTGTACTTGTAACCTGAAAGAAAGAAGATAATAACATATAAAGTGGACGTAGGCACATTCTGGCCGAACCACTATAAATCTGTGTGTCTTTTACATTTCAGCCCCTACTTTTCTCATATTTACATACTCATCTAAAATCATTGGAAATTACATATAATCAACTAAATAATACGACTTGGAGGTGTTTGTCCATTTTTTGTGCAAACATTTTTGGTGCTTTCACTGAGAGCTGAACTCAAGCTTCATCCTCTCCCATTCAACCTTCTTCCTAACAACATCGCCCGTTGCTTAGAAATCATGCCTTCCAAACAGAGAAGGGACGCTAACAAAGGAAAGAACATCGCAACTAGCAGCCTTCCAGATCCAGCAATCGCAGATCAGCCCACTTCAACAGCAGTACCGGATGAGAATCAAGAGAATACAACTGGTCCTGCAACGGAACAACCAATCACTAGGGCAGATCTGGACAGAGTTGTGGCTGAAGTAACTAACCGCTTCACATCCCAACAAGAAGCTTTGGTGGACCAACTCATGTCACGTTTAAGGGATGCTGAAGAGTCCAACCGCAACACTGAATCATGGGGCGAATCCCAATCTGGAGGATCTCGGAGGCAACAAAGGTCTTCACTCTTCGAACAAGCTATCAACAGGAAAAACGATGATAGGGGCCGCGCCCGGACTCAGCCCGAATTCCGACTCGAGGAAGCCCTTGGAACCGAACCTAGCGGGGGAGGCACCAGGCGAGGGTCGGATGTAGCTGAGCCAGTCATGCCACCTAATCATAGAAACCCCGCTGAACGGAGCCGAGCTAGAACCCAGCCCGAAGTTGACCCCATGGATGTGCTCGAAACAGAACCCCACAGGGGAAGATCAAGGCAGGGGGCAACTGTAGCTGGTCCTAGCGTGCATCCAAGCAGCCAAAGACAACCACTGGATAATGCTAGAGGTGATAGACTGTACCATCCCTACAGGTCATCTGGGCGAGATAGATCCCGCAGGGAAGAACCGAGCTCATTTTTGTCCGCTCCAAGTTCTGACGAGCGGATGGCACGATTATTCAGAGAATGTGTCCGACGGGAGCAAAGGGACCGGGGAATAGGCGCTAGGGTCACCAGTCCCTTTACCCGAAATATCGAAACTGCCATCACTCCCCGGGAATGGAAAATGCCAACCATGGAACCTTACAAAGGAACTTCCGACCCCATCGTACACCTGCAGAGATACACCCAGCATATGCTCATGAGTGGAGCAACAGAAGGAGTATTATGTAAATGCTTTCCGCTATTCCTATCAGATCTAGCTACCTCCTGGTTCTGCCATCTACCCCAAGGATCCATCAACTCATGGGAGATGTTAAAAGAAAGGTTTATTAGCCAGTTCCGCATCCATGTGGAACAACCCAGGGATGCTTATTCTCTATCCAATGTCAAACAGAAAACCGGAGAGACGCTACAACAATATCTAACACGGTTCAACGCCGCAGCGGCAGCAGTTCAAGATGCCGATGAAAAACTCACTCTAATGGCCCTCTGTAGTGGTGTGCATCCAGACACCAAGTTTGCCAGAAGATTAACTAAGGAAAAACCAGTTACCTTGCCTGATTTCTTCCATGAAGCTGGAAAGTATATGAGACTTGAAGACGCTGCTACGGAGAGGCAGCCAGGGCAACAAGGCAAGATAATTCAGGACAAGGTTCCCACTGCAGCTAAGGACGCTCGAAGAAATGAATCTAGAGACAATGCTGGGGGCAGAAAGGGTGAGAAGCGCCAATATCGACCAGGGCCAAGATTTGACTCCTACACTCCTTTGAATGAAACAATCGAAAACATCTACCTAGCCACTCAGGGCGAACTCGGATACAAGCGCCCCCCGCACAAGAAAGAATCAGATAACGCACTCAAGTCCGGAAAGTTCTGTCGCTTCCACGAATCCCACGGACATGACACCAATGAATGCCACCATCTTCGGGACTTGATCGAAGAACACATTAGAAGAAGAAGACTGGAACGTTATGTGAAAAGTCAGAACAGGACTCCAACTCCTGCCAATGAGAACTCAAAGCAACCCCTCCCAGAAGTAGGCGGAGGGAGTCACAACAATCACAACACCAGTGGCTCTAGTCAAGAGAAGATAGTAGTCCTTACCGTCTCAGGAGGACCGCACATTGCCGACAGAAGTTGGGCAGAGATGGAAAGGTACGGCAAGTCGCTTAGAAATGCCGAAGGATATGTTAACTCCATTACGGAGGAACGCCACCCGAAACGAAAAGAAAACGACGACATCATATTCAGTAGGCGTGATTTGGAAGGAAGACAGTACCCACATATGGATCCTATGGTCATCTCTGCCTGGTTCGGTCCAGCTAAAGTTTTTCGGATTCTAATAGACACAGGAAGCTCCGTTAATATCCTGTTCAAACATGCTTTCGACAAAATGAAGTTATCAATGAAGGATGTATCCCCCTGTGACAAACCACTGCACGGTTTCACTGGAGATGCAAAAATGCCCCTCGGGCAACTTGACCTCTTCGTCGAAATAGGAAGTCATCCCCGCTCCGTGGTGCGAAAACAAACGTTCGTGCTAATAGAGAACCACTCGGCTTACAACGCCTTCTTGGGGAGACCAGCCTTGTCTGACTTCCAAATTGTCCTAGCCCCCTGGTGCCTGAAGATGAAATTCCCGACAGACAACGGAATAGGAGAAGTAGAAGGAGATCAAGACGCTGCCCGAGACTGCTATGTAACTGAGCTTCGCAACAACCGCAGAAAGAATAAAGGAAAAGATGCAGAGACTACTCTCTGCATGAAAAGCTTGGAGGCATAGCAACTAAAGAAAGCCCCTCCTCTTCGATACACAAGCGATCCCTTCAATGAACTAGACCCCCGGGATAAAGAGGAGGAGGCTACCGCCGAGCCTGCAGAGGCTATGGAATTCGTATCTGTAGATAAGCACGATTCAAGTAAACTATTAAAAATCGGATCTCAGCTGAAAACGGAATTAAAGGGTCAACTCATTGACTTTCTCCGCCACAACTTAGATGTATTTGCGTGGACCCACGCCGATATGACAGGAATCTCTCCAGACGTAGCGTGCCACATGTTGAACATCGATCCCACCAAGGTACCAGTAAAGCAGAAAAAGAGGAGCATGGGGGCAGAGCGATCAGCAGCCCTTGATGAGGAAGTAAAAAATCTACTTGCTAATGACTTCATACGGGAAGCCATCTACCCAGAATGGATCGCTAACCCAGTGCTAGTAAAAAAGGCCAATGGAAAGTGGCGAACATGTATTGACTTCTCCAATCTGAATGACGCTTGCCCGAAAGACTGCTTCCCACTTCCCCGAATTGACCAACTCGTGGACAGCACAGCTGGGCACGAACTCCTATCTTTTATGGATGCATACTCCGGATATAACCAGATCCCCATGCACGCTCCCGATCAGGACCACACTAGCTTCATCACCGACCGCGGATTATATTGTTACAAAGTCATGCCTTTTGGACTCAAAAATGCTGGAGCTACCTATCAACGCCTCGTCAACAAAATGTTCGCAGAACTGATAGGACGTACTATGGAAGTATATGTGGATGACATGTTGGTGAAGTCCAGGAAAGCCAACGACCATGTAAGCCATCTGGACGATATGTTTCGGGTACTTCGCCGATATGGAATGAAGCTGAATCCTCTAAAATGCTCCTTCGGAGTATCATCGGGAAAATTCTTAGGATTCATCGTCCACGCCAGAGGAATCGAAGCAAACCCTGAACAAATCCGAGCTTTAAAAGAAATAAGGATACCTTCCACTCGGAAAGAAATGCAGAGCCTAAACGGAAAGGTGGCCGCCCTAAGCAGATTCATTTCCAAGGCAACTGACAAGTGTGTCCCTTTCTTCGAAGCACTCAAGAAAGACAAAGGGAGGTTCGAGTGGACCGACGAATGCTTAAAAGCCTTCCTCAACCTAATCGAACACCTTCAGAGACCACCAGTACTCTCAACTCCAAATGAAGGTGAAGTGTTATACCTATACCTCGCTGTATCATCTCATGCTCTAAGCGCCGCCTTGGTAAGAGAAGAAGACCGCACACAACGTCCGGTTTACTTTGTAAGCAAGAGATTTACGGGGGCAGAAGCCAGATATCCTAAACTTGAGAAGTTAGCATATTGTTTATTGATCGCGTCACGGAAACTGCGACACTACTTCCAGTCTCACTCCATCAGGGTTCTAACCGATCAACCACTAAGACAAGTGCTCCATCGTCCTGACACTTCTGGGCGACTCCTCAAATGGTGCATCGAACTAAGTCAGTATGATATCACCTACCATCCCCGCACCGCTATCAAAGGACAAGCCATGGCTGATTTCATTGCCGAATTCACTACCAACGAAGGCAAGGAACAATCCGAAGTAGCAAAAAACATCAAGTGGAACCTCTTTGTAGACGGAGCATCGAACGAACAAGGCTCGGGGGCAGGTATTGTGATCGTCACCCCCAGGGGAAGAAAGTTGTACTATGCATTAAGATTGGAGTTCACGGCCACTAACAACGATGCTGAATATGAAGCAGTAATAGCGGGATTGGAACTGGCCCTAGAAATTGGGATCAATTCCTTATGTATTCATAGTGATTCTCAGCTTATCGTAAACCAGGTACTAGGAGAATTCCAGACTCGAGGAGAACGGCTCACAGCATACCTAAAGAAAACCAGACTGCTGCTCGATCGATTGGACCATTATCTAATCAAACACATTCCTCGAGAAGAAAACCAAGAGGCAGATGAGCTTGCAAAGCAAGCTAGTATGAAGGACAGCACCATTCCCGGAGCACTAGTAATCTCAAGGCAGCTAGCCCCGAGTTTCGAACAAGCGAATCTGATAACTGCAATCGAAGAAGGAACCTGGATGACTCCTATCCGGAAATATTTGCAAGATGGCATACTACCCGACAGGCGTGACGAAGCCAAGAAGATCTTGAGGAAAGTTCCCCACTACACAATGCAAGAAGGCATCCTCTACCGGCGTGGTTTCTCTAGCCCCCTATTAAGATGCGTCGCCGGAAGGGAAGCCAAGGAGATATTAACAAACATCCATCAGGGAGGATGCGGAGATCACACTGGAGGACAGACTTTGGCAAGAAAGATACTCCGATATGGATATTACTGGCCCACACTAAACAAAGATGCCCTAGACTTCGTTAAGAAATGCGACAGATGTCAGAAGTTCGCCAAGATCCCTCGACTACCCACAAACGAAATTACTCCAATGACCAGCCCTTGGCCCTTTGCCGTATGGGGAATTGACTTAATTGGCGAACTGCCAACGGGCCGAGGCGGAGCCAAATATGCTATAGTGGCAGTCGATTATTTCACCAAATGGGTGGAAGCGGAACCTTTAACTAAAATATCTTCAGCAAAAGTTATCAACTTCTTGATCAAAAACATTCTGTGCAGGTATGGAGTCCCCCTCAAAATCGTATCAGACAACGGACTCCAATTTGACAGCAAAGAATTTGCCGACTGGTGCCAAGAGCATGGAATTCATAAAAGCTTCTCATCAGTAGCTTACCCTCAGGCAAACGGACAAGTTGAAGCTGTCAACAAAATTCTCAAAACCCTAATCAAGAAGAAACTTGAAAAGTCAAAAGGCGCTTGGGTGGACGAACTTCCTACGGCACTATGGGCATACCGCACATCTTTCAGAACATCAACGGGACATACTCCTTTCTCTTTGGCATATGGATCGGAGGCAATGCTCCCAGTTGAGACTATTGTGCCTTCCCACCGTAGGATCCACTACAACCCAGAAGAAAACGAAGAACTCCTCCTCATGTCTTTGGATCTGATTGAGGAAAGGAGAAATGATGCAGCACTCAAAGCAGCAGCTCACAAACAAAAAGTGGCAGCACCATACAATTCCAAAATCAAGCATCGCAGCTTACAAGAGGGAGATCTTATCCTCATGCGGATCCTCCCGCAACACCGAATCATGGACCGAGTCCCAATCTGGAGGATCTGTGAGACAACAATGACCTTTCTTCTTCGAAGAGGTTAATAAAGAAATGGTCATGGTAGGAGCCGAGCCCGGACTCAGCCCGAATTCCGACCTGAGGAAACACTTGGAACCAAACCCAACGGGGGAGGTGCCAGGCAGGGGTCGGATATAGCTGAGCCTGTCATGCTACCTAACCATGAAAGCACCAGTAGACGGACCATATGAAATTCATCAAGATCTTCACAACAACGGAGCTTATATTTTGTCAACAGTGGACGGAGTGGTGTTCCAGAGGGCTTGGAACATCCGACACCTCCGTCGATACTTTGCTTAACACGTACCGCCCATATGAAGCGTATTAACACGGTGGACGTAGGCATTATCGTGCCGAACCACTTTAAAAATCTTATCTCTTGTTACCTTGTGCCTTCATATCTTGGCTGCTTGTTAAGCTTTATCCCTTTCTGTTGAACAAAATCCTATGGCATCTCCACTCAAGATGCACCGCGGCCTCATCTGGACTAGGCCTAACAGGTACGCTACGATTCTATGCACTCGCCAATGAGACACTTTTGCTCCAGCATCCCTCTGCTGCGGGTTAACTCATTGTGCGCCTGCCCTCAAAGCCAACTGTAATGAGCCGATTATAAGTCATCATAAAGGCCGACTATAGCCGATGGCAGCTCATTACGGCGTTCGGCTCGTCGGTAACTGTGAACCTACTTTAAGCCCCAACATAAGGTGTGGCCAGCCAGGGGTAGTTCACGGCCAACGGCACCCACGCTAGCCGGCCACGGTAAATCGAATAATACCCACGATTACGGACCATAATGGTTCGGGTAGTTACCGTGCGCGATCTCGGCTCCGATGTGTCTTAAGTGCGGCTGTGGTAAAAAAGAAAACTCCCCGCGGAGGCGTAAGATGGGTGACAAATGTCTCCAAGACCCACAGCTAGGGAAAGTGACTACAAAACCCGTTTGCCACGAACTTAAGCACATCGACGGCCTTCCGTGACTGGAAGTTTTACTTTTACTATATTTCCACTTCATTTAAATATTTTTCTCCTATCCTGTATAACAAACTCTAAAGTACAGGAAACCAAATAGGAAGCATTCACTCATGAGGCTCTAAGCCTGCATGCTGGGTAGCAGGGCGCTCTGCTATACCCGTGAACAGTTACACAAGACACTCAAAGCTACCGCCTGCGAATAAAACATAAAGGGCGGTACTCTCTTCTCTTGTACATAAATGCGTAACTATAACTTATTCATACACTGACATTGCAAAACGTGAAATTATATTTCAAGCAAAAACTCAACATCAAACACAAGTGGAATCACAGGCATATACATAATTATACTTCTCACACAGCACATAAAGATAGCAACAACATTTAAACATGACAAAATCAGCTTATATTATAAGATCACACGAAGTTATTCTTTGCAAATAATTTTATTACAGTTGCATATCAAAGACTAACATGAACAGTGATAAAAAAGAAACAAAAAGATGGCAGATGCATCCACACTCCATCACCAACTCCCCCAGCCTACTTAGCCGCAGGATCGGAGCCCCCAGCATGTGGATCTGAAGTCCCACCTGTCCAGATCAGAAGAGGAATTCATTAAACGAACGATCAAGTTATGAAAACACGAAAAGAAAAGAAAGGGAAAAGAATAACTCACCAGCATCCGCCGCTTGATCCTCATCATCCAACTGCACGCCCGCTTCCTCTGCAGCGAGTAGCCGCATCCCCTCCTTCACCGCCGCTTGCTCCTCCTTTGAGAACTGAGCAGTAACCGCACTCAAGTTGAAAGCCTCTCCGCCTTCCTTACCCGCATTCACCCTGGCCTCCTCTAAAGCCTGGAGATACACCTTGGCCATGACCCGAGGGTAATCGTCCATCCAAGACAAGCCGCCCTCCTTCCAAGTGTGGAAGTACATATCCTGCAACATCTCATCCATCATCCCCTCGTTTTCCTCAAACTCCCTCACCCGGGCCTCGGAAGCTTGCAACTTGGTGATGGCGACGTCCCTCTCTGATTGGTATCTCAAGCAGTCAGCCTGGAACTTCCTCCTCATTTCCTCCTCCTTCAACTTGAGGGACCTCCTCATCTCCTCCATCTCCTCCTTCAACTCGGCCTGGGCCATCTCCGCAACCTCGAGCCTCCCGGACAACTCCTCTACCCGCTCGAGATCCGCATTTCGAACCTCATCCACCGTTGTAATAGCCATGTTAATCCGCTCCCTGCAGGTGACCTCCATTTTCCGTAACTCCGCCCTACTTGCCTTCTCCATGGTCTCTTTCAGACGCTGGGAAGCTTCCTCATGCTGGGAGATCTGGATGGCTTGGTCGGCAAGCTGCTTGGCTTGATCGGCAACCTTTAGCCTTAACCGAATGTTAGCACTCCCAATCTCCTCCCCGGCCTTGACCAATCGAGCATGATGCTCCATTAACTTCTTAGTCTCTTCGGCCACCCGATCAATATTAGCCTTGGCCTCGTCCCCCATAGTAACTACTCGGGTAGTAAGCAGATCAAGATCTAGGGACTTGGCCTCATCCAGCACTCTTACCATGGGGTTGCGGGGAAGTAGGTGCTCGCCCGTGGTCTCATCGAATGAAATGTCCCGAAAACTTGGGTCTAAATCAGGATGGCCGGCAAAAGGGTCACGAGGCACGGGGCGAGGCACATCGGGACGCCTTATATGAATGACAGTAGAACTCTTGGAAGGAGGAGGAGGGGGGCAGGGCTCCGTGCTCTCCTCCGTAGTATCACGAGGAGGCTGAGCAGGGGGAGACAGAGTAGGAAGCTGCGAAGCAGAAGAAGACTCAAATAAGGAACGGCTCCGCTTCCTTTTCTGAATGCCCTCTTCGATGACCCCAAGAAGAGGGCGGTACTTGACTACGTCCCCAGTGCGATCAGTAGAAGGTTTCGCGGAAGCTCTCCTCGACTTAAATTGTTCAAGGCGGTGTCGAACATCCGACGTTTTACCCGCCTGGCCTGCCCCTGGAATAAAGAACAAGTGTTACGAACATACAATAATCCGCGATTCAAAAAATGTGCTAAGTTAAAAAGAAAGAAAAGTGAGGAGACACATCTGTTATACAAACCCGGCGGAGGAGTGGGATACTGCAATAAGTCCTGGATCTCATTCCAGGACGGAAGTGAACCGAAAAAAAAAATTTCTAAGTCCCTATCGAAAATGGAATCGGCAGAAGACAAAAGTTCACCTTGCATCGCCGGGGTCACCCTAGCTGAGGAACCCTTAGAGGATGGGTCAGTGCTAACCACAGCTTTGCCGGTTTCCTCTGCCTTCTCCGTCTCCTTCTCTGTTTCCGACTCCCCCTCTGACTCCCCGAAGGCCCGACGGAGAGCCTCATCCAGTTCGAGGTCCTGCTCAGAGGTTAGAGCAGCAACACCGCTACCACCCTGACCATCGCCATCTCCTCCACCCTCCGACCCTTCTCCAACTTCACCTCCTTCCTCCTCTTCTACACCTTCCTCCTCCGGGACATCCGGGCAAGTACTTGGAGAAGGGCCATCGGACTCCTTGAGCTTCTTGCCTCCTACGACTGGACGTTGTGCAAAGGGCTTCCTCTTGCCACCCTTCGCTGTCACCCCACCTTTAGGCTGGGCAGCCTTCTCTTCTGCCGTGTCCCTCTGTTTGACTACGGACTGATGTGGGAGGATCAAATTATACGACAAGAGCCTAGCATTCCTAATCAGATAAGCAGCCGATCTGTCTCTCCCGGAAATAGCTTCAATTTCTGCTGCCATCCGAACCAAGCAATCATCTTCCACAACCGCAAAACCACCTGTCGCTAGCAAGAAATAAAAGCGCATAAGAGAGTGAATTACAGCCAAGACAGGAATTATGAGTAGAGTTTTTACTTACATCCGGAGGTAAATCGGCGAATAGAGACGGAGTCATCCCTGACAAAGAACCATTCCTTCTTGAACATGCTATACTTCGAGTATAAATCCAAAACAGGCTTGAAGGAAACGGCTGACTCCAAGCTAATATATGGGGACCCCTTCCTGTACCCCCTCAGATTGTACAGATATCGTATTTCCCGGTTGGAGGGGGCGCGCCCATATCTCTTCTGGAAGATAGCATATAAGCATACCAGAATGGCATAAGAGTTGGGCTGAAGCTGGAATGGAGCCACCTTCAGATAAGTGACGAAGCTTAGTATCCAGGCGTTGATTGGAGGAATAGCCCCGCACATGCAATGGTACCGGCTATAAGCGAAGTACCCCTCAGGGGGATCATATGGCATGACCCCTTCCCCCGGTAACAACATAAGAGCCCTGTCTATCCCAAAGGAACGGGATATAACGTCAAGTTGCTCCTCCTTTAAGGAGCTTGGGAAGCAGTCAGGGGGAGAGTTCAAAAGTTCCTGTGGACCACATCCGTCCACTAGAGACTTCGGAATAGGTCGGTGTTGCCCGGATCCTGATTGGACTGGGGGCGAGGAAGAAGAAGGCTCTCCTGTGCCTCTAGACTTCTTTCTGTCTGATCGTGTTTCCGCTTTGCGAGACATTTTCTGCAGCACAAGAAAAACCTAATATTAGAACAAGGAAAATAGAAAAGTAAACAAACAAGTGCGTGCAAGTGTGGAATTTCATTCGCAAGCTGAAGTCTTCCAGATCACAAGTTCATTCGGTTTCCATGTTCATTCGGCTTCCAAGTTCATTCGGTTTCCAAGTTCATTCGGTTTCCATGTTCATTCGGCTTCCAAGTTCATTCGGTTTCCAAGTTCATTCGGTTTCCAAGTTCATTCGGTTTCAACCCCATTCGGTTTTCATCTCATTCGGCTCCAAGGCAGTAGTCCCATTCGGTGAAGCAAGGACATACGTGTGTATTCGGTAATAAGTATATACCTGGTTCGGTATAAGGTTGGTTCGGCAAACACTTGATTCGGCAATGGAGTGATTCGGCTCTACTCGTTCGGTAAAGAAAAACAAGGGGGGTACGGCCTCTATATATAGGCAAACTCACAACCACCGAACCAGATGTCTCGCCCAACCGGACCAATGATACCGGACCACCAAAAGCCGGATGAGAATAGCCGGACCAACCAAGAACCGAATGGAACCCTCTATCTACCGTCCAAGACCAGGAACTGGGGGCACGCAGGGCGCTTCACTCAGATAAGTGCCGAACTCTAAGAGCTTACTAATAAAATAAAAAATATGGTAACAATGGATAAGTCGTGAATCTCTCACTAACATGGATTAATCATTTACACGTGCACGCGACCACGAACGGTCCATAGGCACGCTCTGAATGGCTATTAACCCTATCGTCATGAGAATTTACACTTTGACATCCCCTTTTTAAGCTCATCAGTCAAATGGATATTTGATAATTATGAAATGGCTAAGCTACTTACACATGTACGGGGTCGAGAACAACCCCTAGGCATGCTCTGAGCTAGCGATAAACCACCTTGACAAACGATCCAGGGAACCACTCTAACGTGAACCTGGCATCGATAACCCCCTCGGGGTACACTAACTCGCCTCGAACGGCGCAATTCACTTGATCACAAATATTTCGACCCCGAACGGTCGTTATTTGAATTCACACTAAAACTATGAATTCCTTTGCAGGACATCCGAAGGATATGGACACCCAGCTTATGTCGTTTTACAAATCACGCCCACTACAAGGAAACAAAGCGCGACACGTGCAAGCACGTGCCCCACTTTGGGGGGCAAATGTTGGGCGGATTCTCGCCCAGAAGGCCACGAGACCGTGAAGCGTCATGTCCCATGCACGTTTGAAACCAACAGGCACAGTAGGCGTCATCTCCTTGCACTCAAGTGCTCATGTCCATTCGGTACCTCCTTGTACCATGGTCCATTCGGCATTCATGAACCCAAGTTCATTCGGCGTCCATGCCCTCAACTTCATTCGGCTCTCTCTCCTCTCATGTCCATTCGGCACCAGCTCAACACCGGACCACACAATGCCGGTCCAATACTCCACGTCTCCACCGGACCACACAATGCCGGTCCAAGCTACCACTCCCACTCCACTACCGGATCAACCCCCCTACCGAGCCAACCTCATTCGGTCCCCCACTCCATTCGGCAAGGCACAACCACCATTCCATTCGGCATGAACCATGGCCGAACCAACTCCACTGCCACTCCAACACTACCACCGAATCAAGGCTTCAGCAATCCACTTCACACACCACCATCACCAGTCCAAGCTCTACCGAATGAAGCCTCGCCGAACCAGAAGTGCCAGGCCAAATTGCTTCAGCCCGGGCCCACCAGCAGTTATATACTTCCAAGACCCCTGCCCCCTACCTCATTCTATAAATAGAGGGGCAGGGGTACAACAATGGCAGACAAGTTTGAGAGCTCAAGCAAGGAAGGAACTTTCAAACTACTTTCATACACTTGTACACAACGCATTGTACTTGTAACCTGAAAGAAAGAAGATAATAACATATAAAGTGGACGTAGGCACATTCTGGCCGAACCACTATAAATCTGTGTGTCTTTTACATTTCAGCCCCTACTTTTCTCATATTTACATACTCATCTAAAATCATTGGAAATTACATATAATCAACTAAATAATACGACTTGGAGGTGTTTGTCCATTTTTTGTGCAAACATGCATGGATTTGAAACGGAACAATACCATGTTGTACCACTCTCTAGCGATGGTAAATCGAAGACCAGCCACGGTAATCCCGTTTTGCCGTAAAAATCCACGTGTCGAAAAAACGATGGGTAAAAAACTTACGAGACCCGATTGAGATTCGGGTTGTCCTTTTTGGGCATTAATATATCCGTTAATGGCTGAAAGCTGTCAAAGCTGTAGAACTCATCGAGGCCTTCGTTTTGACAGGTTATGGCTCCCGTAACTCTAAACGAGCCAGAAGTTATGTCCGTCCGAATAATCGATATCTACAGGGTGCAACATCCACGGTGCAAGGTGCAACATCCGTCCGAAATGGCGAAACAGTGCCGTATGACTTTTAGAAATGCGTGCATGGATTTGAAATGGAAAAGCACCATGGTACACCACTCTCCAGCGATGGGAAGTCGAAGACAGGCCACGGTAATCCCGTTTTGCCGTAAAAATCCACGTGTCGAAAAAACGAAGGGTAAAAAACTTACGAGATCCGATTGAGATTCGGGTTGTCCTTTTTGGGTATTAATCTATCCGTTGATGGCTGAAAGAAGTCAAAGCCGTAGAACTCATCGAGGCGTTCATTTTGAAAGGTTATGGCTCCCGTAACTCTAAACGAGCCAGAAGTTATGGCCGTCTGAATAATCGATATCTACAGGGTGCAACATCCACGGTGCAAGGTGCAACATCCGTCCGAAATGGCGAAACAGTGTCGTACAACTTTTTGAAATGCGTGCATGGATTTGAAACCGAACAGTACCATGTTGCACCACTCTCCGGCGATGGTAAATCGAAGACCAGCCACGGTAATCCCGTTTTGCCGTAAAGATCCACGTGTCGAAAAAACGAAGGGAAAAAACTTACGTGACCCGATTGAGATTCGGGTTGTCCTTTTTGGGCATTAATATATCCGTTGATGGCTGAAAGCTGTCAAAGCTGTAGAACTCATCGAGGCCTTTGTTTTGACAGGTTATGGCTCCCGTAACTCTAAACGAGCCAAAAGTTATGTCCGTCCGAATAATCGATATCTACAGGGTGCAACATCCACGGTGCAAGGTGCAACATCCGTCCGAAATGGCGAAACACTGCCGTACGACTTTTAGAAATACGTGCACGGACTTGAAATGGAACAGTACCATGGTGCACCACTCTCTAGCGATGGAAAGTCGAAGACGGGCCACGGTAATCCCGTTTTGCCGTAAAAATCCACGTGTCGAAAAAACTAAGCGTAAAAAACTTACGAGGCCCGATTGAGATTCGGGTTGTCCTTTTTGGGTATTAATATATCCGTTGATGGTTGAAAGATGTCAAAGCCATAAAACTCATCGAGGCCTTCGTTTTGACAGGTTATGGCTCCCGTAGCTCTAAACGAGCCAGAAGTTATGTCCGTCCGAATAATCGATATCTACAGGGTGCATCATCAACGGTGCAAGGTGCAACATCCGTCCGAAATGGCGAAACAGTCCCGTATGACTTTTAGAAATGCGTGCATGGATTTGAAATGGAACAGTACCATGGTGCACCAATCTCCAGCAATGGGAAGTCGAAGACGGGCCACGGTAATCCCATTTTACGGTAAAAATCCATGTGTCGAAAAAACGAAGGGTAAAAACTTACGAGACCCGATTGAGATTCGGGTTGTCCTTTTAGGGCATTAATCTATCGGTTGACGGCTGAAAGCTTTCAAAGCCATAGAACTCATCGAGGCCTTCGTTTTGACAGCTTATGGCTCCCGTAACTCTAAATGAGCCAGAAATTATAGCCGTCCGAATAATCGATATCTACAGGGTGCAACATCCACGGTGCAAGGTGCAACATCCGTCCGAAATGGCGAAACAGTGCCGTACGACTTTTCGAAATGCGTGCATGGATTTGAAACGGAACAGTACCATGGTTCACCACTCTCTAGTGATGGTAAATCGAAGACCTGCCACGGTAATACCGTTTTGCCGTAAAAATCCACGTGTCGAAAAAACGAAGGGTAAAAAAATTACGAGACCCGATTGAGATTCGGGTTGTCCTTTTTGGGCATTAATATATCCGTTGATGGCTGAAAGCTGTCAAAGCCGTAGAACTCCACGAGGCCTTCGTTTTGACAGGTTATGACTCCCGTAAATCTAAACGAGGCAGAAGTTATGCCCGTCCGAATAATCGATATCTACAGGGTGCAACATCTACGGTGCAAGGTGCAACATCCGTCCAAAATGGCGAAACTATGCCGTACGAGCTTTAGAAATGCGTGCACGGTTTTGAAAACGAACAGTACCATGGTGCACCACTCTCTAGCGATGGGAAGTCGAAGACGGGCCACGGTAATCCCGTTTTGCCGTAAAAATCCACGTGTCGAAAAAACGAAGGGTAAAAAACTTACGAGACCCGATTGAAATTCGGGTTGTCCTTTTTGGGCATTAATCTATCCGTTGACGGCTGAAAGCTGTCAAAGCCGTAGAACTCATCGAGGCCTTCATTTTGACAGGTTATGGCTCCCGTAGCTCTAAACGAGCCAGAATTTATGTCCGTTCGAATAATCGATATCTACAGGGTGCATCACCAACGGTGCAAGGTGCAACTTCCGTCCGAAATGGCGAAACAGTGCCGTACGACTTTTAGAAATGCGTGCATGGATTTGAAATGGAATAGTACCATGGTGCACCACTCTCCAGCGATGGGAAGTCGAAGACGGGCCACGGTAATCCCGTTTTACCGTAAAAATCCACGTGTCGAAAAAACGAAGGGTAAAAACTTACGAGACCCGATTGAGATTTGGGTTGTCCTTTATGGGCATTAATCTATCGGTTGACGGCTGAAAGCTGTCAAAGTTGTAGAACTCGTCGAGACCTTCGTTTCGACTGCTTATGGCTCCCGTAACTCTAAATGAGCCAGAAATTATAGCCGTCCGAATAATCGATATCTACAGGGTGCAACATCCACGGTGCAAGGTGCAACGTCCGTCCGAAATGGGGAAACAGTGCCGTATGACTTTTAGAAATGCGTGCATGGATTTGAAATGGAACAGTACCATGGTGCACCACTCTCCAGCGATGGTAAATTTAAGACCAGCCACGGTAATACCGTTTTGCCTTAAAAATCCACGTGCCGAAATAACGAAGGGTAAAAAAACTTACGAGACCCGATTGAGATTCGGGTTGTCCTTTTTGGGCATTAATATATCCATTGATGGCTGAAATCTGTCAAAGCCGTAGAACTCCACGAGGCCTTCGTTTTGACAGGTTATGACTCCCGTAAATCTAAATGAGGCAGAAGTTATGCCCGTCCGAATAATCGATATCTACAGGGTGCAACATCCACGGTGCAAGGTGCAACATCCGTCCGAAATGGCGAAACAGTGCCGTATGACTTTTAGAAATGTGTGCATGGATTTGAAACGGAACAGTACCATGGTGCACCACTCTCCAGCGACGGTAAATCGAAGACCAGCCACGGTAATCTCGTTTTGCCGTACAAATCCACGTGTCGAAAAAACGAAGGGTAAAAAATTTACGAGACCCGATTGAGATTCGGGTTGTCCTTTTTGGGCATTAATCTATCCGTTGACGGCTGAAAGCTGTCAAAGCCGTAAAACTCATCGAGGCCTTCGTTTTGACAGGTTATGGCTCCCGTAACTCTTAACGAGCCAGAAGTTATGGCCGTCCGAATAATCGATATCTACAGGGTGCAACATCCACGGTGCAAGGTGCAACATCCGTCCGACATGGCGAAACAGTGCCGTACGACTTTTAGAAATGCGTGCATGGATTTGAAATGGAACAATACCATGGTGCACCACTCTCCAGCGATGGTAAATCGAAGACCAACCACCGTAATCCCGTTTTGCCGTAAAAATCCACGTGTCGAAAAACGAAGGGTAAAAAACTTAGGAGACTCGATTGAGATTCGGGTTGTCCATTTTGGGCATTAATCTATCCGTTAACGGCTGAAAGCCGTCAAAGCCGTAGAACTCATCGAAGCCTTCGTTTTGACAGGCTATGGCTCCCGTAACTCTAAACGAGCCAGAAGTTATGGCCGTCCGAATAATCGATATCTAAAGGGTGCAACATCCATGGTGCAAGGTGCAACATCCGTCCGAAATGGCGAAACAGTGTCGTACGACATTTAGAAATGCGTGCATGGATTTGAAACGGAACAGTACCATGGTGCACCACTCTTCAGCGATGGAAAGTCGAAGACGGGCCACGGTAATCCCATTTTACCGTAAAAATCCACGTGTCGAAAAAAGAAGGGTAAAAAACTTACGATACCCGATTGAGATTCAGGTTGTCCTTTTTGGGCATTAATCTATCCGTTGACGGCTGAAAGCTGTCAAAACCATAGAACTCATCGAGGCCTTCGTTTTGACAGGTTATGGCTCCCGTAACTCTAAATGAGCCAGAAGTTATGGCCGTCCGAATAATCGATATCTACAGGGTGCAACATCCACGGTGCAAGGTGCAACATCCGTCCGAAATGGCGAAACAGTGCCGTACGACCTTTAGAAATGCGTGCATGGATTTGACACGGAACAGTACCATGGTGCACCACTCTCCAGCGATGGTAAATCGAAGACCAGCCACCGTAATCCCGTTTTACCATAAAAATCCACGTGTCGAAAAAACGAAGGGTAAAAAACTTACGAGACCCGATTGAGATTCGGGCTGTCCTTTTTGGGCGTTAATCTATCCGTTGACGGCTGAAAGCTGTCAAAGCCGTAGAGCTCATCGAGGTCATCGTTTTGATAGGTTATGGTTCCCGTAACTCTAAACGAGCCAAAAGTTATGGCCGTCCTAATAATCGATATCTACAGGGTGCAACATCCACGGTGCAAGGTGCAACATCCGTCCGAAATGGCGAAACAGTGCCGTAGGACTTTTAGAAATGAGCGCATGGATTTGAAACGGAACAGTACCATGGTGCACCACTCTCTAGCGATGGGAAGTCGAAGACGGGCCACGGTAATCCCGTTTTGCCGTAAAAATCCACGTGTCGAAAAAACTAAGGGTAAAAAACTTACGAGACCCGATTGAGATTCGGGTTGTCCTTTTTGGGTATTAATATATCCGTTGATGGCTGAAAGATGTCAAAGCCATAAAACTCATCGAGGCCTTCGTTTTGACAGGTTATGGCTCCCGTAGCTCTAAACGAGCCAGAAGTTATGTCCGTCTGAATAATCGATATCTACAGGGTGCATCATCAACGGTGCAAGGTGCAACATCCGTCCGAAATGGCGAAACAGTCCCGTATGACTTTTAGAAATGCGTGCATGGATTTGAAATGGAACAGTACCATGGTGCACCACTCTCCAGCAATGGGAAGTCGAAGACGGGCCACGGTAATCCCATTTTACGGTAAAAATCCACGTGTCGAAAAAACGAAGGGTAAAAACTTACGAGACCCGATTGAGATTCGGGTTGTCCTTTTAGGGCATTAATCTATCGGTTGACGGCTGAAAGCTGTCAAAGCCATAGAACTCATCGAGGCCTTCGTTTTGACAGCTTATGGCTCCCGTAACTCTAAATGAGCCAGAAATTATAGCCGTCCGAATAATCGATATCTACAGGGTGCAACATCCACGGTGCAAGGTGCAACATCCGTCCGAAATGGCGAAACAGTGCCGTACGACTTTTCGGAATGCGTGCATGGATTTGAAACGGAACAGTACCATGGTTCACCACTCTCTAGTGATGGTAAATCGAAGACCTGCCACGGTAATACCGTTTTGCCGTAAAAATCCACGTGTCGAAAAAACGAAGGGTAAAAAAATTACGAGACCCGATTGAGATTCGGGTTGTCCTTTTTGGGCATTAATATATCCGTTGATGGCTGAAAGCTGTCAAAGCCGTAGAACTCCACGAGGCCTTCGTTTTGACAGGTTATGACTCCCGTAAATCTAAACGAGGCAGAAGTTATGCCCGTCCGAATAATCGATATCTACAGGGTGCAACATCTACGGTGCAAGGTGCAACATCCGTCCAAAATGGCGAAACTATGCCGTACGAGCTTTAGAAATGCGTGCACGGTTTTGAAAACGAACAGTACCATGGTGAACCACTCTCTAGCGATGGGAAGTCGAAGACGGGCCAAGGTAATCCCGTTTTGCCGTAAAAATCCACGTGTCGAAAAAACGAAGGGTAAAAAACTTACGAGACCCGATTGAAATTCGGGTTGTCCTTTTTGGGCATTAATCTATCCGTTGACGGCTGAAAGCCGACAAAGCCGTAGAACTCATCGAGGCCTTCATTTTGACAGGTTATGGCTCCCGTAGCTCTAAACGAGCCAGAATTTATGTCCGTTCGAATAATCGATATCTACAGGGTGCATCACCAACGGTGCAAGGTGCAACTTCCGTCCGAAATGGCGAAACAGTGCCGTATGACTTTTAGAAATGCGTGCATGGATTTGAAATGGAACAGTACCATGGTGCACCACTCTCCAGCGATGGGAAGTCGAAGACGGGCCATGGTAATCCCGTTTTACCGCAAAAATCCACGTGTCGAAAAAACGAAGGGTAAAAACTTACGAGACCCGATTGAGATTCGGGTTGTCCTTTATGGGCATTAATCTATCAGTTGACGGTTGAACGCTGTCAAAGACGTAGAACTCGTCGAGGCCTTCGTTTTGACTGCTTATGGCTCCCGTAACTCTAAATGAGCCAGAAATTATAGCCGTCCGAATAATCGATATCTACAGGGTGCAACATCCACGGTGCAAGGTGCAACGTCCGTTCGAAATGGGGAAACAGTGTCGTATGACTTTTAGAAATGTGTGCATGGATTTGAAACGGAACAGTACCATGGTGCACCACTCTCCAGCGACGGTAAATCGAAGACCAGCCACGGTAATCTCGTTTTGCCGTACAAATCCACGTGTCGAAAAAACGAAGGGTAAAAAATTTACGAGACCCGATTGAGATTCGGGTTGTCCTTTTTGGGCATTAATCTATCCGTTGACGGCTGAAAGCTGTCAAAGCCGTAAAACTCATCGAGGCCTTCGTTTTGACAGGTTATGGCTCCCGTAACTCTTAACGAGCCAGAAGTTATGGCCATCCGAATAATCGATATCTACAGGGTGCAACATCCACGGTGCAAGGTGCAACATCCGTCCGACATGGCGAAACAGTGCCGTACGAATTTTAGAAATGCGTGCATGGATTTGAAACGGAACAGTACCATGGTGCACCACTCTCCAGCGATGGTAAATCGAAGACCAGCCACCGTAATCCCGTTTTGCCGTAAAAATCCACGTGTCGAAAAACGAAGGGTAAAAAACTTACGAGACCCGATTGAGATTCGGGTGGTCCTTTTTGGGCATTAATCTATCCGTTAACGGCTGAAAGCCGTCAAAGCCGTAGAACTCATCGAGGCCTTCGTTTTGACAGGCTATGGCTCCCGTAACTCTAAACGAGCCAGAAGTTATGGCCGTCCGAATAATCGATATCTAAAGGGTGCAACATCCATGGTGCAAGGTGCAACATCCGTCCGAAATGGCGAAACAGTGCCGTACGACATTTAGAAATGCGTGCATGGATTTGAAACGGAACAGTACCATGGTGCACCACTCTTCAGCGATGGAAAGTCGAAGACGGGCCACGGTAATCCCATTTTACCGTAAAAATCCACGTGTTGAAAAAAGAAGGGTAAAAAACTTACGATACCCGATTGAGATTCGGGTTGTCCTTTTTGGGCATTAATCTATCCGTTGACGGCTGAAAGCTGTCAAAACCATAGAACTCATCGAGGCCTTCGTTTTGACAGGTTATGGCTCCCGTAACTCTAAATGAGCCAGAAGTTATGGCCGTCCGAATAATCGATATCTACAGGGTGCAACATCCACGGTGCAAGGTGCAACATCCGTCCGAAATGGCGATACAGTGCCGTACGACCTTTAGAAATGCGTGCATGGATTTGGCACGGAACAGTACCATGGTGCACCACTCTCCAGCGATGGTAAATCGAAGACCAGCCACCGTAATTCCGTTTTACCATAAAAATCCACGTGTCGAAAAAACGAAGGGTAAAAAACTTACGAGACCCGATTGAGATTCGGGCTGTCCTTTTTGGGCGTTAATCTATCCGTTGACGGCTGAAAGCCGTCAAAGCCCTAGAGCTCATCGAGGTCATCGTTTTGATAGGTTATGGTTCCCGTAACTCTAAACGAGCCAAAAGTTATGGCCGTCCTAATAATCGATATCTACAGGGTGCAACATCCACGGTGCAAGGTGCAATATCCGTCCGAAATGGCGAAACAGTGCTGTAGGACTTTTAGAAATGAGCGCATGGATTTGAAACGGAACAGTACCATGGTGCACCACTCTCCAGCGATGGGAAGTCGAAGACGGGCCACGGTAATCCCGTTTTACCGTAAAAATCCACGTGTAGAAAAAACGTAGGGTAAAAAACTTACGAGACCCGATTGAGATTCGGGTTGTCCTTTTTGGGCATTAATCTATCCGTTGACGGCTGAAAGCTGTCAAAGCCGTAGAACTCATCGAGGCCTTCGTTTTGACAGGTTATGGCTCCCGTAACTCCAAACGAGCCAGAAGTTATGGCCGTCCGAATAATCGATATCTACAGGGCGCAACATCCACGGTGCAAGGTGCAACATCCGTCCGAAATGGCGAAACAGTGCCGTACGACTTTTCGAAATGCGTGCATGGATTTGAAATGGAACAGTACCATGGTGCAACACTCTTCAGCGATGGGAAGTCGAAGACGGGCCACGGTAATCCCGTTTTACGGTAAAAATCCACGTGTCGAAAAAACGAAGGGTAAAAAACTTACGAGACCCGATTGAGATTCGGGCTGTCCTTTTTGGGCATTAATCTATCCGTTGACGGCTAAAAGCTATCAAAACCGTAGAACTCATCGAGGCCTTCGTTTTGACAGGTTATGGCTCCCGTAACTCTAAACGAGCCAAAAGTTATGGCCGTCCGAATAATCGATATCTATAGGGTGCAACATCCACGGTGCAAGGTGCAACGTCCGTCCGAAATGGCGAAACTGTGCCGTACGACCATTAGAAATGAGTGCATGGATTTGAAACGGAACAGTACCATGGTGCACCACTCTCCGGCGATGGTAAATCGAAGACCATCCACCGTAATCTCGTTTTACCGTAAAAATCCACGTGTCGAAAAAACGAAGGGTAAAAAACTTACGAGACCCGATTGAGATTCGGGCTGTCCTTTTTGGACGTTAATCTATCCGTTGACGGCTGAAAGCTATCGAAGCCATAAAACTCATCGAGGTCTTCGTTTTGACAGGTTATTGCTCCCGTAACTGTAAACGAGTCAGAAGTTATGGCAGTCCGAATAATCGATATCAACAGGGTGCAACATCCACGGTGCAGGTGCAACGTCCGTCAGAAATGGCGAAACAGTGTCGTAAGACTTTTAGAAATGCGTGCATGGATTTGAAACGGAACAGTACCATGGTGCACCACTCTCCAGCGATTGGAAGTCGAAGACGGGCCACGGTAATCCTGTTTTACCGTAAAAATCCACGTGTCGAAAAAACGAATGGTAAAAAACTTACGAGACCCGATTGAAATTCGGGTTGTCCTTTTTGGGCATTAATCTATCCGTTGACGGCTGAGAGCTGTCAAAGCCGTAGAACTCATCGAGGCCTTCGTTTTGACAGGTTATGGCTCCCGTAACTTTAAACGAGCCAGAAGTTATGGCCGTCCGAATAATCGATATCTACAGGGCGCAACATCCACGGTGCAGGGTGCAACATCCGTCCGAAATGGAGAAACAGTGCCGTACGACTTTTGGAAATGCGTGCATGGATTTGAAACGGAACAGTACCATGGTGCATCACTCTTCAGCGATGGGAAGTCGAAGACGGGCCACGGTAATCCCGTTTTACCGTAAAAATGCACGTGTCGAAAAAACGAAGGGTAAAAAACTTACGAGACCTGATTGAGATTCGGGCTGTCCTTTTTGGGCATTAATCTATCCGTTGATGGCTGTAAGCTGTCAAAGCCGTTGAACTCATCGAGGCCTTCGTTTTGACAGGTTATGGCTCCCGTAACTCTTAACGAGCCAGAAGTTATCGCCGTCCGAATAATCGATATCTACAGGGTGCAACATCCACGGTGCAAGGTGCAACATCCGTCCGAAATGGAGAAACAGTGCCGTACGACCTTTAGAAATGCGTGCATGGATTTGAAACGGAACAGTACCATGGTGCACAACTCTTCAGCGTTGGGAAGTCGAGGACGGGGCAACGTAATCCCGTTTTACCGTAAAAATCCACGTGTCGAAAAAACGAAGGGTAAAAAACTTACGAGACCCGATTGAGATTCGGTTGTCCTTTTTGGGCATTAACCTATCCGTTGACGGCTGAAAGCTGTCAAAGCCGTAGAACTCATCGAGGCCTTCGTTTTGACAGGTTATGGCTCCCGTAACTCTTAACGAGCGAGAAGTTATGGTCGTCCGAATAATCGATATCCACAGGGTGCAACACCCACGGTGCAAGGCGCAACATCCGTCCGAAATGACGAAACAGTGTCGTACGACCTTTAGAAATGCGTGCATGGATTTGAAACGGAACAGTATCATGGTGCACCACTCTTTTGCGATGGGAAGTCGAAGACGGGGCACCGTAATCCCGTTTTACCATAAAAATCCACGTGTCGAAAAAATGAAGGGTAAAAAACTTACGAGACACGATTGAGATTCGGGTTGTCCTTTTTGGGCATTAATCTATCCGTTGACGGCTGAAAGCTGTCAAAGCCATAGAACTCATCGAGGCCTTCGTTTTGACAGGTTACGGCTCCCGTAACTCTAAACGAGCCAGAAGTTATGGCAGGCCGAATAATCGATATCTACAGGGTGCAACATCCACGGTGCAAGGTGCAACATCCGTCCGAAATGGCGAAACAGTGCTGTACGACTTTTAAAAATGCGTGCATGGATTTGAAACGGAACCGTACCATTGTGCACCACTCTCCAGCGATGGGAAGTCGAAGTCGGGCCACGGTAATCCCGTTTTACCGCAAAAATCCACGTGTCGAAAAAATGAAGGGTAAAAAACGTTTGAGACCCGATTGAGATTGGGTTGTCCTTTTTGGGCGTTAATCTTTCCGTTGATGGCTGAAAGCAGTCAAAGCCGTAGAACACATCGAGGCCTTCGTTTTGACAGGTTATGGCTCCCGTAACTCTAAACGAGCCAGAAGTTATGGCCGTCCGAATAATCGATATCTACAGGGTGCCACATCCACGGTGCAAGGTGCAACATCCGTCCGAAATGGCGAAACAGTGCCGTACGACTTTTAGAAATGCGTGCATGGATTTGAAACGGAACAGTACCATGGTGCACCACTCTCCAGCAATGGTAAATCGAAGACCAGCCACCGTAATCCCGTTTTGCCGTAAAAATCCACGTGTCTAAAAAACGAAGGGTAAAAAACTTACGAGACCCGATTGAGATTCGGGTTGTCCTTTTTGGGCATTACTCTATCCGTTGACGGCTGAAAGCCATCAAAGCCGTAGAACTCATGAGGCGTTCGTTTTGACAGTTTATGGCTCCCATAACTCTAAACGAGCCAGAAGTTATGGCCGTCCGAATAATCGATATCTACTGGGTGCAACATCCACGTTGCAAGGTGCAACATTCGTCCGAAATGGCGAAACAGTGCCGTACGGCTTTTAGAAATGCATGCATGGATTTGAAACAGAACATTATCATGGTGCACCACTCTCCAGCGATGGGAAGTCGAAGACCAGCCACGGTAATACCGTTTTGCCGTAAAAATCCACGTGTCGAAAAAACGAAGGGTAAAAAACTTACGAGACCCGATCGAGATTCAGGTTGTCCTTTTTGGGCATTAATGTATCCGTTGACGGCTGAAAGCTGTCAAAGCTGTAGAACTCATCGAGGCCTTCGTTTTGACAGGTTATGGCTCCCGTAACTCTTAACGAGCCAGAAGTTATGGCCGTCCGAATAATCGATATCTACAGGGTGCAACATCCACGGTGCAAGTTGCAACATCCGTCCGAAATGGCGAAACAGTGTCGTACGACTTTTAGAAATGCGCGCATGGATTTGAAACGGAACAGCACCATGGTGCACCACTCTCCAGCGATGTGAAGTCGAAGACGGGCCACGGTAATCCCGTTTTAACGTAAAAATCCACGTGTCGAAAAAACGAAGGGTAAAAAACTTCCGAGACCCGATTGAGATTCAGGTTGTACTTTTTGGGCATTAATTTATCCGTTGACGACTGAAAGCCATCAAAGCCGAAGAACTCATCGAGGCATTCGTTTTGACAGGTTATGGCTCCCGTAACTCTAAACGAGGCAGAAGTTATGGCCGTCCGAATAATCGATATCTACAGGGTGCAACATCCACGGTGCAAGGAGCAACATCCATCCCACATGGAGAAACAGTACCGTACGACTTTTAGAAATGCGTGCATGGATTTGAAATGGAACAGTACCATGGTGCACCACTCTCCAGCGATAGGAAGTCGAAGACGGGCCACGGAAATCCCGTTTTACCCAAAAAATCCACGTGTCGAAAAAACGAAGGGTAAAAAACTTACGAGACCTGATTGAGATTCGTGTCGTCCTTTTTGGGCATTAATCTATCCATTGACGGCTGAAAGCTGTCAAAGCCGTAGAACTCATCGAGGCCTTCGTTTTGACAGGTTATGGTTCCCGTAACTCTAAACGAGCTAGAAGTTATGGTCGTCCGAATAATCGATATCTACATGGTGCAACATCCGTCCGACATGGCGAAACAGTGCCGTACGACTTTTAGAAATGCGTGCATGGATTTGAAACGGTACAGTACCATGGTGCACCACTCTCCAGCAATGGTAAATCGAAGACCAGCCACCGTAATCCCGTTTTGCCGTAAAAAACCACGTGTCTAAAAAACGAAGGGTAAAAAACTTACGAGACCCGATTGAGATTCGGGTTGTCCTTTTTAGGCATTAATCTATCCGTTGATGGCTGAAAGCTGCCAAAGCCGTAGAACTCATCGAGGCCTTCGTTTTGACAGGTTATGGCTCCCGTAACTCTTAACGAGCCAGAAGTTATGGCCGTCCGAATAATCGATATCTACAGGGTGCAACATCCATGGTGCAAGGTGCAACATCCGTCCGAAATGGCGAAACAGTGCCGTACGACCTTTAGAAATACGTGCATGGAATTGAAACGGAACAGTACCATGGTGCACCACTCTTCAGCGATGGGAAGTCGAAGACGGGCCACGGTAATCCCGTTTTACCGTAAAAATCCACGTGTCGAAAAAACGAAGGGTAAAAAACTTACGAGACCCGATTGAGATTCGGGTTGTCCGTTTTGGGTATTAATCTATCCGTTGACGGCTGAAAGCTGTCAAAGACATAGAATTCGTCGAGGCCTTCGTTTTTACAGGTTATGGCTCGCGTAACTCTTAACGAGCCAGAAGTTATGGCCGTCCGAATAAACGATATCTAGAGGGTGCAACATCCACGGTGCAAGGTGCAACATCCGTCCGACATGGCGAAACAGTGCCGTACGACTTTTAGAAATGCGTGCATGGATTTGAAACGGAACAGTACCGTGGTGAACCACTCTCCAGCGATGGGAAGTCGAAGACGGGCCACGGTAATCCCGTTTTACCGAAAAAATCCACGTGTCGAAAAAATGAAGGGTAAAAAACTTACGAGACCCGATTGAGATTCGGGTTGTCATTTTTGGGCATTAATCTATCCGTTGATGGCTTAAAGCTGTCAAAGCCGTAGAACTCATCGAGGCCTTCGTTTTGACAGGTTATGGCTCCCGTAACTCTAAACGAGCCCGAAGTTATGGCCGTCCGAATAATCGATATCTACATTGTGCAACATCCACGGTGCAAGGTGCAACATCCGTCCGAAATGGCGAAACAGTGCCGTATGACTTTTAGAAATGCGTGCATGGATTTGAAACGGAACATTACCATGGTGCACCACTCTCCAGCGATGGGAAGTCGAAGACGGGCCACGGTAAACCCGTTTTACTGTAAAAATCCACGTGTCAAAAAAACGAAGGGTGAAAAACTTACGAGACCCGATTGAGATTCGGGTTGTCCTTTTTGGGCATTAATCTAGCCGTTGACGGATGAAAGCTGTCAAAGCCATAGAAATCATTGAGGCCTTCGTTTTGACAGGTTGGCTACCGTAACTATTAACGAGCCAGAAGTTATGGCGGTTCGAATAATCGATATCTACAGGGTGCAACATCCACGGTGCAAGGTGCAACATCCGTCCGTCATGGCGAAACAGTGCCGTACGACTTTTAGAAATGCGTGCATGGATTTGAAATGGAACAGTACCATGGTGCACCACTGTCAAGCGATTGTAAATCGAAGACCAGCCACCGTAATCCCGTCTTGCGGTAAAAATCCACGTGTCGAAAAAACGAAGGGTAAAAAACTTACGAGACCCGATTGAGATTCGGATTGTCCTTTTTGGGCATTAATCTATCCGTTGACGGCTGAAAGCGGTCAAAGCCGTAGAACTCATCGAGGCCTTCATTTTGACAGGTTATGGCTCCCGTAACTCTAAACGAGCCAGAAGTTATGGCCGTCCGAATAATCGATATCTACAGGGTGCAACATCCACGGTGCAAGGTGCAACATCCGTCCGAAATGTCGAAACAGTGCCGTACGACCTTTAGAAATGCGTGCATGGATTTGAAATGGAACAGTACAATGGTGCACCACTCTTCAGCGAAGGGAAGTCGAAGACGGGGCACCGTAATCCCGTTTTACCGTAAATATCCACGTGTCGAAAAAACGAAGGGTAAAAAACTTACGAGACCCGATTGAGATTCGGGTTGTCCTTTTTGGGCATTAATCTATCCGTTGATGGCTGAAAGCTGTCAAAGCTGTAGAACTCATCGAGGCCTTCGTTTTGACAGGTTATGGTTCCTGTAACTCTAAATGAGCCAGAAGTTATGGCCGTCCGAATAATCGATATCTACAGGGTGCAACATCCATGGTGCAAGGTGCAATATCCATCCGAAATGGCGAAACAGCGCCGTACGACTTTTAGAAATGCGTGCATGGATTTGAAACGGAACAGTACCATGGTGCACCACTCTCTAGCAATGGTAAATCGAAGACCAGCCACCGTAATCCCGTTTTGCCGTAAAAATCCACGTGTCTAAAAAACGAAGGGTAAAAAACTTACGAGACCCGATTGAGATTCGGGTTGTCCTTTTTGGGCCTTAATCTATCCGTTGACGAGCTGAAAGCTATCAATGCCGTAGAACTCATCGAGGCCTTCGTTTTGACACGTTATGGCTCCCGTAACTCTAAACGAGCCAGAAGTTATAGCCGTCCGAATAATCGATATCTACAGGGTGCAACATCCACGGTGCAGGGTGCAACATCCATCCGAAATGGCGAAACAGTGCCGTACGGCTTTTAGAAATGCATGCATGGATTTGAAACGGAACATTATCCTGGTGCACTACTCTCCAGCGATGGGAAGTCGAAGACCAGCCACGGTAATCCTGTTTTGCCGTAAAAATCCACGTGTCGAAAAAACGAAGGGTAAAAAACTTACGAGACCCGATTGAGATTCAGGTTGTCCTTTTTGGGCATTAATGTATCTGTTGACGGCTGAAAGCTGTCAAAGCTGTTGAACTCATCGAGACCTTCGTTTTGACAAGTTATGGCTCCCGTAACTATTAACGAGCCAGAAGTTATGGCCGTCTGAGTAATCGATATCTACAGGGTGCAACATCCACGGTGCAAGGTGCAACATCCGTCCGAAATGGCGAAACAGTGCCGTACGACCTTTAGAAATGCATGCATGGATTTGAAACGGAACAGTACCATGGTGCAGCACTCTCCAGCGATGCGAAGTCGAAGACGTGCCACGGTAATCCTGTTTTACCGTAAAAATCCACGTGTCGAAAAAAAAAGGGTAAAAAAACTTACGAGACCCGATTGAGATTCGGGTTGTCCTTTTTGGGCATTAATCTATTATTTGACGAATGAAAGCCATCAAAGCCGTAGAACTCATCGAGGCCTTCGTTTGGACAGGTTATGGCTCCCGTAACTCTAAACGAGCCAGAAGTTATGGCCGTCCGAATAATCGAAATCTACAGGGTGCAACATCCACGGTGCAAGGTGCAACATCCGTCCGACATGGCGAAACAGTGTCGTACGACTTTTAGAAATGCGTGCATGGATTTGAAATGGAACAGCACCATGGTGCACCACTCTCCAGCGATAGGAAGTCGAAGACGGGCCACGGTAATCCCGTTTTACCCAAAAAATCCACGTGTCGAAAAAACGAAGGGTAAAAAACTTACGAGACCCAATTGAGATTCGGGTTGTCCTTTTTGGGCATTAATCTATCCGTTGACGGCTGGAAGCTGTCAAAGCCGTTGAACTCATCGAGGCATTCGTTTTGACAGGTTATGGCTCCCGTAAATCTAAACGAGGCAGACGTTATGGCTGTCCAAATAATCGATATCTACAGGGTGCAACATCCACGGTGCAAGGTGCAACATCCGTCCAAAATGGCGAAACAGTGCCGTACGGCTTTTAGAAATGCATGCATGGAATTGAAACGGAACAGTACTGTTTGTACAAAAAATGGACAAACACCTCCAAGTCGTATTATTTAGTTGATTATATGTGATTTTCAATGATTTTAGATGAGTATGTAAATATAAAAGAAGTAGGGGCTGAAATGTAAAAGACACGCAGATTTATAGTGGTTCGGCCGGAATATGCCTACGTCCACTTTATATGTTATTATCTTCTTTCTGTCGGATTACAAGTACAATGCTTCGTATACAAGTATATGAAAGTAGTTTGAAAGTTCCTTCCTCGCTTGAGCTCTCAAACTTGTCCCCCATTGTTGTACCCCTGCCCCTCTATTTATAGAGTGAGGTAGGGGCAGGGGTCTTGGATGTATATAGCTGCTGGTGGGCCCGGGCTGAAGCAATCTGGACTGGCAGTTGTTTGGTTCAGGGAGGTCTCATTCGGCATGGAGCTTGGACCGGTGGTAGGTGTTGTCCGGTGGTAGCGGTGTGGATGTGGACCGGCAGTGAGTGTGGACCGGTGATAGGTGTGGACCGGTGGTGAGGTAGTTCGGTGCTTCTTGGACCGGTTGTGGGGAAGAGGTTTGGTTCGGTGGTGCCCCTGGTTCGGTATACCGAATGGAGATGGAGGAATGTTGGCTCTGTGGCCGAATGGGGCTGACCGAATGGATTCTGGTCCGGTATGACATGGAGAGGCCGGATGGGAAGGAGGCCGAATGAGGAGGAGGCCGAATGGGAAGGTGACTGGTCGTGCTGAATGAAGTGGAGATGGCGAACCCGCGTGAAACTGTGGCTTCTTGGTCTCGAGATCTTCTGGGTGAAAATTCGCCCAACAAGTACCATGGTGAACCACTCTCCAGCGATGGTAAATCGAAGACCAGCCACGGTAATCCCGTTTTGCCGTAAAAATCCACGTGTCGAAAAAACGAAGGGTAAAAAACTTACGAGACCCGATTGAGATTCGGGTTGTCCTTTTTGGGCATTAATGTATCCTTTGATGGCTGAAAGCTATCAAAGTCGTAGAACTCATCGAGGCCTTCGTTTTGACAGGTTATGGCTCCCGTAACTCTAAACGAGCCAGAAGTTATGCCTGTCCGAATAATCGATATCTACAGGGTGCAACATCCACGGTGCAAGGTGCAACATCCGTCCGAAATGGCGAAACAGTGCAGTGCGACTTTTAGAAATGCGTGCATGGATTTGAAACGGAACATTACCATGGTGCACCACTCTCCAGCGATGGGAAGTCGAAGACGGGCCACGGTAATCCCGTTTTACCGTAAAAATCCACGTGTCGAAAAAACGAAGGGTAAAAAACTTACGAGACCCGATTGAGATTCGGGTTGTCCTTTTTGGGCATTAATCTATCCGTTGACGGCAGAAAGCTGTCAAAGCCGTAGAACTCATCGAGGCCTTCGTTTTGACAGGTTATGGCTCCCGTAACTCTTAACGAGCCAGAAGTTATGGCCGTCCGAATAATCGATATCTACAGGGTGCAACATCCATGGTGCAAGGTGCAACATCCGTCCGAAATGGCGAAATAGTGTCGTACGGGTTTTAGAAATGCGTGCATGGATTTGAAACGGAACAGTACCATGGTGCCCCACTCTCCAACGATGGTAAATCGAAGACCAACCACGGTAATCCCGTTTTGCCGTAAAAATCCACGTGTCGAAAAAACGAAGGGTAAAAAACTTACGAGCCCCGATTGAGATTCGGGTTGTCCTTTTTGGCCATTAATCTTTCCGTTGACGGCTGAAAGCTGTCAAAACCGTAGAACTCATCGAGGCCTTCGTTTTGACAGGTTATGGCTTCCGTAACTCTAAACGAGCCAGAACTTATAGCTGTCCGAATAATCGATATCTGCAGGTTGCAACATCCACGGTGCAAGGTGCAACATCCGTCTGAAATGGCGAACAGTTCCGTACGGCTTTTCGAAATGCATGCATGGATTTGAAATGGAACAGTACCATGGTGCACCACTCTCCAGCGATGGTAAATCGAAGACCAGCCACGGTAATCCCGTTTTGCCGTAAAAATCCACGTGTCGAAAAAACGAAGGGTAAAAAACTTACGAGACCCGATTGAGATTCGGGTTGTCCATTTTAGGCATTAATAAATCGGTTGATGGCTGAAGGCTGCCAAAGCCGTAGAACTCATCAAGGCCTTCGTTTTGACAAGTTATGGCTCCCGTAATCTAAACGAGCCAGAAGTTATGCCCGTCCGAATAATCGATATCTACAAGGTGCAACATCCACGGTGCAAGGGGCAACATCCGTCCGAAATGGCGAAACAGTGCCGTACGACTTTTAGAAATGCGTGCATGGATTTGAAGTGGAACATTACCATGGTGCACCACTCTCCAGCGATGGGAAGTCGAAGACGGGCAACGGTAATCCCGTTTTACCGTAAAAATCCACGTGTCGAAAAAACGAAGGGTAAAAAATTTACGAGACCCGATTGAGATTCAGGTTGTCCTTTTTGGGCATTAATCTATCCGTTGATGGCTGAAAGTGGTCAAAACCGTAGAACTCATCGAGGCCTTCGTTTTGACAGGTTATGGCTCCCGTAACTCTTAACGAGCCAGAAGTTATGGCTATCCGAATAATCGATATCTACAGGGTGCAACATCCACGGTGCAAGGTGCAACATCCGTCCGACATGGCGAAACAGTGCCGTACGACTTTTAGAAATACGTGCATGGATTTGAAACGGGACAGTACCATGGTGCACCACTCTCCAGCGATGGTAAATTGAAGACCAGCCACCGTAATCCCCGGTTTGCCGTAAAAATCCACATGTCGAAAAAACGAAGGGTAAAAAACTTACGAGACCCGATTGAGATTCGGGTTGTCCTTTTTGGGCATTAATCTATCCATTGACTCTGAAAGCTGTCAAAGCCATAGAACTCATCGAGGCCTTCGTTTTGACAAGTTATGGCTCCCGTAACTCTAAACGAGCCAGAAGTTATGGCCGTCCGAATAATCGATATCTACAGGGTGCAACATCCACGGTGCAAGGTGCAACATCCGTCCGAAATGGCGAAACAGTGCCGTACGACCTTTAGAAATGCGTGCATGGATTTGAAACGTAACAGTACCATGGTGCACCACCCTCCAGCGAAGGTAAATCGAAGACCATCCACCGTAATCCCATTTTATCATAAAAATCCACGTGTCGAAAAAACGAAGATTAAAAAACTTACGAGACCCGATTGAGATTCGGGTTGTCCTTTTTGGGCGTTAATATATCCGTTGACGGCTGAAAGCTGTCAAAGCCGTAGAACTCATCGAGGTCTTTGTTTTGACAGGTTATGGCTCCCGTAACTCTAAACGAGCCAGAAGTTATGGCCGTCCGAATAATCGATATCTACAGGGTGCAACATCCACGGTGCAAGGTGCAACATCCGTCCGAAATGGCGAAACAGTGCCATATGACTTTTAGAAATGCGTGCATGGATTTGAAATGGAACATTACCATTGTGCACCACTCTCCAGCGATGGAAAGTAGAAGACGGGCCACAGTAATCCCGTTTTACCGTAAAAATCCCCGCGTCGAAAAAACGAAGGGTAAAAAACTTACGAGACCCGATTGAGATTCGGGTTGTCCTTTTTGGGCATTAATCTATCTATTGACGGCTGAAAGCGGTCACAGCCGTAGAACTCATCGAGGCCTTCGTTTTGACAGGTTATGGCTCTCGTAACTCTAAACGAGCCAGAAGTTATGGCCGTCCGAATAATCGATATCTACAGGGTGCAACATCTACGGTGCAAGGTGCAACATCCGTACGAAATGGAGAAACAGTGCCGTATGACTTTTAGAAATGCGTGCATGGATTTGAAATGGAACAGTACCATAGTGCATCATTCTTCAGCGATGGGAAGTCGAAGACGGGCCACGGTAATCCCGTTTTACCGTAAAAATGCACGTGTCGAAAAAATGAAGGGTAAAAAACTTACGAGACCCGATTGAGATTCGGGTTGTCCTTTTTGGGCATTAGTCTATCCTTTGATGGCTAAAAGCTGTCAAACCCGTAGAACTAATCGTGGCCTTCGTTTTGACAGGTTATGGCTCCCGTAACTCTTAACGAGCCAGAAGTTATGGCCGTCCGAATAATCGATATCTACAGGGTGCAAAATCCACGGTGCAAGGTGCAACGTCCGTTCGAAATGGCGAAACAGTGCCGTATGACCTTTAGAAATGCATGCATGGATTTGAAATGGAACAGTACCATGGTGCACCACTCTTCAGCGATGGGAAGTCAAAGACGGGGCACCGTAATTCCGTTTTACCGTAAAAATCAACGTGTCGAAAAAACGAAGGGTAAAAAACTTACGAGACCCTATTGAGATTCGGGTTGTCCCTTTTGGGCATTAACCTATCCGTTGACGCCTGAAAGCTGTCAAAGCCGTAGAACTCATCGAGGCCTTCGTTTTGACAGGTTATGGCTCCCGTAACTCTGAACGAGCCAGAAGTTATGGCCGTCCGAATAATCGATATCTACAGGGTGCAACATCCACGGTGCAAGGTGCAACATCCGTCCGAAATGGCGAAACAGTGCCATACGGCTTTTAGAAATGCCTGCATGGATTTGAAACGAAACAGTACCATGGTGCACCACTCTCCAGCGATGGTAAATCGAAGACCAGCCACGGTAATTCCGTTTTTCCGTAAAAATCCACGTGTCGAAAAAAAATAAGGGTAAAAAACTTACGAGACCCGATTGAGATTCGGGTTGTCCTTTTTGGGCATTAATATATCCGTTGATGGGTGAATGTTGTCAAAGCCGTAGAACTCATCGATTCCTTCGTTTTGACAGGTTATGGCTCCCGTAACTCTAAACGAGCCAGAAGCTATGGCCGTCCGAATAATCGATATCTACTGGGTGCAACATCCACGGTGCAAGGTGCAACATCCGTCCGAAATGGCGAAACAGTGCCGTATGACTTTTAGAAATGCATGCATGGATTTGAAATGGATCTTTACCATGGTGCACCACTCTCTAGCAAATGGGAAGTCGAAGACGGGCCACGGTAATCCCGTTTTACTGTAAAAATCCACGTGTCGAAAAAACGAAGGGTAAAAAACTTACGAGACCCTATTGAGATTCGGGTTGTCCGTTTTGGGCATTAATCTATCCGTTGACGGCTAAAAGCCGTCAAAGCCGTAGAACTCATCGAGGCCTTGGTTTTAACAGGTTATGGCTCCCGTAACTCTTAACGAGCCAGAAGTTATGGCCGTCCGAATAATCGATATCTACAGGGTGCAACATCCACGGTGCAACATCCGTCCGACAAGGCGAAACAGTGTCGTACGACTTTTGGAAATGCGTGCATGGATTGGAAACGGAACAGTACCATGGTGCACCACTCTCCAACGATGGGAAGTCGAAGACGGGCCACGGTAATCCCGTTTTACCGTAAAAATCCACGTGTCGAAAAAACGAAGGGTAAAAAACTTACGAGACCCGATTGAGATTCGGGTTGTCCTTTTTAGGCATTAATCTATCCGTTGACGGCTGAAAGCTGTCGAAGCCGTAGAACTCATCGAGGCCTTCGTTTTGACAGGTTATGGCTCCCGTAACTCTAAACGAGCCAAAAGTTATAGCCGTCTGAATAATCGATATCTACAGGGAGCAACATCCACGGTGCAAGGTGCAACATCCGTCCGAAATGGCGAAACAGTGCCGTACGGCTTTTAGAAATGCGTGCATGGATTTGAAACGGAACAGTACCATGGTGCACCACTCTCCAGCGATGGTAAATCGAAGACCAGCCATGGTAATCCCGTTTTGCCGTAAAAATCCACGTGTCAAAAAAACGAAGGGTAAAAAACTTACGAGACCCGATTGAGATTCGGGTTGTCCTTTTTGGGCATTAATATATCCGTTGATGGTGAAGGCTGTCAAAGCCGTAGAACTCATCGAGGCCTTCGTTTTGACAGGTTATGGCTCCCGTAACTCTTAACGAGCCAGATGTTATGGCGGTCCGAATAATCGATATCTACAGGGTGCAACATCCACGGTGCAAGGTGCAACATTCGTCCGAAATGGCGAAACAGTGTCGTACGGCTTTTAGAAATGCCTGCATGGATTTGAAACGGAACAGTACCATGGTGCACCACTCTCCAGCGATGGTAAATCGAAGACCATCCACGGTAATTCCGTTTTGCCGTAAAAATCCACGTGTCGAAAAAATGAAGGGTAAAAAACTTGCGAGACCCGATTGAGATTCGGGTTGTCCTTTTTGGGCATTAATATATCCGTTGATGGCTGAATGCTGTCAAAGCCGTAGAACTCATCGATGCCTTCGTTTTGACAGGTTATGGCTCCCGTAACTCTAAACGAGCCAGAATTTATGGCCGTCCGAATAATCGATATCTACAGGGTGCAACATCCACGGTGCAAGGTGCAACATCCGTCCGAAATGGCGAAACAGTGCCGTACGGCCTTTAGAAATGCATGCATGGATTTGAAACGGAACAGTACCATGGTGCACTACTCTCCAGCGATGGTAAATCGAAGACCAGCCACGGTAATCCCGTTTTGCCGTAAAAATCCACGTGTCGAAAAAACGAAGGGTAAAAAGCTTACGAGACCCGATTGAGATTCGGGTTGTCCTTTTTGGGCATTAATATACCCGTTGATGGCTTAAAGCTGTCCAAGCCGTAGAACTCATTGAGGCCTTCGTTTTGACAGGTTATGGCTCCCGTAACTCTAAACGAGCCAGAAGTTATGGCCGTCCGAATAATCGATATCTACAGGGTGCAACATCCACGGTGCAAGGTGCAACATCCATCCGAAATGGCGAAATAGTGTCGTACGGCTTTTAGAAATGCGTGCATGGATTTGAAATGGAACAGTACCATGGTGCACCACTCTCCAGCGATGGTAAATCGAAGACCAGCCACGGTAATTCCGTTTTGCCGTAAAAATCCACGTGTCGAAAAAACGAAGGGTAAAAAACTTACGAGACCCGATTGAGATTCGGGTTGTCCTTTTTGGGCATTAATATATCCGTTGGTGGTGAAGGCTGTCAAAGCCGTAGAACTCATCGAGGCCTTCGTTTTGACAGGTTATGGCTCCTGTTTGTGCCAAAATTGGTCACAAACCCCAAATACCGTGAAAGCACCAGTGTATGAATACAGACTAACAATATTCAAACACAAATAACAGATATCAGCAAATATTGAACAATAATCCCAAAGTAAAGAACAGAGACACGAGTTTTATAGTGGTTCGGCTATCTCCGGCGTACGTCCACTCCAAAGTTTTTATCCTTTTATTGATTATCCTTGATGATTACAGATGATTACAGCAGTTACAAAGTCCAAAACTTGAAATAAATGGCGGTAATGATGTTGAGGATTGATTTTGGCAGCGTCCGGGCGTGCTTTTCTTCTCCAAATTTTTCGACCCCTTTTCTGAATGACCAGAGGCTCTATTTATAGGCGTAGAAGGTAGATATTTCTCCTAGAAACAAGGTAGACCCCTTTTCTGAATGACCAGACCCCTTTTCTGAATGACCAGAGGCTCTATTTATAGGCGTAGAAACAAGATATTTCTCCTAAAAACTTACGAGACCCGATTAAGATTCGGGTTATCCTTTTTGGGCATTAGTATATCCGTTGATGGCTGAAAGTAGTCAAAGCCGTATAACTCATCGAGGCCTTCGTTTTGACAAGGTATGACTCCCGTAACTCTAACGAGCCAGAAGTTATGCCCGTCCGAATAATCGATATCTATAGGGTGCAACATCCACGATGGAAGGTGCAACATTCATCCGAAATGACGAAACAGTGCCGCATGACTTTTAGAAATGCGTGCATGGATTTGAAACGGAACATTACCATGGTGCACCACTCTCCAGTGATGGGAAGTCGAAGACGGGCCACGGTAATCCCGTTTTACCGTAAAAATCCACGTGTCGAAAAAACGAAGGGTAAAAAACTTACGAGAATCGATTGAGATTCGGATTGTCCTTTTTGGGCATTAATCTATCCGTTGATGGCTGAAAGCTGTCAATGCCGTAGAACTCATCGAGGCCTTTGTTTTAACAGGTTATGGCTCCCGTAACTCTTAACGAGCCAGAAGTTATGGCCGTCCGAATAATCGATATCTACAGGGTGCAACATCCACGGTGCAAGGTGCAACATCCGTCCGACATGGCGAAAGAGTGCCGTAAGACTTTTAGAAATGCGTGCATGGATTTGAAACGGAACAGTACCATGGTGCACCACTCTCCAGCGATGGGAAGTCGAAGACGGGCCACGGTAATCCCGTTTTACCGTAAAAATCCACGTGTCGAAAAAACAAAGGGTAAAAAACTTACGAGACCCGATTGAGATTCGGGTTGTCCTTTTTGGGCATTAATCTATCCGTTGACAGCTGAAAGCTGTCAAAGCCGTAGAACTCATCGAGGCCTTTGTTTTGACAGGTTATGGCTCCCGTAACTCTAAATGAGCCAGAAGTTATAGCCGTCCGAATAATCGATATCTACAGGGTGCAACATCCACGGTGCAGGGTGCAACATCCGTCCGAAATGGCGAAACAGTGCCGTACGGATTTTAGAAATGCGTGCATGGATTTGAAATTGAACAGTACCATAGTGCACCACTCTCCAGCGATGGGAAGTCGAAGACGGGCCACGGTAATCCCGTATTACCGTAAAAATCCACGTGTCGAAAAAACGAAGGGTAAAAAACTTACGAGACCCGATTGAGATTCGGGTTGTCCTTTTTGGGCATTAATCTATCCGTTGACGGCTAAAAGCTGTCAAAGCCGTAGAACTCATCGAGGCCTTCGTTTTGACAGGTTATGGCTCCCGTAACTCTAAACGAGCCAGAAGTTATAGCCGTCCGAATAATCGATATCTACAGGGTGCAACATCCACGTGCAAGGTGCAACATCCGTCTGAAATGGCGAAACAGTGCCGTACGGCTTTTAGAAATGCATGCATGGATTTGAAACGGAACAGTACCATTGTGCACCACCCTCCAGCGATGGTAAATCGAAGACGGGCCACGGTAATCCCGTTTAACCGTAAAAATCCACGTGTCGAAAAAACGAAGGTTAAAAAACTTACGAGACCCGATTGAAATTCGGGTTGTCCTTTTTGGGCATTAATCTATCCGTTGACGGCTGAAAGCTGTCAAAGCCGTAGAACTCATCGAGGCCTTCGTTTTGACAGGTTATGGCTCCCGTAACTCTAAACGAGCCAGAAGTTATAGCCGTCCGAATAATCGATATCTACAGGGTGCAACATCCACGTGCAAGGTGCAACATCCGTCCGAAATGGCGAAACAGTGCCGTACGGCTTTTAGAAATGCGTGCATGGATTTGAAACGGAACAGTACCATTGTGCACCACCCTCCAGCGATGGTAAATCGAAGACGGGCCACGGTAATCCCGTTTAACCGTAAAAATCTACGTGTCGCAAAAACGAAGGTTAAAAAACTTACGAGACCCGATTGAGATTTGGGTTGTCCTTTTTGGCATTAATCTAACCGTTGACGGCTGAAAGCCGTCAAAACCGTAGAACTCATCGAGGCCTTCGTTTTGACAGGTTATGGCTCTCGTAACTCTAAACGAGCCAGAAGTTATGGCTGTCCGAATAATCGATATCTACAGGGTGCAACATCCACGGTGCAACGTGCAACATTCGTCCGAAATGGAGAAACAGTGCCGTACGTCATTTAGAAATGCGTGCATGGATTTGAAACGGAACAGTACTGTGGTGCACCACTCTCCAGCGATGGTAAATCGAAGACCAGCCACCGTAATCCCGTTTTACGTAAAAATCCACGTGTCTAAAAAACGAAGGGTAAAAAACTTACGAGACCCGATTGAGAACTCATCGAGGCCTTCAATTTGCCAGGTTATGGCTCCCGTAACTCTAAACGAGCCAGAAGTTATGGCCGTCCGAATAATCGATATCTACAGGGTGCAACATCCGCGGTGCAAGGTGCAACATCCGTCCGAAATGGCGAAACAGTGCCGTACGACCTTTAGAAATGCGTGCATAGATTTAAAACGGAACAGTACCATGGTGCACCACTCTTCAGCAATGGGAAGTCGAAGACGGGGCACTGTAATCCCGTTTTAGCGTAAAAATCCATGTGTCGAAAAAACGAAGGGTAAAAAACTTACGAGACCCGATTGAGATTCGCGTTGTCCTTTTTAGGCATTAATCTATCCGTTGACGGCTGAAAGCCGTAAAAGCCGTAGAACTCATCGAGGCCTTCGTTTTGACAGGTTGTGGCTCCCGTAACTCTAAACGAGCCAGAAGTTATGGCCGTCCGAATAATCGATATCTACAGGGTGCATCATCCACGGTGCAAGGTGCAACATCCGTCCGAAATGGCGAAACAGTGCCGTACGACTTACAGAAATGCGTGCGTGGATTTGAAACGGAACAGTACCATGGTGCACCACTCTCCGGCGATGGGAAGTCGAAGACGGGCCACGGTAATCCCGTATTACCGTAAAAATCCACGTGTCGAAAAAACGAAGGGTAAAAAACTTAAGAGACCCGATTGAGATTCGGGTTGTCCTTTTTGGGCATTAATCTATCCGTTGACGGCTGAAAGCTGTCAAAGCCGTAGAACTCATCGAGGCCTTCGTTTTGACAGGTTATGGCTCCCGTAACTCTAAACGAGCCAGAAGTTATAGCCGTCCGAATAATCGATATCTACAGGGTGCAACATCCACGTGCAAGGTGCAACATCCGTCTGAAATGGAGAAACAGTGCCGTACGGCTTTTAGAAATGCGTGCATGGATTTGAAACGGAACAGTACCATTGTGCACCACCCTCCAGCGATGGCAAATCGAAGACGGGCCACGGTAATCCCGTTTAACCGTAAAAATCCACGTGTCGAAAAAACGAAGGTTAAAAAACTTACGAGACCCGATTGAAATTCGGGTTGTCCTTTTTGGGCATTAATCTATCCGTTGACGGCTGAAAGCTGTCAAAGCCGTAGAACTCATCGAGGCCTTCGTTTTGACAGGTTATGGCTCCCGTAACTCTAAACGAGCCAGAAGTTATAGCCGTCCGAATAATCGATATCTACAGGGTGCAACATCCACGTGCAAGGTGCAACATCCGTCCGAAATGGCGAAACAGTGCCGTACGGCTTTTAGAAATGCGTGCATGGAGTTGAAACGGAACAGTACCATTGTGCACCACCCTCCAGCGATGGTAAATCGAAGACGGGCCACGGTAATCCCGTTTAACCGTAAAAATCCACGTGTCGAAAAAACGAAGGTTAAAAAACTTACGAAACCCGATTGAGATTTGGGTTGTCCTTTTTGGCATTAATCTAACCGTTGACGGCTGAAAGCCGTCAAAACCGTAGAACTCATCGAGGCCTTCGTTTTGACAGGTTATGGCTCTCGTAACTCTAAACGAGCCAGAAGTTATGGCTGTCCGAATAATCGATATCTATAGGGTGCAACATCCACGGTGCAACGTGCAACATTCGTCCGAAATGGCGAAACAGTGCTGTACGTCTTATAGAAATGCATGCATGGATTTGAAACGGAACAGTATTGTGGTGCACCACTCTCCAGCGATGGTAAATCGAAGACCAGCCACCGTAATCCCGTTTTACCGTAAAAATCCACGTGTCTAAAAAACGAAGGGTAAAAAACTTACGAGACCCGATTGAGAACTCATCGAGGCCTTCAATTTGACAGGTTATGGCTCCCGTAACTCTAAACGAGCCAGAAGTTATGGCCGTCCGAATAATCGATATCTACAGGGTGCAACATCCGCGGTGCAAGGTGCAACATCCGTCCGAAATGGCGAAACAGTGCCGTACGACCTTTAGAAATGCGTGCATAGTTTTAAAACGGAACAGTACCATGGTGCACCACTCTTCAGCAATGGGAAGTCGAAGACGGGGCACTGTAATCCCGTTTTAGCGTAAAAATCCATGTGTCGAAAAAACGAAGGGTAAAAAACTTACGAGACCCGATTGAGATTCGCGTTGTCCTTTTTAGGCATTAATCTATCCGTTGACGGCTGAAAGCCGCAAAAGTCGTAGAACTCATCGAGGCCTTCGTTTTGACAGGTTATGGCTCCCGTAACTCTAAACGAGCCAGAAGTTATGGCCGTCCGAATAATCGATATCTACAGAGTGCAACATCCACGGTGCAAGGTGCAACATCCGTCCGAAATGGCGAAACAGTGCCGTACGACTTACAGAAATGCGTGCATGGATTTGAAACGGAACAGTACCATGGTGCACCACTCTCCAGCGATGGGAAGTCGAAGACGGGCCAAGGTAATCCCGTTTTACTGTAAAAATCCACATGTCGAAAAAACGAAGGGTAAAAAACTTACGAGACCCGATTGAGATTCGGGTCATCCTTTTTGGGCATTAATCTATCCGTTGACGGCTAAAAGCTGTCAAAGCCGTAGAACTCATCGAGGCCTTCGTTTTGACAGGGCATGGCTCCCGTAATTATAAACGAACCAGAAGTTATGCCCGTCCGAATAATCGATATCTATAGGGTGCAACATCCACGGTGCAAGGTGCAACATCCGTCTAAAATGGCGAAACAGTGCCGTATGACTTTTAGAAATGCGTGCATGGATTTGAAACGGAACATTACCATGGTGCACCACTCTCCAGCGATGGGAAGTCGAAGACGGGCCACGGTAATCCCGTTTTACCGTAAAAATCCACGTGTCGAAAAAACGAAGGGTAACTTACGAGACCCGATTGAGATTCGGATTGTCCTTTTTTGGCATTAATCTATCAGTTGATGGCTGAAAGCAGTCAAAGCCGTATAACTCATCGAGGCCTTCGTTTTGACATGGTATGGCTCCCGTAACTCTAAACGAGCCAGAAGTTATGCCCGTCCGAATAATCGATATCTATAGGGTGCAACATCCACGGTGCAAGGTGCAACATTCGTCCGAAATGGCGAAACAGTGCCCTATGACTTTTAGAAATGCGTGCATGGATTTGAAACGAAACATTACCATGGTGCACCACTCTCCAGTGATGGGAAGTCAAAGACGGGCCACGGTAATCCTGTTTTACTGTAAAAATCCACATGTCGAAAAAACGAAGGGTAAAAAACTTACGAGACCCGATTGAGATTCGGGTTGTCCTTTTTGGGCATTAATCTATCCGTTGACGGCTAAAAGCTGTCAAAGCCGTAGAACTCATCGAGGCCTTCGTTTTGACAGGTTATGGCTCCCGTAACTCTAAACGAGCCAAAAGTTATGGCCGTCCGAATAATCGATATCTACAGTGTGCAACATCCACGGTGCAAGGTGCAACATCCGTCGGACATGGCGAAAAAGTGCCGTACGACTTTTAAAAATGCGTGCATGGATTAGAAACAGAACAGTACCATGGTGCACCACTCTCCACCGATGGGAAGTCGAAGACGGGCCACGGTAATCCCGTTTTACCGTAAAAATCCACGTGTCGAAAAAACGAAGGGTAAAAAACTTACGAGACCCGATTGAGATTCGGGTTGTCCTTTTTGGGCATTAATCTATCCGTTGACGGCTGAAAGCTATCAAAGCCGTAGAACTCATCGAGGCCTTTGATTTGACAAGTTATGGCTTCCGTAACTCTAAACGAGCCAGAAGTTATAGCCGTCCGAATAATCGATATCTACAGGGTGCAACATCCACGGTGCAAGGTGCAACATCCGTCCGAAATGGCGAAACAGTGCCGTACGGCTTTTAGAAATGCGTGCATGGATTTGAAACTGAACAGTACCCTGGTGCACCACTCTCCAGCGATGGGAAGTCGAAGACGGGCCACGGTAATCCCGTTTTCCCGTAAAAATCCACGTGTCGAAAAAACGAAGGGTAAAAAACTTACGAGACCCGATTGAGATTCGGGTTGTCCTTTTTGGGCATTAATCTATCCGTTGACGGCTGAAAGCTATCAAAGCCGTAGAACCCATCGAGGCCTTTGTTTTGACAAGTTATGGCTCCCATAACTCTAAACGAGCCAGAAGTTATAGCCGTCCGAATAATCGATATCTACAGGGTGCAACATCCACGGTGCAAGGTGCAACATCCGTCCGAAATGGCGAAACAGTGCCGACGGCTTTTAGAAATGCGTGCATGGATTTGAAATGGAACAGTACCATGGTGCACCACTCTCCAGCGATGGGAAGTCGAAGACGGGCCACGGTAATCCCGTTTTACCGTAAAAATCCACGTGTCGAAAATACGAAGGATAAAAAACTTACGAGACCCGATTGAGATTCGGGTTGTCCTTTTTGGGCATTAATCTATCCGTTGACGGCTGAAAGCTATCAAAGCCGTAGAACCCATCGAGGCCTTTGTTTTGACAAGTTATGGCTCCCATAACTCTAAACGAGCCAGAAGTTATAGCCGTCCGAATAATCGATATCTACAGGGTGCAACATCCACGTGCAAGGTGCAACATCCGTCTGAAATGGAGAAACAGTGCCGTACGGCTTTTAGAAATGCGTGCATGGATTTGAAACGGAACACTACCATTGTGCACCACCCTCCAGCGATGGCAAATCGAAGACGGGCCACGGTAATCCCGTTTAACCGTAAAAATCCACGTGTCGAAAAAACGAAGGTTAAAAAATTTACGAGACCCGATTGAAATTCGGGTTGTCCTTTTTGGGCATTAATCTATCCGTTGACGGCTGAAAGCTGTCAACGCCGTAGAACTCATCGAGGCCTTCGTTTTGACAGGTTATGGCTCCCGTAACTCTAAACGAGCCAGAAGTTATAGCCGTCCGAATAATCGATATTTATAGGGTGCAACATCCACGTGCAAGGTGCAACATCCGTCCGAAATGGCGAAACAGTGCCGTACGGCTTTTAGAAATGCGTGCATGGAGTTGAAACGGAACAGTACCATTGTGCACCACCCTCCAGCGATGGTAAATCGAAGACGGGCCACGGTAATCCCGTTTAACCGTAAAAATCCACGTGTCGAAAAAACGAAGGTTAAAAAACTTACGAAACCCGATTGAGATTTGGGTTGTCCTTTTTGGCATTAATCTAACCGTTGACGGCTGAAAGCCGTCAAAACCGTAGAACTCATCGAGGCCTTCTTTTTGACAGGTTATGGCTCTCGTAACTCTAAACGAGCCAGAAGTTATGGCTGTCCGAATAATCGATATCTACAGGGTGCAACATCCACGGTGCAACGTGCAACATTCGTCCGAAATGGCGAAACAGTGCTGTACGTCTTATAGAAATGCATGCATGGATTTGAAACGGAACAGTATTGTGGTGCACCACTCTCCAGCGATGGTAAATCGAAGACCAGCCACCGTAATCCCGTTTTACCGTAAAAATCCACGTGTCTAAAAAACGAAGGGTAAAAAACTTACGAGACCCGATTGAGAACTCATCGAGGCCTTCAATTTGACAGGTTATGGCTCCCGTAACTCTAAACGAGCCAGAAGTTATGGCCGTCCGAATAATCGATATCTACAGGGTGCAACATCCGCGATGCAAGGTGCAACATCCGTCCGAAATGGCGAAACAGTGTCGTACGACCTTTAGAAATGCGTGCATAGTTTTAAAACGGAACAGTACCATGGTGCACCACTCTTCAGCAATGGGAAGTCGAAGACGGGGCACTGTAATCCCGTTTTAGCGTAAAAATCCATGTGTCGAAAAAACGAAGGGTAAAAAACTTACGAGACCCGATTGAGATTCGCGTTGTCCTTTTTAGGCATTAATCTATCCGTTGACGGCTGAAAGCCGCAAAAGTCGTAGAACTCATCGAGGCCTTCGTTTTGACAGGTTATGGCTCCCGTAACTCTAAACGAGCCAGAAGTTATGGCCGTCCGAATAATCGATATCTACAGAGTGCAACATCCACGGTGCAAGGTGCAACATCCGTCCGAAATGGCGAAACAGTGCCGTACGACTTACAGAAATGCGTGCATGGATTTGAAACGGAACAGTACCATGGTGCACCACTCTCCAGCGATGGGAAGTCGAAGACGGGCCAAGGTAATCCCGTTTTACTGTAAAAATCCACATGTCGAAAAAACGAAGGGTAAAAAACTTACGAGACCCGATTGAGATTCGGGTCATCCTTTTTGGGCATTAATCTATCCGTTGACGGCTAAAAGCTGTCAAAGCCGTAGAACTCATCGAGGCCTTCGTTTTGACAGGGCATGGCTCCCGTAATTATAAACGAACCAGAAGTTATGCCCGTCCGAATAATCGATATCTATAGGGTGCAACATCCACGGTGCAAGGTGCAACATCCGTCTAAAATGGCGAAACAGTGCCGTATGACTTTTAGAAATGCGTGCATGGATTTGAAACGGAACATTACCATGGTGCACCACTCTCCAGCGATGGGAAGTCGAAGACGGGCCACGGTAATCCCGTTTTACCGTAAAAATCCACGTGTCGAAAAAACGAAGGGTAACTTACGAGACCCGATTGAGATTCGGATTGTCCTTTTTTGGCATTAATCTATCAGTTGATGGCTGAAAGCAGTCAAAGCCGTATAACTCATCGAGGCCTTCGTTTTGACATGGTATGGCTCCCGTAACTCTAAACGAGCCAGAAGTTATGCCCGTCCGAATAATCGATATCTATAGGGTGCAACATCCACGGTGCAAGGTGCAACATTCGTCCGAAATGGCGAAACAGTGCCCTATGACTTTTAGAAATGCGTGCATGGATTTGAAACGAAACATTACCATGGTGCACCACTCTCCAGTGATGGGAAGTCAAAGACGGGCCACGGTAATCCTGTTTTACTGTAAAAATCCACATGTCGAAAAAACGAAGGGTAAAAAACTTACGAGACCCGATTGAGATTCGGGTTGTCCTTTTTGGGCATTAATCTATCCGTTGACGGCTAAAAGCTGTCAAAGCCGTAGAACTCATCGAGGCCTTCGTTTTGACAGGTTATGGCTCCCGTAACTCTAAACGAGCCAAAAGTTATGGCCGTCCGAATAATCGATATCTACAGTGTGCAACATCCATGGTGCAAGGTGCAACATCCGTCGGACATGGCGAAAAAGTGCCGTACGACTTTTAAAAATGCGTGCATGGATTAGAAACAGAACAGTACCATGGTGCACCACTCTCCACCGATGGGAAGTCGAAGACGGGCCACGGTAATCCCGTTTTACCGTAAAAATCCACGTGTCGAAAAAACGAAGGGTAAAAAACTTACGAGACCCGATTGAGATTCGGGTTGTCCTTTTTGGGCATTAATCTATCCGTTGACGGCTGAAAGCTATCAAAGCCGTAGAACTCATCGAGGCCTTTGATTTGACAAGTTATGGCTTCCGTAACTCTAAACGAGCCAGAAGTTATAGCCGTCCGAATAATCGATATCTACAGGGTGCAACATCCACGGTGCAAGGTGCAACATCCGTCCGAAATGGCGAAACAGTGCCGTACGGCTTTTAGAAATGCGTGCATGGATTTGAAACTGAACAGTACCCTGGTGCACCACTCTCCAGCGATGGGAAGTCGAAGACGGGCCACGGTAATCCCGTTTTCCCGTAAAAATCCACGTGTCGAAAAAACGAAGGGTAAAAAACTTACGAGACCCGATTGAGATTCGGGTTGTCCTTTTTGGGCATTAATCTATCCGTTGACGGCTGAAAGCTATCAAAGCCGTAGAACCCATCGAGGCCTTTGTTTTGACAAGTTATGGCTCCCATAACTCTAAACGAGCCAGAAGTTATAGCCGTCCGAATAATCGATATCTACAGGGTGCAACATCCACGGTGCAAGGTGCAACATCCGTCCGAAATGGCGAAACAGTGCCGACGGCTTTTAGAAATGCGTGCATGGATTTGAAATGGAACAGTACCATGGTGCACCACTCTCCAGCGATGGGAAGTCGAAGACGGGCCACGGTAATCCCGTTTTACCGTAAAAATCCACGTGTCGAAAATACGAAGGATAAAAAACTTACGAGACCCGATTGAGATTCGGGTTGTCCTTTTTGGGCATTAATCTATCCGTTGACGGCTGAAAGCTATCAAAGCCGTAGAACCCATCGAGGCCTTTGTTTTGAAAAGTTATGGCTCCCATAACTCTAAACGAGCCAGAAGTTATAGCCGTCCGAATAATCGATATCTACAGGGTGCAACATCCACGTGCAAGGTGCAACATCCGTCTGAAATGGAGAAACAGTGCCGTACGGCTTTTAGAAATGCGTGCATGGATTTGAAACGGAACACTACCATTGTGCACCACCCTCCAGCGATGGCAAATCGAAGACGGGCCACGGTAATCCCGTTTAACCGTAAAAATCCACGTGTCGAAAAAACGAAGGTTAAAAAACTTACGAGACCCGATTGAAATTCGGGTTGTCCTTTTTGGGCATTAATCTATCCGTTGACGGCTGAAAGCTGTCAAAGCCGTAGAACTCATCGAGGCCTTCGTTTTGACAGGTTATGGCTCCCGTAACTCTAAACGAGCCAGAAGTTATAGCCGTCCGAATAATCGATATTTACAGGGTGCAACATCCACGTGCAAGGTGCAACATCCGTCCGAAATGGCGAAACAGTGCCGTACGGCTTTTAGAAATGCGTGCATGGAGTTGAAACGGAACAGTACCATTGTGCACCACCCTCCAGCGATGGTAAATCGAAGACGGGCCACGGTAATCCCGTTTAACCGTAAAAATCCACGTGTCGAAAAAACGAAGGTTAAAAAACTTACGAAACCCGATTGAGATTTGGGTTGTCCTTTTTGGCATTAATCTAACCGTTGACGGCTGAAAGCCGTCAAAACCGTAGAACTCATCGAGGCCTTCGTTTTGACAGGTTATGGCTCTCGTAACTCTAAACGAGCCAGAAGTTATGGCTGTCCGAATAATCGATATCTACAGGGTGCAACATCCACGGTGCAACGTGCAACATTCGTCCGAAATGGCGAAACAGTGCTGTACGTCTTATAGAAATGCATGCATGGATTTGAAACGGAACAGTATTGTGGTGCACCACTCTCCAGCGATGGTAAATCGAAGACCAGCCACCGTAATCCCGTTTTACCGTAAAAATCCACGTGTCTAAAAAACGAAGGGTAAAAAACTTACGAGACCCGATTGAGAACTCATCGAGGCCTTCAATTTGACAGGTTATGGCTCCCGTAACTCTAAACGAGCCAGAAGTTATGGCCGTCCGAATAATCGATATCTACAGGGTGCAACATCCGCGATGCAAGGTGCAACATCCGTCCGAAATGGCGAAACAGTGCCGTACGACCTTTAGAAATGCGTGCATAGTTTTAAAACGGAACAGTACCATGGTGCACCACTCTTCAGCAATGGGAAGTCGAAGACGGGGCACTGTAATCCCGTTTTAGCGTAAAAATCCATGTGTCGAAAAAACGAAGGGTAAAAAACTTACGAGACCCGATTGAGATTCGCGTTGTCCTTTTTAGGCATTAATCTATCCGTTGACGGCTGAAAGCCGCAAAAGTCGTAGAACTCATCGAGGCCTTCGTTTTGACAGGTTATGGCTCCCGTAACTCTAAACGAGCCAGAAGTTATGGCCGTCCGAATAATCGATATCTACAGAGTGCAACATCCACGGTGCAAGGTGCAACATCCGTCCGAAATGGCGAAACAGTGCCGTACGACTTACAGAAATGCGTGCATGGATTTGAAACGGAACAGTACCATGGTGCACCACTCTCCAGCGATGGGAAGTCGAAGACGGGCCAAGGTAATCCCGTTTTACTGTAAAAATCCACATGTCGAAAAAACGAAGGGTAAAAAACTTACGAGACCCGATTGAGATTCGGGTCATCCTTTTTGGGCATTAATCTATCCGTTGACGGCTAAAAGCTGTCAAAGCCGCAGAACTCATCGAGGCCTTCGTTTTGACAGGGCATGGCTCCCGTAATTATAAACGAACCAGAAGTTATGCCCGTCCGAATAATCGATATCTATAGGGTGCAACATCCACGGTGCAAGGTGCAACATCCGTCCGAAATGGCGAAACAGTGCCGTATGACTTTTAGAAATGCGTGCATGGATTTGAAACGGAACATTACCATGGTGCACCACTCTCCAGCGATGGGAAGTCGAAGACGGGCCACGGTAATCCCGTTTTACCGTAAAAATCCACGTGTCGAAAAAACGAAGGGTAACTTACGAGACCCGATTGAGATTCGGATTGTCCTTTTTTGGCATTAATCTATCAGTTGATGGCTGAAAGCAGTCAAAGCCGTATAACTCATCGAGGCCTTCGTTTTGACATGGTATGGCTCCCGTAACTCTAAACGAGCCAGAAGTTATGCCCGTCCGAAAAATCGATATCTATAGGGTGCAACATCCACGGTGCAAGGTGCAACATTCGTCCGAAATGGCGAAACAGTGCCCTATGACTTTTAGAAATGCGTGCATGGATTTGAAACGAAACATTACCATGGTGCACCACTCTCCAGTGATGGGAAGTCAAAGACGGTCCACGGTAATCCTGTTTTACTGTAAAAATCCACATGTCGAAAAAACGAAGGGTAAAAAACTTACGAGACCCGATTGAGATTCGGGTTGTCCTTTTTGGGCATTAATCTATCCGTTGACGGCTAAAAGCTGTCAAAGCCGTAGAACTCATCGAGGCCTTCGTTTTGACAGGTTATGGCTCCCGTAACTCTAAACGAGCCAAAAGTTATGGCCGTCCGAATAATCGATATCTACAGTGTGCAACATCCACGGTGCAAGGTGCAACATCCGTCGGACATGGCGAAAAAGTGCCGTACGACTTTTAAAAATGCGTGCATGGATTAGAAACAGAACAGTACCATGGTGCACCACTCTCCACCGATGGGAAGTCGAAGACGGGCCACGGTAATCCCGTTTTACCGTAAAAATCCACGTGTCGAAAAAACGAAGGGTAAAAAACTTACGAGACCCGATTGAGATTCGGGTTGTCCTTTTTGGGCATTAATCTATCCGTTGACGGCTGAAAGCTATCAAAGCCGTAGAACTCATCGAGGCCTTTGATTTGACAAGTTATGGCTTCCGTAACTCTAAACGAGCCAGAAGTTATAGCCGTCCGAATAATCGATATCTACGGGGTGCAACATCCACGGTGCAAGGTGCAACATCCGTCCGAAATGGCGAAACAGTGCCGTACGGCTTTTAGAAATGCGTGCATGGATTTGAAACTGAACAGTACCCTGGTGCACCACTCTCCAGCGATGGGAAGTCGAAGACGGGCCACGGTAATCCCGTTTTACCGTAAAAATCCACGTGTCGAAAAAACGAAGGGTAAAAAACTTACGAGACCCGATTGAGATTCGGGTTGTCCTTTTTGGGCATTAATCTATCCGTTGACGGCTGAAAGCTATCAAAGCCGTAGAACCCATCGAGGCCTTTGTTTTGACAAGTTATGGCTCCCATAACTCTAAACGAGCCAGAAGTTATAGCCGTCCGAATAATCGATATCTACAGGGTGCAACATCCACGGTGCAAGGTGCAACATCCGTCCGAAATGGCGAAACAGTGCCGACGGCTTTTAGAAATGCGTGCATGGATTTGAAATGGAACAGTACCATGGTGCACCATTCTCCAGCGATGGGAAGTTGAAGACGGGCCACGGTAATCCCGTTTTACCGTAAAAATCCACGTGTCGAAAATACGAAGGATAAAAAACTTACGAGACCCGATTGAGATTCGGGTTGTCCTTTTTGGGCATTAATCTGTCCGTTGACGGCTGAAAGCTGTCAAAGCCGTAGAACTCATCGAGACCTTCGTTTTGACAGGTTATGGCTCCCGTAACTCTAAACGAGCCAGAAGTTATGGCCGTCCGAATAATCGATATCTACAGTGTGCAACATCCACGTGCAAGGTGCAACATCCGTCCGAAATGGCGAAACAGTGCCGTACGGCTTTTAGAAATGCGTGCATGGATTTGAAACGGAATAGTACCATGGTGCACCACTCTCTAGCGAAGGTAAATCGAAGACCAGCCACGGTAATCATGTTTTGCCGCAAAAATCCACGTGTCGAAAAAACGAAGGGTAAAAAACTTACGAGACCCGATTGAGATTCGGGTTATCCTTTTTGGGCATTAGTATATTCGTTGATGGCTGAAAGCAGTCAAAGCCGTATAACTCATCGAGGCCTTCGTTTTGACAGGGTATGGCTCCCGTAACACTAAACGAGCCAGAAGTTATGCCCGTCCGAATAATCGATATCTATAGGGCGCAACATCCACGATGGAAGGTGCAACATTCGTCCGAAATGAAGAAACAGTGCCGTATGACTTTTAGCAATGCGTGCATGGATTTGAAACGGAACATTACCATGGTGCACCACTCTCCAGCGATGGGAAGTCGAAGACGGGCCACGGTAATCCCGTTTTACCGTAAAAATCCACGTGTCGAAAAAACGAAGGGTAAAAAACTTACGAGACCCGATTGAGATTCGGATTGTCCTTTTTGGGCATTAATCTATCCGTTGATGGCTGAAAGCTGTCAATGCCGTAGAACTCATCGAGGCCTTCATTTTGACAGGTTATGGCTCCCGTAACTCTTAACGACCAGAAGTTATGGCCGTCCGAATAATCGATATCTACAGGGTGCAACATCCACGGTGCAAGGTGCAACATCCGTCCGACATGGCGAAAGAGTGCCGTAAGACTTTTAGAAATGCGTGCATGGATTTGAAACGGAACAGTACCATGGTGCACCACTCTCCAGCGATGGGAAGTCGAAGACGGGCCACGGTAATCCCGTTTTACCGTAAAAATCCACGTGTCGAAAAAACGAAGGGTAAAAAACTTACGAGACCCGATTGAGATTCGGGTTGTCCTTTTTGGGCATTAATCTATCCGTTGACGGCTGAAAGCTGTCAAAACCGTAGAACTCATCGAGGCCTTTGTTTTGACAGGTTATGGCTCCCGTAACTCTAAACGATCCAGAAGTTATAGCCGTCCGAATAATCGATATCTACAGGGTGCAACATCCACGGTGCAAGGTGCAACATCCGTCCGAAATTACGAAACAGTGCCGTACGGATTTTAGAAATGCGTGCATGGATTTGAAACTGAACAGTGCCATGGTGCACCACTCTCCAGCGATGGGAAGTCGAAGACGGGCCACGGTAATCCCGTTTTACCGTCAAAATCCACGTGTCGAAAAAACAAAGGGTAAAAAACTTACGAGACCCGATTGAGATTCGGGTTGTCCTTTTTGGGCATTAATCTATCCGTTGATGGCTGAAAGCTGTCAAAGCCGTAGAACACATCGAGGCCTTCGTTTTGACAGTTTATGGCTCCCGTAACTCTAAACGAGCTAGAAGTTATAGCCGTCCGAATAATCGATATCTACAGGGTGCAACATCCACGTGCAAGGTGCAACATCCGTCCGAAATGGCGAAACAGTGCCGTACGGCTTTTAGAAATGCGTGCATGGCTTTGAAACGGAACAGTACCATTGTGCACCACTCTCCAGCGATGGTAAATCGAAGACGGGCCACGGTAATCCCGTTTAACCGTAAAAATCCACGTGTCGAAAAAACGAAGGTTAAAAAACTTACGAGACCCGATTGAGATTCGGGTTGTCCTTTTTGGGCATTAATCTATCCGTTGACGGCTGAAAGCCGTCAAAACCGTAGAACTCATCGAGGCCTTCGTTTTGACAGGTTATGGCTCTCGTAACTCTAAACGTGCCAGAAGTTATGGCCGTCCGAATAATCGAGATCTACAGGGTGCAACATCCACGGTGCAAGGTGCAACATTCGTCCGAAATGGCGAAACAGTGTCGTACGTCTTTTAGAAATGCGTGCATGGATTTGAAACGGAACAGTACCGTGGTGCACCACTCTCCAGCGATGGTAAATCGAAGACCAGCCACCGTAATCCCGTTTTACCGTAAAAATCCACGTGTCGAAAAAACGAAGGGTAAAAAACTTACGAGTCCCGATTGAGAACTCATCGAGGCCTTCAATTTGACAGGTTATGGCTCCCGTAACTCTAAACGGGCCAGAAGTTATGGCCGTCCGAATAATTGATATCTACAGGGTGCAACATCCGCGGTGCAAGGTGCAACATCCGTCCGAAATGGCGAAACAGTGCCGTACGACCTTTAGAAATGCGTGCATAGATTTGAAATGGAACAGTACCATGGTGCACCACTCTTCAGCAATGGAAAGTCGAAGACGGGGCACTGTAATCCCGTTTTAGCGTAAAAATCCACGTGTCGAAAAAACGAAGGGTAAAAAACTTACGAGACCCGATTGAGATTCGCGTTGTCCTTTTTGGGCATTAATCTATCCGTTGACGGCTGAAAGCTGTCAAAGCCGTAGAACTCATCGATACCTTCGTTTTGACAGGGTATGGCTCCCGTAACTCTAAACGAGCCAGAATTTATGCCCGTCCGAATAATCGATATCTATAGGGTGCAACATCCACGGTGCAAGGTGCAACATCCGTCCGAAATGGCGAAACAGTGCCGTATGACTTTTAGAAATGCGTGCATGGATTTGAAACGGAACATTACCATGGTGCACCACTCTCCAGCGATGGGAAGGCGAAGACGGGCCACGGTAATCCCGTTTTACCGTAAAAATCCACGTGTCGAAAAAACGAAGGGTAAAAAACTTACGAGACCCGATTGAGATTCGGATTGTCCTTTTTGGGCATTAATCTATCCGTTGATGGCTGAAAGCAGTCAAAGCCGTATAACTCATCGAGGCCTTCGTTTTGACAGGGTATGGCTCCCGTAACTCTAAACGAGCCAGAAGTTATGCCCGTCCGAATAATCGATATCTATAGGGTGCAACATCCACGGTGCAAGGTGCAACATCCGTCCGAAATGGCGAAACAGTGCCGTATGACTTTTAGAAATGCGTGCATGGATTTGAAACGGAACATTACCATGGTGCACCACTCTCCAGCGATGGGAAGTCGAAGACGGGCCACGGTAATCCCGTTTTACCGTAAAAATCCACATGTCGAAAAAACGAAGGGTAAAAAACTTACGAGACCCGATTGAGATTCGGATTGTCCTTTTTGGGCATTAATTTATCCGTTGATGGCTGAAAGCTGTCAAAGCCGTACAACTCATCGAGGCCTTCGTTTTGACAGGTTATGGCTCCCATAACTCTTAACGAGCCAGAAGTTATGGCCGTCCGAATAATCGATATCTACAGGATGCAACATCCACGGTGCAAGGTGCAACATCCGTCGGACATGGCGAAAGAGTGCCGTACGACTTTTAGAAATGCGTGCATGGATTTGAAACGGAACAGTTCATGGTGCACCACTCTCCAGCGATGGGAAGTCGAAGATGGGCCACGGTAATCCCGTTTTACCGTAAAAATCCACGTGTCGAAAAAACGATGGGTAAAAAACTTACGAGACCCGATTGAGATTCGGATTGTCCTTTTTGGGCATTAATCTATTCGTTGACGGCTGAAATCTATCAAAGCCGTAGAACTCATCGAGGCCTTTGTTTTGACAAGTTATGGCTCCCGTAACTCTAAACGAGCCAGATGTTATAGCCGTCCGAATAATCGATATCTACAGGGTGCAACATCCACGGTGCAAGGTGCAACATCCGTCCGAAATGGCGAAACAGTGTCGTACGGCTTTTAGAAATGCGTGCATGGATTTGAAACTGAACAGTACCCTGGTACACCACTCACCAGCGATGGGAAGTCGAAGACAGGCCACGGTAATCCCGTTTTACCGTAAAAATCCACGTGTCGAAAAAACGAAGGGTAAAAAACTTACGAGACCCGATTGAGATTCGGATTGTCCTTTTTGGGCATTAATCTATCCGTTGATGGCTGAAAGCAGTCAAAGCCATATAACTCATCGAGGCCTTCGTTTTGACAGGGTATGGCTCCCGTAACTCTAAACGAGCCAGAAGTTATTCCCGTCCGAATAATCGATATGTATAGGGTGCAACATCCACGGTGCAAGGTGCAACATCCGTCTGAAATGGCGAAATAGTGCCGTATGACTTTTAGAAATGCGTGCATGGATTTGAAACGGAACATTACCATGGTGCACCACTCTCCAGCGATGGGAAGTCGAAGATGGGCCACGGTAATCCCGTTTTACCGTAAAAATCCACGTGTCGAAAAAACGAAGGTTAAAAAACTTACGAGACCCGATGGAGATTCGGGTTGTCCTTTTTGGGCATTAATCTATCCGTTGACGGCTGAAAGCCATCAAAACCGTAGAACTCATCGAGGCCTTCGTTTTGACAGGTTATGGCTCTCGTAACTCTAAACGAGCCAGAAGTTATGGCCGTCCGAATAATCGATATCTACAGGGTGCAACATCCACGGTGCAAGGTGCAACATCCGTCGGACAGGGCGAAAGAGTGCCGTACGACTTTTAGAAATGCGTGCATGGATTTGAAGTGCAACAGTTCATGGTGCACCACTCTCCAGCGATGGGAAGTCGAAGATGGGCCACGGTAATCCCGTTTTACCGTAAAAATCCACGTGTCGAAAAAACGATGGGTAAAAAACTTACGAGACCCGATTAAGATTCGGGTTGTCCTTTTTGGGCATTAATCTATTCGTTGACGGCTGAAAGCTATCAAAGCCGTAGAACTCATCGAGGCCTTTGTTTTGACAAGTTATGTCTCCCGTAACTCTAAACGAGCCAGAAGTTATAGCCGTCCGAATAATCGATATCTACAGGGTGCAACATCCACGGTGCAAGGTGCAACATCCGTCCGAAATGGCGAAACAGTGTCGTACGGCTTTTAGAAATGCGTGCATGGATTTGAAACTGAACAATACCCTGGTACACCACTCTCCAGCGATGGGAAGTCGAAGACGGGCCACGGTAATCCCGTTTTACCATAAAAATCCACGTGTCGAAAAAACGAAGGGTAAAAAACTTACGAGACCCGATTGAGATTCGGGTTGTCCTTTTTGGGCATTAATCTATCCGTTGATGGCTGAAAGCTGTCAAAGCCGTAGAACTCATCGAGGCCTTCGTTTTGACAGGTTATGGCTCACGTAACTCTAAACGAGCCAGAAGTTATACCCGTCCGAATAATCGATATCTACAGGGTGCAACATCCGCGTGCAAGGTGCAACATCCGTCCGAAATGGCGAAACAGTGCCGTACGGCTTTTAGAAATGCGTGCATGGATTTGAAACGGAATGGTACCATGGTGCACCACTCTTCAGCGATGGTAAATCGAAGACGGGCCACGGTAATCCCGTTTTACCGTAAAAATCCACGTGTCGAAAAAACGAAGGTTAAAAAACTTACGAGACCCGATGGAGATTCGGGTTGTCCTTTTTGGGCATTAATCTATCCGTTGACGGCTGAAAGCCATCAAAACCGTAGAACTCATCGAGGCCTTCGTTTTGACAGGTTATGGCTCTTGTAACTCTAAACGAGCCAGAAGTTATGGCCGTCCGAATAATCGATATCTACAGGGTGCAACATCCACGGTGCAAGGTGCAACATTCGTACGAAATGGCGAAACAGTGCCGTACGACTTTTAGAAATGCGTGCATGGATTTGAAACGGAACAGTACCATGGTGCACCATTCTCCGGCGATGGTAAATCGAAGACCAGCCACCGTAATCCCGTTTTAGCGTAAAAATCCACGTGTCGAAAAAACGAAGGGTAAAAAACTTACGAGACCCGATTGAGAACTCATCGAGGCCTTCGATTTGACAGGTTATGGCTCCCGTAACTCTAAACGAGCCAGAAGTTATGGCCGTCCGAATAATCGATATCTACAGGGTGCAACATCCGCGGTGCAAGGTGCAACATCCGTCCGAAATGGCGAAACAGTGCCGTACGACCTTTAGAAATGCGTGCATGGATTTGAAACGGAACTGTACCATGGTGCACCACTCTTCAGCAATGGGAAGTCGAAGACGGGGCACCGTAATCCCGTTTTACCGTAAAAATCCACGTGTCGAAAAAACGAAGGGTAAAAAACTTACGAGACCCGATTGAGATTCGCGTTGTCCTTTTTGGGCATTAATCTATCCGTTGACGACTGAAAGCTGTCAAAGCCATAGAACTCATCGAGGCCTTCGTTTTGACAGGTTATGGCTCCCGTAACCCTAAACGAGCCAGAAGTTACGGCCGTCCGAATAATCGATATCTACACGGTGCAACATCCACGGTGCAAGGTGCAACATCCGTCAGAAATGGGGAAACAGTGCCGTACGACTTATTGAAATGAGTGCATGGATTTGAAACGGAACAGTACCATGGTGCACCACTCTCCAGCGACGGGAAGTCGAAGACGGGCCACGATAATCCCGTTTTACCGTAAAAATCCACATGTCGAAAAAACGAAGGGTAAAAAACTTACGAGACCCGATTGAGATTCGGGTTGTCCTTTTTGGGCATTAATCTATCCGTTGACGGCTGAAAGCTGTCAAAGCCGTAGAACTCATCGAGGCCTTCGTTTTGACAGGTTATAGCTCCCGTAACTCTAAACGAGCCAGAAGTTATCGCCGTCCGAATAATCGATATCTACAGGGTGCAACATCCACGGGGCAAGGTGCAACATCCGTCCGAAATGGCGAAACAGTGCCGTACGACTTTTAGAAATGCGTGCATGGATTTGAAACGGAACAGTACCATGTTGCACCACTCTCCAGCGATGGTAAATCGAAGACCAGCCACGGTAATCCCGTTTTACCGTAAAAATCCACGTGTCGAAAAAACTAAGGGTAAAAAACTTACGAGACCCGATTGAGATTCGGGTTGTCCTTTTTGGGCATTAATCTATCCGTTGACGGCTGAAAGCTGTCAAAGCCGTAGAACTCATCGAGGCCTTCGTTTTTACAGGTTATGGCTCCCGTAACTCTAAAAGAGCCAGAAGTTATAGCCGTCCGAATAATCGATATCTACAGGGTGCAACATCCACGGTGCAAGGTGCAACATCCGTCCGAAATGGCGAAACAGTGTCGTATGACTTTTAGAAATACGTGCATGGATTTGAAATGGAACAGTACCATGGTGCACCACTCTCCAGCGATGGTAAATCTAAGACCAGCCAAGGTAATCCCGTTTTGCCGTAAAAATCCACGTGTCGAAAAAACGAAGGGTATAAAACTTACGAGACCCGATTGAGATTCGAGTTGTCCTTTTTGGGCATTAATATATCCGTTGATGGCTGAATGTTTTCAAAGCCGTAGAACTCATCGAGGCCTTCGTTTTGATAGGTTATGGCTCCCGTAACTCTAAACGAGCCAGAAGTTATGGCCGTTCGAATAATCGATATCTACAGGGTGCAACATCCACGGTACAAGGTGCAACATCCGTCCGAAATGGCGAAGCAGTGTCGTACGACCTTTAGAAATGCGTGCATGGATTTGAAACGGAACAGTACCATGGTGTACCACTCTCCAGCGATGGTAAATCGAAGACCAGCCACGGAAATCCCGTTTTGCCATAAAAATCCCCGTGTCAAAAAAACGAAGGGTAAAAAACTTACGAGACCCGATTGAGATTCGGGTTGTCCTTTTTGGGCATTAATATATCCGTTGATGGCTGAAAGCTGTCAAAGCCGTAGAACTCATCGAGGCCTTCGATTTGACAGGTTATGGCTCCCCTAACTCTAAACAAGCCAGAAGTTATGCCAGTCCGAATAATCGATATCTACAAGGTGCAACATCCACGGTGCAAGGTGCAACATCCATCCGAAATGGCGAAACACAGCCGTATGACTTTTAGAAATGCGTGCATGGATTTGAAACGGAATAGTACCATAGTGCACCACTCTCCAGCGATGGGAAGCCGAAGATGGGCCACGGTAATCCCGTTTTACCGTAAAAATCCATGTGTCGAAAAAACGAAGGGTAAAAAACTTACGAGACCCGATTGAGATTCGGATTGTCCTTTTTGGGCATTAATCTATCCGTTGACGGCTGAAAGCCGTAAAAGTCGTAGAACTCATCGAGGCCTTCGTTTTGACAGGTTATGGCTCCCGTAACTCTAAACGAGCCAGAAGTTATGGCCGTCCGAATAATCGATATCTACAGGGTGCAACATCCACGGTGCAAGGTGCAACATCCGTCCGAAATGGCGAAACAGTGCCGTACGACCTTTAGAAATGCGTGCATGGATTTGAAACGGAACTGTACCATGGTGCACCACTCTTCAGCAATGGGAAGTCGAAGACGGGGCACCGTAATCCCGTTTTACCGTAAAAATCCACGTGTCGAAAAAACGAAGGGTAAAAAACTTACGAGACCCGATTGAGATTCGCGTTGTCCTTTTTGGGCATTAATCTATCCGTTGACGACTGAAAGCTGTCAAAGCCATAAAACTCATCAAGGCCTTCGTTTTGACAGGTTATGGCTCCCGTAACCCTAAACGAGCCAGAAGTTACGGCCGTCCGAATAATCGATATCTACACGGTGCAACATCCACGGTGCAAGGTGCAACATCCGTCAGAAATGGGGGAACAGTGCCGTACGACTTATTGAAATGAGTGCATGGATTTGAAACGGAACAGTACCATGGTGCACCACTCTCCAGCGACGGGAAGTCGAAGACGGGCCACGATAATCCCGTTTTACCGTAAAAATCCACATGTCGAAAAAACGAAGGGTAAAAAACTTACGAGACCCGATTGAGATTCGGGTTGTCCTTTTTGGGCATTAATCTATCCGTTGACGGCTGAAAGCTGTCAAAGCCGTAGAACTCATCGAGGCCTTCGTTTTGACAGGTTATAGCTCCCGTAACTCTAAACGAGCCAGAAGTTATAGCCGTCCGAATAATCGATATCTACAGGGTGCAACATCCACGGGGCAAGGTGCAACATCCGTCCGAAATGGCGAAACAGTGCCGTACGACTTTTAGAAATGCGTGCATGGATTTGAAACGGAACAGTACCATGTTGCACCACTCTCCAGCGATGGTAAATCGAAGACCAGCCACGGTAATCCCGTTTTACCGTAAAAATCCACGTGTCGAAAAAACTAAGGGTAAAAAACTTACGAGACCCGATTGAGATTCGGGTTGTCCTTTTTGGGCATTAATCTATCCGTTGACGGCTGAAAGCTGTCAAGGCCGTAGAACTCATCGAGGGCTTCGTTTTTACAGGTTATGGCTCCCGTAACTCTAAACGAGCCAGAAGTTATAGCCGTCCGAATAATCGATATCTACAGGGTGCAACATCCACGGTGCAAGGTGCAACATCCGTCCGAAATGGCGAAATAGTGTCGTATGACTTTTAGAAATACGTGCATGGATTTGAAATGGAACAGTACCATGGTGCACCACTCTCCAGCGATGGTAAATCTAAGACCAGCCATGGTAATCCCGTTTTGCCGTAAAAATCCACGTGTCGAAAAAACGAAGGGTATAAAACTTACGAGACCCGATTGAGATTCGAGTTGTCCTTTTTGGGCATTAATATATCCGTTGATGGCTGAATGTTTTCAAAGCCGTAGAACTCATCGAGGCCTTCGTTTTGATAGGTTATGGCTCCCGTAACTCTAAACGAGCCAGAAGTTATGGCCGTTCGAATAATCGATATCTACAGGGTGCAACATCCACGGTACAAGGTGCAACATCCGTCCGAAATGGCGAAGCAGTGTCGTACGACCTTTAGAAATGCGTGCATGGATTTGAAACGGAACAGTACCATGGTGTACCACTCTCCAGCGATGGTAAATCGAAGACCAGCCACGGAAATCCCGTTTTGCCATAAAAATCCCCGTGTCAAAAAAACGAAGGGTAAAAAACTTACGAGACCCGATTGAGATTCGGGTTGTCCTTTTTGGGCATTAATATATCCGTTGATGGCTGAAAGCTGTCAAAGCCGTAGAACTCATCGAGGCCTTCGATTTGACAGGTTATGGCTCCTGTAACTCTAAACAAGCCAGAAGTTATGCCAGTCCGAATAATCGATATCTACAAGGTGCAACATCCACGGTGCAAGGTGCAACATCCATCCGAAATGGCGAAACACAGCCGTATGACTTTTAGAAATGCGTGCATGGATTTGAAACGGAATAGTACCATGGTGCACCACTCTCCAGCGATGGGAAGTCGAAGACGGGCCACGGTAATCCCGTTTTACCGTAAAAATCCATGTGTCGAAAAAACGAAGGGTAAAAAACTTACGAGACCCGATTGAGATTCGGATTGTCCTTTTTGGGCATTAATCTATCCGTTGACGGTTGAAAGCCGTAAAAGTCGTAGAACTCATCGAGGCCTTCGTTTTGACAGGTTATGGCTCCCGTAACTCTAAACGAGCCAGAAGTTATGGCCGTCCGAATAATCGATATCTACAGGGTGCAACATCCACGGTGCAAGGTGCAACATCCGTCCGAAATGACGAAACAGTGCCGTACGACTTTTAGAAATGCGTGTATGGATTTGAAATGGAACAGTACCATGGTGCACCACTCTCCAGCGATGGGAAGTCGAAGACGGGCCACGGTAATCCTGTTTTACCGTAAAAATCCACGTGTCGAAAAAACGAAGGGTAAAAAACTTACGAGACCCGATTGAGATTCAGGTTGTCCTTTTTGGGCACTAATCTATCCTTTGATGACTGAAAGCTGTCAAAGCCGTAGAACTCATCGAGGCCTTCGTTTTGACAGGTTATGGCTCCCGTAACTCTAAACGAGCCGGAAGTTATAGCCGTCCGAATAATCGATATCTACAGGGTGCAACATCCACGGTGCAAGGTGCAACATCCGTCCGAAATGGCGAAACAGTGCCGTACGACTTTTCAAAATGCGTGCATGGATTTGAAATGGAACAGTACCATGGTACACCACTCTCCAGCGATATAAAATTGAAGACCAGCCACGGTAATCCCGTTTTGCCGTAAAAATCCACCTGTCGAAAAAACGAAGGGTAAAAAACTTACGAGACCCGATTAAGATTCGGGTTGTCCTTTTTGGGCATTAATATATCCGTTGATGGCTGAAAGCTGTCAAACCAATAGAACTCCTCAAGGCCTTCGTTTTGACAAGTTATAGCTCCCGTAACTCTAAACGAGCCAGAAGTTATGGCCGTCCGAATAATCGATATCTACAGGGTGCAACATCCACGGTGCAAGGTGCAACATCGGTCCGAAATGGCGAAACAGTGCCGTATGACTTTTAGAAATGCATGCATGGATTTGAAACGGAACAGTACCATGGTGCACCACTCTCCAGCAATGGGAAGTCGAAGAAGGGACAAGGTAATCCCGTTTTACCGTAAAAATTCACGTGTCGAAAAAACGAAGGGTAAAAAACTTACGAGACCCGATTGAGATTCGGGTTGTCCTTTTTGGGCATTAATCTATCCGTTGACGGCTGAAAGCTGTCAAACCCGTAGAACTCATCAAGGCATTCGTTTTGATAGGTTATGGATCCCGTAACTCTAAACGAGCCAGAAGTTATGGCCGTCCGAATAATCGATATCTACATGGTGCAACATCCACGGTGCAAGGTGCAACATCCGTCCGACATGGAGAAAGAGTGCCGTACGACTTTTAAAAATGCGTGTATGGATTTGAAACGGAACAGTACCTTGGTGCACCACTCTCCAGCGATGGTAAGTCAAAGACGGGCCACGGTAATCCCATTTTACCGTAAAAATCCACGTGTCGAAAAAACGAAGGGTAAAAAACTTACGAGACCCGATTGAGATTCGGGTTGTGCTTTTTGGGCATTAATCTATCCGTTGACGGCTGAAAGCTGTCAAAGCCGTAGAACTCATCGAGGCCTTCGTTTTGACAGGTTATGGCTCCCGTAACTCTAAACGAGCCAGAAGTTATAGCCGTCCGAATAGTCGATATCTACAGGGTGCAACATCCATGGTGCAAGGTGCAACATCCGTCCGAAATGGCGAAACAGTGCCGTACGGCTTTTAGAAATGCGTGCATGGATTTGAAACTGAACAGTACCATGGTGCACCACTCTCCGGCGATGGTAAATTGAAGACCAGCCACGGTAATCCCGTTTGGCCGTAAAAATCCATGTGTCGAAAAAACGAAGGGTAAAAAACTTATGAGACCTGATTGAGATTCGGGTTGTCCTTTTTGGGCATTAATATATCCGTTGATGGCTGAAAGCTGTCAAAGCCGTAGAACTCATCGAGGCCTTCGTTTTGACAGGTTATGGCTCCCGTAACTCTAAACGAGCCAGAAGTTATGGCCGTCCGAATAATCGATATCTACAGGGTGCAACATCCACGATGCAAGGTGCAACATCCGTCCGAAATGGAAAAACAGTGCCGTACGACTTTTAGAAATGCGTGCATGGATTTGAAACGGAACAGTACCATGGTGCACCACTCTCCAACGATGGGAAGTCGAAGACGGGCCAAGGTAATCCCGTTTTACCGTAAAAATCCACGTGTCGAAAAAACGAAGGTTAAAAAACTTGCGTGACGCGATTGAGATTCGGGTTTTCCTTTTTGGTCATTAATCTATCCGTTGACGGCTGAAAGCCATCAAAACCGTAGAACTCAACGAGGCCTTCGTTTTGACAGGTTATGGCTCTCGTAACTCTAAACGAGCCAGAAGTTATGGCCGTCCGAATAATCGATATCTACAGGGTGCAACATCCACGGTGCAAGGTGCAACATTCGTCCGAAATGGCGAAAAAGTGCCGTACGACTTTTAGAAATGCGTGCATGGATTTGAAACGGAACAGTACCATGGTGTACCACTCTCCAGCGATGGTAAATCGAAGACCAGCCACTTTAATCCCGTTTTACCGTAAAAATCCACGTATCGAAAAAACGAAAGGTAAAAAACTTACGAGACCCGATTGAGAACTCATCGAGGCCTTCGTTTTGACAGGTTATGGCTCCCGTAACTCTAAACGAGCCAAAAGTTATAGCCGTCCGAATAATCGATATCTACAGGGTGCAACATCCGCGTGCAAGGTGCAACATCCGTCCGAAATGGCGAAACCGTGCCGTACGGCTTTTAGAAATGCGTGCATGGATTTGAAACGGAACGGTAGCATGGTGCACCACTCTCCAGCGATGGTAAATCAAAGATGGGCCACGGTAATCCCGTTTTACCGTAAAAATCCACGTGTCGAAAAAACGAAGGTTAAAAAACTTACGAGACCCGATTGAGATTCGGGTTATCCTTTTTGGGCATTAGTATATCCGTTGATGGCTGAAAGCAGTCAAAGCCGTATAACTCATCGAGGCCTTCGTTTTGACAGGTTATGGCTCCCGTAACTCTAAACGAGCCAGAAGTTATGCCCTTCCGAATAATCGATATCTATAGGGTGCAACATCCATGGTGCAAGGTGCAACATCCGTCCGAAATGGCGAAACAGTGCCGTATGAATTTTAGAAATGCGTGCACGGATTTGAAATGGAACGTTACCATGGTGCACCACTCTCCAGCGATGGAAAGTCGAAGACGGGCCACGGTAATCCCGTTTTACCGTAAAAATCCACGGGTCGAAAAAACGAAGGGTAAAAAACTTACGAGACCCGATTGAGATTCGGATTGTCCTTTTTGGGCATTAATCTATCCGTTGATGGCTGAAAGCTGTCAAAGCCGTAGAACTCATCGAGGCCTTCGTTTTGACAGGTTATGGCTCCCGTAACTCTTAACGAGCCAGAAGTTATGGCCGTCCGAATAATCGATATCTACAGGGTGCAACATCCACGGTGCAAGGTGCAACATCCGTCCGACATGGCAAAAGAGTGTCGTACGACTTTTAGAAATGCGTGCATGGATTTGAAACGGAACAGTACGTTGGTGCACCACTCTCCAGTGATGGGAAGTCGAAGACGGGCCACGGTAATCCCGTTTTACCGTAAAAATCCACGTGTCGATAAAACGAAGGGTAAAAAACTTACGAGACCCGTTTGATATTCGGGTTGTCCTTTTTGGGCATTAATCTATCCGTTGACGGCTGAAAGCTGTCCAAGCCGTAGAACTCATCGAGGCCTTCGTTTTGACAGGTTATGGCTCCCGTAACTCTAAACGAGCCAGAAGTTATAGCCGTCCGAATAATCGATATCTACAGGGTGCAACATCCACGGTGCAAGGTGCAACATCCGTCCGAAATGGCGAAACAGTGCCGTACGGCTTTTAGAAATGCGTGCATGGATTTGAAACTGAACAGTACCATGGTGCACCACTCTCCAGCGATGGTAAATCGAAGACCAGCCACGGTAATCCCGTTTGGTCGTAAAAATCCATGTGTCGAAAAAACGAAGGGTAAAAAACTTATGAGACCCGATTGAGATTCGGGTTGTCCTTTTTGGGCATTAATATATCCTTTGATGGCTGAAAGCTGTCAAAGCCGTAGAACTCATCAAGGCCTTCGTTTTGACAGGTTATGGCTCCCGTAACTCTAAACGAGCCAGAAGTTATGGCCGTCCGAATAATCGATATCTACAGGGTGCAATATCCACGGTGCAAGGTGCAACATCCGTCCGAAAAGGCAAAACAGTGCCGTACGACTTTTAGAAATGCGTGCATGGATTTGAAACGGAATAGTACCATGGTGCACCACTCTCCAGCGATGGGAAGTCGAAGACGGGCCACGGTAATGTGACGACCGCCCATGACTCCCGCACCAAATCAAGGAAATAATGCGCTAAAAGGTGTGCCAGGCAGCCATGGACGATAGTCAGGGTAAAACAAAACAGAAGAATCTCTATCGCATAACTCACAGCGCATGGATAAAATACAATAGAGAAATATAATATAGTGAAGCTCCATAGAACAGAACATCATCATATAAGCATCACAGTAGTTTCATACAATCATCTACTCAAATCCATACATGAAAGCCTCACTACAAATCACTCAACCAAATACAGCAGCGGATACCCAGTACATATAGTAAGAAAACTAATATGCAAAGCCTCCTGCTCGTCTTCGTCATCTTTAGCGTAGAACTCCTAGCACAGCACCTGTCACCTGCTACCTAGTCTGCCCATCCCGACATGGATGAACAGCCCAAGGTAATAAGAGGAGACATAAAACCTTGAGTCAGACAAAGTCTTAGTGAGCAGTAAATCAACTATCAAGCATACCAAAAGAGCATAAAGGATAAAAGGAATAGGAACCAAACCATCCCACTCCACCTCTTTCTACAGTGATAGCCCCAGACATACACTAAGGAGAAGCAAGCATAACAACATAGACAATTAAGGTAAAGCGAATACCACTCGAGTCAAGGACGATGTTTTCCAAATACAAACCCCCAAGGCCTAAACCAAGATCAGATAAGCACCCAGAAAACACCGCTCTTGAAGCCGAATGATAATACAACCAAACATCCATGACTCTGGCTATCACTGTTATCCTTGCCTCGATTTCACCGTTAGTTGAATGACCATCTGTCAAGGGCTAATGGTAACCCCGGTTCTAACCATAACTCCGCACACTGCCTTGTGCCTAGGACTTATCTACTTTGCCCAGAGTACTCAACTACCTACCTGTAGTCTTTTGGGTGTCCCGACTACCTTCCTGTAGTCGTTATGGGCGCCCCATGTACTCTTGCTTTTGAGCATGCTAGAACCTTCAACAACGACGAGATCCAAGCCTCCTAGCCATCCTTCTTGACGACTATCCTCATACAAGCTCAAGCTACCTCTTGAACAATCCATTATCAACCAACTTGAACTACCCTTCAAGTTATCAATATGCTTGGAATGATCCCTGCTTGGATTAAGCCAAGACTCACATCATACTTCGCTTCATCGCATCAAAGCAAAGTCTCAACTCAACAACATGGTTTGCCTCATCGAATCATGGCAAAGTTCCATCTCAACATCATCCAATCTATACATATGAGCTTCAACATCCGCTACATATGCCTTAAGCAGCTTTCACCATTCAAGAGCCTTCTTCCATAGCTTTTGAATCCTCTTTCATCATCTTGTTCCAAATCAACTACTAGCTAACTTGGAAACAATCAAATCAATCATACATTCAAATAATCAATCATTCAAACAAGATCTATTAAGCAATTTAAGCAATATCAACTATAATGGCAATTTCGTAAATAAACGAGCAAAAGTCCAACATATGTGAAATCATGGTTTTTAGCATAGATCTATCAATTATAAAACATGGGTTTTGTCTCTAATGCTTATTAAACAAACTTGCATAAGTAAACATCTTCAAAAACCATGGATCTAGACTTAGATCTAAGAAAAATGCATGAAATCTCTAACTTTAACACCCAAACATGCCACCAATCCAATATACTCCTTTGGATCCGCGTGAGAGATAACTACCACTCACCAAATCACCAAAACAACCTAAAATCAATCAACTTCAGATCTGGACAGCAAAGATCAAGGCTTGATCCGGCAATATCTCGTCTCAATCGATGAAATCTAGCTCAAACGGATGAAGATCTTCAACTTTGGCACTTGAATCTTCAATCTAAATCTTCGATCTTGGATGGATGTTAGAACTAGATTGGAATAGAGAAAAGAAGGTGAAGAAATGTTGTAGTCGAGTCTTCAAAATGGCAGCACTTCGTCGCTTCAAAAACCGGTGCCAAAAAGTGAGCCAAACCCCTCTATTTATAGGCTGGATCAACCATGAGTCGTCGTCCCTATGAGTCGTCCACGACTCATCATGAGTCGTTGCCGACTTATCAGCCCTTACCGACTCAACATAACACTGCCTACTTACCATGAGTCGTTCACGACTCATTGCCATGACGACCTACCCCAGCCGACTCAACTGCACAGCCTTCCGACTCAAGCCAACGACTCAATACACCAAGGCACAAGGTCATACGACTCAAACCCAAACCGACTCAACACCTACCGACTCACGACTCAAGACCAGTGCCGACTCAACATAAGTCGGTCACGACCTAAAAGCCTCCGACCTAAGACACTGCCGCGTTTTCCCCAAGTCCTAAGTCGTACGACGACTCAACAATACACACTCACGACTCAACTATGATGCCGACTCACGACTCATCAGGCCCTACGACTCAAAACCCTGCCGACTCATTACCCACGACCTAAGCCTAAACCCCTTAAGTCGCTACACCCTTAACCCGTTAACTCCTTAACTCGGCAAACCCTATGAGTCGTAACTCGTTGACTCGGCCACACTTCTTATCTCGGCCCTCTATGAGTCGGTCATCCTATGAGTCGCCTAACTTCTTGAGTCGGTCCATCCTTATCTCGGCCAACACTTTAAACCGCTACCCCTCCTTGAGTCGGTCCCCTATGAGTCGGTCACGACTCATCACTTGTACCCGGGTTAACTTCTAAACGACTCAAGCTAGAAGCAACACAAACAACACTATCGACCTGCAAATTCTACGATTTATCGACTCGTAAAATACGGGTCGTTACATTCTCTCCCCCTTAGGAATTTCGCCCTCGAAATTCCAAGCAAACAACAGCAATCACAATTATTCCGCATGCCTACCATCCATAGCAATCAACAAACCATGCATCCAATTCTAACCTAGCATGCAGAATTCTATGACTTAGAACAAGCTACAAATTCATGAGATGTCACGACACTTTAGGGCCATACCTCGAAGAGTCCGGGATGAGCTGCCTTCATCCTCTCTTCCTCCTCCCATGTACAGTCGTTAACATCATCACTCCATTGTACCTTGAGCAACGTAATCGTCTTCCTCCTAAGCTGTTTCGTATCGGTTTCAACAATACGAAGCGGCTTACGAGGTCTCGAAACAACAGGATCAACCTCCAAGTCTTCACAGCTATCAGCAGAAACCACCGTAGTTGGGTCGTGCACATACTTCCGTAGATAAGATACATGAAAAACATTGTGCACACCCGCCATCTTTTCCGGTAACTCCAATCTATAAGCGAGCTTTCCAATTCGCTCGATAATCGGAAATGGTCCAACAAATCTCGGAGTCAATTTCCCTTTCTTCCCGAATCTAACAACATTCTTCAATGGGGAAATCTTCACAAAAACCATATTACCCACGTCGAATTCCAAATCCTTTCGACGATTATCTGCATAACTTTTCTGACGATCTTGGGCTGCCTTCATTCTTTGCCGAATGTTCTCTATACGATCCGAAGTCTGTCGAATCATCTCTGGCCCAAGTATCAGCTTTTCTCCAGTTTCCAACCAACATGTCGGAGAGTTACACGGTCTTCCATATAATGCCTCATATGGTGCCATACCAATACTCGACTGATAACTGTTATTATAAGCAAATTCCACCAAATGAAGGTGATCTTCCCATGATCCTCCGAAGTCCAAAACACATGCTCTAAGAAGATCTTCCAAAACTCGGTTGACTCTCTCAGTCTGACCATCTGTTTGAGGGTGATAAGCTGTACTCAAACACAATTCGGTTCCCAGGACTTCCTGGAAGCTCTTCCAAAACCTACTAGTGAACAATGGGTCTCGATCGCTCACTACACTCTTCGGAACACCATGGAATCGAACAATCCACTTCACATAAAGCTCAGCCAACTTCGATGCGGTCCTAGTCGATCGAACAGGAATGAATCTTGCACTCTTGGTCAAACGATCTACTATGACCCAAATCCCTTCATTCCCTGCTCTTGTCCTAGGTAGACCATCGATAAAATCCATCGACACTTGCTCCCACTTCCATGTAGGAACTTCTAATGGCTGAAGTAATCCACTGGGCTTCTTCTGCTCAGCCTTCACCAACTGGCAGTTCATACACTTGGAAATAAAATTTCCAACATCTTTCTTCATACCTTCCCAGTAATAAGCTCTCTTCATATCCCGATACATCTTATTTCCACCTGGATGAATTGTCAACTTTGAGTGATGACTTTCCCTCAGAACTTCATCTCTCAATCCATCTACATCGGGAACAACCAGTCGTCCTTGCTTTCGGAGCCAACCCTCTCGATCGACCTCGAATCCCTTATCCTTCTCCGGGTCCAATCCAGATTCCAAATCACAGATAATCTTGACAAGCTTATCATCTCCCTTTTGGCTCTCGCCAACCCTTTCCACAAGAGTAGGCCTTATCGATAAGTTTGCCAACATCTTAGGTTCCAATTCACATCTAGGCCTGAAGTCAAATCCAGCCAAATACTCAAGACTCTTCCATTCCGAAAACATGGCTCCCAAACCTGCATGTCTTCGACTTAACGCATCTGCCACTACGTTACCTTTTCCTGGAGTATAGGCTATACCAAAATCATAAGATGCTAGGAACTCTAGCCATCGTTGCTGTCGAAGATTTAAATCCTTTTGGGAGAACAGATACTTCAACGACTTATGATCTGTAAACAACTCGAATCTAACTCCCAATAGATAATGTTTCCACATCTTCAAAGCAAACACAATTGCCGCTAACTCCAAATCATGAGTCGGATAGTTCCTCTCATGCGGCTTCAGTTGTCGACTTGCATATGCAACAACTTTATCCTTCTGCATTAGCACTGCTCCAAGTCCAGTACCACATGCATCGGTGTAAACCACCATCTCATCATTCCCACTTGGAATAGTCAAAACAGGAGCACTCGTCAGTCGCTCTTTCAGGATTATGAAAGCTTGTTCACACTTATCATTCCATCTGAACACTTGATTCTTCTTCGTCAATCCTGTCAACGGTGCAGCTATCTTGGAAAAGTCTTTGATAAATCGACGATAATATCCTGCTAATCCAAGAAAACTTCTTACATCAGATGCATTCTTAGGTCTAATCCAATCCTGGATCGCTGCCACCTTAGCGGGATCAACCGCTATTCCATTTCCAGAGATAACATGGCCTAAGAACCTCACTTCACTCTTCCAGAAGTGGCACTTCGAAAACTTAGCCTTCAGCTGATGTTTCCGCAAGATTTCCAAAACAATCCTCAAGTGCGTCTTGTGCTCTTCTTCAGTTCTGGAATAAATCAGAATATCATCCACGAACACAAGCACGAACTTATCTAACTGATCTCTGAATACTCTATTCATAAGATCCACAAAATATGCTGGTGCGTTAGTCAATCCAAACGGCATTACCAGCCACTCATAAAACCCGGATGGTGTCCTAAAAGCAGTCTTCGGCACACTATCCTTTGCCACTCTCAACTGGTGAAATCCCGTTGCCAAATCCATCTGAGAAAACACCTTAGCCTCGTGAAGCTGATCAAACAAGTCATCTATTCTCGGCAATGGATACTTGTTCTTCTTAGTCACCTTATTCAGCTCACGATAATCGACACACAACCTCAACGATCCATCCGCTTTGGTTGCGAACACAACTGGTGCACCCCATTCGGACACACTTCTCCGAATGAATCCTTTCCTCAAAAGGTCATCAACTTGCACCTTCAGCTCTTGCTGCTCCCTCGGTGCCATCCGCCTAAGAGGCATCACAACAGGTCTGGCTCCCTCAACTAGATCGATACGAAACTCGATCTCCCTATGCGGCGGCAACCCTTTGACTTCGTCAAAGACATCCTCAAATCCATTCACAATAGGCACTGATGACAGTCCATCCCGTGGAACAACCAGCGAATACATGAAGCTCATGAAGACGCCTTCCTCATGCTTACATCGTATCACAACCTTTCGCCCTTCCACATTCCCGACTGTCACCTCCAGCCTCTCACAATCAATCCTAGCCGCATACTTCCTAAGCCAGTCCATACCCAAAATAATTCCGAACCCCGCAAAGTTCAGAACAAAGCAATCACAAACAAACGAGCAATCATGACTCGACACAACTAGACCACGACATAACATACACAAACATGACGAACCCCCTACCGGATTAGTCACAACCAATGGCCTATCAACAATATCCGGTTTCATACCTAACCGGCTTACCAAATCATCACAAACAAAAGAATGCGACGCTCCAGTATCAAACAACACTCTAACTGGAACACCACAAATAGAAAGAGTACCTTGAACAACCACACTCTTCCCCTTCTCTTCAGCAGTAGGAGCTTTCGAAGACGATGGAACAGCCCCCAAAGCATAGGCTTGCACAACCTGCCTATCTTTCCTCGGTTCTGGACAATCCTTCTTGATATGTCCCAGCTTATCACAGTTGTAACACTTTCCCGGCACTTTGGGATTCTTACAATCTTTGTAAAGATGGCCCTTCTGCTGGCAGTTATAGCAAGTCACTTCACTCTTCGGCTTCTTCTGGCCATCCCTACCCCTCTGTTGCTGTTGTTTCCTCTTCTTATTGCCACTCTGCTGTGGTTTAGATCCTTCCCTGGTTACAGAAACGACAGAACTTTCCCTAGGAAACAAACTCTCATGCCTAAGAGCTTTTTCCACAAGCTTCTCAAATGGATCGTCCAGATGATCCACTAACTGCCTCCCAAGATAAGCATCCAGACCAGTCACAAACTTTTCATTCTTCTGGTAGGGAGAATCAATATACGATCTGGCATACTTAGACAAAGCTTCAAACTCAGAAATGTACTCAAGAACAGGCCTTCCCCCTTGCTTGAGCTCCACAAACCTCTTAAACAAGACAGATTTCTGGGAAGTAGAGATGAACTTAGCTTCAAATCTAACTTGGAATTGCTCCCAAGTAATCTCTTCTTCTGGAGTATCGATGGTGATAGAATTCCACCAATCAGCAGCTCTTCCCTGAAGCTGTCTCGATGCAAGCTTCCTCTTAGTTGCATCCTCAATCCCTAAGTCACCAAAGATTCTTTTGCAAGCATCAATCCATCTCTGCACCTCAATAGTCGACTCCGTCCCCAAGAAAACTTTCCCTCCAAGAGCAGTATAATCCTTGCAAAGCTTGGCAAAATCCACCAGTCTCGGAGCTTGGACTTGAACTCCCACATCCACAGATGATCCTGAAGCTGGTATTCTCCTCATGATTGAAGTCATCATGGCCTCAAACATAGGAGCATAATCAACAGCTTCCCTAGCATCACGGCTACCCCTCGCAGCTTGTCTCTCACTTCGACTCATCCTTAATATCTGTAAATAAGAATGATTAGAACACCTTAAGAAACAACTGCATAAGGAGTTCAAACCCTTCTAAACTACTATATTATATATAGTAATCATCCATCAAATTACAATTACGTCTCTCTTACGTAGTTACATCAGCGAGCGTTGGCTAAAATCGATTAACCAAAGCTCTGATACCAAATGTGACGACCGCCCATGACTCCCGCACCAAATCAAGGAAATAATGCGCTAAAAGGTGTGCCAGGCAGCCATGGACGATAGTCAGGGTAAAACAAAACAGAAGAATCTCTATCGCATAACTCACAGCGCATGGATAAAATACAATAGAGAAATATAATATAGTGAAGCTCCATAGAACAGAACATCATCATATAAGCATCACAGTAGTTTCATACAATCATCTACTCAAATCCATACATGAAAGCCTCACTACAAATCACTCAACCAAATACAGCAGCGGATACCCAGTACATATAGTAAGAAAACTAATATGCAAAGCCTCCTGCTCGTCTTCGTCATCTTTAGCGTAGAACTCCTAGCACAGCACCTGTCACCTGCTACCTAGTCTGCCCATCCCGACATGGATGAACAGCCCAAGGTAATAAGAGGAGACATAAAACCTTGAGTCAGACAAAGTCTTAGTGAGCAGTAAATCAACTATCAAGCATACCAAAAGAGCATAAAGGATAAAAGGAATAGGAACCAAACCATCCCACTCCACCTCTTTCTACAGTGATAGCCCCAGACATACACTAAGGAGAAGCAAGCATAACAACATAGACAATTAAGGTAAAGCGAATACCACTCGAGTCAAGGACGATGTTTTCCAAATACAAACCCCCAAGGCCTAAACCAAGATCAGATAAGCACCCAGAAAACACCGCTCTTGAAGCCGAATGATAATACAACCAAACATCCATGACTCTGGCTATCACTGTTATCCTTGCCTCGATTTCACCGTTAGTTGAATGACCATCTGTCAAGGGCTAATGGTAACCCCGGTTCTAACCATAACTCCGCACACTGCCTTGTGCCTAGGACTTATCTACTTTGCCCAGAGTACTCAACTACCTACCTGTAGTCTTTTGGGTGTCCCGACTACCTTCCTGTAGTCGTTATGGGCGCCCCATGTACTCTTGCTTTTGAGCATGCTAGAACCTTCAACAACGACGAGATCCAAGCCTCCTAGCCATCCTTCTTGACGACTATCCTCATACAAGCTCAAGCTACCTCTTGAACAATCCATTATCAACCAACTTGAACTACCCTTCAAGTTATCAATATGCTTGGAATGATCCCTGCTTGGATTAAGCCAAGACTCACATCATACTTCGCTTCATCGCATCAAAGCAAAGTCTCAACTCAACAACATGGTTTGCCTCATCGAATCATGGCAAAGTTCCATCTCAACATCATCCAATCTATACATATGAGCTTCAACATCCGCTACATATGCCTTAAGCAGCTTTCACCATTCAAGAGCCTTCTTCCATAGCTTTTGAATCCTCTTTCATCATCTTGTTCCAAATCAACTACTAGCTAACTTGGAAACAATCAAATCAATCATACATTCAAATAATCAATCATTCAAACAAGATCTATTAAGCAATTTAAGCAATATCAACTATAATGGCAATTTCGTAAATAAACGAGCAAAAGTCCAACATATGTGAAATCATGGTTTTTAGCATAGATCTATCAATTATAAAACATGGGTTTTGTCTCTAATGCTTATTAAACAAACTTGCATAAGTAAACATCTTCAAAATCCATGGATCTAGACTTAGATCTAAGAAAAATGCATGAAATCTCTAACTTTAACACCCAAACATGCCACCAATCCAATATACTCCTTTGGATCCGCGTGAGAGATAACTACCACTCACCAAATCACCAAAACAACCTAAAATCAATCAACTTCAGATCTGGACAGCAAAGATCAAGGCTTGATCCGGCAATATCTCGTCTCAATCGATGAAATCTAGCTCAAACGGATGAAGATCTTCAACTTTGGCACTTGAATCTTCAATCTAAATCTTCGATCTTGGATGGATGTTAGAACTAGATTGGAATAGAGAAAAGAAGGTGAAGAAATGTTGTAGTCGAGTCTTCAAAATGGCAGCACTTCGTCGCTTCAAAAACCGGTGCCAAAAAGTGAGCCAAACCCCTCTATTTATAGGCTGGATCAACCATGAGTCGTCGTCCCTATGAGTCGTCCACGACTCATCATGAGTCGTTGCCGACTTATCAGCCCTTACCGACTCAACATAACACTGCCTACTTACCATGAGTCGTTCACGACTCATTGCCATGACGACCTACCCCAGCCGACTCAACTGCACAGCCTTCCGACTCAAGCCAACGACTCAATACACCAAGGCACAAGGTCATACGACTCAAACCCAAACCGACTCAACACCTACCGACTCACGACTCAAGACCAGTGCCGACTCAACATAAGTCGGTCACGACCTAAAAGCCTCCGACCTAAGTCACTGCCGCGTTTTCCCCAAGTCCTAAGTCGTACGACGACTCAACAATACACACTCACGACTCAACTATGATGCCGACTCACGACTCATCAGGCCCTACGACTCAAAACCCTGCCGACTCATTACCCACGACCTAAGCCTAAACCCCTTAAGTCGCTACACCCTTAACCCGTTAACTCCTTAACTCGGCAAACCCTATGAGTCGTAACTCGTTGACTCGGCCACACTTCTTATCTCGGCCCTCTATGAGTCGGTCATCCTATGAGTCGCCTAACTTCTTGAGTCGGTCCATCCTTATCTCGGCCAACACTTTAAACCGCTACCCCTCCTTGAGTCGGTCCCCTATGAGTCGGTCACGACTCATCACTTGTACCCGGGTTAACTTCTAAACGACTCAAGCTAGAAGCAACACAAACAACACTATCGACCTGCAAATTCTACGATTTATCGACTCGTAAAATACGCGTCGTTACAGGTAATCCCGTTTTACTGTAAAAATCCACGTGTCGAAAAAACGAAGGTTAAAAAACTTACGAGACCCGATTGAGATTCGGGTTGTCCTTTTTGGGCATTAATCTATCCGCTGACGGCTGAAAGCCGTCAAAACCGTAGAACTCATCGAGGCCTTCGTTTTGACAGGTTATGGTTCTCGTAACTCTAAACGAGCCAGAAGTTATGGCCGTCCGAATAATCGATATCTACAGGGTGCAACATCCACGGTGCAAGGTGCAACATTCGTCCGAAATGGCAAAACAGTGCCGTACGACTTTTAAAAATGCGTGCATGGATTTGAAACGGAACAGTACCATGGTGCACCACTCTCCAGCGATGGTAAATCGAAGACCAGCCACCGTAATCCCGTTTTACCGTAAAAATCCACGAGTCGAAAAAATGAAGGGTAAAAAACTTACGAGACCCGATTGAGAACTCATCGAGGCCTTCGTTTTGACAGGTTATGGCTCCCGTAACTCTAAACGAGCCAGAAGTTATGGTCGTCCGAATAATCGATATCCACAGGATGCAACATCCACGGTGCAAGGTGCAACATCCGTCCGAAATGGCGAAACAGTGTCGTACGACCTTTAGAAATGCGTTCATGGATTTGAAACGGAACATTACCATGGTGCACCACTCTTCCGCAATGGTAAGTCGAAGACGGGGCACCGTAATCCCGTTTTACCGTAAAAATCCACGTGTCAAAAAAACGAAGGGTAAAAAACTTACGAGACCCGATTGAGATTCGCGTTGTCTTTTTTTGGGCATTAATCTATCCGTTGACGGCTGAAAGCTATCAAAGCCGTAGAACTCATCGAGGCCTTCATTTTGACAGGTTATGGCTCCCGTAACTCTAAACGAGCCAGAAGTTATGGCCGTCCGAATAATCGATATCTACAGGGTGCAACATCCGCGGTGCAAGGTGCAACATCCGTCCGAAATGGCGAAACAGTGCCGTACGACTTTTAGAAATGCGTGCAAGGATTTGAAACGGAACAGTACCATGGTGCACCACTCTCCAGCGATGGGAAGTCGAAGACGGGCCACAGTAATCCCGTTTTACCGTAAAAATCCACATGTCGAAAAAACGAAGGGTAAAAAACTTACGAGACCCGATTGAGATTCGGGTTATCCTTTTTTGGCATTAATCTATCCGTTGACGGCTGAAAGCTGTCAAAGACATAGAACTCATCGTGGCCTTCGTTTTGACAGGTTATGGCTCCCGTAACTCTAAACGAGCCAGAAGTTATAGCCTTCCGAATAATCGATATCTACAGGGTGCAACATCCATGGGGCAAGGTGCAACATCCGTCCGAAATGGCGAAACAGTGCCGTACGACTTTTCGAAATGCGTGCATGGATTTGAAATAGAACAGTACCATGGTGCACCACTCTCTAGCGATGGTAAATCGAAGACCAGCCACGGTAATCCAGTTTTACCGTAAAAATCCACGTGTCGAAAAAACTAAGGGTAAAAAACTTACGAGACCCGATTGAGATTCGGGTTGTCCTTTTTGGGCATTAATCTGTCCATTGATGGCTGAAAGCTGTCAAAGCCGTAGAACTCATCGAGGCCTTCGTTTTGACACGATATGGCTCCCGTAACTCTAAACGAGCCAGAAGTTATAGCCGTCCGAATAATCGATATCTACAGGGTGCAACATCCACGGTGCAAGGTGCAACATCCGTCCGGAATGACGAAACAGTGTCGTACGACTTTTAGAAATACGTGCATGGATTTGAAATGGAACAGTACCATGGTGCACAACTCTCCAGCGATGGTAAATCTATGACCAGCCATGGTAATCCCGTTTTACCGTAAAAATCCACGTGTCGAAAAAACGAAGGGTAAAAAACTTACGAGACCCGATTGAGATTCAAGTTGTCCTTTTTGGGCATTAATATATCCGTTGATGGCTGAAAGCTGTCAAAGCCGTAGAACTCATCGAGGCCTTCGTTTTGATAGGTTATGGCTTCAGTAACTCTAAACGAGCCAGAAGTTATGGCCGTCCGAATAATCGATATCTACAGGGTGCAACATCCACGGTGCAAGGTGCAACATCCGTCCGAAATGGCGAAACCGTGTCGTACGACATTTAGAAATGCGTGCATGGATTTGAAATCGAACAGTACCATGGTGTACCGCTCTCCAGCGATGGTAAATCGAAGACCAGCCACGGTAATCCCGTTTTGCCGTAAAAATCCACGTGTCGGAAAAACGAAGGGTAAAAAACTTACTAGAGCCGATTGAGATTCGGGTTGTCCTTTTTGGGCATTAATATATCCATTGATGACTGAAAGCTGTCAAAGCCGTAGAACTCATCGAGGCCTTCGTTTTGACAGGTTATGGCTCCCGTAACTCTAAACAAGCCAGAAGTTATGCCCGTCCGAATAATTGATATCTACAGGGTGCAACATCCACGGTGCAAGGTGCAACATCCGTCCGAAATGGTGAAACACTGCTGTATGACTTTAAGAAATGCGTGCATGGATTTGAAACGGAACAGTACCATGGTGCACCACTCTCCAGTGATGGGAGGTCGAAGACGGGCCACGGTAATCCCGTTTTACCGTAAAAATCCACATGTCGAAAAAACGAAGGGTAAAAACTTACGAGACCCGATTGAGATTCGGGTTGTCCTTTTTGGGCATTAATCTATCCATTGATAGCTGAAATCCGTAAAAGTCATAGAACTCATCGAGGCCTTCGTTTTGACAGGTTATGGCTCACGTAACTCTAAACGAGCCAGAAGTTATGGCCATCCGAATAATCGATATCTACATGGTGCAACATCCACGGTGCAAGGTGCAACATCCGTCCGAAACGGCGAAACAGTGCCGTACGACTTTTATAAATGCGTGTGTTTGTGCCAAAATTGGTCACAAACCCCGGATACCGTGAAAGCACCAGTGTATGAATACAAATAATTAATATTCAAACACAAATCTCAGATCTCAGCAAATATTAAACAGCAATCTAAAAGTAAAGAACAGAGACACAAGTTTTATAGTTGTTCGGCTATCTCCGGCCTACGTCCACTCCAAAAATTTTATCCTTTTATTGATTATCCTTGTTGGTTACAGATGATTACAGCAGTTACAAAGTCCAAAACTTGAAATAAATGGCAGTAATGATGTTAAGGAATGATTCTGGCAGCGTCCGGGTGTGCTTTCTCTCTCCAAATTCTCCAGCCCCTTTTCTGAATGACCAGGGGCTCTATATATAAGCGTAGGAGGCTGATATTTCTCCTAAAATCCGGGAAGACCGCTTCAGGAACGTGAGGGGGCCCACACGCCCGAAATCTGGAGGTCCGGGCCCACCTTGTGATCGATTCGAAGTAAGGTTCGAATCGATCAAGAAATCATCCAATTGAGCTGAAATTTGGTAAGAACATTCTTCAACATGTATGTAAGCTCCTGTAAAAATTTCGTTGCGTTTGGATCAACGGTTTGGAAGATATGATCGATTCAAGATCGAAGCTCCGCGCGTTCTGCCTGGTTCGAACCCATGCTTCGAAACCATCCTCTCCGAAACCATCTCCTTCGAATCCATAAGGCCGACTCCTTCGAATCCATGCTCTTCGAATCCATGCTTTCTGAATCCACGTCCTTCGAATCCGTGTCCCTTGCTTCGTATCCATCATCTTCGAATCCATGTCCACTGCTTCGTATCCATCATCTTCGAATCCATGTCCACTGCTTCGTATCCACCATCTTCGAATCCATGTCTAGTGCTTCGTATCCACCATCTTCGAATCCATGTCCAGTGCTTCGCACCCACCATCTTCGAATCCATTATCTTCGAGTCCATCAAGTTCCCATCGATTCGAAGCATGCGAACCTGATGGGTTCGAATCCATCCTGATGAGATCACGTTCTTTGGGTTCGAATCCATCCTGATGATTTCGAATCCGATGGATTCGAACCGAGTATCACTTTGTCCCCTTTTTGACCGATTCAAACAACGTGCCTTTCCTACCTTGAATCCATCATATTTCCTTCATACGAACTCCGATTAACCTGAAATTTGAAACATAGCCTTTCCCAGTTCTTATCATCATCTCCAAACAATTTCGTCCCGATCGGAGTTCATCAAAATTTTGACGATATCGATCGTAGCCTTATCTCCAATCCTGATATCCATTATTCCTTGCCAATTTGTTGTTATTCTAGTTTTGACAAGAAAATGGGATAACACTTTGCCCCCCAAAACATGCCTTGTGACAACAAGACGTGTTTTGAATAGTTCCGAATCCAATATCCGAGGTCCATAGCCACATTGCCAGATTGTATCATCCTTGACTGCTTCGAGTCGATGCCTGATTCCAAATCCCGTAACCAAAGCCTTAGCCAATTCCATATCCATTTGAACTCGTCAACCGGGTCCCAATCCATCTTTATCCAATAGCCAATAACCGAATCCATGACCTCTCCGGGTTGATATCCAAGTCCATAACCTCTCCGGGTTCTTGCCAAGCGTGATCCACATCTGATGACCGTGGTCCAGTGCCCTTGGACGTTGAGCTAACCTCTCCGGGTTCTTGCCAAGCGTAATCCACACTTGAAGACCTTGGTCCAGTGTCCCTAGACGTTGAGCTAACCTCTCCGGGTCCTTGCCAAGCGTAATCCACACTTGACGACCTTGGTCCAGTGTCCCTGGACGTTGAGCAATGCCATGGCTTAAGTCCTAAGCCGAATCCTGGTCATTCCGGACCTTTGCGGAGCATAGTCCATACTCGACGACCTGAAACAATAATCGATAATATGGGGCCTAAGTCCTAGGCCATATCCTGGTCACTCCGGACCCTTGCTGAGCATAGTCCATACTCAGCGACCTGAAAATATTAATTTATAATATAGGGCCTAAGTACTAGGCCGAATCCTGGTCACTCCGGACCCTTGCCGAGCATAATCCATACTCGACGACTTGAATGAGTCAATTTACCATGTTCGGGCAGAGTGACTCACCCCTTGCCAGGCATAATCCATACCCGACGACCATTTATCAAAAACCATATGAAAATCCAATCAAAATCCAATCCAACATCCAAACCCAAAAAATCCAAATCATAAACCAGAAAACCAAACCAACATTCAAAATCGGAGACAATCATCCATAGAAAAACCCAAATCAAAAGGAAGCAAAACCAGGAGCTTGATTCAAACTCCGAAACCAAAATTCGAAAAGAAAAGTAATGTCCAATCAAAAAGCAAAAGATAGATTTCTCAAACCATAGCGTTGCAGTTTATCATCATTCAGAGCATGCCTAGGGGCTATCTCCGTCCCCGTACATGTGTAAATGACTTGGTTGCTTGCTAATAGTTCGTTACTTATTCCATATTATCCCGATTAGTGGATGATCAATCGATCACCATCCCTGGGTCTCCCATCATCTCGGCGGGAGGTTGTCGGTGGTTGCTCCTGCTCCACCGTTGCATTCCGAGCTCCGACATACTGCTGTAACTGTCCATTCCTTACATGCTCCTCGATTATATCCTTCAAGTGCCTGCAGCTGTTGGTGTCATGTCCGTCTAAGTCGTGGAAGAGACAATGCCTCCCTGATGCCCTCTCTTGTTCAGAAGGCTCTCTCCTGGCTGGCCTCCGGTAGGGAAGGCGATTCCGAGTATCCATGTATATCCGCTCCAGCGTCTCGTTCAATCCTGTGTATGTGGAAAACTTTGGATCCTTCCATCGCTTCCTAGCGTTTCTAGAATCATTATCCAATTTCCTTTTTCCTTTGTCTTTATCCGAACCACCGCTGGATACTGCTCCAACCTCGATTGCACTAACCTTTTTCACCTTTAAATCCGTACTTGCGTCTTCTTGCCGAAGGAACCTTTCTGCCTCGTGAAAGAATTCGTCGAGATCTTGTGGGGGGATCTCGTATCAGAGATACCTTGAAATCAGAGTCCTCCCTGACTCTTGATACTGCTGCCATTAAAACCATCGATGGATCAGGCCGATCCACCGAAGCGACTGCCGCACTGAATCGAGTTAGAAAAGCTCTAAGCGATTCATCCATTCTTTGCTTCACCGATGTTAATGTCATCACGTTCTTCGGTCTCTTGACATGAACCCGAAACTGCCCCAAAAACCTTTCCACTAATTCCCTCCAAGTCCTGATAGATCCTTCTTCCAGCTGCCTAAACCACATCGCAGCTATGTCCGTCAAATACAAAAGGAAGCATCGGGCCATCACTTCCTCCGATGCCCCCAGCACCTCCATGTGTCTGGTGTACCTCATCAAGTGATCTGTTGGATCTGTCTTGCCATCATATATCTCCACGCTAGGCAACTTAAACTTAGGTGGGTTCTGAGCCATCCTTATTTCCCGAGCAAACGGACTCCTGTTCACTCCTTCCAAGTCTCCTTTGGCCAAACCACCTCGCACAGTTTTCCTAATCATCTCTACCAATCCAGCGTTGTCTGTCGGGGGTTGCCCCCGAGGGAACTCCGGCACATACTCATCATGTGGCTCGTTAGTAGCAAAGTTGGTTCTAGCCTGTTGAACTCCTTCCAGAGGTCCTCCTGTGTTGGATCCTGTGGGTCTGCCCCCAAGCCCTTGTTGATTGCTTTGTGGCTCCATATCTCGTCCTCCATTGGGTTCCACGACCCTAGTCCCTGTCCTGCATCCACAGTGGCTGTAGCTGTTCCTAAGTTCTGCATCCCTGCAGCTCTTATTTGCTCGAAGAAAGTCTGCATCATTTCCTGTTGGTTCTTTAACAATCTCTCTTGCAAAGAATTTGCCATAGCCTCCATTTCATCCCGAGTTATGTAGATTGAAGCCTGTCCTTCCCCCGCTCCGGAGGATGCTTGTTGACTTCCTTCCTCTTGGCTTCGCTCAGCCCTTTGTCTTCTACAATTTTGCCTAGTCATTGTCCTTGAATCCAAACTCTTTCAAATCTTCAAATCCAACTTTCAAATCCGATGTAGCGGGTGCTAATCGTTTCTCAGTGAAAGCACCAAAGTGTTTGTGCCAAAATTGGTCACAAACCCCGGATACAGTGAAAGCACCAGTGTATGAATACAAATCAATAATATTCAAACACAAATCTCAGATCTCAGCAAATATTAAACAGCAATCCAAAAGTAAAGAACAGAGACACAAGTTTTATAGTGGTTCGGCTATCTCCGGCCTACGTCCACTCCAAAGTTTTTATCCTTTTATTGATTATCCTCGATGATTACAGATGATTACAGCAGTTACAAAGTCCAAAACTTGAAATAAGTGGCAGTAATGATGTTAAGGAATGATTCTGGCAGCGTCCGGGCGTGCTTTCTCTCTCCAAATTCTCCGTCCCCTTTTCTGAATGACCAGGGGCTCTATATATAAGCGTAGGAGGCTGATATTTCTCCTAAAATCGGGGAAGACCGCTTCAGGCACGTGAGGGGGCCCACACGCCCGAAATCTGGAGGTCTGGGCCCAACTTGGGATCGATTCGAAGTAAGGTTCGAATCGATCAAGAAATCATCCAATTGAGCTGAAATTTGGTGAGAACATTCTTCAACATGTATGTAAGCACCTGTAAAAATTTCATTGCATTTGGATCAACGGTTTGGAAGATATGATCGATTCAAGATCGAAGTTCCGCGCGTTCTACCTGGTTCGAACCCATGCTTCGAAACCATCCTCTCCGAAACCATCTCCTTCGAATCCATAAGGCCGACTCCTTCGAATCCATGCTCTTCGAATCCATGCTTTCTGAAGCCACGTCCTTCGAATCCGTGTCCCTTGCTTCGTATCCATCATCTTCGAATCCATGTCCACTGCTTCGTATCCATCATCTTCGAATCCATGTCCACTGCTTCGTATCCATCATCTTCGAATCCATGTCCACTGCTTCGTATCCACCATCTTCGAATCCATGTCTAGTGCTTCGTATCCACCATCTTCGAATCCATGTCCAGTGCTTCGCACCCACCATCCTCGAATCCATTATCTTCGAGTCCATCAAGTTCCCATCGATTCGAAGCATGCGAACCTGATGGGTTCGAATCCATCCTGATGAGATCACGTTCTTTGGGTTCGAATCCATCCTGATTGGTTCGAATCCGATGGATTCGAACCGAGTATCACTTTGTCCCCCTTTTGACGGATTCGAACAACGTGCCTTTCCTACCTTGAATCCATCATATTTCCTTCATACGAACTCTGATTAACCTAAAATTTGAAACATAGCCTTTCCCAGTTCTTATCATCATCTCCAATCAATTTCGTCCCGATCGGAGTACATCAAAATTTTGACGATATCGATCATAGCCTTATCTCCAATCCTGATATCCATTATTCCTTGCCAATTTGTTGTTATTCTAGTTTTGACCAAAAAACGGGATAACAGCATGCATGGATTTGAAACGGAACAGTACCATGGTGCACCACTCTCCAGCGATGGGAAGTCGAAGACGGGCCACGGTAATCCCGTTTTACCGTAAAAATCCACGTGTCGAAAAAACGAAGGGTAAAAAACTTACGAGACCCGATTGAGATTCGGGTCATCCTTTTTGGGCATTAATCTATCCTTTGACGGCTGAAAGCTATCAAAGCCGTAGAACTCATCGAGGCCTTCGTTTTCATAGGTTATGGCTCCCGTAACTCTAAACGAGCCAGAAGTTATAGCCGTCCGAATAATCGATATCTACAGGGTGCAACATCCACGGTGCAAGGTGCAACATCCGTCCGAAATGGCGAAACAGTGCCGTACGACTTTTCGAAATGCGTGCATGGATTTGAAATGGAACAGTACCATGGTGCACCACTCTCTAGCGATGGTAAATTGAAGACCAGCCACAGTAATCCCGTTTTGCCGTAAAAATCCACGTGTCGAAAAAACGAAGGGTAAAAAACTTACGAGACCCGATTGAGATTCGGGTTGTCCTTTTTGGGCATTAATATATCCGTTAATGGCTGAAACCTGTGAAATCCGTAGAACTCCTCGAGGCCTTCGTTTTGACAGGTTATGGCTCCCGTAATTCTAAACGAGCCAGAAGTTATGCCCATCCACGGTGCAAGGTGCAACATCCGTCCGAATTGGCGAAATAGTGCCATATGACTTTTAGAAATGCATGCATGGATTTGAAACGGAACAGTACCATGGTGCACCACTCTCCAGCAATGTGAAGTCGAAGACGGGCCACGGTAATCCCGTTTTACCGTAAAAATTCACATGTCGAAAAAACGAAGGGTAAAAAACTTACGAGACCCGATTGAGATTCGGGTTGTCCTTTTTGGGCATTAATCTATCCGTTGACGGCTGAAAGCTGTCAAAGCCGTAGAACTCATCAAGGCCTTCGTTTTGATAGGTTATGGATCCCGTAACTCTAAACGAGCCATAAGCTATGGCCGTCCGTATAATCGATATCTACAGGGTGCAACATCCACGGTGCAAGGTGCAACATCCGTCCGAAATGGCGAAACAGTGTCGTATGACTTTTAGAAATGCATTCATGGATTTGAAACGGAACAGTACCATGGTGCACCACTCTCCAGCGATGGAAAATCGAAGACCAGCCACGGTAATTCCGTTTTGCCGTAAAAATCCACGTGTCAAAAAAACGAAGGGTAAAAAACTTACGAGACCCGATTGAGATTCGGGTTGTCCTTTTTGGGCATTAATCTATCCATTGACGACTGAAAGCCGTCAAAGCCGTAGAACTCATCGAGGCCTTCGTTTTGACAGGTTATGGCTCCCGTAACTCTAAATGAGCTAGAAGTTATGCCCGTCCGAATAATCGATATCTACTGGGTGCAACATCCACGGTGCAAGGTGCAACATCCGTCCGAAATGGCGAAACCGTGCCGTATGACTTTTAGAAATGCGTGCGTGGATTTGATACGGAACAGTACCATGGTGCACCACTCTCCAGCGATGGGAAGTCGAAGACGGGCCACGGTAATCCCGTTTTACCGTAAAAATCCACGTGTCGAAAAAACAAAGGGTAAAAAATTTACTAGACCCAATTGAGATTCGGTTTGTCCTTTTTGGGCATTAATCTATCCGTTGACGGCTGAAAGCTGTCAAAGCCGTAGAACTCATCGAGGCCTTCGTTTTGACAGGTTATGACTCCCGCAACTCTAAACGAGCAAGAAGTTATGGCCGTTTGAATAATCGATATCTACAGGGTGCAACATCCACGGTGCAAGGTGCAACATCCGTCCGACATGGCGAAACAGTGTCGTACGACCTTTAGAAATGCGTGCATGGATTTGAAACGGAACAGTACCATGGTGCACCACTCTCCAGCGAGGGTAAATTGAAGACCAGCCATCGTAATCCCGTTTTGCCGTAAAAATCCACGTGTCGAAAAAACGAAGGGTAAAAAATTACGAGACCCGATTGAGATTCGGGTTGTCCTTTTTGGGCATTAATCTATCCGTTGACAGTTGAAAGCTGTCAAAGCCGTTGAACTCATCGAGGCCTTCGTTTTGACAGGTTATGGCTCCCGTAACTCTAAATGAGCCAGTAGTTATGGCCGTCCGAATAATCGATATCTACAGGGTGCAACATCCACGGTGCAAGGTGAAACATCCGTCCGAAATGGCGAAACAGTGCCTCACGACCTTTAGAAATGCATGCATGGATTTGAAATGGAACAGTACCATGGTGCACCACTCTTCAGCGATGGAAAGTCGAAGACGGGCCACGGTAATCCCGTTTTACCGTAAAAATCCACGTGTCGAAAAAACGAAGGGTAAAAAACTTACGAGACCCGATTGAGATTCGAGTTGTACTTTTTGGGCATTAATCTATCCGTTGACGGCTGAAAGCTATCAAATCCGTAGAACTCATCGAGGCCTTCGTTTTGACAGGTTATGGCTCCCGTAACTATAAACGAGCCAGAAGTTATGGCCGTCCGAATAATCGATATCCACAGGGTGCAACATCCACGGTGCAAGGTGCAACATCCGTCCGACATGGCGAAACAGTGCCGTACGACCTTTAGAAATGCGTGCATGTATTTGAAACGGAACATTACCATGGTGCACCACTCTTCAGCGATGGGAAGTCGAAGACGGGCCAAGGTAATCCCGTTTTACTGTAAAAATCCACATGTTGAAAAAACGAAGGGTAAAAAACTTACGAGACCCGATTGAGATTCGGGTCATCCTTTTTGGGCATTAATCTATCCGTTGACGGCTAAAAGCTGTCAAAGCCGTAGAACTCATCGAGGCCTTCGTTTTGACAGGGCATGGCTCCCGTAATTATAAACGAACCAGAAGTTATGCCCGTCCGAATAATCGATATCTATAGGGTGCAACATCCACGGTGCAAGGTGCAACATCCGTCCGAAATGGCGAAACAGTGCCGTATGACTTTTAGAAATGCGTGCATGGATTTGAAACGGAACATTACCATGGTGCACCACTCTCCAGCGATGGGAAGTCGAAGACGGGCCACGGTAATCCCGTTTTACCGTAAAAATCCACGTGTCGAAAAAACGAAGGGTAACTTACGAGACCCGATTGAGATTCGGATTGTCCTTTTTTGGCATTAATCTATCAGTTGATGGCTGAAAGCAGTCAAAGCCGTATAACTCATCCCGTTTTACCGTAAAAATCCACGTGTCGAAAAAACGAAGGGTAAAAAACTTACGAGACCCGATTGAGATTCTGGTTGTCCTTTTTGGGTATTAATCTATCCGTTGATAGCTGAAAGCCGTCAAAGCTGTAGAACTCATCGAGTACTTCGTTTTGACAGGTTATGGCTCCCGTAACTCTAAACGAGCCAGAAGTTATGGCCGTCCGAATAATCGATATCTACAGGGTGCAACATCCACGGTGCAAGGTGCAACATCCGTCCGAAATAAAGAAACAGTGCCGTACGACTTTTAGAAATGCGTGCATGGATTTGAAACGGAACAGTACCATGGTGCATCACTCTTCAGCGATGGGAAGTCGAAGATGGGCCACGGTAATCCCGTTTTACCGTAAAAATCCACGTGTCGAAAAAACAAAGGGTAAAAAACTTACGAGACCCGATTGAGATTCGGGTTGTTTTTTTTGTGCATTAATCTATCCGTTGACGGCTGAAAGCTGTCAAAGCCGTAGAACTCATCGAGGCCTTCGTTTTGACAGGTTATGGCTCCCGTAACACTAAACGAGCCAGAAGTTATGGCCGTCCGAATAATCGATATCTACAGGGTGCAACATCCACGGTGCAAGGTGCAACATCCGTCCGAAATGGAGAAACAGTGTCGTACGACCTTTAGAAATGCGTGCATGGATTTGAAACGGAACAGTACCATGGTGCACCACTCTTCAGCAACGGGAAGTCGAAGACGGGGCACCGTAATCCCGTTTTACCGTAAAAATCCACGTGTCGAAAAAACGAAGGGTAAAAAACATACGAGACCCGATTGAGATTCGGGTTGTCCTTTTTGGGCATTAATCTATCCGTTGACGGCTGAAAGCGGTCAAAGCCGTAGAACTCATCGAGACCTTCGTTTTGACAGGTTATGGCTCCCGTAACTTTTAACGAGTCAGAAGTTATTGCCGTCCGAATAATCGATATTTACAGGGTGCAACATCCACGGTGCAAGGTGCAACATCCGTCCGACATGGCGAAATAGTGCTGTACGACTTTTAGAAATGCGTGCGCGGATTTGAAACGAAGGGTACAAAACTTACGAGACCCGATTGAGATTCGGGTTGTCCTTTTTGGGCATTAATCTATCCGTTGATGGTTGAAAGCTGTCAAAGCCGTAGAACTCATCGAGGCTTTCGTTTTGACTGGTTATGGCTCCCGTAACTCTAAACGAGCCAGAAGTTATGGACGTCCGAATATCTACAGGGTGCAACATCCACGGTGCAAGGTGCAACATCCGTCCAAAATGGAGAAACAGTGTCGTACGACTTTTAGAAATGCGTGCATGGATTTGAAACGGAACAGTACCATGGTGCACCACTCTTCAGCGATGGGAAGTCGAAGACGGGGCAACGTAATCCCGTTTTACCGTAAAAATCCACGTGTCGAATAAACGAAGGGTAAAAAACTTACGAGACCCGATTGAGATTCGGGTTGTCCTTTTTGGGCATTAATCTATCCGTTGACGGCTGAAAGCTGTCAAAGCCGTAGAACTCATCGAGACCTTCGTTTTGACAGGTTATGGCTCCCGTAACTCTAAACGAGCCAGAAGTTATGGCCGTCCGAATAATCGATATCTACAGGGTGCAACATCCACGGTGCAAGGTGCAACATCCGTCCGAAATGGTGAAACAGTGTCGTACGACCTTTAGAAATGTGTGCATGGATTTGAAACGGAACAGTACCATGGTCACCACTCTTTAGCGATGGGAAGTCGACGACGGGCCACGGCAATCCCGTTTTACCGTAAAAATCCACGTGTCGAAAAAACGAAGGGTAAAAAACTTACGAGACCCGATTGAGATTCGGGTTGTCCTTTTTGGTCAGTAATCTATCCGTTGACGGCTGAAAGCTGTCAAAGCCGTAGAACTCATCGAGGCCTTCGTTTTGACAAGTTATGGCTCCCGTAGCTCTAAACGAGCCAGAAGTTATGGCCATCCGAATAATCGATATCTACAGGGTGCAACATCCACGGTGCAAGGTGCAACATCGGTCCGAAATGGCGAAACAGTGTCGTACGACCTTTAGAAATGCGTGCATGGATTTGAAACGGAACAGTACCATGGTTCACCACTCTTTAGCGATGGGAAGTCGACGACGGGCCACGGTAATCCCGTTTTACCGTAAAAATCCACGTGTCGAAAAAACGAAGGGTAAAAAACTTACGAGACCCGATTGAGATTCGGGTTGTCCTTTTTGGTCATTAATCTATCCATTGACGGCTGAAAGCTATCAAAACTGTAGAACTCATCGAGGCCTTCGTTTTGATAGGTTATGTCTCCCGTAACTCTAAACGAGCCAGAAATTATGGCCGTCCGAATAATCGATATCTACAGGGTGCAACGTCCACGGTGCAAGGTGCAACATCCGTCCGAAATGGCGAAATAGTTCCGTATGACTTTTAGAAATGCGTGCATGGATTTGAAACGGAACAGTACCATGGTGCACCACTCTCCAGCGATGGAAAGTTGAAGACGGGCCACGGTAATCCCGTTTTACCGTAAAAATCCACCTGTCGAAAAAGCGAAGGGTAAAAAACTTACGAGACCCGATTGAGATTCGGGTTGTCCTTTTTGGGCATTAATCTATCCGTTGATGGCTGAAAGCTGTCAAAGCCGTAGAACTCATCGAGGCCTTCGTTTTGACAGGTTATGCCTCCCGTAACTCTAAACGAGCCAGAAGTTATGGTCGTCCGAATAATCGATATCTACAGGGTGCAACATCCACGGTGCAAGATGCAACATCCGTCCGAAATGGAGAAACAGTGCCGTACGACTTTTAAAAATGCGTGCATGGATTTGAAATGGAACAGTACCATGGTGCATCACTCTTCGGCAATGGGAAGTCGAAGTCGGGCCGCGGTAATCCCGTTTTACCGTAAAAATCCACGTGTCGAAAAAACGAAGGGTAAAAAACTTACGAGACCCGATTGAGATTCGGGTTGTCCTTTTTGGACATTAATCTATCCGTTGATGGCGGAAAGCTGTCAAAGCCGTAGAACTCATCGAGGCCTTCGTTTTGACAGGTTATGGCTCCCGTAACTCTTAACGAGCCAGAAGTTATGGCCGTCCGAATAATCGATATCTACAGGGTGCAACATCCACGGTGCAAGGTGCAACATCCGTCCAAAATGGCAAAATAGTGCCGTATGACCTTTAGAAATGCGTGCATGGATTTGAAATGGAATATTACCATGGTGCACCACTCTTCAGCGATGGGAAGTCGAAGACGGGGCACCGTGATCCCGTTTTACCGTAAAAATCCACGTGTCGAAAAAACGAAGGGTAAAAAACTTACGAGACCCGATTGAGATTCGGGTTGTCCTTTTTGGTCATTAATCTATCCGTTGACGGTTGAAAGCTGTCAAAGCCGTAGAACTCATCGAGGCCTTCGTTTTGACAGGTTATGGCTCCCGTAGCTCTAAACGAGCCAGAAATTATGGCCGTCCAAATAATTTATATCTACAGGGTGCAACATCCACGGTGCAAGGTGCAACATCCATCCGACATGGCGAAACAGTGTCGTACGACTTTTATAAATGCGTGCATGGATTTGAAACGGAACAGTACCATGGTGCACCACTCTCCAGCGATGGTAAATCGAAGACCGGCCACCGTAATCCCGTTTTGCCGTAAAAATCCACGTGTCGAAAAAACGAAGGGTAAAAAACTTACGAGACCCGATTGAGATTCGGGTTGTCCTTTTTACGCATTAATCTATCCGTTGATGGCTAAACGCTGTCTAAGCCGTAGAACTCATCGAGGCCTTCGTTTTGACAGGTTATGGCTCCCGTAACTCTAAACGAGTCAGAAGTTATGGCCGTCCGAATAATCTATATCTACAGGGTGCAACATCAACGGTGCAAGGTGCAAGATCCGTCCGAAATGGCGAAACAGTGTCGTGCGACTTTTAGAAATGCGTGCATGGATTTGAAACGGAACAGTACCATGGTGGACCACTCTTCAGCGATGGGAAGTCGAAGACGGGCCACGGTAATCCCGTTTTACCGTAAAAATCCACGTGTCGAAAAAACGAAGGGCAAAAAACTTACGAGGCCCAATTGAGATTCTGGTTGTCCTTTTTGGGCATTAATCTATCCATTAACGGCTGAAAGCTATCAAAACCGTAGAACTCATCGAGGCCTTCGTTTTGACAGGTTATTGCTCCCGTAACTCTAAACGAGCCAGAAGTTATGGCCGTCCGAATAATCCATATCTACAGGGTGCAACATCCACGGTGCAAGGTGCAACATCCGTCCGAAATGGCGAAACAGTGTCGTGCGACCTTTAGAAATGCATGCATGGATTTGAAACGGAATAGTACCATGGTGCACCACTCTCCAGCGATGGTAAATCGAAGACCAGCCACCGTAATCCAGTTTTACCGTAAAAATCCACGTGTCGAAAAAACGAAGGGTAAAAAACTTATGAGACCCGATTGAGATTCGGGTTGTGCTTTTTGGGCATTAATCTATCCATAGATGGCTGAAAGCAGTCAAAGCCGTAGAACTCATCGAGGCCTTCGTTTTGACAGGTTATGGCTCCCGTAACTCTAAACGAGCCAGAAGTTATGGCCGTCCGAATAATCGATATCTATAGGGTGCAACGTCCACGGTGCAAGGTGCAACATCCGTCCGAAATGGCGAAACAGTGTCGTACGACCTTTAGAAATACATGCATCGATTTGAAATGGAACAGTACCATGGTGCACCACTCTTCAGCGTTGGGAAGTCGAAGACGGGCCACGGTAATCCCGTTTTACCGTAAAAATCCACGTGTCGAAAAAACGAAGGGTAAAAAACTTACGAGACCCGATTGAGATTCGGGTTGTCCTTTTTGGGCATTAATCTATCCGTTGACGGCTGAAAGCTGTCAAAGCCGTAGAACTCATCGAGGTCTTCGTTTTGACAGGTTATGGCTCCCGTAACTCTAAACGAGCCAGAAGTTATGGCCGTCCGAATAATCGATATCTACAGGGTGCAACATCCACGGTGCAAGGTGCAACATCCGTCCGAAATGGCGAAACAGTGTCGTACGACCTTTAAAAATGCGTGCATGGATTTGAAACGGAACAGTACCATGGTTTATCACTCTTTAGCGATGGGAAGTCGTAGACGGGCCACGGTAATCCCGTTTTACCGTAAAAATCCACGTGTCGAAAAAATGAAGGGTAAAAAACTTACGAGACCCGATTGAGATTCGGGTTGTCCTTTTTGGTCATTAATCTATCCGTTGACAGCTGAAAACTATGAAAACCGTAGAACTCATCGAGGCCTTCGTTTTGACAGGTTATGACTCCCGTAACTCTAAACGAGCCAGAAGTTATGGCCGTCCGAATAATCGATATCTACAGGGTGCAACGTCCACGGTGCAAGGTGCAACATCCGTCCGAAATGGCGAAACAGTGCCGTACGACCTTTAGAAATATATGCATGGATTTGAAACAGAACAGTACCATGGTGCACCACTCTTCAGCGATGGGAAGTCGAAGACGGGGCACCGTAATCCCGTTTTACCGTAAAAATCCACGAGTCGAAAAAACGAAGCGTAAAAAACTTACGAGACCCGATTGAGATTCGAGTTGTTCTTTTTGGGCATTAATCTATCCGTTGACGGCAGAAAGCTGTCAAAGCCGTAGAACTCATCGAGGCCTTCGTTTTGACAGGTTATGGCTCCCGTAACTCTTAACGAGCCAGAAGTTGTGGCCGTCCAAATAATCGATATCTATAGCGTGCAACATCCACGGTGCAAGGTGCAACATCTGTCCGACATGGCGAAACAGTGCCGTACGACTTTTAGAAATGCGTGCATGGATTTGAAACGTAACAGTACCATGGTGCACCACTCTCCAGCGATGGTAAATCGAAGACCAGCCACCGTAATCCCGTTTTGCCGTAAAAATCAACGTGTCGAAAAAACGAAGGGTAAAAAACTTACGAGACCCGATTGAGATTCGGGTTGTCCTTTTTAGGCATTAATCTATCAGTTGACGGCTGAAAGCTGTCAAAGCCGTAGAACTCATCGAGGCCTTCGTTTTGACAGGTTATGGCTCCCGTAACTCTAAACGAGCCAGATGTTATGGCCGTCCGAATAATCTATATCTACAGGGTGCAACATCCACGGTGCAAGGTGCAACATCCGTCCGAAATGGCGAAACAGTGCCATGCGACTTTTGGAAATGCGTGCATGGATTTGAAACGGAACAGTACCATGGTGCACCACTCTTCAACGACGGGATGTCGAAGACGGGCCACGGTAATCCCGTTTTACCGTAAAAATCCACGTGTCGAAAAATCGAAGGGTAAAAAACTTACGAGGCCCGATTGAGATTCGGGTTGTCCTTTTTGGGCATTAAGCTATCCATTAACGGCTGAAAGCTATCAAAACCGTAGAACTCATCGAGGCCTTCGTTTTGATAGGTTATGGCTCCCGTAACTCTAAACGAGCCAAAAGTTATGGCCGTCCGAATAATCGATATCTACAGGGTGCAACATCCACGGTGCAAGGTGCAACATCGGTCCGAAATGGCGAAATAGTGTCGTACGACCTTTAGAAATGCGTGCATGGATTTGAAACGGAACAGTACCATGGTTCACCACTCTTTAGCGATGGGAAGTCGACGACGGGCCACGGTAATCCCGTTTTACCGTAAAAATCCACGTGTCGAAAAAACGAAGGGTAAAAAACTTACGAGACCCGATTGAGATTCGGGTTGTCCTTTTTGGTCATTAATCTATCCATTGACGGCTGAAAGCTATCAAAACTGTAGAACTCATCGAGGCCTTCGTTTTGATAGGTTATGTCTCCCGTAACTCTAAACGAGCCAGAAGTTATGGCCGTCCGAATAATCGATATCTACAGGGTGCAACGTCCACGGTGCAAGGTGCAACATCCGTCCGAAATGGCGAAATAGTGCCGTATGACTTTTAGAAATGCGTGCATGGATTTGAAACGGAACAGTACCATGGTGCACCACTCTCCAGCGATGGAAAGTTGAAGACGGGCCACGGTAATCCCGTTTTACCGTAAAAATCCACCTGTCGAAAAAGCGAAGGGTAAAAAACTTACGAGACCCGATTGAGATTCGGGTTGTCCTTTTTGGGCATTAATCTATCCGTTGATGGCTGAAAGCTGTCAAAGCCGTAGAACTCATCGAGGCCTTCGTTTTGACAGGTTATGCCTCCCGTAACTCTAAACGAGCCAGAAGTTATGGTCGTCTGAATAATCGATATCTACAGGGTGCAACATCCACGGTGCAAGATGCAACATCCGTCCGAAATGGAGAAACAGTGCCGTACGACTTTTAAAAATGCGTGCATGGATTTGAAATGGAACAGTACCATGGTGCATCACTCTTCGGCAATGGGAAGTCGAAGTCGGGCCGCGGTAATCCCGTTTTACCGTAAAAATCCACGTGTCGAAAAAACGAAGGGTAAAAAACTTACGAGACCCGATTGAGATTCGGGTTGTCCTTTTTGGACATTAATCTATCCGTTGATGGCGGAAAGCTGTCAAAGCCGTAGAACTCATCGAGGCCTTCGTTTTGACAGGTTATGGCTCCCGTAACTCTTAACGAGCCAGAAGTTATGGCCGTCCGAATAATCGATATCTACAGGGTGCAACATCCACGGTGCAAGGTGCAACATCCGTCCGAAATGGCAAAATAGTGCCGTATGACCTTTAGAAATGCGTGCATGGATTTGAAATGGAATATTACCATGGTGCACCACTCTTCAGCGATGGGAAGTCGAAGACGGGGCACCGTGATCCCGTTTTACCGTAAAAATCCACGTGTCGAAAAAACGAAGGGTAAAAAACTTACGAGACCCGATTGAGATTCGGGTTGTCCTTTTTGGTCATTAATCTATCCGTTGACGGCTGAAAGCTGTCAAAGCCGTAGAACTCATCGAGGCCTTCGTTTTGACAGGTTATGGCTCCCGTAGCTCTAAACGAGCCAGAAATTATGGCCGTCCAAATAATTTATATCTACAGGGTGCAACATCCACGGTGCAAGGTGCAACATCCATCCGACATGGCGAAACAGTGTCGTACGACTTTTATAAATGCGTGCATGGATTTGAAACGGAACAGTACCATGGTGCACCACTCTCCAGCGATGGTAAATCAAAGACCGGCCACCGTAATCCCGTTTTGCCGTAAAAATCCACGTGTCGAAAAAACGAAGGGTAAAAAACTTACGAGACCCGATTGAGATTCGGGTTGTCCTTTTTACGGATTAATCTATCCGTTGATGGCTAAACGCTGTCTAAGCCGTAGAACTCATCGAGGCCTTCGTTTTGACAGGTTATGGCTCCCGTAACTCTAAACGAGTCAGAAGTTATGGCCGTCCGAATAATCTATATCTACAGGGTGCAACATCAACGGTGCAAGGTGCAAGATCCGTCCGAAATGGCGAAACAGTGTTGTGCGACTTTTAGAAAAGCGTGCATGGATTTGAAACGGAACAGTACCATGGTGCACCACTCTTCAGCGATGGGAAGTCGAAGACGGGCCACGGTAATCCCGTTTTACCGTAAAAATCCACGTGTCGAAAAAACGAAGGGCAAAAAACTTACGAGGCCCAATTGAGATTCTGGTTGTCCTTTTTGGGCATTAATCTATCCATTAACGGCTGAAAGCTATCAAAACCGTAGAACTCATCGAGGCCTTCGTTTTGACAGGTTATTGCTCCCGTAACTCTAAACGAGCCAGAAGTTATGGCCGTCCGAATAATCCATATCTACAGGGTGCAACATCCACGGTGCAAGGTGCAACATCCGTCCGAAATGGCGAAACAGTGTCGTGCGACCTTTAGAAATGTATGCATGGATTTGAAACGGAATAGTACCATGGTGCACCACTCTCCAGCGATGGTAAATCGAAGACCAGCCACCGTAATCCAGTTTTACCGTAAAAATCCACGTGTCGAAAAAACGAAGGGTAAAAAACTTATGAGACCCGATTGAGATTCGGGTTGTGCTTTTTGGGCATTAATCTATCCATAGATGGCTGAAAGCAGTCAAAGCCGTAGAACTCATCGAGGCCTTCGTTTTGACAGGTTATGGCTCCCGTAACTCTAAACGAGCCAGAAGTTATGGCCGTCCGAATAATCGATATCTACAGGGTGCAACGTCCACGGTGCAAGGTGCAACATCCGTCCGAAATGGCGAAACAGTGTCGTACGACCTTTAGAAATACATGCATGGATTTGAAATGGAACAGTACCATGGTGCACCACTCTTCAGCGATGGGAAGTCGAAGACGGGCCACGGTAATCCCGTTTTACCGTAAAAATCCACGTGTCGAAAAAACGAAGGGTAAAAAACTTACGAGACCCGATTGAGATTCGGGTTGTCCTTTTTGGGCATTAATCTATCCGTTGACGGCTGAAAGCTGTCAAAGCCGTAGAACTCATCGAGGTCTTCGTTTTGACAGGTTATGGCTCCCGTAACTCTAAACGAGCCAGAAGTTATGGCCGTCCGAATAATCGATATCTACAGGGTGCAACATCCACGGTGCAAGGTGCAACATCCGTCCGAAATGGCGAAACAGTGTCGTACGACCTTTAAAAATGCGTGCATGGATTTGAAACGGAACAGTACCATGGTTTATCACTCTTTAGCGATGGGAAGTCGTAGACGGGCCACGGTAATCCCGTTTTACCGTAAAAATCCACGTGTCGAAAAAATGAAGGGTAAAAAACTTACGAGACCCGATTGAGATTCGGGTTGTCCTTTTTGGTCATTAATCTATCCGTTGACAGCTGAAAACTATGAAAACCGTAGAACTCATCGAGGCCTTCGTTTTGACAGGTTATGACTCCCGTAACTCTAAACGAGCCAGAAGTTATGGCCGTCCGAATAATCGATATCTACAGGGTGCAACGTCCACGGTGCAAGGTGCAACATCCGTCCGAAATGGCGAAACAGTGCCGTACGACCTTTAGAAATATATGCATGGATTTGAAACAGAACAGTACCATGGTGCACCACTCTTCAGCGATGGGAAATCGAAGACGGGGCACCGTAATCCCGTTTTACCGTAAAAATCCACGAGTCGAAAAAACGAAGCGTAAAAAACTTACGAGACCCGATTGAGATTCGAGTTGTTCTTTTTGGGCATTAATCTATCCGTTGACGGCAGAAAGCTGTCAAAGCCGTAGAACTCATCGAGGCCTTCGTTTTGACAGGTTATGGCTCCCGTAACTCTTAACGAGCCAGAAGTTGTGGCCGTCCAAATAATCGATATCTATAGCGTGCAACATCCACGGTGCAAGGTGCAACATCTGTCCGACATGGCGAAACAGTGCCGTACGACTTTTAGAAATGCGTGCATGGATTTGAAACGTAACAGTACCATGGTGCACCACTCTCCAGCGATGGTAAATTGAAGACCAGCCACCGTAATCCCGTTTTGCCGTAAAAATCAACGTGTCGAAAAAACGAAGGGTAAAAAACTTACGAGACCCGATTGAGATTCGGGTTGTCCTTTTTAGGCATTAATCTATCAGTTGACGGCTGAAAGCTGTCAAAGCCGTAGAACTCATCGAGGCCTTCGTTTTGACAGGTTATGGCTCCCGTAACTCTAAACGAGCCAGATGTTATGGCCGTCCGAATAATCTATATCTACAGGGTGCAACATCCACGGTGCAAGGTGCAACATCCGTCCGAAATGGCGAAACAGTGCCATGCGACTTTTGGAAATGCGTGCATGGATTTGAAACGGAACAGTACCATGGTGCACCACTCTTCAACGACGGGATGTCGAAGACGGGCCACGGTAATCCCGTTTTACCGTAAAAATCCACGTGTCGAAAAAACGAAGGGTAAAAAACTTACGAGGCCCGATTGAGATTCGGGTTGTCCTTTTTGGGCATTAAGCTATCCATTAACGGCTGAAAGCTATCAAAACCGTAGAACTCATCGAGGCCTTCGTTTTGACAGGTTATGGCTCCCGTAACTCTAAACGAGCCAAAAGTTATGGCCGTCCGAATAATCGATATCTACAGGGTGCAACATCCACGGTGCAAGGTGCAACATCGGTCCGAAATGGCGAAACAGTGTCGTACGACCTTTAGAAATGCGTGCATGGATTTGAAACGGAACAGTACCATGGTTCACCACTCTTTAGCGATGGGAAGTCGACGACGGGCCACGGTAATCCCGTTTTACCGTAAAAATCCACGTGTCGAAAAAACGAAGGGTAAAAAACTTACGAGACCCGATTGAGATTCGGGTTGTCCTTTTTGGTCATTAATCTATCCATTGACGGCTGAAAGCTATCAAAACTGTAGAACTCATCGAGGCCTTCGTTTTGATAGGTTATGTCTCCCGTAACTCTAAACGAGCCAGAAGTTATGGCCGTCCGAATAATCGATATCTACAGGGTGCAACGTCCACGGTGCAAGGTGCAACATCCGTCCGAAATGGCGAAATAGTGCCGTATGACTTTTAGAAATGCGTGCATGGATTTGAAACGGAACAGTACCATGGTGCACCACTCTCCAGCGATGGAAAGTTGAAGACGGGCCACGGTAATCCCGTTTTACCGTAAAAATCCACCTGTCGAAAAAGCGAAGGGTAAAAAACTTACGAGACCCGATTGAGATTCGGGTTGTCCTTTTTGGACATTAATCTATCCGTTGATGGCGGAAAGCTGTCAAAGCCGTAGAACTCATCGAGGCCTTCGTTTTGACAGGTTATGGCTCCCGTAACTCTTAACGAGCCAGAAGTTATGGCCGTCCGAATAATCGATATCTACAGGGTGCAACATCCACGGTGCAAGGTGCAACATCCGTCCGAAATGGAGAAACAGTGTCGTACGACTTTTAAAAATGCGTGCATGGATTTGAAATGGAATATTACCATGGTGCATCACTCTTCGGCAATGGGAAGTCGAAGACGGGGCACCGTGATCCCGTTTTACCGTAAAAATCCACGTGTCGAAAAAACGAAGGGCAAAAAACTTACGAGACCCGATTGAGATTCGGGTTGTCCTTTTTGGTCATTAATCTATCCGTTGACGGCTGAAAGCTGTCAAAGCCGTAGAACTCATCGAGGCCTTCGTTTTGACAGGTTATAGCTCCCGTAGCTCTAAACGAGCCAGAAATTATGGCCGTCCAAATAATTTATATCTACAGGGTGCAACATCCACGGTGCAAGGTGCAACATCCATCCGACATGGCGAAACAGTGTCGTACGACTTTTATAAATGCGTGCATGGATTTGAAACGGAACAGTACCATGGTGCACCACTCTCCAGCGATGGTAAATCGAAGACCGGCCACCGTAATCCCGTTTTGCCGTAAAAATCCACGTGTCGAAAAAACGAAGGGTAAAAAACTTACGAGACCCGATTGAGATTCGGGTTGTCCTTTTTACGCATTAATCTATCCGTTGATGGCTAAACGGTGTCTAAGCCGTAGAACTCATCGAGGCCTTCGTTTTGACAGGTTATGGCTCCCGTAACTCTAAACGAGTCAGAAGTTATGGCCGTCCGAATAATCTATATCTACAGGGTGCAACATCAACGGTGCAAGGTGCAAGATCCGTCCGAAATGGCGAAACAGTGTCGTGCGACTTTTAGAAATGCGTGCATGGATTTGAAACGGAACAGTACCATGGTGCACCACTCTTCAGCGATGGGAAGTCGAAGACGGGCCACGGTAATCCCGTTTTACCGTAAAAATCCACGTGTCGAAAAAACGAAGGGCAAAAAACTTACGAGGCCCAATTGAGATTCTGGTTGTCCTTTTTGGGCATTAATCTATCCATTAACGGCTGAAAGCTATCAAAACCGTAGAACTCATCGAGGCCTTCGTTTTGACAGGTTATTGCTCCCGTAACTCTAAACGAGCCAGAAGTTATGGCCGTCCGAATAATCCATATCTACAGGGTGCAACATCCACGGTGCAAGGTGCAACATCCGCCCGAAATGGCGAAACAGTGTCGTGCGACCTTTAGAAATGCATGCATGGATTTGAAACGGAATAGTACCATGGTGCACCACTCTCCAGCGATGGTAAATCGAAGACCAGCCACCGTAATCCAGTTTTACCGTAAAAATCCACGTGTCGAAAAAACGAAGGGTAAAAAACTTATGAGACCCGATTGAGATTCGGGTTGTGCTTTTTGGGCATTAATCTATCCATAGATGGCTGAAAGCAGTCAAAGCCGTAGAACTCATCGAGGCCTTCGTTTTGACAGGTTATGGCTCCCGTAACTCTAAACGAGCCAGAAGTTATGGCCGTCCGAATAATCGATATCTACAGGGTGCAACGTCCACGGTGCAAGGTGCAACATCCGTCCGAAATGGCGAAACAGTGTCGTACGACCTTTAGAAATACATGCATGGATTTGAAATGGAACAGTACCATGGTGCACCACTCTTCAGCGATGGGAAGTCGAAGACGGGCCACGGTAATCCCGTTTTACCGTAAAAATCCACGTGTCGAAAAAACGAAGGGTAAAAAACTTACGAGACCCGATTGAGATTCGGGTTGTCCTTTTTGGGCATTAATCTATCCGTTGACGGCTGAAAGCTGTCAAAGCCGTAGAACTCATCGAGGTCTTCGTTTTGACAGGTTATGGCTCCCGTAACTCTAAACGAGCCAGAAGTTATGGCCGTCCGAATAATCGATATCTACAGGGTGCAACATCCACGGTGCAAGGTGCAACATCCGTCCGAAATGGCGAAACAGTGTCGTACGACCTTTAAAAATGCGTGCATGGATTTGAAACGGAACAGTACCATGGTTTATCACTCTTTAGCGATGGGAAGTCGTAGACGGGCCACGGTAATCCCGTTTTACCGTAAAAATCCACGTGTCGAAAAAATGAAGGGTAAAAAACTTACGAGACCCGATTGAGATTCGGGTTGTCCTTTTTGGTCATTAATCTATCCGTTGACAGCTGAAAACTATGAAAACCGTAGAACTCATCGAGGCCTTCGTTTTGACAGGTTATGACTCCCGTAACTCTAAACGAGCCAGAAGTTATGGCCGTCCGAATAATCGATATCTACAGGGTGCAACGTCCACGGTGCAAGGTGCAACATCCGTCCGAAATGGCGAAACAGTGCCGTACGACCTTTAGAAATATATGCATGGATTTGAAACAGAACAGTACCATGGTGCACCACTCTTCAGCGATGGGAAGTCGAAGACGGGGCACCGTAATCCCGTTTTACCGTAAAAATCCACGAGTCGAAAAAACGAAGCGTAAAAAACTTACGAGACCCGATTGAGATTCGAGTTGTTCTTTTTGGGCATTAATCTATCCGTTGACGGCAGAAAGCTGTCAAAGCCGTAGAACTCATCGAGGCCTTCGTTTTGACAGGTTATGGCTCCCGTAACTCTTAACGAGCCAGAAGTTGTGGCCGTCCAAATAATCGATATCTATAGCGTGCAACATCCACGGTGCAAGGTGCAACATCTGTCCGACATGGCGAAACAGTGCCGTACGACTTTTAGAAATGCGTGCATGGATTTGAAACGTAACAGTACCATGGTGCACCACTCTCCAGCGATGGTAAATCGAAGACCAGCCACCGTAATCCCGTTTTGCCGTAAAAATCAACGTGTCGAAAAAACGAAGGGTAAAAAACTTACGAGACCCGATTGAGATTCGGGTTGTCCTTTTTAGGCATTAATCTATCAGTTGACGGCTGAAAGCTGTCAAAGCCGTAGAACTCATCGAGGCCTTCGTTTTGACAGGTTATGGCTCCCGTAACTCTAAACGAGCCAGATGTTATGGCCGTCCGAATAATCTATATCTACAGGGTGCAACATCCACGGTGCAAGGTGCAACATCCGTCCGAAATGGCGAAACAGTGCCATGCGACTTTTGGAAATGCGTGCATGGATTTGAAACGGAACAATACCATGGTGCACCACTCTTCAACGACGGGATGTCGAAGACGGGCCACGGTAATCCCGTTTTACCGTAAAAATCCACGTGTCGAAAAAACGAAGGGTAAAAAACTTACGAGGCCCGATTGAGATTCGGGTTGTCCTTTTTGGGCATTAAGCTATCCATTAACGGCTGAAAGCTATCAAAACCGTAGAACTCATCGAGGCCTTCGTTTTGACAGGTTATGGCTCCCGTAACTCTAAACGAGCCAAAAGTTATGGCCGTCCGAATAATCGATATCTACAGGGTGCAACATCCACGGTGCAAGGTGCAACATCCGTCCGAAATGGCGAAACAGTGTCGTACGACCTTTAGAAATGCGTGCATAGATTTGAAACGGAATAGTACCATGGTGCACCACTCTCCAGCGATGGTAAATCGAAGACCAACCACCGTAACGCCGTTTTACCGTAAAAATCTACGTGTCGATAAAACGAAGGGTAAAAAACTTACGAGACCCGATTGAGATTCGGGTTGTCCTTTTTGGGCTTTAATCTATCCGTTGACGGCTGAAAGATGTCAAAGCCGTAGAACTCATCGAGGTCTTCGTTTTGATAGGTTAGGGCTCCTGTAACTCTAAACGAGCCAGAAGTTATGGCCGTCCGAATAATCGATATCTACAGGGTGCAACATCCACGGTGCAAGGTGCAATATCCGTTCGAAATGACGAAATAGTGCCGTATGACTTTTAGAAATGCGTGCATGGATTTGAAACGGAACAGTACCATGGTGCACCACTCTCCAGCGATGGGAAGTCGAAGACGGGCCACGGTAATCCCGTTTTACCGTAAAAATCCACCTGTCGAAAAAACGAAGGGTAAAAAACTTACGAGACCCGATTGAGATTCGGGTTCTCCATTTTGGGCATTAATCTATCCGTTGAAGGCTAAAACCTGTCAAAGGCTTAGAACTCATCGAGGCCTTCGTTTTGACAGGTTATGGCTCCCGTAAATCTAAACGATCCAGAAGTTATGGCCGTCCGAATAATCGATATCTACAGGGTGCAACATCCACGGTGCAAGATGCAACATCCGTCCGAAATGGAGAAACAGTGCCGTACGACTTTTAAAAATGCGTGCATAGATTTGAAATGGAACAGTACCATGGTGCATCAATCTTCAGCGATGGGAAGTCGAAGACGGGCCACGGTAATCCCGTTTTACCGTAAAAATCCACGTGTCGAAAAAACGAAGGGTAAAAAACTTACGAGACCCGATTGAGATTCGGGTTGTCCTTTTTGGACATTAATCTATTCGTTGACGGATGAAAGCAGTCAAAGCCGTAGAACTCATCGAGGCCTTCGTTTTGACAGGTTATGGCTCCCGTAACTCTAAACGAGCCAGAAGTTATGGCCGTCCGAATAATCGATATCTACAGGGTGCAACATCCACGGTACAAGGTGCAACATCCGTCCGAAATGGCGAAGCAGTGCCGTACGTCTTTTTGAAATGCGTGCATGGATTTGAAACGGAATGGTACCGTGGTGCACCACTCTCCAGCGATGGAAAATCGAAGACCAGCCACGGTAATTCCGTTTTGCCGTAAAAATCCACGTGTCAAAAAAACGAAGGGTAAAAAACTTACGAGACCCGATCGAGATTCGGGTTGTCCTTTTTGGGTATTAATCTATCCATTGACGGCTGAAAGATGTCAAAGCCGTAGAACTCATCGAGGCCTTCGTTTCGACAGGTTATGGCTCCCGTAACTCTAAACGAGCCAGAAGTTATGGCCGTCCGAATAATCGATATCTACAGGGTGCAACGTCCATGGTGCAAGGTGCAACATCCGTCCGAAATGGCAAAATAGTGCCGTATGACTTTTAGAAATGCGTGCATGGATTTGAAACGGAACAGTACCATGGTGCACCACTCTCCAGCGATGGGAAGTCGAAGACGGGCCACGGTAATCTCATTTTACCGTAAAAATTCACCTGTCGAAAAAACGAAGGGTAAAAAACTTACGAGACCCGATTGAGATTCGGGTTGTCCTTTTTGGACATTAATCTATCCGTCGATGGCTGAAAGCTGTCAAAGCCGTAGAACACATCAAGGCCTTCGTTTTGACAGGTTATGCCTCCCGTAACTCTAAAGAGCCAGAAGTTATGGCCGTCCGAATAATCGATATCTACAGGGTGCAACATCCACGGTGCAAGATGCAACATCCGTCCGAGAAGGAGAAACAGTGCCGTACGACTTTTAAAAATGCGTGCATGGATTTGAAACGGAACAGTACCATGGTGCATCACTCTTCAGCGATGGGAAGTCGAAGACGGGCCACGGTAATCCCGTTTTACCATAAAAATCCACGTGTCGAAAAAACGAAGGGTAAAAAACTTACGAGACCCGACTGAGATTCGGGTTGTCCTTTTTGGACATTAATCTATCCGTTGACGGCTGAAAGCAGTCAAAGCCGTAGAACTCATCGAGGCCTTCGTTTTGACAGGTTATGGCTCCCGTAACTCTAAACGAGCCAGAAGTTAAGGCCGTCCGAATAATCGATATCTACAGGGTGCAACATCCACGGTGCAAGGTGCAACATCCGTCCGAAATGACCAAATAGTGCCGTACGACCTTTAGAAATGCGTGCATAGATTTGAAATGGAATATTACCATGGTGCACCACTCTTCAGCGATGGGAAGTCGAAGACGGGGCACCGTGATCCCGTTTTACCGTAAAAATCCACGTGTCGAAAAAACGAAGGGTAAAAAACTTACGAGACCCGATTGAGATTCGGGTTGTCCTTTTTGGGCATTAATCTATCCGTTGACGGCTGAAATCTGTCAAAGCCGTAGAACTCATCGAGGCCTTCGTTTTGACAGGTTATGGCTCCCGTAGCTCTAAACGAGCCAGAAGTTATGGCCGTCCGAATAATCGATATCTACAGGGTGCAACATCCACGGTGCAAGGTGCAACATCCGTCCGAAATGGCGAAACAGTGTCGTACGACCTTTAAAAATGCGTGCATGGATTTGAAACGGAACAGTACCATGGTTTATCACTTTTTAGCGATGGGAAGTCGAAGACGGGCCACGGTAATCCCGTTTTACCGTAAAAATCCACGTGTCGAAAAAACGAAGGGTAAAAAACTTACGAGACCCGATTGAGATTCGGGTTGTCCTTTTTGGTCATTAATCTATCCGTTGACAGCTGAAAACTATGAAAACCGTAGAACTCATCGAGGCCTTCGTTTTGACAGGTTATGGCTCCCGTAACTCTAAACGAGCCAGAAGTTATGGCCGTCCGAATAATCGATATCTACAGGGTGCAACGCCCACGGTGCAAGGTGCAACATCCGTCCGACATGGCGAAACAGTGCCGTACGACCTTTAGAAATACATGCATGGATTTGAAATGGAACAGTACCATGGTGCACCACTCTTCAGCGATGGGAAGTCGAAGACGGGGCACCGTAATCCCGTTTTACCGTAAAAATCCACGTGTCGAAAAAACGAAGCGTAAAAAACTTACGAGACCCGATTGAGATTCGGGTTGTCCTTTTTGGGCATTAATCTATCCGTTGACGGCAGAAAGATGTCAAAGCCGTAGAAATCATCGAGGCCTTCATTTTGACAGGATATGGCTCCCATAACTCTTAACGAGCCAGAAGTTATGGCCGTCCAAATAATCGATGTCTACAGGGTGCAACATCCACGGTGCAAGGTGCAACATCCGTCCGACATGGCGAAACAGTGCCGTACGACTTTTAGAAATGCGTGCATGGATTTGAAACGGAACAGTACCATGGTGCACCACTCTCCAGCGATGGTAAATCGAAGACCAGCCACCGTAATCCCGTTTTGCCGTAAAAATCAACGTGTCGAAAAAACGAAGGGTAAAAAACTTACGAGACCCGATTGAGATTCAGGTTGTCCTTTTTAGGCATTAATCTATCCGTTGACGGCTGAAAGCTGTCAAAGCCGTAGAACTCATCGAGGCCTTCGTTTTGACAGGTTATGGCTCCCGTAACTCTAAACGAGCCAGATGTTATGGCCGTCCGAATAATCTATATCTACAGGGTGCAACATCCACGGTGCAAGGTGCAAAATGGCGAAACAGTGCCATGCGACTTTTAGAAATGCGTGCATGGATTTGAAACGGAACTGTACCATGGTGCATCACTCTTCAGCGACGGGAAGTCGAAGACGGGCCACGGTAATCCCGTTTTACCGTAAAAATCCACGTGTCGAAAAAACGAAGTGTAAAAAACTTACGAGACCCGATTGAGATTCAGGTTGTCCTTTTTGGGCATTAATCTATCCATTAACGGCTGAAAGCTATCAAAACCGTAGAACTCATCGAGGCCTTCGTTTTGACAGGTTATGGCTCCCGTAACTCTAAACGAGCCAAAAGTTATGGCCGTCCGAATAATCGATATCTACAGGGTGCAACATCCACGGTGCAAGGTGCAACATCCGTCCGAAATGGCGAAACAGTGCCGTACGAACTTTAGAAATGCGTGCATAGATTTGAAACGGAATAGTACCATGGTGCACCACTCTCCAGCGATGGTAAATCGAAGACCAGCCACCGTAACCCCGTTTTACCGTAAAAATCTACGTGTCGATAAAACGAAGGGTAAAAAACTTACGAGACCCGATTGAGATTCGGGTTGTCCTTTTTTGGCATTAATCTATCCGTTGATGGCTGAAAGATGTCAAAGCCGTAGAACTCATCGAGGTCTTCGTTTTGATAGGTTAGGGCTCCCGTAATTCTAAACGAGCCAGAAGTTATGGCCATTCGAATAATCGATATCTACAGGGTGCAACATCCACGGTGCAAGGTGCAACATCCGTCCGAAATGATGAAATAGTGCCGTATGACTTTTAGAAATGCGTGCATGGATTTGAAACGGAACAGTACCATGGTGCACCACTCTCTAGCGATGGAAAGTCGAAGACGGGCCACGGTAATCCCGTTTTACCGTAAAAATCCACCTGTCGAAAAAACGAAGGGTAAAAAACTTACGAGACCCGATTGAGATTCGGGTTCTCCTTTTTGGGCATTAATCTATCCGTTGATGGGTGAAACCTGTCAAAGGCGTAGAACTCATCGAGGCCTTCGTTTTGACAGATTATGGCTCCCGTAACTCTAAACGATCCAGAAGTTATGGCCGTCCGAATAATCGATATCTACAGGGTGCGACATCCACGGTGCAAGATGCAACATCCGTCCGAAATGGAGAAACAGTGCCGTACGACTTTTAAAAATGCGTGCATGGATTTGAAATGGAACAGTACCATGGTGCATCACTCTTCAGCGATGGGAAGTCGAAGACGGGCCACGGTAATCCCGTTTTACCGTAAAAATCCACGTGTCGAAAAAACGAAGGGTAAAAAACTTACGAGACCCGATTGAGATTCGGGTTGTCCTTTTTGGACATTAATCTATCCGTTGACGGCTGAAAGCAGTCAAAGCCGTAGAACTCATCGAGGCCTTCGTTTTGACAGGTTATGGCTCCCGTAACTCTAAACGAGCCAGAAGTTATGGCCGTCCGAATAATCGATATCTACAGGGTGCAACATCCACAGTGCAAGGTGCAACATCCGTCCGAAATGGCGAAACAGTGCCGTACGACCTTTAGAAATGCGTGCATAGATTTGAAACGGAATAGTACCATGGTGCACCACTCGCCAGCGATGGTAAATCGAAGACTAGCCACCGTAACCCCGTTTTACCGTAAAAATCTACGTGTCGATAAAACGAAGGGTAAAAAACATACGAGACCCGATTGAGAATCGGGTTGTCCTTTTTGGGCATTAATCTATCCGTTGACGGCTGAAAGATGTCAAAGCCGTAGAACTCATCGAGGCCTTCGTTTTGACAGGTTATGGCGCCCATAACTCTAAACGAGCCAGAAGTTATGGCCGTCCGAATAATCGATATCTACAGGGTGCAACGTCCACGGTGCAAGGTGCGACATCCGTCCGAAATGGCGAAATAGTGCCGTATGACTTTTAGAAATGCGTGCATGGATTTGAAACGGAACAGTACCATGGTGCGCCACTGTCCAGCAATGGGAAGTCGAAGACGGGCCACGGTAATCCCGTTTTACCACAAAAATCCACCTGTCGAAAAAACGAAGGGTAAAAAACTTACGAGACCCGATTGAGATTCGGGTTGTCCTTTTTGGACATTAATCTATCCGTTGATGGCTGAAAGCTGTCAAAGCCGTAGAACTCATCGAGGCCTTCGTTTTGACAGGTTATGCCTCCCGTAACTCTAAACGAGCCAGAAGTTATGGCCGTCCGAATAATCGATATCTACAGGGTGCAACATCCACGGTGCAAGATGCAACATCCATCTGAAATGGAGAAACAGTGTCGTACGACTTTTAAAAATGCGTGCATGGATTTGAAACGGAACAGTACCATGGTGCATCACTCTTCAGCGATGGGAAGTCGAAGACGGGCCACGGTAATCCCGTTTTACCGTAAAAATCCACGTGTCGAAAAAACGAAGTGTAAAAAACTTACGAGACCCGATTGAGATTCGGGTTGTCCTTTTTGGACATTAATCTATCCATTGACGGTTGAAAGCAGTCAAAGCCGTAGAACTCATCGAGGCCTTCGTTTTGACAGGTTATGGCTCCCGTAACTCTAAACGAGCCAGAAGTTATGGCCGTCCGAATAATCGATATCTACAGGGTGCAACATCCACGGTGCAAGGTGCAACATCCGTCCGAAATGACAAAATAGTGTCGTACGACCTTTAGAAATGCGTGCATGGATTTGAAATGGAATATTACCATGGTGCACCACTCTTCAGCGATGGGAAGTCAAAGACGGGGCACCGCGATCCCGTTTTACCGTAAAAATCCACGTGTCGAAAAAACGAAGGGTAAAAAACTTACGAGACCCGATTGAGATTCGGGTTGTCCTTTTTGGGCATTAATCTATCCGTTGATGGCTAAAAGCTGTCAAAGCCGTAGAACACATCGAGGCCTTCGTTTTGACAGGTTATGGCTCCCGTAGCTCTAAACGAGCCAGAAATTATGGCCGTCCAAATAATCTATATCTACAGGGTGCAACATCCACGGTGCAAGGTGCAACATCCGTCCGACATGGCGAAACAGTGTTGTACGACTTTTAGAAATGCGTGCATGGATTTGAAACGGAACAGTACCATGGTGCACCACTCTCCAGCGATGGTAAATTGAAGACCAGCCACCGTAATCCCGTTTTGCCGTAAAAATCCACGTGTCGAAAAAACGAAGGGTAAAAAACTTACGAGACCCGATTGATATTCGGGTTGTCCTTTTTAGGCATTAATCTATCCGTTGACGGCTGAAAGCTGTCAAAGCCGTAGAACTCATCGAAGCCTTCGTTTTGATAGGTTATGGCTCCCGTAACTCTAAACGAGTCAGAAGTTATGGCCGTCCGAATAATCTATATCTACAGGGTGCAACGTCCACGGTTCAAGGTGCAACATCCGTCCGAAATGGCGAAACAGTGCCGTACGACCTTTAGAAATACATGCATGGATTTGAAACGGAACAGTACCATGGTGCACCACTCTCCAGCGATGGGAAGTCGAAGATGGGGCACCGTAATCCCGTTTTACCGTAAAAATCCACGTGTCGAAAAAACGAAGCGTAAAAAACTTACGAGACCCGATTGAGATTCGGCTTGTCCTTTTTGGGCATTAATCTATCCGTTGATGGCAGAAAGCTGTCAAAGCCGTAGAACTCATCGAGGCCTTCGTTTTGACAGGTTATGGCTCCCGTAACTCTTAACGGGCCAGAAATTATGGCCGTCCAAATAATCGATATCTACAGGGTGCAACATCCACGGTGCAAGGTGCAACATCCGTCCGACATGGCGAAACAGTGCCGTACGACTTTTAGAAATGCATGCATGGATTTGAAACGGAACAGTACCATGGTGCACCACTCTCCAGCGATGGTAAATCGAAGACCAGCCACCGTAATCCCGTTTTGCCGTAAAAATTCACGTGTCGAAAAAACGAAGGGTAAAAAACTTACGAGACCCGATTGAGATTCGGGTTGTCCTTTTTAGGCATTAATCTATCCGTTGACGGATGAAAGCTGTCAAAGCCGTAGAACTCATCGAGGCCTTCGTTTTGACAGGTTATGGCTCCCGTAACTCTAAACGAGCCAGAAGTTATGGCCGTCCGAATAATCGATATCTACAGGGTGCAACACCCACGGTGCAAGGTGCAACATCCGTCCGAAATGGCGAAACAGTGCCATGCGACTTTTAGCAATGCGTGCATGGATTTGAAACTGAACAGTACCATGGTGCACCACTCTTCAGCGACGGAAAGTCGAAGACGGACCACGGTAATCCCGTTTTACCGTAAAAATCCACGTGTCGAAAAAACAAAGGGTAAAAAACTTAGGAGGCCCGATTGAGATTCGGGTTGTCCTTTTTGGGCATTAATCTATCCATTAATGGCTGAAAGCTATCAAAACCGTAGAACTCATCGAGGCCTTCGTTTTGACAGTTTATGGCTCCCGTAACTCTAAACGAGCCAGAAGTTATGGCCGTCCGAATAATCGATATCTACAGGGTGCAACATCCACGGTGCAAGGTGCAACATCCGTCCGAAATGGCGAAACAGTGCCGTACGACCTTTAGAAATACGTGCATAGATTTGAAACGGAATAGTACCATGGTGCACCACTCTCCAGCGATGGTAAATCGAAGACCAGCCACCGTAACCCCGTTTTACCGTAAAAATCTACGTGTCGATAAAACGAAGGGTAAAAAACTTACGAGACCCGATCGAGATTCGGGTTGTCCTTTTTGGGCATTAATCTATCCGTTGACGGCTGAAAGATGTCAAAGCCGTAGAACTCATCGAGGCCTTCGTTTCGACAGGTTATGGCTCCCGTAACTCTAAACGAGCCAGAAGTTATGGCGGTCCGAATAATCGATATCTACAGGGTGCAACGTCCACGGTGCAAGGTGCAACATCCGTCCGAAATGGCGAAATAGTGCCGTATGACTTTTAGAAATGCGTGCATGGATTTGAAACGGAACAGTACCATGGTGCACCACTCTCCAGCGATGGGAAGTCGAAGACGGGCCACGGTAATCCCGTTTTGCCGTAAAAATCCACGTGTCGAAAAAACGAAGGGTAAAAAACTTACGAGACCCGATTGAGAATCGGGTTGTCCTTTTTGGACGTTAATCTATCCGTCGATGGCTGAAAGCTGTCAAAGCCGTAGAACTCATCGAGGCCTTCGTTTTGACAGGTTATGCCTCCCGTAACTCTAAACGAGCCAGAACTTATGGCCGTCCAAATAATCGATATCTACAGGGTGCAACATCCACGGTGCAAGATGCAACATCCGTCCGAAAAGGAGAAACAGTGCCGTACGACTTTTAAAAATGCGTGCATGGATTTGAAACGGAACAGTACCATGTTGCATCACTCTTCAGCGATGGGAAGTCGAAGACGGGCCACGGTAATCCCGTTTTACCATAAAAATCCACGTGTCGAAAAAACGAAGGGTAAAAAACTTACGAGACCCGATTGAGATTCGGGTTGTCCTTTTTGGACATCAATCTATCCGTTGACGGCTGAAAGCAGTCAAAGCCGTAGAACTCATCGAGGCCTTCGTTTTGACAGGTTATGGCTCCCGTAACTCTAAACGAGCCAGAAGTTATGGCCGTCCGAATAATCGATATCTACAGGGTGCAACATCCACGGTGCAAGGTGCAACATCCGTCCGAAATGACCAAATAGTGCCGTACGACCTTTAGAAATGCGTGCATGGATTTGAAATGGAATATTACCATGGTGCACCACCCTTCAGCGATGGGAAGTCGAAGACGGGGCACCGTGATCCCGTTTTACCGTAAAAATCCACGTGTCGAAAAAACGAAGGGTAAAAAACTTACGAGACCCGATTGAGATTCGCGTTGTCCTTTTTGGGCATTCATCTATCCGTTGATGGCTGAAATCTGTCAAAGCCGTAGAACTCATCGAGGCCTTCGTTTTGACAGGTTATGGCTCCCGTAGCTCTAAACGAGCCAGAAGTTATGGCCGTCCGAATAATCGATATCTGCAGGGTGCAACATCCACGGTGCAAGGTGCAACATCCGTCCGAAATGGCGAAACAGTGTCGTACGACCTTTAAAAATGCGTGCATGGATTTGAAACGAAACAGTACCATGGTGCACCACTCTCCAGCGATGGTAAATCGAAGACCAGCCACCGTAATCCCGTTTTGCCGTAAAAATCCACGTGTCGAAAGAACGAAGGGTAAAAAACTTACGAGACCCGATTGAGATTAGGGTTGTCCTTTTTGAGCATTAATCTATCCGTTGACGGCTGAAAGCGGTCAAAGCCGTAGAACTCATCGAGGCCTTCGTTTTGACAGGTTATGGCTCCCGTAACTCTAAACGAGCCAGAAGTTATGGCCGTCCGAATAATCGATATCTACAGGGTGCAACGTCCACGGTGCAAGGTGCAACATCCGTCCGAAATGGCAAAACAGTGCCGTACGACCTTTAGAAATACATGCATGGATTTGAAACGGAACAGTACCATGGTGCACCACTCTTCAGCGATGGGAAGTCGAAGACGTGGCACCGTAATCCCGTTTTACCGTAAAAATCCACGTGTCGAAAAAACGAAGCGTAAAAAACTTACGAGACCCGATTGAGATTCGGGTTGTCCTTTTTGGGCATTAATCTATCCGTTGACGGCAGAAAGCTGTCAAAGCCGTAGAACTCATCGAGACCTTCATTTTGACAGGTTATGGCTCCCATAACTCTTAACGAGCCAGAAGTTATGGCCGTCCAAATAATCGATATCTACAGGGTGCAACATCCACGGTGCAAGGTGCAACATCCGTCCGACATGGCGAAACAGTGCCGTACGACTTTTAGAAATGCGTGCATGGATTTGAAACGGAACAGTACCATGGTGCACCACTCTCCAGCGATGGTAAATCAAAGACCAGCCACCGTAATCCCGTTTTGCCGTAAAAATCAACGTGTCGAAAAAACGAAGGGTAAAAAACTTACGAGACCCGATTGAGATTCGGGTTGTCCTTTTTAGGCATTAATCTATCCGTTGACGGCTGAAAGCTGTCAAAGCCGTAGAACTCATCGAGGCCTTCGTTTTGACAGGTTATGCCTCCCGTAACTCTAAACGAGCCAGATGTTATGGCCGTCCGAATAATCTATATCTACAGGGTGCAACATCCATGGTGCAAGGTGCAAAATGGCGAAACAGTGCCATGCGACTTTTAGAAATGCGTGCATGGATTTGAAACGGAACTGAACCATGGTGCACCACTCTTCAGCGACGGGAAGTCGAAGACGGGCCACGGTAATCCCGTTTTACCGTAAAAATCCACGTGTCGAAAAAATGAAGGGTAAAAAACTTACGAGGCCCGATTGAGATTCAGGTTGTCCTTTTTGGGCATTAATCTATCCATTAACGGCTGAAAGCTATCAAAACCGTAGAACTCATCGAGGCCTTCGTTTTGACAAGTTATGGCTCCCGTAACTCTAAACGAGCCAAAAGTTATGGCCGTCCGAATAATCGATATCTACAGGGTGCAACATCCACGGTGCAAGGTGCAACATTCGTCCGAAATGGCGAAACAGTGCCGTACGACCTTTAGAAATGCGTGCATAGATTTGAAACGGAATAGTACCATGGTTCACCACTCTCCAGCGATGGCAAATCGAAGACCAGCCACCGTAACCCCGTTTTACCGTAAAAATCTACGTGTCGATAAAACGAAGGGTAAAAAACTTACGAGACCCGATTGAGATTAGGGTTGTCCTTTTTGAGCATTAATCTATCCGTTGACGGCTGAAAGCGGTCAAAGCCGTAGAACTCATCGAGGCCTTCGTTTTGACAGGTTATGGCTCCCGTAACTCTAAACGAGCCAGAAGTTATGGCCGTCCGAATAATCGATATCTACAGGTTGCAACATCCACGGTGCAAGGTGCAACATCCGTCCGAAATGACGAAATAGTGCCGTATGACTTTTAGAAATGCGTGCATGGATTTGAAACGGAACAGTACCATGGTGCACCACTCTCCAGCGATGGAAAGTCGAAGACGGGCCACGGTAATCCCGTTTTACCGTAAAAATCCACCTGTCGAAAAAACGAAGGGTAAAAAACTTACGAGACCCGATTGAGATTCGGGTTCTCCTTTTTGGGCATTAATCTATCCGTTGATGGGTGAAACCTGTCAAAGGCGTAGAACTCATCGAGGCCTTCGTTTTGACAAGTTATGGCTCCCGTAACTCTAAACGATCCAGAAGTTATGGCCGTCCGAATAATCGATATCTACAGGGTGCGACATCCACGGTGCAAGATGCAACATCCGTCCGAAATGGAGAAACAGTGCCGTACGACTTTTAAAAATGCGTGCATGGATTTGAAATGGAACAGTACCATGGTGCATCACTCTTCAGCGATGGGAAGTCGAAGACGGGCCACGGTAATCCCGTTTTACCGTAAAAATCCACGTGTCGAAAAAACGAAGGGTAAAAAACTTACGAGACCCGATTGAGATTCGGGTTGTTCTTTTTGGACATTAATCTATCCGTTGACGGCTGAAAGCAGTCAAAGCCGTAGAACTCATCGAGGCCTTCGTTTTGACAGGTTATGGCTCCCGTAACTCTAAACGAGCCAGAAGTTATGGCCGTCCGAATAATCGATATCTACAGGGTGCAACATCCACGGTGCAAGGTGCAACATCCGTCCGAAATGGCGAAACAGTGCCGTACGACCTTTAGAAATGCGTGCATAGATTTGAAACGGAATAGTACCATGGTGCACCACTCTCCAGCGATGGTAAATCGAAGACCAGCCACCGTAACCCCGTTTTACCGTAAAAATCTACGTGTCGATAAAACGAAGGGTAAAAAACTTACGAGACCCGATTGAGAATCGGGTTGTCCTTTTTGGGCATTAATCTATCCGTTGACGGCTGAAAGATGTCAAAGCCGTAGAACTCATCGAGGCCTTCGTTTTGACAGGTTATGGCTCCCGTAACTCTAAACGAGCCAGAAGTTATGGCCGTCCGAATAATCGATATCTACAGGGTGCAACGTCCACGGTGCAAGGTGCAACATCCGTCCGAAATGGCGAAATAGTGCCGTATGACTTTTAGAAATGCGTGCATGGATTTGAAATGGAACAGTACCATGGTGCACCACTGTCCAGCGATGGGAAGTCGAAGACGGGCCACGGTAATCCCGTTTTCCACAAAAATCCACCTGTCGAAAAAACGAAGGGTAAAAAACTTACGAGACCCGATTGAGATTCGGGTTGTCCTTTTTGGACATTAATCTATCCGTTGATGGCTGAAAGCTGTCAAAGCCGTAGAACTCATCGAGGCCTTCGTTTTGACAGGTTATGCCTCCCATAACTCTAAACGAGCCAGAAGTTATGGCCGTCCGAATAATCGATATCTACAGGGTGCAACATCCACGGTGCAAGATGCAACATCCATCCGAAATGGAGAAACAGTGTCGTACGACTTTTAAAAATGCGTGCATGGATTTGAAACGGAACAGTACCATGGTGCATCACTCTTCAGCGATGGGAAGTCGAAGACGGGCCACGGTAATCCCGTTTTACCGTAAAAATCCACGTGTCGAAAAAACGAAGGGTAAAAAACTTACGAGACCCGATTGAGATTCGGGTTGTCATTTTGGGACATTAATCTATCCGTTGACGGCTGAAAGCAGTCAAAGCCGTAGAACTCATCGAGGCCTTCGTTTTGACAGGTTATGGCTCCCGTAACTATAAACGAGCCAGAAGTTATGGCCGTCCGAATAATCGATATCTACAGGGTGCAACATCCACGGTGCAAGGTGCAACATCCGTCCGTAATGACAAAATAGAGCCGTACGACCTTTAGAAATGCATGCATGGATTTGAAATGGAATATTACCATGGTGCACCACTCTTCAGCGATGGGAAGTCAAAGACGGGGCACCGCGATCCCGTTTTACCGTAAAAATCCACGTGTCGAAAAAATGAAGGGTAAAAAACTTACGAGACCCGATTGAGATTCGGGTTGTCCTTTTTGGGCATTAATCTATCCGTTGATGGCTAAAAGCTGTCAAAGCCGTAGAACTCATCGAGGCCTTCGTTTTGACAGGTTATGGCTCCCGTAGCTCTAAACGAGCCAGAAATTATGGCCGTCCAAATAATCTATATCTACAGGGTGCAACATCCACGGTGCAAGGTGCAACATCCGTCCGAAATGGCGAAACAGTGCCGTACGACCTTTAGAAATGCATGCATAGATTTGAAACGGAATAGTACCATGGTGCACCACTCTCCAGCGATGGTAAATCGAAGACCAGCCACCGTAACGCTGTTTTACCGTAAAAATCTACGTGTCGAAAAAACGAAGGGTAAAAAACTTACGAGACCCGATTGATATTCGGGTTGTCCTTTTTTGGCATTAATCTATCCGTTGACGGCTGAAAGCTGTCAAAGCCGTAGAACTCATCGAAGCCTTCGTTTTGACAGGTTATGGCTCCCGTAACTCTAAACGAGCCAGAAGTTATGGCCGTCCGAATAATCGATATCTACAGGGTGCAACGTCCACGGTGCAAGGTGCAACATCCGTCCGAAATGGCGAAATAGTGCCGTATGACTTTTAGAAATGCGTGCATGGATTTGAAATGGAACAGTACCATGGTGCACCACTGTCCAGCGATGGGAAGTCGAAGACGGGCCACGGTAATCCCGTTTTCCACAAAAATCCACCTGTCGAAAAAACGAAGGGTAAAAAACTTACGAGACCCGATTGAGATTCGGGTTGTCCTTTTTGGACATTAATCTATCCGTTGATGGCTGAAAGCTGTCAAAGCCGTAGAACTCATCGAGGCCTTCGTTTTGACAGGTTATGCCTCCCGTAACTCTAAACGAGCCAGAAGTTATGGCCGTCCGAATAATCGATATCTACAGGGTGCAACATCCACGGTGCAAGATGCAACATCCATCCGAAATGGAGAAACAGTGTCGTACGACTTTTAAAAATGCGTGCATGGATTTGAAACGGAACAGTACCATGGTGCATCACTCTTCAGCGATGGGAAGTCGAAGACGGGCCACGGTAATCCCGTTTTACCGTAAAAATCCACGTGTCGAAAAAACTAAGGGTAAAAAACTTACGAGACCCGATTGAGATTCAGGTTGTCCTTTTGGGACATTAATCTATCCGTTGACGGCTGAAAGCAGTCAAAGCCGTAGAACTCATCGAGGCCTTCGTTTTGACAGGTTATGGCTCCCGTAACTATAAACGAGCCAGAAGTTATGGCCGTCCGAATAATCGATATCTACAGGGTGCAACATCCACGGTGCAAGGTGCAACATCCGTCCGAAATGACAAAATAGTGCCGTACGACCTTTAGAAATGCATGCATGGATTTGAAATGGAATATTACCATGGTGCACCACTCTTCAGCGATGGGAAGTCAAAGACGGGGCACCGCGATCCCGTTTTACCGTAAAAATCCACGTGTCGAAAAAACGAAGGGTAAAAAACTTACGAGACCCGATTGAGATTCGGGTTGTCCTTTTTGGGCATTAATCTATCCGTTGATGGCTAAAAGCTGTCAAAGCCGTAGAACTCATCGAGGCCTTCGTTTTGACAGGTTATGGCTCCCGTAGCTCTAAACGAGCCAGAAATTATGGCCATCCAAATAATCTATATCTACAGGGTGCAACATCCACGGTGCAAGGTGCAACATCCGTCCGACATGGCGAAACAGTGTTGTACGACTTTTAGAAATGCGTGCATGGATTTGAAACGGAACAGTACCATGGTGCACCACTCTCCAGCGATGGTAAATCGAAGACCAGCCACCGTAATCCCGTTTTGCCGTAAAAATCCACGTGTCGAAAAAACGAAGGGTAAAAAACTTACGAGACCCGATTGATATTCGGGTTGTCCTTTTTAGGCATTAATCTATCCGTTGACGGCTGAAAGCTGTCAAAGCCGTAGAACTCATCGAAGCCTTCGTTTTGACAGGTTATGGCTCCCGTAACTCTAAACGAGTCAGAAGTTATGGCCGTCCGAATAATCTATATCCACAGGGTGCAACATCCACGGTGCAAGGTGCAACATCCGTCCGAAATGGCGAAACAGTGTCGTGCGACTTTTAGAAATGCGTGCATGGATTTGAAACCGAACAGTACCATGGTGCACCACTCTTCAGCGATGGGAAGTCGAAGACGGGCCACGGTAATCCCGTTTTACCGTAAAAATCCACGTGTTGAAAAAACGAAGGGTAAAAAACTTACGAGGCCCGATTGAGATTCGGGTTGTCCTTTTCGGGCATTAATCTATCCATTAACGGCTGAAAGCTATCAAAACCGTAGAACTCATCGAGGCCTTCGTTTTGACAGGTTATGGCTCCCGTAACTCTAAACGAGCCAGAAGTTATGGCCGTCCGAATAATCCATATCTACAGGGTGCAACATCCACGGTGCAAGGTGCAACATCCGTCCGAAATGGCGAAACAGTGCCGTACGACCTTTAGAAATGCGTGCATGGATTTGAAACGGAATAGTACCATGGTGCACCACTCTCCAGCGATGGTAAATCGAAGACCAGCCACCGTAATCCCGTTTTACCGTAAAAATCCACGTGTCGAAAAAACAAAGGGTAAAAAACTTATGAGACCCGATTGAGATTCGGGTTGTCCTTTTTGGGCATTAATCTATCCGTTGACGGCTGAAAGCTGTCAAAGCCGTAGAACTCATCGAGGCCTTCGTTTTGACAGGTTATGGCTCCCGTAACTCTAAACAAGCCAGAAGTTATGGCCGTCTGAATAATCGATATCTACAGGGTGCAACATCCACGGTGCAAGGTGCAACATCCGTCCGAAATGGCGAAACAGTGTCGTACGACCTTTAAAAATGCGTGCATGGATTTGAAACGGAACAGTACCATGGTTTACCACTCTTTAGCGATGGGAAGTCGAAGACGGGCCACGGTAATCCCGTTTTACCGTAAAAATCCACGTGTCGAAAAAACGAAGGGTAAAAAACTTACGAGACCCGATTGAGATTCGGATTGTCCTTTTTGGTCATTAATCTATCCGTTGACAGCTGAAAGCTATGAAAACCGTAGAACTCATCGAGGCCTTCGTTTTGACAGGTTATGGCTCCCGTAACTCTAAACGAGCCAGAAGTTATGGCCGTCCGAATAATCGATATCTACAGGGTGCAACGTCCACGGTGCAAGGTGCAACATCCGTCCGAAATGGCGAAACAGTGCCGTACGACCTTTAGAAATACATTCATGGATTTGAAACGGAACAGTACCATGGTGCACCGCTCTTCAGCGATGGGAAGTCGAAGACGGGGCACCGTAATCCCGTTTTACCGTAAAAATCCACGTGTCGAAAAAACAAAGCGTAAAAAACTTACGAGACCCGATTGAGATTCGGGTTGTCCTTTTTGGGCATTAATCTATCCGTTGACGGCAAAAAGCTGTCAAAACCGTAGAACTCATCGAGGCCTTCGTTTTGACAGGTTATGCCTCCCGTTACTCTTAACGAGCCAGAAGTTATGGCCGTCCAAATAATCGATATCTACAGGGTGCAACATCCACGGTGCAAGGTGCAACATCCGTCCGACATGGCGAAACAGTGTCGTACGACTTTTAGAAATGCGTGCATGGATTTGAAACGGAACAGTACCATGGTGCACCACTCTCCAGCGATGGTAAATCGAACACCAGCCACCGTAATCACGTTTTGCCGTAAAAATCAACGTGTCGAAAAAACGAAGGGTAAAAAACTTACGAGACCCGATTGAGATTCGGGTTGTCCTTTTTAGGCATTAATCTATCCGTTGACGGATGAAAGCTGTCAAAGCCGGAGAACTCATCGAGGCCTTCATTTTGACAGGTTATGGCTCCCGTAACTCTAAACGAGCCAGATGTTATGGCCGTCCGAATAATCTATATCTACAGGGTGCAACATCCATGGTGCAAGGTGCAACATCCGTCCGAAATGGCGAAACAGTGCCACGCAACTTTTAGAAATGCGTGCATGGGTTTGAAACGGAACAGTACCATGGTGCACCACTCTTCAGTGACGGGAAGTCGAAGACGGGCCACGGTAATCCCGTTTTACCGTAAAAATCCACGTGTCGAAAAAACGAAGGGTAAAAAACTTACGAGGCCCGATTGAGATTCGGGTTGTCCTTTTTGGGCATTAATCTATCCATTAACGGCTGAAAGCTATCAAAACCGTAGAACTCATCGAGCCCTTCGTTTTGACAGGTTATGGCTCCCGTAACTCTAAACGACCCAGAAGTTATGGCCGTCCGAATAATCGATATCTACAGGGTGCAACATCCATGGTGCAAGGTGCAACATCCGTCCGAAATGGCGAAACAGTGCCGTACGACCTTTAGAAATGCGTGCATAGATTTGAAACGGAATAGTACCATGGTGCACCACTCTCCAACGATGGTAAATAGAAGACCAGCCACCGTAACCCCGTTTTACCGTAAAAATCTACGTGTCGATAAAACGAAGGGTAAAAAACTTACGAGACCCGATTGAGATTCGGGTTGTCCTTTTTGGGCATTAATCTATCCGTTGACGGCTGAAAGATGTCAAAGCCGTAGAACTCATCGAGGTCTTCGTTTTGACAGGTTAGGGCTCCCGTAAATCTAAACGAGCTAGAAGTTATGGCCGTCCGAATAATCGATATCTACAGGGTGCAACATCCACGGTGCAAGGTGCAACATCCGTCCGAAATGGCGAAATAGTGCCGTATGACTTTTAGAAATGCGTGCATGGATTTGAAATGGAACAGTACCATGGTGCACCACTCTCCAACGATGGGAAGTCGAAGACGGGCCACGGTAATCCCGTTTTACCGTAAAAATCCACCTGTCGAAAAAACGAAGGGTAAAAAACTTACGAGACCCGATTGAGATTCGGGTTGTCCTTTTTGGGCATTAATCTATCCGTTGATGGCTGATACCTGTCAAAGGCGTAGAACTCATCGAGGGTTTCGTTTTGACAGGTTATGGCTCCCGTAACTCTAAACGAGCCAGAAGTTATGGCCGTCCGAATAATCTATATCTACAGGGTGCAACATCCACGGTGCAAGGTGCAACATCCGTCCGAAATGGCGAAACAGTGTCGTGCGACTTTTAGAAATGCGTGCATGGATTTGAAACGAAACAGTACCATGGTGCACCACTCTTCAGCGATGGGAAGTCGAAGACGGGCCACGGTAATCCCGTTTTACCCTAAAAATTCACGTGTCGAAAGAACGAAGGGTAAAAAACTTACGAGGCCCGATTGAGATTCGGGTTGTCCTTTTTGGGCATTAATCTATCCATTAACGGCTGAAAGCTATCAAAACCGTAGAACTCATCGAGGCCTTCGTTTTGACAGGTTATGGCTCCCGTAACTCTAAACGAGCCAGAAGTTATGGCCGTCCGAATAATCCATATCTACAGGGTGCAACATCCACGGTGCAAGGTGCAACATCCGTCCGAAATAGCGAAACAGTGCCGCACGACCTTTAGAAATGCGTGCATGGATTTGGAACGGGATAGTACCATGGTGCACCACTCTTCAGCGATGGGAAGTCGAAGACGGGCCACGGTAATCCCGTTTTACCGTAAAAATCCACGTGTCGAAAAAACGAAGGGTAAAAAACTTATGAGACCCGATTGAGATTCGGGTTGTTCTTTTTGGGCATTAATCTATCCGTAGACGGATGAAAGCAGTCAAAGCCGTAGAACTCATCGAGGCCTTCGTTTTGACAGGTTATGGCTCCCGTAACTCTAAACGAGTCAGAAGTTATGGCCGTCCGAATAATCTATATCCACAGGGTGCAACATCCACGGTGCAAGGTGCAACATCCGTCCGAAATGGCGAAACAGTGTCGTGCGACTTTTAGAAATGCGTGCATGGATTTGAAACCGAACAGTACCATGGTGCACCACTCTTCAGCGATGGGAAGTCGAAGACGGGCCACGGTAATCCCGTTTTACCGTAAAAATCCACGTGTTGAAAAAACGAAGGGTAAAAAACTTACGAGGCCCGATTGAGATTCGGGTTGTCCTTTTTGGGCATTAATCTATCCATTAACGGCTGAAAGCTATCAAAACCGTAGAACTCATCGAGGCCTTCGTTTTGACAGGTTATGGCTCCCGTAACTCTAAACGAGCCAGAAGTTATGGCCGTCCGAATAATCCATATCTACAGGGTGCAACATCCACGGTGCAAGGTGCAACATCCGTCCGAAATGGCGAAACAGTGCCGTACGACCTTTAGAAATGCGTGCATGGATTTGAAACGGAATAGTACCATGGTGCACCACTCTCCAGCGATGGTAAATCGAAGACCAGCCACCGTAATCCCGTTTTACCGTAAAAATCCACGTGTCGAAAAAACGAAGGGTAAAAAACTTATGAGACCCGATTGAGATTCGGGTTGTCCTTTTTGGGCATTAATCTATCCGTTGACGGATGAAAGCTGTCAAAGCCGTAGAACTCATCGAGGCCTTCGTTTTGACAGGTTATGGCTCCCGTAACTCTAAACAAGCCAGAAGTTATGGCCGTCTGAATAATCGATATCTACAGGGTGCAACATCCACGGTGCAAGGTGCAACATCCGTCCGAAATGGCGAAACAGTGTCGTACGACCTTTAAAAATGCGTGCATGGATTTGAAACGGAACAGTACCATGGTTTACCACTCTTTAGCGATGGGAAGTCGAAGACGGGCCACGGTAATCCCGTTTTACCGTAAAAATCCACGTGTCGAAAAAACGAAGGGTAAAAAACTTACGAGACCCGATTGAGATTCGGATTGTCCTTTTTGGGCATTAATCTATCCATTGATGGCTGAAAGCTGTCAAAGCCGTAGAACTCATCGAGGCCTTCGTTTTGACAGGTTATGGCTCCCGTAACTCTAAACGAGCCAGAAGTTATGGCCGTCCGAATAATCGATATCTATAGGGTGCAACATCCACGGTGCAAGGTGCAACATCCGTCCGAAATGGCGAAACAGTGTCGTACGACCTTTAAAAATGCGTGCATGGATTTGAAACGGAACAGTACCATGGTGCACCACTCTCCAGCGATGGGAAGTCGAAGACGGGCCACGGTAATCCCGTTTTACCGTAAAAATCCACGTGTCGAAAAAACGAAGGGTAAAAAACTTACGAGACCCGATTGAGATTCGGGTTGTCCTTTTTGGTCATTAATCTATCCGTTGACAGCTGAAAGCTATGAAAACCGTAGAACTCATCGAGGCCTTCGTTTTGACAGGTTATGCCTCCCGTAACTTTAAACGAGCCAGAAGTTATGGCCGTCCGAATAATCGATATCTACAGGGTGCAACGTCCACGGTGCAAGGTGCAACATCCGTCCGAAATGGCGAAACAGTGCCGTACGACCTTTAGAAATACATGCATGGATTTGAAACGGAACAGTACCATGGTGCACCACGCTTCAGCGATGGGAAGTCGAAGATGGGGCTCCGTAATCCCGTTTTACCGTAGAAATCCACGTGTCGAAAAAACGAAGCGTAAAAAACTTACGAGACCCGATTGAGATTCGGCTTGCCCTTTTTGGGCATTAATCTATCCGTTGATGGCAGAAAGCTGTCAAAGCCGTAGAACTCATCGAGGCCTTCGTTTTGACAGGTTATGGATCCCGTAACACTTAACGGGTCAGAAATTATGGCCGTCCAAATAATCGATATCTACAGGGTGCAACATCCACGGTGCAAGGTGCAACATCCGTCCGACATGGCGAAACAGTGCCGTACGACTTTTAGAAACGCATGCATGGATTTGAAACGGAACAGTACCATGGTGCACCACTCTCCAGCGATGGTAAATCGAAGACCAGCCACCGTAATCCCGTTTTGCCGTAAAAATCCACGTGTCGAAAAAACGAAGGGTAAAAAACTTATGAGACCCGATTGAGATTCGGGTTGTCCTTTTTAGGCATTAATCTATCCATTGACGGCTGAAAGCTGTCAAAGCCGTAGAACTCATCGAGGCCTTCGTTTTGACAGGTTATGGCTCCCGTAACTCTAAACGAGCCAGAAGTTATGGCCGTCCGAATAATCGATATCTACAGGGTGCAACACCCACGGTGCAAGGTGCAACATCCGTCCGAAATGGCGAAACAGTGACATGCGACTTTTAGCAATGCGTGCATGGATTTGAAATGGAACAGTACCATGGTGCACCACTCTTCAGCGACGGGAAGTCGAAGACGGGCCACGGTAATCCCGTTTTACCGTAAAAATCCACGTGTCGAAAAAACGAAGGGTAAAAAACTTAGGAGGCCCGATTGAGATTCGGGTTGTCCTTTTTGGGCATTAATCTATCCATTAATGGCTGAAAGCTATCAAAACCGTAGAACTCATCGAGGCCTTCGTTTTGACAGTTTATGGCTCCCGTAACTATAAACGAGCCAGAAGTTTTGGCCGTCCGAATAATCGATATCTACAGGGTGCAACATCCACGGTGCAAGATGCAACATCCGTCCGAAATGGCGAAACAGTGCCGTACGACCTTTAGAAATGCGTGCATAGATTTGAAACAGAATAGTATCATGGTGCACCACTCTCCAGCGATGGTAAATCGAAGACCAGCCACCGTAACCCCGTTTTACCGTAAAAATCTACGTGTCGATAAAACAAAGGGTAAAAAACTTACGAGACCCGATTGAGATTCGGGTTGTCCTTTTTGGGCATTTATCTATCCGTTGACGGCTGAAAGATGTCAAAGCCGTAGAACTCATCGAGGTCTTCGTTTTGACAGGTTAGGGCACCCGTAACTCTAAACGAGCCAGAAGTTATGGCCGTCCGAATAATCGATATCTACAGGGTGCAACATCCACGGTGCAAGGTGCAACATCCGTCCGAAATGGCGAAATAGTGCCGTATGACTTTTAGAAATGCGTGCAAGGATTTGAAACGGAACAGTACCATGGTGCACCACTCTCCAACGATGGGAAGTCGAAGACGGGCCACGGTAATCCCGTTTTACCGTAAAAATCCACCTGTCGAAAAAACGAAGGGTAAAAAACTTACGAGACCCGATTGAGATTCGGGTTGTCCTTTTTGGGCATTAATCTATCCGTTGATGTCTGAAAGCTGTCAAAGCCGTAGAACTCATCGAGGCCTTCGTTTTGACAGGTTATGGCTCCCGTAACTCTAAACGAGCCAGAAGTTATGGCCGTCCGAATAATCGATATCTACAGGGTGCAACATCCACGGTGCAAGATGCAACATCCGTCCGAAATGGAGAAACAGTGCCGTGCGACTTTTAAAAATGCGTGCATGGATTTGAAACGGAACAGTACCATGGTGCATCACTCTTCAGCAATGGGAAGTCGAAGACGGGCCACGGTAATCCCGTTTTACCGTAAAAATCCACGTGTCGAAAAAACGAAGGGTAAAAAACTTACGAGACCCGATTGAGATTCGGGTTGTCCTTTTTGGACATTAATCTATCCGTTGACGGCTGAAAGCAGTCAAAGCCGTAGAACTCATTGAGGCCTTCGTTTTGACAGGTTATGGCTCCCGTAACTCTAAACGAGCCAGAAGTTATGGCCGTCCGAATAATCGCTATCTACAGGGTGCAACATCCATGGTGCAAGGTGCAACATCCGTCCGAAATGGCAAAATAGTGTCGTACGACCTTTAGAAATGCGTGCATGGATTTCAAAAGGAATATTACCATGGTGCACCACTCTTCAGTGATGGGAAGTCGAAGACAGGACACCGTGATCCCGTTTTACCGTAAAAATCCACGTGTCGAAAAAACGAAGGGTAAAAAACTTACGAGACCCGATTGAGATTCGGATTGTCCTTTTTGGGCATTAACCTATCTGTTGACGGCTGAAAGCTGTCAAAGCCGTAGAACTCATCGAGGCCTTCGTTTTGATAGGTTATGGATCCCGTAGCTCTTAACGAGCCAGAAGTTATGGCCGTCCGAATAATCGATATCTACAGGGTGCAACATCCACGATGCAAGGTGCAACATCCGTCCGACATGGTGAAACAGTGCCGTACGACTTTTAGAAATGCGTGCATGGATTTGAAACAGAACAGTACCATGGTGCACCACTCTCCAGCGATGGTAAATCGAAGACCAGCCACCGTAATCCCGTTTTGCCGTAAAAATCCACGTGTCGAAAAAACGAAGGGTAAAAAACTTACGAGACCCGATTGAGATTAGGGTTGTCCTTTTTGAGCATTAATCTATCCGTTGACGGCTGAAAGCGGTCAAAGCCGTAGAACTCATCGAGGCCTTCGTTTTGACAGGTTATGGCTCCCGTAACTCTAAACGAGCCAGAAGTTATGGCCGTCCGAATAATCGATATCTACAGGGTGCAACATCCACGGTGCAAGGTGCAACATCCGTCCGAAATGGCAAAATAGTGTCGTACAACCTTTAGAAATGCGTGCATGGATTTCAAAAGGAATATTACCATGGTGCACCACTCTTCAGTGATGGGAAGTCGAAGACAGGACACCGTGATCCCGTTTTACCGTAAAAATCCACGTGTCGAAAAAACGAAGGGTAAAAAACTTACGAGACCTGATTGAGATTCGGATTGTCCTTTTTGGGCATTAACCTATCTGTTGACGGCTGAAAGCTGTCAAAGCCGTAGAAATCATCGAGGCCTTCGTTTTGACAGGTTATGGCTCCCGTAGCTCTTAACGAGCCAGAAGTTATGGCCGTCCGAATAATCGATATCTACAGGGTGCAACATCCACGGTGCAAGGTGCAACATCCGTCCGACATGGTGAAACAGTGCCGTACGACTTTTAGAAATGCGTGCATGGATTTGAAACGGAACAGTACCATGGTGCACCACTCTCCAGCGATGGTAAATCGAAGACCAGCCACCGTAATCCCGTTTTGCCGTAAAAATCTACGTGTCGAAAAAACGAAGGGTAAAAACTTACGAGACCCGATTGAGATTAGGGTTGTCCTTTTTGAGCATTAATCTATCCGTTGACGGCTGAAAGCGGTCAAAGCCGTAGAACTCATCGAGGCCTTCGTTTTGACAGGTTATGGCTCCCGTAACTCTAAACGAGCTAGAAGTTATTGCCGTCCGAATAATCGATATCTACAGGGTGCAACATCCACGGTGCAAGGTGCAACATCCGTCCGAAATGGCAAAACAGTGCCGTACGACTTTTAGAAATGCGTGCATGGATTTGAAACGAAACAGTACCATGTGCACCACTCTTCAGCGATGGGAAGTCGAAGACGTGCCATGGTAATCCCGTTCTACCGTAAAAATCCACGTGTCGAAAAAACGAAGGGAAAAAACTTACGAGACCCGATTGAGATTCGGGTTGTCCTTTTTGGGCATTAATCTATCCGTTGACGGCTGAAAGCTATCAAAACCGTAGAACTCATCGAGGCCTTCATTTTGACAGGTTATGGCTCCCGTAACTCTAAACGAGCAAGAAGTTATGGCCGTCCGAATAACCGCTAACTACAGGGTGCAACATCCACGGTGCAAGGTGCAACATCCATCCGAAATGGAAAAAACAATGCCGTAAGACATTTAGAAATGCGTGCATGGATTTGAAACAGAACAGTACCATGGTGCATAACTCTTCAGCGATGGTAAGTCGAAGATGGGCCACGGTAATCCCGTTTTACCGTAAAAATCCACGTGTAGAAAAAACGAAGGGTAAAAAACTTACGAGACCCGATTGAGATTCGGGTTGTCCTTTTTGGGCATTAATCTATCCGTTGACGGCTGAATGCAGTCAAAGCCGTAGAACTCATCGACGCCTTCGTTTTGACAGGTTATGGCTCCCGTAACTCTAAACGAGCCAGAAGTTATGGCCGTCCGAATAATCAATATCTACAGGGTGCAACATCCACGGTGCAAGGTCCAACATCCGTCCGAAATGGCAAAACAGTGCCGTACGACTTTTAGAAATGCGTGCATGGATTTGAAACGGAACAGTACCATGGTGCACCACTCTTCAGCGATGGGAAGTCAAAGACGGGCCACGGTAATCCCGTTTTACCGTAAAAATCCACGTGTCGAAAAAACGAAGGGTAAAAAACTTACGGGACCCGATTGAGATTCGGGTTGTCCTTTTTGGGCATTAATCTATCCGTTGACGGCTGAAAGCTATCAAAACCGTAGAACTCATCGAGGTCTTCGTTTTGCCAGGTTATGGCTCCCGTAACTCTAAACGTGCCAGAAGTTATGGCCGACCGAATAATCGATATCTACATGGTGCAACATCCATGGTGCAAGGTGCAACATCCGTCCGAAATGGAGAAACAGTGCCGTACGACCTTTAGAAATGCGTGCATGGATTGGAAACGGAACAGTACCATGGCGCATCACTTTTCAGCGATGGGAAGTCGAAGACGGGCCACGGTAATCCCGTTTTACCGTAAAAATCCACGTGTCGAAAAAACGAAGGGTAAAAAACTTACGAGACCCGATTGAGATTCGGGTTGTCCTTTTGGGCATTAATCTATCCGTTGATCGCTGAAAGCAGTCAAAGCCGTAGAACTCATCGAGGCCTTCATTTTGATAGGTTATGGCTCCCGTAAATCTAAATGAGCCAGAAGTTATGGCCGTTCGAATAATCGATATCTATAGGGTGCAACATCCACGGTGCAAGGTGCAACATCCGTCCGAAATGGCGAAACAGTGCCGTACGACCTTTAGAAATGCGTGCATGGATTTGAAATGGAACAGTACCATGGTGCACCACTATTCAGCGATGGGATGTCGAAGACGGGGCACCGTAATCCCGTTTTACCGTAAAAATCCACGTGTCAAAAAAACCAAGGGTAAAAAACTTACGAGACTCGATTGAGATTCGGGTTGTCCTTTTTGGGCACTAATCTATCCGTTGACGGCTGAAAGCTATCAAAGCCGTAGAACTCATCGAGGCCTTCGTTTTGACAGGTTATGGCTCCCATAGCTCTTAACGAGCCAGAAGTTATGGCCGTCCGAATAATCGATATCTACAGGGTGCAACATCCACGGTGCAAGGTGCAACATCCGTCCGACATGGCGAAACAGTGCCGTACGACTTTTAAAAATGCGTGCATGGATTTTAAACGGAACAGTACCGTGGTGCACCACTCTCCAGCGATGGTAAATCGAAGACCAGCCACCGTAATCCCGTTTTGCCGTAAAAATCCACGTGTCGAAAAAACGAAGGGTAAAAAACTTACGAGACCCGATTGAGATTCGGGTTGTCCTTTTTGAGCATTAATCTATCCGTTGATGGCTGAAAGCTGTCAAAGCCGTAGAACTCATCGAGGCCTTCGTTTTGACAGGTTATGGCTCCCGTAATTCTAAACGAGCCAGAAGTTATGGCCGTCCGAATAATCGATATCTACAGGGTGCAACATCCACGGTGCAAGGTGCAACATCCGTCCGAAATGGCAAAACAGTGCCGTACGACTTTTAGAAATGCGTGCATAGATTTGAAACGGAACAGTACCATGGTGCACCACTCTTCAGCGATGGGAAGTCGAAGACGTGCCACGGTAATCCCGTTTTGCCGTAAAAATCCACGTGTCGAAAAAACGAAGGGTAAAAAACTTACGAGACCCGATTGAGATTCGGGTTGTCCTTTTTGGGCATTAATCTATCCGTTGCGGCTGAAAGCTATCAAAACCGTAGAACTCATCGAGGCCTTCGTTTTGACAGGTTATGGCTCCCGTAACTCTAAACGAGCAAGAAGTTATGGCCGTCCGAATAATCGCTATCTACAGGGTGCAACATCCACGGTGCAAGGTGCAACATCCGTCCGAAATGGAGAAAAAGTGCCGTACGACTTTTAGAAATGCGTGCATGGATTTGAAATAGAACAGTGCCATGGTGCATCACTCTTCAGCGATGGGAAGTCGAAGACGGGCCACGGTAATCCCGTTTTACCGTAAAAATCCACGTGTCGAAAAAACGAAGGGAAAAAACTAACGAGACCCGATTGAGATTCGGGTTGTCCTTTTTGGGCATTAATCTATCCGTTGACGGCTGAAAGCTGTCAAAGCCGTAGAACTCATCGAGGCCTTCGTTTTGACAGGTTATGGCTCCCGTAACTCTAAACGAGCTAGAAGTTATGGCCGTCCGAATAATCGATGTCTACAGTGTGCAACAACCACGGTGCAAGATGCAACATCCGTCCGAAATGGCGAAACAGTGCCGTACGACTTTTAGAAATGCGTGCATTGATTTGAAACGGAACAGTACCATGGTGCACCACTCTTCAGCGATGGGAAGTCGAAGACGTGCCACGGTAATCCCGTTTTACCGTAAAAATCCACGTGTCGAAAAAACGAAGGGTAAAAAACTTACGAGACCCGATTGAGATTCGGGTTGTCCTTTTTGGGCATTAATCTATCCGTTGCGGCTGAAAGCTATCAAAACCGTAGAACTCATCGAGGCCTTCGTTTTGACAGGTTATGGCTCCCGTAACTCTAAACGAGCAAGAAGTTATGGCCGTCCGAATAATCGCTATCTACAGGGTGCAACATCCACGGTGCAAGGTGCAACATCCGTCCGAAATGGAGAAACAGTGCCGTACGACTTTTAGAAATGCGTGCATGGATTTGAAACAGAACGGTACCACGGTGCATCACTCTTCAGCGATGGAAAGTCGAAGACGGGCCACGGTAATCCCGTTTTACCGTAAAAATCCACGTGTCGAAAAAACGAAGGGTAAAAAACTTACGAGACCCGATTGAGGTTCGGGTTGTCCTTTTTGGGCATTAGTCTATCCGTTGACGGCTGAAAGCTGTCATAGCCGTAGAACTCATCGACGCCTTCGTTTTGACAGGTTATGGCTCCCGTAACTCTAAACGAGCCAGAAGTTATGGCCGTCCGAATAATCGCTATCTAAAGGGTGCAACATCCACGGTGCAAGGTGCAACATCCGTCCGAAATGGCGAAACAGTGCCGTACGACCTTTAGAAATTCATGCATGGATTTGAAACGGAACAGTACCATGGTGCACCACTCTCTAGCGATGGTAAATCGAAGACCGGCCACCATAATCCCGTTTTGCCGTAAAAATCCACGTGTCGAAAAAACGAAGGGTAAAAAACTTACGAGACCCGATTGAGATTCGGGTTGTCCTTTTTGGGCATTAATCTATCCGTTGACGGCTGAAAGCCATCAAAGCCGTAGAACTCATCGAGGCCTTCGTTTTGACAGTTTATGGCTCCCGTAACTCTAAACAAGGCAGAAGTTATGGTCGTCCGAATAATCGACATCTACAGGGTGCAACATCCACGGTGCAAGGTGCAACATCCATCCGAAATGGAGAAACAGTGCCGTACGACTTTTAGAAATGCGTGCATGGATTTGAAAAGGAACATTACCATGGTGCCTCACTCTTCAGCGATGGGAAGTCGAAGACGTGCCACGTCCCGTTTTACCGTAAAAATCCACGTGTCGAAAAATCGAAGGGTAAAAAACTTACGAGACCCGATTGAGATTCGGGTTGTCCTTTTTGGGCAATAACCTGTCCGTTGACGGCTGAAAGCTATCAGAGCTGTAGAACTCATCCAGACCTTCGTTTTGACAGGTTATGGCTCCCGTAACTCATAACGAGCCAGAAGTTATGGCCGTCCGAATAATCGATATTTACAGGGTGCAACAGCCACGGTGCAAGGTGCAACATCCGTTCGACATGGCGAAACAATGCCGTATGACTTTTAGAAATGCGTGCATGGATTTGAAACGGAACAGTACCATGGTGTACCACTCTCCAACGATGGTAAATCGAAGACCAGCCACCGTAATTCCGTTTTACCGTAAAAATCCACGTGTCGAAAAAACGAAGGGTAAAAAACTTACGAGACCCGATTGAGATTCGGGTTGTCCTTTTTGGGCAATAATCTATCCGTTGACGGCTGAAAGCTATCAGAGTTGTAGAACTCATCCAGGCCTTCGTTTTGACAGGTTATGGCTCCCGTAACTCTTAACGATCCAGAAGTTATGGCTGTCCGAATAATCGACATCTACAGGGTGCAACATCCACGGTGCAACGTGCAACATCCGTCCGAAATGGCGAAACAGTGTCGTACGACCTTTAGAAATGCGTGCATGGATTTGAAATGGAACAGCACCATGGTGCACCACTCTTCAGCGATGGGAAGTCGAAGACGGGGCACCGTAATCCCGTTTTACCGTAAAAATCCACGTGTCGAAAAAACGAAGGGTAAAAAACATGTGAGACCCGATTGAGATTCGGGTTGTCCTTTTTGGGCATTAATCTATCCGTTGACGGCTGAAAGCAGTCAAAGCCGTAGAACTCATCGAGGCCTTCGTTTTGACAGGTTATGGTTCCCTTAACTCTTAACGAGCCAGAAGTTATGGACGTCCGAATAATCGATATCTACAGGGTGCGACATCCACGGTGCAAGGTGCAACATCCGTCCGACATGGCAAAACAGTGCCATACGACTTTTAGAAACGCGTGCATGGATTTGAAATGGAACAGTACCCTGGTGCACCACTCTCCAGCGATGGTAAATCGAAGACCATCCACCGTAATCGCGTTTTACCGTAAAAATCCACGTGTCGAAAAAACGAAGGGTAAAAAACTTACGAGACCCGATTGAGATTCGGGTTGTCCTTTTTGAGCATTAATCTATCCGTTGACGGCTGAAAGCTGTCAAAGCTGTAGAACTCATCGAGGCCTTCGTTTTGACAGGTTATGGCTCTCGTAACTCTAAACGAGTCAGAAGTTATGACCATCCGAATAATCGATATCTACAGGGTGCAACATCCACGGTGCAAGGTGCAACATCCGTCCGAAATGGCGAAACAGTGCCGTATGACTTTTGGAAATGGGTGCATGGATTTGAAATGGAACAGTACCTTGGTGCACCACTCTCCAGCGATGGGAAGTCGAAGACGGGCCACGGTAATCCCATTTTACCGTGAAAATCCATGTGTCAAAAAAACGAAGGGTAAAAAACTTACGAGACCCGATTGAGATTCGGGTTATCCTTTTTGGGCATTAATCTATCCGTTGATGGCCGAAAGCTATCAAAGCCTTAGAACTCATCGAGGCCTTCGTTTTGACAGGTTATGGCTCCCGTAACTCTAAACGAGCCAGAAGTTATGGTCGTCCGAATAATCGACATCTACAGGGTGCAACATCCACGGTGCAAGGTGCAACATCTATCCGAAATGGAGAAACAGTGCCGTACGACTTTAAGAAATGCACGCATGGATTTGAAAAGGAACATTACCATGGTGCCTCACTCTTCAGCGATGGGAAGTCGAAGACGTGCCACGGTAATCCCGTTTTGCCGTAAAAATCCACGTGTCGAAAAATCGAAGGGTAAAAAACTTACGAGACCCGATTGAGATTCGGGTTTTCCTTTTTGGGCATTAATCTGTCCGTTGACGGATGAAAGCTATTAAAGCCGTAGAACTCATCGAGGCCTTTGTTTTGACAGGTTATGGCTCCCGTAACTCTAAACGAGCCAGAAGTTATGGCCGTCCGAACAATCGATATCTACAGGGTGCAACATCAACGGTGCAGGGTGCAACATCCGTCCGAAATGGCGAAACAGTGCCATACGACCTTTAGAAATGCGTGCATGGATTTGAAACGGAACAGTACGATGGTGCACCACTCTTCAGCGATTGGAAGTCGAAGACGGGGCACCGTAATCCCGTTTTACCGTAAAAATCCACGTGTCGAAAAAACGAAGGGCAAAAAACTTACGAGACCCGATTGAGATTCGGGTTGTCCTTTTTGGGCATTAATCAATCCGTTGACGGCTAAAAGCTATCAAAACCGTAGAACTCATCGAGGCCTTCGTTTTGACAGGTTATGGCTCCCGTAACTCTAAACGAGCCAGAAGTTATGGCCGTCCGAATAATCGATATCTACAAGGTGCAACATCCACGGTGCACGGTGCAACATCCGTCCGAAATGGCGAAACAGTGTCGTAAGACTTTTAGAAATGCGTGCATGGATTTGAAACGGAACAGTACCATGGTGCACCACTCTCCAGCGATGGGAAGTCGAAGACGGGCCAAGATAATCGCGTTTTACCGTAAAAATCCACGTGTCGAAAAAACGAAGGGTAAAAAACTTACGAGACCCGATTGTGATTCGGGTTGTTCTTTTTGGGCATTAATCTATCCTTTGACGGCTATAAGCTGTCAAAGCCGTAGAACTCATCGAGGCCTTCCTTTTGACAGGTTATGGCTCCCGTAACTCTAAACGAGCTAGAAGTTATGGCCGTCCGAGTAATCGACATCTACAGGGTGCAACATCCACGGTGCAAGTTGCAACATTCGTCCGAAATGGCGAAACAGTGCCGTACGGCCTTTTAGAAATGCGTGCATGGATTTGAAATGGAACAGTACCAATGTGCACCACTCTCCAGCGATGGGAAGTCGAAGATGGGCCACCGTAATCCCGTTTTACCGTAAAAATCCAAGTGTCGAAAAAACGAAGGGTAAAAAACTTACGAGACCCGATTGAGATTCGGGCTGTCCTTTTTGGGCATTAATCTATCCGTTGATGGCTGAAAGCTGTCAAAGCCGTAGAACTCATCGAGGCCTTCGTTTTGACAGGTTATGGCTCCCGTAACTCTAAACGAGCCAGAAGTTATGGCCGTCCGAATAATCGATATCTACAGGGTGCAACATCCACGGTGCAAGGTGCAACATCCGTCCGAAATGGCGAAACAGTGCCGTACGACTTTTAGAAATGCGTGCATGGATTTGAAACAGAACAGTACCATGGTGCATCACTCTTCAGCGATGGGAAGTCGAAGACGGGCCACGGTAATCCCGTTTTACCGTAAAAATCCACGTGTCGAAAAAACGAAGGGTAAAAAACTTACGAGACCCGATTGAGATTCGGGTTGTCCTTTTTGGGCATTAGTCTATCCGTTGACGGCAGAAAGTTGTCAAAGCCATAGAACTCATCGAGGTCTTCGTTTTGACAGGTTATGGCTCCCGTAACTCTAAACGAGCCAGAAGGTATTGTCGTTCGAATAATCGATATCTACAGGGTGCAAAATCCACGGTACAAGGTGCAACATCAGTCCGAAATGGCGAAACAGTGCCGTACGACTTTTAGAAATGCGTGCATGGATTTGAAACGGAACAGTACCATGGTGCACCACTCTCCAGCGATGGTAAATCGAAGAACAGCCAACGTAATCCCATTTTAACGTAAAAATCCACGTGTCGAAAAAACGAAGGGTAGAAAACTTACGAGACCCGATTGAGATTCGGGTTGTCCTTTTTGGGCATTAATCTATCCATTGATGGCTGAATGCAGTCAAAGCCGTAGAACTCATCGAGGCCTTCATTTTGATAGGTTATGGCTCCCGTAACTCTAAACGAGCCAGAAGTTATGGCCGTTCGAATAATCGATATCTATAGGGTGCAACATCCACGGTGCAAGGTGCAACATCCGTCCGAAATGGCGAAACAGTGCCGTACGACCTTTAGAAATGCGTGCATGGATTTGAAATGGAACAGTACCATGGTGCACCACTCTTCAGCGATGGGAAGTCGAAGACGGGGCACCGTAATCCCGTTTTACCGTAAAAATCCACGTGTCGAAAAAACGAAGAGTAAAAAACTTACGGGGCTCAATTGAGATTCGGGTTGTCCTTTTTGGTCATTAATCTATCCGTTGACGGCTGAATGTTGTCAAAGCCGTAGAACTCATCGAGCCCTTCGTTTTGACAGGTTATGGCTCCCGTAACTCTTAACGAGCCAGAAGTTATGGCCGTCCGAATAATCGATATTTACATGGTACAACATCCACGGTGCAAGGTGCAACATCCGTCCGACATGGCGAAACAATGCCATACGACTGTTAGAAATGCGTGCATGGATTTGAAATGGAAGAGTACCTTGGTGCACCACTCTCCAGCGATGGTAAATCGAAAACCAGCCACCGTAATCCCGTTTTGCCGTAAAAATCCACGTGTCGAAAAAACGAAGGGTAAAAAACTTACGAGACCCGATTGAGATTCGGGTTGTCCTTTTTGAGCATTAATCTATCCGTTGACGGCTGAAAGCTGTCAAAGCTGTAGAACTCATCGAGGCCTTCGTTTTGACAGGTTATGGCTCCCGTAACTCTAAACGAGTCAGAAGTTATGACCATCCGAATAATCGATATCTACAGGGTGCAACATCCACGGTGCAAGGTGCAACATCCGTCCGAAATGGCGAAACAGTGCCGTATGACTTTTGGAAATGCGTGCATGGATTTGAAACGGAACAGTACCATGGTGCACCACTCTCCAGCGATGGGAAGTTGAAGACGGGCCACGGTAATCCCATTTTACCGTGAAAATCCACGTGTCAAAAAAACGAAGGGTAAAAAACTTACGAGACCAGATTGAGATTCGGGTTGTCATTTTTGGGCATTAATCTATCCGTTGACGGCTGAAAGCCATCAAAGCCGTAGAACTCATCGAGGCCTTCGTTTTGACAGTTTATGGCTCCCGTAACTCCAAACAAGGCAGAAGTTATGGTCGTCCGAATAATCGACATCTACAGGGTGCAACATCCACGGTGCAAGGTGCAACATCCATCCGAAATGGAGAAACAGTGCCGTACGAATTTTAGAAATGCGTGCATGGATTTGAAAAGGAACATTACCATGGTGCCTCACTCTTCAGCGATGGGAAGTCGAAGACGTGCCACGTCCCGTTTTACCGTAAAAATCCACGTGTCGAAAAATCGAAGGGTAAAAAACTTACGAGACCCGATTGAGATTCGGGTTGTCCTTTTTGGGCAATAACCTGTCCGTTGACGGCTGAAAGCAATTAGAGCTGTAGAACTCATCCAGACCTTCGTTTTGACAGGTTATGGCTCCCGTAACTCATAACGAGCCAGAAGTTATGGCCGTCCGAATAATCGATATTTACAGGGTGCAACAGCCACGGTGCAAGGTGCAACATCCGTTCGACATGGCGAAACAATGCCGTATGACTTTTAGAAATGCGTGCATGGATTTGAAACGGAACAGTACCATGGTGCACCACTCTCCAACGATGGTAAATCGAAGACCAGCCACCGTAATTCCGTTTTACCGTAAAAATCCACGTGTCGAAAAAACGAAGGGTAAAAAACTTACGAGACCCGATTGAGATTCGGGTTGTCCTTTTTGGGAAATAATCTATCCGTTGACGGCTGAAAGCTATCAGAGCCGTAGAACTCATCCAGGCCTTCGTTTTGACAGGTTATGGCTCCCGTAACTCTTAACGATCCAGAAGTTATGGCTGTCCGAATAATCGACATCTACAGGGTGCAACATCCACGGTGCAACGTGCAACATCCGTCCGAAATGGCGAAACAGTGCCGTACGACCTTTAGAAATGCGTGCATGGATTTGAAATGGAACAGCACCATGGTGCACCACTCTTCAGCGATGGGAAGTCGAAGACGGGGCACCGTAATCCCGTTTTACCGTAAAAATCCACGTGTCGAAAAAACGAAGGGTAAAAAACATGCGAGACCCGATTGAGATTCGGGTTGTCCTTTTTGGGCATTAATCTATCCGTTGACGGCTGAAAGCTGTCAAAGCCGTAGAACTCATCGAGGCCTTCGTTTTGACAGGTTATGGTTCCCTTAACTCTTAACGAGCCAGAAGTTATGGACGTCCGAATAATCGATATCTACAGGGTGCTACATCCACGGTGCAAGGTGCAACATCCGTCCGACATGGCAAAACAGTGCCATACGACTTTTAGAAATGCGTGCATGGATTTGAAATGGAACAGTACCCTGGTGCACCACTCTCCAGCGATGGTAAATCGAAGACCATCCACCGTAATCTCGTTTTACCGTAAAAATCCACGTGTCGAAAAAACGAAGGGTAAAAAACTTACGAGACCCGATTGAGATTCGGGTTGTCCTTTTTGAGCATTAATCTATCCGTTGACGGCTGAAAGCTGTCAAAGCTGTAGAACTCATCGAGGCCTTCGTTTTGACAGGTTATGGCTCCCGTAACTCTAAACGAGCCAGAAGTTATGGTCGTCCGAATAATCGACATCTACAGGGTGCAACATCCACGGTGCAAGGTGCAACATCCATCCGAAATGGAGAAACAGTGCCGTACGACTTTTAGAAATGCACGCATGGATTTGAAAAGGAACATTACCATGGTGCCTCACTCTTCAGCGATGGGAAGTCGAAGACATGCCACGGTAATCCCGTTTTGCCGTAAAAATCCACGTGTCGAAAAATCGAAGGGTAAAAAACTTACGAGACCCGATTGAGATTCGGGTTTTCCTTTTTGGGCATTAATCTGTCCGTTGACGGATGAAAGCTATTAAAGCCGTAGAACTCATCGAGGCCTTCGTTTTGACAGGTTATGGCTCCCGTAACTCTAAACGAGCCAGAAGTTATGGCCGTCCGAATAATCGATATCTACAGGGTGCAACATCAACGGTGCAAGGTGCAACATCCGTCCGAAATGGCGAAACAGTGCCATACGACCTTTAGAAATGCGTGCATGGATTTGAAACGGAACAGTACCATGGTGCACCACTCTTCAGCGATGGGAAGTCGAAGACGGGGCACCGTAATCCCGTTTTACCGTAAAAATCAACGTGTCGAAAAAACGAAGGGCAAAAAACTTACGAGACCCGATTGAGATTCGGGTTGTCCTTTTTGGGCATTAATCAATCCATTGACGGCTGAAAGCTATCAAAACCGTAGAACTCATCGAGGCCTTCGTTTTGACAGGTTATGGCTCCCGTAACTCTAAACGAGCCAGAAGTTATGGCCGTCCAAATAATCGATATCTACAAGGTGCAACATCCACGGTGCACGGTGCAACATCCGTCCGAAATGGCGAAACAGTGTCGTACGACTTTTAGAAATGCGTGCATGGATTTGAAACGGAACAGTACCATGGTGCACCACTCTCCAGCGATGGGAAGTCGAAGACGGGCCAAGATAATCGCGTTTTACCGTAAAAATCCACGTGTCGAAAAAACGAAGGGTAAAAAACTTACGAGACCCGATTGTGATTCGGGTTGTCCTTTTTGGGCATTAATCTATCCTTTGACGGCTATAAGCTGTCAAAGCCGTAGAACTCATCGAGGCCTTCCTTTTGACAGGTTATGGCTCCCGTAACTCTAAACGAGCTAGAAGTTATGGCCGTTCGAATAATCGACATCTACAGGGTGCAACATCCACGGTGCAAGTTGCAACATTCGTTCGAAATGGCGAAACAGTGTCGTACGGCCTTTTAGAAATGCGTGCATGGATTTGAAACGGAACAGTACCAATGTGCACCACTCTCCAGCGATGGGAAGTCGAAGATGGGCCAACGTAATCCCGTTTACCGTAAAAATCCAAGTGTCGAAAAAACGAAGGGTAAAAAACTTACGAGACCCGATTGAGATTCGGGCTGTCCTTTTTGGGCATTAATCTATCCGTTGACGGCTGAAAGCTGTCAAAACCATAGAACTCATCGAGGCCTTCATTTTGACAGGTTATGGCTCCCGTAACTCTAAACGAGCCAGAAGTTATGGCCATCCGAATAATCGATATCTACAGGGTGCAACATCCACGGTGCAAGGTGCAACATCCGTCCGAAATGGCGAAACAGTGTCGTACGGCCTTTAGAAATGCGTGTATGGATTTGAAACGGAACAATACCACGGTGCACCACTCTTCAGCGATGGGAAGTCGAAGACGGGGCACCGTAATCCTGTTTTGCCGTAAAAATCCACGTGTCGAAAAAACGAGGGGTAAAAAACTTACGAGACCCGATTGAGATTCGGGTTGTCCTTTTTGGGCATTAATCTATCCGTTGACGGATGAAAGCTGTCAAAGCCGTAGAACTCATCGAGGTATTCGTTTTGACAGGTTATGGCTCCCGTAACTCTTAACGAGCCAGAAGTTATGGCCGTCCGAATAATAGATATTTACAGGGTGCAACATCCACGGTGCAAGGTGCAACATCCGTCCGACATGGCGAAACAATGCCGTACGACTTTTAGAAATGCGTGCATGGATTTGAAACGGAACGGTACCATGGTGCACCACTCTCCAGCGATGGTAAATCGAAGACCAGCCACCGTAATCCCGTTTTGCCGTAAAAATCCACGTGTCGAAAAAACGAAGGGTAAAAAACTTACGAGACCCGATTGAGATTCGGGTTGTCCTTTTTGAGCATTAATCTATGCCTTGATGGCTGAAAGCTGTCAAAGCCGTAGAACTCATCGAGGCCTTCGTTTTGAAAGTTATGGCTCCCGTAACTCTAAACGAGCCAGAAGTTATGGCCTTCCGAATAATCGATATCTACAGGGTGCAACATCCACGGTGCAAGGTGCAACATCCGTCCAAAATGGCAAAACAGTGCCGTACGACTTTTAGAAATGCGTGCATGGATTTGAAACGGAAAAGTACCGTGGTGCACCACTCTTCGGCGATGGGAAGTCGAAGACGTGCCACGGTAATCCCGTTTTACCGTAAAAATCCAAGTGTCGAAAAAACGAAGGGTAAAAAACTTACGAGACCCGATTGAGATTCGGGTTGTCCTTTTTGGGCATTAATCTATCCGTTGACGGCTAAAAGCTATCAAAACCGTAGAACTCATCGAGGCCTTCGTTTTGACAGGTTATGGCTCCTGTAACTCTAAACGAGCAAGAAGTTATGGCCGTCCGAATAATCGCTATCTACAGGGTGCAACATCCATGGTGCAAGGTGCAACATCCGTCCGAAATGGAGAAACAGTGCCGTACGACTTTTAGAAATGCGTGCATGGATTTGAAACAGAACAGTACCATGGTGCATCACTCTTCAGCGATGGGAAGTCGAAGACGGGCCACGGTAATCCCGTTTTACCGTAAAAATCCACGTGTCGAAAAAACGAAGGGTAAAAAACTTACGAGACCCGATTGAGATTCGGGCTGTCCTTTTTGGGCATTAATCTATCCGTTGACGGCTGAAAGCTGTCACAGCCGTAGAACTCATCGAGGCCTTCGTTTTGACAGGTTATGGCTCCCGTAACTCTTAACGAGCCAGAAGTTATGGACGTCCGAATAATCGATATCTACAGGGTGCGACATCCACGGTGCAAGGTGCAACATCCGTCCGACATGGCAAAACAGTGTCGTACGACTTTTAGAAATGCGTGCATGGATTTGAAATGGAACAGTACCTTGGTGCACCACTCTCCAGCGATGGTAAATCGAAGACCATCCACCGTAATCGCGTTTTACCGTAAAAATCCACGTGTCGAAAAAACGATGGGTAAAAAACTTACGAGACCCGATTGAGATTCGGGTTGTCCTTTTTGAGCATTAATCTATCCGTTGACGGCTGAAAGCTGTCAAAGCTGTAGAACTCATGGAGGCCTTTGTTTTGACAGGTTATGGCTCCCGTAACTCTAAACGAGTCAGAAGTTATGACCATCCGAATAATCGATATCTACAGGGTGCAACATCCACGGTGCAAGGTGCAACATCCGTCCGAAATGGCGAAACAGTGCCGTATGACTTTTGGAAATGCGTGCATGGATTTGAAACGGAACAGTACCATGGTGCACAACTCTCCAGCGATGGGAAGTCGAAGACGGGCCACGGTAATCCCATTTTACCGTGAAAATCCACGTGTCAAAAAAACGAAGGGTAAAAAACTTACGAGACCCGATTGAGATTCGGGTTATCCTTTTTGGGCATTAATCTATCCGTTGACGGCTGAAAGCTATCAAACCCGTAGAACTCATCGAGGCCTTCGTTTTGACAGGTTATGGCTCCCGTAACTCTAAACGAGCCAGAAGTTATGGTCGTCCGAATAATCGACATCTACGGGGCGCAACATCCACGGTGCAAGGTGCAACATCCATCCGAAATGGAGAAACAGTGCCATACGACTTTTAGAAATGCATGCATGGATTTGAAAAGGAACATTACCATGGTGCCTCACTCTTCAGCGATGGGAAGTCGAAGACGTGCCATGGTAATCCCGTTTTACCGTAAAAATCCACGTGTCGAAAAATCGAAGGGTAAAAAACTTACGAGACCCGATTGAGATTCGGGTTTTCCTTTTTGGGCATTAATCTGTCCGTTGACGGATGAAAGCTATTAAAGCCGTAGAACTCATCGAGGCCTTCGTTTTGACAGGTTATGGCTCCCGTAACTCTAAACGAGCCAGAAGTTATGGCCGTCCGAATAATCGATATCTACAAGGTGCAACATCAACGGTGCAAGGTGCAACATCCGTCCGAAATGGCGAAACAGTGCCGTACGACCTTTAGAAATGCGTGCATGGATTTGAAACGGAACAGTACCATAGTGCACCACTCTTCAGCGATGGGAAGTCGAAGACGGGGCACCGTAATCCCGTTTTACCGTAAAAATCCACGTGTCGAAAAAACGAAGGGCAAAAAACATACGAGACCCGATTGAGATTCGGGTTGTCCTTTTTGGGCATTAATCTATCCGTTGACGGCTGAAAGCTATAAAAACCGTAGAACTCATCGAGGCCTTCGTTTTGACAGGTTATGGCTCCCGTAACTCTAAACGAGCCAGAAGTTATGGCCGTCCGAATAATCGATATCTACATGGTGCAACATCCACGGTGCACGGTGCAACATCCGTCCGAAATGGCGAAACAGTGTCGTACGACTTTTAGAAATGCGTGCATGGATTTGAAATGGAACAGTACCATGGTGCACCACTCTCCAGCGATGGGAAGTCGAAGACGGGCCAAGGTAATCGCGTTTTACCGTAAAAATCCACGTGTCGAAAAAACGAAGGGTAAAAAACTTACGAGACCCGATTGTGATTCGGGTTGTCCTTTTTGGGCATTAATCTATCCTTTGACGGCTATAAGCTGTCAAAGCCGTAGAACTCATCGAGGCCTTCCTTTTGACAGGTTATGGCTTCCGTAACTCTAAACGAGCTAGAAGTTATGGCCGTCCGAATAATCGACATCTATAGGGTGCAACATCCACGGTGCAAGGTGCAACATTCGTCCGACATGGCGAAACAGTGCCGTACGGCCTTTTAGAAATGCGTGCATGGATTTGAAATGGAACAGTACCATGGTGCACCACTCTCCAGCGATGGGAAGTCGAAGATGGGCCACCGTAATCCCGTTTTACCGTAAAAATCCCAGTGTCGAAAAAACGAAGGGTAAAAAACTTACGAGACCCGATTGAGATTCGGGTTGTCCTTTTTGCGCATTAATCTATCCGTTGACGCCTGAAAGCTGTCAAAGCTGTAGAACTCATCGAGGCCTTCTTTTTGACAGGTTATGGCTCCCGTAACTCTAAACGAGCCAGAAGTTATGGCCGTCCGAATAATCGATACCTACAGGGTGCAACATCCACGGTGCAAGGTGCAACATCCGTCCGAAATGGCGAAACAGTGTCGTACGGCCTTTAGAAATGCGTGCATGGATTTGAAACGGAACAATACCATGGTGCACCACTCTTCAGCGATGGGAAGTCGAAGACGGGGCACCGTAATCCTGTTTTGCCGTAAAAATCCACGTGTCGAAAAAACGAGGGTTAAAAAACTTACGAGACCCGATTGAGATTCGGGTTGTCCTTTTTGGGCATTAATCTATCCGTTGACGGATGAAAGCTGTTAAAGCCGTAGAACTCATCGAGGCATTCGTTTTGACAGGTTATGGCTCCCGTAACTCTTAACGAGCCAGAAGTTATGGCCGTCCGAATAATCGATATTTACAGGGTGCAACATCCACGGTGCAAGGTGCAACATCCGTCCGACATGGCGAAACAATGCCGTACGACTTTTAGAAATGCGTGCATGGATTTGAAACGGAACGGTACCATGGTGCACCACTCTCCAGCGATGGTATATCGAAGACCAGCCACCGTAATCCCGTTTTGCCGTAAAAACGAAGGGTAAAAAACTTACGGGACCCGATTGAGATTCGGGTTGTCCTTTTTGAGCATTAATCTATGCGTTGATGGCTGAAAGCTGTCAAAGCCGTAGAACTCATCGAGGCCTTCGTTTTGAAAGGTTATGGCTCCCGTAACTCTAAACGAGCCAGAAGTTATGGCCTTCCGAATAATCGATACCTACAGGGTGCAACATCCACGGTGCAAGGTGCAACATCCGTCCAAAATGGCAAAACAGTGCCGTACGACTTTTAGAAATGCGTGCATGGATTTGAAACGGAAAAGTACCATGGTGCACCACTCTTCAGCGATGGGAAGTCGAAGACGTGCCACGGTAATCCCGTTTTACCGTAAAAATCCACGTGTCGAAAAAACGAAGGGTAAAAAACTTACGAGACCCGATTGAGATTCGGGTTGTCCTTTTTGGGCATTAATCTATCCGTTGACGGCTGAAAGCTATCAAAACCGTAGAACTCATCGAGGCCTTCGTTTTGACAGGTTATGGCTCCTGTAAATCTAAACGAGCAAGAAGTTATGGCCGTCCGAATAATTGCTATCTACAGGGTGCAACATCCACGGTGCAAGGTGCAACATCCGTCCGAAATGGAGAAACATTGCCGTACGACTTTTAGAAATGCGTGCATGGATTTGAAACAGAACAGTACCATGGTGCATCACTCTTCAGCGGTGGGAAGTCGAAGACGGGCCACGGTAATCCCGTTTTACCGTAAAAATCCACGTGTCGAAAAAACGAAGGGTAAAAAACTTACGAGACCCGATTGAGATTCGGGTTGTCCTTTTTGGGTATTAATCTATCCGTTGACGGCTGAAAGTAGTCAAAGCCGTAGAACTCATCGAGGCCTTCGTTTTGACAGGTTATGGCTCCCGTAACTCTAAACTAGCCAGAAGTTATGGCCGTCCGAATAATCGATATCTACAGGGTGCAACATCCACGGTGCGAGGTGCAACATCCGTCCGAAATGGCGAAACAGTGCCGTATGACTTTTGGAAATGCGTGCATGGATTTGAAACGGAACAGTACCATGGTGCACAACTCTCCAGCGATGGGAAGTCGAAGACGGGCCACGGTAATCCCATTTTACCGTGAAAATCCACGTGTCAAAAAAACGAAGGGTAAAAAACTTACGAGACCCGATTGAGATTCGGGTTATCCTTTTTGGGCATTAATCTATCCGTTGACGGCTGAAAGCTATCAAACCCGTAGAACTCATCGAGGCCTTCGTTTTGACAGGTTATGGCTCCCGTAACTCTAAACGAGCCAGAAGTTATGGTCGTCCGAATAATCGACATCTACGGGGCGCAACATCCACGGTGCAAGGTGCAACATCCATCCGAAATGGAGAAACAGTGCCATACGACTTTTAGAAATGCATGCATGGATTTGAAAAGGAACATTACCATGGTGCCTCACTCTTCAGCGATGGGAAGTCGAAGACGTGCCATGGTAATCCCGTTTTACCGTAAAAATCCACGTGTCGAAAAATCGAAGGGTAAAAAACTTACGAGACCCGATTGAGATTCGGGTTTTCCTTTTTGGGCATTAATCTGTCCGTTGACGGATGAAAGCTATTAAAGCCGTAGAACTCATCGAGGCCTTCGTTTTGACAGGTTATGGCTCCCGTAACTCTAAACGAGCCAGAAGTTATGGCCGTCCGAATAATCGATATCTACAAGGTGCAACATCAACGGTGCAAGGTGCAACATCCGTCCGAAATGGCGAAACAGTGCCGTACGACCTTTAGAAATGCGTGCATGGATTTGAAACGGAACAGTACCATAGTGCACCACTCTTCAGCGATGGGAAGTCGAAGACGGGGCACCGTAATCCCGTTTTACCGTAAAAATCCACGTGTCGAAAAAACGAAGGGCAAAAAACATACGAGACCCGATTGAGATTCGGGTTGTCCTTTTTGGGCATTAATCTATCCGTTGACGGCTGAAAGCTATAAAAACCGTAGAACTCATCGAGGCCTTCGTTTTGACAGGTTATGGCTCCCGTAACTCTAAACGAGCCAGAAGTTATGGCCGTCCGAATAATCGATATCTACATGGTGCAACATCCACGGTGCACGGTGCAACATCCGTCCGAAATGGCGAAACAGTGTCGTACGACTTTTAGAAATGCGTGCATGGATTTGAAATGGAACAGTACCATGGTGCACCACTCTCCAGCGATGGGAAGTCGAAGACGGGCCAAGGTAATCGCGTTTTACCGTAAAAATCCACGTGTCGAAAAAACGAAGGGTAAAAAACTTACGAGACCCGATTGTGATTCGGGTTGTCCTTTTTGGGCATTAATCTATCCTTTGACGGCTATAAGCTGTCAAAGCCGTAGAACTCATCGAGGCCTTCCTTTTGACAGGTTATGGCTTCCGTAACTCTAAACGAGCTAGAAGTTATGGCCGTCCGAATAATCGACATCTATAGGGTGCAACATCCACGGTGCAAGGTGCAACATTCGTCCGACATGGCGAAACAGTGCCGTACGGCCTTTTAGAAATGCGTGCATGGATTTGAAATGGAACAGTACCATGGTGCACCACTCTCCAGCGATGGGAAGTCGAAGATGGGCCACCGTAATCCCGTTTTACCGTAAAAATCCCAGTGTCGAAAAAACGAAGGGTAAAAAACTTACGAGACCCGATTGAGATTCGGGTTGTCCTTTTTGCGCATTAATCTATCCGTTGACGCCTGAAAGCTGTCAAAGCTGTAGAACTCATCGAGGCCTTCTTTTTGACAGGTTATGGCTCCCGTAACTCTAAACGAGCCAGAAGTTATGGCCGTCCGAATAATCGATACCTACAGGGTGCAACATCCACGGTGCAAGGTGCAACATCCGTCCGAAATGGCGAAACAGTGTCGTACGGCCTTTAGAAATGCGTGCATGGATTTGAAACGGAACAATACCATGGTGCACCACTCTTCAGCGATGGGAAGTCGAAGACGGGGCACCGTAATCCTGTTTTGCCGTAAAAATCCACGTGTCGAAAAAACGAGGGTTAAAAAACTTACGAGACCCGATTGAGATTCGGGTTGTCCTTTTTGGGCATTAATCTATCCGTTGACGGATGAAAGCTGTTAAAGCCGTAGAACTCATCGAGGCATTCGTTTTGACAGGTTATGGCTCCCGTAACTCTTAACGAGCCAGAAGTTATGGCCGTCCGAATAATCGATATTTACAGGGTGCAACATCCACGGTGCAAGGTGCAACATCCGTCCGACATGGCGAAACAATGCCGTACGACTTTTAGAAATGCGTGCATGGATTTGAAACGGAACGGTACCATGGTGCACCACTCTCCAGCGATGGTATATCGAAGACCAGCCACCGTAATCCCGTTTTGCCGTAAAAACGAAGGGTAAAAAACTTACGGGACCCGATTGAGATTCGGGTTGTCCTTTTTGAGCATTAATCTATGCGTTGATGGCTGAAAGCTGTCAAAGCCGTAGAACTCATCGAGGCCTTCGTTTTGAAAGGTTATGGCTCCCGTAACTCTAAACGAGCCAGAAGTTATGGCCTTCCGAATAATCGATACCTACAGGGTGCAACATCCACGGTGCAAGGTGCAACATCCGTCCAAAATGGCAAAACAGTGCCGTACGACTTTTAGAAATGCGTGCATGGATTTGAAACGGAAAAGTACCATGGTGCACCACTCTTCAGCGATGGGAAGTCGAAGACGTGCCACGGTAATCCCGTTTTACCGTAAAAATCCACGTGTCGAAAAAACGAAGGGTAAAAAACTTACGAGACCCGATTGAGATTCGGGTTGTCCTTTTTGGGCATTAATCTATCCGTTGACGGCTGAAAGCTATCAAAACCGTAGAACTCATCGAGGCCTTCGTTTTGACAGGTTATGGCTCCTGTAAATCTAAACGAGCAAGAAGTTATGGCCGTCCGAATAATTGCTATCTACAGGGTGCAACATCCACGGTGCAAGGTGCAACATCCGTCCGAAATGGAGAAACATTGCCGTACGACTTTTAGAAATGCGTGCATGGATTTGAAACAGAACAGTACCATGGTGCATCACTCTTCAGCGGTGGGAAGTCGAAGACGGGCCACGGTAATCCCGTTTTACCGTAAAAATCCACGTGTCGAAAAAACGAAGGGTAAAAAACTTACGAGACCCGATTGAGATTCGGGTTGTCCTTTTTGGGTATTAATCTATCCGTTGACGGCTGAAAGTAGTCAAAGCCGTAGAACTCATCGAGGCCTTCGTTTTGACAGGTTATGGCTCCCGTAACTCTAAACTAGCCAGAAGTTATGGCCGTCCGAATAATCGATATCTACAGGGTGCAACATCCACGGTGCGAGGTGCAACATCCGTCCGAAATGGCAAAACGGTGCCGTACGACTTTTAGAAATGCGTGCATGGATTTGAAACGGAACAGTACCATGGTTAACTCTTCAGCGATGGGAAGTCGAAGACGGGCCACGGTAATCCCGTTTTACCATAAAAATCCACGTGTCGAAAAAATGAAGGGTAATAAACTTACGAGACCCGATTGAGATTCGGGTTGTCCTTTTTGGGCATTAATCTATCCGTTGACGGCTGAAAGATGTCAAAGCCGTAGAACTCATCGAGGTCTTCGTTTTGACAGGTTATGGCTGCCGTAACTCTAAACGTGTCAGAAGTTATGGCCGTCCGAATAATTGATATCTACAGGGTGCAACATCCACGATGCAAGGTGCAACATCCGTCCGAAATGACAAAACAGTGCCGTACGACCTTTAGAAATGCGTGCATGGATTTGAAACGGAACAGTACCTTGGTGCACCACTCTCCAGCGATGGTAAATCGAGGTCGGGCCACGGTAATCCCGTTTTACCGTAAAAATCCACGTGTCGAAAAAACGAAGGGTAAAAAACTTACGAGACCCGATTGAGATTCGGGTTGTCCTTTTTGGGCATTAATCTATCCATTGATGGCTGAAAGCAGTCAAAGCCGTAGAACTCATCGAGGCCTTCATTTTGATAGGTTATGGCTCCCGTAACTCTAAACGAGCCAGAAGTTATGGTCGTTCGAATAATCGATATCTACAGGGTGCAACATCCACGGTGCACGGTGCAACATCCGTCCAAAATGGCGAAACAGTGCCGTACGACCTTTAGAAATGCGTGCATGGATTTGAAATGGAACATTACCATGGTGCACCACTCTTCAGCGATGGGAAGTCAAAGACGGGGCACTGTAATCCCGTTTTACCGTAAAAATCCACGTGTCGAAAAAACGAAGGGTAAAAAACTTACGAGGCTCGATTGAGATTCGGGTTGTCCTTTTTGGGCATTAACCTATCCGTTGATGGCTGAAAGCTGTCAAAGCCGTAGAACTCATCGAGGCCTTCGTTTTGACAGGTTAGGCTCCCGTAACTCCTAACGAGCCAGAAGTTATGGCCGTCCGAATAATCGATATTTACAGGGTGCAACATCCACGGTGCAAGGTGCAACATCCGTCCGACATGGCGAAACAATGTCGTACGACTTTTAGAAATGCGTGCATGGATTTGAAACGGAACAGTACCATGGTGCACCACTCTCCAGCGATGGTAAATCGAAGACCAGCCACCGTAATCCCGTTTTACCGTAAAAATCCACGTGTCCAAAAAACGAAGGGTAAAAAACTTACGAGACCCGATTGAGATTCGGGTTGTCCATTTTGGGCAATAATCTATCCGTTGACGGCTGAAAGCTGTCAAAGCCGTAGAACTCATCGAGGGCTTCGTTTTGACAGGTTATGGCTCCCGTAACTCTTAACGAGCCAGAAGTTATGGCTGTCCGAATAATCGACATCTACAGGGTGCAACATCCACGGTGCAACGTGCTACATCCGTCCGAAATGGCGAAACAGTGTCGTACGACCTTTAGAAATGCGTGCATGGATTTGAAATGGAACGGTACCATGGTGCACCACTCTTCAGCGATGGGAAGTCGAAGACGAGGCACCGTAATCCCGTTTTACCGTAAAAATCCAAGTGTCGAAAAAACGAAGGGTAAAAAACATGCGAGACATGATTGAGATTCGGTTTGTCCTTTTTGGGCATTAATCTATCCGTTGACGGCTGAAAGCTGTCAAAGCTGTAGAACTCATCGAGGCCTTCATTTTGACAGGTTATGGCTCCCGTAACTCTTAACGAGCCAGAAGTTATGGACGTCCGAATAATCGATATCTACAGGGTGCGACATCCACGGTGCAAGGTGCAACATCCGTCCGACATGGAAAAACAGTGCCGTACGTCTTTTAGAAATGCGTGCATGGATTTGAAATGGAACGGTACCTTGGTGCACCACTCTCCAGCGATGGTAAATCGAAGACCAGCCACCGTAATCCCGTTTTGCGGTAAAAATCCACGTGTCGAAAAAACGAAGGGCAAAAAACTTACGAGACCCGATTGAGATTCGGGTTGTCCTTTTTGAGCATTAATCTATCCGTTGACGGCTGAAAGCTGTCAAAGCTGTAGAACTCATCGAGGCCACGGTAATCGCGTTTTACCGTAAAAATCCACGTGTCGAAAAAACGAAGGGTAAAAAACTTACGAGACCCGATTGAGATTCGGGTTGTCCTTTTTGGGCATTAATCTATCCGTTGACGGCTTAAAGCTATCAAAGCCGTAGAACTCATCGAGGCCTTCGTTTTGGAAGGTTGTGGCTCCCGTAACTCTAAACGAGCCAGAAGTTATGGTCGTCCGAATAATCAATATCTACAGGGTGCAACATCCACGGTGCAAGGTGCAACATCCGTCCGAAATGGCGAAACAGTGCCGTACGACTTTTAGAAATGCGTGCATGGTATTGAAACGGAACAGTACCATGGTACACCACTCTCCAGCGATGGGAAGACGAAGACGGGCCATGGTAATCCCGTTTTACCGTAAAAATCCACGTGTCGAAAAAACGAAGGGTAAAAAACTTACGAGACCCGATTGAGATTCGGGTTGTCCTTTTTGGGCATTAATCTATCCGTTGACGGCTGAAAGCTGTCAAATCCGTAGAACTCATCGAGGCCTTCGTTTTGACAAGTTGTGGCTCCCGTAACTCTAAACGAGCCAGAAGTTATGGCCGTCCGAATAATCGATATCTACACGGTGCAACATCCACAGTGCAAGGTGCAACATCCATCCGAAATGGAGAAACAGTGCCGTACGACTTTTAGAAATGCGTGCATGGATTTGAAACGGAACAGTACCATGGTGCAACACTCTTCAGCGATGGGAAGTCGAAGACGGGCTAAGGTAATCCCGTTTTACCGTAAAAATCCACGTGTCGAAAAAACGAAGGGTAAAAAACTTACGAGACCCGATTGAGATTCGGGTTGTCCTTATTGGGCATTAATCTATCCGTTGATGGCTGAAAGCTGTCAAAGCCGTAGAACTCATCGAGGCCTTCGTGTTGACAGGTTATGGCTCCCGTAACTCTAAACGAGCCAGAAGTTATGGCCGTCCGAATAATCGATATCTACAGGGTGCAACATCCACGGTGCAAGGTGCAACATCCGTCCGAAATGGCGAAACAGTGCCGTACGACTTTTAGAAATGCGTGCATGGTATTGAAACGGAACAGTACCATGGTACACCACTCTCCAGCGATGGGAAGTCGAAGACGGGCCACGGTAATCCCGTTTTACCGTAAAAATCCACGTGTCGAAAAAACGAAGGGTAAAAAACTTGCGAGACCCGATTGAGATTCGGGTTGTCCTTTTTGGGTACTAATCTATCCGTTGACGGCTGAAAGCTGTCAAAGCCGTAGAACTCATCGAGGCCTTCGTTTTGATAGGTTGTGGCTCCCGTAAATCTAAACGAGCGAGAAGTTATGGCCGTCCGAATAATCGACATCTACAGGGTGCAACATCCACGGTGCGAGGTGCAACATCCGTCCGAAATGGCGAAACAGTGCCGTACGGCCTTTTAGAAATGCGTGCATGGATTTGAAACGGAACAGTACCATGGTGCACCACTCTTCAGCGATGGGAAGTCGAAGACGGGGCACCGTAATCCCGTTTTACCGTAAAAATCCAAGTGTCGAAAAAATGAAGGGTAAAAAACTTACGAGACCCGATTGAGATTCGGGTTGTCCTTTTTGGGCCTTAATCTATCCGTTGACGGCTGAAAGCTGTCAAAGCCGTAGAACTCATCGAGGCCTTCGTTTTGACAGGTTATGGATCCCATGACTCTAAACGAGCCGGAAGTTATGGTCGTCCGAATAATCGATATCTACAGGGTGCAACATCCACGGTGCAAGGTGCAACATCCGTCCAAAATGGCGAAACAGTGTCGTACGACCTTTAGAAATGCGTGCATGGATTTGAAATGGAACAGTACCATGGTGCACCACTCTCCAGTGATGGAAAGTCGAAGATGGGCCACGGTAATCCCGTTTTACCGTAAAAATCCACGTGTCGAAAAAACAAAGGGTAAAAATCTTACGAGACCCGATTGATATTTGGGTTGTCCTTTTTCGGCATTAATCTTTCCGTTGACGGCTGAAAGCTGTCAAAGCCGTAGAAATCATCGAGGCCTTCGTTTTGACAGGTTATGACTCCCGTAACTCTAAACGAGCCAGAAGTTATGGCCGTCCGAATAATCGATATCTACAGGGTGCAACATCCACGGTGCAAGGTGAAAATCCGTCCGAAAAGGCGATACAGTGTCGTACGGCCTTTAAAAATGCGTGCATGGATTTGAAACGGAACAGTACCATGGTGCACCACTCTTCAGCGATGGTAAATCGAAGACCAGCCACCGTAATCCCGTTTTACCGTAAAAATCCACGTGTCGAAAAACGAAGGGTAAAAAACTTACGAGACCCGATTGAGATTTGGGTTGTCCTTTTTGGGCATTAATCTATCTGTTGATGGCTGAAAGCTATCAATGCCGTAGAACTCATCGAGGTCTTCGTTTTGGCAGGTTATGGCTCCCGTAACTCTAAACGAGCCAGAAGTTATGACCGTGCGAATAATCGATATCTACAGGGTGCAACATCCACGGTGCAAGATGCAACATCCGTCCGAAATGGCGAAACAGTGCCGTAAGACTTTTAGAAATGCGTGCATGGATTTGAAACGGAACAGTACCATGGTGCCCCACTCTCCAGCGATGGGAAGTCGAAGACGAGCCATGGTAATCCCGTTTTATCGTAAAAATCCACGTGTCGAAAAAACGAAGGGTAAAAAACTTACGAGACCCGATTGAGATTCGGGTTGTCCTTTTTGGGCATTAATCTATCCGTTGACGGCTGAAAGCTATCAAATCTGTAGAACTCATCGAGGCCTTCGTTTTGACAGGTTGTGGCTCCCGTAACTCTAAACGAGCCAGAAGTTATGGCCGTCCGAATAATCGATATCTACACGGTGCAACATCCACGGTGCAAGGTGCAACATCCGTCCGAAATGGAGAAACAGTGCCGTACGATTTTTAGAAATGCGTGCATGGATTTGAAACGGAACAGTACCATGGTGCACCACTCTTCAGCGATGGGAAGTCGAAGACGGGCTACGGTAATCCCGTTTTACCGTAAAAATCCACGTGTCGAAAAAACGAAGGGTAAAAAACTTACGAGACCCGATTGAGATTCGGGTTGTCCTTATTGGGCATTAATCTATCCGTTGATGGCTGAAAGCTATCAAAGCCGTAGAACTCATCGAGGCCTTCGTGTTGACAGGTTATGGCTCCCGTAACTCTAAACGAGCCAGAAGTTATGGCCGTCCGAATAATCGATATCTACAGGGTGCAACATCCACGGTGCAAGGTGCAACATCCGTCCGAAATGGCGAAACAGTGCCGTACGACTTTTAGAAATGCATGCATGGTATTGAAACGGAACAGTACCATGGTGCACCACTCTCCAGCGATGGGAAGTCGAAGACGGGCCACAGTAATCCCGTTTTACCGTAAAAATCCACGTGTCGAAAAAACGAAGGGTAAAAAACTTACGAGACCCGATTGAGATTCGGGTTGTCCTTTTTGGGTATTAATCTATCCGTTGACGGCTGAAAGCTGTCAAAGCCGTAGAACTCATCGAGGCCTTCGTTTTGATTGGTTGTGGCTCCCGTAAATCTAAACGAGCGAGAAGTTATGGCCGTCCGAATAATCGACATCTACAGGGTGCAACATCCACGGTGCGAGGTGCAACATCCGTCCGAAATGGCGAAACAGTGCCGTACGGCCTTTTAGAAATGCGTGCATGTATTTGAAATGGAACAGTACCATGGTGCACCACTCTTCAGCGATGGGAAGTCGAAGACGGGGCACCGTAATCCCGTTTTACCGTAAAAATCCTAGTGTCGAAAAAATGAAGGGTAAAAAACTTACGTGACCCGATTGAGATTCGGGTTGTCCTTTTTGGGCATTAATCTATCCGTTGACGGCTGAAAGCTGTCAAAACCGTAGAACTCATCGAGGCCTTCGTTTTGATAGGTTATGGATCCCATAACTCTAAACGAGCCGGAAGTTATGGTCGTCCGAATAATCGATATCTACAGGGTGCAACATCCACGGTGCAAGGTGCAACATCCGTCCAAAATGGCGAAACAGTGTCGTATGACTTTTAGAAATGCGTGCATGGATTTGAAATGGAACAGTACCATGGTGCACCACTCTCCAGTGATGGAAAGTCGAAGACGGGCCACGGTAATCCCGTTTTACCGTAAAAATCCACGTGTCGAAAAAACAAAGGGTAAAAAACTTACGAGACCCGATTGAGATTTGGGTTGTCCTTTTTCGGCTTTAATCTATCCGTTGACGGCTGAAAGCTGTCAAAGCCGTAGAAATCATCGAGGCCTTCGTTTTGACAGGTTATGACTCCCGTAACTCTAAACGAGCCAGAAGTTATGGCCGTCCGAATAATCGATATCTACAGGGTGCAACATCCACGGTGCAAGGTGGAAATCCGTCCGAAATGGCGAAACAGTGTCGTACGGCCTTTAAAAATGCGTGCATGGATTTGGAACGGAACAGTACCATGGTGCACCACTCTCCAGCGATGGTAAATCGAAGACCAGCCACCGTAATCCCGTTTTACCGTAAAAATCCACGTGTCGAAAAACGAAGGGTAAAAAACTTACGAGACCCGATTGAGATTTGGGTTGTCCTTTTTGGGCATTAATCTATCCGTTGATGGCTGAAAGCTATCAATGCCGTAGAACTCATCGAGGTCTTCGTTTTGGCAGGTTATGGCTCCCGTAACTCTAAACGAGCCAGAAGTTATGACCCTGCGAATAATCGATATCTACAGGGTGCAACATCCACGGTGCAAGGTGCAACATCCGTCCAAAATTGCGAAACAGTGCCGTAAGACTTTTAGAAATGCGTGCATGGATTTGAAACGGAACAGTACCATGGTGCCCCACTCTCCAGCGATGGGAAGTCGAAGACGAGCCATGGTAATCCCGTTTTACCGTAAAAATCCACGTGTCGAAAAAACGAAGGGTAAAAAACTTACGAGACCCGATTGAGATTCGGGTTGTCCTTTTTGGGCATTAATCTATCCGTTGACGGCTGAAAGCTATCAAATCCGTAGAACTCATCGAGGCCTTCGTTTTGACAGGTTGTGGCTCCCATAACTCTAAACGAGCCAGAAGTTATGGCCGTCCGAATAATCGATATCTACACGGTGCAACATCCACGGTGCAAGGTGCAACATCCGTCCGAAATGGAGAAACAGTGCCGTACGACTTTTAGAAATGCGTGCATGGATTTGAAACGGAACAGTACCATGGTGCACCACTCTTCAGCGATGGGAAGTCGAAGACGGGCTACGGTAATCCCGTTTTACCGTAAAAATCCACGTGTCGAAAAAACGAAGGGTAAAAAACTTACGAGACCCGATTGAGATTCGGGTTGTCCTTATTGGGCATTAATCTATCCGTTGATGGCTGAAAGCTGTCAAAGCCGTAGAACTCGTCGAGGCCTTCGTGTTGACAGGTTATGGCTCCCGTAACTCTAAACGAGCCAGAAGTTATGGCCGTCCGAATAATCGATATCTACAGGGTGCAACATCCACGGTGCAAGGTGCAACATCCGTCCGAAATGGCGAAACAGTGCCGTACGACTTTTAGAAATGCATGCATGGTATTGAAACGGAACAGTACATTGGTGCACCACTCTCCAGCGATGGGAAATCGAAGACGGGCCACGGTAATCCCGTTTTACCGTAAAAATCCACGTGTCGAAAAAACGAAGGGTAAAAAACTTACGAGACCCGATTGAGATTCGGGTTGTCCTTTTTGGGTATTTATCTGTCCGTTGACGGCTGAAAGCTGTCAAAGCCGTAGAACTCATCGAGGCCTTCGTTTTGATAGGTTGTGGCTCCCGTAAATCTAAACGAGCGAGAAGTTATGGCCGTCCGAATAATCGACATCTACAGGGTGCAACATCCACGGTGCGAGGTGCAACATCTGTCCGAAATGGCGAAACAGTGCCGCACGGCCTTTTAGAAATGCGTGCATGGATTTGAAATGGAACAGTACCATGGTGCACCACTCTTCAGCGATGGGAAGTCGAAGACGGGGCACCGTAATCCTGTTTTACCGTAAAAATCCAAGTGTCGAAAAAATGAAGGGTAAAAAACTTACGAGACCCGATTGAGATTCGGGTTGTCCTTTTTGGGCATTAATCTATCCGTTGACGGCTGAAAGCCGTCAACGCCGTAGAACTCATCGAGGCCTTCGTTTTGATAGGTTATGGATCCCATAACTCTAAACGAGCCGGAAGTTATGGCCGTCCGAATAATCGATATCTACAGGGTGCAACATCCACGGTGCAAGGTGCAACATCCGTCCAAAATGGCGAAACAGTGTCGTACGACTTTTAGAAATGCGTGCATGGATTTGAAATGGAACAGTACCATGGTGCACCACTCTCCAGTGAGGGAAAGTCGAAGACGGGCCACGGTAATCCCGTTTTACCGTAAAAATCCACGTGTCGAAAAAACAAAGGGTAAAAAACTTACGAGACCCGATTGAGATTTGGGTTGTCCTTTTTCGGCATTAATCTATCCATTGACGGCTGAAAGCGGTCAAAGCCGTAGAAATCATCGAGGCCTTCGTTTTGACAGGTTATGGCTCCCGTAACTCTAAACGAGCCAGAAGTTATGGCCGTCCGAATAATCGATATCTACAGGGTGCAACATCCACGGTGCAAGGTGGAAATCCGTCCGAAATGGCGAAACAGTGTCGTACGGCCTTTAAAAATGCGTGCATGGATTTGAAACGGAACAGTACCATGGTGCACCGCTCTCCAGTGAAGGTAAATCGAAGACGAGCCACCGTAATCCCGTTTTACCGTAAAAATCCACGTGTCGAAAAACGAAGGGTAAAAAACTTACGAGACCCGATTGAGATTTGGGTTGTCCTTTTTGGGCATTAATCTATCCGTTGATGGCTGAAAGCTATCAATGCCGTAGAACTCATCGAGGTCTTCGTTTTGGCAGGTTATGGCTCCCGTAACTCTAAACGAGCCAGAAGTTATGATCGTGCGAATAATCGATATCTACAGGGTGCAACATCCACGGTGCAAGGTGCAACATCCGTCCGAAATGGCGAAACAATGCCGTAAGACTTTTAGAAATGCGTGCATGGATTTGAAATGGAACAGTGCCATGGTGCCCCACTCTCCAGCGATGGGAAGTCGAAGACGGGCCATGGTAATCCCGTTTTACCGTAAAAATCCACGTGTCGAAAAAACGAAGGGTAAAAAACTTACGAGACCCGATTGAGATTCGGGTTGTCCTTATTGGACATTAATCTATCCGTTGATGGCTGAAAGCTGTCCGTAGAACTCGTCGAGGCCTTCGTGTTGACAGGTTATGGCTCCCGTAACTCTAAACGAGCCAGAAGTTATGGCCGTCCGAATAATCGATATCTACAGGGTGCAACATCCACGGTGCAAGGTGCAACATCCGTCCGAAATGGCGAAACCGTGCCGTACGACTTTTAGAAATGCATGCATGGTATTGAAACGGAACAGTACATTAGTGCACCACTCTCCAGCGATGGGAAATCGAAGACGGGCCACGGTAATCCCGTTTTACCGTAAAAATCCACGTGTCGAAAAAACGAAGGGTAAAAAACTTACGAGACCCGATTGAGATTCGGGTTGTCCTTTTTGGGTATTAATCTGTCTGTTGACGGCTGAAAGCTGTCAAAGCCGTAGAACTCATCGAGGCCTTCGTTTTGATAGGTTGTGGCTCCCGTAAATCTAAACGAGCGAGAAGTTATGGCCGTCCGAATAATCGACATCTACAGGGTGCAACATCCACGGTGCGAGGTGCAACATCCGTCCGAAATGGCGAAACAGTGCCGTACGGCCTTTTAGAAATGCGTGCATGGATTTGAAATGGAACAGTACCATGGTGCACCACTCTTCAGCGATGGGAAGTCGAAGACGGGGCACCGTAATCCTGTTTTACCGTAAAAATCCAAGTGTCGAAAAAATGAAGGGTAAAAAACTTACGAGACCCGATTGAGATTCGGGTTATCCTTTTTGGGCATTAATCTATCCGTTGACGGCTGAAAGCTGTCAACGCCGTAGAACTCATCGAGGCCTTCGTTTTGATAGGTTATGGATCCCATAACTCTAAACGAGCCGGAAGTTATGGCCGTCCGAATAATCGATATCTACAGGGTGCAACATCCACCGTGCAAGGTGCAACATCCGTCCAAAATGGCGAAACAGTGTCGTACGACTTTTAGAAATGCGTGCATGGATTTGAAATGGAACAGTACCATGGTGCACCACTCTCCAGTGAGGGAAAGTCGAAGACGGGCCACGGTAATCCCGTTTTACCGTAAAAATCCACGTGTCGAAAAAACAAAGGGTAAAAAACTTACGAGACCCGATTGAGATTTGGGTTGTCCTTTTTCGGCATTAATCTATCCGTTGACGGCTGAAAGCTGTCAAAGCCGTAGAAATCATCGAGGCCTTCGTTTTGACAGGTTATGGCTCCCGTAACTCTAAACGAGCCGGAAGTTATGGCCGTCCGAATAATCGATATCTACAGGGTGCAACATCCACGGTGCAAGGTGGAAATCCGTCCGAAATGGCGAAACAGTGTCGTACGGCCTTTAAAAATGCGTGCATGGATTTGAAACGGAACAGTACCATGGTGCACCGCTCTCCAGTGATGGTAAATCGAAGACGAGCCACCGTAATCCCGTTTTACCGTAAAAATCCACGTGTCGAAAAACGAATGGTAAAAAACTTATGAGACCCGATTGAGATTTGGGTTGTCCTTTTTGGGCATTAATCTATCCGTTGATGGCTGAAAGCTATCAATGCCGTAGAACTCATCGAGGTCTTCGTTTTGGCAGGTTATGGCTCCCGTAACTCTAAACGAGCCAGAAGTTATGACCGTGCGAATAATCGATATCTACAGGGTGCAACATCCACGGTGCAAGGTGCAACATCCGTCCGAAATGGCGAAACAGTGCCGTAAGACTTTTAGAAATGCGTGCATGGATTTGAAATGGAACAGTACCATGGTGCCCCACTCTCCAGCGATGGGAAGTCGAAGACGGGCCATGGTAATCCCGTTTTACCGTAAAAATCCACGTGTCGAAAAAACGAAGGGTAAAAAACTTACGAGACCCGATTGAGATTCGGGTTGTCCTTTCAAAGCCGTAGAACTCATCGAGGCCTTCGTTTTGACAGGTTGTGGCTCCCGTAACTCTAAACGAGCCAGAAGTTATGGCCGTCCGAACAATCGATATCTACACGGTGCAACATCCACGGTGCAAGGTGCAACATCCGTCCGAAATGGAGAAACAGTGCCGTACGACTTTTAGAAATGCGTGCATGGATTTGAAACGGAACAGTGCCATGGTGCACCACTCTTCATCGATGGGAAGTCGAAGACGGGCTACGGTAATCCCGTTTTACCGTAAAAATCCACGTGTCGAAAAAACGAAGGGTAAAAAACTTACGGGACCCGATTGAGATTCGGGTTGTCCTTTTTGGGCATTAATCTATCCGTTGATGGCTGAAAGCTGTCAAAGCCGTAGAACTCATCGAGGCCTTCGTGTTTACAGGTTATGGCTCCCGTAACTCTAAACGAGCCAGAAGTTATGGCCGTCCGAATAATCGATATCTACAAGGTGCAACATCCACGGTGCAAGGTGCAACATCCGTCCGAAATGGCGAAACAGTGCCGTACGACTTTTAAAAATGCGTGCATGGTATTGAAACGGAACAGTACCATGGTGCACCACTCTCCAGCGATGGGAAGTCGAAGACGGGCCACGGTAATCGCGTTTTATCGTAAAAATCCACGTGTCGAAAAAACGAAGGGTAAAAAACTTACGAGACCCGATTGAGATTCGGGTTGTCCTTTTTGGGTATTAATCTATCCGTTGACGGCTGAAAGCTGTCAAAGCCGTAGAACTCATCGAGGCCTTCGTTTTGATAGGTTGTGGCCCCCGTAAATCTAAACGAGCGAGAAGTTATGGCCGTCCGAATAATCGACATCTACAGGGTATAACATCCACGGTGCGAGGTGCAACATCCGTCCGAAATGGCGAAACAGTGCCGTACGGCCTTTTAGAAATGCTTGCATGGATTTGAAACGGAACAGTACCATGGTGCACCACTCTTCAGCGATGGGAAGTCGAAGACGGGGCACCGTAATCCCATTTTACCGTAAAAATCCAAGTGTCGAAAAAATGAAGGGTAAAAAACTTACGAGACCCGATTGAGATTCGGGTTGTCCTTTTTGGGCATTAATCTATCCGTTGACGGCTGAAAACTGTCAAAGCCGTAGAACGCATCGAGGCCTTCGTTTTGACAGGTTATGGCTCCCGTAACTCTAAACGAGCCAGAAGTTGTAGCCGTCCGAATAATCGATATATACAGGGTGCAACATCCACGGTGCAAGGTGCAACATCCGTCCGAAATGGCAAAACAGTGCCGTACAACTTTTCGAAATGTGTGCATGGATTTGAAACGGAACAGTACCATGGTGCACCACTCTCCAGCGATGGGAAGTCGAAGACGGGCCACCGTAATCCCGTTTTACCGTAAAAATCCAAGTGTCGAAAAAACGAAGGGTAAAAAACTTACGAGACCCGATTGAGATTTGAGTTGTCCTTTTTGGGCATTAATCTATCCGTTGACGGCTGAAAGCTGTCATAGCCGTAGAACTCATCGAGGCCTTCGTTTCGACAGGTTATGACTCCCGTAACTCTAAACGAGCTAGAAGTTATGGCCGTCCAAATAATCGACATCTATAGGGTGCAACATCCACGGTGCAAGGTGCAACATCCGTCCGAAATGGAGAAACAGTGCCGTACGGCCTTTTAGAAGTGCGTGCATGGATTTTAAACGGAACAGTACCATGGTGCACCACTCTCCAGTGATGGGAAGTCGAAGACGAGCCACCGTAATCCCGTTTTACCGTAAAAATTCAAGTGTCGAAAAAACGAAGGGTAAAAAACTTACGAGACCCGATTGAAATTCGGGTTGTCCTTTTTGGACATTAATCTATCCATTGACGGCTGAAAGCTGTCAAAGCCGTAGAACTCATCGAGGCCTTTGTTTTGATAGGTTATGGCTCCCGTAACTCTAAACGAGCCAGAAGTTATGGCCGTCCGAATAATCGATATCTACAGGGTGCAACATCCACGGTGCAAGGTGCAACATCTGTCCGAAATGGCGAAACAGTGTCGTACGGCCTTTAGAAATGCGTGCATGGATTTGAAACGGAACACTACCATAGTGCACCACTCTTCAGCGATGGGAAGTCGAAGACGGGGCACCGTAATCCCGTTTTACCGTAAAAATCCACGTGTCGAAAAAACGAAGGGTAAAAAACTTACGAGACCCGATTGAGATTCGGGTTGTCCTTTTTGGGCATTAATCTATCCGTTGACGGCTGAAAGCTGTCAAACCCGTAGAACTCATCGAGGCCTTCGTTTTGACAGGTTATGGCTCCCGTAACTCTAAACGAGCCAGAAGTTATGGCCGTTCGAATAATCGATATCTACAGGGTGCAACATCCACGGTGCAAGGTGCAACTTCCGTCCGAAATGGCGAAACAGTGCCGTACGACTTTTAGAAATGCGTGCTGTTATCCCATTTTTTGGTCAAAACTAGGATATCCATGTTGTGTGCGTTTCCACCACGACCGGAACAGGAAGAAGCCAGCAAGCGTACATAAGTCAGGGGTTTCGCCCAAGGATCAAATATAAAAGTTCCATTCGGCATAGCCCATTCGGCGATAAGAAGCAAGGCCTCACTCGGCACTCAGAGCACATAAGTTCATCCGGCGTTCCCAGTACAAGAGTTCATTCGGCTTTGCCAATCCATTCGGTAGTGCCGATCCAAATCCAACCTTCCCCCCATATCACAGCCGAACCGGACCTCTCCACCTCCATGCCGAACCATGCATAGCCGAACCAAGCTCCACTTCCATGCTCCACTGAACCACATACCACCGAACCAAGTCACTTCGTCCATCACCGAACCATCCACAACCGAACCAAGTGCCTATCCCATCACCACCGGTCCAACACCATTTCCCACCATCACCGGACCACCATGACCGGACCAACACCACCGAGCCAACCTCATACCTCACCACCGAATGAAGCCTCGCCGAACCAGAACGCTACCAGGCCAGATTGCTTCAGCCCAAGCCCACCAGCAGCTATATACATCCAGGACCCCTGCCCCCAGCCTCACTCTATAAATAGAGGGGCAGGGGTACAACAATGGGGGACAAGTTTGAGAGCTCAAGCCTGGAAGGAACTCTCAAACAACTTTAGATACTTGTAATCACAGCTTTGTACTTGTAATCTAAAGAAAAAAGGAGAATAACATATGAAGTGGACGTCGGCACGTTCTGGCCGAACCACTATAAATCGGTGTGTCTTTTACAGTTTAGTCCCTGCTTTTTATATATTTGCATAAATCACCCAAATCACTAAATACAACATAAAATCAACCAACTCATACGACTTTGGGTGTTTGCGACCATTTTTTACGCAAACATTTTGGTGCTTTCACTGAGAAGAACCAGCTCCCGCTACATCGGATAGAAGTTGAATTTGAAAATCTAAGAGTTCAGATCTAAGAGTTATGACGAGACAAACAAGTAGAAGGCAAAGGCCAGAGAGAAGTGAACACCAAAGAAGTCAAGAGGCTTCCTCAGGAGCAAACCAAGCTTCAACCTTCATCATCAGGGATGAGATGGAGGCTATGATGAGAAGACAAGAAGAGATGATTCAGAACTTGCTTCAACAAATTGGGCAACTTGGAGCACAAAACCAAGGAGCAACTGGAGTTCAGAACGGAGCAGGACCATATGGCGTAGCACCAGAGCTAGGGGGCACCCACACTTGGAGCATGTTGATCCAATCCCAGAGAGAGAGATAGGGGCCTCTGAGCAACCTGGTAAGGAATGAACGTTCATCCAGGAGGCAGGTAAAATTCCGTCCTGAACTCGGAGGGCAGGTCGAAAGCGATGAACAAGTCGCAAACCTCTCACTAGCACGGTTAGATCATTTACACATGTAAGCGATCGCGCACGATCCATAGGAATGCTCTGAATGACTACAGTCCGCACCATAGTAAGAGTTTACGCTTTGACATCCTCGTCTTGCTTTGATCTTGAGTTGAACATTCCTGTTGTGGAATTCGTATGATTATTGCTTTGATATTTGCAAATTTACTTGTATGCCCGTGGATCGCGAACGGTCCACGAGCACCTCTAGCATGGCGGCGAACTGCCAAAGTCTTCGATTCGGAAAACTCCCCCAAACAATAACTCCAGCACTGATATTATTAAGTCCCCCCCGGGCACACACAACTCGCCTCGAACGGCACCCGACTTCGAACAGTCACAATTCGCCTCGAACGGCACCCAATCGCGAACGGTCACAATTCGCCTCGAACGGCACCCGACTTCGAACAGTCACAATTCGCCTCGAACGGCACCCGATCGCGAACGGTCACAATTCGCCTCGAACGGCACCCGACTTCGAACAGTCACAATTCGCCTCGAACGGCACCCGATCGCGAACGGTCACAAATCGCCTCGAACGGCACATGATCGCGAACGGTCACAACTCGCCCCGAACGGCACAACTCCTCTCACCTCAAATGGCTCGATCGCGAACGGTCGTCATTTGGGGTCCCCCACTTGACCGTTCACTGTCGCACTTTACCTCGAATGACTCGATCCCGAACGGTCGTCATTTGAAGTTGAGCGCTTGACCTTGAACGGTCGCATTTCACCACAGATGACTCGATCCCGAACAATCGATACATGGATTTACGCACTTGACCGCGCACTGTCGCACTTTACCTCGAATGACTCGATCCCGAACGGTCGTCATTTGAAGTTGAGCGCTTGACCTTGAACGGTCACATTTCACCGAAGATGACTCGATCCCGAACGATCGACGCACGGATTTATGCGCTTGACTGCGCACGCTCGCACTTCACCTCACATGACTTGATCACGAACGATCGTCATTTGAAGTTAGGCGCTTGACCATGAACGGCCGTGCTTCATCCCAAATAGCTCAATCCCGAACAGTCGTCATTTGGGGCCATATAAAATATCAAGCTCTTTACAGGTTGTCAACAGGATACGAACATCCATCTCATGGCATTACAAAACACGCCTTCCTACCGCAAGGCATATTTTGGGGGGCAAAGTGTTATCCCATTTTTTGGTCAAAACTAGGATATCCATGTTGTGTGCGTTTCCACCACGACCGGAACAGGAAGAAGCCAGCAAGCGTACATAAGTCAGGGGTTTCGCTCAAGGATCAAATATAAAAGTTCCATTCGGCATAGCCCATTTGGCGATAAGAAGCAAGGCCTCACTCGGCACTCAGAGCACATAAGTTCATCCGGCGTTCCCTGTACAAGAGTTCATTCGGCTTTGCCAATCCATTCGGTAGTACCGATCCAAATCCAACCTTCCCCCCATATCACAGCCGAACCGGACCTCTCCACCTCCATGTCGAACCATGCATAGCCGAACCAAGCTCCACTTCCATGCTCCACCGAACCACATACCACCGAACCAAGTCACTTCGTCCATCACCGAACCATCCACAACCGAACCAAGTGCCTATCCCATCACCACCGGTCCAACACCATTTCCCACCATCACCGGACCACCATGACCGGACCAACACCACCGAGCCAACCTCATACCTCACCACCGAATGAAGCCTCGCCGAACCAGAACGCTACCAGGCCAGATTGCTTCAGCCCAAGCCCACCAGCAGCTATATACATCCAGGACCCCTGCCCCCAGCCTCACTCTATAAATATAGGGGCAGGGGTACAACAATGGGGGACAAGTTTGAGAGCTCAAGCCTGGAAGGAACTCTCAAACAACTTTAGATACTTGTAATCACAGCTTTGTACTTGTAATCTAAAGAAAAAAGGAGAATAACATATAAAGTGGACGTAGGCACGTTCTGGCCGAACCACTATAAATCTGTGTGTCTTTTACAGTTTAGTCCCTGCTTTTTATATATTTGCATAAATCACCCAAATCACTAAATACAACATAAAATCAACCAACTCATATGACTTTGGGTGTTTGCGACCATTTTTTACGCAAACATTTTGGTGCTTTCACTGAGAAGAACCAGCTCCCGCTACATCGGATAGAAGTTGAATTTGAAAATCTAAGAGTTCAGATCTAAGAGTTATGACGAGACAAACAAGTAGAAGGCAAAGGCCAGAGAGAAGTGAACACCAAAGAAGTCAAGAGGCTTCCTCAGGAGCAAACCAAGCTTCAACCTTCATCATCAGGGATGAGATGGAGGCTATGATGAGAAGACAAGAAGAGATGATTCAGAACTTGCTTCAGCAAATTGGGCAACTTGGAGCCCAAAACCAAGGAGCAACTGGAGTTCAGAACGGAGCAGGACCATCTGGCGTAGCACCAGAGCTAGGGGGCACCCACACTTGGAGCATGTTGATCCAATCCCAGAGAGAGAGATAGGGGCCTCTGAGCAACCTGGTAAGGAATGAACGTTCATCCAGGGGGCAGGTAAAATTCCCTCCTGAACTCGGGGGGCAGGTCGAAAGCGATGAACAAGTCGCAAACCTCTCACTAGCACGGTTAGATCATTTACACATGTAAGCGATCGCGCATGATCCATAGGAATGCTCTGAATGACTACAGTCCGCACCATAGTAAGAGTTTACGCTTTGACATCCTCGTCTTGCTTTGATCTTGACTTGAACATTCCTGTTGTGGAATTTGTATGATTATTGCTTTGATATTTGAAAATTTACTTGTATGCCCGTGGATCGCGAACGGTCCACGAGCACCTCTTGCATGGCAGCGAACTGCCAAAGTCTTCGATTCGGAAAACTCCCCCAAACAATAACTCCAGCACTGATATTATTAAGTCCCCCCTGGGCACACACAACTCGCCTCGAACGGCACCCGACTTCGAACAGTCACAATTCGCCTCGAATGGCACCCGATCGCGAACGGTCACAATTCGCCTCGAACGGCACCCGACTTCGAACAGTCACAATTCGCCTCGAACGGCACCCGATCGCGAACGGTCACAAATCGCCTCGAACGGCACATGATCGCGAACGGTCACAACTCGCCCTGAACGGCACAACTCCTCTCACCTCAAATGGCTCGATCGCGAACGGTCGTCATTTGGGGTCCCCCACTTGACCGCGCACTGTCGCACTTTACCTCGAATGACTCGATCCCGAACGGTCGTCATTTGAAGTTGAGCGCTTCACCTTGAACGGTCACATTTCACCACAGATGACTCGATCCCGAACGATCGATACATGGATTTACGCACTTGACCGCGCACTGTCGCACTTTACCTCGAATGACTCGATCCCGAACGGTCGTCATTTGAAGTTGAGCGCTTGACCTTGAACGGTCACATTTCACCGAAGATGACTCGATCCCGAACGATCGACGCACGGATTTATGCGCTTGACCGCGCACGTTCGCACTTCACCTCAAATGACTTGATCACGAACGATCGTCATTTGAAGTTAGGCGCTTGACCATGAACGGCCGCGCTTCATCCCAAATAGCTCGATCCCGAACGGTCGTCATTTGGGGCCATATAAAATATCAAGCTCTTTACAGGTTGTCAACAGGATACGAACATGCAGCTCATGGCATTACAAAACACGCCTTCCTACCGCAAGGCATATTTTGGGGGGCAAAGTGTTATCCCATTTTTTGGTCAAAACTAGGATATCCATGTTGTGTGCGTTTCCACCACGAACGGAACAGGAAGAAGCCAGCAAGCGTACATAAGTCAGGGGTTTCGCTCAATGATCAAATATAAAAGTTCCATTCGGCATAGCCCATTCGGCGATAAGAAGCAAGGCCTCACTCGGCACTCAGAGCACATAAGTTCATCCGACGTTCCCAGTACAAGAGTTCATTCGGCTTTGCCAATCCATTCGGTAGTACCGATCCAAATCCAACCTTCCCCCCATATCACAGCCGAACCGGACCTCTCCACCTCCATGCCGAACCATGCATAGCCGAACCAAGCTCCACTTCCATGCTCCACCGAACCACATACCACCGAACCTAGTCACTTCATCCATCACCGAACCATCCACAACCGAACCAAGTGCCTATCCCATCACCACCGGTCCAACACCATTTCCCACCATCACCGGACCACCATGACCGGACCAACACCACCGAGCCAACCTCATACCTCACCACCGAATGAAGCCTCGCCGAACCAGAACGCTACCAGGCCAGATTGCTTCAGCCCAAGCCCACCAGCAGCTATATACATCCAGGACCCCTGCCCCCCAGCCTCACTCTATAAATAGAGGGGCAGGGGTACAACAATGGGGGACAAGTTTGAGAGCTCAAGCCTGGAAGGAACTCTCAAACAACTTTAGATACTTGTAATCACAGCTTTGTACTTGTAATCTAAATAAAAAAGGAGAATAACATATAAAGTGGACGTAGGCACGTTCTGGCCGAACCACTATAAATCTGTGTGTCTTTTACAGTTTAGTCCCTGCTTTTTATATATTTGCATAAATCACCCAAATCACTAAATACAACATAAAATCAACCAACTCATACGACTTTGGGTGTTTGCGACCATTTTTTACGCAAACACGTGCGTGGATTTGAAACGGAATAGTACTATGGTGCACCACTCTCCAGAGATGGGAAGTCGTAGACGGGCCACGGTAATCTCGTTTTACCGTAAAAATCCACGTGTCGAAAAAACGAAGGGTAAAAAACTTACGAGACCCGATTGAGATTCGGGTTGTCCTTTTTGGGCATTAATCTATCCATTGACGGCTGAAAGCTATAAAACCGTAGAACTCATCGAGGCCTTCGTTTTGGCAGGTTGTGGCTCCCGTAACTCTAAACGAGTCAGAAGTTATGGCCGTTCGAATAATCAATATCTACAGGGTGCAACATCCACGGTGCAAGGTGCAACTTCCGTCCGAAATGGCGAAACAGTGTCGTACGGCCTTTAGTAATGCGTGCATGGATTTGAAACGGAACACTACCATGGTGCACCACTCGTCAGCGATGGGAAGTCGAAGACGGGGCACCGTTATCCCGTTTTACCGTAAAAATCCACGTGTCGAAAAAACGAAGGGTAAAAAACTTACGAGACCCGATTGAGATTCGGGTTGTCCTTTTTGGGCATTAATATATCCGTTAACGGCTGAAAGCTGTCAAACCGTAGAACTCATCGAGGCCTTCGTTTTGACAGGTTATGGATCCCGTAACTCTAAACGAGCCAGAAGTTATGGTCGTCCGAATAATCGACATCTACACGGTGCAACATCCACGGTGCAAGGTGCAGCATCCGTCCGAAATGGAGAAAAAGTGTCGTACGGCCTTTTGGAAATGCGTGCATGGATTTGAAACGGAACAGTACCATGGTGCACCACTCTCCAGTGATGGGAAGTCGAAGACGGGCCACCGTAATCCCGTTTTACCGTAAAAATCCATGTGTCGAAAAAACGAAGGGTAAAAAACTTACGAGACCCGATTGAGATTCGGGTTGTCCTTTTTGGGCGTTAATCTATCATTGACGGCTGAAAGCTGTCAAAGCCGTAGAACTCATCGAGGCCTTCGTTTTGACAGGTTATGGCTTCCATAATTCTAAACGAGCCAGAAGTTATGGCCGTCCGAATAATCGATATCTACAGGGTGCAACATCCACGGTGCAAGGTGCAACATCCGTCCAAAATGGCGAAACAGTGCCGTACGGCCTTTAGAAATGCGTGCATGGATTTGAAACGGAACATTACCATGGTGCACCACTCTTCAGCGATGGGAAGTCGAACACGGGGCCCCGTAATCCCGTTTTACCGTAAAAATCCACGTGTCGAAAAAACGAAGGGTAAAAAACTTACGAGACCCGATTGAGATTCGGGTTGTCCTTTTTGAGCATTAATCTATCCGTTGACAGCTGAAAGCTGTCAAAGCCGTAGAACTCATCAAGGCCTTCGTTTTGACAGGTTATGGCTCCCATAACTCTAAACGAGCCGGAAGTTATGGCCGTCCGAATAGTCGATATCTACAGGGTGCAACATCCACGGTGCAAGGTGCAACATCCGTCTAAAATGGCGAAACAGTGCCGTACGACGTTTAGAAATGCGTGCATGGATTTGAAATGGAACAGTAGCATGGTGCACCACTCTCTAGTGATGGGAAGTCGAAGACGGGCCATGGTAATCCCGCTTTACCGTAAAAATCCACGTGTCGAAAAAACGAAGGGTAAAAAACTTACGAGACCCGATTGAGATTTGGATTGTCCTTTTTCGGCATTAATCTATCCGTTGACGGCTGAAAGCTGTCAAAGCCGTAGAAATCATCGAGGCCTTCGTTTTGACAGGTTATGGCTCCCGTAACTCTAAACGAGCCAGAAGTTATGGCCGTCCGAATAATCGATATCTACAGGGTGCAACATCCACGGTGCAAGGTGCAAATCCGTCCGAAATGGCGAAACAGTGTCGTACGGCCTTTAGAATTGCGTGCATGGATTTGAAACGGAACAGTACCATGGTGCACCACTCTCCAGCGATGGTAAATCGAAGACCAGCCACCGTAATTCCATTTTACCGTAAAAATCCACGTGTCGAAAAACGAAGGGTAAAAAAGTTACAAGACCCGATTGAGATTTGGGTTTTCCTTTTTGGGCATTAATCTATCCGTTGATGGCTGAAAGCTATAAATGCCGTAGAACTCATCGAGGTCTTCGTTTTGGCAGGTTATGGCTCCCGAAACTCTAAACGAGCCAGAAGTTATGGCCGTCCGAATAATCGATATCTACAGGGTGCAACATCCACGGTGCAAGGTGCAACATCCGTCCGAAATGGCGAAACAGTGCCGTACGGCCTTTTAGAAATGCATGCATGGATTTGAAACGGAACAGTACCATGGTGCACCACTCTTCAGCGATGGGAAGTCGAAGACGGGCCACCGTAATCCCGTTTTAACGTAAAAATCCAAGTGTCGAAAAAACGAAGGGTAAAAAACTTATGAGACTCGATTGAGATTCGAGTTGTCCTTTTTGGGCATTAATCTATCCGTTGACGGCTGAAAGCTGTCAAAGCCGTAGAACTCATCGAGGCCTTCGTTTCGACAAGTTATGGCTCCCGTAACAATAAACGAACCAGAAGTTATGGCCGTCCGAATAATCGACATCTATAGGGTGCAACATCCACGGTGCAAGGTGCAACATCCGTCCGAAATGGGGAAACAATGTCGTACGGCCTTTTAGAAATGCGTGCATGGATTTGAAACGGAACAGTACCATGGTGCACCACTCTCCAGCGATGGGAAGTCGAAGACGAGCCACCGTAATCCCGTTTTACCGTAAAAATTCAAGTGTCGAAAAAACGAAGGGTAAAAAACTTACGAGACCCGATTGAGATTCGGGTTGTCCTTTTTGGACATTAATCTATCCGTTGATGGCTGAAAGATGTCAAAGCGGTAGAACTCATCGAGGCCTTCGTTTTGACAGGTTATGGCTCCCGTAACTCTAAACGAGCCAGAAGTTATGGCCGTCCGAATAATCGATATCTACAGGGTGCAACATCCACGGTGCAAGGTGCAACATCCGTCCGAAATGGCGAAACTGTGCCGTACGACTTTTAGAAATGCGTGCATGGATTTGAAATGGAACAGTACCTTGGTGCACCACTCTCCAGCGAAGGTAAGTCGAAGACGGGCCACGGTAATCGCGTTTTATCGTAAAAATCCACGTGTCGAAAAAACGAAGGGTAAAAAACTTACGAGACCCGATTGAGATTCGGGTTTTCCTTTTTGGGCATTAATCTATCCGTTGATGGCTGAAAGATGTCAAAGCCGTAGAACTCATCGAGGCCTTCGTTTTGACAGGTTATGGCTCCCGTAACTCTAAACGAGCCAGAAGTTATGGCCGTCCGAATAATCAATATCTACAGGGTGCAACATCCGCGGTGCAAGGTGCAACATCCGTCCGAAATGGCGAAACAGTGTCGTACGGCCTTTAGAAATGCGTGCATGGATTTGAAATGGAACACTACCATGGTGCACCACTCGTCAGCGATGGGTAGTCGAAGACGGGGCACCGTAATCCCATTTTACCGTAAAAATCCACGTGTCGAAAAAACGAAGGGTAAAAAACTTACGAGACCCGATTGAGATTCGGGTTGTCCTTTTTGGGCATTAATCTATCCGTTGACGGCTGAAAGCTGTCAAACCGTAGAACTCATCGAGGCCTTCGTTTTGACAGGTTATGGCTGCCGTAACTCTAAACGAGCCAGAAGTTATGGCCGTCCGAATAATCGATATCTACAGGGTGCAACATCCACGGTGCAAGGTGCAACATCCGTCCGAAATGGCGAAACAGTGCCGTACGACTTTTAGAAATGCATGCATGTATTTGAAGCGGAACAGTACCATGGTGCACCACTCTGCAGCGATGGGAAGTCGATGACGGGCCATGGTAATCGCGTTTTATCGTAAAAATCCTCGTGTCGAAAAAACGATGGGTAAAAAACTTACGAGACCCGATTGAGATTCGGGTTGTCCTTTTTGGGCATTGATCTATCCGTTGAAGGCTGAAAGCTGTCAAAGCCGTAGAACCCATCGAGGCCTTCATTTTGACAGGTTGTGGCACCCGTAACTCTAAACGAGCGAGAAGTTATGGTCGTCCCAATAATCGACATCTACACGGTGCAACATCCACGGTGCAAGGTGCAACATCCGTCCGAAATGGCGAAACAGTGCGGTACGGCCTTTTAGAAATGCGTGCATGGATTTGAAACGGAACAGTACCATGGTGCACCACTCTCCAGCGATGGGAAGTCGAAGACGGGCCACCGTAATCCCGTTTTACCGTAAAAATCCAAGTGTCGACAAAACGAAGGGTAAAAAACTTACGAGACCCGATTGAGTTTCGGGTTGTCCTTTTTGGGCATTAAGCTATCCGTTGACGGCTGAAAGCTGTCAAAGCCGTAGAACTCATTGAGGCCTTCGTTTTGACAGGTTATGGCTCCCATAACTCTAAACGAGCCAGAAGTTATGGCCGTCCGAATAATCGATATCTACAGGGTGCAACATCCACGGTGCAAGGTGCAACTTTCGTCCGAAATGGCGAAATAGTGCAGTACGGCCTTTAGAAATGCGTGCATGGATTTGAAACGGAACATTACCATGGTGCACCACTCTTCAGCGATGGGAAGTCGAAGACGGGGCACCGTAATCCCGTTTTACCGTAAAAATCCACGTGTCGAAAAAACGAAGGGTAAAAAACTTACGAGACCCGATTGAGATTCGGGTTGTCCTTTTTGGGTATTAATCTATCCGTTGACGGCTGAAAGCTGTCAAAACCGTAGAACTCATCGAGGCCTTCGTTTTGACAGGTTATGGCTACCGTAACTCTAAACGAGCCGGAAGTTATGGCCGTCCGAATAATCGATATCTACAGGGTGCAACATCCACGGTGCAAGGTGCAACATCCGTCCAAAATGACGAAACTGTGCCGTACGACCTTTAGAAATGCATGCATGGATTTGAAACGGAACACTACCATGGTGCACCACTCTCCAGCGTTGGGAAGTCGAAGACGGGCCACGGTAATCCCGTTTTACCGTAAAAATCCACGTGTCGAAAAAACAAAGGGTAAGAAACTTACGAGACCCGATTGAGATTTGGGTTGTCCTTTTTCGGCATTAATCTATCCGTTGACGGCTGAAAGCTGTCAAAGCCGTAGAAATCATCGAGGCCTTCGTTTTGACAGGTTATGGCTCCCGTAACTCAAAACGAGCCAGAAGTTATGGCCGTCCGAATAATCGATATCAACATGGTGCAACATCCACGGTGCAAGGTGCAACATCCGTCCGAAATGGAGAAACAGTGCCGTACGACTTTTAGAAATGCGTGCATGGATTTGAAACGGAACAGTACCATGGTGCGTCACTCTTCAGCGATGGGAAGTCGAAGACGGGCCACCGTAATCCCATTTTACCATAAAAATCCACGTGTCGAAAAAACGAAGGGTAAAAAACTTACGAGACCCGATTGAGATTCGGGTTGTCCTTTTTGGGCATTAATCTATCCGTTGATGGCTGAAAGCTGTCAAAGACGTAGAACTCGTCGAGGTCTTCGTTTTGACAGGTTATGGCTCCCGTAACTCTAAACGAGCCAGAAGTTATGCCCGTCCGAATAATCGATATCTATAGGGTGCAACATCCACGGTGCAAGGTGCAACATCCGTCCGAAATGGCGAAACAGTGCCGTATGGCCTTTAGAAATGCGTGCATGTATTTGAAACGGAACAATGCCATGGTGCACCACTCTTCGGCGATGTGAAGTCGAAGACGGGGCAACGTAATCCCGTTTTACCGTAAAAATCCACGTGTCGAAAAAACGAAGGTTAAAAAACTTACGAGACCCGATTGAGATTCGGGTTGTCCTTTTTGGGCATTAATCTATCCGTTGACGGCTGAAAGCTGTAAAAGCCGTAGAACTCATCGACGCCTTCGTTTTGACAGGTTATGGCTCCCATAACTCTAAACGAGCCAGAAGTTATGGCCGTCCGAATAATCGATATCTACATGGTGCAACATCCACGGTGCAAGGTGCAACATCCGTCCGAAATGGCGAAGCTTTGCCGTACGGATTTTAGAAATGCGTGCATGGATTTGAAATGGAACAGTACCATGGTGCACCACTCTCCAGCGATGGGAGGTCGAAGACGGGCCACCGTAATCCCGTTTTACCGTAAAAATCCAAATTTCGAAAAAACGAAGGGTAAAAAACTTACGAGACCCGATTGAGATTCGGGTTTCCTTTTTGGGCGTCTATCCGTTGACGGCTGAAAGCTGTCAAAACCGTAGAACTCATCGAGGCCTTCATTTTGACAGGTTATGGCTCCCGTAACTCTAAACGAGCCAGAAGTTATGGCCGTCCGAATAATCAATATCTACAGGGTGCAACATCCACGGTGCAAGGTGCAACATCCATCCGAAATGGCGAAACAGTGCAGTACGGCCTTAAGAACTGCGTGCATGGATTTGAAACGGAATAATACCATGGTGCACCACTCTTCAGCGATGGGAAGTCGAAGACGGGGCACCGTAATCCCGTTTTACCGTAAAAATCCACGTGTCGAAAAAACGAAGGGTAAAAAACTTACGAGACCCGATTGAGATTCGGGTTGTCCTTTTTGGGCATAAATCTATCCGTTGACGGCTGAAAGCTGTCAAAGCCGTAGAACTCATCGAGGCCTTCGTTTTGACAGGTTATGGCTCCCATAACTCTAAACGAGCCAGAAGTTATGGCCGTCCGAATAATCGATATCTACAGGGTGCAACATCCACGGTGCAAGGTGCAACATCCGTTCGAAATGGCAAAACAGTGTCGTTCGGCCTTTTAGAAATGCGTGCATGGATTTGAAACGGAACAGTACCATGGTGCACCACTCTCCAGTGATGGGAAGTCGAAGACGGGCCACCGTAATCCCGTTTTACCGTAAAAATCCAAGTGCCGAAAAAACGAAGGGTAAAAAACTTACGAGAGCCGATTGAGATTCGGGTTGTCCTTTTTGGGCATTAATCTATCCGTTGACGGCTGAAAGCTGTGAAAGCCGTAGAACTCATCGAGGTCTTCGTTTTGGCAGGTTATGGCTCCCGTAACACTAAACGAGCCAGAAGTTATGACCGTCCGAATAATAGATATCTACAGGGTGCAACATCCACGGTGCATGGTGCAACATCCGTCTGAAATGGCGAAACAGTGTCGTATGACTTTTAGAAATGCATGCATGGATTTGAAACGGAACAGTACCATGGTGCACCACTCTCCAGCGATGTAAAGTCGAAGACGGGCCACGGTAATCCCGTTTTACCGTAAAAATCCACGTTTCGAAAAAACGAAGGGTAAAAAAAACTTACGAGACCCGATTGAGATTCGGGTTGTCCTTTTTGGGCATTAATCTTTCCGTTGACGGCTGAAAGTTGTAAAGCCGTAGAACTCACCGAGGCCTTCGATTTGACAGGTTATGGCTCCCGTAACTCTAAACGAGCCAGAAGTAATGGCCGTCCGAATAATCGATATCTACAGGGTGCAACATCCACGGTGCAAGGTGCAACATCCGTCCGAAATGGAGAAACAGTGCCGTACGAATTTTAGAAATGTGTACATGGATTTGAAATGGAACAGTACCATGGTGCATCACTCTTCATTGATGGGAAGTCGAAGACGGGCCACGTTAATCCCTTTTTACCGTAAAAATCCACGTGTCGAAAAAACGAAGGGTAAAAAACTTACGTGACCCGATTGAGATTCGGATTGTCCTTTTTGGGCATTAATCTATCCGTTGACGGCTGAAAGCTGTCAAAGCCGTAGAACTTATCGAGGCCTTCGTTTTGACAGGTTATGGCTCCCGTAACTCTAAATGAGCCAGTAGTTATGGCCGTCCAAATAATCGATATCTACAGGGTGCAACATCCGCGGTGCAAGGTGCAACATCCGTCCGAAATGGCGAAACAGTGCCGTACGACCTCTAGAAATGCGTGCATGGATTAGAAACGGAACAGTACCATGGTGCACCACTCTTTAGCGATGGGAAGTCGAAGACGGGCACCGTAATCCCGTTTTACCGTAAAAATGCACGTGTCGAAAAAACGAAGGGTAAAAAACTTACGAGACCCGATTGAGATTCGGGTTGTCCTTTTTGGGCATTAATCTATCCGTTGAAGGCCGAAAGCTGTCAAAGCCGTAGAACTCATCGAGGCCTTCATTTTGACAGGTTATGGCTCCCGTAACACTAAACGAGCCAGAAGTTATGGTCGTCCGAATAATCGATATCTACAGGGTGCAACATCCACTGTGCAAGGTGCAACATCCGTCCGAAATGGCGAAACAGTGCTGTACGACTTTTAGAAATGCGTGCATGGATTTGAAACGAACAGTACCATGGTGAACCTCTCTCCAGCGATGGGAAGTCGAAGACGGGCCACGGTAATCCCGTTTTACCGTAAAAATCCACGTGTCGAAAAAACGAAGGGTAAAAAACTTACGAGACCCGATTGAGATTCGGGTTGTCCTTTTTGGGCATTAATCTATCCGTTGATGGCTGAAAGCTCTCAAAGCCGTAGAACTCATCGAGGCCTTCGTTTTGACAGGTTATGGCTCCCGTAACTCTAAACGAGCCAGAAGTTATGGCCGTCCGAATAATCGATATCTACAGGGTGCAACATCCACGGTGCAAGGTGCAACATCCGTTCGAAATGGCGAAACAGTGCTGTACGGCCTTTTAGAAATGCGTGCATGGATTTGAAACGGAACAGTACCATGGTGCACCACTCTCCAGCGATGGGAAGTCGAAGACGAGCCACCGTAATCCCGTTTTACCGTAAAAATCCAAGTGTAGAAAAAACGAAGGGTAAAAAACTTACGCGAGCCGATTGAGATTCGGGTTGTCCTTTTTGGGCATTAATCTATCCGTTGAGGGCTGAAAGCTGTCAAATCCGTAGAACTCATCGAGGTCTTCGTTTTGGCAGGTCATGGCTCCCGTAAATCTAAACGAGCCAGAAGTTATGACCGTCCGAATAATCGATATCTACAGGGCGCAACATCCACGTTGCAAGGTGCAACATCCGTCTGAAATGGCGAAACAGTGCCGTATGACTTTTAGAAATGCGTGTTTGGATTTGAAATGGAATAGTACCATGGTGCACCGCTCTCTAGTGATGGGAAGTCGTAGACGGGCCACGGTAATCCCGTTTTACCGTAAAAATCCACGTGTCCAAAAAACGAAGGGTAAAAAACTTACGAGACCCGATTGAGATTCGGGTTGTCCTTTTTGGGCATTAATCTATCCGTTGACGGCTGAAAGCTGCCAAAGCCGTAGAACTCATCAAGGCCTTCGTTTTGACAGGTTATGGCTCCCGTAACTCTAAACGAGCCAGAAGTTATGGCCGTCCGAATAATCGATATCTACAGGGTGCAACATCCACGGTGCAAGGTGCAACATCCGTTCGAAATGGCGAAACAGTGCCGTACGACCTTTTAGAAATGCGTACATGGATTTGAAATGGGACAGTACCATGGTGCACCACTCTCCAGCGATGGGAAGTCGAAGACGGGCCACCGTAATCCCGTTTTACCGTAAAAATCCAAGTGCCGAAAAAACGAAGGGTAAAAAACTTACGAGAGCCGATTGAGATTCGGGTTGTCCTTTTTGGTCATTAATCTATCCGTTGACGGCTGAAAGCTGTGAAAGCCGTAGAACTCATCGAGGTCTTCGTTTTGGCAGGTTATGGCTCCCATAACTCTAAACGAGCCAGAAGTTATGACCGTCCGAATAATCGATATCTACAGTGTGCAACATCCACGGTGCATGGTGAAACATCCGTCCAAAATGACGTAACTGTGCCGTACGACATTTAGAAATGAGTGCATGGATTTGAAACGGAACAGTGCCATGGTGCACCACTCTCCGGTGATGGGAAGTCGAAGACGGGCCACGGTAATCCCGTTTTACCGTAAAAATCCACGTGTCGAAAAAACGAAGGGTAAGAAACTTACGAGACCCGATTGAGATTTGGGTTGTCCTTTTTCGGCATTAATCTATCCGTTGACGGCTGAAAGCTGTCAAAGCCGTAGAAATCATCGAGGCCTTCGTTTTGACAGGTTATGACTCCCGTAACTCTAAACGAGCCAGAAGTTATGGCCGTCCGAATAATCGATATCTAAAGGGTGCAACATCCACGGTGCAAGGTGCAACATCCGTCCGAAATGGCAAAACAGTGCCGTACGACCTCTAGAAATGCGTGCATGGATTTGAAACGGAACAGTACCATGGTGCACCACTCTTCAGCGATGTGAAGTCGAAGACGGGGCACCGTAATCCCGTTTTACCGTAAAAATCCACGTGCCGAAAAAACGAAGGGTAAAAAACTTACGAGACCCGATTGAGATTCGAGTTGTCCTTTTTGGCCATTAATCTATCCGTTGACGGCTGAAAGCTGTCAAAGCCGTAGAACTAATCGAGGCCTTCGTTTTGACAGGTTATGGCTCCCGTAACTCTAAACGAGCCAGAAGTTATGGCCGTCCGAATAATCGATATCTACAGGGTGCAACATCCACGGTGCAAGGTGCAACATCCGTCCGAAATGGCGAAACAGTGCCGTACGACCTTTAGAAATGCGTGCATGGATTTGAAACGGAACAGCACCATGGTGCACCACTCTTCAGCGATGGGAAGTCGAAGACGGGGCACCGTAATCCCGTTTTACCGTAAAAATCCACGTGTTGAAAAAACGAAGGGTAAAAAACTTACGAGACCCGATTGAGATTCGGGTTGTCCTTTTTGGGCATTAATCTATCAGTTGACGGCTGAAAGCGGTCAAACCCGTAGAACTCATCGAGGCCTTCGTTTTGACAGGTTATGGCTACCGTAACTCTAAACGAGCCAGAAGTTATGGCCGTCCGAATAATCGATATCTACAGGGTGCAACATCCACGGTGCAAGGTGCAACATCCGTTCGAAATGGCGAAACAGTGCCGTACGGCCTTTTAGAAACGCATGCATGGATTTAAAACAGAACAGTACCATGGTGCGCCACTCTCCCAGCGATGGGAAGTCGAAGACGGGCCACCGTAATCCCGTTTTACCGTAAAAATCCAAGTGTCGAAAAAACGAAGGGTAAAAAATTGTGAGAGCCGATTGAGATTCGGGTAGTCGTTTTTGGGCATTAATCTATCCGTTGACGGCTGAAAGCTGTCAAAGCCGTAGAACTCATCGAGGTCTTCATTTTGGCGGGTTATGGTTCCCGTAACTCTAAACGAGCCAGAAGTTATGACCGCCCGAATAATCGATATCTGCAGGGTGCAACATCCACGGTGCAAGGTGCAACATCCGTCTGAAATGGCGAAACAGTGCCGTAAGACTTTTAGAAATGCATGCATGGATTTGAAATGGAACAGTACCATGGTGCACGACTCTCGAGCGATGGGAAGTCGAAGACGGGCCACGGTAATCCCCTTTTACCTTAAAAATCCACGTGTCGAAAAAACGAAGGGTAAAAAACTTAGAAGACCCGATTGAGATTCGGGTTGTCCTTTTTGGGCATTAATCTATTCGTTGATGGCTGAAAGCTGTCAAAGCCGTAGAACTTATCGAGGGCTTCGGTTTGACAGGTTATGGCTCCTGTAACTCTAAACGAGCCAGAAGTTATGGCCGTCCGAATAATCGATAACTACAGGGTGCAACATCCACGGTGCAAGGTGCAACATCCGTCCGAAATGGCGAAACAGTGCAGTACGACCTTTAGAACTGCGTGCATGGATTTGAAACGGAACAATACCATGGTGCACCACTCTTCAGCGATGGGAAGTCGAAGACGGGGCACCGTAATCCCGTTTTACCGTAAAATCCACGTTTCGAAAAAACGAAGGGTAAAAAACTTACGAGACCCGATTGAGATTCGGGTTGTCCTTTTTGGGCATTAATCTATCCGTTGATGGCTGAAAGCTCTCAAAGCCGTAGAACTCATCGAGGCCTTCGTTTTGACAGGTTATGGCTCCCGTAACTCTAAACGAGCCAGAAGTTATGGCCGTCCGAATAATCGATATCTACAGGGTGCAACATCCACGGTGCAAGGTGCAACATCTGTTCGAAATGGCGAAACAGTGTCGTTTGGCCTTTTAGAAATGCGTGCATGGATTTGAAACGGAACAGTACCATGGTGCACCACTCACCAGTGATGGGAAGTCGAAGACGGGCCACCGTAATCCCGTTTTACCGTAAAAATCCAAGTGCCGAAAAAACGAATGCCAAAAAATTTACGAGAGCCGATTGAGATTCGGGTTGTCCTTTTTGGGCATTAATCCATCCGTTGACGGCTGAAAGCTGTGAAAGCCGTAGAACTCATCGAGATCTTCGTTTTGGCAGGTTATGCCTCCCGTAACACTAAACGAGCCAGAAGTTATGACCGTCCGAATAATAGATATCTACAGGGTGCAACATCCACGGTGCATGGTGCAACATCCGTCTGAAATGGCGAAACAGTGTCGTATGACTTTTAGAAATGCGTGCATGGATTTGAAACGGAACAGTACCATGGTGCACCACTCTCCAGCGATGTAAAGTCGAAGACGGGACACGGTAATCCCGTTTTACCGCAAAAATCCACGTTTCGAAAAAACGAAGGGTAAAAAAAACTTACGAGACCCGATTGAGATTCGGGTTGTCCTTTTTGGGCATTAATCTTTCCGTTGATGGCTGAAAGTTGTAATGCCGTAGAACTCACCGAGGCCTTCGTTTTGACAGGTTATGGCTCCCGTAACTCTAAACGAGCCAGAAGTTATGGCCGTCCGAATAATCGATATCTACAGGGTGCAACATCCACGGTGCAAGGTGCAACATCCGTCCGAAATGGAGAAACAGTGCCGTACGAATTTTAGAAATGCGTGCATGGATTTGAAATGGAACAGTACCATGGTGCATCACTTTTCATTGATGGGAAGTCGAAGACGGGCCACGGTAATCCCTTTTTACCGTAAAAATCCACGTGTCGAAAAAACGAAGGGTAAAAAACTTACGAGACCCGATTGAGATTCGGGTTGTCCTTTTTGGGCATTAATCTATCCGTTGATGGCTGAAAGCTGTCAAAGCCGTAGAACTTATCGAGGTCTTTGTTTTGACAGGTTATGGCTCCCGTAACTCTAAACGAGCCAGAAGTTATGGCCGTCCAAATAATCGATATCTACAGGGTGCAACATCCGCGGTGCAAAGTGCAACATCCGTCCGAAATGGCGAAACAGTGCCGTACGACCTTTAGAAATGCGTGCATGGATTTGAAACTGAACAGTACCATGGTGCACCACTCTTCAGCGATGGGAAGTCGAAGACAGGGCACCGTAATCCCGTTTTACCGTAAAAATGCACGTGTCGAAAAAACGAAGGGTAAAAAACTTACGAGACCCGATTGAGATTCGGGTTGTCCTTTTTGGGCATTAATCTATCCGTTGAAGGCTGAAAGCTGTCAAAGCTGTAGAACTCATCGAGGCCTTCGTTTTGACAGGTTATGGCTCCCGTAACACTAAACGAGCCAGAAGTTATGGTCGTCCGAATAATCGATATCTACAGGGTGCAACATCCACTGTGCAAGGAGCAACATCCGTCGGAAATGGCGAAACAGTGCTGTACGACTTTTAGAAATGCGTGCATGGATTTGAAACGGAACAGTACCATGGTGAACCACTCTCCAGCGATGGGAAGTCGAAGACGGGCCACGGTATTCTCGTTTTACCATAAAAATCCACGTGTCGAAAAAACGAAGGGTAAAAAACTTACGAGACCCGATTGAGATTCGGGTTGTCCTTTTTGGGTATTAATCTATCCGTTGACGGCTAAAAGCTGTCAAAGTCGTAGAACTCATCGAGGCCTTCGTTTTGAGAGGTTATGGCTCCCGTAACTCTAAACCCAGCCAGAAGTTATGGCCGTCCGAATAATCGATACCTACAGGGTGCAACATCCACGGTGCAAGGTGCAACATCCGTTCGAAATGGCGAAACATTGCCGTACGGCCTTTTAGAAATGCGTGCATGGATTTGAAACGGAACAGTACCATGGTGCACCACTCTCCAGCGATGGGAAGTCGAAGACGGGCCACCGTAATCCCGTTTTACCGTAAAAATCCAAGTGTCGAAAAAACGAAGGGTAAAAAACTTACGAGAGCCGATTGAGATTCGGGTTGTCCTTTTTGGGCATTAATCTATCCGTTGAGGGCTGAAAGCTGTCAAATCCGTAGAAATCATCGAGGTCTTTGTTTTGGCAGGTCATGGCTCCCGTAACTCTAAACGAGCCAGAAGTTATGACCGTCCGAAAAATCGATATCTGCAGGGCGCAACATCCACGGTGCAAGGTGCAACATCCGTCTGAAATGGCGAAATAGTGCCGTATGACTTTTAGAAATGCGTGTTTGGATTTGAAATGGAATAGTACCATGGTGCACCACTCTCTAGTGATGGGAAGTCGAAAACGGGCCACGGTAATCCCGTTTTACCGTAAAAATCCATGTGTCGAAAAAACGAAGGGTAAAAAACTTACGAGACCCGATTGAGATTCGGGTTGTCCTTTTTGGGCATTAATCTATCCGTTGACGGCTGAAAGCTGTCAAAGCCGTAGAACTCATCAAGGCCTTCGTTTTGACAGGTTATGGCTCCCGTAACTCTAAACGAGCCAGAAGTTATGGCCGTCCGAATAATCGATATCTACAGGGTGCAACATCCACGGTGCAAGGTACAACAACCGTTCGAAATCGCGAAACAGTGCCGTACGGCCTTTTAGAAATGCGTGCATGGATTTGAAACGGAACAGTACCATGGTGCACCGCTCTCCAGTAATGGGAAGTCGAAGACGGGCCACCGTAATCCCGTTTTACCGTAAAAATCCAAGTGCCGAAAAAACAAAGGATAAAAAACTTACGAGAACCGATTGAGATTCGGGTTGTCCTTTTTGGGCATTAATCTATCCGCTGACGGCTGAAAGCTGTGAAAGCCGTAGAATTCATCGAGGTCTTCGTTTCTGCAGGTTATGGCTCCCGTAACTATAAACGAGCCAGAAGTTATGACCGTCCGAATAATCGATATCTACAGTGTGCAACATCCACGGTGCATGGTGCAACATCCGTTCGAAATGGTGAAACAGTGCCGTACGGCCTTTTAGAAATGCATGCATGGATTTGAAACGGAACAGTACCATGGTGCACCACTCTTCAGCGATGGGAAGTCGAAGACGGGCCACCGTAATCCCGTTTTACCGTAAAAATCAAAGTGTCGAAAAAACGAAGGGTAAAAAAAACTTACGAGACCCGATTGAGATTCGGGTTGTCCTTTTTGGGCATTAATCTATCCGTTGACGGCTGAAAGATGTCAAAGCCGTAGAACTCACCGAGGCATTCGTTTTAACAGGTTATGGCTCCCGTAACTCTAAACGAGCCAGAAGTTATGGCCGTCCGAATAATCGATATCTACAGGGTGCAACATCCACGGTGCAAGGTGCAACATCCGTCCGAAATGGAGAAACAGTGCCGTACGAATTTTAGAAATGCGTGCATGGATTTGAAATGGAACAGTACCATGGTGCATCACTTTTCATTGATGGGAAGTCGAAGACGGGCCACGGTAATCCCTTTTTACCGTAAAAATCCACGTGTCGAAAAAACGAAGGGTAAAAAACTTACGAGACCCGATTGAGATTCGGGTTGTCCTTTTTGGGCATTAATCTATCCGTTGATGGCTGAAAGCTGTCAAAGCCGTAGAACTTATCGAGGTCTTTGTTTTGACAGGTTATGGCTCCCGTAACTCTAAACGAGCCAGAAGTTATGGCCGTCCAAATAATCGATATCTACAGGGTGCAACATCCGCGGTGCAAAGTGCAACATCCGTCCGAAATGGCGAAACAGTGCCGTACGACCTTTAGAAATGCGTGCATGGATTTGAAACTGAACAGTACCATGGTGCACCACTCTTCAGCGATGGGAAGTCGAAGACAGGGCACCGTAATCCCGTTTTACCGTAAAAATGCACGTGTCGAAAAAACGAAGGGTAAAAAACTTACGAGACCCGATTGAGATTCGGGTTGTCCTTTTTGGGCATTAATCTATCCGTTGAAGGCTGAAAGCTGTCAAAGCTGTAGAACTCATCGAGGCCTTCGTTTTGACAGGTTATGGCTCCCGTAACACTAAACGAGCCAGAAGTTATGGTCGTCCGAATAATCGATATCTACAGGGTGCAACATCCACTGTGCAAGGAGCAACATCCGTCGGAAATGGCGAAACAGTGCTGTACGACTTTTAGAAATGCGTGCATGGATTTGAAACGGAACAGTACCATGGTGAACCACTCTCCAGCGATGGGAAGTCGAAGACGGGCCACGGTATTCTCGTTTTACCATAAAAATCCACGTGTCGAAAAAACGAAGGGTAAAAAACTTACGAGACCCGATTGAGATTCGGGTTGTCCTTTTTGGGTATTAATCTATCCGTTGACGGCTAAAAGCTGTCAAAGTCGTAGAACTCATCGAGGCCTTCGTTTTGAGAGGTTATGGCTCCCGTAACTCTAAACCCAGCCAGAAGTTATGGCCGTCCGAATAATCGATACCTACAGGGTGCAACATCCACGGTGCAAGGTGCAACATCCGTTCGAAATGGCGAAACATTGCCGTACGGCCTTTTAGAAATGCGTGCATGGATTTGAAACGGAACAGTACCATGGTGCACCACTCTCCAGCGATGGGAAGTCGAAGACGGGCCACCGTAATCCCGTTTTACCGTAAAAATCCAAGTGTCGAAAAAACGAAGGGTAAAAAACTTACGAGAGCCGATTGAGATTCGGGTTGTCCTTTTTGGGCATTAATCTATCCGTTGAGGGCTGAAAGCTGTCAAATCCGTAGAAATCATCGAGGTCTTTGTTTTGGCAGGTCATGGCTCCCGTAACTCTAAACGAGCCAGAAGTTATGACCGTCCGAAAAATCGATATCTGCAGGGCGCAACATCCACGGTGCAAGGTGCAACATCCGTCTGAAATGGCGAAATAGTGCCGTATGACTTTTAGAAATGCGTGTTTGGATTTGAAATGGAATAGTACCATGGTGCACCACTCTCTAGTGATGGGAAGTCGAAAACGGGCCACGGTAATCCCGTTTTACCGTAAAAATCCATGTGTCGAAAAAACGAAGGGTAAAAAACTTACGAGACCCGATTGAGATTCGGGTTGTCCTTTTTGGGCATTAATCTATCCGTTGACGGCTGAAAGCTGTCAAAGCCGTAGAACTCATCAAGGCCTTCGTTTTGACAGGTTATGGCTCCCGTAACTCTAAACGAGCCAGAAGTTATGGCCGTCCGAATAATCGATATCTACAGGGTGCAACATCCACGGTGCAAGGTACAACAACCGTTCGAAATCGCGAAACAGTGCCGTACGGCCTTTTAGAAATGCGTGCATGGATTTGAAACGGAACAGTACCATGGTGCACCGCTCTCCAGTAATGGGAAGTCGAAGACGGGCCACCGTAATCCCGTTTTACCGTAAAAATCCAAGTGCCGAAAAAACAAAGGATAAAAAACTTACGAGAACCGATTGAGATTCGGGTTGTCCTTTTTGGGCATTAATCTATCCGCTGACGGCTGAAAGCTGTGAAAGCCGTAGAATTCATCGAGGTCTTCGTTTCTGCAGGTTATGGCTCCCGTAACTATAAACGAGCCAGAAGTTATGACCGTCCGAATAATCGATATCTACAGTGTGCAACATCCACGGTGCATGGTGCAACATCCGTTCGAAATGGTGAAACAGTGCCGTACGGCCTTTTAGAAATGCATGCATGGATTTGAAACGGAACAGTACCATGGTGCACCACTCTTCAGCGATGGGAAGTCGAAGACGGGCCACCGTAATCCCGTTTTACCGTAAAAATCAAAGTGTCGAAAAAACGAAGGGTAAAAAAAACTTACGAGACCCGATTGAGATTCGGGTTGTCCTTTTTGGGCATTAATCTATCCGTTGACGGCTGAAAGATGTCAAAGCCGTAGAACTCACCGAGGCATTCGTTTTAACAGGTTATGGCTCCCGTAACTCTAAACGAGCCAGAAGTTATGGCCGTCCGTATAATCGATATCTACAGGGTGCAACATCCACGGTGCAAGGTGCAACATCCGTCCGAAATGGAGAAACAGTGCCGTACGATTTTCAGAAATGCGTGCATGGATTTGAAACGGAACAGTACCGTGGTGCATCACTCTTCAGCGATGGGAAGTCGAAGACGGGCCACGGTAATCCCTTTTTACCGTAAAAATCCACGTGTCGAAAAAACAAAGGGTAAAAAACTTACGAGACCCGATTAAGATTCGGGTTGTCCTTTTTGGGCATTAATCTATCCGTTGACGGCTGAAAGCTGTCAAAGCCGTAGAACTCATCGAGGCCTTCGTTCTGACAGGTTATGGCTCCCGTAACTCTAAACGAGCCAGAAGTTATGGCCGTCCGAATAATCGATATCTACAGGGTGCAACATCCACGGTGCAAGGTGCGACATCCGTTCGAAATGGCGAAACAGTGCCGTACGGCCTTTTAGAAATGCGTGCATGGATTTGAAACGGAACAGTACCATGGTGCACCACTCTCCAGCGATGGGAAGTCGAAGACGGGCCACCGTAATCCCGTTTTACTGTAAAAATCCAAGTGCCGAAAAAACGAAGGGTAAAAAACTTACGAGAGCCGATTGAGATTCGGGTTGTCCTTTTTGGGCATTAATCTATCCGTTGACTACTGAAAGATATGAAAGCCGTAGAACTCATCGAGGTCTTCGTTTTGGCAGGTTATGGCTCCCGTAACTCTAAACGAGCCAGAAGTTATGACCGTCCGAATAATCGATATCTACAGGGTGCAACATCCACGGTGCATGGTGCAACATCCGTCTGAAATGGCGAAACAGTGTCGTAGGACTTTTAGAAATGCGTGCATGGATTTGAAACGGAACAGTACCATGGTGCACCACTCTCCAGCGATGGGAAGTCGAAGACGGGCCATCGTAATCCCGTTTTACCGTAAAAATCCACGTGTCGAAAAAACGAAGGGTAAAAAACTTACGAGACCCGATTGAGATTCGGGTTGTCCTTTTCTGGCATTAATCTATCCGTTGACGGCTGAAAGCTGTCAAAGCCGTAGAACTCATCGAGGCCTTCGTTTTGACAGGTTATGGCTCCCGTAATTCTAAACGAGCCAGAAGTTATGGCCGTCCGAATAATTGATATCTACAGGGTGCAACATCCACGGTGCAAGGTGCAACATCCGTCCAAAATGGAGAAACAGTGCCTACGACTTTTAGAAATGCGTGCATGGATTTGAAACGGAACAGTACCATGGTGCATCACTCTTTAGCGATGGGAAGTCGAAGACGGGCCACGGTAATCCCTTTTTACAGTAAAAATCCACGTGTCGAAAAAACGAAGGGTAACAAACTTACGAGACCCGATTGAGATTCGGATAGTCTTTTTTGGGTATTAAACAATCCATTGATAGCTGAAAGATGTCAGAGCCGTAGAACTCACTGAGGCCATCGTTTTGACTGGTTATGGCTCCCGTAACTCTAAACGAGCCAGAAGTTATGGCCGTCCGAATAATCGATATCTACAGGGTGCAACATCCACGGTGCAACGTGCAACATCCGTCCGAAATGGCGAAACAGTGCCGTACGACCTTTAGAAATGCGTGCATGGATTTGAAATGGAACAGTACCATGGTGCACCACTCTTCAGCGATGTGAAGTCGAAGACGGGGCACCGTAATCCCGTTTTACCGTAAAAATCCACGTGCCGAAAAAACGAAGGGTAAAAAACTTACGAGACCCGATTGAGATTCGAGTTGTCCTTTTTGGCCATTAATCTATCCATTGACGGCTGAAAGCTGTCAAAGCCGTAGAACTAATCGAGGCCTTCGTTTTGACAGGTTATGGCTCCCGTAACTCTAAACGAGCCAGAAGTTATGGCCGTCCGAATAATCGATATCTACAGGGTGCAACATCCACGGTGCAAGGTGCAACATCCGTCCGAAATGGCGAAACAGTGCCGTACGACCTTTAGAAATGCGTGCATGGATTTGAAACGGAACAGTACCATGGTGCACCACTCTTCAGCGATGGGAAGTCGAAGACGGGGCACCGTAATCCCGTTTTACCGTAAAAATCCACGTGTTGAAAAAACGAAGGGTAAAAAACTTACGAGACCCGATTGAGATTCGGGTTGTCCTTTTTGGGCATTAATCTATCAGTTGACGGCTGAAAGCTGTCAAAGCCGTAGAACTCATCGAGGCCTTCGTTTTGACAGGTTATGGCTACCGTAACTCTAAACGAGCCAGAAGTTATGGCCGTCCGAATAATCGATATCTACAGGGTGCAACATCCACGGTGCAAGGTGCAACATCCGTTCGAAATGGCGAAACAGTGCCGTACGGCCTTTTAGAAACGCATGCATGGATTTGAAACGGAACAGTACCATGGTGCGCCACTCTCCCAGCGACGGGAAGTCGAAGACGGGCCACCGTAATCCCGTTTTACCGTAAAAATCCAAGTGTCGAAAAAACGAAGGGTAAAAAATTGCGAGAGCCGATTGAGATTCGGGTAGTCGTTTTTGGGCATTAATCTATCCGTTGACGGCTGAAAGCTGTCAAAGCCGTAGAACTCATCGAGGTCTTCATTTTGGCAGGTTATGGTTCCCGTAACTCTAAACGAGCCAGAAGTTATGACCGCCCGAATAATCGATATCTACAGGGTGCAACATCCACGGTGCAAGGTGCAACATCCGTCTGAAATGGCGAAACAGTGCCGTAAGACTTTTAGAAATGCATGCATGGATTTGAAATGGAACAGTACCATGGTGCACCACTCTCGAGCGATGGGAAGTCGAAGACGGGCCACGGTAATCCCCTTTTACCGTAAAAATCCACGTGTCGAAAAAACGAAGGGTAAAAAACTTAGAAGACCCGATTGAGATTCGGGTTGTCCTTTTTGGGCATTAATCTATTCGTTGATGGCTGAAAGCTGTCAAAGCCGTAGAACTTATCGAGGGCTTCGGTTTGACAGGTTATGGCTCCTGTAACTCTAAACGAGCCAGAAGTTATGGCCGTCCGAATAATCGATAACTACAGGGTGCAACATCCATGGTGCAAGGTGCAACATCCGTCCGAAATGGCGAAACAGTGCAGTACGACCTTTAGAACTGCGTGCATGGATTTGAAACGGAACAATACCATGGTGCACCACTCTTCAGCGATGGGAAGTCGAAGACGGGGCACCGTAATCCCGTTTTACCGTAAAATCCACGTGTCGAAAAAACGAAGGGTAAAAAACATACGAGACCCGATTGAGATTCGGGTTGTCCTTTTTGGGCATTAATCTATCCGTTGACGGCTGAAAGCTGTCAAAGCCGTAGAACTCATCGAGGCCTTCGTTTTGACAGGTTATGGCTCCCGTAACTCTAAACGAACCAGAAGTTATGGCCGTCCGAATAATCGATATCTACAGGGTGCAACATCCACGGTGCAAGGTGCAACAATCGTTCGAAATGGCGAAACAGTGCCGTACGGCCTTTTAGAAATGCGTGCATGGATTTGAAACTGTACAGTACCATTGTGCACCACTCTCCAGCGATGGGAAGTCGAAGACGGGCCACCGTAATCTCGTTTTACCGTAAAAATCCAAGTGCCGAAAAAACGAAGGGTAAAAAACTTACGAGAGCCGATTGAGATTCGGGGTGTCCTTTTTGGGCATTAATCTATCCGTTGACGGCTGAAAGCTGTGAAAGCCGTAGAACTCATCGAGGTCTTCGTTTTGGCAGGTTATGGCTCCCGTAACTCTAAACGAGCCAGAAGTTATGACCGTCCGAATAATCGATATCTACAGGGTGCAACATCCACGGTGCAAGGTGCAACATCCGTCCGAAATGGCGAAACAGTGCCGTACGGCCTTTTAGAAATGCATGCATGGATTTGAAACGGAAGGGTACCATGGTGCACCACTCTCCAGCGTTGGGAAATCGGAGACGGGCCACCGTAATCCTGTTTTACAGTAAAAATCAAAGTGTCGAAAAAACGAAGGGTAAAAAACTTACGAGACCCGATTGAGATTCGGGTTGTCCTTTTTGGGCATTAGTCTATCCGTTGACGGCTGAAAGCTGTCAAAGGCGTAGAACTCATCGAGGCCTTCGTTTTGCAGGTTATGGCTCCCGTAACTCTAAACGAGCCAGAAGTTATGGCTGTCCGAATAATCGATATCTACAGGGTGCAACATCCACGGTGCAAGGTGCAACATCCGTACGAAATGGCGAAACAGTGCCGTACGGCCTTTTAGAAATGCGTGCATGGATTTGAAACGGAACAGTACCATGGTGCACCGCTCTCCAGCAATGGGAAGTCGAAGATGGGCCACCGTAATCCCGTTTTACCGTAAAAATCCACGTGTCGAAAAAACAAAGGGTAAAAAACTTACGAGACCCGATTGAGATTCGGGTTGTCCTTTTTGGGCATTAATCTATCCGTTGACGGCTGAAAGCTGTCAAAGCCGTAGAACTCATCGAGGCCTTCGTTTTGACTGGTTATGGCTCCCGTAACTCTAAACGAGCCAGAAGTTATGGCCGTCCGAATAATCGATATCTACAGGGTGCAACATCCACGGTGCAAGGTGCAACATCCGTCCGAAATGGAGAAACAGTGCCTACGACTTTTAGAAATGCGTGCATGGATTTGAAATGGAACAGTACCATGGTGCACCACTCTTTAGCGATGGGAAGTCGAAGATGGGCCACGGTAATCCCTTTTTACTGTAAAAATCCACGTGTCGAAAAAACGAAGGGTAAAAAACTTACGAGACCCGATTGAGATTCGGATAGTCTTTTTTGGGCATTAAACAATCCATTGACAGCTGAAAGATTTCAGAACCGTAGAACTCACTGAGGCCTTCGTTTTGACTGGTTATGGCTCCCGTAACTCTAAACGAGCCAGAAGTTATGGTCGTCCGAATAATCGATATCTACAGGGTGCAACATCCACGGTGCAAGGTGCAACATCCGTCCGAAATGGCGAAACAGTGCCGTACGACCTTTAGAAATGCGTGCATGGATTTGAAACGGAACTGTACCATGGTGCACCACTCTTCAGCGATGTGAAGTCGAAGACGAGGCACCGTAATCCCGTTTTACCGTAAAAATCCACGTGCCGAAAAAACGAAGGGTAAAAAACTTACGAGACCCGATTGAGATTCGAGTTGTTCTTTTTGGGTATTAATCTATCCATTGACGGCTGAAAGCTGTCAAAGCCGTAGAACTCATCGAGGCCTTCGTTTTGACAGGTTATGTCTCCGGTAATTCTAAACGAGCCAGAAGTTATGGTCGCTCGAATAATCGATGTCTACAGGGTGCAACATCCACGGTGCGAGGTGCAACATCCGTCCGAAATGGCGAAACAGTGTTGTACGACTTTTAGAAATGCGTGCATGGATTTGAAACGGAACAGTACCATGGTGCACCACTCTCCAGCGATGGGAAGTCGAAGACGGGCCACGGTAATCTCGTTTTACCGTAAAAATCCACGTGTCGAAAAAACGAAGGGTAAAAAACTTACGAGACCCGATTGAGATTCGGGTTGTCCTTTTTGGGCATTAATCTATCCGTTGACGGCTGAAAGCAGTCAAAGCCGTAGAACTCATCGAGGCCTTCGTTTTGACAGGTTATGGCTCCCGTAACTCTAAACGAGCCAGAAGTTATGGCCGTCCGAATAATCGATATCTACAGGGTGCAACATCCATGGTGCAAGGTGCAACATCCGTTCGAAATGGCGAAACAGTGCCATACGGCCTTTTAGAAACGCATGCATGGATTTGAAACGGAACAGTACCATGGTGTACCACTCTCCAGCGATGGGAAGTCGAAGACGGGACACCGTAATCCCGTTTTTCGGTAAAAATCCAAGTGTCGTAAAAACGAAGGGTAGAAAATTACGAGAGCCGATTGAGATTCGGGTTGTCCTTTTTGGGCATTAATCTATCCGTTGACGGCTGAAAGCTGTCAAAGCAGTAGAACTCATCGAGGTCTTCGTTTTGGCAGGTTATGGCTCCCGTAACCCTAAACGAGCCAGAAGTTATGACCGTCCGAATAATCGATATCTACAGGGAGCAACATCCACGGTGCAAGGTGCAACATCCGTCTGAAATGGCGAAACAGTGCCGTATGACTTTTAGAAATGCGTGCATGGATTTGAAACGGAACAGTACCATGGTGCACCACTCTCTAGCGATGGAAAGTCGAAGACGGGCCACGGTAATCCCGTTTTACCGTAAAAATCCACGTGTCGAAAAAACGAAGGGTAAAAAACTTACGAGACCCGATTGAGATTCGGGTTGTCCTTTTTGGGCATTAATCTATCCGTTGACGGCTGAAAGCTATCAAAGCCGTAGAACTCATCGAGGCCTTCGTTTTGACAGGTTATGGCTCCCGTAACTCTAAACGAGCCAGAAGTTATGGCCATCCGAATAATCGATATCTACAGGGTGCAACATCCACGGTGCAAGGTGCAACATCCGTTCGAAATGGCGAAACAGTGTCGTACGGCCTTTTAGAAATGCATGCATGGATTTGAAAAGGAACAGTACCATGGTGCGCCACTCTCCAGCGATGGGAAGTCGAAGACGGGCCACCGTAATCCCGTTTTACCGTAAAAATCCAAGTGTCGAAAAAACGAAGGGTAAAAAACATAAGAGAGCCGATTGAGATTCGGGTTGTCCTTTTTGGGCATTAATCTATCCGTTGACGGCTGAAAACTGTCAAAGCCATAAACTCATCGAGGTCTTCGTTTTGACAGGTTATGTCTCCCGTAACTCTAAACGAGCCAGAAGTTATGACCGTCCGAATAATTGATATCTACAGGGTGCAACATCCACGGTGCTAGGTGAAACATCCGTCTTAAATGGCGAAACAGTGCCGTATGACTTTTAGAAATGCGTGCATGGAATTGAAACGGAACAGTACAATGGTGCCTGACTCTCCAGCGATGGAAAGTCGAAGACGGGCCACGGTAATCCCGTTTTACCGTAAAAATCCACGTGTCGAAAAAACGAAGGTAAAAAACTTACGAGACCCGATTGAGATTCGGGTTGCCCTTTTTGGGCATTAATCTATCCGTTGACGGCTCAAAGCTGTCAAAGATGTAGAACCCATCGAGGCCTTCGTTTTGACAGGTTATTGCTCCCGTAACTCTAAACGAGCCAGAAGTTATGGCCGTCCGAATAATCGATATCTACAGGGTGCAACATCCACGGTGCAAGGTGCAACATCCGTCCGAAATGGAGAAACAATGCCGTACGACTTTTAGAAATGCGTGCATGGATTTGAAACGGAATAGTACCATGGTGCATCACTCTTCAACGATGGGAAGTCGAAGACGGGCCACGGTAATCCCTTTTTACCGTAAAAATCCACGTGTTGAAAAAAGAAAGGGTAAAAAACTTACGAGACCCGATTGAGATTTCGATAGTCTTTTTTGGGCATTAAACAATCCATTGACAGCTGAAAGATGTCAGAGCCGTAGAACTCACTGAGGCCTTCGTTTTGACTGGTTATGGCTCCCGTAACTCTAAACGAGCCAGAAGTTATGGTCGTTCGAATAATCGATATCTACAGGGTGCAACATCCACGGTGCAAGGTGCAACATCCGTCCGAAATAGCGAAATAGTGCCGTACGACCTTTAGAAATGAGTGCATGGATTTGAAACGGAACAGTACCATGGTCCACCACTCTTCAGCGATGTGAAGTCGAAGACGGGGCACCGTAATCCCGTTTTACCGTAAAAATCCACGGGCCGAAAAAACGAAGGGTAAAAAACTTACGAGACCCGATTGAGATTCGAGTTGTCCTTTTTGGGCATTAATCTACCCGTTGACGGCTGAAAGCTTTCAAAGCCGTAGAACTCATCGAGGCCTTTGTTTTGACAGGTTATGGCTCGCGTAACTCTAAACGAGCCAGAAGTTATGGCCGTCCGAATAATCGATATCTACAGGGTGCAACATCCACGGTGCAAGGTGCAACATCCGTTCGAAATGGCGAAACAGTGCCGTACGGCCTTTTAAAAATGCATGCATGGATTTGAAACGGAACAGTACCATGGTGCACCACTCTCCAGCGATGGGAAGTCGAAGACGGGCCACCGCAATCCCGTTTTACCGTAAAAATCCAAGTGTCGAAAAAACGAAGGGCAAAAAACTTACGAGAGCCGATTGAGATTCGGGTTGTCCTTTTTGGGCATTAATCTATCTGTTGACGGCTGAAAGTTGTCAAATCCGTAGAACTCATCGAGGTCTTCATTTTGGCAGGTTATGGCTCCCGTAACTCTAAACGAGGCAGAAGTTATGACCGTCCGAATAATCGATATCTACAGGGTGCAACATCCACGGTGCAAGGTGCAACATCCGTCTAAAATGGCGAAACAGTGCCGTATGACTTTTAGAAATGCGTGCATGGATTTGAAACGGAACAGTACCATGGTGCACCACTCTCCAGCAACGGAAAGTCGAAGACGGGCCACGGTAATCCCGTTTTACTGTAAAAATCCACGTGTCGAAAAAACGAAGGGTAAAAAACTTACGAGACCCGATTGAGATTCGGGTTGTCCTTTTTGGGCATTAATCTATCCGTTGACGGCTGAAAGCTATCAAAGCCGTAGAACTCATCGAGGCCTTCGTTTTGACAGGTTATGGCTCCCGTAACTCTAAACAAGCCATAAATTATGGCCGTTCGAATAATCGATATCTACAGGGTGCAACATCCACGGTGCAAGGAGCAACATCCGTCCGAAATGGAGAAACAGTGCCGTATGACTTTTAAAAATGCGTGCATGGATTTGAAATGGAAAAGTACCATGGTGCGTCACTCTTCAGCGATGGGAAGTCGAAGACGGGCCACGGTAATCCCTTTTTACCGTAAAAATCCACGTGTCGAAAAAACGAAGGGTAAAAAACATACGAGACCCGATTGAGATTCGGATTGTCCTTTTTGGGCATTAATCTATTCGTTGACGGCTGAAAGCCGTCAAAGCCGTAGAACTTATCGAGGCCTTCGTTTTGACTGGTTATGGCTCCCGTAACTCTAAACGAGCCAGAAGTTATGGCCGTCCGAATAATCGATATCTACAGGGTGCAACATCCACGGTGCAAGGTGCAACATCCGTCCGAAATGGCGAAACAGTGCCGTACGACCTTTAGAAATGCGTGCATGGATTTGAAATGGAACAGTACCATGGTGCACCACTCTTCGGCGATGAGAAGTCGAAGACGGGGCACCGTAATCCCGTTTTACCGTAAAAATCCACGTGTCGAAAAAACGAAGGGTAAAAAACTTACGAGACCCAATTGAGATTCGAGTTGTCCTTTTTGGCCATTAATCTATCCGTTGACGGCTGAAAGCTGTCAAAGCGGTAGAACTCATCGAGGCCTTCGTTTTGACAGGTTATGGCTCACGTAACTCTAACGAGCCAGAAGTTATGGCCGTCCGAATAATCGATATCTACAGGGTGCAACATCCACGGTGCAAGGTGCAACGTCCGTCCGAAATGGCGAAACAGTGCTGTACTACTTTTAGAAATGCGTGCATGGATTTGAAATGGAACAGTACCATGGTGCACCACTCTCGAGCGATGGGAAGTCGAAGATGGGCCACGGTAATCCCCTTTTACCGTAAAAATCCACGTGTCGAAAAAACGAAGGGTAAAAAACTTACGAGACCCGATTGAGATTCGGGTTGTCCTTTTTGGGCAATAATCTATCCGTTGACGGCTGAAAGCTTTCAAAGCCGTATAAATCATCGAGGCCTTCGTTTTGACAAGTTATGGCTCCCGTAACTCTAAACGAGCCAGAAGTTATGGCCGTCCGAATAATCGATATCTACAGGGTGCAACATCCACGGTGCAAGGTGCAACATCCATTCGAAATGGCGAAACAGTGCCATACGGCCTTTTAGAAATGCATGCATGGATTTGAAACGGAACAGTACCATGGTGCACCACTCTCCAGCGATGGGAAGTCGAAGACGGGCCACCGTAATCCCGTTTTACCGTAAAAATCCAAGTGTCGAAAAAACGAAGGGTAAAAAACTTACGAGAGCCGATTGAGATTCGGGTTGTCCTTTTTGGGCATTAATCTATCTGTTGACGGCTGAAAGTTGTCAAATCCGTAGAACTCATCGAGGTCTTCGTTTTGGCAGGTTATGGCTCCCGTAACCCTAAACGAGGCAGAAGTTATGACCGTCCGAATAATCGATATCTACAGGGTGCAACATCCACGGTGCAAGGTGCAACATCCGTCTAAAATGGCGAAACAGTGCCGTATGACTTTTGGAAATGCGTGCATGGATTTGAAACGGAACAGTACCATGGTGCACCACTCTCCAGCAACGGAAAGTCGAAGACGGGCCACGGTAATCCCGTTTTACTGTAAAAATCCACGTGTCGAAAAAACGAAGGGTAAAAAACTTACGAGACCCGATTGAGATTCGGGTTGTCCTTTTTGGGCATTAATCTATCCGTTGACGGCTGAAAGCTATCAAAGCCGTAGAACTCATCGAGTCATTCGTTTTGACAGGTTATGGCTCCCGTAACTCTAAACAAGCCATAAGTTATGGCCGTTCGAATAATCGATATCTACAGGGTGCAACATCCACGGTGCAAGGAGCAACATCCGTCCGAAATGGAGAAACTGTGCCGTATGACTTTTAAAAATGCGTGCATGGATTTGAAATGGAAAAGTACCATGGTGCGTCACTCTTCAGCGATGGGAAGTCGAAGACGGGCCACGGTAATCCCTTTTTACCGTAAAAATCCACGTGTCGAAAAAACGAAGGGTAAAAAACATACGAGACCCGATTGAGATTCGGATTGTCCTTTTTGGGCATTAATCTATTCGTTGACGGCTGAAAGCTGTCAAAGCCGTAGAACTTATCGAGGCCTTCGTTTTGACTGGATATGGCTCCCGTAACTCTAAACGAGCCAGAAGTTATGGCCGTCCGAATAATCGATATCTACAGGGTGCAACATCCACGGTGCAAGGTGCAACATCCGTCCGAAATGGCGAAACAGTGCCGTACGACCTTTAGAAATGCGTGCATGGATTTGAAATGGAACAGTACCATGGTGCACCACTCTTCAGCGATGAGAAGTCGAAGACGGGGCAACGTAATCCCGTTTTACCGTAAAAATCCACGTGTCGAAAAAACGAAGGGTAAAAAACTTACGAGACCCAATTGAGATTCGAGTTGTCCTTTTTGGCCATTAATCTATCCGTTGACGGCTGAAAGCTGTCAAAGCTGTAGAACTCATCGAGGCCTTCGTTTTGACAGGTTATGGCTCACGTAACTCTAACGAGCCAGAAGTTATGGCCGTCCGAATAATCGATATCTACAGGGTGCAACATCCACGGTGCAAGGTGCAACGTCCGTCCGAAATGGCGAAACAGTGCTGTACTACATTTAGAAATGCGTGCATGGATTTGAAATGGAACAGTACCATGGTGCACCACTCTCGAGCGATGGGAAGTCGAAGACGGGCCACGGTAATCCCCTTTTACCGTAAAAATCCACGTGTCGAAAAAACGAAGGGTAAAAAACTTACGAGACCCGATTGAGATTCGGGTTGTCCTTTTTGGGCAATAATCTATCCGTTGATGGCTGAAAGCAGTCAAAGCCGTATAAATCATCGAGGCCTTCGTTTTGACAGGTTATGGCTCCCGTAACTCTAAACGAGCCAGAAGTTATGGCCGTCCGAATAATCGATATCTACAGGGTGCAACATCCACGGTGCAAGGTGCAACATCCATTCGAAATGGCAAAACAGTGTCGTACGGCCTTTTAGAAATGCATGCATGGATTTGAAACGGAACAGTACCATGGTGCACCACTCTCCAGCGATGGGAAGTCGAAGACGGGCCACCGTAATCCCGTTTTACCGTAAAAATCCAAGTGTCGAAAAAACGAAGGGTAAAAAACTTACGAGAGCCGATTGAGATTCGGGTTGTCCTTTTTGGGCATTAATCTATCTGTTGACGGCTGAATGTTGTCAAAGCCATAGAACTCATCGAGGTCTTCGTTTTGGCAGGTTATGGCTCCCGTAACTCTAAACGAGGCAGAAGTTATGACCGTCCGAATAATCGATATCTACAGGGTGCAACATCCACGGTGCAAGGTGCAACATCCGTCTAAAATGGCGAAACAGTGCCGTATGACTTTTAGAAATGCGTGCATGGGTTTGAAACGGAACAGTACCATGGTGCACCACTCTCCAGCAACGGAAAGTCGAAGACGGGCCACGGTAATCCCGTTTTACTGTAAAAATCCACGTGTCGAAAAAACGAAGGGTAAAAAACTTACGAGACCCGATTGAGATTCGGGTTGTCCTTTTTGGGCATTAATCTATCCGTTGACGGTTGAAAGCTATCAAAGCCGTAGAACTCATCGAGGCCTTCGTTTTGACAGGTTATGGCTCCCGTAACTCTAAACAAGCCATAAGTTATGGCCGTTCGAATAATCGATATCTACGGGGTGCAACATCCACGGTGCAAGGAGCAACATCCGTCCGAAATGGAGAAACAGTGCCGTATGACTTTTAAAAATGCGTGCATGGATTTGAAATGGAAAAGTACCATGGTGCGTCACTCTTCAGCGATGGGAAGTCGAAGACGGGCCACGGTAATCCCTTTTTACCGTAAAAATCCACGTGTCGAAAAATCGAAGGGTAAAAAACATACGAGACCCGATTGAGATTCGGATTGTCCTTTTTGGGCATTAATCTATTCGTTGACGGCTGAAAGCTGTCAAAGCCGTAGAACTTATCGAGGCCTTCGTTTTGACTGGTTATGGCTCCCGTAACTCTAAACGAGCCAGAAGTTATGGCCGTCCGAATAATCGATATCTACAGGGTGCAACATCCACGGTGCAAGGTGCAACATCCGTCCGAAATGGCAAAACAGTGCCGTACGACCTTTAGAAATGCGTGCATGGATTTGAAATGGAACAGTACCATGGTGCACCACTCTTCAGCGATGAGAAGTCGAAGACGGGGCACCGTAATCCCGTTTTACCGTAAAAATCCACGTGTCGAAAAAACGAAGGGTAAAAAACTTACGAGACCCAATTGAGATTCGAGTTGTCCTTTTTGGCCATTAATCTATCCGTTGACGGCTGAAAGTTGTCAAAACTGTAGAACTCATCGAGGCCTTCGTTTTGACAGGTTATGGCTCACGTAACTCTAACGAGCCAGAAGTTATGGCCGTCCGAATAATCGATATCTACAGGGTGCAACATCCACGGTGCAAGGTGCAACGTCCGTCCGAAATGGCGAAACAGTGCTGTACTACTTTTAGAAATGCGTGCATGGATTTTAAATGGAACAGTACCATGGTGCACCAATCTCGAGCGATGGGAAGTCGAAGACGGGCCACGGTAATCCCCTTTTACCGTAAAAATCCACGTGTCGAAAAAACGAAGGGTAAAAAACTTACGAGACCCGATTGAGATTCGGGTTGTCCTTTTTGGGCAATTATCTATCCGTTGACGGCTGAAAGCAGTCAAAGCCGTATAAATCATCGAGGCCTTCGTTTTGACAGGTTATGGCTCCCGTAACTCTAAACTAGCCAGAAGTTATGGCCGTCCGAATAATCGATATCTACAGGGTGCAACATCCACGGTGCAAGGTGCAACATCCATTCGAAATGGCAAAACAGTGTCGTACGGCCTTTTAGAAATGCATGCATGGATTTGAAACGGAACAGTACCATGGTGCACCACTCTCCAGCGATGGGAAGTCGAAGACGGGCCACCGTAATTCCGTTTTACCGTAAAAATCCAAGTGTCGAAAAAACGAAGGGTAAAAAACTTACGAGACCCGATTGAGATTCGGGTTGTCCTTTTTGGGCATTAATCGATCCGTTGACGGCTGAAAGCTGTCAAAGCCGTAGAACTCATCGAGGCCTTCGTTTTGTAGGTTATGGCTCCCGTAACTCTAAACGAGCCAGAAGTTATGGCCGTCCGAATAATCGATATCTACAGGGTGCAACATACACGGTGCATGGTGCAAAATCCGTCCGAAATGGAGAAACAGTGCCGTACGACTTTTAGAAATGCGTGCATGGATTTGAAACGGAACAGTACCATGGTGCATCACTCTTCAGCGATGGAAAGTCGAAGACGGGCCACGGTAATCCCTTTTTACCGTAAAAATCCACGTGTCAAAAAAACGAAGGGTAAAAAACTTACGAGACCCGATTGAGATTCAGATAGTCTTTTTTGGGCATTAAACAATCCATTGACGGCTGAAAGATATCAGAGCCGTAGAACTCACGGAGGCCTTTGTTTTGACTAGTTATGGCTCCCGTAACTCTAAACGAGCCAGAAGTTATGGCCGTCCGAATAATCGATATCTACAGGGTGCAACATCCGTCCGAAACGGCGAAACAGTGCCGTACGACCTTTAGAAATGCGTGCATGGATTTGAAACGGAACAGTACCATGGTGCACCACTCTTCAGCGATGTGAAGTCGAAGACGGGGCACCGTAATCCCGTTTTACTGTAAAAACCCACGTGCCGAAAAAACGAAGGGTAAAAAACTTACGAGACCCAATTGAGATTCGAGTTGTCCTTTTTGGCATTAATCTATCCGTTGACGGCTGAAAGCTGTCAAAGCCGTAGAACACATCGAGGCCTTCGTTTTGACAGGTTATGGCTCCCGTAACTCTAAACGAGCCAGAAGTTATGGTCGTCCGAATAATTGATATCTACAGGGTGCAACATCCACGGTGCAAGGTGCAACATCTGTTCGAAATGGCGAAACAGTGCCGTACGGCCTTTTAGAAATGCGTGCATGGATTTGAAACGGAACAGTACCATGGTGCACCACTCTCCAGCGATGGGAAGTCGAAGACGGGCCACCGTAATCCCGTTTTACCGTAAAAATCCACGTGTCGAAAAAACGAAGGGTAAAAAACTTACGAGACCCGATGGAGATTCGAGTTGTCCTTTTTGGCCATTAATCTATCCGTTGACGGCTGAAAGCAGCCAAAGCCGTAGAACTCATCGAGGCCTTCGTTTTGACAGGTTATGGCTCCCGTAACTCTAAACGAGCCAGAAGTTATGGCCGTCCGAATAATCGATATCTACAGGGTGCAACATCCACGGTGCAAGGTGCAACATCTGTCCGAAATGGAGAAACAGTGCCTACGACTTTTAGAAATGCGTGCATGGATTTAAAACGGAACAGTACCATGGTGCATCACTCTTTAGCGATGGGAAGCCGAAGACGGGCCACCGTAATCCCTTTTTACTGTAAAAATCCACGTGTCGAAAAAACGAAGGGTAAAAAACTTACGAGACCCGATTGAGATTCGGATAGTCTTTTTTAGGCATTAAACAATCCATTCACAGCTGAAAGATGTCAGAGCCGTAGAACTCACTGAGGCCTTCGTTTTAACTGGTTATGGCTCCCGTAACTCTAAACGAGCCAGAAGTTATGGCCGTCCGAATAATCGATATATACAGGGTGCAACATCCACGGTGCAAGGTGCAACATCCGTCCGAAATGGCGAAACAGTGCCGTACGACCTTTAGAAATGCGTGCATGGATTTGAAACGGAACAGTCCCATAGTGCACCACTCTTCAGCGATGTGAAGTCGAAGACGGGGCACCGTAATCCCGTTTTACTGTAAAAACCCACGTGCCGAAAAAACGAAGGGTAAAAAACTTACGAGACCCGATTGAGATTCGAGTTGTCCTTTTTGGTATTAATCTATCCGTTGACGGCTGAAAGCTGTCAAAGCCGTAGAACTCATCGAGGCCTTCGTTTTGACAGGTTATGGCTCCCGTAACTCTATACGAGGCAGAAGTTATGGTCGTCCGAATAATTGATATCTACAGGGTGCAACATCCACGGTGCAAGGTGCAACATCTGTTCGAAATGGCGAAACAGTGCCGTACGGCCTTTTAGAAATGCGTGCATGGATTTGAAACGGAACAGTACCATGGTGCACCACTCTCCAGCGATGGGAAGTCGAAGACGGGCCACCGTAATCCCGTTTTACCGTAAAAATCCACGTGTCGAAAAAACGAAGGGTAAAAAACTTACGAGACCCGATGGAGATTCGAGTTGTCCTTTTTGGCCATTAATCTATCCGTTGACGGCTGAAAGCTGCCAAAGCCGTAGAACTCATCGAGGCCTTCGTTTTGACAGGTTATGGCTCCCGTAACTCTAAACGAGCCAGAAGTTATGGCCGTCCGAATAATCGATATCTACAGGGTGCAACATCCACGGCGCAAGGTGCAACATCTGTCCGAAATGGAGAAACAGTGCCTACGACTTTTAGAAATGCATGCATGGATTTAAAACGGAACAGTACCATGGTGCATCACTCTTTAGCGATGGGAAGCCGAAGACGGGCCACCGTAATCCCTTTTTACTGTAAAAATCCACGTGTCGAAAAAACGAAGGGTAAAAAACTTACGAGACCCGATTGAGATTCGGATAGTCTTTTTTAGGCATTAAACAATCCATTCACAGCTGAAAGATGTCAGAGCCGTAGAACTCACTGAGGCCTTCGTTTTGACTGGTTATGGCTCCCGTAACTCTAAACGAGCCAGAAGTTATGGCCATCCGAATAATCGATATATACAGGGTGCAACATCCACGGTGCAAGGTGCAACATCCGTCCGAAATGGCGAAACAGTGTCGTACGACCTTTAGAAATGCGTGCATGGATTTGAAACGGAACAGTCCCATAGTGCACCACTCTTCAGCGATGTGAAGTCGAAGACGGGGCACCGTAATCCCGTTTTACTCTAAAAATCCACGTGTCGAAAAAACGAAGGGTAAAAAATTTACGAGACCCGATTGAGATTCGAGTTGTCCTTTTTGGCCATTAATCTATCCGTTGACGGCTGAAAGCTGTCAAAGCCGTACAACTCATCGAGGCCTGCGTTTTGACAGCTTATGGCTCTTGTAACTCTAAACGAGCCAGAAGTTATGGTCGTCCGAATAATCGATATCTACAGGGTGCAACATCCACGGTGCAAGGTGCAACATCCGTCCGAAATGGCGAAACAGTGCTGTACTACTTTTAGAAATGCGTGCATGGATTTGAAACCGAACAGTACCATGGTGCACCACTCTCCAGCAACGGGAAGTCGAAGACGGGCCACGGTAATCCCGTTTTACCGTAAAAATACACGTGTCGAAAAAACGAAGGGTAAAAAACTTACGAGACCCGATTGAGATTCGGGTTGTCCTTATTGGGCATTAACTATCCGTTGACGGCTGAAAGCTGTCAAAGCCGTAGAACTCATCGAGGCCTTCGTTTTGACAGGTTATGGCTCCCGTAACTCTAAACGAGCCAGAAGTTATGGCCGTCCGAATAATCGATATATACAGGGTGCAACATCCACGGTGCAAGGTGCAACATCCGTTCGAAATGGCGAAACGGTGTCGTACGGCCTTTTAGGAATGCATGCATGGATTTGAAACGGAACAGTACCATGGTGCACCAGTCTTCAGCGATGGGAAGTCGAAGACGGGCCACCGTAATCCCGTTTTACCGTAAAAATCCAAGTGTCGAAAAAACAAAGGGTAAAAAACTTACGAGACCCGATTGAGTTTCGGGTTGTCCTTTTTGGGCATTAATCTATCCGTTGACGGCTGAAAGCAGTCAAAGCCATATAAATCATCGAGGCTTTCGTTTTGACAGGTTATGGCTCCCGTAACTCTAAACGACCTAGAAGTTATGGCCGTCCGAATAATCGATATCTACAGGGTGCAACATCCACGGTGCAAGGTGCAACATCCATTCGAAATGGCGAAACAGTGTCGTACGGCCTTTTAGAAATGCATGCATGGATTTGAAACGGAACAGTACCATGGTGCACCACTCTCCAGCGATGGGAAGTCGAAGACGGGCCACCGTAATCCCGTTTCACCGTAAAAATCCAAGTGTCGAAAAAACGAAGGGTAAAAAACTTACGAGACCCGATTGAGATTCGGGTTGTCCTTTTTGGGCATTAATCTATCCGTTGACGTCTGAAAGCTGTCAAAGCCGTAGAACTCATCGAGGCCTTCGTTTTGCAGGTTATGGCTCCCGTAACTCTAAACAAGCCAGAAGTTATGGCCGTCCGAATAATCGATATCTACAGGGTGCAACATCCACGGTGCAAGGTGCAAAATCCGTCCGAAATGGAGAAACAGTGTCGTACGACTTTTAGAAATGCGTGCATGGATTTGAAACGGAACAGTACCATGGTGCATCACTCTTCAGCGATGGAAAGTCGAAGACGGGCCACGGTAATCCCTTTTTACCGTAAAAATCCACGTGTCAAAAAAACGAAGGGTAAAAAACTTACGAGACCCGATTAAGATTCGGATAGTCTTTTTTGGGCATTAAACAATCCATTGATGGCTGAAAGATATCAGAGCCGTAGAACTCACTGAGGCCTTTGTTTTGACTAGTTATGGCTCCCGTAACTCTAAACGAGCCAGAAGTTATGGCCGTCTGAATAATAGATATCTACAGGGTGCAACATCCACGGTGCAAGGTGCAACATCCGTCCGAAACGGCGAAACAGTGCCGTACGACCTTTAGAAATGCGTGCATGGATTTGAAACGGAACAATACCATGGTGCACCACTCTTCAGCGATGTGAAGTCGAAGACGGGGTACCGTAATCCCGTTTTACTGTAAAAACCCACGTGCCGAAAAAACGAAGGGTAAAAAACTTACGAGACCCGATTGAGATTCGAGTTGTCTTTTTTTGGCATTAATCTATCCGTTGACGGCTGAAAGCTGTCAAAGCCGTAGAACTCATCGAGGCCTTCGTTTTGGCAGGTTATGGCTCCCGTAACTCTAAACGAGCCAGAAGTTATGGCCGTCCGAATAATCGATATCTACAGGGTGCAACATCCACGGTGCAAGGTGCAACATCTGTTCGAAATGGCGAAACAGTGCCGTACGGCCTTTTAGAAATGCGTGCATGGATTTTAAACGGAACAGTACCATGGTGCACCACTCTCCAGCGATGGGAAGTCGAAGACGGGCCACCGTAATCCCGTTTTACCGTAAACATCCACGTGTCGAAAAAACGAAGGGTAAAAAACTTACAAGACCCGATTGAGATTCGAGTTGTCCTTTTTGGCCATTAATCTATCCGTTGACGGCTGAAAGCGGTCAAAGCCGTAGAACTCATCGAGGCCTTCGTTTTGACAGGTTATGGCTCCCGTAACTCTAAACGAGCCAGAAGTTATGGCCGTCTGAATAATCGATATCTACAGGGTGCAACATCCACGGTGCAATGTGCAACATCCGTCCGAAATGGAGAAACAGTGCCTACGACTTTTAGAAATGCGTGCATGGATTTGAAACGGAACAGTACCATGGTGCACCACTCTTTAGCGATGGGAAGTCGAAGACGGGCCACGGTAATCCCTTTTTACTGTAAAAATCCACGTGTCGAAAAAACGAAGGGTAAAAAACTTACGAGACCCGATTGAGATTCGGATAGTCTTTTTTGGGCATTAAACAATCCTTTCACAGCTGAAAGATGTCAGAGCCGTAGAACTCACCTAGGCCTTCGTTTTGACTGGTTATGGCTCCCGTAACTCTAAACGAGCCAGAAGTTATGGTCGTCCGAATAATCGATATCTACAGGGTGCAACATCCACGGTGCAAGGTGCAACATCCGTCCGAAATGGCGAAACAGTGCCGTACGACCTTTAGAAATGGGTGCATGGATTTGAAACGGAACAGTACCATGGTGCACCACTCTTCAGCGATGTGAAGTCGAAGACGGGGTACCGTAATCCCGTTTTACTGTAAAAACCCACGTGCCGAAAAAACGAAGGGTAAAAAACTTACGAGACCCGATTGAGATTCGAGTTGTCTTTTTTTGGCATTAATCTATCCGTTGATGGCTGAAAGCTATCAAAGCCGTAGAACTCATCGAGGCCTTCGTTTTGGCAGGTTATGGCTCCCGTAACTCTAAACGAGCCAGAAGTTATGGCCGTCCGAATAATCGATATCTACAGGGTGCAACATCCACGGTGCAAGGTGCAACATCTGTTCGAAATGGCGAAACAGTGCCGTACGGCCTTTTAGAAATGCGTGCATGGATTTTAAACGGAACAGTACCATGGTGCACCACTCTCCAGCGATGGGAAGTCGAAGACGGGCCACCGTAATCCCGTTTTACCGTAAACATCCACGTGTCGAAAAAACGTAGGGTAAAAAACTTACAAGACCCGATTGAGATTCGAGTTGTCCTTTTTGGCCATTAATCTATCCGTTGACGGCTGAAAGCGGTCAAAGCCGTAGAACTCATCGAGGCCTTCGTTTTGACAGGTTATGGCTCCCGTAACTCTAAACGAGCCAGAAGTTATGGCCGTCTGAATAATCGATATCTACAGGGTGCAACATCCACGGTGCAATGTGCAACATCCGTCCGAAATGGAGAAACAGTGCCTACGACTTTTAGAAATGCGTGCATGGATTTGAAACGGAACAGTACCATGGTGCACCACTCTTTAGCGATGGGAAGTCGAAGACGGGCCACGGTAATCCCTTTTTACTGTAAAAATCCACGTGTCGAAAAAACGAAGGGTAAAAAACTTACGAGACCCGATTGAGATTCGGATAGTCTTTTTTGGGCATTAAACAATCCATTCACAGCTGAAAGATGTCAGAGCCGTAGAACTCACCGAGGCCTTCGTTTTGACTGGTTATGGCTCCCGTAACTCTAAACGAGCCAGAAGTTTTGGTCGTCCGAATAATCGATATCTACAGGGTGCAACATCCACGGTGCAAGGTGCAACATCCGTCCGAAACGGCGAAACAGTGCCGTACGACCTTTAGAAATGGGTGCATGGATTTGAAACGGAACAGTACCATGGTGCACCACTCTTCAGCGATGTGAAGTCGAAGATGGGGTACCGTAATCCCGTTTTACTGTAAAAACCCACGTGCCGAAAAAACGAAGGGTAAAAAACTTACGAGACCCGATTGAGATTCGAGTTGTCTTTTTTTGGCATTAATCTATCCGTTGACGGCTGAAAGCTGTCAAAGCCGTAGAACTCATCGAGGCCTTCGTTTTGACAGGTTATGGCTCCCGTAACTCTAAACGAGCCAGAAGTTATGGCCGTCCGAATAATCGATATCTACAGGGTGCAACATCCACGGTGCAAGGTGCAACATCTGTTCGAAATGGCGAAACAGTGCCGTACGGCCTTTTAGAAATGCGTGCATGGATTTTAAACGGAACAGTACCATGGTGCACCACTCTCCAGCGATGGGAAGTCGAAGACGGGCCACCGTAATCCCGTTTTACCGTAAACATCCACGTGTCGAAAAAACGAAGGGTAAAAAACTTACAAGACCCGATTGAGATTCGAGTTGTCCTTTTTGGCCATTAATCTATCCGTTGACGGCTGAAAGCGGTCAAAGCCGTAGAACTCATCGAGGCCTTCGTTTTGACAGGTTATGGCTCCCGTAACTCTAAACGAGCCAGAAGTTATGGCCGTCTGAATAATCGATATCTACAGGGTGCAACATCCACGGTGCAATGTGCAACATCCGTCCGAAATGGAGAAACAGTGCCTACGACTTTTAGAAATGCGTGCATGGATTTGAAACGGAACAGTACCATGGTGCACCACTCTTTAGCGATGGGAAGTCGAAGACGGGCCACGGTAATCCCTTTTTACTGTAAAAATCCACGTGTCGAAAAAACGAAGGGTAAAAAACTTACGAGACCCGATTGAGATTCGGATAGTCTTTTTTGGGCATTAAACAATCCTTTCACAGCTGAAAGATGTCAGAGCCGTAGAAATCACCTAGGCCTTCGTTTTGACTGGTTATGGCTCCCGTAACTCTAAACGAGCCAGAAGTTATGGTCGTCCGAATAATCGATATCTACAGGGTGCAACATCCACGGTGCAAGGTGCAACATCCGTCCGAAATGGCGAAACAGTGCCGTACGACCTTTAGAAATGGGTGCATGGATTTGAAACGGAACAGTACCATGGTGCACCACTCTTCAGCGATGTGAAGTCGAAGACGGGGTACCGTAATCCCGTTTTACTGTAAAAACCCACGTGCCGAAAAAACGAAGGGTAAAAAACTTACGAGACCCGATTGAGATTCGAGTTGTCTTTTTTTGGCATTAATCTATCCGTTGATGGCTGAAAGCTATCAAAGCCGTAGAACTCATCGAGGCCTTCGTTTTGGCAGGTTATGGCTCCCGTAACTCTAAACGAGCCAGAAGTTATGGCCGTCCGAATAATCGATATCTACAGGGTGCAACATCCACGGTGCAAGGTGCAACATCTGTTCGAAATGGCGAAACAGTGCCGTACGGCCTTTTAGAAATGCGTGCATGGATTTTAAACGGAACAGTACCATGGTGCACCACTCTCCAGCGATGGGAAGTCGAAGACGGGCCACCGTAATCCCGTTTTACCGTAAACATCCACGTGTCGAAAAAACGTAGGGTAAAAAACTTACAAGACCCGATTGAGATTCGAGTTGTCCTTTTTGGCCATTAATCTATCCGTTGACGGCTGAAAGCGGTCAAAGCCGTAGAACTCATCGAGGCCTTCGTTTTGACAGGTTATGGCTCCCGTAACTCTAAACGAGCCAGAAGTTATGGCCGTCTGAATAATCGATATCTACAGGGTGCAACATCCACGGTGCAATGTGCAACATCCGTCCGAAATGGAGAAACAGTGCCTACGACTTTTAGAAATGCGTGCATGGATTTGAAACGGAACAGTACCATGGTGCACCACTCTTTAGCGATGGGAAGTCGAAGACGGGCCACGGTAATCCCTTTTTACTGTAAAAATCCACGTGTCGAAAAAACGAAGGGTAAAAAACTTACGAGACCCGATTGAGATTCGGATAGTCTTTTTTGGGCATTAAACAATCCATTCACAGCTGAAAGATGTCAGAGCCGTAGAACTCACCGAGGCCTTCGTTTTGACTGGTTATGGCTCCCGTAACTCTAAACGAGCCAGAAGTTTTGGTCGTCCGAATAATCGATATCTACAGGGTGCAACATCCACGGTGCAAGGTGCAACATCCGTCCGAAATGGCGAAACAGTGCCGTACGACCTTTAGAAATGGGTGCATGGATTTGAAACGGAACAGTACCATGGTGCACCACTCTTCAGCGATGTGAAGTCGAAGATGGGGTACCGTAATCCCGTTTTACTGTAAAAACCCACGTGCCGAAAAAACGAAGGGTAAAAAACTTACGAGACCCGATTGAGATTCGAGTTGTCTTTTTTTGGCATTAATCTATCCGTTGATGGCTGAAAGCTGTCAAAGCCGTAGAACTCATCGAGGCCTTCGTTTTGACAGGTTATGGCTCCCGTAACTCTAAACGAGCCAGAAGTTATGGCCGTCCGAATAATCGATATCTACAGGGTGCAACATCCACGGTGCAAGGTGCAACATCTGTTCGAAATGGCGAAACAGTGCCGTACGGCCTTTTAGAAATGCGTGCATGGATTTTAAACGGAACAGTACCATGGTGCACCACTCTCCAGCGATGGGAAGTCGAAGACGGGCCACCGTAATCCCGTTTTACCGTAAAAATCCACGTGTCGAAAAAACGAAGGGTAAAAAACTTACAAGACCCGATTGAGATTCGAGTTGTCCTTTTTGGCCATTAATCTATCCGTTGACGGCTGAAAGCGGTCAAAGCCGTAGAACTCATCGAGGCCTTCGTTTTGACAGGTTATGGCTCCCGTAACTCTAAACGAGCCAGAAGTTATGGCCGTCTGAATAATCGATATCTACATGGTGCAACATCCACGGTGCAATGTGCAACATCCATCCGAAATGGAGAAACAGTGCCTACGACTTTTAGAAATGCGTGCATGGATTTGAAACGGAACAGTACCATGGTGCACCACTCTTTAGCGATGGGAAGTCGAAGACGGGCCACGGTAATCCCTTTTTACTGTAAAAATCCACGTGTCGAAAAAACGAAGGGTAAAAAACTTACGAGACCCGATTGAGATTCGGATAGTCTTTTTTGGGCATTAAACAATCCATTCACAGCTGAAAGATGTCAGAGCCGTAGAACTCACCGAGGCCTTCATTTTGACTGGTTATGGCTCCCGTAACTCTAAACGAGCCAGAAGTTATGGTCGTCCGAATAATCGATATCTACAGGGTGCAACATCCACGGTGCAAGGTGCAACATCCGTCCGTAATGGCGAAACAGTGCCGTACGACCTTTAGAAATGCGTGCATGGATTTGAAACGGAACAGTCCCATGGTGCACCACTCTTCAGCGATGTGAAGTCGAAGACGGGGCACCGTAATCCCGTTTTACTCTAAAAATCCACGTGTCGAAAAAACGAAGGGTAAAAAACTTACGAGACCCAATTGAGAATCGAGTTGTCCTTTTTGGCCATTAATCTATCCGTTGACGGCTGAAAGCTGTCAACGCCCTAAAACTCATCGAGGCCTTCGTTTTGACAGGTTATGGCTCCCGTAACTCTAAACGAGCCAGAAGTTATGGTCGTCCGAATAATTGATATCTACAGGGTGCAACATCCACGGTGCAAGGTGCAACATCCGTCCGAAATGGCGAAACAGTGCTGTACTACTTTTAGAAATGCGTGCATGGATTTGAAATGGAACAGTACCATGGTGCACCACTCTCCAGCGATGGGAAGTCGAAGACAGGCCACGGTAATCCCGTTTTACCGTAAAAATCCAAGTGTCGAAAAAACGAAGGGTAAAAAACTTACGAGACCCGATTGAGATTCGGGTTGTCCTTTTTGGGCATTAATCTATCCGTTGACGGCTGAAAGCTGTCAAAGCCGTAGAACTCATCGAGGCCTTCGTTTCGACAGGTTATGGCTCCTGTAACTCTAAACGAGCCAGAAGTTATGGCCGTCCGAATAATCGATATCTACAGGGTGCAACATCCACGGTGCAAGGTGCAACATCCGTTCGAAATGGCGAAACGGTGTCGTACGGCCTTTTAGGAATGCGTGCATGGATTTGAAATGGAACAGTACCATGGTGCACCACTCTCCAGCGATGGGAAGTCAAAGACGGGCCACCGTAATCCCGTTTTACCGTAAAAATCCAAGTGTCGAAAAAACGAAGCGTAAAAAACTTACGAGACCCGATTGAGATTCGGGTTGTCCTTTTTGGGCATTAACCTATCCGTTGACGGCTGAAAGCTGTCGAAGCCATAGCACTCATCGAGGCCTTCGTTTTGCAGGTTATGGCTCCCGTAACTCTAAACCAGCCAGAAGTTATGGCCGTCCGAATAATCGATATCTACAGGGTGCAACATCCACGGTGCAAGGTGAAACATCCGTCCGAAATGGAGAAACAGTGCCGTACGACTTTTAGAAATGCGTGCATGGATTTGAAACGGAACAGTACCATGGTGCATCACTCTTCAGCGTTGGAAAGTCGAAGACGGGCCACGGTAATCCCTTTTTACCGTAAAAATCCACGTGTCAAAAAAACGAAGGGTAAAAAACTTACGAGACCCGATTGAGATTCGGATAGTCTTTTTTGGGCATTAAACAATCCATTGACGGCTGAAAGATGTCAGAACCGTATAACTCACTGAGGACTTTGTTTTGACTAGCTATGGCTCCCGTAACTCTAAACGAGCCAGAAGTTATGGCCGTCCGGATAATCGATATCTACAGGGTGCAACATCCACGGTGCAAGGTGCAACATCCGTCCGAAATGGTGAAACAGTGCCGTACGACCTTTAGAAATGCGTGCATGGATTTGAAACGGAACAGTACCATGGTGCACCACTCTTCAGCGATGTGAAGTCGAAGACGGGGCACCGTAATCCCGTTTTACTGTAAAAATCCACGTGCCGAAAAAACGAAGGGTAAAAAACTTACGAGACCCGATTGAGATTCGAGTTGTCCTTTTTTGGCATTAATCTATCCGTTGATGGCTGAAAGCTGTCAAAACCGTAGAACCCATCGAGGCCTTCGTTTTGACAGGTTATGGCTCCCATAACTCTAAACGAGCCAGAAGTTATGGCCGTCCGAATAGTCGATATCTACAGGGTGCAACATCCACGGTGCAAGGTGCAACATCCGTTCGAAATGGCGAAACAGTGCCGTACGGCGTTTTTGCGTGCATGGATTTGAAACGGAACAGTACCATGGTGCACCACTCTCCAGCGATGGGAAGTCGAAGACGGGCCACCGTAATCCCGTTTTACCATAAAAATCCACGTGTCGAAAAAACGAAGGGTAAAAAACTTACGAGGCCCGATTGAGATTCGGGTTGTCCTTTTTGGGCATTAATCTATCCGTTGATGGCTGAAAGCTGTCAAAGCCGTAGAACTCATCGAGGCCTTCGTTTTGACAGGTTATGGCTCCCGTAACTCTAAACGAGCCAGAAGTTATGGCCGTCCGAATAATCGATATCTACAGGGTGCAACATCCACGGTGCAAGGTGCAACATCCGTCCAAAATGGAGAAACAGTGCCTACGACTTTTAGAAATGCGTGCATGGAGTTGAAATGGAACAGTACCATGGTGCATCACTCTTTAGCGATGGGAAGTCGAAGACGGGCCATGGTAATCCCTTTTTACTGTAAAAATCCACGTGTCGAAAAAACAAAGGGTAAAAAACTTACGAGACCCGATTGAGATTCGGATAGTCTTTTTTTGGCATTAAACAATCCATTGACAGCTGAAAGATGTCAGAGCCGTAGAACTCACTGAGGCCTTCGTTTTGACTGGTTACGGCTCCCGTAACTCTAAACGAGCCAGAAGATATGGCCGTCCGAATAATCGATATCTACAGGGTGCAACATCCACGGTGCAAGGTGCAACATCCGTCCGAAATGGCGAAACAGTGCCGTACGACCTTTAGAAATGCGTGCATGGATTTGAAACGGAATAGTACCATGCTGCACCACTCTTCAGCGATGTGAAGTCGAAGACGAGGCACCGTAATCCCGTTTTACCGTAAAAATCCACGTGCCGAAAAAACGAAGGGTAAAAAACTTACGAGACCCGATTGAGATTCGAGTTGTCCTTTTTGGGCAGTAATCTATCCGTTGACGGCTGAAAGCCATCAAAGCCGTAGAACTCATCGAGGCCTTTGTTTTGACAGGTTATGGCTCCCGTAACTCTAAACGAGCCAGAAGTTATGGTCGTTCGAATAATCGATATCTACAGGGTGCAACATCCACGGTGCAAGGTGCAACATCCGTCCGAAATGGCGAAACAGTGCTGTACGACTTTTAGAAATGCGTGCATGGATTTGAAACGGAACAACACCATGGTGCACCACTCTCCAGCGATGGGAAGTCGAAGACGGGCCACGGTAATCCCGTTTTACCGTAAAAATCCACGTGTCGAAAAAACGAAGGGTAAAAAACTTACGAGACCCGATTGAGATTCGGGTTGTCCTTTTTTGGCATTAATCTATCAGTTGATGGCTGAAAGCGGTCAAAGCCGTAGAACTCATCGAGGCCTTCGTTGTGACAGGTTATGGCTCCCGTAACTCTAAACGAGCCAGAAGTTATGGCCGTCCGAATAATCGATATCTACAGGGTGCAACATCCACGGTGCAAGGTGAAACATCCGTTCGAAATGGCAAAACAGTGCCGTACGGCGTTTTAGAAATGCGTGCATGGATTCGAAACGGAACAGTACCATGGTGCACCACTCTCCAGCGATGGGAAGTCGAAGACGGGCCACCCTAATCCCGTTTTACCGTAAAAATCCATGTGTCGAAAAAACGAAGGGTAAAAAATTACGAGAGCCGATTGAGATTCGGGTTGTCCTTTTTGGGCATTAATCTATCCGTTGACGGCTGAAAGCTGTCAAAGCCGTAGAGCTCATCGAGGTCTTCGTTTTGGCAGGTTATGGTTCCCGTAACTCTAAACAAGCCAGAAGTTATGACCGTCCGAATAATCAATATCTACAGGGTGCAACATCCACGGTGCCAGGTGCAACATCCGTCTGAAATGGCGAAACAGTGCCGTATGACTTTTAGAAATGTGTGCATGGATTTGAAACGGACCAGTACCATGGTGCACAACTCTCCAGCGATGGAAAGTCGAAGACGGGCCATGGTAATCCCGTTTTACCGTAAAAATCCACGTGTCGAAAAAACGAAGGGTAAAAAGCTTACGAGACCCGATTGAGATTCGGGTTGTCCTGTTTGGGCATTCATCTATCCGTTGACGGCTGAAAGCTGTCTAAGCCGTAGAAATCATCGAGGCCTTCGTTTTGACAGGTTATGGCTCCCGTAACTCTAAACGAGCCAGAAGTTATGGCCATCCGAATAATCGATATCTACAGGGTGCAACATCCACGGTGCAAGGTGTAACATCCGTTCGAAATGGAGAAACAGTGCCGTACGGCCTTTTAGAAACGCATGCATGGATTTGAAACGGAACATTACCATGGTGCACCACTGTCCAGCGATGGGAAGTCGAAGACGGGCCACCGTAATCCCGTTTTACCTTAAAAATCCATGTGTCGAAAAAACGAAGGGTAAAATATTATGAGAGCCGATTGAGATTCGGGTTGTCCTTTTTGGGCATTAATCTATTCGTTGATGGCTAAAAGCTGTCAAAGCCGTAGAGCTCATCGAGGTCTTCGTTTTGGCAGGTTATGGTTCCCATAACTCTAAACGAGCCAGAAGCTATGACCGTCCGAATAATCGATATCTACAGGGTGCAACATCCACGGTGCAAGGTGCAACATCCGTCTGAAATGGCGAAACAGTGCCGTATGACTTTTAGAAATGTGTGCATGGATTTGAAACGGAACAGTACCATGGTGCACAACTCTCCAGCGATGGAAAGTCGAAGTCGGGCCACGGTAATCCCGTTTTACCGTAAAAATCCATGTGTCGAAAAAACGAAGGGTAAAAAACTTACGAGACCCGATTGAGATTCAGGTTGTCCTTTTTGGGAATTATTCTATCCGTTGACGACTGAAAGCTGTCTAAGCCGTAGAAATCATCGAGGCCTTCGTTTTGACAGGTTATGGCTCCCGTAACTCTAAACGAGCCAGAAGTTATGGCAATCCGAATAATCGATATCTACAGGGTGCAACATCCACGGTGCAAGGTGCAACATCCGTTCGAAATGGCGAAACAGTGTCGTACGGCCTTTTAGAAATGCATACATGGATTTGAAATGGAACAGTACCATGGTGCACCACTCTCCAGCGATGGAAAGTCGAAGACGGGCCACCATAATCCCGTTTTACCATAAAAATCCAAGTGTCGAAAAAAACGAAGGGTAAAAAACTTACGAGAGCCGATTGAGATTCGGGTTGTCCTTTTTGGGCATTAATCTATCCGTTGACGACTGAAAGCTGTCAAAGCCGTATAACTCATCGAGGTCTTCATTTTGGCAGGTTATGGCTCCCGTAACTCTAAACGATCCAGAAGTTATGACCGTCCGAATAATCGATATCTACAGGGTGCAACATCCACGGTGCAAGGTGCAACATCCGTATGAAATGGAGAAACAGTGCCGTATGACTTTTAGAAATGCGTGCATGGATTTGAAACGGAACAGTACCATGGTGCACCACTCTCCAGCGATGGAAAGTCGAAGACGGGCCACGGTAATCCCGTTTTACCGTAAAAAACCACGTGTCGAAAAACGAAGGGTAAAAAACTTACGAGACCCGATTGAGATTCGGGTTGTCCTTTTTGGGCATTAATCTATCCGTTGATGGCTGAAAGCTGTCAAAGCCGTAGAACTCATCGAGGCCTTCGTTTTGACAGGTTGTGGCTTCCGTAAATTTAAACGAGCCAGAAGTTATGGCCGTCAGAATAACCGATATCTACAGGGTGCAACATCCACGGTGCATGGTGCAACATCCGTCCGAAATGGAGAAACAGTGCCGTACGACATTTAGAAATGCGTGCATGGATTTGAAACGGAACAGTACCATGGTGCACCACTCTTCAGCGATGGGAAGTCGAAGACGGGGCACCGTAATCCCGTTTTACCGTAAAAATCCACGTGTCGAAAAAACGAAGGGTAAAAAACTTACGAGACCCGATTGAGATTCGAGTTGTCCTTTTTGGCCATTAATCTATCTGTTGACGGCTGAAAGCTGTCAAAGCCGTAGAACTCATCGAGGCCTTCGTTTTGACAGGTTATGGCTTCCGTAACTCTAAACGAGCCAGAAGTTATGGTCGTCCGAATAATCGATATCTACAGGGTGCAACATCAACGGTGCAAGGTGCAACATCCGTCCGAAATGGCGAAACAGTGTTGTACTACTTTTAGAAATGCGTGCATGGATTTGAAATGGAACAGTACCATGGTGCACCACTCTCCAGCGATGGGAAGTCGAAGACGGGCCACGGTAATCCTGTTTTACCGTAAAAATCCACGTGTCGAAAAAACGAAGGTTAAAAAACTTACGAGACCCGATTGAGATTCGGGTTGTCCTTTTTCGGCATTAATCTATCCGTTGACGGCTGAAAGCTGTCAAAGCCGTAGAAGTCATCGAGGCCATCGTTTTGACAGGTTATGGCTCCCGTAACTCTAAACGAGCCAGAAGTTATGGCCGTCCGAATAATCGATATCTACAGGGTGCAACATCCACGGTGCATGGTGCAACATCCGTTCGAAATGGCGAAACAGTGCCGTACGGCCTTTTAGAAATGCATGCACGGATTTGAAACGGAACAGTACCATGGTGCACCACTCTCCAGCGATGGGAAGTCGAAGATGGGCCACCGTAATCCCGTTTTACCGTAAAAATCCAAGTGTCGAAAAAACGAAGGGTAAAAAACTTACGAGAGCCGATTGAGATTCGGGTTGTCCTTTTTGGGCATTAATCCATCCGTTGACAGCTGAAAGCTGTCAAAGCCGTAGAACTCATCGAGGCCTTCGTTTTACAGGTTATGGCTCCCGTAACTCTAAACGAGCCAGAAGTTATGGTCGTCCGAATAGTCAATATCTACAGGGTGCAACATCCACGGTGCAAGGTGCAACATCCGTCCGAAATGGAGAAACAGTGCTGTACGACTTTTAGAAATGCGTGCATGGATTTGAAACGGAACAGTACCATGGTGCATCACTCTTCAGCGATGGAAAGTCGAAGACGGGCCACGGTAATCCCTTTTTACCGTAAAAATCCACGTGTCAAAAAAACGTAGGGTAAAAAACTTAGGAGACCCGATTGAGATTCGGATAGTCTTTTTTGGGCATTAAACAATCCATTGACGGCTGAAAGATGTCAGAGCCGTAGAACTCACTGAGGCCTTTGTTTTGACTGGTTATGGCTCCCGTAACTCTAAACGAGCCAGAAGTTATGGCCGTCCGAATAATCGATATCTACAGGCTGCCACATCCACGGTGCAAGGTGCAACATCCGTCCGAAATGGCGAAACAGTGTCATACGATCTTTAGAAATGCGTGCATGGATTTGAAACGGAACAGTACCATGGTGCACCACTCTTCAGCGATGTGACGACCGCCCATGACTCCCGCATCAAAACAAGAAAATAATGCGCTGAAAGGCGTGCCAGGCAGCCATGGGTGACCGTCAAGGGTAGAATAAACATTGCGGAATCTATCGCATAACTCACAGCGCATGGATAAAATACAATAGAGAAATATATGTATAGTGAAGCTTCATAACAGAATATCATCAAATAAGCATCTTAGAAGTTTGATACAATCATCAGAACAGTCAATACATCAAAACCTCACTACAAAGCACTCAAAGTATATACAGCGGAACACCCAGTACATAATTTGAAATAGTATGCAAAAGCCTCCGGCTCGTCTTCGTCATCATCAGCGTAGATCTCCAAGAACAGCACCTGTCACCTGCTACCTAGTCTGCCCATCCCAACATGGATGAATAGCCCAAGGTAATAAGAGGAGACATAAAACCTTGAGTCAGACAAAGTCTTAGTGAGCAGTAAATCAACTATCAAACATACCAAAAGAGCATAAGTGATAAAAGGAATAGGAACCAAAGCATCCCACTTCGCCTCTTTCTACAGTGATAACCCCCAGACACACACTAAGGAGAAGCAAGCATAACATGGCAGACAATTAAAGTAAAGCAATAATCATTCGAGTCAAGGTCGATGTTTTCCAAATACAAACCCCCAAGGCTTAAACCAAGATCAGATAAGCACCCGGAAAACACCGCTCTTGAGACCGAATGATGATACAACCAAACGTCCAAACATCCATGACTCTGGCTATCACTGTTATCATTGCCTTGATTTCACCGTTAGTTGAATGACCACCTGTCAAGGGCTAATGGTAACCCCGGTTCTAGACATAACTCCGCACGTCGTCGCAGCCCGTGCCTAGGAATTTTCGCAACTACCCAGAGTACTAGCACGTCGTCGCAGCCCGTGCTTGGAACGTCGTCGCAGCCCGTTCCAACGTACTCTTGCTTTGAGCATGCTAGAACCTTCAACAACGATGAGATCTCAACCTCCTAGTCATCCTCCTCGACGACTATTTCCATACTAGAGCATGCGCCTCTCAAGCTAACCATTATCAACCAACTCGCATCGCATCATCGAGTTAACAACATGCTTGGGATGATCCCGTCTGGATTAAACTAAGGCTATCTCACATCATGCTTCGCTTTATCGCATCGTAGCAAAGTCTCATCTCAACATCATGGCTTGCCTCATCGCATCATGGCAAAGTCCCATCTCAACATCATCTAATTCATACATATGAGCTTCAACATCCGCTTCATATGCCACAAGCAGCTTTCCTTATTCAAGAGCCTTTCCACTTAGCTTTTGAATCACCATCGACCAACTTGTCCCAAATCAACTACTAGCTAATTTGAAACAATCAAATCAAACATTAATCCAAGCAATCAATCATTCAAACAAGATCTAAATAAACAATTACAATGATAATGGCAATGGCTATTTCGTAAATAAATGAGCATAGATCTAACATACATGAATCATGGATTTTTAGCATAGATCTAACAAATATAAATCATGGGTTTTGTCTCTACAAATTGATAAATGAACTTGCATAAGTAAACATCTTCATAAGTAATGGATCTATACTTGGATCTAAGGAAAAATGCATAAAATCACTATCTACAACACTCCAACAATCCACCAAACCAATATACTCCTTTGGGTCTGCGTGAGAGATAACCACCACTCACCGAATCACCCAAACACTTCAAAAACTAATCACTTCAGATCTGGACAGCAAGGATTCAAGCTTGATTCGTCGAAATCTCGCTTGAAACAATGGAATCTAGCTTCGTTGGATGAAGATCTTCAACTTTGGCTCTTGGATCTTCGATCTTGATCTTCGATCTTGGATGGATGTTGGAACTAGATTAGAGTGGAGAAAAGAAGATGAAGAAATGTTGTAGTCGAGCTCTCAAAATGGCAGCACTTCGTCGCTTCAAAAACCGGTGCCAAAAAGTGAGCCAAACCCCTCTATTTATAGGTTGGAAAACTCCTGAGTCGGCCCCTTGTAAGTCGGTCACGACTTATCCCATGAGTCGTCCACGACTCATCTAACTCTGCGACCTATCATCACAAAAGCCTCCGAGTCAACTGCCTAACTACTTAGCCTATGCTACGACCTAACCCCATTACGACCTAGCAACCTATGCCTCAACGACTCAAGACTCATCAGGTACCCGACCTAACACTCAAGCCTTCGTACGACTTAACCCAGACATGACCCAAGACACACACGACACAAGTCCAAGCCTTATCTTGCCTACGACTCATCACCGAGCCGACCCAACTTCATAAGACTCATGCATGCCGCTCTAAATCCTAAGTCGGCTATTCCCTTGAGTCGGCCGAACCTTGAGTCGGCTACTAACTTAAGTCGCTCCATCTCTTATCTCGGTTGGATACTTTGACTCGGAAACTTCTTAAGTCGTCACCCTATGAGTCAGTCGCTATCTCAACTCGGTCTAACACTAAGTCGGCAACACCACTGACTCGTTAACACGCTAATTCGGCAACATCCTAGGTCAGCTGAGCCTATGAGTCGTTAACGACTTAAAACCCTAGCTAAGCCGCTCACCAATAGCTCGTACACGACCTAATCAATGCACGAGTTAACCCCTAATCCCTTTAATCCTTAACTCGGCCACAACTATAAGTCGCTCACACGAGCTAACCTCCACACGACTTAGGCTAAGGACGACTTAAACAACTCTAACGACCTAGAAATTCTCCGATTTATCGACACGTCAAATATGGGTCGTTACATTCTCTCCCCCTTAGGAATTTCGCCCCCGAAATTCCAAACAAACAAGAGCAATCAAAACTATTTTGCATGCCTACCATCCATAGCAATCAACAAACCATGCATCCAATTACTAGCCTAGCATGCAGAATTCTAAGATTAGAACAAGTTACAAATTCATGAGATGTCACGACACCTTAGGGCCATACCTCGAAGAGTTCAGGATGAGCTGCCTTCATCCTCTCTTCCTCCTCCCACGTACAGTCGTTAACATCATCACTTCATTGTATCTTGAGCAACGTAATCGTCTTCCTCCTAAGTTGTTTCGTGTCGGTTTCAACAACACGAAGCGGCTTACGAGGTCTCGTAACCACTGGATCAACCTCCAAGTCTTCACAGCTATCGGCAGAAACCACCGTATTCGAGTCATGCACATACTTCCGTAGATAAGATACATGAAAGACATTGTGTACACCCGCCATCTTCTCCGGTAACTCCAATCTATAAGCGAGCTTTCCAATTCGCTCGATAATCGGGAATGGTCCAACAAATCTCGGAGTTAACTTTCCTTTTTTCCCGAATCTAATAACATTCTTCAGTGGAGAAATCTTCACAAAAACCATATCACACACGTCGAATTCCAAATCCTTACGACGCTTATCGGCATAACTTTTCTGACGATCTTGGGCTGCCTTCATTCGTTGCCGAATGATCTCTATACAATCCGTAGTCTGTCAAATCATCTCTGGCCCACGTATTAGCTTTTCTCCAGTTTCCAACCTACATGTCGGAGAGTTACACAGTCTTCCATACAATGCCTCATATGGTGCCATACCAATACTCGACTGATAACTGATATTGTATGCGAATTCCACCAAATGAAGATGATCTTCCCACGATCCTCCGAAGTCCAAAACACAAGCTCTGAGAAGTTCTTCCAAAACTCGGTTGACTCTCTCAGTCTGACCATCTGTTTGGGGATGATAAGCTGTACTCAAACACAACTCGGTTCCCAAAACTTCCTGGAAGCTCTTCCAAAATCCACTAGTGAACAATGGGTCTCGATCGCTCACTATACTCTTTGGAATACCATGGAATCGAACTATCCACTTAACATACAACTCAGCCAACTTCGATGCAGTCCTAGTCGATCGAACTGGAATGAATCTTGCACTCTTGGTCAACTGATCTACTATGACCCAAATCCCTTCATTTCCTGCTCTTGTTCTAGGTAGATCATCGATAAAATCCATCGATATCTGTTCCCACTTCCACATAGGAACTTCTAATGGACGAAGCAATCCACTTGGCTTCTTCTGCTCTGCCTTAAGCAACTGGCAATTCATACACTTGGAAATAAAATTTCCAACATCCTTCTTCATAACTTCCCAGTAATAAGTTCTCTTCATATCCCGATACATCTTATTTCCACCTGGATGAATTGTCAACTTCGAGTGATGACTTTCCTTCAGAACTTCATCTCTCAATTCATCTATATCGGGAACAACCAATCGTCCTTGCTTCCGAAGCCAACCCTCTCGATCGACTTCAAATCCCTTATCCTTCTCTAGGTCCAATCCAGATTCCAAATCATGTATAATCTTGACAAGCTTATCGTCTCGCTTTTGACTCTCGCCAGTCCTTTCCACAAGAGTAGGCCTTATTGATAAGTTTGCCAACATCTCAGGTTCCAATTCACATCTGGGTCTGAAATCAAATCCAGCCAAATACTCGAGATTCTTCCATTCCGAAAACATGGCTCCCAATCCGACATGTCTTCGACTTAACGCATCAGCCACTGTGTTACCTTTTCCCGGAGTATAGGCTATACCAAAATCATATAATGCCAAGAACTCTAGCCACCGTTGCTGTCGAAGATTCAAATCCTTTTGAGAGAACAGATACTTCAACGACTTATGATCTGTAAACAACTCGAATCTAACTCCCAATAGATAATGTCTGCACATCTTCAAAGCAAAAACAATTGCCGCTAACTCCAAATCATGAGTCGGGTAATTCCTTTCATGCGGCTTCAGTTGTCGACTTGCATATGCAACAACTTTATTCTTCTGCATTAGTACTGCTCCAAGTCCAGTACCACATGCATCGGTGTAAACCACCATCTCATCATTCCCACTTGGAATAGTCAAAACAGGAGTACTCGTCAGTCGCTCTTTCAGGATTACGAAAGCTTGCTCACACTTATCATCCCATCTGAACACTTGGTTCTTTTTCGTCAATCCTGTTAACGGTGCAGCTATCTTGGAAAAGTCTTTGATAAACCGTCGATAATATCCAGCTAATCCAAGAAAACTTCTCACATCAGATGCATTCTTAGGTCTAACCCAATCCTGGATCGCTGCCACCTTAGCGGGATCAACCGCTATCCCATTTCCATAGATAACATGGCCTAAGAATCTCACTTCACTCTTCCAGAAGTGACACTTCGAAAACTTAGCCTTCAGCTGATGTTTCCGTAAGATTTCCAAAACAATACGCAAGTGCGTCTTGTGCGCTTCCTCAGTTCTGGAATAAATCAGAGTATCATCCACGAACACAAGCACGAACTTATTCAACTGATCTCTGAACACTCTATTCATAAGATCCACAAAATATGCTGGTGCGTTAGTCAACCCAAACGGCATTACCAGCCACTCATAAAAACCAGATGGTGTCCTAAAAGCAGTCTTCGGCACACTATCCTTTGCCACTCTCAACTGGTGAAATCCCGTTGCCAAATCCATCTGAGAAAACACCTTAGCATCGTGAAGCTGATCAAACAAGTCATCTATTCTCGGCAATGGATACTTGTTCTTCTTAGTCACTTTATTCAGCTCACGATAATCCACACACAACCTCAACGATCCATCCGCTTTGGTTGCGAACACAACTGGTGCACCCCATTCAGACACACTACGCCGAATGAATCCTTTCTGCAAAAGGTCATCAACTTGCACCTTCAACTCTTGTTGCTCCCTAGGAGCCATCCGCCTAAGAGGCATCACAACAGGTCTGGCTCCCTTAACTTGATCGATACGGAACTCGATCTCCCTATGCGGCGATAATCCTTTGATTTCGTCAAAGACATCCTCAAATCCATTCACAATAGGCACCGATGACAGTCCATCCCGTGGAACAACCAGCGAATACATGAAGCTCATGAAGACGCCTTCCTCATGCTTACATCGTATCACAACCTTTCGCCCTTCCACATTCCCGACTGTCACCTCCAGCCTCTCACAATCAATCCTTTCCGCATACTTCCTAAGCCAGTCCATACCCAAAATAATTCCGAACCCCACAAAGTTCAGAACAAAACAATCACAAACAAAAGAGCAATCATGACTCGACACAACTAGACCACGGCATATCATACACGAACATGACGAACCCCTAACTGGATTAGTCACAACCAAAGGCCTATCAACAATATCCGGTTCCAAACCTAACCGGCCTACAAGATCATCACAAACAAAAGAATGCGACGCTCCAGTATCAAACAACAATCTAACTGGAACACCCCAAATGGAAAGAGTACCTTGGACCACCACACTCTTCCCTTTCCCTTTAGCAGTAAGAGCTTTTGAAAACGACGGCACAGCTCCCAAAGCATAAGCTTGCACAATCTGCCTGTCCTTCCTCGGTTCTGGACAATCTTTCCTGAAATGCCCTGGCTTGTCACAGTTGTGGCATTTCGCCGGCGCCTATGGAATCCTACAATCCTTGGAGAGATGTCCCTTATGCTGGCAATTATAGCAAGTCATTTCGCCCCTCGGCTTCTTCTGGCCATCCTTACCCTTCTGTTGTTGTTGCTTCCTCTTCTTGTTTCCACCCTTCTGTGGCTTAAACCCTTCCTTGGTTACAGCAACAACAGAACTCTCCCTAGGAAACAAACTCTCATGCCTGAGAGCTTTCTCCACAAGCTTCTCAAACGGATCGTCCAGATGATCCACCAACTGTCTTCCAAGATAAGCATCCAAACCGGTCACAAACTTCTCATTCTTTTGATAGGGAGAATCAATATACGATCTGGCATACTTGGACAAAGCTTCAAACTCAGAAACATACTCAAGAACGTGTCTTCCACCTTGCTTGAGCTCCACAAACTTCTTAAACAAGACAGATTTCTGAGCCGTAGAAATGAACTTAGCTTCAAATCTAACTTGGAATTGCTCCCAAGTAATCTCTTCCTCTGGGGTATCAATGGTGATAGAATTCCACCAATCCGAAGCTCTCCCTTGAAGCTGTCTTGATGCAAGCTTCCTCTTAGTTGCATCCTCGATTCCTAAAACACCAAAGATCCTTCTACAAGCGTCAATCCATCTCTGAACTTCTATGGTTGATTCAGTCCCCAAGAAAACTTTTCCTCCAAGAGAAGTATAGTCTTTACACAACTTAGCAAAATCCACTGGTCTTGGAGCTTGAACTTGAACTCCAAAATCTACTGACTGTCCTGAAGTTGGTATCCTTCTCATGATCGAAGTCATCATAGCTTCGAACATTGCACCATAGTCAGTAGCTCCTCCAACAGCACGGCTTTCCCTAGCAGCTTGTCTCTCACTTCGACTCATCCTTAGTATCTACAAAAAGGAATGATTTAGAAAACCTTGAAAAACAACTGCATAAGGAGTTCAAATCCATCTAAACTACTATATATTATATATAGTAATCATCCATCACAATACAATTACGTCTCTCTTACGTAGTTACGTTAGCGAGCGTTGGCTAAAATCGATTAACCAAGGCTCTGATACCAAATGTGATGACCTCCCATGACTCCCGCACCAAAACAAGGAAATAATGCACTGAAAGGCGTGCCAGGCAGCCATGGGTGACCGTCAAGGGTAGAATAAACATCGCAAAATCTATCGCATAACTCACAGCGCATGGACAAAATACAATAGAGAAATATATGTATAGTGAAGCTTCATAACAGAATATCATCAAATAAGCATTTTAGAAGTTTGATACAATCATCAGAACCGTCAATACATCAAAACCTCACTACAAAGCACTCAAAGTATATACAGCGGAACACCCAGTACATAATATGAAATAGTATGCAAAATCCTCCTGCTCGTCTTCGTCATCATCAGCGTAGATCTCCAAGAACAGCACCTGTCACCTGCTACCTAGTCTGCCCATCCCAACATGGATGAACAGCCCAAGGTAATAAGAGGAGACATAAAACCTTGAGTCAGACAAAGTCTTAGTGAGCAGTAAATCAACTATCAAACATACCAAAAGAGCATAAGGGATAAAAGGAATAGGAACCAAAGCATCCCGCTTCGCCTCTTTCTACAGTGATAACCCCCAGACACACACTAAGGAGAAGCAAGCATAACATGGCAGACAATTAAAGTAAAGCAATAATCATTCGTGTCAAGGTCGATGTTTTCCAAATACAAACCCCCAAGGCCTAAACCAAGATCAGATAAGCACCCAGGAAACGCCGCTCTTGAGACCGAATGATGATACAACCAAACGCCCAAACATCCATGACTCTGGCTATCACTGTTATCATTGCCTTGATTTCACCGTTAGTTGAATGACCACCTGTCAAGGGCTAATGGTAACCCCGGTTCTAGACATAACTCCGCACGTCGTCGCAACCCGTGCCTAGGAATTTTCGCAACTACCCAGAGTACTAGCACGTCGTCGCAGCCCGTGCTTGGAACGTCGTCGCAGCCCGTTCCAACGTACTCTTGCTTTGAGCATGCTAGAACCTTCAACAACGATGAGATCTCAGCCTCCTAGTCATCCTCCTCGACGACTATTTCCATACTAGCTCAAGCGCCTCTCAAGCTAACCATTATCAACCAACTCGCATCGCATCATCGAGTTAACAACATGCTTGGGATGATCCCGTCTGGATTAAACCAAGGCTATCTCACATCATGCTTCGCTTTATCGCATCATAGCAAAGTCTCATCTCAACATCATGGCTTGCCTCATCGCATCATGGCAAAGTCCCATCTCAACATCATCTAATTCATACATATGAGCTTCAACATCCGCTTCATATGCCACAAGCAGCTTTCCTTATTCAGGAGCCTTTCCACTTAGCTTTTGAATCACCATCGACCAACTTGTCCCAAATCAACTACTAGCTAATTTGAAACAATCAAATCAAACATTAATCCAAGCAATCAATCATTCAAACAAGATCTAAATAAACAATTACAATGATAATGGCAATTTCGTAAATAAATGAGCATAGATCTAGCATACATGAATCATGGATTTTTAGCATAGATCTAACAAATATAAATCATGGGTTTTGTCTCTACAACTTGATAAATGAACTTGCATAAGTAAACATCTTCATAAGTAATGGATCTATACTTGGATCTAAGGAAAAAATGCGTAAAATCACTATCTACAACAGTCCAACAATCCACCAAACCAATATACTCCTTTGGGTCCGCGTGAGAGATAACCACCACTCACCGAATCTCCCAAACACTTCAAAAACTAATCACTTCAAATCTGGACAGCAAGGATTCAAGCTTGATTCGTCGAAATCTCGCTTGAAACAATGGAATCTAGCTTCGTTGGATGAAGATCTTCAACTTTGGCTCTTGGATCTTCGATCTTGATCTTCGATCTTGGATGGATGTTGGAACTAGATTAGAGTGGAGAAAAGAAGATGAAGAAATGTTGTAGTCGAGCTCTCAAAATGGCAGCACTTCGTCGCTTCAAAAACCGGTGCCAAAAAGTGAGCCAAACCCCTCTATTTATAGGCTGGAAAACTCCTGAGTCGGCCCCTTGTAAGTCGGTCACGACTTATCCCATGAGTCGTCCACGACTCATCTAACTCTACGACCTATCATCACAAAAGCCTCCGAGTCAACTGGCTAACTACTTAGCCTATGCTACGACCTAACCCCATTACGACCTAGCAACCTATGCCTCAACGACTCACGACTCATCAGGTACCCGACCTAACACTCAAGCCTTCGTACAACTTAACCCAGACATGACCCAAGACACACACGACACAAGCCCAAGCCTTATCTCGCCTACGACTCATCACCGAGCCGACCCAACTGCATAAGACTCATGCATGCCGCTCTAAGTCCTAAGTCGGCTATTCCCTTGAGTCGGCCGAACCTTGAGTCGGCTACTAACTTAAGTCGCTCCATCTCTTATCTCGGCTGGATACTTTAACTCGGAAACTTCTTAAGTCGTCACCCTATGAGTCGGTCGCTATCTCAACTTGGTCTAACACTAAGTCGGCAACACCACTGACTCGTTAACACGCTAATTCGGCAACATCCTAGGTCAGCAGAGCCTATGAGTCGTTAACGACTTAAAACCCCAGCTAAGCCGCTCACCAATAGCTCGTACACGACCTAATCAACACACGAGTTAACCCCTAATCCCTTTAATCCTTAACTCGGCCACAACTATAAGTCGCTCACACGAGTTAACCTCCACACGACTTAGGCTAAGGACGACTTAAACAACTCTAACGACCTAGAAATTCTCCGATTTATCGATAGGTAAATTACGGGTCGTTAAAAGCGATGTGAAGTCGAAGACGGGGCACCGTAATCCCGTTTTACTATAAAAATCCACGTGCCGAAAAAACGAAGGGTAAAAAACTTACGAGACCCGATTGAGATTCGAGTTGTCCTTTTTTGGCATTAGTCTATCCGTTGACGGCTGAAAGCTGTCAAAGCCGTAGAACTCATCGAGGCCTTCGTTTTGACAGGTTATGGCTCCCGTAACTCTAAACGAGCCAGAAGTTATGGTCGTCCGAATAATCGATATCTACAGGGTGCAACATCCACGGTGCAAGGTGCAACATCCGTTCGAAATGGCAAAACAGTGCCGTACGGCCTTTTAGAAATGCGTGCATGGATTTGAAACGGAACAGTACCATGGTGCACCACTCTCCAGCGATGGGAAGTCGAAGACGGGCCACCGTAATCCCGTTTTACCGTAAAAATCCACGTGTCGAAAAAACGAAGGGTAAAAAACTTACGAGACCCGATTGAGATTCGGGTTGTCCTTTTTGGGCATTAATCTATCCGTTGACGGCTGAAAGCGGTCAAAGCCGTAGAACTCATCGAGGCCTTCGTTTTGACAGGTTATGGCTCCCGTAACTCTAAACGAGCCAGAAGTTATGGTCGTCCGAATAATCGATATCTACAGGGTGCAACATCCACGGTGCAAGGTGCAACATCCGTCCTAAATGGAGAAACAGTGCCTACGACTTTTAGAAATGCGTGCATGGATTTGAAACGGAACAGTACCATGGTGCATCACTCTTTAGCGATGGGAAATCGAAGACGGGCCACGGTAATCCTTTTTTACTGTAAAAATCCACGTGTCGAAAAAACGAAGGGCAAAAAACTTACGAGACCCGATTGAGATTCGGATAGTCTTTTTTGGGCATTAAACAATCCATTGATAGCTGAAAGATGTCAAAGCCGAAGAACTCACTGAGGCCTTCGTTTTGACAGGTTATGGCTCCCGTAACTCTAAACGAGACAGAAGTTATGGCCGTCCGAATAATCGATATCTACAGGGTGCAACATCCACGGTGCAAGGTGCAACATCCGTCCGAAATGGCGAAACTGTGCCGTACGACCTTTAGAAATGCGTGCATGGATTTGAAACGGAACAGTACCATGGTGCACCACTCTTCAGCGATGTGAAGTCGAAGACGAGGCACCGTAATCCCGTTTTAGCGTAAAAATCCACGTGCCGAAAAAACGAAGGGTAAAAAACTTACGAGACCCGATTGAGATTCGAGTTGTCCTTTTTGGGCATTAATCTATCCGTTGACGGCTGAAAGCTGTCAAAGCCGTAGAACTCATCGAGGCCTTCGTTTTGAAAGGTTATGGCTCCTGTAACTCTAAACGAGCCAGAAGTTATAGTCGTTCGAATAATCGATATCTACAGGGTGCTTCATCCACGGTGCAAGGTGCAACATCCGTCCGAAATGGCGAAACAGTGTCGTATAACTTTTAGAAATGCGTGCATGGATTTGAAATGGAACAGTACCGTGGTGCACCACTCTCCAGCGATGGGAAGTCGAAGACGGGCCACGGTAATCCCGTTTTACCGTAAAAATCTACGTGTCGAAAAAACGAAGGGTAAAAAGCTAACGAGACCCGATTGAGATTCGGGTTGTCCTTTTTGGTCATTAATCTATCAGTTGACGGCTGAAAGCTGTCAAAGCCGTAGAACTCATCAAGGCCTTCGTTTTGACAGGTTATGGCTCCCGTAACTCTAAACGAGCCAGAAGTTATGGCCGTCCGAATAATCGATATCTACAGGGTGCAACATCCACGGTGCAAGGTGCAACATCCGTTCGAAATGGCGAAACAGTGCCGTACGGCCTTTTAGAAACGCATGCATGGATTTGAAACAGAACAGTACCATGGTGCACCACTCTCCAGCAATGGAAAGTCGAAGACGGGCCACCGTAATCCCGTTTTACCGTAAAAATCCATGTGTCGAAAAAACGAAGGGTAAAAAATTACGAGAGCCGATTGAGATTCGGGTTGTCCTTTTTGGGCATTAATCTATCCGTTGATGACTGAAAGCAGTCAAAGCCGTAGAACTCATCGAGGTCTTTGTTTTGGCAGGTTATGGTTCCCGTAACTCTAAACGAGCCATAAGTTATGACCGTCCGAATAATCGATGTCTACAGGGTGCAACATCCACGGTGCAAGGTGCAACATCCGTCTGAAATGGCGAAACAGTGCCGTATGACTTTTAGAAATGCGTGCATGGATTTGAAACGGAACAGTACCATGGTGCACCACTCTCCAGCGATGGAAAGTCGAAGACGGGCCACGGTAATCCCGTTTTACCGTAAAAATCCACGTGTCGAAAAAACGAACGATAAAAAACTTACGAGACCCGATTGAGATTCGGGTTGTCCTTTTTGGGCATTAATCTATCCGTTGATGACTGAAAGCTGTCTAAGCCGTAGAACTCATCGAGGCCTTCCTTTTGACAGATTATGGCTCCCGTAACTCTAAACGAGCCAGAAGTTATGACCATCCGAATAATCGATATCTATAGGGTGCAACATCCACGGTGCAAGGTGCAACATCCATTCGAAATGGCGAAACAGTGCCGTACGGCCTTTTAGAAATGCATGCATGGATTTGAAACGGAACAGTACCATGGTGCACCACCCTCCAGCGATGGTAAATCGAAGACGGGCCAACGTAATCCCGTTTTACCGTAAAAATCCAAGTGTCGAAAAAATGAAGGGTAAAAAATTACAAGACCCGATTGAGATTCGGGTTGTCCTTTTTGGGCATTAATCTATCCGTTGACGGCTGAAAGCTGTCAAAGACGTAGAACTCATCGAGGCCTTCGTTTTGACAGGTTATGGCTCCCGTAACTCTAAACGAGCCGGAAGTTATGGCCATCCGAATAATCGATATCTACAGGGTGCAACATCCACGGTGCAAGGTGTAACATCCGTCCGAAATGGCGAAACAGTGCTGTACGACTTTTATAAATGCGTGCATGGATTTGAAACGGAACAGTACCATGGTGCACCACTCTCCAGCGATGGGAAGTCGAAGACGGGCCACGGTAATCCCGTTTTACCGTAAAAATCCACGTGTCGAAAAAACGAAGGGTAAAAAACTTACGAGAGCCGATTGAGATTCGGGTTGTCCTTTTTGGGCATTAATCTATCCGTTGATGGCTGAAAGCTGTCAAAGCCGTAAAACTCATCGAGGTCTTCGTTTTGGCAGGTTATGGCTCCCGTAACTCTAAACGAGCCAGAAGTTATGACCGTCCGAATAATCGATATCTACAGGGTGCAACATCCACGGTGCAAGGTGCAACATCCGTCTGAAATGGCGACACAGTGCCGTATGACTTTTAGAAATGTATGCATGGATTTGAAATGGAACAGTACCATGGTGCACCACTCTCCAGCGATGGAAAGTCGAAGACGGGCCACGGTAATCCCGTTTTACCGTAAAAACCACGTGTCGAAAAAATGAAGGGTAAAAAACTTACGAGACCCGATTGAGATTCGGGTTGTCCTTTTTGGGCATTAATCTATCCGTTGATGGCTGAAAGCTATCAAAGCCGTAGAACTCATCGAGGCCTTCGTTTTGACAGGTTATGGCTCCCGTAACTCTAAACGAGCCAGAAGTTATGGCCGTTCGAATAATCGATATCTACAGGGTGCAACGTCCACGGTGCAAGGTGCAACATCCGTCCGAAATGGAGAAACAGTGCCGTACGACTTTTAGAAATGCGTGCATGGATTTGAAACGAAACAGTACCATGGTGCATCACTCTTCAACAATGGGAAGTCGAAGACGGGCCACGGTAATCCCTTTTTACCGTAAAAATCCACGTGTCGAAAAAACAAAGGGTAAAAAACTTACGAGACCCGATTGAGAATCGGATTGTCATTTTTGGGCATTAATCTATTCGTTGACGGCTGAAAGCTGTCAAAGCCGTAGAACGTATCGAGGCCTTCGTTTTGCCAGGTTATGGCTCCTGTAACTCTAAACGAGCCAGAAGTTTTGGCCGTCCGAATAATGGATATCTACAGGGTGCAACATCCACGGTGCAAGGTGCAACATCCGTCCGAAATGGCGAAACAGTGCCGTACGACCTTTAGAAATGCGTGCATGGATTTGAAACGGAACAGTACCATGGTGCACCACTCTTCAGCGATGGGAAGTCGAAGACGGGGCACCGTAATCCCGTTTTACCGTAAAAATCCACGTGTCGAAAAAACGAAGGGTAAAAAACTTACGAGACCCAATCGAGATTCGAGTTGTCCTTTTTCGCCATTAATCTATCTGTTGACGGCTAAAAGCTGTCGAAGATGTAGAACTCATCGAGGCCTTCGTTTTGACAGGTGATGGCTCCCGTAACTCTTAACGAGCCAGAAGTTATGGTCGTCCGAATAATCGATATCTACAGGGTGCAACATCCACGGTGCAAGGTGCAACATCCGTCCGAAATGGCGAAACAGTGCTGTACTACTTTTAGAAATGCGTGCATGGATTTGAAACGGAACAGTACCATGGTGCACCACTCTCCAGCAATGGGAAGTCGAAGACGGGCCACGGTAATCCCGTTTTACCGTAAAAATCCACGTGTCGAAAAAACGAAGGGTAAAAAACTTACGAGACCCGATTGAGATTCGGGTTGTCCTTTTTGGGCATTAATCTATCCGTTGACGGCTGAAAGCTATCAAATCCGTAGAACTCATCGAGGCCTTCGTTTTGACAGGTTATGGCTCCCGTAACTCTAAACGAGCCAGAAGTTATGGTCGTCCGAATCATCGATATCTACAGGGTGCAACATCCACGGTGCAAGGTGCAACATCCGTTCGAAATGGCGAAACAGTGCCGTACAGCCTTTTAGTAACACATGCATGGATTTGAAACGGAACAGTACCATGGTGCACCACTCTCCAGCGATGGGAAGTCGAAGACGGGCCACCGTAATCCCGTTTTACCGTAAAAATCCAAGTGTCGAAAAAACGAAGGGTAAAAAACTTACGAGACCCGATTGAGATTCGGGTTGTCCTTTTTGGGCATTAATCTATCAGTTGACGGCTGAAAGCTGTCAAAGTCGTAGAACCCATCGAGGCCTTCGTTTTGCAGGTTATGGCTCCCGTAACTCTAAACGAGCCAGAAGTTATGGCCGTCCGAATAATCGATATCCACAGGGTGCAACATCCACGGTGCAAGGTGCAACATCCGTCCGAAATGGAGAACAGTGCCGTACGACTTTTAGAAATGCATGCATGGATTTGAAACGGAACAGTACCATGGTGCATCACTCTTCAGCGATACGAAGTCGAAGACGGGCCACGGTAATCCCTTTTTACCGGAAAAATCCACGTGTCGAAAAAACGAAGGGTAAAAAACTTACGAGACCCGATTGAGATTCGGATAGTCTTTTTTGGGCATTAAACAATCCATTGACGGCTGAAAGATGTCAGAGCCGTAGAACTCACTGAGGCCTTTGTTTTGACTGGTTAGTGCTCCCGTAACTCTAAACGAGCCAGAATTTATGGCCGTCCGAATAATCGATATCTACAGGGTGCAACATCCACGGTGCAAGGTGCAACATCCGTCCGAAATGGCGAAACAGTGCCGTACGACCTTTAGAAATGCGTGCATGGATTTGAAACGGAACAGTACCATGGTGCACCACTCTTCAGCGATGTGAAGTCAAAGACGGGGCACCGTAATCCCGTTTTACCGTAAAAATCCACGTGCCGAAAAAACGAAGGGTAAAAAACTTACGAGACCCGATTTAGATTCGAGTTGTCCTTTTTGGGCATTAATCTATTCGTTGACGGCTGAAAGCTGTCAAAGCCGTAGAACTCATCGAGGCCTTCGTTTTGACAGGTTATGGATCCCGTAACTCTAAACGAGCCAGAAATTATGGCCGTCCGAATAATCGATATCTATAGGGTGCAACATCCACGGTGCAAGGTGCAACATCCGTTCGAAATGGCAAAACAGTGCCGCATGGCCTTTTAGAAATGCGTGCATGGATTTAAAATGGAACAGTACCATGGTGCACCACTCTCCAGCGATGGGAAGTCGAAGACGGGCCACCGTAATCCCGTTTTACCGTAAAAATCCACGTGTCGAAAAACGAAGGGTAAAAAACTTACGAGACCCGATTGAGATTCGGGTTGTCCTTTTTGGGCATTAATCTATCCGTTGATGGCTGAAAGCTGTCAAATCTATAGAACTCATCGTGGCCTTCGTTTTGACAGGTTATGGCTCCCGTAACTCTAAACGAGCCAGAAGTTATGGCCGTCCGAATAATCGATATCTACAGGGTGCAACATCCACGGTGCAAGGTGCAACATCCGTCCGAAATGGAGAAACAGTGCCGTACGACTTTTAGAAATGCGTGCATGGATTTGAAATGGAACAGTACCATGGTTCATCACTCTTCAAAGATAGGAAGTCGAAGACGGGCCACGGTAATCCCTTTTTACCGTAAAAATCCACATGTCGAAAAAACGAAGGGTAAAAAAATTACGAGACCCGATTGAGATTCGGATAGTATTTTTTGGGCATTAAACAATCCATTGACGGCTGAAAGATGTCAGAGCCGTAGAACTCACTGAGGCCTTTGTTTTGACTGGTTATGGCTCCCGTAACTCTAAACGAGCCAGAAGTTATGGCCGTCCGAATAATCGATATCTACAAGGTGCAACATCCACGGTGCAAGGTGCAACATCTATCTGAAATGGCGAAACAGTGACGTACGACCTTTAGAAATGCGTGCATGGATTTGAAACGGAATAGTACCATGGTGCACCACTCTTCAGCGATGTGAAGTCGAAGACGGGGCACCGTAATCCCGTTTTACCGTAAAAATCCACGTGCCGAAAAAATGATGGGTAAAAAACTTACGAGACCCGATTTAGATTCGAGTTGTCCTTTTTGGGAATAAATCTATCCGTTGACGGCTGAAAGCTGTCAAAGCCGTAGAACTCATCGAGGCCTTCATTTTGACAGGTTATGGCTCCCATAACTCTAAACTAGCCAGAAGTTATGGCCGTCCGAATAATCGATATCTACAGGGTGCAACATCCACGATGCAAGGTGCAACATCCGTTCGAAATTGCAAAACAGTGCCGCACGGCCTTTTAGAAATGCGTGCATGGATTTGAAACGGAACAGTACCATGGTGCACCACTCTCCAGCGATGAGAAGTCGAAGACGGGCCACCGTAATCCCGTTTTACCGTAAAAATCCACGTGTCGAAAAAACGATGGGTAAAAAACTTACGAGACCCGATTGAGATTCGGGTTGTCCTTTTTGGGCATTATTCTATCCGTTGACGGCTGAAAACTGTCAAATCTGTAGAACTCTTCGAGGCCTTCGTTTTGACAGGTTATGGCTCCCGTAACTCTAAACGAGCTAGAAGTTATGGCCGTCCGAATAATCGATATCTACAGGGTGCAACATCCACGGTGCAAGGTGCAACATCCGTCCGAAATGGAGAAACAGTGCCGTACGAATTTTAGAAATGCGTGCATGGATTTGAAACGGAACATTACCATGGTGCATCACTGTTTAGCGATGGGAAGTCGAAGACGGGCCACGGTAATCCCTTTTTACTGTAAAAATCCACGTGTCGAAAAAACGAAGGGTAAAAAACTTGCGAGACCCGATTGAGATTCGGATAGTCTTTTTTGGGCATTAAACAATCCATTGACAGCTAAAAGATGTCAGAACCGTAGAACTCACTGAGTCCTTCGTTTCGACTGGTTATGGCTCCCGTAACTCTAAACGAGCCAGAAGTTATGGCCGTCCGAATAATAAATATCTAAAGGGTGCAACATCCACGGTGCAATGTGCAACATCCGTCCGAAATGGCGAAACAGTGCCGTACGACCTTTAGAAATGGGTGCATGGATTTGAAACGGAACAGTACCATGGTGCACCACTCTTCAGCGATGTGAAGTCGAAGACGGGGCACCGTAATCCCGTTTTACCGTAAAAATCCACGTGCCGAAAAAACGAAGGGTAAAAAACTTACGAGACCCGATTGAGATTCGAGTTGTCCTTTTTGGGCATTAATCTATCCGATGACGGCTGAAAGCTGTCAAAGCCGTAGAACTCATCGAGGCCTCCGTTTTGACAGGTTATGGCTCCCGCAACTCTAAACAAGCCAGAAGTTATGGTCGTTCGAATAATCGATATTTACAGGGTGCAACATCCACGGTGCAAGGTGTAACATCCGTCCGAAATGGCGAAACAGTGCTGTACGACTTTTATAAATGCGTGCATGGATTTGAAACGGAACAGTACCATGGTGCACCACTCTCCAGCGATGGGAAGTCGAAGACGGGCCACGGTAATCCCGTTTTACCGTAAAAATCCACGTGTCGAAAAAACGAAGGGTAAAAAACTTACGAGACCCGATTGAGATTCGGGTTGTCCTTTTTAGGCATTAATCTATCCGTTGACGGCTGAAAGCTGTCAAATCTGTAGAACCCATCGAGGCCTTCGTTTTGACAGGTTATGGCTCCCGTAACTCTAAACGAGCCAGAAGTTATGGCCGTTTGAATAATCGATATCTACAGGGAGCAACATCCACGGTGCAAGGTGCAACATCCGTCCGAAATGGCGAAACAGTGCCCTACGACTTTTAGAAATGCGTGCATGGATTTGAAATGGAAGAGTGCCATGGTGCACCACTCTCCAGCGACGGTAAATCGAAGGCCAGCCACGGTAAACCTGTTTTACCGTAAAAATCCTCGTGTCGAAAAAACGAAGGGTAAAAAACTTACAAGACCCGATTGAGATTCGGGTTGTCCTTTTTGGGCATTCATCTATCCGTTGACGGCTGAAAGCTGTCAAAGCCGTAGAACTCATCAAGGCCTTCGTTTTGACAGGTTATGGCTCCCGTAACTCTAAACGAGCCAGAAGCTATGGCCGTCCGAATAATCGATATCTACAGGGTGCAACATCCACGGTGCAAGGTGCAACATCCGTTCGAAATGTCGAAACAGTGCCGTACGGCCTTTTAGAAATGCATGCATGGATTTGAAATGGAATAGTACCATGGTGCACCACTCTCCAGCGATGGGAAGTCGAAGACGGGCCACCGTAATCCCGTTTTACCGTAAAAATCCAAGTGTCGAAAAAACGAAGGGTAAAAAATTAAGAGAGCCGATTGAGATTTGGGTTGTCCGTTTTGGGCATTAATCTATCCGTTGATGGCTGAAAGCTGTCAAAGCCGTAGAACTCATCGAGGTCTTCGTTTTGGCAGGTTATGGCCCCCGTAACGCTAAACGAGCCAGAAGTTATGACCGTCCGAATAATCAATATCTATAGGGTGCAACATCCACGGTGCAAGGTGCAACATCCGTCTAAAATGGCGAAACAGTGCCGTATGACTTATAGAAATGCGTGCATGGATTTGAAATGGAACAGTACCATGGTGCACCACTCTCCAGCGATGGAAAGTCGAAGACGGGCCACGGTAATCCGTTTTACCGTAAAAATCCACGTGTCGAAAAAACGAAGGGTAAAACACTTACGAGACCCGATTGTGATTCGGGTTGTCCTTTTTGGGCATTAATCTATCTGTTGACGGCTGAAAGATGTCAAAGCCGTAGAACTCAACGAGGCCTTCGTTTTGACAGGTTATGGCTCCCGTAAATCTAAACGAGCCAAAAGTTATGGCCGTCCGAATAATCGATATCTACAGGGTGCAACATCCACGGTGCAAGGTGCAACATCCGTTCGAAATGGCGAAACAGTGCCGTACGGCATTTTAGAAATGCATGCATGGATTTGAAACGGAACAGTACCATGGTGCACCACTCTCCAGCGATGAAAAGTCGAAGACGGGCCACCGTAATCCTTTTGACAGGTTATGGCTCCCGTAACTCTAAACGAGCCAGAAGTTATGGCCGTCCGTATAATCGATATCTACAAGGTGCAACATCCACGACGCAAGTTGCAACATCCGTCCGATATGGCGAAACAGTGTCGTACGACCTTTAGAAATGCGTGCATGGATTTGAAATGGAACAGTACCATGGTGCACCACTCTTCAGAGATGGGAAGTCGAAGATGGGCTACCGTAATACCTTTTTACCGTAAAAATCCACGTGTCGAAAAAACGAAGGGCAAAAATCATACGAGACCCGATTGAGATTCGGGTTGTCCTATTTTGGCATTAATCTATCCGTTGACGGCTGAAAGCTGTCAAAGCCGTAGAACTCATCGAGGCCTTCGTTCTGACAGGTTATGGCTCCCGTAACTCTAAACGAGCCAGAAGTTATGGCCGTCCAAATAATCGATTAATCCCGTTTTTCCGTAGAAATCCACGTGTCGAAAACACGAAGGGTAAAAAACTTACGAGACCCGATTGAGATGCGGGTTGTCCTTTTTGGGCATTAATATATCTGTTGATGGCTGAAAGCTGTCAAAGCAGTAGAACTCATCGATACCTTCGTTTTGACAGGTTATGGCTCTCGTAACTCTAAACGAACCAGAAGTTATGCCCGTCCGAATAATCGATATCTACAGGGTGCAACATCCACGGTGCAAGGTGCAACATCCGTCCGAAATGGCGAAACAGTGTCGTACGACTTTTAGAAATGCTCGCATGGATTTGAAACGGAACAGTACCATGGTGCAACACCCTCCAGCGATGGTAAATCGAAGACGGGCCACGGTAATCCCGTTTTACCGTAAAAATCCACATGTCAAAAAAACGAAGGGTATAAAACTTACGTGACTCGATTGAGATTCGGGTTGTCCTTTTTGGGCATTAATCTAGCCGTTGACGGCTGAACGCTGTCAAAGCCGTAGAACTTATCGAGGCCTTCGTTTTGACAGATTATGGCTCCTATAACTCTAAACGAGCCAGAAGTTATGGTCGTCCGAATAATCGATATCTACAGGGTGTAACATCCACGGTGCAAGGTGCAACATCCGTCCGAAATGGCGAAACAGTGTCGTACGACCTTTAGAAATGCGTGCATGGATTTGAAAAGGAATAGTACCATTGTGCACCACTCTTCAGCGATGGGAAGTCGAAAACGGGCCACGGTATTCCCGTTTTACCGTAAAAATCCACGTGTAGAAAAAACGAAGGGTAAAAAACTTACGAGACCCGATTGAGATTCGGGTTGTCCTTTTTGGGCGTTAGTCTATCCGTTGACGGCTGAATGCTGTCAAAGACGTAGAACTCATCGAGGCCTTCGTTTTGACCGGTTATGGCTCCCGTAACTCTAAACGAGCAAGAAGTTATGGCCGTCCGAATAATCGATATCTACAGGGTGCAACATCCACGGTTCAAGGTGCAACATCCGTCTGAAATGGCGAAACAGTGCCGCACGACCTTTAGAAATGCGTGCATGGATTTGAAACGGAACAGTAGCACGGTGCACCACTCTCCAGCGATGGTAAATCGAAAACCAGCCACCGTAATCCCGTTTTACCTTAAAAATCCACGTGTCGAAAAAGCGAAGGGTAAAAAAACTTACGAGACCCGATTGGGATTCGGGTTGTCCTTTTTGGGCATCATTCTATCCGTTGACGGCTGAAAGCTGTGAAAGCCGTAGAACTCATCGAGGCCTTCGTTTTGACAGGTTATGGCTCCCGTAACTCTAAAAGAGCCAGAAGTTATGGCCGTCCGAATAATCGACATCTACAGGGTGCAACATCCACGGCGCAAGGTGCAACATCCGTCCGAAATGGAGAAACAGTGCCGTACGACTTTTAGAAATACGTGCATGGATTTGAAACGGAATAGTACAATGGTGCACCACTCTTCAGCGATGGGAAGTCGAAGACGGGCGACGGTAATCCCGTTTTACCGTAAAAATCCACGTGTGGAAAAAACGAAGGGTAAAAAACTTACGAGACCCGTTTGAGATTCGGGTTGTCCTTTTTGGGCATTAATCTATCCGTTGACGGATGAAAGCTGTCAAAGCCATAGAGCTCATCGAGGCCTTCATTTTGACAGGTTATGGCTTTTGTAACTCTAAACGAGCCATAAGTTATGGTCGTCCGAATAATCGATATCTACAGGATGCAACATCCACGGTGCAAGGTGCAACATCCATCCGAAATGGCGAAACAGTGCCGTACGACTTTTGGAAATGCGTGCATGGATTTGAAACGGAACAGTACCATGGTGCACCACTCTCCAGCGATGGGAAGTCGAAGACGGGCCACGGTAATCCCGTTTTACCGTAAAAATCCACGTGTCGAAAAAACGAAGGGTAAAAAACTTACGAGACCCGATTGAGATTCGGGTTGTCCTTTTTGGGCATTAATCTATCCGTTGACGGCTGAAAGTTGTCAAAGCCGTAGAACTCATCGAGGCCTTCGTTTTGACAGGTTATGGCTCCCGTAACTCTAAACGAGCCAAAAGTTATGCCCGTCCGATTAATCGATATCTACAGGGTGCAACATCCACGGTGAAAGGTGCAACATCCGTCCGAAATGGCGAAACAGTGTCGTACAACTTTTAGAAATGCGTGCATGGATTTGAAACGGAACAGTACCATAGTGCACCACTCCCCAGCGATGGGAAGTCGAAGACGGGCCACGGTAATCCCAGTTTACCGTAAAAATCCACGTGTCGAAAAAACGAAGGATAAAAAACTTACGAGACCCGATTGTGATTCGGGTTGTCCTTTTTGGGCATTAATCTATCCGTTGACTGCTGAAAGCTGTCAAAGCCGTAGAACTCATCGAGGCCTTTGTTTTGACTGGTTATGCTTTTGTAACTCTAAACGAGCCAGAAGTTATGGTCGTCCGAATAATCGATATCTACAGGGTGCAACAACCACGGTGCAAGGTGCAACATCCGTCCGAAATAGCGAAACAGTACCGTACGACTTTTAGAAATACGCGCATGGATTTGAAACGGAACAGTATCACGGTGCACCACTCTCCAGCGATGGTAAATCGAAGACCAGCCACCGTAATCCCGTTTTACCGTAAAAATCCACGTGTCGAAAAAACGAAGGGTAAACAACTTACGAGACCCGATTGAGATCCGGGTTGTCCTTTTTGGGCACTAATCTATCGGTTGACCGCTGAAAGCTGTCAAAGCCGTAGAACTCATCGAGGCCTTCGTTTTGACAAGTTATGGCTCCCGTAACTCTAAACGAGCCAGAAGTTATACCCGTCCGATTAATCGATATCTACAGGGTGCAACATCCACGGTGCAAGGTGCAACATCCGTCCGAAATGGCGAAACAGTGTCGTACGACTTTTAGAAATGCGTGCATGGATTTGAAACGGAACAGTACCATGGTACAACACTCTCCAGCGATGGGAAGTCGAAAACGGGCCACGGTAATCCCGGTTTACCGTAAAAATCCACGTGTCGAGAAAACGAAGGATAAAAAACTTACGAGACCCTATTGAGATTCGGGTTGTCCTTTTTGGGCATTAATCTATCCGTTGATGGCTGAAAGCTGTCAAAGCCGTAGAACTCATCGAGGCCTTCGTTTTGACAGGTTATGGCTTTTGTAACTCTAAACGAGCCAGAAGTTATGGTCGTCCGAATAATCGATATCTACAGGGTGCAACATCCACGGTGCAAGGTGCAACATCCGTCCGAAATGGCGAAACAGTGCCGTACGACTTTTAGAAATGCGTGCATGGATTTGAAACGGAACAGTACCACGGTGCACCACTCGCCAGCGATGGTAAATTGAAGACCAGCCACCGTAATCCCAGTTGTACCGTAAAAATCCACGTGTCGAAAAAACGAAGGGTAAAAAACTTACGAGACCCGATTGAGATTCGGGTTGTCCTTTTTGGGCATTAATCTATCCGTTGATGGCTGAAAGCTATTAAAGCCGTAGAACTCATCGAGGCCTTCGTTTTGACAGGTTATGGCTCCCGTAACTCTAAACGAGCCGGAAGTTATGGCCGTCCGAATAATCGATATCTACAGGGTGCAACATCCATTGTGCAAGGTGCAACATCCGTCCGAAATGGCGAAACAGTGCCGTACGACCTTTAGAAAGGCATACATGGATTTGAAATGGAATAGTACCATGGTACACCACTCTTCAGCGATGGGAAGTCGAAAACGGTCCACGGTATTCCCATTTTACCGCAAAAATCCACGTGTTGAAAAAACGAAGGGTAAAAAACTTACGAGACCCGATTGAGATTCGGGTTGTCCTTTTTGGGCATTAATCTATCCGTTGACGGCTGAAAGCTGTCAAAGCCGTAGTACTCATCGAGGGCTTCGTTTTGAAATGTTATGGCTCCCGTAACACTAAACGAGCCAGAAGTCATGGCCGTCCGAGTAATCGATATCTAAAGGGTGCAACATCCACGGTGCAAGGTGCAACATCCGTCCGAAATGGAGAAACAGTGTCGTACGACTTTTAGAAATGCGTGCATGGATTTGAAATGGAATAGTACCATGGTGCACCACTCTTCAGCGATGGTAAATTGAAGACCTGCCACCGTTATCCCGTTTTACCGTAAAAATCCACGTGTCGAAAAAATAAAGGGTAAAAAACTTACGAGACCCGATTGAGATTCGGGTTGTCCTTTTTGGGCATTAATCTATCCGTTGATAGCTGAAAGCTATCAAAGCCGTAGAACTCATCGAGGCCTTCGTTTTGACAGGTTATGGCTGCCGTAACTCTAAACGAGCCAGAAGTTATGGCGGTCCGAATAATCGATATCTACAGGGTGCAACATCCACGGTGCAAGGTGCAACATCCGTCCGAAATGGAAAAACAGTGTCGTACGACTTTTAGAAATACGTGCATGGATTTGAAACGGAATAGTACCATGGTGCACCACTCTTCAGCGATGGGAAGTCGAAGACGGGCCACGGTAATCCCGTTTTACCGTAAAAATCCACGTGTCGAAAAAACGAAGGGTAAAAAACTTACGAGACGCGATTGAGATTCGGGTTGTCCTTTTTGGGCATCAATCTATCCGTTGACGGCTGAAAGCTATAAAGCCATAGAACTCATCGAGGCCTTCGTTTTGACAGGTTATGGCTCCCGTAACTCTAAACGAGCCAGAAGTTATGGCCGTCCGAATAATCGACATCTACAGGGTGCAACATCCACGGTGCAAGGTGCAACATCTGTCCGAAATGGAGAAACAGTGTCGTACGACTTTTAGAAATACGTGCATGGATTTGAAATGGAATAGTACCATGGTGCACCACTCTTCAGCGATGGGAAGTCGAAGACGGGCCACGGTAATCCCGTTTTACCGTAAAAATCCACGTGTCGAAAAAACAAGGGGTAAAAAACTTACGAGACGCGATTGAGATTCGGGTTGTCCTTTTTGGGCATTAATCTATCCGTTGACGGCTGAAAGCTATCAAAGCCATAGAACTCATCGAGGCCTTCGTTTTGACAGGTTATGGCTCCCGTAACTCTAAACGAGCCAGAAGTTATGGACGTCCGAATAATCGATATCTACAGGGTGCAACATCCACCGTGCAAGGTGCAGCATCCGTCCGAAATGGCGAAACAGGGTCGTACGACTTTTAGAAATGCGTGCATGGATTTGAAACGGAACAGTACCATGGTGCACCACTCTCCAGCGATGGGAAGTCTAAGACGGGCCATGGTAATCCTGTATTACCGTAAAAATCCACGTGTCGAAAAAACGAAGGATAAAATACTTACGAGACTCAATTGAGATTCGTGTTGTCCTTTTTGGGCATTAATCTATCCGTTGACGGCTGAAAGCTGTCAAAGCCGTAGAACTCATCGAGGCCTTCGTTTTGACAGGTTATGGCTTTTGTAACTCTAAACGAGCCAGAAGTTATGGTCGTCCGAATAATCGATATCTACAGGGTGCAACATTCACGGTGCAAGGTGCAACATCCGTTCGAAATGGCGAAGCAGTGCCGTACGACTTTTAGAAATGCGTGCATGGATTTGAAACGGAACAGTACCATGGTGCACCACTCTCCAGCGATGGTAAATCGAAGACCAGCCACCGTAATCCCGTTTTACCGTAAAAATCCACGTGTCTGAAAAACGAAGGGTGAAAAACTTAAGAGACCCGATTGAGATTCGGGTTGTCCTTTTTGGGCATTAATCTATCCGTTGATGGCTGAAAGCTGTCAAAGCCGTAAAACTCATCGAGGCATTCGTTTTGACAGGTTATGGCTCCCGTAACTCTAAACGAGCCAGAAGTTATGGCCGTCCGAATAATAGATATCTACAGGGTGCAACTTCCATGGTGCAAGGTGCAAATCCGTCCGAAATGGCGAAACCGTCCCTTACGACTTTTAGAAATGCGTGCATGGATTTGAAACGGAATAGTACAATGGTGCGCCACTCTTCAGCGATGGGAAGTCGAAGACAGGCGACGGTAATCCCGTTTTACCGTAAAAATCCACGTGTCGAAAAAACGAAGGGTAAAAAACTTACGAGACCCGTTTGAGATTCGGGTTGTCCTTTTTGGGCATTAATCTATCCGTTGACGGATGAAAGCTGTCAAAGCCGTAAAACTCATCGAGGCCTTCATTTTGACAGGTTATGGCTTTGTAACTCTAAACGAGCCAGAAGTTATGGTCGTCCGAATAATCGATATCTACAGGATGCAACATCCACGGTGCAAGGTGCAACATCCATCCGAAATGGCGAAACAGTGCCGTACGACTTTTAGAAATGCGTTCATGGATTTGAAACGGAACAGTACCATGGTGCACTACTCTCCAGCGATGGGAAGTCGAAGACGGGCCACGGTAATCCCATTTTACCGTAAAAATCCACGTGTCGAAAAAACGAAGGGTAAAAAACTTACGAGACCCGATTGAGATTCGGGTTGTCCTTTTTGGGCATTAATCTATCCGTTGACGGCTGAAAGTTGTCAAAGCCGTAGAACTCATCGAGGCCTTCGTTTTGACACGTTATTGCTCCCGTAACTCTAAACGAGCCAGAAGTTATGCCCGTCCGATTAATCGATATCTACAGGGTGCAACATCCACGGTGAAAGGTGCAACATCCGTCCGAAATGGCGAAACAGTGTCGTACAACTTTTAGAAATGCGTGCATGGATTTGAAATGGAACAGTACCATAGTGCACCACTCCCCAGTGATGGGAAGTCGAAGACGGGCCACGGTAATCCCAGTTTACCGTAAAAATCCACGTGTCGAAAAAACGAAGGATAAAAACCTTACGAGACCCGATTGTGATTCGGGTTGTCCTTTTTGGGCATTAATCTATCCGTTGACGGCTTATAGCTGTCAAAGCCGTAGAACTCATCGAGGCCTTCGTTTTGACAGGTTATGCTTTTGTAACTCTAAACGAGCCAGAAGTTATGGTCGTCCGAATAATCGATATCTACAGGGTGCAACATCCACGGTGCAAGGTGCAACATCCGTCCGAAATGGCGAAACAGTGCCGTACGACTTTTAGAAATACGCGCATGGATTTGAAACGGAACAGTATCACGGTGCACCACTCTCCAGCGATGGTAAATCGAAGACCAGCCACCGTAATCCCGTTTTACCGTAAAAATCCATGTGTCGAAAAAACGAAGGGTAAAAAACTTACGAGACCCGATTGAGATTCGGGTTGTCCTTTTTGGGCACTAATCTATCCGTTGACCGCTGAAAGCTGTCAAAGCCGTAGAACTCATCGAGGCCTTCGTTTTGACAAGTTATGGCTCCCGTAACTCTAAACGAGCCAGAAGTTATACCCGTCCGATTAATCGATATCTACAGGGTGCAACATCCACGGTGCAAGGTGCAACATCCGTCCGAAATGGCGAAACAGTGTCGTACGACTTTTAGAAATGCGTGCATGGATTTGAAACGGAACAGTACCATGGTGCAACACTCTCCAGCGATTGGAAGTCGAAGACGGGCCACGGTAATCCCGGTTTACCGTAAAAATCCACGTGTCGAAAAAACGAAGGATAAAAAACTTACGAGACCCTATTGAGATTCGGGTTGTCCTTTTTGGGCATTAATCTATCCATTGAGGGCTGAAAGCTGTCAAAGCCGTAGAACTCATCGAGGCCTTCGTTTTGACAGGTTATGGCTTTTGTAACTCTAAACGAGCCAGAAGTTATGGTCGTCCGAATAATCGATATCTACAGGGTGCAACATCCACGGTGCAAGGTGCAACATCCGTCCGAAATGGCGAAACTGTGCCGTACGACTTTTAGAAATGCGTGCATGGATTTGAAACGGAATAGTACCACGGTGCACCACTCGCCAGCGATGGTAAATTGAATACCAGCCACCGTAATCCCGTTGTACCGTAAAAATCCACATGTCGAAAAAACGAAGGGTAAAAAACTTACGAGACCCGATTGAGATTCGGGTTGTCCTTTTTGGGCATTAATCTATCCGTTGACGGCTGAAAGCTGTTAAAGCCGTAGAACTCATCGAGGCCTTCGTTTTGACAGGTTATAGCTCCCGTAACTCTAAACGAGCCAGAAGTTATGGCCGTCCGAATAATCGATATCTACAGGGTGCAACATCCACGGTGCAAGGTGCAACATCCGTCCGAAATGGAGAAACAGTGCCGTACGACTTTTAAAAATGCGTGCGTGGATTTGAAACGGAATAGTACCATGGTGCACCACTCTTCAGCGATGGGAAGTCGAAGACGGGCCACGGTAATCCCGTTTTACCGTAAAAATCCACGTGTCGAAAAAACGAGGGGTAAAAAACTTACGAGACGCGATTGAGATTCAGGTTGTCCTTTTTGGGCATTAATCTATCCGTTGACGGCTGAAAGCTATCAAAGCCATAGAACTCATCGAGGCGTTCGTTTTGACAGGTTATGGCTCCCGTAACTCTAAACGAGCCAGAAGTTATGGACGTCCGAATAATCGATATCTACAGGGTGCAACATCCACGGTGCGAGGTGCAACATCCGTCCGAAATGGCGAAACAGTGTCGTACGACTTTTAGAAATGTGTGCATGGATTTGAAACGGAACAGTACCATGGTGCACCACTCTCCAGCGATGGGAAGTCTAAGACGGGCCATGGTAATCCTGTTTTACCGTAAAAATCCACGTGTCGAAAAAACGAAGGATAAAAACTTACGAGACCCAATTGAGATTCGTGTTGTCCTTTTTGGGCATTAATCTATCCGTTGACGGCTGAAAGCTGTCAAAGCCGTAGAACTCATCGAGGCCTTCGTTATGACAGGTTATGGCTTTTGTAACTCTAAACGAGCCAGAAGTTATGGTCGTCCGAATAATCGATATCTACAGGGTGCAACGTTCACGGTGCAAGGTGCAACATCCGTCCGAAATGGCGAAGCAGTGCCGTACGACTTTTAGAAATGCGTGCATGGATTTGAAACTGAACAGTACCATTGTGCACCACTCTCCAGCGATGGTAAATCGAAGACCAGCCACCGTAATCCCGTTTTACCGTGAAAATCCACGTGTCTGAAAAACGAAGGGTGAAAAACTTACGAGACCCGATTGAGATTCGGGTTGTCCTTTTTTGGCATTAATATATTCGTTGATGGCTGAAAGCTGTCAAAGCCGTACAACTCATCGAGGCCTTCGTTTTGACAGGTTATGGCTCCCGTAACTCTAAACGAGCCAGAAGTTATGGCCGTCCGAATAATAGATATCTACAGGGTGCAACTTCCATGGTGCAAGGTGCAACATCCGTCCGAAATGGCGAAACCGTGCCGTACGACTTTTAGAAATGCGTGCATGGATTTGAAACGGAATAGTACAATGGTGCACCACTCTTCAGCGATGGGAAGTCGAAGACGGGCGACGGTAATCCCGTTTTACCGTAAAAATCCACGTGTGGAAAAAACGAAGGGTAAAAAACTTACGAGACCCGTTTGAGATTCGGGTTGTCCTTTTTGGGCATTAATCTATCCGTTGACGGATGAAAGCTGTCAAAGCCGTAAAACTCATCGAGGCCTTCATTTTGACAGGTTATGGCTTTTGTAACTCTAAACGAGCCAGAAGTTATGGTCGTCCGAATAATCGATATCTACAGGATGCAACATCCACGGTGCAAGGTGCAACATCCATCCGAAATGGCGAAACAGTGCCGTACGACTTTTGGAAATGCGTGCATGGATTTGAAACGGAACAGTACCATGGTGCACCACTCTCCAGCGATGGGAAGTCGAAGACGGGCCACGGTAATCCCGTTTTACCGTAAAATTCCACGTGTCGAAAAAACGAAGGGTAAAAAACTTACGAGACCCGATTGAGATTCGGGTTGTCCTTTTTGGGCATTAATCTATCCGTTGATGGCTGAAAGTTGTCAAAGCCGTAGAACTCATCGAGGCCTTCGTTTTGACAGGTTATGGGTCCCGTAACTCTAAACGAGCCAGAAGTTATGCCCGTCCGATTAATCGATATCTACAGGGTGCAACATCCACGGTGAAAGGTGCAACATCCGTCCGAAATGGCGAAACAGTGTCGTACAACTTTTAGAAATGCGTGCATGGATTTGAAATGGAACAGTACCATAGTGCACCACTCCCCAGCGATGGGAAGTCGAAGACGGGCCACGGTAATCCCAGTTTATCGTAAAAATCCACGTGTCGAAAAAACGAAGGATAAAAAACTTACGAGACCCGATTGTGATTCGGGTTGTCCTTTTTGGGCATTAATCTATCCGTTGACGACTGAAAGCTGTCAAAGCCGTAGAACTCATCGAGGCCTTCGTTTTGACAGGTTATGCTTTTGTAACTCTAAACGAGCCAGAAGTTATGGTCGTCCGAATAATCGATATGTACAGGGTGCAACATCCACGGTGCAAGGTGCAACATCCGTCCGAAATGGCGAAACAGTGCCGTAAGACTTTTAGAAATACGCGCATGGATTTGAAACGGAACAGCATCACGGTGCACCACTCTCCAGCGATGGTAAGTCGAAGACCAGCCACAGTAATCCCGTTTTACCGTAAAAATCCACGTGTCGAAAAAACGAAGGGTAAAAAACTTACGAGACCCGATTGAGATTCGGGTTGTCCTTTTTGGGCACTAATCTATCCGTTGACCGCTGAAAGCTGTCAAAGCCGTAGAACTCGTCGAGGCCTTCGTTTTGACAAGTTATGGCTCCCGTAACTCTAAACAAGCCAGATGTTATACCCGTCCGATTAATCGATATCTACAGGGTGCAACATCCACGGTGCAAGGTGCAACATCCGTCCGAAATGGCGAAACAGTGTCGTACGACTTTTAGAAATGCATGCATGGATTTGAAACGGAACAGTACCATGGTGCAACACTCTCCAGCGATGGGAAGTCGAAGACGGGCCACGGTAATCCCGTTTTACCGTAAAAATCCACGTGTCGAAAAAACGAAGGACAAAAAACTTACGAGACCCTATTGAGATTCGGGTTGTCCTTTTTGGGCATTAATCTATCCGTTGATGGCTGAAAGCTGTCAATGCCGTAGAACTCATCGAGGCCTTCGTTTTGACAGGTTATGGCTTTTGTAACTCTAAACGAGCCAGAAGTTATGGTCGTCCGAATAATCGATATCTACAGGGTGCAACATCCACGGTGCAAGGTGCAACATCCGTCCGAAATGGCGAAACAGTGCCGTACGACTTTTAGAAATGCGTGCATGGATTTGAAACGGAACAGTACCACGGTGCACCACTCGCCAGCGATGGTAAATTGAAGACCAGCCACCGTAATCCCGTTGTACCGTAAAAATCCACGTGTCGAAAAAACGAAGGGTAAAAAACTTACGAGACCCGATTGATATTCGGGTTGTCCTTTTTGGGCATTAATCTATCCGTTGACGGCTGAAAGCTGTTAAAGCCGTAGAACTCATCGAGGCCTTCGTTTTGACAGGTTATGGCTCCCGTAACTCTAAACGAGCCAGAAGTTATGGCCGTCCGAATAATCGATATCTACAGGGTGCAACATCCATTGTGCAAGGTGCAACATCCGTCCGAAATGGCGAAACAGTGCCATACGACCATTAGAAAGGCGTACATGGATTTGAAATGGAATAGTACCATGGTACACCACTCTTCAGCGATGGGAAGTCGAAGACGGTCCACGGTATTCCCATTTTACCGTAAAAATCCTCGTGTTGAAAAAACGAAGGGTAAAAAACTTACGAGACCCGATTGAGATTCGGGTTGTCCTTTTTGGGCATTAATCTATCCGTTGACGGCTGAAAGCTGTCAAAGCCGTAGTACTCATCGAGGGCTTCGTTTTGACAGGTTATGGCTCCTGTAACACTAAACGAGCCAGAAGTCATGGCCGTCCGAGTAATCGATATCTACAGGGTGCAACATCCACGGTGCAACGTGCAACATCCGTCCGAAATGGAGAAACAGTGCCTACGACTTTTAGAAATGCATGCATGGATTTGAAATGGAATAGTACCATGGTGCACCACTCTTCAGCGATGGTAAATTGAAGACCTGCCACCGTTATCCCGTTTTACCGTAAAAATCCACGTGTCGAAAAAATAAAGGGTAAAAAACTTACGAGACCCGATTGAGATTCGGGTTGTCCTTTTTGGGTATTAATCTATCCGTTGACAGCTGAAAGCTGTCAAAGCCGTAGAACTCATCGAGGCCTTCGTTTTGACAGGTTATGGCTGCCGTAACTCTAAACGAGCTAGAAGTTATGGCGGTCCGAATAATCGATATCTACAGGGTGCAACATCCACGGTGCAAGGTGCAACATCCGTCCGAAATGGAGAAACAGTGCCGTACGATTTTTAGAAATGCGTGCATGGATTTGAAATGGAATAGTACCATGGAGCACCACTCTTCAGCGATGGTAAATTGAAGACCTGCCACCGTTATCCCGTTTTACCGTAAAAATCCACGTGTCGAAAAAATAAAGGGTAAAAAACTTACGAGACCCGATTGAGATTCGGGTTGTCCTTTTTGGGTATTAATCTATCCGTTGACAGCTGAAAGCTGTCAAAGCCGTAGAACTCATCGAGGCCTTCGTTTTGACAGGTTATGGCTGCCGTAACTCTAAACGAGCCAGAAGTTATGGCGGTCCGAATAATCGATATCTACAGGGTGCAACATCCACGGTGCAAGGTGCAACATCCGTCCGAAATGGAGAAACAGTGCCGTACGACTTTTAGAAATGCGTGCATGGATTTGAAATGGAATAGTACCATGGTGCACCACTCTTCAGCGATGGTAAATTGAAGACCTTCCACCGTTATCCCGTTTTACCGTAAAAATCCACGTGTCGAAAAAATAAAGGGTAAAAAACTTACGAGACCCGATTGAGATTCGGGTTGTCCTTTTTGGGTATTAATCTATCCGTTGACAGTTGAAAGCTGTCAAAGCCGTAGAACTCATCGAGGCCTTCGTTTTGACAGGTTATGGCTGCCGTAACTCTAAACGAGCCAGAAGTTATGGTCGTCCGAATAATCGATATCTACAGGGTGCAACATCCACGGTGCAAGGTGCAACATCCGTCCGAAATGGCGAAACAGTGCCGTACGACTTTTAGAAATGCGTGCATGGATTTGAAACGGAACAGTACCACGGTGCACCACTCGCCAGCGATGGTAAATTGAAGACCAGCCACCGTAATCCCGTTTACCGTAAAAATCCACGTGTCGAAAAAACGAAGGGTAAAAAACTTACGAGACCCGATTGAGATTCGGGTTGTCCTTTTTGGGCATTAATCTATCCGTTGACGGCTGAAAGCTGTTAAAGCCATAGAACTCATCGAGGCCTTCGTTTTGATAGGTTATGGCTCCCGCAACTCTAAACGAGCCAGAAGTTATGGCCGTCCGAATAATCGATAACTACAGGGTGCAACATCCATTGTGCAAGGTGCAAAATCCGTCCGAAATGGCGAAACAGTGCCGTACGACCTTTAGAAAGGCGTACATGGATTTGAAATGGAATAGTACCATGGTACACCACTCTTCAGCGACGGGAAGTCGAAGACGGGCCACGGTAATCCCGTTTTACCGTAAAAATCCACGTGTCGAAAAAACGAAGGGTAAAAAACTTACGAGACGCGATTGAGATTCGGGTTGTCCTTTTTGGGCATTAATCTATCCGTTGACGGCTCAAAGCTATAAAGCCATAGAACTCATCGAGGCCTTCGTTTTGACAGGTTATGGCTCCCGTAACTCTAAACGAGCCAGAAGTTATGGCGTCCGAATAATCGACATCTACAGGGTGCAACATCCACGGTGCAAGGTGAAACATCCGTCCAAAATGGAGAAACAGTGCCGTACGACCTTTAGAAATACGTGCATGGATTTGAAACGGAATAGTACCATGGTGCACCACTCTTCAGCGATGGGAAGTCGAAGACGGGCCACGGTAATCCCGTTTTACCGTAAAAATCCACGTGTCGAAAAAACGAGGGGTAAAAAACTTACGAGACGCGATTGAGATTCTGGTTGTCCTTTTTGGGTATTAATCTATCCGTTGACGGCTGAAAGCTATCAAAGCCATAGAACTCATCGAGGCCTTTATTTTGACAGGTTATGGCTCCCGTAACTCTAAACGAGCCAGAAGTTATGGACGTCCGAATAATCGATATCACAGGGTGCAACATCCACGGTGCAAGGTGCAACATCCGTCCGAAATGGCGAAACAGTGTCGTACGACTTTTAGAAATGCGTGCATGGATTTGAAACGGAACAGTACCATGGTGCACCACTCTCCGGCGATGGGAAGTCTAAGACGGGCCATGGTAATCCTGTTTTACCGTAAAAATCCACGTGTCGAAAAAACGAAGGATAAAAAACTTACGAGACCCAATTGAGATTCGTGTTGTCCTTTTTGGGCATTAATCTATCCGTTGACGGCTGAAAGCTGTCAAAGCCGTAGAACTCATCGAGGCCTTCGTTTTGACAGGTTATGGCTTTTGTAACTCTAAACGAGCCAGAAGTTATGGTCGTCCGAATAATCGATATCTACAGGGTGCAACGTCCACGGTGTAAGGTGCAACATCCGTCCGAAATGGCAAAACAGTGTCGTACGACTTTTAGAAATGCGTGCATGGATTTGAAACGGAACAGTACCATGGTGCACCACTCTCCAGCGATGGTAAATCGAAGACCAGCCACCGTAATCCCGTTTTACCGTAAAAATCCACGTGTCTGAAAAACGAAGGGTGAAAAACTTACGAGACCCGATTGAGATTCGGGTTGTCCTTTTTGGGCATTAATCTATCCGTTGATGGCTGAAAGCTGTCAAAGCCGTACAACTCATCGAGGCCTTCGTTTTGACAGGTTATGGCTCCCGTAACTCTAAACGAGCCAGAAGTTATGGCCGTCCGAATAATAGATATCTACAGGGTGCAACTTCCATGGTGCAAGGTGCAACATCCGTCTGAAATGGCGAAACCGTGCCGTACGAGTTTAGAAATGCGTGCATGGATTTGAAACGGAATAGTACAATGGTGCACCACTCTTCAGCGATGGGAAGTCGAAGACGGGCGACGGTAATCCCGTTTTACCGTAAAAATCCACATGTCGAAAAAACGAAGGGTAAAAAACTTACGAGACCCGTTTGAGATTCGGGTTGTCCTTTTTGGGCATTAATCTATCCGTTGACGGATGAAAGCTGTCAAAGCCGTAGAACTCATCGAGGCCTTCATTTTGACAGGTTATGGCTGCCGTAACTCTAAACGAGCCAGAAGTTATGGCGGTCCGAATAATCGATATCTACAGGGTGCAATATCCACGGTGCAAGGTGCAACATCCGTCCGAAATGGAGAAACGGTGCCGTACGAATTTTGGAATGCGTGCATGGACTTGAAACGGAACAATACCATGGTGCACCACTCTTTAGCGAAGGGAAGTCGAAGACGGGCCTCGGTAATCCCGTTTTACCGTAAAAATCCACGTGTCGAAAAAACGAAGGGTAAAAAACTTACGAGACCCGTTTGAGATTCGGGTTGTCCTTTTTGGGCATTAATCTATCCGTTGACGGCTGAAAGCTGTCAAAGCCGTAGAACTCATCGAGGCCTTCGTTTTGACAGGTTCTGGCTGCCGTAACTCTAAACGAGCCAGAAGTTATGGCGGTCCGAATAATCGATATCTACAGGGTGCAACATCCACGGTGCAAGGTGCAACATCCGTCCGAAATGGAGAAACAGTGCCGTACGACTTTTAGAAATACGTGCATGGATTTGAAACGGAATAGTACCATGGTGCACCACTCTTCAGCGATGGGAAGTCGAAGACGGGCCACGGTAATCCCGTTTTACCGTAAAAATCCACGTGTCGAAAAAACGAAGGGTAAAAAACTTACGAGACGCGATTGAGATTCGGGTTGTCCTTTTTGGGTATTAATCTATCCGTTGATGGCTGAAAGCTATCAAAGCCATAGAACTCATCGAGGCCTTCGTTTTGACAGGTTATGGCTCCCGTAACTCTAAACGAGCCAGAAGTTATGGCCGTCCGAATAATCGATATCTACAGGGTGCAACATCCACGGTGCAAGGTGCAACATCCGTCCGAAATGGCGAAACAGCGTCGTGCGACTTTTAGAAATACGTGCATGGATTTGAAACGGAACAGTACCATGGTGCACCACTCTCCAGCGATGGGAAGTCGAAGACGGGCCACAGTAATCCCGTTTTACCGTAAAAATCCACGTGTCGAAAAAACGAAGCGTAAAAAACTTACGGGACCCGATTGTGATTCGGGTTGTCCTTTTTGGGTATTAATCTATCCGTTGATGGCTGAAAGCTATCAAAGCCATAGAACTCATCGAGGCCTTCGTTTTGACAGGTTATGGCTCTCGTAGCTCTAAACGAGCCAGAAGTTATGGCCGCCCGAATAATCGATATCTACAGGGTGCAACATCCACGGTGCAAGGTGCAACATCCGTCCGAAATGGCGAAACAGCGTCGTGCGACTTTTAGAAATGCGTGCATGGATTTGAAACGGAACAGTACCATGGTGCACTACTCGCGAGCGATGGGAAGTCTAAGACGGGCCACGGTAATCCCGTTTTTCCGTAAAAATCCACATGTCGAATAAACGAAGGATAAAAAACTTACGAGACCCGATTGAGATTCAGGTTGTCCTTTTTAGGCATTAATCTATCCGTTGACGGCTGAAAGCTGTCAAAGCCGTAGAACTCATCGAGACCTTCGTTTTGACAGGTTATGGCTTTTGTAACTCTAAACGAGCCAGAAGTTATGGTCGTCCGAATAATCGATATCTACAGGGTGCAACGTCCACGTGCAAGGTGCAACATCCGTCCGAAATGGTGAAGCAGTGCCGTACGACTTTTAGAAATGCATGCATGGATTTGAAACGGAACAGTACCATGGTGCACCACTCTCCAGCGATGGTAAATTAAAGACCAGCCACCGTAATCCCATTTTACCGAAAAAATCGACGTGTCTGAAAAACGAAGGGTGAAAAACTTACGAGACCCGATTGAGATTCGGGTTGTCCTTTTTGGGCGTTAATCTATCCGTTGACGGCTGAAAGCTGTCAAAGCCGTAGAACTCATCGAGGCCTTCATTTTGACAGGTTATGGCTCCCGTAACTCTAAACGAGCCAGAAGTTATGGCCGTCCGAATAATAGATATCTACAGGGTGCAACATCCATTGTGCAAGGTGCAACATCCGTCCGAAATGGCGAAACAGTGCCGTACGACCTTTAGAAAGGCGTACATGGATTTGAAATGGAATAGTACCATGGTACACCACTCTTCAGCGATGGGAAGTCGAAGACGGTCCACGGTATTCCCATTTTACCGTAAAAATCCACGTGTTGAAAAAACGAAGGGTAAAAAACTTACGAGACCCGATTGAGATTCAGGTTGTCCTTTTTGGGCATTAATCTATCCGTTGACGGCTGAAAGCTGTCAAAGCCGTAGTACTCATCGAGGCCTTCGTTTTGACAGGTTATGACTCCCGTAACACTAAACGAGCCAGAAGTCATGGCCGTCCGAGTAATCGATATCTACAGGGTGCAACATCCACAGTGCAAGGTGCAACATCCGTCCGAAATGGAGAAACAGTGCCGTACGACTTTTAGAAATGCGTGCATTGATTTGAAATGGAATAGTACCATGGTGCACCACTCTTCAGCGATGGTAAATTGAAGACCTGCCACCGTTATCCCGTTTTACCGTAAAAATCCACGCGTCGAAAAAATAAAGGGTAAAAAACTTACGAGACCCGATTGAGATTGGGTTGTCCTTTTTGGGCATTAATCTATCCGTTGACAGCTGAAAGTTGTCAAAGCCGTAGAACTCATCGAGGCCTTCGTTTCGACAGGTTATGGCTGCCGTAACTCTAAACGAGCCAGAAGTTATGGCGGTACGAATAATCGATATCTACAGGGTGCAACATCCACGGTGCAAGGTGCAACATCCGTCCGAAATGGAGAAACAGTGCCGTACGACTTTTAGAAATACGTGCATGGATTTGAAATGGAATAGTACCATGGCGCACCACTCTTCAGCGATGGGAAGTCGAAGACGGGCCACGGTAATCCCGTTTTACCGTAAAAATCCACGTGTCGAAAAAATGAAGGATAAAAAACTTACGAGACGCGATTGAGATTCGGGTTGTCCTTTTTGGGCATTAATCTATCCGTTGACGGCTGAAAGTTATAAAGCCATAGAACTCATCGAGGCCTTCGTTTTGACAGGTTATGGCTCCCGTAACTCTAAACGAGCCAGAAGTTATGGCCGTCCGAATAATCGACATCTACAGGGTGCAACATCCACGGTGCAAGGCGCAACATCCGTCCGAAATGGAGAAACAGTGCCGTACGACTTTTAGAAATACGTGCATGGATTTGAAACGGAATAGTACCATGGTGCACCACTCTTCAGCGATGGGAAGTCGAAGACGGGCCACGGAAATCCCGTTTTACCGTAAAAATCCACATGTCGAAAAAACGAGGGGTAAAAAACTTACGAGGCGCGATTGAGATTCGGGTTGTCCTTTTTGGGCATTAATCTATCCGTTGACGGCTGAAAGCTATCAAAGCCATAGAACTCATCGAGGCCTTCGTTTTGACAGGTTATGGCTCCCGTAACTCTAAACGAGCCAGAAGTTATGGACGTCCGAATAATCGATATCTACAGGGTGCAACATCCACGGTGCAAGGTGCAACATCCGTCCGAAATGGCGAAACAGTGTCGTACGACTTTTAGAAATGCGTGCATGGATTTGAAACGGAACAGTACCATGGTGCACCACTCTCCAGCGATGGGAAGTCTAAGACGGGCCATGGTAATCCTGTTTTACCGTAAAAATCGACGTGTCGAAAAAACGAAGGATAAAAAACTTACGAGACCCAATTGAGATTCGTGTTGTCCTTTTTGGGCATTAATCTATCCGTTGACGGCTGAAAGCTGTCAAAGCCGCAGAACTCATCGAGGCCCTCGTTTTGACAGGTTATGGCTTTTGTAACTCTAAACGAGCCAGAAGTTATGGTCGTCCGAATAATCGATATCTACAGGGTGAACGTTCATGGTGCAAGGTGCAACATCCGTCCGAAATGGCGAAGCAGTGCCATACGACTTTTAGAAATGCGTGCATGGATTTGAAACGGAAGAGTACCATGGTGCACCACTCTCCAGCGATGATAAATCGAAGACCAGCCACCGTAATCCCGTTTTACCGTAAAAATCCACGTGTCTGAAAAACGAAGGGTGAAAAACTTACGAGACCCGATTGAGATTCGGGTTGTCCTTTTTGGGCATTAATCTATCCGTCGATGGCTGAAAGCTGTCAAAGCCGTACAACTCATCGAGGCCTTCATTTTGACAGGTTATGGCTCTCGTAAATCTAAACGAGCTAGTAGTTATGACCGTCCGAATAATCGATATCTACAGGGTGCAATATCCACGGTGCAAGGTGCAACATCCGTCCGAAATGGAGAAACGGTGCCGTATGAATTTTTGAAATGCGTGCATGGATTTGAAATGGAACAATACCATGATGCACCACTCTTTAGCGATGGGAAGTCGAAGACGGGCCACGGTAATCCCGTTTTACCGTAAAAATCCACGTGTCGAAAAAACGAAGGGTAAAAAACTTACGAGACCCGTTTGAGATTCGGGTTGTCCTTTTTAGGCATTAATCTATCCGTTGACGGCTGAAAGCTGTCAAAGCCGTAGAACTCATCGAGGCCTTCGTTTTGACAGGTTCTGGCTGCCGTAACTCTAAACGAGCCAGAAGTTATGGCGGTCCGAATAATCGATATCTACAGGGTGCAACATCCACGGTGCAAGGTGCAACATCCGTCCGAAATGGAGAAAAAGTGCCGTACGACTTTTAGAAATACGTGCATGGATTTGAAAAGGAATAGTACCATAGTGCACCACTCTTCAGCGATGGGAAGTCGAAGACGGGCGACGGTAATCCCGTTTTACCGTAAAAATCCACGTGTCGAAAAAAGGAAGGGTAAAAAACTTACGAGACCCGTTTGAGATTCGGGTTGTCCTTTTTGGGCATTAACCTATCCGTTGACGGATGAAAGCTGTCAAAGCCGTAGAACTCATCGAGGCCTTCATTTTGACAGGTTATGGCTGCCGTAACTCTAAACGAGGCAGAAGTTATGGCGGTCCGAATAATCGATATCTACAGGGTGCAATATCCACGGTGCAAGGTGCAACATCCGTCCGAAATGGAGAAACGGTGCCGTACGAATTTTTGAAATGCGTGCATGGACTTGAAACGGAACAATACCATGGTGCACCACTCTTTAGCGATGGAAAGTCGAAGACGGGCCACGGTAATCCCGTTTTACCGTAAAAATCCACGTGTCGAAAAAACGAAGGGTAAAAAACTTACGAGACCCGTTTGAGATTCGGGTTGTCCTTTTTGGGCATTAATCTATCCGTTGACGGCTGAAAGCTGTCAAAGCCGTAGAACTCATCGAGGCCTTCGTTTTGACAGGTTCTGGCTGCCGTAACTCTAAATGAGCCAGAAGTTATGGCGGTCCGAATAATCGATATCTACAGGGTGCAACATCCACGGTGCAAGGTGCAACATCTGTCCGAAATGGAGAAACAGTGCCGTACGAATTTTAGAAATACGTGCATGGATTTGAAACGGAATAGTACCTTGGTGCACCACTCTTCAGCGATGGGAAGTCGTAGACGGGCCACGGTAATCCCGTTTTACCGTAAAAATCCACGTGTCGAAAAAACGAAGGGTAAAAAACTTACGAGACGCGATTGAGATTCGGGTTGTCCTTTTAGGGCATTAATCTATCCGTTGACGGCTGAAAGCTATCAAAGCCATAGAACTCATCGAGGCCTTCGTTTTGACAGGTTATGGATCCCGTAACTCTAAACGAGCCAGAAATTATGGCCGTCCGAATAATCGATATCTACAGGGTGCAACATCCACGGTGCAAGGTGCAACATCCGTCCGAAATGGCGAAACATTGCCGTACGACCTTTAGAAATGCGTGTATGGATTTGAAATGGAACAGTACCATGGTGCACCTCTCTTCAGCGATAGGAAGTCGAAGACGGGCCACCGTAATCCCGTTTTACCGCAAAAATCCACGTGTCGAAAAAACGAAGGGTAAAAAACTTACGAGAACCGATTGAGATTCGGGTTGTCCTATTTGGGCATTAATCTATCCGTCGACGGGTGAAAGCTGTCAAAGCCATAGAACTCATCGAGGCCTTTGTTTTGTCAGGTTATGGCTCCCGTAACTTTAAACGAGCCAGAAGTTATGGCCGTCTGAATAATCGATATCTACAGGGTGCAACATCCACGGTGCAAGGTGCAACATCCGTCCGAAATGGAGAAACGGTGTCGTATGACTTTTAGAAATGCGTGCATGGATTTGAAATGGAATAGTACCATGGTGCACCACTCTTCAGCGATGGGAAGTCGAAGACGGGCCACGGTAATTCCGTTTTACCGTAAAAATCCACGTGTCGAAAAAACGAAGGGTAAAAAACTTACGAGACCCGATTGAGATTCGGGTTGTCCTTTTTGGGCATTAATCTATCCGTTGACGGCTGAAAGCTGTCAAAGCCGTAGAACTCATCGAGGCCTTCGTTTTGACAGGTTATGGCTTTTGTAACTCTAAATGAGCCAGAAGTTATGGTCGTCCGAATAATCGATATCAACAGGGTGCAACGTCCACGGTGCAAGGTGCAACATCCGTCCGAAATGGCGAAACAGTGCCGTACGACTTTTAGAAATGCGTGCATGGATTTGAAACGGAACAGTACCACGGTGCACCACTCTCCAGCGAATGTAAATCGAAGACCAGCCACGGTAATCCCGTTTTAACGTAAAAATCCACGTGTCTGAAAAACGAAGGGTGAAAAACTTACGAGACCCGATAGAGATTCGGGTTGTCATTTTTGGGCATTAATCTATCCGTTGACGGCTTAAAGCCGTCAAAGCCGTAAAACTCATCGAGGCCTTCGTTTTGACAGGCTATGGCTCCCGTAACTCTAAACGAGCCAGAAGTTATGGCCGTCCGAATAATCAATATCTACATGGTGCAACTTCCACGGTGCAAGGTGCAACATCCGTCCGAAATGGCGAAATAGTGCCGTACGACTTTTATAAATGCGTGCATGGATTTGACATGGAACAGTACCATGATGCACCACTTGTCAGCGATGGAAAGTCGAAGACGGGCCACGGTAACCCCGTTTTACCGTAAAATTCCACGTGTCGAAAAAATTAAGGGTAAAAAACTTACGAGACCCGATTGAGATTCGGGTTGTCCTTTTTGGGCATTAATCTATCCGTTGATGGCTGAAAGCTGTCAAACCGTAGAACTCATCGAGGCCTTCGTTTTGACAGGTTATGGCTCCTGTAACTCTAAACGAACCAGAAGTTGTGCCCGTCCGAATAATCGATATCTACAGGGTGCAACATCCACGTTGCAAGGTGCAACATCCGTCCGAAATGGCGAAACAGTGTCGTACGACCTTTAGAAATGCGTGCATAAATTCGAAACGGAATAGTACCATGGTGCACCACTCTCCAGCGATGGTAAATCGAAGACCAGCCACCGTAATCCCGTTTTACCGTAAAAATCCACGTGTCGAAAAAACGAAGGGTTAAAAACTTACGAGACCCGATTGAGATTCGGGTTGTCCTTTTTGGGCATTAATCTATCCGTTGATGGCTGAAAGCTGTCAAAGCCGTAGAACTCATCGAGGCCTTCGTTTTGACAGGTTATGGCTCCCGTAAATCTAAACGAGCCAGAAGTTATGGCCGTCCGAATAATCGATATCTACAGGGTGCAACATCCACGGTGCGAGGTACAACATCCGTCCGAAATGGCGAAACAGTGCCATACGACCTTTAGAAATGCGTGCATGGATTTGAAACGGAAAAGTACCATGGTGCACCACTCTTCAGCGATGGGAAGTCGAAGACGGGCCACCGTAATCCCGTTTTACCGTAAAAATCCACGTGTCGAAAAAACGAAGGGTAAAAAACTTACGAGACCCGATTGAGATTCGGGTTGTCCTATTTGGGCATTAATCTATCCGTCGATGGGTGAAAGCTGTCAAAGCCGTAGAAATCATCGAGGCCTTCGTTTTGACAAGTTATGGCTCCCGTAACTCTAAACGAGCTAGAAGTTATGGTCGTGCGAATAATCGATATCTACAGGGTGCAACATCCACGGTGCAAGGTGCAACATCCGTCCGAAATGGATAAACAGTGCCGTACGACTTTTAGAAATGCGTGCATGGATTTGAAACCGAATAGTACCTTGGTGCACCACTCTTCAGCGATGGGAAGTCAAAGACGGGCCACGGCAATCCCGTTTTACCGTAAAAATCCACGTGCCGAAAAAACGAAGGGTAAAAAACTTACGAGACCCGATTGAGATTCGGGTTGTCCTTTTTGGGCATTAATCTATCCGTTGACGGCTGAAAGCTGTCAAAGCCATAGAACTCATCGAGGCCTTCGTTTTGACAGGTTATAGCTCCCGTAACTCTAAACGAGCCAGAAGTTATGGCGGTCCGAATAATCGATATCTACAGGGAGCAACATCCACGGTGCAAGGTGCAACATCCGTCCGAAATGGCGAAACAGTGTCGTACGACTTTTAGAAATGCGTGCATGGATTTGATATGGAACAGTACCATGGTGCACCACTCTCCAGTGATGGAAAGTCGAAGACGGGCCACGGTAATCCCGTTTTACCGTAAAAATCCACGTTTCGAAAAAACGAAGGATAAAAAACTTACGAGACCGGATTGAGATTCGGGTTGTCCTTTTTGGGCATTAATCTATCCGTTGACGGCTGAAAGCTGTCAAAGCCGTAGAACTCATCGAGGCCTTCGTTTTGACAGGTTATGGCTTTTGTAACTCTAAACGAGCCAGAAGTTATGGCCGTCCGAATAATCGATATCTACAGGGTGCAACGTCCATGGTGCAAGGTGCAACATCCGTCCGAAATGGCGAAGCAGTGCCGTACGACTTTTAGAAATGCGTGCATGGATTTGAAACGAATAGTACCATGGTGCATCATTCTCCAGCGATAGGAAGTCGAAGACGGACCACCGCAATCCTGTTTTACCGTAAAAATCCACGTGTCTGAAAAACGAAGGGTAAAAAACTTACGAGACCCGATTGAGATTCGGGTTGTCCTTTTTGGGCATTAATCTATCCGTTGACGGCTGAAAGCTGTCAAAGCAATAGAACTCATCGAGGCCTTCTTTTTAACAGGTTATGGCTCCCGTAACTCTAAACGAGCCAGAAGTTATGGCCGTCCAAATAATCGATATCTACAGGGTGCAACATGAACGGTGCAAGGTGCGACATCCGTCCGAAATGGCGAAACAGTGCCGTACGACCTTTAGAAATTCGTGCATGTATTTGAAACGGAATAGTACCATGGTCCACCACTCTCCAGCGATGGTAAATCGAAGACCAGCCACCGTAATCCCGTTTTACCGTAAAAATGCACGAGTCGAAAAAACGAAGGGTAAAAAACTTACGAGACCCGATTGAGATTCGGGTTGTCCTTTTTGGGCATTAATTTATCCGTTGACGGCTGAAAGCTGTCAAATCCATAGAACTCATCGAGGCCTTTGTTTTGACAGGTTATGGCTCCTGTAACTCTAAACGAGCCAGAAGTTATGGCGGTCCGAATAATCGATATCTATAGGGTGCAACATCCACGGTGCAAGGTGCAACATCCATCCGAAATGGCGAAACAGTGTCGTACGACTTTTAGAAATGCATGCATGGATTTGAAACGGAACAGTACCATGGTACACCACTCTCCAGCGATGGAAAGTCGAAGACGGGCCACGGTAATCCCGTTTTACCGTAAAAATCCACGTATCGAAAAAACGAAGGATAAAAAACTTACGAGACCGGATTGAGATTCGGGTTCTCCTTTTTGGGCATTAATCTATCCATTGACGGCTGAAAGCTGTCAAAGCCGTAGAACTCATCGAGGCCTTCGTTTTGACAGGTTATGGCTTTTGTAAATCTAAACGAGCCAGAAGTTATGGCCGTCCGAATAATCGATATCTACAGGGTGCAACGTCCATGGTGCAAGGTGCAACATCCGTCCGAAATGGCGAAGCAGTGCCGTACGACTTTTAGAAATGCGTGCATGGATTTGAAACGGAATAGTACCATGGTGCACCATTCTCCAGCGATGGGAAGTCGAAGATGGGCCACCGTAATCTCGTTTTACCGTAAAAATCCACGTGTCCGAAAAACGAAGTGTAAAAAACTTACAAGACCCGATTGAGGTTCGGGTTGTCCTTTTTGGGCATTAGTCTATCCGTTGATGGCTGAAAGCTGTCAAAACCGTAGAACTCATCGAGGCCTTCGTTTTGACAGGTTATGGCTCCCGTAACTCTAAACGAGCCAGAAGTTATGGCCGTCCAAATAATCGATATCTACAGGGTGCAACATGAACGGTGCAAGGTGCAACATCCGTCCGAAATGGCGAAACAGTGCTGTACGACCTTTAGAAATTCGTGCATGTATTTGAAACGGAACAGTACCATGGTGCACCACTCTCTAGCGATGGTAAATCGAAGACCAGCCACCGTAATCCCGTTTTACCGTAAAAATCCACGAGTCGAAAAAACGAAGGGTAAAAAACTTACGAGACCCGATTGAGATTCGGGTTGTCCTTTATGAGCATTAATCTATCCGTTGACGGCTGAAAGCTGTCAAAGCCGTAGAACTCATCGAGGCCTTCGTTTTGACAGGTTATGGCTCCCGTAACTCTAAACGAGCCAGAAGTTATGGCCGTCCGAATAATCGATATCTACAGGGTGCAACATCCACGGTGCAAGGTGCAACATCCGTCCGAAATGGAGAAACAGTGCCGTACGACCTTTAGAAAATCGTGCATGGATTTGAAACGAAACAGTACCATGGTGCACCACTCTCCAGCGGTGGTAAATCGAAGACCAGCCACTGTAACCCCGTTTTACCGTTAAAATCCACGTGTCGAAAAATCGAAGGGTAAAAAACTTACGAGACCCGATTGAGATTCGGGTTGTCCTTCTTGGGAATTAATCTATCCGTTGACGGCTGAAAGCTATCAAAGCCATAGAACTCATCCAGGCCTTCGTTTTGACAGGTTATGGCTCCCGTAACTCTAAACGAGCCAGAGGTTATGGCCCTCCGAATAATCGATATCTACATGGTGCAACATCCACGGTGCAAGGTGCAACATCCGTCCGAAATGGCGAAATAGTGCCGTAGGACTTTTAGAAATGCGTGCATGGATTTGAAACGAAACAGTACCATGGTGCACCACTCTCCAGCGATGGGAAGTCGAAGACGGGCCACGGTAATCCCGTTTTACCGTAAACATCCACGTGTCGAAAAAACGAAGGGTAAAAAACTTACGAGACCCGATTGAGATTCGGGTTGTCCTTTTTGGGCATTAATCTATCCATTGGTGGCTGAAAGCTATCAAAGCCGTAGAACTCATCGAGGCCTTCGTTTTGATAGGTTATGGCTCTCGTAACTCTAAACAAGCTAGAAGTTATGGCCGTCCGAATAATCGATATCTACAGGGTGCAACATCCACGGTGCAAGGTGCAACATCCGTCCGAAATGCCGAAACAGTGCCGTATGTTTGCACAAAAAATGGACAAACACCTCCAAGTCGTATTATTTAGTTGATTATATGTAATTTTCAATGATTTTAGATGAGTATGTAAATATGAGAAAAGTAGGGGCTGAAATGTAAAAGACACACAGATTTATAGTGGTTCGGCCAGAATGTGCCTACGTCCACTTTATATGTTATTATCTTCTTTCTTTCAGGTTACAAGTACAATGCGTTGTATACAAGTGTATGAAAGTAGTTTGAGAGTTCCTTCCTTGCTTGAGCTCTCAAACTTGTCTGCCATTGTTGTACCCCTGCCCCTCTATTTATAGAGTGAGGTTGAGGGCAGGGGCCTTGGAAGCATATAGCTGCTGGTGGGCCCGGGCTGAAGCAATCTGGACTGGCAATCTTCTGGTTCGGCAAGGCTTCATTCGGCTATGAGCTTGGACCGGTGGTAGGTGTGCATGTGGACCGGCAGGGGAAAGGAGAGGGTTGGTTCGGTGCTTGCCTGGTCCGGTGGTAGGAGTGTGAGAATGTGGACCGGTAGTCGTTTGGTCCGGTTATGTAGGTGGTTCGGTGGTGGTGGTCCGGCTGTAGCAGGGGAGTTGGTTCGGCTACCGGATGGGCATGCCGAATGGCACTTGAGATTTGCCCGAATATGGTTGGTCCGGCTACCGGATGATCATGCCGAATGGACCCTTGTCCTTGCTGGATGAAGAGTGGGTCGCGACTCCGGGTGAAACCAATGCTTCTTAGTCTCGAGGTCTTCTGGGTGAGAATTCGCCCAACATTTGCCCCCCAAAGTGGGGCGCGTGCTTGCACGTGTCGCGCTTTGTTTCCCGGTGATAGAAAGGCTTGTTTCGTAACGCCATGGGCTGGACGTTCGTATCCTGCTGATGTCCTGCAAAGGAATTTACAGTTTTAGTGTGGTTTCAAATAACGACCGTTCGTGGTCGGAATATCTGAGATGAAGTGAACTGTGTTGCTCGGGACGAGCAAGTGTGCCCCGAAGGGGCTTAGCATCGTCGATGCCAGGTTCACGTTAGAGTGGGTCCCTGGGTCGTTTGCCAAGGTGGTTTATCGCCAGCTCAGAGCATGCCTAGGGATCGTTCGCGACCCCGTACATGTGTAAGTAGCTTAGCCATTTCACAATTATCAAATATCCATTTGACCGATGGGCTTAAAAATGCGTGTCAAAGTGTAAATTCCCACGATGGTAGGGTTAATAGCCATTCAGAGCGTGCCTATGGACCATTCGAGGTCGCGTACACGTGTAAACGATTTAATCCACGTCGGTGAGGATTTTACGACTTATTCATCGTTATCATAATCTTATTTTATTAGTTAGTTCTGGAGTTTGGTACTTATCTGAGGGAGGCGCTTTGCACGCCACTAGTTTTTAGTTTCTGCTGGTAGATACAGCTCCATTTGGCGTTGAGTAGGTATATGTTTTCGTTTGATCCGAGGTAGGTGTGGTTTTCATTCGGTTAAGGGTTGATCCGGTATGGAGGGTTTCATTTGGCATGTGGTAGGAGGGATACTTTTATTCGGTGCTTGGTTGGTCCGGTGTAGAGAGGTTAAAGGTTTCATTCGGCTGGGGATTGGTCCGTTAGGCCGAATCGTTTGGTCCGGTGGTATTGTCACCGTCTATATATAGGGGCTACACCCCCTTAGTTTTTCTTTACCGAATCAACAAGCGCCGAACCACTTCATTGCCGAACCAGGTGTTTGCCGAACCAACCTTATACCGAACCAGGTATATACTTATTACCGAATACACACGTATGTCTTCGCTTCACCGAATGGGACTACGGCCTTGGGGCCGAATGCCTTGTGCACCGAATGCACTCGATATAGCATCACCGAATGAACATGATGACCGAATGTGATGGAAACCGAATGAACTTGGAAACCGAATGTACTTGGAAACCGAATGAACTTGGAAACCGAATGAACTTGGAAACCGAATGAACTTGGAAACTTTAGTTTGCGAATGAAACCCCACACTTGCACGCACTTGTTTGTTTACTTTTCTATGTTCCCTGTTCTAATGCCATGCTTTCCTTGTGTTGCAGAAAATGTCTCGCAAAGCGGAAACACGATCGGATAGAAAGAAGTCTAGAGGCACATGAGAGCCTTCTTCTTCCTTGCCCCCAGTCCAACCAGGATCCGGGCAACACCGACCTATTCCGAGGTCTCTAGTGGACGGATATGGTCCACAGGAACTTTTGGTCTCTCCCCCGGATTGCTTTCCTAGCTCCCTAAAGGAGGAGCAACTTGACGTCATATCCCGTTCCTTCGGGATAGATAGGGCTCTTATGCTGCTGCCGGGAGATGGAGTGATGCCATATAATCCTCCCGAGGGCTACTTCGCTTTTAGCAGATACCATTGCATGTGCGGCGCTATCCCCCCTATCAACGCTTGGATAGTAAGCTTCACCACATATTTGAAGGTGGCTCCCTTCCAGCTTCAGCCTAACTCATATGCTATCCTGGTGAGCCTCTTTGTCATCTTCCAGAGGAGGTACGGGCGTCCTCCTTCTAACCGGGAGATCCGATACTTGTACAACCTGAGAGGCTATAAGAAGGGGTCTCCGTGTATTAGTCTGGAGGCGGCCGTACCCTTCAAACCAGTTCTGGACTTATATTCCAAGTTTACCATGTTCAAGAAAGAGTGGTTCTTCATCAAGGACGATGCTGTTTCTTTCCGCCTTTTCACTTCTGGCTGTAAGATGGATTTCATTTATATTTTCCATGTTTTGACTGTAGTGTTTTTTTTTCTGACATGCTTCTATTTCTGGCTAGCGACAGGTGGTATTGCAGTTGTGGAGGATGATTCCTTGGTGCGAATGGCTGCTGAACTAAAGGCTATTCCGGCATGGGACCGGTCGGCCTCCTTCTTGATCAGGAACGCAACCCTCTTGGAGTATAATTTGATCTTACCGCACCAGTCCGTGGTTAAGCAAAGAGACACGGCTGAGGAGAAGGCTGCTAAAGCTAAGGAGGGGGATAAGGTAAAGAGCGGTAAGAGGGAGCCTTTCGCAGAGCGTCCCGTGGTCGGGGGGAAGAAACTGAGGAAGTCCGATGGCCCTTCTCCAAGTACTTGCCCGATTGTCCCGGAGGAGGAAGGTGTAGAAGAGGAGGAAGGAGGCGAAGTTGGAGAAGGGTCGGAGGGTGGAGGAGATGGCGAAGGTCAAGGTGGTAGTGGTGTTGCTGCTCTAACCTCTGAACAAGACCTCGAACTGGATGAGGCTCTCCGTCGGGCCTTCGGGGAGTCGGAGGGAGAGTCGGAAACGGAGAAGGGAACGGAGAAGGCAAAGGAAACCGGCAAAGCTGTGGCTGGCACTGACCCATCCTCTAAGGGTTCCTCAGCTAGGGTGATTCCGGCGATGCAAGGTGAACTTTTGTCTTCTGCCGATTCTATTTTCGATAAGGACTTAGAAATTTTTTACGGTTCACTTCCGTCCTGGAATGAGATCCAGGACTTATTGCAGTATCCCACTCTTCCGCCGGGTTCGTATAACAGATGTGTCTCCTCACTTTTCTTTTTTTTTAACTTAGCACATTTTTTGAATTTCGGATTATTGTATGTTCGTAACACTTGTTCTTTATTCCAGGGGCAGGCCAGGCGGGTAGAACGTCGGATGTTCGACACCGCCTTGAACAATTTAAGTCGAGGAGAGCTTCCGCGAAACCTTCTACTGATCGCACTGGGGACGTAGTCAAGTACCGCCCTCTTCTTGGGGTCATCGAAGAGGGCATTCAGAAAAGGAAGCGGAGCCGTTCCTTATTTGAGTCTTCTTCTGCTTCGCAGCTTCCTACTCTGTCTCCCCCTACTCAGCCTCCTCGTGATGCTACGGAGGAGAGCACGGAGCCCTGCCCCCCTCCTCCTCCTTCCAAGAGTTCTACTGTCATTCATATAAGGCGTCCCGATGTGCCTCGCCCCGTGCCTCGTGACCCTTTTGCCGGCCATCCTGATTTAGACCCAAGTTTTCGGGACATTTCATTCGATGAGACCACGGGCGAGCACCTACTTCCCCGCAACCCCATGGTAAGAGTGCTGGACGAGGCCAAATCTTTAGATCTTGATTTACTTACTACACGGGTAGTCACCATGGGGGATGAGGCCAAGGCTAATATCGACCGGGTGGCCGCAGAGACCAAGAAGTTAATGGAGCATCATGCTAAGTTGGTCAAGGCCGGGGAAGAGATCGGGAGTGCTAACATTCGGTTGAGGTTAAAGGTTGCCGATCAGGCCAAGAAACTCGCCGACCAAGCCATCCAGATTTCCCAGCATGAGGAAGCCTCCAAGCGTCTGAAAGAGACCATGGAGAAGGCCAGTAGGGCGGAATTACGGAAGATGGAGGTCGCTTGCAGGGAACGGATTAACATAGCTATCGCAACGGTGGATGAGGTTCGGAATGCGGATCTCGAGCGGGTAGAGGAGTTGTCAGGGAGGCTCGAGGCTGCGGAGATGGCTCAGGCCGAGTTGAAGGAGGAGATGGAGGAGATGAGGAGGTCCCTCAAGTTGAAGGAAGAGGAAATGAGGAGGTCACTCCAGGCTGACTGCTTGAGATACCAATTAGAGAGGGACGTCGCCATCACCAAGTTGCAAGCTTCCGAGGCCCGGGTGAGGGAGTTTGAGGAAAACGAGGGGATGATGGATGAGATGTTGCAGGATATGTACTTCCACACTTGGAAGGAGGGCGGCTTGTCTTGGATGGACGATTACCCTCGGGTCATGGCCAAGGTGTATCTCCAGGCTTTAGAGGAGGCCAGGGTGAATGCGGGTAAGGAAGGCGGAGAGGCTTTCAACTTGAGTGCGGTTACTGCTCAGTTCTCAAAGGAGGAGCAAGCGGCGGTGAAGGAGGGGATGCGGCTACTCGCTGCAGAGGAAGCGGGCGTGCAGTTGGATGATGAGGATCAAGCGGCGGATGCTGGTGAGTTATTCTTTTCCCTTTCTTTTCTTTTCGCGTTTTCATAACTTGATCGTTCGTTTAATGAATTCCTCTCCTGATTTGGACAGGTGGGACTTCAGATCCACATGCTGGGGGCTCCGATCCTGCGGCTAAGTAGGCTGGGGGAGTTGGTGATGGAGTGTGGATGCATCTGCCATCTTTTTGTTTCTTTTTTATCACTGTTCATGTTAGTCTTTGATATGCGACTGTAATAAAATTATTTGCAAAGAATAACTTCGTGTGATCTTATAATACAAGCTGATTTTGTCATGTTTAAATGTTGTTGCTATCTTTATGTGCTGTGTGAGAAGTATAATTATGTATATGCCTGTGATTCCACTTGTGTTTGATGTTAAGTTTTTGCTTGAAATATAATTTCACGTTTTGCAATGTCAGTGTATGAATAAGTTATAGTTACGCATTTATGTACAAGAGAAGAGAGTACCGCCCTTTATGCTTTATTCGCAGGCGGTAGCTGTGAGTGTCTTGTGTAATTGTTCACGGGTATAGCTGAGCGCCCTGCCACCCAGCACGCAGGCTTGGAGCCTCATGAGTGAATGCTTCCTATTTGGTTTCCTGCACTTTAGAGTTTGTTATACAGGATAGGAGAAAAATATTTAAGTGAAATGGAAATATAGTAAAAGTAAAACTTCCAGTCACGGAAGGCCGTCGATGTGCTTAAGTTCGTGGCAAACGGGTTTTGTAGTCACTTTCCCTAGCTGTGGGTCTTGGAGACATTTGTCACCCATCTTACGCCTCCGCGGGGAGTTTTCTTTTTTACCACAGCCGCACTTAAGACACATCGGAGCCGAGATCGCGCACGGTAACTACCCGAACCATTATGGTCCGTAATCGTGGGTATTATTCGATTTACCGTGGCCGGCTAGCGTGGGTGTCGTTGGCCGTGAACTACCCCTGGCTGGCCACACCTTATGTTGGGGCTTAAAGTAGGTTCACAGTTACCGACGAGCCGAACGCCGTAATGAGCTGCCATCGGCTATAGTCGGCCTTTATGATGACTTATAATCGGCTCATTACAGTTGGCTTTGAGGGCAGGCGCGCAATGAGTTAACCCGCAGCAGAGGGATGCCGGGGCAAAAGAGTCTCATTGGCGAGTGCATAGAATCGTAGCGTACCTGTTAGGCCTAGTCCAGATGAGGCCGCGGTGCGTCTTGAGTGGAGATGCCATAGAATTTTGTTCAACAGAAAGGGATAACGCTTAACAAGTAGCCAAGACATAAAGGAACAAGTTAAAAAGAGACAAGATTTTTTAAAGTGGTTCGGCACGAAAATGCCTACGTCCACTGATTCTCTTTGTTAATTCACTTCATATGGGCAGTACAAGTTAAGAAAAGTATCGACGGAGGTGTCGGATGTTCCATGCCCTTTGGAACACCTCTCCGTCCACTGTTGACAAAATGTAAGCTCCGTTGTGGAGATCTTTGTGAATTACATATGGTCCGTCCCAGATGGGGTCCAGTGCCCCGGGGCGCGGAAAGATTCGCCTGAGGACAAGATCTCCTTCTTGTAAGCTGCGATGCTTGACTTTGGAATTGTATATTGCTGCCACTTTTTGTTTGTGAGCTGCTGCTTTGAGTGCTGCATCGTTTCTCCTTTCCTCAATCAGATCCAAAGACATGAGGAGGAGTTCTTCGTTTTCTTCTGGGTTGTAGTGGATCCTACGGTGGGAAGGCACAATAGTCTCAACTGGGAGCATTGCCTCCGATCCATATGCCAAAGAGAAAGGAGTATGTCCCGTTGATGTTCTGAAAGATGTGCGGTATGCCCATAGTGCCGTAGGAAGTTCGTCCACCCAAGCGCCTTTTGACTTTTCAAGTTTCTTCTTGATTAGGGTTTTGAGAATTTTGTTGACAGCTTCAACTTGTCCGTTTGCCTGAGGGTAAGCTACTGATGAGAAGCTTTTATGAATTCCATGCTCTTGGCACCAGTCGGCAAATTCTTCGCTGTCAAATTGGAGTCCGTTGTCTGATACGATCTTGAGGGGGACTCCATACCTGCACAGAATGTTTTTGATCAAGAAGTTGATAACTTTTGCTGAAGATATTTTATTTAAAGGTTCCGCTTCCACCCATTTGGTGAAATAATCGACTGCCACTATAGCATATTTGGCTCCGCCTCGGCCCGTTGGCAGTTCGCCAATTAAGTCAATTCCCCATACAGCAAAGGGCCAAGGGCTGGTCATTTGAGTAATTTCGTTTGTGGGTAGTCGAGGGATCTTGGCGAACTTCTGACATCTGTCGCATTTCTTAACGAAGTCTAGGGCATCTTTGTTTAGTGTGGGCCAGTAATATCCATATCGGAGTATCTTTCTTGCCAAAGTCTGTCCTCCAGTGTGATCTCCGCATCCTCCCTGATGGATGTTTGTTAATATCTCCTTGGCTTCCCTTCCGGCGACGCATCTTAATAGGGGGCTAGAGAAGCCACGCCGGTAGAGGATGCCTTCTTGTATTGTGTAGTGGGGAACTTTCCTCAAGATCTTCTTGGCTTCGTCACGCCTGTCGGGTAGTATGCCATCTTGCAAATATTTCCGGATAGGAGTCATCCAGGTTCCTTCTTCGATTGCAGTTATCAGATTCGCTTGTTCGAAACTCGGGGCTAGCTGCCTTGAGATTGCTAGTGCTCCGGGAATGGTGCTGTCCTTCATACTAGCTTGCTTTGCAAGTTCATCTGCCTCTTGGTTTTCTTCTCGAGGAATGTGTTTGATTAGATAATGGTCCAATCGATCGAGCAGCAGTCTGGTTTTCTTTAGGTATGCTGTGAGCCGTTCTCCTCGAGTCTGGAATTCTCCTAGTACCTGGTTTACGATAAGCTGAGAATCACTATGAATACATAAGGAATTGATCCCAATTTCTAGGGCCAGTTCCAATCCCGCTATTACTGCTTCATATTCAGCATCGTTGTTAGTGGCCGTGAACTCCAATCTTAATGCATAGTACAACTTTCTTCCCCTGGGGGTGACGATCACAATACCTGCCCCCGAGCCTTGTTCGTTCGATGCTCCGTCTACAAAGAGGTTCCACTTGATGTTTTTTGCTACTTCGGATTGTTCCTTGCCTTCGTTGGTAGTGAATTCGGCAATGAAATCAGCCATGGCTTGTCCTTTGATAGCGGTGCGGGGATGGTAGGTGATATCATACTGACTTAGTTCGATGCACCATTTGAGGAGTCGCCCCGAAGTGTCAGGACGATGGAGCACTTGTCTTAGTGGTTGATCGGTTAGAACCCTGATGGAGTGAGACTGGAAGTAGTGTCGCAGTTTCCGTGACGCGATCAATAAACAATATGCTAACTTCTCAAGTTTAGGATATCTGGCTTCTGCCCCCGTAAATCTCTTGCTTACAAAGTAAACCGGGCGTTGTGTGCGGTCTTCTTCTCTTACCAAGGCGGCGCTTAGAGCATGAGATGATACAGCGAGGTATAGGTATAACACTTCACCTTCATTTGGAGTTGAGAGTACTGGTGGTCTCTGAAGGTGTTCGATTAGGTTGAGGAAGGCTTTTAAGCATTCGTCGGTCCACTCGAACCTCCCTTTGTCTTTCTTGAGTGCTTCGAAGAAAGGGACACACTTGTCAGTTGCCTTGGAAATGAATCTGCTTAGGGCGGCCACCTTTCCGTTTAGGCTCTGCATTTCTTTTCGAGTGGAAGGTATCCTTATTTCTTTTAAAGCTCGGATTTGTTCAGGGTTTGCTTCGATTCCTCTGGCGTGGACGATGAATCCTAAGAATTTTCCCGATGATACTCCGAAGGAGCACTTTAGAGGATTCAGCTTCATTCCATATCGGCGAAGTACCCGAAACATATCGTCCAGATGGCTTACATGGTCGTTGGCTTTCCTGGACTTCACCAACATGTCATCCACATATACTTCCATAGTACGTCCTATCAGTTCTGCGAACATTTTGTTGACGAGGCGTTGATAGGTAGCTCCAGCATTTTTGAGTCCAAAAGGCATGACTTTGTAACAATATAATCCGCGGTCGGTGATGAAGCTAGTGTGGTCCTGATCGGGAGCGTGCATGGGGATCTGGTTATATCCGGAGTATGCATCCATAAAAGATAGGAGTTCGTGCCCAGCTGTGCTGTCCACGAGTTGGTCAATTCGGGGAAGTGGGAAGCAGTCTTTCGGGCAAGCGTCATTCAGATTGGAGAAGTCAATACATGTTCGCCACTTTCCATTGGCCTTTTTTACTAGCACTGGGTTAGCGATCCATTCTGGGTAGATGGCTTCCCGTATGAAGTCATTAGCAAGTAGATTTTTTACTTCCTCATCAAGGGCTGCTGATCGCTCTGCCCCCATGCTCCTCTTTTTCTGCTTTACTGGTACCTTGGTGGGATCGATGTTCAACATGTGGCATGCTACGTCTGGGGAGATTCCTGTCATATCGGCATGGGTCCACGCAAATACATCTAAGTTGTGGCGGAGAAAGTCAATGAGTCGATCCTTCAATTCCGTTTTCAGCTGAGATCCGATTTTTAATAGTCTACTTGAATCATGCTTATCTACCGATACGAATTCCATAGCCTCTGCAGGCTCGGCGGTAGCCTCCTCCTCTTTATCCCTGGGGTCTAGTTCATTGAAGGGATCGCTTGTGTATCGAAGAGGAGGGGCTTTCTTTAGTTGCTATGCCTCCAAGCTTTTCATGCAGAGAGTAGTCTCTGCATCTTTTCCTTTATTCTTTCTGCGGTTATTGCGAAGTTCAGTTACGTAGCAGTCTCGGGCAGCACCTTGATCTCCTTCTACTTCTCCTACTCCGTTGTCTGTTGGAAATTTCATTTTCAGGCACCAGGGGGCTAATACAATCTGAAAGTCAGACAAGGCTGGTCTTCCCAAGAAAGCGTTGTAAGCCGAGTGGTTTTCTATTAGTACGAACGTTTGTTTTCGCACAACGGAGCGGGGATGACTTCCTATTTCGACGAGGAGGTCAAGTTGCCCGAGGGGCATTTTTGCATCTCCAGTGAAACCGTGCAGTGGTTTGTCACAGGGGGATACATCCTTCATTGATAACTTCATTTTGTCGAAAGCATGTTTGAACAGGATATTAACGGAGCTTCCTGTGTCTATTAGAATCCGAAAAACTTTAGCTGGACCGAACCAGGCAGAGATGACCATAGGATCCATATGTGGGTACTGTCTTCCTTCCAAATCACGCCTACTGAATATGATGTCGTCGTTTTCTTTTCGTTTCGGGTGGCGTTCCTCCGTAATGGAGTTAACATATCCTTCGGCATTTCTAAGCGACTTGCCGTACCTTTCCATCTCTGCCCAACTTCTGTCGGCAATGTGTGGTCCTCCTGAGATGGTAAGGACTACTATCTTCTCTTGACTAGAGCCACTGGTGTTGTGATTGTTGCGACTCCCTCCGCCTACTTCTGGGAGGGGTTGCTTTGAGTTCTCATTGGCAGGAGTTGGAGTCCTGTTCTGACTTTTCACATAACGTTCCAGTCTTCTTCTTCTAATGTGTTCTTCGATCAAGTCCCGAAGATGGTGGCATTCATTGGTGTCATGTCCGTGGGATTCGTGGAAGCGACAGAACTTTCCGGACTTGAGTGCGTTATCTGATTCTTTCTTGTGCGGGGGGCGCTTGTATCCGAGTTCGCCCTGAGTGGCTAGGTAGATGTTTTCGATTGTTTCATTCAAAGGAGTGTAGGAGTCAAATCTTGGCCCTGGTCGATATTGGCGCTTCTCACCCTTTCTGCCCCCAGCATTGTCTCTAGATTCATTTCTTCGAGCGTCCTTAGCTGCAGTGGGAACCTTGTCCTGAATTATCTTGCCTTGTTGCCCTGGCTGCCTCTCCGTAGCAGCGTCTTCAAGTCTCATATACTTTCCAGCTTCATGGAAGAAATCAGGCAAGGTAGCTGGTTTTTCCTTAGTTAATCTTTTGGCAAACTTGGTGTCTGGATGCACACCACTACAGAGGGCCATTAGAGTGAGTTTTTCATCGGCATCTTGAACTGCTGCCGCTGCGGCGTTGAACCGCGTTAGATATTGTTGCAGCGTCTCTCCGGTTTTCTGTTTGACATTGGATAGAGAATAAGCATCCCTGGGTTGTTCCACATGGATGCGGAACTGGCTAATAAACCTTTCTTTTAACATCTCCCATGAGTTGATGGATCCTTGGGGTAGATGGCAGAACCAGGAGGTAGCTAGATCTGATAGGAATAGCGGAAAGCATTTACATAATACTCCTTCTGTTGCTCCACTCATGAGCATATGCTGGGTGTATCTCTGCAGGTGTACGATGGGGTCGGAAGTTCCTTTGTAAGGTTCCATGGTTGGCATTTTCCATTCCCGGGGAGTGATGGCAGTTTCGATATTTCGGGTAAAGGGACTGGTGACCCTAGCGCCTATTCCCCGGTCCCTTTGCTCCCGTTGGACACATTCTCTGAATAATCGTGCCATCCGCTCGTCAGAACTTGGAGCGGACAAAAATGAGCTCGGTTCTTCCCTGCGGGATCTATCTCGTCCAGATGACCTGTAGGGATGGTACAGTCTATCACCTCTAGCATTATCCAGTGGTTGTCTTTGGCTGCTTGGATGCACGCTAGGACCAGCTACAGTTGCCCCCTGCCTTGATCTTCCCCTGTGGGGTTCTGTTTCGAGCACATCCATGGGGTCAACTTCGGGCTGGGTTCTAGCTCGGCTACGTTCAGCGGGGTTTCTATGATTAGGTGGCATGACTGGCTCAGCTACATCCGACCCTCGCCTGGTGCCTCCCCCGCTAGGTTCGGTTCCAAGGGCTTCCTCGAGTCGGAATTCGGGCTGAGTGCGGGCGCGGCCCCTATCATCGTTTTTCCTGTTGATAGCTTGTTCGAAGTGTGAAGACCTTTGTTGCCTCCGGGATCCTCCGGATTGGGATTCACCCCATGATTCAGTGTTGCGGTTGGACTCTTCAGCGTCCCTTAAGCGTGTCATGAGTTGGTCCACCAAAGTTTCTTGTTGGGATGTGAAGCGGTTAGTTACTTCAGCCACAACCCTGTCCAGATCTGCCCTAGTGATTGGTTGTTCCGTTGCGGGACCAGTTGGATTTTCCTGATTTTCATCTGGTACTGCTGTTGAAGTGGGCTGATCTGTGATTGCTGGATCTGGAAGGCTGCTAGTTGCGATGTTCTTTCCTTTGTTAACATCCCTTCTCTGTTTGGAAGGCATGATTTCTAAGCAACGAGTGATGTCGTTAGGAAAAAGGTTGAGTGGGAGAAGATGAAGTTTGAGTTCAGCTCTCAGTGAAAGCACCAAAAATGTTTGCACAAAAAATGGACAAACACCTCCAAGTCGTATTATTTAGTTGATTATATGTAATTTTCAATGATTTTAGATGAGTATGTAAATATGAGAAAAGTAGGGGCTGAAATGTAAAAGACACACAGATTTATAGTGGTTCGGCCAGAATGTGCCTACGTCCACTTTATATGTTATTATCTTCTTTCTTTCAGGTTACAAGTACTTTGCGTTGTATACAAGTGTATGAAAGTAGTTTGAGAGTTCCTTCCTTGCTTGAGCTCTCAAACTTGTCTGCCATTGTTGTACCCCTGCCCCTCTATTTATAGAGTGAGGTTGAGGGCAGGGGCCTTGGAAGCATATAGCTGCTGGTGGGCCCGGGCTGAAGCAATCTGGACTGGCAATCTTCTGGTTCGGCAAGGCTTCATTCGGCTATGAGCTTGGACCGGTGGTAGGTGTGCATGTGGACCGGCAGGGGAAAGGAGAGGGTTGGTTCGGTGCTTGCCTGGTCCGGTGGTAGGAGTGTGAGAATGTGGACCGGTAGTCGTTTGGTCCGGTTATGTAGGTGGTTCGGTGGTGGTGGTCCGGCTGTAGCAGGGGAGTTGGTTCGGCTACCGGATGGGCATGCCGAATGGCACTTGAGATTTGCCCGAATATGGTTGGTCCGGCTACCGGATGATCATGCCGAATGGACCCTTGTCCTTGCTGGATGAAGAGTGGGTCGCGACTCCGGGTGAAACCAATGCTTCTTAGTCTCGAGGTCTTCTGGGTGAGAATTCGCCCAACACCGTACGACCTTTAGAAATTCGTGCATGGATTTGAAACGAAACAGTACCAAGGTGCACCACTCTCCAGCGATGGTAAATCGAAGACAAGCCACCATAATCCCGTTTTACCGTAAAAATCCACGTGTCGAAAAAACGAAGGGTAAAAAACTTACGAGTCCCGATTGAGATTCGGGTTGTCCTTTTTGGGCATTAATCTATCCGTTGGTGGCTGAAAGCTGTCAAAGCTGTAGAACTCATCGAGGCCTTCATTTTGACAGGTTATGGCTCCTGTAACTCTAAACGAGCCAGAAGTTATGGCTGTCCGAATAATCGATATCTACAGGGTGCAACATCCATGGTGCATGGTGCAACATCCGTCCGAAATGGCGAAACAGTGTCGTACGACCTTTGGAAATGCGTGCATGGATTTGAAATGGAACATTACCATGGTGCACCACTCTCCAGCGATGGTAAATCGAAGACCAGCCACCGTAATCCCGTTTTACCTAAAAAATCCACGTGTCGGAAAAACGAAGGGTAAAAAACTTAGAGACCCGATTGAGATTCAGGTTGTCCTTTTTGGGCATTAATCTATCCGTTGACGGATGAAAGCGGTTAAAGCCGTAGAACTCATCGAGGCCTTCGTTTTGACAGGTTATGGCTCCCGTAACTCTAAACGAGCCCGAAGTTATGGCCGTCCGAATAATCGATATCTACAGGGTGCAACATCCATGGTGCAAGGTGCAACATCCGTCCGAAATGGCGAAACAGTGCCATATGACTTTTAGAAATGCGTGCATGGATTTGAAACGGAACAGTACCATGGTGCAGCACTCTCCAGCGATGGGAAGTCGAAGACGGGCCACGGTAATCCCGTTTTACCGTAAAAATCCACGTGTCGAAAAAATGAAGGGTAAAAAACTTACGAGACCCGCTTGAGATTCGGGTTGTCCTTTTTGGACATTAGTCTATCCGTTGATGGCTGAAAGCTGTTAAAGCCGTAGAACTCATCGAGGCCTTCATTTTGACAGGTTATGACTCCCGTAACTCTAAACGAGGCAGAAGTTATGGCCGTCCGAATAATTGATATCTACAGGGTGCAACATCCACGGTGTAAGGTGCAACATCCGTCCGAAATGGCGAAACAGTGCCGTACGACCTTTAGAAATTCATGCATGAATTTGAAATGGAATAGTACCATGGTGCACCACTCTCCAGCGATGGTAAATCGAAGACCAGCCACTGTAATCCCGTTTTAACGAAAAAATCCACGTGTCAAAAAAACGAAGGGTAAAAAACTTACGAGACCCGATTGAGATTCGGGTTGTCCTTTTTGGGCATTAATCTATCCGTTGACGGCTGAAAGCTGTCAAAGCCGTAGAACTCATCGAGGCTTTTGTTTGGACAGGTTATGGCTCCCGTAACTCTTAACGAGCCAGAAGTTTTGGCCGTCCGAATAATCGATATTTATAGGGTGCAACATCCACGGTGCAAGGTGCAACATCCGTCCGACATGGCGAAACAGTGCCGTACGACTTTTAGAAATGCGTGCATGGATTTGAAACGGAACAGTACCATGGAGCACCAGTCTCCAGCGATGGTAAATCGAAGACCAGCCACCGTAATCCCGTTTTGCCGTAAAAATCCACGTGTCGAAAAAACGAAGGGTAAAAAACTTACGAGACCCGATTTAGATTCGGGTTGTCCTTTTTGGGCATTAATATATCCGTTGATGGCTGAAAGCTGTCAAAGCCGTAGCACTCATTGAGGCCTTCGTTTTGACAGGTTATGGCTCCCATAACTCTAAACGAGCCAGAAATTATGCCCGTCCGAATAATCGATATCTACAGGGTGCAACATCCACGGTGCAAGGTTCAACATCCGTCCGAAATGGCGAAACTGTGCCGTACGACTTTTAGAAATGCGTGCATGAATTTGAAACGAAACAGTACCATGGTGCACCACTCTCCAGCGATGGTAAATCGAAGACCAGCCACGGTAATCCTGTTTTACCGTAAAAATCCACGGGTCGAAAAAACGATGGGTAAAAAACTTACGTTACCCGATTGAGATTCGGGCTGTCATTTTTGGGCATTAATCTATCCGTTGACGGCTGAAAGCCGTCAAAGCCATAGAACTCATCGATGCCTTCGTTTTGACAAGTTATGGCTCCTGTAACTCTAAACGAGCCAGAAGTTATGGCCGTCCGAATAATCGTTATCTACAGGGTGCAACATCCATGGTGCAAGGTGCAACATCCGTCCGAAATGGCGAAACAGTGCCGTACGACTTTTAGAAATGCGTGCATGGATTTGAAACGGAACAGTACCGTGGTGCACCACTCTTCAGCGATGGGAAGTCGAAGACGGTCCACGGTAATCCCGTTTTACCGTAAAAGTCCACGTGTCGAAAAAACGAAGGGTAAAAAACTTACGAGACCCGATTGAGATTCGGGTTGTCCTTTTTGGGCATTAATCTATCCGTTGACGGCTGAAAGCTGTCAAAGCCGTAGAACTCATCGAGGCCTTCATTTTGACAGGTTATGGCTCCTGTAAATCTAAACGAGCCAGAAGTTATGGCCGTCCGAATAATCGATATCTACAGGGTGCAACATCAATGGTGCAAGGTGCAACATCCGTCCGAAATGGCGAAACAGTGTCGTACGACCTTTAGAAATGCGTGCATGGATTTGTAACGGAACAGTACCATGGTGCACTACTCACCAGCGATGGTAAATCGAAGACCAGCCACCGTAATCCCGTTTTACCGTAAAAATCCACGTGTCGGAAAAACGAAGGGTAAAAAACTTAGAGGCCCGATTGAGATTCGAGTTGTCCTTTTTGGGCATTAATCTATCCATTGACGGCTGAAAGCAGTCAAAGCCGTAGAACTCATCGAGGCCTTCGTTTTGACAGGTTATGGCTCCCGTAACTCTAAACGAGCCAGAAGTTATGGCCGTCCGAATAATCGATATCTACAGGGTGCAACATCCATGGTGCAATGTGCAACATCCGTCCGAAATGGAGAAACAGTGCCGTATGACGTTTAGAAATGCATGCGTGGATTTGAAACGGAACAGTACCATGGTGCACCACTCTCCAGCGATGGGAAGTCGAAGACGGGACACGGTAATCCCGTTTTACCGTAAAAATCCACGTGTCGAAAAAACGAAGGGTAAAAAATTTACGAGACCCGATTGAGATTCGGGTTGTCTTTTTTGGGCATTAATCTATCCGTTGACGGCTGAAAGCTGTTAAAGCCGTAGAACTCATCGAGGCCTTCGTTTTGACAGGTTATGGCTCCCGTAACTCTAAACGAGCCAGAAGTTATGGCCGTCCGAATAATCGATATCTACAGGGTGCAACATCTGTTTGTATCAAAATTCGGCACAACACTCTTCGGGAGTCGTTGAAGAGATAACAATCAAGAGTATGAACTGAATATGAACATTATCTAACAAAAACTCCAAGCAACAGTAAAGTAAATGCGTAGACAAGCAATTTATAGTGGTTCGGCGTGTTGCCTACGTCCACTGTGAAGCTTTTTGATGTTTTATTGATTCTCTTTCAATGATTACAAGTTGTTGCAGCGATCAACAGCAAGTTACAACTGGAAATTTGAAATGAAAAATAAAAATATGATGTAGGATGATGGAGATCTCGATCCGGCAGAGTCTGGGCGCTTGAAAGTCGGAAGATCCCTTTTCTGTTGGCTCTGGAGCTCTATTTATAGGCGTAGGCTGCTGATATTTCGCCGAAAACTCGGGAGACCACTTCTGGCACGTGAGGGGGCCCACATGCCCGGTCTCAGGAAGTTTGGGCCCACTTTGGCATCGGTTCGAACTCCATTCGAATCGATCAAGAATTCGTCCAATCAAAGTGAAATTTGGCGTGGACACTCTTCGACATGAATGCAAGCTTCTGTGAAAATTTCATGGCATTTGGATCAGTGGATTGAGAGATATGATGGATTTGAAATAGGTTCACGGCATGGCTGTTTGGTTCGAAACCATGCGTTCGAATCGATGATTTCGAAACCATGGTGGCGCGTGGCTTCGTGGTGACGTGGAGCGCAAACTTCGAATCGACCCGGGTTTCGCTCCGAGTTGAATGCTTCGACTCCATATTCTTTGGCGCATTCGAACCGATGAAGGACACGTCATCATGGTTAGTTGACCCAGTGGGTTCGAATGATGCTTCACAGGTGGGTTCGAACAAAGCCTCTTAGATGGGTTCAAACAAGACCTCTGAGATGGGTTCGAACAAGACCTCTGAGATGGGTTCGAACAAGGCCTTTGTGATGGGTTCGAACAAGGATCTGTGTGATGGGTTCGAACAAGGATCTTTGTGATGGGTTCGAACAAGGATCTTTGTGATGGATACGAGCCTCGCTAACTCTCCATGGTCGTGAGGTCCATTGACGCGAACCAGATGGATTCGAAGTTGATGGAGTCGAGCCGAAGCACTCCGATGGGTTCGAACTCCATCGATTCGAAGGCCATCGATTCGAAAGGTGCGTGATGATGGGTTCGAAGATAACCACCCTGATGGGTTCGAAACTAGGGTGTTCACTTCAAGTTGGACTGATCATAACTCGAGCGTATGAACTCAGATTGACTTGAAATTTGAGGTGCTGACTTCTATGGTCTTTCTCGTCATCTCCTATCAATTATAGATCAATCTGAACTCGGACAAAATTCAGCTATATCCATAGCAAAACGAAGTATGACCAATCTATGAGACGAACTATTCTCCGTTTTTCGGTCGATCTTTTGGTATCGCGGCTTTGCCAAAAAGCGGGATAACATTTTGCCCCCCAAAGTACGTCTTATGTGAACATGACGTGCTATGAATTGCTACAACTTCTCTCCGAACAATCATTGCTCTCTTTTTGTTTTTTTGTTGGGACTCGTACTCTGTATTGCTGCAACCTCGTGTTGATATGATTGATTGCTGTATAACAGCGCTTAGCCGTTGGCTGTTGCATTTGTAACAAGATAAGTATCTGATCTCTGCAAATGCTTAAAATTGAATGTTAGTTTGATATATATGCACATATGCTAGTTTAATCTTTGTTAGCGTCGTGCGTCTACAAGTCGCTATTAGTTTTGTTCGCTATTGAATTTCGTATCGATTCTCTCCTGAACCGATTTTGAAATTTGAATTGAGACAACGCTTGATGGTTGTTTTGAAAGGTTCCTTCGTATCGATCCTCTCCTGAACCTATGTAGAAGGTTGAAGGAAATGACTCTACGTTGCGTGAATGTGACATTTCGAACCGATGGGTTGGAGTATGGATGGGTTCGAAACCTACATTCGCGTGGATGGAGCATACTTGTGTTGTGATGGGTTCGAAACTGACATTCGAACCGATGGAAAGGATGGATTCGAACTAGCAGTTCGTATCGATAGGTTGTGGATGGAGTCGCGAACAGAGGCTTCGAAATGATGCGCCCACTGCCCGTTTCGCATCGATGCAACTTGTCACTCTGCTGTGTGCTTCGCAATGGTGGAATATGGGGTGAACTTCGAATCGGTAGGGCCTTAGGTGGATGGTTTCGAAGGCTGACTTCGAATCGACCTGGTTCTTGACCTGTTATGACCGGTTGGGTTTACTGGGATACGAAGCGGCCCGGTCACATCCCAAGCTTCACATAAATAGCAGAGGATTTCACTTTTTCCATTTTTTACTTTTATACTCTCGCCTTGCTTTCACTGTGCATTGGATCGTCTCAAAGCTTCAAAGGAGAAAACACTGCGTCACGCACTCGAACCAATCCAGATCCAAAACCTTAACCCCTCGAATCCATCACATAAACTAGGCAATTAGCTTCGAATCCAAACGGCAAAGATACTTCGAATCTGCGTCTTCTTCATCGATTGCTCACTTCAGTGATTGGCAAAACCAGATCTGGTTTGGGAGGGCTTCGAATTGATGCGTGGATTTGAATTCGAATCGATGATGGGTGTGCCATTCGCCGTTGGATTTCGCATCGATCCATGGAATGATTTTATGGGGCGACGCAGTTCGCACCGATTGATGGATTCGATGGGTCCATTCGAATTGATGGATTCGAATCCATCGGCTATCGGTTCGAAGTTCGCAACTTTATATCGATTCGAATAGGATCGGTTCGAATGATATCGATGTCAAGTTGGGGGTTTATGATCGGTACGAACTAGCCAAACAAGGATCGATTCGAAATCAACCATTTTCGATCGATTCGAACTCGACACCTGTTCATCGTTTCGAAGCAAGCTTTCCAGCCATCGATTCGAAGTGATGTTAGGGTGGTTACGAACGAGGTGCCTGTGACCGGTTCGAATCCTCTATGATGGATTCCAAAATTTGACATTTTCTGAGCATAACTCCGGCGAGCTTCATTCCTGCATATTTGGACATATTAAACTGCATATTTGACCACCTTTCGAAGCACGTCGATGGAACAATAACGACTTCTAGTCAAATCAAATTTCCATCATATAAGCGGTTCAACGATGACAGTCAACGATGACGGTCATTATAATTGGACTCCGTAGCTTTGTCGTTTGCATATTTTCTTTAACTCTGCGATATTTATTCAAGTAATGCATGGCACTACACAACATACATTCATACACTTTACACTGGGGAACGCACGGGTTCTTTGTCGTCTAACGATGGTTTCTCATGAGATAGCTAGTTATGGAACCTTCAAGTTCGCAACAGCACGAGGTTCAAAGCACAAGTGCTCCGAGATTAGAGGTTCCAGATATTGAACCTGAGATCATTGGTCCGGCCCTGGACGAACTTCCCAATGCGTCTTTCATTGCCAATCCGTCGGATTCCGTTCAATCGAATATCTCTAAAGACATGCTAGGGAGAATATGCTTGAGGCACGGTCTGTCACTGGATGACGTGTTATTGCCAGGGCCGAACGATAGGCCACACAACCCGCCGGAGGGATATACAGCATTCAATCGTCACGCGTGCGCGGCTGGGACACTTCCTTCGTTCAACGAGTATATAAGGGAGGTGTTGTCTTTTTTGAGGATTGCTCCATCTCAACTACACCCGAACGGGTATGCCTCCGTGAATAGTTTATTCATCGTCTTCATGGAGTACCTTCACAGACCATCGATCCCGACCGAGATTAGATATCTATTTAACTTCAATACCCGAGGCGATTATCCTTCCTTCACATTTCTGGAAGCGGTGAGGAACTTCCAGGTGGTCACTGGGTCCTGGACCAGGTTGAGTTACTATAGGACGGAATGGTTCTATGTCAGGTGTCCTCTGGGGTTTGCCCGGCGATGGTTATTCAGACGTGAGTGTAGCTAAGTTATCAAGTAATTACTAAGGCAATTGCTGTCAAAGTGAAACTTATGTTTTCTCTCTTTTTTACAGAGACGATTCAGCGACCTAAGGGCGAGCACTTTAGGGAGATGGTGCGAGTGCTTCGAGAAGTCCCGAGTGGAGATAGGGATATTGAGCTGCTCTTGACGGATATGGATCTCCGAACTTACGGGTTGATTGAACGAGGGCAGAGCATACTGTTTGAGGGGGCATTAAAGGCCGTTTTGAAAAAACGAGTCAAGCACAAGAAGCCCAAAGTTATTATAGCCAAGGAGGCTGATTCTGAAAGAACTCACACTGACGACGAGCCATTGTTGGAGCCTACAGACGTGGCTCCGGATGTCGAAGAGCAAAGAAAAGGCAAGGCAGCCGTCGTCACGTCAACTAAGAAGGGGAGATGGAAGTCGGTTGTCACGGCCCGATCCTCCCCCGGAGTTAGAATTTCCGAGATGTCTCCTTCGCGAACCGAAAGTCTTTACGAAGGGCTTACCGATCTTCCAATCCCGGATGATGTGTCTTTTCAGCTTGATGCCGGGTTGGAGGAGTTCCATCGTACTCTAGATTTGAGCGAGCCTTTTATTACTAGCTCAGTCGACATTTCTGGTTGGTCGGGGGGAATACATATTCATACACATTTCACGTCACTACATAGCCCCGAGTCATAAGTCATCGGTTTTGAGAAACCACTAACTTTATTCTCATTTTGCTTTGCAGATATTATGACTGGACGTGGTTCGATGCTAGGGAGCCTACGACATGCTCGCAGATCTTCCTCATATTACGATTCACAATTGAGAGAAGGAGATAGGAGTCATGATCGCAGGTATTCCAGGTATTCTAGCCAAGAATGGAGAGATAGGGATTACAGACATCGGCCTCGATCGCGCACTCCTCCTCCAAGAGTCCCTGTACATCCTCCTGTCCATGTTTCTCGTCCTTCTGATTCCTCGCACTACCAGTCAGCCTCTCAATCTTTTAAGCATGATTCTCGCCATCCCAGATCTGAGGCGATGTCTCCAGTAGTTGCGGAGCAACCTCCTACTGAAATTTCGGGAGAAGGAGCAATCAGGATTGCTCAACTGAAGAAGGATTTTCCAAATATTTGCTTTGACAATTATTTTTTTCCTCTTCACGTGAAAAGAATCCCGCCGGAGGCCGAGCAGACGGCACACAATTATGTGCACGACTTTTACTCCCAATACAGGGCATGGTATAAGGCAGCCGAGAAAGCGTTGACTTTGGCCTTTGAGCGTGGGACCGCCATCGAGAAATTGCAGAGTGAGTCGGCTCAAAAGAGCCGTATTATTGATGTGCTTAATACTGAAGTTGAATCTTCTCGGAAGTCTGAAATGGAGGCTATCAAAAGAGCCGACGAAGCCCAAGCAACGATGGATAGAGTGAAACGTGAGCACTACGCCACGGTAGAGGATATGGGTCATCGTAACACCCTGGTTACTGCCGAGAGGGATGCAGCCCTAAAGGAGTTGAACGAGCTTAAGTCAAAATTCGCTGAAATCGCCAAGGATAGGGATGATGCGAACAATGCAGCCCAGGAGGCGTGTGAACAAGCCGTGATTCTCCGGACTGAACGGGACGCGGCAGTAGGTAAGGTCCAGGCGGTAGAGACGGAGGTTGAGGAGAAGGTTCAACAGGCAGAGGCCAGGCTGGAGGCCGATATTGAAGATCTGCTCATCACTTACAATGCCAACGTGTTGAGACATCGAATTTGGCCTGGCTCCAAGATTACCCCGGTGCATCTCCGCAACGCTTGGGATCGATTGGTTGAGGAAGAAGAGGAAGCACATCTGGATGAATCGGTCGACCGATTTGAACTTGAAAACCGGTTGTTGACTGATGATGAGAAGAAGGTCCTCCACGACGCTATTATCGCTCAAGAAAAGGAGATGATCGGTGGTCGATCTCTGGAGGTTGGAGAGGGGTCAGGTATCGAGCATCATGCTACTGTTACTGAAGTCATCGCTCCACCTTTGGTAGTACCTATATCTGTGGTCGGTACACAACCTATTCCTGCTTATGACCCAGAACAGTCGCGGTTATCTCCCATTCGGGAGCATACTTCTGAGGCCACTCAGTCGTCCGCAAGTCAAACTGGGGAAGGTATTCTGAATTTATCTCAAGTGTTTTCCAAATAGAGAGTTTGTTCTAAAGCAGTTACTGATAACCTCTTCTTATCTTCGTTTAGTGACTGGAGTTACTTCGATTGCCGCGACCCAAGAATCAAGCAAAGGGGATAAGGCCATTACCACTGAGACTACTGTTGTAACTGCAGTATCAACCGAGGCGGCGCATGGGAGCGGATTATCTCTTGAGGAACAAGTGGTGAGCGAGCTGCTCGGTGAGCAGGGTGGCTTCTCCACAAACCTTCCGTTCATCATTAGAGACCTGCCGCCAACCTCTAGCTCTTCAATGCAGACTGCGGATGCCCCCAGCCAATCCCAGACGATTCGTGATGAAGAGATCCTGACCGAGATTCAAGCTGAATTAGAAGCTGAGGGGCAAAGCGGTAGTGTCGGTGGTGGTACTATTCCATCTTCCGTTGCGGGTGCGGTCCCTCCTACTCCTTCGGCAGGGAGCCTTCATTTAGATTCGAGCTCTGAGGAGTACATTGACATTATGCCCCCTGCTGGAGAGCAGCCACCGGAGAGGAGGTCGTCAAAACGAAGGATTTCTGTTCCTAGCGATTCTGATGACGAACCGCTGATAAGGAAGCCGAGAAAGAAGGAATAGAACGACCTCCCAAGCAGATTTTTTGGTAGATAGGAACTTGTTTTCGTTTTTTGTTAGTAGGCCGTGTATAGATGCAGGTTCGTCCCCTGCTTGTAGAGATTCATTTTTGGAAGAACTTATCTACGTGTAAGTCCTTGTCTTCAGTTAGTTGAAATAAAATTTAGTTTCTTTGTCTCAACTCTCATTTCTTTTGTTCTTAAGTTTTTGTAGCGTTATGTTTTCAGTCCGGTGTACTTATGGTGTTTTTACCGTCAAGTAGAGTTCGTTTTTTATTTGCCAAGTTTGAGAATCTCGGTCGCAAGTTGTGATCGATGGATAATCGAACTTCGGACATTGTATCACCTTGGTTAGCGATTAACACTTAGCTTTTTTTTGATCCCTAGTCTCGGGGAATAGCATTTGTGTTCTGGTGTTTGACTGCGTTTATTGCAAACCTTAAGCACATGTCCGCATTCTGGGAACTTAGGATAATTTGTAATCAATAACTTGGTTCGCTCCACGGGAATTTGAGAGTTATCGACGCTTGTAGTACGGTTCGCGCTCCAGGAAGCTGGAATTGATGTTTACACTCCACTTCACGCTCTGGGAACTTGGAGTTAGTGTCGATATTTCAGTTCGCACTCCGGGAACTTCGACTTGGTATTTACGCTCCAATTAGCACCCTGGGAACTCGGAGATAACATGTATGCTTGGGTTCGCACTCTGGGAACTTGTAATCCACATTTATGCTCCGATTCACGCTCTGGGAAGTCGGAGTTAGCCGCTGGATGGTTAGTCACATCTATTTGGGCTTTCAAGAATTCGTTCATACTCTGGGAACGATGGATTTGATGTTTATACTCCAATTCACGCTTTGGGAAGTTGGAGTCCGTTCACGCTCTAGGAACGAATTATTAAATGTTTATACTCCAATTCACGCTCTGGGAAGTTGGAGTCCGTTCGCGCTCTGAGAACGAATTATTGAATGTTTATACTCCAATTCACGCTCTGGGAAGTTGGAGTCCGTTCGCGCTCTGGGAACGAATTATTCAATGTTTATACTCCAATTCACGCTCTGGGAAGTTGGAGTCCGTTCGCGCTCTGGGAACGAATTATTGAATGTTTATACTCCAATTCACGCTCTGGGAAGTTGGAGTCCGTTCGCGCTCTGGGAACGAATTATTGAATGTTTATACTCCAATTCACACTCTGGGAAGTTGGAGTCCGTTCGCGCTCTGGGAACGAATTATTTAATGTTTATACTCCAATTCGCGCTCTGGGAAGTTGGAGTCCGTTCGCGCTCTGGGAACGAATTGTTTAATGTTTATACTCCAATTCGCGCTCTGGGAAGTTGGAGTCCGTTCGTGCTCTGGGAACGAATTATTGAATGGACTGTCGTGTGTTGGTCCGATTCAGCCTTTGACGTGATGGCTTGCCCCCGAGCTGGGGTTTCACTTAGTGAGTGGCCGGTCGTATTGCAGTCACTCGCTATTTGAATAAATTCCATTGTTTGATGGAACTTAGCTCTTCGTGTGTCGTGATTGTTGAACGTTGCATTCGGTGAATCACAACTCTAGCTTGAAGAGATAGTATTTTATTGCTGAAACAAGAAAATATGGCAAAGTCGGTGCCTTATTACAAATTCAAATTTCAGAATATAAAGGAAATTGCAAAGTATTCATAGATTGAAGGAGCCTGTCATGTGTGAAAGTGACGAGGATCTTCGTCGTTCCAGGCTCTTGAGTAAGTAGGTCCGCCACTGATGGCGTTTATCACCAATCTCCCGCGGGGACAAGTCGAGTCCTCCGTCTCGGTCGATTGGGTTCATTGTTTGGATTTGATGGGCCCGCTTCTCTGGGCTGCGGTGCCCGCACAAACTGTTCCAGCTTCCTTTCTCTGATCAGTTTTTCAACAAGATCCTGTATATGACGACACTCGTTCGTATCGTGCCCGTAGCTTTCATGGAACCTGCAAAACTTTCCAGTTTGGATTTGTATTTCTGACGACGGCCTTGGCGTAGGCTTTTGATATTGAATTGTTCCACAGGTTTGTAAGTACAAGTCCTCTAGTGATGTATTTAGAGGAGTGTAACTGTCAAACATTGGATTCTTTCGCTGCGGGCCACGAGTTTGATCTTGTTTCTTAATTTGATTCACGCTTTCTCTTCGCCGAGCTTGTTTATTTTTAATGTTCAACTGAACTTTTCCGGAGCTCTCACCGGACTGTTTTATTGCAACGTTGCTTTGGGTCCCTTCTGCATTTTGCCCTGCATCAATTTGCTTCCTGGACTGTTTCGCGTCTTCCCTTCTCAGGAATTGAGCTGCTTTGGCATGGAAACGGTCCAATGATGCAGGTGGTTTCCCAGCTAGCCAGTTGCCAAACACAGAATCGGGGTCGATCCCCTTAGTCAATGCCATAAGGATGGAGTTATCGTTTGGATTACTAATCTCCGCGCATGCAGTATGGAATCTCTCTAAGTAGTGCCTGAGCGCCTCTCCGGGAGCTTGCGCGACACTAGATAGAGTGTTGACATCTTTTGGCCTTGCGACGTGCATACGGAATTGTTCAACGAATTTTGTGGCTAACTGATCGAAGGAAGAGATGGATCGAGGTGGCAATCGGGTGAACCACATGGTAGCGATGCCCCCCAAGGATATGGGGAAACTACGACACTTCACTGCATCGTCAGCTCTGGCAGCAGTCATCGACCATTCATATTTTAGAATATGTTGGTTGGGGTCAGAGTTTCCCTCGTACATGGGTAGAGTGGGCATTCAGAATCGCCATGGGGGGTTCAGCAGTAAGAATATCGTCCGTAAAGGGAGTGTGACTTTGGGAAACTCCCCAATCGTCGTTTGTGAACCCCTAACTCTCATGGATCATCTGACGTATCATAGCTGAAAGATCCGGCATTTGCGCTGGAGTATGATCACGTTCCATACTTTGGGATTGAACCGGATACCGTCGACGGTCCAAGTCTTGCCTTCTTGGCTCATATTTCTCGGGGACGTACGGTTCAGTAGTGCGCCCGCTATGACAACGGTCCAGGTCCGACTGATCTTGAGCGTCGACCCCTAGTTCAGCCGCAATGTTAGTGGTGCGGTATTCTGCGGTGTGGTGAGGAACGGCACCTCCTGGGGAGGAGGGTCCGGTTTGGAAACTGGCTGACGGACCAACTCTTATTTGTCCAACGGTTAATGTCGGTTGGTTTCCAACGGGTGGCATACGACTCCCATCTAACCGGGGTCGTGGAGGCCGGTTATGATAATCAGAAGATGAAGGGCTTTCACTGGAGGAGCGAGAAGCATGATCTCTCGCGGATCTCTTTCGTTTCTGGCGATCCAACTTGTTGATTAGCTCAGCGTTAGCGCGTAGCTGTTCTTCTGGTTGTCGCCGACTCTGGGTCAGCTCTTGGAGTAACAACTGCAACTCTTGTCGGGTAAGCAGATCCGATGGTTCTGAGTGCCCAGCGACATCTTGATTAGATGAAGGTAGAGGGGCAGGATTCTGTCTATCCTGTTCTTCTTGATTGACAGCGTTCGAGGTGGTCCTTGTGCTAACCATCTTGATAGTTGAATTCCTTTCCTAGACTTTATGCAAATCTGAATAGAAGGGAAGGAAGTTGGATTCAATGATCTGGATCTCTCTCTTAGATTTATTCAATCCGATATCGATGACAGACCCAATGAGCAGGAGAAAATCTTGGTTTTCTCAGTGAAAGCACCAAAGTGTTTGTGTCAAAATTGGGCACAATACTCTTCGGGAGTCGTTGAAGAGATAACAATCAAGAGTATGAACTGAATATGAATATTATCTAACAAAAACTCTAAGCAACAGTAAAGTAAATGCGTAGACAAGCAATTTATAGTGGTTCGGCGTGTTGCCTACGTCCACTGTGAAGCTTTTTGATGTTTTATTGATTCTCTTTCAATGATTACAAGTTGTTGCAGCGATCAACAGCAAGTTACAACTGGAAATTCGAAATCAACAATAAAAATATGATGTAGCATGATTGAGATATCGATCCGGCAGAGTCTGGGCGCTTGAAAGTCGAAAGATCCCTTTTCTGTTGGCTCTGAAGCTCTATTTATAGGCGTAGGCTGCTGACATTTCGCTGAAAACTCGGGAGACCACTTCTGGCACGTGAGGGGGCCCACACACCCGGTCTCAGGATGTTTGGGCCCACTTTGGCATCGGTTCGAACTCCATTCGAATCGATCAAGAATTCGTCCAATCAAAGTGAAATTTGGCGTGGACACCCTTCGACATGAATGCAAGCTTCTGTGAAAATTTCATGGCATTTGGATCAGTGGATTGAGAGATAAGATGGATTCGAAATAGGGTTCATGGCGTGGCTGTTTGGTTCGAAACCATGCGTTCGAATCGATGGTTTCGAAACCATGGTGGCGCGTGGCTTCGTGGTGACGTGGAGCGCAAACTTCGAATCGACCCGGGTTTTGCTCTGAGTTGAATGCTTCGACTCCATATTCTTCGGCACATTCGAACCGATGAAGGACACGTCATCATGGTTAGTTGACCCAGTGGGTTCGAATGATGCTTCACAGGTGGGTTCGAACAAAGCCTCTGTGATGGGTTCGAACAAGGATCTTTGTGATTGGTTCGAACAAGGATCTTTGTGATGGGTTCGAACAAGGATCTTTGTGATGGATACGAGCCTTGCCAACTCTCCATGGTCATGGGGTCCATTGACGCGAACCAGATGGATTCGAAGTTGATGGAGTCGAGCCGAAGCACTCCGATGGGTTCGAACTACATCGGTTCGAAGGCCATCGATTCGAAAGGTGCGTGATGATGGGTTCGAAGATAACCACCCTGATGGGTTCGAAACCAGGGTGTTCACTTCAAGTTGGACCGATCATAACTCGAGCGTATGAACTCGGATTGACTTGAAATTTGAGGTGCTGACTTCTATGGTCTTTCTTGTCATGTCCTATCAATTGTAGATCAATCTGAACTCGGACAAAATTCTGCGTTATCCATAGCAAAACGAAGTATGAACAATCTATGAGACGAACTATTCTCCGTTTTTCGATCGATCTTTTGGTATCGCGGCTTTGCCAAAAAGCGGGATAGCAACATCGACGGTGCAAGGTGCAACATCCGTCCGAAATGGCGAAACAGTGCCGTACGACCTTTAGAAATTCGTGCATGGATTTGAAACGGAACAGTACATGGTGCACCACTCTCCAGCGATGGTAAATCGAAGAAGGGCCACCGTAATCCTGTTTTACCGTAAAAATCCACGTGTCAAAAAAACGAAGGGTAAAAAACTTACGAGACCCGATTGAGATTCGGGTTGTCCTTTTTGGGCATTAATCTATCTGTTGATGGCTGAAAGCTGTTGTTATCCCGCTTTTTAGCAAAGCCGTGATATCAAAGGATCGATCAAAAACAAAAGACAATTCGTCTCAGAGATTGGTTGTACTTCACTTCGCTATGGATATCGATGAATTTTGTCCGAGTCCGGAACAGGCCAAGATTGATAGGACACGACAAGAAAGATCATAGAAGTCCGCATTTCAAATTTCAAGTCAATCCGAGTTCGTATGCTCAAGATATGATGGATTCAATTTGAGAAAGGTAGTCATTGTCTGGTTCGAACCCATCACGTTGAAGTACTTCGAAACCATCATCTTCGGACCCATCTACTTCGAAACCATGGAGTTCAAACCCATCCAATATCCTTCCTTCGAATCCATCACTGCTTGCCATGTTCGAATCCATCAGCCAGTGCCCGCTTCGACTCCATCTCCCTCGAATCCATCACAATGGCCTGCCTTCGAACCCATGACTTCGCCTAGCTTCGTATCCACCCTGCATTCCTACCTTCGAATCCATCCTCACAAGAATGTTCGAATCCATTAAAAACCCTCTAGCTTTGAACCCAAGTCACTTCGAACCGATCTAGTTCGAATCGATCAGGTTCGAACCCATAGGAACTCCTCGATTCGAATCGATCGCGCTTGAAACCAGGAACGATCGAGTCAACTAGTCACTCCATCGATACGAAGTCGGCACAATTCACAGAGACGAAGCGTTCAACCCGGAGAGAAGACCGGATCGATTCGAGAAACACGCGCCACCTCATCACGAAGCCACGTGAGCCGATCGATTTGAAGTACGTGGTTTCGAAGTGATCGGTTCGAACTCAACAGCCAACCGAGAATAATCATTTCGAACCGATCATATCTCCTAAACCACTGATCCAAATGAAACGAAATTTTCACAGTAGCTTCCATACAAGGTAAAGATTGTACCTGCCAAGTTTCAGCCCGATTGGACCATTTCTTGATGGGTTCGAAATCACTTCGAATCGATGTCAGATCGAGACGAAACTTGGTGGGGTCGGTCGTGTGGGTCCACTCACGTGCCAGAAGAAGTCTCCCGAAGTTTGAGCGAGATCTGGGCCTCCAACGCCTATAAATAGCACCCTGAAGCCTTCAAAAAAAGGGGATCTTCCAGGAACTTCTGCCATTGAACACCAAGACTCTGCCGGATTCCATTCTATCCATCATAATCACCGTTGTATTCGGATTTCAAAGCTATTGTCAACTGTAATTCATTGTAATCGATCTATCAAGCAAAGCAATAAAGAGAAAACCTTCAAAGTGGACGTAGGCACGAACGCCGAACCACTATAAATCCTGTGTTTGTGATTGTTATCTGCGAATTATTGTGATTTGTTGCTTAGATCTGAATTCTATATTGATTGTTGCTGAGTTCTGTGTTGATTATTATCGATTTAAGTACGTAAACAGGCGCTTTCGCGGTATTGGGTGTTTGTGACCAATTTTGGCGCAAACAGCTGTCAATGCCGTAGAACTCATCGAGGCCTTCGTTTTGACAGTTTATGGCTCCCGTAACTCTAAACGAGCCAGAAGTTATGGCCGTCCGAATAATCGATATCTACAGGGTGCAACATCCACATTGCAAGGTGCAACATCCGTCTGAAATGGCGAAACAGTGCAGTACGACCTTTAGAAATTCGTGCATGGATTTGAAACGGAACAGTACCACGGTGCACCACTCTCCAGCGATGGTAAATTGAAGACCAGCCACCGTAATCCCGTTTTCCCGTAAAAATCCACGTGTCGGAAAAACGAAGGGTAAAAAACTTATGAGACGCGATTGAGAGTCGGGTTGTCCTTTTTGGTCATTAATCTATCCGTTGACGGCTGAAAGCGGTCAAAGCCATAGAACTCATCGAGGCCTTCGTTTTGACAGGTTATGGCTCCCGTAACTCTAAACGAGACAGAAGTTATGGCCGTCCAAATAATCGATTTCTATAGGGTGCAACATCCACGGTGCAAGGTGCAACATCCGTCCGAAATGGCGAAACAGTGCCGTACAACCTTTAGAAATTCGTGCATGGATTCGAAACGGAACAGTACCATGGTGCACCACTCTCCAGCGATGGTAAATCGAAGACCAACCACCGTAATCCCGTTTTCCCTTAAAAATCCACTTGTCGAAAAAACGAAGGGTAAAAAACTTACGAGACCCGATTGAGATTCGGGTTGTCCTTTTTGGGCATTAATCTATCTGTTGACGGCTGAAAGCTGTCAAAGCCGTAGAACTCATCGAGGCCTTCGTTTTGACAGGTTATGGCTCCCGTAACTCTAAACGAGACAGAAGTTATGGCCGTCCGAATAATCGATATCTACAGGGTGCAACATCCATGGTGCAAGGTGCAACATCCGTCCAAAATGGCGAAACAGTGCCGTACGACTTCTAGAAATGCGTGCATGGATTTGAAACGGAACAGTACCATGGTGCACCACTCTCCAGCGATGGGAAGTCGAAGACGGGCCACGGTAATCCCGTTTTACCGTAAAAATCCACGTGTCGAAAAAACGAAGGGTAAAAAACTTACGAGACCGGATTGAGATTCGGGTTGTCCTTTATGGGCATTAATCTATCTATTGATGGCTGAAGGCTGTCAAAGCTGTAGAACTCATCGAGGCCTTCGCTTTGACAGGTTATGGCTCCCGTAACTCTAAACGAGCCAGAAGTTATGGTCGTTTGAATAATCGATATCTACAGGGTGCAACATCCACGGTGCAAGGTGCAACATCCGTCCGAAATGGCGAAACAGTGCCGTACGACCTTTAGAAATTCATGCATGGATTTGAAATAGAACAGTACCATGGTGCACCACCCTCCAGCGGTGGTAAATCGAAGACCAGCCACTGTAATCCCGTTTTACCATAAAAATCCACGTGTCGAAAAAACGAAGGGTAAAAAACTTACGATACCCGATTGAGATTCGGGTTGTCCTTTTTGGGCATTAATCTATCCGTTGATGGATGAAAGCTGTCAAATCCGTAGAAATCAACGAGGCCTTCTTTTTGACAGGTTATGGCTCCCGTAACTCTAAAGGAGCCCGAAGTTATGGCCGTCCGAATAATCGACATCTACAGGGTGCAACATCCACGGTGCAAGGTGCAACATCCGTCCGAAATGGCGAAACAGTGCCGTACGACTTTTAGAAATATGTGCATGGATTTGAAACGGAACAGTACCATGGTGCACCACTCTCCAGCGATGGTCAATCGAAGACCAGCCACCGTAATCCCGTTTTACCGTAAAAATCCACGTGTCGAAAAAACGAAGGGTTAAAAACTTACGAGACCCGATTGAGATTAGGGTTGTCCTTTTTGGGCATTAATCTATCTGTTGACGGTTGAAAGCTGTCAAAGCCGTAGAACTCATCGAGGCCTTCGTTTTGACAGGTTATGGCTCCTGTAACTCTAAACGAGCTAGAAGTTATAGCCGTCCGAATAATCGATATCTACAGGGTGCAACATCCATGGTGCAAGGTGCAACATCCGTCCGAAATGGCGAAACAGTGTCGAACGACCTTTAGTAATGCGTGCATAGATTTGAAACGGAACAGTACCATGGTGCACCACTCTCCAGCGATGGTAAATCGAAGACCATCCACCGTAATCCCGTTTTACCATAAAAATCCACGTGTCGGAAAAACGAAGGGTAAAAAACTTAGAGACCCGATTGAGATTCAGGTTGTCCTTTTTGGGCATTAATCTATCCGTTGACGGCTGAAAGTGGTCAAAGCCATAGAAATCATCGAGGCCTTCGTTTTGATAGGTTATGGCTCCTGTAACTCTAAACGAGCCAGAAGTTATGGCCGTCCGAATAATCAATATCTACAGGGTGCAACATCCACGGTGCAAGGTGCAACATCCGTCCGAAATGGCGAAACAGTGTCGTACGACTTTTAGAAATGTGTGCATGGATTTGAAACGGAACAGTACCATGGTGCACCACTCTCCAGCGATGGGAAGTCGAAGACGGGCCACGGTAATCCCGTTTTACCGTAAAAATCCACGTTTCGAAAAAACGAAGGGTAAAAAACTTACGAGACCCGATTGAGATTCGGGTTGTCCTTTTTGGGCATTAATCTATCCGTTGATGGCTGAAACCTGTCAAAGCCGTAAAACTCATCGAGGCCTTCGTTTTGACAGGTTATGGCTCCCGTATCCCTAAACGAGCCAGAAGTTATGGCCGTCTGAATAATCGATATCTACAGGGTGCAACATCCACGGTGTAACGTGCAACATCCGTCCGAAATGGAGAAACAGTGTCGTACGACTTTTAGAAATGCGTGCATGGATTTGAAACGGAATAGTACCATGGTGCACCACTCTCCAGCGATGGGAAGTCGAAGACCAGCCACCGTAATCCCGTTTTACCGTAAAAATCCACGTTTCGAAAAAACGAAGGGTAAAAAACTTACGAGACCCGATTGAGATTCGGGTTGTCCTTTTTGGGCATTAATCTATCCGTTGACAGATGAAAGCTGTCAAAGCCTAGAACTCATCGAGGCCTTCGTTTTGACAGGTTATGGCTCCCGTAACTCTTAACGAGCCAAAAGTCATGGCCGCCCGAATAATCGATATCTACAGGGTGCAACAACCACGATGCAAGGTGCAACATCCGTCCGACGTGGCGAAACAGTGCCGTACGACTTTTAGAAATGCGTGCATGGATTTGAAACGGAACAGGACCATGGAGCACCACTCTCCAGCGATGGTAAATCGAAGACCAGCCACCGTAATCCCGTTTTGCCGTAAAAATCCACGTGTCGAAAAAACGAAGGGTAAAAAACTTACGAGACCCGATTGAGATTCGGGTTGTCCTTTTTGGGCATTAAAATATCCGTTGATGGCTGAAAGCTGTCAAAGACATAGAACTCATCATAGCCTTCGTTTTGACAGGTTATTCCTCCCGTAACTCTAAACGAGCCAGAAGTTATGCCCGTCCGAATAATCGATATCTATAGGGTGCAACATCCACGGTGCAAGGTGCAACATCCATCCGAAATGGTGAAACAGTGCCGTACGACTTTTAGAAATGCGTGCATGGATTTGAAACAGAACAGTACCATGGTGCACCACTCTCTAGCGATGGTAAATCGAAGACCAGCCACGGTAATCCTGTTTTACCGTAAGAATCCACGTGTCGAAAAAACGAAGGGTAAAAAACTTACGTGACCCGATTGAGATTCGGGCAATCATTTTTGGGCATTAATCTATCCGTTGACGGCTGAAAGACGACAAAGCCATAGAACTCATCGAGGCCTTCGTTTTGACTGATTATGGCTCCTGTAACTCTAAATGAGCCAGAAGTTATGGCCGTCCGAATAATCGATATCTACAGGGTGCAACATCCACGGTGCAAGGTGCAACATCCGTCCGAAATAGCGAAACAGTGCCGTACGACTTTTAGAAATGCGTGCAGGGATTTGAAACGAAACAGTACCATGGTGCACCACTCTTCAGCGATGGGAAGTCGAAGACGGGGCACGGTAATCCCGTTTTACCGTAAAAATCCACGTGTCGAAAAAACGAAGGGTAAAAAACTAACGAGACCCGATTGAGATTCGGGTTGTCCTTTTTGGGCATTAATCTATCCGTTGACGGCTGAAAGCTATCAAAGCCGTAGAACTCATCGAGGCCTTCGTTTTGACAGGTTATGGCTCCCGTAACTCTAAATGAGCCAGAAGTTATGGCCGTTCGAATAATCGATATCTACAGGGTGCAACATCCACGGTGCAAGGTGCAACATCCGTCCGAAATGGCGAAACAGTGCCGTACGACTTTTAGAAATGCGTGCATGGATTTGAAACGGAACAGTACTATGGTGCACCACTCTCCAGCGATGGGAAGTCGAAGACGGGCCACGGTAATCCCGTTTTACCGTAAAAATCCACGTGTCGAAAAAACGAAGGGTAAAAAACTTACGAGACCCGATTGAGATTCGGGTTGTCCTTTTTGGGCATTAATCTATCCGTTGACGGCTGAAAGCTGTCAAAGCCGTACTCATCGAGGCCTTCCTTTTGAAAGGTTATGGCTCCCGTAACCCTAAACGAGCCAGAAGTTATGGCCGTCCGAATAATCGATATCTACAGGGTGCAACATCCACGGTGCAACGTGCAACATCCGTCCGAAATGGCGAAACAGTGTCGTACGACTTTTAGAAATGCGTGCATGGATTTGAAACGGAACAGTACCATGGTGCACCACTCTCCAGCGATGGGAAGTCGAAGACCAGCCACCATAATCCCGTTTTACCGTAAAAATCCACGTGTCGAAAAAACGAAGGGTAAAAAACTTACGAGACCCGATTGAGATTCGAGTTGTCCTTTTAGGGCATTAATCTATCCGTTGACGGATGAAAGCTGTCAAAGTCTAGAACTCGTCGAGGCCATCGTTTTGACAGGTTATGGCTCCCGTAACTCTTAACGAGCCAAAAGTCATGGCCGTCCGAATAATCGATATCTACAGGGTGCAACATCCACGATGCAAGGTGCAACATCCGTCCGACATGGCGAAACAGTGCCGTATGTTTGCGCAAAAAATGGGCAAACACCCTTAAGTCGTATGATTCCGTTGATTTTATGTTGTTTTTAGTGATTTGGGTGATTTATGCAAATATGTAAATAGCAGGGACTAAACTGTAAAAGACACACAGATTTATAGTGGTTCGGCCAGAACGTGCCTACGTCCACTTTATATGTTATTCTCCTTTTTCTCTTCAGATTACAAGTACAAAGCTTTGATTACAAGTATTTAAAGTTGTTTGAGAGTTCCTTCCAGGCTTGAGTTCTCAAACTTCTCTGCCATTGTTGTACCCCTGCCCCTCTATTTATAGAGTGAGGCTGGGGGCAGAGGTCTTGGATGCTTATAGCTGCTGGTGGGCCTGGGCTGATGCAATCTGGACTGGCAGTTGTCTGGTTCGGTGAGGTCCTGGTTCGGTTGTTCATGGAAGTGGAGTTGGATCGGTAAGGCTTTGGTCCGGTGGTAGGAGTATGGTTGTTCGGTGGTAGGAGTGTGGATGTGGGTTCTGGTCCGGTGGTAGCATGGTTGAGGTTGGTTCGGTGATGGCTTGAGAAGGATTGGTCCGGTGGTTGCTTGGACCGGTGATGGTGGATGGAGTATGGTCCGGCAGGGTGTAGGCTCGGCATCACGCGGTTCGGTGTTGCATGGAGATGGAAGTTTGGTCCGGTAGGGCCTTGGTCCGGTGTTGTGTAGTAGGTGGAGTGCCGAATGAACTATGCCGAATGAGATATGTGACTGTGCCGAATGAGATACTTGATGTACACCGAATGAACTTTTAAACCTTTGATTCCGAATGGACTTTCATCCTTAGTGAAATCCCTGACTTATGTACGCTTGCTTGCTTCTTCTTGGTTTGGTCGTGGTGGAAATGCACACAACATTGATATTCCAGTTTTGACCAAAAAATGGGATAACACTTTGCCCCCCAAAATATGCCTTGCGGTAGGAAGGCGTGTTTTGTAATGTCATGAGCTGGATGTTCGTATCCTGTTGACAACCTGTAAAGAGCTTGATATTTTATATGGCCCCAAATGACGATCGTTCGGGATCGAGCTATTTGGGATGAAGCGCGGCCGTTCATGGTCAAGCGCCTAACTTCAAATGAGGACCGTTCGCGATCGAGTCATTTGAGGTGAAGTGCGACCGTTCGCGGTCAAGCGCATAAATCCATGCGTCGATCGTTCGGGATCGAGTCATCTGCGGTGAAATGTGACCGTTCAAAGTCAAGCGCTTAACTTCAAATGACGACCGTTCGGGATCGAGTCATTCGAGGTAAAGTGCGACAGTGCGCGGTCGAGCCTGTAAGTCCACGCGTCGATCGTTCGAGACCGAGCCATTTGTTATGAAATGTGACCGTTCAAGGTCAAGCGCCTAACTTCAAATGACGACCGTTCGTGATCAAGTCATTCGAGGTAAGGTGCGACAGTGTGCGGTCAAGTGGCGGTCCTTAAATGACGACCGTTCGCGATCAAGCCATTTGAGGTAAGGTGTAACAGTCAGCGATCAGGTGGCGGACCTCAAATGACGACCGTTCGCGATCGAGCCATTTGAGGTAAGGTGAGTTGTGCCGTTCGAGGCGAGTTGTGACTGTTCGAAGTCGGGTGCCGTTCGAGGCGAATTGTGACTGTTCGAAGTCGGGTGCCGTTCGTGGCGAATTGTGAGTGTGCCCGGGGGGGACTTAATATTATCAGTGTTGGGGTCATTGTTTGGGGGAATTTTTCGAATCAAAGACTTCGGCAGTTCGTTGCCATGCAATAGGTGCTCGTGGACCGTTCGCGATCCAACGGGCATACAAGTAAATAATTTTTCATAGAATTGTAAATGTTAAAGCAATAGTACCTTACAGCAGAAATGTCCAAACAGGAAGAATTCAAATGTTCAAATCGAAACAAAAGCAAAGCAAGGATGTCAAAGTGTAAGTTCCCACCCCGAAGCAGTCATTGATCATTCAGAGCATGCCTGGAGATCGTTCGCGATCTCGTACATGTGTAAATGATTTAATTGCTTTAGTGGAAGCTTACGACTTGTTCATCGTTATCTTAATCAAGCAATCAATGGATAATCAAATGGTGCCCTGATCCAGGGTCACCTCTAGCTGATGTAGAGGGTGGTCGCTCTGGCTCCACTGCTGGAGTTCGCCTCCTTACATACTGAAGGAGCATGCCGTTCCTGATAAGCCCTTCCACCTCGTCCTTCAAATGCCTACAATCATTAGTGTTATGACCATTCAATTCATGAAATACACAAAACTTATCTGATTTTCTTTCGTCAGAGGTTGGATCCCTTCGCATTGGTCTACGATACGGAACCTGCCCCTTGGTATCCTGATAAATCCGTTCCAAATTCTCATTCAGCTCTGAATAGGTGGTGAATCGTGGCTCTCTTCGTAGCCACTTCGCCCTATCATCATTATCCTCAGCCTTTCTTTTTCCTTTGCTAGTCTCCGCACCCTTTCCAGGTAGGTTTCCGTTCTTGATTGTGTAAACGTCATCTTCTTCCTCTCTTTCTGCACTAGCATCTTCCAAACGCAGAAACTTTTCAGCCTCATGATAGAACTCTCCCAGATTCATAGGCGGGTCCTTGGTTAATGAATTCTTGAACTCTGTATTACCAGCTATTCCAGATACAGCTGCCATCATGACCATAGATGGATCTGGTCGATCCACCGATGCTGCCGCCGCATTAAATCGCGTTAGAAAGCTCCTCAAAGTCTCTCCAGTTTTCTGTTTCAAGGTTGCCAAAGTCATCACATTCTTGGGTCTCGCAATATGAACCCTGAATTGCCTCATGAACCTCTCAGTTAAATCTGCCCACGTTCCTATGGAGCCGCTCTCCAGTTGTCTAAACCATAACGCTGCAATGTCCGTCAAATACAGTGGAAAGCACCGGGCCATAACCTCCTCTGATGCCCCCAGCACTTCCATATGTCTCATATACTTCGTTAGATGAACCGTGGGGTCCGTTTTCCCGTTGTACATGTCCAATGACGGTAGCTTGAATTCTGGTGGGTTCCTAGCCATCCTAATTGCAGAAGAAAAAGGACTCCTGTTTACATCTTCCAAGTCTCTGTTTACTAAACCGCCTCTCATAGCTCTTCTAACCATCTCTGCTAATCTGTCATTGTCTCGAAGCTGCAGTCCTTGTTCACTGCCTTCGACCTGCCCCCCGAGTCCACGGGAGTTTTCATGTGTATGCCCCCCTGGCTGAACGTTCATTCCTCTATTGATACCAGGTGGCTCGGATGCCCCCATCTCTCTTCCCGGGGTCGGATCAACATGCTCTGCATGATTGCCCCCTAGTTCTGGTGCTGCTCCAGATGGTCCTGCTCCGTTCTGAACTCCGGTTGCTCCTTGGATTTGTGCTCCAATTTGCCCAATTTGTTGAAGTAAGTTCTGGATCATCTCTTCTTGTCTTCTCATCATGGCCTCCATCTCATCCCTAGTGATGAAGATCGACGTTTGATTCCCTCCTGAGGAAGCCTCTTGACTTCCTTGGTGTTCACTTCTCTCTGGCCTTTGCCTTCTACTTGTTTGTCTCGTCATAATTCTTAGATCTGAACTCTTAGATTTTCAAATTCAACTTCTATCCGATGTAGCAGGAGTTGATCCCTCTCAATGAAAGCACCAAAATGTTTGCGCAAAAAATGGGCAAACACCCTTAAGTCGTATGATTCCGTTGATTTTATGTTGTTTTTAGTGATTTGGGTGATTTATGCAAATATGTAAATAGCAGGGACTAAACTGTAAAAGACACACAGATTTATAGTGGTTCGGCCAGAACGTGCCTACGTCCACTTTATATGTTATTCTCCTTTTTCTCTTCAGATTACAAGTACAAAGCTTTGATTACAAGTATTTAAAGTTGTTTGAGAGTTCCTTCCAGGCTTGAGTTCTCAAACTTCTCTGCCATTGTTGTACCCCTGCCCCTCTATTTATAGAGTGAGGCTGGGGGCAGAGGTCTTGGATGCTTATAGCTGCTGGTGGGCCTGGGCTGATGCAATCTGGACTGGCAGTTGTCTGGTTCGGTGAGGTCTTGGTTCGGTTGTTCATGGAAGTGGAGTTGGATCGGTAAGGCTTTGGTCCGGTGGTAGGAGTATGGTTGTTCGGTGGTAGGAGTGTGGATGTGGGTTCTGGTCCGGTGGTAGCATGGTTGAGGTTGGTTCGGTGATGGCTTGAGAAGGATTGGTCCGGTGGTTGCTTGGACCGGTGATGGTGGATGGAGTATGGTCCGGCAGGGTGTAGGCTCGGCATCACGCGGTTCGGTGTTGCATGGAGATGGAAGTTTGGTCCGGTAGGGCCTTGGTCCGGTGTTGTGTAGTAGGTGGAGTGCCGAATGAACTATGCCGAATGAGATATGTGACTGTGCCGAATGAGATACTTGATGTACACCGAATGAACTTTTAAACCTTTGATTCCGAATGGACTTTCATCCTTAGTGAAATCCCTGACTTATGTACGCTTGCTTGCTTCTTCTTGGTTTGGTCGTGGTGGAAATGCACACAACATTGATATTCCAGTTTTGACCAAAAAATGGGATAACACCGTACGAGTTTTAGAAATGCGTGCATGGATTTGAAACGGAACAGTACCATGGAGCACCACTCTCTTGCGGTGGTAAATCGAAGACCAGCCACCGTAATCCCGTTTTGCCGTAAAAATCCAAGTGTCGAAAAAACGAAGGGTAAAAAACTTACGAGACCCGATTGAGATTCGGGTTGTCCTTTTTGGGCATTAATATAGCCGTTGATGGTTGAAAGCTGCCATAGACGTAGAACTCATCATAGCCTTCGTTTTGACAGGTTATTGCTCCCGTAACTCTAAACGAGCCAGAAGTTATGCCCGTCCGAATAATCGATATCTACAGGGTGCAACATCCACGGTGCAAGGTGCAACATCCGTCCGAAATGGTGAAACAGTGCCGTACGACTATTAGAAATGCGTGCATGGATTTGAAACGGAACAGTACCATGGTGCGCCACTCTCCAGCGATGGTAAATCGAAGACCAGCCACGGTAATCCTGTTTTACCGTAAAAATCAACGTGTCGAAAAAACGAAGGGTAAAAAACTTACGTGACCCGATTGAGATTCGGGCTGTCATTTTTTGGCATTAATCTATCCGTTGACGGCTGAAAGACATCAAAGCCATAGAACTCATCGAGGCCTTCGTTTTGACTGATTATGGCTCCTGTAACTCTAAACGAGCCAGAAGTTATGGCCGTCCGAATAATCGATATCTACAGGGTGCAACATCCACGGTGCAAGGTGCAACATCCGTCCGAAATGGCGAAACAGTGTCGTACGACTTTTAGAAATGCGTGCATGGATTTGAAACGAAACAGTACCATGGTGCACCACTCTTCAGCGATGGGAAGTCAAAGATGGGGCACGGTAATCTCGTTTTACCGTAAAAATCCACGTGTCGAAAAAACGAAGGGTAAAAAACTAACGAGACCCGATTGAGATTCGGGTTGTCCTTTTTGGGCATTAATCTATCCATTGACGGCTGAAAGCTATCAACGCCGTAGAACTTATCGAGGCCTTCGTTTTGACAGGTTATGGCTCCCGTAACTCTAAACGAGCCAGAAGTTATGGCCGTCCGAATAATCGATATCTACAGGGTGCAACATCCACGGTGCAAGGTGCAACATCCGTCCAAAATGGCGAAACAGTGTCGTACGACTTTTAGAAATGCGTGCATGGATTTGAAATGGAACAGTACTATGGTGCACCACTCTCCAGCGATGGGAAGTCGAAGACGGGCCACGGTAATCCCGTTTTACCGTAAAAATCCACGTGTCGAAAAAACGAAGGGTAAAAAACTTACGAGACCCGATTGAGATTCGGGTTGTCCTTTTTGGGCATTAATCTATCCGTTGATGGCTGAAAGCTGTCAAAGCCGTAGAACTCATCGAGGCCTTCGTTTTGACAGGTTATGGCTCCCGTAACTCTAAACGAGACAGAAGTTATGGCCGTCCGAATAATCGATATCTACAGGGTGCAACATCCACGGTGCAAGGTGCAACATCCGACCGAAATGGCGAAACAGTGTTGTACGACCTTTAGAAATTCGTGCGTGGATTCGAAACGGAACAGTACCATGGTGCATCACTCTCCAGCGATGGTAAATCGAAGACCAGCCACCGTAATCTCGTTTTCCCTTAAAAATCCACGTGTCGAAAAAACGAAGGGTAAAAAACTTACGAGACCCGATTGAGATTCAGGTTGTCCTTTTTGGGCATTAATCTATCCGTTGACGGCTGAAAGCTGTCATAGCCGTAGAACTCATCGAGGCCTTCGTTTTGACAGGTTATGGCTCCCGTAACTCTAAACGAGCCAGAAGTTATGGTCGTCCGAATAATCGATATCTACACGGTGCAACATCCACGGTGCAAGGTGCAACATCCGTCCGAAATGGCGAAACAGTGCCGTACGACCTTTAGAAATTCATGCATGAATTTGAAACGGAACAGTACCATGGTGCACCACTCTCCAGCGATGGTAAATCGAAGATCAGCCACCGTAATCCCGTTTTACCGTAAAAATCCACGTGTCGAAAAAACGAAGGGTAAAAAACTTACTAGGCCCGATTGAGATTCGGGTTGTCCTTTATGGGCATTAATCTATCTGTTGACGGCTGAAGGCTGTCAAAGCTGTAGAACTCATCGAGGCCTTCGTTTTGATAGGTTATGGCTCCCGTAACTCTAAACGAGCCAGAAGTTATGACCGTTTGAATAATCGATATCTACGGGGTGCAACATCCACGGTGCAAGGTGCAACATCCGTCTGAAATGGCGAAACAGTGCCGTACGACCTTTAGAAATTCTTGCATGGATTTGAAACAGAACAGTACCATGGTGCACCACCCTCCAGTGGTGGTAAATCGAAGACCAGCCACTGTAATCCCGTTTTACCATAAAAATCCACGTGTCGAAAAAACGAAGGGTAAAAAACTTACGATACCCGATTGAGATTCGGGTTGTCCTTTCTGGGCATTAATCTATCCGTTGATGGCTGAAAGCTGTCAAAGCCGTAGAACTCATCGAGGCCTTTGTTTTGACAGGTTATGGCTCCCGTAACTCTAAATGAGCCAGAAGTTATGGCCGTCCGAATAATCGACATCTACAGGATGCAACATCCACGGTGCAAGGTGCAACATCCGTCCGAAATGGCGAAACAGTGCCGTACGACTTTTAGAAATATGTGCATGGATTTGAAACGGAACAGTACCATGGTGCACCACTCTCCAGCGATGGTAAATCGAAGACCAGCCACCGTAATCCCGTTTTACCGTAAAAATCCACGTGTCGAAAAAACGAAGGGTTAAAAACTTACGAGACCCGATTGAGATTAGGATTGTCCTTTTTCGGCATTAATCTATCCATTGACGGCTGAAAGCTGTCAAAGCCGTAGAACTCATCGAGGCCTTCGTTTTGACAGGTTATGGCTCCTGTAACTCTAAACGAGCCAGAAGTTATAGCCGTCCGAATAATCGATATCTACAAGGTGCAACATCCATGGTGCAAGGTGCAACATCCGTCCGAAATGGAGAAACAGTGTCGAACGAACTTTAGTAATGCGTGCATAGATTTGAAATGGAACAGTACCATGGTGCACCACTCTCCAGCGATGGTAAATCGAAGACCAGCCACCGTAATCCCGTTTTACCGTAAAAATCCACGTGTCGGAAAAACGAAGGGTAAAAAACTTAGAGACCCGATTGAGATTCAGGTTGTCCTTTTTGGGCATTACTCTATCCGATGACGGCTGAAAGCGGTCAAAGCCGTAGAAATCATCGAGGCCTTCGTTTTGACAGGTTATGGCTCCTGTAACTCTAAACGAGCCAGAAGTTATGGCCGTCCGAATAATCGATTTCTACAGGGTGCAACATCCACGGTGCAAGGTGCAACATCCGTCCGAAATGGCGAAACAGTGTCGTACGACTTTTAGAAATGTGTGCATGGATTTGAATCGGAATAGAACCATGGTGCACCACTCTCCAGCGATGGGAAGTCGAAGACGGGCCACGGTAATCCCGTTTTACCGTAAAAATCCACGTGTCGAAAAAACGAAAGGTAAAAAACTTACGAGACCCAATTGAGATTCGGGTTGTCCTTTTTGGGCACTAATCTATCCGTTGATGGCTGAAAGTTGTCAAAGCCGTAGAACTCATCGAGGCCTTCGTTTTGATAGGTTATGGCTCCCGTAACACTAAACGAGCCAGAAGTTATGGCCGTCCGAATAATCGATATCTACAGGGTGCAACATCCACGGTGCAACGTGCAACATCCGTCCGAAATGGCGAAACGGTGCCGTACGACTTTTAGAAATGCGTGCATGGATTTGAAACGGAACAGTACCATGGTGCACCACTCTCCAGCGATGGGAAGTCGAAGACCAGCCACCGTAATCCCGTTTTACCGTAAAAATCCACGTGTCGAAAAAACGAAGGGCAAAAAACTTACGAGACCCGATTGAGATTCGGGTTGTCCTTTTTGGGCATTAATCTATCCGTTGACGGATGAAAGCTGTCAAAGCCTAGAACTCATCGAGGCCTTCGTTTTGACAGGTTATGGCTCCTGTAACTCTTAACGAGCCAAAAGTCATGGCCGTCCGAATAATCGATATCTACAGGGTGCAACATCCACGATGCAAGGTGCAACATCCGTCCGACATGGCGAAACAGTGCCGTACGACTTTTAGAAATGCGTGCATGGATTTGAAACGGAGCACTACCATGGAGCACCACTCTCCAGCGATGGTAAATCGAAGACCAGCCACCGTAATCCCGTTTTGCCGTAAAAATCCACGTGTCGAAAAACGAAGGGTAAGAAACATACGAGACCCGATTGAGATTCGGGTTGTCCTTTTTGGGCATTGATATATCCGTTGATGGCTGAAAGCTGTCAAAGACGTATAACTCATAAGCCTTCGTTTTGACAGGTTATTCCTCCCGTAACTCTAAACGAGCCAGAGGTTATGCCCGTCCGAATAATCGATATCTACAGGGTGCAACATCCACGGTGCAAGGTGCAACATCCGTCCGAAATGGTGAAACAGTGCCGTATGACTTTAAGGAATGCGTGCATGGATTTGAAACGGAACAGTACCTTGGTGCACAACTCTCCAGCGATGGTAAATCGAAGACCAGCCACGGTAATCCTGTTTTACTGTAAGAATCCACGTGTCGAAAAAACGAAGGGTAAAAAACTTACGTGACCCGATTGAGATTCGGGCTGTCATTTTTGGGCATTAATCTATCCGTTGACGGCTGAAAGACGTCAAAGCCATAGAACTTATCGAGGCCTTCGTTTTGACTGATTATGGCTCCTGCAACTCTAAACGAGCCAGAAGTTATGGCCGTCCGAATAATCGATATCTACAGGGTGCAACATCCACGGTGCAAGGTGCAACATCCGTCCGAAATGGCGAAACAGTGCCGTATGACTTTTAGAAATGCGTGCATGGATTTGAAACGAAACAGTACCATGGTGCACCACTCTTCAGCGATGGGAAGTCGAAGACGGGGCACGGTAATCCCGTTTTACCGTAAAAATCCACGTGTCAAAAAAACGAAGGGTAAAAAACTAACTAGACCCGATTGAGATTCGGGTTGTCCTTTTCGGGCATTAATCTATCCGTTGACGGCTGAAAGCTATCAAAGCCGTAGAACTCATCGAGGCCTTCGTTTTGATAGGTTATGGCTCCCGTAACTCTAAACGAGCCAGAAGTTATGGCCGTCCGAATAATCGATATCTACAGGGTGCAACATCCACGGTGCAAGGGGCAAAATCCGTCAGAAACGGCGAAACTGTGTCGTAAGACTTTTAGAAATTCGTGCATGGATTCGAAACGGAACAGTACCATGGTGCACCACTCTCCAGCGATGGTAAATCGAAGACCAGCCACCGTAATCCCGTTTTCCCTTAAAAATCCACGTGTCGAAAAAACGAAGGGTAAAAAACTTACGAGACCCGATTGAGATTCGGGTTGTCCTTTTTGGTCATTAATCTATCTGTTGACGGCTGAAAGCTGTAAAAGCCGTAGAACTCATCGAGGCCTTCGTTTTGACAGGTTATGGCTCCCGTAACTCTAAACGAGACAGAAGTTATGGCCGTCCGAATAATCGATATCTACAGGGTGCAACATCCACGGTGCAAGGTGCAACATCCGTCCGAAATGGCGAAACTGTGCCGTACGACCTTTAGAAATTCGTGCATGGATTCGAAACGGAACAGTACCATGGTGCACCACTCTCCAGCGATGGTAAATCGAATACCAGCCACCGTAATCCCGTTTTCCCTTAAAAATCCACGTGTCGAAAAAACGAAGGGTAAAAAACTTACGAGACCCGATTGAGATTCGGGTTGTCCTTTTTGGGCATTAATCTATCCGTTGACGGCCGAAAGCCATCAAAGCCGTAGAACTCATCGAGGCGTTCGTTTTGACGGGTTATGGCTCCCGTAACTCTAAACGAGCTAGAAGTTATGGCCGTCCGAATAATCGATATCTACAGGTTGCCACATCCACGGTGCAAGGTGCAACATCCGTTCGAAATGGCGAAACAGTGCCGTACGACCTTTAGAAATTCATGCATGGATTTGAAACGGCCATGGTGCACCACTCTCCAGCGATGGTAAATCGAAGACCAGCCACCGTAATCCCGTTTTACCGTAAAAATCCACGTGTCGAAAAAACGAAGGGTAAAAAACTTACAAGGCCCGATTGAGATTCGAGTTGTCCTTTATGGGCATTAATCTATCTGTTGATGGCTGAAGGCTGTCAAAGCCGTAGAACTCATCGAGGCCTTCGTTTTAAATGGTTATGGCTCCCGTAACTCTAAACGAGCCAGAAGTTATGGCCGTTTGAATAATCGATATCTACAGGGAGCAACATCCACGGTGCAAGGTGCAACATCCGTCCGAAATGGCGAAACAGTGCCGTACGATTTTAGAAATTCATGCATGGATTTGAAACAGAACAGTACCATAGTGCACCACCCTCCAGCGGTGGTAAATCGAAGACCAGCCACTGTAATCCCGTTTTACCATAAAAATGCACGTGTCGAAAAAACGAAGGGTAAAAAACTTACGATACCCGATTGAGATTCGGGTTGTCCTTTTTGGGCATTAATCTATCCGTTGATGGCTGAAAGCTGTCAAAACCGTAGAACTCATCGAGGCCTTCGTTTTGAAAGGTTATGGCTCCCGTAACTCTAAACGAGCCAGAAGTTATGGCCGTCCGAATAATCGATATCCACAGGGTGCAACATCCACGGTGCAAGGTGCAATATCCGTCCGAAATGGCGAAACAGTGTCGTACGACTTTTAGAAATATGTGCATGGATTTTAAACGGAATAGTAAAATGGTGCACCACTCTCCAGCGATGGTAAATCGAAGACCAGCCACCGTAATCCCGTTTTACCGTAAAAATCCACGTGTCGAAAAAACGAAGGGTAAAAAACTTACGAGACCCGATTGAGATTCGGGTTGTCTTTTTGGGGCATTAATCTATCCATTGACGGCTGAAAGCAGTCAAAGCCGTAGAACTCATCGAGGTCTTCGTTTTGACAGGTTATGGCTCCCGTAACTCTAAGCGAGCTAGAAGTTATGGTCGTCCCGATAATCGATATCGACAGGGTGCAACATCCACGGTGCAAGGTGCAACATCCGTCCGAAATGGCGAAACAGTGCCGTACGACTTTTAGAAATGCGTGCATGGATTTGAAACGGAACAGTACCATGGTGCACCACTCTCCAGTGATGGTAAATCAAAGACCAGCCACCGTAATCCCGTTTTACCGTAAAAATCCATGTGTCGAAAAAACGAAGGGTAAAAAACTTACGAGACCCGATTGAGATTCGGGTTGTCCTTTTTGGGCATTAATCTATCCGTTGACGGCTGAAAGCCATTAAAGCCGTTGAACTCATCGATGCCTTCGTTTTGATAGGTTATGGCTCACGTAACTCTAAACGAGCCAGAAGTTATGGTCGTCTAAATAATCGATATCCACAGGGTGCAACATCCACAGTGCAAGGTGCAACATCCGTCCGAAATGGCGAAACATGCCGTACGACCTTCAGAAATTGGTTCATGGATTTGAAACGGAATAGTACCATGGTGCACCACTCTCCAGCGATGGAAAGTCGAAGACGGGCCACGGTAATCCCGTTTTACCGTAAAAATCCACGTGTCGAAAAAACGAAGGGTAAAAAACTTACGAGACCCGATTGAGATTCGGGTTGTCCTATTTGGGCATTAATCTATCCATCGACGGATGAATGCTGTCAAAGCCGTAGAACTCATCGAGGCCTTCGTTTTGATAGGTTATCGCTCCCGTAACTTTAAACGAGCCAGAAGTTATGGCCGTCCGAATAATCGATATCTACAGAGTGCAACATCCACGGTGCAAGGTGCAACATCCGTCCGAAATGGCGAAACAGTGCCGTACGACTTTTAGAAATGTGTGCATGGATTTGAAACGGAACAGTACCATGGTGCACCACTATTCAGCGATGGGAAGTCGAAGACGGGCCACGGTAATCCCGTTTTACCGTAAAAATCCACGTGTCGAAAAAACGAAGGGAAAAAAACTTACGAGACCCGATTGAGATTCGGGTTGTCCTATTTGGGCATTAATCTATCCGTCGACGGCTGAAAGATGTCAAAGCCGTAGAATTAATCGAGGCCAAGTTTTGACAGGTTATGGCTCCCGTAACTCTAAACGAGCCAGAAGTTTTGGCCGTCCGAATAATCGATATGTACAGGGTGCGACATCCACGGTGCAAGGTGCAACATCCGTCCGAAATGGAGAAACAGTGCCGTATGACTTTTAGAAATGCGTGCATGGATTTGAAACGGAACAGTACCATGGTGCACCACTCTCCAGCGATGGAAAGTCGAAGACGGGCCACGGTAATCACCTTTTAACGTAAAAATCCACGTGTCGAAAAAACGAAGGGTAAAAAACTTACAAGACCCGATTGAGATTCGGGTTGTCCTTTTTGGGCATTAATCTATCCGTCGACGGCTGAAAGCTGTCAAAGCCGTAGAACTCATCGAGGCCTTCATTTTGACAAGTTATGGCTCCCGTAACTCTAAACGAGCCAGAAGTTATGGCCGTCCGAATAATCGATATCTACAGGGTGCGACATCCACGGTGCAAGGTGCAACGTCCGTCCGAAATGGCGAAACAGTGCCGTATGACTTTTAGAAATGCATGCATGGATTTGAAACGGAACAGTACCATGGTGCACCACTCTCTAGCGATGGGAAGTCGAAGACGGGCCACGGTAATCACGTTTTAACGTAAAAATCCATGTGTCGAAAAAACAAAGGGTAAAAAACTTACGAGACCCGATTCAGATTCGGGTTGTCCTTTTTGGGCATTAATCTATCCGTTGACGGCAGAAAGCTATCAAAGCCCTAGAACTCATCGAGGCCTTCGTTTTGACAGGTTATGGCTCCCGTAACTCTTAACGAGCCAGAAGTTATGGCCGTCCGAATAATCGATATCTACAGGGTGCAACATCCACGGTGCATGGTGCAACATCCGTCCGAAATGGCGAAACAGTGCCGTATGACTTTTAGAAATGCATGCATGGATTTGAAATAGAACAGTACCACGGTGCACCACTCTCCAGCGATGGGAAGTCGAAGACGGGCCACGGTAATCGCGTTTTACCGTAAAAATCCACGTGTCGAAAAAACGAAGGGTAAAAGACTTGCGAGACCCGATTGAGATTCGGGTTGTCCTTTTTGGGCATTAATCTATCCATTGACGGTAGAAAGCAGTCAAAGCCGTAGAACTCATCGAGGCCTTCTTTTTTATAGGTTATGGCTCCCGTAACTCTAAACGAGCCAGAAGTTATGGCCGTCCGAATAATCGATATCTACAGGGTGCGACATCCACGGTGCAGGGTAAAAAACAGTGCCGTATGACTTTTAGAAATGCGTGCATGGATTTGAAATGGAACAGTACCATGGTGCACCACTCTCCAGCGATGGGAAGTCGAAGACGGGCCACGGTAATCCCGTTTTACCGTAAAAATCCACGTGTCGAAAAAACGAAGGGTAAAAAACTTACGAGACCCGATTGAGATTCGGGTTGTCCTTTTTGGGCATTAATCTATCCGTTGACAGCAGAAATCTATCAAAGCCGTAGAACTCATCGAGGCCTTCGTTTTGACAGGTTATGGCTCCTGTAACTCTAAACGAGCCAGAAGTTATAGCCGTCCGAATAATCGATATCTACAAGGTGCAACATCCACGGTGCACGGTGCATCATCCGTCCGAAATGGCGAAACAGTGCCGTACGACTTTTCGAAATGCGTGCATGGATTTGAAACGGAACAGTACCATGGTGCACCACTCTCCAACGATGGGAAGTCGAAGACCAGCCACCGTAATCCCGTTTTACCGTAAAAATCCACGTGTCGAAAAAACGAAGGGTAAAAAACTTACGGGACCCGAATGAGATTCGGGTTGTCCTTTTTGGGCATTAATCTATCCGTTGACGGCTGAAAGCTGTCAAAGCCGTAGAACTCATCGAGTCCTTCGTTTTGACAGGTTATGGCTCCCGTAACTCTAATCGAGCCAGAAGTTATGGCCGTCCGAATAATTGATATCTACAGGGTGCAACATCCATGGTGCAAGGTGCAACATCCGTCCAAAATGGCGAAACAGTGCCGTACGACTTCTAGAAATGCGTGCATGGATTTGAAACGGAACAGTACCATGGTGCACCACTCTCCAGCGATGGGAAGTCGAAGACGGGCCACGGTAATCCCGTTTTACCGTAAAAATCCACGTGTCGAAAAAACGAAGGGTAAAAAACTTACGAGACCCGATTGAGATTCGGGTTGTACTATTTGGGCATTAATCTATCCGTCGACGGCTGAAAGCTGTCAAAGCCGTAGAACTCATCGAGGCCTTCGTTTTGACAGGTTATGGCTCCCGTAACTCTAAACGAGCCAGAAGTTATGGCCGTCCAAATAATCGATATCTACAGGGTGCGACATCCACGGTGCAAGGTGCAACGTCCGTCCGAAATGGCGAAACAGTGCCGTACGACTTTTAGAAATGCATGCATGGATTTGAAACGGAACAGTACCGTGGTGCACCACTCTCCAGCGATGGGAAGTCGAAGACCAGCCACCGTAATCCCGTTTTACCGTAAAAATCCACGTGTCGAAAAAACGAAGCGTAAAAAACTTACGAGACCCGATTGAGATTCGGGTTGTCCTTTTTGGACATTAATCTATCTGTTGATGGCTAAAATCTATCAAAGCCGTAGAACTCATCGAGGCCTTCCTTTTGACAGGTTATGGCTCCCGTAACTCTTAACGAGCCAGAAGTTATGGCCGTCTGAATAATCGATATCTACAGGGTGCAACATCCACGGTGCGTGGTGCAACATCCGTCCAAAATGGCGAAACAGTGCCGTACGACTTTTAGAAATGCGAGCATGGATTTGAAACGGAACAGTACTATGACACACCACTCTACAGCGATGGGAAGTCGAAGACGGGCCACGGTAATCCCGTTTTACCGTAAAAATCCACGTGTCGAAAAAACGAAGGGTAAAAAACTTACGGGACCCGATTGAGATTCGGGTTGTCCTTTTTGGGCATTAATCTATCCGTTGACAGCTGAAAGCTGTCAAAGCCGTAGAACTCATCGAGGCCTTCGTTTTGACAGGTTATGGCTCCCATAACTCTAAACGAGCCAGAAGTTATGGCCGTCCGAATAATCGATATCTACAGGGTGCAACATCCACGGTGCAAGGTGCAACATCCGTCCGAAATGTCGAAACAGTGCCGTATGACTTTTAGAAATGCGTGCATGGATTTGAAACGGAAAAGTACCATGGTACATCACTCTCCAGCGATGGGAAGTCGAAGACGGGCCACGGTAATCCCGTATTACCGTAAAAATCCACGTGTCGAAAAAACGAAGGGTAAAAAACTTACGAGACCCGATTGAGATTCGGGTTGTCCTTTTTGGGCATTAATCTATCCGTTGACGGCAAAATGCTGTCAAAGCCGTAGAACTCATCGAGGCCTTCGTTTTGACAGGTTATGGCTCCCGTAACTCTTAACGAGCCAGAAGTTATGGCCGTCCGAATAATCGATATCTACAGGGTGCAACATCCACGGTGCAAGGTGCAACATCCGTTCGAAATGGCGAAACAATGCCGTACGACTGTTAGAAATGCGTGCATGGATTTGAAATGGAACAGTACCATGGTGCACCACTCTCCAGCGATGGGATGTCGAAGACCAGCCACGGTAATCCCGTTTTACCGTAAAAATCCACGTGTCGAAAAAACGAAGGGTAAAAAACTTACGGGACCCGAATGAGATTCGGGTTGTCCTTTTTGGGCATTAATCTATCCGTTGACGGCTGAAAGCCGTCAAAGCCGTAGAACTCATCGAGTCCTTCGTTTTGACAGGTTATGGCTCCCGTAACTCTAATCGAGCCAGAAGTTATGGCCGTCCGAATAATTGATATCTACAGGGTGCAACATCCATGGTGCAAGGTGCAACATCCGTCCAAAATGGCGAAACAGTGCCGTACGACTTCTAGAAATGCGTGCATGGATTTGAAACGGAACAGTACCATGGTGCACCACTCTCCAGCGATGGGAAGTCGAAGACGGGCCACGGTAATCCCATTTTACCGTAAAAATCCACGTGTCGAAAAAACGAAGGGTAAAAAACTTACGAGACCCGATTGAGATTCGGGTTGTACTATTTGGGCATTAATCTATCCGTCGACGGCTGAAAGCTGTCAAAGCCGTAGAACTCATCGAGGCCTTCGTTTTGACAGGTTATGGCTCCCGTAACTCTAAACGAGCCAGAAGTTATGGCCGTCCAAATAATCGATATCTACAGGGTGCGACATCCACGGTGCAAGGTGCAACGTCCGTCCGAAATGGCGAAACAGTGCCGTACGACTTTTAGAAATGCATGCATGGATTTGAAACGGAACAGTACCATGGTGCACCACTCTCCAGCGATGGGAAGTCGAAGACGGGCCACGGTAATCACGTTTTAACGTAAAAATCCACGTGTCGAAAAAACGAAGGGTAAAAAACATACGAGCCCCGATTGAGATTCGGGTTGTCCTTTTTGGTGCATTAATCTATCCGTTGACGGCAGAAAGCAGTCAAAGCCGTAGAACTGATCGAGGCCTTCGTTTTGACAGGTTATGGCTCCCGTAACTCTAAACGAGCCAGAAGTTATGGCCGTCCGAATAATCTATATCTACAGGGTGCAACATCCACGGTGCAAGGTGCAACATCCGTCCAAAATGGCGAAACAATGCCGTACGACTTTTAGAAATGCGTGCATGGATTTGAAACGGAACAGTACTATGGTGCACTACTCTCCAGCGATGGGAAGTCGAAGACGGGCCATGGTAATCCTGTTTTACCGTAAAAATCCACGTGTCGAAAAAACGAAGGGCAAAAAACTTACGAGACCCGATTGTGATTCGGGTTGTCCTTTTTGGGCATTAATCTATCCGTTGAGGGCAGAAAGTAGTCAAAGCCGTAGAACTCATCGAGGCCTTCGTTTTGACAGGTTATTCCTCCCGTAACTCTAAACGAGCCAGAAGTTATGGCCGTCCGAATAATCGATATCTACAGAGTGCAACATCCACGGTGCAAGGTGCAACATCCGTCCGAAATGGCGAAACAGTGCAGTACGACTTTTAGAAATGCGTGCATGGATTTGAAACGGAACAGTACCATGGTGCACCACTCTCCAGCGATGGGAAGTCGAAGACGGGCCACCGTAATCCCGTTTTACCATAAAAATCCACGTGTCGAAAAAACGAAGGGTAAAAAACTTACGAGACCCGATTGAGATTCAGGTTGTTCTTTTTGGTGCATTAATCTATCCGTTGACGGCTGAAAGCTGTCAATACCGTAGAACTCATCGAGGCCTTCGTTTTGACAGGTTATGGCTCCCGTAACTCTAAACGAGCCAGAAGTTATGGCCGTCCGAATAATCGATATCTACAGAGTGCAACATCCACGGTGCAAGGTGCAACATCTGTCCGAAATGGCGAAACAGTGTCGTACGACTTTTAGAAATGCGTGAGTGGATTTGAAATGGAACAGTACCATGGTGCACCACTCTTCGGTGATGGGAAGTCGAAGACGGGCCACGGTAATCCCGTTTTACCGTAAAAATCCACGTGTCGAAAAAACGAAGGGTAAAAAACTTACGAGACCCGATTGAGATCCGGGTTGTCCTTTTTGGGCATTAATCTATCCGTTGACGGCTGAAAGCGGTCAAAGCCGTAGAACTCATCGAGGGCTTCGTTTTGACAGGTTATGGCTCCCGTAACTCTAAACGAGCCAGAAGTTATGGCCGTCCGAATAATCAATATCTACAGAGTGCAACATCCACGGTGCAAGGTGCAACATCTGTCCGAAATGGCGAAACAGTGCCGTACGACTTTTAGAAATACATGCATGGATTTGAAACGGAACAGTACCATGGTGCACCACTCTTCAGCGATGGGAAGTCGAAGACAGGCCATGGTAATCCCGTTTTACCGTAAAAATCCACGTGTCGAAAAAACGAAGGGTAAAAAACTTACGAGACCCGATTGAGATTCGGGTTGTCCTTTTTGGGCATTAATCTATCGGTTGACGGCTGAAAGCCGTCAAAGCCGTAGAACTCATCGAGGCCTTCGTTTTGACAGGTAATGGCTCCCGTAACTCTAAACGAGCCAGAAGTTATGGTCGTCCGTATAATCGATATCTACAGGGTGCAACATCCACGGTGCATGGTGCAACATCCGTCCGAAATGGCGAAACAGTGTCGTACGACCTTTAGAAATGCGTGCATGGATTTGAAACGGAACAGTACCATGGTTCACTACACTCTAGCGATGGTAAATCAAAGACCATCCACCGTAATCCCGTTTTACCGTAAAAATCCACGTGTCGAAAAAACGAAGGGTAAAAAACTTACGAGACCCGATTGAGATTCGGGTTGTCCTTTTTGGGCGTTAATCTATCCGTCGTCAGCTGAAAGCTATGAAAGCCGTAGAACTCATCGAGGCCTTCGTTTTGACAGGTTATAGCTCCCGTAACTCTAAACGAGCCAGAAGTTATGGCTCTCCGAATAATCGATATCTACAGGGTGCAACATCCACGGTGCAAGGTGCGACATCCGTCCGAAATGGCGAAACAGTGCCGTACGACTTTTAGAAATGCATGCATGGATTTGAAACGGAACAGTACCATGGTGCACCACTCTCCAGCGATGGGAAGTCGAAGACGGGCCACGCTAATCCCGTTTTACCGTAAAAATCCACGTGTCGAAAAAACGAAGGGTAAAAAACTTACGAGACCCGATCGAGATTCGGGTTGTCCTTTTTGGGAATTAATCTATCCGTTGATGGCTGAAAGCGGTCAAAGCAGTGGAACTCATCGAGGCCTTCGTTTTGTAAGTTTATGGCTCCCGTAACTCTAAACGAGCCAGAAGTTATGGCCGTCCGAATAATCGATATCTACAGGGTGCAACATCCACGGTGCAAGGTGCAACATCCGTCCGAAATGGCGAAACAGTGCCGTATATCATTTAGAAATGCGTGTGTTTGCGCCAAAATTGGTCACAAACCCCGATGAATGTGAAAGCACCAGTGTTGGAATACAAATCAGCAATATCCAAACACAAATCGCAGATCTAAGTAGCAAAATAGTAAATGTAAACAAGAACACACGATTTTATAGTGGTTCGGCTATCTCCGGCCTACGTCCACTTCAAAGGTTTTTCCTTTTATTGATGTTCTTCGCTGATTACAATCGATTACAGCGGATTACAATGAATTGTAGTTCTGAAATTCAAGTACAACGGTGGTTCTGATAGTTAAACTTGAATCCGGCAGAGTCTTGGCGTTCAGTCGCGGAAAGATCCCTTTTCTGAATGACCTGGAGGTCTATTTATAGGCGTAGGCTGCTGCTATCTCGCTGAAAACTTGGGAGACCTCTTCTGGCACGTGAGGGGGCCCACACGTACGGTCTCGGGAAGTTTGGGCCCACTTTGGCATCGGTTCGAACTCCATTCGAACCGATCAAGAATTCATCCAATCGAGGTGAAATTTGGCGTGGACATTCTTCATCATGTATGCAAGCATCCGTGAAAATTTCATTGCATTTGGATCAGTAGGTTAGGAGATATGATGGGTTCGAAATTGGTTTTATGGGATAGCTGTTTGGTTCGAACCCATGTGTTCGAAACGATGGCTTCGAATCCATCATAGCACGCGACTTCGTGGTGACGTGGAGCGCCTTCTTCGAATCGATCCGGACTTCTCTCCGTGTTGACCGCTTCGACTCCATATATCTCGGCGCATTCGAACCGATGGGAGACACGTCATCGTGGTTGGTTGACCCAGTCGGTTCGAATGAAGCTACACAGGTTGGGTTCGAAGACGATATCATGGATGGGTTCGAAGTGTGGCTCTGTGATGGGTTCGAAGAGAGGACATTGTGATGGGTTCGAAGTAGGCAATGGCTTGGTGGGTTCGAAGCGGAGTCGAGGCTAATGGATGCGAACTAGGTGGACTCGAACCCGATGGGTTCGAGTGTGACATGGCTGGGCTATCAGTTCGAACGCAGGTGGGTTCGAACTAGATGGCTTCGAACCGATGGGTACGAACTCCATCGATTCGAACTGGGGCAAACGCTTATGGATTCGAGGCGCGGACCTATTTCTTGGGTTCGAACCAGACGGTTTCGAATGTGATGGGTTCGAACACAATGGGTTCGAACCGAACAATGTCAGTCCCCCTTATCTTGAATCCATCATAACTTGAGCATACGACTTCGGATTGACTTGAAATTCGGAATGCAGATTCCTATGGTCTTTCTTGTCATGCCCTATCAATTGTGGCCCGTTCCGGACTCGGACAAAATTCATCGATATCCATGGTTATCCTGCAATGCATGGTTGATATTCATGAATAGTAATCATTGATTTTTAGTAAATTTTGGATATCTCAACTTTGCCAAAAGTTGGGATAACATTTTGCCCCCCAAAACATGCCTTTTTGTAAAAGGTATGTTTTGAATGGTCTTAGATCAAGTGTAATAAATTCATGTTTCGTTGATAGCTGCGGCATTATCGATCAAGTATGTGGCTGTTCGAAGCCAAATCAATGTTTGTTCTTCCCGTAGGAGTTGAGAATGAAGTTTCATGGTTTCTCTGGACTATTATTGGCTGCTCTAAACCCTTACTGAGCCCGTTCTAGACTCAGTGATTGAATAGAAAGATCCTATTGCTCTCTGGCGTTGCCTTCTATCCCTTGCACTCCGGTCCCGGTTAGGACATATAGCGATACCATGGTCGTTCGGGACCGATCATAGCCTCTCCGGGCTCTTGCTGGATCCCATCCTGTCACTCTCCGGTGAAGGGGAAACAGCGCTTAAGTGAGTCGATCCTGTCGCACTCCGGTGAAGCGACTCACTTCTTGCACTCCGGTTCAAAGCAGTTGAACATTAAGCGATGTCATGACCTGAATCATCGGCCGATCATAGTCTCTCCGGACTCTTGTCGGATCCCATCCTGTCACTCTCTGGTGAAGGGGAAACGACGATAAGTGAGTCGATCCTGTCGCTCTCCGGCGAAGCAACTCACTTCTTGCCTTCTGGATTCACCTCTCCGGGTGAAGGCGATCTTTCTTGTATAAGTGAGTCGATCCCGTCGCTCTCCGGCGAAGCAACTCACTTCTTGCCTTCGGACCCCGTCTCTCCGGATGGGGTTATAAAGCGATCATGTTTATACTGGTGTTCAATGTTCATCCTTTGACTCTCCGGTCAAAAGGTTTATTGCAAGAAGTTCAAATTTATTTATTAAAATTCAAGTTCTAGATGTTCAATCTCAAACATCAGAAAAAACTAAGGATTGCCTCTCCGGGCGTAGCGGTTCATCTCCATCTCAGAGCATGCCTAGGGATCTCTCCGGTTCCCGTACATGTGTAAGTGGAGTAACCGTTTTATTCTGAAAATAAATCTAAATAAAATTATTCGACCGAAGTCCAGATCGTGGACTTGGCCCTTGCCATCTTTGATCAGTTGATGACGAGTCGTGATCCCGATCCAGGATCGTTCCTGCAAGGTGGAGGTGGTAGTTGTTCATGCCTTGTCGCTGTTGTCCGTTCTCTGACATACTGCGGCAATCTACCACCCCTAGCGTGTTCTTCCACCTCATCCTTCAAGTGACGGCATTCATCTGTGGTGTGCCCATCCAGCTCATGGAATAGGCAATATTTTCCAGTCCTGCGCTCCCGCTCGGTGGGATCCCTTACAGGTGGCTTTCGATAGTGAAGTTGCCCCCTGGTTTCAGTGAAGACTCTTTCTAGGCTTGCATTCAGATCTGTGTACTGCCTGAATCTTGGTTCTCGAAATTTCTTCCGTTTATCAGGACCATCATGTCTGTCATCCCGTTTCCTTTTTCCCTTGTCCGCTCCGGACTGCTCTCCAGAGGTTCCTATGCTTTTCGTGGCATTTATTTCACGACTCTCGACTCGTGATTCTTCTAATCGAATGAATTTTTCAGCTTTATGAAAGAATTCTCCAAGATCTTGCGGTGGATCCTTAGTTAGAGAATCCTTAAATTTGGTGCCTTCCGCGACTCCTGCCACCGCCGCCATCAAAATCATTGATGGATCCGGGCGATCCACAGAAGTCACTGTCACGTTGAATCTGAGTAGAAAATCTTTTATGGACTCTCCGGTCCTCTGCTTGATTGTTGCTAAAGTCATCACACTCTTGGGTCGCGTCACGTGGACCCTGAACTGTCTCATGAAGCAATCAACGAGCTCGCTCCATGTTCTAATTGATCCAGTCTCTAGTTGTCTGAACCATAGTGAAGCTAAATCTGATAAATATAGAGGGAAGCATCGTGCCATCACTTCCTCGGATGCCCCCAGTACTTCCATGTGCCTGATATATCTTGTGATGTGCATTGTTGGGTCTGACCTCCCGTCGTAAGGATCCAGCGTTGGTAGCTTGAATTTTGGAGGGTTCCTGGCATTTCTGATGTTTGGAGTGAATGGACTCCGACTAACTTCTTCTAGGCCTCCGCTAGGTAATCCTCCTCTCATGATTCTTCGCATGAGGCCAATCATTCTCTCGTCCCCGTCTAGGGGTTGCCCCCTTGTCAGGTTTCTGTCCTGCCCCCCGAGCCTTGAAGGGAATTCCGGTACGTACTCTTCTGGTGGCTCGTTGGCGTATGCATCGGCTCCTGTCTGTTGTGCTCCGTCTGTTGGTCTTCCAGCATCGGACCCTGAGGGTCTGCCCCCAAGGCCTTGTTGACCACCTTCAATCCCTGTATTCTGGCCTTGAGCCTGTCCTTCATTTGCTTCTGCAATCCTGATTCCTTGTCCCGTACTTGTAGCTGTCGTAGTTGGTCCAAGGTTTTGTATATTTGCTGTCCTCATTTGCTCGAGGAAATTCTGCAGCATCTCCTGTTGACTTTTCATTATGCTTTCGCGCAATGAGTTGGCCATAGCCTCCATCTCGTCTCTAGTAATGTAGACGGAAGCCGGTCCTTCTCTCGATCCAGAGAATGCTTCTTGGCTTCCTCCTTGTTGGCTCCTATCAACTCTTTGTCTTGTTTGTCGAGTCATTGTCACTGAATTGGAGTTTCTTCAAACTTTTGAATCCGAGTTCTGAATCTGATGTAGCGGGTGCTAGTTCTTCTCAGTGAAAGCACCAAAGTGTTTGCGCCAAAATTGGTCACAAACCCCGATGAATGTGAAAGCACCAGTGTTGGAATACAAATCAGCAATATCCAAACACAAATCGCAGATCTAAGTAGCAAAATAGTAAATGTAAACAAGAACACACGATTTTATAGTGGTTCGGCTATCTCCGGCCTACGTCCACTTCAAAGGTTTTTCCTTTTATTGATGTTCTTCGCTGATTACAATCGATTACAGCGGATTACAATGAATTGTAGTTCTGAAATTCAAGTACAACGGTGGTTCTGATAGTTAAACTTGAATCCGGCAGAGTCTTGGCGTTCAGTCGCGGAAAGATCCCTTTTCTGAATGACCTGGAGGTCTATTTATAGGCGTAGGCTGCTGCTATCTCGCTGAAAACTTGGGAGACCTCTTCTGGCACGTGAGGGGGCCCACACGTACGGTCTCGGGAAGTTTGGGCCCACTTTGGCATCGGTTCGAACTCCATTCGAACCGATCAAGAATTCATCCAATCGAGGTGAAATTTGGCGTGGACATTCTTCATCATGTATGCAAGCATCCGTGAAAATTTCATTGCATTTGGATCAGTAGGTTAGGAGATATGATGGGTTCGAAATTGGTTTTATGGGATAGCTGTTTGGTTCGAACCCATGTGTTCGAAACGATGGCTTCGAATCCATCATAGCACGCGACTTCGTGGTGACGTGGAGCGCCTTCTTCGAATCGATCCGGACTTCTCTCCGTGTTGACCGCTTCGACTCCATATATCTCGGCGCATTCGAACCGATGGGAGACACGTCATCGTGGTTGGTTGACCCAGTCGGTTCGAATGAAGCTACACAGGTTGGGTTCGAAGACGATATCATGGATGGGTTCGAAGTGTGGCTCTGTGATGGGTTCGAAGAGAGGACATTGTGATGGGTTCGAAGTAGGCAATGGCTTGGTGGGTTCGAAGCGGAGTCGAGGCTAATGGATGCGAACTAGGTGGACTCGAACCCGATGGGTTCGAGTGTGACATGGCTGGGCTATCAGTTCAAACGCAGGTGGGTTCGAACTAGATGGCTTCGAACCGATGGGTACGAACTCCATCGATTCGAACTGGGGCAAACGCTTATGGATTCGAGGCGCGGACCTATTTCTTGGGTTCGAACCAGACGGTTTCGAATGTGATGGGTTCGAACACAATGGGTTCGAACCGAACAATGTCAGTCCCCCTTATCTTGAATCCATCATAACTTGAGCATACGACTTCGGATTGACTTGAAATTCCGAATGCAGATTCCTATGGTCTTTCTTGTCATGCCCTATCAATTGTGGCCCGTTCCGGACTCGGACAAAATTCATCGATATCCATGGTTATCCTGCAATGCATGGTTGATATTCATGAATAGTAATCATTGATTTTTAGTAAATTTTGGATATCTCAACTTTGCCAAAAGTTGGGATAACAGCGTGCATGGATTTGAAACGGAATAGTACCATAGTGCACCACTCTTCAGCGATGGGAAGTCGAAGACGGGCCACGGTAATCCCGTTTTACCGTAAAAATCCACGTGTCGAAAAAACGAAGGGTAAAAAACTTACGAGACCCGATTGAGATTCGGGTTGTCCTTTTTGGACATTAATCTATCTGTTGATGGCTAAAATCTATCAAAGCCGTAGAACTCATCGAGGCCTTCGTTATGATAGGTTATGGCTCCCGTAACTCTAAACGAGCCAGAAGTTATGGCCGTCCGAATAATCGATATCTACAGGGTGCAACATCCACGATGCGAGGTGCAACATCCGTCCGAAATGGCGAAACAGTGCCATACGACTTTTAGAAATGCGTGCATGGATTTGAAACGGAACAGTACCATGGTGCACCACTCTCCAGCGATGGGAAGTCGAAGACGGGGCACGGTAATCCCGTTTTACCATAAAAATCCACGTGTCAAAAAAACGAAGGGTAAAAAACTTACGAGACCCGATTGAGATTCGGGTTGTCCTTTTTGGGCATTAATCTATCCGTTGACGGCTGAAAGCTGTCAAAGCCGTAGAACTCATCGAGGCCTTCGTTTTGACAGGTTATGGCTCCCATATCTCTAAAAGAGCCAGGTGTTATGGTCGCCCGAATAATCGATATCTACAGGGTGCAACATCCACGGTGCAAGGTGCAACATCCGTCTGAAATGGCGAAACAGTGCCGTACGATTTTTAGAAATGCGTGCATGGATTTGAAATGGAACAGTACCATGGTGCAACACTCTTCAGCGATGGGAAGTCGAAGACAGGCCACGGTAATCCCGTTTTACCATAAAAATCCACATGTCGAAAAAACGTAGGGTAAAAAACTTACGAGACCCGATTGAGATTCGGGTTGTCCTTTTTGGACATTAATCTATCCGTTGACAGCTGAAAGAAGTCAAAGCCGGAGAACTCATCGAGGCCTTCGTTTTGACAGGTTATGGCTCCCGTAACTCTAAACGAGCCAGAAGTTATGGCCGTCCGAATAATCGATATCTATAGGGTGCAACATCCACGGTGCAAGGTGTAACATCCGTCCGAAATGGCGAAACAGTGTCGTACGACCTTTAGAAATGCGCGCATGGATTTGAAACGGAACAGTACCATGTTGCACCACTCTTTAGCGATGGGAAGTCGAAGACGGGCCACGGTAATCCCGTTTTACCGTAAAAATCCACGTGTCGAAAAAACGAAGGGTAAAAAACTTACGAGATCCGATTGAGATTCGGGTTGTCCTATTTGGGCATTAATCTATCCGTCGATGGCTGAAAGCTGTCAAAGCCGTAGAACTCGTCGAGGCCTTCGTTTTGACAGGTTAAGGCTCCCGTAACTCTAAACGAGCCAGAAGTTATGGCCGTCCGAATAATCGATATCTACAAGGTGCAACATCCACGGTGCAAGGTGCAACATCCGTCCGAAATGGCGAAACAGTGTCGTACGACCTTTAGAAATTCGTGCATGGTTTTGGAACGGAACAGTACCATGGTGCACAACTCTCCAGCGATGGTAAATCGAAGACAAGCCACCGTAATACCGTTTTACCGTAAAAATCCACGTGTCGAAAAAACGAAGGGTAAAAAACTTACGAGACCCGATTGAGATTCGGGTTGTCCTTTTTGGGCATTAATCTATCCGTTGACGGCTGAAAGCTATCAAAGTCATAGAACTCATCGAGGCCTTCGTTTTGACAGGTTATGGGTCCCGTAACTCTAAACGAGCCAGAAGTTATGGCCGTCCGAATAATCGATATCTGCAGGGTGCAACATCCGTCCGAAATGGCGAAACAGTGTCGTACGACCTTTAGAAATTCGTGCATGGATTTGAAATGGAACAGTACCATGGTACACCACTCTCTGGCGATGGTAAATCGAAGACCAGCCACCGTAATCCCGTTTTACCGTAAAAATCCACGTGTCGAAAAAACGAAGGGTAAAAAACTTACGAGACCCGATTGAGATACGGGTTGTCCTTTTTGGGCGTTAATCTATCCGTCGTCGGCTGAAAGCTATCAAAGCCGTAGAACTCATCGAGGCCTTCGTTTTGACAGGTTATGCACCCGTAACTCTAATCGAGCCAGAAGTTATGGCTGTCCGAATAATCGATATCTACAGGGTGCAACATCCACGGTGCAAGGTGCAACATCCGTCCGAAATGGCGAAACAGTGCCGTACGACTTTTAGAAATGCGTGCATGGATTTGAAACGGAACAGTACCATGGTGCACCACTCTCCAGCGATGGGAAGTCGAAGACGGGCCAGGGTAATCCCGTTTTACCGTAAAAATCCATGTGTCGAAAAAACGAAGGGTAAAAAACTTACGAGACCCGATTGAGATTCGGGTTGTCCGTTTTGGGCATTAATCTATCCGTTGACGGCTGAAAGCGGTCAAAGCCGTGGAACTCATCGAAGCTTTCGTTTTGAATGGTTATGGCTCTCGTAACTCTAAACGAGCCAGAAGTTATGGCCGTCCGAATAATCGATATCTACAGGGTGCAACATCCACGGTGCAAGGTGCAACATCCGTCCGAAATGGCGAAACAGTGCCGTACGTCTTTTAGAAATGCGTGCGTGGATTTGAAACGGAACAGTACCATGGTGCACCACTCTTCAGCGATGGGAAGTCGAAGACGGGCCACGGTAATCCCGTTTTACCGTAAAAATCCACGTGTGGAAAAAACGAAGGGTAAAAAACTTACGAGACCCGATTGAGATTCGGGCTGTCCTTTTTGGACATTAATCTATCCGTTGATGGCTGAAAGCTGTCAAAGCCGTAGAACTCATCAAGGCCTTCGTTTTGACAGGTTATGGCTCCCGTAACTCTAAACGAGCCAGAAGTTATGGCCGTCCGAATAATCGATATCTACAGGGTGCAACATCCACGGTGCAAGGTGCAACATCCGTCCGAAATGGCGAAACAGTGCCGTACGACTTTTAGAAATGCGTGCATGGATTTGAAACGGAACAATACCATGGTGCACCACTCTCCAGTGATGGGAAGTCGAAGACGGGCCACGGTAATCCCATTTTACCGTAAAAATCCACGTGTTGAAAAAACGAAGGGTAAAAAACTTACGAAACCCAATTGTGATTCGGGTTGTCCTTTTTGGGCATTAACCTATCCGTTGACGGTTGAAGCTGTCAGAGCCGTAGAACTCATCGAGGCCTTCGTTTTGACAGGTTATGGCTCCCATAACTCTAAAAGAGCCAGAAGTTATGGCCGTCCGAATAATCGATATCTACAGGGTGCAACATCCATGGTGCAAGGTGCAACATCCGTCCGAAATAGCGAAACAGTGCCGTATGACTTTTAGAAATGCGTGCATGGATTTGAAACGGAACAGTACCATTGTGCACCACTCTTCAGCGATGGGAAGTCGAAGACGGGCCACGGTAATCCCATTTTACCGTAAAAATCCACGTGTCGAAAAAACGAAGGGTAAAAAACTTACGAGACCCGATTGAGATTCGGGTTGTCCTTTTTGGACATTAATCTATCCGTTGATGGCTGAAAGAAGTCAAAGCCGTAGAACTCATCGAGGCCTTCGTTTTGACAGGTTATGGCTCCCGTAACTCTAAACGAGCCATAAGTTATGGCCGTCCGAATAATCGATATCTACAGGGTGCAACATCCACGGTGCAAGGTGCAACATCCGTCCGAAATGGCGAAATAGTGTCGTACGACCTTTAGAAATGCGCACATGGATTTGAAACGGAACAGTACCATGGTGCATCACTCTCCAGCGATGGGAAGTCGAAGACCAGCCACCGTAATCCCGTTTTACCGTAAAAATCCACGTGTCGAAAAAATGAATGGTAAAAAACTTTCGAGACCCGATTGAGATTCGGGTTGTCCTATTTGGGCATTAATCTATCCGTCGATGGCTGAAAGCTATCAAAGCCGTAGAACTCATCGAGGCCTTCGTTTTAACAGGTTATGGCTCCCGTAACTCTAAACGAACCAGAAGTTATGGCCGTCCGAATAATCGATATCTACAGGGTGCAACATCCACGGTGCAAGGTGCAACATCCGTCCGAAATGGCGAAACAGTGTCGTACGACCTTTAGAAATTCGTGCATGGATTTGGAACGGAACAGTACCATGGTGCACAACTCTCCAGCGATGGTAAATCGAAGACCAGCCACCGTAATCCCGTTTTACTGTAAAAATCCACGTGTCGAAAAAACGAAGGGTAAAAAACTTACGAGACCCGATTGAGATTCGGGTTGTCCTTTTTGGGCATTAATCTATCCGTTGATGACTGAAAGCTATCAAAGTCGTAGAACTCATCGAGGCCTTCGTTTTGACAGGTTATGGCTCCCGTAACTCTAAACGAGCCAGAAGTTATGGCCGTCCGAATAATCGATATCTGCAGGGTGCAACATCCACGGTGCAAGGTGCAACATCCGTCCGAAATGGCCAAACCGTGCCGTACGACCTTTAGAAATTCGTGCATGGAATTGAAATGGAACAGTACCATGGTACACCACTCTCCAGCGATGGTAAATCGAAGACCAGCCACCGTAATCCCGTTTTACCGTAAAAATCCACGTGTCGAAAAACGAAGGGTAAAAAACTTACGAGACCCGATTGAGATTCGGGTTGTCCTTTTTGGGCATTAATCTATCCGTTGACGACTGAAAGCTATCAAAGTCGTAGAACTCATCGAGGCCTTCGTTTTGACAGGTTATGGCTCCCGTAACTCTAAACGAGCCAGAAGTTAAGGCCGTCCGAATAATAGATATCTGCAGGGTGCAACATCCACGGTGCAAGGTGCAACATCCGTCCGAAATGGCCAAACCGTGCCGTACGACCTTTAGAAATTCGTGCATGGAATTGAAATGGAACAGTACCATGGTACACCACTCTCCAGCGATGGTAAATCGAAGACCAGCCACCGTAATCCGTTTTACCGTAAAAATCCACGTGTCGAAAAAACGAAGGGTAAAAAACTTACGAGACCCGATTGAGATTCGGGTTGTCCTTTTTGGGCGTTAATCTATCCGTCATTGGCTGAAAGTTATCAAAGCCGTAGAACTCATCGAGGCCTTCGTTTTGACAGTTTATGGCTCCCGTAACTCTAATCGAGCCAGAAGTTATGGCCTTCCGAATAATCGATATCTACAGGGTGCAACATCCACAGTGCAAGGTGCAACATCCGTCCGAAATGGCGAAACAGTGTCGTACGACCTTTAGAAATGCATGGATGGATTTGAAACGGAACAGTACCATGGTGCACCACTCTCCAGTGATGGTAAATCGAAGACCAGCCACCGTAATCCCGTTTTACCGTAAAAATCCACGTGTCGAAAAAACAAAGGGTAAAAAACTTACGAGACTCGATTGAGATTTGGGTTGTCCTTTTTGGGCGTTAATCTATCCGTCGTCGGCTGAAAGCTATCAAAGCCATAGAACTCATCGAGGCCTTCGTTTTCACAGGTTATGGCTCCCGTAACTCTAATCGAGCCAGAAGTTATGGCTGTCCGAATAATCGATGTCTACAGGGTGCAACATCCACGGTGCAAGGTGCGACATCCGTCCGAAATGGCGAAACAGTGCCGTACGACTTTTAGAAATGCGTGCATGGATTTGAAACGGAACAGTACCATGGTGCACCACTCTCCAGCGATGGGAAGTCGAAGACGGGCCACGGTAATCCTGTTTTACCGTAAAAATCCATGTGTCGAAAAAACGAAGGGTAAAAAACTTACGAGACCCGATTGAGATTCGGGTTGTCCGTTTTGGGCATTAATCTATCCGTTGACGGCTGAAAGCGATCAAAGCCATGGAACTCATCGAGGCCTTCGTTTTGACAGGTTATGGCTCCCGTAATTCTAAACGAGCCAGAAGTTATGGCCGTCCGAATAATCAATATCTACAGGGTGCAACATCCACGGTGCAAGGTGCAACATCCGTCTGAAATGGCGAAACAGTGCCGTATGGCATTTAGAAATGCGTGCATGGATTTGAAACGGAACAGTCCCGTGGTGCACCGCTCTCCAGTGGTGGGAAGTCGAAGACGGGCCACGGTAAACCCGTTTTACCGTAAAAATCCACGTGTCGATAAAACGAAGGGTAAAAAACTTACGAGACCCGATTGAGATTCGGGTTGTCCTTTTTGGGCATTGATCTATCCATTGACGGCTAAAAGCTATCAAAGCCGTAGAACTCATCGAGGCCTTCGTTTTGACAGGTTATGGCTCCCGTAACTCTAAACGAGCCAGAAGTTATGGTCGTCCGAATAATCGATATCTACAGGGTGCAACATCCACGGTGCAAGGTGCAACATCCGTCCGAAATGGCGAAACAGTGCCGTACGACCTTTAGAAATGCGCGCATGGATTTGAAACGGAACAGTACCATGGTGCACCACTCTTCGGCGATGGAAAGTCGAAGACGGGCCACGGTATTCCCGTTTTACCGTAAAAATCCACGTGTCCAAAAAACGTAGGGTAAAAAACTTACGAGACCCGATTGAGATTCGGGTTGTCCTTTTTGGGCATTAATCTATCCGTTGACGGCTGAAAGCTGTCAAAGCTGTAGAAATCATCGAGGCCTTCGTTTTGACAGGTTACGGCTCCCGTAACTCTAAACGAGCCAGAAGTTATGGCCGTCCGAATAATCGATATCTACAGGGTGCAACATCCACGGTGCAAGGTGCAACATCCGTCCGAAATGGCGAAACAGTGTCGTACGACCATTATAAATTCGTGCATGGATTTGAAACGGAACAGTACCATGGTGCACAACTCTCCAGCGATGGTAAATCGAAGACCAGCCACCGTAATCCCGTTTTACCGTAAAAATCCACGTGTCGAAAAAACGAAGGGTAAAAAACTTACGAGACCCGATTGAGATTCGAGTTGTCCTTTTTGGGCATTACTCTATCCGTTGATGGCTGAAAGCTATCAAAGCCATAGAACTCGTCGAGGCCTTCGTTTTGACAGGTTATGGCTCCCGTAACTCTTAACGAGCCAGAATTTATGGCCGTCCGAATAATCGATATCTGCAGGGTGCAACATCCACGGTGCAAGGTGCAACATCCGTCCGAAATGGCCAAACCGTGCCGTACGACCTTTAGAAATTCGTGCATGGAATTGAAATGGAACAGTACCATGGTACACCACTCTCCAGCGATGGTAAATCGAAGACCAGCCACCGTAATCCCGTTTTACCGTAAAAATCCACGTGTCGAAAAAACGAAGGGTAAAAAACTTACGAGACCCGATTGAGATTCGGGTTGTCCTTTTTGGGCGTTAATCTATCCGTCGTTGGCTGAAAGCTATCAAAGCCGTAGAACTCATGGAGGCCTTCGTTTTGACAGTTTATGGCTCCCGTAACTCTAATCGAGCCAGAAGTTATGGCCTTCCGAATAATCGATATCCACAGGGTGCAACATCCACAGTGCAAGGTGCAACATCCGTCCGAAATGGGGAAACAGTGCCGTACGACCTTTAGAAATGCATGGATGGATTTGAAACGGAACAGTACCATGGTGCACCACTCTCCAGTGATGGTAAATCGAAGACCAGCCACCGTAATCCCGTTTTACCGTAAAAATCCACGTGTCGAAAAAACGAAGGGTAAAAAACTTACGAGACCCGATTGAGATTTGGTTTGTCCTTTTTGGGCGTTAATCTATCCGTCGTCGGCTGAAAGCTATCAAAGCCGTAGAACTCATCGAGGCCTTCGTTTTCACAGGTTATGGCTCCCGTAACTCTAATCGAGCCAGAAGTTATGGCTGTCCGAATAATCGATGTCTACAGGGTGCAACATCCACGGTGCAAGGCGCAACATCCGTCCGAAATGGCGAAACAGTGCCGTACGACTTTTAGAAATGCGTGCATGGATTTGAAACGGAACAGTACCATGGTGCACCACTCTCCAGCGATGGGAAGTCGAAGACGGGCCACGGTAATCCTGTTTTACCGTAAAAATCCATGTGTCGAGAAAACAAAGGGTAAAAAACTTACGAGACCCGATTGAGATTCGGGTTGTCCGTTTTGGGCATTAATCTATCCGTTGACGGCTGAAAGCGGTCAAAGCCGTGGAACTCATCGAGGCCTTCGTTTTGACAGGTTATGGCTCCCGTAATTCTAAACGAGCCAGAAGTTATGGCCGTCCGAATAATCAATATCTACAGGGTGCAACATCCACGGTGCAAGGTGCAACATCCGTCTGAAATGGCGAAACAGTGCCGTATGGCATTTAGAAATGCGTGCATGGATTTGAAACGGAACAGTCCCGTGGTGCACCGCTCTCTAGTGGTGGGAAGTCGAAGACGGGCCACGGTAATCCCGTTTTACCGTAAAAATCCACGTGTCGATAAAACGAAGGGTAAAAAACATACGAGACCCGATTGAGATTCGGGTTGTCCTTTTTGGGCATTGATCTATCCATTGACGGCTAAAAGCTATCAAGGCCGTAGAACTCATCGAGGCCTTCGTTTTGACAGGTTATGGCTCCCGTAACTCTAAACGAGCCAGAAGTTATGGCCGTCCGAATAATCGATATCTACAGGGTGCAACATCCACGGTGCAAGGTGCAACATCCGTCCGAAATGGCGAAACAGTGCCGTACGACCTTTAGAAATGCGCGCATGGATTTGAAACGGAACAGTACCATGGTGCACCACTCTTCAGCGATGGAAAGTCGAAGACGGGCCACGGTAATCCCGTTTTACCGTAAAAATCCACGTGTCGAAAAAACGTAGGGTAAAAAACTTACGAGACCCGATCGAGATTCGGGTTGTCCTTTTTGGGCATTAATCTATCCGTTGATGGCTGAAAGCTGTCAAAGCTGTAGAAATCATCGAGGCCTTCGTTTTGACAAGTTACGGCTCCCGTAACTCTAAACGAGCCAGAAGTTATGGTCGTCCGAATAATCGATATCTACAGGGTGCAACATCCACGGTGCAAGGTGCAACATCCGTCCGAAATGGCGAAACAGTGCCGTACGACCATTATAAATTCGTGCATGGATTTGAAACGGAATAGTACCATGGTGCACAACTCTCCAGCGATGGTAAATCGAAGACCAGCCACCGTAATCCCGTTTTACCGTAAAAATCCACGTGTCGAAAAAACGAAGGGTAAAAAACTTACGAGACCCGATTGAGATTCGGGTTGTCCTTTTTGGGCATTAATCTATCCGTTGATGGATGAAAGCTGTCAAAGCCATAGAACTCGTCGAGGCCTTCGTTTTGACAGGTTATAGCTCCCGTAACTCTTAACGAGCCAGAAGTTATGGCCGTCCGAATAATCGATATCTGCAGGGTGCAACATCCACGGTGCAAGGTGCAACATCTGTCCGAAATGGCGAAACAGTGTCGTACGACCTTTAGAAATTCGTGCATGGATTTGGAACGGAACAGTACCATGGTGCACAACTCTCCAGCGATGGTAAATCGAAGACCAGCCACCGTAATCCCGTTTTACCGTAAAAATCCACGTGTCCAAAAAACGAAGGGTAAAAAACTAACGAGACCCGATTGAGATTCGGGTTGTCTTTTTTGGGCATTAATCTATCCGTTGACGGCTGAAAGCTGTCAAAGCAGTAGAACTCATCGAGGCCTTCGTTTTGACAGGTTATGGCTCCCGTAACTCTTAACGAGCCAGAAGTTATGGCCGTCCGAATAATCGATATCTGCAGGGTGCGACATCCACGGTGCAAGGTGCAACATCCGTCCGAAATGGCGAAACAGTGCCGTACGAACTTTAAAAATTCGTGCATGGATTTGAAATGGAACAGTACCACGGTACACCACTCTCCAGTGATGGTAAATCGAAGACCAGCCACGGTAATCCCGTTTTACCGTAAAAATCCACGTGTCGAAAAAATGAAGGGTAAAAAACTTACGAGACCCGATTGAGATTCGGGTTGTCTTTTTTGGGCATTAATCTATCCGTTGACGGCTGAAAGCTGTCAAAGCAGTAGAACTCATCGAGGCCTTCGTTTTGACAGATTATGGCGAAACAGTGCCGATTCGGGTTGTCCTTTTTGGGCATTAATCTATCCGTTGATGGCTGAAAGCTGTCAAAGCCGTAGAACACGTCGAGGCCTTCGTTTTGACAGGTTATGGCTCCCGTAACTCTTAACGAGCCAGAAGTTATGGCCGTCCGAATAATCGATATCTGCAGGGTGCAACATCCACGGTGCAAGGTGCAACATCCGACCGAAATGGCGAAACAGTGCCGTACGAACTTTAAAAATTCGTGCATGGATTTGAAATGGAACAGTACCACGGTACACCACTCTCCAGCGATGGTAAATCGAAGACCAGCCACCGTAATCCCGTTTTACCGTAAAAATCCACGTGTCGAAAAAACGAAGGGTAAAAAACTTACGAGACCCGATTGGGATTCGGGTTGTCTTTTTTGGGCATTAATCTATCCGTTGACGGCTGAAAGCTGTCAAAGCAGTAGAACTCATCGAAGCCTTCGTTTTGACAGCTTATGGCTCCCGTAACTCTAAAAGAGCCAGAAGTTATGGCCGTCCGAATAATCGATATCTACAGGGTGCAACATCCACGGTGCAAGGTGCAACATCCGTCCGAAATGGCGAAACAGTGCCGTACAATTTTTAGAAATGCGTGCATGGATTTGAAATGGAACAGTACCATGGTGCAACACTCTTCAGCGATGGGAAGTCGAAGACGGGCCACGGTAATCCCGTTTTACCATAAAAATCCACGTGTCGAAAAAACGTAGGGTAAAAAACTTACGAGACCCAATTGAGATTCGGGTTGTCCTTTTTGGACATTAATCTATCCGTTGATGGCTGAAAGCTATCAAAGCCGTAGAACTCGTCGAGGCCTTCGTTTTGACAGGTTATGACTCCCGTAACTCTTAACGAGCCAGAAGTTATGGCCGTCCGAATAATCGATATCTGCAGGGTGCAACATCCACGGTGCAAGGTGCAACATTCGTCCGAAATGGCGAAACAGTGTCGTACGACTTTTAGAAATGCGTGCATGGATTTGAAATGGAACAGTACCATGGTGCACCATTCTTCAGCGATGGGAAGTCGAAGACGGGCCATGGTAATCCCATTTTACCATAAAAATCCACGTGTCGAAAAAACGAAGGGTAAAAAACTTACGAGACCCGATTGAGATTCGGGTTGTCCATTTTGGGCATTAATCTATCCGTTGATGGCTGAAAGCAGTCAAAGCTGTAGAACTCATCGAGGCCTTCGTTTTGACAGGTTATGGCTCCCGAAACTCTAAACGAGCCAGAAGTTATGGCCGTTCGAATAATCGATATCTACAGGGTGCAACATCCACGGTGCAAGGTGCAACATCCGTCCGAAATGGAGAAATAGTGCCGTACGACCTTTAGAAATTCGTGCATGGATTTGAAACGGAACAGTACCATGGTGCACCACTCTCCAGCGATGGTAAATCGAAGACCAGCCACCGTAATCCCGTTTTACAGTAAAAATCCACGTGTCGAAAAAACGAAGGGTAAAAAACTTACGAGACCCGATTGAGATTCGGGTTGTCCTTTTTGGGCATTAATCTATCCGTTGACGGCTGAAAGATATCAAAGCCGTATAACTCATCGAGGCCCTCGTTTTGACAGGTTATGGCTCTCGTAACTCTAAACGAGCCAGAAGTTATGGCCGTCCGAATAATCGATATCTGCAGGGTGCAACATCCACGGTGCAAGGTGCAACATCCGTCCGAAATTGCGAAACAGTGTCGTACGACCTTTAGAAATTCGTGCATGGATTTGAAACGGAACAGTACCATGGTGCACCACTCTCCAGCGATGGTAAATCGAAGACCGGCCACCGTAATCCCGTTTTACCGTAAAAATACACGTGTCAAAAAAACGAAGGGTAAAAAACTTACGAGACCCGATTGAGATTCGGGTTGTCATTTTTTGGCATTAATCTATCCGTTGACGGCTGAAAGCTGCGAAAGCCGTATAACTCATCGAGGCCTTCGTTGTGACAGTTTATGGCTCCCGTAACTCTAAACGAGCCAGAAGTTATGGCCGTCCGAATAATCGATATCTACAGGGTGCAACATCCACGGAGCAAGGTGCAACATCCGTCCGAAATGGTGAAACAGTGCCGTATGACTTTTAGGATATGCTTGCATGGATTTGAAATGGAACAGTACCATAGTGCACCACTCTCCAGCGATGGGAAGTCGAAGACGGGCCACGGTAATCCCGTTTTACCGTAAAAATCCACGTGTCGAAAAAACGAAGGGTAAAAAACTTACGAGACCCGATTGAGATTCGGGTTGTACTTTTTGGGCATTGATCTATCCGTTGACGGCTAAAAGCGGTCAAAGCCATAGAACTCATCGAGGCCTTCGTTTTGACAGGTTATGGCTCCCGTAACTCTAAACGAGCCAGAAGTTATGGCCGTCCGAATAATCGATATCTACAGGGTGCAACATCCACGGTGCAAGGTGCAACATCCGTCCGAAATGGTGAAACAGTGTCGTACGACTTTTAGAAATGCGTGCATGGATTTGAAACGGAACAGTACCATGGCGCAACACTCTTCAGCGATGGGAAGTCGATGAAGGGCCACGGTAATCCCGTTTTACCGTAAAAATCCACGTGTCGAAAAAACGAAGGGTAAAAGCCGTCAAAGCTGTAGAACTCATCGAGGCCTTCGTTTTGATAGGTTATGGCTCCTGTAACTCTAAACGAGCCAGAAGTTATGGCCGTCCGAATAATCGATATCTACAGGGTGCAACATCCACGGTGCAAGGTGCAACATCCGTCCGAAATGGTGAAACAGTGCCGTATGACTTTTAGGATATGCTTGCATGGATTTGAAATGGAACAGTACCATAGTGCACCACTCTCCAGTGATGGGAAGTCGAAGACAGGCCATGGTAATCCCGTTTTACCGTAAAAATCCACGTGTCGAAAAAACGAAGGGTAAAAAACTTGCGAGACCCGATTGAGATTCGGGTTGTCCTTTTTGGGCATTAATCTATCGGTTGACGGCTGAAAGCCGTCAAAGCCGTAGAACTCATCGAGGCCTTCGTTTTGACAGGTAATGGCTCCCGTAACTCTAAACGAGCCAGAAGTTATGGCCGTCCGAATAATCGATATCTACAGGGTGCAACATCCACGGTGCAAGGTGCAACATCCGTCCGAAATGGTGAAACAGTGTCGTACGACTTTTAGAAATGCGTGCATGGATTTGAAACGGAACAGTACCATGGCGCACCACTCTTCAGCGATGGGAAGTCGATGAAGGGCCACGGTAATCCCGTTTTACCGTAAAAATCCACGTGTCGAAAAAACGAAGGGTAAAAAACTTATGAGGCCCGATTGAGATTCGGGCTGTAATTTTTGGGCATTAATCTATCCGTTGACGGCTGAAAGCAGTCAAAGCCGTAGAACTCATTGTTATCCCGCTTTTTGGCAAAGCCGTGATACCAAAAGATTGTTCGAAAACAAGAAACAGTTCATCTCAGAGATTGGTTGTACTTCGCTTCGCTATGGATATCGATGAATTTTGTCCGAGTCCGGATTGTGCCAGAATCGACAAGACATGACAAGCAAATCCACGAGAGCCAGCGTTTCAAGTTTCAAGTTAATCCGAGTTCGTATGCTCAAGATATGATGGATTCAATTTGAGAAAGATGGCCCATGTTCGCTTCGAACCCATAGGATACCCCATAGTTCGAACCGATGGCCAGAGACTATGTTCGAATCCATTGATTCGACTCCACCTACTTCGAACCCATCACCTTCGAATCCATCCAGTCGAACCCATCAGAGTGCCTTGGTTCGACTCCATCAGCTTCGAACCCATGAGAAGTTCCTTTGCCTCGACTCCATCAAGCAAGCCCTCACTTCGAATCCATCCTTGCATGACTATGTTCGAATCCATTCAAACCCACCAGGTACGAATCCAAGTCACTTCGAACCGATGTTGTTCGAATCGATCGAGTTCGAACCCATTGGGACACCTCGGTTCGAATCGGTCGCGTTCGAACCCTGTAATATTCATTTGTTCGTACCCACCGAGTCAACTTGGATGACGTGTCACTCCACGATACGAAGACAGGAAGATTCACGGAGACGAAGTGCTCAACAAGGTGAGAAGACCGGATCGACTCGAAAGACGCGCGCCACCTCATCACAAGGCCACGATGAGCTGATGGATTCGAACGGAATGGATTCGATGGGATGGATTCGAACTACACAGCCAGCCGAAAAACTCCAATTCGAATCGATCGTATCTCCTAAACCACTGATCCAAATGCAACGAAATTTTCACAGTAGCTTCCATACATGATAAAGATTGTTCCTGCCAAGTTTCAGCTCGATTGGACCATTTCTTGATGGGTTCGAAATCACTTCGAATCGATGTCGGATCGAGTCGAAACTTGGTGGGGTCGGTCGCGTGGGCCCACTCACGTGCCAGAAGAAGTCTCCCGAAGTTTGAGCGAGATCTGGGCCTCCTACACCTATAAATAACACCCTGAAGCCTTCAGAAAAGGGGATCTTTCGGAGTTTCCACCATTGGACGTCCAGACTCTGCCGGATTGAATTCCATACTTCATTATCTCTGTTGTATTCAGATTTAAAAGCTATCATCAACTGTAATCAATTATTATCATCAAGTGAATCAATAAAGAGAGAACCTTCAAAGTGGACGTAGGCAAGATCGCAGAACCACTATAAATCCTGTGTTTGTGATTGTTATCTGTGAATTATCGTGATTGTTGTTGCTTAGATCTGAATTCTATATTGATTGTTGCTGATCTGTGTTGATAAACGGGTGCTTTCACGACTATTGGGTGTTTGTGGTCAATTTTGATGCAAACATTTTGGTGCTTTCACTGAGAAGGCTGATTCAGGAGAAGTTGAATTTAGAGACTTAGGAATTCAGATCTAAGAACCATGACGAGACAAACAAGTAAGAAACAAAGGCCAGAGAGGAACGAACACCAAGGAAGTCAAGAGGCTTCCTCAGGAGCGAATCAAGCTTCGATCCTCATCACTAGGGACGAGATGGAAACAATGATGAAGAAACAAGAGGAGTTGATCCAGAGTTTATTTCAACAAATAGGACAGCTTGGAGCACAGAATAGAGAAGCTAATGGAGTCCAGAACAGAGCAGGACCATCCGACATAGCACCTGGAGTAGGGGGCGCACACATGGAGAATGTTGATCCATTCTCGGAGAGAGAAAGAGGAACATCTGCACAACCCGGGAGTAGTAGAGGAGTGAACTCTCGGTCAAGGGGGCAGATCCCAGAATTCCCTCGTGAACTCGGGGGGCAGGTCGAAAGTGATGAGCGAAGGTTGCATCTCGGGGACAATGACAGATTGGCGGAGATGGTTAGAAGAGCTATGAGAGGCGTTTTGGTAAACAAAGATTTGGAGGATATTAATAGGAGTCCTTTTACTCCAGCAATCAGACGAGTTAGGAACCCACCGGATTTCAAGTTACCATCATTAGACATGTATGACGGGAGAACGGATCCCACAGTTCATCTAACGAAGTATATGAGGCATATGGAAGTGCTGGGGGCATCAGAGGATGTTATGGCCCGGTGCTTCCCATTGTACTTGGCGGATATCGCAGCATAGTGGTTTAGACAATTGGAGAATGGATCCATCGGAACATGGAATGGTTTAATCGAGAGATTTATGAGGCAATTCAGGGTTCACATTACAAGACCCAAGAATGTGATGACTTTGGCAACCCTAACGCAGAAAGACGGAGAGACCTTGAGGAGTTATCTAGCACGATTCAATGCCGCAGCAGCTTCGGTGGATCGAGCAGATCCATCTATGGTGGTGATGGCAGCTGTGTCCGGAGTAGCTGACGGCACAGAGTTCAAAAATTCATTGACTAAAGATCCACCCGTGGACCTAGAGGAATTCTACAACGAGGCAGAAAAGTTTTTACGATTAGAGGATGCGAATGCAGAAAGAGAAGAAGGGGAGGGAATAGAAGTTTATGTGCTTAAGGACAAAAAGCCTCTCGAAAAGGACTTAGACAAGGATAAAGGAAAACGAATGGCTAAGCATTATAATGACAGGTCAAAACGGCAACGGAGGGAGCCGCGATTCACTACTTACACCGAGCTGACTGAGAGTTTGGAGCGGATTTATCAGGATACCAAAGAGCAGGTTCCCTATCGTAGACCGATACGAAGGGATCCAACTTCTGACGAAAGGAGATCAGATAAGTTTTGTGTATTTCATGAATTAAATGGTCATAACACTAATGATCGTGGGCATCTGAAGGACGAGGTGGAAGGGCATATCAGGAACGGTATGCTCCTTCAATATGTGAGGAGGCGAGCTTCAGCGGTAGAGCCAGAGCGGCCACCGTCTACATCGGCCAGGGGTGGCCTAAACCGGGACACCGTTTGATCATCAATTAATTGAAATAACGATGAACAAGTAGTAAACCTCTCACTAACGTGGGATAATCATTTACACATGTACAAGATCGCGAACGGTCCACAGGCATGTCTGAATGGCTATTAACCCTATCGTTGTGAGAATTTACACTTTGACATCCTTGCTTTGCTCTTGTTTCATTTTGATTTGGACATTTGAACTCGGTTTGTTTGGACATTTCTGTTTTTAAAATTCATCTGTTAAATAGATATTTGATTTTGATAATTCTAAAATGGCTAAGCTACTTACACATGTGCGGGGTCGCGAACGATCCTTAGGCATGCTCTGAGATGACGATAAACCGCCCTGACAAACGATCCAGGGACCCACGCGAACGTGAGCCTGGTATCGATAATACCAAGCCCTCCCGGGCACACTTTCTCGCCACGAACGGCACCCGACCTCGACCAGTCACCACTCGCCACGAACGGCACTCGACTTCGAATAGTCACCACTCGCCACGAATGGCACCCGACCTCGAACGGTCACAAAAATGCCTCGAACGGCACACGATCGCGAACGGTCATGACTCGCCCCGAACGGCACAACTCATCTCACCTCAAATGGCTCGATCGCGAACGGTCGTCATTTGAGGTCCACCACTTGACCGCGCACTGTCGCACTTTACCTCGAATGATTCGATCCCGAACGGTCGTCATTTGAGGTTAAGAGCTTGACCTTGAACGGTCACATTTCCCACAGATGACTCGATCCTGAACGATCGACGCTTGGATTTACGCGCTTGACCGTGCACGGTCGCACTTCACCTCAAGTGACTCAATCACGAACGGTCGTCATTTGAAGTTAGGCGCTTGACCATGAACGGCCGCGTTTCATCCCAAATAGCTCGATCCCGAACGATCATCATTGGAGGACATATGAAACTATCAAATTCTTTACAGGTTGGTGATAGGATATGAACATCCAACTCAAGGCATTGCAAAACACACCTTCCTACCACAAGGCATGTTTTGGGGGGCAAATGTTATCCCGCTTTTTGGCAAAGCCGTGATACCAAAAGATTGTTCGAAAACAAGAAACAGTTCATCTCAGAGATTGGTTGTACTTCGCTTCGCTATGGATATCGATGAATTTTGTCCGAGTCCGGATTGTGCCAAAATCGACAAGACATGACAAGAAAATCCACGAGAGCCAGCGTTTCAAGTTTCAAGTTAATCCGAGTTCGTGTGCTCAAGATATGATGGATTCAATTTGAGAAAGATGGCCCATGTTCGGTTCGAACCCATAGGATACCCCATAGTTCGAACCGATGGCCAGAGACTATGTTCAAATCCATTGATTCGACTCCACCTACTTCGAACCCATCACCTTCGAATCCATCTAGTCGAACCCATCAGAGTGCCTTGGTTCGACTCAATCACCTTCGAACCCATGAGAAGTTCCTTTGCCTCGACTCCATCAGGCAAGCCCTCACTTCGAATCCATTCTTGCATGACTATGTTCGAATCCATTCAAACCCACCAGGTTCGAATCCAAGTCACTTCGAACTGATGTTGTTCGAATCGATCGAGTTCGAACCCATTGGGACACCTCGGTTCAAATCGGTCGCGTTCGAACCCAGGAATATTCATTTGTTCGTACCCACCAAGTCAACTTGGATGACGTGTCACTCCACGATACGAAGACAGGAAGATTCACGAAGACGAAGTGCTCAACAAGGAGAGAAGACCGGATCGACTCGAAAGACGCGCGCCACCTCATCACAAGGACACGATGAGCTGATGGATTCGAAGGGAATGGATTCGAAGGGATGGATTCGAACTACATAGCCAGCCGAAAAACTCCCATTCGAATCGATCGTAACTCCTAAACCACTGATCCAAATGCAACGAAATTTTCACAGTAGTTTCCATACATGATAAAGATTGTTCCTGCCAAGTTTCAGCTCGATTGGACTATTTCTTGATGGGTTCGAAATCACTTCGAATCGATGTCAGATCGAGTCGAAACTTGGTGGGGTCGGTCGCGTGGGCCCACTCACGTGCCAGAAGAAGTCTCCCGAAGTTTGAGCGAGATCTGGGCCTTCTACGCCTATAAATAGCACATTGAAGCCTTCAGAAAAGGGATCTTTCGAAGCTTCCACCATTGAACGTCCAAACTCTGCCGGATTGAATTCCATACTTCATTATCGCTGTTGTATTCATATTTAAAAGCTATCATCAACTGTAATCCATTGTAATCAGTCATTATCATCAAGTGAATCAATAAAGAGAGAACCTTCAAAGTGGACGTAGGCAAGATCGCCGAACCACTACAAATCCTGTGTCTGTGATTATTATCTGTGAATTATCGTGATGGTTGTTGCTTAGATCTGAATTCTATATTGATTGTTGCTGATCTGTGTTGATAAACGGGTGCTTTCACGACTATTGGGTGTTTGTGGTCAATTTTGACGCAAACACTCATCGAGGCCTTCGTTTTGACAGGTTATGGCTCCCGTAACTCTAAACGAGCCAGAAGTTATGGTCGTCCGAATAATCGATATCTACAGGGTGCAACATCCGTCCGAAATGGCGAAATAGTGTCGTACGACCTTTAGAAATGCGTGTATGGATTTGAAACGGAACAGTACCATGGTGCAACACTCTCCAGCGATGGTAAATCGAAGACAAGCCACCGTAATCCCGTTTTACTGTATAAATCCACGTGTCGAAAAAACGAAGGGTAAAAAACTTACGAGACCCGATTGAGATTCGGGTTGTCCTTTTGGAGATTAATCTATCCGTTGACGGCGGAAAGCTGTCAAAGCCGTAGAACTCATAGAGGCCTTCGTTTTGACAGGTTATGGCTCCCCTAACTCGAAACGAGCCAGAAGTTATGGCCGTCCGAATAATCGATATCTACAGGGTGCAACATCCACGGTGCAAGGTGCAACATCCGTCCGAAATGGCGAAACAGTGCCGTACGACCATTAGAAATGCGTGCATGGATTTGAAACAGAACAGTACCATGGTGCACCACTCTCCAGCAATGGGAAATCGAAGACGGGCCACCGTAATCCCGTTTTACCGTAAAAATCCACGTGTCGAAAAAACGAAGGGTAAAAAACTTACGAGACCCGATTGAGATTCGGGTTGTCCTTTTTGGGCATTGATCTATCCGTTGACGGCTGAAAGCGGTCAAAGCCATAGAACTCATCGAGGCCTTCGTTTTGACAGGTTATGGCTCCCGTAACTCAAAACGAGCCAGAAGTTATGGCCGTCCGAATAATCGATATCTACAGGGTGCAACATCCACGGTGCAAGGTGCAACATCCGTCCGAAATGGCGTAACAGTGCCGTATGACTTTTAGAAATGCGTGCATGGATTTGAAACGGAACAGTACCATGGTGCACCACTCTCCAACGATGGGAAGTCGAAGACGGGCCACAGTAATCTCGTTCTACCGTAAAAATCCACGTGTCGAAAAAACGAAGGGTAAAAAACTTACGAGACCCGATTGAGATTCGGGTTGTCCTTTTTGGGCATTAATCTATCCGTTGACGGCTGAAAGCTGTCAAAGACGTAGAACTCATCGATGCCTTCGTTTTGACAGGTTATGGCTTTTGTAACTCTAAACGAGCCAGAAGTTATGGCCGTTCGAATAATCGATATCTACAGGGTGCAACATCAACGGTGCAAGGTGCAACATCCGTCCGAAATAGCGAAACAGTGTCATACGACTTTTAGAAATTCATGCATGGATTTGAAACGGAACAGTACCATGGTGCACCACTCTTCAGCGATGGGAAGTCGAAGACCAGCCAACGTAATCCCGTTTTACCGTAAAAATCCACGTGTCGAAAAAACGAAGGGTAAAAAACTTACGAGACCCGATTGAGATTCGGGTTGTCCTTTTTGGGATTCAATCTCTCTGTTTACGGCTGAAAGCCGTCAAAACCGTAGAACTCATCGAGTCCTTCGTTTTGACAGGTTATGGCTCCCGTTACTCCAAACGACCCAGAAGTTATGGCCGTCCGAATAATCGATATCCACAGGGTGCAACATCCACGGTGCAAGGTGCAACATCCGTCCGAAATTGCGAAACAGTGCCGCACGACCTTTAGAAATGCGTGCATGAATTTGAAACGGAACAGTACCATGGTGCACCACTCTCCAGCGATGGTAAATCGAGGACCAGCCACCGTAATCCCGTTTTACCGTAAAAATCCACGTGTCGAAAAAAAGAAGGGTAAAAAACTTACGAGACCCGATTGAGATTCGGGTTGTTATTTTTGGGCATTAATCTATCCGTTGAAGGCTGAAAGCAGTCAAAGCCGTAGAACTCATCGAGGCCTTCGTTTTGACAGGTTATGGCTCCCGTCACTCTAAACTAGCCGGAAGTTATGGCCGTCCGAATAATCGATATCTACAGGGTGCAACATCCGTCCGAAATGGCGAAACAGTGCCGTACGACTTTTAGAAATGCGTGCATTGATTTGAAACGGAACAGCACCATGGTGCACCACTCTCCAGCGATGGAAAGTCGAAGACGGGCCACGGTAATCCCGTTTTACCGTAAAAATCCACGTGTCGAAAAAACGAAGGGTAAAAAACTTACGAGACCCGATTGAGATTCGGGTTGTTCTTTTTGGGCATTAATCTATCCGTTGACGGCTGAAGGCTGTCAAAGCCGTAGAACTTAGAGAGGCCTTCGTTTTGACAGGTTATGGCTCCCGTAACTCAAAACGAGCCAGAAGTTATGGCCGTCCGAATAATCGATATCTACAGGGTTCATCATCCACGGCGCAAGGTGCAACATCCGTCCGAAATGGCGAAACGGTGCCGTATGACTTTTAGAAATGCGTGCATGGATTTGAAACGAAACAGTACCATGGTGCACCACTCTCCAGCGATGGGAAGTCGAAGACGGGCCACGGTAATCCCGTTTTACCGTAAAAATCCACGTGTCGAAAAAACGAAGGGTAAAAAACTTACGAGACCCGATTGAGATTCGGGTTGTTCTTTTTGGGCATTAATTTATCCGTTGACGGCTGAAAGCTGTCAAAGCCGTAGAACTCAGCGAGGCCATCGTTTTAACAGGTTATGGCTCCCGTAACTCTAAACGAGCCAGAAGTTATGGCCGTCCGAATAATCGATATCTACAGGGTGCAACATCCACGGTGCAAGGTGCAACATCCATCCAAAATGGCGAAACAGTGCCGTACGACTTTTAGAAATGCGTGCATGGATTTGAAACGGAACAGTACCATGGTGCACCACTTTTCAAGGATGGGAAGTTGAAGTCGGGCCACGATAATCCCGTTTTACCGTAAAAATCCACGTGTCGAAAAAGCGAAGGGTAAAAAACTTACGAGACCCGATTGAGATTCGGGTTATCCTTTTTGGGCATTAATCTATCCGTTGACGGCTGAAAGCGGTCAAAGCCGTAGAACTCATCGAGGCCTCCGTTTTGACAGATTATGGCTCCCGAAACTCTAAACGAGCCAGAACTTATGGCCGTCCGAATAATCGATATCTACAGGGTGCAACATCCACGGTGCAGGGTGCAACATCCGTCCGAAATGGCGAAACAGTGCCGTATGAGTTTTAGAAATGCATGCATGGATTTGAAACGGAACAGTACCATGGTGCACCACTCTCCAGCGATGGGAAGTCGAAGACGGGCCACGGCAATCCCGTTTTACCGTAAAAATGCACGTGTCAAAAAAACGAAGGGTAAAAAACTTACGAGACACGATTGAGATTCGGGTGGTCCTTTTTGGGCATTAATCTATCCGTTGACGGCTGAAAGCTGTCAAAGCCGTAGAACTCATCGAGGCCTTCGTTTTGACAGGTTATGGCTCCCCTAACTCTAAACGAGCCAGAAGTTATGGCCGTCCGAATAATCGATGTCTACAGGGTGCAACATCCACAGTGCAAGGTGCAACATCCGTCCGAAATGGCGAAACAGTGTCGTACGACCTTTAGAAATGTGTGCATGGATTTGAAACGGAACAGTACCATGGTGCACCACTCTCCAGCGATGGTAAATCAAAGATCAGCCACCGTAATCCCGTTTTACCGTAAAAATCCACGTGCCAAAAAAACGAAGGGTAAAAAACTTACGAGACCCGATTGAGATTCGGTTGTCCTTTTTGGGCATTAATCTATCCGTTGACGGCTGAAAACAGTCAAAGCCGTAGAACTCATCGAGGCCTTCGTTTTGACAGGTTATGGCTCCTGCAAATCTACACGAGCCAGAAGTTATGGCCGTCCGACTAATCGATATCTACAGGGTGCAACATCCACGGTGCAAGGTGCAACATCCGTCCGAAATGGCGAAACAGTGCCCTACGACTTTTAGTATTGCGTGCATGGATTTGAAACGGAACAGTACCATGGTGCACCACTCTTTATCGATGGGAAGTCGAAGACGGGCTACGGAAATCCCGTTTTACCGTAAAAATCCACATGTCGAAAAAACGAAGGGTAAAAAACTTACGAGACCCGATTGAGATTCGGGTTGTCCTTTTTGGGCATTAATCTATCCGTTGATGGCTGAAAGCTATCAAAGCCGTAGAACTCATCGAGGCCTTCGTTTTGACAGGTTATGGCTCCCGTAACTCTAAACGAGCCAGAAGTTATGGTCGTCCGAATAATCGATATCTACAGGGTGCAACATCCACGGTGCAAGGTGCAACATCCGTCCGAAATGGCGAAACAGTGTCGTACGACCTTTAGAAATGCGTGCATGGATTTGAAATGGAACAGTACCATGGTGCACCACTCTCCAGCGATGGTAAATCGAAGACCAGCCACCGTAATCCCGTTTTACCGTAAAAATCCACGTGTCGAAAAAACGAAGGGTAAAAAACTGACAAGACCCGATTGAGATTCGGGTTGTCCTTTTTGGGCATTATTCTATCCGTTGATGGATGAAAGCTGTCAAAGCCGTAGAACACATCGAGGCCTTCACTTTGACAGGTTATGGCTCCCGTAACTCAAAACGAGCCAGAAGTTATGACCGTCCGAATAATCGATATCTACAGGGTGCAACATCCACGGCGCAAGGTGCAACATCCGTCCGAAATGGCGAAACAGTGCCATATGACTTTTAGAAATGCGTGCATGGATTTGAAACGGAACAGTACCATGGTGCACCACTCTCCAGTGATGGGAAGTCGAAGACGGGCCACGGTAATTCCGTTTTACCGTAAAAATCCATGTGTCGAAAAAACGAAGGGTAAAAAACTTACGAGACCCGATTGTGATTCGGGTTGTCCTTTTTGGGCATTAATCTATCCGTTGTCGGCTGGAAGCCATCAAAGCCGTAGAACTCATCGAGGCCTTCGTTTTGACAGGATATGGCTTTTGTAACTCTAAACGAGCCAGAAGTTATGGCCGTCCTAATAAGCGATATCTACAGGGTGTAACATCCACGGTGCAAGGTGCAACATCCGTCCGAAATAGCGAAACAGTGTCCTACGACTTTTAGAAATTCGTGCATGGATTTGAAACGGAACAGTACCATGGTGCACCACTCTTCAGCGATGGGAAGTCGAAGACCAGCCACCGTAATCCCGTTTTACCGTAAAAATCCACGTGTCTAAAAAACGAAGGGTAAAACTTACGAGACCCGATTGAGATTCGGGTTGTCCTTTTTGGGCATTAATCTCTCCGTTGACGGCTGAAAGCCGACAAAACCGTAGAACTCATCGAGTCCTTCATTTTGACAGGTTATAGCTCCCGTAACTCCAAACGAGCCAGAAGTTATGGCCGTCCGAATAATCGATATCTACAGGGTGCAACATCCACGGTGCATGGTGCAACATCCGTTCGAAATGGCGAAACAGTGCCGCACGACCTTTAGAAGTGCGGGCATGGATTTGAAACGGAACAGTACCATGGTGCACCACTCTCCAGCGATGGTAAATCGAAGACCAGCCACCGTAATCCCGTTTTACCGTAAAAATCCACGTGTCGAAAAAAAGAAGGGTAAAAAATTTACGAGACCCGATTGAGATTCGGGTTGTCCTTTTGGGCATTAACCTATCCGTTGAAGGCTGAAAGCTGTCAAAGCCGTAGAACTCATCGAGGCCATCATTTTGACAGTTTATGGCTCCCGTAACTCTAAACGAGCCAGAAGTTATGGCCGTCCGAATAATCGATATTTACAGGGTGCAACATCCACGGTGCAAGGTGCAACATCCGTCCGAAATGGCGAAACAGTGCCGTATGACTTTTAGAAATGCGTGCATGGATTTGAAACGGAACAGTACCATGGTGCACCACTCTCCAGCGATGGGAAGTCGAAGACGGGCCATGGTAATCCCGTTTTACCGTAAAAATCCACGTGTCGAAAAAACGAAGGGTAAAAAACTTACGAGACCCGATTGTGATTCGGGTTGTCCTTTTTGGGCATTAATCTATCCGTTGACGGCTGGAAGCCATCAAAGCCGTAGAACTCATCGAGGCATTCGTTTCGACTGGTTATGGCTTTTGTAAATTTAAACGAGCCAGAAGTTATGGCCGTCCGAATAATCGATATCTACTGGGTGCCACATCCACGGTGCAAGGTGCAACATCCGTCCGAAATAGCGAAACAGTGTCATACGACTTTTAGAAATTCGTGCATGGATTTGAAACGGAACAGTACCATGGTGCACCACTCTTCAGCGATGGGAAGTCGAAGACCAGCACCGTAATCCCGTTTTACCGTAAAAATCCACGTGTCGAAAAAACGAAGGGTAAAAAACTTACGAGACCCGATTGAGATTCGGGTTGTCCTTTTTGGGCATTAATCTATCCATTGACGGCTGAAAGCGGTCAAAGCCGTAGAACTCATCGAGGCCTTCGTTTTGACAGGTTATGGCTCCCGTAACTCTAAACGAGCCAGAAGTTATGGCCGTCCGAATAATCGATATTTACAGGGTGCAACATCCACGGTGCAAGGTGCAACATCCGTCCGAAATGGCGAAACAGTGCCGCACGACCTTTAGAAATGCGTGCATGAATTAGAAACGGAACAGTACCATGGTGCACCACTCTCCAGCAATGGTAAATCGAAGACCAGCCACCGTAATCCCGTTTTACCGTATAAATCCACGTGTCGAAAAAAAGAAGGGTAAAAAACTTACGAGACCCGATTGAGATTCGGGTTGTCCTTTTGGGCATTAACCTATCCGTTGAAGGCTGAAAGCTGTCAAAGCCGTAGAACTCATTGAGGCCTTGGTTTTGACAGGTTATGGCTCCCGTAACTCTAAACGAGCCAGAAGTTATGGCCGTCCGAATAATCGATATCTACAGGGTGCAACATCCACGGTGCAAGGTGCAACATCCGTCTGAAATGGCGAAACAGTGCGTATGACTTTTAGAAATGCGTGCATGGATTTGAAACGGAACAGTACCATGGTGCACCACTCTCCAGCGATGGGAAGTCGAAGACGGGCCAAGGTAATCCCGTTTTACCGTAAAAATGCACGTGTCGAAAAAACGAAGGGTTAAAAACTTACGAGACCAGATTGAGATTCGGGTTGTACTTTTTGGGCATTAATCTATCCATTAACGGCTGAAAGCTGTCAAGGCCGTAGAACTCATCGAGTCCTTCGTTTTGACAGGTTATGGCTCTCGTAACTCTAAACGAGCCAGAAGTTATGGCCGTCCAAAGAATCGATATCTACAGGGTGCAACATCCACGGTGCAAGGTGCGACATCCGTCCGAAATGGCGAAACATTGCCGTACGACTTTTAGAAATGCGTGCATGGATTTGAAATGGAACAGTACCATGGTGCACCACTCTCCAGTGATGGTAAATCGAAGACCAGCCACGGTAATCCCGTTTTACCGTAAAAATCCACGTGTCAAAAAAACGAAGGGTAAAAAACTTACGAGACCCGATTGAGATTCGGGTTGTCCTTTTTGGGCATTAATCTATCCGTTGACGGCTGAAAACAGTCAAAGCCGTAGAACTCATCGAGGCCTTCGTTTTGACAGGTTATGGCTCCCGTAACTCTAAACGAGCAAGAAGTTATGGCCGTCCGAATAATCGATATCTACAGGGTGCAACATCCACGGTGCAAGGTGCGACATCCGTCCGAAATGGCGAAACATTGCCGTACGACTTTTAGAAATGCGTGCATGGATTTGAAACGGAACAGTACCATGGTGCACCACTCTTTAGCGATGGGAAGTCGAAGCCGGGCCACGGTAATCCCGTTTTACCGTAAAAATCCACGTGTCGAAAAAACGAAGCGTAAAAAACTTAGGAGACCCGATTGAGATTCGGGTTGTCCTTTTTGGGCAATAACCTATCCGTTGACGGCTGAAAGCTGTCAAAACCGTAGAACTCATCGATTCCTTCGTTTTGACAGGTTATGGCTCCCGTAACTCTAAACGAGCCAGAAGTTATGGCCTTCCGAATAATCGATATCTACAGGGTGCAACATCCACGGTGCAAGGCGCAACATCTGTCCGAAATGGCGAAACAGTGCCGTACGACCTTTAGAAATGCGTGCATGGATTTGAAACGGAACAGTACCATGGTGCACCACTCTCCAGCGATGGTAAATCGAAGACCAGCCACCGTAATCCCGTTTTACCGTAAAAATCCACGTGTCGAAAAAACGAAGGGTAAAAAACTTACGACACCCGATTGAGATTCGGGTTGTCCGTTTTGGGCATTAATCTATCCGTTGACGGCTGATAGCCGTCAAAGCCGTAGAACTCATCGAGGCCTTGGTTTTGACAGGTTATGACTCCCGTAACTCAAAACGAGCCAGAAGTTATGGCCGTACGAATAATCGATATCTACAGGGTGCAACATCCAAGGCGCAAGGTGCAACATCCGTCCAAAATGGCGAAACAGTGCCGTACGACCTATAGAAATGCGTGCATGGATTTGAAACGGAACAGTACCATGGTGCACCACTCTCCAGCGATGGTAAATCGAAGACCAGCCACCGTAATCCCGTTTTACCGTAAAAATCCACGTGTCGAAAAAACGAAGGGTAAAAAACTTACGAGACCCGATTGAGATTCGGGTTGTCTTTTTTGGGCATTAATCTATCCATTGACGGTTGAAAGCTGTCAAAGAAATAGAACTCATCGAGGCCTTCATTTTGACAGGTTATGCCTCCCACAACTCTAAACGAGCCAGAAGTTATGGCCGTCCGAATAATCGATATCTATAGGGTGCAACATCCACGGTGCAAGGTGCAACATCCGTCCGAAATTGCGAAACAGTGCCGTATGACTTTTAGAAATGCGTGCATGGATTTGAAACGGAACAGTACCATGGTCACCACTCTCCAGCGATGGGAAGTCGAAGACAGGCCACGGTAATCCCGTTTTACCATAAAAATCCACGTGTCGAAAAAACGAAGGGTAAAAAACTTACGAGACCCGATTGAGATTCGGGTTGTCCTTTTTGGGCATTAATCTATCCGTTGACGGCCGAAAGCAGTCAAAGCCGTAGAACTAATCGAGGCCTTCGTTTTGACAGGTTATGGCTCCCGTAACTCTGAACGAGCCAGAAGTTATGGTCGTCCGAATAATCGATATCTACAAGGAGCAACATCCACGGTGCAAGGTGCAACATCCGTCCGAAATGGCAAAACAGTGCCGTACGACCTTTAGAAATGGGTGCATGGATTTGAAACGGAACAGTACCATGGTGCACCACTCTCCAGCGATGGAAAGTCGAAGACGGGCCACCGTAATCCCGTTTTACAGTAAAAATCCACGCGTCGAAAAAACAAAGGGTAAAAAACTTACGAGACCCGATTGAGATTCGGGTTGTCCTTTTTGGGCATTAATCTATCCGTTGATGACTAAAAGCAGTCAAAGCCATAGAACTCATCGAGGCCTTCGTTTTGACAGGTTATGGCTCCCGTAACTCTAAACGAGCCAGAAGTTATGGCCGTTCGAATAATCGATATCTACAGGGTGCAACATCCACGGTGCAAGGTGCAACATCCGTCCGAAATGGCGAAACAGTGCCGCACGACCTTTAGAAATGCGTGCATGGATTTGAAACAGAACAGTACCATGGTGCACCACTCTCCAGCGATGGTAAATCGAAGACCAGCCACCGTAATCCCGTTTTACCGTAAAAATCCACGTGTCGAAAAAATGAAGGGTAAAAAACTTACGAGACCCGATTGAGATTCGGGTTGTCCTTTTTGGGCATTAATCTATCCGTTGAAGGCTGAAAGCTATCAAAGCCGTAGAACTCATCGAGGCCTTCGTTTTGACAGTTTATGGCTCCCGTAACTCTAAACGAGCCAGAAGTTATGGCCGTCCGAATAATCGATATCTACAGGGTGCAACATCCACGGTGCAAGGTGCAGCATCCGTCCGAAATGGCGAAACAGTGCCGTATGACTTTTAGAAATGCGTGCATGGATTTGAAACGGAACAGTACCACGGTGCACCACTCTCCAGCGATGGGAAGTCGAAGACGGGCCACGGTAATCCGGTTTTACCGTAAAAATGCACGTGTCGAAAAAACGAAGGGTAAAAAACTTACGAGACCCGATTGAGATTCGGGTTGTCCTTTTTGGGCATTAGTCTATCCGTTGACGGCTGAATGCTGTCAAAGCCGTAGAACTCATCGAGTCCTTCGTTTTGATAGATTATGGCTCCCGTAACTCTAGACGAGCCAGAAGTCATGGCCGTCCGAATAATCGATATATACAGGGTGCAACATCCACGGTGCAAGGTGCAACATCCGTCCGAAATGGCGAAATAGTGCCGTACAACCTTTAGAAATGCGTGCATGGGTTTGAAATGGAACAGTACCATGGTGCACCACTCACCTGCGATGGTAAATCGAAGACCAGCCCCGATAATCCCGTTTTACCGTAAAAATCGACGTGTCAAAAAAACAAAGGGTAAAAAACTTACGAGATCCGATTGAGATTCGGATTGTCCTTTTTGGGCATTAATCTATCCGTTGACGGCTGAAAACAGTCAAAGCCGTAGAACTCATCGAGGCCTTCGTTTTGACAGGTTATGGCTCCCGTAACTCTAAACGAGCCAGAAGTTATGGCCATCCGAATAATCGATATCTACAGGGTGCAACATCCACGGTGCAAGGTGCAACATCCGTCCGAAATGGCGAAACAGTGCCGTATGACTTTTAGAAATGCGTGCATGGATTTGAAACGGAACAGTACCATGGTGCACCACTCTTTAGCGTTGGGAAGTCGAAGACGGGCCACGGTAATCCCGTTTTACCGTAAAAATCCACGTGTCGAAAAAACGAAGGGTAAAAAACTTATGAGACCCGATTGAGATTAGGGTTGTCCTTTTTGGGCATTAATCTATCCGTTGACGGCTGAAAGCTGTCAAAGCCGTAGAACTCAACGGGTCCTTCGTTTTGACAGGTTATGGCTCCCGTAACTCTAAACAAACCAGAAATTATGGCCGTCCGAATAATCGATATATACAGGGTGCAACATCCACGGTGCAAGGTGCAACATCCGTCCGAAATGGCGAAACCGTGCCGTACGACCTTTAGAAATGCGTGCATGGATTTGAAACGGAATAGTACCATGGTGCACCACTCTCCAGCGATGGTAAATCGAAGACCAGCTACCGTAATCCCGTTTTACCATAAAAATCCACGTGTCGAAAAAACGAAGGGTAAAAAAACTTACGAGACCCAATTGAGATTCGGGTTGTCCTTTTTGGGCATTAATCTATCCGTTGACGGCTGAAAGCCATCAAAGCCGTAGAACTCATCGAGGCCTTTGTTTTGACAGGTTATTGCTCCCGTAACTCAAAACGAGCCAGAAGTTATGGCCGTCCGAATAATCGATATCTACAGGGTGCAACATCCACGGCGCAAGGTGCAACATCCGTCCGAAATGGCGAAACAGTGCCGTATGACTTTTAGAAATGCATGCATGGATTTGAAACGGAACAGTACCATGGTGCACCACTCTCCAGCGATGGGTAGTCGAAGACGGGCCATGGTAATCCCGTTTTACCGTAAAAATCCACGTGTCGAAAAAACGAAGAGTAAAAAACTGACGAGACCCGATTGAGATTCGGGTTGTCCTTTTTGGGCATTAATCTATCCGTTGACGGCTGAAAGCCGTCAAAGCCGTAGAACTCATCGAGGCCTTTGTTTTGACAGGTTATGGCTTTTGAAACTCTAAACGAGCCAGAAGTTAGGGCTGTCCGAATAATCGATATCTACAGGGTGCAACATCCACGGTGCAAGGTGCAACATCCGTCCGAAATGGCGAAACAGTGTCGTACGACTTTTAGAAATTCGTGCATGGATTTGAAATGGAACAGTACCTTGGTGTACCACTCTTCAGCGATGGGAAGTCGAAGACCAGCCACCGTAATCCCGTTTTACCGTAAAAATCCACGTGTCGAAAAAACGAAGGGTAAAAAACTTACGAGACCCGATTGAGATTCGGGTTGTCCTTTTTGGGCATTAATCTATCCGTTGACGGTTGAAAGCTGTCAAAGCCGTAGAACTTATCGAGGCCTTCGTTTTGACAGGTTATGGCTCCCGTAACTCTAAACGAGCCAGAAGTTATGGCCGTCCGAATAATCGATATCTACAGGGTGCAACATCCACGGTGCTAGGTGCAACATCCGTCCGAAATGGCGAAACAGTGCCGTATGACTTTTAGAAATGCGTGCATAGATTTGAAACGAAACAGTACCATGATGCACCACTCTCCAGCGATGGGTAGTCGAAGACGGGCCGCGTTAATCCCGTTTTACCGTAAAAGTCCACGTGTCGAAAAAACGAAGGGTAAAAAACTTACGAGACCCGATTGAGATTCGGGTTTTCCTTTTTAGGCAATAATCTATTCGTTGACGGCTGAAAGTAGTCAAAGCCGTAGGACTCATCGAGGCCTTCGTTTTGATAGGTTATGGCTCCCGTAACTCTAAACGAGCCAGAAGTTATGGCCGTCCTAATAATCGATATCTACAGGGTGCAACATCCACGGCGCAAGGTGCAACATCCGTCCGAAATGGCGAAACAGTGTCGTATGACTTTTAGAAATGCGTGCATGTATTTGAAACGGAACAGTACTATGGTGCACCACTCTCCAGCGATGGGTAGTCGAAGACGGGCCACGGTAATCCCGTTTTACCGTAAAAATCCACATGTCCAAAAAACGAAGGGTAAAAAACTTACGAGACCCGATTGAGATTCGGGTTGTCCTTTTTGGGCATTAATCTCTCCGTTGACGGCTGAAAGCCGTCAAAACCGTAGAACTCATCGAGTCCTTCATTTTGACAGGTTATAGCTCCCGTAACTCTAAACGAGCCAGAAGTTATGGCCGTCCGAATAATCGATATCTACAGGGTGCAACATCCACGGTGCAAGGTGCAACATCCGTTCGAAATGGCGAAACAGTGCCGCACGACCTTTAGAAGTGCGTGCATGGATTTGAAACGGAACAGTACCATGGTGCACCACTCTCCAGCGATGGTAAATCGAAGACCAGCCATCGTAATCCCGTTTTACCGTAAAAATTCACGTGTCGAAAAAAAGAAGGGTAAAAAACTTACGAGACCCGATTGAGATTCGGGTTGTCCTTTTGGGCATTAACCTATCCGTTGAAGGCTGAAAGCTGTCAAAGCCGTAGAACTCATCGAGGCCATCATTTTGACAGTTTATGGCTCCCGTAACTCTAAACGAGCCAGAAGTTATGGCCGTCCGAATAATCGATATTTACAGGGTGCAACATCCACGGTGCAAGGTGCAACATCCGTCCGAAATGGCGAAACAGTGCCGTATGACTTTTAGAAATGCGTGCATGGATTTGAAACGGAACAGTACCATGGTGCACCACTCTCCAGCGATGGGAAGTCGAAGACGGGCCACGGTAATCCCGTTTTACCGTAAAAATCCACGTGTCGAAAAAACGAAGGGTAAAAAACTTACGAGACCCGATTGTGATTCGGGTTGTCCTTTTTGGGCATTAATCTATCCGTTGACGGCTGGAAGCCATCAAAGCCGTAGAACTCATCGAGGCATTCGTTTCGACTGGTTATGGCTTTTGTAACTCTAAACGAGCCAGAAGTTATGGCCGTCCGAATAATCGATATCTATTGGGTGCCACATCCACGGCACAAGGTGCAACATCCGTCCGAAATGGCGAAACAGTGCCGTATGACTTTTAGAAATGCGTGCATGTATTTGAAACGGAACAGTACGATGGTGCACCACTCTCCAGCGATGGGTAGTCGAAGACGGGCCACGGTAATCCCGTTTTACCGTAAAAATCCACATGTCCAAAAAACGAAGGGTAAAAAACTTACGAGACCCGATTGAGATTCGGGTTGTCCTTTTTGGGCATTAATCTATCCGTTGACGGCTGAAAGCCGTCAAAGCCATAGAACTCATCGAGGCCTTTGTTTTGACAGGTTATGGCTTTTGTAACTCTAAACGAGCCAGAAGTTATGGCCGTCCGAATAATCGATATCTACAGGGTGCAACATCCACGGTGCAAGGTGCAACATCCGTCCGAAATGGCGCAACAGTGTCGTACGACTTTTTGAAATTCGTGCATGGATTTGAAATGGAACAGTATCTTGGTGCACCACTCTTCAGCGATGGGAAGTAGAAGATGGGCCACGGTAGTCCCGTTTTACCGTAAAAATCCACGTGTCGAAAAAACGAAGGGTAAAAAACTTACGAGACCCGATTGAGATTCGGGTTGTCCTTTTTGGGCATTAATCTATCCGTTGACGGCTGAAAGCGTTCAAAGCCGTAGAACTCATCGAATCCTTCGTTTTGACAGCTTATGGCTCCCGTAACTCTAAACGAGCCAGAAGTTATGGCCGTCCGAATAATCGATATCTACAGGGTGCAACATCCATGGTGCAAGGTGCAACATCCGTCCGAAATGGCGAAACAGTGCCGTACGACCTTTAGAAATGCGTGCATGGATTTGAAACGGAACAGCACCATGGTGCACCACTCTCCAGCGATGGTAAATCGTAGACCAGCGACCGTAATCCCGTTTTACCGTAAAAATCCACGTGTCGAAAAAACGAAGGGTAAAAAACTTACGCGACCCGATTGAGATTCGGGTTGTCCTTTTTGGGCATTAATCTATCCGTTGACGGCTGAAAGCCTACAAAGCCGTAGAACTCATCGAGGCCTTCGTTTTGACAGGTTATGGCTCCCGTAACTCTAAACGAGCCAGAAGTTATGGCCGTCCGAATAATCGATATCTACAGGGTGCAACATCCACGGCGCAAGGTGCAACATCCGTCCGAAATGGCGAAACAGTGTCGTATGACTTTTAGAAATGCGTGCATGGATTTGAAACGGAACAGTACCATGGTGCACCACTCTCCAGCGATGGTAAATCGAAGACCAGCCACCGTAATCCCATTTTACCATAAAAATCCACGTGTCGAAAAAACGAAGGGTAAAAAAACTTACGAGACCCAATTGAGATTCGGGTTGTCCTTTTTGGGCATTAATCTATCCGTTGACGGCTGAAAGCCATCAAAGCCGTAGAACTCATCGAGGCCTTTGTTTTGACAGGTTATTGCTCCCATAACTCAAAACGAGCCAGAAGTTATGGCCGTCCGAATAATCGATATCTACAAGGTACAACATCCACGGCGCAAGGTGCAACATCCGTCCGAAATGGTGAAACAGTGCCGTATGACTTTTAGAAATGCGTGCATGTATTTGAAACGGAACAGTACTATGGTGCACCACTCACCAGCGATGGGTAGTCGAAGACGGGCCACGGTAATCCCGTTTTACCGTAAAAATCCACATGTCCAAAAAACGAAGGGTAAAAAACTTACGAGACCCGATTGAGATTCGGGTTGTCCTTTTTGGGCATTAATCTATCCGTTGATGGCTGAAAGCCGTCAAAGCCGTAGAACTCATCGACGCCTTTGTTTTGACAGGTTATGGCTTTTGTAACTCTAAACGAGCCAGAAGTTATGGCCGTCCGAATAATCGATATCTACAGGGTGCAACATCCACGGTGCAAGGTGCAACATCCGTCCGAAATGGCGCAACAGTGTCGTACGACTTTTTGAAATTCGTGCATGGATTTGAAATGGAACAGTACCTTGGTGCACCACCCTTCAGCGATGGGAAGTCGAAGACGGGCCACGGTAGTCCCGTTTTACCGTAAAAATCCACGTGTCGAAAAAACGAAGGGTAAAAAACTTACGAGACCCGATTGAGATTCGGGTTGTCCTTTTTGGGCATTAATCTATCCGTTGACGGCTGAAAGCGTTCAAAGCCGTAGAACTCATCGAATCCTTCGTTTTGACAGCTTATGGCTCCCGTAACTCTAAACGAGCCAGAAGTTATGGCCGTCCGAATAATCGATATCTACAGGGTGCAACATCCACGGTGCAAGGTGCGACATCCGTCCGAAATGGCGAAACAGTGCCGTACGACCTTTAGAAATGCGTGCATGGATTTGAAACGGAACAGTACCATGGTGCACCACTCTCCAGCGATGGTAAATCGTAGACCAGCCACCGTAATCCCGTTTTACCGTAAAAATCCACGTGTCGAAAAAACGAAGGGTAAAAAACTTACGCGACCCGATTGAGATTCGGGTTGTCCTTTTTGGGCATTAATCTATCCGTTGACGGCTGAAAGCCGTCAAAGCCGTAGAACTCATCGAGGCCTTCGTTTTGACAGGTTATGGCTCCCGTAACTCTAAACGAGCCAGAAGTTATGGCCGTCCGAATAATCAATATCTACAGGGTGCAACATCCACGGCGCAAGGTGCAACATCCGTCCGAAATGGCGAAACAGTGCCGTATGACTTTTAGAAATGCGTGCATGGATTTGAAACGGAACAGTACCATGGTGCACCACTCTCCAGCGATGGGTAGTCGAAGACGGGCCATGGTAATCCCGTTTTACCGTAAAAATCCACGTGTCCAAAAAACGAAGGGTAAAAAACTTACGAGACCCGATTGAGACTCGGGTTGTCCTTTTTGGGCATTAATCTATCCGTTGACGGCTGAAAGCCATCAATGCCGTAGAACTCATCGAGGCCTTCGTTCTGACAGGTTATGGCTTCCGTAACTCTAAACGAGCCAGAAGTTATGGCCGTCCGAATAATCGATATCTACAGGGTGCAACATCCACGGCGCAAGGTGCAACATCCGTCCGAAATGGCGAAACAGTGCCGTATGACTTTTAGAAATGCGTGCATGGATTTGAAACGGAACAGTACCATGGTGCACCACTCTCCAGCGATGGGTAGTCGAAGACCAGCCACCGTAATCCCGTTTTACCGTAAAAATCCACGTGTCCAAAAAACGAAGGGTAAAAAACTTACGAGACCCGATTGAGATTCGGGTTGTCCTTTTTGGGCATTAGTCTATCCGTTGACGGCTGAAAGCGGTCAATGCCGTAGAACTCATCGAGGCCTTCGTTCTGACAGGTTATGGCTCCCGTAACTCTAAACGAGCCAGAAGTTATGGCCGTCCGAATAATCGATATCTACAGGGTGCAACATCCACGGTGCAAGGTGCAACATCCGTCCGAAATGGCGAAACAGTGTCGTACAACTTTTTGAAATTCGTGCATGGATTTGAAATGGAACAGTACCTTGGTGTACCACTCTTCAGCGATGGGAAGTCGAAGACCAGCCACCGTAATCCCGTTTTACCGTAAAAATCCACGTGTCGAAAAAACGAAGGGTAAAAAACTTACGAGACCCGATTGAGATTCGGGTTGTCCTTTTTGGGCATTAGTCTATCCGTTGACGGCTGAAAGCGGTCAAAGCCGTAGAACTCATCGAGGCCTTTGTTTTGACAGGTTATGGCTCCCGTAACTCTAAACGAGCCAGAAGTTATGGCCGTCCGAATAATCGATATCTACAGGGTGCAACATCCACGGCGCAAGGTGCAACATCCGTCCGAAATGGCGAAACAATGCCGTATGACTTTTAGAAATGCGTGCATGGATATGAAACGGAATAGTACCATGGTGCACCACTCTCCAGCGATGGGAAGTCGAAGACGGGCCACGGTAATCCCGTTTTACCGTAAAAATCCACGTGTCCAAAAAACAAAGGGTAAAAAACTTACGCGACCCGATTGAGATTCGGGTTGTCCTTTTTGGGCATTAATCTATCCGTTGACGGCTAAAAGCCGTCAAAGCCGTAGAACTCATCGAGGCCTTCGTTTTGACAGGTTATGGCTCCCGTAACTCTAAACGAGCCAGAAGTTATGGCCGTCCGAATAATCGATATCTACAGGGTGCTACATCCACGGTGCAAGGTGCAACATCCATCCGAAATGGCGAAACAGTGTCGTACGACTTTTTGAAATTCGTGCATGGATTTGAAATGGAACAGTACCTTGGTGTACCACTCTTCAGCGATGGGAAGTCGAAGACCAGCCACCGTAATCCCGTTTTACCGTAAAAATCCACGTGTCGAAAAAACGAAGGGTAAAAAACTTACGAGACCCGATTGAGATTCGGGTTGTCCTTTTTGGGCATTAGTCTATCCGTTGACGGCTGAAAGCGGTCAAAGCCGTAGAACTCATCGAGGCCTTTGTTTTGACAGGTTATGGCTCCCGTAACTCTAAACGAGCCAGAAGTTATGGCCGTCCGAATAATCGATATCTACAGGGTGCAACATCCACGGCGCAAGGTGCAACATCCGTCCGAAATGGCGAAACAATGCCGTATGACTTTTAGAAATGCGTGCATGGATATGAAACGGAATAGTACCATGGTGCACCACTCTCCAGCGATGGGAAGTCGAAGACGGGCCACGGTAATCCCGTTTTACCGTAAAAATCCACGTGTCGAAAAAACGAAGGGTAAAAAACTTACGAGACCCGATTGAGATTCGGGTTGTCCTTTTTGGGCAATAATCTATCCATTGACGGCTGGAAGCAGTCAAAGCCGTAGAACTCATCGAGGCCTTCGTTGAGACAGGTTATGGCTCCCGTAACTCTAAACGAGCCAGAAGTTATGGCCGTCCGAATAATCGATATCTACAGGGTGCAACATCCACGGTGCAAGGTGCAACATCCGTCCGAAATGGCGAAACAGTGCCGTACGACTTTTAGAAATGCGTGCATGAATTTGAAACGGAATAGTACCATGGTGCACCACTCTTCAGCGATGGGAAGTCGAAGACGGGCCACGGTAATCCCGTTTTACCGTAAAAATCCACGTGTCGAAAAAACGAAGGGTAAAAAACTTACGAGACCCGATTGAGATTCGTGTTGTCCTTTTTGGGCATTAATCTATCCGTTGATGGCTGAAAGCGATCAAAGCCGTAGAACTCATCGAGGCCTTCATTTTGACAGGTTATGGCTCCAGTAACTCTAAACGAGCCAGAAGTTATGGCCGTCCGAATAATCGATATCTACAGGGTGCAACATCCGTCCGAAATGGCGAAACAGTGTCGTATGACTTTTAGAAATGCGTGCATGGATTTGAAATGGAACAGTACCATGGTGCAGCACTCTTCAGGGATACGAAGTCGAAGACGGGCCACGGTAATCCCGTTTTACCGTAAAAATGCACCTGTCGAAAAAACGAAGGGTAAAAAACTTACGAGACCCGATTGAGATTCGGGTTGTCCTTTTTGGGCATTAATCTATCCGTTGGCGGCTGAAAGCTGTCAAAGCCATAGAACTCATCGAGGCCTTCGTTTTGACAGATTTTGGCTCCCGTAACTCTAAACGAGCCAGAAGTTATGGCCGTCCGAATAATCGATATCTACAGGGTGCAACATCCACGGTGCAAGGTGCAACATCCGTCCGAAATGGAGAAAGAGTGTCGTACGACCTTTAGAAATCCGTGCATGGGTTTGAAATGGAACAGTACCATGGTGCACCAGTCTCCAGCGATGGTAAATCGAAGACCAGCCATAGTAATCCCGTTTTATCATAAAAATCCACGTGTCGAAAAAACGAAGGGTAAAAAACTTACGAGACCCGATTGAGATTCGGGTTGTCCTTTTTGGGCATTAATCTATCCGTTGACGGATGAAAGCCGTCAAAGCCGTAGAACTCATCGATGCCTTCGTCTTGACAGGTTTTGGCTCCCGTAACTCTAAATGAGCCAGAAGTTATGGCCTTCCGAATAATCGATATCTACAGGGTGCAATATCCACGGTGCAAGGTGCAACATCCGTCCGAAATGGAGAAACAGTGTCGTACGACCTTTAGAAATGCGTGCATGGGTTTGAAACGGAACAGTACCATGGTGCACCACTCTCCAGCGATGGTAAATCGAAGACCAGCCACCGTAATCCCGTTTTACCATAAAAATCCACGTGTCGAAAAAACGAAGGGTAAAAAACTTACGAGACCCGATTGAGATTCGGGTTGTCCATTTTGGGCATTAATCTATCCGTTGACGGCTAAAAGCTAACAAAGCCGTAGAACTCATCGAGGCCTTCGTTTTGATAGGTTATGGCTCCCGTAACTCTAAACGAGCAAGATGTTATGGCCGCCCGAATAATTGATATCTACAGGGTGCAACATCCACGGTGCAAGGTGCAACATCCGTCCGAAATGGCGAAACAGTGCCGTACGACTTTTAGAAATGCGTTCATGGATTTGAAACGGAACAGTACCATGGTGCACCACTCTTCAGCGATGGGAAGTCGAAGACGGGCCACGGTAATCCCGTTTAAACGTAAAAATCCACGTGTCAAAAAAACGAAGGGTAAAAAACTTACGAGACCCGATTGAGATTCGGGTTGTCCTTTTTGGGCATTAATCTATCCGTTGACGGCTCAAAGCTGTCAAAGCCGTAGAACTCATCGAGGCCTTCGTTTTGACAGGTTATGGCTCCCGTAACTCTAAACGAGCCAGAAGTTATGGTCGTCCGAATAATCGATATCTACAGGGTGCAACATCCACGGTGCAAGGCGCAACATCCGTCCGAAATGGCGAAATAGTGCCGTTTGACTTTTAGAAATGCGTGCATGGATTTGAAACGGAACGGCACCATGGTGCACCACTCTCCAGCGATGGGAAGTCGAAGACGGGCCACGGTAATCCCGTTTTACTGTAAAAATCCACGTGTCGAAAAAACGAAGGGTAAAAAACTTATGAGACCCAATTAAGATTCGGGTTGTCCTTTTTGGGCATTAATATATATGTTGACGGATGAAAGCTATCAGAGCCGTAGAACTCATCGAGGCCTTCGTTTTGACAGGTTATGGCTCCAGTAACTCTAAACGAGCCAGAAGTTATGGCCGTCCGAATAATCGATATCTACAGGGTGCAACATCCGCGGTGCAAGGTGCAACATCCGTCCGAAATGGCGAAACAGTGCCGTACGACCTTTAGAAATGCGTGCATGGATTTGAAACGGAACAGTACCATGGTGCACCACTCTCCAGCGATGGTAAATCGAAGACCAGCCACCGTAATCCCGTTTTACCGTAAAAATCCATGGGTCGAAAAAACGATGGGTAAAAAACTTACGAGACCCGATTCAGATTCGGGTTGTCCTTTTTGGGCATTAATCTATCCGTTGATGGCTGAAAGCTGTCAAAGCCGTAGAACTCATCGAGGCCTTCGTTTTGACAGGTTATGGCTCCCGTAACTCTAAACGAGCCAGAAGTTATGGTCGTCCGAATAATCGATATCTACAGGGTGCAACATCCACGGTGCAAGGTGCAACATCCGTCCGAAATGGCGAAACAGTGTCGTATGACTTTTAGAAATGCGTGCATGGATTTGAAATGGAACAGTACCGTGGTGCACCACTCTCCAACGATGGGAAGTCGAAGACGGGCCACGGTATTCCCGTTTTACCGTAAAAAACCACGTGTCGAAAAAACGAAGGGTAAAAAACTTACGACACCCGATTGAGATTCGGGTTGTCCTTTTTTGGCATTAATCTATCCGTTGATGGCTCAAAGCTGTCAAAGCCATAGAACTCATCGAGGCCTTCGTTTTGACAGGTTATGGCTCCAGTAACTCTAAACGAGCCAGAAGTTATGGCCGTCCGAATAATCGATATCTACAGGGTGCAACATCCACGGTGTAAGGTGCAACATCCGTCCGAAATGGCGAAACAGTGCCGTACGACTTTTAGAAATGCGTGCATGGATTTGAAACGGGACAGTACCATGGTGCACCACTCGTCAGCGATGGAAAGTCGAAGACAGGCCACGGTAATCCCGTTTTACCGTAAAAATCCACCTGTCGCAAAAACGAAGGGTAAAAAACTTACGAGACCCGATTGAGATTCGGGTTGTCCTTTTTGGGCACTAACCTATCCGTTGACGGCTGAAAGCCATCAAAGCCGTAGAACTCATCGAGGCCATCGTTTTGACAGGTTATGGCTATTGTAACTCTAAACGAGTCAGAAGTTATGGCCGTCCGAATAATCGATATCTACAGGGTGCAATATACACGGTGCAAGGTGCAACATCCGTCCGAAATGGCGAAACGGTGCCTTACGACCTTTAGAAATGCGTTCATGGATTTGAAACGGAACAGTACCATGGTGCACCATTCTCCAGCGATGGTAAATCGAAGACCAGCCACCGTAATCCCGTTTTAACGTAAAAATCCACGGGTCGTAAAAAGGAAGGGTAAAAAACTTACGAGACCCGATTGAGATTCGGGTTGTCCTTTTTGGGCAATAATCTATCCGTTGACGGCTGAAAGCTGTCAAAGCCGTAGAACTCATCGAGGCCTTCGTTTTGACAGGTTATGGCTCTCGTAACTCTAAACGAGCCAGAAGTTATGGCCGTCCGAATAATCGACATCTACAGGGTGCAACATCCACGGTGCAAGGTGCAACATCCGTCCGAAATGGCGAAACAGTGCCGTACGACTTTTAGAAATACGTGCATGGATTTGAAACGGAATAGTACCATGGTTCACCACACTCCAACGATGGGAAGTCGAAGACGGGCCACGGTAATCCCGTTTTACCGTAAAAAACCACGTGTCGAAAAAACGAAGGGTAAAAAACTTACTAGACCAGATTGAGATTGGGGTTGTCCTTTTTGGGCATTAAGCTATCCGTTGACGGCTCAAAGCTGTCAAAGCCGTAGAACTCATCGAGGCCTTCATTTTGACAGGTTATGGCTACCGTAACTCTAAACGAGCCAGATGTTATGGCCGTCCAAATAATCGATATCTGCAGGGTGCAACATCCACGATGCAAGGCGCAACATCCGTCTGAAATGGCGAAACAGTGCCGTATGACTTTTAGAAATGCGTGCATGGATTTGAAACGGAACAGTACCATGGTGCACCACTCTTCAGCGATGGGAAGTCGAAGACGGGCCACGGTAATCCCGTTTTACTGTAAAAATCCTCGCGTCGAAAAAACGAAGGGTAAAAAACTTACGAGACCCGATTGAGATTTAGGTTGTCCTTTTTGGGCATTAATCTATCCGTTGACGGCTCAAAGCTGTCAAAGCCGTACAACTCATCGAGGCCTTCGTTTTGACAGGTTATGGCTCCAGTAACTCTAAACGAGCCAGAAGTTATGGCCGTCCGAATAATCGATATCTACAGGGTGCAACATCAACGGTGCAAGGTGCAACATCCGTCCGAAATGGCGAAACAGTGCCGTACGACTTTTAGAAATGCGTGCATGGATTTGAAACGGAACAGTACCATGGTGCACCACTCTTCAGCAATGGGAAGTCGAAGACGGGCCACGGTAATCCCGTTTTACCGTAAAAATCCACCTGTCGAAAAAACGTAGGGTAAAAAACTTACGAGACCCGATTGAGATTCGGGTTGTCCATTTTGGGCATTAATCTATCCGTTGACGGCTGAAAGCTGTCAAAGCCATAGAACTCATCGAGGCCTTCGTTTTGACAGGTTTTGGCTCCCGTAACTCTAAACGAGCCAGAAGTTATGACCGTCCGAATAATCGATATCTACAGGGTGCAACATCCGCGGTGCAAGGTGCAACATCCGTCTGAAATGGAGAAACAGTGCCGTACGACCTTTAGAAATGCGTGCATGGATTTGAAACGGAACAGTACCATGGTGCACCACTCTCCAGCGATGGTAAATCGAAGACCAGCCACCGTAATCCCGTTTTACCGTAAAAATCCATGGGTCGAAAAAACGATGGGTAAAAAACTTACGAGACCCGATTCAGATTCGGGTTGTCCTTTTTGGGCATTAATCTATCCGTTGATGGCTGAAAGCTGTCAAAGCCGTAGAACTCATCGAGGCCTTCGTTTTGACAGGTTATGGCTCCCGTAACTCTAAACGAGCCAGAAGTTATGGTCGTCCGAATAATCGATATCTACAGGGTGCAACATCCACGGTGCAAGGTGCAACATCCGTCCGAAATGGCGAAACAGTGTCGTATGACTTTTAGAAATGCGTGCATGGATTTGAAATGGAACAGTACCATGGTGCACCACTCTCCAACGATGGGAAGTCGAAGACGGGCCACGGTATTCCCGTTTTACCGTAAAAAACCACGTGTCGAAAAAACGAAGGGTAAAAAACTTACGACACCCGATTGAGATTCGGGTTGTCCTTTTTTGGCATTAATCTATCCGTTGATGGCTCAAAGCTGTCAAAGCCGTAGAACTCATCGAGGCCTTCGTTTTGACAGGTTATGGCTCCAGTAACTCTAAACGAGCCAGAAGTTATGGCCGTCCGAATAATCGATATCTTTAGGGTGCAACATCCACGGTGTAAGGTGCAACATCCGTCCGAAATGGCGAAACAGTGCCGTACGACTTTTAGAAATGCATGCATGGATTTGAAACGGGACAGTACCATGGTGCACCACTCTTCAGCGATGGAAAGTCGAAGACAGGCCACGGTAATCCCGTTTTACCGTAAAAATCCACCTGTCGAAAAAACGAAGGGTAAAAAACTTACGAGACCCGATTGAGATTCGGGTTGTCCTTTTTGGGAACTAACCTATCCGTTGACGGCTGAAAGCCATCAAAGCCGTAGAACTCATCGAGGCCATCGTTTTGACAGGTTATGGCTAATGTAACTCTAAACGAGCCAGAAGTTATGGCCGTCCGAATAATCAATATCTACAGGGTGCAACATCCACGGTGCAAGGTGCAACATCCGTCCGAAATGGCGAAACGGTGCCGTACGACCTTTAGAAATGCGTGCATGGATTTGAAACGGAACAGTACCATGGTGTACCACTCTCCAGCGATGGTAAATCGAAGACCAGCCACCGTAATCCCGTTTTACCGTAAAAATCCACGGGTCGTAAAAAGGAAGGGTAAAAAACTTACGAGACCCGATTGAGATTCGGGTTGTCCTTTTTGGGCATTAATCTATCCGTTGACGGCTTAAAGCTGTCAAAGCCGTAGAACTCATCGAGGCCTTCATTTTGACAGTTTATGGCTCCCGTAACTCTAAACGAGCCAGAAGTTATGGCCGTCCAATTAATCGACATCTATAGGGTGCAACATCCACGGTGCAAGGTGCAACATCCGTCCGAAATGGCGAAACAGTGCCGTACGACTTTTAGAAATACGTGCATGGATTTGAAACGGAACAGTACCATGGTGCATCACTCTCCAACGATGGGAAGTCGAAGACGGGCCACGGTAATCCCGTTTTACCGTAAAAAACCACGTGTCGAAAAAACGAAGGGTAAAAAACTTACGAGACCCGATTGAGATTGGGGTTGTCCTTTTTGGGCATTAATCTATCCGTTGATGGCTCAAAGCTGTCAAAGCCGTAGAACTCATCGAGGCCTTCGTTTTTACAGGTTATGGCTCCCGTAACTCTAAACGAGCCAGATGTTATGGCCGTCCAAATAATCGATATCGACAGGGTGCAACATCCACGGTGCAAGGTGCAACATCCGTCCGAAATGGCGAAACAGTGCTGTATGACTTTTAGAAATGCGTGCATGGATTTGAAACGGAACAGTACCATGGTGCACCACTCTTCAGCGATGGGAAGTCGAACACGGGCCTCAGTAATCCCGTTTTACTGTAAAAATCCACGCGTCGAAAAAACGAAGGGTAAAAAACTTACGAGACCAGATTGAGATTCAGGTTGTCCTTTTTGGGCATTAATCTATCCGTTGACGGCTCAAAGCTGTCAAAGCCGTAGAACTCATCGAGGCCTTCGTTTTGACAGGTTATGGCTCCAGTAACTCTAAACGAGCCAGAAGTTATGGCCGTCCGAATAATCGATATCTACAGGGTGCAACATCGACGGTGCAAGGTGCAACATCCGTCCGAAATGGCGAAACAGTGCCGTATGACTTTTAGAAATGCGTGCATGGATTTGAAACGGAACAGTACCATGGTGCACCACTCTTCAGCGATGGGAAGTCGAAGACGGGCCACGGTAATCCCGTTTTACCGTAAAAATCCACCTGTCGAAAAAACGAAGGGTAAAAAACTTACGAGACCCGATTGAGATTCAGGTTGTCCTTTTTGGGCATTAATCTATCCGCTGGCGGCTGAAAGCTGTCAAAGCCGTAGAACTCATCGAGGCATTCATTTTGACAGGATTTGGCTCCCGTAACTCTAAACGAGCCAGAAGTTATGGCCGTCCGAATAATCGATATCTACAGGGTGCAACATCCACGGTGCAAGGTGCAACATCCGTCCGAAATGGAGAAACAGTGCCGTACGACCTTTAGAAATGCGTGCATGGGTTTGAAACGGAACAGTACCATGGTGCACCAGTCTCCAGCGATGGTGAATCGAAGACCAGCCATAGTAATCCCATTTTATCATAGAAATCCACGTGTCGAAAAAACGAAGGGTAAAAAACTTACGAGACCCGATTGAGATTCGGGTTGTCCTTTTGGGCGTTAATCTATCCGTTGACGGCTGAAAGACGTCAAAGCCGTAGAACTCATCTAGGCCTTCGTCTTGACAGGTTTGGCTCCCGTAACTCTTAATGTGCCAGAAGTTATGGCCGTCCGAATAATCGATATCTACAGGGTGCAACATCCACGGTGCAAGGTGCAACATCCGTCCGAAATGGAGAAACAGTGCTGTACGACCTATAGAAATGCATGCATTGGGTTTGAAACGGAACAGTACCATAGTGCACCACTCTCCAGCGATGGTAAATCGAAGACCAGCCACCGTAATCCCGTTTTACCATGAAAATCCACGTGTCGAAAAAACGAAGGGTAAAAAACTTACGAGACCCGATTGAGATTCGGGTTGTCCATTTTGGGCATTAATCTATTCGTTGACGGCTGAAAGCTGTCAAAGCCGTAGAACTCATCGAGGCCTTCGTTTTGATAGGTTATGGCTCCCGTAACTCTAAACGAGCAAGAAGTTATGGCCGCCCGAATAATTGATATCTACAGGGTGCAACATCCACGGTGCAAGGTGCAACATCCGTACGAAATGGCGAAACAGTGCCGTACGACTTTTAGAAATGCGTGCATGGATTTGAAACGGAACAGTACTATGTTGCACCACTCTTCAGCGATGGGAAGTCGAAGACGGGCCACGGTAATCCCGTTTTAACGTAAAAATCCACGTGTCGAAAAAATGAAGGGTAAAAAACTTACGAGACCCGATTGAGATTCGGGTTGTCCTTTTTGGGCATTAATCTATCCGTTGACGGCTCAAAGCTGTCAAAGCCGTAGAACTCATCGAGGCCTTCGTTTCGACAGGTTATGGCTCCCGTAACTCTAAACGAGGCAGAAGTTATGGCCGTCCGAATAATCGATATCTACAGGGTGCAACATCCACGGTGCAAGGCGCAACATCCGTCCGAAATGGCGAAACAGTGCCGTATGACTTTTAAAAATGCGTGCATGGATTTGAAACGGAACGGTACCATGGTGCACCACTCTCCAGCGATGGAAAGTCGAAGACGGGCCACAGTAATCCCGTTTTACTGTAAAAATCCATGTGTCGAAAAAACGAAGGGTAAAAAACTTACGAGACCCGATTAAGATTCGGGTTGCCCTTTTTGGGCATTAATCTATCTGTTGACGGCTGAAAGTTATCAGAGCCGTAGAACTCATCGAGGCCTTCGTTTTGATAGGTTATGACTCCAGTAACTCTAAACGAGCCAGAAGTTATGGCCGTCCGAATAATCGATATCTACAGGGTGCAACATCCACGGTGCAAGGTGCAACATCCGTCCAAAATGGCGAAACAGTGCCGTATGACTTTTAGAAATGCGTGCATGGATTTGAAACGGAACAGTACCATGGTGCACCACTCTTCAGCGATGGGAAGTCGAAGACGGGCCACGGTAATCCCGTTTTACCGTAAAAATCCACCTATCGAAAAAACGAAGGGTAAAAAACTTACGAGACCCGATTGAGATTCGGGTTGTCCTTTTTGGGAATTTATCTATCCGTTGACGGATGAAAGCTGTCAAAGCCGTAGAACTCATGGAGGCCTTCGTTTTGACAGGTTATGGCTCCCGTAACTCTAAACGAGCCAGAAGTTATGGCCGTCCGAATAATCGATATCTACAGGGTGCAACATCCATGGTGCAAGGTGCAACATCCGTCCGAAATGGAGAAACAGTGTCGTACGACCTTTAGAAATGCGTGCATGGGTTTGAAACGGAACAATACCATGGTGCACCAGTCTCCAGCGATGGCAAATCGAAGACCAGCCACAGTAATCCCGTTTTATCATAAAAATCCACGTGTCGAAAAAACGAAGGGTAAAAAACTTACGAGACCCGATTGAGATTCGGGTTGTCCTTTTTGGGCATTAATCTATCTGTTGATGGCTGTAAGCTATCAAAGCCGTAGAAATCATCGAGGCCTTCGTTTTGACAGGTTATGGCTCCCGTAACTCTAAACCAGCCAGAAGTTATGGCCGTCCGAATAATCGATATCTACAGGGTGCAACATCCACGGTGCAAGGTGCAACATCCGTCCGAAATGGCGAAACAGTGCCGTACGACTTTTAGAAATGTGTCCATGGATTTGACATGGAACAGTACCATGGTGCACCACTCTTCAGCGATGGGAAGTCGAAGACGGGCCACGGTAATCCCATTTTAACGTAAAAATCCACGTGTCGAAAAAACGAAGGGTAAAAAACTTACGAGACCCGATTGAGATTTGGGTTGTCCTTTTTGGGCATTAATCTATCCGTTCACGGCTGAAAGCTGTCAAAGCCGTAGAACTCATCGAGGCCTTCGTTTTGACAGGTTATGGCTCCCGTAACTTTAAACGAGCTAGAAGTTATGGCCGTCCGAATAATCGATATCTACAGGGTGCAACATCCACGGTGCAAGGTGCAACATCCGTCCGAAATTGCGAAACAGTGTCGTATGACTTTTAGAAATGCGTGCGTGGATTTGAAACGGAACAGTACCATGGTGCACCACTCTCCAGTGATGGGAAGTCGAAGACGGGCCACGGTAATCCCGTTTTACCGTAAAAATCCACGTGTCGAAAAAACGAAGTGTAAAAAACTTACGAGACCCGATTGAGATTCGGGTTGTCCTTTTTGGGCATTAATCTGTCCGTTGATGGCTGAAAGCCATCAAAGCCGTAGAACTCATCGAGGCCATCGTTTTGACAGGTTATGGCTTTTGTAACTCTAAACGAGCCAGAAGTTATGGCCGTCCGAATAATCGATATCTACAGGGTGCAACATCCACGGTGCAAGGTGCAACATCCGTCCGAAATGGAGAAAAGGTGCCGTACGACCTTTAGAAATGCGTGCATGGATTTGAAACGGGACAATTCCATGGTGCACCACTCTCCAGCGATGAAAAATCGAAGACCAGCCGCCGTAATCCCGTTTTACCGTAAAAATCCACGGGTCGAAAAAACGAAGGGTAAAAAACTTACGAGACCTGATTGAGATTCGGGTTGTCCTTTTTGGGCATTAATCTATCCGTTGACGGCTCAAAGCTGTCAAAGCCGTAGAACTCATCGAGGCCTTCGTTTTGACCGGTTATGGCTCCAGTAACTCTAAACGAGCCAGAAGTTATGGCCGTCCGAATAATCGATATCTACAGGGTGCAACATCAACGGTGCAAGGTGCAACATCCGTCCGAAATGGCGAAACAGTGCCGTACGACTTTTAGAAATGCGTGCATGGATTTGAAACGGAACAGTACCATGGTGCACCACTCTTCAGCGATGGGAAGTCGAAGATGGGCCACGGTAATCCCGTTTTACCGTAAAAATCCACCTGTCGAAAAAACGAAGGGTAAAAAACTTACGAGACCCGATTGAGATTCGGGTTGTCCTTTTTGGGCATTAATCTATCCGTTGGCGGCTGAAAGCTGTCAAAGCCGTAGAACTCATCGAGGCCTTCGTTTTGATAGGTTTTGGCTCCCGTAACTCTAAACGAGCCAGAAGTTATGCCCGTCCGAATAATCGATATCTACAGGGTGCAAAATCCACGGTGCAAGGTGCAACATCCGTCCGAAATGGAGAAACAGTGCCGTACGACCTTTAGAAATGCGTGCATGGGTTTGAAACGGAACAGCACCGTTGTGCACCACTCTCCAGCGATGGTAAATCGAAGACCAGCCACCGTAATCCCATTTTACCATAAAAATCCACGTGTCGAAAAAACGAAGGGTAAAAAAACTTACGAGACCCGATTGAGATTCGGGTTGTCCATTTTGGGCATTAATCTATCCGTTGATGGCTGAAAGCTGTCAAAGCCATAGAACTCATCGAGGCCTTCGTTTTGATAGGTTATGGCTCCCGTAACTCTAAACGAGTAAGAAGTTATGGCCGCCCGAATAATTGATATCTACAGGGTGCAACATCCACGGTGCAAGGTGCAACATCCGTCCGAAATGGCGAAACAGTGCCGTACGACTTTTAGAAATGCGTGCATGGATTTGAAATGGAATAGTACCATGGTGCACCACTCTTCAGCGATGGGAAGTCGAAGACGGGCCAAGGTAATCCCGTTTTAACGTAAAAATCCACGTGTCGAAAAAACGAAGGGTAAAAAACTTACGAGACCCGATTGAGATTCGGGTTGTCCTTTTTGGGCATTAATCTATCCGTTGACGGCTCAAAGCTGTCAAAGCCGTAGAACTCATCGAGGCCTTCGTTTTGACTTCTTATGGCTCCCGTAACTCTAAACGAGCCAAAAGTTATGGCCGGCCGAATAATCGATATCTACAGGGTGCAACATCCACGGTGCAAGGCGCTACATCCGTCCGAAATGGCGAAACATTGCCGTATGACTTTTAGAAATGCATGCATCGATTTGAAACGGAACGGTACCATGGTGCACCACTCTCCAGTGATGGGAAGTCGAAGACGGGCCACGATAATCCCGTTTTACTGTAAAAATCCACGTGTCGAAAAAACGAAGGGTAAAAAACTTACGAGACCCGATTAAGATTCGGGTTGTCCTTTTTGGGCATTAATCTATCTGTTGACGGCTGAAAGCTGTCAGAGCCGTAGAACTCATCGAGGCCTTCATTTTGACAGGTTATGGCTCCATTAACTCTAAACGAGCCAGAAGTTATGGCCATTCGAATAATCGATATCTACAGGGTGCAACATCCACGGTGCAAGGTGCAACATCCGTTCGAAATGGCGAAACAGTGCCGTACGACTTTTAGTAATGCGTGCATGGATTTGAAACGGAACAGTACCATGGTTCACCACTCTTCAGCGATGGGAAGTCGAAGACGGGCCGCGGTAATCCCGTTTTACCGTAAAAATCCACCTGTCGAAAAAACGAAGGGTAAAAAACTTACGAGACCCGATAGAGATTCGGGTTGTCCTTTTTGGGCATTAATCTTTCCGTTGGCGGCTGAAAGCTATCAAAGCCGTAGAACTCATCAAGGCCTTCGTTTTGACAGGTTTTGGCTCCCGTAACTCTAAACGAGCCAGAAGTTATGGCCGTCCGAATAATCGATATCTACAGGGTGCAACATCCATGGTGCAAGGTGCAACATCCGTCGGAAGTGGAGAAACAGTGCCGTACGACCTTTAGAAATGCGTGCATGGGTTTGAAACGGAACAGTACCTTGGTGCACCAGTCTCCAGCGATGGTAAATCGAAGACCATCCACAGTAATCCCGTTTTATCATAAAAATCCACGTGTCGAAAAAACGAAGGGTATAAAACTTACGAGACCCGATTGAGATTCGGGTTGTCCTTTTTGGGCATTAATCTATCCGCTGACGGCTGAAAGCTGTCAAAGCCGTAGAAATCATCGAGGCCTTCGTTTTGACAGGTTATGGCTCCCGTAACTCAAAACCAGCCTGAAGTTATGGCCGTCCGAATAATCGATATCTACAGGGTGCAACATCCACGGTGCAAGGTGCAACATCCGTCCGAAATGGCGAAACAGTGCCGTACGACTTTTAGAAATGCGTGCATGGATTTGAAACAGAACAGTACCATTGTGCTCCACTCTTCAGCGATGGGAAGTCGAAGACGGGCCACGGTAATCCCATTTTAACGTAAAAATCCACGTGTCGAAAAAACGAAGGGTAAAAAACTTACGAGACCCGATTGAGAATTGGGTTGTCCTTTTTGGGCATTAATCTATCCGTTGACGGCTAAAAGCAGTCAAAGCCGTAGAACTCATCGAGGGCTTCGTTTTGACAGGTTATGGCTCCCGTAACTCTAAACGAGCTAGAAGTTACGGCCGTCCGAATAATCGATATCTACAGGGTGCAACATCCACGGTGCAACGTGCAAAATCCGTCCGAAATTGCGAAATAATGCCGTACGACCTTTAGAAATGCGTCCATGGATTTGAAACGGAACAGTACTATGGTGCACCACTCTCCAGCGATGGAAAGTCAAAGACGGGCCACGGTAATCCCGTTTTACCGTAAAAATCCACATGTCGAAAAAACGAAGGGTAAAAAACTTACGAGACCCGATTGAGATTTTGGTTGTCCTTTTTGGGCATTAATCTATCCGTTGACGGCTGAAAGCCATCAAAGCCGTAGAACTCATCGAGGCCATCGTTTTGACAGGTTGTGGCTTTTGTAACTCTAAATGAGCCAGAAGTTATGGCCGTCCGAATAATCGATATCTACATGGTGCAACATCCACGGTGCAAGGTGCAACATCCGTCCGTAACAGCGAAACGGTGCCGTACGACCTTTAGAAATGCATGCATGGATTTGAAATGAGACAGTACCATTGTGCACCACTCTCCAGCGATGGTAAATCAAAGACCAGCCACCGTAATCCCGTTTTACCGTAAAAATCCACAGGTCGAAAAAACGAAGGGTAAAAAACTTACGAGACCCGATTGAGATTCGGGTTGTCCTTTTTGGGCATTAATCAATCCGTTGACGGCTGAAAGCTGTCAAAGCCGTAGAACTCATCGAGGCCTTCGTTTTGACAGGTTATGGCTCCCGTAACTCTAGACGAGCCAGAAGTTATGGCCGTCCGAATAATCGACATCTACAGGGTGCAACATCCACGGTGCAAGGTGCAACATACGTCCGAAATGGCGAAACAGTGCCGTACGAATTTTAGAAATGCGTGCATGGATTTGAAACTGAACAGTACCATGGTGCACCACTCTCCAACGATGGAAAGTCGAAGACGGGCCACGGTAATCCCGTTTTATCGTAAAAAACCACGTGTCGAAAAAATGAAGGGTAAAAAACTTACGAGACCCGATTGAGATTCGGGTTGTCCTTTTTGGGCATTAATCTATCCGTTGACGGCTCAAAGCTATCAAAGCCATAGAACTCATCGAGTCCTTTGTTTTGACAGGTTATGACTCCCGTAACTCCAAACGAGCCAGATGTTATGGCCGTCCGAATAATCGATATCTACAGGGTGCAACATCCACGGTGCAAGGCGCAACATCCGTCCGAAATGGCGAAATAGTGCCGTATGACTTTTAGAAATGCATGCATGGATTTGAAACGAAACAGTACCATGGTGAACCGCTCCCCAGCGATAGGAAGTCGAAGATGGGCCACGCTAATCCCGTTTTACTGTAAAAATCCACGTGTCGAAAAAACAAAGGGTAAAAAACTTACGAGACCCGATTGAGATTCGGGTTGTCCTTTTTGGGCATTAATCTATCCGTTGACGGCTCAAAGCTGTCAAAGCCGTAGAACTCATCGAGGCCTTCGTTTTGATAGGTTACGGCTCCAGTAACTCTAAACGAGCCAGAAGTTACGGCCGTCCGAATAATCGATATCTACAGGGTGCAACATCAACGGTGCAAGGTGCAACATCCGTCCGAAACGGCAAAACAGTGCCGTACGACTTTTAGAAATGCGTGCATGGATTTGAAACTGAACAGTACCATGGTGCACCACTCTTCAGCGATGGGAAGTCGAAGACGGGCCATGGTAATCCCGTTTTACCGTAAAAATCCACCTGTCGAAAAAACGAAGGGTAAAGAACTAACGAGACCCGATTGAGATTCGGGTTGTCCGTTTTAGGCATTAATCTATCCGTTGACGGCTGAAAGCCGTCAAAGCCGTAGAACTCATCGAGGCCTTCGTCTTGACAGGTTTTGGCTCCCGTAACTCTAAACGAGCCAGAAGTTATGGCCGTCCGAATAATCAATATCTACAGGGTCTAACATCCACGGTGCAAGGTGCAACATCCGTCCGAAATGGAGAAATAGTGCCGTACGACCATTAGAAATGCGTGCATGGGTTTGAAAGGAACAGTACCATGGTGCACCACTCTCCAGCGATGGTAAATCGAAGACCAGCCACCGTAATCCCGTTTTACCATAAAAATCCACGCGTCGAAAAAACGAAGGGTAAAAAACTTACGAGACCCGATTGAGATTCGGGTTGTCCTTTTTGGGCATTAATCTATCCGTTGACGGCTGAAAGCTGTCAAAGCCGTAGAACTCATCGAGGCCTTCGTTTTGATAGGTTATGGCTCCCGTAACTCTAAACGAGCAAGAAGTTATGCCGTCCGAATAATTGATATGTACAGGGTGCAACATCCACGGTGCAAGGTGCAACATCCGTCCGAAATGGCGAAACAGTGCCGTACGACTTTTAGAAATGCATGCATGGATTTGAAACGGAACAGTACCATGGTGCACCACTCTTCAGCGATGGGAAGTCAAAGACGGGCCACGGTAATCCCGTTTTAACGTAAAAATCCACGTGTCGAAAAAACGAAGGGTAAAAAACTTACGAGACCCGATTGAGATTCGGGTTGTCCTTTTTGGGCATTAATCTATCCGTTGACGGCTCAAAGCTGTCAAAGCCGTAGAACTCATCGAGGCTGTCGTTTTGACAGGTTATATCTCCCGTAACTCTAAACGAGCCAGAAGTTATGGCCGTCCGAATAATCGATATCTACAGGGTGCAACATCCACGGTGCAAGGCGCAACATCCATCCGAAATGGCGAAACAGTGAAGTATGACTTTTAGAAATGCGTGCATGAATTTGAAACGGAACGGTACCATGGTGCACCACTCTCCAGCGATGGGAAGTCGAAGACGGGCCACGGTAATCCCGTTTTACTGTAAAAATCCACGTGTCGAAAAAACGAAGGGTAAAAAACTTACGAGACCCGATTAAGATTCAGGTTGTCCTTTTTGGGAATTAATCTATCCGTTGACGGATGAAAGCTGTCAAAGCCGTAGAACTCATTGAGGCCTTCGTTTTGACAGGTTATGGCTCCAGTAACTCTAAACGAGCCAGAAGTTATGGCCGTCCGAATAATCGATATCTATAGGGTGCAACATCCATGGTGCAAGGTGCAACATCCGTCCGAAATGGCGAAACAGTGTCGTAAGACTTTTAGAAATGCGTGCATGGATTTGAAACGGAACAGTACCATGGTGCACCACTCTTCAGCGATGGGAAGTTGAAGACGGGCCACGGTAATCCCGTTTTACCGTAAAAATCCACCTGTCGAAAAAACGAAGGGTAAAAAACATACCAGACCCGATTGAGATTCGGGTTGTCCTTTTTGGGCATTAATCTATCCGTTGACGGCTGAAAGCTGTCAAAGCCGTAGAACTCATTGAGGCCTTCATTTTGACAGGTTTTGGCTCCCGTAACTCTAAACGAGCCAGTAGTAATGGCCGTCCGAATAATCGATATCTACAGGGTGCAACATCCACGGTGCAAGGTGCAACATCCGTCCGAAATGGAGAAACAGTGCCGTACGACCTTTAGAAATGCGTGCATGGGTTTGAAACGGAACAGTACCATGGTGCACCAGTCTCCAGTGATGGTAAATCGAAGACCAGCCACCGTAATCCCGTTTTATCATAAAAATCCACGTGTCGAAAAAACGAAGGGTAAAAAACTTACGAGACCCGATTGAGATTCGGGTTGTCCTTTTTGGACATCAATCTATCCGTTCACAGCTCAAAGCTGTCAAAGCCGTAGAACTCATCGAGGCCTTCGTTTTGACCGGTTATGGCACCAGTAACTCTAAACGAGCCAGAAGTTATGGCCGTCCGAATAATCGATATCTACAGGGTGCAACATCAACGGTGCAAGGTGCAACATCCGTCCGAAATGGCGAAACAGTGTCGTACGACTTTTAGAAATGCGTGCATGGATTTGAAACGGAACAGTACCATGGTGCACCACTCTTCAGCGATGGGAAGTCGAAGACGGGCCACGGTAATCCCGTTTTACCGTAAAAATCCACCTGTCGAAAAAACGAAGGGTAAAAAACTTACGAGACCCGATTGAGATTCGGGTTGTCCTTTTTGGGCATTAATCTATCCGTTGGCGGTTGAAAGCTGTAAAAGCCGTAGAACTCATCGAGGCCTTCGTTTTGACAGGTTTTGGCTCCCGTAACTCTAAACGAGCCAGAAGTTATGCCCGTCCGAATAATCAATATCTACAGGGTGCAAAATCCACGGTGCAAGGTGCAACATCCGTCTGAAATGGAGAAACAGTGCCGTACGACCTTTAGAAATGCGTGCATGGGTTTGAAACGGAACAGCACCATTGTGCACCACTCTCCAGCGATTGTAAATCGAAGACCAGCCACCGTAATCCCATTTTACCATAAAAATCCACGTGTCGAAAAAACGAAGGGTAAAAAAACTTACGAGACCCGATTGAGATTCGGGTTGTCCATTTTGGGCATTAATCTATCCGTTGATGGCTGAAAGCTGTCAACGCTGTAGAACTCATCGAGGCCTTCGTTTTGATAGGTTATGGCTCCCGTAACTCTAAACGAGCAAGAAGTTATGGCCGCCCGAATAATTGATATCTACAGGGTGCAACATCCACGGTGCAAGGTGCAACATCCGTCCGAAATGGCAAAACAGTGCCGTACGACTTTTAGAAATGCGTGCATGGATTTGAAACGGAACAATACCATGGTGCACCACTCTTCAGCGATGGAAAGTCGAAGACGGGCCACGGTAATCCCGTTTTAACATAAAAATCCACGTGTCGAAAAAACGAAGGGTAAAAAACTTACGAGACCCGATTGAGATTCGGGTTGTCCTTTTTGGGCATTAATCTATCCGTTGACGGCTCAAAGTTGTCAAAGCCGTAGAACTCATCGAGGCCTTCGTTTTGACTTCTTATGGCTCCCGTAACTCTAAACGAGCCAAAAGTTATGGCCGGCCGAATAATCGATATCTACAGGGTGCAACATCCACGTGCAAGGTGCTACATCCGTCCGAAATGGCGAAACATTGCCGTATGACTTTTAGAAATGCGTGCATCGATATGAAACGGAACGGTACCATGGTGCACCACTCTCCAGTGATGGGAAGTCGAAGACGGGCCACGGTATTCCCGTTTTACTGTAAAAATCCACGTGTCGAAAAAACGAAGGGTAAAAAACTTACGAGACCCGATTAAGATTCGGGTTGTCCTTTTTGGGCATTAATCTATCTGTTGACGGCTGAAAACTGTCAGAGCCGTAGAACTCATCGAGGCCTTCGTTTTGACAGGTTATGGCTCCATTAACTCTAAACGAGCCAGAAGTTATGGCCATCCGAATAATCGATATCTACAGGGTGCAACATCCACGGTGCAAGGTGCAACATCCGTTCGAAATGGCGAAACAGTGCCGTACGACTTTTAGTAATGCGTGCATGGATTTGAAACGGAACAGTACCATGTTGCACCACTCTTCAGCGATGGGAAGTCGAAGACGGGCCGCGGTATTCCCGTTTTACCGTAAAAATCCACCTGTCGAAAAAACGAAGGGTAAAAAACTTACGAGACCCGATAGAGATTCGGGTTGTCCTTTTTGGGCATTAATCTATCCGTTGGCGGCTGAAAGCTGTCAAAGCCGTAGAACTCATCAAGGCCTTCGTTTTGACAGGTTTTGGCTCCCGTAACTCTAAACGAGCCAGAAGTTATGGCCGTCCGAATAATCGATATCTACAGGGTGCAACATCCATGGTGCAAGGTGCAACATCCGTCGGAAATGGAGAAACAGTGCCGTACGACCTTTAGAAATGCGTGCATGGGTTTGAAACAGAACAGTACCTTGGTGCACCAGTCTCCAGCGATGGTAAATCGAAGACCATCCACAGTAATCCCGTTTTATCATAAAAATCCACGTGTCGAAAAAACGAAGGGTAAAAAACTTACGAGACCCAATTGAGATTCGGGTTGTCCTTTTTGGGCATTAATCTATCCGCTGACGGCTGAAAGCTGTCAAAGCCGTAGAAATCATCGAGGCCTTCGTTTTGACAGGTTATGGCTCCCGTAACTCTAAACCAGCCAGATGTTATGGCCTTCCGAATAATCGATATCTACAGGGTGCAGCATCCACGGTGCAAGGTGCAACATCCGTCCGAAATGGCGAAACAGTGCCGTACGACTTTTAGAAATGCGTACATGGATTTGAAACAGAACAGTACCATTGTGCTCCACTCTTCAGCGATGGGAAGTCGAAGACGGGCCACGGTAATCCCATTTTAACGTAAAAATCCACGTGTCGAAAAAACGAAGGGTAAAAAACTTACGAGACCCGATTGAGATTTGGGTTGTCCTTTTTGGGCATTAATTTATCCGTTGACGGCTGAAAGCAGTCAAAGCCGTAGAACTCATCGAGGGCTTCATTTTGACAGGTTATGGCTCCCGTAACTCTAAACGAGCTAGAAGTTACGGCCGTCCGAATAATCGATATCTACAGGGTGCAACATCCACGGTGCAAGGTGCAAAATCCGTCCGAAATTGCGAAATAGTGCCGTACGACCTTTAGAAATGCGTCCATGGATTTGAAACGGAACAGTACCATGGTGCACCACTCTCCAGCGATGGGAAGTCGAAGACGGGCCACGGTAATCACGTTTTACCGTAAAAATCCACGTGTCGAAAAAACGAAGGGTAAAAAACTTACGAGACCCGATTGAGATTCGGGTTGTCCTTTTTGGGCATTAATCTATCCGTTGACGGCTGAAAGCCATCAAAGCCGTAGAACTCATCGAGGCCATCATTTTGACAGGCTGTGGCTTTTGTAACTCTAAATGAGCCAGAAGTTATGGCCGTCCGAATAATCGATATCTACAGGGTGCAACATCCACGGTGCAAGGTGCAACATCCGTCCGTAATGGCGAAACGGTGCCGTACGACCTTTAGAAATGCATGCATGGATTTGAAATGAGACAGTACCATTGTGCACCACTCTCCAGCGATGGTAAATCGAAGACCAGCCACCGTAATCCCGTTTTACTGTAAAAATCCACAGGTCGAAAAAACGAAGGGTAAAAAACTTACGAGACCCGATTGAGATTCGGGTCGTCCTTTTTGGGCATTAATCAATCCGTTGACGGCTAAAAGCTTTCAAAGCCGTAGAACTCATCGAGGCCTTCGTTTTGACTGGTTATGGCTCCCGTAACTCTAGACGAGCCAGAAGTTATGGCCGTCCGAATAATCGACATCTACAGGGTGCAACATCCACGGTGCAAGGTGCAACATACGTCCGAAATGGCGAAACAGTGCCGTACGACTTTTAGAAATGCGTGCATGGATTTGAAACAGAACAGTACCATGGTGCACCACTCTGCAACGATGGAAAGTCGAAGACGGGACACGGTAATCCCGTTTTACCGTAAAAAACCACGTGTCGAAAAAATGAAGGGTAAAAAATTTACGAGACCCGATTGAGATTCGGGTTGTCCTTTTTGGGCATTAATCTATCCATTGACGGCTCAAAGCTATCAAAGCCATAGAACTCATCGAGTCCTTCGTTTTGACAGGTTATGACTCCCGTAACTCTAAACGAGCCAGATGTTATGGCCGTCCGAATAATCGATATCTACAGGGTGCAACATCCACGGTGCAAGGCGCAACATCCGTCCGAAATGGCGAAACAGTGCCGTATGACTTTTAGAAATGCATGCATGGATTTGAAACGGAACAGTACCATGGTGAACCGCTCCCCAGCGATAGGAAGTCGAAGACGGGCCACGCTAATCTCGTTTTACCGTAAAAATCCACGTGTCGAAAAAACAAAGGGTAAAAAACTTACGAGACCCGATTGAGATTCGGGTTGTACTTTTTGGGCATTAATCTATCCGTTGACGGCTCAAAGCTGTCAAAGCCGTAGAACTCATCGAGGCCTTCGTTTTGATAGGTTATGGCTCCAGTAACTCTAAACGAGCCAGAAGTTACGGCCGTCCGAATAATCGATATCTACAGGGTGCAACATCAACGGTGCAAGGTGCAACATCCGTCCGAAATGGCAAAACAGTGCTGTACGACTTTTAGAAATGCGTGCATGGATTTGAAACTGAACAGTACCATGGTGCACCACTCTTCAGCGATGGGAAGTCGAAGACGGGCCACGGTAATCCCATTTTGCCGTAAAAATCCACCTGTCGAAAAAACGAAGGGTAAAGAACTAACGAGACCCGATTGAGATTCGGGTTGTCCTTTTTAGGCATTAATCTATCCGTTGACGGCTGAAAGCCGTCAAAGCCGTAGAACTCATCGAGGCCTTCGTCTTGACAGGTTTTGCCTCCCGTAACTCTAAACGAGCCAGAAGTTATGGCCGTCCGAATAATCGATATCTACAGGGTCTAACATCCACGGTGCAAGGTGCAACATCCGTCCGAAATGGAGAAATAGTGCCGTACGACCTTTAGAAATGCGTGCATGGGTTTGAAAGGAACAGTACCATGGTGCACCACTCTCCAGCGATGGTAAATCGAAGACCAGCCACCGTAATCCCGTTTTACCATAAAAATCCACGTGTCGAAAAAAGGAAGGGTAAAAAACTTACGAGACCCGATTGAGATTCGGGTTGTCCTTTTTGGGCATTAATCTATCCGTTGACGGCTGAAAGCTGTCAAAGCCGTAGAACTCATTGAGGCCTTCGTTTTGATAGGTTATGGCTCTCGTAACTCTAAACGAGCCAGAAGTTATGGCCGTCCGAATAATCGATATCTACAGGGTGCAACATCCACGGTGCAAGGTGCAACATCCGTCCGAAATGGCGAAACAGTGCCGTACGACTTTTAGAAATGCATGCATGGATTTGAAACGGAACAGTACCATGGTGCACCACTCTCCAGCGATGGGAAGTCGAAGATGGGCCACGGTAATCCCGTTTTAACGTAAAAATTCACGTGTCAAAAAAACGAAGGGTAAAAAACTTACGAGACCCGATTGAGATTCGGGTTGTCCTTTTTGGGCATTAATCATCCGTTGACGGCTCAAAGCTGTCAAAGCCGTAGAACTCATCGAGGCTGTCGTTTTGACAGGTTATGTCTCCCGTAACTCTAAACGAGCCAGAAGTTATGGCCGTCCGAATAATCGATATCTACAGGGTGCAACATCCACGGTGCAAGGCGCAACATCCATCCGAAATGGCGAAACAGTGAAGTATGACTTTTAGAAATGCGTGCATGAATTTGAAACGGAACGGTACCATGGTGCACCACTCTCCAGCGATGGGAAGTCGAAGACGGGCCACGGTAATCCCGTTTTACTGTAAAAATCCACGTGTCGAAAAAACGAAGTGTAAAAAACTTACGAGACCCGATTAAGATTCAGGTTGTCCTTTTTGGGAATTAATCTATCCGTTGACGGCTGAAAGCTGTCAAAGCCGTAGAACTCATTGAGGCCTTCGTTTTGACAGGTTATGGCTCCAGTAACTCTAAACGAGCCAGAATTTATGGCCGTCCGAATAATCGATATCTATAGGGTGCAACATCCATGGTGCAAGGTGCAACATCCGTCCGAAATGGCGAAACAGTGCCGTAAGACTTTTAGAAATGCGTGCATGGATTTGAAACGGAACAGTACCATGGTGCACCACTCTTCAGCGATGGGAAGTCGAAGACGGGCCACGGTAATCCCGTTTTACCGTAAAAATCCACCTGTCGAAAAAACGAAGGGTAAAAAACACACGAGACCCGATTGAGATTCGGTTTGTCCTTTTTGGGCATTAATCTATCCGTTGACGGCTGAAAGCTGTCAAAGCCGTAGAACTCATTGAGGCCTTCATTTTGACAGGTTTTGTCTCCCGTAACTCTAAACGACCCATAAGTTATGGCCGTCCGAATAATCGATATCTACAAGGTCTAACATCCACGGTGCAAGGTGCAACATCCGTCCGAAATGGAGAAACAGTGCCGTACGACCTTTAGAAATGCGTGCATGGGTTTGAAACGGAACAGTACCATGGTGCACCAGTCTCCAGTGATGGTAAATCGAAGACCAGCCACCGTAATCCCGTTTTATCATAAAAATCCACGTGTCGAAAAAACGAAGGGTAAAAAACTTACGAGACCCGATTGAGATTCGGGTTGTCCTTTTTGGGCATTAATCTATCCGTTGACGGCTGAAAGCTGTCAAAGCCATAGAACTCATTGAGGCCTTCGTTTTGATAGGTTATGGCTCTCGTAACTCTAAACGAGCCAGAAGTTATGGCCGTCCGAATAATCGATATCTACAGGGTGCAACATCCACGGTGCAAGGTGCAACATCCGTCCGAAATGGCGAAAGAGTGCCGTATGACTTTTAGAAATGCATGCATGGATTTGAAACGGAACAGTACCATGGTGTACCACTCTCCAGCGATGGGAAGTCGAAGACGGGCCACGGTAATCCCGTTTTAACGTAAAAATCCACGTGTCGAAAAACGATGGGTAAAAAACATACGAGACCCGATTGAGATTCGGGTTATCCTTTTTGGGCATTAATCTATCCGTTGACGGCTGAAAGCTGTCAAAGCCGTAGAACTCATTGAGGCCTTCATTTTGACAGGTTTTGGCTCCCGTAACTCTAAACGAGCCAGTAGTTATGGCCGTCCGAATAATCGATATCTACAGGGTGCAACATTCACGGTGCAAGGTGCAACATCCGTCCGAAATGGAGAAACAGTGCCGTACGACCTTTAGAAATGCATGCATGCGTTTGAAACGGAACAGTACCATGGTGCACCAGTCTCCAGCGATGGTAAATCGAAGACCAGCCACCGTAATCCCGTTTTATCATAAAAATCCACGTGTCGAAAAAACAAAGGGTAAAAAACTTACGAGACCCGATTGAGATTCGGGTTGTCCTTTTTGGGCATTAATCTATCCGTTGATGGCTGAAAGCTGACAAAGCCGTAGAACTCATTGAGGCCCTTCGTTTTGATAGGTTATGGCTCTCGTAACTCTAAACGAGCCAGAAGTTATGGCCGTCCGAATAATCGATATCTACAGGGTGCAACATCCACGGTGCAAGGTGCAACATCCGTCCGAAATAGCGAAACAGTGCCGTATGACTTTTAGAAATGCGTGCATGGATTTGAAATGGAACAGTACCATGGTGCACCACTCTCCAGCGATGGGAAGTCGAAGACGGGCCACGGTAATCCCGTTTTACCGTAAAAATCCACGTGTCGAAAAAACGAAGGGTAAAAAACTTACGAGACCCGATTGAGATTCGGGTTGTCCTTTTTGGGCATTAATCTATCCGTTGACGGCTGAAAGCCATCAAAGCCGTAGAACTCATCGAGGCCATCGTTTTGACAGGTTATGGCTTTTGTAACTCTAAACGAGCCAGAAGTTATGGCCGTCCGAATAATCGATATCTACAGGGTGCAACATCCACGGTGCAAGGTGCAACATCCGTCCGAAATGGCGAAACGGTGCCGTACGACCTTTAGAAATGCGTGCATGGATTTGAAACGGGACAGTACCATGGTGCACCACTCTCCAGCAATGGTATATCGAAGACCAGCCACCGTAATCCCGTTTTACCGTAAAAATCCACGGGTCGAAAAAACGTAGGGTAAAAAACTTACGAGACGCGATTGAGATTCGGGTTGTCCTTTTTGGGCATTAATCTATCTGTTGACGGCTGAAAGCTTTCAAAGCCATAGAACTCATCGAGGCCTTCGTTTTGACAGGTTATGGCTCCCGTAACTCTAAACGAGCCAGAAGTTATGGCCATCCGAATAATCGACATCTACAGGGTGCAACATCCACGGTGCAAGGTGCAACATACGTCCGAAATGGCGAAACAGTGCCGTACGACTTTTAGAAATGCGTGCATGGATTTGAAACGGAACAGTACAATGGTGCACCACTCTCCAACGATGGAAAGTCGAAGACGGGCCACGGTAATCCCGTTTTACCGTAAAAACCACGTGTCGAAAAAACGAAGGGTAAAAAACTTACGAGACCCGATTGAGATTCGGGTTGTCCTTTTTGGGCATTAATCTATCCGTTGACGGCTCAAAGCTGTCAAAGCCATAGAACTCATCGAGGCCTTCGCTTTGACAGGTTATGGCTCCCGTAACTCTAAACGAGCCAGATGTTATGGCCGTCCGAATAATGGATATCTACAGGGTGCAACATCCACGGTGCAAGGCGCAACATCCGTCCGAAATGGAGAAACAGTGCCGTATGACTTTTAGAAATGCGTGCATGGATTTGAAACGGAACAGTACCATGGTGCACCACTCCCCAGCGATGGGAAGTCGAAGACGGGCCACGGTAATCCCGTTTTACTGTAAAAATCCACGTGTCGAAAAAACGAAGGGTAAAAAACTTACGAGACCCGATTGAGATTCGGGTTGTCCTTTTTGGGCATTAATCTATCCGTTCACGGCTCAAAGCTGCCAAAGCCGTAGAACTCATCGAGGCCTTCGTTTTGACAGGTTATGGCTCCAGTAACTCTAAACGAGCCAAAAGTTATGGCCGTCCGAATAATCGATATCTACAGGGTGCAACATCAACCGTGTAAGGTGCAACATCCGTCCGAAATGGCGAAACAGTGCCGTACGACTTTTAGAAATGCGTGCATGGATTTGAAACGGAACAGTACCATGGTGCACCACTCTTCAGCGATGGGAAGTCGAAGACGGGCCACGGTGATCCCGTTTTACCGTAAAAATCCTCCTGTCGAAAAAACTAAGGGTAAAAACTAACGAGACCCGATTGAGATTCGGGTTGTCCTTTTAAGGCATTAATCTATCCGTTGACGGCTGAAAGCCGTCAAAGCCGTAGAACTCATCGAGGCCTTCATCTTGACAGGTTTTGTCTCCCGTAACTCTAAACGACCCATAAGTTATGGCCGTCCGAATAATCGATATCAACAAGGTCTAACATCCACGGTGCAAGGTGCAACATCCGTCCGAAATGGAGAAACAGTGCCGTACGACCTTTAGAAATGCGTGCATGGGTTTGAAACGGAACACTACCATGGTGCACCACTCTCCAGCAATGGTAAATCGAAGACCAGCCACCGTAATCCCGTTTTACCATAAAAATCCAGGTGTTGAAAAAACGAAGGGTAAAAAACTTACGAGACCCGATTGAGATTCGGGTTGTCCTTTTTGGGCATTAATCTATCCGTTGATGGCTGAAAGCTGTCAAACGCGTATAACTCATCGAGGCCTTCGTTTTGATAGGTTATGGCTCCCGTAACTCTAAACGAGCAAGAAGTTATGGCCGTCCGAATAATTGATATCTACAGGGTGCAACATCCACGGTGCAAGGTGCAACATCCGTCCGAAATGGCGAAACAGTGCCGTACGACTTTTAGAAATGCGTGCATGGATTTGAAACGGAACAGTACCATGGTGCACCACTCTTCAGCGATGGGAAGTCGAAGACGGGCCACGGTAATCCCGTTTTACCGTAAAAATCCACGTGTCGAAAAAACGAAGGGTAAAAAACTTACGAGACCCGATTGAGATTTGGGTTGTCCTTTTTGGGCATTAATCTATCCGTTGACGGCTAAAAGCTGTCAAAGCCGTAGAACTCATCGAGGCCTTCGTTTTGACAGGTTATGGTTCCCGTAACTCTAAACGAGCCAGAAGTTATGGCCGTCCGAATAATCGATATCTACAGGGTGCAACATCCACGGTGCAAGGCGCAACATCCATCCGAAATGGCGAAACAGTGCCGTATGACTTTTAGAAATACGTGCATGAATTTGAAACGGAACGGTACCATGGTCCACCACTCTCCAGCGATGGGAAGTCGAAGACGGGCCACGGTAATCCCGTTTTACTGTAAAAATCCACGTGTCGAAAAAACGAAGGGTAAAAAACTTACGAGACCCGATTAAGATTCGGGTTGTCCTTTTTGGGCATTAATCTATCCGTTGACGGTTGAAAGCTGTCAAAGCTGTAGAACTCATTGAGGCCTTCTTTTTGACAGGTTATGGTTCCAGTAACTCTAAACGAGCCAGAAGTTATGGCCGTCCGAATAATCGATATCTACAGGGTGCAACATCCATGGTGCAAGGTGCAACATCCGTTCGAAATGGCGAAACAGTGCCGTAAGACTTTTAGAAATGCGTGCATGGATTTGAAACGGAACAGTACCATGGTGCACCACTCTTCAGCGATGGGAAGTCGAAGACGGGCCACGGTAATCCCGTTTTACCGTAAAAATCCACCTGTCGAAAAAACGAAGGTTAAAAAACATACGAGACCCGATTGAGATTCGGGTTGTCCTTTTTGGGCATTAATCTATCCGTTGACGGCTGAAAGCTGTCAAAGCCGTAAAACTCATTGAGGCCTTCGTTTTGACAGGTTTTGGCTCTCGTAAATCTAAACGAGCCAGAAGTTATGGCCGTCCGAATAATCGATATCTACAGGGTGCAACATCCACGGTGCAAGGTGCAACATCCGTCCGAAATGGAGAAACTGTGCCGTACGACCTTTAGAAATGCGTGCATGGGTTTGAAACGGAACAGTACCATGGTGCACCAGTCTCCAGCGATGGTAAATCGAAGACCAGCCACCGTAATCCCGTTTTATCATAAAAATCCACGTGTCGAAAAAATGAAGGGTAAAAAACTTACGAGACCCGATTGAGATTCGGGTTGTCCTTTTTGGGCATTAATCTATCCGTTGACGGCTGAAAGCTATCAAAGCCGTAGAAATCATTGAGGCCTTCGTTTTGATAGGCTATTGCTCTCGTAACTCTAAACGAGCCAGAAGTTATGGTCGTCCGAATAATCGATATCTACACGGTGCAACATCCACGGTGCAAGGTGCAACATCCGTCCGAAATGGCGAAACAGTGCCGTACGACTTTTAGAAATGTGTGCATGGATTTGAAACGGAACAGTACCATGGTGCACCACTCTTCAGCGATGGGAAGTCGAAGACGGGCCACGGTAATCCCATTTTAACGTAAAAATCCACGTGTCGAAAAAACGAAGGGTAAAAAACTTACGAGACCCGATTGAGATTTGGGTTGTCGTTTTTGGGCATTAATCTATCTGTTGACGGCTGAAAGCAGTCAAAGCCGTAGAACTCATCGAGGCCTTCATTTTGACAGGTTATGGCTCCCGTAACTCTAAACGAGCTAGAAGTTATGGCCGTCCGAATAATCGATATCTATAGGGTGCAACATCAACGGTGCAAGGTGCAACATTTGTCCGAAATTGCGAAATAGTGTCGTACGACCTTTAGAAATGCGTGAATGGATTTGAAACGGAACAGTAGCATGGTGCACCTCTCTCCAGCGATGGGAAGTCGGAGACGGGCCACGGTAATCCCGTTTTACCGTAAAAATCCACGTGTCGAAAAAACGAAGGGTAAAAAACTTACGAGACCCGATTGAGATTCGGGTTGTCCTTTTTGGGGATTAATCTATCCGTTGACGGCTGAAAGCTGTCAAAGCCGTAGAACTCATCGAGGCCTTCGTTTTGACAAGTTATGGCTTTTGTAACTCTAAACAAGCCAGAAGTTATGGCCGTCCGAATAATCGATATCTACAGGGTGCAACATCCACGGTGCAAGGTGCAACATGCGTCCGAAATGGCGAAATTGTGCCGTACGAGCTTTAGAAATGTGTGCATGGATTTGAAACGGAACAGCCCATGGTGCACCATTCTCCAGCGATGGTAAATCGAAGACCAGCCACCGTAATCCCGTTTTACCGTAAAAATCCACGTGTCGAAAAAACGAAGGGTAAAAAACTTACGAGACCCGATTGAGATTCGGGTTGTCCTTTTTGGGCATTAATCTATCCGTTGATGGCTGAAAGCTGTCAAAGCCGTAGATCTCATCGAGGCCTTCGTTTTGACAGGTTATGGCTCCCGTAACTCTAAACGAGCCAGAAGTTATGGCCGTCCGAATAATCGACATCTACAAGATGCAACAACCACGGTGCAAGGTGCAACATCCGTCCGAAATGGAGAAACAGTGCCGTATGACTTTTAGAAATGCGTGTATGGATTTGAAACGGAACAGTACCATGGTGCACCACTCTCCACCGATGGGAAGTCGAAGACGGGCCACGGTAATCCCGTTTTACCGTAAAAAACCACCTGTCGAAAAAACGAAGGTTAAAAAACTTACGAGACCCGATTGAGATTCGGGTTGTCCTTTTTGGGAATTAATCTATCCGTTGACGGCTCAACGCTGTCAAAGACGTAGAAATCATCGAGGCCTTCGTTTTGACAGGTTATGGCTCCCGCAAATCTAAACGAGCCAGAAGTTATGGCCGTCCAAATAATCGATATCTACAGGGTGCAACATCCACGGTGCAAGGCGCAACATCCGTCCGAAATGGCGAAATAGTGCCGTATGACTTTTAGAAATGCGTGCATGGATTTGAAACGGAACAGTACCATGGTGTACCACTCTCCAGCGATGGGAAGTCGAAGACGGGCCACGGTAATCCCGTTTTACTGTAAAAATCCACGTGTCGAAAAAACAAAGGGTAAAAAACTTACGAGACCCGATTGAGATTCGGGTTGTCCTTTTTGGGCATTAATCTATCCGTTGACGGCTCAAAGCTGTCAAAGCCGTAGATCTCATCGAGGCCTTCGTTTTGACAGGTTATGGCTCCAGTAACTCTGAACGAGCCAGAAGTTATGGCCGTCCGAATAATCGATATCTACAGGGTGCAACATCAACGGTGCAAGGTGCAACATCCGTCCGAAATGGCGAAACAGTACCGTACGACTTTTAGAAATGCGTGCATGGATTTGAAACGGAACAGTACCATGGTGCACCACTCTTCAGCGATGGGAAGTCGAAGATGGGCCACAGTAATCCCGTTTTACCGTAAAAATCCATCTGTCGAAAAAACGAAGGGTAAAAAACTTACGAGACCCGATTGAGATTCGGGTTGTCCTTTTTGGGCATTAATCTATCCGTTGACGGCTGAAAGCCGTCAAATCCGTAGAACTCATCGAGGCCTTCTTCTTGACAGGTTTTGGCTCCCGTAACTCTAAACGAGCCATAAGTTATGGCCGTCCGAATAATCGATATCTACAGGGTGCAACATCCACGGTGCAAGGTGCAACATCCGTCCGAAATGGAGAAACAGTGCCGTACGACCTATAGAAATGCGTGCATGGGTTTGGAACGGAACAGTACCATGGTGCACCACTCTCCAGCGATGGTAAATCGAAGACCAGCCACCGTAATCCCGTTTTACCATAAAAATCCACGTGTCGAAAAAACGAAGGGTAAAAAACTTACGAGTCCCGATTGAGATTCGGGTTGTCCTTTTTGGGCATTAATCTATCCGTTGACGGCTGAAAGCTGTCAAAGCCGTAGAAATCATTGAGGCCTTCGTTTTGATAGGCTATTGCTCTCGTAACTCTAAACGAGCCAGAAGTTATGGTCGTCCGAATAATCGATATCTACACGGTGCAACATCCACGGTGCAAGGTGCAACATCCGTCCGAAATGGCGAAACAGTGCCGTACGACTTTTAGAAATGTGTGCATGGATTTGAAACGGAACAGTACCATGGTGCACCACTCTTCAGCGATGGGAAGTCGAAGACGGGCCACGGTAATCCCATTTTAACGTAAAAATCCACGTGTCGAAAAAACGAAGGGTAAAAAACTTACGAGACCCGATTGAGATTTGGGTTGTCGTTTTTGGGCATTAATCTATCTGTTGACGGCTGAAAGCAGTCAAAGCCGTAGAACTCATCGAGGCCTTCATTTTGACAGGTTATGGCTCCCGTAACTCTAAACGAGCTAGAAGTTATGGCCGTCCGAATAATCGATATCTATAGGGTGCAACATCAACGGTGCAAGGTGCAACATTTGTCCGAAATTGCGAAATAGTGTCGTACGACCTTTAGAAATGCGTGAATGGATTTGAAACGGAACAGTAGCATGGTGCACCTCTCTCCAGCGATGGGAAGTCGGAGACGGGCCACGGTAATCCCGTTTTACCGTAAAAATCCACGTGTCGAAAAAACGAAGGGTAAAAAACTTACGAGACCCGATTGAGATTCGGGTTGTCCTTTTTGGGGATTAATCTATCCGTTGACGGCTGAAAGCTGTCAAAGCCGTAGAACTCATCGAGGCCTTCGTTTTGACAAGTTATGGCTTTTGTAACTCTAAACAAGCCAGAAGTTATGGCCGTCCGAATAATCGATATCTACAGGGTGCAACATCCACGGTGCAAGGTGCAACATGCGTCCGAAATGGCGAAATTGTGCCGTACGAGCTTTAGAAATGTGTGCATGGATTTGAAACGGAACAGCCCATGGTGCACCATTCTCCAGCGATGGTAAATCGAAGACCAGCCACCGTAATCCCGTTTTACCGTAAAAATCCACGTGTCGAAAAAACGAAGGGTAAAAAACTTACGAGACCCGATTGAGATTCGGGTTGTCCTTTTTGGGCATTAATCTATCCGTTGATGGCTGAAAGCTGTCAAAGCCGTAGATCTCATCGAGGCCTTCGTTTTGACAGGTTATGGCTCCCGTAACTCTAAACGAGCCAGAAGTTATGGCCGTCCGAATAATCGACATCTACAAGATGCAACAACCACGGTGCAAGGTGCAACATCCGTCCGAAATGGAGAAACAGTGCCGTATGACTTTTAGAAATGCGTGTATGGATTTGAAACGGAACAGTACCATGGTGCACCACTCTCCACCGATGGGAAGTCGAAGACGGGCCACGGTAATCCCGTTTTACCGTAAAAAACCACCTGTCGAAAAAACGAAGGTTAAAAAACTTACGAGACCCGATTGAGATTCGGGTTGTCCTTTTTGGGAATTAATCTATCCGTTGACGGCTCAACGCTGTCAAAGACGTAGAAATCATCGAGGCCTTCGTTTTGACAGGTTATGGCTCCCGCAAATCTAAACGAGCCAGAAGTTATGGCCGTCCAAATAATCGATATCTACAGGGTGCAACATCCACGGTGCAAGGCGCAACATCCGCCCGAAATGGCGAAATAGTGCCGTATGACTTTTAGAAATGCGTGCATGGATTTGAAACGGAACAGTACCATGGTGTACCACTCTCCAGCGATGGGAAGTCGAAGACGGGCCACGGTAATCCCGTTTTACTGTAAAAATCCACGTGTCGAAAAAACAAAGGGTAAAAAACTTACGAGACCCGATTGAGATTCGGGTTGTCCTTTTTGGGCATTAATCTATCCGTTGACGGCTCAAAGCTGTCAAAGCCGTAGATCTCATCGAGGCCTTCGTTTTGACAGGTTATGGCTCCAGTAACTCTGAACGAGCCAGAAGTTATGGCCGTCCGAATAATCGATATCTACAGGGTGCAACATCAACGGTGCAAGGTGCAACATCCGTCCGAAATGGCGAAACAGTACCGTACGACTTTTAGAAATGCGTGCATGGATTTGAAACGGAACAGTACCATGGTGCACCACTCTTCAGCGATGGGAAGTCGAAGATGGGCCACAGTAATCCCGTTTTACCGTAAAAATCCATCTGTCGAAAAAACGAAGGGTAAAAAACTTACGAGACCCGATTGAGATTCGGGTTGTCCTTTTTGGGCATTAATCTATCCGTTGACGGCTGAAAGCCGTCAAATCCGTAGAACTCATCGAGGCCTTCTTCTTGAAAGGTTTTGGCTCCCGTAACTCTAAACGAGCCATAAGTTATGGCCGTCCGAATAATCGATATCTACAGGGTGCAACATCCACGGTGCAAGGTGCAACATCCGTCCGAAATGGAGAAACAGTGCCGTACGACCTATAGAAATGCGTGCATGGGTTTGGAACGGAACAGTACCATGGTGCACCACTCTCCAGCGATGGTAAATCGAAGACCAGCCACCGTAATCCCGTTTTACCATAAAAATCCACGTGTCGAAAAAACGAAGGGTAAAAAACTTACGAGTCCCGATTGAGATTCGGGTTGTCCTTTTTGGGCATTAATCTATCCGTTGACGGCTGAAGGCTGTCAAAGCCGTAGAACTCATCGAGGCCTTCGTTTTGATAGGTTATGGCTCCCGTAACTTTAAACGAGCAAGAAGTTATGGCCGTCCGAATAATTGATATCTACAGGGTGCAATATCCACGGTGCAGGGTGCAATATCCACGGTGCAAGGTGCAACATCCGTCCGAAATGGCGAAACAGTGCCGTACGACTTTTAGAAATGCGTGCATGGATTTGAAATGGAACAGTACCATGGTGCACCACTCTTCAGCGATGGGAAGTCGAAGACGGGCCAGGGTAATCCCGTTTTACCGTAAAAATCCACCTGTCGAAAAAACGAAGGGTAAAAAACTTACGAGACCCGATTGAGATTCGGGTTGTCCTTTTTGAGCATTAATCTATCCGTTGACGGCTGAAAGCGGTCAAAGCCGTAGAACTCATCGAGGCCTTCATTTTGACAGGTTTTGGCTCCCGTAACTCTAAACGAGCCAGAAGTTATGGCCGTCCGAATAATCGATATCTACAGGGTGCAACATCCACGGTGCAAGGTGCAACATCCGTCCGAAATGGAGAAATAGTGCCGTACGACCTTTAGAAATGCGTGCATGGGTTTGAAACGGAACAGTACCATGGTGCACCACTCTCCAGCGATGGTAAATCGAAGACCAGCCACCGTAATTCCGTTTTACCATAAAAATCCACGTGTCGAAAAAACGAAGGGTAAAAAACTTACGAGGCCTAATTGAGATTCGGGTTGTCCTTTTTGGGCATTAATCTATCCGTTGACGGTTGAAAGCCGTCAAAGCCGTAGAGCTCATCAAGGCCTTTGTTTTGACAGGTTATGGCTCCCGTAACTCTAAACGAGCCAGAAGTTATGGCCGTCCGAATAATCGACATCTACAGGGTGCAACATCCACGGTGCAAGGTGCAACATCCGTCCAAAATGGCGATGTTTGCGCCAAAATTGGTCACAAACACCCAATATCACGAAAGCACCCGTTTACGTATTCAACTTGATAATAATCAACATAGAACTCAGCAACAATCAATATAGAATTCAGCTCTATGTAACAAATCACAGTAATTCACAAACAACAATCACAAACGCAGGATTTATAGTGGTTCTGCGTTCGCGCCTACGTCCACTTTGAAGGTTTTCACTTTATTGCTTTGCTTGATTAAATCGATTACAACGGATTACAGTTGATAATAGCTTTGAAATCTGAACACAATAGTGATTCTGATGAATAGATTTGAATCCGGCAGAGTCTTGGCGTTCAATGGCAGAAGTTCTCGGAAGATCCCCTTTTCTGAAGGCTTCAGGGTGCTATTTATAGGCGTTGGAGGCCCAGATCTTGTTGAAACTTCGGGAGACCTCTTCTGGCACGTGAGCGGGCCCGCGCGACCGACCCCACCAAGTTTCGTCTCGATCTGACATCGATTCGAAGTCATTTCGAACCCATCAAGAAATGGTCCGATCGAGCTGAAACTTGGCAGGAACAATCTTTATCTTGTATGGAAGCTACTGTGAAAATTTGGTTGTATTTGGATCAGTGGTTTAGGAGATATAATCGGTTCGAAATGAGGATTCTCGGTTGGCTGTGGTCTTCGAATCGATCAATTTGAATCGAGCACTTCGAATCGATCTCAGGGCGTGCAAGTGGGTTGACGTGGCGCGCCTTCTTCGAGTCGATCCATATTTTTCTCCGAATGGACCGCTTCGACTCCGTGAACTATGGCGACTTTGTATCGATGGAATGACACGTCATTCAAACCAGCTGACTCGGTGGATTCGAACAAAGGAGTATCCCTGGCTTCGAACGCGACCGATTCGAATCAGGGAGTCCCTATGGGTTCGAACTCGATCGATTCGAACAGGGTCGGTTCGAAGTGACATGGACTCAGAGCTAGAGGGTTTTCTATGGACTCGGACATACTGGTGAGGATGGATTCGAAGAAAGGGCTTGCATGGATTCTAAGCAAGGATACGAAGGGGCTTTAGTTGGATGGATGCGAAGCTGGGTGACGTCATGGATTCGATGGACCGGCGGGTACGAAGGAAGGCTTTGGGATGGTTTCGAACCAGATGGGTTCGAACTAGACGGGTTCGAAGCAAAGACAGTGGATGGGTTCGAAGGTGATGGTTTCGAATCAGACAATGACTACCTCTCTCAAATTGAATCCATCATATCTTGAGCATACGAACTCGGATTGACATGAAATTTGAAATGACGACTCCTTCGACCTTTCTTGTCATGTCCTATCAATATTGGCCCGTTCCGGACTCGGACAAAATTCATCGATATCCATAGCAAAGTGAAGTATAACCAATCTCTGAGACGAACTGTCTTTTGTTTTTGATCAATCTTTTGGTATCACGGCTTTGCCAAAAAGCGGGATAACATTTTGCCCCCCCAAAACATGCCTTGCGGTAGGAAGGTGTGTTTTGTAATGCTTCGAGTTGGACGTTCGTATCCGATCATCAACCTGCAAAGAACTTGATAGTTTCATATGGCCTCAAATGACGATCGTTCGGGATCAAGCTATTTGGGATAAAGCGCGGCCGTTCGTGGTCAAGCGCTCAACTTCAAATGACGATCGTTCGTGATCGAGTCATTCGAGGTGAAGTGTGACCGTGCGCGGTCGAGCGTATAAATCCATGCGTCGATCGTTCGGGATCGTATGCTGTTTGAGGTGAATCGGGACCAATCGCGGTCCGTGCCGTTCGTGGCATAGGATGGAATAGGACCGTTCGCGGTCGATGCCGTTCGTGGCAAATGATGATCGTTCGCGACCAAGTGCCGTTCAAGGCGAATGGTGACCGTTCGAGGTCGGATTTTATAATTAGTGAATCATGACCGTTCGCGGTCGGTGCTATTCAAGGCAGAAAGTGATCGTTCGTGATCGTGTGCCGTTCGAGGCGAATTTGTGACCGTTCGCGGTAGGGTGTTGGACCTCAAGTGACGACCGTTCGCGATCAAGCCATTTGAGGTGAGGTGAGTTGTGACTGTTCGAAGTCGAGTGCCGTTCGAGGCGAATTGTGTGCCCGGGAGGGCTTGGTATTATCGATGCCAGGGTCACGTTCGGGTGAGTTCCTGGATCGTTTGTCAGGGCAGTTCATCGCCGTCTCAGAGCAAGCCTAAGGACCGTTCGCGACCCCGTACATGAGCAAGTAGCTTAGCCATTTCAGAATTATCAGAATCAAATGTCTAATAAACGAATGAGTTTCAAAAACAATGTCCAAACAAACAGAGTCTAAATGTTCAAATTAAAATGATATGAAAGCAAAGCATGGATGTCGAAGCGTAAGTTCCTACTACGAAACGGTCAATGATCATTCAGAGCATGCCTGGAGATCGTTCGCGATCTCGCACATGTGTAAATGATTTAACTGTGTTAGTGGAAGCTTACAACTTGTTCATTGTTATTTCACTCAATTGATAACCAAACGGTGCCTTGATTCAGGGTCGCCTCTAGCTGATGTGGACGGTGGCCGTTCTGGTTCCGCCACAGGAGCTCGCCTCCTTACATATTGAAGGAGCATACCGTTCCTGATATGCCCTTCCACCTCGTCCTTCAGGTGCCTACAATCGTTAGTGTTATGACCATTTAATTCATGGAATACACAAAACTTATCTGATTTCCTTTCGTCAGAGGTAGGATCCCTTCGCATCGGCCTACGATACGGAATCTGTTCTTTGGTATCCTGATAAATTCGTTCCAGGCTCTCGTTCAGCTCAGTGTAGGTGGTGAATCGCGGCTCCCTCCGTTGCCGCTTTGATCTGTCTCCGTTATTCTCAATCCTTCTTTTACCTTTATCCTTGTCCGAGTCCCTTCTAGGGGGCTTTTCGTCTTTGAGTGCATAAACTTCTATCCCATCTCCTTCTTCTCTTTCCGCATTTGCATCCTCCAATCGTAAAAACTTTTACGCCTCATGATAGAATTCTCCCAGATCTACGGGTGGATCCTTAGTTAATGAATTTTTGTACTCCGTTCCGTCTGCTATTCCGGACACAGCCGCCATCATAACCATGGATGGATCCGATCTATCCACCGAAGCTGCCGCCGCATTGAACCGTATCAGGAAACTTCTCAATGTTTCTCCAGCCTTCTGTTTTAAAGTCGCCAACGTCATCACATTCTTGGGTCTTGTAATATGAACCCTGAATTGCCTCATAAATCTCTCAGTTAAATCATTCCATGTTCCAATGGATCCACTATCTAATTGCCTGAACCATAACGCCGCAATATCCGTTAAATACAATGGGAAGCACCGGGCCATAACCTCCTCTGATGCCCCCAGCACCTCCATATGTCTCATATATTTCGTCAGATGGACCGTGGGGTCCGTTCTCCCGTCATACATATCTAACGATGGTAATTTGAAATCCGGTGGGTTTCTAGCTCGTCTGATTGCCGGAGTGAAAGGACTCCTATTAACATCCTTTAGATCTTTGTTCACCAAACCGCCTCTCATTGCTCGCTTAACCATCTCTGCCAACTTGTCGGTGTCTCCAAGATGTAACCTTCGTTCGTTACCTTCATCCTGCCCCCCGAGTTCGTGAGGGAACTCTGGAATCTTCCCCCTTGACTGAGCGTTCACTCCTCTACTACTCCTAGGTTGCGCAGATCCTTCTCTCTCTCTTTCCAAGATTGGGTCAACATTTTCCATATGCGTGCCCCCTAGCTCGGGTGCTATGCCGGATGGTCCTGCTCCGTTCTGGACTCCATTGGCTTCTCTATTCTGTGCTCCAAGCTGTCCTATCTGTTGAAATAAACTCTGGATCAACTCCTCTTGCTTCTTCATCATCGTCTCCATCTCGTCCCTAGTGATGTAGATCGATGGTTGATTCGCTCTTGAGGAAGCCTCCTGACTCCCTTGTTGTTCACTTCTCTCCGGTCTTGGCCTTCTACTCGATTGTCTCGTCATAATTTCTCAAATCTAAACTTTCAAACTTTCTCTGAATCAATTATCAACCGGTAGAACTCCTGAGTTCAGTTCTCAGTGAAAGCACCAAAATGTTTGCGCCAAAATTGGTCACAAACACCCAATATCACGAAAGCACCCATTTACGTATTCAACTTGATAATAATCAACACAGAACTCAGCAACAATCAATATAGAATTCATCTCTAAGTAACAAATCACAGTAATTCACAAACAACAATCATTACGCAGGATTTATAGTGGTTCGGCGTTCGCGCCTACGTCCACTTTGAAGGTTTTCTCTTTATTGCTTTGCTTGATTAAATCGATTACAACGGATTACAGTTGATAATAGCTTTGAAATCTGAACACAACAGTGATTCTGATGAATAGATTTGAATCCGGCAGAGTCTTGGCGTTCAATGGCAGAAGTTCTCGGAAGATCCCCTTTTCTGAAGGCTTCAGGGTGCTATTTATAGGCGTTGGAGGCCCAGATCTTGCTGAAACATCGGGAGACCTCTTCTGGCACGTGAGTAGGCCCGCGCGACCGACCCCACCAAGTTTCGTCTCGATCTGACATCGATTCGAAGTCATTTCGAACCCATCAAGAAATGGTCCAATCGAGCTGAAACTTGGCAGGAACAATCTTTATCTTGTATGGAAGCTACTGTGAAAATTTGGTTGTATTTGGATCAGTGGTTTAGGAGATATAATCGGTTCGAAATGAGGATTCTCGGTTGGCTGTGGTCTTCGAATCGATCAATTCGAATCGAGCACTTCGAATCGATCTCAGGGCGTGCAAGTGGGTTGACGTGGCGCGCCTTCTTCGAGTCGATCCATATTTTTCTCCGAATGGACTGCTTCGACTCCATGAACTATGGAGACTTCGTATCGATGGAATGACACGTCATTCAAACCAGCTGACTCGGTGGATTCGAACAAAGGAGTATCCCTGGCTTCGAACGCGACCGATTCGAATCAGGGAGTCCCTATGGGTTCGAACTCGATCGATTCGAACAGGGTCGGTTCGAAGTGACATGGACTCAGAGCTAGAGGGTTTTCTATGGACTCGGACATACTGGTGAGGATGGATTCGAAGTAAGGGCTTGCATGGATTCGAAGCAAGGATACGAAGGGGCTTTAGTTGGATGGATGCGAAGCTGGGTGACCTCAAGGATTCGAAGGACCGGCGGGTACGAAGGAAGCCTTTGGGATGGTTTCGAACCAGATGGGTTCGAACTAGACGGGTTCGAAGCAAAGACAGTGGATGGGTTCGAAGGTGATGGTTTCGAATTAGACAATGACTACCTCTCTCAAATTGAATCCATCATATCTTGAGCATACGAACTCGGATTGACTTGAAATTTGAAATGACGACTCCTTTGACCTTTCTTGTCATGTCCTATCAATATTGGCCCGTTCCGGACTCGGACAAAATTCATCGATATCCATAGCAAAGTGAAGTATAACCAATCTCTGAGACGAACTGTCTTTTGTTTTCGATCAATCTTTTGGTATCACGGCTTTGCCAAAAAGCGAGATAACAGGCGAAACAGTGCCGTACGACTTTTAGAAATGCATGCATGGATTTGAAACGGAACAGTACCATGGTGCACCACTCTCCAACGATGGGAAGTCGAAGACGGGCCACGGTAATCCCGTTTTACCGTAAAAACCCACGTGTCGAAAAAACGAAGGGTAAAAAACTTTCGAGACCCGATTGAGATTCGGGTTGTCCTTTTTGGGCATTAATCTATCCGTTGACGGCTGAAAGCGGTCAAAGCCGTAGAACTCATCGAGGCCTTCGTTTTGACAGGTTATGGCTCCCGTAACTCTAAACGAGCCAGATGTTATGGCCGTCCGAATAATCGATATCTACAGGGTGCAACATCCACGGTGCAGGGAAAAACATCCGTCCGAAATGGCGAAACAGTGCCGTATGACTTTTAAAAATGCGTGCATGGATTTGAAACGGAACAGTACCATGGTGCACCACTCCCCAGCGATGGGAAGTCGAAGATGGGCCACGGTAATCCCGTTTTACTGTAAAAATCCATGTGTCGAAAAAACGAAGGGTAAAAAACTTACGAGACCCGATTGAGATTCAGGTTGTCCTTTTTGGGCACTAATCTATCCGTTGACGGCTCAAAGTTGTCAAAGCCCTAGAACTCATCGAGGCCTTCGTTTTGACAGGTTATGGCTCCAGTTACTCTAAATGAACCAGAAGTTATGGCCGTCCGAATAATCGATATCTACAGGGTGCAACATCAACGGTGCAAGGTGCAACATCCGTCCGAAATGGCGAAACAGTGCCGTACGACTTTTAGAAATGCGTGCATGGATTTGAAATGGAACAGTACCATGGTGCACCACTCTTCAGCGATGGGAAGTCGAAGACGGGCCACGGTAATCCCGTTTTACCGTAAAAATCCACCTGTCGAAAAAAAGAAGGGTAAAAAACTTACGAGACCCGATTGAGATTCGGGTTGTCCTTTTTGGGCATTAATCTATCCGTTGAAGGCTGAAAGCCGTCAAATCCGTAGAACTCATCGAGGCCTTCACCTTGACAGGTTTTGGCTCCCGTATCTCTAAACGAGCCAAAAGTTATGGCCGTCCGAATAATCGATATCTACAGGTTGCAACATCCACGGTGCAAGGTGCAACATCCGTCCGAAATGGAGAAACAGTGCCGTACGACCTTTAGAAATGCGTGCATGGGTTTGAAACGGAACAGTATCATGGTGCACCACTCTCCAGCGATGGTAAATCGAAGACCAGCCGCCGTAATCCCGTTTTACCATAAAAATCCACGTGTCCAAAAAACGAAGAGTAAAAATCTTACGAGACCCGATTGAGATTCGGGTTGTCCTATTTGGGCACTAAGCTATCCGTTGACGGCTGAAAGCTGTCATAGCCGTAGAACTCATCGAGGCCTTCGTTTTGATAGGTTATGGCTCCCGTAACTCTAAACGAGCAAGAAGTTATGGCCGTCCGAATAATTGATATCTACACGGTGCAACATCCACGGTGCAAGGTGCAACATCCGTCCGAAATGGCGAAACAGAGCCGTACGACTTTTAGAAATGCGTGCATGGATTTGAAACGGAACAGTACCATGGTGCACCACTCTTCAGCGATGGGAAGTCGAAGACGGGCCACGGTAATCCCGTTTTAACGTAAAAATCCACGTGTCGAAAAAACGAAGGGTAAAAAACTTACGAGACCCGATTGAGATTCGGGTTGTCCTTTTTGGGCATTAATCTATCCGTTGACGGCTCAAAGCTGTCAAAGCCGTAGAACTCATTATGGCCTTCGTTTTTACAGGTTATGGCTCCCGTAACTCTAAACGAGCCAGAAGTTATGGCCGTCCGAATAATCGATATCTACAGGGTGCAACATCCACGGTGCAAGGCGCAACATCCGTCCGAAATGGAGAAACAGTGCCGTATGACTTTTAGAAATGCATGCATGGATTTGAAACGGAACGGTACCATGGTGCACCACTCTCCAGCGATGGAAAGTCGAAGACGGGCCACGGTAATCCCGTTTTACTGTAAAAATCCACGTGTCGAAAAAACAAAGGGTAAAAAACTTACGAGACCCGATTGAGATTCGGGTTGTCCTTTTTGGGCATTAATCTATCCATTGACGGCTGAAAGCTGTCAAAGCCGTAGAACTCATTGAGGCCTTCTTTTTGACAGGTTATGGCTCCAGTAACTCTAAACGAGCCAGAAGTTGTGGCCGTCCGAATAATCGATATCTATAGGGTGCAACATCCATGGTGCAAGGTGCAACATCCGTCCGAAATGGCGAAACAGTGCCGTACGAATTTTAGAAATGCGTGCATGGATTTGAAACGGAACAGTACCATGTTGCACCACTCTTCAGCGATCGGAAGTCGAAGACGGGCCACGGCAATCCCGTTTTACCGTAAAAATCCACCTGTCGAAAAAACAAAGGGTAAAAAACTTACGAGACCCGATTGAGATTCGGGTTGTCCTTTTTGGGCATTAATCTATCCGTTGACGGCTGAAAGCTGTCAAACCCATAGAACTCATTGAGCCCTTCGTTTGGACAGGTTTTGGCTCCCGTAACTCTAAACGAGCCAGAAGTTATGGCCGTCCGAATAATCGATATCTACAGGGTGCAACATCCACGGTGCAAGGTGCAACATCCGTCCGAAATGGAGAAACAGTGTCGTACGACCTTTAGAAATGCGTTCATGGGTTTGAAACGGAATAGTACCATGGTGCACCAGTCTCCAGCGATGGTAAATCGAAGACCAGCCACCGTAATCCCGTTTTATCATAAAAATCCACGTGTCGAAAAAACGAAGAGTAAAAAACTTACGAGACCCGATTGAGATTCGGGTTGTCCTTTTTTGGCATTAATCTATCCGTTGACGGCTGAAAGCTGTCAAAGCCGTAGAAATCATCGAGGCTTCGTTTTGATAGGTTATGGCTCCCGTAACTCTAAACGAGCCAGAAGTTATGGCCGTCCGAATAATCGATATCTACAGGGTGCAACATCCACGGTGCAAGGTGCAACATCCGTCCGAAATGGCGAAACAGTGCCGTACGACTTTTAGAAACGCGTGCATGGATTTGAAATGGAACAGTACCATGGTGCACCACTCTTTAGCGATGGCAAGTCCAAGACAGGCCACGGTAATCCCGTTTTAACGTAAAAATCCACGTGTCGAAAAAGCGAAGGGTAAAAAACTTACGAGACCCGATTGAGATTTGGGTTGTCCTTTTTGGGCACTAATCTATCCATTGACGGCTGAAAGTAGTCAAAGCCGTAGAACTCATCGAGGCTTTCATTTTGACAGGTTATGGCTCCCGTAACTCTAAACGAGCTAGAAGTTATGGCCGTCCGAATAATCGATATCTACAGGGTGCAACATCCACGGTGCAAGGTGTAACATCCGTCCGAAATTGCGAAATAGTGTCGTACGACATTTAGAAATGCGTGCATGGATTTGAAACGGAAAGGTACCATGGTGCACCACTCTCCAGCAATGGAAGTCGAAGACGGGCCACGGTAATCCCGTTTTACCGTAAAAATCCACGTTTCGAAAAAACGAAGGGTAAAAAACTTACGAGACCCGATTGAGATTCGGGTTGTCCTTTTTGGGCATTAATCTATCCGTTGACGGCTGAAAGCTGTCAAAGCCGTAGAACTCATCGAGGCCTTCGTTTTGATAGGTTATGGGTTTTGTAACTCTAAACGAGCCAGAAGTAATGGCCGTTCGAATAATCGATATCTACAGGGTGCAACATCCACGGTGCAAGGTTCAACATGCGTCCGAAATGGCGAAATGGTGTCGTACGACCTTTAGAAATGCGTGCATGGATTTGAAACGGAACAGTACCATGGTGCACCACTCTCTAGCGATGCTAAATCGAAGACCAGCCACCGTAATCCCGTTTTACCGTAAAAATCCACGTGTCGAAAAAACGAAGTGTAAAAAACTTACGAGACCCGATTGAGATTCGGGTTGTCCTTTTTGGGCATTAATCTATCTGTTGACGGATAAAAGCTGTCAAAGTCGTAGAACTCATCGAGGCCTTCGTTTTGACAGGTTATGGCTCCCGCAACTCTAAACGAGCCAGAAGTTATGGCCGTCCGAATAATCGACATCTACAGGGTGCAACATCCACGGTGCAAGGTGCAACATCCGTCCGAAATGGCGAAACAGTGCCGTACGACTTTTAGAAATGCGTGCATGGATTTGAAACGGAACAGTACCATGGTGCACCACTCTCCACCGATGGAAAGTCGAAGACGGGCCACGGTAATCCCGTTTTACCGTAAAAAACCACGTGTCGAAAAAACGAAGGGTAAAAAACTTACGAGACCCGATTGAGATTCGGGTTCTCCTTTTTGGGCATTAATCTATCCCTTGACGGCTCAACGCGGTCAAAGCCGTAGAACTCATCGAGGCCTTCGTTTTGACAGGTTATGGCTCCCGTAACTCTAAACGAGCCAGAAGTTATGGCCGTCCGAATAATCGATATCTACAGGGTGCAACATCCACGATGCAAGGCGCAACATCCGTCCGAAATGGCGAAACAGTGCCGTATAACTTTTAGAAATGCGTGCATGGATTTGAAACGGAACAGTACCATGGTGCACCACTCTCCAGCGATAGGAAGTCGAAGACGGGCCACGGTAATCCCGTTTTACTGTAAAAATCCACGTGTCGAAAAAACGAAAGGTAAAAAACTTACGAGACCCGGTTGAGATTCGAGTTGTCCTTTTTGGGCATTAATCTATCCGTTGACGGCTGAAAGCGGTCAAAGCCGTAGAACTCATCGAGGCCTTCGTTTTGACTGGTTATGGCTCCCGTAACTCTAAACGAGGCAGAAGTTATGGCCGTCCGAATAATCGATGTCTACAGGGTGCAACATCCACGGTGCAAGGTGCAACATCCGTTCGAAATGGCAAAACAGTACCGTACAACTTTTAGAAATGCGTGCATGGATTTGAAACGGAACAGTACCATGGTGCACCACTCTTCAGCGATGGGAAGTCGAAGACGGGCCACGGTAATCCCGTTTTACCGTAAAAATCCACCTGTCGAGAAAACAAAGGGTAAAAAACTTACGAGACCCGATTGAGATACGGGTTGTCCTTTTTGGGCATTAATCTATCCGTTGACGGCTGAAAGCTGTCAAAGCCGTAGAACTCATCGAGGCCTTCGTTTTGACAGGTTTTGGCTCCCGTAACTCTAAACGAGCCAGAAGTTATGGCCGTCCGAATAATCGATATCTACAGGGTGCAACATCCACGGTGCAAGGTGCAACATCCGTCCGAAATGGAGAAACAGTGTCGTACGACCTTTAGAAATATGTGCATGGGTTTGAAACGGAACAGTACCATGGTGCACCACTCTCCAGCGATGGTAAATCGAAGAACAGCCACCGTAATCCCGTTTTTCCATAAAAATCCACGTGTCAAAAAAACGAAGGGTAAAAAACTTACGAGACTCAATTGAGATTCGGGTTGTCCTTTTTGGGCATTAATCTATCCGTTGACGGCTGAAAGCTGTCAAAGCCGTAGAACTCATCGAGGCCTTCGTTTTGATAGGTTATGGCTCCCGTAACTTTAAATGAGCCAGAAGTTATGGCCGTCCGAATAATCGATATCTACAGGGTGCAACATCCACGGTGCAAGGTGCAACATCCGTCCGAAATGGCGAAACAGTGTCGTACGACTTTTAGAAACGCGTGCATGGATTTGAAATGGAACAGTACCATGGTGCACCACTCTTTAGCCATGGCAAGTCAAAGACAGGCCACGGTAATCCCGTTTTAACGTAAAAATCCACGTGTCGAAAAAACGAAGGGTAAAAAACTTATGAGACCCGATTGAGATTTGGGTTGTCCTTTTTGGGCATTAATCTATCCGTTGATGGCAGAAAGTAGTCAAAGCCGTAGAAATCATCGAGGCCTTCATTTTAACATGTTATGGCTCCCGCAACTCTAAACGAGCTAGAAGTTATGGCCGTCCGAATAATCGATATCTACAGGGTGCAACATCCACGGTGGAAGGTGCAACATCCGTCCGAAATGGCGGAACAGTGCCGTACGACCTTTACAAACGCGTGCATGGATTTGAAACGGAACAGTACCATGGTGCACCACTCTCCAGCGATGGGAAGTCGAAGACGGGCCACGGTAATCTCGTTTTACCGTAAAAATCCACGTGTCGAAAAAACGAAGTGTAAAAAACTTACGAGACCCGATTGAGATTAGAGTTGTCCTTTTTGGGCATTAATCTATCCGTTGACGGCTGAAAGCTGTCAAATCCGTAGAACTCATCGAGGCTTTCGTTTTGACAGGTTATGGCTTTTGTAACTCTAAACGAGCCAGAAGTTATGGCCGTCCGAATAATCGATATCTACAGGGTGCAACATCCACGGTGCAAGGTGCAACTTGCGTCCGAATTGGCGAAATGGTGCCGTACGACCTTTAGAAATGCGTGCATGGATTTGAAACGGAAGTACCATGGTGCACCACTCTCCAGCGATGGTAAATCGAAGACCAGCCACCGTAATCCCGTTTTACCGTAAAAATCCACGTGTCGAAAAAACGAAGGGTAAAAAACTTACGAGACCCGATTGAGATTCGGGTTGTCCTTTTTGGGCATTAATCTATCCGTTGACGGCACAAAGCTGTCAAAGCCGTAGAACTCATTGAGGCCTTCGTTTTGATAGGTTATGGCTCCCGTAACTCTAAACGAGCAAGAAGTTATGGCCGTCCGAATAATTGATATCTACAGGGTGCAATATCCAAGGTGCAAGGTGCAACATCCGTCCGAAATGGCGAAACAGTGTTGTACGACTTTTAGAAATGTGTGCATGGATTTGAAACGGAACAGTACCGTGGTGCGCCACTCTTCAGCGATGGGAAGTCGAAGACGGGCCACGGTAATCCCGTTTTACCGTAAAAATCCACCTGTCGAAAAAACGAAGGGTAAAAAACTTACGAGACCCGATTGAGATTCGGGTTGTCCTTTTTGAGCATTAATCTATCCGTTGACGGCTGAAAGCTGTCAAAGTCGTAGAACTCATCAAGGCCTTCGTTTTGACAGATTTTGGCTCCCGTAACTCTAAACGAGCCAGAAGTTATGGCCGTCCGAATAATCGATATCTACAGGGTGCAACATCCACGGTGCAAGGTGCAACATCCGTCCGAAATGGAGAAATAGTGTCGTACGACCTTTGGAAATGCGTGCATGGGTTTGAAACGGAATAGTACCATGGTGCACCACTCTCCAGCGATGGTAAATCGAAGACCAGCCACCGTAATCCCGTTTTACCATAAAAATCCACGTGTCGAAAAAACAAAGGGTAAAAAACTTACGAGACCTAATTGAGATTCGGGTTGTCCTTTTTGGGCATTAATCTATCCGTTGACGGCTGAAAACTGTCAAAGCCGTAGAGCTCATCAAGGCCTTTGTTTTGACAGGTTATGGCTCCCGTAACTCTAAACGAGCCAGAAGTTATGGCCGTCCGAATAATCGACATCTACAGGGTGCAACATCCACGGTGCAAGGTGCAACATCCGTCCAAAATGGCGAAACAGTGCCGTACGACTTTTAGAAATGCGTGCATGGATTCGAAACGGAACAGTACCATGGTGCACCACTCTCCAACGATGGAAAGTCGAAGACGGGCCACGGTAATCCCGTTTTACCGTAAAAAACCACATGTCGAAAAAACGAAGGGTAAAAAACTTTCGAGACCCGATTGAGATTCGGGTTGTCCTTTTTGGGCATTAATCTATCCGTTGACGGCTCAAAGCTGTCAAAGCCGTAGAAGTCATCGAGGCCTTCGTTTTGACAGGTTATGGCTCCCGTAACTCTAAACGAGCCAGATGTTATGGCCGTCCGAATAATCGATATCTACAGGGTGCAACATCCACGGTGCAGGGTGCAACATCCGTCCGAAATGGCGAAACAGTGCCGTATGACTTTTAGAAATGCGTGCATGGATTTGAAACGGAACAGTACCACGGTGCACCACTCCCCAGCGATGGGAAGTCGAAGATGGGCCACGGTAATCCCGTTTTACTGTAAAAATCCACGTGTCGAAAAAACGAAGGGTAAAAAACTTACGAGACCCGATTGAGATTCGGGTTGTCCTTTTTGGGCATTAATCTATCCGTTGACGGCTCAAAGCTGTCAAAGCCGTAGAACTCATCGAGGCCTTCGTTTTGACAGGTTATGGCTCCAGTTACTCTAAACAAGCCAGAAGTTATGGTCGTCCGAATAATCGATATTTACAGGGTGCAACATCAACGGTGCAAGGTGCAACATCCGTCCGAAAGGGCAAAACAGTGTCGTACGACTTTTAGAAATGCGTGCATGGATTTGAAACGGAACAGTACCATGGCGCACCACTCTTCAGCGATGGGAAGTCGAAGACGGGCCATGGTAACCCCGTTTTACCGTAAAAATCCACCTGTCGAAAAAACGAAGGGTAAAAAACTTACGAGACCCGATTGAGATTCACGTTGTCCTTTTTGGGCATTAATCTATCCGTTGACGGCTGAAAGCCGTCAAATCCGTAGAACTCATCGAGGCCTTCGTCTCGACAGGTTTTGGCTCCCGTAACTCTAAACGAGCCAGCAGTTATAGCCGTCCGAATAATCGATATCTACAGGGTGCAACATCCACGGTGCAAGGTGCAACATCCGTCCGAAATGGAGAAACAGTGTCGTACGACCTTTAGAAATGCGTGCATGGGTTTGAAACGAAACAGTACCATGGTGCACCACTCTCCAGCGATGGTAAATCGAAGACCAGCCACCGTAATCCCGTTTTACCATAAAAATCCACGTGTCGAAAAAACGAAGGGTAAAAAACTTACGAGACCCGATTGTGATTCGGGTTGTCCTTTTTGGGCATTAATCTATCCGTTGATGGCTGAAAGCTGTCAAAGCCATAGAACTCATCGAGGCCTTCGTTTTGATAGGTTATGGCTCCCGTAACTCTAAACGACCAAGAAGTTATGGCCGTCCGAATAATTGATATCTACAGGGTGCAACATCCACGGTGCAAGGCGCAACATCCGTCCGAAATGGCGAAACAGTGCCGTACGACTTTTAGAAATGCGTGCATGGATTTGAAACGGAACAGTACCATGGTGCACCACTCTTCCGCGATGGGAAGTCGAAGACGGGCCACGGTAATCCCGTTTTAACGTAAAAATCCACGTGTCGAAAAAACGAAGGGTAAAAAACTTACGAGACCCGATTGAGATTCGGCTTGTACTTTTTGGGCATTAATCTATCCGTTGACGGCTCAAAGCGGTCAAAGCCGTAGAACTCATTGAGGCCTTCGTTTTGACAGGTTATGGCTCCCTTAACTCTAAACGAGCCAGAAGTTATGGCCGGCCGAATAATCGATATCTATAGGGTGCAACATCCACGGTGCAAGGCGCAACATACGTGCGAAATGGCGAAACAGTGCCGTATGACTTTTAGAAATGCGTGCATGGATTTGAAACGGAACGGTACCATGGTGCACCACTCTCCAGCGATGGGAAGTCGAAGATGGGCCACGGTAATCCCGTTTTACTGTAAAAATCCACGTTTCAAAAAAAGAAGGGTAAAAAACTTACGAGACCCGATTGAGATTCGGGTTGTCCTTTTTGGGCATTACTCTCTCCATTGACGGCTGAAAGCTGTCAAAGCCGTAGAACTCATCGAGGCCTTCGTTTTGACAGGTTATGGCTCCAGTAATTCTAAACGAGCCAGAAGTTATGGCCGTCCGAATAATCGATATCTACAGGGTGCAACATCCACGGTGTAAGGTGCAACATCCGTCCGAAATGGCGAAACAGTGCCGTACGACTTTTAGAAATGCGTGCATGGATTTGAAACGGAACAGTACCATGGTGCACCACTCTTCAGTGATGGGAAGTCGAAGACGGGCCACGGTAATCCCGTTTTAACGTAAAAATCCACGTGTCGAAAAAATGAAGGGTAAAAAACTTACGAGACCCGATTGAGATTCGGGTTGTCCTATTTGGGCATTAATCTATCCGTTGACGGCTGAAAGTGGTCAATGCCGTAGAACTCATTGAGCCCTTCGTTTTGACAGGTTTTGGCTCCCGTAACTCTAAACGAGCCAGAAGTTATGGCCGTCCGAATAATCGATATCTACAGGGTGCAACATCCACGGTGCAAGGTGCAACATCCGTCCGAAATGGAGAAACAGTGTCGTACGTCCTTTAGAAATGCGTGCATGGGTTTGAAACGGAACGGTACCATGGTGCACCAGTCTCCAGCGATGGTAAATCGAAGACCAGCCACCGTAATCCCGTTTTATCATAAAAATCCACGTGTCGAAAAAACGAAGGGAAAAAAACTTAAGAGACCCGATTGAGATTCGGGTTGTCCTTTTTGGGCATTAATCTATCCGTTGATGGCTGAAAGTTGTCAAAGCCATAGAACTCATCGAGGCCTTCGTTTTGATAGGTTATGGCTCCCGTAACTCTAAACGAGCCAGAAGTTATGGCTGTCCGAATAATCGATATCTACAGGGTGCAACATCCACGGTGCAAGGTGCAACATCCGTCCAAAATGGCAAAACAGTGTCGTACGACTTTTAGAAATGCGTGCATGGATTTGAAACGGAACAGTATATGGTGCACCACTCTTCAGTGATGGGAAGTCGAAGACGGGCCACGGTAATCCCATTTTAACGTAAAAATCCACGTGTCGAAAAAACGAAAGGTAAAAAACTTACGAGACCCGATTGAGATTTGGGTTGTCCTATTTGGGCATTAATCTATCCATTGACGGCTGAAAGCAGTCAAAGCCATAGAACTCATCGAGGCCTTCATTTTGACAGGTTATGGCTCCCGTAACTCTAAACGAGCTAGAAGTTATGGCCGTCCGAATAATCGATATCTACAGGGTGCAACATCCACGGTGCAAGGTGCAACATCCGTCCGAAATTGCGAAATAGTGCCGTACGACCTTTAGAAATGCGTGCATGGATTTGAAACGGAACAGTACCTTGGTGCACCACTCTCCAGCGATGGAAAGTCGAAGACGAGCCACGGTAATCCCGTTTTACCGTAAAAATCCACGTGTCGAAAAAACGAAGGGTAAAAAACTTACGAGACCCGATTGAGATTCGGGTTGTCCTTTTTGGGCATTAATCTATCCGTTGATGGCTGAAAGCTGTCAAAGCCGTAGAACTCATCGAGGCCTTCGTTTTGACAGGTTATGGCTCCAGTAATTCTAAACGAGCCAGAAGTTATGGCCGTCCGAATAATCGATATCTACAGGGTGCAACATCCACGGTGCAAGGTGCAACATCCGTCCGAAATGGCGAAACAGTGCCGTACGACTTTTAGAAATGCGTGCATGGATTTGAAACTGAACAGTACCATGGTGCACCACTCTTCAGTGATGGGAAGTCGAAGACGGGCAACAGTAATCCCGTTTTAACGTAAAAATCCACGTGTCGAAAAAACGAAGGGTAAAAAACTTACGAGACCCGATTGAGATTCGGGTTGTCCTATTTGGGCATTAATCTATCCGTTGACGGCTGAAAGTGGTCAATGCCGTAGAACTCATTGACCCCTTCGTTTTGACAGGTTTTGGCTCCCGTAACTCTAAACGAGCCAGAAGTTATGGCCGTCCGAATAATCGATATCTACAGGGTGCAACATCCACGGTGCAAGGTGCAACATCCGTCCGAAATGGAGAAACAGTGTCGTATGTCCTTTAGAAATGCGTGCATGGGTTTGAAACGGAACGATACCATGGTGCACCAGTCTCCAGCGATGGTAAATCGAAGACCAGCCACCGTAATCCCGTTTTATCATAAAAATCCACGTGTCGAAAAAACGAAGGGTAAAAAACTTACGAGCCCCGATTGAGATTCGGGTTGTCCTTTTTGGGCATTAATCTATCCGTTGATGGCTGAAAGTTGTCAAAGCCATAGAACTCATCGAGGCCTTTGTTTTGATAGGTTATGGCTCCCGTAACTCTAAACGAGCCAGAAGTTATGGCCGTCCGAATAATCGATATCTACAGGGTGCAACATCCACGGTGCAAGGTGCAACATCCGTCCGAAATGGCAAAACAGTGCCGTACGACTTTTAGAAATGCGTGCATGGATTTGAAACGGAACAGTACCATGGTGCACCACTCTTCAGTGATGGGATGTCGAAGACGGGCCACGGTAATCCCATTTTAACGTAAAAATCCACGTGTCGAAAGAACGAAGGGTAAAAATCTTACGAGACCCGATTGAGATTTGGGTTGTCCTATTTGGGCATTAATCTATCCATTGACGGCTGAAAGCAGTCAAAGCCGTAGAACTCATCGAGGCCTTCATTTTGAAAGGTTATGGCTCCCGTAACTCTAAACGAGCTAGAAGTTATGGCCGCCCGAATAATCGATATCTACAGGGTGCAACATCCACGGTGCAAGGTGCAACATCCGTCCGAAATTGCGAAATAGTGCCGTACGACTTTTAGAAATGCGTGCATGGATTTGAAACGGAACAGTACCATGGTGCACCACTCTCTAGCGATGGAAAGTCGAAGACGGGCCACGGTAATCCCGTTTTACCGTAAAAATCCACGTGTCGAAAAAACGAAGGGTAAAAAACTTACGAGACCCGATTGAGATTCGGGTTGTCCTTTTTGGGCATTAATCTATCCGTTGACGGCTGAAAGCTGTCAAAGCCGTAGAACTCATCGAGGCCTTCGTTTTGACAAGTTATGGGTTTTGTAACTCTAAACGAGCCAGAAGTAATGGTCGTCCGAATAATCGATATCTACAGGGTGCAACATCCACGGTGCAAGGTGCAACATGCGTCCGAAATGGCGAAATGGTGCCGTACGACTTTTAGAAATGCGTGCATGGATTTGAAACAGAACAGTACCATGGTGCACCACTCTTCACCGATGGAAAGTCAAAGACGGGCCACGGTAATCCCGTTTTACCGTAAAAAACCACGTGTCGAAAAAACGAAGGGTAAAAAACTTACGAGACCCGATTGAGATTCGGGTTGTCCTTTTCGGACATTAATCTATCCCTTGACGGCTCAACACTGTCAAAGCCGTAGAACTCATCGAGGCCTTCGTTTTGACAGGTTATGGCTCCCGTAACTCTAAACGAGCTAGAAGTTATGGCCGTCCGAATAATCGATATCTACAGGGTGCAACATCCACGGTGCAAGGCGCAACATCCGTCCGAAATGGCGAAACAGTGCCGTATAACTTTTAGAAATGCGTGCATGGATTTGAAACGGAATAGTACCATGATGCACCACTCTCCAGCGATGGGAAGTCGAAGACGGGCCACGGTAATCCCGTTTTACTGTAAAAATCCACGTGTCGAAAAAACGAAAGGTAAAAAACATACGAGACCCGATTGAGATTCGAGTTGTCCTTTTTGGGCATTAATCTATCCGTTGACGGTTGAAAGCGGTCAAAGCCGTAGAATTCATCGAGGCCTTCGTTTTGACAGGTTATGGCTCCAGTAACTCTAAACGAGCCAGAAGTTATGGCCGTCCGAATAATCGATATCTACAGGGTGCAACATCCACGGTGCAAGGTGCAACATCCGTTCGAAATGGCGAAACAGTGCCGTACGACTTTTAGAAATGCGTGCATGGATTTGAAACGAAACAGTACCATGGTGCACCACTCTTCGGCGATGGAAAGTCGAAGACGGGCCACGGTAACCCCGTTTTACCGTAAAAATCCACCTGTCGAAAAAACGAAGGGTAAAAAACTTACGAGACCCGATTGAGATTCGGGTTGTCCTTTTTGGGCATTAATCTATCCGTTGACGGCTAAAAGCTGTCAAAGCCGTAGAACTCATCGAGGCCTTCGTTTTGACAGGTTTTGGCTCTCGTAACTCTAAACGAGCCAGAAGTTATGGCCGTCCGAATAATCGATATCTACAGGGTGCAACATCCACGGTGCAAGGTGCAACATCCGTCCGAAATGGAGAAACAGTGCCGTACGTCCTTTAGAAATATGTGCATGGGTTTGAAACGGAACAGTACCATGGTGCACCACTCTCCAGCGATGGTAAATCGAAGACCAGCCACCATAATCCCGTTTTACCATAAAAATCCACGTGTCGAAAAAACGAAGAGTAAAAAACTAACGAGACCCAATTGAGATTCGCGTTGTCCTTTTAGGGAATTAATCTGTCCGTTGACGGCTGAAAGCTGTCAAAGCCGTATAACTCATCGAGGCCTTCGTTTTGATAGGTTATGGCTCCCGTAACTTTAAACGAGCCAGAAGTTATGGCCATTCGAATAATCGATATCTACAGGGTGCAACATCCACGGTGCAAGGTGCAACATCCGTCCGAAATGGCGAAACAGTGCCGTACGACTTTTAGAAACGCATGCATGGATTTGAAACGGAACAGTACCACGGTGCACCACTCTTCAGCGATGGAAAGTCAAAGACGGGCCACGGTAATCCCGTTTCAACGTAAAAATCCACGTGTCGAAAAAACGAAGGGTTAAAAACTTACGAGACCCGATTGAGATTTGGGTTGTCCTTTTTGGGCATTAATCTATCCGTTGATGGCAGAAAGCAGTCAAAGCCGTAGAACTCATCGAGGCCTTCGTTTTAACATGTTATAGCTCCCGTAACTCTAAACGAGCTAGATGTTATGGCCGTCCGAATAATCGGTATCAACAGGGTGCAACATCCACGGTGGAAGGTGCAACATCCGTCCGAAATGGCGAAACAGTGCCGTACGACCTTTAGAAATGCGTGCATGGATTTGAAATGGAACAGTACCATGGTGCACCACTCTCCAGCGATGGGAAGTCAAAGACGGGCCACGGTAATCTCGTTTTACCGTAAAAATCCACGGGTCGAAAAAACGAAGTGTAAAAAACTTACGAGACCCGATTGAGATTCGAGTTGTCCTTTTTGGGCATTAATCTATCCGTTGACGGCGGAAAGCAGTCAAAGCCGTAGAACTCATCGAGGCCTTCGTTTTGACATGTTATAGCTCCCGTAACTCTAAACGAGCCAGAAGTTATGGCCGTCCGAATAATCGATATCTACAGGGTGCAACATCCACGGTGCAAGGTGCAACTTGCATCCGAAATGGCGAAATGGTGCCGTACGACCTTTAGAAATGCGTGCATGGATTTGAAACGGAACAGTACCATGGTGCACCACTCTCCAGCGATGGTAAATCGAAGACCAGCCACCGTAATCCCGTTTTACCGTAAAAATCCACGTGTCGAAAAAACGAAGGGTAAAAAACTTACGAGACCCGATTGAGATTCGGGTTGTCCTTTTTGGCATTAATCTATCCGTTGACGGCTGAAAGCTTTCAACGTCGTAGAACTCATCGAGGCCTTCGTTTTGACAGGTTATGGCTCCCGTAACTCTAAATGAGCCAGAAGTTATGGCCGTCCGAATAATCGATATCTACAGGGTGCAACATCCACGGTGCAAGGTGCAACATCCGTCCGAAATGGCGAAATAGTGCCGTAGGACCTTTAGAAATGTGTGCATGGATTTGAAACGGAACAGTACCATGGTGCACCACTCTCCAGCGATGGAAAGTCGAAGACGGGCCATGGTAATCCCGTTTTACCGTAAAAATCCATGTGTCGAAAAAACGAAGGGTAAAAAACTTACGAGACCCGATTGAGATTCGGATTCTCCTTTTTGGGCATTAATCTATCCGTTGACGGCTCAAAGCCGTTGACGGCTCAAAGCTGTCAAAGCCGTAGAACTCATTGAGGCCTTCGTTTTGACAGGTTTTGGCTCCCGCAACTCTAAACGAGCCAGAAGTTATAGCCGTCCGAATAATCGATATCTACAGGGTGAAACATCCACGGTGCAAGGTGCAACATCCGTCCGAAATGGCGAAACAGCGCCGTATGACTTTTAGAAATGCGTGCATGGATTTGAAATGGAATAGTACCAGGGTGCACCACTCTCCAGCGATGGGAAGTTGAAGACGGGCCACGGTAATCCAGTTTTACCATAAAAATCCACGTGTCGAAAAAAAAAGGGTACAAAACTTACGAGACCCGATTGAGATTCGGGTTGTCCTTTTTGGGCATTAATCTGTTCGTTGATGGCTCAAAGTTGTCAAAGCCGTAGAACTCATCGAGGCCTTCGTTTTGACAGGTTATGGCTCCCGTAACTCTAAACGAGCCAGAAGTTATGGCCGTCCGAATAATCGATATCTACAGGGTGCAACATCCACGGTGCAAGGTGCAACATCCGTCCGAAATGGCGAAACAGTGTCGTACGACTTTTAGAAATGCGTGCATAGATTTGAAACAGAACAGTACCATGTTGGACCACTCTTCAACGATGGGAAGTCGAAGACGGGCCACGGTAATCCCGTTTTACCGTAAAAATCCACTTGTCGAAAAAACGAAGGGTAAAAAACTTGCGAGACCCGATTGAGATTCGGGTTGTCCTTTTTGGGCATTAATCTATCCATTGACAGCTGAAAGCTGTCAAAGCTGTAGAACTCATCGAGGCCTTCGTTTTGACAGTTTATGGCTCCCGTATCTCTAAACGAGCCAGAAGTTATGGCCGTCCGAATAATCGATACCTACAAGGTGCAACGTCCACGGTGCAAGGTGCAACATCCGTCCGAAATGGCGAAACAGTGCCGTACGACCTTTAGAAATGCGTGCATGGGTTTGAAACGGAACAGTACCATGGTTCACCACTCTCCAGCGATGGTAAATCGAAGACCTGCCACCGTAATCCCGTTTTACCGTAAAAATCAACGTGTCGAAAAAACGAAGGGTAAAAAACTTACGAGACCCGATTGAGATTCGTGTTGTCCTTTTTAGGCATTAATCAATCCGTTGACGGCTGAAAGCTGTTAAAGCCGTAGAACTCATCGAGGCCTTCGTTTTGACAGGTTATGGCTCCCGTAACTCTAAACGAGCCAGAAGTTATGGCCATCCGAATAATCGATGTCTACAGGGTGCAACATCCAAGGTGCAAGGTGCAACATCCGTCCGAAATGGCGAAATAGTGACGTACGACTTTTAGAAATGCGTGCATGGATTTAAAACGGAACAGTACCATGGTGCACCACTCTTCAGCGATGCAAAGTCGAAGACGGGCCACGGTAATCCTGTTTTACCGTAAAAATCCGCGTGTCAAAAAAACGAAGGGTAAAAAACTTGCGAGACCCGATTGAGATTCGGGTTGTCCTTTTTGGGCATTAATCTATCCGTTTACGGCTGAAAGCAGTCAAAGCCGTAGAACTCATCGAGGCCTTCGTTTTGATAGGTTATGGCTCCCGTAACTTTAAATTAGCCAGAAGTATGGCCGTTCGAATTATCGATATCTACAAGGTGCAACATCCACGGTGCAAGGTGCAACATCCGTCCGAAATGGCGAAACAGTGCCGTACGACTTTTAGAAACGCGTGCATGGATTTGAAACGGAACAGTACCATGGTGCACCACTCTTCAGCGATGGGAAGTCAAAGACGGGCCACGGTAATCCCGTTTTAACGTAAAAATCCACGTGTCGAAAAAACGAAGGGTAAAAAACTTACGAGACCCGATTGAGATTTGGGCTGTCCTTTTTGGGCATTAATCTATCCGTTGACGGCAGAAAGCAGTCAAAGCCGTAGAACTCATCGAGGCCTTCGATTTGACATGTTATAGCCCCCGTAACTCTAAACGAGCTAGAAGTTATGGCCGTCCGAATAATCGATATCAACAGGGTGCAACATCCACGGTGGAAGGTGCAACATCCGTCCGAAATGGCGAAACAGTGCCGTACGACCTTTAGAAATGCGTGCATGGATTTGAAATGGAACAGTACCATGGTGCACCACTCTCCAGCGATGGGAAGTCAAAGACGGGCCACGGTAATCTCGTTTTACCGTAAAAATCCACGGGTCGAAAAAACGAAGTGTAAAAAACTTACGAGACCCGATTGAGATTCGAGTTGTCCTTTTTGGGCATTAATCTATCCGTTGATGGCGGAAAGCAATCAAAGCCGTAGAACTCATCGAGGCCTTCGTTTTGACATGTTATAGCTCCCGTAACTCTAAACGAGCCAGAAGTTATGGCCGTCCGAATAATCGATATCTACAGGGTGCAACATCCACGGTGCAAGGTGCAACTTGCATCCGAAATGGCGAAATGGTACCGTACGACCTTTTGAAATGCGTGCATGGATTTGAAACGGAACAGTACCATGGTGCACCACTCTCCAGCGATGGTAAATCGAACACCAGCCACCGTAATCCCGTTTTACCGTAAAAATCCACGTGTCGAAAAAACGAAGGGTAAAAAACTTACGAGACCCGATTGAGATTCGGGTTATCCTTTTTGGCACTAATCTATCCGTTGACGGCTGAAAGCTGTCAACGCCGTAGAACTCATCGAGGCCTTCGTTTTGACAGGTTATGGCTCCCGTAACTCTAAATGAGCCAGAAGTTATGGCCGTCCGAATAATCGATATCTACAGGGTGCAACATCCACGGTGCAAGGTGCAACATCCGTCCGAAATGGCGAAATAGTGTCGTACGACCATTAGAAATGCGTGCATGGATTTGAAACGGAACAGTACCATGGTGCACCACTCTCCAGCGATGGAAAGTCGAAGACGGGCCACGGTAATCCCGTTTTACCGTAAAAATCCACGTGTCGAACAAACGAAGGGTAAAAAACTTATGAGACCCGATTGAGATTCGGATTCTCCTTTTTGGGCATTAATCTATCCATTGACGGCTCAAAGCCGTTGACGGCTCAAAGCTGTCAAAGCCGTAGAACTCCTTGAGGCCTTCGTTTTGACAGGTTTTGTCTCCCGCAACTCTAAACGAGCCAGAAGTTATGGCCGTCCGAATAATCGATATCTACAGGGTGAAACATCCACGGTGCAAGGTGCATCATCCGTCCGAAATGGCGAAACAGCGCCGTATGACTTTTAGAAATGCGTGCATGGATTTGAAACGGAACAGTACCAGGGTGCACCACTCTCCAGCGATGGGAAGTTGAAGACGGGCCACGGTAATCCAGTTTTACCGTAAAAATCCACGTGTCGAAAAAACAAAGGGTAAAAAACTTACGAGACCCGATTGAGATTCGGGTTGTCCTTTTGGGGCATTAATCTATTCGTTGATGGCTCAAAGTTGTAAAAGCCGTAGAACTCATCGAGGCCTTCGTTTTGACAGGTTATGGCTCCCATAACTCTAAACGAGCCAGAAGTTATGGCCGTCCGAATAATCGATATCTACAGGGTGCAACATCCACGGTGCAAGGTGCAACATCCGTCCAAAATGGCGAAACAGTGTCGTACGACTTTTAGAAATGCGTGCATAGATTTGAAACAGAACAGTACCATGGTGGACCACACTTCAGCGATGGGAAGTCGAAGACGGGCCACGGTATTCCCGTTTTACCGTAAAAATCCACCTGTCGAAAAAACGAAGGGTAAAAAACTTGCGAGACCCGATTGAGATTCGGGTTGTCCTTTTTGGGCATTAATCTATCCATTGACGGTTGAAAGCTGTCAAAGCCGTAGAACTCATCGAGGCCTTCGTTTTGATAGGTTATGGCTCCCGTATCTCTAAACGAGCCAGAAGTTATGGCCGTCCGAATAATCGATACCTACAAGGTGCAACGTCCACGGTGCAAGGTGCAACATCCGTCCGAAATGGCGAAACAGTGTCGTACGACCTTTAGAAATGCGTGCATGGGTTTGAAACGGAACAGTACCATGGTTCACCACTCTCCAGCGATGGTAAATCGAAGACCAGCCACCGTAATCCCGTTTTACCGTAAAAATCCACGTGTCGAAAAAACGAAGGGTAAAAAACTTACGAGACCCGGTTGAGATTCGTGTTGTCCTTTTTAGGCATTAATCAATCCGTTGACGGCTGAAAGCTGTTAAAGCCGTAGAACTCATCGAGGCCTTCGTTTTGACAAGTTATGGCTCCCGTAACTCTAAACGAGCCAGAAGTTATGGCCATCCGAATAATCGATGTCTACAGGGTGCAACATCCACGGTGCAAGGTGCAACATCCGTCCGAAATGGCGAAACAGTGACGTACGACTTTTAGAAATGCGTGCATGGATTTAAAACGGAACAGTACCATGGTGCACCACTCTTCAGCGATGCAAAGTCGAAGACGGGCCACGGTAATCCCGTTTTACCGTAAAAATCCACGTGTCAAAAAAACGAAGGGTAAAAAACTTGCGAGACCCGATTGAGATTCGGGTTGTCCTTTTTGGGCATTAATCTATCCGTTTACGGCTGAAAGCAGTCAAAGCCGTAGAACTCATCGAGGCCTTCGTTTTGAAAGGTTATGGCTCCCGTAACTTTAAACGAGCCAGAAGTAATGGCCTTTCGAATAATCGATATCTACAAGGTGCAACATCCACGGTGCAAGGTGCAACATCCGTCCGAAATGGCGAAACAGTGCCGTACGACTTTTAGAAACGCGTACATGGATTTGAAACGGAACAGTACCATGGTGTACCACTATTCAGCGATGGGAAGTCAAAGACGGGCCACGGTAATCCCGTTTTAACGTAAAAATCCACGTGTCGAAAAAACGAAGGGTAAAAAACTTACGAGACCCGATTGAGATTTGGGTTGTCCTTTTTCGGCATTAATCTATCCGTTGACGGCAGAAAGCAGTCAAAGACGTAGAACTCATCGAGGCCTTCGTTTTGACATGTTATAGCTCCCGTAACTCTAAACGAGCAAGAAGTTATGGCCGTCCGATTAATCGATATCAACAGGGTGCAACATCCACGGTGGAAGGTGCAACATCCGTCCGAAATGGCGAAACAGTGCCGTACGACCTTTAGAAATGCGTGCATGGATTTGAAATGGAACAGTACCATGCTGCACCACTCTCCAGCGATGGGAAGTCGAAGACGGGCCAAGGTAATCTCGTTTTACCGTAAAAATCCACGGGTCGAAAAAACGAAGTGTAAAAAACTTACGAGACCCGATTGTTATTCGAGTTGTCCTTTTTGGGCATTAATCTATCCGTTGACGGCTGAAAGCTGTCAAAGCCATAGAACTCATCGAGGCCTTCGTTTTGACAGGTTATGGCTTTTGTAACTCTAAACGAGCCAGAAGTTATGGCCGTCCGAATAATCGATATCTACAGGGTGCAACATCCACGGTGCAAGGTGCAACTTGCATCCGAAATGGCGAAATGGTGCCGTACGACCTTTAGAAATGCGTGCATGGATTTGAAACGGAACAGTACCATGGTGCACCACTCTCCAGCGATGGTAAATCGAAGACCGGCCACCGTAATCCCGTTTTACCGTAAAAATCCACGTGTCGAAAAAACGAAGGGTAAAAAACTTACGAGACCCGATTGAGATACGGGTTGTCCTTTTTGGCATTAATCTATCCGTTGACGGCTGAAAGCTGTCAACGCCGTAGAACTCATCGGGGCCTTCGTTTTGACAGGTTATGGCTCCCGTAACTCTAAATGAGCCAGAAGTTATGGCCGTCCGAATAATCGATATCTACAGGGTGCAACATCCACGGTGCAAGGTGCAACATCCGTCCGAAATGGCGAAATAGTGCCGTACGACCTTTAGAAATTCGTGCATGGATTTGAAACGGAACAGTACCATGGTGCACCACTCTCCAGCGATGGAAAGTCGAAGACGGGCCACGGTAATCCCGTTTTACCGTAAAAATCCACGTGTCGAAAAAACGAAGGGTAAAAAACTTACGAGACCCGATTGAGATTCGGATTCTCCTTTTTGGGCACTAATCTCTCCGTTGACGGCTCAAAGCTGTCAAAGCCGTAGAACTCATTGAGGCCTTCGTTTTGACAGGTTTTGGCTCCCGCAACTCTAAACGAGCCAGAAGTTATGGCCGTCCGAATAATCGATATCTACAGGGTGAAACATCCACGGTGCAAGGTGCAACATCCGTCCGAAATGGCGAAACAGCGCCGTATGACTTTTAGAAATGCGTGCATGGATTTGAAACGGAACAGTAGCAGGGTGCACCACTCTCCAGCGATGGGAAGTTGAAGACGGGCCACGGTAATCCAGTTTTACCGTAAAAATCCACGTGTCGAAAAAACAAAGGGTAAAAAACTTACGAGACCCGATTGAGATTCGGGTTGTCCTTTTTGGGCATTAATCTATTCGTTGATGGCTCAAAGTTGTCAAAGCCATAGAACTCATTGAGGCCTTCGTTTTGACAGGTTATGGCTCCCGTAACTCTAAACGAGCCAAAAGTTATGGCCGTCCGAATAATCGATATCTACAGGGTGCAACATCCACGGTGCAAGGTGCAACATCCGTCCGAAATGGCGAAACAGTGTCGTACGACTTTTAGAAATGCATGCATAGATTTGAAATAGAACAGTACCATGGTGGACCACTCTTCAGTGATGGGAAGTCGAAGACGGGCCACGGTAATCCCGTTTTACCGTAAAAATCCACCTGTCGAAAAAACGAAGGGTAAAAAACTTGCGAGACCCGATTGAGATTCGGGTTGTCCTTTTTGGGCATTAATCTATCCATTGACGGCTGAAAGCTGTCAAAGCTGTAGAACTCATCGAGGCCTTCGTTTTGACAGGTTATGGCTCCCGTTTCTCTAAACGAGCCAGAAGTTATGGCCGTCCGAATAATCGATACCTACAAGGTGCAAAGTCCACGGTGCAAGGTGCAACATCCGTCCGAAATGGCGAAACAGTGCCGTACGACCTTTAGAAATGCGTGCATGGGTTTGAAACGGAACAGTACCATGGTTCACCACTCTCCAGCGATGGTAAATCGAAGACCAGCCACCGTAATCCCGTTTTACCGTAAAAATCCACGTGTCGAAAAAACGAAGGGTAAAAAACTTACGAGACCCGATTGAGATTCGTGTTGTCCTTTTAGGCATTAATCAATCCGTTGACGGCTGAAAGCTGTTAAAACCGTAGAACTCATCGAGGCCTTCGTTTTGACAGGTTATGGCTCCCATAACTCTAAACGAGCCAGAAGTTATAGCCATCCGAATAATCGATATCTACAGGGTGCAACATCCACGGTGCAAGGTGCAACATCCGTCCGAAATGGCGAAACAGTGACGTACGACTTTTAGAAATGCGTGCATGGATTTAAAACGGAACAGTACCATGGTGCGCCACTCTTCAGCGATGCAAAGTCGAAGACGGGCCACGGTAATCCCGTTTTACCGTAAAAATCCACGTGCCAAAAAAACGAAGGGTAAAAAACTTACGAGACCCGATTGAGATTCGGGTTGTCCTTTTTGGGCATTAATCTATCCGTTTACGGCTGAAAGCAGTCAAAGCGGTAGAACTCATCGAGGCCTTCGTTTTGACAGGTTATGGCTCCCGTAACTCTAAACAAGGTAGAAGTTATGGCCGTCCGAATAATCGAAATCTACAGGGTGCAACATCCACGGTGCAAGGTGCAACATCCGTCCGAAATGGCGAAACAGTGCCGTACGACCTTTAGAAACGCGTGCATGGATTTGAAACGGAACAGTACCCTGGTCCACCATTCTCCAGCGATAGGAAGTCGAAGACGGGCCACGGTAATCCCGTTTTACCGTAAAAATCCACGTGTCGAAAAAACGAAGGGTGAAAAACTTACGAGACCCAATTGAGATTCGGATTGTCCTTTTTGGGCATTAATCTATCCGTTGACGGCTGAAAGCTCTCAAAGCCGTAGAACTCATCGAGGCCTTCGTTTTGACAGGTTATGGCTAATGTAAATCTAAACGAGCCAGAAGTTATGGCCGTCCGAATAATCGATGTCTACAGGGTGCAACATCCACGGTGCAAGGTGCAACATCCGTCCGAAATGGCGAAACGGTGTCATACGACCTTTAGAAATTCGTGCATGGATTTGAAACGGAACAGTACCATGGTGCACCACTCTCTAGCGTTGGTAAATCGAAGACCAGCCACCGTAATCCCGTTTTACCGTAAAAATCCACGTGTCGAAAAAATGAAGGGTAAAAAACTTACGAGACCCGATTGAGATTCGGGTTGTCCTTTTTGGGCATTAATCTATCCGTTAATGGCTGAAAGCTATCAAAGCCGTAGAACTCATCGAGGCCTTCGTTTTGACAGGTTATGGCTCCCGTAACTCTAAACGAGCTAGAAGTTATGGCCATCCGAATAATCGATATCTACAGGGTGCAACATCCACGGTGCAAGGTGCAACATCCGTCCGAAATGGCGAAACAGTGCCGTACGACCTTTAGAAATGCGTGCATGGGTTTGAAACGGAACAGTACCATGGTGCACCACTCTCCAGCGATGGTAAATCGAAGACCAGCCACCGTAATCCGGTTTTACCGTAAAAATCCACGTGTCGAAAAAACGAAGGGTAAAAGACTTACGAGACCCGATTGAGATTCGGGTTGTCCTTTTTGGGCACTAGTCTATCCGTTGAAGGCTGAAAGCTGTCAAAGCCGTAGAAGTGATCGAGGCTTTTGTTTTGACAGGTTATGGCTCCCGTAACTCTAAACAAGCCAGAAGTTATGGCCGTCCGAATAATCGATATCTACAGGGTGCAACATCCAAGGTGCAAGGTGCAACATCCGGCCGAAATGGAGAAACAGTGCTGTACGACTTTTAGAAATGCGTGCATGGATTTGAAACGGAACAGTACCATGGTGCACCACTCTTCAGCGATAGGAAGTCGAAGAAGGGCCACGGTAATCCCGTTTTATCGTAAAAATCCACGTGTCGAAAAAACGAAGGGTAAAAAACATACGAGACCCGATTGAGATTCGGGTTGTCCTTTTTGGGCATTAATCAATCCGTTGACGGCTAAAAGCAGTCAAAGCCGTAGAACTCATCGAGGCCTTCGTTTTGACAGGTTATGGCTCCCGTAACTCTAAACGAGCTAGAAGTTATGGCCGTCCAAATAATCAATATCTACAGTGTGCAACATCCATGGTGCAAGGTGCAACATCCGTCCGAAATGGAGAAACAGTGCCGTACGACCTTTAGAAATGCGTGCCTGGATTTGAAACGGAACAGTACCATGGTGCACCACTCTCCAGCGATGGAAAGTCAAAGAAGGGCCACGGTAATCCCTTTTTACCGTAAGAACCCACCTGTCGAAAAAACGAAGGGTAAAAAACTTACGAGACCCGATTGAGATTCGGGTTGTCCTTTTTGGGCATTAATCTATCTGTTGACGGGTGAAAGATGTCAAAGCCGTAGAACTCATCGAGGCCTTCGTTTTGACAGGTTATGGATTTTGTAACTCTAAACGAGCCGAAGTTATGGCCGTCCGGATAATCGATATCTACAGGGTACAACATCCACGGTGCAAGGTGCAACATCCGTCCGAAATGGCGAAACAGTGCCATACGACCTTTAGAAATGCGTGCATGGATATGAAATGGAATAGTACCATGGTGCACCACTCTCCAGCGATGGTAAATCGAAGACCAGCCACCGTAATCCCGTTTTACCGTAAAAATCCACCTGTCGAAAAAACGAAGGGTAAAAAACTTACGAGACCCGATTGAGATTCGGATTCTCCTTTTTGGGCATTAATCTATCCTTTGAAGGCTCAAAGCCATCAAAGCCGTAGAAATCATCGAGGCCTTCGTTTTGACAGGTTATGGCTCCCATAACTCTAAACGAGCCAAAAGTTATGGACGTCCGAATAATCGATATCTACAGGGTGCAACATCCACGGTGCAAGGTGCAACATCCGTCAAAAATGGCGAAACAGTGCCGTACGACTTTTAGAAATGCGTGCATGGATTTGAAACGGAAAAGTACCATGGTGCAACACTCTCCAGCGATGGGAAGTCGAAGACGGGCCACGGTAATTCCGTTTTACCGTAAAAATCAACGTGTCGAAAAAACGAAGGGTAAAAAACTTACGAGACCCGATTGAGATTCGGGTTGTCCTTTTTGGGCATTAATCTATCCGTTGATGGTTGAAAGCAGTCAAAGCCATAGAACTCATCGAGGCCTTCGTTTTGACAGGTTATGGCTCTCGTAACTCTAAACGAGCTAGAAGTTATGGCCGTCCGAATAATCGATATCTACAGGGTGCAACATCCACGGTGCAAGGTGCAACATCCGTCCGAAATGGCGAAACAGTGTCGTACGACCTTTAGAAATGCGTGCATGGGTTTGAAACGGAACAGTACCATGGTGCACCACTCTCCAGCGATGGTAAATCGAAGACCAGCAACCGTAATCCCGTTTTACCGTAAAAATCCACGTGTCGAAAAAACGAAGGGTAAAAGACTTACGAGACCCGATTGAGATTCGGGTTGTCCTTTTTGGGCACTAGTCTATCCGTTGACGGCTGAAAGCTGTCAAAGCCGTAGAAGTCATCGAGGCCTTCATTTTGACAGGTTATAGCTCCCGTAACTCTAAACGAGCCAGAAGTTACGGCCGTCCGAATAATCGATATCTACAGGGTGCAACATCCACGGTGCAAGGTGCAACATCCGTCCGAAATGGCGAAACAGTGCCGTACAACTTTTAGAAATGCGTGCATGGATTTGAAATGGAACGGTACCATGGTGCACCACTCTTCAGCGATGGGAAGTCGAAGACGGGCCACGGTAATCCTGTTTTACCGTAAAAATCCACGTGTCGAAAAAACGAAGGGTAAAAAACTTACAAGACCCGATTGAGATTCGGGTTGTCCTTTTTGGGCATTAATCTATCCGTTGACGGTTGAAAGCAGTCAAAGCCGTAGAACTCATCGAGGCCTTCGTTTTGACAGGTTATGGCTCTCGTAACTCTAAACGAGCTAGAAGTTATGGCCGTCCGAATAATCGATATCTACAGGGTGCAACATCCACGGTGCAAGGTGCAACATCCGTCCGAAATGGCGAAACAGTGCCGTACGACTTTTAGAAATGCGTGCATGGATTTGAAACGGAACAGTACCATGGTGCACCACTCTTCAGCGATGGGAAGTCGAAGACGGGCCATGGTAATCCCGTTTTACCGTAAAAATCCACGTGTCGAAAAAACGAAGGGTAAAAAACTTACAAGACCCGATTGAGATTCGGGTTGTCCTTTTTGGGCATTAATCTATCCGTTGACGGTTGAAAGCAGTCAAAGCCGTAGAACTCATCGAGGCCTTCGTTTTGACAGGTTATGGCTCTCGTAACTCTAAACGAGCTAGAAGTTATGGCCGTCCGAATAATCGATATCTAGAGGGTGCAACATCCACGGTGCAAGGTGCAACATCCGTCCGAAATGGCGAAACAGTGCCGTACGACCTTTAGAAATGCGTGCATGGGTTTGAAACGGAACAGTACCATGGTGCACCACTCTCCAGCGATGGTTAATCGAAGACCAGCCACCGTAATCCCGTTTTACCGTAAAAATCCACGTGTCGAAAAAACGAAGGGTAAAAGACTTACGAGACCCGATTGAGATTCGGGTCGTCCTTTTTGGGCACTAGTCTATCCGTTGACGGCTGAAAGCTGTCAAAGCCGTAAAAGTCATCGAGGCCTTCATTTTGACAGGTTATGGCTCCCGTAACTCTAAACGAGCCAGAAGTTATGGCCGTCCGAATAATCAATATCTACAGGGTGCAACATCCACGGTGCAAGGTGCAACATCCGTCCGAAATGGCGAAACAGTGCCGTACGAATTTTAGAAATGCGTGCATGGATTTGAAACGGAACAGTACCATGGTGCACCACTCTTCAGCGATGGGAAGTCGAAGACGGGCCACGGTAATTCCGTTTTACCGTAAAAATCCACGTGTCGAAAAAACGAAGGGTAAAAAACTTACAAGACCCGATTGAGATTCGGGTTGTCCTTTTTGGGCATTAATCTATCCGTTGACGGCTGAAAGAAGTCAAAGCCATAGAACTCATCGAGGCCTTCGTTTTGACAGGTTATGTCTCCCATACCTCTAAACGAGCTAGAAGTTATGGCCGTCCAAATAATCTATATCTACAGTGTGCAACATCCATGGTGCAAGGTGCAACATCAGTCCGAAATGGCGAAACAGTGTCGTACGACCTTTAGAAATGCGTGCATGGATTTGAAACGGAACAGTACCATGGTGCACCACTCTCCAGCGATGGGAAGTCAAAGACGGGCCACGGTAATCCCTTTTTACCGTAAAAATCCACGTGTCTAAAAAACGAAGGGTAAAAAACTTACGAGACCCGATTGAGATTCGGGTTGTCCTTTTTGGGCATTAATCTATCTGTTGACGGGTGAAAGCTGTCAATGCCGTAGAACTCATCGAGGCCTTCGTTTTGACAGGTTATGGATTTCGTAACTCTAAACGAGCCAGAAGTTATGACCGTCCGAATAATCAATATCTACAGGGTGCAACATCCAAGTTGCAAGGTGCAACATCCGTCCGAAATGGCGAAACAGTGCCATACGACCTTTAGAAATGCGTGCATGGATTTGAAACGGAATAGTACCATGGTGCACCACTCTCCAGCGATGTTAAATCGAAGACCAGCCACCGTAATCCCGTTTTACCGTAAAAATCCACGTGTCGAAAAAACGAAGGGTAAAAGACTTACGAGACCCGATTGAGATTCAGGTTGTCCTTTTTGGGCACTAGTCTATCCGTTGACGGCTGAAAGCTGTCAAAGCTGTAGAAGTCATCGAGGCCTTCATTTTGACAGGTTATGGCTCCCGTAACTCTAAACGAGCCAGAAGTTATGGCCGTCCGAATAATCGATATCTACAGGGTGCAACATCCACGGTGCAAGGTGCAACATCCGTCCGAAATGGCGAAATAGTGTCGTACGACTTTTAGAAATGCGTGCATGGATTTGAAACAGAACAGTACCATGGTGAACCACTCTTCAGCGATGGGAATTCGAAGACGGGCCACGGTAATCCCGTTTTACCGTAAAAATCCACGTGTCGAAAAAACGAAGGGTAAAAAACTTACGAGACCCGACTGAGATTCGGGTTGTCCTTTTTGGGCATTAATCTATCCGTTGACGGCTGAAAGCTATCAAAGTCGTAGAACTCATCGAGGCCTTCGTTTTGACAGGTTATGGCTCCCTTAACTCTAAACGAGCCAGAAGTTATGGCCGTCCGAATAATCGATATCTACAGGGTGCAACATCCACGGTGCAAGGTGCAACATCCGTCCGAAATGGCGAAATAGTACCGTACGACCTTTAGAAATGCGTGCATGTATTTGAAACGGAACAGCACCATGGTGCACCACTCTCCAGCGATGGAAAGTCGAAGGCGGGCCACGGTAATCCCGTTTTACCGTAAAAATCCACGTGTCGAAAAAACAAAGGGTAAAAAACTTACGAGACCCGATTGAGATTCGGATTCTCCTTTTTGGGCATTAATCTATCCGTTGACGGCTCAAAGCCATTGACGGCTCAAAGCAGTCAAAGCCGTAGAACTCATTGAGGCCTTCGTTTTGACAGGTTTTGGCTCCCGCAACTCTAAACGAGCCAGAAGTTATGGCCGTCCGAATAATCGATATCTACAGGGTGAAACATCCACGGTGCATGGTGCAACATCCGTCCGAAATGGCGAAACAGCGCCGTATGACTTTTAGAAATGCGTGCATGGATTTGAAACGGAACAGTACCAGGGTGCACCACTCCCCAGCGATGGGAAGTTGAAGACGAGCCACGGTAATCCAGTTTTACCGTAAAAATCCACGTGTCGAAAAAACATAGGGTAAAAAACTTACGAGACCCGATTGAGATTCGGGTTGTCCTTTTTGGGCATTAATATATTCGTTGATGGCTCAAAGTTGTCAAAGCCGTAGAACTTATCGAGGCCTTCGTTTTGACAGGTTATGGCTCCCGTAACTCTAAACGACCCAGAAGTTATGGCCGTCCGAATAATCGATATCTACAGGGTGCAACATCCACGGTGCAAGGTGCAACATCCGTCCGAAATGGCGAAACAGTGTCGTATGACTTTTAGAAATGCGTGCATAGATTTGAAACAGAACAGTACCATGGTGGACCACTCTTCAGCGATGGGAAGTCGAAGACGGGCCACGGTAATCCCGTTTTACCGTAGAAATCCACCTGTCGAAAAAACGAAGGGTAAAAAACTAACGAGACCCGAATGAGATTCGGGTTGTCCTTTTTGGGCATTAATCTATCCATTGATGGCTGAAAGCTGTCAAAGCCGTAGAACTCATCGAGGCCTTCGTTTTGACAGGTTATGGCTCCCGTATCTCTAAACGAGCAAGAAGTTATGGCCGTCCGAATAATCGATATCTACAAGGTGCAACATCCACGGTGCAAGGTGCAACATCCGTCCGAAATGGCGAAACAGTGCCGTACGACCTTTAGAAATGCGTGCATGGGTTTGAAACGGAACAGTACCATGGTTCACCACTCTCCAGCGATGGTAAATCGAAGACCAGCCACCGTAATCCCGTTTTACCGTAAAAATCCACGTGTCGAAAAAACGAAGGGTAAAAAACTTACGAGACCCGATTGAGATTCGTGTTGTCCTTTTTAGGCATTAATCTATCCGTTGACGGCTGAAAGCTGTTAAAGCCGTAGAACTCATCGAGGCCTTCGTTTTGACAGGTTATGGCTCCCGTAACTGTAAACGAGCCAGAAGTTACGGCCATCCGAATAATCGATATCTACAGGGTGCAACATCCACGGTGCAAGGTGCAACATCCGTCCGAAATGGCGAAACAGTGACGTACGACTTTTAGAAATGCGTGCATGGATTTAAAACGGAACAGTACCATGGTGCACCACTCTTCAGCGATGCAAAGTCGAAGACGGGCCACGGTAATCCCGTTTTACCTTAAAAATCCACGTGTCAAAAAAACAAAGGGTAAAAAACTTGCGAGACCCGATTGAGATTCGGGTTGTCCTTTTTGGGCATTAATCTATCCGTTTATGGCTGAAAGCAGTCAAAGCCGTAGAACTCATCGAGGCCTTCGTTTTGGCAGGTTATGGCTCCCGTAACTCTAAACAAGCTAGAAGTTATGGCCGTCCGAATAATCGAAATCTACAGGGTGCAACATCCACGGTGCAAGGTGCAACATCCGTCCGAAATGGCGAAACAGTGCCGTACGACCTTTAGAAACGCGTGCATGGATTTGAAACGGAACAGTACCATGGTGCACCACTCTCCAGCGATGGGAAGTCAAAGACGGGCCACGGTAATCCCTTTTTACCGTAAAAATCCACGTGTCGAAAAAACGAAGGGTAAAAAACTTACGAGACCCGATTGAGATTCGGGTTGTCCTTTTTGGGCATTAATCTATCTGTTGATGGCTGAAAGCACTCAAAGCCGTAGAACTCATCGAGGCCTTCGTTTTGACAGGTTATGGCTAATGTAAATCTAAACGAGCCAGAAGTTATGGCCGTCCGAATAATCGATGTCTACAGGGTGCAACATCCACGGTGCAAGTTGCAACATCCGTCCGAAATGGCAAAACGGTGCCATACGACCTTTAGAAATTCGTGCATGGATTTGAAACGGAAAAGTACCTTGGTGCACCACTCTCCAGCAATGGTAAATCGAAGACCAGCCACCGTAATCCCGTTTTACCGTAAAAATCCACGTGTCGAAAAGATGAAGGGTAAAAAACTTACGAGACCCGATTGAGATTCGGGTTGTCCTTTTTGGGCATTAATCTATCCATTGACGGCTGAAAGCTATCAAAGCCGTAGAACTCATCGAGGCCTTCGTTTTGACAGGTTATGGCTCCCGTAACTCTAAACGAGTTAAAAGTTATGGCCGTCCGAATAATCGATATCTACACGGTGCAACATCCACGGTGCAAGGTGCAACATTAGTCCGAAATGGCGAAACAGTGCCGTACGACCTTTAGAAATGCGTGCATGGGTTTGAAACGGAACAGTACCATGGTGCACCACTCTCCAGCGATGGTAAATCGAAGACCAGCCACCGTAATCCCGTTTTACCGTAAAAATCCACGTGTCGAAAAAACGAAGGGTAAAAGACTTACGGGACCCGATAGAGATTCGGGTTGTCCTTTTTGGGCACTAGTCTATCCGTTGACGGCTGAAAGCTATCAAAGCCGTAGAAGTCATCGAGGCTTTTGTTTTGACAGGTTATGGCTCCTGAAACTCTAAACGAGCCAGAAGTTATGGCCGTCCGAATAATCGATATCTACAGGGTGCAACATCCACGGTGCAAGGTGCAACATCCGTCCGAAATGGCGAAACAGTGCCGTACGACTTTTAGAAATGCGTGCATGGATTTTAAACGGAACAGTACCATGGTGCACCACTCTTCAGCGACAGGAAGTCGAAGAAGGGCCACGGTAATCCCGTTTTACCGTAAAAATCCACGTGTCGAAAAAACGAAGGGTAAAAAACTTACGAGACCCGATTGAGATTCGGGTTGTCCTTTTTGGGCATTAATCTATCCGTTGACGGCTGAAAGCAGTCAAAGCCGTAGAACTCATCGAGGCCTTTGTTTTGACAGGTTATGGCTCCCGTAACTCTAAACGAGCTAGAAGTTATGGCCGTCCAAATAATCAATATCTACAGTGTGCAACATCCATGGTGCAAGGTGCAACATCCGTCCGAAATGGCGAAACAGTGCCGTACGACCTTTAGAAATGCGTGCATGGATTTGAAACGGAACAGTACCATGGTGCACCACTCTCCAGCGATGGAAAGTCAAAGACGGGCCACGGTAATCCCTTTTTACCGTAAAAACCCACGTGTCAAAAAAAGAAGGGTAAAAAACTTACGAGACCCGATTGAGATTCGGGTTGTCCTTTTTGGGAATTAATCTATCTGTTGACGGGTGAAAGCTGTCAAAGCCATAGAACGTATCGAGGCCTTCGTTTTGACAGGTTATGGATTTTGTAACTCTAAACGAGCCGAAGTTATGGCCGTCCGGATAATCGATATCTACAGGGTGCAACATCCACGGTGCAAGGTGCAACATACGTCCGAAATGGCGAAACGGTCATATACGACCTTTAGAAATGCGTGCATGGATTTGAAACGAAACAGTACCATGGTGCACCACTCTCCAGCGATGGTAAATCGAAGACCAGCCACCGTAATCCCGTTTTACCGTAAAAATCCACGTATCGAAAAAACGAAGGGTAAAAAACTTACGAGAACCGATTGAGATTCGGGTTGTCCTTTTTGGTCATTAATCTATCAATTGACGGCTGAAAGCTGTCAAAGCCGTAGAACTCATCGAGGCCTTCGTTTTGACAGGTTATGGCTCCCATAACTCTAAACGAGCCAGAAGTTATGGACGTCCGAATAATCGATATCTACAGGGTGCAACATCCACGGTGGAAGGTGCAACATCCGTCAAAAATGGCGAAACAGTGTCGTACGACTTTTAGAAATGCGTGCATGGATTTGAAACGGAACAGTACCATGGTGCAACACTCTCCAGCGATGGGAAGTCGAAGACGGGCCACGGTAATTCCGTTTTACCGTAAAAATCCACGTGTCGAAAAAACGAAGGGTAAAAAACTTGCGAGACGCGATTGAGATTTGGGTTGTCCTTTTTGGGCATTAATATATCCGTTGACGGATGAAAGCAGTCAAAGCCGTAGAACTCATCGAGGCCTTCGTTTTGACAGGTTATGGCTCTCGTAACTCTAAACGAGCTAGAAGTTATGGCCGTCCGAATAATCGATATCTACAGGGTGCAACATCCACGGTGCAAGGTGCAACTTCCGTTCGAAATGGCGAAACAGTGCCGTACGACCTTTAGAAATGCGTGCATGGGTTTGAAACGGAACAGTACCATGGTGCACCACTCTCCAGCGATGGTAAATCGAAGACCAGCCACCGTAATCCCGTTTTACCGTAAAAATCCACGTGTCGAAAAAACGAAGGGTAAAAGACTTACGAGACCCGATTGAGATTCAGGTTGTCCTTTTTGGGCACTAGTCTATCCGTTGATGGCTGAAAGCTGTCAAAACCGTAGAAGTCATCGAGGCCTTCATTTTGACAGGTTATGGCTCCCGTAACTCTAAACGAGCCAGAAGTTATGGCCGTCCGAATAATCGATATCTACAGGGTGCAACATCCACGGTGCAAGGTGCAACATCCGTCCGAAATGGCGAAATAGTGTCGTACGACTTTTAGAAATACGTGCATGAATTTGAAACGGAACAGTACCATGGTGCACCACTCTTCAGCGATGGGAAGTCGAAGACGGGCCACGGTAATCCCGTTTTACCGTAAAAATCCACGTGTCGAAAAAACGAAGGGTAAAAAACTTACGAGACCCGATTGAGATTCGGGTTGTCCTTTTTGGGCATTAATCTATCCGTTGACGGTTGAAAGCAGTCAAAGCCGTAGAACTCATTGAGGCCTTCGTGTTGACAGGTTGTGGCTCCCGTACCTCTAAACGAGCTAGAAGTTATGGTCGTCCAAATAATCAATATCTACAGTGTGCAACATCCATGGTGCAAGGTGCAACATCCGTCCGAAATGGCGAAACAGTGCCGTACGACCTTTAGAAATGCGTGCGTGGATTTGAAACGGAACAGTACCTTGGTGCACCACTCTCCAGCGATGGGAAGTCAAAGACGGGCCACGGTAATCCCTTTTTACCGTAAAAATCCACGTGTCGAAAAAACGAAGGGTAAAAAACTTACGAGACCCGATTGAGATTCGGGTTGTCCTTTTTGGGCATTAATCTATCTGTTGACGGGTGAAAGCTGTCAAAGCCGTAGAACTCATCGAAGCCTTCGTTTTGACAGGTTATGGATTTCGTAACTCTGAACGAGCCAGAAGTTATGGCCGTCCGAATAATCGATATCTACAGGGTGCAACATCCACGGTGCAAGGTGCAACATCCGTCCGAAATGGCGAAACGGTGCCATACGACCTTTAGAAATGCGTGCATGGATTTGAAACGGAACAGTACCATGGTGCACCACTCTCCAGCGATGGTAAATCGAAGACCAGCCACCGTAATCCCGTTTAACCGTAAAAATCCACGTGTCGAAAAAATAAAGGGTAAAAAACTTACGAGACCGATTGAGATTCGGGTTGTCCTTTTTGGGCATTAATCTATCCATTGACGGATGAAAGCTATCAGAGCCGTAGAACTCATCGAGGCCTTCGTTTTGACAGGTTATGGCTCCCGTAACTCTAAATGAGCCAGAAGTTATGGCCGTCCGAATAATCGATATCTACAGGGTGCAACATCCACGGTGCAAGGTGCAACATCCGTCCGAAATGGCGAAATAGTGCCGTACGACCTTTAGAAATGCGTGCATGTATTTGAAACGGAAAAGTACCATGGTGCACCACTCTCCAGCGATGGAAAGTCGAAGGCGGGCCACGGTAATCCCGTTTTACAGTAAAAATCCACGTGTCGAAAAAACGAAGGGTAAAAAACTTACGAGACCCGATTGAGATTCGGATTCTCCTTTTTGGGCATTAATCTATCCGTTGACGGCTCAAAGCCATTGACGGCTCAAAGCCATTGACGGCTCAAAGCAGTCAAAGCCGTAGAACTCATTGAGGCCTTCGTTTTGACAGGTTTTGGCCCCCGCAACTCTAAACGAGCCAGAAGTTATGGCCGTCCGAATAATCGATATCTACAGGGTGAAACATCCACGATGCAAGGTGCAACATCCGTCCGAAATGGCGAAACAGCGCCGTATGACTTTTAGAAATGCGTGCATGGATTTGAAACGGAACAGTACCAGGGTGCACCACTCCCCAGCGATGGGAAGTTGAAGACGGGCCACGGTAATCCAGTTTTACCGTAAAAATCCACGTGTCGAAAAAACAATGGGTAAAAAACTTACGAGACTCGATTGAGATTCGGGTTGTCCTTTTTGGGCATTAATCTATTCGTTGATGGCTCAAAGTTGTCAAAGCCGTAGAACTCATCGAGGCCTTCGTTTTGACAGGTTATGGCTCCCGTAACTCTAAACGACCCAGAAGTTATGGCCGTCCGAATAATCGATATCTACAGGGTGCAACATCCACAGTGCAAGGTGCAACATCCGTCCGAAATGGCGAAACAGTGTCGTACGACTTTTAGAAATGCGTGCATAGATTTGAAACAGAACAGTACCATGGTGGACCACTCTTCAGCGATGGGAAGTCGAAGACGGGCCACGGTAATCCCGTTTTACCGTAGAAATCCACCTGTTGAAAAAACGAAGGGTAAAAAACTTACGAGACCCGACTGAGATTCAGGTTGTCCTTTTTGGGCATTAATCTATCCGTTGATGGCTGAAAGCTGTCAAAGCCGTAGAACTCATCGAGGCCTTCGTTTTGACAGGTTATGGCTCCCGTATCCCTAAACGAGCAAAAAGTTATGGCCGTCCGAATAATCGATATCTACAAGGTGCAACGTCCACGGTGCAAGGTGCAACATCCGTCCGAAATGGCGAAACAGTGCCGTACGACCTTTAGAAATGCGTGCATGGGTTTGAAACGGAACAGTACCATGGTTCACCACTCTCTAGCGATGGTAAATCGAAGACCAGCCACCGTAATCCCGTTTTACCGTAAAAATCCACGTGTCGAAAAAACGAAGGGTAAAAAACTTACGAGACCCGATTGAGATTCGTGTTGTCCTTTTTAGGCATTAATCTATCCGTTGACGGCTGAAAGCAGTTAAAGCCGTAGAACTCATCGAGGCCTTCATTTTGACAGGTTATGGCTCCCGTAACTCTAAACGAGCCAGAAGTTACGGCCATTCGAATAATCGATATCTACAGGGTGCAACATCCACGGTGCAAGGTGCAACATCCGTCCGAAATGGCGAAACAGTGACGTACGACTTTTAGAAATGCGTGCATGGATTTAAAACGGAACAGTACCATGGTGCACCACTCTTCAGCGATGCAAAGTCGAAGACGGGCCACGGTAATCCCGTTTTACCGTAAAAATCCACGTGTCAAAAAAACGAAGGGTAAAAAACTTGCGAGACCCGATTGAGATTCGGGTTGTCCTTTTTGGGCATTAATCTATCCGTTTATGGCTGAAAGCAATCAAAGCCGTAGAACTCATCGAGGCCTTCGTTTTGACAGGTTATGGCTCCCGTAACTCTAAGCGAGCTAGAAGTTATGGCCGTCCGAATAATCGAAATCTACAGGGTGCAACATCCACGGTGCAAGGTGCAACATCCGTCCGAAATGGCGAAACAGTGCCGTACGACCTTTAGAAACGCGTGCATGGATTTGAAACGGAACTGTACCATGGTCCACCACTCTCCAGCGATAGGAAGTCGAAGACGGGCCACGGTAATCCCGTTTTACCGTAAAAATCCACGTGTCGAAAAAACGAAGGGTGAAAAACTTACGAGACCCGATTGAGATTCGGGTTGTCCTTTTTGGGCATTAATCTAACTGTTGACGGCTGAAAGCTCTCAAAGCCGTAGAACTCATCGAGGCCTTCGTTTTGACAGGTTATGGCTAATGTAAATCTAAACGAGCCAGAAGTTATGGCCGTCCGAATAATCGATGTCTACAGGGTGCAACATCCACGGTGCAAGGTGCAACATCCGTCCGAAATGGCGAAACGGTGCCATACGACCTTTAGAAATTCGTGCATGGATTTGAAACGGAAAAGTACCATGGTGCACCACTCTACAGCGATGATAAATCGAAGACCAGCCACCGTAATCCCGTTTTACCGTAAAAACCCACGTGTCGAAAAGATGAAGGGTAAAAAACTTACGAGGCCCGATTGAGATTCGGGTTGTCCTTTTTGGGCATTAATCCATCCATTGACGGCTGAAAGGTATCAAAGCCGTAGAACTCATCGAGGCCTTCGTTTTGACAGGTTATGGCTCCCGTAACTCTAAACGAGCTAGAAGTTATGGCCGTCCGAATAATCGATATCTACAGGGTGCAACATCCACGGTGCAAGGTGCAACATCCGTCCGAAATGGCGAAACAGTGCCGTACGACCTTTAGAAATGCGTGCATGGGTTTGAAACGGAACAGTACCATGGTGCACCACTCTCCAGCGATGGTAAATCGAAGACCAGCCACCGTAATCCCGTTTCACCGTAAAAATCCACGTGTCGAAAAAACGAAGGGTAAAAGACTTACGAGACCCGATTGAGATTCGGGTTGTCCTTTTTGGGCACTAGTCTATCCGTTGACGGCTAAAAGCTGTCAAAGCCGTAGAAGTCATCGAGGCTTTTGTTTTGACAGGTTATGGCTCCCGTAACTCAAAACGAGCCAGAAGTTATGGCCGTCCGAATAATCGATATCTACAGGGTGCAACATCCACGGTGCAAGGTGCAACATCCGTCCGAAATGGCGAAACAGTGTCGTACGACTTTTAGAAATGCGTGCATGGATTTTAAACAGAACAGTACCATGGTGCACCACTCTTCAGCGACAGGAAATCGTAGAAGGGCCACGGTAATCCCGTTTTACCGTAAAAATCCACGTGTCGAAAAAACGAAGGGTAAAAAACTTACGAGTCCCGATTGAGATTCGGGTTGTCCTTTTTGGGCATTAATCTATCCGTTAACGGCTGAAAGCAGTCAAAGCCGTAGAACTCATCGAGGCCTTTGTTTTGACAGGTTATGGCTCCCGTAACTCTAAACGAGCTAGAAGTTATGGCCGTCCAAATAATCAATATCTACAGTGTGCAACATCCATGGTGCAAGGTGCAACATCCGTCCGAAATGGCGAAACAGTGCCGCACGACCTTTAGAAATGCGTGCATGGATTTGAAACGGAACAGTACCATGGTGCACCACTCCCCAGCGATGGAAAGTCAAAGACGGGCCACGGTAATCCCTTTTTACCGTAAAAACCCACGTGTCGAAAAAAAGAAGGGTAAAAAACTTACGAGACCCGATTGAGATTCGGGTTGTCCTTTTTGGGAATTAATCTATCTGTTGACGGGTGAAAGCTGTCAAAGCCATAGAACTCATCGAGGACTTTGTTTTGACAGGTTATGGATTTTGTAACTCTAAACGAGCCGAAGTTATGGCCGTCCGGATAATCGATATTTACAGGGTGCAACATCCACGGTGCAAGGTGCAACATACGTCCGAAATGGCGAAACGGTGCCATACGACCTTTAGAAATGCGTGCATGGATTTGAAACGGAACAGTACCATGGTGCACCACTCTCCAGCGATGGGAAGTCGAAGACGGGCCACGGTAATCCCGTTTTACCGTAAAAATCCACGTGTCGAAAAAACGAAGAGTAAAAAACTTACGAGACCCGATTGAGATTCGGGTTGTCCTTTTTGGGCATTAATCTATCCGTTGACGGCTGGAAGCAGTAAAAGCCGTAGAACTCATTGAGGCCTTCGTGTTGACAGGTTATGGCTCCCGTACCTCTAAATGAGCTAGAAGTTATGGCCGTCCAAATAATCAATATCTACAGTGTGCAACATCCATGGTGCAAGGTGCAACATCCGTCCGAAATGGCGAAACAGTGCCGTACGACCTTTAGAAATGCATGCATGGATTTGAAATGGAACAGTACCATGGTGCACCACTCTCCAGCGATGGGAAGTCAAAGACGGGCCACAGTAATCCCTTTTTACCGTAAAAATCCACGTGTCGAAAAAACGAAGGGTAAAAAACTTACGAGACCCGATTGAGATTCGGGTTGTCCTTTTTGGGCATTAATCTATCTGTTGACGGGTGAAAGCTGTCAAAGCCATAGAACTCATCGAGGCCTTCGTTTTGACAGGTTATGGCTCTCGTAACTCTAAACGAGCTAGAAGTTATGGCCGTCCGAATAATCGATATCTACAGGGTGCAACATCCACGGTGCAAGGTGCAACATCCGTCCGAAATGGCGAAACAGTACCGTACGACCTTTAGAAATGCGTGCATGGATTTGAAACGGAACAGTACCAAACTGCACCACTCTCCAGCGATGGGAAGTCGAAGACGGGCCACGGTAATCCCGTTTTACCGTAAAAATCCACGTGTCGAAAAAACGAAGGGTAAAAAACTTACGAGACCCGATTGAGATTCGGGTTAACCTTTTTGGGCATTAATCTATATATTGACGGCTGAAAGCTGTCAAAGCCGTAGAACTCATCGAGGCCTTCGTTTTGACAGGTTATGGCTTTTGTAACTCTAAACGAGCCAGAAGTTATGGCCGTCCGAATAATCGATATCTACAGGGTGCAACATCCACGGTGCAAGGTGCAACATCCACGGTGCAAGGTGCAACATCCGTCCAAAATGGCGAAACGGTGACGTACGACCTTTAGAAATGCGTGCATGGGTTTGAAACGGAACAGTACCATGGTGCACCACTCTCCAGCGATGGTAAATCGAAGACCAGCCACCGTAATCCCGTTTTACCGTAAAAATCCACGTGTCGAAAAAACGAAGGGTAAAAGACTTACGAGATCCGATTGAGATTCGGGTTGTCCGTTTTGGGCATTAATCTATCCATTGATGGCTGAAAGCTGTCAAACCCGTAGAACTCATCGAGGCCTTCGTTTTGACAGGTTATGGCTCCCGTAATTCTAAACGAGCCAGAAGCTATGGCCGTCCGAATAATCGATATCTATAGGGTGCAACATCCACGGCGCATGGTGCAACATCCGTCCGAAATGGCGAAACAGTGCCGTACGACTTTTAGAAAAGCGTGCATGGATTTGAAACGGAATAGTACCATGGTGCACAACTCTTCAGCGATAGGAAGACGAAGACGGGCCGCGGTAATCCCGTTTTACCGTAAAAATCCACGTGTCGAAAAAACGAAGGGTAAAAAACTTACGAGACCCGATTGAGATTCGGGTTGTCCTTTTTGGGCATTAATCTATCCGTTGACGGCTGAAAGCAGTCAAAGCCGTAGAACTCATCGAGGCCTTCGTTTTGACAGGTTATGGCTCCCGTAACTCTAAACGAGCTAGAAGTTATGGCCGTCCAAATAATCAATATCTACAGGGTGCAACATCCACGGTGCAAGGTGCAACATCCGTCCGAAATGGCGAAACAGTGTCGTACGACCTTTAGAAATGCGTGCATGGATTTGAAACGAAACAGTACCATGGTGCACCACTCTCCAGCGATGGGAAGTCGAAGACGGGCCACGGTAATCCCTTTTTACAGTAAAAATCTACGTGTCGAAAAAACGAAGGGTAAAAAACTTACGAGACCCGATTGAGATTCGGGTTGTCATTTTTGGGCATTAATCTATCCGTTGACGGGTGAAAGCTGTCAAACCGTAGAACTCATCGAGGCCTTCGTTTTGACAGGTTATGGCTTTTGTAACTCTAAACGAGCCAGAAGTTATGGCCGTCCGAATAATCGACATCTACAAGGAGCAACATCCACGGTGCAAGGTGCAACATCCATCCGAAATGGCGAAAAAGTGCCATACGACCTTTAGAAATGCGTGCATGGATTTGAAACGGAACAGTACCATGGTGCACCACTCTCTAGCGATAGTAAATCGAAGACCAGCCACCGTAATCCCGTTTTACCGTAATCCACGTGTCGAAAAAACGAACGGTAAAGAACTTATGAGACACGATTGAGATTCGGGTTGTCCTTTTTGGGTATTAATCTATCCGTTGATGGGTGAAAGCTGTCAAAGCCGTAGAACTCATTGAGGCCTTCGTTTTGACAGGTTATGGCTCCCGTAACTCTAAACGAGCCAGAAGTTATGGCCGTCCGAATAATCGATATCTACAGGGTGCAACATCCACGGTGCAAGTGCAACATCCGTCCGAAATGGCGAAACAGTGTCGAACGACTTTTAGAAATGCGTGCATGGATTTGAAACGGAACAGTACCATGGTGCGCTACTCTCCAGCGATGGGAAGTCGAAGATGGGCCACGGTAATCCCGTTTTACCGTAAAAATCCACGTGTCGAAAAAACGAAGGGTAAAAAACTTACGAGACCCGATTGAGATTCGGGTTGTCCTTTTTGGGCATTAATCTATCCGTTGACGGCTAAAAGCTGTCAAAGCCGTAGAACTCATCGAGGCCTTCGTTTTGACAGGTTATGGCTCCCGTAACTCTAAACGAACCAGTAGTTATGGCCGTCCGAATAATCGATATCTACAGGGTGCAACATCCACGGTGCAAGGTGCAACATCCGTCCGAAATGGCGAAATAGTGCCGTATGACTTTTAGAAATGGCTGCATGGATTTGAAACGGAACAGTACCATGGTGCACCACTCTCCGGCGATGGGAAGTCGAAGGCGGGCCACGGTAATCCCGTTTTACCGTAAAAATCCACGTGTCGAATAAACAAAGGGTAAAAAACTTACGAGACGCGATTGAGATTCGGGTTGTCCTTTTTGGGCATTAATCTATCCGTTGACGGCTCAAAGCTGTCAAAGCCGTAGAACTCATCGAGGCCTTCGTTTTGACAGGTTATGGCTCCCGTAACTCTAAACGAGCCAGAAGTTATGGCCATCCGAATAATCGATATCTACAGGGTGCAACATCCACGGTGCAAGGTGCAACATCCGTCCGAAATGGCGAAACAGTGCCGTACAACTTTTAGAAATGCGTGCATGGATTTGAAAAGGAACAGTACCATGGTGCACCACTCTCGAGCGATGGTAAATCGAAGACGGACCACGGTAATCCCGTTTTACCGTAAAAATCCACCAGTCGAAAAAACGAAGGGTAAAAAACTTACGAGACCCGATTGAGATTCGGTTTGTCCTTTTTGGGCATTAATCTATCCGTTGAAGGCTGAAAGCTATCAAAGTCGTAGAACTCATCGAGGCCTTCGTTTTGACAGGTTATGGCTCCCTTAACTCTAAACGAGCCAGAAGTTATGGCCGTCCGAATAATCGATATCTACAGGGTGCAACATCCACGGTGCAAGGTGCAACATCCGTTCGAAATGGCGAAACAGTGCCGTATGACCTTTGGAAATGCGTGCATGGATTTGAAACGGAACAATACCATAGTGCACCACTCTTCAGTGATGGGAAGTCGAAGACGGGCCACGGTAATCCCGCTTTACCGTAAAAATCCACGTGTCGAAAAAACGAAGGGTAAAAAACTTACGAGACCCGATTGAGATTCGGGTTGTCCTTTTTGGGCATTAATCTGTCCGTTGATGGCTGAAAGCAGTCAAAGCCGTAGAACTCATCGAGGCCTTCGTTTTGACAGGTTATGGCTCCCGTAACTCTAAACGAGCTAGAAGTTATGGCCGTCCGAATAATCGATATCTACAAGGTGCAACATCCACGGTGCAAGGTGCAACATCCGTCCGAAATGGCGAAACAGTGCCGTACGGCCTTTAGAAATGCGAGCATGGATTTGAAATAGAACAGTACCATGGCGCACCACTCTCCAGCGATGGTAAATCGAAGACCAGCCACCGTAATCCCGTTTTCCCGTAAAAATCCACGTGTCGAAAAAACGAAGGGTAAAAAACTTACGAGACCCGACTGAGATTCGAGTTGTCCTTTTTGGGCATTAATCTATCCGTTGATGGCTGAAAGCTGTCAAAGCCGTATAACTCATCGAGGCCTTCGTTTTGACTGGTTAGGGCTCCCTTAACTCTAAACGAGCCAGAAGTTATGGCCGTCCGAATAATCGATATCTACAGGGTGCAACATCCACGGTGCAAGGTGCAACATCCGTCCGAAATGGCGAAACAGTGCCGTATGACTTTTAGAAATGAGTGCATGGATTTGAAACGGAATAGTACAATGGTGCACCACTCTCCAGCAATGGGAAGTCGAAGACGGGCCACTGTAATCCCGTTTTGCCGTAAAAATCCACGTGTCGACAAAACGAAGGGTAAAAAACTTACGAGACCCGATTGAGATTCGGGTTGTCCTTTTTGGGCATTAATCTAACCGTTGAGGGCTGAAAACCGTCAAAGCCGTAGAACTCATCAAGTCCTTCGTTTTGACAGGTTATGGATTTTGTAATTCTAAACGAGCCAGAAGTTATTGCCGTTCGAATAATCGATATCTACAGGGTGCAACATCCGTTCGAAATGGCGAAACAGTGCCGTACGACCTTTAGAAATGCGAGCATGGATTTGAAACGGAACAGTACCATGGTGCACCACACTCAAGCGATGGTTAATCGAAGACCAGCCACCGTAATCCCGTTTTACCGTAAAAATTCACGTGTCGAAAAAACGAAGGGTAAAAATCTTACGAGACCCGATTGAGATTTGGGTTGTCCTTTTTGAGCATTAATCTATCCGTTGATGGCTGAAAGCTGTCAAAGCCGTAGAACTCATCGAGGCCTTCGTTTTGATAGGTTATGTCTCCCGTAACTCTAAACGAGCCAGAAGTTATGGCCGTCCGAATAATCGACATCTATAGGGTGCAACATCCACAGTGCAAGGTGCAACATCTGTCCTAAATGGCGAAACAGTGCCGTATGACATTTAGAAATGCGTGCATGGATTTGAAACGGAACAATACCATGGTACACCACTCTCCAGCGATAGGAAATCGAAAACGGGCCACGGCATTCCCGTTTTACCGTAAAAATCCACGTGTCTAAAAAACGAAGGGTAAAAAACTTACGAGACCCGATTGAGATTCGGGTTGTCCTTTTTGGGCATTAATCTATCCGTTGACGGTTGAAAACCGTCAAAGCCGTAGAACTCATCGAGGCCTTCGTTTTGACAGTTTATGGCTTTTGTAACTCTAAACGAGCCAGAAGTTATTGCCGTTCGAATAATCGATATCTATAGGGTGCAACATTCACGGTGCAAGGTGCAACATCCGTCCGAAATGGCGAAACAGTGTCGTACGACTTTTAGAAATGCGTGCATGGATTTGAAACGGAACAGTACCATGGTGCACCACACTCCAGCGATGGTAAATCGAAGACCAGCCACCGTAATCCTGTTTTACCGTAAAAATCCATGTGTCGAAAAAACGAAGGGTAAAAAACTTACGAGACCCGATTGAGATTCGGGTTGTCCTTTTTGGGCATTAATCTATCCGTTGACGGCTAAAAGCTATCAAAGCCGTAGAACTCATCGAGGTTTTCGTTTTGATAGGTTATGGCTCCCGTAACTCTAAACGAGCCAGAAGTTATGGCCATCCGAATAATCGATATCTACAGGGTGCAACATCCACGGTGCAAGGTGCAACATCCGTCAGAAATGGCGAAACAGTGCCGTACGACTTTTAGAAATTCGTGCATGGATTTGAAACGGAACAGTACCATGGTGCACCACTCTCCAGCGATGGGAAGTCGAAGACGGGCCACGGTAATTCCGTTTTACCGTAAAAATCCACGTGTCGAAAAAACGAAGGGTAAAAAACTTACGAGACCCGATTGAGATTCGGGTTGTCCTTTTTGGGCATTAATCTATCCGTTGACGGCTGAAAGCAGTCAAAGCCGTAGAAATCATCGAGGCCTTCGTTTTAACAGGTTATGGCTCTCGTAAATCTAAACGAGCTAGTAGTTATGGCCGTCCGAATAATCGATATCTACAGGGTGCAACATCCACGGTGCAAGGTGCAACATCCGTCCGAAATGGCGAAACAGTGCCGTACGACCTTTAGAAATGCGTGCATGGGTTTGAAACGGAACAGTACCACGGTGCACGACTCTCCAGCGATGGTAAATCGAAGGCCAGCCACCGTAATCCCGTTTTACCGTAAAAATCCACGTGTCGAAAAAACGAAGGGTAAAAGACTTACGAGACCCGATTGAGATTCGGGTTGTCCTTTTTGGGCACTAGTCTATCCGTTGACGGCTGAAAGCTGTCAAAGCCGTAGAAGTCATCGAGGCCTTCGTTTTGACAGGTTATGGCTCCCGTGACTCTAAACGAGCTAGAAGTTATGGCCGTCCGAATAATCGATATCTACAGGGTGCAACATCCACGGTGCAAGGTGCAACATCCGTCCGAAATGGTGAAACAGTGTCGTACGACTTTTAGAAATGCGTGCATGGATTTGAAACGGAACAGTACCATGATGCACCACTCTTCAGCGATAGGAAGTCGTAGACGGGCCACGGTAATCCCGTTTTACCGTAAAAATCCACGTGTCGAAAAAACGAAGGGTAAAAAACTTACGAGACCCGATTGAGATTCGGGTTGTCCTTTTTGGGCATTAATCTATCCGTTGACGGCTGAAAGCAGTCAAAGCCGTAGAACTCATCGAGGCCTTCGTTTTGACAGGTTATGACTCCCGTAATTCTAAACGAGCTAGAAGTTATGGCCGTCCAAATAATCAATATCTACAGTGTGCAACATCCATGGTGCAAGGTGCAACATCCGTCCGAAATGGCGAAACAGTGCCGTACGACCTTTAGAAATGCGTGCATGGATTTGAAACGGAACAGTACCTTGGTGCACCACTCTCCAGCGATGGGAAGTCAAAGACGGGCCACGGTAATCCCTTTTTACCGTTAAAATCCACGTGTCGAAAAAACGAAGGGTAAAAAACTTACGAGACCCGATTGAGATTCGGGTTGTCCTTTTTGGGCATCAATCTATCTGTTGACGGGTGAAAGCTATCAAAGCGGTAGAACTCATCGAGGCCTTCGTTTTGACAGGTTATGGATTTCGTAAGTCTAAACGAGCCAGAAGTTATGGCCGTCCGAATAATCTATATCTACAGGGTGCAACATCCATGGTGCAAGGTGCAACATCCATCCGAAATGGCGAAACGGTGCCATACGACCTTTAGAAATGCGTGCATGGATTTGAAACGGAACAGTACCATGGTGCACCACTCTCCAGCGATGGTAAATCGAAGACCATCCACCGTAATCCCGTTTTACCGTAAAAATCCACGTGTCGAAAATACGAAGGGTAAAAAACTTACGAGACCCGATTGACATTCGGGTTGTCCTTTTTGGACATTAATCTATCCATTGACGGCTGAAAGCTGTCAAAGCCGTAGAACTCATCGAGGCCTTCGTTTTGACAGGTTATGGCTCCCATAACTCTAAACGAGCCAGAAGTTATGGACGTCCGAATAATCGATATCTACAGGGTGCAACATCCACGGTGCAAGGTGCAACATCCGTCCGAAATGGCGAAATAGTGCCGTATGACTTTTAGAAATGCGTGCATGGATTTGAAACGGAACAGTACCATGGTGCACCACTCTCCAGCGATGGGAAGTCGAAGGCGGGCCACAGTAATCCCGTTTTACCGTAAAAATCCACGTGTCGAAAAAACAAAGGGTAAAAAATTTACGAGACGCGATTGAGATTCGGGTTGTCCTTTTTGGGCATTAATCTATCCGTTGACGGCTCAAAGCTGTCAAAGCCGTAGAACTCATCGAGGCCTTCGTTTTGACAGGTTATGGCTCCCGTAACTCTAAACGAGCCAGAAGTTATGGCCATCCGAATAATCGATATCTACAGGGTGCAACATCCACGGTGCAAGGTGCAACATCCGTCCGAAATGGCGAAACAGTGCCGTACAACTTTTAGAAATGCGTGCATGGATTTGAAAAGGAACAGTACCATGGTGCACCACTCTCCAGCGATGGTAAATCGAAGACGGACCACGGTAATCCCGTTTTACCGTAAAAATCCACCAGTCGAAAAAACGAAGGGTAAAAAACTTACGAGACTCGATTGAGATTCGGTTTGTCCTTTTTGGGCATTAATCTATCCGTTGACGGCTGAAAGCTATCAAAGCCGTAGAACTCATCGAGGCCTTCGTTTTGACAGGTTATGGCTCCCTTAACTCTAAACGAGCCAGAAGTTATGGCCGTCCGAATAATCGATATCTACAGGGTGCAACATCCACGGTGCAAGGTGCAACATCCGTCCGAAATGGCGAAACAGTGCCGTACGACCTTTGAAAATGCGTGCATGGATTTGAAACGGAACAATACCATAGTGCACCACTCTTCAGTGATGGGGAGTCGAAGACGGGCCACGGTAATCCCGCTTTACCGTAAAAATCCACGTGTCGAAAAAACGAAGGGTAAAAAACTTACGAGACCCGATTGAGATTCGGGTTGTCATTTTTGGGCATTAATCTATCCGTTGATGGGTGAAAGCTGTCAAAGCCGTAGAACTCATCGTGGCCTTCGTTTTGACAGGTTATGGCTTTTGTAACTCTAAACGAGCCAGAAGTTATGGCCGTTCGAATAATCGACATCTACAGGGTGCAACATCCACGGTGCAAGGTGCAACATCCGTCCGAAATGGCGAAAAAGTGACATACGACCTTTAGAAATGCGTGCATGGATTTGAAACGGAACAGTACCATGGTGCACCATTCTCCAGCGATGGTAAATCGAAGACCAGCCACCGTAATCCCGTTTTACCGTAATCCACGTGTCGAAAAAACGAACGGTAAAAAACTTACGAGACCCGATTGAGATTCGGGTTGTCCTTTTTGGGCATTAATCTATCCGTTGATGGGTGAAAGCTGTCAAAGCCGTAGAACTCATCGAGGCCTTCGTTTTGACAGGTTATGGCTCCCGTAACTCTAAACGAGCCAGAAGTTATGGCCGTTCGAATAATCGATATCTACAGGGTGCAACATCCACGGTGCAAGGTGCAACATCCGTCCGAAATGGCGAAACAGTGTCGTACGACTTTTAGAAATGCGTGCATGGATTTGAAACGGAACAGTACCATGGTGCACTACTCTCCAGCGATGGGAAGTCGAAGATGGGCCACGGTAATCCCGTTTTACCGTAAAAATCCACGTGTCGAAAAAACGAAGGGTAAAAAACTTACGAGACCCGACTGAGATTCGGGTTGTCCTTTTTAGGCATTAATCTATCCGTTGACGGCTAAAAGCTGTCAAAGCCGTAGAACTCATCGAGGCCTTCGTTTTGATACTTTATGGCTCCCGTAACTCTAAACGAACCAGAAGTTATGGCCGTCCGAATAATCGATATCTACAGGGTGCAACATCCACGGTGCAAGGTGCAACATCCGTCCGAAATGGCGAAATAGTGCCGTATGACTTTTAGAAATGCGTGCATGGATTTGAAACGGAACAGTACCATGGTGCACCACTCTCCAGCGATGGGAAGTCGAAGGCGGGCCACGGTAATCCCGTTTTACCGTAAAAATCCACGTGTCGAAAAAACAAAGGGTAAAAAATTTACGAGACGCGATTGAGATTCGGGTTGTCCTTTTTGGGCATTAATCTATCCGTTGACGGCTCAAAGCTGTCAAAGCCGTAGAACTCATCGAGGCCTTCGTTTTGACAGGTTATGGCTCCCGTAACTCTAAACGAGCCAGAAGTTATGGCCATCCGAATAATCGATATCTACAGGGTGCAACATCCACGGTGCAAGGTGCAACATCCGTCCGAAATGGCGAAACAGTGCCGTACAACTTTTAGAAATGCGTGCATGGATTTGAAAAGGAACAGTACCATGGTGCACCACTCTCCAGCGATGGTAAATCGAAGACGGACCACGGTAATCCCGTTTTACCGTAAAAATCCACCAGTCGAAAAAACGAAGGGTAAAAAACTTACGAGACTCGATTGAGATTCGGTTTGTCCTTTTTGGGCATTAATCTATCCGTTGACGGCTGAAAGCTATCAAAGCCGTAGAACTCATCGAGGCCTTCGTTTTGACAGGTTATGGCTCCCTTAACTCTAAACGAGCCAGAAGTTATGGCCGTCCGAATAATCGATATCTACCGGGTGCAACATCCACGGTGCAAGGTGCAACATCCGTCCGAAATGGCGAAACAGTGCCGTACGACCTTTGAAAATGCGTGCATGGATTTGAAACGGAACAATACCATAGTGCACCACTCTTCAGTGATGGGGAGTCGAAGACGGGCCACGGTAATCCCGCTTTACCGTAAAAATCCACGTGTCGAAAAAACGAAGGGTAAAAAACTTACGAGACCCGATTGAGATTCGGGTTGTCATTTTTGGGCATTAATCTATCCATTGATGGGTGAAAGCTATCAAAGCCGTAGAACTCATCGTGGCCTTCGTTTTGACAGGTTATGGCTTTTGTAACTCTAAACGAGCCAGAAGTTATGGCCGTTCGAATAATCGACATCTACAGGGTGCAAAATCCACGGTGCAAGGTGCAACATCCGTCCGAAATGGCGAAAAATTGCCATACGACCTTTAGAAATGCGTGCATGGATTTGAAATGGAACAGTACCATGGTGCACCATTCTCCAGCGATGGTAAATCGAAGACCAGCCACCGTAATCCCGTTTTACCGTAATCCACGTGTCGAAAAAACGAACGGTAAAAAACTTACGAGACCCGATTGAGATTCGGGTTGTCCTTTTTGGGCATTAATCTATCCGTTGACGGGTGAAAGCTGTCAAAGCCGTAGAACTCATCGAGGCCTTCGTTTTGACAGGTTATGGCTCCCGTAACTCTAAACGAGCCAGAAGTTATGGCCGTCCGAATAATCGATATCTACAGGGTGCAACATCCACGGTGCAAGGTGCAACATCCGTCCGAAATGGCGAAACAGTGTCGTACGACTTTTAGAAATGCGTGCATGGATGTGAAACGGAACAGTACCATGGTGCACTACTCTCCAGCGATGGGAAGTCGAAGATGGGCCACGGTAATCCCGTTTTACCGTAAAAATCCACGTGTCGAAAAAACGAAGGGTAAAAAACTTACGAGACCCGACTGAGATTCGGGTTGTCCTTTTTAGGCATTAATCTATCCGTTGACGGCTAAAAGCTGTCAAAGCCGTAGAACTCATCGAGGCCTTCGTTTTGATAGTTTATGGCTCCCGTAACTCTAAACGAACCAGAAGTTATGGCCGTCCGAATAATCGATATCTACAGGGTGCAACATCCACAGTGCAAGGTGCAACATCCGTCCGAAATGGCGAAATAGTGCCGTATGACTTTTAGAAATGCGTGCATGGATTTGAAACGGAACAGTACCATGGTGCACCACTCTCCAGCGATGGGAAGTCGAAGGCGGGCCACGGTAATCCCGTTTTACCGTAAAAGTCCACGTGTCGAAAAAACAAAGGGTAAAAAATTTACGAGACGCGATTGAGATTCGGGTTGTCCTTTTTGGGCATTAATCTATCCGTTGACGGCTCAAAGCTGTCAAAGCCGTAGAACTCATCGAGGCCTTCGTTTTGACAGGTTATGGCTCCCGTAACTCTAAACGAGCCAGAAGTTATGGCCATCCGAATAATCGATATCTACAGGGTGCAACATCCACGGTGCAAGGTGCAACATCCGTCCGAAATGGCGAAACAGTGCCGTACAACTTTTAGAAATGCGTGCATGGATTTGAAAAGGAACAGTACCATGGTGCACCACTCTCCAGCGATGGTAAATCGAAGACGGACCACGGTAATCCCGTTTTACCGTAAAAATCCACCAGTCGAAAAAACGAAGGGTAAAAAACTTACGAGACTCGATTGAGATTCGGTTTGTCCTTTTTGGGCATTAATCTATCCGTTGACGGCTGAAAGCTATCAAAGCCGTAGAACTCATCGAGGCCTTCGTTTTGACAGGTTATGGCTCCCTTAACTCTAAACGAGCCAGAAGTTATGGCCGTCCGAATAATCGATATCTACAGGGTGCAACATCCACGGTGCAAGGTGCAACATCCATCCGAAATGGCGAAACAGTGCCGTACGACCTTTGAAAATGCGTGCATGGATTTGAAACGGAACAATACCGTAGTGCACCACTCTTCAGTGATGGGGAGTCGAAGACGGGCCACGGTAATCCCGCTTTACCGTAAAAATCCACGTGTCGAAAAAACGAAGGGTAAAAAACTTACGAGACCCGATTGAGATTCGGGTTGTCCTTTTTGGGCATTAATCTGTCCGTTGACGGCTGAAAGCAGTCAAAGCCGTAGAACTCATCGAGGCCTTCATTTTGACAGGTTATGGCTCCCGTAACTCTAAACGAGCTAGAAGTTATGGCCGTCCGAATAATCGATATCTACAGGGTGCAACATCCACGGTGCAAGGTGCAACATCCGTCCGAAATGGCGAAACAGTGCCGTACGATGGTGCACCACTCTCCAGCGATGGGAAGTCGAAGACCGGCCACCGTAATCCCGTTTTCCCGTAAAAATCCACGTGTCGAAAAAACGAAGGGTAAAAAACTTACGAGACCCGATTGAGATTCGGGTTGTCCTTTTTGGGCATTAATCTGTCCGTTGATGGCTGAAAGCTGTTAAAGCCGTAGAACTCATCGAGGCCTTCGTTTTGACAGGTTAGGGCTCCCTTAACTCTAAACGAGCCAGAAGTTATGGCCGTCCGAATAATCGATATCTACAGGGTGCAACATCCACGGTGCAAGGTGCAACATCCGTCCGAAATGGCGAAACAGTGCCGTATGACTTTTAGAAATGAGTGCATGGATTTGAAACGGAATAGTACAATGGTGCACCACTCTCCAGCAATGGGAAGTCGAAGACGGGCCACTGTAATCCCGTTTTACCGTAAAAATCCACGTGTCGACAAAACGAAGGGTAAAAAACTTACGAGACCCGATTGAGATTCGGGTTGTCCTTTTTGGGCATTAATCTAACCGTTGACGGCTGAAAACCGTCAAAGCCGTAGAACTCATCAAGTCCTTCGTTTTGACAGGTTATGGATTTTGTAACTCTAAACGAGCCAGAAGTTATTGCCATTCGAATAATCGATATCTACAGGGTGCAACATCCGTTCGAAATGGCGAAACAGTGCCGTAGGACCTTTAGAAATGCGAGCATCGATTTGAAACGGAACAGTACCATGGTGCACCACACTCCAGCGATGGTTAATCGAAGACCAGCCACCGTAATCCCGTTTTACCGTAAAAATCCACGTGTCGAAAAAACGAAGGGTAAAAAACTTACGAGACCCGATTGAGATTTGGGTTGTCCTTTTTGAGCTTTAATCTATCCGTTGATGGCTGAAAGCTGTCAAAGCCGTAGAACTCATCGAGGCCTTCGTTTTGATAGGTTATGGCTCCCGTAACTCTAAACGAGCCAGAAGTTATGGCCGTCCGAATAATCGACATCTACAGGGTGCAACATTCACGGTGCAAGGTGCAACATCTGTCCTAAATGGCGAAACAGTGCCGTAAGACATTTAGAAATGCGTGCATGGATTTGAAACGGAACAGTACCATGGTACACCACTCTCCAGCGATAGGAAATCGAAAACGGGCCACGGCAATCCCGTTTTACCGTAAAAATCCAAGTGTCGAAAAAACGAAGGGTAAAAAACTTACGAGACCCGATTGAGATTCGGGTTGTCCTTTTTGGGCATTAATCTATCCGTTAACGGCTGAAAACCGTCAAAGCCGTAGAACTCATCGAGGCCTTCGTTTTGACAGTTTATGGCTTTTGTAAATCTAAACGAGCCAGAAGTTATTTCCGTTCGAATAATCGATATCTATGGGGTGCAACATTCACGGTGCAAGGTGCAACATCCGTCCGAAATGGCGAAACAGTGTCGTACGACTTTTAGAAATGCGTGCATGGATTTGAAACGGAACAGTACCATGGTGCACCACACTCCAGCGATGGTAAATCGAAGACTAGCCACCGTAATCCTGTTTTACCGTAAAAATCCACGTGTCAAAAAAACGAAGGGTAAAAAACTTAGGAGACCCGATTGAGATTCGGGTTGTCCTTTTTGGGCATTAATCTATACGTTGACGGCTAAAAGCTATCAAAGCCGTAGAACTCATCGAGGTTTTCGTTTTGACAGGTTATGGCTCCTGTAACTCTAAACGAGCCAGAAGCTATGGCCGTCCGAATAATCGATATCTACAGGGTGCAACATCCACGGTGCAAGGTGCAACATCCGTCCGAAATGGCGAAACAGTGCCGTACGACTTTTAGGAATGCGTTAATGGATTTGAAACGGAACAGTACCATGGTGTACCACTTATCAGCGATGGGAAGTCAAAGACGGGCCACGGTAATCCCGTTTTACCGTAAAAATCCATGTGTCGAAAAAACGAAGGGTAAAAAACTTACGAGACCCGATTGAGATTCGGGTTGTCCTTTTTGGGCATTAGTCTATCCGTTGACGGCTGAAAGCAGTCAAAGCCGTAGAACTCATCGAGGCCTTCGTTTTGACAGGTTATGGCTCCCGTAACTCTAAACGAGCTAGAAGTTATGGCCGTTCGAATAATCGATATCTACAGGGTGCAACATCCACGGTGCAAGGTGCAACATCCGTCCGAAATGGTGAAACAGTGTCGTACGACCTTTAGAAATGCGAGCATGGATTTGAAACGGAACAGTATCATGGTGCACCACTCTTCAGCGATGGTAAATCGAAGACCAGCCACCGTAATCCCGTTTTACCGTAAAAATCCACGTGTCGAAAAAACGAAGGGTAAAAAACTTACGAGACCCGATTGAGATCCGGGTTGTCCTTTTTTGGCATTAATCTATCCGTTGATGGCTGAAAGCTGTCAAAGCCGTAGAACTCATCGAGGCCTTCGTTTTGACAGGTTATGGCTCCCGTAACTCTAAACGAGCCAGAAGTTATGGCCGTCCGAATAATCGATATCCACGGTGCAACGTGCAACATCCACGGTGCAACGTGCAACATCCGTCCGAAATGGCGAAACAGTGCCGTATGACTTTTAGAAATGCGTGCATGGATTTGAAACGAAACAGTACCATGGTACACCACTCTCCCGCGATGGGAAGTCGAAGACGGGCCATGGTAATCCCGTTTTACCGTAAAAATCCACGTGTCGAAAAAACGAAGGGTAAAAAACTTACGAGACGCGATTGAGATTCGGGTTGTCCTTTTTGGGCATTAATATATCCGTTGACGGCTGAAAACCGTCAAAGCCGTAGAACTCATCGAGGCCTTTGTTTTGACAGGTTATGGCTTTTGTAACTCTAAACGAGCCATAAGTTATTGCCGTTCGAATAATCGATATCTACAGGGTGCAACATCCACGGTGCAAGGTGCAACATCCGTCCGAAATGGCGAAACAGCGTCGTACGACATTTAGAAATGCGTGCATGGATTTGAAACGGAACAGTACCATGGTGCACCACTCTCCAGCGATGGTAAATCGAAGACCAGCCACCGTAATCCCGTTTTACTGTAAAAATCCACGTGTCGAAAATGTTATCCCAACTTTTGGCAAAGTTGAGATACCCAAAATTTACTAAAAATCAATGGTTACTATTCATGAATATTGACCATGCTTTGCAGGATAACCATGGATATCGATGAATTTTGTCCGAGTCCGGAACGGGCCACAATTGACAAGACATGATGAGCAAAGCTGTAGAAGCCAGCGTTTCAAATTTCAAGTCAATCCGAGTTCGTATGCTCAAGTTATGATGGATTCGAGTTAAGAGGGATGGACATTACCCAGTTCGAACCCATCACGAGGTCCAGTTCGAACCCATCACGAGGTCCAGTTCGGACCCATCACGAGGTCCAGTTCGAACCAATCACGAGGTCCCGTTCGAACCCATCACAGAGGTCCAGTTCGAACCCATCACGAAGTCCAGTTCGAACCCACTGGGTCAACCAACCATGATGACGTGTCTTCCATCGGTTCGAATGCGCCGAGATATATGGAGTCGAAGCATTCAACTCGGAGCGAAACCCGGATCGAAGCGAAGTGTGCGCTCCACGTCGACACGAAGACACGTGCCACCATGGATTCGAAACCATCGGTTCGAAAGCACGGTTTCGAACCAAACAGCCATGCAATAAACCCCATTTTGAACCCATCATATCTTCCAACCTACTGATCCAAATGCAACGAAATTTTCACAGATCCTTTATTTTGTTTGGCTTCGGCCTAGTTTACATACAAGATAAAGATTGCTCCTGCCAAGTTTCAGCTCGATTGGACCATTTCTTGATGGGTTCGAAATCACTTCGAATCGATGTCAGATCGAGACGAAACTTGGTGGGGTCGGTCGCGTGGGTCCACTCACGTGCCAGAAGAAGTCTCCTGAAGTTTGAGCGAGATCTGGGCCTCCAACGCTTATAAATAGAGCCCCAGAGCCAACAGAAAGGGGGACTTTTGGGGAGCTTCCACCATTGAACGTCCAGACTCTGCCGGATTGATTTACACACCTCGTTATCATTATTGTATTCGGATTTCAAGGCTATCATCAGTTGTAATCCGCTGTAATCAAGAGTAATCAGCGAAGAATATCAATAAAAGTTAAAACCTTTGAAGTGGACGTAGGCCGGAGATAGCCGAACCACTATAAATTCTGTGTTCTTGTTCATAATTTTTATTTTGCTGCGTGTTGCTTGCTTAGATCAGTGATTCGTGTTTGGATATTGCTGATTTATATTCCAACACTGGTGCTTTCACAATACTTGGGGTTTGTGACCAATTTTGGTGCAAACACTTTGGTGCTTTCACTGAGAAGGACTAGCACCCGCTACATTCAGAGTTGAGATTCAAGAGTTCGAAGACTTCCAATTCAGAGACAATGACTCGACAAACAAGACAAAGGGTTGATAGGAGCCAACAAGGAGGAAGCTAAGAAGCATCCTCCGGATAAAGAGAAGGACAAGCTTCCGTCTACATCACAAGAGACGAGATGGAGGCTATGGCTAATTCATTGCGCGAAAGCATGATGAAGAGTCAACAGGAGATGTTGCACAATTTCCTCGAACAGATGAGGGCGACGAACATGCAAAACCTTGGACCAACTACAACAGCTACGAGTGCGGGACAAGGAATCAGGATTACAGAAGCTAATGAAGGTCCGGCTCAAGACCAGAATACAGGAGTTGAAGGTGGTCAACAAGGCCTTGGGGGCAGACCCTCAGGGTCCGATACTGGGAGACCAACAGACGGAGCTCAATAAGTTGGAGCCAATGCATATGCCAACGAGCCACCAGAAGAGTACGTACCGGAATTCCCCTCAAGGCTCGGGGGGCAGGATAGGAACTTGACAAGGGGCCAACCCCTAGACGAAGACGAGAGAATGATTGGCCTGATGCGAAGAATCATGAGAGGAGGATTGCCTAGTGGAGGGCTGGAAGAAGTCAGTCGGAGTCCATTCACTCCGAACATCCGAAACGCAAGGAACCCTCCAAAATTCAAATTACCAATGCTAGATCCTTATGACGGAAGGTCAGACCCGACCATGCATATTACCAGATACATCAGGCACATGGAAGTGCTGGGGGCATCCGAGGAAGTGATGGCACGATGCTTCCCTCTATATTTATCAGATTTAGCTGCACTATGGTTCAGGCAACTAGAGACTGGATCAATCAGGACATGGAGCGAGCTTGTTGGCTGCTTCATGAGACAGTTTAGGGTCCATGTGACGCGACCCAAGAGTGTGATGACTTTAGCTTCGATCAAGCAGAGGATCGGAGAGTCCATAAAAGATTTTCTACTAAGATTCAATGTAACAGTGACTTCTGTAGATCGCCCGGATCGATCGATGATTTTGATGGCGGCGGTGGCAGGAGTCGTGGAGGGCACCAAATTTAAAGATTCTCTGACTAAATATCCACCGCAGGATCTTGGAGAATTCTTTCATAAGGCTGAAAAGTTCATCCGATTGGAAGAATCACGAGCCGAGAGGCTGGAAACAAATGCCGCACAAAACGAAGGAACCTCCCGAGATCAGTCCGGAGCGGACAAGGGAAAAGGAAACAGGATGACAGGCGTGATGGTCCTGATAAACGGAAGAAATTCCGAGAACCGAGATTTAGGCAGTACATAGATCTGACTGCAGGCCTGGAAAGAATCTACACTGAAACCTGGGGGCAACTCCCCTATCGAAAGCCACCTATAAGGGATCCCACTAAGCGAGAGCGCAGGATGGGAAAATATTTCCTATTCCATGAGCTGGATGGGCACACCACAGATGAATGCCGCCACCTAAAGGATGAGGTGGAAAAACATGCCAGGGGTGGTAGATTGCCCCAATTTGTCAGAGAACGGACTGCGGCGGTAAGGCCAGAACAACTACCGCCTCCACCTAACAGGAACGATCCTGGATCAGGATCACGACTCGTCATCCACTGATTGAAGATGGCGAGGGCCAAGTCCGTGATTTGAACTTTGGTCGAATAATTTTATTTAGATTTATTTTCGCAATAAAACGGTTACTCCACTTACACATGTACGGGAACCAGAGAGATCCCTAGGCATGCTCTGAGATGGAGATAAACCGATATGCCCGGAGAGGCAATGTTTAGCTTTTTTCTGATGTTTGAGATTGAACATCTAGAACTTGAATTTTAATAAATAAATTAGAACTTCTTACAATAAACCTTTTGACCGGAGAGTCAAAGGATGAACATTAAATTTCAATATAAACGTGATCGCTTTATGACCCTACCCGGAGAGGCGGGGTCCGGAGTGCAAGAAGTGAGTTGCTTCGCCGGAGAGCGACAGAATCAACTCATTTAAGCGCTGTTTCCCCTTCACCGGAGAGTGACAGGATGAGATCCAGCAAGAGCCCGGAGAGGCTATGATCGGTCTCGAACGACCGAGACATCGCTTAATGTTCAGATACACTGAACCGGAGTGCAAGAAGTGAGTTGCTTCGCCGGAGAGCGACAGGATCAACTCATTTAAGTGTTGTTTCCCCTTCACCAGAGAGTGACAGGATGGGATCCAGCAAGAGCCCGGAGAGCTATGATCGGTCTAGAACGACCATGACATCGCTATACGTCCTAACTGGGACCAGAGTGCAGGGGATAGAAGGCAACGCCAAAGTGCAATAGGATCTTTCTATTCAATCACTAAGTCTAGAATGGGCTTAGTAAGGGTTCAGAGCAGCCATTAATAGTCCGGAGAGACTACGGAACTTCATTCTCAATTTCTACGTAAAGAACGAATGCTGATTTGGCTTCGAACAGCCACAAACTTGATTGATAATACTGCAGCTATCGATGAAACATGAATTTATTACACTCGATTTAAGACCGTTCAAAACATACCTTTTGCAAAAAGGCATGTTTTGGGGGGCAAAGTGTTATCCCAACTTTTGGCAAAGTTGAGATACCCAAAATTTACTAAAAATCAATGATTACTATTCATGAATATTGACCATGCTTTGCAGGATAACCATGGATATCGATGAATTTTGTCCGAGTCTGGAACGGGCCACAATGGACAAAACATGATGAGAAAAGCTGTAGAAGCCAGCGTTTCAAATTTCAAGTCAATCCGAGTTCGTATGCTCAAGTTATGATGGATTCGAGTTAAGAGGGATGGACATTGCCCAGTTCGAACCCATCACGAGGTCCAGTTCGAACCCATCACAGAGGTCCAGTTCGAACCCATCACGATGTCCAGTTCGAACCCATCACGAAGTCCAGTTCGAACCCATCACGAGGTCCAGTTCGAACCCATCACAGAGGTCCAGTTCGAACCCATCACGAAGTCCAGTTCGAACCCACTGGGTCAACCAACCATGATGACGTGTCTTCCATCGGTTCGAATGCGTCGAGATATATGGAGTCGAAGCATTCAACTCGGAGCGAAACCCGGATCGAAGCGAAGTGTGCGCTCCACGTCGACACGAAGACACGTGCCACCATGGATTCGAAACCATCGGTTCGAAAGCATGGTTTCGAACCAAACAGCCATGCAATAAACCGCATTTTGAACCCATCATATCTTCCAACTTACTGATCCAAATGCAACGAAATTTTCACAGTAGTTTACATACAAGATAAAGATTGCTCCTGCCAAGTTTCAGCTTGATTCGACCATTTCTTGATGGGTTAGAAATCACTTCGAATCGATGTCAGATCGAGACGAAACTTGGTGGGGTCGGTCACGTGGGCCCACTCACGTGCCAGAAGAAGTCTCCCGAAGTTTGAGCGAGATCTGGGCCTCCAACGCCTATAAATAGAGCCCCAGAGCCAACAGAAAGGGGGACTTTTGGGGAGCTTCCACCATTGAACGTCCAGACTCTGCCGGATTGAATTACACACCTCGTTATCATTATTGTATTCGGATTTCAAGGCTATCATCAGTTTTAATCCGTTGTAATCAAGAGTAATCAGCGAAGAATATCAATAAAAGTTAAAACCTTTGAAGTGGACGTAGGCCGGAGATAGCCGAACCACTATAAATTCTGTGTTCTTGTTCATAATTTTTATTTTGCTGCGTGTTGCTTGCTTAGATCTGTGATTCGTGTTTGGATATTGCTGATTTATATTCCAAAACTGATGCTTTCACAGTACTTGGGGTTTGTGACCAATTTTGGTGCAAACAGAAAAAACGAAGGGTAAAAAACTTACGAGACCCGATTGAGATTCGGGTTGTCCTTTTTGGGCATTAATCTATCCGTTGATGGCTGAAAGCTGTCAAAGCCGTAGAACTCATCGAGGTTTTCGTTTTGACAGGTTATGGCTCCCGTAACTCTAAACGAGCCAGAAGCTATGGCCGTCCGAATAATCGATATCTACAGGGTGCAACATCCACGGTGCAAGGTGCAACATCCGTCCGAAATGGCGAAACAGTGCCGTACGACTTTTAGAAATACGTGCATGGATTTGAAACGGAACAGTACCATGGTGTACCACTCTTCAGCGATGGGAAGTCGAAGACGGGCCACGGTAATCCCGTTTTACCGTAAAAATCCACGTGTCGAAAAAACGAAGGGTAAAAAACTTACGAGACCCGATTGAGATTCGGGTTGTCCTTTTTGGGCATTAATCTATCCGTTGATGACTGAAAGCAGTCAAAGCCGTAGAACTCATCGAGGCCTTCGTTTTGACAGGTTATGGCTCTCGTAACTCTAAACGAGCTAGAAGTTATGGCCGTCCGAATAATCGATATCTACAGGGTGCAACATCCACGGTGCAAGGTGCAACATCCGTCCGAAATGGCGAAATAGTGCCGTACGACCTTTAGAAATGCGAGCATGGATTTGAAACGGAACAGTACCATGGTGCACCACTCTCCAGCGATGGTAAATCGAAGACCAGCCACCGTAATCCCGTTTTACCGTAAAAATCCACGTGTCGAAAAAATGAAGGGTAAAAAACTTACGAGACCCGATTGAGATTCGGGTTGTCCTTTTTGGGCATTAATCTATCCATTGACGGCTGAAAAGCATCAAAGGCGTAGAACTCATCGAGGCCTTCGTTTTGACAGGTTATGACTTTTGTAACTCTAAACGAGCCAGATGTTATTGTCGTTCGAATAATCGATATCTACAGGGTGCAACATCCACGGTGCAAGGTGCAACATCCGTCCGAAATGGCGAAACAGTGCCGTATGACTTTTAGAAATGTGTGCTTGGATTTGAAACGGAACAGTACCATGGTGCACCACTCTCCAGCGATGGTAAATCGAAGACCAGCCACCGTAATCCCGTTTTACCGTAAAAATCCACGTGTCGAAAAAACGAAGGGTAAAAAACTTACGAGACCCGATTGAGATTCGGGTTGTCCTTTTTGGGCATTATCTATCCGTTGACGGCTGAAATCCGTCAAAGCCGTAGAACTCATCGAGGCCTTCGTTTTGATAGGTTATGGCTCCCGTAACTCTAAACGAGCTATAAGTTATGGCCGTCCGAATAATCGATATCTACAGGGTGCAACATCCACGGTGCAAGGTGCAACATCCGTCCGAAATGGCGAAACAGTGTCGTACGACCTTTAGAACTGCGAGCATGGATTTGAAATGGAACAGTACCATGGTTCACCACTCTCCAGCGATGGTAAATCGAAGACCAGCCACCGTAATCCCGTTTTACCGTAAAAATCCACGTGTCGAAAAAACGAAGGGTAAAAAACTTACGAGACCCGATTGAGATTCGGGTTGTCCTTTTTGGGCATTAATCTATCTGGTTATGGCTGAAAGCAATCAAAGCCGTAGAACTCATCAAGGCCTTCGTTTTGACAGGTTATGGCTCCCGTTACTCTAAACGAGCCAGAAGTTATGGCCGTCCGAATAATCGATATCTACAGGGTGCAACATCCACGGTGCAAGGTGCAACATCCACGGTGCAAGGTGCAACATCCGTCCGAAATGGCGAAACAGTGCCGTATGACTTTTAGAAATGCGTGCATGGATTTGAAACGGAACAGTACCATGGTGCACCACTCTCCAGCGATGGAAAGTCGAAGACGGGCCACGGTAATCCCGTTTTACCGTAAAAATCCACGTGTCGAAAAAACGAAGGGTAAAAAACTTACGAGACCCGATTGAGATTCGGGTTGTCCTTTTTGGGCATTAATATATCCGTTGACGGCTGAAAGCTGTCAAAGCCGTAGAACTCATCGAGTCCTTCGTTTTGACAGGTTATGGCTTTTATAACTCTAAACGAGCCAGAAGTTATTGTCGTTCGAATAATCAATATCTACAAGGTGCAACATCCACGGTGCAAGGTGCAACATCCGCCCGAAATGGCGAAACAGTGCCGTACGACTTTTAGAAATGCATGCATGGATTTGAAACGGAACAGTACCATGGTGCACCACTCTCCAGCGATGGTAAATCGAAGACCAGCCACCGTAATCCCGTTTTACCGTAAAAATCCACGTGTCGAAAAAACGAAGGGTAAAAAACTTACGAGACCCGATTGAGATTCGGGTTGTCCTTTTTGGGCATTAATCTATCCGTTGACAGCTAAAAGCTGTCAAAGCCGTAGAACTCATTGAGGCCTTCGTTTTGACAGGTTATGGCTCTCGTAACTCTAAACGAGCTAGAAGTTATGGCCGTCTGAATAATCGATATCTGCAGGGTGCAACATCCACGGTGCAGGTTGCAACATCCGTCCGAAATGGCGAAACAGTGCCATATGACTTTTAGAAATGCATGCATGGATTTGAAACGGAACAGTACCATGGTGTACCACTCTCCAGCGATGGGAAGTCGAAGACGGGCCATGGTAATCCCGTTTTACCGTAAAAATCCACTTGTCGAAAAAACGAAGGGTAAAAAACTTACGAGACCCGATTGAGATTCGGGTTGTCCTTTTTGGGCATTAATCTATCCTTTGACGGCTCAAAGCTGTCAAAGCCGTAGAACTCATCGAGGCCTTCGTTTGATAGGTTATGTCTCCCGTAACTCTAAACGAGCCAGAAGCTATGGCCGTCCGAATAATCGATATCTACAGGGTGCAACATCCACGGTGCAAGGTGCAACATCCGTCCGAAATAGAGAAACAGTGCCGTACGACTTTTAGAAATGCGTGCATGGATTTGAAACGGAACAGTACCATGGTGTACAACTCTTCAGCGATGGGAAGTCGAAGACGGGCCACGGTAATCCCGTTTTACCGTAAAAATCCACGTATCGAAAAAACGAAGGGTAATAAACTTACGAGACCCGATTGAGATTCGGGTTGTCCTTTTTGGGCATTAATCTATCCGTTGACGGCTGAAAGCAGTCAAAGCCGTAGAACTCATCGAGGCTTTCGTTTTTACAGGTTATGGCTCTCGTAACTCTAAACGAGCTAGAAGTTATGGCCGTCCGAATAATCGATATCTACAGGGTGCAACATCCACGGTGCAAGGTGCAACATCCGTCCGAAATGGCGAAACAGTGCCGTACGACCTTTAGAAATGCGAGCATGGATTTGAAACGGAACAGTACCATTGTGCACCACTCTCCAGCGATGGTAAATCGAAGACCAGCCACCGTATTCCCGTTTTACCGTAAAAATCCACGTGTCGAAATAACGAAGGGTAAAAAACTTACGAGACCCGATTGAGATTCGGGTTGTCCTTTTTGGGCATTAACCTATCCATTGATGGCTGAAAGCTGTCAAAGCCGTAGAAGTCATCGAGGCCTTCATTTTGACAGGTTATGGCTCCCGTAACTCTAAACGAGCCAGAAGTTATGGCCGTCCGAATAATCGATACCTATAGGGTGCAACATCCACGGTGCAAGGTGCAACATCCGTCCGAAATTGCGAAACAGTGCCGTATGACTTTTAGAAATGCGTGCGTGGATTTGAAACGGAACAGTACCATGGTGCATCACTCTCTAGCGATGGGAAGTTTAAGACGGGCCACGGTAATCCCGTTTTACCGTAAAAATCCACGTGTCGAAAAAACGAAGGGTAAAAAACTTACGAGACCCGATTGAGATTCTGGTTTTCCTTTTTGGGCATTAATCTATCTGTTGACGGCTGAAAGCAGTCAAAACCGTAGAACTCATCGAGGCCTTTGTTTTGACAGGTATTGGCTCCCGTAACTCTAAACGAGCTAGATGTTATGGCCGTCCGAATAATCGATATCTACAGGGTGCAACATCCACGGTGCAAGGTGCAACATCCGTCCGAAATGGCGAAACAGTACCGTACGACCTTTAGAAATGCTAGCATGGATTTGAAACAGAACAGTACCATGGTGCACCACTCTCCAGCGATGGTAAATCGAAGACCAGCCACCGTAATCCCGTTTTACCATAAAAATCCACGTGTCGAAAAAACGAAGGGTAAAAAACTTACAAGACCCGATATAGATTCGGGTTGTCCTTTTTGGGCATTAATCTATCCGTTGATGGCTGAAAGCTGTCAAAGCCGTAGAACTCATCGAGGCCTTCGTTTTGACAGGTTATGGCTCCCGTAACTCTAAACGAGCCAGAATTTATGGCCGTCCGAATAATCGATATCTACAGGGTGCAACATCCACGGCGCAAGGTGCAACATCCGTCCGAAATAGCGAAACAGTGCCGTATGACTTTTAGAAATGCATGCATGAATTTGAAACGGAACAGTACCATGGTGCACCACTCTCCAGCGATGGGAAGTCGAAGACGGGCCACGGTAATCCCGTTTTACCGTAAAAATCCACGTGTCGAAAAAACGAAGGGTAAAAAACTTACGAGACCCGATTGAGATTCGGGTTGTCCTTTTTGGGAATTAATCTATCCATTGACGGCTGATATCCATCAAACCCGTAGAACTCATCGAGGCCATCGTTTTGAAAGGTTATGGCTTTTGTAACTCTAAACGAGCCAGAAGTTATTGCCGTTCGAAAAATCGATATCTACAGGGTGCAACATTCACGGTGCAAGGTGCAACATCCGTCCGAAATGGCGAAACTGTGTCGTACGACTTTTAGAAATGCGTGCATGGATTTGAAACGGAATAGTACCATGGTGCACCACTCTCCAGCGATGGTAAATCGAAGACCAGCCACCGTAATCCCGTTTTACCGTAAAAATCCACGTGTCGAAAAAATGAAGGGTAAAAAACTTACGAGACCCGATTGAGATTCGGGTTGTCCTTTTTGGGCATTAATCTATCCGTTGACGGCTGAAAGGTGTCGAAGCCGTAGAACTCATCGAGGCCTTCGTTTTGACAGGTTATGGCTCCCGTAACTCTTAACGAGCCAGATGTTATGGCCGTCGGCCTTCGTTTTGACAGGTTATGGCTCCCGTAACTCTAAACGAGCCAGAAGTTATGGCCGTCCGAATAATCGATATCTGCAGGGTGCAACATCCACGATGCAATGTGCAACATCCGTCCGAAATGGCGAAACAGTGCCGTATGACTTTTAGAAATGCGTGCACGGATTTGAAACGGAACAGTACCATGGTGTACCACTCTCCAGCGATGGGAAGTCGAAGACGGGCCACGGTAATCCCATTTTACCGTAAAAATCCACGTGTCGAAAAAACGAAGGGTAAAAAACCTATGAGACCCGATTGAGATTCGGGTTGTCCTTTTTGGGCACTAATTATCCGTTGACGGCTCAAAGCTGTCAAAGCCGTCGAACTCATCGAGGCCTTCGTTTTGACAGGTTATGGCTCCCGCAACTCTAAACGATTCAGAAGTTATGGCCATCCGAACAATCGATATCTACTGGGTGCAACATCCACGGTGCAAGGTGCAACATCCGTCCGAAATGGCGAAATAGTGCCGTATGACTTTTAGAAATGCGTTCATGGATTTGAAATGAAACAGTACCATGGTGCACCACTCTCCAGTGATGGGAAGTCGAAGACGGGCCACGGTAATCCCGTTTTACCATAAAAATCCACCTGTCGAAAAAACGAAGGGTAAAAATCTTACGAGACCCGATTTAGATTCGGGTTTTCCTTTTTGGGCATTAATCTATCCGTTGATGGCTGAAAGCTGTCAAAGCCGTAGAACTCATCGAGGCCTTCGTTTTGATAGGTTATGGCTCCCGTAACTCTAAACGAGCCAGAAGTTATGGCCATCCGAATAATCGATATCTACAGGGTGCAACATCCACAATGCAATGTGCAACATCCATCCGAAATGGCGAAACAGTGCCGTATGACTTTTAGAAATGCGTTCATGGATTTGAAACGAAACAGTACCATGGTGCACCACTCTCCAGCGATGGGAAGTCGAAGACGGGCCACGGTAATCCCGTTTTACGGTAAAAATCCACGTGTCGAAAAAACGAAGGGTAAAAAACTTACGAGACCCGATTGAGATTCGGGTTGTCCTTTTTGGGAATTAATCTATCCGTTGACGGCTGAAAACCATCAAACCCGTAGAACTCATCGAGGCCTTCGTTTTGACAGGTTAAGGCTTTTGTAACTCTAAACGAGCCAGAAGTTATTGCCGTTCGAATAATCGATATCTACAGGGTGCAACATCCACGGTGCAAGGTGCAACATCCGTCCGAAATGGCGAAACAATGTCGTACGACTTTTAGAAATGCGTGCATGGATTTGAAACGGAACAATACCATGGTGCGCCACTCTCTAGCGATGGTAAAACGAAGACCTGCAACAGTAATCCCGTTTTACCGTAAAAATCCACGTGTCGAAAAAATGAAGGGTAAAAAACTTACGAGAACCGATTGAGATTCGGGTTGTCCTTTTTGGGCATTAATCTGTCCGTTGACGGGTGAAAGCTATCAAAGCCATAGAACTCATCGAGGCCTTCGTTTTGACAGGTTATGGCTGCCGTAACTCTTAACGAGCCAGAAGTTATGGCCGTCCGAATATTCGATATCTACAGGTTGCAACATCCACGGTGCAAGGTGCAACATCCGTCCGACATGGCGAAACTGCGCCGTACGACTTTTAGAAATGCGTGCATGGATTTGAAACGGAACAGTACCATGGTGCACCACTCTCTAGCGATGGTAAATCGAAGACCAGCCACCGTAATCCCGTTTTGCCGTAAAAATCCACGTGTCGAAAAAACGAAGGGTAAAAAACTTACGAGACCCGATTGAGATTCGGGTAGTCCTTTTTGGGCATTAATATATCCGTTGATGGATGAAAGCAGTCAAAGTCGTAGAACTCATCGAGGCCTTCGTTTTGACAGGTTATGGCTCCCGAAACTCTAAACGAGCCAAAAGTTATGCCCGTCCAAATAATCGATATCTACAGGGTGCAACATCCACGGTGCAAGGTGCAACATCCTTCCGAAATGGAGAAACTGTGTCGTACGACATTTAGAAATGCGTGCATGGATTTGAAATGGAACAGTACCGTGGTGCACCACTCTCCAGCAATGGTAAATCGAAGACCAGCCACGGTAATCCCGTTTTACCGTAAAAATCCACGTGTCGAAAAAACGAAGGGTAAAAAACTTACGTGACCCGATTGAGATTCGGGTTTTCCTTTTTGCGCATTAATCTATCAGTTGATGGCTGAAAGCGGTCAAAGCCGTTGAACTCATCGAGGCCTTCGTTCTGACAGGTTATGGCTCCCGTAACTCTAAACGAGCTAGAAGTTATGGCCGTCCGAATAATCTATATCTACAGGGTGCAACATCCATGGTGCAAGGTGCAACATCCGTCCGAAATGGCGAAACAGTGCCGTACGACTTTTAGAAATGCGTGCGTGGATTTGAAACGGAATAGTACCATAGTGCACCACTCTCCAGCGATGGTAAATCGAGGACCAGCCACCGTAATCCCGTTTTACCGTAAAAATCCACGTGTCGAAAAAACGAAGGGTAGAAAACTTACGAGACGAGATTGAGATTCGGGTAGTCCTTTTTAGGCGTTAATATGTCCGTTGATGGCTGAAAGCTGTCAAAGCCGTAGAACTCATCGAGGCCTTCGTTTTGACAGGTTATGGCTTTTCTAACTCTAAACGAGCCAGAAGTTATGGCCGTCCGAATAACCGATATCTACAGGGTGCAACATCCACGGTGCAAGGTGCAACATCCGTCCGAAATGGCGAAACAGTGCCGTATGACTTTTAGAAATGCGTGCACGGATTTGAAACGGAACAGTACCATGGTGTACCACTCTCCAGCGATGGGAAGTCGAAGACGGGCCACGGTAATCCCATTTTACCGTAAAAATCCATGTGTCGAAAAAACGAAGGGTAAAAAACCTACGAGACCTGATTGAGATTCGGGTTGTCCTTATTGGGCACTAATCTATCCGTTGGCTGCTCAAAGCTATCAAAGCCGTAGAACTCATCGAGGCCTTCGTTTTGACAGGTTATGGCTCCCGTAACTCTAAACGATTCAGAAGTAATGGCCATCCGAACAATTGATATCTACTGGGTGCAACATCCACGGTGCAAGGTGCAACATCCGTCCGAAATGGCGAAACAGTGCCGTACGACTTTTAGAAATGCGTGAATGGATTGGAAATTGAACAGTACCTTGGTGCACCACTCTTCAGCGATGGGAAGTCGAAGACGGGCCACGGTAATCCTGTTTTACCGTAAAAATCCACGTGTCGAAAAAACGAAGGGTAGAAAACTTACGAGACGAGATTGAGATTCGGGTAGTCCTTTTTGGGCGTTAATATGTCCGTTGACGGCTGAAAGCTGTCAAAGCTGTAGAACTCATCGAGGCCTTCGTTTTGACAGGTTATGGCTTTTTTAACTCTAAACGAGCCAGAATTTATGGCCGTCCGAATAACCGATATCTACAGGGTGCAACATCCACGGTGCAAGGTACAACATCCGTCCGAAATGGCGAAACAGTGCCGTATGACTTTTAGAAATGCGTTCATGGATTTGAAATGAAACAATACCATGGTGCACCACTCTCCAGCGATGGGAAGTCGAAGACGGGCCACGGTAATCCCGTTTTACCGTAAAAATCCACGTGTCGAAAAAACGAAGGGTAAAAAACTTACGAGACCCGATTGAGATTCGGGTTGTCCTTTTTGGGAATTAATCTATCCGTTGACGGCTGAAAACCATCAAACCCGTAGAACTCATCGAGGCCTTCGTTTTGACAGGTTATGGCTTTTGTAACTCTAAACGAGCCAGATGTTATTGCCGTTCGAATAATCGATATCTACAGGGTGCAACATCCACGGTGCAAGGTGCAACATCCGTCCGAAATGGCGAAACAATGTCGTACGACTTTTAGAAATGCGTTCATGGATTTGAAACGGAACAATACCATGGTGCACCACTCTCTAGCGATGGTAAATCGAAGACCTGCCACAGTAATCCCGTTTAACCGTAAAAATCCACGTGTCGAAAAAATGAAGGGTAAAAAACTTACGAGACCCGATTGAGATTCGGGTTGTCCTTTTTGGGCATTAATCTATCCGTTGACGGCTGAAAGCTGTCATAGCCGTAGAACTCATCGAGCCCTTCGTTTTGACAGGTTATGGCTGCCGTAACTCTTAACGGGCCAGAAGTTATGGCCGTCCGAATAATCGATATCTACAGGTTGCAACATCCACGGTGCAAGGTGCAACATCCGTCCGACATGGCGAAACTGCGCCGTACGACTTTTAGAAATGCTTGCATGGATTTGAAACGGAACAGTACCATGGTGCACCACTCTCCAGCGATGGAAATCGAAGACCAGCCACCGTAATCCCGTTTTGCCGTAAAAATCCACGTGTCGAAAAAACGAAGGGTAAAAAACTTACGAGACCCGATTGAGATTCGGGTAGTCCTTTTTGGGCATTAATATATCCGTTGATGGATGAAAGCTATCAAAGCCGTAGAACTCATCGAGGCCTTCGTTTTGACAGGTTATGGCTCCCGAAACTCTAAACGAGCTAGAAGTAACGCCCGTCCGAATAATCGATATCTACAGGGTGCAACATCCACGGTGCAAGGTGCAACATCCTTCCGAAATGGCGAAACAGTGCCGTACGACTTTTAGAAATGCGTGCATGGATTTGAAATGGAACAGTACCGTGGTGCACCACTCTCCAGCAATGGTAAATCGAAGACCAGCCACGGTAATCCCGTTTTACCGTAAAAATCCACGTGTCGAAAAAACGAAGGGTAAAAAACTTACGTGACCTGACTGAGATTCGGGTTTTCCTTTTTGGGCATTAATCTATCCGTTGATGGCTGAAAGCGGTCAAAGCCGTTGAACTCATCGAGGCCTTCGTTCTGACAGGTTATGGCTCCCGTAACTCTAAACGAGCCAGAAGTTGTGGCCGTCCGAATAATCGATATCTACAGGGTGCAACATCCACGGTGCAAGGTGCAACATCCGTCCGAAATGGCGAAACAGTGCCGTACGACTTTTAGAAATGTGTGCATGGATTTGAAACGGAACAGTACCATAGTGCACCACTCTCCAGCGATGTTAAATCGAAGACCAGCCACCGTAATCCCGTTTTACCGTAAAAATCCACGTGTCGAAAAAACGAAGGGTAGAAAACTTACGAGACGAGATTGAGATTCGGGTTGTCCTTTTTGGGCATTAATATGTCCGTTGACGGCTAAAACCTGTCAAAGCCATAGAACTCATCGAGGCCTTCGTTTTGACAGGTTATGGCTTTTTTAACTCTAAACGAGCCAGAAGTTATGGCCGTCCGAATAATCGATATCTACAGGGTGCAACATCCACGGTGCAAGGTGCAACATCCGTCCAAAATGGCGAAACAGTGCCATACGACCTTTAGAAATTCGTGCATGGATTTGAAACGGAACAGTACCATGGTGCACCACTCTCCAGCGATGGTAAATCGAAGACCAGCCACCGTAATCCCGTTTTACCGTAAAAATCCACGTGTAAAAAATCGAAGGGTAAAAACTTACGAGACCCGATTGAGATTCGGGTTGTCCGTGTTGGACATTAATCTATCCGTTGACGGCTCAAAGCTGTCAAAGCCGTAGAACTCATCGAGGCCTTCATTTTGACAGGTTATGGCTCCCGTAACTCTAAACGAGCCAGAAGTTATGGCCATCCGAATAATCGATATCTACAGGGTGCAACATCCACGGTGCAAGGTGCAACATCCGTCCGAAATGGCGAAACAGTGCCGTACGACTTTTAGAAATGCGTGCATGGATTTGAAACGGAATAGTACCATGGTGCACCACTCTTCAGCGATGGGAAGTCGAAGACGGGCCACGGTAATCCCGTTTTACCGTAAAAATCCACCTGTCGAAAAAATGAAGGGTAAAAAACTTACGAGACCCGATTTAGATTCGGGTTTTCCTTTTTGCGCATTAATCTATCCTTTGATGGCTGAAAGCTGTCAAAGCCGTAGAACTCATCGAGGCCTTCGTTTTGACAGGTTATGGCTCCCGTAACTTTAAACGAGCCAGAAGTTATGGTCGTCCGAATAACCGATATCTACAGGGTGCAACATCCACGGTGCAAGGTGCAACATCCGTCCGAAATGGCGAAACAGTGCCGTATGACTTTCAGAAATGCGTGCATGGATTTGAAATGGAATAGTACCATGGTGCACCACTCTCCAGCGATGGGAAGTCGAAGACGGGCCACGGTAATCCCGTTTTACCGTAAAAATCCACGTGTCGAAAAAACAAAGGGTAAAAAACTTACAAGACCCGATTGAGATTCGGATTGTCCTTTTTGGGAATTAATCTATCCTTTGACGGCTGAAAACCGTCAAACCCGTAGAACTCATCGAGGCCTTCGTTTTGACAGGTTATGGCTTTTGTAACTCTAAACGTGGCAGAAGTTATTGCCGTTCGAATAATCGATATCTACAGGGTGCAACATCCACGGTGCAAGGTGCAACATCCGTCCGAAATGGCGAAACAGTGCCGTACGACTTTTAGGAATTCGTGCATCGATTTGAAACGGAACAGTATCATGGTGCACCACTCTCCAGCGATGGTAAATCGAAGACCTTCCACCTTAATCCCGTTTTACCATAAAAATCCATGTGTCGAAAAAAATAGAAGGGTAAAAAACTTACGAGACCCGATTGAGATTCGGGTAGTCCTTTTTGGGCATTAATCTATCCGTTGACGGATGAAAGCTGTCAAAGCCGTAGAACTCATCGAGGCCTTCGTTTTGACAGGTTATGGCTCCCGAAACTCTAAACGAGCCAGAAGTAACGCCCGTTCGAATAATCGATATCTACAGGGTGCAAAATCCACGGTGCAAGGTGCAACATCCGTCCGAAATGGCGAAACAGTGCCGTACGACTTTTAGAAATGCGTGCATGGATTTGAAACGGAACAGTACCATGGTGCACCACTCTCCGGTGATGGTAAATCGAAGACCAGCCACCGTAATCCCATTTTACCGTAGAAATCCGCGTGTCGAAAAAACGAAGGGTAAAAAACATACGACACCCGACTGAGATTCGGGTTATCCTTTTTGGTCATTAATCTATCCGTTGATGGCTGAAAGCTGTCAAAGCTGTAGAACTCATCGAGGCCTTCGTTTTGACAGGTTATGGCTCCCGTAACTCTAAATGAGCCAGAAGGTATGGCCGTCCGAATAATCGATATCTACAGGGTGCAACATCCACGGTGCAAGGTGCAACATCCGTCCGAAATTGCGAAACAGTGCCGTATGACTTTTAGAAATGCGTGCATGGATTTGCAATGGAACGGTACCATGGTGCACCACTCTCTAGCGATGGGAAGTCGAAGACGGGCCACGGTAATCCCGTTTTACCGTAAAAAAACACGTGTCGAAAAAACAAAGGGTAAAAAACTTACGAGACCCGATTGAGATTCGGATTGTCCTTTTTGGGAATTAATCTATCCGTTGACAGCTGAAAACCATCAAACCCGTAGAACTCATCGAGGCCTTCGTTTTGACAGGTTATGGCTTTTGTACCTCTAAACGAGCCAGAAGTTATTGCCGTTCGAATAATCGATATCTACAGGGTGCAACATCCACGGTGCAAGGTGCAACATCCGTCCGAAATGGCGAAACAGTGTCGTACGACTTTTAGAAATGCGTGCATCGATTTGAAACGGAACAGTACCATGGTGCACCACTCTCCAGCGATGGTAAATCGAAGACCTGCCACCGTAATCCCGTTTTACTGTAAAAATCCACGTGTCGAAAAAAAAGAAGGGTAAATAACTTACGAGACCCGATTGAGATTCAGGTTGTCTTTTTTGGGCATTAATCTATTCGTTGACGGCTGAAAACCGTCAAAGCCGTAGAACTCATCGAGGCCTTCGTTTTGACAGGTTATGGCTTTTGTAACTCTAAACGAGCCAGAAGTTATTGTCGTTCGAATAATCGATATCTACAGGGTGCAAAATCCACGGTGCAAGGTGCAACATCCTTCCGAAATGGCGAAACAGTGCCGTACGACTTTTAGAAATGCGTGCATGGATTTGAAACGGAACAGTACCATGGTGCACCACTCTCCAGCGATGGTAAATCGAAGACCAGCCACCGTAATCCCGTTTTACCGTAAAAATCCACGTTTCGAAAAAACGAAGGGTAAAAAACTTAAGAGACTCGATTGAGATTCGGGTTGTCCTTTTTGGGTATTAATATGTCCGTTGATGGCTGAAAGCTGTCAAAGCCGTAGAACTCATCGAGGCCTTTGTTTTGACAGGTTATGACTCCCGTAACTCTAAACGAGCCAGAAGTTATGGCCGTCCGAATAATCGATATCTACAGGGTGCAACATCCATGGTGCAAGGTGCAACATCCGTCCGAAATTGCGAAACAGTGCCGTATGACTTTTAGAAATGCGTGCATGGATTTGCAATGGAACGGTACCATGGTGCACCACTCTCTAGCGATGGGAAGTCGAAGACGGGCCACGGTAATCCCGTTTTACCGTAAAAAAACACGTGTCGAAAAAACAAAGGGTAAAAAACTTACGAGACCCGATTGAGATTCGGATTGTCCTTTTTGGGAATTAATCTATCCGTTGACAGCTGAAAACCATCAAACCCGTAGAACTCATCGAGGCCTTCGTTTTGACAGGTTATGGCTTTTGTACCTCTAAACGAGCCAGAAGTTATTGCCGTTCGAATAATCGATATCTACAGGGTGCAACATCCACGGTGCAAGGTGCAACATCCGTCCGAAATGGCGAAACAGTGTCGTACGACTTTTAGAAATGCGTGCATCGATTTGAAACGGAACAGTACCATGGTGCACCACTCTCCAGCGATGGTAAATCGAAGACCTGCCACCGTAATCCCGTTTTACTGTAAAAATCCACGTGTCGAAAAAAAAGAAGGGTAAATAACTTACGAGACCCGATTGAGATTCAGGTTGTCTTTTTTGGGCATTAATCTATTCGTTGACGGCTGAAAACCGTCAAAGCCGTAGAACTCATCGAGGCCTTCGTTTTGACAGGTTATGGCTTTTGTAACTCTAAACGAGCCAGAAGTTATTGTCGTTCGAATAATCGATATCTACAGGGTGCAAAATCCACGGTGCAAGGTGCAACATCCTTCCGAAATGGCGAAACAGTGCCGTACGACTTTTAGAAATGCGTGCATGGATTTGAAACGGAACAGTACCATGGTGCACCACTCTCCAGCGATGGTAAATCGAAGAACAACCAACGTAATCCCATTTTACCGTAAAAATCCACGTGTCGAAAAAACGAAGGGTAAAAAACTTACGACACCCGATTGAGATTCGGGTTGCCCTTTTTGGTCATTAATCTATCCGTTGATGGCTGAAAGCTGTCAAAGCCGTAGAACTCATCGAGGCCTTCGTTTTGACAGGTTATGGCTCCCGTAACTCTAAACGAGCCAGAAGTTATGGCCGTCCGAATAATCGATATCTACAGGGTGCAACATCCACGGTGGAAGGTGCAACATCCGTCCGAAATTGCGAAACAGTGCCGTATGACTTTTAGAAATGCGTGCATGGATTAGCAACGGAAAGGTACCATTGTGCACCACTCTCCAACGATGGGAAGTCGAAGACAGGCCACGGTAATCCCGTTTACCGTAAAAATCCACGTGTCGAAAAAACGAAGGGTAAAAAACTTACGAGACCCGATTGAGATTCAGGTTGTCCTTTTTGGGCATTAATCTATCTGTTGACGGCTCAAAGTCGTCAAAGCCGTAGAGCTCATCGAGGCCTTCGTTTTGACAGGTTATGGCTCCCGTAACTCTAAACGAGCCAGAAGTTATGGCCGTCCGAATAATCGATATCTACAGGGTGCAACATCCACGGTGCAAGGTGCAACATCCGTCCGACATGGCGAAACAGTGCCCTACGACTTTTAGAAATGCGTGCATGGATTTGAAACGGAACAGTACCATGGTGCACCACTCTCCAGCGATGGAAAGTCGAAGGCGGGCCACGGTAATGCCGTTTTACCGTAAAAATCCACGTGTTGAAAAAACGAAGGGTAAAAAACTTACGAGACCCGATTGAGATTCGGGTTGTCCTTTTTGGGCATTAATATATCGTTGACGGCTGAAATCCGTCAAAGCCATAGAACTCATCGAGGCCTTCGTTTTGACAGGTTATGGCTTTTGTAACTCTAAACGAGCCAGAAGTTATTGCCGTTCGAATAATCGATATCTACAGGGTGCAACATCCACGGTGCAAGGTGCAACATCCGTCCGAAATGGCGAAACAGTGCCGTACGACTTTTAGAAATGCATGCATGGATTTGAAACGGAACAGTACCATGGTGCACCACTCTCCAGCGATGGTAAATCGAAGACCAGCCACCATAATCCCGTTTTATCGTAGAAATCCACGTGTCGAAAAAACGAAGGGTAAAAAACTTACGACACCCGATTGAGATTCGGGTTGTCCTTTTTGGTCATTAATCTATCCGTTGACGACTGAAAGCCGTCAAAGCCGTAGAACTCATCGAGGCTTTCATTTTGACAGGTTATGGCTCCCGTAACTCTAAACGAGCCAGAAGTTATGGCCGTCCGAATAATCGATATCTACAGGGTGCAACATCCACGGTGCAAGTTGCAACATCCGTCCGAAATTGCGAAACAGTGCCGTATGACTTTTAGAAATACGTGCATGGATTTGCAACGGAACGGTACCATGGTGCACCACTCTCCAGCGATGGGAAGTCGAAGACGGGCCACGGTAATGCCGTTTTACCGTAAAAATCCACGTGTCGAAAAAACGAAGGGTAAAAAACTTACGAGACCCGATTGAGATTCGGGTTGTCCTTTTTGGGCATTAATATATCGTTGACGGCTGAAATCCATCAAAGCCGTAGAACTTATCGAGGCCTTCGTTTTGACAGGTTATGGCTTTTGTAACCCTAAACGAGCCAGAAGTTATTGCCGTTCGAATAATCGATATCTACAGGGTGCAACATCCACGGTGCAAGGTGCAACATCCGTCCGAAATGGCGAAACAGTGCCGTACGACTTTTAGAAATGCATGCATGGATTTGAAACGGAACAGTACCATAGTGCACCACTCTCCAGCGATGGTAAATCGAAGACCAGCCACCATAATCCCGTTTTACCGTAGAAATCCACGTGTCGAAAAAACGAAGGGTAAAAAACTTACGACACCCTATTGAGATTCGGGTTGTCCTTTTTGGTCATTAATCTATCCGTTGACGACTGAAAGCTGTCAAAACCGTAGAACTCATCGAGGCCTTCGTTTTGACAGGTTATGGCTCCCGTAACTCTAAACGAGCCAGAAGTTATGGCCGTCCGAATAATCGATATCTACAGGGTGCAACATCCACGTTGCAAGTTGCAACATCCGTTCGAAATTGCGAAACAGTGCCGTATGACTTTTAGAAATGCATGCATGGATTTGCAACGGAACAGTACCATGGTGCACCACTCTCCAGTGATGGGAAGTCGAAGACGGGCCACGGTAATCCCGTTTACCGCAAAAATCCACGCGTCGAAAAAACGAATGGTAAAAAACTTACGAGACCCGATTGAGATTCGGGTTGTCCTTTTTGGGCATTAATCTATCCGTTGACGGTTCAAAGCTGTCAAAGCCGTAGAACTCATCGAGGCCTTCGTTTTGACAGGTTATGGCTCCCGTAACTCTAAACGAGCCAAAAGTTATGGCCGTCCGAATAATCGATATCTACAGGGTGCAACATCCACGGTGCAAGGTGCAACATCCGTCCGAAATGGCGTAACAGTGCCGTATGACTTTTAGAAAAGCGTGCATGGATTTGAAACGGAACAGTGCCATGGTGCACCACTCTCCAGCGATGGAAAGTCGAAGACGGGCCACGGTAATCCCGTTTTACCGTAAAAATCCACGTGTCGAAAAAACGAAGGGTAAAAAACTTACGAGACCCGATTGAGATTCGGGTTGTCCTTTTTGGGCATTAATCTATCCGTTGACGGCTGAAATCCATCAAAGCCGTAGAACTTATCGAGGCCTTCGTTTTGACAGGTTATGTCTTTTGTAACTCTAAACGAGCCAAAAGTTATTGCCGTTCGAATAATCGATATCTACAGGGTGCAACATCCACGGTGCAAGGTGCAACATCCGCCCGAAATGGCGAAACAGTGCCGTACGACTATTAGAAATGCGTGCATGGATTTGAAACGGAACAGTACCATGGTGCACCACTCTCCAACGATGGTAAATCGAAGACCAGCCACCATAATCCCGTTTTACCGTAGAAATTTACGTGTCGAAAAAACGAAGGTTAAAAAACTTACGACACCCAATTGAGATTCGGGTTGTCCTTTTTGGTCATTAATCTATCCATTGACGGCTAAAAGCCGTCAAAGCCGTAGAACTCATCGAGGCCTTCGTTTTGACAGGTTATGGCTCCCGTAACTCTAAACGAGCCAGAAGTTATGGCCGTCCGAATAATCGATATCTACAGGGTGCAACATCCACGGTGCAAGTTGCAACATCCGTCCGAAATTGCGAAACAGTGCCGTATGACTTTTAGAAATGCGTGCATGGATTTGCAATGGAATGGTACCATGGTGCACCACTCTCCAGCGATGGGAAGTCGAAGACGGGCCACGGTAATCCCGTTTACCGTAAAAATCCACGTGTCGAAAAAACGAAGGGTAAAAAACTTACGAGACCCGATTGAGATTCGGGTTGTCCTTTTTGGGCATTAATCTATCCGTTGACGGCTCAAAGCTGTCAAAGCCGTAGAACTCACCGAGGCCTTCGTTTTGACAGGTTATGGCTCCCGTAACTCTAAACGAGCCATAAGTTATGGCCGTCCGAATAATCGATATCTACAGGGTGCAACATCCACGGTGCAAGGTGCAACATCCGTCCGAAATGGCGTAACAGTGTCGTATGACATTTAGAAATGCGTGCATGGATTTGAAACGGAACAGTACCATGGTGCACCACTCTCCAGCGATGGGAAGTCGAAGACGGGCCACGGTAATCACGTTGTACCGTAAAAATCCACGTGTCGAAAAAACGAAGGGTAAAAAACTTACGAGACCCGATTGAGATTCGGGTTGTCCTTTTTGGGCATTAATCTATCCGTTGACGGCTGAAATCCGTCAAAGCCGTAGAACTCATCGAGGCCATCGTTTTGACAGGTTATGGATTTTGTAACTCATAACTGAAATCCGTCGAAGACGGGCCACCGTAATCCCGTTTTACCGTAGAAATCCACGTGTCGAAAAAACGAAGGGTAAAAAACTAACGACACCCGATTGAGATTCGGGTTGTACTTTTTGGTCATTAATCTATCCGTTGACGGCTGAAAGCGATCAATGCCGTAGAACTCATCGAGGCCTTCATTTTGACAGGTTATTGCTCCCGTAACTCTTAACGAGCCAGAAGTTATGGCCGTCCGAATAATCGATATCTACAGGGTGCAACATCCACGGTGCAACATCCGTCCGACATGGCGAAACAGTGCCGTACGACTTTTAGAAATGCGTGCATGGATTTGAAACGGAAAAGTACCACGGTGCACCACTCTCCAGCGATGGTAAATCGAAGACCAGCCACCGTAATCCCGTTTTGCCGTAAAAATCCACGGGTCGAAAAAACGAAGGGTAAAAAACTTACGAGACCTAATTGAGATTCGGGTTGTCCTTTATCGGCATTAATATATCCGTTGATGGCTGAAAGCTGTCAAACCCGTAGAACTCATCGAGGCCTTCGTTTTGACAGGTTATGGCTCCCGTAACTCTAAACGAGCCAGAAGTTATGCCCGTCCGAATAATCGATATCTACAGGGTGCAACATCCACGGTGCAAGGTGCAACATCCGTCCGAAATGGCGAAACAGTACCGTACGACTTTTAGAAATGTGTGCATGGATTTGAAACGGAACAGTACCATGGTGCACCACTCTCCAGCGATGGTAAATCGAAGACCAGCCACGATAATCCCTTTTTACCGTAAAAATCCACGTGTCGAAAAAACGAAGGGTAAAAAACTTACGTGACCCGATTGAGATTCGGGTTGTCCTTTTTGGGCATTATTCTATCCGTTGACGGGTGAAAGCTGTCAAAGCCGTAGAACTCATCGAGGCCTTCGTTTTGACAGGTTATGGCTCCCGTAACTCTAAACGAGCGAGAAGTTATGGCCGTCCGAATAATCGATATCTACAGGATGCAACATCCAATGTGCAAGGTGCAACATCCGTCCGAAATGGCGAAACAGTGCCATACGACCTTTAGAAATTCGTGCATGGATTTGAAATGGAACAGTACCATGGTGCACCACTCTCCAGCGATGCGAAGTCGAAGACGGGCCGCGGTAATCCCGTTTACCGCAAAATCCACGTGTCGAAAAAACGAAGGGTAAAAAATTTACGAGACCCGATTGAGATTCGGGTTGTCCTTTTTGGGTATTAATCTATCCGTTGACGGCTCAAAGCTGTCAAATCCGTAGAACTCATCGAGGCCTTCGTTTTGACAGGTTATTGCTCCCGTAACTCTAAACGAGCCAGAAGTTATGGCCCTCCGAATAATCGATATCTACAGGGTGCAACATCCAAGGTGCAAGGTGCAACATCCGTCCGAAATGGCAAAACAGTGTCGTATGACTTTTAGAAATGCGTGCGTGGATTTAAAACGGAACAGTACCATGGTGCACCACTCTCCAGCGATGGGAAGTCGAAGACGGGCCACGGTAATCCCGTTTTACCGTAAAAATCCACGTGTCGAAAAAACGAAGGGAAAAAACTTACGAGACCCGATTGAGATTCGGGTTGTCCTTTTTTGGCATTAATCTAACCGTTGACGGCTCAAAAAGCCGTAGAACTCATCGAGGCCTTCGTTTTGACAGGTTATGGCTTTTGAAACTCTAAACGAGCCAGAAGTTATTGCCGTTCGAATAATCGATATCTACAGGGTGCAACATCCACGGTGCAAGGTGCAACATCCGTCCGAAATGGCGAAACGGTGCCGTACGACTTTTAGAAATGCGTGCATGGATTTGAAACGGAACAGTACCATGGTGCACCACTCTCCAGCGATGGTAAATCGAAGACCAGCCACCGTAATCCCGTTTTACCGTAAAAATCCACGTGTCGAAAAAACGAAGGGTAAAAAACTTACGACACCCGATTGAGATTCGGGTTGTCCTTTTTGGTCATTAATCTATCCGTTGATGCAAGGTGCAAGGTGCAACATCCGTCCGAAATGGAAAAACAGTGCCGTATGACTTTAGAAATGCGTGCGTGGATTTGAAACGGAACAGTACTATGGTGCACCAATCTCTAGCGGTGGAAAGTCGAAGACGGGCCACGGTAATCCCGTTTTTCCGTAAAAATCCACGTGTCGAAAAAACGAAGGGTAAAAAACTTACGAGACCCGATTGAGATTCGGGTTGTCCTTTTTGGGTATTAACCTATCCGTTGACGGCTAAAAGCTATCAAAGCCGTAGAACTCATCGAGGCCTTCGTTTTGACAGGTTATTGCTCCCGTAACTCTAAACGAGCCAGAAGTTATGGCCGTCCGAATAATCGATATCTACAGGGTGCAACATCCACGGTGCAAGGTGCAACATCCGTCCGAAATGGCGAAACAGTGCCGTACGACTTTTAGAATTGCGTGCATGGATTTGAAACGGAACAGTACAATGGTGCACCACTCTCCAACGATGGTAAATCGAAGACCAGCCACCGTAATCCCGTTTTACCGTAAAAATCCACGTGTCGAAAAAACGAAGGGTAGAAAACTTACGAGACCCGATTGAGATTCGGGTTGTCCTTTTTAGGCATTAATCTATCCGTTGACGGCTGAAAGCTGTCAAAGCCGTAGAACTCATCGAGGCCTTCGTTTTGACAGGTTATGGCTCCCGTAACTCTGAACGAGCCAGAAGTTACGGCCGTCCGAATAATCGATATCTACAGGGTGAAACATCCACGGTGCAAGGTGCAACATCCGTCCGAAATGGCGAAACAGCGCCGTATGACTTTTAGAAATGCGTGCATGGATTTGAAACGGAACAGTACCATGGTGCACCACTCACCAGCGATGGGAAGTTGAAGACGGGCCACGGTAATCACGTTTAACGTAAAAATCCACGTGTCGAAAAAACGAAGGGTAAAAAAGCTTACGAGACCCGATTGAGGTTCGGGTTGTCCTTTTTGGGCATTAATCTATCCGTTCACGGCTCAAAGCTGTCAAAGCCTTAGAACTCATCGAGGCCTTCATTTTGATAGGTTATGGCTCTCGTAAATCTAAACGAGCCAGAAGTTATAGCTTTTCGAATAATCGATATCTACAGGGTGCAACATCCACGGTGCAAGGTGCAACATCCGTCCAAAATGGCGAAACAGTGTCGTACGACTTTTAGAAATGGGTGCATGGATTTGAAAGGGAACAGTACCATGGTGCACCACTCTCCAGCGTTGGAAAGTCGAAGACGGGCCACCGTAATCCCGTTTTACCGTAAAAATCCACGTGTCGAAAAAACGAAGGGTGAAAAACTTACGAGACCCGATTGAGATTCGGGTTGTCCTTTTTGGGCATTGATCTATCCGTTGACGGCTGAAAGCTATCAAAGCCGTAGAACTCATCGAGGCCTTCGTTTTGACAGGTTATGGCTCCCGTAACTCTGAACGAGCCAGAATTTATGGCCGTCCGAATAATCGATACCTACAGGGTGCAACATCCACGGTGCAAGGTGCAACATCCGTCCGAAATGGCGAAACAGCGCCGTATGACTTTTAGAAATGCGTGCATGGATTTGAAACGGAACAGTACCATGGTGCACCACTCACCAGCGATGGGAAGTTGAAGACGGGCCACGGTAATCACGTTTAACGTAAAAATCCACGTGTCGAAAAAACGAAGGGTAAAAAAGCTTACGAGACCCGATTGAGGTTCGGGTTGTCCTTTTTGGGCATTAATCTATCCGTTCACGGCTCAAAGCTGTCAAAGCCTTAGAACTCATCGAGGCCTTCATTTTGATAGGTTATGGCTCTCGTAAATCTAAACGAGCCAGAAGTTATGGCTTTTCGAATAATCGATATCTACAGGGTGCAACATCCACGGTGCAAGGTGCAACATCCGTCCAAAATGGCGAAACAGTGTCGTACGACTTTTAGAAATGGGTGCATGGATTTGAAAGGGAACAGTACCATGGTGCACCACTCTCCAGCGTTGGAAAGTCGAAGACGGGCCACCGTAATCCCGTTTTACCGTAAAAATCCACGTGTCGAAAAAACGAAGGGTGAAAAACTTACGAGACCCGATTGAGATTCGGGTTGTCCTTTTTGGGCATTGATCTATCCGTTGATGGCTGAAAGCTATCAAAGCCGTAGAACTCATCGAGGCCTTCGTTTTGACAGGTTATGGCTCCCGTAACTCTGAACGAGCCAGAATTTATGGCCGTCCGAATAATCGATACCTACAGGGTGCAACATCCACGGTGCAAGGTGCAACATCCGTCCGAAATGGCGAAACAGTGCCGTACGACTTTTAGAAATGCGTGCATGGATTTGAAACGGAACAGTACCATGGTGCACCACTCTCCAGCGATGGTAAATCGAAGACCAGCCACCGTAATCCCGTTTTACCGTAAAAATCCACGTTTCGAAAAAACGAAGGGTAAAAAACTTAAGAGACTCGATTGAGATTCGGGTTGTCCTTTTTGGGTATTAATATGTCCGTTGATGGCTGAAAGCTGTCAAAGCCGTAGAACTCATCGAGGCCTTTGTTTTGACAGGTTATGACTCCCGTAACTCTAAACGAGCCAGAAGTTATGGCCGTCCGAATAATCGATATCTACAGGGTGCAACATCCATGGTGCAAGGTGCAACATCCGTCCGAAATGGCGAAACAGTGCCGTATGACTTTTAGAAATGCATGCATGGATTTGAAACGGAACAGTACCATGGTGCACCACTCTCCAACGATGGGAAGTCGAAGACGGGCCACGGTAATCCCGTTTACCGTAAAAATCCACGTGTCGAAAAAACGAAGGATAAAAAACTTACGAGACCCGTTTGAGATTCGGGTTGTTCTTTTTGGGCATTAATCTATCCGTTGACGCTTGAAAGCTGTCAAAGCCGTAGAACTCACCGAGGCCTTCGTTTTGACAGGTTATGGCTCCCGTAACTCTAAACGAGCCAGAAGTTATGGCCGTCCGAATAATCGATATCTAAAGGGTGCAACATCCACGGTGCAAGGTGCAACATCCGTCCGAAATGGCGAAACAGTGCCGTATGACTTTTAGAAATGCAAGCATGGATTTGAAATGGAACAGTACCATGGTGCACCACTCTCCAGCGATGGGAAGTTAAAGACCAGCTGTTTGCACCAAAATTGGGCAACAGCCTTCGGAAGTCTTTGAAGAGATAACAAGTGAAGAACTTAAATTGGAAATGAAAATTATCTAACAAAAACTCCAAGTTATAGAAAAGTAAATTGCATAGAAGACAAGAATTTAGAGTGGTTCGGCGATGCGCCTACGTCCACTATGAAGTTTGATCACTTTACTGCTTAATACTTGAAGGTTACAAGTGTTTTGAAGCAAATTACAGCAGACAACGGACTTAAATTCGAAATTAACAGCAATTGAGATAGTATGGAGTGATTCTGGCAGCGTTTAGGCGTACTCTTTCTCTCCAAATTCTCCGACCCCTTTTCTGAATGACCAGGGGCTCTATTTATATGCGTGGAAGGCTGAAATCCCGCCTAAATCATGGAGAGGCTGCTTGGCACGTGACGGGGGGCCCACAGGCCCGCGTTCTTGAAGTGCGTGCCCAGTTTGGGATCGATTCGAAGTGAACTTCGAATCGATCAAAAAATTGTCCAATTGCGATGAAACTTGGCGTGGACGTTCTTCATCATGTAGACAAACTTCTGTAAAAATTTCATGGGATTTGGATCAGTAGATTGGGAGTTATGATCGGTTCGAAATTGGGTGTTCGGCATGCTGTTTGGTTCGAATCGATGGAATCGATTCGTTCGAATCGATGCATGGCCGAAGCGAATACTTCGAATCGATTGGGGCGCGCCTGTCTTCGAGCCGATCCATGTTCGTGCTAGCTTAGCCGCTTTGTTGGATTCGAAGGTCGTCTTCGAATCGATGGAGTGGATTCGTTCGAATCGATCCAAATGCGCCCTGGATCGATTCGAAGTTGTCGAAGTCGATGGAGTCGAAGGTGAGTGATGGAGTCGAAGATGATGGATGGATTCGAAGGTGAGCGATGGAGTCGAGGCTGTGATGGGTTCGAAGCTATTAATGGATTCAAAGCTGTGGTGGATTCGAAGCATAGGAAGGACTCGAATTTGTGATGGATTCGAAGTAGGGAGTTCCTTAGATGGATTCGAATGTCGCCTCTTCCTATTGGTTCGAATATGATGGGTTCGAAATAGATGGTTTCGAACACGATGGTTACGAACACGATGGGTTCGAATATGATGGGTTCGAACATGATGGGTTCGAACCGAGCAATGTGCACCTTCTTAACTTGAATCCATCATAACTTGAGCATATGACCTCGGATTGACTTGAAATTTGAAATGCTGGCTTCTATGGTCTTTCTTGTCATGCCTTATCAATTGCGGCCCGATCCGGGCTCGGACAGAATTCATCGATATCCATAGTGAAGTGAAATACGACCAATTTCTGAGGTGAACTGTTTTCTGTTTTTGACCAATCCTTTGGTATCACGGCTTTTGCCCAAAAAGCGGGATAACATTTTGCCCCCCAAAGTACGTCTTGTGGGAACATGACGTGCTTTGAATAGTCGCCATTTTATTCTGAAGATTATTGCTCCCTTTTCGTTGAGACTCATATACCGTATTGCCGTAACCTTGCCTTGATATGATTGATTACTGTGCAACTGTGCTTAATCGTTGGCTGTCGTTGCTATAACAGGGTGAATATTTGATCCCTGTGAATGTTCAAAATCGAACGTTAGTTCGTTATGTGTGCACATGCATTAGCTCCGCCCTTATTAACGTCGTGTGTCCATAAGTCATGTCGGTCTTTGTTTGCTGTTGAATTTCGTATCGATTCTCTCCTGAATCGATTTTAGATTCAAGTCAAAGCATTGTTTTTATGGTTGTCTATGATTATCCTCTTGTATCGATCCTCTCCTGAATCGATATACAAGGTAGACAAGTAATTTTTCAAATCATAGCGATTCATTTGCTCTCATAGACGTCCTTTGATGGATTCGAAGTCACGTCTGTTCGGATCGATCGTCTTCGAGTCGACGGTTTTTTAATCCAGCCTTTGCTTAGTTCTTCCTTGAATCGATGATTCCTCGCACCGATAAAGTTGGGATGGATTCGATCGTGTAAAGGTAGGAAGGCAATGGATTCGAAGTGAAATTTGAGTTGTAACAACGTTCGATGGTTGTTTTAAGTCCTTCCTTTTGTACCGATCCTCTCCTGGATCAATTTGGGATGTTAGAATGTATGCTTCGTATCGATGGATATGTAATATTGGATCTTGGATTGATGGATACAAGTGTAATGTTTTGTGTTGATGGAGTTGAACGATCCAGACATAATCGTGTAGTGATTATTTGCGGAGGATATGCCATCTCTCATTCGTCTATTCAAGAAGAATTCCCCACGGTAGATAGCCTTTGATAGGAGTCACCCATGACCCCTTTCTTGAATCCATCTCTAAAATCTAGTCGATCTTCATCTTTCAGCGCTTGGAATAGTAAATATCTCTACTAGGATAAAGTCTGTTTGTTGTGCATTCCCAGAGTTGGTTAGCTCAGCCAATGATTCGGCCTTTTCGTTTTGTTCTCTAACGATTGGGATAGTGGCGTAATACTAGAAGTCGGCTAGTATCTCTAGGATACAATTGAGATAAGGAGCAAGACGTTGCCCCCTAGTCAGATAGTCCTCCCTGACTTGGCACATTAAGAAGAAATCGTATAAGATATGTAAAGCTTCCATTCCTATTCTTTTTGTAAGTCTTAGCTTGGCGACTAAGGCTTCATACTTAGCTTTATTATTCTATTTGAGTAAACTTTCAGACATTTAAGGTTGCCATTGGTCCCATCGTAACGGTTGGTCGGTACAAACATTAACAGGGTAAGCTTGTCAATAGCCAGCTTTCATTGCATATTAGTCTTTGGATTAGTTTATCTTCACATAGCATTGCGATACTTATGGCGTGTGTTGACATGACCCAATTGAAGTGTAGATCTTCACGATCCAAGATCTTGGGCAAAATAGGAGGCCTCTCTGAGCGATCTATCAGAGCTGCTTGGTTTCCTCCATATACGGATGACTCTAATCTTCAGTATTTTCTGATATTAGCCTCAATCCCACGGGAATTGATGACGAAAACCGAGAATTCATTTTATACAACGCTGAAAAGAGCCTTTCAAAGGATTAAATTTCATTCTGCGGTTGTTGGATAGCACTGAATATCTTTGTCAAGTGATCGATGCGGTCGCTTGATGGTCGTGATCTCACAAGCATGTTAACTACATATACTCTCATTGATCGGCCGATCTGATTTTTGAATGATTTGTTAATCGTCCTTTGGTAAGTAGCATAAGCGTTCCAAAGTTTGAATCCAAGGAATGCAGCATAGCACTATAGGCTCGCATCAGTAATGAAACAGTTGTATTCCTAGTCTGGGATATGTTTCGGTATCTGATTGTATCTGGAGTTTGCGTCCATGGATGAGAGTAATTCATGTATGATGGTTGAGTCTATTAGTTGGTTGATCATTAGATGTGGAAAGCTATGCTTTGCCATGCCTTGTGCAAATCTGAGTAGTCGGCGTACGTTCACTACTCTCCTTTTGTTTCTCGCACAAGCGAAGGAATGAATACTCATTTTGGGTAGAGGACACCGCGGATAAACCTATTGGTTTTGAGTAGATTCGCCTCCTCCTTAAGTGCAGTAGATCTTCCTAGATCCACGTCGCTTCGTTTTTATTCACTGGAGCAATGCAGTTGACTCTTGCACAATCATGGCGTAGAGTTGTGATCTGATCTACAATTCTCATGATGGGTTGTATACACTCCATGTGCTTATCTGCAATGGTAAATGGTTAGCCTTATAGGTGTGTTAAACCAAAGGCTTAGTAAATTTTAGCCCCGTATTGTGTGCTGCTGCATAGCTGGCTCCAACTACGAGTTTGAATCTATGTGTTTCCAAGCAATGCGTTTTCCATTCAATGTACTCGCGATCCATTGCTCATTAGAAGGGTCGGAATGATGATCTACTGCACATAAGTCCAGGCATTAATCTGAGGATTCTATCTCTAAGCATCATTTCGGTTGTAACGTCAAGCTGTTATAAATACTAGGCACAAGCTATTGGGTTGAGTAGTTGTATCCAGCTCTTGGATGATCACATTCATGTCCCAGTCTTGGGTTGATGGGTGTATTGCATGAATGATCGAGCCTAGCTTCTATTGTGTTTATACTGTAGTCCAAGTTGTAAGAGCTAGAGTTGTTTGATAAAAGATCAAATTATATTCATCTCATTTCTCATGCATGCCCCCAAGTCTGGGGAATATCTCGATAAACAGCAAGGTAGATAGTGTTCGCTTCAATTTCACACTCTATCCCATTAAACCGTGATATCGAGTTAACCGATGGAAGGCCGAGCCGTTCCATATTCTGCATTATGTCCTAGTTCTTTCCTCTAGGTAGAATACTTTGTTGCCTCATAGACATTCACTTTGTTGCTTATGTCGTCATTCTCTGGGCAGAAATTGAAGAGTGAATCGTCCAGTAAGATCCAATGTAGGATTGATACTTCCCTTATCGGACCGAGGGTAAGAATCGGTGCGTGGCCAGTTTTGTTGCACTCGTTGTGAAAAGCTCGCTTAGTCGGATTATGGTAAGAGTCGATGAATGAATGGTCACATTGCATTCTTTCGGAGTTGGGTGATCAACCATGTCAGTTTTGAATTACGTTCTCCCGTCAGATCTACAGACAAAATTAGCTCAAATGCAGTCTAGTCATGCTCATCCAGTCTCATGCCCTTCCTGGTGGATCGAAGGAAGGCGACGGAGGACGAATAGTCAAGTCACACTCATTCGTGGTTCTATCCATGCTCTGGTGGTCGTAGGTATTCGATGGGCGCTCGTGTCACATCGAATTGCAGTCGAAGAGGATCGATATTGGCCGTGGATTTAGCGACACAATGTAGAATGTACGGACCTCATAGCATATCGATACAGGGGTATGACATGAATGGTGCAGATCGATATTGCCCGTCGATCAGGCGGTACGGTGTAATTGGCTTCCTGTAACTTCGGGCATCGTTCTAATTGGTTAGCATTAAGGCCTCCTTGTAGTCATTGCCTTAAGTTGTGAAGGACCCTAAGCTAGCAATGTAGCGAGTCACCTTTCTCTTCTTTCAATGATTTGTTCTTCTGCCCCCAGTCTTAGTTTTAGCAGAGTTAGTTTGTGGACGGTCCAATTGCATCTGTAGCGAGTTTATACTCCTCTCGTCGACTTTAGGTCGGAGTTGGTAAATGAACGGTCGAATCACATTCTTCATCTGTCTATCGTCGCAGCGCACTCTGGGGACTAGAGGCAGTTGAAGGGCCATTAGTCACACCTATTTGATGTTCATACCCTTGTCCCTACTCTGGGGACTAAGAATTTTAGTAGAAAATGGTCAACCGCATTTTCCTCGATTAATTCTTCTGGCACATTGCGGTCACATTGCGGCAACTTTAATTTGATGTTTCTCCGATTGAATTGGAGGAAGGAGTTGATTGGCAGATGGTTGGGTCACCTCCGTCCATGTTGCATGCACAACTCGCCAGATCGTTGGCTAGAGTTAGCGGATGTACGGTCGTGTCATGTTCATTTGCGGTAGGATGGGTAGTCATATCCATTTAGGATAAGGCATTCAGCTAGGTCCGTTTTGCGAATCTACATCTCCCTGTCGAATCAAGGAAGAAATCTTGTCTTGCTCGGTTGGAGTGCATCTCTAAAAGATTATGTTATAGGTCCCGTGCCGGGAATAAGTGTTGATGCATGAACGGTCATGTCGTGCCCGCTTAGTGCTAGTTAGTCGGATCACAACCGATTTTTTATGATAAGTGTGCCCCCATGTCAGGGGAAGAGTTGGAAAGAAGAAAGTCTAACCACATCCGCATTTTGTACTACAGAACTTGCTGCGGAATTAGAATTGATAGATGGACAATAAAATCGCATCCCTTCTGGTATTTATATTCCAATCCATGCTTCGAGGATTGGAGTTGGTTGATGTTTACAATCCAGTTCATACTCTGGGAATCTGGAATTAGTTGATGGGTGGTTAGTCATACCCATTTGGAATTCGTGCTCCAATCCGTGCTCTCAGGACTTGAGTGAGTCGTTGTTTTATATTCCAATTCATCCTCTGGGAATCTGGAGTTTATTGATGTTTATACTCCAGTTCGCACTCTGGGAATCTGGAGTTAGTTGATGTATGGCCGTTCACACCCATTTTAGTGTTTATACTCCAGTCCGCACTCTGGGGACTTAGAGTTATTAAATGTTTATACTCCAGTTCGCAACTTTGACTTGGCATTCGCACTCTAATTCACACTCTGGGAATTTGGAGTTGGCATTTGTATTTTGGTCCGCGCTCCGGGAACCAGGAATTGATGTTTATACTCCACTTCACGCTCCAAGGAATTGGAGTTGACATTTGTATTTTCCGGTTCGCCCTCCGGTAACCTGGAATTGATGTTAATGCTCCGATTCACGCTCTGGGAGCCTGGAGTTAGCATTTGCATTTTGGTTCGCACTCCGGGAACCTGGAATTGATGTTTGTACTCCGACTCGCGCTTTGGGAATCTGGAGTTAGCATGGATGCTTCGGTTCGTGCTCCGGGAACCTGTAATTTATGTTTATACTCCAATTCATGCTTTGGGAACCCGGAGTTCGCATTGATGGGTTGGTTCGCACTCCGAGAACCTGGAATAGATGTTTATACTCCAATTCATACTCTGGGAAGTTGGAGTCAGCCAATAGATGGCCAGTCACACCTATTTGGGCTTTTTAGGAATTCGTTCACACTCTGGGAACGATGGATTTGATGCTTATACTCCAATTCGCACTATGGGAATTTGGAGTCCGTTCACACTCTGGGAACGATTTATTGGATGTTTATACTCCAATTTACAGTCTAGGAAGTTGGAGTCCGTTCGCACTCTGGGAACGATTTATTGGATGTTTATACTCCAATTCACACTCTGGGAATTTGGAGTCCATTCGCACTCTGGGAACGATTTACTGGATGTTTATACTCCAATTCACACTCTGGGAAGTTGGAGTCCGTTCGCACTCTGGGAACGATTTATTGGATGTTTATACTCCAATTCACACTCTGGAAAGTTGGAGTCCGTTCGCACTTTAGGAACGATTTATTGGATGTTTATACTCCGGTTCGCACTCTGGGAACCTAGAGTTGATTGCAGGACTGTCGTGTGTCAGTCCAGTTCGGCCATTGATGTGATGGCTTGCCCCCGAGAGGTGGGTTTCGCTTAGCAAATGATCGGTGGGATCTCGATTACTTTCCACTTATCTTCCATCAACGAAGGAGGAGACTTGGTTTATGGACGGATGAATCACATCCGTGTTCATTTGGATCCCGCTTCTGCCAAGCCTAAGGAGTAAGATTAGTGTTCTGGCAAGCTTTGAGCTCGAGCAGAGGAGAGGATGGCTGAACTACATCCACTTTGAGTTGTATATTTTCCCTTAAGTTGGGGGCAAGAGTTGGAGAGTAGACGGTCGAGCCACGTCCACTTTACGCTTTGCACTCTTCCAGTCGAGTTGAGGAAGAGAGTTGGAACGATGGCTCATGATGGTTTGTGAGTAGGTAGTCATTCATTGATGACTATAGATTGATGGTTGGCCCCTGATGAAGTTGGTTTAAGGCATGATTGTTTTGTCGAATCACAGATGCAAACTGGAGAGTGAATGATCAAATCATATCCACTTTAAACATATGTCCTCAAATTACCACAAGTTCTAATGTAGGATTGGATGCATAGATGGCCGTGTCACGTCGACTCTCGGTGTGATTTAAATTTTATTGGGCATCCGAGGAAGCATAAGTATTTTTGTGAGCTTCAAGTAAGAGATGGAGAGTGCGTGGTTGGGCTACATAACTCCAAGTCTTTCTCAAATCTTCTAACTAAATTGCATAGGCATGTGAGTGGATGGTCGGTTGCATCCACTTCTTACTGGAGCCCTAAACTTGTCTGTCTCTTCCACTTTGATGGCCTGCCCCAAGTCAGGTGCGTATAGCAACCGACGAGTGGTTGAATTATGCTCGCCATGATGATACCTAAATGGCTTTATCATAGTCCACGGAGGTTGTTTTGCACCCGTCCTTAAGTACTCGGTTACCTGCATCATTTGCAAGTAGTTTAACTCAAGTCGATTATATCTTGCAACATAAACGAAATAGAAATAGAAATAATTCAAAAGAGATCGGATAAAATCTCATTGATAAGTGAAGCGGCGTCGTATGCTCGCTATTGCACTTCGGTCCAGCCTTTCACAGTTGGGAGTCTAACGCAAATGGTTCAGTTTGATCAAAGTTCCAATTGAGGTCGGGGGTTCCCGGCTCTTCATTTTATGGGGCTTGAACATATTGCCAGAGCTATCCTTTCTGGAGCAGCCTTATGGCGTTGGCATCCATGATAGTCATATAAAGAAAAGGAGCTTCCCGATTTAGAGTATGGAGCAGGTTCCCTTGTATGTCGCCAAGTTGATCCTTCGTCTGATTCATCAACGTAATGTTGGCCTGGACATGTTGGTGTAGTCGTCGACGACTATCCACCAATTCTGTTATCAAACTCTGGAAATAAGCTTTTGTGCTGATTTCATTTATTAGTGTTGGCAGCAACGGGCTGTAGATTTTGATCAGTTCATTGGCTGCCAGCTTCTTTATTCCCTTTAGCAATATGAGAAGTAGAAATGATATGCCTAACTACGATTGACAGTCTTCTTTGAGAAATAGGGGATACAACGCATTTGATGGTATTCATCACTTTTCGTGGACTCCATTCACCATTCTCACTTCATGAGGTAGTGGTGGAGGTTGAATTTCCATAGTACACGGACATAGTCGACATGCTGAATTTTAGTTAGAAATTCTACGTGTAGGATGGTCTCAATGAATAGGCCCTGACTGGGAACGATACTCGAATCAACATTATCAAGTCCATTTTATGGTTATGGGGTCTTGTGATACTGGTGAATGATGTATGCCCGACTGCCTAATGTTCGAGTGGTTGGTAATGTCGATCGGATGGTGAGTGGATTAATATGGGCTCATTGATTGGTGATTATTTCTAATTTTCACCATGAAGGAGGCTCGCATAAGATAGTTAGGAAGTCCTCTTAGAGTTGTATGTCATACTTTTAGTCATATGGACATGGAATGATTAAGATACAGGCATATGAAGATGGTTCAGTGGTGAACAACTATGTTTTGAGTTGGCAGAGTAGACAAGGCAGGGTAGTCGTAATACTAGCCATCGCACCATAATTGTCAATTTAGGAGTTTTAAAAGCTGGTTAATTGGAGGAAGTTTCAGTCCACTTTAGAAGCATGATACATTAATCAACCCTAGTTCGTGCCATATTAGCTAGGTTCTCCAGCCTCTGGGAGCACCATTTGAATAGTATTTCAATACCCATTCCTTGATTGCAACTCAAAAATTGCTATTGTAATCTCCTACTTCCCGTCCAGTCATGGAACGACCTGAATGTTCCTTTATTTAAGTTGAGGTTTGGATTAACTATGCTGGTGCTCTGCGCTGCGGCTAGGGTTCGAGCGCTTAAATGATGGATCGAACTAAAGGCAGATAGATGGATACCAACTGCATGTGCGTATTGATGCGAAATGGAGGCAGATGGATGGGTACGAAGTACCTGTGAGTATCGATTCGAATTGGAGGCAGATGGATGGATACGAAGTAGCGCTCCATGATGGATACGAAGTAGCGCTCCCTGATGGATACGAAGTAGCGCTCCGTGATGGATACGAAGTAGCGCTCCGTGATGGATACGAAGTTCACCGCATTCCTGGATTCGAAGCTATGGATACGAAATTCACCACATTTTCTGGATTCGAACCTATGGATACGAACTTCACCACATTTTCTGGATTCGAAAATATGGGTTCGAAAATGATCATATTTTCATGGATTCGAACATATGGATACGAAATTCACCATATTTTCTGGGTTCGAAAATATGGATACGAAAACCATCATTTTTTCATGGATACGAAAATATGGGTACGAAATTCATCATATTTTCATGGATACGAAAATATGGGTACGAAAAACAGCATTTTTTCTGGATTCGAAAATAGGGGTACGGACTGCATGATGAATATGGTTCTTCTTAGATTTTAGAGCAATCTGAATAGAATAGAAGGAACCCATGAACGATAGATCTGGATCTTTCTCTTAGATTTATTCAATCCGGTATCGATGACAGATCCAACGAGCAGGAGAAAATCTAGGTTTTCTCAGTGAAAGCACCAAAATGTTTGCACCAAAATTGGGCAACACCCTTCGGAAGTCTTTGAAGAGATAATAAGTGAAGAACTTAAATTGGAAATGAAAATTATCTAACAAAAACTCCAAGTTATAGAAAAGTAAATTGCATAGAAGACAAGAATTTAGAGTGGTTCGGCGATGCGCCTACGTCCACTATGAAGTTTGATCACTTTATTGCTTAATACTTGAAGGTTACAAGTGTTTTGAAGCAAATTACAGCAGACAATGGACTTAAATTCGAAATTAACAGCAATTGAGATAGTATGGAGTGATTCTGGCAGCGTTTAGGCGTACTCTTTCTCTCCAAATTCTCCGACCCCTTTTCTGAATGACCAGGGGCTCTATTTATAGGCGTGGAAGGCTGAAATCCCGCCTAAATCATGGAGAGGCTGCTTGGCACGTGACGGGGGGCCCACAGGCCCGCGTTCTTGAAGTGCGTGCCCAGTTTGGGATCGATTAGAAGTGAACTTCGAATCGATCAAAAAATTGTCCAATTGCGATGAAACTTGGCGTGGACGTTCTTCATCATGTAGACAAACTTCTGTAAAAATTTCATGGGATTTGGATCAGTAGATTGGGAGTTATGATCGGTTCGAAATTGGGTGTTCGGCATGCTGTTTGGTTCGAATCGATGGAATCGATTCGTTCAAATCGATGCATGGCCGAAGCGAATACTTCCAATCGATTGGGGCGCGCCTGTCTTCGAGCCGATCCATGTTCGTGCTAGCTTAGCCGCTTTGTTGGATTCGAAGGTCGTCTTCGAATCGATGGAGTGGATTCGCTCGAATCGATCCAAATGCGCCCTGGATTGATTCGAAGTTGTCGAAGTCGATGGAGTCGAAGGTGAGTGATGGAGTCGAAGATGATGGATGGATTCGAACGTGAGCGATGGAGTCGAGGCTGTGATGGGTTCGAAGCTATTAATGGATTCGAAGCTGTGGTGGATTCGAAGCATAGGAAGGACTCGAATTTGTGATGGATTCGAAGTAGGGAGTTCCTTAGATGGATTTGAATGTCGCCTCTTCCTATGGGTTCGAATATGATGGGTTCGAAATAGATGGTTTCGAACACGATGGTTACGAACACGATGGGTTCGAATATGATGGGTTCGAACATGATGGGTTCGAACCGAGCAATGTGCACCTTCTTAACTTGAATCCATCATAACTTGAGCATATGACCTCGGATTGACTTGAAATTTGAAATGCTGGCTTCTATGGTCTTTCTTGTCATGCCTTATCAATTGCGGCCCGATCCGGGCTCGGACAGAATTCATCGATATCCATAGTGAAGTGAAATACAACCAATCTCTGAGGTGAACTGTTTTCTGTTTTTGACCAATCCTTTGGTATCACGGCTTTTGCCTAAAAAGCGGGATAACACCAGCCACCGTAATCCCGTTTTGCCGTAAAAATCTACGTGTCGAAAAAACGAAGGGTAAAAAACTTACGAGACCCGATTGAGATTCGGGTTGTCCTTTTTAGGCATTAATCTATCCGTTGACGGCTGAAAGCTATCAAAGCCGTAGAACTCATCGAGGCCTTCATTTTGACAGGTTATGTCTCCCGTAACTCTAAACGAGCCAGAAGTTATGGCCGTCCGAATAATCAATATCTACAGGGTGCAACATCCACGGTGCAAGGTGCAACATCCGTCCGAAATGGCGAAACAGTGTCGTACGACTTTTAGAAATGCATGCATGGATTTGAAACAGAACAGTACCATGGTGCACCACTCTCCAGCGATGGTAAATTGAAGACCAGCCGACGTAATCCCGTTTTGCCGTAAAAATCCACGTGTCGAAAAAACGAAGGGTAAAAAACTTACGAGACTCGATTGAGATTCGGGTTGTCCTTTTTGGGCATTAGTCTTTCTGTTGACGGCTGAAACCTGTCAAAGCCGTAGAACATATTGAGCCCTTCGTTTTCACAGATTAAGGTTCCCGTAACTCTAAACGAGCCAGAAGTTATGGCCGTCCGAATAATCGATATCTACAGGGTGCAACATCCACGATGCAAGGTGCAACATCCGTCCGAAATGGAGAAACAGTGCTGTACGACTTTTAGAAATGCGTGCATGGATTTGAAACGGAACAGTACCACGGTGTACCACTCTCCAGTGATGGTAAATCGAAGACCAGCCACCGTAATCCCGTTTTGCCGTAAAAATCCACGTGTCGAAAAAACGAAGGGTAAAAAACTTACGAGACTCGATTGAGATACAGGTTGTCCTTTTTGGGCATTAATCTATCCGTTGATGGCTGAAAGCTGTCAAAGCCGTAGAACTCATCGAGGACTTCGTTTTGACAGGTTATGGCTCTCGTAACTCTAAACGAGCCAGAAGTTATGGCCGTCCGAATAATCGATATCTACAGGGTGCAACATCCACGGTGCAAGGTGCAACATCCGTCCGAAATGGCGAAACAGTTCCATACGACCTTTAGAAATTCGTGCATGGATTTGAAACGGAACAGTACCATGGTGCACCACTCTCTAGCGATGGTAAATCGAAAACCAGCCACCGTAAACCCGTTTTACCGTAAAAATCCACGTGTCGAAAAAACGAATGGTAAAAAACTTACGAGACCCGATTGAGATTCGGGTTGTTCTTTTTGGGAATTAATCTATCCGTTGACGGCTGAAAGCTGTCAAAGCCGTAGAACTCATCGAGGCCTCCGTTTTGACAGGTTATGGCTCCCGTAACTCTAAACGAGCAAGAAGTTATGGCCGTCCGAATAATCGATATCTACAGGGTGCAACATCCACGGTGCAAGGTGCAACATCCGTCCGAAATGGCGAAACAGTGCCGTACGACTTTTAGAAATGCGTTCATGGATTTGAAACGGAACAGTACCATGGTGCACCGCTCTCCAGCGACGGGAAGTCGAAGACGGGCCACGGTAATCCCGTTTTACCGTAAAAATCCACGTGTCGAAAAAACAAAGGGTAAAAAACTTACGAGACCCGTTTGAGATTCGGGTTGTCCTTTTTGGGCATTAATCTATCCGTTGATGGCTGAAAGCTGTCAAAGCCGTAGAACTCATCGAGGCCTTTGTTTTGACAGGTTATGGCTCCCGTAACTCTAAACGAGCCAGAAGTTATGGCCGTCCGAATAATCGATATCTACAGGGTGCAACATCCGTCCGAAATGGATTTGAAACGGAGCCGTATGACTTTTAGAAATGCGTGCATGGATTTGAAATGGAACAGCACCATGGTGCACCACTCTCCAGCGATGGGAAGTCGAAGATGGGCCACAGTAATCCCGTTTTACCGTAAAAATCCACTTGTCGAAAAAATGAAGCGTAAAAAACTTACGGGACCCGATTGTGATTCGGGTTGTCCTTTTTGGGCATTAATCTATCAGTTGACGGCTGAAAGCTGTCAAAGCCGTAGAACTCATCGAGGTCTTCATTTTGACAGGTTTTGGCTCTCGTAACTCTAAACGACCCAGAAGTTATGGCCGTCCGGATAATCGATATCTACAGGGTGCAACATCCACGGTGCAAGGTGCAACATCCGTCCGAAATGGCGAAACAGTGCCGTACGACCTTGAGAAATGCGTGCATGGATTTGAAACGGAACAGTACCATGGTGCACCACTCTCCAGCGATGGGAAGTCGAAGACGGGCCACAGTAATCCCGTTTTACCGTAAAAATCCACGTGTCGAAAAAACGACGGGTAAAAAACTTACGAGACCCGATTGAGATTCGGGTTGTCCTTTTTGGGCATTAATCAATCCGTTGACGGCTGAAAGCTGTCAAAGCCGTAGAACTCATCGAGGCCTTCGTTTTGACAGGTTATGGCTCCCGCAACTCTAAACGAGCCAGAAGTTATGGCCGTCCGATTAATCGATGTCTACAGGGTGCAACAACCACAGTGCAAGGTGCAACATCCGTCCGTAATGGCAAAATAGTGCCGTACGACTTTTAGAAATGCGTGCACGGATTTGAAACGGAACAGTACCATGGTGCACCACTCTTCAGCAATGGGAAGTCGAAGACGGGCCACCGTAATCTCGTTTTCTTGTAAAAATCCACCTGTCGAAAAAACAAAGGGTAAAAAACTTACGAGACCCGATTGAGATTCGGGTTGTCCTTTTTGGTCATTAATCTATCCGTTGATGGCTGAAAGCTATCAAAGCCATAGAACTCATCGAGGCCTTCGTTTTGACAGGTTATGGCTCCCGTAACTCTAAACGAGCTAGAAGTTATGGCCGTCCGAATAATCGATATCTACAAGGTGCAACATCCACGGTGCAAGGTGCAACATCCGTCCGAAATGGCGAAACAGTGCCGTACGACTTTTAAAAATGTGTGCATGGATTTGAAACGGAATAGTACCATGGTGCACCACTCTTCAGCGATGGAAGTCGAAGACGGGCCACAGTAATCTCGTTTTACCGTAAAAATCCACGTGTCGAAAAAACGAAGGGTAAAAAACTTACGAGACCCGATTGAGATTCGGGTTGTCCTTTTTGGGCATTAATCTATCCTTTGACGGCTGAAAGCGGTCAAAGCCGTAGAACTCATCGACACCTTTGTTTTGACAGGTTATGGTTCCCGTAACTCTAAACGATCAAGAAGTTATGGCCGTCCGAATAATCGATATCTACAGGGTGCGACATCCACGGTGCAAGGTGCAACATCCGTCCGAAATGGCGAAACAGTGTCGTACGACCTTTAGAAATTCGTGCATGGATTTGAAACAGAGCAGTACCATGATGCACCACTCTCCAGCGATGGTAAATCGAAGACCAGCCGCCGTAATCCCGTTTTACCGTAAAAATCCACGTGTCGAAAAAACGAAGGGTAAAAAACTTACGAGACCTGATTGAGATTCGGGTTGTCCTTTTTGGGCATTAATCTATCCATTGACGGCTGAAAGCTTTCAAAGCCATAGAACTCATCGAGGCCTTCGTTTTGACAGGTTATGGCTCCCTTAACTCTAAACGAGCCAGATGTTATGGCCATCCGAATAATCGATATCTACAGGGTGCAACATCCACGGTGCTAGGTGCAACATCCGTCCGAAATGGCGAAACAGTGTCGTAGACCTTGAGAAATTCGTGCATGGATTTGAAACGGAACAGTACCATGGTGCCCCACTCCCCAGCGATGGTAAATCGAAGACCAGCCACCGTAATCCCGTTTACCGTAAAAATCCACGTGTCGAAAAAACGAAGGGTAAAAAACTTACGAGACCTGATTGAGATTCGGGTTATCCTTTTTGGGCATTAATCTATCCGTTGACGGCTGAAAGCTGTCGAAGCCGTAGAACTCATCAAGGCCTTCGTTTTGACAGGTTATGGCTCCCGTAACTCTAAAGGAGCGAGAAGTTATGGCCGTCCGAATAATCGATATCTACAGGGTGCAACATCCACGATACAAGGTGCAACATCCGTCCGAAATGGCGAAACAGTGCCGTATGACTTTTAGAAATGCGTGCATGGATTTGAAACGGAACAGTACCATGGTGCACCAATCACCAGCGATGGAAAGTCGAAGACTGGCCACGGTAATCCCGTTTTACCGTAAAAATCCACGTGTCAAAAAAACGAAGGGTAAAAAACTTACGAGACCCGATTGAGATTCGGGTTGTCCTTTTTCGGCATTAATCTATCCGTTGATGGCTGAAAGCTGTCAAAGTCGTAGAACTGATCGAGGCCTTCGTTTTGACTGGTTATGGCTCCCGTAACTCTAAACGAGCCATATGTTATGGACGTCCGAATAATCGATGTCTACAGGGTGCAACAACCACGGTGCAAGGTGCAACATCCGTCCCAAATGGCGAAAAGTGCCGTACGACCTTTAGAAATGCGTGCATGGATTTGAAACGGAGCAGTACCATGGTGTACCACTCTTCAACGATAGGAAGTCGAAGACGGGCCACCGTAATCCCGTTTTACCGTAAAAATCCACCTATCGAAAAAACGAGGGTTAAAAAACTTACGAGACCCGATTGAGATTCGGGTTGTCCTTTTTGGGCATTAATCTATCCGTTGATGGCTGGAAGCTATCAAAGCCGTAGAACTCATCGAGGCCTTCGTTTTGACAGGTTATGGCTCCCGTAACTCTAAACGAGAGAGAAGTTATGGCCGTCCGAATAATAGATATCTATAGGGTGCAACATCCACGGTGCAAGGTGCAACATCCGTCCGAAATGGCGAAACAGTGCCGTATGACTTTTAGAAATTCGTGCATGGATTTGAAACATAACAGTAGCATGGTGCACCACTCTCTAGCAATGGGAAGTCGAAGACGGGCCATGGTAATCCCATTTTACCGTAAAAATCCACGTGTCGAAAAAACGAAGTGTAAAAAACTTACGAGACCCGATTGAGATTCGGGTTGTCCTTTTTGGGCATTAATCTATCCGTTGACGGTTAAAAGCTGTCAAAGCCGTAGAACTCATCAAGGCCTTCGTTTTGACAGGTTATGGCTCCCGTAACTCTAAACGAGCCAGATGTTATGGCCGTCCGAATAATCGATGTCTACAGGGTGCAACAACCACGGTGCAAGGTGCAACATCCGTCCGAAATGGCGAAACAGTGCCGTACGACTTTTAGAAATGCGTGCATGGATTCGAAACGGAAAAGTACCATGGTGCACCACTCTTCAGCGATGGGAAGTCGAAGACGGGCCAACGTAATCCCGTTTTACCGTAAAAATCCACGTGTCGAAAAAACGAAGGGTAAAAAACTTACGAGACCCGATTGAGATTCGGGTTGTCCTTTTTGGGCACTAATCTATCCGTTGATGGCTGAAAGCTGTCAAAGCCGTAGAAATCATCGAGGCCTTCGTTTTGACAGGTTATGGCACCCGTAACTCTAAACGAGCAAAAAGTTATGGCCGTCCGAATAATCGAATTCTACAGGGTGCAACATCCACGGTGCAAGGTGCACCATCCGTCCGAAATGGCGAAACAGTGCCGTATGAATTTTAGAAATTCGTGCATGGATTTGAAATGGAATAGTACCATGGTGCACCACTCTTCAGCGATGGGAAGTCGAAGACGTGCCAGGGTAATCCCGTTTTACCGTAAAAATCCACGTGTCGAAAAAACGAAGGGTAAAAAACTTACGAGACCCGATTGAGATTCGGGTTGTCCTTTTTGGGCATTAATCTATCCTTTGACAGCTGAAAGCTTTCAAAGCCATAGAACTCATCGAGGCCTTCGTTCTGACAGGTTATGGCTCCCGTAACTTTAAACGAGCGAGAAGTTATGGCCGTCTAAATAATCGATATCTACAGGGTGCAACATTCACGGTGCAAGGTGCAACATCCGTCCGAAATGGCGAAACAGTTCCATACGACCTTTAGAAATTCGTACATGGATTTGAAACGGAACAGTACCATGGTGCACCACTCTCCAGCGATGGTAAATCGAAAACCAGCCACCGTAATCCCGTTTTATCGTAAAAATCCACGTGTCGAAAAAACGAAGGGTAAAAAACTTACGAGACCCGATTGAGATTCGGGTTGTTCTTTTTGGGCATTAATCTATCCATTGACGGCTGAAAGATGTCAAACCCGTAGAACTCATCAAGGCCTTCGTTTTGACAGGTTATGGCTCCCGTAACTCTAAACGAGCCAGAAGTTATGGCCGTCCGAATAATCGATATCTACAGGGTGCAACATCCACGGTGCAAGGTGCAACATCCGTCCGAAATAGCGAAACAGTGCCGTACGACTTTTAGAAATGCGTGCATGGATTTGAAACGGAACAGTACCATAGTGCACCACTCACCAGCGATGGGAAGTCGAAGACGGGCCACGGTAATCCCGTTTTACCGTAAAAATCCACGTGTCGAAAAAACGAAGGGTAAAAAACTTACGAGACCCGTTTGAGATTCGGGTTGTCGTTTTTGGGCATTAATCTATCCGTTGATGGCTGAAAGCTGTCAAAGCCGTAGAACTCATCGAGGCCTTTGTTTTGACAGGTTATGGCTCCCGTAACTCTAAACGAGCCAGAAGTTATGGCCGTCCGAATAATCGATATCTACAGGGTGCAACATCCACGGTGCAAGGTGCAACATCCGTCCGAAATGGATTTGAAACGGAGCCGTATGACTTTTAGAAATGTGTGCATGGATTTGAAACGGAACAGTACCATGGTGCACCACTCTCCAGCGATGGGAAGTCGAAGACGGGCCACAGTAATCCCGTTTTACCGTAAAAATCCACGTGTCGAAAAAACGAAGCGTAAAAAACTTACGGGACCCGATTGTGATTCGGGTTGTCCTTTTTGGGCATTAATCTATCAGTTGACGGCTGAAAGCTGTCAAAGCCGTAGAACTCATCGAGGTCTTCGTTTTGAAAGGTTTTGGCTCCCGTAACTCTAAACGAGCCAGAAGTTATGGCCGTCCGGATAATCGATATCTACAGGGTGCAACATCCACGGTGCAAGGTGCAACATCCGTCCGAAATGGCGAAACAGTGCCGTACGACCTTGAGAAATTCGTGCATGGATTTGAAATCGAACAGTACCATGGTGAACCACTCTCTAGGGATGGTAAATCGAAGACCAGCCACCGTAATCCCGTTTTACCGTAAAAATCCACGTGTCGAAAAAACGAAGGGTAAAAAACTTACGAGACCCGATTGAGATTCGGGTAGTCCTTTTTGGGCATTAATCAATCCGTTGACGGCTGAAAGCGGTCAAAACCGTAGAACTCATCGAGGCCTTCGTTTTGACAGGTTATGGCTCCCGCAACTCTAAACGAGCCAGAAGTTATGGCCGTCCGATTAATCATTTTCTACAGGGTGCAACAACCACATTGCAAGGTGCAACATCCGTCCGAAATGGCAAAACAGTGCCGTACGACTTTTATAAATGCGTGCATGGATTTGAAATGGAACTGTACCATGGTGCACCACTCTTCAGCGATGGGAAGTCGAAGACGGGCCGCCGTAATCTCGTTTTACCGCAAAAATCCACCTGTCGAAAAAACAAAGAGTAAAAAACTTACGAGACCCGATTGAGATTCGGGTTGTCCTTTTTGGGCATTAATCTATCCGTTGATGGCTGAAAGATGTCAAAGCCATAGAACTCATCGAGGCCTTCGTTTTGACAGGTTATGGCTCCCGTAACTCTAAACGAGCCAGAAGTTATGGCCGTCCGAATAATCGATATCTATGAGGTGCAACATCCATGGTGCAAGGTGCAACATCCGTCCGAAATGGCGAAACAGTGCCGTAAGACTTTTAGAAATGCGTGCATGGATTTGAAACGGAACAGTACCATGGTGCACCACTCTTCAGCGATGGAAAGTCGAAGACGGGCCACGGTAATCTCGTTTTACCGTAAAAATCCACGTGTCGAAAAAACGAAGGGTAAAAAACTTACGAGACCCGATTGAGATTCGGGTTGTCCTTTTTGGGCATTAATCTATCCTTTGACGGCTGAAAGCGGTCAAAGCCGTAGAACTCATCGAGGCCTTCGTTTTGATGGTTATGGTTCCCGTAACTCTAAACGAGCAATAAGTTATGGTCGTCCGAATAATCGATATCTACAGGGTGCAGCATCCACGGTGCAAGGTGCAACATCCATCCGAAATGGCGAAACAGTGTCGTACGACCTTTAGAAATTTGTGCATGGATTTGAAACAGAACAGTACCATGATGCACCACTCTCCAGCAATGGTAAATCGAAGACCAGCTGCCGTAATACCGTTTTACCGTAAAAATCCACGTGTCGAAAAAACGAAGGGTAAAAAACTTACGAGACCTGATTGAGATTCGGGTTGTCCTTTTTGGGCATTAATCTATCCATTGACGGCTGAAAGCTGTCAAAGCCATTCAACTCATCGAGGCCTTCGTTTTGACAGGTTATGGCTCCCTTAACTCTAAACGATCCAGAAGTTATGGCCGTCCGAATAATCGATATCTACAGGGTGCAACATCCACGGTACTAGGTGCAACTTCCGTCCGAAATGGCGAAACAGTGTCGTACGACCTTGAAAAATTTGTGCATGGATTTGAAACGGAACAGTACCATGGTGCACCACTCTCCAGCGATGGTAAATCGAAGACCAGCCACCGTAATCCCGTTTACCGTAAAAATCCACGTTTCGGAAAAACGAAGGGTAAAAAACTTACGAGACCCGATTGAGATTCGGGTTATCCTTTTTGGGCATTAATCTATCCTTTGACGGCTGAAAGCTATCAAAGCCGTAGAACTCATCGAGGCCTTCGTTTTGACAGGTTATGGCTCCCGTAACTCTAAACGAGCGAGAAGTTATGGCCGTCCGAATAATCGATATCTACAGGGTGCAACATCCATGATGCAAGGTGCAACATCCGTCCGAAATGGCAAAACAGTGCTGTATGACTTTTAGAAATGCGAGCATGGATTTGAAATGGAACAGTACCATGGTGCACCGCTCACCAGCGATGGGAAGTCGAAGACGGGCTACCGTAATCCCGTTTTACCGTAAAAATCCACCTGTCGAAAAAACGAAGGGTAAAAAACTTACGAGACCCGATTAAGATTCGGGTTGTCCTTTTTGGGCATTAATCTATCCGTTGACGGCTGGAAGCTGTCAAAGCCGTAGAACTCATCGAGGCCTTCGTTTTGACAGGTCATGGCTCCCGTAACTCTAAACGAGCGAGAAGTTATGGCCGTCCGAATAATCGATATCTACAGGGTGCAACATCCACGGTGCAAGGTGCAACAACCGTCCGAAATGGCGAAACAGTGCCGTATGACTTTTAGAAATTCGTGCATGGATTTGAAATGGAACTGTACCATGGTGCACCACTCTCCAGCAATGGGAAGTCGAAGACGGGCCATGGTAATCCCATTTTACCGTATAAATCCACATGTCGAAAAAACGAAGGGTAAAAAACTTACGAGACCCGATTGAGATTCGGGTTGTCCTTTTTGGGCATTAATCTATCCGTTGACGGCTGAAAGCTGTCAAAGCCGTAGAACTCATCGAGGCCTTCGTTTTGACAGGTTATGGCTCCCGTAACTCTAAACGAGCCAGATGTTATGGCCGTCCGAATAATCGATGTCTACAGGGTGCAACAACCACAGTGCAAGGTGCAACATCCGTCCGAAATGGCGAAACAGTGCCGTACGACTTTTAGAAATGCGTGCATGGATTTGAAACGGAAAAGTACCATGGTGCACCACTCTTCAGCGATGGGAAGTCGAAGACGGGCCACCGTAATCCCGTTTTACCGTAAAAATCCACCTGTCGAAAAAACGAAGGGTAAAAAACTTACGAGACCCGATTGAGATTCGGGTTGTCCTTTTTGGGCACTAATCTATCCGTTGACGGCCGAAAGCCGTCAAAGCCGTAGAACTCATCGAGGCCTTCGTTTTGACAGGTCATGGCTCCCGTAACTCTAAACGAGCCAAAAGTTATGGCCGTCCGAATAATCGAATTCTACAGGGTGCAACATCCACGGTGCATGGTGCAACATCCGTCCGAAATGGCGAAACAGTGCCGTACGACTTTTAGAAATTTGTGCATGGATTTGAAACAGAACAGTACCATGGTGCACCACTCTTCAGCGATGGAAAGCGAAGACGGGCCAGGGTAATCCCGTTTTACCGTAAAAATCCACGTGTCGAAAAAACGAAGGGTAAAAAACTTACGAGAACCGATTGAGATTCGGGTTGTCCTTTTTGGGCATTAATCTATCCTTTGACAGCTAAAAGCTTCAAAAGCCATAGAACTCATCGAGGCCGTCGTTTTGACAAGTTATGGCTCCCGTAACTCTAAACGAGCGAGAAGTTATGGCCGTCCGAATAATCGATATCTACAGGGTGCAACATGTTTGCACCAAAATTGGTCACAAACACCCAAAGTCACGAAAGCACCCGTTTACGTACTTAAATTAATGATAATCAACACAGATCTCAGCAACAATAAATATAGAATTCAGATCTAAGCAACAAATCACAGTAATTCACAGACAACAGTCACAAACACAGGATTTATAGTGGTTCGGCGTTCGCGCCTACGTCCACTTTGAAGGTTTTCTCTTTATTGCTTTGCTTGATTAAATCGATTACAACGGATTACAGCTGACAATTGCTTTGAAATCTGAATACAACAGCGATTCTGCTAGTTAAGCTTGAATCCGGCAGAGTCTTGGCGTTTAATGGCGGAAAAGTCCCCCTTTCTGAAGGCTTCAGGGTGCTATTTATAGGCGTTGGAGGCCCAGATCTTGCTGAAACTTCGTGAGACTCCTTCTGGCACGTGAGTGGGCCCACGCGACCGACCCCACCAAGTTTCGTCTCGATCTGACATCGGTTCGAAGTGATTTCGAACCCATCAAGAAATGGTCCAATCGAGCTGAAACTTGGCAGGCACAATCTTTACCTCACATGGAAGATACTGTGAAAATTTGGTTGCATTTGGATTTGAGGTCAAGGAGATATGCTCGGTTCGAAATTGGCATTTTCGGTTGGCTGTGCGTTTCGAACCGACCATTTCGAAACCAGGAGTTCGAACCCATGTACGCACGTGATTCTGCAGTGACGTGGCGCGTACTCCACGCGTCGATCCAGATTTATCTCCGAGTTGACCGCTTCGAATCCATGGATTTCGCTGACTTCGTATCGATGATCGTTGTGTAGTTTGAATCAATCAACTACGTGACTCTCGTGTTGACCTGTCTGTCTAGTTCGAACCGAAGGGATGGAGCTTCCTTCGTATCGATACATGTGATGGATACAAAATCAAGCTCCGCGATGGTTTCGAACGTTCATCGGTTCGAACTAAGCACCAGCGTAGATGATTCAACGCTCATGGATACGAAGATGCAACCTAATAATGGATACGAAAAAGTGTTTTTAGCATGGATACTGATGGATTCGAACGCAATCAATTCGAAGTTAACAGTGGCCGATGGGTTCGAACATGGCAGGGAGCGATGTGCTCGAAGCAATGGGTTTTGGATGGGTTCGAAATGGATGGTTTCGAAGCAGTGGGTATCGGATGGTTTCGAAGTCATGGGTTCGAAGTGGATGGCTTCGAAGCCACGGGTTCGAAGTAGATGGGTTCGAAACCATGGGTTCGAAGCGGCTGGGTTCGAAGGCGATGGTTTCGAATCAGACAATGACTACTTTTCTTCACACTGAATCCATCATATCTTGAGCATACGAACTCGGATTGACTTGAAACTTGAAATGATGGCTCCTACAACCTTTCTTGTCATGTCCTATCAATTGTGGCATGTTCCGGACTCGGACAAAATTCATCGATATCCATAGCTAAGTGAAGTATAACCAATCTCTGAGATGGACTGTTTCCCGTTTTCGACCAATCTTGTGGCATCACGGCTTTGTCAAAAAGCGGGATAACACTTTGCCCCCCAAAACATGCCTTGCTGTAGGAAGGTGTGTTTTGTAATGCCTTGAGTTGGATGTTCGTATCCGATTATCAACCTGCAAAGAACTCAATAGTTTCATATGTCCTCAAATGACGATCGTTCGGGATCGAGCCATTTGGGATGAAGTGCGGCCGTTCATGGTCAAGCGCTCAACTTCAAATGACGATCGTTCGTGATCGAGTCATTCGAGGGGAAGTGCGACCGTGCGCGGTCGAGCGTGCAAATGCATGCTTCGATCGTTCGGGATCGTATGCTGCTTGAAGTGAATCGGGACCGTTCGCGGTCCGTGCCGTTCGTGGCATAAGATGGAATAGGACCGTTCGCGGTCGATGCCGTTCGCGGCGAATGATGAGATGGGACCGTTCGCGGTCGACTGCCGTTCGTGGCAAATGATGATCGTTCGCGACCAAGTGCCGTTCAAGGCGAGTGGTGACCGTTCGAGGTCGGATTTCATAATCAGTGAGCCATGACCGTTCGCGATCGATGGCGTCCGAGGCAGGAAGTGATCGTTCGCGATCGTGTGCCGTTCGAGGCGAATTCGTGACCGTTCATGGTCGGATGTCGGACCTCAAGTGACGACCGTTCGCGATCAAGCCATTGAGGTAAGGTGAGTTATGACTGTTCGAAGTCGGGTGCCGTTCGAGGCGGATTGTGTGTGTGCCCGGGAGGGCTTGATGTTATCGATGCCAGGGTCACGTTCGGGTGAGATCCTGGATCGTTTGTCAGGGCGGTTCGTCGCCATCTCAGAGCATGCCTAAGGACCGTTCGCGACCCCCATACATGTGTACGTAGCTTAGTCATTCCAGAGTTATCAAAATCAAATAATTATTAAACAGATGAGTTCCAAAAACAATGTCCAAATAAACAAAGTCTAAACGTTCAAATCAAAATGAAACGAAAGTAAAGCATGGATGTCAAAGTGTAAGTTCCCCCTACGAAACGGTCAACGATCATTCAGAGCATGTCTGGAGATCGTTCGCGATCTCGCACATGTGTAAATGATTTAATTACGTTAGTGGAAGCTTACAACTTGTTCATCGTTGTCTTACTCAATTGATAACCATACGGTGCCTTGATTCGGGGTCGCCCCTAGCTGATGTGGACGGTGGTCGTTCTGGTTCCGCCACAGGGGCTCGTCTCCTTACATATTGAAGTAGCATACCGTTCCTGATATGCCCTTCCACCTCATCCTTCAGGTGCCTACAATCGTTAGTATTATGACCATTTAACTCATGGAATACACAGAACTTATCTGATTTCCTTTCGTCAGAGGTAGGGTCCCTTCGCATCGGCCTACGGTACGGAATCTGTTCTTTGGTATCCTGATAAATTCGTTCCAGGCTCTCGTTCAACTCGGTGTAGGTGGTGAATCGCGGCTCCCTTCATTGCCGCTTCGATCTGTCTCTGTCATTCTCAATCTTTCTTTTACCTCTATCCTTGTCCGAATCCTTTTTAAGAGGCTTTTCGTCTCTAAATGCAAAAATTTCTATCTCATCTCTTTCTTCTCTCTCGGCATTCGCATCTTCTAATCGTAAAAACTTTTCTGCTTCGTGATAGAATTCCTCCAGATCTATGGGTGGATCTTTAGTCAATGAATTCTTAAACTCTGTGCCGTCAGCTATTCCGGACACAGCTGCCATAACCACCATGGACGGATCCGCTCTATCCACTGAAGCTGCTGCTGCATTAAATCGTGCTAGATAACTTCTCAAGGTCTCTCCGGCCTTTTGCTTTAGGGTTGCCAGAGTCATCACGTTCTTGGGTCTTGTAATATGAACCCTAAATTGCCTCATAAATCTCTCCACTAAACCATTCCATGTTCCGATGGATCCGTTCTCCAACTGTCTAAACCATAGTGCGGCGATATCTGTCAAGTACAATGGAAAACACCGGGCCATAACCTCCTCCGATGCCCCCAGCACTTCCATATGCCTTATATATTTTGTCAGATGGACCGTGGGGTCCGTTCTCCCGTCATACATATCCAATGATGGTAGTTTGAAATCAGGTGGGTTCCTGGCTTGCCTGATTGCTGAAGTAAAAGGACTTCTATTAACATCTTCCAAATCTTTGTTCACCATACCGCCTCTCAAAGCTCTTCTAACTATCTCTGCCAATCGGTCGTTGTCTCCGAGATGTAATCCTTGTTCACTACTTCCAACCTGCCCCCCGAGTTCACGAGGTAACTCCGGGATCTGCCCCCTTGACTGAGCGTTCACTCCTCTGCTACTCCTAGGTTGCGCAGATCCTTCTCTCTCTCTTTCCAAGATTGGGTCAACATTCTCCATATGTGTGCCCCCTAGCTCTGGTGCTATGCCGGATGGTCCCGCTCTGTTCTGGGCTCCATTGGCTTCCCTATTCTGCGCTCCGAGCTGTCCTATCTGTTGGAGTAAACTCTGGATCATTTCCTCTTGCCTCTTCATCATAGTTTCCATCTCTTCCCTAGTAATGTATATTGATGGTTGATTTGCTCCTGACGAAGCCTCTTGGCTTCCTTGTGGTTCACTTCTCTCAGTCCTTGGCCTCCTACTCGATTGCCTTGCCATAATTCCTAAATCTGAATTTCTGGATTTCCAAATTCAACTTCTTCCTGAGTTCAATTCTCAGTGAAAGCACCAAAAATGTTTGCACCAAAATTGGTCACAAACACCCAAAGTCACGAAAGCACCCGTTTACGTACTTAAATTAATGATAATCAACACAGATCTCAGCAACAATAAATATAGAATTCAGATCTAAGCAACAAATCACAGTAATTCACAGACAACAGTCACAAACACAGGATTTATAGTGGTTCGGCGTTCGCGCCTACGTCCACTTTGAAGGTTTTCTCTTTATTGCTTTGCTTGATTAAATCGATTACAACGGATTACAGCTGACAATTGCTTTGAAATCTGAATACAACAGCGATTCTGCTAGTTAAGCTTGAATCCGGCAGAGTCTTGGCGTTTAATGGCGGAAAAGTCCCCCTTTCTGAAGGCTTCAGGGTGCTATTTATAGGCGTTGGAGGCCCAGATCTTGCTGAAACTTCGTGAGACTCCTTCTGGCACGTGAGTGGGCCCACGCGACCGACCCCACCAAGTTTCGTCTCGATCTGACATCGGTTCGAAGTGATTTCGAACCCATCAAGAAATGGTCCAATCGAGCTGAAACTTGGCAGGCACAATCTTTACCTCACATGGAAGATACTGTGAAAATTTGGTTGCATTTGGATTTGAGGTCAAGGAGATATGCTCGGTTCGAAATTGGCATTTTCGGTTGGCTGTGCGTTTCGAACCGACCATTTCGAAACCAGGAGTTCGAACCCATGTACGCACGTGATTCTGCAGTGACGTGGCGCGTACTCCACGCGTCGATCCAGATTTATCTCCGAGTTGACCGCTTCGAATCCATGGATTTCGCTGACTTCGTATCGATGATCGTTGTGTAGTTTGAATCAATCAACTACGTGACTCTCGTGTTGACCTGTCTGTCTAGTTCGAACCGAAGGGATGGAGCTTCCTTCGTATCGATACATGTGATGGATACGAAATCAAGCTCCGCGATGGTTTCGAACGTTCATCGGTTCGAACTAAGCACCAGCGTAGATGATTCAACGCTCATGGATACGAAGATGCAACCTAATAATGGATACGAAAAAGTGTTTTTAGCATGGATACTGATGGATTCGAACGCAATCAATTCGAAGTTAACAGTGGCCGATGGGTTCGAACATGGCAGGGAGCGATGTGCTCGAAGCAATGGGTTTTGGATGGGTTCGAAATGGATGGTTTCGAAGCAGTGGGTATCGGATGGTTTCGAAGTCATGGGTTCGAAGTGGATGGCTTCGAAGCCACAGGTTCGAAGTAGATGGGTTCGAAACCATGGGTTCGAAGCGGCTGGGTTCGAAGGCGATGGTTTCGAATCAGACAATGACTACTTTTCTTCACACTGAATCCATCATATCTTGAGCATACGAACTCGGATTGACTTGAAACTTGAAATGATGGCTCCTACAACCTTTCTTGTCATGTCCTATCAATTGTGGCCTGTTCCGGACTCGGACAAAATTCATCGATATCCATAGCTAAGTGAAGTATAACCAATCTCTGAGATGGACTGTTTCCCGTTTTCGACCAATCTTGTGGCATCACGGCTTTGTCAAAAAGCGGGATAACACAACATTCACGGTGCAAGGTGCAACATCCGTCCGAAATGGCGTAACAGTGTCGTACGACCTTTAGAAATTCGTGCATGGATCTGAAACGGAATAGTACCATGGTGCACCACTCTCCAGCGATGGTAAATCGAAGACCAGCCACCGTAATCCCGTTTTACCGTAAAAATCCACGTGTCGAAAAAAGGAAGGGTAAAAAACTTACGAGACCGGATTGAGATCCGGGTTGTCCTTTTTCGGCATTAATCTATCTGTTGTCAGCTGAAAGCTGTCAAAGCCGTAGAACTCATCGAGGCCTTCGTTTTGACAGGTTATGGCTCCCGTAACTCTAAACGAGCGAGAAGTAATGGCCGTCCGAATAATCGATATCTACAGGGTGCAACATCCACGGTGCAAGGTGCAACATCCGTCCGAAATGGCGAAACAGTGTCGTACGACTTTTAGAAATGCGTGCATGCTTTTGAAATGGAACAGTACCATGGTGCACCACTCACCAGCGATGGGAAGTCGAAGACGGGCCACGGTAATCCCGTTTTACCATAAAAATCCACGTGTCAAAAAAACGAAGGGTAAAAAACTTACGAGACCCGATTGAGATTCGGGTTGTCCTTTTTGGGCATTAATCTATCCGTTGATGGCTGAAAGATGTCAAAGCCGTAGAACTCATCGAGGCCTTCGTTTTGACAGGTTATGGCTTCCGTAACTCTAAACGAGCCAGAAGTTTTGGCCGTCCGAATAATCGATGTCTACAGGGTGCAACATCCACGGTGCAAGGTGCAACATCCGTCCGAAATGGCGAAACAGTGCCGTAAGACCTTTAGAAATTCGTTCATGGATTTGAAACGGAACAGTACCATGGCGCACCACTCTTCAGCAATGGGAAGTCGAAGACGGGCCACCGTAATCCCGTTTTACCGTAAAAATCCACGTGTCGAAAAAACGAAGGGTTAAAAACTTACGAGACCCGATTGAGATTCGGATTGTCCTTTTTGGGCACTAATCTATCCGTTGACGGCTGAAAGCTGTCAAAGCCGTAGAACTCATCGAGGCTTTCGTTTTGGCAGGTTATGGCTCCCATAACTCTTAACGAGCCCGAAGTTATGGCCGTCTGAATAATCGATATCTACAAGGTGCAACATCCACGGTGCAAGGTGCAACATCCGTCCGAAATTACGAAACAGTGCTGTACGACCTTTAGAAATTCGTGCATGGATTTGAAACGGAACAGTACCATGGTGCACCACTCTCCAGCGATGGTAAATCGATGACCAGCCACCGTAATCCCGTTTTACCGTAAAAATCCGTGTGTCGAAAAAACGAAGGGTAAAAAACTTGCGAGACCCGATTGAGATTTGGATTGTCCTTTTTGGGCATTAATCTATCCGTTGACGGCTGAAAGCTGTCAAAGCCGTAGAACTCATCGAGGCCTTCGTTTTGACAGGTTATGGCTCCCGTAACTCTAAACGAGGGAGAAGTTATGGCCGTCCGAATAATCGATATCTACAGGGTGCAACATCCACGGTGCAAAGTGCAACATCCTTCCGAAATGGCGAAACAGTGCCGTATGACTTTTAGAAATGCGTGCATGGATTTGAAATGGAACAGTGCCATGGTGCACCACTCTACAGCGATGGGAAGTCGAAGACGGGCCACGGTAATCCCGTTTTACCGTAAAAATCCACATGTCGAAAAAACGAAGGGTAAAAAACTTACGAGACCCGACTGAGATTCGGGTTGTCCTTTTGGGCATTAATCTATCCGTAGACGGCTGAAAGCTGTCAAACCCGTAGAACTCATCGAGGCCTTAGTTTTGACAGGTTATGGCTCCCGTAACTCTAAACGAGCCAGAAGTTATGGCCGTCCGAATAATCGATGTCTACAGGGTGCAACATCCACGGTGCAAGGTGCAACATCCGTCTGAAATGGCGAAACAGTGCCGTACGACTTTTAGAAATGCGTGCATGGATTTGAAACGGAACAGTACCATGGTGCACCACTCTTCAGCGATGGGAAGTCGAAGACGGTCCACCGTAATCCCGTTTTACCGTAAAAATCCACGTGTCGAAAAAACGAAGGGTAAAAAACTCACGAGACCCGATTGAGATTCGGGTTGTCCTTTTGGACACTAATCTATCCGTTGTTGGCTGAAAGCTGTCAAAGCCATAGAACTCATCGAGGCCTTCGTTTTGACAGGTTATGGCTCCCGTAACTCTTAACGAGCCAGAAGTTATGGCCGTCCGAATAATCGATATCTACAGGGTGCAACATCCACGGTGCAAGGTGCAACATCCGTCCGAAATGGCGAAACAGTGCCGTACGACCTTTAGAAATTCGTGCATGGATTTGAAACGGAACAGTACCATAGTGCACCACTCTCCAGCGATGGTAAATCGAAGACCAGCCACCGTAATCCCGTTTTACCGTAAAAATCCACGTGTCGAAAAAACGAAGGGTAAAAAACTTACGAGACCCGATTGAGATTTGGGTTTTCCTTTTTGGGCATTAATCTATCCGTTGACGGCTGAAAGCTGTCAAAGCCGTAGAACTCATTGAGGCTTTCGTTTTGACAAGTTATGGCTTTCATATCTCTAAACGAGCCAGAAGTTATGGCCGTCCGAACAATCGATATCTACAGGGTGCAACATCCACGGTGCAAGGTGCAACATCCGTCCGAAATGGCGAAACAGTGTCGTACGATCTTTAGAAATTCATGCATGGATTTGAAACGGAATAGTACCATGGTGCACCACTCTCCAGCGATGGTAAATCGTAGACCAGCCACCGTAATCCCGTTTTACCTTAAAAATCCACTTGTCGAAAAAACGAAGGGTAAAAAAACTTAAGAGACCCGATTGAGATTCGGGTTGTCCTTTTTGGGCATTAATCTATCCGTTGATGGTTGAAAGCTGTCAAAGCCGTAGAACTCATCGAGGCCTTCGTTTTGACAGGTTATGGCTCCCGTAACTCAAAACGAGCCAAAAGTTATGGCCGTCCGAATAATCGATACCTACGGGGTGAAAACATCCACGGTGCAAGGTGCAACATCCGTCCGAAATGGCAAAACAGTGCCGTATGACTTTAGAAATGCGTGCGTGGATTTGAAACGGAACAGTACTCTGGTGCACCAATCTCTAGCGATGGAAAGTCGAAGACGGGCCACGGTAATCCCGTTATTCCGTAAAAATCCACGTGTCGAAAAAACGAAGGGTAAAAAACTTACGAGACCCGATTGAGATTCGGGTTGTCCTTTTTGGGCATTAACCTATCCGTTGACGGCTAAAAGCTGTCAAAGCCGTAGAACTCATCGAGGCCTTCGTTTTGACAGGTTATGGCTCCCGTAACTCTAATCGAGCCAGAAGTTATGGCCGTCCGAATAATCGATATCTAAAGGGTGCAACATTCACGGTGCAAGGTGCAACATCCTTCCGAAATGGCGAAACAGTGCCGTACGACTTTTAGAAATACGTGCATCGATTTGAAACGGAACAGTACCATGATGCACCACGCTCCAGCAATGGAAAGTCGAAGACGGGCCACGGTAATCCCGTTTTACCGTAAAAATCCACGTGTCGAAAAAACGAAGGGTAAAAAACTTACGAGACCCGATTGAGATTCGGGTTGTCCTTTTTGGGCATTAATCTATCGGTGATGGCTGAAAGCCATCAAAGCCGTAGAACTTATCGAGGCCTTCATTTTGACAGGTTATGGCTCCCGTAACTCAAAACGAGCCAGAAGTTATGGCCGTCCGAATAATCGATATCCATAGGGTGCAACATCCACGGTGCAAGGTGCAACATCCGTCCGAAATGGCGAAACAGTGTCGTACGACTTTTTGAAATGCGTGCATAGATTTGAAACAGAACAGTACCATGGTGCACCACTCTCCAGCTATGGTAAATCGAAGACCAGCCACCGTAATCCCGTTTTACTGTAAAAATCCACTTGTCGAAAAAACGAAGGGTAAAAAACTTACGAGACCCGATTGAGATTCGGGTTGTCCTTTTTGGGCATTAATCTATCCGTTGACGGCTGAACGCTGTCAAAGCCGTAGAACTCAACGAGGTCTTCGTTTTGACAGGTTATGGCTCCCGTAACTCTAAATGAGCCAGAAGTTATGGCCGTCCGAATAATCGATATCTACAGGGTGCAACATCCATGGTGCAAGGTGCAACATCCGTCCGAAATGGCGAAAAGTGCCGTATGACCTTTAGAAATGCGTGCATGGATTTGAAACGGAACGGTACCATGGTGTACCACTCTTAAGCGATGGGAAGTCGAAGACGGGCCACCGTAATCCCGTTTTACCGTAAAAATCCACCTGTCGAAAAAACGAAGGGTAAAAAACTTACGAGACCCGATTGAGATTCGGGTTGTCCTTTTTGGGCATTAATCTATCCGTTGACGGCTGGAAGTTGTCAAAGCCGTAGAACTCATCGAGGCCTTCGTTTTGACAGGTTATGGCTCCCGTAACTCTAAACGAGCCAGAAGTTATGGCCGTCCGAATAATCGATACAGGGTGCAACATCCACGGTGCAAGGTGCAACATCCATCCGAAATGGAGAAACTATGTCGTACGACCTTTAGAAATTCGTGCATGGATTTGAAACGGAACAGTATCATGGTGCACCACTCTCCAGCGATGGTAAATCGAAGACCAGCCGCCGTAATCCCGTTTTACCGTAAAAATCCACTTGTCGAAAAAACGAAGGGTAAAAAACTTACGAGACCCGATTGAGATTCGGGTTGTCCTTTTTGGGCATTAATCTATCCGTTGACAGCTGAAAGCTGTCAAAGCCGTAGAACTCATCGAGGCCTTCGTTTTGACAAGTTATGGCTCCCGTAACTCTAAACGAGCGAGAAGTTATGGCCGTCCGAATAATCGATATCTACAGGGTGCAACATCCACGGTGCAAGGTGCAACAACCGTCCGAAATGGCGAAACAGTGTCGTATGACTTTTAGAAATTCGTGCATGGATTTGAAATGGAACAGTACCATGGTGCACCACTCTCCAGCAATGGGAAGTCGAAGACGGGCCATGGTAATCCCATTTTACCGTATAAATCCACGTGTCGAAAAAACGAAGGGTAAAAAACTTACGAGACCCGATTGAGATTCGGGTTGTCCTTTTTGGGCATTAATCTATCCGTTGACGGCTGAAAGCTGTCAAAGCCGTAGAACTCATCGAGGCCTTCGTTTTGACAGGTTATGGCTCCCGTAACTCTAAACGAGCCAGATGTTATGGCCGTCCGAATAATCGATGTCTACAGGGTGCAACAACCACGGTGCAAGGTGCAACATCCGTCCGAAATGGCGAAACAGTGCCGTACGACTTTTAGAAATGCGTGCATGGATTTGAAACGGAAAATTACCATGGTGCACCACTCTTCAGCGATGGGAAGTCGAAGACGGGCCACCGTAATCCCGTTTTACCGAAAAATCGACCTGTCGAAAAAACGAAGGGTAAAAAACTTACGAGACCCGATTGAGATTCGGGTTGTCCTTTTTGGGCACTAATCTATCCGTTGATGGCTGAAAGCCGTCAAAGCCGTAGAACTCATCGAGGCCTTCGTTTTGACAGGTTATGGCTCCCGTAACTCTAAACGAGCCAAAAGTTATGGCCGTCCGAATAATCGAATTCTACAGGGTGCAACATCCACGGTGCATGGTGCAACATCCGTCCGAAATGGCGAAACAGTGCCGTACGACTTTTAGAAATTTGTGCATGGATTTGAAACGGAACAGTACCATGGTGCACCACTCTTCAGCGATGGAAAGCGAAGACGGGCCAGGGTAATCCCGTTTTACCGTAAAAATCCACGTGTCGAAAAAACGAAGGGTAAAAAACTTACGAGAACCGATTGAGATTCGGGTTGTCCTTTTTGGGCATTAATCTATCCTTTGACAGCTGAAAGCTTCAAAAGCCATAGAACTCATCGAGGCCGTCGTTTTGACAGGTTATGGCTCCCGTAACTCTAAACGAGCGAGAAGTTATGGCCGTCCGAATAATCGATATCTACAGGGTGCAACATTCACGGTGCAAGGTGCAACATCCGTCCGAAATGGCGTAACAGTGCCGTACGACCTTTAGAAATTCGTGCATGGATCTGAAACGGAATAGTAACATAGTGCACCACTCTCCAGCGATGGTAAATCGAAGACCAGCCACCGTAATCCCGTTTTACCGTAAAAATCCACGTGTCGAAAAAAGGAAGGGTAAAAAACTTACGAGACCGGATTGAGATTCGGGTTGTCCTTTTTCGGCATTAATCTATCCGTTGTCAGCTGAAAGCTGTCAAAGCCGTAGAACTCATCGAGGCCTTCGTTTTGACAGGTTATGGCTCCCGTAACTCTAAACGAGCGAGAAGTAATGGCCGTCCGAATAATCGATATCTACAGGGTGCAACATCCACGGTGCAAGGTGCAACATCCGTCCGAAATGGCGAAACAGTGCCGTACGACTTTTAGAAATGCGTGCATGCTTTTGAAATGGAACAGTACCATGGTGCACCACTCACCAGCGATGGGAAGTCGAAGACTGGCCACGGTAATCCCGTTTTACCATAAAAATCCACGTGTCAAAAAAACGAAGGGTAAAAAACTTACGAGACCCGATTGAGATTCGGGTTGTCCTTTTTGGGCATTAATCTATACGTTGACGGCTGAAAGATGTCAAAGCCGTAGAACTTATCGAGGCCTTCGTTTTGACAGGTTATGGCTTCCGTAACTCTAAACGAGCCAGAATTATTGGCCGTCCGAATAATCGATGTCTACAGGGTGCAACATCCACGGTGCAAGGTGCAACATCCGTCCGAAATGGCGAAACAGTGCCGTAAGACCTTTAGAAATTCGTTCATGGATTTGAAACGGAACAGTACCATGGCGCACCACTCTTCAGCAATGGGAAGTCGAAGACGGGCCACCGTAATCCCGTTTTACCGTAAAAATCCACGTGTCGAAAAAACGAAGGGTTAAAAACTTACGAGACCCGATTGAGATTCGGATTGTCCTTTTTGGGCACTAATCTATCCGTTGACGGCTGAAAGCTGTCAAAGCCGTAGAACTCATCGAGGCTTTCGTTTTGGCAGGTTATGGCTCCCATAACTCTTAACGAGCCAGAAGTTATGGCCGTCTGAATAATCGATATCTACAGGGTGCAACATCCACGGTGCAAGGTGCAACATCCGTCCAAAATTACGAAACAGTGCTGTACGACCTTTAGAAATTCGTGCATGGATTTGAAACGGAACAGTACCATGGTGCACCACTCTCCAGCGATGGTAAATCGATGACCAGCCACCGTAATCCCGTTTTACCATAAAAATCCGTGTGTCGAAAAAACAAAGGGTAAAAAACTTGCGAGACCCGATTGAGATTCGGGTTGTCCTTTTTGGGCATTAATCTATCCGTTGACGGCTGAAAGCCGTCAAATCTGTAGAACCCATCGAGGCCTTCGTTTTGACAGGTTATGGCTCCCGTAACTCTAAACGAGGGAGAAGTTATGGCCGTCCGAATAATCGATATCTACAGGGTGCAACATCCACGGTGCAAGGTGCAACATCCGTCCGAAATGGCGAAACAGTGCCGTATGACTTTTAGAAATGCGTGCATGGATTTGAAACGGAACAGTACCATGGTGCACCACTCTCCAGCGATGGGAAGTCGAAGACGGGACACGGTAATCCCGTTTTACCGTAAAAATCCACATGTCGAAAAAACGAAGGGAAAAAAACTTACGAGACCCGACTGAGATTCGGGTTGTCCTTTTTGGGCATTAATCTATCCGTAGACGGCTGAAAGCTGTCAAACCCGTAGAACTCATCGAGGCCTTAGTTTTGACAGGTTATGGCTCCCGTAACTCTAAACGAGCCAGAAGTTATGGCCGTCCGAATAATCGATGTCTACAGGGTGCAACATCCACGGTGCAAGGTGCAACATCCGTCTGAAATGGCGAAACAGTGCCGTACGACTTTTAGAAATGCATGCATGGATTTGAAACGGAACAGTACCATGGTGCACCACTCTTCAGCGATGGGAAGTCGAAGACGGGCCACCGTAATCCCGTTTTACCGTAAAAATCCACGTGTCGAAAAAACGAAGGGTAAAAAACTCACGAGACCCGATTGAGATTCGGGTTGTCCTTTTGGACACTAATCTATCCGTTGTTGGCTGAAAGCTGTCAAAGCCGTAGAACTCATCGAGGCCTTCGTTTTGACAGGTTATGGCTCCCGTAACTCTTAACGAGCCAGAAGTTATGGCCGTCCGAATAATCGATATCTACAGGGTGCAACATCCACGGTGCAAGGTGCAACATCCGTCCGAAATGGCGAAACAGTGCCGTACGACCTTTAGAAATTCGTGCATGGATTTGAAACAGAACAGTACCATGGTGCACCACTCTCCAGCGATGGTAAATCGAAGACCAGCCACCGTAATCCCGTTTTACCGCAAAAATCCACGTGTCGAAAAAACGAAGGGTAAAAAACTTACGAGACCCGATTGAGATTTGGGTTTTCCTTTTTGGGCATTAATCTATCCGTTGACGGCTGAAAGCTGTCAAAGCCGTAGAACTCATTGAGGCCTTCGTTTTGACAAGTTATGGCTTTCATATCTCTAAACGAGCCAGAAGTTATGGCCGTCCGAACAATCGATATCTACAGGGTGCAACATCCACGGTGCAAGGTGCAACATCCGTCCGAAATGGCGAAACAGTGTCGCACGATCTTTAGAAATTCGTGCATGGATTTGAAACGGAATAGTACCATGGTGCACCACTCTCCAGCGATGGTAAATCGTAGACCAGCCACCGTAATCCCGTTTTACCTTAAAAATCCACTTGTCGAAAAAACGAAGGGTAAAAAACTTAAGAGACCCAATTGAGATTCGGGTTGTCCTTTTTGGGCATTAATCTATCCGTTGATGGCTGAAAGCTGTCAAAGCCGTAGAACTCATCGAGGCCTTCGTTTTGACAGGTTATGGCTCCCGTAACTCAAAACGAGCCAAAAGTTATGGCCGTCCGAATAATCGATACCTACAGGGTGAAAACATCCACGGTGCAAGGTGCAACATCCGTCCGAAATGGCAAAACAGTGCCGTATGAATTTAGAAATGCGTGCGTGGATTTGAAACGGAACAGTACTCTGGTGCACCAATCTCTAGCGATGGAAAGTCGAAAACGGGCCACGGTAATCCCGTTTTTCCGTAAAAATCCACGTGTCGAAAAAACGAAGGGTAAAAAACTTACGAGACATGATTGAGATTCGGGTTGTCCTTTTTGGGCATTAACCTATCCGTTGACGGCTAAAAGCTGTCAAAGCCGTAGAACTCATCGAGGCCTTCGTTTTGACAGGTTATGGCTCCCGTAACTCTAATCGAGCCAGAAGTTATGGCCGTCCGAATAATCGATATCTAAAGGGTGCAACATTCACGGTGCAAGGTGCAACATCCTTCCGAAATGGCGAAACAGTGCCGTACGACTTTTAGAAATACGTGCATCGATTTGAAACGGAACAGTACCATGATGCACCACGCTCCAGCAATGGAAAGTCGAAGACGGGCCACGGTAATCCCGTTTTACCGTAAAAATCCACGTGTCGAAAAAACGAAGGGTAAAAAACTTACGAGACCCGATTGAGATTCGGGTTGTCCTTTTTGGGCATTAATCTATCGGTGATGGCTGAAAGCCATCAAAGCCGTAGAACTTATCGAGGCCTTCATTTTGACAGGTTATGGCTCCCGTAACTCAAAACGAGCCAGAAGTTATGGCCGTCCGAATAATCGATATCCACAGGGTGCAACATCCACGGTGCAAGGTGCAACATCCGTCCGAAATGGCGAAACAGTGTCGTACGACTTTTTGAAATGCGTGCATAGATTTGAAACAGAACAGTACCATGGTGCACCACTCTCCAGCTATGGTAAATCGAAGACCAGCCACCGTAATCCCGTTTTACTGTAAAAATCCACTTGTCGAAAAAACGAAGGGTAAAAAACTTACGAGACCCGATTGAGATTCGGGTTGTCCTTTTTGGGCATTAATCTATCCGTTGACGGCTGAACGCCGTCAAAGCCGTAGAACTCAACGAGGCCTTCGTTTTGACAGGTTATGGCTCCCGTAACTCTAAACGAGGGAGAAGTTATGGCCGTCCGAATAATCGATATCTACAGGGTGCAACATCCACGGTGCAAGGTGCAACATCCGTCCGAAATGGAGAAACTATGTCGTACGACCTTTAGAAATTCGTGCATGGATTTGAAACGGAACAGTACCATGGTGCACCACTCTCCAGCGATGGTAAATCGATGACCAGCCACCGTAATCTCGTTTTACCGTAAAAATCCACGTGTGAAAAAACGAAGGGTAAAATACTTACGAGACCCGATTGAGATTCGGGTTGTCCTTTTTGGGCATTAATCTATCCGTTGACGGCTGAAAGCTGTCAAATCTGTAGAACTCATCGAGGCCTTCGTTTTGACAGGTTATGGCACCCGTACCTCTAAACGAGCCAGAAATTATGGCCGTCCGAATAATCGATATCTACAGGATTCAACATCCACGGTGCAAGGTGCAACATCCGTCCGAAATGGTGAAACAGTACCGTACGACTTTTACAAATGCATGCATGGATTTGAAGCGGAAAAGTACCATGGTGCACGACTCTTCAGCGATGGGAAGTCGAAGACGGGCCACGGTAATCCCGTTTTACCGTAAAAATCCACGTGTCGAAAAAACGAAGGGTAAAAAACTTACGAGACCCGATTGAGATTCGGGTTGTCCTTTTTGGGCATTAATCTATCCTTTGACGGCTAAATGATGTCAAAGCCGTAGAACTCATCGAGGCCTTCGTTTTGACAGGTTATGGCTCCCGTAACTCTAAACGAGCAAGAAGTTATGGCCGTCCGAATAATCGATATCCACAAGGTGCAACATCCACGGTGCAAGGTGCAACATCCGTCCGAAATGGCGAAACAGTGCCGTACGACCTTTAGAAATTCGTGCATGGATTTGAAACGGAACAGTACCATGGTGCACTACTCTTCAGCGACGGTAAATCGAAGACCAGCCACCGTGATCCCGTTTTACCATAAAAATCCACGTGTCGAAAAAACGAAGGGTAAAAAACTTACGAGACCCGATTGAGTTTCGGGTTGTCCTTTTTTGGCATTAATCTATCCGTTGACGGCTGAAAGCTGTCAAAGCCGTAGAACTCATCGAGGCCTTCGTTTTGACAGGTTATGGCTCCCGTAACTCTAAACGAGCCAGAAGTTATGGCCGTCCGAATAATCGATATCTACAGGGTGCAACATCCACGGTGCAAGGTGCAACATCCGTCCGAAATGGCGAAACAGTGACGTACGACCTTGAGAAATTCGTGCATGGATTTGAAATGGAACAGTACCATGGTGCACCACTCTCCAGCGATGGTAAATCGAAGACCAGCCACCGTAATCCTGTTTTACCGTAAAAATCCACGTGTCGAAAAAACAAAGGGTAAAAAACTTACGAGACCCGATTGAGATTCGGGTTGTCCTTTTTTGGCATTAATCTATCCGTTGACGGCTGAAAGCGGTCAAAGCCGTAGAACTCATCGAGGCCTTCGTTTTGACAGGTTATAGCTCTCGTAACTCTAAACGAGCCATAAGTTATGGCCGTCCGAATAATCGATATCTACAGGGTGCTACGTCCACGGTGCAAGGTGCAACATCCGTCCGAAAGGGAGAAACAGTGCCGTACGACCTTTAGAAATTCGTGCATGGATTTGAAACGGAACAGTACCATGGTGCACCACTCTCCAGCGATGGTAAATCGAAGACCAGCCACCGTAATCCCGATTTACCGTAAAAATCCACGTGTCGAAAAAACGAAGGGTAAAAAACTTACGAGACCCGATTGAGATTCGGGTTGTCCTTTTTGGGCATTAATCTATCCGTTGACGGTTGAAAGCTGTCAAAGCCGTAGAACTCATCGAGCCCTTCGTTTTGACAGGTTGTGGCTTCCGTAACTCTAAACGAGCCAGAAGTTATGGCCGTCCGAATAATCGATTTCTACAGGGTGCAACATCCACGGTGTAAGGCACAACATCCGTCCGAAATGGCGAAACAGTGCCGTACGACCTTTAGAAATTCGTGCATGGAATTGAAATGGAACAGTACCATGGTGCACCACTCTCCAGCGATGGGAAGTCGAAGACGGGCCACGATAATCCCGTTTTACCGTAAAAATCCACGTGTCGAAAAAACGAAGGGTAAAAAACTTACGAGACCCGATTGAGATTCGGGTTGTCCTTTTTGGGCATTAATCTATCCGTTGACGGCTGAAAGCTATCAAAGCCGTAGAACTCATCGAGGCCTTCGTTTTGACATGTTATGGCTCCCGTAACTCTAAACGAGCCAGAAGTTATGGCCGTCCGAATAATCGATATCTAAAGGGTGCAACATCCACGGTGCAAGGTGCAACATCCGTCCGAAATGGCGAAACAGTGTCGTACGACATTTAGAAATGCGTGGATGGATTTAAAATGGAACAGTACCATGGTGCACCACTCTTCAGCGATGGGAAGTCGAAGACGGGCCACGGTAATTTCGTTTTACCGTAAAAATCCACGTGTCGAAAAAACGAAGGGTAAAAAACTTACGAGACCCGATTGAGATTCGGGTTGTCCTTTTTGGGCATTAATCTATCTTTTGACAGCTAAAAGCTGTCAAAGCCGTAGAACTCATCGAGGCCTTCGTTTTGACAGGTTATGGCTCCCGTAACTCTAAACGGGCAAGAAGTTATGGCTGTCCGAATAATCGATATCTACAGGGCGCAACATCCACGGTGCAAGGTGCAACATCCGTCCGAAATGGCGAAACAGTGCCGTACGACCTTGAGAAATTCGTGCATGGATTTGAAACGGAACAGTACCATGGTGCACCACTCTCCAGCGATGGTAAATCGAAGACCAGCCACCGTAATCCCGTTTTACCGTAAAAATCCACATGTCGAAAAAACGAAGAGTAAAAAACTTACGAGACCCGATTGAGATTCGGGTTGTTCTTTTTGGGCATTAATCTATCCATTGATGGCTGAAAGCTATCAAAGCCATAGAACTCATCGAGGCCTTCGTTTTGACAGGTTATGGCTACCGTAACTCTAAACAAGGGAGAAGTTATGGCCGTCCGAATAATCGATATCTACAGGGTGCAACATTCGCGGTGCAAGGTGCAACATCTGTCTGAAATGGCGAAACAGTGTCGTATGACTTTTAGAAATGCATGCATGGATTTGAAACGGAACAGTACCATGGTGCACCACTCTCCAGCGATGGGAAGTCGAAGACGGGCCACGGTAATCCCGTTTTACCGTAAAAATCCACGTGTCGAAAAAACGAAGGGTAAAAAACTTACGAGACCCGATTGAGATTCGGGTTGTCCTTTTTGGGCATTAATCTCTCCGTTGACGGCTGAAAGCTGTCAAAGCAGTAGAAGTCATCGAGGCCTTCGTTTTGACAGGTTATGGCTCCCGTAACTCTAAACGAGCCAGAAGTTATGGCCGTCCGAATAATCGATGTCTACAGGGTGCTACATCCACGGTGCAAGGTTCAACATCCGTCCGAAATGGCGAAACAGTGTCGTACAACTTTTAGAAATGCGTGCATTGATTTGAAACGGAACAGTACCGTGGTGCACCACTCTTCAGCGATGGGAAGTCGAAGACGGGCCACCGTAATCCCGTTTTACCGTAAAAATCCACGTGTCGAAAAAACGAAGCGTAAAAAACTTACGAGACCCGATTGAGATTCGGGTTGTCCTTTTTGGGCACTAATCTATCAGTTAACGGCTGAAAGCTGTCAAAGCCGTAGAACTCATCGAGGCCTTCGTTTTGACAGGTTATGGCTCCCGTAACTCTTAACGAACCAAAAGTTATGGCCGTCCGAATAATCGATGTCCACAGGGTGCAACATCCACGGTGCAAGGTGCAACATCCGTCCGAAATTACGAAACAGTGCCGTACGAACTTTAGAAATTCGTGCATGGATTTGAAACAGAACAGTACCATGGTGCACCACTCTCCAGCGATGGTAAATCGAAGTCCAACCACCGTAATCCCGTTTTACCGTAAAAATCCACGTGTCGAAAAACGAAGGGTAAAAAACTTACGAGACCCGATTGAGATTCCGGTTGTCCTTTTTGGGCATTATTCTATCCGTTGACGGCTGAAAGCTATCAAAGCCGTAGAACTCATCGAGGACTTCGTTTTGACAGGTTATGGCTCCCGTAACTCTAAACGAGCCAGAAGTTATGGCCGTCCGAATAATCGATATCTACAGGGTGCAACATCCACGGTGCACTGTGCAACATCCGTCCGAAATGGCGAAACAGTGCCGTACGACCTTTAGAAATTCGTGCATGGATTTGAAACGGAACAATATCATGGTGCACCACTCTCCAGCGATGGTAAATCGAAGACCGGCCACAGTAATCCCGTTTTACCGTAAAAATCCACGTGTCGAAAAAACGAAGAGTAAAAAACTTACGAGACCCGATTGAGATTCGGGTTGTCCTTTTTGGGCATTAATCTATCCGTTGACGGCTGAAAGCTGTCAAAGCCGTAGAACTCATCGAGGCCTTCGTTTTGACAGGTTATGGCTCCCGTAACTCTAAACGAGCCAGAAGTTATGGCCGTCCGAATAATCGATATCTACAGGGTGCAACATCCACGGTGCAAGGTGCAACATCCGTCCGAAATGGCGAAACAGTGCCGTACGACCTTTAGAAATTCGTGCATGGATTTGAAACGGAACAGTACCATGGTGCACCACTCTCCAACGATGGTAAATCGAAGACCAGCCACCGTAATCTCGTTTTACCGTAAAAATCCACGTGTCGAAAAACGAAGGGTAAAAAACTTACGAGACCCGATTGAGATTCGGGTTGTCCTTTTTGGGCATTAATCTATCCGTTGACGGCTGAAAGCTATCAAAGCCATAGAACTCATCGAGGCCTTCGTTTTGACAGGTTATGGCTCCCGTAAGTCTTAACGAGCCAGAAGTTATGGCCGTCCGAATAATCGATATCCACAGGGTGCAACATCCACGGTGAAAGGTGCAACATCCATCCGAAATGGCGAAACAGTGCCGTACGACCTTTAGAAATGCGTTCATGGATTTGAAAAGGAACAGTACCATGGTGCACCACTCTCCAGCGATGGTAAATCGAAGACCAACCACCGTAATCCCGTTTTACCGGAAAAATCCACTTGTCGAAAAAACAAAGGGTAAAAAACTTACGAGACCCGATTGAGATTCGGGTTGTCCTTTTTGGGCATTAATCTATCCGTTGACGGCTGAAAGCTGTCAGAGCCGTAGAACTCATCGAGGCCTTCGTTTTGACAGGTTATGGCTCCCGTAACTCTAAACGATCCAGAAGTTATGGCCGTCCGAATAATCAACATCTACAGGGTGCAAGATCCGTCCGAAATGGCGAAACAGTGCCGTACGACCTTTAGAAATTCGTGCATAGATTTGAAACGGAACAGTACCATGGTGCACCACTCTCCAGCGATGGTAAATCGAAGACCAGCCACCATAATCCCGTTTTACCGTAAAAATCCACGTGTCGAAAAAACGAAGGGTAAAAACTTACGAGACCCGATTGAGATTCGGGTTGTCCTTTTTGGGCATTAATCTATCCGTTGACGGCTGAAAGCTGTCAAAGCCGTAGAACTCATCGAGGCCTTCGTTTTGACAGGTTATGGCTCCCGTAACTCTAAACGAGCCAGAAGTTATGGCCGTCCGAATAATCGATATCTACAGGGTGCAACATCCACGGTGCAAGGTGCAACATCCGTCCGAAATGGCGAAACAGTGCCGTACGACCTTTAGAAATTCGTGCATGGATTTGAAACGGAACAGTACCATGGTGCACCACTCTCCAACGATGGTAAATCGAAGACCAGCCACCGTAATCTCGTTTTACCGTAAAAATCCACGTGTCGAAAAACGAAGGGTAAAAAACATACGAGACCCGATTGAGATTCGGGTTGCCTTTTTGGGCATTAATCTATCCGTTGACGGCTGAAAGCTATCAAAGCCATAGAACTCATCGAGGCCTTCGTTTTGACAGGTTATGGCTCCCGTAAGTCTTAACGAGCCAGAAGTTATGGCCGTCCGAATAATCGATATCCACAGGGTGCAACATCCACGGTGAAAGGTGCAACATCCATCCGAAATGGCGAAACAGTGCCGTACGACCTTTAGAAATGCGTTCATGGATTTGAAACGGAACAGTACCATGGTGCACCACTCTCCAGCGATGGTAAATCGAAGACCAACCACCGTAATCCCGTTTTACCGGAAAAATCCACTTGTCGAAAAAACGAAGGGTAAAAAACTTACGAGACCCGATTGAGATTCGGGTTGTCCTTTTTGGGCATTAATCTATCCGTTGACGGCTGAAAGCTGTCAGAGCCGTAGAACTCATCGAGGCCTTCGTTTTGACAGGTTATGGCTCCCGTAACTCTAAACGATCCAGAAGTTATGGCCGTCCGAATAATCAACATCTACAGGGTGCAAGATCCGTCCGAAATGGCGAAACAGTGCCGTACGACCTTTAGAAATTCGTGCATAGATTTGAAACGGAACAGTACCATGGTGCACCACTCTCCAGCGATGGTAAATCGAAGACCAGCCACCATAATCCCGTTTTACCGTAAAAATCCACGTGTCGAAAAAACGAAGGGTAAAAACTTACGAGACCCGATTGAGATTCGGGTTGTCCTTTTTGGGCATTAATCTATCCGTTGACGGCTGAAAGCTGTCAAAGCCGTAGAACTCATCGAGGCCTTCGTTTTGACAGGTTATGGCTCCCGTAACTCTAAACGAGCCAGAAGTTATGGCCGTCCGAATAATCGATATCTACAGGGTGCAACATCCACGGTGCAAGGTGCAACATCCGTCCGAAATGGCGAAACAGTGCCGTACGACCTTTAGAAATTCGTGCATGGATTTGAAACGGAACAGTACCATGGTGCACCACTCTCCAACGATGGTAAATCGAAGACCAGCCACCGTAATCTCGTTTTACCGTAAAAATCCACGTGTCGAAAAATGAAGGGTAAAAAACTTACGAGACCCGATTGAGATTCGGGTTGTCCTTTTTGGGCATTAATCTATCCGTTGACGGCTGAAAGCTATCAAAGCCATAGAACTCATCGAGGCCTTCGTTTTGACAGGTTATGGCTCCCGTAAGTCTTAACGAGCCAGAAGTTATGGCCGTCCGAATAATCGATATCCACAGGGTGCAACATCCACGGTGAAAGGTGCAACATCCATCCGAAATGGCGAAACAGTGCCGTACGACCTTTAGAAATGCGTTCATGGATTTGAAACGGAACAGTACCATGGTGCACCACTCTCCAGCGATGGTAAATCGAAGACCAACCACCGTAATCCCGTTTTACCGGAAAAATCCACTTGTCGAAAAAACGAAGGGTAAAAAACTTACGAGACCCGATTGAGATTCGGGTTGTCCTTTTTGGGCATTAATCTATCCGTTGACGGCTGAAAGCTGTCAGAGCCGTAGAACTCATCGAGGCCTTCGTTTTGACAGGTTATGGCTCCCGTAACTCTAAACGATCCAGAAGTTATGGCCGTCCGAATAATCGATATCTACAGGGTGCAAGATCCGTCCGAAATGGCGAAACAGTGCCGTACGACCTTTAGAAATTCGTGCATAGATTTGAAACGGAACAGTACCATGGTGCACCACTCTCCAGCGATGGTAAATCGAAGACCAGCCACCATAATCCCGTTTTACCGTAAAAATCCACGTGTCGAAAAAACGAAGGGTAAAAACTTACGAGACCCGATTGAGATTCGGGTTGTCCTTTTTGGGCATTAATCTATCCGTTGACGGCTGAAAGCTGTCAAAGCCGTAGAACTCATCGAGGCCTTCGTTTTGACAGGTTATAGCTCCCGTAACTCTAAACGAGCCAGAAGTTATGGCCGTCCGAATAATCGATATCTACAGGGTGCAACATCCACGTTGCAAGGTGCAACATACGTCCGAAATGGTGAAACAGTGCCGTACGACCTTTAGAAATTCGTGCATGGATTTGAAACGGAACTGCACCATGGTGCACCACTCTCCAGCGATGGTAAATCGAAGACCAGCCACCGTAATCCCATTTTTCCGTAAAAATCCACGTGTCGAAAAAACGAAGAGTAAAAAACTTACGAGACCCGATTGAGATTCGGGTTGTCCTATTTGGGCATTAATCTATCCGTTGACGGCTGAAAGCTATCAGAGCCGTAGAACTCATCGAGGCCTTCGTTTTGACAGGTTATTGCCCCCATAACTCTAAACGATCCAGAAGTTATGGCCGTCCGAATAATCGATATCTACAGGGTGCAACATCCACGGTGCAAGGTGCAACATCCGTCCGAAATGGCGAAACAGTGCCGTACGACCTTTAGAAATTCGTGCATAGATTTGAAACGAAACAGTACCATGGTGCACCACTCTCCAGCGATGGTAAATCGAAGACCAGCCACCGTAATCCCGTTTTACCGTAAAAATCCACGTGTCGAAAAAACGAAGGGTAAAAAACTTACGAGACCCGATAGAGATTCGGGTTGTCCTTTTTGGGCATTAATCTATCCGTTGACAGCTGAAAGCTGTCAAAGCCGTAGAACTCATCGAGGCCTTCGTTTTGACAGGTTATGGCTCCCGTAACTCTAAACGAGCCAGAAGTTATGGCCGTCCGAATAATCGATATCTACAGGGTGCAACATCCACGGTGCAAGGTGCAACATACGTCCGAAATGGTGAAACAGTGTCGTACGACCTTTAGAAATTCGTGCATGGATATGAAACGGAACTGTACCATGGTGCACCACTCTCCAGCGATGGTAAATCGAATACCAGCCACCGTAATCCCGTTTTACCGTAAAAATCCACGTGTCGAAAAAACGAAGAGTAAAAAACTTACGAGACCCGATTAAGATTCGGGTTGTCCTTTTTGGGCATTAATCTATCCGTTGACGGCTGAAAGCTGTCAAAGCCGTAGAACTCATCAAGGGCTTCGTTTTGACAGGTTATGGCTCCCGTAACTCTAAACGATCCAGAAGTTATGGCCGTCCGAATAATCGATATCTACAGGGTGCAACATCCACGGTGCAAGGTGCAACATCCGTCCGAAATGGCGAAACAGTGCCGTAGGACCTTTAGAAATTCGTGCATAGATTTGAAACGGAACAGTACCATGGTGCACCACTCTCCAGCGATGGTAAATCGAAGACCAGCCACCGTAATCCCCTTTTACCGTAAAAATCCACGTGTCGAAAAAACGAAGGGTAAAAAACTTACGAGACCCGATTGAGATTCGGGTTGTCCTTTTTGGGCATTAATCTATCCGTTGACAGCTGAAAGCTATCAAAGCCGTAGAACTCATCGAGGCCTTCGTTTTGACAGGTTATGGCCCCCGTATGTCTAAACGAGCCAGAAGTTATGGCCGTCCGAATAATCGATATCTACTGGGTGCAACATCCACGGTGCAAGGTGCAACATCCGTCCGAAATGGCGAAACAGTGCCGTACGACCTTTAGAAATTCGTGCATAGATTTGAAACGGAACAGTACCATGGTGCACCACTCTCCAGCGATGGTAAATCGAAGACCAGCCACCGTAATCCCGTTTTACCGTAAAAATACACGTGTCGAAAAAAGGAAGGGTAAAAAACTTATGAGACCCGATTGAGATTCGGGTTGTCCTTTTTGGGCATTAATCTATCCGTTGACGGCTGGAAGCTGTCAAAGCCGTAGAACCCATCTAGGCCGTCGTTTTGACAGGTTATGGCTCCCGTAACTCTAAACGAGCCAGAAGTTATGGCCTTCCGAATAATCGATATCTACAGGGTGCAACATCCACGGTGCAAGGTGCAACATACGTCCGAAATGGTGAAACAGTGCCGTACGACCTTTAGAAATTCGTGCATGGATTTGAAACGGAACTGCACCATGGTGCACCGCTCTCCAGCGAAGGTAAATCGAAGACCAGCCACCGTAATCCCGTTTTACCGTAAAAATCCACGTGTCGAAAAAACGAAGGGTAAAAAACTTACGAGACCCGATTGAGATTCGGGTTGTCCTTTTTGGGCATTAATCTATCCGCTGACAGCTGAAAGCTGTCAAAGCCGTAGAACTCATCGAGGCCTTCGTTTTGACAGGTTATGGCTCCCGTAACTCTAAACGATCCAGAAGTTATGGCCGTCCGAATAATCGATATCTACAGGGTGCAACATCCACCGTGCAAGGTGCAACATCCGTCCGAAATGGCGAAACAGTGCCGTACGACCTTTAGAAATTCGTGCATGGATTTGAAACGGAACAGTATCATGGTGCACCACTCTCCAGCGATGGTAAATCGAAGACCAGCCGCCGTAATCCCGTTTTACCGTAAAAATCCACTTGTCGAAAAAACGAAGGGTAAAAAACTTACGAGACCCGATTGAGATTCGGGTTGTCCTTTTTGGGCATTAATCTATCCGTTGACGGCTGAAAGCGGTCGAAGCCGTAGAACTCATCGAGGCCTTCGTTTTGACAGGTTATGGCTCCCGTAAGTCTAAACGAGCCAGAAGTTATGGCCGTCCGAATAATCGGTATCTACTGGGTGCAACATCCACGGTGCAAGGTGCAACATCCGTCCGAAATGGCGAAACAGTGCCGTACGACCTTTAGAAATTCGTGCATAGATTTGAAACGGAACAGTACCATGGTGCACCACTCTCCAGCGATGGTAAATCGAAGACCAGCCACCGTAATCCCCTTTTACCGTAAAAATCCACGTGTCGAAAAAACGAAGGGTAAAAAACTTACGAGACCCGATTGAGATTCGGGTTGTCCTTTTTGGGCATTAATCTATCCATTGACGGCTGAAAGCTATCAAAGCCATAGAACTCATCGAGGCCTTCGTTTTGACAGGTTATGGCTCCCGTAAGTCTTAACGAGCCAGAAGTTATGGCCGTCCGAATAATCGATATCTACTGGGTGCAACATCCACGGTGCAAGGTGCAACATCCGTCCGAAATTGCGAAACAGTGCCGTACGACCTTTAGAAATTCGTGCATAGATTTGAAACGGAACAGTACCATGGTGCACCACTCTCCAGCGATGGTAAATCGAAGACCAGCCACCGTAATCCCGTTTTACCGTAAAAATCCACGTGTCGAAAAAACGAAGGGTAAAAAACTTACGAGACCCGATTGAGATTCGGGTTGTACTTTTTGGGCATTAATCTATCCGTTGACGGCTGAAAGCTGTCAAAGTCGTAGAAGTCATCGAGGCCTTTGTTTTGACAGGTTATGGCTCCCGTAACTCTAAACGATCCAGAAGTTATGGCCGTCCGAATAATCGATATCTACAGGGTGCAACATCCACGGTGCAAGGTGCAACATCCGTCCGAAATGGCGAAACAGTGTCGTACGACCTTTAGAAATTCGTGCATGGATTTGAAACGGAAACCGTGGTGCACCACTCTCCAGCGATGGTAGATCGAAGACCAGCCACCGTAATCCCGTTTTACCGTAAAAATCCACGTGTCGAAAAAACGAAGGGTAAAAAACTTACGAGATCCGATTGAGATTCGGGTTGTCCTTTTTGGGCATTAATCTATCCGCTGACGGTTGAAAGCTGTCAAAGCCGTAGAACTCATCGAGGCCTTCGTTTTGACAGGTTATAGTTCCCGTAACTCTAAACGATCCAGAAGTTATGGCCGTCCGAATAATCGATATCTACAGGGTGCAACATCCACCGTGCAAGGTGCAACATCCACCGTGCAAGGTGCGAAACAGTGCCGTACGACCTTTAGAAATTCGTGCATGGATTTGAAACGGAATAGTATCGTGGTGCACCACTCTCCAGCGATGGTAAATCGAAGACCAGCCACCGTAATCCCCTTTTACCGTAAAAATCCACTTGTCGAAAAAACGAAGGGTAAAAAACTTACGAGACCCGATTGAGATTCAGGTTGTCCTTTTTGGGCATTAATCTATCCTTTGACGGCTGAAAGCGGTCAAAGCCGTAGAACTCATCGAGGCCTTCGTTTTGACAGGTTATGCCTCCCGCAAGTCTAAACAAGCCAGAAGTTATGGCCGTCCGAATAATCGATATCTACTGGGTGCAACATCCACGGTGCAAGGTGCAACATCCGTCCGAAATGGCGAAATAGTGCCGTACGACCTTTAGAAATTCGTGCATAGATTTGAAACGGAACTGTACCATGGTGCACCACTCTCCAGCGATGGTAAATCGAAGACCAGCCACTTTAATCCCGTTTTACCGTAAAAATCCACGTGTCGAAAAAACGAAGGGTAAAAAACTTACGAGACCCGATTGAGATTCGGGTTGTCCTTTTTGGGCATTAATCTATCCGTTGACGGCTGAAAGCCGTCAAAGCCGTAGAACTCATCGAGGCCTTCGTTTTGACAGGTTATGGCTCCCGTAACTCTAAACGAGCCAGAAGTTATGGCCGTCCGAATAATCGATATCTACAGGGTGCAACATCCACAGTGCAAGGTGCAACATCCGTCCGAAATGGCGAAACAGTGCCGTACGACCTTTACAAATTCGTGCATGGATTTGAAACGGAACCGCACCATGGTGCACCGCTCTCCAGCGAAGGTAAATCGAAGACCAGCCACCGTAATCCCGTTTTACCGTAAAAATCCACGTGTCGAAAAAACGAAGGGTAAAAAACTTTCGAGACCCGATTGAGATTCGGGTTGTCCTTTTTGGGCATTAATCTATCCGTTGACGGCTGAAAGCTGTCAAAGCCATAGAACTCATCGAGGCCTTTGTTTTGACAGGTTATGGCTCTCGTAACTCTAAACGAGCCAAAAGTTATGGCCGTCCGAATAATCGATATCTACAGGGTGCAACATCCACGGTGCAAGGTGCAACATCCGTCCGAAATGGCGAAACAGTGCCGTACGACCTTTAGAAATTCGTGCATGGATTTGAAACAGAACAGTACCATGGTGCACCACTCTCCAGCGATGGTAAATCGAAGACCAGCCACCGTAATCCCCTTTTACCGTAAAAATCCACGTGTCGAAAAAACGAAGGGTAAAAAACTTACGAGACCCGATTGAGATTCGGGTTGTCCTTTTTGGGCATTAATCTATCCGTTGACGGCTGAAAGCTGTCAAAGCCGTAGAACTCATCGAGGCCTTCGTTTTGACAGGTTATGGCTCCCGTAACTCTAAACGATCCAGAAGTTATGGCCGTCCGAATAATCGATATCTACAGGGTGCAACATCCACGGTGCAAGGTGCAACATCCGTCCGAAATGGCGAAACAATGCCGTACGACCTTTAGAAATTCGTGCATAGATTTGAAACGAAACAGTACCATGGTGCACCACTCTCCAGCGATGGTAAATCGAAGACCAGCCACCGTAATCCCGTTTTACCGTAAAAATCCACGTGTCGAAAAAACGAAGGGTAAAAAACTTACGAGACCCGATTGAGATTCGGGTTGTCCTTTTTGGGCATTAATCTATCCGTTGACAGCTGAAAGCTGTCAAAGCCGTAGAACTCATCGAGGCCTTCGTTTTGACAGGTTATGGCTCCCGTAACTCTAAACGAGCCAGAAGTTATGGCCGTCCGAATAATCGATATCTACAGGGTGCAACATCCACAGTGCAAGGCGCAACATACGTCCGAAATGGTGAAACAGTGTCGTACGGCCTTTAGAAATTCGTGCATGGATATGAAACGGAACTGTACCATGGTGCACCACTCTCCAGCGATGGTAAATCGAATACCAGCCACCGTAATCCCGTTTTACCGTAAAAATCCACGTGTCGAAAAAACGAAGAGTAAAAAACTTACGAGACCCGATTGAGATTCGGGTTGTCCTTTTTGGGCATTAATCTATCCGTTGACGGCTGAAAGCTGTCAAAGCCGTAGAACTCATCAAGGTCTTCGTTTTGACAGGTTATGGCTCCCGTAACTCTAGACGATCCAGAAGCTATGGCCGTCCGAATAATCGATATCTACAGGGTGCAACATCCACGGTGCAAGGAGCAACATCCGTCCGAAATGGCGAAACAGTGCCGTAGGACCTTTAGAAATTCTTGCATAGATTTGAAACGGAACAGTACCATGGTGCACCACTCTCCAGCGATGGTAAATCGAAGACCAGCCACCGTAATCCCCTTTTACCGTAAAAATCCACGTGTCGAAAAAACGAAGGGTAAAAAACTTACGAGACCCGATTGAGATTCGGGTTGACCTTTTTGGGCATTAATCTATCTGTTGACGGCTGAAAGCTATCAAAGCCGTAGAACTCATCGAGGCCTTCGTTTTGACAGATAATGGCTCCCGTATGTCTAAACGAGCCAGAAGTTATGGCCGTCCGAATAATCGATATCTACTGGGTGCAACATCCACGGTGCAAGGTGCAACATCCGTCCGAAATGGCGAAACAGTGTCGTACGACCTTTAGAAATTCGTGCATATATTTGAAACGGAATAGTACCATTGTGCACCACTCTCCAGCGATGGTAAATCGAAGACCAGCCACCGTAATCCCGTTTTACCGTAAAAATACACGTGTCGAAAAAACGAAGGGTAAAAAACTTACGAGACCCGATTGAGATTCGGGTTGTCCTTTTTGGGCATTAATCTATCCGTTGACGGCTGGAAGCTGTCAAAGCCGTAGAACTCATCGAGGCCTTCGTTTTGATAGGTTATGGCTCCCGTAACTCTAAACGAGCCAGAAGTTATGGCCTTCCGAATAATCGATATCTACAGGGTGCAACATCCACGGTGCAAGGTGCAACATACGTCCGAAATGGTGAAACAGTGCCGTACGACCTTTAGAAATTCGTGCATGGATTTGAAACGGAACTGCACCATGGTGCACCGCTCTCCAGCGATGGTAAATCGAAGACCAGCCACTGTAATCCCGTTTTACCGTAAAAATCCACGTGTCGAAAAAACGAAGGGTAAAAAACTTACGAGACCCGATTGAGATTCGGGTTGTCCTTTTTGGGCATTAATCTATCCGCTGACAGCTGAAAGCTGTCAAAGCCGTAGAACTCATCGAGGCCTTCGTTTTGACAGGTTATGGCTCCCGTAACTCTAAACGATCCAGAAGTTATGGCCGTCCGAATAATCGATATCTACAGGGTGCAACATCCACCGTGCAAGGTGCAACATCCGTCCGAAATGGCGAAACAGTGCCGTACGACCTTTAGAAATTCGTGCATGGATTTGAAACGGAACAGTATCATGGTGCACCACTCTCCAGCGATGGTAAATCGAAGACCAGCCACCGTAATCCCCTTTTACCGTAAAAATCCACGTGTCGAAAAAACGAAGGGTAAAAAACTTACGACACCCGATTGAGATTCGGGTTGTCCTTTTTGGGCATTAATCTATCCGTTGATGGCTGAAAGCTATCAAAGCCGTAGAACTCATCGAGGCCTTCGTTTTGACAGGTTATGGCTCCCGTAAGTCTAAACGAGCCAGAAGTTATGGCCGTCCGAATAATCGATATCTATAGGGTGCAACATCCACGGTGCAAGGTGCAACATCCATCCGAAATGGCGAAACAGTGCCGTACGACCTTTAGAAATTCATGCATGGATTTGAAACGGAACAGTACCATGGTGCACCACTCTCCAGCGATGGTAAATCGAAGACCAGCCACCGTAATCCCGTTTTACCATAAAAACCCACTTGTCGAAAAAACGAAGGGTAAAAAACTTACGAGACCCGATTGAGATTCGGGTTGTCCTTTTTGGGCATTAATCTATCCGTTGACGGCTGAAAGCTGTCAAAGCCATAGAACTCATCGAGGCCTTCGTTTTGACAGGTTATGGCTCCCGTAACTCTAAACGATCCAGAAGTTATGGCCGTCCGAATAATCGATATCTACAGGGTGCAACATCCACGGTGCAAGGTGCAACATCCGTCCGAAATGGCGAAACAATGCCGTACGACCTTTAGAAATTCGTGCATAGATTTGAAACGAAACAGTACCATGGTGCACCACTCTCCAGCGATGGTAAATCGAAGACCAGCCACCGTAATCCCGTTTTACCGTAAAAATCCACGTGTCGAAAAAACGAAGGGTAAAAAACTTACGAGACCCGATTGAGATTCGGGTTGTCCTTTTTGGGCATTAATCTATCCGTTGACAGCTGAAAGCTGTCAAAGCCGTAGAACTCATCGAGGCCTTCGTTTTGACAGGTTATGGCTCCCGTAACTCTAAACGAGCCAGAAGTTATGGCCGTCTGAATAATCGATATCTACAGGGTGCAACATCCACAGTGCAAGGTGCAACATACGTCCGAAATGGTGAAACAGTGTCGTACGACCTTTAGAAATTCGTGCATGGATATGAAACGGAACTGTACCATGGTGCACCACTCTCCAGCAATGGTAAATCGAATACCAGCCACCGTAATCCCGTTTTACCGTAAAAATCCACGTGTCGAAAAAACGAAGAGTAAAAAACTTACGAGACCCGATTGAGATTCGGGTTGTCCTTTTTGGGCATTAATCTATCCGTTGACGGCTGAAAGCTGTCAAAGCCGTAGAACTCATCAAGGTCTTCGTTTTGACAGGTTATGGCTCCCGTAACTCTAGACGATCCAGAAGTTATGGCCGTCCGAATAATCGATATCTACAGGGTGCAACATCCACGGTGCAAGGTGCAACATCCGTCCGAAATGGCGAAACAGTGCCGTAGGACCTTTAGAAATTCTTGCATAGATTTGAAACGGAACAGTACCATGGTGCACCACTCTCCAGCGATGGTAAATCGAAGACCAGCCACCGTAATCCCCTTTTACCGTAAAAATCCACGTGTCGAAAAAACGAAGGGTAAAAAACTTACGAGACCCGATTGAGATTCGGGTTGACCTTTTTGGGCATTAATCTATCTGTTGACGGCTGAAAGCTATCAAAGCCGTAGAACTCATCGAGGCCTTCGTTTTGACAGATAATGGCTCCCGTATGTCTAAACGAGCCAGAAGTTATGGCCGTCCGAATAATCGATATCTACTGGGTGCAACATCCACGGTGCAAGGTGCAACATCCGTCCGAAATGGCGAAACAGTGTCGTACGACCTTTAGAAATTCGTGCATATATTTGAAACGGAACAGTACCATTGTGCACCACTCTCCAGCGATGGTAAATCGAAGACCAGCCACCGTAATCCCGTTTTACCGTAAAAATACACGTGTCGAAAAAACGAAGGGTAAAAAACTTACGAGACCCGATTGAGATTCGGGTTGTCCTTTTTGGGCATTAATCTATCCGTTGACGGCTGGAAGCTGTCAAAGCCGTAGAACTCATCGAGGCCTTCGTTTTGATAGGTTATGGCTCCCGTAACTCTAAACGAGCCAGAAGTTATGGCCTTCCGAATAATCGATATCTACAGGGTGCAACGTCCACGGTGCAAGGTGCAACATACGTCCGAAATGGTGAAACAGTGCCGTACGACCTTTAGAAATTCGTGCATGGATTTGAAACGGAACTGCACCATGGTGCACCGCTCTCCAGCGATGGTAAATCGAAGACCAGCCACCGTAATCCCGTTTTACCGTAAAAATCCACGTGTCGAAAAAACGAAGGGTAAAAAACTTACGAGACCCGATTGAGATTCGGGTTGTCCTTTTTGGGCATTAATCTATCCGCTGACAGCTGAAAGCTGTCAAAGCCGTAGAACTCATCGAGGCCTTCGTTTTGACAGGTTATGGCTCCCGTAACTCTAAACGAGCCAGAAGTTATGGCCGTCCGAATAATCGATATCTACAGGGTCCAACATCCACAGTGCAAGGTGCAACATACGTCCGAAATGGTGAAACAGTGTCGTACGACCTTTAGAAATTCGTGCATGGATATGAAACGGAACTGTACCATGGTGCACCACTCTCCAGCGATGGTAAATCGAATACCAGCCACCGTAATCCCGTTTTACCGTAAAAATCCACGTGTCGAAAAAACGAAGAGTAAAAAACTTACGAGACCCGATTGAGATTCGGGTTGTCCTTTTTGGGCATTAATCTATCCGTTGACGGCTGAAAGCTGTCAAAGCCGTAGAACTCATCAAGGTCTTCGTTTTGACAGGTTATGGCTCCCGTAACTCTAGACGATCCAGAAGTTATGGCCGTCCGAATAATCGATATCTACAGGGTGCAACATCCACGGTGCAAGGTGCAACATCCGTCCGAAATGGCGAAACAGTGCCGTAGGACCTTTAGAAATTCTTGCATAGATTTGAAACGGAACAGTACCATGGTGCACCACTCTCCAGCGATGGTAAATCGAAGACCAGCCACCGTAATCCCCTTTTACCGTAAAAATCCACGTGTCGAAAAAACGAAGGGTAAAAAACTTACGAGACCCGATTGAGATTCGGGTTGACCTTTTTGGGCATTAATCTATCTGTTGACGGCTGAAAGCTATCAAAGCCGTAGAACTCATCGAGGCCTTCGTTTTGACAGATAATGGCTCCCGTATGTCTAAACGAGCCAGAAGTTATGGCCGTCCGAATAATCGATATCTACTGGGTGCAACATCCACGGTGCAAGGTGCAACATCCGTCCGAAATGGCGAAACAGTGTCGTACGACCTTTAGAAATTCGTGCATATATTTGAAACGGAACAGTACCATTGTGCACCACTCTCCAGCGATGGTAAATTGAAGACCAGCCACCGTAATCCCGTTTTACCGTAAAAATACACGTGTCGAAAAAACGAAGGGTAAAAAACTTAAGAGACCCGATTGAGATTCGGGTTGTCCTTTTTGGGCATTAATCTATCCGTTGACGGCTGGAAGCTGTCAAAGCCGTAGAACTCATCGAGGCCTTCGTTTTGATAGGTTATGGCTCCCGTAACTCTAAACGAGCCAGAAGTTATGGCCTTCCGAATAATCGATATCTACAGGGTGCAACGTCCACGGTGCAAGGTGCAACATACGTCCGAAATGGTGAAACAGTGCCGTACGACCTTTAGAAATTCGTGCATGGATTTGAAACGGAACTGCACCATGGTGCACCGCTCTCCAGCGATGGTAAATCGAAGACCAGCCACCGTAATCCCGTTTTACCGTAAAAATCCACGTGTCGAAAAAACGAAGGGTAAAAAACTTACGAGACCCGATTGAGATTCGGGTTGTCCTTTTTGGGCATTAATCTATCCGCTGACAGCTGAAAGCTGTCAAAGCCGTAGAACTCATCGAGGCCTTCGTTTCGACAGGTTATGGCTCCCGTAACTCTAAACGATCCAGAAGTTATGGCCGTCCGAATAATCGATATCTACAGGGTGCAACATCCACCGTGCAAGGTGCAACATCCGTCCGAAATGGCGAAACAGTGCCGTACGACCTTTAGAAATTCGTGCATGGATTTGAAACGGAACAGTATCATGGTGCACCACTCTCCAGCGATGGTAAATCGAAGACCAGCCGCCGTAATCCCGTTTTACCGTAAAAATCCACTTGTCGAAAAAACGAAGGGTAAAAAACTTACGAGACCCGATTGAGATTCGGGTTGTCCTTTTTGGGCATTAATCTATCCGTTGACGGCTGAAAGCGGTCAAAGCCGTAGAACTCATCGAGGCCTTCGTTTTGACAGGTTATGGCTCCCGTAAGTCTAAACGAGCCAGAAGTTATGGCCGTCCGAATAATCGATATCTACTGGGTGCAACATCCACGGTGCAAGGTGCAACATCCGTCCGAAATGGCGAAACAGTGTCGTACGACCTTTAGAAATTCGTGCATAGATTTGAAACGGAACAGTATCGTGGTGCACCACTCTCCAGCGATGGTAAATCGAAGACCAGCCACCGTAATCCCCTTTTACCGTAAAAATCCACGTGTCGAAAAAACGAAGGGTAAAATACTCTCGAGACCCGATTGAGATTCGGGTTGTCCTTTTTGGGTATTAATCTATCCGTTGACGGCTAAAAGCTGTCAAAGCCGTAGAACTCATCGAGGCCTTCGTTTTGACAGGTTATGGCTCCCGTAACTCTAAACGAGCCAGAAGTTATGGCCGTCCGAATAATCGATATCTACAGGGTGCAACATCCACGATGCACTGTGCAACATCCATCCGAAATGGTGAAACAGTGCCGTATGACCTTTAGAAATTCATGCATGGATTTGAAACGGAACAGTATCATGGTGCACCACTCTCCAGCGATGGTAAATCGAAGACCGGCCACCGTAATCCCGTTTTACCGTAAAAATCCACGTGTCGAAAAAACGAAGGGTAAAAAACTTACGAGACCCGATTGAGATTCGGGTGGTCCTTTTTGGGCATTAATCTATCCGTTGACGGCTGAAAGCTGTCAAAGCCGTAGAACTCATCGAGGCCTTCGTTTTGACAGGTTATGGCTCCCGTAACTCTAAACGAGCCAAAAGTTATGGTCGTCCGAATAATCGATATCTACAGGGTGCAACATCCACGGTGCAAGGTGCAACATCCGTCCGAAATGGCGTAACAGTGCCGTACGACCTTTAGAAATTCGTGCATGGATTTGAAACGGAACAGTACCATGGTGCACCACTCTCCAGCGATGGTAAATCGAAGACCGGCCACCGTAATCCCCTTTTACCGTAAAAATCCACGTGTCGAAAAAACGAAGGGTAAAAAACTTACGAGACCCGATTGAGATTCGGGTTGTCCTTTTTGGGCATTAATCTATCCGTTGACGGCTGAAAGCTATCAAAGCCGTAGAACTCATCGAGGCCTTCGTTTTGACAGGTTATGGCTCCCGTAAGTCTTAACGAGCCAGAAGTTATGGCCGTCCGAATAATCGATATCTACTGGGTGCAACATCCGCGGTGCAAGGTGCAACATCCGTCCGTAATGGCGAAACAGTGCCGTACGACCTTTAGAAATTCGTGCATAGATTTGAAACGGAACAGTACCATGGTGCACCACTCTCCAGCGATGGTAAATCAAAGACCAGCCACCGTAATCCCGTTTTACCGTAAAAATCCACGTGTCGAAAAAACGAAGGGTAAAAAACTTACGAGACCCGATTGAGATTCGGGTTGTACTTTTTGGGCATTAATCTATCCGTTGACGGCCGAAAGCTGTCAAAGTCGTAGAACTCATCGAGGCCTTTGTTTTGACAGGTTATGGCTCCCGTAACTCTAAACGATCCAGAAGTTATGGCCGTCCGAATAATCGATATCTACAGGGTGCAACATCCACGGTGCAAGGTGCAACATCCGTCCGAAATGGCGAAACAGTGTCGTACGACCTTTAGAAATTCGTGCATGGATTTGAAACGGAAACCGTGGTGCACCACTCTCCAGCGATGGTAGATCGAAGACCAGCCACCGTAATCCCGTTTTACCGTAAAAATCCACGTGTCGAAAAAACGAAGGGTAAAAAACTTACGAGACCCGATTGAGATTCGGGTTGTCCTTTTTGGGCATTAATCTATCCGCTGACGGCTGAAAGCTGTCAAAGCCGTAGAACTCATCGAGGCCTTCGTTTTGACAGGTTATGGTTCCCGTAACTCTAAACGATCCAGAAGTTATGGCCGTCCGAATAATCGATATCTACAGGGTGCAACATCCACCGTGCAAGGTGCAACATCCACCGTGCAAGGTGCGAAACAGTGCCGTACGACCTTTACAAATTCGTGCATGGATTTGAAACGGAACAGTATCATGGTGCGCCACTCTCCAGCGATGGTAAATCGAAGACCAGCCACCGTAATCCCCTTTTACCGTAAAAATCCACTTGTCGAAAAAACGAAGGGTAAAAAACTTACGAGACCCGATTGAGATTCGGGTTGTCCTTTTTGGGCATTAATCTATCCTTTGACGGCTGAAAGCGGTCAAAGCCGTAGAACTCATCGAGGCCTTCGTTTTGACAGGTTATGGCTCCCGCAAGTCTAAACGAGCCAGAAGTTATGGCCGTCCGAATAATCGATATCTACTGGGTGCAACATCCACGGTGCAAGGTGCAACATCCGTCCGAAATGGCGAAATAGTGTCGTACGACCTTTAGAAATTCGTGCATAGATTTGAAACGGAACAGTACCATGGTGCACCACTCTCCAGCGATGGTAAATCGAAGACCAGCCACTTTAATCCCGTTTTACCGTAAAAATCCACGTGTCGAAAAAACGAAGGGTAAAAAACTTACGAGACCCGATTGAGATTCGGGTTGTCCTTTTTGGGCATTAATCTATCCGTTGACGGCTGAAAGCTCTCAAAGCCGTAGAACTCATCGAGGCCTTCGTTTTGACAGGTTATGGCTCCCGTAACTCTAAACGAGCCAGAAGTTATGGCCGTCCGAATAATCGATATCTACAGGGTGCAACATCCACGGTGCAAGGTGCAACATCCGTCCGAAATGGCGAAACAGTGCCGTACGACCTTTACAAATTCGTGCATGGATTTGAAACGGAACAGTACCGTGGTGCACCACTCTCAAGTGATGGTAAATCGAAGACCAGCCACCGTAATCCCGTTTTACCGTAAAAATCCACGTGTCGAAAAAACGAAGGGTAAAAAACTTTCGAGACCCGATTGAGATTCGGGTTGTCCTTTTTGGGCATTAATCTATCCGTTGACGGATGAAAGCTGTCAAAGCCGTAGAACTCATCGAGGCCTTCGTTTTGACAGGTTATGGCTCCTGTAACTCTAAACGAGCCAAAAGTTATGGCCGTCCGAATAATCGATATCTACAGGGTGCAACATCCACGGTGCAAGGTGCAACATCCGTCCGAAATGGCGAAACAGTGCCGTACGACCTTTAGAAATTCGTGCATGGATTTGAAACAGAACAGTACCATGGTGCACCACTCTCCAGCGATGGTAAATCGAAGACCAGCCACCGTAATCCCCTTTTACCGTAAAAATCCACGTGTCGAAAAAACGAAGGGTAAAAAACTTACGACACCCGATTGAGATTCGGGTTGTCCTTTTTGGGCAGTAATCTATCCGTTGACGGCTGAAAGCTGTCAAAGCCGTAGAACTCATCGAGGCCTTCGTTTTGATAGGTTATGGCTCCCGTAAGTCTAAACGAGCCAGAAGTTATGGCCGTCCGAATAATCGATATCTACAGGGTGCAACATCCACGGTGCAAGGTGCAACATCCATCCGAAATGGCGAAACAGTGCCGTACGACCTTTAGAAATTCGTGCATGGATTTGAAACGGAACAGTACCATGGTGCACCACTCTCCAGCGATGGTAAATCGAAGACCAGCCACCGTAATCCCGTTTCACCATAAAAATCCACTTGTCGAAAAAACGAAGGGTAAAAAACTTTCGAGACCCGATTGAGATTCGGGTTGTCCTTTTTGGGCATTAATCTATCCGTTGAAGGCTGAAAGCTGTCAAAGCCATAGAACTCATCGAGGCCTTCGTTTTGACAGGTTATGGCTCCCGTTACTCTAAACGAGCCAGAAGTTATGGCCATCCGAATAATCGATATCTACAGGGTGCAACATCCACGGTGCACTGTGCAACATCCGTCCGAAATGGTGAAACAGTGCCGTATGACCTTTGGAAATTCATGCATGGATTTGAAACGGAACAGTATCATGGTGCACCACTCTCCAGCGATGGTAAATCGAAGACCGGCCACCGTAATCCCGTTTTACCGTAAAAATCCACGTGTCGAAAAAACGAAGGGTAAAAAACTTACGAGACCCGATTGAGATTCGGGTGGTCCTTTTTGGGCATTAATCAATCCGTTGACGGCTGAAAGCTGTCAAAGCCGTAGAACTCATCGAGGCCTTCGTTTTGACAGGTCATGGCTCCCGTAACTCTAAATGAGCCAGAAGTTATGGCCGTCCGAATAATCGATATCTACAGGGTGCAACATCCACGGTGCAAGGTGCAACATCCGTCCGAAATGGCGAAACAGTGCCATACGACCTTTAGAAATTCGTGCATGGATTTGAAACGGAACAGTATCGTGGTGCACCACTCTCCAGCGATGGTAAATCGAAGACCAGCCACCGTAATCCCCTTTTACCGTAAAAATCCACGTGTCGAAAAAACGAAGGGTAAAAAACTTTCGAGACCCGATTGAGATTCGGGTTGTCCTTTTTGGGCATTAATCTATCCGTTGACGGCTGAAAGCTATCAAAGCCGTAGAACTCATCGAGGCCTTCGTTTTGACAGGTTATGGCTCCCGTAACTCTAAACGAGCCAGAAGTTATGGCCGTCCGAATAATCGATATCTACAGGGTGCAACATCCACGGTGCACTGTGCAACATCCATCCGAAATGGTGAAACAGTGCCGTATGACCTTTAGAAATTCGTGCATGGATTTGAAACGGAACAGTATCATGGTGCACCACTCTCCAGCGATGGTAAATCGAAGACCGGCCACCGTAATCCCGTTTTACCGTAAAAATCCACGTGTCGAAAAAACGAAGGGTAAAAAACTTACGAGACCCGATTGAGATTCGGGTGGTCCTTTTTGGGCATTAATCTATCCGTTGACGGCTGAAAGCTGTCAAAGCCGTAGAACTCATCGAGGCCTTCGTTTTGACAGGTTATGGCTCCCGTAACTCTAAACGAGCCAAAAGTTATGGCCGTCCGAATAATCGATATCTACAGGGTGCAACATCCACGGTGCAAGGTGCAACATCCGTCCGAAATGGTGTAACGGTGCCGTACGTCCTTTAGAAATTCGTGCATGGATTTGAAACGGAACAGTACCATGGTGCACCACTCTCCAGCGATGGTAAATCGAAGACCGGCCACCGTAATCCCCTTTTACCGTAAAAATCCACGTGTCGAAAAAACGAAGGGTAAAAAACTTACGAGACCCGATTGAGATTCGGGTTGTCCTTTTTGGGCATTAATCTATCCGTTGACGGCTGAAAGCTATCAAAGCCGTAGAACTCATCGAGGCCTTCGTTTTGACAGGTTATGGCTCCCGTAAGTCTTAACGAGCCAGAAGTTATGGCCGTCCGAATAATCGATATCTACTGGGTACAACATCCGCGGTGCAAGGTGCAACATCCGTCCGAAATGGCGAAACAGTGCCGTACGACCTTTAGAAATTCGTGCATAGATTTGAAACGGAACAGTACCATGGTGCACCACTCTCCAGCGATGGTAAATCGAAGACCAGCCACCGTAATCCCGTTTTACCGTAAAAATCCACGTGTCGAAAAAACGAAGGGTAAAAAACTTACGAGACCCGATTGAGATTCGGGTTGTACTTTTTGGGCATTAATCTATCCGTTGACGGCTGAAAGCTGTCAAAGTCGTAGAACTCATCGAGGCCTTTGTTTTGACAGGTTATGGCTCCCGTAACTCTAAACGATCCAGAAGTTATGGCCGTCCGAATAATCGATATCTACAGGGTGCAACATCCACGGTGCAAGGTGCAACATCCGTCCGAAATGGCGAAACAGTGTCGTACGACCTTTAGAAATTCGTGCATGGATTTGAAACGGAAACCGTGGTGCACCACTCTCCAGCGATGGTAGATCGAAGACCAGCCACCGTAATCCCGTTTTACCGTAAAAATCCACGTGTCGAAAAAACGAAGGGTAAAAAACTTACGAGACCCGATTGAGATTCGGGTTGTCCTTTTTGGGCATTAATCTATCCGCTGACGGCTGAAAGCTGTCAAAGCCGTAGAACTCATCGAGGCCTTCGTTTTGACAGGTTATGGTTCCCGTAACTCTAAACGATCCAGAAGTTATGGCCATCCGAATAATCGATATCTACAGGGTGCAACATCCACCGTGCAAGGTGCAAATTCCACCGTGCAAGGTGCGAAACAGTGCCGTACGACCTTTAGAAATTCGTGCATGGATTTGAAACGGAACAGTATCGTGGTGCACCACTCTCCAGCGATGGTAAATCGAAGACCAGCCACCGTAATCCCCTTTTACCGTAAAAATCCACTTGTCGAAAAAACGAAGGGTAAAAAACTTACGAGACCCGATTGAGATTCGGGTTGTCCTTTTTGGGCATTAATCTATCCTTCGACGGCTGAAAGCGGTCAAAGCCGTAGAACTCATCGAGGCCTTCGTTTTGACAGGTTATGGCTCCCGCAAGTCTAAACGAGCCAGAAGTTATGGCCGTCCGAATAATCGATATCTACTGGGTGCAACATCCACGGTGCAAGGTGCAACATCCGTCCGAAATGGCGAAATAGTGTCGTACGACCTTTAGAAATTCGTGCATAGATTTGAAATGGAACAGTACCATGGTGCACCACTCTCCAGCGATGGTAAACCGAAGACCAGCCACTTTAATCCCGTTTTACCGTAAAAATCCACGTGTCGAAAAAACGAAGGGTAAAAAACTTACGAGACCCGATTGAGATTCGGGTTGTCCTTTTTGGGCATTAATCTATCCGTTGACGGCTGAAAGCTGTCAAAGCCGTAGAACTCATCGAGGCCTTCGTTTTGACAGGTTATGGCTCCCGTAACTCTAAACGAGCCAGAAGTTATGGCCGTCCGAATAATCGATATCTACAGGGTGCAACATCCACGGTGCAAGGTGCAACATCCGTCCGAAATGGCGAAACAGTGCCGTACGACCTTTACAAATTCGTGCATGGATTTGAAACGGAACAGTACCGTGGTGCACCACTCTCAAGTGATGGTAAATCGAAGACCAGCCACCGTAATCCCGTTTTACCGTAAAAATCCACGTGTCGAAAAAACGAAGGGTAAAAAACTTTCGAGACCCGATTGAGATTCGGGTTGTCCTTTTTGGGCATTAATCTATCCGTTGACAGCCGAAAGCTATCAAAGCCGTAGAACTCATCGAGGCCTTCGTTTTGACAGGTTATGGCTCCCGTAACTCTAAACGAGCCAAAAGTTATGGCCGTCCGAATAATCGATATCTACAGGGTGCAACATCCACGGTGCAAGGTGCAACATCCGTCCGAAATGGCGAAACAGTGCCGTACGACCTTTAGAAATTCGTGCATGGATTTGAAACAGAACAGTACCATGGTGCACCACTCTCCAGCGATGGTAAATCGAAGACCAGCCACCGTAATCCCCTTTTACCGTAAAAATCCACGTGTCGAAAAAACGAAGGGTAAAAAACTAACGACACCCGATTGAGATTCGGGTTGTCCTTTTTGGGCATTAATCTATCCGTTGACGGCTGAAAGCTGTCAAAGCCGTAGAACTCATCGAGGCCTTCGTTTTGACAGGTTATGGCTCCCGTAAGTCTAAACGAGCCAGAAGTTATGGCCGTCCGAATAATCGATATCTACAGGGTGCAACATCCACGGTGCAAGGTGCAACATCCATCCGAAATGGCGAAACAGTGCCGTACGACCTTTAGAAATTCGTGCATGGATTTGAAACGGAACAGTACCATGGTGCACCACTCTCCAGCGATGGTAAATCGAAGACCAGCCACCGTAATCCCGTTTTACCATAAAAATCCACTTGTCGAAAAAACGAAGGGTAAAAAACTTTCGAGACCCGATTGAGATTCGGGTTGTCCTTTTTGGGCATTAATCTATCCGTTGAAGGCTGAAAGCTGTCAAAGCCATAGAACTCATCGAGGCTTCGTTTTGACAGGTTATGGCTCCCGTTACTCTAAACGAGCCAGAAGTTATGGCCATCCGAATAATCGATATCTACAGGGTGCAACATCCACGGTGCACTGTGCAACATCCGTCCGAAATGGTGAAACAGTGCCGTATGACCTTTGTAAATTCATGCATGGATTTGAAACGGAACAGTATCATGGTGCACCACTCTCCAGCGATGGAAAATCGAAGACCGGCCACCGTAATCCCGTTTTACCGTAAAAATCCACGTGTCGAAAAAACGAAGGGTAAAAAACTTACGAGACCCGATTGAGATTCGGGTGGTCCTTTTTGGGCATTAATCAATCCGTTGACGGCTGAAAGCTGTCAAAGCCGTAGAACTCATCGAGGCCTTCGTTTTGACAGGTCATGGCTCCCGTAACTCTAAACGAGCCAGAAGTTATGGCCGTCCGAATAATCGATATCTACAGGGTGCAACATCCACGGTGCAAGGTGAAACATCCGTCCGAAATGGCGAAACAGTGCCGTACGACCTTTAGAAATTCGTGCATGGATTTGAAACGGAACAGTATCGTGGTGCACCACTCTCCAGCGATGGTAAATCGAAGACCAGCCACCGTAATCCCCTTTTACCGTAAAAATCCACGTGTCGAAAAAACGAAGGGTAAAAAACTTTCGAGACCCGATTGAGATTCGGGTTGTCCTTTTTGGGCATTAATCTATCCGTTGACGGCTGAAAGCTGTCAAAGCCGTAGAACTCATCGAGGCCTTCGTTTTGACAGGTTATGGCTCCCGTAAGTCTAAACGAGCCAGAAGTTATGGCCGTCCGAATAATCGATATCTACAGGGTGCAACATCCACGGTGCAAGGTGCAACATCCATCCGAAATGGCGAAACAGTGCCGTACGACCTTTAGAAATTCGTGCATGGATTTGAAACGGAACAGTACCATGGTGCACCACTCTCCAGCGATGGTAAATCGAAGACCAGCCACCGTAATCCCGTTTTACCATAAAAATCCACTTGTCGAAAAAACGAAGGGTAAAAAATTTTCGAGACCCGATTGAGATTCGGGTTGTCCTTTTTGGGCATTAATCTATCCGTTGAAGGCTGAAAGCTGTCAAAGCCATAGAACTTATCGAGGCCTTCGTTTTGACAGGTTATGGCTCCCGTTACTCTAAACGAGCCAGAAGTTATGGCCATCCGAATAATCGATATCTACAGGGTGCAACATCCACGGTGCACTGTGCAACATCCGTCCGAAATGGTGAAACAGTGTCGTATGACCTTTGTAAATTCATGCATGGATTTGAAACGGAACAGTATCATGGTGCACCACTCTCCAGCGATGGTAAATCGAAGACCGGCCACCGTAATCCCATTTTACCGTAAAAATCCACGTGTCGAAAAAACGAAGGGTAAAAAACTTACGAGACCCGATTGAGATTCGGGTGGTTCTTTTTGGGCATTAATCAATCCGTTGACGGCTGAAAGCTGTCAAAGCCGTAGAACTCATCGAGGCCTTCGTTTTGACAGGTCATGGCTCCCGTAACTCTAAACAAGCCAGAAGTTATGGTCGTCCGAATAATCGATATCTACAGGGTGCAACATCCACGGTGCAAGGTGCAACATCCGTCCGAAATGGCGAAACAGTGTCGTACGACCTTTAGAAATTCGTGCATGGATTTGAAACGGAACAGTATCGTGGTGCACCACTCTCCAGCGATGGTAAATCGAAGACCAGCCACCGTAATCCCCTTTTACCGTAAAAATCCACGTGTCGAAAAAACGAAGGGTAAAAAACTTTCGAGACCCGATTGAGATTCGGGTTGTCCTTTTTGGGCATTAATCTATCCGTTGACGGCTGAAAGCTGTCAAAGCCGTAGAACTCATCGAGGCCTTCGTTTTGACAGGTTATGGCTCCCGTAACTCTAAACGAGCCAGAAGTTATGGCCGTCCGAATAATCGATATCTACAGGGTGCAACATCCACGGTGCAAGGTGCAACATCCGTCCGAAATGGCGAAACAGTGCCGTACGACCTTTACAAATTCATGCATGGATTTGAAACGGAACAGTACCGTGGTGCACCACTCTCAAGTGATGGTAAATCGAAGACCAGCCACCGTAATCCCGTTTTACCGTAAAAATCCACGTGTCGAAAAAACGAAGGGTAAAAAACTTTCGAGACCCGATTGAGATTCGGGTTGTCCTTTTTGGGCATTAATCTATCCGTTGACGGCTGAAAGCTATCAAAGCCGTAGAACTCATCGAGGCCTTCGTTTTGACAGTTTATGGCTCCCGTAACTCTAAACGAGCCAAAAGTTATGGCCGTCCGAATAATCGATATCTACAGGGTGCAACATCCACGGTGCAAGGTGCAACATCCGTCCGAAATGGCGAAACAGTGCCGTACGACCTTTAGAAATTCGTGCATGGATTTGAAACAGAACAGTACCATGGTGCACCACTCTCCAGCGATGGTAAATCGAAGACCAGCCACCGTAATCCCCTTTTACCGTAAAAATCCACGTGTCGAAAAAACGAAGGGTAAAAAACTTACGACACCCGATTGAGATTCGGGTTGTCCTTTTTGGGCATTAATCTATCCGTTGACGGCTGAAAGCTGTCAAAGCCGTAGAACTCATCGAGGCCTTCGTTTTGATAGGTTATGGCTCCCGTAAGTCTAAATGAGCCAGAAGTTATGGCCGTCCGAATAATCGATATCTACAGGGTGCAACATCCACGGTGCAAGGTGCAACATCCATTCGAAATGGCGAAACAGTGCCGTACGACCTTTAGAAATTCGTGCATGGATTTGAAACGGAACAGTACCATGGTGCACCACTCTCCAGCGATGGTAAATCGAAGACCGGCCACCGTAATCCCGTTTTACCATAAAAATCCACTTGTCGAAAAAACGAAGCGTAAAAAACTTTCGAGACCCGATTGAGATTCGGGTTGTCCTTTTTGGGCATTAATCTATCCGTTGAAGGCTGAAAGCTGTCAAAGCCATAGAACTCATCGAGGCCTTCGTTTTGACAGGTTATGGCTCCCGTTACTCTAAACGAGCCAGAAGTTATGGCCATCCGAATAATCGATATCTACAGGGTGCAACATCCACGGTGCACTGTGCAACATCCGTCCGAAATGGTGAAATAGTGCCGTATGACCTTTGTAAATTCATGCATGGATTTGAAACGGAACAGTATCATGGTGCACCACTCTCCAGCGATGGTAAATCGAAGACCGGCCACCGTAATCCCGTTTTACCGTAAAAATCCACGTGTCGAAAAAACGAAGGGTAAAAAACTTACGAGACCCGATTGAGATTCGGGTGGTCCTTTTTGGGCATTAATCAATCCGTTGACGGCTGAAAGCTGTCAAAGCCGTAGAACTCATCGAGGCCTTCGTTTTGACAGGTCATGGCTCCCGTAACTCTAAACGAGCCAGAAGTTATGGCCGTCCGAATAATCGATATCTACAGGGTGCAACATCCACGGTGCAAGGTGCAACATCCGTCCGAAATGGCGAAACAGTGCCGTACGACCTTTAGAAATTCGTGCATGGATTTGAAACGGAACAGTATCGTGGTGCACCACTCTCCAGCGATGGTAAATCGAAGACCAGCCACCGTAATCCCCTGTTATCCCATTTTTTGGTCAAAACTGGAATATCAATGTTGAGCGCGTCTCCACCACGATCGAGCTAAGAAGGAGCAACCAGCAAGCGTACCTAAGTCCAGAGTTCCCGAATACCAAGTCCATTCGGCCTCATACCCTCATGTTCATTCGGCTATGCAAGTATACGAGTCATTCGGCACTAAGGCCTAAAGCTCGTTCGGCATTCCTAGTCGTCTCATTCGGCGTTCCCATCCGGCGTTCCCAACACAACTCCATTCGGCATACCGGTCCAAGCAATGCCGAACCAAGCCTCTCCACCTCAATACCGAACCAACCTGCCTCCTCCATCACCGGACCAATCCACCGGCCCACTCATCCTACACCGAACCAACACTCCATCCACTAACATACTACCACCGGATCATACTCCTATCACCGAACGAACTCCACTCAACCCATGCTCCACCGGACCAACCAACCACCGGTCCAACCATCCTTCTCTCCAAGCTCCATGCCGAATGAAGCCTCGCCGAACCAGAAAGTTGCCAGTCCAAACTGCATCAGCCCAGGCCCACCAACAGCTATAAGCATCCAAGACCCCTACCCCCAGCCTCACTCTATAAATAGAGGGGCAGGGGTACAACAATGGAGGACAAGTTTGAGAGCTCAAGCCTGGAAGGAACTCTCAAACAACTTTAGATACTTGTAATCAAAGCTTTGTACTTGTAATCTGAAGGAAAAAAGGAGAATAACATATAAAGTGGACGTAGGCACGTTTTTGCCGAACCACTATAAATCTGTGTGTCTTTTACAATTTAGTCCCTGTTTTTCATATATTTGCATAAATCATCCAAATCACTAAATACAACATAAAATCAACCAACTCATACGACTTTGGGTGTTTGCGGCCATTTTTCACGCAAACATTTTGGTGCTTTCACTGAGAGGAACCAGCTTCCGCTACACGGACAGAAGTTGAATTTGAAAATCTAAGAGTTCAGATCTAAGAGTTATGACGAGACAAACAAGTAAAAGGCAAAGGCCAGAGAGAAGTGAACACCAAGGAAGTCAAGAGGCTTCCTCAAGAGGGAATCAAGCGTCGATCTTCATCACTAGGGATGAGATGGAGGTCATGATGAGAAGGCAAGAAGAGATGATCCAGAACTTACTTCAACAAATTGGGCAAATTGGAGCACAGATCCAAGGAGCGGCTGGAATTCAGAACGGAGCAGGACCATCTGGTGCAGCACCAGAGCTAGGGGGCACTCACGCAGAGCATGTTGATCCGACCCCGGGAAGTGAGATGGGGGCATCCGAACCACCTGGTAGCAATAGAGGAATGAACGTTCAGCCAGGGAGGCATACACATGAAAACCCCCGCGGACTTGGGGGGCAGGTCGAAGACAGTGAACGAGAACTACAGCTTGGAGACAACGACAGATTAGCAAAGATGGTTAGAAGAGCTATGAGAGGCGGTTTAGTAAACAGAGACTTGGAAGATGTAAACAGGAGTCCTTTTTCTTCCGCGATCAGGATGGCTAGGAACCCACCAGAATTCAAGCTACCATCATTGGACATGTACAACGGGAAAACGGACCCCACGGTCCATCTAACGAAGTATATGAGACATATGGAAGTGCTGGGGGCATCAGAGGAGGTTATGGCCCGATGCTTTCCACTGTATTTGACGGACATTGCAGCGTTATGGTTTAGACAACTGGAGAGCGGCTCCATAGGAACATGGGCAGATTTAACTGAGAGATTCATGAGGCAATTCAGGGTTCATATTGCGAGACCCAAGAATGTGATGACTTTGGCAACCTTGAAACAGAAAACTGGAGAGACTTTGAGGAGCTTCCTAACGCGATTTAATGCGGCAGCAGCATCAGTGGATCGACCAGATCCAGCTATGGTCATGATGGCAGCTGTATCTGGAATAGCTGGTAACACAGAGTTCAAGAATTCATTAACCAAGGACCCGCCTATGAATCTGGGAGAATTCTATCACGAGGCTGAAAAGTTTCTGCGTTTGGAAGATGCTAGTGCAGAAAGAGAGGAAGAAGATGACGTTTACACAATCAAGAGCGGAAACCCACCTGGAAAGGGTGCGGAGACTAGCAAAGGAAAAAGAAAGGCTGAGGATGATGATGATAGGACAAAGTGGCTACGAAGAGAGCCACGATTCACCACCTATGCAGAGCTGAATGAGAATTTGGAACGGATTTATCAGGATACCAAGGGGCAGGTTTCGTATCGTAGACCAATGCGAAGGGATCCAACCTCTGGCGAAAGAAAATCAGATAAGTTTTGTGTATTTCATGAATTGAATGGTCATAACACTAATGATTGTAGGCATTTGAAGGACGAGGTGGAAGGGCATATCAGGAACGGTATGCTCCTTCAGTATGTGAGGAGGCGAACTCCAGCGATGGAGCCAGAGCGACCACCCTCTACATCAGCTAGAAGTGACCCTGGATCAGGGCACCATTTGATTATCCATTGATTGCTTAATTAAAATAACGATGAACAAGTTGTAAGCTTCCACTAACGCAATTAAATCATTTACACATGTACGAGATCGCGAACGATCTCCAGACATGCTCTGAATGATCATTGACTGCTTCGGAGTGGGGACTTACACTTTGACATCCTTGCTTTGCTTTTGTTTCGTTTTGATTTGAACATTTGAATTCTTCCTGTTTGGACATTTCTGCTGCAAGGTACTATTGCTTTAACATTTACAATTCCATGGAAAAGTTATTTACTTGTATGCCCGTTGGATCGCGAACGGTCCACGAGCACCACCTATTGCATGGCAACGGACTGCCGAAGTCTTTGATTCGAAAACTCCCCCAAACAATAACTCCAACACTGATAATATTAAGTCCCCCCCGGGCACACTCATTCGCCTCGAACGGCACCCGACTTCGAACAGTCACAACTCGCCTCGAACGGCACCCGACTTCGAACAGTCACAACATGCCTCGAACGGCACTCGATCGCGAACGATCACAACCCGACTTCGAACAGTCACAACTCGCCTCGAACGGCACCCGACTTCGAACAGTCACAACATGCCTCGAACGGCACTCGATCGCGAACGATCACAACTCGCCTCGAACGGCACAACTCGCCTCGAACGGCACAACTCGCCTCGAACGGCACAACTCGCCTTACCTCAAATGGCTCGATCGCGAACGGTCGTCATTTGAGGTCCGCCACCCACAACTCACCTTACCTCAAATGGCTTGATCGCGAACGGTCGTCATTTGAGGACCGCCACTTGACCGCACACTGTCGCACCTTACCTCGAATGACTTGATCACGAACGATCGTCATTTGAAGTTAGGCGCTTGACCCTGAACGGTCACATTTCATCACAAATGGCTCGGTCTCGAACGATCGACGCGTGGACATACAGACTCGACCGCGCACTGTCGCACTTTACCTCGAATGACTCGATCGCGAACGGTCGTCATTTGAAGTTAAGCGCTTGACCTTGAACGGTCCCCACTCGACCGCGCACTGTCGCACTTTACCTCGAATGACTCGATCCCAAACGGTCGTCATTTGAAGTAAAGCGCTTGACCTTGAACGGTCACATTTCACTGCAGATGACTCGATCCCGTACGATCGACGCATGGATTTACGCGCTTGACCGCGCAGGGTCGCACTTTCCCTCGAATGACTTGATCACGAACGATCGTCATTTGAAGTTAGGCGCTTGACCATGAACGGCCGCGCTTCATCCCAAATAGCTCGATCCCGAACGGTCATCAGTTGGGGCCATATAAACTATCAAGTTCTTTACAGGTTGATGACAGGATATGAACATCCAGCTCATGGCATTACAAAACACGCCTTCCTACCGCAAGGCATATTTTGGGGGGCAAAGTGTTATCCCATTTTTTGGTCAAAACTGGAATATCAATGTTGAGCGCGTCTCCACCACGATCGAGCTAAGAAGGAGCAACCAGCAAGCGTACCTAAGTCCAGAGTTCCCGAATACCAAGTCCATTCGGCCTCATACCCTCATGTTCATTCGGCTATGCAAGTATACGAGTCATTCGGCACTAAGGCCTAAAGCTCGTTCGGCATTCCTAGTCGTCTCATTCGGCGTTCCCATCCGGCGTTCCCAACACAACTCCATTCGGCATACCGGTCCAAGCAATGCCGAACCAAGCCTCTCCACCTCAATACCGAACCAACCTGCCTCCTCCATCACCGGACCAATCCACCGGCCCACTCATCCTACACCGAACCAACACTCCATCCACTAACATACTACCACCGGATCATACTCCTATCACCGAACGAACTCCACTCAACCCATGCTCCACCGGACCAACCAACCACCGGTCCAACCATCCTTCTCTCCAAGCTCCATGCCGAATGAAGCCTCGCCGAACCAGAAAGTTGCCAGTCCAAACTGCATCAGCCCAGGCCCACCAACAGCTATAAGCATCCAAGACCCCTACCCCCAGCCTCACTCTATAAATAGAGGGGCAGGGGTACAACAATGGAGGACAAGTTTGAGAGCTCAAGCCTGGAAGGAACTCTCAAACAACTTTAGATACTTGTAATCAAAGCTTTGTACTTGTAATCTGAAGGAAAAAAGGAGAATAACATATAAAGTGGACGTAGGCACGTTTTTGCCGAACCACTATAAATCTGTGTGTCTTTTACAATTTAGTCCCTGTTTTTCATATATTTGCATAAATCATCCAAATCACTAAATACAACATAAAATCAACCAACTCATACGACTTTGGGTGTTTGCGGCCATTTTTCACGCAAACATCCCCTTTTACCGTAAAAATCCACGTGTCGAAAAAACGAAGGGTAAAAAACTTTCGAGACCCGATTGAGATTCGGGTTGTCCTTTTTGGGCATTAATCTATCCGTTGACGGCTGAAAGCTGTCAAAGCCGTAGAACTCGTCGAGGCCTTCGTTTTGACAGGTTATGGCTCCCGTAACTCTAAACGAGCCAGAAGTTATGGCCGTCCGAATAATCGATATCTACAGGGTGCAACATCCACGGTGCACTGTGCAACATCCGTCCGAAATGGTGAAACAGTGCCGTATGACCTTTAGAAATTCGTGCATGGATTTGAAACGGAACAGTATCATGGTGCACCACTCTCCAGCGATGGTAAATCGAAGACCGGCCACCGTAATCCCGTTTTACCGTAAAAATCCACGTGTCGAAAAAACGAAGGGTAAAAAACTTACGAGACCCGATTGAGATTCGGGTTGTCCGTTTTGGGCATTAATCTATCCGTTGACGGCTGAAAGCTATCAAAGCCGTAGAACTCATCGAGGCCTTCGTTTTGACAGGTTATGGCTCCCGTAAGTCTTAACGAGCCAGAAGTTATGGCCGTCCGAATAATCGATATCTACTGGGTACAACATCCGCGGTGCAAGGTGCAACATCCGTCCGAAATGGCGAAACAGTGCCGTACGACCTTTAGAAATTCGTGCATAGATTTGAAACGGAACAGTACCATGGTGCACCACTCTCCAGCGATGGTAAATCGAAGACCAGCCACCGTAATCCCGTTTTACCGTAAAAATCCACGTGTCGAAAAAACGAAGGGTAAAAAACTTACGAGACCCGATTGAGATTCGGGTTGTACTTTTTGGGCATTAATCTATCCGTTGACGGCTGAAAGCTGTCAAAGTCGTAGAACTCATCGAGGCCTTTGTTTTGAGAGGTTATGGCTCCCGTAACTCTAAACGATCCAGAAGTTATGGCCGTCCGAATAATCGATATCTACAGGGTGCAACATCCACGGTGCAAGGTGCAACATCCGTCCGAAATGGCGAAACAGTGTCGTACGACCTTTAGAAATTCGTGCATGGATTTGAAACGGAAACCGTGGTGCACCACTCTCCAGCGATGGTAGATCGAAGACCAGCCACCGTAATCCCGTTTTACCGTAAAAATCCACGTGTCGAAAAAACGAAGGGTAAAAAACTTACGAGACCCGATTGAGATTCGGGTTGTCCTTTTTGGGCATTAATCTATCCGCTGACGGCTGAAAGCTGTCAAAGCCGTAGAACTCATCGAGGCCTTCGTTTTGACAGGTTATGGTTCCCGTAACTCTAAACGATCCAGAAGTTATGGCCATCCGAATAATCGATATCTACAGGGTGCAACATCCACCGTGCAAGGTGCAAATTCCACCGTGCAAGGTGCGAAACAGTGCCGTACGACCTTTAGAAATTCGTGCATGGATTTGAAACGGAACAGTATCGTGGTGCACCACTCTCCAGCGATGGTAAATCGAAGACCAGCCACCGTAATCCCCTTTTACCGTAAAAATCCACTTGTCGAAAAAACGAAGGGTAAAAAACTTACGAGACCCGATTGAGATTCGGGTTGTCCTTTTTGGGCATTAATCTATCCTTCGACGGCTGAAAGCGGTCAAAGCCGTAGAACTCATCGAGGCCTTCGTTTTGACAGGTTATGGCTCCCGCAAGTCTAAACGAGCCAGAAGTTATGGCCGTCCGAATAATCGATATCTACTGGGTGCAACATCCACGGTGCAAGGTGCAACATCCGTCCGAAATGGCGAAATAGTGTCGTACGACCTTTAGAAATTCGTGCATAGATTTGAAATGGAACAGTACCATGGTGCACCACTCTCCAGCGATGGTAAACCGAAGACCAGCCACTTTAATCCCGTTTTACCGTAAAAATCCACGTGTCGAAAAAACGAAGGGTAAAAAACTTACGAGACCCGATTGAGATTCGGGTTGTCCTTTTTGGGCATTAATCTATCCGTTGACGGCTGAAAGCTGTCAAAGCCGTAGAACTCATCGAGGCCTTCGTTTTGACAGGTTATGGCTCCCGTAACTCTAAACGAGCCAGAAGTTATGGCCGTCCGAATAATCGATATCTACAGGGTGCAACATCCACGGTGCAAGGTGCAACATCCGTCCGAAATGGCGAAACAGTGCCGTACGACCTTTACAAATTCATGCATGGATTTGAAACGGAACAGTACCGTGGTGCACCACTCTCAAGTGATGGTAAATCGAAGACCAGCCACCGTAATCCCGTTTTACCGTAAAAATCCACGTGTCGAAAAAACGAAGGGTAAAAAACTTTCGAGACCCGATTGAGATTCGGGTTGTCCTTTTTGGGCATTAATCTATCCGTTGACGGCTGAAAGCTATCAAAGCCGTAGAACTCATCGAGGCCTTCGTTTTGACAGTTTATGGCTCCCGTAACTCTAAACGAGCCAAAAGTTATGGCCGTCCGAATAATCGATATCTACAGGGTGCAACATCCACGGTGCAAGGTGCAACATCCGTCCGAAATGGCGAAACAGTGCCGTACGACCTTTACAAATTCGTGCATGGATTTGAAACGGAACAGTACCGTGGTGCACCACTCTCAAGTGATGGTAAATCGAAGACCAGCCACCGTAATCCCGTTTTACCGTAAAAATCCACGTGTCGAAAAAACGAAGGGTAAAAAACTTTCGAGACCCGATTGAGATTCGGGTTGTCCTTTTTGGGCATTAATCTATCCGTTGACAGCCGAAAGCTATCAAAGCCGTAGAACTCATCGAGGCCTTCGTTTTGACAGGTTATGGCTCCCGTAACTCTAAACGAGCCAAAAGTTATGGCCGTCCGAATAATCGATATCTACAGGGTGCAACATCCACGGTGCAAGGTGCAACATCCGTCCGAAATGGCGAAACAGTGCCGTACGACCTTTAGAAATTCGTGCATGGATTTGAAACAGAACAGTACCATGGTGCACCACTCTCCAGCGATGGTAAATCGAAGACCAGCCACCGTAATCCCCTTTTACCGTAAAAATCCACGTGTCGAAAAAACGAAGGGTAAAAAACTAACGACACCCGATTGAGATTCGGGTTGTCCTTTTTGGGCATTAATCTATCCGTTGACGGCTGAAAGCTGTCAAAGCCGTAGAACTCATCGAGGCCTTCGTTTTGACAGGTTATGGCTCCCGTAAGTCTAAACGAGCCAGAAGTTATGGCCGTCCGAATAATCGATATCTACAGGGTGCAACATCCACGGTGCAAGGTGCAACATCCATCCGAAATGGCGAAACAGTGCCGTACGACCTTTAGAAATTCGTGCATGGATTTGAAACGGAACAGTACCATGGTGCACCACTCTCCAGCGATGGTAAATCGAAGACCAGCCACCGTAATCCCGTTTTACCATAAAAATCCACTTGTCGAAAAAACGAAGGGTAAAAAACTTTCGAGACCCGATTGAGATTCGGGTTGTCCTTTTTGGGCATTAATCTATCCGTTGAAGGCTGAAAGCTGTCAAAGCCATAGAACTCATCGAGGCTTCGTTTTGACAGGTTATGGCTCCCGTTACTCTAAACGAGCCAGAAGTTATGGCCATCCGAATAATCGATATCTACAGGGTGCAACATCCACGGTGCACTGTGCAACATCCGTCCGAAATGGTGAAACAGTGCCGTATGACCTTTGTAAATTCATGCATGGATTTGAAACGGAACAGTATCATGGTGCACCACTCTCCAGCGATGGAAAATCGAAGACCGGCCACCGTAATCCCGTTTTACCGTAAAAATCCACGTGTCGAAAAAACGAAGGGTAAAAAACTTACGAGACCCGATTGAGATTCGGGTGGTCCTTTTTGGGCATTAATCAATCCGTTGACGGCTGAAAGCTGTCAAAGCCGTAGAACTCATCGAGGCCTTCGTTTTGACAGGTCATGGCTCCCGTAACTCTAAACGAGCCAGAAGTTATGGCCGTCCGAATAATCGATATCTACAGGGTGCAACATCCACGGTGCAAGGTGAAACATCCGTCCGAAATGGCGAAACAGTGCCGTACGACCTTTAGAAATTCGTGCATGGATTTGAAACGGAACAGTATCGTGGTGCACCACTCTCCAGCGATGGTAAATCGAAGACCAGCCACCGTAATCCCCTTTTACCGTAAAAATCCACGTGTCGAAAAAACGAAGGGTAAAAAACTTTCGAGACCCGATTGAGATTCGGGTTGTCCTTTTTGGGCATTAATCTATCCGTTGACGGCTGAAAGCTGTCAAAGCCGTAGAACTCATCGAGGCCTTCGTTTTGACAGGTTATGGCTCCCGTAAGTCTAAACGAGCCAGAAGTTATGGCCGTCCGAATAATCGATATCTACAGGGTGCAACATCCACGGTGCAAGGTGCAACATCCATCCGAAATGGCGAAACAGTGCCGTACGACCTTTAGAAATTCGTGCATGGATTTGAAACGGAACAGTACCATGGTGCACCACTCTCCAGCGATGGTAAATCGAAGACCAGCCACCGTAATCCCGTTTTACCATAAAAATCCACTTGTCGAAAAAACGAAGGGTAAAAAATTTTCGAGACCCGATTGAGATTCGGGTTGTCCTTTTTGGGCATTAATCTATCCGTTGAAGGCTGAAAGCTGTCAAAGCCATAGAACTTATCGAGGCCTTCGTTTTGACAGGTTATGGCTCCCGTTACTCTAAACGAGCCAGAAGTTATGGCCATCCGAATAATCGATATCTACAGGGTGCAACATCCACGGTGCACTGTGCAACATCCGTCCGAAATGGTGAAACAGTGTCGTATGACCTTTGTAAATTCATGCATGGATTTGAAACGGAACAGTATCATGGTGCACCACTCTCCAGCGATGGTAAATCGAAGACCGGCCACCGTAATCCCATTTTACCGTAAAAATCCACGTGTCGAAAAAACGAAGGGTAAAAAACTAACGAGACCCGATTGAGATTCGGGTGGTTCTTTTTGGGCATTAATCAATCCGTTGACGGCTGAAAGCTGTCAAAGCCGTAGAACTCATCGAGGCCTTCGTTTTGACAGGTCATGGCTCCCGTAACTCTAAACAAGCCAGAAGTTATGGTCGTCCGAATAATCGATATCTACAGGGTGCAACATCCACGGTGCAAGGTGCAACATCCGTCCGAAATGGCGAAACAGTGTCGTACGACCTTTAGAAATTCGTGCATGGATTTGAAACGGAACAGTATCGTGGTGCACCACTCTCCAGCGATGGTAAATCGAAGACCAGCCACCGTAATCCCCTTTTACCGTAAAAATCCACGTGTCGAAAAAACGAAGGGTAAAAAACTTTCGAGACCCGATTGAGATTCGGGTTGTCCTTTTTGGGCATTAATCTATCCGTTGACGGCTGAAAGCTGTCAAAGCCGTAGAACTCATCGAGGCCTTCGTTTTGACAGGTTATGGCTCCCGTAACTCTAAACGAGCCAGAAGTTATGGCCGTCCGAATAATCGATATCTACAGGGTGCAACATCCACGGTGCAAGGTGCAACATCCGTCCGAAATGGCGAAACAGTGCCGTACGACCTTTACAAATTCATGCATGGATTTGAAACGGAACAGTACCGTGGTGCACCACTCTCAAGTGATGGTAAATCGAAGACCAGCCACCGTAATCCCGTTTTACCGTAAAAATCCACGTGTCGAAAAAACGAAGGGTAAAAAACTTTCGAGACCCGATTGAGATTCGGGTTGTCCTTTTTGGGCATTAATCTATCCGTTGACGGATGAAAGCTATCAAAGCCGTAGAACTCATCGAGGCCTTCGTTTTGACAGTTTATGGCTCCCGTAACTCTAAACGAGCCAAAAGTTATGGCCGTCCGAATAATCGATATCTACAGGGTGCAACATCCACGGTGCAAGGTGCAACATCCGTCCGAAATGGCGAAACAGTGCCGTACGACCTTTAGAAATTCGTGCATGGATTTGAAACAGAACAGTACCATGGTGCACCACTCTCCAGCGATGGTAAATCGAAGACCAGCCACCGTAATCCCCTTTTACCGTAAAAATCCACGTGTCGAAAAAACGAAGGGTAAAAAACTTACGACACCCGATTGAGATTCGGGTTGTCCTTTTTGGGCATTAATCTATCCGTTGACGGCGGAAAGCTGTCAAAGCCGTAGAACTCATCGAGGCCTTCGTTTTGATAGGTTATGGCTCCCGTAAGTCTAAATGAGCCAGAAGTTATGGCCGTCCGAATAATCGATATCTACAGGGTGCAACATCCACGGTGCAAGGTGCAACATCCATTCGAAATGGCGAAACAGTGCCGTACGACCTTTAGAAATTCGTGCATGGATTTGAAACGGAACAGTACCATGGTGCACCACTCTCCAGCGATGGTAAATCGAAGACCGGCCACCGTAATCCCGTTTTACCATAAAAATCCACTTGTCGAAAAAACGAAGCGTAAAAAACTTTCGAGGCCCGATTGAGATTCGGGTTGTCCTTTTTGGGCATTAATCTATCCGTTGAAGGCTGAAAGCTGTCAAAGCCATAGAACTCATCGAGGCCTTCGTTTTGACAGGTTATGGCTCCCGTTACTCTAAACGAGCCAGAAGTTATGGCCATCCGAATAATCGATATCTACAGGGTGCAACATCCACGGTGCACTGTGCAACATCCGTCCGAAATGGTGAAATAGTGCCGTATGACCTTTGTAAATTCATGCATGGATTTGAAACGGAACAGTATCATGGTGCACCACTCTCCAGCGATGGTAAATCGAAGACCGGCCACCGTAATCCCGTTTTACCGTAAAAATCCACGTGTCGAAAAAACGAAGGGTAAAAAACTTACGAGACCCGATTGAGATTCGGGTGGTCCTTTTTGGGCATTAATCAATCCGTTGACGGCTGAAAGCTGTCAAAGCCGTAGAACTCATCGAGGCCTTCGTTTTGACAGGTCATGGCTCCCGTAACTCTAAACGAGCCAGAAGTTATGGCCGTCCGATATCTACAGGGTGCAACATCCACGGTGCAAGGTGCAACATCCGTCCGAAATGGCGAAACAGTGCCGTACGACCTTTAGAAATTCGTGCATGGATTTGAAACGGAACAGTATCGTGGTGCACCACTCTCCAGCGATGGTAAATCGAAGACCAGCCACCGTAATCCCCTTTTACCGTAAAAATCCACGTGTCGAAAAAACGAAGGGTAAAAAACTTTCGAGACCCGATTGAGATTCGGGTTGTCCTTTTTGGGCATTAATCTATCCGTTGACGGCTGAAAGCTGTCAAAGCCGTAGAACTCGTCGAGGCCTTCGTTTTGACAGGTTATGGCTCCCGTAACTCTAAACGAGCCAGAAGTTATGGCCGTCCGAATAATCGATATCTACAGGGTGCAACATCCACGGTGCACTGTGCAACATCCGTCCGAAATGGTGAAACAGTGCCGTATGACCTTTAGAAATTCGTGCATGGATTTGAAACGGAACAGTATCATGGTGCACCACTCTCCAGCGATGGTAAATCGAAGACCGGCCACCGTAATCCCGTTTTACCGTAAAAATCCACGTGTCGAAAAAACGAAGGGTAAAAAACTTACGAGACCCGATTGAGATTCGGGTGGTCCTTTTTGGGCATTAATCTATCCGTTGACGGCTGAAAGATGTCAAAGCCGTAGAACTCATCGAGGCCTTCGTTTTGACAGGTTATGGCTCCCGTAACTCTAAACGAGCCAAAAGTTATGGCCGTCCGAACAATCGATATCTACAGGGTGCAACATCCACGGTGCAAGGTGCAACATCCGTCCGATATGGCGTAACAGTGCCGTACAACCTTTAGAAATTCGTGCATGGATTTGAAACAGAACAGTACCATGGTGCACCACTCTCCAGCGATGGTAAATCGAAGACCAGCCACCGTAATCCCCTTTTACCGTAAAAATCCACGTGTCGAAAAAACGAAGGGTAAAAAACTTACGAGACCCGATTGAGATTCGGGTTGTCCTTTTTGTGCATTAATCAATCCGTTGACGGCTGAAAGCTGTCAAAGCCGTAGAACTCATCGAGGCCTTCGTTTTGACAGGTTATGGCTCCCGTAAGTCTAAACGAGCCAGAAGTTATGGCCGTCCGAATAATCGATATCTACAGGGTGCAACATCCACGGTGCAAGGTGCAACATCCGTCCGAAATGGCGAAACAGTGCCGTACGACCTTTAGAAATTCGTGCATGGATTTGAAACGGAACAGTACCATGGTGCACCACTCTCCAGCGATGGTAAATCGAAGACCAGCCACCGTAATCCCGTTTTACCATAAAAATCCACTTGTCGAAAAAACGAAGGGTAAAATACTTTCGAGACCCGATTGAGATTTGGGTTGTCCTTTTTGGGCATTAATCTATCCGTTGAAGGCTGAAAGCTGTCAAAGCTGTAGAACTCATCGAGGCCTTCGTTTTGACAGGTTATGGCTCCAGTTACTCTAAACGGGCCAGAAGTTATGGCCGTCCGAATAATCGATATCTACAGGGTGCAACATCCACGGTGCACTGTGCAACATCCGTCCGAAATGGTGAAACAGTGCCGTATGACCTTTGGAAATTCATGCATGGATTTGAAACGGAACAGTATCATGGTGCACCACTCTCCAGCGATGGTAAATCGAAGACCGGCCACCGTAATCCCGTTTTACCGTAAAAATCCACGGGTCGAAAAAACGAAGGGTAAAAAACTTACGAGACCCGATTGAGATTCGGGTGGTCCTTTTTGGGCATTAATCAATCCGTTGACGGCTGAAAGCTGTCAAAGCCGTAGAACTCATCGAGGCCTTCGTTTTGACAGGTCATGGCTCCCGTAACTCTAAACGAACCAGAAGTTATGGCTGTCCGAATAATCGATATCTACAGGGTGCAACATCCACGGTGCAAGGTGCAACATCCGTCCGAAATGGCGAAACAGTGCCGTACGACCTTTAGAAATTCGTGCATGGATTTGAAACGTAACAGTACCATGGTGCACCACTCTCCAGCGATGGTAAATCGAAGACCAACCACCGTAATCCCCTTTTACCGTAAAAATCCACGTGTCGAAAAAACGAAGGGTAAAAAACTTACGAGACCCGATTGAGATTCGGGTTGTCCTTTTTGGGCATTAATCTATCCGTTGACGGCTGAAAGCTGTCAAAGCCGTAGAACTCATCGAGGCCTTCGTTTTGACAGGATATGGCTCCCGTAACTCTAAACGATCTAGAAGTTATGGCAGTCCGAATAATCGATATCCATAGGGTGCAACATCCACGGTGCAAGGTGCAACATCCGTCCGAAATGGCGAAACAGTGCCGTATGACCTTTAGAAATGCGTTCATGGATTTGAAACGGAACAGTACCATGGTGCACCACTCTCCAGCGATGGTAAATCGAAGACCAACCACCGTAATCCCGTTTTACCGGAAAAATTCACTTGTCGAAAAAACGAAGGGTAAAAAACTTACGAGACCCGATTGAGATTCGGGTTGTCCTTTTTGGGCATTAATCTATCCGTTGACGGCTGAAAGCTGTCAAAGCCATAGAACTCATCGAGGCCTTCGTTTTGACAGGTTATGGCTCCCGTAACTCTAAACGATCCAGAAGTTATGACCGTCCGAATAATCGATATCTACAGGGTGCAACATCCACGGTGAACTGTGCAACATCCGTCTGAAATGGTGAAACAGTGCCGTACGACCTTTAGAAATTCGAGCATGGATTTGAAACGGAACAGTAGCATGGTGCACCACTCTCCAGCGATGGTAAATCGAAGACCAGACACCGTAATCCCGTTTTACCGTAAAAATCCACGTGTCGAAAAAACGAAGGGTAAAAAACTTACGAGACCCGATTGAGATTCGGGTGGTCCTTTTTGGCATTAATCTATCCGTTGACGGCTGAAAGCTGTCAAAGCCGTAGAACTCACCGAGGCCTTCGTTTTGACAGGTTATGGCTCCCGTAACTCTAAACGAGCCAGAAGTTATGGTCGTCCGAATAATCGATATCTACACGGTGCAACATCCACGGCGCAAGGTGCAACATCCGTCCGAAATGGCGAAACAGTGCCGTACGACCTTTTGAAATTCGTGCATGGATTTGAAACGGAACAGTACCATGGTGCACCACTCTCCAGCGATGGTAAATCGAAGACCAGCCACCGTAATCCCCTTTTACCGTAAAAATCCACGTGTCGAAAAAACGAAGGGTAAAAAACTTACGAGACCCGATTGAGATTCGGGTTGTCCTTTTTGGGCATTAATCTATCCGTTGACGGCCGAAAGCTGTCAAAGCCGTAGAACTCATCGAGGCCTTCGTTTTGACAGGTTATGGCTCCCGTAACTCTAAACGATCTAGAAGTTATGGCCGTCCGAATAATCGATATCCACAGGGTGCAACATCCACGGTGCAAGGTGCAACATCCGTCCGAAATGGCGAAACAGTGCCGTATGACCTTTAGAAATGCGTTCATGGATTTGAAACGGAACAGTACCATGGTGCACCACTCTCCAGCGATGGTAAATCGAAGACCAACCACCGTAATCCCGTTTTACCGAAAAAATCCACTTGTCGAAAAAACGAAGGGTAAAAAACTTACGAGACCCGATTGAGATTCGGGTTGTCCTTTTTGGGCATTAATCTATCCGTTGACGGCTGAAAGCTGTCAAAGCCGTAGAACTCATCGAGGCCTTCGTTTTGACAGGTTATGGCTCCTGTAACTCTAAACGAGCCAGAAGTTATGGCCGTCCGAATAATCGATATCTACAGGGTGCAACATCCACGGTGAACTGTGCAACATCCGTCCGAAATGGTGAAACAGTGCCGTACGACCTTTAGAAATTCGTGCATGGATTTGAAAGGGAACAGTAGCATGGTGCACCACTCTCCAGCGATGGTAAATCGAAGACCGGCCACCTTAATCCCGTTTTACCGTAAAAATCCACGTGTCGAAAAAACGAAGGGTAAAAAACTTACGAGACCCGATTGAGATTCGGGTGGTCCTTTTTGGGCATTAATCAATCCGTTGACGGCTGAAAGCTGTCAAAGCCGTAGAACTCATCGAGGCCTTCGTTTTGACAGGTTATGGCTCCCGTAACTCTAAACGAGCCAGAAGTTATGGCCGTCCGAATAATCGATATCTACACGGTGCAACATCCACGGTGCAAGGTGCAACATCCGTCCGAAATGGCGAAACAGTGCCGTACGACCTTTAGAAATTCGTGCATGAATTTGAAACGGAACAATACCATGGTGCACCACTCTCCAGCGATGGTAAATCGAAGACCAGCCACCGTAATCCCCTTTTACCGTAAAAATCCACGTGTCGAAAAAACAAAGGGTAAAAAACTTACGAGACCCGATTGAGATTCGGGTTGTCCTTTTTGGGCATTAATCTATCCGTTGACGGCTGAAAGCTGTCAAAGCCATAGAACTCATCGAGGCCTTCGTTTTGACAGGTTATGGCTCCCGTAACTCTAAACGATCTAGAAGTTATGGCCGTCCGAATAATCGATATCCACAGGGTGCAACATCCACGGTGCAAGGTGCAACATCCGTCCGAAATGGCGAAACAGTGCCGTATGACCTTTAGAAATGCGTTCATGGATTTGAAACGGAACAGTACCATGGTGCACCACTCTCCAGCGATGGTAAATCGAAGACCAACCACCGTAATCCCGTTTTACCGGAAAAATCCACTTGTCGAAAAAACGAAGGGTAAAAAACTTACGAGACCCGATTGAGATTCGGGTTGTCATTTTTGGGCATTAATCTATCCGTTGACGGCTGAAAGCTGTCAGAGCCGTAGAACTCATCGAGGCCTTCGTTTTGACAGGTTATGGCTCCCGTAACTCTAAACGAGCCAGAAGTTATGGCCGTCCGAATAATCGATATCTATAGGGTGCAACATCCACGGTGAACTGTGCAACATCCGTCCGAAATGGTGAAACAGTGCCGTACGACCTTTAGAAATTCGTGCATGGATTTGAAACGGAACAGTAGCATGGTGCACCACTCTCCAGCGATGGTAAATCGAAGACCGGCCACCTTAATCCCGTTTTACCGTAAAAATCCACGTGTCGAAAAAACGAAGGGTAAAAAACTTACGAGACCCGATTGAGATTCGGGTGGTCCTTTTTGGGCATTAATCAATCCGTTGACGGCTGAAAGCTGTCAAAGCCGTAGAACTCATCGAGGCCTTCGTTTTGACAGGTTATGGTTCCCGTAACTCTAAACGAGCCAGAAGTTATGGCCGTCCGAATAATCGATATCTACACGGTGCAACATCCACGGTGCAAGGTGCAACATCCGTCCGAAATGGCGAAACAGTGCCGTACGACCTTTAGAAATTCGTGCATGAATTTGAAACGGAACAATACCATGGTGCACCACTCTCCAGCGATGGTAAATCGAAGACCAGCCACCGTAATCCCCTTTTACCGTAAAAATCCACGTGTCGAAAAAACAAAGGGTAAAAAACTTACGAGACCCGATTGAGATTCGGGTTGTCCTTTTTGGGCATTAATCTATCCGTTGACGGCTGAAAGCTGTCAAAGCCATAGAACTCATCGAGGCCTTCGTTTTGACAGGTTATGGCTCCCGTAACTCTAAACGATCTAGAAGTTATGGCCGTCCGAATAATCGATATCCACAGGGTGCAACATCCACGGTGCAAGGTGCAACATCCGTCCGAAATGGCGAAACAGTGTCGTATGACCTTTAGAAATGCGTTCATGGATTTGAAACGGAACAGTACCATGGTGCACCACTCTCCAGCGATGGTAAATCGAAGACCAACCACCGTAATCCCGTTTTACCGGAAAAATCCACTTGTCGAAAAAACGAAGGGTAAAAAACTTACGAGACCCGATTGAGATTCGGGTTGTCCTTTTTGGGCATTAATCTATCCGTTGATGGCTGAAAGCTGTCAGAGCCATAGAACTCATCGAGGCCTTCGTTTTGACAGGTTATGGCTCCCGTAACTCTAAACGAGCCAGAAGTTATGGCCGTCCGAATAATCGATATCTACAGGGTGCAACATCCACGGTGAACTGTGCAACATCCGTCCGAAATGGTGAAACAGTGTCGTACGACCTTTAGAAATTTGTGCATGGATTTGAAACGGAACAGTAGCATGGTGCACCACTCTCCAGCGATGGTAAATCGAAGACCGGCCACTGTAATCCCGTTTTACCGTAAAAATCCACGTGTCGAAAAAACGAAGGGTAAAAACTTACGAGACCCGATTAAGATTCGGGTGGACCTTTTTGGGCATTAATCAATCCGTTGACTGCTGAAAGCTGTCAAAGCCGTAGAACTCATCGAGGCCTTCGTTTTGACAGGTTATGGCTCCCGTAACTCTAAACGAGCCAGAAGTTATGGCCGTCGGAATAATCGATATCTACAGGGTGCAACATCCACGGTGCAAGGTGCAACATCCGTCCGAAATGACGAAACAGTGCCGTACGACCTTTAGAAATTCGTGCATGGATTTGAAACGGAACAGTACCATGGTGCACCACTCTCCAGCGATGGTAAATCGAAGACCAGCCACCGTAATCCCCTTTTACCGTAAAAATCCACGTGTCGAAAAAACGAAGGGTAAAAAACTTACGAGACCCGATTGAGATTCGGGTTGTCCTTTTTGGGCATTAATCTATCCGTTGACGGCTGAAAGCTGTCATAGCCGTAGAACTCATCGAGGCCTTCGTTTTGACAGGTTATGGCTCCCGTAACTCTAAACGAGCCAGAAGTTATGGCCGTCCGAATAATCGATATCTACAGGGTGCAACATCCACGGTGAACTGTGCAACATCCGTCCGAAATGGCGAAACAGTGCCGTATGACCTTTAGAAATGCGTTCATGGATTTGAAACGGAACAGTACCATGGTGCACCACTCTCCGGCGATGGTAAATCGAAGACCAACCGCCGTAATCACGTTTTACCGGAAAAATCCACTTGTCGAAAAAACGAAGGGTAAAAAACTTAGGACACCCGATTGAGATTCGGGCTGTCCTTTTTGGGCATTAATCTATCCGTTGACGGCTGAAAGCTGTCAGAGCCGTAGAACTCGTCGAGGCCTTCGTTTTGACAGGTTATGGCTCCCGTAACTCTAAACGAGCCAGAAGTTATGGCCGTCCGAATAATCGATATCTACAGGGTGCAACATCCACGGTGAACTGTGCAACATCCGTCCGAAATGGTGAAACAGTGCCATACGACCTTTAGAAATTCATGCACGGATTTGAAACGGAACAGCAGCATGGTGCACCACTCTCCAGCGATGGTAAATCGAAGTCCGGCCACCGTAATCCCGTTTTACCGTAAAAATCCACGTGTCGAAAAAACGAAGGGTAAAAAACTTACGAGACTCGATTGAGATTCGGGTGGTCCTTTTTGGGCATTAATCAATCCGTTGACGGCTGAAAGCTTTCAAAGCCGTAGAACTCATCGAGGCCTTCGTTTTGACAGGTTATGGCTCCCGTAACTCTAAACGAGCCAGAAGTTATGGCCGTCCGAATAATCGATATCTACAGGGTGCAACATCCACGGTGAACTGTGCAACATCCGTCCGAAATGGTGAAACAGTGCCATACGACCTTTAGAAATTCATGCACGGATTTGAAACGGAACAGTAGCATGGTGCACCACTCTCCAGCGATGGTAAATCGAAGTCCGGCCACCGTAATCCCGTTTTACCGTAAAAATCCACGTGTCGAAAAAACGAAGGGTAAAAAACTTACAAGACTCGATTGAGATTCGGGTGGTCCTTTTTGGGCATTAATCAATCCGTTGACGGCTGAAAGCCGTCAAAGCCGTAGAACTCATCGAGGCCTTCGTTTTGACAGGTTATGGCTCCCGTAACTCTAAACGAGCCAGAAGTTATGGCCGTCCGAATAATCGATACCTACAGGGTGCAACATCCACGGTGCAAGGTGCAACATCCGTCCGAAATGGCGAAACGGTGCCGTACGACCTTTAGAAATTCGTGCATGGATTTGAAACGGAATAGTACCACGGTGCACCACTCTCCAGCGATGGTAAATCGAAGACCAGCCACCGTAATCCAGTTTTACCGTAAAAATCCACGTGTCGAAAAAACGAAAGGTAAAAAACTTACGAGACCCGATTGAGATTCGGGTTGTCCTTTTTGGGCATTAATCTATCCGTTGATGGCTGAAAGCTGTCAAAGCCGTAGAACTCATCGAGGCCTTCGTTTTGACAGGTTATGGCTTCCGTTACTCTAAACGAGCCAGAAGTTATGGCCGTCCGAATAATCGATATCTACAGGGTGCAACATCCACGGTGCAAGGTGCAACATCCGTCCGAAATGGCGAAACAGTGCCGTACGACCTTTAGAAATTCGTGCATGGATTTGAAACGGAACAGTACCATGGTGCACCACTCTCCAGCGATGGTAAATCGAAGACCAGCCACCATAATCCCGTTTTACCGTAAAAATCCACGTGTCGAAAAACGAAGGGTAAAAAACTTACGAGACCCGATTGAGATTCGGGTTGTCCTTTTTGGGCATTAATCTATCCGTTGACGGCTGAAAGCTGTCAAAGCCGTAGAACTCATCGAGGCCTTCGTTTTGACAGGTTATGGCTCCCGTAACTCTAAACGATCTAGAAGTTATGGCCGTCCGAATAATCGATATCCACAGGGTGCAACATCCACGGTGCAAGGTGCAACATCCGTCCGAAATGGCGAAACAGTGCCGTACGACCTTTAGAAATGCGTTCATCGATTTGAAATGGAACAGTACCATGGTGCACCACTCTCCAGCGATGGTAAATCGAAGACCAACCACCGTAATCCCGTTTTACCGGAAAAATCCACTTGTCGAAAAAACGAAGGGTAAAAAGCTTACGAGACCCGATTGAGATTCGGGTTGTCCTTTTTGGGCATTAATCTATCCGTTGACGGCTGAAAGCTGTCAGAGCCGTAGAACTCATCGAGGCCTTCGTTTTGACAGGTTATGGCTCCCGTAACTCTAAACGATCCAGAAGTTATGGTCGTCCGAATAATCGATATCTACAGGGTGCAACATCCACGGTGCAAGGTGCAACATCCGTCCGAAATGGCGAAACAGTGCCGTACGACCTTTAGAAATTCGTGCATCGATTTGAAACGGAACAGTACCATGGTGCACCACTCTCCAGCGATGGTAAATCGAAGACCAGCCACCGTAATCCCGTTTTACCGTAAAAATCCACGTGTCGAAAAAACGAAGGGTAAAAAACTTACGAGACCCGATTGAGATTCGGGTTGTCTTTTTTGGGCATTAATCTATCCGTTGACGGCTGAAAGCTGTCAAAGCCGTAGAACTCATCGAGGCCTTCGTTTTGACAGGATATGGCTCCCGTAACTCTAAACGAGCCAGAAGTTATGGCCGTCCGAATAATCGATATCTACAGGGTGCAACATCCACGGTGCAAGGTGCAACATACGTCCGAAATGGTGAAACAGTGCCGTACGACCTTTAGAAATTCGTGCATGGATTTGAAACGGAACTTCACCATGGTGCACCACTCTCCAGCGATGGTAAATCGAAGACCAGCCACCGTAATCCCGTTTTACCGTAAAAATCCACGTGTCAAAAAAACGAAGAGTAAAAAACTTACGAGACCCGATTGAGATTCGGGTTGTCCTTTTTGGGCATTAATCTATCCGTTGACGGCTGAAAGCTGTCAGAGCCGTAGAACTCATCGAGGCCTTCGTTTTGACAGGTTATGGCTCCCGTAACTCTAAACGATCCAGAAGTTATGGCCGTCCGAATAATCGATATCTACAGGGTGCAACATCCACGGTGCAAGGTGCAACATCCGTCCGCAATAGCGAAACAGTGCCGTACGACCTTTAGAAATTCATGCATAGATTTGAAACGGAACAGTACCATGGTGCACCACTCTCCAGCGATGGTAAATCGAAGACCAGCCACCGTAACCCCGTTTTACCGTAAAAATCCACGTGTCGAAAAAACGAAGGGAAAAAACTTACGAGACCCGATTGAGATTCGGGTTGTCCTTTTTGGGCATTAATCTATCCATTGACAGCTGAAAGCTTTCAAAGCCGTAGAACTCATCGAGGCCTTCGTTTTGACAGGTTATGGCTCCCGTAACTCTAAACGAGCCAGAAGTTATGGCCGTCCGAATAATCGATATCTACAGGGTGCAACATCCACGGTGCAAGGTGCAACATACGTCCGAAATGGTGAAACAGTGCCGTACGACCTTTAGAAATTCGTGCATGGATATGAAACGGAACTGCACCATGGTGCACCACTCTCCAGCGATGGTAAATCGAATACCAGCCACCGTAATCCCGTTTTACCGTAAAAATCCACGTGTCGAAAAAACGAAGAGTAAAAAACTTACGAGACCCGATTGAGATTCGGGTTGTCCTTTTTGGGCATTAATCTATCCGTTGACGGCTGAAAGCAGTCAAAGCCGTAGAACTCATCGAGGCCTTCGTTTTGACAGGTTATGGCTCCCGTAACTCTAAACGATCCAGAAGTTATGGCCGTCCGAATAATCGATATCTACAGGGTGCAACATCCACGGTGCAAGGTGCAACATCCGTCCGAAATGGCGAAACAGTGCCGTACGACCTTTAGAAATTCGTGCATAGATTTGAAACGGAACAGTACCATGGTGCACCACTCTCCAGCGATGGTAAATCGAAGACTAGCCACCGTAATCCCCTTTTACCGTAAAAATCCACGTGTCGAAAAAACGAAGGGTAAAAAACTTACGAGACCCGATTGAGATTCGGGTTGTCCTTTTTGGGCATTAATCTATCCGTTGACGGTTGAAAGCTATCAAAGCCGTAGAACTCATCGAGGCCTTCGTTTTGACAGGTTATGGCTCCCGTAGGTCTTAACGAGCCAGAAGTTATGGCCGTCCGAATAATCGATATCTACTGGGTGCAACATCCACGGTGCAAGGTGCAACATCCGTCCGAAATGGCGAAACAGTGCCGTACGACCTTTAGAAATTCGTGCATAGATTTGAAACGGAACAGTACCATGGTGCACCACTCTCCAGCGATGGTAAATCGAAGACCAGCCACCGTAATCCCGTTTTACCGTAAAAATACACGTGTCGAAAAAACGAAGGGTAAAAAACTTACGAGACTCGATTGAGATTCGGGTTGTCCTTTTTGGGCATTAATCTATCCGTTGACGGCTGGAAGCTGTCAAAGCCGTAGAACTCATCGAGGCCTTCGTTTTGACAGGTTATGGCTCCCGTAACTCTGAACGAGCCAGAAGTTATGGCCGTCCGAATAATCGATATCTACAGGGTGCAACATCCACGGTGCAAGGTGCAACATACGTCCGAAATGGTGAAACAGTGCCGTACGACCTTTAGAAATTCGTGCATGGATTTGAAACGGAACTGCACCATGGTGCACCGCTCTCCAGCGATGGTAAATCGAAGACCAGCCACCGTAATCCCGTTTTACCGTAAAAATCAACGTGTCGAAAAAACGAAGGGTAAAAAACTTACGAGACCCGATTGAGATTCGGGTTGTCCTTTTTGGGCATTAACTATCCGCTGACGGCTGAAAGCTGTCAAAGCCGTAGAACTCATCGAGACCTTCGTTTTGACAGGTTATGGCTCCCGTAAATCTAAACGATCCAGAAGTTATGGCCGTCCGAATAATCGATATCTACAGGGTGCAACATCCACCGTGCAAGGTGCAACATCCGTCCGAAATGGCGAAACAGTGCCGTACGACCTTTAGAAATTCGTGCATGGATTTGAAACGGAACAGTATCATGGTGCACCACTCTCCAGCGATGGTAAATCGAAGACCAACCGCTGTAATCCCGTTTTACCGTAAAAATCCACTTTTCGAAAAAACGAAGGGTAAAAAACTTACGAGACCCGATTGAGATTCGGGTTGTCCTTTTTGGGCATTAATCTATCCGTTGACGGCTGAAAGCGGTCAAAGCCGTAGAACTCATCGAGGCCTTCGTTTGGACAGGTTATGGCTCCCGTAAGTCTAAACGAGCCAGAAGTTATGGCCGTCCGAATAATCGATATCTACTGGGTGCAACATCCACGGTGCAAGGTGCAACATCCGTCCTAAATGGCGAAACAGTGCCGTACGACCTTTAGAAATTCGTGCATAGAATTGAAACGGAACAGTACCATGTTGCACCACTCTCCAGCGATGGTAAATCGAAGACCAGCCACCGTAATCCCCTTTTACCGTAAAAATCCACGTGTCGAAAAAACGAAGGGTAAAAAACTTACGAGACCCGATTGAGATTCGGGTTGTCCTTTTTGGGCATTAATCTATCCGTTGACGGCTGAAAGCTATCAAAGCCATAGAACTCATCGAGGCCTTCGTTTTGACAGGTTATGGCTCCCGTAAGTCTTAACGAGCCAGAAGTTATGGCCGTCCGAATAATCGATACCTACTGGGTGCAACATCCACGATGCAAGGTGCAACATCCGTCCGAAATGGCGAAACAGTGCCGTACGACCTTTAGAAATTCGTGCATAGATTTGAAACGGAATAGTACCATGGTGCACAAATCTCCAGCGATGGTAAATCGAAGACCAGCCACCGTAATCCCGTTTTACCGTAAAAATCCACGTGTCGAAAAAACGAAGGGTAAAAAACTTACGAGACCCGATTGAGATTCGGGTTGTCCTTTTTGGGCATTAATCTATCCGTTGACGGCTGAAAGCTGTCACATCCGTAGAACGCATCGAGGCCTTCGTTTTGACAGGTTATGGCTCCCGTAACTCTAAACGATCCAGAAGTTATGGCCGTCCGAATAATCGATATCTACAGGGTGCAACATCCACGGTGCAAGGTGCAACATCCGTCCGAAATGGCGGAACAGTGCCGTACGACCTTTAGAAATTCGTGCATGGATTTGAAACGGAATAGTACCGTGGTGCACCACTCTCCAGCGATGGTAAATCGAAGACCGGCCACCGTAATCCCGTTTTACCGTAAAAATCCACGTGTCGAAAAAACGAAGGGTAAAAAACTTACGAGACCCGATTGAGATTCGGGTGGTCCTTTTGGGCATTAATCTATCCGTTGACGGCTGAAAGCTGTCAGAGCCGTAGAACTCATCGAGGCCTTCGTTTTGACAGGTTATGGCTCCCGTAACTCTAAACGAGCCAGAAGTTATGGCCGTCCGAATAATCGATATCTACAGGGTGCAACATCCACGGTGCAAGGTGCAACATCCGTCCGAAATGGCGAAACAGTGCCGTACGACCTTTAGAAATTCGTGCATGGATTTGAAACGGAATAGTACCATGGTGCACCACTCTGCAGCGATGGTAAATCGAAGACTAGCCACCGTAATCCCGTTTTACCGTAAAAATACACGTGTCGAAAAAACGAAGGGTAAAAAACTTACGAGACTCGATTGAGATTCGGGTTGTCCTTTTTGGGCATTAATCTATCCGTTGACGGCTGGAAGCTGTCAAAGCCGTAGAACTCATCGAGGCCTTCGTTTTGACAGGTTATGGCTCCCGTAACTCTAAACGAGCCAGAAGTTATGGCCGTCCGAATAATCGATATCTACAGGGTGCAACATCCACGGTGCAAGGTGCAACATACGTCCGAAATGGTGAAACAGTGCCGTACGACCTTTAGAAATTCGTGCATGGATTTGAAACGGAACTGCACCATGGTGCACCGCTCTCCAGCGATGGTAAATCGAAGACCAGCCACCGTAATCCCGTTTTACCGTAAAAATCCACGTGTCGAAAAAACGAAGGGTAAAAAACTTACGAGACCCGATTGAGATTCGGGTTGTCCTTTTTGGGCATTAATCTATCCGCTGACGGCTGAAAGCTGTCAAAGCCGTAGAACTCATCGAGACCTTCGTTTTGACAGGTTATGGCTCCCGTAAATCTAAACGATCCAGAAGTTATGGCCGTCCGAATAATCGATATCTACAGGGTGCAACATCCACCGTGCAAGGTGCAACATCCGTCCGAAATGGCGAAACAGTGCCGTACGACCTTTAGAAATTCGTGCATGGATTTGAAACGGAACAGTATCATGGTGCACCACTCTCCAGCGATGGTAAATCGAAGACCAGCCGCCGTAATCCCGTTTTACCGTAAAAATCCACTTTTCGAAAAAACGAAGGGTAAAAAACTTACGAGACCCGATTGAGATTCGGGTTGTCCTTTTTGGGCATTAATCTATCCGTTGACGGCTGAAAGCGGTCAAAGCCATAGAACTCATCGAGGCCTTCGTTTGGACAGGTTATGGCTCCCGTAAGTCTAAACGAGCCAGAAGTTATGGCCGTCCGAATAATCGATATCTACTGGGTGCAACATCCACGGTGCAAGGTGCAACATCCGTCCGAAATGGCGAAACAGTGCCGTACGACCTTTAGAAATTCGTGCATAGATTTGAAACGGAACAGTACCATGTTGCACCACTCTCCAGCGATGGTAAATCGAAGACCAGCCACCGTAATCCCCTTTTACCGTAAAAATCCACGTGTCGAAAAAACGAAGGGTAAAAAACTTACGAGACCCGATTGAGATTCGGGTTGTCCTTTTTGGGCATTAATCTATCCGTTGACGGCTGAAAGCTATCAAAGCCATAGAACTCATCGAGGCCTTCGTTTTGACAGGTTATGGCTCCCGTAAGTCTTAACGAGCCAGAAGTTATGGCCGTCCGAATAATCGATATCTACTGGGTGCAACATCCACGGTGCAAGGTGCAACATCCGTCCGAAATGGCGAAACAGTGCCGTACGACCTTTAGAAATTCGTGCATAGATTTGAAACGGAACAGTACCATGGTGCACCACTCTCCAGCGATGGTAAATCGAAGACCAGCCACCGTAATCCCGTTTTACCGTAAAAATACACTTGTCGAAAAAACGAAGGGTAAAAAACTTACGAGACTCGATTGAGATTCGGGTTGTCCTTTTTGGTCATTAATCTATCCGTTGACGGCTGGAAGCTGTCAAAGCCGTAGAACTCATCGAGGCCTTCGTTTTGACAGGTTATGGCTCCCGTAACTCTAAACGAGCCAGAAGTTATGGCCGTCCGAATAATCGATATCTACAGGGTGCAACATCCACGGTGCAAGGTGCAACATACGTCCGAAATGGTGAAACAGTGCCGTACGACCTTTAGAAATTCGTGCATGGATTTGAAACGGAACTGCACCATGGTGCACCGCTCTCCAGCGATGGTAAATCGAAGACCAGCCACCGTAATCCCGTTTTACCGTAAAAATCCACGTGTCGAAAAAACGAAGGGTAAAAAACTTACGAGACCCGATTGAGATTCGGGTTGTCCTTTTTGGGCATTAATCTATCCGCTGACGGCTGAAAGCTGTCAAAGCCGTAGAACTCATCGAGACCTTCGTTTTGACAGGTTATGGCTCCCGTAAATCTAAACGATCCAGAAGTTATGGCCGTCCGAATAATCGATATCTACAGGGTGCAACATCCACCGTGCAAGGTGCAACATCCGTCCGAAATGGCGAAACAGTGCCGTACGACCTTTAGAAATTCGTGCATGGATTTGAAACGGAACAGTATCATGGTGCACCACTCTCCAGCGATGGTAAATCGAAGACCAGCCGCCGTAATCCCGTTTTACCGTAAAAATCCACTTTTCGAAAAAACGAAGGGTAAAAAACTTACGAGACCCGATTGAGATTCGGGTTGTCCTTTTTGGGCATTAATCTATCCGTTGACGGCTGAAAGCGGTCAAAGCCGTAGAACTCATCGAGGCCTTCGTTTGGACAGGTTATGGCTCCCGTAAGTCTAAACGAGCCAGAAGTTATGGCCGTCCGAATAATCGATATCTACTGGGTGCAACATCCACGGTGCAAGGTGCAACATCCGTCCGAAATGGCGAAACAGTGCCGTACGACCTTTAGAAATTCGTGCATAGATTTGAAACGGAACAGTACCATGTTGCACCACTCTCCAGCGATGGTAAATCGAAGACCAGCCACCGTAATCCCCTTTTACCGTAAAAATCCACGTGTCGAAAAAACGAAGGGTAAAAAACTTACGAGACCCGATTGAGATTCGGGTTGTCCTTTTTGGGCATTAATCTATCCGTTGACGGCTGAAAGCTATCAAAGCCATAGAACTCATCGAGGCCTTCGTTTTGACAGGTTATGGCTCCCGTAAGTCTTAACGAGCCAGAAGTTATGGCCGTCCGAATAATCGATATCTACTGGGTGCAACATCCACGGTGCAAGGTGCAACATCCGTCCGAAATGGCGAAACAGTGCCGTACGACCTTTAGAAATTCGTGCATAGATTTGAAACGGAACAGTACCATGGTGCACCACTCTCCAGCGATGGTAAATCGAAGACCAGCCACCGTAATCCCGTTTTACCGTAAAAATACACGTGTCGAAAAAACGAAGGGTAAAAAACTTACGAGACTCGATTGAGATTCGGGTTGTCCTTTTTGGGCATTAATCTATCCGTTGACGGCTGGAAGCTGTCAAAGCCGTAGAACTCATCGAGGCCTTCGTTTTGACAGGTTATGGCTCCCGTAACTCTAAACGAGCCAGAAGTTATGGCCGTCCGAATAATCGATATCTACAGGGTGCAACATCCACGGTGCAAGGTGCAACATACGTCCGAAATGGTGAAACAGTGCCGTACGACCTTTAGAAATTCATGCATGGATTTGAAACGGAACTGCACCATGGTGCACCGCTCTCCAGCGATGGTAAATCGAAGACCAGCCACCGTAATCCCGTTTTACCGTAAAAATCCACGTGTCGAAAAAACGAAGGGTAAAAAACTTACGAGACCCGATTGAGATTCGGGTTGTCCTTTTTGGGCATTAATCTATCCGCTGACGGCTGAAAGCTGTCAAAGCCGTAGAACTCATCGAGACCTTCGTTTTGACAGGTTATGGCTCCCGTAAATCTAAACGATCCAGAAGTTATGGCCGTCCGAATAATCGATATCTACAGGGTGCAACATCCACCGTGCAAGGTGCAACATCCGTCCGAAATGGCGAAACAGTGCCGTACGACCTTTAGAAATTCGTGCATGGATTTGAAACGGAACAGTATCATGGTGCACCACTCTCCAGCGATGGTAAATCGAAGACCAGCCGCCGTAATCCCGTTTTACCGTAAAAATCCACTTTTCGAAAAAACAAAGGGTAAAAAACTTACGAGACCCGATTGAGATTCGGGTTGTCCTTTTTGGGCATTAATCTATCCGTTGACGGCTGAAAGCGGTCAAAGCCGTAGAACTCATTGAGGCCTTCGTTTTGACAGGTTATGGCTCCCGTAAGTCTAAACGAGCCAGAAGTTATGACCATCCGAATAATCGATATCTACAGGGTGCAACATCCACGGTGCAAGGTGCAACATCCGTCCGAAATGGCGAAACTGTGCCGTACGACCTTTAGAAATTCGTGCATGGATTTGAAACGGAACAGTACCATGGTGCACCACTCTTCAGCGATGGTAAATCGAAGACCAGCCACCGTAATCCCGTTTTACCATAAAAATCCACTTGTCGAAAAAACGAAGGGTAAAAAACTTTCGAGACCCGATTGAGATTCGGGTTGTCCTTTTTGGGCATTAATCTATCTGTTGAAGGCTGAAAGCTGTCAAAGCCGTAGAACTCATCGAGGCCTTCGTTTTGACAGGTTATGGCTCCCGTTACTCTAAACGAGCCAGAAGTTATGGCCGTCCGAATAATCGATATCTACAGGGTGCAACATCCACGGTGCACTGTGCAACATCCGTCCGAAATGGTGAAACAGTGCCGTATGACCTTTAGAAATTCATGCATGGATTTGAAACGGAACAGTATCATGGTGCACCACTCTCCAGCGATGGTAAATCGAAGACCGGCCAACGTAATCCCGTTTTACCGTAAAAATCCACGTGTCGAAAAAACGAAGGGTAAAAAACTTACGAGACCCGATTGAGATTCGGGTGGTCCTTTTTGGGCATTAATCAATCCGTTGACGGCTGAAAGCTGTCAAAGCCGTAGAACTCATCGAGGCCTTCGTTTTGACAGGTTATGGCTCCCGTAACTCTAAACGAGCCAGAAGTTATGGCCGTTCGAATAATCGATATCTACAGGGTGCAACATCCACGGTGCAAGGTGCAACATCCGTCCGAAATGGCGAAACAGTGCCGTACGACCTTTAGAAATTCGTGCATGGATTTGAAACGGAACAGTACCATGGTGCACCACTCTCCAGCGATGGTAAATCGAAGACCAGCCACCGTAATCCCTTTTACCGTTAAAATCCACGTGTCGAAAAAACGAAGGGTAAAAAACTTACGAGACCCGATTGAGATTCGGGTTGTCCTTTTTGGGCATTAATCTATCTGTTGACGGCTGAAAGCTGTCAAAGCCGTAGAACTCATCGAGGCCTTCGTTTTGACAGGTTATGGCTCCCGTAAGTCTAAACGAGCCAGAAGTTATGGCCGTCCGAATAATCGATATCTACAGGGTGCAACATCCACGGTGCAAGGTGCAACATCCGTCCGAAATGGCGAAACAGTGCCGTACGACCTTTAGAAATTCGTGCATGGATTTGAAACGGAACAGTACCATGGTGCACCACACTCCAGCGATGGTAAATCGAAGACCAGCCACCGTAATCCCGTTTTACAATAAAAATCCACTTGTCGAAAAAACGAAGGGTAAAAAACTTTCGAGGCCCGATTGAGATTCGGGTTGTCCTTTTTGGGCATTAATCTATCCGTTGAAGGCTAAAAGCTGTCAAAGCCGTAGAACTCATCGAGGCCTTCGTTTTGACAGGTTATGGCTCCCGTAACTCTAAACGAGCCAGAAGTTATGGCCGTCCGAATAATCGATATGTACAGGGTGCAACATCCACGGTGCACTGTGCAACATCCGTCCGAAATGGTGAAACAGTGCCGTACGACCTTTAGAAATTCGTGCATGGATTTGAAACAGAACAGTATCATGGTGCACCACTCTCCAGCGATGGTAAATTGAAGACCGGCCACCGTAATCCCGTTTTACCGTAAAAATCCACGTGTCGAAAAAACGAAGGGTAAAAAACTTACGAGACCCGATTGAGATTCGGGTGGTCCTTTTTGGGCATTAATCTATCCGTTGACGGTTGAAAGCTGTCAAACCCGTAGAACTCATCGAGGCCTTCGTTTTGACAGGTTATGGCTTCCGTAACTCTAAACGAGCCAGAATTTATGGCCGTCCGAATAATCGATATCTACAGGGTGCAACATCCACGGTGCAAGGTGCAACATCCGTCCGAAATGGCGAAACAGTGCCGTACGACCTTTAGAAATTCGTGCATGGATTTGAAACGGAACAGTACCATGGTGCACCACTCTCCAGCGATGGTAAATCGAAGACCAGCCACCGTAATCCCGTTTTACCGTAAAAATCCACGTGTCGAAAAAACGAAGGGTAAAAAACTTACGAGAGCCGATTGAGATTCGGGTTGTCCTTTTTGGGCATTAATCTATCCGTTGACGGCTGAAAGCTGTCAAAGCCGTAGAACTCATCGAGGCCTTAGTTTTGACAGGTTATGGCTCCCGTAAGTCTAAACGAGCCAGAAGCTATGGCCGTCCGAATAATCGATATCTACAGGGTGCAACATCCACGGTGCAAGGGGCAACATCCGTCCGAAATGGCGAAACAGTGCCGTACGACCTTTAGAAATTCGTGCATGAATTTGAAACGGAACAGTACCATAGTGAACCACTCTCCAGCGATGGTAAATCGAAGACCAGCCACCGTAATCCCGTTTTACCATAAAAATCCACTTGTCGAAAAAACGAAGGGTAAAAAACTTTCGAGGCCCGATTGAGATTCGGGTTGTCCTTTTTGGGCATTAATCTATCCGTTGAAGGCTGAAAGCTGTCAAAGCCGTAGAACTCATCGAGGCCTTCGTTTTGACAGGTTATGGCTCCCGTAACTCTAAACGATCCAGAAGTTATGGCCGTCCGAATAATCGATATCTACAGGGTGCAACATCCACGATGCAAGGTGCAACATCCGTCCGAAATGGCGAAACCGTGCCGTACGACCTTTAGAAATTCGTGCATGGATTTGAAACGGAACAGTACCATGGTGCACCACTCTCCAGCGATGGTAAATCGAAGACCAGCCACCGTAATCCCGTTTTACCGTAAAAATCCACGTGTTGAAAAAACGAAGGGTAAAAAACTTACGAGACCCGATTGAGATTCGGGTTGTCCTTTTTGGGCATTAATCTATCCGTTGACAGCTGAAAGCTGTCAAAGCCGTAGAACTCATCGAGGCCTTCGTTTTGACAGGTTATGGCTCCCGTAACTCTAAACGATCCAGAAGTTATGGCCGTCCGAATAATCGATATCTACAGGGTGCAACATCCACGGTGCAAGGTGCAACATCCGTCCGAAATGGCGAAACAGTGCCGTACGACCTTTAGAAATTCGTGCATGGATTTGAAACGGAACAGTACCATGGTGCACCACTCTCCAGCGATGGTAAATCGAAGACCAGCCACCGCAATCCCGTTTTACCATAAAAATCCACTTGTCGAAAAAACGAAGGGTAAAAAACTTTCGAGGCCCGATTGAGATTCGGGTTGTCCTTTTTGGGCATTAATCTATCCGTTGAAGGCTAAAAGCTGTCAAAGCCGTAGAACTCATCGAGGCCTTCGTTTTGACAGGTTATGGCTCCCGTAACTCTAAACGAGCCAGAAGTTATGGCCGTCCGAATAATCGATATGTACAGGGTGCAACATCCACGGTGCACTGTGCAACATCCGTCCGAAATGGTGAAACAGTGCTGTACGACCTTTAGAAATTCGTGCATGGATTTGAAACAGAACAGTATCATGGTGCACCACTCTCCAGCGATGGTAAATTGAAGACCGGCCACCGTAATCCCGTTTTACCGTAAAAATCCACGTGTCGAAAAAACGAAGGGTAAAAAACTTACGAGACCCGATTGAGATTCGGGTGGTCCTTTTTGGGCATTAATCTATCCGTTGACGGCTGAAAGCTGTCAAACCCGTAGAACTCATCGAGGCCTTCGTTTTGACAGGTTATGGCTCCCGTAACTCTAAACGAGCCAGAATTTATCGCCGTCCGAATAATCGATATCTACAGGGTGCAACATCCACGGTGCAAGGTGCAACATCCGTCCGAAATGGCGAAACAGTGCCGTACGACCTTTAGAAATTCGTGCATGGATTTGAAACAGAACAGTACCATGGTGCACCACTCTCCAGCGATGGTAAATCGAAGACCAGCCACCGTAATCCCGTTTTACCGTAAAAATCCACGTGTCGAAAAAACGAAGGGTAAAAAACTTACGAGAGCCGATTGAGATTCGGGTTGTCCTTTTTGGGCATTAATCTATCCGTTGACGGCTGAAAGCTGTCAAAGCCGTAGAACTCATCGAGGCCTTCGTTTTGACAGGTTATGGCTCCCGTAAGTCTAAACGAGCCAGAAGCTATGGCCGTCCGAATAATCGATATCTACAGGGTGCAACATCCACGGTGCAAGGGGCAACATCCGTCCGAAATGGCGAAACGGTGCCGTACGACCTTTAGAAATTCGTGCATGAATTTGAAACGGAACAGTACCATAGTGAACCACTCTCCAGCGATGGTAAATCGAAGACCAACCACCGTAATCCCGTTTTACCATAAAAATCCAATTGTCGAAAAAACGAAGGGTAAAAAACTTTCGAGGCCCGATTGAGATTCGGGTTGTCCTTTTTGGGCATTAATCTATCCGTTGAAGGCTGAAAGCTGTCAAAGCCGTAGAACTCATCGAGGCCTTCGTTTTGACAGGTTATGGCTCCCGTAACTCTAAACGATCCAGAAGTTATGGCCGTCCGAATAATCGATATCTACAGGGTGCAACATCCACGGTGCAAGGTGCAACATCCGTCCGAAATGGCGAAACCGTGCCGTACGACCTTTAGAAATTCGTGCATGGATTTGAAACGGAACAGTACCATGGTGCACCACTCTCCAGCGATGGTAAATCGAAGACCAGCCACCGTAATCCCGTTTTACCGTAAAAATCCACGTGTCGAAAAAACGAAGGGTAAAAAACTTACGAGACCCGATTGAGATTCGGGTTGTCCTTTTTGGGCATTAATCTATCCGTTGACAGCTGAAAGCTGTCAAAGCCGTAGAACTCATCGAGGCCTTCGTTTTGACAGGTTATGGCTCCCGTAACTCTAAACGATCCAGAAGTTATGGCCGTCCGAATAATCGATATCTACAGGGTGCAACATCCACGGTGCAAGGTGCAACATCCGTCCGAAATGGCGAACCAGTGCCGTACGACCTTTAGAAATGTGTTCATGGATTTGAAACGGAACACTACCATGGTACACCACTCTCCAGCGATGGTAAATCGAAGACCAGCCACCGTAATCCCGTTTTACCGTAAAAATCCATGTGTCGAAAAAACGAAGGGTAAAAAACTTATGAGACCCGATTGAGATCCGGGTTGTCCTTTTTGGGCATTAATCTATCCGTTGACGGCTGAAAGCTGTCAAAGCCGAAGAACTCATCGAGGCCTTCGTTTTGACAGGTTATGGCTCCCGTAAGTCTAAACGAGCCAGAAGTTATGGCCGTCCGAATAATCGATATCTACAGGGTGCAACATCCACGGTGCATGGTGCAACATCCGTCCGAAATGGCGAAACCGTGCCGTACGACCTTTAGAAATTCGTGCATGGATTTGAAACGGAACAGTACCATGGTGCACCACTCTCCAGCGATGGTAAATCGAAGACCAGCCACCGTAATCCCGTTTTACCGTAAATATCCACGTGTCGAAAAAACGAAGGGTAAAAAACTTACGAGACCCGATTGAGATTTGGGTTGTCCTTTTTGGGCATTAATCTATCCGTTGACGGCTGAAAGCTGTCAAAGCCGTAGAACTCATCGAGGCCTTCGTTTTGACAGGTTATGGCTCCCGTAACTCTAAACGATCCAGAAGTTATGGCCGTCCGAATAATCGATATCTACAGGGTTAAACATTTACGGTGCAAGGTGCAACATCCGTCCCAAATGGCGAAACAGTGCCGTACGACCTTTAGAAATTCATGCATGGATTTGAAACGGAACAGTACTGTGGTGCAACACTCTCCAGCGATAGTAAATCGAAGACCAGCCACCGTAATCCCGTTTTACCATAAAAATCCTCTTGTCGAAAAAACGAAGGGTAAAAAACTTTCGAGACCCGATTGAGATTCGGGTTGTTCTTTTTGGGCATTAATCTATCCGTTACCTGCTGAAAGCTGTCAAAGCCGTAGAACTCATTGAGGCCTTCGTTTTGACAGGTTATGGCTCCCGTAACTCTAAACGAGCCAGAAGTTATGGCCGTCCGAATAATCGATATCTACAGGGTGCAACATCCACGGTGCACTGTGCAACATCCGTCCGAAATGGTGAAACAGTGCCGTATGACCTTTAGAAATTCGTGCATGGATTTGAAACGGAACAGTATCATGGGGCACTACTCTCCAGCGATGGTAAATCGAAGACCGGCCACCGTAATCCTGTTTTACCGTAAAAATCCACGTGTCGAAAAAACGAAGGGTAAAAAACTTACGAGACCCGATTGAGATTCGGGTTGTCCTTTTTGGGCATTAATCTATCCGCTGACGGCTGAAAGTTGTCGAAGCCGTAGAACTCATCGAGGCCTTCGTTTTGACAGGTTATGGCTCCCGTAACTCTAAACGATCCAGAAGTTATGGCCGTCCGAATAATCGATATCTACAGGGTGCAATATCCACAGTGCAAGGTGCAACATCCGTCCGAAATGGCGAAACAGTGCCGTACGACCTTTAGAAAGAAACAGTGCCGTACGAATTTCAATCAGAAACAGTGCACCACTTTCCAGCGATGGGAAGTCGAAGACGGGCCACGGTAATCCCGTTTTGCCGTAAAAATCCACGTGTCGGAAAAACGAAGGGAAAAAACTTACGAGACCCGATTGAGATTCGGGTTGTCCTTTTTGGGCATTAATCTATCCGTTGACGGCTCAAAGCTATCAAAGTCGTAGAACTCATCGAGGCCTTCATTTTGACAGGTTATGGCTCCCGTAACTCTAAACTAGCCAGAAGTTATGGCCGTCCGAATAATCGATATCTACAGGGTGCAACATCCACGGTGCAAGGTGCAACATCCGTCTGAAATGGCGAAACAGTGACGTACGACCTTTAGAAATGCGTGCATGGATTTGTAACGAAACAGTACCATGGTGCACCACTCTCCAGCGATGGAAAGTCGAAGACGGGCCACGGTAATCCCGTTTTACCGTTAAAATCCACGTGTCGAAAAAACGAAGGGTAAAAAACTTAAGAGACCCGATTGAGATTCGGGTTGTCCTTTTTGGGCATTAATCTATCCGTTGACGGCTGAAAGCTGTCAAAGCCGTAGAACTCATCGAGGCCTTCGTTTTGACAGGTTATGGCTTTTGTAACTCTAAACGAGCCAGAAGTTATGCCCGTCCGAATATTCGATATGTACAGGGTGCAACATCCACGGTGCAAGGTGCAACATCCGTCCGAAATGGCGATACGGTCCCGTACGACCTTTAGAAATGCGTGCATGGATTTGAAACGGAATAGTACCATGGTGCACCACTCTTCAGCGATGGTAAATCGTAGACCAGCCACCGTAATCCCGTTTTACCGTAAAAATCCACGTGTCGAAAAAACGAAGGGTAAAAAACTTACGAGACTCGATTGAGATTCGGGTTGTCCTTTTTGGGCATTAATCTATCCGTTGACGGCTGAAAGCTGTCAAAGCTGTAGAACTCATCGAGGCCTTCGTTTTGACAGGTTATGGCTCCCGTACTCTAAACGAGCCAGAAGTTATGGCCGTCCGAATAATCGATATCTACAGGGTGCAACATCCACGGTGCAAGGTGCAACATCCGTCCGAAATGGCGAAACAGTGCCTTACGACTTTTAGAATTGCGTGCATGGATTTGAATAGGAACAGTACCATGGTGCACTACTCTCCAGCGATGGGAAGTCGAAGACGGGCCACGGTAATCTCGTTTTACCGTAAAAATCCACGTGTCGAAAAACGAAGGGTAAAAAACTTACGAGACCCGATTGAGATTCTGTTTGTCCTTTTTGGGCATTAATCTATCCGTTGACGTCTGAAAGCTGTCAAAGTGGTAGAACTCATCGAGGCCTTCGTTTTGACAGGTTATGGCTCCCGTAACTCTAAACGAGCTAGAAGTTATGGCCGTCCGAATAATCGATATCAACAGGGTGCAACATCCACGGTGCATGGTGCAACATCCGTCCGAAATGGCGAAACAGTGCCGTACGACCTTTAGAAATGCGTGCATAGATTTGAAACGGAACAGTACCATGGTGCACCACTCTCCAGCGATGGTAAATCGAAGACCAGCCACCGTAATCCCGTTTTACCGTAAAAATCCACGTGTCGAAAAAACGAAGGGTAAAAAACTTACGAGACCCGATTGAGATTCGGGTTGTTCTTTTTGGGCATTAATCTATCCGTTGACGGCTGAAAGCTGTCAAAGCCGTAGAACTCATCGAGATCTTCGTTTTGACAGGTTATGGCTCCCGTAACTCTAAACGAGCCAGAAGTTATGGCCGTCCGAATAATCGATATCTACAGGGTGAAACATCCACGGTGCAAGGTGCAACATCCGTCCGAAAAGGCGAAACAGTACCGTACGAATTTTAGAAATGCATGCATGGATTTGAAACGGAACAGTACCATGGTGCACCACTCTCCAGCGATGGGAAGTCGAAGACGGGCCACGGTAATCCCGTTTTACCGTAAAAATCCACGTGTCGAAAAAACGAAGGGTAAAAAACTTACGAGACCCAATTGAGATTCGGGTTGTCCTTTTTGGGCATTAATCTATCCGTTGATGGCTCAAAGCTATCAAAGCCGTAGAACTCTTTGAGGCCTTCATTTTGACAGGTTATGGCTCCCGTAACTCTAAACGAGCTAGAAGTTATGGCCGTCCGAATAATCGATATCTACAGGGTGCAACATCCACGGTGCAAGGTGCAACATCCGTCCGAAATGGCGAAACAGTGCCGTACGACCTTTAGAAATGCGTGCATGGATTTGAAACGGAACAGTACCATGGTGCACCACTCTCCAGCGATGGGAAGTCGAAGACGGGCCACGGTAATCCCGTTTTACCGTAAAAATCCACGTGTCGAAAAAACGAAGGGTAAAAAACTTACGAGACCCGATTGAGATTCGGGTTGTCCTTTTTGGGCATTAATCTATCCGTTGACAGCTGAAAGCTGTCAAAGCCGTAGAACTCATCGAGGCCTTCGTTTTGACAGGTTATGGCTTTTGTAACTCTAAACGAGCCAGAAGTTATGGCCGTCCGAATATTCGATATTTAAATGGTGCAACATCCACGGTGCAAGGTGCAACATCCGTCCGAAATGGCGAAACGGTGCCGTACGACCTTTAGAAATGCGTGCATGGATTTGAAACGGAATAGTACCATGGTGCACCACTCTCCAGCGATGGTAAATCGAAGACCAGCCACCGTAATCCCGTTTTACCGTAAAAATCCACGTGTCGAAAAAACGAAGGGTAGAAACTTACGAGACTCGATTGAGATTCGGGTTGTCCTTTTTGGGCATTAATCTATCCGTTGACGGCTGAAAGCTGTCAAAGCCGTAGAACTCATCGAGGCCTTCGTTTTGAAAGGTTATGGCTCCCGTAACTCTAAACGAGCCAGAAGTTATGGCCGTCCGAATAATCGATATCTACAGGGTGCAACATCCACGGTGCAAGGTACAACATCCGTCCGAAATGGCGAAACAGTGCCTTACGACTTTTAGAAATGCGTGCATGGATTTGAATAGGAACAGTACCATGGTGCAACACACTCCAGCGATGGGAAGTCGAAGATGGGCCCCGGTAATCCCGTTTTACCGTAAAAATCCACGTGTCGAAAAAACGAAGGGTAAAAAACTTACGAGACCCGATTGAGATTCGGGTTGTCCTTTTTGGGCGTTAATCTATCCGTTGACGGCTCAAAGCGGTCAAAGCCGTAGAACTCATCGAGCCCTTCGTTTTGACAGGTTATGGCTCTCGTAACTCTAAACGAGCCAGAAGTTATGGCCGTCCGAATAATCGATATCTACAGGGTGCAACATCCACGGTGGAAGGCGCAACATCCGTCCGAAATGGCGAAACAGTGCCGTATGACTTTTAGAAATGCGTGCATGGATTTGAAACGGAACAGTACCGTGGAGCACCACTCTCCAGCGATGGGAAGTCGAAGACGGACTACGGTAATCCTGTTTTACCGTAAAAATCCACGTGTCGAAAAACCGAAGGGTAAAAAACTTACGAGACCCGATTGAGATTCGGGTTGTCCTTTTTGGGCATTAATCTATCCGTTGACGGCTGAAAGCTGTCAAAGCAGTAGAACTCATCGAGGCCTTCGTTTTGACAGGTTATGGCTCTAGTAACTCTAAACGAGCCAGAAGTTATGGCAGTCCGAATAATCGATATCTACCGGGTGCAACATCCACGGTGCAAGGTGCAACATCCGTCTGAAATGGCGAAACAGTGCCGTACGACGTTTAGAAATGCGTGCATGGATTTGAAATGGAACAGTACATTGGTGCACCACTCTTCAGCGATGGGTCGAAGACGGGCCACGGTAATCCCGTTTTACCGTAAAAATCCACGTGTCGAAAAAACGAAGGGTAAAAAACTTACGAGACCCGATTGAGATTCGGGTTGTCCTTTTTGGGCATTAATCTATCCGTTGACGGCTGAAAGCTTTCAAAACCGTAGAACTCATCGAGGCCTTCGTTTTGACAGGTTATGGCTCCCGTAACTCTAAATGAGCCAGAAGTTATGGCCGTCCGAATAATCGATATCTACAGGGTGCAACATCCACGGTGCAAGGTGCAACATCCATCCGAAATGGCGAAACAGTGCCGTACGACTTTTAGAAATGCGTGCATGGATTTGAAACGGAACAGTCCCAAGGTGCACCACTCTTCAGTGATGGGAAGTCGAAGACCAGCCACCGTAATCCCGTTTTACCGCAAAAATCCACGTGTCGAAAAAACGAAGGGTAAAAAACTTACGAGACCCGATTGAGATTCGGGTTGTCCTTTTTGGGCATTAATCTCTCCGTTGACGGCTGAAAGCTGTCAAAGTGGTAGAACTCATCGAGGCCTTCGTTTTGACAGGTTATGGCTCCCGTAACTCTAAACGAGCTAGAAGTTATGGCCGTCCGAATAATCGATATCAACAGGGTGCAACATCCACGGTGCATGGTGCAACATCCGTCCGAAATGGCGAAACAGTGCCGTACGAACTTTAGAAATGCGTGCATGGATTTGAAACGGACCAGTACCATGGTGCACCACTCTCCAGCGATGGTAAATCGAAGACCAGCCACCGTTATCCCGTTTTACCGTAAAAATCCACGTGTCGAAAAAACGAAGGGTAAAAAACTTACGAGACTCGATTGAGATTCGGGTTGTCCTTTTTGGGCATTAATCTATCCGTTGACGGCTGAAAGCTGTCAAAGCCGTAGAACTCATCGAGATCTTCGTTTTGACAGGTTATGGCTCCCGTAACTCTAAACGAGCCAGAAGTTATGGCCGTCCGAATAATCGATATCTACAGGGTGAAACATCCACGGTGCAAGGTGCAACATCCGTCCGAAATGGCGAAACAGTACCGTACGAATTTTAGAAATGCATGCATGGATTTGAAACGGAACAGTACCATGGTGCACCACTCTCCAGCGATGGGAAGTCGAAGACGGGCCACGGTAATCCCGTTTTACCGTAAAAATCCACGTGTCGAAAAAACGAAGGGTAAAAAACTTACGAGACCCAATTGAGATTCGGGTTGTCCTTTTTGGGCATTAATCTATCCGTTGATGGCTCAAAGCTATCAAAGCCGTAGAACTCTTTGAGGCCTTCATTTTGACAGGTTATGGCTCCCGTAACTCTAAACGAGCTAGAAGTTATGGCCGTCCGAATAATCGATATCTACAGGGTGCAACATCCACGGTGCAAGGTGCAACATCCGTCCGAAATGGCGAAACAGTGTCGTACGACCTTTAGAAATGCGTGCATGGATTTGAAACGGAACAGTACCACGGTGCACCACTCTCCAGCGATGGGAAGTCGAAGACGGGCCACGGTAATCCCGTTTTACCGTAAAAATCCACGTGTCGAAAAAACGAAGGGTAAAAAACTTACGAGACCCGATTGAGATTCGGGTTGTCCTTTTTGGGCATTAATCTATCCGTTGACAGCTGAAAGCTGTCAAAGCCGTAGAACTCATCGAGGCCTTCGTTTTGACAGGTTATGGCTTTTGTAACTCTAAACGAGCCAGAAGTTATGGCCGTCCGAATATTCGATATTTAAATGGTGCAACATCCACGGTGCAAGGTGCAACATCCGTCCGAAATGGCGAAACGGTGCCGTACGACCTTTAGAAATGCGTGCATGGATTTGAAACGGAATAGTACCATGGTGCACCACTCTCCAGCGATGGTAAATCGAAGACCAGCCACGGTAATCCCGTTTTACCGTAAAAATCCACGTGTCGAAAAAACGAAGGGTAAAAAACTTACGAGACCCGATTGAGATTCGGGTTGTCCTTTTTGGGCATTAATCTATCCGTTGATGGCTGAAAGCTTTCAAAACCGTAGAACTCATCGAGGCCTTCGTTTTGAAAGGTTATGGCTCCCGTAACTCTAAATGAGCCAGAAGTTATGGCCGTCCGAATAATCGATATCTACAGGGTGCAACATCCACGGTGCAAGGTGCAACATCCGTCCGAAATGGCGAAACAGTGCCTTACGACTTTTAGAAATGCGTGCATGGATTTGAATAGGAACAGTACCATGGTGCAACACACTCCAGCGATGGGAAGTCGAAGATGGGCCCCGGTAATCCCGTTTTACCGTAAAAATCCACGTGTCGAAAAAACGAAGGGTAAAAAACTTACGAGACCCGATTGAGATTCGGGTTGTCCTTTTTGGGCATTAATCTATCCGTTGACGGCTCAAAGCGGTCAAAGCCGTAGAACTCATCGAGCCCTTCGTTTTGACAGGTTATGGCTCTCGTAACTCTAAACGAGCCAGAAGTTATGGCCGTCCGAATAATCGATATCTACAGGGTGCAACATCCACGGTGGAAGGCGCAACATCCGTCCGAAATGGCGAAACAGTGCCGTATGACTTTTAGAAATGCGTGCATGGATTTGAAACGGAACAGTACCGTGGTGCACCACTCTCCAGCGATGGGAAGTCGAAGACGGACTACGGTAATCCTGTTTTATCGTAAAAATCCACGTGTCGAAAAACCGAAGGGTAAAAAACTTACGAGACCCGATTGAGATTCGGGTTGTCCTTTTTGGGCATTAATCTATCCGTTGACGGCTGAAAGCTGTCAAAGCCGTAGAACTCATCGAGGCCTTCGTTTTGACAGGTTATGGCTCTAGTAACTCTAAACGAGCCAGAAGTTATGGCAGTCCGAATAATCGATATCTACCGGGTGCAACATCCACGGTGCAAGGTGCAACATCCGTCTGAAATGGCGAAACAGTGCCGTACGACGTTTAGAAATGCGTGCATGGATTTGAAATGGAACAGTACCTTGGTGCACCACTCTTCAGCGATGGGTCGAAGACGGGCCACGGTAATCCCGTTTTACCGTAAAAATCCACGTGTCGAAAAAACGAAGGGTAAAAAACTTACGAGACCCGATTGAGATTCGGGTTGTCCTTTTTGGGCATTAATCTATCCGTTGATGGCTGAAAGCTTTCAAAACCGTAGAACTCATCGAGGCCTTCGTTTTGAAAGGTTATGGCTCCCGTAACTCTAAATGAGCCAGAAGTTATGGCCGTCCGAATAATCGATATCTACAGGGTGCAACATCCACGGTGCAAGGTGCAACATCCATCCGAAATGGCGAAACAGTGCCGTACGACTTTTAGAAATGCGTGCATGGATTTGAAACGGAACAGTCCCAAGGTGCACCACTCTTCAGTGATGGGAAGTCGAAGACCAGCCACCGTAATCCCGTTTTACCGCAAAAATCCACGTGTCGAAAAAACGAAGGGTAAAAAACTTACGAGACCCGATTGAGATTCGGGTTGTCCTTTTTGGGCATTAATCTCTCCGTTGACGGCTGAAAGCTGTAAAAGCCGTAGAACTCATCGAGGCCTTCGTTTTGACAGGTTATGGCTCCCGTAACTCTAAACGAGCCAGAAATTATGGCCGTCCGAATAATCGATATCTACAGGGTGCAACATCCACGGTGCAAGGTGCAACATCCGTCCGAAATGGCGAAATAGTGTCGTACGAATTTTAGAAATATGTGCATGGATTTGAAACGGAACAGTACTGTTTGCGCAAAAAATAGGCAAACACCTCCAAGTCGTGTGATTTAGTTGATCTTATGTGATTCTTAATGATTCAGATGAGTTATGTAAATATGAAAAAAGCAGGGGCTGAAATGTAAATGACACACAGATTTATAGTGGTTCGGCCAGAACGTGCCTACGTCCACTTTATATGTTATTATCTTCTTTGTTTCAGATTACAAGTACAATGCTTTGTGTACAAGTATATGAAAGTAGTTTGAAAGTTCCTTCCGTGCTTGAGCTCTCAAACTTGTCTGCCATTGTTGTACCCCTGCCCCTCTATTTATAGAATGAGGTAGAGGGCAGGGGTCTTGGATGTATATAGCTGCTGGTGGGCCCGGGCTGAACCAATCTGGACTGGCAACTGTTGTTTGCGCCAAAATTGGTCACAAACACCAAATATCACGAAAGCACCCGTTTACGTATTCAACTTGATAATAATCAACACAGAACTCAGCAACAATCAATATAGAATTCAGCTCTAAGTAACAAATCACAGTAATTCACAAACAACAATCACAAACGCAGGATTTATAGTGGTTCGGTGTTCGCGCCTACGTCCACTTTGAAGGTTTTCTCTTTATTGCTTTGCTTGATTAAATCGATTACAACGGATTACAGTTGATAATAGCTTTGAAATCTGAGCACAACAGTGATTCTGATGAATAGATTTGAATCCGGCAGAGTCTTGGCGTTCAATGGCAGAAGTTCTCGGAAGATCCCCTTTTCTGAAGGCTTCAGGGTGCTATTTATAGGCGTTGGAGGCCCAGATCTTGCTGAAACTTCGGGAGACCTCTTCTGGCACGTGAGTGGGCCCGCGCGACCGACCCCACCAAGTTTCGTTTCGATCTGACATCGATTCAAAGTCATTTCGAACCCATCAAGAAATGGTCCAATCGAGCTGAAACTTGGCAGGAACAATCTTTATCTTGTATGGAAGCTACTGTGAAAATTTGGTTGTATTTGGATCAGTGGTTTAGGAGATATAATCGGTTCGAAATGAGGATTCTCGGTTGGGTGTGGTCTTCGAATCGATCAATTCGAATCGAGCACTTCGAATCGATCTCAGGGCGTGCAAGTGGGTTGACGTGGCGCGCCTTCTACGAGTCGATCCATATTTTTCTCCGAATGGACCGCTTCGACTCCGTGAACTATGGCGACTTCGTATCGATGGAATGACACGTCATTCAAACCAGCTGACTCGCTGGATTCGAACAAAGGAGTATCCCTGGCTTCGAACGCGACCGATTCGAATCAGGGAGTCCCTATGGGTTCGAACTCGATCGATTCGAACAGGGTCGGTTCAAAGTGACATGGACTCAGAGCTAGAGGGTTTTCTATGGAATCGGACATACTGGTGAGGATGGATTCGAAGTAAGGGCTTGCATGGATTCGAAGCAAGGATACGAAGGGGCTTTAGTTGGATGGATGCGAAGCTGGGTGACGTCATGGATTCGAAGGACCGGCGGGTACGAAGGAAGGCTTTGGGATGGTTTTGAACCAGATGGGTTCGAACTAGACGGGTTCGAAGCAAAGACAGTGGATGGGTTCGAAGGTGATGGTTTCGAATCAGACAATGACTACCTCTCTCAAATTGAATCCATCATATCTTGAGCATACGAACTCGGATTGACTTGAAATTTAAAATGACGACTCCTTCGACCTTTCTTGTCATGTCCTATCAATATTGGCCCATTCCGGACTCGGACAAAATTCATCGATATCCATAGCAAAGTGAAGTATAACCAATCTCTGAGACGAACTGTCTTTTGTTTTCGATCAATCTTTTGGTATCACGGCTTTGCCAAAAAGCGGGATAACATTTTGCCCCCCAAAACATGCCTTGCGGTAGGAAGGTGTGTTTTGTAATGCTTCGAGTTGGACGTTCGTATCCGATCATCAACCTGCAAAGAACTTGAGAGTTTCATATGGCCTCAAATGACGATCGTTCGGGATCGAGCTATTTGGGATAAAGCGCGGCCGTTCGTGGTCAAGCGCTCAACTTCAAATGACGATCGTTCGTGATCGAGTCATTCGAGGTGAAGTGCGACCGTGCGCGGTCGAGCGTATAAATCCATGCGTCGATCGTTCGGGATCGTATGCTGTTTGAGGTGAATCGGGACCATTCGCGGTCCGTGCCGTTCGTGGCATAGGATGGAATAGGACCGTTCGCGGTCGATGCCGTTCGCGGCAAATGATGATCGTTCGCGACCAAGTGCCGTTCAAGGCGAATGGTGACCGTTCGAGGTCGGATTTTGTAATTAGTGAACCATGACCGTTCGCGGTCGTTGCCATTCAAGGCAGAAAGTGATCGTTCGCGATCATGTGCCGTTCGAGGCGAATTTGTGACCGTTCGCGGTCGGGTGTTGGACCTCAAGTGACGACCGTTCGCGATCAAGCCAATTGAGGTGAGGTGAGTTGTGACTGTTCGAAGTCGAGTGCCGTTCGAGGCAAATTGTGTGCCCGGGAGGCTTGGTATTATCGATGCCAGGGTCACGTTCGGGTGAGTTCCTGGATCGTTTGTCAGGGCAGTTCATCGCCGTCTTAGAGCATGCCTAAGGACCGTTCGCGACCCCGTACATGAGCAAGTAGCTTAGCCATTTCAGAATTATCAGAATCAAATGTCTATTAAACGAATGAGTTTCAAAAACAATGTCCAAACAAACAGAGTCTAAATGTTCAAATTAAAATGATATGAAAGCAAAGCATGGATGTCGAAGCGTAAGTTCCTACTACGAAATGGTCAATGATCATTCAGAGCATGCCTGGAGATCGTTCACGATCTCGCACATGTGTAAATGATTTAACTGTGTTAGTGGAAGCTTACAACTTGTTCATCGTTATTTCACTCAATTGATAACCAAACCGTGCCTTGATTCAGGGTCGCCTCTAGCTGATGTGGACGGTGGCCGTTCTGGTTCCGCCACAGGAGCTTGCCTCCTTACATATTGAAGGAGCATACCGTTCCTGATATGCCCTTCCACCTCGTCCTTCAGGTGCCTATAATCGTTTGTGTTATGACCATTTAATTCATGGAATACACAAAACTTATCTGATTTCCTTTCGTCAGAGGTAGGATCCCTTCGCATCGGTCTACGATACGGAATCTGTTCTTTGGTATCTTGATAAATTCGTTCCAGGCTCTCGTTCAGCTTAGTGTAGGTGGTGAATCGCGGCTCCCTCCATTGCCGCTTTGATCTGTCTCCATTATTCTCAATCCTTCTTTTACCTTTATCCTTGTCCGAGTCCCTTCTAGCGGGCTTTTCGTCTTTGAGTGCATAAACTTCTATCCCATCTCCTTCTTCTCTTTCCGCATTTGCATCCTCCAATTGTAAAAACTTTTCTGCCTCATGATAGAATTCTCCCAGATCTACGGGTGGATCCTTAGTTAATGAATTTTTGAACTCCGTTCCGTCTGCTATTCCGGACACAGCCGCCATCATAACCATGGATGGATCCGGTCTATCCACCGAAGCTGCCGCCGCATTGAACCGTGTCAGGAAACTTCTCAATGTTTCTCCAGCCTTCTGTTTTAAAGTCGCCAACGTCATCACATTCTTGGGTCTTGTAATATGAACCCTGAATTGCCTCATAAATCTCTCAGTTAAATCATTCCATGTTCCAATGGATCCACTATCTAATTGCCTGAACCATAACGCCGCAATATCCGTTAAATACAATGGGAAGCACCAGGCCATAACCTCCTCTGATGCCCCCAGCACCTCCATATGTCTCATATATTTCGTCAGATGGACCGTGGGCTCCGTTCTCCCGTCATACATATCTAACGATGGTAATTTGAAATCCGGTGGGTTTCTAGCTCGTCTGATTGCCGGAGTGAAAGGACTCCTATTAACATCCTCTAGATCTTTGTTCACCAAACCGCCTCTCATTGCTCGCCTAACCATCTCTGCCAACTTGTCGGTGTCTCCAAGATGTAACCTTCGTTCGTTACCTTCATCCTGCCCCCCGAGTTCGTGAGGGAACTCTGGAATCTTCCCCCTTGACTGAGCGCTCACTCCTCTACTACTCCTAGGTTGCGCAGATCCTTCTCTCTCTCTTTCCAAGATTGGGTCAACATTTTCCATATGCGTGCCCCCTAGCTCGGGTGCTATGCCGGATGGTCCTGCTCCGTTCTGGACTCCATTGGCTTCTCTATTCTGTGCTCCAAGCTGTCCTATCTGTTGAAATAAACTCTGGATCAACTCCTCTTGCTTCTTCATCATCGTCTACATCTCGTCCCTAGTGATGTAGATCGACGGTTGATTCGCTCCTGAGGAAGCCTCCTGACTCCCTTGTTGTTCACTTCTCTCCGGTCTTGGCCTTCTACTCGATTGTCTCGTCATAATTTCTCAAATCCAAACTTTCAAACTTTCTCTGAATCAATTATCAACTGGTAGAACTCCTGAATTCAGTTCTCAGTGAAAGCACCAAAATGGTTGCGCCAAAATTGGTCACAAACACCCAATATCACGAAAGCACCCGTTTACGTATTCAACTTGATAATAATCAACACAGAACTCAGCAACAATCAATATAGAATTCAGCTCTAAGTAACAAATCACAGTAATTCACAAACGACAATCACAAACGCAGGATTTATAGTGGTTCGGCGTTCGCGCCTACGTCCACTTTGAAGGTTTTCTCTTTATTGCTTTGCTTGATTAAATCGATTACAACGGATTACAGTTGATAATAGCTTTGAAATCTGAACACAACAGTGATTCTGATGAATAGATTTGAATCCGCCAGAGTCTTGGCGTTCAATGGCAGAAGTTCTCGGAAGATCCCCTTTTCTGAAGGCTTCAGGGTGCTATTTATAGGCGTTGGAGGCCCAGATCTTGCTGAAACTTCGGGAGACCTCTTCTGGCACGTGAGTGGGCCCGCGCGACCGACCCCACCAAGTTTCGTTTTGATCTGACAGCGATTCGAAGTCATTTCGAACCCATCAAGAAATGGTCCAATCGAGCTGAAACTTGGCAGGAACAATCTTTATCTTGTATGGAAGCTACTGTGAAAATTTGGTTGTATTTGGATCAGTGGTTTAGGAGATATAATCGGTTCGAAATGAGGATTCTCGGTTGGCTGTGGTCTTCGAATCGATCAATTCGAATCGAGCACTTCGAATCGATCTCAGGGTATGCAAGTGGGTTGACGTGGCGCGCCTTCTTCGAGTCGATCCATATTTTTCTTCGAATGGACCGCTTCGACTCCGTGAACTATGGCGACTTCGTATCGATGGAATGACACGTCATTCAAACCAGCTGACTCGGTGGATTCGAGCAAAGGAGTATCCCTGGCTTCGAACGCGAACGATTCGAATCAGGGAGTCCCTATGGGTTCGAACTCGATCGATTCGAACGGGGTCGGTTCGAAGTGACATGGACTCAGAGCTAGAGGGTTTTCTATGGACTCGGACATACTGGTGAGGATGGATTCGAAGTAAGGGCTTGCATGGATTCGAAGCAAGGATACGAAGGGGCTTTAGTTGGATGGATGCGAAGCTGGGTGACGTCATGGATTCGAAGGACCGGCGGGTACGAAGGAAGGCTTTGGGATGGTTTCGAACAAGATGGGTTCGAACTAGACGGGTTCGAAGCAAAGACAGTGGATGGGTTCGAAGGTGATGGTTTCGAATCAGACAATGACTACCTCTCTCAAATTGAATCCATCATATCTTGAGCATACGAACTCGGATTGACTTGAAATTTGAAATGACGACTCCTTCGAACTTTCTTGTCATGTCCTATCAATATTGGCCCGTTCCGGACTCGGACAAAATTCATCGATATCCATAGCAAAGTGAAGTATAACCAATCTCTGAGACGAACTGTCTTTTGTTTTCGATCAATCTTTTGGTATCACGGCTTTGCCAAAAAGCGGGATAACAACTGTCTGGTTCGGCGAGGTCTCATTCGGCATGGAGCTTGGACCGGTGGTAGGTGTGGACCGGTTGTGAGTGTGGACCGGTGGTTCGGTGCTTGTTTGGACCGGTTGTGGGGTTGGTCCGGTAGGTCTTTTGGTCCGGCATAGGGGTGGACCGGTAGTGACTGGTCCGGTACTGATGGAAATAGGTTTGGTTCGGTAGTTGCTTGGACTTTGGTTCGGTTATGGTTGGACCGGATGGGGGCTGACCGAATGGCCTTTGGTTCGGCATGAATTGGAGATGCCGAATGGATCCTCTGCCGAATGGACTTGTATATTGAGAATGCCATATGGACTTCTATGCTTATATTGAGCCTTGTGTTTGTCGAACGAGGTGGAGGTTGCGAGCCCGGGTGAAACTGTGACTTCTCGGTCTCGAGATCTTCTGGGTGAGAATCCGCCCAACATTTGCCCCCCAAAGTGGGGCACGTGCTTGCATGTGTCGCGCTTTGTTTCCCTGTGGTAGGAAGGCTTGTTTTGTAATGCCATGGGCTGGATGTTCGTATTTTGTTGATGTCCTGCAAAGGAAATTACAGTTTTGGTGTGACTTCAGATAACGAACGCTCGGGATCGAAATTTTTTGAGATAGAGCGAATCGTGCCGTTCGGGGCGAGAGGATGTGTCCCGAGGGGGTTTAGCATTATCGATGTCAGGTTCACGTTAGAGCGTGTCCCCGGATCGTTTGCCAAGGTGGTTCATCGCCAGCTCAGAGTATGCCTAGGGATCGTTCGCGACCCCGTACATGTGTAAGTAGCTTAGCCATTTCATAATTATCAGAATCAAATATCCATTTAACCGATGAGCTTAAAAAAGGATGTCAAAGTGCAAATTCTCACGACGATAGGGCTAATAGCCATTCAGAGCGTGCCTATGGACCGTTCGTGGTCGCGTACACGTGTAAATGATTAACCCACGTTGGTGAGAGATTTACGACTCATTCATTGTTATCATATTCTCTACTTTATTAGTAGGTCCTAGAGTTCGGTACTTATCTGAGTGAGGTGCTTTGCGTGCCCCCTGTTTTTGGTTCTTGTTGGTAGAAGAAGTTTCGTTCGGCTTTTGGTTGGTCTGGTATGTTCTCATTCGGCTTCTGGTTGGTCCGGTATATGAGTGTTGGTCCGGTATTCTGGTCCGGTGAGCCGAACCAGTTGGTTCGGCAATCCTGAGCTCGCCTATATATAGAGGCTTCACCTACCTTAGTTTCTTCTTATCGAACCAGAGGCAGCCTAGCCAATTCTTAGCCGATCCAACCTTCTGCCAAGCCTATACCGAATCACTTCGTGCCGAACCAGGTATATGTTCTTCTGCCGAATGATTTTTATTACCGAATGGAATTATGCCGAATGCACGCGAGGTGTCTTAGTTTGCCGAATGAGCTTAAGGCCTTAGTGCCGAATGAACTTGGACATGTACCACCGAATGAACTTAGGACTCGTACTGCCGAATGAACCTCGCATTCGGACTCTGAGTGGAACTCTGGACTTACGTTTGCTTGCTTGCTTATACTTCCGTTCTAGCGTCATGTTTTTTACTTTTGTGTATGCAGATAAATGTCTCGCAAGGCGGAAACATGATCAGACAGACGGAAATCCAAGGATGGAGGAGAGTCTTCTTCCGTGCCCCCAGCTCAACCAGGATCCGGGCAACATCGACCTGTTCCGAGGTCGTTAGTGGACGGGTACGGTCCCCAGGAACTTCTGGTCTCCCCTCCCGATTGCTTTCCTAGCTCCCTAAAGGAGGAGCAACTCGATGTTATATCCCGCTCCTTCGGGATAGACAGGGCTCGCATGTTGTTGCCGGGAGATGGAGTGATGTCGTATAATCCCCCCGAAGGCTACTTTGCTTACAGCAGATATCATTGCATGTGTGGTGCTATCCCTCCTATCAATACCTGGATAGTCAGCTTTACCACATATTTGAAGGTGGCTCCATTCCAGCTCCAGCCGAACTCTTATGCCATTCTGGTGAGCCTTTTCGTTATCTTCCAGAGGAGGTACGGGCGCCCTCCTTCTAACCGGGAAATTCGATATTTGTATAACCTGAGAGGCTATAAGAAGGGGTCTCCGTATATTAGTCTAGAGGCGGCCGTGCCCTTCAAACCGGTCTTGGACTTATATTCAAAGTTTACCATGTTCAAGAAAGAATGGTTTTTTACCAAGGACGATTCTGTTTCTTTCCGCCTTTTCACTTCCGGCTGTAAGATGAATTTCATTTATATTTTCCATGTTCGAACTGTAGTGCTTCCTCTGACACGCTTCTGTTTCTTGCCAGCGACAGGTGGCATTGCAGTCGTGGAAGATGATTCTTTGACGCGGATGGCTACTGAAATAAAGGCCATTCCGGCACGGGACAGGTCGGCTTCTTTCCTGATCAGGAACGCTACCCTCCGAGAGTACAACTTGATCCTGCCGCACTAGTCCGTGGTTAAGCAGAGGGACACGGTTGAGGAGAAGGCCGCTAAAGCTAAGGAGGTGGCCGCGGTGAAGAGTGGCAAGAGGAAGCCCTTTGCACAACACTCAGTCGTGAGAGGTAAGAAGCTTAAGGAGTCTGATGGCCCCTCTCCTAGTACTCGTCCGATCATCCCGGAGGGGGAAGGTGTGGAAGAGGGCGAAGGAGGCGATATGGGAGGAGAGTCAGAAGGTGGAGGAGATGGCGATGGAGATGGTGATGGTGATGCTGGTGCCTTAACCTCTGGGCAAAACCCTGAACTGGATGAGGCTCTCCGTCAGGCCTTCGGGTAATCGGAGGAAGAATCGGAAGCGGAAAAGGCAAAGGAGGCGGGCAAGGCTGTGGCTGGTGCCGATCTATCCCCTAAAGGCTCCTCGGCTAGGGTAACTTCGGCGGTGCAAGGTGAACTTTTGACTTCCGCCGATTCCATTTTCGATAAGGACTTAGGAATATTTTACGGTTCACTTCTGTCCTGGAATGAGATTCAGGACTTATTGCAGTACCCCACTCCTCCGCAGGGTTTGTATAATAGACGTGCCTTCTCACTTTTCTTTCTTTTTAACTTAACATGTTTCTTGAATTGTGGACAATTGTATGTTCGTAACAATTATCTTTTATTCCAGGGGCAGGCCAGGTGGTTAAAACGTCAGACGTTCGACATCGCCTTGAACAATTCAAGTTGATGAGAGCTTCTGATAAACCGAAGCCTCTTAGTGGTCGTCCTGGGGACGTGGTCAAATACCGTCCTCTTCTTGGGGTCATTGAAGAGAGCATTCAGAAAAAGAAGAGGAGTCCTTCCTTATTTGAGCCTTCCCCTGGTCCGCAGCTTCCTGTTCAGCCTCCTCGTGATACCACGGAGGAGAGCAGGGAGTTTATCCCCCCTCCACCTCCTTCTAAGAATCCCACTGTCATCCGTATAAGGCGCCCTGACGTGCCTCGTGACCCCTTTGTCGGTCATCCTGATTTAGATCCAAGCTCTCGGGATATTTCATTTGATGAGGCCACGGGTGAGCACCTCCTTCCCCGCAACCCCATGGTACGAGTGTTAGACGAGGCTAAGTCCCTAGATCTTGATCTGCTTACCACTCGGGTAGTTACCATGGGAGACGAGGCCAAAGCTAATATCGAACGGGCGGCTGAAGAGACCAAGAAGCTAATGAAGTATCATGCTCAATTGGTCAAGGCCGGGGAGGAGATTGGGAGTGCTAATATTTGGTTGCGGCTGAAGGTTGCCGATCAGGCCGAACAGCTTGCCGGTCAAGCCGTTCAGATTTCTCAGCACGAGGAAGCCTCCAGGCGGCTGAAAGAGACCATGAAAAGGCTAGTAGGGCAGAATTACGGAAGATGGAGGCCGCCTGTAAGGAGAGGATCGATATGGCCATTGCGACAGTGGATGAGGTTCGGAATGCGGATCTCGAGAAGTTAGAGGAGTTGTCTGGAAGGCTTGAGGCCGCGGAGATGGCTCAAGTCAAGTTAAAGGAGGAGATGGAGGAGATGAGGAGGTCTCTCCCAGGCTGACTGCTTGAGATACGGATCAGAGAGGGATGTCGCTGTCGCCAAGTTGCAGGCTTCCGAGGCCCGGGTGAAGGAGTTTGAGGAGAATGAGGGGATGATGGACGAGATGCTGCAGGACATGTACTTCCGCACTTGGAAGGAGGGCAGCTTGTCTTGGATGGATGACTATCCCCGGGTCATGGCCAAGATATATCTTCGGGCTTTAGAGGAGGCCAGGGTCAATGCGGGTAAGAAAGGTGGAGTGGCTTTCAGTCTGGATGTGGTCACTGCTCAGTTCTCGAAAGAGGAGCAAGCGGTGGTGAAGGAGGGGATGCGGTTGCTTGCTGCGGAGGAAGCGGGTGTGCAACAGGAAGATGAGGATCAAGCGGCGGACGCTGGTGAGTAATTCTTCTCTTTTCCTTTTCTTTCTGGGTTTCCATAACTTGATCGTTTATCGTTTGTTTAATGGATTCCTCTTCTGAATTGGACAGGTGGAACTTCCGATCAACATGCTGGGGGCTCCGGCCCTGCGGCCAAGGAGGCTTGGGAAGCTGGTGATGGAGTGTGGACGCAGCTGGTTACTTGTCCGGATTCGGCCGCTTTTTTATTTCTTTTTATCGTTGTTTACGTTAGTCCAAAACATTGATGTGACTGTAATAATATTATTTGCAGAGAATAACTTTGTGTGATTTTATAATATAAGCTGATTTTGTTATGTTTAAATGTTGTCGTCATTTTGATGTGCTGCGTGAGAAGTATAACTATGTATATGCCTGTGATTTTAGTTGTGTTTGATGTTAAGCCTCTGCTTGAAATATAATTTCCTGTTTTGCAATGTTAGTGTGACGTATGAATAAGCTATAGTTATGTATTTATGTACAAGAGAAAAGAGTACCGCCCTTCATGTTTTATTTGCAGGCGGTAGTTTTGAGCGTCTTGTGTAACTGATCATGGATATATCTGAGTACCTTGCCACCCAGTACGCAGGCTTAGATTCTCATGAGTGAATGCTCCCTATTTGGTTTCCTGTACTTTAGAGTTTGTTATACAGGATAGGAGAAAATTATTTAAATGAAATGGAAATATAGAAAAAGTAAAACTTCCAGTCACGGAAGGCCGTCGATGTGCTTAAGTTCGTGGCAAACGGGTTTTGTAGTCACTTTCCCTAGCTGTGGGTCTTGGAGACATTTGTCACCCATCTTACGCCTCCGCGGGGAGTTTTCTTTTTTACCACAGCCGCACTTAAGACACATCGGAGCCGAGATCGCGCACGGTAACTACCCGAACCATTATGGTCCGTAATCGTGGGTATTATTCGATTTACCGTGGCCGGCTAGCGTGGGTGCCGTTGGCCGTGAACTACCCCTGGCTGGCCACACCTTATGTTGGGGCTTAAAGTAGGTTCACAGTTGCCGGCGAGCCGAACACCGTAATGAGCTTCCATCGGCTATAGTCGGCCTTTATGATGACTTATAATCGGCTCATCACAGTTGGCTTTGAGGGCAGGCGCGAGCAATGAGTTAACCCGCAGCAGAGGGATGCTGGAGCAAAAGAGTCTCATTGGCGAGTGCATAGAATCGTAGCGTACCTGTTAGGCCTTGTCCAGATGAGGCCGTGGTGCGTCTTGAGTGGAGATGCCATCAGATTTTGTTCAACAGAAAAGGATAAAGCTTAACAAGCAGCCAAGATATAAAGGAACAAGTTAAAAAGAGACAAGATTTTTTAAAGTGGTTCGGCATGAAAATGCCTACGTCCACTGATTCTCTTTGTTAATTCACTTCATATGGGCAATACAAGTTAAGAAAAGTATCGACGGAGGTGTCGGATGTTCCATGCCCTCTGGAACACCTCTCCGTCCACTGTTGACAAAATATAAGCTCCGTTGTGGAGATCTTTATGAATTACATATGGTCCGTCCCAGATGGGTTCCAGTACCCCGAGGCGCGGAAAGATTCGCCTGAGGACAAGATCTCCTTCTTGTAAGATGCGATGCTTGACTTTGGAGTTGTATAGTGCTGCCACTTTTTGTTTGTGAGCCGCTGCTTTAAGTGCTGCATCATTTCTCCTTTCCTCAATCAGATCCAAAGACATGAGGAGGAGTTCTTCGTTTTCTTCTGGATTGTAGTGGATCCTACGGTGGGAAGGAACAATAGTCTCAACAGGGAGCATTGCCTCCGATCCGTATGCCAAAGAGAAAGGAGTATGTCCCGTTGATGTTCTGAAAGATGTGCGGTAGGCCCAAAGTGCCGTAGGAAGTTCGTCCACCCAAGCGCCTTTTGACTTTTCAAGTTTCTTCTTGATTAGGGTTTTGAGAATTTTGTTGACAGCTTCGACTTGTCCGTTTGCCTGAGGATAAGCTACTGATGAGAAGCTTTTATGAATTCCATGCTCTTAGCACCAGTCGGCGAATTCTGCGCTGTCAAATTGGAGTCCGTTGTCTGATATGATCTTGAGTGGTACTCCGTACCTGCACAGAATATTTTTGATCAAGAAGTTGATAACTTTTGCTGAAGATATTTTATTTAGGGGTTCCGCTTCCACCCATTTGGTGAAATAATCGACTGCCACTATAGCTTATTTGGCTCTGCCTCGGCCCGTTGGCAGTTCGCCAATTAAATCAATTCCCCATACAACAAAGGGCCAAGGGCTGGTCATTTGAGTAATCTCATTTGCGGGTAGTCGAGGAATGTTGGCAAATTTCTGACATCTGTCGCATCTCTTGACGAAGTCTAAGGCATCTTTGTTTAGTGTGGGCCAGTAATATCCATATCGGAGTATCTTTTTCGCCAGAGTCTGCCCTCCAGTGTGATCTCCGCAACTTCCTTGATGGATGTTGAATAAGATTTCCTTGGTTTCCCTTCCAGCGACGCATCTGAGTAAGGGGCTAGAGAAGCCACGCCGGTAGAGGATGCCTTCTTGTATTGTGTAGTGGGGAGCTTTCCTCAAAATTCTCCTTACTTCATCACGTTTGTCTGGTAGTGTGCCGTCCTGCAAATATTTCCGGATAGGAGTCGTCCAAGTTCCTTCTTCGATTGCAGTTATCAGATTCACTAGTTCGAAACTTGGGGCTAGCTGCCTTGAGATGGCTAGTGCTCCGGGAATGGTGCTATTCTTCATACTAGCTTGCTTTGCTAGTTCATCGGCCTCTTGGTTATCTTCTCGAGGAATGTGTTTGATTAGATAATGGTCCAATTGATCGAGCAGCAGTTTGGTTTTCTTTAGATATGCTGTGAGTCGTTCTCCTCGTGTCTGGAATTCTCCTGGTACTTGGTTTACGATAAGTTGAGAATCACTATGAAGACATAAAGAATTGACTCCAGTTTCTAAGGCAAGCTCCAATCCCGCTATTACTGCCTCATACTCCGCATCGTTGTTAGTGGCCGCGAATTCCAACCTTAATGCATAGTACAGCTTTCTTCCACTGGGGGCGATTATCACAATACCTGCCCCCGAGCCTTGTTCGTTTGATGCTCCATCTACAAAGAGGTTCCACTTGATGTTTTTTGCTATTTCAAACTGATCCTTGCCTTCGTTGCTAGTGAATTCGGCAATGAAGTCGGCCATGGCTTGCCCCTTGATAGCGGTGCGAGGATGGTAGGTCACGTCATACTGACTTAGTTCAATGCACCATTTGAGGAGTCGTCCAGAAGTGTCGGGACGATGGAGCACCTGTCTTAGTGGCTGATCGGTTAGAACTCTGATGGAGTGAGATTGGAAGTAGTGTCGCAGTTTTCGTGACGCGATTAATAAACAATATGCCAATTTCTCAAGTTTAGGATATCTGGCTTCTGCCCCTGTAAATCTCTTACTTATAAAGTATACCGGGCGTTGTGTGCGGTCTTCTTCTCTTACCAGGGCAGCGCTTAGAGCATGAGATGATACAGCGAGGTATAGGTATAGCTCTTCGCCTTCGTTTGGAGTTGTGAGTACTGGTGGTTTCTGAAGGTGTTCGATCAGGTTAAGGAAGGCTTATAAACATTCATCGGTCCACTCGAACTTTCCTTTGTCTTTCTTGAGAGCTTCGAAGAAAGGGACGCACTTGTCAGTTGCTTTGGAAATGAATCTGCTTCGGATTTGTTCAGGGTTTGCTTCAATCCCTCTATCATGGACGATGAATCCTAAGAATTTTCCCGACGACACTCCGAAGGAGCACTTTAGAGGATTCAGCTTCATTCCATATTGGCGAAGTACCTGAAACATCTCGCTCAGGTGGCTTACATGATCGTCGGCTCTCCTGGACTTTACCAACATGTCATCCACATATACTTCCATAGTTCGTCCTATTAATTCCGCGAACATCTTGTTGACGAGGCGCTGATAGGTAGCTTCGGCATTTTTGAGTCTAAAAGGCATGACTTTGTAACAATATAATCCCCTGTCAGTGATGAAGCTAGTGTGGTCTTGATCGGGAGCATGCATGGGAATCTGGTTGTATCCGGAGTATGCATCCATAAAAGATAAAAGTTCGTGCCCGGCAGTGCTGTCCACAAGCTGATCGATTCGGGGGAGCGGGAAGCAGTCTTTCGGGCAAGCGTCATTTAAGTTGGAGAAATCAATGCATGTTCGCCACTTCCCATTAGCTTTCTTTACTAGTACCGGGTTAGCGATCCATTCTGGGTAGATGGCTTCTCGTATGAAGTCATTAGCAAGTAGGTTCTTTACTTCCTCATCGAGGGCTGCTGATCGTTCTGCTCCCATGCTTCTCTTTTTCTGCTTTATCGGTACCTTGGTGGGATCGACGTTCAGCATGTGGCATGCTATGTCTAGGGAGATTCCTGTCATATCGGCATGTGTCCATGTAAATACATCTAAGTTGTGGCGGAGAAAGTCAATGAATTGATCCTTCAATTCTGTTTTTAGCTGAGATCCTATTTTTAATAGTCTACTTGAATCATGTTTGTCTACAGATACGAATTCCATGGCCTCCGCAGGCTCAGCGGTAGCCTCCTCCTCCTTATCCCTGGGGTCTAGTTCATTGAAAGGATCACTGGTGTATCGAAGAGGAGGGGCTTTCTTTAGTTGCTACGCTTCCAAGCTTTTCATGCAGAGAGTAGTCTCTGCATCTTTCCCTTTATTCTTTCTACGGTTATTGCGAAGTTCAGTTACATAGCAATCTCAAGCGGCGTCTTGATCTCCTTCAACTTCTCCTATTCCGTTATCTGTTGGGAATTTCATCTTTAGGCACCACGGGGCTAGGACAATTTGGAAGTCAGACAAGGCTGGTCTTCCCAAGAAGGCGTTGTAGGCCGAGTGGTTTTTTATTAGTACGAATGTTTGTTTTCACACAACGGAGCGGGGATGACTTCCTATTTCGACGAAGAGGTCAAGTTGCCCGAGTGGCATTTTCGCATCTCCAGTGAAACCGTGCAGGGGTTTGTTGCAGGGAGACACATCCTTCATTGACAGCTTCATTTTGTCGAAAGCATGCTTGAATAGGATATTTACGGAGCTTCCTGTGTCTATTAGAATTCGGAAAACTTTAGCTGGACCGAACCAGGCAGAGATGACCATGGGATCCATATGCGGATACTGTCTTCCTTCTAAATCACGCCTACTGAATACGATGTTGTCGCTCTCTCTCCGTTTCGGGTGGTGTTCTTCCATAATGGAGTTAACATAGCCTTCAGCATTTCTAAGTGACTTACCGTATCTTTCCATCTCTGCCCAGCTTCTGTCGGCGATGTGTGGTCCTCCCGAGATGGTATGGACCACTATCTTCTCTTGACTAGAGCCATTGGTGTTGTGATTCCCTCCGCCTACTTCTGTGACGGGTCGCTTTGAGTTCTCATTGGCAGGAGTTGGAGTCATGTTCTGATCTTTCACATAGCGTTCCAGCCTTCTTCTTCTGATGTGTTCTTCGATCAAGTCCCGGAGATGGTGGCATTCATTGGTGTCATGTCCGTGGGATTCGTGGAAGCGGCAGAACTTTCCAGACTTGAGTGCGTTATCAGATTCTTTCTTGTGCAGGGGGCGCTTGTATCCGAGTTCGCCCTGAGTGGCTAGAAAGATGTTTTCGATTGTTTCATTCAAAGGAGTGTAGGAGTCAAATCTTGGTCCTGGTCGATATTGGCGTTTTTCAACCTTCCTGCCCCCAGCATTGTCTCTAGATTCATTTCTTCGAGTGTCCTTAGCTGCAGCGGGAACCTTGTCCGAAGTTGTTTTACCTTGTTGCCCTGATTGCGTCTCAGTGGAAGCGTTTTCAAGTCTCATATACTTTCCAGCTTCATGGAAGAAATCAGGTAAAGTAGCTGGTTTTTCCTTAGTTAGTCTTCTAGCGAACTTGGTATCTGGGTGTACACCACTACAGAGGGCCATTAGGGTGAGCTTCTCATCGGCATCTTGGACTGCGGCCGCTGCGGCGTTGAACCGGGTTAGATATTGTTGCAGTGTCTCTCCGGATTTCTGTTTGACATTGGATAGAGAATAAGCATCCTTGGGTTGTTCTACATGGATGCGGAACTGGCTAATGAACCTTTCTTTCAATATCTCCCATGAGCTGATAGATCCTTGGGGTAGATGGCAGAACCAGGAGGTAGCTAGATCTGCTAGGAATAGCGGAAAGCATTTACACAGCACCCCTTCTATTGCTCCGCTCATGAGCATATGCTGGGTGTATCTTTGTAAGTGTACGATGGGGTCGGAAGTTCCCTTGTAAGGTTCCATGGTTGGCATTTTCCATTCCCGGGGGGTGATGGCGGTTTCGATATTGCGGGTGAAGGGGCTGGTGACCCTAGCGCCTATTCCTCGGTCCCTTTGCTCCCGTTGGACGCATTCTCTAAATAATCGTGCCATTCTTTCGTCAGAATTTGGAGCGGATAGAAATGAACTTGGTTCTTCCCTGCGGGATCGATCTCGTCCAGATGACCTGTAGGGATTGTATAGTCTATCACTTCTGACGTTATCCAGTGGTTGCCTCTGGCTGCTCGGATGCATGCTAGGACCAGCTACAGTTGCCCCATGCCTTGATCTTCCCCTGTGGGGTTCTGTTTCGAGCATTTCCATGGGGTCAACTTCGGGCTGGGTTCTAGCTCGGCTCCGTTCAGCGGGGTTTCTATGATTAGGTGGCATGACTGGCTCAGCTACATCCGACCCTCGCCTGGCGCCTCCCCCACCGGGATCGGTTCCAAGCGCTTCCTCGAGTCGGAGTTCGGGCTGAGTCCGGGCGCGGCCCCTATCATTGTTGTTCCTGTTGATGGCTTCCTCGAAGAGGGAAGACCTTTGCTGTCTCCGAGATCCTCCAGATTGAGATTCATCCCATGATTCAGTGTTGCGGTTGGATTCTTCGACATCCCTTAAGTGTGACATGAGTTGGTTCATGAAAGCTTCTTGTTGGGATGCGAGCGGTTAGTCACTTCCACCACAACTCTGTCTAGGTCTGCTCTAGTGATTACTGCCGGTTGTTCCACGGCAGGGGCTGTTGGAATTGCTTGATCTACATGTGGCGCCGCTGCTGTAGTGGGATGGTTCTCTTGATCTGGATCCACTGGATTCGGAGCGCTGCTAGTTGCAACGTTCTTTCCCTTGTTGGCGTCTTTTCTTGGCCTGGAAGTCATGTTTCCTAGGCAATGAAGGGTGCTATTGGGAAAGAAGGTTGAATGAGGGAAGCTGAAGCTTCGAGTTCGAAGTTCTCAGTGAGAGCACCAAAAATGTTTGCGCAAAAAATGGGCAAACACCTCCAAGTCGTGTGATTTAGTTGATCTTATGTGATTCTTAATGATTCAGATGAGTTATGTAAATATGAAAAAAGCAGGGGCTGAAATGTAAAAGACACACAGATTTATAGTGGTTCGGCCAGAACGTGCCTACGTCCACTTTATATGTTATTATCTTCTTTGTTTCAGATTACAAGTACAATGCTTTGTGTACAAGTATATGAAAGTAGTTTGAAAGTTCCTTCCGTGCTTGAGCTCTCAAACTTGTCTGCCATTGTTGTACCCCTGCCCCTCTATTTATAGAATGAGGTAGAGGGCAGGGGTCTTGGATGTATATAGCTGCTGGTGGGCCCGGGCTGAAGCAATCTGGACTGGCAACTGTCTGGTTCGGCGAGGTCTCATTCGGCATGGAGCTTGGACCGGTGGTAGGTGTGGACCGGTTGTGAGTGTGGACCGGTTGTGAGTGTGGACCAGTGGTTCGGTGCTTGTTTGGACCGGTTGTGGGGTTGGTCCGGTAGGTCATTTGGTCAGGCGTAGGGGTGGACCGGTAGTGACTGGTCCGGTACTGATGGAAATAGGTTTGGTTCGGTAGTTGCTTGGACTTTGGTTCGGTTATGGTTGGACCGGATGGGGGGCTGACCGAATGGCCTTTGGTTCGGCATGAATTGGAGATGCCGAATGGATCCTCTGCCGAATGGTCTTTTATATTGAGAATGCCATATGGACTTCTATGCTTTTATTGAGCCTTGTGTTTGTCGAACGAGGTGGAGGTTGCGAGCCTGGGTGAAACTGTGACTTCTCGGTCTCGAGATCTTCTGGGTGAGAATCCGCCCAACAAGTACCATGGTGCACCTCTCTCCAGCGATGGGAAGTCGAAGACGGGCCACGGTAATCCCGTTTTACCCTAAAAATCCACGTATCGAAAAAACGAAGGGTAAAAAACTTACGAGACCCGATTGAGATTCGGGTTGTCCTTTTTGGGCATTAATCTATCCGTTGAGGGCTGAAAGCTGTCAAAGCCGTAGAACTCATCGAGGCCTTCGTTTTGACAGGTTATGGCTCCCGTAACTCTAAACGAGCCAGAAGTTATGGCCGTCCGAATAATCGATATCTACAGGGTGCAACATCCACGGTGCAAGGTGCAACATCCGTCCGAAATTGCAAAACAGTGCCGTACGAATTTTAGAAATGCGTGCATGGATTTGAAACGGAACAGTACCGTGGTGCACCGCTCTCCAGCGATGGGAAGTCAAAGACGGGCCACGGTAATCCCGTTTTACCGTAAAATTCCACGTGTCGAAAAAACGAAGGGTAAAAAACTTACGAGACCCGATTGAGATTCGGGTTGTCCTTTTTGGGCATTAATCTATCCGTTGACGGCTCAAAGCTGTCAAAGCCGTAGAACTCATCGAGGCCTTCGTTTTGACAGGTTATGCCTCCCGTAACTCTAAACGAGCCAGAAGTTATGGCCGTCCGAATAATCGGTATCTACAGGTGCAACATCCACGGTGCAGGGTGCAACATCCGTCCGAAATGGCGAAACGGTGCCGTACGACCTTTATAAATGCGTGCATGGATTTGAAACAGAACAGTACCGTGGTGCACCACTCTCCAGCGATGGTAAATCGAAGACCAGCCACCGTAATCCCGTTTTACCGTAAAAATACACGTGTCGAAAAAACGAAGGGTAAAAAACTTACGAGCCCCGATTGAGATTCGGGTTGTCCTTTTTGGGCATTAATCTATCTGTTGACGGCTTAAAACTGTCAAAGCCGTAGAACTCATCGAGGCCTTCGTTTTGACAGGTTATGGCTCCCGTAACTCTAAACGAGCCAGAAGTTATGGCCGTCCGAATAATCGATATCTACAGGGTGCAACATCCACGGTGCAAGGTGCAACATCCGTCCGAAATTGCAAAACAGTGCCGTACGAATTTTAGAAATGCGTGCATGGATTTGAAACGGAACAGTACCGTGGTGCACCGCTCTCTAGCGATGGGAAGTCAAAGACGGGCCACGGTAATCCCGTTTTACCGTAAAATTCCACGTGTCGAAAAAACGAAGGGTAAAAAGCTTACGAGACCCGATTGAGATTCGGGTTGTCCTTTTTGGGCATTAATCTATCCGTTGACGGCTCAAAGCTGTCAAAGCCGTAGAACTCATCGAGGCCTTCGTTTTGACAGGTTATGCCTCCCGTAACTCTAAACGAGCCAGAAGTTATGGCCGTCCGAATAATCGGTATCTACAGGTGCAACATCCACGGTGCAGGGTGCAACATCCGTCCGAAATGGCGAAACGGTGCCGTACGACCTTTATAAATGCGTGCATGGATTTGAAACAGAACAGTACCGTGGTGCACCACTCTCCAGCGATGGTAAATCGAAGACCAGCCACCGTAATCCCGTTTTACCGTAAAAATACACGTGTCGAAAAAACGAAGGGTAAAAAACTTACGAGCCCCGATTGAGATTCGGGTTGTCCTTTTTGGGCATTAATCTATCTGTTGACGGCTTAAAACTGTCAAAGCCGTAGAACTCATCGAGGCCTTCGTTTTGACAGGTTATGGCTCCCGTAACTCTAAACGAGCCAGAAGTTATGGCCGTCCGAATAATCGATATCTACAGGGTGCAACATCCACGGTGCAAGGTGCAACATCCGTCCGAAATGGCGAAACAGTGCCTTACGACTTTTAGAAATGCGTGCATGGATTTGAAACGGAACAGTACCATGGTGCACCACTCTCCAGCGATGGGAAGTCGAAGACGGGCCACGGTAATCCCGTTTTACTGTAAAAATCCACGTGTCGAAAAAACGAAGGGTAAAAAACTTACGAGACCCGATTGAGATTCGGGTTGTCCTTTTTGGGCATTAATCTATCCGTTGACGGCTCAAAGCTGTCAAATCCGTAGAACTCATCGAGGCCTTCATTTTGACAGGTTATGGCTCCCGTAACTCTAAACGAGCCAAAAGTTATGGCCGTCCAAATAATCGATATCTACAGGGTGCAACATCCACGGTGCAAGGTGCAACATCCGTCCGAAATGGCGAAACACTGCCGTACGACCTTTAGAAATGCGTGCATGGATTTGAAACGGAACAGTACCATGGTGCACCACTCTCCAGCGATGGGAAGTCGAAGACGGGCGACGGTAATCCCGTTTTTCCGTAAAAATCCACGTGTCAAAAAAACGAAGGGTTAAAAACTTACGAGACCTGATTGAGATTCGGGTTGTCCTTTTTGGGCATTAATCTATCCGTTGACGGCTGAAAGCTGTCAAAGCCGTAGAACTCATCGAGGCCTTCGTTTTGACAGGTTATGGCTTTTGTAACTCTAAACGAGCCAGAAGTTATGGCCGTCCGAATAATCGATATCTACAGGGTGCAACATCCACGGTGCAAGGTGCAAGATCCGTCCGAAATGGCGAAACGGTGCCGTACGACCTTTAGAAATGCGTGCATGGATTTGAAACGGAACAGTACCGTGGTGCACCACTCTCCAGCGATGGTAAATCGAAGACCAGCCACCGTAATCCCGTTTTACCGTAAAAATCCACGTGTCGAAAAAACGAAGGGTAAAAAACTTACGAGACCCGATTGAGATTCGGGTTGTCCTTTTTGGGCATTAATCTATCCGTTGACGGGTGAAAGCTGTCAAAGCCATAGAACTCATCGAGGCCTTCGTTTTGAAAGGTTATGGCTCCCGTAACTCTAAACGAGCCAGAAGTTATGGCCGTCCGAATAATCGATATCTTCAGGGTGCAACATCCACAGTGCTAGGTGCAACATCCGTCCGAAATGGCGAAACAGTGCCTTACGACTTTTAGAAATGCGTGCATGGATTTGAAACGGAATAGTACCATGGTGCACCACTCTCCAGCAATGGCAAGTCGAAGACTGGCCACGGTAATCCCGTTTTACCGTAAAAATCCACGTGTCGAAAAAACGAAGCGTAAAAAACTTACGAGACCCGATTGAGATTCGGGTTGTCCTTTTTGGGCATTAATCTATCCGTTGATGGCTCAAAGCTGTCAAAGCCGTAGAACTCATCGAGGCCTTCGTTTTGATAGGTTATGGCTCTCGTAACTCTAAACGAGCCAGAAGTTATGGCCGTCCGAATAATCGATATCTACAGGGTGCAACATCCACGGTGCATGGCGCAACATCCGTCCGAAATGGCGAAACAGTGCCGTATGACTTTTAGAAATGCGTGCGTGGATTTGAAACGAAACAGTACCGTGGTGCACCACTCTCCAGCGATGGGAAGTCAAAGATGGACCACGGTAATCCCGTTTTACCGTAAAAATCCACGTGTCGAAAAAACGAAGGGTAAAAAACTTACGAGACCCGATTGAGATACGGGTTGTCCTTTTTGGGCATTAATCTATCCGTTGACGGCTCAATGCTGTCAAAGCCATAGAACTCATCGAGGCCTTCGTTTTGACAGGTTATGGCTCCAGTAACTCTAAACGAGCCAGAAGTTATGGCCGTCCGAATAATCGATATCTACAGGGTGCAACATCCACGGTGCAAGGTGCAACATCCGTCCGAAATGGCGAAACAGTGTCGTACGACGTTTAGAAATGCGTGCATGGATTTGAAAAGGAACAGTACCTTGGTGCACCACTCTTCAGCGATGGGAAGTCAAAGACGGGCCACGGTAATCCCGTTTTACCGTAAAAATCCACGTGTCGAAAAAACGAAGGGTAAAAAACTTACGAGACCCGATTGAGATTCGGGTTGTCCTCTTTGGGCATTAATCCATCCGTTGACGGCTGAAAGCTTTCAAAGCCGTAGAACTCATTGAGGCCTTCGTTTTGACAGGTTATGGCTCCCGTAACTCTAAACAAGCGAGAATTTATAGCCGTCCGAATAATCGATATCTACAGGGTGCAACATCCACGGTTCAAGGTGCAACATCCGTCCGAAATGGCGAAACAGTGCCGTACGACTTTTAGAAATGCGTGCATGGATTTAAAACGGAACAGTCCGTTGGTGCACCACTCTTCAGCGATGGGAAGTCGAAGACCAGCCACCGTAATCCCGTTTTACCGTAAAAATCCAAGTGTCGAAAAAACGAAGGGTAAAAAACTTACGAGACCCGATTGAGATTCGGGTTGTCCTTTTTGGGCATTAATCTATCCGTTGACGGCTAAAAGCTGTCAAAGCCGTAGAACTCATCGAGGCCTTCGTTTTGACAGGTTATGGCTCCCGTAACTCTAAACGAGCCAGAAGTTATGGCCGTCCGAATAATCGATATCTACAGGGTGCAACATCCACGGTGCAGGTGCAACATCCGTCCGAAATGGCGAAACAGTGCCGTACGAATTTCAGAAATGCGTGCATGGATTTGAAATGGAACAGTACCATGGTGCACCACTCTCCAGCGATGGGAAGTCGAAGACGGGCCACGGTAATCCCGTTTTACCGTAAAAATCCACGTGTCGAAAAAACGAAGGGTAAAATCTTACGAGACCCGATTGAGATTCGGGTTGTCCTTTTTGGGCATTAATCTATCCGTTGATGGCTGAAAGCTGCCAAAGCCGTAGAACTCATAGAGGCCTTCGTTTTGACAGTTTATGGCTCCCGTAACTCTAAACGAGCTAGAAATTATGGTCGTCCGTATAATCGTTATCTACAGGGTGCAACATCCACGGTGCAAGGTGCAACATCCGTCCGAAATGGCGAAACAGTGCCGTATGAATTTTAGAAATGCATGCATGGATTTGAAACGGAACAGTACCATGGTGCACCACTCTCCAGCGATGGGAAGTCGAAGACGGGCCACGGTAATCCCGTTTTACCGAAAAAATCCACGTGTCGAAAAAACGAAGGGTAAAAAACTTACGAGACCCGATTGAGATTCGGGTTGTCCTTTTTGGGCATTAATCTATCCGTTGACGGCTCAAAGCTTTCAAACCCGTAGAACTCATCGAGGCCTTCGTTTTGACAGGTTATGGCTCCCGTAACTCTAAACGAGCCAGAAGTTATGGCCGTCCGAATAATCGATATCTACAGGGTGCAACATCCACGGTGCAAGGTGCAACATCCGTCCGAAATGGCGAAACAGTGCCGTACGACCTTTAGAAATGCGTGCATAGATTTGAAACGGAACAGTACCATGGTGCACCACTCTCCAGCGATGGGAAGTCGAAGACAGGCCACGGTAATCCCGTTTTTCCGTAAAAATCCACGTGTCGAAAAAACGAAGGGTAAAAAACTTACGAGACCCGATTGAGATTCGGGTTGTCCTTTTTGGGCATTAATCTATCCGTTGACGGCTGAAAGCTGTCAAAGCCGTAGAACTCATCGATGCCTTTGTTTTGACAGGTTATGGCTTTCGTAACTCTAAACGAGCCAGAAGTTATGGCCTTCCAAATAATCGATATCTACAGGGCGCAACATCCACGGTGCAAGGTGCAACATCCGTCCGAGGCGAAACAGTGCCGTACGACCTTTAGAAATGCGTGCATGGATTTGAAACGGAACAGTACCATGGCGCACCACTCTCCAGCGATGGGAAGTCGAAGACGGGCCACGGTAATCCCGTTTTTCCGTAAAAATCCACGTGTCGAAAAAACGAAGGGTAAAAAACTTACGAGATCCGATTGAGATTCGGGTTGTCCTTTTTGGGCATTAATCTATCCATTGACGGCTCAACGCTGTCAAAGCCGTAGAACTCATCGAGGCCTTCATTTTGACAGGTTATGGCTCCCGTAAGTCTAAACGAGCCAGAAGTTATGGCCGTCCGAATAATCGATATCTACAGGGTGCAACATCCACGGTGCAAGGTGCAACATCCGTCCGAAATGGAGAAACAGTGCCGTACGACCTTTAGAAATGCGTGCATGGATTTGAAACGGAACAGTACCATGGTGCACCACTCTCCAGCGATGGGAAGTCGAAGACGGGCCACGGTATTCCCATTTTTCCGTAAAAATCCACGTGTCGAAAAAACGAAGGGTAAAAAACTTATGAGACCCGATTGAGATTCGGGTTGTCCTTTTTGGGCATTAATCTATCCGTTGACGACTGAAAGCAGTCAAAGCCGTAGAACTCATCAGGCCTTCGTTTTGACAGGTTATGGTTTTCGTAACTCTAAACGAGCCAGAAGTTATGGCCGTCCGAATAATCGATATCTATAGGGTGCAACATCCACGGTGCAAGGTGCAACATCCGTCCGAAATGACGAAACGGTGCCGTACGACCTATAGAATTGCATGCATGCATTTGAAACGGAACAGTATCGTGGTGCACCACTCTCCAGCAATGTTAAATCGAAGACCATCCACCGTAATCCCGTTTTACCGTAAAAATCCACGTGTCGAAAAAACGAAGGGTAAAAAACTTACGAGTCCCGATTGAGATTCGGGTTGTCCTTTTTGGGCATTAATCTATCCGTTGACGGCTGAAAGCTGTCAAAGCTGTAGAACTCATCGAGGCCTTCTTTTTGACAGGTTATGGCTCTCGTAACTCTAAACGAGCCAGAAGTTATGGCCGTCCGAATAATCGATATATACAGGGTGCAACATCCACGGTGCAAGGTGCAACATCCGTCCGAAATGGCGAAACAGTGCCGTACGAATTTTAGAAATGCGTGCATGAATTTGAAACGGAACAGTACCATGGTGCACCACTCTCCAGCGATGGGAAGTCGAAGACGGGCCACGGTAATCCCGTTTTACCGTAAAAATCCACGTGTCGAAAAAACGAAGGGTAAAAAACTTTCGAGACCCGATTGAGATTCGGGTTGTCCTTTTTGGGCATTAATCTATCCGTTGACGGCACAAACCTGTCAAAGCCGTAGAACTCATCGAGGCCTTCGTTTTGACAGGTTATGGCTCCCGTAACTCTAAACGAGCCAGAAGTTATGGCCGTCCGAATAATCGATATCTACAGGGTGCAACATCCACGGTGCAAGGTGCAACATCCGTCCGAAATGGCGAAACAGTGCCGTACGACGTTTAGAAATGCATGCATGGATTTGAAAAGGAACAGTACCTTGGTGCACCACTCTTCAGCGATGGGAAGTCGAAGACGGGCCACGGTAATCCCGTTTTACCGTAAAAATCCACGTGTCGAAAAAACGAAGGGTAAAAAACTTACGAGACCCGATTGAGATTCGGGTTGTCCTTTTTGGGCATTAATCCATCCGTTGACGGCTGAAAGCTTTCAAAGCCGTAGAACTCATTTAGGCCTTCGTTTTGACAGGTTATGGCTCCCGTAACTCTAACGAGCGAGAAGTTATAGCCGTCCGAATAATCGATATCTACAGGGTGCAACATCGACGGTTCAAGGTGCAACATCCGTCCGAAATGGCGAAACAGTGCCGTACGACTTTTAGAAATGCGTGCATGAATTTAAAACGGAACAGTCCGTTGGTGCACCACTCTTCAGCAATGGAAAGTCGAAGACCAGCCACCGTAATCCCGTTTTACCGTAAAAATCCAAGTGTCGAAAAAACGAAGGGTAAAAAACTTACGAGACCCGATTGAGATTCGGGTTGTTCTTTTTGGGCATTAATCTATCCGTTGACGGCTAAAAGCTGTCAAAGACATAGAACTCATTGAGGCCTTCGTTTTGACAGGTTATGGCTCACGTAACTCTAAACGAGCCAGAAGTTATGGCCGTCCGAATAATCGATATCTACAGGGCGCAACATCCACGGTGCAGGTGCAACATCCATCCGAAATGGCGAAACAGTGCCTACGAATTTCAGAAATGCGTGCATGGATTTGAAACGGAACAGTACCATGGTGCACCACTCTCCAGCGATGGGAAGTCGAAGACGGGCCACGGTAATCCCGTTTTACCGTAAAAATCCACGTGTCGAAAAAACGAAGGGTAAAATCTTACGAGACCCGATTGAGATTCGGGTTGTCCTTTTTGGGCATTAATCTATCCGTTGACGGCTGAAAGCTGTCAAAGCTGTAGAACTCATCGAGGCCTTCGTTTTGACAGGTTATGGCTCTCGTAACTCTAAACGAGCCAGAAGTTATGGCCGTCCGAATAATCGATATATACAGGGTGCAACATCCACGGTGCAAGGTGCAACATCCGTCCGAAATGGCGAAACAGTGCCGTACGAATTTTAGAAATGCGTGCATGGATTTGAAACGGAACAGTACCATGGTGCACCACTCTCCAGCGATGGGAAGTCGAAAACGGGCCACGGTAATCCCGTTTTACCGTAAAAATCCACGTGTCGAAAAAACGAAGGGTAAAAAACTTACGAGACCCGATTGAGATTTGGGTTGTCCTTTTTGGGCATTAATCTATCCGTTGACGGCTCAAAGCTGTCAAAGCCGTAGAACTCATCGAGGCCTTCGTTTTGACAGGTTATGGCTCCCGTAACTCTAAACGAGCCAGAAGTTATGGCCGTCCGAATAATCGATATCTACAGGGTGCAACATCCACGGTGCAAGGTGCAACATTCGTCCGAAATGGAGAAACAGTGCCGTACGACGTTTAGAAATGCATGCATGGATTTGAAAAGGAACAGTACCTTGGTGCACCACTCTTCAGCGATGGGAAGTCGAAGACGGGCCACGGTAATCCCGTTTTACCGTAAAAATCCACGTGTCGAAAAAACGAAGGGTAAAAAACTTACGAGACCCGATTGAGATTCGGGTTGTCCTTTTTGGGCATTAATCCATCCGTTGACGGCTGAAAGCTTTCAAAGCCGTAGAACTCATTTAGGCCTTCGTTTTGACAGGTTATGGCTCCCATAACTCTAACGAGCGAGAAGTTATAGCCGTCCGAATAATCGATATCTATAGGGCGCAACATCCACGGTGCAGGTGCAACATCCGTCCGAAATGGCGAAACAGTGCCGTACGAATTTCAGAAATGCGTGCATGGATTTGAAACGGAACAGTACCATGGTGCACCACTCTCCAGCGATGGGAAGTCGAAGACGGGCCACGGTAATCCCGTTTTACGGTAAAAATCCACGTGTCGAAAAAACGAAGGGTAAAATCTTACGAGACCCGATTGAGATTCGGGTTGTCCTTTTTGGGCATTAATCTATCCGTTGACGGCTGAAAGCTGTCAAAGCTGTAGAACTCATCGAGGCCTTCGTTTTGACAGGTTATGGCTCTCGTAACTCTAAACGAGCCAGAAGTTATGGCCGTCCGAATAATCGATATATACAGGGTGCAACATCCACGGTGCAAGGTGCAACATCCGTCCGAAATGGCGAAACAGTGCCGTACGAATTTTAGAAATGCGTGCATGGATTTGAAACGGAACAGTACCATGGTGCACCACTCTCTAGCGATGGGAAGTCGAAGACGGGCCACGGTAATCCCGTTTTACCGTAAAAATCCACGTGTCGAAAAAACGAAGGGTAAAAAACTTACGAGACCCGATTGAGATTCGGGTTGTCCTTTTTGGGCATTAATCCATCCGTTGATGGCTGAAAGCTATCAAAGCCGTAGAACTCATCGAGGCCTTCGTTTTGACAGGTTATGGCTCCCGTAACTCTAAATGAGCCAGAAGTTATGGCCGTCCGAATAATCGATATCTACAGGGTGCAACATCCACGGTGCAAGGTGCACCATTCGTCCGAAATGGCGAAACAGTGCCGTACGAATTTTAGAAATGCATGCATGGATTTGAAACGGAACAGTACCATGGTGCACCACTCTCCAGCGATGGGAAGTCGAAAACGGGCCACGGTAATCCCGTTTTACCGAAAAAATGCACGTGTCGAAAAAACGAAGGGTAAAAAACTTACGAGACCCGATTGAGATTCGGGTTGTCCTTTTTGGGCATTAATCTATCCGTTGACGGCTCAAAGCTGTCAAATCCGTAGAACTCATCGAGGCCTTCGTTTTGACAGGTTATGGCTCCCGTAACTCTAAACGAGCCAGAAGTTATGGCCGTCCGAATAATCGATAACTACAGGGTGCAACATCCACGGTGCAAGGTGCAACATCCGTCCGAAATGGAGAAACAGTGTCGTACGACGTTTAGAAATGCATGCATGGATTTGAAAAGGAACAGTACCTTGGTGCACCACTCTTCAGCGATGGGAAGTCGAAGACGGGCCACGGTAATCCCGTTTTACCGTAAAAATTCACGTGTCGAAAAAACGAAGGGTAAAAAACTTACGAGACCCGATTGAGATTCGGGTTGTCCTTTTTGGGCATTAATCCATCCGTTGACGGCTGAAAGCTTTCAAAGCCGTAGAACTCATTTAGGCCTTCGTTTTGACAGGTTATGGCTCCCATAACTCTAACGAGCGAGAAGTTATAGCCGTCCGAATAATCGATATCTATAGGGCGCAACATCCACGGTGCAGGTGCAACATCCGTCCGAAATGGCGAAACAGTGCCGTACGAATTTCAGAAATGCGTGCATGGATTTGAAACGGAACAGTACCATGGTGCACCACTCTCCAGCGATGGGAAGTCGAAGACGGGCCACGGTAATCCCGTTTTACCGTAAAAATCCACGTGTCGAAAAAACGAAGGGTAAAATCTTACGAGACCCGATTGAGATTCGGGTTGTCCTTTTTGGGCATTAATCTATCCGTTGACGGCTGAAAGCTGTCAAAGCTGTAGAACTCATCGAGGCCTTCGTTTTGACAGGTTATGGCTCTTGTAACTCTAAACGAGCCAGAAGTTATGGCCGTCCGAATAATCGATATATACAGGGTGCAACATCCACGGTGCAAGGTGCAACATCCGTCCGAAATGGCGAAACAGTGCCGTACGAATTTTAGAAATGCGTGCATGGATTTGAAACGGAACAGTACCATGGTGCACCACTCTCTAGCGATGGGAAGTCGAAGACGGGCCACGGTAATCCCGTTTTACCGTAAAAATCCACGTGTCGAAAAAACGAAGGGTAAAAAACTTACGAGACCCGATTGAGATTCGGGTTGTCCTTTTTGGGCATTAATCCATCCGTTGATGGCTGAAAGCTATCAAAGCCGTAGAACTCATCGAGGCCTTCGTTTTGACAGGTTATGGCTCCCGTAACTCTAAATGAGCCAGAAGTTATGGCCGTCCGAATAATCGATATCTACAGGGTGCAACATCCATGGTGCAAGGTGCAACATCCGTCCGAAATGGAGAAACAGTGCCGTACGACATTTAGAAATGCGTGCATCGATTTAAAACGGAACAGTCCGTTGGTGCACCACTCTTCAGCAATGGGAAGTCGAAGACCAGCCACCGTAATCCCGTTTTACCGTAAAAATCCAAGTGTCGAAAAAACGAAGGGTAAAAAACTTACGAGACCCGATTGAGATTCGGGTTGTCCTTTTTGGGCATTAATCTATCCGTTGACGGCTCAAAGCTGTCAAAGACATAGAACTCATTGAGGCCTTCTTTTTGACAGGTTATGGCTCACGTAACTCTAAACGAGCCAGAAGTTATGGCCGTCCGAATAATCGATATCTACAGGGCGCAACATCCACGGTGCAGGTGCAACATCCATCCGAAATGGCGAAACAGTGCCGTACGAATTTCAGAAATGCGTGCATGGATTTGAAACGGAACAGTACCATGGTGCACCACTCTCCAGCGATGGGAAGTCGAAGACGGGCCACGGTAATCCCGTTTTACCGTAAAAATCCACGTGTCGAAAAAACGAAGGGTAAAATCTTACGAGACCCGATTGAGATTCGGGTTGTCCTTTTTGGGCATTAATCTATCCGTTGACGGCTGAAAGCTGTCAAAGCTGTAGAACTCATCGAGGCCTTCGTTTTGACAGGTTATGGCTCTCGTAACTCTAAACGAGCCAGAAGTTATGGCCGTCCGAATAATCGATATATACAGGGTGCAACATCCACGGTGCAAGGTGCAACATCCGTCCGAAATGGCGAAACAGTGCCGTACGAATTTTAGAAATGCGTGCATGGATTTGAAACGGAACAGTACCATGGTGCACCACTCTCTAGCGATGGGAAGTCGAAGACGGGCCACGGTAATCCCGTTTTACCGTAAAAATCCACGTGTCGAAAAAACGAAGGGTAAAAAACTTACGAGACCCGATTGAGATTCGGGTTGTCCTTTTTGGGCATTAATCCATCCGTTGATGGCTGAAAGCTATCAAAGCCGTAGAACTCATCGAGGCCTTCGTTTTGACAGGTTATGGCTTCCGTAACTCTAAATGAGCCAGAAGTTATGGCCGTCCGAATAATCGATATCTACAGGGTGCAACATCCACGGTGCAAGGTGCAACATCCGTCCGAAATGGCGAAACAGTGCCGTACGAATTTTAGAAATGCATGCATGGATTTGAAACGGAACAGTACCATGGTGCACCACTCTCCAGCGATGGGAAGTCGAAGACGGGCCACGGTAATCCCGTTTTACCGAAAAAATGCACGTGTCGAAAAAACGAAGGGTAAAAAACTTACGAGACCCGATTGAGATTCGGGTTGTCCTTTTTGGGCATTAATCTATCCGTTGACGGCTCAAAGCTGTCAAAGCCGTAGAACTCATCGAGGCCTTCGTTTTGACAGGTTATGGCTCCCGTAACTCTAAACGAGCCAGAAGTTATGGCCGTCCGAATAATCGATATCTACAGGGTGCAACATCCACGGTGCAAGGTGCAACATCCGTCCGAAATGGAGAAACAGTGTCGTACGACGTTTAGAAATGCATGCATGGATTTGAAAAGGAACAGTACCTTGGTGCACCACTCTTCAGCGATGGGAAGTCGAAGACGGGCCACGGTAATCCCGTTTTACCGTAAAAATCCACGTGTCGAAAAAACGAAGGGTAAAAAACTTACGAGAGCCGATTGAGATTCGGGTTGTCCTTTTTGGGCATTAATCCATCCGTTGACGGCTGAAAGCTTTCAAAGCCGTAGAACTCATTTAGGCCTTCGTTTTGACAGGTTATGGCTCCCGTAACTCTAACGAGCGAGAAGTTATAGCCGTCCGAATAATCGATATCTATAGGGCGCAACATCCACGGTGCAGGTGCAACATCCATCCGAAATGGCGAAACACTGCCGTACGAATTTCAGAAATGCATGCATGGATTTGAAACGGAACAGTTCCATGGTGCACCACTCTCCAGCGATGGGAAGTCGAAGACGGGCCACGGTAATCCCGTTTTTCCGTAAAAATCCACGTGTCGAAAAAACGAAGGGTAAAATCTTACGAGACCCGATTGAGATTCGGGTTGTCCTTTTTGGGCATTAATCTATCCGTTGACGGCTGAAAGCTGTCAAAGCTGTAGAACTCATCGAGGCCTTCGTTTTGACAGGTTATGGCTCTCGTAACTCTAAACGAGCCAGAAGTTATGGCCGTCCGAATAATCGATATATACAGGGTGCAACATCCACGGTGCAAGGTGCAACATCCGTCCGAAATGGCGAAACAGTGCCGTACGAATTTTAGAAATGCGTGCATGGATTTGAAACGGAACAGTACCATGGTGCACCACTCTCTAGCGATGGGAAGTCGAAGACGGGCCACGGTAATCCCGTTTTACCGTAAAAATCCACGTGTCGAAAAAACGAAGGGTAAAAAACTTACGAGACCCGATTGAGATTCGGGTTGTCCTTTTTGGGCATTAATCCATCCGTTGATGGCTGAAAGCTATCAAAGCCGTAGAACTCATCGAGGCCTTCGTTTTGACTGGTTATGGCTCCCGTAACTCTAAATGAGCCAGAAGTTATGGCCGTCCGAATAATCGATATCTACAGGGTGCAACATCCACGGTGCAAGGTGCAACATCCGTCCGAAATGGCGAAACAGTGCCGTACGAATTTTAGAAATGCATGCATGGATTTGAAACGGAACAGTACCATGGTGCACCACTCTCCAGCGATGGGAAGTCGAAGACGGGCCACGGTAATCCCGTTTTACCGAAAAAATGCACGTGTCGAAAAAACGAAGGGTAAAAAACTTACGAGACCCGATTGAGATTCGGGTTGTCCTTTTTGGGCATTAATCCATCCGTTGATGGCTCAAAGCTGTCAAAGCCGTAGAACTCATCGAGGCCTTCGTTTTGACTGGTTATGGCTCCCGTAACTCTAAACGAGCCAGAAGTTATGGTCGTCCGAATAATCGATATCTATAGGGTGCAACATCCACGGTGCAAGGTGCAACATCCGTCCGAAATGGAGAAACAGTGCCGTACGACGTTTAGAAATGCATGCATGGATTTGAAAAGGAACAGTACCTTGGTGCACCACTCTTCAGCGATGGGAAGTCGAAGACGGGCCACGGTAATCCCGTTTTACCGTAAAAATCCACGTGTCGAAAAAACGAAGGGTAAAAAACTTACGAGAGCCGATTGAGATTCGGGTTGTCCTTTTTAGGCATTAATCCATCCGTTGACGGCTGAAAGCTTTCAAAGCCGTAGAACTCATTTAGGCCTTCGTTTTGACAGGTTATGGCTCCCGTAACTCTAACGAGCGAGAAGTTATAGCCGTCCGAATAATCGATATCTATAGGGCGCAACATCCACGGTGCAGGTGCAACATCCGTCCGAAATGGCGAAACAGTGCCTACGAATTTCAGAAATGCGTGCATGGATTTGAAACGGAACAGTACCATGGTGCACCACTCTCCAGCGATGGGAAGTCGAAGACGGGCCACGGTAATCCCGTTTTACCGTAAAAATCCACGTGTCGAAAAAACGAAGGGTAAAATCTTACGAGACCCGATTGAGATTCGGGTTGTCCTTTTTGGGCATTAATCTATCCGTTGACGGCTGAAAGCTGTCAAAGCTGTAGAACTCATCGAGGCCTTCGTTTTGACAGGTTATGGCTCTCGTAACTCTAAACGATCCAGAAGTTATGGCCGTCCGAATAATCGATATATACAGGATGCAACATCCACGGTGCAAGGTGCAACATCCGTCCGAAATGGCGAAACAGTGCCGTACGAATTTTAGAAATGCGTGCATGGATTTGAAACGGAACAGTACCATGGTGCACCACTCTCCAGCGATGGGAAGTCGAAAACGGGCCACGGTAATCCCGTTTTACCGTAAAAATCCACGTGTCGAAAAAACGAAGGGTAAAAAACTTACGAGACCCGATTGAGATTTGGGTTGTCCTTTTTGGGCATTAATCTATCCGTTGACGGCTCAAAGCTGTCAAAGCCGTAGAACTCATCGAGGCCTTCGTTTTGACAGGTTATGGCTCCCGTAACTCTAAACGAGCCAGAAGTTATGGCCGTCCGAATAATCGATATCTACAGGGTGCAACATCCACGGTGCAAGGTGCAACATTCGTCCGAAATGGAGAAACAGTGCCGTACGACGTTTAGAAATGCATGCATGGATTTGAAAAGGAACAGTACCTTGGTGCACCACTCTTCAGCGATGGGAAGTCGAAGACGGGCCACGGTAATCCCGTTTTACCGTAAAAATCCACGTGTCGAAAAAACGAAGGGTAAAAAACTTACGAGACCCGATTGAGATTCGGGTTGTCCTTTTTGGGCATTAATCCATCCGTTGACGGCTGAAAGCTTTCAAAGCCGTAGAACTCATTTAGGCCTTCGTTTTGACAGGTTATGGCTCCCATAACTCTAACGAGCGAGAAGTTATAGCCGTCCGAATAATCGATATCTATAGGGCGCAACATCCACGGTGCAGGTGCAACATCCGTCCGAAATGGCGAAACAGTGCCGTACGAATTTCAGAAATGCGTGCATGGATTTGAAACGGAACAGTACCATGGTGCACCACTCTCCAGCGATGGGAAGTCGAAGACGGGCCACGGTAATCCCGTTTTACGGTAAAAATCCACGTGTCGAAAAAACGAAGGGTAAAATCTTACGAGACCCGATTGAGATTCGGGTTGTCCTTTTTGGGCATTAATCTATCCGTTGACGGCTGAAAGCTGTCAAAGCTGTAGAACTCATCGAGGCCTTCGTTTTGACAGGTTATGGCTCTCGTAACTCTAAACGAGCCAGAAGTTATGGCCGTCCGAATAATCGATATATACAGGGTGCAACATCCACGGTGCAAGGTGCAACATCCGTCCGAAATGGCGAAACAGTGCCGTACGAATTTTAGAAATGCGTGCATGGATTTGAAACGGAACAGTACCATGGTGCACCACTCTCTAGCGATGGGAAGTCGAAGACGGGCCACGGTAATCCCGTTTTACCGTAAAAATCCACGTGTCGAAAAAACGAAGGGTAAAAAACTTACGAGACCCGATTGAGATTCGGGTTGTCCTTTTTGGGCATTAATCCATCCGTTGATGGCTGAAAGCTATCAAAGCCGTAGAACTCATCGAGGCCTTCGTTTTGACAGGTTATGGCTCCCGTAACTCTAAATGAGCCAGAAGTTATGGCCGTCCGAATAATCGATATCTACAGGGTGCAACATCCACGGTGCAAGGTGCACCATTCGTCCGAAATGGCGAAACAGTGCCGTACGAATTTTAGAAATGCATGCATGGATTTGAAACGGAACAGTACCATGGTGCACCACTCTCCAGCGATGGGAAGTCGAAGACGGGCCACGGTAATCCCGTTTTACCGAAAAAATGCACGTGTCGAAAAAACGAAGGGTAAAAAACTTACGAGACCCGATTGAGATTCGGGTTGTCCTTTTTGGGCATTAATCTATCCGTTGACGGCTCAAAGCTGTCAAAGCCGTAGAACTCATCGAGGCCTTCGTTTTGACAGGTTATGGCTCCCGTAACTCTAAACGAGCCAGAAGTTATGGCCGTCCGAATAATCGATATCTACAGGGTGCAACATCCACGGTGCAAGGTGCAACATCCGTCCGAAATGGAGAAACAGTGCCGTACGACGTTTAGAAATGCATGCATGGATTTGAAAAGGAACAGTACCTTGGTGCACCACTCTTCAGCGATGGGAAGTCGAAGACGGGCCACGGTAATCCCGTTTTACCGTAAAAATTCACGTGTCGAAAAAACGAAGGGTAAAAAACTTACGAGACCCGATTGAGATTCGGGTTGTCCTTTTTGGGCATTAATCCATCCGTTGACGGCTGAAAGCTTTCAAAGCCGTAGAACTCATTTAGGCCTTCGTTTTGACAGGTTATGGCTCCCATAACTCTAACGAGCGAGAAGTTATAGCCGTCCGAATAATCGATATCTATAGGGCGCAACATCCACGGTGCAGGTGCAACATCCGTCCGAAATGGCGAAACAGTGCCGTACGAATTTCAGAAATGCGTGCATGGATTTGAAACGGAACAGTACCATGGTGCACCACTCTCCTGCGATGGGAAGTCGAAGACGGGCCACGGTAATCCCGTTTTACCGTAAAAATCCACGTGTCGAAAAAACGAAGGGTAAAATCTTACGAGACCCGATTGAGATTCGGGTTGTCCTTTTTGGGCATTAATCTATCCGTTGACGGCTGAAAGTTGTCAAAGCTGTAGAACTCATCGAGGCCTTCGTTTTGACAGGTTATGGCTCTTGTAACTCTAAACGAGCCAGAAGTTATGGCCGTCCGAATAATCGATATATACAGGGTGCAACATCCACGGTGCAAGGTGCAACATCCGTCCGAAATGGCGAAACAGTGCCGTACGAATTTTAGAAATGCGTGCATGGATTTGAAACGGAACAGTACCATGGTGCACCACTCTCTAGCGATGGGAAGTCGAAGACGGGCCACGGTAATCCCGTTTTACCGTAAAAATCCACGTGTCGAAAAAACGAAGGGTAAAAAACTTACGAGACCCGATTGAGATTCGGGTTGTCCTTTTTGGGCATTAATCCATCCGTTGATGGCTGAAAGCTATCAAAGCCGTAGAACTCATCGAGGCCTTCGTTTTGACAGGTTATGGCTCCCGTAACTCTAAATGAGCCAGAAGTTATGGCCGTCCGAATAATCGATATCTACAGGGTGCAACATCCATGGTGCAAGGTGCAACATCCGTCCGAAATGGAGAAACAGTGCCGTACGACATTTAGAAATGCGTGCATCGATTTAAAACGGAACAGTCCGTTGGTGCACCACTCTTCAGCAATGGGAAGTCGAAGACCAGCCACCGTAATCCCGTTTTACCGTAAAAATCCAAGTGTCGAAAAAACGAAGGGTAAAAAACTTACGAGACCCGATTGAGATTCGGGTTGTCCTTTTTGGGCATTAATCTATCCGTTGACGGCTCAAAGCTGTCAAAGACATAGAACTCATTGAGGCCTTCTTTTTGACAGGTTATGGCTCACGTAACTCTAAACGAGCCAGAAGTTATGGCCGTCCGAATAATCGATATCTACAGGGCGCAACATCCACGGTGCAGGTGCAACATCCATCCGAAATGGCGAAACAGTGCCGTACGAATTTCAGAAATGCGTGCATGGATTTGAAACGGAACAGTACCATGGTGCACCACTCTCCAGCGATGGGAAGTCGAAGACGGGCCACGGTAATCCCGTTTTACCGTAAAAATCCACGTGTCGAAAAAACGAAGGGTAAAATCTTACGAGACCCGATTGAGATTCGGGTTGTCCTTTTTGGGCATTAATCTATCCGTTGACGGCTGAAAGCTGTCAAAGCTGTAGAACTCATCGAGGCCTTCGTTTTGACAGGTTATGGCTCTCGTAACTCTAAACGAGCCAGAAGTTATGGCCGTCCGAATAATCGATATATACAGGGTGCAACATCCACGGTGCAAGGTGCAACATCCGTCCGAAATGGCGAAACAGTGCCGTACGAATTTTAGAAATGCGTGCATGGATTTGAAACGGAACAGTACCATGGTGCACCACTCTCTAGCGATGGGAAGTCGAAGACGGGCCACGGTAATCCCGTTTTACCGTAAAAATCCACGTGTCGAAAAAACGAAGGGTAAAAAACTTACGAGACCCGATTGAGATTCGGGTTGTCCTTTTTGGGCATTAATCCATCCGTTGATGGCTGAAAGCTATCAAAGCCGTAGAACTCATCGAGGCCTTCGTTTTGACAGGTTATGGCTTCCGTAACTCTAAATGAGCCAGAAGTTATGGCCGTCCGAATAATCGATATCTACAGGGTGCAACATCCACGGTGCAAGGTGCAACATCCGTCCGAAATGGCGAAACAGTGCCGTACGAATTTTAGAAATGCATGCATGGATTTGAAACGGAACAGTACCATGGTGCACCACTCTCCAGCGATGGGAAGTCGAAGACGGGCCACGGTAATCCCGTTTTACCGAAAAAATGCACGTGTCGAAAAAACGAAGGGTAAAAAACTTACGAGACCCGATTGAGATTCGGGTTGTCCTTTTTGGGCATTAATCTATCCGTTGACGGCTCAAAGCTGTCAAAGCCGTAGAACTCATCGAGGCCTTCGTTTTGACAGGTTATGGCTCCCGTAACTCTAAACGAGCCAGAAGTTATGGCCGTCCGAATAATCGATATCTACAGGGTGCAACATCCACGGTGCAAGGTGCAACATCCGTCCGAAATGGAGAAACAGTGTCGTACGACGTTTAGAAATGCATGCATGGATTTGAAAAGGAACAGTACCTTGGTGCACCACTCTTCAGCGATGGGAAGTCGAAGACGGGCCACGGTAATCCCGTTTTACCGTAAAAATCCACGTGTCGAAAAAACGAAGGGTAAAAAACTTACGAGAGCCGATTGAGATTCGGGTTGTCCTTTTTGGGCATTAATCCATCCGTTGACGGCTGAAAGCTTTCAAAGCCGTAGAACTCATTTAGGCCTTCGTTTTGACAGGTTATGGCTCCCGTAACTCTAACGAGCGAGAAGTTATAGCCGTCCGAATAATCGATATCTATAGGGCGCAACATCCACGGTGCAGGTGCAACATCCATCCGAAATGGCGAAACACTGCCGTACGAATTTCAGAAATGCATGCATGGATTTGAAACGGAACAGTTCCATGGTGCACCACTCTCCAGCGATGGGAAGTCGAAGACGGGCCACGGTAATCCCGTTTTGCCGTAAAAATCCACGTGTCGAAAAAACGAAGGGTAAAATCTTACGAGACCCGATTGAGATTCGGGTTGTCCTTTTTGGGCATTAATCTATCCGTTGATGGCCGAAAGCTGTCAAAGCTGTAGAACTCATCGAGGCCTTCGTTTTGACAGGTTATGGCTCTCGTAACTCTAAACGAGCCAGAAGTTATGGCCGTCCGAATAATCGATATATACAGGGTGCAACATCCACGGTGCAAGGTGCAACATCCGTCCGAAATGGCGAAACAGTGCCGTACGAATTTTAGAAATGCGTGCATGGATTTGAAACGGAACAGTACCATGGTGCACCACTCTCTAGCGATGGGAAGTCGAAGACGGGCCACGGTAATCCCGTTTTACCGTAAAAATCCACGTGTCGAAAAAACGAAGGGTAAAAAACTTACGAGACCCGATTGAGATTCGGGTTGTCCTTTTTGGGCATTAATCCATCCGTTGATGGCTGAAAGCTATCAAAGCCGTAGAACTCATCGAGGCCTTCGTTTTGACTGGTTATGGCTCCCGTAACTCTAAATGAGCCAGAAGTTATGGCCGTCCGAATAATCGATATCTACAGGGTGCAACATCCACGGTGCAAGGTGCAACATCCGTCCGAAATGGCGAAACAGTGCCGTACGAATTTTAGAAATGCATGCATGGATTTGAAACGGAACAGTACCATGGTGCACCACTCTCCAGCGATGGGAAGTCGAAGACGGGCCACGGTAATCCCGTTTTACCGAAAAAATGCACGTGTCGAAAAAACGAAGGGTAAAAAACTTACGAGACCCGATTGAGATTCGGGTTGTCCTTTTTGGGCATTAATCTATCCGTTGACGGCTCAAAGCTGTCAAAGCCGTAGAACTCATCGAGGCCTTCGTTTTGACAGGTTATGGCTCCCGTAACTCTAAACGAGCCAGAAGTTATGGCCGTCCGAATAATCGATATCTACAGGGTGCAACATCCACGGTGCAAGGTGCAACATCCGTCCGAAATGGAGAAACAGTGCCGTACGACGTTTAGAAATGCATGCATGGATTTGAAAAGGAACAGTACCTTGGTGCACCACTCTTCAGCGATGGGAAGTCGAAGACGGGCCACGGTAATCCCGTTTTACCGTAAAAATCCACGTGTCGAAAAAACGAAGGGTAAAAAACTTACGAGAGCCGATTGAGATTCGGGTTGTCCTTTTTAGGAATTAATCCATCCGTTGACGGCTGAAAGCTTTCAAACCCGTAGAACTCATTTAGGCCTTCGTTTTGACAGGTTATGGCTCCCGTAACTCTAACGAGCGAGAAGTTATAGCCGTCCGAATAATCGATATCTATAGGGCGCAACATCCACGGTGCAGGTGCAACATCCATCCGAAATGGCGAAACACTGCCGTACGAATTTCAGAAATGCATGCATGGATTTGAAACGGAACAGTTCCATGGTGCACCACTCTCCAGCGATGGGAAGTCGAAGACGGGCCACGGTAATCCCGTTTTGCCGTAAAAATCCACGTGTCGAAAAAACGAAGGGTAAAATCTTACGAGACCCGATTGAGATTCGGGTTGTCCTTTTTGGGCATTAATCTATCCGTTGACGGATGAAAGCTGTCAAAGCTGTAGAACTCATCGAGGCCTTCGTTTTGACAGGTTATGGCTCTCGTAACTCTAAACGAGCCAGAAGTTATGGCCGTCCGAATAATCGATATATACAGGGTGCAACATCCACGGTGCAAGGTGCAACATCCGTCCGAAATGGCGAAACAGTGCCGTACGAATTTTAGAAATGCGTGCATGGATTTGAAACGGAACAGTACCATGGTGCACCACTCTCTAGCGATGGGAAGTCGAAGACGGGCCACGGTAATCCCGTTTTACCGTAAAAATCCACGTGTCGAAAAAACGAAGGGTAAAAAACTTACGAGACCCGATTGAGATTCGGGTTGTCCTTTTTGGGCATTAATCCATCCGTTGATGGCTGAAAGCTATCAAAGCCGTAGAACTCATCGAGGCCTTCGTTTTGACTGGTTATGGCTCCCGTAACTCTAAATGAGCCAGAAGTTATGGCCGTCCGAATAATCGATATCTACAGGGTGCAACATCCACGGTGCAAGGTGCAACATCCGTCCGAAATGGCGAAACAGTGCCGTACGAATTTTAGAAATGCATGCATGGATTTGAAACGGAACAGTACCATGGTGCACCACTCTCCAGCGATGGGAAGTCGAAGACGGGCCACGGTAATCCCGTTTTACCGAAAAAATGCACGTGTCGAAAAAACGAAGGGTAAAAAACTTACGAGACCCGATTGAGATTCGGGTTGTCCTTTTTGGGCATTAATCTATCCGTTGACGGCTCAAAGCTGTCAAAGCCGTAGAACTCATCGAGGCCTTCGTTTTGACAGGTTATGGCTCCCGTAACTCTAAACGAGCCAGAAGTTATGGTCGTCCGAATAATCGATATCTACAGGGTGCAACATCCACGGTGCAAGGTGCAACATCCGTCCGAAATGGAGAAACAGTGCCGTACGACGTTTAGAAATGCATGCATGGATTTGAAAAGGAACAGTACCTTGGTGCACCACTCTTCAGCGATGGGAAGTCGAAGACGGGCCACGGTAATCCCGTTTTACCGTAAAAATCCACGTGTCGAAAAAACGAAGGGTAAAAAACTTACGAGAGCCGATTGAGATTCGGGTTGTCCTTTTTAGGCATTAATCCATCCGTTGACGGCTGAAAGCTTTCAAAGCCGTAGAACTCATTTAGGCCTTCGTTTTGACAGGTTATGGCTCCCGTAACTCTAACGAGCGAGAAGTTATAGCCGTCCGAATAATCGATATCTATAGGGCGCAACATCCACGGTGCAGGTGCAACATCCGTCCGAAATGGCGAAACAGTGCCGTACGAATTTCAGAAATGCATGCATGGATTTGAAATGGAACAGTTCCATGGTGCACCACTCTCCAGCGATGGGAAGTCGAAGACGGGCCACGGTAATCCCGTTTTGCCGTAAAAATCCACGTGTCGAAAAAACGAAGGGTAAAATCTTACGAGACCCGATTGAGATTCGGGTTGTCCTTTTTGGGCATTAATCTATCCGTTGACGGCTGAAAGCTGTCAAAGCTGTAGAACTCATCGAGGCCTTCGTTTTGACAGGTTATGGCTCTCGTAACTCTAAACGAGCCAGAAGTTATGGCCGTCCGAATAATCGATATATACAGGGTGCAACATCCACGGTGCAAGGTGCAACATCCGTCCGAAATGGCGAAATAGTGCCGTACGAATTTTAGAAATGCGTGCATGGATTTGAAACGGAACAGTACCATGGTGCACCACTCTCCAGCGATGGGAAGTCGAAGACGGGCCACGGTAATCCCGTTTTACCGTAAAAATCCACGTGTCGAAAAAACGAAGGGTAAAAAACTTACGAGACCCGATTGAGATTCGTGTTGTCCTTTTTGGGCATTAATCCATCCGTTGATGGCTGAAAGCTATCAAAGCCGTAGAACTCATCGAGGCCTTCGTTTTGACAGGTTATGGCTCCCGTAACTCCAAATGAGCCAGAAGTTATGGCCGTCCGAATAATCGATATCTACAGGGTGCAACATCCACGGTGCAAGGTGCAACATCCGTCCGAAATGGCGAAACAGTGCCGTACGAATTTTAGAAATGCATGCATGGATTTGAAACGGAACAGTACCATGGTGCACTACTCTCCAGCGATGGGAAGTCGAAGACGGGCCACGGTAATCCCGTTTTACCGAAAAAATGCACGTGTCGAAAAAACGAAGGGTAAAAAACTTACGAGACCCGATTGAGATTCGGGTTGTCCTTTTTGGGCATTAATCTATCCGTTGACGGCTCAAAGCTGTCAAAGCCGTAGAACTCATCGAGGCCTTCGTTTTGACAGGTTATGGCTCCCGTAACTCTAAACGAGCCAGAAGTTATGGCCGTCCGAATAATCGATATCTGTAGGGTGCAACATCCACGGTGCAAGGTGCAACATCCGTCCGAAATGGAGAAACAGTGCCGTACGACGTTTAGAAATGCATGCATGGATTTGAAAAGGAACGGTACCTTGGTGCACCACTTTTCAGCGATGGGAAGTCGAAGACGGGCCACGGTAATCCCGTTTTACCGTAAAAATCCACGTGTCGAAAAAACGAAGGGTAAAAAACTTACGAGACCCGATTGAGATTCGGGTTATCCTTTTTGGGCATTAATCCATCCGTTGACGGCTGAAAGCTTTCAAAGCCGTAGAACTCATTTAGGCCTTCGCTTTGACAGGTTATGGCTCCCGTAACTCTAACGAGCGAGAAGTTATAGCCGTCCGAATAATCGATATCTACAGGGTGCAACATCCGTCCGAAATGGCGAAACAGTGCCGTACGACTTTTAGAAATGCGTGCATGGATTTAAAACGGAACAGTCCGTTGGTGTACCACTCTTCAGCAATGGGAAGTCGAAGACCAGCCACCGTAATCCCGTTTTACCGTAAAAATCCAAGTGTCGAAAAAACGAAGGGTAAAAAACTTACGAGACCCGATTGAGATTCGGGTTGTCCTTTTTGGGCATTAATCTATCCGTTGATGGCTAAAAGCTGTCAAAGACGTAGAAATCATTGAGGCCTTCGTTTTGACAGGTTATGGCTCACGTAACTCTAAACGAGCCAGAAGTTATGGCCGTCCGAATAATCGATATCTACAGGGCGCAACATCCACGGTGCAGGTGCAACATCCGTCCGAAATGGCGAAACAGTGCCGTACGAATTTCAGAAATGCGTGCATGGATTTGAAACGGAACAGTACCATGGTGCACCACTCTCCAGCGATGGGAAGTCGAAGACGGGCCACGGTAATCCCGTTTTACCGTAAAAATCCACGTGTCGAAAAAACGAAGGGTAAAATCTTACGAGACCCGATTGAGATTCGGGTTGTCCTTTTTGGGCATTAATCTATCCGTTGATGGCTGAAAGCTGTCAAAGCCGTAGAACTCATCGAGGCCTTCGTTTTGACAGGTTATGGCTCCCGTAACTCTAAACGAGCTAGAAGTTATGGCCGTCCGTATAATCGTTATCTACAGGGTGCAACATCCACGGTGCAAGGTGCAACATCCGTCCGAAATGGCGAAACAGTGCCGTACGAATTTTAGAAATGCATGTATGGATTTGAAACGGAACAGTACCATGGTGCACCACTCTCCAGCGATGGGAAGTCGAAGACGGGCCACGGTAATCCCGTTTTACCGAAAAAATCCACGTGTCGAAAAAACGAAGGGTAAAAAACTTACGAGACCCGATTGAGATTCGGGTTGTCCTTTTTGGGCATTAATCTATCTGTTGACAGCTCAAAGCTTTCAAACCCGTAGAACTCATCGAGGCCTTCGTTTTGACAGGTTATGGCTCCCGTAACTCTAAACGAGCCAGAAGTTATGGCCGTCCGAATAATCGATATCTACTGGGTGCAACATCCACGGTGCAAGGTGCAACATCCGTCCGAAATGGCGAAACGGTGCCGTAAGACCTTTAGAAATGCGTGCATGGATTTGAAACAGAATAGTACCGTGGTGCACCACTCTCCAGCGATAGTAAATCAAAGACCAGCCACCGTAATCCCGTTTTACCGTAAAAATCCACTTGTCGAAAAAACGAAGGGTAAAAAACTTACAAGACCCGATTGAGATTCGGGTTGTCCTTTTTGGGCGTTAATCTATCCGTTGACGGCTGAAAGCTATCAAAGCCGTAGTACTCATCGAGGCCTTCGTTTTGACAGGTTATGGCTCCCGTAACTCTAAACAAGCCAGAAGTTATGGCCGTCCGAATAATCGATATCTACAGGGTGCAACATCCACGGTGCAAGGTGCAACATCCGTCCGAAATGGCGAAACAGTGCCGTACGAATTTTAGAAATGCGTGCATGGATTTGAAACGGAACAGTACCATGGTGCACCACTCTCCAGCGATGGGAAGTCGAAAACGGGCCACGGTAATCCCGTTTTACCGTAAAAATCCACGTGTTGAAAAAACGAAGGGTAAAAAACTTACGAGACCCGATTGAGATTCGGGTTGTCCTTTTAGGGCATTAATCTATCCGTTGACGGCTCAAAGCTGCCAAAGCCGTAGAACTCATCGAGGTCTTCGTTTTGACAGGTTATGGCTCCCGTAACTCTAAAGGAGCCAGAAGTTATGGCCGTCCGAATAATCGATATCTACAGGGTGCAACATCCACGGTGCAAGGTGCAACATCCGTCCGAAATGGCGAAACGGTGCCGTACGACCTTTAGATATACGTGCATGGATTTGAAATGGAACAGTACCGTGGTGCACCACTCTCCAGCGATGGTAAATTGAAGACCGGCCACCGTAATCCCGTTTTACCGTAAAAATCCACGTGTCGAAAAAACGAAGGGTAAAAAACTTACGAGACCCGATTGAGATTCGGGTTGTCCTTTTTGGGTATTAATCTATCCGTAGATGGCTGAAAGCTATCAAAGTCGTAGAACTCATCGGGGCCTTCGTTTTGACATGGCTCCCGTAACTCTAAACGAGCCAGAAGTTATGGCCGTCCGAATAATCGATAACTACAGGGTGCAACATCCACGGTGCAAGGTGCAACATCCGTCCGAAATGGCGAAACAGTGTCGTACGAATTTTAGAAATGCGTGCATGGATTTGAAACGGAACAGTACCATGGTGCACCACTCTCCAGCGATGGGAAGTCGAAGACGGGCCACGGTAATCCCGTTTACCGTAAAAATCCACGTGTCGAAAAAACAAAGGGTAAAAAACTTACGAGACCCGATTGAGATTCGGGTTGTCCTTTTTGGGCATTAATCTATCCGTTGACGGCTCAAAGCTTTTGAAGCCGTAGAACTCATCGAGGCCTTCGTTTTGACAGGTTATGGCTCCCGTAACTCTAAACGAGCCAGAAGTAATGGCCGTCCGAATAATCGATATCTACAGGGTGCAACATCCACGGTGCAAGGCGCAACATCCGTCCGAAATGGCGAAACGGTGCCGTACGACCTTTAGAAATGCGTGCATGGATTTCAAACGGAACAGTACCATGGGGCAACACTCTCCAGCGATGGTAAATCGAAGACCAGCCACCGTAATCCCGTTTTACCGTAAAAATCCACGTATCGAAAAAACGAAGGGTAAAAAACTTACGAGACCCGATTGAGATTCGGGTTGTCCTTTTGGGCATTAATCTATCCGTTGACGGCTGAAAGCTGTCAAAGCCGTAGAACTCATCGAGGCCTTCGTTTTGACAGGTTATGGCTCCCGTAACTCTAAACGAGCCAGAAGTTATGACCGTCCGAATAATCGATATCTACAGGGTGCAACATCCACGGTGCAAGGTGCAACATCCGTCCGAAATGGCGAAACAGTGCCGTACGAATTTTAGAAATGCGTGCATAGATTTGAAATAGAACAGTACCATGGTGCACCACTCTCCAGCGATGGGAAGTCGAAGACGGGCCACGGTAATCCCGTTTTACCGTAAAAATCCATGTGTCGAAAAAACGAAGGTTAAAAAACTTACGAGACCCGATTGAGATTCGGGTTGTCCTTTTTGGGCATTAATCTATCCGTTGACGGCTGAAAGCCGTCAAAGCCGTAGAACTCATCGAGGCCTTCGTTTTGACAGGTTATGGCTCCCGTAACTCTAAACGAGCCAGAAGTTATGGCCGTCCGAATAATCGATATCTACAGGGTGCAACATCCACGGTGCAAGGTGCAACATCCGTCCGAAATGGCGAAACAGTGCCGTATGAATTTTAGAAATGCGTGCATGGATTTGAAACAGAACAGTACCATGGTGCACCACTCTCCAACGATGGGAAGTCGAAGACGGGCCACGGTAATCCCTTATTACCGTAAAAATCCACGTGTCGAAAAAACAAAGGGTAAAAAACTTACGAGACCCGATTGAGATTCGGGTTGTCCTTTTTGGGCATTAATCTATCCGTTGACGGCTCAAAGCTGTCAAAGCCGTAGAACTCATCGAGGCCTTTGTTTTGACAGGTTATGGCTCCCGTAACTCTAAACGAGCCAGTAGTTATGGCCGTCCGAATAATCGATATCTACAGGGTGCAACATCCACGGTGCAAGGTGCAACATCCGTCCGAAATGGCGAAACGGTGCCGTACGACCTTTAGAAATGCGTGCATTGATTTGAAACGGAACAGTACCGTGGTGCACCACTCTCCAGCGGTGGTAAATCGAAGACCAGCCACAGTAATCCCATTTTACCGTAAAAATCCACGTGTCGAAAAAACGAAGGATAAAAAACTTACGAGACCGGATTGAGATTCGGGTTGTCCTTTTTGGGCATTAATCTATCCGTTGACGGCTGAAAGCTGTCAAAGCCGTAGAACTCATCGAGGCCTTCGTTTTGACAGGTTATGGCTCCCGTAACTTGTTGAGCGAATTTTCACCCAGAAGATCTCGAGACCGAGAAGCGTCTGTTTCACCCGGGTTCGCAACCTCCATTCCAACCGGTTCCTAAGTCCATTCGGCATTCCAAGCAAAGGTTCATTCGGCAATACAGGCAACGGTCCATTCGGCATAACACACATCCGGTCCAAGCTCTGCCGAAGCAACCCCCAACTCCACCGGTCCAACACATTTTCCATACACCACCGGTCCAACCCATTTCCCACCATCACCGTACCACCATGACCGGACCACATACAACCGAACCAAACTCCAAGCTCACTACCAAACCAAACATCTTCATATACTACCGAACGAGGCCACTGCCGATCAATATCCACAGTCCTACCACCGAATCACCACTGCCGAACCAAGCTACGCCTGCAACCGGTCCACTCACCACTGCCGCACCAAGCTTCGCCGAACCAGAACGCTACCAGGCCAGATTGCTTCAGCCCGGGCCCACCAGCAGCTATATACATCCAAGGCCCCTGCCCCCTACCTCACTCTATAAATAGAGGGGCAGGGGTACAATAATGGCAGACAAGTTTGAGAGCTCAAGCACGGAAGGAACTTTCAAACTACTCTCATATACTTGTACACAAAGCATTGTACTTGTAATCTGAAAGAAAGAAGATAATAACATATAAATTGGACGTAGGCACGTTCTGGCCGAACCACTATAAATCTGTGTGTCTTTTACATTTCAGCCCCTGCTTTTTTCATATTTACATAACCCATCTAAATCATTAAGAATCACATAAAATCAACTAAATCACACGACTTGGAGGTGTTTGCCCATTTTTTGCGCAAACATTTTTGGTGCTTTCACTGAGAGCTTCGAACTCGAAGCTAAAGCTTCCCTCATTCAACCTTCTTTCCCAATAGCACCCTTCATTGCCTAGGAAAGATGACTTCCAGGCCAAGAAAAGACGCCAACAAGGGAAAGAACGTTGCAACCAGCAGCGCTCCAAATCCAGTGGATCCAGATCAAGAGAACCATCCAACTACAGCAGCAGTGCCGCATGTAGATCAGGCAATTCCCACAGCCCCTGCCGCGGAACAACCGACAGTAATCACTAGAGCAGACCTAGACAGAGTTGTGGTGGAAGTGACTAACCACTTCGCATCCCAACAAGAAGCTTTGGTGAACCAACTCATGTCACGCTTGAGGGATGTCGAAGAATCCAACCGCAACACGGAATCATGGGGTGAATCTCAATCTGGAGGATCTCGAAGACAGCAAAGGTCTTCCCTCTTCGAGGAAGCCATCAACAGGAACAACAATGATAGGGGTCGCGCCCGGACTCAGCCCGAACTCCGACTCGAGGAAGCACTTGGAACCGAACCCAGTGGGGGAGGCGCCAGGCGAGGGTCGGATGTAGCTGAGCCAGTCATGCCACCTAATCATAGAAACCCCGCTGAACGGAGCCGAGCTAGAACCCAGCCTGAAGTTGACCCCATGGAAATGCTCGAAACAGAACCCCACAGGGGAAGATCAAGGCAGGGGGCAACTGTAGCTGGTCCTAGCATGCATCCGAGCAGCCAGAGGCAACCAGTGGATAACGTCAGAAGTGATAGACTATACCATCCCTACAGGTCATCTGGACGAGATCGATCCCGCAAGGAAGAACCAAGTTCATTTCTATCCGCTCCAAATTCTGATGAAAGAATGGCACGATTATTCAGAGAATGCGTCCAACGGGAGCAAAGGGACCGAGGAATAGGCGCTAGAGTCACCAGCCCCTTCACCCGCAATATCGAAACCGCCATCACCCCCCGAGAATGGAAAATGCCAACCATGGAACCTTACAAGGGAACTTCCGACCCCATCGTACACTTACAGAGATACACCCAGCATATGCTCATGAGCGGAGCAACAGAAGGGGTGCTGTGTAAATGCTTTCCGCTATTCCTAGCAGATCTAGCCACCTCCCGGTTCTGCCATCTACCCCAAGGATCTATCAGCTCATGGGAGATGTTGAAAGAAAGGTTCATTAGCCAGTTCCGCATCCATGTAGAACAAGCCAAGGATGCTTATTCTCTATCCAATGTCAAACAGAAATCCGGAGAGACACTGCAACAATATCTAACCCGGTTCAACGCCGCAGCAGCCGCAGTCCAAGATGCCGATGAGAAGCTCACCCTAATGGCCCTCAGTAGTGGTGTACACCCAGATACCAAGTTCGCTAGAAGACTAACTAAGGAAAAACCAGCTACTTTACCTGATTTCTTCCATGAAGCTGGAAAGTATATGAGACTTGAAGACGCCGCCACTGAGAGGCAGTCTGGGCAACACGGTAAGACAACTTCGGACAAGGTTCCCGCTGCAGCTAAGGACACTCGAAGAAATGAATCTAGAGACAATGCTGGGGGCAGGAAGGTTGAAAAACGCCAATATCGACCAGGACCAAGATTTGACTCCTACACTCCTTTGAATGAAACAATCGAAAATATCTTTCTAGCCACTCAGGGCGAACTCGGATACAAGCGCCCCCGCACAAGAAAGAATCTGATAACGCACTCAAGTCTGGAAAGTTCTGCCGCTTCCACGAATCCCACGGACATGACACCAATGAATGCCACCATCTCCGGGACTTGATCAAAGAACACATCAGAAGAAGAAGGCTGGAACGCTATGTGAAAGGTCAGAACAGGACTCCAACTCCTGCCAATGAGAACTCAAAGCGACCCCTCCCAGAAGTAGGCGGAGGAAATCGCAACACCAGCGGTTCTAGTTAAGAGAAGATAGTGGTCCATACCATCTCGGGAGGACCACACATCACCGACAGAAGCTGGGCAGAGATGGAAAGATACGGAAGTCACTTAGAAATGCTGAAGGCTATGTTAACTCCATTATGGAAGAACGCCACCCGAAACGGAAAGAGAGTGACGACATCGTATTCAGTAGGCGTGATTTAGAAGGAAGACAGTATCCGCATATGGATCCCATGGTCATCTCTGCCTGGTTCGGTCCAGCTAAAGTTTTTCGAATTCTAATAGCCAAAGGAAGCTCCGTAAATATCCTGTTCAAGCATGCTTTCGACAAAATGAAGCTTTCAATGAAGGATGTGTCTCCCTGCAACAAACCCCTGCACGGTTTCACTGGAGATGCGAAAATACCCCTCGGGCAACTTGACCTCTTCGTCGAAATGGGAAGTCATCCCCGCTCCGTTGTGCGAAAACAAACGTTCGTACTAATAGAAAACCACTCGGCCTACAACGCCTTCTTGGGAAGACCAGCCTTATCTGACTTCCAAATTGTCCTAGCCCCATGGTGCCTAAAGATGAAATTCCCAACAGATAACGGAATAGGAGAAGTTGAAGGAGATCAAGACGCCGCCCGAGATTGCTATGTAACTGAACTTCGCAATAACCGTAGAAAGAATAAAGGGAAAGATGCAGAGACTACTCTCTGCATGAAAAGCTTGGAAGCATAGCAACTAAAGAAAGCCCCTCCTATTCGATACACCAGCGATCCTTTCAATGAACTAGACCCCAGGGATAAGGAGGAGGAGGCTACCGCTGAGCCTGCAGAGGCCATGGAATTCGTATCTGTAGACAAACATGATTCAAGTAGACTATTAAAAATAGGATCTCAGCTAAAAACAGAATTGAAGGATCAACTCATTGACTTTCTCCGCCACAACTTAGATGTATTTGCGTGGACACATGCCGATATGACAGGAATCTCCCCAGACATAGCATGCCACATGCTGAACGTCGATCCCACCAAGGTACCGGTAAAGCAGAAAAAGAGAAGCATGGGAGCAGAACGATCAGCTGCCCTCGATGAGGAAGTAAAGAACCTACTTGCTAATGACTTCATACGAGAAGCCATCTACCCAGAATGGATCGCTAACCCGGTACTAGTAAAGAAAGCTAATGGGAAGTGGCGAACATGCATTGATTTCTCCAACTTAAATGACGCTTGCCCGGAAGACTACTTCCCGCTCCCCCGAATCGATCAACTTGTGGACAGCACTGCCGGGCACGAACTCTTATCTTTTATGGATGCATACTCCGGATACAACCAGATTCCCATGAACGCTCCCGATCAATACCACACTAGCTTCATCACTGACCGGGGATTATATTGTTACAAAGTCATGCCTTTTGGACTCAAAAATGCCGGAGCTACCTATCAGCGCCTCGTCAACAAGATGTTCGCGGAATTAATAGGACGAACTATGGAAGTATATGTGGATGACATGTTGGTAAAGTCCAGGAGAGCCGACGATCATGTAAGCCACCTGGGCGAGATGTTTCAGGTACTTTGCCGATATGGAATGAAGCTGAATCCTCTAAAGTGCTCCTTCGGAGTGTCATCGGAAAAATTCTTAGGATTCATCGTCCATGCCAGAGGAATTGAAGCAAACCCTGAACAAATCCGGGCTCTAAAAGAAATAAGGATACCTTCCACTCGAAAAGAAATGCAGAGCCTAAACGGAAAGGTGGCCGCCCTAAGCAGATTCATTTCCAAAGCAACTAACAAGTGCGTCCCTTTCTTCGAAGCTCTCAAGAAAGACAAAGGAAAGTTCGAGTGGACCGATGAATGCTTAAAAGCCTTCCTTAACCTGATCGTACACCTTCAGAAACCACCAGTACTCTCAACTCCAAACGAAGGCGAAGAGCTATACCTATACCTCGCTGTATCATCTCATGCTCTAAGCGCTGCCCTGGTAAGAGAAGAAGACCGCACACAACGCCCGGTATACTTTATAAGTAAGAGATTTACAGGGGCAGAAGCCAGATATCCTAAACTTGAGAAATTGGCATATTGTTTATTGATCGCGTCACTGAAACTGCGACACTACTTCCAATGTCACTCCATCAGAGTTCTAACCGATCAACCACTAAGACAGGTGCTCCATCGTCCCGACACTTCTGGACGACTCCTCAAATGGTGCATTGAACTAAGTCAGTATGACGTCACCTACCATCCTCGCACCGCTATCAAGGGGCAAGCCATGGCCGATTTCATTGCCGAATTCACTACCAACGAAGGCAAGGATCAGTTTGAAATAGCAAAAAACATCAAGTGGAACCTCTTTGTAGATGGAGCATCGAACGAGCAAGGCTCGGGGGCAGGTATTGTGATAATCACCCCCAGGGGAAGAAAGCTGTACTATGCATTAAGGTTGGAATTCGCGGCCACTAACAACGATGCGGAGTATGAGGCAGTAATAGCAGGATTGGAGCTTGCCATAGAAATTGGAGTCAATTCTTTATGTCTTCATAGTGATTGTCAACTTATCGTAAACCAAGTACTAGGAGAATTTCAGACACGAGGAGAACGACTCACAGCATATCTAAAGAAAACCAAACTGCTGCTCGATCAATTGGACCATTATCTAATCAAACACATTCCTCGAGAAGATAACCAAGAGGCCGATGAACTAGCAAAGCAAGCTAGTATGAAGAATAGCACCATTTTCGGAGCACTAGCCATCTCAAGGCAGCTAGCCCCAAGTTTCGAACAAGTGAATCTGATAACTGCAATCGTAGAAGGAACTTGGATGACTCCTATCCGGAAATATTTGCAGGACGGCACACTACCAGACAAACGTGATGAAGTCAGGAGAATTTTGAGGAAAGCTCCCCACTACACAATACAAGAAGGCATCCTCTATCTGCGTGGCTTCTCTAGCCCCTTATTCAGATGCGTCGCTGGAAGGGAAGCCAAGGAAATCTTATTCAACATCCATCAAGGAAGTTGCAGAGATCACACTGGAAGGCAGACTCTGGCGAAAAAGATACTCCGATATGGATATTACTGGCCCATACTAAACAAAGACGCCTTAGACTTCGTCAAGAGATTCGACAGATGTCAGAAATTTTCCAAGATTCCTCGACTACCCACAAATGAGATTACTCAAATGACCAGCCCTTGGCCCTTTGCTGTATGGGGAATTGATTTAATTGGCGAACTGCCAACGGGCAGAGGCGGAGCCAAATATGCTATAGTGGCAGTCGATTATTTCACCAAATGGGTGGAAGCGGAACCCCTAAATAAAATATCTTCAGCAAAAGTTATCAACTTCTTGATCAAAAATATTCTGTGCAGGTACGGAGTACCACTCAAGATCATATCGGACAACAGAGTCCAATTTGACAGCGAAGAATTCGCCGACTGGTGCCAAGAGCATGGAATTCATAAAAGCTTCTCATCATTAGCTTATCCTCAGGCAAACGGACAAGTCGAAGCTGTCAACAAAATTCTCAAAACCCTAATCAAGAAGAAACTTGAAAAGTCAAAAGGCGCTTGGGTGGACGAACTTCCTACGGCACTTTGGGCCTACCACACATCTTTCAGAACATCAACGGGACATACTCCTTTCTCTTTGGCATAAGGACCGGAGGCAATGCTCCCTGTTGAGACTATTGTTCCTTCCCACCGTAGGATCCACTACAATCCAGAAGAAAACGAAGAACTCCTCCTCATGTCTTTGGATCTGATTGAGGAAAGGAGAAACGATGCAGCACTCAAAGCAGCAGCTCATAAACAAAAAGTGGCAGCACTATACAACTCCAAAGTCAAGCATCGCATCTTACAAGAAGGAGATCTTGTCCTCAGGCGAATCTTTCCGCGCCTCGGGGCACTGGACCCCATCTGGGACGGACCATATGTAATTCATAAAGATCTCCACAACGGAGCTTATATTTTGTCAACAGTGGACGGAGAGGTGTTCCAGAGGGCATGGAACATCCGACACCTCCGTCGATACTTTTCTTAACTTGTACTGCCCATATGAAGTGAATTAACAGAGAGAATCAGTGGATGTAGGCATTTTCATGCCGAACCACTTTAAAAAATCTTGTCTCTTTTTAACTTGTTCCTTTATATCTTGGCTGCTTGTTAAGCTTTATCCTTTTCTGTTGAACAAAATCCTATGGCATCTCCACTCAAGACGCACCGCGGCCTCATCTGGACAAGGCCTAACAGGCACGCTACGATTCTATGCACTCGCCAATGAGACTCTTTTGCTCCAGCATCCCTCTGCTGCGGGTTAACTCATTGCTCGCGACTGCCCTCAAAGCCAACTGTAATGAGCCGATTATAAGTCATCATAAAGGCCGACTATAGCCGATGGCAGCTCATTACGGCGTTCGGCTCGCCGGCAACTGTGAACCTACTTTAAGCCCCAACATAAGGTGTGGCCAGCCAGGGGTAGTTCACGGCCAACGGCACCCACGCTGGCCGGCCACGGTAAATCGAATAATACCCACGATTACGGACCATAATGGTTCGGGTAGTTATCGTGCGCGATCTCGGCTCCAATGTGTCTTAAGTGCGGCTGTGGTAAAAAAGAAAACTCCCCGCGGAGGCGTAAGATGGGTGACAAATGTCTCCAAGACCCACAGCTAGGGAAAGTGACTACAAAACCCGTTTGCCACGAACTTAAGCACATCGACGGCCTTCCGTGACTGGAAGTTTTACTTTTCCCATATTTCCATTACATTTTAATACTTTTCTCTTATCATGCATAACAAACTCTAAAGTACAGGAAACCAAATAGGGAGCATTCACTCATGAGAATCTAAGCCTACGTACTGGGTGGCAAGGTACTCAGCTATGTCCATGATCAGTTACACAAAACGCTCAAAGCTACCACCTGCAACTAAAACATGAAGGGCGGTACTCTCTTCTCTTGTACATGAATATGTAACTGCAGTTTATTCATACGTCACGCTAACATTGCAAAACATGAAATTATATTTCAAGCAACTGCTTAACATCAAACACAACTAAAATCAAAGGCATATGCATACTTCTCACGCACCACATCAAAATGACAACAACATTTAAACATAACAAAATCAGCTTATGTCATAAAATCACATAAAGTTTTTCTTTGCAAATAATATTATTACAGTCACATCAATGTTTTGGACTAACATAAACAGCGATAAAGGGAAATAAAAAGGTGGCCAAATTCGGACAAGTAACCAACTGCGTCCACACTTCGCTCTCATCCTACCAACTCCCCCAAGCCTACTTGGCCGCAGGGTCGGAGCTCCCAGCGTGTTGATCGGATGTTCCGCCATTCCAATTCAGAAGAGGAATTCATTAAACAAACGATAAACGATCAAGTTATGGAAACCCAGAAAGAAAAGGAAAAGAGAAGAATGACTCACCAGCGTCCGCCGCTTGATCCTCATCCTCCAGTTGCACACCCGCTTCCTCCGCAGCAAGCAACCGCATCCCCTCCTTCACCGCCGCTTGCTCCTCTTTCAAGAACTGAGCAGTGACCACATCCAGACCAAAAGCCACTCCACCTTCCTTACCCGCATTGACCCTGGCCTCCTCTAAAGCCCGAAGATATATCTTGACCATGACCCGGGGATAGTCATCCATCCAAGACAAGCTGCCCTCCTTCCAAGTGCGGAAGTACATGTCCTGCAGCATCTCGTCCATCATCCCCACATTCTCCTCAAACTCCCTCACCCGGGCCTCGGAAGCCTGCAACTTGGCGACAGCGACATCCCTCTCTGATCGGTATCTCAAGTAGTCAGCCTGGAGAGACCTCCTCATCTCCTCCCATCTCCTCCTTTAACTTGACTTGAGCCATCTCCGCGGCCTCAAGCCTCCCAGACAACTCCTCTACCTGCTCGAGATCCGCATTCCGAACCACATCCACTGTCGCAATGGCCATGTCGATCCGCTCCTTACAGGCGGCCTCCATCTTCCGTAATTCTGCCCTACTAGCCTTTTCCATGGTCACTTTCAGCCGCCTGGAGGCTTCCTCGTGCTGAGAAATCTGAACGGCTTGACCGGCAAGCTGTTCGGCCTGATCGGCAACCTTCAGCCGCAACCGAATATTAGCACTCCCAATCTCCTCCCCGGCCTTGACCAATTGAGCATGATACTTCATTAACTTCTTGGTCTCTTCAGCCACCCGATCGATATTAGCTTTGGCTTCGTCTCCCATGGTAACTACCCGAGTGGTAAGCAGATCAAGATTTAGGGACTTAGCCTCGTCTACCACTCGTACCATGGGGTTGCGGGGAAGAAGGTGCTCACCCGTGGCCTCATCAAATGAAATATCCCGAGAGCTTGGATCTAAATCAGGATGACCGGCAAAGGGGTCGCGAGGCACGTCAGGACGCCTTATACGGATAACAGTGGGATTCTTAGAAGGAGGTGGAGGGGGGATAAACTCCGTGCTCTCCTCCGTGGTATCACGAGGAGGCTGAACAGGAAGCTGCGGACCAGGGGAAGGCTCAAATAAGGAACGACTCCTCTTCTTTTTCTGAATGCTCTCTTCAATTACCCCAAGAAGAGGACGGTATCTGACCACGTCCTCAGGACGACCAGTAAGAGGCTTCGGCTTATCAGAAGCTCTCATCAACTTGAATTGTTCAAGGCGGTGTCGAACGTCTGACGTTTTAGCCGCCTGGCCTGCCCCTGGAGTAAAAAACAAGTGTTATGAACATACGACGATCCATAATTCAAGAAACATATTAAGTTAAAAAGAAAGAAAAAGTGAGAATGCACATCTATTATACAAACCCTGCGGAGGAGTGGGATACTGCAATAAGTCCTGAATCTCATTCCAGGATGGAAGTGAACCATAAAATATTTCTAAGTCCCTATCGTAAATGGAATCGACAGAGGACAAAAGTTCACCTTGCACCGCCGGAGTCACCCTGGCTGAGGAACCCTTAGGGGATAGATCGGCACCAGCCCCGACCTTACCAGTCTCCTTCGCCTTCTCCGCTTCCTATTCTCCCTCCGATTCCCCAAAGGCCTGGCGGAGAGCCTCATCCAGTTCAGGGTCTTGCCCAGAGGTTAAGGCACCAGCACCACTACCACCCTGACCATCTCCATCTCCTCCGCCCTCCGACTCTCCTTCCATATCGCCTACTTCGCCCTCTTCCACACCTTCCTCCTCCGGGATGATCGGGCAAGTACTAGGAGAAGGGCCCTCAGACTCCTTAAGCTTCTTGCCTCCCGCGACGGGATGTTGTGCAAAGGGCTTCCTCTTGCCACTCTTCACCGTGGCCCCCTCCTTAGCTTTAACGGCCTTCTCCTCAGCCATGTCCCTCGGCTTAACCACGGACTGGTGCGGCTGGATCAAGTTGTACTCCAGGAGGGTAGCGTTCCTGATAAGGAACGAAGCCGACCTGTCCCGTGCGGGAATGGCCTTTATTTCAGCAGCCATCCGCCCCAAAGAATCATCTTCCACGACTGCAATGCCACCTGTCGCTAGCAAGAAATAGAAGCGTGTCAGAAGAAGCACTACAGTCAGAACATGGAAAATGTAAATGAAATTCATCTTACAGCCGGAAGTGAAAAGGCGGAAAGAAACAGAATCGTCCTTGATAAAAAACCATTCTTTCTTGAACATGGTAAACTTTGAATATAAGTCCAAGACCGGTTTGAAGGGCACGACCGCTTCTAGACTAATATACGGAGACCCCTTCTTGTAGCCTCTCAGGTTATACAAATATCGAATTTCCCGGTTAGAAGGAAGGCGCCCGTACCTCCTCTGAAAGATAACGAAAAGGCTCACCAGAATGGCATAAGAGTTCGGCTGGAGCTGGAATGGAGCTACCTTCAAATATGTGGTAAAGCTAACTATCCAGGCATTGATAGGAGGGATAGCACCACACATGCAATGATATCTGCTGTAAGCAAAGTAGCCTTCGGGGGGATTATACGGCATCACTCCATCTCCCGGCAACAGCATGCGAGCCCTGTCTATCCCAAAGGAACGGGATATAACATCAAGTTGCTCCTCCTTTAGGGAGCTAGGAAAGCAATCGGGAGGCGAGACCAGAAGTTCCTGGGGGACGTACCCATCCACTAACGACCTCGGAGCAGGCCCATGTTGCACCGGCCCTGGTTGGGCTGGGGGCACGGAGGAAGATGACTCTCCTCTACCTTTAGACTTCTTTTTATCCGATCGGGTTTCCGCTTTGCGAGACATTTATCTTCAGCACAAGAAAAACACGGTATTAGAACAAGAAGTGTAGGAACATAGACAAGCAAGTATCTAAAGTAAGCATATAAAAGCCTAAGATTTCGCTCAAGATTCAAGTTCCCGAGTCTCATTCGGCATAAGCCCCATCCGGTATTGAAGGTGTGTGTTCATTCGGTGGCCAAGTTTTGTGTGACGACCGCCCATGACTCTCGCACCAAAACAAGGGAATAATGCGCTGAAAGGTGTGCAAGGCAGCCATGGACGATAGTCAGGGTAAAATAAAATCGCAGAATCTCTATCGTAACTCACAGCGCATGGATAAAATACAATAGAGAAATATATAGTGAAGCCTCATAACAGAAAATCATCATATAAGCATCACAGTAGTTTTATACAATCATCTCAATAAAATCCATACATCAAGACCTCACTACAAAACACTCATCAAATACAACAGCGGATACCCAGTACATATAAGAAATAATATGCATAGCCTCCTGCTCGTCTTCGTCATCATCAGCGGAGAACTCTAAGCACAACACCTGTCACCTGCTACCTAGTCTGCCCATCCCAACATGGATGAACAGCCCAAGGTAATAAGAGGAGACATAAAACCTTGAGTCAGACAAAGTCTTAGTGAGCAGTAAATTAACTATCAAACATACCAAAAGAGCATAAGGGATAAAAGGAATAGGAAACAAACCATCCCACTCCACCTCTTTCTACAGTGATAGCCCCCAGACACACACTAAAGAGAAGCAAGCATAATATAGCAGATAATTAAAATAAAGCAATAATCACTCGAGTCAAGGACGATGTTTTCCAAATACAAACCCCCAAGGCCTAAACCAAGATCAGATAAGCACCCAGAAAACACCGCTCTTGAGACCGAATGATAATACAACCAAACATCCATGACTCTGGCTATCACTGTTATCATTGCCATGATTCCACCGTTAGTTGAATGACCATCCGTCAAGGGCTAATGGTAACCCCGGTTCTAGCCATAACTCCGCACGTCGTCGCAGCCCGTGCCTAGGAATTTTCGCAACTACCCAGAGTACTAGCACGTCGTCGCAGCCCGTGCCTGGAACGTCGTCGCAGCCCGTTCCAACGTACTCTTGCTTTGAGCATGCTAGAACCTTCAACAACGATGAGATCTCAGCCTTCTAGTCATCCTCCTCGACGACTACTTCCATACTAGCTCAAGCGCCTCTCAAGCTAACCATTATCACCAACCCGGATCGCATCACCGAGTTATCAACATAACTTTGCACGTCGTCGCAGCCCGTGCTTGGAACGTCATCGTGACCCGTCCCATCTCAACATCAAACTTTGCCTCATCGTATCACAACAAAGTCTCATCTCAATCTCATGCTTTGCCTTCTCGCATCATGGCAAAGTCCATCATCATCGAATCCATCCATATGAGCTTTCGCATCCGCTACATATGCTATAGGCAGCTTCCATCATTCAAGAGCCTTTCCACTTAGCTTTTGAATCATCTCGAATCAACTTGTTCCAAATCAACCACTAGCTAACTTGAAACAATCCAAATCAATCATCAATACAAACAATCAAGCATTCAAACAAGATCTAACAAGTAATATCAACAATAATGGCAATTTCGTAAATAAACGAGCAAAAGTCCAACATGCATGATTCATAGGTTTTTAGCATGGATCTATCAAATATAAAACATGGGTTTTGTTTCTAACACTTGAAAATAAACTTGCATAAGTAAACATCTTCAAAAATGATGGATCTACATGCAGACTTTAGGAAAATGCGAGAAAACACTATCTTAAATACATAAACTAGCCACCAATCCCATATACTCCCTTGGATCCGTGTGAGAGATAACTACCACTCACCAAATCACCCAAACACTCCAAAAACAACACGCTTCAGATCTGGACAGCGGAGATCAAGGTTTGATCCGGCAATATCTCGCTCAAATCGACGAATTCTAGCTCGAACGGATGAAGATCTTCAACTTTGGCACTTGGATCTTCGATCTCGATCTTCAATCTTGGATGGATGTTAGAATTAGATTGGAATGGAGAAAAGAAGATGAAGAAATGTTGTAGACAAGTCTTCAAAATGGCAGCACTTCGTCGCTTCAAAAACCGGTGCCAAAAAGTGAGCCGAACCCCTCTATTTATAGGCTGAATTCCCCCTGAGTCGCTGCCCCCTTGAGTCGCCGCCGACCTAACATGAGTCGTCCACGACCTAGCCTTGCCGACTCAAGAACCTGCCGACTCAAAGACCTAACGACTCATCACCTTAACACCTAGCCGACTCAACTGCACACGACTCATCAACTTAGCCGACTCACGACTCATTCACCAGCCGACTTATCCTAGACACGACCCAACCAGCCTTTACCGTCTCAACATGAGTCGTTCACGACTCATTACCATGCCGACCTAACCTTTCAACGACTCAAGACCTAAACCCCTTAAGCCGCTAACCCATGAGTCGGCTATCACTTAAGTCGGCCAACCCTATAACCTGTTGACCCTATGAGTCGGCCACGACTCATCTTGCTAACCCGTCTAAGTCCCAAGTCGGTCACCAACCCTTAAACCACTGTCTCGTGAGTCGGTCACCATCCTTATCTCGGCCAAACCTATAAGCCATCCCCCCCATAAGTCGTAACTTGTGCACGACTTAATCTATAAGTCGCCGCTTCTATAAGTCGGCAACTACTATGAGTCGGCTACTCAATGACTCGTCCAACCTGTAAACCGTTGCCTACCTTAACTCGGTCCATCCCCTTAAGTCGTCTACGACTTATCTATGAGTCGGTCACGACTCATCCCTTGTACCCGGGTTAACTCCTAAACGACTCAAGCTAAAGGCAACACAAACAACACTAACGACCTGCAAATTCTACGTTTTATCGACACGTAAAATACGGGTCGTTACATTCTCTCCCCCTTAGGAATTTCGCCCCCGAAATTCCAAGCAAACAACAGCAATCAAAATTATTCCGCATGCCTATCATCCATGGCAATCAATAATCCATGCAACCAATTCTAACCTAGCATGCAGAATTCTAAGACTTAGAACAAGCTACAAATTCATGAGATGTCACGACACTTTAGGGCCATACCTCGAAGAGTTCGGGATGAGCTGCCTTCATCCTCTCTTCCTCCTCCCACGTACAGTCGTTAACATCATCACTCCATTGTACCTTGAGCAACGTAATCGTCTTCCTCCTAAGCTGTTTCGTATCGGTTTCAACAATACGAAGCGGCTTACGAGGTCTCGAAACAACAGGATCAACCTCTAAGTCTTCACAGCTATCAGCAGAAACCACCGTAGTAGGGTCATGCACATACTTCCGTAGATAAGACACATGAAAAACATTGTGCACACCCGCCATCTTTTCCGGTAACTCCAATCTATAAGCGAGCTTTCCAATTCGCTCAATAATCGGGAATGGTCCAACAAATCTCGGAGTTAACTTTCCTTTCTTCCCGAATCTAATAACATTCTTCAATGGAGAAATCTTCACAAAAACCATATCACCCACGTCGAATTCCAAATCCTTTCGACGATTATTCGCATAACTTTTCTGACGATCTTGGGCTGCCTTCATTCTTTGCCGAATGATCTCTATACAATCCGAAGTCTGTCGAATCATCTCTGGCCCAAGTATCAACTTTTCTCCAGTTTCTATCCAACATGTCGGAGAGTTACACGGTCTTCCATATAATGCCTCATATGGTGCCATACCAATACTCGACTGATAACTGTTATTATATGCAAACTCCACCAAATGAAGGTGATCTTCCCATGATCCCCCGAAGTCAAAAACACAAGCTCTGAGAAGATCTTCCAAAACTCGGTTGACTCTCTCAGTCTGACCATCGGTTTGAGGGTGATAAGCTGTACTAAAACACAACTCGGTTCCCAAAACTTCCTGGAAGCTCTTCCAAAATCTACTAGTGAACAATGGGTCTCGATCGCTCACTATACTCTTCGGAATACCATGGAATCGAACAATCCACTTCACATACAACTCAGCCAACTTCGATGCAGTCCTAGTCGATCGAACAGGAATGAACCTTGCACTCTTAGTCAAACGATCTATTATTACCCAAATCACTTCATTCCCTGCTCTTGTCCTAGGTAGACCATCGATAAAATCCATCGACACTTGCTCCCACTTCCATGTAGGAACCTCTAATGGCTGAAGTAATCCACTGGGCTTCTTCTGCTCAGCTTTCACCAACTGGCAATTCATACACTTGGAAATAAAATTTCCAATATCCTTCTTCATACCTTCCCAGTAGTAAGCCCTCTTCATATCCCGATACATCTTATTACCACCTGGATGAATCGTCAACTTCGAGTGATGACTTTCCCTCAGAACTTCATCTCTCAATCCATCTATATCGGGAACAACCAATCGTCCTTGCTTCCGAAGCCAACCCTCTCGATCGACCTCGAATCCTTTATCCTTCTCTGGTTCCAATCCAGATTCCAAATCACGAATAATCTTGACAAGCTTATCATCTCTCTTTTGGCTCTCGCCGATCCTTTCTACAAGAGTAGGCCTTATCGATAAGTTTGCCAATAACTCCGGTTCCAATTCACATCTAGGCCTGAAATCAAACTCAGCCAAATACTCGAGACTTTTCCACTCCGAAAACATGGCTCCCAAACCTGCATGTCTTCGACTTAACGCATCAGCCACTGCGTTACCTTTTCCCGGAGTATAGGCTATACCAAAATCATAAGATGCTAGGAACTCTAGCCACCGTTGCTGTCGAAGATTCAAATCCTTTTGGGAGAACAGATACTTCAACGACTTATGATCTGTAAACAGCTCAAATCGAACTCCCAATAGGTAATGTCTCCACATCTTCAAAGCAAACACAATCGCCGCTAACTCCAGATCATGAGTCGGATAATTCCTTTCATGCGGCTTCAGTTGTCGACTTGCATACGCAACAACCTTATCTCTCTGCATTAGCACTGCTCCAAGTCCAGTGCCACATGCGTCGGTGTAAACCACCATCTCATCATTCCCACTTGGAATAGTCAAAAGAGGAGCACTCGTCAGTCGCTCTTTCAGGATTACGAAAGCTTGTTCACACTTATCATCCCATCTGAACACTTGGTTCTTCTTCGTCAATCCTGTTAGTGGTGCAGCTATCTTGGAAAAGTCTTTGATAAACCGACGATAATATCCTGCTAATCCAAGAAAACTTCTCACATCAGATGCGTTCTTAGGTCTAACCCAATCCTGGATCGCTGCCACCTTAGCGGGGTCAACCGCTATTCCATTTCCAGAGATAAAATGGCCTAAGAACCTCACTTCACTCTTCCAGAAGTGGCACTTCGAAAACTTAGCCTTCAGCTGATGTTTCCGTAAAGTTTCCAAAACAATCCTCAAGTGCGTCTTGTGCTCTTCCTCAGTTCTGGAATAAATCAGAATATCATCCACGAACACAAGCACGAACTTATTCAACTGATCTCTGAATACTCTATTCATAAGATCCACAAAATATGCTGGTGCGTTAGTCAATCCAAACGGCATTACCAGCCACTCATAAAAACCGGATGGTGTCCTGAAAGCAGTCTTCGGCACACTATCCTTCGCCACTCTCAACTGGTGAAATCCCGTTGCCAAATCCATCTGAGAAAACACCTTAGCCTCGTGAAGCTGATCAAACAAGTCATCTATTCTCGGCAATGGATACTTGTTCTTCTTAGTCACCTTATTCAGCTCACGATAATCCACACACAACCTCAACGATCCATCCGTTTTGGTTGCGAACACAACGGGCGCACCCCATTCGGACACACTTCTCCGAATGAATCCTTTCCGCAAAAGGTCATCAACTTGCACCTTCAGCTCTTGCTGCTCCCTCGGTGCCATCCGCCTAAGAGGCATCACAACAGGTCTGGCTCCCTCAACTAGATCGATACGAAACTCGATCTCCCTATGCGGCGGCAACCCTTTGACTTCCTCAAAGACATTCTCAAACTCATTCACAATAGGCACCGATGACAGTCCATCCCGTGGAACAACTAGCGAATACATGAAGCTCATGAAGACGCCTTCTTCATGCTTACATCGTATCACAACCTTTCGCCCTTCCACTTTCCCGACTGTCACCTCAAGCCTCTCACAATCAATCCTAGCCGCATACTTCCTAAGCCAGTCCATACCCAAAATAATTCCGAACCCCGCAAAGTTCAGAACAAAGCAATCACAAACAAACGAGCAATCATGACTCGACACAACTAGACCACGGCATATCATACACAAACATGACGAACCCCCCACTGGATTAGTCACAACCAATGGCCTATCAACAATATCCGGTTTCAAACCTAACCGGCCTACCAAATCATCACAAACAAAAGAATGCGACGCTCCAGTATCAAACAACACTCTAACTGGAACACCACAAATAGAAAGAGTACCATGAACCACCACACTCTTCCCCTTCTCTTCAGCAGTAGGAACTCTTGAAGACGACGGCACAGCTTCCAAAGCATAAGCTTGCACAACCTGCCTATCCTTCCTCGGCTCTGGACAGTCCTTCCTGAAATGCCCTGGCTTATCACAGTTATGGCACTTCGCCGGCGCCTTTGGATTCCTACAATCCTTGGAGAGATGGCCCTTCTGCTGGCAATTATAGCAAGTCACTTCACCTTTCGGCCTCTTCTGGCCATCCTTACCCTTCTGTTGCTGCTGCTTCCTCTTCTTGTTGCCACTCTGCTGTGGTTTAGATCCTTCCCTGGTTACAGCAATAACAGAACTTTCTTTAGGAAACAAACTCTCGTGCCTCAAAGCTTTCTCCACAAGCTTCTCAAATGGATCGTCCAGATGATCCACTAACTGCTTTCCCAGATAAGCATCCAGACCAGTCACAAACTTTTCATTCTTCTGGTAGGGAGAATCAATATATGATCTGGCATACTTAGACAAAGCTTCGAACTCAGAAATATACTCCAGAACAGGCCTTCCGCCTTGTTTGAGCTCCACAAATCTCTTGAACAAAACAGACCTCTGAGCAGTAGAGATGAACTTGGCTTCAAATCTAACTTGGAACTGCTCCCAAGTAATATCCTCTTCTGGTGTATCTATGGTGATAGAATTCCACCAATCAGCAGCTCTCCCCTGAAGCTGTCTCGATACAAGCTTTCTCTTAGTTGCATCCTCAATCCCTAAGTCACCAAAGATCCTTTTGCAAGCATCAATCCATCTCTGTACCTCAATAGTCGACTCTGTCCCCAAGAAAGCTTTTCCTCCGAGAGAAGTATAATCCTTACAAAGCTTGGCAAAATCCACCGGTCTCGGAGCTTGAACTTGAACTCCCACATCCACAGAAGATCCTGAAGCTGGTACCCTTCTCATAATGGAAGTCATCATAGCTTCAAACATAGCTCCATAATCAACAGCTTCCCTAGCAGCTCGACTATCCCTCGCAGCATGTCTCTCACTTCGACTCATTCTTAATATCTGTAAAAAGAATGATTAGAACGCCTTAAGAAACAACTGCATAAGGAGTTCAAATCCATCTAAACTACTATATTATATATAGTAATCATCCATCAAAATACAATTACGTCTCTCATACGTAGTTACGTCAGCGAGCGTTGGCTAAAATCGATTAACCAAAGCTCTGATACCAAATGTGACGACCGCCCATGACTCTCGCACCAAAACAAGGGAATAATGCGCTGAAAGGTGTGCAAGGCAGCCATGGACGATAGTCAGGGTAAAATAAAATCGCAGAATCTCTATCGTAACTCACAGCGCATGGATAAAATACAATAGAGAAATATATAGTGAAGCCTCATAACAGAAAATCATCATATAAGCATCACAGTAGTTTTATACAATCATCTCAATAAAATCCATACATCAAGACCTCACTACAAAACACTCATCAAATACAACAGCGGATACCCAGTACATATAAGAAATAATATGCATAGCCTCCTGCTCGTCTTCGTCATCATCAGCGGAGAACTCTAAGCACAACACCTGTCACCTGCTACCTAGTCTGCCCATCCCAACATGGATGAACAGCCCAAGGTAATAAGAGGAGACATAAAACCTTGAGTCAGACAAAGTCTTAGTGAGCAGTAAATTAACTATCAAACATACCAAAAGAGCATAAGGGATAAAAGGAATAGGAAACAAACCATCCCACTCCACCTCTTTCTACAGTGATAGCCCCCAGACACACACTAAAGAGAAGCAAGCATAATATAGCAGATAATTAAAATAAAGCAATAATCACTCGAGTCAAGGACGATGTTTTCCAAATACAAACCCCCAAGGCCTAAACCAAGATCAGATAAGCACCCAGAAAACACCGCTCTTGAGACCGAATGATAATACAACCAAACATCCATGACTCTGGCTATCACTGTTATCATTGCCATGATTCCACCGTTAGTTGAATGACCATCCGTCAAGGGCTAATGGTAACCCCGGTTCTAGCCATAACTCCGCACGTCGTCGCAGCCCGTGCCTAGGAATTTTCGCAACTACCCAGAGTACTAGCACGTCGTCGCAGCCCGTGCCTGGAACGTCGTCGCAGCCCGTTCCAACGTACTCTTGCTTTGAGCATGCTAGAACCTTCAACAACGATGAGATCTCAGCCTTCTAGTCATCCTCCTCGACGACTACTTCCATACTAGCTCAAGCGCCTCTCAAGCTAACCATTATCACCAACCCGGATCGCATCACCGAGTTATCAACATAACTTTGCACGTCGTCGCAGCCCGTGCTTGGAACGTCATCGTGACCCGTCCCATCTCAACATCAAACTTTGCCTCATCGTATCACAACAAAGTCTCATCTCAATCTCATGCTTTGCCTTCTCGCATCATGGCAAAGTCCATCATCATCGAATCCATCCATATGAGCTTTCGCATCCGCTACATATGCTATAGGCAGCTTCCATCATTCAAGAGCCTTTCCACTTAGCTTTTGAATCATCTCGAATCAACTTGTTCCAAATCAACCACTAGCTAACTTGAAACAATCCAAATCAATCATCAATACAAACAATCAAGCATTCAAACAAGATCTAACAAGTAATATCAACAATAATGGCAATTTCGTAAATAAACGAGCAAAAGTCCAACATGCATGATTCATAGGTTTTTAGCATGGATCTATCAAATATAAAACATGGGTTTTGTTTCTAACACTTGAAAATAAACTTGCATAAGTAAACATCTTCAAAAATGATGGATCTACATGCAGACTTTAGGAAAATGCGAGAAAACACTATCTTAAATACATAAACTAGCCACCAATCCCATATACTCCCTTGGATCCGTGTGAGAGATAACTACCACTCACCAAATCACCCAAACACTCCAAAAACAACACGCTTCAGATCTGGACAGCGGAGATCAAGGTTTGATCCGGCAATATCTCGCTCAAATCGACGAATTCTAGCTCGAACGGATGAAGATCTTCAACTTTGGCACTTGGATCTTCGATCTCGATCTTCAATCTTGGATGGATGTTAGAATTAGATTGGAATGGAGAAAAGAAGATGAAGAAATGTTGTAGACAAGTCTTCAAAATGGCAGCACTTCGTCGCTTCAAAAACCGGTGCCAAAAAGTGAGCCGAACCCCTCTATTTATAGGCTGAATTCCCCCTGAGTCGCTGCCCCCTTGAGTCGCCGCCGACCTAACATGAGTCGTCCACGACCTAGCCTTGCCGACTCAAGAACCTGCCGACTCAAAGACCTAACGACTCATCACCTTAACACCTAGCCGACTCAACTGCACACGACTCATCAACTTAGCCGACTCACGACTCATTCACCAGCCGACTTATCCTAGACACGACCCAACCAGCCTTTACCGTCTCAACATGAGTCGTTCACGACTCATTACCATGCCGACCTAACCTTTCAACGACTCAAGACCTAAACCCCTTAAGCCGCTAACCCATGAGTCGGCTATCACTTAAGTCGGCCAACCCTATAACCTGTTGACCCTATGAGTCGGCCACGACTCATCTTGCTAACCCGTCTAAGTCCCAAGTCGGTCACCAACCCTTAAACCACTGTCTCGTGAGTCGGTCACCATCCTTATCTCGGCCAAACCTATAAGCCATCCCCCCCATAAGTCGTAACTTGTGCACGACTTAATCTATAAGTCGCCGCTTCTATAAGTCGGCAACTACTATGAGTCGGCTACTCAATGACTCGTCCAACCTGTAAACCGTTGCCTACCTTAACTCGGTCCATCCCCTTAAGTCGTCTACGACTTATCTATGAGTCGGTCACGACTCATCCCTTGTACCCGGGTTAACTCCTAAACGACTCAAGCTAAAGGCAACACAAACAACACTAACGACCTGCAAATTCTACGTTTTATCGACACGTAAAATACGGGTCGTTACATTTTGCAAGTCTGATTCGGTATATGCTTCATTCGGTAGTCCCATTCGGCATTGGAAGTTCATTCGGCTATGCAAACACACATCTTCATTCGGCAATGAAAAAACCTTTCGTGTTTATTCGGCGAAAGGACATGTACCTGATACGAAGCTGATTCGGCAAGGGATTGATTCGGCTCTCTCTCTGATTCGGCAAAGGTTTGATTCGGTATAGGGTTGGTTCGGCTCTCGTTGGTTCGGTAAGGAATAACTAGGGGGGTGTAGCCCCTATATATAGACGAGGGTAGTGGCACCGGACCAACCGGTTCGGCATACCGGACCAAACCAAAACCGAATGAAGCTACCAAACCGGCGAAGACCAGAAGCAGGGGGCATGCAAAGCACCTCGCTCAGATAAGTACCGGACCCTAGGATCTACTGATAAAATATAGATTCTGAAAACGATGAACAAGTAGTAAATTCTCACTAACATGGGTTAATCATTTACACATGTACGCGACCACGAACGGTCCACAGGCATGCTCTGAATGGCTATTGACCCTATTGTTGTGAGAATCTACACTTTGACATCCTTTCAAAATTCATCGGTTGGATGGATATTTAGCTCTGCTAATTCTGAAATGGCTAAGCTACTTACACATGTACGGGGTTGCAAACGATCCTTAGGCATGCTCTGAGCTGGCGATAAACCATCTTCGCAAATGATCCAGTGACCCACTCGAACGAAAACCTGGCATCAATAATGTTGATCCCCCTCGGAGCACACCTACTCGCCTCGAACGGCACCCGACCTCGAACGGTCACATCTCGCCTTGAACGGCACAATTCACTTCGCCTCAAATATTTCGATCCCGAACGGTCGTCATTTGAAATCACATTAAAACTGTAAATTCCTTTGCAGGAAATCAACAGGATATGGACATCCAGCTCATTGCGTTACAAAACACGCCTTCCTACCGCAAGGCATGAGGACACCGATAGGACATGAACATCCAGCCCATGGCGCTACGAAACGAGCTTTCCTACCATAGGGAAACAAAGCGCGACACATGCAAGCACGTGCCCCGCTTTGGGGGGCAGATGTTGGGCGAATTCTTACCCAGAAGATCTCGAGACTAAGAAGCGTCAGTCTCACCCGTGTTCGCAACCTCCACTTCATTCAGCAAGGCCAAGGATCGCTCGGCATCCCAAATACATGAATAAATTCGGCATTCCAGAACTCATTCGGCAATGGCTCATTCGGCATCCCCAGGATAACGTCCATTCGCAATGCAAGCATAATACACATCCGGTCGCAGTCCCCCGCTACCGAAGCAACATGCTCTACTACCGAACAAACTCCATAGACACACCACCGAATCAACCCAACGCCGAGCCAACCTCAACTGGACCAACCACAACCCCTTCAATACCGAACCAAGGTAAGGCCGAACCAAGTGGCTATCTCATCACCGAACCATCCACAACCGGATCAAGCTCCAACCTCTCCAAGCACGGCCGAACCAAGGCTTCGCCGAACCAGAACGCTGCCAGGCCAAATTGCTTCAGCCCAGGCCCACCAGCAGCTATATACATCCAAGACCCCTGCCCCCAACCTCAGTCTATAAATAGAGGGGCAGGGGTACAACAATGGCAGACAAGTTTGAGAGCTCAAGCACGGAAGGAACTTTCAAACTACTTTCATATACTTGTACACAAAGCATTGTACTTGTAATCTGAAAGAAAGAAGATAATAACATATAAAGTGGACGTAGGCACGTTCTGGCCGAACCACTATAAATCCGTGTGTCTTTTACATTTCAGCCCCTGCTTTTTTCATATTTACATAACTCATCTAAATCATTAAGAATCACATAAAATCAACTGAATCACACGACTTGGAGGTGTTTGCCCATTTTTTGCGCAAACATTCGCCGATATGGAATGAAGCTGAATCCTCTAAAGTGCTCCTTCGGAGTGTCATCGGGGAAATTCTTAGGATTCATCGTCCATGCAAGAGGAATTGAAGCAAACCCTGAACAAATCTGGGCTCTTAAAGAAATAAGGATACCTTCCACTCGAAAAGAAATGCAGAGCCTAAACGGAAGGGTGGCCGCCCTAAGCAGATTCATTTCCAAAGCAACTGACAAGTGCGTCCCTTTCTTCGAAGCTCTCAAGAAAGACAAAGGAAAGTTCGAGTGGACCGATGAATGCTTAAAAGCCTTCCTTAACCTGATCGAACACCTTCAGAGACCACCAGTACTCTCAACTCCAAACGAAGGCGAAGAGCTATAACTATACCTCGCTGTATCATCTCATGCTCTAAGCGCTGCCTTGGTAAGAGAAGAGGACCGCACACAACGCCCGATATACTTTATAAGTAAGAGATTTACGGGGGCAGAAGCCAGATATCCTAAACTTGAGAAATTGGCATATTGTTTATTGATCGCGTCACGAAAACTGCGACACTACTTCCAATCTCACTCCATCAGAGTTCTAACCGATCAACCACTAAGACAGGTGCTCCATCGTCCCGACACTTCTGGACGACTCCTCAAATGGTGCATTGAACTAAGTCAGTATGACGTCACCTACCACCCTCGCACCGCTATCAAGGGGCAAGCCATGGCCGATTTCATTGCCGAATTCACTACCAACGAAGGCAAGGATCAATTTGAAATAGCAAAAAACATCAAGTGGATCCTCTTTGTAGATGGAGCATCTAACGAACAAGGCTCGGGGGTAGGTATTGTGATAATCACCCCCATGGGAAGAAAGCTGTACTATGCATTAAGGTTGGAATTCGCGGCCACTAACAACGATGCGGAGTATGAGGCAGTAATAGCGGGATTGGAGCTTGCCTTAGAAATTGGAGTCAATTCTTTATGTCTTCATAGTGATTCTCAACTTATCGTAAACCAAGTACTAGGAGAGTTCCAGACACGAGGAGAACGACTCACAACATATCTAAAGAAAACCAAACTGCTGCTCGATCAATTGGACCATTATCTAATCAAACACATTCCTCGAGAAGATAACCAAGAGGCCGATGAACTAGCAAAGCAAGCTAGTATGAAGAATAGCACCATTTCCGGAGCACTAGCCATCTCAAGGCAACTAGCCCCAAGTTTCGAACAAGTGAATCTGATAACTGCAATCGAAGAAGGAACTTGGATGACTCCGATCCGGAAATATTTGCAGGACGGCTCACTACCAGACAAACGTGATGAAGTCAGGAGAATTTTGAGGAAAGCTCCCCACTACACAATACAAGAAGGCATCCTCTATCGGCGTGGCTTCTCTAGCCCCCTATTCAGATGCGTCGCTGGAAGGGAAGCCAAGGAAATCTTATTCAACATCCATCAAGGAAGTTGCGGAGATCACACTGGAGGGCAGACTCTGGCGAAAAAGATACTCCGATATGCATATTACTGGCCCACACTAAACAAAGACGCCTTAGACTTCGTCAAGAGATGCGACAGATGTCAGAAATTTTCCAAGATTCCTCGACTACCCACAAATGAGATTACTCAAATGACCAGCCCTTGGCCCTTCGCTGTATGGGGAATTGATTTAATTGGCGAACTGCCAACGGGCAGAGGCGGAGCCAAATATGCTATAGTGGCAGTCGATTATTTCACCAAATGGGTGGAAGCGGAACCCCTAAATAAAATATCTTCAGCCAAAGTTATCAACTTCTTGATCAAAAATATTCTCTGCAGGTACAGAGTACCATTCAAGATCATATCGGACAACGGACTCCAATTCGACAGCAAAGAATTCGTTGACTGGTGCCAAGAGCACGGAATTCATAAAAGCTTCTCATCAGTAGCTTATCCTCAGGCAAACGGACAAGTCGAAGCTATCAACAAAATTCTCAAAACCCTAATCAAGAAGAAACATGAAAAGTCAAAAGGCGCTTGGGTGGACGAACTTCCTACGGCACTTTGGGCCTACCGCACATCTTTCAGAACATCAACGGGACATACTCCTTTCTCTTTGGCATACGGATCGGAGGCAATGCACCCTGTTGAGACTATTGTTCCTCCCCACCGTAGGATCCACTACAATACAGAAGAAAACGAAGAACTCCTCCTCATGTCTTTGGATCTGATTGAGGAAAGGAGAAACAATGCAGCACTCAAAGCAGCAGCTCACAAACAAAAAGTGGCATCACTATACAACTCCAAGGTCAAGCATCGCATCTTACAAGAAGGAGATCTTGTCCTCAGGCGAATCTTTCCGCGCCCCGGGGCACTGGACCCCATCTGGGATGGACCATATGTAATTCATAAAGATCTCCACAACGGAGCTTATATTTTGTCAACAGTGGACAGAGAGGTGTTCCAGAGGGCATGGAACATCCGACACCTCCGTCGATACTTTTCTTAACTTGTACTGCCCATATGAAGTGAATTAACAAAGAGAATCAGTGGACGTAGGCATTTTCATGCCGAACCACTTTAAAAAATCTTGTCTCTTTTTAACTTGTTCCTTTATATCTTGGCTTCTTGTTAAGCTTTATCATTTTCTGTTGAACAAAATCCTAAGGCATCTCCACTCAAGACGCACCACGGCCTCATTTGGACAAGGCCTAACAGGTACGCTACGATTCTATGCACTCGCCAATGAGACTCTTTTGCTCCAGCATCCCTCTGCTGCGGGTTAACTCATTGCTCGCGACTTCCCTCAAAGCCAACTGTAATGAGCCGATTATAAGTCATCATAAAGGCCGACTATAGCCGATGGAAGCTCATTACGGCGTTCGGCTCGCCGGCAACTGTGAACCTACTTTAAGCCCCAACATAAGGTGTGGCCAGCCAGGGGTAGTTCACGGCCAACGGCACCCACGCTAGCCGGCCACGGTAAATCGAATAATACCCACGATCACGGACCATAATGGTTCGGGTAATTACCGTGCGCGATCTCGGCTCCGATGTGTCTTAAGTGGGGCTGTGGTAAAAAAGAAAACTCCCCGCGGAGGCGTAAGATGGGTGACAAATGTCTCCAAGACCCACAGCTAGGGAAAGTGACTACAAAACCCGTTTGCCACGAAATTAAGCACATCGACGGCCTTCCGTGACTGGAAGTTTTACTTTTCCCATATTTCCATTTCATTTAAATACTTTTCTCCTATCCTGTATAACAAACTCTAAAGTACAGGAAACCAAATAGGGAGCATTCACTCATGAGAATCTAAGCCTGCGTACTGGGTGGCAAGGTACTCAGCTATATCCATGATCAGTTACACAAGACGCTCAAAACTACCACCTGCAACTAAAACATGAAGGGCGGTACTTACTTCTCTTGTACATAAATATGCAACTATAGTTTATTCATACGTCACACTAACATTGCAAAACATGAAATTATATTTCAAGCAACAGCTTAACATCAAACACAACTAAAATCACAGGCATATGCATACTTCTCACGCACCACATCAAAATGACAACAACATTTAAACATAACAAAATCAGCTTATGTCATAAAATCACATAAGGTTTTTCTTTGCAAATAATATTATTACAGTCACATCAATGTTTTGGACTAACATAAACAGCGATAAAGGGAAATAAAAAGGTGGCCAAATTCGGACAAGTAACCAACTGCGTCCACACTTCGCTCTCATCCTACCAACTCCCCCAAGCCTACTTGGCCGCAGGGTCGGAGCTCCCAGCGTGTTGATTGGATGTTCCGCCATTCCAATTCAGAAGAGGAATTCATTAAACAAACGATAAACGATCAAGTTATGGAAACCCAAAAAGAAAAGGAAAAGAGAAGAATAACTCACCAGCGTCCGCCGCTTCATCCTCATCCTCCAGTTGCACACCCGCTTCCTCCGCAGCAAGCAACCGCATCCCCTCCTTCACCGCCGCTTGCTCCTCTTTCGAGAACTGAGCAGTGACCACATCTAGACTAAAAACCACTCCACCTTCCTTACCCGCATTGACCCTGGCCTCCTCTAAAGCCCGAAGATATATCTTGGCCATGACCCGGGGATAGTCATCCATCCAAGACAAGCTGCGCTCCTTCCAAGTGCGAAAGTACATGTCCTGCAGCATATCGTCCATCATCCCCTCATTCTCCTCAAACTCCCTTACCCGGGCCTCGGAAACCTGCAACTTGGCGACAGCGACATCCCTCTCTGATCGGTATCTCAAGCAGTCAGCCTGGAGAGACCTCCTTATCTCCTCCATCTCCTCCTTTAACTTGACTTGAGCCATCTCCGCGGCCTCAAGCCTCCCAGACAACTCCTCTACCTGCTCGAGATCCGCATTCCGAACCTCATCCACTGTCGCAATGGCCATGTCGATCCGCTCCTTACAGGCGGCCTCCATCTTCCATAGTTCTGCCCTACTAGCCTTTTCCATGGTCTCTTTTAGCCGCCTGGAGGCTTCCTCGTGCTGAGAAATTTGAACGGCTTGACCGGCAAGCTGTTCGGACTGATCGGCAACCTTTAGCCGCAACCGAATATTAGCACTCCCAATCTCCTCCCCGGCCTTGACCAATTGAGCATGATGCTCCATTAACTTCTTGGTCTCTTCAGCCACCCGATCGATATTAGCTTTGGCTTCGTCTCCCATGGTAACTACCCGAGTAGTAAGCAGATCAAGATCTAGGGACTTGGCCTCATCTAGCACTCGTACCAAGGGGTTGCGGGGAAGAAGGTGCTCATCCGTGGCCTCATCAAATGAAATATCCCGAGAGCTTGGATCTAAATCAGGATGACCGGCAAAGGGGTCGCGAGGCACGTCAGGACGCCTTATACGGATAACAGTGGGATTCTTAGAAGGAGGTGGAGGGGGGATAAACTCCATGCTCTCCTCCGTGGTATCACGAGGAGGCTGAACAGGAAGCTGCGGACCAGGGGAAGGCTCAAATAAGGAACGACTCCTCTTCTTTATCTGAATGCTCTCTTCAATGACCCCAAGAAGAGGACGGTATCTGACCACGTCCCCAGGACGACCAGTAAGAGGCTTCGGCTTATCAGAAGCTCTCATCAACTTGAATTGTTCAAGGCGGTGTCGAACGTCTGACGTTTTAGCCGCCTGGCCTGCCCATGGAGTAAAAAACAAGTGTTATGAACATACGACGATCCATAATTCAAGAAACATGTTAAGTTAAAAAGAAAGAAAAAGTGAGAATGCACATCTATTATACAAACCCTGCGGAGGAGTGGGATACTGCAATAAGTCCTGAATCTCATTCCAGGACGGAAGTGAACCATAAAATATTTCTAAGTCCCTATCGTAAATGGAATCGACAGAGGACAAAAGTTCATCTTGCGCCGCCGGAGTTACCCTGGCTGAGGAGCCCTTAGGGGATAGATCGGCACCAGCCCCGACCTTGCCAGTCTCCTTCGCCTTCTCCGCTTCCGATTCTCCCTCCGATTCCCCGAAGGCCTGGCGGAGGGCCTCATCCAGTTCAGAGTCTTGCCCAGAAGTTAAGGCACCAGCACCACTACCACCCTGAGCATCTCCATCTCCTCCGCCCTCCGACTCTCCTTCCATATCGCCTCCTTCACCCTCTTCCACACCTTCCTCCTCCGGGATGATCGGGCAAGTACTAGGAGAGCGGCCCTCAGACTCCTTAGGCTTCTTGCCTCCCGCGACGCGATGTTGTGCAAAGGGCTTCCTCTTGCCACTCTTTACCGTGGCCCCCTCCTTAGCTTTAGCGGCCTTCTCCTCAGCCGTGTCCCTATGCTTAACCACGGACTGGTGCGGCTGGATCAAGTTGTACTCCAGGAGGGTAGCGTTCCTGATCAGGAACGAAGCCGACCTGTCCCGTGCGGGAATGACCTTTATTTCAGCAGCCATCCGCACCAAAGAATCATCTTCCACGACTGCAATGCCACCTGTCGCTAGCAAGAAATAGAAGCGTGTCAGAAGAAGCACTACAGTCAGAACATGGAAAATATAAATGAAATTCATCTTACAGCCGGAAGTGAAAACGCGGAAAGAAACAGAATCGTCCTTGATAAAAAACCATTCTTTCTTGAACATGGTAAACTTTGAATATAAGTCCAAGACCAGTTCGAAGGGCACGGCCGCTTCTAGACTAATAAACGGAGACCCCTTCTTGTAGCCTCTCAGGTTATACAAATATCGAATTTCCCGGTTAGAAGGAGGGCGCCCGTACCTCCTCTGAAAGACAACGAAAAGGCTCACCAGAATGGCATAAGAGTTCGACTGGAGCTGGAATGGAGCCACCTTCAAATATGTGGTAAAGCTAACTATCCAGGCATTGATAGGAGGGATAGCACCACACATGCAATGATATCTGCTGTAAGCAAAGTAGCCTTCGGGGGGATTATACGGCATCACTCCATCTCCCGGCAACAGCATGCGAGCCCTGTCTATCCCGAAGGAACGGGATATAACATCAAGTTGCTCCTCCTTTAGGGAGTTAGGAAAGCAATCGGGAGGGGAGACCATAAGTTCCTGGGGACCGTACCCATCCACTAACGACCTCGGGGCAGGCCCATGTGGCACCGGTCTTGGTTGGGCTGGGGGCACGGAGGAGGATGACTCTCCTCTACTATTAGATTTCTTTTTATCCGAGCGGGTTTCCGCTTTGAGAGACATTTATTTGCAGCACAAGAAAAACACGGTGTTAGAACAAGAAGTATAGAAACATAAACAAGCAAGTATATAAAGCAAGCAAGTGTATATAGGTCTGGTATTCCACTAGAGATTCAAGTATGAATTCTCATTCGGCATATACTCCATTCGGTAGTTTCATTCGGCCTTGGAAGTTCATCCGGTATACTTGCTCATTCGGTAAAAAAGATCATTCGGCAAAAGGACATATACCTGATTCGGTAAAAGCTTGATTCGGCAAAAGGTTGATTCGGTTGGAGATTGGTTCGGCGCTCGTTGGTTCGGTAAGGAATAACTAAGGGGGGATGACCCCTATATATAGACGAGCGAGAAAGCACCGGACCAACCGGTTCGGCATACCGGACCAAATGAAAACCGAATGAAGCTATCTGAATCAGCGAAGACCAGTAGCAGGGGGCATGCAAAGCGCCTCACTCAGATAAGTACCGGACTCTAGGATCTACTAATAAAATAGAGATTATGATAACGATGAATAAGTAGTAAATCTCCCACTAACATAGGTTAATCATTACTCATGTACGCAACCACGAACGGTCCACAGACATGCTCTGAATGGCTATTGACCCTACCGTCGTGAGAATTTACACTTTGACATCCTTTTAAAACTCATCGGTTGAATGGATATTTGGTTCTGATAATTCTGAAATGGCTAAGCTACTTACACATGTACGGGGTTGCAAACGATCCTTAGGCATGCTCTGAGCTGGCGATAAACCATCTTCACAAACGATCCCGGGACCCACTCGAACGTAAACCTGGCATCAATAATGCTAAGTCCCCTCGGGGCACACCTACTCGCCTCGAACGGCACCCGACCTCGAACGGTCGTCATTTGAAATCACATTAAAATTGTAAATTCCTTCGCAGGAAACCAACAGGATATGAACATCCAGCCCATGGCGTTACAGAACAAGCCTCCCTACCACAGGGAAACAAAGCGCGACACATGCAAGCACGTGCCCCACTTTGGGGGGCAAATGTTGGGCGAATTTTCACCCAGAAGATCTCGAGACCGAGAAGCGTCACTTTCACTCAGGTTCGCAACCTCCATTCCATCCGGTTCCTAAGTCCATTCGGCATTCCAAGCAAAGGTTCATTCGGCAATACAGGCAACGGTCCATTCGGCATAACACACATCCGGTCCAAGCTCTGCCGAATCAACCCCCAACTCCACCGGTCCAACACATTTTCCATACACCACCGGTCCAACCCATTTCCCACCATCACCGGACCACCATGACCGGACCACATACAACCGAACCAACCTCCAAGCTCACTACCGAACCAAACATCTTCATCTACTACCGAACGAGGCCACTGCCGATCCATATCCACAGTCCTACCACCGAACCACCACTGCCGAACCAAGCTACGCTTGCAACCGGTCCACTCACCACTGCCGCACCAAGCTTTGCCGAACCAGAATGCTACCAGGCCAGATTGCTTCAGCCCGGGCCCACCAGCAGCTATATACATCCAAGGCCCCTGCCCCCTACCTCACTCTATAAATAGAGGGGCAGGGGTACAACAATGGCAGACAAGTTTGAGAGCTCAAGCACGGAAGGAACTTTCAAACTACTCTCATATACTTGTACACAAAGCATTGTACTTGTAATCTGAAAGAAAGAAGATAATAACATATACAGTGGAAGTAGGCACGTTCTGGCCGAACCACTATAAATCTGTGTGTCTTTTACATTTCAGCCCCTGCTTTTTTCATATTTACATAACTCATCTAAATCATTAAGAATCACATAAAATCAACTAAATCACACGACTTGGAGGTGTTTGCCTATTTTTTGCGCAAACATAACTCTAAACGAGCCATAGGTTATGGCCGTCCGAATAAACGATATCTACAGGGTGCAACATCCACGGTGCAAGATGCAACATCCGTCCGAAATGGAGAAACAGTGCCGTACGAATTTTAGAAATACGTGCATGGATTTGAAATGGAACAGTACCATGGTGCACCACTCTCCAGCGATGGGAAGTCGAAGACGGGCCACGGTAATCCCGTTTTACCGTAAAAATCCACGTGTCGAAAAAACGAAGGGTAAAAAACTTACGAGACCCGATTGAGATTCGGGTTGTCCTTTTTGGGCATTAATATACCCGTTGACGGCTGAAAGCTGTCAAAGCCGTAGAACTCGTCGAGGCCTTCGTTTTGACAGGTTATGGGTCCCGCAACCCTAAACGAGCCAGAAGTTATGGCCGTCCGAATAATCGATATCTACAGGGTGCAACATCCACGGTGCAAGGTGCAACATCTGTCCGAAATGGCGAAACAGTGCCGTACGAATTTTAGAAATGCGTGCATGGATTTGAAACGGAACAGTACCATGGTGCACCACTCTCCAGCGATGGGAAGTCGAAGACGGGCCACGGTAATCCCGTTTTACCGTAAAAATCCACGTGTCGAAAAAACAAAGGGTAAAATACTTACGAGACCCGATTGAGATTCGGGTTGTCCTTTTTGGGCGTTAGTCTATCCGTTGACGGCTGAAAGCAGTCAAAGCCGTAGAACTCATCGAGGCCTTCGTTTTGACAGGTTATGGCTCCCGTAACTCTAAACGAGCCAGAAGTTATGGCCGTCCGAATAATCGATATCTACAGGGTGCAACATCCACGGTGCAAGGTGCAACATCCGTCCGAAATGGCGAAACAGTGCCGTCCGAATTTTAGAAATGCGTGCATAGATTTGAAACGGAACAGTACCATGGTGCACCACTCTCCAGCGATGGGAAGTCGAAGACGGGCCACGGTAATCCCGTTTTACCGTAAAAATCCACGTGTCGAAAAAACGAAGGGTAAAAAACTTACGAGACCCGATTGAGATTTGGGTTGTCCTTTTTGGGCATTAATCTATCCGTTGATGGCTCAAAGCTGTCAAAGCCGTAGAACTCATCGAGGCCTTCGTTTTGACAGGTTATGGCTCTCGTAACTCTAAACGAGCCAGAAGTTATGGCCGTCCGAATACTCGATATCTACAGGGTGCAACATCCACGGTGCAAGGTGCAACATCCGTCCGAAATGGCGAAACGGTGCCGTACGACCTTTAGAAATGCGTGCATGGATTTGAAACGGAACAGTACCGTGGTGCACCACTCTCCAGCGATGGTAAATCGAAGACCAGCCACCGCAATCCCGTTTTACAGTAAAAATCCACGTGTCGAAAAAACGAAGGGTAAAAAACTTACGAGACCCGATTGAGATTCGGGTTGTCCTTTTTGGGCATTAATCTATCCGTTGACGGCTGAAAGCTGTCAAAGCCATAGAACTCATCGAGGCCTTCGTTTTGACAGGTTATGGCTCCCGTAACTCTAAACGAGCCAGAAGTTATGGTCGTCCAAATAATTGATATCTACAGGGTGCAACGTCCGTCCGAAATGGCGAAACAGTGACGTACGAATTTTAGAAATGCGTGCATGGATTTGAAACGGAATAGTACCATGGTGCACCACTCTACAGCGATGGGAAGTCGAAGACGGGCCACGGTAATCCCGTTTTACCGTAAAAATCCACGTGTCGAAAAAACAAAGGGTAAAAAACTTACGAGACCCGATTGAGATTCGGGTTGTCATTTTTGGCATTAATCTATCCGTTGACGGCTCAAAGCTGTCAAAGTCGTAGAACTCATCGAGGCCTTTGTTTTGACAGGTTATGGCTCCCGTAACTCTAAACGAGCCAGAAGTTATGGCCGTCCGAATAATCGATATCTACAGGGTGCAACATCCACGGTGCAAGGTGCAACATCCGTCCGAAATGGCGAAACAGTGCCGTACGAATTTTAGAAATGCGTGCATGGATTTGAAATGGAACAGTACTATGGTGCACCACTCTCCAGCGATGGGAAGTTGAAGACGGGCCACGGTAATCCCGTTTTACCGTAAAAATCCACGTGTCGAAAAAACAAAGGGTAAAAAACTTACGAGACCCGATTGAGATTCGGGTTGTCCTTTTTGGGCATTAATCTATCCGTTGACGGCTGAAAGCTGTCAAAGCCGTAGAACTCATCGAGGCCTTCGTTTTGATAGGTTATGGCTCCCGTAACTCTAAACGAGCCAGAAGTTATGGCCGTCCGAATAATCGATATCTACAGGGTGCAACATCCGTCCGAAATGGCGAAACAGTGCCGTACGAATTTTAGAAATGCATGCATGGATTTGAAATGGAACAGTACCATGGTGCACCACTCTCCAGCGATGGGAAGTCGAATACGGGCCACGGTAATCCCGTTTTACCGTAAAAATCCACGTGTCGAAAAAATGAAGGGTAAAAAACTTACGAGACCCGATTGAGATTCGGGTTGTCCTTTTTGGGCATTCATCTATCCGTTGACGGCTGAAAGCTGTCAAATCCGTAGAACTCATCGACGCCTTCGTTTTGACAGGTAATGGCTCCCGTAACTCTAAACGAGCCAGAATTTATGGCCGTCCGAATAAACGATATCTACAAGGTGCAACATCCGTCCGAAATGGCGAAACAGTGCCTTACGACTTTTAGAAATGTGTGCATAGATTTGAAACGGAACAGTACCATGGTGCACCACTCTCCAGCGATGGTAAATCGAAGACCAGCCACCGTAATCCTGTTTTACCGTAACAATCCACGTGTCGAAAAAACGAAGGGTAAAAAACTTACGAGACCCGATTGAGATTCGGGTTGTCCTTTTTAGGCATTAATCTATCGTTGACGGCTGAAAGCTGTCAAAGCCGTAGAACTCATCGAGGCCTTCGTTTTGACAGGTTATAGCTCCCGTAACTCTAAACGAGCCAGAAGTTATGGCCGTCCGAATAGTCGATATCTACAGGGTGCAACATCCACGGTGCAAGGTGCAACATCCGTCCGAAATGGCGAAACAGTGCCGTACGAATTTTAGAAATGCGTGCATGGATTTGAAACGGAACAGTACCATGGTGCACCACTCTCCAGCGATGGGAATTCGAAGACGGGCCACGGTAATCCCGTTTTACCGTAAAAATCAACGTGTCGAAAAAACAAAGGGTAAAAAACTTACGAGACCCGATTGAGATTCGGGTTGTCCTTTTTGGGCATTAATCTATCCGTTGACAGCTGAAAGCTGTCAATGCCGTAGAACTCATCGAGGCCTTCATTTTGACAGGTTATGGCTCCCGTAACTCTAAACGAGCCAGAAGTTATGGTCGTCCGAATAATCGATATCTACAGGGTGCAACATCCACGGTGCAAGGTGCAACATCCGTCCGAAATGGCGAAACAGTGCCGTACGAATTTTAGAAATGCGTGCATGGATTTGAAATGGAACAGTACCATGGTGCACCACTCTCCAGCAATGGGAAGTCGAAGACGGGCCATGGTAATCCCGTTTTACCGTAAAAATCCACGTGTCGAAAAAACAAAGGGTAAAAAACTTACGAGACCCGATTGAGATTCGGGTTGTCCTTTTTGGCCATTAATCTATCCATTGACGGCTGAAAGCTGTCAAAGCCGTAGAACTCATCGAGTCCTTCGTTTTGACAGGTTATGGCTCCCGTAACTCTAAACGAGCCAGAAGTTATGGCCGTCCGAATAATCGATATCTACAGGGTGCAACATCCACGGTGCAAGGTGCAACATCCGTCCGAAATGGCAAAACGGTGCCGTACGAATTTTAGAAATGTGTGCATGGATTTGAAATGGAACAATACCATAGTGCACCGCTCTCCAACGATGGGAAGTCGAAGATGGGCCACGGTAATCCCGTTTTACCGTAAAAATCCACGTGACGAAAAAACAAAGGGTAAAATACTTACGAGACCCGATTGAGATTCGGGTTGTCCTTTTTGGGCATTAGTCTATCCGTAGACGGCTGAAAGCAGTCAAAGCCGTAGAACTCATCGAGGCCTTCGTTTTGACAGGTTATGGCTCCCGTAACTCTAAACGATCCAGAAGTTATGGCCGTCCGAATAATCGATATCTACAGGGTGCAACATCCACGGTGCAAGGTGCAACATCCGTCCAAAATGGCGAAATAGTGCCGTACGAATTTTAGAAATGCGTGCATGGATTTGAAACGGAAAAGTACCATGGTGCACCACTCTCCAGCGATGGAAAATCGAAGACGGGCCACGGTAATCCCGTTTTACCGTAAAAATCCACGTGTCGAAAAAACAAAGGGTAAAAAACTTACGAGACCCGATTGAGATTCGGGTTGTCCTTTTTGGGCATTAATCTATCCGTTGACAGCTGAAAGCTGTCAATGCCGTAGAACTCATCGAGGCCTTCATTTTGACAGGTTATGGCTCCCGTAACTCTAAACGAGCCAGAAGTTATGGCCGTCCAAATAATCGATATCTACAGGGTGCAACATCCACGGTGCAAGGTGCAACATCCGTCCGAAATGGCGAAACAGTGTCGTACGAATTTTAGAAATGCGTGCATGGATTTGAAATGGAACAGTACCATTGTGCACCACTCTCCAGCGATGGGAAGTCGAAGACGGGCCATGGTAATCCCGTTTTACCGTAAAAATCCACGTGTCGAAAAAACAAAGGGTAAAAAACTTACGAGACCCGATTGAGATTCGGGTTGTCCTTTTTGGCCATTAATCTATCCATTGACGGCTGAAAGCTGTCAAAGCCGTAGAACTCATCGAGTCCTTCGTTTTGACAGGTTATGGCTCCCGTAACTCTAAACGAGCCAGAAGTTATGGCCGTCCGAATAATTGATATCTACAGGGTGCAACATCCACGGTGCAAGGTGCAACATCTGTCCGAAATGGCAAAACGGTGTCGTACGAATTTTAGAAATGTGTGCATGGATTTGAAATGGAACAGTACCATAGTGCACCGCTCTCCAGCGATGGGAAGTCGAAGACGGGCCACGGTAATCCCGTTTTACCGTAAAAATCCACGTGTCGAAAAAACAAAGGGTAAAATACTTACGAGACCCGATTGAGATTCGGGTTGTCCTTTTTGGGCATTAGTCTATCCGTTGACGGCTGAAAGCAGTCAAAGCCGTAGAACTCATCGAGGCCTCCGTTTTGACAGGTTATGGCTCCTGTAACTCTAAACGATCCAGAAGTTATGGCCGTCCGAATAATCGATATCTGCAGGGTGCAACATCCACGGTGCAAGGTGCAACATCCGTCCGAAATGGCGAAACAGTGCCGTACGAATTTTAGAAATGCATGCATGGATTTGAAACGGAACAGTACCATGGTGCACCACTCTCCAGCGATGGGAAGTCGAAGACGGGCCACGGTAATCCCGTTTTACCGTAAAAATCCACGTGTCGAAAAAACGAAGGGTAAAAAACTTACGAGACCCGATTGAGATTCGGGTTGTCCTTTTTGGGCATTAATCTATCCGTTGACGGCTGAAAGCTGTCAAAGCCGTAGAACTCATCGAGGCCTTCGTTTTGATAGGTTATGGCTCCCGTAACTCTAAACGAGCCAGAAGTTATGGCCGTCCGAATAATCGATATCTACAGGGTGCAACATCCGTCCGAAATGGCGAAACAGTGCCGTACGAATTTTAGAAATGCGTGCATGGATTTGAAATGGAACAGTACCATGGTGCACCACTCTCCAGCGATGGAAAGTCGAATACGGGCCACGGTAATCCCGTTTTACCGTAAAAATCCACGTGTCGAAAAAACGAAGGGTAAAAAACTTACGAGACCCGATTGAGATTCGGGTTGTCCTTTTTGGGCATTCATCTATCCGTTGACGGCTGAAAGCTGTCAAAGCCGTAGAACTCATCGACGCCTTCGTTTTGACAGGTAATGGCTCCCGTAACTCTAAACGAGCCAGAATTTATGGCCGTCCGAAAAAACGATATCTACAAGGTGCAACATCCGTCCGAAATGGCGAAACAGTGCCTTACGACTTTTAGAAATGTGTGCATAGATTTGAAACGGAACAGTACCGTGGTGCACCACTCTCCAGCGATGGTAAATCGAAGACCAGCCACCGTAATCCTGTTTTACCGTAACAATCCACGTGTCGAAAAAACGAAGGGTAAAAAACTTACGAGACCCGATTGAGATTCGGGTTGTCCTTTTTAGGCATTAATCTATCGTTGACGGCTGAAAGCTGTCAAAGCCGTAGAACTCATCGAGGCCTTCGTTTTGACAGGTTATGGCTCCCGTAACTCTAAACGAGCCAGAAGTTATGGTCGTCCGAATAATCGATATCTACAGGGTGCAACATCCACGGTGCAAGGTGCAACATCCGTCCGAAATGGCGAAACAGTGCCGTACGAATTTTAGAAATGCGTGCATGGATTTGAAACGGAACAGTACCATGATGCACCACTCTACAGCGATGGGAAGTCTAAGACCAGCCACCGTAATCCCATTTTACAGTAAAAATCCACGTGTCGAAAAAACGAAGGGTAAAAAAGTTACGAGACCCGATTGAGATTCGGGTTTTCCTTTTTGGGCATTAATCTATCCGTTGACGGCTGAAAGCTGTCAAAGCCGTAGAACTCATCGAGGCCTTCGTTTTGACAGGTTATGGCTCCCGTAACTCTAAACGAGCCAGAAGTTATGGCCATCCGAATAATCGATATCTACAAGGTGCAACATCCACGGTGCAAGGTGCAACATCCGTCCGAAATGGCGAAACAGTGCCGTACGAATTTTAGAAATGCGTGCATGGATTTGAAACGGAAAAGTACCATGGTGCACCACTCTCAAGCGATGGAAAATCGAAGACGGGCCACGGTAATCCCGTTTTACCGTAAAAATCCACGTGTCGAAAAAACAAAGGGTAAAAAACTTACGAGACCCGATTGAGATTCGGGTTGTCCTTTTTGGGCATTAATCTATCCGTTGACAGCTGAAAGCTGTCAATGCCGTAGAACTCATCGAGGCCTTCATTTTGACAGGTTATGGCTCCCGTAACTCTAAACGAGCCAGAAGTTATGGCCGTCCGAATAATCGATATCTACAGGGTGCAACATCCACGGTGCGAGGTGCAACATCCGTCCGAAATGGCGAAACAGTGCCGTACGAATTTTAGAAATGTGTGCATGGATTTGAAATGGAACAGTACCATGGTGCACCACTCTCCAGCGATGGGAAGTCGAAGACGGGCCATGGTAATCCCGTTTTACCGTAAAAATCCACGTGTCGAAAAAACAAAGGGTAAAAAACTTACGAGACCCGATTGAGATTCGGGTTGTCCTTTTTGGCCATTAATCTATCCATTGACGGCTGAAAGCTGTCAAAGCCGTAGAACTCATCGAGTCCTTCGTTTTGACAGGTTATGGCTCCCGTAACTCGAAACGAGCCAGAAGTTATGGCCGTCCGAATAATCGATATCTACAGGGTGCAACATCCACGGTGCAAGGTGCAACATCCGTCCGAAATGGAAAAACGGTGCCGTACGAATTTTAGAAATGTGTGCATGGATTTGAAATGGAACAGTACCATAGTGCACCGCTCTCCAACGATGGGAAGTCGAAGACAGGCCACGGTAATCCCGTTTTACCGTAAAAATCCACGTGTCGAAAAAACAAAGGGTAAAATACTTACGAGACCCGATTGAGATTCGGGTTGTCCTTTTTGGGCATTAGTCTATCCGTTGACGGCTGAAAGCAGTCAAAGCCGTAGAACTCATCGAGGCCTTCGTTTTGACAGGTTATGGCTCCCGTAAGTCTAAACGATCCAGAAGTTATGGCCGTCCGAATAATCGATATCTACAGGGTGCAACATCCACGGTGCAAGGTGCAACATCCGTCCGAAATGGCGAAACAGTGCCGTACGAATTTTAGAAATGCGTGCATGGATTTGAAACGGAAAAGTACCATGGTGCACCACTCTCCAGCGATGGAAAATCGAAGACGGGCCACGGTAATCCCGTTTTACCGTAAAAATCCACGTGTCGAAAAAACAAAGGGTAAAAAACTTACGAGACCCGATTGAGATTCGGGTTGTCCTTTTTGGGCATTAATCTATCCTTTGATAGCTGAAAGCTGTCAAAGCCGTAGAACTCATCGAGGCCTTTGTTTTGATAGGTTATGGCTCCCGTAACTCTAAACGAGCCAGAAGTTATGGCCGTCCGAATAATCGATATCTACAGGGTGCAACATCCGTCCGAAATGGCGAAACAGTGCCGTACGAATTTTAGAAATGCGTGCATGGATTTGAAATGGAACAGTACCATGGTGCACCACTCTCCAGCGATGGGAAGTCGAATATGGGCCACGGTAATCCCGTTTTACCGTAAAAATCCACGTGTCGAAAAAACGAAGGGTAAAAAACTTACGAGACCCGATTGAGATTCGGGTTGTCCTTTTTGGGCATTCATCTATCCGTTGACGGCTGAAAGCTGTCAAAGCCGTAGAACTCATCGACGCCTTCGTTTTGACAGGTAATGGCTCCCGTAACTTTAAACGAGCCAGAATTTATGGCCGTCCGAATAAACGATATCTACAAGGTGCAACATCCGTCCGAAATGGCGAAACAGTGCCTTACGACTTTTAGAAATGTGTGCATAGATTTGAAACGGAACAGTACCATGATGCACCACTCTCCAGCGATGGTAAATCGAAGACCAGCCACCGTAATCCTGTTTTACCGTAACAATCCACGTGTCGAAAAAACGAAGGGTAAAAAACTTACGAGACCCGATTGAGATTCGGGTTGTCCTTTTTAGGCATTAATCTATCGTTGACGGCTGAAAGCTATCAAAGCCGTAGAACTCATCGAGGCCTTCGTTTTGACAGGTTATGGCTCCCGTAACTCTAAACGAGCCAGAAGTTATGGTCGTCCGAATAATCGATATCTACAGGGTGCAACATCCACGGTGCAAGGTGCAACATCCGTCCGAAATGGCGAAACAGTGCCGTACGAATTTTAGAAATGCGTGCATGGATTTGAAACGGAACAGTACCATGATGCACCACTCTACAGCGATGGGAAGTCTAAGACCAGCCACCGTAATCCCATTTTACAGTAAAAATCCACGTGTCGAAAAAACGAAGGGTAAAAAAGTTACGAGACCCGATTGAGATTCGGGTTTTCCTTTTTGGGCATTAATCTATCCGTTGACGGCTGAAAGCTGTCAAAGCCGTAGAACTCATCGAGGCCTTCGTTTTGACAGGTTATGGCTCCCGTAACTCAAAACGAGCCAGAAGTTATGGCCGTCCGAATAATCGATATCTACAAGGTGCAACATCCACGGTGCAAGGTGCAACATCCGTCCGAAATGGCGAAACAGTGCCGTACGAATTTTAGAAATGCGTGCATGGATTTGAAACGGAAAAGTACCATGGTGCACCACTCTCCAGTGATGGAAAATCGAAGACGGGCCACGGTAATCCCGTTTTACCGTAAAAATCCACGTGTCGAAAAAACAAAGGGTAAAAAACTTACGAGACCCGATTGAGATTCAGGTTGTCCTTTTTGGGCATTAATCTATCCGTTGACAGCTGAAAGCTGTCAATGCCGTAGAACTCATCGAGGCCTTCATTTTGACAGGTTATGGCTCCCGTAACTCTAAACGAGCCAGAAGTTATGGCCGTCCGAATAATCGATATCTACAGGGTGCAACATCCACGGTGCAAGGTGCAACATCCACGGTGCAAGGTGCAACATCCGTCCGAAATGGCGAAACAGTGCCGTACGAATTTTAGAAATGCGTGCATGGATTTGAAATAGAACAGTACCATGGTGCACCACTCTCCAGCGATGGGAAGTCGAAGACGGGCCATGGTAATCCCGTTTTACCGTAAAAATCCACGTGTCGAAAAAACAAAGGGTAAAAAACTTACGAGACCCGATTGAGATTCGGGTTGTCCTTTTTGGCCATTAATCTATCCATTGACGGCTGAAAGCTGTCAAAGCCGTAGAACTCATCGAGTCCTTTGTTTTAACAGGTTATGGCTCCCGTAACTCTAAACGAGCCAGAAGTTATGGCCGTCCGAATAATCGATATCTACAGGGTGCAACATCCACGGTGCAAGGTGCAACATCCGTCCGAAATGGCAAAACGGTGCCGTACGAATTTTAGAAATGTGTGCATGGATTTGAAATGGAACAGTACCATAGTGCACCGCTCTCCAGCGATGGGAAGTCGAAGACGGGCCACGGTAATCCCGTTTTACCGTAAAAATCCACGTGTCGAAAAAACAAAGGGTAAAATACTTACGAGACCCGATTGAGATTCGGGTTGTCCTTTTTGGGCATTAGTCTATCCGTTGACGGCTGAAAGCAGTCAAAGCCGTAGAACTCATCGAGGCCTTCGTTTTGACAGGTTATGGCTCCCGTAACTCTAAACGATCCAGAAGTTATGGCCGTCCGAATAATCGATATCTACAGGGTGCAACATCCACGGTGCAAGGTGCAACATCCGTCCGAAATGGCGAAACAGTGCCGTACGAATTTTAGAAATGCGTGCATGGATTTGAAACGGAACAGTACCATGGTGCACCACTCTCCAGCGATGGGAAGTCAAAGACGGGCCACGGTAATCCCGTTTTACCGTAAAAATCCACGTGTCGAAAAAACGAAGGGTAAAAAACTTACGAGACCCGATTGAGATTCGGGTTGTCCTTTTTAGGCATTAATCTATCCGTTGACGGCTGAAAGCTGTCAAAGCCGTAGAACTCATCGACGCCTTCGTTTTGACAGGTTATGGCTCCCGTAAATCTAAACGAGCCAGAATTTATGGCCGTCCGAACAAACGATATCTACAGGGTGCAACATCCACGGTGCAAGGCGCAACATCCATCCGAATTGGCGAAACAGTGCCGTATGACTTTTAGAAATGCGTGCATGGATTTGAAATAGAACAGTACCATGGTGCACCACTCTCCAGCGATGGGAAGTCGAAGACGGGCCACGGTAATCCCGTTTTACCGTAAAAATCCACGTGTCGAAAAAACAATGGGTAAAAAACTTACGAGACCCGATTGAGATTCGGGTTGTCCTTTTTGGGCATTAATCTATCCGTTGACGGCTAAAAGCTGTCAAAGCCATAGAACTCATCGACGCCTTCGTTTTGACAGGTTATGGCTCCCGTAACTCTAAACGAGCCAGAATTTATGGCCGTCCGAATAATCGATATCTACAGGGTGCAACATCCACGGTGCAAGGTGCAACATCCGTCCGAAATGGCGAAACAGTATCGTACGACTTTTAGAAATACGTGCATGGATTTGAAACGGAACAGTACCATGGTGCACCACTCTCCAGCGATGGGAAGTCGAAGACGGGCCACGGCAATCCCGTTTTACCGTAAAAATCCACGTGTCGAAAAAACGAAGGGTAAAAAACTTACGAGACCCGATTGAGATTCGGGTTGTCCTTTTTGGGCATTAATCTATCCGTTGACGGCTCAAAGCTTTTGAAGCCGTAGAACTCATCGAGGCCTTCGTTTTGACAGGTTATGGCTCCCGTAACTCTAAACGAGCCAGAAGTAATGGCCGTCCGAATAATCGATATCTACAGGGTGCAACATCCACGGTGCAAGGCGCAACATCCGTCCGAAATGGCGAAACAGTGCCGTATGACTTTTATAAATGCGTGCATGGATTTGAAACGGAACAGTACCATGGTGCACCACTCTCCAGCGATGGGAAGTCGAAGACGGGCCACGGTAATCCCGTTTTACCGTAAAAATCCACGTGTCGAAAAAACAATGGGTAAAAAACTTACGAGACCCGATTGAGATTCGGGTTGTCCTTTTTGGGCATTATTCTATCCGTTGATGGCTGAAAGCTGTCAAAGCCGTAGAACTCATCGAGGCCTTCGTTTTGACAGGTTATGGCTCCCGTAACTCTAAACGAGCCAGAAGTTATGGCCGTCCGAATAATCGATATCTACAGGGTGCAACATCCACGGTGCAAGGTGCAACATCCGTCCGAAATGGCGAAACAGTGCCGTACGAATTTTAGAAATGCGTGCATGGATTTGAAACGGAACAGTACCATGGTGCACCACTCTCCAGCGATGGGAAGTCGAAGACGGGCCATGGTAATCCCGTTTTACCGTAAAAATCCACGTGTCGAAAAAACAAAGGGTAAAAAACTTACGAGACCCGATTGAGATTCGAGTTGGCCTTTTTGGGCATTAATCTATCCGTTGATGGCTGAAAGCTGTCAAAGCCGTAGAACTCATCGAGGCCTTCGTTTTGACAGGTTATGGCTCCCGTAACTCTAAACGAGCCAGAAGTTATGGCCGTCCGAATAATCGATATCTACAGGGTGCAACATCCACGGTGCAAGGTGCAACATCCGTCCGAAATGGCGAAACGGTGCCGTACGAATTTTAGAAATGTGTGCATGGATTTGAAATGGAACAGTACCATGGTGCACCACTCTCCAGCGATGGGAAGTCAAAGACGGGCCACGGTAATCCCGTTTTACCGTAAAAATCCACGTGTCGAAAAAACAAAGGGTAAAATACTTACGAGACCCGATTGAGATTCGGGTTGTCCTTTTTGGGCATTAGTCTATCCGTTGACGGCTGAAAGCAGTCAAAGCCGTAGAGCTCATCGAGGCCTTCGTTTTGACAGGTTATGGCTCCCGTAACTCTAAACGAGCCAGAAGTTATGGCCGTCCGAATAATCGATATCTACAGGGTGCAACATCCACGGTGCAAGGTGCAACATCCGTCCGAAATGGCGAAACAGTGCCGTACGAATTTTAGAAATGCGTGCATGGATTTGAAACGGAACAGTACCATGGTGCACCACTCTCCAGCGATGGGAAGTCGAAGACGGGCCATGGTAATCCCGTTTTACCGTAAAAATCCACGTGTCGAAAAAACGAAGGGTAAAAAACTTACGAGACCCGATTGAGATTTGGGTTGTCCTTTTTGGGCATTAATCTATCCATTGACGGCTCAAAGCTGTCAAAGCCGTAGAACTCATCGAGGCCTTCGTTTTGACAGGTTATGGCTCCCGTAACTCTAAACGAGCCAGAAGTTATGGCCGTCCGAATAATCGATATCTACAGGGTGCAACATCCAAGGTGCAAGGTGCAACATCCGTCCGAAATGGCGAAACGGTGCCGTACGACCTTTAGAAATGCGTGCATGGATTTGAAATGGAATAGTACCGTTGTGCACCACTCTCCAGCGATGGTAAATCGAAGACCAGCTACCGTAATCCCGTTTTACCGTAAAAATCCACGTGTCGAAAAAACGAAGGGTAAAAAACTTACGAGACCCGATTGAGATTCGGGTTGTCCTTTTTGGGCATTAATCTATCCGTTGACGGATGAAAGCTGTCAAAGCCGTAGAACTCATCGAGGCCTTCGTTTTGACAGGTTATGGCTCCCGTAACTCTAAACGAGCCAGAAGTTATGGCCGTCCGAATAATCGATATCTACAGGGTGCAACATTCACGGTGCAAGGTGCAACATCCGTCCGAAATGGCGAAACAGTGCCGTACGAATTTTAGAAATGCGTGCATGGATTTGAAATGGAACAGTACCATGGTGCACCACTCTCCAGCGATGGAAAGTTGAAGACGGGCCAAGGTAATCCCGTTTTACCGTAAAAATCCACGTGTCGAAAAAACGAAGGGTAAAAAACTTACGAGACCCGATTGAGATTCGGGTTGTCCTTTTTGGGCATTAATCTATCCGTTGATGACTGAAAGCTGTCAAACCCGTAGAACTCATCGAGGCCTTCGTTTTGACAGGTTATGGCTTCCGTAACTCTAAACGAGCCAGAAGTTATGGCTGTCCGAATAATCGATATCTACAGGGTGCAACATCCACGGTGCAAGGTGCAACATCCGTCCGAAATGGCGAAACAGTGCCGTACGAATTTTAGAAATACGTGCATGGATTTGAAATGGAACAGTACCATGGTGCACCACTCTCCAGCGATGAGAAGTCGAAGACGGGCCACGGTAATTCCGTTTATCGTAAAAATCCACGTGTCGAAAAAACGAAGGGTAAAAAACTTATGAGACCCGATTGAGATTCAGGTTGTCCTTTTTGGGCATTAATCTATCCGTTGACGGCTGAAAGCTGTCAAAGCCGTAGAACTCATCGACGCCTTCGTTTTGACAGGTTATGGCTCCCGTAACTATAAACGAGCCAGAATTTATGGCCGTCCGAATAAACGATATCTACAGGGTGCAACATCCGTCCGAAATGGCGAAACAGTGCCGTACGAATGCGTGCATGGATTTGAAACGGAACAGTACCATGGTGCACCACTCTCCAGCGATGGTAAATTGAAGACCAGCCACTGTAATCCTGTTTTACCGTAAAAATCCACGTGTCGAAAAAACGAAGGGTAAAAAACTTACGAGACCCGATTGAGATTCGGGTTGTCCTTTTTGGGCATTAATCTATCCGTTGACGGCTAAAAGCTGTCAAAGCCATAGAACTCATCGACGCCTTCGTTTTGACAGGTTATGGCTCCCGTAACTCTAAACGAGCCAGAATTTATGGCCGTTCGAATAATCGATATCTACAGGGTGCAACATCCACGGTGCACGGTGCAACATCCGTCCGAAATGGTGAAACAGTATCGTACGACTTTTAGAAATGCGTGCATGGATTTGAAACGGAACAGTACCATGGTACCCCGCTCTCCAGTGATGGGAAGTCGAAGACGGGCCACGGTAATCCCGTTTTACCATAAAAATCCACGTGTCGAAAAAACGAAGGGTAAAAAACTTACGAGACCCGATTGAGATTCGGGTTGTCCTTTTTGGGCATTAATTTATCCGTTGACGGCTGAAAGCCGTCAAACTCGTAGAACTCATCGACGCCTTCGTTTTGACAGGTTATGGCTCCCGTAACTCTAAACGAGCCAGAAGTTATGGCCGTCCGAATAATCGATATCTACAGGGTGCAACATCCACGGTGCAAGGTGCAACATCCGTCCGAAATGGCGAAACACTGTCGTACGAATTTTAGAAATACGTGCATGGATTTGAAATGGAACAGTACCATGGTGCACCACTCTCCAGCGATGGGAAGTCGAAGACGGGCCACGGTAATCCCGTTTTACCGTAAAAATCCACGTGTCGAAAAAACGAAGGGTAAAAAACTTACGAGACCCGATTGAGATTCGGGTTGTCCTTTTTGGGCATTAATCTATCCGTTGACGGCTCAAAGCTTTTGAAGCCGTAGAACTCATCGAGGCCTTCGTTTTGACAGGTTATGGCTCCCGTAACTCTAAACGAGCCAGAAGTAATGGCCGTCCGAATAATCGATATCTACAGGGTGCAACATCCACGGTGCAAGGCGCAACATCCGTCCGAAATGGCGAAACCGTGCCGTATGACTTTTATAAATGCGTGCATGGATTTGAAACAGAACAGTACCATGGTGCACCACTCTCCAGCGATGGGAAGTCGAAGACGGGCCACGGTAATCCCGTTTTACCGTAAAAATCCACGTGTCGAAAAAACAATGGGTAAAAAACTTACGAGACCCGATTGAGATTCGGGTTCTCCTTTTTGGGCATTATTCTATCCGTTGATGGCTGAAAGCTGTCAAAGCCGTAGAACTCATGGAGGCCTTCGTTTTGACAGGTTATGGCTCCCGTAACTCTAAACGAGCCAGAAGTTATGGCCGTCCGAATAATCGATATCTACAGGGTGCAACATCCACGGTGCAAGGTGCAACATCCGTCCGAAATGGCGACACAGTGCCGTACGAATTTTAGAAATGCGTGCATGGATTTGAAACGGAACAGTACCATGGTGCACCACTCTCCAGCGATGGGAAGTCGAAGACGGGCCATGGTAATCCCGTTTTACCGTAAAAATCCACGTGTCGAAAAAACAAAGGGTAAAAAACTTACGAGACCCGATTGAGATTCGGGTTGTCCTTTTTGGGCATTAATCTATCCGTTGACGGCTGAAAGCTGTCAAAGCCGTAGAACTCATCGAGGCCTTCGTTTTGACAGGTTGTGGCTCCCGTAACTCTAAACGAGCCAGAAGTTATGGCCGTCCGAATAATCGATATCTACAGGGTGCAACATCCACGGTGCAAGGTGCAACATCCGTCCGAAATGGCGAAACGGTGCCGTACGAATTTTAGAAATGTGTGCATGGATTTGAAATGGAACAGTACCATGGTGCACCACTCTCCAGCGATGGGAAGTCAAAGACGGGCCACGGTAATCCCGTTTTACCGTAAAAATCCACGTGTCGAAAAAACAAAGGGTAAAATACTTACGAGACCCGATTGAGATTCGGGTTGTCCTTTTTGGGCATTAGTCTATCCGTTGACGGCTGAAAGCAGTCAAAGCCGTAGAGCTCATCAAGGCCTTCGTTTTGACAGGTTATGGCTCCCGTAACTCTAAACGAGCCGAAGTTATGGCCGTCCGAATAATCGATATCTACAGGGTGCAACATCCACGGTGCAAGGTGCAACATCCGTCCGAAATGGCGAAACAGTGCCGTACGAATTTTAGAAATGCGTGCATGGATTTGAAACGGAACAGTACCATGGTGCACCACTCTCCAGCGATGGGAAGTCGAAGACGGGCCATGGTAATCCCGTTTTACCGTAAAAATCCACGTGTCGAAAAAACGAAGGGTAAAAAACTTACGAGACCCGATTGAGATTTGGGTTGTCCTTTTTGGGCATTAATCTATCCATTGACGGCTCAAAGCTGTCAAAGCCGTAGAACTCATCGAGGCCTTCGTTTTGACAGGTTATGGCTCCCGTAACTCTAAACGAGCCAGAAGTTATGGCCGTCCGAATAATCGATATCTACAGGGTGCAACATCCAAGGTGCAAGGTGCAACATCCGTCCGAAATGGCGAAACGGTGCCGTACGACCTTTAGAAATGCGTGCATGGATTTGAAATGGAATAGTACCGTTGTGCACCACTCTCCAGCGATGGTAAATCAAAGACCACCCACCGCAAACCCGTTTTACTGTAAAAATCCACGTGTCGATAAAACAAAGGGTAAAAAACTTACGAGACCCGATTGAGATTCGGGCTGTCCGTTTTGGGCATTAATCTATACGTTGACGGTTGAAAGCTGTCAAAGCCGTAGAACTCATCGAGGCCTTCGTTTTGATAGGTTATGGCTCCCGTAACTCTAAACGAGCCAGAAGTTATGGTCGTCCGAATAATCGATATCTACAGGGTGCAACATCCACGGTGCAAGGTGCAACATCCGTCCGAAATGGCGAAACAGTGCCGTACGAATTTTAGAAATGCGTGCATGGATTTGAAACGGAACAGTACCGTGGTGCACCACTCTCCAGCGATGGTAAATCGAAGACCAGCCACCGTAATCCCATTTTACCGTAAAAATCCACGTGTCGAAAAAACGAAGGGTAAAAAACTTACGAGACCCGATTGAGATTCGGGTTGTCCTTTTTGGGCATTAATCTATCCGTTGATGGCTGAAAGCTGTCAAAGCCGTAGAACTCATCAAGGCCTTCGTTTTGACAGGTTATGGCTCCCGTAACTCTAAACGAGCCAGAATTTATGGCCGTCCGAATAAACGATATCTACAGGGTGCATCATCCGTCCGTAATGGCGAAACAGTGCCGCACGACGTTTAGAAATGCGTGCATGGATTTGAAACGGAACAGTACCATGGTGCACCACTCTCCAGCGATGGTAAATCGAAGACCAGCCACCGTAATCCTGTTTTACCGTAAAAATCCACGTGTCGAAAAAACGAAGGGTGAAAAACTTACGAGACCCGATTGAGATTCGGGTTGTCCTTTTTGGGCATTAATCTATCCGTTGACGGCTAAAAGCTGTTAAAGCCATAGAACTCATCGATGACTTCGTTTTGACAGGTTATGGCTCCCGTTACTCTAAACGAGCCAGAATTTATGGCCGTCCGAATAATCGATATCTACAGGGTGCAACATCCACGGTGCACGGTGCAACATCCGTCCGAAAAGGTGAAACAGTATCGTACGTCTTTTAGAAATGCGTGCATGGATTTGAAACGGAACAGTACCATGGTGCCCCGCTCTCCAGCGATGGGAAGTCGAAGACGGGCCACGGTAATCCCGTTTTACCGTAAAAATCCACGTGTCGAAAAAACGAAGGGTAAAAAACTTACGAGACCCGATTGAGATTCGGGTTATCCTTTTTGGGCATTAATCTATCCGTTGACGGCTGAAAGCCGTCAAACCCGTAGAAATCATCGAGGCCTTCGTTTTGACAGGTTATGGCTCCCGTAACTCTAAACGAGCCAGAATTTATGGCCGTCCGAATAAACGATATCTACAGGGTGCATCATCCGTCCGAAATGGCGAAACAGTGCCGCACGACGTTTAGAAATGCGTGCATGGATTTGAAACGGAACAGTACCATGGTGCACCACTCTCCAGCGATGGTAAATCGAAGACCAGCCACCGTAATCCTGTTTTACCGTAAAAATCCACGTGTCGAAAAAACGAAGGGTGAAAAACTTACGAGACCCGATTGAGATTCGGGTTGTCCTTTTTGGGCATTAATCTATCCGTTGGCGGCTAAAAGCTGTTAAAGCCATAGAACTCATTGACGACTTCGTTTTGACAGGTTATGGCTCCCGTAACTCTAAACGAGCCAGAATTTATGGCCGTCCGAATAATCGATATCTACAGGGTGCAACATCTACGGTGCACGGTGCAACATCCATCCGAAATGGTGAAACAGTATCGTACGTCTTTTAGAAATGCGTCCATGGATTTGAAATGGAAAGTACCATGGTGCCCCGCTCTCCAGCGATGGGAAGTCGAAGACGGGCCACGGTAATCCCGTTTTACCGTAAAAATCCACGTGTCGAAAAAACGAAGGGTAAAAAACTTACGAGACCCGATTGAGATTCGGGTTGTCCTTTTTGGGCATTAATCTATCCGTTGACGGCTGAAAGCCGTCAAACCCGTAGAAATCATCGAGGCCTTCGTTTTGACAGGTTATGGCTCCCGTAACTCTAAACGAGCCAGAATTTATGGCCGTCCGAATAATCGATATCTACAGGGTGCAACATCCACGGTGCAAGGTGCAACATCCGTCCGAAATGGCGTAACAGTGTCGTACGAATTTTAGAAATACGTGCATGGATTCGAAACGGAACAGTACCATGGTGCACCACTCTCCAGCGATGGGAAGTCGAAGACGGGCCACGGTAATCCCGTTTTACCGTAAAAATCCACGTGTCGAAAAAACGAAGGGTAAAAAACTTACGAGACCCGATTGAGATTCGGGTTGTCCTTTTTGGGCATTAATCTATCCGTTGATGGCTCAAAGCTGTCAAAGCCGTAGAACTCATCGAGGCCTTCGTTTTGACAGGTTATGGCTCCCGTAACTCTAAACGAGCCAGAAGTAATGGCCGTCCGAATAATCGATATCTACAAGGCGCAACATCCACGGTGCAAGGCGCAACATCCGTCCGAAATGGAGAAATAGTGCCGTATGACTTTTAGAAATGCGTGCATGGATTTGAAACGGAACAGTACCATGGTGCACCACTCTCCAGCGATGGGAAGTCGAAGACGGGCCACGGTAATCCCGTTTTACCGTAAAAATCCACGTGTCGAAAAAACAATGGGTAAAAAACTTAAGAGACCCGATTGAGATTCGGGTTGTCCTTTTTGGGCATCATTCTATCCGTTGACGGCTGAAAGCTGTCAAGGCCGTAGAACTCATAGAGGCCTTCGTTTTGACAGGTTATGGCTTCCGTAACTCTAAACGATCCAGAAGTAATGGCCGTCCGAATAATCGATATCTACAGGGTGCAACATCCACGGTGCAAGGTGCAACATCCGTCTGAAATGGCGAAACGGTGCCGTACGACTTTTAGAAATGCGTGCAGGGATTTGAAACGGAACAGTACCATGGTGCACCACTCTCCAGCGATGGGAAGTCGAAGACGGGCCACGGTAATCCCCTTTTACCGTAAAAATCCACGTGTCGAAAAAACGAAGGGTAAAAAACTTACGAGACCCGATTGAGATTCGGGTTGCCCTTTTTGGGCATTAATCTATCCGTTGACGGCTTAAAGCTGTTAAAGCCGTAGAACTCATCGAGGCCTTCGTTTTGACAGGTTATGGCTCTCGTAACTCTAAACGAGCCAGAAGTTATGGCCGTCCGAATAATCGATATCTACAGGGTGCAACATCCACGGTGCAAGGCGCAACATCCGTCCGAAATGGCGATACAGTGCCGTATGACTTTTAGAAATGCGTGCATGGATTTGAAACGGAACAGTACCGTGGTGTACCACTCTCCAGCGATGGGAAGTCGAAGACGGACCACGGTAATCCCGTTTTACTGTAAAAATCCATGTGTCGAAAAAACGAAGGGGAAAAAACTTACGAGACCCGATTGAGATTCGGGTTGTCCTTTTTGGGCATTAATCTATCCGTTGACGGCTCAAAGCTGTCAAAGCCGTAGAACTCAACGAGGCCTTCGTTTAGACAGGTTATGGCTCCAGTAACTCTAAACGAGCCAGAAGTTATGGCCGTCCGAATAATCGATATCTACAGGGTGCAACATCCACGGTGCAAGGTGCAACATCCGTCCGAAATGGCGAAACAGTGCCGTACGACTTTTAGAAGTGCGTGCAGGGATTTGAAACGGAACAGTACCATGGTGCACCACTCTCCAGCGATGGGAAGTCGAAGACGGGCCACGGTAATCCCCTTGTACCGTAAAAATCTACGTGTCGAAAAAACGAAGGGTAAAAAACTTACGAGACCCGATTGAGATTCGGGTTGTCCTATTTGGGCATTAATCTATCCTTTGACGGCTTAAAGCTGTCAAAGCTGTAGAACTCATCGAGGCCTTCGTTTTGACAGGTTATGGCTCTCGTAACTCTAAACGAGCCAGAAGTTATGGCCGTCCGAATAATCGATATCTACAGGGTGCAACATCCACGGTGCAAGGCGCAACATCCGTCCGAAATGGCGAAACAGTGCCGTATGACTTTTAGAAATGCGTGCATGGATTTGAAACGGAACAGTACCGTTGTGTACCACTCTCCAGCGATGGGAAGTCGAAGACGGACCACGGTAATCTCGTTTTACCGTAAAAATCCACGTGTCGAAAAAACGAAGGGGAAAAAACTTACGAGACCCGATTGAGATTCGGGTTGTCCTTTTTGGGCATTAATCTATCCGTTGACGGCTCAAAGCTGTCAAAGCCGTAGAACTCAACGAGGCCTTCGTTTTCACAGGTTATGGCTCCAGTAACTCTAAACGAGCCAGAAATTATGGCCGTCCGAATAATCGATATCTACAGGGTGCAACATCCACGGTGCAAGGCGCAACATCCGTCCGAAATGGCGAAACGGTGCCGTACGAATTTTAGAAATGCATGCATGGATTTGAAACGGAACAATACCATGGTGCACCACTCTCCAGCGATGGGAAGTCGAAGATGGGCCACGGTAATCCCGTTTTACCGTAAAAATCCACGTGTCGAAAAAACGAAGGGTAAAAAACTTACGCGACCCGATTGAGATTCGGGTTGTCCTTTTTGGGCATTAATCTATCCGTTGACGGCTCAAATCTGTCAAAGCCGTAGAACTCATCGAGGCCTTCGTTTTGACAGGTTATGGCTCCCGTAACTCTAAACGAGCCAGAAGTTATGGTCGTCCGAATAATCGATATCTACAGGGTGCAACATCCACGGTGCAAGGTGCAACATCCGTCCGAAATGGCGAAACGGTGCCGTACGACCTTTAGAAATGCGTGCATGGATTTAAAACGGAACAGTACCGTGGTGCACCACTCTCCAGCGATGGTAAATCGAAGACCAGCTACCGTAATCCCTTTTTACCGTAAAAATCCACGTGTCGAAAAAACGAAGGGTAAAAAACTTACGAGACCCGATTGAGATTCGGGTTGTCCTTTTTGGGCATTAATCTATCCGTTGACGGATGAAAGCTGTCAAAGCCGTAGAACTCATCGAGGCCTTCATTTTGACAGGTTATGGCTCCCGTAACTCTAAACGAGCCAGAAGTTATGGCCGTCCGAATAATCGATATCTACAGGGTGCAACATCCACGGTGCAAGGTGCAACATCCGTCCGAAATGGCGAAACAGTGTCGTACGAATTTTAGAAATGCGTGCATGGATTTGAAACGGAACAGTACCATGATGCACCACTCTCCAGCGATGGGAAGTCGAAGACGGGCCACGGTAATCCCGTTTTACCATAAAAATCCACGTGTCGAAAAAACGAAGGGTAAAAAACTTAGGAGACCCGATTGAAATTCGGGTTGTCCTTTTTGGGCATTAATCTATCCGTTGACGGCTGAAATCTGTCAAAGCCGTAGAACTCATCGACGCCTTCGTTTTGACAGGTTATGGCTCCCGTAACTCTAAACGAGCCAGAATTTATGGCCGTCCGAATAAACGATATCTACAGGGTGCAACATCCGTCCGAAATGGCGAAACGGTGCCGTACGACCTTTAGAAATGCGTGCATGGATTTGAAACAGAACAGTACCATGGTGCACCACTCTCCAGCGATGGTAAATCGAAGACCAGCCACCGTAATCCCGTTTTACCGTAAAAATCCACGTGTCGAAAAAACGAAGGGTAAAAAACTTACGAGACCCGATTGAGATTCGGGTTGTCCTTTTTGGGAATTAATCTATCCGTTGACGCCGGAAAGTTGTCAAAGCCGTAGAACTCATCGAGGCCTTCGTTTTGACAGGTTATGGCTCCCGTAACTCTAAACGAGCCAGAAGTTATGGCCGTCCGAATAATCGATATCTACAGGGTGCAACATCCACGGTGCAAGGTGCAACATCCGTCCGAAATGGCGAAACAGTATCGTACGTCTTTTAGAAATGCGTCCATGGATTTGAAATGGAAAGTACCATGGTGCCCCGCTCTCCAGCGATGGGAAGTCGAAGACGGGCCACGGTAATCCCGTTTTACCGTAAAAATCCACGTGTCGAAAAAACGAAGGATAAAAAACTTACGAGACCCGATTGAGATTCGGGTTGTCCTTTTTGGGCATTAATCTATCCGTTGACGGCTGAAAGCCGTCAAACCCGTAGAAATCATCGAGGCCTTCGTTTTGACAGGTTATGGCTCCCGTAACTCTAAACGAGCCAGAATTTATGGCCGTCCGAATAATCGATATCTACAGGGTGCAACATCCACGGTGCAAGGTGCAACATCCGTCCGAAATGGCGTAACAGTGTCGTACGAATTTTAGAAATACGTGCATGGATTCGAAACGGAACAGTACCATGGTGCACCACTCTCCAGCGATGGGAAGTCGAAGACGGGCCACGGTAATCCCGTTTTACCGTAAAAATCCACGTGTCGAAAAAACGAAGGGTAAAAAACTTACGAGACCCGATTGAGATTCGGGTTGTCCTTTTTGGGCATTAATCTATCCGTTGATGGCTCAAAGCTGTCAAAGCCGTAGAACTCATCGAGGCCTTCGTTTTGACAGGTTATGGCTCCCGTAACTCTAAACGAGCCAGAAGTAATGGCCGTCCGAATAATCGATATCTACAGGGCGCAACATCCACGGTGCAAGGCGCAACATCCGTCCGAAATGGAGAAATAGTGCCGTATGACTTTTAGAAATGCGTGCATGGATTTGAAACGGAACAGTACCATGGTGCACCACTCTCCAGCGATGGGAAGTCGAAGACGGGCCACGGTAATCCCGTTTTACCGTAAAAATCCACGTGTCGAAAAAACAATGGGTAAAAAACTTAAGAGACCCGATTGAGATTCGGGTTGTCCTTTTTGGGCATCATTCTATCCGTTGATGGCTGAAAGCTGTCAAGGCCGTAGAATTCATCGAGGCCTTCGTTTTGACAGGTTATGGCTTCCGTAACTCTAAACGATCCAGAAGTAATGGCCGTCCGAATAATCGATATCTACAGGGTGCAACATCCACGGTGCAAGGTGCAACATCCGTCTGAAATGGCGAAACGGTGCCGTACGACTTTTAGAAATGCGTGCAGGGATTTGAAACGGAACAGTACCATGGTGCACCACTCTCCAGCGATGGGAAGTCGAAGACGGGCCACGGTAATCCCCTTTTACCGTAAAAATCCACGTGTCGAAAAAACGAAGGGTAAAAAACTTACGAGACCCGATTGAGATTCGGGTTGCCCTTTTTGGGCATTAATCTATCCGTTGACGGCTTAAAGCTGTCAAAGCCGTAGAACTCATCGAGGCCTTCGTTTTGACAGGTTATGGCTCTCGTAACTCTAAACGAGCCAGAAGTTATGGCCGTCCGAATAATCGATATCTACAGGGTGCAACATCCACGGTGCAAGGCGCAACATCCGTCCGAAATGGCGATACAGTGCCGTATGACTTTTAGAAATGCGTGCATGGATTTGAAACGGAACAGTACCGTGGTGTACCACTCTCCAGCGATGGGAAGTCGAAGACGGACCACGGTAATCCCGTTTTACTGTAAAAATCCACGTGTCGAAAAAACGAAGGGGAAAAAACTTACGAGACCCGATTGAGATTCGGGTTGTCCTTTTTGGGCATTAATCTATCCGTTGACGGCTCAAAGCTGTCAAAGCCGTAGAACTCAACGAGGCCTTCGTTTTGACAGGTTATGGCTCCAGTAACTCTAAACGAGCCAGAAGTTATGGCCGTCCGAATAATCGATATCTACAGGGTGCAACATCCACGGTGCAAGGTGCAACATCCGTCCGAAATGGCGAAACAGTGCCGTACGACTTTTAGAAGTGCGTGCAGGGATTTGAAACGGAACAGTACCATGGTGCACCACTCTCCAGCGATGGGAAGTCGAAGACGGGCCACGGTAATCCCCTTGTACCGTAAAAATCTACGTGTCGAAAAAACGAAGGGTAAAAAACTTACGAGACCCGATTGAGATTCGGGTTGTCCTATTTGGGCATTAATCTATCCTTTGACGGCTTAAAGCTGTCAAAGCTGTAGAACTCATCGAGGCCTTCGTTTTGACAGGTTATGGCTCTCGTAACTCTAAACGAGCCAGAAGTTATGGCCGTCCGAATAATCGATATCTACAGGGTGCAACATCCACGGTGCAAGGCGCAACATCCGTCCGAAATGGCGAAACAGTGCCGTATGACTTTTAGAAATGCGTGCATGGATTTGAAACGGAACAGTACCGTTGTGTACCACTCTCCAGCGATGGGAAGTCGAAGACGGACCACGGTAATCTCGTTTTACCGTAAAAATCCACGTGTCGAAAAAACGAAGGGGAAAAAACTTACGAGACCCGATTGAGATTCGGGTCGTCCTTTTTGGGCATTAATCTATCCGTTGACGGCTCAAAGCTGTCAAAGCCGTAGAACTCAACGATGCCTTCGTTTTCACAGGTTATGGCTCCAGTAACTCTAAACGAGCCAGAAATTATGGCCGTCCGAATAATCGATATCTACAGGGTGCAACATCCACGGTGCAAGGCGCAACATCCGTCCGAAATGGCGAAACGGTGCCGTACGAATTTTAGAAATGCATGCATGGATTTGAAACGGAACAATACCATGGTGCACCACTCTCCAGCGATGGGAAGTCGAAGATGGGCCACGGTAATCCCGTTTTACCGTAAAAATCCACGTGTCGAAAAAACGAAGGGTAAAAAACTTACGCGACCCGATTGAGATTCGGGTTGTCCTTTTTGGGCATTAATCTATCCGTTGACGGCTCAAATCTGTCAAAGCCGTAGAACTCATCGAGGCCTTCGTTTTGACAGGTTATGGCTCCCGTAACTCTAAACGAGCCAGAAGTTATGGTCGTCCGAATAATCGATATCTACAGGGTGCAACATCCACGGTGCAAGGTGCAACATCCGTCCGAAATGGCGAAACGGTGCCGTACGACCTTTAGAAATGCGTGCATGGATTTAAAACGGAACAGTACCGTGGTGCACCACTCTCCAGCGATGGTAAATCGAAGACCAGCTACCGTAATCCCGTTTTACCGTAAAAATCCACGTGTCGAAAAAACAAAGGGTAAAAAACTTACGAGACCCGATTGAGATTCGGGTTGTCCTTTTTGGGCATTAATCTATCCGTTGACGGATGAAAGCTGTCAAAGCCGTAGAACTCATCGAGGCCTTCATTTTGACAGGTTATGGCTCCCGTAACTCTAAACGAGCCAGAAGTTATGGCCGTCCGAATAATCGATATCTACAGGGTGCAACATCCACGGTGCAAGGTGCAACATCCGTCCGAAATGGCGAAACAGTGTCGTGCGAATTTTAGAAATGCGTGCATGGATTTGAAACGGAACAGTACCATGGTGCACCACTCTCCAGCGATGGGAAGTCGAAGACGGGCCACGGTAATCCCGTTTTACCATAAAAATCCACGTGTCGAAAAAACGAAGGGTAAAAAACTTAGGAGACCCGATTGAAATTCGGGTTGTCCTTTTTGGGCATTAATCTATCCGTTGACGGCTGAAATCTGTCAAAGCCGTAGAACTCATCGACGCCTTCGTTTTGACAGGTTATGGCTCCCGTAACTCTAAACGAGCCAGAATTTATGGCCGTCCGAATAAACGATATCTACAGGGTGCAACATCCGTCCGAAATGGCGAAACGGTGCCGTACGACCTTTAGAAATGCGTGCATGGATTTGAAACAGAACAGTACCATGGTGCACCACTCTCCAGCGATGGTAAATCGAAGACCAGCCACCGTAATCCCGTTTTACCGTAAAAATCCACGTGTTGAAAAAACGAAGGGTAAAAAACTTACGAGACCCGATTGAGATTCGGGTTGTCCTTTTTGGGAATTAATCTATCCGTTGACGCCGGAAAGTTGTCAAAGCCGTAGAACTCATCGAGGCCTTCGTTTTGACAGGTTATGGCTCCCGTAACTCTAAACGAGCCAGAAGTTATGGCCGTCCGAATAATCGATATCTACAGGGTGCAACATCCACGGTGCAAGGTGCAACATCCGTCCGAAATGGCGAAACAGTGTCGTACGAATTTTAGAAATGCGTGCATGGATTTGAAACGGAACAGTACCATGGTGCACCACTCTCCAGCGATGGGAAGTCGAAGACGGGCCACGGTAATCCCGTTTTACCGTAGAAATCCACGTGTCGAAAAAACGAAGGGTAAAATACTTACGAGACTCGATTGAGATTCGGGTTGTCCTTTTCGGGCATTAATCTATCCGTTGACGCCGGAAAGTTGTCAAAGCCGTAGAACTCATCGAGGCCTTCGTTTTGACAGGTTATGGCTCCCGTAACTCTAAATGATCCAGAAGTTATGGCCGTCCGAATAATCGATATCTACAGGGTGCAACATCCACGGTGCAAGGTGCAACATCCGTCCGAAATGGCGAAACGGTGCCGTACGACCTTTAAAAATGCGTGCATGGATTTGAAACGGAACAGTACCGTGGTGCACCACTCTCTAGCGATGGTAAATCTAAGACCATCCACCGTAATCCCGTTTTACCGAAAAAATCCACGTGTCGAAAAAACGAAGGGTAAAAAACTTACGAGACCCGATTGAGATTCGGGTTGTCCTTTTTGGGCATTAATCTATCCGTTGATGGCTGAAACCTGTCAAAGCCGTAGAACTCATCGAGGCCTTCGTTTTGACAGGTTATGGCTCCCGTAACTCTAAACGAGCCAGAAGTTATGGCCGTCCGAATAATCGATATCTACAGGGTGCAACATCCACGGTGCAAGGTGCAACATCCGTCCGAAATGGCGAAACAGTGCCGTACGACTTTGAGAAATGCGTGCAGGGATTTGTAATGGAACAGTACCATGGTGCACCACTCTCCAGCTATGGGAAGTCGAAGACGGGCCACGGTACTCTCCTTTTACCGTAAAAATCCACGTGTCGAAAAAACGAAGGGTAAAAAACTTACGAGACCCGATTGAGATTCGGGTTGTCCTTTTTGGGCATTAATCTATCCGTTGACGGCTTAAAGCTGTCAAAGCCGTAGAACTCATCGATGCCTTCGTTTTGACAGGTTATGGCTCTCGTAACTCTAAACGAGCCAGAAGTTATGGCCGTCCGAATAATCGATATCTACAGGGTGCAACATCCACGGTGCAAGGCGCAACATCCGTCCGAAATGGCGAAACAGTGCCGTATGACTTTTAGAAATGGGTGCATGGATTTGAAACGGAACAGTACCGTGGTGTACCACTCTCCAGCGATGGGAAGTCGAAGACGGACCACGGTAATCCCGTTTTACCGTAAAAATCCACGTGTCGAAAAAACGAAGGGGAAAAAGCTTACGAGACCCGATTGAGATTCGGGTTGTCCTTTTTGGGCACTAATCTATCCGTTGATGGCTCAAAGCGGTCATAGCCGTAGAACTCAACGAGGCCTTCGTTTTGACAGGTTATGGCTCCAGTAACTCTAAACGAGCCAGAAGTTATGGCCGTCCGAATAATCGATATCTACAGGGTGCAACATCCAAGGTGCAAGGTGCAACATCCGTCCGAAATGGCGAAACAGTGCCGTACGACGTTCAGAAATGCGTGCATGGATTTGAAACGGTACAGTACCTTGGTGCACCACTCTCCAGCGATGGGAAGTCGAAGACGGGCCACGGTAATCCCATTTTACCGTAAAAATCCACGTGTCGAAAAAACAATGGGTAAAAAACTTACGAGACCCGATTGAGATTCGGGTTGTCCTTTTTGGGCATTATTCTATCCGTTGACGGCTGAAAGCTGTCAAAGCCGTAGAACTCATCGAGGCCTTCGTTTTCACAGGTTATGGCTCCCGTAACTCTAAACGATCCAGAAGTTATGGCCGTCCGAATAATCGATATCTACAGGGTGCAACATTCACGGTGCAAGGTGCAAAATCCGTCCGAAATGGCGAAACAGTGCCGTACGAATTTTAGAAATGCGTGCATGGATTTGAAATGGAATAGTACCATGGTGTACCATTCTCCAGCGATGGGAAGTCGAAGAAGGGCCACGGTAATCCCGTTTTACCGTAAAAATCCACGTGTCGAAAGAACAAAGGGTAAAAAACTTACGAGACCCGATTGAGATTCGGGTTGTCCTTTTTGGGCATTAATCTATCCGTTGACGGCTGAAAGCTGTCAAAGCCGTAGAACTCATCGAGGCCTTCGTTTTGACAGGTTATGGCTCCCGTAACTCTAAACGAGCCAGAAGTTATGGCCGTCCGAATAATCGATATCTACAGGGTGCAACATCCACGGTGCAAGGTGCAACATCTGTCCGAAATGGCGAAACGGTGCCGTATGAATTTTAGAAATGCGTGCATGGATTTGAAATGGAACAGTACCGTGGTGCACTACTCTCCAGCGATGGGAAGTCGAAGACGGGCCACGGTAATCCCGTTTTACCGTAAAAATCCACGTGTCGAAAAAACGAAGGGTAAAAAACTTACGAGACCCGATTGAGATTCGGGTTGTCCTTTTTGGGCATTAATCTATCCGTTGACGGCTCAAAGCTGTAAAAGCCGTAGAACTCATCGAGGCCTTCGTTTTGACAGGTTATGGCTCCCGTAACTCTAAACGAGCCAGAAGTTATGGCCGTCCGAATAATCGATATCTACAGGGTGCAACATCCACGGTGCAAGGTGCAACATCCGTCCGAAATGGCGAAACGGTGCCGTACGACCTTTAGAAATGCGTGCATGGATTTAAAATGGAACAGTACCGTGGTGCACCACTCTCCAGCGATGGTAAATCGAAGACCAGCTACCGTAATCCCGTTTTACCGTAAAAATCCACGTGTCGAAAAAACGAAGGGTAAAAAACTTACGAGACCCGATTGACATTCGGGTTGACCTTTTTGGGCATTAATCTATCCGTTGACGGATGAAAGCTGTCAAAGCCGTAGAACTCATCGAGGCCTTCGTTTTGACAGGTTATGGCTCCCGCAACTCTAAACGAGCCAGAAGTTATGGCCGTCCGAATAATCGATATCTACAGGGTGCAACATCCACGGTGCAAGGTGCAACATCCGTCCGAAATGGCGAAACAGTGTCGTACGAATTTTAGAAATGCGTGCATGGATTTGATACGGAACAGTACCATGGTGCACCACTCTCCAGCGATGGGAAGTCATAGACGGGCCACGGTAATCCCGTTTTACCGTAAAAATCCACGTGTCGAAAAAACGAAGGGTAAAAAACTTACGAGACCCGATTGAGATTCGGGTTGTCCTTTTTGGGCATTAATCTATCCGTTGATGGCTGAAAGCTGTCAAAGCCGTAGAACTCATCGAGGCCTTCATTTTGACAGGTTATGGCTCCCGTAACTCTAAGCGAGCCAGAAGTTATGGCCGTCCGAATAATCGATATCTACAGGGTGCAACATCCACGGTGCAAGGTGCAACATCCGTCCAAAATGGCGAAACAGTGCCGTACGAATTTTAGAAATGCGTACATGGATTTGAAACGGAACAGTACCATGGTGCCCCACTCTCCAGCGATGGGAAGTCGAAGAAGGGCCACGGTAATCCCGTTTTACCGTAAAAATTCACGTGTCGAAAAAACAAAGGGTGAAAAACTTACGAGACCCGATTGAGATTCGGGTTGTCCTTTTTGGGCATTAATCTATCCGTTGATGGCTGAAAGCTGTCAATGCCATAGAACTCATCGAGGCCTTCGTTTTGAAAAGTTATGGCTCCAGTAACTCTAAACGAGCCAGAAGTTATGGCCGTCCGAATAATCGATATCTACAGGGTGCAACATCCACGGTGCAAGGTGCAACATCCGTCCGAAATGGCGAAACAGTGCCGTACGACGTTCAGAAATGCGTGCATGGATTTGAAACGGAACAGTACCTTGGAGCACCACTCTCCAGCGATGGGAAGTCGGAGACGGGCCACGGTAATCCCGTTTTACCGTAAAAATCCACGTGTCGAAAAAACAAAGGGTAAAAAACTTAAGAGACCCGATTGAGATTCGGGTTGTCCTTTTTGGGCATTAATCTATCCGTTGATGGCTCAAAGCTGTCAAAGCCGTAGAACTTAACGAGGCCTTCGTTTTGACAGGTTATGGCTCCAGTAACTCTAAACGAGCGAGAAGTTATGGCCGTCCGAATAATCGATATCTATAGGGTGCAACATCCACAGTGCAAGGTGCAACATCCGTCCGAAATGGAGAAACAGTGCCGTACGACGTTCAGAAATGCGTGCATGGATTTGAAACGGAACAGTACCTTGGTGTACCACTCTCCAGCGATGGGAAGTTGAAGACGGGCCACGGTAATCCCGTTTTACCGTAAAAATCCACGTGTCGAAAAAACAATGGGTAAAAAGCTTACGAGACCCGATTGAGGTTCGGGTTGTCCTTTTTGGGCATTATTCTATCCGTTGACGGCTGAAAGCTGTCAAAGCCGTAGAACTCATCGAGGCCTTCGTTTTGACAGGTTATGGCTCCCGTAACTCTAAACGATCCAGAAGTTATGGCCGTCCGAATAATCGATATCTACAGGGTGCAACATCCACGGTGCAAGGTGCAACATCCGTCCGAAATGGTGAAACAGCGCCGTACGAATTTTAAAAATGCGTGCATGGATTTGAAATGGAATAGTACAATGGTGCACCACTCTCCAGCGATGGGAAGTGGAAGAAGGGCCACGGTAATCCCGTTTTACCGTAAAAATCCACGTGTCGAAAAAACAAAGGGTAAAAAACTTACGAGACCCGATTGAGATTCGGGTTGTCCTTTTTGGGCATTAACCTGTCCGTTGACGGCTGAAAGCTGTCAAAGACGTAGAACTCATCGAGGCCTTCGTTTTGACAGGTTATGGCTCCCGTAACTCTAAACGAGCCAGAAGTTATGGCCGTCCGAATAATCGATATCTACAGGGTGCAACATCCACGGTGCAAGGTGCAACATCCGTCCGAAATGGCGAAACGGTGCCGTACGAATTCTAGAAACGCGTGCATGGATTTGAAATGGAACAGTACCATGGTGCACCACTCTCCAGCGATGGGAAGTCGAAGACGGGCCACGGTAATCCCGTTTTACCGTAAAAATCCACGTGTCGAAAAAACGAAGGGTAAAAAACTTACGAGACCCGATTGAGATTCGGGTTGTCCTTTTTGGGCATTAATCTATCCGTTGACGGCTCAAAACTGTCAAAGCCGTAGAACTCAACGAGGCCTTCGTTTTGACAGGTTATGGCTCCAGTAACTCTAAACGAGCGAGAAGTTATGGCCGTCCGAATAATCGATATCTACAAGGTGCAACATCCACAGTGCAAGGTGCAACATCCGTCCGAAATGGCGAAACAGTGCCGTACGACGTTCAGAAATGCGTGCATGGATTTGAAACGGAACAGTACCTTGGTGTACCACTCTCCAGCGATGGGAAGTTGAAGACGGGCCACGGTAATCCCGTTTTACCGTAAAAATCCACGTGTCGAAAAAACAATGGGTAAAAAGCTTACGAGACCCGATTGAGGTTCGGGTTGTCCTTTTTGGGCATTATTCTATCCGTTGACGGCTGAAAGCTGTCAAAGCCGTAGAACTCATCGAGGCCTTCGTTTTGACAGGTTATGGCTCCCGTAACTCTAAACGATCCAGAAGTTATGGCCGTCCGAATAATCGATATCTACAGGGTGCAACATCCACGGTGCAAGGTGCAACATCCGTCCGAAATGGTGAAACAGCGCCGTACGAATTTTAGAAATGCGTGCATGGATTTGAAATGGAATAGTACAATGGTGCACCACTCTCCAGCGATGGGAAGTGGAAGAAGGGCCACGGTAGTCCCGTTTTACCGTAAAAATCCACGTGTCGAAAAAACAAAGGGTAAAAAACTTACGAGACCCGATTGAGATTCGGGTTGTCCTTTTTGGGCATTAATCTATCCGTTGACGGCTGAAAGCTGTCAAAGCCGTAGAACTCATCGAGGCCTTCGTTTTGACAGGTTATGGCTCCCGTAACTCTAAACGAGCCAGAAGTTATGGCCGTCCGAATAATCGATATCTACAGGGTGCAACATCCTCGGTGCAAGGTGCAACATCCGTCCGAAATGGCGAAACGGTGTCGTACGACCTTTAGAAATGCGTGCATGGATTTAAAATGGAACAGTACCGTGGTGCACCACTCTCCAGCGATGGTAAATCGAAGACCAGCTACCGTTATCCCGTTTTACCGTAAAAATCCACGTGTCGAAAAAACGAAGGGTAAAAAACTTACGAGACCCGATTGAGATTCGGGTTGTCCTTTTTGGGCATTAATCTATCCGTTGACGGATGAAAGCTGTCAAAGCTGTAGAACTCGTCGAGGCCTTCGTTTTGACAGGTTATGGCTCCCGTAACTCTAAACGAGCCAGAAGTTATGGCCGTCCGAATAATCGATATCTACAGGGTGCAACATCCACGGTGCAAGGTGCAACATCCGTCCGAAATGGAGAAACAGTGCCGTACGAATTTTAGAAATGCGTGCATGGATTTGATACGGAACAGTAACATGGTGCACCACTCTCCAGCGATGGGAAGTCATAGACGAGCCACGGTAATCCCGTTTTACCGTAAAAATCCACGTGTCGAAAAAACGAAGGTTAAAAAACTTACGAGACCCGATTGAGATTCGGGTTGTCCTTTTGGGCATTAATCTATCCATTGACGGCTGAAAGCTGTCAAAGCCGTAGAACTCATCGAGGCCTTCATTTTGACAGGTTATGGCTCCCGTAACTCTAAGCGAGCTAGAAGTTATGGCCGTCCGAATAATCGATATCTACAGGGTGCAACATCTACGGTGCAAGGTGCAACATCCGTCCGAAATGGCGAAACATTGCCGTACGACTTTTAGAAATGCGTGCAGGGATTTGAAACGGAACAGTACCATGGTGCACCACTCTCCAGCGATGGGAAGTCGAAGACGGACCACGGTAAGCTCCTTTTACCGTAAAAATCCACGTGTCGAAAAAACGAAGGGTAAAAAACTTACGAGACCCGATTGAGATTCGGGTTGTACTTTTTGGGCATTAATCTATCCGTTGACGGCTTAAAGCTGTCAAAGCCGTAGAACTCATCGAGGCCTTCGTTTTGACAGGTTATGGCTCTCGTAACTCTAAACGAGCGAGAAGTTATGGCCGTCCGAATAATCCATATCTACAGGGTGCAACATCCACGGTGCAAGGTGCAACATCCGTCCGAAATGGCGAAACAGTGCCGTACGACGTTCAGAAATGCGTGCATGGATTTGAAACGGAACAGTACCTTGGTGTACCACTCTCCAGTGATGGGAAGTTGAAGACTGGCCACGGTAATCCCGTTTTACCGTTAAAATCCACGTGTCGAAAAAACAATGGGTAAAAAACTTACGAGACCCTATTGAGATTCGGGTTGTCCTTTTTGGGCATTATTCTATCCGTTGACGGCTGAAAGCTGTCAAAGCCGTAGAACTCATCGAGACCTTCGTTTTGACAGGTTATGGCTCCCGTAACTCTAAACGATCCACAAGTTATGGCCGTCCGAATAATCGATATCTACAGGGTGCAACATCCACGGTGCAAGGTGCAACATCCGTCCGAAAATGGTGAAACAGCGCCGTACGAATTTTAGAAATGCGTGCATGGATTTGAAATGGAATAGTAAAATGGTGCACCACTCTCCAGCGATGGGAAGTCGAAGAAGGGCCACGGTAATCCCGTTTTACCGTAAAAATTCACGTGTCGAAAGAACAAAGGGTAAAAAACTTACGAGACCCGATTGAGATTCGGGTTGTCCTTTTTGGGCATTAATCTATCCGTTGACGGCTGAAAGCTGTCAAACCCGTAGAACTCATCGAGGCCTTCGTTTTGACAAGTTATGGCTCCCGTAACTCTAAACGAGCCAGAAGTTATGGCCGTCCGAATAATCGATATCTACAGGGTGCAACATCTACGGTGCAAGGTGCAACATCTGTCCGAAATGGCGAAACAGTGCCGTATGACTTTTAGAAATGCGTGCATGGATTTGAAACGGAACAGTACCGTGGTGTACCACTCTCCAGGGATGGGAAGTCGAAGACGGGCCACGGTAATCCCGTTTTACCGTAAAAATCCACGTGTCGAAAAAACAAAGGGTAAAAAACTTACGAGACCCGATTGAGATTCGGGTTGTCCTTTTTGGGCATTAATCTATCCGTTGACGGCTCAAAGCTGTCAAAGCCGTAGAACTCATCGAGGCCTTCGTTTTGACAGGTTATGGCTCCCGTAACTCTAAACGAGCCAGAAGTTATGGCCGTCCGAATAATCGATATCTACAGGGTGCAACATCCACGGTGCAAGGTGCAACATCCGTCCGAAATGGCGAAACGGTGCCGTACAACCTTTAGAAATGCGTGCATGGATTTAAAACGGAACAGTACCGTGGTGCACCACTCTCCAGCGATGGTAAGTCGAAGACCAGCTACCGTAATCCCGTTTTACCGTAAAAATCCACGTGTCGAAAAAACGAAGGGTAAAAAACTTACGAGACCCGATTGAGATTCGGGTTGTCCTTTTTGGGCATTAATCTATCCGTTGACGGATGAAAGCTGTCAAAGCCGTAGAACTCATCGAGGCCTTCGTTTTGACAGGTTATGGCTCCCGTAACTCTAAACGAGCCAGAAGTTATGGCCGTCCGAATAATCGATATCTACAGGGTGCAACATCCACGGTGCAAGGTGCAACATCCGTCCGAAATGGCGAAACAGTGCCGTACGAATTTTAGAAATGCGTGCATGGATTTGATACGGAACAGTAACATGGTGCACCACTCTCCAGCGATGGGAAGTCATAGACGGGCCACGGTAATCCCGTTTTACCGTAAAAATCCACGTGTCGAAAAAACGAAGGGTAAAAAACTTACGAGACCCGATTGAGATTCGGGTTGTCCTTTTTGGGCATTAATCTATCCGTTGACGGCTGAAAGCTGTCAAAGCCGTAGAACACATCGAGGCCTTCATTTTGACAGGTTATGGCTCCCGTAACTCTAAGCGAGCCAGAAGTTATGGCCGTCCGAATAATCGATATCTACAGGGTGCAACATCCACGGTGCAAGGTGCAACATCCGTCCGAAATGGCGAAACAGTGCCGTACGACTTTTAGAAATGCGTGCAGGGATTTGAAACGGAACAGTACCATGGTGCACCACTCTCCAGCGATGGGAAGTCGAAGACGGGCCACGGTAATCTCCTTTTACCGTAAAAATCCACGTGTCGAAAAAACTAATGGTAAAAAACTTACGAGACCCGATTGAGATTCGGGTTGTCCTTTTCGGGCATTAATCTATCCTTTGACGGCTTAAAGCTGTCAAAGCCGTAGAACTCATCGAGGCCTTCGTTTTGACAGGTTATGGCTCTCGTAACTCTAAACGAGCCAGAAGTTATGGCCGTCCGAATAATCGATATCTACAGGGTGCAACATCCACGGTGCAAGGCGCAACATCCGTCCGAAATGGCGAAACAGTGCCGTATGAATTTTAGAAATGCGTGCATGGATTTGAAACGGAACAGTACCGTGGTGTACCACTCTCCAGCGTTGGGAAGTCGAAGACGGACCACGGTAATCCCGTTTTACCGTAAAAATCCACGTGTCGAAAAAAACGAAGGGGAAAAAACTTACGAGACCCGATTGAGATTCGGGTTGGCCTTTTTGGGCATTAATCTATCCGTTGACGGCTGAAAGCTGTCAAAGCCGTAGAACTCAACGAGGCCTTCGTTTTGACAGATTATGGCTCCAGTAACTCTAAACGAGCCAGTACTTATGGCCGTCCGAATAATCGATATCTACAGGGTGCAACATCCACGGTGCAAGGTGCAACATCCGTCCGAAGTGGCGAAACAGTGCCGTACGACGTTCAGAAATGCATGCATGGATTTGAAACGGAACAGTACCTTGGTGCACCACTCTCCAGCGATGGAAAGTCGAAGACGGGCTACGGTAATCCCGTTTTACCGTAAAAATCCACGTGTCGAAAAAACAATGGGTAAAAAACTTACAAGACCCGATTGAGATTCGGGTTGTCCTTATTGGGCATTATTCTATCCGTTGACGGCTGAAAGCTGTTAAAGCCGTAGAACTCATCGAGGCCTTCATTTTGACAGGTTATGGCTCCCGTAACTCTAAACGATCCAGAAGTTATGGCCGTCCGAATAATCGATATCTACAGGGTGCAACATCCACGGTGCAAGGTGCAACATCCGTCCGAAATGGCGAAACGGTGCCGTACGAATTTTAGAAATGCGTGCATGGATTTGAAATGGAACAGTACCATGGTGCACCACTCTCCAGCGATGGGAAGTCGAAGACGGGCCACGGTAATCCCGTTTTACCGTGAAAATCCACGTGTCGAAAAAACGAAGGGTAAAAAACTTACGAGACCCGATTGAGATTCGGGTTGTCCTTTTTGGGCATTAATCTATCCATTGACGGCTCAAAGCTGTCAAAGCCGTAGAACTCATCGAGGCCTTCGTTTTCACCGGTTATGGCGAAACGTAACTCAAAACGAGCAAGAAGTTATGGCCGTCCGAATAATCGATATCTACAGGGTGCAACATCCACGGTGCAAGGTGCAACATCCGTCCGAAATGGCGAAACGGTGCCGTACGACCTTTAGAAATGCGTGCATGGATTTAAAACGGAACAGCACCGTGGTGCACCACTCTCCAGCGATGGTAAATCGAAGACCAGCTACCGTAATCCCGTTTTACCTTAAAAATCCATGTGTCGAAAAAACGAAGGGTAAAAAACTTACGAGACCCGATTAAGATTCGGGTTGTCCTTTTTGGGCATTAATCTATCCGTTGACGGATGAAAGCTGTCAAAGCCGTAGAACTCATCGAGGCCTTCGTTTTGACAGGTTATGGCTCCCGTAACTCTAAACGAGCCAGAAGTTATGGCCGTCCGAATAATCGATATCTACAGGGTGCAACATCCACGGTACAAGGTGCAACATCCGTCCGAAATGGCGAAACAGTGCCGTACGAATTTTAGAAATGCGTGCATGGATTTGATATGGAACAGTACCATGGTGCACCACTCTCCAGCGATGGGAAGTCATAGACGGGCCACGGTAATCCCGTTTTACCGTAAAAATCCACGTGTCGAAAAAACGAAGGGTGAAAAACTTACGAGACCCGATTGAGATTCGGGTTGTCCTTTTTGGGCATTAATCTACCCGTTGACGGCTGAAAGCTATCAAAGCCGTCGAACTCATCGAGGCCTTCATTTTGACAGGTTATGGCTCCCGTAACTCCAAGCGAGCCAGAAGTTATGGCCATCCGAATAATCGATATCTACAGGGTGCAACATCCACGGTGCAAGGTGCAACATCCGTCCGAAATGCGAAACAGTGCCGTACGAATTTTAGAAATGCGTGCATGGATTTGAAACGGAACAGTACCATGGTGCACCACTCTCCAGCGATGGGAAGTCGAAGAAGGGCCACGGTAATCCCGTTTTATCGTAAAAATCCACGTGTCGAAAAAACAAAGGGTAAAAAACTTACGAGACCCGATTGAGATTCGGGTTGTCATTTTTGGGCATTAATCTATCCGTTGACGGCTGAAAGCTGTCAAAGCCGTAGAACTCATCGAGGCCTTCGTTTTGACAGGTTATTGCTCCAGTAACTCTAAACGAGCCAGAAGTTATGGCCGTCCGAATAATCGATATCTACAGGGTGCAACATCCACGGTGCAAGTTGCAACATCCGTCCGAAATAGCGAAACAGTGCCGTACGACGTTTAGAAATGCGTGCATGGATTTGAAACGGAACAGTACCTTGGTGCACCACTCTCCAGCGATGGGAAGTCGAAGACGGGCCACGGTAATCCCGTTTTACCGTAAAAATCCACGTGTCGAAAAAACAAAGGGTAAAAAACTTACGAGACCCGATTGAGATTCGGGTTGTCCTTTTTGGGCATTAATCTATCCGTTGACGGCTAAAAGCTGTCAAAGCCGTAGAACTCAACGAGGCCTTCGTTTTGACAGGTTCTTGTTCCAGTAACTCTAAACGAGCCAGAAGTTATGGCCGTCCGAATAATCGATATCTACAGGGTGCAACATCCGTCCGAAATGGCGAAACAATGCCGTACGACGTTCAGAAATGCGTGCATGGATTTGAAACGGAACAGTACCTTGGTGCACCACTCTCCAGCGATGGGAAGTCGAAGACGGGCCACGGTAATCCCGTTTTACCGTAAAAATCCACGTGTCGAAAAAACAATGGGTAAAAAACTTACGAGACCCGATTGAGATTCGGGTTGTCCTTTTTGGGCATTATTCTATCCGTTGACGGCTGAAAGCTGTCAAAGCCGTAGAACTCATCGAGGCCTTCGTTTTGACAGGTTATGGCTCCCGTAACTCTAAACGATCCAGAAGTTATGGCCGTCCGAATAATCGATATCTACAGGGTGCAACATCCCCGGTGCAAGGTGCAACATCCGTCCGAAATGGAGAAACAGTGCCGTAGGAATTTTAGAAATGCGTGCATGGATTTGAAATGGAATAGTACCATGGTGCACCACTCTACAGCGATGGGAAGTCGAAGAAGGGCCACGGTAATCCCGTTTTACCGTAAAAATCCACGTGTCGAAAAAACAAAGGGTAAAAATCTTACGAGACCCGATTGAGACTCGGGTTGTCCTTTTTGGGCATTAATCTATCTGTTGACGGCTGAAAGCTGTCAAAGCCGTAGAACACATCGAGGCCTTCGTTTTGACAGGTTATGGCTCCCGTAACTCTAAACGAGCCAGAAGTTATGGCCGTCCGAATAATCGATATCTTCAGGGTGCAACATCCACGGTGCAAGGTTCAACATCCGTCCGAAATGGCGAAACGGTGCCGTACGAATTTTAGAAATGCGTGCATGGATTTGAAATGGAACAGTACCATGGTGCACCACTCTCCAGCGATGGGAAGTCGAAGACGGGCCACGGTAATCCCGTTTTACCGTAAAAATCCACGTGTCGAAAAAACGAAGGGTAAAAAACTTACGAGACCCGATTGAGATTCGGGTTGTCATTTTTGGGCATTAATCTATCCGTTGAAGGGTCAAAGCTGTCAAAGCCGTAGAACTCATCGACGCCTTCGTTTTGACAGGATATGGCTCCCGTAACTCTAAACGAGCTAGAAGTTATGGCCGTCCGAATAATCGATATCTACAGGGTGCAACATCCACGGTGCAAGGTGCAACATCCGTCCGAAATGGCGAAACGGTGCCGTACGACCTTTAGAAATGCGTGCATGGATTAAAAACAGAACAGTACCGTGGTGCACCACTCTCCAGCGATGGTAAATCGAAGACCAGCTACCGTAATCCCGTTTTACCGTAAAAATCCACGTGTCGAAAAAACGAAGGGTAAAAAACTTACGAGACCCGATTGAGATTCGGGTTGTCCTTTTTGGGCATTAATCTATCCGTTGACGGATGAAAGCTGTCAAAGCCGTAGAACTCATCGAGGCCTTCGTTTTTACAGGTTATGGCTCCCGTAACTCTAAACGAGCCAAAAGTTATGGCCATCCGAATAATCGATATCTACAGGGCGCAACATCCACGGTGCAAGGTGCAACATTCGTCCGAAATGGCGAAACAGTGCCGTACGAATTTTAGAAATGCGTGCATGGATTTGATATGGAACAGTACCATGGTGCACCACTCTCCAGCGATGAGAAGTCATAGACGGGCCACGGTAATCCCGTTTTACCGTAAAAATCCACGTGTCGAAAAAACGAAGGGTAAAAAACTTACGAGACCCGATTGAGATTCGGGTTGTCCTTTTTGGGCATTTATCTATCCGTTGACGGCTGAAAGCTGTCAAAGTCATAGAACTCATCGAGGCCTTCATTTTGACAGGTTATGGCTCTCGTAACTCTAAGCAAGACAGAAGTTATGGCCGTCCGAATAATCGATATCTATAGGGTGCAACATCCACGGTGCAAGGTGCAACATCCGTCCGAAATGGCGAAACAGTGCCGTACGAATTTTAGAAATGCGTGCATGGATTTGAAATGGAACAGTACCATGGTGCACCACTCTCCAGCGACGGGAAGTCGTAGACGGGCCACAGTAATCCCGTTTTACCGTAAAAATCCACGTGTCGAAAAAACGAAGGGTAAAAAACTTACGAGACCCGATTGAGATTCGGGTTGTCCTTTTTGGGCATTAATCTATCCGTTGACGGCTCAAAGCCGTCAAAGCCGTAGAACTCATCGAGGCCTTCGTTTTGACAGGTTATGGCTCCCGTAACTCTAAACGAGCCAGAAGTTATGGCCGTCCGAATAATCGATATCTACAGGGTGCAACATCCACGGTGCAAGGTGCAACATCCGTCCGAAATGGCGAAACGGTGCTGTACGACCTTTAGAAATGCGTGCATGGATTTGAAACGGAACAGTACCGTGGTGCACCACTCTCCAGCGATGGTAAATCGAAGACCAGCCACCGTAATCCCGTTTTATCGTAAAAATCCACGTGTCGAAAAAACGAAGGGTAAAAAACTTACGAGACCCGATTGAGATTCGGGTTGTCCTTTTTGGGCATTAATCTATCCGTTGACGGCTGAAAGCCTTCAAAGCCGTAGAACTCATCGAGGCCTTCGTTTTGACAGGTTATGGCTCCCGTAACTCTAAACGAGCCAGAAGTTATGGCCGTCCGAATAATCGATATCTACAGGGTGTAACATCAACGGTGCAAGGTGCAACATCCGTCCGAAATGGCGAAACGGTGTCGTACGACCTTTAGAAATGCGTGCATGGATTTGAAACGGAACAGTACCGTGGTGCACCACTCTCCAGCGATGGTAAATCGAAGACAATCCACCGTAATCCCGTTTTACCGTAAAAATCCACGTGTCGAAAAAACGAAGGGTAAAAAACTTACGAGACCCGATTGAGATTCGGGTTGTCCTTTTTGGGCATTAATCTATCCGTTGACGGCTGAAAGCTGTCAAAGCCGTAGAACTCATCGAGACCTTCGTTTTGACAGGTTATGGCTCCCGTAACTCTAAACGAGCCAGAAGTTATGGCCGTCCGAATAATCGATATCTACAGGGTGCAACATCCACGGTGCAAGGTGCAACATCCGTCCGAAATGGCGAAACAGTGTCGTACGACTTTTAGAAATGCGTGCAGGGATTTGAAACGGAACAGTACCATGGTGCACCACTCTCCAGCGATGGGAAGTCGAAGACGAGCCACGGTAATCCCCTTTTACCGTAAAAATCCACTTGTCGAAAAAACGAAGGGTAAAAAACTTACGAGACCCGATTGAGATTCGGGTTGTCCTTTTTGGGCATTAATCTATCCGTTGACGGCTTAAAGCTATCAAAGCCGTAGAACTCATCGAGGCCTTCGTTTTGACAGGTTATGGCTCTCGTAACTCTAAACGAGCCAGAAGTTATGGCCGTCCGAATAATCGATATCTACAGGGTGCAATATCCCCGGTGCAAGGCGCAACATCCGTCCGAAATGGCGAAACAGTGCCGTATGACTTTTAGAAATGCGTGCATGGATTTGAAACGGAACAGTACCGTGGTGTGCCACTCTCCAGGGATGGGAAGTCGAAGACGGACCACGGTAATCCCGTTTTACCGTAAAAATCCACGTGTCGAAAAAACGAAGGGGAAAAAACTTACGAGACCCGATTGAGATTCGGGTTGTCCTTTTTGGGCATTAATCTATCCGTTGACGGCTCAAAGCTGTCAAAGCCGTAGAACTCAACGAGGCCTTCATTTTGACAGGTTATGGCTCCAGTAACTCTAAACGAGCCAGAAGTTATGGCCGTCCGAATAATCGATATCTACAGGGTGCAACATCCACGGTGCAAGGTGCAACATCCGTCCGAAATGGCGAAACAGTGCCGTACGACGTTCAGAAATTCGTGCATGGATTTGAAACGGAACAGTACCTTGGTGCACCACTCTTCAGCGATGGGAAGTCGAAGACGGGCCACGCCAGTCCCGTTTTACCGTAAAAATCCATGTGTCGAAAAAACGAAGGGTAAAAAACTTACGAGACCCGATTGAGATTCAGGTTGTCCTTTTTGGGAATTAATCCACCCGTTGACGGCTGAAAGCTTTCAAAGCCATAGAACACATCGAGGCCTTCGTTTTGACAGGTTATGGCTCGCGTAACTCTAAACGAGCCAGAAGTTATGGCCGTCCGAATAATCGAAATCTACAGGGTGCAACATCCACAGTGCAAGGTGCAACATCCATCCGAAATGACGAAACAGTGCCGTACGACTTTTAGAAATGCGTGCATGGATTTGAAACGGAACAGTCCCATGGTGCACCACTCTTCAGCGATGGGAAGTCGAAGACCAGCCACCGTAATACCGTTTTACCGTAAAAATCCACGTGTCGAAAAAACGAAGGGTAAAAAACTTACGAGACCCGATTGAGATTCGGGCTGTCCTTTTTGGGCATTAATCTATCCGTTGATGGCTCAAAGCTGTCAATGCCGTAGAACTCATCGAGGCCTTCGTTTTGACAGGTTATGGCTCCCGTAACTCTAAACGAGCCAGAAGTTATGGCCGTCCGAATAATCGATATCTACAGGGTGCAACATCCACGGTGCAAGGTGCAACATCCATCCGAAATGGCGAAACGGTGCTGTACGACCTTTAGAAATGCGTGCATGGATTTGAAACGGAACAGTACCGTGGTGCACCACTCTCCAGCGATGGTAAATCGAAGACCAGCCACCGTAATCCCGTTTTACCGTAAAAATCCACGTGTCGAAAAAACAAAGGGTAAAAAACTTACGAGACCCGATTGAGATTCGGGTTGTCCTTTTTGGGCATTAATCTATCCGTTGACGGCTGAAAGCCATCAAAGCCGTAGAAGTCATCAAGGCCTTCGTTTTGACAGGTTATGGCTCCCGTAACACTAAACGAGCCAGAAGTTATGGCCGTCCGAATAATCGATATCTACAGGGTGCAACATCCACGGTGCAAGGTGCAACATTCGTCCGAAATGGCGAAACAGTGCCGTACGAATTTTAGAAACGCGTGCATGGATTTGAAACGGAACAGTACCATGGTGCACCACTCTCCAGCGATGGGAAGTCGAAGAAGGGCCACGGTAATCCCGTTTTACCGTAAAAATCCACGTGTCGAAAAAACGTAGGGTAAAAAACTTATGAAACTCGATTGAGATTCGGGTTGTCCTTTTTGGGCATTAATCTATCCGTTGACGGCTAAAAGCTATCAAAGCCGTAGAACTCATCGAGGCCTTCGTTTTGACAGGTTATGGCTCCCGTAACTCTAAAAGAGCCAGAAGTTATGGCCGTCCGAATAATCGATATCTACAGGGTGCAACATCCACGCTGCAAGGTGCAACATCCGTCCGAAATGGCGAAACGGTGCCGTACGACCTTTAGAAATGCGTGCATGGATTTGAAACGGAACAGTTCCGTGGTGCACCACTCTCCAGCGATGGTAAATCTAAGACCAGCCACCGTAATCCTGTTTTACCGCAAAAATCCACGTGTCGAAAAAACGAAGGGTAAAAAACTTACGAGACCCGATTGAGATTCGGGTTGTCCTTTTTGGGCATTAATCTATCCGTTGACGGCTTAAAGCTGTCAAAGCCGTAGAACTCATCGAGGCCTTCGTTTTGACAGGTTATGGCTCTCGTAACTCTAAACGAGCCAGAAGTTATGGCCGTCCGTATAATCGATATCTACAGGGTACAACATCCACGGTGCAAGGCGCAACATCCGTCCGAAATGGCGAAACAGTGCCGTATGACTTTTAGAAATACGTGCATGGATTTGAAACGGAACAGTACCGTGGTGTACCACTCTCCAGCGATGGGAAGTCGAAGACGGACCACGGTAATCCCGTTTTACCGTAAAAATCCACGTGTCGAAAAAACGAAGGGTAAAAAACTAACGAGACCCGATTGAGATTCGGGTTGTCCTTTTTGGGCATTAATCTATCCGTTGATAGCTCAAAGCTGTCAAAGCCGTAGAACTCAATGAGGCCTTCGTTTTGACAGGTTATGGATCCAGTAACTCTAAACGAGCCAGAAGTTATGGCCGTCCGAATAATCGATATCTACAGGGTGCAACATCCACGGTGCAAGGTGCAACATCCGTCCGAAATGGCGAAACAGTGCCGTACGACGTTCAGAAATACGTGCATGGATTTGAAACGGAGTACCTTGGTGCACCACTCTTCAGCGATGGGAAGTCGAAGACGGGCCATGGTAATCCCGTTTTACCGTAAAAATCCACGTGTCGAAAAAACGAAGGGTAAAAAACTTACGAGACCCGATTGAGATTCGGGTTGTCCTTTTTGGGCATTAATCTATCCGTTGACGGCTGAAAGCTTTCAAAGCCATAGAACTCATCGAGGCCTTCGTTTTGACAGGTTATGGCTCGCGTAACTCTAAACGAGCCAGAAGTTATGGCCGTCCGAATAATCGATATCTACAGGGTGCAACATCCACGGTGCAAGGTGCAACATTCGTCCGAAATGACGAAACAGTGCCGTACGACGTTTAGAAATGCGTGCATGGATTTGAAACGGAACAGTACCATGGTGCACTACTCTCCAGCGATGGGAAGTCGAAGACGGGCCACGCTAATCCCGTTTTACCGTAAAAATCCACGTGTCGAAAAAACGAAGGGTAAAAAACTTACGAGACCCGATTGAGATTCGGGTTGTCCTTTTTGGGCATTAATCTATCCGTTGACGGCTCAAAGCTGTCAAAGCCGTAGAACTCATGAAGGCCTTCGTTTTGACAGGTTATGGCTCCCGTAACTCTAAACGAGCCAGAAGTTATGGTCGTCCGAATAATCGATATCCACAGGGTGCAACATCCACAGTGCAAGGTGCAACATCCGTCCGAAATGGCGAAACGGTGCCGTACGACCTTTAGAAATGCGTGCATGGATTTGAAACGGAACAGTACCGTGGTGCACCACTCTCCAGCGATGGTAAATCGAAGACCAGCCACCGTAATCCCGTTTTACCGTAAAAATCCACGTGTCGAAAAAACGAAGGGTAAAAAACTTACGAGACCCGATTGAGTTTCGGGTTGTCCTTTTCGGGCATTAATCTATCCGTTGACGGCTGAAAGAAGTCAAAGCCGTAGAACTCATCGAGGCCTTCGTTTTGACAGGTTATGGCTCCCGTAACTCTAAACGAGCCAGAAGTTATGGCCGTCCGAATAATCGATATCTACAGGGTGCAACATCCACGGTGCAAGGTGCAACATCCGTCCGAAATGGCGAAACAGTGTCGTACGACTTTTAGAAATGCATGCAGGGATTTGAAACGGAACAGTACCATGGTGCACCACTCTCCAGCGATGGGAAGTCAAAGACGGGCCACGGTAATCCCCTTTTACCGTAAAAATCAACGTGTCGAAAAAACGAAGCGTAAAAAACTTACGAGACCCGATTGAGATTCGGGTTGTCCTTTTTGGGCATTAATCTATCCGTTGATGGCTTAAAGCTGTCAAAGCCGTAGAACTCATCGAGGCCTTCGTTTTGACAGGTTATGGCTCTCGTAACTCTAAACGAGCCAGAAGTTATGGCCGTCCGAATAATCGATATCTACAGGGTGCAACATCTACGGTGCAAGGCGCAACATCCGTCCGAAATGGCGAAACAGTGCCGTATGACTTTTAGAAACGCGTGCATGGATTTGAAACAGAACAGTACCGTGGTGTACCACTCTCCAGCGATGGGAAGTCGAAGACGGACCACGGTAATCCCGTTTTACCGTAAAAATCCACGTGTCGAAAAAACGAAGGGTAAAAAACTTACGAGACCCGATTGAGATTCGGGTTGTCCTTTTTAGGCATTAATCTATCCGTTGACGGCTCAAAGCTGTCAAAGCCATAGAACTCAACGAGGCCTTCGTTTTGACAGGTTATGGCTCCAGTAACTCTAAACGAGCCAGAAGTTATGGCCGTCCGAATAATCGATATCTACAGGGTGCAACATCCACGGTGCAAGGTGCAACATCCGTCCGAAAAGGCGAAACAGTTCCGTACGACGTTTAGAGATGCGTGCATGGATTTGAAACGGAACAGTACCTTGGTGCACCACTCTTCAGCGATGGGAAGTTGAACACGGGCCACGGTAATCCCGTTTACCGTAAAAATCCACGTGTCGAAAAAACGAAGGGTGAAAAACTTACGAATCCGATTGAGATTCGGGTTGTCCTTTTTGGGCATTAATCTTTCCGTTGACGGCTGAAAGCTTTCAAACCCATAGAACTCATCGAGGCCTTCGTTTTGACAGGTTATGGCTTGCGTAACTCTAAACGAGCCAGAAGTTATGGCCGTCCGAATAATCGATATCTACAGGGTGCAACATCCACGGTGCAAGGTGCAACATCCGTCCGAAATGACGAAACAGTACCGTACGACTTTTAGAAATGCGTGCATGGATTTGAAACGGAACAGTCCCATGGTGCACCACTCTTCAGCGATGGGAAGTCGAAGACCAGCCACCGTAATCCCGTTTACCGTAAAAATCCACGTGTCGAAAAAACGAAGGGTAAAAAACTTACGAGACCCGATTGAGATTCGGGTTGTCCTTTTTGGGCATTAGTCTATCCATTGACGGCTGAAAGCTGTCAAATCCGTAGAACTCATCGAGGCCTTCGTTTTGACAGGTTATGGCTCCCGTAACTCTAAACGAGCCAGAAATTATGGCCGTCCGAATAATCGATATCTACAGGGTGCAACATCCACGGTGCAAGGTGCAACATCCGTCCGAAATGGCGAAACGGTGTCGTACGACCTTTAGAAATGCGTGCATGGATTTGAAACGGAACCATACCATGGTGCACCACTCTCCAGCGATGGTAAATCGAAGACCAGCCACCGTAGTCCCGTTTTACCGTAAAAATCCACGTGTCGATAAAACGAAGGGTAAAAAACTTACGAGACCCGATTGAGATTCGGGTTGTCCTTTTTGGGCATTAATCTATCCGTTGACGGCTGAAAGCCGTCAAAGCCGTAGAACTCATCGAGGCCTTCGTTTTGACAGGTTATGGCTCCCGTAACTCTAAACGAGCCAGAAGTTATGGCCGTCCGAATAATCGATATCTACAGGGTGCAACATCCACGGTGCAAGGTGCAACATCCGTCCGAAATGGCGAAACAGTGCCGTACGAATTTTAGAAATGCGTGCATAGATTTGAAACGGAACAGTACCATGGTGTACCACTCTCTAGCGATGGGAAGTCGTAGACGGTCCACAGTAATCCCGTTTTACCGTAAAAATCCACGTGTCGAAAAAACGAAGGGTAAAAAACTTACGAGACCCGATTGAGATTCGGGTTGTCCTTTTTGGGCATTAATCTATCCGTTGACGGCTGAAAGCATTCAAAGCCGTAGAACTCATCGAGGCCTTCGTTTTGACAGGTTATGGCTCCCGTAACTCTAAGCGAGCCAGAAGTTATGGCCGTCCGAATAATCGATATCTATAGGGTGCAACATCCACGGTGCAAGGTGCAACATCCGTCCGAAATGGCGAAACGGTGCCGTACGACCTTTAGAAATGCATGCATGGATTTGAAACGGAACAGTACCGTGGTGCACACTCTCCAGCGATGGTAAATCGAAGACCAGCCACCGTAATCCCGTTTTATCGTAAAAATCCACGTGTCGAAAAAACGAAGGGTAAAAAACTTACGAGACCCGATTGAGATTCGGGTTGTCCTTTTTGGGCATTAATCTATCCGTTGATGGCTGAAAGCTGTCAAAGCCGTAGAACTCATCGAGGCCTTCGTTTTGACAGGTTATGGCTCCCGTAACTCTAAACGAGCCAGAAGTTATGGCCGTCCGAATAATCGATATCTACAAGGTGCAACATCCACGGTGCAAGGTGCAACATCCGTCCGAAACGGCGAAACAGTGTCGTACGACTTTTAGAAATGCGTGCAGGGATTTGAAACGGAACAGTACCATGGTGCACCACTCTCCAGCGATGGGAAGTCGAAGACGGGCCACGGTAATCCCCTTTTACCGTAAAAATCCACGTGTCGAAAAAACGAAGGGTAAAAAACTTACGAGACCCGATTGAGATTCGGGTTGTCCTTTTTGGGCATTAATCTATCCGTTGACGGCTCAAAGCTGTCAAAGCCGTAGAACTCATCGAGGCCTTCGTTTTGACAGGTTATGGCTCTCGTAACTCTAAACGAGCCAGAAGTTATGGCCGTCCGAATAATCGATATCTACAGGGTGCAACATCCACGGTGCAAGGCGCAACATCCGTCCGAAATGGCGAAACAGTGCCGTATGACTTTTAGAAATGCGTGCATGGATTTGAAAAGGAACAGTACCGTGGTGTACCACTCTCCAGCGATGGGAAGTCGAAGACGGACCACGGTAATCCCGTTTTACCGTAAAAATCCACGTGTCGAAAAAACGATGGGTAAAAAACTTACGAGACCCGATTGAGATTCGGGTTGTCCTTTTTGGGCATTAATCTATCCGTTGACGGCTCAAAGCTATCAAAGCCGTAGAACTTAACGAGGCCTTCGTTTTGAAAGGTTATGGCTCCAGTAACTCTAAACGAGCCAGAAGTTATGGCCGTCCGAATAATCGATATCTACAGGGTGCAACATCCACGGTGCAAGGTGCAACATCCGTCCGAAATGGCGAAACAGTGCCGTACGACGTTCAGAAATGCATGCATGGATTTGAAACGGAACAGTACCTTGGTGCACCAATCTTCAGCGACGGGAAGTCGAAGACGGGCCACGGTAATCCCGTTTTACCGTAAAAATCCACGTGTCGAAAAAACGAAGGGTAAAAAACTTACGAGACCCGATTGAGATTCGGGTTGTCCTTTTTGGGCATTAATCTATCCGTTGACGGCTGAAAGCTTTCAAAGCCATAGAACTCATCGAGGCCTTCGTTTTGACAGGTTATGGCTCGCGTAACTTTAAACGAGCCAGAAGTTATGGCCGTCCGAATAATCGATATCTACAGGGTGCAATATCCACGGTGCAAGGTGCAACATCCGTCCGAAATGACGAAACAGTGCCGTACGACTTTTAGAAATGCATGCATGGATTTGAAACGGAACAGTCACATGGTGCACCACTCTTCAGCGATGGGAAGTCGAAGACCAGCCACCGTAATCCCGTTTTACCGTAAAAATCCACGTGTCGAAAAAACGAAGGGTAAAAAACTTACGAGACCCGATTGAGATTCGGGTTGTCCTTTTTGGGCATTAATCTATCCGTTGACGGCTGAAAGCTGTCAAAGCCGTAGAACTCATCGAGTCCTTCGTTTTGACAGGTTATGGCTCCCGTAACTCTAAACGAGCCAGAAGTTATGGCCGTCCTAATAATCGATATCTACAGGGTGCAACATCCACGGTGCAAGTTGCAACATCCGTCCGAAATGGCGAAACAGTGCCGTACGAATTTTAGAAATGTGTGCATGGATTTGAAACGGAACAGTACCATGGTGCACCACTCTCCAGCGACGGGAAGTCGAAGACGGGCCACGATAATCCCGTTTTACCGTAAAAATCCACGTGTCGAAAAAACGAAGGGTAAAAAACTTACGAGACCCGATTGAGATTCGGGTTGTCCTTTTTGGGCATTAGTCTATCCGTTGACGGCTGAAAGCTGTCAAAGCCGTAGAACTCATCGAGGCCTTCATTTTGACAGGTCATGGCTCCCGTAACTCTAAACGAGCCAGAAGTTATGGCCCTCCGAATAATCGATATCTACAGGGTGCAACATCCACGGTGCAAGGTGCAACATCCGTCCGAAATGACAAAACAGTGCCGTACGAATTTTAGAAATGCGTGCATGGATTTGAAACGGAACAGTACCAAGGTGCACCACTCTCCAGCGATGGGAAGTCAAAGACGGGTCACGGTAATCCCGTTTTACCGTCAAAATCAACGTGTCGAAAAAACGAAGGGTAAAAAACTTACGAGACCCGATTGAGATTCGGGTTGTCCTTCTTGGGCATCAATCTATCCGTTGACGGATCAAAGCTGTAAAAGCCGTAGAACTCATCGAGGCCTTCGTTTTGACAGGTTATGGCTCCCGTAACTCTAAACGATCCAAAAGTTATGGCCGTCAGAATAATCGATATCTACAGGGTGCAACATCCACGGTGCAAGGCGCAACATCCGTCCGAAATGGCGAAACAGTGCCGTATAACTTTTAGAAATGCGTGCATGGATTTGAAACGGAACAGTACCATGGTGCACCACTCTCCAGCGATGGGAAGTCGAAGACGGACCATGGTAATCCCGTTTTACCGTAAAAATCCACGTGTCGAAAAAACGAAGGGTAAAAAACTTACGAGACCCGATTGAGATTCGGGTTGTCCTTTTTGGGCATTAATCTATCCATTGACGGCTCAAAGCTGTCAAAGCTGTAGAACTCATCGAGGCCTTCGTTTTGACAGGTTATGGCTCCAGTAACTCTAAGCGAGCCAGAAGTTATGGCCGTCCGAATAATCGATATCTACAGGGTGCAACATCCACGGTGCAAGGTGCAACATCCGTCCGAAATGGCGAAACAGTGCCATACGACTTTTAGAAACGCGTGCATGGATTTGAAACGGAACAGTACCTTGGTGCACCACTCTCCAGCGATGGGAAGTCGAAGACGGGCCACGGTAATCCCGTTTTACCGTAAAAATCCACGTGTCGAAAAAACAAAGGGTAAAAAACTTACGAGACCCGATTGAGATTCGGGTTGTCCTTTTTGGGCATTAATCTATCCGTTGACGGCTCAAAGCTGTCAAAGCCGTAGAACTCATCGAGGCCTTCATTCTGACAGGTTATGGCTCCCGTAACTCTAAACGAGCCAGAAGTTATGGCCGTCCGAATAATTGATATCTACAGGGTGCAACATCCACGGTGCAAGGTGCAACATCCGTCCGAAATGGCGAAACAGTGCGGTATGACCTGTAGAAATGCGTGCATGGATTTGAAATGGAACAATACCATAGTGCACCACTCTCCAGCAATGGTAAATCGAAGACCAACCACCGTAATCCCGTTTTACCGTAAAAATCCACGTGTCGAAAAAACGAAGGGTAAAAAACTTACGAGACCCGATTGAGATTCGGGTTGTCCTTTTTGGGCATTAATCTATCAGTTGACGGCTGAAAGCTGTCAAAGCCATAGAACTCATCGAGGCCTTCGTTTTGACTGATTATGGCTCCCGTAACTCTAAACGAGCCTGAAGTTATGGCCGACCGAATAATCGATATCTACAGGGTGCAACATCCACGGTGCAAGGTGCAACATCCGTCCAAAATGGCGAAACAATGTCGTACGACTTTTTGAAATATGTTCATGGATTTGAAACAGAACGGTACCATGGTCCACCACTCTTCAGCGATGGTAAATCGAAGACCAGCCACGGTAATCCTGTTTTACCGTAAAAATCCACGTGTCGAAAAAACGAAGGGTAAAAAACTTACGATACCCGATTGAGATTCGGGTTGTCCTTTTTGGGCATTAATCTATCCGTTGACGGCTCAAAGCTGTCAAAGCCGTAGAACTCATCGAGGCCTTCGTTTTGACAGGTTATGGCTCTCGTAACTCTAAACGAGCCAGAAGTTATGGCCGTCCGAATAATCGATATCTACAGGGTGCAACATCCACGGTGCAAGGCGCAACATCCGTCCGAAATGGCGAAACAGTGCCGTATGACTTTTAGAAATGCGTGCATGGATTTGAAACGGAACAGTACCATGGTGTACCACTCTCCAGCGATGGGAAGTCAAAGACGGACCACGGTAATCCCGTTTTACCGCAAAAATCCACGTGTCGAAAAAACGAAGGGTAAAAAACTTACGAGACCCGATTGAGATTCGGGTTGCCCTTTTTGGGCATTAATCTATCCGTTGACGGCTCAAAGCTGTCAATGCCGTAGAACTCAACGAGGCCTTCGTTTTGACAGGTTATGGCTCCAGTAACTCTAAACGAGCCAGAAGTTATGGCCGTCCGAATAATCGATATCTACAGGGTGCAACATCCACGGTGCAAGGTGCAACATCCGTCCGAAATGGCGAAACAGTGCCGTACGACGTTTAGAAATGCATGCTTGGATTTGAAACGGAACATTACCTTGGTGCACCACTCTTCAGCGATGGGAAGTCGAAGACGGGCCACGGTAATCCCGTTTTACCGTAAAAATCCACGTGTCGAAAAAACGAAGGGTAAAAAACTTACGAGACCCGATTGAGATTCGGGTTGTCCTTTTTGGGCATTAATCTATCCATTGACGGTTGAAAGCTTTCAAAGCCATAGAAGTCATCAAGGCCTTCGTTTTGATAGGTTATGGCTCCCGTAACTCTAAACGATCCAGAAGTTATGACCGTCCGAATAATCGATATCTACAGGGTGCAACATCCACGGTGCAAGGTGCAACATCCGTCCGAAATGGCGAAACAGTGCCGTACGACCTGTAGAAATGCGTGCATGGATTTGAAACGGAACAGTACCATGGTGCACCACCCTCAAGCGATGGTAAATCGAAGACCAACCACCGTAATCCCGTTTTACCGTAAAAATCCACGTGTCGAAAAAACGAAGGGTAAAAAACTTACGAGACCCGATTGAGATTCGGGTTGTCCTTTTTGGGCATTAATCTATCCGTTGACGGCTAAAAGCCGTCATAGCCGTAGAATTCATCGAGACCTTCGTTTTGACTGGTTATGGCTTCCGTAACTCCAAACGAGCCAGAAGTTATGGCCGAAACATCCGCCCGAATAATCGATATCTACAGAGTGCAACATCCACGGTGCAAGGTGCAACATCCGTCCGAAATGGCGAAACAGTGTCGTACGACTTTTAGAAATGCGTGCATGGATTTGAAATGGAACAGTCCCTTGGTGCACCACTCTTCAGCGATGGGAAGTCGAAGACCAACCACCGTAATCCCGTTTTACCGTAAAAATCCACGTGTCGAAAAAACGAAGGGTAAAAAACTTACGAGACCCGATTGAGATTGGGGTTGTCCTTTTTGGGCATTAATCTATCCATTGACGGCTGAAAGCTGTCAAAGCTGTAAAACTCATCGAGGCCTTCGTTTTGACAGGTTATGGCTCACGTAACTCTAAACGAGCCGGAAGTTATGGCCGTCCGAATAATCGATATCTACAGGGTGCAACATCCACGGTGCAAGGTGCAACATCCGTCCGAAATGGCGAAATAGTGCCGTACGAATTTTAGAAATGCGTGCATGGATTTGAAACGGAACAGTACCATGGTGCACCACCATCCAGCGATGGGAAGTCGAAGACGGGCCACGGTAATCCCGTTTTACCGTAAAAATCCACGTGTCGAAAAAACGAAGGGTAAAAAACTTACGAGACCCGATTGAGATTCGGGTTGTCCTTTTTGGGCATTAGTCTATCCGTTGACGGCTGAAAGCTGTCAAAGCCGTAGAACTCATCGAGGCCTTCGTTTTCACAGGTTATGGCTCCCGTAACTCTAAATGAGCCAGAAGTTATGGCCGTCCGAATAATCGATATCTACAGGGTGCAACATCCACGGTGCAAGGTGCAACATCCGTCCGAAATGGCGAAACAGTGCCGTATGAATTTTAGAAATGCGTGCATGGATTTGAAACGGAACAGTACCATGGTGCACCACTCTCCAGCGATGGGAAGTCGAAGACGGGCCACGGTAATCCCGTTTTACCGTAAAAATCCACGTGTCGAAAAAACGAAGGGTAAAAAACTTACGAGACCCGATTGAGATTCGGGTTGTCCTTTTTGGGCATTAACCTATCTGTTGACGGCTGAAAGCTGCCAACGCCGTAGAACTCATCGAGGCCTTCGTTTTGACAGGTTATGGCTCCCGTAACTCTAAACGAGCCAGAAGTTATGGCCGTCCTAATAATCGATATCTACGGGGTGCAACATCCACGGTGCAAGGTGCAACATCCGTCCGAAATGGCGAAACAGTGCCGTACGAATTTTAGAAATGCGTGCATGGATTTGAAACGGAACAGTACCATGGTGCACCACTCTCCAGCGATGGGAAGTCGAAGATGGGCCACGGTAATCCCGTTTTACCGTAAAAATCCACGTGTCGAAAAAACGAAGAGTAAAAAACTTACGAGACCCGATTGAGATTCGGGTTGTCCTTTTTGGGCATTAGTCTATCCATTGACGGCTCAAAGCTGTCAAAGCCGTAGAACTCATCGAGGCCTTCGTTTTGACAGGTTTTGGCTCCCGTAACTCTAAACGAGCCAGAAGTTATGGCCGTCCGAATAATCGATATCTACAGGGTGCAACATCCACGGTGCAAGGTGCAACATCCGTCCGAAATGGCGAAACAGTGCCGTACGACCTGTAGAAATGCGTGCATGGATTTGAAACGGAACAGTACCATGGTGCACCACCCTCAAGCGATGGTAAATCGAAGACCAACCACCGTAATCCCGTTTTACCGTAAAAATCCACGTGTCGAAAAAACGAAGGGTAAAAAACTTACGAGACCCGATTGAGATTCGGGTTGTCCTTTTTGGGCATTAATCTATCCGTTGACGGCTAAAAGCCGTCATAGCCGTAGAATTCATCGAGACCTTCGTTTTGACTGGTTATGGCTTCCGTAACTCCAAACGAGCCAGAAGTTATGGCCGAAACATCCGCCCGAATAATCGATATCTACAGAGTGCAACATCCACGGTGCAAGGTGCAACATCCGTCCGAAATGGCGAAACAGTGTCGTACGACTTTTAGAAATGCGTGCATGGATTTGAAATGGAACAGTCCCTTGGTGCACCACTCTTCAGCGATGGGAAGTCGAAGACCAACCACCGTAATCCCGTTTTACCGTAAAAATCCACGTGTCGAAAAAACGAAGGGTAAAAAACTTACGAGACCCGATTGAGATTGGGGTTGTCCTTTTTGGGCATTAATCTATCCATTGACGGCTGAAAGCTGTCAAAGCTGTAAAACTCATCGAGGCCTTCGTTTTGACAGGTTATGGCTCACGTAACTCTAAACGAGCCGGAAGTTATGGCCGTCCGAATAATCGATATCTACAGGGTGCAACATCCACGGTGCAAGGTGCAACATCCGTCCGAAATGGCGAAATAGTGCCGTACGAATTTTAGAAATGCGTGCATGGATTTGAAACGGAACAGTACCATGGTGCACCACCATCCAGCGATGGGAAGTCGAAGACGGGCCACGGTAATCCCGTTTTACCGTAAAAATCCACGTGTCGAAAAAACGAAGGGTAAAAAACTTACGAGACCCGATTGAGATTCGGGTTGTCCTTTTTGGGCATTAGTCTATCCGTTGACGGCTGAAAGCTGTCAAAGCCGTAGAACTCATCGAGGCCTTCGTTTTCACAGGTTATGGCTCCCGTAACTCTAAATGAGCCAGAAGTTATGGCCGTCCGAATAATCGATATCTACAGGGTGCAACATCCACGGTGCAAGGTGCAACATCCGTCCGAAATGGCGAAACAGTGCCGTATGAATTTTAGAAATGCGTGCATGGATTTGAAACGGAACAGTACCATGGTGCACCACTCTCCAGCGATGGGAAGTCGAAGACGGGCCACGGTAATCCCGTTTTACCGTAAAAATCCACGTGTCGAAAAAACGAAGGGTAAAAAACTTACGAGACCCGATTGAGATTCGGGTTGTCCTTTTTGGGCATTAACCTATCTGTTGACGGCTGAAAGCTGCCAACGCCGTAGAACTCATCGAGGCCTTCGTTTTGACAGGTTATGGCTCCCGTAACTCTAAACGAGCCAGAAGTTATGGCCGTCCTAATAATCGATATCTACGGGGTGCAACATCCACGGTGCAAGGTGCAACATCCGTCCGAAATGGCGAAACAGTGCCGTACGAATTTTAGAAATGCGTGCATGGATTTGAAACGGAACAGTACCATGGTGCACCACTCTCCAGCGATGGGAAGTCGAAGATGGGCCACGGTAATCCCGTTTTACCGTAAAAATCCACGTGTCGAAAAAACGAAGAGTAAAAAACTTACGAGACCCGATTGAGATTCGGGTTGTCCTTTTTGGGCATTAGTCTATCCATTGACGGCTCAAAGCTGTCAAAGCCGTAGAACTCATCGAGGCCTTCGTTTTGACAGGTTTTGGCTCCCGTAACTCTAAACGAGCCAGAAGTTATGGCCGTCCGAATAATCGATATCTACAGGGTGCAACATCCACGGTGCAAGGCGCAACATCCGTCCGAAATGGCGAAACAGTGCCGTATAGCTTTTAGAAATGCATGCATGGATTTGAAACGGAACAGTACCATGGTGCACCACTCTCCAGCGATGGGAAGTCGAAGACGGGCCACGGTAATCCCGTTTTACCGTAAAAATCCACGTGTCGAAAAAACGATGGGTAAAAAACTTACGAGACCCGATTGAGATTCGGGTTGTCCTTTTTGGGCATTAATCTATCCGTTGATGGCTCAAAGCTGTCAAAGCTGTAGAACTCATCGAGGCCTTCGTTTTGACAGGTTATGGCTCCAGTAACTCTAAACGAGCCAGAAGTTCTTGCCGTCCGAATAATCGATATCTAAAGGTTGCAACATCCACGGTGCAAGGTGCAACATCCGTCCGAAATGGCGAAACAGTGCCATACAACTTTTAGAAATGCGTGCATGGATTTGAAACGGAACAGTACCTTGGTGCACCACTCTCCAGCGATGGGAAGTCGGAGACGGGACACGGTAATCCCGTTTTACCGTAAAAATCCACGTGTCGAAAAAACGAAGGGTAAAAAACTTACGAGACCCGATTGAGATTCTGGTTATGCTTTTTGGGCATTAATCTATCCGTTGACGGCTCAAAGCTGTCAAAGCCGTAGAACTCATCGAGGCCTTCGTTTTGACAGGTTATGGCTCTCGTAACTCTAAACGAGCCAGAAGTTATGGCCGTCCAAATAATCGATATCTACAGGGTGCAACATCCACGGTGAAAGGTGCAACATCCGTCCGAAATGGCGAAACAGTGCCGTACGACCTGTAGAAATGCATGCATGGATTTGAAACGGAACAGTACCATGGTGCACCACCCTCAAGCGACGGTAAATCGAAGACCAGCCACCGTAATCCCGTTTTACCGTAAAAATCCACGTGTCGAAAAGACGAAGGGTAAAAAACTTACGAGGCCCGATTGAGATTCGGGTTGTCCTTTTTGGGCATTAATCTATCCGTTGACCGCTGAAAGCCATCATAGCCGTAGAATTCATAGAGACCTTCGTTTTGACTGGTTATGGCTCCCGTAACTCCAAACGAGCCAGAAGTTATGGCCGAAACATCCGTCCGAATAATCGATATCTACAGAGTGCAACATCCACGGTGCAAGGTGCAACATCCGTCCGAAATGGCGAAACAGTGCCGTACGACTTTTAGAAATGCGTGCATGGATTTGAAACGGAACAGTCCCATGGTGCACCACTCTTCAGCGATGGGAAGTCAAAGACCAACCACCGTAATCCCGTTTTACCGTAAAAATCCACGTGTCGAAAAAACGAAGGGTAAAAAACTTACGAGACACGATTGAGATTGGGGTTGTCCTTTTTAGGCATTAATCTATCCATTGACGGCTGAAAGCTGTCAAAGCTGTAAAACTCATCGAGGCCTTCGTTTTGACAGGTTATGGCTCCTGTAACTCTAAACGAGGCAGAAGTTATGGCCGTCCGAATAATCGATATCTATAGGGTGCAACATCCACGGTGCAAGGTGCAACATCCGTCCGTAATGGCGAAACAGTGCCGTACGAATTTTAGAAATGCGTGCATGGATTTGAAAAGGAACAGTACCATGGTGCACCACTCTCCAGCGATGGGAAGTCGAAGACGGGCCACGGTAATCCCGTTTTACCGTAAAAATCCACGTGTCGAAAAAACGAAGGGTAAAAAACTTACGAGACCCGATTGAGATTCGGGTTGTCCTTTTTGGGCATTAGTCTATCCGTTGACGGCTGAAAGCTGTCAAAGCCGTAGAACTCATCGAGGCCTTCGTTTTGACAGGTTATGGCTCCCGTAACTCTAAACGAGCCAGAAGTTATGACCGTCCTAATAATCGATATCTACAGGGTGCAACATCCATGGTGCAAGGCGCAACATCCGTCCGAAATGGCGAAACAGTGCCGTACGACTTTTAGAAATGCATGCATGGATTTGAAACGGAACAGTACCTTGGTGCACCACTCTCCAGCGATGGGAAGTTGAAGGCGGGCCACGGTAATCCCGTTTTATCGTAAAAATCCACGTGCCGAAAAAACGAAGGGTAAAAAACTTATGATACCCGATTGAGACTCGGGTTGTTTTTTTTGGGCATTAATCTATCCGTTGACGGCTCAAAGCTGTCAAAGCCGTAGAACTCATCGAGGCCTTCGTTTTGACAAGTTATGGCTCTCGTAACTCTAAACGAGCCAGAAGTTATGGCCGTCCGAATAATCGATATCTACAGGGTGCAACATCCACGGTGCAAGGCGCAACATCCGTCCGAAATGGCGAAACAGTGCCGTATGACTTTTAGAAATGCATGCATGGATTTGAAACGGAACAGTACCATGGTGCACCACTCTCCAGCGATGGGAAGTCGAAGACGGGCCACGGTAATCCCGTTTTACCGTAAAAATCCACGTGTCGAAAAAACGATGGGTAAAAAACTTACGAGACCCGATTGAGATTCGGGTTGTCCTTTTTGGGCATTAATCTATCCGTTGACGGCTGAAAGCTATCAAAGCCGTACAACTCATCGAGGGCTTCGTTTTGACAGGTTATGGCTTTTGTAACTCTAAACGAGCCAGAAGTTATGGCCGTCCGAATAGTCGATATCTACAGGGTGCAACATCCATGGTGCAAGGCGCAACATCCGTCCGAAATGGCGAAATAGTGCTATACGACTTTTAGAAATGCATGCATGGATTTGAAATGGAACAGTACCTTGGTGCACCACTCTCCAGCGATGGGAAGTTGAAGGCGGGCCACGGTAATCCCGTTTTATCGTAAAAATCCACGTGCCGAAAAAACGAAGGGTAAAAAACTTATGATACCCGATTGAGACTCGGGTTGTCCTTTTTGGGCATTAATCTATCCGTTGACGGCTCAAAGCTGTCAAAGCCGTAGAACTCATCGATGTCTTCATTTTGACAGGTTTTAGCTCCCGTAACTCTAAACGTGCTAGAAGTTATGGCCGTCCGAATAATCGATATCTACAGGGTGCAACATCCACGGTGCAAGGTGCAACATCCGTCCGAAATGGCGAAACAGTGCCGTACGACCTTTAGAAATGCGTGCATGGATTTGAAATGGAACAGTACCAAGGTGCACCACTCTCCAGCTATGATAAATCGAAGACCAGCCACCGTAATCCCGTTTTACCGTAAAAATCCACGTGTCGAAAAAACGAAGGGTAAAAAAGTTACGAGACCCGATTGAGATTCGGGTTGTCCTATTTGGGCATTAATCTATCCATTGACGGCTGAAAGCAGTCAAAGCCGTAGAACTCATCGAGGCCTTCGTTTTGACAGGTTATGGCTCCCGTAACTCTAAACAAGTCAGAAGTTATGGCCGTCCGAATAATCGATATCTACAAGGTGCAACATCCACAGTGCAAGGTGCAACATCCGTCCGAAATGGCGAAACAGTGCCGTACGACTTTTAGAAATGCGTGCATGGATTTGAAACGGAACAGTACCTTTGTACACCACTCTTCAGCGATGGGAAGTCGAAGACGGGCCATGGTAATCCCGTTTTACCGTAAAAATCCACGTGTCGAAAAAACAAAGGGTAAAAAACTTACGAGACCCGATTGAGATTCGGGTTGTCCTTTTTGGGCATTAATCTATCCATTGACCGCTGAAAGCCGTCATAGCCGTAGAACTCATCGAGGCCTTCGTTTTGACTGGTTATGGCTCCCGTAACTCCAAAAGAGCCAGAAGTTATGGCCGAAACATCCGTCCGAATAATCGATATCTACAGGGTGCAACATCCACGGTGCAAGGTGCAACATCCGTCCGAAATGGTGAAACAGTGCCGTACGACTTTTAGAAATGCGTGCATGCATTTGAAATGGAACAGTCCCATGGTGCACCACTCTTCAGCAATGGGAAGTCGAAGACGGGCCACGGTAATCCCGTTTTACCTTAAAAATCCACGTGTCGAAAAAACGAAGGGTAAAAAACTTACGAGACCCGATTGAGATTCAGGTTGTCCTTTTTGGGCATTAATCTATCCGTTGACAGCTGAAAGCAGTCAAAGCCGTAGAACACATCGAGGCCTTCGTTTTGACAGGTTATGGCTCCCGTAACTCTAAACGAGCTAGAAGTTATGGTCGTCCGAATAATCGATATCTACAGGGTGCTACATCCACGGTGCAAGGTGCAACATCTGTTCGAAATGGGGAAACAGTGCCGTACGACCTTTAGAAATGCGTGCATGGATTTGAAATGGAACTGTACCATGGTGCACCACTCTCCAGCGATGGTAAATTAAAGACCAGCCACCGTAATCCCGTTTTACCGTAAAAATCCACATGTCGAAAAAACGAAGGGTAAAAAACTTACGAGACCCGGTTGAGATTCGGGTTGTCCTTTTTGGGCATTAATCAATCCGTTGACGGATGAAAGCTGTCAAAGCCGTAGAACTCATCGAGGCCTTCGTTTTGACAAGTTATGGCTTCCGTAACTCTAAACGAGCCAGAAGTTATGGCCGTCCGAATAATCGATATCTATAGGGTGCAACATCCACGGTGCAAGGTGCAACATCCGTCCGAAATGGCGAAACAGTGTCGTATGACTTTTAGAAATGCGTGCATGGATTTGAAACGGAAGAGTACCATGGTGCACCACTCTCCGGCGATGGGAAGTCAAAGACGGGCAACGGTAATCCCCTTTTACCGTAAAAATCCACGTGTCGAAAAAACGAAGGGTAAAAAACTTACGAGACCCGATTGAGATTCGGGTTGTCCTTTTTGGGCATTAATCTATCCGTTGACGGCTGAAAGCTATCAAAGCCGTAAAACTCATCGAGGGCTTCGTTTTGACAGGTTATGGCTTTTGTAACTCTAAACGAGCCAGAAGTTATGGCCGTCCGAATAATCGATATCTACAGGGTGCAACATCCACGGTGCAAGGTGCAACATCCGTCCGAAATGGCAAAACGGTGCCGTACGACCTTAAGAAATGCGTGCATGGATTTGAAACGGAACTGTACCATGGTGCACCACTCTCCAGCGATGGTAAATCGAAGACCATCCACCGTAATCCCGTTTTACCGTAAAAATCCACGTGTCGAAAAAACGAAGGGTAAAAAACTTAGGAGACCCGATTGAGATTTGGGTTGTCCTTTTTGGGCATTAATCTATCCGTTGACGGCTGAAAGCTGTCAAAGCCGTAGAAATCATCGAGGCCTTCATTTTGATCAGTTATGCCTCTCGTAACTCTAAACGAGCCAGAAGTGATGGCCGTCCGAATAATCGATATCTACAGGGTGCAACATCCACGGTGCAAGGTGCAACATCCGTCCCAAATGGCGAAACAGTGCCGTACGACTTATAGAAATGCATGCATGGATTTGAAACGGAAGAGTACCATGGTGCACCACTCTCCAGCGATGGGACGTCGAAGACGGGCCACGGTAATCCCGTTTAACCATAAAAATCCACGTGTCGAAAAAACGAAGGGTTAAAAACTTACGAGACCCGATTGAGATTCGGGTTGTCCTTTTTGGCAATTAATCTATCCGTTGATGGCTCAAAGCTGTCAAAGCCGTAGAACTCATCGAGGCCTTCATTTTGATAGGTTATGGCTCCCGTAACTCTAAACGAGCCAAAAGTTATGGCCGTCCGAATAATCGATATCTACAGGGTGCAACATCCACGGTGCAAGGCGCAACATCCGTCCGAAATGGCGAAACAGTGCCGCATGACTTTTTGAAATGCGTGCATGGATTTGAAACGGAACAGTACCATGGTGCACCACTCTCCAGCGATGGGACGTCGAAGACGGGCCACGGTAATCCTGTTTTACCGTAAAAATCCACGTGTCGAAAAAACGAAGGGTAAAAAACTTACGAGACCCGATTGAGATTCGGGTTGTCCTTTTTGGGCATTAATCTATCACTTGACGGCTCAAAGCTGTAAAAGCCATAGAACTCATCGAGGCCTTCATTTTGACAGGTTATGGCTCCAGTAACTCTAAACGAGCCAGAAGTTATGGCCATCCGAATAATCGATATCTACAGGGTGCAACATCCACTGTGCAAGGTGCAACATCTGTCCGAAATGGTGAAACAATGCCGTACGACTTTTAGAAATGCGTGCCCTTATGAATTCCGTGCTCTTGGCACCAGTCGGCAAATTCCTCGCTGTCAAATTGAAGCCCGTTGTCTGATAAGATTCTGAGTGGAACCCCGTACCTGCACAGAACGTTTTTGATCAAGAAGTTGATAACTTTAGTTGAAGATATTTTATTCAGGGGTTCTGCTTCCACCCATTTGGTGAAATAGTCAACTGCCACTATAGCATGCCTGGCCCCGCCTCGGCCCATCGGCAGTTCGCCAATTAAGTCAATTCCCCATATTGCGAAGGGCCAAGGGCTGGTCATCTGAGTAATTTCATTTGTCGGTAGTCGAGGAATTTTGGCAAATTTCTGACATCTGTCACATTTTTTGACGAAGTCTAAGGCGTCTTTGTTCAAGTTGGGCCAGAAATATCCATATCGGAGTATCTTCTTTTCCAGAGTCTGCCCTCCAGTGTGATCTCCGCAGCTTCCCTGGTGGATGTTGGATAAGATTTTTTGGCTTCTGTTTGCGCAAAAAATGGGCAAACACCTCCAAGTCGTGTGATTTAGTTGATTTTATGTGATTCTTAATGATTCAGATGAGTTATGTAAATATGAGAAAAGCAGGGGCTGAAATGTAAAAGACACACAGATTTATAGTGGTTCGGCCAGAACATGCCTACGTCCACTTTATATGTTATTATCTTCTTTGTTTCAGATTACAAGTACAATGCTTTGTGTACAAGTATATGAAAGTAGTTTGAAAGTTTCTTCCGTGCTTGAGCTCTCAAACTTGTCTGCCATTGTTGTACCCCTGCCCCTCTATTTCTAAAATGAGGTAGAGGGCAGGGGTCTTGGATGTATATAGCTGCTGGTGGGCCCGGGCTGAAGCAATCTGGACTGGCAACTGTTTGGTTCGGCGAGGTCTCATTTGGCATGGAGCTTGGACCGGTGGTGGGTGTGGACCGGTTGTGAGTGTGGACCGGTGGTTCGGTGCTTGTTTGGACCAGTTGTGGGGTTGGTTCGGTAGGTCTTTTGGTCCGACATAGGGGTGGACCGGTAGTGACTTGTCCGGTACTGATGGAAATAGGTTTGGTTCGGTGGTTGCTTGGACTTTGGTTCGGTTATGGTTTGACCGGATGGGGGGCTGACCGAATGGCCATTGGTTCGGCATGAATTGGAGATGCCGAATGGATCCTCTGCCGAATGGACTTGTATATTGAGAATGCCAGATGGACTTCTATGCTTATATTGAGCCTTGTGTTTGTCGAACGAGGTGGAGGTTGCGAGCCCGGGTGAAACTGTGACTTCTCGGTCTCGAGATCTTCTGGGTGAGAATCCGCCCAACATTTGCCCCCCAAAGTGGGGCACGTGCTTGCATGTGTCGTGCTTTGTTTCCCTGTGGTGGGAAGGCTTGTTTTGTAATGCCACGGGCTGGATGTTCATATCCTGTTGATGTCCTGCAAAGGAATTTACAGTTTTAGTGTGCCTTCAGATAACGACCGTTCAGGATCGAAGCATTTGAGACAAAGTGAATGGCGCCGTTTGGGGCGAGAGGTGTGCCCCGAGGGGGCTTAACATTATTGATGCCAGGTTTACATTCGAGTGGGTCCCTGGATCGTTTGCGAAGATGGTTTATCGCCAGCTCAGAGCATGCCTAAGGATCGTTTGCAACCCCGTACATGTGTAATTAGCTTAGCCATTTCAGAATTATCAGAACCAAATATCCATTCAACCGATGAGTTTTAAAAGATGATGTCAAAGTGTAAGTTTTCACGACGATAGGGTTAATGGTCATTCAGAGCATGCCTGTGGACCGTTCGTGGTCGTGTACATGTGTAAATGATTAACCCATGCCAGTGAAAGATTTACTACTTATTCATTGTTATCGTGATTTCTATTTTATCAGTCGGTTCTAGAGTCCGGTACTTATCTGAATGCGGTGCCTTGCATGCCCCCTGTTTCTGGTTTCTGCTGGTAGAGACAGTTTCATTCGGCTTCGAGTAGGTATAGGTTTTCATTCGGTTGGAGGTTGGTCCGGTGGTGTTCCTCCAGTCTATATATAGGGGCTACACCCCCCTTAGGTTTTCTTCACCGAATCAACAAGCGCCGAACCAATACTATACCGAATCAAACTTTAGCCGAATCACACTTTTGCCGAACCATTTCGTGCCGAGCCAGGTATATGCTCTCTGCCGAATGATCATTATTACCGAATGAACCTAATTTGCCGAATATACGCGTAAGGCTTTCAATGCCGAATGGTGCTGTGTACCGAATGAACTTGAGATACCGGTGCCGAAGGAACATGAACTTGTACTACCGAATGAACTTGAACTTGTACTACCGGATGGTCTTGAACTTCCAGTGCCGAATGAACTTTGTATTCGGACTATGAGTAGAATTCTGGAATTATGTATGCTTGCTTGCTTACATCTCTATATTCTTTGTTTTAACAACCTGTCTTTTTGCTTCTGTGTATGCAGATAAATGTCTCGCAAGGCGGAAATACGATCAGATAGACGGAAATCCAAGGATAGAGGCGAGTCTTCCTCCGTGCCCCCAGCCCAACCAGGATCCGGGCAGCATCGACCTGTTCCGAGGTCGTTAGTGGATGGATATGGTCCACAAGAACTTCTGGTCTCCCCTCCTGATTGCTTTCCTAGCTCCCTAAAGGAGGAGCAACTTGATGTCATATCTCGTTCATTTGGGATAGACAGGGCTCTTATGCTGCTGCCGGGAGATGGAGTGATGCCGTATAATCCCCCCGAAGGTTACTTTGCTTACAACAGGTACCATTGCATGTGTGGTGCTATCCCTCCTATCAATGCCTGGATAGTCAGCTTTACCACATATTTGAAAGTGGCTCCATTCCAGCTTCAGCCGAACTCTTATGCCATTCTGGTAAGCCTTTTCGTCATCTTCCAGAGGAGGTACGGGTGCCCTCCTAACCGGGAAATTCGGTATTTGTATAACCTAAGAGGCTACAAGAAGGGGTCTCCGTATATTAGTCTGGAAGCGGCCATGCCCTTCAAACCGGTCTTGGACTTATATTCAAAGTTCACCATGTTCAAGAAGGAATGGTTTTTTATCAAGGACGATTCTGTTTCTTTCCGCCTTTTCACTTCCGGCTGTAAGATGAATTTCATTTATATTTTCCATGTTCTAACTGTTGTGCTTCTTCTGACACGCTTCTGTTTCTTGCTAGCGACAGGTGGTATTGCAGTCGTGGAAGATGATTCTCTGACGCGGATGGCTGCTAAAATAAAGGCCATTCCGGCACGGGACAGGTCGGCTTCTTTCCTGATCAGGAACGCTACCCTCCTGGAATACAACTTGATCCTGCCGCACCAATCCGTGGTTAAGAAGAGGGACACGGTTGAGGAGAAGGCCGCTAAAGCTAAGGAGGGGGCCACGGTGAAGAGTGGCAAGAGGAAGCCCTTTGCACAACACCCAGTCATGGGAGGTAAGAAGCTTGAGGAGTCTGATGGCCCCTCTCCTAGTACTCGCCCGATCATTACGGAGGAGGAAGGTGTGGAAGAGGGCGAAGGAGGCGATATGGAAGGAGAGTCGGAGGGCGGAGGAGATGGAGAAGGTCAGGGTGGTAGTGGCGCTGGTGCCTTAACTTCTGGGCGAGACTCTGAGCTGGATGAGGCCCTCCGCCAGGCCTTCGGGGAATCGGAAGGGGAATCGGGAGCGGAGAAGGCGAAGGAGACTGGCAAGGTCGGGGCTGGTGCCGATCTATCCCCCAGGGGTTCCTCAGCCAAGGTGACTTCGGCGGTGCAAGGTGAACTTTTGTCCTCTGTCGATTCCGTTTTCGATAAGGACTTAGAAATATTTTATGGTTCACTTCCATCCTGGAATGAGATTCAGGACTTATTGCAGTACCCCACTCCTCCGCAGGGTTTGTATAATAGACGTGCCTTCTCACTTTTCTTTCTTTTTACTTAACATGTTTCCTGAATTGTGGACCATTGTATGTTCGTAACACTTGTTCTTTATTCCAGGGGCAGGCCAGGTGGTTAAAACGTCAGACGTTCGACACCGCCCCGAACAGTTCAAGTTGATGAGAGCTTCTGCGAAGCCTCCCACTGGTCGTACTGGGGACGTGGTCAAATGCCGTCCTCTTCTTGGGGTCATTGAAGAGAGCATTCAGAAAAAGAAGAGGAGTCGATCTTTATTTGAGCCTTCCCCTGGTCCGCAGCTTCCTGTTCAGCCTCCCCGTGATGCCACGGAGGAGAGCACGGAGTTTATCCCCCCTCCACCTCCTTCTAAGAATCCCACTGTTATCCGCATAAGGCGCCCTGACGTGCCTCGTGACCCCTTTGCCAGTCATCCTGATTTAGATCCAAGCACTCGGGATATTTCATTCGATGAGGCCATGGGTGAGCACCTCCTTCCCCGCAACCCCATGGTACGAGTGTTAGACGAGGCTAAGTCCCTAGATCTTGATCTGCTTACCACTCGGGTAGTTACCATGGGAGACGAAGTCAAAGCTAATATCGATCGGGTGGCTGAAGAGACCAAGAAGTTAATGAAGTATCATGCTCAATTGGTCAAGGCCGGGGAGGAGATTGGGAGTGCTAATATTCGGTTTAGGATATCTGGCTTCTGCCCCTGTAAATCTCTTACTTATAAAGTATACCGAGCGTTGTGTGCGGTCTTCTTCTCTTACCAGGGCAGCGCTTAGAGCATGAGATGATACAGCGAGATATAGGTATAGCTCTTCGCCTTCGTTTGGAGTTGAGAGTACTGGTGGTTTCTGAAGGTGTTCGATCAGGTTAAGGAAGGCTTTTAAGCATTCATCGGTCCACTCGAACTTTCCTTTGTCTTTCTTGAGAGCTTCGAAGAAAGGGACGCACTTGTTAGTTGCTTTGGAAATGAATCTGCTTAGGGCGGCCACCTTTTCGTTTAGGCTCTGCATTTCTTTTCGAGTGGAAGGTATCCTTATTTCTTTTAGAGCCCGGATTTGTTCAGGGTTTGCTTCAATTCCTCTGGGATGGACTATGAATCCTAAGAATTTTCCCGATGACACTCTGAAGGAGCACTTTAGAGGATTCCGCTTCATTCCATATTGGCGAAGTACCTGAAACATCTCGCTCAGGTGGCTTACATGATCGTCGGCTCTTCTAGACTTTACCAACATGTCATCCACATATACTTCCATAGTTCGTCCTATTAATTTCGCGAACATCTTGTTGACGAGGCGCTGGTAGGTAGCTCCGGCATTTTTGAGTCCAAAAGGCATGACTTTGTAACAATATAATCCCCGGTCAGTGATAAAGCTAGTGTGGTCTTGATCGGGAGCATGCATGGGAATCTAGTTGTATCCGGAGTATGCATCCATAAAAGATAAAAGTTCGTGCCCGGCAGTGCTGTCCACAAGCTGATCGATTCGGGGGAGCAGAAAGCAGTCTTTCGGGCAAGCGTCATTTAAGTTGGAGAAATCAATGCATGTTCGCCACTTCCCATTAGCTTTCTTTACTAGTACTGGGTTAGCGATCCATTCTGGGTAGATGGCTTCTCGTATGAAGTCATTAGCAAGTAGGTTCTTTACTTCCTCATCGAGGGCTGCTGATCGTTCTGCTCCCATGCTTCTCTTTTTCTGCTTTATCGGTACCTTGGTGGGATCGACGTTCAGCATGTGGCATGCTATGTCTGGGGAGATTCCTATCATATCCGCATGTGTCCACGCAAATACATCTAAGTTGTGGCGGAGAAAGTCAATGAGTTGATCCTTCAATTCTGTTTTTAGCTGAGATCCTATTTTTAATAGTCTACTTGAATCATGTTTGTCTACAGATACGAATTCCATGGCCTCGGCAGGCTCAGCGGTAGCCTCCTCCTCCTTATCCATGGGGTCTAGTTCATTGAAAGGATCGCTGGTGTATCGAAGAGGAGGGGCTTTCTTTAGTTGCTATGCTTCCAAGCTTTTCATGCAGAGAGTAGTCTCTGCATCTTTCCCTTTATTCTTTCTACGGTTATTGCGAAGTTCAGTTACATAGCAATCTCGAGCGGCGTCTTGATCTCCTTCAACTTCTCCTATTCCGTTATCTGTTGGGAATTTCATCTTTAGGCACCACGGGGCTAGGACAATTTGGAAGTCAGACAAGGCTGGTCTTCCCAAGAAGGCGTTGTAGGCCGAGTGGTTTTCTATTAGTACGAACGTTTGTTTTCGCACAACGGAGCGGGGATGACTTCCTATTTCGACGAAGAGGTCAAGTTTCCCGAGTGGCATTTTCGCATCTCCAGTGAAACCGTGCAGGGGTTTATTGCAGGGAGACACATCCTTCATTGACAGCTTCATTTTGTCGAAAGCATGCTTGAATAGGATATTTACGGAGCTTCCTGTGTCTATTAGAATTCGGAAAACTTTAGCTAGACCAAAACAGGCAGAGATGACCATGGGATCCATATGCGGATACTGTCTTCCTTCTAAATCACGTCTACTGAATACGATGTCATCACTCTCTTTCCGTTTCGGGTGGCGTTCTTCCATAATGGAGTTAACATAGCCTTCAGCATTTCTAAGTGACTTGCCGTATCTTTCCATCTCTGCCCAAATTCTGTCGGCGATGTGTGGTCCTCCCGAGATGGTATGGACCGCTATCTTCTCTTAACTAGAGCCACTGGTGTTGCGATTCCCTCCGCCTTCTTCTGGGAGGGGTCGCTTTGAGTTCTCATTGGCAGGAGTTGGAGTCCTGTTCTGACTTTTCACATAGCGTTCCAGCCTTCTTCTTCTGATGTGTTCTTCGATCAAGTCCCGGAGATGGTGGCATTCGTTGGTGTCATGTCCGTGGGATTCGTGGAAGCGGCAGAACTTTCCAGACTTGAGTGCGTTATCAGATTCTTTCTTGTGCGGGGGGCGCTTGTATCCGAGTTCGCCCTGAGTGGCTAGAAAGATGTTTTCGATTGTTTCATTCAAAGGAGTGTAAGAGTCAAATCTCGGTCCTGGTCGATATTGGCGTTTTTCAACCTTCCTGCCCCCAGCATTGTCTCTAGATTCATTTCTTCGAGTGTCCTTGGCTGCAGCGGGAACCTTGTCCGAAGTTGTCTTACCTTGTTGCCTTGACTGCCTCTCAGTGGCGGCGTCTTCAAGTCTCATATACTTTCCAGCTTCATGGAAGAAATCAGGTAAAGTAGCTGGTTTTTCCTTAGTTAGCCTTCTTGCGAACTTGGTATCTGGGTGTACACCGCTACAGAGGGCCATTAGGGTGAGTTTCTCATCAGCATCTTGGACTGCGGCCGCTGCGGCGTTGAACCGAGTTAGATATTGTTGCAGTGTCTCTCCGGATTTCTGTTTGACATTGGATAGAGAATAAGCATCCTTGGGTTGTTCTACATTGATGCGGAACTGGCTAATGAACCTTTCTTTCAACATCTCCCATGAGCTGATAGATCCTTGGGGTAGATCGCAGAACCAGGAGGTAGCTAGATCTGCTAGGAATAACGGAAAGCATTTACACAGCATCCCTTTTGTTGCTCCGCTCATGAGCATATGTTGGGTGTATCTTTGTAAGTGTACGATGGGGTCGGAAGTTCCCTTGTAAGGTTCCATAGTTGGCATTTTCCATTCCCGGAGGGTGATGGCAGTTTCGATACTGTGGGTAAAGGGGCTGGTGACCCTAGCGCCTATTCCTCGGTCCCTTTGCTCCCGTTGGACGCATTCTCTGAATAGTCGTGCCATTCTTTCATCAGAATTTGGAGCGGATAGAAATGAACTTGGTTCTTCCCTGCGGGATTGATCTCGTCCAGATGACCTGTAGGGATGGTATAGTCTATCACTTCTGACGTTATCCAGTGGTTGCCTCTGGCTGCTCGGATGCATGCTAGGACCAGCTACAGTTGCCCCCTGCCTTGATCTTCCCCTGCGGAGTTCTTTTTCGGGCATTTCCATGGGGTCAACTTCGGGCTGGGTTCTAGCTCGGCTCCGTTCAGCGGGGTTTCTTTGATTAGGTGGCATGACTGGTTCAGCTACATCCGACCCTCGCCTGGCGCCTCCCCCACTGGGTTCGGTTCCAAGCGCTTCATCGAGTCGGAGTTCGGGCTGAGTCCGGGCGCGGCCCCTATCATTGTTGTTCCTGTTGATGGCTTCATCGAAGAGGGAAGACCTTTGCTGTCTCCGAGATCCTCCAGATTGAGATTCATCCCATGATTCAATGTTGCGGTTGGATTCTTCGACATCTCTCAAGCGTGACATGAGTTGGTTCACCAAAGCTTCTTGTTGGGATGCGAAGCGGTTAGTCACTTCCACCACAACTCTGTCTAGGTCTGCTCTAGTGATTACTTTCGGTTGTTCCGCGGCAGGGGCTGTTGGAATTGCCTGATCTTCATGTGGCACTGCTGCTGTAGTGGGATGGTTCTCTTGATCTGGATCCACTGGATTTGGAGCGCTTCTAGTTGCAGCGTTCTTTCCCTTGTTGGCGTCTTTTCTTGGCCTGGAAGTCATGTTTCCTAGGCAATGAAGGGTGCTATTGGGAAAGAAGGATGAATGAGGGAAGCTGAAGCTTCGAGTTCGAAGTTCTCAGTGAAAGCACCAAAAATGTTTGCGCAAAAAATGGGCAAACACCTCCAAGTCATGTGATTTAGTTGATTTTATGTGATTCTTAATGATTCAGATGAGTTATGTAAATATGAGAAAAGCAGGGGCTGAAATGTAAAAGACACACAGATTTATAGTGGTTCGGCCAGAACGTGCCTACGTCCACTTTATATGTTATTATCTTCTTTGTTTCAGATTACAAGTACAATGCTTTGTGTACAAGTATATGAAAGTAGTTTGAAAGTTCCTTCCGTGCTTGAGCTCTCAAACTTGTCTGCCATTGTTGTACCCCTGCCCCTCTATTTATAGAATGAGGTAGAGGGCAGGGGTCTTGGATGTATATAGCTGCTGGTGGGCTCGGGCTGAAGCAATCTGGACTGGCAACTGTTTGGTTCGGCGAGGTCTCATTCGGCATGGAGCTTGGACCGGTGGTAGGTGTGGACCGGTTGTGAGTGTGGACCGGTGGTTCGGTGCTGGTTTGGACAGGTTGTGGGGTTGGTTCGGTAGGTCTTTTGGTCCGGCATAGGGGTGGACCGGTAGTGACTGGTCCGGTACTGATGGAAATAGGTTTGGTTCGGTGGTTGCTTGGACTTTGGTTCGGTTATGGTTGGACCGGATGGGGGGCTGACCGAATGGCCTTTGGTTCAGCATGAATTGGAGATGCCGAATGGATCCTCTGCCGAATGGACTTGTATATTGAGAATGCCAGATGGACTTTTATGCTTATATTGAGCCTTGTGTTTGTCGAACGAGGTGGAGGTTGCGAGCCCGGGTGAAACTGTGACTTCTCGGTCTCGAGATCTTCTGGGTGAGAATCCGCCCAACAGCTTCCCTTCCAGCGACACATCGTATTAAGGGGTTATAGAAGCCGCGCCGGCAGAGGATTCCTTCTTGCAGTGTGTAGCGGGAAGCTTTCCTCAGAATTTTCTTAATTTCATTTCGCCCGTCGGGTAGGGCGCCGTTTTGTAAGTATTCTCGGATAGGGGTCATCCATGTTTCTTCTTCGTTTGCAGCTATCAGATTTACTTGCTCGAAACTCGGGGTTAGTAGCCTTGAGACAGTTATCGCTCCAGAAGTGGTATCATCTCCCATGCTAGCTTGCTTTGCCAGCTCGTCGGCCTTTTGATTTTCTTCTCGAGGAATGTGTTTAATCGAGTAGTGATCCAATTGATTGAGCAGCCGCTTGGTCTTTTTCAGATATGCCGTGAGCCGCTCTCCTCGAGTCTGGAACTCCCCTAGTATTTGATTTACGATGAGTTGCGAATCACTATGAAGACATAAGGAACTGACCCCGATCTCCAGGGCGAGCTCTAATCCGGCTATTACTGCTTCATATTCGGCATCATTGTTGGTGGCAGAGAATTCCAGCCTTAGTGCATGACGCAGCTTTCTTCCCCTGGGAGTGATGATCGCAACACCTGCCCCCGAGCCTTGTTCGTTCGATGCTCCATCCACGAAGAGACTCCACTTGATGTCCTCTGTTATTTCAGACTGCTCCCTGCCTTCGTTGATAGTGAACTCGGCGATGAAATCGGCTATGGCTTGTCCCTTGATGGCAGTGCGAGGATGGTAGGTGATGTCATATTGGCTTAGCTTGATGCACCACTTGAGCAGTCGCCCAAAGGTGTCGGGACGATGGAGCACTTGCCTCAATGGTTGGTCGGTTAGGACTCTGATGGGATGAGATTGGAAATAGTGTCGTAGCTTCCTTGATGTGATTAGTAAACAGTACGCCAGTTTCTCGAGTTTGGGATACCGGGCTTCTGCACCCGTAAACCTTTTGCTTATGAAGTACACTGGCCGTTGTGTGCGTTTTTCTTCTCTTACCAAAGCGGCGCTTAGAGCATGGGATGACACAGCAAGATATATGTATAGTTCCTCGCCTTCATTTGGAGTTGAAAGTACCGGTGGTCTCTGGAGGTGTCCGATTAAGTTAAGGAAGGCTGTCGAGCATTCGTCAGTCCATTCGAACTTTCCTTTGTCTTTCTTTAGAGCTTCGAAGAAAGGGATGCATTTGTCGGTTGCTTTAGAGATGAACCTACTCAGGGTGGCCACTTTCCCATTTAGGCATTGCATCTCTCTTCGAGTAGATGGTGTCTTGATATCTTGTAAAGCTCGGACTTGTTCGGGGTTTGCTTCAATCCCCCTGGCATGAACGATGAATCCCAAGAACTTTCCCGATGATACTCCGAAGGAGCACTTTAGAGGGTTCAGCTTCATTCCATATTGGCGAAGTACTTGAAACATCTCGTCCAGGTGGTTTATATGGTCGTTGGCTTTCCTCGATTTTACCAGCATGTCATCCACATAAACTTCCATGGTTCGTCCTATCAGTTCTGCAAACATCTTGTTGACGAGGCGCTGATAAGTAGCTCCTGCGTTTTTAAGTCCAAATGACATTACGTTGTAGCAGTACAATCCTCGGTCAGTGATGAAGCTAGTGTGGTCTTGATCGGGGGCGTGCATAGGAATTTGGTTGTATCCTGAGTACGCATCCATAAAAGATAAGAGCTCGTGCCCGGCTGTGCTGTCCACAAGCTGATCGATTCGGGGGAGTGGGAAACAATCCTTCGGGCAAGCGTCGTTTAAGTTGGAGAAGTCAATGCATGTCCGCCACTTCCCATTAGCCTTCTATACCAGTACCGGGTTAGCGATCCATTCCGGGTAGATGGCTTCTCGTATGAAGTTATTGGCAAGCAGGTTCTTTACCTCTTCTTCGAGGGCTGCCGATCGTTCTGCCCCCAAACTTCTCTTCTTTTGCTTTACCGGTACCTTGGTAGGATCGATGTTTAGTGCGTGGCATGCTATGTCTGGGGAGATTCCAGTCATGTCAGCATGCGTCCACGCAAATACATCTAGGTTGTGGCGGAGGAAATCAATAAGTTGGTCTTTCAATTCTGTTTTTAACTGAGACCCGATCCTCAGTAGTCTGCTCGAGTCACATTTGTCTACAGATACAAACTCCATAGCCTCTGCGGGCTCGGCGGTGGCCTCCTCCTCTCTGTCCCTTGGGTCTAATTCATTTAAAGGATCACTGGTATACCGAAGAGGAGGGGCTTTCTTTAGTTGCTATGATTCCAAGCTTTTCATGCAGAGAATAGTCTCTGCATGTTTCCCTTTATCTCTCCTGCGATTATTGCGAAGTTCGGTTACATTGCAGTCCCGAGCGGCATCTTGATCCCCTTCTACTTCTCCTACTCCATTATTCGTTGGGAACTTCATCTTCAGGCACCATGGGGCAAGGACAATTTGGAAGTCGGACAAGGCTGGTCTTCCTAAAAAGGCGTTGTAGGCCGAGTGGTTGTCTATTAGCACGAATGTTTGTTTTCGAACGGCGAAGCGAGGATGACTTCCCAATTCAACAAAGAGATCCAATTGTCCGAGGGACATCTTTGCTTCTCCAGTGAAACCGTGTAGATGTTTGTTGCAGGGAGACACGTCCTTCATTGACAGCTTCATTTTGTCGAAAGCATGCCTGAACAGAATATTCACCGAGCTTCCAGTGTCTACTAGGATTCGAAAAACTTCAGCTGGGCCGAACCAGGCAGAGATGACCATAGGATCCATATGAGGGTATTGCCTTCCTTCTAGGTCGCGCCCACTGAATGTGATGTCATTATTTTCCTTCCGCTTAGGGTGGCGTTCTTCCATAACAGAATTGACGCAGTCTCCCTCGCTTCTGAGTGAGTTTCCATATCTTTCCATTTCTGCCCAGCTTTTGTCGGCGATGTGTGGCCCTCCAGATATTGTATGAACCACTATCTTCTCTTGGCTGGAACTGCTGGTGTTGCGGTTTCCTCCGCCTGTTTCTGGGTGGAGCTGCCCTGGGTTTTCCTTGGAGGGAGCTGGAGTCCTGTCCTGGCCCTTTACATAGCTTCCAGCCTCTTTCTCCTCATGTGTTCTTTAATTAGGTCTCGGAGATGGCGGCATTCATTGGTATCGTGCCCATGAGACTCGTGGAAACGACAGAATTTTCCGGACTGGATTGCGCGATCTGACTTTTTCTTGTACGGGGGGCGCTTGTATGTAAGCTCGTCCTGGGTGGCCAGGAAGATGTTCTCGACTGTTTCATTCAAGGGAGTGTAAGCGTCAAATCTCGGTCCTGGTCGGTACAAGCGCTTTTCTCCCTTCTTGCCCCCTGCATTGTCTCTGGAGTCGTTTCTCCGAATGTCCTTCGCTGCGGCGGGGGCGTTTCCACGAGCCGTCTTAGCCTGTGGTCCTGTCTGCCTTTCAGTGGCAGCCTCTTCGAGTCTCATGTACTTTCCAGCTTCATGGAAGAAATCGGGCAAGGTAGCTGGTTTTTCTTTAGTTAGTCTTCTAGCAAACTTGGTATCCGGATGCACACCACTACAAAGGGCCATCAGGACAAGTTTCTCATCAGCATCTTGAACTGCTGCCGCTGCGGCATTGAACCGGGTTAGGTATTGCTGCAGTGTCCCTCCGGGTTTCTGTTTGACAGTGGATAGGGAGTAAGCATCCTTGGGTTGTTCCACATGAATGTGGAACTGGCTGATAAACATCTCCTTCAACATTTCCCATGAACTGATGGATCCTTGGGGTAGATGGCAGAACCAGGAGGTAGCTAGATCTGCTAAAAATAGTGGAAAGCATTTGCATAATACTCCTTCCGTTGCCCTGCTCATGAGCATATGTTGTGTGTATCTTTGCAGGTGCACAACGGAGTCATAGGTTCCCTTGTATGGTTCCATTGTCGGCATTTTCCAATCCCGGGGGGTGTTGGCAATTTCAATATTGCGGGTTGTTTGCACAAAAAATGGACAAACACCTCCAAGTCGTATTATTTAGTTGATTATATGTGATTTTCAATGATTTTAGATGAGTATATAAATATAAAGGAAGTAGGGGCTGAAATGTAAAAGACACGCGGATTTATAGTGGTTCGGCCAGAATGTGCCTACGTCCACTTTATATGTTATTATCTTCTTTCCTTCAGATTACAAGTACAATGCTTCGTATATGAGTATATGAAAATAGTTTGAAAGTTCCTTCCTTGCTTGAGCTCTCAAACTTGTCTGCCATTGTTGTACCCCTGCCCCTCTATTTATAGAGTGAGGTAGGGGGCAGGGGTCTTGGAAGTGTATAGCTGCTGGTGGGCCCGGGCTGGAGCAATCTGGACTGGCAATCTTCTGGTTCGGCGAAGCCTTGGTTCGGCCGTGCTGAGGTTGGACCGGTGGTAGCCTCGTCCGGCTATGGTGGTCCGGTGATGGGTGGATATGTGCCATTCGGTAATGGGTTTACATGGAGTTGGTTCGGTCTTGGAGGTGAGTTGGTTCGGTCTTGGAGGTGAGTTGGTTCGGTACCAACCAGGCTCGGTGAAGGCTTGTGGATCGGTGGAGTTCGTGAGAGGAGCATGGTTCGGCATAGGGGCATGAAGGCTGGTGGACCGGTAGTGACTGGACCGGTAGGGTCTGGTTCGGTATGGGGCTTGACCGGATGAAGTTGGTTGATGGCTGCCGAATGGGTCGTGCCGAAGGGGACATAGGATATGCCGAATGGACACATGCCCGAATGGATTTGTACACTGAGAATGCCAGATGGGCTCCTATGCTTACGTTGAGCCTTGTGTTTGCTGAACGAGGTGGAGGTTGCGAGCCCGGGTAAAACTTGTGACTTCTTGGTCTTGAGATCCTCTGGGTGAGAATTCGCCCAACATTTGCCCCCCAAAGTGGGGCACGTGCTTGCATGTGTCGCGCTTTGTTTCCTTGTTGTAGGGAGGCTTGTTTTTGTAATGCCATGGGCTGGATGTTCATATCATGTTGATGTCCTGCAAAGGAATTTACAGTTTTAGTGTGATTTCAAATAACGACCGTTCGGGATCGAAATATTCGCGTTGAAGTGAATTGTGCCGTTCGGGGTGAGTAAGTGTGCCCCGAGGGGGCTTAGCATTATCGATGCCAGGTTCACGTTCGAGTGGGTTCCTGGATCGTTTGTTAAGGTGGTTTATCGCCGGCTCAGAGCATGCCTAAGGATTGTTCTCAACCCCGTACATGTGTAAGTAGCTTAGCCATTTCATAATTATCGGAATCAAGGATCCTTTTAACCGGTGAGCTTAAAAAGGGATGTCAAAGTGTAAATTCTCACGGTGATAGGGTTAATAGCCATTCAGAGCGTGCCTATGGACCGTTCGTGGTCGCGTGCACGTGTAAATGATTAACCCATGTTAGTGAGAGATTCACGACTTATCCATTGTTATCATATTCTTTATTTTATTAGTAAGATCTGGAGTTCGGGACTTATCTGAGTGAGGCGCCCTACATGCCCCCTGTTTCTGGTTTCTGCTGGTAGAGACAGTTTCATTCGGTTTCGAGTAGGCATATATTCTTATTCGTTTGGAGTTTGGTTTGGTATGGAAGGTTTCATTCGGTACATAGTTGGTCCGGTTGTTGTTGGCCCGGTGATAGGTTCTCGTTCGGCATGGGGTTGGTCCGGAAGTAGGTTCTCGTCCGGTATTCCAGAGCTCGCCTATATATAGAGGCTACACCCCCCCTTAGTTTTTCTCTACCGAACAAGAGGAAGCCGAATCAAAAGTCCACCGAACCAAATATTTGCCGAATCAAATATTCGCCGAACCAGGTATATACTCTTTTACCGAATGAACTCTATAACCGAATGGGCTTATGCCGAATGGGCACGGAAGCTTTGTTTTGCCGAATGAACCTCAGATTCCATTGCCGAATGGAAGTCAGATCCCATTGCCGAATGAACTTGTTCTGCCGAATGAACGTAAGACCCTAGTGCCGAATGGTCTTGAACCTCCAGTGCCGAACGAACTTTGTGTCTGGACTTTGAGTGGAACTCCGGACTTATGTATGCTTGTTTGTTTATACTGTCGTTCTAACATCATGCTTTTTACTTTTGTGTATGCAGATAAATGTCTCGCAAAGTTGAAACTCGATCGGGCAAGAAGAAATCCAGGGATAGCGGAGAAACTTCTGCCGTGCCCCCAGCTCAGCCAGATCCAGCACAGCACGGACCCGCTCCGAGGTCACTAGTCGATGGGTATGGTCCCCAGGAGCTTCTCGTCTCCCCTCCTGATTGCTATCCTAGCTCTCTGAAAGAGGAGCAACTTGATGTCATATCCCGTTCCTTCGGGATTGACAGAGCGCTTATGTTACTGCCGGAGGCCGGTGTCATGCCGTACAACCCTCCCGAGGGGTATTTTGCCTATAGCCGATATCATTGCATGTGTGGGGCCATTCCTCCTATCAACGCTTGGATAGTAAGCTTCACCACATACTTGAAGGTGGCTCCCTTCCAGCTTCAGCCTAACTCTTACGCCATCCTGGTGAGCCTCTTTGTTATCTTCCAGAGGAGGTACGGGCGTCCTCCTTCTAACCGAGAAATTCGATATTTGTACAACCTGAGAGGCTATAAGAAGGGGTCTCCGTATATTAGCTTGGAAGCGGCCGTGCCCTTCAAACCAGTCCTGGACTTGTATTCCAAGTTCACCATGTTCAAGAAAGAGTGGTTCTTCGTCAAGGACGATGCTGTTTCTTTCCGCCTTTTCACTTCCGGCTGTAAGATTGATTTCATTTATATTTTTCATGTGTTTTGACTGTAGTGTTTTTTTTTTGACATGCTTCTATTTCTGGCTAGCGACAGGTGGTATTGCAGTCGTGGAGGACGATTCCTTAGTGCGAATGGCTGCTGAACTAAAGGCTATTCCGGCACGGGACCGGTCGGCCTCTTTCTTGATCAGGAACGCAACCCTCTTGGAGTATAATTTGATCTTACCGCGCCAGTCCGTGGTTAAGCAAAGGGATACGGCTGAGGAGAGGGCTGCTAAAGCTAAGGAGGGGGCTACGGTAAAGAGCGGTAAGAGGGAGCCTTTCGCAGCGCGTCCTGCGGTCGGGGGGAAGAAACTGAAGAAGTCCGATGGCCCTTCTCCAAGTACTTGCCCGACTGTCCCGGAGGAGGAAGGTGTAGAAGAGGAGGAAGGAGGCGAAGTTGGAGAAGGGTCGGAGGGTGGAGGAGATGGCGACGGTCAAGGTGGTAGTGGTGTTGCTGCTCTAACCTCTGAACAAGACCTCGAACTGGATGAGGCTCTCCGTCGGGCCTTCGGGGAGTCGGAGGGAGAGTCGGAAACGGAGAAGGGAAAGGAGAAGGAAACGGAGAAGGCAAAGGAAACCGGCAAAGCTGTGGCTTCAGCTAGGGTGACTCCGGCGATGCAAGGTGAACTTTTGTCTTCTGCCGATTCCATTTTCGATAGGGACTTAGAAATTTTTTACGGTTCACTTCCGTCCTGGAATGAGATCCAGGACTTATTGCAGTATCCCACTCCTTCGCCGGGTTTGTATAATAGATGTGTTTCCTCACTTTTCTTTCTTTTTAACTTAGCACATTCTTTGAATTGCGGATTATTGTATGTTCGTAACACTTGCTCTTTATTCCAGGGGCAGGCCAGGCGGGTAAAACGTCGGATGTTCGACACCGCCTTGAACAATTTAAGTCGAGGAGAGCTTCCGTGAAACCTTCTACTGATCGCACTGGGGATGTAGTCAGTTACCGCCCTCTTCTTGGGGTCATCGAAGAGGGTATTCAGAAAAGGAAGCGGAGCCGTTCCTTATTTGAGTCTTCTTCTGCTTCGCAGCTTCCTACTCTGCCTCCCCCTACTCAGCCTCCTCGTGATACTACGGAGGAGAGCACGGAGCCCTGCCCCCCTCCTCCTCCTTCCAAGAGTTCTACTGTCATTCATATAAGGCGTCCCGATGTGCCTCGCCCCGTGCCTCGTGACCCTTTTGCCGGTCATCCTGATTTAGACCCAAGTTTTCGGGACATTTCATTCGATGAGACCACGGGCGAGCACCTCCTTCCCCGCAACCCCATGGTAAGAGTGCTGGACGAGGCCAAATCTTTAGATCTTGATTTACTTACTACACGGGTAGTCACCATGGGGGATGAGGCCAAGGCTAATATCGACCGGGTGGCCGCAGAGACCAAGAAGTTAATGGAGCATCATGCTAAGTTGGTCAAGGCCGGGGAAGAGATCGGGAGTGCTAACATTCGGTTGAGGTTAAAGGTTGCCGATCAGGCCAAGCAACTCGCCGACCAGGCCATCCAGATTTCTCAGCATGAGGAAGCCTCCAAGCGTCTGAAAGAGACCATGGAGAAGGCCAGTAGGGCGGAATTACGGAAGATGGAGGTCGCTTGCAGGGAACGGATTAACATAGCTATCGCAACGGAGGATGAGGTTCGAAATGCGGATCTCGAGCGGGTAGAGGAGTTGTCAGGGAGGCTCGAGGCTGCGGAGATGGCTCAGGCCGAGTTGAAGGAGGAGATGGAGGAGATGAGGAGGTCCCTCAAGTTGAAGGAAGAGGAAATGAGGAGGTCACTCCAGGCTGACTGCTTGAGATACCAATCAGAGAGGGACGTCGCCATCGCCAAGTTGCAAGCTTCCGAGGCCCGGGTGAGGGAGTTTGAGGAAAACGAGGGGATGATGGATGAGATGCTGCAGGATATGTACTTCCACACTTGGAAGGAGGGCGGCTTGTCTTGGATGGACGATTACCCTCGGGTCATGGCCAAGGTGTATCTCCAGGCTTTAGAGGAGGCCAGGGTGAATGCGGGTAAGGAAGGCAGAGAGGCTTTCAACTTGAGTGCGGTTACTGCTCAGTTTTCAAAGGAGGAGCAAGCGGCGGTGAAGGAGGGGATGCGGCTACTCGCTGCAGAGGAAGCGGGCGTGCAGTTGGATGATGAGGATCAAGCGGCGGATGCTGGTGAGTTATTCTTTTCCCTTTCTTTTCTTTCCGTGTTTTCATAACTTGATCGTTCGTTTAATGAATTCCTCCTCTGATCTGGACAGGTGGGACTTCAGATCCACATGCTGGGGGCTCTGATCCTGCGGCTAAGTAGGCTGGGGGAGTTGGTGATGGAGTGTGGATGCATCTGCCATCTTTTTGTTTCTTTTTTATCACTGTTTATGTTAGTCTTTGATATGCAACTGTAATAAAATTATTTGCAAAGAATAACTTCGTGTGATCTTATAATATAAGCTGATTTTGTCATGTTTAAATGTTGTTGCTATCTTTATGTGCCGTGTGAGAAGTATAATTATGTATATGCCTGTGATTCTAGTTGTGTTTGATGTTAAGTTTTTGCTTGAAATATAATTTCACGTTTTGCAATGTCAGTGTATGAATAAGCTATAGTTACGCATTTATGTACAAGAGAAGAGAGTACCGCCCTTTATGTTTTATTCGCAGGCGGTAGCTTTGAGTGTCTTGTGTAACTGTTCACGGGTATAGCCGAGCGCCCTGCCACCCAGTACGCAGGCTTAGAGCCTCATGAGTGAATGCTTCCTATTCGGTTTCCTGTACTTTAGAGTTTGTTATACAGGATAGGAGAAAAATATTTAAATGGAATGGAAATATAGTAAAAGTAAAACTTCCAGTCACGGAAGGCCGTCGATGTGCTTAAGTTCGTGGCAAACGGGTTTTGTAGTCACTTTCCCTAGCTGTGGGTCTTGGAGACATTTGTCACCCATCTTACGCCTCTGCGGGGAGTTTTCTTTTTTACCACAGCCGCACTTAAGACACATCGGAGCCGAGATCGCGCACGGTAACTACCCGAACCATTATGGTCCGTAATCGTGGGTATTATTCGATTTACCGTGGCCGGCTAGCGTGGGTGCCGTTGGCCGTGAACTACCCCTGGCTGGCCACACCTTATGTTGGGGCTTAAAGTAGGTTCACAGTTGCCGGCGAGCCGAACGCCGTAATGAGCTGCCATCGGCTATAGTCGGCCTTTATGATGACTTATAATCGGCTCATTACAGTTGGCTTTGAGGGCAGGCGCGCAATGAGTTAACCCGCAGCAGAGGGATGCTGGAGCAAAAGTGTCTCATTGGCGAGTGCATAGAATCGTAGCGTACCTGTTAGGCCTAGTCCAGATGAGGCCGTGGTGCGTCTTGAGTGGAGATGCCATAGGATTTTGTTCAACAGAAAGGGATAAAACTTAACGAGCAGCCAAGACATAAAGGAACAAGTTAAAAAGAGACAAGATTTTTTAAAGTGGTTCGGCACGGAAATGCCTACGTCCACTGATTCTCTCTGTTAATTCACTTTATATGGGCAGTACAGGTTAAGAAAAGTATCGACGGAGGTGTCGGATGTTCCATGCCCTCTGGAACACCTCTCCGTCCACTGTTGACAAAATGTAAGCTCCGTTGTGGAGATCTTTATGAATTACATATGGTCCGTCCCAGATGGGGTCCAGTGCCCCGGGGCGCGGAAAGATTCGCCTGAGGACAAGATCCCCTTCTTGTAAGCTGCGATGCTTGACTTTGGAATTGTATTGTGCTGCCACTTTTTGTTTGTGAGCTGCTGCTTTGAGTGCTGCATCGTTCCTCCTTTCCTCAATCAGATCCAAAGACATGAGGAGGAGTTCTTCGTTTTCTTCTGGGTTGTAGTGGATCCTACGGTGAGAAGGCACAACAGTCTCAACTGGGAGCATTGCCTCCGATCCATATGCCAAAGAGAAAGGAGTATGTCCCGTTGATGTTTTGAAAGATGTGCGGTATGCCCATAGTGCCGTAGGAAGTTCGTCCACCCAAGCGCCTTTTGACTTTTCAAGTTTCTTCTTGATTAGGGTTTTGAGAATTTTGTTGACAGCTTCAACTTGTCCGTTTGCCTGAGGGTAAGCTACTGATGAGAAGCTTTTATGAATTCCATGCTCTTGGCACCAGTCGGCAAATTCTTCGCTGTCAAATTGGAGCCCGTTGTCTGATACGATCTTGAGGGGGACTCCATACCTGCACAGAATGTTTTTGATCAAGAAGTTGATAACTTTTGCTGAAGATATTTTATTTAAAGGTTCCGCTTCCACCCATTTGGTGAAATAATCGACTGCCACTATAGCATATTTGGCTCCGCCTCGGCCTCGGCCCGTTGGCAGTTCGCCAATTAAGTCAACTCCCCATACAGCAAAGGGCCAAGGGCTGGTCATTTGAGTAATTTCGTTTGTGGGTAGTCGAGGGATCTTGGCGAACTTCTGACATCTGTCGCATTTCTTAACGAAGTCTAGGGCATCTTTGTTTAGTGTGGGCCAGTAATATCCATATCGGAGTATCTTTCTTGCCAAAGTCCGTCCTCCAGTGTGATCTCCGCATCCTCCCTGATGGATGTTTGTTAATATCTCCTTGGCTTCCCTTCCGACGACGCATCTTAATAGGGGGCTAGAGAAGCCACGCCGGTAGAGGATGCCTTCTTGTATTGTGTAGTGGGGAACTTTCCTCAAGATCTTCTTGGCTTCGTCACGCCTGTCGGGTAGTATGCCATCTTGCAAATATTTCCGGATAGGAGTCATCCAGGTTCCTTCTTCGATTGCAGTTATCAGATTCGCTTGTTCGAAACTCGGGGCTAGCTGCCTTGAGATTGCTAGTGCTCCGGAAATGGTGCTGTCCTTCATACTAGCTTGCTTTGCAAGTTCATCTGCCTCTTGGTTTTCTTCTCGAGGAATGTGTTTGATTAGATAATAGTCCAATCGATCGAGCAGCAGTCTGGTTTTCTTTAGGTATGCCGTGAGTCGTTCTCCTCGAGTCTGGAATTCTCCTAGTACCTGGTTTACGATAAGCTGAGAATCACTATGAATACATAAGGAATTGATTCCAATTTCTAGGGCCAGTTCCAATCCCGCTATTACTGCTTCATATTCAGCATCGTTGTTAGTGGCCGTGAACTCCAATCTTAATGCATAGTACAACTTTCTTCCCCTGGGGGTGATGATCACAATACCTGCCCCCGAGCCTTGTTCGTTTGATGCTCCGTCTACAAAGAGGTTCCATTTGATGTTTTTTGCTACTTCGGATTGTTCCTTGCCTTCGTTGGTAGTGAATTCGGCAATGAAATCAGCCATGGCTTGTCCTTTGATAGCGGTGCGGGGATGGTAGGTGATATCATACTGACTTAGTTCGATGCACCATTTGAGGAGTCGCCCAGAAGTGTCAGGACGATGGAGCACTTGTCTTAGTGGTTGATCGGTTAGAACCCTGATGGAGTGAGACTGGAAGTAGTGTCGCAGTTTTCGTGACGCGATCAATAAACAATATGCTAACTTCTCAAGTTTAGGATATCTAGCTTCTGCCCCTGTAAATCTCTTGCTTACAAAGTAAACCGGGCGTTGTGTGCGGTCTTCTTCTCTTACCAAGGCGGCGCTTAGAGCATGAGATGATACAGCGAGGTATAGGTATAACACTTCACCTTCATTTGGAGTTGAGAGTACTGGTGGTCTCTGAAGGTGTTCGATTAGGTTGAGGAAGGCTTTTAAGCATTCGTCGGTCCACTCGAACCTCCCTTTGTCTTTCTTGAGTGCTTCGAAGAAAGGGACACACTTGTCAGTTGCCTTGGAAATGAATCTGCTTAGGGCGGCCACCTTTCCGTTTAGGCTCTGCATTTCTTTTCGAGTGGAAGGTATCCTTATTTCTTTTAAAGCCCGGATTTGTTCAGGGTTTGCTTCGATTCCTCTGGCGTGGACGATGAATCCTAAGAATTTTCCCGATGATACTCCGAAGGAGCACTTTAGAGGATTCAGCTTCATTCCATATCGGCGAAGTACCTGAAATGTACCGTCCAGATGGCTTACATGGTCATTGGCTTTCTTGGACTTTACCAACATGTCATACACATATACCTCCATAGTTTGTCCTATCAACTCTGCGAACATTTTGTTGACGAGGCGTTGATAGGTAGCTCCAGCATTTTTGAGTCCAAAAGGCATTACTTTGTAACAATACAATCCGCGGTCGGTGATGAAGCTAGTGTGGTCCTGATCGGGGGCGTGCATGGGGATCTGGTTATATCCGGAGTATGCATCCATAAAAGATAGGAGTTCGTGCCCAGCTGTGCTGTCTACGAGTTGGTCAATTCGGGGAAGTGGGAAGCAGTCTTTCGGGCAAGCATCATTCAGATTGGAGAAGTCAATACATGTTCGCCACTTTCCATTGGCCTTTTTTACTAGCACTGGGTTAGCGATCCATTCTGGGTAGATGGCTTCCCGTATGAAGCCATTAGCAAGTAGATTCTTTACTTCCTCATCAAGGGCTGCCGATCGCTCTGCCCCCATGCTTCTCTTTTTCTGCTTTACTGGTACCTTGGTGGGATCGATGTTCAACATGTGGCATGCTATGTCTGGGGAGATTCCTGTCATATCGGCATGAGTCCACGCAAATACATCTAAGTTGTGGCGGAGAAAGTCAATGAGTTGATCCTTCAATTCCGTTTCCAGCTGAGATCCGATTTTTAATAGTCTACTTGAATCATGCTTATCTACCGATACGAATTCCATAGCCTCTGCAGGCTCGGCGGTAGCCTCCTCCTCTTTATCCCTGGGGTCTAGTTCATTGAAGGGATCGCTTGTGTATCGAAGAGGAGGGGCTTTCTTTAGTTGCTATGCCTCCAAGCTTTTCATGCAGAGAGTAGTCTCTGCATCTTTTCCTTTATTCTTTCTGCGGTTATTGCGAAGTTCAGTTACGTAGCAGTCTCGGGCAGCATCTTGATCTCCTTCTACTTCTCCTACTCCGTTGTCTGTTGGAAATTTCATTTTCAGGCACCAGGGGGCTAATACAATCTGAAAGTCAGACAAGGCTGGTCTTCCCAAGAAAGCGTTGTAAGCCGAGTGGTTTTCTATTAGTACGAACGTTTGTTTTCGCACAACGGAGCGGGGATGACTTCCTATTTCGACGAAGAGGTCAAGCTGCCCGAGGGGCATTTTTGCATCTCCAGTGAAACCGTGCAGTGGTTTGTCACAGGGGGATACATCCTTCATTGATAACTTCATTTTGTCGAAAGCATGTTTGAACAGGATATTTACGGAGCTTCCCGTGTCTATTAGAATTCGAAAAACTTTAGCTGGACCAAACCAGGCAGAGATGACCATGGGATCCATATGTGGGTACTGTCTTCCTTCCAAATCATGCCTACTGAATACAATGTCATTGTTTTCTTTTCGTTTCGGGTGGCGTTCCTCCGTAATGGAGTTAACATATCCTTCGGCATTTCTAAGCGACTTGCCGTACCTTTCCATCTCTGCCCAACTTCTGTCGGCGATGTGTGGTCCTCCTGAGATGGTAAGGACCACTATCTTCTCTTGACTAGAGCCACTGGTGTTGTGATTGTTGCGATTCCCTCCGCCTACTTCTGGGAGGGGTTGCTTTGAGTTCTCATTGGCAGGAGTTGGAGTCCTGTTCTGACCTTTCACATAACGTTCCAGTCTTCTTCTTCTAATTTGTTCTTCGATCAAGTCCCGAAGATGGTGGCATTCATTGGTGTCATGTCCGTGGGATTCGTGGAAGCGACAGAACTTTCCGGACTTGAGTGCGTTATCTGATTCTTTCTTGTGCGGGGGGCGCTTGTATCCGAGTTCGCCCTGAGTGGCTAGGTAGATGTTTTCGATTGTTTCATTCAAAGGGGTGTAGGAGTCAAATCTTGGCCCTGGTCGATATTGGCGCTTCTCAACCTTTTTGCCCCCAGCATTGTCTCTAGATTCATTTCTTCGAGCGTCCTTAGCTACAGTGGGAACCTTGTCCTGAACTATCTTGCCTTGTTGTCCTGATTGCCTTTCTGTAGCAGCGTCTTCAAGTCTCATATACTTTCCAGCTTCATGAAAGAAATTAGGCAAGGTAGTTGGTTTTTCCTTAGTTAACCTTCTGGCAAACTTGGTGTCTGGATGTACACCACTACAGAGGGCCATTAGAGTGAGTTTTTCATCGGCATCTTGAACTGCTGCCGCTGCGGCGTTGAACTGTGTTAGATATTGTTGCAGCGTCTCTCCGGATTTCTGTTTGACATTGGATAGAGAATAAGCATCCTTGGGTTGTTCCACATGGATGCGGAACTGGCTAATAAACCTTTCTTTTAACATCTCCCATGAGCTGATGGATCCTTGGGGTAGATGGCAGAACCAGGAGGTAGCTAGATCTGATAGGAATAGCGGAAAGCATTTACATAATACTCCTTCTGTTGCTCCACTCATGAGCATATGCTGGGTGTATCTCTGCAGGTGTACGATGGGGTCGGAAGTTCCTTTGTAAGGTTCCATGGTTGGCATTTTCCATTCCCGGGGAGTGATGGCAGTTTCGATATTTCGGGTAAAGGGACTGGTGACCCTAGCGCCTATTCCCCGGTCCTTTTGCTCCCGTTGGACACATTCTCTGAATAATCGTGCCATTCGTTCGTCAGAACTTGGAGCGGACAAAAATGAGCTCGGTTCTTCCCTGCGGGATCTATCTCGTCCAGATGACCTGTAGGGATGGTACAGTCTATCACCTCTAGCATTATCCAGTGGTTGTCTTTGGCTGCTTGGATGCACGCTAGGACCAGCTACAGTTGCCCCCTGCCTTGATCTTCCCCTGTGGGGTTCTGTTTCGAGCACATTCATGGGGTCAACTTCGGGCTGGGTTCTAGCTCGGCTCCGTTCAGCGGGGTTTCTATGATTAGGTGGCATGACTGGCTCAGCTACATCCGACCCTCGCCTGGTGCCTCCCCCGCTAGGTTCGGTTCCAAGGGCTTCCTCGAGTCGGAATTCGGGCTGAGTCCGGGCGCGGCCCCTATCATCGTTTTTCCTGTTGATAGCTTGTTCGAAGAGTGAAGACCTTTGTTGCCTCCGGGATCCTCCGGATTGGGATTCACCCCATGATTCAGTGTTGCGGTTGGACTCTTCAGCATACCTTAAGCGTGTCATGAGTTGGTCCACCAAAGTTTCTTGTTGGGATGTGAAGCGGTTAGTTACTTCAGCCACAACCCTGTCCAGATCTGCCCTAGTGATTGGTTGTTCCGTTGCGGGACCAGTTGGATTTTCCTGATTTTCATCTGGTACTGCTGTTGAAGTGGGCTGATCTGTGATTGCTGGATCTGGAAGGCTGCTAGTTGCGATGTTCTTTCCTTTGTTAACATCCCTTCTCTGTTTGGAAGGCATGATTTCTAAGCAACGAGTGATGTTGTTAGGAAGAAGGTTGAGTGGGAGAAGATGAAGCTTGAGTTCTGAAGATGAAGTCTGAGTTCAATTCTCAGTGAAAGCACCAAAAATGTTTGCACAAAAAATGGACAAACACCTCCAAGTCGTATTATTTAGTTGATTATATGTGATTTTCAATGATTTTAGATAAGTATATAACATATAAAGTGGACGTAGGCACATTCTGGCCGAACCACTATAAATCCGCGTGTCTTTTACATTTCAGCCCCTACTTCCTTTATATTTATATACTCATCTAAAATCATTGAAAACCACATATAATCAACTAAATAATACGACTTGGAGGTGTTTGTCCATTTTTTGTGCAAACACGGGTGAAAGGGCTGGTTACCCTAGCACCTATCCCACGATCTCTTTGGTCCCGTTGGACGCATTCTCTGAACAATCGTGCCATCCTCTCATCAGAATATGGGATAGATAAGAAAGAGCTTGGTTCTTCCCTGCGGGATCGATTCTGCCTAGATTGCCTGTAGGGGTGGTATAGTCTATTACTCCTAACGTTTCCCAACGGCTGTCTTTGGCTGTCCGGATGCATGCTAGGTTCAGCTATAGTTGGCCCTTGCCTTGATCTTCCCCTGTGGGGTTCTGTTTCAAGCATTTCCTCGGGGTCAACTTCGGGCTGGATTCTAGCTCGGCTCCGTTCATTGGTGTTTCTCTGGCTAGGCAGCATGACCGGCTCAGCTACATCCGATCCTTGCCTGGTACCTCCCTTGCGGGGTTCGGTTCCAAGCGTTTCCTCGGGTCGGAGTTCGGGCTGAGTTCGGGCTCGGCTCCTACCATTGTTGTTTCTATTGATAGTATCTTCGAAGAAGGAAGACCTTTGTCGCTCCCCAGATCCTCCAGATCGGGATTCACCCCATGATTCGGTGTCGCGGTTGGATTCTTCAGCATCCCTTAAGCGTGACATGAGTTGGTCCACCAAAGCTTCTTGTTGGGATGTGAAGCGGTTAGTTACTTCAGCCACAACTCTGTCTAGATCTGCCTTAGTAATTGCTGCCGGTTGTTCCGTGGCAGGGGCTGTCGGGTTTGTCTGATCCTCGTTCGGTACTGCTGTTGGAATGGGATGATTCTCTTGATCTGTGATTATTGGATTCGGAATGCTGCTAGTTGCGATGTTCTTTCCCTTTCTCTGCCTGGAAGTCATGTTTTCCAGGCACCAAGCGATGCTGTTAGGAAGAAGGCTGAGTGGGGGAAGCTTGAAGCTTCGGGTTCGTAGTTCTCAGTGAAAGCACCAAAAATGTTTGCACAAAAAATGGACAAACACCTCAAAGTCGTATGATTTAGTTGATTTTATGTTGTTCTTAGTAATTTGGGTGAGTTATGCAAATAAGTAAAAAACAGGGGCTAAATTGTAAAAGGACACGCAGATTTATAGTGGTTCGGCCAGAACGTGCCTACGTCCACTTTATATGTCATTCTCCCTTTTCTTTCAGATTACAAGTACAAAGCTTTATATACAAGTATGTGAAAGTTGTTTGAAAGTTCCTTCCGTGCTTGAGCTCTAAAACTTGTCTGCCATTGTTGTACCCCTGCCCTTCTATTTATAGAGTGAGGCTGGGGGCAGAGGTCCCGAAAGTATATAGTTGCTGGTGGGCCTGGGCTGGAGCGATCTGGCCTGGCAATTTGGTTCGGTCGTGTCTTCTTGGCCTTGATTCGGCAGTGGTTAAGATGGTTCGATTGGTGGTAGGAGATGCTTGGACCGGTGGTTCATTTGGTAGTGTATGGAATGAAGGTTGAATCGGTGGACAGGAGGTTTATTCGGCAGGCGTGGTTCGGTGGTAGGTGGACAGGAGGTTTATTCGGCAGGCATGGTCCGGTAGTAGCTCGGTGGAGTTTGGTTTGGCACGAAGGTGGTCCGGTAGGTGTGGGGAAGTGTGTTGGTTCGGCAGGGATTGGATTCGACAGGTAGATGGTGAGTGAGCTTGGACCGGTAGTTGATGGAGAGGGAGTTTGGACCGGTAGTTGATGGAGTGGTGAGAGTTGGTTCGGTCAATGGTAGTTGGAGAAGCCTTAGACCGGTAGTGAGAATTCGCCCAACACCATTGACGGCTGAAAGCTGTCATAGCCGTAGAAGTCACTGAGGCCTTCGTTTTGACTGGTTATGGCTCCCGTAACTCTAAACGAGCCAGAAGTTATGGCCGTCCGAATAATCGATATCTACAGGGTGCAACATCCACGGTACAAGGTGCAACATCCGTCCGAAATGGCGAAACAGCGTCGTACGACTTTTTGAAATGCGTGCATGGATTTGAAACGGAACGGTACCATGGTCCAACACTCTCCAGCGATGCTAAATCGAAGACCAGCCACGGTAATCTCGTTTTGCTGTAAAAATCCACGTGTCGAAAAAACGAAGGGTAAAAAACTTCCTAGACCCGATTGAGACTCGGATAGTCTTTTTTGGGCATTAAACAATCCATTGACGGCTGAAAGCTGTCACAGCCGTAGAACTCACTGAGGCCTTCGTTTTGACTGGTTATGGCTACCGCAACTCTAAACGAGCCAGAAGTTATGGCCGTCCGAATAATCGATATCTACAAGGTGCAACATCCACAGTGCAAGGTGCAACATCCTTCCGAAATGGCGAACAGTGTCGTATGACTTTTTGAAATGCGTGCGTGAATTTGAAACGGAACGGTACCATGGTGCCCCACTCTCCAGCGATGGTAAATCGAAGACCATCCACGGTAATCCCGTTTTACCGTAAAAATCCACGTGTCGAAAAAAAGAAGGGTAAAAAACATCCTAGACCCGAATGAGACTCGGATCGTCTTTTTTGGGAATTAAACAATCCATTGGCGGCTGAAAGCTGTCATAGCCGTAGAACTCCCTGAGGCCTTCGTTTTGACTGGTTAAGGCTCCCGTAACTCTAAACGAGTCAAAAGTTACGGCCGTCCGAATAATCGATATCTACTGGGTGCAACATCCGCGGTGCAAGGTGCAACATCCGCGGTGCAAGGTGCAACATCCGTCCGAAATGGCGAAACAGTGTCGTACGACTTTTTGAAATGCGTGCATGGATTTGAAATGGAACGGTACCATGGTGCACCACTATCCAGCGATGGTAAATCGAAGACCAGCCACGGTAATCCCGTTTTACATTAAAAATCCACGTGTCGAAAAAACGAAGGGTAAAAAACTTCCTAGACCCGATTGGGACTCGGATCGTCTTTTTTGGGCATTAAACAATCCATTGACGGCTGAAAGCGGTCATAACCGTAGAACTCACCGAGGCCTTCGTTTTGACTGGTTATGGCTCCCGTAACTCTAAACGAGCCAGAAGCTATGGCCCTCCGAATAATCGATATCTACAGGGTGCAACATCTGTCCGAAATGGTGAAACAGTGTCGTATGAATTTATGAAATGCGTGCATGGATTTGAAACGGAACGGTACCATGGTGCACCACTCTCCAGCGATGGTAAATCGAAGACCAGCCGCAGTAATCACGTTTTACCGTAAAAATCCACGTGTCGAAAAAACTAAGGGTAATAAACTTCCTAGACCCGATTGAGACTCGGATCGTCTTTTTTGGGCATTAAACAATCCACTGACGGCTGAAAGCTGACATAGCCGTAGAACTAACTGAGGCCTTCGTTTTGACTGGTTATGGCTCCTGTAACTCTAAACGAGCCAGAAGTTATGGCTGTCCGAATAATCGATATCTACAGGGTGCAACATCCGCGGTGCAAGGTGCAACATCCGTCCGAAATGGCGGAACAGTGTCGTACGACTTTTTGAAATGCGTGCATGGATTTGAAATGGAACGGTACCATGGTCCACCACTCTCCAGCGATGGTAAATCGAAGACCAGCCACGGTAATCCTATTTTACCGTAAAAATCCACGTGTCAAAAAACGGAGGGTAAAAAACTTCCTAGACCCGATTGAGACTCGGATCGTCTTTTTTGGGCATTAAACAATCCATTGACGGCTGAAAGCGGTCATAACCGTAGAACTCACCGAGACCTTCGTTTTGACTGGTTATGGCTCCCGTAACTCTAAACGAGCCAGAAGTTATGGCCGTCCGAATAATCGATATCTACAGGGTGCAACATCCACGGTGCAAGGTGCAACATCCGTCCGAAATGGCGGAACAGTATCGTACAACTTTTTGAAATGCGTGCATGGATTTGAAACGGAACGGTACCATGGTCCACCACTCTCCAGCGATGGTAAATCGAAGACCAGCCACGGTAATCCTGTTTTACCGTAAAAATCCACGTGTCAAAAAACGGAGGGTAAAAAACTTCCTAGACCCGATTGAGACTCGGATCGTCTTTTTTGGGCATTAAACAATCCATTGACGGCTGAAAGCGGTCATAACCGTAGAACTCACCGAGACCTTCGTTTTGACTGGTTATGGCTCCCGTAACTCTAAACGAGCCAGAAGTTATGGCCGTCCGAACAATCGATATCTACAGGGTGCAACATCCGTCCGAAATGGCGAAACAGTGTCGTATGACTTTTTGAAATGCGTGCATGGATTTAAAATGTAACGGTACCATGGTCCACCACTCTTCAGCGATGGTACATCGAAGACCAACCACGGTAATCCCGTTTTACCGTAAAAATCCACGTGTCGAAAAAACGAAGGGTAAAAAACTTCGTAGACCCGAATGAGACTCGGATCGTCTTTTTTGGGCATTAAACAATTCATTGACGGCTGAAAGCTGTCATAGCCGTAGAACTCACCGAGGCCTTCATTTTGACTGGTTATGGGTCCCGTAACTCTAAATGAGCCAGAAGTTATGGCCGTCCGAATAATCGATATCTACAGGGTGAAATATCCACGGTGCAAGGTGCAACATCCGTACGAAATGGCGAAACAGTGTCGTAAGACTTTTTGAAATGTGCGCATGGATTTGAAACTGAACGGTACCATGGTCCACCTCCCTCCAGCGATGGTAAATCGTAGACCAGCCACGGTAATCCCGTTTTACCGTAAAAATCCACGTGTCGAAAAAACGAAGGGTAAAAAACTTCATAGACCCGATTGAGACTCGGATAGCCTTTTTTGGGCATTGAACAATCCATTAAAAGCTGAAAGCTGTCATAGCTGTAGAACTCACTGAGGCCTTCGTTTTGACTGGTTACGGCTCCCGTAACTCTAAACGAGCCAGAAGTTACGGCCGTCCGAATAATCGATATCTATAGGGTGCAACATCCATGGTGCAAGGTGCAACACCCTTCCGAAATGGCGAAACAGTGTCGTACGACTTTTTGAAATGCATGCATGGATTTGAAATGGAACGGTACCCTGGTGCACCACTCTCCAGCGATGGTAAATCGAAGACCAGCCACGGTAATCCCGTTTTACCGTAAAAATCCACGTGTCGAAAAAACGAATGGTAAAAAACTTCCTAGACCCGATTAAGACTCGGATCGTCTTTTTTGGGCATTAAATAATCCATTGACGGCTGAAAGCGGTGATAGCCGTAGAACTCACTGAGGCCTTCGTTTTGACTGGTTATGGCTCCCGTAACTCTAAACGAGCCAGAAGTTATGGCCGTCCGAATAATCGATATCTACAGGGTGCAACATCCACGGTGCATGGTGCAACATCCGTCCGAAATGGCGAAACAGTGTCGTACGACTTTTTGAAATGCGTGCATGGATATGAAACGGAACGGTACCATGGTCCACCACTCTTCAGCGATGGTACATCGAAGACCAGCCACGGTAATCCCGTTTTACCGTAAAAATCCACGTGTCGAAAAAACGAAGGGTAAAAAAATTCCTAGACCCGAATGAGACTCGGATCGTCTTTTTTGGGCATTAAACAATCCATTGACGGTTGAAAGCTGTCATAGCCGTAGAACTCACTGATGCCTTCGTTTTGACTGCTTATGGATCCCGTAACTCTAAATGAGCCAGAAGTTATGGCCGTCCGAATAATCGATATCTACAGGGTGAAATATCCACGGTGCAAGGTGCAACATCCGTCCGAAATGGCGAAACAGTGTCGTACGACTTTTTGAAATGCGCGCATGGATTTGAAACGGAACGGTACCATGGTCCACCACCCTTCAGCGATGGTAAATCGAAGACCAGCCACGGTAATCCCGTTTTACCGTAAAAATCCACGTGTCAAAAAAACGAAGGGTAAAAAACTTCCTAGACCCGATTGAGACTCGGATAGCCTTTTTTGGGCATTGAACAATCCATTGATGGCTGAAAGCTGTCACAGCCGTAGAACTCACTGAGGCCTTTTTTTTGACTAGTTATGGCTCCCGTAACTCTAAACGAGCCAGAAGTTACGGCCGTCCGAATAATCGATATCTATAGGGTGCAACATCCACGGTGCAAGGTGCAACATCCGTCTGAAATGGCAAAACAGTGTCGTACGACTTTTTGAAATGCGTGCATGGATTTGAAATGGAACGGTACCATGGTGCACCACTCTCCAGCGATGGTAAATCGAAGACCAGCCACGGTAATCCCGTTTTACCGTAAAAATCCTTGTGTCGAAAAAACGAAGGGTAAAAAACTTCCTAGACCCGATTGAGACTCGGATCGTCTTTTTTGGGTATTAAACAATCCATTGATGGCTGAAAGCAGTCGTAGCCGTAGAACTCACTGAGGCCTTCGTTTTGACTGGTTATGGCTCCCGTAAATCTAAACGAGCCAGAAGTTATGGCCGTCCGAATAATCGATATCTACAGGGTGCAAAATCCGCGGTTCAAGGTGCAACATCCGTCCGAAATGGCGAAACAGTGTCGTACGACTTTTTGAAATGCGTGCATGGATTTGAAACGGAACGGTACCATGGTCCACCACTCTCCAGCGATGGTAAAACGAAGACCAGCCACGGTAATCCTGTTTTACCGTAAAAATTCACGTGTCGAAAAACGAAGGGTAAAAACTTGCTAGACCCGATTGAGACTCGGATAGTCTTTTTTGGGCATTAAACAATCCATTGACGACTGAAAGCTGTCAAAGCCGTAGAACTCACTGAGGCCTTCGTTTTGACTATTTATGGCTCCCGTAAATCTAAACGAGCCAAAAGTTATGGCCGTCCGAATAATCGATATCTACAAGGTGCAACATCCACGGTGCAAGGTGCAACATCCGTCCGAAATGGCGAACAGTGTCGTATGACTTTTTGAAATGCATGCATGGATTTGAAACGGAACGGTACCATGGTGCCCCACTCTCCAGCGATGGTAAATCGAAGACCATCCACGGCAATCCCGTTTTACCGTAAAAATCCTCGTGTCGAAAAAACGAAGGGTAAAAAACTTCCTAGACCCGAATGAGACTCGGATCATCTTTTTTGGGAATTAAAAAATCCATTGACGGCTGAAAGCTGTCATAGCCGTAGAACTCCCTGAGGCCTTCGTTTTGACTGGTTATGACTCCCATAACTCTTAACGAGCCAGAAGTTATGGCCGTCGGAATGATCGATATCTACAGGGTGCAACATCCGCGGTGCAAGGTGCAACATCCGTCCGAAATAGCGAAACAGTGTCGTACGACTTTTTGAAATACGTGCATGGATTTTAAATGGAACGGTACCATGATGCACCACTCTCCAGTGATGGCAAATCGAAGACAAGCCACAGTAATCCCATTTTGCCGTAAAAATCCACGTGTCGAAAAAACGAAGGGTAAAAACTTCCTAGACCCGATTGAGTCTCGGATCGTCTTTTTTGGGCATTAAACAATCCATTGATGGCTGAAAGCGGTCATAGCCATAGAACTCACTGAGGCCTTCGTTTTGACTAGTTATGGCTCCCGTAACTCTAAACGAGCCAGAAGTTATGGTCGTCCGAATAATCGATATCTACAGGGTGCAACATCCGCGGTGCAAGGTGCAACATCCGTCCGAAATGGCGAAACAGTGTCGTACGAATTTATGAAATGCGTGCATGGATTTGAAACAGAATGGTACCATGGTGTACCACTCTCCAACATGGTAAATCGAAAACCAGCCGCAGTAATCCCGTTTTACCGTAAAAATCCACGTGTCGAAAAAACAAAGGGTAATAAACTTCCTAGACCAGATTGAGACTCGGATCGTCTTTTTTGGGCATTAAACAATCCATTGACGACTGAAAGCAGTCATTGCCGTAGAACTCACTGAGGCCTTCGTTTTGACTGATTATGGCTCCCGTAACTCTAAACGAGCCAGAAGTTATGGCCGACCGAATAATCGATATCTACAGGGTGCAACATCCACGGTGCAAGGTGCAACATCCGTCCGAAATGGAGAAACTGTGTCGTACGACTTTTTGAAATGCGTGCATGGATTTGAAACGGAACGGTACCATGGTCCTCCACTCTTCAGCGATGGTAAAACGAAGACCAGCCACGGCAATCCAGTTTTACCGTAAAAATCCACGTGTCGAAAAAACGAAGGGTAAAAAACTTCCTAGACCCGTATGAGACTCGGATCGTCTTTTTTGGGCATTAAACAATCCATTGACGGCTGAAAGCTGTCATAGCTGTAGAACTCACTGAGGCCTTCGTTTTGACTGGTTATGGATCCCGTAACTCTAAATGAGCCAGAAGTTATGGCCGTCCGAATAATTGATATCTACAGGGTGCAATATCCACGGTGCAAGGTGCAACATCCGTCCGAAATGGCGAAACATTGTCGTACGACTTTTTGAAATGCGCGCATGGATTTGAAACGGAACGGTACCATGGTCCACCACCCTCCAGCGATGGTAAATTGAAGACCAGCCACGGTAATCCCGTTTTACCGTAAAAATCCACGTGTCGAAAAAACGAAGGGTAAAAAACTTCCTAGACCCGATTGAGACTCGGATAATCTTTTTTGGGCATTGAACAATCCATTAATGGCTGAAAGCTGTCATAGCCGTAGAACTCACTGAGGCCTTCGTTTTGACTGGTTATGGCTCCCGTAACTCTAAACGAGCCAGAAGTTACGGCCGTCCGAATAATCGATATCTATAGGGTGCAACATCCACGGTGCAAGGTGCAACATCCGTCTGAAATGGCGAAACAGTGTCGTACGACTTTTTGAAATGCGTGCATGGATTTGAAATGGAACCGTACCATGGTGCACCACTATCCAGCAATGGTAAATCGAAGACCAGCGACGGTAATCCCGTTTTACCGTAAAAATCCACGTGTCGAAAAAACGAAGGGTAAAAAACTTCCTAGACCCATTGAGACTCGGATCTTCTTTTTTGGGCGTTAAACAATCCATTGACGGCTGAAAGCGGTCATAGCCGTAGAACTCACTGAGGCCTTCGTTTTGACTGGTTATGGCTCCCGTAACTCTAAACGAGCAAGAAGTTATGGCCGTCCGAATAATCGATATCTACAGGGTGCAACATCCGCGGTGCAAGGTACAACATCCGTCCGAAATGGCGAAATAGTGTCGTACGACTTTATGAAATGCATGCATGGATTTGAAACGGAACGGTACCATGGTGAACCACTCTCCAATGATGGTAAATCGAAGACCAGCCGCAGTAATCCCTTTTTACCGTAAAAATCCACGTGTCGATAAAACGAAGGGTAAAAAACTTCCTAGACCCGATTGAGACTCGGATAGTCTGTTTTGGGCATTCAACATTACAATGACGGCTGAAAGTAGTCATAGCCGTAGAACTCACTGAGGCCTTCGTTTTGACTGCTTATGGCTATCGTAACTCTAAAAGAGCCAGAAGTTACGGCCGTCCGAATAATCGATATCTACAAGGTGCACCATCCACGGTGCAAGGTGCAACATCCGTTCGAAATGGCAAACAGTGTCGTACGACTTTTTGAAATGCGTGCATGGATTTGAAATTGGAACGGTACCATGGTGCACCACTCTCTAGCGATGGTAAATTGAAGACCAGCCACGGTAATCCCGTTTTAACGTAAAAATCCACGTGTCGAAAAAACTAAGGGTAATAAACTTTCTAGACCCGATAGACCCGATTGAGACTCGGATCGTCTTTTTTGGGCATTAAACAATCCTTTCACGGCTGAAAGCTATCATAGCCGTAGAACTCACTGAGGCCTTCGTTTTGACAGGTTATGGCTCTCGTAACTCTAAACGAGCCAGAAGTTATGGCAGTTCGAATAATCGATATCTACAGGGTGCAACATCCACGGTGCAAGATTGAAATGCGTGCATGGATTTGAAACGGAACGGTACCATGGTCCACCACTCTCCAGCGATGGTAAATCGAAGACCAGCCATGGTAATCTCGTTTTACCGTAAAAATCCACATGTCGAAAAAACGAAGGGTAAAAAATTTCCTAGGGAAGATTGAGACTCGGATTGTCTTTTTTGGGCATTACACAATCCATTGACGGCTGAAAGCCGTCATAGCCGTAGAACTCACCGAGGCCTTCGTTTTGACTGGTTATGGCTCCCGTAACTCTAAACGAGCCAGAAGTTATGGCCGTCCGAATAATCGATATCTACAAGGTGCAACATCCACGGTGCAAGGTGCAACATCCGTCCAAAATGGCGAACAGTGTCAGACGACCTTTTGAAATGCGTGCATGGATTTGAAACGGAACGGTACCATGGTGCACCACTCTCCAGCGATGGTAAATCGAAGACCATCCACGGTACTCCCGTTTTACCGTAAAAATCCACGTGTCGAAAAAACGAAGGGTAAAAAACTTCCTAGACCCGAATGAGACTCGGATCGTCTTTTTTGGGCATTAAACAATCCATTGACAGTTGAAAGCTGTCATAGCCGTAGAACTCCCTGAGGCCTTCGTTTTGACTGGTTATGGCTCCCGTAACTCTAAACGAGGCAGAAGTTATGGCCGTCTGAATAATCGATATCTACAGGGTGCAACATCCGTCCGAAATGGCGAAACGGTGTCGTACAACTTATCGAAATGCGTGCATGGATTTGAAATGGAACGGTACCATGATGCACCACTCTCCAGCGATGGTGAATCGAAGACCAGCCATGGTAATCCCGTTTTACCGTAAAAATCCACTTGTCGAAAAAACGAAGGGTAAAAAACTTTCTAGACCCGGTTGAGACTCGGATCGTCTTTTTTGGGCAATAAACAATCCATTGACGGCTGAAAGCGGTCATAGCCGTAGAACTCACTGAGGCCTTCGTTTTGACTGGTTATGGTTCCCGTAACTCTAAACGAGCCAGAAGTTATGGCCGTCCGAATAATCGATATCTACAGGGTGCAACATCCGCGGTGCAAGGTGCAACATCCGTCCGAAATGGCGAAACAGTGTCGTACGACTTTATGAAATGCGTGCATGGATTTGAAACGGAACGGTACCATGGTGCACCACTCTCTAGCGATGGTAAATCGAAGACCAGCCGCAGTAATCCCGTGTTACCGTAAAAATCCACGTGTCGAAAAAACGAAGGGTAAAAAACTTCCTAGACCCGATTGAGACTCGGATAGTCTTTTTTGGGTATTCAACAATCCATTGACGGCTGAAAGCTGTCATAGCCGTAGAACTCACTGAGGCCTTCGTTTTGACTGGTTATGGCTCCCGTAACTTTAAACGAGCCAGAAGTTACGGCCGTCCGAATAATCGATATCTACAGGGTGCAACATCCGCGGTGCAAGGTACAACATTCGTCTGAAATGGCGAAACAGTGTCGTACGACTTTTTGAAATGCGTGCATGGATTTGAAATGGAACGGTACCATGGTGCACCACTCTCCAGCGATGGAAAATCGAAGTCCATCCACGGTAATCCCGTTTTACCGTAAAAATCCACGTGTCGAAAAAAGAAGGGTAAAAAACTTCCTAGACCAGATTGAGACTCGGATAGTCTTTTTTGGGCATTCAACAATACAATGACGGCTGAAAGCGGTCATAGCCGTAGAACTCACTGAGGCCTTCATTTTGACTGCTTATGGCTCCCGTAACTCTAAACGAGCCAGAAGTTACGGCCGTCCGAATAATCGATATCTACAGGGTGCAACATCCACGGTGCAAGGTGCAACATCCGTCCGAAATGGCGAACAGTGTCGTACGTCCTTTTAAAATGCGTGCATGGATTTGTAAAGGAACGGTACCATGTGCACCACTCTCCAACGATGGTAAATCGAAGACCAGCCACGGTAATCCCGTTTTACCGTAAATATCCACGTGTCGAAAAAACTAAGGATAATAAACCTCCTAGACCCGATTGAGGCTCGGATCGTCTTTTTTGGGCATTGAACAATCCATTGACGTCTGAAAGCTGTCATAGCCGTAGAACTCACTGAGGACTTCGTTTTGACTGGTTATGGCTCCCGTAACTCTAAACGAGCCAGAAGTTATGGCCGTCCGAATAATCGATATCTACAGGGTGCATCATCCACGGTGCAAGGTGCAACATCCGTCCGAAATGGCGAAACAGTGTCGTACGACTTTTTGAAATGCGTGCATGGATTTGAAACGGAACGGTACCATGGTTCACCACTCTCCAGCGATGGAAAATCGAAGTCCATCCACGGTAATCCCGTTTTACCGTAAAAATCCACATGTCGAAAAAACGAAGGGTAAAAAACTTCCTAGACCCGATTGAGACTCGGATAGTCTTTTTTGGGCATTAAACAATCCATTGACGGCTGAAAGTGGTCATAGCCGTAGAACTCACTGAGGCCTTCGTTTTGACTGGTTATGGCTCCCGTAACTCTAAACGAGCCAGAAGTTATGGCCGTCCGAATAATCGATATCTACAAGGTGCAACATCCACGGTGCAAGGCGCAACATCCGTCCGAAATGGCGAACAGTGTCGTACGACTTTTTGAAATGCGTGCATGGATTTGAAATGGAACGGTACCATGGTGCACCACTCTCCAGTGATGGTAAATCGAAGACCATCCAAGGTAATCTCGTTTTACCGTAAAAATCCACGTGTCGAAAAAACGAAGGGTAAAAAACTTCCTTGACCCGAATGAGACTCGGATCGTCTTTTTTGGGAATTAAACAATCCATTCATGGCAGAAAGCCGTCATAGCCATAGAACTCCCTGAGGCTTTCGTTTTGACTGGTTATGGCTCCCGTAACTCTAAACGAGCCAGAAGTTATGGCCGTCCGAATAATCGATATCTACAGGGTGCAACATCCGCCGTGCAAGGTGCAACATCCGTCCGAAATGGCGAAACAGTGTCGTACGACATTTTGAAATGCGTGCATGGATATGAAACGGAACGGTACCATGGTGCACCACTCTCCAGCGATGGTAGATCGAAGATCAGCCACGGTAATACCGTTTTACCGTAAAAATCCACGTGTCGAAAAAACGAAGGGTAAAAAACTTCCTAGACCCGATTGAGACTCGGATCGTCTTTTTGGGGCATTAAACAATCCATTGACGGCTGAAAGTGGTCATAGCTGTAGAACTCACTAAGGCCTTCGTTTTGACTGGTTATGGCTCCGGTAACTCTAAACGATCCAGAAGTTATGGCCGTCCGAATAATCGATATCTACAGGGTGCAACATCCGCGGTGCAAGGTGCAACATCCGTACGAAATGGCGAAACAGTGTCGTACGACTTTATAAAATGCGTGCATGGTTTTGAAACGGAGCGGTACCATGGTGCACCACTCTACAGCAATGGTAAATCGAAGACCAGCCGCAGTAATCCCGTTTTACCGCAAAAATCCACGTGTCGAAAAAACGAAGGGTAAAAAACTTCCTAGACCCGATTGAGACTCGGATAGTCTTTTTTGGGTATTAAGCAATACATTGACGGCTGAAAGTAGTCATAGCCGTAGAACTCACCGAGGCCTTTGCTTTGACTGGTTATGGCTACCGTAACTCTAAACGAGCTAGAAGTTATGGCCGTCCGAATAATCGATATCTACAAGGTGCAACATCCACGGTGCAAGTTGCAACATCCGTCCAAAATGGCGAACAGCGTCGTGCGACTTTTTGAAATGCATGTGTTTGCGCCAAAATTGGTCACAACCCCGAATACCGTGAAAGCACAAGTGTATGAATACAAATCAATAATATTCAAACACAAATCTCAGATCTCGGCAAATATTAAACAGTAATCCCAAAGTAAAGAACAGAGACACAAATTTTATAGTGGTTCGGCTATCTCCAGCCTACGTCCACTCCAAAGTTTTTATCCTTTTATTGATTATCCTTGATGATTACAGATGATTACAGCAGTTACAAAGTCCAAAACCTGAAATAAATAGCAGCAATGATGATACGGAATGATTCTGGCAGCGTCCGAGCGTGCTTTCTCTCTCTCAAATCTCCGACCCCCTTTCCGAATGACCAGGGGCTCTATTTATAAGCGTAGGACGCTGATATTTCTCCTAAAATCCGGGAAGACCGCTTCAGGCACGTGAGGGGGCCCACACGCCCAAAATCTGGAGGTCCGGGCCCACCTTGGGATCGATTCGAAGTAAGGTTCGAATCGATCAAGAAATCATCCAATTGAGCTGAAATTTGGTGAGAACATTCTCCAACATGTATGTAAGCTCCTGTAAAAATTTCATTGCATTTGGATCAATGGTTTGGAAGATATGAACGATTCAAGATCAGAGCTCCGTGCGTTCTGCCTGGTTCAAACCCATGCTTCGAAACCATCCTCTCCGAAACCATCTCCTTCGAATCCATAAGGCCGACTCCTTCAAATCCATGCTCTTCGAATCCATGCTTTCTGAAGCCACGTCCTTCGAATCTGTGTCCTTTGCTTCGTATCCATCATCTTCGAATCCATGTCCACTGCTTCGTATCCATCATCTTCGAATCCATGTCTAGTGCTTCGTATCCACCATCTTCGAATCCCTTTCCTTCGAATCCATGGAGTTCCCATGGATTCGAACCACCATCGATGCGAACTAACCAGTATACACCTTTATGCCTCTCCATCGAGTCGAAGCCCATCGATTCGAAGAACCATCGATGCGAACTTTACCAAGCCGAAACCATGCCATTCGATACGAAGTGTATCGATTCGAACTGTCCTTGCGCAACGCCTCTTGATCGATGCGAACCTGTTGGGTTCGAATCCATCCTGGTGGGTTCGAATCTGATCGATTCGAACCGAGCACCACTTTGTCCCTTTTGATGGATTCGAACAACATGCATTCCCCACCTTGAATCCATCATATTTCCTCCAAACGAACTCCAATTATCTTGAAATTTGAAACATAGCCTTTCCTAGTCCTTATCATCATCTCCAATCAATTTCGTCCCGATTGGAGTTCAACAAAATTTTGACGATATCGATCGTAGCCTTGATTCCAACCGATCTCCAATCCTGATATTCATAATTCCTTGCCAATTTGTCGATATTCCAGTTTTGACCAAAAAATGGGATAACACTTTGCCCCCCAAAACATGCCTTGTGATAAAAAGGCGTGTTTTGAATAGTTCCGAATCTAATATCCAAAGTCCATAGCCATATTGCCAGAGTGTATCATCCTTGACTGCTTCGAGTCGATGCCTGATTCCAAATCCCATAACCAAAGCCTTAGCCAATTCCATATCCATTTGAACTCGTCAACCGAGTCCCAATCCATCCTTATCCAATAGCCAATAACCGAACCCAGGACTTCTCCGGGTCGATATCCAAATCCATAACCTCTCCGGGTTCTTGCCGAGCGCAATCCATACCTAATATCCTTGGGCCAGCGTCCCTGTACGTTGAGCTAACCTCTCCGGGTTCTTGCCAAGCGTAATCCGCACCTGACGACCTTGGTCCAGTGTCCCTGGATGCTGTACAATACCAGGGCTTAAGTCCTAAGCCGAATCCTGGTCTCTCCGGACCCTTGTTGAGCAAATCCATACTCAACAACCTGAAAATAGCAATTGATAATACATGGCCTAAGTCCTAGGCCGAATCCTGGTCACTCCGGACCCTTGCTGAGCATAGTCCATACTCAGCGACCTGAATGAGTCAATCTACCATGTTCGGGCAGAGTGACTCACCCCTTGCCAGGCATAATCCATACCCGACGACCATTTATCAAAAACCAGATGAAAATACAATCAAAATCCAAACCCAAAAATCCAAATCCAAAATCAGAAAACCAGAAAACCAAACCAGCATCCAAAACCGGAAACAATCATCCAAAGAAAAATCTAAATCAAAAGAAAGAAAAACCAGGAGCTCGATCCAAACACCAAAACCAAAATCCGAAAAGAAAAGCAGTGTCCAATCCAAAAGCAAAAGATAGATTTCACAAACCATAGCATTACAGGTTATCATCATTCAGAGCATGCCTAGGGGCTATCTCCGTCCCCGTACATGTGTAAATGACTTGGTTGCTTGCCAATAGTTCGTTACTTATTCCGTATTATCCCGATTAGTGGATGATCAATCGACCACCATCCCCGGGTCTCCCATCATCACGGCGAGAGGTTGTCGGTGGTTGCTCCTGCTCCACCGTTGTATTCCGAGCTCCGACATACTGCTGTAACTGTCCATTCCTTACATGCTCCTCGATTATATCCTTCAAGTGCCTGCAGCTGTTGGTGTCATGTCCGTCTAAGTCATGGAAGAGACAATGCTTCCCTGATGCCCTCTCTCGTTCAGAAGGCTCTCTCCTGGCTGGCCTTCGGTAGGGAAGGCGATTCCGAGTATCCATGTATATCCGCTCTAGCGTCTCGTTCAATCCTGTGTATGTGGAAAACTTTGGATCCTTCCACCGCTTCCAAGCGTTTCCAGAATCATTATCCAATTTCCTTTTTCCTTTGTCTTTATCCGAACCACCGCTGGATACTGCTCCAACCTCGATTGCACTAACCTTTTTCACCTTTAAATCCGCACTTGCATCTTCTCGCCGAAGGAACCTTTCTGCCTCGTGAAAGAATTCGTCGAGATCTTGTGGGGGATCTCGTTTCAGAGATACCTTGAAATCAGAGTCCTCCCTGACTCCTGATACTGCTGCCATTAAAACCATCGATGGATCAGGCCGATCCACTGAAGCGACTGCGGCACTGAATCGAGTTAGAAAAGCTCTAAGCGATTCATCCATTTTTTGCTTCACCGATGTTTATGTCATCACGTTCTTCGGTCTCTTGACATGAACCCGAAACTGCCCCAAAAACCTTTCCACTAATTTCCTCCAAGTCCTAATAGATCCTTCTTCCAGCTGCCTAAACCACATCGCAGCTATGTCCGTCAAATACAAAGGGAAGCATCGGGCCATCACTTCCTCCGATGCCCCCAGCACCTCCATGTGTCTGGTGTACCTCATCAAGTGATCTGTTGGATCTGTCTTGCCATCATATATCTCCACGCTAGGCAACTTAAACTTAGGTGGGTTCTGAGCCATCCTTATTTCCCGAGCAAACGGACTCCTGTTCACTCCTTCCAAGTCTCCTTTGGCCAAACCACCTCGCACAGTTTTCCTAATCATCTCTACCAATCCAGCGTTGTCTGTCGGGGGTTGCCCCCGAGGGAACTCCGGCACATACTCATCATGTGGCTCGTTAGTAGCAACGTTGGTTCTAGCCAGTTGAACTACTTCCAGAGGTCCTCCTGTGTTGGATCCTATGGGTCTACCCCCAAGCCCTTGTTGATTGCTTTGTGGCTCCATATCTCGTCCTCCATTGGGTTCCACGACCCTAGTCCCCTGTCCTGCATCCACAGCGGCTGTAGCTGTTCCTAAGTTCTGCATCCCTGCAGCTCTTATTTGCTCGAAGAAAGTCAGCATCATTTCCTGTTGGTTCTTTAACAATCTCTCTTGCAAAGAATTTGCCATAGCCTCCATTTCATCCCGGGTTATGTAGATTGAGGCATGTCCCTCCCCAGCTCCGGAGGATGCTTGTTGACTTCCTTCCTGTTGGCTTCGATCAGCCCTTTGCCTTCTACTATTTTGCCTAGTCATTGTCCTTGAATCCAAACTCTTTAAAATCTTCAAATCCAACTTTCAAATCCGATGTAGCGGGTGCTAGTCGTTCTCAGTGAAAGCACCAAAGTGTTTGCGCCAAAATTGGTCACAAACCCCGAATACCGTGAAAGCACCAGTGTATGAATACAAATCAATAATATTCAAACACAAATCTCAGATCTCGGCAAATATTAAACAGTAATACCAAAGTAAAGAACAGAGACACAAATTTTATAGTGGTTCGGCTATCTCCGGCCTACGTCCACTCCAAAGGTTTTATCCTTTTATTGATTATCCTTGATGATTACAGATGATTACAGCAGTTACAAAGTCCAAAACCTGAAATAAATAGCAGCAATGATGATACAGAATGATTCTGGCAGCGTCCGAGCGTGCTTTCTCTCTCTCAAATCTCCGACCCCCTTTCCGAATGACCAGGGGCTCTATTTATGAGCGTAGGAGGCTGATATTTCTCCTAAAATCCGGGAAGACCGCTTCAGGCACGTGAGGGGGCCCACACGCCCGAAATCTGGAGCTCCGGGCCCACCTTGGGATCAATTCGAAGTAAGGTTTGAATCGATCAAGAAATCATCCAATTGAGCTGAAATTTGGTGAGAACATTCTCCAACATGTATGTAAGCTCCTGTAAAAATTTCATTGCATTTGGATCAATTGTTTGGAAGATATGATCGATTCAAGATCAGAGCTCCGTGCATTCTGCCTGGTTCGAACCCATGCTTCGGAACCATCCTCTCCGAAACCATCTCCTTCGAATCCATAAGGCCGACTCCTTCAAATCCATGCTCTTCGAATCCATGCTTTCTGAAGCCACGTCCGTCGAATCCGCGTCCCTTGCTTCGTATCCATCATTTTCGAATCCATGTCCACTGCTTCGTATCCATCATCTTCGAATCCATGTCTAGTGCTTCGTATCCACCATCTTCGAATCCCTCTCCTTCGAATCCATGGAGTTCCCATGGATTCGAACCACCATCGATGTGAACTAACCAGTATACACCTTTATGCCTCTCCATCGAGTCGAAGCCCATCGATTCGAAGAACCATCGATGCGAACTTTACCAAGCCGAAACCATGCCATTCGATACGAAGTGTATCGATTCGAACTGTCCTTGCGCAACGCCTCTTGATCGATGCGAACCTGTTGGGTTCGAATCCATCCTGGTGGGTTCGAATCTGATCGATTCGAACCGAGCACCACTTTGTCCCTTTTGATGGATTCGAACAACATGCATCCCCCACCTTGAATCCATCATATTTCCTCCAAACGAACTCCGATTATCTTGAAATTTGAAACATAGCCTTTCGTAGTCCTTATCATCATCTCCAATCAATTTCGTCTCGATCGAAGTTCAACAAAATTTTGACGATATCGATCGTAGCCTTGATTCCAACTGATCTCCAATCCTGATATTCATAATTCCTTGCCAATTTTTCGATTCCAGTTTTGACCAAAAAATGGGATAACAGCGTGCATGGATTTGAAACGGAACAGTACCTTGGTGCACCACTCTCCAGCGATGGGAAGTCGAAGGCGGACCACGGTAATCACGTTTTACCGTAAAAATCCACGCGTCGAAAAAACGAAGGGTAAAAAACTTACGATACCCGATTGAGACTCGGGTTGTCCTTTTTTGGCATTCAACAAACCATTGACAGCTGAAAGCTATCATAGCCGTAGAACTCACTTAGGCCTTCGTTTTGACTGGTTATGGCTCCCGTAACTCTAAACGAGCCAGAAGTTATGGCCGTCCGAATAATCGATATCTACAGGGTGCAACATCCGCGGTGCAAGGTGCAACATCCATCCGAAATGGCGAAACAGTGTCGTACGACTTTTTGAAATGCGTGCATGGATTTGAAATGGAACTGTACCATGGTGCACCTCTCTCCAGCGATGGTAAATCGAAGACCATCCACGGTAATCCCGTTTTACCGTAAAAATCGACATGTCGAAAAAACGAAGGGTAATAAACTTCCTAGACCCGATTCAGACTCGGATCGTCTTTTTTGGGCATTAAACAATCCATTGATGGTTGAAAGCTGTCATAGCCGTAGAACTCACCGGGGCCTTCGTTTTGACTGGTTATGGCTCCCGTAACTCTAAACGAGCAAGAAGTTACGGCCGTCCGAATAATCGATATCCACAGGGTGCAACATCCACGGTGCAAGGTGCAACCTCCGTCCGAAATGGCGAACAGTGTCGTACGAATTTTTAAAATGCATGCATGGATTTGAAATGGAATGGTACCATGGTGCACCACTCTCCAGCGATGGTAAATCGAAGACCATCCACGATAATCCCGTTTTACCGTAAAAATCCACGTGTCGAAAAAACGAAGGGTAAAAAACTTCCTAGACCCGATTGAGACTCGGATAGTCTTTTTTGGGCATTCGACAACACAATGACGGCTGAAAGCGATCATAGCCGTAGAACTCACTGAGGCCTTTGTTTTGACTGGTTATGGCTCCCGTAACTCTAAACGAGCCAGAAGTTATGGCCATCCGAATAATCGATATCTACAGGGTGCAACATCCACGGTGCAAGGTGCAACATCCGTCCGAAATGGCGAAACAGTGTCGTACGTCTTTTTGAAATGCGTGCATGGATTTGAAACGGAACGGTACCATGGTCCACCACTCTCCAGCGATGGTAAATCGAAGACCAGCCACGGTAATCCCGTTTTACCGTAAAAATCCACGTGTCGAAAAAACGAAGGGTAAAAAACTTCCTAGACCCGATAGAGACTCGGATAGTCTTTTTTGGGAATTCAACAATACCATGACGGCTGAAAGCGGTCATAGCCGTAGAACTCACAGAGGCCTTCGTTTTGACTGCTTATGGCTCCCGTAACTCTAAACAAGCGAGAAGTTACGGCCGTCCGAATAATCAATATCTACAGGGTGCAACATCCACGGTGCAAGGTGCAACATCCGTCCAAAATGGCGAACAGTGTCATATGACTTTTTGAAATGCGTGCATGGATTTGAAACGGAACGGTACCATGGTGCACCACTTTCCAGCGATGGTAAATCGAAGACCAGCCACGGTAATCATGTTTTACCGTAAAAATCCACGTGTCGAAGAAACGAAGGGTAAAAAACTTCCTAGACCCGATTGAGACTCGGATAGTCTTTTTTGGGCATTCAACAATCCATTGATGGCTGAAAGCTATCACAGCCGTAGAACTCACTGAGGCCTTCGATTTGACTGGTTATGGCTCCTGTAACTCTAAACGAGCCAGAAGTTATGGCCGTCCGAATAATCGATATCTACGGGGTGCAACATCCGCGGTGCAAGGTGCAACATCCGTCCGAAATGGCGAAACAGTGTCGTACGACTTTTTGAAATGCATGCATGGATTTGAAATGGAACGGTACCATGGTGCACTACTCTCCAACGATGGTAAATCGAAGACCATCCACGGTAATCCCGTTTTACCGTAAAAATCCACGTGTCGAAAAAACGAAGGGTAAAAAACTTCCTAGACCCGATCGAGACTCGGATAGTCTTTTTTGGGAATTCAACAATACCATGATGGCTGAAAGAGGTCATAGCTGTAGAACTCACAGAGGCCTTCGTTTTGACTGCTTATGGCTCCCGTAACACTAAACGAGCGAGAAGTTACGGCCGTCCGAATAATCGATATCTACAGGGTGCAACATCCACGGTGCAAGGTGCAACATCCGTCCGAAATGGCGAACAGTGTCGTATGACTTTTTGAAATACGTGCATGGATTTGAAACGGAACGGTACCATGGTGCACCACTTTCCAGCGATGGTAAATCGAAGACCAGCCACGGTAATCCCGTTTTACCGTAAAAATCCACGTGTCGAAAAAACTAAGGGTAATAAACTTCCTAGACCCGATTGAGACTCGGATCGTCTTTTTTGGGCATTAAACAATCCATTGACGGATGAAAGCGGTCATAGCCGTAGAAACTCACTGAGGCCTTCGTTTTGACTGGTTATGGCTCCCGTAACTCTAAACGAGCCAGAAGTTATGGACGTCCGAATAATCGATATCTACAGGGTGCAACATCCGCGGTGCAAGGTGCAACATCCGTCCGAAATGGCGAAACAGTGTCGTACGACTTTATGAAATGCGTGCATGGATTTGAAACGGAACGGTACCGTGGTGCACCACTCTCCCGCGATGGTAAATCGAAGATCATCTGCAGTAATCCCGTTTCACCGTAAAAATCCACGTGTCGAAAAAACGAAGGGTAAAAAACTTCCTAGACCCGATTAAGACTCGGATAGTCTTTTTTGGGCATTGAACAATCCATTGACGGCTGAAAGCTGTCATAGCCGTAGAACTCACTGAGGCCTTCGTTTTGACTAGTTATGGCTCCTGTAACTCTAAACGAGCCAGAAGTTTCGGCCGTCCGAATAATCGATATCTACAGGGTGCAACATCCACGGTGCAAGGTGCAACATCCGTCCGAAATGGCAAACAGTGTCGTACGACTTTTTGAAATGCGTGTGTTTGCGCAAAAATTGGTCACAAACACCCAATACCTTGAAAGCAACCGTTTATTAACACAGATCAGTAGCAATCAATATAGAATTCAGATCTAAGCAATAACAATTACAATAATTCACAAACAACAATTGCAGGCACAGGATTTATAGTGGTTCGGCGTTCGTGCCTACGTCCACTTTGAAGGTGTTCTCTTTATTGCTTTGCTTCATAGATCGATTACAATGGATTACAGTTGATAACAGCTTTGATACTTGATTACAATGATGATGGAAAGACCTAGAACTGAATCTGGCAGAGTCTGTGCTTGCTTTCTCTCTCTCGAATTTCCGACCCCTTTTCTGAATGACTTGGGGCTCTATTTATAGGCGTTGGAGGCTGATATTTCTCCTAAAAGTCAGGTGGACCGCTTCTGGCACGTGAGGGGGCCCACATGGCCGAAACCTGAAGATCCGGGCCCACATTGGGATCGATTCGATCCTTGGTTCGAATCGATCAAGAAATCTTCCAATCGTGATGAAACTTGGCGTGGACATTCTTCGACATGTAGACGAACTCCTGTAAAAATTTCATGGGATTTGGATCAGTGGATTGAGAGTTATCATCGGTTCGAAATAATGTTTCTCGGTACGCTGTCGTGTTCGAATCGATCAATTCGAACCGAGCACTTCGAATCGATCTAAGGGCGTGTAAGTGGGTTGACGTGGCGCGCCTTCTTCGAGTCGATCCATATTTTTCGCCGAGTTGATTGGGTCGACTCTGAGTTCTTTGCCGTGTTGACCAAGTGGTTCGAGTGTTGGATTCGAAGATCGCCTTCGAATCGATGGAATGGTGTTCATTCGAATCGATCCAACTACGCTACTTCGGATCGATTCGAAGTCGCCTCTAACATGTTGGATTCGAAGACAGCATGAAGCCGCATGATGGGTTTGTGGTCGTGTGAAGATGGATTCGAAGCAAGGTTATCTGGGGGCTTGCTTGATGGAGTCGAAGCAAAGGTTTAGTTCATGGATTCGAAGGTGAGTCACAATGATGGTGTCGAGGCCGATGGAGTCGAAGCAGGGACATGGAGTGGTTTCAGTTGGATGGAGTCGAAGGAAGATGTTAGCTGATGGATTCGAACGTCACCTCTTCGTATGGATTCAAGCATGATGGGTTCGAACTAGATGGGTTCGAACGTACGAAAGGTGATGGGTTCGAACTGAGCAATGTCCATCCCTCTTAACTTGGATCCATCATAACTTGAGCATACGACCTCGGATTGACTTGAAATTTGAAATGTGGACTTCTATGATCTCTCTTGCCATGTCCTATCAACTGTGGCCTGATCTGGACTTGGAAAAAATTCATCGATATCCATTGGCGAAGTGAAGTACAACCAATCTCTGAGACGAATTGTCTTTTGTTTTTGATCGATCCTTTAATGTCATGGCTTTGCCAAAAAGCGGGGTAACATTTGCCCCCCAAAACATACCTTGCGGTAGGAAGGTGTGTTTTGCGATGCTTTGAGTTGGATGTTCGTATCCTATCATCGACCTGTAAAGAACTTAATTGTTTCATATGTCCTCAAATGACGATCGTGCGGGATCGAGCTATTTGGGATGAAGCACGGTCGTTCATGGTCAAGCGCCTAACTTCAAATGACGATCGTTCGTGATCGAGTCATTTAAGGTGAAGTGCGACCTTGTGCGGTCAAGCGCATAAATCCATGCGTTGATTGTTCGAGATCGACCCATCTGCGGTGAAATGTGACCGTTTCAAGGTCAAGCGCTTAACTTCAAATGACGACTGTTCGGGATCGAGTCATTCGAGGTATAGTGCGACAATGCGCGGTCAAGTGGCGGACCTCAAATGACGTCGTTCGCGATCAAGCCATTTGAGGTGAGGTGTAGCAGCCAGCGATCAGGTGGCGGACCTCAAATGACGACCGTTCACGATCGAGCCATTTGAGGTAAGGTGAGTTGTGCCGTTCGAGGCGAGTTGTGACCGTTCGCGGTCGGGTGCCGTTCGAGGCGAATTGTGATCGTTTGCGATCGTGTACCCTTCGAGGCGAATTTGTGACTGTTCGAAGTCGGGTGCCGTTCGTGGCGAGTTTGCATGCCCGGGAGGGCTTGTTGTTATGGGTGCCAGGATCACGTTCGGGTGAGTTCCTGGATTATTTGTGTGCCTATTGGAGGCGAATCAGTGTGCCCTGGGGGGGCTTGATTCTGTTGATACCAGGTTCACGTTCGAGTGGGTCCCCGGATCATTTGTTAGGGTATATCACTATCTCAGAGCATGCCTAAGGACCGTTCCCGACCCCGTACATGTGCAAGTGGCTTAGCCATTTTATAGTTATTAGAATCAAATATCTATTCAATAGATGAGTTTTAAAAACAGAAATGTCCAAACAAACCAAGTTCAAATGTCCAAATCAACATGAAATAAAAGCAAAGCAAAGATGTCAAAGTGTAAGTTCCCACCATGAAACAATCAATGATCACTCAGAGCATGCCTGGAGAACGTTCGCGATCTCGTACATGTGTAAATGATTCGATTGCGTTAGTAGAAGCCTGCGACTTGTTCATCGTTATTTTAACTAATTGATAACCAAACGATGTCCTGGTTCAGGGTTGCCCCTGATTGATGTAGACAGTGGCCGCTCTGGCTCCACCGCCGAAGCTCGCCTCCTCACATATTGAAGGAGCATACCATTCCTGATATGTCCTTCCACCTCGTCCTTTAGATGCCTACACTCATTAGTGTTATGACCGTTTAATTCATGAAATACACAAAACTTATCTGATTTTCTCTCGCTAGAGGTTGGATCCCTTCGCATCGGCTTACGATATGGAACCTGCTCCTTGGTATCCTGATAAATGCGTTCCAAACTCTCAGTCAGCTCGGCGTAAGTAGTGAACCACGGTTCCCTCCGCTGCCGTTTTGACCTGTCCTCGTAATCCTCAGCCCTTCGTTTTCCTTTATCCTTGTCTGAGTCCTTTTCGAGAGGCTTTTTGTCCTTAAGCACATAAACTTCTATTCCCCCTCCTTCTTCTCTGTCTGCATTCGCATCCTCTAATCGTAAAAACTTTTCTGCCTCGTGGTAGAATTCCTCTAGATCCACAGGTGGGTCTTTAGTCAATGAATTTTTGAACTCTGTGCCGTCAGCTACTCCGGACACAGCTGCCGTCACCACCATAGATGGATCTGCTCGATCCACCGAAGCTGCTGCTGCATTGAATCACGCTAGATAACTCCTCAAGGTCTCTCCGATTTTCTGCTTTAGGGTTGCAAAAGTCATCACATTCTTGGGTCTCGTAATGTGAACCCTGAATTGCCTCATAAATCTCTCCACTAAACCATTCCACGTTCCGATGGATTCATTCTCCAATTGTCTAAACCATAATGCTGCAATATCCGCCAAGTACAATGGAAAGCACCGGGCCATAACCTCCTCTGATGCCCCCAGCACTTCCATATGCCTCATATACTTCGTTAGGTGAACTTTGGGATCCGTTCTTCCGTCATACATGTCCAATGATGGTAACTTTAAATCCGATGGGTTCCTTGCTCGCCTGATTGCTGGAGTAAAAGGACTCCTATTAACATCTTCCAAATCTTTGTTCACTAATCCGCCTCTCATGGCTCGCCTAACTATCTCTGCCAATTTGTCATTGTCCCTGAAATGCAATCTCCGTTCATTACTTTCAACCTGCCCCCCGAGTCCACGAGGGAATTCTGGGATCTGCCCCCTTGACTGAGCGTTCACTCCTCTGCTACTCCTTGCTTGGGTAGATGCATCTCTATCTCTTTCAGGGATTGGATCAACATTCTCCATGTGTGCGCCCCTTACTCCAGGTGCTACGTCGGATGGTCCTGCTCCGTTCTGAACTCCGGTTACTCCTTGATTCTATGCTCCAAGTTGCTCTATCTGTTGGAACAAACTCTGGATCAGCTCCTCCTGTTTTTTCATCATTGTCTCCATCTCGTCCATAGTGATGAAGATCGACGCTTGATTCGCTCCTGAGGAAGCCTCTTGACTTCCTTGATGTTCACTTCTCTCTGGCCTTTGTTTCTTACTTGTTTGTCACGTCATGGTTCTCAGATCTGAATCCCTAAGTCTCTAAATTCAAATTCTCCTGAGTTCAATTCTCAGTGAAAGCACCAAAATGTTTGCGCCAAAATTGATCACAAACACCCAATACCGTGAAAGCACCCGTTTATTAACACAGATCAGTAGCAATCAATATAGAATTCAGATCTAAGCAATAACAATCACAATAATTCACAAACAACAATTGCAGGAACAGGATTTATAGTGGTTCGGCGTTCGTGCCCACGTCCACTTTGAAGGTGTTCTCTTTATTGCTTTGCTTGATAGATCGATTACAATGGATTACAGTTGATAATAGCTTTGATACTTGATTACAGTGATGATGGAAAGACCTAAAACTGAATCTGGCAGAGTCTGGGCTTGCTTTCTCTCTCTCGAATTTCCGACCCCTTTTCTGAATGACATGGGGCTCTATTTATAGGCGTTGGAGGCTGATATTTCTCCTAGAAGTCAGGTGGACCACTTCTGGCACGTGAGGGGGCCCACATGGCCGAAACCTGAAGATCCGGGCCCACATTGGGATCGATTCGACCCTTGGTTCGAATCGATCAAGAAATCTTCCAATCGTGATGAAACTTGGCGTGGACATTCTTCGACATGTAGACGAACTCCTGTAAAAATTTCATGGGATTTGGATCAGTGGATTGAGAGTTATCATCGGTTCGAAATGATGTTTCTCGGTACGCCGTCGTGTTCGAATCGAGCACTTCGAATCGATCTAAGGGCGTGTAAGTGGGTTGACGTGGCGCGCCTTCTTCTAGTCGATCCATATTTTTCGCCGAGTTGATTGGGTCGACTCCGAGTTCTTTGCCGTGTTGACCAAGTGGTTCGAGTGTTGGATTCGAAGATCGCCTTCGAATCGATGGAATGGTATTCATTCGAATCGATCCAACTGCGCTACTTCGGATCGATTCGAAGTCGTCTCTAACATGTTGGATCCAAAGACAGCGTGAAGCCGCATGATGGGTTTGTGGTCGTGTGAAGATGGATTCGAAGCAAGGTTATCTGAGGGCTTGCTTGATGGAGTCGAAGCAAAGGTTTAGTTCATGGATTCGAAGGTGAGTCACTATGATGGTGTCGAGGCCGATGGAGTCGAAGCAGGGACATGGAGTGGTTTCAGTTGGATGGAGTCGAAGGAAGATGTTAGCTGATGGATTCGAACATCACCTCTTCGTATGGATTCGAACATGATGGGTTCGAACTAGATGGGTTCGAACGTACGAAAGGTGATGGGATCGAATGAGCAATGTCCATCCCTCTTAACTTGGATCCATCATAACTTGATCATACAACCTCGGATTGACTTGAAATTTGAAATGCGGACTTCTATGATTTCTCTTCCCATGTCCTATCAACTGTGGCCTGATCCGGACTTGGACAAAATTCATCGATATCCATTGGCGAAGTGAAGTACAACCAATCTCTGAGACGAATTGTCTTTTGTTTTTGATCGATCCTTTAATGACATGGCTTTGCCAAAAAGCGGGGTAACAGCGTGCATGGATTTGAAACGGAACGGTACCATGGTGAACCACTCTTCAGCGATGGTAAATCGAAGACCATCCACGGTAATCCCGTTTTACCGTAAAAATCCACGTGTCGAAAAAACGAAGGGTAATAAACATCCTAGACCCGATTGAGACTCGGATAGTTTTTTTTGGGCATTCAACAATCCATTGACGGCTGAAATCTATCATAGCCATAGAACTCACTGAGGCCTTCGTTTTGACTGGTTATGGCTCCCGTAATTCTAAACGAGGCAGAATTTATGGCCGTCCGAATAATCGATATCTAAAGGGTGCAACATCCGCGGTGCAAGGTGCAACATCCGTCCGAAATGGCGAAACAGTGTCGTACGAATTTTTAAAATGCGTGCATGGATTTGAAATGGAATGGTTCCATGGTACACCACTCTCCAGCGATGGTAAATCGAAGACCATCCACGGTAATCCCGTTTTACCGTAAAAATCCACGTGTCGAAAAAACGAAGGGTAAAAAACTTCCTAGACCCGATTGAGACTCAGATAGTCTTTTTTGGGCATTCAACAATATAATGACAGCTAAAAGTGGTCATATCCGTAGAACTCACTGAGGCCTTCGTTTTGACTGCTTATGGCTCCCGTCACTCTAAACGAGCCAGAAGTTACGGCCGTCCGAATAATCGATATCTACAGGGTGCAACATCCATGGTGCAAGGTGCAACATCCGTCCGAAACGGCGAACAGTGTCGTACGACTTTTTGAAATGCGTGCATGGATTTGAAATGGAACGGTACCATGGTGCACCACTCTCCAACTATGGTAAATCGAAGACCAGCCACGGTAATCCCGTTTTACCGTAAAAATCCACGTGTCGAAAAAACTAAGGGTAATAAACTTCCTAGACCCGATTGAGACTCGGATCATCTTTTTTGGGCATTAAACAATCCATTGACGGCTGAAAGCTGTCATAGCCGTAGAACTCACTGGGGCCTTCGTTTTGACTGGTTATGGCTCCCGTAACTCTAAACGAGCCAGAAGTTATGGCCGTCCGAATAATCGATATCTACAGGGTGCAACATCCACGGTGCAAGGTGCAACATCCGTCCGAAATGGCGAAACAGTGTCGTACGACTTTTTGAAATGCGTGAATGGATTTGAAACGGAACGGTACCATGGTCCACCACTCTCCAGCGATGGTAAATCGAAGACCAGCCACGGTAATCTCGTTTTACCGTAAAAATCCACGTGTCGAAAAAATGAAGGGTATAAAACTTCCTAGACCCGATTGAGACTCGGATAGTCTTTTTTGGGCATTAATCAATCCATTAACGGCTGAAAGCTGTCATAGCCGTAGAACTCACCGAGGCCTTCGTTTTGACTGGTTATGGCTCCCGTAAATCAAAACGAGCCAGAAGTAATGGCCGTCCGAATAATCCATATCTACAAGGTGCAACATCCACGGTGCAAGGTGCAACATCCGTCCAAAATAGCGAACAGTATCGTATGAATTTTTGAAATGCGTGCATGGATTTGAAACGAAACGGTACCATGGTGCACCACTCTCCAGTGATGGTAAATCGAAGACCATCCACGGTAATCCCGTTTTGCTGTAAAAATCCACGTGTCGAAAAAGCGAAGGGTAAAAAACTTCCTAGACCCGAATGAGACTCGGATCGTCTTTTTTGGGAATTAAACAATCCATTGACGGCTGAAAGCTGTCATAGCTGTAGAAATCCCTGAGGCCTTCGTTTTGACTGGTTATGGCTCCCGTAACTCTAAACAAGCCAGAAGATATGGCCGTCCGAATAATCGATATCTACAGGGTGCAACATCCGCAGTGCAAGGTGCAACATCCGTCCGAAATGGCGAAACAGTGTCGTACGACTTTTTGAAGTGCGTAAATGGATTTGAAATGGAACGGTACCATGGTGCACCACTCTCTAGCGATGGTAAATCGAAGAGCAGCCACAGTAATCCCGTTTTACTGTAAAAATCCACGTGTCGAAAAAACGAAGGGTAAAAAACTTCCTAGACCCGATTGAGACTCGGATCATCTTTTTTGGGCATTAAACAACCCATTGACGGCTAAAAGCAGTCATAGCCGTAGAACTCACTAAGGCCTTCGTTTTGACTGGTTAGGAATCCCGTAAATCTAAACGAGCCAGAACTGATGGCCGTCCGAATAATCGATATCTACACGGTGCAACATCCGCGGTGCAAGGTGCAACATCCGTCCGAAATGGCGAAACAGTGTCGTACGACTTTATGAAATGCGTGCATGGATTTGAAACGGAACGGTACCATGGTGCACCACTCTCCAGCGATGGTAAATCGAAGACCAGCCGCAGTAATCCCGTTTTACCGTAAAAATCCACGTGTCGAAAAAACTAAGGGTAATAAACTTCCTAGACCCGATTGAGATTCAGATCGTCTTTTTTGGGCATTAAACAATCCATTGACGACTGAAAGCTGCCATAGCCGTAGAACTCACTATGGCCTTCGTTTTGACTGGTTATGGCTCCCGTAACTCTAAACGAGCCAGAAGTTACGGCCGTCCGAATAATCGATGTCTACAGGGTGCAACATCCACGGTGCAAGGTGCAACATCCGTCCGAAATGGCGAACAGTGTCGTACGACTTTTTGAAATGCGTGCATGGATTTGAAACGGAACGGTACCATCGTGTACCACTCTCCAGTGGTGGTAAATTGAAGACCATCCACGGTAATCCCGTTTTACCGTAAAAATACACGTGTCGAAAAAACGAAGGGTAAAAAACTTCCTTGACCCGATTGAGACTCAGATAGTCTTTTTTGGGCATTCAACAATCCATTGACGGCTGAAAGACGTCATAGCCGTCGAACTCACTGAGGCCTTCGTTTTGACTGGTTATGGCTACCATAACTCTAAACGATCCATAAGTTATGGCCGTCCGAATAATCGATATCTACAGGGTGCAACATCTGCGGTGCAAGGTGCAACATCCGTCCGAAATGGCGAAACAGTGTCGTACGAATTTTTGATATGCGTGCATGGATTTGAAATGGAAAGGTACCATGGTGCACCACTCTCCAGCGATGGTAAATCGAAGACCAACCACGGTAATCCCGTTTTACCGTAAAAATCCACGTGTTGAAAAAACGAATGGTAAAAACCTTCCAATACCCGATTGAGACTCGGATAGTCTTTTTTGGGCATTCAACAATACAACGACGGCTGAAAGCGGTCATAGCTATAGAACTCACTGAGGCCTTCGTTTTGACTGCTTGTGGCTCCCGTAACTCTAAATGAGCCAGAAGTTACAGCCGTCCGAATAATCGATATCTACAGAATGCAACATCCACGGTGCAAGGTGCAACATCCGTCCAAAATGGCGAACCGGGTCGTACGTCTTTTTGAAATGCGTGCATGGATTTGAAACGGAACAGTACCATGGTGCACCACTCTCCAGCGACGGTAAATCGAAGACCAGCCACGGTAATCCCGTTTTACGTAAAAATCCACGTGTCGAAAAAACTAAGGGTAATAAACTTCCTAGACCCGATTAAGACTCGGATCGTCTTTTTTGGGCATTAAACAATCCATTGACGGCTGCAAGATGTCATAGCCGTAGAAATCATGGAGGCCTTCGTTTTGACTGGTTATGGCTCCGTAACTCTAAACGAGCCAGAAGTTATGGCTGTCCGAATAACCGACATCTACAGGGTGCAACATCCACGGTGCAAGGTGCAACATCCGTCCGAAATGGCGAAATAGTGTCGTACGACTTTTAGAAATGTGTGCATGGATTTGAAACGGAACGGTACCATGGTCCACCACTCTCCAGCGATGGTAAATCGAAGACCAGCCACGGTAATCCCGTTTTACCGTAAAAATCAACGTGTCGAAAAAACGAAGGGCAAATAACTTCCTAGACCCGATTGAGACTCGGATAGTCTTTTTTGGGTATTAAACAATCCATTGACCGCTGAAAGCTGTCATAGCCATAGAACTCACCGAGGCCTTTGTTTTGACTGGTTATGGCTCCCGTAAATCTAAACGAGCGAGAAGTTACGGCCGTCCGAATAATCGATATCTACAAGTTGCAACATCCACGATGCAAGTTGCAACATCCGTCCGAAATGGCGAACCGTGTCGTACGACTTTTTGGAATGCGTGCATTGATTTGAAAAGGAACGGTACCATGGTGCACCACTCTCCAGCGATGGTAAATCGAAGACCATCCACGGTAATCCCGTTTTACCGTAAAAATCAACGTGTCGAAAAAACGAAGGGTAAAAAACTTCCTAGACCCGATTGAGACTCGGATCGTCTTTTTTGGGAATTAAACAATCCATTGATGGCTGAAAGCGGTAATAGCCATAGAACTCACTAAGGCCTTCGTTTTGACTAGTTATGGCTCCCGTAACTCTAAACGAGCCAGAAGTTATGGCCGTCCGTATAATCGATATTTTCAGGGTGCAACATCCGCCGTGCAAGGTGCAACATCCGTCCGAAGTGGAGAAACAGTGTCGTACGACTTTTTGAAATGCGTGCATGGATTTGAAATGGAACGGTACCATAGTGCACCACTCTCCAGCGATGGTAAATCAAAGACCAGCCATGGTAATCCCGTTTTACCGTAAAAATCCAAGTGTCGAAAAAACGAAGGGTAAAAAACTTCCTAGACCCGAATGAGACTCGAATCGTCCGTTTTGGGAATTAAACAATCCATTGACGGCTGAAAGCTGTCATAGCCGTAGAACTCCCTGAGGCCTTCGTTTTGACTGGTTATGGCTCCTGTAACTCTAAACGAGCCAGAAGTTATGGCCGTCCGAATAATCGATATCTATAGGGTGCAACAACCGCCATGCAAGGTGCAACATCCGTCCGAAATGGCGAAACAGTGTCGTACGACTTTTTGAAATGCATGCATGGATTTGAAATGGAACAGTACCATGGTGCACCACTCTCCAGCGATGGTAAATCGAAGACCAACCACGGTAATCCTGTTTTACCGTAAAAATCCACGTGTCGAAAAAACGAAGGGTAAAAAACTTCCTAGACCCGATTGAGACTCGGATCGTCTTTTTTGGGCATTAGACAATCCATTGATGGCTGAAAGCGGTCATAGATGTAGAACTCACTTAGGCCATCATTTTGACTGGTTATGGCTCCCGTAACTCTAAACGAGCCAGATGTTATGGCCGTCCGAATAATCGATATCTACACGGTGCAACATCCGCCGTGCAAGGTGCAACATCCGTCCGAAATGGCGAAACATTATCGTACGACTTTTTGAAATGCATTCATGGATTTGAAATGGAACGGTACCATGGTGCACCACTCTCCATCAATGGTAAATCAAAGACCAGCCACGGTAATCCCGTTTTACCATAAAAATCCACGTGTCGAAAAAACGAAGGGTAAAAAACTTCCTAGAACCAATTGAGACTCGGATCGTCTTTTTTGGGCATTAAACAATCCATTGATGGCTGAAAGCGGTCATAGTCGTAGAACTCACTGAGTCCTTCATTTTGTCTAGTTATGGCTCCCGTAACTCTAAACGAGCCAGAAGTTATGGTCGTCCGAATAATTGATATCTACAGGGTGCAACATCTGCGGTGCAAGATGCAACATCCGTCAGAAATGGCGAAACAGTGTCGTACGACTTTATGAAGTGCGTGCATGGATTTGAAACGGAACGGTACCATGGTGCACCACTCTCCAGCGATGGTAAATCGAAGACCAGCCGCAGTAATCCCGTTTTACCGTAAAAATCCACGTGTCGAAAAAATGAAGGGTAAAAAACTTCCGAGACCCGATTGAGATTCGGATAGTCGTTTTTGGACATTAAACAATCCATTGACGGATGAAAGCTATAAGAGCCGTAGAACTTACTGAGGCCTTCGTTTTGACTGGTTATGGCTCCCGTAACTCTAAACGAGCCAAAAGCTATGGCCGTCCGAATAATCGATATCTACAGGGTGCAACATCCGCCGTGCAAGTTGCAACATCCGTCCGAAATGGCAAAACAGTGCCGTACGACTTTTTGAAATGCGTGCATGGATTTGAAATGGAACGGTACTATGGTGCACCACTCTCCAGCGATGGTAATTCGAAGACCAGCAGCGGTAATCCCGTTTTACCGTAAAAATCCACGTGTCGAAAAAACGAAGGGTAAAAAACTTCCTAGACCCGAATGAGACTCGGATCGTCTTTTTTGGGAATTAAACAATCCATTGACGGGTGAAAGCTGTCATAGCCGTAGAACTCCCTGAGGCCTTCGTTTTGACTGGTAATGGCTCCCGTAACTCTAAACGAGCCAGAAGTTATGGTCGTCCGAATAATCGATATCTACAGGGTGCAACATCCGCGGTGCAAGGTGCAACATCCGTCCGAAATGGCGAAACAGTGTCGTACGACTTTATGAAATGCGTGCATGGATTTGAAACGGAACAATACCACGGTGCACCACTCTCCAGCGATGGTAAATCGAAGACCAGCCCCAGTAATCCCGTTTTACCGTAAAAATCCACGTGTCAAAAAAACTAAGGGTAATAAACTTTCTAGACCCGATTGAGACTCGGATCGTCTTTTTTGGGCATTAAACAATCCATTGACGGCTGAAAGCTATCATAGTCGTAAAACTCACTGAGGACTTCGTTTTGACTGCTTATGGCTCCCGTGACTCCAAACGAGCCAGAAGTTACGACCGTCCGAATAATCGATATCTACAGGGTGCAACATCCACGGTGCAAGGTGCAACATCCGTCCGAAATGGCGAACACTGTCGCACGACTTTTTGAAATGCGTGCATGGATTTGAAATGGAACGGTACCATGGTGCACCACTCTCCAGCGATGGCAAATCGAAGACCATCCACGGTAATCCCATTTTACCGTAAAAACCACGTGTTGAAAAAACGAAGGGTAACTCGGATCGTCTTTTTTGGGAATTAAACAATCCACTGACGGCTGAAAGCTGTCATAGCCATAGAACTCCCTGAGGCCTTCGTTTTGACTGGTTATGACTCCCGTAACTCTAAACGAGCCAGAAGTTATGGCCGATCGAATAATCGATATCTACAGGGTGCAACATCCGCCGTGCAAGGTGCAACATCCGTCCGAAATGGCGAAACAGTGTCATACGACTTTTTGAAATGCGTGCATGGATTTGAAATGGAACGGTACCATGGTGCACCACTCTTCAGCGATGGTAAATCGACGACCAGCCACGGTAATCCCGTTTTACCGTAAAAATCCACTGGTCGAAAAAACGAAGGGTAAAAAACTTCCTAGACCCGATTGAGACTCGGATCGTCTTTTTTGGGCATTAAACAATCCATTGACGCCTGAAAGCGGTCATAGCCATAGAACTCACTGAGGCCTTCGTTTTGACTGGTTATGGCTCCCGTAACTCTAAACAAGCCAGAAGTTATGGCCGTCCGAATAATCGATATCTACAGGGTGCAACATCCGCCGTGCAAGGTGCAACATCCGTTCGAAATGGCGAAACAGTGTCGTACGACTTTTTGAAATGCGTGCATGGATTTGAAATGGAACGGTACCATGGTGCACCACTCTCCAGCGATGGTAAATCGAAGACCAGCCACGGTAATCCCGTTTTACCTTAAAAATCCACGTGTCGAAAAAACGAAGGGTAAAAAACTTCCTAGACCCGATTGAGACTTGGATCGTCTTTTTTGGGCATTAAACAATCCATTGACGGCTGAAAGCGGTCATAGCCGTAGAACTCACTGAGGCCTTCGTTTTGACTGGTTATGGCTCCCGTAACTCTAAACGAGCCAGAAGTTATGGCCGTCCGAATAATCGATATCTACAGGGTGCAACATCCGTCGTGCAAGGTGCAACATCAGTCCGAAATGGCGAAACAGTGTCGTACGACTTTATGAAATGCATGCATGGATTTGAAATGGAACGGTACCATCGTGCACCACTCTCCAGCGATGGTAAATCGAAGAGCAGCCGTAGTAATCCCGTTTTACCGTAAAAATCCACGTGTCGAAAAAACGATGGGTAATAAACTTCCTAGACCCGATTGAGACTCGGATCGTCTTTTTTGGGTATTAAACAATCCAATGACGGCTGAAAGCTGTCATAGCCGAAGAACTCCCTGAGGCCTTCGTTTTGACTGGTTATGGCTCACATAACTCTAAACGAGCTAGAAGTTACGGTCGTCCGAATAATCGATATCTACTGGGTGCAACATCCACGGTGCAAGGTGCAACATCCGTCCGAAATGGCGAATAGTGTCGTACGACCTTTTGAATTGCGTGCATGGATTTGAAACGGAACGGTACCATGGTGCACCACTCTCCTGCGATGGTAAATCGAAGACCAGCCACGGTTACCCCGTTTTACCGTAAAAATCCACGTGTCGAAAAAACTAAGGGTAATAAACTTTCTAGACCCGATTGAGACTCGGATCGTCTTTTTTGGGCATTAAACAATCCATTGACGGTTGAAAGTTGTCATAGCCGTAGAACTCACTGAGACCTTCGTTTTGACTGGTTATGGCTCCCGTAACTCTAAACGAGCCAGAAGTTATGGCCGTCCGAATAATCGATATCTACGGGGTGCAACATCCGCCGTGCAAGGTGCAACATCCGTCCGAAATGGCGAAATAGTGTCGTACGACTTTTAGAAATGCGTGCACGGATTTGAAATGGAACGGTACCATGGTGCACCACTTTCAGCGATGGTAAATCGAAGACCAGCCACGGTAATCCCGTTTTACCGTAAAAATCCACGTGTCGAAAAAACGAAGGGTAAAAAACTTCCTAGACTCGATTGAGACTCGGATCGTCTTTTTTGGGCATTAAACAATCCATTGACGGCTGAAAGCGGTCATAGCCGTAGAACTCCCTGAGGCCTTCGTTTTGACTGGTTATGGCTCCCGTAGCTCTAAACGAGCCAGAAGTTATGGCCGTCCGAATAATCGATATCTACAGGGTGCAACATCCGCGGTGCAAGGTGCAACATCCATCCGAAATGGCGAAACAGTGTCGCACGACTTTTTGAAATGCATGCATGGATTTGAAACGGAACGGTACCATGGTTCACCACTCTCCAGCGATGGTAAATCGAAGACCAGCCGCAGTAATCCCGTTTTACCGTAAAAATCCACATGTCGAAAAAACTAAGGGTAATAAACTTCCTAGACCCGAATGAGACTAGGATCGTCTTTTTTGGGCATTAAACAATCCAATTGACGGCTGAAAGCTTTCATAGCTGAAGAACTCACTAAGGCCTTCGTTTTGACTGGTTATGGCTCCCGTAACTCTAAACGAGCCAGAAGTTACGGCTGTCCGAATAATCGATATCTACAGGGTGCAACATCCACGGTGCAAGGTGCAACATCCGTCCGAAATGGCGAACAGTGTCGTACGACTTTTTTAAATGCGTGCATGGATTTGAAACGGAACGGTACCATGGTGCATCACTCTCCAGCGATGGTAAATCGAGGACCGTCCACGGTAATCCCGTTTTACCGTAAAAATCCACGTGTCGAAAAAACGAAGGGTAAAAAACTTCCTAGACCCGATTGAGACTCGGATAGTCTTTTTTGGGCATTCAACAATCCATTGACGGCTGAAAGCTGTCATAGCCGTAGAACTCACTGAGGCCTTCGTTTTGACTGGTTATGGCTCCCGTAACTCTAAACGAGCCAGAAGTTATGGCCGTCCGAATAATCGATATCTACAGGGTGCAACATCCGCGGTGCAAGGTGTAACATCCGTCCGAAATGGCGAAACATTGTCGTACAACTTTTTAAAATGCGTGCATGGATTTGAAATGGAACGTTACCATGGTGCACCACTCTCCCGCGATGGTAAATCGGAGACCATCCACGGTAATCCCGTTTTACAGTAAAAATCCACGTGTCGAAAAACGAAGGGTAAAAAACTTCCTAGACCCAATTGAGACACGGATAGTCTTTTTTGGGCATTCAACAATACAATGAAGGCTGAAAGCGGTCATAGCCATTGAACTCACTGAGGCCTTCGTTTTGACTGCTTATGGCTCCCGTAACTCTAAACGAGCCAGAAGTTACGGCCGTCCGAATAATCGATATCTACAGGGTGCAACATCCACGGTGCAAGGTGCAACATCCGTCCGAAATGGAGAACAGTGTCGTACGACTTTTTGAATTGCGTGCATGGATTTGAAACGGAACGGTACCATGGTGCACCACTCTCCAGCGATGGTAAATCGAAGACCAGCCACGATAATCCCGTTTTACCTTAAAAATCCACGTGACGAAAAAACGAAGGGTAAAAAATTTCCTAGACTCGATTGAGACTCGGATCGTCTTTTTTGGGCATTAAACAATCCATTGACGGCTGAAAGCGGTCATAGCCGTTGTTATCCCGCTTTTTGGCAAAGCCGTGATACCAAAAGAGTGGTCAAAAACAAAAGACGGTTCGTCTCAGAGATTGATTGTACTTCACTTCGTTATGGATATCAATGAATTTTTGTCCGAGCCCGTATCAGGCTTTAATTGATAAGACATGACAAGCAAGACCATGAAGGCCGGTGTTTCAAATTTCAGGTTAATCGGAGTTCGTATGAGCGAGATATGATCGATGCAAGTCAGCCAAAGTACACAGTTCGAAACCATCGGCTTGTTGAGAGGACGCCCATTTCCAACCGATGGAGTTCAAATCCATCAGTAACTCCTTTATTCGAATCCATCGGTTTTCACATGTTTCGAGTCGAACGAGTTCGAAGCGATTAGACGTGATATTGGTCGCTTCGAACCCAACGGTTCGAACCCATCAGATAGGCATCATCTCAACAAGTTCGAATCCATCAAGCTCCGTGTACTTCGAATCGATGACATTCGAATCGATCAGTTCGAATCCATCACCTGGGCATCCCCTGAGCACTGTTTCGTATCCATCGAGTCCGGAGCACTTCGAATCCATCACCATATACCCTACTTCGTATCGATCGACCTCGCACCCACCAAGAATGCGAGATCATTCCTTCGTATCCATAAATTCTGCCATGTTCGAATCCACTCGGCTCGTCTTGATCCCATTCGTGTCGATCCATTTCGAATCCATTGATGCGAACTGGGTCGCGGCACACGATATGGACGAGGCAAAATCCATGGGTACGAAGCGGTCAACTCGGAGATAAAACAGGATCGATGCGAGGAGTGCGCGCCACGTCACCAGAGATCTACGTGACCGATCGAGGCGAAGGGAATGGATTCGAATGCAACAGCCCTCACGAAAAACGACAACTTGAATCGGTTATATCTCCTAAACCACTGATCCAAATGCAACGAAATTTTCACAGTAGCTTCCATACATGATCAAGATTGTTCCTGCCAAGTTTCAGCTCGATTGGACCATTTCTTGATGGGTTCGAAATCACTTCGAATCGATGTCAGATCGAGTCGAAACTTGGTGGGGTCGGTCGCGTGGGCCCACTCACGTGCCAGAAGAAGTCTCCCGAAGTTTGAGCGAGATCTGGGCCTCCTACGCCTATAAATAGCACCCTGAAGCCTTCAGAAAAGGGGATCTTTCGGAGCTTCCACCATTGAACGTCCAAACTCTGCCGGATTTAATTCCATACCTCATTATCACTGTTGTATTCAAGATTTCAAAGCTATCATCAAATGTGATCCATTGTAATCGATTAATATCATCAAGTGAATCAGTAAAGAGAGAACCTTCAAAGTGGACGTAGGTAAGATCGCCGAACCACTATAAATCCTGTGTTTGTGATTGTTGTTTGTGAATTATTGTGATTGTTGTTGCTTAGATATGAATTCTATATTGATTGTTGCTGATCTGTGTTGATAAACGGGTGATTTCACGACTATTGGGTGTTTGTGACCAATTTTGGCGCAAACATTTTGGTGCTTTCACTGAGAGGCTGATTCAGGAGAATTTGAATTTGGAGACTTAGGAATTTAGATCTAAGAACCATGACGAGACAAATAAGTAAGAAACAAAGGCCAGAGAGAAGTGAACATCAGGGAAGTCAAGAGGCTTCCTCAGGAGCGAATCAAGCGTCGATCTTCATCACTAGGGACGAGATGGAGACAATGATGAAAAAACAGGAGGAGCTGATCCAGAGTTTGTTCCAACAGATAGGGCAACTTGGAGCACAGAATCAAGGAGTAACCGGAGTTCAGAACGGAGCAGGACCATCCGACGTAGCACCTGGAGTAGGGGGCACACACATGGAGAATGTTGATCCAATCCCTGAGAGAGATAGAGATGCATCTACCCAAGCAAGGTGTAGCAGGGGAGTGAACGCTCAATCAAGGGGGCAGATCCCAGAATTCCCTCGTGGACTCGGGGGGCAGGTTGAAAACAATGAACGAGGATTGTATCTTGGAGACGAAGATAAATTGGCACAAATGGTTAGGCGAGCCATGAGATGCGGGTTAACAAACAAAGATCTTGAAGACGTAAACAGGAGTCCCTTTTCTACTGCAATTAGGATGGCTAGGAACCCACCAGAGTTTAAGTTGCCATCAATAGAGATGTATGATGGGCAGACGGATCCCGCAGTCCATTTGACGAGATACTTGAGGCATACGGAGGTGCTGGGAGCATCACAAGAGGTTATGGCCCGGTGCTTTCCATTATATCTGACAGATATCGCAGCATTATGGTTTAGGCAACTAGAGAGCGGCTCCATAGGAACATGGACAAACTTGACTGAAAGATTCATGAGACAATTTAGGGTTCACATTGCAAGACCCAAAAACGTAATGAGTTTGGCAATTTTGAAGCAGAAGACTAGAGAGACCTTGAGGAGTTTTCTGACGCGATTCAATGTGGCAGCAGCATCGGTGGATCGGCCGGATCCATCCATGGTTATGATGGCAGCCGTTTCCGGAATAGCTGATGGCATGGATTTCAAAAACTCATTGACGAAAGATCCACCTATGGATCTAGGAGAATTCTATCATGAGGCGGAAAAGTTCCTGCGATTGGAAGACGCAAGCGCAGAGAGAGACGAAGGAGACGAGCTCAATGTTTACACGGTCAAAGATGGAAATCCTCCTGAGAAAGGTACAGGAACTAGCAAGGGGAAGCGAAAGGCTGAGAGTGGCTATAAAAGGTCGATGCGACCACGAAAGGAACCAAGATTTACCACATACGCTGTGCTGAATGAAAGCCTGGAACGAATTTATCAGGATACCAAAGAGCAGGTTCCATATCGTAGGCCAATGCGAAGGGATCCAACCTCTGACGAAAGGAAATCAGATAAGTTTTGTGTATTCCATGAATTAAACGGTCATAACACTAACGATTGCAGGCATTTGAAGGACGAGGTGGAAGGGCATATCAGGAACGGTATGCTCCTTCAGTATGTGAGGAAACGGACTCAAGCAGTGGAGCCAGAGCGCCCACCGTCTACCTCAACTAGAGGTGGCCCTGAGTCAGTACAACGTCTGATTATCCATTGATTGAATGAAACAACAATGAACAAGTCGTAAACCTCTTACTAATACGGTTAAATCATTTACACATGTGAGCGATCGCGCACGATCCATAGGCATGCTCTGAATGACTACCAACCGCATCATAGTGAGAGTTTACACTTTGACATCCCTGCTTTGCTTTCTGCTTTGATTTTGATTTGAACATTTAGACTCTGTTTGTATGGACATTTCTGTTATGAGGTTCGTATAATCATTGCTTTTATATTTGCAATTCCATGAAAGAATTTATCTTCATGCCCGTTGGATCGCGAACGGTCCACGAGCACCTTCTGTGTGGCGATGAACCGCCAGAGTTTTGATTCAGAAGCTCCCCTGAACATGAACTCCGGTATCGATAATACTAAGTCCCCCCCGGGCACACATAATTCGCCTCGAACGGCACAAGATCGCGAACGATCACAAATCGACTCGAACGGCATCCGAGCGCGAACGGTCACTATTCACTTATATGACAGTTGATCACGAACGATCACTTTCTGCCTCAAACGGCACCGACCGCGAACGGTCATGATTCACTTATTATGAAATCCGACCTCGAACGGTCACCATTCGCCTTGAACGGCACTTGATCGCGAACGATCACCGTTTGCCGCGAACGACATCGACCGCGAACGGTCCCATCTCTTCAATTGCCGCGAACGGCAACGACCACGAACGGTCCCGTCTCTTTAATTGCCGTGAAAGACATCGACCGCGAACGGTCCCATTCAATCTTTTGCCATGAACGGCATCAACTGCGAACGGTCCTATTCCATCCTTTGCCGTGAACGGCGCAGACCGCGAACGGTCCCGATCCACCTCAAGTGGCATACGATCCCGAACGATCGACGCATGGATTTATACGCTTGACCGCACACGGTCGCACTTCATCCCAAATTGCTCGATCCCGAACGATCATCATTTGAGGACATATGAGTCTATCAAGTTCTTTACAGGTTGACGATAGGATATGAACATCCAACTCAAGGCATTACAAAACACACCTTCCTACCGCAAGGCATGTTTTGGAGGGCAGATGTTATCCCGCTTTTTGGCAAAGCCGGGATACCAAAAGAGTGGTCAAAAACAAAAGACGGTTCGTCTCAAAGATTGATTGTACTTCACATCGTTATGGATATCAATGAATTTTTGTCCGAGCCCGTATCAGGCCACAATTGATAAGACATAACAAGCAAGACCATGAAGGCCAGTGTTTCAAATTTTAGGTTAATCGGAGTTCGTATGAGCGAGATATGATCGATGCAAGTCAGCCAAAGTACACAGTTCGAAACCATCGGCTTGTTGAGAGGACGCCCATTTCGAACCGATGGAGTTCGAATCCATCAGTAACTCCTTTATTCGAATCCATCGGTTTGCACATGTTTCGAGTCGAACGAGTTCGAAGCGATCAGACGTGATATTGGTCGCTTCGAACCCAACGGTTCGAACCCATTAGATAGGCATCATCTCAACAAGTTCGAATCCATCAAGCTCCGTGTACTTCGAATCGATGACATTCGAATCGATCAGTTCGAATCCATCACCTGGGCATCCCCTGAGCATTGTTTCGTATCCATCGAGTCCGGAGCACTTCGAATCCATCACCATATACCCTACTTCGTATCGATCAACCTCGCACCCATCAAGAATGCCAGATCATTCCTTCGTATCCATAAATTCTGCCATGTTCGAATCCACTCGGCTCGTCTTGATCCCCTTTGTGTCGATCCATTTCGAATCCATTGATGCGAACTGGGTCGCGGCACACGATAAGAACGAGGCGAAATCCATGGGTGCGAAGCGGACAACTCGAAGATAAAACATGATCGATGCGAGGAGTGCGCGCCACGTCACCAGAGATCCACGTGACCGATCGAGTCGAAGGGAATGGATTCCAAGTGATGGGTTCGAATGCAACAGCCGTCACGAAAAACCACAACTTGAATCGGTTATATCTCCTAAACCACTGATCCAAATGCAACGAAATTTTCACAGTAGCTTCCATACATGATCAAGATTGTTACTGCCAAGTTTCAGCTCGATTGGACCATTTCTTGATGGGTTCGAAATCACTTCGAATCGATGTCAGATCGAGTCGAAACTTGGTGGGGTCGGTCGCGTGGACCCACTCACGTGCCAAAAAAAGTCTCCCGAAGTTTGAGCGAGATCTGGGCCTCCTACGCCTATAAATAGCACCGTGAAGCCTTCAGAAAAGGGGATCTTTCGGAGCTTCCACCATTGAACGTCCAAACTCTGCCGGATTTAATTCCATACCTCATTATTGCTGTTGTATGCAAGATTTCAAAGCTATCATCAACTGTGATCCATTGTAATCGATTAATATCATCAAGTGAATCAATAAAGAGAGAACCTTCAAAGTGGACGTAGGCAAGATCGCCGAACCACTATAAATCCTGTGTTTGTGATTGTTGTCTGTGAATTATTGTGATCGTTGTTGCTTAGATCTGAATTCTTTATTGATTGTTGCCGATCTGTGTTGATAAACGGGTGCTTTCACGACTATTGGGTGTTTGTGACCAATTTTGGCGCAAACAGCCGTAGAACTCACTGAGGCCTTCGTTTTGACCGGTTATGGCTCCCGTAACTCTAAACAAGCCAGAAGTTATGGCCGTCCGAATAATCGATATCTACAGGGTGCAACATCCATGGTGCAATGTGCAACATACGTCCGAAATGGCAAAACAGTGTCGTACGACTTTATGAAATGCGTGCATGGATTCGAAACGGAATGGTACCATGGTGCACTACTCTCCAGTGATGGTAAATAAAAGACCAGCCGCAGTAATCCCGTTTTACCATAAAAATCCACGTGTCGGAAAAACTAAGGGTAATAAACTTCCTAGACCCGATTGAGACTCGGATCGTCTTTTTTGGGCCTTAAACAATCCATTGACGTTTGAAAGCGGTCATAGCCGTAGAACTCACTGAGGCCTTCGTTTTGACTGGTTATGGCTCCCGTAACTCTAAACGAGCCAGAAGTTACGGCCGTCCGAATAATCGATATCTACAGGGTGCAACATCCACGGTGCAAGGTGCAACATCCGTCCGAAATGTCGAACAGTGTCGTACGACTTTTTGAAATGCGTGCATGGATTTGAAACGGAATGGTACCGTGGTGCACCACTCTCCAGCGATGGTAAATCGAAGACCATCCACGGTAATCCTGTTTTACCGTAAAAATCCACGTGTCGAAAAAACGATGGGTAAAAAACTTCCTAGACCCGATTGAGACTAGGATAGTCTTTTTTGGGCATCGAACAATCCATTGACGGCTGAAAGCTGTCATAGCCGTAGAACTCACTGAGGCCTTCGTTTTGACTGGTTATGGCTCCCGTAACTCTAAACGAGCCAGAAGTTATGGCCATCCGAATAATCGATATTTACAGGGTGCAACATCCGTGGTGCAAGGTGCAACATCCGTCCGAAATGGCGAAACATTGTCGTACGACTTTTTGAAATGCGTGCATGGATTTGAAATGGAACGGTACCATGGTGCACCACTCTCCCGCGATGGTAAATCGAAGACCATCCATGGTAATCCCGTTTTACAGTAAAAATCCACATGTCGAAAAAACGAAGGGTAAAAAACTTCCTAGACCCGATTGAGACTCGGATAGTCTTTTTTGGGCATTCAACAATACAATGAAGGCTGAAAGCGGTCATAGCCGTAGAACTCACTGAGGCCTTCGTTTTGACTGCTTATGCCTCCCGTAACTCTAAACGAGCCAGAAGTTGCGGCCGTCCGAATAATCGATATCTACAGGGTGCAACATCCAAGGTGCAAGGTGCAACATCCGTTCGAAATGGCGAACAGTGTCGTACGACTTTTTGAATTGCGTGCATGGATTTGAAACGGGACGGTACCATGGTGCACCACTCTCCAGCGATGGTAAATCGAAGACCAGCCACGGTAATCCAGTTTTACCGTAAAAGTCCACGTGTCGAAAAAACTAAGGGTAATAAACTTCCTAGACCCGATTGAGACTCGGATCGTCTTTTTGGGCATTAAACAATCCATTGACGGCTGAAAGCTATCATAGCCATAGAACTCACTGAGGCCTTCGTTTTGACTAGTTATGGCTCCCGTAACTCTAAACGAGACAGAAGTTATGGCCGTCGAATAATCGATATCTACATGGTGCAACATCCACGGTGCAAGGTGCAACATCCGTCCGAAATGGCGAAACAATGTCGAACGACTTTTTGAAATGCGTGCATGGATTTGAAACAAAACGGTACCATGGTCCACCACTCTCCAGCGATGGTAAATGGAAGACCAGCCACGGTAATCCCTTTTTACCGTAAAATTCACGTGTCGAAAAAACGAAGGGTAAAAAACTACCTAGACCCGATTGAGACTCGGATAGTCTTTTTTGGGAATTAAACAATCCATTGATGGCTGAAAGCTGTCATAGCCGTAGAACTCACCGAGGCCTTCATTTTGACTGGTTATGGCTCCCATAACTCTAAACGAGACAGAAGTTATGGCCGTCCGAATAATCGATATCTACAGGGTGCAACATCCACGGTGCAAGGTGCAACATCCGTCCGAAATTGCGAACAGTGTTGTACGACTTTTTGAAATGCGTGCATGGATTTGAAACGGAACGGTACCATGGTGCACCGCTCTCCGGCGTTGGTAAATCGAAGACCATCCACGGTAATCCCGTTTTACCGTAAAAATCCACGTGTCGAAAAAACAAAGGGTAAAAAACTTCCTAGACCCGAATGAGACTCGGATCGTCTTTTTTGGGAATTAAACAATCCATTGACGGCTAAAAGCTGTCATAGCCGTAAAACTCCATGAGGCCTTCGTTATGACTGGTTATGGCTCCCATAACTCTAACGAGCCAGAAGTTATGGCCGTTCGAATAATCGATATCTACAGAGTGCAACATCCGCCGTGCAAGGTGCAACATCTGTCCGAAATGGCGAAAAAGTGTCGTATGGTTTTTTGAAATGCGTGCTTGGATTTTTAATGGAACGGTACCATGGTGCACCACTCTCCAGCGACGGTAAATCGAAGACCAGCCACGGTAATCCCGTTTTACCGTAAAAATCCACGTGTCGAAAAAACGAAGGGTAAAAAACTTCCTAGACCCGATTGAGACTCGGATCGTCTTTTTTGGGCATTAAACAATCCATTGACGGCTGAAAGCGGTCATAGCCGTAGAACTCACTGAGGCCTTCGTTTGGACTGGTTATGGCTCCCGTAACTCTAAACGAGCCAGAAGTTATGGCCGTCCGAATAATCGATATCTATAGGGTGCAACTTCCGCGGTGCAAGGTGCAACATCCGTCCGAAATGGAGAAACAGTGTCGTACGACTTTATGAAATGCGTGCATGGATTTGAAATGGAACGGTACCATGGTGCACAACTCTCCAGCGATGGTAAATCGAAGACCAGCCGCAGTAATCCCATTTTACCGTAAAAATCCACGTGTCGAAAAAACTAAGGGTAATAAACTTCCTAGATACGATTGAGACTCGGATCGTCTTTTTTGGGCATTAAATAATCCATCGACGGCCGAAAGCTGTCATAGCCGTAGAACTCACTAAGGCCTTCGTTTTGACTGGTTATGGCTCCCGTAACTCTAAACGAGCCAGAAGTTACGGCCGTCCGAATAATCGATATCTACATGGTGCAACATCCACGGTGCAAGGTGCAACATCCGTCCGAAATGGCGAACAGTGTCGTACGACTTTTTGAATTGCGTGCATGGATTTGAAACGGAACGGTACCATGGTGCACCACTCTCCAGCGATGGTAAATCGAAGACCAGCCACGGTAATCCCGTTTTACCGTAAAAATCCACGTGTCGAAAAAACGAATGGTAAAAAACTTCGTAGACCCGATTGAGACTCGGATAGTCTTTTTTGGCATTAAACAATCCATTGATGGCAGAAAGCCGTCATAGCCGTAGAACTCACTGAGGCCTTCGTTTTGATTGGTTATGGATCCCGTAACTCTAAACGAGCCAGAAGTTATGGCCGTCCGAATAATCGATATCTACAGGGTGCAACATCCACGGTGCAAGGTGCAACATCCGTCCGAAATGGCGAAGAGTGTTGTATGACTTTTTGAAATGCGTGCATGGATTTGAAACGGAACGGTACCATGGTGCACCACTCTCCAGCGATGGTAAATCGAAGACCATCCACGGTAATCCCGTTTTACCGTAAAAATCCACGTGTCGAAAAAACAAAGGGTAAAAAACTTCCTAGACCGGAATGAGACTCGGATCGTATTTTTTGGGAATTAAACAATCCATTGACGGCTGAAAGCTGTCATAGTCGTAGAAATCCCTGAGGCCTTCGTTTTGACTGGTTATGGCTCCCGTAACTCTAAAGAGCCAGAAGTTATGGCCGTTTGAATAATCGATATCTACAGGGTGCAACATCCGCCGTGCGAGGTGCAACATCCGTCCGAAATGGCGAAACAGTGTCGTACGATTTTTTGAAATGCGTGCATGGATTTGTAATGGAACGGTACCATGGTGCATCACTCTCCAGCGATGGTAAATCGAAGACCATCCACGGTAATCCCATTTTACCGTAAAAATCCACGTGTCGAAAAAACTAAGGGTAAAAAACTTCCTAGACCCGATTGAGACTCAGATCGTCTTTTTTGGGCATTAAACAATCCGTGGACGGCTGAAAGCGGTCATAGCCATAGAACTCACTGAGGCCTTCGTTTTGACCAGTTATGCCTCCCGTAACTCTAAACGAGCCAGAAGTTACGGCCGTCCGAATAATCGATATCTACATGGTGCAACATCCACGGTGCAAGGTGCAACATCCGTCCGAAATGGCGAACAGTGTCGTATGAATTTTTGAAATGCGTGCATGGATTTGAAATAGAACGGTACTATGGTGCACCACTCTCCAGCGATGGTAAATCGAAGACCATCCACGGTAATCCCGTTTTACCGTAAAAATCCACGTGTCGAAAAAACTAAGGGTAAAAAACTTCCTAGACCCGATTGAGACTCGGATAGTCTTTTTTGGGCATTCAACAATCCATTGACGGCTGAAAGCAGTCACAGCCGTAGAACTCACTAAGGCCTTCGTTTTGACTGATTATCGCTCTTGTAACTCTAAATGAGCCAGAAGTTATGGCCGTCCGAATAATCGATATCTACAGGGTGCAACATCCATGGTGCAAGGTGCAACATCCGTCCGAAATGGAGAAACATTGTCGTACGACTTTTTGAAATGCGTGCATGGATTTGTAATGGAACGGTACCATGGTGCACCACTCTCCCGCGATGGTAAATCGAAGACCATCCACGGTATTCCCGTTTTACCGTAAAAATTCACGTGTCGAAAAAACTAAGGGTAAAAAACTTTCTAGACCCGATTGAGACTCGGATAGTCTTTTTTGGGCATTCAACAATCCATTGACGGCTGAAAGCTGTCATAGCCGTAGAACTCACTAAGGCCTTCGTTTTGACTGGTTATGGCTCCTGTAACTCTAAACGAGCCAGAAGTTATGGCTGTCCGAATAATCGATATCTACAGGGTGCAACATCCGCGGTGCAAGGTGCAACATCCGTCCGAAATGGCGAAACATTGTCGTACGACTTTTTGAAATGCGTGCATGGATTTGAAATAGAACGGTACCATGGTGCACCACTCTCCCGCGATGGTAAATCGAAGACCATCCACGGTATTCCCGTTGTACCGTAAAAATCCACGTGTCGAAAAAACGAAGGGTAAAAAACTTCCTTGACCCGATTGAGACTCGGATAGTCTTATTTGGGCATTCAACAATACAATGACTGCTGAAAGAGGTCATAGCCGTAGAACTCACTGAGGCCTTGTTTTGACTGCTTATGGCTCCCGTAACTCTAAACGAGCCAGAAGTTACGGCCGTCCGAATAATCGATATCTACAGGGTGCAACATCCACGGTGCAAGGTGCAACATCCGTCCGAAATGGCGAACAGTGTCGTACGACTTTTTGAAATGCGTGCATGGATTTGAAACGGAACGGTACCATGGTGCACCACTCTACAGCGATGGTAAATCGAAGACCAGCCACAGTAATCCCGTTTTACCGTAAAAATCCACGGGTCGAAAAAACTAAGGGTAATAAACTTCCTAGACCCGATTGAGACTCGGATCGCCTTTTTTGGGCATTAAACAATCCATTGACGGCTGAAAGCTGTCATAGCCGTAGAACTCACTGAGGCCTTCGTTTTGACTGGTTATGGCTCCCGTAACTCTAAACGAGCCAGAAGTTATGGCCGTCCGAATAATCGATATCTACAGGGTGCAACATCCACGGTGCAAGGTGCAACATCCGTCCGAAATGGCGAAACAGTGTCGTACAACTTTTTGAAATGCGTGCATGGATTTGAAACAGAACGGTACCATGGTCCACCACCCTCCAGCGATGGTAAATCGAAGACCAGCCACGGTAATCCCGTTTTACCGTAAAAATCCACGTGTCGAAAAAACGAAGGGTAAAAAACTTCCTAGACCCGATTGAGACTCGGATAGTCTTTTTTGGGTATTAAACAATCCATTGACGGCTGAAAGCGGTCATAGCCGTAGTACTCACTGAGGACTTCGTTTGACTGGTTATGACTCCCGTAACTCTAAACGAGCCAGAAGTTATGGCCGCCCGAATAATCGATATCTACAAGGTGCAACATCCACGGTGCAAGGTGCAACATTCGTCCGAAATGGCAAACAGTGTCGTACGACTTTTTGAAATGCGTGCATGGATTTGAAACGGAACGGTACCATGGTGTACCACTCTCCAGCGATGGTAAATCGAAGACCATCCACGCTAATCCCGTTTCACCGTAAAAATTCACGTGTCGAAAAAACGAAGGGTAAAAAACTTCCTAGACCCGAATGAGACTCGGATCGTCTTTTTTGGGAATTAAAAATCCATTGACGGCTGAAAGCTGTCATAGCCGTAGAACTCCCTGAGGCCTTCGTTTTGACTGGTAATGGCTCCCGTAACTCTAAACGAGCCAGAAGTTATGGTCGTCCGAATAATCGATATCTACTGGGTGCAACATCTGCCGTGCAAGGTGCAACATCCGTCCGAAATGGCGAAACAGTGTCGCACCACTTTTTGAAATGAGTGCATGGATTTGAAACGGAACGATACCATGGTGCACCACTCTCCAGCGATGGTAAATCGAAGACCAGCCGCGGTAATTTTCGGCGAATTCTTACCCATGTGATCACGAGGCCAAGGAGCATCAATTTCGTCTAGAATCACCATTTACATACTGTCCATTCGGTACCTATGCCTGGCCGAACCAAACCTCGTATCTACAAATACCGAACCAAGCACACCCCTTCGACACCGGACCAACGCGAGGCTGTTGCCACCGAATCAACCTCTACCACCGAACCAACACCCCTGCCGAACCAACACTCTCCATCCCACACCGAACCAACCCATCCAACCTCTGCCGAACCATGATCCACCGAACCACGTACACCCGAACCAACCCATCCTCCTTCTATCACCGAACCAAATCCACACCGGACCAAACCAACCTGACCTCCATCTCACCACCGGACCAACAACCTACCGGACCAAAGCCACTCCAACCAGATCGCTTCAACCCAGGCCCGCCAACAGCTATATACATCCAAGACCCCTGCCCCCAGCCTCACTCTATAAATAGAGGGGCAGGGATACAACAATGGCAGACAAGTTTGAGAGCTCAAGCAAGGAAGGAACTTTCAAACAACTTTCTTATACTTGTATTTAAAGCTTTGCACTTGTAATCTGGAAGAAAAAAGGATAATAACATATAAAGTGGACGTAGGCACGTTCTGGCCGAACCACTATAAATCTGTGTGTCTTTTACAGTTCAGTCCCTGCTTTTTACATATTTGCGTAAGTCATCCAAATCATTAAAAACCACATAAAATCAACTAAATTATACGGATTAAAGGTGTTTGCCCATTTTTTGCGCAAACATTTTTGGTGCTTTCACTGAGAATTGAACTCAGGCTTCAGCTTCCCTCATTCAACCTTCTTTCCCAATACCACCTTTCATTGCCTGGGAAACATGAATTCCAGGCCGAGAAAAGACGCCAACAAGGGAAAGAACGTTGCAACCAGCAGCGCTCCAGATCCAGTGGATCCAGATCAAGAGAACCGTCCCACTACGACAGCAGTGCCAAATGTAGATCAGGCAATTCCGACAGCCCCTGCCGCGGAACAACCGGCAGCAATCACTAGGGCAGACCTAGACAGAGTTGTGGTTGAAGTGACTAACCGCTTCGCATCCCAACAAGAAGCTTTGGTGAACCAACTCATGTCACGCTTGAGGGACGCCGAAGAATCCAACCGCAATACTGAATCATGGGGTGAGTCTCAATCTGGAGGATCTCACAGACAACAAAGGTCTTCCCTCTTCGAAGAAGCTATCAACAGGAACAACAATGATAGGGGCCGCGCCCGGACTCAGTCCGAACTCCGACTCGAGGAAGCGCTTGGAACCGAACCCAATGGGGGAGGCACCGGGCGAGGATCGGATGTAGCTGAGTCGGTCATGCCACCTAATCATAGAAACCCCGCTGAACAGAGCCGAGCTAGAACCCAACCCGAAGTTGACCCCATGGAAATGCTCGAATCAGAACCCCACAGGGGAAGATCAAGGCAGGGGGCAACTGTAGCTGGTCCTAGCACGCATCCGAGCAGCAAAAGACAGCCACTGGATAACGTCAGAAGTGATAGGCTATACCATCCCTACAGGTCATCTGGACGAGATCGATCCCGCAGGGAAGAACCAAGCTCATTTTTGTCCGCTCCAAATTCTGATGAAAGAATGGCACGATAATTCAGGGAATGCGTCCGACGGGAGCAAAGAGATCGAGGGATAGGCGCTAGATTAACCAGCCCTTTCACCCGCAACATCGAAACCGCCATCACACCTCGAGAATGGAAAATGCCGATGATGGAACCGTACAAGGGAACTTCCGACCCCGTTGTACACCTGCAAAGATACACACAACATATGCTCATGAGTGGGGCAACGGAAGGAGTATTATGCAAATGCTTTCCACTATGTTTAGCAGATCTAGCTACCTCCTGGTTCTGCCATCTACCCCAAGGATCCATCAGTTCATGGGAAATGTTGAAGGAAAAGTTCATTAGCCAGTTCCGCATTCATGTGCAACAACCCAAGGATGCTTATTCTCTATCCAATGTCAAACAGAAATCCGGAGAGACACTTCAACAATATCTAACCCGGTTCAACGCCGCAGCAGCCGCAGTCCAAGATGCCGATGAGAAACTCACCCTAATGGCCCTCTGTAGTGGTGTGCACCCAGATACCAAGTTTGCTAGAAGACTAACTAAAGAAAAACCGGCTACCTTTTCCGATTTCTTCCATGAAGCAGGGAAGTACATGAGATTCGAAGAGGCTGCCACTGAAAGGCAGACAGGACCACAGGCTAAGACGGCCCATGGAAACGCCCCCGCCGCAGCAAAGGACATTCGGAGAAACGACTCCAGAGACAATGCAAGGGGCGAGAAGGGAGAAAAGCGCTTGTACCGACCTGGATCGAGATTTGACGCTTACACCCCCTTGAATGAAACAGTCGAGAACATCTTCCTGGCTACCCAGGACGAACTTACACACAAGTGCCCACCATACAAGAAAGAGTCAGATCGCGCAATCCAGTCTGGAAAATTCTGTCGTTTCCACGAGTCTCATGGGCACGATACCAATGAATGCCGCCATCTCCGAGACCTAATTGAAGAACATATCAGGAGAAAGAGATTAGAATGCTATGTAAAGGGACAGGATAGGACCCCAGTTCCTGCCAAGGAAAACCCAGGGCAGCTCCACCCAGAGACAGGCAGAGGAAATCGCAACACCAGCGGCTCCAGCCAAGAGATGATAGTGGTCCATACAATATCAGGGGGGCCACACATCGCCGACAAGAGCTGGGCAGAAATGGAAAGATATGGAATCTCACTCAGAAGTGAGGGTGACTGCGTCAATTCTGTTATGGAAGAACGTCACCCTAAGCGGAAGGAAAATAATGACATCACATTCATTGGGCGCGACCTAGAAGGAAGGCAGTACCCACACATGGACCCTATGGTCATCTCTGCCTGGTTCGGTCCATCCAAAGTTTTCCGAATTTTAATGGACACTGGAAGTTCAGTAAACATCTTATTCAAGCATGCTTTCGACAAAATGAAGCTGTCAATGAAGGATGTATCCCCCTGCAACAAACCACTACACGGTTTCACTAGAGAAGCAAAGATGCCCCTCGGACAATTGGATCTCTTTGTTGAATTGGGAAGTCATCCCCGCTCCGCCATTCGGAAACAAACATTCGTGCTAATAGACAACCGCTCGGCCTACAATGCCTTTTTAGGAAGATCAGCCTTGTCCGACTTCCAAATCGTCCTTGCCCCATGGTGCCTGAAGATGAAGTTCCCAACGGATAATGGAGTGGGAGAAGTAGAAGGGGATCAAGACGCCGCTCGGGACTGCTATGTAACCGAACTTCGCAATAATCGCAGGAGAGATAAAGGGAAAAATGCAGAGACTATTCATTGCAAGAAAAGCTTGGAAGCATAGCAACTAAAGAAAGCCCCTCCTCTTCGGTATACCAATGATCCTTTCAATGAATTAGACCCCAGGGACAAAGAGGAGGAGGCCACCGCCGAGCCTGCAGAGGCTATGGAATTCGTATCTGTAGACAAACGCGACCCAAGTAAACTGCTGAGAGTCGGATCTCAGTTAAAAAGAGAATTAAAGAATCAACTCATTGATTTTCTTCGCCACAACATGGATGTATTTGCATGTACGCACGCTGATATGACTGGAATCTCCCTGGACATAGCATGCCACGCACTAAACATCGATCCTACCAAGGTACCGGTAAAGCAAAAGAAGAGAAGTATGGGGGCAGAACGATCAGCAGCCCTCGAGGAAGAAGTAAAGAATTTACTTGCCAATGGCTTCATACGTGAAGCCATCTACCCGGAATGGATCGCCAACCCGGTACTGGTAAAGAAAGCTAATGGGAAGTGGCGAACATGCATCGATTTCTCCAACTTAAATGACGCTTGCCCGAAAGACTGCTTCCCACTCCCCCGAATTGACCAACTCGTGGACAGTACCGCCGGACACGAACTCTTATCCTTTATGGACGCATACTCAGGATATAATCAGATCCCTATGCATGCCCTCGATGAAGACCACACTAGCTTCATCACTGACTGAGGATTGTATTGCTACAAGGTAAAGCCATTTGGACTTAAGAACGCCGGAGCTACTTATCAGCGCCTCGTCAACAAGATGTTTGCAGAACTGATAGGACGAACCATGGAAGTTTATGTGGACGACATGCTAGTGAAGTGAAGAAAAGCCAACGACCATATAAACCATCTGGACGAGATGTTTCAAGTACTTCGCCAATATGGAATGAAGCTGAACCCTCTAAAGTGCTCCTTCGGAGTATCATCGGGAAAGTTCTTGGGATTCATCGTTCATGCCAGGGGGATTGAAGCAAACCCCGAACAAGTCCGGGCCTTGCAAGATATCAAGATACCATCCACTCGAAAAGAGATGCAAAGCCTAAACGGGAAGGTGGCCGCTCTAAGCCGGTTCATCTCTAAAGCAACTGACAAATGCATTCCTTTCTTCGAGGCCCTGAAGAAAGACAAAGGAAAATTCGAATGGACCGATGAGTGTTCAACAGCTTTCCTTAACCTAATCGAGCACCTCCAACGGCCACCAGTACTCTCGACTCCGAATAAAGGCGAAGAACTATACCTATACCTTGCTGTGTCATCCCATGCTCTGAGGGCCGCTTTGGTAAGAGAAGAAAACCGCACACAACGGCCAATGTACTTCATAAGCAAAAGGTTCACGGGAGCAGAAGCCCGGTATCCCAAACTCGAGAAACTGGCATACTGTTTACTAATCACATCAAGGAAGCTACGACACTATTTCCAATCTCATCCCATCAGAGTCCTAACCGATCAACCATTGAGGCAAGTGCTCCATCGTCCCGACACCTCTGGGCGACTGCTCAAGTGGTGCATCGAGCTAAGCCAATATGATATCACCTACCATCCTCGCACTACCATCAAGGGACAAGCCATAGCCGATTTCATCGCCGAATTCACTATCAACGAAGGCTGGGACCAATCTGAAATAGAAGAAGGTATCAAGTGGAATCTCTTCGTAGATGGAGCGTCGAACGAACAAGGCTCGGGGGCAGGCGTTGTGATCATCACTCCCAGGGAAAGAAAGCTGCGTTATGCACGAAGGCTAGAATTCGGTGCCACCAATAATGATGCCGAATATGAAGCAGTAATAGCCGGATTAGAGCTCGCCCTGGAGATCGGAGTTAGTTCCTTATGTCTTCACAGTGATTCACAACTCATCGTAAATCAAATACTAGGGGATTTCCAGACTCGAGGAGAATGGCTCACGGAATATCTGAAAAAGACCAAGCGGCTGCTCAATCAATTGGATCACTACTCGATCAAACACATTCCTCGAGAAGAAAATCAAGAGGCCGACGAGCTGGCAAAGCAAGCTAGCATGGGAGATGATACCACTTCTGGAACGATAACTGTCTCAAGGCTACTAACCCCGAGTTTCGAGCAAGTAAACGTGATAGCTGCAACCGAAGAAGAAACATGGATGACCCCTATCCGAGAATACTTACAAAACGGCAGCCTACCCGACGGGCGAAGTGAAATTAAGAAAATTCTAAGGAAAGCTTCCCGCTACACGATACAAGAAAGCATCCTCTATCGGCGCGGCTTCTCTAACCCCTTATTGAGGTGCGTTGCTGAAAGAGAAGCCAAGGAAATTCTATCCAATATCCACCAGAGAAGTTGTGGAGACCACACCGGAGGGCAGACCCTGGCAAAGAAGATACTCCGATATGGGTATTTCTGGCCCACCTTGTACAAAGATGCTTTAGACTTTGTCAGAAGAGGCGACAGATGTCAGAAATTTGCTAAGATTCCTCGGCAGCCAACAAATGAAATTACTCAAATGACCAGCCCTTGGCCCTTTGCAGTATGGGGAATTGACTTAATTGGCGAACTGCCAGCAGGCCGAGGCGGAGCCAAACATGCTATAGTGGCGGTTGACTATTTCACCAAGTGGGTGGAGGCGGAACCACTAAATAAAATATCCTCGACAAAAGTTTCAACTTCTTGATCAAAAATATTCTGTGCAGGTACGGAGTCCCACTCAAGATCATATCAGACAACAGACTTCAATTTGACAGCGAAGAATTCGCCGATTGGTGCTAAGAGCACGGGATTCACAAAAGCTTCTCACCTGTAGCTTATCCTCAAGCAAACGGCCAAGTCGAAGCTGTCAACAAAATCCTCAAGACTCTAATTAAGAAGAAGCTTGAAAAGTCAAAAGGCGCTTGGGTGGACGAACTTCCTACGACACTTTGGGCCTATCGCACATCTTTCAGAACATCAACAGGGCATACTCCTTTCTCTTTGGCATACGGATCAGAGACAATGCTCCCAGTTGAGACTATTGTACCTTCCCACCGTAGGATCCACTACAACCCAGAAGAAAACGAAGAACTCCTCCACATGTCTTTGGATCTAATTGAGAAGAGAAGGAGTGATGCAGCACTCAAAGCAGCAGCTCACAGACAAAAAGTGGCAGCACTACACAACTCCAAAGTCAAACATCGCAGCTTACAAGAAGGAGATCTCGTCCTCAAGCGAATCTTTCCACGCCCAGGAGCGCTGGATCCAATCTGGGATGGACCGTATGTAATTCATAAAGATCTCCACAACGGAGCTTATATTTTGTCAACAGTGGACGGAGAGGTGTTCCAGAGGGCATGGAACATCCGACACCTCCGTCGATACTTTTCATAACTTGTACTGCCCATATGAAGTGAATTAACAAAGAGAATTAGTAGACGTAAGCATTTTCGTGCCGAACCACTTTAAAAAACTTGGCTCTTGTTAACTTATTCCTTTATATCTTGGCCACTTGTTGAGCTTTATCCTTTGCTGTTGAACAAAATCCTTTACAAATGACATTTCAATTCAGAACTTCACAACACAACTCCACCTGGACAAAATCTAACAGGTACGATGTGCTCCTATGCCCTCGCCAATGAGACACTTTGCTCCGGTATCCCTCTACCGCGAGTTAACTCATTGTTTGCCTCGGCCCTTAAAGCCGACTGTAATAAGCCGAGTATAAGCCACAGAGAAGGCCGATTATGCCATGGCAGCTCATTACAGCGATTCGGCTCGCCGGCAACTGTGAACCAATCGTAAGCCCCAACATAAGGTGTGGCCAGCCAGGGGCAGTTCACAGTTGACGATCGGCCCCCACGCTAGCCGGCCACAGTAAATCGAATAATACCCATGATTACGGGCCATAATGGTCCGGGTAGTTACTGTGCGCGATCGGCTCCGATGTGTCTTAAGTGCGGCTGTGGTAAAAAAGAAAACCCCCGCAGAGGCGTAAGATGGATGAAAAATGTCTCCAAGACCCACAGGTAGGGAAAGTAACTACAAAACCCGTTGCCACGAACTTAAGCACATCGACGACCTTCCGTGACTGGAAGTTTTACTTTTCCTATATTCCCATTTCATTTAAAAAATTTCTCCTATTCTCCTTAACGGTGCTTGAAAGTACAGGACATGAATTAGGGAACGCTCGCTAATGGGAACAAAAAATTACAACCGGATAACGAGGCACTCATCAGCATTCCGTGCTTAGTCTTGCAGGGCGCGCAAAGTTGCCGTCCACAGCCGAAACATGAAGGGCGGTAGCTTCCACTTTTATACATTAATGCATAGCTGCAATTCATATTCATACATCACACTAACATTGCAAAACACGAAATTATATTACAAGCGGAAACTTAGTGTCAAACACAATCAAATCACAGGCATATGCATGGTCATATTTCTTATACAACACATCAAAAGCAATGACAACATTCAAAATATAACAAAATCAACTCGTGTTATAAAAATACGTAGAGTCACTCACTAACATAATTACAATCCAAAAATACACTAACGTTTTTGACTAAGTATAGACAGGAAAGTCAAGAAAACCAAAAACTATACGGACCGGATCAAGTAGTCGACTGCATTAGTGCTCCACCCCCATCTCACTAGCTTTCCGAATCTACTTGACAGCAGGATCGGAGCTCCCAGCATGTTGACCAGAAGTCCCACCTGTCCAATTCAGAAAAAGAGTCCATTAAAACCAACAACGAACGATCAAGTTATGAAAAGCTAGAAAGAGGAAACTCACCAACACCTGCTTCTTGTTCCTCATCCCTCAACTGCACGCCGGCTTCCTCCGCAGCGAGTAGCCGCATCCCCTCCTTCACCGCTACCTTCTCCTCCTTCGAAAACTGGGCGGTAACCACATCCATACTGAATGCTGCTCCACCTTCCTTATCTCCATCGGCCCTGGCCTCCTCCAAAGCCCGGAGATATATCATGGCCATGATCCGGGGATAGTCATCCATCCAAGATAGAGTACCCTGCCTCCAGGTACGGAAGTACATGTCCTGCAGCATCTCATCCATCATCCCCTCATTCTCCTCAAACTCCCTCACCCGGGCCTCGGAGGACAATAACTTAGCGGCGGCAACATCCCTCTCCCGCCGGTATCTCGAGCACTCAGCCTGAAGGGATCTCCTCATCTCCTCCATCTCTTCTTTCAACTTGGCTTGAGCAAGTTCTGCAGCTTCGAGCCTCCCAGATATTTCTTCAACCTGCTCGAGATCCGCCTTCCTAACCTCATCAACCGTGGTAATGGCCATGTCAATACGCTTCTTGCAAGCGGCCTCCATTTTCCGCAACTCGGCTCTGCTAGCCTCCTCCATGGTCTTCTTCAGTCGTCGGGAGTCGGCTTCATGCTGCGAAATCTGAATAGCCTGGTCGGCAAGGTGCTTGGCCTGATCAGGGACCACTAACCACAGTCTTATATTGGCACTCCCTATCTCCTCCCCGGCCTTGGCCAATCGGGCGTGATGTTCCATTAACTTCTTGGCCTCCTTCGCGACCCGGTCAGTGTTGGCCTTGGCTCCGTCCCCCATAGCAGCTATCCGAGTAGTGTGCAGATCTAGGTCTAGGGATTTAGCCTCATCAAGAACCCGAACCATGGGATTGCGGGGGAGAAGATGCTCAACCGTGGCCTCGTCAAATAAGATATCTTGAGAACTGGGGTCCAAATCCGGGTGGCCGGCAAAGGGATTGCGAGGCACGTCGGGACGTCTTATGCGGATAACGGTAGGATTTTCAGACAGATGCTGGGAGGGAATATGCTCAGTGTCCACCTCCGTGATATCATGAATAGGTTGAGGAGGAAGCTGCGGACCGGATGAAGATTCAAATAAGGAGCGACTCCTCTTCTTTTTCTGAATACTCTCTTCAATATCCCCAAGAAGAGGACGGTAGCTAACTACGTCTCCTGGACGACTAGTGGGAGGCTTAGGCTTGGCAGAAGCTCTAACTAACTTGTATTGTTCCAGACGGTGTCGAACGTCTGAAGTTTTGGCCACCTCGCCTGCCCCTGTAATAAAGAACAAGTGTTACGAACTTACAAGAGTCCACAATTCAAGAAATATGTTAACGTAAAAAAAATGAGAAGGCACGTCTGTTATACTAACCCTGCGGAGAAGGAGAATACTGCAATAAGTCCTGAATCTCAGTCCAGGACGGAAGCGAACCATAAAATATTCCTAAGTCCCTATCATAAATGGAATCTGCAGAAGTCAAGAGTTCACCTTGAATCGCTGGAGCCACCTCAGCTGAAGAACTCTTAGGGAATGGATCGGCGCCAGCCACAGCCTTGTCAACCTCCTTTGCCTTCTTCACCGAGGCAGATCCTTCCTCCAACCCTTCAAAAGCCTGACGGAAGGCATCATCCGTCCACTCCTGGATCTCCCCTGCCTGCTCAGAAGACAACGCCCCGGCACCACTACCACCCTGTCCTTCACCTTCTCCATCTCCTCCACTCTCCTCTTCGTCTCTTTCCTCCTCTCCACCTTCCTCCTCCGGAATATCTGGACATGTACTGGGAGAGGGTCCATCAGACTTCTTAAGCTTTTTTCCCCCAACGGCTGGAGGTACCGAGAAAGGTCTCTTCCTGCTGCTCTTCGCAGTAGCCCCATCCTTAGCTTGAGCAGCCCTCTCCTCGGCTGTATCTCTCTGTTTAACCACAGATTGATGTGGCAAAATCAAGTTATACTCCAGGAGAGTGGCGTTCCTGATCAGGTAAGAGGCCGACCTATCCCTTCCCGAAATGACCTTTATCTCAGCAGCCATCCGCGCCAAGGAATCATTCTCCACAACCGCAAAGCCACCTGTTGCTAGTAAGAAATAAAAGCATATTAGAAGAAGCATGGTGATCGGGACAAGGAAAATATAAATGAAGTTCAACTTACAGCCGGAAGTGAAAAGGCGGAAAGAAACAAGGTCATCCCTAATGAAAAACCATTCCTTCTTGAACATACTAAACTTCGAGTACAAATCCAGAACAGGCTTAAAGGGCACGGCTGCTTCCAAATTGATATATGGAGACCCCTTCTTGTAGCCTCTCAAGTTGTACAGATATCGGATCTCCCGGTTGGAAGGGGGACGCCCGTATTCCCTCTGAAAGATGACGAAAAGACTCACCAGAATGGCGTATGAATTAGGCTGAAGCTGGAATGGAGCCACCTTCAGATATGTGATAAAGCTAACTATCCAGGCGTTGAGAGGCGGGATAGCACCACACATGCAATGATATCTGCTGTAAGCAAAGTTGCCTTCGGGGGGGTCGTACGGCATCACTCCTTCCTCCGGCAATAGCATGCGCGCTCTATCTATTCCAAAGGAGCGGGAGATAACGTCAAGTTGCTCCTCTCTGAGAGAGCTCGGAAAGCAATCAGGAGGAGAGTACAGAAGCTCTTGGGGACCATACCCGTCTACTAGCGAGCTCGGGGTAGGTCCACGATGTTCCGGTCCTGGCTGGGCGGGAGGCACGACGGAAGACCCACTTCTGTTCGTAGATTTTTTCTTTTCCGATCGGCTTCCACCTTGTGAGACATTTATCTGCAACACCAAAGCAAAAGCACATCGTTAGAACAAGGAGTATGGAAATGTAAACTCGTAGGTACATGCAGCCTGTATACTTGCTCACAATTCAAAACTCATTCGCAGAAATAAAAGTCTTTAAGTTTCATTCGGTAGTGAAAGTTCAAGTTTCATTTGGTAGTGAAAGTTCGAGTTTCATTCGGTATGGAAAGTTCGAATCTCATTCGGTATTGAGAGTTCGAGTTTCATTCGGCGTTGAAGGATGAAAGTTCATTCGGTATTAAGGGTTTCAAATTCATCCGGTACTGGAAGTCTATAAAATTCATTCGGCAGCAAGGGGTTCTCACCTGGTTCGGCTAGCGTCTTGATTCGTCGAAGCTAAGGGTTGGATTCGGCAAAAAGTTCGGCTTGTTTGGTAAGAAATAACGAAGGCGTATAGCCCTTATTTATAGGCAAATGTAGAAAACTGGACCAATTGGTTCGACACTCTGGACCGAACGAAGCTACACCAACCAGAAGAAAAACAAAGCGCGACACATGCAAGCACGTGCCCCACTTTGGGGGGCAAATGTTGGGCGAATTCTTACCCATGTGATCACGAGGCCAAGGAGCATCAATTTCGTCTAGAATCACCATTTACATACTGTCCATTCGGTACCTATGCCTGGCCGAACCAAACCTCGTATCTACAAATACCGAACCAAGCACACCCCTTCGACACCGGACCAACGCGAGGCTGTTGCCACCGAATCAACCTCTACCACCGAACCAACACCCCTGCCGAACCAACACTCTCCATCCCACACCGAACCAACCCATCCAACCTCTGCCGAACCATGATCCACCGAACCACGTACAGCCGAACCAACCCATCCTCCTCCTATCACCGAACCAAATCCACACCGGACCAAACCAACCTCACCTCCATCTCACCACCGGACCAACATCCTACCGAACCAAAGCCACTCCAACCACGACCGAACCAAGCTCCGCCGAACCAGATATGCCAGGCCAGATCGCTTCAACCCAGGCCCGCCAGCAGCTATATACATCCAAGACCCCTGCCCCCAGCCTCACTCTATAAATAGAGGGGCAGGGGTACAACAATGGCAGACAAGTTTGAGAGCTCAAGCAAGGAAGGAACTTTCAAACAACTTTCTTATACTTGTACTTAAAGCTTTGTACTTGTAATGTGGAAGAAAAAAGGATAATAACATATAAAGTGGACGTAGGCACGTTCTGGCCGAACCACTATAAATCTGTGTGTCTTTTACAGTTCAGTCCCTGCTTTTTACATATTTGCATAAGTCACCCAAATCATTAAAAACCACATAAAATCAACTAAATTATACGGATTGGAGGTGTTTGCCCATTTTTTGCGCAAAAAGTAATCCCGTTTTACCGTAAAAATCCACGTGTCGAAAAAACGAAGGGTAAAAAACTTCCTAGACACGATTGAGACTCGGATCGTCTTTTTTGGGCATTAAACAATCCATTGACGGCTAAAAGCGGTCATAGCCGTAGAACTCACTGAGGCCTTCTTTTTGACTGGTTATGGCTCCCGTAACTCTAAACGAGCCAGAAGTTATAGCCGTCCGAATAATCGATATCTACAGGGTGCAACATCCGCAGTGCAAGGTGCAACATCTGTCCGAAATGGCGAAACTATGTCGTACGTCTTTATGAAATGCGTGCATGGATTTGAAACGGAACGGTACCATGGTCCACCACTCTCCAGCGATGGTAAATCGAAGACCAGCCGCAGTAATCCCGTTTTACCGTAAAAATCCACGTGTCGAAAAAACTAAGGGTAATAAACTTCATAGACCCAATTGAGACTCGGATCGTCTTTTTTAGGCATTAAACAATCCATTGACGGCTGAAAGCGGTCATAGCCGTAGAATTCACTGAGGCCTTCGTTTTGACTGCTTATGGCTCCCGTAACTCTAAACGAGCCAGAAGTTACGGCCATCCGAATAATCGATATCTACAGGGTGCAACATCCACGGTGCAAGGTGCAACATCCGTCCGAAATGGCGAACAGTGTCGTACGACTTTTTGAATTGCGTGCATGGATTTGAAACGGAACGGTACCATGGTGCACCACTCTCCAGCGATGGTAAATCGAAGACCAGCCACGGTAATCCCGTTTTACCGTAAAAATCCATGTGTCGAAAAAACTAAGTGTAATAAACTTCCTAGACTCGATTGAGACTCGGATCGTCTTTTTGGGCATTAAACAATCCATTGACGGCTGAAAGCTATCATATCCATAGAACTCACTGAGGCCTTCGTTTTGACTGGTTATCGCTGCCGTAACTCTAAACGAGCCAGAAGTTATGGCCGTCCGAATAATCGATATCTACAGGGTGCAACATCCACGGTGCAAGGTGCAACATCCGTCCGAAATGGAGAAACAGTGTCGTACGACTTTTTGAAATGCGTGCATGGATTTGATACGAAACGGTACCATGGTCCCCACTCTCCAGCGATGGTAAATGGAAGACCAGCCACGGTAATCCCGTTTTATAGTAAAAATTCACGTGTCGAAAAAACGAAGGGTAAAAAACTTCCTAGACCCGATTGAGACTCGGATAGTCTTTATTGGGCATTAAACAATCCATTGACGGATGAAAGCCGTCATAGCCATAGAACTCACTGAGGCCATCATTTTGACTGGTTATGGCTCCCGTAACTATAAACGATCCATAAGTTATGGCCGTCCGAATAATCGATATCTATAGGGTGCAACATCCACGGTGCTCGGTGCAACATCCATCCGAAATGGCGAACAGTGTTGTACGACTTTTTGAAATGCGTGCATGGATTTGAAACGGAACGGTACCATGGTGCACCACTCTCCAGCGATGGTAAATCGAAGACCATCCACGGTAATCCCGTTTTACCGTAAAAATCCACGTGTCGAAAAAACCAAGGGTAAAGAACTTCCTAGACCCGAATGAGACTCGGATCGTCTTTTTTGGGAATTAAACAATCCATTGACGGCTGAAAGCTGTCATCGCCGTAGAACTCCCTGAGGCCTTTGTTTTGACTGGTTATGGCTCTCGTAACTCTAACGAGCCAGAAGTTATGGCCATTCGAATAATCGATATCTACAGGGTGCAACATCCGCCGTGCAAGGTGCAACATCCGTCCGAAATGGCGAAACAGTGTCGTACGATTTTTTGAAATGCGTGCATGGATTTGTAACGGAACGGTACCATGGTGCACCACTCTCCAGCGATGGTAAATCGAAGACCAGCCACGGTAATCCCGTTTTACCGTAAAAATCCACGTGTCAAAAAAACAAAGTGTAAAAAACTTCCTAGACCCGATTGAGACTCGGATCGTCTTTTTTGGGCATTAAACAATCCATTGACGGCTGAAAGCTGTCATAGCCGTAGAACTCACTGAGGCCTTCGTTTTGACTGGTTATGTCTCCCGTAACTCTAAACGAGCCAGAAGTTACGGCCGTCTGAATAATCGATATCTACATGGTGCAACATCCACGGTGCAAGGTGCAACATCCGTACGAAATGGCGAACAGCGTCGTATGAATTTTTGAAATGCGTGCATGGATTTGAAACGGAATGGTACCATGGTGCACCACCCTCCAGCGATGGTAAATCGAAGACCATCCACGGTAATCCCGTTTTACCGTAAAAATCCACGTGTCGAAAAAACGAAGGGTAAAAAACTTCCTAGACCCGATTGAGACTCGGATAGTCTTTTTTGGGCATTCAACAATCCATTGACGGCTGAAAGCTGTCATAGCCATAGAACTCACTAAGGCCTTCGTTTTGACTGGTTATGGCTCCTTTAACTCTGTTTGCACCAAAATTGGGCAACACCCTTCGGAAGTCTTTGAAGAGATAATAAGTGAAGAACTTAAATTGGAAATGAAAATTATCTAACAAAAACTCCAAGTTATAGAAAAGTAAATTGCACAGAAGACAAGAATTTAGAGTGGTTCGGCGATGCGCCTACGTCCACTATGAAGTTTGATCACTTTATTGCTTAATACTTGAAGGTTACAAGTGTTTTGAAGCAAATTACCGCAGACAACAGACTTAAATTCGAAATCAGCAGCCAAGATGGTGGTATGGAGTGATTCTGGCAGCGTTTAGGCGTACTCTTTCTCTCCAAATTATCCGACCCCTTTCCTGAATGACCAGGGGCTCTATTTATAGGCGTGGAAGGCTGAAATCCCGCCAAAAACCTGGGGAGGCCGCTTTGCACGTGAGGGGGGCCCATAGGCCTGCATTCTCGGAATCCGTGCCCAGTTTGGGATCGATTCGAAGTGAAGTTCGAATCGATCAAAAATGCATCCAATCGAGGCGAAATTTGGTGTGGACATTCTTCAACATGTATGCAAGCTTCTGTGAAAATTTCATGGCATTTGGATCATGGGATTGAGAGATATGATCGATTCAAGATTGCGTCTTCGTGTACCCTGTTTGCTTCGACTCGATCCTATGGATTCGTTCGAATCCATATGGTTCGAATCCATATGGTTTGAATCCATAGGTTCGAATCCATAGGGTTCGAAGAAATACATGCTTCGAATCCATGGTCTTCGTGGCTTTCCTACTGAATGGTTTCGAGGCACGCCGTGAAATGGAATCGCAGTGAAGTTTCAGGATGGATTCGATGCACTGCAACCAGATGGATTCGAAGGTGTTTCTTACCTCATGGATTCGACCTTGAGATTCTCTTGATGGATTCGAAGTAAGGTGACTTGGATGGAGTCGAACTAAGGCTTGCTCAATGGAGTCGAAGCGAGGTTTAGTTCATGGGTTCGAAGTAATGCATGGATTCGAGGTAAAGCTCCGGGAGGATGGATTCGAAGGTAGGAATGCTGGGTTCGAACATTGGTCGATTCGAAGCACTTTCTCTTGATGGGTACGAAGGAAGACCATGGGATGGTTTCGAACTAGACGGAGTCGAACCTGATGGGTTCGAATGTGGCGTGACTTTGCTATGGATTCGAACACGGTGCCTGCTCGGATGGATTCGAAGCATGGCTATGCTTCTTGGGTTCGAACTAGGGAAGGTTCCGGATTGATTCGAGGTGATGGATTCGAACCGAGCAAGGTTCATTTCTCTCAACTTGAATCCATCATAACTTGAGCATACGACCTCGGATTGACTTGAAATTTGAAACAAGGACTTCTATGATCTTTCTGGTCATGTCCTATCAATTGTAGCTCAATCTGGACTCGGACAAAATTCATCGATATCCATAGCGAAGAGAAGTGCAACCAATCTCTGAGACGAACTGTCCTTTGTTTTTGGCCAATCTTTTGGTATCAAGGCTTTGCCAAACAGCGGGATAACAAACTCTAAACGAGCCAGAAGTTATGGCCGTCCGAATAATCGATATCTACAGGGTGCAACATCCGCGGTGCAAGGTGCAACATCCGTCCGAAATGGCGAAACATTATCGTACAACTTTTTGAAATGCGTGCATGGATTTGAAATGGAACGGTACCATGTTGCACCACTCTCCCACGATTGTAAATCGAAGACCATCCATGGTAATACCGTTTTACCGTAAAAATCCACGTGTCGAAAAAACGAAGGGTAAAAAACTTCCTAGACCCTATTGAGACTCGGATAGTCTTATTTGGGCATTCAACAATACGATGACGGCTGAAAGCGGTGATAGCCGTAGAACTCACTGAGGCCTTCATTTTGACTGCATATGGCTCCCGTAACTCTAAACGAGCCAGAAGTTACGGCCGTCCGAATAATCGATATCTACAGGGTGCAACATCCACGGTGCAAGGTGCAACATCCGTCCGAAATGGCGAACAGTGTCGTACGACTTTTTGAAATGCGTGCATGGATTTGAAACGGAACGGTACCATGGTGCACCACTCTCCAGCGATGGCAAATCGAAGACTAGCCACGGTAATCCCGTTTTACCGTAAAAATCCACGTGTCGAAAAAACTAAGGGTAATAAACTTCGTAGACCCGATTGAGACTCAGATCGTTTTTTTTGGGAATTAAACAATCCATTGACGGCTGAAAGCTGTCATAGCCGTAGAACTCACTGAGGCCTTCGTTTTGACTTGTTATGGCTCCCGTAACTCTAAACGAGCCAGAAGTTATGGCCGTCCGAATAATCGATATCTACAGGGTGCAACATCCATGGTGCAAGGTGCAACATCCGTCCGAAATGGCGAAACAGTGTCGTACGACTTTTTGAAACGCGTGCATGGATTTGAAACGGAACGGTACCATGGTCCACCACTCTCCAGCGATGGTAAATCGAAGACCAGCCACGGTAATCCCGTTTTACCGTAAAAATCCACATGTCCAAAAAACGAAGGGTAAAAAACTTTCTAGACCCGATTGAGACTCGGATAGTCTCTTTTGGGCATTAGACAATCCATTGATGGCTGAAAGCGGTCATAGCCGTAGAACTCACTGAGGCCTTCACTTTGACTGGTTATGGATCCCGTAACTCTAAACGAGCCAGAAGTTATGGCCGCCTGAATAATCAATATCTACAAGGTGCAACATCCACGGTGCAAGGTGCAACATCCGTCCGAAATGGCGAACAGTATCGTACGTCTTTTTGAAATGCGTGCATGGATTTGAAACGGAACGGTACCATGGTGCACCACTCTCCAGCGATGGTAAATCGAAGACCATCCACGGTAATCCCGTTTCACCGTAAAAATCCACGTGTCGAAAAAACGAAGGGTAAAAAACTTCCTAGACCCGAATGAGACTCGGATCGTCCTTTTTGGGAATTAAAAAATCCATTGACGGATGAAAGCTGTTATAGCCGTAGAACTCCCTGAGGCCTTCGTTTTGACTGGTAATAGCTCCCATAATTCTAAACGAGCCGGAAGTAATGGCCTTCCGAATAATCGATATCTAAAGGGTGCAACATCCGCCGTGCAAGGTGCATCATCCGTCCGAAATGGCGAAACAGTGTCGTACGAGTTTTTGAAATGCGTGCATGGATTTGAAAAGGAACGGTACCATGTTTCACCACTCTCCAGCGATGGTAAATCGAAGACCAGCCGCGGTAATCTCGTTTTACCGTAAAAATCCACGTGTCGAAAAAACGAAGGGTAAAAAACTTCCTTGACCCGATTGAGACTCGGATCGTCTTTTTTGGGCATTAAACAAACCATTGAACGGCTAAAAGCGGTTATAGGCGTAGAACTCACTGAGGCCTTCTTTTGGACTGGTTATGGCTCCCGTAACTCTAAACGAGCCAGAAGTTATGGCCGTCCGAATAATCGATATCTACAGGGTGCAACATCTGCGGTGCAAGGTGCAACATCCTTCCGAAATGGCGAAACTGTGTCGTACGTCTTTATGAAATGCGTGCATGGATTTGAAACGGAACGGTACCGTGGTGCACCACTCTCTAGCGATGGTAAATCGAAGACCAGCCGCAGTAATCCCATTTTACCGTAAAAATCCACGTGTCGAAAAAACTAAGGGTATAAACTTCATAGACCCGATTGAGACTCGGATCGTCTTTTTTGGGCATTAAACAATCCATTGACGGCTGATAGCTGTCACAGCCATAGAACTAACTAAGGGCTTCGTTTTGACTTGTTATGGCTCCCGTAACTCTAAACGATCCAGAAGTAACGGCCGTCCGAATAATCGATATCTACAGGGTGCAACATCCACGGTGCATGGTGCAACATCCGTCCGAAATGGCGAACAGTGTCGTACGGATTTTTGAAATGCTTGCATGGATTTGAAACGGAACGGTACCATGGTGCACCACTCTCTAGCGATGGTAAATCGAAGACCATCCATGGTAATCCCGTTTTATCGTAAAAATCCACGTGTCGAAAAAACGAAGGGTAAAAAACTTCCTAGACCCGATTGAGACTCGGATAGTCTTTTTTGGGCATTCAATAATCCATTGACGGCTGAAAGCTGTAGTAGCCGTAGAACTCACTTAAGCCTTCGTTTTGAATGGTTACGACTCCCGTACCTCTAAACGAGCCAGAAGTTATGGCCGTCCGAATAATCGATATCTACAGGGTGCAACATCCGCGGTGCAAGGTGCAACATCCGTCCGAAATGGCGAAACAGTGTCGTACGACTTTTTGAAATGCGTGCATGGATTTGAAATGGAACGGTACTATGGTGCACCACTCTCCAGCGATGGTAAATCGAAGACCATACACGGTAATCCCGTTTTACCGTAAAAATCCACCTGTCGAAAAAATGTAAGGTAAAAAACTTCCTATACCCGATTGAGGCTCGGATAGTCTTTTTTGGACATTCAACAATACAATGATGGCTGAAAGCTGTTATAGCCATAGAACTCACTGAGGCCTTCGTTTTGACTGCTTATGGCTCCCGTAACTCTAAACGAGCCAGAAGTTACGGCCGTCCGAATAATCGATATCTAAAGGGTGCAACATCCACGGTGCAAGGTGCAACATCCGTCCTAAATGGCGAACAGTGTCGTACGACTTTTTGAATTGCATGCATGGATTTGAAACGGAACGGTACCATGGTGCACCACTCTCCAGCGATGGTAAATCGAAGACCGGCCACGGTAAACCCGTTTTACCGTAAAAATCCACGTGTCAAAAAAACTAAGGGTAATAAACTTCCTAGACCCGATTGAGACTCGGATCGTCTTTTTTGGGCATTAAACAATCCATTGACGGTTGAAAGCTGTTATACCGTAGAACTCACTAAGGCCTTCATTTTGACTGGTTATGGCTCCCGTAACTCTAAACGAGCCAGAAGTTATGGCCGTCCGAATAATCGATATCTACAGGGTGCAACATCCGCCCGAAATGGCGAAACAGTGTCGTACGACTTTTTGAAATGCGTGCACTGATTTGAAATGGAACGGTACCATGGTGCACCACTCTCCAGCGATGGTAAATTGAAGACCAGCCACGGTAATCCCGTTTTACCGTAAAAATTCACGTATCAAAAAAACGAAGGGTAAAAGACTTCCTAGACCCGAATGAGACTCGGATCGTCTTTTTTGGGAATTAAACAATCCATTGACGGTTGAAAGCTGTCATAGCCGTACAACTCCCTGAGGACTTCGTTTTGACTGGTTATGGCTCCCGCAACTCTAACGAGCCAGAAGTTATGGCCGTTCGAATAATCGATATCTACAGGGTGCAACATCCGCCGTGCAAGGTGCAACATCCTTCCGAAATGGCAAAACAGTGTCGTACGACCTTATGAAATGCGTGCATGGATTTGAAACGGAACGGTACCATGGTGTACCACTCTCCAGCGATGGTAAATCGAAGACCAGCCGCGGTAATCCCGTTTTACCGTAAAAACCACGTGTCGAAAAAACGAAGGGTAAAAAACTTCCTAGACCCGATTGAGACTCGGATCGTTTTTTTTGGCATTAAACAATCCATTCACGGCTGAAAGCTGTCATAGCCGTAGAACATACTGAGGCCTTCTTGTTGACTGATTATGGCTCACGTAACTCTAAACGAGCCAGAAGTTATGGTCGTCCGAATAATCGATATCTACAGGGTGCAACATCCGCGGTGCAAGGTGCAACATCCGTCCGAAATGGCGAAACTGTGTCGTACGTCTTTATGAAATGCATGCATGGATTTGAAATGGAACGGTACCATGGTGCACCACTCTCTAGCGATGGTAAATGGAAGACCAGCCGCAGTAATCCCGTTTTACCGTAAAAATCCACGTGTCGAAAAAACTAAGGGTAATAAACTTCATAGACCCGATTGAGACTCGGATAGTCTTTTTTGGGCATTCAACAATCCATTGACGGCTGAAAGCTGTCATAGCCGTAGAACTCACTGAGGCCTTCGTTTTGACTAGTTATGGCTCTCGTAACTCTAAACGAGCCAGAAGTTACGGCCGTCCGAATAATCGATATCTACAGGGTGCAACATCCACGGTGCAAGGTGCAACATCCGTCCGAAATGGCGAACAGTGTCGTACGGCTTTTTGAAATGCGTGCATGGATTTGAAACAGAACGATTCCATGGTGCACCACTCTCCAGCGATGGTAAATCGAAGACCATCCGTTGTAATCCCGTTTTACCGTAAAAATCCACATGTCGAAAAAACGAAGGGTAAAAAACTTCCTAGACCCGATTGAGACTCGGATAGTCTTTTTTGGACATTCAACAATCCATTGACCGCTGAAAGCTATCGTAGCCGTAGAACTCACTGAGGCCTTCGTTTTGACTGGTTACGGCTCCCGTAACTCTAAACGAGCCAGAAGTTGTGGCCGTCCGAATAATCGATATCTACAGGGTGCAACATCCGCGGTGCAAGGTGCAACATCCGTCCGAAATGGCGAAACAGTGTCGTACGACTTTTTGAAATGCGTGCATGGATTAAAAATGGAACGGTACTATAGTGCACCACTCTCCAGCGATGGTAAATCGAAGACCATCCACAGTAATCCCGTTTTACCGTAAAAATCCACGTGTCGAAAAAACGAAGGGTAAAAAACTTCCTAGACCCGATTGAGGCTCGAATAGTCTTTTTTGGGCATTCAACAATGTTTGCACAAAAAATGGACAAACACCTCCAAGTCGTATTATTTAGTTGATTATATGTGATTTTCAATGATTTTAGATGAGTATGTAAATATGGAAAAAGCAGGGGCTGAAATGTCAAGACACACAGATTTATAGTGGTTCGGCCAGAATGTGCCTACGTCCACTTTATATGTTATTATCTTCTTTCTTTCAGGTTACAAGTACAATGTTTTTTATACAAGCGTTTGAAAGTAGTTTGAAAGTTCCTTCCTTGCTTGAGCTCTCAAACTTGTCTGCCATTGTTGTACCCCTGCCCCTCTATTTATAGAGTGAGGTAGGGGGCAGGGGTCTTGGAAGTATATAGCTGCTAGCGGGCCTGGGCTGGACCAATCTGGCCTGGTAGCATTCTGGTTTGGCGAGGCTTCATTCGGCATGGAGCTTGGACTGGTGATGGTGACTTCATGGTGACTTCATCCCTTGGTCCGGTGGTGGTGTTGGAGTGGCAGTAGGGCTTTGGTCCGGTACCAACCTGGACCGGTGGTAGGAGAGTTGTGATGGACCGGTGTGGCTTGGGGGTCCGGTCCGGTGCTCATCTGGACTGGTCGAGTATTGGTTCGGTGATGGCTGTCTGGTCCGGTTGTGTGACTGGTTCGGCCATGGTGGGGATGGGCTTGGTCCGGTGGTCGAATGGGAATGCCGAATGGACCAGTAGTTGGGCTCTGCCGAATGAGATTGCCTTTGCTCTGCCGAATGAGCTTGCCTTTGCTCTGCCGAATGAGCTTCTTCATGGAGGATGTTGGATGGGCTTCTGGGTTTGTGTTTGCTGAACGAAGTGGAGATTGCGAGCCTGGGTAAAATTGACGCTTCTCAGTCTTGAGATCCTCTGGGTGAGAATTCGCCCAACATTTGCCCCCCAAAGTGGGGCACGTGCTCGCATGTGTCGCGCTTTGTTTCCCTGTAGTGGGCGTGATATGTAAAACGACATAAGCTGGGTGTCCATATCCTTTGGATGTCCTGCAAAGGAAATTACAGTTTTAGTGTGAATTCAAATAACGACCGCTCGGGGTCAAGATATTTGAAATGAAGTGAAGTGCGCCGTTCGAGGCGGGTTAGCGTGCCCCGAGAGGGCTTAGCATTAACGATGCCGGGTTCACGTTAGAGTGGGCCCCTGGATTGTTTTCAAGGTGGTTTATTGCCAGCTCAGAGCATGCCTAGGGATTGTTCGCGATCCCGTACACGTGTAAGTAGCTTAGCCATTCTCTAATTATCAGAGTCAAATATTCGTCTAACCGATGAGCTTAAAACAGGGGTGTCAAAGTGTGAATTCTCATGGCGACGGGGTTAAAAGCCATTCAGAGCGTGCCTATGGACCATCCGCGGTCGCGTACACGTGTAAATGATTAACCCATGTTAGTGAGAGATTCACGACTTATCCATTGTTATCATATTCTTTATTTTATTAGTAAGATCTGGAGCTCGGGACTTATCTGAGTGAGGCGCCCTGCATGCCCCCTGTCTTCGGTTCCTGCGAGGTTGGTGTAGTTTTCATTCGGTTAAAGGTTTCATTCGGCTGGAGATTGGTCCGGTAGGCCGAACCGTTTGGTCCGGTGGTATTGCTATCGTCTATATATAGGGGCTACACCCCCTTAGTTTTCTTTACCGAACCAACAAGCGCCGAATCAATTTATTGCCGAACCAAGTGTTTGCCGAACCAACCTTATACCGAACCAGGTATATACTCATTGCCGAATACACACGTAAGTCTTCGTTTCACCGAATGGGACTACGGCCTTGGGGCCGAATGTCTTGTGTACCGAATGCACTCGATATAGTACCACCGAATGGACATGATGACCGAACGAGATGGAAACCGAATGAACTTGGAAACCGAATGAACATGTGAACTTGAAAACTTTAGTTTGCGAATGAAATCCCACACTTGCACGCACTTGTTTGTTTGCTTTTCTATATTCCTTGTTCTAATGCCATGCTTTCCTTGTGTTGCAGTTAAATGTCTCGCAAAGCGGAAACACGATCGGACAGAAAGAAGTCTAGAGGCACGGGAGAGCCTTCTTCTTCCTTGCCCCCAGTCCAACCAGGATCCGGGCAACATCGGCCTATTCCGAGGTCTCTAGTGGATGGATATGGTCCACAGGAACTTTTGATCTCTCCCCCTGACTGCTTTCCAAGCTCCTTAAAGGAGGAGCAACTTGACGTCATATCCCTTTTCTTCGGGATAGATCGGGCTCTTATGCTGCTGCCGGGAGATGGGGTGATGCCATATAACCCCCCCGAGGGCTACTTCGCCTATAGCAGATACCACTGCATGTGCGGTGCTATCCCTCCTATCAACGCTTGGATAGTAAGCTTCACCACATATTTGAAGGTGGCCCCCTTCCAGCTTCAGCCTAATTCTTACGCCATCCTGGTGAGCCTCTTCGTTATCTTCCAGAGGAGGTACGGGCGTCCTCCTTCTAACCGGGAAATTCGTTATTTGTATAACCTGAGAGGCTATAAGAAGGGGTCTCCGTATATTAGCCTGGAAGCGGCCGTGCCCTTCAAACCAGTCCTGGACTTGTATTCCAAGTTCACCATGTTCAAGAAAGAGTGGTTCTTCGTCAAGGACGATGCTGTTTCTTTCCGCCTTTTCACTTCCGGCTGTAAAATTGATTTCATTTATATTTTTCATGTGTTTTGACTGTAGTGTTTTTTCTGACATGCTTCTATTTCTGGCTAGCGATAGGTGGTATTGCAGTCGTGGAGGACGATTCCTTAGTGCGAATGGCTGCTGAACTAAAGGCTATTCGGGCACGGGACCGGTCGGCCTCTTTCTTGATCAGGAACACCACCCTCTTGGAGCATAATTTGATCTTACCGCACCAATCCGTGGTTAAGCAAAGGGATACGGCCGAGGAGAGGGCTGCTAAAGCTAAGGAGGGGGCTAAGGTAAAGAGCGGTAGGAGGGAGCCTTTCGCAGAGCGTCCCGTGGTCGGGGGGAAGAAACTGAAGAAGTCCGATGGCCCTTCTCCAAGTACTTGCCCGACTGTCCCGGAGGAGGAAGGTGTGGAAGAGGAGGAAGGAGGCGAAGTTGGAGAAGGGTCGGAGGGTGGAGGAGATGGCGACGGTCAAGGTGGTAGTGGTGTTGCTGCTCTAACCTCTGAGCAAGACCTCGAACTGGATGAGGCTCTCCGTCGGGCTTTCGGGGAGTCGGAGGGAGAGTCGGAAACGGAGAAGGCAAAGGAAACCGGCAAAGCTGTGGCTGGCACTGACCCATCCTCTAAGGGTTCCTCAGCTAGGGTGATTCCGGCGATGCAAGGTGAACTTTTGTCTTCTGCCGATTCCATTTTCGATAGGGACTTAGAAATTTTTTACGGTTCACTTCCGTCCTGGGGTGAGATCCAGGACTTATTGCAGTATCCCACTCCTCCGCCGGGTTTGTATAATAGATGTGCCTTCCCACTTTTCTTTCTTTTTAACTTAGCACATTTTTTGAATCCTGGATTATTGTATGTTCGTAACACTTGTTCTTTATTCCAGGGGCAGGCCAGGCAGTTAAAACGTCGGATGTTCGACACCGCCTTGAACAATTTAAGTCGAGGAGAGCTTCCGCGAAACCTTCTACTGATCGCACTGGTGATGTAGTCAGTTACCGCCCTCTTCTTGGGGTCATCGAAGAGGGCATTCAGAAAAGGAAGCAGAGCCGTTCCTTATTTGAGTCGTCCCCTGGTTCGCAGCCTCCTATTCAGCCTCCTCGTGATACTACGGAGGAGAGCACGGAGCCCGGACCCCCTCCTCCTCCTTCCAAGAGTCCTACTGTCATTCGTATAAGGCGTCCCGATGTGCCTCGCCCCGTGCCTCGTAACCCTTTTGCCGGTCATCCTGATTTAGACCCAAGCTTTCAGGACATTTCATTCAATGAGACCACGGGCGAGCACCTCCTTCCCCGCAACCCCATGGTAAGAGTGCTGGACGAGGCCAAATCTTTAGATCTTGATTTACTTACTACACGGGTAGTCACCATGGGGGATGAGGCCAAGGCTAATATCGACCGGGTGGCCGAGAGACCAAGAAGTTAATGGAACATCATGCTAAGTTGGTCAAGGCCGGGGAAGAGATCGGGAGTGCTAACATTCGGTTGAGGTTAAAGGTTGCCGATCAGGCCAAGCAGCTCGCCGACCAAGCCATCCAGATTTCCCAGCATGAGGAAGCCTCCAAGCGGCTGAAAGAGACCATGGAGAAGGCCAGTAGGGCGGAATTACGGAAGATGGAGGTCGCTTGCAGGGAACGGATTAACATAGCTATCACAACGGTGGATGAGGTTCGAAATGCGGATCTCGAGCGGGTAGAGGAGTTATCAGGGAGGCTCGAGGCTGCGGAGATGGCTCAGGCCGAGTTGAAGGAGGAGATGGAGGAGATGAGGAGGTCCCTCAAGTTGAAGGAGGAGGAAATGAGGAGGTCACTCCAGGCTGACTGCTTGAGATACCAATCAGAGAGGGACGTCGCCGTCGCCAAGTTGCAAGCTTCCGAGGCCCGGGTGAGGGAGTTTGAGGAAAACGAGGGGATGATGGATGAGATGCTGCAGGATATGTACTTCCACACTTGGAAGGAGGGCGGCTTGTCTTGGATGGACGATTACCCTCGGGTCATGGCCAAGGTGTATCTCCAGGCTTTAGAGGAGGCCAGGGTGAACGCGGGTAAGGAAGGCGGAGAGGCTTTCAACTTGAATGCGGTTACTGCTCAGTTCTCAAAGGAGGAGCAAGCGGCGGTGAAAGAGGGGATGCGGCTGCTTGCTGCAGAGGAAGCGGGCGTGCAGTTGGATGATGAGGATCAAGCGGCGGATGCTGGTGAGTTATTCTTCTTCCCTTTCTTTTCTTCCTGTGTTTCCATAACTTGGTTGTTCGTTTAATGAATTCCTCTTCCGAATTGGACAGGCGGGACTTCTGATCCACATGCTGGGGGCTCTGATCCTGCGGCTAAGTAGACTGGGGAGTTGGTGATGGAGTGTGGATGCATCTGCCATCTTTTTGTTTCTTTTTTATCACTGTTTATGTTAGTCTTTGATATGCAACTGTAATAAAATTATTCGCAAAGAATAACTTCGTGTGATCTTATAATATAAGCTGATTTTGTCATGTTTAAATGTTGTTGCTATCTTTATGTGCTGTGTGAGAAGTATAATTATGTATATGCCTGTGATTCTAGTTGTGTTTGATGTTAAGTTTTTGCTTGAAATATAATTTCACGTTTTGCAATGTCAGTGTATGAATAAGCTATAGTTACGCATTTATGTACAAGAGAAGAGAGTACCGCCCTTTATGTTTTATTCGCAGGCGGTAGCTTTGAGTGTCTTGTGTAACTGTTCACGGGTATAGCTGAGCACCCTGCCACCTAGTACGCAGGCTTAGAGCCTCATGAGTGAATGCTTCCTATTCGGTTTCCTGTACTTTAGAGTTTGTTATACAGGATAGGAGAAAAATATTTAAATGGAATGGAAATATAGTAAAAGTAAAACTTCCAGTCACGGAAGGCCGTCGATGTGCTTAAGTTCGTGGCAAACGGGTTTTGTAGTCACTTTCCCTAGCTGTGGGTCTTGGAGACATTTGTCACCCATCTTACGCCTCCGCGGGGAGTTTTCTTTTTTACCACAGCCGCACTTAAGACACACCGGAGCCGAGATCGCGCACGGTAACTACCCGAACCATTATGGTCCGTAATCGTGGGTATTATTCGATTTACCGTGGCCGGCTAGCTTGGATGCCGTTGGCCGTGAACTACCCGTGGCTGGCCACACCTTATGTTGGGGCTTAAAGTAGGTTCACAGTTGCCGGCGAGCCGAACGCCGTAATGAGCTGCCATCGGCTATAGTCGGCCTTTATGATGACTTATAATCGGCTCATTACAGTTGGCTTTGAGGGCAGGCGCGCAATGAGTTAACCCGCAGCAGAGGGATGCTGGAGCAAAAGTGTCTCATTGGCGAGTGCATAGAATCGTAGCGTACCTGTTAGGCCTAGTCCAAATGAGGCCGTGGTGCGTCTTGAGGGGAGATGCCATAGGATTTTGTTCAACAGAAAGGGATAAAACTTAACGAGCAGCCAAGGCATAAAGGAACAAGTTAAAAAGAGACAAGATTTTTTAAAGTGGTTCGGCACGTAAATGCATACGTCCACTGATTCTCTTTGTTAATTCACTTCATATGGGCAGTACAAGTTAAGAAAAGTATCGACGGAGGTGTCGGATGTTCCATGCCCTCTGGAACACCTCTCCGTCCACTGTTGACAAAATGTAAGCTCCGTTGTGGAGATCTTTATGAATTACATATGGTCCGTCCCAGATGGGGTCCAGTGCCCCGGGGCGCGGAAAGATTCGCCTGAGGACAAGATCTCCTTCTTGTATGCTGCGATGCTTGACTTTGGAATTGTATTGTGCTGCCACTTTTTGTTTGTGAGCTGCTGCTTTGAGTGCTGCATCGTTTCTCCTTTCCTCGATCAGATCAAAAGACATGAGGAGGAGTTCTTCGTTTTCCTCTGGGTTGTAGTGGATCCTACGGTGGGAAGGCACAGTAGTCTCAACTGGGAGCATTGCCTCCGATCCATATGCCAAAGAGAAAGGAGTATGTCCCGTTGATGTTCTGAAAGATGTGCGGTATGCCCATAGTGCCGTAGGAAGTTCGTCCACCCAAGCGCCTTTTGACTTTTCAAGTTTCTTCTTGATTAGGGTTTTGAGAATTTTGTTGACAGCTTCAACTTGTCCGTTTGCCTGAGGGTAAGCTACTGATGAGAAGCTTTTATGAATCCCATGCTCTTGGCACCAGTCGGCAAATTCTTCGCTATCAAACTGGAGTCCGTTGTCGGATACGATCTTGAGTGGGACTCCATACCTGCACAGAATGTTTTTGATCAAGAAGTTGATAACTTTTGCTGAAGATATTTTATTTAAAGGTTCCGCTTCCACCCATTTGGTGAAATAATCGACTGCCACTATAGCATATCTGGCTCCGCCTCGGCCCGTTGGCAGTTCGCCAATTAAGTCAATTCCCCATACAGCAAAGGGCCAAGGGCTAGTCATTTGAGTAATTTCGTTTGTGGGCAGTCGAGGAATCTTGGCGAACTTCTGACATCTGTCGCATTTCTTAACGAAGTCTAGGGCATCTTTGTTTAGTGTGGGCCAGTAATATCCATATCGGAGTATCTTTCTTGCCAAAGTCTGTCCTCCAGTGTGATCTCCGCATCCTCCCTGATGGATGTTTGTTAATATCTCCTTGGCTTCCCTTCCGGCGACGCATCTTAATAAGGGGCTAGAGAAGCCAGGCCGGTAGAGGATGCCTTCTTGTATTGTGTAGCGGGGAACTTTCCTCAAGATCTTCTTGGCTTCGTCACGCCTGTCGGGTAGTATGCCATCTTGCAAATATTTCCGGATAGGAGTCATCCAGGTTCCTTCTTCGATTGCTGTTATCAGATTCACTTGTTCGAAACTTGGGGCTAGCTGCCTTGAGATTGCTAGTGCTCCGGAAATGGTGCTGTTCTTCATACTAGCTTGCTTTGCAAGTTCATCTGCCTCTTGGTTTTCTTCTCGAGGAATGTGTTTGATTAGATAATGGTCCAATCGATCGAGCAGCAGTCTGGTTTTCTTTAGGTATGCTGTGAGTCGTTCTCCTCGAGTCTGGAATTCTCCTAGTACCTGGTTTACGATAAGCTGAGAATCACTATGAATACATAAGGAATTGATTCCAATTTCTAGGGCCAGTTCCAATCCCGCTATTACTGCTTCATATTCAGCATCGTTGTTAGTGGCCGTGAACTCCAATCTTAATGCATAGTACAACTTTCTTCCCCTGGGGGTGATGATCACAATACCTGCCCCCGAGCCTTGTTCGTTCAATGCTCCGTCTACAAAGAGGTTCCACTTGATGTTTTTTGCTACTTCGGATTGTTCCTTGCCTTCGTTGGTAGTGAATTCGGCAATGAAATCAGCCATGGCTTGTCCTTTGATAGCGGTGCGAGGATGGTAGGTGATATCATACTGACTTAGTTCGATGCACCATTTGAGGAGTCGCCCAGAAGTGTCAGGACGATGGAGCACTTGTCTTAGTGGTTGATCGGTTAGAACCCTGATGGAGTGAGACTGGAAGTAGTGTCGCAGTTTTCGTGACGCGATCAATAAACAATATGCTAATTTCTCAAGTTTAGGATATCTGGCTTCTGCCCCTGTAAATCTCTTACTTACAAAGTAAACTGGGCGTTGTGTGCGGTCTTCTTCTCTTACCAAGGCGGCGCTTAGAGCATGAGATGACACAGCGAGGTATAGGTATAACACTTCACCTTCATTTGGAGTTGAGAGTACTGGTGGTCTCTGAAGGTGTTCGATTAGGTATAACACTTCACCTTCATATCGGCATGGGTCCACGCAAATACATCTAAGTTGTGGCGGAGAAAGTCAATGAGTTGATCCTTCAATTCCGTTTTCAGCTGAGATCCGATTTTTAATAGTCTACTTGAATCATGCTTATCTACCGATACGAATTCCATAGCCTCTGCAGGCTCGGCGGTAGCCTCCTCCTCTTTATCCCTGGGGTCTAGTTCATTGAAGGGATCGCTTGTGTATCGAAGAGGAGGGGCTTTCTTTAGTTGCTATGCCTCCAAGCTTTTCATGCAGAGAGTGGTCTCTGCATCTTTTCCTTTATTCTTTCTGCGGTTATTGCGAAGTTCAGTTACGTAGCAGTCTCGGGCAGCATCTTGATCTCCTTCTACTTCTCCTACTCCGTTGTCTGTTGGAAATTTCATTTTCAGGCACCAGGGGGTTAATACAATCTGGAAGTCAGACAAGGTTGGTCTTCCCAAGAAAGCGTTGTAAGCCGAGTGGTTTTCTATTAGTCGAACGTTTGTTTTCGCACAACGGAGCGAGGATGACTTCCTATTTCGACGAAGAGGTCAAGTTGCCCGAGGGGCATTTTTGCGTCTCCAGTGAAACCGTGCAGTGGTTTGTCACAGGGGGATACATCCTTCATTGACAACTTCATTTTGTCGAAAGCATGTTTGAACAGGATATTTACGGAGCTTCCCGTGTCTATTAGAATCCGAAAAATTTTAGCTGGACCGAACCAGGCAGAGATGACCATGGGATCCATATGTGGGTACTGTCTTCCTTCCAAATCACGCCTACTGAATACAATGTCATCGTTTTCTTTTCGTTTCGGGTGGCGTTCCTCCGTAATGGAGTTAACATATCCTTCGGCATTTCTAAGCGACTTGTCGTACCTTTCCATCTCTGCCCAACTTCTGTCGGCGATGTGTGGTCCTCCTGAGATGGTAAGGACCACTATCTTCTCTTGACTAGAGCCACTGGTGTTGTGATTGTTGCGATTCCCTCCGCCTACTTCTGGGAGGGGTTGCTTTGAGTTCTCATTGGCAGGAGTTGGAGTCCTGTTCTGACCTTTCACATAACGTTCCAGTCTTCTTCTTCTAATGTGTTCTTCGATCAAGTCCCGAAGATGGTGGCATTCATTGGTGTCATGTCCGTGGGATTCGTGGAAGCGACAGAACTTTCCGGACTTGAGTGCGTTATCTGATTCTTTCTTGTGCGGGGGGCGCTTGTATCCGAGTTCGCCCTGAGTGGCTAGGTAGATGTTTTCGATTGTTTCATTCAAAGGAGTGTAGGAGTCAAATCTTGGCCCTGGTCGATATTGGCGCTTTTCAACCTTTCTGCCCCCAGCATTGTCTCTAGATTCATTTCTTCGAGCGTCCTTAGCTGCAGCGGGAACCTTGTCCTGAACTGTCTTACCTTGTTGTCCTGATTGCCTTTCTGTAGCAGCGTCTTCAAGTCTCATATACTTTCCAGCTTCATGGAAGAAATCAGGCAAGGTAGCTGGTTTTTCCTTAGTTAACCTTCTGGCAAACTTGGTGTCTGGATGTACACCACTACAGAGGGCCATTAGAGTGAGTTTTTCATCGGCATCTTGAACTGCAGCCGCTGCGGCGTTGAACCGGGTTAGATATTGTTGTAGCGTCTCTCCGGGTTTTTGTTTGACATTGGATAGAGAATAAGCGTCCTTGGGCTATTCCACATGGATGCGGAACTGGCTGATAAACCTTTCTTTCAACGTCTCCCATGAGTTGATGGATCCTTGGGGTGGATGGCAGAACCAGGAGGTAGCTAGATCTGCTAGGAACAGCGGAAAGCACTTGCATAATACTCCTTCTGTTGCTCCACTCATGAGCATATGCTGGGTGTATCTCTGTAAATGTACGATGGGGTCGGAAGTTCCTTTGTAAGGCTCCATGGTTGGCATTTTCCATTCCCGGGGAGTAATGGCAGTTTCGATATTTCGGGTAAAGGGGCTGGTGACCCTAGCGCCTATTCCCCGGTCCCTTTGCTCCCGTTGGACACATTCTCTGAATAATCGTGCCATTCGTTCGTCAGAACTTGGAGCGGACAAGAATGAGCTCGGTTCTTCCCTGCGGGATCTATCTCGTCCAGATGACCTGTAGGGATGGTACAGTCTATCACTCCTAGCATTATCCAGTGGTTGTCTTTGGCTGCTTGGATGCACGCTAGGACCAGCTACAGTTGCCCCCTGCCTTGATCTTCCCCTGCGGGGTTCTGTTTCGAGCACATCCATGGGGCCAACTTCGGGCTGGGTTCTAGCTCGGCTCCGTTCAGCGGGGTTTCTATGATTAGGTGGCATGACTAGCTCAGCTACATCCGACCCTCGCCTGGTGCCTCCCCCGCTGGGTTCGGTTCCAAGGGCTTCCTCGAGTCGGAATTCGGGCTGAGTCCGGGCGCGGCCCCTATCATTGTTGTTCCTGTTGATAGCTTCTTCGAAGAGTGAAGACCTTTGTTGCCTCCGGGATCCTCCGGATTGGGATTCACCCCATGATTCAGTGTTGCGGTTGGACTCTTCAGCATCCCTTAAGCGTGACATGAGTTGATCCACCAAAGTTTCTTGTTGGGATGTGAAGCGGTTAGTTACTTCAGCCACAACCCTGTCCAGATCTGCCCTAGTGATTGGTTGTTCCGTTGCGGGACCAGTTGGATTTTCCTGATTTTCATCCGGTACTGCTGTTGAAGTGGGCTGATCTGTGATTGCTGGATCTGGAAGGCTGCTAGTTGCGATGTTCTTTCCTTTATTAACATCCCTTCTCTGTTTGGAAGGCATGATTTCTAAGCAACGAGTGATGCTGTTAGGAAGAAGGTTGAGTGGGAGAAAATGAAGCTTGAGTTCTACTCTCAATGAGAGCACCAAAAATGTTTGCACAAAAAATGGACAAACACCTCCAAGTCGTATTATTTAGTTGATTATATGTGATTTTCAATGATTTTAGATGAGTATGTAAATATGGAAAAAGCAGGGGCTGAAATGTCAAGACACACAGATTTATAGTGGTTCGGCCAGAATGTGCCTACGTCCACTTTATATGTTATTATCTTCTTTCTTTCAGGTTACAAGTACAATGTTTTGTATACAAGCGTATGAAAGTAGTTTGAAAGTTCCTTCCTTGCTTGAGCTCTCAAACTTGTCTGCCATTGTTGTACCCCTGCCCCTCTATTTATAGAGTGAGGTAGGGGGCAGGGGTCTTGGAAGTATATAGCTGCTAGCGGGCCTGGGCTGGACCAATCTGGCCTGGTAGCATTCTGGTTTGGCGAGGCTTCATTCGGCATGGAGCTTGGACTGGTGATGGTGACTTCATGGTGACTTCATCCCTTGGTCCGGTGGTGGTGTTGGAGTGGCAGTAGGGCTTTGGTCCGGTACCAACCTGGACCGGTGGTAGGAGAGTTGTGATGGACCGGTGTGGCTTGGGGGTCCGGTCCGGTGCTCATCTGGACCGGTCGAGTATTGGTTCGGTGATGGCTGTCTGGTCCGGTTGTGTGACTGGTTCGGCCATGGTGGGGATGGGCTTGGTCCGGTGGTCGAATGGGAATGCCGAATGGACCAGTAGTTGGGCTCTGCCGAATGAGATTGCCTTTGCTCTGCCGAATGAGCTTGCCTTTGCTCTGCCGAATGAGCTTCTTCATGGAGGATGTTGGATGGGCTTCTGGGTTTGTGTTTGCTGAACGAAGTGGAGATTGCGAGCCTGGGTAAAATTGACGCTTCTCAGTCTTGAGATCCTCTGGGTGAGAATTCGCCCAACAAACAATACAATGACGGCTGAAAGCTATTATAGCCGTAGAACTCACTGAGGCCTTCGTTTGGACTGCTTATGGCTCCCGTAACTCTAAACGAGCCAGAAGTTACGGCCGTCCGAATAATCGATATCTAGAGGGTGCAACATCCACGGTGCAAGGTGCAACATCCGCCCGAAATGGCGAACAGTGTCGTACGACTTTTTGAATTGCGTGCATGGATTTGAAACGGAACGGTACGATGGTGCACCACTCTCCAGTGATGGTAAAACGAAGACCAGCCACGGTAACACCGTTTTACGTAAAAATCCACGTGTCGAAAAAACTAAGGGTAATAAACTTCCTAGACCCGATTGAGACTCGGATCGTCTTTTTTGGGCATTAAACAATCCATTAACGGCTGAAAGCTGTCATAGCCGTAGAACTCACTAAGGCCTTCGTTTGGACTGGTTATGGCTCACGTAACTCTAAACGAGCCAGAAGTTATGGCCGTCCGAATAATCGATATATACAGGGTGCAACATCCGCCGTGCTAGGTGCAACATCCGTCCGAAATGGCGAAACAGTGTCGTACGAATTTTTTGAAATGCGTGCACTGATTTGAAATGGAACGGTACCATGGTGCACCACTCTCCAGCGATGGTAAATTGAATACCAGCCACGGTAATCCCGTTTTACCGTAAAAATCCACGTGTCGAAAAAACGAAGGGTAAAAAACTTCCTAGACCCGATTGAGGCTCGGATAGTCTATTTTGGGCATTCAAAAATACAATGATGGCTGAAAGCTGTTATAGCCGTAGAACTCACTAAGGCCTTCGTTTTGACTAGTTATGGCTCCCGTAACTCTAAACGAGCCAGAAGTTATGGCCGTCCGAATAATCGATATTTACAGGGTGCAACATCCACGGTGCAAGGTGCAACATCCGTCCGAAATGGCGAAAAGTGTCGTACGACTTTTTGAATTGCGTGCATGGATTTGAAACGGAACGGTACCATGGTGCACCACTCTCCAGCGATGGTAAATCGAAGACCAGCCACGGTAATCCCGTTTTACCTTAAAAATCCATGTGTCGAAAAAACTAAGGGTAATAAACTTCCTAGACTCGATTGAGACTCGGATCGTCTTTTTGGGCATTAAACAATCCATTGACGCCTGAAAGCTATCATAGCCATAGAACTCACTGAGGCCTTCGTTTTGACTGGTTATCGCTGCCGTAACTCTAAACGAGCCAGAAGTTATGGCCGTCCGAATAATCGATATCTACAGGGTGCAACATCCACGGTGCAAGGTGCAACATCCGTCCGAAATGGAGAAACAGTGTCGTACGACTTTTTGAAATGCGTGCATGGATTTGATACTGTTTGCACAAAAAATGGACAAACACCTCCAAGTCGTATTATTTAGTTGATTATATGTGATTTTCAATGATTTTAGATGAGTATGTAAATATGAAAGAAGTAGGGGCTGAAATGTAAAAGACACACAGATTTATAGTGGTTCGGCCAGAATGTGCCTACGTCCACTTTATATGTTATTATCTTCTTTCTTTCAGATTACAAGTACAATGCTTCGTATATCAGTATATGAAAGTAGTTTGAAAGTTCCTTCCTTGCTTGAGCTCTCAAACTTGTCTGCCATTGTTGTACCCCTGCCCCTCTATTTATAGAATGAGGTTGAGGGCAGGGGCCTTGGAAGCATATAGCTGCTGGTGGGCCCGGGCTGAAGCAATCTGGACTGGCAATCTTCTGGTTCGGCAAGGCTTCATTCGGCTATGAGCTTGGACCGGTGGTAGGTGTGCATGTGGACCGGCAGGGGAAAGGAGAGGGTTGGTTCGGTGCTTGCCTGGTCCGGTAGTAGGAGTGTGAGAATGTGGACCGGTAGTCGTTTGGTCCGGTTATGTAGGTGGTTCGGTGGCAAGGTTGGTTCGGCAGGGGAGTTGGAGTGGTGGTATAAAGGAGCCGAGTGAGATGGGGCCGAATGAAGTGGGGGCCGAGTGAAGTGGAGCCGAATGAAGTGGGGGCCGAGTGTTGTGGAACCGAATGAAGTGGGGGCCGAGTGAGCTTCTTCATGGAGAATATTGGAAGGCCCTCTAGGTTAGTATTGAGCTTCTTGGCTGTTGAACGAAGTAGAGGTTGCTTGCGAGCCCGAGTGAAACTGCGGCTTCTTGGTCTTGAGGTCCTCTGGGTGAAAATTCGCCCAACATTTGCCCCCCAAAGTGGGGCACGTGCTTGCATGTGTCGCGCTTTGTTTTTCTTGTGGCAGGAAGATTGGCTTTGTAACGCCAGCGATTGGACGTTCGTATTCTGTTAATGTCCTGCAAAGGAATTTACAGTTTTAGTGTGATTTCGAATAACGGCTGTTCATGATCGAAATATTCGAGATGAAGTGGACTGTGCCGTTCAGGACGAGAGAGTGAGCCCCGAAGGGGCTCGGCATCGTCGATGCCCGGTTTATGTTTGTGAAGATGGTTTATTGCCAGCTCAGAGCATGCCTAGGGATCGTTCGCAACCCCGTACATGTGTAAGTAGCTTAGCCATTTCATAATTATCAAATATCCATATGACCGATGGGCTTAAAAATGCGTGTCAAAGTGTAAATTCCCACGATGGTAGGGTTAATAACCATTCAGAGCGTGCCTATGGACCATTCGAGGTCGCGTACATGTGTAAACGATTTAATCCACGTCGGTGGGGATTTTACGACTTATTCATCGCTATCATAATCTTATTTTGTTAGTTAGTTCTGGAGTTCGGTACTTATCTGAGGGAGGCGCTTTGCACGCCACTAGTTCCTGGTCTTGGTCTGTAGAGAGAGAGTTTCATTCGGTTCTTGGTTGGTCCGGCTATTCCCATTCGGCTTCTGGTGGTCCGGTATTATTGGTCCGGTTGGGCGAATTGTTTGGTTCGGTGGTAGTGAGTTCGCCTATATATAGAGGCCGTACCCCCCTTTTTTTTCTTTACCGAACGAGTAGAGCCGAGCCATATTGAGCACCGAACCAGTTAAGTACCGGATCAAATACCGAATCAATCAAGCGCCGGACCAATTTAGTACCGAACCAGGTATGTTCCTTTTTGCCGAATACATACGAAAGTTTTCACTTCACCGAATGGGACTACGGCCTTGGGGCCGAATGAGATGGAAACCGAACGAGATGAAAACCGAATGAGATGGAAACCGAATGAGATGGAAACCGAACGAGATGGAAACCGAATGAGATGAAAACCGAATGAGATGGAAACCGAATGAGATGGAAACCGAATGAACTTGTGAACTTGAAAACTTTAGTTTGCGAATGAAATCCCACACTTGCACGCATTTGTTTGTTTACTTTTCTATGTTCCTTGTTCTAATGCCATGCTTTCCTTGTGTTGTAGTTAAATGTCTCGCAAGGTAGAAACTCGATCGGGCAAGAGGAAATCCAGGGATAGTGGAGAAACTTCTGCCGTGCCCCCAGCCCAGCCAGATCCAGCACAGCACGTACCCGCTCCGAGGTCACTAGTCGACGGGTATGGTCCCCAGGAGCTTCTCATCTCCCCCCCTGATTGCTATTCTAGCTCTCTGAAAGAGGAGCAACTCGACGCCATATCCCGTTCCTTTGGGATTGACAGGACGCTTATGCTGCTTCCGGGAGATGGAGTGATGCCATATAATCCTCCCGAGGGCTACTTCGCTTTTAGCAGATACCATTGCACGTGCGGCGCTATCCCCCCTATCAACGCTTGGATAGTAAGCTTCACCACATATTTGAAGGTGGCTCCCTTCCAGCTCCAGCCTAACTCATATGCCATCCTGGTGAGCCTCTTTGTTATCTTCCAGAGGAGGTACGGGCGTCCTCCTTCTAACCGGGAAATCCGATACTTGTACAACCTGAGAGGCTATAAGAAGGGGTCTCCGTATATTAGTCTGGAGGCGGCCGTGCCCTTCAAACCAGTTCTGGACTTGTATTCCAAGTTCACCATGTTCAAGAAAGAGTGGTTCTTCGTCAAGGACGATGCTGTTTCTTTCCGCCTTTTCACTTCCGGCTGTAAGATTGATTTCATTTATATTTTTCATGTGTTTTGACGGTAGTGTTTTTTCTGACATGCTTTTATTTCTGGCTAGCGACAGGTGGTGTTGCAGTCGTGGAGGATGATTCCTTAGTGCGAATGGCTGCTGAACTAAAGGCTATTCCGGCACGGGACCGGTCGGCCTCTTTCTTGATCAGGAACGCAACCCTCTTGGAGTATAACTTGATCTTACCGCGCCAGTCCGTAGTTAAGCAAAGGGATGCGGCTGAGGAGAGGGCTGCCAAAGCTAAGGAGGGGGCTACAGTAAAGAGCGGTAAGAGGGAGCCTTTCGCAGAGCGTCCCGTGGTCGGGGGGAAGAAACTGAAGAAGTCTGATGGCCCTTCTCCAAGTATTTGCCCGACTGTCCCGGAGGAGGAAGGTGTAGAAGAGGAGGAAGGAGGCGAAGTTGGAGAAGGGTCGGAGGGTGGAGGAGATGGCGATGGTCAAGGTGGTAGTGGGGTTGCTGCTCTAACCTCTGAGCAAGACCTCGAACTAGATGAGGCTCTCCGTCGGGCCTTCGGGGAGTCGGAGGGAGAGTCGGAAACGGAGAAGGAAAAGGAGAAGGAAACGGAGAAGGCAAAGGAAACCGGCAAAGCTGTGGCTTCAGCTAGGGTGACTCCGGCAATGCAAGGTGAACTTTTGTCTTCTGCTGATTCCATTTTCGATAGGGACTTAGAAATTTTTTACGGTTCACTTCCGTCCTGGAATGAGATCCAGGACTTATTGCAGTATCCCACTCCTCCGCCGGGTTTGTATAATAGATGTGTCTCCTCACTTTTCTTTCTTTTTAACTTAGCACATTTTTTGAATTGCGGATTATTGTATGTTCGTAACACTTGTTCTTTATTCCAGGGGCAGGCCAGGCGGGTAAAACGTCGGATGTTCGACACCGCCTTGAACAATTTAAGTCGAGGAGAGCTTCCGCGAAACCTTCTACTGATCGCACTGGGGATGTAGTCAGTTACCGCCCTCTTCTTGGGGTCATCGAAGAGGGTATTCAGAAAAGGAAGCGGAGCCGTTCCTTATTTGAGTCTTCTTCTGCTTCGCAGCTTCCTACTCAGCCTCCCCCTACTCAGCCTCCTCGTGATACTACGGAGGAGAGCACGGAGCCCGGCCCCCCTCCTCCTCCTTCCAAGAGTTCTACTGTCATTCATATAAGGCGTCCCGATGTGCCTCGCCCCGTGCCTCGTGACCCTTTTGCTGGTCATCCTGATTTAGACCCAAGCTTTCGGGACATTTCATTCGATGAGACCACGGGCGAGCACCTCCTTCCCCGCAACCCCATGGTAAGGGTGCTGGACGAGGCCAAATCTTTAGATCTTGATTTACTTACTACACGGGTAGTCACCATGGGGGATGAGGCCAAGGCTAATATCGACCGGGTGGCCGCAGAGACCAGGAAGTTAATGGAGCATCATGCTAAGTTGGTCAAGGCCGGGGAAGAGATCGGGAGTGCTAACATTCGGTTGAGGTTAAAGGTTGCCGATCAGGCCAAGCAGCTCGCCGACCAAGCCATCCAGATTTCCCAGCATGAGGAAGCCTCCAAGCGGCTGAAAGAGACCATGGAGAAGGCCAGTAGGGCGGAATTACGGAAGATGGAGGTCGCTTGCAGGGAACGGATTAACATAGCTATCGCAACGGTGGATGAGGTTCGAAATGCGGATCTCGAGCGGGTAGAGGAGTTGTCGGGGAGGCTCGAGGCTGCGGAGATGGCTCAGGCCGAGTTGAAGGAGGAGATGGAGGAGATGAGGAGGTCCCTCAGGTTGAAGGAAGAGGAAATGAGGAGGTCACTCCAGGCTGACTGCTTGAGATACCAGTCAGAGAGGGACGTCGCCGTCGCCAAGTTGCAAGCTTCCGAGGCCCGGGTGAGGGAGTTTGAGGAAAACGAGGGGATGATGGATGAGATGCTGCAGGATATGTACTTCCACACTTGGAAGGAGGGCGGCTTGTCTTGGATGGACGATTACCCTCGGGTCATGGCCAAGGTGTATCTCCAGGCTTTAGAGGAGGCCAGGGTGAACACGGGTAAGGAAGGCGGAGAGGCTTTCAACTTGAATGCGGTTACTGCTCAGTTCTCAAAGGAGGAGCAAGCGGCGGTGAAAGAGGGGATGCGGCTGCTTGCTGCAGAGGAAGCGGGCGTACAGTTGGATGATGAGGATCAAGCGGCGGATGCTGGTGAGTTATTCTTCTTCCCTTTCTTTTCTTCCCGTGTTTCCATAACTTGGTTGTTCGTTTAATGAATTCTTCTTCCGAATTGGACAGGCGGGACTTCTGATCCGCATGCTGGGGGCTCTGATCCTGCGGCTAAGTAGACTGGGGAAGTTGGTGATGGAGTGTGGAGGCATCTGCCATCTTTTTGTTTCTTTTTTATCACTGTTTATATTAGTCTTTGATATGCAACTGTAATAAAATTATTTGCAAAGAATAACTTCGTGTGATCTTATAATATAAGCTGATTCTGTCATGTTTAAATGTTGTTGCTATCTTTATGTGCCGTGTGAGAAGTATAATTATGTATATGCCTGTGATTCTAGTTGTGTTTGATGTTAAGTTTTTGCTTGAAATATAATTTCACGTTTTGCAATGTCAGTGTATGAATAAGCTATAGTTACGCATTTATGTACAAGAGAAGAGAGTACCGCCCTTTATGTTTTATTCGCAGGCGGTAGCTTTGAGTGTCTTGTGTAACCGTTCACGGGTATAGCTGAGCGCCCTGCCACCCAGTACGCAGGCTTAGAGCCTTATGAGTGAATGCTTCCTATTCGGTTTCCTGTACTTTAGAGTTTGTTATACAGGATAGGGGAAAAATATTTAAATGGAATGGAAATATAGTAAATGTAAAACTTCCAGTCACGGAAGGCCGTCGATGTGCTTAAGTTCGTGGCAAACGGGTTTTGTAGTCACTTTCCCTAGCTGTGGGTCTTGGAGACATTTGTCACCCATCTTACGCCTCTGCGGGGAGTTTTCTTTTTTACCACAGCCGCACTTAAGACACATCGGAGCCGAGATCGCGCACGGTAACTACCCGAACCATTATGGTCCGTAATCGTGGGTATTATTCGATTTACCGTGGCCGGCTATCGTGGGTGCCGTTGGCCGTGAACTACCCCTAGCTGGCCACACCTTATGTTGGGGCTTAAAGTAGGTTCACAGTTGCCGGCGAGCCGAACGCCGTAATGAGCTGCCATCGGCTATAGTCGGCCTTTATGATGACTTATAATCGGCTCATTACAGTTGGCTTTGAGGGCAGGCGCGCAATGAGTTAACCCGCAGCAGAGGGATGCTGGAGCAAAAGTGTCTCATTGGCGAGTGCATAGAATCGTAGCGTACCTGTTAGGCCTAGTCCAGATGAGGCCGTGGTGCGTCTTGGGTGGAGATGCCATAGGATTTTGTTCAACAGAAAGGGATAAAACTTAACGAGCAGCCAAGACATAAAGGAACAAGTTAAAAAGAGACAAGATTTTTTAAAGTGGTTCGGCACGGAAATGCCTACGTCCACTGATTCTCTTTGTTAATTCACTTCATATGGGCAGTACAAGTTAAGAAAAGTATCGACGGAGGTGTCGGATGTTCCATGCCCCCTGGAACACCTCTCCGTCCACTGTTGACAAAATGTAAGCTCCGTTGTGGAGATCTTTATGAATTACATATGGTCCGTCCCAGATGGGGTCCAGTGCCCCGGGGCGCGGAAAGATTCGCCTGAGGACAAGATCTCCTTCTTGTAAGCTGCGATGCTTGACTTTGGAATTGTATTGTGCTGCCACTTTCTGTTTGTGAGCTGCTGCTTTGAGTGCTGCATCGTTTCTCCTTTCCTCGATCAGATCCAGAGACATGAGGAGGAGTTCTTCGTTTTCTTCTGGGTTGTAGTGGATCCTACGGTGGGAAGGCACAATAGTCTCAACTGGGAGCATTGCCTCCGATCCATATGCCAAAGAGAAAGGAGTATGTCCCGTTGATGTTCTGAAAGATGTGCGGTATGCCCATAGTGCCGTAGGAAGTTCGTCCACCCAAGCGCCTTTTGACCTTTCAAGTTTCTTCTTGATTAGGGTTTTGAGAATTTTGTTGACAGCTTCAACTTGTCTGTTTGCCTGAGGGTAAGCTACTGATGAGAAGCTTTTATGAATTCCATGTTCTTGGCACCAGTCGGCAAATTCTTCGCTGTCAAACTGGAGTCCGTTGTCGGATACGATCTTGAGTGGGACTCCATACCTGCACAGAATGTTTTTGATCAAGAAGTTGATAACTTTTGCTGAAGATATTTTATTTAAAGGTTCCGCTTCCACCCATTTGGTGAAATAATCGACTGCTACTATAGCATATTTGGCTCCGCCTCGGCCCGTTGGCCGTTCGCCAACTAAGTCAATTCCCCATACAGCAAAGGGCCAAGGGCTAGTCATTTGAGTAATTTCGTTTGTGGGCAGTCGAGGAATCTTGGCGAACTTCTGACATCTGTCGCATTTCTTAACGAAGTCTAGGGCATCTTTGTTTAGTGTGGGCCAGTAATATCCATATCGGAGTATCTTTCTTGCCAAAGTCTGTCCTCCAGTGTGATCTCCGCATCCTCCCTGATGGATGTTTGTTAATATCTCCTTGGCTTCCCTTCCGGCGACGCATCTTAATAAGGGGCTAGAGAAGCCACGCCGGTAGAGGATGCCTTCTTGTATTGTGTAGTGGGGAACTTTCCTCAAGATCTTCTTGGCTTCGTCACGCCTGTCGGGTAGTATGCCATCTTGCAAATATTTCCGGATAGGAGTCATCCAGGTTCCTTCTTCGATTGCAGTTATCAGATTCGCTTGTTCGAAACTCGGGGCTAGCTGCCTTGAGATTGCTAGTGCTCCGGAAATGGTGTTGTTCTTCATACTAGCTTGCTTTGCAAGTTCATCTGCCTCTTGGTTTTCCTCTCGAGGAATGTGTTTGATTAGATAATGGTCCAATCGATCGAGCAGCAGCCTGGTTTTCTTTAGGTATGCTGTGAGTCGTTCTCCTCGAGTCTGGAATTCTCCTAGTACCTGGTTTACGACAAGCTGAGAATCACTATGAATACATAAGGAATTGATTCCAATTTCTAGGGCCAGTTCCAATCCCGCTATTACTGCTTCATAATCAGCATCGTTGTTAGTGGCCGTGAACTCCAATCTTAATGCATAGTACAACTTTCTTCCCCTGGGGGTGATGATCACAATACCTGCCCCCGAGCCTTGTTCGTTTGATGCTCCGTCTACAAAGAGGTTCCACTTGATGTTTTTTGCTACTTCGGATTGTTCCTTGCCTTCGTTGGTAGTGAATTCGGCAATGAAATCAGCCATGGCTTGCCCTTTGATAGCGGTGCGGGGATGGTAGGTGATATCATACTGACTTAGTTCGATGCACCATTTGAGGAGTCGCCCAGAAGAGTCAGGACGATGGAGCACTTGTCTTAGTGGTTGATCGGTTAGAACCCTGATGGAGTGAGACTGGAAGTAGTGTCGCAGTTTTCGTGACGCGATCAATAAACAATATGCTAATTTCTCAAGTTTAGGATATCTGGCTTCTGCCCCTGTAAATCTCTTACTTACAAAGTAAACTGGGCGTTGTGTGCGGTCTTCTTCTCTTACCAAGGCGGCGCTTAGAGCATGAGATGACACAGCGAGGTATAGGTATAACACTTCACCTTCATTTGGAGTTGAGAGTACTGGTGGTCTCTGAAGGTGTTCGATTAGGTTGAGGAAGGCTTTTAAGCATTCGTCGGTCCACTCGAACTTCCCTTTGTCTTTCTTGAGTGCTTCGAAGAAAGGGACACACTTGTCAGTTGCCTTGGAAATGAATCTGCTTAGGGCGGCCACCTTTCCGTTTAGGCTCTGCATTTCTTTTCGAGTGGAAGGTATCCTTATTTCTTTTAAAGCCCGGATTTGTTCAGGGTTTGCTTCGATTCCTCTGGCGTGGACGATGAATCCTAAGAATTTTCCCGATGATACTCCGAAGGAGCACTTTAGAGGATTCAGCTTCATTCCATATCGGCGAAGTACCCGAAACGTATCGTCCAGATGGCTTACATGGTCGTTGGCTTTCTTGGACTTTACCAACATGTCATCCACATATACCTCCATAGTTCGTCCTATCAATTCTGCGAACATTTTGTTGACGAGGCGTTGATAGGTAGCTCCAGCATTTTTGAGTCCAAAAGGCATGACTTTGTAACAATATAATCCGCGGTCGGTGATGAAGCTAGTGTGGTCCTGATCGGGAGCGTGCATGGGAATCTGGTTATATCCGGAGTATGCATCCATAAAAGATAGGAGTTCGTGTCCGGCTGTGCTATCCACAAGTTGGTCAATTCGGGGAAGTGGGAAGCAATCTTTTGGGCAAGCGTCATTCAGATTGGAGAAGTCAATACATGTTCGCCACTTTCCATTGGCCTTTTTTACTAGCACTGGATTAGCGATCCATTCTGGGTAGATGGCTTCCCGTATGAAGCCATTAGCAAGTAGATTCTTTACTTCCTCATCAAGGGCTGCCGATCGCTCTGCCCCCATGCTCCTCTTTTTCTGCTTTACTGGTACCTTGGTGGGATCGATGTTCAACATGTGGCATGCTATGTCTGGGGAGATTCCTGTCATATCGGCATGGGTCCACGCAAATACATCTAAGTTGTGGCAGAGAAAGTCAATGAGTTGATCCTTCAATTCTGTTTCCAGCTGAGATCCGATTTTTAATAGTCTACTTGAATCATGCTTATCTACCGATACGAATTCCATAGCCTCTGCAGGCTCGGCAGTAGCCTCCTCCTCTTTATCCCTGGGGTCTAGTTCATTGAAGGGATCGCTTGTGTATCGAAGAGGAGGGGCTTTCTTTAGTTGCTATGCCTCCAAGCTTTTCATGCAGAGAGTAGTCTCTGCATCTTTTCCTTTATTCTTTCTGCGGTTATTGCGAAGTTCAGTTACGTAGCAGTCTCGGGCAGCATCTTGATCTCCTTCTACTTCTCCTACTCCGTTGTCTGTTGGAAATTTCATTTTCATGCACCAGGGGGCTAATACAATCTGAAAGTCAGACAAGGCTGGTCTTCCCAAGAAAGCGTTGTAAGCCGAGTGGTTTTCTATTAGTACGAACGTTTGTTTTCGCACAACGGAGCGGGGATGACTTCCTATTTCGACGAAGAGGTCAAGTTGCCCGAGGGGCATTTTTGCATCTCCAGTGAAACCGTGCAGTGGTTTGTCACAGGGGGATACATCCTTCATTGATAACTTCATTTTGTCGAAAGCATGTTTGAACAGGATATTTACGGAGCTTCCCGTGTCTATTAGAATCCGAAAAACTTTAGCTGGACCAAACCAGGCAGAGATGACCATGGGATCCATATGTGGGTACTGTCTTCCTTCCAAATCATGCCTACTGAATACAATGTCATTGTTTTCTTTTCGTTTCGGGTGGCGTTCCTCCGTAATGGAGTTAACATATCCTTCGGCATTTCTAAGGGACTTGTCGTACCTTTCCATCTCTGCCCAACTTCTGTCAGCGATGTGTGGTCCTCCTGAGATGGTAAGGACCACTATCTTCTCTTGACTAGAGCCACTGGTGTTGTGATTGTTGCGATTCCCTCCACCTACTTCTGGGAGGGGTTGCTTTGAGTTCTCATTGGCAGGAGTTGGAGTCCTGTTCTGACCTTTCACATAACGTTCCAGTCTTCTTCTTCTAATGTGTTCTTCGATCAAGTCCCGAAGATGGTGGCATTCATTGGTGTCATGTCCGTGGGATTCGTGGAAGCGACAGAACTTTCCGGACTTGAGTGCGTTATCTGATTCTTTCTTGTGCGGGGGGCGCTTGTATCCGAGTTCGCCCTGAGTGGCTAGGTAGATGTTTTCGATTGTTTCATTCAAAGGAGTGTAGGAGTCAAATCTTGGCCCTGGTCGATATTGGCGCTTCTCAACCTTTCTGCCCCCAGCATTGTCTCTAGATTCATTTCTTCGAGCGTCCTTAGCTGCAGTGGGAACCTTGTCCTGAACTATCTTGCCTTGTTTCCCTGACTGCCTCTCCGTAGCAGCGTCTTCAAGTCTCATATACTTTCCAGCTTCATGGAAGAAATCAGGCAAGGTAGCTGGTTTTTCCTTAGTTAATCTTCTGGCAAACTTGGTGTCTGGATGTACACCACTACAGAGGGCCATTAGAGTGAGTTTTTCATCGGCATCTTGAACTGCTGCCGCTGCGGCGTTGAACCGTGTTAGATATTGTTGCAGCGTCTCTCCGGATTTCTGTTTGACATTGGATAGAGAATAAGCATCCTTGGGTTGTTCCACATGGATGCGGAACTGGCTAATAAACCTTTCTTTTAACATCTCCCATGAGCTGATGGATCCTTGGGGTAGATGGCAGAACCAGGAGGTAGCTAGATCTGATAGGAATAGCGGAAAGCATTTACATAATACTCCTTCTGTTGCTCCACTTATGAGCATAAGCTGGGTGTATCTCTGCAGGTGTACGATGGGGTCGGAAGTTCCTTTGTAAGGTTCTATGGTTGGCATTTTCCATTCCCGGGGAGTGATGGCAGTTTCGATATTTCGGGTAAAGGGACTGGTGACCCTAGCGCCTATTCCCCGGTCCCTTTGCTCCCGTTGGACACATTCTCTGAATAATCGTGCCATTCGTTCGTCAGAACTTGGAGCGGACAAAAATGAGCTCGGTTCTTCCCTGCGGGATCTATCTCGTCCAGATGACCTGTAGGGATGGTACAGTCTATCACTTCTAGCATTATCCAGTGGTTGTCTTTGGCTGCTTGGATGCACGCTAGGACCAGCTACAGTTGCCCCCTGCCTTGATCTTCCCCTGTGGGGTTCTGTTTCGAGCACATCCATGGGGTCAACTTCGGGCTGGGTTCTAGCTCGGCTCCGTTCAGCGGGGTTTCTATGATTAGGTGGCATGACTGGCTCAGCTACATCCGACCCTCGCCTGGTGCCTCCCCCGCTAGGTTCGGTTCCAAGGGATTCCTCGAGTCGGAATTCGGGCTGAGTCCGGGCGCGGCCCCTATCATCGTTGTTCCTGTTGATAGCTTGTTCGAAGAGTGAAGACCTTTGTTGCCTCCGGGATCCTCCGGATTGGGATTCACCCCATGATTCAGTGTTGCGGTTGGACTCTTCAGCATCCCTTAAGCGTGTCATGAGTTGGTCCACCAAAGTTTCTTGTTGGGATGTGAAGCGGTTAGTTACTTCAGCAACAACCCTGTCCAGATCTGCCCTAGTGATTGGTTGTTCCGTTGCGGGACCAGTTGGATTTTCCTGATTTTCATCTGGTACTGCTGTTGAAGTGGGCTGATCTGTGATTGCTGGATCTGGAAGGCTGCTAGTTGCGATGTTCTTTCCTTTGTTAACATCCCTTCTCTATTTGGAAGGCATGATTTCTAAGCAACGAGCGATGTTGTTAGGAAGAAGGTTGAGTGGGAGAAGATGAAGCTTGAGTTCTGAAGATGAAGTCTGAGTTCAATTCTCAGTGAAAGCACCAAAAATGTTTGCACAAAAAATGGACAAACACCTCCAAGTCATATTATTTAGTTGATTATATGTGATTTTCAATGATTTTAGATGAGTATGTAAATATGAAAGAAGTAGGGGCTGAAATGTAAAAGACACACAGATTTATAGTGGTTCGGCCAGAATGTGCCTACGTCCACTTTATATGTTATTATCTTCTTTCTTTCAGATTACAAGTACAATGCTTCGTATATCAGTATATGAAAGTAGTTTGAAAGTTCCTTCCTTGCTTGAGATCTCAAACTTGTCTGCCATTGTTGTACCCCTGCCCCTCTATTTATAGAATGAGGTTGAGGGCAGGGGCCTTGGAAGCATATAGCTGCTGGTGGGCCCGGGCTGAAGCAATCTGGACTGGCAATCTTCTGGTTCGGCAAGGCTTCATTCGGCTATGAGCTTGGACCGGTGGTAGGTGTGCATGTGGACCGGCAGGGGAAAGGAGAGGGTTGGTTCGGTGCTTGCCTGGTCCGGTAGTAGGAGTGTGAGAATGTGGACCGGTAGTCGTTTGGTCCGGTTATGTCGGTGGTTCGGTGGCAAGGTTGGTTCGGCAGGGGAGTTGGAGTGGTGGTATAAAGGAGCCGAGTGAGATGGGGCCGAATGAAGTGGGGGCCGAGTGAAGTGGAGCCGAATGAAGTGGGGGCCGAGTGTTGTGGAACCGAATGAAGTGGGGGCCGAGTGAGCTTCTTCATGGAGAATATTGGAAGGCCCTCTAGGTTAGTATTGAGCTTCTTGGCTGTTGAACGAAGTAGAGGTTGCTTGCGAGCCCGAGTGAAACTGCGGCTTCTTGGTCTTGAGGTCCTCTGGGTGAAAATTCGCCCAACAGATACGAAACGGTACCATGGTCCCCACTCTCCAGCGATGGTAAATGGAAGACCAGCCACGGTAATCCCGTTTTACCGTAAAAATTCTTGTGTCGAAAAAACGAAGGGTAAAAAACTTCCTAGACCCGATTGAGACTCGAATAGTCTTTATTGGGCATTAAACAATCCATTGACGGATGAAAGCCGTCATAGCCATAGAACTCACTGAGGCCTTCGTTTTGACTGGTTATGGCTCCCGTAACAATAAACGATCCAGAAGTTATGGCCGTCCGAATAATCGATATCTACAGGGTGCAACATGCACGGTGCAAGGTGCAACATCCTTCCGAAATGGCGAACAGTGTTGTACGACTTTTTGAAATGCGTGCATGGATTTGAAACGGAACGGTACCATGGTGCACCACTCTCCAGTGATGGTAAATCGAAGACCATCCACGGTAATCCCGTTTTACCGTAAAAATCCAAAAAAACAAAGGGTAAAAAACTTCCTAGACCCGAATGAGACTCGGATCGTCTTTTTTGGGAATTAAACAATCCATTGACGGCTGAAAGCTGTCATCGCCGTAGAACTCCCTGAGGCCTTTGTTTTGACTGGTTATGGCTCTCGTAACTCTAACGAGGCAGAAGTTATGGTCGTCCGAATAATCGATATCTACAGGGTGCAACATCCGCCGTGCAAGGTGCAACATCCGCCCGAAATGGCGAAACATTGTTGTATGACTTTTTGAAATGCGTGCATGGATTTGAAATGGAACGGTACCATGGTGTACCATTCTCCCGCGATTGAAAATCGAAGACCATCCACGGTAATACCGTTTTACCGTAAAAATCCACGTGTCGAAAAAACGAAGGGTAGAAAACTTCATAGACCCTATTGAGACTCGGATAGTCTTATTTGGGCATTCAACAATACAATGACGGCTGAAAGCGGTCATAGCCGTAGAACTCACTGAGGCCTTCGTTTTGACTACATATGGCTCCCGTAACTCTAAACGAGCCAGAAGTTACGGCCGTCCGAATAATCGATATCTACAGGGTGCAACATCCACGGTGCAAGGTGCAACATCCGTCCGAAATGGCGAACAGTGTCGTACGACTTTTTGAAATGCGTGCATGGATTTGAAACGGAACGGTACCATGGTGCACCACTCTCCAGCGATGGCAAATCGAAGACCAGCCACGGTAATCCCGTTTTACCGTAAAAATCCACGTGTCGGAAAAACTAAGGGTAATAAACTTCGTAGACCCGATTGAGACTCTGATCGTCTTTTTTGGGAATTAAACAATCCATTGACGGCTGAAAGCTTTCATAGCCGTAGAACTCACTGAGGCCTTCGTTTTGACTTGTTATGGCTCCCATAACTCTAAACGAGCCAGAAGTTATGGCCGTCCGAATAATCGATATCTATAGGGTGCAACATCCATGGTGCAAGGTGCAACATCCGTCCGAAATGGCGAAACAGTGTCGTACGACTTTTTGAAATGCATGCATGGATTTGAAACGGAACGGTACCATGGTCCACCACTCTCCAGCGATGGTAAATCGAAGAGCAGCCGCGGTAATCCCGTTTTACCGTAAAAATCCACATGTCCAAAAAACGAAGGGTAAAAAACTTTCTAGACCCGATTGAGACTCGGATAGTCTCTTTTGGGCATAAGACAATCCATTGATGGCTGAAAGTGGTCATAGCCGTAGAACTCACTGAGGCCTTCATTTTGACTGGTTATGGCTCCCGTAACTCTAAACGAGCCAGAAGTTATGGCCGTCCGAATAATCGATATCTACAAGGTGCAACATCCACGGTGCAAGGTGCAACATCCGTCCGAAATGGCGAACAGTATCGTACGACTTTTTGAAATGCGTGCATGGATTTGAAACGGAATGGCACCATGGTGCACCACTCTCCAGCGATGGTAAATCGAAGACCAGCCGCGGTAATCCCGTTTTACCGTAAAAATCCACGTGTCGAAAAAACGAAGGGTAAAAAACTTCCTAGACCCGATTGAGACTCGGATCGTCTTTTTTGGGCATTAAACAATCCATTGAACGTCTAAAAGCGGTTATAGGCGTAGAACTCACTGAGGCCTTCTTTTTGACTGGTTATGGCTCCCGTAACTCTAAACGAGCCAGAAGTTATGGCCGTCCGAATAATCGATATCTACAGGGTGCAACATCTGCGGTGCAAGGTGCAACATCCTTCCGAAATGGCTAAACTGTGTCGTACGTCATGAAATGCGTGCATGGATTTGAAACGGAACGGTACCGTGGTGCACCACTCTCCAGCGATGGTAAATCGAAGACCAGCCGCAGTAATCCCATTTTACCGTAAAAATCCACGTGTCGAAAAAACTAAGGGTAATAAACTTCATAGACCCGATTGAGACTCGGATCGTCTTTTTTGGGCATTAAACAATCCATTGACGGCTGAAAGCTGTCATAGCCATAAAACTCACTAAGGCCTTCGTTTTGACTTGTTATGGCTCCCGTAACTCAAAACGATCCAGAAGTTACGGCCATCCGAATAATCGATATCTACAGGGTGCAACATCCGCGGTGCGAGGTGCAACATCCGTCCGAAATGGCGAAAAGTGTCATACGGCTTTTTGAAATGCATGCATGGATTTGAAACGGAACGGTACCATGGTGCACCACTCTCTAGCGATGGTAAATCGAAGACCATCCATGGTAATCCCGTTTTACCGTAAAAATCCACGTGTCGAAAAAACGAAGGGTAAAAAACTTCCTAGACCCGATTGAGACACGGATAGTCTTTTTTGGGCATTCAATAATCCATTGATCGCTGAAAGCTGTAGTAGCCGTAGAACTCACTGAGGCCTTCGTTTTGACTGGTTACGACTCCCGTAACTCTAAACGAGCCCGAAGTTATGGCCGTCCGAATAATCGATATCTACAGAGTGCAACATCCGCGGTGCAAGGTGCAACATCCGTCCGAAATGGCGAAACAGTGCCGTATGACTTTTTGAAATGCGTGCATGGATTTGAAATGGAACGGTGCTATGGTGCACCACTCTCCAGCGATGGTAAATCGAAGACTATACACGGTAATCCCGTTTTACCGTAAAAATCCACCTGTCGAAAAAACGAAGGGTAAAAAACTTCCTATACCCGATTGAGGCTCGGATAGTCTTTTTTGGACATTCAACAATACAATGACGGCTGAAAGCTGTTATAGCCGTAGTACTCACTGAGGCCTTCGTTTTGACTGTTTATGGCTCCCGTAACTCTAAACGAGCCAGAAGTTACGGCCGTCCGAATAATCGTTATCTACAAGGTGCAACATCCACGGTGCAAGGTGCAACATCCGTCCTAAATGGCGAACAGTGTCGTACGACTTTTTGAATTGCGTGCATGGATTTGAAACGGAACGGTACCATGGTGCACCACTCTCCAGCGATGGTAAATCGAAGACCAGCCACGGTAAACCCGTTTTACCGTAAAAATCCACGTGTCGAAAAAACTAAGGGTAATAAACTTCCTAGACCCGATTGAGGCTCGGATCGTCTTTTTTGGGCATTAAACAATCCATTGACGGCTGAAAGCTGTTATACCGTAGAACTCACTAAGGCCTTCATTTTGACTGGTTATGGCTCCCGTAACTCTAAACGAGCCAGAAGTTATGGCCGTCCGAATAATCGATATCTACAGGGTGCAACATCCGCCCGAAATGGCGAAACAGTGTCGTACGACTTTTTGAAATGCGTGCACTGATTTGAAATGGAACGGTACCATGGTGCACCACTCTCCAGCGATGGTAAATTGAAGACCAGCCACGGTAATCCCATTTTACCGTAAAAATCCATGTGTCGAAAAAATGAAGGGTAAAAAACTTCTTAGACCCGATTGAGGCTCGGATAGTCTTTTTTGGGCATTCAACAATACAATGATGGATGAAAGCTATCATATCCGTAGAACTCACTGAGGCCTTCGTTTTGACTGTTTATGGCTTACGTAACTCTAAACGAGCCAGAAGTTATGGCCGTCCGAATAATCGATATCTACCGGGTGCAACATCCGCGGTGCAAGGTGCAACATTCTTCCGAAATGCCAAAACAGTGTCGTACGACCTTATGAAATGCGTGCATGGATTTGAAACGGAACGGTACCATGGTGTACCACTCTCCAGCGATGGTAAATCGAAGACCAGCCGCGGTAATCCCGTTTTACCGTAAAAACCACGTGTCGAAAAAACGAAGGGTAAAAAACTTCCTAGACCCGATTGAGACTCGGATCATTTTTTTGGGCATTAAACAATCCATTGACGGCTGAAAGCTGTCATAGCCGTAGAACTCACCGAGGCCTTCTTGTTGACTGGTTATGGCTCCCGTAACTCTAGACGAGCCAGAAGTTATGGTCGTCCGAATAATCGATATCTACAGGGTGCAACATCCGCGGTGCAAGGTGCAACATCCGTCCGAAATGGCGAAACTGTGTCGTACGTCTTTATGAAATGCATGCATGGATTTGAAATGGAACGGTACCATGGTGCACCACTCTCTAGCGATGGTAAATCGAAGACCAGCCGCAGTAATCCCGTTTTACCGTAAAAATCCACGTGTCGAAAAAACTAAGGGTAATAAACTTCATAGACCCGATTGAGACTCGGATAGTCTTTTTTGGGCATTCAACAATCCATTGACGGCTGAAAGCTGTCATAGCCGTAGAACTCACTGAGGCCTTCGTTTTGACTAGTTATGGCTCCCGTAACTCTAAACGAGCCAGAAGTTACGGCCGTCCGAATAATCGATATCTACAGGGTGCAACATCCACGGTGCAAGGTGCAACATCCGTCCGAAATGGCGAACAGTGTCGTACGGCTTTTTGAAATGCGTGCATGGATTTGAAACAGAACGATTCCATGGTGCACCACTCTCCAGCGATGGTAAATCGAAGACCATCCGTGGTAATCCCGTTTTACCGTAAAAATCCACATGTCGAAAAAACGAAGGGTAAAAAACTTCCTATACCCGATTGAGACTCGGATAGTCTTTTTTGGACATTCAACAATCCATTGACGGCTGAAAGCTATCGTAGCCGTAGAACTCACTGAGGCCTTCGTTTTGACTGGTTACGGCTCCCGTAACTCTAAACGAGCCAGAAGTTGTGGCCGTCCGAATAATCGATATCTACAGGGTGCAACATCCGCGGTGCAAGGTGCAGCATCCGTCCGAAATGGCGAAACAGTGTCGTACGACTTTTTGAAATGCTTGCATGGATTTGAAATGGAACGGTACTATAGTGCACCACTCTCCAGCGATGGTAAATCGAAGACCATCCACAGTAATCCCGTTTTACCGTAAAAATCCACGTGTCGAAAAAACGAAGGGTAAAAAACTTCCTAGACCCGATTGAGGCTCGGATAGTCTTTTTTGGGCATTCAACAATACAATGACGACTGAAAGCTATTATAGCCGTAGAACTCACTGAGGCCTTCGTTTTGACTGCTTATGGCTCCCGTAACTCTAAACGAGCCAGAAGTTACGGCCGTCTGAATAATTGATATCTAGAGGGTGCAACATCCACGGTGCAAGGTGCAACATCCGCCCGAAATGGCGAACAGTGTCGTACGACTCTTTGAATTGCGTGCATGGATTTGAAACGGAACGGTACGATGGTGCACCACTCTACAGTGATGGTAAATCGAAGACCAGCCACGGTAACACCGTTTTACGTAAAAATCCACGTGTCGAAAAAACTAAGGGTAATAAACTTCCTAGACCCGATTGAGACTCGGATCGTCTTTTTTGGGCATTAAACAATCCATTAACGGCTGAAAGCTGTCATAGCCGTAGAACTCACTAAGGCCTTCGTTTTGACTGGTTATGGCTCACGTAACTCTAAACGAGCCAGAAGTTATGGCCGTCCGAATAATCGATATCTACAGGGTGCAACATCCGTCGTGCAAGGTGCAACATCCGTCCGAAATGGCGAAACTGTGTCGTACGACTTTTTGAAATGCGTGCACTGATTTGAAATGGAACGGTACCATGGTGCACCACTCTCCAGCGATGGTAAATTGAATACCAGCCATGGTAATCCCGTTTTACCGTAAAAAACCACGTGTCGAAAAAACGAAGGGTAAAAAACTTCCTAGACCCGATTGAGGCTCGGATAGTCTTTTTTGGGCATTCAACAATACAATGACGGCTGAAAGCTGTTATAGCCGTAGAACTCACTTAGGCCTTCGTTTTGACTGGTTATGGCTCCCGTAACTCTAAACGAGCCAGAAGTTATGGCCGTCCGAATAATCGATATCTACCGGGTGCAACATCCGCGGTGCAAGGTGCAACATCCGTCCGAAATGGCAAAACAGTGTCGTACGACTTTATGAAATGCGTGCTTGGATTTGAAACCGAACGGTAACATGGTGCACCACTCTCCAGCGATGGTAAATCGAAGACCAGCCGCAGTAATCCCGTTTTACCGTAAAAATCCACGTGTCGAAAAAACTAAGGGTAATAAACTTCCTAGACCCGATTGAGACTCGGATCGTCTTTTTTGGGCATTAAACAATCCATTAACGGCTGAAAGCTGTCATAGCCGTAGAACTCACTAAGGCCTTCGTTTTGACTGGTTATGGCTCACGTAACTCTAAACGAGCCAGAAGTTATGGCCGTCCGAATAATCGATATCTACAGGGTGCAACATCCGTTGTGCAAGGTGCAACATCCGTCCGAAATGGCAAAACAGTGTCGTACGACTTTTTGGAATGCGTGCACTGATTTGAAATGGAACGGTACCATGGTGCACCACTCTCCAACGATGGTAAATTGAATACCAGCCACGGTAATCCCGTTTTACCGTAAAAATCCACGTGTCGAAAAAACGAAGGGTAAAAAACTTCCTAGACCCGATTGAGGCTCGGATAGTCTTTTTTGGGCATTCAACAATACAATGACGACTGAAAGCTGTTATAGCCGTAGAACTCACTGAGACCTTCGTTTTGACTGGTTATGGCTCCCGTAACTCTAAACGAGCCAGAAGTTATGGCCGTCCGAATAATCGATATCTACCGGGTGCAACATCCGCGGTGCAAGGTGCAACATCCGTCCGAAATGGAAAAACAGTGTCGTACGACTTTATGAAATGCGTGCATGGATTTGAAACCGAACGGTACCATGGTGCACCACTCTCCAGCGATGGTAAATCGAAGACCAGCCGCAGTAATCCCGTTTTACCGTAAAAATCCACGTGTCGAAAAAACTAAGGGTAATAAACTTCCTAGACCCGATTGAGACTCGGATCGTCTTTTTTGGGCATTAAACAATCCATTGACGGTTGAAAGCGGTCATAGCCGTAGAACTCACTGAGGCCTTCGTTTTGACTGGTTATGGCTTGTGACGACCGCCCATGACTCCCACACGAAACAAGGGAATGGTGCGCTGAAAAGTGTGCCAGGTAGCCATGGACGATAGTCAAGGTAAGATAAAACAGAAACTCTATCGTATTACTCACAGCGCATGGATAAAATACAATAGAAAGTATACATAGTGAAGCTTTATAGAACAGAAGTCTCATCATATAAACTCATAATAGTTTTATACAATCATTTGAATAGTCAATACATCAAGCCTCACTACATAACACTCAGAGTATCAAACGAACAGTGGAACATCCAGTACATATAGTAAGAAAACAATATGCAAAAGCCTCCAGCTCGTCTTCGTCATCAACAACGTTGGTAGCCAAGAACAGCACCTGTCACCTGCTACCTAGTCTGCCCATCCCAACATGGATGAACAGCCCAAGGTAATAAGAGTTGAACATAAAACCTTGAGTCAGAGAACAGTCTTAGTGAGCAGTAAATTAACTATCAAACATACCAAAAGAGCATAAAGGATAAAAGGAATAGGAACTCAACCATCCCAATCCACCTCATTCTACAGTGATAGCCCCCAGACCCACAAAGCATAAACAAGCATAGCAAAGCAGACAATTTAAGTAAAGTAATTATCACTCGAGTCAAGGTCGATGTTTTCCAAGTACAAACCCCCAAGGCCTAAACCAAGATCAGATAAGCACCCAGAAAACACCGCTCTTGAGTCCGAATGACGATACAACCAAACATCCATGACTCTGGCTATCACTGTTATCATTGCCTCGATATCACCATTAATTGAATGACCAGCACCTTCTTTCAGCCGTCCGTCAAGGGCTAATGGCAACCCCGGTTCTAGACATAACTCCGCACGTCATCATGACCCGTGCCTAGGACTATCGCATCTGCCCAGAGTACTAACACGTCATCATGACCCGTGTCTGGAACGTCATCGTGACCCGTTCCAACGTACTCTTGCTTTGAGCATGCTAGAACCTTCAATAACTATAAGATCCAAGCCTCCTAGTCATCCTCCTCGACGACTATTCTCATACTAGCTCAAGCGCCTCTCGAGCCCACCATTATCAACCAACCCGGACCGCATCACCGAGTTATCAACATGCTTGGGATGATCCCGTTTGGATTAAACCAAGGCTTTCACACATCATGCTTTGCTTCAACGCATCATAGCAAAGTCCATCATCATCGAATCTATCCATATGAGCTTCCACATCCGCTTCATATGCCACAAGCAGCTTTCACCACTCAAGAGCCTTTCCACTTAGCTTTTGATTCATCTTCGACCAACTTGTCCCAAATCAAGTTATCGATCAACTAATCAATCAAATCAAACATCAATCCAAGTAATCAATCATTCAAACAAGATCTAATAAGCAATTACAACAATAATGGCAATTTCGTAAATAAAGAGTTCAAATCTAACATGCATTCTAACAAGCATGAATTATGAACAATATCTCTACAACTTGATGAATGAACTTGCATAAGTGAACATGTAGTAAAATAGGTTTCAAAACTTCATAGGTGATAGATCTACATGTAAACTTAAGGAAAATGCAAGAAATCACTATCTTTAACACATAAACAAGCCACCAATCCAATATACTCCCTTGGGTCCGTGTGAGAGATAACTACCACTCACCAAATCACCTAAACACCTCAAAAACGACCAACTCCAGATCTGGACAGCGAAGAAACTAGCTTGATCCGGCAAACTCTCGCTTCAAACGATGAAATCTTTCTTTGTTGGATGAAGATCTTCAACTTTGGCTCTTGGATCTTCGATTTGATCTTCAATTTAGATAGATGGAATCACTAGATTAGAGTGGAGAAAAGAAGTGAAGAAGTGTTGAAGTCGAGCTCTCAAAATGGCAGCACTTCGTCGCTTCGAAATCCGGTGCCAAAAAGTGAAGATATGGATGCATATTTATAGGCTGAAACGTCCTTTAAGTCGCTCGCTTCTAGGTCGCTCACGACCTAACTATGGCCGACCTACTACCTAACAGTCCCACAGGACCCAACGACCTATCCAGATGCGACTCGCGACCTAACACTCACACGGCCCAGCGACTTAACGACTTAGCCCTAGTGCCGACCCAACACCTATGCGACCTAAAACATGCACGCGACCTAACACGCGCGACTCAACACAGGATCCCACGGCTTAACTATGAGACGACCTAAAAACACACACGACTCAAGCCTTAGGTCGTTCACGACTTAAGTACAACATAGGCTAACTACTAGGTCGCTATCTTGTTAAGTCGTTCCAAACGACTCACGATCTAAACCCTTAAGCCTCTAACTATCATAGGTCGTCTACACCCTAAGTCGCTCAAATCTATAAGCCGTAACTCGTTAACCCGTAAGTCGTCAACTACCTTAGGTCGCTCCAAATCCTATAGGTCGTTAAGCCCTTAACCCGTCCACTGTCTTAAGTCGCCAACGACCTATCTCCTAACTCGTTAACCCGCTAACCCTGATAAGCCGTAGCCTTCTTAGGTCGGTCACCCTATGAGTCGGTCCAACCCACTAACTCGCCTACCACCTTAAGTCGGCCACACCTTAACTCGGCAACACCTTAAGTCGCTCACACGAGCTAACCTCCACACGACCTAAACTTCTATAACTCGGCCACCTTCCTTAAGTCGCTACCTATCTTAAGTCGGCCACTACCATGAGTCGCTCAACACCACTAAGTCGGTCACGACTCATGCCTCCATACGACTCAACTCTTGGACAACTTTACTTATGGCTATACGACTTAAAGCATATAGTTTAACAATGTTTCGATCCGTAAAAATAGGTGTCCTTACATGGCTCCCGTAACTCTAAACGAGCCAGAAGTTACGGCCGTCCGAATAATCGATATCTACATGGTGCAACATCCGTCCGAAATGGCGAACAGTGTCGTATGAATTTTTGAAATGCGTGCATGGATTTGAAACGTAACGGTACCACGGTGCACTACCCTCCAGCGATGGTAAATCGAAGACCATCCACGGTAATCCCGTTTTACCGTAAAAATCCACGTGTCGAAAAAACGAAGGGTAAAAAACTTCCTAGACCCGATTGAGACTCGGATAGTCTTTTTTGGGCATTCAACAATCAACTGACGCCTGAAAGCTGTCATAGCCGAAGAACTCACTAAGGCCTTCGTTTTGACTGGTTATGGCTCCCGTAACTCTAAACGAGCCAGAAGTTATGGCCGTCCGAATAATCGATATCTACAGGGTGCAACATCCGCGGTGCAAGGTGCACCATCCGTCCGAAATGGCGAAACATTGTCGTACGACTTTTTGAAATGCGTGCATGGATTTGAAATGGAACGGTACCATGGTGCACCACTCTCCCACGATGGTAATTCGAAGACCATCCACGGTAATCCCGTTTTACCGTAAAAATCCACGTGTCGAAAAAACGAAGGGTAAAAAACTTCCTAGACCCTATTGAGACTCGGATAGTCTTATTTGGGCATTCAACAATACAATGACGGCTGAAAGCGGTCATAGCCGTAGAACTCACTGAGGCCTTCGTTTTGACTGCTTATGGCTCCCGTAACTCTAAACGAGCCAGAAGTTACAGCCGTCCGAATAATCGATATCTACAGGGTGCAACATCCACGGTGCAAGGTGCAACATCCGTCCGAAATGGCGAACAGTGTCGTACGACTTTACGAAAGGCGTGCATGGATTTGAAACGGAATGGTAACATGGTGCACCACTCTCCAGCGATGGTAAATCGAAGACCAGCCACGGTAATCCCGTTTTAGCGTAAAAATCCACGTGTCGAAAAAACTAAGGGTAATAAACTTCCTAGACCCGATTGAGACTCAGATCATCTTTTTTGGGCATTAAACAATCCATTGACGGCTGAAAGCTGTCATAGCAGTAGAACTCACTGAGGCCTTCGTTTTGACTTGTTATGGCTCCCGTAACTCAAAACGAGCCCGAAGTTATGGCCGTCCGAATAATCGATAACTACAGGGTGCAACATCCACAGTGCAAGGTGCAACATCCGTCCGAAATGGCGAAACAGTGTCGTACGACTTTTTGAAATGTGTGCATGGATTTGAAACGGAACGGTACGATGGTCCACCACTCTCCAGCGATGGTAAATCGAAGACCAGCCACGGTAATCCCGTTTTACCGTAAAAATCCACGTGTCCAAAAAACGAAGGGTAAAAAACTTCCTAGACCCGATTGAGACTCGGATAGTCTTTTTTGGGCATTAAACAATCCATTGACGGCTGAAAGCGGTCATAGCCGTAGAACTCACTGAGGCCTTCATTTTGACTAGTTATGGCTCCCGTAACTCTAAACGAGCCAGAAGTTATGGTCGCCCGAATAATCGATATCTACAAGGTGCAACATCCACGGTGCAAGGTGCAACATCCGTCCGAAATGGCGAACAGTGTCGTACGACTTTTTGAAATGCGTGCATGGATTTGAAACGGAACGGTATCATGGTGCACCACTCTCCAGCGATGGTAAATCGAAGACCATCCACGGTAATCCCGTTTCACCGTAAAAATCCACGTGTCGAAAAAACGAAGGGTAAAAAACTTCCTACACCCGAATGAGACTCGGATCGTCTTTTTTGGGAATTAAAAACTCCATTGACGTCTGAAAGCTGTCATAGCCATAGAACTCCCTGAGGCCTTCGTTTTGACTGGTAATAGCTCCCGTAACTCTAAACGAGCCAGAAGTTTTGGCCGTCCGAATAATGGATATCTACAGGGTGCAACATCCGTCGTGCAAGGTGCAACATCCGTCTGAAATGGCGAAACAGTGTCGTACGACATTTTGAAATGCATGCATGGATTTGAAAAGGAACGGTACCATGGTGCACCACTCTCCAGCGATGGTAAATCGAAGACCAGCCGCGGTAATCCCGTTTTACCGTAAAAATCCACGTGTCGAAAAAACGAAGGGAAAAATACTTCGTAGACCCGATTGAGACTCGGATCGTCTTTATTGGGCATTAAAAAATCCATTGAACGGCTAAAAGCGGTCATAGCCGTAGAACTCACCGAGGCCTTCTTTTTGACTGGTTATTGCTCCCGAAACTCTAAACGAGTCAGAAGTTATGGCCGTCTGAATAATCGATATCTACAGGGTGCAACATCCGCGGTGCAAGGTGCAACATCCGTCCGAAATGGCGAAACTGTGTCGTACGTCTTTATGAAATGCGTGCATGGATTTGAAATGGAACGGTACCATGGTGCACCACTCTCCAGCGATGGTAAATCGAAGACCAGCCGCAGTAATCCCGTTTTACCGTAAAAATCCACGTGTCGAAAAAACTAAGGGTAATAAACTTCATAGACCCGATTGAGCCTCGGATCGTCTTTTTTGGGCATTAAACAATCCATTGACGGCTGAAAGCTGTCACAGCCGTAAAACTCATTGAGGCCTTCGTTTTGACTGGTTATGGCTCCCGTAACTCTAAACGAGCCAGAAGTTACGGCCATCCGAATAATCGATATCTAAAGGGTGCAACATCCACGGTGCAAGGTGCAACATCCGTCCGAAATGGCGAACAGCGTCGTACAGCTTTTTGAAATGCGTGCATGGATTTGAAACAGAATGGTACCATGGTACACCACTCTCCAGCGATGGTAAATCGAAGACCATCCATGGTAATCCCGTTTTACCGTAAAAATCCACGTGTCGAAAAAACGAAGGGTAAAAAACTTCCTAGACCCGATTGAGACTCGGATAGTCTTTTTTGGGCATTCAATAATCCATTGACGGCTGAAAGCTATTGTAGCCGTAGAACTCACTGTGGCCTTCTTTTTGACTGGTTATGGCTCCCGTAACTCTAAACGAGCCAGAAGTTATGGCCGTCCGAATAATCGATATCTATAGGGTGCAACATCCGCGGTGCAAGGTGCAACATCCGTCCGAAATGGCGAAACTGTGTCGTGCGTCTTTATGAAATGCGTGCATGGATTTGAAACGGAACGGTACCGTGGTGCACCACTCTACAGCGATGGTAAATCGAAGACCAGCCGCAGTAATCCCGTTTTACCGTAAAAATCCACGTGTCGGAAAAACTAAGGGTAATAAACTTCATAGACCCGATTGAGACTCGGATCGTCTTTTTTGGGCATTAAACAATCCATTGACGGCTGAAAGCTGTCGTAGCCGTAAAACTCACTGAGGCCTTCGTTTTGACTGCTTATGGCTCCCGTAACTCTAAACGAGCCAGAAGTTACGGCCGTCCGAATAATCGATATCTACAGGGTGCAACATCCACGGTGCAAGGTGCAACATCCGTCCGAAATGGCGAACAGCTTCGTACGGCTTTTTGAAATGCGTGCATGGATTTGAAACAGAATGGTACCATGGTGCACCACTCTCCAGCGATGGTAAATCGAAGACCATCCATGGTAATCCCGTTTTACCGTAAAAATCCACGTGTCGAAAAAACGAAGGGTAAAAAACTTCCTAGACCCGATTGAGACTCGGATAGTCTTTTTTGGGCATTCAATAATCCATTGACGGCTGAAAGCTATTGTAGCCGTAGAACTCACTGTGGCCTTCTTTTTGACTGGTTATGGCTCCCGTAACTCTAAACGAGCCAGAAGTTATGGCCGTCCGAATAATCGATATCTATAGGGTGCAACATCCGCGGTGCAAGGTGCAACATCCGTCCGAAATGGCGAAACTGTGTCGTGCGTCTTTATGAAATGCGTGCATGGATTTGAAACGGAACGGTACCGTGGTGCACCACTCTACAGCGATGGTAAATCGAAGACCAGCCGCAGTAATCCCGTTTTACCGTAAAAATCCACGTGTCGGAAAAACTAAGGGTAATAAACTTCATAGACCCGATTGAGACTCGGATCGTCTTTTTTGGGCATTAAACAATCCATTGACGGCTGAAAGCTTTCGTAGCCGTAGAACTCACTGAGGCCTTCGTTTTGACTTGTTACGGCTCCCGTAACTCTAAGCGAGCCAGAAGTTATGGCCGTCCGAATAATAGATATCTACAGGGTGCAACATCCGCGGTGCGAGGTGCAACATCCGTCTGAAATGGCGAAACATTGTCATACAACTTTTTGAAATGCGTGCATTGATTTGAAATGGAACGGTACTATGGTGCACCACTCTCCAGCGATGGTAAATCGAAGACCATACACGGTAATCCCGTTTTACCGTAAAAATCCACGTGTCGAAAAAACGAAGGGTAAAAAACTTCCTAGACCCGATTGAGGCTCGGATAGTCTTTTTGGGACATTCAACAATACAATGACGGCTGAAAGCTGTTATAGCCATAGAACTCACTGAGGCCATCGTTTTGACTGCTTATGGCTCCCGTAACTCTAAACGAGCCAGAAGTTACGGCCGTCCGAATAATCGATATCTACAGGGTGCAACATCCACGGTGCAAGGTGCAACATCCGTCCTAAATGGCGAACAGTGTCGTACGACTTTTTGAATTGCATGCATGGATTTGAAATGGAACGGTACCATGGTGCACCACTCTCCAGCGATGGTAAATCGAAGACCAGCCACGGTAACACCATTTTACCGTAAAAATCCACGTGTCGAAAAAACTAAGGGTAATAAACTTCCTAGACCCGATTGAGACTCGGATCATCTTTTTTCGGCATTAAACAATCCATTGACGGCTGAAAGCTGTCATATCCGTAGAACTCACTAAGGCCTTCGTTTTGACTGGTTATGACTCCCGTAACTCTAAACGAGCCAGAAGTTATGGCCGTCCGAATAATCGATATCTACAGGGTGCAACATCCGCCGTGCAAGGTGCAACATCCGTCCGAAATGGCGAAACAATGTCATACGACTTTTTGAAATGCGTGCACTGATTTGAAATGGAACGGTACCATGGTGCACCAATCTCCAGCGATGGTAAATTGAAGACCAGCCACGGTAATCCTGTTTTACCGTAAAAATCCACGTGTCGAAAAAACGAAGGGTAAAAAACTTCCTAGACCCGATTGAGGCTCGGATAGGCTTTTTTGGGCATTCAACAATACAATGACGGCTGAAAGCTGTCATAGCCGTAGAACTCACTGAGGCCTTCGTTTTGACTGGTTATGGCTCCCGTAACTCTAAACGAGCCAGAAGTTATGGCCGTCCGTATAATCGATATCTACCTGGTGCAACATCCGCGGTGCAAGGTGCAACATCCTTTTGAAATGGCAAAACAGTGTCGTACGACTTTATGAAATGCGTGCATGGATTTGAAACGGAACGGTACCATGGTGCACCACTCTCCAGCGATGGTAAATCGAAGACCAGCCGCGGTAATCCCGTTTTACCGTAAAAATCCAGTGTCGAAAAAACGAAGGGTAAAAAACTTCCTAGACCCGATTGAGACTCGACTCGTCTTTTTTGGGCATTAAACAATCCATTGACGGCTGAAAGCTATCATAGCCGTAGAACTCACCGAGGCCTTCTTTTTGACTGGTTATGGCTCCCGTAACTCTAAACGAGCCAGAAGTTATGGCTGTCCGAATAATCGATATCTACAGGGTGCAACATCCGCGGTGCAAGGTGCAACATCCGTCCGAAATGGCGAAACTGTGTCGTACGTCTTTATGAAATGCGTGCATGGATTTGAAATGGAACGGTACCATGGTGCACCACTCTTCAGCGATGGTAAATCGAAGACCAGCCGCAGTAATCCCGTTTTACCGTAAAAATCCACGTGTCGAAAAAACTAAGGGTAATAAACTTCATGGACCCGATTGAGACTCGGATAGTCTTTTTTGGGCATTCAACAATCCATTGCCGGCTGAAAGCTGTCATAGCCGTAGAACTCACTGAGGCCTTCGTTTTGACTAGTTATGGCTCCCGTAACTCTAAACGAGCCGGAAGTTACGGTCGTCCGAATAATCGATATCTACAGGGTGCAACATCCACGGTGCAAGGTGCAACATCCGTCCGAAATGGCGAACAGGGTCGTACAGCTTTTTGAAATGCGTGCATGGATTTGAAACGGAACGGTACCATGGTGCACCACTCTCCAGCGATGGTAAATCGAAGACCATCCACGGTAATCCCGTTTTACCGTAAAAATCCACATGTCGAAAAAACGAAGGGTAAAAAACTTCCTAGACCCGATTGAGACTCGGATAATCTTTTTTAGGCATTCAACAATCCATTGACGGCTGAAAGCGGTCAAGGCCGTAGAATTCACCGAGGCCTTCGTTTTGACTGGTTATGGCTCCCGTAACTCTAAACGTGCCATAAGTTATGGCCGTCCGAATAATCGATATCTACAGGGCGCAACATCCGCGGTGCAAGGCGCAACATCCGCCCGAAATGGCGAAACAGTGTCGTACGACTTTTTGAAATGCGTGCATGGATTTGAAATGGAACGGTACTATGTGCACCATTCTCTAGCGATGGTAAATCGAAGACCATCCACAGTAATCCCGATTTACCGTAAAAATCCACGTGTCGAAAAAACGAAGGGTAAAAAACTTCCTAGACCCGATTGAGGCTCGGATAGTCTTTTTTGGGCATTCAACAGTACAATGACGGCTGAAAGCTGTTATAGCCGTAGAACTCACCGATGCCTTCGTTTTGACTGCTCATGGCTCCCGTAACTCTAAACGAGCCAGAAGTTACGGCCATCCGAATAATCGATATCTACAGGGTGCAACATCCACGGTGCAAGGTGCGACATCCGTCCGGAATGGCGAACAGTGTCGTACGACTTTTTGAAATGTGTGCATGGATTTGAAATGGAACGGTATCATGGTCCATCACTCTCCAGCGATGGTAAATCGAAAACCAGCCACGGTAATCCCGTTTTACCGTAAAAATCCATGTGTCCAAAAAACGAAGGGTAAAAAACTTTCTAGACCCGATTGATATTCGGATAGTCTTTTTTGGGCATTAAACAATCCATTGACGGCTGAAAGATGTCATAGCCATAGAACTCACTAAGGCCTTCGTTTTGACTAGTTATGGCACCCGTAACTCTAAACGAGCCGGAAGTTATGGCCTTCCGAATAATCGATGTCTATGGGGTGCAACATCCGCCGTGCAAGGTGCAACATCCGTCCGAAATTGCGAACAGTGTCGTATGACTTTTTGAAATGCGTGCATGGATTTGAAACGGAACGGTACCATGGTGAACCACTCTCCAGCGATGGTAAATCAAAGACCATCCACGGTAATCCCGTTTGATCGCAAAAATCCACGTGTCGAAAAAACGAAGGGTAAAAAACTTCCTAGACCCGAATGAGACTCGGATCATCTTTTTGGGAATTAAAAAATCCATTGACGGCTGAAAGCTGTCATAGCCGTAGAACTCCCAGAGGCCTTCGTTTTGACTGCTTATGGCTCCCGTAACTCCAAACGAGCCAGAAGTTACGGCCATCCGAATAATCGATATCTACAGGGTGCAACATCCACGGTGCAAGGTGCAACATCCGTCCGAAATGGCGAAACAGTGTCGTGCGACTTTTTGAATTGCGTGCATGGACTTTAAACGGAACGGTACCATGGTGCACTACTCTCCTGCAATGGTAAATCGAAGACCAGCCACGGTAATCCCGTTTTACCGTAAAAATCCACGTGTCGAAAAAACTAAGGGTAATAATCTTCCTAGACCCGATTGAGACACGGATCGTCTTTTTGGGCATTAAACAATCCATTGACGGCTGAAAGCTATCATAGCCATAGAACTCACTGATGCCTTCGTTTTGACTGGTTATGGCTCCTGTAACTCTAAACGAGCCAGAAGTTATGGCCGTCCGTATAATCGGTATCTACAGGGTGCAACATCCACGGTGCAAGGTGCAACGTCCGTCCGAAATGGCGAAACAGTGTCGTACGACTTTTTGAAATGCGTGCATGGATTTGAAACGGAACGGTACCATGGTGCACCACTCTCCAGCGATGGTAAATGGAAGACCAGCGACGGTAATCCCGTTTTACCGTAAAAATCCACGTGTCAAAAAAACGAAGGGTAAAAAACTTCCTAGACCCGGTTGAGACTCGGATAGTCTTTTTTGGGCATTGAACAATCCATTGATGGCTGAAAACTGTCATTGCCGTAGAACTCACTGAGGCCTTCGTTTTGACTGGTTATGGCTCCCGTAACTCTAAACGAGCCAGAAGTTACGGCCGTCCGAATAATCGATATCTACAGGGTGCAACATCCGCCGTGCAAGGTGCAACATCCGTCGGAAATGGCGAAACAGTGTCGTACGACTTTTTGAAATGCGTGCACTGATTTGAAAAGGAACGGTACCATGGTGCACCACTCCCCAGCGATGGTAAATCAAAGACCATCCACGGTAATCCCGTTTTACCGTAAAAATCCACGTGTCGAAAAAACGAAGGGTAAAAAACTTCCTAGACCCGAATGAGACTCGGATCGTCTTTTTTGGGCATTCAACAATCCATTGACGGTTGAAAGCTTCCATAGCCGTAGAACTCCCTGAGGCCTTCGTTTTGACTGGTTATGGCTCCCGTAACTCTAAACGAGCCAGAAGTTATTTCCGTCCGAATAATCGATATCTACAGGGCGCAACATTCGCCGTGCAAGGTGCAACATCCGTCCGAAATGGCGAAACAGTGTCGTACGACTTTTTGAAATGCGTGCATGGATTTGAAATGGAACGGTACCATGGTGCACCACTTTCCAGCGATGGTAAATCGAAGACCAGCCACGGTAATCCCGTTTTACCGTAAAAATCCACGCGTAAAAAAAACGAAGGGTAAAAAACTTCCTAGACCCGATAGAGACTCGGATCGTCTTTTTTGGGCATTAAACAATCCATTGACAGCTGAAAGCGGTCATAGCCGTAGAACTCACTGAGGCCTTCATTTTGACAGGTTATGGCTCCCGTAACTCTAAACGAGCCAGAAGTTATGGCCGTCCGAATAATCGATATCTACAGGGTGCAACATCCGCGGTGCAAGGTGCAACATCCGTCCGAAATGGTGAAACAGTGTCGTACGATTTTACGAAATGCGTGCATGGATTTGAAATGGAACGGTACCATGGTGCACCACTCTCCAGCGATGGTAAATCGAAGACCAGCCACGGCAATCCCGTTTTACCGTAAAAATCCACGTGTCGAAAAAACGAAGTGTAAAAAACTTCGTAGACCCGATTGAGACTCGGATAGTCTTTTTTGGGTATTAAACAATCCATTGACGGTTGAAAGCTGTCATAGCCGTAGAACTCCCTGAGGCCTTCGTTTTGACTGGTAATGGCTCCCGTAACTCTAAACGAGCCAGAAGTTATGGCCGTTCGAATAATCGATATCTACAGGGTGCAACATCCGCCGTGCAAGGTGCAACATCCTTCCGAAATGGCGAAACAGTGTCGTACGACTTTTTGAAATGCGTGCATGGATTTGAAATGGAACGGTACCATGGTGCACCACTCTCCAGCGATGGTAAATCGAAGACCATCCACGGTAATCCAGTTTTACCGTAAAAATCCACGTGTCGAAAAAACGAAGGGTAAAAAACTTCCTAGACCCGATTGAGACTCGGATAGTCTTTTTTGCGCATTATACAATCCACTGACGGCTGAAAGCTATCATAGCCGTAGAACTCACCGAGGCCTTCATTTTGACTGGTTATGGCTCCCATAACTCTAAACGAGCTAGAAGTTACGGCCGTCCGAATAATCGATATCTACAAGGTGCAACATCCACGGCGCAAGGTGCAACATCCATCCGAAATGGCGAACAGTGTCGTACGACTTTTTGAAATGGGTGCATGGATTTGAAACGGAAAGGTACCATGTTGTACCACTCTCCAGCGTTGGTAAAACGAAGACCATCCATGGTAATCCCGTTTTACCGTAAAAGTCCACGTGTCGAAAAAACAAAGGGTAAAGAACTTCCTAGACCCGAATGAGACTCGGATCGTCTTTTTTGGGAATTAAACAATCCATTGATAGCTGAAAGCTGTCATAGCCGTAGAACTCCCTGAGGCCTTCGTTTTGACTGGTAATGGCTCCCGTAACTCTAAACGAGCCAGAAGTTATGGTCGTTCGAATAATCGATATCTACAGGGTGCAACATCCGCCGTGCAAGGGGCAACATCCGTCCGAAATGGCGAAACAGTGTCGTACGACTTTTTGAAATGCGTGCATGGATTTGAAATGGAACGGTACCATGGTGCACCACTCTCCAGCGATGGTAAATCGAAGAAAATCCCTGGTAATCCCGTTTTACCGTAAAAATCCACGTGTCGAAAAAACGAAGGGTAAAAAACTTCCTAGACCCGATTGAGACTCGGATCGTCTTTTTTGGGCATTAAACAATCCGTGGACGGCTGAAAGCGGTCACAGCCGTAGAACTCACTGAGGCCTTCGTTTTGACTGGTTATGGCTCCCGTAACTCTAAACGGGCCAGAAGTTATGGTCGTCCGAATAATCGATATCTATAGGGTGCAACATCCGCGGTGCAAGGTGCAACATCCGTCCGAAATGGCGAAACAGTGTCGTACGACTTTATGAAATGCACGCATGGATTCGAAACGGAATGGTACCATGGTGCACCACTCTCCAGCGATGGTAAATCGAAGACCAGCCGTAATAATCCCGTTTTACCTAAAAATCCACGTGTCGAAAAAACTAAGGGTAATAAACTTCCTAGACCCGATTGAGACTCGGATCGTCTTTTTTGGGCATTAAACAATCCATTGACGGCTGAAATCTGTCATAGCCGTAGAACTCACTAAGGCCTTCGTTTTGACTGGTTATGGCTCCCGTAACTCTAAACGAGCCAGAAGTTACGGCCGTCCGAATAATCGATATCCACATGGTGCAACATCCACGGTGCAAGGTGCAACATCCGTCCGAAATGGCGAACAGTGTCGTATGACTTTTTGAAATGCGTGCATCGATTTGAAACGGAACGGTACCATGGTGCACCACTCTCCAGCGATGGTAAATCGAAGACCATCCACGGTGATCCCATTTTACCGTAAAAATCCACGTGTCGAAAAAACGAAGGGTAAAAAACTTCCTAGACCCGATTGAGACTCGGATAGTCTTTTTTGGGCGTTAAACAATACAATGACGGCTGAAAGCTGTCATAGCTGCAGAACTCACTGAGGCCTTCATTTTGACTGGTTATGGGTCCCGTAACTCTAAACGAGCCAGAAGTTATGGCCGTCCGAATAATCGATATCTACAGGGTGCAACATCCGCGGTGCAAGGTGCAACATCCGTCCGAAATGGCGAAACAGTGTCGTACGACTTTATGAAATGCGTGCATGGATTTGAAACGGAACGGTACCATGGGGCACCACTCTCCAGCGATGGTAAATCGAAGACCAGCCGCAGTAATCCCGTTTTACCGTAAAAATCCACGTGTCGAAAAAACTAAGGGTAATAAACTTCCTAGACCCGATTGAGACTCGGATCGTCTTTTTTGGGCATTCAACAATCCATTGACGGCTGAAAGCTATCATAGCCGTAGAACTCACCGAGGCCTTAGTTTTGACTGGTTATGGCTCCCGTAATTCTAAACGAGCCAGAAGTAACGGCCGTCCGAATAATCGATATCTACAGGGTGCAACATCCACGGTGCAAGGTGCAACATCTGTCCGAAATGGCGAACAGTGTCGTATGACTTTTTGAACTGCGTGCATGAATTTGAAACGGAACGGTACCATGGTGCACCACTCTCCAGCGATGTTAAATCGAAGACCATCCACGGTAATCCCGTTTTACCGTGAAAATCCACGTGTCGAAAAAACTAAGGGTAATAAACTTCCTAGGCCCGATTGAGACTCGGATCGTCTTTTTTAGGCATTAAACAATCCATTGACGACTGAAAGTGTCATAGCCGTAGAACTCACTGAGGCCTTCGTTTTGACTGGTTATGGCTCCCGTAACTCTAAACGAGCCAGAAGTTATGGCCGTCCGAATAATCGATATCTACAGGGTGCAACATCCGCGGTGCAAGGTGCAACATCCGTCCGAAATGGCGAAAAAGTGTCGTACGACTTTTTGAAATGCGTGCATGGATTTGAAATGGAATGTTACCATGGTGCACCACTCTCCAGCGATGGTAAATCGAAGACTAGCCATGGTAATCCCGTTTTACCGTAAAAATCCACGTGTCGAAAAAACGAAGGGTAATAAACTTCATAGACCCGATTGAGACTCGGATCGTCTTTTTTGGGCATTAAACAATCCATTGACGGCTGAAAGCTGTCATAGCCGTAGAACTCACTGAGGCCTTCGTTTTGACTGGTTATGGCTCTCGTAACTCTAAACGAGCCAGAAGTTACGGCCGTCCGAATAATCGATATCTACATGGTGCAACATCCACGGTGCAAGGTGCAACATCCGTCCGAAATGGCGAACAATGTTGTATGACATTTTGAAGTGCGTGCTGATTTGAAACGGAACGGTACCATGGTGCACCACTCTCCAGCGATGGTAAATCGAAGACCATCCACGGTGATCCCGTTTTACGGTAAAAATCAACGTGTCGAAAAAACGAAGGGTAAAAAACTTCCTAGTCCCGATTGAGACTCGGATAGTCTTTTTTGGGCATTCAACAATACAATGACGGCTGAAAGCTGTCATAGCCGTAGAACCCACTGAGGCCTACGTTTTGACTGGTTATGGCTCCCGTAACTCTAAACGAGCCAGAAGTTATGGCCGTCCGAATAATCGATATCTACAGGGTGCAACATCCGCGGTGCAAGGTGCAACATCCGTCCGAAATGGCGAAACAGTGTCGTACGACTTTATGAAATGCGTGCATGGATTTGAAACAGAACGGTACCATGGTGCACCACTCTCCAGCGATGGTAAATCGAAGACCAGCAGCAGTAATGCCGTTTTACCGTAAAAATCCACGTGTCGAAAAAACTAAGGGTAATAAACTTCCTAGACCCGATTGAGACTCAGATCGTCTTTTTTGGGCATTCAACAATCCATTGACGGCTAAAAGCTGTCATAGCCGTAGAACTTACTGAGGCCTTCGTTATGACTGGTTATGGCTTCCGTAACTCTAAACGAGCCATAAGTTATGGCCGTTCGAATAATCGATATCTACAGGGTGCAACATCCGCGGTGCAAGGTGCAACATCCGACCGAAATGGCGAAACAGTGTCATACGACTTTATGAAATGCGTGCATGGATTTGAAATGGAACGGTACCATGGTGAACCACTCTCCAGCGATGGTAAACCGAAGACCAGCCGCAGTAATCCCGTATTACCGTAAAAATCCACGTGTCGAAAAACTAAGGGTAATAAACTTCCTAGACCCGATTGAGACTCGGATCGTCTTTTTTGGGCATTAAACAATCCATTGACGGCTGAAAGCGGTCATCACCGTAGAACTCACTGAGGCCTTCGTTTTGACTGGTTATAGCCCCCGTAACTCTAAACGAGCCAGAAGTTACGGCCGTCCGAATAATCGATATCTACAGGGTGCAACATCCACGGTGCAAGGTGCAACATCCGTCCGAAATGGCGAACAGTGTCGTACGACTTTTTGAAATGCGTGCATGGATTTGAAACGGAACGGTACCATGTTGCACCACTCTCCAGCGATGGAAAATCGAAGACCATCCATGGTAATCCCGTTTTACCGTAAAAGTCCACGTGTCGAAAAAACGAAGGGTAAAAAACTTCCTAGACCCGAATGAGACTCGGATCGTCTTTTTTGGGAATTAAACAATCCATTGACAGCTGAAAGCTTTCATAGCTGTAGAACTCCCTGAGGCCTTCGTTTTGACTGGTAATGGCTCCCGTAACTCTAAACGAGCCAGAAGTTATGGCCGTTCGAATAATCGATATCTACAGGGTGCAACATCCGCCGCGCAAGGTGCAACATCCGTCCAAAATGGCGAAACAGTGTCGTACGACTTTTTGAAATGCGTGCATGGATTTGAAATGGAACGGTACCATGGTGCACCACTCTCCAGCGATGGTAAATCGAAGACCATCCATGGTAATCCCGTTTTACCGTAAAAATCCACGTGTCAAAAAAACGAAGGGTAAAAAACTTCCTAGACCCGATTGAGACTCGAATCGTCTTTTTTGGGCATTAAACAATCCATGGACGGTTAAAGCGGTCACAGCCGTAGAACTCATTGAGGCCTTCGTTTTGACTGGTTATGGCTCCCGTAACTCTAAACGGGACAGAAGTTATGGTCGTCCGAATAATCGATATCTATAGGGTGCAACATCCGCGGTGCAAGGTGCAACATCCGTCCGAAATGGCGAAACAGTGTCGTACGACTTTATGAAATGCGCGCATGGATTCGAAACGGAACGGTACCATGGTGCACCACTCTCCAGCGATGGTAAATCGAAGACCAGCCGCAGTAATCCCGTTTTACCTAAAAATCCACGTGTCGAAAGAACTAAGGGTAATAAACTTCCTAGACCCGATTGAGACTCGGATCGTCTTTTTTGGGCATTAAACAATCCATTGATGGCTGAAAGCTGTCATAGCCGTAGAACTCACTAAGGCCTTCGTTTTGACTGGTTATGGCTCCCGTAACTCTAAACGAGCCAGAAGTTACGGCCGTCCGAATAATCGATATCCACATGGTGCAACGTCCACGGTGCAAGGTGCAACATCCGTCCGGAATGGCGAACAGTGTCGTATGACTTTTTGAAATGCGTGCATCGATTTGAAATGGAACGGTACCATGGTGCACCACTCTCCAGCGATGGTAAATCGAAGACCATCCACGGTGATCCCGTTTTACCGTAAAAATCCACGTGTCGAAAAAACGAAGGGTAAAAAACTTCCTAGACCCGATTGAGACTCGGATCGTCTTTTTTGGGCATTAAACAATCCGTGGACGGCTGAAAGCGGTCATAGCCGTAGAACTCACTGAGGCCTTCGTTTTGACTGGTTATGGCTCCCGTAACTCTAAACGAGCCAGAAGTTATGGCCGTCCGAATAATCGATATCTACAGGGTGCAACATCCGCGGTGCAAGGTGCAACATCCGTTCGAAATGGCGAAACAGTATCGTACGACTTTATGAAATGCGTGCATGGATTTGAAACGGAACGGTACCATGGTGCACCACCCTCCAGCGATGGTAAATCGAAGACCAGCCGCAGTAATCCCGTTTTACCGTAAAAATCCACATGTCGAAAAAACTAAGGGTAATAAACTTCCTAGACCCGATTGAGACTCGGATCGTCTTTTTTGGGCATTCAACAATCCATTGACGGCTGAAAGCTGTCATAGCCATAGAACTCACCGAGGCCTTCGATTTGACTGGTTATGGCTCCCGTAATTCTAAACGAGCCAGAAGTAACGGTCGTCCGAATAGTCGATATCTACAGGGTGCAACATCCACGGTGCAAGGTGCAACATCTGTCCGAAATGGCGAACAGTGTCGTATGACTTTTTGAAATGCGTGCATGAATTTGAAACGGAACGGTACCATGGTGCACCACTCTCCAGCGATGTTAAATCGAAGACCATCCACGGTAATCCCGTTTTACCGTGAAAATCCACGTGTCGAAAAAATTAAGGGTAATAAACTTTCTAGACCCGATTGAGACTCGGATTGTCTTTTTTAGGCATTAAACAATCCATTGACGACTGAAAGTGTCATAGCCGTAGAACTCACTGAGGCCTTCGTTTTGACTGGTTATGGCTCCCGTAACTCTAAACGAGCCAGAAGTTATGGCCGTCCGAATAATCGATATCTACAGGGTGCAACATCCGCGGTGCAAGGTGCAACATCCGTCCGAAATGGCGAAACAGTGTCGTACGACTTTTTGAAATGCGTGCATGGATTTGAAATGGAATGGTACCATGGTGCACCACTCTCCAGCGATGGTAAATCGAAGACTAGCCACGGTAATCCCGTTTTACCGTAAAAATCCACGTGTCGAAAAAACGAAGGGTAAAAAACTTCCTAGATCCGATTGAAACTCGGATAGTCTTTTTTGGGAATTCAACAATACAATGACGGCCGAAAGTTGTCATAGCCGTAGAACTCACCGAGGCCTTCGTTTTGACTGGTTATGGCTCCCGTATCTCTAAACGAGCCAGAAGTTATGGCCGTCCGAATAATCGATATCTACAGGGTGCAATATCCACGGTGCAAGGTGCAACATCCGTCCGAAATGGCGAAACAGTGTCGTACGACTTTTTGAAATGCGTGCATGTATTTGAAATGGAACGGTACCATGGTCCACCACTCTCCAGCGATGGTAAATCGAAGACCAGCCACGGTAATCCCGTTTTACCGTAAAAATCCACGTGTCGAAAAACGAAGGGTAAAAAACTTCCTAACCCGATTGAGACTCGGATCGTCTTTTTTGGGCATTAAACAATCCATTGACGGTTGAAAGCAGTCATAGCCGTAGAACTCACTGAGGGCTTCGTTTTGACTGGTTATGGCTCCCGTAACTCTAAACGAGCCAGAAGTTATGACCATCCGAATAATCGATATCTACTGGGTGCAACATCCACGGTGCAAGGTGCAACATCCGTCCGAAATGCGGAACAGTGTCGCACGATTTTTTGAAATGCGTGCATGGATTTGAAATGGAATGGTACCATGGTGCACCACTCTCCAGCGATGGTAAATCGAAGACCATCCACGGTAATCCCGTTTTACCGTAAAAATCCACGTGTCGAAAAAACGAAGGGTAAAAAACTTCCTAGACCCGACTGAGACTCGGATAGTCTTTTTGGGGCATTCAACAATACAATGACAGCTGAAAGCTATCATAGCCATAGAACTCACTGAGGCCTTCGTTTTGACTGGTTATGGCTTCCGTAACTCTAAACAAGCCACAAGTTACGGCCGTCCGAATAATCGATATCTACAGTGTGCAACATCCACGGTGCAAGGTGCAACATCCGTCCGAAATGGCGAACAGTGTCGTACGACTTTTTGAAATGCATGCATGGATTTTAAACCGAACGGTACCATGTTGCACCACTCTCCAGCGATGGTAAATCAAAGACCATCCATAGTAATCCCGTTTTACCGTAAAAATCCACGTGTCGAAAAAACGAAGGGTAAAAAACTTTTTAGACCCGAATGAGACTCGGATCGTCTTTTTTGGGAATTAAACAATCCATTGACAGCTGAAAGCTGTCATAGCCGTAGAACTCCCCGAGGCCTTCGTTTTGACTGGTAATGGCTCCCGTAACTCTAAACGAGCCAGAAGTTATGGCCATTCGAATAATCGATATCTACAGGATGCAACATCAGCTGTGCAAGGTGGAACATCCGTCCGAAATGGCGAAACTGTGTCGTACGACTTTTTGAAATGCGTGCATGGATTTGAAACGGAACGGTACCATGGTGCACCACTCTCCAGCGATGGTAAATTGAAGACCATCCATGGTAATCCCGTTTTACCGTAAAAATCCACGTGTCGAAAAAACAAAGGGTAAAAAACTTCCTAGACCCGATTGAGACTCAGATCGTCTTTTTTGGGCATTAAACAATCCGTGGACGGCTGAAAGCGGTCATAGCCGTAGAACTCACTGAGGCCTTCGTTTTGACTGGTTATGGCTCCCGTAACTCTAAACGAGCCAGAAGTTATGGCCGTTCGAATAATCGATATCTACAGGGTGCAACATCCGCGGTGCAAGGTGCAACATCCGTCCGAAATGGCGAAACAGTGTCGTACGACTTTATGAAATGAGCGCATGGATTTTAAACGGAACGGTACCATGGTACACCACTCTCCAGCGATGGTAAATCATAGACCAGCCCCAGTAATCCCGTTTTAGGGTAAAAATCCACGTGTCGAAAAAAGTAAGGGTAATAAACTTCCTAGACCCGATTGAGACTCGGATCGTCTTTTTTGGGCATTAAACAATCCATTGACGGCTGAAAGCTGTCATAGCCGTAGAACTCACTGAGGCCTTCGTTTTGACTGGTTATGGCTCTCGTAACTCTAAACGAGCCAGATGTTACGGCCGTCCGAATAATCGATATCTACATGGTGCAACATCCACGGTGCAAGGTGCAACATCCGTCCGAAATGGCGAACAATGTCGTATGACATTTTGAAGTGCGTGCTGATTTGAAACGGAACGGTACCATGGTGCACCACTCTCCAGCGATGGTAAATCGAAGACCATCCACGGTGATCCCGTTTTACGGTAAAAATCCACGTGTCGAAAAAACGAAGGGTAAAAAACTTCCTAGACCCGATTGAGACTCGGATAGTCTTTTTTGGGCATTCAACAATACAATGACGGCTAAAAGCTATCATAGCCGTAGAACCCACTGAGGCCTACGTTTTGACTGGTTATGGCTCCCGTAACTCTAAACGAGCCAGAAGTTATGGCCGTCCGAATAATCGATATCTACAGGGTGCAACATCCGCGGTGCAAGGTGCAACATCCGTCCGAAATGGCGAAACAGTGTCGTACGACTTTATGAAATGCGTGCATGGATTTGAAACAGAACGGTACCATGGTGCACCACTCTCCAGCGATGGTAAATCGAAGACCAGCCGCAGTAATGCCGTTTTACCGTAAAAATCCACGTGTCGAAAAAACTAAGGGTAATAAACTTCCTAGACCCGATTGAGACTCGGATCGTCTTTTTTGGGCATTCAACAATCCATTGACGGCTAAAAGCTGTCATAGCCGTAGAACTCACTGAGGCCTTCGTTATGACTGGTTATGGCTCCCGTAACTCTAAACGAGCCAGAAGTTATGGCCGTTCGAATAATCGATATCTACAGGGTGCAACATCCGCGGTGCAAGGTGCAACATCCGACCGAAATGGCGAAACAGTGTCATACGACTTAATGAAATGCGTGCATGGATTTGAAATGGAACGGTACCATGGTGAACCACTCTCCAGCGATGGTAAATCGAAGACCAGCCGCAGTAATCCCGTTTTACCGTAAAAATCCACGTGTCGAAAAACTAAGGGTAATAAACTTCCTAGACCCGATTGAGACGCGGATCGTCTTTTTTGGGCATCAAACAATCCATTGACGGCTGAAAGCGGTCATCACCGTAGAACTCACTGAGGCCTTCGTTTTGACTGGTTATAGCCCCCGTAACTCTAAACGAGCCAGAAGTTACGGCCGTCCGAATAATCGATATCTACAGGGTGCAACATCCACGGTGCAAGGTGCAGCATCCGTCCGAAATGGCGAACAGTGTCGTACGACTTTTTGAAATACGTGCATGGATTTGAAATGGAACGGTACCATGTTGCACCACTCTCCAGCGATGGAAAATCGAAGACCATCCATGGCAATCCCGTTTTACCGTAAAAGTCCACGTGTCGAAAAAACGAAGGGTAAAAAACTTCCTAGACCCGAATGAGACTCGGATCGTCTTTTTTGGGAATTAAACAATCCATTGACAGCTGAAAGCTGTCATAGCCGTAGAACTCCCTGACGCCTTCGTTTTGACTGGTAATGGCTCCGGTAATTCTAAACGAGCCAGAAGTTATGGCCGTTCGAATAATCGATATCTACAGGGTGCAACATCCGCCGCGCAAGGTGCAACATCCGTCCAAAATGGCGAAACAGTGTCGTACGACTTTTTGAAATGCGTGCATGGATTTGAAATGGAACGGTACCATGGTGCACCACTCTCCAGCGATGGTAAATCGAAGACCATCCATGGTAATCCCGTTTTACCGTAAAAATCCACGTGTCAAAAAAACGAAGGGTAAAAAACTTCCTAGACGCGATTGAGACTCGAATCGTCTTTTTTGGGCATTAAACAATCCATGGGCGGCTGAAAGCGGTCACAGCCGTAGAACTCATTGAGGCCTTCATTTTGACTGGTTATGGCTCCCGTAACTCTAAACCGGACAGAAGTTATGGTCATCCGAATATTCGATATCTATAGGGTGCAACATCCGCGGTGCAAGGTGCAACATCCGTCCGAAATGGCGAAACAGTGTCGTACGACTTTATGAAATGCGCGCATGGATTCGAAACGGAACGGTACCATGGTGCACCACTCTCCAGCGATGGTAAATCGAAGACCAGCCGCAGTAATCCCGTTTTACCTAAAAATCCACGTGTCGAAAGAACTAAGGGTAATAAACTTCCTAGACCCGATTGAGACTCGGATCGTCTTTTTTGGGCATTAAACAATCCATTGATAGCTGAAAGCTGTCATAGCCGTAGAACTCACTAAGGCCTTCGTTTTGACTGGTTATGGCTCCCGTAACTCTAAACGAGCCAGAAGTTACGGCCGTCCGAATAATCGATATCCACATGGTGCAACATCCACGGTGCAAGGTGCAACATCCGTCCGGAATGGCGAACAGTGTCGTATGACTTTTTGAAATGCGTGCATCGATTTGAAATGGAACGGTACCATGGTGCACCACTCTCCAGCGATGGTAAATCGAAGACCATCCACGGTGATCCCGTTTTACCGTAAAAATCCACGTGTCGAAAAAACGTAGGGTAAAAAACTTCCTAGACCCGATTGAGACTCGGATCGTCTTTTTTGGGCATTAAACAATCCGTGGATGGCTGAAAGCGGTCATAGCCGTAGAACTCACTGAGGCCTTCGTTTTGACTGGTTATGGCTCCCGTAACTCTAAACGAGCCAGAAGTTATTGCCGTCCGAATAATCGATATCTACAGGGTGCAACATCCGCGGTGCAAGGTGCAACATCCGTCCGAAATGGCGAAACATTGTCGTACGACTTTATGAAATGCGTGCATGGATTTGAAACGGAACGGTACCATGGTGCACCACTCTCCAGCGATGGTAAATCGAAGACCAGCCGCAGTAATCCCGTTTTACCGTAAAAATTCACATGTCGAAAAAACTAAGGGTAATAAACTTCCTAGACCCGATTGAGACTCGGATCGTCTTTTTTGGGCATTCAACAATCCATTGACGGCTGAAAGCTGTCATAGCCGTAGAACTCACCGAGGCCTTCGATTTGACTGGTTATGGCTCCCGTAATTCTAAACGAGCCAGAAGTAACGGTCGTCCGAATAATCGATATCTACAGGGTGCAACATCCACGGTGCAAGGAGCAACATCTGTCCGAAATGGCGAACAGTGTCGTATGACTTTTTGAAATGCGTGCATGAATTTGAAACGGAACGGTACCATGGTGCACCACTCTCCAGCGATGGTAAATCGAAGACCATCCACGGTAATCCCGTTTTACCGTGAAAATCCACGTGTGGAAAAAACTAAGGGTAATAAACTTTCTAGACCCGATTGAGACTCGGATCGTCTTTTTTGGGCATTAAACAATCCATTGATGGCTGAAAGCCGTCATAGCCGTAGAACTCACTGAGGCCTTCGTTTTGACTGGTTATGGCTCCCGTAACTCTAAACGAGCCATATGTTATGGTCGTCCGAATAATCGATATCTACAGGGTGCAACATCCGCGGTGCAAGGTGCAACATCCGTCCGAAATGGCGAAACGGTGTCGTACGACTTTTTGAAATGCGTGCATGGATTTGAAATGGAATGGTACCATGGTGCACCACTCTCCAGCGATGGTAAATCGAAGACTAGCCACGGTAACCCGTTTTATCGTAAAAATCCACGTGTCGAAAAAACGAAGGGTAAAAAACTTCCTAGACCCGATTGAGACCCGGATAGTCTTTTTTGGGAATTCAACAATACAATGACGGCTGAAAGTTGTCGTAGCCGTAGAACTCACCGAGGCCTTCGTTTTGACTGGTTATGGCTCCCGTAACTCTAAACGAGCCAGAAGTTAGGGTCGTCCGAATAATCGATATCTACAGGGTGCAACATCCAGGGTGCAAGGTGCAACATCCGTCCGAAATGGCGAAACAGTGTCGTACGACTTTTTGAAATGCGTGCATGGATTTGAAACGGAACGGTACCATGGTCCACCACTCTCCAGCGATGGTAAATCGAAGACCAGCCACGGTAATCCCGTTTTACCGTAAAAATCCACGTGTCGAAAAACGAAGGGTAAAAAACTTCCTAGACCCGATTGAGACTCGGATCGTCTTTTTTAGGCATTAAACAATCCATTGACGGTTGAAAGCTGTCATAGCCGTAGAACTCACTAAGCCCTTCGTTTTGACTGGTTATGGCTCCCGTAACTCTAAACGAGCCAGAAGTTATGGCCGTCCGAATAATCGATATCTACAGGGTGCAACATCCACGGTGCAAGGTGCAACATCCGTCCGAAATGGCGGAACAGTGTCGTGCCACTTTTTGAAATGCGTGCATGGATTTGAAATGGAACGGTACCATGGTCCACCACTCTCCAGCGATGGTAAATCGAAGACCAGCCACGGTAATTCAGTTTTACCGTAAAAATCCACGTGTCGAAAAAACTAGGGGTAATAAACTTCCTAGACCCGATTGAGACTCGGATCGTCTTTTTTGGACATTAAACAATCCATTGACGTCTGAAAGCCATCATAGCCGTAGAACTCACTGAGGCCTTCGTTTTGACTGGTTACGGCTCCCGTAACTCTAAACGAGCCAGAAGTTATGGCCGTCCGAATAATCGATATCTACAGGGTGCAACATCCGCGGTGCAAGGTGCAACATCCGACCGAAATGGCAAAACAGTGTCGTACGACTTTATGAAATGCGTGCATGGATTTGAAACGGAACGGTACCATGGTGCACCACTCTCCAGCGATGGTAAAACGAAGACCAGCCGCAGCAATCCCGTTTTACCGTAAAAATCCACGTGTCGAAAAACTAAGGGTAATAAACTTCCTAGACCCGACTGAGACTCGGATCGTCTTTTATGGGCATTAAACAATCCATTGACGGCTGAAATCGGTCATAGCCGTAGAACTCACTGAGGCCTTCGTTTTGACTGGTTATAGCTCCCGTAACTCTAAACGAGCCAGAAGTTGCGGCCGTCCGAATAATCGATATCTACAGGGTGCAACATCCACGGTGCAAGGTGCAACATCCGTCCGAAATGGCGGACAGTGTCGTACGACTTTTTAAAATGGGTGCATGGATTTGTAATGGAACGGTACCACGGTGCACCACTCTCCAGCGATGGTAAATCGAAGACCAGCCACGGCAATTCCGTTTTACCGTAAAAATCCACGTGTCGAAAAAACTAAGGGTAATAAACTTCCTTGACCCGATTGAGACTCGGATCGTCTTTTTTGGGCATTAAACAATCCATTGACGGCTGAAAGCTGTCATAGCCGTGGAACTCACTGAGGCCTTCGTTTTGACTGGTTATGGCTCCCGTAACTCTAAACGAGGCAGAATTTATGGTCGTCCGAATAATCGATATCTACAGGGTGCAACATCCACGGTGCAAGGTGCAACATCCGTCCGTAATGTTGAAACAGTGTCGTATGACTTTTTGAAATGCGTGCATGGATTTGAAAAGGAACGGTACCATGGTCCACCACTCTCCAGCGATGGTAAATCGAAGACCAGGCACGGTAATCTAGTTTTACCGTAAAAATCCACGTGTCGAAAAAACGAAGGGTAAAAAACTTTCTAGACCCGATTGAGACTCGGACAGTCTTTTTTGCACATTAAACAATCCATTGACGGTTGAAAGCTTTCATAGCCGTAGAACTCACTGAGGCCTTCGTTTTGACTGGTTATGGCTCCTGTAACTCTAAACGAGCCAGAAGTTACGGCCGTCCGAATAATCGATATCTACAAGGTGCAACATCCACGGTGCAAGGTGCAACATCCGTCCGAAATGGCGAATAGCGTCGTACGACTTTTTGAAATGCGTTCATGGATTTGGAACAGAACGGTACCATTTTGCACCACTCTCCAGCAATGGTAAATCGAAGACCATCCATGGTAATCCCGTTTTACCGTAAAAATCCACGTGTCGAAAAAACGAAGGGTAAAAAACTTTCTAGACCCGAATGAGACTCGGATCGTCTTTTTTGGGAATTAAACAATCCATTGACAGATGAAAGCTGTCATAGCCGTAGAACTCCCTGAGGCCTTCGTTTTGACTGGTAATGGCTCCCGTTACTCTAAACGAGCCAGAAGTTATGCCCGTTCGAATAATCGATATCTACAGGGTGCAACATCCGCCGTGCAAGGTGCAACATCCATCCGAAAGTGCAAAACAGTGTCGTACGACTTTTTGAAATGCGTGCATGGATTTGAAACGGAATGGTACCATGGTGCACCACTCTCCAGCGATGGTAAATCGAAGACCATCCATGGTAATCCCGTATTACCGTAAAAATCCACGTGTCGAAAAAACGAAGGGTAAAAAACTTCCTAGACCCGATTGAGAATCGAATAGTCTTTTTTGGGCATTCAACAATACAACGACGGTTGAAAGTTGTCATAGCCGTAGAACTCTCCGAGGCCTTCGTTTTGACTGGTTATGGCTCCCGTAACTCTAAACGAGCCAGAAGTTATGGCCGTCCGAATAATCGATATCTACAGGGTGCAACATCCACGGTGCAAGGTGCAACATCTGTCCGAAATGGAGAAACAGTGTCGTACGACTTTTTGAAATGCGTGCATGGATTTGAAAAGGAACGGTACCATGGTCCACCACTCTCCAGCGATGGTAAATCGAAGACCAGCCACGGTAATCCCGTTTGTTTGCGTAAAAAATGGCCGCAAACACCCAAAGTCGTATGAGTTGGTTGATTTTATGTTGTATCTAGTGATTTGGGTGATTTATGCAAATATATAAAAAGCAGGGACTGAACTGTAAAAGACACACAGATTTATAGTGGTTCGGCCAGAACGTGCCTACGTCCACTTTATATGTTATTCTCCTTTTTTCTTTAGATTACAAGTACAAAGCTTTGATTACAAGTATCTAAAGTTGTTTGAGAGTTCCTTCCTGTCTTGAGCTCTCAAACTTGTCTGCCATTGTTGTACCCCTGCCCCTCTATTTATAGAGTGAGGCTGGGGGCAGGGGTCTTGGATATTTATAGCTGCTGGTGGGCTTGGGCTGAAGCAATCTGGCCTGGTAGCGTTTTGGTTCGGCGAGGCTTCATTCGGCATGGAGCTTGGAGAAGTTGGAGCTTGGTCCGGTTGTGGATGGTTCGGTGATGGTCGAAGTGACTTGGTTCGGTGGTATGTGGTTCGGTGGAGCATGGAAGTGGAGCTTGGCTCGGCTATGCATGGTTCGGCATGGAGGTGGAGAGGTCCGGTTCGGCTGTGATATGGGGGGAAGGTTGGATTTGGATCGGTACTACCGAATGGATTGGGAAAACCGAATGAACTCTTGTACTGGGAACGCCGAATGAACTTATGTTCTATGAGTGCCGAGTGAGGCCTTGCTTCTTATTGCCGAATGGGCTATGCCGAATGGAACTTTTATATTTGATCATTGAGCGAAACCCCTGACTTATGTACGCTTGCTGGCTTCTTCCTGTTCCGGTCGTGGTGCAAACACACACAACATTGATATTCCAGTTTTGTCCAAAAAATGGGATAACACTTTGCCCCCCAAAATATGCCTTGCGGTAGGAAGGCGTGTTTTGTAATGCCATGAGCTGGATGTTCGTATCCTGTTGACAACCTGTAAAGAGCTTGATATTTTGTATGGCCCCAAATGACGACCGTTCGGGATCGAGCTATTTGGGATGAAGCGCGGCCGTTCATGGTCAAGCGCCTAACTTCAAATGACGATCGTTCGTGATCAAGTAATTTGAGGTGAAGTGCGACCGTGCGCGGTCAAGCGCATAAATCCGTGCGTCGATCGTTCGGGATCGAGTCATCTGCAGTGAAATGTGACCGTTCAAGGTCAAGCGCTTTACTTCAAATGACGACCGTTCGGGATCGAGTCATTCGAGGTAAAGTGCGACAGTGCGCGGTCGAGTGGGGACCGTTCAAGGTCAAGCGCTTAACTTCAAATGACGATCGTTCGTGATCGAGTCATTCAAGGTAAAGTGCGACAGTGCGCGGTCAAGTGGTTGTCCTCAATTGACGACCGTACGCGATTAAGCCATTTGAGGTAAGGTGTAATAGTCAGTGATCAGGTGGCGGACCTCAAATGACGACCGTTCGCGATCGAGCCATTTGAGGTAAGGCGAGTTGTGCCGTTCGAGGCGAGTTGTGCCGTTCGAGGCGAGTTGTGCCGTTCGAGGCGAGTTGTGCCGTTCGAGGCGAGTTGTGCCGTTCGAGGCGAGTTTGTGACCGTTCGCGGTCGGGTGCCGTTCGAGGCGAGTTGTGACTGTTCGAAGTCGGGTGCCGTTCGAGGCGAATTGTGACTGTTCGAAGTCGCGTGCCATTCGAGGCGAATTGTGACTGTTCGAAGTCGGGTGCCATTCGAGGCGAATGAGTGTGCCCGGGGGGGACTTAATATTATCAGTGTTGGAGTCATTGTTTGGGGGAATTTTTCGAATCAAAGACTTCGGCAGTTCGTTGCCATGCAATAGGTGCTCGTGGACCGTTCGCGATCCAACGGGCATACAAGTAAATAATTTTTTCATAGAATTGTAAATATTAAAGAAATAGTACCTTACAGAAGAAATGTCCAAACAGGAAGAATTCAAATGTTCAAATCGAAACAAAAGCAAAGCAAGGATGTCAAAGTGTAAGTTCCCACTCCGAAGCAGTCAATGATCATTCAGAGCATGCCTGGAGATCGTTCGCGATCTCGTACATGTGTAAACGATTTAATTGCGTTAGTGGAAGCTTACGACCTGTTCATCGTTATTTTAATCAAGCAATCAAGGTATAATCATATGGTGCCCCGATCTAGGGTTACCTCTAGCCGAGGTAGACGGTGGTCGCTCTGGCTCCACTGCTGGAGTTCGCCTCCTCACGTACTGAAGGAGCATATCGTTCCTGATATGCCCTTCCACCTCGTCCTTCAAATGCCTACAATCATTAGTGTTATGACCATTCAATTCATGAAATACACAAAACTTATCTAATTTTCTTTCGTCAGAGGTTGGATCCCTTCGCATTGGTCTACGGTACGGAACCTGCCCCTTGGTATCCTGATAAATCCGTTCCAAACTCTCATTCAGCTCTGAATAGGTGGTGAATCGTGGCTCTCTTCGTAGCCACTTTGTCCTGTCATCATTATCCTCAGCCTTTCTTTTTCCTTTGCTAGTCTCCGCACCCTTTCCAGTTGGATTTCCGCTCTTGATTACGTAAACGTCATCTTCTTCCTCTCTTTCTGCACTAGCATCTTCCAAACGCAGAAACTTTTCAGCCTCATGATAGAACTCTCCCAGATTCATAGGCGGGTCCTTGGTTAATGAATTCTTGAATTCTGTATTACCAGCTATTCCAGATACAGCCGCCATCATGACCATAGATGGATCTGGTCGATCCACTGATGCTGTCGCCGCATTAAATCACGTTAGAAAGCTCCTCAAAGTCTCTCCAGTTTTCTGTTTCAAGGTTGCCAAAGTCATCACATTCTTGGGTCTCGCAATATGAACCCTAAATTGCCTCATGAATCTCTCAGTTAAATTTGCCCATGTTCCTATGGAGCCGCTCTCCAGTTGCCTAAACCATAACGCTGCAATGTCCGTCAAATACAGTGGAAAGCACCGGGCCATAACCTCCTCTGATGCCCCCAGCACTTCCATATGTCTCATATACTTCGTTAGATGGACCGTGGGGTCCGTTTTCCCGTTGTGCATGTCCAATGATGGTAGCTTGAATTCTGGTGGGTTCCTAGCCATCCTAATCGCAGAAGAAAAAGGACTCCTGTTTACATCTTCCAAGTCTCTGTTTACTAAACCGCCTCTCATAGCTCTTCTAACCATCTCTGCTAATCTGTCATTGTCTCCAAGCTGTAGTTCTCGTTCACTGTCTTCAACCTGGCCCCCAAGTCCGCGGGAGATTTCATGTGTATGCCTCCCTGGCTGAACGTTCATTCTTCTATTGCTACCAGGTGGTTCGGATGCCCCCATCTCACTTCCCGGGGTCGGATCAACATGCTCTGCGTGAGTGCCCCTAGCTCCAGTGCTGCGCCAGATTGTCCTGCCCCGTTCTGAACCCCAGTTGCTCCTTGGATTTGTGCTCCAATTTGCCCAATTTGTTAAAGTAAGTTCTGGATCATCTCTTCTTGTCTTCTCATCATGGCCTCCATCTCATCCCTAGTGATGAAAATCGACGCTTGATTCCCTCCTGAGGAAGCCTCTTGACTTCCTTGGTGTTCACTTCTCTCTGGCTTTTGCCTTCTACTTGTTTGTCTCGTCATAACTCTTAGATCTGAACTCTTAGATTTTCAAATTCAACTTCTATCCGATGTAGCGGGAGCTGGTTCTTCTCAGTGAAAGCACCAAAATGTTTGCGTAAAAAATGGCCGCAAACACCCAAAGTCGTATGAGTTGGTTGATTTTATGTTGTATCTAGTGATTTGGGTGATTTATGCAAATATATAAAAAGCAGGGACTGAACTGTAAAAGACACACAGATTTATAGTGGTTCGGCCAGAACGTGCCTACGTCCACTTTATATGTTATTCTCCTTTTTTCTTTAGATTACAAGTACAAAGCTTTGATTACAAGTATCTAAAGTTGTTTGAGAGTTCCTTCCTGTCTTGAGCACTCAAACTTGTCCGCCATTGTTGTACCCCTGCCCCTCTATTTATAGAGTGAGGCTAGGGGCAGGGGTCTTGGATGTTTATAGCTGCTGGTGGGCTTGGGCTGAAGCAATCTGGCCTGGTAGCATTCTGGTTCGGCGAGGCTTCGTTCGGCATGGAGCTTGGAGAAGTTGGAGCTTGGTCCGGTTGTGGATGGTTCGGTGATGGACGAAGTGACTTGGTTCGGTGGAGCATGGAAGTGGAGCTTGGTTCGGCTATGCATGGTTCGGCATGGAGGTGGAGAGGTCCGGTTCGGCTGTGATATGGGGGGAAGGTTGGATTTGGATCGGTACTACCGAATGGATTGGGAAAGCCGAATGAACTCTTGTACTGGGAACGCCGAATGAACTTATGTGCTATGAGTGCCGAGTGAGGCCTTGCTTCTTATTGCCGAATGGGCTATGCCGAATGGAACTTTTATATTTGATCCTTGAGCGAAACCCCTGACTTATGTACGCTTGCTGGCTTCTTCCTGTTCCGGTCGTGGTGGAAACACACACAACATTGATATTCCAGTTTTGTCCAAAAAATGGGATAACACCCGTTTTACCGTAAAAATCCACGTGTCGAAAAACGAAGGGTAAAAAACTTCCTAGACCCGATTGAGACTCGGATAGTCTTTTTTGGGCATTAAACAATCCATTGACGGCTGAAAGCTGTCATAGTTATAAAACTCACTAAGGCCTTCGTTTGGACTGGTTATGGCTCCCGTAACTCTAAACGAGCCAGAAGTTATGGCCGTCCGAATAATTGATATCTACAGGGTGCAACATCCACGGTGAAAGGTGCAACATCCGTCCGAAACGCCGAACAGTGTCGCACGATTTTTTGAAATGCGTGCATGGATTTGAAACGGAACGGTACCATGGTGCACCACTCTCCAGCGATGGTAAATCGAAGACCATCCACGGTAATCCCGTTTTACCGTAAAAATCCACGTGTCGAAAAAACGAAGGGTAAAAAACTTCCTAGACCCGATTGAGACTCGGATAGTCTTTTTTGGGCATTCAACAATACAATGGTGGCTGAAAGCTGTCATAGCCGTAGAACTCACTGAGGCCTTCATTTTGACTGGTTATGGCTTCCGTAGCTCTAAACAAGCCACAAGTTACGGCCGTCAGAATAAACGATATCTACAGGGTGCAACATCCACGGTGCAAGGTACAACATCCGTCCGAAATGGCGAACAGTGTCGTACGACTTTTTGAAATGCATGCATGGATTTGAAATAGAACGGTACCATGTTGCACCACTCTCCAGCGATGGTAAATCAAAGACCATCCATGGTAATCCCGTTTTACCGTAAAAATCCACGTGTCGAAAAAACGAAGGGTAAAAAACTTCCTAGACCCGAATGAGACTCGGATCGTCTTTTTTGGGAATTAAACAATCCATTGACAGCTGAAAGCTGTCATAGCCGTAGAACTCCCTGAGGCCTTCGTTTTGACTGGTAATGGCTCCCGTAACTCTAAACGAGCCAGAAGTTATGGCAGTTCGAATAATCGATATCTACAGGGTGCAACATCCGCTGTGCAAGGTGCAACATCCGTCCGAAATGGCGAAACAGTGTCGTACGACTTTTGAAATGCGTGCATGGATTTGAAACGGAACGGTACCATGGTGCACCACTCTCCAGCGATGGTAAATCGAAGACCATCCATGGTGATCCCGTTTTACCGTAAAAATCCACGTGTCGAAAAAACAAAGGGTAAAAAACTTCCTAGACCCGATTGAGACTCGGATCGTCTTTTTTGGGCATTAAACAAACCGTAGACGGCTGAAAGTGGTCATAGCCGTAGAACTCACTGAGGCCTTCATTTTGACTGGTTATGGCTCCCGTAACTCTAAACGAGCCAGAAGTTATGGTCGTCCGAATAATCGATATCTACAGGGTGCAACATCCGCGGTGCAAGGTGCAACATCCGTCCGAAATGGCGAAACAGTGTCGTACGACTTTCTGAAATGCACGAATGGATTTTAAACGGAACGGTACCATGGTGCACCACTCTCCAGCGATGGTAAATCAAATACCAGCCGCAGTAATCCCGTTTTACCGTAAAAATCCACGTGTCGAAAAAAGTAAGGGTAATAAACTTCCTAGACCCGATTGAGACTCGGATCGTCTTTTTTGGGCATTAAACAATCCATTGACGGCTGAAAGCTGTCATAGCCGTGGAACTCACTGAGGCCTTCGTTTTGACTGGTTATAGCTCCGTAACTCTAAACGAGCCAGAAGTTACGGCCGTCCGAATAATCGATATCTACATGGTGCAACATCCATGGTGCAAGGTGCAACATCCGTCCGAAATGGCGAACAGTGTCGTATGACATTTTGAAATGCGTGCATCGATTTGAAACGGAACGGTACCATGGTGCACCACTCTCCAGCGATGGTAAATCGAAGACCATCTACGGTGATCCCGTTTTACAGTAAAAATCCACGTCTCGAAAAAACGAAGGGTAAAAAACTTCCTAGACCCGATTGAGACTCGGATAGTCTTTTTTGGGCATTCAACAATACAATGACGGCTGAAAGCTGTCATAGCCGTAGAACCCACTGAGGCCTACGTTTTGACTGGTTATGGATCCCGTAACTCTAAACGAGCCAGAAGTTATGGCCGTCCGAATAATCGATATCTACAGGGTGCAACATCCACGGTGCAAGGTGCAACATTCGTCCGAAATGGCGAAACAGTGTCGTACGACTTTATGAAATGCGTGCATGGATTTGAAACGGAACGGTACCATGGTGCACCACTCTCCAGCGATGGTAAATCGAAGACCAGCCACAGTAATCCCGTTTTACCGTAAAAATCCACGTGTCGAAAAAACTAAGGGTAATAAACTTTCTAGACCCGATTGAGACTCGGATCGTCTTTTTTGGGCATTCAACAATCCATTGACGGCTGAAAGCTGTCATAGCCGTAGAACTCACCGAGGCCTTCGTTTTGACTGGTTATGGCTCCCGTAACTCTAAACGAGCCAGAAGTTACGGCCGTCCGAATAATCGATATCTATAGGGTGCAACATCCACGGTGCAAGGTGCAACATCTATCCGAAATGGCGAACAATGTCGTATGACTTTTTGAAATGCGTGCATGGATTTGAAACGGAACGGTACCATGGTGCACCACTCTCCAGCGATGGTAAATCGAAGACCATCCACGGTAATCCCGTTTTACCGTAAAAATCCACGTGTCGAAAAAACGAAGGGTAAAAAACTTCCTAGACCTGATTGAGGCTCGGATAGTCTTTTTTGGGCATTCAACAATCCATTGATGGCTGAAAGCTGTCGTAGCCGTAGAACTCACTGAGGCCTTTGTTTTAACTGGTTATGGCTCCCGTAAATCTAAACGAGCCAGAAGTTATGGCCGTCCGAATAATCGATATCTACAGGGTGCAACATCCGTGGTGCAAGGTGCAACATCCGTCCGAAATGGCGAAACCATGTCGTACGACTTTTTGAAATGCGTGCATGGATTTGAAATGGAACGGTACCATGGTGCACCACTCTCCAACGATGGTAAAACGAAGACTAGCCACGGTAATCCCGTTTTACCGTAAAAATCCACGTGTCGAAAAAACGAAGGGTAAAAAACTTCCTAGACCCGATTGAGACTCGGATAGCCTTTTTTGGGCATTCAAAAATACAATGACAGCTAAAAGTTGTCATACCCGTAGAACTCACTGAGGCCTTCGTTTTGACTGGATATGGCTCCCGTAACTCTAAACGAGCCAGAAGTTATGGCCGTCCGAATAATCGATACCTACAGGGTGCAACATCCACGGTGCAAGGTGCAACATCCGTTCGAAATGGTGAAACAGTGTCGTACGACTTTTTGAAATGCGTGCATGGATTTGAAACGGAACGTACCATGGTCCACCACTCTCCAGCGATTGTGAATCGAAGAACAGCCACGGTAATCCCGTTTTACCGTAAAAATCCACGTGTCGAAAAAACGAAGGGTACAAAACTTCCTAGACCCGATTGAGACTCGGATAGTCTTTTTTGGGCATTAAACAATCCATTGATGGCTGAAAGCTGTCATAGCCGTAAAACTCACTAAGGCCTTCGTTTTGACAGGTTATGGCTCCCATAACTCTAAACGAGCCAGAAGTTATGGTCGTCCGAATAATCGATATCTACAGGGTGCAACATCCACGGTGCAAGGTGCAACATCCGTCCGAAATGGCGAACAGTGTCGCACGATTTTTTGAAATGAGTACATGGATTTGAAACGGAACGGTACCACGGCTTACCACTCTCCAGCGATGGTAAATCGAAAACCATCCACGGTAATCCCGTTTTACCGTAAAAATCCACGTGTCGAAAAAACGAAGGGTAAAAAACTTCCTAGACCCGATTGAGACTCGAATAGTCTTTTTTGGGCATTCAACAATACAATGACGGCTGAAAGCTGTCATTGCCGTAGAACTCACTGAGGCCTTCCTTTTGACTGGTTATGGCTCCCGTAACTCTAAACGAGCCACAAGTTATGGCCGTCCGAATAATCGATATCTACTGGGTGCAACATCCACGGTGCAAGGTGCAACATCCGTCCGAAATGGCGAACAGTGTCGTACGACTTTTTGAAATGCGTGCATGGATTTGAAACGGAATGGTACCATGGTGCACCACTCTCTAGCGATGGTAAATCGAAGACCATCCACGGTAATCCCGTTTTACCATAAAAATCCACGTGTCGAAAAAACGAAGGGTAAAAAACTTCCTGTACCCGACTGAGACTCGGATAGTCTTTTTTGGGCATTAAACAATCCATTGACGGCTGAAAGATGTCATAGCCGTAGAACTCACTGAGGCCTTCGTTTTGACTGCTTATGGTCCCCGTAACTCAAAACGAGCCAGAAGTTATGGCCGTCCGAATAATCGATATCTACAGGGTGCAACATCCACGGTGCAAGGTGCAACATCCGTCCGAAATGGCGAAACAGTGTCATACGAGTTTTTGAAATGCGTGCATGGATTTGAAACGGAACGGTACCATGGTGCACCACTCTCCAGCGATGGTAAATCGAAGACCAGCCGCAATAATCCCATTTTAACGTAAAAATCCACGTGTCGAAAAAACTGAGGGTAATAAACTTCCTAGACCCGATTGAGATTCGGATAGTCTTTTTTGGGCATTAAACAATCCATTGACGGCTGAAAGGTGTCATGGCCGTAGAACTCACTAAGGCCTTCATTTTGACTGGTTATGGCTCCCGTAACTCTGAACGAGCCAGAAGTTATGGCTGTCCGAATAATCGATATCTACAGGGTGCAACATCCACGGTGCAAGGTGCAACATCCGTCCGAAATGGCGAACAGTGTCGTACGACTTTTTGAAATGCTTGCATGGATTTGAAATGGAATGGTACCATGGTGCAACACTCTCCAGCGATGGTAAGTCGAAGACCATCCATGGTAATCCCGTTTTACCGTAAAAATCCACGTGTCGAAAAAACTAGGGGTAATAAACTTCCTAGACCCGAATGAGACTCGGATCATCTTTTTTGGGAATTAAACAATCCATTGACGGCTGAAAGCTGTCATAGCTGTAGAACTCACTGAGGCCTTCGTTTTGACTAGTTATGGCTCCCGTAATTCTAAACGAGCCAGAAGTTACGGCCGTCCGAATAATTGATATCTATAGGGTGCAACATCCACGGTGCAAGGTGCAACATCCGTCCGAAATGGCGAACAGTGTCATACGACTTTTTGAAATGCGTGCATGATTTTGAAACGGAACGGTACCATGGTGCACCACTCTCCAGCGATGGTAAATCGAAGACCATCCATGGTAATCCCGTTTTACCGTAAAAATCCACGTGTCGAAAAAACGAAGGGTAAAAAACTTCCTAGACCCGATTGAGACTCGGATAGTCTTTTTTGGGCATTCAACAATCCATTGACGGCTAAAAGCTGTCGTAGCCGTAGAACTCCCTGAGGCCTTCGTTTTGACTGGTTATGGCTCCCGTAACTCTAAACGAGCCAGAAGTTATGGTCGTCCGAATAATCGATATCTACAGGGTGCAACATCCACGGTGCAAGGTGCAACATCCGTCCGAAATGGCGAACAGTGTCGCATCACTTTTTGAAATGCGTGCATGGATTTGAAACGGAACGGTACCATGGTGCACCACTCTCCAGCGATGGTAAATCGAAGACCATCCACGGTAATCCCGTTTTGCCGTAAAAATCCACGTGTCGAAAAACCGAAGGGTAAAAAACTTCCTAGACCCGATTGAGACTCGGATTGTCTTTTTTGGGCATTAAACAATCCATTGACGGCTGAAAGCCGTCATAACCATAGAACTCACTGAGGCCTTCGTTTTGACTGGTTATGGCTCCCGTAACTCTAAACGAGCCAGAAGTTATGGCCGTCCGAATAATCGATATCTACAGGGTGCAACATCCACGGTGCAAGGTGCAACATCCGTCCGAAATGGCGAACAGTGTCGTACGACTTTTTGAAATGCGTGCATGGATTTGAAACGGAATGGTACCATGGTGCACCACTCTCCAGCGATGGTAAATCGAAGACCATCCACGGTAATCCCGTTTTACCGTAAAAATCCACGCGTCGAAAAAACGAAGGGTAAAAAACTTCCTAGACCCGATTTAGACTCGGATAGTCTTTTTTGGGCATTCAACAATCCACTGACGGCTGAAAGCTGTAGTAGCCGTAGAACTCACTGAGGCCTTCGTTTTGACTAGTTATGGCTCCCGTAACTCTAAACGAGCCAGAAGTTATGGCCGTCCGAATAATCGATATCTACAGGATGCAACATCCGCGGTGCAAGGTGCAACATCTGTCCGAAATGGCGAAACAGTGTCGTACGACTTTTTGAAATGCGTGCATGGATTTGAAACGGAACGGTACCATGGTCCACCACTCTCCAGCGATGGTAAATCGAAGACCAGCCACGGTAATCCCGTTTTACCGTAAAAATCCACGTGTCGAAAAAACGAAGGGTAAAAAACTTCCTAGACCCGATTGAGACTCGGATAGTCTTTTTTGGGCATTCAACAATCCACTGACGGCTGAAAGCTGTCGTAGCCGTAGAACTCACTAAGGCCTTCATTTTGACTAGTTATGGCTCCCGTAACTCTAAACGAGCCAGAAGTTATGGCCGTCCGAATCATCGATATCTACAGGGTGCAACATCCGCGGTGCAAGGTCAACATCTGTCCGAAATGGCGAAACAGTGTCGTACGACTTTTTGAAATGCGTGCATGGATTTGAAACGGAACGGTACCATGGTCCACCACTCTCCAGCGATGGTAAATCGAAGACCAGCCACGGTAATCCCGTTTTACCGTAAAAATCCACGTGTCGAAAAAACGAAGGGTAAAAAATTTCCTAGACCCGATTGAGGCTCGGATAGTCTTTTTTGGGCATTCAACAATCCATTGACGGCTGAAAGATGTCATAGCCGTAGAACTCACTGATCCCTTCGTTTTGACTGGTTATGGCTCCCGTAACTCTAAACGAGCCAGAAGTTATGGCCGTCCGAATAATCGATATCTACAGTGTGCAACATCCACGGTGCAAGGTGCAACATCCGTCCGAAATGGCGAAACAGTGTCGTACGACTTTTAGAAATGCGTGCATGGATTTGAAACGGAACGGTACCATGGTCCACCACTCTCCAGCGATGGTAAATCGAAGACCAGCCACGGTAATCCCGTTTTATCGTAAAAATCCACGTGTCGAAAAAACGAAGGGTAAAAAACTTCCTAGACCCGATTGAGACTCGGATAGTCTTTTTTGTGCATTCAACAATCCATTGACGGCTAAAATCTATCATAGCCGTAGAACTCACTGAGGCCTTCGTTTTGACTGGTTATGGCTCCCGTAACTCTAAACGAGCCAGAAGTTATGGCCGTCCGAATAATAGATATCTACAGGGTGCAACATCCACGGTGCAAGGTGCAACATCCGTCCGAAATGATGAAACAGTGTCGTACGACTTTTTGAAATGCGTGCATGGATTTGAAACGGAATGGTACCATGGTCCACCACTCTCCAGCGATGGTAAATCGTAGACCAGCCATGATAATCCCGTTTTACCGTAAAAATCCACGTGTCGAAAAAACGAAGGTTAAAAAACTTCCTAGACCCGATTGAGACTCGGATAGTCTTTTTTGGGCATTGAACAATCCATTGACGGCTGAAAGCTGTCATAGCCGTAGAACTCACTGAGGCCTTCGTTTTGACTGGTTATGGCTCCCGTAACTCTAAACGAGCCAGAAGTTATGGCCGTTCGAATAATCGATATCTACAGGGTGCAACATCCATGGTGCAAGGTGCAACATCCGTCCGAAATGGGGAAAAGTGTCGTACGACTTTTTGAAATGCGTGCATGGATTTGAAACGGAACAGTACCATGATGCACCACTCTCCAGCGATGGTAAATCGAAGACCATCCACGGTAATCCCGTTTTACCGTAAAAATCCACGTGTCGAAAAAAAGAAGGGTAAAAAACTTCCTAGACCCGATTGAGACTCGGATAGTCTTTTTTGGGCATTCAACAATACAATGACGGCTGAAAGCTGTCATAGCCGTAGAACTCACTAAGGCCTTCGTTTTGACTGGTTCTAGCTCCCGTAACTCTAAACGAGCCAGAAGTTACGGCCGTCCGAATAATCGATATCCACAGGGTGCAACATCCACGGTGCAAGGTGCGACATCCGTCCGAAATGGCGAACAGTGTCGTACGACTTATTGAAATGCGTGCATGGATTTGAAACGGAATGGTACCATGGTGCACCACTCTCCAACGATGGTAAATCGAAGACCATCCACGGTAATCCCGTTTTACCGTAAAAATCCACGTGTCGAAAAAACGAAGGGTAATAAACTTCCTAGTACCATGAGACTCGGATAGTCTTTTTTGGGCATTCAACAATCCATTGACGGTTGAAAGCTGTCGTAGTCGTAGAACTCACAAAGGCCTTCGTTTTGACTGGTTATGGCTCCCGTAACTCTAAACGAGCCAGAAGTTACGGACGTCCGAATAATCGATATCTACAGGGTGCAACATCCACGGTGCAAGGTGCAAAATCCGTCCGAAATGGCGAAACAGTGTCGTACGACTTTATGAAATGCATGCATGGTTTTGAAACGGAACGGTACCATGGTGCACCACTCTCCAGCGATGGTAAATCGAAGACCAGCCGCAGTAATCCCGTTTTACCGTAAAAATCCACGTGTCGAAAAAACTAAGGGTAATAAACTTCCTAGACCCGATTGAGACTCGGATAGTGTTTTTTGGGCATTAAACAATCCAATGACGGCTGAAAGATGTCATAGCCGTAGAACTCACTGATGTCTTCGTTTTGACTGGTTATGGCTCCCGTAACTCTAAACGAGCCAGAAGTTATGGCCGTCCGAATAATCGATATCTACAGGGTGCAACATCCACGGTGCAAGGTGCAACATCCGTCTGAAATGGCGAAACAGTGTCGTACGACTTTTTGAAATGCGTGCATGGATTTGAAACGGAACGGTACCATGGTCCACCACTCTCCAGCGATGGAAAATCGAAGACCAGCCGCGGTAATCTCGTTTTACCGTAAAAACCCACGTGTCGAAAAAACGAAGGGTAAAAAACTTCATAGACCCGATTGGGACTCGGATAGTCTTTTTTGGGCATTGAACAATCCATTGACGGCTGAAAACAGTCATAGCCGTAGAACTCACTGATGCATTCGTTTTGACTGGTTATGGCTCCCGTAACTCTAAACGAGCCAGAAGTTATAGCCGTCCGAATAATCGATATCTACAGGGTGCAACATCCACGGTGCAAGGTGCGACATCCGTCCGAAATGGCGAACAGTGTCGCACGACTTTTTGAAATGCGTGCATGGATTCGAAACGGAACAGTACCATGGTGCACCACTCTCCAGCGATAGTAAATCGAAGACCATCCACGGTAATCCCGTTTCACCGTAAAAATCCACGTGTCGAAAAAACGAAGGGAATAAAACTTCCTAGACCCGATTGAGACTCGGATAGTTTTTTTTGGGCATTAAAAAGTCCATTGACGGCTGAAAGCCCTCATAGCCGTAGAACTCACTAAGGCATTCGTTTTGACTGGTTATGGCTCCCGTAACTCTAAACGAGCCAGAAGTTATGGCCGTCCGAACAATCGATATCTACAGGGTGCAACATCCGCGGTGCAAGGTGCAACATCCGTCCGAAATGGCGAAACAGTGTCGTATGACTTTTTGAAATGCGTGCTTGGATTTGAAACGGAACGGTACCATGGTGCACCACTCTCCAGCAATGGTAAATCGAAGACCATCCACGGTAATCCCGTTTCACCGTAAAAATCCACGTGTCGACAAAACGAAGGGTAAAAAACTTTCTAGACCCGATTGAGACTCGGATAGTCTTTTTTGGGCATTGAACAAACCAATGACGGCTGAAAGCTGTCATAGCCGTAGAACTCACTGAGGCCTTCGTTTTGGCTATTATGCCTCCCGTAACTCTAAACGAGCCAGAAGTTATGCCCGTCCGAATAATCGATATCTACAGGGTGCAACATCCACGGTGCAAGGTGCAACGTCCGTCCGAAATGGCGAACAGTGTCGTACGACTTTTTGAAATGCGTGCATGGATTTGAAACGGAATGGTACCATGGTGCACCACTCTCCAGCGATGGTAAATCGAAGACCATCCATGGTAATCCCGCTTTACCGTAAAAATCCACGTGTCGAAAAAACGAAGGGTAAAAAACTTCCTAGACCTGATTGAGACTCGGATCGTCTTTTTTGGGCATTAAACAATCCATTGACGGCTGAAAGCTGTCAAAGCCGTAGAACTCACTGAGGCCTTCGTTTGGACTGGTTCTGGCTCCCGTAACTCTAAACGAGACAGAAGTTATGGCCGTCCGAATAATCGATATCTACAGGGTGCAACATCCACGGCGCAAAGTGCAACATCCGTCCGAAATGGCGAACAGTGTCGTACGACTTTTTGAAATACGTGCATGGATTTGAAACGGAACGGTACCATGGTGCACCACTCTCCAGCGACGGTAAATCGAAAACCATCCACGGTAATCCCGTTTTACCGCAAAAATCAACGTGTCGAAAAAACGAAGGGTAAAAAACTTCCTAGACCCGATTGAGACTCGGATAGTCTTTTTTGGGCATTCAACAATCCATTGACGGCTGAAAGCTGTAATAGCCATAGAACTCACTAAGGCCTTCGTTTTGACTGGTTATGGCTCCCGTAACTCTAAACGAGCCAGATGTTACGGCCGTCCGAATAATCGATATCTACAGGGTGCAACATCCACGGTGCAAGGTGCAACATCCGTCCGAAATGGCGAAACAGTGTCGTACGACTTTGTGAAATGCGTGCATGGATTTGAAACAGAACGGTACCATGGTGCACCACTCTCCAGCGATGGTAAATCAAAGACCAGCCGCAGTAATCCCGTTTTACCGTAAAAATCCACGTGTCCAAAAAACGAAGGGTAAAAAACTTCCTAGACCCGATTGAGACTCGGATAGTCTTTTTTGGGCATTCAACAATCCATTGACGGCTGAAAGCTGTCGTAGCTGTAGAAGTCACTGAGGCCTTCGTTTTGACTGGTTATGGCTCCCGTAACTCTAAACGAGCCAGAAGTTATGGCCGTCCGAATAATCGATATCTACAGGGTGCAAAATCCACGGTGCAACGTGCAACAACCGTCCGAAATGGTGAAACAGTGTCGTACGACTTTTTGAAATGCGTGCATCGATTTGAAATGGAACGGTACCATGGTGCACCGCTCTCCAGCGATGGAAAATCGAAGACCATCCACGATAATCCCGGTTTACCGTAAAAATCCACGTGTCGAAAAAACGAAGGGTAAAAAACTTCCTAGACCCGACTGAGACTCGGATAGTCTTTTTTGGGCATTCAACAATACATTAACGGCTGAAAGCTATCATAGCCGTAGAACTCACTGAGGCCTTCGTTTTGACTAGTTATGTCTCCCTAACTCTAAACGAGCCAGAAGTTATGGCCGTCCGAATAATCGATATGTACAGGGTGCAACATCCACGGTGCAAGGTGCAACATCCTTCCGAAATGGCGAAACAGTGTCGTACGACTTTTTGAAATGCGTGCATGGATTTGAAACGGAACGGTACCATGGTCCACCACTCTCCAGCGATGGTAAATCGAAGACCATCCATGGTAATCCCGTTTTACCGTAAACATCCACGTGTCGAAAAAACGAAGGGTAAAAAACTTCCTAGACCCGATTGAGACTCGGATAGTCTTTTCTGGGCATTCAACAATCCATTGGCGGCTGAAAGCTGTCGTAGCCGTAGAACTCACTGAGGCCTTCGTTTTGACTGGTTATGGCTCCCGTAACTCTAAACGAGCCAGAAGTTATGGCCGTCCGAATAATCGATATCTATAGGGTACAGCATCAATGGTGCAAGGTGCAACATCCGTCCGAAATATCTCGTTTTACCGTAAAAATACACGTGTCGAAAAAATGAAGGGTAAAAAACTTCCTGGACCCGATTGAGACTCGGATAGTCTTTTTTGGGCATCCAACAATACAATGACGACTGAAAGCTTTCATAGCCGTAGAACTCACTGAGGCCTTCGTTTTGACTGGTTATGGCTCCCGTAACTCTAAACGAGCCAGAAGTTACGGCCGTCCGAATAATCGATATCTACAGGGTGCAACATCCACGGTGCAAGGTGCAACATCCGTCCGAAATGGGGAACAGTGTCGTAGGACTTTTTGAAATGCATGCATGGATTTGAAACGGAACGGTACCATGGTGCACCACTCTCCAGCGATGGTAAATCGAAAACCATCCACGGTAATCCCGTTTTACCGTAAAAATCCACGTGTCGAAAAAACGAAGGGTAAAAAACTTCCTAGACCCGATTGAGACTCGGATAGTCTTTTTTGGGCATTAAACAATCCATTGACGGTTGAAAGCTGTAGTAGCCGTAGAACTCACTGAGGCCTTCGTTTTGACTGGTTATGGCTCCCGTAACTCTAAACAAGCCAGAAGTTATGGCCGTCCGAATAATCGATGTCTATAGGGCAAAACATCAACGGTGCAAGGTGCAACATCCATCCGAAATGGCGAAATAGTGTCGTACGACATTATGAAATGCGTGCATGGATTTGAAACGAAATGGTACCATGGTGCACCACTCTCCAACGATGGTAAATCGAAGACCAGCCGCAGTAATCCTGTTTTACCGTAAAAATCCACGTGTCGAAAAAACTAAGGGTAATACACTTCCTAGACCCGATTGAGATTCGGATAGTCTTTTATGGGCATTAAACAATCCACTGACGGCTGAAAGCTGTCATAGCCGTAGAACTCACTAAGGCCTTCGTTTTGACTGGTTATGGCTCCCGTAACTCTAAACGAGCCAGAAGTTAGGGCCGTCCGAATAATCGATATCTACAGGGTGCAACATCCACGGCGCAAGGTGCAACATCCGTCCGAAATGGCGAAACAGTGTCTTACGACTTTTTGAAATGTGTGCATGGATTTTAAACGGAACGGTACCATGGTCCACCACTCTCCATCGATGGTAAATCGAAGACCAGCCACGGTAATCCCGTTTTACCGTAAAAATCCACTGTCGAAAAAACGAAGGGTAAAAAACTTCCCAGACCCGATTGAGACTCGGATAGTCTTTTTTGGGCGTTGAACAATCCATTGACGGCTGAAAGCTGTCATAGCTATAGAACTCACCGAGGCCTTCGTTTTGACTGGATATGGCTCCCGTAACTCTAAACGAGCCAGAAGTTATGGCCGTCCGAATAATCGATATCTACAGGGTGCAACATCCACGGTGCAAGATGCAACATCCGTCCGAAATGGCGAACAGTGTCGTACGACTTTTTGAAATGCATGCATGGATTTGAAACGGAACGGTACCATGGTGCACCACTCTACAGCTATGGTAAATCGAAGACCATCCACGGTAATCCCGTTTTACCGTAGAAATCCACGTGTCGAAAAAACGAAGGGTAAAAAACTTCCTAGACCCGATTGAGACTCGGATAGTCTTTTTTGGGCATTCAACAATACAATGACGGCTGAAAGCGGTCACAGCCGTAGAACTAACTAAGGCCTTCGTTTTGACTGGTTATGGCTCTCGTAAGTCTAAACGAGCCAGAAGATACGGCCGTCCGAATAATCGATATCTACAGGGTGCAACAACCACGGTGCAAGGTGCAACATCCGTCCGAAATGGCGAACAGTGTCGTACGACCTTTTGAAATGCGTGCATGGATTTGAAACGGAACCGTACCATGGTGCACCACTCTCCAGCGATGGTAAATCGAAGACCATCCACGGTAATCCCGTTTTATCGTAAAAATCCACGTGTCGAAAAAACGAAGAGTAAAAAACTTCCTAGACACGATTGAGACTCGGATAGTCTTTTTTGGGCATTCAACAATACAATGTCAGCTGAACGCTGTCATAGACGTAGAATTCACCGAGGCCTTCGTTTTAACTGGTTATGGCTCCCGTAACTCTAAACGAGCCAGAAGTTATGGCCGTCCGAATAATCGATATCTACAGGGTGCAACATCCACGGTGCATGGTGCAACATCCGTCCGAAATGGAGAAATAGTGTCGTACGACTTTATGAAATGCGTGCATGGATTTGAAACGGAACGGTACCATGGTGCACCACACTCCAGCGATGGTAAATAGATGACCAGCCGCAGTAATCCCGTTTTACCGTAAAAATCCAAGTGTCGAAAAAACTAAGGGGAGTAAACTTCCTAGACCCGATTGAGACTCGGATCGTCTTTTTTGGGCATTAAACAATCCATTGACGGCTGAAAGCTGTCATAGCCGTAGAACTCACTGAGGCCTTCGTTTTGACTGGTTATGGCTCCCGTAACTCTAAACGAGCCAGAAGTTATGGCCGTCTGAATAATTGATATCTACAGGGTGCAACATCCACGGTGCAAGGTGCAACATCCGTCCGAAATAGCGAAACAATGTCGTACGAATTTTTGAAATGCGTGCATGGATTTGAAATGGAATGGTACCACGGTGCACCAGTCTCCAGCGATGGTAAATCGAAGACCATCCACGGTAATCCCGTTTCACCGTAAAAATCCACGTGTCGAAAAAACGAAGGGTAAAAAACATCCTAGACCCGATTGAGACTCGGATAGTCTTTTTTGGGCATTAAACAATCCATTGACAGCTGAAAGCTGTCATAGCCGTAGAACTCACTGAGTCCTTCGTTTTGACTGGTTATGGCTCCCGTAACTCTAAACGAGCCAGAAGTTACGGCCGTCCGAATAATCGATATCTACAGGGTGCAACATCCACGGTGCAAGGTGCAACATCCGTCCGAAATGGCGAACAGTGTCGTACGACTTTTTGAAATGCGTGCATGGATTTGAAACGGAACGGTACCATGGTGCACCACTCTCCAGCGACGGTAAATCGAAGACCATCCACGGTAATCCTGTTTTACCGTAGAAATCCACGTGTCGAAAAAACGAAGGGTAAAAAACTTCCTAGACCCGATTGAGACTCGGATAGTCTTTTTTGGGCATTCAACAATCCATTGACGGCTGAAAGCTGTCGTAGCCATAGAACTCACTGAGGCCTTCGTTTTGACTGGTTATGGCTCCCGTAACTCTAAACGAGCCAGAAGATACGGCCGTCCGAATAATCGATATCTACCGGGTGCAACATCCACGGTGCAAGGTGCAACATCCGTCCGAAATGGCGAACAGGGTCGTACGACCTTTTGAAATGCGTGCATGGATTTGAAACGGAACCGTACCATGGTGCACCACTCTCCAGCGATGGTAAATCGAAGACCATCCACGGTAATCCCGTTTTACTGTAAAAATCCACGTGTCGAAAAAACGATGGGTAATAAACTTCCTAGACCCGATTGAGACTCGGATAGTCTTTTTTTGGCATTAAACAATCCATTGACGGCTGAAAGATGTCATAGCCATAGAACTCACTGAGGCCTTCGTTTTGACTAGTTATGGCTCCCGTAACTCTAAACGAGACAGAATTTACGGCCGTCCGAATAATCGATATCTACAGGGTGCAACATCCACGGTGCAAGGTGCAACATCCGTCCGAAATGGCGAAACAGTGTCGTACGACTTTTTGAAATGCGTGCATGGATTTGAAACGGAACGGTACCATGGTCCACCACTCTCCAGCGATGGTAAATCGAAGACCAGCCACGGTAATCCCGTTTTACCGTAAAAATCCACGTGTCAAAAAAACGAAGGGTAAAAAACTTCCTAGACCCGGTTGAGACTCGGATAGTCTTTTTTGGGCATTGAACAATCCATTGATAGCTGAAAACTGTCATTGCCGTAGAACTCACTGAGGCCTTCGTTTTGACTGGTTATGGCTCCCGTAAATCTAAACGAGCCAGAAGTTATGGCCGTCTGAGTAATCGATATCTACAGGGTGCAACATCCACGGTGCAAGGTGCAACATCCGTCCGAAATGGCGAAACAGTGTCGTACGACTTTTTGAAATGCGTGCATGGATTTGAAACGGAACGGTACCATGGTGCACCACTCTCCAGCGATGGTAAATCGAAGACCATCCACGGTAATCCCGTTTTACCGTAAAAATCCACGTGTCGAAAAAACGAAGGGTAAAAAACTTCCTAGACCCGATTGAGACTCGGATAGTCTTTTTTGGGCATTCAACAATACAATGACAGCTGAAAGCTGTCATAGCCGTAGAACTCACTGAGGCCTTCGTTTTAGCTGCTTATGGTTCCCGTAACTCTAAACGAGCCAGAAGTTACGGCCGTCCGAATAATCCATATCTACAGGGTGCAACATCCACGGTGCAAGGTGCAACATCCGTCCGAAATGGCGAAACAGTGTCGTACGACTTTTTGAAATACGTGCATGGATTTGAAACGGAACGGTACCATGGTCCACCACTCTCCAGCGATGGTAAATCGAAGACCAGCCACGGTAATCCCGTTTTACCGTAAAAATCCACGTGTCGAAAAAACGAAGGGTAAAAAACTTCCCAGACCCGATTGAGACACGGATAGTCTTTTTTGGGCATTAAACAATCCATTGACGGCTGAAAGCGGTCATATCCGTAGAACTCACTGAGGCCTTCGTTTTGACTGGTTATGGCTCCCATAACTCTAAACGAGCCAGAAGTTATGGCCGTCCGAATAATCGATATCTACAAGGTGCAACATCCATGGTGCAAGGGGCAACATCCGTCCGAAATGGCGAACATTGTCGTACGACTTTTTGAAATGCGTGCATGGATTTGAAACGGAATGGTACCATGGTGCACCACTCTCCAGCGATGGTAAATCGAAGACCATCCACGGTAATCCCATTTTACCGTAAAAATCCATGTGTCGAAAAAACGAAGGGTAAAAAACTTCCTAGACCCGATTGAGACTCGGATAGTCTTTTTTGGGCATTCAACAATCCATTGACGGCTGAAAGCTATTGTAGCCGTAGAACTCACTGAAGCCTTTGTTTTTACTGGTTATGGCTCCCGTAAATCTAAACAAGCCAGAAGTTATGGCCGTCCGAATAATCGATATCTATAGGGTGCAACATCCGCCGTGCAAGGTGCAACATCCGTCCGAAGTGGCGAAACAGTGTCGTACGACTTTTTGAAATGCGTGCATGGATTTGAAAGCTGTCATGGCCGTAGAACTCACTGAGGCCTTCGTCTTGACTGGTTATGGATCCTGTAACTCTAAACGAGCCAGAAGTTATGGTCGTCCGAATAATCGATATCTACAAGGTGCAACACCCACGGTGCAAGGTGCAACATCCGTCCGAAATGGCGAACAGCGTCGTACGAATTTTTGAAATGCGTGCATGGATTTGAAATGGAACGGTATCATGCGGTACCACACTCCAACGATGGTAAATCGAAGACCATCCACGGTAATCCCGTTTTACCGTAAAAATCCACGTGTCGAAAAAACGAAGGGTAAAAAACTTCCTAGACCCGAATGAGACTCGGATCGTCTTTTTTGGGAATTAAACAATCCATTGACGGTTGAAAGCTGTCACAGCCGTAGAACTCCCTGAGGCCTACGTTTTGACTGGTAATGGCTCCCGTAACTCTAAACGAGCCAGAAGTTATGGCCGTCCGAATAATCGATGTCTACAGGGTGCAACATCCGCCGTGCAAGGTGCAACATCCGTCCGAAATGGCGAAACAGTGTCGTACGACTTTTTGAAATGCGTGCATGGATTTGAAACGGAACGGTACCGTGGTACACCACTCTCCAGCGATGGTAAATCGAAGACCAGCCGCAGTAATCCCGTTTTACCGTAAAAATCCACGTGTCGAAAAAACTAAGTGTAATAAACTTCCTAGACCCGATTGAGACTCGAATCGTCTTTTTTGGGCATTAAACAATCCATTGACGGCTGAAAGCCGTCATAGCCATAGCACTCACTAAGGCCTTCGTTTTGACTGGTTATGGCTCCCGTAACTCCAAACGAGCCAGAAGTTACGGTCGTCCGAATAATCGATATCTATAGGGTGCAACATCCACGGTGCAAGGTGCAACATCCGTCCGAAATGGCGAACAGTGTCGTACGACTTTTTGAATTGCGTGCATGGATTTGAAACAGAACGGTACCATGGTGCACCACTTTCCAGTGATGGTAAATCGAAGACCATCCACGGTAATCCCGTTTTACCGTAAAAATCCACATGTCGAAAAAACGAAGGGTAAAAAACTTCCTAGACCCGATTGAGACTCCGATAGTCTTTTTTCGGCATTCAACAATCCATTGATGGCTGAAAGCTGTCGTAGCCGTAGAACTCACTGAGGCCTTCGTTTTGACTGGTTATGGCTCCCGTAATTCTAAACGAGCCAGAAGTTATGGCCGTTTGAATAATCTATATCTACAGGGTGCAACATCCGCGGTGCAAGGTGCAACATCCGTCCGAAACGGCGAAACAGTGTCGTACGACTTTTTCAAATGCATGCATGGATTTGAAATGGAATGGTACCATGGTGCACCACTCTCTAGCGATGGTAAATCGAAGACCATCTACGGTAATCCCGTTTTACCGTAAAATCCACGTGTCGTAAAAACGAAGGGTAAAAAACTTCCTAGACCCGATTGAGACTCGGATAGTCTTTTTTGGGCATTCAACAATAAAATGATGGCTGAAAGCTGTCATAGCCGTAGAACTCACTGAGGCCTTCGTTTTGACTGGTTATGGCTCCCGTAACTCTAAACGAGCGAGAAGTTAAGGCCGTCAGAATAATCGATATCTACAGGGTGCAACATCCACGGTGCAAGGTGCAACATCCGTCCGAAATGGCGAAACAGTGTCGTACGACTTTTTGAAATGGGTGCATGGATTTGAAACGGAACGGTACCATGGTCCACCACTCTCCAGCGATGGTAAATCGAAGACCAGCCACGGTAATCCCGTTTTACCGTAAAAATCCACGTGTCGAAAAAACGAAGGGTAAAAAACTTCCTAGACCCGATTGAGACTCGGATAGTCTTTTTTCGGCATACAACAATCCATTGACGGCTGAAAGCTGTCGTAGCCATAGAACTCACTGAGGCCTTCGTTTTGACTGGTTATGGCTCCCGTAGCTCTAAACGAGCCAGAAGTTATGGCCGTCCGAATAATCGATATCTACAGGGTGCAACATCCGCGGTGCAAGGTGCAACATCCGTCTGAAACGGCGAAACAGTGTCGTACGACTTTTTGAAATGCGTGCATGGATTTGAAATGGAATGGTACCATGTTGCACCACTCTCTAGCGATGGTAAATCGAAGACCATCCACGGTAATCCCGTTTTACCGTAAAATCCACGTATCGAAAAAACGAAGGGTAAAAAACTTCCTAGACCCGATTGAGACCCGGATAGTCTTTTTTGGGCATTCAACAATACAATGATGGCTGAAAGCTGTCATAGCCGTAGAACTCATTGAGGCCTTCGTTTTGACTGGTTATGCCTCCCGTAACTCTAAACGAGCCAGAAGTTATGGCCGTCAGAATAATCGATATCTACAGGGTGCACCATCCACGGTGCAAGGTGCAACATCCGTCCGAAATGGCGAAACAGTGTCGTACGACTTTTTGAAATGCGTGCATGGATTTGAAACGGAACGGTACCATGGTCCACCACTCTTTAGCGATGGTAAGTCGAAGACCAGCCACGGCAATCCCGTTTTACCGTAAAAATCCACGTGTCGAAAAAACGAAGGGTAAAAAACTTCCTAGACCCTATTGAGGCTCGGATCGTCTTTTTCGGGCATTAAACAATCCATTGACGGCTGAAAGCTGTCATAGCCGTAGAACTCACTAAGGACTTCGTTTTGACTGGTTATGGCTCCCGTAACTCTAAACGAGCCAGAAGTTATGGCCGTCCGAATAATCGATATCTACAGGGTGCAACATCCACGGTGCAAGGTGCAACATCCGTCCGAAATGGCGAACAGTGTCGCACGACTTTTTGACATGCGTGCATGGATTTGAAACGGAACGGTACCATGGTGCACCACTCTCCAGCGATGGTAAATCGAAGACCATCCACGGTGTTAACCTTGTTTTACCCAACGGCTCATCTACTTAAGGAAGGTACCGACTCAACTGGTACCGACTCATCTACTTAAGGACTGAACCGACTCATCTACTCAAGGGATGGACCGACTCATCTACTCAGAGAGGCAGGACGGCTCAGTAAGTTACCGGCTCATCAAGACTATCGTCTCAACGACTCATGGTAAGCAGCGACTCAGAGTTGACAACGACTCGGTGGATCAACGAGTTAACGACTTGAAGGAGCAGAGTGGCTTAACTAGTTAACGGCTCACAAGGCAGACCGACTCAATGCATTACCGACTCATCAAAGCTATCGCCTCAGCGACTCAACAAGTCCACGACTCATCGTAAGAAACGACTCAAGAGGATTGACGACCTAAGAAATGACTTAACGACTCATAACCCAGGATGACTCGTCCGCGACTTAAAGCCACTGAGTCGTATTCCATTGCCACAATGCCTGTCCCAATGAGAATTGACGCGCCAACGACTCAGGACTTGGCTTAGAATCCAGCAAAAGAATGGGCTAGTGAGAAGAGCAAATGCTTAATCAGATAAGCCGGCCACGACTCAACTTGACTCGGCCACGCCTTAGCCTGAGTCGGTCACGACTCAGGACTTGGGCGAAAAATTCCTATCCAGATTTGCCTATAAATACATGGCCACCCCCAATATTGAGGGGACTTTTGGCTCATTCATTTCAAGCGCCGTTACTCTGCTGCATTCTGAACTACTTCAACACCTTCAAGGAACTTCATGAAGAAATCAAACATGTCTAACATGTGTTCAAATATTTGGATCGACATTGAAGTTTAGGCTACTTGTTCTAAGTCACTTGAAACTCAAAGTGTGTTGTAATCAAAGTGTAACTGCATTGACTTGTAATCAAATCGTCAATAAAGATATTCAAAGTGGACGTAGGCTCTCTCTTAAGCCGAACCACTATAAAATTGCTGTTGTTTACTGCTTTTTCACTATTATCTGCTTATAATCTGTTCCCGAGCTATCGGGTGGTGCTTTCACAATCTCACTTCATACACCGAGGTGTTAGCGTTCAAATTTTAGCATTAACATTTTTGGTGCTTTCACTGAGAACTGAACTCAGGAGAATTATCATCATTGCTTCACAGAGGTTTGTAGAGAGAATTTCCTTGAAAACCAGAAGTCTATCCGAGATTATGGCTCTTGGAAGGAAAAGTAGATCCGTCAGATCTGGGAATATTCAAGAGGGAACCTCCGCTTCCTCTATATCGAATCAAGCTACTCCAGCTGTCGGAGTTACAAAGGCAGAGCTGGATGCTGCAATCTTAGGGCTGAACCAGCAGATAAATGCCCAAAATGCACAATTTGAGGCCCAGAATGCCCAAAATGCCCTAATTCTGAATAGGTTGAACGATTTGCTTGGGGCAAACCATCAACCGGCAGGTAATGAAAGGAAATTTGCTGGCAACATTCATGATGCTGAAGAAAGGAATGCTCCTGAAAGGGCTGCTAGCCCCTTTGAACAAACACTTCCTGAGGTTGGTGGATCTAGAACTCGACATGATGAGGAGTATCTTTCTAGGATGGTCCGACAAATCATGAAAGAGAGTATGCAGAGGGTTGAAGACGAGAAAGAATGGGGTTTTGCCCCAAGTAAAACTCCATTTACTGAGAAAATCTTAAAGGCTGAATTCCCAAGGAAGTTTGTCCCTCCAACCATTCCGGCTTACAAAGGAACAAGTGATCCGAACGAATTCTTGTATAAGTATGATTGGCACATGACAGGTGCCAGGGCTTCTGATGAAATAAAGTGTCGATATTTTCCTGTATACCTGGAAGGTGTAGCTCTGCTTTGGTTCACCAAGCTGCCAGTCCGATCTATCGATCAGTTTTCTGACTTAACCCGGAAGTTCAAGGAGCAGTTCAGACTATACGCTTCAAAAGCCAAAGATATTATGTAATTGTCAAGTTTAGAACAGAATCCGGGTGAAACTATCAGATCTTTCTTGAATCGCTTTAATATAGCGCTGGCCGAGGTAGACAATGCAGAACCACGGATGATCTTGACCTATCTGATGAGGGCCATCGACAAGTCGAGCGAATTTTGGAAATGGCTAAACATGAAGGAACCAAATTCCCTTGAAAAATTCTATAAAAAAGCAGATGAATTCATACGCTTGGAAAGCCGTCCCGTACCGATAAAGGCAGTATTGGAAAAAGCTGAAGATAACACTATTGCTCCACGCAAGAATGAATCTGTAGGGCAAAAAAGGGAAAATAACAATGGGAAGAAGAAGAGTAATCTGAAGAAGCCCCGATCCTTCAAGCCATCAGAGTATACTCCTTTATCAGATACGCCGGAGCGTATCTACCTTGCCACTAAAGATTCTGTTGACTTTCCTAACCTCCTCCTCTAAGGACCGGGAAAAAGGCTATACAGAGTGGGAAGTTCTGCCGCTTCCATAATCAACCCGGTCACGAGACCGACGAATGCCGCCAGTTGAAAAATCTGATTGAAGATTTACTAAGGGAAAACAAGCTGCAGCAATTTGTGAAAAAGAATAGCAACAATCCTGCTTCATCTAGTCAGGGGCAACAAGCTCCGGCTCATCAGCCTAGGACTAGTGAGAAGGCTGCAGGGCATGAATCTGGAAGGCCCATTATCAATGTCATTACAGGAGGACCTCACCCAGCAGGCAGAAGCTAGGGTGAGATGGAAAGTTATACCCGAGCTTTGAAGTATGTACCGACTGAGGAAGATGTATTCGTTTTGGAAGGTGCTATGCCCCTGAAGCAACAAAGAACTTTCGATGATGATATTGTGTTCAAAGCTAGTGATTCCGCAAGTATTGAAGCTCCTACCTTGGATCCCTTAGTCATCTCGGCTGGTATCGGGCCAGCTATTGTCAGAAGAGTTCTCATTGATTGTGGCGCATCCTGCAATATCCTCTTCAAGAAAACATTCGACCAAATGAAGATCCCTATGGCTGATGTGCAAGCCTCATCGCAGAAAATCGCTGGTTTCACTGGGGAGCCAAAGCAGCCGGTAGGAACCATTGATTTGTTTGTGGAACTTGGAGAAGGAGAGAGAAAAGTGGTCCGCAAGCAAACTTTTGTGATTGTCGACGAATTTTCTGCTTACAATGCTTTCCTTGGCCGTCCAACTCTCGCAGCATTCAAAATTGTTTTGGCCCCGTGGTGCCTCACCATTAAATTCCCCACAGATAATGGAGTGGGAGTTATAAAAGGGGATCAAAATGCGGGGCGGGAATGTTATCTAACAGAGCTACGAGAGACCAGAAAAAGTGAAATGGGAAAGACTGCGGCAGCCCCAGTCCGCATCAAAGAACCAGCCTTGTAGCGATTATAGGGCGGACCCCGCACTGGCGAGCACAGCGGAGCAAGGAAAGAGATGGATCCTAGAAAAGTCAGTGCAGGGGAAAACAGAGTGGTACCAGTGGAAACGACAATACCAATACCTGTTGATCCAAAGGACCCAAACAAGGTGTTGAATGTGGGTTCACAACTTAATGCGTCAATTCATAATATCTTAATATCTTTTTTAAAGGCAAATTTGGATGTTTTTGCTTGGACTCATGCCGATATGTGCGGAATATCCCCAGAGATTGCAGTACACGCTCTAAATATTGATCCAAAATTTACACCTGTAAAGCAGAAAAGGAGAACTCAAGGTCCAGAAAGGTCGGCAGCATTAAAAGAAGAAGTTGATCGGCTCATGGAGAATAATTTTATCAAAGAGTCTACCTATCCGAATTGGGTTTCGAATCCAGTGCTGGCTAAGAAAGCCAAGGGAAAATGGAGAGTATGCATCGATTTTTCAGATCTAAACAAGGCCTGCCCCAAAGATTGCTTCCCATTACCCAGAATCGATCAACTGGTAGACGGAACAGCGGGACACGAATTGTTATCTTTCATGGATGCTTACTCCGGATACAACCAGATCATGATGCATGAGCCAGATCAGGAGGACACAAGCTTTATCAATGACATTGGTCTTTACTGCTATAGAGTTATGCCCTTCGGGTTGAAGAATGCAGGGGCTACATACCAAAGACTTGTTAATGCTATGTTCAAACCGCAATTAGGCAAGACTATGGAAGTCTACGTCGACGACATGTTAGTAAAGTCTAAGAAAGCTGTGGATCACATAGAACACTTAGCGGACATGTTCGCAGTCCTCCGAAAATACGGAATGAAGCTCAATCCTTTGAAATGTTCATTTGGAGTGGAATCCGGCAAGTTTTTAGGTTTCATCGTGAGCGCAAGGGCATCGAGGCTAGTCCAGCTCAAATTACCGCCTTAAAGGAAATCAAAGCTCCTAGAACAAAGAAGGAATTGCGAAGTCTCAATGGAATAGTCGCCGCCTTGAGTCGATTCATTTCCAAAGCCATAGATAAATGCATCCCATTCTTTGACGCCCTAAAGAAAGGAAAGAAAAACTTCGATTGGACTCCCGAATGCCAAAAAGCCTTTGATGAATTGATTCGCCATATGGAAACGCCCCCAATACTTTCTAAGCCTGGCGATGGCAAGGATCTTCTTATATACTTGGCAGTACATCTCATGCTTTAAGTGCAGCGCTGATACGAGAAGACAAGAGGATTCAACATCCAGTTTACTATATCAGCAAAAGACTCACTGGGGCAGAGATGAATTACTCTAAGTTGGAAAAACTCGCCTATTGCCTACTAATTGCATCTAGGAAGTTGAGGCAATATTTTCAAGCTCATCCTATCAGAGTCCTCACTGATCAACCTTTAAAGCAAGTCCTGTTTCGCCCTGAGACTTCGGGTCATCTTCTAAAGTGGAATATTGAACTCAGTCAATATGACATCACTTATCATCCTCGAAAAGCAATCAATGGACAAGCTTTAGCGGATTTCATCGCAGAATTCACAGATAAGGGTAACAGTGAGGAGGAAACGGTCGACGATTCCCCAATCCAATGGAAGTTATATGTCGATGGTGCAAGAAACGACTACTGTTCTGGAGCCGGAGTTGTACTTGAGACCCCTGAAGGCCGATCATTATGCTATGCACTAAGACTGGAATTTCCTTCAACAAACAATGAAGCAGAATACGAAGCCCTTATCGCTGGCTTAAGGATTGCTAAAGAATTAAACATCCGAGCGTTACGGATATTCAGTGATTCTCAGCTTATTGTATGCCAAGTCAAAAAGGAATTCCAAGCAAAAGGGGGGAATCTGCCCGCCTACTTGTCAAAGGCTTGGGAACTCCTGGGTGATTTCGATCATTACATGATAAGTCACATTCCTCGAGAAGAAAACATGAAAGCAGATTCTCTCGCAAAATATTCTAGCACAGGCGAAGCTCAATTTCTAGGGTTAACTCCAATGGAGGTCCTGTCGACTCCAAGCAATGATGAGATGAATATTGATTGGATCATGAGCATGTCTCAAGAGCAAGAATCATGGATGACTCCGATAACAGAATATCTGCTCAATGGATCTTTACCAGGAAACTCAAAAGAACGACAAAAGCTACTAAGAAAAGCCTCTCGATATATAATCCAGGATGGCCGATTATACAGACGGGGATTCTCAATGCCATTACTTCGATGTGTATCCAGGGAAGAGTCCAAAACAATCCTAGCGGAGGTACATGGAGGAGAATGTGGTGATCATTCAGGTGGCCAAACATTAGCAAAGAAAATTCTCCGATACGGATATTTTTGGCCAGAAATTAATCGAGATGCAGCAGAGTATTCCCGAAAATGTGACAGATGCCAAAGATTCGCCAAAATTCCTAGAGCTCCTTCCACTGAACTCACACAGATGGTCAGTCCATGGCCGTTTGCAATATGGGGAATAGACCTTGTAGGACCGTTACCAACTGCCAAATCTGGAATTAAATATGCCATTGTTGCTGTAGATTATTTTACTAAGTGGGCAGAAGCTGAACCACTGGCTACTATCACCTCAAAGAAGATGATAAGTTTTGTGACTAAGAACATCATTTGCAGATACGGTGTGCCTTAAAAAATAATTACAGACAATGGTACTCAGTTTGAAAGTGAAGAATTCCAAGATTTTTGCAAGCGATTCAAAATCCGGAAAAGCTTCTCAGCAGTGGCTCATCCGCAGGCAAACGGGCAAGTGGAAGCCGTGAACAAAATTATTAAGTCAACTATCAAGAAGCAACTTGAAAGAGCAAAAGGTGGTTGGGTCGATAAGCTACCACTGGCACTATGGGCATACAGAACCACTCACAAAACTTCGATTGGGCACACCCCGTTTTCATTGGCATACGGGTCAGAGGCAATGATTCCGGTAGAAATAGAGGTCCCTTCACATAGAAGAATCCATTTCAATCAAGTAGAAAACGAAAAGCTACAGCTTGAAGCGCTAGATCTCCTTGATGAAAAAAGAGAAGAGGCTGAGCTCAGAATTGCATCTCATCAGCAAAGGATAGCCAGACATTTCAATTCCAAAGTTCGCCAACGCACCTTTGAAATTGGAGATCTAGTCCTAAAGAGAATTATGACAGCGACAGGTGTGTTTGGGCCAAATTGGGAAGGACCATATGTCATAGGTCAGAAGCTTCTTGACGGCACATTCAAACTCACTACTGTCGAAGGAGATCAAATTCCAAGAGCTTGTAACAGCAATCACTTGCGTCCATACTTTACTTGATAGCTTTGTTGAGATATTGTAAAAAGAATTATGAATGTATGGTTCTTGTAATTAAAGGCAATTGTAAAACTGATGCAAGTAAATAATGAAAGAATATAAAGTGGATGTAGGCCCAATTTCCTGGCCGAACCACTATAAATCTTGTGTTCCTTATTATTATTACATGTTTGCTTTATTTTCGATATAAAAAGTACATAGAATGTATTGCTGAAATGTCGATTTAAATTTTTGCAGACAATGGAAGTGAAACTTGCACATAATAAGACCAAGTGATTCTCGCCAAATTTCAAGACACAAAAGCCCCGAATTCAAATCCTAGATAGGAAGTACTTCAATTGAACGGCCTATGGTTTCGACAGAAACGGGCCTTTGCTAATAAATTGAGATCGTTTGAACAAACAAACATCCAATTAAGAAGCTAATGCCCGTTCTCACGAACTTGCCTGACAATGAAGTACACTTCCTTGGATTAAACAAATTACTTGTAAGAAAAGGGAATGAAAGCTTTAAAAAAAAAAAAGAGGATCGCTGAGAAGGCATAAGCAAGTGGACAAGGGAACAACCAAAGCCATCATCGGCAGCACAAGTCCTCTTCGGAGGCACAACTCTTCGGAGGATAAAGACCTCTAATGGGTCCTACGCCACAAAAAAGAAAGTTCTCTACTCAACAAAAAAAAGATTGGAGGAGTCATGACCCTCCAACCATGAGAGAGTAACTTCCAGGCGATGAAAACCCTCTCTGAGGCACATTTCACCAGGAGTTGAAGTGTCACAACCGCTCTTCGGAATTTCACTTCACCAGATTTGAAATGCAAACAAAATAAAGACTTCTTCGGAGGCGCATTTCACCAGGAGTTGAAGTGTAACAGCCGCTCTTTGGAATTTCACTTCACCAAAGTTGAAATGCAAACAAAATAAAGACCTCTTCGGAGGCGCATTTCACCAGGAGTTGAAGTGTAACAGCCGCTCTTCGGAATTTCACATCACCAAAGTTGAAATGCAAAACAAAATAAAGACCTTTCTGGAAGCCCACGTTTCACCAAGATTGAAATAAAACTTCCAAGTGTTGAAACGTGAAAAGTCTTTCTTCGAAGGCACAACTCTTTGGAGGTACACGTTTCACCAAGATTGAAATAAAACTTCCAAGTGTTGAAACGTGAAAAATCCCTCCTAAGAGGTGCAACCCCCTCCCCCCCCCCCCCGGAGGCACAATCAAGAAGAAAGACCTCTTCTAGAAGTCCACGTTTCACCGAGATTGAAATAAAACTTCCAAGTGTTGAAACGTGAAAAGGCTTTCTTCAAAGGCACAACTCTTTGGAGGTACACGTTTCACCAAGATTGGAATAAAACTTCCAAGTGTTGAAACGTGAAAAAATCCCTCCTCAGAGGTACAAATTTCTATTTAAAAAAAAATCCTCATCAAGAGCATACTTTGACTTTCAAAGGAAGAGTGATTTACCTATTCTAGAAAATAATATTGCTCAAAAAAAATAAAAAAAAAATAAAGGAAGAAAGTCAAAGTACCCTTCAGAGGTCCGCTTTACCACATAGAAGAATTCACTTGGCAAAATGTGTACATACGCAAAAGAAAAAAGTGATTTCTTCGAAAGACAAAGCGTAAAAACTTATATGAAGGGAGTTGTACTCTACGAAAAATTTCTTCAAGAATGAAATAATCATTCTTCAGAAAATAAGAGTGCAAGTCCCCTCGAAGAATAGAATATTGCAGCAAGCTTATGGTATGGGGGCAGCATGGTATAGTTACATACAATATGATATAGCCACATCGGCAAAAGTAATGCTCAAACAACATACCATAAGCCCGCTGCAATATCATATAAATAAACTTGTGCAAAAATGAATAATAAATGCATTCTCAAATTCAAACAGGAGTTTATACAAAGGAAGAAGAATCATTTTATTCAACATTATTTTATATACAAGTACAAGTTCGAACAAAAGAAAAGCGGGGGGGGATACCCGCACAATTCTCGACCAGTACATGCAAAAGAAAGATAAGAAGCTAAAAGCTGAAGTCTTCATTTCTTCTTGCAACCTTTAGACCCTTTACCCGGCCGAATGGTTAGCTTTTCAGGTCAGTCTGAAGGCATAAGGGAAGAAGGAGAGGAAGGTGCAACTGGTGCAATTTCCGGTTCCTCTTCAGTAGCAATGATTTTCTTCCCCCTCCTCTTCGATGTTCCGTGCTTCTTTCTTCTCTTCGAAGAAAACTCACTCCCTGGAGTAACAAGAGCGGACAAAACTACGTCATCAGAAGGAGTCCGCTCTGGAGAAATCTCGCCTCCTTCAAGTCCCTCGTCTTTCTGCTCTTGCGAAGCGATAGGGTCATCTAAGCCATGAAGAGCCTCAATTTGCTCCTCTTGTGACCCGGGCTGTGAAGCAGAAGGAGGAGTCACCTGAAGAGACGGAGGAGGGATAACCGGAGGAGGCGAAGTTTGCACAGCACTTGATGTTTCAACTGCAGAAGAGAAATTAAAAATATTAGTATCTCCCCAAAAAAAAAGGGAGATATGGGTTCTTCGAGATTCAAGAAGTAATCGAGAAGCTCATCAAACTTTTGAGGAGTAAGCAGGCAATCCACTTGAATCAGACCAGTGTCAAAATTACCTGAAGGTGTTTGCTTTGTTAGTTCAATCTCATAATTTTGAGCCCCAATATCCTCCAAATCCTCATCATCAGTAGGGGTAATTACCCCGGTTCTTGTAGGAGGCAGCGAATGAGCACTGGAACCTGTGATGTCAACTTCAGAAGAAACTAAAAGACGTTCAGAGGTGGTAGGTGGTATTTCTTTTTCAGAACGTTCCCCTTCCGCCATTCCGGTCCGCACTCTGGCGAGTTGCTCTTTTCCCTTGGCAAGAGCGGCGCGGGCATCATCATCAAGATAATGCTCTTCAAGAGCTGACTCAGCATAGCCAGCACCTTTACCACCGAGCATATCGAGTGCTGCCTCCCAAACTTCAGCTAGTGTAATTTCATACTTAGGGCCTAGAAAGGCAAGGCTGCCACGCCCCAAAATGCTGTGCAGATAAAAATCAAATAGTGTGGAGCCAATGTCAGCTTTGGTTGCTTGATGGGCCTCTTCGGCCGCGAGTTTACCAGCAACAGCCTCGTCACGCTCCTTTTCGGCTATAGCAAGTCGAGCTTTTAACATCTCTATCTCCAAGCTTTGAGAGCCGGTCTGTTCTCGCAGCTGTAAAGTTTCAGCGCGATATTCTTCTATGACCTTCTCCTTGTGTGTAAGCTTATCTTCGACTGCCCTTTGATTGGCATGCGCATCTCGTACTTGTTGCTGAAGCATGCTCTCCTTTTGAGAATAGGAAGTAGATGAAGTAGCTAAATCTTCCTTAAGCTTTTCTACTTCCGTTTCCATCTTTTCATTATAGGAAGCAATACTTCTCATTTCGGCGTCATGCTGTTCGAGAGTCTTCTGCCACTCAGTCTTATCATTCTCCATTGTGAGCATGGCCTCGAGATTGGCTCGGTTAACCCTCTGAAGCTCGTCGACAAGTTTTTGCCAGTTCGACATTCTTTCAATATCGGTCCTGACAGTATCAAGATTTCGCAGCATAGCCGATTTGTCGAGAGGAACCAAGTCAAGATCAAATCGAACCCCTCTCAGGCACCACTGAGGGAATTGGCTTTGAAGAGTGGGAGGACCTTGCCCAACTTGGTATGCGGGTCGGTTGATGATTGTTTGAATGTCGGAACGAACGGGGGCAGGAGATTGAGCAGGAACATTTTGAGAAACTGTCGGCATTGTTTCTTCAGTAAGTTTAGCCCGCTTGCTAGAAGAATCGTCCATGTGACCTTTACCTTTCTCATCGTGAGTCTTTCTTTTTTGAATATCATCATCTCTGTGGGGAGGGTCATGTCTTTCTTTTTCTCTTCGGTGACGTTCTTCATATGCTCGTCTCTCGTCTGCTTTCCTGATGGCCCTCTCTTCATCGGATTCTCTGTAAGAAGGGAGGAAATGCCTATAATCATATTGGCTACGCCTCCCGTAGCGCTGGAAATCATCGTAGTATGAGCTGCTGCGCCGCATTGGAGAATCTGGAATAAAAATAATAAGCTTTAGAAATCTTTAAAGTATAAGAAGATAAATGCGTAGAAGTGCTGAAAAATCCTAAGTGTTGTGTAACGTGTAAACTACACGCATCAAGTTACAGACCACTCTGTGGAATAGAGGTAGTGATAACTTGAGTAGAAGGAGTTGACATTTGTTGTAGAGAAGATGTCGCCTCAATTATAGAAGAGATAGTTTTGTAAACATCATCTTTGAAAAGTTCTTGAGAAGTCAAAATTAAATCGCTCAACCCCTCGAAAACATCATCACCATCATGTTTTTTGGGACTGGCTTTCTCAACTCCTTCGTCAGCAGATCTTCCGGAAGATCGTGGAGGTTCTTCCTCTTTGATAACTGGGGCAAGTACAGACTTGTCAGACGGCCCCGCAGCATCCTTCGGAATTGAACACTTCACTAGTGGAGTTTCTATAGAGGTTCCACCCTGCATGTTCTCTTTAGTAGAGACCGAAGCATCAGGAGTTTCCGTCGGAGAATTGGGAATTTCAGTTGGGACTTCACGAGGCTGAGTGAAGCGAGAGGAATGAAGAAGCCCATATTGATGTAAAAATCCATCATTTAACAAAAACTTTATACTCCTCTCTTCTGCCGCCATGGCGTTCAATCTTTCAAAAATTTGCTTATAGCATGGATCTCTAGAGGGAGGAGGAAGTGCTAAAACAGGAAAAAAGAAGCGAAGTTAGCATTTAGCAACTCAGATTTCGAAAAGCCCAAGAATGGAGAAATAAAAATAGGAAAATCTTACTTCCTACTCTCCAGATGGCATAAAACCCTGGAGGGCAGTGAACAAAGAAATACTGATTTAGAAATCCATGAACGCTTTCAGGAAGATCGGTGATGAGTTTGCGGTTTCGAGCACTCATTATAACTACGATAGAGGGATGATCTTTAATTTTTGTGAATGAGCAGAAGTAGCAGATTTCCTCAAAGCTCGGTAATCGGTCCAGGACTCTACTAAATAGCACGCATAACCCCATCAGAATGGCATGGCCATTGGGGTGCAATTGGAATGGAGAGATAGATAATCGAAGCAGGAACTGCTGAAGGAAGTCATTAAAAGGTGGCATGGCACCGCCCAAGCACATTTGGCGATTGACAGCAATAAAGCTAGAAGGGGGCCTATCTGCAGTATCATTTGGCCCCGGCAGTAAGGCATCAGCTTCAGCAATGCCAAACTGGATGAGCAATTGGTTAAACACCCGCTGATTCAGAGTTGTGGAAGTTCTCTCCGGAGTGTTATCCAACAGGTTGGCTACTAGGAAGACATCTTCAGCCTGGCCCATCGGTTCTTCTTGTTGAGATGTCATTCTACACAAGCAACTGGATGTTCAAATGCGAAGGTGCACGTTTCCTAAAAGTGTGAAGTGTTGTGCAGAACTAATGAAAATAAACAAGTAAATATAACTGAAGTTAAGCTAGTTGGCAATTGATCAATTACTAAATTTCAGGACTTGTTAATTTAAAGTTTCAGGTATAGTGTTATTGCAAACTGGTCAATTTCAGTTGACTATTTCAACATTGCTTTAGCACTCTACTTGGATTCGTTGGTTTAAAGTACTTCATTCACACAATCTATTTAACATTTATCCTCTATTGACTAATCTGTCATTGGATGTGGGCAATCAATGGCAGTATATTCGTCCCGATTTTCTGTGATTGTTGTATTAAACAGGTTGTATACTTGCAAATTAAAGCAATCTGTAAAACTGAAATACGCAACAAAGTTTAGCAGGTTAAAGTCCAAACAATTCAATATTAAGGCAGTTTATTTCAGCAATTCAAGACAAAGATCGAGTCAGAATTATGCTTCAAAGTAGTATAATGTGATAACTCGTCCACATTTTAAAGATTATGAAGCAAGTTAAGCTAGGTTGTTTATGCTCCAAGACATTGAGTCACTGGTTCTCTAAGTCGTAAGGCATAGTAATGGAAAAGATTTTAGTTCGAGGCAGTGTGAAATTCTCCAAGTCCTGTCTCGGCTGTGACTCAAATCCTAGGTTACATCTAATTGGGCCGGTCATAGGTTCAAACCACAAGGAGCAACTCGGTGTGAAAAATAGTTCAAGTGCTGAGTCGTTCACGACTTATGACTTGAGTCGTTCATGGCCTATGGCTTAAGTCGTTCATGGCAGATGATTTGAATCGTTCGCGGTTCAAAGGATGAGTCGTGGTGAGGATCTAAAGGGCTGAGTTGCTCGTGCAATCACAAAACCTAAGTCATCAAAAAACCAATTAGACCGTATGAATCCAAAATCATTTCCTCAACCAGTCGTCCACTCTCCAACCCATTAACCCGTTAAGGATCATTTCATCTCTTCCAAATCCACCACTTTCTCAATAAAACCTATTATTTCTCTGCACCAACAAATCGCCCTAGACAGATTCGGATCGTCTCAGGTCCATCGTACATCCAACACGATGCTCTGCTCTCGTAAGCCGCAACAACATAGCTCATGACGATTGGAAATCAATCGCAGCTTGGCTCGAGGATGCAACGCGACGCATGACGTTGGATTAGAATCAGAGGATGGGGATTCACGATTTAGCGGCAAACATGGTTGGATAAATATTGGATTCACTTACACAATGTAATAGCAAGGATAAGTCGTCAACTGATTAACTCGAAAACGCCTTCGAAGGTTCGGAGAAGTATTAATGGCAGATGCGACTTAAGAGATAGGTATTGAGAAGAAGGAGGTAAGAATGACGACTCAGGTCTTTTATAGCTGTGAGCAGTGAAAGTTGAATCGGCACACGAGACAGGATGAGTCGAAGCACACGGCCTATGACTTAGGCGTGTACTTCGAGGGGAAAGTGTTAACCTTGTTTTACCCAACGGCTCATCTACTTAAGGAAGGTACCGACTCAACTGGTACTGACTCATCTACTTAAGGACTGAACCGACTCATCTACTCAAGGGATGGACCGACTCATCTACTCAGAGAGGCAGGACGGCTCAGTAAGTTACCGTCTCATCAAGGCTATCGTCTCAACGACTCATGGTAAGCAGCGACTCAGAGTTGACAACGACTCAGTGGATCAACGACTCAACGAGTTAACGACTTGAAGAAGCAGAGTGGCTTAACTAGTTAACGGCTCACAAGGCAGACCGACTCAATGCATTACCGACTCATCAAAGCTATCGCCTCAGCGACTCAACAAGTCCACGACTCATCGTAAGAAACGACTCAAGAGGATTGACGACCTAAGAAATGACTTAACGACTCATAACTCAGGATGACTCGTCCATGACTTAAAGCCACTGAGTCGTATTCCATTGCCACAATGCCTGTCCCAATGAGAATTGACTCGCCAACGACTCAGGACTTGGCTTAGAATCCAGCAAAAGAATGGGCTAGTGAGAAGAGCAAATGCTTAATCAGATAAGCCGGCCACGACTCAACTTGACTCGGCCACGGCTTAGCCTGAGTCGGTCACGACTCAGGACTTGGGCGAAAAATTCCTATCCAAATTTGCCTATAAATACATGGCCACCCCCAACATTGAGGGGACTTTTGGCTCATTCATTTCAAGCGCCGTTACTCTGCTACATTCTGAACTACTTCAACACCTTCAAGGAACTTCACGAAGAAATCAAACATGTCTAACATGTGTTCAAAGATTTGGATCGACATTGAAGTTTAGGCTACTTGTTCTAAGTCACTTGAAACTCAAAGTGTGTTGTAATCAAAGTGTAACTGCATTGACTTGTAATCAAATCGTCAATAAAGATATTCAAAGTGGACGTAGGCTCTCTCTTAAGCCGAACCACTATAAAATTGCTGTTGTTTACTGCTTTTTCACTATTATCTGCTTATAATCTGTTCCCGAGCTATCGGGTGGTGCTTTCACAATCTCACTTCATACACCGAGGTGTTAGCGTTCAAATTTTAGCGTTAACACACGGTAATCCCGTTTAACCGTGAAAATCCACGTGCCGAAAAAACGATGGGTAAAAAACTTCCTAGACCCGATTAAGACTCGGATAGTCTTTTTTGGGCATTCAACAATAATGTTTGCGCCAATATTGGTCACAAACACCCAATACCACGAAATCACCCGTTTATCAACACAGATCGGCAACAATCAATATAGAATTCAGATCTAAGCAACAACAATCACAATAATTCACAGATAACAATCACAAACACAGGATTTATAGTGGTTCGGCGTTCGTGCCTACGTCCACTTTGAAGGTTCTCTCTTTATTGCTTCACTTGATGATATTAATTGATTACAACGGATTACAGTTGATGATAGCTTTGGAATCTGAATACAACAGCGATAATGAAGTTTGAAATTCAATCCGGCAAGGTCTGGACGTTCAATGGTGGAAGCTCCCAAAGATCCCATTTTCTGAAGGCTTCTGGGTGCTATTTATAGGCGTTGGAGGCCCAGATCTCGCTCAAACCCAGGGAGACTTCTTCTGGCACGTGAGTGGGCCCACGCGACAGACCCCACCAAGTTTCGACTCGATCTGACATCGATTCGAAGTGATTTCGAACCCATCAAGAAATGATCCAATCGAGCTAAAACTTGGCAGGAACAATCTTTACCTTGTATGGAAGCTACTGTGAAAATTTCGTTGCATTTGGATCAGTAGTTTAGGAGATATTATCGATTCGAGTTGATGAATCTCGCTCGGCTGTTTCGTTCGAACCGATCACTTCGAACCCATGTGTTTGAATCGATGGATGCACGTGGTTCTGCAGTGACGTGGTGCGCACTCCTCGCATCGATCCTATTTTTTCTCCGAGTGGACCGCTTCGACTCCACGTATATCGGCGCGTTCGAACAAATGGATGACACGTCATAGTTGACTTGGTGGTTTCGAACGAGTGATTGTTCATGGATTCGAACCTGATGGATGCGAAGACGATCGATACGAGGCAGTGCTTGGGCGTGAGTCCGACCGATTCGAAGATACTGATGGATTCGAAGTGCTCTGGCATGGACACGAACGATGCCCATCTGATGGATACGAACCGGTCGATTCGAAGCGATCAATATCATGCCTGATCGGTTCGAACTCGATCGACACGAAGCGTATGCAAACCGATGGATTCGAATGAGGGAGTTATTGATGGGTTCGAACTCCATCGGTTCGAAATGGGCATCCTCTCAACAGGCCGATGGGTTCGAACTGTGAACTTTGGCTAACTTGCATCGATCATATCTCGCTCATACGAACTCCGATTAACCTGAAATTTGAAACACTGGCTTTCATGGTCTGAGACGAACTGTCTTTTGTTCTTGATCGATCTTATGGTATCGCGGCTTTGCCAAAAAGGGGGATAACAACAGCTTTCAGTCGTCATTGTATTGTTGAATGCCCAAAAAAGACTATCCGAGTCTCAATCGGGTCTAGGAAGTTTTTTACCCTTCGTTTTTTCGACACGTGGATTTTTATGGTAAAACGGGATTAACGTGGATGGTCTTCGATTTACCATCGCTGGAGAGTGGTGCACCATGGTACCGTTCCATTTCAAATCCATGCACGCATTTCAAAAAGTCGTATGACACTGTTTCGCCATTACGGACGGATGTTGCACCGCGGATGTTGCACCCTGTAGATTACGATTATTCGGACGGCCGTAACTTCTGGCTCGTTTAGAGTTACGGGAGCCAAAACCAGTCAAAACGAAGGCCTCAGTGAGTTCTACGGCTACGACAGCTTTCAGCCGTCAATGGATTATTGAATGCGCAAAGAAGACTATCCGAGTCTCAATCGGGTCTAGGAAGTTTTTTACCCTTCGTTTTTTCGACACGTGGATTTTTACGGTAAAACGGGATACCGTGGATGGTCTCCGATTTACCATCGCTGGAGAGTGGTGCACCACGGTACCATTCCATTTCAATTCCATGCACGCATTTCGAAAAGTCATACGACACTGTTCGCCATTTCGGACGGATGTTGCACCTTGCACCATGGATGTTGCACCCTTTAGATATCGATTATTCGGACGGCCGTAACTTCTGGCTCGTTTAGAGTTACGGGAGTCATAACCAGTCAAAACGAAGGCCGCAGTGAGTTCTACGATTATGAGAGCTTTCAGCTGTCATTGTATTGTTGAATGCCCAAAAAAGACTATCCGAGTCTCAGTCGGGTCTAGGAAGTTTTTTACCCTTCGTTTTTTCGACACGTGGATTTTTACAGTAAAACGGGATTACCGTGGATGGTCTTCGATTTAACATCGCTGGAGAGTGGTGCACCATGGTACCATTCCGTTTCAAATCCATGCACGCATTTCAAAAAGTCGTACGACACTGTTCGCCATTTCGGACGGATGTTGCAACTTGCACCGTGGATGTTACACCCTGTAGATATCGATTATTCGGACGGCCATAACTTCTGGCTCGTTTAGAGGTACGGGAGCCATAACCAGTCAAAACGAAGGCCTCGGTGAGTTCTATGGCTATGACAGCTTTCAGCCGTCAACGGATTGTTCAATGCCCAAAAAAGACTATCCGAGTGTCAATCGGGTGTAGGAAGTTTTTTACCCTTCGTTTTTTCGACATGTGGATTTTTACGCTAAAACGGGATTACCGTGGATGGTCTTCGATTTACCATCGCTGGAGAGTGGTGGACCATGGTACCGTTCCGTTTCAAATCCATGCACACATTTCAAAAAGTCGTACGACACTGTTTCGCCATTTCGGACGGATGTTGCACCTTGCACCATGGAAATGGCAAAACAGTGTCGTACGACTTTTTGAAATGCGTGCATGCATTTGAAACGGAACGGTACCATGGTCCATCTGTCTCCAGCGATGGTAAATCGAAGACCAGCCACGGTAATCCCGTTTTACCGTAAAAATCCACGTGTCGAAAAAACGAAGGGTAAAAAACTTCCTAGACCCGATTGAGACTCGGATAGTCTTTTTTGGGCATTCAACAATACAATGACGGCTGAAAGCAGTCATAGCCGTAGAACTCACTGAGGCCTTCATTTTGACTGGTTATGGCTCCCGTAACTCCAAACGAGCCAGAAGTTACGGCCGTCCGAATAATCGATATCTACAGGGTGCAATATCCACGGTGCAAGGTGCAACATCCGTCCGAAATGGCGAACAGTGTCGTACGACTTTTTGAAATGCGTGCATGGATTCGAAACTGAACGGTACTATGGTGCACCACTCTCCAGCGATGGTAAAGCGAAGACCATCCACGGTAATCCCGTTTTATCGTAAAGATCCACGTGTCGAAAAAACGAAGGGCAAAAAACTTCCTAGACCCGATTGAGACTCGGATAGTCTTTTTTGGGCTTCAACAATCCATTAACGGCTGAAAGCTGTCGTACCCGTAGAACTCACTGAGGCCTTCGTTTTGACTGGTTATGGCTCCCGTAACTCTAAACGAGCCAGAAGTTAGGGCCGTCCGAATAATCGATATCTACAGGGTGCAACATCCGCGGTGCAAGGTGCAACATCCGCCCGAAATGGCGAAACATTGTCGTACGACTTTTTGAAATGCGTGCATGGATTTGAAATGGAATGGTACCTTGGTGCACCACTCTCCAGCGATGGTAAATCGAAGACCATCCACGGTAATCCCGTTTTACCGTAAAAATCCACGTGTCGAAAAAACGAAGGGTAAAAAACTTCCTAGAGCCGATTGAGACTCGGATAGTCTTTTTGGGGCATTCAACAATACAATGATGGCTAAAAACTGTCATAGCCGTAGAACTCACTGAGGCCTTCGTTTCGACTGGTTATGGCTCCCGTAACTCTAAACGAGCCAGAAGTTATGGCCGTCCGAATAATCGATATCTACAGGGTGCAACATCCACGGTGCAAGGTGCAACATCCGTCCGAAATGGCGAAATAGTTTCGTACGACTTTATGAAATGCGTGCATGGATTTGAAATGGAACTGTACCATGGTGCACCACTCTCCAGCGTGGTAAATCGAAGACCAGCCGCGGTAATCCCATTTTACCGTAAAAATCCACGTGTCGAAAAAACTAAGGGTAACAAACTTCCTAGACCCGACTGAGACTCGGATCGTCTTTTTTGGGCATTAAACAATCCATTGACGGCTGAAAGCTATCATAGCTGTACAAATCACTGAGGCCTTCGTTTTGACTGGTTATGGCTCCCGTAACTCTAAACGAGCCAGAAGTTATGGCCGTCCGAATAATCGATATCTACAGGGTGCAACATGCACGGTGCAAGGTGCAACATCCGTCCGAAATGGAGAAACAGTGTCGTACGACTTTTTGAAATGCGTGCATGAATTTGAAACGGAACGGTATCATGGTCCACCACTCTCTAGCGATGGTAAATCAAAGACCAGCCACGGTAATCCCGTTTTACCGTAAAAATCCACGTGTCGAAAAAACGAAGGGTAAAAAACTTCCTAGACCCGATTGAGACTCGGATAGTCTTTTTTGGGCATTCAACAATACAATGACCGCTGAAAGCAGTCACAGCCGTAGAACTCACTGAGGCCTTCGTTTTGACTGGTTATGGCTCCCGTAACTCTAAACGAGCCAGAAGTTACGGCCGTCCGAATAATCGATATGTAGAGGGTGCAACATCCACGGTGCAAGGTGCAACATTCGTCCGAAATGGCGAACAGTGTCGTACGACTTTTTGAAATGCGTGCAAGGATTTGGAATGGAACGGTACCATGGTGCACCACTCTCCAGCGATGGTAAATCGAAGACCATCCACGGTAATCCCGTTTTACCGTAAAAATCCACGTGTCGAAAAAACGAAGGGTAAAAAACTTCCTATACCCGATTGAGACTCGGATAGTCTTTTTTGGGCATTCAACAATACAATGACGGCTGAAAGCAGTCATAGCCGTAGAACTCACTGAGGCCTTCGTTTTGACTGGTTATGGCTCCCGTAACTCTAAACGAGCCAGAATTTACGGCCGTCCGAATAATCGATATCTACAGGGTGCAACATCCACGGTGCAAGGTGCAACATCCGTCCGAAATGGCGAACAGTGTCGTACGACTTTTTGAAATGCGTGCATGGATTTGAAATGGAACGGTACCATGGTGCACCACTCTCCAGCGACGGTAAATCGAAGGCCATCCACGGTAATCCGTTTTACCGTAAAAATCCACGTGTCGAAAAAACGAAGGGTAAAAAACTTCCTAGACCCGATTGAGACTCGGATAGTCTTTTTTGGGCATTCAACAATCCATTGATGGCTGAAAGCTATCGTAGCCGTAGAACTCACTGAGGCCTTCGTTTTGACTGATTATGGCTCCCGTAACTCTAAACGAGCCAGAAGTTATGGTCGTCCGAATAATCGATATCTACAGTGTGCAACATGCACGGTGCAAGGTGCAACATCCGTTCGAAATGGCGAACAATGTCGTACGACGTTTTGAAATGCGTGCATGGATTTGAAATGGAACGGTACCATGGTGTACCACTCTCCAGCGATGGTAAATCGACGACCATCCACGGTAATCCTGTTTTACCGTAAAAATCAACGTGTCGAAAAAACGAAGGGTAAAAAACTTCCTAGACCCGATTGAGACTCAGATAGTCTTTTTTGGGCATTCAACAATACAATGACGGCTGAAAGCAGTCATACCGGTAGAACTCACCGAGGCCTTCGTTTTGACTGGTTATGGCTCCCGTAACTCTAAACGAGCCAGAAGTTACGACCGTCCGAATAATCGATATCTACAGGGTGCAACATCCGTGGTGCAAGGTGCAACATCTGTCCGAAATGGCGAACAGTGTCGTACGACTTTTTGAAATGCGTGCATGGATTTGAAACGGAACGGTACCATGGTGCACCACTCTCCAGCGATGGTAAATCGAAGACCATCCACGGTAATCCCGTTTTACCGTAAAAATCCACGTGTCGAAAAAACGAAGGGTAAAAAACTTCCTATACCCGATTGAGACTCGGATAGTCTTTTTTGGGCATTCAACAATACAATGACGGCTGAAAGCAGTCATAGCCGTAGAACTCACTGAGGCCTTCGTTTTGACTAGTTATGGCTCCCGTAACTCTAAACGAGCCAGAATTTACGGCCGTCCGAATAATCGATATCTACAGGGTGCAACATCCACGGTGCAAGGTGCAACATCCGTCCGAAATGGCGAACAGTGTCGTACGACTTTTTGAAATGCGTGCATGGATTTGAAACGGAACGGTACCATGGTGCACCACTCTCCAGCGACGGTAAATCGAAGGCCATCCACGGTAATCCCGTTTTACCGTAAAAATCCACGTGTCGAAAAAACGAAGGGTAAAAAACTTCCTAGACCCGATTGAGACTCGGATAATCTTTTTTGGGCATTCAACAATCCATTGATGGCTGAAAGCTATCGTAGCCGTAGAACTCACTGAGGCCTTCGTTTTGACTGGTTATGGCTCCCGTAACTCTAAACGAGCCAGAAGTTATGGCCGTCCGAATAATCGATATCTACAGTGTGCAACATGCACGGTGCAAGGTGCAACATCCGTTCGAAATGGCGAACAATGTCGTACGACGTTTTGAAATGCGTGCATGGATTTGAAATGGAACGGTACCATGGTGTACCACTCTCCAGCGATGGTAAATCGACGACCATCCACGGTAATCCTGTTTTACCGTAAAAATCAACGTGTCGAAAAAACGAAGGGTAAAAAACTTCCTAGACCCGATTGAGACTCAGATAGTCTTTTTTGGGCATTCAACAATACAATGACGGCTGAAAGCAGTCATACCGGTAGAACTCACCGAGGCCTTCGTTTTGACTGGTTATGGCTCCCGTAACTCTAAACGAGCCAGAAGTTACGACCGTCCGAATAATCGATATCTACAGGGTGCAACATCCGTGGTGCAAGGTGCAACATCCGTCCGAAATGGCGAACAGTGTCGTACGACTTTTTGAAATGCGTGCATGGATTTGAAACGGAACGGTACCATGGTGCACCACTCTCCAGCGATGGTAAATCGAAGACCATCCACGGTAATCCCGTTTTACCGTAAAAATCCACGTGTCGAAAAAACGAAGGGTAAAAAACTTCCTATACCCGATTGAGACTCGGATAGTCTTTTTTGGGCATTCAACAATACAATGACGGCTGAAAGCAGTCATAGCCGTAGAACTCACTGAGGCCTTCGTTTTGACTAGTTATGGCTCCCGTAACTCTAAACGAGCCAGAATTTACGGCCGTCCGAATAATCGATATCTACAGGGTGCAACATCCACGGTGCAAGGTGCAACATCCGTCCGAAATGGCGAACAGTGTCGTACGACTTTTTGAAATGCGTGCATGGATTTGAAACGGAACGGTACCATGGTGCACCACTCTCCAGCGACGGTAAATCGAAGGCCATCCACGGTAATCCCATTTTACCGTAAAAATCCACGTGTCGAAAAAACGAAGGGTAAAAAACTTCCTAGACCCGATTGAGACTCGGATAATCTTTTTTGGGCATTCAACAATCCATTGATGGCTGAAAGCTATCGTAGCCATAGAACTCACTGAGGCCTTCGTTTTGACTGGTTATGGCTCCCGTAACTCTAAACGAGCCAGAAGTTATGGCCGTCCGAATAATCGATATCTACAGTGTGCAACATGCACGGTGCAAGGTGCAACATCCGTTCGAAATGGCGAACAATGTCGTACGACGTTTTGAAATGCGTGCATGGATTTGAAATGGAACGGTACCATGGTGTACCACTCTCCAGCGATGGTAAATCGACGACCATCCACGGTAATCCTGTTTTACCGTAAAAATCAACGTGTCGAAAAAACGAAGGGTAAAAAACTTCCTAGACCCGATTGAGACTCAGATAGTCTTTTTTGGGCATTCAACAATACAATGACGGCTGAAAGCAGTCATACCGGTAGAACTCACCGAGGCCTTCGTTTTGACTGGTTATGGCTCCCGTAACTCTAAACGAGCCAGAAGTTACGACCGTCCGAATAATCGATATCTACAGGGTGCAACATCCGTGGTGTAAGGTGCAACATCCGTCCGAAATGGCGAACAGTGTCGTACGACTTTTTGAAATGCGTGCATGGATTTGAAACGGAACGGTACCATGGTGCACCACTCTCCAGCGATGGTAAATCGAAGACCATCCACGGTAATCCCGTTTTACCGTAAAAATCCACGTGTCGAAAAAACGAAGGGTAAAAAACTTCCTAGACCCGATTGAGACTCGGATAGTCTTTTTTGGGCATTCAACAATACAATGACCGCTGAAAGCAGTCACAGCCGTAGAACTCACTGAGGCCTTCGTTTTGACTGGTTATGGCTCCCGTAACTCTAAACGAGCCAGAAGTTACGGCCGTCCGAATAATCGATATGTACAGGGTGCAACATCCACGGTGCAAGGTGCAACATCCGTCCGAAATGGCGAACAGTGTCGTACGACTTTTTGAAATGCGTGCATGGATTTGAAACGGAACGGTACCATGGTGCACCGCTCTCCAGCGATGGTAAATCGAAGACCATCCACGGTAATCCCGTTTTACCGTAAAAATCCACGTGTCAAAAAACTAAGGGTAATAAACTTCCTAGACCCGATTGAGACTAGGATCGTCTTTTTTGGGCATTAAACAATCCATTGACGGCTGAAAGCTGTCATAGCCGTAGAACTCACTGAAGCCTTCGTTTTGATTGGTTATGGCTCCCGTAACTCTAAACGAGCCAGAAGTTAAGGCCGTCTGAATAATCGATATCTACAAGGTGCAACATCCACGGTGCAAGGTGCAACATCCGTTCGAAATGGCGAACAGTGTCGTACGACATTTTAAAATGCGTGCACGGATTTGAAATAGAATGGTACCATGGTGCACCACTCTCCAGCGATGGTAAATCGAAGACCATCCGCAGTAATCCCGTGCTACCGTAAAAACACACGTGTCGAAAAAACGAAGGGCAAAAAACTTCCTAGACGCGATTGAGACTCGGATAGTCTTTTTTGGGCATTCAACAATGCATTGACGGCTGAAAGCTATCATAGCCGTAGAACTGACCGAGGCCTTCGTTCTGACTGGTTATGGCTCCCGTAAGTCTAAATGAGCCAGAAGTTACGGCCGTCCGAATAATCGATATCTACAAGGTGCAACATCCGCGGTGCAAGGTGCAACATCCGTCCGAAATGGCGAAACAGTGTCGTACGACTTTTTGAAATGCGTGCATGGATTTGAAACGGAACGGTACCATGGTGCACCACTCTCCAGCGACGGTAAATCGAATACCATCCACGGTAATCCCTTTTTACCGTAAAAATCCACGTGTCGAAAAAACGAAGGGTAAAAAACTTCTAGACCCGATTGAGATACGGATAGTCTTTTTTGGGCATTCAACAATCCATTGACGGCTGAAAGCTGTCGTAGCTGTAGAACTCACTGAGGCCTTCGTTTTTACTGGTTATGGCTCCCGTAACTCTAAACGAGCCAGAAGTTACGGCGGTCCGAATAATCGATATCTACAGGGTGCAACATCCACGGTGCAAGGTGCAACATCCGTCCGAAATGGCGAACAGTGTCGTACGACTTTTTGAAATGCGTGCATGGATTTGAAACGGAACGGTACCATGGTGCACCACTCTCCAGCGATGGTAAATCGAAGACCATCCACGGTAATCCCGTTTTACCGTAAAAATACACGTGTCGAAAAAACTAAGGGTAATAAACTTCCTTGACCCGATTGAGACTCGGATCGTCTTTTTTGGTCATTAAACAATACAATGACGGCTGAAAGCAGTCATAGCCGTAGAACTCACTGAGGCCTTCGTTTTGACTGGTTATGGCTCCCGTAACCCTAAACGAGCCAGAAGTTACGGCCGTCTGAATAATCGATATCTACAGGGTGCAACATCCAAGGTGCAAGCTGCAACATCCGTCCAAAATGGCGAACAGGTCGTACGACTTTTTGAAATGCGTGCATGGACTTGAAACGGAACGGTACCATGGTGCACCACTCTCCAGCGATGGTAAATCGAAGACCATCCACGGTAATCCCGTTTTACCGTAAAAATCCACGTGTCAAAAAAACGAAGGGTAAAAAACTTCCTAGACCCGATTGAGACTCGGATAGTCTTTTTTGGGCATTAAACAATCCATTGACGGCTGAAAGCTATCATAGCCGTAGAACTCACTGAGGCCTTAGTTTTGACTGGTTATGGCTCCCGTAACTCTAAACGAGCCAGAAGTTATGGCCGTCCGAATAATCGATATCTACAGGGTGCAACATCCACGTGCAAGGTGCAACATCCGTCCGTAACGTCGGAATAGTGTCGTACGACTTTATGAAATGCGTGCATGGATTTGAAACGGAATGGTACCATGGTGCACACTCCAGCGATGGTAAATCGAAGACCAGCCGCAGTAATCCCGTTTTACCGTAAAAATACACGTGTCGAAAAAACTAAGGGTAATAAACTTGCTTGACCCGATTGAGACTCGGATCGTCTTTTTTGGTCATTAAACAATACAATGACGGCTGAAAGCAGTCATAGCCGTAGAACTCACTGAGGCCTTCGTTTTGACTGGTTATGGCTCCCGTAACCCTAAACGAGCCAGAAGTTACGGCCGTCCGAATAATCGATATCTACAGGGTGCAACATCCAAGGTGCAAGCTGCAACATCCGTCCAAAATGGCGAACAGTGTCGTACGACTTTTTGAAATGCGTGCATGGACTTGAAACGGAACGGTACCATGGTGCACCACTCTCCAGCGATGGTAAATCGAAGACCATCCACGGTAATCCCGTTTTACCGTAAAAATCCACATGTCAAAAAAACGTAGGGTAAATAACTTCCTAGACCCGATTGAGACTCGGATAGTCTTTGTTGGGCATTCAACAATCCATTGACGGCTGAAAGCTATCATAGCCGTAGAACTCACTGAGGCCTTCGTTTTGACTATTATGGCTCCCGTAACTCTAAACGAGCCAGAAGTTACGGCCGTCCGAATAATCGATATCTACAGGGTGCAACATCCACGGTGCAAGGTGCAACATCCGTCCGTAATGGCGAACAGTGTCGTACGACTTTTTGAAATGCGTGCATGGATTTGAAACGGAATGGTACCATGGTGCACCACTCTCCAGTGATGGAAAATCGAAGACCATCCACGGTAATCCCGTTTAACCGTAAGAATCCACGTGTCGAAATAACGAAGGGTAAAAAACTTCCTGGACTCGATTGAGACTCGGATAGTCTTTTTTGGGCATTCAACAATCCATTGACGGCTGAAAGCTGTCGTAGCCGTAGAACTCACCGAGGCCTTCGTTTTGACTGGTTATGGCTCCCGAAACTCTAAACGAGCCAGAAGTTATGGCCGTCCGAATAATCGATATCTACGGGGTGCAACATCCACGGTGCAAGGTGCAACATCCGTCCGAAATGGCGAAACAGTGTCGTACGACTTTATGAAATGCGTGCATGGATTTGAAACGGAATGGTACCATGGTCCACCACTCTCCAGCGATGGTAAATCGAAGACCAGCCACGGCAAGCCCGTTTTACCGTAAAAATCCACGTGTCGAAAAAACGAAGGATAAAAAACTTCCTAGACCCGATTGAGACTCGGATAGTCTTTTTTGGGCATTAAACAATCCATTGACGGCTGAAAGCTGTCATAGCCATAGAACTCACCGAGGCCTACGTTTTGACTGGTTATGGCTCCCGTAACTCTAAACGAGCAAGAAGTTATGGCCGTCCGAATAATCGATATCTACAGGGTGCAACATCCGCGGTGCATGGTGCAATATCTGTCCGAAATGGCGAACAGTGTCGTACGACTTTTTGAAATGCGTGCATGCATTTGAAACGGAACGGTACCATGGTGCACCACTCTCCAGTGATGGTAAATTGAAGACCATCCATGGTAATCCCGTTTTACCGTAAAAATCCACGTGTCGAAAAAACGAAGGGTAAAAAACTTCCTAGACCCGATTGAGACTCGTATAGTCTTTTTTAGGCATTCAACAATACAATGACGGCTGAAAGCAGTCATAGCCGTAGAACTCACTGAGGCCTTCGTTTTGACTGGTTATGGCTCCCGTAACTCTAAACGAGCCAGAAGTTACGGCCGTCCGAATAATCGCCTTCTACAAGGTGCAACATCCACGGTGCATGGTGCAATATCCGTCCGTAATGTCGAACAGTGTCGTACGACTTTTTGAAATGCGTGCATGGATTTGAAACAGAACGGTACCATGGTGCACCAATCTCCAGTGATGGAAAATCGAACCATCCACGGTAATCCCGTTTTACCGTAAAAATCCACGTGTCGAAAAAACGAAGGGTAAAAAACTTCATAGACCCGATTGAGACTCGGATAGTCTTTTTTGGGCATCCAACAATCCATTGACGGCTGAAAGCTGTCGTAGCCATAGAACTCACTGAGGCCTTCGTTTTGACTGGTTATGGCTCCCGTAACTCTAAACGAGCCAGAAGTTATGGCCGTCCGAATAATCGATATCTACAGGGTGCAACATCCACGGCGCAAGGTGCAACATCCATCCGAAATGGCGAAACAGTGTCGTACGACTTTTTGAAATGCGTGCATGGATTTGAAACGGAACGGTACCGTGGTCCACCACTCTCCAGCGATGGTAAATCGAAGACCAGCCACGGTAATCCCGTTTTACCGTAAAAATCCACGTGTCGAAAAAACGAAGGGTAAAAAACTTCCTAGACCCGATTGAGACTCGGATAGTCTTTTTTGGGCATTCAACAATACAATGACGGCTGAAAGCAGTCATAGCCGTAGAACTCACTGAGGCCTTCGTTTTGACTGGTTATGGCTCCCGTAACTCTAAACGAGCCAGAAGTTACGGCCGTCCGAATAATCGCCTTCTACAAGGTGCAACATCCACGGTGCAAGGTGCAACATCCACGGTGCATGGTGCAACATCCGTCCGTAATGGCGAACAGTGTCATACGACTTTTTGAAATGCGTGCATGGATTTGAAACAGAACGGTACCATGGTGCACCAATCTCCGGCGATGGTAAATCGAAGACCATCATGGTATTCCCGTTTTACCGTAAAAATCCACGTGTCGAAAAAACGAAGGGTAAAAAACATCCTAGACCCGATTGAGACTCGGATAGTCTTTTTTGGGCATCCAACAATACAAAGACGGCTGAAAGCAGTCATAGCCGTAGAACTCACTGAGGCCTTCGTTTTGACTGGTTATGGCTCCCGTAACTCTAAACGAGCCAGAAGTTATGGCCGTCCGAATAATCGATATCTACAGGGTGCAACATCCACGCGCAAGGTGCAACATCCGTCCGTAACGTCGAAACAGTGTCGTACGACTTTATGAAATGCGTGCATGGATTTGAAACGGAACGGTACCATGGTGCACACTCCAGCGATGGTAAATCGAAGACCAGCCGCAGTAATCCCGTTTTACCGTAAAAATACACGTGTCGAAAAAACTAAGGGTAATAAACTTCCTTGACCCGATTGAGACTCGGATCGTCTTTTTTGGTCATTAAACAATACAATGACGGCTGAAAGCAGTCATAGCCATAGAACTCACTGAGGCCTTCGTTTTGACTGGTTATGGCTCCCGTAACCCTAAACGAGCCAGAAGTTACGGCCGTCCGAATAATCGATATCTACAGGGTGCAACATCCAAGGTGCAAGCTGCAACATCCGTTCAAAATGGCGAACAGTGTCGTACGACTTTTTGAAATGCGTGCATGGACTTGAAATGGAACGGTACCATGGTGCACCACTCTCCAGCGATGGTAAATCGAAGACCATCCACGGTAATCCCGTTTTACCGTAAAAATCCACGTGTCAAAAAAACGAAGGGTAAAAAACTTCCTAGACCCGATTGAGACTCGGATAGTCTTTTTTGGGCATTAAACAATCCATTGACGGCTGAAAGCTGTCATAGCCGTAGAACTCACTGAGGCCTTAGTTTTGACTGGTTATGGCTCCCGTAACTCTAAACGAGCCAGAAGTTATGGCTGTCCGAATAATCGATATCTACAGGGTGCAACATCCACGTGCAAGGTGCAACATCCGTCCGTAACGTCGAAATAGTGTCGTACGACTTTATGAAATGCGTGCATGGATTTGAAACGGAATGGTACCATGGTGCACGCTCCAGCGATGGTAAATCGAAGACCAGCCGCAGTAATCCTGTTTTACCGTAAAAATACACGTGTCGAAAAAACTAAGGGTAATAAACTTCCTTGACCCGATTGAGACTCGGATCGTCTTTTTTGGTCATTAAACAATACAATGACGGCTGAAAGCAGTCATAGCCGTAGAACTCACTGAGGCCTTTGTTTTGACTGGTTATGGCTCCCGTAACCCTAAACGAGCCAGAAGTTACGGCCGTCCGAATAATCGATATCTACAGGGTGCAACATCCAAGGTGCAAGCTGCAACATCCGTCCAAAATGGCGAACAGTGTCGTACGACTTTTTGAAATGCGTGCATGGACTTGAAACGGAATGGTACCATGGTGCACCACTCTCCAGCGATGGTAAATCGAAGACCATCCACGGTAATCCCGTTTTACCGTAAAAATCCACGTGTCAAAAAAACGAAGGGTAAATAACTTCCTAGACCCGATTGAGACTCGGATAGTCTTTTTTGGGCATTCAACAATCTATTGACGGCTGAAAGCTATCATAGCCGTAGAACTCACTGAGGCCTTCGTTTTGACTATTATGGCTCCCGTAACTCTAAACGAGCCAGAAGTTACGGCCGTCCGAATAATCGATATCTACAGGGTGCAACATCCACGGTGCAAGGTGCAACATCCGTCCGTAATGGCGAACAGTGTCGTACGACTTTTTGAAATGCGTGCATGGATTTGAAACGGAATGGTACCATGGTGCACCACTCTCCAGTGATGGAAAATCGAAGACCATCCACGGTAATCCCGTTTAACCGTAAGAATCCACGTGTCGAAAAAACGAAGGGTAAAAAACTTCCTGGACTCGATTGAGACTCGGATAGTCTTTTTTGGGCATTCAACAATCCATTGAGGGCTAAAAGCTGTCGTAGCCGTAGAACTCACCGAGGCCTTCGTTTTGACTGGTTATGGCTCCCGAAACTCTAAACGAGCCAGAAGTTATGGCCGTCCGAATAATCGATATCTACGGGGTGCAACATCCACGGTGCAAGGTGCAACATCCGTCCGAAATGGCGAAACAGTGTCGTACGACTTTATGAAATGCGTGCATGGATTTGAAACGGAATGGTACCATGGTCCACCACCCTCCAGCGATGGTAAATCGAAGACCAGCCATGGCAAGCCCGTTTTACCGTAAAAATCCACGTGTCGAAAAAACGAAGGATAAAAAACTTCCTAGACCCGATTGAGACTCGGATAGTCTTTTTTGGGCATTAAACAATCCATTGACGGCTGAAAGCTGTCATAGCCGTAGAACTCACTGAGGCCTTAGTTTTGACTGGTTATGGCTCCCGTAACTCTAAACGAGCCAGAAGTTATGGCTGTCCGAATAATCGATATCTACAGGGTGCAACATCCACGTGCAAGGTGCAACATCCGTCCGTAACGTCGAAATAGTGTCGTACGACTTTATGAAATGCGTGCATGCATTTGAAACGGAACGTGTGACGACCCGCCTTTCTCAACTCCAGAAAGACGTTTCATCATTAAGAAAGAAAGGGATAGAAATAGAAAAGAATAGAAAGAAAGAACAACAACATCAGAATCTCACAGCGGAATGGAACAAAATATAATACATCACATATCTATTACATAGTTATACATACATCAGAGTCATACTATATCACATAACAGGACTGTTATATACATACATGTCCATACATACATCCAAAATACAGCATCACTAACTACACAGCGGAACTACATATATAGATACATACGTCTGTCTTCTCTCCAAAATAGCTCCTCCAGAAAAGCAACACTTCTAGATACCTATCACTTGGCTACTCATAAAAATTTGAGTACCCAAGAGTTTATGAAAACACAAAAATATAAACTCCGGGTCAGACATGGGTCTGGTATGAGTAAACAGGTTAAAATTGCTTAACTTTGAAAATCATTTGAAAATAAAGGTATCACGTAAGACTCCCCACAAATAAATACGGGTAAGTTTTTACCTTACGCTAACCAAACATTTGATAGGAAATTCTGTGATATTATAATAGTGTCTAGGGTTTTCAAGTAAAATACAGAAATAGCTGAAATGCTTACATCTCACATTTCAACATAGTTGGGCACAATCAAATCGTACGGCGCTTATTGGAAATTGGATCCCATACAATGGCAGGGCTACTGGGGTACCGCCCGTCACAGTACGGGGCCTAGATCACCGTACCGAGGATTACTCCCTTCATCCCCTGCAACACAAGGCCGGAACCATTCCTTACTGAACAGTCCCGAATAAGATAACCCCGCAGTTGTGGCCAACAACTGCCCACTAAGCCGAAATAAAAAGGGACATCTAGACAGGGGAAAATCTTGTCCTGCTTGGGCATGACCCACCTAACCTTGCTGCATCTCCCCTGTTTTAGCCATTCCCGGTTGATGAGGCTTGAGGCTACGATTACCTTTATTGAACATATCTTAGAATGCTCATCGTCCGCCTGACGATGTGTTGTAAGCATTCAATCCATACAAGTTCGTTCCGGGTTCGAACGAAACCGAAGGTATTATCTCGTTACACTCATTTTGGAATCACCCTCAGAGTTAACGACGATAACCCTTGCATTCTGAAACACCATCTCGATCACCATTTGATAAGTCACGACCTATCGTTTAATTTGGATCGATGTGGTTTTCGGGGAATCAATTTTGATTCTTCCGATCCCGGTCTCATCAGATCCAAACGCTATTTTAAGGGCCAAGTTGTCTAGTTAACTTAACAGTTCAATTAAATATCAGTATTCACAGAACAGATATAACAGATAAACCATATATAGTTTTTACAGACATATCCAGAATATATCATAACATATCACAGAATAATCTTTAACATATATCAAAGTTAATCAAACAGAATCATCAATGCATACCAAACAAATCTGGATTTACTTTACTTAATTATTTGCTTAAGAATAAACTATTTTATTCTGTTTAATTTAATTACTGATAAATTTACTGATTAATGATCAATTATCGATTCTTAATTATTAATTAATAACTTTAATTATTAATTAGTAAAAGTTAATTACTTATTTGATTTTCTAATCATTTAGTATCAATTTATTTATCATTTAATCCAAATTAACCACATAAGTTAACTATCATTTATTTATCGATTGACTATAAGAGATTAATTAAGATTCTTAAGATTTTAAAATTGATTTAAAACACAAATCAATTTCTAAGTACAAAATAAATTAAAGTTATTAAATTGATTACATTTCGTCAATTTACCTTTACAACTCTGGTTTTAATAAAACTTAAATCAAATATTAGCTTAAACTAACTAAACAATTATTTGCTTAATAAATGTTAAACTTTATAAATCAAAATACTTAACAGTATTAAGGCAATACTACACGATCTGGGCCGAGCACGCATCGTTTTACTCGAGGTCTTTCCCACTCTTCCTCGAGTCACTTCCGTGCATTTCCCTCTCTCTCACTCTTTCTCTTCTTCTCCCCAGTTCTTCTTCCCCCCTTTTTTTTTAGTTATGTTATAAATTTAGCTGCAGTAACTACTCTCGTACGCTACTCAAAGGAACACAAAAATTCACTCGAAGCATTCCTCACCAAAGTCTCGAGCAACCCACGCGTTAACCCAGAACCCAAAGAAAAACAACACGACAAAGATCACCGAACCCCACTTCGCCACCGTGCACGTGCACGGTGGTCTCCCTTGCCTGCGGCGACTTGCGTCCATCCCCACAAACCCCAAAACACCCACTTAAGTGAATACGAAACCCAAAATCCAATTACAAGTCGAAATGAAGAATTCGACCTGTAGCTCCAAAAACAACATCAGCTATGTCACTGTCAAAGCCGACCGCGTGGCCACCACACATCACCAGAGGTGATGAAAATTCGACAATATGTCGCCTACACCTCCACCTAACTCCTCTAAGCGTCGCGGCCAACTCGATTTCATATTGGAGCCGAGATCAAATTTTTACAGAGCTTTGGAAAAAAAATGGGTTTAAACCCTATTCATGATTCGAACTCAAAATATATGAATTCGAAAAATAACTTACTATTTTTCTGGTGTTAACACTTCTTAAATCTTGCTTCATTTCAAATTTCAAGAATTAAAGATTACTCTATCTTCCCAAATTTACAAAAAACCATTTTTGTTTCATTTCAAAACTGCTCATATTACTTTTGCATAAAAATCATACTTTTTATGTTAAAAATCATAATTTCAGGTATGGAATCATACTATATTATTGAAATGTCAAATTTAAACATTTGAGTTTTTCACTTGATCTCTTGTTACCTGTAGAATGAAAACAGTATGTACATCATACTGTCTAACTTCAAAATGTTTACAGTCTTTGTGTCCATATAAACAAACTTAAATTCCCACCATACAAAATTTAAATGGTTTTATGAGTAAGATTTGTAAATTTATTTGCTTTATTTTGTAAAAGCTTGAAGCATTGATCAAGTTCAGCTGTAGAAGTTTCAGGTTAAATCAACATACACAGGTCAGACAGTTAAAATATATATAGCACATATCATAAACAATATATATAAACTTAAAGTTGAAATTTATTAGTTTACTCACCTTAATCCAAATTAAACAGAGCTCTTCAGTACCCAGATAAACATAAAACTTGTTAACTTGCTTCCCAAACTTCCAACTTGTTTGTATTTTGCTCAGGTTGATAATTTACAGTTTTCTTCTTTTAGTTTAAGTTTGTTTGCAAAGCCAAAAGAGGTTTCTCAGATTTACTTTATAAATTTTAGGTTCGTATATATACAAACTGATGATGTATAAGTAGATTTATAAAGAAGCTTAACACAGGTTGTAACTGGACAGCTCATATTTGCATTGTCATTTCCTTTTAATTGGCTGAGTAAAATTTTCTGCAGTAGGAGATTATGACAAAAATCTCGGCTACATGTACTTATTAAGCAAGAAGTTAGGCTATTAAATGCCTTTGCTTTTAATTATGATGGCAAGTATTTAATGTATACTGATATTTATATCATGGAGTACAAAGATATTAAATTTATTTCGGCCAAGCATATTTAGCAAGTTACAGACTTTTGTTATATATACTTGAAGTAAAACTTTGTTTTTCTCCTATTTGCTTATGACTAGTTGTTTCATATGCTTCCTTAATCAAGTAATAAATGTTTTTAGTTTTCCATTTGTTTTGTACAAGCTACAGATCTTCCATTATTCATTGGAAGTAAACTTTGTTTTTATATTATCATTTTGAAGTGAAAACTTTTATTCCCTGATGCATATACACAGCACATGAGTATTTTATTTATAGCATTGATTTAACTAGAGCACACATGTGATTATTATTGGTTTACACTTAGTTTTAGTTTATTATTATTATTTTTGAGTTGAAAACTTGTTTTGTGTTGAGAAGAGCCTTGTTGCCAATGCCTGAATGTTTTATTTGTAAAGCAACTTACATACACAGGTTATATGTTTTATAAACTTCCTGATATGATTTTTATTATCAACATATTTTTGTTTTATTTATATTTTGTTAGTTATATTCTATATGAAATCTCATACTTGTTCAAATGATGTTTTAACATTTTATTTAAGGTTGTTGTGTTGCACAATTTAAGTGTTGTAGATCATTGTTTGTCTAAAAATACTTGTTTTTTTTGTATATTTCACATTATAACTTATATGTTGTATTTTTATGTTACTTAATTACATTTATAATGTATGTTTGTGTTTTATACTAATTTTGCACTTCCATATTTATGTGAAATAATTTCATGTTTGTAAATTTTAAAACTTATCATTTAAAAACTAAAGGTGTATTCATATGTATTTTATCAAATATCAAAATATAAAGACTTTGATTTGATTCAATTGAATAAGTCAGATTTTGTCTTTAAATGGTTTTGAAGTATTAACTTCTTTTATAAACATACATGACTGTTTAATATTTAATAACTCGTCAATTTAAATGTTGACAAGCTTATATTTGATTTAATTTAGATTAAATATTTATTAAAATATGCCGTAAAAATTCCGGGTCGTTACATTCCTCCCCCCTTAAAAGAATTTCGTCCCCGAAATTAAAACAACAGTTAAATCAAAAGCTTTTATATTAACAATCCAAACATACATATCATTCATACAATAGCAAACAAACAAACAGTCTATACTAACAAACAACACTAGATATCTGAACATAAATCCGGATAAGTATTCTTAACACTATCGAGAGTTTCCCAGGTACAGTCTCTGGGATCCTCACTCCATTGCACCTTGACGAGTTTCACCACTTTGTTCCTGAGTTGCTTCTCGTCTCTGTCCACAATCTGAACTGGATTTCTGACTACAGTTAAATTGGGTTCCACTTCCAAATCTTCTTGAATTACCGGTTCTACAACCAGTGAGGGATCATGAACAAATTTTCTCAAATGCGATACATGAAACACATTGTGAATCCCAGACATCCGCTCTGGTAATTCAATCCTGTAGGCTATAGCTCCAATTCTCTCCAACACTCGGAACGGTCCAATGTATCTCGGAGCAAGTTTTCCCGTCTTTCCGAATCTTATAGCACCTTTAATTGGGGAAACTTTAACAAAAACCAAGTCTCCGATCTCAAATTCCAATGGCCTTCGTCTTCTATCCGCATATTTCTTCTGACGATCTTGTGCAGCTTTCATTCTTTTCTTAATAAGTTCAACCTTCGCAGAAGCTTCACGAATAAGATCGGGTCCGAGCACAAGACGATCCTTCGATTCAACCCAACAAGATGGAGATCTACACGGTCTTCCGTATAGAGCTTCATAAGGAGCCATCTTAATACTCGCTTGATAGCTGTTATTATAAGAAAATTCCACAAGATGAAGATGGTCTTCCCAAGATCCCCCAAAATCTAAAACACAAGCCCGTAGCATATCCTCAAGAATACGATTCAGCCTCTCTGTCTGTCCGTCCGTTTGAGGATGGTAGGCTGTACTCAATCTCAAATCTGTTCCCATTGCTGATTGCAGAGCTTCCCAAAATTTGCTAGTGAAAATGGGATCACGGTCACTTACTATGCTGACTGGAACACCATGCAATCGAACTATCTCCTTCAAGAAAATTTCCGCCAAAGAAACTGCAGTACGGGTTGCCTTTACTGGTATAAAATGGGCACTCTTAGTTAAACGATCTACAATAACCCATATACCGTCATTTCCTTTCCTGGTTCTAGGCAAACCATCAATAAAATCCATCGAGATCATTTCCCATTTCCAATTCGGAATTTCCAGAGGTTGCAATAACCCGGCAGATTTCTGCTGATCACCCTTCACTTGCTGACAAATGGCACAACTATTCACAAAAGTAGCTACATCCTTCTTCATATTCGGCCACCAGAAAACTCTCTTCATATCTTTATACATCTTCGAAATTCCCGGGTGAATATTCAATTTAGAACGATGACACTCAGCTAGGACTTCTTGCCTCAGTTCATCAATATTAGGCACACACAAACGACCATTCATCCTTAGAGTACCTTGATCATCCACCTTGAAATCTGAATATCGCCCGTCTTTAGCTCCAAGAATTATTTCCTCAAAAGATTTATCTTCCATTTGCTTACTAATGATCCTTTCTTGGAGAGATGGAACAACTTCCAAAAGAGATAAAACTGCATTTCTACTGAGAGCATCAGCTACGACATTCGCTTTCCCCGGAGTGTACAGAATATCCAGATCATAGGATGCAAGAAATTCGACCCACCACTGCTGTCTCAGATTAAGGTCTTTTTGAGAGAATAAATATTTCAACGGTTTGTGATCCGTGAACAATTCAAATTTCTCTCCTAACAGATAATGTCTCCAAATCTTCAGAGCAAAAACAATGGCAAGCAATTCAAGATCATGCGTAGCATAGTTCTTCTCATGAGGCTTTAACTGTCGACTAGCATACGCAATAACCCTTCCGTTCTGCATCAGAACTGCTCCCAAACCCACAATACAAGCATCAGTGTAAACCTCGAATTTGCTCTTCCCATCCGGAACAGCAAGTACTGGTGCACTCGTGAGCCTTATCTTCAATTCCTGAAAAGCTTCTTCACACTGAGGCGTCCATTTGAATTTTGCTCCTTTTCTGGTCAGCTTAGTCAAATGCGAAGAAATCTTGGAATAATCTCTAATAAATCTCCTGTAGTAGCCAGCCAATCCTAAAAAACTGCGAACTTCCATCGGCGTCTCTGGCTGTTTCCATTCCAGAATAGTTTCCACTTTCGCTGGGTCTACAGAAATGCCTTCACCCGAAACAATGTGTCCTAAAAATTTAACTTCCGATTTCCAGAAGTGACACTTCGAAAACTTCGCCTTCAGCACATTCTTCCTCAGAGTCTCCAATACAATTCTCAAATGCTCTCTGTGCTCTTCTTCGGATTTAGAATAGACCAAGATATCATCAATGAATACCAGCACAAACTTATTCAGCACGTCTCTAAAGACTCGGTTCATGAGATCAACAAAATAAGCAGGAGCGTTGGTTAATCCGAACGGCATAACCAACCACTCGTAGAAACAATTCGGTCCCCTAAATGCAGTCAAGGGAATACTGTCTTCTGCTACCCTCAACTGATGGAAACCCGAAGCTAGATCCAATTGAGAAAAGATAGAAGCACCATGCAACTGGTCAAAAAGATCATCAATGCGAGGAAGAGGATATTTATTACGGATAGTCACTTTATTCAATTCTCTATAATCCACACAGAACCTCAGTGATCCATCCGATTTAGTCACAAATACTGCTGCCGAACCCCAACAAGAAAAACTAGGTCTAATCAATCCCTTCTCTAAAAGATCCTGCGTCTGCTTAATCAACTCTTCTCTTTCTCTGGGAGCCATTCTCCTACTGGGTTGAATTACTGGCACAGCTCCTGGAATCAAATCAATACGGAACTCTATTTCTCGATGTGGTGGCAAACACTTAACTTCTTCAAAAACATCAGCAAAATCCCGAACCACATCAATAACTTCAACACTCTCTTCAGATGTCTCCATTCCATGCAGAAGACTGCTCAAATGAATTCCAGAATCATCACACGACACACTGGCAATTCTACCCAGATCAGTTTCCAACGAAACTGTTCTCTCATCACAATTCAAGACAGCTTTATACTCATCCAGCCAATCCATACCCAAAATAAGATCAAATCCCTTAAAATTCAACACATACGGGTCACAAGAAAAGCTGTGGGATAGATAAGAGATCTTCAAGTCCTTACAGATAGTATCCAATTTAGTCACCCCTCCTATAGGATTAGATACCAAGATAGAACTATCTACTGAACTAGGGGTAAGAGAAAACTTTTCCACAGAGTCCAAAGAAATAAAACTCAAGGAAGCACCCGAATCAAATAAAACTCTAATATATTTTCCATTTAAAAGTAAAGTACCTTCTAATACTCCTTTGCCCATCGAAGAAGAAGATGGTCCAGCTTCCAAAGCAAAAACTTTATTCTGAGGTGCTCTCTGCAGAAGTGGACAGTTCTTGATCATGTGCCCTGGCTGATGACAATTAAAGCACAATGATTTCTGAACCATAGCTGATCCTGGGCCACTCTGGTGCTGTTGATGCTGCTGCTGGAATCCCTTTCTAGGACAATTATTTGCCAAATGCCCTTCCTGCTGACAAATGTAACACTTGCGAGGTCCATTGTTATTTCCAGGTCTCTTCTTATTCGGCTTCCTCCATCTAGGATCAAACTTTCGCTTATTCGAATAAGTGGAACTCCCTCCTGAAGCTACAACTGGAGTCCCTGGTATCTTGCTCATCAAACTTTCAAACCTCAATGCCATATCAATCAAATCAACAAAAGATCCCTTCAGAAGCACTGTCAACTTTCCATGAAATTCAGGCCTCAACCCTTGCACAAATTTCTCATTCTTTTTCAGAGGAGTATCGATGAGTCCTTGACCATAACAAGAGAGCTCATTGAATCTGGTTTCATATTCCGAGATAGACATACTGCCCTGCTTCAAATTCAGAAAATCCTGATACAGTTGGGTTTTCCCTGCCGTCGGCACATACTTCTCTTCGAACAACTCCTTGAATCTGCCCCAAGAAATATCATCCTCAGAAATATTCGCAATAGTTGAATCCCACCATGCTGCTGCACCACCTTGCAACTGCCACGATGCCATATGCCTCTTACGCTCATCAGACAATCTCATGCTCTTGAAAATGCGCTCGCAAGAGCGTAACCATTCCTGAACTTCAATTATTGACTCCGAACCTTTGAATGGTTGACCTCCAAGATGTTTGAAATCCTTGCATAAGGCTGCAAAGCTAACTTGAGATGGTACTGGATTGACAGCCTCACTAACATTCTGACTCCGTCCATTATCTGTAGAAGTACTGGCCCTAACTCTGCCTCTTCTTCCTGAACTCATGTCGGTCACCTGAAAAGGTAACTCAACCAATTTAGATAGATAGATGGATATATATATAATATTATATGAAAATACAAATACGCACTCTCTAGAGAACTATAACACTAGAGCCTAGGTACTCGCTTAACCTAGCGCTCTGATACCAACTGTGACGACCCGCCTTTCTCAACTCCAGAAAGACGTTTCATCATTAAGAAAGAAAGGGATAGAAATAGAAAAGAATAGAAAGAAAGAACAACAACATCAGAATCTCACAGCGGAATGGAACAAAATATAATACATCACATATCTATTACATAGTTATACATACATCAGAGTCATACAATATCACATAACAGGACTGTTATATACATACATGTCCATACATACATCCAAAATACAGCATCACTAACTACACAGCGGAACTACATATATAGATACATACGTCTGTCTTCTCTCCAAAATAGCTCCTCCAGAAAAGCAACACTTCTAGATACCTATCACTTGGCTACTCATAAAAATTTGAGTACCCAAGAGTTTATGAAAACACAAAAATATAAACTCCGGGTCAGACAAGGGTCTGGTATGAGTAAACAGGTTAAAATTGCTTAACTTTGAAAATCATTTGAAAATAAAGGTATCACGTAAGACTCCCCACAAATAAATACGGGTAAGTTTTTACCTTACGCTAACCAAACATTTGATAGGAAAATCTGTGATATTATAATAGTGTCTAGGGTTTTCAAGTAAAATACAGAAATAGCTGAAATGCTTACATCTCACATTTCAACATAGTTGGGCACAATCAAATCGTACGGCGCTTATTGGAAATTGGATCCCATACAATGGCAGGGCTACTGGGGTACCGCCCGTCACAGTACGGGGCCTAGATCACCGTACCGAGGATTACTCCCTTCATCCCCTGCAACACAAGGCCGGAACCATTCCTTACTGAACAGTCCCGAACAAGATAACCCCGCAGTTGTGGCCAACAACTGCCCACTAAGCCGAAATAAAAAGGGACATCTAGACAGGGGAAAATCTTGTCCTGCTTGGGCATGACCCACCTAACCTTGCTGCATCTCCCCTATTTTAGCCATTCCCGGTTGATGAGGCTTGAGGCTACGATTACCTTTATTGAACATATCTTAGAATGCTCATCGTCCGCCTGACGATGTGTTGTAAGCATTCAATCCATACAAGTTCGTTCCGGGTTCGAACGAAACCGAAGGTATTATCTCGTTACACTCATTTTGGAATCACCCTCAGAGTTAACGACGATAACCCTTGCATTCTGAAACACCATCTCGATCACCATTTGATAAGTCACGACCTATCGTTTAATTTGGATCGATGTGGTTTTCGGGGAATCAAATTTGATTCTTCCGATCCCGGTCTCATCGGATCCAAACGCTATTTTAAGGGCCAAGTTGTCTAGTTAACTTAACAGTTCAATTAAATATCAGTATTCACAGAACAGATATAACAGATAAACCATATATAGTTTTTATAGACATATCCAGAATATATCATAACATATCACAGAATAATCTTTAACATATATCAAAGTTAATCAAACAGAATCATCAATGCATACCAAACAAATCTAGATTTACTTTACTTAATTATTTGCTTAAGAATAAACTATTTTATTCTGTTTAATTTAATTACTGATAAATTTACTGATTAATGATCAATTATCGATTCTTAATTATTAATTAATAACTTTAATTATTAATTAGTAAAAGTTAATTACTTATTTGATTTTCTAATCATTTAGTATCAATTTATTTATCATTTAATCCAAATTAACCACATAAGTTAACTATCATTTATTTATCGATTGACTTTAAGAGATTAATTAAGATTCTTAAGATTTTAAAATTGATTTAAAACACAAATCAATTTCTAAGTACAAAATAAATTAAAGTTATTAAATTGATTACATTTCGTCAATTTACCTTTACAACTCTGGTTTTAATAAAACTTAAATCAAATATTAGCTTAAACTAACTAAACAATTATTTGCTTAATAAATGTTGAACTTTATAAATCAAAATACTTAACAGTATTAAGGCAATACTACACGATCTGGGCCGAGCACGCATCGTTTTACTCGAGGTCTTTCCCACTCTTCCTCGAGTCACTTCCGTGCATTTCCCTCTCTCTCACTCTTTCTCTTCTTCTCCCCAGTTCTTCTTCCCCTTTTTTTTTTTAGTTAAGTTATAAATTTAGCTGCAGTAACTACTCTCGTACGCTACTCAAAGGAACACAAAAATTCACTCGAAGCATTCCTCACCAAAGTCTCAAGCAACCCACGCGTTAACCCAGAACCCAAAGAAAAACAACACGACAAAGATCACCGAACCCCACTTCGCCACCGTGCACGTGCACGGTGGTCTCCCTTGCCTGCGGCGACTTGCGTCCATCTCCACAAACCCCAAAACACCCACTTAAGTGAATACGAAACCCAAAATCCAATTACAAGTCGAAATGAAGAATTCGACCTGTAGCTCCAAAAACAACATCAGCTATGTCACTGTCAAAGCCGACCGCGTGGCCACCACACATCACCAGAGGTGATGAAAATTCGACAATATGTCGCCTACACCTCCACCTAACTCCTCCAAGCGTCGCGGCCAACTCGATTTCATATTGGAGCCGAGATCAAATTTTTACAGAGCTTTGAAAAAAAAATGGGTTTAAACCCTATTCATGATTCGAACTCAAAATATATGAATTCGAAAAATAACTTACTATTTTTCTGGTGTTAACACTTCTTAAATCTTGCTTCATTTCAAATTTCAAGAATTAAAGATTACTCTATCTTCCCAAATTTACAAAAAACCATTTTTGTTTCATTTCAAAACTGCTCATATTACTTTTGCATAAAAATCATACTTTTTATGTTAAAAATCATAATTTCAGGTATGGAATCATAATATATTATTGAAATGTCAAATTTAAACATTTGAGTTTTTCACTTGATTTCTTGTTACCTGTAGAATAAAAACAGTATGTACATCATACTGTCTAACTTCAAAATGTTTACAGTCTTTGTGTCCATATAAACAAACTTAAATTCCCACCATACGAAATTTAAATGGTTTTATGAGTAAGATTTGTAAATTTATTTGCTTTATTTTGTAAAAGCTTGAAGCATTGATCAAGTTCAGCTGTAGAATTTTCAGGTTAAATCAACATACACAGGTCAGACAGTTAAAATATATATAGCACATATCATAAACAAATATATATAAACTTAAAGTTGAAATTTATTAATTTACTCACCTTAATCCAAATTAAACAGAGCTCTTCAGTACCCAGATAAACATAAAACTTGTTAACTTGCTTCCCAAACTTCCAACTTGTTTGTATTTTGCTCAGGTTGATAATTTACAGTTTTCTTCTTTTAGTTTAAGTTTGTTTGCAAAGCCAAAAGAGGTTTCTCAGATTTACTTTATAAATTTTAGGTTCGTATATATACAAACTGATGATGTATAAGTAGATTTATAAAGAAGCTTAACACAGGTTGAAACTGGACAACTCATATTTGCATTGTCATTTCCTTTTAATTGGCTGAGTAAAATTTTCTGCAGTAGGAGATTATGACAAAAATCTCGGCTACATGTACTTATTAAGCAAGAAGTTAGGCTATTAAATGCCTTTGCTTTTAATTATGATGGCAAGTATTTAATGTATACTGATATTTATATCATGGAGTACAAAGATATTAAATTTATTTCGGCCAAGCATATTTAGCAAGTTACAGACTTTTGTTATATATACTTGAAGTAAAACTTTGTTTTTCTCCTATTTGCTTATGACTAGTTGTTTCATATGCTTCCTTAATCAAGTAATAAATGTTTTTAGTTTTCCATTTGTTTTGTACAAGCTACAGATCTTCCATTATTCATTGGAAGTAAACTTTGTTTTTATATTATCATTTTGAAGTGAAAACTTTTATTCCCTGATGCATATACACAGCACATGAGTATTTTATTTATAGCATTGATTTAACTAGAGCACACATGTGATTATTATTGGTTTACACTTAGTTTTAGTTTATTATTATTATTTTTGAGTTGAAAACTTGTTTTGTGTTGAGAAGAGCCTTGTTGCCAATGCCTGAATGTTTTATTTGTAAAGCAACTTACATACACAGGTTATATGTTTTATAAACTTCCTGATATGATTTTTATTATCAACATATTTTTGTTTTATTTATATTTTGTTAGTTATATTCTATATGAAATCTCATACTTGTTCAAATGATGTTTTAACATTTTATTTAAGGTTGTTGTGTTGCACAATTTAAGTGTTGTAGATCATTGTTTGCCTAAAAATACTTGTTTTTTTTGTATATTTCACATTATAACTTATATGTTGTATTTTTATGTTACTTAATTACATTTATAATGTATGTTTGTGTTTTATACTAATTTTGCACTTCCATATTTATGTGAAATAATTTCATGTTTGTAAATTTTAAAACTTATCATTTAAAAACTAAAGGTGTATTCATATGTATTTTATCAAATATCAAAAATATAAAGACTTTGATTTGATTCAATTGAATAAGTCAGATTTTGTCTTTAAATGGTTTTGAAGTATTAACTTCTTTTATAAACATACATGACTGTTTAATATTTAATAACTCGTCAATTTAAATGTTGACAAGCTTATATTTGATTTAATTTAGATTAAATATTTATTAAAATATGCCGTAAAAATTCCGGGTCGTTACAGAACGGTACCATGGTGCACCACTCTCCAGTGATGGTAAATTGAAGACCATCCACGGTAATCCCGTTTTACCGTAAAAATCCACGTGTCGAAAAAACGAAGGGTAAAAAACTTCCTAGACCCGATTGAGACTCGGATAGTCTTTTTTGGGCATTCAACAATACAATGACGGCTGAAAGCAGTCATAGCCGTAGAACTCACTGAGGCCTTCGTTTTGACTGGTTATGGCTCCCGTAACTCTAAACGAGCCAGAAGTTACGGCCGTCCGAATAATCGCCTTCTACAAGGTGCAACATCCACGGTGCAAGGTGCAATATCCGTCCGTAATGCCGAACAGAGTCGTACGACTTTTTGAAATGCGTGCATGGATTTGAAACAGAACGGTACCATGGTGCACCAATCTCCAGTGATGGAAAATCGAAGACCATCCACGGTAATCCCGTTTTACCGTAAAAATCCACGTGTCGAAAAAACGAAGGGTAAAAAACTTCATAGACCCGATTGAGACTCGGATAGTCTTTTTTGGGCATTCAACAATCCATTGACGGCTGAAAGCTGTCGTAGCCGTAGAACTCACTGAGGCCTTCGTTTTGACTGGTTATGGCTCCCGTAACTCTAAACGAGCCAGAAGTTATGGCCGTCCGAATAATCGATATCTACAGGGTGCAACATCCACGGTGCAAGGTGCAACATCCATCCGAAATGTTGAAACAGTGTCGTACGACTTTTTGAAATGCGTGCATGGATTTGAAACGGAACGGTACCATGGTCCACCACTCTCCAGCGATGGTAAATCGAAGACCAGCCACGGTAATCCCGTTTTACCGTAAAAATCCACGTGTCGAAAAAACGAAGGGTAAATAACTTCCTAGACCCGATTGAGACTCGGATAGTCTTTTTTGGGCATTAACAATCCATTGACGGCGAAAAGCTGTTATAGCCGTAGAACTCACTGAGGCCTTCGTTTTGACAGGTTATGGCTCCCATAACTCTGAACGAGCCAGAAGTTATGTCCGTCCGAATAATCGATATCTACAGGGTGCAACATCCACGGTGCATGGTGCAACATCCGTCCGAAATGGCGAACAGTGTCGTACGACTTTTTGAAATGCGTGCATGGATTTGAAACGGAACGGTACCATGGTGCACCACTCTCCGGCGATGGTAAATCGAAGACCAGCCGCAGTAATCCCGTTTTACCGTAAAAATACACGTGTCGAAAAAACTAAGGGTAATAAACTTCCTAGACCCGATTGAGACTCGGATCGTCTTTTTTGGTCATTAAACAATACAATGACGGCTGAAAGCAGTCATAGCCGTAGAACTCACTGAGGCCTTCGTTTTGACTGGTTATGGCTCCCGTAACCCTTAACGAGCCAGAAGTTACGGCCGTCCGAATAATCGATATCTACAGGGTGCAACATCCAAGGTGCAAGCTGCAACATCCATCCAAAATGGCGAAAAGTGTCGTACGACTTTTTGAAATGCGTGCATGGATTTGAAACGGAACGGCACCATGGTGCACCACTCTCCAGCGATGGTAAATCGAAGACCATCCACAGTAATCCCGTTTTACCGTAAAAATCCACGTGTCAAAAAAACGAAGGGTAAAAAACTTCCTAGACCCGATTGAGACTCGGATAGTCTTTTTTGGGCATTCAACAATCCATTGACGGCTGAAAGCTGTCATAGCCGTAGAACTCACTGAGGCCTTCGTTTTGACTATTATGGCTCCCGTAACTCTGAACGATCCAGAAGTTACAGCCGTCCGAATAATCGATATCTACAGGGTGCAACATCCATGGTGCAAGGTGTAACATCCGTCCGTAATGGCGAACAGTGTCGTACGACTTTTTGAAATGCGTGCATGGATTTGAAACGGAACGGTACCATGGTGCACCAATCTCCAGTGATGGAAAATCGAAGACCATCCATGGTAATCCCGTTTTACCGTAAAAATCCACGTGTCGAAAAAACGAAGGGTAAAAAACTTCATAGACCCGATTGAGACTCGGATAGTCTTTTTTGGGCATTCAACAATCCATTGACGGCTGAAAGCTGTCGTAGCCGTAGAACTCACTGAGGCCTTCGTTTTGACTGGTTATGGCTCCCGTAACTCTAAACGAGCCAGAAGTTATGGCCGTCCGAATAATCGATATCTACAGGGTGCAACATCCACGGTGCAAGGTGCAACATCCGTCCGAAATGGCGAAACAGTGTCGTACGACTTTTTGAAATGCGTGCATGGATTTGAAACGGAACGGTACCGTGGTCCACCACTCTCCAGCGATGGTAAATCGAAGACCAGCCACGGTAATCCCGTTTTACCGTAAAAATCCACGTGTCGAAAAAATGAAGGGTAAATAACTTCCTAGACCCGATTGAGACTCGGATAGTCTTTTTTGGGCATTAACAATCCATTGACGGCGCAAAGCTGTCATAGCCGTAGAACTCACTGAGGCCTTCGTTTTGACAGGTTATGGCTCCCATAACTCTGAACGAGCCAGAAGTTATGTCCGTCCGAATAATCGATATCTACAGGGTGCAACATCCACGGTGCATGGTGCAACATCCTTCCGAAATGGCGAACAGTGTCGTACGACTTTTTGAAATGCGTGCATGGATTTGAAACGGAACGGTACCATGGTGCACCACTCTCCGGCGATGGTAAATCGAAGACCATCCACGGTAATCCCGTTTTACCGTAAAAATCCACGTGTCGAAAAAACGAAGGGTAAAAAACTTCCTAGACCCGATCGAGACTCGGATAGTCTTTTTTGGGCATTCAACAATACAATGACGCCTGAAAGCAGTCATAGCCGTAGAACTCACTAAGCCCTTCGTTTTGACTGGTTATGGCTCCCGTAACTCTAAACGAGCCAGAAGTTACGGCCGTCCGAATAATCGATATCTACAGGGTGCAACATCCACAGTGCAAGGTGCAACATCCGTCCGTAATGGCGAACAGTGTCGTACGACTTTTTGAAATGCGTGCATGAATTTGAAACGGAACGGTACCATGGTGCACCACTCTCCAGTGATGGAAAATCGAAGACCATCCACGGTAATCCCGTTTTACCGTAAAAATCCACGTGTCGAAAAAACGAAGGGTAAAAAACTTCCTAGACACGATTGAGACTCGGATAGTCTTTTTTGGGCATTCAACAATCCATTGACGGCTGAAAGCTGTTGTAGCCATAGAACTCACTAAGGCCTTCGTTTTGACTGGTTATGGCTCCCGTAACTCTAAACGAGCTAGAAGTTATGGCAATCCGAATAATCGGTATCTACAGGGTGCAACATCCACGGTGCAAGGTGCAATATCCGTCCGAAATGGCGAAACAGTGTCGTACGACTTTACGGCATGCGTGCATGGATTTGAAACGGAACGGTACCATGGTCCACCACTCTCCAGTGATGGTAAATCGAAGACCAGCCACGGTAATCCCGTTTTAACGTAAAAATCCATGTGTCGAAAAAATGAAGGGTAAAAAACTTCCTAGACCCGATGGAGACTCGGATAGTCTTTTTTGGGCATTAAACAATCCATTGACGGCTGAAAGCTGTCATAGCCGTAGAACTCACCGAGGCCTTCGTTTTGACTGGTTATGGCTCCCGTAACTCTAAACGAGCCAGAAGTTATGGTCGTCCGAATAATCGATATCTACAGGGTGCAACATCCACGGTGCATGGTGCAACATCCGTCCGAAATGGCGAACAGTGTCGTACGACTTTTTGAAATGCGTGCATGGATTTGAAACGGAATGGTTCCATGGTACACCACTCTCCAGCGATGATAAATCGAAGACCATCCACGGTAATCCCGTTTTACCGTAAAAATCCACGTGTCGAAAAAACGAAGGGTAAAAAACTTCCTAGATCAGATTGAGACTCGGATAGTCTTTTTTGGGCATTCAACAATACAATGATGGCTGAAAGCAGTCATAGCCGTAGAACTCACCGAGGCCTTCGTTTTGACTGGTTATGGCTCCCGTAACTCTAAACGAGCCAGAAGTTACGGCCGTCCGAATAATCGATATCTACAGGGTGCAACATCCACGTGCAAGGTGCAACATCCGTCCGTAATGGCGAACAGTGTCGTACGACTTTTTGAAATGCGTGCATGGATTTGAAAAGGAACGGTACCGTGGTGCAGCAATCTCCAGTGATGGAAAATCGAAGACCATCCACGATAATCCCGTTTTACCGTAAAAATCCACGTGTCGAAAAAACGAAGGGTAAAAAACTTCCTAGACCCGATTGAGACTCGGATAGTCTTTTTTGGGCATTCAACAATCCATTGACGGATGAAAGCAGTCGTAGCCGTAGAACTCACTGAGGCCTTCGTTTTGACTGGTTATGGCTCCCGTAACTCTAAACGAGCCAGAAGTTTTGGCCGTCCGAATAATCGATATCTACAGGGTGCAACATCCACAGTGCAAGGTGCAACATCCATCCGAAATGGAGAAACAGTGTCGTACGACTTTTTGAAATGCATGCATGGATTTGAAACGGAACGGTACCATGGTCCACCACTCTCCAGCGATGGTAAATCGAAGACCAGCCACGGTAATCCCGTTTTACCGTAAAAATCCACGTGTCGAAAAAACGAAGGGTAAATAACTTCCTAGACCCGATTGAGACTCGGATAGTCTTTTTTGGGCATTAAACAATCCATTGACGGCTAAAAGCTGTCATAGCCGTAGAACTCACCGAGGCCTTCGTTTTGACAGGTTATGGCTCCCGTAACTCTAAACGAGCCAGAAGTTATGGCCATCCGAATAATCGATATCTACAGGGTGCAACATCCACGGTGCATGGTGCAACATCCGTCCGAAATGGCGAACAGTGTCGTACGACTTTTTGAAATGCGTGCATGGATTTGAAACGGAACGGTACCATGGTGCACCACTCTCCAGCGATGGTAAATCGAAGACCATCCACGGTAATCCCGTTTTACCGTAAAAATCCACGTGTCGAAAAAACGAAGGGTAAAAAACTTACTAGACCCGATTGAGACTCGGATAGTCTTTTTTTGGGCATTCAACAATACAATGACGGCTGAAAGCAGTCATTGCCGTAGAACTCACTAAGGCCTTCGTTTTGACTGGTTATGGCTCCCGTAACTCTAAACGAGCCAGAAGTTACGACCGTCCGAATAATCGATATCTACAGGGTGCAACATCCACGGCGCAAGGTGCAACATCCGACCGAAATGGCGAACAGTGTCGTACGACTTTTTGAAATGCGTGCATTGATTTGAAACAGAGCGGTACCATGGTGCACCACTCTCCATTTCATAACCATTGCTGGAGAGTGTTCGCCATTTCGGACGGATGTTGCACCTTGCACCGTGGATGTTGCAGCCTGTACATATCGATTATTCGGACGGCCGTATCTTCTGGCTCGTTTAGAGTTACGGGAGCCATAACCAGTCATAACGAAGGCCTCAGTGAGTTCTACGGCTATGACAGCTTTCAGCCGTCATTGTATTGTTGAATAGTTATGGCTCCCGTCACTCTAAACGGGCCAGAAGTTATGGCGTCCGAATAATCGATATCTACAGGGTGCAACATCCATTATGCAAGGCGCAACATCCGTCCGAAATGGCGAACAGTGTCGCACGACTTTTTGAAATGCGTGCATGGATTTGAAAAGGAACGGTACCATGGTGCACCACTCTCCAGTGATGGTAAATCGAAGACCATCCGCGGTAATCCCGTTTTACCGTAAAAATCCACGTGTCGAAAAAACGAAGGGTAAAAAACTTCCTAGACCCGATTGAGACTCGGATCGTCTTTTTTGGGTATTAAACAATCCATTGACGGCTGAAAGCGATCATAGCCGTAGAACTCACTGAGGCCTTCGTTTTGAATGGTTATGGCTCCCGTAACTCTAAACGAGCCAGAAGTTATGGCCGTTTGAATAATCGATATCTACAGGGTGCAACATCCGCGGTGCAAGGTGCAACATCCGTCCGAAATGGCGAAACAGTGTTGTACGACTTTATGAAATGCGTGCACGGATTTGAAACGGAATGGTACCATGGTGCACCACTCTTCAGCGATGGTAAATCGAAGAGCAGCCGCAGTAATCCCGTTTTACCGTAAAAATCAACGTGTCGAAAAAACTAAGGATAATAAACTTCCTAGACCCGATAGAGACTCGGATCGTCTTTTTTGGGAATTCGACAATACAATGACGGCTGAAAGCAGTCATAGCCGTAGAACTCACTGAGGCCTTTGTTTTGACTGGTTTGGCTCCCGTAACTCTAAACGAGCCAGAAGTTACGGCCGTCCGAATAATCGATATCTACAGGGTGCAACATCAACGGTGCAAGGTGCAATATCCGTCCGTAATGGCGAACAGTGTCGTACGACTTTTTGAAATGCGTGCATGGATTTGAAACGGAACAGTACCATGGTGCACCACTCTCCAGCGATGGTAAATCGAAGACAATCCACGGTAATCCCGTTTTACCGTAAAAATCCACGTGTCGAAAAAACGAAGGGTAAAAAACTTCCTAGACCCGATTGAGACTCGGATAGTCTTTTTTGGGCATTCAACAATCCATTGACGGCTGAAAGCTGTCTTAGCCGTAGAACTCACCAAGGCCATCGTTTGACTGGTTATGGCTCCCGTAACTCTAAACGAGCAGAAGTTATGGCCGTCCGAATAATCGATATCTACTGGGTGCAACATCCACGGTGCAAGGTGCAACATCCGTCCGAAATGGCGAAATAGTGTCGTACGACTTTATGAAATCCGTGCATGGATTTGAAACGGAACAGTACCATGGTGCACCACGCTCCAGCGATGGTAAATCGAAGACCATCCACGGTAATCCCGTTTTACCGTAAAAATCCACGTGTCGAAAAAACGAAGGGTAAAAAACTTCCTAGACACGATTGAGACTCGGATCGTCTTTTTTGGGTATTCAACAATCAATTGACTCCTGAAAGCGATCATAGCCATAGAACTCACTGAGGCCTTCGTTTTGATTGGTTATGGCTCCCGTAACTCTAAACGAGCTAGAAGTTATGGCCGTCCGAATAATCGATATCTACAGGGTGCAACATCCGCGGTGCAAGGTGCAACATCCGTCCGAAATGGCGAAACAGTGTTGTAACGACCCGTATTTTTCGTGTCGATAGATCGTAGAATTTGCAGGTCGATAGTGTTGTTTGTGTTGCCTCTAGCTTGAGTCGTTTAGGAGTTGACCCGAGTGCAAGTGATGAGTCGTGACCGACTCATAGATAAGTCGTAGACGACTTAAGGGTATGTGACCGAGTCAAGAGGAGGAAACGACTCATGGTCTATGCCGAGTCAGTGGGTTGGCATGTTAGAATTAGGACCGACTCATAGAGTGACCGAGTTAACAGGTAGACAACGACTCATAGTGGTGGACGAGTCAGTAGGAAGACCGACTCATAGGGGTTAGCGAGTTAGTATGCTACGACCTAAGGAGTTGAAGGGTTAACATGTTGCAGAGATAACTAGTGCACGAGTTACGACTCATAGGAGTTACCGGGTTATAGCTTAAGTCGTGGGCGAGTTAGTGGCTTAAGGCTTGGCAGTGTGTTGATGAGTCGGTGAGGCCATAGGTCGTGAGTCGGCATCGTAGTTGAGTCGGCTAGGGGTTAGGTCGGCACTTGTATTGAGTCGTAAGTCGGCTAAGAGTTTTGGGCAGGCCGTGTGTTAGGTCGTGAGTCGGTAGGTGCGCAGAGTGTTAGGTCGCGTGCATGTTTTAGGCAGTATTGGTTAGGTGGTTGAGTCGGCAGGTTCTTGAGTCGGCAAGGTTAGGTCGTGGACGACTCATGTTAGGTCGGCGGCGACTCAAGGGGGCAGCGACTCAGGGGGAATTCAGCCTATAAATAGAGGGATTTGGCTCACTTTTTGGCACCGGTTTTTGAAGCGACGAAGTGCTGCCATTTTGAAGACTCGACTACAACATTTCTTCATCTTCTTTTCTCCATTCCAATCTAATTCTAACATCCATCCAAGATCGAAGATCGAGTTTAAAGATTCAAGCGCCAAAGTTGAAGATCTTCATCCGTTTGAGCTAGATTTCATCGATTGAAGCGAGATATTGCCGGATCAAGCCTTGATCTCCGCTGTCCAGATCTGAAGTGTTTAGTTTTCATAGTGTTTGGGTGATTTGGTGAGTAGTAGTTATCTCTCACGCGGATCCAAAGGAGTATATTGGATTGGTGACTTGTTGGAGTGTTGTAGTTAGTGATTTTGTGCATTTTTCTTAGATCCAAGTGTAGATCCATGGTTTTTGAAGATGTTTACTTATGCAAGTTTATTTAACAAGTATTAGAGACAAAACCCATGTTTTATATTCGATAGATCTATGCTAAAAACCATGATTTCACATATGTTGGACTTATGGTCAATTATTTACGAAATTGCCATTATAGTTGATACTGCTTGTTAAATCTTGTTTGAATGCTTGATTGGTTGTATTAATGATTGATTGATTGAATGTATGATAGATTTGATTGTTTCAAGTTAGCTTGTAGTTTATTTGGAACAAGATGGTTGGAGATGATTCAAAAGCTAAGCGGAAAGGCTTATGTTGAGATGGGACGGGTCATGATGACGTTCCAAGATAAGAGACTTTGCTATGATGTGATGAGGCAAGACATATGTTGTGATGGGACGGGTCACTACGACGTTCCAAGCACGGGTCATGACGACGTGCGAAGTTATAACTCGGTGATGCGGTCCGGGTTGGTGTGGATAATGGTTAGCTTGAGAGGCGCTTGAGCTAGTATGGAAATAGTCGTCAAGGAGGATGACTAGGAGGCTAAGATCTCATCGTTGTTGAAGGTTCTAGCATACTCGAAGTAAGGGTACGTTGGAACGGGTCACGATGACGTTCCAAGCACGGGTCACGATGACGTGCTAGTACTCTGGGCTGATGCGTTCGGCTTAGGCACGGGTCACGATGACGTGCGGAGTTATGTCTAGACCGGGGTTACCATTAGCCCTTGACAGGTGGTCATTCAACTAACGGTGAAATCAAGGCAAAGTTAACAGTGATAGCCAGAGTCATGGATGTTTGGTTGTATCATCATTCGGTCTCAAGAGCGGTGTTTTCTGGGTGCTTATCTGATCTTGGTTTAGGCCTTGGGGGTCTGTATTTGGAAAACATCGTCCTTGACTCGAGTGATTATTGTTTTACTTTAGTTACCGGTTATGCTATGATTGCTTCTCCTTAGTGTGTGTCTGGGGCTATCACTGTAGAAAGAGGTGGAGTGGGATGGTTTGGTTCCTATTCCTTTTATCCCTTATGCTCTTTTGGTATGTTTGATAGTTAATTTACTGCTCACTAAGACTTTGTCTGACTCAAGGTTTTATGTCTCCTCTTATTACCTTGGGCTGTTCATCCATGTTTGGGATGGGCAGACTAGGTAGCAGGTGACAGGTGCTGTGCTAGGAGTTCTACGCTGAAGATGACGAAGACGAGCAAAAGGCTTTGCATATTAGTTTTCTTACTATATGTACTGGGTATCCGCTGCTATATTTGGTTGAGCGATTTGTAGTGAGGCTTTCATGTATAGATTTGTGTGGATGATTGTATAAAACTACTATGATACTTATATGATGATGTTCTGTTCTATGGAGCTTCACTATATTATATTTCTCTATTGTATTTTATCCATGCGATGTGAGTTATGCGATAGAGATTCTTTTGTTTTGTTTTACCCTGACTATCGTCCATGGCTGCCTGGCACACCTTTCAGCGCATTATTTCCTTGTTTTGGTGCGGGAGTCATGGGCGGTCGTCACATTTGGTATCAGAGCTTTGGTTAATCGATTTTAGCCAACGCTCGCTGACGTAACTACGTAAGAGAGACGTAATTGTATTTTGATGGATGATTACTATATATAATATAGTAGTTTAGAAGGATTTGAACTCCTTATGCAGTTGTTTCTTAAGGTGTTTTAATCATTCCTTTTTACAGATATTAAGGATGAGTCGAAGTGAGAGACAAGCTGCGAGGGATAGCCGTGCTGCTAGAGAAGCTGTTGATTATGCTCCTATGTTTGAGGCCATGATGACTTCAATCATGAGGAGAATACCAGCTTCAGGATCATCTGTGGATGTGGGAGTTCAGGTCCAAGCTCCAAGACCAGTGGATTTTGCCAAGCTCTGTAAGGATTATACTGCTCTTGGAGGGAAGGTCTTCTTAGGGACGGAATCGACTATTGAAGTGCAGAGATGGATTGATGCTTGCCGAAGGATCCTTGGTGACTTGGGGATTGAGGATGCAACCAAGAGGAAACTTGCATCGAGACAGCTTCAGGGAAGAGCTGCTGATTGGTGGAATTCTATCACTATAGATACCCCAGAAGAAGAGATTACTTGGGAACAATTCCAAGTTAGATTTGAAGCTAAGTTCATCTCTACTGCTCAGAAATCGGTCTTGTTTAAGAGGTTTATGGAGCTCAAGCAGGGTGGGAGGCCTGTTCTTGAGTATATTTCTGAGTTCGAAGCTTTGTCTAAGTATGTCAGATCATATATTGATTCTCCCTACCAGAAGAATGAAAAGTTTGTGACTGGTCTGGATGCTTATCTTGGGAGGCAGTTAGTGGATCATCTGGACGATCCATTTGAGAAGCTTGTGGAGAAAGCTCTTAGGCATGAGAGTTTATTCCCTAAGGAAAATTCTGTTGTTGCTGTATCCAGGGAAGGATCTAAACCACAGCAGGGTGGAAATAGGAAGAGGAAGCAGCAGCAACAGAAAGGTAAGGATGGCCAGAAGAAGCCGAGAGGTGAAGTGACCTGCTACAACTGCCGACAGAAGGGTCATCTCTCCCGGGATTGCAAGAACCCAAAGGTGCAGTTGAAGTGTCACAACTGTGATAAGCTGGGACATATCAAGAAGGACTGTCCAGAACCAAGGAAAGATAGGCAGGTTGTGCAAGCCTATGCTTTGGGGGCTGTTCCATCATCTTCGAAAGCTCCTACTGCTGAAGAGAAGGGGAAGAGTGTGGTGGTTCAAGGTACTCTTTCCGTCTGTGGTGTTCCAGTTAGAGTGTTGTTTGATACTGGAGCGTCGCATTCTTTTGTTTGTGATGATTTGGTAGGCCGGTTAGGTTTGAAACCGGATATTGTTGATAGGCCATTGGTTGTGACTAATCCAGTGGGGGGGTTCGTCATGTTTGTGTATGATATGCCGTGGCCTAGTTGTGTCGAGTCATGATTGCTCGTTTGTTTTTGATTGCTTTGTTCTGAACTTTGCGGGGTTCGGAATTATTTTGGGTATGGACTGGCTTAGGAAGTATGCGGCAAGGATTGATTGTGAGAGGCTTGAGGTGACAGTTGGGAATGTGGAAGGGCGAAAGGTTGTGATACGATGTAAGCATGAGGAAGGCGTCTTCATGAGCTTCATGTATTCGCTGGTTATTCCACGGAATGGACTGTCATCGGTGCCTATTGTGAATGGATTTGATGATGTCTTTGACGAAGTCAAAGGGTTACCGCCGCATAGGGAGATCGAGTTTCGTATCGATCTAGTTGAGGGAGCCGGACCTGTTGTGATGCCTCTTAGGCGGATGGCGCCTAGGGAGCAGCTAGAGTTGAGGGTGCAGGTTGATGACCTTTTGCGGAAAGGATTCATTCAGCGTAGTGTGTCCGAATGGGGTGCACCAGTTGTGTTCGCAACCAAAGCGGATGGATCGTTGAGGTTGTGTGTTGATTATCGTGAGCTGAATAAGGTAACTAAGAAGAACAAGTATCCATTGCCGAGAATAGATGACTTGTTTGATCAGCTTCACGAGGCTAAGGTGTTTTCTCAGATGGATTTGGCAACGGGATTTCACCAGTTGAGAGTGGCGAAGGATAGTGTGCCGAAGACTGCTTTCAGGACACCATCCGGGTTTTATGAGTGGCTGGTAATGCCGTTTGGATTGACTAACGCACCAGCATATTTTGTGGATCTTATGAGTAGAGTGTTCAGAGATCAGTTGAATAAGTTCGTGCTTGTGTTCGTGGATGATATTCTGATTTATTCCAGAACTGAGGAAGAGCACAAGACGCACTTGAGGATTGTTTTGGAAATCTTACGGAAACATCAGCTGAAGGCTAAGTTTTCGAAGTGTCACTTCTGGAAGGGTGAAGTGAGGTTCTTAGGCCATGTTATCTCTGGAAATGGAATAGCGGTTGATCCCGCTAAGGTGGAAGCGATCCAGGATTGGGTTAGACCTAAGAATGCATCTGATGTGAGAAGTTTTCTTGGATTAGCAGGATATTATCGTCGGTTTATCAAAGACTTTTCCAAGATAGCTGCACCGTTGACAGGATTGACAAAGAAGAACCAGGTGTTCAGATGGGATGATAAGTGTGAGCAAGCTTTTGTAATCCTAAAAGAGCGACTGACGAGTGCTCCTGTTTTGACTATTCCAAGTGGGAATGATGAGATGGTGGTTTACACCGATGCATGTGGCACTGGACTAGGAGCGGTGCTAATGCAGAAGGATAAAGTTGTTGCGTATGCTAGTCGACAACTGAAGCCGCATGAAAGGAATTATCCGACTCATGATTTGGAGTTAGCGGCGATTGTGTTTGCTTTGAAGATGTGGAGACATTACTTATTGGGAGTTAGATTCAAGTTGTTTACGGATCATAAGTCATTAAAGTATCTGTTCTCCCAAAAGGATTTGAATCTTCGACAGCAAAGGTGGCTAGAGTTTTTAGCATCTTATGATTTTGGTATAGCCTATACTCCAGGAAAAGGTAACGTAGTGGCAGATGCGTTAAGTCGAAGACATGCAGGATTGGGAGCCATGTTTTCGGAATGGAAGAGTCTCGAGTATTTGGCTGGATTTGACTTCAGGCCTAGATGTGAATTGGAACCTAAGATGTTGGCAAACTTGTCGATAAGGCCTACTCTTGTGGAAAGAATTGGCGAGAGCCAAAGGAGAGATAATAAGCTTGTCAAGATTATCCGTGATTTGGAATCCGGGTTGGACCCGGAGAAGGATAAAGGGTTCGAGGTCGATCGAGAGGGTTGGCTTCGAAAGCAAGGACGATTGGTTGTTCCCGATGTAGATGGATTGAGAGATGAAGTTCTAAGGGAGAGTCATCACTCGAAGTTGACGATTCATCCAGGTGGAAATAAGATGTATCGGGATATGAAGAGAGCTTACTACTGGGAAGGTATGAAGAAAGATGTTGGAAGTTTTATTTCCAAGTGTATGAACTGCCAGTTAGTAAAAGCTGAGCAGAAGAAGCCCAGTGGATTGCTTCAGCCATTAGAGGTTCCTACATGGAAGTGGGAGCAAGTGTCGATGGATTTTATCGATGGTCTACCTAGGACAAGAGCGGGAAATGAAGGGATTTGGGTCATTGTAGATCGTTTGACTAAAAGTGCAAGATTCATTCCTATTCGATCGACTAGGACTGCATCGAAATTGGCTGAACTGTATGTGAAGTGGATAGTTCGTTTCCATGGTGTTCCGAAGAGTATAGTGAGCGATCGAGATCCATTGTTCACTAGTGGATTTTGGAAGAGCTTCCAGGAAGTTTTGGGAACTGAGTTATGTTTGAGTACAGCTTATCACCCTCAAACAGATGGTCAGACTGAGAGAGTCAACCGAGTTTTGGAAGATCTTCTTAGAGCATGTGTTTTGGACTTCGGAGGATCATGGGAAGATCACCTTCATTTGGTGGAATTTGCTTATAATAACAGTTATCAGTCGAGTATTGGTATGGCACCATATGAGGCATTATATGGAAGACCGTGTAACTCTCCGACATGTTGGTTGGGAACTGGAGAAAAGCTGATACTTGGGCCAGAGATGATTCGACAGACTTCGGATGGTATAGAGATCATTCGGCAAAGAATGAAGGCAGCCCAGGATCGTCAGAAAAGTTATGCCGATAACCGTCGAAAGGATTTGGAATTCGACGTAGGTGATATGGTTTTTGTGAAGATTTCTCCATTGAAGAATGTTATTAGATTCGGGAAGAAAGGGAAATTGACTCCGAGATTTGTTGGACCATTTCCGATTATCGAGCGAATTGGAAAGCTCGCTTACAGGTTGGAGTTACCGGAAAAGATGGCGGGTGTGCACAATGTTTTTCATGTATCTTATCTACGGAAGTATGTGCATGACCCGAGTACGGTGGTTTCTGCTGATAGCTGCGAAGACTTAGAGGTTGATCCCGTGGGTACGAGACCTCGTGAGCCGCTTCGTATTGTTGAAACCGATACGAAACAGCTTAGGAGGAAGACGATTACGTTGCTCAAGGTACAATGGAGTGATGATGTTAACGACTGTACATGGGAGGAGGAAGAGAGGATGAAGGCAGCTCATCCCGGACTCTTCGAAGTATGGCCCTAAAGTGTCGTGACATCTCATGAATTTGTAGCTTGTTCTAAGTCTTAGAATTCTGCATGCTAGGATAGAATTGGATGCATGGTTTGTTGATTGCTATGGATGGTAGGCATGCGGAATAATTGTGATTGCTGTTGTTTGCTTGGAATTTCGGGGGCGAAATTCCTAAGGGGGAGAGAATGTAACGACCCGTATTTTTCGTGTCGATAGATCGTAGAATTTGCAGGTCGATAGTGTTGTTTGTGTTGCCTCTAGCTTGAGTCGTTTAGGAGTTGACCCGAGTGCAAGTGATGAGTCGTGACCGACTCATAGATAAGTCGTAGACGACTTAAGGGTATGTGACCGAGTCAAGAGGAGGAAACGACTCATGGTCTATGCCGAGTCAGTGGGTTGGCATGTTAGAATTAGGACCGACTCATAGAGTAACCGAGTTAACAGGTAGACAACGACTCATAGTGGTGGATGAGTCAGTAGGAAGACCGACTCATAGGGGTTAGCGAGTTAGTATGCTACGACCTAAGGAGTTGAAGGGTTAACATGTTGCAGAGATAACTAGTGCACGAGTTACGACTCATAGGAGTTACCGGGTTATAGCTTAAGTCGTGGGCGAGTTAGTGGCTTAAGGCTTGGCAGTGTGTTGATGAGTCGGTGAGGCCATAGGTCGTGAGTCGGCATCGTAGTTGAGTCGGCTAGGGGTTAGGTCGGCACTTGTATTGAGTCGTAAGTCGGCTAAGAGTTTTGGGCAGGCCGTGTGTTAGGTCGTGAGTCGGTAGGTGCGCAGAGTGTTAGGTCGCGTGCATGTTTTAGGCAGTATTGGTTAGGTGGTTGAGTCGGCAGGTTCTTGAGTCGGCAAGGTTAGGTCGTGGACGACTCATGTTAGGTCGGCGGCGACTCAAGGGGGCAGCGACTCAGGGGGAATTCAGCCTATAAATAGAGGGGTTTGGCTCACTTTTTGGCACCGGTTTTTGAAGCGACGAAGTGCTGCCATTTTGAAGACTCGACTACAACATTTCTTCATCTTCTTTTCTCCATTCCAATCTAATTCTAACATCCATCCAAGATCGAAGATCGAGTTTGAAGATTCAAGCGCCAAAGTTGAAGATCTTCATCCGTTTGAGCTAGATTTCATCGATTGAAGCGAGATATTGCCGGATCAAGCCTTGATCTCCGCTGTCCAGATCTGAAGTGTTTAGTTTTCATAGTGTTTGGGTGATTTGGTGAGTAGTAGTTATCTCTCACGCGGATCCAAAGGAGTATATTGGATTGGTGACTTGTTGGAGTGTTGTAGTTAGTGATTTTGTGCATTTTTCTTAGATCCAAGTGTAGATCCATGGTTTTTGAAGGTGTTTACTTATGCAAGTTTATTTAACAAGTATTAGAGACAAAACCCATGTTTTATATTCGATAGATCTATGCTAAAAACCATGATTTCACATATGTTGGACTTATGCTCAATTATTTACGAAATTGCCATTATAGTTGATACTGCTTGTTAAATCTTGTTTGAATGCTTGATTGGTTGTATTAATGATTGATTGATTGAATGTATGATAGATTTGATTGTTTCAAGTTAGCTTGTAGTTGATTTGGAACAAGATGGTTGGAGATGATTCAAAAGCTAAGCGGAAAGGCTTATGTTGAGATGGGACGGGTCATGATGACGTTCCAAGATAAGAGACTTTGCTATGATGTGATGAGGCAAGACATATGTTGTGATGGGACGGGTCACTACGACGTTCCAAGCACGGGTCATGACGACGTGCGAAGTTATAACTCGGTGATGCGGTCCGGGTTGGTGTGGATAATGGTTAGCTTGAGAGGCGCTTGAGCTAGTATGGAAATAGTCGTCAAGGAGGATGACTAGGAGGCTAAGATCTCATCGTTGTTGAAGGTTCTAGCATACTCGAAGCAAGGGTACGTTGGAACGGGTCACGATGACGTTCCAAGCATGGGTCACGATGACGTGCTAGTACTCTGGGCTGATGCGTTCGGCTTAGGCACGGGTCACGATGACGTGCGGAGTTATGTCTAGACCGGGGTTACCATTAGCCCTTGACAGGTGGTCATTCAACTAACGGTGAAATCAAGGCAAAGTTAACAGTGATAGCCAGAGTCATGGATGTTTGGTTGTATCATCATTCGGTCTCAAGAGCGGTGTTTTCTGGGTGCTTATCTGATCTTGGTTTAGGCCTTGGGGGTCTGTATTTGGAAAACATCGTCCTTGACTCGAGTGATTGTTGTTTTACTTTAGTTACCGGTTATGCTATGATTGCTTCTCCTTAGTGTGTGTCTGGGGCTATCACTGTAGAAAGAGGTGGAGTGGGATGGTTTGGTTCCTATTCCTTTTATCCCTTATGCTCTTTTGGTATGTTTGATAGTTAATTTACTGCTCACTAAGACTTTGTCTGACTCAAGGTTTTATGTCTCCTCTTATTACCTTAGGCTGTTCATCCATGTTTGGGATGGGCAGACTAGGTAGCAGGTGACAGGTGCTGTGCTAGGAGTTCTACGCTGAAGATGACGAAGACGAGCAGAAGGCTTTGCATATTAGTTTTCTTACTATATGTACTGGGTATCCGCTGCTATATTTGGTTGAGCGATTTGTAGTGAGGCTTTCATGTATAGATTTGTGTGGATGATTGTATAAAACTACTATGATACTTATATGATGATGTTCTATTCTATGGAGCTTCACTATATTATATTTCTCTATTGTATTTTATCCATGCGATGTGAGTTATGCGATAGAGATTCTTTTGTTTTGTTTTACCCTGACTATCGTCCATGGCTGCCTGGCACACCTTTCAGCGCATTATTTCCTTGTTTTGGTGCGGGAGTCATGGGCGGTCGTCACAAGTATCGTACGACTTTATGAAATGCGTGCATGGATTTGAAACGGAACGGTACCATGGTGCACCACTCTCCAGCAATGGTAAATCGAAGACCAGCCGCAGTAATCCCGTTTTACCGTAAAAATCCACGTGTTGAAAAAACTAAGGGTAATAAACTTCCTAGAGCCGATTGAGACTCGGATTGTCTTTTTTGGGCATTCAAAAATACAATGACGGCTGAAAGCTGTCATAGCCATAGAACTCACTGAGGCCTTCGTTTTGACTGGTTATGGCTCCCGTAACTCTAAACGAGCCAGAAGTTACGGCCGTCCGAAGAATCGATATCAACAGGGTGCAACATCCACGGTGCAAGGTGCAACATTCGTCCCAAATGGCGAGCAGTGTCGTACGACTTTTTGAAATGCGTGCACGGATTTGAAACGGAACGGTACCATGGTGCACCACTCTCCAGTGATGGTAAATCGAAGACCATCCACGGCAATCCCGTTTTACCGTAAAAATCCACGTGTCGAAAAAACGAAGGGTAAAAAACTTCCTAGACCCGATTGAGACTCGGATCGTCTTTTTTGGGTATTCAACAATCAATTGACGCCTGAAAGCGATCATAGCCATAGAACTCACTGAGGCCTTCGTTTTGATTGGTTATGGCTCCCGTAACTCTAAACGAGCCAGAAGTTATGGCCGTCCGAATAATCGACATCTACAGGGTGCAACATCCGCGGTGCAAGGTGCAACATCTGTCCGAAATGGCGAAACAGTGTCGTACGACTTTATGAAATGCGTGCATGGATTTGAAACGGAACGGTACCATGGTGCACCACTCTCCAGCAATGGTAAATCGAAGACCAGCCGCAGTAATCCCGTTTTACCGTAAAAATCCACGTGTCAAAAAAACTAAGAGTAATAAACTTCCTAGAGCCGATTGAGACTCGGATCGTCTTTTTTGGGCATTCAAAAATACAATGACGGCTGAAAGCTGTCATAGCCATAGAACTCACTGAGGCCTTCGTTTTGACTGGTTGTGGCTCCCGTAACTCTAAACGAGCCAGAAGTTACGGCCGTCCGAATAATCGATATCTACAGGGTGCAACATCCACGTGCAAGGTGCAACATCCGTCCGTAATGGCGAACAGTGTCGTACGACTTTTTGAAATGCGTGCATGTATTTGAAAAGGAACAGTACCGTGGTGCAGCAATCTCCAGTGATGGAAAATCGAAGACCATCCACGGTAATCCCGTTTTACCGTAAAAATCCACGTGTCGAAAAAACGAAGGGTAAAAAACTTCCTAGACCCGATTGAGACTCGGATAGTCTTTTTTGGGCATTCAACAATCCATTGACGGATGAAAGCAGTCGTAGCCGTAGAACTCACTGAGGCCTTCGTTTTGACTGGTTATGGCTCCCGTAACTCTAAACGAGGCAGAAGTTATGGCCGTCCGAATAATCGAAATCTACAGGGTGCAACATCCACGGTGCAGGGTGCGACATCCGTCCGAAATGGCGAAATAGTGGCGTACGACTTTATGAAATGCGTGCATGGATTTGAAAAGGAACGGTACCATGGTGCACCACTCTCCAGTGATGGTAAATCGAAGACCATCCGCGGTAATCCCGTTTTACCGTAAAAATCCACGTGTCGAAAAAACGAAGGGTAAAAAACTTCCTAGACCCGATTGAGACTCGGATCGTCTTTTTTGGGTATTAAACAATCCATTGACGGCTGAAAGCGATCATAGCCGTAGAACTCACTGAGGCCTTCGTTTTGAATGGTTATGGCTCCCATAACTCTAAACGAGCCAGAAGTTATGGCCGTTCGAATAATCGATATCTATAGGGTGCAACATCCGCGGTGCAAGGTGCAACATCCGTCCGAAATGGCGAAACAGTGTTGTATGACTTTATGAAATGCGTGCACGGATTTAAACGGAATGGTACCATGGTGCACCACTCTTCAGCGATGGTAAATCGAAGACCAGCCGCAGTAATCCCGTTTTACCGTAAAAATCAACGTGTCGAAAAAACTAAGGGTAATAAACTTCCTAGACCCGATAGAGACTCGGATCGTCTTTTTTGGGCATTCGACAATACAATGACGGCTGAAAGCAGTCATAGCCGTAGAACTCACTGACGCCTTTGTTTTGACTGGTTATGGCTCCCGTAACTCTAAACGAGCCAGAAGTTACGGCCGTCCAAATAATCGATATCTACAGGGTGCAACATCAACGGTGCAAGGTGCAATATCCGTCCGAAATGGCGAACAGCGTCGTACGACTTTTTGGAATGCGTGCATGGATTTGAAATGGAACAGTACCATGGTGCACCACTCTCCAGCGATGGTAAATCGAAGACCATCCACGGTAATCCCGTTTTACCGTAAAAATCCACGTGTCGAAAAAACGAAGGGTAAAAAACTTCCTAGACCCGATTGAGACTCGGATAGTCTTTTTTGGGCATTCAACAATCCATTGACGGCTGAAAGCTGTCGTAGCCGTAGAACTCACCGAGGCCATCGTTTGACTAGTTATGGCTCCCGTAACTCTAAACGAGCAGAAGTTATGGCCGTCCGAATAATCGATATCTACTGGGTGCAACATCCACGGTGCAAGGTGCAACATCCACGGTGCAAGGTGCAACATCCGTCCAAAATGGCGAAATAGTGTCGTACGACTTTATGAAATCCATGCATGGATTTGAGACGGAACGGTACCATGGTGCACCATGCTCCAGCGATGGTAAATCGAATACCATCCACGGTAATCCCGTTTTACCGTAAAAATCCACATGTCGAAAAAATAAAGGGTAAAAAACTTCCTAGACCCGATTGAGACTCGGATCGTCTTTTTTGGGTATTCAACAATCAATTGACGCATGAAAGCGATCATAGCCATAGAACTCACTGAGGCCTTCGTTTTGATTGGTTATGGCTCCCGTAACTCTAAACGAGCCAGAAGTTATGGCCGTCCGAATAATCGATATCTACAGGGTGCAACATCCGCGGTGCAAGGTGCAACATCCGTCCGAAATGGCGAAACAGTGTCGTACGACTTTATGAAATGCGTGCATGGATTTGAAATGGAACGGTACCATGGTGCACCACTCTCCAGCAATGGTAAATCGAAGACCAGCCGCAGTAATCCCGTTTTACCGTAAAAATCCACGTGTCGAAAAAACTAAGGGTAATAAACTTCCTAGAGCCGATTGAGACTCGGATCGTCTTTTTTGGGCATTCAAAAATACAATGACGGCTGAAAGTTGTCATAGCCATAGAACTCACTGAGGCCTTCGTTTTGACTGGTTATGGCTCCCGTAACTCAAAACGAGCAAGAAGTTATGGCCGTCCGAATAATCGATATCTACAGAGTGCAACATCCGCGGTGCATGGTGCAACATCCGTCCGAAATGGCGAAACAGTGTCGTACGACTTTTTGAAATGCGTGCATGGATTTGAAATGGAACGGTACCATGGTGCACCACTCTCCAGCGATGGTAAATCGAAGACCATCCATGGTAATCCCGTTTTACCGTAAAAATCCACGTGTCGAATAAACGAAGGGTAAAAGACTTACTAGACCCGATTGAGACTCGAATAGTATTTTTTGGGCATTCAACAATACAATGACGGCTGAAAGCTATCATAGCCGTAGAACTCATTGAGGCTTTCGTTTTGACTAGTTATGGCCCCTGTAACTCTAAACGAGCCAGAAAATATGGCCGTCCGAACAATCGATATCTACAGGGTGCAACATCCACGGTGCAAGGTGCAACATCCGTCCGAAATGGCGAAACAGTGTCACACGACTTTATGAAATGCGTGCATGGATTTGACATGGAACGGTTCCGTGGTGCACCGCTCTCCAGCGATGGTAAATCGAAGACTAGCCACAGTAATCCCGTTTTACCGTAAAAATCCACGTGTCGAAAAAACGAAGGGTAAAAAACTTCCTAGACCCAATTGAAACTCGGATAGTCTTTTTTGGGCATTAAAAATCCATTGACGGCTGAAAGCTATCACAGCCGTAGAACTCACTGAGGCCTTCGTTTTGACTGGTTATGGCTCCCGTAACTCTAAACGAGCCAGAAGTTATGGCCGTCCGAATAATCGATATCTACAGGGTGCAACATCCACGGTGCAAGGTGCAACATCCATCCGAAATGGCGAAACAGTGTCGTACGACTTTTTGAAATGCGTGCATGGATTTGAAACGGAACGGTTCCATGGTCCACCACTCTCCAGCGATGGTAAATCGAAGACCAGCCACGGTAATCCCGTTTTACCGTAAAAATCCACGTGTCGAAAAATGAAGGGTAAAAAACTTGCTAGACCCGATTGAGACTCGGATAGTCTTTTTGGGGCATTAAACATTCCATTGATGGCTGAAAGCTGTCATAGACGTAGAACTCACTGAGGCCTTCGTTTTGACTGGTTATGGCTCCCGTAACTCTAAACGAGCCAGAAGTTATGGCCGTCCGAATAATCTATATCTACAGGGTGCAACATCTACGGTGCAAGGTGCAACATCCGTCCGAAATGGCGAAACAGTGTCGTACGACTTTTTGAAATGTGTGCATGGATTTGAAACGGAATGGTACCATGGTCCACCACTCTCCAGCGATGGTAAATCGAAGACCAGTCACGGTAATCTCGTTTTACCGTAAAAATCCACGTGTCGAAAAAACGAAGGGTAAAAAACTTCCTAGACCCGATTGAGACTCGGATAGTCTTTTTGGGGCATTAAACAATCCATTGATGGCTGAAAGCTTTCATAGACGTAGAGCTCACTGAGGCCTTCGTTTTGACTGGTTATGGCTCCCGTAACTCTAAACGAGCCAGAAGTTATGGCCGTCCGAATAATCGATATCTACATGGTGCAACATCTACGGTGCAAGGTGCAACATCCGTCCGAAATGGCGAAACAGTGTCGTTCGACTTTTTGAAATATGTGCATGGATTTGAAACGGAACAGTACCATGGTCCACCACTCTCCAGCGATGGTAAATCGAAGACCAGTCAAGGTAATCCCGTTTTACCATAAAAATCCACGTGTCGAAAAAACGAAGGGTAAAAAACTTCCTAGACCCGATTGAGACTCGGATTGTATTTTTTGGGCATTCAACAATCCATTGACGGCTGAAAGCTGTCATAGCCGTAGAACTCATCGAGGCCTTCGTTTTGACTGTTTATGGCTCCCGTAACTCTAAACGAGCCAGAAGTTATGGCCGTCCGAATAATCGATATGTACAGGGTGCATCATCCACGGTGCATGGTGCAACATCCGTCCGAAATGGAGAACAGTGTCGTACGACTTTTTGAAATGCGTGCATGGATTTGAAACGGAACGGTACCATGGTGCACCACTCTCCAGCGATGGTAAATCGAAGACCATCCACGGTAATCCCGTTTTACCGTAAAAATCCACGTGTCGAAAAAACGAAGGGTAAAAAACTTCCTAGACCCGATTGAGACTCGGATCGTCTTTTTTGGGTATTAAACAATCCATTGATGGCTGAAAGCGATCATAGCCGTAGAACTATCTGAGGCCTTCGTTTTGAATGGTTGTGGCTCCCGTAACTCTAAACGAGCCAGAAGTTATGGCCGTTCGAATAATCGATATCTATAGGGTGCAACATCCGCGGTGCAAGGTGCACCATCCGTCGGAAATGGCGAAACAGTGTTGTACGACTTTATGAAATGCGTGCATGGATTTGAAACGGAATGTTACCATGGTGCACCACTCTTCTGCGATGGTAAATCGAAGACCAGCCGCAGTAATCCCGTTTTACCGTAAAAATTAACGTGTCGAAAAAACTAAGGGTAATAAACTTCCTAGACCCGATAGAGACTCGGATCGTCTTTTTTGGGCATTCGACAATACAATGACGGCTGAAAGCAGTCATGGCCGTAGAACTCACTGAGGCCTTTGTTTTGACTTGTTATGTCTCCCGTAACTCTAAACGAGCAAGAAGTTACGGCCGTCCGAATAATCGATATCTACAGGGTGCAACATCCACGGTGCAAGGTGCAATATCCGTCCGAAATGGCGAACAGTGTCGTACGACTTTTTGAAATGCGTGCATGGATTTGAAACGGAACGGTACCATGGTGCACCACTCTCCAGCGATGATAAATCGAAGACCATCCACGGTAATCCTTTTTTACCGTAAAAATCCACGTGTCGAAAAAACGAAGGGTAAAAATCTTCCTAGACCCGATTGAGACTCGGATAGTCTTTTTGGGGCATTAACCAATCCATTGATGGCTGAAAGCTGTCATAGACGTAGAACTCACTGAGGCCTTCGTTTTGACTGGTTATGGCTCCCGTAACTCTAAACGAGCCAGAAGTTATGGCCGTCCGAATAATCGATATCTACAGGGTGCAACATCTACGGTGCAAGGTGCAACATCCGTCCGAAATGGCGAAACAGTGTCGTACGACTTTTTGAAATGTGTGCATGGATTTGAAACGGAACGGTACCATGGTCCACCACTCTCCAGCGATGGTAAATCGAAGACCAGTCACGGTAATCCCGTTTTACCGTAAAAATCCACGTGTCGAAAAAACGAAGGGTAAAAAAGTTCCTAGACCCGATTGAGACTCGGATAGTCTTTTTTGGGCATTCAACAATCCATTGACGGCTGAAAGCTGTCATAGCCGTAGAACTCATCGAGGCCTTCGTTTTGACTGGTTATGGCTCCCGTAACTCTAAACGAGCCAGAAGTTATGGCCGTCCGAATAATCGATATCTACAGGGTGCATCATCCACGGTGCATGGTGCAACATCCGTCCGAAATGGCGAACAGTGTCGTACGACTTTTTGAAATGCGTGCATGGATTTGAAACGGAACGGTACCATGGTGCACCATTCTCCAGCGATGGTAAATCGAAGACCATCCACGGTAATCCCGTTTTACCTTAAAAATCCACGTGTCGAAAAAACGAAGTGTAAAAAACTTCCTAGACCCGATTGAGACTCGGATAGTCTTTTTTGGGCATTCAACAATCCATTGACGGCTGAAAGCTGTTGTAGCCGTAGAACTCACCGAGGCCATCGTTTGACTGGTTATGGCTCCCGTAACTCTAAACGAGCAGAAGTTATGGCCGTCCGAATAATCGATATCTACTGGGTGCAACATCCACGGTGCAAGGTGCAACATCCATCCGAAATGGCGAAATAGTGTCGTACGACTTTATGAAATCCGTGCATGGATTTGAAACGGAACGGTACCATGGTGCACCACTTTCCAGCGATGGTAAATCGAAGACCATCCACGGTAATCCCGTTTTACCGTAAAAATCCACGTGTCGAAAAGACGAAGGGTAAAAAACTTCCTAGACCCGATTGAGACTCGGATCGTCTTTTTGGGGTATTCAACAATCAATTGACGCCTGAAAGAGATCATAGCCATAGAACTCACTGAGGCCTTCGTTTTGATTGGTTATGGCTCCCGTAAATCTAAACGAGCCAGAAGTTATGGCCGTCCGAATAATCGATATCTACAGGGTGCAACATCCGCGGTGCAAGGTGCAACATCCGTCCGAAATGGCGAAACAGTGTCGTACGACTTTATGAAATGCGTGCATGGATTTGAAACGGAACGGTACCATGGTGCACCACTCTCCAGCAATGGTAAATCGAAGACCAGCCGCAGTAATCCCGTTTTACCGTAAAAATCAACGTGTCGAAAAAAATAAGGGTAATAAACTTCCTAGAGCCGATTGAGACTCGGATCGTCTTTTTTGGGCATTCAAAAATACAATGATGGCTGAAAGTGGTCATAGCCATAGAACTCACTGAGGCCTTCGTTTTGACTGGTTATGGCTCCCGTAACTCAAATTGAGCAAGAAGTTATGGCCGTCCGAATAATCGATATCTACAGGGTGCAACATCCGCGGTGCATGGTGCAACATCTGTCCGAAATGGCAAAACAGTGTCGTACGACTTTTTGAAATGCGTGCATGGATTTGAAATGGAATGGTACCATGGTGCACCACTCTCCAGCGATGGTAAATCGAAGACCATCCATGGTAATCCCGTTTTACCGTAAAAATCCATGTGTCGAAAAAACGAAGGGTAAAAGACTTCCTAGACCCAATTGAGACTCGAATAGTCTTTTTTGGGCATTCAACAATACAATGACGGCTGAAAGCTGTCATAGCCGTAGAACTCATTGAGGCCTTCGTTTTGACTAGTTATAGCTCCTGTAACTCTAAACGAGCCAGAAAATATGGCCGTCCGAATAATCGATATCTACAGGGTGCAACATCCACGGTGCAAGGTGCAACATCCGTCCGAAATGGCGAAACAGTGTCGCACGACTTTATGAAATGCGTGCATGGATTTGACATGGAACGGTACCGTGGTGCACCGCTCTCCAGCGATGGTATATCGAAGACCAGCCGTAGTAATCCCGTTTTACCGTAAAAATCCACGTGTCGAAAAAACGAAGGATAAAAAACTTCCTAGACCCGATTGAAACTCGGATAGTCTTTTTTGAGCATTAAACAATCCATTGACGGCTGAAAGCTATCACAGCCGTAGAACTCACTGAGGCCTTCGTTTTGACTGGTTATGGCTCCCGTAACTCTAAACGAGCCAGAAGTTATGGCCGTCCGAATAATCGATATCTACAGGGTGCAACATCCACGGTGCAAGGTGCAACATCCGTCCGAAATGGCGAACAGTGTCGCACGACTTTTTGAAATGCGTGCATGAATTTGAAATGGAACGGTACCATGGTGCACCACTCTCCAGTGATGGTAAATCGAAGACCATCCATGGTAATCCCGTTTTAGCGTAAAAATCCACGTGTCGAAAAAACGAAGGGTAAAAAACTTCCTAAACCCGAATGAGACTCGGATAGTCTTTTTTGGGCATTCAACAATACAATGACGGCCGAAAGCTGTCATAGTCGTAGAACTCACTGAGGCCTTCGTTTTGACTAGTTATGGCTCCCGTAACTCTAAACGAGCCAGAAGTTACGGCCGTCCGAAGAATCAATATCAACAGGGTGCAACATCCACGGTGCAAGGTGCAACATCCGTCCGAAATGGCGAACAGTGTCGTACGACTTTTTGAAATGCGTGCATGGATTTGAAATGGAACGGTACCATGGTGCACCACTCTCCAGCGATGGTAAATCGAAGACCATCCACGGTAATCCTGTTTTACCGTAAAAATCCACATGTCGAAAAAACGAAGGGTAAAACACTTCCTAGACCCGATTGAGACTCGGATAGTCCTTTTTGGGTATTCAACAATCCATTGACGGCTGAAAGCTGTCGTAGCCGTAGAACTCACCGAGGCCTTCGTTTTGACTGGTTATGGCTCCCGTAACTCTAAACGAGCCAGAAGTTATGGCCGTCCAAATAATCGATATCTACAAGGTGCAACATCCACGTGCAGGCTGCAACATCCGTCCGAAATGGTGAAATAGTGTCGTACGACTTTATGAAATGCGTGCATGGTTTTGAAACAGAACGGTACCATGGTGCACCACTCTCCAGCGATGGTAAATCGAAGACCATCCGCAGTAATCTCGTTTTACCGTAAAAACCACGTGTCGAGAAAACTGAGGGTCATAAACTTCCTAGACCCAATTGAGACTCGGATAGTCTTTTTTGGGCATTAAACAATCCTTTGACGGCTGAAAGCTGTCATAGTCGTAGAACTCACTGAGGCCTTCGTTTTGACTGGTTATGGCTCCCGTAACTCTAAACGAGGCAGAAGTTATGGCCGTCCGAATAATCGATATCTACAGGGTGCAACATCCACGGTGCAAGGTGCAACATCCGTCCGTAATGGCAAAACAGTGTCGTACGACTTTTTGAAATGCATGCATGAATTTGAAATGGAACAACACCATGATCCACCACTCTCCAGCGATGGTAAATCGAAGACCAGCCACGGTAATCCCGTTTTACAGTAAAAATCCACGTGTCGAAAAAACGAAGGGTAAAAAACTTCCTAGACCCGATTGAGACTCGGATAGTCTTTTTTGGACATTGAACAATCCATTGACGGCTGAAAGCTGTCATAGCCATAGAACTCACTGAGGCCTTCGTTTTGACTGGTTATGGCTCCCGTAACTCTAAACGAGCCAGAAGTTATGGCCGTCCGAATAATCGATATCAACAGGGTGCAACATCCACGGTGCAAGGTGCAACATCTGTCCCAAATGGCGAACAGTGTCGTACGACTTTTTGAAATGTGTGCATGGATTTGAAACAGAACGGTACCATGGTGCACCACTCTCCAGCGATGGTAAATCGAAGACCATCCACGGTAATCCCGTGTTACCGTAAAAATCCACGTGTCGAAAAAACGAAGGGTAAAAAACTTCCTAGACCCGATTGAGACTCGGATAGTCTATTTTAGGCATTCAACAAACCATTGACGGCTGAAAGCTGTGGTAGTCGTAGAACTCACTGAGGCCTTCGTTTTGACTGGTTATGGCTCCCATAACTCTAAACGAGGCAGAAGTTACGACCGTCCGAATAATCGATATCTACAGGGTGCAACATCCACGGTGCAAGGTGCAACATACGTCCGAAATGGCGAACAGTGTCGCACGACTTTTTGAAATGCGTGCATGGATTTGAAACTGAACGGTACCATGGTGCACCACTCTCCAGCGATGGTAAATCGAAGACCATCCACGGTAATCCCGTTTTACCGTAAAAATCCACGTGTCGAAAAAACGAAGGGTAAAAAACTTCCTAGACCCGAATGAGACTCGGATAGTCTTTTTTGGGCATTCAACAATACAATGACGGCTGAAAGCTTTCATAGCCGTAGAACTCACTGAGGCCTTCGTTTTGACTGGTTATGGCTCCCGTAACTCTAAACGAGCCAGAAGTTACGGCCGTCCGAATAATCGATATCAACAAGGTGCAACATCCACGGTGCAAGGCGCAACATCCGTCCGAAATGGCGAAAGTGTCGTACTACTTTTTGAAATGCGTGCATGGATTTGAAACGGAACGGTACCATGGTGCACCACTCTCCAGCGATGGTAAATCGAAGACCATCCACGATAATCCCGTTTTACCGTAAAAATCCACGTGTCGAAAAAACGAAGGGTAAAAAATTTCCTAGACCCGATTGAGACTCGGATAGTCTTTTTTGGGCATTCAACAATCCATTGACGACTGAAAGCTGTCGTAGCCGTAGAACTCACTGAGGCCTTCGTTTTGACTGGTTATGGCTCCCGTAACTCTAAACGAGCCAGAAGTTATGGTCGTTCGAATAATCGATATCTACAGGGTGCAACATCCACGGTGCAGGGTGCAACATCCGTCCGAAATAGTGAAATAGTGTCGTACGACTTTATGAAATGCGTGCATGGATTTGAAACAGAATGGTACCATGGTGCACCACTCTCCAGCGATGGTAAATCGAAGACCAGCCGCAGTAATCCCGTTTTACCGTAAAAATCCACGTGTCGCGAAAACTAAGGGTAATAAACTTCCTAGACCCAATTGAGACTCGGATAGTCTTTTTTGGGCATTAAACAATCCATTGATGGCTGAAATCTGTCATAGCCGTAGAACTCACTGAGTCCTTCGTTTTGACTGGTTATGGCTCCCGTAACTCTAAACAAGGCAGAAGTTATGGCCGTCCGAATAATCGATATCTACAAGGTGCAACATCCACGGTGCAAGGTGCAACATCCGTCCGAAATGACGAAACAGTGTCGTACGACATTTAGAAATGCGTGCATGAATTTGAAACGGAACGGTACCATGATCCACCACTCTCCAGTGATGGTAAATCGAAGACCAGCCACGGTAATCCCGTTTTACCGTAAAAATCCACGTGTCGAAAAAACGAAGGGTAAAAAACTTCCTAGACTCGATTGAGACTCGGATAGTCTTTGTTGGGCATTGAACAATCCGTTGACGGCTGAAAGCTGTCATAGCCATAGAACTCACCGAGGTCTTCGTTTTGACTGGTTATGGCTCCCGTAACTCTAAACGAGCCAGAAGTTATGGTCGTCCGAATAATCGATATCAACAGGGTGCAACATCCACGGTGCAAGGTGCAACATCCGTCCGAAATGGCGAACAGTGTCGTACGACTTTTTGAAATGCGTGCAAGGATTTGAAACGGAACGGTACCATGGTGCACCACTCTCCAGCGATGGTAAATCGAAGACCATCCACGGTAATCCCGTTTTACCGTAAAAATCCACGTGTCGAAAAAACAAAGGGTAAAAAACTTCTTAGACCCGATTGAGACTCGGATAGCCTATTTTGGGCATTCAACAATCCATTGACGGCTGAAAGCTATGGTACCCGTAGAACTCACTGAGGCCTTCGTTTTGACTGGTTATGACTCCCGTAAATCTAAACGAGCCAGAAGTTACGGCCGTCCGAATAATCGATATCTACAGGGTGCAACATCCACGGTGCAAGGTGCAACATCCGTCCGAAATGGCGAACAGTGTCGTACGAATTTTTGAAATGCGTGCATGGATTTGAAATGGAACGGTACCATGGTGCACCACTCTCCAGCGATGGTAAATCGAAGACCATCCTCGGTAATCCCGTTTTACTGTAAAAATCCACGTGTCGAAAAAACGAAGGGTAAAAAACTTCCTAGACCCGATTGAGACTCGGATAGTCTTTTTTGGGCATTAACCAATCCATTGATGGCTGAAAGCTGTCATAGCCGTAGAACTCACTGAGCCCTTCGTTTTGATTGGTTATGGCTCCCGTAACTCTAAACGAGCCAGAAGTTATGGCCGTCCAAATAATCGATATCTACAGGGTGCAACATCTACGGTGCAAGGTGCAAAATCCGTACGAAATGGCAAAAAGTGTCGTACGACTTTTTGAAATGCGTGCATGGATTTGAAACTGAACGGTACCATGGTCCACCACTCTCCAGCGATGGTAAATCGAAGACCGGTCACGGTAATCCCGTTTTACCGTAAAAATCCACGTGTCGAAAAAACGAAGGGTAAAAAACTTCCTAGACCCGATTGAGACTCGGGTAGTCTTTTTTGGGCATTAAACAATCCATTGATGGATGAAAGCTGTCATAGCCGTAGAACTCATTGAGGCCTTAGTTTTGACTGGTTATGGCTCCCGTAACTCTAATAGAGCCAGAAGTTATGGCCGTCCGAATAATCGATATCTATAGGGTGCAACATCCAAGGTGCATGGTGCAACATCCGTCCGAAATAGCGAACAATGTCTTTCGACTTTTTGAAATGCGTGCATGGATTTGAAACGGAACGGTACCATGGTCCACCACTCTCCAGCGATGGTAAATCGAAGACCAGCCACGGTAATCCCGTTTTACCGTAAAAATCCACGTGTCGAAAAAACAAAGGGTAAAAAACTTCCTAGACCCGATTGAGACTCGGGTAGTCTTTTTTGGGCATTGAACAATCCATTGACGGCTGAAAGCTGTCATAGCCGTAGAACTCACTGAGGCCTTCGTTTTGACTGGTTATGTCTCCCGTAACTCTAAACGAGCCAGATGTTACGGCCTTCCGAATAATCGATATCTACAGGGTGCAACATCCACGGTGCAAGGTGCAACATCCGTCCGAAATGGCGAACAGTGTCGTACGACTTTTTGAAATGCGAGTATGGATTTGAAACGGAATGGTACCATGGTGCACCGCTCTCTAGTGAAGGAAAATCGAAGACCATCCACGGTAATCCCGTTTTACCGTAAAAATCCACATGTCGAAAAAACGGAGGGTAAAAAACTTCCTAGACCCGATTGATACTCGGATAGTCTTTTTTGGGCATTCAACAATCCATTGACGGCTGAAAGCTGTCGTAGCCATAGAACTCACTGAGGCCTTCGTTTGGACTGGTTATGGCTCCCGTAACTCTAAACGAGCCAACAGTTATGGCCATCCGAATAATCGATATATACAGGGTGCAACATCCACGGTGCATGGTGCAACATCCGTCCGAAATGGAGAAATAGTGTCGTACGACTTTATGAAATGCGTGCATGGATTTGAAACAGAACGGTCCATGGTGCAACACTCTCCAGCGATGGTAAATCGAAGACCATCCACGGTAATCCCGTTTTACCGTAAATATCCACGTGTCGAAAAAACGAAGGGTAAAAAACTTCCTAGACCCGATTGAGACTCAGATCGTCTTTTTTGGGCATTAAACAATCAATTGATGGCTAAAAGCGATCATAGCCGTAGATCTCACTAAGGCCTTCGTTTTGACTGGTTATGGCTCCCGTAACTCTAAACGAGCCAGAAGTTATGGCCGTCCGAATAATCGATATCTATAGGGTGCAACATCTGTGGTGCAAGGCGCAACATCCGTCTGAAATGGCGAAACAGTGTCGTACGACTTTATGAAATGCGTGCATGGGTTTGAAACGGAACGGTACCATGGTGCACCACTCTCCAGCGAAGGTAAATCGAAGACCAGCCGCAGTAATCCCGTTTTACCGTAAAAATCCACGTGTCGAAAAAACTAAAGGTAATAAACGTCCTAGACCCGATTGAGACTCGGATCGTCTTTTTTGGGCATTCAACAATACAATGACGGCTGAAAGCAGTCATAGCCGTAGAACTCACTGAGGCCTTCGTTTTGACTGGTTATGGCTCCCGTAACTCTAAACGAGCAAGAAGTTATGGCCGTCCGAATAATCGATATCCACAGGGTGCAACATCCACGGTGCAAGGTGCAACATCCGTCCGAAATGGCGAACAGTGTCATACGAATTTTTGAAATGCATGCATGGATTTGAAACGGAATGGTACCATGGTGCACCACTCTCCAGCGATGGTAAATCGAAGACCATCCATGGTAATCCCGTTTTACCGTAAAAATCCACGTGTCGAAAAAACGAAGGGTAAAAAACTTCCTAGACCCGATTGAGACTCAGATAGTCTTTTTTGGGCATTCAACAATCCATTGACGGCTGATAGCTGTCGTAGTCGTAGAACTCACTGAGGCCTTTGTTTTGATTGGTTATGGCTCCCGTAATTCTAAACAAGGCAGAAGTTATGGTCGTCCGAATTATCGATATCTACAGGGTGCAACATCCGCGGTGCAAGTTGCAACATCCGTCCGAAATGGCGAAACAGTGTCGTACGACTTTTTGAAATGCGTGCATGGATTTGAAATGGAACGGTACCATGGTGCACCACTCTCCAGCGATGGTAAATCGAAGACCATGCACGGTAATCCCGTTTTACCGTAAAAATCCACGTGTCGAAAAAACGAAAGGTAAAAAACTTTCCAGACTCGATTGAGACTCGGATAGTCTTTTTTGGGCATTCAACAATACAATGACGGCTGAAAACAGTCATAGCCGTAGAACTCACTGAGGCCTTCGTTTTGACTGGTTATGGCTCTCGTAACTCTAAACGAGCCAGAAGTTATGGCCGTCCGAATAATCGATATCTACAGGGCGCAACATCCACGGTGCAAGGTGCAACATCCGTCCGAAATGGAGAACAGTGTCGCACGACTTTTTGAAATGCATGCATGGATTTGAAACGGAACGGTGCCATGGTGCACCACTATCCAGCGATGGTAAATCGAAGACCATCCACGGTAATCCCGTTTTACCGTAAAAATCCACGTGTCGAAAAAACGAAGGGTAAAAAACTTCCTAGACCCGATTGAGGCTCGGATAGTCTTTTTTGGGCATTCAATAATCCATTGACGGCTGAAAGCAGTCGTAGCCGTAGAACTCACTGAGGCCATCGTTTTGACTGGTTATGGCTCCCGTAACTCTAAACGAGCCAGAAGTTATGGCCGTCCGAATAATCGATGTCTATAGGGTGCAACATCCATGGTGCAAGGTGCAACATCCGTCCAAAATGGCGAAATAGTGTCGTACGACTTTATGAAATGCGTGCATGGATTTGAAACAGAACGGTACCACGGTGCACCACTCACCAGCGATGGTAAATCGAAGACTAGCCGCAGTAATCCCGTTTTACCGTAAAAATCCACATGTCGAAAAACTAAGGGTAATAAACTTCCTAGACCCGATTGAGACTCGGATAGTCTTTTTTGGGCATTAAACAATCCATTGACGGCTGAAAGCCATCATAGCTGTAGAACTCACTATGGCCTTCGTTTTGACTTGTTATGGCTCCCGTAACTCTAAACGAGCCAGAAGTTATGGTCGTCCGAATAATCGATCTACCGGGTGCAACATCCACGGTGCAAGGTGCAACATCCGTCCGAAATGACGAAACAGTGTCGTACGACTTTTTGAAATGCGTGCATGAATTTGAAACGGAACGGTACCATGATCCACCACTCTCCAGCGACGGTAAATCGAAGACCAGCCACTGTAATCCCGTTTTACCGTAAAAATCCACGTGTCGAAAAAACGAAGGGTAAAAAACTTCCTAGACCCGATTGAGACTCGGATAGTCTTTTTTTGGCATTGAAGAATCCATTGACGGCTGAAAGCTGTCATAGCCATAGAACTCACTGAGGCCTTCGTTTTGACTGGTTATGGCTCCCGTAACTCTAAATGAGCCAGAAGTTATGGCCGTCCGAATAATAGATATAAACTGGGTGCAACATCCACGGTGCAAGGTGCAACATCCGTCCGAAATGGGGAATAGTGTCGTACGACTTTTTGAAATGCGTGCATGGATTTGAAACGGAACGGTACCATGGTGCATCACTCTCCAGCGATGGTAAATCAAAGACCATCCACGGTAATCCCGTTTTATCGTAAAAATCTATGTGTCGAAAAAACGAAGGGTAAAAAACTTCCTAGACCCGATTGAGACTCGGATAGTCTATTTTGGGCATTCAACAATCCATTGACGGCTGAAAACTATGGTAGCCGTAGAACTCACTGAGGCCTTCGTTTTGACCGGTTATGGTTCCCGTAACTCTAAACGAGCCAGAAGTTACGGCCGTCTGAATAATCGATATGTACAAGGTGCAACATCCACGGTGCAAGGTGCAACATCCGTCCAAAATGGCGAATAGTGTCGTACGAATTTTTGAAATGTGTGCATGGATTTGAAACGGAACGGTACCATGGTGCACCACTCTCCAGCAATGGTAAATCGAAGACCATCCACGGTAATCCCGTTTTACCGTAAAAATCCACGTGTCGAAAAAACGAAGGGTAAAAAACTTCCTAGACTCGATTGAGACTCAGATAGTCTTTTTTGGGCATTAAGCAATCCACCGACGGCTGAAAGCTGTCATAGCCGTTGAACTCACTGAGGCCTTCGTTTTGACTGGTTATGGCTCCCGTAACTCTAAACGAGCCAGAACTTATGGCCGTCCGGATAATCGATATCTACAGGGTGCAACATCCACGGTGCAAGGTGCAACATCCGTCCGAAATGGCAAACTGTGTCGTATGACTTTTTGAAATGCGTGCATGGATTTGAAACGGAACGGTACCATGGTCCACCACTCTCCAGTGATGGTAAAAATCCACGTGTCGAAAAAACGAAGGGTAAAAAACTTCCTAGACCCGATTGAGACTCGGATAGTCTTTTTTGGGCATTAAACAATCCATTGACGGCTGAAAGCTGTCATAGCCGTAGAACTCACTGAGGCCTTCGTTTTGACTGGTTATGGCTCCCGTAACTCTAAACGAGCCAGAAGTTATGGCCGTCCGAATAATCGATATCTACAGGGTGCAACATCCACGGTGCAAGGTGCAACATCTGTCCGTAATGGCGAACAGTGTCGTACAACTTTTCGAAATGCGTGCATGGATTTGAAACGGAACGGTACCATGGTCCATCACTCTCCAGCGATAGTAAATCGAAGATCACCACGGTAATCCCGTTTTACCGTAAAAATCCACGTGTCGAAAAAACGAAGGGTAAAAAACTTCCTAGACCCGAATGAGACTCGGATCGTCTTTTTTGGGCATTAAACAATCCATTGACGGCTGAAAGCTGTCATAGCGGTAGAACTCCCTGAGGCTTTCGTTTTGACTGGTTATGGCTCCCGTAACTCTAAACGAGCTAGAAGTTATGGCCGTCCGAATAATCGATATCTACAAGGTGCAACATCCACGGTGCAAGGTGCAACATCCACGGCGCAAGGTGCAACATCCGTCCGAAATGGCGAAACTGTGTCGTACGACTTTTTGAAATGCATGCATGAATTTGAAACAGAACGGTACCATGATCCACCACTCTCCAGCGATGGTAAATCGAAGACCAGCCACGGTAATCCCGTTTTGCCGTAAAAATCCACGTGTCCAAAAAACGAAGGGTAAAAAACTTCCTAGACCCGATTGAGACTCGGATAGTCTTTTTTGGGCATTCAACAATCCATTGACGGCTGAAAGCGGTCATAGCCATAGAATTCACTGAGGCCTTCGTTTTGACTGGTTATGCCTCCCGTAACTCTAAACGAGCCAGAAGTTACGGCCGTCCGAATAATCGATATCTACAGGGTGCAACATCCACGGTGCAAGGTGCAACATACGTCCGAAATGGCGAACAATTTTGTACGAATTTTTGAAATGCGTGCATGGATTTGAAACGGAACGGTACCATGGTGCACCTCTCTCCAGCGATGGTAAATCGAAGACCATCCACGGTAATCCCGTTTTACCGTAAAAATCCATGTGTCGAAAAAACGAAGGGTAAAAAACTTCCTAGACCCGATTGAGACTCGGATAGTCTTTTTTGGGCATTAAACAATCCATTGACGGCTGAAAGCTGTCATAGCTGTAGAACTCACTGAGGCCTTCGTTTTGACTGGTTATGGCTCCCGTAACTCTAAACGAGCCAGAAGTTATGGCCGTCCAAATAATCGATATCTACAGGGTGCAACATCCACGGTGCAAGGTGCAACATCCGTCCGAAATGGCGAAACAGTGACGTACGACTTTTTGAAATGCGTGCATGGATTTGAAACGGAACGGTACCATGGTCCACCACTCTCCAGCGATGGTAAATTGAAGACCAGCCACGGTAATCCCGTTTTACCGTAAAATCCACGTATCGAAAAAACGAAGGGTAAAAAACTTCCTAGACCCGATTGAGGCTCGGATACTCTTTTTTGGGCATTGAACAATCCATTGACGGCTGAAAGCTGTAATAGCCGTAGAACTCACTGAGGCCTTCATTTTGACTGGTTATGGCTCCCGTAACTCTAAACGAGCCAGAAGTTATCGCTGTCCGAATAATCGATATCTACAGGGTGCAACATCCACGGTGCAAGGTGCAACATCCGTCCGAAATGGCGAACAGTGTCGTACGACTTTTTGAAATGCGTGCATGGATTTGAAACGGAACGGTACCATGGTCCACCACTCTCCAGCGATGGTAAATCGAAGACCATCACGGTAATCCCGTTTTGCCGTAAAAATCCACGTGTCGAAAAAACGAAGGGTAAAAAACTTCCTAGACCCGATTGAGACTCGGATAGTCTTTTTTGGGCATTAAACAATCCATAGACGGCTGAAAGCTGTCATAGCCGTAGAACTCACAAAGGCCTTCGTTTTGACTGGTTATGGCTCCCGTAACTCTAAACGAGCCAGAAGTTATGCCCGTCCGAATAATCAATATCTACAGGGTGCAACATCCACGGTGCAAGGTGCAACATCCGTCCGAAATGGCGAAACAGTGTCGTACCACTTTTTGAAATGCGTGCATGAATTTGAAACGGAACGGTACCATGATCCACCACTCTCCAGCGATGGTAAATCGAAGACCAGCCACGGTAATCCCGTTTTACCGTAAAAATCCACGTGTCGAAAAAACGAAGGGTAAAAAACTTCCTAGACCCGATTGAGACTCGGATAGTCTTTTTTGGGCATTGAACAATCCATTGACGGCTGAAAGCTGTCATTGCAATAGAACTCACTGAGGCCTTCGTTTTGACTGGTTATGGCTCCCGTAACTCTAAACGAGCCAGAAGTTATGGCCGTCCGAATAATCGATATCTACAGGGTGCAACATCCACGGTGCAAGGTGCAACATCCACGGTGCAAGGTGCAACATCCGTCCGAAATGGCGAACATTTCGTACGACTTTTTGAAATGCGTGCATGGATTTGAAATGGAACGGTACCATGGTGCACCAATCTCCAGCAATTGTAAATCGAAGACCATCCACGGTGATCCCGTTTTATCGTAAAAATCCACGTGTCGAAAAAACGAAGGGTAAAAAACTTCCTAGACCCGAATGATACTCGGATCTTCTTTATTGGGCATTAAACAATCCATTGACGGCCGAAAGCTGTCATAGCGGTAGAACTCCCTAAGGCCTTCGCTTGGACTGGTTATGGCTCCCGTAACTCTAAACGAGCCAGAATTTATGGCCGTCCGAATAATCGATATCTACAGAGTGCAACATCCACGGTGCAATGTGCAACATCCGCCCGAAATGGCGAAACAGTGCCGTACGACTTTTTGAAATGCGTGCAAGAATTTGAAAAGGAACGGTACCATGATCCACCACTCTCCAGCGATGGTAAATCGAAGACCAGCCACGGTAATCCCGTTTTACCGTAAAAATCCACGTGTCGAAAAAACGAAGGGTAAAAAACTTCCTAGACCCGATTGAGACTCGGATAGTCTTTTTTGGGCATTCAACAATCCATTGACGGCTGAAAGCTGTCATAGCCATAGAATTCACTGAGGCCTTCGTTTTGATTGGTTATAGCTCCCGTAACTCTAAACGAGCCAGAAGTTACGGCCGTCCGAATAATCGATATCTACAGGGTGCAACATCCACGGTGCAAGGTGCAACATACGTCCGAAATGGCGAACAATTTCGTACGAATTTTTGAAATGCGTGCATGGATTTGAAACGGAACGGTACCATGGTGCACCACTCTCCAGCGATGGTAAACGAAGACCTTCCACGGTAATCTCGTTTTACTGTAAAAATCCATGTGTCGAAAAAACGAAGGGTAAAAAACTTCGTAGACCCGATTGAGACTCGGATAGTCTTTTTTGGGCATTAAACAATCCATTGACGGCTGAAAGCTGTCATAGCCGTAGAACTCACTGAGGCCTTCGTTTTGACTGGTTATGGCTCCCGTAACTCTAAACGAGCCAGAAGTTATGGCCGTCCGAATAATCGATATCTACAGGGTGCAACATCCACGGTGCAAGGTGCAACATCCGTCCGAAATGGCGAAATAGTGTCGTACGACTTTTTGAAATGCGTGCATGGATTTGAAACGGAACGGTACCATGGTCCACCACTCTCCAGCGATGGTAAATCAAAGACCAGCCACGGTAATCCCGTTTTACCGTAAAAATCCACGTGTCGAAAAAACGAAGGGTAAAAAACTTCCTAGACCCGATAGAGACTCGGATAGTCTTTTTTGGGCATTGAACAATCCATTGACGGCTGAAAGCTGTCATAGCCGTAGAACTCACTGAGGCCTTCGTTTTGAATGGTTATGGCTCCCGTAACTCTAAACGAGCCAGAAGTTATGGCCGTCCGAATAATCGATATCCACAGGGTGCAACATCCACGGTGCAAGGTGCAATATCCGTCCGAAATGGCGAACAGTGTCGTACGACTTTTTGAAATGCGTGCATGGATTTGAAACGGAACGGTACCATGGTCCACCACTCTCCAGCGATGGTAAATCGAAGACCAGCCGCGATAATCCCGTTTTACCGTAAAAATCCACGTGTCGAAAAAACGAAGGGTAAAAAACTTCCTAGACCCGATTGAGACTCGGATAGTCTTTTTTGGGCATTCAACAATCCATTGACGGCTGAAAGCTGTCATAGCCATAGAATTCACTGAGGCCTTCGTTTTGACTGGTTATGGCTCCCGTAACTCTAAACGAGCCAGAAGTTACGACCGTCCGAATAATCGATATCTACAGGGTGCAATATCCACGGTGCAAGGTGCAACGTACGTCCGAAATGGCGAACAGTGTCGTACGAATTTTTGAAATGCGTGCATGGATTTGAAACGGAACGGTACCATGGTGCATGTTTGTGCCAAAATTGGTCACAAACCCCGAATACCCTGAAAGCACCAGTGTATGAATACAAATCAATAATATTCAAACACAAATCTCAGATCTCAGCAAATATTAAACAGTAATCCTAAAATAAAGAACAGAGACACAAGTTTTATAGTGGTTCGGCTATCTCCGGCCTACGTCCACTCCAAAGTTTTTATCCTTTTATTGATTATCCTTGATGATTACAGATGATTACAGCAGTCACAAAGTCCAAAACTTGAAATAAATAGCAGTAATGATGATATGGAATGATTCTGACAGCGTCCGAGCGTGCTTTCTCTCTCTAGAATCTCCGACCCCTTTTCTGAATGACCAGGGGCTCTATTTATAAGTGTAGGAAGCTGATATTTCTCCTAAAATCCGGGAAGACTGCTTCAGGCACGTGAGGGGGCCCACACGCCCGAAATCTGGAGGTCCGGGCCCACCTTGGGATCGATTCGAAGTAAGGTTCGAATCGATCAAGAAATCATCCAATTGAGCTGAAATTTGGTGAGAACATTCTTCAACATGTATGTAAGCTCCTGTGAAAATTTCATAGCATTTGGATCAACGGTTTGGAAGATATGATCGATTCAAGTTCAAAGCTTCGTGTGTTCTGCCTGGTTCGAACCTATACATCGAACCCACTCTCTTCGAATCCATCCCCCTCGAATCCATCTTCTTCGAATCCTTCTCCCTCGAGTCCGTCTTCTTCGAACCCATCTTCTTCGAATCCATTGCCTTGAATCCACGAAGCCGACTCCCCTTCTTCGAATCCACGAAGTCGACTCCCCTCCTTCGAATCCACGAAGCCGACTCCCTTGATCGATACGAACTTCATCGATTCGAACTACCATCGATACGAACTTCACCAAGACGAACCTATGTTGATCGATACGAACCATATCGATTCGAACCATCTCTGCATCATGCCTTCGATCGATGCGAACCTGATGGGTTCGAATCCGATGTATTCGAACCGAGCACCACCTTGATGGATTCGAACAACATACCTTTCCTACCTTGAATCCATCATATTTTCTTCATACGAACTCCGATTAACCTGAAATTTGAAACATAGCCTTTACTAGTCCTTGTCATCATCTCCAATCAATTTCGTCCCGATCGGAGTTCAACAAATTTTGACGATATCGATCGTAGCCTTGATTCCAACCGATTTCCAATCCTGATATCCATCATTCCTTGCCAATTTGTTGATATTCCAGTTTTGACCAAAAATGGGATAACACTTTGCCCCCCAAAACATGCCTTGTGATAACAAGGCGTATTTTGAGTAGTTCCGAATCCAATATCCAAAGCCATAGCCATATCACCAGATTATGCCATCCCTGACTGCTTCGAGCCGATGTCCAATTCCAAATCCCATAACCAAAGCCTTAGCTAATTCCATGTCCATCCGAACTCGACAACCGAGTTCCAAACCATCCTTGTCCAATGGACAATAACCGAATCCAGGACCTCTCCGGGCCGATATCCAAATGAATAACCTCTCCGGGCTCTTGCAAAGCGCAATCTACACCTGACAGCCATGATCCAGTGTCCCTGGATGTTAAGCTAGCCTCATCGTGTTCTTGTCGAGCGTAATCCACACATGACGGCCTTGGTCCAGTGTCCCTAGACGTTGAGCTAACCTCTCCGGGTTCTTGCCAAGCGTAATCCATACTTGACGACCTTGGTCCAGTGTCCCTGGACGTTGAGCAATGCCATGGCTTAAGTCCTAAGCCGAATCCTGGTCACACCGGACCTTTGCCGAGCATAGTCCATATTCGACGACCTGAAACAATAATCGATAATATGGGGCCTAAGTCCTAGGCCATGTCCTGGTCACTCCGGACCCTTGCCGAGCATAGTCCATACGCAGCGACTTGAATGAGTCAATCTACCGCGTTCGGGCACCCCTTGCTAGGCATAATCCATACCCGACGACCATTTATCAAAAACCAGATGAGAATCCAATCAAAATCCAATCCAACATCCAAACCCAAAAATCCAAATCCAAAACCAAAAAACCAAGAAACCAAACCAGCATTCAAAACCGGAAACAATCATCCAAAGAAAAATCTAAATCAAAAGAAAGCAAACCAGGAGCTCGATCCAAACTCCAAAACCAAAATCCGAAAAGAAAAGTAGTGTCCAAACCAAAACAGAAAAGCAGATTTCACAAACCACGGCATCGCAGTTTATCATCATTCAGAGCATGCCTAGGGGCTATCTTCGTCCCCATACATGTGTAAATGACCTGGTTGCTTGCCAGTAGTTCGGTACTTATTTCACATTATCCTGATCAGTGGATGACCAATCGACCATCATCCCTGGGCCTCCCATCATCACGGCGAGAGGTTGTCGGTGGTTGCTCCTGCTCCACCGTTGCATTCCGAGTTCCGATATATTGCTGTAACTGTCCATTCCTTACATGCTCCTCGATTATATCCTTCAAGTGCCTGCAGCTGTTGGTGTCATGTCCGTCTAAGTCATGGAAGAGACAATGCCTCCCTGATGCCCTCTCTCGTTCAGAAGGCTCTCTCCTGGCTGGTCTCCGGTAGGGAAGGCGATTCCGAGTATCCATGTATATCCGCTCCAGCGTCTCGTTCAATCCTGTGTATGTGGAAAACTTTGGAATCTTCCATCGCTTCCTAGCGTTTCCAGAATCGTTATCCAATTTCCGTTTTCCTTTGTCTTTATCCGAACCACCGCTGGATACAACTCCAACCTCGATTGCACTAACCTTTTTCACCTTTAAATCCGTACTTGCATCTTCTTGCCGTAGGAACCTTTCTGCCTCGTGAAAGAACTCGTCGAGATCTTGTGGGGGATCTCGTATCAGCGATACCTAGAAATCAGAGTCCTCCCTGACTCCTGGTACTGCAGCCATTAAAACCATCGACGGATCAGGCCGATCCACCGAAGCGACTGCTGCACTGAATCAAGTTAGAAAAGCTCTGAGCGATTCATCCATTCTTTGCTTTACCGATGTCAATGTCATCATGTTCTTCGGTCTCTTGACATGAACCCGAAACTGCCCCAAAAACCTTTCCACTAATTCCCTCCAAGTCCTGGCAGATCCTTCTTCCAACTGCCTAAACCCCATCGCAGCTAAGTCCGTCAAATACAAAGGGAAGCATCAGGCCATCACTTCCTCCGATGCCCCCAGCACCTCCATGTGTCTGGTGTACCTCATCAAGTGATCCGTTGGATCTGTCTTGCCATCATATATCTTCACACTAGGCAACTTAAACTAAGGTGGGTTCTGAGCCATCCTTATTTCCCGAGCAAACGGACTCCTGTTCACTCCTTCCAAGTCTCCTTTGGCCAAACCACCTCGCACAGTTTTCCTAATCATCTCTACCAATCCAGCGTTGTCTGTCGGGGGTTGCCCCGGAGGGAACTCCAGCACATACTCTTCATGTGGCTCGTTAGTAGCAACGTTGGTTCTAACCTGTTGAACTCCTTCCAGAGGTCCTCCTGTGTTGGATCCTGTGGGTCTGCCCCCAAGCCCTTGTTGATTGCTTTGTGGCTCCATATCTCGTCCTCCATTGGGTTCCACGACCCTAGTCCCCTGTCCTGCATCCATAGCGGCTGTAGCTGTTCCTAAGTTCTGCATCCCTGCAGCTCTTATTTGCTCGAAGAAAGTCTGCATCATTTTCTGTTGGTTCTTTAACAATCTCTCTTGCAAAGAATTTTCCATAGCCTCCATTTCATCCCGAGTTATGTAGATTGAAGCCTGTCCTTCCCCCGCTCCGGAGGATGCTTGTTGACTTCCTTCCAATTGGCTTCTCTCAGCCCTCTGCCTTCTACTATTTTGCCTGGTCATTGTCCTTGAATCCAAACTCTTTAAAATCTTCAAATCCAAACTTCAAATCCGACGTAGTGGGTGCTAGTCGTTCTCAGTGAAAGCGCCAAAGTGTTTGTGCCAAAATTGGTCACAAACCCCGAATACCATGAAAGCACCAGTGTATGAATACAAATCAACAATATTCAAACACAAATCTCAGATCTCAGCAAATATTAAACAGTAATCCTAAAATAAAGAACAGAGACACAAGTTTTATAGTGGTTCAGCTATCTCCGGCCTACGTCCACTCCAAAGTTTTTATCCTTTTATTGATTATCCTTGATGATTACAGATGATTACAGCAGTTACAAAGTCCAAAACTTGAAATAAATAGCAGTAATGATGATATGGAATGATTCTGACAGCGTCCGAGCATGCTTTCTCTCTCTAGAATCTCCGACCCCTTTTCTGAATGACCAGGGGCTCTATTTATAAGTGTAGGAAGCTGATATTTCTCCTAAAATCCGGGAAGACTGCTTCAGGCACGTGAGGGGGCCCACACGCCCGAAATCTGGAGGTCCGGGCCCACCTTGGGATCGATTCGAAGTAAGGTTCGAATCGATCAAGAAATCATCCAATTGAGCTGAAATTTGGTGTGAACATTCTTCAACATGTATGTAAGCTCCTGTGAAAATTTCATAGCATTTGGATCAACGGTTTGGAAGATATGATCAATTCAAGTTCAAAGCTTCGTGTGTTCTGCCTGGTTCGAACCTATACATCGAACCCACTCTCTTCGAATCCATCCCCCTCGAATCCATCTTCTTCGAATCCATCTCCCTCGAGTCCGTCTTCTTCGAACCCATCTTCTTCGAATCATTGCCTTGAATCCACGAAGACGACTCCCCTACTTCGAATCCACGAAGCCGACTCCCCTCCTTCGAATCCACGAAGCCGACTCCCATGATCGATATGAACTTCATCGATTCGAACTACCATCGATACGAACTTCACCAAGCCGAACCTATGTTGATCGATACGAACCGTATCGATTCGAACCATCTCTGCATCATGCCTTCGATCGATGCGAACCTGAAGGGTTCGAATCCGATGGATTCGAACCGAGCACCACCTTGATGGATTCGAACAACATACCTTTCCTACCTTGAATCCATCATATTTTCTTCATACGAACTCCGATTAACCTGAAATTTGAAACATAGCCTTTCCTACTCCTTATCATCATCTCCAATCAATTTCGTCCCGATCGGAGTTCAACAAAATTTTGACGATATCGATCGTAGCGTTGATTCCAACCAATTTCCAATCCTGATATCCATCATTCCTTGCCAATTTGTTGATATTCCAGTTTTGACCAAAAATGGGATAACAGTGCACCACTATCCAGCGATGGTAAATCAAAGACCATCCACGGTAATCCTGTTTTACCGTAAAAATCCATGTGTCGAAAAAACGAAGGGTATAAAACTTCCTAAACCCGATTGAGACTCGGATAGTCTTTTTTGGGCATTAAACAATCCATTGACGGCTGAAAGCTGTCATAGCCGTAGAACTCACTGAGGCCTTCGTTTTGACTGGTTATGGCTCCCGTAACTCTAAACTAGCCAGAAGTTATGGCCGTCCGAATAATCGATATCTACAGGGTGCAACATCCACGGTGCAAGGTGCAACATCAGTCCGAAATGGCGAAACAGTGTCGTACGACTTTTTGAAATGCGTGCATGGATTTGAAACGGAACCGTACCATGGTCCACCACTCTCCAGCGATGGTAAATCGAAGACCAGCCAGGGTAATCCCGTTTTACAGTAAAAATCCACGTGTCGAAAAAACGAAGGGTAAAAAACTTCCTAGACCCGATTGAGACTTGGATAGTCTTTTTTGGGCATTGAACAATCCATTGACGGCTGAAAGCTGTCATTGCCGTAAAACTCACTGAGGCCTTCGTTTTGACTGGTTATGGCTCCCGTAACTCTAAACGAGCCAGAAGTTATGGCCGTCCGAATAATCGATATCTACTGGGTGCAACATCCGTCCGAAATGGCGAACAGTGTCGTACGACTTTTTGAAATGCGTGCATGGATTTGAAACGAAACGGTACCATGGTCCACCACTCTCCAGCGATGGTAAATCGAAGACCACCACGGTAATACCGTTTTGCCGTAAAAATCCACGTGTCGAAAAAACGAAGGGTAAAAAACTTCCTAGACCCGATTGAGACTCGGATAGTCTTTTTTGGGCATTAAACAAACCATTGGCGGCTGAAAGCTGTCATAGCCGTAGAACTCACTAAGGCCTTCGTTTTGACTGGTTATGCCTCCCGTAACTCTAAACGAGCCAGAAATTATGGCCATCCGAATAATCAATATCTACAGGGTGCAACATCCACGGTGCAAGGGTCAACATCCGTCCGAAATGGCGAAACAGTGTCGTACCACTTTTTGAAATGCGTGCATGAATTTGAAACGGAACGGTACCATGATCCACCACTCTCCAGCGATGGTAAATCGAAGACCAGCCACGGTAATCCCGTTTTACCGTAAAAATCCACGTGTCGAAAAAACGAAGGGTAAAAAACATCCTAGACCCGATTGAGACTCGGATAGTCTTTTTTGGGCATTGAACAATCCATTGACGGCTGAAACCTGTCATAGCCATAGAACTCACTGAGGCCTTCGTTTTGAGTGGTTATGGCTCCCGTAACTCTAAACGAGCCAGAAGTTATGGCCGTACGAATAATCGATATCTACAGGGTGCAACATCCACGGTGCAAGGTGCAACATCCGTCCGAAATGGCGAAACAGAGTCGTATGACTTTTTGAAATGCGTGCATGGGTTTGAAACGGAACGGTACCATGGTCCACCACTCTCCAGCGATGGTAAATCGAAGACCAGCCACGGTAATCCCGTTTTACCGTAAAAATCCACGTGTCGAAAAAACGAAGGCTAAAAAACTTCCTAGACCCGATTGAAACTTGGATAGTCTTTTTTGGGCATTAAACAATCCATTGACGGCTGAAAGCTGTCATAGCTGTAGAACTCACCGAGACCTTAGTTTTGACTGGTTATGGCTCCCGTAAATCTAAACGAGCCAGAAGTTATGGCCGTCCGAATAATCGATATCTACAGGGTGCAACATCCACGGTGCAAGGTGCAACATCCGTCCGAAATGGCTAACAATGTCGCACGACTTGTTGAAATGCATGCATGGATTTGAAACGGAACGCTACCACGGTGCACCACTCTCCAACGATGGCAAATCGACGACCATCCACGGTAATCCTGTTTTTACCGTAAAAATCCACGTGTCGAAAAAACGAAGGGTAAAAAACTTCCTAGACCCAATTGAGCCTCGGATAGTCTTTTTTGGGAATTCAACAATACAATGACGGCTGGAAGCTGTCATAGCCGTAGAACTCACTGAGGCCTTCGTTTTGACTGGTTATGGCTCCCGTAACTCTAAACGAGCCAGAAGTTACGGCCGTCCGAATAATCGATATCTACAGGGTGCAACATCCACGGTGCAAGGTGCAACATCCGTCCGAAATGGCGAACAATGTTGTACGACTTTTTGAAATGCTTGCATGGATTTGAAACGGAACGGTACCATGGTGCACCACTCTCCAGCGATGGTAAATCGAAGACCATCCACGGTAATCCCGTTTTACCGTAAAAATCCACGTGTCGAAAAAACGATGGGTAAAAAACTTCCTAGACCCGATTGAGGCTCGGATAGTCTTTTTTGGGCATTCAACAATCCATTGACGGATGAAAGCTGTCGTAGCCATAGAACTCACTGAGGCCTTCGTTTTGACTGGTTATGGCTCCCGTAACTCTAAACGAGCCAGAAGTTATGGCCGTCCGAATAATCGAGTTCTACAGGGTGCAACATCCACGTTGCAAGGTGCAACATCCGTCCGGAATGGCGAAATAGTGTCGTACGACTTTATGAAATGCGTGCATGGATTTGAAACGGAACGGTACCATGGTGCACCACTCTCCAGCGATGGTAAATCGAAGACCAGCCGCAGTAATCTCGTTTTACCGTAAAAATCCACGTGTCGAAAAAACTAAGGATAATAAACTTCCTAGACCCGATTGAGACTCGGATAGTCTTTTTTGGGCATTAAGCAATCCATTGACGGCTGAAAGCGGTCATAGCCGTAGAACTCACTGAGCCCTTCATTTTGACTAGTTATGGCTCCCGTAACTCTAAACGATCCAGAAGTTATGGCCGTCCGAATAATCGATATCTACAGGGTGCAACATCCACGGTGCAAGGTGCAACATCCGTCCGAAATGGCGAAACAGTGTCGTACGACTTTTTGAAATGCGTACATGAATTTGAAATGGAACGGTACCATGATCCACTACTCTCCAGCGATGGTAAATCGAAGACCAGCCACGGTAATCCCGTTTTACCGTAAAAATCCACGTGTCGAAAAAACGAAGGGTAAAAAACTTCCTAGACCCGATTGAGAATCGAATAGTCTTTTTTGTGCATTCAATAATCCATTGACGGCTAAAATCTATCGTAGCCGTAGAACTCACTGAGGCCTTCGTTTTGACTGGTTATGGCTCCCGTAACTCTAAACGAGCCAGAAGTTATGGCCGCCCGAATAATAGATATCTACAGGGTGCAACATCCACGGTGCAAGGTGCAACATCCGTCCGAAATGATGAAACAGTGTCGTACGACTTTTTTAAATGCGTGCATGGATTTGAAACGGAATGGTACCATGGTCCACCACTCTCCAACGGTGGTAAATCGTAGACCAGCCACGGTAATCCCGTTTTACCGTAAAATCCACGTGTCGAAAAAACGAAGGTTAAAAAACTTCCTACACCCGATTGAGACTCGGATAGTCTTTTTTGGGCATTGAACAATCCATTGACGGCTGAAAGCTATCATAGCCGTAGAACTCACTGAGGCCTTCGTTTTGACTGGTTATGGCTCCCGTAACTCTAAACGAGCCAGAAGTTATGGCCGTTCGAATAATCGATATCTACAGGGTGCAACATCCACGGTGCAAGGTGCAACATCCGTCCGAAATGGGGAACAGTGTGGTACGACTTTTTGAAATGCGTGCATGGATTTGAAACGGAACAGTACCATGATGCACCACTCTCTAGCGATGGTAAATCGAAGACCATCCACGGTAATCCCGTTTTACCGTAGAAATCCACGTGTCGAAAAAACTTAGGAAAATAAACTTCCTAGACCCGATTGAGACTCGGATAGTATTTTTTAGGCATTAAACAATTCATTGATGGCTGAAAGCGGTCATGGCCGTAGAACTCACTGAGCCCTTCGTTTTGACTAGTTATGGCTCCCGTAACTCTAAACGATCCAGAAGTTATGGCCGTACGAATAATCGATATCTATAGGGTGCAACATCCACGGTGCAAGGTGCAACATCCGTCCGAAATGGCGAAACAGTGTCGTACGACTTTTTGAAATGTGTGCATGAATTTGAAACGGAACGGTACCATGATCCACCACTCTCCAGCGATGGTAAATCGAAGACCAGCCACGGTAATCTCGTTTTACCGTAAAAATCCACGTGTCGAAAAAACGATGGGTAAAAAACTTCCTAGACCCGATTGAGACTCGGATAGTCTTTTTTGGGAATTGAACAATCCATTGATGGCTGAAAGGTGTCGTAGCCGTAGAACTCACTGAGGCATTCGTTTTGACTGGTTATAGCACCCGTAGCTCTAAACGAGCCAGAAGTTATGGCCGTCCGATTGAGACATTTCAAAAAGTCTTTTTTGGGCATTAAACAATCCATGGATGGCTGAAAGATGTCATAGCCGTAGAACTCACTGAGGTCTTCGTTTTGACTAGTTATGGCTCCCGTAACTCTAAACGAGCCAGAAGTTACGGCCGTCCGAATAATCGATATCTACAGGTTGCAACATCCATAGTGCAAGGTGCAACATCCGTCCGAAATGGCGAACAGTGTCGTACGAATTTTTGAAATGCGTGCATGGATTTGAAACGGAACGGTACCATGGTGCACCACTCTCCAGCGATGGTAAGTCAAAGATCATCGACGGTAATCCTGTTTTACCGTAAAAATCCACGTGTCGAAAAAACGAAGGGTAAAAAACTTCCTAGACCCGATTGAGACTCGGATAGTCTTTTTTGGGCATTAAACAATCCATTGATGGCTGAAAGCTGTCATAGCCGTAGAACTCACCGAGGCATTCGTTTTGACTGGTAATGGCTCCCGTAACTCTAAACGAGCCAGAAGTTATGGCCGTCCGAATAATCGATATCTATAGGGTGCAACATCCACGGTGCAAGGTGCAACATCCGTCCGAAATGGCGAACAGTGTCGTACGACTTTTTGAAATGCGTGCATGGATTTGAAATGGAACGGTACCATGGTGCACCACTCTCCAGCGATGGTAAATCGAAGACCGTCCACGGTAATCCCGTTTTACCGTAAAAATCCACGTGTCGAAAAAACGAAGGGTAAAAAACTTCCTAGACCCGATTGAGACTCTGATAGTCTATTTTGGGCATTCAACAATCCATTGACGGCTGAAAACTATGGTAGCCGTAGAACTCACTGAGGCCTTCGTTTTGACTGGTTATGGCTCCCGTAACTCTAAACGAGCCAGAAGTTATGGCCGTCCGAATAATCGATATCTACGGGGTGCAACATCCACGGGGCATGGTGCAACATCCGTCCGAAATGGCGAACAGTGTCGTACGACTTTTTGAAATGCGTGCGTGGATTTGAAATGGAACGGTACCATGGTGCACCACTCTCCAGCGATGGTAAATCGAAGACCAGCCACGGTAATCCCGTTTTACCGTAAAAATCCACGTGTCAAAAAAACAAAGGGTAATAAACATCCTAGACCCGATTGAGACTCGGATCGTCTTTTTTGGGCATTAAACAATCCATTGACGGCTGAAAGATGTCATAGCCGTAGAACTCACTGAGGCCTTCATTTTGACTGGTTATGTCTCCCGTAACTCTAAACGAGCCAGAAGTTATGGCCGTCCAAATAACCGATATCTACAGGGTGCAACATCCACGGTGCAAGGTGCAACATCCGTACGAAATGGCGAAACAGTGTCATACGACTTTCTGAAATGCGTGCATGGATTTGAAATGGAAAGGTACTATGGTCCACCACTCTCCAGGGATGGCAAATTGAAGACCAGCCACGGTAATCCCGTTTTACCGTAAAAATCCACGTGTCGAAAAAATGAAGGGTAAAAAACTTGCTAGACCCGATTGAGACTCGGATAGTCTTTTTTAGGCATTAAACAATCCATTGACGGCTGAAAGCTGTCATAGCCGTAGAACTCACTGAGGCATTCGTTTTGACTGGTAATGGCTCCCGTAACTCTAAACGAGCCAGAAGTTGTGGCCGTCCGAATAACCGATATCTACAGGGTGCAACATCCACGGTGCAAGGTGCAACATCCGTACGAAATGGCGAAACAGTGTCATACGACTTTCTGAAATGCGTGCATGGATTTGAAATGGAAAGGTACCATGGTCCACCACTCTCCAGCGATGGTAAATCGAAGACCAGCCACGGTAATCCCGTTTTACCGTAAAAATCCACGTGTCGAAAAAATGAAGGGTAAAAAACTTGCTAGACCCGATTGAGACTCGGATAGTCTTTTTTAGGCATTAAACAATCCATTGACGGCTGAAAGCTGTCATAGCCGTAGAACTCACTGAGGCATTCGTTTTGACTGGTAATGGCTCCCGTAACTCTAAACGAGCCAGAAGTTGTGGCCGTCCGAATAATCGATATCTACTGGGTGCGACATCCACGGTGCAAGGTGCAACATCCGTCCGAAATGGCGAACAGTGTCGTACGGCTTTTTGAAATGCGTGCATGGATTTGAAATGGAACGGTGCCATGGTCCACCACTCTCCAGCGATGGTAAATCGTAGACCAGCCACGGTAATCCCGTTTTACCGTAAAAATCCACGTGTCGAAAAAAGGAAGGGTAAAAAACTTCCTAGTCCCGATTGAGACTCTGATAGTCTTTTTTGGGCATTAAACAATCCATTGACGGCTGAAAGTTGTCATAGCCGTAAAACTCACTGAGGCCTTCGTTTTGACTGGTTGTGGCTCCCGTAACTCTAAACGAGCCAGAAGTTATGGCCGTCCGAATAATCGATATCTACAGGGTGCAACATCCACGGTGCATGGTACAACATCCGTCCGAAATGGCGAACAGTGTCGTACGACTTTTTGAAATGCGTGCATGGATTTGAAATGGAACAGTACCATGTTCCACCACTCTCCAGGGATGGTAAATCGTAGACCAGCCACAGTAATCCCATTTTACCGTAAAAATCCACGTGTCGAAAAAAGGAAGGGTAAAAAACTTCCTAGACCCGATTGAGACTCTGATAGTCTTTTTTGGGCATTAAACAATCCATTGACGGCTGAAAGCTGTCATAGCCGTAAAACTCACTGAGGCCTTCGTTTTGACTGGTTATGGCTACCGTAACTCTAAACGAGCCAGAAGTTATGGCCGTCCGAATAATCGATATCTACAGGGTGCAACATCCACGGTGCATGGTGCAACATCCGTCCGAAATGGCGAACAGTGTCGTACGACTTTTCGAAATGCGTGCGTGGATTTGAAATGGAATGGTACCATGGTGCACCACTCTCCAGCGATGGTAAATCGAAGACCGTCCACGGTAATCCCGTTTTACCGTAAAAATCCACGTGTCGAAAAAACGAAGGGTAAAAAACTTCCTAGACCCGATTGAGACTCGGATAGTCTTTTTTGGGCATTCAACAATCCATTGACGGCTGAAAGCTGTCATAGCCGTAGAACTCACCGTGGCCTTCGTTTTGACTGGTTATGGCACCCGTAGCTCTAAACGAGCCAGAAGTTATGGCCGTCCGAATAATCGATATCTACAGGGTGCAACATCCACGGTGCAAGGTGCAACATCCGTCCGAAATGGCCAAACAGTGTCGTACGACTTTATGAAGTGCGTGCATAGATTTGAAATCGAAAGGTACCATGGTGCACCACTCTCCAGCGATGGCAAATTGAAGACCGGCCGCAGTAATCCCGTTTTACCGTAAAAATCCACGTGTCGAAAAAACTAAGGGTAATAAACTTCCTAGACCCGATTGAGACTCGGATCGTCTTTTTTGGGCATTAAACAATCCATTGACGGCTGAAAGATGTCATAGCCGTAGAACTCACTGAGGCCTTCATTTTGACTGGTTATGTCTCCCGTAACTCTAAACGAGCAAGAAGTTATGGCCGTCCAAATAACCGATATCTACAGGGTGCAACATCCACGGTGCAAGGTGCAACATCCGTACGAAATGGCGAAACAGTGTCATACGACTTTCTGAAATGAGTGCATGGATTTGAAATGGAAAGGTACCATGGTCCACCACTCTCCAGCGATGGTAAATCGAAGACCAGCCACGGTAATCACGTTTTACCGTAAAAATCCACGTGTCGAAAAATGAAGGGTAAAAAACTTGCTAGACCCGATTGAGACTCGGATAGTCTTTTTTAGGCATTAAACAATCCATTGACGGCTCAAAGCTGTCATAGCCGTAAAACTCACTGAGGCATTCGTTTTGACTGGTAATGGCTCCCATAACTCTAAACGAGCAAGAAGTTATGGCCGTCCGAATAATCGATATCTACAGGGTGCAACATCCACGGTGCAAGGTGCAACATCCGTCCGAAATGGCGAACAGTGTCGTACGGCTTTTTGAAATGCGTGCATGGATTTGAAACGGAACGGTACCATGGTCCACCACTCTCCAGCGATGGTAAATCGTAGACCAGCCACGATAATCCCGTTTTACCGTAAAAATCCACGTGTCGAAAAAAGGAAGGGTAAAAAACTTCCTAGACCCGATTGAGACTCTGATAGTCTTTTTTGGGCATTAAACAATCCATTGACGGCTGAAAGCTGTCATAGCCGTAAAACTCAATGAGGCCTTCGTTTCGACTGGTTGTGGCTCCCGTAATTCTAAACGAGCCAGAAGTTATGGCCGTCCGAATAATCGATATCTACAGGGTGCAACATCCACGGTGCATGGTGCAACATCCGTCCGAAATGGCGAACAGTGTCGTACGACTTTTTGAAATGCGTGCATGGATTTGAAATTGAACGGTACCATGGTGCACCACTCTCCAGCGATGGTAAATCGAAGACCGTCCACGGTAATCCCGTTTTACCGTAAAAATCCACGTGTCGAAAAAACGAAGGGTAAAAAACTTCCTAGACCCGATTGAGACTCGGATAGTCTTTTTTGGGCATTCAGCAATCCATTGACGGCTGAAAGCTGTCATAGCCGTAGAACTCACTGTGGCCTTCGTTTTGAATGGTTATGGCACCCATAGCTCTAAACGAGCCAGAAGTTATGGCCGTCCGAATAATCGATATCTACAGGGTGCAACATCCACGGTGCAAGGTACAACATCCGTCCGAAATGGCGAAACAGTGTCGTACGACTTTATGAAATGCGTGCATAGATTTGAAAAGGAAAGGTACCATGGTGCACCACTCTCCAACGATGGCAAATTGAAGACCAGCCGCAGTAATCCCGTTTTACCGTAAAAATCCACGTGTCGAAAAAACTAAGGGTAATAAACTTCCTAGACCCGATTGAGACTCGGATCGTCTTTTTTGGGCATTAAACAATCAATTGACGGCTGAAAGATGTCATAGCCGTAGAACTCACTGTGGCCTTCATTTTGATTGGTTATGGCTCCCGTAACTCTAAACGAGCCAGAAGTTATGGCCGTCCAAATAATCGATATCTACAGGGTGCAACATCCACGGTGCAAGGTGCAACATCCGTACGAAATGGCGAAACAGTGTCATACGACTTTCTGAAATGCGTGCATGGATTTGAAACGGAACGGTACCATGGTCCACCACTCTCCAGCGATGGTAAATCGAAGACCAGCCACGGCAATCCCGTTTTACCGTAAAAATCCACGTGTCGAAAAAACGAAGGGTAAAAAACTTCCTAGACCCGATTGAGACTCGGATAGTCTTTTTTGGGCATTAAACAACCCATTGACGGCTGAAAGCTGTCATAGCCGTAGAATTCACTGAGGCATTCGTTTTGACTGGTAATGGCTCCCGTAACTCTAAACAAGCCTGAAGTTATGGTCGTCTGAATAATCGATATCTATAGGGTGCAACATCCACGGTGCAGGGTGCAACATCCGTCCGAAATGGCGAACAGTGTCGTACGAATTTTTGAAATGCGTGCATGGATTTGAAATGGAATGGTACCATGGTGCACCACTCTCCAGCGATGGCAAATTGAAGACCATCCACGGTAATCCCGTTTTACCGTAAAAATCCACGTGTCGAAAAAACGAAGGGTAAAAAACTTCCTACACCCGAATGAGACTCGGATCATCTTTTTTGGGCATTAAACATTCCATTGACGGCTGAAAGCTGTCATAGCCGTAGAACTCCCTGAGGCCTTCGTTTTGACTGGTTATGGCTCCCGTAACTCTAAACGAGCCAGAAGTTATGGCCTTCCGAATAATCGATATCTTGCAGGGTGCAACATCCGCGGTGCAAGGTGCAACATCCGTCCGAAATGGCGAAAAAGTGTCGTACGACTTTTTGAAATGCGTGCATGGATTTGAAATGGAACGGTACCATGGTGCACCACTCTCCAGCGATGGTAAATCAAAGACCAGCCACGGTAATCCCGTTTTACCGTAAAAATCCACGTATTGAAAAAACGAAGGGTAAAAAACTTCATAGACCCGATTGAGATTCGGATCGTCCTTTTTGGGCATTAAACAATCCATTGACGGTTGAAAGCTGTCATAGCCGTAGAACTCACTGAGGCCTTCGTTTTGATTGGTTATGGCTCCCATAACTCTAAACGAGTCAGAAGTTACGGCCGTCCGAATAATCGATATCTACAGGGTGCAACATCCACGGTGCAAGGTGCAACATCCGTCCGAAATGGCGAACAGTGTTGTACGACTTTTTGAAATGCTTGCATGGATTTGAAACGGAACGGTACCATGGTCCACCGCTCTCCAGCGATGGTAAATCGAAGACCATCCACGGTAATCCCGTTATACCGTAAAAATCCACGTGTCGAAAAAACGAAGGGTAAAAAACTTCGTAGACCCGACCGAGACTCGGATAGTCTTTTTTTGGCATTAAACAATCCATTGACGGTTGAAAGCTGTCGTAGCCGTAGAACTCACTGAGGCCTTCGTTTTGACTGGTTATGGCTCCTGTAACTCTAAACGAGCCAGAAGTTATGGCCGTCCGAATAATCGATATCTACAGGGTGCAACATCCACGTTGCAAGGTGCAACATCCGTCCGAAATGGCGAAATAGTGTCGTACGACTTTATGAAATGCGTGCATGGATTTGAAACGGAACGGTACCATGGTCCACCGCTCTCCAGCGATGGTAAATCGAAGACCATCCACGGTAATCCCGTTATACCGTAAAAATCCACGTGTCGAAAAAACGAAGGGTAAAAAACTTCGTAGACCCGACTGAGACTCGGATAGTCTTTTTTGGGCATTAAACAATCCATTGACGGCTGAAAGCGGTCATAGCCATAGAACTCACTGAGCCCTTCATTTTGAATAGTTATGTCTCCCGTAACTCTAAACGATCCAGAAGTTATGGCCGTCCGAATAATCGATATCAACATGGTGCAACATCCACGGTGCAAGGTGCAACATCCGTCCGAAATGGCGAAACAGTGTCGTACGACTTTTTGAAATGCGTACATGAATTTGAAACGGAACGGTACCATGATCCACTACTCTCCAACGATGGTAAATCGAAGACCAGCCACGGTAATCCCGTTTTACCGTAAAAATCCACGTGTCGAAAAAACGAAGGGTAAAAAACTTCCTAGACCCGATTGAGACTCGGATATTCTTTTTTGGGCATTGAACAATCCATTGACGGCTGAAAGCTGTCGTAGCCATAGAACTCACTAAGGCCTTCGTTTTGACTGGTTATGGCTCCCCTAGCTCTAAACGAGCCAGAAGTTATGGCCGTCCGAATAATCGATATCAACAGGGTGCAACATCCACGGTGCAAGGTGCAACATCCGTCCGAAATGGCGAACAGTGTCGCACGACTTTCTGAAATGCGTGCATAGATTTGAAATGGAATGGTACCATGGTGCACCACTCCCCAGCGATGGTAAATCGAAGACCATCCACGGTAATCCCGTTTTACCGTAAAAATCCACGTGTCGAAAAAACGAAGGGTAAAAAACTTCCTAGACCCGATTGAGACTCGGATAGTCTTTTTTGGGCATTCAACAATACAATGACGGATGAAAACTGTCATAGCCGTAGAACTCACGGAGGACTTCGTTTTGACTGGTTATGGCTCCCGTAACTCTAAACGAGCCAGAAGTTACGGCCGTCCGAATAATCGATATCTACAGGGTGCAACATCCACGGTGCAAGGTGCAACATCCGTCCGAAATGGCAAACAGTGTAGCACGACTTTTTGAAATACGTGCATGGATTTGAAATGGAACGGTACCATGGTGCACCACTCTCCAGCGATGGTAAATCGAAGACCGTCCACGGTAATCCCATTTTACCGTAAAAATCCACGTGTCGAAAAAACGAAGGGTAAAAAACTTACGAGACCCGATTGAGAGTCGGGTTGTCTTTTTTGGGCATTCAACAATACAATGACGGCTGAAAGCTGTCATAGCCGTAGAACTCACTGAGGCCTTCGTTTTGACTGGTTATGGCTCCCGTAACTCTAAACGAGCCAGAAGTTACGGTCGTCCGAATAATCGATATCTACAGGGTGCAACATCCATGGTGCAAAGTGCAACATCCGTCCGAAATGGCGAACAGTGTCGTACGACTTTTTGAAATGCGTATATGGATTTGAAACGGAACGGTACCATGGTGCACCACTCTCCAGTGATGGTAAATCGAAGACCATCCACGGTAATCCCGTTTTACCGTAAAAATCCACGTGTCGAAAAAACGAAGGGTAAAAAACTTCCTAGACCCAATTGAGACTCGGATAGTCTTTTTTGGGCATTAAACAATCCATTGACGGCTCAAAGCTGTCATAGCCGTAGAACTCACTGAGGCCTTCGTTTTGACTGGTTATGGCTCCCGTGTTGGGCAAACCCTCACCACCATCCAACACCGAACCAGGCTTCGCCTCGCGCCGAATCATCCCTAAGACCAACCCTGCATGCCGAACCACCCAACACCGGTCCAATCCCATCTCCCCTGCATGCCGAACCACCTCCACTCCACCAACTACTGGACCAACCAACAACTACCGGACCAGCCAACTACCGGACCAACCAACTACCGGACCAACCAACAACTACCGGACCAACCAACTACCGGACCAACCAACCCACCGAGCCAACTCCACACCGAACCAACATGGCTCCTAACTACTACCGGTGCAAGCCTCTTGCATCTCACCACCGGACCAGCACTCTCCTGACCATCTTCATCTTCCACTACCAAACCAACATGAAGAAGGCATTCCGGATCAACTTTACCGGACCAGGTTGCAGCAGTCCAGGCCCGTCAGCGGCTATATACATCCAAGACCCCTGCCCCCAACCTCACTCTATAAATAGAGGGGTAGGGGTACAATAATGGCAGACAAGTTTGAGAGCTCAAGCACGGAAGGAACTTTCAAACAACTTTCATATACTTGTATACAAAGCTTTGTACTTGTAATCTGAAAGAAAAGGGAGAATAACATATAAAGTGGACATAGGCACGTTCTGGCCGAACCACTATAAATCTGCGTGTCTTTTACAGTTTAGCCCCTGTTTTTTACTTATTTTCATAACTCACCCAAATTAATAAGAACAACATAAAATCAACTAAATCATACGACTTTGAGGTGTTTGTCCATTTTTTGTGCAAACATTTTTGGTGCTTTCACTGAGAACTTGAAACTCGAAGCTTCAGCTTCCCTCATTCAACCTTCTTTCCTAATAGCACCCTTCATTGCCTAGGAAACATGACTTCCAGGCCGAGAAAAGACGCCAACAAGGGAAAGAACGTTGCAACCAACAGCGCTCTAGATCCAGTGGATCCAGATCAAGAGAACCATCCCACTACGAAAGCAGTGCCAAATGTAGATCAGGCAATTCCGACAGCCCCTGCCGCGGAACAACCGGCATCAATCACTACGGCGGACCTAGACCGAGTTGTGGTTGAAGTGACTAACCACTTCGCATCCCAACAAGAAGCTTTGGTGAACCAACTCATGTCACGCTTGAGGGATGCCGAAGAATCCGACCGCAACACTGAATCATGGGGTGAGTCTCAATCTGGAGGATCTCGGAGACAACATAGGTCTTCCCTCTTCGAAGAAGCTATCAACAGGAACAACAATGATAGGGGCCGCGCCCAGACTCAGCCCGAACTCCGACTCGAGGATGCGCTTGGAACCGAACCCAACGGGGGAGGCACCAGGCGAGGGTCGGATGTAGCTGAGCCAGTCATGCCGCCTAATCAAAGAAACCCCACTGAACGGAGCCGAGCTAGAACCCAGCCCAAAGTTGACCCCATGGAAATGCTCGAAATAGAATCCCACAGGGGAAGATCAAGGCAGGGGCCAACTGTAGTTGGTCCTAGCATGCATCCGAGCAGCCAAAGGCAGCCACTGGATAACGTCAGAAGTGATAGACTATACCATCCCTACAGGTCATCTAGACGAGATCGATCCCGCAGGGAAGAACCAAGATCACTTTTGTCTGCTCCAAACTCTGATGAAAGAATGGCACGATTATTCAGGGAATGCGTCCGACGGGAGCAAAGGGATCGAGGGATAGGCGCTAGGGTAACCAGCCCTTTCACCCGCGACATTGAAACCGCCATCACCCCTCGAGAATGGAAAATGCCAACGATGGAACCGTACAAGGGAACTTCCGACCCCATTGTACACCTGCAGAGATACACACAGCATATGATCATGAGCGGAGCAACGGAAGGAGTGTTGTGTAAATGCTTTCCGCTATTCCTAGCAGACCTAGCTACCTCCTGGTTCTGCCATCTACCCCAAGGATCTATCAGCTCAAGGGAAATGTTGAAAGAAAAGTTCATTAGCCAGTTCTGCATTCACGTGGAACAACCCAAGGATGCTTATTCTCTATCTACTGTCAAACAGAAATCTGGAGAGACACTGCAACAATATCTAACCCGGTTCAACGCCGCAGCGGCCTAGTCCAAGATGCCGATGTGAAACTCACCCTAATGGCCCTCTGTAGTAGTGTGCACCCAGATACCAAGTTTGCTAGAAGACTAACCAAAGCAAAACCAGCTACCTTGCCCGATTTCTTCCATGAAGCTGGGAAGTACATGAGACTCGAAGAGGCTGCTACTGAAAGGCAGACAGGACCACAGGCTAAGGTGGCTCATGGAAACACCCCAGCCGCAGTGAAGGACATTTGGAGAAACAACTCCAGAGACAATGCAGTGGGCAAGAAGGGAGAAAAGCGTTTGTACCGACCAGGACCGAGATTCGACGCTTACACTCCCTTGAATGAAACAGTCGAGAACATCTTCCTGGACACCCAGGACGAACTTACATACAAGCGCCCCCCGTACAAGAAGGAGTCAGATCATGCAATCTAGTCCGGAAAGTTCTGTCGTTTCCACGAATCGTATGGACATGATACCAATGAATGTCGCCACCTCTACGACCTAATCGAAAAACACATCAGAAGGAAGAGATTAGAACGCTATGTAAGGGGACAGGACAGGACCCCAGCTCCTACCAAGGAAAACCCAGGGCAGCTCCACCCAGAGACAGGCGGAGGAAATCGCAACACCAGCGGTTCCAGCCAAGAGAAGGTAGTGGTCCATACAATATCAGGAGGGCCACACATCGCCGACAAGAGCTGGGCAGAAATGGAAAGATATGGAAACTCACTCAGAAACAATGGAGACTGCGTCAATTCTGTTATGGAAGAACGTCACCCGAAGCGAAAGGAAAATAATAACATCACATTCAGTGGGCGCGACCTAGAAGGAAGGCAATACCCTCACATGGATCCGATGGCCATCTCTGCCTGGTTCGGCCCAGCTGAAGTTTTTCGAATCCTAGTAGACACTGGAAGCTCAGTGAATATTCTGTTCAAGCATGCTTTCGACAAAATGAAGTTGTCAATGAAGGACGTGTCTCCCTGCAACAAACCGCTACACGGTTTCACTGGAGAAGCAAAGATGCCCCTCGGACAATTCGATCTCTTTGTTGAATTGGGAAGTCATCCCCGCTCCGCCATTCGGAAACAAACATTCGTGCTAATTGATAACCACTCGGCCTACAATGCCTTTTTAGGAAGACCAGCCTTGTCTGAATTCCAAATTGTCCTTGCCCCATGGTGCCTGAAGATGCGAATAATGGAGTGGGAGAAGTAGAAGGGGATCAAGACGCCGCTCGGGGCTGCTATGTAACCGAACTTCGCAATAATCGCAGGAGAGATAGAGGGAAGAATGCAGAGACTTCTCTCTGCAAGAAAAACTTAGAAGCATAGCAACTAAAGAAGGCCCCTCCTCTTCGATATACCAGTGATCCCTTCAACGAGTTAGACCCTAGGGATAAAGAGGAGGAGGCCACCGCCGAGCCTACAGAGGCTATGGAATTTGTATCTGTAGACAAACGCGACCCAAGTAAACTACTGAGAATCGGATCTCAGTTAAGAGCAGAATTGAAGGACCAACTTATTGATTTCCTTCGCCACAACTTGGATGTGTTTGCGTGGACACAGGCTGATATGACTGGAATCTCCCCGGACATAGCATGCCACGCACTAAACATCAATCCTACTAATACCGGTAAAGCAAAAGAAGAGAAGTATGGGGGCAGAACAATCGGCAGCCCTCGAAGAAGAAGTAAAGAACCCGCTTGCCAATAACTTCATACGAGAAGCCATCTACCCAGAATGGATCGCTAACCCGGTACTGGTAAAGAAGGCTAATGGGAAGTGGCGAACATGCATTGACTTCTCCAACCTAAATGATGCTTGCCCAAAGGATTGCTTCCCACTTCCCCGAATCGATCAACTTGGGGACTGTACCGTCGGGCACGAGCTCTTATCTTTCATGGATCCCAACTCCGGATATAACCAAATCCCTATGCACGCCCCCGATCAGGACCACACCAGTTTCATCATGGACCGGGGGTTGTACTGCTACAGAGTAATGCCATTTGGACTTAAAAACGTCGGAGCTACTTATCAGCGCCTCGTCAACAAGATGTTTGCAGAACTGATAGGACGAACTATGGAAGTTTATGTGGATGACATGCTGGTAAAATCGAGGAAAGCCAATGACCATATAAACCACCTGGACGAGATGTTTCAAGTACTTCGCCAATATGGAATGAAGCTGAACCCTCTAAAGTGCTCCTTCGGAGTATCATCGGGAAAGTTCTTGGGATTCATCGTTCATGCCAGGGGGATTGAAGCAAACCCCGAACAAGTCTGAGCCTTGCAAGATATCAAGATACCGTCCACTCGAAAAGAGATGCAAAGCCTAAACGGGAAGGTGGCCGCCCTAAGCCGGTTCATCTCTAAAGCAACTGACAAATGCGTTCCTTTCTTCGAAGCCCTGAAGAAAGACAAAGGAAAGTTCGAATGGACTGATGAGTGTTCAACAACTTTCCTTAACCTAATCGAACACCTCCAGCGGCCACTAGTACTCTCAACTCCTAATGAAGGCGAAGAACTATACCTATACCTTGCTCTGTCACCACATGCCCTAAGCGCCGCATTGGTGAGAGAAGACAACCGCACGCAACGGCCCGTATACTTCGTAAGTAAGAGGTTTACAGGGGCAGAAGTCAGATACCCTAAACTTGAAAAGCTAGCATACTGTTTGCTTATCACGTCGCGGAAACCGCGACACTATTTCCAGTCTCATTCCATCAGAGTTTTAACCGATCAACCGCTAAGGCAAGTGCTCCATCGCCCCGACACTTCTGGGCGATTACTTAAGTGGTGCATCGAACTAAGTCAATATGATATCACTTACCATCCTCGCACCGCTATCAAGGGGCAAGCCATAGCTGATTTCATTGCCGAATTCACTACTAGCGAAGATAAGGACCAATCTGAAATAGCCGAAGATATCAAGTGGAATCTCTTCGTAGATGGAGCGTCGAACGAACAAGGCTCGGGGGCAGGTGTTGTGATAATCACCCCCAGGGGAAAGAAGCTGCACTACGCCCTAAGATTGGAATTCGCTGCCGCCAACAATGACGCAGAATACGAAGCAGTGATAGCCAGATTAGAACTTGCACTGGAAATTGGAGTCAGTTCTTTATGTCTCCATAGTGATTCTCAACTTATTGTAAATCAAATACTGGGAGAATTCCAGACTCGAGGAGAACGACTCACAGCGTATCTAAAGAAGACCAGGCTACTGCTCAATCAATTAGATCACTATTTAATCAAACACATTCCCCGAGAAGAGAATCAAGAGGCCGACGAATTAGCAAAACAAGCTAGCATGAAGAACATCACCATTTTCGGGGCATTAACCATCTCAAAATAGCTGGCACCAAGTTTCGAGCAAGTAAATCTGATAGCTGCAACCGAAGAAGAAACATGGATGACCCCTATCCGAGAATACTTACAAAGCAGCACCCTACCCGACGGGCGAAATGAAATTAAGAAAATTCTAAGGAAAGCTTCCCGCTACACCATGCAAGAAGGCATCCTCTATCGGCGCGGCTTCTCTAACCCCTTATTGAGGTGCGTTGCTGGAAGAGAAGCCAAGGAAATTCTATCCAATATCCATCAGGGAAGTTGTGGAGACCACACCGGAGGGCAGACCCTAGCAAAAAAGATACTCCGTTATGGGTATTTCTGGCCCACTTTAAACAAAGATGCCTTGGACTTCGTCAGAAGATGCGACAGATGTCAGAAATTTTCTATGATTCCTCGACTACCAACCAATGAAATTACTCAGATGACCAGCCCTTGGCCCTTCGCAATATGGGGAAATTGATTTAATTTGCGAACTGCCAATGGGCCAAGGCGGGGCCAGACATGCATAGTGGCAGTTGACTATTTCACCAAATGGGTGGAAGCGGAGCCTCTGAATAAAATATCTTCAACTAAAGTTATCAACTTCTTGATCAAAAACGTTCTGTGCAGGTACGGGGTTCCACTCAGAATCATATCAGACAACGGGCTTAAATTTGACAGTGAGGAATTTGCCGACTGGTGCCAAGAGCATGGAATTCACAAAAGCTTCACATCCGTGGCTTATCCCCAGGCAAATGGCCAAGTCGAAGCTGTCAACAAAATTCTCAAAATGCTGATCAAGAAGATGCTTGAAAAGTCAAAGGGCGCTTGGGTGGATCAACTTCCTACGGCACTTTGGGCCTACCGCACATCTTTCAGAACATCAACAAGGCATACTCCTTTCTCTTTGGCATATGGATCGGAGGCAATGCTCCCAGTTGAAACTATTGTACCTTCCCACCGTAGGATCCACTACAACCCCGAAGAAAACGAAGAACTCCTCCACATGTCTTTGGATCTAATTGAGGAGAGAAGAAATGATGCAGCACTCAAAGCAGCAACTCACAGACAAAAAGTGGCAGCACTATACAACTCCAAAGTCAAACATCGCAGCTTACAAGAAGGAGATCTTGTCCTCAAGCGAATCTTTCCGCGCCCAGGAGCGCTGGATCCAATCTAGGACGGACCATATGTAATTCATAAAGATCTCCACAATGGAGCTTATATTTTGTCAACAGTGGACGGAGAGGTGTTCCAGAGGGCATGGAACATCCGACACCTCCGTCGATACTTTTCTTAACTTGTACTGCCCATATGAATTGAATTGACAAAGAGAATCAGTGGACGTAGGCATTTTCGTGCCGAACCACTTTAAAAAACTTGGCTCTTGTTAACTTGTTCCTTTATATCTTGGCTACTTGTTAAGCTTTATCCTTTGCTGTTAAACAAAATCCTTTGCAGATGACATTTCAATTCATATCTTCACAACACAACTCCACCTGGACAAAATCTAACAGGTATGCTACGATCGTATGCCCTCGCCAATGAGACACTTTGCTCTGATATCCCTCTACCGCGAGTTAACTCATTGTTTGCCTCGACCCTTAAAGCCGACTGTAATAAGCCGAGTATAAGCCACCGAGAAGGCCGATTATGCCATGGCAGCTCATTGCAGCGATTCGGCTCGTCGGCAACTGTGAACCGATCATAAGCCCCAACATATGGTGTGGCCAGCCAGGGGCATTTCATAGTTGACTATCGGACCCCACGCTAGCCGGCCATAGTAAATCGAATAATACCCACGATTACGGGCCATAATGGCCCGGGTAGTTACTCTGCGCGATCGGCTCCGATGTGTCTTAAGCGCGGCTGCGGTAAAAAAGAAAACTCCCCACAAAGGCGTAAGATGGGTGAAAATGTCTCCAAGACCCACAGCTAGGGAAAGTGACTAAAAAACCCGTTTGCAACGAACTTAAGCACGTCGACGGCCTTCCGTGACTCGAAGTTTTACTTTTCCTATATTTTCATTTCATTTAAATACTTTTCTCCTATCCTGTGTAACGGTCCCTAAAGTACAGGACACCGACTAGGAGACATTCGTTCATGAGGATCGGAGCCCGCAAACTGGATAACAAGACACTCAGCTGTGTCCACGACCAGATACCCAAGACGCTCAAAGCTACCCCCTACAACTAAAACATGAAGGGCGGTACTCTCTTCTCATGTACATGAACATGTAACCATAACTTATTCATACATCACACTAACACTGCAAAACATGAAATTATATTACAAGCAGAAGCTTAGTGTCAAACACAATCAAATCACAGGCATATGCATGGTTATATTTCTTATACAACACATCAAAAGCAATGACAGCATTCAAAATATAACAGAATCAGCTCGTGTTATAAAATTACGTAGAGTCGTTCAATGACATAATTACAATCCGAAAATACACTAATGTTTTTGACTAAGTATAGACAGGAAAGTCAAGAAAACCAAAAACTATACGGATCGGATCAAGTAGTCAACTCCATCAGTGCTCCGCCCTCATCTTACTAGCTCTCCAAATCTACTTGACAGCAGGATCGGAGCTCCCAGCATGTTGACCAGAAGTCCCACCTGTCCAATTCAGGAGAAGAATCCATCAGATAAACAGCGAACGATCAAGTTACGAAAAGCTAAAAAGAGAAAACTCACCAACACCTGCTTCTTGGTCCTCATCCCCCAACTGCACACCGGCTTCCTCCGCAGTGAGTAGCCGCATCCCCACCTTCACCGCTACCTTCTCCTCCTTTGAGAACTGGGCGGTAACCATATCCATCCTAAATGCCGCTCCACCTTCCTTATCCGCATCGGCCTTGGCCTCCTCCAAAGCCCGAAGATATATCCTAGCCATGATCCGGGGATAGTTATCCATCCAGGATAAATTACCCTGCTTCCAGGTACGGAAGTACATATCCTGCAACATCTCATCCATCATCCCTTCATTCTCCTCAAACTCCCTCACCCGGGCCTCGGAGGACAGCAACTTAGCAACGGCAACGTCCCACTCCGATCGATATCTCAAGCAGTCAGCCTGAAGAGTCCTCCTCATTTCCTCCATCTCTTCCTTTAGCCTGGCCTGAGCAAGCTCTGCGGCCTCAAGCCTCCCAGATAACTCCTCTACCTGCTCGAGATCCGCCCTCCGAACCTCGTCCACCGTAGCAATAGCCATGTCAATCCGCTCCTTGCAGGCGGCCTCCATCTTTCGCAACTCAGCCTTGCTAGCCTCCTCCATGGTTTTCTTTAGTCGTCGGGAGGCCGCCTCGTGCTGGGATATCTGGATAGCCTGATCGGCAAGCTGTTTGGCCTGGTCAGAAACCTGTAGCCACAATCGGATGTTAGCACTTCCGATTTCCTCCCCAGCCCTGGCCAGTCGAGCGTGATGCTCCATTAGCCTCTTGGTTTCCTCAGCCACCCGATCGATGATTGCCTTGGCCTCATTCCCCATGGTCACAATCTGAGTAGTAAGCAAATCGAGGTCTAACGACTTAGCCTCATCAAGCATCTGTACCATGGGATCGTGGGGAAGAAGTTGCTCACCCGTGACCTCATCAAAAGAGTTATCCTGAAAACTCGGGTCCAGGTCAGGGTGGCCGGCAAATGGGTTGCGATCCAAACCAGGACGGTCTATCGGAGTGACATTTGGATTTTCGGACGGATGGGGGGAAGGCATAAACTCAGTATCCTCTTCAGTAATATCATGGATGGGCTGGACTGGAGGCTGAGGGCCAAGTGAAGGTTCAAACGAAGATCGGCCCCTCTTCCTCCTCTCATATCTTCTTCAATAACTCCAAGAAGAGGGCGATATCTAACTTCATCCCCAGGACGGCTGGTTGGCGGCTTTGGTTTGGCAGAAGCTTTGAGTAGCTTATACTGTTCGAGGCGGTGCCGGATATCTGATGACTTGGTCGCCTTACCTACTCCCGGAATAAAAACCAAGTGTTACGAACATGCAATGATCCATAATTCAAGAAATATGTTAACTTAAAAAGAATGAGAAGGCACGTCTGTTATACAAACCCTGCGGAGGAGTAGAATACTGTAATAAGTCCTGAATCTCAGTCCAGGACGGAAGCGAACCATAAAATATTCCTAAGTCCCTATCATAAATGGAGTCTGCAGAAGTCAAAAGTTCACCTTGAATCGCTGGAATCGCCTTAGCTGAAGAACTCTCAGAAAATGGATCGGCGCCAGCCCCAGTCTTGTCAACCCCCTTTGCCTTCTCAACCAAAGCCGATCCTTCCTCCGACTCCCCAAAAGCTTGACGGAAAGCATCATCCATCCACTCATGAATCTCTCCCGCTTGCCCGGAGGTTAAGGCACCAACGCCACCACCGCTCTGTCCATCTCCTCCTTCACCTTCACCTCTATCTTCCTCCACATCTTCCTCTCCCGGAGCAAGTGGGCAAGTACTAGGAGAGGGACCATCGGACTTCTTAAGTTTCTTACCTCCAACAACGGGAGGCTTTGTAAAAGGTTCCCTCTTGCCACTCTTCACCGCGGCCCCTTCCTTGGCTTTGGCAGCCTTCTCCTCAGCCATGTCTCTCTGCTTAACCACGGACTGGTGTGGCAGGATCAAGTTGTACTCCAGGAGACTAGCATTCCTAATCAGGAAAGAAGCCGACCTGTCCCATCCCGAAATGGCCTTTATTTCCGCAGCCATCTGGACCAAGGAATCACTCTCTTCGACTACAAAGCCACCTGTCGCTTGCAAGAAATAGAAGCATATCAGAAGGAGCACTGCAGTCGGAAAAAAGAAACTGTAAATAAAGTTCATTTTACTGCCAGAAGTGAAGAGGCGGAAGGAGACAGAATCGTCCCTGATAAAAAACCATTCTTTCTTAAACATACTAAGCTTCGAATATAGGTCCAGGACTGGTTTGAAAGGAACAGCCGCTTCCAAGCTAACGTATGGAGATCCCTTCTTGTAACCCCTCAAGTTATATACATACCGGATCTCCCGGTTGGAAGGGGGCGCCCATACCTTCTCTGGAAAATAATATATAAGCACACCAAGATGGCGTAGGAATTAGGCTGAAGCTGGAAAGGAGCCACCTTCATATAAGTAATGAAGCTGACTATCCAGGTATTAATGGGAGAAATGGCCCCACACATGCAGTGGTACCTACTATATGCAAAATATCCTTCAGGGGGATTGTACGGCATCACCCCATCCCCCGGCGGCCGCATAAGCGCTCTATCTATCCCGAAGGAACGAGATATAACATCAAGTTGCTCCTCCTTTAGGGAGCTAGGAAAGCAATCGGAGGGGAGACCAGAAGTTCCTGGGGACCATACCCATCCACTAACGACCTCGGGGAAGGTCCATGTTGCGCTGGTCTTGGCTGGGCTGGGGGCACGGAGGTGGACTCTCCTTCGCCCTTAGACTTCCGTTTATTTGATCAGGTTTCCACTTTATGAGACATTTTATCTGCATACACAAAAGCGAAAGACGTTTTGTTAGTACAAGGAGTACAGAGATATAAGCAAACAAGTGTATAAAGCGAGCCAGCATATATAAATCTAGAGTTTCACTAATAGTTCAACTATATAAGTCCATTCGGCAAGGGGCTCATTCAACACTTAGAATTCCCAATCTCATTCGGTAATACAGCCCAGAGCTCATTCGGTAGTACACATTCAGCATTAAACGTCTCTTAACACATCCGGTATTAGGTTCATTCGGTAATCAGCATCACCAAGGTCATTCGGCGTTCACACTCCTAATAACATTCGGTAGTTTAAAAACACAGGAATCATCCGGCAATTACCTGGTCCGGTTGTCAAAAGGTTTCGGCAATATAAGTTGATTCGGCAGAAATCTGGCTCGGTTCTCTCAATTCAGTAAGGAGTAATGAAAGGGTGTAGCCCCTACTTATAGGCAGATATAGGATACCGAACCAAATGGTTCGGCACTCAGGGACCGAATGGAAACAGCTAAAACAAAGTGCGACACATACAGGCATGTGCCCCACTTTGGGGGGCAAATGTTGGGCGAACCCTCACCACCATCCAACACCGAACCAGGCTTCGCCTCGCGCCGAATCATCCCTAAGACCAACCCTGCATGCCAAACCACCCAACACCGGTCCAATCCCATCTCCCCTGCATGCCGAACCACCTCCACTCCACCAACTATCGGACCAACCAACAACTACCGGACCAGCCAACTACCGGACCAACCAACTACCGGACCAACCAACAACTACCGGACCAGCCAACTACCGGACCAACCAACCCACCGAGCCAACTCCACACCGAACCAACATGGCTCCTAACTACTACCGGTCCAAGCCTCTTCCATCTCACCACCGGACCAGCACTCTCTTGACCATCTCCATCTTCCACTACCAAACCAACCTGAAGAAGGCATTCCAGATCAACTTTACCGGACAAGGTTGCAGCAGTCCAGGCCCGTCAGCGGCTATATACATCCAAGACCCCTGCCCCCAACCTCACTCTATAAATAGAGGGGTAGGGGTACAACAATGGCAGACAAGTTTGAGAGCTCAAGCACGGAAGGAACTTTCAAACAACTTTCATATACTTGTATACAAAGCTTTGTACTTGTAATCTGAAAGAAAAGAGAGAATAACATATAAAGTGGACGTAGGCACGTTCTGGCCGAACCACCATAAATCTGCGTGTCTTTTACAATTTAGCCTCTGTTTTTTACTTATTTGCATAACTCACCCAAATTACTAAGAACAACATAAAATCAACTAAATCATACGACTTTGAGGTGTTTGTCCATTTTTTGTGCAAACATCCCGTAACTTTAAACGAGCCAGAAGTTATGGCCGTCCGAATAATCGATATCTACAGGGTGCAACATCCACGGTGCAAGGTGCAACATCCGACCGAAATGGCGAAACAGCGTCGTACGACTTTTTGAAATGCGTGCATGAATTTGAAACGGAACGGTGCCATGATCCACCACTCTCCAGCGATGGTAAATCGAAGACCATCCACGGTAATCCCGTTTTACCGTAAAAATCCACGTGTCGAAAAAACGAAGGGTAAAAAACTTCCTAGACCCGATTGAGACTCGAAAAGTCTTTTTTGGGCATTGAACAATCCTGTTTGTGTCAAAATTGGGCACAACACTCTTCGGAAGTTTTTGAAGAGATAATAAATGAAGAAAGCAAATTAAAATGAGGATTATCTAACAAAAACTCCAAGCAACAGAAAGTAAATTGCACAGAAGACAACAATTTAGAGTGGTTCGGCGATGTGCCTACGTCCACTATGAAGCTTTGTTATTTTATTGCTGGATATTCGGAGAATACAACTTTTATATGGCTAAGTGCAGCAGTTCTTAAGCAAAAATTCGAAGTCAAAGGCAGCGGCGGTGCTCTGAAGCAATTCTGGCAGCGTCCGGGCGTGCTTTTTCTCTAGAAATTCTCCGATCCCCTTTCTGAATGACCAGGGGCTCTATTTATAGGTGCTGGAGGCTGATATTTCTCCTAAAATTCGGGAAGACCACTTCTGACACGTGAGGGGGCCCGCATGGCCGAAACCTGGAGATCCGGGCACACATTGGGATCGATTCGACCCTTGGTTCGAATCGATCAAGAAATCGTCCAATCGTGATGAAACTTGGCGTGGACATTCTTCAACATGTAGACGAACTCCTGTAAAAATTTCAGGGGATTTGGATCAGTGGATTGAGAGTTATCATCGATTCGAATTAGTGTTCCTCGGTACGTTGTTTGGTTCGAATCGATCCTATGGTTCGTTCGAATCGATCACTTCGAACCCATAGGGTCGAATCCATGCTTCTGTGACGTGGCGCGCGTTCTTCGAGTCGATCCATGTTTTTCGCCGAGTTGATTGGGTCGAGTCCGAGTTTGTAGCCGCGTTTCCTTGATGGCTTCTAGTGATGGATTCGAAGGTGCTCAGTGTGGATCGATTTGAAGTTATGCAAAGCTCATGGATTCGAAGTACCTTCTTCACCCTAAAGCTACATCGAGTCGACCTTCTAGGATTCGAGGCACAGGGATTCGAACGTCTTCGATTCGACTCGTATCGATTCGAGTCGATCGATTCGAAAGTTCGAACATATGAAACTTATAACTCTATGATTGGCTCCAACTTCTGAGCTATGACCAATTTCAAGTTTGAACTTTTTGTCGAGCTTAATGAACTTTAGCATACTTGACCCCGACGAGCTTCGGCCCTGCATAATCGAATCTAACTTGACATCTCCGTTGAAGCTCGTTGATGGTACCATGACTTAAACAAAATATAACGAATTTATTACTTGAATTGGCCAATAGCTTCAGGGTGGCGTGAAAGTGACGGTTAGCGATGACGGTCGTTTTCATTCTCAAATTCCAGAGATTCGTCGTTCGGACATCTCGTTTCATCTTGTAAAGTCTGCTTAAATTTTTGCATAGCACTTGCACCACACGTCATACTCATACACCTTGCACCGGGGGAATGCATCGGTTTTTTAAGTATTTAACGCCGCTTTCTGGTGAGTTAGTTAATTATGGAGTCCTCGAGTTCTCAACAAGAAGCACAAAGCTCGCCCTTTCCAATGCTTGAGATTCCGGACATCCCTCCTGAAGTCGTAGATCCGGCCCCGGACGAATTGCCGGAGGCCATATTTATCGAAGATCCGGTTGATTCTGTTCAATCCAATATCTCAGAGTCTCTGTTGGGCCGGTTATGTTCGAAACACAACATATCTCTGGACGATGTTTTATTACCCAGTGCCAGCGATAGACCACACAATCCTCCTGAGGGATATACTGCCTTCTATCGCCATGCCTGTGCGGCTGGATCTCTTCCTCCTTTTAACCAATATATCAGAGAGATGCTGTCGTATTTAGGAATCGCTCCTTCACAACTTCATCCCAACGGGCATGGACTACTAAACAGCGTCTTCGTCATATTTATAGATTGCCTTTTCCGCCCGCCAAGACCTAACGAGATCAGGCACATCTTTAATTTTAAGAGTAGGGGTGATAGCCCGTCTTTCACTTTTCTGGAGGCGGGCAGGAACTGTCAGGTCGTGACTGGGGCCTGGACCAGGCTTAGTTATTTCAAAAACGAGTGGTTTTTTGTTCGTTGCCCCCCAGAGTTTGCCAGGAGATGGTTATCCAGACGTAAGCATCATAACTCGTTATTGAGTGGTCACTTTTAATACTTTACACTAATACTCTGCTACTCTTGCAGCCATCATCTCAAGACCTGCTGGTAGGCATTATAGGGGTGTCGTTCAAAGCTTGCAAAGGGTTCCCCATGACTTAAGGCACATAGATTTGATATTGACCGATGATAACTTAAGGACACTGGGTTTGATTGAGATGGGCCAGAGTATTGTGATTGAAGGTTTGGCGAAATCGGCCTCGACGAAGAAGAAAAAAGCGGCAAAAAGAAAACCTGGCGTTGTAACAAGAGAAATGAGCGATGATGAAAGAACGCCCACAGACACTAATATAGCAGCCGACCTTTCCCGAATAGAAGAGGGTCAGAAAGGCAAGGCAGCTGTACCTAAGCTTAAGAGATGGAAGTCTGTAGTCGTAACCCGTTCCCAACCTGGGGTTACTGTTTCCAGCGCTTCTCCTTGTCAGTCCGGAGACCTTTTCACCGGGTTGGACGATATTCCCATTCCGGACTACGTATTTCTCCATCACGGGTCCGGGTTGGAAGAGCTCCGGGGAGCGCTTGACATAAGCGATTCTTTACCCGTTAGTGTAATTGACGCTTCTGGTTGGTCGGGGGGTTTGCGCATTTATTCACTTTTCACAACACTTCACGGCTTCCACACGCATTGCAGTGTTTTTTCTTGGTACTTAATCGAATTGTTCCTTTTTTACAGGCACCATGTCGAATCGTCCTTCTACACTTGATAAACTTCGGCGAGTACACCATTCTTCATCCTACTATGAGTCTCGCCGCAGGGATTCTGACCGAGATCGTGAGCGGAGGTATTATGAGCAGGAGCACCGTGATAGGGACCATTCCTGACACTACTCTAGCCAGGAGCATTCTGATAGGGACCGAAGGTATCGTTCACCCTCTCGTTCTCCTTCGTCATCCAGGGGCCAAGTACCTGCAGTCGAAACTTCGCGGCAACAATCATCTCAACAAATTTCTAAACCCGGTCCACATCGCTCAAGGACCGATACAGCCACGACCATAACCGTAGAGGAAGCACCTCTTGAACCGTCTGGTGAAGGGGCTATTAGAATTGCTCAGTTGAAAAAAGTCTTTCCAGAAATATGCTTTGACGCCTATATCTTTCCACCCAACCTTAAGAGAATTCCCGAAGAGGCCGTGCACACTGCCCTCAGCTGTACTCGGGATTTTTATGCTCAGTATAAAGAATGGTACAGGGCGGCTGTTAAAGCCTCAAAAGTAGCCTTCGAACGAGCCAAAGTTATTGAGAACTTGGAAGCAGACTTGGCTCAGAAGAACCGTATTTTTGACGTTCTTCAATCTGAAACGGAATCTTCTCGCAAGGCTGAACTGGAGTCGCTACAGAAGGTCGATGAGACATTAGCTGAGATGGCGAAAATGCAACAAGCGCATTGTACTTTAGTTGAGGATTTAGGCCATCGATACAAAAACGTTGAGGCCGAGCGAGATGCGGCGGTCAGGGAACTTGAGGAGTTAAAAGCTAAATTCGCCAGTTTAAACAAGGAAAAAGATGACGCTAATGCAGCTACACAGGAAGCGTGTGAGAAAGCTGTGTCTCTCCGAGCTGAGCGAGACGCGGCGGTTGCTAAGGTTGAAGCGGTGGAAGCAGAGGTAGAAGGGAGAGTTCAAGCGGAGATATTCAGAGTAGAAGCTGAATTTGACGATCTTCTCGACACTTATAATTCTAATGTACTTGAGCACAGGAATCTCTCGTGGCTCGGGGATTATTCTACGCTTCTGCTCAGTGCTTGGAAAGAACTGGTGGCGAATAAAAGAACATCTCTCCCTGAAGGCGCCGTAGGCGAATTTGAACTTGAATCTCGCTTATTGAGTGAAGTGGAAAGGAAACTCCTCCATGACGCGATGATCTCCGCTGAGAGGGAGAGACTTGGGTTTCATCATGTAGAGACGGGTGAGGGTTCTGGAGCCGCACATGACAGTGAGAATGTTCCAGTTGATGCCCCAACCTCATCTGGAGTCGTTACTACAGCTGGTCCACAGGTTATCCCTGCTTATAATCCGGATCGACCGGAATTGTCTCTCGGTACATCTATCGTTTCTGAACACGTTCTATCACCGAGCCGCAGCAAAGAAGGTATTATAAATGTTTTTTAAGTGTTTCTGGAATTTTGAACTTGTAGTCGATCTTTTGACTAATCATCTTCTTTTCGGTTTAATCAGTGATTGAAAGCGATGCGCCAGCTCTTCCAATTCCACAAGTTTCGCTGCCAACGCTAGGAGCCGTTGTTACTGAGGCCATCACGACCACTGTTTTTACCAACGAGATGGGAGGAGGTAGCTCGATGTCGTTTGATGTTCAGATGATTGAGGAGCTTCTCAAGCAACCTTGTGAACCTTTTCCTGACCCTTCCTTTACAATGGGTGGTGTTGCCTCTTCTTTTAGCTCATTTATACCGACCGCCACTGTTTCCAGCGCTGCTCGATCTATCCGAGAAGAAGAAATTCTTGCTGAGATAAGCGCTGAAATGGCTACGGTGACGGCAGTTGGTGGTTCTGGAGGCGATGTCGCTCCACCAAGCTTAACTTCTTCAATCGTCACTTCGCTCACCAGCACTGTTATAACTTCTAGTGTTGAAGCTTCGCCACCCGCTACGGCTCCTCCGCCTCCGGTTCGCCCTCTAAAAAGGATCTCTGTCCCTTCTAGTTCTGAGGAAGACGTATATATAATGCCAGACCCTGAGGATGCTCCAAAGAAGGACAAGAAATCTCGTAAGAAGCCGGGTAGTGGGTCCAGCGGCTCAACTCCAAAGAAGAGACATCGGAAGAAGAAGGACTGAACTTCTTGTCTGGTCATGCAGTTGCGAAGTAGAACTTCTTTTTACTTCTCTTTTTGTTGGTCGTGTATGAGTGTGGATTCGGCACCCACTTTATGAGTTGTTTTTGGTTTTATCATGTAATCAAACTCTTTTTTCGTTTGTTAATAAAATAGAAAACAGCTCTTTTCTTATTTGCTTAAGTATTGCATTGATTAGCTTATGCCCACATATGCTATAAGCCTTGTATGCATGTCCACACTTCAGGGACTTAACATAATCTGTAGTTAACGGTTTGGTGTACTTGTGGTGTTTTCACCGTCAAGTAGAGTTTGTTTTTATTTGCCGAGTTTGAGAATCTTGGTCGCGAGTTGCGATCGATGAATAACTGAACTTCGGATATTGTATCACTTTGGTCAGTGATTAACACTTAGCTTTTTCGCCCCCTAGTCTCGGGGAACGACATTTGCATTTTTGTGGTCGAGTGCGTTTACTGCAAACTTTAATCACGTGTCCACATTCTGGGGACTTAAGACAATCTGAGATCGATAATCCGGTTCGCACTATGGGAACTCGAGGGTTATCGACGCTTGTAACACGGTCCGCATTCCAAGAACTTGGAAACGACATTCACATTCCAACTCGCGCCCTGAGAAGTCGGGGTTTGTTCGCGCTCTGGAAACGACTTATTTAATGTTTATACTCCAATTCGCGCTCTGGGAGGTTGGAATTCGTTCGCACTCTGCGAACGAATTATTTAATGTTTATACTCCAATCCGCGTTCTGGGAAGTTGGAGTCCGTTCGCACTCTGGGAACGAATTGTTTAATGTTTATATCCAATTCGCGCTTCGGGAAGTTGGAGTCGGCTCACACTCTGGGAGCGGTGGATTTGTACTCCAGTTCGCGATCCGGGAACTGAGAGTTGAAGTTTATACTCCAATTCACACTCTGGGAATTTGGAGTTGGCGGGGGGATTGTCGTGTATCAATCCCCGTGAATGTTGATGTAGTGTTCTGTCCCCGAGCTCGGGTTTCACTTTGTGAGTGACTGGTCGCATCACAATCACTCCCTACTTGAATAAGTCCCACCTCGTGATGGGACTTAGCCCTTCGTGCATTGTAATATAGTGCGTCATATTCAGTAAATCACAGCTCTGGCTCGAAGAGATGGCATTTTATTGCTGAAATGAAAAAAAATACGGCAAAGTCAGTTTCCTTATTACAAATTTACGTCTCAAAATACTAGAATAAAATGCAAAGAAATAAATTGACAGAAAGTAAATGAGTAAAATCTTTCATATGTAGCAGCGACGAAGACTTTCGCTATTCCAAGCTCTCGACAAGGTAAAACCGTCAACTGTTGATAATTTGAACGTGCCATCTCCGAGCATTTGTGAAATCACATACGGCCCTTCCCAATTTGGCTTCATGTGTGAAGGGACCGGATAAACTCTTTTGAGTATGAGATCGCCGAGTTTGAAGGTTCGCGGACGGACCTTGGCGTTGTACAGTCGGGCGACTTGATTACGATATGCGGCTGCCCTCAAATCAGCCTCTTCGCGCTTTTCATCGAGTAAATCCAAAGATTCAGCAAGTAATATGGCGTTTGTTTTCGGATCGTAATATGTTACACGATGAGAATGCACTTCCATTTCGACCGGAATAACGGCTTCAGAACCATAAGATAAGGAAAACGGTGTATGACTGGTTGCAGTTTTACGGGTCGTTCGATAGGCCCATAATGCCATAGGAAGTTCGTCGACACATTTGCCCCCAGCTTTTTCCAGTTGCTTCTTTAGAATGGACTTGATAACTTTATTAACAGCTTCAACCTGACCATTTGCTTGCGGGTGCGCTACTGCAGAGAATTTCTTATGGATGTGAAATCGTTGACAGAAATTTTTGAATTCAGCACTGTCGAATTGAGTTCCATTATCGGTGATGATAGTATGTGGAAGACCAAAACGGCAGATGATGTTACGCACTACAAAGTTGATTACTTTCTTTGTTGTGATTGTCGCAAGGGGTTCAGCTTCAGCCCATTTGGTGAAATAATCAACTGCGACGATGGCGTACTTCGCGCCACCTTTGGCCAGAGGCAATGTGCTGATGATATCCATTCCCCACACCGCAATTGGCCAAGGACTGACCCATTGGGTTATCCCAGTAGGCGGGGCTCTTGAAATTCGAGCATGTTTCTGGCATTTGTCACATTTTCTAGCGTAGTCTGCAGCATCGCGATTAACGGTAGGCCAATAATACCCATATCGAAGTATCTTCTTTGCTAGTGCTTGCCCCCCAGTGTGATCACCACATTCTCCTTCGTGTACATCGTGTAACACTCGTTTGATTTCATCGTGTGCGATACACCGGAGGAGAGGAACAGAGTATCCTCTCTGATACATGACTCCATTCTGAATAACAAATCGTGAAGCCTTTCGCAGAACTTGTCTTTTCTCGCTTCGCCGCTCGGGCAATACACCGCGTTCGATATAATCTTGATAAGGAGTCATCCACGACTCCTTGATGGAGGTAGCTTCAAATGTGAAATTAGTCTCCCTTCGATCAATGCTCGGAGATGATAGGGTTTCAATCGGAACAACCCCCAACTGTTGAGCCTCACCCGTGCTTGCTAACTTTGCTAATGAATTAGCTTTCTGATTGTGCTCTCGGGGTATGTAGAAAATGGCATAGTAATCGAATTGATTAAGTATCTCTAGAACTTGAATTAGATAAGCGGCCAGTCTTCGATCTTTGGCCTAATATTCACCTCGAACTTGACACACTACCAATTGGGAATCACAGTAGATCTCTACAGCGATGATTTTCAGATCACGGGCAAGTTTTAGTCCTGTAAGTAGAGCTTCGTACTCGGCTTCATTGTTGGTTGCGCGGAACTCGAATTTTAAAGCATAACATATGGATCGTCCTGCAGGGGTCTCAAGCACTATCCCAGCTCCTGAGCACCGATCGTTTGACGCACCATCGATGTACAACTTCCAGATGTATTCGGGAGATTTGCTGGTTTCGGGCAAGTCTTCTGGAATAGTGAATTCGGCTATAAAATCTGCTAGGACTTGGCCGTGAATGGCTCTCCTTGGAGTATAAGTGATGTCGAATTGACTTAGTTCGATGTTCCACTTCAGTAACCTACCAGACTTCTCAGGCCGCGTAAGGACCTGTCGTAACGGCTGATCGGTGTACACAGTAATAGGATGAGCCTGGAAATATGGCCGGAGCTTCCTCGAGGCAATGACTAGGAAATATGCCGACTTTTCAAGCTTTGGATAATTTCTCTCGGCTCCGGTTAATCGTTTACTTACGTAGCAGACCCGCTTTTGCACTCGGTCTTCCTCCCGAATCAATGCAGCACTGATCGCATTCTCTGACACTGCCAGGTAAAGATATAACTGTTCATGATCTACAGGCTTTGAGAGGATTGGTGGTACGGAAAGATGCTGGATTAGTGATTGAAATGCGCCCTCGCATTCTGTGGTTCATTCGAAGTTTTGTTTCCCCTTTCGAATTAAATCGAATAATGGAAGGCATTTGTCGGTCGATTTTGAGATAAACCAGCTCAGTGCTGCCACTTTCCCGTTAAGACTCTGAACTTGCTTTATTGTTTTCGGAGTTTGGAGATTTCTGATTGCCCAAATCTTTTCGGGGTTGGCCTCTATTCCTCGGGCATTGACAATGAACCCAAGAAATTTTCCGGATGCGACTCCGAAATGACACTTGAGTGGATTAAGCTTCATTCCGTATTTCCGGAGGATGACGAACATTGATTCCAGGTCCTTGACATGATCACCAGAGTACCGTGACTTTACCAACATGTCATCTACATAGACCTCCATAGTCTTTCCAATCTATTGGCAAACATTTGGTTGACTAAGCGTTGATAGGTCGCGCCAGCATTCTTTAATCCAAAAGCCATGACTTTGTAGCAGTACAACCCCATGTCGGTTACGAAGCTTGTGTGTTCTTGATCCGGTACATGCATGGGTATCTGGTTGTCACCTAAGTAAGCATCCATGAAAGATAACAATTCATGTCCAACGGTTGAATCTACCAGTTGATCGATCCGGGGGAGTGGAAAGCTGTCTTTCGGGCAGGCTTTATTCAGGTCAGAGTAATTGATACACGTTCTCCATTTTCCATTCGGTTTTCGGACAAGTACGGGATTGGACACCCATTCTGGGTATAAAGCGTCTCTAATGAACCCATTTGATTTCAACTTATCGACCTCTTCTTTTAGGGCAGTAAATCTCTCTGGATCCATACTACGCCTTTTCTGCTTGACCGGGATATACCGCGGGTCAATGTTCAAGGTGTGGCTCGTGATGTCAGGCGAGATCCCGCACATATCAGAGTGTGTCTAGGCGAACACGTCAAGATTCGCTCGGAGAAAATCAACCAATTCCTGTTGTGTCTTTCGGTCAAGTTGAGACCCAATCTTCAATATCCTCGAGTCATCGTGATCATCATCAATCGGGACATCAATGATTAACTCGGCCGGAGAAGCCTGACTTTCCGTAGATTCTTCTTTATTATCATTATCCCTTGGATCAAGATCCTTTTGGAATTGGTTGTGGTGCCAAGGCTGGAGCCCAGGCGCTAATTGTCAATCGTCAGTAAAACGGACGCAGAGAGATTCCTCTACGCCTTTTCCTTTCTCTTTCCGATGCGCCTCCCGCAGCTCAGCAACATAACAGACTCTTCCAGCAGCCTGATCTCCTTGTACAACTCCTATTCCGTGGTTAGTAGGGAACTTCAGAGTTAAACACCATGGGGCAATAGCAGCCCTAAATTCGGCAAGGGCCGGTCGGCCCAAAAAAGCATTGTACGGGGAAGGAATGTCTAAGACAACAAATTGAAACATCCGAACTCTTCGGCATTCTCCCGCTCCCAACTCTACTGGCAATTCAACTATTCTAGTTGGTATTGTTGCATTCCCATTGAAGCCGTGGACTCGTGATTGACAAGGCTTTAAGTCCTTAGCTTCCATTTTCATTAAATCATATGCTCTTTTAAATAAGATATTTACGGAACTTCCGCTATCTACCAGGATCCTCTTCATCCAAGCAGGACCAACTTGAGCGGATATAACCAATGGGTCAATTGTGGGAGCTTTGACTTTATCAGCATCTCGATTTCTAAACATGATTTCATCAGCCATTGTCTTTTGTTGCTTAGCCGGTGTTCCGTCTTCCGAGTTGCTGTAGCAATCAAAGTCTACATGCCTGATTGAGCCAGCATATGACTCCATTTCTCTCCAACTTCTGTCTGCCGGATGAGGACCACCACTTATCGTATTGATAACCAACCTTCCGCCTGTGCGAGCAGGTTCACCTTGTCTTTCCTGATTCTGCGTTCGATTTTGATTAGAGGGGCCCGCTCCACTAGACTGCAGCGCCCGAACAAACTGGTCCAACTTTCTTTCTCTGATCAACTTTTCAATGAGGTCTTGCAAATGTCTACACTCACTGGTATTATGCCCATAACTTTCATGAAACCTACAGAACTTCCCTGACTGAATTTGCTTCTCCGATGAAGGCTTCAGAGCAGGCTTCTTGTATTGCATAGTATTACAAGTCTGTAAGTATACGTTTTCCAGCGACGTGTTAAGCGGTGTATAATTGTCAAACACTGCGGCCCTACGTCTCGGACCACGATTCTGATCTTGCTTCTTGCTTCGGTTATCACCATTTCTTGATCGCTGGGCCTGTTTATTTTGAATATTCAATTCGACTTTTCCCGAATTTTCTCCAGACTGTTTAACCGCAACATTATTCTGAATCCCTTCACTGCTGGGCCTTGCATCGTCCTGCTTCCTAGACTGTTTCGCATCCTCTCGCCTCAAGAATTGAGCATCTTTGGAATAGAAACGGTCCAACGATGCGGGAGGCTTCCCGGCTAGCCAATTTCCGAATTCGGAATCAGGGTCGATTCCTTTAGTCAGGGCCATTAGAATGGAATTATCATTAGGGTTGGTGATCTCTGCGCATGAAGCATTGAATCCCTCCAAAAATCGTCTAGGTGTTTCTCCGGTAGCTTGAGTGACACTTGATAGGGTATTAACATCTTTAGGTCGGGCAATATGCATGCGAAATTGTTCAACAAATTTAGTAGCTAACTGGTCAAACGAAGAAATAGATCGTGGCGGTAATCGGGTGAACCACATTGTCACAATTCCCCCTAAGGAAATAGGAAAACTGCGGCACTTTACTGCGTCATCGGCTCTTGCAGCAGTCATTGACCATTCATATTTCAGAACATGTTGATTTGGGTCGGAATTTCCTTCATGCATGGGAAGGGTTGGCATTCTGAATCGGCGAGGAGGTTCAGCATACAATATGTCATCAGTAAATGGGGTATGACTCCGGGAGATTCCCCAATCGTCATTTGTTAGGCCTTGACTCTCGCGAATCATTCGTCGCACCATGGCTGAGAAGTCTGGTACCCGGAAAATTCTGTGGGTGGTGAGCCAAAGTATGGTCGAGTTCCATAGTGCAAGGTGGGATCGGACGCTGTCGACGATCCTCATCTCGCCTCCTTGGCTCGATGTCTTCTGGGATATATGGCTCTGGAGCCTGTCCCTGCTGATGATAATTTTGATTGGAGTGATCTCGGGCATCAACTCCTATGTCAACTGCAGCGGCTGTAGCAGCTCGATCGTCTGCAGTGTACTGAAGAATAGTGCCTCCTCGGGAGGAGGGTTCAGTATGGAAGCTGGTAGGAGGGCCAACCCTTATTTGCCCAACGGTTACCGCCTGTTGACAGTCAGCAGCTTGCGTATGATTTCCGTCTAGCCTGGGACGGATAGATCGGGTATTGTAATTTGAGGAAGCGGAGCTTTCGGTGGAAGAACGAGGAGCTTGATCCCTTCTGGATCTTCTTCGCTTTTGGCGATTTAGTTGATTGGTCAACTCCGCATTAGCGCGCAATTGCTCAGTTAGCTGTTGTCTGCTTTGGGTTAATTCTTTGAGTAGTGCTTGGAACTCTTGCCTTGTGACCGGACCTGACTGATCCGTATGCCCAACAAAATCTTGGTTAGTGGATTGTAGCTTTGTGGGGTTTTGCCTATCCCGGCCTTCCAGATCACCAATGTTGGAAGTGGTTCTTGTACTCACCATTTTGAAACGTTGAATTCTTTCCTAGACTTTTAACAAATCCGAGTAGAATGGAAGGAGTTTGAATATGAGATCTGGATCTCTCTTTTAGATTTATGCAATCCGGTATCGAAGATAGATCTAAGGCGCAGGAGAAAAAAATTGGGTTTTTTTCTCAGTGAAAGCACCAAAGTGTTTGTGTCAAAATTGGGCACAACACTCTTCGGAAGTTTTTGAAGAGATAATAAATGAAGAAAGCAAATTAAAATGAGGATTATCTAACAATAACTCCGAGCAACAGAAAGTAAATTGCACAGAAGACAACAATTTAGAGTGGTTCGGCGATGTGCCTACGTCCACTATGAAGCTTTGTTATTTTATTGCTGGATATTCGGAGAATACAACTTTTATATGGCTAAGTACAGCAGTTCTTAAGCAAAAATTTGAAGTCAAAGGCAGCGGCGGTGCTCTGAAGCAATTCTGGCAGCGTCCGGGCGTGCTTTTTCTCTAGAAATTCTCTGATCCCCTTTCTGAATGACCAGGGGCTCTATTTATAGGTGCTGGAGGCTGATATTTCTCCTAAAATTCGGGAAGACCACTTCTGACACGTGAGGGGGCCCGCATGGCCGAAACCTGGAGATCCGGGCCTACATTGGGATCGATTCGACCGTTGGTTCGAATCGATCAAGAAATCGTCCAATCGTGATGAAACTTGGCGTGGACATTCTTCGACATGTAGACGAAGTCCTGTAAAAATTTTAGGGGATTTGGATCAGTGGATTGAGAGTTATCATCGATTCGAATTAGTGTTCCTCGGTACATTGTTTGGTTCAAATCGATCATATGGTTCGTTCGAATCGATCACTTCGAACCCATAGGGTCGAATCCATGCTTCTGTGACGTGGCGCGCGTTCTTCGAGTCGATCCATGTTTTTCGCCGAGTTGATTGGGTCGAGTCCGAGTTTGTAGCCGCGTTTCCTTGATGGCTTCTAGTGATGGATTCGAAGGTTCGCTATCTTCGAATCGATGGAACCGGTCTTCATTCGAATCGATTCAAATATATGACTGTGGATCGATTCGAGGTTGCTTCTCCATGGGGATTCGAAGGTAAGCAAGGGATGGAGTTGGAGCTCCCTTAGTTACATGGATTCACGGGACCCTTCTTTGATGGACTCGAGGGGATGGATTCGAGGCATGGCTGTCGAGGGCTTGTTTGATGGAGTCGAAGTGAAGGTGCTCCTCATTGATTCGAAGCAAGGATATGGAGTGGCTTCAATTGGATGGATACGAAGGAAGGTCGTGGGATGGATTCGAAGTAAATGGAGTCGAGGCCGATGGATGCGAACTAGATGGACTCGAACCTGATGGGTTCGAGTGTGGCGTGGCTGTGCTGTCGATTCGAACGCAGGTCGATTCGAGCAGCGTGCCTGCTCTGATGGGTTCGAACTTAATGGTTTCGAACTAGTGAAGGGGTGATGGGTTCGAACCGAGCAAGGTCCATCTTTCTCAACTCGAATCCATCATATCTTGAGTATACGAACTCGGATCTCCCCGAAATTTGGAACGTTGGTTTCTACAGCTTTGCTTGACGTGTCTTACCAATTGTAGCCCGATCCGGACTCGGATAAAATCCATCGATATTTGTAGTTTCCGAACGATCATTCAAAGCTGAAGACGTATGATCCTGTTTCTTTCTGGTCCGTTCCTTGGTATCTCGGCCTTGCCAAAAGGCGGGATAACATTTGCCCCCCAAAGTACGTCTTGTGTAAACATGACGTGCTTCGAAAAGCTAAAATCTAACGCCGGACAATTAGGTCATGCTCTACGGAAAGCTGTATTCTTTATTGCTGTTATCAACTGTCGTATGATTGTGATCGGTTGTTCGTCGTTGAAACCATGTCAAGATGGATGTCTGATCCCTGTGAATGATGAAGATCAAATGTTAGTCAAACATATGCGTATACGTGTATCATCTTGACTTTGGTTAGCATTGCGTGATTGCAAGTTGTTGCCGGTTTGGTTTGTTATTGAATTCTGCATCGGCCCTCTCCTGAACCGATTTGGGATTAGGGTTAACGTTTTGTTGTTATAGCCATCTATGATCATCCTTTTGTATCAATCGGTGTAAAAGGTAGATCAGTTAACTTTTCATGTCGAAGTATTGTATTCATTCTCATCGACGGTGCTAAATGGATTCGAAGCATGCTTGTTTGAACCGATAGTGTTTCGCATTGATTGAATTGCTGGTTATGGAATAGGTTGTTCGAGTCGATAAGATCTTTCAACTCGGTCCTTATTCTACAGGGTGCAACATCCACGGTGAAAGGTGCAACATCTGTCCGAAATGGCGAACAGTGTCGTACGACTTTTTGAAATGCGTGCATGGATTTGAAATGGAACGGTACCATGGTGCACCACTCTCCAGCGATGGTAAATCAAAGACCATCCACGGTAATCCCGTTTTACCGTAAAAATCCACGTGTCGAAAAAACGAAGGGTAAAAAACATCCTAGACCCGATTGACACTCGGATAGTCTTTTTTGGGCATTCAACAATACAATGACAGCTGAAAGCGGGTCATAGCCATAGAGCTCGCTGAGGCCTTCGTTTTGACTGGTTATGGCTACTGTAACTCTTAAAGAGCCAGAAGTTACGGCCATCCGAATAATCGATATCTACAGGGTGCAACATCCACGGCGCAAGGTGCAACATCCGTCCGAAATGGCGAACAGTGTCGTACGACTTTTTGAAATGCGTGCATGGATTTGAAACGGAATGGTACCATGGTGCACCACTCTCCAGCGATGGTAAATCAAAGACCATCCACGGTAATCCCGTTTTACCGTAAAAATCCACGTGTCGAAAAAACGAAAGGTAAAAAACTTCCTAGACCCGATTGAGACTCGGATAGTCTTTTTTGGGCATTAAACAATCCATTGACGGCTGAAAGCCGTCATAGCCATAGAACTCACTGAGGCCTTCGTTTTGACTGGTCATGGCTCCCGTAACTTTAAACGAGCCAGAAGTTATGGCCGTCCGAATAATCGATATCTACAGGGAGCAACAACCACGGTGCAAGGTGCAACATCCGTCCGAAATGGCGAAATAGTGTCGTACGACTTTTGAAAATGTGTGCATGAATTTACCATGATCCACTACTCTCCAGCGATGGTAAATCGAAGACCAGCCACTGTAATCCCGTTTTACCGTAAAAATCCACGTGTCGAAAAAATGAAGGGTAAAAAACTTCCTAGACCCGATTGAGACTCGGATAGTCTTTTTTAGGCATTGAACAATCCATTGACGGCTGAAAGCTGCGGTAGCCGTAGAACTCACCGAGGCCTTCGTTTTGACTAGTTATGGCTCCCGTAACTCTAAACGAGCCAGAAGTTATGGCCGTCCGAATAAACGATGTCTACAGGGTGCAACATCCACGGTGCAAGTTGCAACATCCGTCCGAAATGGCGAACAGTGTCGTACGACTTTTTGAAATGCGTGCATGGATTTGAAACGGAACGGTAATATGGTGCACCACTCTCCAGCGATGGTAAATCGAAGACCATCCACGGTAATCCCGTTTTACCTAAAAATCTACGTGTCGAAAAAACGAAGGGTAAAAAACTTCCTAGACCCGATTGAGACTCGGATAGTCTTTTTTGGGCATTCAACAATACAATGACGGCTGAAAGCTCTCATAGCCGTAGAACTCACTAAGGCCTTCGTTTTGACTGGTTATGGCTCCCGTAACTCTAAACGAGCCAGAAGTTACGGCCATTCGAATAATCTATATCTACAGGGTGCAACATCCACGGCGCAACGTGCAACATCCGTCCGAAATGGCGAACAGTGTCGTACGACTTTTTGAAATGCATGCATGGATTTGAAACGGAACGGTACCATCGTGCACCACTCTCCAGCGATGGTAAATCGAAGACCATCCACGGTAGTCCCGTTTTACCGTAAAAATCCACGTGTCGAAAAAACGAAGGGTAAAAAACTTCCTAGACCCGATTGAGACTCGTATAGTCTTTTTTGGGCATTCAGTAATCCATTAACGGCTGAAAGCCGTTATAGCCATAGAACTCACTGAGGCCTTCGTTTTGACTGGTTATGGCTCCCGTAGCTCTAAACGAGCCAGAAGTTATGGCCGTCCGAATAATCGATATCTACAGGGTGCAACATCCACGGTGCAAGGTGCAACATCCGTCCGAAATGGCGAAACAGTGTCGTACGACTTTATGAAATGCGTGCAAGGATTTGAAACGGAAAGGTACCATGGTGCACCACTCTCCAGCGATGGTAAATCGAAGACCAGCCGCAGTAATCCCGTTTTACCGTAAAAATCCACGTGTCGAAAAAACTAAGGGTAATAAACTTCCTAGACCCGATTGAGACTCGAATCGTCTTTTTTGGGCATTAAAGAATCCATTGACGGCTGAAAGCTGTCACAGCCGTAGAACTCACAGAGGCCTTCGTTTTGACTGGTTATGGCTCTCGTAACTCTAAACGAGCCAGAAGTCATGGCCGTCCGAATAATCGATATCTACAAGGTGCAACATCCACGGTGCAAGGTGCAACATCCGTCCGAAATGGCGAAACAGTGTGGTACGACTTTTTGAAATACGTGCATGGATTTGAAACGAAACGGTGCTATGGTCCACCACTCTCCAGCGATGGTAAACCGAAGACCAGCCACGGTAATCCCGTTTTACCGTAAAAATAAACGTGTCGAAAAAAACGAAGGGTAAAAAACATCCTAGACCCGATTGAGACTCGTATAGTCTTTTTTGGGCATTAAACAATCCATTGACCGCTGAAAGCCGTGATAGCCGTAGAACTCACTGAGGCCTTCGTTTTGACGGGTAATGTCGCCCATAACTCTAAACGAGCCAGAAGTTATGGACGTCCGAATAATCGATATCTACAGGGTGCAACATCCACGGTGCAAGGTGCAACATCCGTCCGAAATGGCGAAACAGTGTCGTACGACTTTATGAAATGCGTGCAAAGATTTGAAACGGAAAGGTACCATGGTGATCCACTCTCCAGCGATGGTAAATCGAAGACCAGCCGCAGTAATCCCGTTTTACCGTAAAAATCCACGTGTCGAAAAAACTAAGGGTAATAAACTTCCTAGGCCCGATTGAGACTCGAATCGTCTTTTTTGGGCATTAAAGAATCCATTGACGGCTGAAAGCTGTCACAGCCGTAGAACTCACTGAGGCCTTCGTTTTGACTGGTTATGGCTCTCGTAACTCTATACGAGCCAGAAGTTATGGCCGTCCGAATAATCGATATCTACAGGGTGCAACATCCACGGTGCAAGGTGTAACATCCGTCCGAAATGGCGAAACAGTGTCGTACGACTTTTTGAAATACGTGCATGGATTTGAAACGAAACGGTACCATGGTCCACCACTCTCCAGCGATTGTAAATCGAAGACCAGCCACGGTAATCCCGTTTTACCGTAAAAATAAACGTGTCGAAAAAACGAAGGGTAAAAAACATCCTAGACCCGATTGAGACTCGGATAGTCTTTTTTGGGCATTAAACAATCCATTGACGGCTGAAAGCTGTCATAGCGGTAGAACTCACTGAGGCTTTCGTTTTGACGGGTAATGGCTCCCATAACTCTAAACGAGCCAGAAGTTATGGCCGTCCAAATAATCGATATCTACAGGGTGCAACATCCACGGTGCAAGGTGCAACATCCGTCCGAAATGGCGAACAGTGTCGTATGACTTTTTGAAATGCGTGCATGGATTTGAAATGGAACGGTACCGTGGTGCACCACTCTCCTGCGATGGTAAATCGAAGACCAGCCACGGTAATCCCGTTTTACCGTAAAAATCCACGTGTTGAAAAAATGAAGGGTAAAAAACTTCCTAGACCCGATTGAGACTCGGATCGTCTTTTTTGGGCATTAAACAATCCATTGACGGCTGAAAGCTATCACAGCCGTGGAACTCACTGAGGCCTTTGTTTTGCCTGGTTATGGCTCCCGTAACTCTAAATGAGCCAGAAGTTACGGCCGTCCGAATAATCGATATCTACAGGGTGCAACATCCACGGTGCAAGGTGCAACATCTGTCCGAAATGGCGAACAGTGTCGTACAACTTTTTGAAAAGCGTGCATGGATTTGAAATGGAACGGTACCATGGTGCACCACTCTTCAGCGATGGTAAATCGAAGACCATCCACGGTAATCCCGTTTTACCATAAAAATCCACGTGTTGAAAAAACGAAGGGTAAAAAACTTCCTAGACCCGATTGAGACTCGGATCGTCTTTCTTTGGCATTAAACAATCCATTGACGGTTGAAAGCTTTCATAGCCGTAGAACTCCCTGAGGCCTTCGTTTTGACTGGTTATGGCTCCCGTAACTCTAAACGAGCCAGAAGTTATGGACGTCCGAATAATCGATATTTACAGGGCGCAACATCCGCGGTGCAAGGTGCAACATCCGTCCAAAATGGCGAAACAGTGTCTTACGACTTTTTGAAATGCGTGCAAGGATTTGAAATGGAATGGTGCCATGGTGCACCGCTCTCCAGCGATGGTAAATCGAAGACCAGCCATGGTAATCCCGTTTTACCATAAAAATCCACGTGTTGAAAAAACGAATGGTAAAAAACTACCTAGACCCGATTGAGACTCGGATCGTCTTTTTTGGGCATTAAACAATCCATTGATGGCTGGAAGCAGTCACAGCAGTAGAACTCACCGAGGCCTTCGTTTTGACTGGTTATGGCTCCCGTAACTCTAAACGAGCCAGAAGTTATGGCCGTCCGAATAATCGATATCTACAGGGTGCAACATCCACGGTGCAAGGTGCAACATCCGTCCGAAATGGCGAACAGTGTCGCACGACTTTTTGAAATGCGTGCATGGATTTGAAACGGAAGACCATGGTGCACCACTCTCCAGCGATGGTAAATCGAAGACCGTCCACGGTAATCCCGTTTTACCGTAAAAATCCACGTGTCGAAAAAACGAAGGGTAAAAAACTTCCTAGACCCAAATGAGACTCGGATAGTCTTTTTCGGGCATTCAACAATACAATGACGGATGAAAGCTGTCATAGCCGTAGAACACAATGAGGCCTTCGTTTTGACTGGTTATGGCTCCCGTTACTCTAAACGAGCAATAAGTTACGGCCGTCCGAATAATCGTTATCTATATGGTGCAACATCCACAGTGCAAGGTGCAACATCCGTCCGAAATGGTGAACAGTGTCGTACGACTTTTTGAAATGCGTGCATAGATTTGAAATTGAACGGTACCATGGTGCACCACTCTCCAGCGATGGTAAATCGAAGACCATCCACGGTAATCCCTTTTTACCGTAAAAATCCACGTGTCGAAAAAACGAAGGGTAAAAAACTTCCTAGACCCGATTGAGACTCGGACAGTCTTTTTTGGGCATTCAACAATACAATGATGGCTGAAAGCTATCATAGCCGTAGAAATCACTGAGGCCTTCGCTTTGACTGGTTATGGCTCCTGTAACTCTAAACGAGCCAGAAGTTACGGCCATCCGAATAATCGATATCTACAGGGTGCAACATCCACGGCGCAAGGCGCAACATCCGTCCAAAATGGCGAACAGTGTCGTACGACTTTTTGAAATGCGTTTATGGATTTGAAACGGAACGGTACCATGGTGCACCACTCTCCAGCGATGGTAAATCGAAGACCATCCACGGTAATCCCGTTTTACCGTAAAAATCCACGTGTCGAAAAAACGAAGGGTAAAAAACTTCCTAGACCCGATTGAGACTCGGATAGTCTTTTTTGGGCATTCAACAATCCATTGACGGCTGAAAGCTATCATAGCCGTAGAACTCACCGAGGCCTTCGTTTTGACTGGTTATGGCTCCCGTAACTCTAAACGATCCAGAAGTTATGGCCGTCCTAATCGATATCTACAGGGTGCAACATCCACGGTGCAAGGTGCAACATCCGTCCGAAATGGCGAAACAGTGTCGTAGGACTTTATGAAATGCGTGCATGGATTTGAAACGGAAAGCTACCATGGTGCACCACTCTCCAGCGATGGTAAATCAATGGCTCTCTTAACACTAAATGAGCCAGAAGTTATGGCCGTCCGAATAATCGATATCTACAGGGTGCAACATCCACGGTGCAAGGTGCAACATCCGTCCGAAATGGCGAAACAGCGTCGTACGACTTTTTGAAATACGTGCATGGATTTGAAACGAAACGGTACCATGGTGCACCACTCTCCAGCGATGGTAAATCGAAGACCAGCCACAGTAATCCCATTTTACCGTAAAAATCCACGTGTCGAAAAAACGAAGGGTACAAAACTTCCAACACCCGATTGAGATTCAGATAGTCTTTTTTGAGCATTATACAATCCACTGACGGCTGAAAGCAGTCAGAGCCATAGAACTCACTAAGGCCTTCGTTTTGATTGGTTATGGCTCCCGTAACTCCAAGCCAGAAGTTATGGCAGTCCGAATGATCGATATCTACAGGTGCAACATCCACGGTGCAAGGTGCAACATCCGTCCGAAATGGCGAAACAATGTCGTACGACTTTTTGAAATGCTTGCATGGATTTGAAACGGAACGGTACCATGGTGCATACTCTCCAGCGATGGTAAATCGAAGACCAGCCACGGTAATCCAGTTTTACCGTAAAAATCCACGTGTCGAAAAAACGAAGGGTAAAAAACTTTCGAAACCCGATTGAGATTCGGATAGTCTTTTTTGGGCATTATACAATCCATTGACGGTTGAAAGATGTCAGTTCCGTAGAACTCACTGAGGCCTCCGTTTTGACTGGTTTTGGCTCCCGTAACTCTAAACGAGCCAAAAGTTATGGCCGTCGGAATAATCGATATCTACAGGGTGCAACATACACGGTGCAAGGTGCAGCATCCGCCCGAAATGGAGAAACAGCGTCGTACGACTTTTGAAATGCGTGCATGGATTTGAAACGAAACGGTACCATGGTGAACCACTCTCCAGCGATGGTAAATCGAAGACCAGCCACGGTAATCCCGTTTTACCGTAAAATTCCACGTGTCGAAAAATGAAGGGTAAAAAACTTTCGAGACCCGATTGAGATTCGGATAGTCTTTTTTAGACATTATACAATCCATTAACGGCAGAAAGGGGTCAGAGACGTAGACCTCACCGAGGCCTTCGTTTTGACTGGTTATGGCTCCAGTAACTCTAAACGAGCCAGAAGTTATGGTCGTCCGAATAATCGATATCTACAGGGTGCAACATCCACGGTGCAACGTGCAACATCCGTCCGAAATGGCGAAACAACGTCGTACGACTTTTTGAAATGCGTCCATGGATTTGAAATGGAACGGTAACATGGTGCACCACTCTCCAATGATGGTAAATCGAAGACCAGCCACGGTAATCACGTTCTAAAAATCCACGTGTCGAAAATACGAAGGGTAAAAAACTTCCTAGACGCGATTGAGATTCGGATAGTCATTTTTGGGCATTAAACAATCCACTGACGGCTGAAAGCATTCAGAGCCGTAGAACTCACTGAGGCCTTCGTTTTGACAGGTTATGGCTCCCTAACTCTAAACGAACCAGAAGTTATGGCCGTCCGAATAATCGATATCTACATGGTGCAACATCCACGGTGCAAGGTGCAACATCCGTCCGAAATAGAGAAACAGTGTCGTACGACTTTTTGAAATGCTTGCATGGATTTGAAACGGAACGGTACCATGGTGCATCCTCTCCAGCGATGGTAAATCGAAGACCAGCCACGGTAATCCCGTTTTACCTTAAAAATCCACGTGTCGAAAAAACGAAGGGTAAAAAACTTCCGAGACCCGATTGAGATTCGGATAGTCTTTTTTGGGCATTATATAATCCATTGACGGCTGAAAGCTGTCAGAGCCGTAGAACTCACTGAGTCCTTCGTTTTGACTGGTTACGACTCCCTTAACTCTAAACGAGCCAAAAGTTATGGCCGTCCGAATAATCGATATCTACAGGGTGCAACATCCACGGTGCAAGGTGCAACATCCGTCCGAAATGGCGAAAGAGCGTCGTACGACTTTTTGAAATGCGTGCATGGATTTGAAACAGAACGGTACGATGGTGCATCACTATCCAGCTATGGTAAATCGAAGACCAGCCACGGTAATCCCTTTTTACCGTAAAAATCCACGTGTCGAAAAAACGAAGGGTAAAAAACTTCCGAGACCCGATAGAGATTCGGATAGTCTTTTTTGGGCATTATACAATCCATTGACGGCTGAAAGCTGTCAGAGCCGTAGAACTCACTGAGGCCTTCGTTTTGACTGGTTATGGCTCCCTTAACTCTAAACGAGCCAAAAGTTTTGGCTGTCCGAATAATCGATATCTACAGGGTGCAACATCCACGGTGCAAGGTGCAACATCCGTCCGAAATGGTGAAACAGCGTCGTACGACTTTTTGAAATGCGTGCATGGATTTGAAACAGAACGGTACGATGGTGCATCACTCTCCAGCTATGGTAAATCGAAGACCAGCCACGGTAATCCCTTTTTACCGTAAAAATCCACGTGTCGAAAAAACGAATGGTAAAAAACTTCCGAGACCCGATTGAGATTCCGATAGTCTTTTCTGGGCATTATACAATCCATCGACGGCTGAAAGCTGTCAGAGCCATAGAACACACTGAGGCCTTCGTTTTGACTAGTTATGGCTCCCTTAACTCTAAACGAGCCAAAAGTTATGGCCGTCCGAATAATCGATATCTACAGGGTGCAACATCCACGGTGCAAGGTGCAACATCCGTCCGAAATGGCGAAACAGTGTCGTTTGACATTTTGAAATGTGTGCATGGATTTGAAACAGAACGGTACCATGGTGCACCACTCTCCAGCGATGGTAAATCGAAGACCAGCCACGGTAATCCCGTTTTACCGTAAAAATCCACGTGTCGGAAAAAAGAAGGGTAAAATCTTCCGAGACCCGATTGAGATTCGGATAGTCTTTTTTGGGCATTATACAATCCATTGACGGTTGAAAGCGGTCGGTGCCGTAGAACTCACTGAGGCCTTCGTTTTGACTGGTTATGGCTCCCTTAACTCTAAACGAGCCAAAAGTTATGGCCGTCCGAATAATCGATATCTACAGGGTGCAACATCCACGGTGCAAGGTGCAACATCCGTCCGAAATGGCGAAACAGCGTCGTACGACTTTTAGAAATTCGTGCATGGATTTGAAACGGAACGGTACAATGGTGCATCACTCTCCAGCGATGGTAAATCGAAGACCAGCCACGGTAATCCCGTTTTACCGTAAAAATCCACGTGTCGAAAAAACGAAGGGTAAAAAACATCCGAGACCCGATTGAGATTCGGATAGTCTTTTTTGGGCATTATACAATCCATTGACGGTTGAAAGCTGTCAAAGCCGTAGAACTCACTGAGGCCTTCATTTTGACTAGTTATGGCTCCATTAACTCTAAACGAGCCAAAAGTTATGGCCATCCGAATAATCGATATCTATAGGGTGCAACATACACGGTGCAAGGTGCAACATCCGTCCGAAATGGCGAAACAACGTCGTACGACTTTTTGAAATGCGTGCAAGGATTTGAAACGAAACGGTACCATGGTGCAACACTCTCCAGCAATGGTAAATCGAAGACCAGCCACGGTACTCCCGTTTTACCGTAAATATCCACGTGTCGAAAAAACGAAGGGTACAAAACTTCCGAGACCCGATTGAGATTCGGAGTCTTTTTTGGGCATTATACAACAATTGACGGCTGAAAGTTGTTAGAGCCGAAGAACTCACTGAGACCTTCGTTTTGACTGGTTATGGCTCCCTTAACTCTAAACGAGCCAAAATTTATGGCCATCCGAATAATCGATATCTACAGGGTGCAACATCCACGGTGCAAGGTGCAACATCCATCCGAAATGGCGAAACAGCGTCGTACGACTTTTTGAAATGCGTGCATGGATTTGAAACGGATCGGTACCATGGTGCATCACTCTCCAGCGATGGTAAATCGAAGACCAGCCGCGGTAATCTCGTTTTACCGTAAAAATACACGTGTCGAAAAAACGAAGGGTAAAAAACTTCCGAGACCCGATTGAGATTCGGATAGTCTTTTTTGGGCATTATACAATCCATTGACGGCTGAAAGCTGTCAGAGCCGTAGAACTCACTGAGGCCTTTGTTTTGACCGGTTATGGCTCCCTTAACTCTAAACGAGCCAAAAGTTATGGCCGTCCGAATAATCGATATCTACATTGTGCAACATCCACGGTGTAACGTGCAACATTCGTCCGAAATGGCGAAACAGTGTCATTTGACTTTTTGAAATGTGTGCATGGATTTGAAACAGAACGGTACCATGGTGCACCACTCTCCAGCGATGGTAAATCGAAGACCAGCCATGGTAATCCCGTTTTACCGTAAAAATCCACGTGTCGAAAAAACGAAGGGTAAAAAACTTCCAAGACCCGATTGAGATTCAGATAGTCTTTTTTGGGCATTATACAATCCATTGACGGCAGAAAGCCGTCAGAGCAGTAGAACTCACTGTGGCCTTCGTTTTGACTGGTTATGGCTCCCCTAACACTAAACGAGCCAAAAGTTATGGTCGTCCGAATAATCGATATATACAGGGTGCAACATCCACGGTGCAAGGTGCAACATCCGTCCGAAATGGCGAAACAGCATCGTACGACTTTTTGAAATGCGTGCATGGATTTGAAACGGAACGGTACCATGGTGCATCACTCTCCAGCGATGGTAAATCGAAGACCAGCCACGGTAATCCCGTTTTACCGTAAAAATCCACGTGTCAAAAAAACGAAGGGTAAAAAGCTTCCGAGACCCGATTGAGATTCGGATAGTCTTTTTTGGGCATTATAAAATCCATTGACGGCTGAAAGCGGTCATAGCCGTAGAACTCACTGAGGCCTTCGTTTTGACTAGTTATGGCTCCCTTAACTCTAAACGAGCCAAAAGTTATGGCCGTCCGAATAATCGATATCTACACGGTGCAACATACACGGTGCAAGGTGCAACATCCGTCCGAAATGGCGAAACAACGTCGTAAGACTTTTTGAAATGCGTGCATGGATTTCAAACGAAACGGTACCATGGTGAGACACTCTCCAGCGATGGTAAATCGAAGACCAGCCACGGTAATCCCGTTTTACCGTAAAAATCCACGTGTCGAAAAAACGAAGGGCACAAAACTTCCGAGACCCGATTGAGATTCGGATAGTCTTTTTTAGGCATTATACAGTCCATTGACGGCTGAAAGCTGTCAGAGCCGTAGAACTCACTGAGGCCTTCGTTTTGATTGGTTATGGCTCCCGTAACTCTAAACGAGCCAGAAGTTATGGCCGTCCGAATAATCGATATCTACAGGGTGCAACATCCACGGTGCAAGGTGCAACACCCGTCCGAAATGGCGAAACAGTGTCGTACGACTTTTTCAAAGGCATGCATGGATTTGAAACGGAACGGTACCATGGTGCACCACTCTCCAGCGATGGTAAATCGAAGACCAGCCACGGTAATCCCGTTTTACCGTAAAAATCCACGTGTCGAAAAAACGAAGGGCACAAAACTTCCGAGACCCGATTGAGATTCGGATAGTCTTTTTTGGGCATTATACAGTCCATTGACGGCTGAAAGCTGTTAGAGCCGTAGAACTCACTGAGGCCTTCGTTTTGACTAGTTATGGCTCCCGTAACGCTAAACGAGCCAGAAGTTATGGCTGTCCGAATAATCGATATCTACAGGGTGCAACAACCACGGTGCAACGTGCAACATCCGTCCAAAATAGAGAAACAGCGTCGTACGACTTTTTGAAATGCGTGCATGGATTTGAAACGGAACGATACCATGGTGCACCAATCTCCAGCGATGGTAAATCATAGACCAGCCATGTTAGTCACGTTTTACCGTAAAAATCCACGTGTCGAAAAAACGAATGGTAAAAAACTTCCGAGACCCAATTGAGATTCGGATAGACTTTTTTGGGCATTATACAATCTATTGACGGCTGTAAGCTATCAATGCCGTAGAACTCACTGAAGCCTTCATTTTGACTGGTTATGGCTCTCTTAACACTAAATGAGCCAGAAGTTATGGCCGTCCGAATAATCGATATCTACAGGGTGCAACATCCACGGTGCAAGGTGCAACATCCGTCCGAAATGGCGAAACAGCGTCGTACGACTTTTTGAAATACGTGCATGGATTTGAAACGAAACGGTACCATGGTGCACCACTCTCCAGCGATGGTAAATCGAAGACCAGCCACAGTAATCCCATTTTACCGTAAAAATCCACGTGTCGAAAAAACGAAGGGTACAAAACTTCCAACACCCGATTGAGATTCAGATAGTCTTTTTTGAGCATTATACAATCCACTGACCCCTGAAAGCAGTCAGAGCCATAGAACTCACTAAGGCCTTCGTTTTGATTGGTTATGGCTCCCGTAACTCTAAGCCAGAAGTTATGGCAGTCCGAATGATCGATATCTACAGGTGCAACATCCACGGTGCAAGGTGCAACATCCGTCCGAAATGGCGAAACAATGTCGTACGACTTTTTGAAATGCTTGCATGGATTTGAAACGGAACGGTACCATGGTGCATACTCTCCAGCGATGGTAAATCGAAGACCAGCCACGTTAATCCAGTTTTACCGTAAAAATCCACGTGTCGAAAAAACGAAGGGTAAAAAACTTTCGAAACCCGATTGAGATTCGGATAGTCTTTTTTGGGCATTATACAATCCATTGACGGTTGAAAGATGTCAGTTCCGTAGAACTCACTGAGGCCTCCGTTTTGACTGGTTTTGGCTCCCGTAACTCTAAACGAGCCAAAAGTTATGGCCGTCGGAATAATCGATATCTACAGGGTGCAACATACACGGTGCAAGGTGCAGCATCCGCCCGAAATGGAGAAACAGCGTCGTACGACTTTTGAAATGCGTGCATGGATTTGAAACGAAACGGTACCATGGTGAACCACTCTCCAGCGATGGTAAATCCAAGACCAGCCACGGTAATCCCGTTTTACCGTAAAATTCCACGTGTCGAAAAATGAAGGGTAAAAAACTTTCGAGACCCGATTGAGATTCGGATAGTCTTTTTTAGACATTATACAATCCATTAACGGCAGAAAGGGGTCAGAGACGTAGACCTCACCGAGGCCTTCGTTTTGACTGGTTATGGTTCCAGTAACTCTAAACGAGCCAGAAGTTATGGCCGTCCGAATAATCGATATCTACAGGGTGCAACATCCACGGTGCAACGTGCAACATCCGTCCGAAATGGCGAAACAACGTCGTACGACTTTTTGAAATGCGTCCATGGATTTGAAATGGAACGGTAACATGGTGCACCACTCTCCAATGATGGTAAATCGAAGACCAGCCACGGTAATCACGTTCTAAAAATCCACGTGTCGAAAATACGAAGGGTAAAAAACTTCCTAGACGCGATTGAGATTCGGATAGTCATTTTTGGGCATTAAACAATCCACTGACGGCTGAAAGCATTCAGAGCCGTAGAACTCACTGAGGCCTTCGTTTTGACAGGTTATGGCTCCCTAACTCTAAACGAACCAGAAGTTATGGCCGTCCGAATAATCGATATCTACATGGTGCAACATCCACGGTGCAAGGTGCAACATCCGTCCGAAATAGCGAAACAGTGTCGTACGACTTTTTGAAATGCTTGCATGGATTTGAAACGGAACGGTACCATGGTGCATCCTCTCCAGCGATGGTAAATCGAAGACCAGCCACGGTAATCCCGTTTTACCTTAAAAATCCACGTGTCGAAAAAACGAAGGGTAAAAAACTTCCGAGACCCGATTGAGATTCGGATAGTCTTTTTTGGGCATTATATAATCCATTGACGGCTGAAAGCCGTCAGAGCCGTAGAACTCACTGAGTCCTTCGTTTTGACTGGTTACGACTCCCTTAACTCTAAACGAGCCAAAAGTTATGGCCGTCCGAATAATCGATATCTACAGGGTGCAACATCCACGGTGCAAGGTGCAACATCCGTCCGAAATGGCGAAAGAGCGTCGTACGACTTTTTGAAATGCGTGCATGGATTTGAAACAGAACGGTACGATGGTGCATCACTATCCAGCTATGGTAAATCGAAGACCAGCCACGGTAATCCCTTTTTACCGTAAAAATCCACGTGTCGAAAAAACGAAGGGTAAAAAACTTCCGAGACCCGATAGAGATTCGGATAGTCTTTTTTGGGCATTATACAATCCATTGACGGCTGAAAGCTGTCAGAGCCGTAGAACTCACTGAGGCCTTCGTTTTGACTGGTTATGGCTCCCTTAACTCTAAACGAGCCAAAAGTTTTGGCTGTCCGAATAATCGATATCTACAGGGTGCAACATCCACGGTGCAAGGTGCAACATCCGTCCGAAATGGTGAAACAGCGTCGTACGACTTTTTGAAATGCGTGCATGGATTTGAAACAGAACGGTACGATGGTGCATCACTCTCCAGCTATGGTAAATCGAAGACCAGCCACGGTAATCCCTTTTTACCGTAAAAATCCACGTGTCGAAAAAACGAATGGTAAAAAACTTCCGAGACCCGATTGAGATTCCGATAGTCTTTTCTGGGCATTATACAATCCATCGACGGCTGAAAGCTGTCAGAGCCATAGAACACACTGAGGCCTTCGTTTTGACTAGTTATGGCTCCCTTAACTCTAAACGAGCCAAAAGTTATGGCCGTCCGAATAATCGATATCTACAGGGTGCAACATCCACGGTGCAAGGTGCAACATCCGTCCGAAATGGCGAAACAGTGTCGTTTGACATTTTGAAATGTGTGCATGGATTTGAAACAGAACGGTACCATGGTGCACCACTCTCCAGCGATGGTAAATCGAAGACCAGCCACGGTAATCCCGTTTTACCGTAAAAATCCACGTGTCGAAAAAAAGAAGGGTAAAAAACTTCTGAGACCCGATTGAGATTCGGATAGTCTTTTTTGGGCATTATACAATCCATTGACGGTTGAAAGCGGTCAGTGCCGTAGAACTCACTGAGGCCTTCGTTTTGACTGGTTATGGCTCCCTTAACTCTAAACGAGCCAAAAGTTATGGCCGTCCGAATAATCGATATCTACAGGGTGCAACATCCACGGTGCAAGGTGAAACATCCGTCCGAAGTGGTGAAACAGCATCGTAGGACTTTTTGAAATGCGTGCATGGATTTGAAACGGAACGGTACCATGATGCATCACTCTCCAGCGATGGTAAATCGAAGACCAGCCACGGTAATCCCGTTTTACCGTAAAAATGCACGTGTCGAAAAAACGAAGGGTAAAAAACTTCCGAGACCCGATTGAGATTCGGATAGTCTTTTTTGGGCATTATAAAATCCATTGACGGCTAAAAGCCGTCAGAGCCGTAGAACTCACCGAGGCCTTCGTTTCGACTGGTTATGGCTCCCTTAACTCTAAACGAGCCAAAAGTTATGGCCGTCCGAATAATCGATATCTACATGGTGCAACATACACGATGCAAGGTGCAACATCCGTCCGAAATGGTGAAACAACATCATACGACTTTTTGAAATGCGTGCATTGATTTGAAACGAAATGGTACCATGGTGCATCACTCTCCAGCGATGGTAAATCGAAGACCAGCCACGGTAATCCCGTTTTACCGTAAATATCCACATGTCAAAAAAACGAAGGGTACAAAACTTCCGAGACCCGATTGAGATTCGGATAGTCTTTTTTGGGCATTATACAATCCATTGACGGCTGAAAGATGTCAGAGCCGTAGAACTCACTGAGTCCTTCGTTTTGACTGGTTATGGCTCCCTTAACACTAAACGAGCCAAAAGTTATGGCCGTCCGAATAATCGATATCTACAGGGTGCAAGGTGCAACATCCATCCGAAATGGCAAACAGCGTCGTACGACTTTTTGAAATGCGTGCATGGATTTGAAACGGAACGTTACCATGGTGCATCACTCTCCAGCGATGGTAACTCGAAGACCAGCCACGGTAATCCCGTTTTACCGTAAAAATCCACGTGTCGAAAAAACGAAGGGTAAAAAACTTCCAAGACCCGATTGAGATTCGGATAGTCTTTTTTGGGCATTATACAATCCATTGACGACTGAAAGCTGTCAGAGCCGTAGAACTCACTAAGGCCTTCGTTTTGACAGTTTATGGCTCCCGTAACTCTAAGCGAGCCAGAAGTTATGGTCGTCCGAATAATCGATATCTACAGTGTGCAACATCCACGGTGCAACGTGCAACATCCGTCCGAAATGGCGAAACAGCGTCGTACGACTTTTTGAAATGCGTGCATGGATTTGAAACGAAACGGTACCATGGTGCAACACTCTCCAGCGATGGTAAATCGAAGACCAGCCACGGTAATCCCGTTTTACCGTAAAAATCCACGTGTCGAAAAAACGAAGGGTACAAAACTTCCGAGATCCGATTGAGATTCGGATAGTATTTTTTGGGCATTATACAATCCATTGACGGATGAAAGCTGTCAGAGCCGTAGAACTCACTGATGCCTTCGCTTTGATTGGTTCTGGCTCCCGTAACTCTAAACAAGCCAGAAGTTATGGCCGTCCGAATAATCGATATCTACAGGGTGCAACATCCACGGTGCAAGGTGCGACATCCGTCCGAAATGGAGAAAAAATGTCGTACGACTTTTTGAAATGCATGCATGGATTTGAAACGGAACGGTACCATGGTGCTCCCCTCTCCAGCGATGGTAAATCGAAGACCAGCCATGGTAATCCCGTTTTACCGTAAAAATCCACGTGTCGAAAAAACGAAGGGTAAAAAACTTCGTAGACCCGATTGAGATTCGGATAGTCATTTTTGGGCATTAAACAATCCATTGACGGCTGAAAGCATTCAGAGCCGTAGAACTCACCGAGGCCTTCATTTTGACTGGTTATGGCTCCCATAACTCTAAACGAGCCAGAAGTTATGGCCGTCCGAATAATAGATATCTACAGGGTGCAACATCCACGGTGCAAAGTGCAACATCCGTCCGAAATGGCGAAACAGTGTCGTTTGACTTTTTGAAATGTGTGCATGGATTTGAAACAGAACGGTACCATGGTGCACCACTCTCCAGCGATGGTAAATCGAAGACCAGCCACGGTAATCCCGTTTTACCGTAAAAATCCACGTGTCGAAAAAACGAAGGGTAAAAAACTTCCGAGCCCTGATTGAGATTCGGATAATCTTTTTTGGGCATTATACAATCCATTGACGGCTGAAAGCGGTCAGAGCCGTAGAACTCACTGAGGCCTTCGTTTTGACTAGTTATGGCTCCCTTAACTCTAAACGAGCCAAAAGTTATGGCCGTCCGAATAATCGATATCTACAGGGTGCAACATCCACGGTGCAAGGTGCAACATCCGTCCGAAATGGCGAAATATTGTCGTACGACTTTTTGAAATGCGTGCATGGATTTGAAAAGGAACGGTACCATGATGCATCACTCTCCAGCAATGGTAAATCGAAGACCAGCCACGGTAATCCCGTTTTACCGTAAAAATCCACGTGTCGAAAAAATGAAGGGTAAAAAACTTCCGAGATCCGATTGAGATTCGGATAGTCTTTTTTGGGCATTATACAACCCATTGACGGCTGAAGGCTGTCAGAGCCGTAGAACTCACCGAGGCCTTCGTTTTGACTGGTTATGGCTCCCTTAACTCTAAACGAGCCAAAAGTTATGGCCGTCCGAATAATCGATATCTATTGGGTGCATCATACACGGTGCAAGGTACAACATCCGTCCGAAATGGTGAAACAACGTCGTACGACTTTTTGAAATGCATGCATGGATTTGAAACGGAACGGTACCATGGTGCATCACTCTCCAGCGATGGTAAATCGAAGACCAGCCACGGTAATCCCGTTTTACCGTAAAAATCCACGTGTCGAAAAAACGAAGGGTAAAAAACTTCCGAGACCCGATTGAGATTCAGATAGTATTTTTTGGGCATTATACCATCCATTGACGGCTGAAAGCTGTCAGCGCCGTAGAACTCACTGAGCCCTTCGTTTTGACTGGTTATGACTCCCGTAACTCTAAACGAGCCAAAAGTTATGGCCGTCCGAATAATCTTTATCTACAGGGTGCAACATACACGGTGCAAGGTGCAACATCCGTTCGAAATGGCGAAACAGCGTCGTACGACTTTTTGAAATACATTCATGGATTTGAAATGAACGGTACCATGGTGCACCACTCTCCAGCGATGGTAAATCGAAGACCAGCCACAGTAATCCCATTTTACCGTAAAAAAACACGTCGAAAAAACGAAGGGTACAAAACTTCCAACACCCGATTGAGATTCAGATAGTCTTTTTTGGGCATTATACAATCCACTGACGGCTCAAAGCTGTCAGAGCCATAGAACTCACTGAGGCCTTCGTTTTGATTGGTTATGGCTCCCGTAACTCTAAGCCAGAAGTTATGGACGTCCGAATAATCGATATCTACAGGTGCAACATCCACGGTGCAAGGTGCAACATCCGTCCGAAATGGCGAAACAATGTCGTACGACTTTTTGAAATGCTTGCATGGATTTGAAACGGAACGGTACCATGGTGCATCCTCTCCAGCGATGATAAATCGAAGACCAGCCACGGTAATCCAGTTTTACCGTAAAAATCCACGTGTCGAAAAAACGAAGGGTAAAAAACTTCCGAAACCCGATTGAGATTCGGAAAGTCTTTTTTGGGCATTATACAATCCATTGACGGTTGAAAGCTGTCAGATCCGTAGAACTCACTGAGGCCTTCATTTTGACTGGTTATGGCTCCCGTAACTCTAAACGAGCCAAAAGTTATGGCCGTCGGAATAATCGATATCTATAGGGTGCAACATACACGGTGCAAGGTGCAACATCCGCCCGAAATGGCGAAACAGCGTCGTACGACTTTTTGAAATGCGTGCATGGATTTGAAACGAAACGGTACCATGGTGCACCACTCTCCAGCGATGGTAAATCGAAGACCAGCCGCGGTAATCCCGTTTTACCGTAAAAATCCATGTGTCGAAAAAACGAAGGGTAAAAAACTTTCGAGACCCGATTGAGATTCAGATAGTCTTTTTTCGGCATTATACAATCCATTAACGGCTGAAAGGGGTCAGAGACGTAGACCTCACTGAGGCCTTCGTTTTGACTGGTTATGGCTCCCGTAACTCTAAACGAGCCAGAAGTTATGGCCGTCCAAATAATTGATATCTATAGGGTGCAACATCCACGGTGCAACGTGCAACATCCGTCCGAAATAGCGAAACAGCGTCGTACGACTTTTTGAAATGCGTCCATGGATTTGAAACGGAATGGTAACATGGTGCACCACTCTCCAGCGATGGTAAATCGAAGACCAGCCACGGTAATCCCGTTTTACCGTAAAAATCCACGTGTCGAAAAAACGAAGGGTAAAAAACTTCCTAGACCCGATTGAGATTCGGATAGTCATTTTTGGGCATTAAACAATCCATTGACGGCTGAAAGCATTCAGAGCCGTAGAACTCACTGAGGCCTTGGTTTTGACAAGTTATGGCTCCCGTAACTCCAAACGAACCCGAAGTTATGGCCGTCCGAATAATCGATATCTACAGGGTGCAACATCCACGGTGCAAGGTGCAACATCCGTCCGAAATGGCGAAACAGTGTCGTACGACTTTTTGAAATGCTTGCATGGATTTTAAATGGAACGGTACCATGGTGCATCCTCTCCAGCGATGGCAAATCGAAGACCAGCCACGGTAATCCCGTTTTACCGTAAAAATCCACGTGTCGAAAAAACGAAGGGTAAAAAACTTCTGAGACTCGATTGTGATTCGGATAGTCTTTTTTGGGCATTATACAATCCATTGACGGCTGAAAGCTGTTAGAGCCATAGAACTCACTAAGGCCTTCGTTTTGACTGGTTATGGCTCCCTTAACTCTAAACGAGCCAAAAGTTATGGCCGCCCGAATAATCGATATCTACAGGGTGCAACATCCACGGTGCAAGGTGCAACATGCGTCCGAAATGGCGAAACAGTGTCGCACGACCTTTTGAAATGCATGCATGGATTTGAAACGGAACGGTACTATTGTGCATCACTCTCCAGGGATGGTAAATCGAAGACCAGCCATGGTAATCCCTTTTTACCGTAAAAATCCACGTGTCGAAAAAACGGAGGGTAAAAAACTTCCGAGACCCGATTGAGATTCGGATAGTCTTTTTTGGGCATTATACAATCCATTGACGGCTGAAAGCTGTCAGATCCGTAGAACTCACTGAGGCCTTCGTTTTGACTGGTTATGGCTCCCTTAACTCTAAACGAGCCAAAAGTTATGGCCGTCCGAATAATCGATATCTACAGGGTGCAACATCCACGGTGCAAGGTGCAACATCCGTCCGAAATGGCGAAACAACGTCGTACGACTTTTTGAAATGCGTGCATGGATTTGAAACGAAACGGTACCATGGTGCAACACTCTCCAGCGATGGTAAATCGAATACCAGCCACGGTAATCCCGTTTTACCGTAAATATCCACGTGTCGAAAAAACGAAGGGTACAAATCTTCCGAGACCCGATTGAGATTCAGATGGTCTTTTTTGGGCATTATACAATCCATTGACGGCTGAAAGCTGTCAGAGCCGTAGAACTCACTGAGGCCTTCGTTTTGACTGGTTATGGCTCCCTTAACTCTAAACGAGCCAAAAGTTATGGCTGTCCGAATAATCGATATCTACAAGGTGCAACATCCACGGTGCAAGGTGCAACATCCGTCCGAAATGGCAAAACAGCGTCGTACGACTTTTTGAATTGCGTGCATGGATTTGAAACGGAACGGTACCATGGTGCATCACTCTCCAGCGATGGTAAATCGAAGACCAACCACGGTAATCCCGTTTTACCGTAAAAATCCACGTGTCGAAAAAACGAAGGGTAAAAAACTTCCGAGACCCGATTGAGATTCGGATAGTCTTTTTTGGGCATTATACAATCCATTGACGGCTGAAAGCTGTCAAAGCCGTAGAACACACCGAGGCCTTCGTTTTGTCTGGTTATGGCTCCCTTAACTCTAAAGAGCTAAAAGTTATGGCCGTCCGAATAATCGATATCTACAGGGTGCAACATCCACGTTGCAAGGTGCAGCATCCGTCCGAAATGGCGAAACAGTGTCGTTTGACATTTTGAAATGTGTGCATGGATTTGAAACAGAACGGGACCATGGTGCACCACTCTCCAGCGATGGTAAATCGAAGACCAGCCACAGTAATCCCATTTTACCGTAAAAATCCACGTGTCGAAAAAACGATGGGTAAAAAACTTCCAAGACCCGATTGAGATTCGGATAGTCTTTTTTGGGCATTATACAATCCATTGACGGCTGAAAGCGGTCAGAGCCGTAGAACTCACTGAGGCCTTCGTTTTGACTGGTTATGGCTCCCTTAACTCTAAACGAGCCAAAAGTTATGGCCGTCCGAATAATCGATATCTACAGGGTGCAACATCCACGGTGCAAGGTGCAACATCCGTCCGAAATGGCAAAACAGCATCGTAGGACTTTTTGAAATGCATGCACGGATTTGAAACGGAACGGTACCATGATGCATCACTCTACAACGATGGTAAATCGAAGACCAGCCACGGTAATCCCGTTTTACCGTAAAAATCCACGTGTCGAAAAAACGAAGGGTAAAAAACTTCCGAGACCCGATTGAGATTCGGATAGTCTTTTTTGGGCAATATACAATCCATTGACGGCTGAAAGCCGTCAGAGCCATAGAACTCACTGAGGCCTTCGTTTTGACTGGTTATGGCTCCCTTAATTCTAAACGAGCCAAAAGTTATGGCCGTCCGAATAATCGATATCTACAGGGTGCAACATACACGGTGCAAGGTGCAACTTCCGTCCGAAATGGTGAAACAACATCGTACGACTTTTTGAATGCGTGCATGGATTTGAAACGAAACGGTACCATGGTGCAACACTCTCCAGCGATGGTAAATCGAAGACCAGCCACGGTAATCCCGTTTTACCGTAAATATCCACGTGTCGAAAAAACGAAGGGTACAAAACTTCCGAGACCCGATTGAGATTCGGATAGTCTTTTTTGGGCATTATACAATCCATTGACGGCTGAAAGCTGTCAGAGCCGTAGAACTCACGGATGCCTTCGTTTTGACTGGTTATGGCTCCCTTAACACTAAACGAGCCAAAAGTTATGGCCGTCCGAATAATCGATATCTACAGGGTGCAGCATCCACGGTGCAAGGTGCAACATCCGTCCGAAATGGCGAAACAGCGTCGTACGACTTTTTGAAATGCGTGCATGGATTTGAAACGGAACGGTACCATGGTGCATCACTCTCCAGCGATGGTAAATCGAAGACCAGCCACGGTAATCCCGTTTTACCGTAAAAATCCACGTGTCGAAAAAACGAAGGGTAAAAAACATCCGAGACACGATTGAGATTCGGATAGTCTTTTTTGGGCATTATACAATCCATTGACGGCTGTAAGCTGTCAAAGCCGTAGAACTCACTAAGGCCTTCGTTTTGACAGGTTATGGCTCCCGTAACTCTAAGCGAGCCAGAAGTTATGGCCGTCCGAATAATCGATATCTACAGGGTGCAACATCCACGGTGCAACGTGCAACGTCCGTCCGAAATGGCGAAACAGCGCCGTACGACTTTTTGAAATGCGTGCATGGATTTGAAACGAAACGGTACCATGGTGCAACACTCTCCAGCGATGGTAAATCGAAGACCAGCCACGGTAATCCCGTTTTACCGTAATAATCCACATGTCGAAAAAACGAAGGTTACAAAACTTCCGAGATCCGATTGAGATTCGGATAGTCTTTTTTGGGCATAATACAATCCATTGACGGCTGAAAGCTGTCAGAGCCATAGAACTAACAGAGGCCTTCGTTTTAATTGGTTATGGCTCCCGTAAATCTAAACGAGCCAGAAGTTATGGCTGTCCGAATAATCGATATCTACAGGGTGCAACATCCACGGTGTAAGGTGCGACATCCGTCCGAAATGGCGAAACAGTGTCGTACGACTTTTTGAAACGCGTGCATGGAATTGAAACGGAACGGTACCATGGTGCACCACTCTCCAGCGATGGTAAATCGAAGACCAGCCACGGTAATCTCGTTTTACCGTAAAAATCCACGTGTCGAAAAAACGAAGGGTAAAAAACTTCGTAGACCCGATTGAGATTCGGATAGTTATTTTTGGGCATTAAACAATCCATTGACGGCTGAAAGCATTCAGAGTCGTAGAACTCACTGTGGCCTTCGTTTTGACAGGTTATGGCTCCCGTAACTCTAAGCGAGCCAGAAGTTGTGGCCGTCCGAATAATCGATATCTACAGGGTGCAACATCCACGGTGCAAAGTGCAACATCCGTCCGAAATGGTGAAACAGTGTCGTTTGACTTTTTGAAATGCGTGCATGGATTTGAAACAGAACGGTACCATGGTGCACCACTCTCCAGCGATGGTAAATCGAAGACCATCCACCGTAATCCCTTTTTCCGTAAAAATCCACGTGTCGAAAAAACGAAGGGTAAAAAACTTCCGAGACCCGATTGAGATTCGGATAATCTTTTTTGGGCATTATACAATCCATTGACGGCTGAAAGCGGTCAGAGCCGTAGAACTCACTGAGGCCTTCGTTTTGACTGGTTATGGCTCCCGTAACTCTAAACGAGCCAAAAGTTACGGCCGTCCGAATAATCGATATCTACAGGGTGCAACATCCACTGTGCAACATCCGTCCGAAATGGCGAAACAGTGTCGTACGACATTTTGAAACGCGTGCATGGATTTGAAAAGGAACGGTACCATGGTGCACCACTCTTCAGCGATGGTAAATCGAAGACCAGCCACGGTAATCCCGTTTTACCGTAAAAATCCACGTGTCGAAAAAATGAAGGGTAAAAAACTTCCGAGACCCGATAGAGATTCGGATAGTCTTTTTTTGTCATTATACAATCCATTGACGGCTTAAAGCTGTCAAAGCCGTAGAACTCACTGAGGCCTTCGTTTTGACTGGTTATGGCTCCCTCAACTCTAAACGAGCCAGAAGTTATGGCCGTCCGAATAATCGATACCTACATGGTGCCACATCCACGGTGCAAGGTGCAACATCCGTCCGAAATGGCGAAACAGCGTCGTACGACTTTTTGAAATGCATGCATGGATTTGAAATGGAACGGTACCATGGTGCACCACCCTCCAGCGATGGTAAATCGAAGACCAGCCACGGTAATCCAGTTTTACCGTAAAAATCCGCGTGTCGAAAAAACGAAGGGTAAAAAACTTCCGAGACCCGATTGAGATTCGGATAGTCTTTTTTTGGCATTATACAATCCATTGACGGCTTAAAGCTGTCAAAGCCGTAGAACTCACTGAGGCCTTCGTTTTGACTGGTTATGGCTCCCTCAACTCTAAACGAGCCAGAAGTTATAGCCGTCCGAATAATCGATACCTACATGGTGCAACATCCACGGTGCAAGGTGCAACATCCGTCTGAAATGGCGAAACAGTGTCGTACGACTTTTTGAAATGCGTGCATGGATTTGAAACGGAACGGTACCATGGTGCACAACTCTCCAGCGATGGTAAATCGTAGACCAGCCACAGTAATCCAGTTTTACCGTAAAAATCCGCGTGTCGAAAAAACGAAGGGTAAAAAACTTCCGAGACCCGATTGAGATTCGGATATTCTTTTTTGGGCATTATACAATCCATTGACGGCTGAAAGCGGTCAGAGACGTAGAACTCACTGAGGCCTACGTTTTGACAGGTTATGGCTCCCGTAACTCTAAACGAGCCAGAAGTTATGGCCGTCCGAATAATCGATATCTACAGGGTGCAACATCTACGGCGCAAGGTGCAACATCCGTCCGAAATGGCGAAACAGAGTCGTACGACTTTTTGAAATGCGTGCATGGATTTGAAACGAAACGGTACCATGGTGCACCACTCTCCAGCGATGGTAAATCGAAGACCAGCCACGGTAATCCAGTTTTACCGTATAAATCCACGTGTCGAAAAAACGAAGGGTAAAAAACTTCCGAGACCCGATTGAGATTCCGATAGTCTTTTTTGGGCATTATACAATCCATTGACGGCTGAAAGCTGTCCGAGCCGTAGAACTCACCGAGGCCTTCGTTTTGACTGGTTATTACTCCCGTAACTCTAAACGAGCCAGAAGTTATGGCCGTCCGAATAATCGATATTTACAGGGTGCAACTTCCATGGTGCAAGGTGCAACATCCGTCCGAAATGGCGAAACAGTGTCGTACGACTTTTTGAAATGCGGGCAAGGATTTGAAACGGAACGGTACCATGGTGCACCACTCTCCAGCGATGGTAAATCTAAGACCAGCGACGGTAATCCCGTTTTACCGTAAAAATCCACGTGTCGAAAAAACAAAGGGTAAAAAACTTCCGAGACCCGATTGAGATTCGGATAGTCTTTTTTGGTCATTATACAATCCATTGACGGTTGAAAGCTGTCAGAGCCGTAGAACTCACCGAGGCCTTCGTTTTGACTGGCTATGGCTCCCGTAACTCTAAACGAGCCAGAAGTTATGGCCGTCCGAATAATCGATATCTACATGGTGCAACATCCACGGTGCAAGGTGCAACATCCGTCCGAAATGGGAAACAGTGTCGTACGGCTTTTTGAAATGCGTGCATGGATTTGAAACGGAACGGTACCATGGTGCACCACTCTCCAGCGATGGTAAATCGAAGACCAGCCACGGCAATCCCGTTCTGACGTAAAAATCCACGTGTCGAAAAAACGAAGGGTAAAAAACTTCCTAGACCCGATTGAGATTCAGATAGTCTTTATTGGGCATTAAACAATCCATTGACGGTTGAAAGTTGTCGGAGCCGTAGAACTCATGAATCCTTCGTTTGGACAGGTTATGGCTCCTGTAACTATAAACGAGCCAGAAGTTATGGTCGTCCGAATAATCGATATCTACAGGGTGCAACATCCACGGTGCAAAGTGCAATGTAACGACCCGTATTTTACGTGTCGATAGATCGTAGAATTTGCAGGTCGTTAGTGTTATGTTATCCCTAGCCTAAGTCGTTTGGGAGGTTAACTTGTGTAGGCAGCTTAAGCTTAGGTCGTGATGGAGTTAGCTCGGTAGAGCGACCTAAGGTAGTTAGCGACCTAGGAAGTTAGGGTCGTGAGGAACGACCTAAGGAGATAGGCCGGTTTAGGTAGATTAGCGACCTATAGGGTATGGCGACCTAAGTAAGTTGGCGAGTTAAGCTACAGCCGACCTAAGAGGGCAAGCGAGTCAACGGGTTAGCATGTGACACGAGTTAGGGTGTTAACGTGTTAAGAGTTAGGTCGGTTGAGCGACCTAAGATAGAGGAACGACCTAAGAGAGTGACCGACCTAATGGGAGTTAGTGACCTAAGATAGTGGGCGACCTATAAGGATGAGCGATCTAAGGAATATTGGCTTAGGTCGGGAGGACGAGTTAAAGATAGGTCGTGTGAAGGAGATGTGGTTAGGTCGCGAGCGACTTAGTGGTTAGGTCATGAGTCGTTAGACCCTATGTCTGTGGTAGGTCGGGTCTGTTAGGTCGCGCTTGTTTTAGGTCGTTGGGTTTGTTAGATCGCTAAGTCGCGTGAGTCCTTAACCCAGATAGGTCGTATGTTGTTAGGTCGCGTGAAGGCCTGGGGAGTTAGGTCGTTGACTCGACATTTAGTTAGGTCGGCATAGAGATAGGTCGGCCGTGTTTGTTAGCTCGTATGTTTCTGGGTTGGCTAGGCCGTTAGGTCGTTGGAGTGTATAGGTCGGCAGCGACCTATGTTAGGTCGTGGTTTTTAGGTCGGCAACGACCTAAGTCTGGGCGACCTAAGGGTGATTTCAGCCTATAAATAGAGGGGTTTGGCCCACTTTTTGGCACCGGATTTTGAAGCGACGAAGTGCTGCCATTTTTAGAGCTCGACTACAACATTTCTTCACTTCATTTCTCCGCTTTTATCAAGTGCTAACATCCATCCAAGATCGAAGATCAAGATCGAAGATCGAAGAGCCAAAGTCGAAGATCTTCTTCCGACGAAGCTAGATTTCACCATTTCAAGCGAGATTTCAACAAATCGAGCTTGAATCCTTGCTGTCCAGATCTGAAGTGATTAGTTTTTGAAGTGTTTGGGTGATTCGGTGAGTGGTGATTATCTCTCACACGGATCCAAAGGAGTATATTGGAGTGGTGGTTCGTTTATGTGTTAAAGATAGTGATTTCTCGCATTTCTCTTAAGTCTGCATGTAGATCCATTGTTTATGAAGATGTTTACCTATGCAAGTTCATTTATCGAGTTATAGGAACAAAACCCATGTTTTATATTTGATAGATCTATGCTAGAAATCCATAATTCATGTATGATAGACTTTTACTCATTTATTTACGAAATTGCCATTATAGTTAATATTTCTTATTAGATCTTGTTTGAATGATTGATTGTTTGAATGTATGATTGATTTGATTGTTTCAAGTTAGCTAGTAGTTGATTTGGAACAAGATGGTCGAAGATGATTCAAAAGCTAAGTGGAAAGGCTCTTGAATGGTGAAAGCTGCTTGTGGCATATGAAGCGGATGAGGAAGCTCATATGGATGGATTCGAGGACTTTGCGATGATACGAGGAAGCAAAGTATGATGATGATGGACTTTGCCTTGATATGATGAGGCGAAGCATGATATGGACTTTGCTAAGATGCGATGAAGCAAAGTATGATATGAGATAGTCTTGGTCTAGTCCAGGCGGGATCATTCCAAGCATGATGTTAACTCGGTGATATAGTTCGAGTTTTGATGGATAATGGATGGCTCGAGAGGCGCTTGAGCTAGTATGGGAATAGTCGTCGAGGAGGATGACTAGGAGGCTAAGACTTCATCGTTGTTGAAGGTTCTAGCATGCTCAAAGCAAGAGTACGTTGGGCGACATTGATATCCCAGGCACGGGTCACGATGACGTGCTAGTACTCTGGGCAGCATTGATATCCTAGGCACGGGTCACGATGACGTGCGGAGTTATGTCTAGAACCGGGGTTACCATTAGCGCTTGACTGACGGATGAAAGAATGTGTCGTTCATTCAACTAACGATGAAATCAAGGCAATGATAACAGTGATAGGAAGAGTCATGGATGTTGGTTATATCATCATTCGGTCTCAAGAGCGGTGTTTTCTGGGTGCTTATCTGATCTTGGTTTAGGCCTTGGGGGTTTGTATTTGGAAAACATCGACCTTGACTCGAGTGGTTATCGCTTTACTTTAGTTACCTGTTGCTATGCTTGCTTCTTATTAGTGTGTGTCTGAGGGCTATCACTGTAGAAAGAGGTGGAGTGGGATGATTTGGGTTCTTATTCCTTTTATCCTTTATGTTCCTTTGGTATGTTTGATTGTTGATTTACTGCTCACTAGGACTTTGTCTGACTCAAGGTTTTATGTCTCCTCTTATTACCTTGGGCTGTTCATCCATGTTTTGGGATGGGCAGACTAAGTGACAGGTGGCAGGTCCTGACCTTAGTGATTGACGATGCAGATGGCGAAGACGAGCAGGAGGCTTTTACATATTATTTTCATATTCTATGTACTGGATATTTCCGCTGTTTTGTTGTTACTCCGAGTGTTTGTAGTGAGGCATGATTGTACTAACTTTCAGATGATTGTATCAAACCACTATGATGTCTATGATGATATTCTGTTTTGGAGCTTCACTATATATATTTTTCTCTATTGTATTTGATCCATGCGCTGTGAGTTCTATGATAGAGATTCTGCGATGTTTATTCTACCCTTGACGGTCACCCATGGTTGCCTGGCACACTTTTCAGCGCATTATTTCCTTATTTGTTGTGGGAGTCATGGGCGGTCGTCACATTTGCTATCAGAGCTTTGGTTAATCGATTTTAGCCAACGCTCGCTGACGTAACTACGTATGAGAGACGTAATTGTATTTTGATGGATGATTACTATATATAATATAGTAGTTTAGACGGATTTGAACTCCTTATGTAGTTGTTTCTCAAGGTGTTCTAAATCATTCCTTTTTGTAGATATTAAGGATGAGTCGAAGTGAGAGACAAGCTGCCAGGGAAAGCCGTGCCGCTGGGGGAGCTACTGATTATGGAGCTATGTTTGAAGCTATGATGACTTCCATTATGAGAAGGGTACCAGCTTCAGGGCCATTTGTAGATGTTGGAGTTCAAGTTCAAGCTCCGAGACCAGTGGATTTTGCCAAGCTCTGTAAGGATTATACTGCTCTTGGAGGGAAGGTTTTCTTAGGGACGGAATCTACTATTGAGGTCCAGAGATGGATAGATGCTTGTAGGAGGATTTTTGGTGATTTAGGAATCGAGGATGCAACTAAGAGGAAGCTTGCATCGAGGCAGCTTCAAGGTAGAGCTTCTGATTGGTGGAACTCTATCACCATTGATACTCCAGAAGAAGAGATTTCTTGGGAGCAGTTTCAAGCTAGGTTTGAAGCTAAGTTCATCTCTACTGCTCAGAAGTCTGTTTTGTTTAAGAAGTTTGTTGAGCTCAAGCAAGACGGGAGGTCGGTTCTGGAATATGTTTCTGAGTTTGAAGCCTTGCCCAAGTTTGCTAGATCGTATATTGATTCTCCCTATCAGAAGAATGAAAAGTTCGTGACAGGCTTGGATTCTTATCTTGGAAGGCAGCTGGTGGATCACCTGGACGATCCATTTGAGAAAGCTTGTGGAAAAAGCTCTCAGGCATGAGAGTTTGTTTCCTAAGAAAGGATCTGTCGTTGCTGTGACCAAGGAAGAGCTCAAACCATAGCAGGGTGGAAATAAGAAGAGGAAGCAGCAACAGCAGAAGGGTAAGAATGGCCAGAAGAAGCCGAAAGGCGAAATGACTTGTTTCAACTGTCAACAGAAAGGCCATTTCTCCGGGGATTGCAAGAATCCAAAGGTATTGGTGAAGTGCCACAACTGTGACAAGCTGGGGCATATTAAAAAGAATTGTCCGGAACCGTTGAGGGAAAAGCAGATTGTGAAAGCTTATGCTTCGGGGGCTGTTCCATCGTCTTCGAAAGCTCCTACTGCTGAAGAGAAGGGGAAGAGTGTGGTGGTTCAAGGCACTCTTTCCATTTGTGGTGTTCCAGTTAGAGTTTTGTTTGATACTGGAGCGTCTCATTCTTTTGTTTGTAATAAGTTGGTAGACCGGTTAGGTTTGGAACTGGAAATTGTTGATAGACCATTGGTAGTGACTAATCCAGTTGGGGGTTCGTCTTGTTTGTGTATGCTATGCCGTGGTCTAGTTGTGTCGAGTCATGATTGCTCTTTTGTTTGTGATTGCTTTGTTCTGAACTTTGCGGGGTTTGGAATTATTTTGGGTATGGACTGGCTTAGGAAGTATGCGACAAAGGTTGATTGTGAGAGATTGGAGGTGACAGTCGAGAATGTGGAGGGGCGAAAGGTTGTGATACGATGTAAGCATGAAGAAGGCGTCTTCATGAGCTTCATGTATTCGCTGGTTGTTCCACGGGATGGACTGTCATCGATGCCAATCGTAAATGGATTCGAGGATGTCTTTGACGAGGTCAAAGGGTTACCGCCGCATAGAGAGATCGAGTTTCGTATCGATCTAGTTGAGGGAGCCAGACCCGTTGTGATGCCTCTTAGGCGGATGGCGCCTAGAGAACAGCAAGAGTTGAGGGTGCAAGTTGATGACCTTTTGTGGAAAGGATTCATTCGGCGTAGTGTGTCCGAATGGGGTGCACCAGTTGTTTTCGCAACCAAAGCGGATGGATCGTTGAGGTTGTGTGTCGATTATCGTGAGCTGAATAAGGTGACTAAGAAGAACAAGTATCCATTGCCGAGAACAGATGACTTGTTTGATCAGCTCCATGAGGCGAAGGTGTTTTCTCAGATGGATTTGGCAACGGGATTTCACCAGTTAAGAGTGGCGAAGGATAGTGTGCCGAAGACTGCTTTCAGGACACCATCCGGTTTTTATAAGTGGTTGGTAATGCCGTTTGGATTGACTAACGCACCAGCATATTTTGTGGATCTTTTGAATAGAGTATTCAGAGATCAGTTGAACAAGTTCGTACTTGTGTTCGTAGATGATATTCTAATTTATTCCAGAACTGAAGAAGAGCACAAGACGCACTTACGTTTGGTTTTGGAAATCTTGCGGAAACATCAGCTGAAGGCTAAGTTTTCGAAGTGTCACTTCTAGAAGAGTGAAGTGAGATTCTTAGGCCATGTTATTTCTGGAAATTGAATAGCGGTTGATCCCGCTAAGGTGGCAGCGATCCAGGATTGGGTCAGACCTAAGAATGCATCAGATGTGAGAAGTTTTCTTGGACTAGCAGGATATTATCGACGGTTTATCAAATACTTTTCCAAGATAGCTGCACCATTGACAGGATTGACGAAGAAGAATCAGGTATTCAGTTGGGATGCTAAGTGTGAGCAGGCCTTTGGAATCCTGAAAGAGCGACTGACGAGTGCTCCTGTTTTGACTATTCCAAGTGGGAATGATGAGATGGTGGTTTACACCGATGCATGTGGTACTGGACTTGGGGCAGTGCTAATGCAGAAGGATAAAGTTGTTGCGTACGCGAGTCGACAACTGAAGCCGCATGAAAGGAATTACCCGACTCATGATTTGGAGTTAGAGGCAATTGTGTTTGCTCTGAAGATGTGGAGACATTATCTATTGGGGGTTCGATTCGAGTTGTTTACGGATCACAAGTCGTTGAAGTATCTTTTTCTCCCAAAAGGATTTGAATCTTCGGCAGCAACGATGGCTAGAGTTTTTAGCATCATAAGATTTTGGTATAGCTTATACTCCGGGAAAAGGTAACGCAGTAGCTGATGCGTTGAGTCGAAGACATGCGGGATTGGGAGTCATGTTTTCGGAATGGAAGAGTCTCAAGTATTTGGCTGGATTTGATTTCAGGCCTAGATGTGAATTGGAACCTGAAATGTTGGCAAACTTATCGATAAGGCCTACTCTTGTGGAAAGGATTGGCGAGAGCCAAAAGCGAGACGATAAGCTTGTCAAGATTATCCGTGATTTGGAATCTGGATTGGAACCAGAGAAGGATAAAGGATTCGAGGTCGATCAAGAGGGTTGGCTTCGCAAGCAAGGACGACTAGTTGTTCCCGATATCGATGAATTGAGAGATGAAGTTCTAAGGGAAAGTCATCACTCGAAGTTGACAATTCATCTAGGTGGAAATAAGATGTATCGGGATATGAAGAGAACCTATTACTGGGAAGGTATCAAGAAGGATGTTGGAAATTTTATTTCCAAGTGCATGAACTGCCAGATGGTTAAAGCAGAGCAGAAGAAGCCAAGTGGGTTGCTTCAGCCATTAGAAGTTCCTACATGGAAGTGGGAGCAGATATCGATGGATTTTATCGATGGTTTACCTAGAACGAGAGCGGGAAATGAAGGGATTTGGGTCATTGTAGATCGTTAGACCAAGAGTGCAAGTTTCATTCCTGTTCGATCAACTAGGACTGCGTCAAAGTTGGCTGAATTGTATGTTAAGTGGATAGTTCGATTCCACGGTATTCCAAAGAGTATAGTGAGCGATCGAGACCCATTGTTCACTAGTGGATTTTGGAAGAGCTTCCAGGAGGTTTTGGGAACTGAATTGTGTTTGAGTACAGCTTATCATCCCCAAACAGATGGTCAGACTGAGAGGGTCAACCGAGTTTTGGAAGATCTTCTGAGCGCATGTGTTTTGGATTTCGGAGGATCATGGGAAGATCATCTTCATTTGGTGGAGTTTGCATATAATAACAGTTACCAGTCAAGTATTGGTATGGCACCATATGAAGCCTTGTATGGAAGACCGTGTAACTCTCCGACATGTTGGTTGGAAGCTGGAGAAAAGCTGATACTTGGGCCAGAGATGATTCGTCAGACTTCGGATTGTATAGAGATCATTCGACAACGAATGAAGGCAGCCCAGGATCGTCAGAAAAGTTATGCAGATAAACGTCGAAAGGAGTTGGAGTTCGACATAGGTGACATGGTTTTTGTGAAGATTTCTCCATTGAAGAATGTTATTCGATTCGGGAAGAAAGGAAAATTGACCCCGAGATTTGTTGGACCATTCCCGATTATCGAGCGAATTGGAAAGCTCGCTTATAGATTGGAGTTACCGGAAAAGATGGCTGGTGTGCACAATATTTTTCATGTATCTTATCTACGGAAGTATGTGCATGACTCGAGCACAGTGGTTTCAGCTGATAGCTGTGAAGATTTGGAGGTTGACCAGTTGTTAGAAGACCTCGTAAGCCGCTTCGTATTGTTGAAACCGATACGAAACAGCTTAAGAGGAAGACGATTACGTTGCTCAAGATACAATGGAGTGAAGATGTTAACGACTGCACGTGGGAGGAGAAAGAGAGGATGAAGGCAGCTCATCCCGAACTCTTCGAGGTATGGCCCTAAGGTGTTGTGACATCTCATGAATTTGTAACTTGATTCCTATCTTAGAATTCTGCATGCTAGGTTAGAATTGGATGCATGATTTGTTGATTGCTATGGATGGTAGGCATGCGGAATATCTTTGATTTCTGTTGTTTGCTTGGAATTTCGAGGGCGAAATTCCTAAGGGGGAGAGAATGTAACGACCCGTATTTTATGTGTCGATAGATCGTAGAATTTACAGGTCGTTAGTGTTATGTTATCCCTAGCCTAAGTCGTTTGGGAGGTTAACTTGTGTAGGAAGCTTAAGCTTAGGTCGTGATGGAGTTAGGTCGGTAGAGTGACCTAAGGTAGTTAGCGACCTAGGAAGTTAGGGTCGTGAGGAACGACCTAAGGAGATAGGCCGGTTTAGGTAGATTAGCGACCTATAGGGTATGGCGACCTAAGGAAGTTGGCGAGTTAAGCTATAGCCGACTTAAGAGGGCAAGCGAGTCAACGGGTTAGCATGTGACACGAGTTAGGGTGTTAACGTATTAAGAGTTAGGTCGGTTGAGCGACCTAAGATAGAGGAACGACCTAAGAGAGTGACCGACCTAATGGGAGTTAGCGACCTAAGATAGTGGGCGACCTATAAGGATGAGCGATCTAAGGAATATTGGCTTAAGTCGGGAGGACGAGTTAAAGATAGGTCGTGTGAAGGAGATGTGGTTAGGTCGCGAGCGACTTAGTGGTTAGGTCGTGAGTCGTTAGACCCTGTGTCTGTGGTAGGTCCGGTCTGTTAGGTCGCGCTTGTTTTAGGTCGTTGGGTTTGTTAGATCGCTAAGCCGCGTGAGTCCTTAACCCAGATAGGTCGTATGTTGTTAGGTCACGTGAAGGCCTGGGGAGTTAGGTCGTTGACTCGGCATTTAGTTAGGTCGGCATAGAGATAGGTCGGCCGTGTTTGTTAGCTCGTATGTTTCTGGGTTGGCTAGGCCGTTAGGTCGTTGGAGTGTATAGGTCGGCAGCGACCTATGTTAGGTCGGGGTTTTTAGGTCGGCAACGACCTAAGTCTGGGCGACCTAAGGGTGATTTTAGCCTATAAATAGAGGGGTTTGGCCCACTTTTTGGCACTGGATTTTGAAGCGACGAAGTGCTGCCATTTTTAGAGCTCGACTACAACATTTCTTCACTTCATTTCTCCGCTTTGATCAAGTGCTAACATCCATCCGAGATCGAAGATCAAGATCGAAGATCGAAGAGCCAAAGTTGAAGATCTTCTTCCGACGAAGCTAGATTTCACCATTTCAAGCGAGATTTCAACAAATCAAGCTTGAATCCTTGCTGTCCAGATCTGAAGTGATTAGTTTTAAAAGTGTTTGGGTGATTCGGTGAGTGGTGATTATCTCTCACACGGATCCAAAGGAGTATATTGGAGTGGTGGTTCGTTTATGTGTTAAAGATAGTGATTTCTCGCATTTCTCTTAAGTCTGCATGTAGATCCATTATTTATGAAGATGTTTACCTATGCAAGTTCATTTATCGAGTTATAGGAACAAAACCCATGTTTTATATTTGATAGATATATGCTAGAAATTCATAATTCATGTATGATAGACTTTTACTCATTTATTTACGAAATTGGCATTATAGTTAATATTGCTTATTAGATCTTGTTTGAATGATTGATTGTTTGAATGTATGATTGATTTGATTATTTCAAGTTAGCTAGTAGTTGATTTGGAACAAGATGGCCGAAGATGATTCAAAAGCTAAGTGGAAAGGCTCTTGAATGGTGAAAGCTGCTTGTGGCATATGAAGCGGATGAGGAAGCTCATATGGATGGATTCGAGGACTTTGCGATGATACGAGGAAGCAAAGTATGATGATGATGGACTTTGCCGTGATATGATGAGGCGAAGCATGATATGGACTTTGCTAAGATGCGATGAAGCAAAGTATGATATGAGATAGTCTTGGTCTAGTCCAGGCGGGATCATTCCAAGCATGATGTTAACTCGGTGATATGGTTCGAGTTTTGATGGATAATGGATGGGTCGAGAGGCGCTTGAGCTAGTATGGGAATAGTCGTCGAGGAGGATGACTAGGAGGCTAAGACTTCATCGTTGTTGAAGGTTCTAGCATGCTCAAAGCAAGAGTACGTTGGGCGGCATTGATATCCCAGGCACGGGTCACGATGACGTGCTAGTACTCTGGGCAGCATTGATATCCTAGGCACGGGTCACGATGACGTGCGGAGTTATGTCTAGAACCGGGGTTACCATTAGCCCTTGACTGACGGATGAAAGAATGTGCCGTTCATTCAACTAACGATGAAATCAAGGCAATGATAACAGTGATAGCCAGAGTCATGGATGTTGGTTATATCATCATTCGGTCTCAAGAGCGGTGTTTTCTGGGTGCTTATCTGATCTTGGTTTAGGCCTTGGGGGTTTGTATTTTGAAAACATTGACCTTGACTCGAGTGGTTATCGCTTTACTTTAGTTACCTGTTGCTATGCTTGTTTCTTATTAGTGTGTGTCTGGGGGCTATCACTGTAGAAAGAGGTGGAGTGGGATGATTTGGGTTCTTATTCCTTTTATCCTTTATGTTCCTTTGGTATGTTTGATTGTTGATTTACTGCTCACTAGGACTTTGTCTGACTCAAGGTTTTATGTCTCCTCTCATTACCTTGGGCTGTTCATCCATGTTTTCGGATGGGCAGACTAAGTGACAGGTGGCAGGTCCTGACCTTAGTGATTGACGATGCAGATGGCGAAGACGAGCAGGAGGCTTTTACATATTATTTTCATATTCTATGCACTGGATATTTCCGCTGTTTTGTTGTTACTCCGAGTGTTTGTAGTGAGGCACGATTGTACTAACTTTCAGATGATTGTATCAAACCACTATGATGTCTATGATGATATTCTGTATTGGAGCTTCACTATATATATTTTTCTCTATTGTATTTGATCCATGAGCTGTGAGTTCTATGATAGAGATTCTGCGATGTTTATTCTACCCTTGACGGTCACCCATGGTTGCCTGGCACACTTTTCAGCGCATTATTTCCTTATTTGGTGTGGGAGTCATGGGCGGTCGTCACATGCAACATCCGTCCGAAATGGCGAAACAGTTTCGTACGACTTTTTGAAATGCGTGCATGGATTTGAAACGGAACGGTACCATGGTGCAACACTCTTCGGCGATTGTAAATCGAAGACCAGCCATGGTAATCCCGTTTTACATTAAAAATCCACGTGTCGAAAAAACGAAGGGTAAAAAACTTCCGAGACCCGATTGAGATTTGGATAGTCTTTTTTGGGCATTATACAATCCATTGACGGCTGAAAGCGGCCAGAGCCGTAGAACTCACTGAGGGCTTCGTTTTGATTGGTTATGGCTCCCTTAACTCTAAATGAGCCAGAAGTTATGGCCGTCCGAATAATCGATATCTACATGGTGCAACATCCACGGTGCAAGGTGCAACATCCGTCCGAAATGGCAAAACAGTGTCGTACGACTTTTTGAAATACGTGTATGGATTTGAAACGGAACGTTACCATGGTGCACCACTCTCCAGCGGTGGTAAATCGAAGACCAGCCACGGTAATCCCGTTTTAACGTAAAAATCCACGTGCCGAAAAAACGAAGGTTAAAAAACTTCCTAGACCCGATTGAGATTCGCATAGTCTTTTTTGGGCATTAAACAATCCATTGACGGCTGAAAGCTGTTAGAGCCGTAGAACTCACGAATCCTTCGTTTTGACAGGTTATGGCTCCTGTAACTCTAAACGAGCCAGAAGTTATGGCCGTCCGAATAATCAATATCTACAGGGTGCAACATCCACGGCGCAAGGTGCAACATCCTTCCGAAATGGAGAAACAGTGTCGTACGACTTTTGGAAATGCGTGCATGGATTTGAAATGGAACGGTACCTTGGTGCAACACTCTCCAGCGATGGTAAATCGAAGACTAGCCACGGTAATCCCATTTTACATTAAAAATCCACGTGTCGAAAAAACGAAGGGTAAAAAACTTCCGAGACCCGATTGAGATTCGGATAGTCTTTTTTGGGCATTATACAATCCATTGACGGCTGAAAGCTGTCAGAGCCGTAGAACTCACTAAGGCCTTCGTTTTGACTGGTTATGGCTTCCGTAACTCAAAACGAGCCAGAAATTATGGCCGTCCGAATAATCGATATCTACAAGGTGCAACTTCCACGGTGCAAGGCGCAACATCCGTCCGAAATGGCGAAACAGTGTCGTACGACTTTTTGAAATGCGTGCATGGATTTGAAATGGAACGGTTCCATGGTGCACCACTCTCCAGCAATGGTAAATCAAAGACCAGCCTCGGTAAACCCGTTTTACCGTAAAAATCCACGTGTTGAAAAAACGAAGGGTAAAAAACTTCTTAGAACCGATTGAGATTCAGATAGTCTTTTATGGGCATTAAACAATCCATTGACGGCTGAAAACTGTCAGAGACGTATAACTCACTGGGGCCTTCGTTTTGACAGGTTATGGCTCCCGTAACTATAAACGAGCCAGAAGTTATGGCCGTCCGAATAATCGATATCTACAGGGTGCAACATCCACGGTGCAAGGTGCAACATCCGTACGAAATGGCGAAACATTGTCGTACAACCTTTTGAAATGCGAGCATGGACTTGAAACGGAACGGTACCATGGTGCACCACTCTCCAGCGATGGTAAATCGAAGACCAGCCACGGTAATCCAGTTTTACCGTAAAAATCCACGTGTCGAAAATACGAAGGGTAAAACACTTCTGAGACCCGATTGAGATTCAGATATTCTTTTTTGGGCATTATACAATCCATTAACGGCTGAAAGCGGTCAGAGCCATAGAACTCACTGAGGGCTTCGTTTTGACTGGTTGTGGCTCCCTTAACTCTAAACGAGCCAGAAGTTATGGTCGTCCGTATAATCGATATCTACATGGTGCAACATCCACGGTGCAAGGTGCAACATTCGTCCGAAATGGCGAAACAGTGTCGTACGACTTTTTGAAATGCGTGCATGGATTTGAAACGGAACGGTACCTGGTGCACAACTCTCCAGCGATGGTAAATTGAAGACCTGCCACGGTAATCCCCTTTTAATGTAAAAATCCACGTGTCGAAAAAACGAAGGGTAAAAAACTTCCTAGACCCGATTGAGATTCGGATAGTCTTTTTTGGGCATTAAACAATCCATTGACGGCTGAAAGCTGTCAGAGCCGTAGAACTCATGGATCCTTCGTTTTGACAGGTTATGGCTCCTGTAACTCTAAACGAGCCAGAAGTTATGGCCGTCCGAATAATCGATATCTACAGGGTGCAACATCCACGGTGCAAGGTGCAACATCCGTCCGAAATGGCGAAACAGTGTCATACGACTTTTTGAAATGCGTGCATGGTTTTGAAACGGAACTGTACCATGGTGCAACACTCTCCAGCGATGGTAAATCGAAGACCAGCCACGGTAATCCCGTTTTACATTAAAAATCCACGTGTCGAAAAAACGAAGGGTAAAAAACTTCCGAGACCCGATTGAGATTCGGATAGTCTTTTTTGGGCATTATACAATCCATTGATGGCTGAAAGCTGTCAGAGCGGTAGAACTCACCGAGGCCTTCGTTTTGACTGGTTATCGCTCCCGTAACTCTAAACGAGCCAGAAATTATGGCCGTCCAAATAATCGATATCTACAAGGTGCAACTTCCACGGTGCAAGGTGCAACATCCGTCCGAAATGGCGAAACAGTGTCATACGACTTTTTGAAATGCGTGCATGGATTTGAAACGGAATGGTACTATGGTGCGACACTCTCCAGCGATGGTAAATTGAAGACCAGCGACGGTAATCCCGTTTTACATTAAAAATCCACATGGCGAAAAAACGAAGGGTAAAAAACTTCCGAGACCCGATTGAGATTCGGATAGTCTTTTTTGGGCATTATACAATCCATTGACGTCTAAAAGCTGTCAGAGCCGTAGAACACGCTGAGGCCTTCGTTTTGACTTGTTATGGCTTCCGTAACTCAAAACGAGCCAGAATTTATGGCCGTCCGAATAATCGATATCTACAAGGTTCAACTTCCACGGTGCAAGGTGCAACATCCGTCCGAAATGGCGAAACAGTGTCGTACGACTTTTTGAAATGCATGCATGGATTTGAAACGGAACGGTACCATGGTGCACCACTATCCAACAATGGTAAATCAAAGACCAGCCTCGGTAAACCCGTTTTACCGTAAAAATCCACGTGTCGAAAAAAAGAAGGGTAAAAAACTTCCTAGAACCGATTGAGATTCGGACAGTCTTTTATGGGCATTAAACAATCCATTGACGGCTGAAAACTGTCAGAGTTGTACAACTCACCGAGGCCTTCGTTTTGACAGGTTATGGCTCCCGTAACTATAAACGAGCCAGAAGTTATGGCCGTCCGAATAATCGATATCTACAGGGTGCAACATCCACGGTGCAAGGTGCAACATCCATACGAAATGGCGAAACATAGTCGTACGACTTTTTGAAATGGGAGCATGGATTTGAAACGGAACGGTACCATGGTGCACCACTCTCCAGCGATGGTAAATCGAAGACCAGCCACGGTAATCCCGTTTTACCGTAAAAATCCACGTGTCGAAAAAACGAAGGGTAAAAAACTTCCGAGACCCGATTGAGATTCGGATAGTCTTTTTTGGGCATTATACAATCCATTGACGGCAGAAAGCCGTCAGAGCCGTAGAACTCACGGAGGCCTTCGTTTTGACTGGTTATGGCTCCCGTAACTCTAAACGAGCCAGAAGTTATGGCCGTCTAAATAATCGATTTCTACAGGGTGCAACATCCATAGTGCAAGGTGCAACATCCGTCCGAAATGGCGAAACAGTGTCGTACGACATTTTGAAATGCGTGCATGGATTTGAAACAGAACGGTACCATGGTGCACCACTCTCCAGCGATGGTCAATTGAAGACCAGCCACGGTAATCCCGTTTTACCGTAAAAATCCACGTGTCGAAAAAACAAAGGGTAAAAAACTTCCGAGACCCGATTGAGATTCGGATAGTCTTTTTTTGGCATTATACAATCCATTGATGGCTGAAAGCGGTCAGAGCCGTAGAACTCGCTGAGGCCTTCGTTTTGACTAGTTATGGCTCCCGTAACTCTAAACGAGCCAGAAATTATGGCCGTCCGAATAATTGATATCTACAGGGTGCAACATCCACGGTGCAAGGTGCAACATCCGTCCGAAATGGCGAAACAGTGTCGTACGACTTTTTGAAATGCGTGCATGGATTTGAAACAAAACGGTACCATGGTGCACCACTCTCCAGCGATGGTAAATCGAAGTCCAGCCATGGTAATCCAGTTTTACCGTAAAAATCCACGTGTCGAAAAAACGAAGGGTAAAAAACTACCGAGACCCGATTGAGATTCGGATATTCTTTTTTGGGCATTATACAATCTATTGAGGGCTGAAAGCGGTCAGAGCCGTAGAACTCACTGAGGGCTTCATTTTGACTGGTTATGGCTCCCTTAACTCTAAAAGAGCCAGAAGTTATGGTCGTCCGTATAATCGATATCTACATAGTGCAACATCCACGGTGCATGGTGCACCATCCGTCCGAAATGGCGAAACAGTGTCGTACGACTTTCTGAAATGCGTGCATGGATTTGAAACGGAACGGTACCATGGTGCGCAACTCTCCAGCGATGGTAAATCGAAGACCAGCCATGGTAATCCCCTTTTAACGTAAAAATCCACGTGTCGAAAAAACGAAGGGTAAAAAACTTCCTAGACCCGATTGAGATTCGGATAGTCTTTTTTGGGCATTAAACAATCCATTGACGGCTGAAAGCTGTCAGAGCCGAAGAACTCATGAATCCTTCGTTTTGACAGGTTATGGCTCCTGTAAATCTAAACGAGCCAGAAGTTATGGCCGTCCGAATAATCGATATCTACAGGGTGCAACATCCACGGTGCAAGGTGCAACATCCGTCTGAAATTGCGAAACAGTGTCGTACGACTTTTTGAAATGCGTGCATGGATTTGAAACGGAACTGTACCATGGTGCAACACTCTCCAACGATGGTAAATCGAAGACCAGCCACGGTAATTCCGTTTTACATTAAAAATCCACGTGTCGAAAAAACGAAGGGTAAAAAACTTCCGAGACCCGATTGAGATTCGGATAGTCTTTTTTGGGCATTATACAATCCATTGACGGATGAAATGTGTCAGAGCCGTAGAACTCACCTAGGCCTTCGTTTTGACTTGTTATCACTCCCGTAACTCTAAACGAGCCAGAAATTATGGCCGTTCGAATAATCAATATCTACAAGGTGCAACTTCCACGGTGCAAGGTGCAACATCCGTCTGAAATGGCGAAACAGTGTCGTACTACGTTTTGAAATGCATGCATGGATTTGAAACAGAACGGTACCATGGTGCAACACTCTCCAGCGATGGTAAATCGAAGATCAGCGACGGTAATCCCGTTTTACATTAAAAATCCACATGTTGAAAAAACGAAGGGGAAAAAACTTCCGAGACCCGATTGAGATTCAGATAGTCTTTTTTGGGCATTATACAATCCATTCACGGCTGAAAGCTGTCAGAGCCGTAGAACTCACTGAGGCCTTCGTTTTGACTGGTTATGGCTCCCGTAACTCTAAGCGAGCCAGAAATTATGGCCGTCCGAATAATCGATATCTACAAGGTGCAACTTCCACGGTGCAAGGTGCAACATCTGTCCGAAATGGCGAAACAGTGTCGTACGACTTTTTGAAATGCGTGCATGGATTTGAAACGGAACGGTACCATGGTGCACCACTATCCAGCGATGGTAAATCGAAGACCAGCCTCGGTAAACCCGTTTTACCGTAAAAATCCACGTGTCGAAAAAACGAAGGGTAAAAAACTTCCTTGAATTGATTGAGATTCGGATAGTCTTTTTTGGGCATTATACAAACCATTGACGGCTAAAAACTGTCAGAGCCGTAGAACTCACTAAGGCCTTCGTTTTGACTAGTTATGGCTCCCGTAACTCTAAACGAGCCAGAAGTTATGGCCGTCCGAATAATCGATATCTACAGGGTGCAACATCCGCGGTGCAAGTTGCAACATCCGTCCGAAATGACGAAACAGTGTCATACGACTTTTTGAAATGCGTGCATGGATTTGAAACGGAATGGTACCATGGTGCACCACTCTCCAGCGATGGTAAATCGAAGACCAGCCACGGTAATGCAGTTTTACCGTAAAAATCCACGTGTCGAAAAAACGAAGGGTAAAAAACTTCCGAGACCCGATTGAGATTCGGATAGTCTTTTTTGGGCATTATACAATCCATTGATGGCTGAAAGCGGTCAGAGCCGTAGAACTCACTGAGGGCTTCGTTTTGACTGGTTATGGCTCTCTTAACTCTAAATGAGCCAGAAGTAGTGGCCGTCCGAATAATCGATATCTACAGGGTGCAACATCCGCGGTGCAAGGTGCAACATCCGTCCGAAATGGCGAAACAGTGTCGTACGACTTTTGGAAATGCGTGCATGGATTTGAAACGGAACGATACTTTGGTGCAACACTCTCCAGCGATGGTAAATCAAGGACCAGCGACGGTAATCCCATTTTACATTAAACATCCACGTGTCGAAAAAACGAAGGGTAAAAAACTTCCGAGACCCGATTGAGATTCGGATAGTCTTTTTTGGGCATTATACAATCCATTGACGGCTGAAAGCTTTCAGAGCCGTAGAACACACCGAGGCCTTCGTTTTGACTGGTTATGGCTCCCGTAACTCTAAACGAGCCAGAAATTATGGCCGTCCGAATAATCGATATCTACAAGGTGCAACTTCCACGGTGCAAGGTGCAACATCCGTCCGAAATGGCGAAACAGTGTCGTACGACTTTTTGAAATGCGTGCATGGATTTGAAACGGAACTGTACCATGGTGCACCACTTTCCAGCGATGGTAAATCGAAGACCTGCCTCAGTAAACCCGTTTTACCGTAAAAATCCACGTGTCAAAAAAACGAAGGGTAAAAAACATCCTTGAATTGATTGAGATTCGGATAGTCTTTTTTGGGAATTATACAAACCATTGACGGCCAAAAACTGTCAGAGCCGTAGAACTCACTAAGGCCTTCGTTTTGACTAGTTTTGGCTCCCGTAACTCTAAACGAGCCGGAAGTTATGGCCGTCCGAATAATCGATATCTACAGGGTGCAACATCCGCGGTGCAAGTTGCAACATCCGTCCGAAATGGCGAAACAGTGTCATACGACTTTTTGAAATGCGTGCATGGATTTGAAACGGAATGGTACCATGGTGCACCACTCTCCAGCGATGGTAAATCGAAGACCAGGCACGGTAATGCAGTTTTACCGTAAAAATCCACGTGTCGAAAAAACGAAGGGTAAAAAACTTCCGAGACCCGATTGAGATTCGGATAGTCTTTTTTGGGCATTATACAATCCATTGACGGCTGAAAGCGGTCAGAGCCGTAGAACTCACTGAGTGCTTCGTTTTGACTGGTTATGGCTCCCGTAACTCTAAATGAGCCAGAAGTTATGGCCGTCCGAATAATCGATATCTACATAGTGCAACATCCACGGTGCAAGGTGCAACATCCGTCCGAAATGGCGAAACAGTGTCGTACGACTTTCTGAAATGCGTGCATGGATTTGAAACGGAACGATACCATGGTGCGCAACTCTCCAGCGATGGTAAATCGAAGACCAGCCATGGTAATCCCCTTTTAACGTAAAAATCCACGTGTCGAAAAAACGAAGGGTAAAAAACTTCCTAGACCCGATTGAGATTCGGATAGTCTTTTTTGGGCATTAAACAATCCATTGACGGCTGAAAGCTGTCAGAGCCGAAGAACTCATGAATCCTTCGTTTTGACAGGTTATGGCTCCTGTAAATCTAAACGAGCCAGAAGTTATGGCCGTCCGAATAATCGATATCTACAGGGTGCAACATCCACGGTGCAAGGTGCAACATCCGTCTGAAAATGCGAAACAGTGTCGTACGACTTTTTGAAATGCGTGCATGGATTTGAAACGGAACTGTACCATGGTGCAACACTCTCCAGCGATGGCAAATCGAAGACCAGCCACGGTAATTCCGTTTTACATTTAAAATCCACGTGTCGAAAAAACGAAGGGTAAAAAACTTCCGAGACCCGATTGAGATTCGGATAGTCTTTTTTGGGCATTATACAATCCATTGACGGATGAAATGTGTCAGAGACGTAGAACTCACCGAGGCCTTCGTTCTGACTTGTTATCGCTCCCGTAACTCTAAACGAGCCAGAAATTATGGCCGTTCGAATAATCGATATCTACATGGTGCAACTTCCACGGTGCAAGGTGCAACATCCGTCCGAAATGGCGAAACAGTGTCGTACTACGTTTTGAAATGCATGCATGGATTTGAAACAGAACGGTACCATGGTGCAACACTCTCCAGCGATGGTAAATCGAAGACCAGCTACGGTAATCCCGTTTTACATTAAAAATCCACATGTTGAAAAAACGAAGGGTAAAAAACTTCCGAGACCCGATTGAGATTCAGATAGTCTTTTTTGGGCATTATACAATCCATTGACGGCTGAAAGCTGTCAGAGCCGTAGAACTCACCGAGGCCTTCGTTTTGACTGGTTATGGCTCCCGTAACTCAAAACGAGCCAGAAATTATGGCCGTCCGAATAATCGATATCTACAAGGTGCAACTTCCACAGTGCAAGGTGCAACATCCGTCCGAAATGGCGAAACAGTGTCGTACGACTTTTTGAAATGCGTGCATGGATTTGAAACGGAACGGTACCATGGTGCACCACTATCCAGCGATGGTAAATCGAAGACCAGCCTCGGTAAACCCGTTTTACCGTAAAAATCCGTGTGTCGAAAAAACGAAGGGTAAAAAACTTCCTTGAATTGATTGAGATTCGGATAGTCTTTTTTGGGCATTATACAAACCATTGACGGCTAAAAACTGTCAGAGCCGTAGAACTCACTAAGGCCTTCGTTTTGACTAGTTATGGCTCCCGTAACTCTAAACGAGCCAGAAGTTATGGCCGTCCGAATAATCGATATCTACAGGGTGCAACATCCGCGGTGCAAGTTGCAACATCCGTCCGAAATGGCGAAACAGTGTCATACGACTTTTTGAAATGCGTGCATGGATTTGAAACGGAATGGTACCATGGTGCACCACTCTCCAGCGATGGTAAATCGTAGACCAGCCACGGTAATGCAGTTTTACCGTAAAAATCCACGTGTCGAAAAAACAAAGGGTAAAAAACTTCCGAGACCCGATTGAGATTCGGATAGTCTTTTTTGGGCATTATACAATCCATTGACGGCTGAAAGCGGTGAGAGCCGTAGAACTCACTGAGGGCTTCGTTTTGACTGGTTATGGCTCTCTTAACTCTAAATGAGCCAGAAGTAGTGGCCGTCTGAATAATCGATATCTACATGGTGCAACATCCACGGTGCAAGGTGCAACATCCGTCCGAAATGGCGAAACAGTGTCGTACGACTTTTTGAAATGCGTGCATGGATTTGAAACGGAACGTTACCATGGTGCACCACTCTCCAGCGATGGTAAATCAAAGACCAGCCACGGTAATCCCGTTTTAACGTAAAAATCCACGTGCCGAAAAAACGAAGGTTAAAAAACTTCCTAGACCCGATTGAGATTCGCATAGTCTTTTTTGGGCATTAAACAATCCATTGAGGGCTGAAAGCTGTCAGAGCCGTAGAACTCATGAATCCTTCGTTTTGACAGGTTATGGCTCCTATAACTCTAAACGAGCCAGAAGTTATGGCCGTCCGAATAATCGATATCTACAGGGTGCAACATCCTTGGTGCAAGGTGCAACATCCGTCCGAAGAGCGAAACAGTGTCCTACGACTTTTGGAAATGCGTGCATCGGTTTGAAACGGAACGATACCTTGGTGCAACACTCTCCAGCGATGGTAAATCGAGGACCAGCGACGGTAATCCCATTTTACATTAAACATCCACGTGTCGAAAAAACGAAGGGTAAAAAACTTCCGAGACCCGATTGAGACTCGGATAGTCTTTTTGGGCATTATACAATCCATTGACGGCTGAAAGCTTTCAGAGCCGTAGAACTCACCGAGGCCTTCGTTTTGACTGGTTATGGCTCCCGTACCTCTAAACGAGCCAGAAATTATGGCCGTCCGAATAATCGATATCTACAAGGTGCAACTTCCACGGTGCAAGGTGCAACATCCGTCCGAAATGGCGAAACAGTGTCGTACGACTTTTTGAAATGCGTGCATGGATTTGAAACGGAACGGTACCATGGTGCACCACTTTCCAGCGATGGTAAATCGAAGACCAGCCTCAGTAAACCCGTTTTACCGTAAAAATCCACGTGTCGAAAAAACGAAGGGTAAAAAACTTCCTTGAATTGATTGAGATTCGAATAGTCTTTTTTGGGCATTATACAAACCATTGACGGCTAAAAACTGTCAGAGCCGTAGAACTCACTAAGGCCTTCGTTTTAACTAGTTATGGCTCCCGTAACTCTAAACGAGCCAGAAGTTATGGCCGTCCGAATAATCGATATCTACAGGGTGCAACATCCGCGGTGCAAGTTGCAACATCCGTCCGAAATGGCAAAACAGTGTCATACGACTTTTTGAAATGCGTGCATGGATTTGAAACGGAATGGTACCATGGTGCACCACTCTCCAGCGATGGTAAGTCGAAGACCAGCCACGGTAATGCAGTTTTACCGTAAAAATCCACGTGTCGAAAAAACGAAGGGTAAAAAACTTCCGAGACCCGATTGAGATTCGGATAGTCTTTTTTGGGCATTATACAATCCATTGACGGCTGAAAGCGGTCAGAGCCGTAGAACTCACTGAGGGCTTCGTTTTGACTGGTTATGGCTCTCTTAACTCTAAATGAGCCAGAAGTAGTGGCCGTCTGAATAATCGATATCTACATGGTGCAACATCCACGGTGCAAGGTGCAACATCCGTCCGAAATGGCGAAACAGTGTCGTACGACTTTTTGAAATGCGTGCATGGATTTGAAACGGAACGTTACCATGGTGCACCACTCTCCAGCGATGGTAAATCAAAGACCAGCCACGGTAATCCCATTTTAACGTAAAAATCCACTTGCCGAAAAAACGAAGGTTAAAAAACTTCCTAGACCCGATTGAGATTCGCCTAGTCTTTTTTGGGCAATAAACAATCCATTGACGGCTGAAAGATGTCAGAGCCGTAGAACTCATGAATCCTTCGTTTTGACAGGTTATGGCTCTTGTAACTCTAAACGAGCCAGAAGTTATGGCCGTCCGAATAATCGATATCTACAGGGTGCAACATCCGCGGTGCAAGGTGCAACATCCGTCCGAAATGGCGAAACAGTGTCGTACGACTTTTGGAAATGCGTGCATGGATTTGAAACGGAACGGTACCATGGTGCAACACTCTCCAGCGATGGTAAATCGAAGACCAGCCACGGTAATCCCGTTTTAACGTAAAAATCCACGTGCCGAAAAAACGAAGGTTAAAAAACTTCCTAGACCCGATTGAGATTCGCATAGTCTTTTTTGGGCATTAAACAATCCATTGAGGGCTGAAAGCTGTCAGAGCCGTAGAACTCATGAATCCTTCGTTTTGACAGGTTATGGCTCCTATAACTCTAAACGAGCCAGAAGTTATGGCCGTCCGAATAATCGATATCTACAGGGTGCAACATCCTTGGTGCAAGGTGCAACATCCGTCCGAAGGGCGAAACAGTGTCCTACGACTTTTGGAAATGCGTGCATCGGTTTGAAACGGAACGATACCTTGGTGCAACACTCTCCAGCGATGGTAAATCGAGGACCAGCGACGGTAATCCCATTTTACATTAAACATCCACGTGTCGAAAAAACGAAGGGTAAAAAACTTCCGAGACCCGATTGAGATTCGGATAGTCTTTTTTGGGCATTATACAATCCATTGACGGCTGAAAGCTTTCAGAGCCGTAGAACTCACCGAGGCCTTCGTTTTGACTGGTTATGGCTCCCGTAACTCTAAACGAGCCAGAAATTATGGCCGTCCGAATAATCGATATCTACAAGGTGCAACTTCCACGGTGCAAGGTGCAACATCCGTCCGAAATGGCGAAACAGTGTCGTACGACTTTTTGAAATGCGTGCATGGATTTGAAATGGAACTGTACCATGGTGCACCTCTTTCCAGCGATGGTAAATCGAAGACCAGCCTCAGTAAACCCGTTTTACCGTAAAAATCCACGTGTCGAAAAAACGAAGGGTAAAAAACTTCCTTGAATTGATTGAGATTCGGATAGTCTTTTTTGGGCATTATACAAACCATTGACGGCTAAAAACTGTCAGAGCCGTAGAACTCACTAAGGCCTTCGTTTTGACTAGTTATGGCTCCCGTAACTCTAAACGAGCCGGAAGTTATGGCCGTCCGAATAATCGATATCTACAGGGTGCAACATCCGCGGTGCAAGTTGCAACATCCGTCCGAAATGGCGAAACAGTGTCATACGACTTTTTGAAATGCGTGCATGGATTTGAAACGGAATGGTACCATGGTGCACCACTCTCCAGCGATGGTAAATCGAAGACCAGCCACGGTAATGCAGTTTTACCGTAAAAATCCACGTGTCGAAAAAACGAAGGGTAAAAAACTTCCGAGACCCGATTGAGATTCGGATAGTCTTTTTTGGGCATTATACAATCCATTGACGGCTGAAAGCGGTCAGAGCCATAGAACTCACTGAGGGCTTCGTTTTGACTGGTTATGGCTCTCTTAACTCTAAATGAGCCAGAAGTAGTGGCCGTCTGAATAATCGATATCTACATGGTGCAACATCCACGGTGCAAGGTGCAACATCCGTCCGAAATGGCGAAACAGTGTCGTACGACTTTTTGAAATGCGTGCATGGATTTGAAACAGAACGTTACCATGGTGCACCACTCTCCAGCGATGGTAAATCAAAGACCAGCCACGGTAATCCCGTTTTAACGTAAAAATCCACTTGCCGAAAAAACGAAGGTTAAAAAACTTCCTAGACCCGATTGAGATTCGCATAGTCTTTTTTGGGCAATAAACAATCCATTGACGGCTGAAAGATGTCAGAGCCGTAGAACTAATGAATCCTTCGTTTTGACAGGTTGTGGCTCTTGTAACTCTAAACGAGCCAGAAGTTATGGCCGTCCGAATAATCGATATCTACAGGGTGCAACATCCACGGTGCAAGGTGCAACATCCGTCCGAAATGGCGAAACAGTGTCGTACGACTTTTGGAAATGCGTGCATGGATTTGAAACGGAACGGTACCATGGTGCAACACTCTCCAGCGATGGTAAATCGAAGACCAGCCACGGTAATCCCGTTTTAACGTAAAAATCCACGTGCCGAAAAAACGAAGGTTAAAAAACTTCCTAGACCCGATTGAGATTCACATAGTCTTTTTTGGGCATTGAACAATCCATTGAGGGCTGAAAGCTGTCAAAGCCGTAGAACTCATGAATCCTTCGTTTTGACAGGTTATGGCTCCTATAACTCTAAACGAGCCAGAAGTTATGGCCGTCCGAATAATCGATATCTACAGGGTGCAACATCCTTGGTGCAAGGTGCAACATCCGTCCGAAGGGCGAAACAGTGTCCTACTACTTTTGGAAGTGCGTGCATCGGTTTGAAACGGAACGATACCTTGGTGCAACACTCTCCAGCGATGGTAAATCGAAAACTAGCCACGGTAATCCCATTTTACATTAAAAATCCACGTGTCGAAAAAACGAAGGGTAAAAAACTTCCAAGACCCGATTGAGATTCGGATAGTCTTTTTTGGGCATTATACAATCCATTGACGGCTGAAAGCTGTCAGAGCCGTAGAACTCACTGAGGCCTACATTTTGACTGGTTATGGCTTCCGTAACTCAAAACAAGCCAGAAATTATGGCCGTCCGAATAATCGATATCTACAAGGTGCAACTTCCACGGTGCAAGGTGCAACACCCGTCCGAAATGGCGAAACAGTGTCGTACGACTTTTTGAAATGCGTGCATGGATTTGAAATGGAACGGTACCATGGTGCACCACTTTCCAGCAATGGTAAATCGAAGACCAGCCTCGGTAAACCCGTTTTACCGTAAAAATCCACGTGTCGAAAAAACGAAGGGTAAAAAACTTCCTAGAACTGATTGAGATTCGGATAGTCTTTTATGGGCGTTAAACAATCCATTGACGGCTGAAAACTGTCAGAGCCGTATAACTCACTGAGACCTTCGTTTTGACAGGTTATGGCTCCCGTTACTATAAACGAGCCAGAAGTTATGGCCGTCCGAATAATCGATATCTACAGGGTGCAACATCCACGGTGCAAGGAACAACATCCGTACGAAATGGCGAAACATTGTCGTATGAATTTTTGAATTGCGAGCATGGATTTGAAACGGAACGGTACCATGGTGCACCACTCTCCAGCGATGGTAAATCGAAGACCAGCCACGGTAATCCCATTTTACCGTAAAAATCCACGTGTCGAAAAAACGAAGGGTAAAAAACTTCCGAGACCCGATTGAGATTCGGATAGTCTTTTTTGGGCATTATACAATTCATTGAGGGCTGAAAACTATCAGAACCGTAGAACTCACCGAGGCCTTCGTTTTGACTGGTTATGGCTCCCGTAACTCTAAACGAGCCAGAAATTATGGCCGTCCGAATAATCGATATCTACAAGGTGCAACTTCCACGGTGCAAGGTGCAACATCCGTCCGAAATGGCGAAACAGTGTCGTACGACTTTTTGAAATGCACGCATGGATTTGAAACGGAACGGTACCATGGTGCACCACTATCTAGCGATGGTAAATCGAAGACCAGCCTCGGTAAACCCGTTTTACCGTAAAAATCCACGTGTCGAAAAAACGAAGGGTAAAAAACTTCCTTGAATTGATTGAGATTCGGATAGTTCTTTTTGGGCATTATACAAACCGTTGACAGCCGAAAACTGTCAGAGCCGTAGAACTCACTAAGTCCTTCGTTTTGACTAGTTATGGCTCCCGTAACTCTAAACGAGCCAGAAGTTATGGCCGTCCGAATAATCGATATCTACAGGGCGCAACATTCGCGGTGCAAGTTGCAACATCCGTCCGAAATGGCGAAACAGTGTCATACGACTTTTTGAAATGCGTGCATGGATTTGAAACGGAATGGTATTATGGTGCACCACTCTCCAGCGATGGTAAATCGAAGACCAGCCACGGTAATGCAGTTTTACCGTAAAAATCCACGTGTCGAAAAAACAAAGGGTAAAAAACATCCGAGACCCGATTGGGATTCGGATAGTCTTTTTTTGGCATTATACAATCCATTGACGGCTGAAATCTGTCAGAGCCGTAGAACTCACTGAGGCCTTCGTGTTGACTAGTTATGGTTCCCGTAACTCTAAACGAGCCAGAAGTTATGGCCGTCCGAATAATCGATATCTATAGGGTGCAACATCCACGGTGCAAGGTGCAACATCCGTCCGAAATGGAGAAACAGTGTCGTACGACTTTTTGAAATGCGTGCATGGATTTGAAACAGAACGGTACCATGGTACACCACTCTCCAGCGATGGTAAATCGAAGACCAGCCATGGTAATCCAGTTTTACCGTAAAAATCCACGTGTCGAAAAAACGAAGGGTAAAAAACTTCCGAGACCCGATTGAGATTCGGATATTCTTTTTTGGGCATTATACAATCCATTGACGGCTGATAGCGGTCAGAGCCGTAGAACTCACTGAGGGCTTCGTTTTGACTGGTTATGGCTCCCTTAACTCTAAACGAGCCAGAAGTTATGGTCGTCCGTATAATCGATATCTACATGGTGCAACATCCACGGTGCAAGGTGCAACATTCGTCCGAAATGGCGAAACAGTGTCGTACGACTTTTTGAAATGCGTGCATGGATTTGAAATGGAACGGTACCATGGTGCACAACTCTCCAGCGATGGTAAATCGAAGACCTGCCACGATAATCCCCTTTTAACGTAAAAATCCACGTGTCGAAAAAATGAAGGGTAAAAAACTTCCTAGACCCGATTGAGATTCGGATAGTCTTTTTTGGGCATTAAACAATCCATTGACGGCTGAAAGCTGTCAGAGCCATAGAACTCAGGGATCCTTCGTTTTGACAGGTTATGGCTCCTGTAACTCTAAATGAGCTAGAAGTTATGGCCGTCCGAATAATCGATATCTACAGGGTGCAACATCCACGGTGCAAGGTGCAACATCCGTCAGAAATGGCGAAACAGCGTCGTACGACTTTTTGAAATGCGTGCATGGATTTGAAACGGAACTGTACCATGGTGCAACACTCTCCAGCGATGGTAAATCGAAGACCAGCCACGGTAATCCCGTTTTACATTAAAAATCCACGTGTCGAAAAAACGAAGGGTTAAAAAACTTCTGAGACCCGATTGAGATTCGGATAGTCTTTTTTGGGCATTATACAATCCATTGACGGCTGAAAGCTATCAGAGCCATAGAACTCACTGAGGCCTTCGTTTTGACTGGTTATCGCTCCCGTAACTCTAAAAGAGCTAGAAATTATGGCCGTCCGAATAATCGATATCTACAAGGTGCAACTTCCACGGTGCAAGGTGCAACATCCGTCCGAAATGGCGAAACAGTGTCATACGACTTTTTGAAATGCGTGCATGGATTTGTAACGGAACGGTACCATGGTGCACCACTATCCAGCGATGGTAAATCGAAGACCAGCCTCGGTAAACCCGTTTTACATTAAAAATCCACATGTCGAAAAAACGAAGGGTAAAAAACTTCCGAGACAAGATTGAGATTCGGATAGTCTTTTTTGGGCATTATACAATCCAATGACGGCTAAAAGCAGTCAGAACCGTAGAACTCACTGAGGCCTTCGTTTTGACTGGTTATGGCTCCCGTAACTCTAAACTAGCCAGAAATTATGGCCGTCCGAATAATCGATATCTACACGGTGCAACTTCCACGGTGCAAGGTGCAACATCCGTCCGAAATGGCGAAACAGTGTCGTACGACTTTTTGAAATGCGTGCAGGGATTTGAAACGGAACAGTACCATGGTGCACCACTATCCAGCGATGGTAAATCGAAGACCAGCCTCGGTAAACCCGTTTTACCGTAAAAATCCACGTGTCGAAAAACGTAGGGTAAAAAACTTCCTAGAACCGATTGAGATTCGGATAGTCTTTTTTGGGCATTAAACAATCCATTGATGGCTGAAAACTGTCAGAGCCGTAGAACTCACTAACCCCTTCGTTTTGACAGGTTATGGCTCCCGTAACTATAAACGAGCCAGAAGTTATGGCCGTTCGAATAATCGATATCTACAGGGTGCAACATCCACGGTGCAAGGTGCAACATCCGTACGAAATGGTGAAACATTGTCGTACGACTTTTTGAAATGCGAGCATGGGTTTGAAATGGAACGGTACCGTGGTGCACCACTCTTCAGCGATGGTAAATCGAATTCTAGCAACGGTAATCCCGTTTTACCGTAAAAATCCACGTGTCGAAAAAGCGAAGGGTAAAAAACTTCCGAGACCCAATTGAGATTCGGATAGTCTTTTTTGGGCATTATACAATCCATTGACGGCTGAAAGCGGTCAGAGCCGTAGAACTCACTGAGGGCTTCGTTTTGACTGGTTATGGCTCCCTTAACTCTAAATGAGCCAGAAGTTATGGCCGTCCGAATAATCGATATCTACATGGTGCAACATCCACGGTGCAAGGTGCAACATCCGTCCGAAATGGCGAAACAGTGTCGTACGACTTTTTGAAATGCGTGCATGGATTTGAAACGGAACGTTACCATGGTGCACCACTCTCCAGCGATGGTAAATCAAAGACCAGCCACGGTAATCCCGTTTTAACGTAAAAATCCACTTGCCGAAAAAACGAAGGTTAAAAAACTTCCTAGACCCGATTGAGATTCGCATAGTCTTTTTTGGGCATTAAACAATCCATTGACGGCTGAAAGATGTCAGAGCCGTAGAACTCATGAATCCTTCGTTTTGACAGGTTATGGCTCCTGTAACTCTAAACGAGCCAGAAGTTATGGCCGTCCGAATAATCGATATCTACAGGGTGCAACATCCACGGTGCAAGGTGCAACATCCGTCCGAAATGGCGAAACAGTGTCGTACGACTTTTGGAAATGCGTGCATGGATTTGAAACGGAACGTTACCATGGTGCAACAATCTCCAGCGATGGTAAATCGAAGACTAGCCACAGTAATCCCATTTTACATTAAAAATCCACGTGTCAAAAAAACGAAGGGTAAAAAACTTCCGAGACCCGATTGAGATTCGGATAGTCTTTTTTGGGCGTTATACAATCCATTGACGGCTGAAAGCTGTCAGAGCCGTAGAACTCACTGAGTCCTTTGTTTTGACTAGTTATGGCTTCCGTAACTCAAAACGAGCCAGAAATTATGGCCATCCGAATAATCGATATCTACAGGGTGCAACATCCACGGTGCAAGGTGCAACATCCGTACGAAATGGCGAAACATTGTCGTACGACTTTTTGAAATGCGAGCATGGATTTGAAACGGAACGGTACCATGGTGCACCACTCTCCAGCGATGGTAAATCGAAGACCAGCTGTTATCCCGCTTTTTGGCAAAGCTGCGATACCAAAAGAATGATCGAAAGCGAAGGACAGTTCGCCTCAGAGGTTGATCGTATTTCCTTTCACCATGGATATCACAGAATTTTATCCAAGTCCAGATTGAGCTACAATTGATAGGACACGGCAAGAAAGACCACAGTAGTCAGCATTTCAAATTTCAAGTCAATCCGAGGTCGTATGCTCAAGTTATGATGGATTCAAGTTGAGAGAAATGAACTTGCTCGGTTCGAATCCATCACCTCGAACCCATCCGGAACCTTCCCTAGTTCGAACCCAAGAAGCTTAGCCTTGCTTCAAATCCATCCGAGCAGGCACCGTGTTCGAATCCATAGCACAGTCACGCCACATTCGAACCCATCAGGTTCGACTCCATCTAGTTCGAAACCATCAAAGCGCCTCACCTTCGACTCCCTCGTGTTCGAATCCATATGCCTCGTACCCATGGAGGGGTTGCAGAGCTTATGTGCATCCCAGGAACACAAGTTCGAAACCATCGCAGAAGCCATGCTTCGAATCCATCACAGAGGCCTTCTTCGAACCCATCGGTGATGCCATCTTCGAACCCATCTGTGATGCCATCTTCGAACCCATCCTGTGTAACTTCGTTCGAACCCACTGGGTCAACCAGCCACGATGACGTGTCTTCCATCGGTTCGAATGCGCCGAGATACATGGAGTCGAAGCGGTCAACACGGAGTGAAGTCCGGATCGATTCGAAGTTTGCGCTCCACGTCACCACGAAGCCGCGTGCCATGATGGATTCGAAATCATCGTTTCGAGTACGTGGGTTCGAACCAGACTTCTATGCCGAAAACCCAATTTCGAATCCATCATATCTCCTAACCTATTGATCCAAATGCCACGAAATTTTCACTGAAGCTTGTGTACATGTTGAAGAATGTCCACGCCAAATTTCACCTTGATTGGACGAATTCTTGATCGGTTCGAATGGAGTTCGAACCGATGCCAAAGTGGGCCCAAACTTCCTAAGACCGTGCATGTGGGCCCCCTCACGTGCAAGAAGTGGTCTCCCGAGTTTTCAGCAGAATATCAGCAGCCTACGCCTATAAATAGATCCCCAGGGCCAACAGAAAAGGGATCTTTCGACTCTCAAGACGCCGAGACTCTGCCGGATCAAGATCTCTATCATCCTATATCATATCTTGATTGTTGATTTCGAATTTCCAATTGTAACTTGCTGTTGATCGCTGTAACAACTTGTAATCATTGAAAGAGAATCAATAAAACATCAAAAAACTTCACAGTGGACGTAGGCAACACGCCGAACCACTATAAATCGCTTGTCTACGCATTTATTTCACTGTTGATTGGAGTTTTTGTTAGATAATATCTGTTTTGAACTTGCGTTCTTGACTATTATCTCTTCAACGACTCCCGAAGAGTGTTGTGTCCAATTTTGACACAAACACTTTGGTGCTTTCACTGAGAAAACCAAGATTTTCTCCTTCTCGTTGGATCTGTCATCGATACCGGATTGAATAATCTAAGAGAGAGATCCAGATCGTTAAATCCAACTTCCTTCCCTTCTATTCAGATTTGCATAAAGTCTAGGAGAGGAAGTCAACTCTAAATATGGTTAGCACAAGAACCACCTCAAACGCCGTCAATCAAGAAGAACAGGATAGACAGAATCCTGCCCCTCTACCTCCTCCTAATCAAGATGCCGCTGGGCATCAGAACCGTCGGGTCCGGTTACCCGACAAGAATTGCAGTTGTTACTTCAAGAGCTGACCCAGAGTCGGCGACAACTAGAAGAACAGCTACGCGCTAACGCTGAGCTAATCAACAAGCTGGATCGCCAAAAACGGAAAAGATCCACGAGAGATCGTGCTTCTCGCTCTTCCAGCGAAAGTTCTTCATCTTCTGATTATCATAACCGACCTCCACGACCCCGGTTAGATGAGGGTCGCATGCCACCCGCTGGAAACCAACCGACATTGACCGTTGGACAAATACGAGTTGGTCCGTCGGCCAGCTTCCAAACCGGACCCTCCTCCCGAGGGGGTGCCATTCCTCACCACGCCACCGAATACCGCACCGCTAGCGTTGCGGCTGAACCAGGGGTCGACGCTCGAGATCAGACGGACTCGGACCGCCGTCAAAGCGGTCATACTCCTGAACCGTACGTCCCAGAGGACTATGAGCCGAGAAGGCAAGATGTGAACCGTCAACGATATCCGGTTCAAACCCAAAGTATGGAACGTGACCATACTCCGGCGCAAATGCCGGATCTTTCAACTATGATACGTCAGATAATCCGTGAGAGTCAGGGATTCACAAACGACGATTGGGTAGTTTCCCGAAGCCACACTCCCTTTACGGACGACATTCTTAATGCTGAACCCCCACGGCGATTCCGAATGCCAACTCTGCCCATGTATGAGGGAAATTCCGATCCCAATCAACATATTCTAAAATATGAATGGTCGATGACTGCTGGCAGAGCCGACGACGCTGTGAAATGTCGTAGTTTCCCCATATCCTTGGGGGGCATCGCCACCATGTGGTTCACCCGATTGCCTCCTCGATCCATCTCCTCATTCGACCAGCTGGCCACAAAATTCGTTGAGCAATTTCGCATGCACGTCGCAAGGCCGAAAGATGTCAGCACTCTATCCAGTGTCACACAAGCTCCCGGAGAGACGCTCAGACACTACTTAGAAAGATTCCACACTGCATGTGCAGAGATTAGTAATCCAAACGATAACTCCATCCTTATGGCGTTAACTAAGGGGATCGACCCCGATTCTGAATTTGGCAATTGGCTAGCTGGGAAACCACCTGCGTCATTGGACCGTTTCCATGCCAAAGCAGCTCAATTCCTTAGACGGGAAGACGCGAAACAGTCTAGGAAGCAAATTGACGCAGGGCCAAATGCGGGAGGAACCCAAAGCAGTGTTGCAATAAAACAGTCCGGCGAGAGCTCCGGAAAAGTTCAGTTGAACATCAAAAATAAACAAGCTCGGTGAAGAGAGAGCGTGAATCTACTTAAAAAACAAGATCAAAATCGCGGTCCGCAACGCAAAAATCCGAAGTTCGACAGTTATACTCCTTTGAATATTTCATTGGAGGACTTGTATTTGCGGACCCGTAATGCGATTCAATATGAAAAACCTGCTCCAAGACCGTCGTCAGAGAGACAAATCCAGACGGGAAAATTTTGCAGGTTCCATGAAGGCTACGGGCACGATACGAACGAGTGTCGTCACCTACAGGATCTTGTTGAAAAACTGGTCAGGGAAGGGAAACTGGAACAGTTTGTGCGGACACAGCAGCCCAGAGATGCGGGCCCATCCAATCCAATCAATGAACCCAATCGACCGAGGCAGGAGGAATCGACTTGTCCCTGTGGGAGATTGGTGATAAACGCCATCAGTGGCGGGCGTACTCATTTAGAAGCCTGGAACGACGAAGAACCTCGTCACTGTCACACATGACAGGCTCCTTCAATCCATGAATACTTTACAGTTTCTTTTATGTTCTGGCTCCTTCAATCCATGAATACTTTACAGTTTCTTTTATGTTCTGAATTTTGAATTTGTAATAAGGCACTGACTTTGCCACATTTTCTCATTTCAGCAAATAAAATGCTATCTCTTCAAGCTAAAGCTGTGATTCACCGAATACAGCATTCAACAATCACGACACACGAAGAGCTAAGTTCCATCGAACAATGGAATTTATTCAAATAGCGAGTGACTGCGTTACAACCGGCCACTCACTAAGTGAAACCCCAGCTCGGGGGCAAGCCAACACATCGAAGGCTGAACTGGACCAACACACGACAGTCCACTTAACAATTCGTTCCCAGAGTGGGAACGGACTCCAAATTCCCGGAGCGCGAATTGGAGTATAAGCACTTAACAATTCGTTCCCGGAGTGCGAACGGACTCCAACTTCCCACAGCGCGAATTGGAGTATAAACATTCAATAATTCGTTCCCAGAGTGCGAACGGACTCCAAATTCCCGGAGCACGAATTGGAGTATAAACACTTAACAATTCGTTCCCGGAGTGCGAACGGACTCCAACTTCCCACAGCGCGAATTGGAGTATAAACATTCAATAATTCATTCCCAGATTGCGAACGGACTCCAAATTCCCAGAGCGCGAATTGGAGTATAAACACTGAACAATTCGTTCCCGGAGTGCGAACGGACTCCAACTTCCCACAGCGCGAATTGGAGTATAAACATTCAATAATTCGTTCCCAGAGTGCGAACGGACTCCAAATTCACGGAGCACGAATTGGAGTATAAACATTTGACAATTCGTTCCAGAAGTGCGAACGGACTCCAAATTCACGGAGCACGAATTGGAGTATAAACATTTGACAATTCGTTCCCGGAGTGCGAACGGACTCCAAATTCCCGATGCGCGAATTGGAGTATAAACATTTGACAATTCGTTCCCGGAGTGCGAACGGACTCCAACTTCCCACAGCGTGAATTGGAGTATAAACATTCAACAATTCGTTCCCGGAGTGCGAACGGACTCCAACTTCCCACAGCGTGAATTGGAGTATAAACATTCCATAATTCGTTCCCGGAGTGCGAACCGTAGTATCAATGCCAACTCCATGATCCCCAAAACATGAATTGGGGTATGAACATAAGTTACGGGTTCCCAGAGCACGAACCGAAGCATCCGTGCAAACTCCAGATTCCCAAAGCGCGAGTTTGAGTATAAACGTCAATTCCGGGTTCCTGAAGTACGAACCCAAACATACATGTTTTATCCAAGTTCCCGGCGTGTGAATTGGAGCACAAACACCAAGTCAAAGTTCCCGTAGTGCGAACTAAGGTGTTAATACTAACCCCGAGTTAGTAGAATGCAAGTTGGAATGTGAACATCATTCCCAAGTTCCCGGAGCGCGAACCACGTTACAAGCATCAATAACACTCGAACTCCTGGAATGCAAACCAAGTTATCGATCTCAAATTGTTCTAAGTCCCCGGAAGGCGGACGTGTGCTCAAGACTTGCAACAAGTGCGATCAACCATCATAAATACAAGTGTTGTTCCCCAAAACTGGGAGGCACGAAAGCTAAATATTACTCGCTAACCGAAGTGATACAACGTCCGAAGTTCAACTCATTCATCAATCACAACGTGTGACCAAGATCTTCAGACTTGGAAAATGAGACGAACTCTACTTAAACGGTAAAAACACCACAAGTACACCGGACCTAAAACAAGGCATTGCCAGTACTTAAGCACAAATAAAACAAGAGTTGAAACAAAAAAATAAAATTTTATTTCAACTAACTTAAAACAAGGACTTACACGCGGATAAGTTCTTCCAAAAAAGAATGCCTACTAGCAGGGGCCGAACCTGCATCTATACACGACCTACTAACAAAAAACGAAGACAAGTACCTATCTACTAAAACGTCTGCTTGAGAAGCCGATTTATTTCTTCTTTTTTGTCCTTCTTACTAGTGGTACATCATCAGTGTCACTAGGGACAGAAATTCTTCGTTTTGAATGTCTCCTCTCCGGCGGCGGCTCTTCGGCTGGAGGCATGATGTCAATATCCTCCTCGGAGCTTGAATCTGCATGGAGGCTACCTGCCGGAGGAGCAGGGGGGACTGGATCCGTAACGGAAGTTGAGACAGTGCCACCCGATGGCGCTACCGTAGCAGGTGCTGGACTCTACACCGCCGTACTGCCACCGGCGGTACCGCTATGCCCCGCAGCCTCTATCTCGGCATTGATCTCAGCCAGAATTTCCTCATCACGAGTCGCATGGGCTTGGCTGGGGGCATCTTCGGCCTGCATCGAAGAACATGAGGCTGGCGGGAGGCTACTAACGATGATAAATGGAGAGTCAGAGAAAGAACCACCCTGCTCACCGAGCAGTTCACTCACCATTTGTTCGTCAGCAGATAAGGATCCCTCCTGCGTCGTCTCAGCAGATACCGCGGTTACAACAGTAGTCTCGGTAGCGATGGCCTTATCTCCTCTGCTTGATTCTTGAGCCACGACAGTCGGCGCAACTCCAATCACTAGGCAAAAAATAAGAAGTTATTAAAAACTGCTACAAAATAAACACTCTATTCAGAAAACGCTTGAGATAACTTTGGAATACCTTCCCTAGTTTGGCTCGCAGACGGCTGAACGGCCTCGGAAGTACGCTCATGAATAGGAGATAAGCGCGGTTGTTCCGGGTCGTAAGCAGGAACAGGTTGCAAACTGACCTCAGATACAGGCATCGACGAAGATGGTGCAGTGATTTCAGTGACAGCAGAATGGTGCTCAACGCTTGACCCCTCTCCGACTTCCAGGGAACGACCACCGATCATTTCCTTCTCATGAGCAATGATAGCGTCACGAAGAACCTTCTTCTCATCGTCTGTGAGCAACCGATTCTCCAGTTCGAATTGATCGACCGCTTCACTTGGGTGCGCTTCCTCTTCCTCCTCAACCAATCGGTCCCAGGCGCTACGAAGGTGAACTGAGTAATCTTGAAGCCAGGCCAAGTTTCTGTGCTTCGGCACATTGGCGTTGTAAGTTATGAGCAAATCTTCGATATCGGCCTCTAGCCTGGCCTCTACATGTTGAACCTTCTCCTCCACCTCTGCTTCGACCGCCTGAACTTTGGCCACGGCCACATCTCTTTCAGTGCGAAGCACTACGGCTTTCTCGCAGGCTTCTTGCGCTGTGTTATGCGCGTCATCTCTATCTTTAATAATCTCGGCAAATTTAGCCTTGAGCTCATTAAGTTCTTTTAGCGCCGCATCCCGCTCAGCAGTAACGACAGTGTTCCGGTGGCCCATGTCTTCCACCGTAACATAGTGCTCCTTTTTCATTCTATCCATGGCTGCTTGAGCTTCGTCGACCTTTGTGAGAGCCTCCATCTCTGATTTTCGAGACGATTCAGCCTCAGTATTCAGCACTTGTATGATGCGGTCTCTTTGAGCCAGCTCGGTTTGAAGCTTTTCAATGGTAGCAGCTCGTTCAAAGGCCAACGCCGATGCCTTATCGGCCGCCCTATACCACGCCTTGTATTGGGAGTAGAAGTCATGCACATAGTCGAGCGCTAACCGCTCGGCCTCCGGCGGGATTCTTTTCAGGTTCGGAGGAAAGACGTAGTTATCGAAACAAATATTCGGGAACTCCCTCTTCAATTGCGCGAGTCTAATTGCCCCTTCTCCCGAGATCTCTGTAGGAGGCTGCTCTGCGACTATCGGGGTCATCGCCTCGGATCGGGAAGGTTGAGAAACCGACGTATACCGAGAACACTCGGAAGGATGAGGGACATGAGCAGGAGGTTGTACGGGATCTCTGGAAGGAGGAGGAGTACGCAACCGCGATCGACGCTTATAGCCCCTGTCCGTGTCATATCTCTCGTGACTAGAATACCCAGAGCGTCCCTGGTCATAATACCCAGGACGCCCCTGATCATAACCTCTATCCCCTTCACGTCTGCGCGAATCGTAATATGAAGGCTTGCGGGCGTGTCGAAGACTCCCAAGCATTGAACCTCGCTTAGACATAATATCTGCGAAGCAAAATAAAATAGAATTAATCACCTTTCAAAATAGATAGTTTTCAGTCAATGGTTATGCAGTGTCGTGAAATGTGTATGAATATGCATTCCCCCCGACCAACCCGAAGTGTCGACCTCGCTAGTAATAAGAGGCTCGTTCAATTCTAAGGTGCGATGGAATTCCTCCAACCCGGCATCATGTTGAAAAGACACATCATCCGGGATTGGAAGATCGGCAAGCCCTTCAAAAAGATTTTCGGTTCTCGGAGGAGACGTCTCCGAGATTCTAACTCCGGGAGCAGAACGGGCCGTGACAACCGATTTCCATCTCCCCTTCTTACTTGACTTAACCATGGCAGCCTTGCCTTTTCTCTGCTCCGCGACATCCGGAACTGCGTCAGTAGGACCGGTCAGCGGCTCATCATCGGTGTGGGTTCTTTCAGAGCCCGCTTCCTCAGCTGTGGTAACTCTGGGTTTCTTGTGCTTGACTCGTTTCTTCGAGACGACCCGTAGTGCCACTTCAAAGCTTATGCTCTGCCCTTGTTCGATCAAACCGCAGGCCCGGAGATTCATATCCGTCAATAACACATCGATATCCCTATCTCCATCCGGGACTTCTCGAAGCATTCGCACCATCTCCCTAAAGTGCTCGCCTTCAGGTCGCTGAATCACCGCTGCAAAAAAGGATAAAACATAAGTTCCACTTCGGCTGCGATTGCCATAGTAATTATTTGCAAACTCAACTATACTCACGTCTGAATAGCCATCGTCGGGCGAATCTAGGAGGACATCTGACATAAAACCATTCTGTCCTGTAATAGCTCAACCTGGTCCAAGACCCGGTAACCACTTGGCAGTTTCTCACCACTTCTAGGAATGTGAAGGAGGGATAATCACCCCGAGTTTTGAAATTGAACAAATATCTGATCTCAATTGGGAGCGGTGGTCGATGGAGATATTCCATAAATGCAATGAACAAGCTATTGATCGACGCGTATCCGTTCGGGTGCAGCTGAGATGGGGCGATCCTCAAGAACGACAATACTTCCCTTATATACTCGTTGAATGGAGGAAGTGTCCCGGCCGCGCACGCGTGGCGGTTAAATGCTGTATATCCCTCTGGGGGATTATGCGGTCTATCATTCGGCCCCGGCAGTAGCACATCATCCAGCGACAGGCCGTGTCTCAAACATATTCTCCCCAACATGTCTTCAGAGATATTGGACGGAACGGAATCTGATGGATTGGCAATGAACGACGCATCGGGAAGTTCATCCGGAGCTGGACCAATAATCTCAGGATCAATATCCGGAATCTCTAGCCTCGGAGAGACTGCAATTTGAGTCTCCTGCTGCTGTGAACTTGACGGTTCCATAACTAGCTAACTCACGAGAAACCATCGTTAGACGACAAAAACCCGTGCGTTCCCCAGTGTAACGTGTATGAGTGTGTGTTGTGCAGTGACATGCATTACTTGAATAAATGTTGCAGAGTAAAAGAAATATGCAAACGACAAGGCTACGGAGTTCAGCTATAATGACCGTCATCGCTGACCGTCATCACCAGTCCGTTTCCATGATGGAAGTTGGTTCGGGTAGAATTTGTTATAGTTCCATCGACGAGCTTCAAAAGGTAGTCATGTATGCAGTTTTATATTCAAGTCCAAGTATGAAGGAATGAAGCTCGTCGGAGTTATGCTTGGAGAATTTCAAATTTTGGTATCCATCATGTAGGGTTCGAAACCATCACCAGGACTACGTTCGAACCCAACCGAACATCCCATGCGTTCGAACCCATCCTGACGTCGCTTCGAACCCATGAGTTCGAACCCATCCTGGCGCGCTTCGAACCGATAAACAGATGACTAGTTCGAACCGATGAGAAAACCACAACTCCGCATCACTCACGTTCGAACCGATCCACTTCGTATCGATACGAAGTTGTGGACTTCGAAACGATAGCCTATGGGTTCGAACCCATCGGTTCGAATGGACCCCTCGAATCCCTCGATCGGTGCGAACTACACATCCCAGCAAGGACATTCCAAGGATCGATTCGAAATCCAGTAAGAAGACGCCACCGTCATCGATTCGAACTCGAGCCCACGAATCGGTTCGAATCCCTCCTAAACCAGATCTGGTTTTGCCAATCTCGAAGCTACGCAATCGATAAAAAGAAATGGGTTCGAAATAACTTCGCTGTTTGAATCCGAGGCTAATTACCTAGTTTGGATGATGAATTCAAGGAATTGAAGATTCGGATCTTGAATGGTTCGAAAGAGCGACACTGTGTTTTCTCTTTTGGAGCTCTGAAACGATGAAGAGCAAAGTAAAAAGCAGGCAACAGTAAAAGTAAAAAGTGAATAAATACCGTAGTCTTTGCTATTTATATGGGGGGTTGGAGATGACTGGGTCGATTCGCGTGCCGGTGGACGTGACCGATTACAACAGGTCAGAATGCAGAATCGGTTCGAAATCCACTTTCGAACCCATACGCTTGAGGCTCCATCGCGTGAAGCACACAGACCACTGCCACGAACAAAAGTCTCGAAACCATCCCTTCACATCGGTTCGAATGTCAATTTCGAACCCATCACTACACGAGTGTACTCCATCCTTTCAGACCGGTTCGAATGTCAATTTCGAATCCATCATTGCAGCAAGCGTACCGCGTCCATACAAACGTGGGTTTCGAACCCATCAATGCTCGAATGCATCGGTTCGAAACATCACGCTCGCGCAATACAAATTCGATTCCTTTAACCTTCTACATCGGTTCAAGAGAGGATCGATACGAAGGAACCTTTCAAAACAACCACCAAGCGTTGTCTCAATTCAAATTTCAAAGTTGGTTCAGGAGAGAATCAATACGAAATTCTATAGCAAATCAAACTGACAACAACTCATGGACGCACGACGTTAACAAGGGTCAAATTAACATATGCGCATACATGTTGGACTAACGTTCGACTTTGAGTATTCACAGGGATCAAGCACTCATCCTGTTACAAATGCGACATCCAACGACTAAGCACTATTATACAGCAATCAATCATATCAACGCAAGGTTACAGCAGTACAACATATGAGTTACGACAAAAAAGAGAGCAATGATTGTTCAGATAGAGATTGCAGCTATTCAAAGCACGTCATGTTCCCACAAGACGTACTTTGGGGGGCAAAATGTTATCCCGCTTTTTGGCAAAGCCGCGATACCAAAAGATTGATCGAAAGCGAAGGACAGTTCGCCTCAGAGGTTGATCGTACTTCCTTTCGCCATGGATATCACTGAATTTTATCCGAGTCCAGATTGAGCTACAATTGATAGGACACGGCAAGAAAGACCACAGGAGTCAGCATTTCAAATTTCAAGTCAATCCGAGGTCGTATGCTCAAGTTATGATGGATTCAATTTGAGAGAAATGAACCTTGCTCGGTTCAAATCCATCACCTCGAACCCATCCGGAACCTTCCCAAGTTCGAACCCAAGAAGCTTAGCCGTGCTTCGAATCCATTCGAGCAGGCACCGTGTTCGAATCCATAGCACAGTCACGCCACATTCGAACCCATCAGGTTCGACTCCATCTAGTTCGAAACCATCAAAGCGCCTCACCTTCGACTCCCTCGTGTTCGAATCCATATGCCTCGTACCCATGGAGGGGTTGCAGAGCTCATGTGCATCCCAGGAACACAAGTTCGAAACCATCACAGAAGCCATGCTTCGAATCCATCATAGAGGCCTTCTTCGAACCCATCCGTGATGCCATCTTCGAACCCATCTGTGATGCCATCTTCGAACCCATCTGTGATGCCATCTTCGAACCCATCCTGTGTAACTTCGTTCGAACCCACTGGGTCAACCAGCCACGATGACGTGTCTTCCATCGGTTCGAATGCGCCGAGATACATGGAGTTGAAGCGGTCAACACGGAGTGAAGTCCGGATCGATTCGAAGTTTGCGCTCCACGTCACCACGAAACCGCGTGCCATGATGGATTCGAAATCATCGTTTCGAGTACGTGGGTTCGAACCAGACAGCTATGCCGAAAACCCAATTTCGAATCCATCATATCTCCTAACCTATTGATCCAAATGCCACGAAATTTTCACTGAAGCTTATGAACATGTTGAAGAATGTCCACGCCAAATTTCACCTTGATTGGACGAATTCTTGATCGGTTCGAATGGAGTTCGAACATATGCCAAAGTGGGCCCAAACTTCCTGAGACCGTGCGTTTGGGCCCCCTCACGTGCAAGAAGTGGTCTCCCGAGTTTTCAGCAGAATATCAGCAGCCTACGCCTATAAATAGAGCCCCAGGGCCAACTGAAAAGGGATCTTTCGACTCTCAAGACGCCGAGACTCTGCCGGATCAAGTTCTCTATCATCCTATATCATATCTTGATTGTTGATTTCGAATTTCCAATTGTAACTTGCTGTTGATCGCTGTAACAACTTGTAATCATTGAAAGAGAATCAATAAAACATCAAAAAACTTCACAGTGGACGTAGGCAACACGCCGAACCACTATAAATCGCTTGTCTACGCATTTATTTCACTGTTGATTGGAGTTTTTGTTAGATAATATCTGTTTTGAACTTGCGTTCTTGACTATTATCTCTTCAACGACTCCCGAAGAGTGTTGTGCCCAATTTTGACACAAACCCCAGCCACGGTAATCCCGTTTTACCGTAAAAATCCACGTGTGGAAAAAACGAAGGGTAAAAAACATCCAAGGCCCGATTGAGATTCGGATAGTCGTTTCTGGGCATTATACAATCCATTGACGGCTGAAAGCTGTCAGAGCCGTAGAACTCACTGAGGCCTTCGTTTTGACTGGTTATGGCTCCCGTAACTCTAAACGAGCCAGAAGTTATGGCCATCCGAATAATCGATTTCTACAGGGTGCAACATCCATGGTGCAAGGTGCAACATCCGTCCGAAATGGCGAAATAGTGTCGTACGACTTTTTGAAATGCATGCATGGATTTGAAACAGAACGGTACCATGGTGCACCACTCTCCGGCGATGGTCAATCGAAGACCAACCACGGCAATCCCGTTTTACCGTAAAAATCCACGTGTCGAAAAAACAAAGGGTAAAAATCTTCCGAGACCCGATTGAGATTCGGATAGTCTTATTTTGGCATTATACAATCCATTGACGGCTGAAAGCTGTCAAAGCCGTAGAACTCACTGAGGCCTTAGTTTTGACTAGTTATGGCTCCCGTAAATCTAAACGAGCCAGAAGTTATGGCCGTCCGAATAATCGATATCTACAGGGTGCAACATCCATGGTGCAAGGCGCAACATCCGTCTGAAATGGCAAAACAGTGTCGTACGACTTTTTGAAATGCGTGCATGGATTTGAAACAGAACGGTACCATGGTACACCACTCTCCAGCGATGGTAAATCGAAGACCAGCCACGGTAATCCAGTTTTACCATAAAAATCCACGTGTCGAAAAAACGAAGGGTAAAAAACTTCCGAGACCCGATTGAGATTCGGATATTCTTTTTTGGGCATTATACAACCCATTGACGGCTGAAAGCGGTCAGAGCCGTAGAACTCACTGAGGGCTTCGTTTTGACTGGTTATGGCTCCCTTAGCTCTAAACGAGTCAGAAGTTATGGTCGTCCATATAATCGATATCTACATGGTGCAACATCCACGGTGCAAGGTGCAACATTCGTCCGAAATGGCGAAACAGTGTCGTACGACTTTTTGAAATGCGTGCATGGATTTGAAACGGAAAGGTACCATGGTGCACAACTCTCCAGCGATGGTAAATCGAAGACTTGCCACGGTAATCCCCTTTTAACGTAAAAATTCACGTGTCGAAAAAACGAAGGGTAAAAAACTTCCTAGACCCGATTGAGATTCGGATAGTCTTTTTTGGGCATTAAACAGTCCATTGACGGCTGAAAGCTGTCAGAGCCGTAGAACTCATGGATCCTTCGTTTTGACAGGTTATGGCTCCTGTAACTCTAAACGAGTCAGAAGTTATGGCCGTTCGAATAATCGATATCTGCAGGGTGCAACATCCACGGTGCAAGGTGCAACATCCACGGTGCAAGGTGCAACATCCGTCCGAAATGGAGAAACAGGGTTGTACGACTTTTTGAAATGCGTGCATGGATTTAAAACGGAACTGTACCATGGTTCAACACTCTCCAGCGATGGTAAATCGAAGACCAGCCACGGTAATCCCGTTTTACATTAAAAATCCACGTGTCGAAAAAACGAAGGGTAAAAAACTTCGGAGACCCGATTGAGATTCGGATAGTCTTTTTTGGGCATATACAATCCATTGACGGCTGAAAGCTGTCAGAGCCGTAGAACTCACCGAGGCCTTCGTTTTGACTGGTTATCGCTCCCGTAACTCTAAACGAGCCAGAAATTATGGCCGTCCGAATAATTGATATCTACAAGGTGCAACTTCCACGGTGCAAGGTGCAACATCCGTCCGAAATGGCGAAACAGTGTCGTACGACTTTTTGAAATGCATGCATGGATTTGAAACGGAACGGTACCATGGTGTGACGCTCTCCAGCGATGGTAAATCGAAGACCAGCGACGGTAATCCCGTTTTACATTAAAAATCCACATGTCGAAAAAACGAGGGGTAAAAAACATCCGAGACCCGATTGAGATTCGGATAGTCTTTTTTGGGCATTATACAATCCATTGACGGCTAAAAGCTGTCAGAGCCGTAGAACTCACTGAGGCCTTCGTTTTGACTGGTTATGGCTCCCGTAACTCTAAACGAGCCAGAAATTATGGCCGTCCGAATAATCGATATCTACAAGGTGCAACTTCCACGGTGCAAGGTGCAACATCCGTCCGAAATGCCGAAACAGTGTCGTATGACTTTTTGAAATGCGTGCATGGATTTGAAACGGAACGGTACCATGGTGCACCACTATCCAGCGATGGTAAATCGGAGACCAGCCTCGATAGACCCGTTTTACCGTAAAAATCCACATGTCGAAAAAACGAAGGGTAAAAAACTTCCTAGAACCGATTGAGATTCGGATAGTCTTTTTTGGGCATTAAACAATCCATTGACGGTTGAAAACTGTCAGAGCCGTAGAACTCACTAAGGCCTTCGTTTTGACAGGTTATGGCTCCCGTAACTATAAACGAGCCAGAAGTTATGGCCGTCCGAATAATCGATATCTACAGGGTGCAACATCCACGGTGCAAGGTGCAACATCCGTACGAAATGGTGAAACATTGTCGTACGACTTTTTGAAATGCGAGCATGGATTTGAAATGGAACGGTACCGTGGTGCACCACTCTTCAGCGATGGTAAATCGAAGACCAGCCACTGTAATCCCGTTTTACCGTAAAAATCCACGTGTCGAAAAAACAAAGTGTAAAAAACTTCCAAGACCCGATTGAGATTCGGATAGTCTTTTTTGGGCATTATACAATCCATTGACGGCTGAAAGCGGTCAGAGCCATAGAACTCACTGAGGCCTTCGTTTTGACTGGTTATGGCTCCCTTAACTCTAAACGAGTCCGAATAATCGATATCTACATGGTGCAACATCCACGGTGCAATGTGCAACATCCGTCCGAAATGGCGAAACAGTGTCGTACGACTTTTTGAAATGCGTGCATGGATTTGAAACGGAACGGTACCATGGTGCACCACTCTGCAGCGATGGTAAATCGAAGACCAGCCACGGTAATCCCGTTTTACCGTAAAAATCCACGTGTCGATAAAACGAAGGGTAAAAAACTTCCTAGACCCGATTGAGATTCAGATAGTCTTTTTTGGGCATTAAACAATCCATTGACGGCTGAAAGCTGTAAGAGCCGTAGAACTCATTGAGGCCTTCGTTTTGACAAGTTATGGCTCCCGTAACTCTAAACGAGCCAGAAGTTATGGCCGTCCGAATAATCGATATCTACAGGGTGCAACATCCATGGTGCAAAGTGCAACATCCATCCGAAATGGCGAAACAGTGTCGTACGACTTTTTGAAATGCGTGCATGGATTTGAAACGGAACGGTACCATAGTGCACAACTCTCCAGCGATCGTAAATCGAAGACCAGCCACGGTAATCCCGTTTTACCGTAAAAATCCACGTGTCGAAAAAACGAAGGGTAAAAAACTTCCGAGACCCGATTGAGATTCGGATAGTCTTTTTTTGGGCATTATACAATCCATTGACGGCTAAAAGCTGTCAGAGCCGTAGAACTCACTGAGGCCTTCGTTTTGACCGGTTATGGCTCCCTTAACTCTAAACGAGCCAGAAGTTATGGACGTCCGAATAATCGATATCTACAGGGTGCAACATCCACGGTGCAAGGTGCAACATCCGTCCGAAATGGCGAAACAGCGTCGTACGACTTTTTGAAATGCGTACATGGATTTGAAATGGAACGGTACCATGGTGCACCACTCTCCTGCGATGGTAATTGGAAGACCAGCCACGGTAATCCCGTTTTACCTAAAAATCCACGCGTAGAAAAAACGAAGGGTAAAAAATATCTGTGACCCGATTGAGATTCGGATAGTCTTTTTTGGGCATTATACAATCCATTAACGGCTGAAAGCTGTTAGAGCCGTAGAACTCATTGAGGCCTTCGTTTTGACTGGTTATGGCTCCCGTAACTCTAAACGCGCCAGAAGTTATGGCCGTCCGAATAATCGATATCTACAGGGTGCAACATACACGGTGCGAGGTGCAACATCCATCCGAAATGGCGAAACAGCGACGTACGACATTTTGAAATGCGTGCATGGATTTGAAACAAAAACGGTACCATGGTGCACTACTCCCCAGCGATGGTAAATCGAAGACCAGCCACGGTAGTCCCATTTTACCGTAAAAATCCACGTGTCGAAAAAACGAAGGGTAAAAAACTTTCGTGACCCGATTGAGATTCGGATAGTCTTTTTTGGGCATTATACAATACATTGATGGCTGAAAGCTGTCAGAGCCGTAGAACTCACTGAGGCCTTCGTTTTAACTGGATATGGCTCCCGTAACTCTAAACGAGCCAGAAGTTATGGCCGTCCGAATAATCAATATCTATAGGGTGCAACATCCATGGTGCAAGGTGCAACATCCGTTCGAAATAGCGAAACAGTGTCGTACAACTTTTTGAAATACGTGCATAGATTTGAAACGGAACGGTACCATGGGGCACCACTCTCTTGCGATGGTAAATCGAAGACCAGCCACGGTAATCCAGTTTTACCGTAAAAATCCACGTGTCGAAAAAACGAAGGGTAAAAAACTTCCAAGACCCGATTGAGATTCGGATAGTCTTTTTTGGGCATTATACAATCCATTGACAGCTGAAAGCTGTCAAAGCCGTATAACTCACTGAGGCCTTCGTTTTGAATCGTTATGGCTCCCTTAACTCTAAACGAGCCAGAAGTTATGGTCGTCCGAATAATCGATATCTACATGGTGCAACATCCACGGTGCAAGGTGCAACATCCGTCCGAAATGGCGAAACAGTGTCGTACGACTTTTTGGAATGCGTGCATGGGTTTGAAATGGAACGGTACCATGGTGCACCACTCTCCAGCGATGGTAAATCGAAGACCAGCCACAGTAATCCCGTTTTACCGTAAAAATCCACGTGTCGAAAAAACGAAGGGTAAAAAACTTACCAGACCCGATTGAGATTCGGAAAGTCTTTTTTGGGCATTAAACAATTCATTGACGGCTGAAAGCTGTCAGAGCCGTAAAACTCACTGAGCCCTTCATTTTGACAGGTTATGGCTTCCGTAACTCTAAACGAGCCAGAAGTTATGGTCGTCCGAATAATCGATATCTACAGGGTGCAACATTCACGGAGCAAGGTGCAACATCCGTCCGAAATGGCAAAACAGTGTCGTACGACCTTTTGAAATGCGTGCATGGATTTGAAACGGAATGGTACCATGGTGCACCACTCTCCAGTGATGGTAAATCGAAGACCAGCCACGGTAATCCCGTTTTGCCGTAAAAATCCACGTGTCGAAAAAACAATGGGTAAAAAACTTCCTACACCCGATTGAGATTCGGATAGTCTTTTTTGGGCATTAAACAATCCAATGACCGCTGAAAGCTGTCAGAGCCGTAGAACTCACCGAGGCCTTCGTTTTGATAGGTTATGGCTCCCATAACTCTAAACGAGTCAGAAGTAATGGCCGTCCGAATAATCGATATCTACAAGGTGCAACATCCACGGTGCAAGGTGCAACATCCGTCCGAAATGGGGAAACAGTGTCGTACGACTTTTTGAAATGCGTGCATAGATTTGAAACGGAACGGTACCATGGTGCACCACTCTCCAGCGATGGTAAATCGAAGACCAGCCACGGTAATCCAGTTTTACCGTAAAAATCCACGGGCCGAAAAAACGATGGGTAAAAAACTTCCGAGACCCGATTGAGATTCGGATAGTCTTTTTTGTGCATTATACAATCCATTGACGGCTGAAAGCGGTCATAGCCGTAGAACTCACTGAGGGCTTCGTTTTGACTCGTTATGGCTCCCGTAACTCTAAACGAGCCAGAAGTTATGGCCGTCCGAATAATCGATATCTATAGGGCGCTACATCCACAGTGCAAGGTGCAACATCCGTCCGAAATGGCGAAACAGTGTCGTACGACTTTTCGAAATGCGTGCATGGATTTGAAACGGAACGGTACCATGGTGCACCACTCTCCAGCGATGGCAAATCGAAGACCAGCCACGGTAATCCCGTTTTAACGTAAAAATCCACGTGTCGAAAAAACGAAGGGTAAAAAACTTCCTAGACCCGATTGAGATTCAGATAGTCTTCTTTGGGCATTAAACAATCCATTGACGGATGATAGCTGTCAGAGCCGTAGAACTCATGAATCCTTCGTTTGGACAGGTTATGGCTCCTGTAACTATAAACGAGCCAGAAGTTATGGTCGTCCGAATAATCGATATCTACAGGGTGCAACATCCACGGCGCAAGGCGCAACATCCGTCCGAAATGGCGAAACAGTTTCGTATGACTTTTTGAAATGCGTGCATGGATTTGAAACGGAACGGTACCATGGTGCAACACTCTCCAGCGATGGTAAATCGAAGACCAGCCATGGTAATCCCGTTTTACATTAAAAATCCACGTGTCAAAAAAACGAAGGGTAAAAAACTTCCGAGACCCGATTGAGATTCGGATAGTCTTTTTTGGGCATTATACAATCCATTGACGGCTGAAAGCTGTCAGAGCCGTAGAACTCACTGAGGCCTTCGTTTTGACTGGTTATGGCTCCCTTAACTCTAAACGAGCCAGAAGTTATGGCAGTCCGTATAATCGATATCTACATGGTGCAACATCCACGGTGCAAGGTGCAACATCCGTCCGAAATGGCGAAACAGTTTCATACGAATTTTTGAAATGCGTGCATGGATTTGAAACGGAACGGTACTATGGTGCACAACTCTCCAGCGATGGTAAATCGAAGACCAGCCACGGTAATCCCCTTTTAACGTAAAAATCCACGGGTCGAAAAAACGAAGGGTAAAAAACTTCCTAGACCCGATTGAGATTCGGATAGTCTTTTTTGGGCATTAAACAATCCATTGACGGCTGAAAGCTGTCAGAACCGTAGAACTCATGAATCCTTCGTTTTGACAGGTTATGGCTCCTGTAACTCTAAATGAGCCAGAAGTCATGGCCGTCTGAATAATCGATATCTACAGGGTGCAACATCCACGGTGCAAGGTGCAACATCCGTCCGAAATGGAGAAACAGTGTCGTATGACTTTTTGAAATGCGTGCATGGATTTGAAACGGAACGGTACCATGGTGCAACACTCTCCAGCGAGGGTAAAACGAAAACCAGCCACGGTAATCCCGTTTTACATTAAAAATCCACGTGTCGAAAAAACGAAGGGTAAAAAACTTCCGAGACCCGATTGAGATTCGGATAGTCTTTTTTGGGCACTATACAATCCATTGATGGCTGAAAACTGTCAGACCCGTAGAACTCACTGAGGCCTTCGTTTTGACTGGTTATGGCTCCCGTAACTCTAAACGAGCCAGAAATTATGGCCGTCCGAATAATCAATATCTACAAGGTGCAACTTCCACGGTGCAAGGTGCAACATCCGTCCGAAATGGCGAAACAGTGTTGTACGACCTTTTGAAATGCGTGCATGGATTTGAAACGGAACGGTACCATGGTGCAACACTCTCCAGCGATGGTAAATCGAAGACCAGCCACGGTAATCCCGTTTTACATTAAAAATCCACATGTCGAAAAAACGAAGGGTAAAAAACTTCCGAGACCCGATTGAGATTCGGATAGTTTTTTGGGCATTATACAACCCATTGACGGCTGAAAGCTGTCAGAGCCGTAGAACTCACTGAGGCCTTCATTATGACTGGTTATGGCTCCCGTAACTCTAAACGAGCCAGAAATTATGGCCGTCCGAATAATCGATATCTACAAGGTGCAACTTCCACGGTGCAAGGTGCAACATCCTTCCGAAATGGCGAAACAGTGTCGTACGACTTTTTGAAATGCGTGCATGGATTTGAGACGGAACGGTACCATGGTGCACCATTCTCCAGCGATGGTAAATCGAAGACCAGCCTCGGTAAACCCGTTTTACCATAAAAATCCACGCGTCGAAAAAACGAAGGCTAAAAAACTTTCTAGAACCGATTGAGATTCAGATAGTCTTTTTTGGGCATTAAACAATCCATTGACGGCTGAAAACTGTCAGAGCCGTAGAGCTCACTAAGTCCTTCGTTTTGACACGTTATGGCTCCCGTAACTATAAACGAGCCAAAAGTTATGGCCGTCCGAATAATCGATATCTACAGGGTGCAACATCCACGGTGCCAGGTGCAACATCCGTACGAAATGGCGAAACATTGTCGTAGGACTCTTTGAAATGCGAGCATGGATTTGAAACGAAACGGTACCATGGTGCACCACTCTCCAGCGATGGTAAATCGAAGACCAGCCACGATAATCCCGTTTTACCATAAAAATCCACGTGTCGAAAAAACGAAGGGTAAAGAACTTTCGAGACCCGATTGAGATTCGGATAGTCTTTTTTGGGTATTATACAATCCATTGACGGCTAAAAGCTGTCAGAGCCGTAGAACTCACTGAGGCCTTCGTTTTGACTGGTTATGGCTCCCGTAACTCTAAATGAGCCAGATGTTATGGCCGTCCGAATAATCGTTATCTACAGGGTGCAACATCCATGGTGCAAGGTTCAACATCCGTCCGAAATGGCGAAACAGTGTCGTACGACATTTTGAAATGCGTGCATGGATTTGAAACAGAACGGTACCACGGTGCACCACTCTCCAGCGATGGACAATCGAAGACCAGCCATGGTAATCCAGTTTTACCGTAAAAATCCACGTGTCGAAAAAACGAAGGGAAAAAAACTTCCGAGACCCGATTGAGATTCGGATAGTCTTTTTTGGGCATTATACAATCCATTGACGGCTAAAAGCAGTCAGAGCCGTAGAACTCACTGAGGGCATCGTTTTGACTGGTTATGGCTCCTTTAACTCTAAACGAGACAGAAGTTATGGTCGTCCGTATAATCGATATCTACAGGGTGCAACATCCACGGTGCAAGGTGCAACATCCGTCCGAAATGGCGAAACAGTGTCGTACGACTTTTTGAAATGCGTGCAGGGATTTGAAACAGAACGGTACCTTGGTGCACCACTCTCCAGAGATGGTAAATCGAAGACCAGCCACGGTAATCCAGTTTTACCGTAAAAATCCACGTGTCGAAAAAACGAAGGGTAAAAAACTTTCGAGACCCGATTGAGATTCGGATAGTCTTTTTTGGGCATTATACAATCCATTGACGGTTGAAAGCGGTCAGAGCCGTAGAAATCACTGAGGGCTTCATTTTGACTGGTTAACTCTAAACGAGCCAGAAATTATGGCCGTCCGTATAATCGATATCTACATGGTGCAACATCCACGGTGCAAGGTGCAACATCCGTCCGAAATGGCGAAACAGTGTCGTACGACTTTTTGAAATGCGTGCATGGATTTGAAACGGAATGGTACCATGGTACACAACTCTCCAGCGATGGTAAATCAAAGACCAGCCACGGTAATCCCCTTTTAACGTAAAAATCCACGTGTCGAAAAAACGAAGGGTAAAAAACTTCCTAGACCCAATAGAGATTCAGATGGTCTTTTTTGGGCATTAAACAATCCATTGACGGCTGAAAGCTGTCAGAGCCGTAGAAATCACTGAGGGCTTCATTTTGACTGGTTAACTCTAAACGAGCCAGAAATTATGGTCGTCCCAATAATCGATATCTACAAGGTGCAACTTCCACAGTGCAAGGTGCAACATCCGTCCGAAATGGCGAAACAGTGTCGTACGACTTTTTGAAATGCGTGCATGGATTTGAAACGAAGCGGTACCATGGTACAACACTCTCCAGCGATGGTAAATCGAAGACCAGCCACGGTAATCCCGGTTTACATTAAAAATCCACATGTCGAAAAAACGAAGGGTAAAAAACTTCCGAGACCCGATTGAGATTCGGATAGTCTTTTTTGGGCATTATGCAATCCATTGACAGCTGAAAGTTGTCAGAGCCGCAGAACTCACTGAGGCCTTCGTTTGGACTGGTTATGGCTCCCGTAACTCTAAACGAGCCAGAAATTATGGTCGTCCCAATAATCGATATCTATAAGGTGCAACTTCCACGGTGCAAGGTGCAACATCCGTCTGAAATGGCGAAACAATGTCGTACGTCTTTTTGAAATGCGTGCATGGATTTGAAACGGAACGGTACCGTGGTGCACCACTCTCCAGCCATGGTAAATTGAAGACCAGCCTCGGTAAACCTGTTTTACAATAAAAATCCACGTGTCGAAAAAACGAAGGGTAAAAAACTTCCTAGAACCGATTGAGATTCGGATAGTCTTTTTTGGGCATTAAACAATCCATTGACGGCTGAAAACTGTCAGAGCCGTAGAACTCACTAAGGCCTTCGTTTTGACAGGTTATGGCTCCCGTAACTATAAACGAGCCAGAAGTTATGGCCGTCTGAATAATCGATATCTACAGGGTGCAACATCCATGGCGCAAGGTGCAACATCCGTACGAAATGGTGAAACATTGTCGTACGACTTTTTGAAATGCGAGCACGGATTTGAAATGGAACGGTACCGTGGTGCACCACTCTCCAGCGATGGTAAATCGAAGACCAGCCACGGTAATCCCGTTTTATCGTAAAAATCCACGTGTCGAAAAAACGAAGGGTAAAAAACTTCCGAGACCCGATTGAGATTCGGATAGTCTTTTTTGGGCATTATACAATCCATCGACAGCTGAAAGCTGTCAGAGCCGTAGAAATCACTGAGGCCTTCGTTTTGACTGGTTATGGCTCCCGTAACTCTAAACGAGCCAGAAGTTATGGCCGTCCGAATAATCGATATCTACATGGTGCAACATCCACGGTGCAATGTGCAACATCCGTCCGAAATGGCGAAACAGTGTCGTACGACTTTTTGAAATGCGTGCATGAATTTGAAACGGAACGGTACCATGGTGCACCACTCTGCAGCGATGGTAAATCGAAGAACAGCCACGGTAATCCCGTTTTACCGTAAAAATCCACGTGTCGAAAAAACAAAGGGTAAAAAATTTCCAAGACCCGATTGAGATTCAGATAGTCTTTTTTGGGCATTAAACAATCCATTGACGGCTGAAAGCTGTCAGAGCCGTAGAACTCACTGAGGCCTTCGTTTTGACAAGTTATGGCTCCCGTAACTCTAAACATTCCAGAAGTTATGGCCGTCCGAATAATCGATATCTACAGGGTGCAACGTCCACGGTGCAAAGTGCAACATCCGTCCGAAATGGCGAAAAACTTTCGTACGACTTTTTGAAATGCGTGCATGGATTTGAAACGGAACGGTACCATAGTGCACAACTCTCCAGCGATCGTAAGTCGAAGACCAGCCACGGTAATCCCGTTTTACCGTGAAAATCCACGTGCCGAAAAAACGAAGGGTAAAAAACTTCCGAGACCCGATTGAGATCGGATAGTCTTTCTTAGGCATTATACAATCCATTGGCGGCTAAAAGCTGTCAGAGCCGTAGAACTCACTGAGGCCTTCGTTTTGACTAATTATGACTCCCTTAACTCTAAACGAGCCAGAAGTTATGGCCGTCCGAATAATCGATATCTACAGCGTGCAACAACCACGGTGCAAGGTGCAACATCCGTCCGAAATGGCGAAACAGTTTCGTACGAATTTTTGAAATGCGTGCATGGATTTGAAACGGAACGGTACCATGGTGCACAACTCTCCAGCGATGGTAAATCGAAGACCAGCCACGGTAATCCCCTTTTAACGTAAAAATCCACGGGTCGAAAAAACGAAGGGTAAAGAACTTCCGAGACCCGATTGAGATTGGATAGTCTTTCTTCGGCATTATACAATCCATTGGCAGCTAAAAGCTGTCAGAGCCGTAGAACTCACTGAGGCCTTCGTTTTGACTAGTTATGGCTCCCTTAACTCTAAACGAGCCAGAAGTTATGGCCGTCCGAATAATCGATATCTACAGGGTGCAACATCCACGGTGCAAGGTGCAACATCCGTCCGAAATGGCGAAACAGCGTCGTACGACTTTTTGAAATGCGTGCATGGATTTGAAACGGAACGATACCATGGTGCAACACTCTCCAGTGATGGTAAATCGAAGACCAGCCACGGTAATCCCGTTTTACATTAAAAATCCACGTGTCGAAAAAACGACGGGTAAAAAACTTGCGAGACCCGATTGAGATTCAGATAGTCTTTTTTGGGCATTATATAATCCATTGACGGCTGTAGCGGTTAGAGTCGTAGAACTCACTAAGGGCTTCGTTTTGACTGGTTATGGCTCCCTTAACTCTAAACGAGCCAGAAGTTATGGCAGTCCGAATAATCGATATCTACATGGTGCAACATCCACGGTTCAAGGTGCAACATCCGTCCGAAATGGCGAAACAGTGTCGTACGACTTTTTGAAATGAGTGCATGGATTTGAAACGGAACGGTACCATGGTGCACCACTCTCCAGCGATGGCAAATCGAAGACCAGCCACGGTAATCCCGTTTTAACGTAAAAATCCACGTGTCGAAAAAACGAAGGGTAAAAAACTTCCTAGACCCGATTGAGATTCAGATAGTCTTCTTTGGGCATTAAACAATCCATTGACGGCTGATAGCTGTCAGAGCCGTAGAACTCATGAATCCTTCGTTTGGACAGGTTATGGCTCCTGTAACTATAAACGAGCCAGAAGTTATGGTCGTCCGAATAATCGATATCTACAGGGTGCAACATCCACGGTGCAAGGTGCAACATCCGTCCGAAATGGCGAAACAGTTTCGTACGACTTTTTGAAATGCGTGCATGGATTTGAAATGGAACGGTACCATGGTACAACACTCTCCAGCGATGGTAAATCGAAGACCAGCCATGGTAATCCCGTTTTACATTAAAAATCCACGTGTCGAAAAAACGAAGGGTAAAAAACATCCGAGACCCGATTGAGATTCGGATAGCCTTTTTTGGGCATTATACAATCCATTGACGGCTGAAAGCTGTCAGAGCCGTAGAACTTACTGAGGCCTTCGTTTTGACTGGTTATGGCTCCCGTAACTCTAAACGAGCCAGAAATTATGGCCGTCCGAATAATCGATATCTACAAGGTGCAACTTCCACGGTGCAAGGTGTAACATCCGTCCGAAATGGCGAAACAGTGTCGTACGACTTTTTGAAATGCGTGCATGGATTTGAAACGGAACGGTATCATGGTGCACCACTCTCCAGCTATGGTAAATCGAAGACCAGCCTCGGTAAACCCGTTTTACCGTAAAAATCCACGTCTCGAAAAAACGAAGGGTAAAAAACTTCCTAGAACCGATTGAGATTCGGATAGTCTTTTTTGGGCATTAAACAATCCATTGGCGGCTGAAAACTGTCAGAGCCGTAGAACTCACTGAGGCCTTCGTTTTGACAGGTTATGGCTCCCGTAACTATAAACGAGCCAAAAGTTATGGCCGTCCGAATAATTGATATCTACAGGGTGCAACATCCACGGTGCCAGGTGCAACATCCACGGTGCCAGGTGCAACATCCGTACGAAATGGCGAAACATTGTCGTAGGACTCTTTGAAATGCGAGCATGGATTTGAAACGAAACGGTACCATGGTGCACCACTCTCCAGCGATGGTAAATCGAAGACCAGCCACGATAATCCCGTTTTACCATAAAAATCCACGTGTCGAAAAAAACGAAGGGTAAAGAACTTCCGAGACCCGATTGAGATTCAGATAGTCTTTTTTGGGTATTATACAATCCATTGACGGCTAAAAGCTGTCAGAGCCGTAGACCTCACTGAGGCCTTCGTTTTGACTGGTTATGGCTCCCGTAACTCTAAATGAGCCAGATGTTATGGCCGTCCGAATAATCGTTATCTACAGGGTGCAACATCCATGGTGCAAGGTTCAACATCCGTCCGAAATGGCGAAACAGTGTCGTACGACATTTTGAAATGCGTGCATGGATTTGAAACAGAACGGTACCACGGTGCACCACTCTCCAGCGATGGACAATCGAAGACCAGCCATGGTAATCCAGTTTTACCGTAAAAATCCACGTGTCGAAAAAACGAAGGGAAAAAAACTTCCGAGACCCGATTGAGATTCGGATAGTCTTTTTTGGGCATTATACAATCCATTGACGGCTAAAAGCAGTCAGAGCCGTAGAACTCACTGAGGGCATCGTTTTGACTGGTTATGGCTCCTTTAACTCTAAACGAGACAGAAGTTATGGTCGTCCGTATAATCGATATCTACAGGGTGCAACATCCACGGTGCAAGGTGCAACATCCGTCCGAAATGGCGAAACAGTGTCGTACGACTTTTTGAAATGCGTGCAGGGATTTGAAACAGAACGGTACCTTGGTGCACCACTCTCCAGAGATGGTAAATCGAAGACCAGCCACGGTAATCCAGTTTTACCGTAAAAATCCACGTGTCGAAAAAACGAAGGGTAAAAAACTTCCGAGACCCGATTGAGATTCGGATAGTCTTTTTTGGGCATTATACAATCCATTGACGGTTGAAAGCGGTCAGAGCCGTAGAAATCACCGAGGGCTTCATTTTGACTGGTTAACTCTAAACGAGCCAGAAATTATGGCCGTCCGTATAATCGATATCTACATGGTGCAACATCCACGGTGCAAGGTGCAACATCCGTCCGAAATGGCGAAACAGTGTCGTACGACTTTTTGAAATGCGTGCATGGATTTGAAACGGAATGGTACCATGGTACACAACTCTCCAGCGATGGTAAATCAAAGACCAGCCACGGTAATCCCCTTTTAACGTAAAAATCCACGTGTCGAAAAAACGAAGGGTAAAAAACTTCCTAGACCCAATTGAGATTCAGATGGTCTTTTTTGGGCATTAAACAATCCATTGACGGCTGAAAGCTGTCAGAGCCGTAGAAATCACTGAGGGCTTAATTTTGACTGGTTAACTCTAAACGAGCCAGAAATTATGGTCGTCCCAATAATCGATATCTACAAGGTGCAACTTCCACAGTGCATGGTGCAACATCCGTCCGAAATGGCGAAACAGTGTCGTACGACTTTTTGAAATGCGTGCATGGATTTGAAACGGAGCGGTACCATGGTACAACACTCTCCAGCGATGGTAAATCGAAGACCAGCCACGGTAATCCCGGTTTACATTAAAAATCCACATGTCGAAAAAACGAAGGGTAAAAAACTTCCGAGACCCGATTGAGATTCGGATAGTCTTTTTTGGGCATTATGCAATCCATTGACAGCTGAAAGTTGTCAGAGCCGCAGAACTCACTGAGGCCTTCGTTTGGACTAGTTATGGCTCCCGTAACTCTAAACGAGCCAGAAATTATGGTCGTCCCAATAATCGATATCTATAAGGTGCAACTTCCACGGTGCAAGGTGCAACATCCGTCCGAAATGGCGAAACAATGTCGTACGTCTTTTTGAAATGCGTGCATGGATTTGAAACGGAACGGTACCGTGGTGCACCACTCTCCAGCCATGGTAAATTGAAGACCAGCCTCGGTAAACCTGTTTTACAATAAAAATCCACGTGTCGAAAAAACGAAGGGTAAAAAACTTCCTAGAACCGATTGAGATTCGGATAGTCTTTTTTGGGCATTAAACAATCCATTGACGGCTGAAAACTGTCAGAGCCGTAGAACTCACTAAGGCCTTCGTTTTGACAGGTTATGGCTCCCGTAACTATAAACGAGCCAGAAGTTATGGCCGTCTGAATAATCGATATCTACAGGGTGCAACATCCACGGCGCAAGGTGCAACATCCGTACGAAATGGTGAAACATTGTCGTACGACTTTTTGAAATGCGAGCACGGATTTGAAATGGAACGGTACCGTGGTGCACCACTCTCCAGCGATGGTAAATCGAAGACCAGCCACGGTAATCCCGTTTTATCGTAAAAATCCACGTGTCGAAAAAACGAAGGGTAAAAAACTTCCGAGACCCGATTGAGATTCGGATAGTCTTTTTTGGGCATTATACAATCCATCGACAGCTGAAAGCTGTCAGAGCCGTAGAAATCACTGAGGCCTTCGTTTTGACTGGTTATGGCTCCCGTAACTCTAAACGAGCCAGAAGTTATGGCCGTCCGAATAATCGATATCTACATGGTGCAACATCCACGGTGCAATGTGCAACATCCGTCCGAAATGGCGAAACAGTGTCGTACGACTTTTTGAAATGCGTGCATGGATTTGAAACGGAACGGTACCATGGTGCACCACTCTGCAGCGATGGTAAATCGAAGAACAACAACGGTAATCCCGTTTTACCGAAAAAATCCACGTGTCGAAAAAACAAAGGGTAAAAAATTTCCAAGACCCGATTGAGATTCAGATAGTCTTTTTTGGGCATTAAACAATCCATTGACGGCTGAAAGCTGTCAGAGCCGTAGAACTCACTGAGGCCTTCGTTTTGACAAGTTATGGCTCCCGTAACTCTAAACATTCCAGAAGTTATGGCCGTCCGAATAATCGATATCTACAGGGTGCAACGTCCACGGTGCAAAGTGCAACATCCGTCCGAAATGGCGAAAAACTTTCGTACGACTTTTTGAAATGCGTGCATGGATTTGAAACGGAACGGTACCATAGTGCACAACTCTCCAGCGATCGTAAGTCGAAGACCAGCCACGGTAATCCCGTTTTACCGTGAAAATCCACGTGCCGAAAAAACGAAGGGTAAAAAACTTCCGAGACCCGATTGAGATCGGATAGTCTTTCTTAGGCATTATACAATCCATTGGCGGCTAAAAGCTGTCAGAGCCGTAGAACTCACTGAGGCCTTCGTTTTGACTAATTATGACTCCCTTAACTCTAAACGAGCCAGAAGTTATGGCCGTCCGAATAATCGATATCTACAGCGTGCAACAACCACGGTGCAAGGTGCAACATCCGTCCGAAATGGCGAAACAGTTTCGTACGAATTTTTGAAATGCGTGCATGGATTTGAAACGGAACGGTACCATGGTGCACAACTCTCCAGCGATGGTAAATCGAAGACCAGCCACGGTAATCCCCTTTTAACGTAAAAATCCACGGGTCGAAAAAACGAAGGGTAAAGAACTTCCGAGACCCGATTGAGATTGGATAGTCTTTCTTCGGCATTATACAATCCATTGGCAGCTAAAAGCTGTCAGAGCCGTAGAACTCACTGAGGCCTTCGTTTTGACTAGTTATGGCTCCCTTAACTCTAAACGAGCCAGAAGTTATGGCCGTCCGAATAATCGATATCTACAGGGTGCAACATCCACGGTGCAAGGTGCAACATCCGTCCGAAATGGCGAAACAGCGTCGTACGACTTTTTGAAATGCGTGCATGGATTTGAAACGGAACGATACCATGGTGCAACACTCTCCAGTGATGGTAAATCGAAGACCAGCCACGGTAATCCCGTTTTACATTAAAAATCCACGTGTCGAAAAAACGACGGGTAAAAAACTTGCGAGACCCGATTGAGATTCAGATAGTCTTTTTTGGGCATTATATAATCCATTGACGGCTGTAGCGGTTAGAGTCGTAGAACTCACTAAGGGCTTCGTTTTGACTGGTTATGGCTCCCTTAACTCTAAACGAGCCAGAAGTTATGGCAGTCCGAATAATCGATATCTACATGGTGCAACATCCACGGTTCAAGGTGCAACATCCGTCCGAAATGGCGAAACAGTGTCGTACGACTTTTTGAAATGAGTGCATGGATTTGAAACGGAACGGTACCATGGTGCACCACTCTCCAGCGATGGCAAATCGAAGACCAGCCACGGTAATCCCGTTTTAACGTAAAAATCCACGTGTCGAAAAAACGAAGGGTAAAAAACTTCCTAGACCCGATTGAGATTCAGATAGTCTTCTTTGGGCATTAAACAATCCATTGACGGCTGATAGCTGTCAGAGCCGTAGAACTCATGAATCCTTCGTTTGGACAGGTTATGGCTCCTGTAACTATAAACGAGCCAGAAGTTATGGTCGTCCGAATAATCGATATCTACAGGGTGCAACATCCACGGTGCAAGGTGCAACATCCGTCCGAAATGGCGAAACAGTTTCGTACGACTTTTTGAAATGCGTGCATGGATTTGAAATGGAACGGTACCATGGTACAACACTCTCCAGCGATGGTAAATCGAAGACCAGCCATGGTAATCCCGTTTTACATTAAAAATCCACGTGTCGAAAAAACGAAGGGTAAAAAACATCCGAGACCCGATTGAGATTCGGATAGCCTTTTTTGGGCATTATACAATCCATTGACGGCTGAAAGCTGTCAGAGCCGTAGAACTTACTGAGGCCTTCGTTTTGACTGGTTATGGCTCCCGTAACTCTAAACGAGCCAGAAATTATGGCCGTCCGAATAATCGATATCTACAAGGTGCAACTTCCACGGTGCAAGGTGTAACATCCGTCCGAAATGGCGAAACAGTGTCGTACGACTTTTTGAAATGCGTGCATGGATTTGAAACGGAACGGTATCATGGTGCACCACTCTCCAGCTATGGTAAATCGAAGACCAGCCTCGGTAAACCCGTTTTACCGTAAAAATCCACGTCTCGAAAAAACGAAGGGTAAAAAACTTCCTAGAACCGATTGAGATTCGGATAGTCTTTTTTGGGCATTAAACAATCCATTGGCGGCTGAAAACTGTCAGAGCCGTAGAACTCACTGAGGCCTTCGTTTTGACAGGTTATGGCTCCCGTAACTATAAACGAGCCAAAAGTTATGGCCGTCCGAATAATTGATATCTACAGGGTGCAACATCCACGGTGCCAGGTGCAACATCCACGGTGCCAGGTGCAACATCCGTACGAAATGGCGAAACATTGTCGTAGGACTCTTTGAAATGCGAGCATGGATTTGAAACGAAACGGTACCATGGTGCACCACTCTCCAGTGATGGTAAATCGAAGACCAGCCACGATAATCCCGTTTTACCATAAAAATCCACGTGTCGAAAAAAACGAAGGGTAAAGAACTTCCGAGACCCGATTGAGATTCAGATAGTCTTTTTTGGGTATTATACAATTCATTGACGGCTAAAAGCTGTCAGAGCCGTAGAGCTCACCGAGGCCTTCGTTTTGACTGGTTATGGCTCCCATAACTCTAAACGAGCCAGATGTTATGGCCGTCCGAATAATCGTTATCTACAGGGTGCAACATCCATGGTGCAAGGTTCAACATCCGTCCGAAATGGCGTAACAGTGTCGTACGACTTTTTGAAATGCGTGCATGGATTTGAAACAGAACGGTACCATGGTGCACCACTCTCCAGCGATGGTCAATCGAACACCAGCCATGGTAATCCAGTTTTACCGTAAAAATCCACGTGTCGAAAAAACGAAGGGAAAAAAACTTTCGAGACCCGATTGAGATTCGGATAGTCTTTTTTGGGCATTATACAATCCATTGACGGCTAAAAGCGGTCAGAGCCGTAGAACTCACTGATGGCTTCGTTTTACTGGTTATGGCTCCTTTAACTCTAAATGAGACAGAAGTTATGGTCGTCCGTATAATCGATATCTACAGGGTGCAACATCCACGGTGCAAGGTGCAACATCCGTCCGAAATGGCGAAACAGTGTCGTACGACTTTTTGAAATGCGTGTAGGGATTTGAAACAGAACGGTACCTTAGTGCACCACTCTCCAGCGATGGTAAATCGAAGACCAGCCAAGGTAATCCAGTTTTACCGTAAAAATCCACGTGTCGAAAAAACGAAGGGTAAAAAACTTCCGAGACCCGATTGAGATTCGGATAGTCTTTTTTGGGCATTATACAATCCATTGACGGCTGAAAACTGTCAGAGCTGTAGAACTCACTGAGGGCTTCGTTTTACTGGTTATGGCTCCTTTAACTCTAAACGAGACAGAAGTTATGGTCGTCCGTATAATCGATATCTATAGGGTGCAACATCCACGGTGCAAGGTGCAACATCCGTCCGAAATGGCGAAACAGTGTCGTACGACTTTTTGAAATGCGTGCAGCGATTTGAAACAGAACGGTACCTTGGTGCCCCACTCTCCAGCGATGGTAAATCGAAGACCAGCCACGGTAATCCAGTTTTACCGTAAAAATCCACGTGTCGAAAAAACGAAGGGTAAAAAACTTCCGAGACCCGATTGAGATTCGGATAGTCTTTTTTGGGCATTATACAATCCATTGACGGCTGAAAACTGTCAGAGCCGTAGAACTCACTGAGGGCTTCGTTTTACTGGTTATGGCGCCTTTAACTCTAAACGAGACAGAAGTTATGGTCGTTCGTATAATCGATATCTACAGGGTGCAACATCCACGGTGCAAGGTGCAACATCCGTCCGAAATGGCGAAACAGTGTCGTACGACTTTTTGAAATGCGTGCAGGGATTTGAAACAGAACGGTACCTTGGTGCACCACTCTCCAGCGATGGTAAATCGAAGACCAGCCACGGTAATCCAGTTTTACCGTAAAAATCCACGTGTCGAAAAAACGAAGGGTAAAAAATTTCCGAGACCCGATTGAGATTCGGATTGTCGTTTTGGGGCATTATACAATCCATTGACGGTTGAAAGCGGTCAGAGCCGTAGAAATCACTGAGGGCTTCGTTTTGACTGGTTAACTCTAAACGAGCCAGAAATTATGGCCGTCCGTATAATCGATATCTACATGGTGCAACATCCACGGTGCAAGGTGCAACATCCGTCCGAAATGGCGAAACAGTGTTGTACGTCTTTTTGAAATGCTTGCATGGATTTGAAACGGAATGGTACCATGGTACACAACTCTCCAGCGATGGTAAATCGAAGACCAGCCACGGTAATCCCCTTTTAACGTAAAAATCCACGTGTCGAAAAAACGAAGGGTAAAAAACTTCCTAGACCCGAGTGAGATTCAGATGGTCTTTTTTGGGCATTAAACAATCCATTGACGGCTGAAAGCTGTCAGAGCCGTAGAACTCATGAATCATTCGTTTTGACTGGTTATGGCTCATGTAACTCTGAACGAGCCAGAAGTTATGGCCGTCCGAATAATCGATATCTACAGGGTGCAACATCCACGGTGCAAGGTGCAACATCCGTCCGAAATGGCGAAACAGTGTCATACGACTTTTTGAAATGCATGCATGGATTTGAAACGGAACGATACCATGGTGCAACACTCTCCAATGATAGTAAATCGAAGACCAGCCACGGTAATCCCGTTTTACATTAAAAATCCACGTGTCGAAAAAACGAAGGGTAAAAAACTTCCGAGACCCGATTGAGATTCGGATAGTCTTTTTTGGGCATTATACAATCCATTGACGGCTAAAAGCTGGCAGAGCCGTAAAACTCACTGAGGCCTTCGTTTTGATTGGTTATGGCTCCCTTAACTCTAAACGAGCCAAAAATTATGGTCCTCCCAATAATCGATATCTACAAGGTGCAACTTCCACAGTGCAAGGTGCAACATCCGTCCGAAATGGCGAAACAGTGTCGTACGACTTTTTGAAATGCGTGCATGGATTTGAAACGGAACGGTACCATGGTGCAACACTCTCCAGCGATGGTAAATCGAAGACCAGCCATGGTAATCCCGGTTTACATTAAAAATCCACATGTCGAAAAAACGAAGGGTAAAAAACTTCCAAGACCCGATTGAGATTCGGATGGTCTTTTTTGGGCATTATACAATCCAGTGACAGCTGAAAGCTGTCAGAGCCGTAGAACTCACTGAGGCCTTCGTTTTGACTGGTTATGGCTCCCGTAACTCTAAACGAGCCAGAAATTATGGTCATCCCAATAATCGATATCTAAAAGGTGCAACTTCCACGGTGCAAGGTGCAACATCCGTCCGAAATGGCGAAACAGTGTCGTACGTCTTTTTGAAATGCGTGCATGGATTTGAAACGGAACGGTACCATGGTGCACCACTCTCCAGCGATGGTAAATCGAAGACCAGCCTCGGTAAACCTGTTTTACAATAAAAATCCACGTGTCGAAAAAACGAAGGGTAAAAAACTTCCTAGAACCGATTGAGATTCGGATAGTCTTTTTTGGGCATTAAACAATCCATTGACGGCTGAAAACTGTCAGAGCCGTAGAACTCACTAAGGTCTTCGTTTTGACAGGTTATGGCTCCCGTAACTATAAACGAGCCAGAAGTTATGGCCGTCGGAATAATCGATATCTACAGGGTGCAACATCCACGGCGCAAGGTGCAACATCTGTACGAAATGGTGAAACATTGTTGTACGACTTTTTGAAATGCGAGCATGGATTTGAAATGGAACGGTACCGTGGTGCACCACTCTCCAGCGATGGTAAATCGAAGACCAGCCACGGTAATCCCGTTTTACCGTAAAAATCCACGTGTCGAAAAAACGAAGGGTAAAAAACATCCGAGACCCGATTGAGATTCGGATAGTCTTTTTTGGGCATTATACAATCCATTGACGGCTGAAAGCTGTCAGAACCGTGGAACTCACTGAGGCCTTCGTTTTGACTGGTTATGGCTCCCGTAACTCTAAACGAGCCAGAAGTTATGGCCGTCCGAATAATCGATATCTACATGGTGCAACATACACGGTGCAAGGTGCAACATCCGTCCGAAATGGAGAAACAACGACGTATGACATTTTGAAATGCGTGCGTGGATATAAAAACAAAACGGTACCATGGTGCACCACTCTCCAGCAATGGTAAATCGAAGACCAGCCACGGTAATCCCGTTTTCCTGTAAAAATCCACGTGTCGAAAAAACGAAGGGTAAAAAACTTCCTAGACCCGATAAAGATTCGGAAAGTCTTTTTTGGGCATTATACAATCCATTGAGGGCTGAAAGCCGTCAGAGCCGTAGAACTCACTGAGGCCTTCGTTTTAACTAGTTATGGCTCCCATAACTCTAAATGAGCCAGAAGTTATGGCCGTCCGAATAATCGATATCTACAGGGTGCAACATCCACAGTGCTAGGTGCAACATCCGTCCAAAATGGCGAAACAGTGTCGTACGACTTTTTGAAATGCGTGCATTGATTTGAAACGGAACGGTACCATGGGGCACCACTCTCTTGCAATGGTAAATCGAAGACCAGCAACGGTAATCCAGTTTTACTGTAAAAATCCACGTGTCAAAAAAACGAAGGGTAAAAAACTTCCGAGACCCGATTGAGATTCGGATAGTCTTTTTTGGACGTTATACAATCCATTGACGGCTGAAAGCTGTCAGACCCGTATAACTCACTGAGGCCTTCGTTTTGACCCGTTACGGCTCCCTTAACTCTAAACGAGTCAGAAGTAATGGCCGTCCGAATAATCGATATCTACAAGGTGCAACATCCACGGTGCATGGTGCAACATCCGTCCGAAATGGCGAAACAGTGTCGTACGACTTTTTAAAATGCGTGCATAGATTTGAAACGGAACGGTACCATGGTGCACCACTCTCCAGCAATGGTATATGGAAGACCAGCCACGGTAATCCAGTTTTACCGTAAAAATCCACGTGTCGAAAAAACGAAGGGTAAAAAACATCCGAGACCCGATTGAGATTCAGATAGTCTTTTTTGGGCATTATACAATCCATTGACGGCTGTAGTGGTTAGAGTCGTAGAACTCACTGAGGGCTTCGTTTTGACTGGTTATGGCTCCCTTAACTCTAAACGAGCCAGAAGTTATGGCAGTCCGAATAATCGATATCTACATGGTGCAACATCCACGGTGCAAGGTGCAACATCCGTCCGAAATGGCGAAACAGTGTCGTACGACTTTTTGAAATGAGTGCATAGATTTGAAACGGAATGGTACCATGGTGCACCACTCTCCAGCGATGGAAAATCGAAGACCAGCCACGGTAATCCCGTTTTAACGTAAAAATCCACGTGTCGAAAAAACGAAGGGTAAAAAACTTCCGAGACCCGATTGAGATTCGGATAGTCATTTTTGGGCATTAAACAATCCATTGACGGCTGAAAGCTGTCAGAGCTGTAGAACTCATGAATCCTTCGTTTGGACAGGTTATGGCTCCTGTAACTATAAACGAGCCAGAAGTTATGGTCGTCCGAATAATCGATATCTACAGGGTGCAACATCCACGGTGCAAGGTGCAACATCCGTCTGAAATGGCGAAACAGTTTCGTACGACTTTTTGAAATGCGTGCATGGATTTGAAACGTAACATTACCATGGTACAACACTCTCCAGCGATGGTAAATCGAAGACCAGCCATGGTAATCCCGTTTTACATTAAAAATCCACGTGTCGAAAAAACGAAGGGTAAAAAACATCCGAGACCCGATTGAGATTCGGATAGTCTTTTTTGGGCATTATACAATCCATTGACGGCTGAAAGATGTCAGTGCCGTAGAACTTACTGAGGCCTTCGTTTTGACTGGTTATGGCTCCCGTAACTCTAAACGAGCCAGAAATTATGGCCGTCCGAATAATCGATATCTACAGGGTGCAACTTCCACGGTGCAAGGTGTAACATCCGTCCGAAATGGCGAAACAGTGTCGTACGACTTTTTGAAATGCGTGCATGGATTTGAAATGGAACGGTATCATGGTGCACCACTCTCCAGCGATGGTAAATCGAAGACCAGCCTCGGTAAACCCGTTTTACCATAAAAATCCACGTGTCGAAAAAACGAAGGGTAAAAAACTTCCTAGAACAGATTGAGATTCGGATAGTCTTTTTTGGGCATTAAACAATCCATTGACGGCTGAAAACTGTCAGAGCCGTAGAACTCACTGAGGCCTTCGTTTTGACAGGTTATGGCTCCCGTAACTATAAACGAGCCAGAAGTTATGGGCGTCCGAATAATCGATATCTACAGGGTGCAACATCCACGGTGCAAGGTGCAACATCCGTACGAAATGGCGAAACATTGTCGTACGACTTTTTGAAAAGCGAGCATGGATTTGAAACGGAACGGTACCATGGTGCACCATTCTTCAGCGATGGTAAATGGAAGACCAGCCACGGTAATCCCGTTTTACCGTAAAAATCCATGTTTCGAAAAAACGAAGGATAAAAAACTTCCTAGACCCGATTGAGATTCAGATAGTCTTTTTTAGGCATTAAACAATCCATTGACGGCTGAAAGCTGTCACAGCCGTAGAACTTGTTATCCCAACTTTTGGCAAAGTTGAGATATCCAAAATTTACTAAAAATCAATGATTACTATTCATGAATATCAACCATGCATTGCAGGATAACCATGGATATCGATGAATTTTGTCCGAGTCCGGAACGGGCCACAACTGATAGGGCATGACAAGAAAGACCATAGGAATCTGCATTCCGAATTTCAAGTCAATCCGAAGTCGTATGCTCAAGTTATGATGGATTCAAGATAAGGGGGACTGACATTGTTCGGTTCGAACCCATTGTGTTCGAACCCATCACATTCGAAACCGTCTGGTTCGAACCCAAGAAATAGGTCCGCGCCTCGAATCCATAAGCGTTTGCCCCAGTTCGAATCGATGGAGTTCGTACCCATCGGTTCGAAGCCGTCTAGTTCGAACCCACCTGCGTTCGAACTGATAGCCCAGCCATGTCACACTCGAACCCATCGGGTTCGAGTCCACCTAGTTCACATCCATTAGCCTCGACTCCACTTCGAACCCACCAAGCCATTGCCTACTTCGAACCCATCACAATGTCCTCTCTTCGAACCCATCACAGAGCCACACTTCGAACCCATCCATGATATCGTCTTCGAACCCAACCTGTGTAGCTTCATTCGAACCGACTGAGTCAACCAATCACGATGACGTGTCTTCCATCGGTTCGAATGCGCCGAGATATATGGAGTCGAAGCGGTCAACACGGAGAGAAGTCCGGATCGATTCGAAGCTTGCGCTCCACGTCACCACGAAGTCGCGTGCCACACTGGTTTCGAAATGATCGTTTCAAGCAACAGGGGTTCGAACGCGACAGCCTCATCGTGAAGTCAATTTCGAACCCTGCATATCTCCTAACCTACTGATCCAAATGCCATGAAATTTTCACAGATGCTTGCATACATGATGAAGAATGTCCACGCCAAATTTCACCTCGATTGGATGAATTCTTGATCGGTTCGAATGGAGTTCGAACCAATGCCAAAGTGGGCCCAAACTTTCCAAGACCGTACGTGTGGGCCCCCTCACGTGCCAGAAGAGGTCCCCCAAGTTTTCAGCGAGATAGCAGCAGCCTACGCCTATAAATAGACCTCCAGGTCATTCAGAAAAAGGATCTTTCCGCGACTGAACGCCAAGACTCTGCCGGACTCAAGTTTAACTATCAGAACCACCGTTGTACTTGAATTTCAGAACTACAATTCATTGTAATCCGCTGTAATCGATTGTAATCAGCGAAGAACATCAATAAAAGGAAAAACCTTTGAAGTGGACGTAGGCCGGAGATAGCCGAACCACTATAAAATCGTGTGTTCTTGTTTACATTTACTATTTTGCTACTTAGATCTGCGATTTGTGTTTGGATATTGCTGATTTATATTCCAACACTGGTGCTTTCACATTCATCGGGGTTTGTGACCAATTTTGGTGCAAACACTTTGGTGCTTTCACTGAGAAGAACCAGCACCCGCTACATCGGATTCAGAACTCGGATTCAAAAGTTTGAAGAAACTCCAATTCAGTGACAATGACTCGACAAACAAGACAAAGAGTTGATAGGAGCCAACAAGGAGGAAGCCAAGAAGCATCCTCTGGATCGAGAGAAGGACAAGCTTCCGTCTACATTACCAGAGATGAGATGGAAGCAATGGCTAATTCACTACGCGAGAGCATAATGAAAAGTCAGCAGGAGATGCTGCAGAATTTCCTCGAGCAGATGAGGACAGCAAATATGCAAAACCTTGGACCAACTACAACAGCTACGAGTACGGGACAAGGAATCAGGGTTGCAGATGCAAATGAAGGACAGGCGCAAGGGCAGAATACAGGGATTGAAGGTGGTCAACAAGGCCTTGGGGGCAGACCCTCAGGGTCCGGTACTGGAAGACCAACAGACGGAGCCCAACAGACAGGAGCCAATGCATACGCCAACGAGCCACCGGAAGAGTACGTACCGGAATTCCCTTCAAGGCTCGGGGGGCAGGACAGAAACTTGACAAGGGGGCAACCCCTAGACGGAGATGAGAGAATGATAGGCCTAATGCGACGAATCATGAGAGGAGGATTGCCTAGCGGAGGCCTAGAAGAAGTCAGTAGGAGTCCATTCACTCCGAACATCCGAAATGCAAGGAACCCTCCAAAGTTCAAATTACCAGCGCTAGATTCCTATGACGGAAGATCAGACCCAACCGTACACATCACAAGATATATCAGGCACATGGAAGTACTGGGGGCATCCGAGGAAGTGATGGCACGATGCTTCCCTCTATATTTATCAGATTTAGCTTCACTATGGTTCAGACAACTAGAGACTGGATCAATTGGAACATGGAGCGAGCTCGTCGATTGCTTCATGAGACAGTTCAGGGTCCACGTGACGCGACCCAAGAGTGTGATGACTTTAGCAACAATCAAGCAGAGGACCGGAGAGTCCATAAAAGATTTTCTACTCAGATTCAACGTGACAGTGACTTCTGTGGATCGCCCGGATCCATCAATGATTTTGATGGCGGCGGTGGCAGGAGTCGCGGAAGGCACCAAATTTAAGGATTCTCTAACTAAAGATCCACCGCAAGATCTTGGAGAATTCTTCCATAAAGCTGAAAAATTCATTCGATTAGAAGAATCACGAGTCGAGAGTCGTGAAATAAATGCCACGAAAAGCATAGGAACCTCTGGAGAGCAGTCCGGAGCGGACAAGGGAAAAAGGAAACGGGATGACAGACATGATGGTCCTGATAAACGGAAGAAATTCCGAGAACCAAGATTCAGGCAGTACACAGATCTGAATGCAAGCCTAGAAAGAGTCTTCACTGAAACCAGGGGGCAACTTCACTATCGAAAGCCACCTGTAAGGGATCCCACCGAGCGGGAGCGCAGGACTGGAAAATATTGCCTATTCCATGAGCTGGATGGGCACACCACAGATGAATGCCGTCACTTGAAGGATGAGGTGGAAGAACACGCTAGGGGTGGTAGATTACCGCAGTATGTCAGAGAACGGACAACAGCGACAAGGCATGAACAACTACCGCCTCCACCTTGCAGGAACGATCCTGGATCGGGATCACGACTCGTCATCAACTGATCAAAGATGGCAAGGGCCAAGTCCACGATCTGGACTTCGGTCGAATAATTTTATTTAGATTTATTTTCAGAATAAAACGGTTACTCCACTTACACATGTACGGGAACCGGAGAGATCCCTAGGCATGCTCTGAGATGGAGATGAACCGCTACGCCCGGAGAGGCAATCCTTAGTTTTTTCTGATGTTTGAGATTGAACATCTAGAACTTGAATTTTAATAATTAAATTTGAACTTCTTGCAATAAACCTTTTGACCGGAGAGTCAAAGGATGAACATTACATATAAACATGATCGCTTTATGACCCTATCCGGAGAGACGGGGTCCGAAGGCAAGAAGTGAGTTGCTTCGCCGGAGAGCGACAGGATCGACTCACTTATACAAGAAAGATCGCCTTCACCCGGAGAGGTGAATCCAGAAGGCAAGAAGTGAGTTGCTTCGCCGGAGAGCGACAGGATCGACTCACTTATCGTCGTTTCCCCTTCACCAGAGAGTGACAGGATGGGATCCGACAAGAGTCCGAAGAGACTATGATCGGCCGATGATTCAGGTCATGACATCGCTTAATGTTCAACTGCTTTGAACCGGAGTGCAAGAAGTGGGTTGCTTCGCCGGAGAGCGACAGGATCAACTCACTTAAGCGCTGTTTCCCCTTCACCGGAGAGTGACAGGATGGGATCCAGCAAGAGCCCGGAGAGGCTATGATCGGTCCCGAACGACCATGATATCGCTATACGTCCTAACTGGGACCAGAGTGCAAGGGATAGAAGGCAACGCCAGAGAGCAATGGGATCTTTCTATTCAATCACTGAGTCTAGAATGAGCTCAGTAAGGGTTTAGAGCAGCCAATAATAGTCCAGAGAAACTATGAAACTTCATTCTCAACTCCTACGGGGAGAACAAACATTGATTTGGCTTCGAACAGCCACATGCTTGATCGATAATGCCACAGCTATCAACGAAACATGAATTCGTTACACTTGATCTAAGACCATTCAAAACATACCTTTTACAAAAAGGCATGTTTTGGGGGGCAAAATGTTATCCCAACTTTTGGCAAAGTTGAGATATCCAAAATTTACTAAAAATCAATGATTACTATTCATGAATATCAACCATGCATTGCAGGATAACCATGGATATCGATGAATTTTGTCCGAGTCCGGAATGGGCCACAACTGATAGGGCATGACAAGAAAGACCATAGGAATCTGCATTCCGAATTTCAAGTCAATCCGAAGTCGTATGCTCAAGTTATGATGGATTCAAGATAAGGGGGACTGACATTGTTCGGTTCGAACCCATTGTGTTCGAACCCATCACATTCGAAACCGTCTGGTTCGAACCCAAGAAATAGGTCCGCGCCTCGAATCCATAAGCGTTTGCCCCAGTTCGAATCGATGGAGTTCGTACCCATCGGTTCGAAGCCGTCTAGTTCGAACCCACCTGCGTTCGAACTGATAGCCCAGCCATGTCACACTCGAACCCATCGGGTTCGAGTCCACCTAGTTCACATCCATTAGCCTCGACTCCACTTCGAACCCACCAAGCCATTGCCTACTTCGAACCCATCACAATGTCCTCTCTTCGAACCCATCACAGAGCCACACTTCGAACCCATCCATGATATCGTCTTCGAACCCAACCTGTGTAGCTTCATTCGAACCGACTGAGTCAACCAATCACGATGACGTGTCTTCCATCGGTTCGAATGCGCCGAGATATATGGAGTCGAAGCGGTCAACACGGAGAGAAGTCCGGATCGATTCGAAGCTTGCGCTCCATGTCACCACGAAGTCGCGTGCCACACTGGTTTCGAAATGATCGTTTCAAGCAACAGGGGTTCGAACGCGACAGCCTCATCGTGAAGTCAATTTCGAACCCTGCATATCTCCTAACCTACTGATCCAAATGCCATGAAATTTTCACAGATGCTTGCATACATGATGAAGAATGTCCACGCCAAATTTCACCTCGATTGGATGAATTCTTGATCGGTTCGAATGGAGTTCGAACCAATGCCAAAGTGGGCCCAAACTTTCCAAGACCGTACGTGTGGGCCCCCTCACGTGCCAGAAGAGGTCCCCCAAGTTTTCAGCGAGATAGCAGCAGCCTACGCCTATAAATAGACCTCCAGGTCATTCAGAAAAAGGATCTTTCCGCGACTGAACGCCAAGACTCTGCCGGACTCAAGTTTAACTATCAGAACCACCGTTGTACTTGAATTTCAGAACTACAATTCATTGTAATCCGCTGTAATCGATTGTAATCAGCGAAGAACATCAATAAAAGGAAAAACCTTTGAAGTGGACGTAGGCCGGAGATAGCCGAACCACTATAAAATCGTGTGTTCTTGTTTACATTTACTATTTTGCTACTTAGATCTGCGATTTGTGTTTGGATATTGCTGATTTATATTCCAACACTGGTGCTTTCACATTCATCGGGGTTTGTGACCAATTTTGGTGCAAACAGAACTCACTGAGGCCTTCGTTTTCACAGGTTATGGCTCCCGAACTCTAAACGAGCCAGAATTTATGGCCGTCCGAATAATCGATATCTACAGGGTGCAACATCCATGGTGCAAGGTGTAACATCCGTCCGAAATGGCGAAACAGTGTCGTACTGTTATCCCGCTTTTTGGCAAAGCCGCGATACCAAAAGAGCGATTGAAAAGGAAGGACGGTTCGCCTCAGAGGTTGATCGTATTTTCCTTCGCCATGGATATCACTGAATTTTATCCGAGTCCAGAATGAGCTACAATTGATGGGACAGTGCAAGAAAGGCCACAGGAGTCAGCATTTCAAATTTCAAGTCAATCCGAGTTCGTATGCTCAAGTTATGATCGATGCAACTTGGAGGGAACACACTGATTTCGAACCCATGATGATGGTTGTCTTCGAATCCATCGTCACGCCCCAATTCGAAACCATCACTTCGAACCCATCAAGTTCGAAACCATCACCTTCGAAACCCTCGGGATGCCTTGACCTCGAACCCATCAGAGAGTAGCTGGTTCGAACCCATACTCGGCTGCCTCAGTTCGAAACCATCGGACATGCATGCTTCGAACCCATCCCTGAAGTCGTGTTCGAACCCATCACAAAGACCTTATTCGAACCCATCCTGTGTTGCCTTGTTCGAACCCACTGGGTCAACCCACGTGTCTTCCATCGGTTCGAAATCACCGAGATACACGGAGTCGAAGCGGTCAACACGGAGCGAAGTCCGGATCGGTTCGAAACTTGCGCTCCATGTCACCACGAAGTCGCGTGCCATGATGGATTCGAAACCATCGTTTCGAAACCATGGGTTCGAACCAAACAGCCGTGCCGTGAATCCTATTTCGAAACCATCATATCTCCCAATCTACTGATCCAAATGTCATGAAATTTTCACAGATGCTAGCATACATGTTGAAGAATGTCCTCGCCAAATTTCACCTCGATTGGATGAATTCTTGATCGGTTCGAATGGAGTTCGAACCGATGCCAAAGTGGGCCCAAACTTCCCGAGACCGTACGTGTGGGCCCCCTCACGTGCCAGAAGTGGTCTCCCGAGTTTTCAGCGAGATACCCGCAGCGTACACCTATAAATAGAGCCCCAGGGCCAAAAGAAAAGGGATCTTCTGACTCTGAGACGCCGAGACTCTGCCGGATCAAGATCTCCATCATCCTACATCATAATTCTATTGTTGATTTCGAATTTCCAGTTGTAACTTGCTGTGGATCGCTGTACCAACTTGTAATCGTTGATAGAGAATCAATAAAACATCGAAAAACTTCACAGTGGACGTAAGCAACACGCCGAACCACTATAAATTGCTTGTCTACGTATTTTCTTTACTGTTGATTGGAGTTTTTGTTAGATAATATTCATATTCAGTTCATACTTTTGACTATTATCTCTTCAACGACTCCCGAAGAGTGTTGTGACCAATTTTGGTGCAAACACTTTGGTGCTTTCACTGAGAAAACCCAGCTTTTCTCCTGCTCGTTGGATCTGTCATCGATACCGGATTGAACAAATCTAAGAGAGAGATCCAGATCTTTGAATTCAAATTCCTTCCATTCTATTCAGATTTGCAAAAGTCTAGGGAAAGGAATCTTACTGTTCATAATGGTGAGCACCAGAACCACTTCTAACCTTGGTAACCAGGAAGACCGGGATAGACCAGATCCCGAGCAGCTACCATCTACCCAGGACGTCGTCGGGCCCTCGGAATCATCTGGACTGGTGACAAGGCAAGAATTTCAAACGTTGCTCCAGGAGCTGACCCAGAGTCGGCAGCAGTTGACGGAACAACTACGCGCTAACGCTGAATTAACCCGCCAGCTACACAGTCATAAGCGCAGGCGGTCAAGGAGGGATTACGCATCCCAGTCCTCCACGGAGAGTTCGGCTTCCACTTATTATCATCGTAGACCTTCGCGACCCCGAATGGACGGGAATTATGCACAGGCTACTAGAGACATTCCTGCATTGACGGTTGGGCAAATACGAGTCGGCCCATCTGCTAGCTTCCACACAGGGCCTTCCTCCCGGGGAGGCGCTGCTCCTCAACACACTATCGACAACCGTCCTACAACCATCGCTACGGAGCCTGGGGCGGACATCCATACTTTGTCAGATCAGAACCATCACCGACGACGGCAAACTCCTGAGCCGTATGTACCAGAGAATGTCGAACCAAGGAGGCGAGATCCGGACCGTCGACAGCATCCGGTCCAGTCCCGCATTGTGGAACCCGACCACACCTTGGTTCAACATGCCCAGAACGCAGCTGTAACAGATATTCCAGAAATGATCAGGCAGATGATCCGTGAAAGTCAGGGATTTACTAACGACGACTGGGGAATCTCCCGGAGTCACACCCCATTCACAGACGAGATCCTGTATGCCGAACCCCCTCGGCGATTTAGAATGCCCGCGTTACCGATGTACGAAGGGAACTCAGACCCCAATCAACACATATTGAAGTATGAATGGTCCATGAGCGCCGCTAGAGCAGACGATGCGGTCAAGTGTAGGAGTTTTCCTATCTCTTTGGGAGGTATTGCTACGATGTGGTTCACGCGATTGCCACCCCGTTCTATCTCTTCGTTCAATCAGTTGGCCAGGAAATTCGTAGAACAGTTTCGCATGCACGTTGCAAGGCCTAAGGACGTCAACACTTTATCTAGCGTTACCCAAGCTCCAGGAGAGACTCTTAGACACTATTTGGAAAGATTCCATAAGGCTTGTGTGGAAATCACTAACCCCAATGATAACTCGATTCTGATGGCGTTGATGAAAGGGATTGACCCTGACTCGGATTTTGGAAATTGGTTAGCAGGAAAACCCCCTGCGTCGTTGGACCGCTTCTACTCCAAAGCCGCTCAGTTCTTGAGGCGCGAGGACGCGAAGCAGTCTAGGAAACAGGACGATGCAGGACCTAGTGGAGAGGGAATTCAAAGTAATGTGGCTGTTAAACAATCAGGAGAGAGTTCCGGGAAAGTGCAGCTAAATATCCAGAACAAACAATCACAACCAAAGAATAATGGGAATCAGAACAGAAGGCGGGATCAGAACCGTGGGCCGAGGCGTAGGGCCCCTATGTTCGACAAATATACTCCGCTGAATACATCGCTGGAGAATGTGTATCTACAAACTTGCAACGCCATGCAATACAAGAAGCCTACTCCGAAGCCGTCGTCGGAGAGACAGATTCAAACAGGCAAGTTTTGTAGATTTCATGACAGCTACGGCCACAACACCAACGAGTGCAGACACTTGCAGGATTTAATTGAGAAGTTGATCAGGGAAAGAAAATTGGATCAATTTGTACGGGCGCCGCAGTCTGGCGGTGCGGGTCCGTCGAACCAGAACAATCGGCAAAATCAGCCAAGGCAAGAAGAACCCGCCCGAACAGGCGGAAGGCTAGTGATAAACACCGTTAGTGGTGGTCCTCATCCGGCAGGTATGAGTTGGAAAGAGATGGAGTCATATGCTAGCTCGGTTAGGCATATGAATTTCGAATGTTGCAGTAGTTACGACGAAGGGGCTCCGACAAAACAACAAAAGACGATGGCAGATGACATCGTGTTCCGGAACCGTGATGCAGACAAGGTCGAAGCCCCGACCATCGACCCACTTGTTATATCCGCCCAGGTCGGTCCTGCTTGGATGAAGAGGATACTGGTGGATAGTGGGAGTTCAGTCAATATTTTGTTCAAGAGAGCTTACGATCAGATGAAAATGGAAGCCAAAGACCTGAAGCCCTGTCAGTCCAGGATTCACGGCTTCGATGGAAGTGCTAATATACCCACAGGGGTTGTGGAGTTACCCGTGGAGTTGGGGATCGGTGAGTGCAGAAGAGTACGCATCGTGCCATTTGTTGTTTTGGACATACATTCACCGTACAACGCATTCCTGGGCCGACCAGCCCTTGCTGAATTTCGGGCAGCGATCGCCCCGTGGTGTTTGACTTTGAAATTTCCAACTGATTGTGGTATCGGTATGATTCATGGAGATCAGGCTGCTGGAAGAGCATGTTATGTTGCGGAGCTGCGAGAGGCGCAGCGAAGGGAGAAAGGAAAGGGCGCGGAGGAATCTCTTTGCGTCCGTTCTGCTGATGATTGACAATTGGTGCTCGGACCTCGGCCCGGGCACCCCAACCAATTCCATAAAGACCTTGACCCAAGGGACGACGACAGCAATGAAAAACCTACGGAAAGTCAGGCTTCTCTGGCTGAGCTAACTATCAATGTCCCGATCGAAGATGATGGCGATGATTCGAGAATGTTAAAAGTTGGGTCTCAATTGAGCCAGGGGGCACAACAGGAATTGGTTGAATTCCTCCGGGCGAATCTTGATGTGTTCGCCTGGACGCACTCCGACATGTGTGGGATCTCGCCGGAGATCGCGAGCCACACTTTGAACATTGACCCGCGGTATATCCCTGTCAAACAGAAAAGGCGTGGTATGGATCCAGAGAGATCTGTCGCCCTTAAGGAGGAGGTGGATAAGTTGAAAACGAACGGGTTCATTAGAGATGCTTTGTACCCGGAGTGGGTGTCAAACCCGGTACTTGTCCGGAAACCAAATGGGAAATGGAGAACGTGTATCGATTATTCCGATTTGAACAAGGCCTGCCCGAAGGACAGTTTTCCACTTCCTCGAATCGATCAGCTTGTTGATTCAACCGCCGGACACGAATTGTTATCCTTTATGGACGCTTACTCGGGCTACAATCAAATACCCATGCATGTACCCGACCAAGAACATACGAGCTTTGCGACTGATCTGGGACTATATTGCTACAAAGTCATGCCTTTTGGGTTAAAAAATGCCGACGCAACCTACCAACGTTTGGTTAACCGGATGTTTTCTGATCAGATTGGGAAGACCATGGAAGTTTACGTAGATGACATGTTAGTAAAGTCACGACATTCTGTTGATCATGTAAAGGACTTAGGATCAATGTTTGATATCCTCCGGAGATATGGGATGAAGCTCAATCCGCTGAAATGCCATTTTGGAGTTGCGTCCGGAAAATTCCTTGGGTTCATCGTCAACGCCCGAGGGATAGAGGCTAACCCCGAGAAGATTTGGGCCATCAGAAATCTTCAAACTCCAAGGGCAATAAAGCAAGTTCAGAGCCTTAATGGGAAAGTCGCTGCATTGAGTAGGTTCATCTCGAAGTCGACTGACAAATGCATCCCCTTCTTCGATCTGATCCGAAAAGGGAAACGAAACTTCGAATGGACCGCAGAGTGCGAAGGTGCGTTTCAGTCATTGGTTCAACATCTTTCTACACCGCCGATTCTTTCGAAGCCTATTGATCATGAGCAATTATATCTCTACTTGGCGGTATCTGAAAGCGCAATCAGTGCGACATTAATCCGGGAGGAAGATCGAGTGCAAAAACCGGTATATTTCGTGAGTAAGCGGTTGACCGGAGCCGAGAGGAACTATCCAAAGCTGGAAAAGTTGGCATATTGTCTAGTTGTTGCCTCGAGAAAGCTCCGTCCATATTTCCAAGCTCATCCTATCACCGTGTACACCGACCAGCCGTTACGACAGGTCCTCACGCGGCCTGAGACGTCTGGTAGGTTATTGAAATGGAATATTGAATTGAGCCAGTTTGACATTGCTTATACTCCAAGAAGGGCCATACATGGTCAAGTTCTGGCAGACTTCGTTGCTGAATTCACTTTATCCGAGGAATTACCTGAGAGTAGCGAACCCCCTACGCACATATGGAAGTTATATAGTGACGGCGCCTCCAATGAACGGTGTTCGGGAGCAGGGGTAGTGCTTCAAACTCCTGAAGGCCGATCTATATGCTACGCCCTGAAGTTCGAGTTCCGTGCAACTAATAACGAGGCTGAATACGAAGCTTTACTCACTGGGCTGAAGTTGGCCCACGACCTGAGAATTGCCGCTGTGGAGGTGTATTGTGACTCCCAATTAATCGTATGCCAAGTCCGAGGTGAATATCAAGCTAAGGATCGGAGACTAGCGGCTTATTTATCTAAAGTCAGGAAAATTCTTGATCATTTCGATTACTATGCCATTTTCTATATTCCTCGGGAGCACAATCAGAAGGCCGATTCGTTGGCGAAGTTGGCAAGTACGGGCGAAGCCCAACAGTTGGGGCTTGTTCCTGTCGAAACCCTATCTTCCCCGAGCATCGATCAGAATGAGGTCAACCATGCATTCGAAGCTACCACCGATAGGGAGTCGTGGATGACCCCCTATCGAGACTATATTGAACATGGGACGCTGCCTGAGTGCAGAAGTGAGAAGAGGCAGGTCCTTCGAAAGGCCTCACGGTTTATCATCCAAAATGGGGTTATGTACAGAAGGGGATACTCTGTCCCTCTACTCCGATGTATCGCGCACGACGAAATCAAACGAGTGTTACACGATGTCCACGAGGGAGAATGTGGCGATCACATCGGGGGGCAGACACTCGCCAAGAAGGTACTCCGATACGGATATTACTGGCCTACCGTTAATCGAGACGCATCAGACTACGCCAAAAAATGCGACAAATGCCAGAGATATGCTCGGATTCCTAGAGCCCCACCTACTGAGATAACCCAAATGGTTAGCCCCTGGCCATTCGCAGTATGGGGGATCGACATAATTGAAGCGTTGCCTCTAGCCAAAGGTGGCGCGAAATACGCCATCGTCGCGGTTGATTACTTCACTAAATGGGCCAAAGCGGAGCCTCTTGCAACGAAGAAAGTGATCAACTTTGTGGTGCACAACATCATCTGCCGATTCGGTCTACCTCATACTATCATCACAGATAATGGAGCTCAATTCGACAGTACCGAGTTCAAAAATTTCTGCCAACGATTTCGCATAAATAAGAAGTTTTCCGCAGTGGCACACCCTCAAGCAAACGGTCAGGTCGAAGCTGTTAATAAAGTTATAAAGTCTATACTGAAGAAACGACTCGAAAAGGCCGGAGGCAAGTGGGTCGACGAACTCCCTATGGCGCTATGGGCCTATAGAACAACTCACAAAACTGCAACTGGTCACACTCCGTTTTCTCTGTCATATGGCTCAGAGGCCGTTATCCCAGTCGAATTGGAAGTGCGCTCTCATCGTGCGACATATTATGATCCGAAGACCAATGCTATATTGCTCGCTCAATCTCTGGATTTACTGGATGAGAGGCGTGAAGAGGCGGATTTGAGGGCAGCCGCATATCGGAGTCGAGTCGCCCGGCTGTATAATGCTAAGGTCCGTCCGCGAACCTTCGAAATTGGCGACCTTGTACTCAAAAGGGTTTATCCGGTCCCTTCGCATATGAAGCCAAATGGGGAAGGGCCGTATGTTATCTCACAAAAGCTCGGAGATGGCACGTTCAAATTATCAACGGTTGACGGTTTTGTCTTGCCGAGAGCTTGGAATAGCGAAAGTCTTCGTCGCTACTACATATGAAAACTTTACTCGTTTATTCTCTGTCAATTTATTTCTTTGCATTTTATTCTAGCATTTCGAGATTTAGATTTGTGATAAGGCAACTGATTTTGCCATATTTTCTCGTTTCAGCAATAAAATGCCGTCTCTTCAAGCAAAAGCTGTGATTTACTGAATATGACATACAACATCACAACGCACGGAGAGCTAAGTTCCATCGCGCGGTGGGATTTATTCAAATAGGGAGTGACTATGATAAGACCAGTCACTCGCTAAGTGAAACCCGAGCTCGGGGACAGAACAATACATTAACATTCACAGGGATTGATACATGACAATCCCTCCTCCAACTCCGACTTCCCAGAGTGAGAATTGGAGTATAAACTTCAACTCTCGGTTCCCTTAGCGCGAACCGAAGTACAAATTCACTGCTCCCAAAGTGAGAGCCGACTCCAACTTCCCACAGCGCGAATTGGAGTATAAACATTCCGTAATTCGTTCCCAGAGTGCAAACGGACTCCAACTTCCCACAGCGCGAATTGGAGTATAAACATTCCGTAATTCGTTCCCAGAGTGCGGACGGACTCCAACTTCCCACAGTGCGAATTATAGTATAAACATTCCGTAATTCGTTCCCAGAGTGCGAACGGACTCCAACTTCCCACGGCGCGAATTGGAGTATAAACATTCCGTAATTCGTTCCCAGAGTGCGAACGGACTCCAACTTCCCAGAGCGTGAATTGGAGTATAAACATCAAATCCATCGTTCCCGGAGTGCGAACAAATTCCTCAAAAGCTCAAATAAGTGTGACCGAAGCATCCATGCTAGCTCCAGATTCCCAAAGCGTGAGTCAGAGTACAAACAACAATTCCAGGTTCCCGGAGCACGAACCATGTCACAAACAATCGATAGTTCTCCCAACTCCTGGAGTACAAAGCAGATTATCGACCTCAAATTATCCTAAGTCCCTAGAATGCGGATGTGTGCTTAAGATTTGCAACAAATGCAATCGACTGCCAAAAATATAAGTGTTGTTCCCCAAGACTGGGGGGCACGAAAGCTAAGTGTCAATCACTCACCGAAGTGATACAACGTCCGAAGTTCAACTCATTCATCAATCGCAACTTGTGACCAAGATTCTCAGGCGTGGCAAATGAAACGATCTCTACTTAAACGATAAAAACACCACAAGAACTCCGGACCGAGAGCAAGACACTGCAAGTACTTAAGCACAAATAAAACAAGAGTTGAAACAAAGAAACTAAAGTTTATTTCAACTAACTAAAAATGAGGGCTTACATATGAAAAAGTTTTCCCAAAAACAATCCCTACTAGCAGGAGCCGAACCCGCGTCTATACACAGCTTACTAACAAAAAAACAAGAAACAAGTACCTATCTACCAAAACATCTACTTGTAAAGCCAGTCTATTTCTTCCTCTTTTTCGTCTTCCTTATTAGTGGTTCATCATTATCAGAATCACTAGCGACGGAAATTCTTTTTGAGTGCCTCCTCTTCGGCGGTGACTCTTCGGCTGGGGGCATGATATCGATGTCCTCCTCAGAGCTCGAATCTACAGGGAGGCTTCCCGCCGGAGGAGTAGGGGGGACTGGATCTATGATGGAAGATGGGATGGTACCACCCGACGACACTACCCTAGCAGATGCTGGACTATGCGCCGTCGTGATGCCACCGGCGCTGCCACTGTGCCCCGCAGCTTCTATTTCAGCGCTGATTTCAGCCAAAATTTCCTCTTCTCGAGTCGCTTGGGCTTGGCTGGGGGCATCCGCAGCTTGCATAGAAGAACTTGAGGTCGGCAGGGGATCACTAACGATGATAAACTGTAAGTCCGTAGAGAAACCGCCCTGCTCACCGAGCAGCTCCTCACCATCTGTTCCTCGAGAGATAACCCGCTCCCCTGTGCCGCCTCGATCGATACCGCAGTTACAGCAGTGGTCTCGGTGGCGATGGCCTTAACCTTTTGGCTTGATTCTTGAGCCGTGACTGTCAGCGCAACCTCCGTCACTAGGCAAAAACGATAAGTTATTAGTAATTTCTTCAAAACAAACTCTTTATTTAGAAAACACTTGAGATAATTTCGAAATACCTTCTCCAGTTTGACTCACAGACGGCTGAACGACCTCGGAAGTGTGCTCATGGATAGGAGATAAGTGCGGCCGCTCCGGGTCGTAAGCAGGAACAGGTGGCAAGCTGACCGCAGACGCAGGCACTGACAAAGGCGATGTGGTGACTTCAGTGACATTCGCATGGTGCTCAACACCCGATTCCAGGGAACGACCACCCACCATCTCCTTCTCATGAGCAATGATAGCATCGTGAAGGACCTTCTTTTCATCCTCAGTTAATAACCGGTTCTCAAGCTCGAATCGGTCAACCGATTCGCCCGGATGCGCTTCCCCCTCTTCCTCGACCAATCGCTCCCAAGCGCTGCGAAGGTGAACGGGATAATCTTGAAGCCAGGCTAAATTTCGGTGTTTTAACACGTTGGCGTTATAAGTTATAAGCAGATCTTCGATATCGGCCTCTAGCCTGGCCTCTGCCTGTTGAACTTTCTCCTCCACCTCTGTCTCGACCGCTTGAACTTTCGCCACCGCAGCATCCCTTTCGGTGCGAAGAATCACAGCTTGTTCACACGCCTCCTGAGCTGCGCTATTCGCATCATCCCTTTCCTTGGCGATTTCAGCAAATTTTGACTTAAGCTCGTTCAACTCCTTCAGGGCTGCGTCCCTCTCTGCAGTAACCAATGTGTTTCGATGACCCATGTCCTCAACCGTGGCGTAGTGTTCGCGTTTCATCCTATCCATGATTGCCTGGGCTTCATCGGCTTTTTTAGTGGCCTCTATTTCAGATTTATGGGATGATTCAGCCTCAGTATTCAGCACTTGAATGATGCGATCTTTTTGTGCTAACTCGGCTTGCAATTTTTCAATGGTGGCCGCCCGCTCGAAGGCCAGCGCCGATGCTTTTTCAGCTGCCTTATACCACACCTTATACTGTGCGTAGAAGTCGTGCACATAATCAAGCGCCCACCGCTCGGCCTCCGGTGGGATTCTTTTCAAGTTCGGGGGAAAGACATAATTGTCGAAGCAGATATTCGGGAATTCTCTCTTCAGCTGCGCAAGTCTAATCGCTCCTTCTCCCGTAATTTCAGTAGGAGGTTCCTCCGCAACTGTCGGCGCCGACACCTCAGATCTAGAAGCTTGAGAAACCGACACATGTCGAGAAGAATCACGAGGGACGCGAACGAGAGGTTGTACGGGATCTCTGGAAGGAGGAGGGGTGCGCGATCGCGATCGACGCCTATGGCCCTTGTCCGAATCATATCTCTCATGACTAGAATATCCGGAACGTCCCTGGTCATGATACTCGGAGCGTCCTTGGTCATAGTCTCTATCCCCCTCTCGCCTGCGCGAATCATAATAAGAAGGCTTGCGGGCATGTCGAAGACTCCCAAGCATTGAACCTCGTTTAGACATAGTATCTGCAAAGCAAAATAAAATCGAATTAGTCACTCTTCGAATCAGGTAGTTTACAATCAAAGGTTATGCAGCGTCGTGAAGTGTGTGTGAATATGCATTCCCCCCGACCAACCAGAAATGTCGACCTCGCTAGTAATAAGAGGCCCGCTCAATTCTAGACTACGATGGAACTCCTCCAACCCGGCATCATGTTGAAAAGACACATCTTCCGGGATTGGAAGGTCGGCAAGCCCTTCGTAGAGACTTTCAGTACGCAGAGGAGACATCTCAGAGATTCTAACTCCGGAAGAGGGCCGGGCAATGACAACCGATTTCCGTCTCCCCCGCTTAGTTGGCTTAACCATGGCAGCCTTGCCTTTTTTCTGCTCCGCGACATCCGAAGCCACATCCGTAGGCTCAGTCAGCGGCTCATCGTCAGTGTGAGTTCTTTCAGAATCAGCCTCCTCGGCTATGACAACTTCGGGCTCCTTATGTTTGACTCGTTTCTTAGGAACGATCCTTTGTGCCACCTCAAATCTTATACTCTGCCTTCGTTCAATCAGCCCATAAGTCCGGAGATTCCTATCGGTCAAAAGCAACTTGATGTCCCTATCTTCGATCGGGACTTCTCGAAGTACTCGCACCATCTCCTTAAACTCTTCACCTTCGGGTCGCGAGATCGTTGCTGTAAAAAGAAAAAATTAATATAAGTTCCACTTCGGCAGCAATTGTCGTAGTAACTATTTAAGAACTTGGTTATACTCACGTCTGAATAACCATCGTCGAGCAAAGCCTGGAGGGCACCTGACATAAAACCATTCTGTCCTATAGTAACTCAGCCTTGTCCAGGATCCGGTGACCACTTGACAATTTCTCACCGCCTCCAGAAATGTGAAAGAAGGATAATCACCACGAGTTTTGAAGTTGAACAAGTATCTGATTTCGATTGGGAGTGGCGGTCAATGGAGACATTCCATAAATGCAATGAACAAGCTATTGATCGGCGCATATCCGTTCGGATGCAGCTGAGATGGGGCGATCCTCAAAAACGACAATACTTCTCTTATATACTCGTTGAACGGGGGAAGTGTCCCGGCCGCACACGCGTGGCGATTAAATGCTGTATACCCTTCTGGCGGATTATGTGGTCTATCATTCGGCCCCGGCAGTAATACATCGTCCAGTGACAAGCCGTGCCTCAAACATATCCTCCCCAACATGTATTCAGAGATATTCGATGGAACGGAATCCGATGGATTGGCAATGAACGACGCATCAGGAAGTTTGTCCGGAGCCGGACCGATGATCTCAGGATCTATATCCGGAACTTCTAGCCTCGGAGAGGCTGCACCTTGAATCTCCTGCTGCTGTGAACTGGAAGATTCCATAACTAACTAACTCATGAGAAACCATCGTTAGACGACAAAGAACCCGTGTGTTCCCCAGTGTAAAGTGTATGAATGTGTGTGGTACCGTGCCATGCATTGCTTGAACAAATGTTGCAGAGTTAAAGTGAACATTCAAACGGCAAAGCTGCGAAGTTCAGCTATAATGACCGTCATCGCTGACCGTCATCATTAAATCATTTATATGATGGAAGTCGGTTCGAATAGAAGTTGTTATAGTTCCATCGACGAGCTTCAAAAGGCAATCAAATATGCAGTTCAATATTCAAGTCCAAGTATGCAGGAATGAAGCTCGTCGGAGTTATGCTTGAAAAATTTCAAATTTTGGAATCCATCATATAGGGTTCGAAACCATCACAGAGGCTTCGTTCGAACCCAACCGAACACCTCTTCCTTCGAACCCATTCAAACTTCGTTCGAACCCATGCGTTCGAAACCATCATGACAGTGCTTCGAAACCATGCGTTCGAACCCATCCTGACATCGTTTCGAAACCATGCATTCAGGCGCGCTTCGAAACGATGGCCAAATGACAAATTCGAACCGATACAGAAACCCTTAACTTGGCATCGGTCGCGTTCGAAACGATCCACTTTGAATCGATACGAGGTTGTAGACTTCGAAACGATGGCCTATGGGTTCGAATCCATTGATTCGAGAGGATCCCTCGAATCCCCCAATCGGTGCGAACTACGCATCCCAACAAGGACATTCCAAGGATCGATTCAAAATCCAATGGAAACACACCACCGTCGTCGCTTCGAACTCGAGCCCACACATCGATTCGAATCCCTCCCAAACCAGATCCGGTTTTGCCAATCTCGAAGCTATGCAATCGATGAAGAGAAATGGGTTCAAAATAACTTCGTCGCTTGAATCCGAAGCTAATTACCTAGTTTAAACAATGGATTCGAGTGATTTAAGTCTTAAATCTTGATGGATTCGAAAACACGACGCAGTATTTTCTCCTTAGAAGCTTCGAAGCGATGAAGAGCGCAGTGAAAAAGTAAAAAGTGAAAAACTAGCAGGTCTACTGCTATTTATATGGAGGGTTGGTGATGACCGGGACGGTTCGAGTTCCGGTGAAGTTGACCGATTGCAACAGGTCAGAAGGCAGAGTCGTTTCGAAACCGATCTTCGAACCCATACGCTTGAGGCTCCATCGTGTGAAGCACACAGACCACTGCCGTGAACAATGGTTTCGTACCCATCCAAATCATCGATTCGAAGATCATTTTCAAAACCACAGGAACGAACTACTAATTCGAAACCATCCTTTCACATCGGTTCGAATGACAATTTCGAACCCATCACCACACAAGTATACTCCATACTTTCAGACCGTTTCGAATGCCAATTTCGAATCCATCAATGCTCCAATGCATCGATTCGAAATCTCATATTCACACAACCCATCATTGCACGGGCATACCGCGCCCATACAAACATGAATTTCGAACCCATCAACGCTCAAGTGCCTCGGTTCGAAACATTACACTTGCGCAATACAAATTCTATTTCTTCAACCTTCAATATCGGTTCAGGAGAGGATCGATACGGAGGAAATTTCCACAACAACCGCCAAGCGTTGTCTCAATTCAAATTTCAAAATCGGTTCAGGAGAGAATCGATACGAAATTCTGCAGCAAACCAAACTGACAACGACTCGTGGACGCACGACGTTAACAAGGTCCAAATTAACATATGTGCATACATGTCGGACTAACATTCGATTTTGAATATTCACAGGGATCAAACACTATTCCCGTTACAAATGCGACAGCCAACGGCTAAGCACTATTATACAGCAGTCAATCATATCAACGCAAGGTTACGGCAATACAGCATACGAGTTTCAACAAAGAAGAGAGCAATGGTTGTTCAGATAGAAATGGCAGCTATTCAAAGCACGTCATGTTCCCACAAGACGTACTTTGGGGGGCAAAATGTTATCCCGCTTTTTGGCAAAGCCGCGATACTAAAAGAGCGATTGAAAAGGAAGGACGGTTCGCCTCAGAGGTTGATCGTATTTTCCTTCGCCATGGATATCAATGAATTTTATCCGAGTCCAGAATGAGCTACAATTGATGGGACACTGCAAGAAAGGCCACAGGAGTCAGCATTTCAAATTTCAAGTCAATCCGAGTTCGTATGCTCAAGTTATGATCGATGCAACTTGGAGGGAACACACTGATTTCGAACCCATGATGATGGTTGTCTTCGAATCCATCGTCACGCCCCAATTCGAAACCATCACTTCAAACCCATCAAGTTCGAAACCATCACCTTCGAAACCCTCGGGATGCCTCGACCTCAAACCCATCAGAGAGTAGCTGGTTCGAACCCATACTCGGCTGCCTCAGTTCGAAACCATCGGACATGCATGCTTCGAACCCATCCCCGAAGTCGTGTTCGAACCCATCACAAAGACCTTATTCGAACCCATCCTGTGTTGCCTTGTTCGAACCCACTGGGTCAACCCACGTGTCTTCCATCGGTTCGAAATCACCGAGATACACGGAGTCGAAGCGGTCAACACGGAGCGAAGTCCGGATCGGTTCGAAACTTGCGCTCCACGTCACCACGAAGTCGCGTGCCATGATGGATTCGAAACCATCGTTTCGAAACCATGGGTTCGAACCAAACAGCCGTGCCGTGGATCCTATTTCGAAACCATCATATCTCCCAATCTACTGATCCAAATGTCATGAAATTTTCACAGATGCTAGCATACATGTTGAAGAATGTCCTCGCCAAATTTCACCTCGATTGGATGAATTCTTGATCGGTTCGAATGGAGTTCGAACCGATGCCAAAGTGGGCCCAAACTTCCCGAGACCGTATGTGTGGGCCCCCTCACGTGCCAGAAGTGGTCTCCCGAGTTTTCAGCGAGATACCAGCAGCCTACACCTATAAATAGAGCCCCAGGGCCAACAGAAAAGTGATCTTCTGACTCTGAGACGCCGAGACTCTGCCGGATCAAGATCTCCATCATCCTACATCATAATTCTATTGTTGATTTCGAATTTCTAGTTGTAACTTGCTGTGGATCGATGTACCAACTTGTAATCGTTGATAGAGAATCAATAAAACATCGAAAAACTTCACAGTGGACGTAGGCTGTTATCCCATTTTTTGGTCAAAACTGGAATATCGACAAGGAATGATGGAGGTCGGGATTTCACTCATGGTTCAAGGATAAAACTCCATTCGGTATCAAGGGTTTAAAGTTACATTCGGTAGTGTAAAGTAAAATCACATCCGGCCTTCCCTTAGTCCATTCGGCACTCCCAAGTGAAGGTCATTCGGCATCCCCCTCTCACCACCGAACCAACTCCACTTCCCCTCCTACCGAACCAAAGCCAGCCTCCACCGGTCCAGAGCCTCACCGGACCGACCAACCATTCTCTCCCACTACCGGTCCACCCACTGCCGGTCCACCATCCATCACCGGACCGGCACTCCTCCTAGCCTACAACTACCGAACCAAGCATAGCCGAACCAGGCTACCACCGAACCAAGCATAGCCGAACCAGGCTACCACCGAACCAGGCTACCACCGAACCATGCTACCACCGAACCATGCTACCACCATGCTACCACCGATCCAACCTACCACCGAACCCCTATCTCCACTACCTGCTGAATCACCCATGTTACCATTCACCGCCGAACCAGAACGCTGCCAGGTCAGATTGCTTCAGCCCAGGCCCACCAGCAGCTACATACATCCAAGACCTCTGCCCCCAGCCTCACTCTATAAATAGAGGGGCAGGGGTACAACAATGGCAGACAAGTTTGAGAGCTCAAACCTGGAAGGAACTTTCAAACAACTTTCATACACTTGTACTACAAGCTTTGTACTTGTAATCGGATTGGAAAAGGAGAATAACATATAAAGTGGACGTAGGCACACTTTGGCCGAACCACTATAAATCTGTGTGTCTTTTACAGTTTAGCCCCTACTTTTTACGTATTTGCATACACCACCTAAATCAATACGAACAACATAAAATCAACTAATTCATACGACTTGGAGTTGTTTGATCATCTTTTGTGCAAACATATTTGGGTTATTTGCTGAGATCTGTAATTTGTGTTTGAATATCGCTGAATTATATTCATACACTGGTGCTTTCACGACTTTGGGTGTTTGCGGCCATTTTTTACGCAAACATTTTGGTGCTTTCACTGAGAGGAACCAGCTCCCGCTACATCGGATAGAGGTTTAGATTTGGAAGACGATGACTAGGCAAAACAGTAGAAGGCTAAGGGCTGAGAGAAGCCAACAAGGAGGAAGTCAACAAGCATCCTCCGGAGGTGAGGAAGGACCGGCTTCGATCTACATAACCCGGGATGAAATGGAAGCCATAACAAATTCACTGCAAGAGAGGTTGCTGAAAAGTCAACAGGAAATGATGCAAACTTTCTTGGAGCAAATGAGAGCTGCAGGGATGCAGAATTTAGGAGCAGCTACAACGGCTATGGATGCAGGACAAGAAGCTAGGGTTATGGAACCCAACGAAGGACAAGATACGGAGCCAGGTAGCAATCAACAAGGGCTTGGGGGCAGGCCCACGGGATTCAACACAGGAGAACCTTTGGAAGGAGTTCAACAGGCTAGAACCAACGTTGCTGCTAACGAGCCACACGAAGAGTATGTACCGGAGTTCCCTCGGGGGCAACCCCCGACAGACAACGGTGGATTGGTAGATATAATCAGGAAGACTGTGCGAGGTGGTTTGACCAACGGAGACTTGGAAGGAGTAAACAGGAGTCCGTTCACTCGGGAAATAAGGATGGCTCAGAACCCACCTAAGTTCAAGCTACCTAGCGTGGAGGTATACAATGGCAAGGAAGACCCTACGGATCACTTGATGAGATACACTAGACACATGGAGGTGCTGGGGGCATCAGAGGAGGTGATGGCCCGATGCTTCCCTTTGTACTTGACGGACTTAGCTGCGATGTGGTTCAGGCAGCTGGAAGAAGGATCTATCGGGACTTGGAGGGAATTGGTGGAAAGGTTTCTGGGACAGTTTCGGGTTCATGTCAAGAGACCGAAGAACGTGATGACATTGACATCGGTAAGGCAAAGGATGGATGAATCGCTTAGAGCTTTTCTAACTCGATTCAGTGCCGCAGTTGCTTCGGTGGATCGGCCCGATCCATCGATGGTTTTAATGGCAGCAGTATCAGGAGTCAGGGAGAACTCGGATTTCAAGGTATCTCTGATACGAGATCCCCCACGGAATCTCGACGAATTCTTTCATGAGGCAGAAAGGTTCCTTCGACAAGAAGATGCGAGTACGGATTTAAAATTGAAAAAGGTTAATGCAGTTGAAGGGGGAGGACCATCCAGCAATGGTTCGGATAAAAACAAAGGAAAAAGGAAGTTGGACGATGATTCTGGAAATGCTAGGAAGCAATGGAAGGATCCAAAGTTTTCCACATACACAGGATTGAACGAAACACTGGAACGGATATACCTGGATACTCGAAATCGCCTTCACTACCGGAGGCCGGCTAGGAGAGAACCAACAGAACGGGAAAGGACATCAGGAAGGCACTGCCTCTTCCATGATTTGGATGGACACGACACCAACAGCTGCAGGCACTTAAAGGACATAATTGAGGAACATGTAAGGAATGGACAACTGCCACAATATGTTGGACCTCGGGATGCAACGGCGAGGCAGGAGCAACTGCCGCCTACCTCAAGCTACGATGGTGGGAGGCCCAGGAATGATGGTCGGTTGATCATCCCTTGACCAGGTTAATATGAAATAAGTAGCAAACTATTGGCAAGCAACCAAGTCATTTACACATGTACGGGGACGGAGATAGCCCCTAGGCATGCTCTGAATGATAATGAATTGCGATGCTGTGGTTTGTGAAATTTATCTTTTGCTTTTGGATTGGACACTGCTTTTCTTTTTGGTTTTCGATTTTGGAGCTTCGATTGAGCTCCTGGTTTTTCTTGCTTTTTGATTTGGATTTTCCTTTGGATGATCGTTTTCGGTTTTGGATGCTGGGTTGGATTTCTGGTTTTCTGGTTTTGGATTCGGATTTTGGATTTGGATTTTGGATTTGGATTTTGGATTTGGATGTTGAATTGGATTTTGATTGGATTTTTATCTGACTTTTGATAAACGGTCGTCAGGTATGGATTATGCCTGACAAGGGGTGAGTCGCTTTGCCCGAACGTGGTAAATTGACTCATTCAGGTCGTCGAGTATGGACTATGCTCGGCAAGGGTCCGGAGTGACCAGGATTCGGCCTAGGACTTAGGCCCTATATTATCAATCGTTATTTTCAGGTCGTTGAGTATGGACTATGCTCGGCAAGGGTCCGGAGAGACCAGGATTCGGCTTAGGACTTAAGCCATGGCATTGTACAGCGCCCAGGGACACTGGGCCAAGGTCGTCAAGTGTGGATTGCGCTTGGCAAGAACCCGGAGAGGTTAGCTCAACGTCCAGGGACACTGGACCAAGATCGTCAAGTGCGCATTGCGCTTGGCAAGGACCCGGAGAGGTTAGCTTAACGTCCAGGGACACTGGACCAAGATCGTTAAGTGTGAATTACGCTCGACAAGAACACAAGGAGGCTAGCTTAACGTCCAGGGACACTGGATCACGACCGTCAAGTGTGGATTGCGCTTGGCAAGAACCCGGAGAGGTTAGCTCAACGTCCAGGGACACTGGACCAAGATCGTCAAGTGCGAATTGCGCTTGGCAAGGACCCGGAGAGGTTAGCTTAACGTCCAGGGACACTGGACCAAGATCGTCAAGTGTGAATTACGCTCGACAAGAACACAAGGAGGCTAGCTTAACGTCCAGGGACACTGGATCACGACCGTCAAGTGTGGATTGCGCTTGGCAAGAGCCCGGAGAGGTTATAAATTTGGATATCGACCCAGAGAGGTCCTGGATTCGGTTGTTGGCTATTGGATAAGGATGGTTTGGGACTCGGTTGTCGAGTTCGGATGGACATGGAATTGGCTCAAGCTTTGGTTGTTGGATTTGGAACTGGATATCGACTCGGAGCAGTCAGGGATGATTTACTCTGGCAATATGGCTATGAACTTTGGATATTGGATTCGGAACTATTCAAAACACGCCTTGTTATCACAAGGCATGTTTTGGGGGGCAAAGTGTTATCCCATTTTTTGGTCAAAACTGGAATATCGACAAGGAATGATGGAGGTCGGGATTTCACTCATGGTTCAAGGATAAAACTCCATTCGGTATCAAGGGTTTAAAGTTACATTCGGTAGTGTAAAGTAAAATCACATCCGGCCTTCCCTTAGTCCATTCGGCACTCCCAAGTGAAGGTCATTCGGCATCCCCCTCTCACCACCGAACCAACTCCACTTCCCCTCCTACCGAACCAAAGCCAGCCTCCACCGGTCCAGAGCCTCACCGGACCGACCAACCATTCTCTCCCACTACCGGTCCACCCACTGCCGGTCCACCATCCATCACCGGACCGGCACTCCTCCTAGCCTACAACTACCGAACCAAGCATAGCCGAACCAGGCTACCACCGAACCAAGCATAGCCGAACCAGGCTACCACCGAACCAGGCTACCACCGAACCATGCTACCACCGAACCATGCTACCACCATGCTACCACCGATCCAACCTACCACCGAACCCCTATCTCCACTACCTGCTGAATCACCCATGTTACCATTCACCGCCGAACCAGAACGCTGCCAGGTCAGATTGCTTCAGCCCAGGCCCACCAGCAGCTACATACATCCAAGACCTCTGCCCCCAGCCTCACTCTATAAATAGAGGGGCAGGGGTACAACAATGGCAGACAAGTTTGAGAGCTCAAACCTGGAAGGAACTTTCAAACAACTTTCATACACTTGTACTACAAGCTTTGTACTTGTAATCGGATTGGAAAAGGAGAATAACATATAAAGTGGACGTAGGCACACTTTGGCCGAACCACTATAAATCTGTGTGTCTTTTACAGTTTAGCCCCTACTTTTTACGTATTTGCATACACCACCTAAATCAATACGAACAACATAAAATCAACTAATTCATACGACTTGGAGTTGTTTGATCATCTTTTGTGCAAACATATTTGGGTTATTTGCTGAGATCTGTAATTTGTGTTTGAATATCGCTGAATTATATTCATACACTGGTGCTTTCACGACTTTGGGTGTTTGCGGCCATTTTTTACGCAAACATAGGCAACACGCCGAACCACTATAAATTGCTTGTCTACGTATTTTCTTTACTGTTGATTGGAGTTTTTGTTAGATAATATTCATATTCAGTTCATACTTTTGACTATTATCTCTTCAACGACTCCCGAAGAGTGTTGTGACCAATTTTGGTGCAAACACGTACGACTTTTTGAAATGCGTGCATGGATTTGAAACGGAACGGTACCATGGTGCACCACTCTCCAGCGATGGTAAATCGAAGACCAGCCACGGTAATCCAGTTTTACCGTAAAAATCCACGTGTCGAAAAAATGAAGGGTAAAAAACTTCCGAGACCCGATTGAGATTCGGATAGTCTTTTTTGGGCATTATACAATCCATTGACGGCCGATAACGGTCAGAGCCGTAGAAATCACTGAGGGCTTTGTTTCGACTAGTTATGGCGCCCTTAACTCTAAACGAGCCAGAAGTTATAGCCGTCCGAATAATAGATATCTACATGGTGCAACATCCACGGTGCAAGGTGCAACATCCGTCCGAAATGGCGAAACAGTGTCGTACGACGTTTTGAAATGCGTGCATGGATTTGAAATGCAACGGTACCATGGTGCACCACTCTCCAGCGATGGTAAATCGAAGACCAGCCACGGTAATCCCGTTTTAACGTAAAAATCCACGTATCGAAAAAACGAAGGGTAAAAAACTTCCTAGACCCGATTGAGATTCAGATAGTCTTTTTTGGACATTAAACAATCCATTGATGGCTGAAAGCTGTCAGAGCCGTAGAACTCGTGAATCCTTCGTTTTGATAGGTTATGGCTCCTGCAACTCTAAACGAGCCAGAAGTTATGGTCGTCCAAATAATTGGTATCTACAGGATGCAACATCCACGGTGCAAGGTGCAACATCCGTCCGAAATGGCGAAAGAGTGTCGTACGGCTTTTTGAAATGCGTGCATGGATTTGAAACGGAACGGTACCATGGTGCAACACTCTCCAGCGATGGTAAATCGAAGACCAGCCATGGTAATCCCGTTTTACATTAAAAATCCACGTGTCGAAAAAACGAAGGGTAAAAACTTCCAAGACCCGATTGAGATTCGGATAGTCTTTTTTGGGCATTATACAATCCATTGACGGCTGAAAGCTGTCAGAGCCGTAGAACTCACTGAGGCCTTCGTTTTGACTGGTTATGGCTCCCATACTCTAAACGAGCCAAAAATTATGCCCGTCCGAATAATCGATATCTACAAGGTGCAACTTCCACGGTGCAAGGTGCAACATCCGTTCGAAATGGCGAAACAGTGTCGCACGACTTTTTGAAACGCGTGCATGGGTTTGAAACGGAATGGTACCATGGTGCACCACTCTCCAGCGATGGTAAATCGAAGACCAGCCTCGGTAAACCCGTTTTACCGTAAAAATCCACGTGTGGAAAAAACGAAGGGTAAAAAACTTCCAAGAACCGATTGGGATTCAGATAGTCTTTTTTGGGCATTAAACAATCCATTAACGGCTGAAAACTGTCATAGCCGTAGAACTCACTGAGGCCTTCGTTTTGATAGGTTATGACTCCCGTAACTCTAAACGAGCCAGAAGTTATTGCCGTCCGAATAATCGATATATACAAGGTGCAACTTCCACGGTGCAAGGTGGAACATCCGTCCGAAATGGCGAAACAGTGTCGTACGACGTTTTGAAATGCGTGCATGGATTTGAAACGGAACGGTACCATGGTGCACCACTCTCCAGCGATGGTAAATCGAAGACCAGCCTCGATAAACCCGTTTTACCGTAAAAATCAACGTGTCGAAAAAACGAAGGGTAAAAAACTTGCTAGAACCGATTGAGATTCGGATAGTCTTTTTTGGGCATTAAACAATCCATTGACGGCTGAAAACTGTCAGAGTCGTAGAACTTACAGAGGCCTTCGTTTTGACAGGTTATGGCTCCCGTAACTATAAACGAACCAGAAGTTATGGCCGTCCGAATAATCGATATCTACACGGTGCAACATCCACGGTGCAAGGTGCAACATCCGTACGAAATGGCGAAACATTGTTGTACGACTTTTTGAAATGCGAGCGTGGATTTGAAACGGATCGGTACCATGGTGCACCACTCTCCAGCGATGGTAAATGGAAGACCAGCCACGGTAATCCCGTTTTACCGTAAAAATCCACGTGTCGAAAAAACGAAGGGTAAAAAACTTCCGAACCCGATTGAGATTCGGATTGTCTTTTTTGGGCATCATACAATACACTGACGGCTGAAAGCTGTCAGAGCTGTAGAACTCACTGAGGCTTTCGTTTCGACAGGTTACGGCTCCCGTAACTCTAAACGAGACAGAAGTTATGGCCGTCCGAATAATCGATATATACAGGGTGCAACATACACAGTGCAAGGTGCAACATCCGTCCTAAATGGCGAAACAGCGTCGTACGACTTTTTGAAATGCGTGCATGGATTTGAAAAGAAACGGTACCATAGTCACCACTCTCTACCAATGGTAAATCGAAAAACAGCCAAGGTAATCCCATTTTACCGTAAAAATCCACATGTCGAAAAAACGAAGGGTACAAAACTTCCGAGACCCGATTGAGATTCGGATAGTCTTTTTTGGGCATTATACAATCCATTGATGGCTGAAAGTTGTCAGAGCCGTAGAACTCACTGAGGCCTTCGTTTTGACTAGTTATGACTCCCATAACTCTAAACGAGCCGAAAGTAATGGCCGTCCGAATAATCGATATCTACAGGGTGCAACATCCACGGTGCAAGGTGCAACATCCGTCCAAAATGGTGAAACAGCGTCGTACGACTTTTTAAAATGCGTGCATAGATTTGAAACGGAACAGTACCATGGGGCACCACTCTCTAGCGATGATAAATCGAAGAGCAGCCACGGTAATCCAGTTTTACAGTAAAAATCCACGTGTCGAAAAAACGAAGGGTAAAAAACTTCCAAGACCCGATTGAGATTCAGATAGTCTTTTTTGGGAATTATACAATCCATTGACGGCTGAAAGCTTTCAGAGCCGTATAACTCACCGGGGCCTTCTTTTTTGACTGGTTATGGCTCCCTTAACTCTAAACGAGCCAGAAGTTATGGCCGTCCGAATAATCGATATCTACATGGTGCAACATCCACAGTGCAAGGTGCAACATCCGTCCGAAATGGCGAAACAGTGTCGTAGGACTTTTTGAAATGCGTGCACAGATTGCACGCATTTAAAATGGTACGGTACCATGGTGCACCACTCTCCAGCGAAGGTAAATCGAAGACCAGCCATGGTAATCCCGTTTTACCATAAAAATCCACGTGTCGAAAAAACGAAGGGTAAAAAACTTCCTAGACCCGATTGAGATTCAGATAGTCTTTTTTGGGCATTAAACAATCCATTGATGGCTGAAAGCGGTCAGAGCTGTAGAACCCACTGAGGCCTTCATTTTGACAGGTTATGGCTCCCGTAACTCTAAACGAGCCAGAAGTTATGGTCGTCCGAATAATCGATATCTACAGGGTGCAACATCCACGGAGCAAGGTGCAACATCCGTCCGAAATGGCAAAACAGTGTCGTACGACCTTTTGAAATGAGTGCATGGATTTGAAACGGAACGGTACCATGGTACACCACTCTCCAACAATGGTAAATCGAAGACCAGCCACGGTAATCCCGTTTTACCGTAAAAATCCACGTGTCGAAAAAACGATGGGTAAAAAACTTCCGAGACCTGATTGAGATTCGGATAGTCTTTTTTGGGCATTATACAATCCATTGACGGCTGAAAGCTTTCAGAGCCGTAGAACTCGCTGAGGCCTTCGTTTTGACTGGTTATGGCTCCCTTAACTCTAAACGAGCCAGAAGTTATGGCCGTCCGAATAATCGATATCTATAGGGTGCAACATCCACGGTGCAAGGTGCAACATCCGTCCGAAATGGCGAATCAGCGTCGTACGACTTTTTGAAATGCGTGCATGGATTTGAAACGGAACGGTACCATGGTACACCACTCTCCAACGATGGTAAATCGAAGACCAGCCACGGTAATCCCATTTTACCTTAAAAATCCACGTGTCGAAAAAACGAAGGGTAAAAAACTTCCAAGACCCGATTGAGATTCGGATAGTCTTTTTTGGGCATTATACAATCCAATGATGGCTGAAAACTGTCAGAGCCGTATAACTCCCTGAGGCCTTCGTTTTGACAGGTTATGGCTCCCGTAACTATAAACGAGCCAGAAGATATGGCCGTCCGGATAATCGATATCTACAGGATGCAACATCCACGGTGCAAGGTGCAACATCCGTACAAAATGGCGAAACATTGTTGTACGACTTTTTGAAATGCGAGCATGGATTTGAAACGGATCGGTACCATGGTGCACCACTCTCCAGCGATGGTAAATGGAAGACCAGCCACGGTAATCCCGTTTTACCATAAAAATCCACGTGTCGAAAAAACGAAGGGTAAAAAACTTCCGAGACCCGGTTGAGATTCGGATAGTCTTTTTTGGGCATCATACAATCCATTGACGGCTGAAAGCTGTCAGAGCCGTAGAACTCACCGAGGACTTCGTTTCGACAGGTTATGGCTCCAGTAACTCTAAACGAGACAGAAGTTATGGCCGTCCGAATAATCGATATCTACAGGGTGCAACATACACGGTGCAAGGTGCAACATCCGTTCTAAATGGCGAAACAGCGTCGTACGACTTTTTGAAATGCGTGCATGGATTTGAAAAGAAACGGTACCATGGTGCACCACTCTCTAGCGATGGTAAATCGAAAACCAGCCACGGTAATCCCGATTTACCGTAAAAATCCACGTGTCGAAAAAACGAAGGGTACAAAACTTCCGAGACCGGATTGAGATTCGGATAGTCTTTTTTGGGCATTATACAATCCATTGATGGCTGAAAGCTGTCAGAGCCGTAGAACTCACTGAGGCCTTCGTTTTGACTGGTTATGACTCCCGTAACTCTAATCGAGCCAGAAGTAATGGCCGTCCGAATAATCGATATCTACATGGTGCAACATCCACGGTGCAAGGTGCAACATCCGTCCGAAATGGCGAAACAGCGTCGTACGACTTTTTAAAATGCGTGCATAGATTTGAAACGGAACGGTACCATGGGGCACCACTCTCCAGCGATGATAAATCGAAGAGCAGCCACGGTAATCCAGTTTTACCGTAAAAATCCACGTGTCGAAAAAACGAATTGTAAAAAACTTCCGAGACCCGATTGAGATTCAGATAGTCTTTTTTAGGCATTATACAATCCATTGACGGCTGAAAGCTGTCAGAGCCGTATAACTCACCGAGGCCTTCTTTTTTGACTGGTTATGGCTCCCTTAACTCTAAACGAGCCAGAAGTAATGGCCGTCCGAATAATCGATATCTACATGGTGCAACATCCACAGTGCAAGGTGCAACATCCGTCCGAAATGGCGAAACAGTGTCGTACGACTTTTTGAATTGCGTGCATGGATTTAAAATGGAACGGTACCATGGTGCACCACTCTCCAACGATGGTAAATCGAAGACCAGCCATGGTAATCCCGTTTTACCATAAAAATCCACGTGTCGAAAAAACGAAGGGTAAAAAACTTCCTAGACCCGATTGAGATTCGGATAGTCTTTTTTGGGCATTAAACAATCCATTGACGGCTGAAAGCGGTCAGAGCCGTAGAACCCACTGAGGCCTTCGTTTTGACAGGTTATGGCTCCCGTAACTCTAAACGAGCCAGAAGTTATGGCCGTCCGAATAATCGATATCTACAGGGTGCAATATCCACGGAGCAAGGTGCAACATCCGTCCGAAATGGCAAAACAGTGTCGTACGACTTTTTGAAATGAGTGCATGGATTTGAAACGGAATGGTACCATGGTACACCACTCTCCAGCAATGGTAAATCGAAGACCAGCCACGGTAATCCCATTTTACCGTAAAAATCCACATGTCGAAAAAACTATGGGTAAAAAACTTCCGAGACCCGATTGAGATTCGGATAGTCTTTTTTGGGCATTATACAATCCATTGACGGCTGAAAGCTTTCAGAGCCGTAGATCTCATTGAGGCCTTCGTTTTGACTGGTTATGGCTTCCTTAACTCTAAACGAGCCAGAAGTTATGGCCGTCCGAATAATCGATATCTACAGGGTGCAACATCCACGGTGCAAGGTGCAACATCCGTCCGAAATGGCGAAACAGCGTCGTACGACTTTTTGAAATGCGTGCATGGATTTGAAACGGAACGGTACCATGGTACACCACTCTCCAACGATGGTAAATCGAAGACCAGCCACGGTAATCCCATTTTACCTTAAAAATCCACGTGTCGAAAAAACGAAGGGTAAAAAACTTCCAAGACCCGATTGAGATTCGAATAGTTTTTTTTTGGCATTATACATCCATTGACGGCTGAAAGCTGTCAGAGCCGTAGAACTCACCGAGGCCTTCGTTTAGACTGGTTATGGCTCCCGTAACTCTAAACGAGCTAGAAGTTATGGTCGTCCAAATAATCGATATCTACAGGGTGCAACATACACGGTGCAAGGTGCAACATCCGTCTGAAATGGCGAAACAGCGTCGTACGACTTTTTGAAATGCGTTCATGCATTTGAAACGAAACGGTACCATGGTGCACCACTCTCCTGCGATGGTAAATCGAAGACCAGCCACAGTAATCCCGTTTTACCGTAAAAATCCACGTGTCAAAAAAACGAAGGGTAAAAAACTTCCGAGACACGATTGAGATTCGGATAGTCTTTTTCGGGCATTATACAATCCATTGAAGGCTAAAAGCTGTCAGAACCATAGAACTCACTGTGGCCTTCGTTATGACTGGTTATGGCTCCCGTAACTCTACACGAGCCAGAAGTTATGGCCGTCTGAATAATCGATATCTATAGGACGCAACGTCCACGGTGCAAGGTGCAATATCCGTCCGAAATGGAGAAACAGTGTCGTACGACCATTTGAAATGCGTGCATGAATTTGAAACGGAACGGTACCATGGTAAATCGAAGATCAGCCTTGGTAATCCCGTTTTAAGGTAAAAATCCACGTGTCGAAAAAACGAAGGGTAAAAAACTTCCGAGACCCGATTGAGATTCGGATAGTCTTTTTTGGGCATTTTACAATCCATTGATAGCTGAAATCATTCAGAGCCGTAGAACTCGCTGAAGCCTTCGTTTTGACTGGTTATGGCTCCCGTAACTCTAAGCAAGCCAGAAGTTATGGCCGTCCGAATAATCGATATCTACAGGGTGCAACATCCACGTTGCAAGGTGCAACATCCGTCCGAAATGGCGAAACGGTGTAGTACGACTTTTTGAAATGCGTACATGGATTTGAAACGGAACAGTACCATGGCGCACCACTCTCCAGCGATGGTAAATCGAAGACCGGCCACAGTAATCCCGTTTTACCGCAAAAATCCATGTGTCGAAAAAACGAAGGGTCAAAGACTTCCTAAACCCGATTGAGATTCGGATAGTCTTTTTTGGGAATTAAACAATCCATTGACGGCTGAAAGCAGTCAGAGCCATAGAACTCACTGAGGCCCTCGTTTTGACAGGTTATGGCTCCCATAACTCTAAACGAGCCAGAAGTTATGGCCGTCCGAATAATCGATATCTACAGGGTGCAACATCCACGGTGCAAGGTGCAACATCCGTCCGAAATGGCGAAACAGTGTCGTACGACTTTTTGAAATGCGTGCATAGATTTGAAACGGAACAGTACCATGTTGACCATCCCCAGCGATGGTAAATCAAAGACCAGCCACGGTAATCCAGTTTCACCGTAAAAATCCACGTGTCGATAAAACGAAGGATAAAAAACGTCCGAGACCAGATTGAGATTCAGATAGTCTTTTTTAGGCATTATACAATCCATTGACGGCTGAAAGCTTTCAGAGCCATAGAACTCACCGAGGGCTTCGTTTTGACTGGTTATGGCTCCCTTAACTCTAAACGAGCCAGAAGTTATGGCCGTCCGAATAATCGATATCCACATGGTGCAACATCCACGGTGCAAGGTGCAACATCCGTTCCAAATGGCAAAACAGTGTCGTACGACTTTTTGAAATGCGTGCATGGATTTGAAACGGAACGGTACCATGGTGCACCACTCTCCAGCAATGGTAAATCGAAGACCAGCCACGGTAATCCCGTTTTACCGTAAAAATCCATGTGTTGAAAAAACGAAGGGTAAAAAACTTCCTATACCCGATTGAGATTCGGATAGTCTTTTTTGGGCATTATACAATCCACTGACGGTTGAAAGCTGTCAGAGCCATACAACTCTCCCGTAACTCTAAACGAGCCAGAAGTTATGGCCGTCCGAATAATCGATATCTACAGGGTGCAACATCCACGGTGCAAGGTGCAACATCCGTCCGAAATGGCGAAACAGTGTCGTACGACTTTTTGAAATGTGTGCATAGATTTGAAACGGAATGGTACCATGGTGCACCACTCTCCAGCGATGGTAAATCGAAGACCAGCCACGGTAATCCAGTTTTACCGTAAAAATCTACGTGTCGAAAAAACGAAGGGTAAAAAACTTCCGAGACCCGATTGAGATTCGGATAGTCTTTTTTGGGCATTATACAATCCATTGATGGCTGAAAGCTGTCAGAGCCGTAGAAATCACCGAAGGCTTCGTTTTGACTGGTTATGGCTCCCTTAAGTCTAAACGAGCCAGAAGTTATGGCCGTCCGAATAATCGATATCTACATGGTGCAACATCCACGGTGCAAGGTGCAACATCCGTTCGAAATGGCGAAACAGTGTCGTACGACTTTTTGAAATGCGTGCATGGATTTGAAACGGAACGGTACCATCGTGCACCACTCTCCAGCGATGCTAAATCGAAGACCAACCACGGTAATCCATTTTACCGAAAAAATCCACGTGTCGAAAAAACGAAGGGTAAAAAACTTCCGAGACCCGATGGAGATTCGGATAGTCTTTTCTGGCCATTAAACAATCCATTGACGGCTGAAAGCTATCAGAGCCGTAGAACTCACTGAGGCCTTCGTTTTGACAGGTTATGGCTCCCGTAACTCTAAACGAGCTAGAAGTTATGGCCGTCCGAATAATCGATATCTAAAGGGTGCAACATCCACGGTGGAAGATGCAACATCCATCCAAAATGGCGAAACAGCGTCGTACGACTTTTTGAAATGCGCGCATGGATTTGAAACGGAACAGTACCATGGCGCACCACTCTCCAGCGATGGTAAATCGAAGACCAGCCACGGTAATCCCGTTTTACCGTAAAAATCCATGTGTCGAAAAAACGAAGGGTAAAAAACTTCCTAGACCCGATTGAGATTCGGATAGTCTTTTTTGGGCCTTATACAATCCATTGACGGTTGAAAGCTGTCAGAGCCATAGAACTCACTGAGGCCTTATTTTTGACAGGTTATGGCTCCCATAACTCCAAACGAGCCAGAAGTTATGGCCGTCCGAATAATCGATATCTACAGGGTGCAACATCCACGGTGCAAGATGCAACATCCGTCCGAAATGGCGAAACAGCGTCGTACGACTTTTTGAAATGCGTGCATGGATTTGAAATGGAACGGTACCATGGTGCACCACTCTCCAGCGATGGTAAATCGAAGACCAGCCACGGTAATCCCGTTTTACCTAAAAATCCATGTGTCGAAAAAACGAAGGGTAAAAAACTTCCTAGACCCGATTGAGATTCGGATAGTCTTTTTTGGGCCTTATACAATCCATTGACGGTTGAAAGCTTTCAGAGCCATAGAACTCACTGAGCCCTTGGTTTTGACAGGTTATGGATCCCATTACTCTAAACGAGCCAGAAGTTATGGCCGTCCGAATAATCGATATCTACAGGGTGTAACATCCATGGTGCATGGCGCAACATCCGTCCGAAATGGCGAAAGAGTGTCGTACGACTTTTTGAAATGCGTGAATAGATTTGAAATAGAACGGTACCATGGTGCACCACTCTCCAGCGATGGTAAATCGAAGACCAGCCACGGTAATACAGTTTTACCGTAAAAATCCATGTGTCGATAAAACGAAGGGTAAAAAACTTCCGAGACCTGATTGAGATTCGGATAGTCTTTTATGGGCATTAAACAATCCATTGACAGCTGAAAGCTGTCAGAGCCGTAGAACTCATGAGGCCTTCGTTTTGACAGTTTATGGCTCCCGTAACTCTAAACGAGCCAGAAGTTATGGCCGTCCGAATAATCGATATCTACAGTTGCAACATCCACGGTGCAAGATGCAACATCTGTCTGAAATGGCGAAACAGCGTCATACGGCTTTTTGAAATACGCGCATGGATTTGAAACGGAACGGTACCATGGTGCCCCACTCTCCAGCGATTGTAAATTGAAGACCAGCCACGGTAATCCACTTTTACCGTAAAAATCCACGTGTCGATAAAACGAAGGGTAAAAAACTTCCGAGAACTGATTGAGATTCAGATAGTCTTTTTTGGGCATTATACAATCCATTGACGGCTGAAAGCTGTCAGAGCCGTAGAACTCACCGAGGGGTTCGTTTTGACTGGTTATGGCTCCTTTAACTCTAAACGAGCCTGAATTTATGGCCGTCCGAATAATCGATATGAACATGGTGCAACATCCACGGTGCAAGGTGCAACATCCGTTCGAAATGGCGAAACAGTGTCGTATGACTTTTTGAAATGCGTGCATTGATTTGAAACGGAACGGTACCGCGGTGCACCACTCTCCAGCGATGCTAAATCGAAGACCAGCCACGGTAATCCCATTTTACCATAAAAATCCACGTGTCGAAAAAACGAAGGGTAAAAAACTTCTGAGACCCGATTGAGATTCGGATTGTCTTTTTCGGGAATTAAACAATCCATTGACGGCTGAAAGCTGTCAGAGCCGTAGAACTTACTGAGGCCTTCGTTTTGACAGGTTATGGCTACCGTAAATCTAAACGAGCTAGAAGTTATGGCCGTCCGAATAATCGATATCTACAGTGTGCAACATCAACGGTGCAAGATGCAACATCCGTCCGAAATTGCGAAACAGCGTCGTACGACTTTTTGAAATGCGCGCATGGATTTGAAACGGAACGGTACCATGGTGCACCACTCTCCAGCGATGGTAAATCGAAGACCAGCCACGGTAATCCCGTTTTACCGTAAAAATCCACGTGTCGAAAAAACGAAGGGTAAAAAACTTCCTAGACCCGATTGAGATTCGGATAGTCTTTTTTGGGCATTATACAATCCATTGACGGTTGAAAGCTGTCAGAGCCATAGAACTCACTGAGGCCTTCGTTTTGACAGGTTATGGCTTCCATAACTCTAAACGAGCCAGAAGTTACGGCCGTCCGAATAATCGAAATCTACAGGGTGCAACGTCCACGGTACAAGGTGCAACATCCGTCCGAAATGGCGAAACAGTGTCGTACGACATTTTGAAATGCGTGCATAGATTTGAAACGGAACGGTACCATGGTGCACCACTCTCCAGCGATGGTAAATCGAAGACCAGCCATGGTAATCCAGTTTTACAGTAAAAATCTACGTGTCGAAAAAACGAAGGGTAAAAAACTTCCGAGACCCGATTGAGATTCGGAAAGTCTTTTTTGGGCATTATACAATCCATTGACGGCTGAAAGCTGTCATAGCCGTAGAACTCACCAAGGGCTTTGTTTTGACTTGTTATGGCTCCCCTAACTCCAAACGAGCCAGAAGTTATGGCCGTCCGAATAATCGATATCTACATGGTGTAACATCCACGGTGCAAGGTGCAACATCCGTCCGAAATGGCGAAAAAGTGTCGTACGACTTTTTGAAATGCGTGCATGGATTCGAAACAGAACGGTACCATGGTGCATCACTCTCCAGCGATGGTAAATCGAAGATCAGCCACGGTAATCCCATTTTACCGTAAAAATCCACGTGTCGAAAAAACGAAGGGTAAAAAACTTCCAAGACCCGATTGAGATTCGGATAGTCTTTTTTGGGAATTAGACAATCAATTGACGGCTGAAAGCTGTCAGAGCCGTAGAACTCACTGAGGCCTTCATTTTGACAGGTTATGGCTCCCGTAACTCTAAACGAGCCAGAAGTTATGGCCGTCCGAATAATCGATATCTACAGTGTGCAACATCCACGGTGCAAGATGCAACATCCGTCCGAAATGGCGAAACAGCGTCGTACGACTTTTTGAAATGCGCGCATGGATTTGAAACGGAACGGTACCATGGTGCACCACTCTCCAGTGATGGTAAATCGAAGATCGGCCACGGTAATCCCGTTTTACCGTAAAAATCCATGTGTCGAAAACACGAAGGGTAAAAAACTTCCTAGACCCGATTGAGATTCCGATATTCTTTTTTGGGGATTATACATTCCATTGATGGCTGAAAGCTGTCAGAGCCGTAGAACTCACTGAGGCCTTCGTTTTGACTGGTTATGGCTCCCGTAACTCTAAACGAGCCAGAAGTTATGGTCATCCGAATAATCGATATCTACAGGGTGCAACATACATGGTGCAAGGTGCAACTTCTGTCCGAAATGACGCAACAGCGTCGTACGACTTTTTGAAATGCGTGCATGGATTTGAAACGATACGGTACCATGGTGCACCACTCTCCAGCGATGGTAAATCAAAGACCAGCCACGGTAATCCCGTTTTACCGTAAAAATCCACGTGTCGATAAAACGAAGGGTACAAAACTTCCGAGACCCGATTGAGATTCGAATAGTCTTTTTTGGGCATTATACAATCCATTGATGGCTGAAAGCTGTCAGAGCCGTAGAACTCACTGAGGCCTACGTTTTGACTTGTTATGGCTCCCGTAACTCTAAACGAGCCAGAAGTTATGGCCGTCCGAATAATCGATATCTACACGGTGCAACATCCACGGTACAAGGTGCAACATCCGTCCGAAATGGCGAAACGGTGTCGTACGACTTTTTGAAATGCGTGCATGGATTTGAAACGGAACGGTACCATGGTGCACCACTCTCTAGCGATGGTAAATCAAAAACCAGCCACGGCAATCCCGTTTTACCTTAAAAATCCACGTGTCGAAAAAACGAAGGGTAAAAAACTTTCGAGACCCGATTGAGATTCGGATAGTATTTTTTATGCATTTTACAATCCATTGACGGCTGAAAGCATTCAGAGTAGTAGAACTCACTGAGGCCTTCACTTTGACTGGTTATGGCTCCCGTAACTCTAAACGAGCCAGAAGTTATGGCCGTCTAAATAATCCATATCTACAGGGTGCAACATCCACGGTGCAAGGTGCAACATCCGTCCGAAATGGCGAAACAGTGTCGTACAACTTTTATAAATGCGTGCATGGATTTGAAACGGAACGGTACCATGGTGCACCACTCTCTAGCGATGGTAAATCAAAAACCAGCCACGGTAATCCCGTTTTACCGTAAAAATCCATGTGTCGAAAAAACAAAGGGTCAAAAACTTCCTAGAACCGATTGAGATTCGGATAGTCTTTTTTGGGCATTAAACAATCCATTGACGGCTGAAAGCTGTCAGAGCCATAGAACTCACTGAGGCCTTCGTTTTGACAGGTTATGCATCCCATAACTCTAAACGAGCCAGAAGTTATGGCTGTCCAAATAATCGATAGCTACAGGGTGCAACATCCACGGTGCAAGGTGCAACATCCGTCCGAAATGGCGAAACAGTGTCGTACGACTTTTAGAAATGCGTGCATAGATTTGAAACGGAACGGTACCATGGTGCACCACTCTCCAGCGATGGTAAATCGTAGACCAGCCACGGTAATCCAGTTTTACCGCAAAAATCCACATGTCGAAAAAACGAAGGGTGAAAAACATCCGAGACCCGATTGAGATTCAGATAGTCTTTTTTGGGCATTATACAATCCATTGACGGCTGAAAGCTGTCAAAGCCGTAGAACTCACTGAGGGCTTCGTTTTGACTGGTTATGGATCCCTTAAGTCTAAACGAGGCAAAAGTTATAGCCGTCCGAATAATCGATATCTACAGGGTGCAACATCCACGGTGCAAGATGCAACATCCGTCCGAAATTGCGAAACAGCGTCGTACGACTTTTTGAAATGCGCGCATGGATTTGAAATGGAACGATACCATGGTGCACCACTATCCAGCGACGATAAATCGAAGACCAGCCTCGGTAATCCCGTTTTACCGTAAAAATCCACGTGTCGAAAAAACGAAGGGTACAAAACTTCCAAGACCCGATTGAGATTCGGATAGTCTTTTTTGGGCATTATACAATCCATTGACGGCTGAAAGCTGTTAGAGCCGTAGAACTCACCGAGGCCTTCGTTAGACAGGTTATGGCTCCTGTAACTCTAAACGAACCATAAGTTATTGCCGTCCGAATAATCGATATCTACAGGGTGCAACATCCACGGAGCAAGGTGCAACATCCGTCCGAAATTGCGAAACAATGTCGTACGACCTTTTGAAATGCGTGCATGGATTTGAAACGGAACGGTACCATGGTGCACCACTCTCCAGCAATGGTAAATTAAAGACCAGCCACGGTAATCCAGTTTTACCGTAAAAATCCACGAGTCGAAAAAACGAAGGGTAAAAAACTTCCGAGACCCGATTGAGATTCGGATAGTCTTTTTTGGGAATTATATAATCCATTGATGGCTAAAAGCTGTCAGGGCCGTAGAACTCACTGAGGCCTTCGTTTTGACTGGTTATGGCTCCCTTAACTCTAAACGTGCCAAAAGTTATGGTCGTCCGAATAATCGATATCTACAGGGTGCAACATCTACAGTGCAAGGTGCGACTTCCGTCCGAAATGGCGAAACAGCGTCGTACGACTTTTTGAAATGCGTGCATGGATTTGAAACGGAACGGTACCATGGTGCACCACTCTCCAGCGATGGTAAATCGAAGACCAGCCACGGTAATCCCGTTTTACCGTAAAAATCCACGTGCCGAAAAAACGAAGGGTAAAAAACTTCCTAGACCCGATTGAGATTCGGATAGTCTTTTTTGGGCATTATACAATCCATTGAAGGTTGAAAGCTGTCAGAGCCGCAGAACTCACTGAGGCCTTCGTTTTGACTGGTTATGGCTCCCGTAACTCTAAACGAGCCAGAAGTTATGGCCGTCCGAATAATCGATATCTACAGGGTGCAACATCCACGGTGCAAGGTGCAACATCCGTCCGAAATGGCGAAACAGTGTCGTATGACTTTTTGAAATGCGTGCATGGATTTGAAACGGAACGGTACCATGGTGCACCACACTCCAGCGATGGTAAATCGAAGACCAGTCACGGTAATCCCGTTTGAACGTAAAAATCCACGTGTCGAAAAAACGAAGGGTAAAAAACTTCCTTGACCCGATTGAGATTTGGATAGTCTTTTTTGGGCATTATATAATCCATTGATGGCTGAAAGCTGTCAGGGCCGTAGAACTCACTGAGGCCTTCGTTTTGACTGGTTATGGCTCCCTTAACTCTAAACGTTCCAGAAGTTATGGTCGTCCGAATAATCGATATCTACAGGGTGCAACATCTACAGTGCAAGGTGCGACATCCGTCCAAAATGGCGAAACAGCGTCGTACGACTTTTTGAAATGCGTGCATGGATTTGAAACGGAACGGTACCATGGTGCACCACTCTCCAGCGATGGTAAATTGTAGACCAGCCACGGTAATCCCGTTTTACCGTAAAAATCCATGTGTCGAAAAAACGAAGGGTAAAAAACTTCCTAGACCCGATTGAGATTCGGATAGTCTTTTTTGGGCATTATACAATCCATTGATGGCTGAAAGCTGTCAGAGCCGTAGAACTCACTGATGCCTTCGTTTTGACAGGTTACGGCTCCCGTAACTCTAAACGAGCCAGAAGTTATGGCCGTCCGAATAATCGACATCTACAGGGTGCAACATCCACGGTGCAAGATGCAACATCCGTCCAAAATGGCAAAACAGCGTCGTATGACTTTTTGAAATGCGTGCATGCATTTGAAACGAAATGGTACCATGGTGCACCACTCTCTAGCGGTGGTAAATCGAAGACGAGCCACGGTAATCCCGTTTTACCGTAAAAATCCACGTGTCGAAAAAACGAAGGGTAAAAAACTTCCGAGACACGATTAAGATTCGGATAGTCTTTTTTGGGCATTATACAATCCATTGAAGGCTGAAAGCTGTCAGAGCCGTAGAACTCACTGAGGCCTTCGTTTTGACTGGTTATGGCTCCCGTAACTCTAAACGAGCCAGAAGTTATGGCCGTCGGAATAATCGATATCTACAGGGTGCAACATCCACGGTGCAAGGTGCAACATCCGTCCGAAATGGCGAAACAGTGTCGTATGACTTTTTGAAATGCGTGCATGGATTTGAAACGGAACGGTACCATGGTGCACCACACTCCAGCGATGGTAAATCGAAGACCAGTCACGGTAATCCCGTTTGAACGTAAAAATCCACGTGTCGAAAAAACGAAGGGTAAAAAACTTCCTTGACCCGATTGAGATTCGGATAGTCTTTTTTGTGCATTTTACAATCCATTGACGGGTGAAAGCATTCAGAGCCGTAGAACTCACTGAGGCCTTTGCTTTGACTGGTTATGGCTCCCGTAACTCTAAACGAGCCAGAAGTTATGGCCGTCCGAATAATCGATATCTGCAGGGTGCAACATCCACGGTTCAAGGTGCAACATCCGTCCGAAATGGCGAAACAGTGTCGTACGACTTTTTGAAATGTGTGCATGGATGTGAAATGGAACGGTACCTTGGTGCACCACTCTCTCCAGCGATGGTAAATCGAAGACCAGCCACGGTAATCCCGTTTTACCGTAAAAATCCATTTGTCGAAAAAATGAAGGGTCAAAAACTTCCTGGACCCGATTATGATTCGGATACTCTTTTTTGGGCATTAAAAAATCCATTAACGGCTGAAAGCTGTCAGAGCCATAGAACTCACCGAGGCCTTCGTATTGACAGGTTATGCATCCCATAACTCTAAACGAGTCAGAAGTAATGGCCGTCCGAATAATCGATATCTACAGGGTGCAACATCCATGGTGCAAGGTGCAACATCCGGCCGAAATGGCGAAACATCGTCGTACGACTTTTTGAAATCCGTGCATGGATTTGAAACAGAACGGTACCATGGTGCACCACTCTGCAGCGATGGTAAATTGAAGACCAGCCACGGTAATTTCGTTTTACCGTAAAAATCCATGTGTCCAAAAAACGAAGGGTAAAAAACATCCTAGACCCGATTGAGATTCGGATATTCTTCTTTGGGCATTAAACAATCCATTGACGGTTGAAAGCTGTTAGAGCCGTAGAACTCACTGAGGCCTTCGTTTTGACAGGTTATGACTCCCGTAACTCTAAACGAGCCAGAAGTTATGGCCGTCCGAATAATCGATATCTAAAGGGTGCAACATCCACGGTGCAAGGTGCAACATCCATCCGAAATGGCGAAACAGCATCGTACGACTTTTTGAAATGCGTGCATGGATTTGAAATGGAACGGTACCATGGTGCACCACTCTCCAGCGATGGTAAATCGAAGACCAGCCATGGTAATCCAGTTTTACCGTAAAAATCCACGTGTCGAAAAAACGAAGGGTAAAAAACTTCCGAGAACCGGTTGAGATTCGGATAGTCTTTTTTGGGCATTTAAAAATCCATTGACGGCTAAAAGCTGTCAGAGCCGTAGAACTCACCGAGGCCTTCGTTTTGACAGGTTATGGCTCCCGTAACTCTAAACGAGCCAGAAGTTATGGCCGTCCGAATAATCGATATCTACAGTGTGCAACATCCACGGTGCAAGATGCAACATCCGTCCGAAATGGAGAAACAGCGTCGTACGACTTTTTGAAATGCGCGCATGGATTTGAAACGAAACGGTACCATGGTGCACCACTCTCTAGCGATCGTAAATCGAGGACCAGCCACGGTAATCTCATTTTACCGTAAAAATCCACGTATCGAAAAAACGAAGGGTAAAAAACTTCCAAGACTCGATTGAGATTCGGATAGTCTTTTTTGGGCATTATACAATCAATTGAAGGCTGAAAGCTGTCAGAGCCGTAGAACTCACTTAGGCTTTCGTTATGACTGGTTATGGCTCCCGTAACTCTAAATGTGCCAGAAGTTATGGCCGTCCGAATAATCGATATCTACAGGGTGCAACATCCACGGTGCAAGGTGCAATATCCGTCCGAAATGGCGAAACTGTGTCGTACGACATTTTGAAATGCGTGCATGGATTTGAAACGGAATGGTACCATGGTGCACCACTCTCCAGCGATGGTAAATCGAAGACCAGCCATGTAATCCCGTTTTACCGTAAAAATCCACGTGTCGAAAAAACGAAGGGTAAAAAACTTCCTAGAACCGATTGGGATTCGGATAGTCTTTTTTGGGCACTAAACAATCCATTGACGGCTGAAAACTGTCATAGCCGTAGAACTCACTGAGGCCTTCGTTTTGACAGGTTATGACTCCCGTAACTCTAAACGAGCCAGATGTTATTGCCGTCCGAATAATCGATATATACGAGGTGCAACTTCCACGCTGCAAGGTGGAACATCCGTCCGAAATGGAGAAACAGTGTCGTACGACGTTTTGAAATGCGTGCATGGATTTGAAACGGAACGGTACCATGGTGCACCACTCTCCAGCGATGGTAAATCGAAGACCAGCCTCGGTAAACCCGTTTTACCGTAAAAATCAACGTGTCGAAAAAACGAAGGGTAAAAAACTTGCTAGAACCGATTGAGATTCGGATAGTCTTTTTTGGGCATTAAACAATCCATTGACGGCTGAAAACTGTCAGAGCCGTAGAACTTACAGAGGCCTTCGTTTTGACAGGTTATGGCTCCCGTAACTATAAACGAACCAGAAGTTATGGCCGTCCGAATAATTGATATCTACAGGGTGCAACATCCACGGTGCAAGGTGCAACATCCGTACGAAATGGCGAAACATTGTTGTACGACTTTTTGAAATGCGAGCGTGGATTTGAAATGGAACGGTGCCCTGGGTGCACCACTCTCCAGCGAGTGTAAATCGAAGACCAGCCACGGTAATCCCGTTTTACCGTAAAAATCCACGTGTCAAAAAAACGAAGGGTAAAAAACTTCCTGGACCCGATTGAGATTCGGATAGTCTTCTTTGGGCATTAAACAATCCATTAACGGCTGAAAGCTATCAGAGACATAGAACTCACTGAGGCCTTCGTTTTGACAGGTTATGACTCCGGTAACTCTAATCGAGCCAGAAGTTATGGCCGTCCGAATAATCGATATCTAAAGGGTGCAACATCCACGGTGCAAGGTGCAACATCCGTCCGAAATGGCGAAACAGCGTCATACGACTTTTTGAAATGTGCGCATGGATTTGAAATGGAACGGTACCATGGTGCACCACTCTCCAGAGATGGTAAATCGAAGACCAGCCACGGTAATCCAGTTTTACCGTAAAAATCCACGTGTCGAAAAAACGAAGGGTAAAAAACTTCCGAGACCCGATTGAGATTCGGATAGTCTTTTTGGGGCATTAAACAATCCATTGACGGCTGAAAGCGGTCAGAGCCGTAGAACTCAATGAGGCCTTCGTTTTGACAGGTTATGGCTCCCGTAACTCTAACCGAGCCAGAAGTTATGGCCGTCCAAATAATCGATATCTACAGGGTGCAACATACACGGTGCAAGGTGCAACATTCGTCCGAAATGGCGAAACAGCGTCGTACGACTTTTTGAAATGCGTGCATGGATTTGAAACGAAATGGTACCATGGTACACCACTCTCCAGCGATGGTAAATCGAAGACCAGCCACGGTAATCTCGTTTTACCGTAAAAATCCACGTGTCGAAAAAACGAAGGGTAAAAAACTTCCGAGACCCGATTGAGATTCGGATAGTCTTTTTTTGGCATTATACAATCCATTCACGGCTGAAAGCTTTCAGAGCAGTAGAACTCACTGAGGCCTTCGTTTTGACTAGTTATGGCTCCCTTAACTCTAAACGAGCCAGAAGTTATAGTCGTCTGAATAATCGATATCTGCATGGTGCAACATCCACGGTGCAAGGGGCAACATCCGTCCGAAATGGCGAAACAGTGTCGTACGACTTTTTGAAATGCGTGCATGGATTTTAAATGGAACGGTACCATGGTGCACCACTCTCCAGCGATGATAAATCGAAGATCAGCCACGGTAATCCCGTTTTACCGTAAAAATCCACGTGTCGAAAAAACGAATGGTAAAAAACTTCCTAGACCCGATTGAGATTCGTATACTCTTTTTTGGGCATTAAACAATCCATTGACGAATGAAAGCTGTCAGATCCGTAGATCTCACCGAGGCCTTCGTTTTGACTGGTTATGGCTCCCTTAACTCTAAACGAGCCAGAAGTTATGGTTGTCCGAATAATCGATATCTACAGGGTGCAACATCTACGGTGCAAGGTGCAACATCCGTCCGAAATGGCGAAACAGCGTCGTACGACTTTTTGAAATGCGTGCATGGATTTGAAACGGAACGGTACCATGGTGCACCACTCTCCAGCGATGGTAAATCGAAGACCAGCCACGGTAATCCCGTTTAACCGTAAAAATCCACGTGTCGAAAAAACGAAGGGTAAAAAACTTTCGAGACCCGATTGAGATTCGGATAGTCTTTTTTGGGAATTATACAATCCATTGACGGTTAAAAGCCGTCAGAGCCGTAGAACTCACCAAGGCCTTCGTTTTGACAGGTTATGGCTCTTGTAACTCTAAACGAGCCAGAACTTATGGCTGTCCGAATAATCGATATCTACAGTGTGCAACATCCACGGTGCAAGATGCAATATCCGTCCGAAATGGTGAAACAGCGTCGTACGACTTTTTAAAATGCGTGCATAGATTTGAAACGGAACGGTACCATGGGGCACCACTCTCCAGCGATGATAAATCGAAGAGCAGCCACGGTAATCCAGTTTTACCGTAAAAATCCACGTGTCAAAAAAACGAAGTGTAAAAAACTTTCGAGACCCGGTTGAGATTCGGATAGTCTTTTTTGGGCATTTAAAAATCCATTGATGGCTGAAAGCTGTCAGAGCCGTAGAACTCACTGAGGCCTTCGTTTTGACAGGTTATGGCTCCCGTAACTCCAAACGAGCCAGAAGTTATGGCCGTCCGAATAATCGATATCTACAGTGTGCAACATCCACGGTGCAAGATGCAACATCCGTCCGAAATGGAGAAACAGCGTCGTACGACTTTTTGGAATGCGCGCATGGATTTGAAACGAAACGGTACCATGATGCACCACTCTCCAACGATCGTAAATCAAGGACCAGCCACGGTAATCTCATTTTACCCTAAAAATCCACGTATCGAAAAAACGAAGGGTAAAAAACTTCCAAGACGCGATTGAGATTCGGATAGTCTTCTTTGTGCATTATACAATCAATTGAAGGCTGAAAGCTGTCAGAGCCGTAGAACTCACTGAGGCTTTCGTTATGACTTGTTATGGCTCCCGTAACTCTAAACGAGCCAGAAGTTATGGCCGTCCGAATAATCGATATCTACAGGGTGCAACATCCACGGTGCAAGGTGCTATATCCGTCTGAAATGGCGAAACATTGTCGTACGACTTTTTGAAATGAGTGCATGGATTTCACACGAAACGGTACCATGGTGCACCACTCTCCAGCTATGGTAAATCGAAGACCAGCCACGGTAATCCCGTTTTACCGTAAAAATCCACGTGTCGAAAAAACGAAGGGTAAAAAACTTCCGAGACCCGATAGAGATTCGGATAGTCTTTTTTGGGCATTATACAATCCATTGACGGCTGAAAGCGGACAGAGCCGTAGAACTTACCGAGGCCTTCGTTTTGACAGGTTATGGCTCTCGTAACTCTAAACGAGCCAGAAGTTATGGCCGTCCGAATAATCGATATCTACAGGGTGCAACATCCACGGTGCAAGGTGCAACATCCGTCCGAAATGGCGAAACAGCGTCGTACGACTTTTCAAAATGCGTGCATGGATTTGAAACGGAATGGTACCATAGTGCACCACTCTCCAGCGATGGTAAATCGAAGACCAGCCACGGTAATCCCGTTTTACCGTAAAAATCCACGTGTCGAAAAAACGAAGAGTAAAAAACTTCCTAGACCCGATTGAGATTTGGATAGTTATATTTGGGCATTAAACAATCCATAGACGGCTGAAAGCTTTCAGAAGCCGTAGAACTCACTGAGGCCTTCGTTTTGACTGGTTATGGCTCCCTTAACTCTAAACGAGCCAGAAGTTATGGCCGTCCGAATAATCGATATCTGCATGGTGCAACATCCACGGTGCAAGGTGCAACATCCGTCCGAAATGGCGAAACAGTGTCGTACGGCTTTTTGAAATGCATGCATGGATTTGAAATGGAACGGTACCATGGTGCACCACTCTCCAGCGATGGTAAATCGAAGACCAGCCACGGTAATCCCGTTTTACCGTAAAAATTCCACGTGTCGAAAAAACGAAGGGTGAAAAACTTCCTAGACCCGATTGAGATTCGGATAGTCTTTTTTGCGCATTAGACAATCCATTGACGACTGAAAGCTGTCAGAGCCGTAGAACTCACCGAGGCCTTCGTTTTGACAGGTTATGGCTCCTGTAACTCTAAACGAGCCAGAAGTTATGGCCGTCCGAATAATCGATATCTATAGGGTGCAACATCCACAGAGCAATGTGCAACATCCGTCCGAAATGGTGAAACAGTGTCGTACGACTTTTTGAAATGCGTGCATGGATTTGAAACGGAACGGTACCATGGTGCACCACTCTCCAACGATGGTAAATCGAAGACCAGTGTGACGACCGCCCATGACTCCCGCACGGAAATAAGTGAATGGTGCGCTGAAAATGTGTCAGGCAGCCATGGACGACCGCCAATGGTAGAATAAACATCGCAGAATCTATCGTAAAACTCACAGCGCATGGATAAAATACAATAGAGAAAATACATAGTGAAGCTCCAAAACAGAATATCATCATATAGACATCATAGTAGTTTGATACAAGCATCTGAAAATCAGTACAGTCAAGCCTCACTACAAGCGCTCAGAGAAAATATACAGCAGCGGAATATCCAGTACATATTATTAAGAAAATAATACGCAAGCCTCCTGCTCGTCTTCGCCATCAGCATCGTCAATCACTAAGATCAGCACCTGCCACCTGTCACCTAGTCTGCCCATCCCAAACATGGATGAACAGCCCAAGGTAATAAGAGGAGACATAAAACCTTGAGTCAGACAACAGTCTTAGTGAGCGGTAAATCAACTATCAAACATACCAAAAGAGCATAAGGGATAAAAAGGAATAGGAACCCAAATCATCCCACTCCATCTCTTTCTACAGTGATAGCCCCCAGACACACACTAAGGGAAAGCAAGCATAGCAAACGGATAACTAAAGTAAAGCAATAACCACTCGAGTCAAGGTCGATGTTTTCCAAATACAAACCCCCAAGGCCTAAACCAAGATCAGATAAGCAACCAGAAAACACCGCTCTTGAGGCTGAATGATGATACATCCAAACATCCATGACTTTGGCTATCACTGTTATCATTGCCTTGATTTCACCGTTAGTTGAATGACCACCTGTCAAGGGCTAATGGTAACCCCGGTTCTAGACATAACTCCGCACGTCGTCGCAGCCCGTGCCTAGGAATTTTCGCAACTACCCAGAGTACTAGCACGTCGTCGCAGCCCGTGCTTGGGAATTTTCGCAACTACCCAACGTACCCTTGCTTTGAGCATGCTAGAACCTTCAACAACGATGAAGTCTCAGCCTCCTAGTCATCCTCCTCGACGACTATTCTCATACTAGCTCAAGCGCCTCTCGAGCCATCCATTATCACCCAACTCGCATCGCATCATCGAGTCATCAACTTGCTTGGAATGATCCCGCCTGGATTAGACCAAGACTATCTCACATCATGCTTTGCTTCATCGCATCTTAGCAAAGTCCATCATCATCATCATGCTTTGCTTCCTCTAATCATAGCAAATTCCTCAAATCCATCCATATGAGCCTCATCATCCGCTTCATATGCCACAAGCAGCTTTCACCATTCAAGAGCCTTTCCACTTAGCTTTTGAATCATCTTCAACCATCTTGTTCCAAATCAACTACTAGCTAACTTGAAACAATCAAATCAATCATACATCCAAACAATCAAGCATTCAAACAAGATCTAATAATCAATATTGACTATAATGGCAATTTCGTAAATAAATGAGCATAAGCCTAACATACATGAATCATGGGTTTCTAGCATATATCTAACAAATATAAATCATGGGTTTTGTTTCTATAACTTGATAATTGAACTTGCATAAGTAAACATCTTCATATGTAATGGATCTAGACTTGGATCTAAGGAAAATGCATGAAATCACTATCTACAACACTCCAACAAACCACCGATCCAATATACTCCTTTGGGTCCGCGTGAGAGATAACTACCACTCACCGAATCTCCAAAACTACTCAAAAGCAAATCACTATAGATCTGGACAGCAAGGATTCAAGCTTGATTCGTCGAAATCTCGCTTGAAATGATGAAATCTAGCTTCGTTGGATGAAGATCTACAACTTTGGCTTGGATCTTCGATCTTGATCTTCGATCTTGGATGGATGTTAGCACAAGATTAAAGTAGAGAAAATAAGTGAAGAAATGTTGTAGTCAAGCTCTCAAAATGGCAGCACTTCGTCGCTTCAAAAACCTGTGCCAAAAAGTGAAGAAATGGTCGCGTATTTATAGGCAAAAATCGCCCCTTAGGTCGTCCAGTTTTAGCTCGCGCTCGGTTTTAGGTCGTTGCCGACCTATCTGCCCCGACCTAACTTTGGTCGTTGCCGACCTATATACCCCAACGACCTAACGGTCTAACCAACCCAGAGCCATACGAGTCAACACTCGGCCGACCTAACTCCTATGCGACCTAACAACCTAACGACCTAAAGACTTACACGACCTAGCGACTTAACTAGGTCCGACCTAACCTTCCTTAGGTCGTCTAACGACCTAACTGCACCATAGAATGCACGCGACTTAAAACACTGCCGCGACTTAACTAGGTCGTTTACGACCTAGCAACCTATGCCTCAACGACTCACGACTCATCAGGTGCCCGACCTAACACTCAAGCCTTCGTACGACTTATCACTCATACGACCTAAAGACTTACCCAAGATACGACTCATCAGCTTACGACCTAACAACTTCACGAGTTAACACTGCCGCAACCTAACTACTCATAGCGGCCTACCTTAGGTCGTCTAACGACCTAACTAACCTACCGACCTAACAATCCAACGACCTAAAACAAACACAGGACTCAACGACCTAACTTAGATCGTCTAACCCCTTAGGTCGCTCACCACCACTAGGTCGCTTACTACCTCTAGGTCGCTTATTATCACTAGGTCGCTTATATCCATAGGTCGCTCCACTCGACCTAAACTCCCTCACGACTTAACTCCTCAAGGTCGCTGCAACACTTTAGGTCGTAACCCAATAACTCGTAACTCATGCACCCTCCCTAAGTCGTCTACGACTTAACTATAGTTCAGTCACCACCTTAACTCGGTCATACAACCCAAGCTTCCCACGACTTAAACACTACACGAGCTAGCTACCACAGGACTTAAGCTATGGATGACCTAAACAACACTAACGACCTAATAATTCTACGATATATCAATACGTAAAATACGGGTCGTTACATTCTCTCCCCCTTAGGAATTTCGCCGCCGAAATTCCAAGCAAACAAGAGCAACCAAAACTATTCTTCATGCCTACCATCCATAGCAATCAACAAACCATGCATCCAATTTCTAGCCTAGCATGCAGAATTCTAAGATTAGAACAAGTTACAAATTCATGAGATGCCACGACACCTTAGGTCCATACCTCGAAGAGTTCAGGATGAGTTGCCTTCATCCTCTCTTCCTCCTCCCATGTACAGTCGTTAACATCATCACTCCATTGTATCTTGAGCAACGTAATCGTCTTCCTCCTAAGCTGTTTCGTGTCGGTTTCAACAACACGAAGCGGCTTACGAGGTCTTCTAACAACTGGATCAACCTCCAAATCTTCACAGCTATCAGCAGAAACCACTGTATTCGAGTCGTGCACATACTTCCATAGATAAGATACATGAAAAACATTATGCACACCCGCCATCTTTTCCGGTAACTCCAATCTATAAGCGAGCTTTCCAATTCGCTCGATGATCGGGAATGGTCCAACAAATCTTGGAGTCAACTTCCCTTTCTTCCCGAATCGAATAACATTCTTCAAAGGAGAAATCTTCACAAAAACCATATCACCTACGTCGAATTCCAAATCCTTACGACGCTTATCAGCATAACTTTTCTGACGGTCCTGGGCTGCCTTCATTCGTTGTCGAATGATCTCTATACAATCCGAAGTCTGACGAATCATCTCTGGCCCAAGTATCAGTTTTTCTCCGGTTTCCAACTAACATGTCGGAGAGTTACACGGTCTTCCATACAATGCTTCATATGGTGCCATTCCAATGCTTGACTGGTAACTGTTATTGTACGCAAACTCCACCAAATGAAGATGATCTTCCCACGATCCTCCGAAATCCAAAACACATGCTCTCAAGAGATCTTCCAAAACTCAGTTGGCTCTCTCAGTCTGACCATCGGTTTGGGGATGATAAGTTGTACTCAAACACAACTCGGTTCCCAAAACTTCCTGGAAGCTCTTCCAAAAACCACTAGTGAACAATGGGTCTCGATCGCTCACTATACTCTTCGGAATACCATGGAATCGAACTATCCACTTTACATACAACTCAGCCAACTTCGATGCCGTCCTAGTTGATCGAACAGGAATGAATCTTGCACTTTTGGTCAAACGATCTACAATGACCCAAATCCCTTCATTTCCCGCTCTCGTCCTAGGTAGACCATCGATAAAATCCATCGATATCTGCTCCCACTTCCATGTAGGAACTTCTAATGGCTGAAGCAATCCACTTGGCTTCTCCTGCTCTGCTTTAACCAACTGGCAATTCATGCACTTGGAAATAAAATTTCCAACATCCTTCTTCATACCTTCCCAGTAATAGGTTCTCTTCATGTCCCGATACATCTTATTTCCTCCTGGATGAATTGTCAACTTCGAGTGATGACTTTCCCTCAGAACTTCATCTCTCAATTCATCGATATCGGGAACAACCAGTCGTCCTTGCTTTCGAACCCAACCCTCTCGATCGACTTCGAATCCTTCATTCTTCTTTGGCTCCAATCCAGATTCCAAATCACCGATAATCTTGACAATCTTATCGTCTCGCTTTTGGCTCTCGCCAATTCTTTCCACAAGAGTAGGCCTTATCGATAAGTTTGCCAACATTTCAGGTTCCAATTCACATCTGGGCCTGAAATCAAATCCAGCTAAATACTCGAGACTCTTCCATTCCGAAAACATGGCTCCCAATCTCGCATGTCTTCGACTCAACGCATCTGCTACCGCGTTTCCTTTTCCTGGAGTATAGGCTATACCAAAATCATATGATGCTAAAAACTCTAGCCATCGTTGCTGCCGAAGATTCAAATCCTTTTAGGAGAAAAGATACTTCAACGACTTATGATTCGTAATCAACTCGAATCGAACTCCCAATAGGTAATGTCTCCACATCTTCAGAGCAAAAACAATCGCCGCTAACTCCAAATCATGAGTCGGATAATTCCTTTCATGCGGCTTCAGTTGTCGACTTGCATACGCAACAACTTTATCATTCTGCATTAGCACTGCTCCAAGTCCAGTACCACATGCATCGGTGTAAACCACCATCTCATCATTCCCACTTGGAATAGTCAAAACAGGAGCACTTGTTAGTCGCTCTTTCAGGATTCCAAAAGCTTGTTCACACTTAGCATCCCAACTGAATACCTGATTCTTTTTCGTCAACCCTGTCAATGGTGCAGCTATCTTGGAAAAGTCTTTGATAAACCAACGATAATATCCTGCTAATCCAAGAAAACTTCTCACATCAGATGCATTCTTAGGTCTAACCCAATCCTGGATCGCTGCCACCTTAGCGGGATCAACCGCTATTCCATTTCCAGAAATGACATGGCCTAAGAACCTCACTTCACTCTTCCAGAAGTGACACTTCGAAAACTTAGCCTTCAGCTGATGTTTCCGCAAGATTTCCAAAACAATCCGCAAATGTGTCTTGTGCTCTTCTTCAGTTCTGGAATAAATCAGAATATCATCCACGAACACAAGTACGAACTTTTTTTTTTTGAGAGAACGGGTGTGTAGCGTGAAGCTACACAGCCGATTAGCATAATATCATAATATAGATAAAGTTCGACCAACAAGCCTGGTCAGTAGCCAAATAAACTTGATCAAAGAAAGTACATGCAGTTCGTGATTAGATAACAAAAAATAATAAAACAGCATTATAACATTAAGCATAACTGCATCAAAAAGCCTGATAAGATATACTGCTTCTAACTGTCTTCGTGCGAAGCTGGAGAAACACTACCCACAGATTCATCGGAGGGAGGACGCGATGCGGGTAAGCGAAATCTGAATGGTACAGATGAGTACGCCCCTGTCCAATATGCCAAAATATGAGAAATTTTATTACATAAACCGATGGCAGAACTGGGTGGTTTGTCGAAAATAATGGCGTTCCTTTCCTTCCACATAACCCAGCTGAATAAGTTCGTACTTGTGTAAGAACACAAGTACGAACTTATTCAACTGATTTCTGAATACTCTATTCATAAGATCCACAAAATATGCTGGTGCATTAGTCAATCCAAACGGCATTACCAGCCACTCATAGAAACCGGATGGTGTCCTGAAAGCAGTCTTCGGTACACTATCCTTCGCCACTCTCAATTGGTGAAATCCCGTTGCCAAATCCATCTGAGAAAACACCTTAGCTTCGTGAAGCTGATCAAATAAGTCATCTATTCTCGGCAATGGATACTTGTTCTTCTTAGTCACCTTATTCAGCTCACGATAATCAACACACAACCTCAACGATCCATCCGCTTTGGTTGCGAACACAACTGGTGCACCCCATTCGGACACACTACGCCGAATGAATCCTTTCCGTAAAAGGTCATCAACTTGCACCTTCAACTCTTGCTGTTCCCTAGGCGCCATTCGCCTAAGCGGCATCACTACGGGTCTGGCTCCCTCAACTAGATCGATACGAAACTCGATCTCCCTATGCGGCGGTAACCCTTTGACCTCGTCAAAGACATCCTCGAATCCATTCACGATTGGCACCGATGACAGTCCATCCCGTGGAACAACCAGCGAATACATGAAGCTCATGAAGACGCCTTCTTCATGCTTACATCGTATCACAACCTTTCGCCCCTCCACATTCTCGATTGTCACCTCCAATCTCTCACAATCAACCTTTGCCGCATACTTCCTAAGCTAGTCCATACCCAAAATAATTCCGAACCCCGCAAAGTTTAGAACAAAACAATCACAAACAAAAGAGCAATCATGACTCGACACAACTAGACCACGGCATATCATACACAAACAAGACGAACCCCCAACTGGATTAGTCACAACCAATGGACTATCAACAATATCCGGCTCCAAACCCAACCGGTCTACTAACTCATTACAAACAAAGGAATGCGACGCCCCAGTATCAAACAACACTCTAACTGGAACACCACAAATGGAAAGAGTACCTTGAACCACCACACTCTTCCCCTTCTCTTCAGCAGTAGGAGCTTTCGAAGATGATGGAACAGCCCCCAAAGCATAAGCTTTCACAATCTGCTTGTCCTTCTGTGGTTCCGGACAATCCTTCCTAAAATGCCCTGGCTTGTTGCAGTTGTGGCACTTCGCCGGCGCTTTCGGATTCTTACAATCCCTAGAGAGATGGCCCTTCTACTGACAGTTATAGCAGGTTACTTCGCCCTTCGGTTTCTTCTGGACATTCTTACTCTTCTGCTGGTGTTGCTTCCTCTTCTTGTTTCCACCCTGCTGTGGTTTGAGCTCTTCCTTGGTCACAGCAACAACAGATCCTTCCTTAGGAAACAAACTCTCGTGCCTGAGAGCATTCTCCACTAGCTTCTCAAATGGATCGTCCAGATGATCCACCAACTGTCTTCCAGGATAACTGTCCAAGCCTGTCACAAACTTCTCATTCTTCTGATAAGAAGATTCAATATACGACCGAGCATACTTGGACAAAGCCTCAAACTCAGAAACATACTCAAGAACCGATCTCCCACCTTGCTTGAGCTCAACAAACTTCTTAAACAAGACAGACTTCTGAGACGTAGAAATGAACTTAGCTTCAAATCTAGCTTGGAACTGCACCCAAGTAATTTCTTCCTCCGGAGTATCAATGGTGATAGAGTTCCATCAATCAGAAGCTCTCCCTTGAAGCTGTCTTGATGCAAGCTTCCTTTTAGTTGCATCCTCATTTCCCAAGTCACCAAAGATCCTTCTACAAGCATCTATCCATCTTTGGACTTCAATAGTTGACTCTGTCCCTAAGAAAGCCTTCCCTCCAAGAGCAGTATAATCCTTACAAAGCTTAGCAAAATCCACCGGTCTTGGAGCTTGAACTTGAACTCCAACATCTACAGATGGCCCTGGAGCTGGTATCCTTCTCATGATAGAAGTCATCATGGCTTCAAACATAGCTCCATAATCAACAGCTTCCCTAGCAGCACGGCTTTCCCTCGCAGCTTGTCTCTCACTTCGACTCATCCTTAATATCTGTAAAAAGAATGATTAGAACACCTTAAGAAACAACTGCATAAGGAGTTCAAATCCTTCTAAGCTATTATATTATATATAGTAATCATCCATCAAAATACAATTACGTCTCTCATACGTAGTTACGTCAGCGAGCGTTGGCTAAAATCGATTAACCAAAGCTCTGATACCAAATGTGACGACCGCCCATGACTCCCGCACGGAAATAAGGGAATGGTGCGCTGAAAATGTGCCAGGCAGCCATGGACGACCGCCAAGGGTAGAATAAACATCGCAGAATCTATCGTAAAACTCACAGCGCATGGATAAAATACGATAGAGAAAATACATAGTGAAGCTCCAAAGCAGAATATCATCATATAGACATCATAGTAGTTTGATACAAGCATCTGAAAATCAGTACAGTCAAGCCTCACTACAAGCGCTCAGAGAAAATATACAGCAGCGGAATATCCAGTACATATTATTAAGAAAATAATACGCAAGCCTGCTGCTCGTCTTCGCCATCAGCATCGTCAATCACTAAGATCAGCACCTGCCACCTGTCACCTAGTCTGCCCATCCCAAACATGGATGAACAGCCCAAGGTAATAAGAGGAGACATAAAACCTTGAGTCAGACAACAGTCTTAGTGAGCGTAAATCAACTATCAAACATACCAAAAGAGCATAAGGGATAAAAAGGAATAGGAACCCAAATCATCCCACTCCACCTCTTTCTACAGTGATAGCCCCCAGACACACACTAAGGGAAAGCAAGCATAGCAAACAGATAACTAAAGTAAAGCAATAACCACTCGAGTCAAGGTCGATGTTTTCCAAATACAAACCCCCAAGGCCTAAACCAAGATCAGATAAGCACCCAGAAAACACCGCTCTTGAGGCCGAATGATGATACATCCAAACATCCATGACTTTGGCTATCACTGTTATCATTGCCTTGATTTCACCGTTAGTTGAATGACCACCTGTCAAGGGCTAATGGTAACCCCGGTTCTAGACATAACTCCGCACGTCGTCGCAGCCCGTGCCTAGGAATTTTCGCAACTACCCAGAGTACTAGCACGTCGTCGCAGCCCGTGCTTGGGAATTTTCGCAACTACCCAACGTACCCTTGCTTTGAGCATGCTAGAACCTTCAACAACGATGAAGTCTCTGCCTCCTAGTCATCCTCCTTGACGACTATTCTCATACTAGCTCAAGCGCCTCTCGAGCCATCCATTATCACCCAACTCGCATCGCATCATCGAGTCATCAACATGCTTGGAATGATCCCGCCTGGATTAGACCAAGACTATCTCACATCATGCTTTGCTTCATCGCATCTTAGCAAAGTCCATCATCATCATCACGCTTTGCTTCCTCTAATCATAGCAAAGTCCTCAAATCCATCCATATGAGCCTCATCATCCGCTTCATATGCCACAAGCAGCTTTCACCATTCAAGAGCCTTTCCACTTAGCTTTTGAATCATCTTCAACCATCTTGTTCCAAATCAACTACTAGCTAACTTGAAACAATCGAATCAATCATACAACCAAACAATCAAGCATTCAAACAAGATCTAATAATCAATATTGACTATAATGGCAATTTCGTAAATAAATGAGCATAAGTCTAACATACATGAATCGTGGGTTTCTAGCATAGATCTAACAAATATAAATCATGGGTTTTCTTTCTATAACTGGATAATTGAACTTGCATAAGTAAACATCTTCATATGTAATGGATCTAGACTTGGATCTAAGGAAAATGCATGAAATCACTATCTACAACACTCCAACAAACCACCGATCCAATGTACTCCTTTGGGTCCGCGTGAGAGATAACTACCACTCATCGAATCTCCAAAACAACTCAAAAGCAAATCACTATAGATCTGGACAGCAAGGATTCAAGCTTGATTCGTCGAAATCTCGCTTGAAATGATGAAATCTAGCTTCGTTGGATGAAGATCTTCAACTTTGGCTTGGATCTTCGATCTTGATCTTCGATCTTGGATGGATGTTAGCACAAGATTAAAGTAGAGAAAAGAAGTGAAGAAATGTTGTAGTCAAGCTCTCAAAATGGCAGCACTTCGTCGCTTCAAAAACCGGTGCCAAAAAAGTGAAGAAATGGTCGCGTATTTATAGGCAAAAATCGCCCCTTAGGTCGTCCAGTTTTAGCTCGCGCTCGGTTTTAGGTCGTTGCCGACCTATCTGCCCCGACCTAACTTTGGTCGTTGCCGACCTATATACCCCAACGACCTAACGGCCTGAACAACCCAGAGCCATACGAGTCAACACTCGGCCGACCTAACTCCTATGCGACCTAACTGAAAGTGCGGTGTGTATACAATTATATGTGCTAATATAGTGTACACGGATCGTATAATATGGATTACAATACAAATGCGGAAATAGATGATAATAGCATTGTAAATAGAAAATAGAAAAATCACACCAGAGATTTTTATACTGGTTCGGAGCACCGTCCTACGTCCAGTCCCAGACTTCTATCTGGATTTTCACTATTAACTACCTCGCTTCACCCGGAGGAACAGGTTTACAATACCCGAACAACCGAACGGGATTTCACGCCTCTAATACACTGAGGACTTCAACACTTGCCTCTTACAACACAGAGGACTTCAACAAAAGAACAAATACAATTGTTGTTGACAACTTGTGTTCTTGAAAACACGGATTTGTCACTAGCAGTACACCCTTCCTATAATCTTATCCTCAAAGTATGCGATATGATGTTTTGAAAAGATTAAGGAAAGTATATTATTGAATCAAAGGATATGAAATAGTTTCAAAGATTCAATAAATAATTTAGAGCTTTTATAATACAGTATTGAGATCAGAGATTAGATTAAAAGAATATATGAAATCGTTGTAAAAACTTGTGTATGAATCAATGATTTAGATGAGTATATATAGAGAAAAATAGTTGTAACTCTTTGTGAACAGTTGCCATCAAGAGTTATGATCATTGATCAAAGATAGGAGATGCAACCTTTGGAGAAGAGAAGTGTCTTTTGGAAAAGTTGCTTTCTGTTTAAAAACGGTCGACAGGTCAAAAATGGACCGGTAGACAGGAATTCAAATATATATATACGTTATGTGCATGTGTGCACGTTCACTGTGCAATTTATACAGGAACGGTCGACCGCACCTATATTGACCGGTCGACCGGTGCCTGTTAAATTGCACATTGAATTGTGCAACTGCATGCAACTTATAAATTATTCGTATATATATTGATTCCCTTGATATGCATGATTATTTGAGGATAGATTTTAACAAATTTATTACTATTACAACAACAAATAATCAACCTATAATCTAGAGTACCATATATAGCTCTATTGACCTTGTTTTTGTCGATCGCCTTGTTTGTCAGAAATCAATCGCCTTATTTGTCAGAAATCAAAACTTTCATAAAGCTTGTGACTCAACATTCTCCCCCTTTTTGATTGATGACAATATATATATCTGCAAATCTGAATCTCCCCCTGAGTATGTGATTTCTTTCCTGCAAGCAATTGTTAGCCCTTTCTCCCCCTTTGTCATCGACAAAAAGGAGTAACAGATCACTAGAATATGATATGCGTAGAATGAATATGATAAGCATAGAAAAATAAATCATTAACACATCAAAGACATAACAGAGTTTACTACAGAACATAATGTTAATTGAAAAGCATAAATAACGACACTATTTAGTACAAGTGTCGAAAAATGTTTTTAAAGAGCTAAAACATAATAGAATCTAGGATGAAGCAGATCGAATCTCCTCTTCATCATCGTCATCGTCGTCATCATCATCATCTTCATCTTCTTCCTCTTCCTCCTCATCATTGTTCCCTCTAGACGATTCGCCCTCGTCAGATGATGTCCATGTGAAAACTGGAGCAGCAGGACGTTTTCCTGGATCTTGTGCTTGAACAGAGGTGGATGAGGAACATGATATAGCGTCCCATAGCATACCGAAGAACGACTTGACCTTATTGAAGCGCTTATCAATTTTAGAGTCCATACGCTTGAGACGAGATTCAAGCAGAAATTGATTACGCGCAATGGTTTCAAGAGATTCTTTTGTTGATGACTTTGATCTTAAAAGTTTCACCTCATCGGGACGAGGTCGAGAGGAAGTTGCTCTTTGTTTTCTCGGTCCTCGTTGTTGCCATTGTTCAAAAGGCATAATCTCAAGATAAGGTGGAGGAAGCTTCATTCTTTTGATGGTTATGGAATCAATGCATTTTGGTGTTGAAGTTGCAGAATCAGGAGGATTGACCCCACAAGCTAACAAAAGTCTCATGATATATTCATTATAGAAGAAATGAGGCCGGGTTGAATTATTTACCTTGAGAATTTCATCAAAAAGCATGTGAACCCAATTGATTTGGATTTCACCATAGATAGCATAGAGTGCCTTGAAGTTTTCTTTGTACACTGCATCATAATTTCCAAGTCTAGGAAAAAGAGAATGCATCAAGACCCGATGAAGTAACCTTGCTGTCGGTCGAAGTCCAATAGACTTAGTGCCATCACTATTGTCTTCTATAAACTGATGACTTGTACTATTTCGGGTGAAAACTTCGCAGAAGGTAGATGAAAATTCTTCGCCTCGATTTGGTATGCCAAGTATAGAGGCAATTCTAGCATGAGTAAGAAAAATTTGTTTTCCACAGACCATAGACCAGATGACGCCGTTTGGATTATCAGGTTGATATTCATCAAGATTCATGTTGGCGTAAAATAATTTAATCATTAAATGATTTATCTCCACACTATTTGCCGAAAAATCTATCAATGGAGTAATGTTGGCATTATCGGCTAACCTTCGAACTCCGTAAGCTGTGAAATCATCAAATTTGATAAAAGATCCCGGATGAAACTTGTAATTTGTCATTTGATTCCATCGTGTTATAGCAATTGGAGTTTGAAGCCATTTTTTGACGGAGATGGTATGAGATGAAGTTTCAGAGATTGCTCCTTTCTTTGATTTCTTTTGAGGAGGAGCCATTGTTGGAGGATTTGTGATTTGGGAATTGAAGAATGGGAACTAGGGTTTGTGATTTGGGGATAGAGAATAGTTTGAGTAGAGAGTGAATGAGGGTAGAGGGTAAAGTAACGTATAGGGTTATATATAAAAAACTGAAAAATGCATAACCGGTCGACCTACAAATTTTGGCCGGTCGACCGTTTTCAACCAGAGAGTAAACGGTCGACCGGCAATAAAATGGGCGGTCGACCGGTCCTGGTCTGTGTGCATATAGGATTCTTTTTCAAGTTTTTTTATTATATATCAACCTATATATATATATATTATATTTTATACATAATACAAAATATAACCATCATTATACAAGAGATAGATAAATATATAACAACTATATATAAATCTAATGAGAAAGTTCGTCATTAGAATTATCGTTGTTTCCTTCAATACGATTCGACCATGGACTCCATTGTTTCTGAGCTCCTTCATTCTTTTCATAGTTCCGATCCCATGAGTTAGGACTTTTAGATGTTGATGGCCTAGATGGCATTGGTTCATGTACGTCATGTTTGTTGGAACCGCAGAAAAATGTTGCCAACTTTTCTAAAACAGACAATCGTGCCGATGTCCGTTGTTGCTCGTGATAAAGTTGACTTTGCCCGTAATGGAGTTGTCTCTGAAGGTCTATCTGATGTTTTTGGTAGTGGTGTATCTCATCAATTTGAGCTTTGGTTCGAGGAGAATAGAATAGTGTCCTTTTAACTCGTTTTGAATTTGGAGTTTTATCAGACATATAAGAGCATTGATGATGACAGCTCGATTTTTGTTTTGGAGTAGTAGGAGAATAATATTCGTCCGACTCAGAGCTTGTAATAGAAATGTGAGATTCTTGCGCACATTTGTCACAAATATGAGCCATAGTGTAAGTTGAATATAGTATTATGGCTAGATAAGAAGTAAAGATGAATAAAAAAAATTTTGCAAGCTTATATATATAAGTTTCTTATATATACTTTTATGGATGAGAGTTAATGATAACTTTTAACCACGAAAATATAAGCAGAAATTTTATTGTAAATCTAAAAATAGCTTTGTTTTTAAAACTGAATTTATAAAATGAGTAAATAGATTTTGACCATTAAATAAAGCAATGGCTAATATTTAATATAAAAAATAGGTTAAGTAAAAGATACGGTTACTAGGAGAAAAGACATTAGTTTAGTTTAAACAAAAAAATTATAATTAAAGAGAATAACCAAAAAAGAAGGTGTACATTAGTAATTGCTTAGTCAAGATTTTTTCTTGAAATTAATCCAAGCTCTCTTCGTAATCTAATAAAATTAGATTCGAGCAGCGGCTTAGTAAAAATGTCTGCTAATTGAATTTCAGTATGGACATATTCAAGACATATATTTCTTTTTTTTTCAATATTATCTCGAAGAAAATGATGACGGATATCAATGTGTTTAGTTCGAGAGTGATTCACTGGATTTTTAGAAAGATTTATAGCACTTGTGTTATCACAGTATATAATAGAATTTGATAAATGAATATCAAAATCTTGAAGTGTTTGTTGCATATATAGTACTTGAGTACAAGCGAGAGCCGCTGATATATATTCAGCTTCACATGTTGATAGTGAAACACAATTCTGTTTTTTACTAAACCAAGAGACAAGTGATTTTCCAATAAAATGGCATGTACCACTTGTACTTTTTCTATCTGTTCGTGAGCCACCGAAATCAGCATCACTATATGATACTAATTCAAATGGACATTCTTTTGGATAGAAAAGACCAAAATCTTTGGTATTATTAAGATAACGAATTATACGTTTCACTGCTCGTAAATGTGATTCCTTTGGATCGGCTTGAAAACGAGCACATAAACAAACACTCATTAATATATCTGGACGACTAGCTGTAAGATAAAGAAGAGAACCAATCATGCTTCGATATAATTTCTGGTCAACATTCTTACCACTTTCATCTTTTTCAAGATGTGTAGTTGTACTCATAGGAGTTGGTTTACCAGATGTATTTTGTAATCCGAAGCGTTTGATAAGATTTTCACAGTATTTTTCTTGATTGATAAAAATACCGTTTGAAAGTTGTTTGATTTGAAGTCCAAGAAAATAAGATAGTTCTCCCATATGAGACATTTCGAATTCTTTGGTCATAATACTTGCAAATTCCTTGCAGAGTTTATCGTTTGTTGAACCAAAGATGATATCGTCTACATATATTTGGATAACCAAAATATCTTTTCGAGAATGTTTAATAAACAAAGTTTGATCGACTTTGCCTATTTCAAATCCTGAATTAATAAGATAGCTACGTAATCGTTCATACCAAGCACGAGGTGCTTGTTTTAAACCATACAGAGCTTTCTTAAGTTTGAACACATGGTCAGGATATTTTTCATGTACGAATAAAGGAGGTTGTTCGACATAGACATTCTCTTTGATAAATCCATTGAGAAAAGCACTTTTGACATCCATCTGATAAAGTTTGAAATTATGATGACAAGCAAAAGATAATAGAATTCTAATAGCTTCTAGTCGAGCAACTGGTGCAAAAGTTTCTTCATAATCGATACCTTCTTCCTGATTGTATCCTTGTGCTACTAATCTTGCTTTATTTTTGGTGATATTTCCTTGTTCGTCAGCCTTATTTTTATAGACCCATTTAGTACCAATTACTGACTGATCAGTTGGTCTCAGAACAAGTTCCCAAACATCATTGCGCTCAAACTGATTTAGTTCTTCCTGCATGGCAATGATCCAGTAATCATCTGTAGCAGCTTCTTTTGGATTCTTGGGTTCGATATTTGAGAGAAAAGCGACATGACCCATTTGATTGAGTTGACTCCTTGTTCTGACATGTGATGTTATTTCACCTATTATATTTTGGGCCGGATGGTCTCTTAATATTCTTGGTGGTGATTGTAATTCACATATTTGAGGAGTATTCTCAATAATTACTTCTGAGTCAGAATCAGTATTTGAGATGATTGGATTATCAATGACTATTGATTCGTCATCATCTGATATTGTGTGAGGATGCTGATAAATTTCATCAAAAGAGACATGAAGTGATTCTTCAATAGTTTTGGTTCGTTTATTAAATATCCGATAGGCCTTACTTCATTCCGAATAACCGACAAATATTCCTTCATCGGCTTTTGGATCGAATTTTCCAAGCTGGTCTTTCGTATTTAAAATAAAGCACTTGGAACCAAAAACTTTGAAGTATGAGATTTTGGGCCTTCTTTTGTTAAACAATTCATAAGGAGTATTCTTGGTAAGAGGTCTTATGGACACACGATTTAAAACATAACAGGCAGTTGCGACAGCTTCTGCCCAGAAATGTTTTGGTAAGGTGGTTCCATTCAATAATGTTCTTGCACATTCTTGTAAAGTTCGGTTCTTTCGTTCTACTACTCCGTTCTGTTGTGGAGTTCTGGGAAACGAAAAATTATGATATATACCTTTCTTTGTACAAAAATGTTCAAATTCATTATTTTCAAACTCTCCGCCATGATCACTTCTTATATTTTTAACTTTAATCCCTTTTGATTTTTGAATTCTTTTGACGAAAGATTTGAAATGATCGAAAGTATCACTTTTATTTTTTAAGAAAATTGTCCATGTATAACGAGAGAAATCATCAACAATTACAAGCACATATTGACTGTGATTTATTGATTGAACTCTAGAAGGTCCAAATAAATCCATGTGCAGTAACTCAAGTGGTTGTAATGTTGATATGACTTTCTTGGATTTAAACGATGATTTGGTCAATTTTCCTAATTGACATGCATCACAAATGTTGTTAACTTTAAAACTCATTTTGGGTAGTCCTCTAACTAGATTGTTTTTGGCTAGCTTGTCAATAGTTCTGAAGTTTATATGACAGAAACGTTTGTGCCATAGCCATGGATCATTGTCATTAGCCACAAGACACATATCTGAATTATGATTAATATTCATATTTAGAATATATATATTTCTGTCTCTATAACCTTCAAAAACCAAATTATGGTCTTTATCTAAAATACTACACTTATTATTTGAAAAGGAAATTATAAAACCCTTGTCACATAATTGACTAATACTAAGTAAATTGTGTTTTAAATTTCTAACTAGCATGACATTAGTAATAAGAGGTAAGTTAGATGTACCGCAATTGCTCACATCGCCTTTGCCGATGATATAACCTTTTGAATTGTCTCCAAAAGTGACTGAGCCACCATCTGAGTATTTAATATTTGTTAATAAGCTCTTGTCTCCCGTCATATGCTTTGAGCAACCACTGTCCAATATCCACTTTCCTCTTTTCTTCAATGGGACCTGCAAAAAATAGAATTAAGTTCATGGTACCCACTTTTTATAGGGTCCTAAGAGTTAGGTCTTAGGAGTCCAAACCCATTTGGGTCCGGTATCCCCTTTATATATATAATTGTTATTAAAATGTACATTATTCATGAATTGCTGAATGTATTTGTTCCTAATCAAATTATTATTTGTTTTAGGAACCCATATTTTGATAGTCTTGACATTTCTCTTTTGAAATTTCACAACTGGTTTTGGTTTGAAATATAATAAACTAAGATTTTTCTTAGCTTCAGTTTTTTGTACTTTCTTCTTCCTTTTATTTCTAAGATGTTTCTTAGTTTCATGTTTGTTATATCCCAAACCTTGTTTATCTGAAATAGATTGTGAACTTTCAATGATTTTAGTCAAATTTTCTCGACCTTTGTTAAAGTTAGAAATATTTTGAGTAATGCCATCAAACTTTGTTTGTAAACTAGCTTTTTCTCGGTCTAGAATTTTGACTTTTGCTTTAAGTTCATGATTTTCAGTAGTGAGAGCATTATTTTTCTCTTTTTGAGCTTCTATTTCTTGACTCAAAAGAGATATTTGAGAGTCAATATTAGATGATGATTCTTGAATATTTTCAAGTTCTTCTTCTAATATTTTCTTCTCATCTTTTAACATATCTCGTTCAAACTCTGCTCTACTTAAATCTGCTTTGACTACTTTTAATTGACGTTTTAAGTCTTTATATTTGACTATCAATTCAGCATTAATATCAAGTAATTCATCAAATGTAGGAATTTGTATCTCATCTTCTGTTGCCATAAAGCAAACATTAGCTTGTTCATTCTCCGAATCACTTTCACTTTCTGATGAAGATGACTCTGAATCATCCCATGTTACTGAGAAGGCTCGTTTCTTTGATTTGTCCTTCTTATATTTGAATTTGTCATTTTCTGACTTTTTCTTTTGTTCTGGACAATCCTTCTGCATGTGTCCCTTTTTATGGCAGTTGAAACATTCTATAGCAGATGAAGATGGTTTATTTGATCCAGGTTTCCTTTTATTGTAGCGACTGGCTTTTCGATATTTTAGGAATTTTTTGAAACCTTTAGCAATGAACGCCAAATCTTCATCTTCAGAATCTGATTCATTTTCATCTTTCTCAACATGAAATGCTACATTTTTCTTTTCTTCTTTCTGTTCTTTTCTAGCCTGCAAATTTGCTTCATAGGACATTAAATTTCCTATCAATTCATCTGGCTTCATGACGGAAAGGTCATTAGCTTCTTCAATTGCTAATACTTTTCCTTCCCATTCATTAGTCAGAGAATGTAGGACTGTTGAAACAACATCAAAATCAGAATACTTTTGTCCTAACCCAATAAGTGCATGGTGAATAGTTTGAAACCGTGAATACATGTCATTGATTGTTTCATTTGGTTTCATTTTGAAATTTTGAAATTGACTTTTCAGCATGGCTATTTTGGCTTGTTTAACCTTGTTAGTACCTTCATGAGTGATTTTTAGCGTTTGCCAAATTTGATATGCAGTAGTGCAGATACTAACACGGTTATATTCATTTTGGTCTAATGCACAGAACAACATATTTATTGCTCTTGCATTTACGGCTGCTGCCGTTTTCTCAGCCACAGTCCATTCTGAATAATCATTTGTTGGATTTACTATTTCTCTTTGAGTAGCATTCCAAGCATCATAGCTACTTGATTGCATAAAGAATGACATACGTGTTGCCCAATAACTGTAGTTAAGACCATTGAAAAATGGAGGTCTTTGTGTCGATTGCCCTTCTGTGTAAGTGGTGTTTTGAGTGCTAGTACTTGCGTTATTTGCCATATTACAAGAATATATCAAATAACTGTGTTACGGTTATATGATGACCGTGCTCTGATACCAATTGAAAGTGCGGTGTGTATACAATTATATGTGCTAATATAGTGTACACGGATCGTATAATATGGATTACAATACAAATGCGGAAATAGATGATAATAGCATTGTAAATAGAAAATAGAAAAATCACACCAGAGATTTTTATACTGGTTCGGAGCACCGTCCTACGTCCAGTCCCAGACTTCTATCTGGATTTTCACTATTAACTACCTCGCTTCACCCGGAGGAACAGGTTTACAATACCCGAATAACCGAACGGGATTTCACGCCTCTAATACACTAAGGACTTCAACACTTGCCTCTTACAACACAGAGGACTTCAACAAAAGAACAAATACAATTGTTGTTGACAACTTGTGTTCTTGAAAACACGGATTTGTCACTAGCAGTACACCCTTCCTATAATCTTATCCTCAAGGTATGCGATATGATGTTTTGAAAAGATTAAGGAAAGTATATTATTGAATCAAAGGATATGAAATAGTTTCAAAGATTCAATAAATAATTTAGAGCTTTTATAATACAGTATTGAGATCAGAGATTAGATTAAAAGAATATATGAAATCGTTGTAAAAACTTGTGTATGAATCAATGATTTAGATGAGTATATATAGAGAAAAATAGTTGTAACTCTTTGTGAACAGTTGCCATCAAGAGTTATGATCATTGATCAAAGATAGGAGATGCAACCTTTGGAGAAGAGAAGTGTCTTTTGGAAAAGTTGCTTTCTGTTTAAAAACGGTCGACAGGTCAAAAATGGACCGGTAGACATGAATTCAAATATATATATACGTTATGTGCATGTGTGCACGTTCACTGTGCAATTTATACAGGAACGGTCGACCGCACCTATATTGACCGGTCGACCGGTGCCTGTTAAATTGCACATTGAATTGTGCAACTGCATGCAACTTATAAATTATTCGTATATATATTGATTCCCTTGATATGCATGATTATTTGAGGATAGATTTTAACAAATTTATTACTATTACAACAACAAATAATCAACCTATAATCTAGAGTACCATATATAGCTCTATTGACCTTGTTTTTGTCGATCGCCTTGTTTGTCAGAAATCAATCGCCTTATTTGTCAGAAATCAAAACTTTCATAAAGCTTGTGACTCAACACTAACAACCTACCGACCTAAAGACTTACACGACCTAGTGACTTAACTAGGTCCGACCTAACCTTCCTTAGGTCGTCTAACGACCTAACTGCACCACAGAATGCACGCGACTTAAAACACTGTCGCGACTTAACTAGGTCGTTTACGACCTGGCAACCTATGCCTCAACGACTCACGACTCATCAGGTGCCCGACCTAACACTCAAGCCTTCGTACGACTTATCACTCATACGACCTAAAGACTTACCCAAGATACGACTCATCAGATTACGACCTAACAACTTCACGAGTTAACAATGCCGCAACCTAACTACTCATAGCGGCCTAACTTAGGTCGTCTAACGACCTGACTAACCTATCGACCTAACAATCCAACGACCTAAAACAAACACAGGACTCAATGACCTAACTTAGATCGTCTAACCCCTTAGGTCGCTCACCACCACTAGGTCGCTTACTACCTCTAGGTCGCTTATTATCACTAGGTCTCTTATATCCATAGGTCGCTCCACTCGACCTAAACTCCCTCACGACTTAACTCCTCAAGGTCGCTGCAACACTTTAGGTCGTAACCCAATAACTCTTAACTCATGCACCCTCCCTAAGTCGTCTACGACTTAACTATAGGTCGGTCACCACCTTAACTCGGTCACACAACCCAAGCTTCCCACGACTTAAACACTACACGAGCTAGCTACCACACGACTTAAGCTATGGATGACCTAAACAACACTAACGACCTAATAATTCTACGATATATCAATACGTAAAATACGGGTCGTTACAACCAGCCACGGTAATCCCGTTTTACCGTAAAAATCCACGTGTCGAAAAAACGAAGGGTAAAAAACTTCCGAGACCCGATTGAGATTCGGATAGTCTTTTTTGGGCATTATACAATCCATTCACGGCTGAAAGCTTTCAGAGCCGTAGAACTCACTGAGGCCTTCGTTTTGACTAGTTATGGCTCCCTTAACTCTAAACGAGCCAGAAGTTATAGTCGTCTGAATAATCGATATCTGCATGGTGCAACATCCACGGTGCAAGGGGCAACATCCGTCCGAAATGGCGAAACAGTGTCGTACGACTTTTTGAAATGCGTGCATGGATTTTAAATGGAATGGTACCATGGTGGACCACTCTCCAGCGATGGTAAATCGAAGATCAGCCACGGTAATCCCGTTTTACCGTAAAAATCCACGTGTCGAAAAAACGAAGGGTAAAAAACTTCCTAGACCCGATTGAGATTCGTATAGTCTTTTTTGGGCATTAAACAATCCATTGACGGCTAAAAGCCGTCATAGCCGTAGAACTCACTGAGGTCTTCGTTTTGACAGGTTATGGTTCCTGTAACTCTAAACGAGCCAGAAGTTATGGCTGTCCGAATAATCGATATCTACAGTGTGCAACATCCACGGTGCAAGATGCAATATCCGTCCGAAATGGCGAAACAGCGTCGTACGACTGTTTGAAATGCGTGCATGGATTTGAAACGAAAAGGTACCATGGTGCACCACTCTCCAGCGATGGTAAATCGAAGATCAGCCACGGTAATCCCGTTTAACCGTAAAAATCCACGTGTCGAAAAAACGAAGGGTAAAAAACTTCCGGGACCCGATTGAGATTCGGATAGTCTTTTTTAGGCATTATACAATCCATTAATGGATGAAAGCTGTCAGAGCCGTAGAACTCACTAAGGCCTTCGTTATGACTGGTTATGGCTCCCGTAACTCCAAACGAGCCAGAAATTATAGCCGTCCGAATAATCGATATCTACAGGGTGCAACATCCACGGTGCAAGGTGCAATATCCGTCCGAAATGACGAAACATTGTCGTACGACTTTTTGAAATGCGTGCATGGATTTGACACGGAGCGGTACCATGGTGCACCACTCTCCAGCTATGGTAAATCGAAGACCAGCCACGGTAATCCCGTTTTACCGTAAAAATCCACGTGTCGAAAAAACGAAGGGTAAAAAACTTCTGAGACCCGATAGAGATTCGGATAGTCTTTTTTGGGCATTATACAATCCATTGACGGCTGAAAGCGGACAGAGCCGTAGAACTTACTGAGTCCTTCGTTTTGACAGGTTATGGCTCCCGTAACTCTAAACGAGCCAGAAGTTATGGCCGTCTAAATAATCGATATCTATAGGGTGCAACATCCGTCCGAAATGGGGAAACAGCGTCGTACGACTTTTTAAAATGCGTGCATGAATTTGAAACAAAATGGCACCATGGTACACCACTCTCCAGCGATGGTAAATCGAAGACCAGCCACAGTAATCCCGTTTTACCGTAAAAATCCACATGTCGAATAAACGAAGGGTAAAAAACATCCGATACCCGATTGAGATTCGGATAGTCTTTCTTGGGAATTATACAATCCATTGACGACTGAAAGCTTTCGGAAGCCGTAGAACTCACTAAGGCCTTCATTTTGACTGGTTATGGCTCCCTTAACTCTAAACGAGCCAGAAGTTATGGCCGTCCGAATAATCGATATCTGCATGGTGCAACATCCACGGTGCAAGGTGCAACATCCGTCCGAAATTGCGAAACAGCGTCGTACGACTTTTTGAAATGCGCGCATGGATTTGAAACCGAACGGTACCATGGTGCACCACTCTCCAGCGATGGTAAATCGAAGACCAGCCACGGTAATCCCGTTTTACCGTAAAAATTCCACGTGTCGAAAAAACGAAGGGTAAAAAACTTCCTAAACCCGATTCAGATTCGGATAGTCTTTTTTGCGCATTAGACAATCCATTGACGAGTAAAAGCTGTCAGAGCCGTAGAACTCACCGAGGCCTTCGTTTTGACAGGTTATGGCTCCTGTAACTCTAAATGAACCAGAAGTTATGGCCGTCCGAATAATCGATATCTACAGGGTGCAACATCCACAGAGCAAGGTGCAACATCCGTCCGAAATGGCGAAACAGTGTCGTACGACTTTTTGAAATGCGTGCAAGGATTTGAAACGGAACGGTACCATGGTGCACCACTTTCCAACGATGGTAAATCGAAGACCAGCCATGGTAATCCCGTTTTACCGTAAAAATCCACGTGTCGAAAAGACGAAGGGTAAAAAACTTCCGAGACACGATTGAGATTCGGATAGACTTTTTTGGGCATTATACAATTCATTGATGGTAGAAAGCTGTCAGAGCCGTAGAACTCATTGAGGCCTTTGTTTTGACTGGTTATGGATCCTTTAACTCTAAACGAGCCAGAAGTTAAGGCCGTCCGAATAATCGATATCTACAAGGTGCAACATCCACGGTGCAAGGGGCAACATCCGTCCGAAATGGCGAAACAGTGTCGTACGACTTTTTGAAATGCGTGCATGGATTTTAAATGGAATGGTACCATGGTGGACCACTCTCCAGCGATGGTAAATCGAAGATCAGCCACGGTAATCCCGTTTTACCGTAAAAATCCACGTGTCGAAAAAACGAAGGGTAAAAAACTTCCTAGACCCGATTGAGATTCGTATAGTCTTTTTTGGGCATTAAACAATCCATTGACGGCTAAAAGCCGTCATAGCCGTAGAACTCACTGAGGTCTTCGTTTTGACAGGTTATGGTTCCTGTAACTCTAAACGATCCAGAAGTTATGGCTGTCCGAATAATCGATATCTACAGTGTGCAACATCCACGGTGCAAGATGCAATATCCGTCCGAAATGGCGAAACAGCGTCGTACGACTGTTTGAAATGCGTGCATGGATTTGAAACGAAAAGGTACCATGGTGCACCACTCTCCAGCGATGGTAAATCGAAGATCAGCCACGGTAATCCCGTTTAACCGTAAAAATCCACGTGTCGAAAAAACGAAGGGTAAAAAACTTCCGGGACCCGATTGAGATTCGGATAGTCTTTTTTAGGCATTATACAATCCATTAATGGATGAAAGCTGTCAGAGCCGTAGAACTCACTAAGGCCTTCGTTATGACTGGTTATGGCTCCCGTAACTCCAAACGAGCCAGAAATTATAGCCGTCCGAATAATCGATATCTACAGGGTGCAACATCCACGGTGCAAGGTGCAATATCCGTCCGAAATGACGAAACATTGTCGTACGACTTTTTGAAATGCGTGCATGGATTTGACACGGAGCGGTACCATGGTGCACCACTCTCCAGCTATGGTAAATCGAAGACCAGCCACGGTAATCCCGTTTTACCGTAAAAATCCACGTGTCGAAAAAACGAAGGGTAAAAAACTTCTGAGACCCGATAGAGATTCGGATAGTCTTTTTTGGGCATTATACAATCCATTGACGGCTGAAAGCGGACAGAGCCGTAGAACTTACTGAGTCCTTCGTTTTGACAGGTTATGGCTCCCGTAACTCTAAACGAGCCAGAAGTTATGGCCGTCTAAATAATCGATATCTATAGGGTGCAACATCCGTCCGAAATGGGGAAACAGCGTCGTACGACTTTTTAAAATGCGTGCATGAATTTGAAACAAAATGGCACCATGGTACACCACTCTCCAGCGATGGTAAATCGAAGACCAGCCACAGTAATCCCGTTTTACCGTAAAAATCCACATGTCGAATAAACGAAGGGTAAAAAACATCCGATACCCGATTGAGATTCGGATAGTCTTTCTTGGGAATTATACAATCCATTGACGACTGAAAGCTTTCGGAAGCCGTAGAACTCACTAAGGCCTTCATTTTGACTGGTTATGGCTCCCTTAACTCTAAACGAGCCAGAAGTTATGGCCGTCCGAATAATCGATATCTGCATGGTGCAACATCCACGGTGCAAGGTGCAACATCCGTCCGAAATTGCGAAACAGCGTCGTACGACTTTTTGAAATGCGCGCATGGATTTGAAACCGAACGGTACCATGGTGCACCACTCTCCAGCGATGGTAAATCGAAGACCAGCCACGGTAATCCCGTTTTACCGTAAAAATTCCACGTGTCGAAAAAACGAAGGGTAAAAAACTTCCTAAACCCGATTCAGATTCGGATAGTCTTTTTTGCGCATTAGACAATCCATTGACGAGTAAAAGCTGTCAGAGCCGTAGAACTCACCGAGGCCTTCGTTTTGACAGGTTATGGCTCCTGTAACTCTAAACGAACCAGAAGTTATGGCCGTCCGAATAATCGATATCTACAGGGTGCAACATCCACAGAGCAAGGTGCAACATCCGTCCGAAATGGCGAAACAGTGTCGTACGACTTTTTGAAATGCGTGCAAGGATTTGAAACGGAACGGTACCATGGTGCACCACTTTCCAACGATGGTAAATCGAAGACCAGCCATGGTAATCCCGTTTTACCGTAAAAATCCACGTGTCGAAAAGACGAAGGGTAAAAAACTTCCGAGACACGATTGAGATTCGGATAGACTTTTTTGGGCATTATACAATTCATTGATGGTAGAAAGCTGTCAGAGCCGTAGAACTCATTGAGGCCTTTGTTTTGACTGGTTATGGATCCTTTAACTCTAAACGAGCCAGAAGTTAAGGCCGTCCGAATAATCGATATCTACAAGGTGCAACATCCACGGTGCAAGGTGCAACATCCGTCCGAAATGGAGAAACAGCGTCGTACGACTTTTTGAAATGCGTGCATGGATTTGAAACGGAACAGTACCATGGTGCACCACTCCCCAGCGATGGTAAATCAAAGACCAGCCACGGTAATCCCGTTTTACCGTAAAAATCCACGTGTCGAAAAAACGAAGGGTAAAAAACTTCCGAGACCCGATTGAGATTTGGATAGTCTTTTTTGGGCATTATACAATCCATTGACGGCTGAAAGCCGTCAGAGCCGTAGAACTCACTGAGGCCTTCGTTTTGACATGTTATGGCTCCCGTAACTCTAAATGAGCCAGAAGTTATGGCTGTCCGAATAATCGATATCTACAGTGTGCAACATCCACGGTGCAAGATGCAACATCCGTCCGAAATGGCGAAACAGCGTCGTACGACTTTTTAAAATGCGTGCATGGATTTGAAACGAAACGGTACCATGGTGCACCACTCTCCAGCGATGGAAAATCGAAGATCAGCCACGGTAATCCCGTTTTACCGTAAAAATCCACGTGTCGAAAAAACGAAGGGTAAAAAACTTCCGAGACACGATTGAGATTCGGATAGTCTTTTTTGGGCATTATATAATCCATTGAAGGCTGAAAGCTGTCAGAGACGTAGAACTCACTGAATCCTTCGTTATGACTTGTTATGGCTCCCGTAACTCTAACCGAGCCAGAAGTTATGACCGTCCGAATAATCGATATCTACAGGGTGCAACATCTACGGTGCAAGGTGCAATATCCGTCCGAAATGGCGAAACAGTGTCGTACGACTTTTTGAAATGTGTGCATGGATTTGAAACGGAACGGTAACATGGTGCACCACTTTTCAACGATGGTAAATCGAAGACCAGCCATGGTAATCCCGTTTTACCGTAAAAATCCACGTGTCGAAAAGACGAAGGGTAAAAAACTTCCGAGACACGATTGAGATTCGGATAGTCTTTTTTGAGCATTATACAATTCATTGATGGCAGAAAGCTGTCAGAGCCGTAGAACTCATTGAGGCCTTTGTTTTGACTGGTTATGGATCCCTTAACTCTAAACGAGCCAGAAGTTATGGCCGTCCGAATAATCGATATCTACAAGGTGCAACATCCACGGTGCAAGGTGCAACATCCGTCCGAAATGGAGAAACAGCGTCGTACGACTTTTTGAAATGCGTGCATGGATTTGAAATGGAACGGTACCATGGTGCACCACTCTCCAGCGATGCTAAATCAAAGACCAGCCACGGTAATCCCGTTTTACCGTAAAAATCCACGTGTCGAAAAAACGAAGGGTAAAAAACTTCCGAGACCCGATTGAGATTTGGATAGTCTTTTTTCGGCATTATACAATCCATTGACGGCTGAAAGCCGTCAGAGCCGCAGAACTCACTGAGGCCTTCGTTTTGACATGTTATGGCTCCCGTAACTCTAAATGAGCCAGAAGTTATGGCTGTCCGAATAATCGATATCTACAGTGTGCAACATCCACGGTGCAAGATGCAACATCCGTCCGAAATGGCGAAACAGCATCGTACGACTTTTTAAAATGCGTGCATGGATTTGAAACGAAACGGTACCATGGCGCACCACTCTCCAGCGATGGAAAATCGAAGATCAGCCACGGTAATCCCGTTTTACCGTAAAAATCCACGTGTCGAAAAAACGAACGGTAAAAAACTTCCGAGACACGATTGAGATTCGGATAGTCTTTTTTGGGCATTATATAATCCATTGAAGGCTGAAAGCTGTCAGAGACGTAGAACTCACTGAATCCTTCGTTATGACTTGTTATGGCTCCCGTAACTCTAAACAAGCCAGAAGTTATGACCGTCCGAATAATCGATATCTACAGGGTGCAACATCTACGGTGCAAGGTGCAATATCCGTCCGAAATGGCGAAACAGTGTCGTACGACTTTTTGAAATGTGTGCATGGATTTGAAACGGAACGGTAACATGGTGCACCACTTTTCAACGATGGCAAATCGAAGACCAGCCATGGTAATCCCGTCTTACCGTAAAAATCCACGTGTCGAAAAGACGAAGGGTAAAAAACTTCCGAGACACGATTGAGATTCGGATAGTCTTTTTTGAGCATTATACAATTCATTGATGGCAGAAAGCTGTCAGAGCCGTAGAACTCATTGAGGCCTTTGTTTTGACTGGTTATGGATCCCTTAACTCTAAACGAGCCAGAAGTTATGGCCGTCCGAATAATCGATATCTACAAGTTGCAACATCCACGGTGCAAGGTGCAACATCCGTCCGAAATGGAGAAACAGCGTCGTACGACTTTTTGAAATGCGTGCATGGATTTGAAACGGAACGGTACCATGGTGCACCACTCTCCAGCGATGCTAAATCAAAGACCAGCCACGGTAATCCTGTTTTACCGTAAAAATCCACGTGTCGAAAAAACGAAGGGTAAAAAACTTCCGAGACCCGATTGAGATTTGGATAGTCTTTTTTCGGCATTATACAATCCATTGACGGCTGAAAGCCGTCAGAGCCGCAGAACTCACTGAGGCCTTCGTTTTGACATGTTATGGCTCCCGTAACTCTAAATGAGCCATAAGTTATGGCTGTCCGAATAATCGATATCTACAGTGTGCAACATCCACGGTGCAAGATGCAACATCCGTCCGAAATGGCGAAACAGCGTCGTACGACTTTTTAAAATGCGTGCATGGATTTGAAACGAAACGGTACCATGGTGCACCACTCTCCAGCGATGGAAAATCGAAGATCAGCCACGGTAATCCCGTTTTACCGTAAAAATCCACGTGTTGAAAAAACGAAGGGTAAAAAACTTCCGAGACACGATTGAGATTCGGATAGTCTTTTTTGGGCATTATGCAATCCATTGAAGGCTGAAAGCTGTCAGAGCCGTAGAACTCACCGAATCCTTCGTTATGACTTGTTATGGCTCCCGTAACTCTAAACGAGCCAGAAGTTATGGCCGTCCGAATAATCGATTTCTACAGGGTGCAACATCTACGGTGCAAGGTGCAATATCCGTCCGAAATGGTGAAACAGTGTCGTACGACTTTTTGAAATGCGTGCATGGATTTGAAACGGAACGGTACCATGGTGCACCACTCTCCAGCTATGGTAAATCGAAGACCAGCCACGGTAATCCCGTTTTACCGTAAAAATCCATGTGTCGAAAAAACGAAGGGTAAAAAACTTCCGAGACCCGATTGAGATTCGGATAGTCTTTTTTGGGCATTATACAATCCATTGACGGCTGAAAGCTGTCAGAGCCGTAGAACTCACTGAGGCCTTTGTTTTGACAGGTTATGGCTCCCGTAACTCTAAACGAGCCAGAAGTTATGGCCGTCCAAATAATCGATATCTACAGGGCGCAACATACACGGTGCAAGGTGCCACATCCATCCGAAATGGCGAAACAGCGTCGTACAACTTTTTGAAATGCGTGCATGGATTTGAAACAAAATGGTACCATGGTACACCACTCTCCAGCGATGGTAATCGAAGACCAGCCACGATAATCCCGTTTTACCGTAAAAATCCACGTGTCGAAAAAACGAAGGGTAAAAAACTTTCGAGACCCGATTGAGATTCGGATAGTCTTTTTTGGGCATTATACAATCCATTGACGGCTGAAAGCTTTCAGAGCCGTAGAACTCACTGAGGCCTTCGTTTTGACTGGTTATGGCACCCTTAACTCTAAATGAGCCAGAAGTTATGGCTGTCCGAATAATCGATATCTGCATGGTGCAACATCCACGGTGCAAGGTGCAACATTCGTCCGAAATGGCGAAACAATGTCGTATGACTTTTTGAAATGCGTGCATGGATTTGAAATGGAACGGTACCATGGTGCACCACTCTCCAGCGATGGTAAATCGAAGACCAGCCACGGTAATACCGTTTTACCGTAAAAATCCACGTGTCGAAAAAACGAAGGGTAAAAAACTTCCTAGACCCGATTGAGATTCGGATAGTCATTTTTGGGCATTAAACAATCCATTGACGACTGAAAGCTGTCAGAGCCGTAGAACTCACCGAGGCCTTCGTTTTGAAACGTTATGGCTCCTGTAACTCTAAACGAGCTAGAAGTTATGGCCGTCCGAATAATCGATATCTACAGGGTGCAACATCCACGGAGCAAGGTGCAACATCCGTCCGAAATGGCAAAACCGTGTCGTACGTCTTTTTGAAATGCGTGCATGGATTGGAAACGGAACGGTACCATGGTGAACCATTCTCCAGCGATGGTAAATCGAAGACCAGCCACGGTAATCCCGTTTTACCGTAAAAATCCACGTGTTGAAAAAACGAAGGGTAAAAAACTTCCGAGACCCGATTGAGATTCGGATAGTCTTTTTTGGGCATTATACAATTCATTGACGGCTGAAAGCTGTTAGAGCCGTAGAACTCACTGAGGCCTTCGTTTTGACTGGTTATGGATCCCTTAACTCTAAAAGAGCCAGAAGTTATGGTCGTCCGAATAATCGATATCTACATGGTGCAACATCCACGTTGAAAGGTGCAACATCCGTCCGAAATGGTGAAACAACGTCGTACGACTTTTTGTAATGCATGGATGGATTTGAAACGGAACGGTACCATGGTGCACCACTCTCCAGCGATGGTAAATCGAAGACCAGCCATGGTAATCCCGTTTTACCATAAAAATCCACGTGTCGAAAAAACGAAGGGTAAAAAACTTCCGAGACCCGATTAAGAGTCGGATGTCTTTTTTGTGCATTTTACAATCCATTGACGGTTGAAAGCATTCAGAGCCGTAGAACTCACTGAGGCCTTCGCTTTGACTGGTTATGTCTCCCGTAACTCTAAACGAGCCAGAAGTTATGGCCATCCGAATAATCGATATCTACAGGGTGCAACATCCACGGTGCAAGATGCAACATCCGTCCGAAACGGCGAAACAGCGTCGTACGACTTTTTGAAATGCGTGCATGGATTTGAAACGAAATGGTACCATGGTGCACCACTCTCCAGCGATGGTAAATCGAAGATCAGCCACGGTAATCCCGTTTTACCGTAAAAATCCACGTGTCGAAAAAACGAAGGGTAAAAAACTTTCGAGACCCGATTGAGATTCGGATAGTCTTTTTTGGGCATTATACAATCCATTGACGGCTGAAAGCTTTCAGAGCCGTAGAACTCACTGAGGCCTTCGTTTTGACTGGTTATGGCACCCTTAACTCTAAATGAGCCAGAAGTTATGGCTGTCCGAATAATCGATATCTGCATGGTGCAACATCCACGGTGCAAGGTGCAACATTCGTCCGAAATGGCGAAACAATGTCGTATGACTTTTTGAAATGCGTGCATGGATTTGAAATGGAACGGTACCATGGTGCACCACTCTCCAGCGATGGTAAATCGAAGACCAGCCACGGTAATACCGTTTTACCGTAAAAATCCACGTGTCGAAAAAACGAAGGGTAAAAAACTTCCTAGACCCGATTGAGATTCGGATAGTCATTTTTGGGCATTAAACAATCCATTGACGACTGAAAGCTGTCAGAGCCGTAGAACTCACCGAGGCCTTCGTTTTGAAACGTTATGGCTCCTGTAACTCTAAACGAGCTAGAAGTTATGGCCGTCCGAATAATCGATATCTACAGGGTGCAACATCCACGGAGCAAGGTGCAACATCCGTCCGAAATGGCAAAACCGTGTCGTACGTCTTTTTGAAATGCGTGCATGGATTGGAAACGGAACGGTACCATGGTGAACCATTCTCCAGCGATGGTAAATCGAAGACCAGCCACGGTAATCCCGTTTTACCGTAAAAATCCACGTGTTGAAAAAACGAAGGGTAAAAAACTTCCGAGACCCGATTGAGATTCGGATAGTCTTTTTTGGGCATTATACAATTCATTGACGGCTGAAAGCTTTTAGAGCCGTAGAACTCACTGAGGCCTTCGTTTTGACTGGTTATGGATCCCTTAACTCTAAAAGAGCCAGAAGTTATGGTCGTCCGAATAATCGATATCTACATGGTGCAACATCCACGTTGAAAGGTGCAACATCCGTCCGAAATGGTGAAACAACGTCGTACGACTTTTTGAAATGCGTGCATGGATTTGAAATGGAACGGTACCATGGTGCACCACTCTCCAGCGATGGTAAATCAAAGACCAGCCACGGTAATACCGTTTTACCGTAAAAATCCACGTGTCGAAAAAACGAAGGGTAAAAAACTTCCTAGACCCGATTGAGATTCGGATAGTCATTTTTGGGCATTAAACAATCCATTGACGACTGAAAGCTGTCAGATCCGTAGAACTCACCGAGGCCTTTGTTTTGAAACGTTATGGCTCCTGTAACTCTAAACGAGCTAGAAGTTATGGCCGTCCGAATAATCGATATCTACAGGGTACAACATCCACGGAGCAAGGTGCAACATCCGTCCGAAATGGCAAAACCGTGTCGTACGTCTTTTTGAAATGCGTGCATGGATTGGAAACGGAACGGTACCACGGTGAACCATTCTCCAGCGATGGAAAATCGAAGACCAGCCATGGTAATCCCGTTTTACCGTAAAAATCCACGTGTTGAAAAAACGAAGGGTAAAAAACTTCCGAGACCCGATTGAGATTCGGATAGTCTTTTTTGGGCATTATACAATTCATTGACGGCTGAAAGCTGTTAGAGCCGTAGAACTCACTGAGGCCTTCGTTTTGACTGGTTATGGATCCCTTAACTCTAAAAGAGCCAAAAGTTATGGTCGTCCGAATAATCGATATCTACATGGTGCAACATCCACGTTGAAAGGTGCAACATCCGTCCGAAATGGTGAAACAACGTCGTACGACTTTTTGTAATGCATGGAGGGATTTGAAACGGAACGGTACCATGGTGCACCACTCTCCAGCGATGGTAAATCGAAGACCAGCCACGGTAATCCCGTTTTACCATAAAAATCCACGTGTCGAAAAAACGAAGGGTAAAAAACTTCCGAGACCCGATTAAGAGTCGGATGTCTTTTTTGTGCATTTTACAATCCATTGACGGTTGAAAGCATTCAGAGCCGTAGAACTCACTGAGGCCTTCGCTTTGACTGGTTATGTCTCCCGTAACTCTAAACGAGCCAGAAGTTATGGCCATCCGAATAATCGATATCTACAGGGTGCAACATCCACGGTGCAAGATGCAACATCCGTCCGAAACGGCGAAACAGCGTCGTACGACTTTTTGAAATGCGTGCATGGATTTGAAACGAAACGGTACCATGGTGCACCACTCTCCAGCGATGGTAAATCGAAGATCAGCCACGGTAATCCCGTTTTACCGTAAAAATCCACGTGTCGAAAAAACGAAGGGTAAAAAACTTTCGAGACCCGATTGAGATTCGGATAGTCTTTTTTGGGCATTATACAATCCATTGACGGCTGAAAGCTTTCAGAGCCGTAGAACTCACTGAGACCTTCGTTTTGACTGGTTATGGCACCCTTAACTCTAAATGAGCCAGAAGTTATGGCTGTCCGAATAATCGATATCTGCATGGTGCAACATCCACGGTGCAAGGTGCAACATTCGTCCGAAATGGCGAAACAATGTCGTATGACTTTTTGAAATGCGTGCATGGATTTGAAATGGAACGGTACCATGGTGCACCACTCTCCAGCGATGGTAAATCGAAGACCAGCCACGGTAATACCGTTTTACCGTAAAAATCCACGTGTCGAAAAAACGAAGGGTAAAAAACTTCCTAGACCCGATTGAGATTCGGATAGTCATTTTTGGGTATTAAACAATCCATTGACGACTGAAAGCTGTCAGAGCCGTAGAACTCACCGAGGCCTTCGTTTTGAAATGTTATGGCTCCTGTAACTCTAAACGAGCTAGAAGTTATGGCCGTCCGAATAATCGATATCTACAGGGTGCAACATCCACGGAGCAAGGTGCAACATCCGTCCGAAATGGCAAAACCGTGTCGTACGTCTTTTGGAAATGCGTGCATGGATTGGAAACGGAACGGTACCATGGTGAACCATTCTCCAGCGATGGTAAATCGAAGACCAGCCACGGTAATCCCGTTTTACCGTAAAAATCCACGTGTTGAAAAAACGAAGGGTAAAAAACTTCCGAGACACGCTTGAGATTCAGATAGTCTTTTTTGGGCATTATACAATCCATTGAAGCTGAAAGATGTCAGAGCTGTAGAACTCACTGAGTCCTTCGTTATGACTGGTTATGGCTCCCACAACTCTAAACGAGCCAGAAGTTATGGCCGTCCGAATAATAGATATCTACAGGGTGCAACATCCATGGTGCAAGGTGCAATATCCGTCCGAAATGGCGAAACAGTGTCGTACGACGTTTTGAAATGCGTGCATGGATTTGAAATGGAACGGTACCATGGCGCACCACTCTCCAGCTATGGTAATTCGAAGACCAGCCACGGTAATCCCGTTTTACCGTAAAAATTCACGTGTCGAAAAAACGAAGGGTAAAAAACTTCCGAGACCCGATTGAGATTCGGATAGTCTTTTTTGGGCATTAAACGATCCATTGACGGCTGAAAGCTGTTAGAGCCATAGAATTCACTGAGGTCTTCGTTTTGACAGGTTATGCATCCTATAACTCTAAACGAACCAGAAGTTAGGGCCGTCCGAATAAGTGATATCTACAGGGTGCAACATCCACGGTGCAAGGTGCAACATCCGTCTGAAATGGCGAAACAGTGTCGTACGACTTTTTGAAATGCGTGCATGGATTTGAAACGGAACGGTACCATGGTGTACCGCTCTCCAGCGATGGTAAATCGAAGACCAGCCACGGTAATCCCGTTTTACCGTAAAAATCCACGTGTCAAAAAAATGAAGGGTAAAAAACTTCCTAGACCCGATAGAGATTCGGAAAGTCTTCTTTGGGCATTAAACAACCCATTGACGGCTGAAAGCTGTCAGAGCCGTAGAACTCACTAAGGCCTTCGTTTTGACAGGTTATGACTCCCGTAACTCTAAACGAGCCAGAAGTTATGGCCGTCCAAATAATCGATATCTAAAGGGTGCAACATCCACGGTGCAAGGTGCAACATCCGTCCGAAATGGCGAAACAGCGTCGTACGACTTTTTGAAATGCGTGCATGGATTTGAAACGGAATGGTACCATGGTGCACCACTCTCCAGCTATGGTAAATTGAAGACCAGCCATGGTAATCCAGTTTTACTGTAAAAATCCACGTGTCGAAAAAACGAAGGGTAAAAAACTTCCTAGACCCGATTGAGATTCGGATTGTCTTCTTTGGACATTAAACAATCCATTGACGGCTGAAAGCTGTTAGAGCCGCAGAACTCACTGAGGCCTTCGTTTTGACTGGTTATGGCTCACTTAACTCTAAACGAGCCAGAAGTTATGGCCGTCCGAATAATCGATATTTACAGGGTGCAACATCCACGGTGCAAGGTGCAACATCCGTCCGAAATGGCGAAACAGCGTCGTAAGACTTTTTGAAACGCGTGCATGGATTTGAAACGGAACGGTACCATGGTGCACCACTCTCCAGCGATGGTAAATCGAAGACCAGCCACGGTAATCGAGTTTTACCGTAAAAATCCACGTGTCGAAAAATCGAAGGGTAAAAAACTTCCGAGACCCGATTGAGATTCGGATAGTCTTTTTTGGGCATTAAACAATCCGCTTCACGGCTGAAAGCTATCAGAGCCGTAGAAATCACCGAGGCCTTCGTTCTGACAGGTTATGGCTCCCGTAACTCTAAACGAGCCAGAAGTTATGGCCGTCCGAATAATCGATATCTACACGGTGCAACATCCACGGTGGAAGGTGCGACATCTGTCCGAAATGGCGAAACAGTGTCATCCGACTTTTTGAAATGCGTGCATGGATTTGATACGAAACGGTACCATGGTGCACCACTCTCCAGCGATGGTAAATCGAAGACCAGCCACGGTAATCCCGTTTTACCGTAAAAATCCACGTGTCGAAAAAAAGAAGGGTAAAAAACTTCCGAGATCCGATTGAGATTCGGATATTCTTTTTTGGGCATTATACAATCCATTGACGGCTGAAAGCTGTCAGAGCCGTAGAACACACTAAGGCCTTCGTTTTGACTGGTTATGGCTCCCTTAACTCTAAACGAGCCAGAAGTTATGGCCGTTCGAATGATCGATATCTACAGAGTGCAACATCCACGGTGCAAGGTGTAACATCCGTCCAAAATGGCGAAACGGCATCGTACGACTTTTTGAAATGCGTTCATGGATTTGAGATGGAACGGTACCATGGTGCACAACTCTCCAGCGATGGTAAATCGAAGACCAGCCACGGTAATCCCGTTATACTGTAAAAATCAGCGTGTCGAAAAGACGAAGGGTAAAAAACTTCCGAGACCCGATTGAGATTCGGATAGTCTTATTTGGGCATTATACAATCTATTGACGGCTAAAAGCTATCAGAGCCGTAGAACTCACTGATGCCTTCGTTTTGACTGGCTATGGCTCCCGTAACTCTAAACGAGCCAGAAGTTATGGCCGTCCGAATAATCGATATCTACAGGGTGCAACATACACGGTGCAAGGTGCAACATCCGTCCGAAATGGCGAAACAGCATCGTACGACTTTTTGAATTGCGTTTATGGATTTGAAACGGAACGATACCATGGGGCACCACTCTCCAGCGATGGTAAATCGAAGACCAGCCACGGTAATCTCGTTTCACCGTAAAAATCCACGTGTCGAAAAAACGAAATGTAAAAAACTTCCTAGACCCGATTGAGATTCGGATAGTCATTTTTGGGCATTATACAATCCATTGACGGCTCAAAGCATTCAGAGCCGTAGAACTCACTGAGGCCTTCATTTTGATAGGTTAAGGCTCCCGTAACTTTAAACGAGCCAGTAGTTATGGCCGTCCGAATAATCGATATCTACAGGGTGCAACATCCACGGCGCAAGGTGCAACATCCGTCCGAAATGGCGAAACAGTGTCGTACGACCATTTGAAATGCGTGCATGGATTTGAAACGGAACAGTACCATGGTGCACCACTCTCCAGCGATGGTAAATCGAAGAGCAGCCACTGTAATCCCGTTTTACCGTAAAAATCCACGTGTCGAAAAAACGAAGGGTAAAAAACATCCGAGACCCGATTGAGATTCGGATAGTCTTTTTTGGGCAATATACAACCCATTGACGGCTGAAAGCTGTTAGAGCCGTAGAACTCATTGAGGCCTTCGTTTTGAATGGTTATTGCTCCCTTAACTCTAAACAAGCCAGAAGTTATGGCCGTCCGAATAATCGATATCTACAGGGTGCAACATCCACGGTGCAAGGTGCAACATCCGTCCGAAATGGCGAAACAGCGTCGTACGACTTTTTGAAATGCGTGCATGGATTTGAAACGGAACGGTACCATGGTGCACCACTTTCCAGCGATGGTAAATCGAAGACCAGCCACGGTAATCCCGTTTTATTGCAAAAATCTATGTGTCCAAAAAACGAAGGGTAAAAAACTTCCTAGACCCGATTGAGATTCGGATAGTATTCTTTGGGCATTAAACAATCCATTGACGGTTGAAAGCTGTCAAAGCCGTAGAACTCACTGAGGCATTCGTTTTGACAGGTTATGACTCCCGTAACTCTAAACGAGCCAGAATTTATGGCCGTCCGAATAATCGACATCTAAAGGGTGCAACATCCACGGTGCAAGGTGCAACATCCATCCGAAATGGCGAAACAGCAACGTACGACATTTTGAAATGTGCGCATGGATTTGAAATGGAACGGTACCATGGTGCACCACTCTTCAGCGATGGTAAATCAAAGACCAGCCACGGTAAACCCGTTTTACCGTAAAAATCCACGTGTCGAAAAAACGAAGGGCAAAAAACATCCGAGACCCGGTTGAGTTTCAGATAGTCTTTTTTGTGCATTTTACAATCCATTGACGGCCGAAAGCATTCAGAGCCGTAGAACTCACTGAGGCCTTTGCTTTGACTGGTTATGGCTCCCGTAACTCTAAACGAGCCAGAAGTTATGGCCGTCCGAATAATCGATATCTACAGGGTGCAACATCCACGGTGCAAGGTGCAACATCCGTCCGAAATGGCGAAACAGTGTCGTACGACTTTTTGAAATGCGTGCATTGATTTGAAACGGAATGGTACCATGGTGCACCACTCTCCAGCGATGGTAAATCGAAGACCAGCCACGGCAATCCAGTTTTACCGTAAAAATCCACGTGTCGAAAAAACGAAGGGTAAAAAACTTCCGAGACCCGATTGAGATTCGGATAGTCTTTTTTGGGCATTATACAATCCATTGACAGCTGAAAGCTGTCAAAGCCGTAGAACTCACTAAGTGATTCGTTTTGACTGGTTATGGCTCCCTTAACTCTAAACGAGCCAGAAGTTATGGTCGTCCGAATAATCGATATCTACATGGTGCAACATCCACGGTGCAAGGTGCAACATCCGTCCGAAATGACGAAACAGTGTCGTACGACTCTTTGAAACGCGTGCATGGATTTGAAACGAAACGGTACCATGGTGCTCCACTCTCCAGCGATGGTAAATCGAAGACCAGCCACGGTAATCCCATTTTACCGTAAAAATCCACGTGTCGAAAAAACGAAGGGTAAAAACTTCCTAGACCCGATTGAGATTCGGATAGTTTTTTTTGGGAATTAAACAATTCATTGACAGCTGATAGCTGTCAGAGCCGTAGAACTCATTGAGGCCTTCGTTTTGACAGGTTATGGCTCCCGTAACTCTAAACGAGCCAGAAGTTATGGCTGTCCGAATAATCGATATCTACAGGGTACAACGTCCACGGTGCAAGATGCAATATCCGTCCGAAATTGCGAAACAGCGTCGTATGACTTTTTGAAATGCGCGCATGGATTTGAAATGGAACGGTACCATGGTGCACCACTCTCCAGCGATGGTAAATCGAAGACTAGCCACGGTATTCCCGTTTTACCGTAAAAATCCATGTGTCGAAAAAACGAAGGGTAAAAAACTTCCTAGACCCGACTGAGATTCGGATAGTCTTTTTTGGGCATTATACAATCCATTGACGGCTGAAAGATGGCAGAGCCGTAGAACTCACTAAGGCCTTCGTTTTGACAGGTTATGCATCCTATAACTCTAAACGAGCCAGAAGTTATGGTCGTCTGAATAGTCGATATCTACAGGGTGCAACATCCACGGCGCAAGGTGCAACATCCGTCCGAAATGGCGAAACAGTGTCGTACGACCTTTTGAAATGCGTGCATGGATTTGATACGGAATAGTACCATGGTGCACCACTCTCCAGCGATGGTAAATGAAGACCAGCCGCGGCAATCCCGTTTTACCGTAAAAATCCACGTGTCAAAAAAACGAAGGGTAAAAACTTCCTAGACCCGATTGAGATTCGGATAGTTTTTTTTGGGAATTAAACAATCCATTGACAGCTGATAGCTGTCAGAGCCGTAGAACTCACTGAGGCCTTCGTCTTGACAGGTTATGGCTCCCGTAACTCTAAACGAGCCAGAAGTTATGGCCGTCCGAATAATCGACGTCTACAGTGTGCAACATCCACGGAGCAAGGTGCAACATCTGTCCGAAATGGAGAAACAGTGTCATCCGACTTTTTGAAATGCGTGCATGGATTTGATACGGAATGGTACCATGGTGCACCACTCTCCAGCAATGGTAAATCGAAGACCAGCCACGGTAATCCCGTTTTACCGTAAAAATCCACGTGTCGAAAAAACGAAGGGTAAAAAACTTCCGAGATCCGATTGAGATTCAGATATTCTTTTTTGGGCATTATACAATCCATTGATGGCTGAAAGCTGTCAGCGCCGTAGAACTCACTGAGGCCTTCGTTTTGACTGGTTATGGCTCCCTTAACTCTAAACGAGACAGAAGTTATGGCCGTTCGAATGATCGATATCTACAGGGTGCAACATCCAGGGTGCAAGGTGCAACATCCGTCCGAAATGGAAAAACGGCATCGTACGTCTTTTTGAAATGCGTGCATGGATTTGAAACGGAACGGTACCATGGTGCACAACTCTCCAACGATGGTAAATCGAAGACCAGCCACGGTAATCCCGTTTTACCGTAAAAATCCGCGTGTCGAAAAGACGAAGGGTAAAAAACTTCCGAGACCCGATTTAGATTCGGATAGTCTCTTTTGGGCATTATACAATCCATTCATGGCTGAATGCTGTCAGAGCCGTAGAACTCACTGAGGCCTTCCTTTTGACTGGTTATGGCTCCCGTAACTCTAAACGAGCCAGATGTTATGGCGGTCCGAATAATCGATATCTACAGGGTGCAACATACACGGCGCAAGGTGCAACATCCGTCCGAAATGGCGAAACAGTGTCGTACGACCTTTTGAAATGCGTGCATGGATTTGAAACGGAACAGTGCCATGGTGCACCACTCTCCAGCGATGGTAAATCGAAGACCAGCCACGGTAATCCCGTTTTACCGTAAATATCCACGTGTCGAAAAAACGAAGGGTAAAAAACTTCCAAGACCCGATTGAGATTCGGATAGTCTTTTTTGGACATTATACAATCCGTTGACGGCTGAAAGCTGTCAAAGCCGTAGAACTCACCGAGGGCTTCGTTTTGACTGGTTATGGCTCCCTTAACTCTGAACGAGCCAGAAGTTATGGTCGTCCGATTAATCGATATCTACATGGTGCAACATCCACGGTTCAAGGTGCAACATCCCTCCGAAATGACGAAACAGTGTCGTACGACTTTTTGAAATGCGTGCATGGATTTGAAACGAAACGGTACCATGGTGCTCCGCTCTCCAGCGATGGTAAATCAAAGACCAGCCACGGTAATCCCATTTTACCGTAAAAATCCACGTGTCGAAAAAACGAAGGGTAAAAACTTCGTTGACCCGATTGTGATTCGGATAGTTTTTTTGGGAATTAAACAATCCATTGACAGCTGATAGCTGTCAGAGCCGTAGAACTCACTGAGGACTTCGTTTTGACAGGTTATGGCTCCCGTAAATCTAAACGAGCCAGAAGTTATGGCTGTCCGAATAATCGATATCTACAGGGTGCAACATCCACGGTGCAAGATGCAATAACTGTCCGAAATTGCGAAACAGCGTCGTACGACTTTTTGAAATGCGCGCATGGATTTGAAACGGAACGGTACCATGGTCCACCACTCTCCAGCGATGGTAAATCGAATACTAGCCACGGTATTCCCGTTTTACCGTAAAAATCCATGTGTCGAAAAAACGAAGGGTAAAAAACTTCCTAGACCCGACTGAGATTCGAATAGTCTTTTTTGGGCATTATACAATCCATTGACGGCTGAAAGCTGTCAGAGCCGTAGAACTCACTGAGTCCTTCGTTTTGACTGGTTGTGGATCCCGTAACTCTAAATGAGGCAGAAGTTATGGCCGTCCGAATAATCGATATCTACAGGGTGCAACATCCACGGTGCAAGGTGCAACATCCGTCCGAAATGGCAAAACAGTGTCGTACGACTTTTTGAAATGCGTGAATGGATTTGAAACGAAACGGTACCATGGTGCACCACTCTCCAGCGATGGTAAGTCGAAGACCAGCCATGGTAATCCAGTTTTACCGTAAAAATCCACGTGTCGAAAAAACGAAGGGTAAAAAACTTCCTAGACCCGATTGAGATTCGGATAGTCATTTTTGGGCATTAAACAATCCATTGACGGCTAAAAGCATTCAGAGCCGTAAAACTCACTGAGGCCTTCATTTTGACAGGTTAAGTCTCCCGTAACTCTAAACGAGCCAGAAGTTTTGGCCGTCCGAATAATCGATATCTACAGGGTGCAACATCCACGGCGCAAGATGCAACATCCGTCCGAAATGGCGAAACAGTGTCGTACGACCTTTTGAAATGCGTGCATGGTTTTGAAACGGAACAGTACTATGGTGCACCACTCTCCAGCGATGGTAAATCGAAGACCGGCCACGGTAATCCCGTTTTACCGTAAAAATCCACGTGTCGAAAAAACGAAGGGTAAAAAACTTCCGAGACCCGATTGAGATTCGGATTGTCTTCTTTGGACATTAAACAATCTATTGACGGCTGAAAGCTGTCAGAGCCGTAGAACTCACTGAGGCCTTCTTTTTGACAGGTTATGGCTCCCGTAACTCTAAACGAGCCAGAAGTTATGGCCGTCCGAATAATCGATATCTACAGGGTGCAACATCCACGGTGCAAGGTGCAACATCTGTCCGAAATGGCGAAACAGTGTCGTCCTACTTTTTGAAATGCGTGCACGGATTTGAAACGGAACAGTACCATGGTGCACCACTCTCCAGCAATGGTAAATCGAAGACCAGCCACGGTAATCCCGTTTTACCGTAAAAATCCACGTGTCGAAAAAACGAAGGGTAAAAAACTTCCGAGATCCGATTGAGATTCGGATATTCTTTTTTAGGCATTATACAATCCATTGACGGCTGAAAGCTGTCAGAGCCGTAGAACTCATTGAGGCCTTCGTTTTGACTGGTTATGGCACCCTTAACTCTAAACGAGGCAGAAGTTATGGCCATTTGAATGATCGATATCTACAGGGTGCAACATCCACGGTGCAAGGTGCAACATCCGTCCGAAATGGCGAAACGGCGTCGTACGACTTTTTGAAATGTGTGCATGGATTTGAAACGGAACGGTACCATGGTGCACAACTCTCCAGCGATGGTAAATCGAAGACCAGCCACGGTAATCCCGTTTTACCGTAAAAATCCGCGTGTCGAAAAGATGAAGGGTAAAAAACTTCCGAGACCCGATTGAGATTCGGATAGTCTTTTTTGGGCATTATACAATCCATTGACGCCTGAAAGCTGTCAGAGCCGTAGAACTCACTGAGGCCTCCATTTTGAATGGTTATGGCTCCCATAACTCTAAACGAGCCAGAAGTTATGGCCGTCCGAATAATCGATATCTACAGGGTGCAACATACACGGTGCAAGGTGCAACATCCGTCCGAAATGGCGAAACAGCATCGTACGATTTTTTGAATTGCGTGCATGGATTTGAAACGGAACGGTACCATGGGGAACCACTCTCTAGCGATGGTAAATCGAAGACCAGCCATGGTAATCCAGTTTTACCGTAAAAATCCACGTGTCGAAAAAACGATGGGTAAAAAACTTCCGAGACCCGATTGAGATTCGGATAGTCTTTTTTGGGCATTATACAATCCATTGACGGCTGAAAGCTGTCAGAGCCGTAGAACTCACCGAGGCCTTCGTTTTGACTGGTTATGTCTTCCTTAACTCTAAACGATCCAGAAGTTATGGCCGTCCGAATAATCGATATCTACATGATGCAACATCCACGGTGCAAGGTGCAACATCCGTCCGAAAAGGCGAAACAGTGTCGTACGACTTTTTGAAATGCGTGCATGGATTTGAAACGGATAGGTACCATGGTGCACCACTCTCCAGCGATGGTAAATCGAAGACCAGCCACGGTAATCCCGTTTTACCGTAAAAATCCACGTCTCGAAAAAACGAAGGGTAAAAAACTTCCGAGACCCGATTGAGATTCGGATAGTCTTTTTTGGGCATTATACAACCATTGACGGCTGAAAGCTGTCAGAGCCGTAGAACTCACTGAGGACTTCATTTTGACAGGTTATGGCTCCCGTAACTCTAAACGATCCAGAAGTTATGGTCGTCCGAATAGTCGATATCTATAGGGTGCAACATCCACGGAGCAAGGTGCAACATCCGTCCGAAATGGCGAAACAGCGTCGTACGACTTTTTGAAACGCGTGCATGGATTTGAAACAGAACGGTACCATGGAGTACCACTCTCCAGCGATGGTAAATCGAAGACTAGCCACGGTAATCCCGTTTTACCATAAAAATCCACGTGTCGAAAAAATGAAGTGTAAAAAACTTCCGAGACCCGATTGAGATTCGGATAGTCTTTTTTGGGCATTATACAATCCATTGACGGCTGAAAGCTGTCAGACCCGTAGAACTCACCGAGGCCTTCGTTTTGACTGATTATGGCTCCCGTAACTCTACACGAGCCAGAAGTCATGGCCGTCCGAATAACCGATATCTTCAGGGTGCAACATCCACGGTGCAAGGGGCAACATCCGTCCGAAATGGCGAAACAGCGTCGTATGACTTTTTGAAATGCGTGCATGGATTCGAAATGAAATGGTACCATGGTGCACCACTCTCCAGCAATGGTAAATCGAAGACCAGCCACGGTAATCCCGTTTTACCATAAAAATCCACGTGCCGAAAAAACGTAGGGTAAAAAACTTCCGAGAACCGATTGAGATTCGGATAGTCTTTTTTGGGCATTATACAATCCATTGACGGCTGAAAATGGTCAGAGCCGTAGAACTCACTGAGGCCTTCGTTTTGACTAGTGATGGCTCCCTTAACTCTAAACGAGCCAGAAGTTATGGCCATCCGAATAATCGATATCTACACGGCGCAACATTCACGGTGCAAGGTGCAACATCCGTCCGAAATGGCTAACCAGTGTCGTACGACTTTTTGAAATGCGTGCATGGATTTGAAATGGAACGGTACCATGGTGCACCACTCTCCAGCGATGGTAAATCGAAGACCAGCCAAGGTAATCTCGTTTTACCGTAAAAATCCACGTGTCGAAAAAACGAAGGGTCAAAAACTTCCGAGAGACGATTGAGATTCGGATAGTCTTTTTTGGGCATTTTACAATCCATTGACGGCTCAAAGCATTCAGAGCTGTAGAACTCACCGAGGCCTTCGTTTTGACTGGTTATGACTCCCGTAACTTTAAACGAGCCAGAAGTTATGGCCGTCCGAATAATCGAATCTACAGGGTGCAACATCCACGGTGCAAGGTGCAACATCCGTCCGAAATGGCGAAACAGTGTCGTACGACTTTTTGAAATGCGTGCATGGATTTGAAATGGAACGGTACCATGGTGCACCACTCTCCAGCGATGGTAAATCGAAGACCAACCACGGTAATCCCGTTTTACCATAAAAATCCATGTATCGAAAAAACGAAGGGTCAAAAACTTCCTAGACCCGATTGAGATTCGGATAGTCTTTTTTGGGCATTAAACAATCCATTGACGGCTTAAAGCGGTCAGAGCCATAGAACTCACTGAGGCCTTCGTTTGGACAGGTTATGGCTCCCATAATTCTAAACGAGCCAGCAGTTATGGCCGTCCGAATAATCGATATCTACAGGATGCAACATCCACGGTGCAAGGTGCAACATCCGTCTGAAATGGCAAAACAGTGTCGTACGACATTTTGAAATGCGTGCATAGATTTGAAACGGAACGGTACCATGGTGCACCACTCTCCAGCGATGGTAAATCAAATACGAGCCACGGTAATCCAGTTTTACCGTAAAAATCCACGTGTCGAAAAAACGATGGGTAAAAAACTTCCGAGACCCGATTGAGATTCGGATAGTCTTTTTTGGGCATTATACAATCCATTGACGGCTGAAAGCTGTCAGAGCCGTAGAACTCACTAAGGGCTTCGTTTTGACTGGTTATGGCTCCCTTAACCCTAAACGAGCCAGAAGTTATGGCCGTCCGAATAATCGATATCTACAGGGTGCAACATCCACGGTGCAAGGTGCAACATCCGTCAGAAATGGCGAAACAGCATCGTACGACTTTTTGAAATTCGCGCATCGATTTGAAACGGAACGGTACCATGGTGCACCACTCTCCAGCGATCGTAAATCGAAGACCGGCCATGGTAATCCCGTTTTACCGTAAAAATCCATGTGTCGAAAAAACGAAGGGTAAAAAACTTCCTAGACCCGATTGAGATTCGGATAGTCTTTTTTGGGCATTATACAATCCATTGACGGCTTAAAGCTGTCAGAGCCGTAGAACTCACTAAGGCCTTCATTTTGACTGGTTATGGCTCCCGTAACTCTAAATGAGCCAGAAGTTATGGCCGTCCGAATAATCGATATCAACAGGGTGAAACATCCACGGTGCAAGGTGCAACATCCGTCCGAAAATGGCGAAACAGTGTCGTACGACTTTTTTAAATGCGTGAATGGATTTGAAACGGAATGGTACCATGGTGCACCACTCTCCAGCGATGGTAAATCGAAGACCGGCCACGGTAATCCCGTTTTACAGTAAAAATCCACGTGTCGAAAAAACGAAGGGTAAAAAACTTCCGAGACACGATTGAGATTCGGATAGTCTTTTTTGGGCATTATACAATCCATTGAAGGCTGAAAGCTGTTTGAGCCGTAGAACTCACTAAGGCATTCGTTATGACTGGTTATGGCTCCCGTAACTCTAAACGAGCCAGAAGTTATGGTCGTCTGAACAATCGATATCTTCAGGGTGCTACATCCACGGTGCAAGGTGCAACATCCATCCGAAATGGCGAAACAGCGTCGTACGACTTTTTGATATGCGTGCATGGATTTGAAATGAAATGGCACCATGGTGCATCACTCTCCAGCGATGGTAAATCGAAGACCAGCCACGGTAATCCCGTTTTACCGTATAAAACCACGTGTCGAAAAAACGAAGTGTAAAAAACTTCCGAGACCCGATTGAGATTCGGATAGTCTTTTTTGGGAATTATACAATCCATTGACAGTTGAAAGCTGTTAGAGTAGTAGAACTCACCGAGGCCTTCGTTTTGACTGATTATGGCTCCCTTAACTCTAAACGAGCCAGAAGTTATGGCCGTTCGAATAATCGATATCTACATGGTGGAACATCCACGGTGCAAGGTGCAACATCCGTCTGAAATGGAGAAACAATGTCGTACGACTTTTTGAAATGCGTGCATGGATTTGAAACGGAACGGTACCATGGTGCACCACTCTCCAGCGATGGCAAATCGAAGACCAGCCACGGTAATCCCGTTTTACCGTAAAAATCAACGTGTCGAAAAAACGAAGGGTAAAAAACTTCCGAGACCCAATTGAGATTCGGAGTCTTTTTTGGGCATTTTACAATCCATTGATGGCTGAAAGCATTCAGAGCCTTAGAACTCACTGAGGCCTTCGTTTTGACTAGTTATGGCTCCCGTAACTCTAAACCAGCCAGAAGTTATGGCCATCCGAATAATCGATATCTATAGGGTGCAACATTCATGGTGCAAGGTGCAACACCCGTCTGAAATGGCGAAACAGTGTCGTACGACTTTTTGAAATGCATGCATGGATTTTAAAAGGAACTGTACCATGGTGCACCACTCTCTAGCGATGGTAAATCGAAAACTAGCCACGATAATCCAGGTTTACCGTAAAAATCCATGTGTCGAAAAAACGAAGGGTCAAAAACTTCCTAGACCCGATTGAGATTCGGATAGTCTTTTTTGGGCATTAAACAATCCACTAACGGCTGAAAGCGGTTAGAGCCATAGAACTCACTGAGGCCTTCGTTTTGACAGGTTAAGGCTCCCATAACTCTAAACGAGCCAGAAGTTATGGCCGTCCGAATAATTGATATCTACAGGGTGCAACATCCATGGCGCAAGGTGCAACATCCGTCCGAAATGGCGAAACAGTGTCGTACGACTTTTTGAAATGCGTGCATAGATTTGAAACGGAACGGTACCATGGTGCACCACTCTCCAGCGATGGTTAATCGAAGACCAGCCACGGTAATCCAGTTTTACCGTAAAAATCCACGTGTCGAAAAAACGAAGGGTAAAAAATTTCCGAGACCCGATTGAGATTCGGATAGTCTTTTTTGCGCATTATACAATCCATTGACGGCTGAAAGCCGTCAGAGCCGTAGAACTCACTGAGGTCTTCAATTTGACTAGCTATGGCCCCCTTAACTCTAAATGAGCCAGAAGTTATGGCCGTCCGAATAATCGATATCTACATGGTGCAACATCCACGGTGCAAGGTGCAACATCCGTCGGAAATGGCGAAACAGTGTCGTACGACTTTTGAAATGCGTGTATGGATTTGAAATGGAACGGTACCATGGTGCACCGCTCTCCAACGATGGAAAATCGAAGACCAGCGACGGTAATCCCATTTTATCATAAAAATCCACGTTTCGAAAAAACGAAGGGTAAAAAACTTCCAAGACCCGATTGAGATTCGGATAGTCTTTTTTGGACATTAAACAATCCATTGACGGCTGAAAGCTATTAGAGCCGTAGAACTCACTAAGGCCTTCGTTTTGACAGGTTATGGCTCCAATAACTCTAAACGAGCCAGAAGTTATGGCTGTCCGAATAATCGATATCTACAGGGTGCAACATCCACGGTGCAAAATGCAACATCCGTCCGAAATGGCGAAACAGCATCGTACGACTTTTTGAAATGCCTGCATGGATTTAAAACGGAACGGTACTATGATGCACCACTCTCCAGCGATGGTAAATCGAAGACCAGCCACGGTAATCCCGTTTTACCGTAAAAATCCACGCGTCGAAAAAACGAAGGGTAAAAAACTTCCGAGACCCGATTGAGATTCGGATAGTCTTTTTTTGGGCATTATACAACCCAATGACGGCTGAAAGCTGTCAGAGCCGTAGAACTCACTGAGGTCTTCGTTTTGACTAGTTATGGCTCCCTTAATTCTAAACGAGCCAGAAGTTATGGCCGTCCGAATAATCGATATCTACATGGTGCAACATCCACGGTGCAAGCTGCAACATCCGTCCGAAATGGCGAAACAGCGTCGTACGACGTTTTGAAATGCGTGCATGGAGTTGAAACGGAACGGTACCATGGTGCACCACTCTCCAGCGATGGTAAATCGAAGACCAGCCACGGTAATCCAGTTTTACCGTAAAAATCCACGTGTCGAAAAAACGAAGGGTAAAAAATTTCCGAGACCCGATTGAGATTCGGATAGTCTTTTTTGGGCATTATACAATCCATTGACGGCTGAAAGCCGTCAGAGCCGTAGAACTCACTGAGGGCTTCAATTTGACTAGTTATGGCCCCCTTAACTCTAAACGAGCCAGAAGTTATGGTCGTCCGAATAATCGATATCTACAGGGTGCAACATCCACGGTGCAAGGTGCAACATCCGTCCGAAATGGAGTAACAACATCGTACGACTTTTTGAAATGCGTGCATGGATTTGAAACGGAACGGTACCATGGTGCACCACTCTCCAGCGATGGTAAATCGTAGACCAGCCACGGTAATCCCGTTTTACCGTAAAAATCCATTTGTCGAAAAAACGAAGGGTAAAAAACTTCCGAGACCCGATTGAGATTCGGATAGTCTTTTTTGGGCATTATACAATCCATTGACGGCTGCAAGCTATCAGAGCCATAGAACTCACTGGGGCCTTCGTTTTGACTGGTTATGGCTCCCTTAACTCTAAACGAGCCAGAAGTTATGGCCTCCGAATAATCGATATCTACAGGGTGCAACATCCACGGTGCAAGGTGCAACATCCGTCCGAAATGGCGAAACAGCGACGTACGACTTTTTGAAATGCGTGCATAGATTTGAAACGGAACGGTACCATGGTGCACCACTCTCCAGCGATGGTAAATCGAAGACCAGCGACGGTAATCCAGTTTTACCGTAAAAATCCACACGTCGAAAAAACGAAGGGTAAAAAACTTCCGAGACCCGATTGAGATTCAGATAGTCTTTTTTGGGCATTATACAATCCATTGACGGCTGAAAGCCGTCAGAGCCGTAGAACTCACTGAGGGCTTCGTTTTGACTGGTTATGGCTCTCGTAACTCTAAACGAGCCAGAAGTTAACTGTAACGAGCCAGAAGTTATGGCCGCCCGAATAATCGATATCTACAGGGTGCAACATACACGGTGCAAGGTGCAACATCCGTCCGAAATGGCGAAACAGCGTCGTACGACTTTTTGAATTGCGTGCATGGATTTGAAATGGAACGGTACCATGGGGCACTACTCTCCAGTGATGGTAAATCGAAGACCAGCGACGGTAATCCAGTTTTACCGTAAAAATCCACACGTCGAAAAAACGAAGGGTAAAAAACTTCCGAGACCCGATTGAGATTCAGATAGTCTTTTTTGGGCATTATACAATCCATTGACGGCTGAAAGCCGTCAGAGCCGTAGAACTCACTGAGGGCTTCGTTTTGACTGGTTATGGCTCTCGTAACTCTAAACGAGCCAGAAGTTAACTGTAACGAGCCAGAAGTTATGGCCGCCCGAATAATCGATATCTACAGGGTGCAACATACACGGTGCAAGGTGCAACATCCGTCCGAAATGGCGAAACAGCGTCGTACGACTTTTTGAATTGCGTGCATGGATTTGAAATGGAACGGTACCATGGGGCACTACTCTCCAGTGATGGTAAATCGAAGACCAGCCACGGTAATCCAGTTTTACCGTAAAAATCCACGTGTCGAAAAAACGAAGGGTAAAAAACTTCCGAGACCCAATTGAGATTCAGATAGTCTTTTTTGGGCATTATAGAATCCATTGACGGTTGAAAGCTGTCAGAGCCGTAGAACTCACTGAGGCCTTCGTTTTGACTGGTTATGGCTCTCTTAACTCTAAACGAGCCAGAAGTTATGGCCGTCCGAATAATAGATATTTACATGGTGCAACATCCACGGTGCAAGTTGCAACATCCGTCCGAAATGGCGAAATAGTGTCGTACGACTTTTTGAAATGTGTGCATAGATTTGAAATGGAACGGTACCATGGTGCACCACTCTCCAGCGATGGCAAATCGAAGACCAGCCACGGTAATCCAGTTTTACCGTAAAAACCACGTGTCAAAAAAACGAAGGGTAAAAAACTTCCGAAACCCGATTGAGATTCGGATAGTCTTTTTTGGGCATTATACAATCCATTGACGGCTGAAAGCTGTCATAGCCGTAGAACTCATTGAGGGCTTCGTTTTGACTGGTTATGGCTCCCTTAACTCTAAAGGAGCCAGAAGTTATGATCGTCCGAATAATCGATATCAACATGGTGCAACATCCACGGTGCAAGGTGCAACATCCGTCCGAAATGGCGAAACAGGGTCGTACGACTTTTTGAAATGCGTGCATGGATTTGAAACGGAACGGTACCATGGTGCACCACTCTTCAGCGATGGTAAATCGAAGACCAGCCACGGTAATCCCATTTTACCGTAAAAATCCACGTTTCGAAAAAGCGAAGGGTAAAAAACTTCCTAGACCCGATTAAGATTCGGATACTCTTTTTTGGGCTTTAAACAATCCATTGACGGCTGAAAGCTATCAGAGCCGTAGAACTCACTGAGGCCTTCGTTTTGACAGGTTATCGCTCCCGTAACTCTAAACGAGCCAGAAGTTATGGCCGTCCGAATAATCGATATCTACAGGGTGCAACGTCCACGGTGCAAGATGCAACATCCGTCAGAAATGGAGAAACAGCGTCGTACGACTTTTTGAAATGCGCGCATGGATTTGAAACGGAACGGTACCATGGTGCACCACTCTCCAGTGATGGTAAATCGAAGACCAGCCAAGGTAATCCCGTTTTATCGTAACAATCCATGTGTCGAAAAAACGAAGGGTAAAAAACTTCCTAGACTCGATTGAGATTCGGATAGTCTTTTTTGGGCTTTATACAATCCATTGACGGTTGAAAGATGTCAGAGCCGTAGAACTCACTGAGGCCTTCGATTTGACTGGTTATGGCTCCGTTAACTCTAAACGAGCCAGAAGTAATGGCCGTCCGAATAATCGATATCTACAGGGTGCAACATCCACGGTGCAAGGTGCAACATCCGTCCGAAATGGCGAAACAGCATCGTACGACTTTTTGAAATGCGTGCATGGATTTGAAACGGAACGGTACCATGGTGCACAACTCTCCAGCGATGGTAAATCGAAGACCAGCCACGGTAATCCCGTTTTACCGTAAAAATCCACGTGTCGAAAAATCGAAGGGTAAAAAACTTCCGAGGCCCGATTGAGATTCGGATAGTCTTTTTTGGGCATTATACAATCCATTGACGGCTAAAAGCGGTCAGAGCCGTAGAACTCACTGAGGCCTTCGTTTGACTGGTTATGGCTCCCTTAACTCTAAACGAGCCAGAAGTTTTGGTCGTCCGAATAATCGATATCTACATGGTGCAACATCCATGGTGCAAGGTGCAACATCCGTCCGAAATGGCGAAACAGTGTCGTAGGACTTTAGGAAATGCATGCATGGATTTGAAATAGAACGGTACCATGGTGCACCACTCTTCAGCGATGGTAAATCGAAGACCGGCCACGGCAATCCCATTTTACCGTAAAAATTCACGTTTCGAAAAAACGAAGGGTAAAAAACTTCCTAGTCCCGATTAAGATTCGGATAGTATTTTTTGGGCATTAGACAATCCATTGACGGCTGAAAGCAATCAGAGCCGTAGAACTCACTGAGGCCTTCGTTTTGACCGGTTATAGCTCCCGTAACTCTAAACGAGCCAGAAGTTATGGCCGCCCGAATAATCGATATCTAAAGGGTTCAACATCCACTGTGCAAGATGCAACATCCGTCAGAAATGGAGAAACAGCATCGTACGACTTTTTGAAATGCGCGCATGGATTTGAAACGGAACTGTACCATGGTGCACCACTGTTCAGCGATGGTAAATCGAAGACCAGCCACGGTAATCCCGTTTTACCGTAAAAATCCATGTGTCGAAAAAACGAAGGGTAAAAAACTTTCTAGACCCGATTGAGATTCGGATAGTCTTTTTTGGCCATTATACAATCCATTAACGGCTGAATGCTGTCAGAGCCGTAGAACTCACTGAGGCCTTCGTTTTGACTAGTTATGGCTCCCGTAACTCTAAATGAGCCAGAAGTTATGGCCGTCCGAATAATCCATATCTACAGGGTGCAACATCCACGGTGCAAGGTGCAACATCCGTACGAAATGGCGAAACAGTGTCGTACGTCTTTTTCAAATGCGTGAATGGATTTGAAACGGAACAGTACCATGGTGCACCACTCTCCAGCGATTGTAAATCGAAGACCAGCCATGGTAATCCCGTTTTACCGTAAAAATCCACGTGTCGAAAAAACGAAGGGTAAAAAACTTCCTAGACCCGATTGAGATTCGGATAGTCATTTTTGGGCGTTAAACAATCCTTTGATGGCTTAAAGCATTCAGAGCCGTAGAACTCACTAAGGCCTCATTTTGACAGGTTATGGCTCCCGTAACTCTAAACGAGCCAGAAGTTATGGCCGTCCGAATAATCGATATCTGCAGGGTGCAACATCGACGGCGCAAGGTGCAACATCCGTCCGAAATGGCGAAACAGCGTCGTACGACTTTTTGAAATGCGTGCATGGATTTGAAACGGAACAGTACCATAGTGCACCACTCTCCAGCGATGGTAAATCGAAGACCAGCTACGGTAATCCCGTTTTACCGTAAAAATCCACGTGTCAAAAAAACAAAGGGTAAAACACTTCCGAGACCCGATTGAGATTCGGATAGTCTTTTTTGGGCATTATACAACCCAATGACGGGTGAAAGTTGTCAGAACCGTTGAACTCACTAAGGCCTTCGTTTTGAATGGTTATGGCTCTCTTAACTCTAAACGAGCCAGATGTTATGGCCGTCCGAATAATCGATATCTACATGGTGCAACATCCACGGTGCAAGGTGCAACATCCGTCCGAAATGGTGAAACAGCGTCGTACGACTTTTTGAAATGCGTGCATGGATTTGAAACGGAACGGTACCATGGTGCACCACTCTCCAACGATGGTAAATCGAAGACCAACCACGGTAATCCTGTTTTACCGTAAAAATCCACGTGTCGAAAAAACGAAGGTTAAAAAATTTGCGAGACCCGATTGAGATTCAGATAGTCTTTTTTGGGCATTATACAATCCATTGACGGCTGCAAACTGTCAAAGCCGTAGAACTCGCTGAGGCCTTCGTTTTGACTAGTTATGGCTCCCTTAACTCTAAACGAGCCAGAAGTTATGGCCGTCCGAATAATCGATATCTACAGGGTGCAACATCCACGGTGCAAGGTGCAACATCCGTCCGAAATGGCGTAACAGCGTCGTACGACTTTTTGAAATGCGTGCATGGATTTGAAACGGAATGGTACCATGGTGCACCACTCTCCAGCGATGGTAAATCGAAGACCAGCCACGGTAATCCCGTTTTACCGTAAAAATCCACGTGTCGAAAAAACGAAGGGTAAAAAACTTCCAAGACCCGATTGAGATTCGGATAGTCTTTTTTGGGCATTATGCAATCCATTGACTGTTCAAAGCTATCAGAGCCGTAGAACTCACCGAGGCCTTCGTTTTGACTGGTTATGGCTCCTGTAACTCTAAACGAGCCAGAAGTTATGGCCAGCCGAATAATCGATATCTACATGGTGCAACTTCCACGGTGCAAGGTGCAACATCCGTCCGAAATGGTGAAACAATGTCGTACGACTTTTTGAAATGCGTGCACGGATTTGATATGGAATGGTACCATGGTGCACCACTCTCTAGCGATGGTAAATCGAAGACCAGCCACGGTGATCCCGTTTTATCGTAAAAATCCACGTGTCGAAAAAACGAAGGGTAGAAAACTTACGAGACCCGATTGAGATTCGGATAGTCTTTTTTGGGCATTATACAATCCATTGACTGTTGAAAGCTGTCAGAGCCGTAGAACTCACCGAGGCCTTCGTTTTGACTGGTTATGGCTCCTGTAACTCTAAACGAGCCAGAAGTTATGGCCGTCCGAATAATCGATATCTACATGGTGCAACATCCACGGTGCAAGGTGCAACATCCGTCCGAAATGGCGAAACAGTGTCGTACGACTTTTTGAAATGCATGCATGGATTTGAAATGGAACGGTACAATGGTGCACCACTCTCCAGCGATGGTAAATTGAAGACCAGCCACGGTAATCCCGTTTTACCGTAAAAATCCACGTGTTGGAAAAACGAAGGGTAAAAAACTTCCTAGACCCGATTGAGATTCGGATAGTCTTTTTTGGGCATTAAACAATCCATTCACGGCTGAAAGCGGTCAAAGCCGTAGAACTCACTGAGGCCTTCGTTTTGACAGGTTATGGCTCCCATAACTCTAAACGAGCCAGAAGTTATAGTCGTCCGAATGATCGATATCTATAGGGTGCAACATCACGGTGCATGATGCAACATCCGTCCGAAATGGCGAAACAGCGTCGTATGACTTTTTGAAATGCGTGCATGGATTTGAAATGGAATGGTACTGGTGCACCACTCTCCGGCGATGGTAAATCGAAGACCATCCACGGTAATCCCGTTTTACCGTAAAAATCCACGTGTCGAAAAAACGAAGGGTAAAAAACTTCCTAGACCCGATTGAGATTCGGATAGTCTTTTTTGGGCATTAAACAATCCATTGACGGCTGAAAGCTGTTAGAACCGTAGAACTCACTGAGGCCTTTGTTTTGACAGGTTATGGCTCCCTTAACTCTAAACAAGCCAGAAGTTATGGCCGTTTGAATAATCGATATCTACAGGGTGCAACATCCACGGCGCAAGGTGCAACATCCGTCCGAAATGGCGAAACAGCGTCGTACGACTTTTTGAAACGCGCGCATGGATTTGATACGAACCGGTACCATGGTCCACCACTCTCCGGTGATGGTAAATCAAAGACCAGCCACGGTAATCCAGTTTTACCGCAAAAATCCACGTGTCGAAAAATCGAAGGGTAAAAAAACTTCTGAGACCCGATTGAAATTCGGATAGTCTTTTTTGGGCATTAAACAATCCATTGACGACTGAAACCTGTCAGAGCCGTAGAACTCACCAAGGCCTTCGTTTTGACTGGTTATGGCTCCCTTAAATCTAAACGAGCCAGAAGCTATGGCCGTCCGAATAATCGATATCAACAGGGTGCAACTTCCACGGTGCAAGGTGCAACATCCGTCCGAAATGGCGAAACAGCATCGTACGACCTTTTGAAATGCGTGCACGGATTTGAAACGGAATGGTACCATGGTGCACCACTCTCCAGCGATGGTAAATCGAAGACCAGCCACGGTAATCCCGTTTTACCGTAAAAATCCATGTGTCGAAAAAACGAAGGGTAAAAAACATCCTAGACCCGATTGAGATTCGGATAGTCTTTTTTTGGCATTAAACAATCCATTGACGGCTGAAAGCTGTCAGAGCCGTAGAACTCACTGAGGCCATCGTTTTGACAGGTTATGGCTCCTGTATCTCTAAACGAGCCAGAAGTTATGGCCGTCCGAATAATCGATATCTACAGGGTGCAACATCAAGGTGCATGATGCAACATCCGTCCGAAATGGAGACACAGCGTTGTACGACTTTTTGAAATGCGCGTATGGATTTGAAATGGAATGGTACCATGGTGCACCACTCTCCAGCGATGGTAAATCGAAGACCAGCCACGGTAATCGAGTTTTACCGTAAAAATCCACGTGTCGAAAAATCGAAGGGCAAAAAACTTCCGAGACCCGATTGAGATTCGGATAGTCTTTTTTGGGCATTAAACAATCCATCGACGGCTGAAAGCTGTCAGAGCCGTAGAACTCACTGAGGCCTTCGTTTTGACAGGTTAAGGCTCCCTTAACTCTAAACGAGCCAGAAGTTAATGCCGTCCGAATAATCGATATCTACAGGGTGCAACATCCACGGTGCAAGGTGCAACATCCGTCCGAAATGGCGAAACAGCGTCGTACGACTTTTTGAAATGTGTGCATGGATTTGAAACGGAACGGTACCATGGTGCACCACTCTCCAGCGATGGTAAATCGAAGACCAGCCACGGTAATCGAGTTTTACCGTAAAAATCCACGTGTCGAAAAATCGAAGGGTAAAAAACTTCCGAGACCCGATTGAGATTCGGATAGTCTTTTTTGGGCATTAAACAATCCATCGACGGCTGAAAGCTGTCAGAGCCGTAGAACTCACTGAGGCCTTCGTTTTGACAGGTTATGGCTCCCGTAACTCTAAACGAGCCAGAAGTAATGGCCGTCCGAATAATCGATATCTACAGGGTGCAACATCCACGGTGCAAGGTGCAACATCCATCCGAAATGGCGAAACAGCGTCGTACGACTTTTTGAAATGCATGCATGGATTTGAAATGGAATGGTACCATGGTGCACCACTCTCCAGCGACGGTAAATCGAAGACCAGCCACGGTAATCCTGTTTTACCGTAAAAATCAACGTGTCGAAAAAACGATGGGTAAAAAACTTCCGAGACCCGATTGAGATTCGGATAGTCTTTTTTGGGCATTATACAATCCATTGACGGCTGAAAGCTATCAGAGCCGTAGAACTCACTGAGGCATTCGTTTTGACTGGTTATGGCTCCTTTAACTCTAAACGAGCCAGAAGATATGGCCATCCGAATAATCAATATCTACAGGGTGCAACATCCACGGTGCAAGGTGCAAAATCCGTCCGAAATGGCGAAACAGCGTCGTACGACTTTTTGAAATGCGTGCATGGATTTGAAACGGAACGGTACCATGGTGCACCACTCTCCAGCGATGGTAAATCGAAGACCAGCGACAGTAATCCCGTTTTACCGTAAAAATCCACGTGTCGAAAAAACGAAGGGTAAAAAACTTACAAGACCCGATTGAGATTCGGATAGTCCTTTTTGGGCTTTATACAATCCCTTGAAGGCTGAAAGCTGTCAGAGCCGTAGAACTCACCGAGGCCTTCCTTTTGACTGGCTATGGCTCCTGTAACTCTAAGCGAGCCAGAAGTTATGGCCGTCCGAATAATCGATATCTACATGGTGCAACATCCACGGTGCAAGGTGCAACATCCGTCCGAAATGGCGAAACAGTGTCGTACGACTTTTTGAAATGCATGCATGGATTTGAAATGGAACGGTACAATGGTGCACCACTCTCCAGCGATGGTAAATTGAAGACCAGCCGCGGTAATCCCGTTTTACCTTAAAAATCCACGTGTTGGAAAAACGAAGGGTAAAAAACTTCCTAGACCCGATTGAGATTCGGATAGTCTTTTTTGGGCATTAAACAATCCATTCACGGCTGAAAGCGGTCAAAGCCGTAGAACTCACTGAGGCCTTCGTTTTTATAGGTTATGGCTCCCATAACTCTAAACGAGCCAGAAGTTATAGTCGTCCGAATGATTGATATCTATAGGGTGCAACATCACGGTGCATGATGCAACATCCGTCCGAAATGGCGAAACAGCGTCGTATGACTTTTTGAAATGCGTGCATGGATTTGAAATGGAACGGTACTGGTGCACCACTCTCCAGCGATGGTAAATCGATGACCATCCACGGTAATCCCGTTTTACCGTAAAAATCCACGTGTCGAAAAAACGAAGGGTAAAAAACTTCCTAGACCCGATTGAGATTCGGATAGTCTTTTTTGGGCATTAAACAATCCATTGACGGCTGAAAGCTGTCAGAACCGTAGAACTCATTGAGGCCTTTGTTCTGACAGGTTATGGCTCCCTTAACTCTAAACGAGCCAGAAGTTATGGCCGTTTGAATAATCGATATCTACAGGGTGCAACATCCACGGCGCAAGGTGCAACATCCGTCCGAAATGGCGAAACAGCGTCGTACGACTTTTTGAAACGCGCGCATGGATTTGATACGAAACGGTACCATGGTGCACCACTCTCCGGTGATGGTAAATCGAAGACCAGCCACGGTAATCCAGTTTTACCGTAAAAATCCACGTGTCGAAAAATCGAAGGGTAAAAAAACTTCTGAGACCCGATTGAAATTCGGATAGTCTTTTTTGGGCATTAAACAATCCATTGACGGCTGAAACCTGTCAGAGCCGTAGAACTCACCGAGGCCTTCGTTTTGACTGGTTATGGCTCCCTTAACTCTAAACGAGCCAGAAGTTATGGCCGTCCGAATAATCGATATCAACAGGGTGCAACTTCCAAGGTGCAAGGTGCAACATCCGTCCGAAATGGCGAAACAGCATCGTACGACCTTTTGAAATGCATGCACGGATTTGAAACGGAATGGTACCATGGTGCACCACTCTCCAGCGATGGTTAATCGAAGACCAGCCACGGTAATCCCGTTTTACCGTAAAAATCCATGTGTCGAAAAAACGAAGGGTAAAAAAAATCCTAGACCCGATTGAGATTCGGATAGTCTTTTTTTGGCATTAAACAATCCATTGACGGCTTAAAGCTGTCAGAGCCGTAGAACTCACTGAGGCCATCGTTTTGACAGGTTATGGCTCCTGTATCTCTAAACGAGCCAGAAGTTATGGCCGTCCGAATAATCGATATCTACAGGGTGCAACATCAAGGTGCATGATGCAACATCCGTCCGAAATGGAGACACAGCGTTGTACGACTTTTTGAAATGCGCGTATGGATTTGAAATGGAATGGTACCATGGTGCACCACTCTCCAGCGATGGTAAATCGAAGACCAGCCACGGTAATCGAGTTTTACCGTAAAAATCCACGTGTCGAAAAATCGAAGGGTAAAAAACTTCCGAGACCCGATTGAGATTCGGATAGTCTTTTTTGGGCATTAAACAATCCATCGACGGCTGAAAGCTGTCAGAGCCGTAGAACTCACTGAGGCCTTCGTTTTGACAGGTTAAGGCTCCCTTAACTCTAAACGAGCCAGAAGTTATGGCCGTCCGAATAATCGATATCTACAGGGTGCAACATCCACGGTGCAAGGTGCAACATCCGTCCGAAATGGCGAAACAGCGTCGTACGACTTTTTGAAATGTGTGCATGGATTTGAAACGGAACGGTACCATGGTGCACCACTCTCCAGCGATGGTAAATCGAAGACCAGCCACGGTAATCGAGTTTTACCGTAAAAATCCACGTGTCGAAAAATCGAAGGGTAAAAAACTTCCGAGACCCGATTGAGATTCGGATAGTCTTTTTTGGGCATTAAACAATCCATCGACGGCTGAAAGCTGTCAGAGCCGTAGAACTCACTGAGGCCTTCGTTTTGACAGGTTATGGCTCCCGTAACTCTAAACGAGCCAGAAGTAATGGCCGTCCGAATAATCGATATCTACAGGGTGCAACATCCACGGTGCAAGGTGCAACATCCATCCGAAATGGCGAAACAGCGTCGTACGACTTTTTGAAATGCATGCATGGATTTGAAATGGAATGGTACCATGGTGCACCACTCTCCAGCGACGGTAAATCGAAGACCATCCACGGTAATCCTGTTTTACCGTAAAAATCAACGTGTCGAAAAAACGATGGGTAAAAAACTTCCGAGACCCGATTGAGATTCGGATAGTCTTTTTTGGGCATTATACAATCCATTGACGGCTGAAAGCTATCAGAGCCGTAGAACTCACTGAGGCATTCGTTTTGACTGGTTATGGCTCCTTTAACTCTAAACGAGCCAGAAGATATGGCCATCCGAATAATCAATATCTACAGGGTGCAACATCCACGGTGCAAGGTGCAAAATCCGTCCGAAATGGCGAAACAGCGTCGTACGACTTTTTGAAATGCGTGCATGGATTTGAAACGGAACGGTACCATGGTGCACCACTCTCCAGCGATGGTAAATCGAAGACCAGCCACAGTAATCCAGTTTTACCGTAAAAATCCACGTGTCGAAAAAACGAAGGGTAAAAAACTTACAAGACCCGATTGAGATTCGGATAGTCCTTTTTGGGCTTTATACAATCCCTTGAAGGCTGAAAGCTGTCAGAGCCGTAGAACTCACCGAGGCCTTCCTTTTGACTGGCTATGGCTCCTGTAACTCTAAGCGAGCCAGAAGTTATGGCCGTCCGAATAATCGATATCTACATGGTGCAACATCCACGGTGCAAGGTGCAACATCCGTCCGAAATGGCGAAACAGTGTCGTACGACTTTTTGAAATGCATGCATGGATTTGAAATGGAACGGTACAATGGTGCACCACTCTCCAGCGATGGTAAATTGAAGACCAGCCGCGGTAATCCCGTTTTACCGTAAAAATCCACGTGTTGGAAAAACGAAGGGTAAAAAACTTCCTAGACCCGATTGAGATTCGGATAGTCTTTTTTGGGCATTAAACAATCCATTCACGGCTGAAAGCGGTCAAAGCCGTAGAACTCACTGAGGCCTTCGTTTTGATAGGTTATGGCTCCCATAACTCTAAACGAGCCAGAAGTTATAGTCGTCCGAATGATTGATATCTATAGGGTGCAACATCACGGTGCATGATGCAACATCCGTCCGAAATGGCGAAACAGCGTCGTATGACTTTTTGAAATGCGTGCATGGATTTGAAATGGAACGGTACTGGTGCACCACTCTCCAGCGATGGTAAATCGATGACCATCCACGGTAATCCCGTTTTACCGTAAAAATCCACGTGTCGAAAAAACGAAGGGTAAAAAACTTCCTAGACCCGATTGAGATTCGGATAGTCTTTTTTGGGCATTAAACAATCCATTGACGGCTGAAAGCTGTCAGAACCGTAGAACTCACTGAGGCCTTTGTTCTGACAGGTTATGGCTCCCTTAACTCTAAACGAGCCAGAAGTTATGGCCGTTTGAATAATCGATATCTACAGGGTGCAACATCCACGGCGCAAGGTGCAACATCCGTCCGAAATGGCGAAACAGCGTCGTACGACTTTTTGAAACGCGCGCATGGATTTGATACGAAACGGTACCATGGTGCACCACTCTCCGGTGATGGTAAATCGAAGACCAGCCACGGTAATCCAGTTTTACCGTAAAAATCCACGTGTCGAAAAATCGAAGGGTAAAAAAACTTCTGAGACCCGATTGAAATTCGGATAGTCTTTTTTGGGCATTAAACAATCCATTGACGGCTGAAACCTGTCAGAGCCGTAGAACTCACCGAGGCCTTCGTTTTGACTGGTTATGGCTCCCTTAACTCTAAACGAGCCAGAAGTTATGGCCGTCCGAATAATCGATATCAACAGGGTGCAACTACCAAGGTGCAAGGTGCAACATCCGTCCGAAATGGCGAAACAGCATCGTACGACCTTTTGAAATGCATGCATGGATTTGAAACGGAATGGTACCATGGTGCACCACTCTCCAGCGATGGTTAATCGAAGACCAGCCACGGTAATCCCGTTTTACCGTAAAAATCCATGTGTCGAAAAAACGAAGGGTAAAAAAAATCCTAGACCCGATTGAGATTCGGATAGTCTTTTTTTGGCATTAAACAATCCATTGACGGCTTAAAGCTGTCAGAGCCGTAGAACTCACTGAGGCCATCGTTTTGACAGGTTATGGCTCCTGTATCTCTAAACGAGCCAGAAGTTATGGCCGTCCGAATAATCGATATCTACAGGGTGCAACATCACGGTGCATGATGCAACATCCGTCCGAAATGGAGACACAGCGTTGTACGACTTTTTGAAATGCGCGTATGGATTTGAAATGGAATTGTACCATGGTGCACCACTCTCCAGCGATGGTAAATCGAAGACCAGCCACGGTAATCGAGTTTTACCGTAAAAATCCACGTGTCGAAAAATCGAAGGGTAAAAAACTTCCGAGACCCGATTGAGATTCGGATAGTCTTTTTTGGGCATTAAACAATCCATCGACGGCTGAAAGCTGTCAGAGCCGTAGAACTCACTGAGGCCTTCGTTTTGACAGGTTAAGGCTCCCGTAACTCTAAACGAGCCAGAAGTTATGGCCGTCCGAATAATCGATATCTACAGGGTGCAACATCCACGGTGCAAGGTGCAACATCCGTCCGAAATGGTGAAACAACGTCGTACGACTTTTTGAAATGTGTGCATGGATTTGAAACGGAACGGTACCATGGTGCACCACTCTCCAGCGATGGTAAATCGAAGACCAGCCACGGTAATCGAGTTTTACCGTAAAAATCCACGTGTCGAAAAATCGAAGGGTAAAAAACTTCCGAGACCCGATTGAGATTCGGATAGTCTTTTTTGGGCATTAAACAATCCATCGACGGCTGAAAGCTGTCAGAGCCGTAGAACTCACTGAGGCCTTCGTTTTGACAGGTTATGGCTCCCGTAACTCTAAACGAGCCAGAAGTAATGGCCGTTCGAATAATCGATATCTACAGGGTGCAACATCCACGGTGCAAGGTGCAACATCCATCCGAAATGGCGAAACAGCGTCGTACGACTTTTTGAAATGCATGCATGGATTTGAAATGGAATGGTACCATGGTGCACCACTCTCCAGCGACGGTAAATGGAAGACCAGCCACGGTAATCCTGTTTTACCGTAAAAATCAACGTGTCGAAAAAACGATGGGTAAAAAACTTCCGAGACCCGATTGAGATTCGGATAGTCTTTTTTGGGCATTATACAATCCATTGACGGCTGTAAGCTATCAGAGCCGTAGAACTCACTAAGGCATTCGTTTTGACTGGTTATGGCTCCTTTAACTCTAAACGAGCCAGAAGATATGGCCATCCGAATAATCAATATCTACAGGGTGCAACATCCACGGTGCAAGGTGCAAAATCCGTCCGAAATGGCGAAACAGCGTCGTACGACTTTTTGAAATGCGTGCATGGATTTGAAACGGAACGGTACCATGGTGCACCACTCTCCAGCGATGGTAAATCGAAGACCAGCCACAGTAATCCCGTTTTACCGTAAAAATCCACGTGTCGAAAAAACGAAGGGTAAAAAACTTACAAGACCCGATTGAGATTCGGATAGTCTTTTTTGGGCTTTATACAATCCCTTGAAGGCTGAAAGCTGTCAGAGCCGTAGAACTCACCGAGGCCTTCGTTTTGACTGGTTATGGCTCCCGTAACTCTAAATGAGCCAGAAGTTATGGCCGTTCGAATAATCGATATCTACTGGGTGCAACATACACGGTGCAAGGTGCAACATCCGTCCGAAATGGCGAAACAGCGTCATACGACTTTTTGAAATGCATGCATGGAATTGAAACGGAACGGCACCATGGGGCACCACTCTCCAGCGATGGTAAATCGAAAACCAGCCACGGTAATCCAGTTTTAACGTAAAAATCCACGTGTCGAAAAAACGAAGGGTAAAAAACTTCCGAGACCCGATTGAGATTCGGATATTCTTTCTTGGGTATTAAACAATCCATTGACGGCTGAAAGCTGTCATAGCCGTAGAACTCAGTGAGGCCTTCGTTTTGACAGGTTAAGGCTCCCGTAACTCTAAACGAGCCAGAAGTTATGGCCGTCCGAATAATCGATATCTACAGGGTGCAACATCACGGTGCATGATGCAACATCCGTCTGAAATGGCGAAACAGCGTCGTACGACTTTTTGAAATGCGCGTATGGATTTGAAATGGAACGGTACCATGGTGCACCACTGTCCAGCGATGGCAAATCGAAGACCAGCCACGGTAATCCCGTTTTACCGTAAAAATCCACGTGTCGAAAAAACGAAGGGTAAAAAACTTCCTAGACCCGATTGAGACTCGGATAGTCTTTATTGGGAATTAAACAATCCATTGATGGCTGAAAGCTGTCAGAGCTGTAGAACTCACTAAGGCCTTCGTTTTGACAGTTTATGGCTGACGTAACTCTAAACGAGCCAGAAGTTATGGCCGTCCGAATAATCGATATCTACAGGGTGCAACGTCATGGTGCATGATGCAACATCCGTCCGAAATGGCGAAACAGCGTCGTAGGACTTTTTGAAATGCGCGTATGGTTTTGAAATGGAATGATACCATGGTGCACCACTCTCCAGTGATGGTAAATCGAAGACCAACCGCGGTAATCCCGTTTTACCGTAAAAATCCATGTGTCGAAAAAACGAAGGGTAAAAAACTTCCTAGACCCGATTGAGATTCGGATAGTCTTTTTTGGGCATTATACAATCCATTGACGGCTGAAAGCTGTCAGAACCGTAGAACTCACTGACGCCTTCGTTTTGACTGGTTATGGCTCCCGTAACTCTAAATGAGCCAGAAGTTATGTCCGTCCGAATAATCGATATCTACTGGGTGCAACATACACGGTGCAAGGTGCAACATCCGTCCGAAATGGCGAAACAGCGTCGTACGACTTTTTGAAATGCGTGCATGGATTTGAAACGGAACGGTACCATGGGGCACCACTCTCTAGCGATGGTAAATCGAAGACCAGCCACGGTAATCCAGTTTTACCGTAAAAATCCACTTGTCGAAAAAACGAAGGGTAAAAAACTTTCGAGACCTGATTTAGATTCGGATAGTCTTTTTTGGGCATTATACAATCCATTGACGGCTGAAAGCCGTCAGAGCTGTAGAACTCACTGAGGCCTTCGTTTTGACTGGTTATGGCTCCCTTAACTCTAAACGAGCCATAAGTTATGCCCGTCCGAATAATCGATATCCACATGGTGCAACATCCACAGTGCAAGGTGCAACATCCGTCCGAAATGGCGAAACAGTGTCGTACGACTTTTTGAAATGCGTGCATGGATTTGAAACAGAACGATACCATGGTGCACCACTCTCCAGCGATGGTAAATCGAAGACCAGCCACGGTAATCCCGTTTTACCGTGGAAATCCACTTGTCGAAAAAACAAAGGGTAAAAAACTTCCTAGACCCGATTGAGATTCGGATAGCCATTTTAGGGCATTAAACAATCCATTGACGGCTAAAAGCTGTCAGAGCCGTAGAACTCACAGAGGCCTTCGTTTTGACCGGTTATGGCTCCCGTACCTCTAAACGAGCCAGAAGTTATGTCCGTCCGAATAATCGATATCTACAGGGTGCAACATCCACGGTGCAAAGTGCAACATCCGTCCGAAATGGCGAAACAGTGTCGTACGACTTTTTGAAATGCGTGCATGGATTTGAAACGGAACGGTACCATGGTGCACCACTCTCCAGCGATGGTAAATTTAAGACCAGCCACGGTAATCCCGTTTTACCGTAAAAATCCACGTGTCGAAAAAACGAAGGGTAAAAAACTTACTAAACCCGATTGAGATTCGGATTGTCTTTTCTCACTACACCATAATAAGCTATTAACAACGGGTAAAACCCGTTGTTAAGGAAAAAAGCAACGGGTAAAAACCGTCTTCAAAAGAGGAGTGGTTGAATTACGCGACGGGAAAAAACCGTTGCTTTATGTCCAAAAGGCAACGGGTAAAAACCGTTACAAATGAAGGAAATGCAACGGGTAGTAACCGTTGCAAACTTGAACAAAGACAACGGTTAAAAACCGTTGCAAACAGAGACAAACGTTGGTCATAAAGCAACGGGTTTTAACCGTTGTTTTATTTTCAATAGGCAACGGGTGTAAACCGTTGCTTACTGTACATTAAGCAACGGTTACAAACCGTTGCTTAATGGGCAAAATATCAACGGACATAAACCGTTGCGTTCTGCCAAGTAAACAACGGTTAAAAACCGTTGCTTTATGACCAACGTCACACATAAAGCAACGGTTAACACCCGTTGCACATAATGTTTGCTCCTGCTCCGTAACTCACTACTGCGTTACACGCATATCTCAGTATACATACCAGAATATCAATATATATCAAAATATGCCAGAATATCAAAATATTGGTACACAAGCACTATAAACATATTGCACATATACCGTACATATAAAATTATCAAACTTATAATTATGCTCATTGTTTTGCAAACAGAATGCTGCCGTGCCGGAATATCATACTTAGTACACTGCATTGTTTATTATCACTACAGTACAAAGATTTCATTAATTACACTACATTGTTTTGCAAGCTAAAAAGTCTTTCAGCTGAGAAGAAAATAAAATCAAAAGGGCAAAGCATTTCAGTTTTCAGACTTCAATGTTCAACCTGGTTCATGCGCAACTCGAAGATTTAATTCAGAGGCAGTTCAACTTCATAAATCTGGAAAGAATATTCCAGTTCAAAAACAAACAGCATCTACCTGATTCAAAAAGTCTGAAACAAATTAAAACAAAGTAGAACCCAAGCAAAGAGAAAATCAAATAATGCAAAGCAATTCAAAGCAAACAACGGTTAGGATAAAGCAAATTTGATCAAGCCTCAATTTCCCGATTTTGAAATCTTTTTCAGGTTATCTTTCATCTCTGTCAAACTATCCAGGTGAGCAAACCACCCTTATAAATTCTTAAAACTTGATATATCTATTTTGCGTGTGATAAGTCTTGAATGTAAATTGTGAAAGGTGCGTGCATGCTTGTATTTACGTATGCATGACTGTGTGTACGACTGTGTACAGGCAACATGCATGACTGTGTGTACGATTGTGTACTGGTAATCACTTTACATGGCGAGGAGGCTATACATGTTTTATGGGATAGGATTGAAGATATGGCAGTAAACACAAAGGTTGTGAATGTATCAGTCGAGGAAATAAGGGTTTGGAATCTTGTTCAGTTACTCCATTTTGTATATTGTGATGTAGTGATACAAATAAATGTGCAGGAAACTTTGATGGATTGTAGAGTCTTGGAAAGTTGTTTGAATATTGATGTAAGTATTGGTACTGGTTGTAGTAATGTTAATATTTCTGATGAGGGTGTTGATGCCTTGTTGTGTGATATCGATAACGTGCACATGATCAGAGATGTAAACATGCATAGTGATAAATCCTTTGTTTTTACTTTGAAATCTTTGAAACTACCTAAAATTCATATATATGTGACAATTAGCCAAAATTTACTGTTATCTATATGCGGATTTGGGTGTTTGCTGCTGGTAGCAGCAGTTTGCAATATGAAAGCAGTAGTGTTTGTATGTGATGGATAGTGGGTGGATGGAAGAGTGATTGATGGTGTGAATTAGAGGACAGTAGAGGCAGTGAATGGTATGAAGTTTATGCAGAGATGGTCAGAGATAGGAAGTGGACAGTTTTGCATGGTGGTTGATGGAGGAATGGTTTCAGGGAGTGGAATGGTTTCAGTTAGAGTGAAGTGGGAGGAAAGTATGAAGTTTGTATTGTATTTTGGTGACAGGCTTGTGTTGAGGCAGGAATTTCATGTTGAACTGTGTGCAGGGGGAGGGGATATGTTGGCAGTTGTTAGCAGTTTTGGTGACAGGATGAGGAGTTTGGAGTTATGGTAGTATGGTGAAGTAGTTTGCGGGTAGTGTGGTAGAAGCACTGGCAGGTTGCTGTTGAACTGCAGAGCTTAGTTTCGAGTGAAGTTTGATGATGAAGTTTGTCGAGGCTAGAGGAGTGCAGAGATGTAACTGTGATATGGTGTGTTGGTGTTTGGGAAGGGGTAGAGTGATGAAATTAGGTGGTTGAGGACAGTGAGTCGATGTATGATCGCTATAGAAGTTTGACAGAGAAGAGTTTAAAGTGGCTGTCAATGAAAGTGGCAAGCGGTAAGATGTATTGTTGATGGCACGGTGTGGTAACTGCACAGTTAGATGAAGAAGCAGTCAAAACTGTTGTCTTTCAAATTGATGACAACAGTTCAAATTGTAAACAAGACAGACCAAGACAAAATACACATGCATTTGCATATGCAAATTTCATATACAGCAAACAAAAGAAAATCAGCAATATATGCAAAGAACAAGTCAGAAATATCAATACCTACGACTAAAGATATCGTATCAAACCCTTTTGATGGCTCACATAACCTCCGACTCCAACATCCCCAAAGGTCTCGGTAAATTGTCGACATATTTTGGCGGTTAGCTCATCCGGCAATAAAATTTTGTCCAACAACATTTTTTCATAGGTGGGTGGTACTGGTTTTCCATGAATTACTAATGCTGTGGAATCTCGGCATATAGTGCCTGTTATATAAGCATTTCTGGAGTGAATATATGGAATCACATTTACAGAACACACGCAAGAATAAAAGTTTTAAATCTTGGAACCATTTGCCTTTAGAAATTATACATGCAATATATATCAAGCATGCAACAATTTCCACACAAAAATCAAAGTAAAACACACGTATAAAGCATGTAATTATACAAACTTGTTTTATTTCTTGACTAACAGCCTCACTATTGTTCAGCTATGTTAAATGAAAAATGTAAAATGCAAGAAAATGCAGCGCACTCTCCCGTTCACGAAGTTAAGCATTCACTGACTTTGCAACATATTATTTTCTTCAAATTTTAATAAAATAGTACCTGTTGCAATTAGTTCGTCGTCGAAGTTCAGGATTTCACATCTTTGGTCGATTAACGGATTGTTCGGAGTGGCAAATTGAGAAGATGCGATTTCACTGCCTACTCGACGATTATCTTGGGCTATGCTGAGAAGACGCTCCAGTTTATCATCCATATCGTCCAGCTTCATCAATTTTTGCTCCACATTTTGCAGTCGCTGCTCATATACTCCTTGGGCCTGTTTGAGCCGTTTGCATGGAATGGCAGCACTCTTAACTTGGCTAGGAGCTATATTGGTCCCAATACTTCGGCTCCTGCCCTTTACATCTTTACCAAACACTGATATAAAGATGGCTTCATCACCACCACTCGTCGTTTCCTTTACTTTTTCAATTTTTTCCTAAAAAGTAAATACTTATATATATGTGTGAATAATGAAAATTTAATTTAGAGGCGTTATTATTTGTTTAACTTACAAAGTAGGAAGATGTCGCATCTGACGTGCTGCCATCTTTTTTCTTATGCGTTTTCTCCCATACTTGAAGACGTGATACTTCTGTTCCCGGACTACTTGAATCGACCTGCATGCAAAGACCTAAAACTATATTTGGAACTAATGGTATATGCAATGTGATGCACCAATTCAATGACACATACCATTTCTTGTGTAATCATAACGTGACTCTTACGTCCCGAATGATGAGCATATTCGAGCATCGATCTATTTTGTTTGCCTCGCTTCCTTTTTTCTTTCGCCTCGGGTTTTGATTCGTTTCTTATGAACTCATCCCAATCATCTGGAGCAATTTTCGGTGGACAATTTCTCATTCTATCTTCGTCAGTGATGAAATGGTCATAATGATTCTTGCGCAAATCATTCTTGTGTCTCCTAAAAGCCTCGGACATTTTTTTCATAATAAGGTCCTTTGATAGAGGATCGAGCTCATAATATTTCTGCATAACAAAAAATGCATGTAAACCATTTTTTATTTATGTATTGAAAGCATTATAAATGAATTTAAACCATCAAAGTTCATGCAGTTTACGTTTCAAAGTATATGGATTTTTACATTTCAATAAATTTATCATACATTTCATTGTAAATTCTACTTTAACTTCAAATACCTACATTTAAAATTATCATAATTATTCACAAAATTTACCTCACTTTCTTCTAATATTTTACTTCTCACCCTATATGTATCATTTAATTTTGCGATTTAAATTTAAACTAATTAGATAAATCTAACTAACTAATATTCGTTAATTCGTTTACTAATTTATAAAAATATCAATATGTACACCATATTCATATTAACAAAATTTAAAAAAAATGATTAATGTAAAGATACCTCCAATTGATTCCACACGTCTTCCTTGTAATTTGGCGGAACTTTTTTCCAACTTGGATATGAGATTGGCACATGATTTCTTACTAGTTTACCAATCTTCGTAGCGACCTTTGAACCATTTTTTCCAACTGGGGAACCGTAGTTGTCCATATCAACTTTCTCCCGTTTTAAAGTGGATGATTGTGAAGTTGTATTATTTGACGGTGGTGTGGCATCTTGTGACATTATGTCCTGCAAAGTTTGAACTCCTAAAATAATCCCAAGAACATTATGACGTACATTTCTTCCCCTTCCGGCCCATCCCTGTGATGCCCGATTGCTGTCGGCCAGATTATTGCACGGACTTCCATCCACAACAAGATCAAACGCCTTATATGTCTAAATAAAATTTGCTCCAAGCGATCACTGTTAAGCTGCTGTACATCTGATATATAAACCAACGTCCCCTTATTGATTTGTCTGATCCCACCAACTTCTCACCACATTACGATTTTTGTCAGTCCGACTGACAATAATCGTAATGTGATGAGAAACTGGTGGGATCAGACAAATCAGAAAGGGACGTTGTTTACTATATCAGATGTAAAGCAGCGTACCAGTAATCGCTTGGAGCAATTTTATTAAGTCATATAATGCGTTTGATCTTGTTGTGGAGGGGAGTCCGTGCAATAATCTGGCCGACAGCAATCGGGCATCCTAGGGATGTGCGGGAAGGGGATCATTCACTTTTATGCGGCAATGATAAAGTCTTCCTGCATCACCAGAATTTTAAACTTAAGCAATATCAAAAATACTGACTGAAATAAAGGATGCAAATACAAAAATATATTACCTTAGCACTGCTGAACTAAAGGGTGCAAATATAATATCTTGAACTGCCTGTCTACCTACAAACACAAAGAAAGAAAGAATAGTCAAGCTGATCATATGTATGTATGTGTACATGTGTGTATGTATGTGATCATATGCAAGTACCTACAGCTACAAACACAAAATGAACTCTTGCAATATATCCATCCTTATTTTGTTAAGGTACAATAACTGCTTTGAAATACAAACACAAAATATAATGCATCTATTACTATCATATAACACACCATTCTACATTTTACACCATTTTAAATAAATATTTTGTCAAGGTACAATAACTGCTCTGAAATACAAAGTTAACATATGCATTTGCTAAGATCTTCTAATTTTTCATTATCTTCAAAAGCTGATTGATAAACGGTGGGAAACTCAGTGTCATCCACATTTATGGTTAACCGTTTTGGTGTATGCAAAACCACAAACCATCCACTATTTTGTAAATCTTTTGAGTAGAACACTTGACTCGCTTCTGATGCAAGAATAAATGGCTCATCATTCACGCTATCTTTATTCTTCAATTTTCCCAAGTTAACTGTGATCAAGCTTGAAACAGAATCTATTTTACAACCATTGATCTTATCTTCGACCTTTACCCAATCACAATAAAAAACTGTTTGTTTGAAGTCAATGTAATCCAACTCAATTATCTGTTGAATGACTCCGTAATAAGTTGTTTCTGCTTCCTTAAATTTTTTATCCTTCCCACTCGCTCTAAATTGTGTAATTGCTCTCATGCATACACCACTATCCTGTGTTAGCTTTCGCTCTTCATAACTCTTCAGAGAAAATAAAAACCCATTCACTTGGTACTTCATATAACTACGGGCATCAAACTTCGGCCCGTTAACTAACCGCCAAAGAGTTGAGTCAACATCGACGGTCTTCAACAACTACAACAAACACAATAAGTAAAAAAACATTGTCAAGGAGGTGTATGGTCAACTTGAAAATACGTTAAATATTTAATACATATACCTCCTCACGTAACCAAAAAGTGAACTTTTTAATAGTTTCCCCAGATGTACCCCCGCCTCGAGTTTGAGATTTGGTGCTTTGAACATAGGAGTTATACCTCCTACGAAAAAAACACAATAAATACTATATATATGAATTGATTTACAATAATAAGAATTCAGAACAAATTCATGAATTTACTTCTTCCATTCATCCAATCCGTCATACTTATCAAGGACCCATTTACGCACTTGTTGAAATTGCACTTGAGTTAACGTTATATCTTTACCATTATCTAGTGCTATTTCATCAGCAAACTCATCATCCTCGTCTAAAAACGCTTCACGGGTATGTTTATGAGTGCCAGCACCTCCTTTTGGCATATACTCCATGCAGTAAAGACTAGCTTCTTGTACAATATATCCTTCTGCAATACACCCTTTAATATATCTTTTGTTGCGCACATATCCTTTATATGTTTTCATCAACCTATGAAGATGAATAATTGTAAAATGTAGACATCAATAGCTATTTAAATCGAATAATAATGTACATAACTAAAATTAGTAATTTACCGTTCAAATGGGTACATCCACCTATATCTAACAGGACCAGAAATCAATGCTTCATCGGCTAAATGAACCATAAGATGAATACTGATATCAAAAAATGCAGGCGGAAAATGTTTTTCAATAACACACATTCCTTCTACCAAACTAGCCTTTGCTTTTAGAAGATGTCCCCTGTTGATCACCTTTGAGCACAAAATGTTATAAAAGAGACTAATGCGGTGAATAGCATTCCGTAGATCCTTATGTTGCGGAAAACAATGCTGAAGCAATACTGGAAGTAAATTTTCCATTATGACGTGGTAATCATGTGACTTCATATTTTTTAGTTCAGGAGGGTTGGTGCTCACATTATTATGGAAGTTCGAAGAGAATTTGCTTGGCACTTTCAAATTTTTCAAAACGGTGCAAAACCTTATCTTTTCTTCTTTTCTCAAAGTGAAAGTCCCATTTGGTATGGTTACTTTACTTGTTTCAGGATATTCTATCACCCACAACTTTTGTTTTATACCCATGATTTTCAAATCCTTCCGTGCATTGATCCCATTTTTTGACATGTCTTTATGGTTCATAATTGTGTTGATCAAATGTTTCGTGACATTCATCTCCGTATGCATAACATCAATATTATGTCGGGTCAAATTTGTTTTCCAATATGGCAAATCAAAGAATTTTGACCTCCTATACCATGCAGGAACTTCTTCATCGATTGTCTTTTTCTGTTTTCGACCAATTTCCAGTATGTTTTTACCAACTTTCATTTTTATATTCGCTACCTTTTTTTCAACTTGATAACCAGTCAGTGGTTTTGGAGGACGCTTAAGTTCTTGCTCGTTGTTGAAATTTGTCTTATCGTATCGAAACTTGTGTCCGGACGGAAGAAATCTACGATGTCCCATGTAACAAATCTTCTTACTTTCAGGGAGATAAATAGATGTAGTTTCTTCTCCACAAATAGGACATGCAAAGTACCCGTGAGTTGTACATCCCGATAAAGTCCCAAGAGCGGGATGATCATGGATTGCCCACAACACTCTAGCTCTCATTATGAACTTAGATTTCTTAAATGAATCAAATGTAACGGCTCCTTCCCATAACTGCTTTAACTCGTCTATCAAAGGTTCTAAATAAACATCAATATCCTTCCCCGGTTGTTTTGGCCCAGAAATCAACAGTGTTAACATTGAGAACTCTCTTTTCATGCACAAAGACGGAGGAAGGTTATATGGTACTATAATTACTGGCCAACAGCTGTAAGGGTTAGTTAAAGAAGCATTCGGACAGAAACCATCTGTTGCTATTCCAAGCGTGATATTTCATGGTTCAGTAGCAAACGAAGGATCAAAAGAATCTATAGTTTTCCATTGAGAAGTATCACGCGGATGACGCATTACGGTTGTACCGGACTTGGCACGACCATGCCAGGTCATCGCTTCTGCTATCCATGGTACAGTATACAGTCTTCTCAATCTAGAAATTAAAGGAAAATGTCTTAAGGTCTTTCGAGGTACTGTGGTAGCTTTTCTCTCTTCGTCGAATGATGTCTTATATCTTGGTGCGTTGCAATTTGTACATGAAACTTTGTTCGCATTATCTTTCCAGTACAAGATGTAGTCATTAATGCATGCATCATAAGTTATGTAATTCATCCCAACTTGCTTAATGATCTTCTTCACGTCGGGGTACTTTGATGGTAGCGTGTTACCTTCGGGGAGTAACTCCTTTATGAATTCGAGTAGGGAAGTCACACCATTGTCTGAAAAGCCGTATTGGGTCTTCAGGCTATTCAGTTTGACAATGGCATACAACTTTGTAATCTCTTTTGGACAAGAAGGATACAATGGCTCTTTTGCAGTTGCACTATCAAAAAATGATTTATCCGTAAACTCCTCACCAATATTAGCACTATCATGCAACTGACTTGTAGGTTGAAAGTGATGGAATCTATCTACATCATCGATCAAATCCTCCATCCTAATATGTTCGGACTCATCAGTATTTGTGGCATGACTAACCGGTTGTTGTTTTGGCTTCTCCGGTATTCTTTCCCCATGAAAACACCACACGGTATATGATTGAACAATACCATATCTAAGAAAATGAAAATGAATGTCATTTAATTTGAATGTATCTTCATTTTTGCACCGTGTGCAAGGGCACGAATATTTTCCTTATTGCCACCGTTTTCAGCAACAAATTTAACGAAATTTCTCACACCTTCCACATATTCTGTATTTCTTCGATTAGATTGATTCATCCATTGTTTGTCTATACTAAAAGACATACTGAAAGAAAATAACAAAAGCTAGTAAGAAATCATGGGTAACAATATCTTATGGCTTTCCACCAAGTTCAACTCTGATATTAACTAAACAGATGTCTATTCTTCTGATTTCACTTGAAATTTAACATTAGCGTCAAACTGTTTCCAAAAAATTTGCCATTACAACGGCGCCATTTTGTAGCACCAGAGTAATGTCTATGTATTACCCCTCTCCTGATACTTGGCTTGCGCCATTAACAACAATTTTATCCACTTACTAAATATGGTCTCATATTTAGTAAAACAAAATTCATTGCATCAACTTATACCCTAGCAGTCACTATAAGCAGCTATGTCTAACTAGCATGCAGTGCAGTACAGTACAATACATTGCAATTTGTAAAATCACATATTAAACTATAACATAACAAAGTACCAACTTTTTATACAAAAGTTGCCACATTAAGTGGGCTGCACTACTTATAGTATCAAATAGTTTACAAAATAGTGTATTTAATTTTGAACGAAATGTATCAAGTTTACAAACTAGTGTATCTCGTTAAGTGTACAGGCAAATCATATTGGGTTCTGCCTAAATGTTTGCGGGTAGACATACACACACTGCAGGAAAAAGTACATCAATGTAAATATCAGTTCCTAAATAATTATTAGTTTGTTAGCTTCAGCTTTCAAATTTCAATTCCTAAACGATTATTTACAGAAAACTAGTTGTTTGTAACTAAATACTAATAAGTTATTAGCTTCAGATGTTTTCAAGGTTAGTGAAATCGAAAGCAGTAAAAGGGCGACTCAATTTTTGAAAATTAGACAACTCAAAACAAGAAATCCGCATAGTTAATTAGCAGTGGCAGTATAGAGACTGTAGCAGGACTTCAAATCAGCAGTAGAAAATATCGCGTAGGGGGCAAGCAAGAGCCGACGATGGCTGATGGCTATAAAATAAAGTAAATAAATTAATCTATTTTACCTTAATGAAATTTATTTACCTTTTTAGCAAAACAAAATCGAAACACGACAAATTAAGCAAAAGAAATTCGCATACTTAATTAGCAGTGGCAGTATAGAGACTGTAGCAGGACTTCAAATCAGCAGTAGAAAATATCGCGTAGGAGGCAAGCAAGACGCGACGATGGCTGATGGAATAGCCGAGTATGCAGCGATGATTATTTAGAAAGCGTTGATTTTTGAAACCCTAGTTTTTTGGGTTCGAGCATCGCCGACATGGAGATTGCTATTGAGCTGTAACTTTGAAGTAAAACAGATTTTTGGCGCTGCCCGGTTCAGTTGGTTGCCCCATCCCATGGGCTTGCCCCTGGGCCGGCCCTAGCTAAAAGATTTACAACGGTTAATGACCGTTGCTACTTAACCACGGTTCAAAACCGTTGTTAATTGTAACGAAGCGCGCCAAAAAAGTATGGCGCGAAAGGATGAAATTCACCGCGCCCATTTGTCTCCAAAGAAGCTGCAGTTAATAACCGTTCCCAATTAGCAACGATTAAAACCCGTTGCTAATTTAACCAAGACGGTTACTAACCATTGCTTAATGGCAACGGTTATTAACCATTGCTAAATGAGCGGATGGTTAGTGGCAAATCACAGTATTTGGTGTAGTGTTTGGCCATTATACAATCCATTGACGGCTGAAAGCTGTCAGAGCCATAGAACTCACTGAGGCCTTCGTTTTGACTGGTTATGGCTCTCTTAACTCTAAACGAGCCAGAAGTTATGGCCGTTCGAATAATCGATATCAACAGGGTGCAACATCCATGGTGCAAGGTGCAACATCCATCCGAAATGGCGAAACAGCGTCGTACGGCTTTTTGAAATGCGTGCATGGATTTGAAACTGAACGGTACCATGGTGCACCACTCTCCAGCGATGGTATTATCGTAGACCAGCCACGGTAATTCCGTTTTACCATAAAAATCCACGTGTCGAAAAAACGAAGGGTAAAAAACTTCCGAGACCCGATTGAGATTCAGATAGTCTTTTTTGGGCATTGTACAATCCATTGATGGCTGAAAGCTGTCAGAGTTGTAGAACTCACTGAGGCCTTTGTTTTGACTGGTTATGGCTACCGTAACTCTAAACGAGCCAGAAGTTATGGCCGTCCGAATAATCGATATCTACAGGGTGCAACATCATGGTGGATGATGCAACATCCGTCCGAAATGGCGAAACAGCGTCGTACGACTTTTTGAAATGCGCGTATGGATTTGAAATGGAACGGTACCATGGTGCACCACTCTTCAGCGATGGTAAATCGAAGACCAGCCACGGTAATCCCGTTTTACCGTAAAAATCCACGTGTCGAAAAAACAAAGGGTAAAAAACATCCGAGACCCGATTGAGATTCGGATAGTCTTTTTTGGGCATTATACAATCCATTGACGGCTGAAGGCTATCAGAGCCGTAGAACTCACTGAGGTCTTCGTTTTGACTGGTTATGGCTCCCTTAACTCTAAACGAGCCAGAAGATATGGCCGTCCGAATAATCGATATCTACAGGGTGCAACATCCACGGTGCACGGTCCAACATCCGTCCGAAATGGAGAAACAGCATCGTACAACTTTTTGAAATGCATGCATGGATTTGAAACGGAACGGTACCATGGTGCACCACTCTCCAGCGATGATAAATCGAAGACAAGCCACAGTAATCCTGTTTTACCGTAAAAATCCACGTGTCGAAGAAACGAAGGGTAAAAAACTTCCAAGACCCGATTGAGATTCGGATAGTCTTTTTTGGGCATAATACAATCCATTGAAGGCTGAAAGCTGTCAGAGCCGTAGAACTCACTGAGGCCTTCGTTTTGACTGGTTATGGCTCCCGTAACTCTAAATGAGCCAGAAGTTATGGCCGTCCGAATAATCGATATCTACTGGGTGCAACATACACGGTGCAAGGTGCAACATCCGTCCGAAATGGCGAAACAGCGTCGTACGACTTTTTGAAATGTGTGCATGGATTTGAAACGGAACGACACCATGGGCACCGCTCTCCAGCGATGGTAAATCGAAGACCAGCCAAGGTAATCCCGTTTTACCGTAAAAATCCACGTGTTGAAAAAACGAAGGGTAAAAAACTTCCGAGACCCGATTGAGATTCGGATAGTCTTTTTTGGGCATTAAACAATCCATTGACGGCTGAAAGCTGTCAGAGCCGTAGAACTCACTGAGGCCTTCGTTTTGACAGTTTATGGCTCCCGTAACTCTAAACGAGCCAGAAGTTATGGCCGTCCGAATAATCGATATCTACAGGGTGCAATAACGTTGCATGATGCAACATCAGTCCGAAATGGCGAAACAGCGTCGTAGGACTTTTTGGAATGCGCGTATGGTTTTGAAATGGAACGATACCATGGTGCACCTCTCTCCAGCAATGGTAAATCAAAGACCATCCACGGTAATCCCGTTTTACCGTAAAAATCCATGTGTCGAAAAATCGAAGGGTAAAAAACTTTCTAGACCCGATTGAGATTCGGATAGTCTTTTTTGGGCATTATACAATCCATTGACGGCCGAAAGCTGTCAGAGCCGTAGAACTCACTGAGGCCTTCGTTTTGACTGGTTATGGCTCCCTTAACTTTAAACGAGCCAGAAGTTATGGCCGTCCGAATAATCGATATCTACATGGTGCAACATCCACAGTGCAAGGTGCAACATCCGTCCGAAATGGCAAATCAGTGTCGTACGACATTTTGAAATGCGTGGATGGATTTGAAACAGAACGGTACCATGGTGCACCACTCTCCAGCGATGGTAAATCGAAGACCAGCCACGGTAATCCCGTTTTACCGTAAAAATCCACGTGTCGAAAAAACGAAGGGTAAAAAACTTCCTAGACCCGATTGAGATTCGGATAGCCATTTTTGGGCATTAAACAATCCATTGACGGATGAAAGCTGTCAGAGCCGTAGAACTCATAGAGGCCTTCGTTTTGACAGGTTATGGCTCCCGTACCTCTAAACGAGCCAGAAGCTATGGCCGTCCGAATAATCGATACCTACAGGGTGCAACATCCACGGTGCAAAGTTCAACATCCGTCCGAAATGGCGAAACAGTGTCGTACGACTTTTTGAAATGCGTGCATGGATTTGAAACGGAACGGTAACATGGTGCACCACTCTCTAGCGATTGTAAATTTAAGACCAGCCACGGTAATCCCGTTTTACCGTAAAAATCCACGTGTCGAAAAAACGTAGGGTAAAAAACTTCCTAAAACCGATTGAGATTCGGATTGTCTTTTTTGGGCATTATACAATCCATTGACGGCTGAAAGCCATCAGAGCCGTAGAACTCACCAAGGCCTTCGTTTTGACTGGTTATGGCTCTCTTAACTCTAAACGAGCCAGAAGTTATGGCCGTCCGAATAATTGATATCAACAGGTTGCAACATCCACGGTGCAAGGTGCAACATCCGTCCGAAATGGCGAAACAGCGTCGTACGGCTTTTTGAAATGCGTGCATGGATTTGAAACGGAACGGTACCATGGTGCACCACTCTCCAGCGATGGTAAATCGTAGACCAGCCACGGTAATTCCGTTTTACCGTAAAAATCCACGTGTCGAAAAAGCGAAGGGTAAAAAACTTCCGAGACCCGATTGAGATTCAGATAGTCTTTTTTGGGCATTATACAATCCATTGATGGCTGAAAGCTGTCAGAGCCGTAGAACTCACTGAAGCCTTCGTTTTGACTGGTTATGGCTACCGTAACTCTAAACGAGCCAGAAGTTATGGCCGTCCGAATAATCGATATCTACAGGGTGCAACATCACGGTGCATGATGCAACATCCGTCCGAAATGGTGAAACAGCGTCGTACGACTTTTTGAAATGCGCGTATGGATTGGAAATGGAACGGTACCATGGTGCACCACTCTCCAGCGATGGTAAATCGAAGACCAGCCACGGTAATCCCGTTTTACCGTAAAAATCCACGTGTCGAAAAAACAAAGGGTAAAAAACTTCCGAGACCCGATTGAGATTCGGATAGTCTTTTTTGGGCATTATACAATCCATTGACGGCTGAAAGCTATCAGAGCCGTAGAACTCACTGAGGCCTTCGTTTTGACTGGTTATGGCTCCCTTAATTCTAAACGAGCCAGAAGATATAGTCGTCCGAATAATCGATATCTACACGGTGCAACATCCACGGTGCACGGTGCAACATCCGTCCGAAATGGAGAAACAACATCGTACGACTTTTTGAAATGCATGCATGGATTTGAAACGGAACGGTACCATGGTGCACCACTCTCCAGCGATGGTAAATCGAAGACCAGCCACGGTAATCCTGTTTTACCGTAAAAATCCACGTGTCGAAAAAACGAAGGGTAAAAAACTTTCAAGACCCGATTGAGATTTGGACAGTCTTTTTTGGGCATTATACAATCCATTGAAGGCTGAAAGCTGTCAGAGCCGTAGAACTCACTGATGCCTTCGTTTTGACTGGTTATGGCTCCCGTAACTCTAAATGAGCCAGAAGTTATGGCCGTCCGAATAATCGATATCTACTAGGTGCAACATACACGGTGCAAGGTTTAACATCCGTCCGAAATGGCGAAACAGCGTCGTACGACTTTTTGAAATGCGTGCATGGATTTGAAACGGAACGGCACCATGGGCACCACTCTCCAGCGATGGTAAATTTAAGACCAGCCACGGTAATCCCGTTTTACCGTAAAAATCCATGTGTCGAAAAAACGAAGGGTAAACGAGCAAGAAGTTATGGTCGTCCGAATAATCGACGGCAGAAAGCTGTCAGAACCGTAGAACTCACTGAGGCCGATTGAGATTCGGATAGTCTTTTTTGGGCATTATGCAATCCATTGACGGCAGAAAGCTGTCAGAGCCGTAGAACTCACTGAGGCCTTCGTTTTGACTGGTTTGGGCTCTCTTAACTCTAAACGAGCCAGAAGTTATGGCCGTCCGAATAATCGATATAAACAGGGTGCAACATCCACGGTGCAAGGTGCAACATCCGTCCGAAATGGCGAAACAGCGTCGTACAGCTTTTTGAAATGCGTGCATGGATTTGAAACAGAACGGTTATGGCTCCCGTACCTCTAAAGGAGCCAGAAGTTATGGCCGTCCGAATAATCGATATCTACAGGGTGCAACATCCACGGTGCAAAGTGCAACATCCGTCCGAAATGGCGAACCAGTGTCGTACGACTTTTTGAAATGCGTGCATGGATTTGAAACGGAACGGTACCATGGTGCACCACTCTCCAGCGATGGTAAATTTAAGACCAGCCACGGTAATCCCGTTTTACCGTAAAAATCCACGTGTCGAAAAAACGAAGGGTAAACATCCGTCCGAAATGGCGAAACAGTGTCGTACGACTTTTTGAAATGCGTGCATGGATTTGAAACAGAACGGTACCATGGTGCACCACTCTCCAGCGATGGCCGTCCGAAAAAACTTTCTAGAACCGATTGTGATTCGGATAGTCTTTTTTGGGCATTATACAATCCATTGACGGAAGAAAGCTGTCAGAGCCGTAGAACTCACTGAGGCCTTCGTTTTGACTGGTTAGGGCTCTCTTAACTCTAAACGAGACAGAAGTTATGGCCGTCTGAATAATCGATATAAACAGGGTGCAACATCCACGGTGCAAGGTGCAACATCCGTCTGAAATGGCGAAACAGCGTCGTACAGCTTTTTGTAATGCGTGCATGGATTTGAAACAGAACGTTACCATGGTGCACCACTCTCCAGCGATGGTAAATCGTAGACCAGCCACGGTAATTCCGTTTTACCGTAAAAATCCACGTGTCGAAAAAACGAAGGGTAAAAAACTTCCGAGACCCGATTGTGATTCGGATCGTCTTTTTTGGGCATTAAACAATCCATCGACGGCTGAAAGCTGTCAGAGCCGTAGAACTCACTGAGGCCTTCGTTTTGACTGGTTATGGCTCCCTTAACTCTAAACGAGCCAGAAGATATGGTCCTCCGAATAATCGATATCTACAGGGTGCAACATCCACGGTGCACGGTGCAACATCCGTCCGAAATGGAGAAACAGCATCGTACGACTTTTTGAAATGCATGCATGGATTTGAAACGGAACGGTACCATGGTGCACCACTCTCCAGCGATGGTAAATCGAAGACTAGCCACGGTAATCCTGTTTTACCGTAAAAATCCACCTGTCGAAAAAACGAAGGGTAAAAAACTTCCAAGACCCGATTGAGATTCGAATAGTCTTTTTTGGGCATTATACAATCCATTGACGGCTGAAGGCTATCAGAGCCGTAGAACTCATGAGGCCTTCGTTTTGACTGGTTATGGCTCCCTTAACTCTAAACGAGCCAGAAGATATGGTCCTCCGAATAATCGATATCTACAGGGTGCAACATCCACGGTGCACGGTGCAACATCCGTCCGAAATGGAGAAACAGCATCGTACGACTTTTTGAAATGCATGCATGGATTTGAAACGGAACGGTACCATGGTGCACCACTCTCCAGCGATGGTAAATCGAAGACCAGCCACGGTAATCCTGTTTTACCGTAAAAATCCACCTGTCGAAAAAACGAAGGGTAAAAAACTTCCAAGACCCGATTGAGATTTGAATAGTCTTTTTTGGGCATTATACAATCCATTGAAGGCTGAAAGCTGTCAGAGCCGTAGAACTCACTGAGGCCTTCGTTTTGACTCGTTTTGGCTCACGTAACTCTAAACGAGCCAGAAGTTATGGCCGTCCGAATAATCGATATCTACAGAGTGCAACATCCACGGTGCAAGGTGCAACATATGTCCGAAATGGCGAAACAGCGTCGTACGGCTTTTTGAAATTCGTGCATGGATTTGAAATGGAACGGTACCATGGTGCAACACTCTCCAGCGATGGTAAATCATAGACCAGCCACGGTAATCCCGTTTTACCGTAAAAATCCACGCGTCGGAAAAACGAAGGGTAAAAAACTTCCTACACCCGATTGAGATTCGGATAGCCATTTTTGAAATGGAATGGTAAATTTAAGACCAGCCACGGTAATCCCATTTTACCGTAAAAATCCACGTGTCGAAAAAATGAAGGGTAAAAAACTTCCGAGACCCGATTGATATTCGGATAGTCTTTTTTCGGCATTAAACAATCCATTGACGGCTGAAAGCTGTCAGAGCCGTAGAACTCACTGAGGCCTTCGTTTTGACTGGTTATGGCTCCCTTAACTCTAAACGAGCCAGAAGTTATGGCCGTCCGAATAATTGATATGAACAGGGTGCAACATCCACGGTGCAGGGTGCAACGTCCGTCCGGAATGGCGAAAAAGCATCGTACGACTTTTTGAAATGTGTGCATGGATTTGAAACGGAACGGTACCATGGTGCACCACTCTCCAGCGATGGTAAATCGAAGACCAGCCACGGTAATCCCGTTTTACCGTAAAAATCCACGTGTTGGAAAAACGAAGGGTAAAAAACTTCCTAGACCCGATTGAGATTCGGATAGTCTTTTTTGGGCATTAAACAATCCATTGATGGCTGAAAGCTGTCAGAGCCGTAGAACTCGCTGAGGCCTTCGTTTTGACTGTTTATGGCTCTCTTAACTCTAAACGAGCCAGAAGTTATGGTCGTCCGAATAATCGATATCAACAGGGTGCAACATCCACGGTGCAAGGTGCAACATACGTCCGAAATTGCGAAACAGCGTCGTACGGCTTTTTGAAATGCGTGCATGGATTTGAAATGGAACGGTACCATGGTGCAACACTCTCCAGCGATGGTAAATCATAGACCAGGCACGGTAATCCCGTTTTACCGTAAAAATCCACGCGTCGGAAAAACGAAGGGTAAAAAACTTCCTACACCCGATTGAGATTCGGATAGCCATTTTTGGGCTTTAAACAATCCATTGACGGCTGAAAGCTGTCAAAGCTATAGAACACACAGAGGCCTTCGTTTTGACAGGTTATGGCTCCCGTAACTCTAAACGAGCCAGAAGTTATGGCCGTCCGAATAATCGATATCTACAGGTGCAACATCCACGGTGCAAGGTGCAACATCCGTCTGAAATGGCGAAACAGTGTCGTACGACTTTTTGAAATGCGCGTATGGATTTGAAATGGAACGGTAAAAATCCACGTGTCGAAAAAACGTAGGGTAAAAAACTTCATAGACCCGATTGAGATTCGGATTGTCTTTTTTGGGCATTATACAGTCCATTGACGGCGGAAAGCTGTCAGAGCCGTAGAACTCACTGAGGCCTTCGTTTTGACTAGTTATGGCTCTCTTAACTCTAAATGTGCCAGAAGTTATGGCCGTCTGAATAATCGATATCTACTGGGCGCAACATACACGGTGCAAGGTGCAACATCCGTCCGAAATGGCGAAACAGCGCCGTACGACTTTTTGAAATGCGTGCATGGATTTGAAACGGAACAGTACCATGGGGCACCACTCTCCAGCGATGGTAAATCGAAGACCAGCCACGGTAATCCATTTTTACCGTAAAAATCCACGTGTAGAAAAAACGAAGGGTAAAAAACTTCCGAGACCCGATTGAGATTCGGATAGTCTTTTTTGGGCATTATACAATCCATTGACGGCTGAAAGCTGTTAGAGCCGTAGAACTCACTGAGGCCTTCGTTTTGACTGGTTATGGCTCCTTTAACTCTAAACGAGCCAGAAGTTATGGCCGTCCAAATAATCGATATCTACATGGTGCAACATCCACGGTGCAAGGTGCAACATCCATCTGAAATGGCGAAACAGTGGCGTACGACTTTTTGATATGCGTGCATGGATTTGAAACGGAACGGTACCATGGTGCACCACTCTCCAGCGATGGTAAATGAAGGCCAGCCACGGTAATCCCGTTTTACCGTAAAAATCCACTTGTCGAAAAAACGAACGGTAAAAAAAACTTCCTAGACCCGATTGAGATTCGGATAGCCATTTTTGGGCATTAAACAATCCATTGACGGCTGAAAGCTGTCAAAGCCGTAGAACTCACAGGGGCCTTCGTTTTGACAGGTTATGGCTCCCGTAACTCCAAACGAGCCATAAGTTATGGCCGTCCGAATAATCGATATCTACAGGGTGCAGCATCCACGGTGAAAGGTGCAACATCCGTCCGAAATGGCGAAACAGTGTCGTACGACTTTTTGAAATGCGTGCATGGATTTGAAACGGAACGGTACCATGGTGCACCACTTTCCAGCAATGGTAAATATAAGACCAGCCACGATAATCCCGTTTTACCGTAAAAATACACGTGTCGAAAAAACGAAGGGTAAAAAACTTCCTAGACCCGATTGAGATTCGGATTGTCTTTTTTGGGCATTATACAATCCATTGACGACTGAAAGCTGTCAGAGCCACAGAACTCACTGAGGCCTTCGTTTTGACTGGTTATGGCTCTCTTAACTCTAAACGAGCCAAAAGTTATGGCCGTCCGAATAATCGATATCAACAGGGTGCAACATCCATGGTGCAAGGTGCAACATACGTCCGAAAGGGAGAAACAGCGTCGTACGGCTTTTTGAAATGCGTGCATGGATTTGAAACGGAACGGTACCATAGTGCACCACTCTCCAGCGATGGTAAATCGTAGACCAGCCACGGTAATCCCGTTTTACCGTAAAAATCCACGTGTCGAAAAAACGAAGGGTAAAAAACTTCCGAAACCCGATTGAGATTCAGATAGTCTTTTTTGGGCATTATACAATCCATTGATGGCTGAAAGCTGTCAGAGCCGTAGAACTCACTGAGGTCTTCGTTTTGACTGGTTATGGCTCCCGTAACACTAAACGAGCCAGAAGTTATGGCCGTCCGAATAATCGATATCTACATGGTGCAACATCCACGGTGCAAGGTGCAACATCCGTCCGAAATGGCGAAACAGTGTCGTACGACTTTTTAAAATGCGTGCATGGATTTGAAACGGAATGGTACAAAGGTGCACCACTCTCCAGCGATGGTAAATCGAAGACCAGCCACGGTAATCCCGTTTTACCGTAAAAATCCACGTGTTGGAAAAACGAAGGGTAAAAAACTTCCTAGACCCGGTTGAGATTTGGATAGTCTTTTTTGGGCATTAAACAATCCATTGACGGCTGAAAGCTGTTATAGCCGTAGAACTCACTGAGGCCTTCGTTTTGACAGGTTATGGCTCCCGTAACTCTAAACGAGGAAGAAGTTATGGACGTCCGAATAATCGATATCTACATGGTGCAACATCCACGGTGTAAGGTGCAACATCCGTCCGAAATGGCGAAACAGCGTCGTACGACTTTTTGCAATGCATGCATGGATTTGAAATGGAACGGTGCCATGGTGCAACACTCTCCAGCGATGGTAAATCGAAGACCAGCCACCGTAATCCCGTTTTACCATAAAAATCCACGTGTTGGAAAAACGAAGGGTAAAAAACTTCCTAGACCCGATTGAGATTCGGATAGTCTTTTTTGGGCATTAAACAATCCATTGACGGCTGAAAGCTGTCAGAGCCGTAGAACTCAATGAGGCCTTCGTTTTGACAGGTTATGGCTCCCGTAACTCTAAACGAGCCAGCAGTTATGGCCGTCCGAATAATCGATATCTATAGGGTGCAACATCACGGTGGATGATGCAACATCCGTCCGAAATGGCGAAACAGCGTCGTACGACTTTTTAAAATGCGCGCATGGATTTGAAACGGAACGGTACCATGGTGCACCACTCTCCAGCGATGGTAAATCGAAGACCAACCACGGTAATCCCGTTTTGCCGTAAACACGTTACGAAAAAACGAAGGGTAAAAAACTTCCTATACCCGATTGAGATTCGGATAGTCTTTTTTGGGCATTAAACAATCCATTAACTGCTGAAAGCTATCAGAGCTGTAAAACTCACTGAGGCCTTCATTTTGACAGGTTATGGCTCCCGTAACTCTAAACGAACCAGAAGTTATGGCCGTCCGAATAATCGATATCTACAGGGTGCAACATCCACGGTGCAAGGTGCAACATCCGTCGGAAATGGCGAAACAGCGTCGTACGACTTTTTGAAATGCGCGCATGGATTTGACTTGGAACGGTACCATGGTGCACCACTCTATAGCGATGGTGAATCGAAGACCGACCACGGTAATCCAGTTTTACCGTAAAAATCCACGTGTCGAAAAATCGAAGGGTAAAAAACTTCCGAGACCCGATTAAGATTCGGATAGTCTTTTTTGGGCATTAAACAATCCATAGACGGCTGAAAGCTGTCAGAGCCGTTGAAATCACTGAAGCCTTCGTTTTGACTGGTTATGGCTCCCTTAACTCTAAACGAGCCAGAAGTTATGGCCGTCCGAACAATTGATATCAACAGGGTGCAACTTCCACGGTGCAAGGCGCAACATCCGTCCGAAATGGCGAAACAGCGTCGTACGACTTTTTGAAATACGTGCATGGATTTGAAACGGAACAGTACCATGGTGCACCACTCTCCAGCGATGGTAAATCAAAGACCAGCCATGGTAATCCCGTTTTACCGTAAAAATCCACGTGTCGAAAAAACGAAGGGTAAAAAACTTCCGAGACCCGATTGAGATTCGGATAGTCTTTTTTCGGCATTAAACAATCCATTGACGGCTGAAAGCTGTCAGAGCCGTAGAACTCACTGAGGCCTTCGTTTTGAATGGTTATGGCTCCCTTAACTCTAAACGAGCCAGAAGTTATGGCCGTCCGAATAATTGATATGAACAGGGTGCAACATCCACGGTGCAGGGTGCAACGTCCGTCCGAAATGGCGAAAAAGCATCGTACGACTTTTTGAAATGTGTGCATGGATTTGAAATGGAACGGTACCATGGTGCACCACTCTCCAGCGATGGTAAATCGAAGACCAGCCACGGTAATCCCGTTTTACTGTAAAAATCCACGTGTCTAAAAAACGAAGGGTAAAAAACTTCCGAGACCCGATTGAGATTCGGATAGTCTTTTTTGGGCATTATACAATCCATTGAAGGCTGAAAGCTGTCAGAGCCGTAGAACTCACTGAGGCCTTCGTTTTGACTGGTTATGGCTCCCGTAACTCTAAATGAGCCAGAAGTTATGGCAATCCGAATAATCGATATCTATTGGGTGCAACATACACGGTGCAAGGTGCAACATCCATCCGAAATGGCGAAACATCATCGTATGACATTTTGAAATGCGTGCATGGATTTGAAATGGAACGGCACCATGGGGCACCACTCTCCAGCGATGGTAAATCGAAGACCAGCCACGGTAATCCAGTTTTACCGTAAAAATCCTCGTGTCGAAAAAACGAAGGGTAAAAAACTTCCGAGACCCAATTGAGATTCGGATAGTCTTTTTTGGGCATTATACAATCCATTGACGGCTGAAAGCTGTCAGAGCCGTAGAACTCACCGAGGCCTTCGTTTTGACTGGTTATGGCTCCCGTAACTCTAAACGAGCCAGAAGTTATGGCCGTCCGAATAATCGATATCTACAGGGTGCAACATCCACGGTGCAAGGTGCAACATCCGTCCGAAATGGCGAAACAGTGTCGTACGACATTTTGAAATGCGTGCATGGATTTTAAACAATCCATTGATGGCTGAAAGCTGTCAGAGCCGTAGAACTCACTGAGGCCTTCGTTTTGACAGGTTATGGCTCCCGTAACTCTAAATAAGCCAGAAGTTGGGCCGTCCGAATAATCGATATCTACAGGGTGCAACATCACGGTGCATGATGCAACATCCGTCCGAAATGGCGAAACAACGTCGTACGACTTTTAGAAATGCGCGTATGGATTTGAAATGGAACGGTACCATGGTGCACCATTCTCCAGCGATGGTAAATCGAAGACCAACTACGGTAATCCCGTTTTACCGTAAAAATCCACGTGTCGAAAAAACGAAGGCTAAAAAACATCCTAGACCCGATTGAGATTCGGATAGTCTTTTTAGGGCATTAAACAACCATTGACGGCTGAAAGCCGTCAGAGCCGTAGAACTCACTGCGGCCTTCGTTTTGACAGGTTTTGGCTCCCGTAACTCTAAACGAGCCAGAAGTTATGGCCGTCCGAATAATCGATATCTACAGGGTGCAACATCCACGGTGCAAGGTGCAACATCCGTCGGAAATGGCGAAACAGCGTCGTACGACTTTTTGAAATGTGCGCATGGATTTGAAATGGAACGGTACCATGGTGCACCACTCTACAGCGATGGTAGGTCGAAGACCAGCCACAATAATCTAGTTTTACCGTAAAAATCCACGTGTCGAAAAATCGAAGGGTATAAAACTTACGAGACCCGATTGAGATTCGGATAGTCTTTTTTGGGCATTATACAATCCATTGACGGCTGAAAACTATCAGAGCCGTAGAACTCACTGAGGCCTTCGTTTTGACTGGTTATGGCTCGCTTAACTCTAAACGAGCCAGAAGTTATGGCCGTCCGAATAATTGATATCAACAGGGTGCAACTTCCACGGTGCAAGGTGCAACATCCGTCCGAAATGGCGAAACAGCGTCGTACGACTTTTTGAAATGCGTGCATGGATTTGAAACGGAACGGTACCGTGGTGCACCACTCTCCTGCGATGGTAAATCGAAGACCAGCCACGGTAATCCAGTTTTACCGTAAAAATCCATGTGTCAAAAAATCGAAGGGTAAAAAACTTCCGAGACCCGAATGAGATTCGGATAGTCTTTTTTTGGCATTATACAATCCATTGACGGCTAAAAGCTGTCAGAGCCATAGAACTCACTGAGGCCTTTGTTTTGACTGGTTATGGCTCCCTTAACTATAAACGAGGCAGAAGTTATGGTCGTTCGAATAATCGATATCTACAGGGTGCAACATCCACGGTGCAAGGTGCAACATCCGTCCGAAATGGCGAAACAGCGTCGTACGACTTTTTGAAATGCGGGCATGGATTTGAAACAGAACGGTACCATGGTGCACCACTCTCCAGCGATGGTAGGTCGAAGACCAGCCACGATAATCTAGTTTTACCGTAAAAATCCACGTATCGAAAAATCGAAGGGTATAAAACTTCCGAGATCCGATTGAGATTCGGATAGTCTTTTTTGGGCATTATACAATCCATTGACGGCTGAAAGCTGTCAGAGCCGTAGAACTCACTGAGGCCTTCATTTTGACTGGTTATGCCCCCCGTAACTCTAAACGAGCTAGAAGTTATGGCCGTCCGAATAATCGATATCTACAGGGTGCAGCTTACACGGTGCAAGGTGCAACTTCCGTCCGAAATGGCGAAACAGCGTCGTACGACTTTTTGTAATGCGTGCATGGATTTGAAACGGAACGGTACCATGGGGCACCACTCTCCAGCGATGGTAAATCGAAGACCAGCCACGGTAATCCAGTTTTACCGTAAAAATCCACGTGTCGAAAAAACGAAGGGTAAAAAAATTCCAAACCCCGATTGAGATTCGGATAGTCTTTTTTGGACATTATACAATCCATTGACGGTTGAAAGCTGTCAAAGCCGTAGAACTTACTGAGGCCTTTGTTTTGACTGGTTAGGCTTCCTTAAATCTAAACGAGCCAGCAGTTATGGCCGTCCGAATAATCGATATCTACATGGTGCAACATCCACGGTGCAAGGTGCACCATCCGTCCGAAATGGCGAAACTGTGTCGTACGACTTTTTGAAATGCGTGCATGGATTTGAAACGGAATGGTACCATGGTGCACCACTCTCCAGCGATGGTAAATCGAAGACCAGCCACGGTAATCCCGTTTTACCGTAAAAATCCACATGTCGAAAAAACGAAGGGTAAAAAACTTCGTAGACCTGATTGAGATTCGTATAGTCATTTTTGGGCATTAAACAATCCATTGACGGCTGAAAGCCGTCAGAGCCGTAGAACTCACTGCGGCCTTCGTTTTGACAGGTTATGGCTCCCGTAACTCTAAACGAGCCAGAAGTTATGGCCGTCCGAATAATCGATATCTACAGGGTGCAACATCCACGGTGCAAGGTGCAACATCCGTCGGAAATGGCGAAACAGCGTCGTACGACTTTTTGAAATGTGCGCATGGATTTGAAACGGAACGGTACCATGGTGCACCACTCTCCAGCGATGGTAGGTCGAAGACCAGCCACGATAATCTAGTTTTACCGTAAAAATCCACGTGTCGAAAAATCGAAGGGTATAAAACTTCCGAGACCCGATTGAGATTCGGATAGTCTTTTTTGGGCATTAAACAATCCATTGATGGCTGAAAACTATCAGAGCCGTAGAACTCACTGAGGCCTTCGTTTTGACTGGTTATGGCTCGCTTAACTCTAAACGAGCCAGAAGTTATGGCCGTCCGAATAATTGATATCAACAGGGTGCAACTTCCACGGTGCAAGGTGCAACATCCGTCCGAAATGGCGAAACAGCATCGTACGACTTTTTGAAATGCGTGCATGGATTTGAAACGGAACGGTACCGTGGTGCACCACTCTCCAGCGATGGTAAATCGAAGACCAGCCACGGTAATCCAGTTTTACCGTAAAAATCCATGTGTCAAAAAAACGAAGGGTAAAAAACTTCCGAGACCCGATTGAGATTCGGATAGTCTTTTTTGGGCATTATACAATCCATTGACGGCTAAAAGCTGTCACAGCCATAGAACTCACTGAGGCCTTCGTTTTGACTGGTTATGGCTCCCTTAACTATAAACGAGGCAGAAGTTATGGCCGTTCGAATAATCGATATCTACAGGGTGCAACATCCACGGTGCAAGGTGCAACATCCGTCCGAAATGGCGAAACAGCGTCGTACGACTTTTTGAAATGCGTGCATGGATTTGAAACAGAACGGTACCATGGTGCACCACTCTCCAGCGATGGTAGGTCGAAGACCAGCCACGATAATCTAGTTTTACCGTAAAAATCCACGTGTCGAAAAATCGAAGGGTATAAAATTTCCGAGACCCGATTGAGATTCGGATAGTCTTTTTTGGGCATTATACAATCCACTGACGGCTGAAAGCTATCAGAGCCTTAGAACTCACTGAGGCCTTCGTTTTGACTGGTTATGGCCCCCGTAACTCTAAACGAGCCAGATTTGAAACGCGTGCATGGATTTGAAATGCGTGCATGGATTTGAAACGGAACGGTACTATGGTGCACCACTCTCCAGCGATGGTAAATTTAAGACCAGCCACGGTAATCCCGTTTTACCGTAAAAATCCACGTGTCGAAAAAACGAAGGGTAAAAAACTTCCTAGACCCGATTGAAATTCGGTTTGGCGTTTTTGGGCATTATACAATCCATTGACGGCTGAAAGCTGTCAGAGTCGTAGAACTAACTGAGGCCTTCGTTTTGACTGGTTATGGCTCCCTTGACTCTAAACTAGCCAGAAGTTATGGCCGTCCGAATAATCGATATCAACAAGGTGCAACATCCACGGTGCAAGGTGCAACATCCGTCCGAAATGGCGAAACAGCTTCGTACGACTTTTTGAAATGCGTGCATGGATTTGAAATGGAACGGTACCATGGTGCACCACTCTTCAGCGATGGTAAATCAAAGACCAGCCACGGTAATCCCGTTTTACCGTAAAAATCCACGTGTCGAAAAAACAAAGGGTACAAACTTTCGAAACCCGATTGAGATTCGGATAGTCTTTTTTGGGCACTATACAATCCATTGACGGCTGAAAGCTGTCAGAGACGTAGAACTCACTGAGGCCTTCGTTTTGACTTGTTATGTCTCCCGTAACTCTAAACGAGCCAGAAATTATGGCCGTCCAAATAATCGATATCTATATGGTGCGACATCCACGGTGCAAGGTGCAACATCCGTCGGAAATGGCGAAACAGTGTCGTACGACTTTTTGAAATGCGTGCATAGATTTGAAATAGAACGGTACCATGGTGCACCACTCTCCAGCGATGGTAAATCGAAGACCAGCCACGGTAATCCCGTTTTACCATAAAAATCCACGTGTTGGAAAAACGAAGGGTAAAAAACTTCCTAGACACGATTGAGATTTGGATAGTCTTTTTTGGGCATTAAACAATCAATTGACGGTTGAAAGCTGTCAGAGCCGTAGAACTCACTGAGGCCTTCGTTTTGACAGGTTATGGCTCCCATAACTCTAAACGAGCCAGAAGTTATGGTCATCCGAATAATCGATATCTATAGAGTGCAACATCCACGGTGCAAGGTGCAACATCCGTCCGAAATGGCGAAACAGTGTCGTACGACTTTTTGAAATGTGCGCATGGATTTGAAACAGAACGGTACCATGGTGCACCACTCTCCAGCGATGGTAAATCGAAGACCAGCCACGGTAATCCAGTTTTACCGTAAAAATCCACGTGTCGAAAAAACGAAGGGTAAAAAACTTCCTAGACCCGATTGAGATTCGGATAGTCTTTATTGGGCATTAAACAATCAATTGACGGCTCAAAGCTGTCAGAGCCGTAGAACTCACTGAGGCCTTCGTTTTGACTGGTTATGGCCCCCGTAACTCTAAACGAGCCAGAAGTTATGGCCGTCCGAATAATTGATATCTACAGGGTGCAGCTTACACGGTGCAAGGTGCAACTTCCGTCCGAAATGGCGAAACAGCGTCGTATGACTTTTTGAAATGCGTGCATGGATTTGAAACGGAACGGTACCATGGGGCACCACTCTCAAGCGATGGTAAATCGAAGACCAGCCACGGTAATCCAGTTTTACCGTAAAAATCCACGTGTCGAAAAAACGAGGGGGTAAAAAAATTCCAAAACCCGATTGAGATTCGGATAGTCTTTTTTGGACATTATACAATCCATTGACGGCTGAAAGCTGTCAGAGCCGTAGAACTCACTGAGGCCTTCGTTTTGACTGGTTATGGCTCCCGTAACTCTAAACGAGCGAGAAGTTATGGCCGTCCGAATAATCGATATCTACATGGTGCAACATCCACGGTGCAAGTTGCAACATCCGTCTGAAATGGCGAAACAGTGTCGTACGACTTTTTGAAATGCGTGCATGGATTTGAAATGGAACGGTACCATGGTGCAACACTCTCCAGCGATGGTAAATCGAAGTCCAGCCACGGTAATCCAGTTTTACCGTGAAAATCCACGTGTCGAAAAAACGAAGGGTAAAAACTTCCGCGACCCGATTGAGATTCGGATAGTCTTTTTTGGGCATTATACAATCCGTTGACGGCTGAAAGCTGTCGGAGCGGTAGAACTCACTGAGGGCTTCGTTTTGACTGGTTATGGCTCCCTTAACTGTAAACGTGCCAGAAGTTATGGCCGTCCGAATAATCGATATCTACATGGTGCAACATCCACGGTGCAAGCTGCAACATCCGTCCGAAATGGCGAAACAGCGTCGTATGACTTTTTGAAATGCGTGCATGGATTTAAAACGGAACGGTACCATGGTGCACCACTCTCCAGCGATGGCAAATCGAAGACCAGCCACGGTAATCCCGTTTTACCGTAAAAATCCACGTGTCGAAAAAACGAAGGGTAAAAAACTTCCTAGACCCGATTGAGATTCAGATAGTCTTTTTTGGGCATTAAACAATCCATTGATGGCTGGAAGCCATTAGAGCCGTAGAACTCACTGAGGCCTTCGTTTTGACAGGTTATGCCTCCTGCAACTCTAAACGAGCCAGAAGTTATGGCCGTCTGAATAATCGATATCTATAGGGTGCAACATCCACGTTGCAAGATGCAACATCCGTCCGAAATGGAGAAACAGCGTCGTACGACTTTTTGAAATGCGCGCAAGGATTTCAAACGGAGCGGTACCATGGTGCACCACTCTCCAGCGATGGAAAATCGAAGACCAGCCACGGTAATCCAGTTTTACCGTAAAAATCCACATGTCGAAAAAACAAAGGGTAAAAAACTTCCGAGACCCGATTGAGATTCGGGTAGTCTTTTTTGGACATTATACAATCCATTGACAGCTAAAAGCTGTTTGAGCCGTAGAACTCACTGAGGCCTTCGTTTTGACTGGTTATGGCTCTCGTAACTCTAAACGAGCGAGAAGTTATGGCCGTCCGAATAATCGATATCTACAGGGTGCAACATCCAAGGTGCAACGTGCAACATCCGTCCGAAATGGCGAAACAGTGTCGTACGACTTTTTGAAATGCGTGCATCGATTTGAAACGGAATGGTACCATGATGCACCACTCTTCAGCGATGGTAAATCGAAGACCAGCCACGGTAATCCCGTTTTACCGTAAAAATCCACGTGTCGAAAAAAACGAAGGGTAAAAAACTTCCTAGACCCGTTTGAGATTCGGATAGTCATTTTTGGGCATTAAATAATCCATTGACGGCTGAAAGCGTTCAGAGCCGTAGAACTCACTGAGGCATTCATTTTGACAGGTTATGGCTCCCATAAACCTAAACGAGCCAGAAGTTATGGCCATCCGAATAATCGATATCTACAGGGTGCAACATCCACGGCGCAAGGTGCAACATCCGTCCGAAATGGCGAAACAGTGTCGTAAGACTTTTTGAAATGCGTGCATGGATTTGAAACGGAACAGTACCATGGTGCACCACTCTACAGCGATGGTAAATCGAAGACCAGCCACGGTAATCCCGTTTTACCGTAAAAATCCACGTGTCGAAAAAACGAAGGGTAAAAAACTTCCAAGACCCGATTGAGATTCGGATAGTCTTTTTTTGCCATTAGACAATCCATTGACAGCACAAAGCTGTCAGAGCCGTAGAACTCACTGAGGCCTTTGTTTTGACAGGTTAAGACTCCCGTAACTCTAAACGAGCCAGAAGTTATGGCCGTCCGAATAACCGATATCTACAGGGTGCAACATCCACGGTGCAAGATGCAACATCCGTCCGAAATGGCGAAACAACGTCGTACGACTTTTTGAAATGCGCACATGGATTTGAAATGGAAGGGTACCATGGTGCACCACTCTCCAGCGATGGTAAATCGAAGAGCAGCCACGGTAATCCCGTTTACCGTAAAAAACCATGTGTCGAAAAAACGAAGGGTAAAAAACTTTCGAGACCCGATTGAGATTCGGATAGTCTTTTTTAGGCATTATACAATCCATTGACGGTTGAAAGCTGTCAGAGCTGTAGAACTCACTGAGGCCTTCGTTTTGACTGGTTATGGCTCCCGTAACTCTAAACGAGCGAGAAGTTATGGCCGTCCGAATAATCGATATCTACAGGGTGCAACATCCACGGTACAAGGTGCAACATCCGTCCGAAATGGCGAAACAGCGTCGTACGACTTTTTGAAATGCGTGCATGGATTTAAAACGGAACGGTACCATGGTGCACCACTCTCCAGCGATGGTAAATCGAAGACCAACCACGGTAATCCCGTTTTACCGTAAAAATCCACATGTCAAAAAAACTAAGGGTAAAAAACTTCGCAGACGTGATTGAGATTCGTATAGTCATTTTTGGGCATTAAACAATCCATTGTAGGCTGAAAGCTGTCAGAGCCATAGAACTCACAGAGGCCTTCGTTTTGACAGGTTATGGCTCCCGTAACTCTAAACGACCCAGAAGTTACGGTCGTCCGAATAATCGATATCTACAGGGTGCAACATCCACGGTGCAAGGTGCAACATCCGTCCGAAATGGCGAAACAGTGTCGTACAACTTTTTGAAATGCGTGCATGGATTTGAAACAGAACGGTACCATGGTGCACCACTCTCCAGCGATGGTAAATTTAAGACCAGCCACGGTAATCCCGTTTTACCGTAAAAATCCACGTGTCGAAAAAACGAAGGGTAAAAAACTTCCTAGACCCGATTGAAATTCGGTTTGTCGTTTTTGGGCATTATACAATCCATTGACGGCTGAAAGCTGTCGGAGTCGTAGAACTAACTGAGGCCTTCGTTTTGACTGGTTATGGCTCCCTTGACTTTAAACGAGCCAGAAGTTATGGCCGTCCGAATAATCATATCAACAGGGTGCAACATCCACGGTGCAAGGTGCAACATCCGTCCGAAATGGCGAAACAGCGTCGTATGACTTTTTGAAATGTGTGCATGGATTTGAAATGGAACGGTACCATGGTGCACCACTCTTCGGCGATGGTAAATCAAAGACCAGCCACGGTAATCCCGTTTTACCGTAAAAATCCACGTGTCGAAAAAACAAAGGGTAAAAACTTCCGAAACCCGATTGAGATTCGGATAGTCTTTTTTGGGTATTATACAATCCATTGACGGCAGAAAGCTGTCAGAGACGTAGAACTCACCGAGGCCTTCGTTTTGACTTGTTATGTCTCCCGTAACTCTAAACGAGCCAGAAATTATGGCCGTCCAAATAATCGATATCCACATTGTGCGACATCCACGGTGCAAGGTGCAACATCCGCCCGAAATGGCGAAACTGTGTCGTACGACTTTTTCAAATGCGTGCATGGATTTGAAATAGAACGGTACCATGGTGCACCACTCTCTAGCGATGGTAAATCGAAGACCAGCCACGATAATCCCGTTTTACCGTAAAAATCCACGTGTCGAAAAAACGAAGGGTAAAAAACTTCCTAGACACGATTGAGGTTTGGATAGTCTTTTTTGGGCATTAAACAATCAATTGACGGCTGAAAGCTATCAGAGCCGTAGAACTCACTAAGGCCTTCTTTTTGACAGGTTATGGCTCCCATAACTCTAAACGAGCCAGAAGTTATGGCCGTCCGAATAATCGATATCTATAGGGTGCAACATCCACGGTGCAAGGTGCAACATCCATCCGAAATGGCGAAACAGTGTCGTACGACTTTTTGAAATGCACGCATGGATTTGAAACGGAACGGTACCGTGGTGCACCACTCTCCAGCGATAGTAAATTTAAGACCAGCAACGATAATCCCGTTTTACCGTAAAAATTCACGTGTCGAAAAAACGAAGGGTAAAAAACTTCCTAGACCCGATAGAGATTCTGATAGTCTTTTTTGGGCATTATACAATCCATTGACGGCGGAAAGCTATCAGAGCCATAGAACTCACCGAGGCCTTCATTTTGACAGGTTATAGCTTCCGTAACTCTAAATGAGCCAGAAGTTATGGCCGTCCGAATAATCGATATCTACAGGGTGCAACATCCACGGTGCAAGGTGCAACATCCGTCCAAAATGGCGAAACAGTGTCGTACGACTTTTTGAAATACGTGCATGGATTTGAAATGGAACGGTACCATGGTGCACCACTCTCCAGCGATGGTAAATCGAAGACCAGCCACGGTAATCCCGTTTTACCGTAAAAATCCACGTGTTGAAAAAACGAAGGGTAAAAAACTTCCGAGACCCGATTGAGATTCGGAAAGTCTTTTTTGGGTATTATCAATCCATTGATGGATGAAAGCTGTCAGAGCCGTAGAACTCACTGAGGCCTTTGTTTTGACTGGTTATGGCTCCCGTAACTCTAAACGAGCGAGAAGTTATGGCCGTCCGAATAATCGATATCTACATGGTGCAACATCCACGGTGCAAGTTGCAACATCCGTCTGAAATGGCGAAACAGTGTCGTACGACTTTTTGAAATGCGTGCATGGATTTGAAATGGAACGGTACCATGGTGCAACACTCTCCAGCGATGGTAAATCAAAGTCCAGCCACGGTAATCCAGTTTTACCATGAAAATCCACGTGTCGAAAAAACGAAGGGTAAAAACTTCCGAGACCCGATTGAGATTCGGATAGACTTTTTTGGGCATTATACAATCCGTTGACGGCTGAAAGCTGTCAGAGCGGTAGAACTCACTGAGGGCTTCGTTTTGACTGGTTATGGCTCCCTTAACTGTAAACGTGCCAGAAGTTATGGCCGTCCGAATAATCGATATCTACATGGTGCAACATCCACGGTGCAAGCTGCAACATCCGTCCGAAATGGCGAAACAGCGTCGTACGACTTTTTGAAATGTGTGCATGGATTTGAAACGGAACGGTACCATGGTGCACCACTCTCCAGCGATGGCAAATCGAAGACCAGCCACGGTAATCCCGTTTTACCATAAAAATCCACGTGTCGAAAAAACGAAGGTTAAAAAACTTCCTAGACCCGATTGAGATTCAGATAGTCTTTTTTGGGCATTAAACAATCATTTGACGGCTGGAAGCCGTTAGAGCCGTAGAACTCACTGAGGCCTTCGTTTTGACAGGTTATGCCTCCTGTAACTCTAAACGAGCCAGAAGTTATGGTCGTCCGAATAATCGATATCTACAGGGTGCAACATCCACGTTGCAAAATGCAACATCCGTCCGAAATGGAGAAACAACGTCGTACGACTTTTAGAAATGCGCGCATGGATTTCAAACGGAACGGTACCATAGTGCACCACTCTCCAGCGATGGAAAATCGAAGACCAGCCACGGTAATCCAGTTTTACCGTAAAAATCCACGTGTCGAAAAAACGAAGGGTAAAAAACTTCCGAGACCCGATTGAGATTCGGATAGTCTTTTTTGGACCTTATACAATCCATTGACATCTGAAAGCAGTCAGAGCCGTAGAACTCACTGAGGTCTTCGTTTTGACTGGTTATGGCTCTCGTAACTCTAAACGAGCGAGAAGTTATGGCCGTCCGAATAATCGATATCTACAGGGTGCAACATCCAAGGTGCAAGGTGCAACATCCGTCCGAAATGGCGAAACAGCGTCGTACGACGTTTTGAAATGCGTGCATGGATTTGAAACGGAACGGTACCATGGTGCACCACTCTCCAGCGATGGTAAATCGAAGACCAGCCACGGTAATCCCGTTTTACCGTAAAAATCCACGTGTCGAAAAAACGAAGGGTTAAAAACTTCCAAGACCCGATTGAGATTCGGATAGTCTTTTTTGGGAATTATACAATCCGTTATTGCCTGAAAGCTGTCAGAGCCGTAGAACTCACTGAGGGCTTCGTTTTGACTGGTTATGGCTCCCTTAACTCTAAACGTGCCAGAAGTTATGGCCGTCCGAATAATCGATATCTACATGGTGCAACATCCACGGTGCAAGCTGCAACATCCGCCCGAAATGGCGAAACAGCGTCGTACGACTTTTTGAAATGCGTGCATGGATTTGAAACGGAACGGTACCATGGTGCACCACTCTCCAGCGATGGTAAATCGAAGACCAGCCACGGTAATCCCGTTTTACCGTAAAAATTCACGTGTCGAAAAAACGAAGGGTAAAAAACTTCCGAGACCCGATTGAGATTCAGATAGTCTTTTTTGGACATTATACAATCCATTGACAGCTGAAAGCTGTCAGCGCCGTAGAACTCACTGAGGCCTTCGTTTTGACTGGTTATGTCTCCCGTAACTCTAAACGAGCCAGATGTTATGGCCGTCCGAATAATCGATATCTACAGGGTGCAACATCCACGGTGCAAGGTGCAACATCCGTCCGAAATGGCGAAACAGCATCGTACGACTTTTTGAAATGCGTGCTTGGATTTAAAACGGAACGGTACCATGGTGCACCACTCTCCAGCGATGGTAGATCGAAGACTAGCCACGGTAATCCCGTTTTACCGTAAAAATCCACGTGTCGAAAAAACGAAGGGTAAAAAACTTCCGAGACCCGATTGAGATTCGGATAGTCTTTTTTGGTCATTATACAATCCATTGATGGCTGAAAGCTGTCAAAGCCGTATAACTCACTGAGGCCTTCGTTTTGACTGGTTATGGCTCCCTTAACTCTAAACGAACCAGAAGTTATGGCCGTCCGAATAATCGATATCTACAGGGTGCAACATCCAAGGTGCAAGGTGCAACATCCGTCCAAAATGGCGAAACAGCGTCGTACGACGTTTTGAAATGCGTGCATGGATTTGAAACGGAACGGTACCATGGTGCACCACTCTCCAGCGATGGTAAATCGAAGACCAGCCACGGTAATCCCGTTTTACCGTAAAAATCCACGTGTCGAAAAAACGAAGGGTAAAAAACTTCCGACAACCGATTGAGATTCGGATAGCCTTTTTTGGGAATTATACAATCCATTGATGGCTGAAAGCTATAAGAGCCGTAGAAATCACTGAGGCCTTCGTTTTGACTGGTTATGGCTCCCGTAACTCTAAACGAGCCGGAAGATATGTCCGTCCGAATAATCGATATCTACATGGTGCAACATCCACGGTGCAAGGTGCAACATCCGTCCGAAATGGCGAAACAGTGCCGTACGACTTTTTGAAATGCGTGCATGGATTTGAAACGGAACGGTTCCATGGTGCAACACTCTCCAGCGATGGTAAATCGAAGTCCAGCCACGGTAATCCAGTTTTACCGTAAAAATCCACGTGTCGAAAAAACGAAGGGTAAAAACTTCCGAGACCCGATTGAGATTCGGATAGTCTTTTTTGGGCATTATACAATCCGTTGACGACTGAAAGCTGTCAGAGCCGTAGAACTCACTGAGGGCTTCGTTTTGACTGGTTATGGCTCCCTTAGCTCTAAACGTGCCAGAAGTTATGGCCGTCCGAATAATCGATATCTACATGGTGTAACATCCACGGTGCAAGCTGCAACATCCGTCCGAAATGGCGAAACAGCGTCGTACGACTTTTTGAAATGCGTGCATGGATTTGAAACGGAACGGTACCATGTTGCACCACTCTCCAGCGATGGTAAATCGAAGACCAGCCACGGTAATCCCGTTTTACCGTAAAAATCCACGTGTCGAAAAAACGAAGGGTAAAAAACTTCCATGACCCGATTGAGATTCGGATAGTCTTTTTTGGACATTATACAATCCATTGACAGCTGAAAGCTATTAGAGCCATAGAACTCACTGAGGCCTTCGTTTTGACTGGTTATGGCTCTCGTAACTCTAAACGAGCGAGAAGTTATGGCCGTCCGAATAATCGATATCTACAGGGTGCAACATCCACGGTGCAAGGTGCAACATCCGTTCGAAATGGCGAAACAGTGTCGTACGACTTTTTGAAATGCGTGCATGGATTTGAAACGGAATGGTACCATGGTGCACCACTCTTCAGCGATGGTAAATCGAACACCAGCCACGGTAATCTCGTTTTACCGTAAAAATCCATGTGTCGAAAAAACGAAGTGTAAAAAACTTCCTAAACCCGATAGAGATTCGGATAGTCATTTTTGGGCACTAAATAATCCATTGACGGCTGAAAGCATTCAGAGCCGTAGAACTCACTGAGGCATTCATTTTGACAGGTTATGGCTTCCGTAAATCTAAACGAGCCAGAAGTTATGGCCGTCCGAATAATCGATATCAACAGGGTGCAACATCCACGGCGCAAGCTGCAACATCCGTCCGAAATGGAGAAACAGTGTCGTAAGACTTTTTGAAATGCGTGCATGGATTTGAAACGGAACAGTACCATGGTGCACCACTCTCCAGCGATGGTAAAGCGCAGACCAGCCACGGTAATCCCGTTTTACCGTAAAAATCCACGTGTCGAAAAAATGAAGGGTAAAAAACTTCGTAGACCCGATTGAGATTCGGATAGTCTTTTTTGGGCATTAAACAATCAATTGACGGCTCAAAGCTGTCAGAGCCGTAGAACTCACTGAGGCCTTTGTTTTGACAGGTTATGGCTCCCGTAACTCTAAATGAGCCAGAAGTTATGGCCGTCCGAATAATCTTTATCTACAGGGTGCAACATCCACGGTGCAAGGTGCAACATCCGTCCTGAATGGCGAAACAGCGTCGTACGAATTTTTGAAATGCGCGCATGGATTTGAAATGGAATGGTACCATGGTGCACCACTCTCCAGCGATGGTAAATTGAAGACCAGCCACGGTAACCCCCTTTTACCGTAAAAAACCACGTGTCGAAAAAACAAAGGGTAAAAAACTTCCAAGACCCGATTGAGATTCGGATAGTCTTTTTTAGGCATTATACAATCCATTGACGGCTGAAAGCTGTCAGAGTCGTAGAACTCACTGAGGCCTTCGTTTTGACAGGTTATGGCTCTTGTAACTCTAAACGAGCCAGAAGTTATGGCCGTCCGAATAATCGATATCTACAGGGTGCAACATCCACGGTGCAATGTGCAACATCCGTCGGAAATGGCGAAACAGCGTCGTACGACTTTTTGAAATGTGTGCATGGATTTGAAACGGAATAGTACCATGGTGCACCACTCGCCAGTGATGGTAAATCGAAGACCAGCCACGGTAATCCCGTTTTACCGTAAAAATCCATGTGTCGAAAAAACGGTGGGTAAAAAACTTCCTAGACCCGATTGAGATTCGGATAGTTTTTATTGGGCATTAAACAATTCATTGACGGCTGAAAGCTGTCAGAGCCGTAGAACTCACTGAGGCCTTCGTTTTGACATGTTATGGCTCCCGTAACTCTAAACGAGCCAGAAGTTATGACCGTCCGAATAATCGATATCTACAGGGTGCAACATCCACGGTGCAAGGTGCAACATCCGTCCGAAATGGAGAAACAGCGTCGTACGACTTTTTGAAATGCACGCATGGATTTGAATCGGAACGGTACCATGGTGCACCACTCTCCAGCGATGATAAATCGAAGACCAGCCACGGTAATCCAGTTTTACCATAAAAATCCACGTGTCGAAAAAACGAAGGGTAAAAACTTCCGAGACCCGATTGAGATTCGGATAGTCATTTTTGGGAATTGTACAATCCACTGACGGATGAAAGCTGTCAGAGCCGTAGAACTCACTGAGGCCTTCGTTTTGACTGGTTATGGCTCCATTAATTCTAAACGAGCCAGAAGTTATGGCCGTCCGAAATATCGATATCTACAGGGTGCAACATCCCCGATGCAAGGTGCAACATCCGTCCGAAATGGCGAAACAGTATCGTACGACTTTTTGAAATGCGTGAATGGATTTGAAACGGAACGGTACCTTGGTGCACCACTCTCCTGCGATGGTAAATCGAAGACCGGCCATGGTAATCCCGTTTTACCGTAAAAATCCACGTGTCGAAAAAACGAAGGGTAAAAAACTTCCTAGACGCGATTGAGATTCAGATAGTCATTTTTGGGCATTAAACAATCCATTGACGGCTGAAAGCATTCAGAGCCGTAGAACTCACCGAGACCTTCATTTTGACTGGTTATGGCTCCCGTAATTCTAAACGAGCCAGAAGTTATGGCCATCCGAATAATCGATATCTATAGGGTGCAACATCCACGGCGCAAGGTGCAACATCCTTCCAAAATGGCGAAACAGTGTCGTACGACTTTTTGAAATGCGTGCATGGATTTGAAACGGAACGGTACCATGATGCACCACTCTCCAGCGATGGTAAATCGAAGACTAGCCACGGTAATCCCGTTTTACCGTAAAAATCCACGTGTCGAAAAAACGAAGGGTAAAAAACTTCCGAGACCTGATTGAGATTCGGATAGTCTTTTTCGGGCATTATACTACCCTTTGACGGCTAAAAGCTGTCAGAGCCGTAGAACTCACTAAGGCCTTCATTTTTACTGGTTATGGTTCCCTTAAATCTAAACGAGCCAGAAGTTATGGCCGTCCGAATAATCGATATCTACATGGTGCAACATCCACGGTGCAAGGTGCAACATCCGTCCGAAATGGCGAAACGGTGTCGTACGACTTTTTGAAATGCTTGCATGGATTTGAAACGGAACGGTACCATGGTGAACCACTCTCTAGCGATGGTAAATCGAAGACCAGCCATGGTAATCCCGTTTTACCGTAAAAATCCACATGTCGAAAAAACGAAGGGTAAAAAACTTCCTAGACCCGATTGAGATTCGAATAGTCTTTTTTGGGCATTAAACAATCCACTGACGGCTGAAAGCGGTCAGAGCCGTAGAACTCACTGAGGCCTTCGTTTTGACAGGTTATGACTCCCATAACTCTAAACGAGCCAGAAGTTATGGCCGTCGGAATAATCGATTTCTACAGGGTACAACATCCACGAAGCAAGCTGCAACATCCGTCCGAAATGGCGAAACACCGTCGTACGACTTTTTGAAATGCGTGCATGGATTTGAAACGGAACGGTACCATGGTGCACCACTCTCTAGCGATGGTAAAGCAAAGACCAGCCACGGTAATCCCGTTTTACCGTAAAAATCCACGTGTCGAAAAAACGAAGTTTAAAAACTTCCAAGACCCGATTGAGATTCGGATAGTCTTTTTTGGGCATTATACAATCCATTGACGACTGAAAGCCGTCAAAGCCGTAGAACTCACTGAGGCCTTCGTTTTGACAAGTAATGGCTCCTTAACTCTAAACGAGCCAGAAGTTATGGCCATCCGAATAATCGATATCTACAGGGTGCAACATCCACGGTGCAAGGTGCAACATCCGTCCGAAGCGGCGAAACCGCATCGTAAGACTTCTTGAAATGCGTGCATGCACTTGAAACGGAACGGTACCATGGTGCACCACTCTCCAGCGATGGTAAGTCGAAGACCAGCCACGGTAATCCCGTTTTACCGTAAAAATCCACGTGTCGAAAAAACGAAGGGTAAAAAACTTCCGAGACCCGATTGAGATTCAAATCGTCTTTTTTGGGCATTATGCAATCCATTGACGGCTGAAAGCTGCCATAGCCGTAGAACTCACTGAGGCCTTCGTTTTGACTGGTTATGGCTCCCGTAAATCTAAATGAACCAGAAGTTATGGCCGTCCGAATAATCAGTATCTACAGGGTGCAACATACACGGTGCAAGGTGCAACATCCGTCCGAAATGGTGAAACAGCGTCGTACGACTTTTTGAATTGCGTGCATGGATTTGAAACGAAACGGTACCTCGGTGCACCACTCTCCGGCGATGGTAAATCGAAGACCATCCACGGTAATCCCGTTTTACCGTAAAAATCCACGTGTCGAAAAAACGAAGGGTAAAAAACTTCCGAGACCCGATTGAGATTCGGAGTCTTTTTTGGGCATTATACAACCCATTGACGGCTGAAAACTGTCAGAGCTGTAGAACTCACTGAGGTCTTCGTTTTGACTGGTTATGGCTCTCATAACTCTAAACGAGCCAGAAGTTATGGCCGTCCGAATAATCTATATCTACAGGGTGCAACATCCATGGTGCAAGGTGCAACATCCGTCCGAAATGGAGAAACAGTGTCCTACGACCTTTTGAAATGCGTGCATAGATTTGAAACGGAACGGTACCATGGGGAACCACTCTCCAGCGATGGAAAATCGAAGACCAGCCACGGTAATCCAGTTTTACCGTAAAAATCCACGTGTCGAAAAAACGAAGGGTAAAAAACTTCCAAGACCCGATTGAGATTCGGTTAGTCTTTTTTGGGCATTATAGAATCCACTGACGACTAAAAGCTGTCAGAGCCGTAGAACTCACTAAGGCCTTCATTTTGAATGATTATGGCTCCCTCAACTCTAAACGAGCCAGAAGTTATGGCCGTCCGAATAATCGATATCTACATGGTGCAACATCCACGGTGCAAGGTGCAACATCCGTCCGAAATGGCGAACAGTGTCGTACGACTTTTTGAAATGCGTGCATGGATTTGAAACGGAACGGTACCATGGTGCACCACTCTCCAGCGATGGTAAATCGAAGACTAGCCACAGCAATCCCGTTTAACCGTAAAAATCCACGTGTCGAAAAAACGAAGGGTAAAAACTTCCTAGACCCGATTGAGATTCAGATAGACTTTTTTGGGCATTAGACAATCCATTGACGGATGAAAGCTGTCAGAGCCGTAGAACTCACTGAGGCCTTCATTTTAACAGGTTATGGCTCCCGTAACTCTAAACGAGCCAGAAGTTATGGCTGTCCGAATAATCGATATCTACAGGGTGCAACATCCACGGTGCAAGGTGCAACATCCGTCCGAAATGGCGAAATAGTGTCGTACGTCGTTTTGAAATGCGTGCATGGATTTGAAATGGAAGGTACCATGGTGCACCACTCTCCGGCGATGGTAAATCGAAGACCAGCCACGATAATCCCGTTTTACCGTAAAAATCCACGTGTCGAAAAAATGAAGGATAAAAAACTTCCTAGACCCGATTGAGATTCAGATAGTCTTTTATGGGCATTATACAATCCATTAACGGCTGAAAGCTGTCAGAGCCGTAGAACTCACTAAGGCCTTCGTTTTGACTTGTTCTGGCTCCCTTAACTCTAAACGAGCCAGAAGTTATGGCCGTCCGAATAATCGATATCTACAGGGTGCAACATCCACGGTGCAGGGTGCAACATCCGTCCGAAATGGCGAAGCAGCGTCGTACGACTTATTGAAATGGGTGCATGGATTTGAAACAGAACGGCACCATGGTGCACCACTCTTCAGCAATGGTAAATCGAAGACTAGCCACGGTAATCCCGTTTTACCGTAAAAATCCACGTGACCAAAAAACGAAGGGTAAAAAACTTCCGAGACCCGATTGAGATTCAGATAGTCTTTTTTGGGCATCATACAATCCATTGACGGCTGAAAGCGGTCCATAGAACTCACTGAGGCCTTCATTTTGACTAGTTATGGCTTCCGTAACTCTAAACGAGCCAGAAGTTATGGTCGTCCGAATAATCGATATCTACAGGGTGCAACATACACGGTGTAGGGTGCAACATCCGTCCGAAATGGCGAAACAGTGTCGTAAGACTTTTTGAAATGCGTGCATGGATTTGAAATGAAACGGTACAATGGTGCACCACTCTCCAGCGATGGTAAATCGAAGACCAGCCACGGTAATCCCGTTTTACCGTAAAAATCCATGTGTCGAAAAAACGAAGGGTAAAAAACTTTTGAGACCCGATTGAGATTCATATTGTCTTTTTTGGGCATTATACAATCCATTGACGGCTGAAAGCTGTCAGAGCCGTAGAACTCAACGAGGCCTTCGTTTGGACTGGCTATGGCTCCCGTAACTCTAAACGAGCCAGAAGTTATGGCCGTCCGAATAATCGATATCTGCAGGGTGAAACATCCACAGTGCAAGGTGCAACATCCGTCCGAAATGGCGAAACAGCGTCGTACGACTTTTTGAAATGCGTGCATGGATTTGAAACGGAATGGTACCATGGCGCACCACTCTACAGCGATGGTAAATCGAAGACCAGCCACGGTAATCCCGTTTTACCGTAAAAATCCACGTGTCGAAAAAACGAAGGATAAAAAACTTCCTTGACCCGATTGAGATTCGGATAGTCATTTTTGGCCATTAAACAATCCATTGACGGATGAAAGCATTCAGAGCCATAGAACTCACTGAGGCCTTCGTTTTGACAGGTTATGGCTCCCATAACTCTAAACGAGCCAGAAGTTATGGCCGTCCGAATAATCGATATCTACTGGGTGGAACATCCACGGTGCAAGGTGCAACATCCGTCCGAAATGGCGAAACAGTGTCGTACGACTTTTTGAAATGCATGCATGGATTTGGAACGGAATGGTACCATGGTGCACCACTCCCCAGCGATGGTAAATCGAAGACCAGCCACGCTAATCCCGTTTTACCGTAAAAATCCACGTGTCGAAAAAACGAAGTGTAAAAAACTTCCTAGACCCGATTGAGATTCGGATACACTTTTTTGGGAATTAAACAATCCATTGAGGGCTAAAAGCTGTCAGAGCCGTAGAACTCGCTGAGCCCTATGTTTTGACAGACAATCGATATCTACAGGGTGCAACATCCACGGTGCAAGGTGCAACATCCGTCCGAAATGGCGAAACAGTGTCGTACGACTTATTGAAATGCATGCATGGATTAGAAACGGAACGGTACCATGGTGCACCACTCTCCAGCGATGGTAAATCGAAGACCAGCCACGGTAATCCCGTTTTACCGTAAAATCCACGTGTCGAAAAAACGAAGGGTAAAAAACTTTCGAGACCCGATTGAGATTCGGATAGTCTTTTTTGGGCATTAAACAATCCATTGATGGCTGAAAGCTGTTAGAGCCGTATAACTTACTGAGGGCTTCGTTTTGACTGGTTATGGCTCCCTTAAATCTAAACGAGCCAGAAGTTATGGCCGTCCGAATAATCGATATCTACAGGGTGCAACATACACGGTGCAAGGTGCAACATCCGTCCGAAGTGGCGAAACAGCTTTGTACGACTTCTTGAAATGGGTGCATGGATTTGAAACGGAACGGTACCATGGTGCACCACTCTCCAGCGATGGTAAATCGAAGACCAGCCACGGTAATCCCTTTTTACCATAAAAATCCACGTATCGAAAAAACGAAGGGTAAAAAACTTCCGAGACCCGATTGAGATTCGGATCGTCTTTTTTGGGCATTATTCAATCCGTTGACGGCTGAAAGCTGTCAGAGCCGTAGAAATCACTGAGGCCTTCGTTTTGACTGGTTATGGCTCCCGTAACTCTAAACGAGCCAGAAGTTATGGCCGTCCGAATAATTGATATCTACAGGGTGCAACATACACGGTGCAAGGTGCAACATCCGTCCGAAATGGCGAAACAGCGTCGTACGACTTTTTGAAATGCGTGCATGGATTTTAAACGAAACGGTACCATGGTGCACCGCTCTCCAGTGATGGTAAATCGAAGACCAGCCACGGTAATCCCGTTTTACCATAGAAATCCACATGTCGAAAAAACGAAGGGTAAAAAACTTTCGAGACCCGATTGAGATTCGGATAGTCTTTTTTGGGCATTATACAATCCATTGACGGCTGAAAGCTGTCAGAGCCGTAGAACTCACTGAGGTCTTCGTTTTGACTGGTTATGGCTCCCGTAACTCTAAACGAGCCAGAAGTTATGGCCGTCTGAATAATCGATATCTACAGGGTGCAACATCCATGGTGCATGGTGCAACATCCGTCCGAAATGGAGAAACATTGTCGTACGACGTTTTGAAATGTGTGCATTGATTTGAAACGGAACGGAACCATGGGGAACCACTCTCCAGCGATGGTAAATCGAAGACCAGAAACGGTAATCCAGTTTTACCGTAAAAATCCACGTGTCGAAAAAACGATGGGTAAAAAACTTCCGAGACCCGATTGAGATTCGGATAGTCTTTTTTGGGCATTATACAATCCATTGATGGCTGAAAGCTGTCAGAGCCGTAGAACTCACTAAGGCCTTCGTTTTGACTGATTATGGCTCCCTTAACTCTAAACGAGCCAGAAGTTATGGCCGTCCGAATAATCGATATCTACAGGGTGGAACATCCACGGTGCAAGGTGCAACATCCGTCCGAAATGGCGAAACAGTGTCGTACGACTTTTTGAAATGCATGCATGGATATGAAACGGAATGGTACCGTGGTGCACCACTCTCCAGCGATGGTAAATCGAAGACCAGCCACGGTAATCCGGTTTTACCGTAAAAATCCACGTGTCGAAAAAACGAAGTGTAAAAAACATCCTAGACCCGATTGAGATTCGGATACTCTTTTTTGGACATTAAATAATCCATTGAGGGCTGAAAGCTGTCAGAGCCGTAGAACTCGCTAAGGCCTTCGTTTTGACAGATAATCGATATCTACAGGGTGCAACATCCACGGTGCAAGGTGCAACATCCGTCCGAAATGGCGAAACAGTGTCGTACGACCTATTGAAATGCATGCATGGATTTGAAACGGAACGGTACCTTGGTGCACCACTCTCCAGCGATGGTAAATCGAAGACCAGCCACGGTAATCCCGTTTTACCGTAAAATCCACGTGTCAAAAAATCGAAGGGTAAAAAACTTCCGAGACTCGATTGAGATTCGGATAGTCTTTTTTGGGTATTAAACAATCAATTGACGCTGAAAGCTGTCAGAGCCGTAGAACTCACTGAGGGCTTCGTTTTGACTGGTTATGGCTCCCTTAAATCTAAATGAGCCAGAAGTTATGGCTGTCCGAATAATCGATATCTACAGGGTGCAACATACACGGTGCAAGGTGAAACATCCGTCCGTAGTGGTTAAACAGCGTCGTACGACTTCTTGAAATGCGTGCATGGATTTGGAACGGAACGGTACCACGGTGCACCACTCTCCAGCGATGGTAAATCGAAGATCAGCCATGGTAATCCCTTTTTACCATAAAAATCCACGTGTCAAAAAAACGAAGGGTAAAAAACTTCCGAGACCCGATTGAGATTCGGATCATCTTTTTTGGGCATTATACAAACCATTGACGGCTGAAAGCCGTCGGAGCCGTAGAACTCACTGAGGCCTTCGTTTTGACTGGTTATGGCTCCCGTAACTCTAAACGAGCCAGAAGTTATGGTCGTCCGAATAATTGATATCTACAGGGTGCAACATACACGGTGCAAGGTGCAACATCCGTCCGAAATGGCGAAACAGCGTCGTACGACTTTTTGAAATGCGTGCATGGATTTGAAACAAAACGGACCAAGGTGCACCGCTCTCTAGTGATGGTAAATCGAAGACTAGCCACGGTAATCCCGTTTTACCATAAAAATCTACATGTCGAAAAAACGAAGGGTAAAAAACTTTGGAGACCCGATTGAGATTTGGATAGTCTTTTTTGGGCATTATACAATCCATTGACGGCTGAAAGCTGTCAGAGCCATAGAACTCACTGAGGTCTTCGTTTTGACTTGTTATGGCTCCCGTAACTCTAAACAAGCCAGAAGTTATGGCCGTCCGAATAATCGATATCTACAGGGTGCAACATCCATGGTGCAAGGTGCAACATCCGTCCGAAATGGAGAAACATGAAAATGCTGGGGGCGGTGTACGTGCTAGTATAGTATACACGGATCGTGTAATATGGATTACAATACAAATGCAGAAATAGATGATAATAGCATTGTAAATAGAAAATAGAAAAATCACACCAGAGATTTTTATACTGGTTCGGAGCACCGTCCTACGTCCAGTCCCAGACTACTATCTGGATTTTCACTAATTACAACCTCGCTTCACCCGGAGGAACAGGTTTACAATTACCCGAACAGCTGAACGGGATTTCACGCCTCTACAACACTGAGGACTTCAACACTTGCCTCTTACAATACCGAGGACTTCAACAAAAACAATTACAATTGTTGTTGACAACTTGTGCTCTTGTAAACACGGATTTGTCACTTGTAGTACACTCTTCCTATAATCTTATCCTCAAATTGTGAATGATGTTTGTGAAGATTATGGAATTAATATTGCTTATTGAATCAAAATATATGAGATAGTGTCAATGATTCAATAAGGAATGAAAGTAGTTTAGAGCTTTTTGAATGCAAGTGAATTCAGAGAATAGATAGAGAGCATATATAATCTTAATAAAACTTGTTGTTTTAATCAATGATATTGATGTGTATTTATAGAGAGAAAATACTTATAACCCTTGGTGAAAAGTTGCAGTCAAAAGTTATGATCATTGATGAAGAAGAAGAGACGCAACCATTGAAGAAAGATGTGTCTTTTGGAAGAAGTTGCTCTCTTTTTTTAAAAATGGTCGACAGGTCAAAAACTAACCGGTAGACAGGTTTTTAAAAATATAGTCGTTATGTGCATGTGTGCACGTTTATTGTGCACATTCAACAGGAATGGTCGACCGTTCATTTTTGGACCGGTCGACCGGTCTCTGTTAAGTTGCACAATAAAGTGCACAACCTATATAAATGTGTATATATATATATTATATTTTGTGCATGATTATTTGAGGATAGATTTTGACAATTTTATTACTATTATAACATCAAATAATCAACCTATAATCTAGAGTACCATATGTAGGTCTTGATTTGTCGATCGCTTTAATATTGTTGTCAGCAATCAAAATCTTCATAGAAGCTGTGACTCAACATTCTCCCCCTTTTTGATTGATGACAATATAAAAACTCAAGTATAGAATCTCCCCCTGAATATGTGATTTCCTGCAGACAATTATTAGCTTCTTTCATCCTGCAAACAATTATTAGCACCTTTCTCCCCCTTTGTCATCGACAAAAAGGAGTAAACAATAGAAAATATAAACCAAAGAGAACAATGCATACATTCAAACACAGGATGTTTTGATGAAGTACAATGCAAGTCATAGTCTACTACGAATAAAAATATGGACACTATTTAGTACAAGTGCCATAGATGTTTTTAAAGAAATGAAAAGAAAAACAAACTAACTTCATTCCGACTGAATCTCTTCCTCATCATCATCATCATCATCATCGTCGTCATCTTCATCGTCATCATCATCGTCATTGTCCCCACGACCTTGTCCGCTTGTGCCACCGGATTCCTCGGATGTCGACCAAGTAAAAGTTGGAGGAGCCGGACGTTTTCCGGGGTCTTGATGTTGGGTCGAGACGGATGTGCTACATGATATAGCATCCCATATAGCGCCGAAGAATGACTTTACCTTATTGAATCGTCTATCAATTTTCGAATCCATTCGTTTTAGTCTTGATTCAAGTAAAAATTGATTCCGAGCGATGGTTTCAAGAGATTCTCTTGTAGATGATTTAGATTTCAATAATCTAACATCTTCAGAACGACGACGAGATGGTGGAGCTTGTTGTTCTTGAGTATCGCGTTGTTGCCATTGTTCGAAAGGCATAATATGAACATATGGAGGAGGAAGCTTCATCCGTTTGATAGTAGTGGAGTCAATACACTTTGGTGTAGAATATGCCGAATCCGGGGGTGTGACTCCACATGCAAGCAACATACGCATAATATACTCGTTATAGAAGAAATGTGGACGAGTAGAGTTATTTACCTTAAGAATTTCATCGAAAATCATGTGAACCCAATTTATTTCGATATCACAGTAGATAGCATAAAGAGCCTTGAAATTCTCTTTGTAAACGGCATCATAGTTTCCTAATCGAGGAAATAGAGAGTGCATTAGGACATGGTGTAACAACCTTGCAGTCGGTCGTAGCCCAATTGATTTGGTGCCGTTACTATCATCTTCTATAAATTTATTACTCGTACTATTCCGGGTGAAAACTTCACAAAATGTCGATGAAAACTCTTCACCTCTATTTGGTATTCCCAAAATAGAAGCAATTCTATCATAAGTGAGATAGATTCGTTTGCCACATACTACTGACCAAATAACTCCATTTGGATTATCCGGAGTATATTCCTCTAAATTCATATTTGCGTAAAATAGCTTAATCATCAAATGATTAATTTGTACGCTATTTACAGAAAAATCAATAAGAGGAGAGATACGAGATCTATTTGCTAATCTTTGAATACCGTATGCAGTGAAATCGTCGAATTTGATGAATGAGCCCGGATGGAACTTGTAATTTGTCATTTGATTCCATCTAGTTACTGCAACCGGAGATTCTAGCCATTTTCTAGCAGAGAGAGTAAGAGAAGAAGATTCTGATGTTGCTCTTTTCTTTGATTTCTTCTGAGGAGGAGCCATTGAAGAGAATTTGAGAGTTTGTGAAGCTTGAGAATATGAACTAGGGTTTTGAAATGGGAAAAATTTTCAGTAGAGAGTAGAAAGTAAAGAGGGTTGGTGGCAAAATATATACGTGAAGTATATAAAAAAAGAAATAACTGCCGACCGGTCGACCGCCTGCATATTGCCGGTCGACCGTTTTCAACCCGAGAGCAAAACGGTCGACCGGTCATATTTCAGGCTGTCGACCGGTTTGGCTCTGTGTGCAAAATGCAAAAGTTTCTTCATAATCGATACCTTCTTCCTGATTGTATCCTTGTGCTACTAATCTTGCTTTATTTTTGGTGATATTTCCTTGTTCGTCAGCCTTATTTTTATAGACCCATTTAGTACCAATTACTGACTGATCAGTTGGTCTCGGAACAAGTTCCCCAACGTCATTGCGCTCAAACTGATTTAGTTCTTCCTGCATGGCAATGATCCAGTAATCATCTATAGCAGCTTCTTTTGGATTCTTGGGTTCGATATTTGAGAGAAAAGCGACATGACCCATTTGATTGAGTTGACTCCTTGTTCTGACATGTGATGTTATTTCACCTATTATATTTTGGGCCGGATGGTCTCTTAATATTCTTGGTGGTGATTGTAATTCACATATTTGAGGAGTATTCTCAATAATTATTTCTGAGTCAGAATCAGTATTTGAGATGATTTGATTATCAATGACTATTGATTCGTCATCATCTGATATTGTGTGAGGATGCTGATAAATTTCATCAAAAGAGACATGAAGTGATTCTTCAATAGTTTTGGTTCGTTTATTAAATATCCGATAGGCCTTACTTCGTTCCGAATAACCGACAAATATTCCTTCATCGGCTTTTGGATCGAATTTTCCAAGCTGGTCTTTCGTATTTAAAATAAAGCACTTAGAACCAAAAACTTTGAAGTATGAGATTTTGGGCTTTCTTTTGTTAAACAATTCATAAGGAGTATTCTTGGTAAGAGGTCTTATGGACACACGATTTAAAACATAACAGGCAGTTGCAACAGCTTCTGCCCAGAAGTGTTTTGGTAAGGTGGTTCCATTTAATAATGTTCTTGCACATTCTTGTAAAGTTCGGTTCTTTCGTTCTACTACTCCGTTCTGTTGTGGAGTTCTGGGAAACGAAAAATTATGATATATACCTTTCTTTGTACAAAAATGTTCAAATTCATTATTTTCAAACTCTCCGCCATGATCACTTCTTATATTTTTAACTTTAATCCCTTTTGATTTTTGAATTCTTTTGACGAAAGATTTGAAATGATCGAAAGTATCACTTTTATTTTTTAAGAAAATTGTCCATGTATAACGAGAGAAATCATCAACAATTACAAGCACATATTGACTGTGATTTATTGATTGAACTCTAGTAGGTCCAAATAAATCCATGTGCAGTAACTCAAGCGGTTGTAATGTTGATATGACTTTCTTGGATTTAAACGATGATTTGGTCAATTTTCCTAATTGACATGCATCACAAATGTTGTTAACTTTAAAACTCATTTTGGGTAGTCCTCTAACTAGATTGTTTTTGGCTAGCTTGTCAATAGTTCTGAAGTTTATATGACAGAAACGTTTGTGCCATAGCCATGGATCATTGTTATTAGCCATAAGACACATATCTGAATTATGATTAATATTCATATTTAGAATATATATATTTCTGTCTCTATAACCTTCAAAAACCAAATTATGGTCTTTATCTAAAATACTACACTTATTATTTGAAAAGGTTATAAAACCCTTGTCACATAACTGACTAATACTAAGTAAATTGTGTTTTAAATTTCTAACTAGCATGACATTAGTAATAAGAGGTAAGTTAGATGTACCACAATTGCTCACATCGCCTTTGCCGATGATATAACCTTTTGAATTGTCTCCAAAAGTGACTGAGCCACCATCTGAGTATTTAATATTTGTTAGTAAGCTCTTGTCTCCCGTCATATGCTTTGAGCAACCACTGTCCAATATCCACTTTCCTCTTTTCTTCAGTGGGACCTGCAAACATAGAATTAAGTTCATGGTACCCACTTTTTATAGGGTCCTAAGAGTTAGGTCTTAGGAGTCCAAACCCATTTGGGTCCGGTATCCCCTTTATATATATAATTGTTATTAAAATGTACATTATTCATGAATTGCTGAATGTATTTGTTCCTAATCAAATTATTATTTGTTTTAGGAACCCATATTTTGATAGTCTTGACATTTCTCTTTTGAAATTTCACAACTGGTTTTGGTTTGAAATATAATAAACTAAGATTTTTCTTAGCTTCAGTTTTTTGTACTTTCTTCTTCCTTTTATTTCTAAGATGTTTCTTAGTTTCATGTTTGTTATATCCCAAACCTTGTTTATCTGAAATAGATTGTGAACTTTCAATGATTTTAGTCAAATTTTCTCGACCTTTGTTAAAGTTAGAAACATTTTGAGTAATGTCATCAAACTTTGTTTGTAAACTAGCTTTTTCTAGGTCTAGAATTTTGACTTTTGCTTTAAGTTCATGATTTTCAGTAGTGAGAGCATTATTTTTCTCTTTTTGAGCTTCTATTTCTTGACTCAAAAGAGATATTTGAGAATCAACATTAGATGATGATTCTTGAATATTTTCAAGTTCTTCTTCTAATATTTTCTTCTCATCTTTTAACATATCTCGTTCAAACTCTGCTCTACTTAAATCTGCTTTGACTACTTTTAATTGACGTTTTAAGTCTTTATATTTGACTATCAATTCAGCATTAATATCAAGTAATTCATCAAATGTAGGAATTTGTACCTCATCTTCTGTTGCCATAAAGCAAACATTAGCTTGTTCATTCTCCGAATCACTTTCACTTTCTGATGAAGATGACTCTGAATCATCCCATGTTACTGAGAAGGCTCGTTTCTTTGATTTGTCCTTCTTATATTTGAATTTGTCATTTTCTGACTTTTTATTTTGTTCTGGACAATCCTTCTGCATGTGTCCCTTTTTATGGCAGTTGAAACATTCTATAGCAGATGAAGATGGTTTACTTGATCCAGGTTTCCTTTTATTGTAGCGACTGGCTTTTCGATATTTTAGGAATTTTTTGAAACCTTTAGCAATGAACGCCAAATCTTCATCTTCAGAATCTGATTCATTCTCATCTTTCTCAACATGAAATGCTACATTTTTCTTTTCTTCTTTCTGTTCTTTTCTAGCCTGCAAATTTGCTTCATAGGACATTAAATTTCCTATCAATTCATCTGGCTTCATGACGGAAAGATCATTAGCTTCTTCAATTGCTAATACTTTTCCTTCCCATTCATTAGTCAGAGAATGTAGGACTGTTGAAACAACATCAAAATCAGAATACTTTTGTCCTAACCCAATAAGTGCATGGTGAATAGTTTGAAACCGTGAATACATGTCATTGATTGTTTCATTTGGTTTCATTTTGAAATTTTGAAATTGACTTTTCAGCATGGCTATTTTGGCTTGTTTAACCTTGTTAGTACCTTCATGAGTGATTTTTAGCGTTTGCCAAATTTGATATGCAGTAGTGCAGATACTAACACGGTTATATTCATTTTGGTCTAATGCACAGAACAACATATTTATTGCTCTTGCATTTACGGCTGTTGCCGTTTTCTCAGCCACAGTCCATTCTGAATAATCAGTTGTTGGATTTACTATTTCTCTTTGAGTAGCATTCCAAGCATCATAGCTACTTGATTGCATAAAGAATGACATACGTGTTGCCCAATAACTGTAGTTAAGACCATTGAAAAATGGAGGTCTTTGTGTCGATTGCCCTTCTGTGTAAGTGGTGTTTTGAGAGCTAGTACTTGCGTTATTTGCCATATTACAAGAATATATCAAATAACTGTGTTACGGTTATATGATGACCTGCTCTGATACCAATTGAAAATGCTGGGGGCGGTGTACGTGCTAGTATAGTATACACGGATCGTGTAATATGGATTACAATACAAATGCAGAAATAGATGATAATAGCATTGTAAATAGAAAATAGAAAAATCACACCAGAGATTTTTATACTGGTTCGGAGCACCGTCCTACGTCCAGTCCCAGACTACTATCTGGATTTTCACTAATTACAACCTCGCTTCACCCGGAGGAACAGGTTTACAATTACCCGAACAGCTGAACGGGATTTCACGCCTCTACAACACTGAGGACTTCAACACTTGCCTCTTACAATACCGAGGACTTCAACAAAAACAATTACAATTGTTGTTGACAACTTGTGCTCTTGTAAACACGGATTTGTCACTTGTAGTACACTCTTCCTATAATCTTATCCTCAAATTGTGAATGATGTTTGTGAAGATTATGGAATTAATATTGCTTATTGAATCAAAATATATGAGATAGTGTCAATGATTCAATAAGGAATGAAAGTAGTTTAGAGCTTTTTGAATGCAAGTGAATTCAGAGAATAGATAGAGAGCATATATAATCTTAATAAAACTTGTTGTTTTAATCAATGATATTGATGTGTATTTATAGAGAGAAAATAGTTATAACCCTTGGTGAAAAGTTGCAGTCAAAAGTTATGATCATTGATGAAGAAGAAGAGACGCAACCATTGAAGAAAGATGTGTCTTTTGGAAGAAGTTGCTCTCTTTTTTTAAAAACGGTCGACAGGTCAAAAACTAACCGGTAGACAGGTTTTTAAAAATATAGTCGTTATGTGCATGTGTGCACGTTTATTGTGCACATTCAAGAGGAACGGTCGACCGTTCATTTTTGGACCGGTCGACCGGTCTCTGTTAAGTTGCACAATAAAGTGCACAACCTATATAAATGTGTATATATATATATATATTATATTTTGTGCATGATTATTTGAGGATAGATTTTGACAATTTTATTACTATTATAACATCAAATAATCAACCTATAATCTAGAGTACCATATGTAGGTCTTGATTTGTCGATCGCTTTAATATTGTTGTCAGCAATCAAAATCTTCATAGAAGCTGTGACTCAACAAAACATTGTCGTACGACTTTTTGAAATGCGAGCATTGATTTGAAACGGAACGGAACCATGGGGAACCACTATCCAGCGATGGTAAATCGATGACCAACCACGGTAATCCAGTTTTACAGAAAAAATCCTCGTGTCGAAAAAACGAAGGGTAAAAACTTCGGAGACCCGATTGAGATTCGGATAGTCTTTTTTGGGGATTATACAATCCATTGACGGCTGAAAGCTGTCAGAGCCGTAGAACTCACTAAGGCCTTCGTTTTGACTGATTATGGCTCCCTTAACTCTAAACGAGCCAGAAGTTATGTCCGTCCGAATAATCGATATCTACATGGTGCAACATCCACGGTGCAAGGTGCAACATCCGTCCGAAATAGCGAACAGTGTCGTACGACTTTTTGAAATGCGTGCATGGATTTGAAACGGAACGGTACCATGGTGCACCACTCTCCAGCGATGGTAAATCGAAGACCAGCCACGGTAATCCCGTTTTACAGTAAAAATCCACGTGTCGAACAAACGAAGGGTAAAAAACTTCCTAGACCCGATTTAGATTCGGATAGTCATTTTTGGGCATTAAATAATCCATTGATGGCTGAAAGCATTCAGAGCCGTAGAACTCACTGTGGCTTTAATTTTGCCAGGTTATGGATCCCGTAACTCTAAACGAGCCAGAAGTTATGGCCGTCAGAATAATCGATATCTACAGGGTGCAACATCCACGGCGCAAGGTGCAACATCCGTCCGAAATGGCGAAACAGTGTCGTAAGACTTTTTGAAATGCGTACATGGATTTTAAATGGAACAGTACCATGGTGCACCACTCTCCAGCGATGGTAAATCGAAAACCAGCCACGGTAATCCAGTTTTACCGTAAAAATCCACATGTCGAAAAAACGAAGGGTAAAAAATTTCCTAGACCCGATTGAGAGTCGTATAGTCTTTTTTGGATATTTAACAATCTATTGACGGCTCAAACCTGTCAGAGCCGTAGAACTCACTGAGGCCTTTGTTTTGACAGTTTATGCCTTCCCTTAACTCTAAACGAGCCAGAAGTTATGGTCGTCCGAATAATCGATATCTACAGGGTGCAACATCCACGGTGCAAGGTGCAACATCCGTCCGAAATGGCGAAACATCGTCGTACGACCTTTTGAAATGCGCGCATTGATTTGAAATGGAACGGTACCATGGTGCACCACTCTCCAGCAATGGTAAATCGTAGACCTGCCACGGTAATCCCGTTTTACCGTAAGAAAACACTTGTCGAAAAAACGAAGGGTAAAAAACTTCCGAGACCCGATTGAGATTCAGATTGTCTTTTTTGGGCATTATACAATCCATTGACGGCTGAAAGCTGTCAGAGCCGTAGAACTCACTGAGGCCTTCGTTTTGACAGGTTATGGCTCCCTTAACTCTTAACGAGCCAGAAGTTATGGCCGTCCGAATAATCGATATCTACGTGGTGCAGCATCCACGGTGCAAGGTGCAACATCCGTCCGAAATGGCGAAACAGTGTCGTACGTATTTTTGAAATGCGTGCATGGATTTGAAACATAACAGTACCATGGCGCACCACTCTCCAGCGATGGTAAATCGAAGACCAGCCACGGTAATCCCGTTTTACCGTAAAAATCCATGTGTCGAAAAAACGAAGGGTAAAAAACTTCCTAGACCCGATTGAGATTCGGATAGTCATTTTTTGGCATTAAACAATCCATTGACGGCTGAAAGCATTCAGAGCCGTAGAACTCACTGAGGCCTTCATTTTGACAGGTTATGGCTCCCGTAACTCTAAATGAGCCAGAAGTTATGGCCGTCCGAATAATCGATATCTACAGGGTGCAACATCCACGGTGCAAGGTGCAACATCCGTCCAAAATGGAGAAACAGCGTCGTACGACTTTTTGAAATGCATGCATGGATTTGAAACGGAACTATACCATGGTGCAACACTCTCCAGCGATGGTAAATCGAAGACCAGCCACGGTAATCCCGTTTTACCGTAAAAATCCACGCGTCGTAAAAACGAAGGGTAAAAAACTTCCAAGACCCGATTGAGATTCGGATAGTCTTTTTTGGGCATTATACAACCCATTAACGACTGAAAGCTGTCAGAGCCGTAGAACTCACTGAGGCCTTCGTTTTGACTGGTTATGGCTCTCTTAACTCTAAACGGGTCAGAAGTTATGGCCGTCCGAATAATCGATATCTACATGGTGAGACATCCACGGTGCAAGGTGCAACATCCGTCCGAAATGGCGAAACAGTGTCGTACGACTTTTTGAAATTCGTGCATGGATTTGAAACGAAACGGTACCATGGTGCACCACTCTCCAGTGATGGTAAATCGAAGACCAGCCACGGTAATCCCGTTTTACCATAAAAATCCACGTGTCGAAAAAACGAAGGGTAACAAACATCCTAGACTCGACTGAGATTCGGATAGTCTTTTATGGGCGTTAAACAATCCATTGACGGTTGAAAGCTGTCAGAGCCGTAGAACTCACTGAAGCCTTCGTTTTGACAGGTTATGGCTCCCGTAACTCTAAACGAGCCAGAAGTTATGGCCGTCCGAATAATCGATATCTACAGGGTGCAACATCCATGGTGCAAGGTGCAACATCCGTCCGAAATGGCGAAACAGTGTCGTACGACTTTTTGAAATGCGTGCAAGGATTTGAATCGGAATGGTAACATGGGGCACCACTCTCTAGAGAAGGTAAATCAAAGACCAGCCACGGTAATCCCGTTTTACCGTAAAAATCCACGTGTCAAAAAAACGAAGGGTAAAAAACTTCCTAAACTCGATCGAGATTCGGATAGTCATTTTTGGGCATTAAACAATCCATTGACGGCTGAAAGCATTCAGATCCGTAGAACTCACTAAGGCCTTAGTTTTGACAGGTTATGGCTCCCGTAACTCTAAACGAGCCAGAATTTGTGGCCGTCCGAATGATCGATATCTACAGGGTGCAACATCCACTGTGCAAGGTGCAACATCCGTCCGAAATGGCAAAACAGTGACGTACGACTTTTTGAAATGCGTGCATGGATTTGAAACGGAACGGTACCATGGTGCACCACTCTCCAGCGATGGTAAATCGAAGACCAGCCACGGTAATCCCGTTTTACCGCAAAAATCCACGTGTCGAAAAAACGAAGGGTAAAAAACTTCCTAGACCCGATTGATATTCAGATAGTCTTTTTTGGGCATTAAACAATTCATTGACGGCTAAAAGCTGTCAGGGCCGTAGAACTCACTGAGGCCTTCGTTTTGACAGGTTATGGCTCCTGCAACTCTAAACGAGCCAGAAGTTATGATGGTCCGAATAATCGATATGTACAGGGTGCAACATCCACGGTGCCAGGTGCAACATCCGTCCGAAATGGCGAAACAGCGTCGTACGACTTATTGGAATGCGCGCATGGATTTGAAACAGAACGGTACCATGGTGCACCACTCTCCAGCGATGGTAAATAGAAGACCAGCCACGGTAATCCAGTTTTACCATAAAAATCCACATGTCGAAAAAACGAAGGGTAAAAAACTTTCGAGACCAGATTGAGATTCGGATAGTCTTTTTTGGGCATTGTACAATCCATTGACGGCTGAAAGCAGTCAGAACCGTAGAAATCACTAAGGCCTTCGTTTTGACTGGTTATGGCTCCCTTAACTCTAAACGAGCCAGAAGTTATGGCCGTCCGAATAATCGATATCTACATGGTGCAACATCCACGGTGCAAGGTGCAAAATCCTTCCGAAATGGCGAAACAGTGTCGTACGACTTTTTGAAATGCGTGCACAGATTTGAAACGGAATGGTACCATGGTGCACCACTCTCCAGCGATGGTAAATGAAGAGCAGCCACGGTAATCCCGTTTTACCGTAAAAATCCACGTGTCGAAAAAACGAAGGGTAAAAAACTTTCTAGACCCGATTGAGATTCGGATAGTCATTTTTTGGTCATTAAATAGTCCATTGACGGCTGAAAGCATTCAGAGCCGTAGAACTCACTAAGGCCTTCATTTTGACAGGTTATGGCCTCCGTAACTCTAAATGAGCCCGAAGTTATGGCCGTCCGAATAATCGATATCTACAGGGTGCAACATCCACGACGCAAGGTGCAACATCCGTCCGAAATGGCGAAACAGTGTCGTACGACTTTTTGAAATGCATGCATGGATTTGAAATGGAATAGTACCATAGTGCACCACTTTCCAACGATGGTAAATCGAAGACCAGCCACGGTAATCCCGTTTTACCGTAAAAAACCATGTGTCGAAAAAACAAAGGGTAAAAAACTTCCTAAACCCGATTGTGATTCGGATAGCCTTTTTTGTGCATTAAGCAAACCATTGATGGATCAAAGCTGTCAGAGCCATAGAACTCACTGAGGCCTTCGTTTTGACAGGTTATGGCTCCCGTAACTCTAAACGAGCTAGAAGTTATGGTCGTCCGAATAATCGATATCTACAGGGTGCAACATCCACGGTGCAAGGTGCAACATCCATTCGAAATGGCGAAACAACATCGTACGACTTTTCGAAATGCGTGCATGGATTTGAAATGGAACGGTACCATGGTGCACCACTCTCCAGCGATGGTAAAACGAAGACCAGCCACGGTAATCCCGTTTTACCGTAAAAATCCAAGTGTCGAAAAAACAAAGGGTAAAAAACTTCCAAGACCCGATTGAGATTCGGATAGTCTTTTTGGGCCATTATACAATCCATTGATGGCTGAAAGCTGTCAGAGCCATAGAACTCACTAAAGCCTTCGTTTTGACAGGTTATGGCTCCCGTAACTCTAAACGAGCCAGAAGTTATGGCCGTCCGAATAATCGATATCTACAGGGTGCAACATCCACGGTGCATGGTGCAACATCCGTCCGAAATGGCGAAACAGTGTCGTACGACTTTTTGAAATGCGTGCAAGGATTTGAAACGGAACGGTACCATGGTGCACCACTCTCCAGCGATGGTAAATCGAAGACCAGCCACGGTAATCCTGTTTTACCGTAAAAATCCACGTGTCGAAAAAACGAAGGGTAAAAAACTTCCTAGACCCGATCGAGATTCAGATAGCCGTTTTTGGGCATTAATCAATCCATTGATGGCTGAAAGCATTCAGAGCCGTAGAACTCACTGAGGCCTTCGTTTTGACAGGTTATGTCTCCCGTAACTTCAAACTAGCCAGAAGTTATGGACGTCCGAATGATCGATATCTACAGGGTGCAACATCCACGGTGCATGGTGCAACATCCGTCCGAAATGGCGAAACAGTGTCGTATGACTTTTTGAAATGCGTGCATGGATTTGAAATGGAACGGTAGCATGGTGCACCACTCTCAAGCGATGGTAAATCGAAGGCCAGCCATGGTAATCCCGTTTTACCGTAAAAATCCACGTGTCGAAAAAACGAAGGGTAAAAAACTTCCTAGACCCAATTGAGATTCGGATAGTCTTTTTTGGGCATTAAACAATTCATTGACGGCTGAAAGCTCTCAGAGCCGTAGAACTAACTAAGGCCTTCGTTTTGACAGGTTATGGCTCCCGTAACTCTAAACGAGCCAGAAGTTATGACCGTCCGAATAATCGATATCTACAGGGTGCAACATCCACGGTGTAAGGTGCAACATCCGTCCGAAATGGCGAAACAGCGTCGTACGACTTTTTGAAATGCGCGCATGGATTCGAAATGGAACAGTACCATGGTGCACCACTCTCCAACAATGGTAAATCGAAAACCAGCCACGGCAATCCCGTTTTACTGTAAAAATCCACGTGTCAAAAAAAGGATGGGTAAAAAACTTCCGAGACCCGACTGAGATTCGGATAGTCTTTTTTGTGCATTGTACAATCCATTGATGGCTGAAAGCGGTCAGAAACGTAGAACTCACTGAGGCCTTCGTTTTGACTGGTTATGGCTCCCTTAACTCAAAACGAGCCAGAAGTTACGGCCGTCCGAATAATCGATATCTACATGGTGCAACATCCACGGTGCAAGGTGCAACATCCGTCCGAAATGGTGAAACAGTGTCGTACGACTTTTTGAAATGCGTGCATTGATTTGAAACGGAATAGTACCATGGTGCACCACTCGCCAGCGATGGTAAATCGAAGACCAGCTACGGTAATCCTGTTTTACCGTAAAAATCCATGTGTCGAAAAAACGAAGGGTAAAAAACTGCCTAGACCCGATTGAGATTCGGATAGTCTTTTTTGGTTATTAAACAAACCATTGACGGCTGAAAGCTGTCAACGCCGTAGAACTCACTGAGGCCTTCGTTTTGACTGGTTATGGCTCCCGTAACTCTAAACGAGCCAGAAGTTATGGCCGTCCGAATAATCGATATCTACAGGGTGCAACATCCACGGTGCAAGGTGCAACATCCGTCCGAAATGGCGAAACAGTGTCGTACTACTTTTTGAAATGCGTGCATGGATTTGAAACGGAAGGGTACCATGGGGCACCACTCCCCAGCGATGGTAAATCGAAGACCAGCCACGGTAATCCCGTTTTACTGTAAAAATCCACGTGACGAAAAAACGAAGGGTAAAAAACTTCCTAGATCCGATTGAGATTCTGATAGTCATTTTTAGGCATTAAACAATCCATTGATGGCTGAAAGCATTCAGAACCGTAGAACTGACTGAGGCCTTCGTTTTGACAGGTTATGGCTCCCATAACTCTAAACGAGCCAGAAATTATGGCCGTCCGAATGGTCGATATCTAAAGGGTGCAACATCCACGGTGCAAGGTGCAACATCCGTCCGAAATGGCGAAACAGTGTCGTACGACTTTTTGAAATGCGTGCATGGATTTGAAACAGAACGGTACCATGGTGCACCACTCTCCAGCGATGGTAAATCGAAGACCGGCAACAGTAATCCCGTTTTACCGTAAAAATCCACCTGTCGAAAAAACGAAGGGTAAAAAACTTCCGAGACCCGATTGAGATTCGGATAGTCTTTTTTGGGCATTGTACAATCCATTGACGGCTGAAAGCTGTCAGAGCCGTCGAACTCACTGAGGCCTTCGTTTTGACTGTTACGGCTCCCTTGACTCTCAACGAGCCAGAAGTTATGGCCGTCCGAATAATCGATATCTACATGGTGCAACATCCGTCCGAAATGGCGAAACAGTGTGGTACGACTTTTTGAAATGCGCGCATGGATTTGAAACAGAACGGTACCATGGTGCACCACTCTCCAGCGATGGTAAATCGAAGACCATCCACGCTAATCCCGGTTTACCGTAAAAATCCACGTGTCGAAAAAACGAAGGGTAAAAAACTTCCGAGACCCGACTGAGATTGGGATAGTCTTTTTTGGGCATTGCACAATCCATTGACGGCTGAAAGTGGTCAGAGCTGTAGAACTCACTGAGGCCTTCATTTTGACTGGTTATGGCTCCCTTAACTCTAAACGGCCCAGAAGTTATGGCCGTCCGAATAATCGATATCTTCATGGTGCAACAACCACGGTGTAAGGTGCAACATCCATCCGTAATGGCGAAACAGTGTCGTACGACTTTTTGAAATGCGTGCATGGATTTGAAACGGAATGGTACCATGGTGCACCACTCTCCAGCTATGGTAAATCGAAGACCAGCCACGGTAATCCCGTTTTACCATAAAAATCCACGTGTCGAAAAAACGAAGGGTAAAAAACTTCCTAGACCCGATTGAGATTCAGATAGTCTTTTTTGGGCATTAAACAATCCATTAACGGCTGAAAGCTGTCAAAGCCGTAGAACTCACTAAGGCCTTCGTTTTGACTGGTTATGGCTCCCGTAACTCTTAACGAGCCAGAAGTTATGGCCGTCCGAATAATCGATATCTACAGGGTGCAACATCCACGGTGCAAGGTGCAACATCCGTCCGAAATGGCGAAACAGTGTCGTACGACTTTTTGAAATGCTTGCATGGATTTGAAACGGAACGGTACCATGGGGCACCACTCTCCAGCGATGGTAAATCGAAGACCAGCCACGGTAATGCCGTTTTACCGTAAAAATCCACGTGTCGAAAAAACGAAGGGTAAAAAACTTCCTAGACCCGATTGATATTCGGATAGCCATTTTTGGGCATTAAACAGTCTATTGATGGCTGAAAGCATTCAGAGCCGTAGAACTCAACGAGGCCTACGTTTTCACAGGTTATGGCTCCCGTAACTCTAAACGAGCCAGAAGTTATGGCCGTCCGAATGATCGATATCTACAGGGTGCAACATCCACGGTGCAAGGTGCAACATCCGTCCGAAATGGCGAAACAATGTCGTACGACTTTTTGAAATACGTGCATGGATTTGAAACGGAACGGTACCATGGTGCACCACTCTCCAGCGATGGTAAATCGAAGACCAGCAACAGTAATCCCGTTTTACCGTAAAAATCCACCTGTCGAAAAAACGAAGGGTAAAAAACTTCCGAGACCCGATTGAGATTCGGATAGTCTTTTTTGGGCATTATACAATCCATTGACGACTGAAAGCTGTCAGAGCCGTAGAACTCACTGAGGCCTTCGTTTTGACTGTTATGGCTACCTTGACTCTAAACGAGCCAGAAGTTATGGCCGTCCGATTAATCGATATCTACATGGTGCAACATCCACGGTGCAAGGTGCAACATCCGTCCGAAATGGCGAAACAGTGTCGTACGACTTTTTGAAATGCGTGCATGGATTTGAAACGGAACGGTAGCATGGTGCACCACTCTCCACCGATGGTAAATCGAAGACCAGCTACGGTAATCCCGTTTTACCTAAAAATCCACGTGTCGAAAAAACGAAGGGTAAAAAACTTCCTAGACCCGATTGAGATTCGGATAGTCTTTTTTAGGCATTAAACAATCCATTGACGGCTGAAAGCTGTCAGACCCGTAGAACTCACTGAGGCCTTCGTTTTGAAAGGTTATGGCTCCCGTAATTCCAAACGAGCCAGAAGTTATGGCCGTCCGAATAATCGATATCTACATGGTGCAACATCCACGGTGCAAGTTGCAACATCCGTCCGAAATTGCGAAACAGTGTCGTACGACTTTTTGAAATGCATGCATGGATTTGAAAAGGAATGGTACCATGGTGCACCACTCTCCGGCAATGGTAAATCGAAAAGCAGCCACGGTAATCCCGTTTTACCGTAAAAATCCACGTGTCGACAAAACGACGGGTTAAAAACTTTCGAGACCCGACTGAGATTCGGATAGTCTTTTTTGGGCATTGTACAATCCATTGACGGCTGAAAGCGGTCAGAGCCATAGATTTCACTGAGGCCTTCGTTTTGACTGGCTATGGCTCCCTCAACTCTAAACGAGCCAGAAGTTATGGCTATCCGAATAATCGATATCTACATGGTGCAACATCCACGGTGCAAGGTGCAACATCCGTCCGAAATGGCGAAACAGTGTCGTACGACTTTTTGAAATGCGTGCATGGATTTGAAACGAAACGGTACCATGGTGCACCACTCTCCAGCGATGGTAAATCGAAGACCAGCAATGGTAATCCCGTTTTACTGTAAAAATCCACCTGTCGAAAAAACGAAGGGTAAAAAACTTCCAAGACCCGATTGAGATTCGGATAGTCATTTCTGGGCATTATACAATCCATTGACGGCTGAAGGCTATCAAAGCCGTAGAACTCACTGAGGCCTTCGTTTTGACTGGTTATGGCTCCCGTAACTCTAAACGAGCCAGAAGTTATGGCCATTCGAATAATCGATATCTACAGGGTGCAACATCCACGGTGCAAGGTGCAACATCCGTCCGAAATGGCGAAACAGTGTCGTACGACTTTTTAAAATGCATGCATGGATTTGAAACGGAACGGTACCATGGTGCATCACTCTCCAGCGATGGTAAATCGAAGACCAGCCACGGTAATCCCGTTTTACCGTAAAAATCCACGTGTCGAAAAAACGAAGGGTAAAAAACTTCCTAGACCCGATTGAGATTCGGATAGTCATTTTTGGGCATTAAATAATCCATTAACGGATGAAAGCATTCAGAGCCGTAGAACTCACTGAGGTCTTCAATTTGACAGGATATGGCTCCCGTAGCTCTAAATGAGCCAGAAGTTATGGCCGTCCGAATAATCGATATCTACAGGGTGCAACATCCACGACGCAGGGTACAACATCCGTCCGAAATGGCGAAACAGTGTCGTACGAATTTTTGAAATGCATGCATGGATTTGAAACGGAACAGTACCATGGTGCACCACTCTCCAGTGATGGTAAATTGAAGACCTGTCACGGTAATCCCGTTTTGCCGTAAAAATCCACTTGTCGAAAAAACGAAGGGTAAAAAACTTCCTAGACCCAATTGAGATTCGGATAGCCTTTTTTGTGTATTAAGCAATCCATTGACGGCTCAAAGCTGTCAGAGCCGTAGAACTCACTGAGGCCTTCGTTTTGACTGGTTATGGCTCCCGTAACTCTAAACGAGCCAGAAGTTATGGTCGTCCGAATAATCGATATCTACAGGGTGCAACATCCACGGTGCAAGGTGCAACATCCATTAGAAATGGCGAAACAGCGTCGTACGACTTTTTGAAATGCGTGCATGGATTTGAAAAGGAACGGTACCATGGTGCACCACTCTCCAGCGATGGTAAATCGAAGAGCAGCCACGGTAATCCCGTTTTACCGTAAAAATCCACGTGTCGAAAAAACGAACGGTAAAAAACTTCCGAGACCCGACTGAGATTCGGATAGTCTTTTTTGGGCATTGTACAATCCATTGATGGCTGAAAGCAGTCAGAGCCATAGAACTCACTGAGGCCTTCGTTTTGACAGGTTATGGCTCCCTCAACTCTAAACGAGCCAGAAGTTATGGCCATCCGAATAATCGATATCTACATGGTGCAACATCCACGGTGCAAGGTGCAACATCCGTCCGAAATGGCGAAACAGGGTCGTACGACTTTTTGAAATGCGTGCATGGATTTGAAACGAAACGGTACCATGGTGCACCACTCTCCAGCGATGGTAAATGAAGACCAGCCACGGTAATCCCGTTTTACCGTAAAAATCCACGTGTCAAAAAAACGAACGGTAAAAAACTTCCTAGACCTGATTGAGATTCGGATTGTCTTCTTGGACATTAAATAATCTATTGACGGTTGAAAGCTGTCAGAGCCGTAGAACTCACTGAGGCCTTCGTTTTGACAGGTTATGGCTCCCGTAACTCTAAACGAGCCAGAAGTTATGGCCGTCCGAATAATCGATATCTGCATGGTGCAACATCCACGGTGCAAGGTGCAACATCCGTCCGAAATGGCGAAACAGTGTCGTACGACTTTTTGAATTGCGTGCATAGATTTGAAACGGAACGGTACCTTGGTGCACCACTCTCTAGCGATGGTAAATCGAAGACCAGCCACGGTAATCCCGGTTTACCTAAAAATCCACACGTCGAAAAAACGAAGGGTAAAAAACTTTCTAGACCCGATTGAGATTCGGATAGTCTTTTTAGGGCATTACGGCTGAAAGCTGTCAGAGCTGTAGAACTCACTGAAGCCTTCGTTTTGACAGGTTATGGCTCCCGTAACTCCAAACGAGCCAGAAGTTATGGCCGTCCGAATAATCGATATCTACAGGGTGCAACATCCACGGTTGAAGGTGCAACATCCGTCCGAAATGGCAAAACAGTGTCGTACGACTTTTTGAAATGCGTGCATGGATTTGAAAAGGAATGGTACCATGGTGCACCACTCTCCAGCGATGGTAAATCGAAGACCAGCAACCGTAATCCCGTTTTACCGTAAAAATCCACGTGTCGAAAAAACGAAGGGTAAAAAACTTCCGAGACCCGATTGAGATTCGGATAGTCTTTTTGGGCATTATACAATACATTGACGGCTTAAAGCGGTCAAGGCCGTAGAATTCACTGAGGCCTTCATTTTGACTGGTTATGGCTCCCGTAACTCTAAACGAGCCAGAAGTTATGGCCGTCCGAATAATCGATATCTACAGGGTGCAACATCCACGTTGCAAGATGCAACATCCGTCCGAAATGGCGAAACAACGTCGTACGACTTTTTGAAATGCGCGCATGGATTGAAAAGGAATGGTACCATGGTGCACCACTCTCCTGCGATGGTAAATCGAAGACCAGCCACGGTAATCCAGTTTTACCGTAAAAATCCACGTGTCGAAAAAACGAAGGGTAAAAAACTTCCGAGACCCGATTGAGATTCGGATAGTCTTTTTTGGGAATTATGCAATCCATTGACGGCTGAAGGCTATCAAAGCCGTAGAACTCACTAAGGCCTTCGTTTTGACTGGTTATGGCTCCCGTAACTCTAAACGAGCCATAAGTTATGGCCGTCTGAATAATCGATATCTACAGGGTGCAACATCCACGGTGCAAGGTGCAACATCCGTCCGAAATGGCGAAACAGCGTTGTACGACTTTTTGAAATGCATGCATGGATTTGAAATGGAAGGGTACCATGGTGCATCACTCTCCAGCGATGGTAAATCGAAGACCAGCCACGGTAATCCCGTTTTACCGTAAAAATACACGTGTCGAAAAAACGAAGGGTAAAAAACTTCCTAGACCCGATTGAGATTCGGATAGTCATTTTTGGGCATTAAATAATCCATTGACGGCTGAAAGCATTCAGAGCCGTAGAACTCACTGAGGCCTTCATTTTGACAGGTTATGGCTCCCGTAACTCTAAATGAGCCAGAAGTTATGGCCGTCCGAATAATCGATATCTACAGGGTGCAACATCCACGACGCAAGGTGCAACATCCGTCCGAAATGGCGAAACAGTGTCGTACGACTTTTTGAAATGCGTGCATGGATTTGAAACGGAACAGTACCATGGTGCACCACTCTTCAACGATGGTAAATCGAAGACCATCCACGGTAATTCCGTTTTACCGTAAAAATCAACGTGTCGAAAAAACGAAGGGTAAAAAACTTCCTAGACCCTATTGAGATTGGGATAGCCTTTTTTGTGCATTAAGCAATCCATTGACGGCTCAAAGCTGTCAGAGCCGTAGAACTCACTGAGGCCTTTGTTTTGACAGGTCATGGCTCTCGTAACTCTAAACGAGCCAGAAGTTATCGTCGTCCGAATAATCGATATCTACAGGGTGCAACATCCACGGTGCAAGGTGCAACATCCATTCGAAATGGCGAAACAGCATCGTGCTACTTTTTGAAATGCTTGCATGGATTTGAAACGGAACGGTACCATGGTGCACCACTCTCCAGCGATGGTAAATCGAAGACCAGCCACGGTAATCCCGTTTTACCGTAAAAATCCACGTGTCGAAAAAACGAAGGGTAAAAAACTTCATAGACCCGATTGAGATTCAGAGTCTTTTTTGGGCATTAAACAATTCATTGACGGCTGAAAGCTGTCAAAACCGTAGAACTCACTGAGGCCTTTGTTTTGACAGGTTATGGCTCCTGCAACTCTAAACAAGCCGGAAGTTATGACCGTCCGAATAATCGATATCTACAGGGTGCAACATCCACGGTGCAAGGTGCAACATCCGTCCGAAATGACGAAACAGCGTCGTACGACTTTTTGGAATGCGTGCATGGATATGAAACAGAACGGTACCATGGTGCACCACTCTCCAGCGATGGTAAATCGAAGACTAGCCATGATAATCCAGTTTTACCATAAAAATCCACTTGTCGAAAAAACGAAGGGTAAAAAACTTCCGAGACCCGATTGAGATTCGGATAGTCTTTTTTGGGCATTGTACAATCCATTGACGGCTGAAAGCGGTCAGAGCGGTAGAAATCACTGAGGCCTTCGTTTTGACTGGTTATGGCTCCCTTAACTCTAAACGAGCCAGAAGTTATGGCCGTCCGAATAATCGATATCTACATGGTGCAACATCCACGATGCAAGGTGCAACATCAATCCGAAATGGCGAAACAGTGTCGTACGACTTTTTGAAATGTGTGTATGGATTTGAAACGGAACGGTACAATGGTGCATCACTCTCCAGCGATGGTAAATCGAAGACCAGCCACGGTAATCCCGTTTTACCATAAAAATCCACGTGCCGAAAAAACGATGGGTAAAAAACTTCCTTGACCCGATTGAGATTCGGATAGTCATTTTTTGGGCATTAAATAATCCATTGACAGCTGAAAGCATTCAGAGACGTAGAACTCACCGAGGCCTTCATTTTAATAGGTTATGGCTCCCGTAACTCTAAATGAGCTAGAAGTTATGGCCGTCCGAATAATCGATATCTACAGGGTGCAACATCCACGACGCAAGGTGCAACATCCGTCCGAAATGGCGAAACAGTGTCGTACGACTTTTTGAAATGCGTGCATGGATTTGAAACGGAACAGTACCATGGTGCACCACTCTTCAACGATGGTAAATCGAAGACCATCCACGGTAATCCCGTTTTACCGTAAAAATCAACGTGTCGAAAAAACGAAGGGTAAAAAACTTCCTAGACCCTATTGAGATTCGGATAGCCTTTTTTGTGCATTAAGCAATCCATTGACGGCTCAAAGCTGTCAGAGCCGTAGAACTCACTGAGACCTTTGTTTTGACAGGTCATGGCTCCCGTAACTCTAAACGAGCCAGAAGTTATGGTCGTTCGAATAATCGATATCTACATGGTGCAACATCCACGGTGCAAGGTGCAACATCCATTCGAAATGGCGAAACAGCATCGTACGACTTTTTGAAATGCGTGCATGGATTTGAAATGGAACGGTACCATGGTGCACCACTCTCCAGCGATGGTAAATCGAGGACCAGCCACGGTAATCCCGTTTTACCGTAAATATCCACATGTCGAAAAAACGAAGGGTAAAAAACTTCCTAGACCCGATTGAGATTCGGATAGTCATTTTTGGGCATTAATCAACCCATTGACGGCTGAAAGCATTCAGAGCCGTAGAACTCACTGAGGCATTCGTTTTGACAGGTTATGGCGCCCGTAACTCTAAACGAGCCAGAAGTTATGGCCGTCCGAATGATCGATATCTACAGGGTGCAACATCCTTGGTGCAAGGTGCAACATCCGTCCGAAATGGCAAAACAGTGTCGAACGACTTTTTGAAAGGCGTGCATGGATTTGAAACGGAACGGTACCATGGTGAACCACTCTCCAGCGATGGTAAATCGAAGACCAGCCACGGTAATCCCGTTTTACCATAAAAATCCACGTGTCGAAAAAACGAAGGGTAAAAAACTTCCTAGACCCGATTGAGATTCGGATAGTCTTTTTTGGGCATTAAACAATTCATTGACGGCTGAAAGCTATCAGAGCCGTAGAACTAACTAAGGCCTTCGTTTTAACAGGTTATGGATCCCTTAACTCTAAACGAGCCAGAAGTTATGACCGTCCGAATAATCGATATCTACAGGGTGCAACATCCACGGTGCAAGGTGCAACATTCGTCCGAATTGGCGAAATAGCGTCGTACGACTTTTTGAAATGCGCTCATGGATTTGAAACGAAACGGTACCATGGTTAACCACTCTCCAGCGATGGTAAATCAAAGACCAGCCAAGGTAATCCCGTTTTACCGTAAAAATCCACGTGTCGAAAAAACGAAGGGTAAAAAACTTCCGAGACCCGACTGAGATTCGGATAGTCTTTTTTGGGCATTGTACAATCCATTGACGGCTGAAAGCGGTCAGAGCCGTAGAACTCACCGAGGCCTTCGTTTTGACTGGTTATGGCTCCCTTAACTCTAAACGAGCCAGAAGTTATGGCCGTCCGAATAATCGATATCTACATGGTGCAACATCCACGGTGCAAGGTGCAACATCCGTTCGAAATGGCGAAATAGTGTCGTACGACTTTTTGAAATGTGTGCATGGATTTGAAACGAAACGGTACCATTTGCACCACTCTCCAGCGATGGTAAACCGAAGACCAGCCACGGTAATACTGTTTTACCGTAAAAATCCACGTGTCGAAAAAACAAAGGGTAAAAAACTTCCTAGACCCGATTGAGATTCGGATAGTCTTTTTTGGGCATTAAACAATCCATTGACGGCTGAATGCCGTCAAAGCCGTAGAACTCACTGAGGCCTTCGTTTTGACTAGTTATGGCTCCCGTAACTCTAAATGAGCCAGAAGTTATGGCCGTCCGAATAATCGATATCTACAGGGTGCAACATCCACGGTGCAAGGTGCAACATCCGTCCGTAATGGCGAAACAGTGTCTTACGACTTTTTGAAATGCGTGCATGGATTTGAAACGGAACGGTACCATGGGGAACCACTCTTCAGCAATGGTAAATCGAAGACCAGCCACGGTAATCCCGTTTTACCGTAAAAATCCACGTGTTGAAAAAACGAAGGGTAAAAAACTTCATAGACCCGATTGAGATTCGGATAGTCATTTTTGGGCATTAAACAATCCATTGACCGCTGAAAGCATTTAGAGCCGTAGAACTCACTGAGGCCTTCGTTTTGACAGGTTATGGCTCCCGTAACTCTAAACGAGTCAGAAGTTATGGCCGTCCGAATGATCGATATCTACAGGGTGCAACATCCACGGTGCAAGGTGCAACATCCGTCCGAAATGGCGAAACAGTGTCGTACGACTTTTTGAAATGCGTGCATGGATTTGAAACGGAACGGTACCATGGTGCACTACTCTCCAGCGTTTGTAAATCGAAGACCAGCAACAGTAATCCCGTTTTACCGTAACAATCCACCTGTCGAAAAAACGAAGGGTTAAAAACTTCCGAGGCCCGATTGAGATTCGGATAGTCTTTTTTGGGCATTGTACAATCCATTGACGGCTGAAAGCTGTCAGAGCCGTAGAACTCACTGAGGCCTTCGTTTTGATTGTTATGGCTCCCTTGACTCTAAACGAGCCAGAAGTTATGGCCGTCCGAATAATCGATATCTACATGGAGTAACATCCACGGTGCAAGGTGCAACATCCGTCCGAAATGGCGAAACAGTGTCGTACGACTTTTTGAAATGCGTGCATGGATTTGAAACGGAACGGTACCATGGTGCACTACTCTCCAGCGATGGTAAATGAAGACCAGCCACGGTAATCCCGTTTTACCGTAAAAATCCACGTGTCGAAAAAACGAAGGGTAAAAAACTTCCTAGACCCAATTGAGATTCAGATAGTCTTCTTCGGGCATTAAACAATCCATTGATGGCTGAAAGCTGTCAGACCCGTAGAACTCACCGAGGCCTTCGTTTTGACAGGTTATGGCTCCCGTAACTCCAAACGAGCCAGAAGTTATGGCCGTCCGAATAATCGATATCTACAGGGTGCAACATCCACGGTGCAAGGTGCAACATCTGTCTGAAATGGCGAAACAGTGTCGTACGACTTTTTGAAATGCATGCATGGATTTGAAAAGGAACGGTACCATGGTGCACCACTCTCCAGCATTGCAAAATCGAAGACCAGCAATAGTAATCCCGCTTTACTGTAAAAATCCACGTGTCGAAAAAACGAAGGGTAAAAAAATTCCGAGACCCGATTGAGATTCGGATAGTCTTTTTTGGGCTTTATACAATACATTGACGGCTGAAAGTGGTCAAAGCCGTAGAAGTCACTGAGGCCTTCGTTTTGACTGGTTATGGCTCTCGTAACTCTAAACGAGCCAGAAGTTATGGCCGTCCGAATAATCGATATCTACAGGGTGCAACATCAACGGTGCAAGATGCAACATCCGTCCGAAATGGCGAAACAGCGTCGTACGACTTTTTGAAATGCGCGCATGGATTTGAAAAGGAACGGTACCATGGTGCACCAATCTCCAGCGATGGTAAATCGAAGACCAGCCACGGTAATCCAGTTTTACCGTAAAAATCCACGTGTCGAAAAAACGAAGGGTAAAAAACTTCCGAGACCCGATTGAGATTCGGATAGTCTTTTTTGGGCATTATACAATCCATTGACGGCTGAAAGTGGTCAAAGCCGGAGAACTCACTGAGGCCTTCGTTTTGATAGGTTATGGCTCCGGTAACTCTAAACGAGCCAGAAGTTATGGCCGTCCGAATAATCGATATCTATAGGGTTCAACATCCACGGTGCATGGTGCAACATCCGTCCGAAATGGCGAAACAGTGTCGTACGACTTTTTGAAATGCGTTCAAGGATTTGAAACGGAACGGTTCCATGGGGCACCACACTCCAGCGATGGTAAATCGAAGACCAGCCACGGTAACCCGTTTTACCGTAAAAATCCACGTGTCGAAAAAACGAAGGGTAAAAAACTTCCTAGACCTGATTGACATTCGGATAGTCTTTTTTGGGCATTAAGCAATCCATTGACGGCTGAAAGCTGTCAGAGCCGTAGAACTCACCGAGGCCTTCGTTTTGACTGGCAATGGCTCCCGTAACTCTAAACGAGCCAGAAGTTATGGCCGTCCGAATAACCGATATCTACAGGGTGCAACATCCACGGTGCAAGGTGCAACATTTGTCCGAAATGGCGAAACAGTGTCGTACGACTTTTTGAAATGCGTGCATGGATTTGAAACGGAACGGTACCATGGTGCACCACTCTCCAGCGATGGTAAATCGAAGACCAGCCACGGTAATCCCGTTTTACCGTAAAAATCCACGTGTCGAAAAAACGAAGTGTAAAAAACTTCTGAGACCCGATTGAGATTCGGATAGTGTTTTTTGGGCATTATACACTCCATTGACGGCTGAAAGCTGTCAGAGCCGTAGAACTAACTAAAGCCTTCGTTTTGACATGTTATGGCTCCCGTAACTCTAAACGAGCCAGAAGTTATGGCTGTCCGAATAATCGATATCTACAGGGTGCAACATCCACGGTGCATGGTGCAACATCCGTCCGAAATGGCGAAACAGTGTCGTACGACTTTTTGAAATGCGTGCAAGGATTTGAAACGGAACGGTACCATGGGGCACCACTCTCCAGCGATGGTAAATCGAAGACCAGCCACGGTAACCCCGTTTTACCGTAAAAATCCACATGTCGAAAAAACGAAGGGTAAAAAACTTCCTAGACCCGATTGAGATTCGGATAGTCATTTTTGGGCATTAATCAATCCATTGACGGCTGAAAGCATTCAGAGCCGTAGAACTCACTGAGGCCTTCGTTTTGACAGGTTACGGCTCCCGTAACTCTAAACGAGCCAGAAGTTATGGACGTCCGAATGATCGATATCTACAGGGTGCAACATCCACGGTGCAAGGTGCAACATCCGTCCGAAATGGCGAAACAGTGCCGTACGACTTTTTGAAATGCGTGCATGGATTTGAAGCGGAACGGTACCATGATGCACCACTCTCCAGCGATTGTAGATCGAAGACCAGCCACGGTAATCCCTTTTTACCGTCAAAATCCACGTATCGAAAACTTCCTAGACCCGATTGAGATTCGGATAGTCTTTTTTGGGCATTAAACAATTCATTGACGGCTGAAAGAGGTCAGAGCCGTAGAACTAACTAAGGCCTTCGTTTTGACAGGTTGTGGCTCCCGTAACTCTAAACGAGCTAGAAGTTATGACAGTCCGAATAATCGATATCTACGGGGTGCAACATCCACGGTGCAAGGTGCAACATCCGTCCGAAATGGCGAAGCAACGTCGTACGACTTTTTGAAATGCACGCATGGATTTGAAACGGAACGGTACAATGGTGCACCACTCTCCAGCGATGGTAAATCGAAGACCAGCCACGGTAATCCAGTTTTACCATAAAAATCCACGTGTCGAAAAAACGAAGGGTAAAAAACTTCCGAGACCCGACTGAGATTCGGATAGTCTTTTTTGGGCATTGTACAATCCATTAACAGCTGAAAGCGGTTAGAGCCGTAGAACTCACTGAGGCCTTCGTTTTGACTGGTTATGGCTCCCTTAACTCTAAACGAGCCAGAAGTTATGGTCGTCCGAATAATCGATAACTACATGGTGCAACATCCACGGTGCAAGGTGCAACATCCGTCCGAAATGGCAAAACAGTGTCGTACGACTTTTTGAAATGCGTGCATGGATTTGAAATAGAACGGTACCATAGTGCACCACTCTCCAGCGATGGCAAATCAAACACCAACCGTGGTAATCCCGTTTTACCGTAAAAATCCACGTGTCGAAAAAACGAAGGGTAAAAAACTTCCTAGACCCGATTGAGATTCGGATAGTCTTTTTTGGACATTAAACAATCCATTGACGGCTGATAGCTGTCCAAGCTGTAGAACTTACAAAGTCCTTCGTTTTGACTGGTTATGGCTCCCGTAACTCTAAACGAGCCAGAAGTTATGGCCGTCCGAATAATCGATATCTACAGAGTCCAACATCCACGGTGTAAGGTGCAACATCCGTCCGAAATGCCGAAACAGTGTCGTACGACTTTTTGAAATGCGTGCATGGATTTGAAACGGAACGGTACCATGGGGCACCACTCGCCAGCGATGGTAAATCGAAGACCAGCAACGGTAATCCCATTTTGCCATAAAAATCCACGTGTCAAAAAAACGAAGGGTAAAATACTTCCTAGACCCGATTGAGATTCGGATAGTCTTTTTTGGGCATTAAACAATTCATTGACGGCTGAAAGCTGTCAGAGCCGTAGAACTCACCGAGGCCTTCCTTTTGACAGGTTATGGCTCCCGTAACTCTAAACGAGCTAGAAGTTATGACCGTTTGAATAATTGATATCTACAGGGTGCAACATCCACAGTGCAAGGTGCAACATCCGTCCGAAATGGCGAAACCGTGTCGTATGACTTTTTGAAATGCGTGCATGGATTTGAAATGGAACGGTACCATGGTGCACCACTCTCCAGCGATGGTAAATCAAAGACCAGCCACAGTAATCCATTTTTACCGTAAAAATCCACGTGTCGAAAAAACGAAGGGTAAAAAACTTCCGAGACCCGATTGAGAATCAGATAGTCTTTTTGGGCATTGTACAATCCATTGAAGTCTGAAAGCTGTCAGAGCCATAAAACTCAATGAGGCTTTCGTATTGACTGTTATGTCTCCCTTGACTCTAAACGAGCCAGAAGTTATGGCCGTCCGAATAATCAATATCTACATGGTGCAACATCCACGGTGCAAGGTGCAACAACCGTCCGAAATGGCGAAACAGTGTCGTACGACTTTTTGAAATGCGTGCATGGATTTGAAACGGAACGGTACCATGGTGCACCACTCTCCAGCGATGGTAAATCGAAGACCAGCTACGGTAATCCCGTTTTACTTAAAAATCCACGTGTCGAAAAAACGAAGGGTAAAAAACTTCCTAGACCCAATGGAGAATCTGATAGTCTTTTTTGGGCATTAAACAATCCATTGATGGCTGAAAGCTGTCTGAGCCGTAGCACTCACTGAGGCCTTCGTTTTGACAGGCTATGGCTCCCGTAACTCTAAACGAGCCAGAAGTTATGGCCGTCCGAATAATCGATATCTACAGGGTGCAACATCCACGGAGCAAGGTGCAACATCCGTCCGAAATGGCGAAACAGCGTCGTACGACTTTTTTGAAATGCGTGCATGGATTTGAAACAGAATGGTACCATGGTACGCCACTCTCCAGCGATGGTAAATCGAAGACCAGCTACGGTAATCCCGTTTTACCGTAAAAATCCACGTGTCAAAAAATCGAAGGGTAAAAAACTTCCGAGACCCAATTGATATTCGGATAGTCGTTTTTGGGCATTATACAATCCATTGACGGCTGAAGGCTGTCAGAACCGTAGAACTCACTGAGGCCTTCATTTTGACTGGTTATGGCTCCCATAACTCTAAACGAGCCAGAAGTTATGGCCGTCCGAATAATCGATATCTACAGGGTGCAACATCCACGGTGCAAGGTGCAACATCCGTCCGAAATGGCGAGATAGTGTCGTACGACTTTTTGAAATGCGTGCATGAATTTGAAACGGAACGGTACCATGGTGCACCACTCTCCAGCGATGGTAAATCGAAGACCAGCCACGATAATCCCGTTTTACCGTAAAAATCCACGTGTCGAAAAAACGAAGGTAAAAAACTTCCTAGACCCGATTGAGATTCGGATAGTCTTTTTTGGGCATTAAACAATTCATTGAGGGCTGAAAGCTATCAGAGCCGTTGAACTAATTAAGGCCTTCGTTTTGACAGGTTATGGCTCCCGTAACTCTAAACGAGCCAGAAGTTAAGACAGTCCGAATAATCGAAATCTACAGGGTGCAACATCCACGATGCAAGGTGCAACATCCGTCCGAAATGGCGAAACAACGTCGTAGAACTTTTTGAAATGCGCGCATGGATTTGAAACGGAACGGTACCATGGTGCACCACTCTCCAACGATGGTAAATCGAAGACCAGCAATGGTAATCCAGTTTTACCATAAAAATCCACGTGTCGAAAAAACGAAGGGTAAAAAACTTCCGAGACCCGACTGAGATTCGGATAGTCTTTTTTGGGCATTGTACAATCCATTAACAGTTGAAAGCGGTTAGAGCCGTAGAACTCACTGAGGCCTTCGTTTTGACTGGTTATGGCTCCCTTAACTCTAAACGAGACAGAAATTATGGCCGTCAGAATAATCGATATCTACATGGTGCAACATCCACGGTGCAAGGTGCAACATCCTCCGAAATGGCGAAACAGTGTCGTACGACTTTTTGAAATGCGTGCATGGATTTGAAATGGAACGGTACCATAGTGCACCACTATCCAGCGATGGTAAAGCAAAGACTATCCGCGGTAATCCTGTTTTATCGTAAAAATCCACGTGTCGAAAAAGCGAAGGGTAAAAAACTTCCTAGACCCGATTGAGATTCGGATAGTCTTTATTGGGCATTAAACAATCCATTGACGGTTGGAAGTTGTCAAAGCCGTAGAACTCACTGAGGCCTTCGTTTTGACTGGTTATGGCTCCCGTAACTCTAAATGAGTCAGAAGTTATGGCCGTCCGAATAATCGATATCTACAAGGTGCAACATCCACGGTGCAAGGTGCAACATCCGTCCGAAATGGCGAAATAGTGTCGTAGACTTTTTGAAATGCGTGTGTGGATTTGAAACGGAACGGTACCATGGGGCACCACTCTCCAGCGATGGTAAATCGATGACCAGCCACGGTAATCCCGTTTTACCGTAAAAATCCACGTGTCGAAAAAAGGAAGGGTAAAAAACTTCCTAGACCCGATTGAGATTCGGATAGTCATTTTTGGGCATTAAACAATCCATTGACGGCTGAAAGCATTTAGAGCCGTAGAACTTACTGAGGACTTCGTTTTGACAGGTTATGGCTCCCGTAAGTCTAAACGAGCCAGAAGTTATGGCCGTCCGAATGATCGATATCTACAGGGTGCAACATCCACGGTGCAAGGTGCAACATCCGTCCGAAATGGCGAAACAGTGTCGTACGACTTTTTGAAATACGCGCATGGATTTGAAACGGAATTGTACCAGGGTGCACCACTCTCCAGCGATGGAAAATTGAAGACCAGCAACGGTAATCCCGTTTTGCCGTAAAAATCCACGTGTCAAAAAAATGAAAGGTAACAAACTTCCTAGACCCGATTGAGATTCGGATAGTCTTTTTTGGGCATTAAACAATTCATTGACGGCTGAAAGCTGACAGAGCCGTAGAACTCACCGAGGCCTTCGTTTTGGAAGGTTATGGCTCCCGTAACTCTAAACGAGCCAGAAGTTATGACCGTCTGAATAATTGATATCTACAGGGTGCAACATCCACAGCGCAAGGTGCAACATCTGTCCGAAATGGCGAAACAGTCTCGTACGACTTTTTGAAATGCGTGCATGGATTTGAAACAGAACGGTACCATGGTGCACCACTCTCCAACGATGGTAAATCAAAGACCAGCCACGGTAATCCATTTTTACCGTAAAAATCCACGTGTCGAAAAAACGAAGGGTAAAAAACTTCCGAGACCCGATTGAGATTCGGATAGTCTTTTTTGGGCATTGTACAATCCATTGACGACTGAAAGCAGTCAGAGCCGTAGAACTCACTGAGGCCTTCGTTTTGACTGTTATGTCTCCCTTGACTCTAAACGAGCCAGAAGTTATGGTCGTCCGAATAATCAATATCTACATGGTGCAACATCCGTCCGAAATGGCGAAATAGTGTCGTACGACTTTTTGAAGTGCGTGCATGGATTTGAGACGAAACGGTACCATGGTGCACCACTCTCCAGCGATGGTAAATCGAAGACCAGCTACGGTAATCCCGTTTTACCTAAAAATCCACGTTTCGAAAAAACGAAGGGTAAAAAACTTCCTAGACCCGATGGAGATTCGGATAGTCTTTTTTGGGCATTAAACAATCCATTGACGGCTGAAAGCTGTCAGAGCCATAGAACTCACTGAGGCCTTCGTTTTGACAGGTTATGGCTCCCGTAACTCTAAACGAGCCAGAAGTTATGGCCGTCCGAATAATCTATATCTACAGGGTGCAACATCAACGGTGCAAGGTGCAACATCCGTCCGAAATGGCAAAACAGTGTCGTACGACTTTTTGAAATGCATGCATGAATTTGAAACGGAAAGGTACCATGGTTCACCACTCTCCAGCGATGGTAAATCGAATACCAGCCACGGTAATCCCATTTTACCGTAAAAATCCACGTGTCGAAAAAACGAAGGGTAAAAAACTTCCGAGACCCGATTGATATTCGGATAGTCTTTTTTGGGCATTATACAATCCATTGACGGCTGAAAGCTGTCTGAGCCATAGAACTCACTGAGGCCTTCGTTTTGACTAGTTATGGATCTCTTAACTCTAAACGAGCCAGAAGTTATGGCCGTCCGAATAATCGATATCTACAGGGTGCAATATCCACGGAGCAAGGTGCAACATCCGTCCGAAATGGCGAAACAGCGTCGTAGGACTTTTTGAAATGCATGCATGGATTTGAAACGGAACGGTACAATAATGCGCCACTCTGCAGCGTTTGTAAATCGTAGACCAGCCATGGCAATCCAGTTTTATAGTAAAAATCCACGTGTCGAAAAATCAAAGGGTAAAAAACTTCCGAGACCTGATTGAGATTCGGATAGTCTTTTTTAGGCATTATACAATCCATTGACGACTGAAAGCTGTCAGAGCCGTAGAACTCACTAAGGCCTTCGTTTTTACTGGTTATGGCTCCCGTAACTCTAAACGAGCCAGAAGTTATGGCCGTACGAATAATCGATATCTACAGGGTGCAACATCCACGGTGCAAGGTGCAACATCCGTTCGAAATGGCGAAACAGTGTCGTACGACTTTTTGAAATGCGTGCAAGGATTTGAAACGGAACGGTACCATGGGGCACCACTCTCCAGCAATTTTAAATCGAAGACCAGCCACGGTAATCCCGTTTTACCGTAAAAATACACGTGTCGAAAAAACGAAGGGTAAAAAACTTCCTAGACCTGATTGAGATTCGGATAGTCTTTTTTGAGCATTAAACAATCCATTGACGGCTAAAATCTGTAGAGCCGTAGAACTCACTGAGGCCTTCGTTTTGACTGGTTATGGCTCCCGTAACTCTAAACGAGCCAGATGTTATGGCCGTCCGAATAATCGATATCTACAGGGTGCAACATCCACGGTGCAAGGTGCAACATCCGTTCGAAATGGCGAAACAGTGTCGTACGACTTTTTGAAATGCGTGAAAGGATTTGAAATGGAATGGTACCATGGGGCACCACTCTCCAGCGATGGTAAATCGAAGACCAGCCACGGTAATCCCGTTTTACCATAAAAATCCACGTGTCGAAAAAACGAAGGGTAAAAAACCTCCTAGACCCGATTGAGATTCGGATAGTCATTTTTGGGCAATAAACAATCCATTGATGGCTGAAAGCATCCAGAGCCGTAGAACTCACTGAGGCCTTCGTTTTGACAGGTTATGGCTCCCGTAACTCTAAACGAGCCAGAAGTTATGGCCGTCCGAATAATCGATATCTACAGGGTGCAACATCCACGGTGCAAGGTGTAACATCCGTCCGAAATGGCGAAACAGTGTCGTACGACTTTTTGAAAAGCGTGCATGGATTTGAAACAGAACGGTACCATTGTGCACCATTCTCCAGCGATGGTAAATCGAAGACCATCCACGGTAATCCCGTTTTACCGTAAAAATCCACGTGTCGAAAAAACGAATGGTAAAAAACTTCCTAGACCCGATTGTGATTCGGATAGTCTTTTTTGTGCATTAAACAATCCATTGACGGCTAAAAGCTGTCAGAGCCGTAGAACTCACGGAGGCCTTCGTTTGGACAGGTTATGGCTCTCGTAACTCTAAACGAGCCAGAAGTTATGGCCGTCTGAATAATCGATATCTACAGGGTGCAACATCCATGGTGCAAGGTGCAACATCTGTACGAAGTGGCGAAACAGTGTCGTACGACTTTTTGAAATGCGTGCATGGATTTGAAACGGAACGGTACCATGGTGCACCACTCTCCAGCAATGGTAAATCGAAGACCAGCCACGGTAATTCAGTTTTACCGTAAAAATCCACGTGTCAAAAAAACAAAGGGTAAAAAACATCCAAGACACGATTAGGATTCGGATAGACTTTTTTGGGCATTTTACAATCCATTGACAGCTGGAAGCCGTCAAAGCCATAGAACTCACTGAGGCCTTCATTTTGACTAGTTATGGCTCCCTTAACTCTAAACGAGCCAGAAGTTATGGCTGTCTGAATAATCGATATCTACATGGTGCAACATCCACGGTGCAAGGTGCAACATCCGTCCGAAATGGCGAAACTGCGTCGTACGACTTTTTGAAATGCGTGCATGGATTTGAAACGGAACGGTACCATGGTGACCACTCTCCAGCGATGGTAAATCGAAGACCATCTACGGTAATCCCGTTTTATCTAAAAATCCACGTGTCAAAAAAACGAAGGGTAAAAAACTTCCTAGACCCGATGGAGATTCGGATAGTTTTTTTGTGCATTAAACAATCCATTGATGGCTGAAAGCTGTCAGAACCGTAGAATTCACTGAGGCCTTCGTTTTGACAGGTTATGGCTGCCGTAACTCTAAACGAGCCAGAAGTTATGGCCGTCCGAATAATCGATATCTACAGGGTGCAACATCCACGGTGCAAGGTGCAACAGCCGTCCGAAATGGCGAAACAGTGTCGTACGACTTTTTGAAATGCGTGCATGAATTTGAAACGGAACGGTACCATGGTGCACCACTCTCCAGCGATGGTAAATCGAAGACCAGCCACGGTAATCCCGTTTTACCATAAAAATCCACGTGTCGAAAAAACGAAGGGTAAAAAGCTTCCACGACCCGATTGATATTCGGATAGTCTTTTTTGGGCATTTTACAATCCATTGACGGCTGAAAGCGGTCAGAACCATAGAACTCACTGAGGCCTTCGTTTTGACTGGTTATGGCTCTCTTAACTCTAAATGAGCCAGAAGTTATGGCCGTCCGAATAATCGATATCTACGGGGTGCAACATCCACGGAGCAAGATGCAACATCCGTCCGAAATGGCGAAACAACGTCGTACGACTTTTTGAAATGCGTGCATGGATTTGAAATGGAACGGTACCATGGTGCACCACTCTCCAGCGATGGTAAATCGAAGATCAGCCATGGTAATCCCGTTTAACCGTAAAAATCCACGTGTCGAAAAAACGAAGGGTAAAAAACCTCCTAGACCCGATTGAGATTCGTATAGTCATTGTTTGGGCATTAAACAATCCATTGATGGCTGAAAGCATCCAGAGCCGTAGAACTCAATGGGGCCTTCGTTTTGACAGGTTATGGCTCCCGTAACTCTAAACGAGCTAGAAGTTATGGCCGTCCGAATAATCGATATCTACAGGGTGCAACATCCACGGTGCAAGGTGCAACATCCGTCCGAAATGGCGAAACTGTGTCGTACGACTTTTTGAAAAGCGTGCATGGATTTGAAATAGAACAGCACCATGGTGCACCACTCTCCAGCGATGGTAAATGGAAGACCATCCACGGCAATCCCGTTTTACCGTAAAAATCCACGTGTCGAAAAAACTAAGGGTAAAAAACTTCCTAGACCCGATTGAGATTCGGATAGTCTTTTTTGGGCATTAAACAATCCGTTGACGGCTAAAAGCTGTCAGAGCTGTAGAACTCACTGAGGCCTTCGTTTTGACAGGTTATGGCTCCCGTAACTCTAAACGAGCCAGAAGTTATGGCCGTCCAAATAATCGATATCTATAGGGTGCAACATCCACGGTGCAAGGTGCAACATCCGTCCGAAATGGCGAAACAGTGTCGTACGACTTTTTGAAATGCGTGCAAAGATTTGAAACGGAACGGTACCATGGTGCAACACTCTTCAGCGATGGTAAATCGAAGACCAGCCATGGTAATCCAGTTTTATCGTAAAAATCCACGTGTCAAAAAAACGAAGGGTAAAAAACTTCCGAGACCCGATTGAGATTCGGATAGTCTTTTTTGGGCATTTTACAATCCATTAACGGCAGAAAGCCGTCAGAGCCGTAGAAATCACTGAGACCTTCGTTTTGACAGGTTATGGCTCACTTAAGTCTAAAAGAGCCAGAAGTTATGGCTGTCCGAATAATCGATATCTACATGGTGCAACATGCACGGTGCAAGGTGCAACATCCGTCCGAAATGGCGAAACAGCGTCGTACGACTTTTTGAAATGCGTGCATGGATTTGAAACGGAACGGTACCATGGTGCACCACTCTCCAGCGATGGTAAATCGAAGACCAGCTACGGTAATCCCGTTTTACCTTAAAATCCACGTGTCGAAAAAACGAAGGTTAAAAAACTTCCTAGACCCGATGGAGATTCGGATAGTCTTTTTTGGGCATTAAACAATCCATTGACGGCTGAAAGCTGTCAGAGCCATAGAACTCATTGAGGTCTTCGTTTTGATAGGTTATGGCTCCCGTAACTCTAAACGAGCCAGAGTTATGGTCGTCCGAATAATCGATATCTACAGCGTGCAACATCCACGGTGCAAGGTGCAACATCCACGGTGCAAGGTGCAACATCCGTCCGAAATGGCGGAACAGTGTCGTACGACTTTTTGAAATGCGTGCATGAATTTGAAACGGAACGGTACCATGGTGCACCACTCTCCAGCGATGGTAAATCGAAGACCATCCGCGGTAATCCCGTTTTACCATAAAAATCCACGTGTCGAAAAAACGAAGGGCAAAAAACTTCCAAGACGCGATTGATATTTGGATAGACTTTTTTGGGCATTATACAATCCATTGACGGCTGAAAGCTGTCAGAGCCGTAGAACTCACCGAGGCCTTCGTTTTGAATGGTTATGCCTCTCTTAACTCTAAACGAGCCAGAAGTTTTGGCCATCCGAATAATCGATATCTACAGGGTGCAACATCCACGGAGCAAGGTGCAACATCCGTCCGAAATGGCGAAACAGCGTCGTACGACTTTTTAAAATGCGTGCATGGATATGAAACGAAATGGTACCATGGTGCGCCACTCTCCAGCGATGGTAAATCGAAGACCAGCCACGCTAATCACGTTTTACCGTAAAAATCCTCGTGTCGAAAAATCGAAGGGTAAAAAACTTCCGAGACCCGATTGAGATTCGGATAGTCTTTTTTGGGCATTATACAATCCATTGACGGCTGAAAGCTGTCAGAGCCGTAGAACTCACCGAGGCCTTCGTTTTAAATGGTTATGGCTCCCGCAACTCTAAACGAGCCAGAAGTTATGGCCTTCCGAATAATCGATATCTACAGGGTGCAACATCCACGGTGCAAGGTGCAACATCCGTCTGAAATAGCGAAACAGTATCGTACGACTTTTTGAAAATGCGTGCAAGGATTTGAAACGGAATGGTACCATGGGGTACCACTCTCCAGCAATGGTAAATCGAAGACCAGCCACGGTAATCCCGTTTTACCGTAAAAATCCACGTGTCGAAAAAATGAAGGGTAAAAAACCTCCTAGACCCGATTGAGATTCGGATAGTCATTTTTGGGCATTATACAATCCATTGATGGCTGAAAGCATCCAAAGCTGTAGAACTCACTGAGGCCTTCGTTTTGACAGGTTATGGCTCCCGTAACTCTAAACGAGCCAGAAGTTATGGTCGTCCGAATAATCGATATCTACAGGGTGCAACATCCACGGTGCAGGGTGCAACATCCGTCCGAAATGGCGAAACAGTGTCGTACGACTTTTTGAAAAGCGTGCATAGATTTGAAACGGAACGGTACCATGGTGCACCACTCTCCAGCGATGGTAAATCGAAGACCAACCACGGTAATCCCGTTTTACCGTAAAAATCCACGTGTCGAAAAAACGAAGGGTAAAAAACTTCGTAGACCCGATTGAGATTCGGATAGTCTTTTTTGGGCATTAAACAATCAATTGATGGCTAAAACTATCAGAGCCGTAGAACTCACTGAGGCCTTCGTTTTGACAGGTTATGGCTCTCGTAACTCTAAACGAGCCAGAAGTTATGGCCGTCCGAATAATCGATATCTACAGGGTGCAACATCCACGGTGCAAGGTGCAACATCCGTCCGAAATGGCGTAACAGTGTCGTACGACTTTTTGAAATGCGTGCATAGATTTGAAACGGAACGGTACCATGGTGCACCACTCTCCAGCGATGGTAAATCGAAGACCAGCCACGGTAATCCAGTTTTACCGTAAAAATCCACATGTCAAAAAAACGAAGGGTAAAAAAATTCTGGGACCCGATTGAGATTTGGATAGTCTTTTTTGGGCATTTTACAATCCATTGACGGCTGAAAGCCGTTAGAGCCGTAGAACTCACTGAGGCCTTCGTTTTGACTGGTTATGGCTCCCTTAACTCTAAACGAGCCAGAAGTTATGGCCGTCCGAATAATCGACATCTACATGGTGCAACATCCACGGTGCAAGGTGCAACATCCGACCGAAATGGCGAAACAGCGTCGTACGATTTTTTGAAATGCGTGCATGGATTTGGAACGGAACGGTACCATGGTGCACCACTCTCCAGCGATGGTAAATCGAAGACTAGCCACGGTAATCCCGTTTTACGGTAAAAATCCACGTGTCGAAAAAACGAAGGGTAAAAAACTTTCGAGACCCGATTGACATTCGGATAGTCTTTTTTGGGCATTATACAATCCATTGACAGCTGAAAGCTATCAGAGTCATAGAACGCACTAAGGCCTTCGTTTTGACTGGTTATGGCTCCCTTAACTCTAAACGAGCCAGAAGTTATTCCCGTCCGAATAATCGATATCTACAGGGTGCAACATCCACGGAGCAAGGTGCAACATCCGTCCGAAATGGCGAAACAGCGTCGTACGACTTTTTGAAATGCGTGCATGGATTTGAAACGGAACGGTACGATGGTGCACCACTCTCCAGCGATGGTAAATCGAAGACCAGCTACGGTAATCCCGTTTTACCTAAAAATCCACGTGTCGAAAAAACGAAGGGTAAAAAACTTCCTACACCCGATTGAGATTCGGATAGTATTTTTTGATCATTAAAAAATCCATTGACGGCTTAAAGCTGTCAGACCCGTAGAGCTCACTGAGGTCTTCGTTTTGACAGGTTATGGCTCCTGTAACTCTAAACGAGCCAGAAGTTATGGCCGTCCGAATAATCGATATCTACAGGGTGCAACGTCCACGGTGCAAGGTGCAACATCCGTCCGAAATGGCGAAACAGTGTCGTACGAATTTTTGAAATGCGTGCATGGATTTGAAACGGAACGGTAAAATTGTGCACCACTCTCCAGCGATGGTAAATCGAAGACCAGCCACGGTAATCCCGTTTTACCGTAAAAATTCACGTGTCGAAAAACGAAGGGTAAAAAACTTCCGAGACCCGATTGATATTCGGATAGTCTTTTTTGGGCATTATACAATCATTGACGGCTGAAAGCAGTCAGAGACGTAGAACTCACCGAGGCCTTCGTTTTTACTGGTAATGGCTCTCTTAACTCTAAACGAGCCAGAAGTTATGGCCGTCCGAATAATCGATATCTACAGGGTGCAACATCCAAGGAGCAAAGTGCAACATCCGTCCGAAATGGAGAATAGGCGTCGTACGACTTTTTGAAATGCATGCATGGATTTGAAACGGAATGGTACCATGGTGCACCACTCTCCAGCGATGGTAAATCGAAGACCAGCTACGGTAATCCCGTTTTACCATAAAAATCCACTTGTCGAAAAATCGAAGGGTAAAAAACTTCCGAGACCCGATTGAGATTCGGATAGTCTTTTTTGGGCATTATACAATCCATTGACGGCTTAAAGGCATCAGAGCCGTAGAACTCAATGAGGCCTTCGTTTTAACTGGTTATGGCTTCCGTAACTCTAAACGAGCCAGAAGTTATGGCCGTCCGAATAATCGATATCTACAGGGTGCAACATCCACGGTGCAAGGTGCAATATCCATCCGAAATGGCGAAACAGTGTCGTACGACTTTTTGAAATGCGTGCAAGGATTTGAGACGAAACGGTACCATGTGGCACCACTCTCCAGCGATGGTAAATCGAAGACCAGCCACGGTAATCACGTTTTACCATAAAAAACCACGGGTCGAAAAAACGAAGGGTAAAAAACTTACGAGGCCCGATTGAGATTCGGGTTGTCCTTTTCGGGCATTAATCTGCCGTTGACGGCTGAAAGTTGTCAGAGCCGTAGAACTCACTGAGGCCTTCGTTTTGACAGGTTATGGCTCCCGTAACTCTAAACGAGCCAGAAGTTATGGCCGTCCGAATAATCGATATCTACAGGGTGCAACATCCATGGTGCAAGGTGCAACATCCGTCCGAAATGGCGAAACAACATCGTACGACTTTTTGAAATGCGTGCATGGATTTGAAATGGAACGGTACCATGTTGCACCACTCTCCAGCGATGGTAAATCGAAGACCAGCCACGGTAATCCCGTTTTACCGTAAAAATCCACGTGTCGAAAAAACGAAGGGTAAAAAACTTTCGAGACCCGATTGAGATTCGGATAGTATTTTTTGGGCATTTTACAATCCATTGACGGCTGAAACCCGTCAGAGCCGTAGAACTCACTGAAGCCTTTGTTTTGACTGGTTATGGCTCCCTTTACTCTAAACGAGCCAGAAGTTATGGCCGTCCGAATAATCGATATCTACATGGTGCAACATCCACGGTGCAAGGTGCAACATCCGTCCGAAATAACGAAACAGCATCGTACGACTTTTTGAAATGCATGCATGGATTTGAAACGTAACGGTTCCATGGTGCAACACTCTCCAGCGATGGTAAATCGAAGACCAGCCACGGTAATCCCGTTTTACCGTAAAAATCCACGTGTCGAAAAAAGGAAGGGTAAAAAACTTTCGAGACCCGATTGAGATTCGGATAGTCTTTTTTGGGCATTACACAATCCATTGATGGCTGAAAGCTGTCAGAGCTGTAGAACTCACTGAGGCCTTCGTTTTGACTGGTTATGGCTCCCTTAACTCCAAACGAGCCAGAAGTTATGGTCGTCCGAATAATGGATATCTACAGGGTGCAACATCCACGGAGCAAGGTGCAACATCCGTCCGAAATGGCGAAACAGCGTCGTACGACTTTTTGAAAAGCGTGCATGGATTTGAAACGGAACGGTACCATGGTGCACCACTCTCCAGCGATGGTAAATCGAAGAGCAGCCACGGTAATCCCGTTTTACCGTAAAAATCCACGTGTCGAAAAAACGAAGGGTAAAAAACTTCCGAAACCCGATTGAGATTCAGATAGTCTTTTTTGGGCATTATACAATCCATCGACGGCTGAAAGCTCTCAGAGCCGTAGAAATCACTAAGGCCTTCGTTTTGACAGGTTATGGCTCCCGTAGCTCTAAACGAGCCAGAAGTTATGGCCGTCCGAATGATCGATATCTACAGGGTGCAACATCCACAGTGCAAGGTGCAACATCCGTCCGAAATGGCGAAACAGTGTCGTACGAATTTTGGAAATGCGTGCATAGATTTGAAATGGAACGGTACCATGGTGCACTACTCTCCATCGATGGTAAATCGAAGACCAGCCACAGTAATCTAGTTTTACCGTAAAAATCCACGTGTCGAAAAAACGAAGGGTAAAAAAATTCCGAGACCCGATTGAGATTCGGATAGTGTTTTTTGGGCATTATACAATCCAGTGACGGCTGAAAGCTGTCAGAGCCGTAGAACTCACTGAGGCCTTCGTTTTGACAGGTTATGGCTCCCGTAACTCTAAACGAGCCAGAAGTTATGGCCGTCCGAATAATCGATATCTACAGGGTGCAACATCCACGGTGCAAGGTACAACATCCGTCCGAAATGGCGAAACAGTGTCGTACGACTTTTTGAAATGCGTGCATGGATTTGAAACAGGATGGTACCATGGTGCATCGCTCTCCGGCGATGGTAAATCGAAGACCAGCCACGGTAATCCCGTTTTACCGTAAAAATCCACGTGTCGAAAAAACGAAGGGGAAAAAACTTTCGAGACCCGATTGAGATTCGGATATTGGGCATTTTTTAATCCATTGATGGCTGAAAGCTGTCAGAGCCGTAGAACTCATTAAGGCCTTCGTTTTGATTGGTTATGGCTCCCTTAACTCTAAACGAGCCAGAAGTTATGGCCGTCCGAATAATCGATATCTAAAGGGTGCAACATCCACGGTGCATGGTGCAACATCCGTCCGAAATGGCGAAACAGCGTCGTACGACTTTTTGAAATGCGTGCATGGATTTGAAACGGAACGGTACCATAGTACACCACTCTCCAGCGATGGTAAATCGACCACCAGCCACGGTAATCCCGTTTTACCGTTAAAATCCACATGTCGAAAAAACAAAGGGTAAAAAACTTCCTAGACCCGATTGAGATTCTGATAGTCATTTTTTGGCATTAAACAATCCATTGATGGCTGAAAGCATTCAGAGCCGTAGATCTCACTGAGGCCTTCGTTTTGACAGGTTATGGTTCCCGTAACTCTAAACGAGCCAGAAGTTATGGCCGTCCGAATAATCGATATCTGCAGGGTGCAACATCCACGGTGCAAGGTGCAACATCCGACCGAAATGGCGAAACAGTGTCGTACGACTTTTTGAAATGCATGCATGGATTTGAAACGAAACGGTACCATGGTGCAGCACTCTCCAGCGATGGTAAATCAAAGACAAGCCACGGTAATCCCGTTTTACCGTAAAAATCCACGTGTCGAAAAAACGAAGGGTAAAAAACTTCCTAGACCCGATGGAGATTCGGACAGTCTTTTTTGGGCATTAAACAATCCTTTGACGGATGAAAGCTGTCAGCGCTGTAGAACTCACCGAGGCCTTCATTTTGACAGGTTATGGCTCCCGTAACTCTAAACGAGCCAGAAGTTATGGCCGTCCGAATAATAGATATCTACAGGGTGCAACATCCACGGTGCAAGGTGCAATATCCGCCCGAAATGGCGAAACAGTGTCGTACGACTTTTTGAAATGCGTGCATAGTTTTGAAACAGAATGGTACCATGGTGCATCACTCTCCAGCGATGGTAAATCGAAGACCAGCCATGGTAATCCAGTTTTACCGTAAAAATCCACGTGTCGAAAAAACGAAGGGTAAAAAACTTCCAAAACCCGATTGAGATTCGGATAGTCTTTTTTGAGCATTATACAATCCATTGATGGCTGAAAGCATTCAGAGCCGTAGAACTCACTGAGGCCTTCTTTTTGACAGGTTATGGCTCCCGTAACTCTAAACGAGCCAGAAGTTATGGCCGTCCGAATAATCGATATCTACAGGGTGCTATATCCACGGTGCAAGGTGCAACATCCGACCGAAATGGCGAAACAGTGTCGTACGACTTTTTGAAATGCGTGCATGGATTTGAAACGGAACCGTGCCGTGGTGCAGCACTATCCAGTGATGGTAAATCGAAGACCAGCCACGGTAATCCTGTTTTACCGTAAAAATCCACGTGTCGACAAAACGAAGGGTAAAAAACTTCCTAAACCCGATGGAGATTCGGATTGTCTTTTTTGGCAATTAAACAATCCATTGACGGCTGAAAGCTGTCAGAGCTGTAGAACTCACTGAGGCCTTCATTTTGACAGGTTATGGCTCCCGTAACTCTAAACGAGCCAGAAGTTATGGCCGTCCGAATAATCGATATCAACAGGGTGCAACATCCATGGTGCAAGGTGCAACATCCGTCCGAAATGGCGAAACAGCGTCGTATGACTTTTTGAAATGCGTGCATAGATTTGAAACGGAATGGTACCATGGTGCACCACTCTCCATCGATGGTAAATCGAAGACCAGCCTCAGTAATCTAGTTTTACCGCAAAAATCCACGTGTCGAAAAAACGAAGGGTAAAAAACTTCCGATACCCGATTGAGATTCGAATAGTTGTTTTTGAGCATTATACATTCCATTGATGGCTGAAAGCATTCAGAGCCGTAGAACTCACTGAGACCTTCTTTTTGACAGGTTATGGCTCCCGTAACTCTAAACGAGCCAGAAGTTATGGTCATCCGAATAATCGATATCTACAGGGTGCTATATCCACGGTGCAAGGTGCAACATCCGACCGAAATGGCGAAACAGTGTCGTACGACTTTTTGAAATGCGTGCATGGATTTGAAACGGAACCGTACCGTGGTGTAGCACTATCCAGTGATGGTAAATCGAAGACCAGCCACGGTAATCCTGTTTTACCGTAAAAATCCACGTGTCGAAAAAACGAAGGGTAAAAAACTTCCTAGGCCCGATGGAGATTCGGATAGTCTTTTTTGGCAATTAAACAACCTATTGACGGTTGAAAGCTGTCAGAGCTGTAGAACTCGCTGAGGCCTTCATTTTGACAGGTTATGGCTCCCGTAACTCTAAACGAGCCAGAAGTTATGGCCGTCCGAATAATCGATATCAACAGGGTGCAACATCCATGGTGCAAGGTGCAACATCCGTCCGAAATGGCGAAACAGCGTCGTATGACTTTTTGAAATGCGTGCATAGATTTGAAACGGAATGGTACCATGGTGCACCACTCTCCATCGATGGTAAATCGAAGACCCGCCTCAGTAATCTAGTTTTACCGTAAAAATCCACGTGTCGAAAAAACGAAGGGTAAAAAACTTCCGATACCCGATTGAGATTCGGATAGTCTTTTTTGGGCATTATACAATCCATTGACGGCTGAAAGCTGTCAGAGCCGTAGAACTCACTGAGGCCTTTGTTTTGACAGGTTATGGCTCCCGTAACTCTAAACGAGCCAGAAGTTATGGCCGTCCGACTAATCGATATCTACAGGGTGCAACATCCACGGTGCAAGGTGCAACATCCGTCCGAAATGGCGAAACAGCGTCGTACGACTTTTTGAAATGCGTGCATGGATTTGAAACGGAACGGTACCATGGTGCACCACTCTCCAATGATGGTAAATCGAAGACCAGCCACGGTAATCCAGTTTTACCGTAAAAAACCACGTGTCGAAAAAACGAAGGGTAAAAAACTTCCGAAACCCGATTGAGATTCGGATAGTCTTTTTTGGGCAGCTGAAAGCTGTCAGAGCCGTAGAACTCACTGAGGCCTTCGTTTTGACTAGTTATGGCTCCCTTAACTCTAAACGGGCCAGAAGTTATGGCCATCCGAATAATCGATATCTACATGGTGCTACATCCACGGTGCAAGGTGCAACATCCGTCCGAAATGGGGAAACAGTGTCGTACGACTTTTTGAAATGCGTGCATGGATTTGAAATAGAACGGTACCATGGTGCACCACTCTCCAACGATGGTAAATCGAAGACCAGCCACGGTAATCCCGTTTTACCGTAAAAATCCACGTGCCGAAAAAACGAAGGGTAAAAAACTTCCTAGACCTGATTGAGATTCGGATAGTCAATTTTGGTCATTAAACACTCCATTGACGACTGAAAGAATTCAGAGCCGTAGAACTCACTGAGGGCTTCGTTTTGACAGATTATGGCTCCCGTTACTCTAAACGAGCCAGAAGTTATGGCCGTCCGAATAATCGATATTTACAGGGTGCAACATCCACGGTGCAAGGTGCAACATCCGTCCGAAATGGCGAAACAGTGTCGTGCGACTTTTTGAAATGCGTGCATGGATTTGAAATAGAACGGTACCGTGGTGTACCACTCTCCAGCGATGGTAAATCGAAGACCAGCCACGGTAATCCCTTTTACCGTAAAAATCCACGTGTCGAAAAAACGAAGGGTAAAAAACTTCCTAGACCCGATGGGGATTCGGATAGTATTTTTTGGGCATTAAACAATCCATTGACGGCTGAAAGCTGTCAGAGCTGCAGAACTCACTGAGGCCTTCGTTTTGACAGGTTATGGCTCCCGTAACTCTAAACGAGCCAGAAGTTATGGCCGTCCGAATAATCGATATCTATAGGGTGCAACATCCACGGAGCAAGGTGCAACATCCGTCCGAAATGGCGAAACAGCGTCGTACGACTTTTTGAAATGCGTGCATGGCTTTGAAACGGAACGGTACCATGGTCCACCACTCTCCAGCGATGGTAAATCGAAGAGCAGCCACGGTAATCCCGTTTTACCGTAAAAATCCACGTGTCGAAAAAACGAAGGGTAAAAAACTTTCGAAACCCGATTGAGATTCAGATAGTCTTTTTTGTGCATTATACAATCCATTGATGGCTGAAAGCTCTCAGAGCCGTAGAACTCACTAAGGCCTTCGTTTTGACAGGTTATGGCTCCCGTAACTCTAAACGAGCCAGAAGTTATGGCCGTCCGAATAATCGATATCTACAGGGTGCAACATCCACAGTGCAAGGTGCAACATCCGTCCGAAATGGCGAAACAGTATCGTACGACTTTTTGAAATGCGTACATAGGTTTGAAACGAAATGGTACCATGGTGCACTACTCTCCATCGATGGTAAATCGAAGACCAGCCACGGTAATCTAGTTTTACCGTAAAAATCCACTTGTCGAAAAAACGAAGGGTAAAAAACTTCCGAGACCCGATTGAGATTCGGATAGTCTTTTTTGGGCATTATACAACCCATTGACGGCTGAAAGCTGTCAGAGCCTTAGAACTCACGGAGGCCTTCGTTTTGACAGGTTATGGCTCCCGTAACTCTAAACGAGCCAGAAGTTATGGCCGTCCGAATAATCGATATCTATAGGGTGCAACATCCACGGTGCAAGGTGCAACATCCGTCTGAAATGGTGAACAGTGTCGTACGACTTTTTGAAATGCGTGCATGGATTTGGAACGGAATGGTACCATGGTGCATCACTCTCCAGTGATGGTAAATCGAAGACCAGCCACGGTAATCCCGTTTTACCGTAAAAATCCACGTGTCGAAAAAACGAAGCGGAAAAAGCTTTCGAGACCCGACTGAGATTCGGATTGTCTTTTTTGGGCACTTTATAATCCATTGACGGCTGAAAGCTGTCAGAGCCGTAGAACTCACTGAGGCCTTCGTTTTGACTGGTTATGGCTCCCTTAAATCTAAACGATCCAGAAGTTATGGCCGTCCGAATAATCGATATCTACAGGGTGCAACATCCACGGTGCAAGGTGCAACATCCGTCCGAAATGGCGAAACTGCGTCGTACAACATTTTGAAATGCGTGCATGGATTTGAAACGGAACGGTACCATGGTACACCACTCTCCAGCGATGGTAAATCGAAGACCAGCCACGGTAATCCCGTTTTACCGTAAAAATCCACGTGTCGAAAAAAAGAAGGGTAAAAAACTTCCTAGACCCGATTGAGATTCTGATAGTCATTTTTGGGCATTAAACAATCCATTGACGGCTGAAAGCATTCAGAGCCGTAGAACTCACTGAGGCCTTCGTTTGAGAGGTTATGGCTCTCGTAACTCTAAACGAGCCAGAAGTTATGGCCGTCCGAATAATCGATATCTACAGGGTGCAACAACCACGGTGCAAGGTGCAACATTCGTCTGAAATGGAGAAACAGTGTCGTACGACTTTTTGAAATGCGTGCATGGATTTGAAACGGAACGGTACCGTGGTGCACCACTCTCCAGCGATGGTAAATTGAAGACCAGCGACGGTAATCCCGTTTTGCCGTAAAAATCCACGTGTCGAAAAAACGAAGGGTAAAAAACTTCCTAGACCCGATGGAGATTCGAATAGTCGTTTTTGGGCATTAGACAATCCATTGACGGCTGAAAGCTGACAGAGCTGTTGAACTCACTAAGGCCTTCGTTTTGACAGGTTACGGCTCCCGTAACTCTAAACGAGCCAGAAGTTATGGCCGTCCGAATAATCGATATCTACGGGGTGCAACATCCACTGTGCAAGGTGCAACATCCGTCCGAAATGGCGAAATAGTGTCGTACGACTTTTTGAAATGCGTGCATGGATTTGAAACGAAACGGTACCGTGGTGCACCACTCTCCAGCGATGGTAAATCGAAGACCAGCTGCGGTATTCCCGTTTTACCGTAAAAATCCACGTGTCGAAAAAACAAAGGTAAAAAACTTCCTAGACCCGATGGAGATTCGGATAGTCTTTTTTGGGCATTAAACAATCCATTGACGGCTGAAAGCTATCAGAGCTGTAGAACTCACTGGGGCCTTCGTTTTGACAGGTTATGGCTATCGTAACTATAAACGAGCCAGAAGTTATGGCCGTCCGAATAATAGATATCTACAGGGTGCAACATCCACGGTGCAAGGTGCAACATTCACCCGAAATGGCGAATCGGTGTCGTACGACTTTTTGAAATGCGTCCATAGATTTGAAACAGAATGGTACCATGGTGCATCACTCTCTAGCGATGGTAAATCGAAGACCAGCCACGGTAATCCAGTTTTACCGTAAAAATCCACGTGTCGAAAAAACGAAGGGTAAAAACTTCCGAAACCCGATTGAGATTCGGATAGTCTTTTTTGAGGATTATACAATCCATTAACGGCTGAAAGCATTTAGAGCCGTAGAACTCACTGAGGCCTTCGTTTTGACAGGTTATGGCTCCCATAACTCTAAACGAGCCAGAAGTAATGGCCGTCCGAATAATCGACATCTACAGGGTGCAACATCCACGGTGCAAGGTGCAACATCCGACCGAAATGGCGAAACAGTGTCGTACGACTTTTTGAAATGCGTGCATCGATTTGAAATAGGACGGTACCGTGGTGCAGCACTCTCCAGTGATGGTAAATCGAAGACCAGCCACGGTAATCCTGTTTTACCGTAAAAATTCACGTGTCGAAAAAACGAAGGGTAAAAAACTTCCTAGACCCGATGGAGATTCGGATAGTCTTTTTTGGCAATTAATCAATCCATTGACGGCTGAAAGCTATCAAAGCTGTAGAACTCACTGAGGCCTTCGTTTTGACAGGTTATGGCTCCCGTAACTCTAAACGAGCCAGAAGTTATGGCCGTCCGAATAATCGATATCTACAGGGTGCAACATCCATGGTGCAAGGTGCAACATCCGTCCGAAATGGCGAAACAGCGTCGTATGACTTTTTGAAATGCGTGCATGGATTTGAAACGGAATGGTACCATGGTGCACCACTCTCCGGCGATGGTAAATCGAAGACCAGCCACCGTAATCCTGTTTTACCGTAAAAATCCACGTGTCCAAAAAACGAAGGGAAAAAAATTCCGAGCCCGATTGCGATTCGGATAGTCTTTTTTGGCATTAAACAATCCATTGACGGCTGAATTCATTCAGAGCCGTAGAACTCACCGAGGCCTTCGTTTTGACAGGTTATGGCTCCCGTAGCTCTGAACGAGCCAGAAGTTATGGCCGTCCGAATAATCGATATCTACAGGGTGCAACATCCACGGTGCAAGGTGCAACATCCGTCCGAAATGGCGAAACAGTGTCGTACGACTTTTTGAAATGCGTCTATGGATTTGAAACGGAACGGTACCGTGGTGGACCACTCTCCAGCGATGGTAAATCGAAGACCAGCCATGGTAATCCCGTTTTACCGTAAAAATCCACGTGTCGAAAAAACGAAGGGTAAAAAACTTCCTAGACCCGATGGAGATTCGGATAGTCTTTTTTGGGCATTAATCTATCCGTTGACGGCTGAAAGCTATCAGAGCCACTCATCGAGGCGTTCGTTTGGACAGGTTATGGCTCCCGTAACTCTAAACGAGCCAGAAGTTATGGCCGTCCGAATAATCGATATCTACAGGGTGCAACATCCTTGGTGCAAGGTGCAACATCCGTCCGAAATGGCTAAACAGTGTCGTACGACTTTTTGAAATGCGTGCATAGATTTGAAACGGAATGGTACCATGGTGCATCACTCTCCAGCGATGGTAAATTGAAGACCAGCCACGGTAATCCAGTTTTACCGTAAAAATCCACGTGTCGAAAAAACGAAGGGTAAATAACTTCCGAAACCCGATTGAGATTCGGATAGTCTTTTTTGGGCATTATACAATCCATTGATAGTTGAAAGCTGTCAGAGCCGTAGAACTCACTGAGGACTTCGTTTTGACTGGTTATGGCTCCCTTAACTCTAAACGAGCCAGAAGTTATGGCCGTCCGAATAATCGATATCTACATGGTGCTACATCCACAGTGCAAGGTGCAACATCTGTCCGAAATGGTGAAACAGTGTCGTACTACTTTTTGAAATGTGTGCATGGATTTGAAACAGAACGGTACCATGGTGCACCACTCTCCAGCGATGGTAAATCTAAGACCAGCCACGGTAATCCCGCTTTACCGTAAAAATCTACGTGTCGAAAAAACGAAGGGTAAAAAACTTCCGAGACCCGATTGAGATTCAGATAGTCTTTTTTGGGCACTATACAATCCATTGATGGCTGAAAGCTATCAGAGCCGTAGAACTCACTGTGGCATTCATTTTGACTGGTTATGGCTCCCGTAACTCTAAACGAGCCAGAAGTTATGGTCGTCCGAATAATCGATATCTACAGGGTGCAACATCCACGGTGCAAGGTGCGACATCCGTCCGAAATTGCGAAACAGTGTCGTACGACCTTTTAAAATGCGTGCATGGATTTGAAATGGAACGGTACCATGGTGAGCCACTCTCCAGCGATGGTAAATAGAAGACCAGCCACGGTAATCCCGTTTTACCGTAAAAATCCACGTGTCGAAAAAACGAAGGGTAAAAAACTTCCTAGACCCGATTGAGATTTGGATAGTCAATTTTGGGCATTAAACAATCCATTGACGACTGAAAGAATTCAGAGCCGTAGAACTCACTGAGGCCTTCGTTTTGACAGGTTATGGCTCCCGTAACTCTAAACGAGTCAGAAGTTATGGTCGTCCGAATAATCGATATCTACCGGGTGCAACATCCACGGTGCAAGGTGCAACATCCGTCCGAAATGGCGAAACAGTGTCGTACGACTTTTTGAATTGCGTGCGTGGATTAGAAACGGAACGGTACCGTGGTGCACCACTCTCCAGCGATGGTAAATCGAAGACCAACCACGGTAATCCCGCTTACCGTAAAAATCCACGTGTCGAAAAAACGAAGGGTAAAAAACTTCCTAGACCCGATTGAGATTCAGATAGTCTTTTTTGGGCATTAAACAATACATTGACGGCTGAAAGCTGTCAGAACCGTAGAACTCAATGAGGCCTTCATTTTGAGAGGTTATGGCTCCCGTAACTCTAAACGAGCCAGAAGTTATGGCCGTCTGAATAATCGATATCTACAGGGTGCAACAACCACGGTGCAAGATGCAACATCCGTCCGAAATGGCGAAACAGTGTCGTACGACCTTTTGAATTGCGTGCATGGATTTGAAACAGAATGGTACCATGTGCACCACTCTCCAGCGATGGTAAATCGAAGACCAGCCACGGTAATCCCGTTTTACTGTAAAAATCCACGTGTCGAAAAAACGAAGGGTAAAAAACTTTCGAAACCCGATTGAGATTCGGATAGTCTTTTTTAGGCATTTTACAATCCATTGACAGCTGAAAGCTTTCAAAGTCGTAGAACTCACTGAGGCCTTCGTTTTGACAGGTTATAGCTCCCGTAACTCTAAACGAGCCAGAAGTTATGGCCGTCCGACTAATCGATATCTACAGGGTGCAACATCCACGGTGCAAGGTGCAACATCCGTACGAAATGGCGAAACAGTGTCGTACGACTTTTTGTAATGCGTCCATGGATTTGAAACGGAACGGTACCGTGGTGAACCACTCTCCAGCGATGGTAAATCGAAGACCAGCCACGGTAATCCCGTTTTACCGTAAAAATCCACGTGTCGAAAAAACGAAGGGGAAAAAACTTTCGAGACCCGATTGTGATTCGGATAGTCATTTTTGGGCATTTTATAATCCATTGACGGCTGAAAGCTGTCAGAGCCCTAGAACTCACTGAGGCCTTCGTTTTGATTGGTTATAGCTCCCTTAACTCTAAACGAGCCAGAAGTTATGGCCGTCCGAATAATCGATATCCACAGGGTGCAAGATAAACGGTGCATGGTGCAACATCCGTCCGAAATGGCGAAACAGCGTCGTACGACTTTTTGAAATGCGTGCATGGATTTGAAACGGAACGGTACCATGGTGCACCACTCTCCAACGATGGTAAATCGAAGACCAGCCACGGTAATCCAGTTTTACCGTAAAAAACCACGTGTCGAAAAAACGAAGGGTAAAAAACTTCCGAAACCCGATTGAGATCGTATAGTCTTTTTTGGGCAGCTGAAAGCTGTCAGAGCCGTAGAACTTACTGAGGCCTTCGTTTTGACTGGTTATGGCTCCCTTAACTCTAAACGAGCCAGAAGTTATGGCCATCCGAATAATCGATATCTACATGGTGCTATATCCACTGTGCAAGGTGCAACATCCATCCGAAATGGGGAAACAGTGTCGTACGACTTTTTGAAATGCGTGCATGGATTTGAAACAGAACGGTACCATAGTGCACCACTCTCCAATGATGGTAAATCGAAGACCAGCCACGGTAATCCCGTTTTACCGTAAAAATCCACGTGCCGAAAAAATGAAGGGTAAAAAACTTCCTAGACCCGATTGAGATTCGGATAGTCAATTTTGGTCATTAAACAATCCATTGACGACTGAAAGAATTCAGAGCCGTGGAACTCACTGAGGCCTTCGTTTTGACAGGTTATGGCTCCCGTTACTCTAAACGAGCCAGAAGTTATGGCCGTCCGAATAATCGATATCTACAGGGTGCAACATCCACGGTGCAAGGTGCAACATCTGTCCGAAATGGCGAAACAGTGTCGTGCGACTTTTTGAAATGCGTGCATGGATTTGAAACGGAACTGTACCGTGGTGTACCACTCTCCAGCGATGGTAAATCGAAGACCAGCCACGGTAATCCCTTTTACCGTAAATATCCACGTGTCGAAAAAACGAAGGGTAAAAATCTTCCTAGACCCGATGGAGATTCGGATAGTATTTTTTGGGCATTAAACAATCCATTGACCGCTGAAAGCTGTCAGAGCTGCAGAACTCACTGAGGCCTTCGTTTTGACAGGTTATGGCTCCCATAACTCTAAACTAGCCGGAAGTTATGGCCGTCCGAGTAATCGATATCTATAGGGTGCAACATCCACGGAGCAAGGTGCAACATCCGTCCGAAATGGCGAAACAGCGTCGTACGACTTTTTGAAATGCGTGCATGGATTTGAAACGGAACGGTACCATGGTGCACCACTCTCCAGCGATGGTAAATCGAAGAGCAGCCACGGTAATCCCGTTTTACCGTAAAAATCCACGTGTCGAAAAAACGAAGGGTAAAAAACTTCCGAAACCCGATTGAGATTCGGATAGTCTTTTTTGGGCATTATACAATCCATTGATGGCTGAAAGCTCTCAAAGCCGTAGAACTCACTAAGGCCTTCGTTTTGACAGGTTATGGCTCCCGTAACTCTAAACGAGCCAGAAGTTATGGCCGTTCGAATAATCGATATCTACGGGGTGCAACATCCACTGTGCAAGGTGCAACATCCGTCCGAAATGGCGAAATAGTGTCGTACGACTTTTTGAAATGCGTGCATGGATTTGAAACGAAACGGTACCGTGGTGCACCACTCTCCAGCGATGGTAAATCGAAGACCAGCTGCGGTATTCCCGTTTTACCGTAAAAATCCACGTGTCGAAAAAACAAAGGTAAAAAACTTCCTAGACCCGATGGAGATTCGGATAGTCTTTTTTGGGCATTAAACAATCCATTGACGGCTGAAAGCTATCAGAGCTGTAGAAGCCTTCGTTTTGACAGGTTATGGCTATCGTAACTATAAACGAGCCAGAAGTTATGGCCGTCCGAATAATAGATATCTACAGGGTGCAACATCCACGGTGCAAGGTGCAACATTCACCCGAAATGGCGAATCGGTGTCGTACGACTTTTTGAAATGCGTCCATAGATTTGAAACAGAATGGTACCATGGTGCATCACTCTCTAGCGATGGTAAATCGAAGACCAGCCACGGTAACCCAGTTTTACCGTAAAAATCCACGTGTCGAAAAAACGAAGGGTAAAAACTTCCGAAACCCAATTGAGATTCGGATAGTCTTTTTTGAGCATTATACAATCCATTAACGGCTGAAAGCATTTAGAGCCGTAGAACTCACTGAGGCCTTCGTTTTGACAGGTTATGGCTCCCATAACTCTAAACGAGCCAGAAGTAATGGCCGTCCGAATAATCGACATCTACAGGGTGCAACATCCACGGTGCAAGGTGCAACATCCGACCGAAATGGCGAAACAGTGTCGTACGACTTTTTGAAATGCGTGCATCGATTTGAAATAGAATGGTACCGTGGTGCAGCACTCTCCAGTGATGGTAAATCGAAGACCAGCCAAGGTAATCCTGTTTTACCGTAAAAATTCACGTGTCGAAAAAACGAAGGGTAAAAAACTTCCTAGACCCGATGGAGATTCGGATAGTCTTTTTTGGCAATTAATCAATCCATTGACGGCTGAAAGCTATCAAAGCTGTAGAACTCACTGAGGCCTTCGTTTTGACAGGTTATGGCTCCCGTAACTCTAAACGAGCCAGAAGTTATGGCCGTCCGAATAATCGATATCTACAGGGTGCAACATCCATGGTGCAAGGTGCAACATCCGTCCGAAATGGCGAAACAGCGTCGCATGACTTTTTGAAATGCGTGCATGGATTTGAAACGGAATGGTACCATGGTGCACCACTCTCCGGCGATGGTAAATCATAGACCAGCCACCGTAATCCTGTTTTACCGTAAAAATCCACGTGTCCAAAAAACGAAGGGAAAAAAATTCCGAGCCCGATTGCGATTCGGATAGTCTTTTTTGGCATTAAACAATCCATTGACGGCTGAATTCATTCAGAGCCGTAGAACTCACCGAGGCCTTCGTTTTGACAGGTTATGGCTCCCGTAGCTCTGAACGAGCCAGAAGTTATGGCCGTCCGAATAATCGATATCTACAGGGTGCAACATCCACGGTGCAAGGTGCAACATCCGTCCGAAATGGCGAAACAGTGTCGTACGACTTTTTGAAATGCGTCTATGGATTTGAAACGGAACGGTACCATGGTGGACCACTCTCCAGCGATGGTAAATCGAAGACCAGCCATGGTAATCCCGTTTTACCGTAAAAATCCACGTGTCGAAAAAACGAAGGGTAAAAAACTTCCTAGACCCGATGGAGATTCGGATAGTCTTTTTTGGGCATTAATCTATCCGTTGACGGCTGAAAGCTATCAGAGCCACTCATCGAGGCGTTCGTTTGGACAGGTTATGGCTCCCGTAACTCTAAACGAGCCAGAAGTTATGGCCGTCCGAATAATCGATATCTACAGGGTGCAACATCCTTGGTGCAAGGTGCAACATCCGTCCGAAATGGCTAAACAGTGTCGTACGACTTTTTGAAATGCGTGCATAGATTTGAAACGGAATGGTACCATGGTGCATCACTCTCCAGCGATGGTAAATTGAAGACCAGCCACGGTAATCCAGTTTTACCGTAAAAATCCACGTGTCGAAAAAACGAAGGGTAAATAACTTCCGAAACCCGATTGAGATTCGGATAGTCTTTTTTGGGCATTATACAATCCATTGATAGTTGAAAGCTGTCAGAGCCGTAGAACTCACTAAGGACTTCGTTTTGACTGGTTATGGCTCCCTTAACTCTAAACGAGCCAGAAGTTATGGCCGTCCGAATAATCGATATCTACATGGTGCTACATCCACAGTGCAAGGTGCAACATCTGTCCGAAATGGTGAAACAGTGTCGTACGACTTTTTGAAATGTGTGCATGGATTTGAAACAGCACGGTACCATGGTGCACCACTCTCCAGCGATGGTAAATCTAAGACCAGCCACGGTAATCCCGCTTTACCGTAAAAATCTACGTGTCGAAAAAACAAAGGGTAAAAAACTTCCGAGACCCGATTGAGACTCAGATAGTCTTTTTTGGGCACTATACAATCCATTGATGGCTGAAAGCTATCAGAGCCGTAGAACTCACTGTGGCATTCATTTTGACTGGTTATGGCTCCCGTAACTCTAAACGAGCCAGAAGTTAAGGCCGTCCGAATAATCGATATCTACAGGGTGCAACATCCACGGTGCAAGGTGCGACATCCGTCCGAAATTGCGAAACAGTGTCGTACGACCTTTTAAAATGCGTGCATGGATTTGAAACGGAACGGTACCATGGTGAGCCACTCTCCAGCGATGGTAAATAGAAGACCAGCCACGGTAATCCCGTTTTACCGTAAAAATCCACGTGTCGAAAAAACGAAGGGTAAAAAACTTCCTAGACCCGATTGAGATTCGGATAGTCAATTTTGGGCATTAAACAATCCATTGACGACTGAAAGAATTCAGAGCCGTAGAACTCACTTAGGCCTTCGTTTTGACAGGTTATGGCTCCCGTAACTCTAAACGAGTCAGAAGTTATGGTCGTCCGAATAATCGATATCTGCCGGGTGCAACATCCACGGTGCAAGGTGCAACATCCGTCCGAAATGGCGAAACAGTGTCGTACGACTTTTTGAATTGCGTGCGTGGATTAGAAACGGAACGGTACCGTGGTGCACCACTCTCCAGCAATGGTAAATCGAAGACCAGCCACGGTAATCCCGCTTACCGTAAAAATCCACGTGTCGAAAAAACGAAGGGTAAAAAACTTCCTAGACCCGATTGAGATTCAGATAGTCTTTTTTGGGCATTAAACAATACATTGACGGCTGAAAGCTGTCAGAACCGTAGAACTCAATGAGGCCTTCATTTTGAGAGGTTATGGCTCCCGTAACTCTAAACGAGCCAGAAGTTATGGCTGTCTGAATAATCGATATCTACAGGGTGCAACAACCACGGTGCAAGATGCAACATCCGTCCGAAATGGCGAAACAGTGTCGTACGACCTTTTGAATTGCGTGCATGGATTTGAAACAGAATGGTACCATGTGCACCACTCTCCAGCGATGGTAAATCGAAGACCAGCCACGGTAATCCCGTTTTACGGTAAAAATCCACGTGTCGAAAAAACGAAGGGTAAAAAACTTTCGAAACCCGATTGAGATTCGGATAGTCTTTTTTAGGCATTTTACAATCCATTGACAGTTGAAAGCTTTCAAAGCCGTAGAACTCACTGAGGCCTTCGTTTTGACAGGTTATAGCTCCCGTAACTCTAAACGAGCCAGAAGTTATGGCCGTCCGACTAATCGATATCTACAGGGTGCAACATCCACAGTGCAAGGTGCAACATCCGTACGAAATGGCGAAACAGTGTCGTACGACTTTTTGAAATGCGTCCATGGATTTGAAACGGAACGGTACCGTGGTGCACCACTCTCCAGCGATGGTAAATCGAAGACCAGCCACGGTAATCCCGTTTTACCGTAAAAATCCACGTGTCGAAAAAACGAAGGGGAAAAAACTTTCGAGACCCGATTGTGATTCGGATAGTCATTTTTGGGCATTTTATAATCCATTGACGGCTGAAAGCTGTCAGAGCCCTAGAACTCACTGAGGCCTTCGTTTTGATTGGTTATGGCTCCCTTAACTCTAAACGAGCCAGAAGTTATGGCCGTCCGAATAATCGATATCTACAGGGTGCAACATAAACGGTGCATGGTGCAACATCCGTCCGAAATGGCGAAACAGCGTCGTACGACTTTTTGAAATGCGAGCATGGATTTGAAACGGAACGGTACCATGGTGCATCACTCTCCAATGATGGTAAATCGAAGACCAGCCACGGTAATCCAGTTTTACCGTAAAAAACCACGTGTCGAAAAAACGAAGGGTAAAAAACTTCCGAAACCCGATTGAGATCGTATAGTCTTTTTTGGGCAGCTGAAAGCTGTCAGAGCCGTAGAACTTACTGAGGCCTTCGTTTTGACTGGTTATGGCTCCCTTAACTCTAAACGAGCCAGAAGTTATGGCCATCCGAATAATCGATATCTACATGGTGCTACATCCACGGTGCAAGGTGCAACATCCGTCCGAAATGGGGAAACAGTGTCGTACGACTTTTTGAAATGCGTGCATGGATTTGAAACAGAACGGTACCATAGTGCACCACTCTCCAATGATGGTAAATCGAAGACCAGCCATGGTAATCCCGTTTTACCGTAAAAATCCACGTGCCGAAAAAATGAAGGGTAAAAAACTTCCTAGACCCGATTGAGATTCGGATAGTCAATTTTGGTCATTAAACAATCCATTGACGACTGAAAGAATTCAAAGCCGTGGAACTCACTGAGGCCTTCGTTTTGACAGGTTATGGCTCCCGTTACTCTAAACGAGCCAGAAGTTATGGCCGTCCGAATAATCGATATCTACAGGGTGCAACATCCACGGTGCAAGGTGCAACATCTGTCCGAAATGGCGAAACAGTGTCGTGCGACTTTTTGAAATGCGTGCATGGATTTGAAACGGAACTGTACCGTGGTGTACCACTCTCCAGCGATGGTAAATCGAAGACCAGCCATGGTAATCCCTTTTACCGTAAATATCCACGTGTCGAAAAAACGAAGGGTAAAAATCTTCCTAGACCCGATGGAGATTCGGATAGTATTTTTTGGGCATTAAACAATCCATTGACCGCTGAAAGCTGTCAGAGCTGCAGAACTCACTGAGGCCTTCGTTTTGACAGGATATGGCTCCCATAACTCTAAACTAGCCGGAAGTTATGGCCGTCCGAGTAATCGATATCTATAGGGTGCAACATCCACGAAGCAAGGTGCAACATCCGTCCGAAATGGCGAAACAGCGTCGTACGACTTTTTGAAATGCGTGCATGGATTTGAAACGGAACGGTACCATGGTGCACCACTCTCCAGCGATGGTAAATCGAAGAGCAGCCACGGTAATCCCGTTTTACCGTAAAAATCCACGTGTCGAAAAAACGAAGGGTAAAAAACTTCCGAAACCCGATTGAGATTCGGATAGTCTTTTTTGGGCATTATACAATCCATTGATGGCTGAAAGCTCTCAGAGCCGTAGAACTCACTAAGGCCTTCGTTTTGACAGGTTATGGCTCCCGTAACTCTAAACGAGCCAGAAGTTGTTGCCGTCCGAATAATCGATATCTACAGGGTGCAACATCCACAGTGCAAGGTGCAACATTCGTCCGAAATGGCGAAACAGTATCGTATGAATTTTTGAAATGCGTGCATAGATTTGAAACGAAATGGTACCATGGTGCACTACTCTCCATCGATGGTAAATCGAAGACCAGCCACGGTAATCTAGTTTTACCGTAAAAATCCACGTGTCGAAAAAACGAAGGGTAAAAAACTTCCGAGACCCGATTGAGATTCGGATAGTCTTTTTTGGGCATTATACAATCCATTGACGGCTGAATGCTGTCAGAGCCTTAGAACTCACTGAGGCCTTCGTTTTGACAGGTTATGGCTCCCGTAACTCTAAACGAGCCAGAAGTTATGGCCGTCCGAATAATCGATATCTATAGGGTGCAACATCCACGGTGCAAGGTGCAACATCCGTCCGAAATGGTGAACAGTGTCGTACGACTTTTTGAAATGCGTGCATGGATTTGAAACGGAATGGTACCATGGTGCATCACTCTCCAGTGATGGTAAATCGAAGACCAGCCACGGTAATCCCGTTTTACCGTAAAAATCCACGTGTCGAAAAAACGAAGGGGAAAAAACTTTCGAGACCCGATTGAGTTTCGGATTGTCTTTTTTGGGCATTTTATAATCCATTGACGGCTGAAAGCTGTCAGAGCCGTAGAACTCACTGAGGCCTTCGTTTTGACTGGTTATGGCTCCCTTAACTCTAAATGAGCCAGAAGTTATGGCCGTCCGAATAATCGATATCTACAGGGTGCAACATCCACGGTGCAAGGTGCAACATCCGTCCGAAATGGCGAAACAACGTCGTACAACTTTTTGAAATGCGTGCATGGATTTGAAACGGAACGGTACCATGGTACGCCACTCTCCAGCGATGGTAAATCGAAGACCAGCCACGGTAATCCCGTTTTACCGTAAAAATCCACGTGTCGAAAAAAGGAAGGGTAAAAAACTTCCTAGACCCGATTGAGATTCTGATAGTCATTTTTGGGCATTAAACAATCCATTGACGGCTGAAAGCTGTCAGAGCCGTAGAACTCACTGAGGCCTTCGTTTTCACAGGTTATGGCTCCCGTAACTCTAAACGAGCCAGAAGTTATGGCCGTCCGAATAATCGATATCTACAGGGTGCAACATCCACGGTGCAAGGTGCAACATCCGACCGAAATGGCGAAATAGCGTCGTACGACTTTTTGAAATGCGTGCATGGATTTGAAATGGAAGGGTACCATGGTGCACCACTCTCCAGCGATGGTAAATCGAAGACCAGCGATGGTAATCCCGTTCTACCGTAAAAATCCATGTGTCGAAAAAATGAAGGGTAAAAAACTTCCTAGACCCGATTGTGATTCGGATAATCCTTTTTGGGCATTAAACAATCCATTGACGGCTGAAAGCATTCAGAGCCGTAGAACTCACTGAGGCCTTCGTTTGACAGGTTATGGCTCCCGTAACTCTAAACGAGCCAGAAGTTATGGCCGTCCGAATAATCGATATCTACAGGGTGCAACAACCACGGTGCAAGGTGCAACATTCGTCTGAAATGGAGAAACAGTGTCGTACGACTTTTTGAAATCCGTGCATGGATTTGAAACGGAACGGTACCGTGGTTCACCACTCTCCAGCGATGGTAAATTGAAGACCAGCCACGGTAATCCCGTTTTGCCGTAAAAATCCACGTGTCGGAAAAACGAAGGGTAAAAAACTTCCTAGACCCGATGGAGATTCGAATAGTCGTTTTTAGGCATTAAACAATCCATTGACGGTTGAAAGATGTCAGAGCTGTAGAACTCACTAAGGCCTTCGTTTTGACGGGTTACGGCTCCCGAACTCTAAACGAGCCAAAAGTTATGGCCGTCCGAATAATCGATATCTACAGGGTGCAACATCCACTGTGCAAGGTGCAACATCCGTCCGAAATGGCGAAATAGTGTCGTACGACTTTTTGAAATGCGTGCATGGATTTGAAACGAAACGGTACCGTGGTGCACCACTCTCCAGCGATGGTAAATCGAAGACAAGCTGCGGTATTCCCGTTTTACCGTAAAAATCCACGTGTCGAAAAAACGAAGGGTAAAAAACTTCCTAGACCCGATGGAGATTCGGATAATCTTTTTTGGGCATTAAACTATCCATTGACGGCTGAAAGCTATCAGAGCTGTAGAACTCACTGGGGCCTTCGTTTTGACAGGTTATGGCTATCGTAACTCTAAACGAGCCAGAAGTTATGGCCATCCGAATAATAGATATCTACAGGGTGCAACATCCACGGTGCAAAGTGCAACATTCGCCAGAAATGGCGAATCAGTGTCGTACGACTTTTTGAAATGCGTGCATAGATTTGAAACAGAATGGTACCATGGTGCATCACTCTCCAGCGATGGTAAATAGAAGACCAGCCACGGTAATCCAGTTTTACCGTAAAAATCCACATGTCGAAAAAACGAAGGGTAAAAACTTCCGAAACCCGATTGAGATTCGGATAGTCTTTTTTGAGCATTATACAATCCATTGACGGCTGAAAGCATTTAGAGCCGTAGAACTCACTGAGGCCTTCGTTTTGACAGGTTATGGCTCCCGTAACTCTAAACGAGCCAGAAGTAATGGCCGTCCGAATAATCGACATCTACAGGGTGCAACATCCACGGTGCAAGGTGCAACATCCGACCGAAATGGCGAAACAGTGTCGTACGACTTTTTGAAATGCGTGCATCGATTTAAAACGGAACGGTACCGTGCTGCAGCACTCTCCAGTGATGGTAAATCGAAGACCAGCCACGGTAATCCTGTTTTACCGTAAAAATTCACGTGTCGAAAAAACGAAGCGTAAAAAACTTCCTAGACCCGATGGAGATTCGGATAGTCTTTTTTGGCAATTAATCAATCCATTGATGGCTGAAAGCTATAAGAGCTGTAGAACTCATTGAGGCCTTCGTTTTGACAGGTTATGGCTCCCGTAACTCTAAACGAGCCAGAAGTTATGGCCGTCCGAATAATCGATATCTACAGGGTGCAACATCCATGGTGCAAGGTGCAACATCCGTCCGAAATGGCGAAACAGCGTCGTATGACTTTTTGAAATGCGTGCATGGATTTGAAACGGAACGGTACCATGGTGCACCACTCTCCAGCGATGGTAAATCGAAGACCAGCCACGGTAATCCTGTTTTACCGTAAAAATCCACGTGTCGAAAAAACGAAGGGAAAAAAATTCCGAGGCCCGATTGAGATTCGGATAGTCTTTTTTGGCATTAAACAATCCATTGACGGCTGAATGCCTTCAGAGCCGTAGAACTCACCGAGGCCTTCGTTTTGACTGGTTATGGCTCCCGTAGCTCTGAACGAGCCAGAAGTTAAGGCCGTCCGAATAATCGATATCTACAGGGTGCAACATCCACGGTGCAAGGTGCAACATCCGTCCGAAATGGCGAAACAGTGTCGTACGACTTTTTGAAATGCGTCTATTGATTTGAAACGGAACGGTACCGTGGTGCACCACTCTCCAGCGATGGTAAATCGAAGACCAGCCATGGTAATCCCGTTTTACCGTAAAAATCCACGTGTCGAAAAAACGAAGGGTAAAAAACTTCCTAGACCCGATGGAGATTCGGATAGTCTTTTTTTGGCATTAAGCAATCAATTGACGGCTTAAAACCGTCAGAGCTGTAGAACTCACTGAGGCCTTCGTTTTGACAGGTTATGGCTCCCGTAACTCTAAACGAGCCAGAAGTTATGGCCGTCCTAATAATCGATATCTACAGGGTGCAACATCCACGGTGCAAGGTGCAACATCCGTCCGAAATGGCTAAACAGTGTCGTACGACTTTTTGAAATGCGTGCATAGATTTGAAACGGAATGGTACCATGGTGCATCACTCTCCAGCGATGGTAAATTGAAGACCAGCCACGGTAATCCAGTTTTACCGTAAAAATCCACGTGTCGAAAAAACGAAGGGTAAAAAACTTTCGAAACCCGATTGAGATTCGGATAGTCTTTTTTGGGCATTATACAATCCATTGATAGCTGAAAGCTGTCAGAGCCGTAGAACTCACTGAGGACTTCGTTTTGACTGGTTATGGCTCCCTTAACTCTAAACGAGCCAGAAGTTATGGCCGTCCGAATAATCGATATCTACATGGTGCTACATCCACAGTGCAAGGTGCAACATCTGTCCGAAATGGTGAAACAGTGTCGTACGACTTTTTGAAATGTGTGCATGGATTTGAAACAGAACGGTACCATGGTGCACCACTCTCCAACGATGGTAAATCGAAGACCAGCCACGGTAATCCCGCTTTACCGTAAAAATCTACGTGTCGAAAAAACGAAGGGTAAAAAAATTCCGAGACCCGATTGAGATTCGGATAGTCTTTTTTGGGCATTATACAATACACTGATGGCTGAAAGCTGTCAGAGCCGTAGAACTCACCGTGGCCTTCATTTTGACTGGTTATGGCTCCCGTAACTCTAAACGAGCCAGAAGTTATGGCCGTCCGAATAATCGATATCTACAGGGTGCAACATCTACGGTGCAAGGTGCGACATCCGTCCGAAATTGCGAAACAGTGTCGTACGACCTTTTAAAATGCGTGCATGGATTTGAAACGGAACGGTACCATGGTGCGCCACTCTCCAGCGATGGTAAATCGAAGACCAGCCACGGTAATCCCGTTTTACCGTAAAAATCCACGTGTCGAAAAAACGAAGGGTAAAAAACTTCCTAGACCCGATTGAGATTCGGATAGTCAATTTTGGGCATTAAACAATCCATTGATGACTGAAAGAATTCAGAGCCGTAGAACTCACTGAGGCCTTCGTTTTGACAGGTTATGGCTCCCGTAACTCTAAACGAGTCAGAAGTTATGGCCGTCTGAATAATCGATATCTACAGGGTGCAACATCCACGGTGCAAGGTGCAACATCCATCTAAAATGGCGAAACAGTGTTGTACGACTTTTTGAAATGCATTCATGGATTTGAAATGGAACGGTACCGTGGTGCACCACTCTCCAGCGATGGTAAATCGAAGACCAGCCACGGTAATCCCGCTTTACCGTAAAAATCCACGTGTCGAAAAAACGAAGGGTAAAAAACTTCCTAGACCCGATTGAGATTCAGATAGTCTTTTTTGGGCATTAAACAATCCATTGACGGCTGAAAGCTGTCAGAACCATAGAACTCACTGAGGCCTTCATTTTGAGAGGTTATGGCTCCCATAACTCTAAACGAGCCAGAAGTTATGGCCGTCTGAATAATCGATATCTACAGGGTGCAACAACCACGGTGCAAGGTGCAACATCCGTCCGAAATGGCAAAACAGTGTCGTACGACCTTTTGAATTGCGTGCATTGATTTGAAACAGAATGGTACCATGGTGCACCACTCTCCAGCGATGGTAAATCGAAGACCAGCCATGGTAATCCCGTTTTACTGTAAAAATCCACGTGTCGAAAAAACGAAGGGTAAAAAACTTTCGAAACCCGACTGAGATTCGGATAGTCTTTTTTGGGCATTTTACAATCCATTGACAGCTGAAATCTTTCTAAGCCGTAGAACTCACTGAGGCCTTCGTTTTGACAGGTTATAGCTCCCGTAACTCTAAACGAGCCAGAAGTTATGGCCGTCCGAATAATCGATATCTACAGGGTGCAACATCCACGGTGCAAGGTGCAACATCCGTACGAAATGGCGAAACAGTGTCGTACGACTTTTTGAAATGCGTCCATGGATTTGAAACGGAACGGTACCGTGGTGCACCACTCTCCAGCGATGGTAAATCGAAGACCAGCCACGGTAATCCTGTTTTACCTTAAAAATCCACGTGTCGAAAAAACGAAGGGAAAAAAATTCCGAGACCCGATTGAGATTCGGATAGTCTTTTTTGGGTATTAAACAATCCATTGACGGTTGAAAGCATTCAAAGCCGTAGAACTCACTGAGGCCTTCGTTTTAACAGGTTATGGCTCCCGTAACTCTGAACGAGCCAGAAGTTATGACCGTCCGAATAATCGATATATACAGGGTGCAACATCCACGATGCAAGGTGCAACATCCGTCCGAAATGGCGAAACAGTGTCGTACGACTTTTTGAATTGCGTCCATGGATTTGAAACGGAACGGTACCGTGGTGCACCACTCTCCAGCGATGGTAAATCGAAGACCAGCCATGATAATCCCGTTTAACCGTAAAAATCCACGTGTCGAAAAAACGAAGGGGAAAAAACTTTCGAGACCTGATTGAGTTTCGGATTGTCTTTTTTGGGCATTTTATAATGCATTGACGGCTGAAAGCTGTCAGAGCCGTAGAACTCACTGAGGCCTTCGTTTTGACTGGTTATGGCTCCCTTAACTCTAAAGGAGCCAAAAGTTATGTCCATCCGAATAATCGATATCTATAGGGTGCAACATCCACGGTGCAAGGTGCAACATCCGTCCGAAATGGCGAAACAGCGTCGTACAACTTTTTGAAATGCGTGCATGGATTTGAAACGGAACGGTACCATGGTACGCCACTCTCCAGCGATGGTAAATCGAAGACCAGCCACGGTAATCCCGTTTTACCGTAAAAATCCACGTGTCGAAAAAACGAAGGGTAAAAAACTTCCTAGGCCCGATTGAGATTCTGATAGTCATTTTTGGGCATTAAACAATCCATTGACGGCTGAAAGCTGTCAGAGCCGTAGAACTCACTGAGGCCTTCGTTTTCACAGGTTATGGCTCCCGTAACTCTAAACGAGCCAGAAGTTATGGCCGTCCGAATAATCGATATCTACAGGGTGCAACATCCACGGTGCAAGGTGTAACATCCGACCGAAATGGCGAAACAGCGTCGTACGACTTTTTGAAATGCGTGCATGGATTTGAAACGGAAGGGTACCATGGTGCACCACTCTCCACCGATGGTAAATCGAAGACCAGCGATGGTAATCCCGTTCTACCGTAAAAATCCACGTGTCGAAAAAACGAAGGGTAAAAAACTTCCTAGACCCGATTGTGATTCGGATAGTCCTTTTTGGGCATTAAACAATCCATTGACGGCTGAAAGCATTCAGAGCCGTAGAACTCACTGAGGCCTTCGTTTGACAGGTTATGGCTCCCGTAACTCTAAACGAGCCAGAAGTTATGGCCGTCCGAATAATCGATATCTACAGGGTGCAACAACCACGGTGCAAGGTGCAACATTCGTCTGAAATGGAGAAACAGTGTCGTACGACTTTTTGAAATCCGTGCATGGATTTAAAACGGAACGGTACCGTGGTTCACCACTCTCCAGCGATGGTAAATTGAAGACCAGCCACGGTAATCCCGTTTTGCCGTAAAAATCCACGTGTCGGAAAAATGAAGGGTAAAAAACTTCCTAGACCCGATGGAGATTCGAATAGTCGTTTTTGGGCATTAAACAATCCATTGACGGTTGAAAGATGTCAGAGCTGTAGAACTCACTAAGGCCTTCGTTTTGACAGGTTACGGCTCCCGTAACTCTAAACGAGCCAAAAGTTATGGCCGTCCGAATAATCGATATCTACAGGGTGCAACATCCACTGTGCAAGGTGCAACATCCGTCCGAAATGGCGAAATAGTGTCGTACGACTTTTTGAAATGCGTGCATGGATTTGAAACGAAACGGTACCGTGGTGCACCACTCTCCAGCGATGGTAAATCGAAGACCAGCCACGGTAATCCCGTTTTACCTTAAAAATCCACGTGTCGAAAAAACGAAGGGTAAAAAACTTCCTAGACCCGATGGAGATTCGGATAGTATTTTTTGGGAATTAAACAATCCATTGATGGCTGAAAGCAATCAGAGCTACAGAACTCACTGAGGCCTTCGTTTTGACAGGTTATGGCTCCCGTAACTCTAAACGAGCCAGAAGTTATGGCCGTCCGAATAATCGATATATACAGGGTGCAAGGTGCAACATCCGTCCGAAATGGCGAAACAGTGTCGTACGACTTTTTGAAATGCGTGTATAGATTTGAAACGGAATGGTACCATGGTGCATCACACTCCAGCGATGGTAAATCGAAGACCAGCCACGGTAATCCAGTTTTACCGTAAAAATCCACGTGTCGAAAAAACGAAGGGTAAAAAACTTTCGAAACCCGATTGTGATTCGGATAGACTTTTTTGGGCATTATACAATCCATTGACACCTGAAAGCTGTTAGAGCCGTAGAACTCACTGAGGCCTTCGTTTTGACTGGTTATGGCTCCCTTAACTCTAAACGAGCCAGAAGTTATGGTCGTCCGAATAATCGATATCTACAGGGTGCAACATCCACGGTGCAAGGTGCAACATCCGTCCGAAATGGCGAAACAGTGTCGTACGACCTTTTAAAATGCGTGCATGGATTTGAAACGGAACGGTACCATGGTGGGCCACTCTCCAGCGATGGTAAATCGAAGACCAGCCACGGTAATCCCGTTTTACCGTAAAAATCCACGTGTCGAAAAAACGAACGGTAAAAAACTTCCTAGACCCGATTGAGATTCGGATAGTCAATTTTGGGCATTAAACAATCCATTGACGACTGAAAGAATTCAGAGCCGCAGAACTCACTGAGGCCTTCGTTTTGACAGGTTATGGCTCCCGTAACTCTAAACGAGTCAGAAGTTATGGCCGTCCGAATAATCGATATCTACAGGGTGCAACATCCACGGTGCAAGGTGCAACATCCGTCCGAAATGGCGAAACAGTGTCGTACGACTTTTTGAAATGCGTGCATGGATTTGAAACGGAACGGTACCGTGGTGCACCACTCTCCAGCGATGGTAAATCGAAGACCAGCCACGGTAATCCCGTTTTACCTTAAAAATCCACGTGTCGAAAAAACGAAGGGTAAAAAACTTCCTAGACCCGATGGAGATTCGGATAGTATATTTTGGGAATTAAACAATCCATTGATGGCTGAAAGCTATCAGAGCTGCAGAACTCACTGAGGCCTTCGTTTTGACAGGTTATGCTCCCATAACTCTAAACGAGCCAGAAGTTATGGCCGTCCGAATAATCGATATATACAGGGTGCAAGGTGCAACATCCGTCCGAAATGGCGAAACAGTGTCGTACGACTTTTTGAAATGCGTGTATAGATTTGAAACGGAATGGTACCATGGTGCATCACACTCCAGCGATGGTAAATCGAAGACCAGCCACGGTAATCCAGTTTTACCGTAAAAATCCACGTGTCAAAAAAACGAAGGGTAAAAAACTTTCGAAATCCGATTGTGATTCGGATAGTCTTTTATGGGCATTATACAATCCATTGACACCTGAAAGCTGTCAGAGCCGTAGAACTCACTGAGGCCTTCGTTTTGACTGGTTATGGCTCCCTTAACTCTAAACGAGCCAGAAGTTATGGCCGTCCGAATAATCGATATCTACATGGTGCAGCATCCACGGTGCAAGGTGCAACATCCGTCCGAAATGGTGAAACAGTGTCGTACGACATTTTGACATGTGTGCATGGATTTGAAATAGAATGGTACCATGGTGCAACACTCTCCAGCGAAGGTAAATCGAAGACCAGCCACGGTAATCCCGCTTTAACGTAAAAATCCACGTGTCGAAAAAACGAAGGATAAAAAACTTCCTAGACCCGATTGAGATTCAGATAGTCTTTTTTGGGCATTAAACAATCCATTGACGGCTGAAAGCTGTCAGAACCGTAGAACTCACTGAGGCATTCATTTTGACATGTTATGGCTCCCGTAACTCTAAACGAGCCAGAAGTTATGGCCGTCTGAATAATCGATATCTACAGGGTGCAACAACCACGGTGCAAGGTGCAACATCCGTCCGAAATGGCGAAACAGTGTCGTACGACTTTTTGAATTGCGTGCATGGATTTGAAACAGAATGGTACCATGGTGCACCACTCTCCAGCGATGGTAAATCGAAGACCAGCCACGGTAATCCCGTTTTACCGTAAAAATCTACGTATCGAAAAAACGAAGGGTAAAAAACTTTCGAGACCCGATTGAGATTCAGATAGTCTTTTTTGGGCATTTTACAATCCATTGACAGCTGAAAGCTTTCAAACCCGTAGAACTCACTAAGGCCTTCGTTTTGACAGGTTATAGCTCCCGTAACTTCTAAACGAGCCAGAAGTTATGGCCGTCCGAATAATCGATATCTACAGGGTGCAACATCCACGGTGCAAGGTGCAACATCCGTACGAAATGGCGAAACAGTGTCGTACGACTTTTTGAAATGCGTGCATAGATTTGAAACGGAACGTTACCATGGTGCACCACTCTCCAGCGATGGTAAATCGAAGACCAGCGACGGTTATCTAGTTTTACGTAAAAATCTACGTGTCGAGAAAACGAAGGGTAAAAAACTTCCGAGACCCGATTGAGATTCGGATAGTCTTTTTTGGGCATTATACAATCCATTGATGGCTGAAAGCTATCAGAGCCGTAGACTCACTGAGGCCTTCATTTTGACTGGTTATGGCTCCCGCAACTCTAAACGAGCCAGAAGTTATGGCCGTCCGAATAATTGATATCTACAGGGTGCAACATCCACGGTGCAAGGTGCAACATCCGTCCGAAATTGCGAAACAGTGTCGTACGACCTTTTAAAATGCGTGCATGGATTTGAAACGGAACGGTACCATGGTGCGCCACTCTCCAGCGATGGTAAATCGAAGACCAGCCAAGGTAATCCCGTTTTACCGTAAAAATCCACGTGTCGAAAAAACGAAGGGTAAAAGCCTTCCTAGACCCGATTGAGATTCGGATAGTCAATTTTGGGCATTAAAAAATCCATTGACGACTGAAAGAATTCAGAGCCGTAGAACTCACCGAGGCCTTCGTTTTGACAGGTTATGGCTCCCGTAACTCTAGCCGAGTCAGAAGTTATGGCCGTCCGAATAATCGATATCTACAGGGTGCAACATCCACGGTGCAAGGTGCAACATCCGTCCGAAATGGCGAAACAGTGTCGTACGACTTTTTGAAATGCGTGCATGGATTTGAAACGGAACGGTACCATGGTGCACCACTCTCCGGCGATGGTAAATCGAAGACCAGCCATGGTAATCCCGCTTTACCGTAAAAATCCACGTGTCGAAAAAACGAAGGGTAAAAAACTTCCTAGACCCGACTGAGATTCAGATAGTCTTTTTTGGGCATTAAACAATCCATTGACGGCTAAAAGCTGTCAGAACCGTAGAACTCACTGAGGCCTTCATTTTGACCGGTTATGGCTCCCGTAACTCTAAACGAGCCAGAAGTTATGGCCGTCGGAATAATCGATATCTATAGTGTGCAAAAACCACGGTGCAAGGTGCAACATCCGTCCGAAATGGCGAAACAGTGTCGTACGACTTTTTGAATTGCGTGCATGGATTTGAAATAGAATGGTACCATGGTGCACCACTCTCCAGCGATGGTCAATCGAAGACCAACCACGGTAATCCCGTTTTACCGTAAAAATCCACGTGTCGAAAAAACGAAGGGTAAAAAACTTTCGAGACCCGATTGAGATTCGGATAGTCTTTTTTGGGCATTTTACAATCCATTGACAGCTGAAAGCTTTCAAAGCCGTAGACCTCACTGAGGCCTTCGTTTTGACAGGTTATAGCTCCCGTATCTCTAAACGAGCCAGAAGTTATGGCCGTCCGAATAATCGATATCTACAGGGTGCAACGTCCACGGTGCAACATCCGTACGAAATGGCGAAACAGCGTCGTACGACTTTTTGAAATGCGTCCATGGATTTGAAACGGAACGGTACCGTGGTGCACCACTCTCCAGCGATGGTAAATCGAATACCAGCCACGGTAATCCTGTTTTACCGTAAAAATCCACGCGTCGAAAAAACGAAGGGAAAAAAATTCCGAGACCCGATTGAGATTCGGATAGTCTTTTTTGGGCATTAAACAATCCATTGACGGCTGAAAGCATTCAGAGACGTAGAACTCACTGAGGCCTTCGTTTTGACAGGTTATTGCTCCCGTAACTCTGAATGAGCCAGAAGTTATGGCCGTCCGAATAATCGATATCTACAGGGTGCAACATCCACGGTGCAAGGTGCAACATCCGTCCGAAATGGCGAAACAGTGTCGTACGACTTTTTGAAATGCATCCATGGATTTGAAACGGAACGGTACCGTGGTGCACCACTCTCCAGCAATGGTTAATCGAAGACCAGCCATGGTAATCCCGTTTTACCGTAAAAATCCACGTGTCGAAAAAACGAAGGGTAAAAAACTTCCTAGACCCGATGGAGATTCGGATAGTCTTTTTGGGCATTAAACAATCCATTGACGGCTGAAAGCTGTCAGAGCTGTAGAACTCACTGAGGCCTTCGTTTTGACAGGTTATGGCTCCCGTAACTCTAAACGAGCCAGAAGCTATGGCCGTTTGAATAATCGATATCTATAGAGTGCAACATCCACGTGCAAGGTGCAACATCCGTCCGAAATGGCGAAACAGTGTCGTACGACCTTTTAAAATGCGTGCATGGATTTGAAACGGAACGGTACCATGGTGCGCCACTCTTCAGCGATGGTAAATCGAAGACCATCCACGGTAATCCCGTTTTACCGTAAAAATCCACGTGTCGAAAAAACGAAGGGTAAAAAACTTCCTAGACCCGATTGAGATTCGGATAGTCAATTTTGGGCATTAAACAATCCATTGACGACTGAAGGAATTCAGAGCCGTAGAACTCACTGAGGCCTTCGTTTTGACAGGTTATGGCTCCCGTATATCTAAATGAGTCAGAAGTTATAGCCGTCCGAATAATCGATATCTACAGGGTGCAACATCCACGGTGCAAGTGCAACATCCCTCCGAAATGGCGAAACAGTGTCGTACGACTTTTTGAAATGCGTGCATGGATTTGAAACAGAACGGTACCATGGTGCACCACTCTCCAGCGATGGTAAATCGAAGACCAGCCACGGTAATCCCGTTTTACCTTAAAAATCCACGTGTCGAAAAAACGAAGGGTAAAAAACTTCCTAGACGCGATGGAGATTCGGATAGTATTTTTTTGGCGTTAAACAATCCATTGACGTCTGAAAGCTGTCAGAGCTGCAGAACTCACTGAGGCCTTCGTTTTGACAGGTTATGGCTCCCGTAACTCTAAACGAGCCAGAAGTTATGGCCGTCCGAATAATCGATATATACAGGGTGCAAGGTGCAACATCCGTCCGAAATGGCGAAACAGTGTCGTACGACTTTTTGAAATGCGTGCATAGATTTGAAACGTAATGGTACCATGGTGCATCACACTCCAGCGATGGTAAATCGAAGACCAGCCACGGTAATCCAGTTTTACCGTAAAAATCCACGTGTCGAAAAAACGAAGGATAAAAAACTTTCGAAACCCAATTGAGATTCGGATAGTCTTTTTTGGGCATTATACAATCCATTGACACCTGAAAGCTGTTAGAGCCGTAGAACTCACTGAGGCCTTCGTTTTGACTGGTTATGGATCCCTTAACTCTAAACGAGCCAGAAGTTATGGCCGTCCGAATAATCGATATCTACATGGTGCAGCATCCACGGTGCAAGGTGCAACATCCGTCCGAAATGGTGAAACAGTGTCGTACAACATTTTGAAATGTGTGCATGGATTTGAAACAGAACGGTACCATGGTGCACCACTCTCCAGCAATGGTAAATCGAAGAGCAGCCACGGTAATCCCGCTTTACCGTAAAAATCCACGTGTCGAAAAAACGAAGGGTAAAAAACTTCCTAGACCCAATTGAGATTCAGATAGTCTTTTTTGGGCATTAAACAATCCATTGACGGCTGAAAGCCGTCAGAACCGTAGAACTCACTGAGGCCTTCATTTTGACAGGTTATGGCTCCCGTAACTCTAAACGAGCCAGAAGTTATGGCCGTCTGAATAATCGATATCTACAGGGTGCAACAACCACGGTGCAAGGTGCAACATCCGTCCGAAATGGCGAAACAGTGTCGTACGACTTTTTGAATTGCGTGCATGGATTTGAAACAGAATGGTACCATGGTTCACCACTCTCCAGCGATGGTAAATCGAAGACCAGCCACGGTAATCCTGTTTTACCGTAAAAATCCACATGTCGAAAGAACGAAGGGTAAAAAACTTTCGAGAACCGATTGAGATTCGGATAGTCTTTTTTGGGCATTTTACAATCCATTGACAGCTGAAAGCTTTCAAAGCCGTAGAACTCACTGAGGGCTTCGTTTTGACAGGTTATAGCTCCCGTAACTCTAAACGAGCCAGAAGTTATGGCCGTCCGAATAATCGATATCTACAGGGTGCAACATCCACAGTGCAAGGTGCAACATCCGTACGAAATGGCGAAACAGTGTCGTACGACTTTTTGAAATGAGTGCATAGATTTGAAATGGAACGTTACCATGGTGCACCACTCTCCAGCGATGTTAAATCGAAGACCAGCGACGGTTATCCAGTTTTACGTAAAAATCTACGTGTCGAAAAAACGAAGGGTAAAAAACTTCCGAGACCCGATTGAGATTCGGATAGTCTTTTTTGGGCATTATACAATCCATTGATGGCTGAAAGCTATCAGAGCCGTAGACTCACTGAGGCCTTCATTTTGACTGGTCATGGCTCCCGCAACTCTAAACGAGCCAGAAGTTATGGTCGTCCGAGTAATCGATATCTACAGGGTGCAACATCCACGGTGCAAGGTGCAACATCCGTCCGTAATGGAGAAACAGTGTCGTACGACTTTTTAAAATGCGTGCATTGATTTGAAACGGAATGGTACCATGGTGCGCCACTCTCCCGCGATAGTAAATCGAAGACCAGCCACGGTAATCCCGTTTTACCGTAAAAATCCACGTGTCGAAAAAACGAAGGGTAAAAAACTTCCTAGACCCGATTGAGATTCGGATAGTCAATTTTGGGCATTAAACAATCCATTGACGACCGAAAGAACTCAGAGCCGTAGAACTCACTGAGGCCTTCGTTTTGACAGGTTATGGCTCCCGCAACTCTAAACGAGCCAGAAGTTATGGCCGTCCGAATAATCGATATCTACAGTGTGCAACATCCACGGTGCAAGGTGCAACATCCGTCCGAAATGGCGAAACAGGGTCGTACGACTTTTTGAAATGCGTGCATGGATTTGAAACGGAACGGTACCGTGGTGTACCACTCCCCAGCGATGGTAAATCGAAGACCAGCCACGGTAATCCCGTTTTACCGTAAAAATCCACGTGTCGAAAAAACGAAGGGTAAAAAACTTCCTAGGCCCGATGGAGATTCGGATAGTATTTTTTGGGCATTAAACAATCCATTGACGGTTGAAAGCTGTCAGAGCTGTAGAAATCACTGAGGCCTTCGTTTTGACAGGTTATGGCTCCCGTAACTCTAAACGAGCCAGAAGTTATGGCCGTCCGAATAATCGATATCTACAGGGTGCGACATCCACGGTGCAAGGTGCAACATCCGTCCGAAATGGCGAAACAGTGTCGTACGACTTTTTGAAATGCGTGCATAGATTTGAAACGAATTGGTACCATGGTGCATCACTCTCCAGCGATGGTAAATCGAAGACCAGCCACGGTAATCCAGTTTTACCGTAAAAATCCACGTGTCGAAAAAACGAAGGGTAAAAAACTTCCGACACCCGATTGAGATTCGGATAGTCTTTTTTGGGCATTATACAATCCACTGACACCTGAAAGCTATCAGAGCCATAGAACTCACTGAGGCCTTCGTTTTGACTGGTTATGGCTCCCTTAACTCCAAACGAGCCAGAAGTTATGGCCGTCCGAACAATCGATATCTACATGGTGCAGCATCCACGGTGCAAGGTGCAACATCCGTCCGAAATAGTGAAACAGTGTCGTACGACATTTTGAATTGTATGCATGGATTTGAAACTGAACAGTACCATGGTGCACCACTCTCTAGCGATGGTAAATCGAACAACCGCCACGGTAATCCCGCTTTACCGTAAAAATCCACGTGTCGAAAAAACGAAGGGCAAAAAATTTCCTAGACCCGATTGAGATTCAGATAGTCTTTGTTGGGCATTAAACAATCCATTGATGGTTGAAAGCTGTTAGAGCCGTAGAACTCACTGAGGCCTTCGTTTTGATAGGTTATGGCTCCCGTAACTCTAAACGAGCCAGAAGTTATGGCCGTCCGAATAATCGATATCTACAGGGTGCAACAACCACGGTGCAAGGTGTAACATCCGTCCGAAATGGCGAAACAGTGTCGTACGACTTTTTGAAATGCGTGCATTGATTTGAAATGGAACGGTACCGTGGTGCACCACTCTCCAGCGCTGGTAAATCGAAGACCAGCCGCGGTAATCCCGTTTTGCCGTAAAAATCCACGTGTCGAAAAAACGAAGGGTAAAAAACTTCCTAGACCCGATGGAGATTCGGATAGTCTTTTTTTGGCATTAACCAATCCATTGACGGCTGAAAGCTATCAGAGCTGTAGAACTCACTGAGGCCTTCGTTTTGACAGGTTATGGCACCCAATGAGCCAGAAGTTATGGCTGTCCGAATAATCGATATCTATAGGGTGCAACATCCACTGTGCAAGGTGCAACATCCGTCCGAAATGGCGAAACAGTGTCGTACGACTTTTTGAAATGCGTGCATGGATTTGAAACGGAATGGTACCGTGGTGCACCACTCTCCAGCGATGGTAAATCGAAGACCAGCCACGGTAATCCCGTTTTCCCGTAAAAAAACTTCGTGTCCTAAAAACGAAGGGTAAAAAACTTTCGAGACCCGATTGAGATTCGGATAGTCTTTTTTGGGCATTTACAATCCATTGACGGCTGAAAGCTGTCAGAGCCGTAGAACTCACTGAGGCCTTCGTTTTCACAGGTTATGGCTCCCGTAAGTCTAAACGAGCCAGAAGTTATGGCCGTCCGAACAATCGATATCTACACGGTGCAACATCCACGGTGCAAGGTGCAACATCTGTCCGAAATGGCGAAACAGTGTCGTACGACGTTTTGAAATGCGTGCATAGATTTGAAACGGTATGGTACCATGGTGCACCACTCTCCAGCGGTGGTAAATCGAAGACCAGCCATGGTATTCCAGTTTTACAGTAAAAATCCACGTGTCGAAAAAACGAAGGGTAAAAAACTTCCGAGACCCGATTGAGATTCGGATAGTCTTTTTTGAGCATTATAAAATCCATTGACGGCTGAAAGCATTTAGAGCCGTAGAACTCACTGAGGCCTTCGTTTTGACAGGTTATGGCTCCCGTAACTCTAAACGAGCCAGAAGTTATGGCCGTCCGAATAATCGATATCTATAGGGTGCAACATCCACGGTGCAAGGTGCAACATCCGACCGAAATGGCGAAATAGTGTCGTACAACTTTTTGAAATGCGTGCATGGATTTGAAATGGAAGGGTACCGTGGTGCGGCACTCTCCAGCGATGGTAAATCGAAGACCAGCCACGGTAATCCTGTTTTACCGTAAAAATCCACATGTCGAAAAAACGAAGGGTAAAAAACTTCCTAGACCCGATTGAGAATCAGATAGTCTTTTTTGGGCATTAAACAATCCATTGATGGCAGAAAGCTGTCAAAACCGTAGAACTCACTGAGGCCTTTATTTTGACAGGTTATGGCTCCCGTAACTCTAAACGAGCCAGAAGTTATGGCCGTCTGAATAATCGATATCTACAGGGTGCAACAACCACGGTGCAAGGTGGAACATCCGTCTGAAATGGCGAAACAGTGTCGTACGACTTTTTGAATTGCGTGCATGGATTTGCAACAGAATGGTACCATGGTGCACCACTCTCCAGCGATGGTAAATCGAAGACCAGCCACGGTAATCCCGTTTTACAGTAAAAATCCACGTGTCGAAAAAACGAAGGGTAAAAAACTTTCGAGACCCGATTGAGATTCGGATAGTCTTTTTTGGGCATTTTACAATCCATTGAAAGCTGAAAGCTTTCAAAGCCGTAGAACTCACTAAGGCCTTCGTTTTGACAGGTTATAGCTCCCGTAACTCTAAACGAGCCAGAAGTTATGGCCGTCCGAATAATCGATATCTACAGGGTGCAACATCCACGGTGCAAGGTGCAACATCCGTACGAAATGGCGAAACAGTGTCGTACGACTTTTTGAAATGCGTGCATAGATTTGAAACAGAACGTTACCATGGTGCACCACTCTCCAGCGATGGTAAATCGAAGACCAGCGATGGTTATCCAGTTTGACGTAAAAATCTACGTGTCGAAAAAACGAAGGGTAAAAAACTTCTGAGACCCGATTGAGATTCGGATAGTCTTTTTTGGGCATTAAACAATCCATTGACGACTGAAAGAACTCAGAGCCGTAGAACTCACTGAGGCCTTCGTTTTGACAGGTTATGGCTCCCGCAACTCTAAACGAGCCAGAAGTTATGGCCGTCCGACTAATCGATATCTACAGTGTGCAACATCCACGGTGCAAGGTGCAACATCCGTCCGAAATGGCGAAACAGGGTCGTACGACTTTTTGAAATGCGTGCATGGATTTGAAACGGAACGGTACCGTGGTGTACCACTCCCCAGCGATGGTAAATCGAAGACCAGCCACGGTAATCCCGTTTTACCGTAAAAATCCACGTGTCGAAAAAACGAAGGGTAAAAAACTTCCTAGACCCGATTGAGATTCGGATAGTCAATTTTGGGCATTAAACAATCCATTGACGACCGAAAGAATTCAGAGCCGTAGAACTCACTGAGGCCTTCGTTTTGACAGGTTATGGCTCCCGTAACTCTAAACGAGCCAGAAGTTATGGCCGTCCGAATAATCGATATCTACAGGGTGCAACATCCACGGTGCAAGGTGCAACATCCGTCCGAAATGGCGAAACAGTGTCGTACGACTTTTTGAAATAAGTGCATGGATTTGAAACGGAACGGTACCGTGGTGCACCACTCCCCAGCGGTGGTAAATCGAAGACCAGCCACGGTAATCCCGTTTTACGGTAAAAATCCACGTGTCGAAAAAACGAAGGGTAAAAAACTTCCTAGGCCCGATGGAGATTCGGAAAGTATTTTTTGGGCATTAAACAATCCATTGACGGCTGAAAGCTGTCAGAGCTGTAGAAATCACTGAGGCATTCGTTTTGACAGGTTATGGCTCCCGTAACTCTAAACGAGCCAGAAGTTATGGCCGTCCGAATAATCGATATCTACAGGGTGCAACATCCACGGTGCAAGGTGCAACATCCGTCCGAAATGGCGAAACAGTGTCGTACGACTTTTAGAAATGCGTGCATAGATTTGAAACGGAATGGTACCATGGTGCATCACTCTCCAGCGATGGTAAATCGAAGACCAGCCATGGTAATCCAGTTTTACCGTAAAAATCCACGTGTCGAAAAAACGAAGGGTAAAAAACTTCCAAAACCCGATTGAGATTCGGATAGTCTTTTTTGGGCATTATACAATCCATTGACACCTGAAAGCTATCAGAGCCATAGAACTCACTGAGGCCTTCATTTTGACTGGTTATGGCTCCCTTAACTCTAAACGAGCCAAAAGTTATGGCCGTCCGAATAATCGATATCTACATCGTGCAGCATCCATGGTGCAAGGTGCAACATCCGTCCGAAATGGTGAAACATTGTCGTACGACATTTTGAAATGTGTGCATGGATTTGAAACAGAACGGTACCATGGTGCACCACTCTCCAGCGATGGTAAATCGAAGACCAGCCACGGTAATCCCGCTTTACCGTAAAAATCCACGTGTCGAAAAAACGAAGGGTAAAAAACTTCCTAGACCCGATTGAGATTCAGATAGTCTTTTTTGGGCATTAAACAATCCATTGATGGCTGAAAGCTGTTAGAGCCGTAGAACTCACCGAGGCCTTCGTTTTGATAGGTTATGGCTCCCGTAACACTAAACGAGCCAGAAGTTATGGCCGTCCGAATAATCGATATCTACAGGGTGCAACAACCACGGTGCAAGGTGCAACATCCATCCGAAATGGCGAAACAGTGTCGTACGACTTTTTGAAATGCGTGCATGGATTTGAAACAGAACGGTACCGTGGTGCACCACTCTCCAGCGATGGTAAATCGAAGACCAGCCGCGGTAATCCCGTTTTACCGTAAAAATCCACGTGTCGAAAAAACGAAGGGTAAAAAACTTCCTAGACCCGATGGAGATTCAGATAGTCTTTTTTTTGTGCATTAAACAATCCATTGACGGCTGAAAGCTGTCCGAGCTGTAGAACTCACTGAGGCCTTCGTTTTGACAGGTTACGGCTCCTAACGAGCCAGAAGTTATGGCCGTCCGAATAATCGATATCTACAGGGTGCAACATCCACTGTGCAAGGTGCAACATCCGTCCGAAATGGCGAAACAGTGTCGTACGACTTTTTGAAATGCGAGCATGGATTTGAAACGGAACGGTACCGTGGTGCACCACTCTCCAGCGATGGTAAATCGAAGAGCAGCCACGGTAATCCCGTTTTCCCTTAAAAAACTTCGTGTCCTAAAAACGAAGGGTAAAAAACTTTCGAGACTCGATTGAGATTCGGATAGTCTTTTTTGGGTATTTACAATCCATTGACGGCTGAAAGCTGTCAGAGCCGTAGAACTCACTGAGGCCTTCGTTTTCACAGGTTATGGCTCCCGTAAGTCTAAACGAGCCAGAAGTTATGGCCGTCCGAATAATCGATATCTACAGGGTGCAACATCCACGGTGCAAGGTGCAACATCCGTCCGAAATGTCGAAACAGTGTCGTACGACTTTTTGAAATGCGTGCATAGATTTGAAACGGAATGGTACCATGGTGCACCACTCTCCAGTGGTGGTAAATCGAAGACCAGCCACGGTAATCCAGTTTTACCGTAAAAATCCACGTGTCGAAAAAACGAAGGGTAAAAGACTTCCGAGACCCGATTGAGATTCGGATAGTCTTTTTTGAGCATTATAAAATCCATTGACGGCTGAAAGCATTTAGAACCGTAGAACTCACTAAGGCCTTCGTTTTGACAGGTTATGGCTCCCGTAACTCTAAACGAGCCAGAAGTTTTGGCCGTCCGAATAATCGATATCTACAGGGTGCAACATCCACGGTGCAAGGTGAAACATCCGACCGAAATGGCGAAACAGTGTCGTACAACTTTTTGAAATGCGTGCATCGATTTGAAACGGAAGGGTACCGTGGTGCGGCACTCTCCAGCGATGGTAAATCGAAGACCAGCCACGGTAATCCTGTTTTACCGTAAAAATCCACGTGTCGAAAAAACGAAGGGTAAAAAACTTCCTAGACCCGATGGAGATTCGGATAGTCTTTTTTGGGCATTAAACAATCCATTGACGGCTGAAAGCTGTCAGAGCTGTAAAACTCACTGAGGTACCATGAAGCACCACTCTCCAACGATGGTAAATCGAAGACGAGGCACGGTAATCCCGTTTTACCGTATAACTCACCGTGGCTTTCGTTTTGACAGGTTATGGCTCCTGTAACTCTAAACGAGCCAGAAGTTATGGCCGTCCGAATAATCGATATCTACAGGGTACAACATCTGCGGTGCAAGGTGCAACATCCGTCCGAAATGGAGAAACTGTGCCGTACGACTTTTAGAAATGCGTGCATGGATTTGAAACGGAACAGTACCATGGTGCACCACTCTCCAGCGATAGTAAATCGAAGACGAGGCACGGTAATCCCATTTTACCGTAAAAATCCGGTGACGAAAAAACGAAGGATAAAAAACTTACGAGACTCGATTGAGATTCGGGTTGTCCTTTTTGGGCATTAATCTATCCATTGACGGTTCAAAGCGGTCAAAGCCGTAGAACTCACCGTGGCCTTCGTTTTGACAGGTTATTGCTCCCGTAACTCTAAACGAGCCAGAAGTTATGGCCGTCCGAATAATCGATATCTACAGGGTGCAACATCCGCTGTGCAAGGTGCAACATCCGTCCGAAATAGCGAAACAGTGCCGTACGACTTTTAGAAATGCATGCATGGATTTGAAACGGAAAAGTACCATGGTGCACCACTCTTCAACGATGGTAAATCGAAGACGAGGCACGGTAATCCCGTTTTACCGTAAAAATCCGGTGTCGAAAAAACGAAGGGTAAAAAACTTACGAGACCCGATTGAGATCCGGGTTGTCCTTTTTGGGCATTAATCTATCCGTTGACGGCTGAAAGCGGTCAAAGCCGTAAAACTCACCGTGGCCTTCGTTTTGACAGGTTATGGCTCCCGTAACTCTAAACGAGCCAGAAGTTATGGCCGTCCGAATAATTGATATCTACAGGGTGCAATATCCGCGGTGCAAGGTGCAACATCCGTCCTAAATGGAGAAACAGTGTCGTACGACTTTTAGAAATGCGTGCATGGATTTGAAACGGAACAATACCATGGTGCACCACTCTCCAGCGATGGTAAATCGAAGACGAGGCACGGTAATCCCGTTTTACCGTAAAAATCCGGTGTCGAAAAAACGAAGGGTAAAAAACTTACGAGACCCGATTGAGATTCGGGTTGTCCTTTTCGGGCATTAATCTATCCGTTGACGGCTAAAAGTGGTCAAAAACGTAGAACTCACTGTGGCCTTCATTTTGATAGGTTATGGCTCCCGTAACTCTAAACGAGCAAGAAGTTATGGCCGTCCGAATAATCGATATCTACAGGTGCGACATCCGTCCGAAATGGCGAAACAGTGTCGTACGACTTTTAGAAATGCGTGCATGGATTTGAAATGGAACAGTACCATAGTGCACCACTCTCCAGCGATGGTAAATCGAAGACAAGCCACGGTAATCCCGTTTTACCGTTAAAATCCGGCATCGAAAAAACGAAGGGTAAAAAACTTACGAGACCCGATTGAGATTCGGGTTGTACTTTTTGGGCATTAATCTATCCGTTGACGGCTGAAAGCTGTCAAAGCCATAGAACTCACCATGGCCTTCGTTTTGACAGGTTATGGCTCCCGTAACTCTAAACGAGCCAGAAGTTATGACCGTCCGAATAATCGATATCTACAGGGTGCAACATCCGCGGTGCAAGGTGCAACATCAGTCCGAAATGGCGAAACAGTGCCGTACGACATTTAGAAATGCGTGCATGGATTTGAAACGGAACAGTACCATGGTGCACCACTCTCCAGCGATGGTAAATCGTAGACGAGGCACGGTAATCCCGTTTTACCGTAAAAATCCGGTGTCGAAAAAACGAAGGCTAAAAAACTTACGAGACCCGATTGAAATTCAGGTTGTTCTTTTGGGCATTAATCTATCCGTTGACGGCTGAAAGCTGTCAAAGCCATAGAACTCACCGTGGCCTTCGTTTTGACAGGTTATAGCTCCCGTAACTCTAAACGAGCCAGAAGTTATGAACGTACGAATAATCGATATCTACAGGGTGCAACATCCGCGGTGCAAGGTGCAACATCCGTCCGAAATGGCGAAACAGTGTCGTACGACTGTTAGAAATGCGTGCATGGCTTTGAGACGGAACAGTACCATGGTGCACCACTCTCCAGCGATAGTAAATCGAAGACGAGGCACGGTAATCCCGTTTTACCGTAAAAATCCGGTGTCGAAAAAACGAAGGGTAAAAAACTTACGAGACCCGATTGAGATTCGGGCTGTCCTTTTTGGGCATTAATCTATCAATTGACGGTTGAAAGCGGTCAAAGCCGTAGAACTCACCGTGGCCTTCGTTTTGACAGGTTATAGCTCCCATAACTCTAAACGAGCCAGAAGTTATGGCCGTCCGAATAATCGATATCTACAGGGTGCAACATCCGCGGTGCAAGGTGCAACATCCGTCCGAAATGGCGAAACAGTGTCGTACGACTTTTAGAAATGCATGCATGGATTTGAAACGGAAAAGTACCATGGTGCACCACTCTCCAGTGACGGTAAATCGAAGACGAGCCACGGTAATCCCGTTTTATCGTAAAAATCCGGTGTCGAAAAAACGAAAGGTAATAAACTTACGAGACCCGATTGATATTCGGGTTGTCCTTTTTGGGCATTAATCTATCCGTTGACGGCTGAAAGCTGTCAAAGCCGTAAAACTCACCGTGGCCTTCGTTTTGACAGGTTATGGCTCCCGTAACTCTAAACGAGCAAGAAGTTATGGCCGTCCGAATAATCGATATCTACAGGGTGAAACATCCGCGGTGCAAGGTGCAACATCCGTCCGAAATGGCGAAACAGTGCCGTACGATTTTTAGAAATGCATGCATGGATTTGAAACTGAAAAGTACCTTGTTGCACCACTCTCCAGCGATGGTAAATTGAAGACGAGCCACGGTAATCCCGTTTTACCGTAAAAATCCGGTGTCGAAAAAACGAAGGGTAAAAAACTTACGAGACCCGATTGAGATTCGGGTTGTCCTTTTTGGGCATTAATCTATCCGTTCACGGTTGAAAGCTGTCAAAGCCATAGAACTCACAGTGGCCTTCGTTTTGACAGGTAATGGCTCCCGTAACTCTAAACGAGCCAGAAGTTATGACCGTCCGAATAATCGGTATCTACAGGGTGCAACATCTGCGGTGCAAGGTGCAACATCCGTTCGAAAAGCGAAACAGTGCCGTACGACTTTTAGAAATGCGTGCATGGTTTTGAAACATAACAGTTCATGTTGCACCACTCTCCAGCGATGGTAAATCGAAGACGTGGCACGGTAATCCCGTTTTAGCGTAAAAATCCTGTGTCGAAAAAACGAAGGGTAAAAAACTTACGAGACCCGATTGAGATTCGGGTTGTCCTTTTCGGGCATTAATCTTTCCGTTGATGGCCGAAAGCTGTCAAAGCCGTAGAACTCACCGTGGCCTTCGTTTTGACAATTTATGGCTTCCGTAACTCTAAATGAGCCAGAAGTTATGGCCGTCCGAATAATCGATATGTACAGGGTGCAATATCCGCGGGGTAAGGTGCAACATCCGTCCGAAATGGCGAAACAGTGTCGTACGACTTTTAGAAATGCGTGCATGGATTTGAAAAGGAACAGTTCCATGGTATACCACTCTCCAGCGATGGTAAATCGAAGACGAGCCACGGTAATCCTATTTTACCGTTGAAATCCGGTGTCGAAAAAACGAAGGGTAAAAAACTTACACGACCGGATTGAGATTTGGGTTGTCCTTTTCGGGCATTAATTTATCCTTAGACGGCTGAAAGCGGTCAAAGCCATAAAACTCACCGTGGCCTTCGTTTTGACCGGTTATGGCTCCCGTAACTCTAAAGGAGCCAAAAGTTATGGCCGTCCGAATAATCGATATCTACAGGGTGCAACAACCGCGGTGCAAGGTGCAACATCCGTCCGAAATGGCGAAACAGTGGCGTACGACTTTTAGAAATGAGTGCATGGATTTCAAACGGAACAGTACCATGGTGCACCACTCTCCAGCAATGGTAAATCGAAGACGTGGCACGGTAATCCCGATTTACCGTAAAAATCCGGTGCCGAAAAAACGAAGGGTAAAAAACTTACGAGACCCGATTGAGATTCCGGTTGTCCTTTTCGGGCATTAATCTATCCGTTGACGGCTGAAAGCTATAAAAGCCGTAGAACTCACCGTGGCCTCCGTTTTGACAGGTTTTGGCTCCCATAACTCTAAGCGAGCCCGAAGTTATGACCGTCCGAATAATCGATATGTACAGGGTGCAACATCCGCGGGGAAGGTGCAACATCCGTCTGAAATGGCGAAACAGTGTCGTACGACTTTTAGAAATGCGTGCATGGATTTGAAACGGGACATTACCGTGGTGCACCACTCTCTAGCGATGGTAAATCGAAGACGAGCCACGGTAATCCTGTTTTACCATTAAAATCCGGTGTCGAAAAAACGAAGGGTAAAAAACTTACAAGACCTGATTGAGATTCAGGTTGTCCTTTTCGGGCATTAATCTATCCGTTGACGGCTGAAAGCTGTCAAAGCCGTAGAACTCACCGTGGCCTTCGTTTTGACAGATTATGGCTCTTGTAACTCTAAACGAGCCAGAAATTATGGCCGTCCGAATAATCGATATCTACAGGTTGCAACATCCGCGGCGCAAGGTGCAACATCCGTCCGAAATGGCGAAACAATGCCGTACGACTTTTAGAAATGCGTGCATGGATTTGAAATGGAACAGTACCATGGTGCATCACTCTCCAGCGATGGTAAATCGAAGACGAGGCACGGTAATCCCGTTTTACCGTAAAAATCCGGTGTCGAAAAAACGAAGGGTAAAAAACTTACGAGACCCGATTGAGATTCAGGTTGTCCTTTTGGGCATTAATCTATCCGTTGACGGCTGAAAGCTGTCAAAGCCGTAGAACTCACCGTGGCCTTCGTTTTGACAGGTGATTGCTGCCGTAACTCTAAACGAGCCAGAAGTTATGGTCGTCTGAATAATCGATATCTACAGGGTGCCACATCCGCGGTGCAAGGTGCAACATCCGTCCGAAATGGCGAAACTGTATCGTACGACTTTTAGAAATGCGTGCATGGATTTGAAATGGAACGGTACCATGGCGCGCCACTCTCCAGCGATGGTAAATCGAAGACGAGGCACGGTAATCCCGTTTAACCGTAAAAATCCGGTGTCGAAAAAACGAAGGGTAAAAAACTTACGAGACCCGATTGAGATTCGGGTTGTCCTTTTTGGGCATTAATCTATCCGTTGACGGCTGAAAGCTATCAAAGCCGTAGAACTCACCGTGGCCTTCGTTTTGACAGGTTATGGCTCCCGTAACTCCAAATGAGCCGGAAGTTATGGCCGTCCAAATAATCGATATCTACAGGGTGCAACATCCGCGGTGCAAGGTGCAACATCCGTCCGAATTGGCGAAACAGTGTCGTACGACTTTTAGAAATGCGTGCATGGATTTGAAACGGAACAGTACCATGGTGCACCACTCTCCAGCGATGGTAAATCGAAGACGAGGCACGGTAATCCCGTTTTACCGTAAAAATCCGGTGTCGAAAAAACGAAGGGTACAAAACTTACGAGACCCGATTGAGATTCGGGTTGTCCTTTTCGGGCATTAATCTATCCATTGACGGCTGAAAGCTGTCAAAGCTGTAGAACTCACCGTGGCCTTCGATTTGACAGGTTATGGCTCCCGTAACTCTAAACGAACCAGAAATTATGGCCGCCCGAGTAGTCGCTATCTACAGGGTGCAACGTCCGCGGTGCAAGGTGCAACATCCATCCGGAATGGCGAAACAGTGCCGTACGACTTTTAGAAATGCATGCATGGATTTAAAACGGAACAGTACCATGGTGCACCACTCTCCAGCGATGGTAAATCGAAGACGAGGCACGGTATTCCCGTTTTACCATAAAAATCCGGTGTTGAAAAAACGAAGGGTAAAAAACTTACGAGACCCGATTGAGATTCGGGTTGTCCTTTTTGGGCATTAATCTATCCGTTGACGGCTGAAAGCAGTCAAAGCCGTAGAACTTACCGTGGCCTTCGTTTTGACAGGTTATGGCGCCCGTAACTCTAAACGAGCCAAAAGTTATGGTTGTCCGAATAATCGATATCTACAGGGTGCAACATCTGTGGTGCAAGGTGCAACATCCGTCCGAAATGGCGAAACAGTGCCGTACGACTTTTAGAAATGCGTGCTGGATTTGAAACAGAATAGTACCATGGTGCTCCACTCTCCAGCAATGGTAAATCGAAGACGAGGCACGGTAATCCCGTTTTACCGTAAAAATCCGGTGTCGAAAAAAGGAAGGGTAAACAACTTACGAGACCCGATTGAGATTCGGGCTGTCCTTTCCGGGCTTTAATCTATCCGTTGACGGATGAAAGCTGTCGAAGCCGTAGAACTCAACGTGGCCTTCATTTTTACAGGTTATTGCTCCCATAACTCTAAACGAGCCAGAACTTATGGCCGTCCGAATAATCGATATCTACAGGGTGCAACATCCGCGGTGCAAGGTGCAACATCCGTCCGAAATGGCGAAACAGTGGCGTAAAGACTTTTAGAAATGTGTGCGTGTATTTGAAACGGAACAGTACCATGGCGCACCACTCTCCAGCGATGGTAAATCGAAGACGAGGCACGGTAATCCCGTTTTACCGTAAAAATCCGGTGTCGAAAAAACGAAGGGTAAAATACTTACGAGATCCGATTGAGATTCGGGTTGTCCTTTTTGGGCATTAATCTATCCGTTGACGGCTGAAAGCTGTCAAAGCCGTAGAACTCACCGTGGCGTTCGTTTTGACAGGTTATGGCTCCCGTAATGAGCCAGAAGTTATGGCCGTCCGAAAAATCGATATCTACATGGTGCAATATCCGCGGTGCAAGGTGCAACATCCGTCCGAAATGGATAAACAGTGGCGTACGACTTTTAGAAATGCGTGCATGGATTTGAAACGGAACAGTACCATGGTGCACCACTCTCCAGCGATGGTAAATCGAAGACGAGGCACGGTAATCCCGTTTTATCGTAAAAATCCAGTGTCGAAAAAAGGAAGGGTAAAAAACTTACGAGACCCGATTGAGATTCGGGCTGTCTTTTTCGGGCACTAATCTTTCCGTTGACGGATGAAAGCTGTCGAAGCCGTAGAACTCACCATTGCCTTCTTTTGATAGGTTATGGCTCCCATAACTCTAAACGAGCCAGAAGTTATGATCGTCCGAATAATCGATATCTACAGGGTGCAACATCCGCGGTGCAAGGTGCAACATCGGTCCGAAATGGCGAAACAATGCCGTACGACTTTTAGAAATGCGTGCACGGATTTGAAACGGAACAGTACCATGGTGCACCACTCTCCAGCGATGGTAAATCGAAGACGAGGCACGGTAATCCCGTTTTACTGCAAAAATCCGGTGTCGAAAAAACGAAGGGTAAAAAACTTACGAGACCCGATTGAGATTCGGGTTGTCCTTTTTGGGCATTAATCTATCCGTTGACGGCTGAAAGCCGTCAAAGCCGTAGAACTCACCGTGGCGTTCGTTTTGACAGGTTATGGCTCCCGTAACTCTAAATGAGTCAGAAGTTATGGCCGTCCGAATAATCGATATCTACATGGTGCAACATCCGCGGTGCAAGGTGCAACATCCGTCCGAAATGGCAAAACAGTGGCGTACGACTTTTAGAAATGCGTGCATGGATTTTAAACGGAACAGTACCATGGTGCACCACTCTCCAGTGATGGTAAATCGAAGACGAGGCACGGTAATCCCGTTTTATCGTAAAAATCCGGTGTCGAAAAAAGGAAGGGTAAAAAACTTACGAGTCCCGATTGAGATTCGGGCTGTCTATTTCGGGCAATAATCTATCCGTTGACGGATGAAAGCTGTCGATGCCGTAGAACTCGCCATGGCCTTCTTTTGATAGGTTATGGCTCTCATAACTCTAAACGAGCCAGAAGTTATGATCGTCCGAATAATCGATATCTACAGGGTGCAACATCCGCGGTGCAATGTGCAACATCCGTCGGAAATGGCGAAACAGTGCCGTACGAATTTTAGAAATGCATGGATGGATTTGAAACGGAAAAGTACCATGGTGCACCACTCTCCAGCTATGGTAAATCGAAGACGAGGCCCGGTAATCCCGTTTTACTGTAAAAATCCAGTGTCGAAAAAACGAAGGGTAAAAAACTTACGAGACCCGATTGAGATTCGGGTTGTCCTTTTTGGACATTAATCTATCCATTGACGGCTGAAAGCGGTCAAAGCCATAAAACTCACCGTGGCTTTCGTTTTGACAGGTTATGGCTCCCATAACTCTAAACGAGCAAGAAGTTATGGCCGTCCGAATAATCGATATCTACAGGGTGCAACATCCGCGGTGCAAGGTGCAACATCCGTCCGAAATGGCGAAACAGTGCCGTACGACTTTTAGAAATGCATGAATGGACTACAAACGGAATAGTACCATGGTGCACCACTCTCTAGCGATGGTAAATCGAAGACGAGCCACGGTAATCCCGTTTTACCGTAAAAATCCGATGTCGAAAAAACGAAGGGTAAAAACCTTACGAGACCCGATTGAGATTCGGGTTGTCCTTTTCGGCCATTAATCTATCCGTTGACGGCTGAAAGCCGTCAAAGCCGTAGAACTCACCGTGGCCTTCGTTTTGACAGGTTGTGGCTCCCGTAACTCTAAACGAGCCAGAAGTTATGGCCGTCCGAATAATCGATATCTACAGGGTGCAACATCCGTGGTGCAAGGTGCAACATCCGTCCGAAATGGCGAAACAATGCCGTACGACTTTTAGAAATGCATGCATGGATTTGAAACGGAACAGTACCATAGTGCACCACTCTCCAGCGATGGTAAATCGACGACGAGGCACGGTAATCCCGTTTTACCGTAAATATCCGGTGTCGAAAAAACGAAGGGTAAATTACTTACGGGACCCGATTGAGATTCGGATTGTCCTTTTTGGGCATTAATCTATCCATTGACGGCTGAAAGCTATCGAAGCCGTAGAACTCACCGTGGCGTTTGTTTTGACAGGTTATGGCTCCCGTAACTCTAAATGAGCAAGAAGTTATGGCCGTCCGAATAATCGATATCTACATGGTGCAACATCCGCGGTGCAAGGTGCAACATCCGTACGAAATGGAAAAACAGTGGCGTACGACTTTTAGAAATGCGTGCATGGATTTGAAACGGTACAGTACCATGGTGCACCACTCTCCAGCGATGGTAAATCGAAGACGAGGCACGGTAATCCCGTTTTATCGTAAAAATCCGGTGTCGAAAAAAGGAAGGGTAAAAAACTTACGAGACCCGATTGAGATTCGGGCTGTCCTTTTCGGGCACTAATCTATCCGTTGACGGATGAAAGCTGTCGAAGCCGTAGAACTCAACATGGCCTTCTTTTGATAGGTTATGGCTCCCATAACTCTAAACGAGCCAGAAGTTATGATCCTCCGAATAATCGACATCTACAGGGTGCAACATCCGCGGTGCAAGGTGCAACATCCGTCCGAAATGGCGAAACAGTGCCGTACGACTTTTAGAAATGCGTGCAAGGATTTGAAACGGAATAGTACCATGGTGCACCACTCTCCAGCGATGGTAAATCGAAGACAAGGCACGGTAATCCTGTTTTACTGTAAAAATCCGGTGTCGAAAAAACGAAGGGTAAAAAACTAACGAGACCCGATTGAGATTCGGGTTGGCCTTTTTGGACATTAATCTATCCGTTGACGGCTGAAAGCGGTCAAAGCCGTAAAACTCACCGTGGCCTTCGTTTTGACAGGTTATGGCTTCCGTAACTCTAAACGAGCAAGAAGTTATGGCCGTCCGAATAATCTATATCTACAGAGTGCAACATCCGCGGTGCAAGGTGCAACATTCGTCCGAAATGGCGAAACAGTGCCGTACGGCTTTTAGAAATGCATGAATGGATTAGAAACGTAACAGTACCATGGTGCACCACTCTCTAGCGATGGTAAATCGAAGACGAGCCACGATAATCCCGTTTTACCGTAAAAATCCGGTGTCGAAAAAACGAAGGGTAAAAAACTTACGAGACCCGATTGAGATTCGGGTTGTCCTTTTCGGGCATTAATCTATCTGTTGACGGCTGAAAGCCGTCAAAGCCATAGAACTCACCGTGGCCTTCGTTTTGACAGGTTATGGCTCCCGTAACTCTAAACGAGCCAGAAGTTATGGCCGTCCGAATAATCGATATCTACAGGGTGCAACATCCGCGGTGCAAGGTGCAACATCCGTCCGTAATGGAGAAACAGTGTCGTACGACTTTTTGAAATGCGTGCATGGATTTGAAACGGAACAGTACCATGGTGCACCACTCTCCAGCGATGGTAAATCGAAGACAAGGCATGGTAATCCCGTTTTACTGTAAAAATTCGGTGTCGAAAAAACGAAGGGTAAAAAACTAACGAGACCTGATTGAGATTTGGGTTGTCCTTTTTAGACATTAATCTATCTATTGACGGATGAAAGCGGTCAAAGCCGTAAAACTCACCGTGGCCTTCGTTTTGACAGGTTATGGCTTCCGTAACTCTAAACGAGCAAGAAGTTATGGCCGTCCGAATAATCTATATCTACAGGGTGCAACATCCGCGGTGCAAGGTGCAACATCCGTCCGAAATGGCGAAACAGTGCCGTACGACTTTTAGAAATGCATGCATGGATTTAATAACGTAACAGTTCCATGGTGCACCACTCTCTAGCGATGGTAAATCGAAGACGAGCCACGGTAATCCCGTTTTACCGTAAAAATCCGGTGTCGAAAAAAGGAAGGGTAAAAAACTTCCGAGACCCGATTGAGATTCGGGTTGTCCTTTTCGGGCATTAATCTATCCGTTGACGGCTGAAAGCTTTCAAAGCCGTAGAACTCACCATGGCCTTCGTTTTGACAGGTTATGGCTCCCGTAACTCTAAACGAGCCAGAAATTATGGCCGTCCGAATAATCGATATCTACAGGGTGCAACATCCGCGGTGCAAGGTGCAACATCCGCCCGAAATGGCGAAACAGTGTCGTACGACTTTTAGAAATGCATGCATGGATTTGATACGAAATAGTACCATGGTGCACCACTCTCCAGCGATGGTAAATCGAAGACGAGCCACGGTAATCCCGTTTTACCGTTAAAATCCGGTGTCGAAAAAACGAAGGGTAAAAAACTTACGAGACCATATTGAGATTCGGGTTGTCCTTTTCGGGCATTAATCTATCCGTTGACGGATGAAAGCTGTCAAAGCCGTAGAACTCACCGTGGCCTTCGTTTTGATAGGTTATGTCTCCCGTAACTCTAAACGAGCCAGAAGTTTTGACCGTCCGAATAGTCGATATCTACAGGGTGCAACATCCGCAGTGAAAGGTGCAACATCCGTCCGAAACGGCGAAACAGTGTCGTACGACTTTTAGAAATGCGTGCATGGATTTCAAACGGAACAGTACCATGGTGCACCACTCTCCAGCGATGGTAAATCGAAGACAAGGCACGGTAATCCCGTTTTACCGTTAAAATACGACGTCGAAAAAACGATGGGTAAAAAACTTACGAGACCCGATTGAGATTCGGGCTGTCCTTTTTGGGCATTAATCTATCCGTTGACGGCTGAAAGCTGTCAAAGCCATAGAACTCACCATGGCCTTCGTTTTGACAGGTTATGGCTTCCGTAACTCTAAACGAGCTAGAAGTTATGACCATGCGAATAATCGATATCTACAGGGTGCAACATCCGCGGTGCAAGGTGCAACATCCGCGGTGCAAGGTGCAACATCCGTCCGAAATGGCGAAACAGTGCCGTAAGACTTTTAGAAATGCATGCATGGATATGAAACGGAACAGTACCATGGCACACCACTCTCCGGCGATGGTAAATCGAAGACGAGGCACGGCAATCCCGTTTTACCGTAAAAATCCGGTGTCGAAAAATGGAAGGGTAAAAAACTTACGAGACCCGATTGAGATTCGGGTTGTCCTTTTTGGGCATTATTCTATCCGTTGATGGCTGAAAGCGGTCAAAGCCGTAAAAATCACCATGGCCTTTGTTTTGACAGGTTATGGCTCCCGTAACTCTAAACGAGCCAAAAGTTATGGCTGTCCGAATAATCGATATCTACAGGGTGCAACATCCGCGGTGCAAGGTGCAACATCCGTCCGAAATGGCGAAACAGTGTCGTACGACTTTTAGAAATGCATGCATGGATTAGAAACGGAACAGTACCATGGTGCACCACTCTCCAGCGATGGTAAATCGAAGACGAGTCACGGTAATCCCGTTTTACCGTTAAAATCCGGTGTCGAAAAAACGAAGGGTAAAAAACTAACGAGACCATATTGAGATTCGGGTTGTCCTTTTCGGGCATTAATCTATCCGTTGACGGCTGAAAGCTGTCAAAGCCGTAGAATTCACTGTGGCCTTCGTTTTGACAGGTTATGTCTCCCGTAACTCTAAACGAGCCTGAAGTTATGGCCGTCCGAATAATCGATATCTACAGGGTGCAACATCCGCGGTGCAAGGTGCAACATCCGTCCGAAATGGCGAAACAGTGTCGTACGACTTTTAGAAATTCGTGCATGGATCTGAAACGGAACAGTACCATGCTGCACCACTCTCCAGCGATGGTAAATCGAAGACGAGGCACGGTAATCCCGTTTTACCGTAAAAATCCGGTGTCGAAAAAAGGAAGGGTAAAAAACTTACGAGACCCGATTGAGATTCGGGTTGTCCTTTTCGGGCATTAATCTATCCGTTGACGGCTGAAAGCTTTCAAAGCCGTAGAACTCACCATGGCCTTCGTTTTGTCAGGTTATGGCTCCCGTAACTCTAAACGAGCCAGAAATTATGGCCGTCCGAATAATCGATATCTACAGGGTGCAACATCCGCGGTGCAAGGTGCAACATCCGCCCGAAATGGCGAAACAGTGTCGTACGACTTTTAGAAATGCATGCATGGATTTGATACGAAATAGTACCATGGTGCACCACTCTCCAGCGATGGTAAATCGAAGACGAGCCACGGTAATCCCGTTTTACCGTTAAAATCCGGTGTCGAAAAAACGAAGGGTAAAAAACTTAAGAGACCATATTGAGATTCGGGTTGTCCTTTTCGGGCATTAATCTATCCGTTGACGGATGAAAGCTGTCAAAGCCGTAGAACTCACCGTGGCCTTCGTTTTGACAGGTTATGTCTCCCGTAACTCTAAACGAGCCAGAAGTTTTGACCGTCCGAATAGTCGATATCTACAGGGTGCAACATCCGCAGTGAAAGGTGCAACATCCGTCCGAAACGGCGAAACAGTGTCGTACGACTTTTAGAAATGCGTGCATGGATTTGAAACGGAACAGTACCATGGTGCACCACTCTTCAGCGATGGTAAATCGAAGACGAGGCGCGGTAATCCCGTTTTACCGTAAAAATCCGGTGTCGAAAAAACGAAGGGTAAAAAACTTACGAGACCCGATTGAGGTTCGGGTTGTACTTTTTGGGCATTAATCTATCCTTTGACGGCTGAAAGCGGTCAAAGCTGTAGAACTCACCGTGGCATTCCTTTTGACAGGTTATGGCTCCCGTAACTCTAAACGAGCCAGAAGTTATGGCCGTCCGAATAATCGATATCTACATTGTGCAACAACCGCGGTGCAAGGTGCAACATCCGTCCGAAATGGCGAAACAGTGGCGTAAAGACTTTTAGAAATGCGTGCATGGATTTGAAACAGAACAGTACCATGGCGCACTACTCTCCAGCGATGGTAAATCGAAGACGAGGCACGGTAATCCCGTTTAACCGTAAAAATCCGGTGTCAAAAAAACGAAGGGTAAAAAACTTACGAGACCCGATTGAGTTTCGGGTTGTCCTTTTTGGGCATTAATCTAATCGTTGACGACTGAAAGCTGTCAAAGCCGTAGAACTCACCGTGGCCTTCGTTTCGACAGGTTATGGCTCCCGTAACTCTAAATGAGCCGGAAGTTATGGCCGTCCGAATAATCGATATCTACATGGTGCAACATCCGCGGTTCAAGGTGCAACATCCGTCCGAAATGGCAAAACAGTGGCGTACGACTTTTAGAAATGCATGCATGGATTTGAAATGGAACAGTACCATGGCGCGCCACTCTCCAGCGATGGTAAATCGAAGACGAGGCACGGTAATCCCGTTTAACCGTAAAAATCCGGTGTCGAAAAAACGAAGGGTAAAAAACTTACGAAACCCGATTGAGATTCGGGTTGTCCTTTTTGGGCATTAATCTATCCGTTGACGGCTGAAAGCTATCAAAGCCGTAGAACTCACCGTGGCCTTCGTTTTGACAGGTTATGGCTCCCGTAACTCCAAATGAGCCGGAAGTTATGGCCGTCCAAATAATCGATATCTACAGGGTGCAACATCCGCGGTGCAAGGTGCAACATCCGTCCGAATTGGCGAAACAGTGTCGTACGACTTTTAGAAATGCATGCATGGATTTGAAACGGAACAGTACCATGGTGCACCACTCTCCAGCGATGGTAAATCGAAGACGAGCCACGGTAATCCCGTTTTACCGTAAAAATCCGGTGTCGAAAAAACGAAGGGTAAAAAACTTACGAGACCCGATTGAGATTCGGGTTGTCCTTTTCGGGCATTAACCTATCCGTTGATGGCTAAAAGTGGTCAAAGCCGTAGAACTCACCGTGGCCTTCGTTTTGACAGGTTATGGCTCCCGTAACTCTAAACGAGCCAGAAGTTATGGCCGTCCGAATAATCGATATCTACAGGGTGCAACAACCGCGGTGCAAGGTGCAACATCCGTCCGAAATGGCGAAACAGTGGCGTAAAGACTTTTAGAAATGCGTGCATGGATTTGAAACAGAACAGTACCATGGCGCACCACTCTCCAGCGATGGTAAATTGAAGACGAGGCAGGGTAATCCCGTTTAACCGTAAAAATCCGGTGTCGAAAAAACGAAGGGTAAAAAACTTACGACACCCGATTGAGATTCGGGTTGTCCTTTTTGGGCATTAATCTATCCGTTGACGGCTGAAAGCTGTTAAAGCCGTAGAACTCACCGTGGCCTTCGTTTTGACAGGTTATGGCTCCCGTAACTCTAAATGAGCCGGAAGTTATGGCCGTCCGAATAATCGATATCTACATGGGGCAACATCCGCGGTTCAAGGTGCAACATCCGTCCGAAATGGCAAAACAGTGGCCTATGCTTTAAGAAATGCATGCATGCATTTGAAACGGAATAGTACCATGGTGCACCACTCTCCAGCGATGGTAAATCGAAGACGAGGCACGGTAATCCCGTTTTACCGTAAAAATACGGTGTTGAAAAAAGGAAGGGTAAAGAACTTACGAGACCCGATTGAGATTCGGGTTGTCCTTTTCGGGCACTAATCTATCCGTTGACAGATGAAAGCTTTCGAAGCCGTAGAACTCACCGTGGCCTTCATTTTGATAAGTTATGGCTCCCGTAACTCTAAACGAGCCAGAAGTTATGACCGTCCGAATAATCGATATCTACAGGGTGCAACATCCGTCCGAAATGGCGAAACAGTGTCGTACGACTTTTAGAAATGCACGCATGGATTTGAAACGGAAGAGTACAATGGTGCACCACTCTCCGACGAAGGTAAATCGAAGACGAGGCACGACAATCCCGTTTTACCGTAAAAATCCGGTGTCGAAAAATGAAAGGGTAAAAAACTTACGAGACCCAATTGAGATTCGGGTTGTCCTTTTTGGGCATTAATCTATCCGTTGACGGCTGAAAGCGGTCAAAGCCGTAAAAATCACCGTGGCCTTCGTTTTGACAGGTTATGTCTCCCGTAACTCTAAACGAGCCAAAAGTTATGGCTGTCCGAATAATCGATATCTACAGGGTGCAACATCCGCGGTGCAAGGTGCAACATACGTCCGAAATGGCGAAACAGTGTCGTACGACTTTAAGAAATGCATGCATGGATTAGAAACGGAACAGTACCATGGTGCACCACTCTCCAGCGATGGTAAATCGAAGACGAGCCACGGTAATCCCGTTTTACCGTTAAAATCCGGTGTCAAAAAAACGAAGGGTAAAAAACTTACGAGACCATATTGAGATTCGGGTTGTCTTTTTCGGGCATTAATCTATCCGTTGACGGCTGAAAGCTGTCAAAGCCGTGGAACTCACTGTGGCCATCGTTTTGACAGGTTATGTCTCCCGTAACTCTAAACGAGCCAGAAGTTATGGCCGTCCGAATAATCGATATCTACAGGGTGCAACATCCGCGGTGCAAGGTGCAACATCCGTCCGAAATGGCAAAACAGTGTCGTACGACTTTTAGAAATTCGTGCATGGATTTGAAACAGAATAGTACCATGGTGCCCCACTCTCCAGCGATGGTAAATCGAAGATGAGGCACGGTAATCCCGTTTTACCGTAAAAATCCGGTGTCGAAAAAAGGAAGGGTAAAAAACTTACGAGACCCGATTGAGATTCGGGTTGTCCTTTTCGAGCATTAATCTATCCGTTGACGGCTGAAAGCTGTCCAAGCCGTAGAACTCACCGTGGCCTTCGTTTTGACAGGTTATGGCTGCCGTAACTCTAAACGAGCCAGAAGTTATGGCCGTCCGAATAATCGATATCTACAGGGTGCAACATCCGCGGTGCAAGGTGCAACATCCGTCCGAAATGGCGAAACAGTGCCGTACGACTTTTAGAAATTCGTGCATGGATTTGAAACGGAACAGTACCATGGTGCACCACTCTCCAGCGATGGTAAATCGAAGACGAGGCACGGTAATCCCGTTTTACCGTAAAAATCCGGTGTCGAAAAAAGGAAGGGTAAAAAACTTACGAGACCCGATTGAGATTCGGGTTGTCCTTTTCGGGCTTTAATCTATCCGTTGACGGATGAAAGCTGTCGAAGCCGTAGAACTCACCGTGGTCTTCATTTTGACTGGTTATGGCTCCCGTAACTCTAAACGAGCCATAAGTTATGGCCGTTCGAATAATCGATATCTACAGGGTGCAACGTCCGCGGTGCAAGGTGCAACATCCGTCCAAAATGGCGAAACAGTGCCGTACGACTTTTAGAAATGCGTGCATGGATTTGAAACGAAACAATACTGTTATCCCATTTTTGGTCAAAACTGGAATATCAACAAATTGGCAGGGAATTATGGATATCAGGATTGGAGATCGGTTGGAATCAAGGCAACGATCGATATCGTCAAAATTTGGTAGAACTCCGATCGGGACGAAATTGATTGGAAATGATGATAAGGACTAGGAAAGGCTATGTTTCAAATTTCAGATAATCGGAGTTCGTATGGAGGAGTTATGATCGATTCAAGGTAGGAGAGGCGTGTTGTTCGAATCCATCAAGAGGCCAAGGTGGTGCTCGGTTCGAATCCATCGGATCGAACCCATGAGGTTCGCATCGATCGAAGGCAAGGCACAGGGATGGTTCGAATCGATACACTTCTTATCGATTAGTATGGATTCGGCTCTGAGAAGTTCGCGTTAGATGTTGGTTCGACTCGATGGGCTTCGAATCGATCGAGTTATTGTTTTTGACACGGTTGCTTCGTATCGATCAGATGAGAAGAATAAGTGGGCTTTGACTCGATCATAGCATGGATCTCCTTCGTATCCATATGGTGTACACAGGTTAGTTCGTATCAATGGCAGCTCGAATCGATACAATTCGTATCGATCAAAGGGAGGTTTCTGGGTTCGTACCTATCGATGCGAAGAGAGCGTTCGAGAAGGATACGCAGGGAGTCGACTTCGTGGATTCGAAGGACTTAGGGACAGTGTTCGTATCGATTCGAAGTGATGGATACGAACAGAGGAAGAAACGTTCAACGCGGCGCAAAAGGTGGATCGACCCGGAGAATTCGTGGCACGTCATCGATGCGCATTCACTTCGAGGGATTCGAAGCAATGGATTCGAAGAAGAGGGATTCGAATGAGATGGATTCGAAGGAGGTGGGTTCAAAGCATGGGTTCGAACCAGGCAGAACACACGGAACTTTGAAATTGAGTCGATCATATCTTCCAAACCGTTTATCCAAATGCTATGAAATTTTCACTGAAACTTACATACATGTTGAAGAATGTTCTCACCAAATTTCACCTCGATTGGACATTTCCTTGATCGATTCGAACCAAGGGTCGAATCGATCCTGGTGTAGGCCCGGACCTCCAGATTTCGGGCGAGTGGGCCCCCTCACGTGCCTGAAGCGGTCTTCCCAGATTTTAGGAGAAATATCAGCCTCCTACGCTTATAAATAGAGCCCCTGGTCATTCAGAAAAGGGGTCGGAGATTTTGGAGAGAGAAAGCACGCTCGGACGCTGCCAGAACCATTCCATATCATCATTGCTCCTATTTATTTCAGGTTTTGGACTTTGTAACTGCTGTAATCATCTGTAATCATCAAGGATAATCAATAAAAGGATAAAAACTTTGGAGTGGACATAGACCGGAGATAGCCGAACCACTATAAAACTTGTGACTCTGTTCTTTGCTTTGGGATTGCTGTTTAATATTTGCCGAGATCTGAGATTTGTGTTTGATTATCATTGATTTGTATTCATACACTGGTGCTTTCACGGTATTCGGGGTTTGTGACCAATTTTGGCACAAACACTTTGGTGCTTTCACCGAGAACGACCAGCACCCGCTACATCGGATTTGAAGTTTGGATTTGAGGGTTTTAAGGAGTTCGGATTTGAGGACGATGACTAGGCAAAATAGTAGAAGGCAAAGGGCTGAGAGAAGCCAACAGGAAGGAAGTCAACAACCATCCTCCGGAGCTGGGGAAGGACAGGGTTCAATCTACATAACTCGGGATGAAATGGAAGCTATGACGAGTTCTTTGCAAGAGAGATTGTTGAAGAACCAACAGGAAATGATGCAGACTTTCTTTGAGCAAATGAAAGCTGCAGGGATGCAGAACTTAGGAACAGCTACAGTCGTTGTGGATGCAGTACAGGGGACTAGGGTCGTGGAACCCAATGGAGGACAAGATATGGAGCCAGAAGGCAATCAACAAGGGCTTGAGGGCAGGCCCATGGGATCCAACATAGGAGGACCTTTGGAAGGAATTCAACAAGCTAGAGCTAACATTGCTGCTAGTGAACCACACGAGGAATATGTGCCAGAGTTCCCTCGGGGGCATGGAGGGCAACCCCCAACAGACAACACCAGATTAGTAGAAATCGTCAGAAGAACCGTGCGAGGTGGTCTGACCAACGGAGACTTGGAAGGAGTGAATAGGAGTCCGTTCGCTCGGGAAATAAGGATGGCTCAGAATCCACCTAAGTTCAAGCTACCTAGCGTGGAGGTATATGATGGTAAGGCGGACCCAACTGATCATTTGATGAGGTACACCAGACACATGGAGGTGCTGGGGGCATCGGAGGAAGTGATGGCCCGATGTTTCCCTTTGTATTTAACGGACTTAGCTGCAATGTGGTTTAGGCAACTGGGAGAAGGATCTATCAGGACATGGAGGGAATTGGTGGAAAAGTTTTTGGGATAGTTTCGGGTTCGCATCAAGAGGCCGAAGAATGTGATGACATTGACATCGGTGAAGCAAAGGATGGATGAATCGCTTAGAGCTTTTCTAACTCGATTCAGTGCGGCAGTCGCTTCGGTGGATCGGCCTGATCCATCGATGGTTTTAATGGCAGCGGTATCAGGAGTCAGGGAGGACTCGGATTTCAAGGTATCTCTGATACGAGATCCCCCACAGGATCTCGAGGAATTCTTTCACGAGGCAGAAAGGTTCCTTCGGCAGGAAGATGCGAGTACGGATTTAAAAGTGCAAAGGGTTAATGCCACTCAGGATGTAGGACCATCCAGGAAAGGTTTGGACAAAGACAAAGGGAAAAGGAAGTTGGACGATGATTCTGGAAACGCTAGGAAGCGAAGGAAGGATCCAAAGTTTTCCACATACACAGGATTGAACGAGACGCTGGAGCGGATATACTTGGATACTCGTAATCGCCTTCCTTACCGGAGGCCGGCTAGGAGAGAACCATCAGAACGGGAAAGGACATCAGGAAGGCACTGCCTCTTCCATGATTTAGATGGACACGATACCAACAGCTGCAGGCACTTAAACGATATAATCGAGGAGCATGTAAGGAATGGACAGTTACAGCAATATGTCGGAACTCGGAATGCAACGGGGGAGCAGGAGAAACCACCGACAACCTCACGCCGTGATGATGTGAGGCCCAGGGATGATGGTCGATTGATCATCCACTGATCAGGATAATGTGAAATAAGTAGCAAACTACCGGCAAGCAACTAAGTCATTTATACATGTACGGGGATAGAGATAGCCCCTAGGCATGCTCTGAATGATGATAAACTGCGATGTTGTAGTTTGTGAAATTTATCTTTTGCTTTTTGATTGGACACTGCTTTTCTTTTTGGATTTGGGTTTGGAGTTCGGATTGAACTCCTGGTTTTGCTTGCTTTTTGATTTAGGTTTTTCTTTGGATGGTTGTTTTTGATTTTGAATGCTGCTTTGGATTTCTGGTTTGGATTTGGATTTTGGGTTGGATTTTGATTTGATTTTCATATGGTTTTTGATAAATGGTCGTCGTGTATGGATTATGTCTGGCAAGGGGTGAGTCACTTTACCCGAACGTGGTAAATTGACTCATTCAGGTCGTCGAGTATGGACTATGCTCGACAAGGGTCCGGAGTGACTAGGATTCGGCCTAAGAATTAGGCCCCATATTATCGATTATTGTTTCAGGTCGTTGAGTATGGACTATGCTCAACAAGGGTATGGAGAGACCAGGATTCGGCTTAGGACTTAAGCCATGGCTTAGCTCAACGTCCAGGGACACTGGGCCACGGTCGTCGGGTGTGGATTACGCTTGGCAAGAACCCGAAGAGGTTATGGATTCGGATATCTACCCGGAGAGGTCCTGGATCTGGTTATTGGCTATTGGATAAGGATGGATTAGGACTCGGCTGTCAAGTACGAATGGATATGGAATTGGCTAAGGCTTTGGTTATGGGATTTGGAATTGGGCATCGGCTCGAAGCAGTCAAGGATGGCATACTCTGGCAATATGGCTATGGACTTTGGATATTGGATTCAGAACTATTCAAAACATGCCTTATTGTCACAAGGCATGTTTTGGGGGGCAAAGTGTTATCCCATTTTTGGTCAGAACTGGAATATCAACAAATTGGCAGGGAATTATGGATATCAGGATTGGAGATCAGTTGGAATCAAGGCAACGATCGATATCGTCAAAATTTGGTAGAACTCCGATCGGGACGAAATTGATTGGAAATGATGATAAGGACTAGGAAAGGCTATGTTTCAAATTTAAGGACAATCGGACTTCGTATGGAGGAGTTATGATCGATTCAAGGTAGGAGAGGCATGTTGTTCGAATCCATCAAGGGGTCAAGGTGGTGCTCGATTCGAATCCATCGCATTCGAACCCATCAGGTTCGCATCGATCGAAGGCAAGGCACAGGGATTGTTCGAATCGATACACTTCGTATCGATTAGTATGGATTTGGCTCTAAGAAGTTCGCGTTAGATGTTGGTTCGACTCGATGGGCTTCGAATCGATCGAGTTATTGTTTTTGACATGGTTGCTTCGTATCGATCAGATGAGAAGAATAGGTGGGCTTCGACTCGATCACAGCATGGATCTCCTTCGTATCCATATGGTGTACACATGTTAGTTCGTATCAATGGCAGCTCGAATCGATACAATTCGTATCGATCAAAGGGAGGTTTCTGGGTTCGTACCTCTCGATGCGAAGAGAGCGTTCGAGAAGGATATGTAGGGAGTCGACTTCATGGATTCGAAGGACTTAGGGACAGTGTTCGTATCGATTCGAAGTGATGGATACGAACAGAGGAAGAAACGTTCAACGCGGCGCAAAAGGTGGATCGACCCGGAGAATTCGTGGCACGTCAACGATGCGCATGCACTTCGAGGGATTCGAAGCAATGGATTCGAAGAAGAGGGATTCGAATGAGATGGATTCGAAGGAGGTGGGTTCGAAGCATGGGTTCGAACCAGGCAGAACACACGGAACTTTGAACTTGAATCGATCATATCTACCAAACCGTTGATCCAAATGCTGTGAAATTTTCACAGAAACTTACATACATTTTGAAGAATGTTCTCACCAAATTTCACCTCGATTGGACATTTCCTTGATCGATTCGAACCAAGGGTCGAATCGATCCTGGTGTGGGCCCGGACCTCCAGATTTCGGGCGAGTGGGCCCCCTCACGTGCCTGAAGCGGTCTTCCTAGATTTTAGGAGAAATATCAGCCTCTTACGCTTATAAATAGAGCCTCTGGTCATTCAGAAAAGGGGCGGAGATTTTGGAGAGAGAAAGCACGCTCGGACGCTGCCAGAACCATTCCATATCATCATTGCTCCTATTTATTTCAAGTTTTGGACTTTGTAACTGCTGTAATCATCTGTAATCATCAAGGATAATCAATAAAAGGATAAAAACTTTGGAGTGGACATAGGCCGAAGATAGCCGAACCACTATAAAACTTGTGTCTCTGTCCTTTACTTTGAGATTGTTGTTTAATATTTGCCGAGATCTGAGATTTGTGTTTGAATATCATTGATTTGTATTCATACACTGGTGCTTTCACGGTATTCGGGGTTTGTGACCAATTTTGGCACAAACAAATACCATGGTGCACCACTCTCCAGCGATGGTAAATCGAAGACGAGGCACGGTAATCCCGTTTTACCGTAAAAATCCGGTGTCGAAAAAACGAAGGGTAAAAAACTTACGAGACCCGATTTAGATTCAGGTTTTCCTTTTTGGGCATAATCTATCCGTTGACGGCTGAAAGCGGTCAAAGCCGTAGAACTCACCATGGCCTTCATTTTGACAGGTTATGGCTCCCGTAACTCTAAACGAGCCAAAAGTTATGGCCGTCCGAATAATCGATATCTACAGGGTGCAACATCCGCGGTGCAAGGTGCAACATCCGTCCGAAATGGCGAAACAGTGCCGTACGACTTTTAGAAATGCATGCATGGATTTGAAACGGAACAGTACCATGGTGCACCACTCTCCAGCGATGGTAAATCGAAGACGAGCCACGGTAATCCCGTTTTACCGTTAAAATCCGGTGTCCAAAAAACGAAGGGTAAAAAACTTACGAGACCCGATTGAGATTCGGGTTGTCCTTTTCGGGCATTAGTCTATCCGTTGACGGCTGAAAGCTGTCAAAGCCGTAGAACTCACCGTGGCCTTCGTTTTGACAGGTTATGGCTCCCGCAACTCTAAACGAGCCAGAAGTTATGGCCGTCCGAATAATCGATATCTACAGGGTGCAACGTCTGCGGTGCAAGGTGCAACATCCGTCCGAAATGGCCAAACAGTGCCGTATGACTTTTAGAAATGCATGCATGGATTTGAAACGGAACAGTACCATGGTGCACCACTCTCCAGCGACGGTAAATCGAAGACGAGCCACGGTAATCCCGTTTTACAGTTAAAATCCGGCGTTGAAAAAACGATGGGTAAAAACTTACGAGACCCGATTGATATTCGGGTTGTCCTTTTTGGGCATTAATCTATCCATTGACGGCTGAAAGCAGTCAAAGCCGTAGAACTCACCGTGGCCTTCGTTTTGATAGGTTATGACTCCCGTAACTCTAAACGAGCCAGAAGTTATGACCGTCCGAATAATCGATATCTACAGGGTGCAACATCCGCGGTGCAAGGTGCAACATCCGTCCGAAATGGCGAAACAGTGCCGTACGACTTTTAGAAATGCGTGTTGTTTGCGCGAAAAGTGGGCAAACACCTCCAAGTCGTGATATTTAATGGGTTTTATGTGATTCTTAATGATTTAGATGAGTTATGTAAATATGAAAAAAGCAGGGACTGAAATGTAAAAGACACACAGATTTATAGTGGTTCGGCCAGAACGTGCCTACGTCTACTTTATATGTTATTATCTTCTTTCTTTTGGATTACAAGTACAATGCTTTGTGTACAAGTATATGAAAGTAGTTTGAAAGCTCCTTCCGTGCTTGAGCTCTCAAACTTGTCTGCCATTGTTGTACCCCTGCCCCTCTATTTATAAAGTGAGGTAGGGGGAAGGGGCCTTGGATGTATATAGCTGCTGGTGGGCGCGGGCTGGAGCAATCTGGACTGGCAATCTTCTGGTTCGGCGAGGCTTCATTCGGCTGTGCTTAGAGAAGTTGGAGTTTGGTTCGGTCATGGTGGTCCGGTGATAGGCGTGGTCCGGTGGTGGTCTGGTCCGGTCGTGTAGGGGAGGAGTGTTGGCTCGGTGATGGCCTTGGCCCGGTTGTAGGTTGGTCCGGTAGGGTGTTGGAGAGGTGGTTCGGTGGTGCCCTTGGTCCGGTATGCCGAATGGGGATGACCGAATGTCCTTACGCCGAATGAGCTTGTGCATGGGGAATGCCGGATGGACTTCGAGCCTTGTGTTTGCTGAACGAAGTGGAGGTTGCGAGCCCGGGTAAAACTTGTGACTTTTTGGTCTCGAGATCTTCTGTGTGAGAATTCGCCCAACGTTTGCCCCCCAAAGTGGGGCACGTGCTTGCATGTGTCGCGCTTTGTTTCCCTGTGGTAGGAAGGCTTGTTTCGTAGTGTCATGGGTTAGATGCCCATATCCTGTTGGTGTCCTGTAAAGGAATTTACAGTTTTAGTGTGATTTCAGGTAACGATCGTTCGGGATTGACATATTCGAGATGAAGTAAATTGTGTCGTTCGGGACGAGAGAGTGTGCCCTGAGGGGGCTTAGCATTATCGATGCCAGGTTCACGTTAGAGTGGGCCCCTGGATCGTTTGCCAAGGTGGTTTATCGCCAGCTCAGAATATGCCTAAGGATCGTTCGCGACCCTGTACATGTGTAAGTGGCTTAGCCATTTCCTAATTATCAGAATCAAATATCCATTTAACCGATGAGCTTAAAAAGGAATGTCAAAGTGTAAATTCTCACGATTACAGGGTGAATAGCCATTCAGAGCGTGCCTATGGACCGTTCGTGGTTGCGTACACGTGTAAATGATTAACCCATGTTAGTGAGAGATTTACGACTCATTCATTGTTATCATATTCTTTATTTTATTAGTAAGCTCTGGAGTTCGGTACTTATCTGAGTGAGGCGCCCTGCATGCCCCCTGCTTCTGGTTTCTACTGGTAGAGACAGTTTCATTCGGCTTCGAGTAGGTATAGGTTTTCATTCGGTTGGAGGTTGGTCCGGTATGCCGAACCATCTGGTCCGGTGGTGTTCCTCCAGTCTATATATAGGGGCTGCACCCCCTTAGATTTTCTTCACCGAATCAACAAGCGCCGAACCAATACTATACCGAGTCAACAATCTTGCCGAATCAAACGAAAGCCGAACCATTTCGTGCCGAACCAACTTGCTTGCCGAATCAGGTATACACTTATTGCCGAATGGACTTACTACTGAATGTGCCTAATTTGCCGAATACATACGAAGGTCCTCGTTTTACCGAATGGGCCTTAGGCCTTAGTGCCGAATGGATGTATACCGAATGAACTCTTAGTGCCGAATGACATGTATACCGAATGAACTCTTGTATTTGGACTTTGATTGGAACTCTGGACTTATGCATTCTTTTTCGCTTACATCTCTGTACTCCTTGTTCTAACAACTTGTCTTTTCGCTTTTGTGTATGCAGATAAATGTCTCGCAAGGCGGAAACACGATCAGACAGATGGAAATCCAAAGATAGAGGCGAGTCTTCCTCCGTGCCCCCAGCCTAACCAGGATCTGGGCAGCATCGACCTGTTCCGAGGTCGTTAGTGGACGGATATGGTCCATAGGAACTTCTGGTCTCCCTTCCCGATTGCTTTCCTAGCTCCCTAAAGGAGGAGCAACTTGATGTCATCTCTCATTCATTTGGGATAGACAGGGCTCTTATGCTGCTGCCGGGAGATGGAGTGATGCCGTATAATCCCCCCGAAGGTTACTTCGCTTACAGCAGGTACCATTGCATGTGTGGTGCTATCCCTCCTATCAATGCCTGGATAGTCAGCTTTACCACATATTTGAAAGTGGCTCCATTCCAGCTTCAGCCGAACTCTTATGCCATTCTGGTAAGCCTTTTCGTCATCTTCCAGAGGAGATACGGGCGCCCTCCTTCTAATCGGGAAATTCGGTATTTGTATAACCTGAGGGGCTACAAGAAGGGGTCTCCGTATATTAGTCTGGAAGCGGCCGTGCCCTTCAAACCGGTCTTGGACTTATATTCAAAGTTCACCATGTTCAAGAATGAATGGTTCTTTATCAAGGATGATTCTGTTTCTTTCCGCCTTTTCACTTCCGGCTGTAAGATGAATTTCATTTATATTTTCCATGTTCTAACTGTTGTGCTTCTTCTGACACGCTTCTGTTTCTTGCCAGCGACAGGTGGTATTGCAGTCGTGGAAGATGATTCTTTGACGCGGATGGCTGCTGAAATAAAGGCCATTCCGGCACGGGACAGGTCGGCTTCTTTCCTGATCAGGAACGCTACCCTCCTGGAATACAACTTGATCCTGCCGCACCAGTCCGTGGTTAAGCAGAGGGACACGGTTGAGGAGAAGGCCGCTAAAGCTAAGGAGGGGGCCACGGTGAAGAGTGGCAAGAGGAAGCCCTTTGCACAACACCCAGTCGTGGGGGGTAAGAAGCTCAAGGAGTCTGATGGCCCCTCTCCTAGTACTCGCCCGATCATCCCGGAGGGGGAAGGTGTGGAAGAGGGCGAAGGAGGCGATGTGGGAGGAGAGTCAGGAGGCGGAGGAGATGGCGATGGAGATGGTGATGGTGATGCTGGTGCCTTAACCTCTGGGAAAGATCCTGAACTGGATGAGGCCCTCCGTCTGGCCTTTGGGGAATCGGGGGAAGAATCGGAAGCGGAAAAGGCAAAGGAGGCGGGCAAGACTGTGGCTGGTGCCGATCCATCCCCTAAAGTCTCCTCAGATAGGGTAACTTCGACGGTGCAAGGTGAACTTTTGTCCTCTGTCGATTCCCTTTTCGATAAGGACTTAGAAATATTTTATGGTTCACTTCCGTCCTGGAATGAGATTCAGGACTTATTGCAGTACCCCACTCCTCCGCAGGGTTTGTATAATAGGCGTGCCTTCACACTTTTCTTTCTTTTTACTTAACATGTTTCCCGAATTGGGGACCATTGTATGTTCGTAACACTTGTTCTTTATTCCAGGGGCAGGCCAGGCGGTTAAAACGTCAGACGTTCGACACCGCCTCGAACAGTTCAAGTTGATGAGAGCTTCTGCGAAGCCTCCCACTGGTCGTACTGGGGACGTGGTCAAATACTGTCCTCTTCTTGGGGTCATCGAAGAGAGCATTCAGAAAAAGAAGAGGAGTCGTTCTTTATTTGAGCCTTCCCCTGGTCCGCAGCTCCCTGTTCAGCCTCCTCGTGATGCCACGGAGGAGAGCACGGAGTTTATCCCCCCTCCACCTCCTTCCAAGAATCCCACGGTTATCCGTATAAGGCGTCCTGACGTGCCTCGTGACCCCTTTGCCGGTCATCCTGATTTAGATCCAAGCTCTCAGGATATTTCATTTGATGAGGCCACGGGTGAACACCTCCTTCCCCGCAACTCCATGGTACGAGTGTTAGACGAGGCTAAGTCCCTAGATCTTGATCTGCTTACCACTCGGGTAGTTACTATGGGAGACGAGGCCAAGGCTAATATCAATCGGGTGGCTGAAGAGACCAAGAAGTTAATGAAGTATCATGCTCAATTGGTCAAGGCCGGGGAGGAGATTGGGAGCGCTAATATTCGGTTGCGGCTGAAGGTTGCTGATCAGGCCGAACAGCTTGCCGGTCAAGCCGTTCAGATTTCTCGGCACGAGGAAGCCTCCAGGCGTCTGAAAGAGACCATGGAAAAGGCTAGTAGGGCGGAATTACGGAAGATGGAGGCCGCGTGTAAGGAGCGGATCGACATGGCCCTTGCGACAGTGGATGAGGTTCGGAATGCGGATCTCGAGCAGGTAGAGGAGTTGTCTGGAAGGCTTGAGGCCCCGGAGATGGCTCAATTCAAGTTAAAGGAGGAGATGGAGGAGATGAGGAGGTCTCTCCAGGCTGACTGCTCGAGATACCGATCAGAGAGGGATGTTGCTGTCGCCAAGTTGCAGGCTTCCGAGGCCCGGGTGAGGGAGTTCGAGGAGAATGAGGGGATGATAGACGAGATGCTGCAGGACATGTACTTCCGCACTTGGAAGGAGGGCAGCTTGTCTTGGATGGATGACTATCCCCGGGTCATGGCCAAGATATATCTTCGGGCTTTAGAGGAGGCCAGGGTTGATGCGGGAGCGGCTTTTAGTCTGGACGTGGTCACTGCTCAGTTCTCGAAAGAGGAGCAAGCGGCGGTGAAGGAGGGGATGCGGTTGCTTGCTGCGGAGGAAGCGGGTGTGCAACTGGAGGATGAGGATCAAGCGGCGGACACTGGTGAGTTATTCTTCTCTTTTCCTTTTCTTTCCGGGTTTCCATAACTTGATCGTTTATCGTTTGTTTAATGGATTCCTCTTCTGAATTGGACAGGTGGAACTTCCGATCAACATGCTGGGGGTTCCGGCCCTACGGCCAAATAGGCTTGGGAAGTTGGTGATGGAGTGCGGACGCTGCTGGTTACTTGTCCGGATTCGGCCGCTTTTTATTTCCTTTTTACTGTTGTTTACGTTAGTCCAAAACATTGATGTGACTGTAATAATATTATTTGCAGAGAGTAACTTTGTGTGATTTTATAATATAAGCTGATTTTGTTATGTTTAAATGTTGTTGTCATTTTGATGTGCTGCGTGAGAAGTATAACCATGTATATGCCTGTGATTTTAGTTGTGTTTGATGTTAAGCCTTTGCTTGAAATATAATTTCATGTTTTGCAATGTTGGTGTGACGTATGAATAAGCTATAGTTATGTATTTATGTACAAGAGAAGAGAGTACCGCCCTTCATGTTTATTTGCAGGCGGTAGCTTCGAGCTTCTTGTGTAACTGATCATGGATGTCTCTGAGTACCTTGCCACCTAGTACGCAGGCTTAGATTCTCATGACTGGATGCTCCCTATTTGGTTTCCTGTACTTTAGAGTTTGTTATACAGGATAGGAGAAAAGTATTTAAATGAAATGGAAATATAGAAAAAGTAAAACTTCCAGTCACGGAAGGCCGTCGATGTGCTTAAGTTCGTGGAAAACGGGTTTTGTAGTCACTTTCCCTAGCTGTGGGTCTTGGAGACATTTGTCACCCATCTTACACCTCCGCGGGGAGTTTTCTTTTTTACCACAGCCGCACTTAAGACACATCGGAGCCGAGATCGCGCACGGTAACTACCCGAACCATTATGGTCCGTAATCGTGGGTATTATTCGATTTACCGTGGCCGGCTAGCGTGGGTGCCGTTGGCCGTGAACTACCCCTGGCTGGCCACACCTTATGTTGGGGCTTAAAGTAGGTTCACGGTTGCCGGCGAGCCGAACGCCGTAGTGAGCTGCCATCGGCTATAGTCGGCCTTTATGATGACTTATAATCGGCTCATTACAGTTGGCTTTGAGGGCAGGCGCGAGCAATGAGTTAACCCGCAGCAGAGGGATGCTGGAGCAAAAGAGTCTCATTGGCGAGTGCATAGAATCGTAGCGTACCTGTTAGGCCTTGTCCAGATGAGGCCGTGGTGCGTCTTGAGTGGAGATGCCATAAGATTTTGTTCAACAGAAAAGGATAAAGCTTAACAAGTAGCCAAGATATAAAGGAATAAGTTAAAAAAGAGACAAGATTTTTTAAAGTGGTTCGGCATGAAAATGCCTACGTCCACTGATTCTCTTTGTTAATTCACTTCATATGGGCAGTACAAGTTAAGAAAAGTATCGACGGAGGTGTCGGATGTTCCATGCCCTCTGGAACACCTCTCCGTCCACTGTTGACAAAATATAAGCTCCGTTGTGGAGATCTTTATGAATTACATATGGTCCGTCCCAGATGGGGTCCAGTGCCCCGGGGCGCGGAAAGATTCGCCTGAGAACAGGATCTCTTTCTTGTAAGACGCGATGCTTGACTTTGGAGTTGTATAGTGCTGCCACTTTTTGTTTGTGAGCTGCTGCTTTGAGTGCTGCATCGTTTCTCCTTTCCTCAATCAGATCCAAAGACATGAGGAGTAGTTCTTCGTTTTCTTCTGGATTGTAGTGGATCCTACGGTGGGAAGGAACAATAGTTTCAACAGGGAGCATTGCCTCCGATCCGTATGCCAAAGAGAAAGGAGTATGTCCCGTTGATGTTCTGAAAGAGGTGCGGTAGGCCCAAAGTCCCGTAGGAAGTTCGTCCACCCAAGCGCCTTTTGACTTTTCAAGTTTCTTCTTGATTAGGGTTTTGAGAATTTTGTTGACAGCTTCGACTTGTCCGTTTGCCTGAGGATAAGCTACCGATGAGAAGCTTTTATGAATTCCATGCTCTTGGCACCAGTCGGCGAATTCTTCGCTGTCAAATTGGAGTCCGTTGTCTGATATGATCTTGAGTGGTACTCCGTACCTGCACAGAATATTTTTGATCAAGAAGTTGATAACTTTTGCTGAAGATATTTTATTTAGGGGTTCCGCTTCCACCCATTTGGTGAAATAATCGACTACCACTACAGCATATTTGGCCCCGCCCCTGCCCGTTGGCAGTTCGCCAATTAAATCAATTCCCCATACAGCAAAGGGCAAAGGGCTGGTCATTTGAGTAATCTCATTTGTGGGTAGTCGAGGAATCTTGGCAAATTTCTGACATCTGTCGCATCTCTTGACGAAGTCTAAGGCGTCTTTGTTTAGTGTGGGCCAGTAATATCCATATCGGAGTATCTTTTTCGCCAGAGTCTGCCCTCCAGTGTGATCTCCGCAACTTCCTTGATGGATGTTGAATAAGATTTCCTTGGCTTCCCTTCCAGCGACGCATCTAAATAAGGGGCTAGAGAAGCCACGTCGATAGAGGATGCCTTCTTGTATTGTGTAGTGGGGAGCTTTCCTCAAAATTCTCCTGACTTCATCACGTTTGTCTGGTAGTGTGCCATCCTGCAAATATTTCCGGATAGGAGTCATCCAAGTTGCTTCTTCAATTGCAGTTATCAGATTCACTTGTTCAAAACTTGGGGCTTGTTATCCCGCTTTTTGGCAAAGTCGTGATACCAAAAGATTGATCGAAAACAAAAGACTGTTCGTCTCAGAGATTTGTTATACTTCACTTTGCTATGGATATCGATGAATTTTGTCCAAGTCCGGAACGGGCCAAAATTGGTAGGACATGACAAGAAAGATCAAAGGAGTCGTCATTTCAAATTTCAAGACAATTCGATTTCGTATGCTCAAGATATGATGGATTCAAATTGAGGAAGGTGGTCACTATCTGTTTCGAACCCATCGCACTGGAGTACTTCGAACCCATCACCTTCGAAACCATCTCCTTCGAACCCACCTAGTTCGAACCCATCCACGCGCTTGCCTTCGAAACCATCTCCTTCGAACCCACCTAGTTCGAATCCATCCACGCGCTTGCCTTCGAAACCGTGAAGTTCGAACCCAAGCCATGTTCGAACCCACCAGCTAATACCTGCTTCGACTCCATCGCCTTCGACTCCATCGCCTTCGACTCCATCGCCTTCGACTCCACCACAATGGCCTACCTTCGAATCCATGGCGCCACTCAGCTTCGCATCCTTACTTCGAATCCCTGCAAGATCTTAATTCGAATCCATCGAGCGACCCAGTTCGAACCGATCAAGTTCGAACCCATAGGGATTCCTTGATTCGAATCGGTCACGTTCGAAGCCAGGAATACTCCTTAGTTCGAATCCACCGAGTCAGTTGGTTTGGATGACGTGTTCGCCGTAGTTCACGGAGTCGAAGCGGTCCATTCGGAGATAAATTAGGATCGATTCGAGAGATACGCGCCACGTCACTGTAAACCCACGTGCACTCATGGGTTCGAAATCATGGGTTCGAAGTCATGGGTTCGAACGACCCAGCCAACCAAAGAAACACCATTTCGAACCGATCATATCTCCTTAACCACAAATCCAAATGCAACCAAATTTTCACAGTAGCTTTCATACGAGGTAAAGATTGTCCCTGCCAAGTTTCAGCTCGATTGGACCATTTCTTGATGGGTTCGAAATCACTTCGAACCGATGTCATATCGAGACGAAACTTGGTGGGGTCGGTCGCGTGGGCCCACTCACGTGCCAGAAGAGGTCTCCCGAAGTTTCAGCCAGATCTGGGCCTCCAACGCCTATAAATAGCACCCTGAAGCCTTCAGAAAGGGGGATCTTCCGAGAACTTCTGCCATTGAACGCTGAGACTCTGCCGGATTCAAATCTATTCACCAGAATCACTGTTGTATTCAGATTTCAAAGCTATTATCAATTGTAATCCGTTGTAATCGATTGAATCGAGCAAAGCAATAAAGAGAAAACCTTCGAAGTGGACGTAGGCGCGAACGCCGAACCACTATAAATCCTGTGTTTGTGATCGTTGTTCGTGAATTATTGTGATTTGTTACTTAGAACTGAATTCTATATTGATTGTTGCTGAATTCTGTGTTGATTATTATTGAATTGAGTACGTAAACGGGTGCTTTCACGACTTTGGGTGTTTGTGACCAATTTTGGCGCAAACATTTTGGTGCTTTCACTGAGAATTGATTTAGGAAGAAGTTGAATTTGAAAATCCAGGAGTTCAGATCTAGGAATTATGGCAAGACAATCGAGTAGAAAGCCAAGGCCTGAGAGAAGCGAACCACAAGGAATTCAAGAGGCTTCCTCAGGAGCGAATCAACCATCGATCTACATCACTAGGGACGAGATGGAGACGATGATGAAGAAGCAAGAGGAGTTGATCCAGAGTTTGTTTCAACAGATAGGACAGCTTGGAGCACAGAATAGAGAAGCCAATGGAGTCCAAAACGAAGCAGGACCATCTGGCGTCGCACCCGGATTAGGGGGCACACCCATGGAGAATGTTGGTCCAATTTCGGAAGGAGAAAGAGGAATATCTGCGCAACCTGGAGACAGCAGAGGAATGAACGCTCAGTCAAGGGGGCACATCTCAGAATTCCCTCGTGAACTCGGGGGGCAGGATGAAAGTGACGAACGAAGGCTGCATCTTGGAGACACCGACAAGTTGGCAGAGATGGTTAGGCGAGCGATGAGAGGCGGTTTGGTGAACAAAGACCTAGAGGATGTCAATAGGAGTCCTTTCACTCCGACAATCAGACGAGCTAGAAACCCACCAGATTTCAAATTACCATTGTTGGATATGTATGATGGGAGAACGGACCCCACGGTCCATCTGACAAAATATATGAGGCATATGGAAGTGCTGGGGGCATCAGAGGAGGTTATGGCCCGGTGCTTTCCACTGTATTTGGCGGATATTGCGACATTATGGTTCAGGCAATTGGATAGCGGATCCATCGGAACATGGAACGACTTCACTGAGAGATTTATGAGGCAATTCAGGGTTCACATTACAAGACCCAAGAATGTGATGACGTTAGCGACCTTAAAACAGAAGGCTGGAGAAACATTGAGAAGTTTCCTGACACGGTTCAATGCGGCGGCAGCTTCGGCGGATAGACCGGATCCATCCATGGTTATGATGGCGGCTGTGTCCGGAATAGCAGACGGAACGGAGTTCAAAAATTCATTAACTAAGGATCCACCCGTAGATCTGGGAGAATTCTATCACGAGGCAGAAAAATTTTTATGATTAGAAGATGCGAATGCCGAGAGAGAAGAAGGAGATGGGATAGAGGTTTTTGCATTTAGAGACGAAAAGCCTCTCAAAAAAGATTCGGACAAGGATAAAGGTAAAAGGAAGATTGAGAATGACAGAGACAGATCAAAGCGGCAACGGAGAGAGCCGCGATTCACCACCTACACTGAGCTGAATGAGAGCCTGGAGTGAATTTATCAAGATACCAAAGAACAGATTCCGTACCGTAGGCCGATGCGAAGGGATCCTACCTCTGACGAGAGGAAATCAGATAAGTTCTGTGTATTCCATGAATTAAATGGTCATAACACTAACGATTGTAGGCACCTGAAGGATGAGGTGGAAGGGCATATCAGGAACGGTATGTTCCTCCAATATGTAAGGAGGCGAGCTCCTGTGGCGGAACCAGAACGACCACCGTCCACATCAGCTAGAGGTGACCCTGAATCAAGGCACCGTTTGGTTATCAATTGAGTGAAATAACGATGAACAAGTTGTAAGCTTCCACTAACGCAATCAAATCATTTACACATGTGCGAGATCGCGAACGATCTCCAGGCATGCTCTGAATGATCATTGACCGTTTCGTAGTGGGAACTTACGCTTCGACATCCATGCGTTGCTTTCATATCATTTTAATTTGAACATTTAGACCCTGTTTGTTTGCTGTTTGTTTGGACATTGTTTTTGAAACTCATCCGTGTAATAGATATTTGATTCTGATAACTCTGGAATGGCTAAGCTACTTACACATGTATGGGGTCGCGAACGGTCCTTAAGCATGCTCTGAGATGGCGATCAACCGCCCTGACAAACGATCCAGGATCTCACCCGAACGTGACCCTGGCATCGATAACACCAAGCCCTCCCGGGCACACAATTCGCCACGAACGGCATCCAACTTCGAACAGTCACAACTCAACACACCTCAAATGGCTTGATCGCGAACGGTCGTCACTTGAGGTCAAACACCCGACCGCGAACGGTCGCAAATTCGCCTCGAACGACACACGATCGCGAACGATCACTCTCTGCCGCGAACGGCATCGACCGCGAACGGTCCCATTCAATCCTTTGCCATAAATAGCATCGACTGCGAACGGTCCTATTCTCATCATTTGCCGCGAACGGCATCGACCGCGAACGGTCCTATTCCATCCTATGTCGCGAACGGCAAGGACCGCGAACGGTCCCAATTCACCTCAAACAGCATATGATCCCGAACAATCGATGCATGGATTTATACGCTCGACCGCGCACGGTCGCACTTCACCTCGAATGACTCGATCACGAACGATCGTCATTTGATGTTAAGCGCTCGACCATGAACGGCCGCGCTTCATCCCAAATGGCTTGATCCCGAACGATCGTCATTTGAGGCCATATGAAAACTATCAAGTTCTTTGCAGGTTGATGATCGGATACGAACATCCAACTCGAAGCATTACAAAACACACCTTCCTACCGCAAGGCATGTTTTGGGGGGAAAAATGTTATCCCACTTTTTGGCAAAGCCGTGATACCAAAAGATTGATCGAAAACAAAAGACAGTTCGTCTCAGAGATTGGTTATACTTCACTTTGCTATGGATATCGATGAATTTTGTCCAAGTCCGGAACGGGCCAAAATTGGTAGGACATGACAAGAAAGATCAAAGGAGTCGTCATTTCAAATTTCAAGACAATCCGAGTTCGTATGCTCAAGATATGATGGATTCAAATTGAGGAAGGTGGTCACTGTCTATTTCGAACCCATCGCACTGGAGTACTTCGAACCCATCACCTTCGAAACCATCTCCTTCGAACCCACCTAGTTCGAACCCATCCACGCGCTTGCCTTCGAAACCATCTCCTTCGGACCCACCTAGTTCGAATCCATCCACGCGCTTGCCTTCGAAACCGTGAAGTTCGAACCCAAGCCATGTTCGAACCCACCAGCTAGTACTTGCTTCGACTCCATCGCCTTCGACTCCACCACAATGGCCTAACTTCGAATCCATGGCGCCACTCAGCTTCGCATCCTTACTTCGAATCCCTGCAAGATCTTAATTCGAATCCATCGAGCGACCCAGTTCGAACCGATCAAGTTCGAACCCATAGGGATTCCTTGATTCGAATCGGTCACGTTCGAAGCCAGGAATACTCCTTAGTTCGAATCCACCGAGTCAGTTGGTTTGGATGACGTGTTCGCCGTAGTTCACGGAGTCGAAGTGGTCCATTAGGAGATAAATTAGTATCGATTCGAGAGATACACGCCACGTCACTGTAAACCCACGTGCACTCATGGGTTCGAAATCATGGGTTCGAAGTCATGGGTTCGAACGACCCAGCCAACCAAAGAAACACCATTTCGAACCGATCATATCTCCTTAACCACAAATCCAAATGCAACCAAATTTTCACAGTAGCTTTCATACGAGATAAAGATTGTCCCTGCCAAGTTTCAGCTCGATTGGACCATTTCTTGATGGGTTCGAAATCACTTCGAACCGATGTCAGATCGAGACGAAACTTGGTGGGGTCGGTCGCGTGGGCCCACTCACGTGCCAGAAGAGGTCTCCCGAAGTTTCAGCCAGATCTGGGCCTCCAACGCCTATAAATAGCACCCTGAAGCCTTCAGAAAGGGGGATCTTCCGAGAACTTCTGCCATTGAACGCTGAGACTCTACCGGATTCAAATCTATTCACCAGAATCACTGTTGTATTCAGATTTCAAAGCTATTATCAATTGTAATCCGTTGTAATCGATTGAATCGAGCAAAGCAATATAGAGAAAACCTTCGAAGTGGATGTAGGCACGAATGCCGAACCACTATAAATCCTGTGTTTGTGATCGTTGTTCGTGAATTACTGTGATTTGTTACTTAGAACTGAATTCTATATTGATTGTTGCTGAATTCTGTGTTGATTATTATTGAGTTGAGTATGTAAACGGGTGCTTTCACGACTTTGGGTGTTTGTGACCAATTTTGGCGCAAACAGGGCTAGCTTGCCTTGAGATGGCTAGTGCTCCGAAAATGGTGCTATTCTTCATACTAGCTTGCTTTGCTAGTTCATCGGCCTCTTGGTTATCTTCTCGAGGAATGTGTTTGATTAGATAATGGTCCAATTGGTCGAGCAGCAGTTTGGTTTTCTTTAGATATGCTGTGAGTCGTTCTCCTCGTGTCTGGAATTCTCCTAGTACTTGGTTTACGATAAGTTGAGAATCACCATGAAGACATAAAGAATTGACTCCAATTTCTAAGGCAAGCTCCAATCCCGCTATTACTGCCTCATACTCCGCATCGTTGTTAGTGGCCGCGAATTCCAACCTTAATGCATAGTACAGCTTTCTTCCCCTGGGGGTGATTATCACAATACCTGCCCCCGAGCCTTGTTCGTTTGATGCTCCATCTACAAAGAAGTTCCACTTGATGTTTTTTGCTATTTCAAACTGATCCTTGCCTTCGTTGGTAGTGAATTTGGCAATGAAATCGGCCAGGGCTTGCCCCTTGATAGTAGTGTGAGGATGGTAGGTGACGTCATACTGACTTAGTTCAATGCACCATTTGAGGAGTCGTCCAGAAGTGTCGGGACGATGGAGCACCTGTCTTAGTGGCTGATCGGTTAGAACTCTGATGGAGTGAGATTGGAAGTAGTGTCGTAGTTTTCGTGACGTGATCAATAAACAATATGCCAATTTCTCAAGTTTAGGATATTTGGCTTCTGCCCCCGTAAATCTCTTACTTATAAAGTACACCGGGCGTTGTGTGCGGTCTTCTTCTCTTACTAGGGCAGCGCTTAAAGCATGAGATGATACAGCGAGGTATAGGTATAGCTCTTCGCCTTCGTTCGGAGTTGAGAGTACTGGTGGTTTCTGAAGGTGTTCGACCAGGTTAAGGAAGGCTTTTAAGCATTCATCGGTCCACTCGAACCTTCCTTTGTCTTTCTTGAGAGCTTCGAAGAAAGGGACGCACTTGTCAGTTGCTTTGGAAATGAATCTGCTTAGGGCGGCCACCTTTCCGTTTAAGCTCTGCATTTCTTTTCGGGTGGAAGGTATCCTTATTTCTTTTAGAGCCCGGATTTGTTCAGGGTTTGCTTCAATTCCTCTGGAATGGACAATGAATCCTAAGAATTTTCCCGATGACACTCCGAAGGAGCACTTTAGAGGATTCAGCTTCATTCCATATCGGCGAAGTACCTGAAACATCTCGCTCAGGTGGCTTACATGATCGTCGGCTTTCCTGGACTTTACCAACATGTCATCCACATATACTTCCATAGTTCGTCCTATTAATTTCGCGAAAATCTTGTTGACGAGGCATTGATAGGTAGCTCCGGCATTTTTGAGTCCAAAAGGCATGACTTTGTAACAATATAATCCCCGGTCAGTGATGAAGCTAGTGTGGTCTTGATCGGGAGCGTGCATGGGAATCTGGTTGTATCCGGAGTATGCGTCCATAAAAGATAAAAGTTCGTGCCCGGCAGTGCTGTCCACAAGTTGATCGATTCGGGGGAGCGGGAAGAAGTCTTCCGGGCAAGCGTCATTTAAGTTGGAGAAATCAATGCATGTTCGCCACTTCCCATTAGCTTTCTTTACTAGTACCGGGTTAGCTATCCATTCTGGGTAGATGGCTTCTCGTATGAAGTCATTAGCAAGTAGGTTCTTTACTTCCTCATCGAGGGCTGCTGATCGTTCTGCATCCATGCTTCTCTTTTTCTGCTTTATCGGTACCTTGGTGGGATCGATGTTCAGCATGTGGCATGCTATGTCTGGGGAGATTCCTGTCATATCGGCATGTGTCCACGCAAATACATCTAAGTTGTGGCGGAGAAAGTCAATGAGTTAATCCTTCAATTCTTTTTTTAGCTGAGATCCTATTTTTAATAGTCTGCTTGAATCATGTTTGTCTACAGATACGAATTCCATGGCCTCTGCAGGCTCAGCGGTAGCCTCCTCCTCCTTATCCCTGGGGTCTAGTTCATTGAAAGGATCGCTGGTGTATCGAAGAGGAGGGGCTTTCTTTAGTTGCTATGCTTCCAAGCTTTTCATGCAGAGAGTGGTCTCTGCATCTTTCCCTTTATTCTTTCTATGGTTATTGCGAAGTTCAGTTACATAGCAATCTCGAGCGACGTCTTGATCTCCTTCGACTTCTCCTATTCCGTTATCTGTTGGGAATTTCATCTTTAGGCACCACGGGGCTAGGACAATTTGGAAGTCAGATAAGGCTGGTCTTCCCAAGAAGACGTTGTAGGCCGAGTGGTTTTCTATTAGTACGAACGTTTGTTTTCGCACAACGGAGCGGGGATGACTTCCTATTTCGACGAAGAGGTCAAGTTGCTCGAGGGGCATTTTCGCATCTCCAGTGAAACCGTGCAGGGGTTTGTTGCAGGGAGACACATCCGTCATTGACAGTTTCATTTTGTCGAAAGCATGCTTGAACAGGATATTTACGGAGCTTCCTGTGTCTATTAGAATTCAGAAAACTTTAGCTGGACCGAACCAGGCAGAGATGACCATGGGATCCATATGCGGATATTGTCTTCCTTCTAAATCACGCCTACTGAATATGATTTCGTCACTCTCTTTCCGTTTCGGGTGGCGCTCTTCCATAATGGAGTTAACATAGCCTTCAGCATTTCTAAGTGACTTGCCGTATCTTTCCATCTCTGCCCAGCTTCTGTCGGCGATGTGTGGTCCTCCCGAGATGGTATGGACCACTATCTTCTCTTGACTAGAGCCACTGGTGTTGCGATTCCCTCCGCCTACTTCTGGGAGGGGTCGCTTTGAGTTCTCATTGGCAGGGGTTGGAGTCCTGTTCCGACCTTTCACATAGCGTTCCAGCCTTCTTCTTCTGATGTGTTCTTCGATCAAGTCCCGGAGATGGTGGCATTCATTGGTGTCATGTCCGTGGGATTCATGGAAGCGGCAGAACTTTCCAGACTTGAGTGCGTTATCAGATTCGTTCTTGTGCGAGGGGCGCTTGTATCCGAGTTCGCCATGAGTGGCTAGAAAGATGTTTTCGATTGTTTCATTCAAAGGAGTGTAGGGGTCAAATCTTGGTCCTGGTCTATATTGGCGTTTTTCAACCTTCCTGCCCCCAGCATTATCTCTAGATTCATTTCTTCGAGTGTCCTTAGCTGCAGCGGGAATCTTGTTCGAAGTCGTCTTACCTTGTTGCCCTGACTGCCTCTCAGTGGCGGCGTCTTTAAGTCTCATATACTTTCCAGCTTCATGGAAGAAATCAGGTAAAGTAGCTGGTTTTTCCTTAGTTAGTCTTCTAGCGAACTTGGTATCTGGGTGTACACCACTACAGAGGGCCATTAGGGTGAGCTTCTCATCGGCATCTTGGACTGCGGCCGCTGTGGCGTTGAACCGGGTTAGATATTGTTGCAGTGTCTCTCCGGATTTCTGTTTGACATTGGATAGAGAATAAGCATCCTTGGGTTGCTCTACATGGATGCGGAACTGGCTAATGAACCTTTCTTTCAACATCTCCCATGAGCTGATAGATCCTTGGGGTAGATGGCAGAACCAGGAGGTAGCTAGATCTGCTAGGAATAGCGGAAAACATTTACACAGCACCCCTTCTGTTGCTCCGCTCATGAGCATATGCTGGGTGTACCTCTGTAAGTGTACGATGGGGTCGGAAGTTCTCTTGTAAGGTTCCATGGTTGGCATTTTCCACTCCCAGGGGGTAATGGCAGTTTCGATATTGCGGGTGAAGGGGCTAGTGACCCTAGCGCCTATTCCTCGGTCCCTTTGCTCCCGTTGGACGCATTCTCTAAATAATCGTGCCATTCTTTCATCAGAATTTGGAGTGGATAGAAATGAACTTGGTTCTTCCCTGCGGGATCGATCTCGTCCAGATGACCTGTAGGGATGGTATAGTCTATCACTTCTGACGTTATCCAGCGGTTGCCTCTGGCTGCTCGGATGCATGCTAGGACCAGCTACAGTTGCCCCCGCCTTGATCTTCCCCTGTGGGGTTCTGTTTCGGGCATTTCCATGGGGTCAACTTTGGGATGGGTTCTAGCTCGGCTCCGTTCAGCGGGGTTTCTATGATTAGGTGGCATGATTGGCTCAGCTACATCCGACCCTCGCCTGGCGCCTCCCCCACTGGGTTCGGTTCCAAGTGCTTCCTCGAGTCGGAGTTCGGGCTGAGTCCGGGCGCGGCCCCTATCATTGTTGTTCCTGTTGATGGCTTCCTCGAAGAGGGAAGACCTTTGCTGTCTCCGAGATCCTCCAGATTGAGATTCATCCCATGATTCAGTGTTGCGGTTGGATTCTTCGACATCCCTCAAGCGTGACATGAGTTGGTTCACCAAAGCTTCTTGTTGGGATGCGAAGCGGTTAGTCACTTCCACCACAACTCTGTCTAGGTCCGCTCTAGTGATTACTGCCGGTTGTTCCGCGGCAGGGGCTGTTGGAATTGCTTGATCTACATGTGGCACTGCTGCCGTAGTGGGATGGTTCTCTTGATCTGGATCCACTGGATTTGGAGCGCTGCTAGTTGCAGTGTTCTTTCCCTTGTTGGCGTCTTTTCTTGGTCTGGAAGTCATGTTTCCTAGGCAATGAAGAATGCTATTGGGAAAGAAGGTTGGATGAGGGAAGTTGGAGCTGCGAGTTCGAAGTTCTCAGTGAAAGCACCAAAAATGTTTGCGCGAAAAGTGGGCAAACACCTCCAAGTCGTGAGATTTAATGGGTTTTATGTGATTCTTAATGATTTAGATGAGTTATGTAAATATGAAAAAAGCAGGGACTGAAATGTAAAAGACACACAGATTTATAGTGGTTCGGCCAGAACGTGCCTACGTCCACTTTATATGTTATTATCTTCTTTCTTTCAGATTACAAGTACAATGCTTTGTGTACAAGTATATGAAAGTAGTTTGAAAGCTCCTTCCGTGCTTGAGCTCTCAAACTTGTCTGCCATTGTTGTACCCCTGCCCCTCTATTTATAGAGTGAGGTAGGGGGCAGGGGTCTTGGATGTATATAGTTGCTGGTGGGCCCGGGCTGGAGCAATCTGGACTGGCAATCATCTGGTTCGGCGAGGCTTCATTCGGCTGTGCTTAGAGAAGTTGGAGTTTGGTTCGGCCATGGTGGTCCGGTGATAGGCGTGGTCCGGTGGTGGTCTGGTCCGGTCGTGTAGGGGAGGAGTGTTGGCTCGGTGATGGCCTTGGCCCGGTTGTAGGTTGGTCCGGTAGGGTGTTGGAGAGGTGGTTCGGTGGTGCCCTTGGTCCGGTATGCCGAATGGGGATGACCGAATGTCCTTATGCCGAATGAGCTTGTGCTTGGGGAATGCCGGATGGACTTCGAGCCTTGTGTTTGCTGAACGAAGTGGAGGTTGCGAGCCCGGGTAAAACTTGTGACTTCTTGGTCTCGAGATCTTCTGTGTGAGAATTCGCCCAACACGTGCATGGATTTGAAACGGAACAGTACCATGGTGCACCACTCTCTAGCGAGGGTAAATCGAAGACGAGGCACGGTAATCCCGTTATACCTTAAAAATCTGGTGTCGAAAAAACAAAGGGAAATAACTTACGAGGCCCGATTGAGATTCGGGTTGTCCTTTTTGGGCATTAATCTATCCGTTGACGGCGGAAAGCGGTCAAAGCCGTAAAACTCACTGTGGCCTTCGTTTTGACAGGTTATGGCTCCCGTAACTCTAAACGAGCCTGAAGTTATGACCGTCTGAATAATCGATATCTACAGGGTGTAACATCCGCGGTGCAGGGTGCAACATCCGTCCAAAATGGATAAACAGTGCCGTACGACTTTTAGAAATGCATGCATGGATTTGAAACGGAACATTACCATGGTGCACCACTCTCCAGCGATGGTAAATCGAAGACGAGCCACGGTAATCGCGTTTTACCGTAAAAATCCGGTGTCGAAAAAACGAAGGGTAAAAAACTTACGAGACCCGATCGAGATTCGCGTTGTCCTTTTCGGGCATTAATCTATCCATTGACGGCTGAAAGCGGTCAAAGCCGTAGAACTCACCATGGCCTTCGTTTTGACAGGTTATGGCTCCCATAACTCTAAACGAGCCATAAGTTATCCCGTCCGAATAATCGACATCTACAGGGTGCAACATCCGCGGTGCAAGGTGCAACATCCGTCCGAAATGTCGAAATTGTATCGTACGACTTTTAGAAACGCGTGCATGGATTTGAAATGGAACAGTACCATGGTGCACCACTCTCCAGCGATGGTAAATCGAAGACGAGCCACGGTAATCCCGTTTTAATGCTAAAATCCCGTGTCGAAAAAACGAAGGGTCAAAAACTTACGGGACCCGATTTAGATTCGGGTTGTCCTTTTTGTGCATTAATCTCTCCGTTGACGGCTGAAAGCTGTCAAAGCCGTAGAACTCACCGTGGCCTTAGTTTTGATAGGTTATGGCTCCCGTAACTCTAAACGAACCAGAAGTTATGACCGTACGAATAATCGATATCTACAGGGTGCAACATCCGCGGTGCAAGGTGCAACATCCGTTCGAAATGGTGAAACAGTGCCGTATGACTTTTGGAAATGCGTGCATGGATTTGAAACGGAACAGTACCATGGTGCACCACTCCCCAGCGATGGTAAATCGAAGATGAGGCACGGTAATCCCGTTTTACCGTAAAAATACGGTGTCGAAAAAACGAAGGGTAAAAACTTACGAGGCCCGATTGAGATTCGGGTTGTCCTTATTGGGCATTAATCTATCCGTTGACGGCTGAAAGCGGTCAAAGCCGTATAACTCACCGTGGCCTTCATTTTGACAGGTTATGGCTCCCGTAAATCTAAACAAGTCAGAAGTTATGGCCGTCCGAATAATCGATATCTACAGGGTGCAACATCCGCGGTGCAAGGTGCAACATCCGTCCGAATTGGCGAAACAGTGTCGTACGACTTTTAGAAATGCATCCATGGATTTGAAACGGAACAGTACCATGGTGCACCACTCTCAAGCGATGGTAAATCGAAGACGAGCCACGGTAATCCCGTTTTACCGTAAAAATCCGGTGTCGAAAAAACGAAGGGTAAAAAACTTACTAGACCCGATTGAGATTCTGGTTGTCCTTTTCGGGCATTAATCTATCCGTTGATGGCTGAAAGCGGTCAAAGCCGTAGAACTCACCGTGGCCTTCGTTTTGACAGGTTATGGCTCCCGTAACTCTAAACGAGCCAGAAGTTATGGCCGTCCGAATAATCGATATCTACAGGGTGCAACGTCTGCGGTGCAAGGTGCAACATCCGTCCGAAATGGCCAAACAGTGCCGTACGACTTTTAGAAATGCATGCATGGATTTGAAACGGAACAGTACCATGGTGCACCACTCTCCAGCGATGGTAAATCGAAGACGAGCCACGGTAATCCTGTTTTACCTTTAAAATCCGGCGTCGAAAAAACGATGGGTAAAAACTTACGAGACCCGATTGATATTCGGGTTGTCCTTTTTGGGCATTAATCTATCCGTTGACGGCTGAAAGCTGTCAAAGCCGTAGAACTCACCGTGGCCTTTGTTTTGATAGGTTATGGCTCCCGTAACTCTAAACGAACCAGAAGTTATGACCGTCCGAATAATCGATATCTACAGGGTGCAACATCCGCGGTGCAAGGTGCAACATCCGTCCGAAATGGCGAAACAGTGCCGTACGACTTTTAGAAATGCGTACATGGATTTGAAACGGAACAGTACCATGGTGCACCACTCTCTAGCGAGGGTAAATCGAAGACGAGGCACGGTAATCCCGTTATACCGTAAAAATCCGGTGTCGAAAAAACGAAGGGAAATAACTTACGAGGCCCGATTGAGATTCGGGTTGTCCTTTTTGGGCATTAATCTATCCGTTGACGGCGGAAAGTGGTCAAAGCCGTAAAACTCACCGTGGCCTTCGTTTTGACAAGTTATGGCTCCCATAACTCTAAACGAGCCTGAAGTTATGACCGTCTGAATAATCGATATCTACAGGGTGTAACATCCGCGGTGCAGGGTGCAACATCCGTCCGAAATGGCGAAACAGTGTCGTACGACTTTTAGAAATGCATGCATGGATTTGAAACAGAACATTGCCATGGTGCACCACTCTCCAGCGATGGTAAATCGAAGACGAGCCACGGTAATCCCGTTTTACCGTAAAAATCCGATGTCGAACAAACGAAGCGTAAAAAACTTACGAGACCCGATCGAGATTCGGGTTGTCCTTTTCGGGTATTAATCTATCCGTTGACGGCTGAAAGCGGTCAAAGACGTAGAACTCACCGTGGCCTTCGTTTTGACAGGTTATGGCTCCCGTAACTCTAAACGAGCCATAAGTTATCCCATCCGAATAATCGATATCTACAGGGTGCAACATCCGCGGTGCAAGGTGCAACATCCGTCCGAAATGGCGAAGTTGTGTCGTACGACTTTTAGAAATACGTGCATGGATTTGAAATGGAACAGTACCATGGTGCACCACTCTCCAGCGATGGTAAATCGAAGACGAGCCACGGTAATCCCGTTTTAATGCTAAAATCCCGTGTCGAAAAAACGAAGGGTCAAAAACTTACGAGACCCGATTTAGATTCGGGTTGTCCTTTTTGGGCATTAATCTCTCCGTTGACGGCTGAAAGCTGTCAAAGCCGTAGAACTCACTGTGGCCTTAGTTTTGACAGGTTATGGCTCCCGTAACTCTAAACGAACCAGAAGTTATGACCGTACGAATAATCGATATCTACAGGGTGCAACATCCGCGGTGCAAGGTGCAACATTCGTCCGAAATGGTGAAACAGTGCCGTACGACTTTTGGAAATGCATGCATAGATTTGAAACGGAACAGTACCATGGTGCACCACTCTCCAGCGATGGTAAATCGAAGACGAGGCACGGTAATCCCGTTTTACCGTAAAAATCCGGTGTCGAAAAAACGAAGGGTAAAAACTTACGAGGCCCGATTGAGATTCGGGTTGTCCTTTTTGGGCATTAATCTATCCGTTGACGGCTGAAAGCGGTCAAAGCCGTAAAACTCACCATGGCCTTTGTTTTGACAGGTTATGGCTCCCGTAAATCTAAACAAGTCAGAAGTTATGGCCGTCCGAATAATCGATATCTTTAGGGTGCAACATCCGCGGTGCAAGGTGCAACATCTGTCCGAATTGGCGAAACAGTGTCGTACGACTTTTAGAAATGCATCCATGGATTTGAAACGGAACAGTACCATGGTGCACCACTCTATAGCGATAGTAAATCGAAGACGAGCCACGGTAATCCCATTTTACCGTAAAAATCCGGTGTCGAAAAAACGAAGGGTAAAAAACTTACTAGACCGGATTGAGATTCTGGTTGTCCTTTTTGGGCATTAATCTATCCGTTGATGGCTGAAATCGTTCAAAGCCGTAGAACTCACCATGGCCTTCGTTTTGACAGCTTATGGCTCCCGTAACTCTAAACGAGCCAGAAGTTATGGCCGTCCGAATAATCGATATCTACAGGGTGCAACATCCGCGGTGCAAGGTGCAACATCCGTCCGAAATGGCGAAACAGTGTCGTACGACTTTTAGAAATGCGTGCGTGGATTTGAAACAGAACAGTACCATGGTGCACCACTCTCCAGCGATGGTAAATCGAAGACGAGCCACGGTAATCCCGTTTTAATGCTAAAATCCCGTGTCGAAAAAACGAAGGGTCAAAAACTTACGAGACCCGATTTAGATTCGGGTTGTCCTTTTTGGGCATTAATCTCTCCGTTGACGGCTGAAAGCTGTCAAAGCCGTAGAACTCACCGTGGCCTTCGTTTTGACAGGTTATGGCACCCGTAACTCTAAACGAACCAGAAGTTATGACCGTACGAATAATCGATATCTACAGGGTGCAACATCCGCGGTGCAAGGTGCAACATCCGTCCGAAATGGTGAAACAGTGCCGTGCGACTTTTGGAAATGCGTGCATAGATTTGAAACGGAACAGTACCATAGTGCACCACTCTCCAGCGATGGTAAATCGAAGACGAGACACGATAATCCCGTTTTACCGTAAAAATCCGGTGTCGAAAAAACGAAAGGTAAAAACTTACGAGGCCCGATTGAGATTCAGGTTGTCCTTTTTGGGCATTAATCTATCCGTTGACGGCTGAAAGCGGTCAAAGCCGTAAAACTCACCGTGGCCTTCGTTTTGACAGGTTGTGGCTCCCGTAAATCTAAATAAGTCAGAAGTTATGGCCGTCCGAATAATCGATATCTACAGAGTGCGACATCCGCGGTGCAAGGTGCAACATCCGTCCGAATTGGCGAAACAGTGTCGTACGACTTTTAGAAATGCATGCATGGATTTGAAACGGAACAGTACCATGGTGCACCACTCTCCAGCGATGGTAAATCGAAGACGAGTCACGGTAATCCCGTTTTACCGTAAAAATCCGGTGTCGAAAAAACGAAGGGTAAAAAACTTATTAGACCCGATTGAGATTCGGGTTGTCCTTTTCGAGCATTAATCTATCCGTTGATGGCTGAAAGCGGTCATAGCCTTAGAACTCACCGTGGCCTTCGTTTTGACAGGTTATGGCTCCCGTAACTCTAAACGAGCCAGAAGTTATGGCCGTCCGAATAATCGATATCTACAGGGTGCAACATCCGCGGTGCAAGGTGCAACATCCATCCGAAATGGCGAAATTGTGTCGTACGACTTTTAGAAATGCGTGCGTGGATTTGAAATGGAACAATACAATGGTGCACCACTCTCCAGCGATGGTAAATCGAAGACGAGCCACGGTAATCCCGTTTTACCGTTAAAATCCGGTGTCGAAAAAACGAAGGGTAAAAAACTTACGAGACCCGATTGAAATTCGGGTTGTCCTTTTTGGGCTTTAATCTATCCGTTGATGACTGAAAGCTGTCAATGCCGTAGAACTCACCGTGGCCTTCGTTTTGACAAGTTATGGCTCCCGTAACTCTAAACGAGCCAGAAGTTATGACCGTCCGAATAATCGATATCTACAGGGTGCAACATCCGCGGTGCAAGGTGCAACATCCGTCCGAAACGGCGAAACAGTGCCGTACGACTTTTAGAAATATGTGCATGGATTTGAAACTGAACAGTACCATGGTGCACCACTCTCCAGCGATGGTAAATCGAAGACGAGCCGCGGTAATCCCGTTTTACCGTAAAAATCCGGTGTCCAAAAAACGAAGGGTAAAAAACTTACAAGACCCGATTGAGATTCGGGTTGTCCTTTTCGGGCATTAATCTATCCGTCGACGGCTGAAAGCTGTCAAAGCCGTAGAACTCACCGTGGCCTTTGTTTTGACAGGTTATGGCTCCCGTGACTCTAAACGATCCAGAAGTTATGGCCGTCCGAATAATCGATATCTACAGGGCGCAACATCCGCGGTGCAAGGTGCAACATCCGTCTGAAATGGCGAAACAGTGTCGTACGACTTTTAGAATTGCGTGCATGGATTTGAAATGGAACAGTACCATGGTGCACCACTCTCCAGCGATGGTAAATCGAAGACGAGCCACGGTAATCCCGTTTTACCGTTAAAATCCACGTGTCGAAAAAACGAAGGGTAAAAAACTTACGAGACCCGATTGAGATTCGGGTTGTCCTTTTTGGGCATTAATCTATCCGTTGACGGCTAAAAGCGGTCAAAGCCGTAGAACTCACCGTGGCCTTCGTTTTGACAGGTCATGGCTCCCGTAACTCTAAACGAGCCAGAAGTTATGACCGTCCGAATAATCGATATCTACAGGGTGCAACATCCGCGGTGCAAGGTGCAACATCCATCTGAAATGGCGAAACAGTGCCGTACGACTTTTAGAAATGCGTGCATGGATTTAAAATGGAACAGTACCATGGTGCACCACTCTCCAGCGATGGTAAATCGAAGACGAGGCACGGTAATCCCGTTTTACTGTAAAAATCCGGTGTCGAAAAAAGGAAGGGTAAAAAACTTACGAGACCCGATTGAGATTCAGGTTGTGCTTTTTGTGCACTAATCTATCCGTTGACGAATTAAAGCTGTCGAAGCCGTAGAACTCACCGTGGCCTTCATTTTGACAGGTTATGGCTCCCGTAAATCTAAACGAGCCAGAAGTTATGGCCGTCCGAATAATCGATATCTACAGGGTGCAACATCCACGGTGCAAGGTGCAACTTCCGTCCGAAATGGCGAAACAGTGCCGTAGGACCTTTAGAAATTCGTGCATGGATTTGAAACGGAACAGTACCTCGGTGCACCACTCTCCAACGATGGTAAATCGAAGACGAGGCACGGTAATCCCGTTTTACCGTTAAAATCCGGTGTCGAAAAAACGAAGGGGAAAAACCTACGAGACCCGATTGAGATTCGGGATGTCCTTTTTGGTCATTAATCTATCCGTTGACGGCTGAAAGCTGTCAAAGCCGTAGAACTCACCGTGGCCTTCGTTTTGACAGGTTATGGCTCCCGTAACTCTAAACGAGCCAGAAGTTATGGCCGTCCGAATAATCGATATCTACATGGTGCAACATCCGCGGTGCAAGGTGCAACATCCGTCCGAAATGGCGAAACAGTGGCGTACAACTTTTAGAAATGCGTGCATGGATTTGAAATAGAACAGTTCATGTTGCACCACTCTCCAGCGATGGTAAATCGAAGACGTGGCACGGTAATCCCGTTTTACCGTAAAAATCCGGTGTCGAAAAAACGAAGGGTAAAAAACTTACGAGACCCGATTGAGATTCAGGTTGACCATTTCGGGCATTAATCTATCCGTAGATGGCCGAAAGCTGTCAAAGCCGTAGAACTCAACGTGGCCTTCGTTTTGACAGGTTATGGCTTCCGTAACTCTAAACGAGCCAGAAGTTATGGCCGTTCGAATAATCGATATGTACAGGGTGCAACATCCGCGGGGTAAGGTGCAACATCCGTCCAAAATGGCGAAACAGTGTCGTACGACTTTTAGATATGCGTGCATGGATTTGAAACGGAACAGTTCCACGGTGCACGACTCCCCAGCGATGGTAAATTGAAGACGAGCCATGGTAATCCTGTTTTACCGTTAAAATCCGGTGTCGAAAAAACGAAGGGTAAAAAACTTACGCGACCGGATTGAGATTCGGGTTGTCCTTTTCGGGCATTAATCTATCCGTTGACGGCTTAAAGCGTTCAAAGCCGTAAAAATCACCGTGGCCTTCGTTTTGACCGGTTATGGCTCCCGTAACTCTAAACGAGTCAGAAGTTATGGCCGTCCGCATAATCGATATCTACAGGGTGCAACACCCGCGGTGCAAGGTGCAACATCTGTCCGAAATGGCGAAACAGTGGCGTACGACTTTTAGAAATGAGTGCATGGATTTGAAACGGAACAGTACCATGGTGCACCACTCTCCAGCGATGGTAAATCAAAGACGTGGCACGGTAATCCCGTTTTACCGTAAAAATCCGGTGCCGAAAAAATGAAGGGCAAAAAACTTACGAGACCCGATTGAGATTCGGGTTGTCCTTTTCGGGCATTAATCTATCCGTTGACGGCTGAAAGCTATCAAAGCCGAAGAACTCACCGTGGCCTTCGTTTTGACAGGTTATGGCTCCCATAACTCTAAGCGAGCCAGAAGTTATGGCCGTCCGAATAATCGATATGTACAGGGTGCAACATCCGCGGGGTAAGGTGCAACATCCGTCCGATTGGCGAAACAGTGTCGTACGACATTTAGAAATGCGTGCATGGATTTGAAACGGAACAGTACCGTGGTGCACCACTCTCCAGCGATGGTAAATCGAAGACGAGCCACGGTAATACTGTTTTACCATTAAAATCCGGTGTCGAAAAAACGAAGGGTAAAAAACTTACGAGACCTGATTGAGATTCGGGTTGCCCTTTTCGGGCATTAATCCATCCGTTGACGGCTGAAAGCTGTCAAAGCCGTAGAACTCACCGTGGCCTTCGTTTTGACAGATTATGGCTCCCGTAACTCTAAACGAGCCAGAAGTTATGGCCGTCCAAATAATCGATATCTACAGGGTGCAACATCCGCGGCGCAAGGTGCAACATCCGTCCGAAATGGCGAAACAGTGCCGTACGACTTTTAGAAATGCGTGCATGGATTTGAAATGGAACAGTACCATGGTGCACCACTCTCCAGCGATGGTAAATCGAAGGTGAGGCACAGTAATCCCGTTTTACCGTAAAAATCCGGTGTCGAAAAAACGAAGGGTAAAAAACTTACGAACCCCGATTGAGATTCGGGTTGTCCTTTTCGGGCATTAATCTATCTGTTGACGGCTGAAAGCTGTCAAAGCCGTAGAACTCATCGAGGCCTTCGTTTTGACAGGTTATGACTCCCGTAACTCTAAACGAGCCAGAAGTTATGGCCGTCCGAATAATCGATATCTACAGGGTGCAACATCCGCGGTGCAAGGTGCAACATCCGTCCGAAATGGCGAAACAGTGTCGTATGACTTTTAGAAATGTGTGCATGGATTTGAAACGGAACAGTACCAAGGTGTTCCACTCTCCAACGATGGTAAATCGAAGACGAGGCACGGTAATCCCGTTTTACCGTAAAAATCCGGTGTCGAAAAAACGAAGGGTAAAAAACTTACGAGACCCGATTGAGATTCGGGTTGTCCTTTTTGGGCATTAATCTATCCGTTGACCGCTAAAAGCGGTCAAATCCGAAGAACTCTCTGTGGCCTTCGTTTTGACAGGTTATGGCACCCGTAACTCTAAACGAGCCAGAAGTTATGGCCGTCCGAATAATCGATATCTACAGGGTGCAACATCCGCGGTGCAAGGTGCAACATCCGTCTGAAATGGCGAAACAGTGCCGTACGACTTTTAGAAACGCGTGCATGGATTTGAAACGGAACAGTACCATGGTGCACCACTCTCCAACGATGGTAAATCGAAGAAGAGGCACGGTAATCCCGTTTTACCGTAAAAATCCGGTGTCGAAAAAACGAAGGGTACAAAATTTACGAGACCCGATTGAGATTCGGGTTGTCCTTTTCGGGCATTAATCTATCCATTAACGGCTGAAAGCCGTCAAAGCCGTAAAACTCACCGTGGCCTTCGTTTTGACAGGTTATGGCTCCCGTAAATCTAGACAAGTCAGAAGTTATGGCCGTCCGAATAATCGATATCTACAGGGTGTAACATCCGCGGTGCAGGGTGCAACATCCGTCCGAAATGGCGAAACAGTGTCGTACGACTTTTAGAAATGCATGCATGGATTTGAAACGGAACATTACCATGGTGCACCACTCTCCAGCAATGGTAAATCGAAGACGAGCCACGGTAATCCCGTTTTACCGTAAAAATCCGGTGTCGAAAAAACGAAGGGTAAAAAACTTACGAGACCCGATCGAGATTCGGGTTGTCCTTTTCGGGCATTAATCTATCCGTTGACGGCTGAAAGCGGTCAAAGTCGTAGAACTCACCGTGGCCTTCGTTTTGACAGGTTATGGCTCCCGTAACTCTAAACGAGCCATAAGTTATGGCCGTCCGAATAATCGATATCTACAGGGTGCAACATCCGCGGTGCAAGGTGCAACATCCGTCCGAAATGGCGAAATTGTGTCGTACGACTTTTAGAAATGCGTGCATGGATTTGAAACGGAATAGTACCATGGTGCACCATTCTCCAGCGACGGTAAATCGAAGACGAGGCACGGTAATCCCGTTTTACTGTAAAAATCCGGTGTCGAAAAAACGAAGGGTAAAAAACTTACGAGACCCGATTGAGATTCGGGTTGTCCTTTTTGGGCATTAGTCCATCCGTTGACGGCTGAAAGCTGTAAAAGCCGCAGAACTCACCGTGGCGTTCGTTTTGACAGGTTATGGCTCCCGTAACTCTAAATGAGCCAGAAGTTATGGCCGTCCGAATAATCGATATCTACATGGTACAACATCCGCGGTGCAAGGTGCAACATCCGTCCGAAATGGCAAAACAGTGGCGTACGACTTTTAGAAATGCGTGCATGGATTTGAAATGGAACAGTACCATGGTGCACCACTCTCCAGCGATGGTAAATCGAAGACGAGGCACGGTAATCCTGTTTTATAGTAAAAATCCGGTGTCGAAAAAAGGAAGGGTAAAAAACTTACGAGACCCGATTGAGATTCGGGCTGTCCTTTTCGGGCACTAATCTATCCATTGACGGATGAAAGCTATCGAAGAAGTAGAACTCACCATGGCCTTCTTTTGATAGGTTATGGCTCCCATAACTCTAAACGAGCCAGAAGTTATGATCGTCCGAATAATCGATATCTACAGGGTGCAACATCCGCGGTGCAAGGTGCAACATCCGTCCGAAATGGCGAAACAGTGTCGTATGAATTTTTGAAATGCGTGCATGGATTTGAAACGGAACAGTACCATGGTGCACCACTCTCCAGCGATGGTAAATCGAAGACGAGGCACGGTAATCCCGTTTTACTGTAAAAATCCGGTGTCGAAAAAACGAAGGGTAAAAAACTTACGAGACCCGATTGAGATTCGGGTTGTCCTTTTTGGACATTAATCTATCCATTGACGGCTGAAAGTGGTCAAAGCCGTAAAACTCACCGTGGCCTTCGTTTTGACAGGTTATGGCTCCCGTAACTCTAAACGGGCAAGAAGTTATGGCCGTCCGAATAATCGATATCTACAGGGTGCAACATCCGCGGTGCAAGGTGCAATATCCGTCCGAAATGGCGAAACAGTGCCATACGACTTTTAGAAATGCATGCATGGATTAGAAACGGAACAGTACCATGGTGCACCACTCTCTAGCGATGGTAAATCGAAGACGAGCCACAGTAATCCCGTTTTACCGTAAAAATCCGGTGTCGAAAAAACGAATGGTAAAAAACTTATGAGACCCGATTGAGATTCGTGTTGTCCTTTTCGGGCATTAACCTATCCGTTGACGGCTGAAAGCTGTCAAAGCCGTAGAACTCACCGTGGCCTTCGTTTTGACAGGTTATGGCTCCCGTAACTCTAAACGAGCCATAAGTTATGGCCGTCCGAATAATCGATATCTACAGGGTGCAACATCCGCGGTGCAAGGTGCAACATCCGTCCGAAATTGCGAAACAGTGCCGTACGACTTTTAGAAATGCATGCATGGATTTGAAACGGAACAGTACCATGGTACACCACTCTCCAACGATGGTAAATCGACGACTAGGCACGGTAATCCCGTTTAACCGTAAAAATCCGGTGTCGAAAAAACGAAGGGTAAAATACTTACGAGACACGATTGAGATTGTGTTGTCCTTTTCGGGCATTAACCTATCCGTTGACGGCTGAAAGCTGTCAAAGCCGTGGAACTCACCGTGTCCTTCGTTTTGACAGGTTATGGCTCCCGTAACTCTAAACGAGCCAAAAGTTATGGCTGTCCGAATAATCGATATCTACAGGGTGCAACATCCGCGGTGCAAGGTGCGACATCCGTCCAAAATGGCGAAACAGTGTCATACAACTTTTAGAAATGCATGCATGGATTTGAAACGGAACAATACCATGGCGCTCCACTCTCCAGCGATGGTAAATCGAAGTCAAGGCACGGTAATCCCGTTTTACCGTAAAAATCCGGTGTCGAAAAAACGAAGGGTAAAATACTTACGAGACCCGATTGAGATTCGGGTTGTCCTTTTTGAGCATTAATCTATCCGTTGACGGCTGAAAGCTGTCAAAGCCGTAGAACTCATCGAGGCCTTCGTTTTGACAGGTTATGCCTCCCATAACTCTAAACGAGCCAGAAGTTATGGCCGTCCGAATAATCGATATCTACAGGGTGCAACATCCACGGTGCAAGGTGCAACATCCGTCCGAAATTGCGAAACAGTGCCGTACGACCTTTAGAAATTCGTGCATGGATTTGAAACGAAACAGTACCATGGTGCACCACTCTCCAGCGATGGTAAATCGAAGATGAGGCACGGCAATCCCGTTTTATCGTAAAAATCCGGTGTCGAATAAAGGAAGAGTAAAAAACCTACGAGACCCGATTGAGATTCGGGCTGTTCTTTTCGGGCACTAATCTATCCGTTGACGGATGAAAGCTGTCGAAGCCGTAGAACTCACCATTGGCTTCTTTTGATAGGTTATGTCTCCCATAACTCTAAACGAGCCAGAAGTTATGATCGTCCGAATAATCGATATCTACCGGGTGCAACATCCGCGGTGCAAGGTGCAACATCCGTCCGAAATGGCGAAACAGTGTCGTACGACTTTTAGAAATGCGTGCATGGATTTGAAACGGAACAGTACCATGGTACACCACTCTCCAGCGATGGTAAATCGAAGACGAGGCACGGTAATCCCGTTTTACTGTAAAAATCCGGTGTAGAAAAAACGAAGGGTAAAAAACTTACGAGACCCGATTGAGATTCGGGTTGTCCTTTTTGGGCATTAATCTATCCTTTGACGGCTGAAAGCAGTCAAAGCCGTAGAAATCACCGTGGCGTTCGTTTTGACAGGTTATGGCTCCCGTAACTCTAAATGAGCCAGAAGTTATGGCCGTCCGAATAATCGATAACTACATGGTGCAACATCCACGGTGCAAGGTGCAACATCCGTCCGAAATGGCAAAACAGTGGCGTACGACTTTTAGAAATGCGTGCATGGATTTGAAACGGAACAATACCATGGTGCACCACTCTCCAGCGATGGTAAATCGAAGATGAGGCACGGTAATCCCGTTTTATCGTAAAAATCCGGTGTCGAAAAAAGGAAGGGTAAAAAACTTACGAGACCCGATTGAGATTCGGGCTGTCCTTTTCGGGCACTAATCTATCCATTGACGGATGAATGCTGTTGAAGCCGTTGAACTCACCATGGCCTTTTTTTGATAGGTCATGGCTCCCATAACTCTAAACGAGCCAGAAGTTATGATCGTCCGAATAATCGATATCTACAGGGTGCAACATCCGCGGTGCAAGGTGCAACATCCGTCGGAAATGGCGAAACAGTGCCGTACGAATTTTACAAATGCGTGCATTGATTTGAAACGGAACAGTACCATGGTGCACCACTCTCCAGCGATGGTAAATCGAAGACGAGGCACGGTAATCCCGTTTTACTGTAAAATTCCGGTGTCGAAAAAACGAAGGGTAAAAAACTTACGAGACCCGATTGAGATTCGTGTTGTCCTTTTTGGACATTAATCCATCCGTTGATGGCTGAAAGCGGTCAAAGCCGTAAAACTCACCGTGGCCTTCGTTTTGACTGGTTATGGCTCCTGTAACTCTAAACGAGCAAGAAGTTATGGCCGTCCGAATAATCGATATCTACAGGGTGCAACATCCGCGGTGCAAGGTGCAACATCCGTCCGAAATGGCGAAACAGTGTCGTACGACTTTTAGAAATGCATGCATGGATTAGAAACGGAATAGTACCATGGTGCACCACTCTCTAGCGATGGTAAATCGAAGACGAGCCACGGTAATCCCGTTTTACCGTAAAAATCCGGTGTCGAAAAAACGAAGGGTAAAAAACTTACGAGACCCGATTGAGATTCGGGTTGTCCTTTTCGAGCATTAATCTATCCGTTGACGGCTGAAAGCTGTCAAAGCTGTAGAACTCACCGCGGCCTTCGTTTTGACAGGTTATGGCTCCCGTAACTCTAAACGAGCCAGAAGTTATGGCCGTCCGAATAATCGATATCTACAGGGTGCAACATCCGCGGTGCAAGGTGCAACATCCGTCCGAAATGGCGAAACAGTGCCGTACGACTTTTAGAAATGCATGCATGGATTTGAATCGGAACAGTACCATGGTGCACCACTCTCCAACGATGGTAAATCAACGACGAGGCACGGTAATCCCGTTTTACCATAAAAATCTGGTGTCGAAAAAACGAAGGGTAAAATACTTACGAGACCCGATTGAGATTCGTGTTATCCTTGTTGGGCATTAATCTATCCGTTGACGGCTGAAAGCTGTCAAAGCCATAGAACTCACCGTGGCGTTCGTTTTGACAGGTTATGGCTCCCGTAACTCTAAATGAGCCAGAAGTTATGGCCGTCCGAATAATCTATATCTACATGGTGCAACATCCGCGGTGCAAGGTGCAACATTCGTACGAAATGGCAAAACAGTGGCGTACGACTTTAAGAAATGCGTGCATGGATTTGAAACGGAACAGTACCATGGTGCACCACTCTCCAGCGATGGTAAATCGAAGACGAGGCACGGTAATGCCGTTTTATCGTCAAAATCCAGTGTCGAAAAAAGGAAGGGTAAAAAACTTACGAGACCCGATTGAGATTCGGGCTGTCCTTTTTGGGCATTAATCTATCCGTTGACGGCTGAAAGATGTCAAAGCCGTAGAAATCACCGTGGCGTTCGTTTTGACAGGTTATGGCTCCCGTAACTCTAAATGAGCCAGTTGTAATGGTCGTACGAATAATCGATATCTACAGGGTGCAACATCCGCGGTGCAAGGTGCAACATTCGTCAGAAATGGCGAAACAGTGCCGTACGACTTTTAGAAATGCGTGCGTGGATTTGAAATGGAACAGTACCATGGTGCACCACTCTCCAGCGATGGTAAATCGAAGACAAGGCACGGTAATCCCGTTTTACTGTAAAAATCCAGTGTCGAAAAAAACGAAGGGTAAAAAACTTACGAGACCCGATTGAGATTCGGGTTGTCCTTTTTGGGCATTAATCTATCCGTTGACGGCTGAAAGCTGTCAAAGCCGTAGAACTCACCGTGACGTTCGTTTTGACAGGCTATGGCTCCCGTAACTCTAAATGAGCCAGAAGTTATGGCCGTCCGAATAATCGATATCTACATGGTGCAACATCCGCGGTGCAAGGTGCAACATCCGTCCGAAATGGCAAAACAGTGGCATACGACTTTTAGAAATGCGTGCATGGATTTGAAACGGAACAGTACCATGGTGCACCACTCTCCAGCGATGGTAAATCGAAGACGAGGCACGGTGATCCCGTTTTATCGTAAAAATCCGGTGTCGAAAAAAGGAAGGGTAAAAAACTTACGAGACCCGATTGAGATTCGGGCTGTCCTTTTCGGGCACTAATCTATCCGTTGACGGATGAAAACTGTTGAAGCTGTAGAACTCACCATTGCCTTCTTTTGATAGGTTATGGCTCCCATAACTCTAAACGAGCCAGAAGTTATGATTGTCCGAATAATCGATATTGTGACGACCGCCCATGACTCCCGCACCAAAACAAGGAAAAAGTGCGCTGAAGGGCGTGCCAGGAAGCCATGGACGATAGTCAGGGTAAAATAAAACAGCAAACTCTATCGTACAACTCACAGCGCATAGATAAAATACAATAAAGAAATATAATATAGTGAAGCTCCATAGAACAGGACATCATCATATAAGCATCATAATAGTTTTATACAAACATATGAATCATCCATACATCAAAGCCTCACTACATAACACTCAAACAAATACAGCAGCGGAACACCCAGTACATATAATATGAAATAATATGCAAAAGCCTCCTGCTCGTCCTCGTCATCATCAGCGTAGACCTCCATGAACATCACCTGTCACCTGCTACCTAGTCTGCCCATCCCAACATGGATGAACAGCCCAAGGTAATAAGAGGAGGCATAAAAACTTGAGTCAGACAAAGTCTTAGTGAGCATTAAATCAACTATCAAACATACCAAAAGAGCATAAGGGATAAAAGGAATAGGAACCAAACCGTCCCACTCCACCTCTTTCTACAGTGATAGCCCCCAGACACACACTAAGGAGAAGCAAGCATAACATAGCAGACAATTAAGGTAAAGCAATAATCACTCGAGTCAAGGTCGATGTTTTCCAAATACAAACCCCCAAGGCCTAAACCAAGATCAGATAAGCACCCAGAAAACACCGCTCTTGAGACCGAATGATAATACAACCAAACGTCCAAACATCCATGACTCTGGCTATCACTGTTATCATTGCCTTGATTTCACCGTTAGTTGAATGACCACCTGTCAAGGGCTAATGGTAACCCTGGTTCTAGACATAGCTCCGCACGTCATCTTGACCCGTGCCTAGGACTTACCTACTCTGCCCAGAGTACTCGACTACCTGCCTGTAGTCTTTTGGGTGTCCCGACTACCTACCTATAGTCGTTTTGGGCGCCCCATGTACTCTTGCTTTTGAGCATGCTAGAACCTTCAACAACGATGAGATCTCAGCCTCCTAGTCATCCTCCTCGACGACTATTATCATGCTAGCCCAAGCTACCTCTCGAGCAATCCATTATCACCCAACTCGAACCATCCCTCGAGTTATCAACATGCTTGGAATGATCCCTGCCTGGATTATGCTAAGACTCACATCATACTTCGCTTCATCGCATCATAGCAAAGTCTCATCTCAACATCATGGTTTGCCTCATCGCATCATGGCAAAGTTCCATCTCATCATCATCCAATCCATACATATGAGCTTCAACATTCGCTACATATGTTTTAAGCAGCTTTCACCATTCAAGAGCCTCTTCCGTAGCTTTTGAATCGTCTTTGACCATACTTGTCCAAATCTATCAACTAGATAACTCATTCACAACAATCAAACAAGGCAAACATTAATCCAAACAAATAAGTAGTCAATCAAGATCTAAATAGACATTTATAACTAAAATGGCAATTTCGTAAATAAATGAGAATAGATCTAACATACATGAATCATGGGTTTTTAGCATAGATCTAACAAATATAAATCATGGGTTTTTATCCCTACAACTTGATGAATGAACTTGCAAAAGTAAACATCTTCATAAGAATGAATCTACACTTGAACCTAAGGAAAAATGCATAAAATCACTATCTACAACACTCCAACAAACCACCAATCCAATATACTCCTTTGGGTCCGTGTGAGAGATAACTACCACTCACCAAATCACCCAAACACTTCAAAAACTATGAACTTCAGATCAAGACAGCGAAGATTCAAGCTTGATTCGTCGAAATCCCGCTTGAAACGATGAAATCTAGCTTCGTTGGATGAAGATCTTCAACTTTGGCTCTTGGATCTTCAATCTCGATCTTCGATCTTGGATGGATGTTAGAACTAGATTGGAGTGGAGAAAAGAAGTTGAAGAAATGTTGTAGTCGAGCTCTCAAAATGGCAGCACTTCGTCGCTTCAAAAACCGGTGCCAAAAAGTGAAGAAATGGTCGTGTATTTACAGCCCTTAGGTCGCTCTGGTCCTAACCCGTTCGGCTCCTTAAGTCGTTCGCGAGTTAGCGACTTAACCCACACGGCCTAACCCAAACACACACGACCTAACACGCACGCAAGATACGGCCTAACTCAACCCTGAGTCAACGACTTACGACTCATGCATGCACGCGACTCAACACAGAACACATGTCGACTCAACCTAAGCCGGTCACGACTTATCCACTACACGACTTAACGACCTAACAAAACAAAACGTTAACCCCTAACACGTTAACCTGTTAACTCGTCCAAGCTTACTAGGTCTCCAACTCGTTCACTACTAACTCGTTAACCCAGTATGTCCACTAACTTGCTAACACGCTAACTCGTGCCAGCCCCTAAACCTTAACTCACTAACTCTTAGGTCGGTCACACCTACCTTAACTCGGCCAACACTTTCCTTAAGTCGTCACCCTATGAGTCGGTCACTATTTCAACTAGGTCTAACACTAAGTCGGCAACATCATTAACTCGCCTACCACCTTAAGTCGGCCCAACTCCTTAAGTCGCTCACACGAGCTATCCTCCATACGACTTAAGCTATGGTCGACTCAAACTCCAAATAACTTAACAACGACTTAAAGCAACTATTTTATGATTTTATCGACATGTAAAATACGGGTCGTTACATTCTCTCCCCCTTAGGAATTTCGCCCCCGAAATTCCAAGCAAACAGCAGCAATCAAAGATATTCTGCATGTCTACCATCCATAGCAATCAACAAACCATGCATCCAATTCTAGCCTTGCATGCAGAATTCTAAGACTTAGAACAAGTTACAAATTCATGAGATGTCACGACACTTTAGGGCCATACCTCGAAGAGTTCAGAATGAGCTGCCTTCATCCTCTCTTCCTCCTCCCACGTACATTCGTCAACATCATCACTCCCTTGTACCTTGAGCAACGTAATCGTCCTCCTCCTAAGCTGTTTCATGTCAGTTCCAATAACACGAAGCGGCTTACGAGGTCTTCTAACCACTGGATCAACCTCTAAATCTTCACAGCTATCAGCAGAAACCACTGTAGTTGGGTCATGCACATACTTCCGTAGATAAGATACATGAAAAACATTGTGCACACCGGCCATCTTTTTCGGTAACTCCAATCTATAAGCAAGCTTTACAATTTGCTCGATAATCGGGAATGGTCCAACAAATCTCGGAGTTAACTTTCCTTTCTTCCCGAATCGAATAACATTCTTCAGAGGAGAAATCTTCACAAAAACCATATCACCTACGTCGAATTCCAAATCCTTACGACGATTATTGGCATAACTTTTCTGACGATCTTGGGCTGCCTTCATTCGTTGCCGAATGATCCCTATACAATCCGAAGTCTGTCGAATCATCTCTGGCCCAAGTATCAGTTTTTCTCCAGTTTCCAACCAATATGTCGGAGAGTTACACGGTCTTCCATACAGTGCTTCATATGGTGCCATACCAATACTTGACCGATAACTGTTCTTATATGCAAATTCCACCAAATGAAGGTGATCTTCCCATGATCCTCCGAAATCCAAAACACAGGCTCTGAGAAGATCTTCCAAAACTCGGTTGACTCTCTCAGTCTGACCATCTGTTTGAGGGTGGTAAGCTGTACTCAAACACAACTTAGTTCCCAAAACTTCCAGGAAGCTCATCCAAAATCCACTAGTGAAAAATGGGTCTCGATCGCTCACTATACTCTTCGGAACACCATGGAATCGAACAATCCACTTAACATACAACTCAGCCAACTTCGATGCAGTCCTAGTTGATCGAAGAGGAATGAACCTTGCACTCTTAGTCAAACGATCTACGATGACCCAAATCCCTTCATTCCCTGCCCTGGTTCTAGGTAGGCCATCGATAAAATCCATCGACACTTGCTCCCACTTCCATGTAGGAACCTCTAATGGCTGAAGTAATCCACTGGGCTTCTTCTGCTCAGCTTTCACCAACTGGCAGTTCATACACTTGGAAATAAAATTTCCAACATCCTTCTTCATGCCTTCCCAATAATAGGTTCTCTTCATATCCCGATACATCTTATTTCCACCTGGATGAATTGTCAACTTCGAGCGATGACTTTCCCTAAGAACTTCATCTTTCAATCCATCTACATCGGGAACAACTAGTCATCCTTGCTTTCGAAGCCAACCCTCTCGATTGACTTCAAATCCTTTATCCTTTTCTGGATTCAATCCAGATTCCAAATCTCGAATAATCTTGACAAGCTTATCGTCTCGCTTTTGGCTCTCGCCAATTCTCTCCACAAGAGTAGGCCTTATCGATAAGTTTGCCAACATCTCAGGTTCCAATTCACATCTAGGCCTGAAGTCAAATTCAGCCAAATACTCTAGACTCTTCCATTCCAAAAACATGGCTCCCAATCCTGCATGTCTTCGACTTAACGCATCTACCACTGCGTTGCCTTTTCCCTGAGTATAGGCTATACCAAAATCATACAGTGCTAAAAACTCTAGCCATCGTTGCTGCCGAAGATTCAAATCCTTTTGGGAGAAAAGATACTTCAATGACTTATGATCTGTAAACAATTCGAATCGAACTCCCAAAAGATAATGTCTCCACATCTTCAAAGCAAATACAATCGCCGCTAACTCCAAATCATGAGTCGGATAATTCCTTTCATGCGGCTTCAGTTGTCGACTAGCATACGCAACAACTTTATCCTTCTGCATCAGCACTGCTCCAAGTCCAGTACCACATGCATCGGTGTAAACCACCATCTCATCATTCCCACTTGGAATAGTCAAAACAGGAGCACTTGTTAGTCGCTCTTTCAGGATTCCAAAAGCTTGTTCACACTTAGCATCCCAACTGAATACCTGATTCTTTTTCGTCAACCCTGTCAATGGTGCAGCTATCTTGGAAAAGTCTTTGATAAACCGACGATAATATCCTGCTAATCCAAGAAAACTTCTCACATCAGATACATTCTTAGGTCTAACCCAATCCTGGATTGCTGCCACCTTAGCGGGATCAACCGCGATTCCATTTCCAGAGATAACATGGCCTAAGAACCTCACTACACCCTTCCAGAAGTGACACTTCGAAAACTTAGCTTTCAGCTGATGTTTCCGCAAGATTTCAAAAACAATCCTCAAGTGTGTCTTGTGTTCCTCCTCAGTTCTGGAATAAATCAGAATATCATCCACGAACACAAGCACGAACTTATTCAACTGATCTCTGACACTCTATTCATAAGATCCACAAAATATGATGGTGCGTTAGTCAATCCAAATGGCATTACCAGCCACTCATAAAAACCGGATGGTGTCCTAAAAGCAGTCTTCGGCACACTATCCTTAGCCACTCTCAACTGGTGAAATCCCGTTGCCAAATCCATCTGAGAAAACACCTTAGCCTCGTGAAGCTGATCAAACAAGTCATCTATTCTCGGCAATGGATACTTGTTCTTCTTAGTCACCTTATTCAGCTCACGATAATCCACACGCAACCTAAACGATCCATCCGCTTTGGTTGCGAACACAACTGGTACACCCTATTCGGACACACTTCTCCGAATGAATCCTTTCTGCAAAAGGTCATCAACCTGCACCTTCAGCTCTTGCTGTTCCCTAGGCGCCATCCGCCTAAGAGGCATCACAACAGGTTTGGCTTCCTCAACTAGATCGATACAAAACTCGATCTCCCTATGCGGCGGTAACCCTTTGACTTCATCAAAGACATCCTCAAATCCATTCACAATAGGCACCGATGACAGTCCATCCCGTGGAACAACCAGCGAATACATGAAGCTCATGAAGACGCCTTCTTCATGCTTACATTGTATCACAACCTTTCGCCCTTCCACATTCCCGACTGTCACCTCCAGCCTCTCACAATCAATCCTTGCCGCATACTTCCTAAGCCAGTCCATACCCAAAATAATTCCGAACCCCGCAAAGTTCAGAACAAAGCAATCACAAACAAACGAGCAATCATGACTCGATACGACTAGACCACGGCATACCATACACAGACAAGACGAACCCCCAACTGGATTTGTCACAACCAATGGTCTATCAACAATATCCGTTTTCAAACCTAACCGGCCTACAAGATCATCACAAACAAAAGAATGCGACGCTCCAGTATCAAACAACACTCTAACTGGAACACCACAAATAGAAAGAGTACCTTGAACCACCACACTCTTCCCTTTCTTTTCAGCAGTAGGAGCTTTTTGAAGACGACGGCACAGCTCCCAAAGCATAAGCTTGCACAATCTGCCTGTCCTTCGTCGGCTCTGGACAATCCTTCTTGATATGTCCCAACTTATCACAGTTGTAACACTTTCCCGGCACCTTGGGATTCTTACAATCTTTATAGAGATGGCCCTTCTGCTGACAGTTGTAGCAGGTCACTTCGCCCTTCGGCTTCTTCTGGCCATCCTTACCCCTCTGATGCTACTGCTTCCTCTTCTTGTCTCCACTCTGCTGTGGTTTAGATCCTTCCTTGGTTACAGCAACAACAGAATTTTCCCTAGGAAACAAACTCTCATGCCTGAGAGCTTTCTCCACAAGCTTCTCAAATGGATCATCCAAATGATCCACCAACTTCCTCCCAAGATAAGCGTCCAAGCCTGTCACAAACTTCTCGTTCTTCTGGTAGGGAGAATCAATATACGATCTGGCATACTTCTATAAAGCCTCAAACTCAGAAACATACTCAAGAACCGATCTCCCACCTTGCTTGAGCTCCACAAACTTCTTAAACAAAACAGATTTCTGAGCCGTACAGATAAACTTAGCTTCAAATCTAACTTGGAATTGTTCCCAAGTAATCTCTTCTTCTGGAGTATCAATGGTGATAGAATTCCACCAATCAGCAGCTCTTCCCTGAAGCTGTCTCGATGCAAGCTTCCTCTTAGTTGCATCCACAATCCCCAAGTCACCAAAGATCCTACGACATGCATCTATCCACCTTTGGACTTCAATAGTTGACTCCGTTCCCAAGAAAACCTTTCCTCCAAGAAAAGTATAGTCTTTGCAAAGCTTAGCAAAATCCACCGGCCTTGGAGCTTGGACTTGAACTCCCACATCCACTGATGATCCTGAAGCTGGTATCCTCCTCATGATCGAAGTCATCATGGCCTCAAACATAGGAGCATAATCAACAGCTTCCCTAGTAGCACGGCTTTCCCTCGCAGTTTGTCTCTCACTTCGACTCATCCTTAATATCTGTAAAAAGAATGATTAGAACACCTTAAGAAACAACTGCATAAGGAGTTCAAACCCATCTAAACTACTATATTATATATAGTAATCATCCATCAAAATACAATTACGTCTCTCATACGTAATCACGTCAGTGAGCGTTGGCTAAAATCGATTAACCAAGGCTCTGATACCAAATGTGACAACCGCCCATGACTCCCACACCAAAACAAGGAAAAAGTACGCTGAAGGGCGTGCCAGGCAGCCATGGACGATAGTCAGGGTAAAATAAAACAGCAAACTCTATCGTACAACTCACAGCGCATGGATAAAATACAATAGAGAAATATTATATAGTGAAGCTCCATAGAACAGGACATCATCATATAAGCATCATAATAGTTTTATACAAACATATGAATCATCCATACATCAAAGCCTCACTACATAACACTCAAACAAATACAACAGTGGAACACCCAGTACATATAATATGAAATAATATGCAAAAGCCTCCTGCTCGTCCTCGTCATCATCAGCGTAGACCTCCATGAACAGCACCTGTCACCTGCTACCTAGTCTGCCCATCCCAACATGGATGAACAGCCCAAGGTAATAAGAGGAGACATAAAACCTTGAGTCAGACGAAGTCTTAGTGAGCAGTAAATCAACTATCAAACATACCAAAAGAGCATAAGGGATAAAAGGAATAGGAACCAAACCGTCCCACTCCACCTCTTTCTACAGCGATAGCCCCCAGACACACACTAAGGAGAAGCAAGCATAACATAGTAGACAATTAAGGTAAAGCAATAATCACTCGAGTCAAGGTCGATGTTTTCCAAATACAAACCTCCAAGGCCTAAACCAAGATCAGGTAAGCACCCAGAAAACACCGCTCTTGAGACCGAATGATAATACAACCAAACGTCCAAACATCCATGACTCTGGCTATCACTGTTATCATTACCTTGATTTCACCGTTAGTTGAATGACCACCTGTCAAGGGCTAATGGTAACCCCGGTTCTAGACATAGATCCGCACGTCATCGTGACCCGTGCCTAGGACTTACCTACTCTGCCCAGAGTACTCGACTACCTGCCTGTAGCCTTTTGGGTGTCCCGACTACCTACCTGTAGTCGTTTTGGGCGCCCCACGTACTCTTGCTTTTGAGCATGCTAGAACCTTCAACAACGATGAGATCTCAGCCTCCTAGTCATCCTCCTCGACGACTATTACCATGCTAGCCCAAGCTACCTCTCGAGCAATCCATTATCACCCAACTCGAACCATCCCTCGAGTTATCAACATGCTTGGAATGATCCCTGCCTGGATTATGCCAAGACTCACATCATACTTCGCTTCATCGCATCATAGCAAAGTCTCATCTCAACATCATGGTTTGCCTCATTGCATCATGGCAAAGTTCCATCTCAACATCATCCAATCCATACATAAGAGCTTCAACATCCGCTACATATGTTTTAAGCAGCTTTCACCATTCAAGAGCCTCTTCCGTAGCTTTTGAATCATCTTTGACCATACTTGTCCAAATCTATCAACTAGATAACTCATTCACAACAATCAAACAAGGAAAACATTAATCCAAACAAATAAGTAGTCAATCAAGATCTAAATAGACATTTATAACTAAAATGGCAATTTCGTAAATAAATGAGAATAGATCTAACATACATGAATCATGGGTTTTTAGCATGGATCTAACAAATGTAAATCATGGGTTTTTATCCCTACAACTTGATGAATGAACTTGCAAAAGTAAACATCTTCATAAGAATGGATCTGCACTTGAACCTAAGGAAAAAAGCATAAAATCACTATCTACAACACTCCAACAAACCACCAATCCAATATACTCCTTTGGGTCCGTGTGAGAGATAACTACCACTCACCAAATCACCCAAACACTTCAAAAACTATCAACTTCAGATCAGGACAGCGAAGATTCAAGCTTGATTCGTCGAAATCCCGCTTGAAACGATGAAATCTAGCTTCGTTGGATGAAGATCTTCAACTTTGGCTCTTGGATCTTCAATCTCGATCTTCGATCTTGGATGGATGTTAGAACTAGATTGGAGTGGAGAAAAGAAGATGAAGAAATGTTGTAGTCGAGCTCTCAAAATGGCAGCACTTCGTCGCTTCAAAAACCGGTGCCAAAAAGTGAAGAAATGGTCGCGTATTTATAGCCCTTAAGTCGCTCTGGTCCTAACCCGTTCGGCTCCTTAAGTCGTTCGCGAGTTAGTGACTTAACCCACACGGCCTTACCCAAACACACACGACCTAACACGCACGCAAGATACGGCCTAACTCAACCCCGAGTCAACGACTTACGACTCAAGCATGCGCGCGACTCAACACAGAACACATGCCGACTCAACCTAAGCCGGTCACGACTTATCCACTACACGACTTAACGACCTAACAAAACACAACGCTAACCCCTAACACGTTAACCTGTTAACTCGTCCAAGCTTACTAGGTCGCCAACTCGTTCACTACTAACTCGTTAACCCAGTATCTCCACTAACTTGCTAACACGCTAACTCGTGCCAGCCCCTAAACCTTAACTCACTAACTCTTAGGTCGGTCACACCTACCTTAACCCGGCCAACACTTTCCTTAAGTCGTCACCCTATGAGTCGGTCACTGTTTCAACTAGGTCTAACACTAAGTCGGCAACATCACTAACTCGCCTACCACCTTAAGTCGGCCCAACTCCGTAAGTCGCTCACACGAGCTATACTCCATACGACTTAAGCTATGGTCGACTCAAACTCCAAATAACTTAACAACGACTTAAAGCAACTATTTTACGATTTTATCGACACGTAAAATATGGGTCGTTACAGGTGCACCATGGTACTGTTCCGTTTCAAATCCATGCACGCATTTCTAAAAGTCGTACGACACTGTTTGGCCATTTCGGACGGATGTTGCACCTTGCACCGTGGATGTTGCACCCTATAGATATCGATTTTCGGACGGCCATAACTTCTGGCTCGCTTAGAGTTACGGGAGCCATAACCTGTCAAAACGAAGGCCTCGATGAGTTCTACGGCTTTGACAGCTTTTTGCCGTTAAAGGATAGATTAATGCCCAAAAAGGACAACCCGAATCTCAATCGGGTCTCGTAAATTTTTTACCCTTTGTTTTTTCGACACGTGGATTTTTACGGTAAAACGGGATTACCGTGGCCCGTCTTCGACTTCCCATCACTGGAGAGTGGTGCACCATGGTACTGTTTTGTTTCAAATCCATGCACGAATTTCTAAAGGTCGTACGGCACTGTTTCGCTATTTCGGACGGATGTTGCACCTTGCACCGTGGATGTTGCACCCTGTAGATATTGATTATTCGGACGGCCATAACTTCTGGCTCGTTTAGAGTTACGGGAGCCATAACCTGTCAAAACGAAGGCCTCGATGAGTTCTACGGCTTTGACAGCTTTCAGCCGTCAATGGATAGATTAATGCCCAAAAAGGACAACCCGAATCTCAATCGGGTCTCGTATGTTTTTTACCCTTCGTTTTTTCGACACGTGGATTTTTACGGTAAAACGGGATTACGGTGGCTGGTCTTCGATTTACCATCGCTGGAGAGTGGTGCACCACGGTACTGTTCCGTTTCAAATCCATGCACGAATTTCTCAAGGTCGTACGGCACTGTTTCGCCATTTCGGACGGATGTTGCACCTTGCACCGTGGATGTTGCACCCTGTAGATATCGATTATTCGGACGGCCAGAACTTCTGGCTCGTTTAGAGTTACGGGAGCCATAACCTGTCAAAACAAAGGCCTCGATGAGTTATACGGCTTTGACAGCTTTCATCCATCAATGGATAGATTAATGCCCAAAAAGGACAACCCGAATCTCAATCGGGTCTCGTAAGTTTTTTACCCTTCGTTTTTTCGACACGTGGATTTTTGCGGTAAAACGGGATTACGGTGGCTGGTCTTCGATTTACCATCGCTGGAGAGTGGTGCACCATGGTACTGTTCCGTTTCAAATCCATGCATGAATTTCTAAAGGTCGTACGACACTGTTTCACCATTTCGGACGGATGTTGCACCTTGCACCGTGGATGTTGCACCCTGTAGATATCGATTATTCGGACGGCCATAACTTCTTGCTCGTTTAGAGTTACGGGAGCCATAACCTGTCAAAACGAAGGCCTCGATGAGTTCTACGGCTTTGACAACTTTTTGCCATCAAAGGATAGATTAATGCCCAAAAAGGACAACCCGAATCTCAATCGGGTCTCGTAATTTTTTACCCATCGTTTTTTCGACACGTGGATTTTTACGGTAAAACGGGATTACCGTGGCTCGTCTTCGACTTCCCATCGCTGAAGAGTGGTGCACCATAGTACTATTCCGTTTCAAATCCATGTACGCATTTCTAAAAGTCGTACGGCACTGTTTCGCCATTTCGGACGGATGTTGCACCTTGCACCGTGGATGTTGCACCCGGTAGATATCGATTATTCGGACGGCCATAACTTCTGGCTCGTTTAGAGTTACGGGAGCCGTAACCAGTCAAAACGAAGGCCTCGATGAGTTCTACGGCTTTGACAGCTTTTAGCCATCAACGGATAGATTAATGCCCAAAAAGGACAACCCGAATCTCAATCGGGTCTCGTAAGTTTTTTACCCTTCGTTTTTTCGACACGTGGATTTTTACGGTAAAACGGGATTACCGTGGCCCATCTTCGACTTCCCATCGCTGGAGAGTGGTGCACCATGGTACTGTTCCGTTTCAAATCCATGCACGAATTTCTAAAGGTCGTACGGCACAGTTTCGCCATTTCGGACGGATGTTGCACCTTGCACCGTGGATGTTGCACCCTGTAGATATCGATTATTCGGACGGCCATAACTTCTGGCTCGTTTAGAGTTACGGGAGCCATAACCAGTCAAAACGAAGGCCTCGATGAGTTCTACGGCTTTGACAGCTTTCAGCCGACAACGGATTGATTAATACCCAAAAAGGACAACCCGAACATCAATCGGGTCTCGTAAGTTTTTCACCCTTCGTTTTTTCGACAAGTGGATTTTTACGGTAAAACGGGATTACGGTGGCCCGTCTTCGACTTCCCATCGCTGGAGAGTGGTGCACTATGGTACTGTTCCGTTTCAAATCCATGCACGCATTTCTAAAAGTCATACGACACTGTTTCGCCATTTCGGACGGATGTTGCACCTTGCACCGTGGATGTTGCACCCAGTAGATATCGATTATTCGGACGGCCATAACTTCTCGCTCATTTAGAGTTACGTGAGCCATAACCTGTCAAAACGAAGGCCTCGATGAGTTCTACGGCTTTGACATCTTTCAGCCGTCAACGGATAGATTAATGCCCAGAAAGGACAACCCGAATCTCAATCGGGTCTCGTAAGTTTTTTACCCTTCGTTTTTTCGACACGTGGATTTTTACGGTAAAACGGGATTACGGTGGCCCGTCTTCGACTTCCCATCGCTGGAGAGTGGTGCACCATGGTACTGTTCCATTTCAAATCCATGCACGCGTTTCTAAAAGTCGTACGACACTGTTTGGCCATTTCGGACGGATGTTGCACCTTGCACCGTGGATGTTGCACCCTATAGATATCGATTTTCGGACGGCCATAACTTCTGGCTCGTTTAGAGTTACGGGAGCCGTAACCTGTCAAAATGAAGGACTCGATGAGTTCTACGTCTTTGACAGCTTTCAGTCGTCAATGGATAGATTAATGCCCAAAAAGGACAACCCGAATCTCAATCGGGTCTCGTAAATTTTTTACCCTTTGTTTTTTCGACACGTGGATTTTTACGGTAAAACGGGATTACCGTGGCCCGTCTTCGACTTCCCATCACTGGAGAGTGGTGCACCATGGTACTGTTTTGTTTCAAATCCATGCACGAATTTCTAAAGGTCGTACGGCACTGTTTCGCCATTTCGGACGGATGTTGCACCTTGCACCGTGGATGTTGCACCCTGTAGATATCGATTATTCGGACGGCCATAATTTCTGGCTCGTTAAGAGTTACGGAAGCCATAACCTGCCAAAACGAAGGCCTCGATGAGTTCTACGGCTTTGACAGCTTTCAGCCGTCAACGGATAGATTAGTGCCCAAAAAGGACAACCCGAATCTCAATCGGGTCTCGTAAGTTGTTTACCCTTCGTTTTTTCGACACGTGGATTTTTACGGTAAAATGGGATTACGGTGGCTGGTCTTCGATTTACCATCGCTGGAGAGTGGTGCACCATGTTTGCGCCAAAATTGGTCACAAACACCCAAAGTCGTGAAAGCACCCGTTTACGTACTCAACTCAATAATAATCAACACAGAATTCAGCAACAATCAATATAGAATTCAGTTCTAAGTAACAAATCACAGTAATTCACGAACAACGATCACAAACACAGGATTTATAGTGGTTCGGCGTTCGCGCCTACGTCCACTTTGAAGGTTTTCTCTTTATTGCTTTGCTTGATTAAATCGATTACAACGGATTACAGCTGACAATTGCTTTGAAATCTGAATGCAATAGTCATTATGATAGATAGACTTGAATCCGGAAGAGTCTTGGCGTTCAATGGCAGAAGTTGTCCGAAGATCCCCCTTTCTGAAGGCTTCAGGGTGCTATTTATAGGCGTTGGAGGACCAGATCTTGCTGAAACTTCGTGAGACTTCTTCTGGCACGTGAGTGGGCCCACGCGACCGACCCCACCAAGTTTCGTCTCGATCTGACATCGGTTCGAAGTGATTTCGAACCCATCAAGAAATGGTCCAATCGAGCTGAAACTTGGCAGGGACAATCTTTACCTCATATGAAAGCTACTGTGAAAATTTGGTTGCATTTGGATTTGTGGTTAAGGAGATATGCTCGGTTCGAAATGAGCATTTTCGGTTGGCTGTGTCGTTCGAAACCATGACTTCGAACCCTTCATTTCGAATCCCTGAGTGCACGTGGGTTTGCAGTGACGTGGCGCGCATCTCTCGAATCGATGCTACTTTATCTCCGAGTTGACCGCTTCGACTCCGTGAACTACGGCGGACACGTCATCCAAACCAATTGACTCGGTGGATTCGAACTAAGGATTAGTCCTGGCTTCGAACGTGACCGATTCGAATCAAGGAATCCCTATGGGTTCGAACTTGATCGGTTCGAACTGGGTCACTCGATGGGTTCGAATTAAGGGCTTGCACGGATTCGAAGTAAGGGTGCGAAGCTGAGTGAAGTCATGGATTCGAAGGTGATGGAGTCGAAGGCGATGGAGTCGAGGCAGGTACTAGCTGATGGATTCGAACGTGGTCTGGGTTCGAACCTCATGGTTTCGAAGGCAAAGGCGTGGATGGGTTCGAACTATGTGATGTTCGAAGGAGAGACAGTGGATGGGTTCGAAGCAGAGACAGTGGATGGTTTCGAAGTACTCCAGTGCGATGGTTTCGAAACAGACAGTGACCACCTTTCTCACTTTGAATCCATCCTATCTTGAGCATACGAACTCGGATTGACTTGAAATTTGAAATGACGACTCCTACGACCTTTCTTGTCATGTCCTATCAATTGTGGCTTGATCCGGACTCGGACAAAATTCATCGATATCCATAGCAAAGTGAAGTATAACCAATCTATGAGACGAACTGTCTTTCGTTTTCGACCAATCTTTTGGTATCACGGCTTTGCCAAAAAGCGGGATAACATTTTGCCCCCCAAAACATGCCTTGCGGTAGGAAGGTGTGTTTTGTAATGCCTTGAGTTGGATGTTCGTATCCGATCATAAACCTGCAAAAAACTTGATAGTTTCATATGTCCTCAAATGACGATCGTTCGGGATCAAACTATTTGGGATGAAGCGCGGCCGTTCAGGGTCAAGCGCTCAACTTCAAATGACGATCATTCGCGATCGAGTCATTTGAGGTGAAGTGCGACCGTGCGCGGTCGAGCGTATAAATTCATGCGTCGATCGTTCGGGATCGTATGCTGTTTGAGGTGAATCGGGACCGTTCGCGGTCCGTGCCGTTCGTGGCATAGGATGGAATAGGACCGTTCGCGGTCGATGCCGTTCGCGGCAAGTGATGAAATGGGACCGTTCGCGGTCGACTGCCGTTCGTGGCAAATGATGATCGTTCGCGACCAAGTGCCGTTCAAGGCGAATGGCGACCATTCGAGGTCGGGTTTCATAATTAGTGAGCCATGACCGTTCGCGGCCAATGGCGTTCGAGGCAGAAAGTGATCGTTCGCGATCGTGTGCCGTTCGAGGCGAATTTGTGACCGTTCGCGGTCGTGTGTCGGACCTCAAGTGACGACCGTTCGCGATCAAGCCATTTGAGGTGAGGCGAGTTGTGACTGTTCGAAGTCGGGTTGTGATCGTTCGCGATCGGGTGCCGTTCAAGGCGAGTTGTGTGTGCCCGGGAGGGCTTGGTGTTACCGATGCCAGGGTCACGTTCGGGTGAGTTCCTGGATCGTTTATAGGGGCGGTTCAGCGCCATCTCAGAGCATACCTAGGGATCGTTCGCGACCCCATACATGTGCAAGTAGCCTAGCCATTTCAGAGCTATTAGAATCAAATATCTATTAAACGGATGAGTTCCAAAAACAATGTCCAAACAAACAAAGTCCAAATGTTCAAATCAAAATGAAATAAAAGTAAAGCATGGATGTCAAAGTGTAAGTTTCCACTATGAAACGGTCAATGATCACTCAGAGCATGCCTGGAGATCGTTCGCGATCTCGCACATGTGTAAATGATTTAATTGCGGTAGTAGAAGCTTAGAACTTGTTCATCGTTGTTTCATTCAATTGATAACCAAACGGTGCCTGGATTCGGGGTCGCCTCTAGCTGATGTGGACGGTGGTCGCTCTGGTTCCGCCGCAGGAGCTCGCCTCCTTACATATTGAAGGAGCATACCGTTCCTGATATGCCCTTCCACCTCGTCCTTCAGGTGCCTACAATCATTAGTGTTATGACCATTTAATTCATGGAATACACAGAACTTATCTGATTTCCTTTCGTCAGAGGTAGGATCCCTTCGCATTGGCCTACGATACGGAATCTGTTCTTTGGTATCCTGGTAAATTCGCTCCAGGCTCTCGTTCAACTCAGTGTAGGTGGTGAATCGCGGCTCCCTCCGTTGCCGCTTTGATCTGTCTCTGTCATTCTTAATCTTTCTTTTACCTTTATCCTTGTCCGAATCTTTTTTGAGAGGCTTTTCGTCTCTAAATGCAAAAACCTCTATCCCATCTCCTTCTTCTCTCTCGGCATTCGCATCTTCTAATCATAAAAACTTTTCTGCCTCATGATAGAATTCCTCTAGATCTATGGGTGGATCTTTAGTCAATGAATTCTTGAACTCTGTGCCGTCAGCTATTCCGGACACAGCTGCCATTACTACCATGGACGGATCCGCTCGATCCACTGAAGCTGCTGCTGCATTGAATTGTGCTAGATAACTCCTCAAGGTCTCTCCGGCTTTTTGCTTTAGGGTTGCCAAAGTCATCACATTCTTGGGTCTTGTGATATGAACCCTGAATTGCCTCATAAATCTCTCCACTAAACCATTCCATGTTCCGATGGATCCATTCTCCAATTGTCTAAACCATAGTGCTGCGATATCTGTCAAGTATAACGGAAAGCAACGGGCCATAACCTCCTCCGATGCCCCCAGCACTTCCATATGCCTCATATATTTTGTTAGATGGACCGTGGGGTCCGTTCTCCCGTCGTACATATCCAACGATGGTAGTTTGAAATCCGGTGGGTTCCTAGCTTGCCTGATCGCTGAAGTAAAAGGACTTCTATTAACATCCTCCAGATCTTTGTTCACCATACCGCCTCTCAAAGCTCTTCTAACCATCTCTGCTAATCGGTCATTGTCTCTGAGATGTAACCCTTGTTCACTACTTTCAGCCTGCCTCCCGAGTTCACGAGGTAACTCCGGGATCTGCCCCCTTGACTGAGTGTTCGCTCCTCTACTACTACCGGGTTGCGCAGATCCTTCTCTCTCTCTTTCCAAGATTGGGTCAACGTTTTCCATATGCGTGCCCCCTAGCTCTGGTGCTATGCCGGATGGTCCTGCTCCGTTTTTGACTCCATTGGCTTCCCTATTCTGTGCTCCCAGCTGTCCTATCTGTTGGAATAAACTCTGGATCAATTCCTCTTGCCTCTTCATCATCGTCTCCATCTCGTCCCTAGTGATGTATATCGATGGTTGATTCGCTCCTGAGGAAGCCTCTTGACTTCCTTGTGGTTCGCTTCTCTCAGGCCTTGGCTTTCTACTCGATTGTCTTGCCATAATTCCTAGATCTGAACTCCTGGATTTTCAAATTCAACTTCTTCCTCAATCAATTCTCAGTGAAAGCACCAAAATGTTTGCGCCAAAATTGGTCACAAACACCCAAAGTCGTGAAAGCACCCGTTTACGTACTCAACTCAATAATAATCAACACAGAATTCAGCAACAATCAATATAGAATTCAGTTCTAAGTAACAAATCACAGTAATTCACGAACAACGATCACAAACACAGGATTTATAGTGGTTCGGCGTTCGCGCCTACGTCCACTTTGAAGGTTTTCTCTTTATTGCTTTGCTTGATTAAATCGATTACAACGGATTACAGCTGACAATTGCTTTGAAATCTGAATGCAACAGTGATTATGATAGATAGACTTGAATCCGGCAGAGTCTTGGCGTTCAATGGCAAAAGTTGTCCGAAGATCCCCCTTTCTGAAGGCTTCAGGGTGCTATTTATAGGCGTTGGAGGCCCAGATCTTGCTGAAACTTCGTGAGACTTCTTCTGGCACGTGAGTGGGCCCACGCGACCGACCCCACCAAGTTTCGTCTCGATCTGACATCGGTTCGAAGTGATTTCGAACCCATCAAGAAATGGTCCAATCGAGCTGAAACTTGGCAGGGACAATCTTTACCTCATATGAAAGCTACTGTGAAAATTTGGTTGCATTTGGATTTGTGGTTAAGGAGATATGCTCGGTTCGAAATGAGCATTTTCGGTTGGCTGTGTCGTTCGAAACCATGACTTCGAACCCTTCATTTCGAATCCCTGAGTGCACGTGGGTTTGCAGTGACGTGGCGCGCATCTCTCGAATCGATGCTACTTTATCTCCGAGTTGACCGCTTCGACTCCGTGAACTACGGCGGACACGTCATCCAAACCAATTGACTCGGTGGATTCGAACTAAGGATTAGTCCTGGCTTCGAACGTGACCGATTCGAATCAAGGAATCCCTATGGGTTCGAACTTGATCGGTTCGAACTGGGTCGCTCGATGGGTTCGAATTAAGGGCTTGCATGGATTCGAAGTAAGGGTGCGAAGCTGAGTGAAGTCATGGATTCGAAGGTGATGGAGTCGAAGGCGATGGAGTCGAGGCAGGTACTAGCTGATGGATTCGAACGTGGTCTGGGTTCGAACCTCATGGTTTCGAAGGCAAAGGCGTGGATGGGTTCGAACTATGTGGGTTCGAAGGAGAGACAGTGGATGGGTTCGAAGCAGAGACAGTGGATGGTTTCGAAGTACTCCAGTGCGATGGTTTCGAAACAGACAGTGACCACCTTTCTCACTTTGAATCCATCCTATCTTGAGCATACGAACTCGGATTGACTTGAAATTTGAAATGACGACTCCTACGACCTTTCTTGTCATGTCCTATCAATTGTGGCTTGATCCGGACTCGGACAAAATTCATCGATATCCATAGCAAAGTGAAGTATAACCAATCTCTGAGACGAACTGTCTTTCGTTTTCGACCAATCTTTTGGTATCACGGCTTTGCCAAAAAGCGGGATAACACACCATGGTACTGTTCCGTTTCAAATCCATGCACGAATTTCTAAAGGTCGTACGGCACTGTTTCGCCATTTCGGACGGATGTTGCACCTTGCACCGTGGATGTTGCACCCTGTAGATATCGATTATTCGGACGGCCATAACTTCTGGCTCGTTTAGAGTTACGGGAGCCGTAACCTGTCAAAATGAAGAATTCGATGAGTTCTATGGCTTTGACAGCTTTCAGTCGTCAACGGATAGATTAATGCCCAAAAAGGGCAACCCGAATCTCAATCGGGTCTCGTAAGTTTTTGACCCTTCGTTTTTTCGACACGTGGATTTTTACGGTAAAACGGGATTACGATGGCTGGTCTTCGATTTACCATCGCTGGAGAGTGGTGCACCATGGTACTATTCCATTTCAAATCCATGCATGAATTTCTAAAGGTCGTACGACACTGTTTCGCCATTTCAGATGGATGTTGCACCTTGCACCGTGGATGTTGCACCCTGTAGATATCGATTATTCGGACGATCATAATTTCTGGCTCGTTAAGAGTTACGGGAGCCATATCCTGTCAAAACAAAGGCCTCGATGAGTTCTACGGCTTTGACAGCTTTCAGCCGTCAACGGATAGATTAGTGCCCAAAAAGGACAACTCGAATCTCAATCGGTTCTAGTAAGTTTTTTACCCTTCGTTTTTTCGACATGTGGATTTTTACGGTAAAACGGGATTACGGTGGCCCGTCTTCGCCTTCCCATCGTTGAAGAGTGGTGAACCATGGTACTGTTCCGTTTCAAATCCATGCACGCATTTCTAAAAGTCGTACGACACTGTTTTGCCATTTCGGACGGATGTTGCACCTTGCACCGTGGATGTTGCACCCTGTAGACATCGATTATTCGGACGGCCATAACTTCTGGCTCGTTTAGAGTTACGGGAGCCATAACCTGTCAAAACGAAGGCCTCGATGAGTTCTACGACTTTGATAGCTTTCAGCCATCAACAGATAGATTAATGCCCAAAAAGGACAACCCGAATCTCAATCGGGTCTCGTATGTTTTTTTACCCTTCGTTTTTTCGACACGTGGATTTTTACGGTAAAACGGGATTACCGTGGCCCGTCTTCGACTTCCCATCACTGGAGAGTGGTGCACCATGGTACTGTTCCGTTTCAAATCCATGCACGCATTTCTAAAAGTCATACGGCACTGTTTCGCCATTTCGGACGGATGTTGCACCTTGCACCGTGGATGTTGCACCCTGTAGATATCGATTATTTGGACGGCCATAACTTCTCGCTCGTTTAGAGTTACGGGATCCATAACCTGTCAAAACGAAGGCCTCGATGAGTTCTACGGCTTTGACAGCTTTAAGCCATGAACGGATAGATTAATGCCCAAAAAGGACAACCCGAATCTCAATTGGGTCTCGTAAGTTTTTTACTCTTCGTTTTTTCGACACGTGGATTTTTACGGTAAAACGGGATTACGGTGGCTGGTCCTCGATTTACCATCGCTGGAGAGTGGTGCACCATGGTACTGTTCCGTTTCAAATCCATGCACGAATTTCTCAAGGTCGTACGGCACTGTTTCGCCATTTCGGACGGATGTTGCACCTTGCACCGTGGATGTTGCACCCTGTAGATATCGATTATTCGGACGGCCATAACTTCTCGCTCGTTTAGAGTTACGGGAGCCATAACCTGTCAAAACGAAGGCCTCGATGAGTTCTACGGCTTTGACAGCTTTCAGCCGTCAATGGATAGATTAATGCCCAAAAAGGACAGCCCGAATCTCAATCGGGTCTCATAAGTTTTTTACCCTTCGTTTTTTCGACACGTGGATTTTTACGGTAAAACGGGATTACGGTGGCTGGTCTTCGATTTACCATCGCTGGAGAGTGGTGCACCATGGTACAGTTCCGTTTCAAATCCATGCATGAATTTCTAAAGGTCGTACGGCGCTGTTTCGCCATTTTGGACGGATGTTGCACCTTGCACCGTGGATGTTGCACCGTGTAGATATCGATTATTCGGACGACCATAACTTCTTGCTCGTTTAGAGTTACGGGAGCCATAACCGGTCAAAACGAAGGCCTCGATGAGTTCTACGGCTTTGACAGCTTTCAGCCGTCAACGGATAGATTAATGCCCAAAAAGGACAACCCGAATCTCAATCGGGTCTCGTAAGTTTTTTACCCTTCGTTTTGACGACACGTGGATTTTTACGGTAAAATGGGATTACCGTGGCCCGTCTTCGACTTCCCATCGCTGGAGAGTGGTGCACCATGACACTGTTCCGTTTCAAATCCATGCATGAATTTCTAAAGGTCGTACGGCACGGTTTCGCCATTTCGGACGGATGTTGCTCCTTGCACCGTGGATGTTGCACCCTGTAGATATCGATTATTCGGACGACCATAACTTCTGGCTCGTTTAGAGTTACGGGAGCCATAACCTGTCAAAACGAAGGCCTCGATGAGTTCTACGGGTTTGACGGCTTTCAGCCGTCAACGGATAGATTAATGCCCAAAAAAGACAACCCAAATCTCAATCGGGTCTCGTAAGTTTTTGACCCTTCGTTTTTTCGACACGTGGATTTTTACGGTAAAACGGGATTACGGTGGCTGGTCTTCGATTTACCATCGCTGGAGAGTGATGCACCATGGTACTGTTCCGTTTCAAATCCATGCATGAATTTCTAAAGGTCGTACCGCACTGTTCCGCCATTTCGGACGGATGTTGCACCTTGCACCGTGGATGTTGCACCCTGTAGATATCGATTATTCGGACGACCATATCTTCTTGCTCGTTTAGAGTTACGGGAGCCATAACCGGTCAAAATGAAGGCCTCGGTGAGTTCTACGGCTTTGACAGCTTTCAGCCGTCAACGGATAGATTAATGCCCAAAAAGGATAACCCGAATCCCAATCGGGTCTCGTAAGTTTTTTACCCTTCGTTTTTACGACACGTGGATTTTTACGGTAAAACGGGATTACCGTGGCCCGTCTTCGACTTCCCATCGCTGAAGAGTGGTGCACCATGGTACTGTTCCGTTTCAAATCCATGCACGAATTTCTAAAGGTCGTACGGCACTGTGTCGCCGTTTCGGACGGATGTTGTACCTTGCACCGTGGATGTTGCACCCTGTAGATATCGATTATTCGGACGGCCGTAACTTCTGGCTCGTTAAGAGGTACGGGAGGCATAACCTGTCAAAACGAAGGCCTCGATGAGTTCTACGGCTTTGACAGCCTTCAGCCGTCAACGGATAGATTAGTGCCCAAAAAGGACAACCAGAATCTCAATCGGGTCTCGTAAGTTTTTTACCCTTCGTTTTTTCGACACGTGGATTTTTACGGTAAAACGGGATTACGGTGGCTGGTCTTCGATTTACCATCGCTGGAGAGTGGTGCACCATGGTACTGTTCCATTTCAAATCCATGCATGAATTTCTAAAGGTCGTACGACACTGTTTCACCATTTCGGACGGATGTTGCACCTTGAACTGTGGATGTTGCACCCTGTAGATATCGATTATTCGGACGGCCATAACTTCTGGCTCGTTTAGAGTTACGGGAGCCATAACCTGTCAAAATGAAGGCCTCGATGAGTTCTACGGCTTTGACAGCTTTTAGCCGTGAACGGATAGATTAATGCCCAAAAACGACAACCCGAATCTCAATCGGGTCTCGTAAGTTTTTTACCCTTCGTTTTTTCGACACGTGGATTTTTACGGGATTACGGTGGCCCGTCTTCGACTTCCTATCGCTGGAGAGTGGTGCACCATGGTACTGTTCCATTTCAAATCTATGCATGCATTTTTAAAAGTCGTACGGCACTGTTTCGCCATTTCGGTTGGATGTTGCACCTTGCATCGTGGATGTTGCACCCTATAGACATCGATTATTCGGACGGCCATAACTTCTGGCTCGTTTAGAGTTACGGGTGCCATAACCTGTCAAAACGAAGGCCTCAATGAGTTCTACGGCTTTGACAGCTTTCAGCCGTCAACAGATAGATTAATGCCCAAAAAGGGCAACCCGAATCTCAATCGGGTCTCGTAAGTTTTTTACCCTTCGTTTTTTCGACACGTGGATTTTTACGGTAAAACGGGATTACCGTGGCCCGTCTTCGACTTCCCATCGCTGGAGAGTGGTGCACCATGGTACTGTTCCGTTTCAAATCCATGCACGCATTTCTAAAAGTCATACGGCACTGTTTCGCCATTTCGAACGGATGTTTCACCTTGCACCGTGGATGTTGCACCCTGTAGATATCGATTATTCGGACGGCCATAACTTCTCGCTCGTTTAGAGTTACGGGAGCCATAACCTGTCAAAACGAAGGCCTCGATGAGTTCTAGGCTTTGATAGCTTTCAGCCGTCAACGGATAGATTAATGCCCAAAAAGGACAACTCGAATCTCAATCGGGTCTCGTAAGTTTTTTACCCTTCATTTTTTCGACACGTGGATTTTTACGGTAAAACGGGAATAAGGTGGCTGGTCTTCGATTTACCATCGCTGGAGAGTGGTGCACCATGGTACTGTTCCGTTTCAAATCCATGCACGAATTTCTCAAGGTCGTACGACACTGTTTCGCCATTTCGAACGGATGTTGCACCTTGCACCGTGGATGTTGCACCCTGTAGATATCGATTATTCGGACGGCCATAACTTCTCGCTCGTTTAGAGTTACGGGAGCCATAACCTGTCAAAACGAAGGCCTCGATGAGTTCTATGGCTTTGACGGCTTTCAGCCGTCAACGGATCGATTAATGCCCAAAAAGGACAGCCCGAATCTCAATCGGGTCTCGTAAGTTTTTTACCCTTCGTTTTTTCGACACGTGGATTTTTACGGTAAAACGGGATTACGGTGGCTGGTCTTCGATTTACCATCGCTGGAGAGTGGTGCACCATGGTACGGTTCCGTTTCAAATCCATGCATGAATTTCTAAAGGTCGTACGGCGCTGTTTCGCCATTTCGGACGGATGTTGCACCTTGCACCGTGGATGTTGCACCCTGTAGATATCGATTATTCGGACGGCCATATCTTCTTGCTCGTTTAGAGTTACGGGAGCCATAACCGGTCAAAACGAAGACCTCAGTGAGTTCTACGGCTTTGACAGCTTTCAGCCGTCAACGGATAGATTAATGCCCAAAAAGGATAACCCGAATCCCAATCGGGTCTCGTAAGTTTTTTACCCTTCGTTTTTACGACACATGGATTTTTACCGTAAAACGGGATTACCGTGGCCCGTCTTCGACTTACCATCGCTGAAGAGTGGTGCACCATGGTACTGTTCCGTTTCAAATCCATGCACGAATTTCTAAAGGTCGTACGGCGCTGTTTCGCCATTTCGGACGGATGTTGCACCTTGCACCGTGGATGTTGCACCCTGTAGATTTCGATTATTCTGACGGCCATAACTTCTGGCTAGATTAGAGTTATGGGAGCCATAACCTGTCAAAATGAAGGCCTTGATGAGTTCTACGGTATTGACAGCTTTCAGCCATCAACGGATAGGTTAATGCCCAAAAAGGACAACCCGAATCTCAATCGGGTCTCGTAAGTTTTTTACCCTTCGCTTTTTCGACACGTGGATTTTTACGGTAAAATGGGATTACCGTGGCCCGTCTTCGACTTTCCATCGCTGGAGAATGGTGCATGAATTTCTAAAGGTCGTACGGCACTGTTTCGCCATTTCGGACGGATGTTGCACCTTGCACCGTGGATGTTGCACCCTGTAGATATCGATTATTCGGACGGCCATAACTTCTTGCTCGTTAAGAGTTACGGGATCTATAACCTGTCAAAACGAAGGCCTCGATGAGTTCTATGGCTTTGACAGCTTTCAGCCATCAACGGATAGATTAGTGCCCAAAAAGGACAACCCGAATCTCTATCGGGTCTCGTAAGTTTTTTACCCTTCGTTTTTTCGACACGTTGATTTTTACGGTAAAACGGGGATACGGTGGCTGGTCTTCGATTTACCATCGCTGGAGAGTGGTGCACCATGGTACTGTTCCGTTTCAAATCCATGCACAAATTTCGAAAGGTCGTACGACACTGTTTCGCCATTTCGGACGGATGTTGCACCTTGCACCGTGGATGTTACACCCTGTAGATATCAATTATTCGGAAGGCCATAACTTCTGGGTCGTTTAGAGTTACGGGAGCCATAACCTGTCAAAATGAAGGCCTCGATGAGTTCTACGGCTTTGACAGCTTTCAGCCGTCAACGGATAGATTAATGCCCAAAAAGGACAACCCGAATCTCAATCGGGTCGAGTAAGTTTTTTAACCTTCGTTTTTTCGACACGTGGATTTTTACGGTAAAACGGGATTACGGTGTCCCGTCTTCGACTTCCCATCGCTGAAGAGTGATGCACCATAGTACTGTTCCGTTTCAAATCTATGCACGCATTTCTAAAAGTCGTACGGCACTGTTTCGCCATTTCGGACAGATGTTGCACCTTGCACCGTGGATGTTGCACCCTGTAGACATCTATTATTCGGACGGCCATAACTTCTGGCTCGTTTAGAGTTACGGGAGCCATAACCTGTCAAAACGAAAGCCTCGATGAGTTCTGCGGCTTTGACAGCTTTCAGCGGTAAACGGATAGATTAGTGCCCAAAAAGGACAACCCGAATCTCAATCGGGTCTCGTAAGTTTTTTACCCTTCGTTTTTTCGACACGTGGATTTTTACGGTAAAACGGGATTACCGTGGCCCGTCTTCGACTTCCCATCGCTGGAGAATGATGCACCATGGTACTGTTCCGTTTTAAATCCATGCACGCATTTCTAAAAGTCATACGGCACTGTTTCGCCATTTCGGACCGATATTGCACCTTGTACCGTGGATGTTGCACCCTGTAGATATCGATTATTTGGACGGCCATAACTTCTGGCTCGTTTAGAGTTACGGGAGCCATAACCTTTCAAAACGAAGGCCTCGATGAGTTCTACGGCTTTGACATCTTTCCTCCGTCAACGGATAGATTAGTGCCCAAAAAGAACAACCCGAATCTCAATCGGGTCTCGTAAGTTTTTTACCCTTCGTTCTTTCGACACGTGGATTTTTACGGTAAAACGGGATTACGGTGGCTGGTCTTCGATTTTCCATCGCTGGAGAGTGGTGCGCCATGGTACTGTTCCGTTTCAAATCCATGCACGAATTTCCAAAGGTCGTACGACACTATTTCACCATTTCGGACGGATGTTGCACCTTGCACTGTGGATGTTGCACCCTGTAGATATCGATTATTCGGACGGCCATAACTTCTGGCTCGTTTAGAGTTACGGGAGCCATAACCTGTCAAAATGAAGGCCTCGATGAGTTCTACGGCTTTGATAGCTTTTAGCCGTCAACGGATAGATTAATGCCCAAAAAGGACAACCCGAATCTCAATCGGGTCTCGTAAGTTTTTTACCCTTCGTTTTTTCGACACGTGGATTTTTACGGTAAAACGGGATTACGGTGGCCCGTCTTCGAATTCCCATCGCTGGAGAGTGGTGCACCATGGTACTGTTCCGTTTCAAATCTATGCATGCATTTTTAAAAGTCGTACGGCACTGTTTCGCCATTTCGGACGGATGTTGCACCTTGCACCGTGGATGTTGCACCCTGTAGACATCGATTATCCGGACGGCCATAACTTCTGGCTCGTTTAGAGTTACGGGAGGCATAACCTGTCAAAACGAAGGCCTCGATGAGTTCTACGGCTTTGACAGCTTTCAGCCATCAACGGATAGACTAATGCCCAAAAAGGGCAACCCGAATCTCAATCGGGTCTCGTAAGTTTTTTACCCTTCGTTTTTTCGACACGTGGATTTTTACGGTAAAATGGGATTACCGTGGCCCGTCTTCGACTTCCCATCGCTAGAGCGTGGTGCACCATGGTATTGTTCCGTTTCAAATCCATGCACACATTTCTAAAAGTCATACGGCACTGTTTCGCCATTTCGGACGGATGTTTCACCTTGCACCGTGGATGTTGCACCCTGTAGATATCGATTATTGGGACGGCCATAACTTCTCGCCCGTTTAGAGTTACGGGAGCCATAACCTGTCAAAACGAAGGCCTCGATGATTTCTACGGCTTTGACAGCTTTCCGCCCTCAATGGATAGATTAATGCCCAAAAAGGACAACCCGAATCTCAATCGGGACTCGTAAGTTTTTTACCCTTCATTTTTTCGACACGTGGATTTTTACGGTAAAACGGGATTACGGTGGCTGGTCTTCGATTTACCATCGCTGGAGAGTGGTGCACCATGGTACTGTTCCATTTCAAATCCATGCACGAATTTCTCAAGGTCGTACGGCACTGTTTCGCCATTTCGGACGGATGTTGCACCTTGCACCGTGGATGTTGCACCCTGTAGATATCGATTATTCGGACGGCCGTAACTTCTGGCTCGTTTAGAGTTACGGGAGCCATAACCTGTCAAAACGAAGGACTCGATGAGTTCTACGGCTTTGACAGCTTTCAGCCGACAACGGATTGATTAATGCCCAAAAAGGACAACCCGAACATCAATCGGGTCTCGTAAGTTTTTTACCCTTCGTTTTTTCGACACGTGGATTTTTACGGTAAAACGGGATTACGGTGGCCCGTCTTCGACTTTCCATTGCTGGAGTGTGGTGCACCATGGTACTGTTCCGTTTCAAATCCATGCACGCATTTCTAAAAGTCATACGGCACTGTTTCACCATTTCGGACGGATGTTGCACCTTGCACCGTGGATGTTGCACCCTGTAGATATCGATTATTCGGACGGCCATAACTTCTCGCTCGTTTAGAGTTACGGGAGCCATAACCTGTCAAAACGAAGGCCTCGATGAGTTCTACGGCTTTGACAGCTTTCAGCCGTCAACGGATAGATTAATGCCCAAAAAGGACAACCCGAATCTCAATCGGGTCTCGTAAGTTTTTTGCCCTTCGTTTTTTCGACACGTGGATTTTTACGGTAAAACGGGATTAAGGTGGCTGGTCTTCGATTTACCATCGCTGGAGAGTGGTGCACCATGGAACTGTTCCATTTCAAATCCATGCACGAATTTCTCAAGGTCGTACGGCACTGTTTCGCCATTTCGGACGGATGTTGCACCTTGCACCGTGGATGTTGCACCCTGTAGATATCTATTATTCGGACGGCCATAACTTCTCGCTCGTTTAGAGTTGCGGGAGCCATAACCTGTCAAAACGAAGGCCTCGATGAGTTCTACGGCTTTGACAGCTTTCAGCCGTCAACGGATAGATTAATGCCCAAAAAGGACAACCCAAACTCAATCGGGTCTCGTAAGTTTTTTAACCTTCGTTTTTTTCGACACGTGGATTTTTACGATAAAACGGGATTACGGTGGCCCGTCTTCGACTTCCCATCGCTGAAGAGTGGTGCACCATGTTACTGTTCCGTTTCAAATCTATGCACGCATTTTTAAAAGTCGTACGGCACTGTTTCGCCATTTCGGACGGATGTTGCACCTTGCACCGTGGATGTTGCACCCTGTAGACATCGATTATTCGGACGGCCATAACTTCTGGCTCGTTTAGAGTTACGGGAGCCATAACCTGTCAAAACGAAGGCCTCGATGAGTTCTACGGCTTTGACAGCTTTCAGCCGTCAACGGATAGGTTAATGTCCAAAAAGGACAACCCGAATCCAAATCGGGTCTCGTAAGTTTTTTACCCTTCGTTTTTACGACACGTGGATTTTTACGGTAAAACGGGATTACCGTAGCCCGTCTTCGACTTCCCATCGCTGGAGAGTGGTGCACCATGGTATTGTTCCATTTCAAATCCATGCACGCATTTCTAAAAGTCATACGGCACTGTTTCGCCATTTTTGACCGATATTGCACCCTGTACCGTGGATGTTGCACCCTGTAGATATCGATTATTTGGACGGCCATAACTTCTCGCTCGTTTAGAGTTACGGGAGCCATAACCTGTCAAAACGAAGGCCTCGATGAGTTCTACGGCTTTGACAGCTTTCTGCCGTCAACGGATAGATTAGTGCCCAAAAAGGACAACCCGAATCTCCATCGGGTCTCGTAAGTTTTTTACCCTTCGTTTTTTCGACACGTGGATTTTTACGGTAAAACGAGATTACGGTGGCTGGTCTTCGATTTTCCATCGCTGGAGAGTGGCGTACCATGGTACTGTTCCGTTTCAATTCCATGCACGAATTTCCAAAGGTCGTACGACACTGTTTCACCATTTCGGACGGATGTTGCACCTTGCACCGTGGATGTTGCACCCTGTAGATATCGATTATTCGGACGGCCATAACTTCTGGCTCGATTAGAGTTATGGGAGCCATAACCTGTCAAAACGAAGGCCTCGATGAGTTCTATGGCTTTGACAGCTTTCAGCCATCAACGGATAGATTAATGCCCAAAAAGGATAACCCGAATCCAAATCGGGTCTCGTAGGTTTTTTACCCTTCGTTTTTACGACACGTGGATTTTTACGGTAAAACGGGATTACCGTAGCCCGTCTTCGACTTCCCATCGCTGAAGAGTGGTGCACCATGGTACTGTTCCGTTTCAAATCCATGCACGAATTTCTAAAGGTCGTACGGCGCTGTTTCGCCATTTCGGACGGATGTTGCACCTTGCACCGTGGATGTTGCACCCTGTAGATATCGATTATTCGGACGGCCGTAACTTCTGGCTCGATTAGAGTTACGGGAGCCATAACCTGTCAAAACGAAGGCCTCGATGAGTTCTACGGCTTTGACAGCTTTCAGCCGTCAACGGATAGGTTAATGTCCAAAAAGGACAACCCGAATCCAAATCGGGTCTCGTAAGTTTTTTACCCTTCGTTTTTACGACACGTGGATTTTTACGGTAAAACGGGATTACGGTGGCCCGTCTTCGACTTCCCATCGCTGAAGAGTGGTGCACCATGGTACTGTTCCGTTTCAAATCCATGCACGAATTTCTAAAGGTCGTACGGCGCTGTTTCGCCATTTCGGACGGATGTTGCACCTTGCACCGTGGATGTTGCACCCTGTAGATATCGATTATTCGGACGGCCATAACTTCTGGCTCGATTAGAGTTATGGGAGCCATAACCTGTCAAAACGAAGGCATCGATGAGTTCTATGGCTTTGACAGCTTTCAGCCGTCAACGGATAAGTTAATGCCCAAAAAGGACAACCCGAATCTCAATCGGGTCTCGTAAGTTTTTTACCCTTCGCTTTTTCGACACGTGGATTTTTACGGTAAAATGGGATTACCGTGGCCCGTCTTCGACTTCCCATCGCTGGAGAATGGTGCACGAATTTCTAAAGGTCATACGGCACTGTTTCGCCATTTCGGACGGATGTTGCACCTTGCACCGTAGATGTTGCACCCTGTAGATATCGATTATTCGGACGGCCATAACTTCTGGCTCGTTAAGAGTTACGGGAGCCATAACCTTTCAAAACGAAGGCCTCGATGAGTTCTACGGCTTTGACAGCTTTCAGCCGTCAACGGATAGATTAGTGCCCAAAAAGGACAACCCGAATCTCAATCGGGTCTCATAAGTTTTTTACCCTTCGTTTTTTCGACACGTTGATTTTTACGGTAAAAAGGGATTACGGTGGCTGGTCTTCGATTTACCATCGCTGGAGAGTGGTGCACCATGGTACTGTTCCGTTTCAAATCCATGCACAAATTTCCAAAGGTCGTACGACACTGTTTCGCCATTTCGGATGGATGTTTCACCTTGCACTGTGGATGCTGCACCCTGTAGATATCGATTATTCGGAAGGCCATAACTTCTGGCTCGTTTAGAGTTACGGGAGCCATAACCTGTCAAAATGAAGGCCTCGATGAGTTCTACGGCTTTGACAGCTTTCAGCCGTCAACAGATAGATTGATGCCCAAAAAGGACAACCCGAATCTCAATCGGGTCTCGTAAGTTTTTTAACCTTCGTTTTTTCGACACGTGGATTTTTACGGTAAAACGGGATTACGGTGTCCCGTCTTCGACTTCCCATCACTGAAGAGTGGTGCACCATGGTACTGTTCCGTTTCAAATCTATGCACGCATTTCTAAAAGTCGTACGGCACTGTTTCGCCATTTCGGACGGATGTTGCTCCTTGCACCGTGGATGTTGCACCCTGTAGACATCGATTATTAGGACGGCCATAACTTCTGGCTCGTTTAGAGTTACGGGAGCCATAACCTGTCAAAACGAAGGCCTCGATGAGTTCTACGGCTTTGACAGCTTTCAGCCGTCAACGGATAGATTAGTGCCCAAAAAGGACAGCCCGAATCTTAATCGGGTCTCGTATGTTTTTTACCCTTCGTTTTTTCGACACGTGGATTTTTACGGTAAAACGGGATTACCGTGGCCCGTCTACGACTTCCCATCGCTGGAGAGTGGTGCACCATGGTACTATTCCGTTTCAAATCCATGCACGCATTTCTAAAAGTCATACGGCACTGTTTCGCCATTTCGGACCGATATTGCACCTTGTACCGTGGATGTTGCACCCTGTAGATATCGATTATTTGGACGGCCATAACTTCTCGCTCGTTTAGAGTTATGGGAGCCATAACCTGTCAAAACGAAGGCCTCGATGAGTTCTACGGCTTTGACAGCTTTCCGCCGTCAATGGATAGATTAATGCCCAAAAAGGACAACCCGAATCTCAATCGGGTCTCGTAAGTTTTTTACCCTTCGTTTTTTCGACACGTGGATTTTTACGGTAAAACGGGATTACGGTGGCTGGTCTTTGATTTACCATCGCTGGAGAGTGGTGCACCATGGTACTGTTCCGTTTCAAATTCATGCACGAATTTCTCAAGGTCGTACGGCACTGTTTCGCCATTATGGACGGTTGTTGCACCTTGCACCGTAGATGTTGCACCCTGTAGATATCGATTATTCGGACGGCCATAACTTCTGGCTCGTTTAGAGTTACGGGAGCCATAACCTGTCAAAACGAAGGCCTCGATGAGTTCTACGGCTTTGACCGCTTTCAGCTGACAACGGATTGATTAATGCCCAAAAAAGACAACCCGAACATCAATCGGGTCTCGTAAGTTTTTTACCCTTCGTTTTTTCGACACATGGATTTTTACGGTAAAACGGGATTACGGTGGCCCGTCTTCGACTTCCCATCGCTGGAGAGTGGTGCACCATGGTGCTGTTCTATTTCAAATCCATGCACATATTTCTAAAAGTCATACGGCACTGTTTCGCCATTTCGGACGGATGTTGCACCTTGCACCGTGGATGTTGCTCCCTGTAGATATCGATTATTCGGACGGCCATAACTTCTCGCTCGTTTAGAGTTACGGGAGCCATAACCTGTCAAAACGAAGGCCTCGATGAGGTCTACGGCTTTGACAGCTTTCAGACGTCAACAGATAGATTAATGCCCAAAAAGGACAACCCGAATCTCACTCGGGTCTCGTAAGTTTTTTACCCTTCGTTTTTTCGACACGTGGATTTTTACGGTAAAACGGGATTACGGTGGCTGGTCTTCGATTTACCATCGCTGGAGAGTGGTGCACCATGGTACTGTTCCGTTTCAAATCCATGCACGAATTTCTCAAGGTCGTACGGCACTGTTTCGCCATTTCGGACGGATGTTGCACCTTGCACCATGGATGTTGCACCCTGTAGATATCGATTATTCGGACGGCCACAACTTCTCGTTCGTTTAGAGTTACGGGAGCCATAACCAGTCAAAACGAAGGCCTCGATGAGTTCTACGGCTTTGACAGCTTTCAGCCGTCAACGGATAGATTAATGCCCCAAAAGGGCAGCCCGAATCTCAATCGGGTCTCGTAAGTTTTTTACCCTTCGTTTTTTCGACACGTGGATTTTTACAGTAAAACGGGATTACGGTGGCTGGTCTTCGATTTACCATCGCTGGAGAGTGGTGCAGCATGGTACTGTTCCGTTTCAAATCCATGCATGAATTTCTAAAGGTCGTACGGCACTGTTTCGCCTTTTCAGACGGATGTTGCACCTTGCACCGTGGATGTTGCACCCTGTAGATATCGATTATTCGGACAACCATAACTTCTTGCTCGTTTAGAGTTACGGGAGCCATAACCGGTCAAAACGAAGGCCTCAGTGAGTTCTACGGCTTTGACAGCTTTCAGCCCTCAACGGATAGATTAATGCCCAAAAAGGATAACCCGAATCCCAATCGGGTCTCGTATGTTTTTTACCCTTCGTTTTTACGACACGTGGATTTTTACGGTAAAACGGGATTACCGTGGCACGTCTTCGACTTCCCATCACTGGAGAGTGGTGCACCATGGTACTGTTCCGTTTCAAATCCATGCACGAATTTCTAAAGGTCGTACGGCGCTGTTTCGCCATTTCGGACGGATGTTGCACCTTGCACCGTGGATGTTGCACCCTGTAGATATCGATTCTTCGGACGGCCATAACTTCTGGCTCGTTTAGAGTTACGGGAGCTATAACCTGTCAAAACGAAGGCCTCGATGAGTTCTACAGCTTTGACCGCTTTCAGCCGTCAACGGATAGATTAATGCCCAAAAAGGACAACCCGAATCTCAATCGGGTCTCGTAAGTTTTTTACGCTTCGTTTTTTCGACACGTGGATTTTTACGGTAAAACGGGATTACGGTGGCTGGTCTTCGATTTACCATCGCTGGAAAGTGGTGCACCATGGTACTGTTCCGTTTCAAATCCATGCACGCATTTCTAAAGGTCGTACGGCACTGTTTCGCCATTTCGGACGGATGTTGCACCTTGCACCGTGGATGTTGCACCCTGTGGATATCGATTAATCGGACGGCCATAACTTCTGGCTCGTTTTGAGTTACGGGAGCCATAACCCGTCAAAACGAAGGCCTCGATAAGTTTACGGCTTTGACAGCTTTAATCCATCAACAGATAGATTAATGCCCAAAAAGGACAACCAGAATCTCAGTCGGGTCTCGTAAGTTTTTTACCCTTCGTTTTTTCGACAGGTGGATTTTTACGGTAAAACGGGATTACCGTGGCCCGTCTTCGACTTCCCATTGTTGGAGAGTGGTGCACCATGGTACTGTTCCGTTTCAAATCCATGCACGCATTTCTAAAAGTCGTACGGCACTGTTTCGCCATTTCGGACGGATGTTGCACCTTGCATCGTGAATGTTGCACCCTGTAGATATCGATTATTCGGACGGCCATAACTTCTGGCTCGATTAGAGTTATGGGAGCCATAACCTGTCAAAACGAAGGCCTCGATGAGTTCTACGGCTTTGACAGCTTTCAGCCGTCAACGGATAGGTTAATGCCCAAAAAGGAGAACCCGAATCTCAATCGGGTCTCGTAAGTTTTTTACCCTTCGTTTTTTCGACACGTGGATTTTTACGGTAAAATGGGATTATCGTGGCCCGTCTTCGACTTCCCATCGTTGGAGAGTGTTGCACCATGGTACTGTTCCGTTTCAAATCCATGCACGCATTTTTAAAAGTCATACGACACTGTTTCGCCATTTCGGACGGATGTAGCAACTTGCACCGTGGATGTTGCACCCTGTAGATATCGATTATTCGGACGGCCATAACTTCTGGCTCGTTTAGACTTACGGGAGCCATAACCTGTCAAAATGAAGGTCTCGATGAGTTCTACGGCTTTGACAGCTTTCAGCCTTCAACGGATAGATTAATGCCCAGAAAGGACAACCCGAATCTCAATCGGGTCTCGTAAGTTTTTTACCCTTCGTTTTTTCGACAAGTGGATTTTTACGGTAAAACGGGATTACGGTGGCTGGTCTTCGATTTACCATCGCTGGAGAGTGGTGCACCATGGTACTATTCCGTTACAAATCCATGCACGAATTTCTAAAGGTCGTACGACACTGTTTCGCCATTTCGGACGGATGTTGCACCTTGCACCGTGGATGTTGCACCCTGTAGATATCGATTATTCGGACGGCCATAACTTTTGGCTCGTTTAGATTTACGGGAGCCATAACCTGTCAAAACGAAGGCCTCAATGAGTTCTACGGCTTTGACAGCATTCAGCCGTCAACGGATAGATTAATGCCCAAAAAGGACAACCCGAATCTCAATCGGGTCTCGTAATTTTTTACCCTTCGTTTTTTCGACACGTGGATTTTTACGGTTAAACGGGATTACGGTGGTGGTCTTCGATTTACCATCGCTGGAGAGTAGTGCACCATGGTACTGTTCCGTTTCAAATCCATGCACGAATTTCTAAAGGTCGTACAGCACTGTTTCGTAATTTCGGACGGATGTTGCACCTTGCACCGTGGATGTTGCACCCTGTAGATATCAATTATTCGGACGGCCATAACTTCTGGCTCGTTAAGAGTTACGGGAGCCATAACCTGTCAAAACGAAGGCCTCGATGAGTTCTACGGCTTTGACAGCTTTCAGCCGTCAACGGATAGATTAATGCCCAAAAAGGACAACCCGAATCTCAATCGGGTCTCGTAAGTTTTTTACCCTTCGTTTTTTCGACACGTGGATTTTTACGGTAAAACGGGATTACAGTGGCTGGTCTTCGATTTACAATCGCTGGAGAGTGGCGCACATGGTACTGTTCCGTTTCAAATCCATGCACGAATTTCTCAAGGTCGTACGTCACTGTTTCGCCATTTCGGAAGGATGTTGCACCTTGCATCGTGGATGTTGCACCCTGTAGATATCGATTATTCGGACAGCCATAACTTCTCGTTCGTTTAGAGTTACGGGAGCCATAACCTGTCAAAACGAAGGCCTCGATGAGTTCTACGGCTTTGACAGCTTTCAGCCGTCAACGGATAGATTAATGCCCAAAAAGGACAGCCCGAATCTCAATCGGGTCTCGTAAGTTTTTTACCCTTCGTTTTTTCGACACGTGGATTTTTACGGTAAAACGGGATTACGGTGGATGGTCTTCGATTTACCATCGCTGGAGAGTGGTGCACCATGGTACTGTTCCGTTTCAAATCCATGCATGAATTTCTAAAGGTCGTAAGTCACTGTTTCGCCATTTCAGACGGATGTTGCACCTTGCACCGTGGATGTTGCACCCTGTAGATATCGCTTATTCGGACGACCATAACTTCTTGCTCGTTTAGAGTTACGGGAGCCATAACCGGTCAAAACGAAGGCCTCGGTGAGTTCTACAGCTTTGACTGCTTTCAGCCGTCAACGGATAGATTAATGCCCAAAACGGATAACCCGAATCTCAATCGGGTCTCGTAAGTTTTTTACCCTTCATTTTTACGACAGGTGGATTTTTACGGTAAAACGGGATTACTGTGGCCCGTCTTCGACTTCCCATCGCTGGAGAGTGGTGCACCATGGTACTATTCCATTTCAAATCCATGCACAAATTTCTAAAGGTCGTGCGGCGCTGTTTCGCCATTTCGGACGGATGTTGCACCTTGCACCGTGGATGTTGCACCCTGTAGATATCGATTATTCGGACGGCCATAACTTCTGGCTCGTTTAGAGTAACGGGAGCCATAACTTATCAAAACGAAGGCCTCGATGAGTTCTACGGCTTTGATAGCTTTGAGCCGTCAACGGATAGATTAATGCCCAAAAAGGACTACCTGAGTCTCAATCGGGTCTCGTAAGTTTTTACCCTTCGTTTTTTCGACACGTGGATTTTTACGGTAAAACAGGATTACGGTGGCTGGTCTTCGATTTACCATCGCTGGAAAGTGGTGCACCATGGTACTGTTCCGTTTCAAATCCATTCACGCATTTTTAAAGGTCGTACGACACTGTTTCGCCATTTCGGACGGATGTTGCACCTTGCACCGTGGATGTTGCACCCTGTGGATATCGATTAATCGGACGGCCATAACTTCTGGCTCGTTTTGAGTTACGGGAGTCATAACTTGTCAAAACGATGGCCTCGATAAGTTCTACGGCTTTGATAGCTTACAGCCATCAACGGATAGATTAATGCCCAAAAAGGACAACCAGAATCTCAGTCGGGTCTCGTAAGTTTTTTACCCTTCGTTTTTTCGACACGTGGATTTTTACGGTAAAACGGGATTACCGTGGCCCGTCTTCGACTTCCCATTGTTGGAGAGTGGTGCACCATGGTACTGTTCCGTTTCAAATCCATGCACGCATTTCTAAAAGTCGTACGGCACTGTTTCGCCATTTCGGACGGATGTTGCACCTTGCACCGTGAATGTTGCACCCTGTAGATATCGATTATTCGGACGGCCATAACTTCTGGCTCGATTAGAGTTATCGGAGCCATAACCTGTCAAAACGAAGGCCTCGATGAGTTCTACGGCTTTGACAGCTTTCTTCCGTCAACGGATAGGTTAGTGCCCAAAAAGGACAACCCGAACCTCAATCGGGTCTCGTAAGTTTTTTACCCTTCGTTTTTTCGACACGTGGATTTTTACGGTAAACTGGGATTACCGTGGCCCGTCTTTGACTTCCCATCGCTGGAGAGTGGTGCACCATGGTACTGTTCCTTTTCAAATCCATGCACGCATTTTTAAAAGTCATACCGCACTGTTTCGCCATTTCGGACGGATGTTGCACCTTGCACCGTGGATGTTGCACCCTGTAGATATCGATTATTCGGACGGCCATAACTTCTGGCTCGTTTAGAGTTACGGGAGCCATAACCTGTCAAAATGAAGGCTTCGATGAGTTCTACGGTTTTGACAGCTTTCAGCCTTCAACGGATAGATTAATGCCCAGAAAGGACAACCCGAATCTCAATCGGGTCTCGTAAGTTTTTTACCCTTCGTTTTTTCGACAAGTGGATTTTTACGGTAAAACGGGATTACGGTGGCTGGTCTTCGATTTACCATCGCTGGAGAGTGGTGCACCATAGTACTGTTCCGTTACAAATCCATGCACGAATTTCTAAAGGTCGTACGTCACTGTTTCGCCATTTCGGACGGATGTTGCACCTTGCACCGTGGATGTTGCACCCTGTACATATCGATTATTCGGACGGCCATAACTTTTGGCTCGTTTAGAGTTACGGGAGCCATAACCTGTCAAAACGAAGGCCTCGATGAGTTCTACGGCTTTGATAGCTTTCAGCCGTCAACGGATAGATTAATGACCAAAAAGGACAACCCGAATCTCAATCGGGTCTCGTAATTTTTTACCCTTCGTTTTTTCGACACGTGGAATTTTACGGTAAAACGGGATTACGGTGGTGGTCTATGATTTACCATCGCTGGAGAGTGGTGCACCATGGTACTGTTCCATTTCAAATCCATGCACGCATTTCTAAAGGTCGTACGACACTGTTTCGCCATTTCGGATGGATGTTGCACCTTGCACCGTGGATGTTGCACCCTGTGGATATCGATTAATCGGACGGCCATAACTTCTGGCCCGTTTTGAGTCACGGGAGCCATAACCTGTCAAAACGAAGGCCTCGATAAGTTCTACGGCTTTGATAGCTTTCAGCCATCAACGGATCGATTAATGCCCAAAAAGGACAACCAGAATCTCAGTCGGGTCTCGTAAGTTTTTTACCCTTCGTTTTTTCGACACGTGGATTTTTACGGTAAAACGGGATTACCGTGGCCCGTCTTCGACTTCCCATTGTTGGAGAGTGGTGCACCATGGTATTGTTCCGTTTCAAATCCATGCACGCCTTTCTAAAAGTCGTACGGCACTGTTTCGCCATTTCAGACGGATGTTGCACCTTGCACCGTGAGTGTTGCACCCTGTAGATATCGATTATTCGGACGGCCATAACTTCTGGCTCGATTAGAGCTAGGGGAGCCATAACCTGTCAAAACGAAGGCCTCGATGATTTTTACGGATTTGACAGCATTCAGCCGTCAACGGATAGGTTAATGCCCAAAAAGGACAACCCGAATCTCAATCGGGTCTCGTAAGTTTTTTACCCTTCGTTTTTTCGACACGTGGATTTTTACGGTAAAATGGGACTACCGTGGCCTGTCTTCGACTTCCCATCGCTGGAGAGTGGTGCACCATGGTACTGTTCCTTTTCAAATCCATGCACGCATTTTTAAAAGTCATACGACACTGTTTCGCCATTTCGGACGGATGTTGCACCTTGCACCGTGGATGTTGCACCCTGTAGACATCGATTATTCGGACGGCCATAACTTCTGGCTCGTTTATATTTACGCGAGCCATAACCTGTCAAAACGAAGGCCTCGATGAATTCTACGGCTTTGACAGCTTTCAGCCTTCAACGGATAGATTAATGCGCAGAAAGGACAACCCGAATCTCAATCGGGTCTCGTAAGTTTTTTACCCTTCGTTTTTTCGACAAGTGGATTTTTACGGTAAAACGGGATTACGGTGGCTGGTCTTCGATTTACCATCGCTGGAGAGTGGTGCACCATGGTACTATTCCGTTACAAATCCATACACGAATTTCTACAGGTCGTACGTCACTGTTTCGACATTTCGGACGGATGTTGCACCTTGCACCGTGGATGTTGCACCCTGTAGATATCGATTATTCGGACGGCCATAACTTTTGGCTCGTTTAGAGTTACGGGAGCCATAACCTGTCAAAACGAAGGCCTTGATGAGTTCTACGGCTTTGACAGCTTTCAGCCGTCAACGGATAGATTAATACCCAAAAAGGACAACCCGAATCTCAATCGGGTCTCGTAATTTTTTACCCTTCGTTTTTTCGACACGTGGATTTTTACGGTAAGATGGAATTACGGTGGTGGTCTTCGATTTACCATCGCTGGAGAGTGGTGCACCATGGTACTGTTCCATTTCAAATCCATGCACGAATTTCTAAAGGTCCTACGGTACTGTTTCGTAATTTCGGACGGATGTTGTACCTTGCACCGTGGATGTTGCACCCTGTAGATATCGATTATTCGGACGGCCATAACTTCTGGCTCGTTAAGAGTTATGGGAGCCATAACCTGTCAAAACGAAGGCCTCGATGAGTTCTACGGCTTTGACAGCTTTCAGCCGTCAACGGATAGATTAGTGCCCAAAAAGGACAACCCGAATCTCAATCGGGTCTCGTAAGTTTTTTACCCTTCATTTTTTCGACACGTGGATTTTTACGGTAAAACGGGATTACGGTGGCCCGTCTTCGACTTCCTAACGCTGAAGAGTGGTGCACCATGGTACTGTTCCGTTTCAAATCTATGCACGCATTTCTAAAAGTCGTACGGCACTGTTTCACCATTTCGGACGGATGTTGCACCTTGCACCGTGGATGTTGCACCCTGTAGACATCGATTATTCGGACGGCCATAACTTCTGGCTCGTTTAGAGTTACGGGAGCCATAACCTGTCAAAACGAAGGCCTCGATGAGTTCTACGGCTTTGACAGCTTTCAGCCATCAACGGATAGATTAGTGCCCAAAAAGGACAACCCGAATCTCAATCGGGTCTCGTAAGTTTTTTTCCCTTCGTTTTTTCGGCACGTGGATTTTTACGGTAAAATGGGATTACCGTGGCCCGTCTTCGACTTCCCATAGCTGGAGAGTGGTGCACCATGGTACTGTTCCATTTCAAATCCATGCACGCATTTCTAAAAGTCATACGGCACTGTTTCGCCATTTCGGACGGATGTTGCACCTTGCACCGTGGATGTTGCACCCTGTAGATATCGATTATTCGGACGGCCTTAACTTCTGGCTCGTTTAGAGTTACGGGAGCCATAACCTGTCAAAACGAAGGTCTCGATGAGTTCTACGGCTTTGACCGCTTTCAGCCGTCAACGGATTGATTAATGCCCAAAAAGGACAACCCGAATCTCAGTCGGGTCTCGTAAGTTTTTTACCCTTCGTTTTTTCGACACGTGGATTTTTACGGTACAACAGGATTACGGTGGTGGTCTACGATTTACCATCACTGGAGAGTGGTGTACCATGGTACTGTTCCGTTTCAAATCCAAGGAATTTCTAAAGGTCGTACGGCACTGTTCCGTAATTTCGGACGGATGTTGCACCATGCACCGTGGATGTTGCACTTTGTAGATATCGATTATTCGGACGGCCATAACTTCTGGCTCGTTAAGAGTTACGGGAGCCATAACCTGTCAAAACGAAGGCCTCGATGAGTTCCACGGATTTGACAGATTTCAGCCGTCAACGGATAGATTAGTGCCCAAAAAGGACGACCCTAATCTCAATCGGGTCTCGTAAGTTTTTTACCCTTCGTTTTTTCGACACGTGGATTTTTACGGTAAAACGGGATTACGGTGGCCCGTCTTCGACTTCCCATCGCTGAAGAGTGGTGCACCATGGTACTGTTCCGTTTCAAATCCATGCACGCATTTCTAAAAGTCGTACGGCACTGTTTCGCCATTTCGGACGTATGTTGCACCTTGCACCGTGGATGTTGCACCCTGTAGACATCGATTATTCGGACGGCCATAACTTCTGGCTCGTTTATATTTACGCGAGCCATAACCTGTCAAAACGAAGGCCTCGATGAATTCTACGGCTTTGACAGCTTTCAGCCGTCAACGGATAGGTTAATGCCCAAAAAGGACAACCCGAATCTCAATCGGGTCTCGTAATTCTTTACCCTTCGTTTTTTCGACACGTGGATTTTTACGGTAAAACGGAATTACGGTGGTGGTCTTCGATTTACCATCGCTGGAGAGTGGTGCACCATGGTACTGTTCCGTTTCAAATCCATGCACGAATTTCTAAAGGTCCTACGGCACTGTTTCGTAATTTCGGACGGATGTTGCACCTTGCACCGTGGATGATGCACCCTATAGATATCGATTATTCGGACGGCCATAACTTCTGGCTCGTTAAGAGTTACGGGAGCCATAACCTGTCAAAACGAAGGCCTCGATGAGTTCTACGGCTTTGACAGCTTTCAGCCGTCAACGGATAGATTAGTGACCAAAAAGGACAACCCGAATCTCAATCGGGTCTAGTAAGTTTTTTACCCTTCTTTTTCGACACGTGGATTTTTACGGTAAAACGAGATTACGGTGGCCCGTCTTCGACTTCCTAACGCTGAAGAGTGGTGCACCATGGTACTGTTCCGTTTCAAATCTATGCACGCATTTCTAAAAGTCGTACGGCACTGTTTCGCCATTTCGGACGGATGTTGCACCTTGCACCGTGGATGTTGCACCCTGTAGACACCGATTATTCGGACGGCCATAACTTCTGGCTCGTTTAGAGTTACGGGAGCCATAACCTGTCAAAACGAAGGCCTCGATGAGTTCTACGGCTTTGACAGCTTTCAGCCATCAACGGATAGATTAGTGCCCAAAAAGGACAACCCGAATCTCAATCGGGTCTCGTAAGTTTTTTACCCTTCGTTTTTTCGGCACGTGGATTTTTACGGTAAAATGGGATTACCGTGGCCCGTCTTCGACTTCCCATAGCTGGAGAGTGGTGCACCATGGTACTGTTCCGTTTCAAATCCATGCACGCATTTCTAAAAGTCATACGGCACTGTTTCGCCATTTCGGACGGATGTTGCACCTTGCACCGTGGATGTTGCACCCTGTAGATATCGATTATTCGGACGGCCTTAACTTCTGGCTCGTTTAGTGTTACGTGAGCCATAACCTGTCAAAACGAAGGTCTCGATGAGTTCTACGGCTTTGATAGCTTTCAGCCGTCAACGGATTGATTAATGCCCAAAAAGGACAACCCGAATCTCAGTCGGGTCTCGTAAGTTTTTTACCCTTCGTTTTTTCGACACGTGGATTTTTACGGTACAACAGGATTACGGTGGTGGTCTACGATTTACCATCGTTGGAGAGTGGTGTACCATGGTACTGTTCCGTTTCAAATCCATGGAATTTCTAAAGGTCGTACGGCACTGTTCCGTAATTTCGGACGGATGTTGCACCATGCACCGTGGATGTTGCACCCTGTAGATATCGATTATTCGGACGGCCATAACTTCTGGCTCGTTAAGAGTTATAGGAGCCATAACCTGTCAAAACGAAGGCCTCGATGAGTTCCATGGATTTGACAGATTTCAGCCGTCAACGGATAGATTAGTGCCCAAAAAGGACGACCCTAATCTCAATCGGGTCTCGTAAGTTTTTTACCCTTCGTTTTTTCGACACGTGGATTTTTACGGTAAAACGGGATTACGGTGGCCCGTCTTCGACTTCCCATCGCTGAAGAGTGGTGCACCATGGTACTGTTCCGTTTCAAATCCATGCACGCATTTCTAAAAGTCGTACGGCACTGTTTCGCCATTTCGGACGTATGTTGCACCTTGCATCGTGGATGTTGCACCCTGTAGACATCGATTATTCGGACGGCCATAACTTTTGGCTTGTTTATATTTACGCGAGCCATAACCTGTCAAAACGAAGGCCTCGATGAATTCTACGGCTTTGACAGCTTTCAGCCGTCAACGGATAGGTTAATGCCCAAAAAGGACAACCCGAATCTCAATCGGGTCTCGTAAGTTTTTTACCCTTCGTTTTTTCGACACGTGGATTTTTACGGTAAAACGGGATTACGGTGGCCCGTCTTCGACTTCCCATCGCTGAAGAGTGGTGCACCATGGTACTTTTCCGTTTCAAATCCATGCACGCATTTCTAAAAGTCGTACGGCACTGTTTCGCCATTTCGGACGTATGTTGCACCTTGCACCGTGGATGTTGCACCCTGTAGACATCGATTATTCGGACGGCCATAACTTCTGGCTCGTTTTTATTTACGCGAGCCATAACCTGTCAAAACGAAGGCCTCGATGAATTCTACGGCTTTGACAGCTTTCAGCCGTCAACGGATAGGTTAATGCCCAAAAAGGACAACCCGAATCTCAATCGGGTCCCGTAAGTTTTTTACCCTTCGTTTTTTCGACAAGTGGATTTTTACGGTAAAGCGGGATTACGGTGGCTGGTCTTCGATTTACCATCGCTGGAGAGTGGTGCACCATGGTACTGTTCCGTTTCAAATCCATGCACGAATTTTTCAAGGTCGTACGGCACTGTTTCGCCATTTCGGACGGATGTTGCAACTTGCACCGTGGATGTTGCACCCTGTAGATATCGATTATTCGGACCGCCATAACTTCTCGTTCGTTTAGAGTTACGGGAGCCATAACCTGTCAAAATGAATGCCGCGATGAGTTCTACGGCTTTGACATCTTTCAGCCTTCAACGGATAGATTAATGCCCAAAAAGGACAGCCCGAATCTCAATCGGGTCTCGTAAGTTTTTTACCCTTCGTTTTTTCGACACGTGGATTTTTACGGTAAAACGGGATTACGTTGGCTGGTCTTCGATTTACCATCGCTGTAGAGTGGTGCACCATGGTACTATTACGTTTCAAATCCATGCACGAATTTCTAAAGGTCGTACGGCACTGTTTCGTAATTTCGGACGGATGTTGCACCTTACGCCGTGGATGTTGCACCCTGTAGATATCGATTATTCGGTCGGCCATAACTTCTGGCTCGTTAAGAGTTACGGGAGCCATAACCTGTCAAAACGAAGGCCTCGATGAGATCTACGGCTTTGACAGCTTTCAGCCGTTAACGGATAGATTAGTGCCCAAAAAGGACAACCCGAATTTCAATTGGGTCTCGTAAGTTTTTTACCCTTCGTTTTTTCGACACGTGGATTTTTACGGTAAAACGGGATTACGGTGGCCCGTCTTCGACTTCCCATCGCTGAAGAGTGGAGCACCATGATACAGTTCCGTTTCAAATCCATGCACCCATTTCTAATAGTCGTACGGCACTGTTTCGCCATTTCGGATGGATGTTGCACCTTGCACCGTGGATGTTGCACCCTGTAGACATCGATTATTCGGACGGCCATAACTTCTGGCTCGTTTAGAGTAACCGGAGCCATAACCTATCAAAACGAAGGCCCCGATGAGTTCTACGGCTTTGAGAGCTTTCAGCCGTCAATGGATAGATTAATGCCCAAAAAGGACAACCCGAATCTCAATCGGGTCTTGTAAGTTTTTTATCCTTCGTTTTTTCGACACGTGGATTTTTACGGTAAAACGGGATTACCGTGGCCCGTCTTCGACTTCCCATCGGTGGAGAGTGGTGCACCATGGTAATGTTCCGTTTCAAATCCATGCACGCATTTCTAAAAGTCATACGGCACTGTTTCGCCATTTCGGACGGATGTTGCACCTTGCACCGTGGATGTTGCACCCTGTAGTTCTCGATTATTCGGACGGCCATAACTTTTGGCTCGTTTTTAGTTACGGGAGCCATAACCTGTCAAAACGAAGGCCTCGATGAGTTCTACGGCTTTGACTGCTTTCAGTCATCAACGGATAGACTAATGCCCAAAAAGGACAACCCGAATCTCAATCGGGTCTCGTAAGTTTTTTATCCTTCGTTTTTTCGACACGTGGATTTTTACGGTAAAACGGGATTACCGTGGCACGTCTTCTACTTCCCATCGCTGGACAGTGGTGTACCATGGTACTGTTCCGTTTCTAATCCATGCACGAATTTCTCAACGTCGTACGGCACTGTTTCGCCATTTCGGACGGATGTTGCACCTTGCACCGTGGATGTTGCACCCTGTAGATATCGATTATTCGGACGGCCATAACTTCTCGCTCGTTTAGAGTTACGGGAGCCATAACCTGTCAAAACGAAGGCCTCGATGAGTTCTACGGCTTTGACCGCTTTCAGCCGTCAACGGATTGATTAATGCCCAAAAAGGACAACCCGAATCTCAATCGGGTCTCGTAAGTTTTTTACCCTTCGTTTTATCGACACGTGGATTTTTACGGTAAAACGGGATTACGGTGGCTGGTCTTCGATTTACCATCACTGGAGAGTGGTGCACCATGGTACTGTTCCGTTTCAAATCCATGCACGAATTTCTAAAGGTAGTACGGCACTGTTTCGCCATTTCGGACGGATGTTGCACCTTGCACCGTGGATGTTGCACCCTTTAGATATCGATTATTCGGACGACCATAACTTCTTTCTCGTTTAGAGTTACGGGAGCCATAACCTGTCAAAACGAAGGCCTCGATGAGTTCTACGGCTTTGATAGCTTTCAGCCGTCAAAGGATAGATTAATGCCCAAAAATGACAACCCGAATCTCAATCGGGTCTCGTAAGTTTTTTACCCTCCGTTTTTTCGACACGTGGATTTTTAAGGTAAAACTGGATTGCCGTGGCCCGTGTTTGCGCCAAAATTGGTCACAAACACCCAATATCACGAAAGCACCCGTTTACGTACTCAACTCGATAATAATCAACACAGAACTCAGCAACAATCAATATAGAATTCAACTCTTAAGTAATAAATCGCAGTAATTCACAAACAACAATCACAAACACAGGATTTATAGTGGTTCGGCGTTCGCGCCTACGTCCACTCTGAAGGTTTCCTCTTTATTGCTTTGCTCGATTCAATCGATTACAACGGATTACAATTGATAATAGCTTTGAAATCTGAATACAACAATGATTTTGGTGAATAGATTTGAATCCGGCAGAGTCTCAGCGTTCAATGGCAGAAGTTCTCGGAAGATCAAGAAGATCCCTTTTCTAAAGGCTTCAGGGTGCTATTTATAGGCGTTGGAGGCCCAGATCTTGCTGAAACTTCGTGAGACTTCTTTTGGCACGTGAGTGGGCCCACGCGACCGACCCCACCAAGTTTCGTCTCGATCTGACATCGGTTCGAAGTGATTTCGAACCCATCAAGAAATGGTCCAATCGAGCTGAAACTTGGCAGGGACAATCTTTACCTCATATGAAAGCTACTGTGAAAATTTGGTTGCATTTGGATATGTGGTTAAGGAGATATGCTCGGTTCGAAATGGGGTTTTCTCGGTTGGCTGTGTGTTTCGAACCCATGAGTGCACGTGGGTTTGCAGTGACGTGGCGCGTATCTTTCGAATCGATCCTAACTTATCTCCGAATGGACCGCTTCTACTCCGTGAACTACGGCGAACACGTCATCCAAACCAACTGACTCGGTGGATTCGAACTAGGGAGTATTCCTGGCTTCGAACGTGACCGATTCGAATCAAGGAATCCCTATGGGTTCGAACTTGATCGGTTCGAACTGGGTCGCTCGATGGGTTCGAATTAAGGGCTTGCATGGATTCGAAGTAAGGGTGCGAAGCTGAGTGAAGTCATGGATTCGAAGGTAGGCCATTGTGGTGGACTCGAAGGCGATGGAGTCGAAGGCGATGGAGTCGAAGCAGGTACTAGCTGATGTGTTCGAACGTGGCCTGGGTTCGAACTTCATGGTTTCGAAGACAAGGGCATGGATGGGTTCGAACTAGATGGGTTCGAAGGAGAGACAGTGGATGGGTTCGAAGCAGAGACAGTGGATGGTTTCGAATTACTCCAGTGCGATGGGTTCGAAAAAGACAGTGACCACCTTTCTCACTTTGAATCCATCCTATCTTGAGCATACGAACTCGGATTGACTTGAAATTTGAAATGACGACTCCTACGAACTTTCTTGTCATGTCCTATCAATTGTGGCTTGATCCGGACTCAGACAAAATTCATCGATATCCATAGCAAAGTGAAGTATAACCAATCTCTGAGACGAACTGTCTTTCGTTTTCGACCAATCTTTTGGTATCACGGCTTTGCCAAAAAGCGGGATAACAGCCCGTCTTCGACTTACCATCGCTAAAGAGTGGTGCACCATGGTACTGTTCCATTTCAAATCCATGCACGCAATTTTAAAAGTCATACGGCACTGTTTCGCCATTTCGGACGGATGTTGCACCTTGCACCGTGGATGTTGCACCTTGTAGATATCGATTATTCGGACGGCCATAACTTCTCGCTCGTTTAGAGTTACGGAAGCCAGAACCTGTCAAAACGAAGGCCTCGATGATTTCTACTGCTTTGACAGCTTTCAGCCGTCAACGGATAGATTAATGCCCAAAAAGGACAACCCGAATCTCAATCGGGTCTCGTAAGTTTTTTACCCTTCGTTTTTTCGACACGTGGATTTTTATGGTAAAACGGGATTACGGTGGCTGGTCTTCGATTTACCATCGTTGGAGAGTGGTGCACCATGGTACTGTTCCGTTTCAAATCCATGCATGAATTTCTCAAGGTCGTACGGCACTGTTACGCCATTTCGGACGGATGTTGCACCTTGCACCGTGGATGTTGCACCCTGTAGATATCGATTATTCGGACGGCCATAACTTCTCGCTCGTTTAGAGTTACGGGAGCCAGAACCTGTCAAAACGAAGGCCTCGATGGGTTCTACGGTTTTGACAGCTTTCAGCCGTCAACGGATAGATTAATGCCCAATAAGGACAACCCGAATCTCAATCGGGTCTCGTAAGTTTTTTACCCTTCGTTTTTTCAACACATGGATTTTTACGGTAAAACGGGATTACGGTGGCTGGTCTTCGATTTGCCATCGCTGGAGAGTGGTGCACCATGGTACTATTCCGTTTCAAATCCATGCACGAATTTCTAAAGGTCGTACGGCGCTGTTTCGCCATTTCGGACGGATGTTGCACCTTGCACCGTGGATGTTGCACCCTGTAGATATCGATTCTTCGGACGGCCATAACTTCTGGCTCGTTTAGAGTTACGGGAGCCATAACCTGTCAAAACGAAGGCGTCGATGAGTTCTACGGCTTTGACCGCTTTCAGCCGTCAACGGATAGATTAATGCCCAAAAAGGACAACCCGAATCTCAATCGGGTCTCGTAAGTTTTTTACCCTTCGTTTTTTCGACACGTGGACTTTTACGGTAAAACGGGATTATGGTGGCTTGTCTTCGATTTACCATTGCTGGAGAGTGGTGCACCATGGTATTGTTCCGTTTCAAATCCATGCACGAATTTCTAAAGGTCGTACGGCACTGTTTCGCCATTTCGGACGGATGTTGCACCTTGCACCATGGATGTTGTACCCTGTAGATATCGATTATTCGGACGACCATAACTTCTTGCTCGTTTAGAGTTACGGGAGCCATAACCTATCAAAACGAAGGCCTCGATGAGTTCTACGGCTTTGACAGCTTTCAGCCGTCAAAGGATAGATTAATGCCCAAAAACGACAACCCGAATCTCAATCGGGTCTCGTAAGTTTTTTACCCTTCGTTTTTTCGACACGTGGATTTTTACGGTAAAACGGGATTACCGTGGCCCATCTTCGACTTCCCATCGCTGAAGAGTGGTGCACCATGGTAATGTTCCGTTTCAAATCCATGCACGCATTTCTAAAAGTCATACGGCACTGTTTCGCCATTTCGGACGGATGTTGCACCTTGCACCGTGGATGTTGCACCCTGTAGTTCTCGATTATTCGGACGGCCATAACTTTTGGCTCATTTATAGTTACGGGAGCCATAACCTTTCAAAACGAAGGCCTCGATGATTTCTACGGCTTTGATAGCTTTCAGCCGTCAACGGATAGACTAATTCCCAAAAAAGACAACCCGAATCTCAATCGGGTCTCGTAAGTTTTTTATCCTTCGTTTTTTCGACACGTGGATTTTTACGGTAAAACGGGATTACCGTTGCCCGTCTTCTACTTCCCATCGTTGGAGAGTGGTGCACCATGGTACTGTTCATTTCAAATCCATGCACGAATTTCTAAAGGTCGTACGGCACTGTTTCGTCATTTCGGACGGATGTTGCACCTTGCACCGTGGATGTTGCACCCTGTAGATATCGATTATTCGGACGACCATAACTTCTCGCTCGTTTAGAGTTACGGGAGCCATAACCTGTCAAAACGAAGGCCTCGATGAGTTCTATGGCTTTGACAGCTTTCAGCCGTCAATGGATAGATTAATGCCCAAAAAGGACAACCCGAATCTCAGTCGGGTCTCGTAAGTTTTTTACCCTTCGTTTTTTCGACACATGGATTTTTACGGTAAAACGGGATTACGGTGGCTGGTCTTCGATTTACCATCGCTGGAGAGTGGTGCACCATGGTACTGTTCCGTTTCAAATCCATGCACGAATTTCTAAAGGTCATACGGCACTGTTTCGCCATTTCGGACGGATGTTGCACCTTGCACCGTGGATGTTGCATCCTGTAGATATCGATTATTCGGACGACCATAACTTCTTGCTCGTTTAGAGTTACAGGAGCCATAACCTGTCAAAAAGAAGGCCTCGATGAGTTCTACCGCTTTGACGGCTTTTCAGCCGTCAAAGGCTAGATTAATGCCCAAAAACGACAACCCGAATCTCAATCGGGTCTCGTAAGTATTTTACCCTTCGTTTTTTCGACACGTGGATTTTTACGGTAAAACGGGATTACGGTGGCTGGTCTTCGATTTGCCATCGCTGGAGAGTGGTGCACCATGGTACTGTTCTGTTTCAAATCCATGCACGCATTTCTAAAAGTCATACAGCACTGTTTCGCCATTTCGGACGGATGTTGCACCTTGCACCGTGGATGTCGCACCCTGTAGATATCGATTATTCGGACGGCCATAAATTCTCGCTCGTTTAGAGTTGCGGGAGCCATAACCTGTCAAAATGAAGGCGTCGATGAGTTCTACTGCTTTGACAGCTTTCAGCCGTCAACGGATAGATTAATGCCCAAAAAGGACAACCCGAATCTCAATCGGGTCTCGTAAGTTTTTTATCCTTCGTTTTTTCGACACGTGGATTTTTACGGTAAAACGGGATTACGGTGGATGGTCTTCGATTTACCATCGCTGGAGAGTGGTGCACCATGGTACTGTTCCGTTTCAAATCCATGCACGAATTTCTCAAGGTCGTACGGCACTGTTTCGCCATTTCGGACGGATGTCCACCTTGCACCGTGGATGTTGCACCCTGTAGATATCGATTATTCGGACGGCCATAATTTCTCGCTCGTTTAGAGTTACGGGAGCCATAACTTGTCAAAACAAAGGCCTCGATGAGTTCTACGGCTTTGACAGCTTTCAGCCGTCAACGTATAGATTAATGCCCAAAAAGGACAACCCGAATCTCAATCGGGTCTCGTAAGTTTTTTACCCTTCGTTTTTTCGACACGTGGATTTTTACGGTAAAACGGGATTACAGTGGCTGGTCTTCGATTTACCATCGCTGGAGAGTGGTGCACCATGGTACTGTTCCGTTACAAATCCATGCACGAATTTCTAAAGGTCGTACGGCACTGTTTCGCCATTTCGGACGGATGTTGCACCTTGCACCGTGGATGTTGCACCCTGTAGATATCGATTATTCGGACGACCATAACTTCTTGCTCGTTTAGAGTTACGGGAGCCATAACCTGTCAAAACGAAGGTCTCGCTGAGTTCTACGGCTTTGACAGCTTTCAGCCACCAAAGGATAGATTAATGCCCAAAAACAACAACCCGAATCTCAATCGGGTCTCGTAATTTTTTTACCCTTCGTTTTTTCGACACGTGGATTTTTACGGTAAAACTGGATTACCGTGGCCCATCTTCGACTTCCCATCCATGAAGAGTGGTGCACCATGGTACTGTTCCATTTCAAATCTATGCACGCATTTCTAAATGTCGTACGGCACTGTTTCGCCATTTCGGACGGATGTTGCACCTTGCACCGTGGATGTTGCACCCTATAGTTCTCGATTATTCGGACGGCCATAACTTTTGGCTCGTTTATAGTTACGGGAGCCATAACCTGTCAAAACGAAGGCCTCGATGAGTTTTACAGCTTTGACAGCTTTCAGCCGTCAACGGATAGATTAATGCCCAAAAAGGACAACCCAAATCTCAATCGGGTCTTGTAAGTTTTTTACCCTTCGTTTTTTCGACACGTGGATTTCTACGGTAAAACGGGATTACCGTGGCCCGTCTTCGACTTCCCGTCGCTGGAGAGTGGTGCACCATGGTACTGTTCCGTTTCAAATCCATGCACGAATTTCTAAAGGTCGTACGGCACTGTTTCACCATTTCGGACGGATGTTGCACCTTGCACCGTGGATGGTGCACCCTATAGATATCGATTATTCGGACGGCCATAACTTCTCGCTCGTTTAGAGTTACGTGAGCCATAACCTGTCAAAACGAAGGCCTCGATGAGTTCTACGGCTTTGACAGCTTTCATCCATCAACGGATAGATTAATGCCCAAAAAGGATAACCCGAATCTCAATCGGGTCTTGTATGTTTTTCAACCTTCGTTTTTTCGACACGTGGATTTTTGCGGTAAAACGGGATTACGGTGGCTGGTCTTCGATTTACCTTCGCTGTAGAGTGGTGCACAATGGTACTGTTCCGTTTCAAATCCATGCACGAATTTCTAAAGGTCGTACGACACTGTTTCGCAATTTCGGACGGATGTTGCACCTTGCACCGTGGATGTTGCACCCTGTAGATATCGATTATTCGGACGGCCATAACTTCTTCCTCGTTTAGAGTTACAGGAGCCATAACCTGTCAAAACGAAGGCCTCGATGAGTTCTACGGCTTTGACAGCTTTTTGCCGTCAAAGGATAGATTAATGCCCAAAAAGGACAACCCGAATCTCAATCGGGTCTCGTAAGTTTTTTACCCATCGTTTTTTCGACACGTGGATTTTTACGGTAAAACGGGATTACCGTGGCCCGTCTTCGACTTCCCGTCGCTGAAGAGTGGTGCACCATGGTACTGTTCCGTTTCAAATCCATGCACGCATTTCTAAAAGTCGTACGGCACTGTTTCGCCATTTCGGACTGATGTTGCACCTTGCACCGTGGATGTTGCACCCTGTAGATATCGATTATTCGGACGGCCATAACTTCTGGCTCGTTTAGAGTTACGGGAGCCATAACCAGTCAAAACGAAGGCCTCGATGAGTTCTACGGCTTTGACAGCTTTCAGCCGTCAACGGATAGATTAATGCCCAAAAAGGACAACCCGAATCTCAATCGGGACTCGTAAGTTTTTTACCCTTCGTTTTTTCGACACGTGGATTTTTACGATAAAACGGGATTACCGTGGCCCGTCTTCGACTTCCCATCACTGGAGAGTGGTACACCATGGTACTCTTCCGTTTCAAATCCATGCACGAATTTCTAAAGGTCGTACGACACTGTTTCGCCATTTCGGACGGATGTTGCACTTTGCACCGTGGATGTTGCACCCTTTAGATATCGATTATTCGGACGGCCATAACTTCTGGGTCGTTTAGAGTTACGGGAGCCATAACCTGTCAAAATGAAGACCTCGATGAGTTCTACGGCTTTGATAGCTTTTAGCCGTCAACGGATTGATTAATGCCCAAAAAGGACAACCCGAATCTCAATCGGGTCTCGTTAGTTTTTTACCCTTCGTTTTTTCGACACGTGGATTTTTGCGGTAAAACGGGATTACGGTGGCTGGTTTTCGATTTACCATCGCTGGAGAGTGGTGAACCTTTGTACTATTCCGTTTCAAATCCATGCACGAATTTCTAAAGGTCGTACGACACTGTTTCGCCATTTTGGACGGATGTTGCACCTTGCACCGTGGATGTTGCACGCTATAGATATCGATTATTCGGACGGCCATAACTTCTTGCTCGTTTAGAGTTATGGGAGCCATAACCTGTCAAAACGAAGGCCTCGATGAGTTCTATGGCTTTGACAGCTTTTTGCCGTCAAAGGATAGATTAATGCCCAAAAAGGACAACCCGAATCTCAATCGGGTCTCATAAGTTTTTTATCCATCGTTTTTTCGACACGTGGATTTTTACGGTAAAACGGGATTACCGTGGCCCGTCTTCGACTTCCCATCGCTGAAGAGTGGTGCACCATGGTACTATTCCGTTTCAAATCCATGCACGCATTTCTAAAAGTCGTACGGCACTGTTTCTCCATTTCGGACGGATGTTGCACCTTGCACCGTGGATGTTGCACCCTGTAGATATCGATTATTCGGACGGCCATAACTTCTGGCTCATTTAGAGTTACGGGAGCAATAACCAGTTAAAACGTAGGCCTCGATGAGTTCTACGTCTTTGACAGTTTCCAGCCGTCAACGGATAGATTAATGCCCAAAAAGGACATCCCGAATCTCAATCGGGTCTCGTAAGTTTTTTACCCTTCGTTTTTTCGACACGTGGATTTTTACGGTAAAACGGGATTACCGTGGCCCGTCTTCGACTTCCCATCGCTGGAGAGTGGTGCACCATGGTACTGTTCCGTTTCAAATCCATGCACGAATTTCTAAAGGTCGTAAGGCACTGTTTCGCCATTTCGGACGGATGTTGCACCTTGCACCGTGGATGTTGCACCCTGTAGATATCGATTATTCGGACGGCCATAACTTCTCGCTCGTTTAGAGTTACGGGAGCCATAACCTGTCAAAAAGAAGGCCTCGATGTGTTCTACGGCTTTGACAGCTTTCATCCATCAACGGATAGATTAATGCCCAAAAAGGACAACCCGAATCTCAATCGGGTCTTGTAAGTTTTTTAACCTTCGTTTACTCGACACGTGGATTTTTGCGGTAAAACGGGATTACGGTGGCTGGTCTTCGATTTACCATCGCTATAGAGTGGTGCACAATGGTACGGTTCTGTTTCAAATCCATGCACGAATTTCTAAAGGTCGTACGACACTGTTTCGCAATTTCGGACGGATGTTGCACCTTGCACCGTGGATGTTGCACTCTGTAGATATCGATTATTCGGACGGCCATAACTTCTTCCTCGTTTAGAGTTACGGGAGCCATAACCTGTCAAAACAAAGGCCTCGATGAGTTCTACGGCTTTGACAGCTTTTTGCCATCAAAGGATAGATTAATGCCCAAAAAGGACAACCCGAATCTCAATCGGGTCTCGTAAGTTTTTTACCCATCGTTTTTTCGACACGTGGATTTTTACGGTAAAACGGGATTACCGCGGCCCGTCTTCGACTTCCCATCGCTGAAGAGTGGTGCACCATGGTACTGTTCCGTTTCAAATCCTTGCACGCATTTCTAAAAGTCGTACGGCACTGTTTCGCCATTTTTGGACTGATGTTGCACCTTGCACCGTGGATGTTGCACCCTGTAGATATCGATTATTCGGACGGCCATAACTTCTAGCTCGTTTAGAGTTACGGGAGCCATAACTAGTCAAAACGAAGGCCTCGATGAGTTCTACGGCTTTGACCGCTTTCAGCCGTCAACGGATAGATTAATGCCCAAAAAGGACAACCCGAATCTCAATCGGGTCTCGTAAGTTTTTTACTCTTCGTTTTTTCGACACGTGGATTTTTACGGTAAAACGGGATTACCGTGGCCCGTCTTCAACTTCCCATCACTGGAGAGTGGTGTACCATGGTACTCTTCCGTTCCAAATCCATGCACGAATTTCTAAAGGTCGTACGACACTGTTTCGCCATTTCGGACGGATGTTGCGCCTTACACCGTGGATGTTGCACCCTGTAGATATCGATTATTCGGACGGCCATAACTTCTGGCTCGTATAGAGTTACGGGAGCCATAACTTGTCAAAATGAAGGCCTCGATGAGTTCTACGGCTTTGACAGCTTTCATCCGTCAACGGATTGATTAATGCCCAAAAAGGACAACCCGAATCTCAATCGGGTCTCGTTAGGTTTTTACCCTTCGTTTTTTCGACACGTGGATTTTTGCGGTAAAACGGGATTACGGTGGATGGTTTTCGATTTACCTTCGCTGGAGAGTGGTGAACCTTGGTACTATTCCGTTTCAAATCCATGCACGAATTTCTAAAGGTCGTACGACACTGTTTCGCCATTTCGGACGGATGTTGCACCTTGCACCGTGGATGTTGCACCCTATAGATATCGATTATTCGGACGGCCATAACTTCTTGCTCGTTTAGAGTTATGGGAGCCATAACCTGTCAAAACGAAGGCCTCGATGAGTTCTACGGCTTTGACAGCTTTTTGCCGTCAAAGGATAGATTAATGCCCAAAAAGGACAACCCGAATCTCAATCGGGTCTCATAAGTTTTTTATCGATCATTTTTTCGACACGTGGATTTTTACGGTAAAACGGGATTACCGTGGCCCGTCTTCGACTTCCCATCGCTGAAGAGTGGTGCACCATGGTACTGTTCCGTTTCAAATCCATGCACGCATTTCTAAAAGTCGTACGGCACTGTTTCGCCATTTCGGACGGATGTTGCACCTTGCACCGTGGATGTTGCACCCTGTAGATATCGATTATTCGGAAGGCCATAACTTCTGTCTCGTTTAGAGTTACGGGAGCCATAACCAGTCAAAACGTAGGCCTCGATGAGTTCTACGGCTTTGACAGCTTTCAGCCGTCAACGGATAGATTAATGCCCAAAAAGGACAACCCGAATCTCAATCGGGTCTCGTAAGTTTTTTACCCTTCGTTTTTTCGACACGTGGATTTTTACGGTATAACGGGATTACCGTGGCCCGTCTTCGACTTCCCATCGCTGGAGAGTGGTGCACCATGGTACTGTTCCGTTTCAAATCCATGCACGAATTTCTAAAAGTCGTACGGCACTGTTTCGCCATTTTGGACGGATGTTGCACCTTGCACCGTGGATGTTGCACCCTGTAGATATCGATTATTCGGACGGCCATAACTTCTGGCTCGTTTAGAGTTAAGGGAGCCATAACCTATCAAAACGAAGGCGTCGATGAGTTCTACGGCTTTGACAGCTTTCAGCCGTCAACAGATAGATTAATGCCCAAAAAGGACATCCCGAATCTCAATCGGGTCTCGTATGTTTTTACTCTTCGTTTTTTCGACACGTGGATTTTTACGGTAAGACGGGATTACGGTGGCTGGTCCTCGATTTGCCATCGCTGGATAGTGGTGCACCATGGTATTGTACCTTTTCAAATCCGTGCACGAATTTCTCAAGATCGTACGTCACTGCTTCGCCATTTCGGACGGATGTTGCACCTTGCACCTTGCACCGTGGATGTTGCACCCTGTAGATATCGATTATTCGGACAGCCATAACTTCTGGCTCGTTTAGAGTTACGGGAGCCATAACCTGTCAAAACGAAGGCCTCGATGAGTTCTACGGCTTTGACAGCTTTCATCCGTCAACGGATAGATTAATGCCCCAAAAGGACAACCCGAATCTCAATCGGGTCTCGTAAGTTTTTTACCCTTCGTTTTTTCGACACGTGGATTTTTGCAGTAAAACGGGATTACGGTGGCTGGTCTTCGATTTACCATCGCTGGAGAGTGGTGCACCATGGTACTGTTCCGTTTCAAATCCATGCAAGAATTTGTAAAGGTTGTACGACACTGTTTCGCCATTTCGGACGGATGTTGCACCTTGCACCATGGATGTTGCACCCTGTAGATATCGATTATTCGGACGGCCATAACTTCTTGCTAGTTTAGAGTTACGGGAGCCATAACCTGTCAAAATGAAGGCTTCGCTGATTTCTACGGCTTTGACAGCTTTTTGCCGTCAAAGGATAGATTAATGCCCAAAAAGGACAACCCGGATCTCAATCGGGTCTTGTAAGTTTTTTACCCATCGTTTTTTCGACACGTGGATTTTTACGGTAAAACGGGATTACCGTGACCCGTCTTCGACTTCCCATCACTGGAGAGTGGTGCACCATGTTACTGTTGCATTTCAAATCCATGCACACATTTCTAAAAGTCGTACGGCACTGTTTCGCCATTTCGGACGGATGTTGCACCTTGCACCGTGGATGTTGCACCCTGTAGATATCGATTATTCGGACGGCCATAACTTATGGCTCGTTTAGAGTTACGGGAGCCATAACCAGTCAAAACGAAGGCCTCAATGAGTTCTATGGCTTTGACAGCTTTCGGCCGTCAACGGATAGATTAATGCCCAAAAAGGACAACCCGAATCTCAATCGGGTCTCGTAAGTTTTTTACACTTCGTTTTTTCGACACGTGGATTTTTACGGTAAAACGGGATTACCGTGGCCCGTCTTCGACTTCCCATCGCTGGAGAGTGGTGCACCATGGTACTCTTCCGTTTCAAATCCATGCACGAATTTCTAAAGGTCGTACGACACTGTTTCGCCATTTCGGACGGATGTTGCACCTTGCACCGTGGATGTTGCACCCTGTAGATATCGATTATTCGGACGGCCAAACTTCTGGCTCGTTTAGAGTTACGGGAGCCATAACCTGTCAAAACGAAGGTCTCGATGAGTTCTATGGCTTCGACAGCTTTCAGGCTTCAATGGATAGATTAATGCCCAAAAAGGACAACCCGAATCTCAATCGAGTCTCGTATGTTTCTTACCCTTCGTTTTTTCGACAAGTGGATTTTTACAGTAAAACGGGATTACGGTGGCTGGTCTTCGGTTTACCATCGTTGGAGAGTGGTGCACCATGGTACTGTTCCGTTTCAAATCCATGCACGAATTTCTCAAGGTCGTACGGCACTGTTTCGCCATTTCGGACGGATGTTGCACCTTGCACCGTGGATGTTGCACCCTGTAGATATCGATTATTCGGACGGCCATAACTTCTGGCTCGTTTAGAGTTACGGGAGCATTAACCTGTCAAAACGAAGGCCTCGATGAGTTCTACGGCTTTGACAGCTTTCATCCATCAACGGATAGATTAATGCCCAAAAAGGACAACCCGAATCTCAATCGGGTCTTGTAAGTTTTTTAACCTTCGTTTTTTCGACACGTGGATTTTTGCGGTAAAACGGGATTACGGTGGCTGGTCTTCGATTTACCATCGCTGTAGAGTGGTGCACAATGGTACGGTTCCGTTTCAAATCCATGCACGAATTTCTAAAGGTCGTACGACACTGTTTCGCAATTTCGGACGGATGTTGCACCTTGCACCGTGGATGTTGCACCCTGTAGATATCGATTATTCGGACGGCCATAACTTCTTCCTCGTTTAGAGTTACGGGAGCCATAACCTGTCAAAACGAAGGCCTCGATGAGTTCTACGGCTTTAACAGCTTTTTGCCGTCAAAGGATAGATTAATGCCCAAAAAGGACAACCCGAATCTCAATCGGGTCTCGTAAGTTTTTTACCCTTCGTTTTTTTGACACGTGGATTTTTACGGTAAAACGGGATTACCGTGGCCCGTCTTCGACTTCCCATCGCCGAAGAGTGGTGCACCATGGTACTATTCCGTTTCAAATCCTTGCACGCATTTCTAAAAGTCGTACGGCACTGTTTCGCCATTTCGGACTGATGTTGCACCTTGCACCGTGGATGTTGCACCCTATAGATATCGATTATTCGGACGGCCATAACTTCTGGCTCGTTTAGAGTTACGGGAGCCATAACCAGTCAAAACGAAGGCCTCGATGAATTCTACGGCTTTGACAGCTTTCAGCCGTCAACGGATAGATTAATGCCCAAAAAGGACAACCCGAATCTCAATCGGGTCTCGTAAGTTTTTTACCCTTCGTTTTTTCGACACGTGGATTTTTACGGTAAAACGGGATTACCGTGGCCCGTCTTCGACTTCCCATAACTGGAGAGTGGTGCACCATGGTACTCTTCCGTTTCAAATCCATGCACGAATTTCTAAAGGTCGTACGACACTGTTTCGCCATTTCGGACGGATGTTGCACCTTGCACCGTGGATGTTGCACCCTGTAGATATCGATTATTCGGACGGCCATAACTTCTGGCTCGTTTAGAGTTACGAAAGCCATAACCTGTCAAAACGAAGGCCTCGATGAGTTCTACGGCTTTGACAGCTTTCATCCGTCAACGGATTGATTAATGCCCAAAATGGACAACCCGAATCTCAATCGGGTCTCGTTAGTTTTTTACCCTTCGTTTTTTCGAAACGTGGATTTTTGCGGTAAAACGGGATTACTGTGGCTGGTTTTCGATTTACCATCGCTGGAGAGTGGTGAACCTTGGTACTATTCCGTTTCAAATCCATGCACAAATTTCTTAAGGTTGTACGACACTGTTTCGCCATTTCGGACGGTTGTTGCACCTTGCACCGTGGATGTTGCACCCTATAGATATCGATTATTCGGACGGCCATAACTTCTTGCCCGTTTAGAGTTATGGGAGCCATAACCTGTCAAAACGAAGGCCTCGATGAGTTCTACGGCTTTGACAGCTTTTTGCCGTCAAAGGATAGATTAATGCCCAAAAAGGACAACCCGAATCTCAATCGGGTCTCATAAGTTTTTTGTCCATCGTTTTTTCGACACGTGGATTTTTACGGTAAAACGGGATTACCGTGGCCCGTCTTCGACTTCCCATCGCTGAAGAGTGGTGCATCATGGTACTGTTCCGTTTCAAATCCATGCACGCATTTCTAAAAGTCGTACGACACTGTTTCGCCATTTCGGACGGATGTTCCACCTTGCACCGTGGATGTTGCACCCTGTAGATATCGATTATTCGGACGGCCATAACTTCTGGCTCGTTTAGAGTTACGGGAGCCATAACCAGTCAAAACGTAGGCCTCGATGAGTTCTACGGCTTTGACAGCTTTCAGCCGTCAACGGATAGATTAATGCCCAAAAAGGACAACCAGAATCTCAATCGGGTCTCGTAAGTTTTTTACCCTTCGTTTTTTCGACACGTGGATTTTTACGGTAAAACGGGATTACCGTGGCCCGTCTTCGACTTCCCATCGCTGGAGAGTGGTGCACCATGGTACTGTTCCGTTTCAAATCCATGCACGAATTTCTAAAAGTCGTACGGCACTGTTTCGCCATTTTGGACGGATGTTGTACCTTGCACCGTGGATGTTGCACCCTGTAGATATCGATTATTCGGACGGCCATAACTTATGGCTCGTTTAGAGTTAAGGGAGCCATAACCTATCAAAACGAAGGCCTCGATGAGTTCTACGGCTTTGACAGATTTCAGCCGTCAACAGATAGGTTAATTCCCAAAAAGGACATCCCGAATCTCAATCGGGTCTCGTATGTTTTTTACCCTTCGTTTTTTCGACACGTGGATTTTTACGGTAAGACGGGATTACGGTGGCTGGTCTTCGATTTACCATCGCTGGATAGTGGTGCACCATGGTCCTGTACCATTTCAAATCCGTGCATGAATTTCTCAAGGTCGTACGGCACTGTTTCGCCATTTCGGACGGATGTTGCACCTTGCACCGTGGATGTTGCACCCTGTAGATATCGATTATTCGGACAGCCATAACTTCTGGCTCGTTTAGAGTTACGGGAGCTATAACCTGTCAAAACGAAGGCCTCGATGAGTTCTACGGCTTTGACAGCTTTCATTCGTCAACGGATAGATTAATGCCCAAAAAGGACAACCCGAATCTCAATCGGGTCTCGTAAGTTTTTTACCCTTCGTTTTTTCGACACGTGGATTTTTGCAGTAAAACGGGATTACGGTGGCTGGTCTTCGATTTACCATCGCTGGAGAGTGGTGCACCGTGGTACTGTTCCGTTTCAAATCCATGCACGAATTTGTAAAGGTTGTACGACACTGTTTCGCCATTTCGAACGGATGTTGCACCTTGCACCGTGGATGTTGCACCCTGTAGATATCGATTATTCGGACGGCCATAACTTCTTGCTCGTTTAGAGTTACGGGAGCCATAACCTGTCAAAATGAAGGCCTCGCTGATTTCTATGGCTTTGACAGCTTTTTGCCGTCAAAGGATAGATTAATGCCCAAAAAGGACAACCCGGATCTCAACCGGTCTTGTAAGTTTTTTACCCATCGTTTTTTCGACACGTGGATTTTTACGGTAAAACGGGATTACCGTGACCCGTCTTCGACTTCCCATCACTGGAGAGTGGTGCACCATGTTACTGTTGCGTTTCAAATCCATGCACACATTTCTAAAAGTCGTACGGCACTGTTTCGCCATTTCGGACGGATGTTGCACCTTGCACTGTGGATGTTGCACCCTGTAGATATCGATTATTCGGACGGCCATAACTTATGGCTCGTTTAGAGTTACGGGAGCCATAACCAGTCAAAACGAAGGCCTCAATGAGTTCTATGGCTTTGACAGCTTTCAGCCATCAACGAATAGATTAATGCCCAAAAAGGACAACCCGAATCTCAATCGGGTCTCGTAAGTTTTTTACCCTTCGTTTTTTCGACACGTGGATTTTTACGGTAAAACGGGATTACCGTGGCCCGTCTTCGACTTCCCATCGCTGGAGAGTGGTGCACCATGGTACAGTTTCGTTTCAAATCCATGCACGAATTACTAAAGGTCGTACGACACTGTTTCGCCATTTCGGACGGATGTTGCACCTTGCACCGTGGATGTTGCACCCTGTAGATATCGATTATTCGGACGGCCATAACTTCTGGCTCGTCTAGAGTTACGGGAACCATAACCTATCAAAACGAAGGTTTCGATGAGTTCTATGGCTTTGACAGCTTTCGGCCTTCAATGGATAGATTAATGCCCAAAAAGGACAACCCGAATCTCAATCGAGTCTCGTATGTTTTTTACCCTTCGTTTTTTCGACACGTGGATTTTTACGGTAAAACGAAATTACGGTGGCTGGTTTTCGATTTACCATCGCTGGAGAGTGGTGCACCATGGTACTGTTCCGTTTCAAATCCATGCACGAATTTCTAAAGGTCGTACGACACTGTTTCGCCATTTCGGACGGATGTTGCACCTTGCACCGTGGATGTTGCACCCTGTAGATATCGATTATTCGGACGACCATAACTTCTGGCTAGTTTAGAGTTACGGGAGCCATAACCTACCAAAACGAAGGAATCGATGTGTTCTACGGCCTTGACAGCTTTCAGCCGTCAACGGATAGATTAATGCCCAAAAAGGGCAACCCGAATCTCAATCGGGTCTCGTAAGTTTTTTACCCTTCGTTTTTTCGACACGTGGATTTTTACGGTAAAACGGGATTACGGTAGCTGGTCTTCGATTTACCATCGCTGGAGAGCGGTGCACCATGGTACTATTCCATTTAAATCCATGCACGAATTTCTAAAGGTCGTACGGCACTGTTTCGCCATTTCGGATGGATGTTGCACCTTGCACCGTGGATGTTGCACCCTGTAGATATCGATTATTCGGACGGCCATAATTTCTGGCTCGTTAAGTGTTACAAGAGCCATAACCTGTCAAAACGTAGGCCTCGATGAGTTCTACGGCTTTGATAGCTTTCAGCCGTCAACAGACATATTAGTGTCCAAAAAGGACAACCCGAATCTCAATCGGGTCTCGTAAGTTTTTTACCCTTCGTTTTTTCGACACGTGGATTTTTATGGTAAAACGGGATTACGGTGGCCCGTCTTCGACTTCCCATCACTGAAGAGTGGTGCACCATGGTACTGTTCCGTTTCAAATCCATGCACGCATTTCTAAAAGTCGTACGGCACTGTTTCGCCATTCCGGACGGATGTTGCACCTTGCACCGTGGATGTTGCACCCTATAGACATCGATTATTCGGACGGCCATTACTTCTGGCTCGTTTAGAGTAACGGGAGCCATAACCTGTCAAAACGAAGGCCTCGATGAGTTCTACGGCTTTGATAGCTTTCAGCCGTCAACAGATAGATTAATGCCCAAAAAGGACAACCCGAATCTCAATCGGGTCTCGTAAGTTTTTTACCCTTCGTTTTTTCGACACGTGGATTTTTACGGTAAAACGGGATTACGGTGGCTGGTCTTCGATTTACCATCGCTGGAGAGTGGTGCACCATGGTGCTGTTCGTTTCAAATCCATGCACGAATTTCTCATGGTCGTATGGCACTGTTTCGCCATTTCGGACGGATGTTGCACCTTGCACCGTGGATGTTGCACCCTGTAGATATCGATTATTCGGACGGCCATAACTTCTGGCTCGTTTAGAGTTACGGGAGCCATAACCTGTCAAAACGAAGGCCTCGATGAGTTCTACGGCTTTGACAGCTTTCAGCCGACAACGGATTGATTAATGCCCAAAAAGGACGACCTGAATCTCAATCGGGTCTCGTAATTTTTTACCCTTCGTTTTTTCGACACGTCGATTTTTACGGTAAAACGGGATTACGGTGGCCCGTCTTCGACTTCCCATCGCTGGAGAGTGGTGCACCATGGTACTGTTCCGTTTCAAATCCATGCACGCATTTCTAAAAGTCATACGGCACTGTTTCGCCATTTCGGACGGATGTTGCACCTTGCACCGTGGATGTTGCACCCTGTAGATATCGATTATTCGGACGGCCATAACTTCTGGCTCGTTTAGAGTTACGGGAGCCATAACCAGTCAAAACGTAGGCCTCGATGAGTCCTACGGTTTTGACAGCTTTCAGCCGTCAATGGATAGATTAATGCCCAAAAAGGACAACCCGAATCTCAATAGGGTCACGTAAGTTTTTTACCCTTCGTTTTTTCGACACGTGGATTTTTACGGTAAAACGGGATTACGGTGGCTGGTCCTCGATTTACCATCGCTGGAGAGTGGTGCACCATGGTACTGTTCCATTTCAATTCCATGCACGAATTTCTCAAGGTCGTACGGCACTGTTTCGCCATTTCGGACGGATGTTGCACCTTGCACCGTGGATGTTGCACACTGTAGATATCGATTATTCGGACGGCCATAACTTCTCGCTCGTTTAGAGTTACGGGAGCCATAACCTGTTAAAACGAAGGCCTCGATGAGTTCTACGGCTTTGGCAGCTTTCCGCCGTCAATGGATAGATTAATGCCAAAAAAGGACAACCCGAATCTCAATCGGGTCTCGTAAGTTTTTTACCCTTCGTTTTTTCGACATATGGATTTTTACGGTAAAACGGGATTACGGTGGCCCGTCTTCGACTTCCCATCGCTGAAGAGTGGTGTACCATGGTATGGTTCCGTTTCAAATCCGTGCACGAATTTCTCAAGGTCATATGGCACTGTTTCGCCATTACGGACGGATGTTGCACCTTGCACCGTGGATGTTGCACCCTGTAGATATCGATTATTCGGACGGCCATAATTTCTGGCTTGTTTAGAGTTACGGGAGCCAAAACCTGTGAAAACGAAGGCCTCGATAAGTTCTACGGCTTTGACAGCTTTCAGCCGTCAACGGAAAGATTAATGCCCAAAAAGGACAACCCGAATCTCAATCGGGTCTCGTAAGTTTTTTACCCTTCGTTTTTTCGACACGTGGATTTTTACGGTAAAACGGGATTACGGTGGCTGGTCTTTGATTTACCATCGCTGGAGAGTGGTGCACCATGGTACCGTTCCGTTTCAAATCCATGCATGAATTTCTAAAGGTCGTACAGCACTGTTTCGCCATTTCGGACGGATGTTGCACCTTGCACCGTGGATGTTGCACCCTGTAGATATCGATTATTCGGACGACCATAACTTCTTGCTCGTTTAGAGTTACGGGAGCCATAACTGGTCAAAACGAAGGCCTCGATGAGTTCTACGGCTTTGACAGCTTTCAGCCGTCAAAGGATTGATTAATGCCCAAAAAGGACAACCCGAATCTCAATCGGGTCTCGTAAGTTTTTTTCCCTTCGTTTTTACGACACGTGGATTTTTACGGTAAAACGGGATTACCGTGGCCCGTCTTCGACTTCCCATCGCTGTAGAGTGGTGCACCATGGTACTGCTCCGTTTCAAATCCATGCACGAATTTCTAAAGGTCGCACGGCACTGTTTCGCCATTTCGGACGGATGTTGCACCTTGCACCGTGGATGTTGCACCCTGTAGATATCGATTATTCGGACGGCCATAACTTCTGGCTCGTTTAGAGTTACGGGAGCCATAACCTGTCAAAACGAAGGCCTCGATGAGTTGTACGGCTTTGACGGCTTTCATCCGCCAATGGATAGATTAATGCCCAAAAAGGACAACCCGAATCTCAATTGGGTCTTGTAAGTTTTTTACCCTTCGTTTTTTCGACACGTGGATTTTTACGGTAAAACGGGATTACAGTGGCTGGTCTTCGATTTACCATTGCTGGAGAGTGGTGCACCATGGTACTGTTCCATTTCAAATCCATGCACGAATTTCTAAAGGTCGTACGGCACTGTTTCGCCATTTCGGACGGATGTTGCACCTTGCACCGAGGATGTTGCACCCTGTAGATATCGATTATTCGGACGGCCATAACTTCTGGCTTGTTTAGAGTTACGGGGGCCATAACCTGTTAAAACGAAGTCCTCGATGAGTTCTACGGCTTTGACAGCTTTCAGCCGACAACGGATTGATTAATGCCCAAAAAGGACAACCCGAATCTCAATCGGGTCTCGTAAGTTTTTTACCCTTCGTTTTTTCGACACGTGGATTTTTACGGTAAAACGGGATTACGGTGGCCCGTCTTCGACTTCCCATCGCTGAAGAGCGGTGCACCATGGTACTGTTCCATTTCAAATCCATGCACGCATTTCTGAAAGTCGTATGGCACTGTTTCGCCATTACGGATGGATGTTGCACCTTGCACCGTGGATGTTGCATCCTGTAGACATCGATTATTCGGACGGCCATAACTTCTGGCTCGTTTAGAGTTACGGGAGCCATAACCTGTCAAAACGAAGGCCTCGATGAGTTCTACGGCTTCGATAGCTTTAAGCCGTCAACAGATAGATTAATGCCCAAAAAGTACAACCCGAATCTCAATCGGGTCTCGTAATTTTTTTACCCTTCGTTTTTTCGACACGTGGATTTTTACGGTAAAACGGGATTACCGTGGCCCGTCTTCGACTTCCCATCACTGGAGAGTGGTGCACCATGGTACTGTTCCGTTTCAAATCCATGCACGCATTTCTAAAAGTCATACGGCACTGTTTCGCCATTTCGGACGGATGTTGCACCTTGCACCGTGGATGTTGCACCCTGTAGACAACGATTATTTGGACGGCCATAACTTCTCGCTCGTTTAGAGTTACGGGAGCCATAACCTGTCAAAATGAAGGCCTCGATGAGTTCTACGGCTTTGACAGCTTTCAGCCGTCAACGGATAGATTAATGCCCAAAAAGGACATCCCGAATCTCAATCGGGTCTCGTAAGTTTTTTACCCTTCGTTTTTTCGACACGTGGATTTTTACTGTAAAACGGGATTACCGTGGCCCGTCTTCGACTTTCCATCGCTGGAGAGTGGTGCACCATGGTACTGTTCCGTTTCAAATCCATGCACGAATTTCTAAAGGTCGTAAGGCACTGTTTTGCCATTTCGGACGGATGTTGCACCTTGCACCGTGGATGTTGCACCCTGTAGATATCGATTATTCGGACGGCCATAACTTCTCGCTCGTTTAGAGTTACGGGAGCCATAACCTGTCAAAACGAAGGCCTCGATGAGTTCTACGGCTTTGACAGCTTTCATCCATCAACGGATAGATTAATGCCCAAAAAGGACAACCCGAATCTCAATCGGGTCTTGTAAGTTTTTTAACCTTCGTTTTTTCGGCACGTGGATTTTTGCGGTAAAACGGGATTACGGTGGCTGGTCTTCGATTTACCATCGCTATAGAGTGGTGCACAATGGTACGGTTCCGTTTCAAATCCATGCACGAATTTCTAAAGGTCGTACGACACTGTTTCGCAATTTCGGACGGATGTTGCACCTTGCACCGTGGATGTTGCACCCTGTAGATATCGATTATTCGGACGGCCATAACTTCTTCCTCGTTTAGAGTTACGGGAGCCATAACCTGTCAAAACGAAGGCCTCGATGAGTTCTACGGGTTTGATAGCTTATTGCCGTCAAAGGATAGATTAATGCCCAAAAAGGACAACCCGAATCTCAATCGGGTCTCGTAAGTTTTTTACCCATCGTTTTTTCGACTTCCCATCGCTGAAGAGTGGTGCACCATGGTACTATTCCGTTTCAAATCCTTGCACGCATTTCTAAAAGTCGTACGGCACTGTTTCGCCATTTCGGACTGATGTTGCACCTTGCACCGTGGATGTTGCACCCTGTAGATATCGATTATTCGGACGGCCATAACTTCTGGCTCGTTTAGAGTTACGGGAGCCATAACCAGTCAAAACGAAGGCCTCGATGAGTTCTACGGCTTTGACAGCTTTCAGCCGTCAACGGATAGATTAATGCCCAAAAAGGACAACCCGAATCTCAATCGGGTCTCGTAAGTTTTTTACCCTTCGTTTTTTCGACACGTGGATTTTTACGGTAAAACGGGATTACCGTGGCACGTCTTCGACTTCCCATCACTGGAGAGTGGTGCACCATGGTACTCTTCCGTTTCAAATCCATGCACGAATTTCTAAAGGTCGTACGACACTGTTTCGCCATTTCGGACGGATGTTGCACTTGCACCGTGGATGTTGCACCCTGTAGATATCGATTATTCGGACGGCCATAACTTCTGGCTCGTTTAGAGTTACGGGAGCCATAACCTGTCAAAACGAAGGCCTCGATGAGTTCTACGGCTTTGACAGCTTTCATCCGTCAACGGATTGATTAATGCCCAAAATGGACAACCCGAATCTCAATCGGGTCTCGTTAGTTTTTTACCCTTCGTTTTTTCGACACGTGGATTTTTGCGGTAAAACGGGATTACGGTGGCTGGTTTTCGATTTACCATCGCTGGAGAGTGGTGAACCTTGGTACTATTCCGTTTCAAATCCATGCACGAATTTCTTAAGGTTGTACGACACTGTTTCGCCATTTCGGACGGTTGTTGCACCTTGCACCGTGGATGTTGCACCCTATAGATATCGATTATTCGGACGGCCATAACTTCTTGCTCGTTTAGAGTTATGGGAGCCATAACCTGTCAAAACGAAGGCCTTGATTAGTTCTACGGCTTTGACAGCTTTTTGCCGTCAAAGGATAGATTAATGCCCAAAAAGGACAACCCGAATCTCAATCGGGTCTCATAAGTTTTTTGTCCATCGTTTTTCCGACACGTGGATTTTTACGGTAAAACGGGATTACCGTGGCCCATCTTCGACTTCCCATCGCTGAAGAGTGGTGCATCATGGTACTGTTCCGTTTCAAATCCATGCACGCATTTCTAAAAGTCGTACGGCACTGTTTCGCCATTTCGGACGGATGTTCCACCTTGCACCGTGGATGTTGCACCCTGTAGATATCGATTATTCGGACGGCCATAACTTCTGGCTCGTTTAGAGTTACGGGAGCCATAACCAGTCAAAACGTAGGCCTCGATGAGTTCTACGGCTTTGACAGCTTTCAGCCGTCAACGGATAGATTAATGCCCAAAAAGGACAACCCGAATCTCAATCGGGTCTCGTAAGTTTTTTACCCTTCGTTTTTTCGACACGTGGATTTTTACGGTAAAACGGGATTGCCGGGGCCCGTCTTCGACTTCCCATCGCTGGAGAGTGGTGCACCATGGTACTGTTCCGTTTCAAATCCATGCACGAATTTCTAAAAGTCGTACGGCACTGTTTCGCCATTTTGGACGGATGTTGCACCTTGCACCGTGGATGTTGCACCCTGTAGATATCGATTATTCGGACGGCCATAACTTCTGGCTCGTTTAGAGTTAAGGGAGCCATAACCTATCAAAACGAAGGCCTCGATGAGTTCTACGGCTTTGACAGATTTCAGCCGTCAACAGATAGATTAATGCCCAAAAAGGACATCCCGAATCTCAATCGGGTCTCGTATGTTTTTTACCCTTCGTTTTTTCGACACGTGGATTTTTACGGTAAGACGGGATTACGGTGGCTGGTCTTCGATTTACCATCGCTGGATAGTGGTGCACCATGGTACTGTACCGTTTCAAATCCGTGCATGAATTTCTCAAGGTCGTACGGCGCTGTTTCGCCATTTCGGACGGATGTTGCACCTTGCACCGTGGATGTTGCACCCTGTAGATATCGATTATTCGGACAGCCATAACTTCTGCCTCGTTTAGAGTTACGGGAGCCATAACCTGTCAAAACGAAGGCCTCGATGAGATCTACGGCTTTGACAGCTTTCATTCGTCAATGGATAGATTAATGCCCAAAAAGGACAACCCGAATCTCAATCGGGTCTCGTAAGTTTTTTACCCTTCGTTTTTTCGACACGTGGATTTTTGCAGTAAAACGGGATTACGGTGGCTGGTCTTCGATTTACCATCGCTGGAGAGTGGTGCACCGTGGTACTGTTCCGTTTCAAATCCATGCACGAATTTGTAAAGGTTGTATGACACTGTTTCGCCATTTCGGACGGATGTTGCACCTTGCACCGTGGATGTTGCACCCTGTAGATATCGATTATTCGGACGGCCATAACTTCTTGCTCGTTTAGAGTTACGGGAGCCATAACCTGTCAAAATGAAGGCCTCACTGATTTCTACTGCTTTGACAGCTTTTTGCCGTCAAAGGATAGATTAATGCCCAAAAAGGACAACCCGGATCTCAACCGGGTCTTTTAAGTTTTTTACCCATCGTTTTTTCGACACGTGGATTTTTACGGTAAAACAGGATTACCGTGACCCGTCTTCGACTTCCCATCACTGGAGAGTGGTGCACCATGTTACTGTTGCGTTTCAAATCCATGCACACATTTCTAAAAGTCGTACGGCACTGTTTCGCCATTTCGGACGGATGTTGCACCTTGCACCGTGGATGTTGCACCCTGTAGATATCGATTATTCGGACGGCCATAACTTATGGCTCGTTTAGAGTTACGGGAGCCATAACCAGTCAAAACGAAGGCCTCAATGAGTTCTATAGCTTTGACAACTTTCAGCCATCAACGGATAGATTAATGCCCAAAAAGGACAACCCGAATCTCAATCGGGTCTCGTAAGTTTTTTACCCTTCGTTTTTTCGACACGTGGATTTTTACGGTAAAACGGGATTACCGTGGCCCGTCTTCGACTTCCCATCGCTGGAGAGTGGTGCACCAGGGTACAGTTCCGTTTCAAATCCATGCACGAATTTCTAAAGGTCGTACGGCACTGTTTCGCCATTTCGGACGGATGTTGCACCTTGCACCGTGGATGTTGCACCCAGTAGATATCGATTATTCGGACGGCCATAACTTCTGGCTCGTCTAGAGTTACGGGAGCCATAACCTGTCAAAACGAAGGTCTCGATGAGTTCTATGGCTTTGACAGCTTTCAGCCTTCAATGGATAGATTAATGCCCAAAAAGGACAACCCGAATCTTAATCGCGTCTCGTATGTTTTTTACCCTTCGTTTTTTCGACACGTGGATTTTTACGGTAAAACGAAATTACGGTGGCTGGTCTTCGATTTACCATCGCTGGAGAGTGGTGCACCATGGTACTGTTCCGTTTCAAATCCATGCATGAATTTCTAAAGGTCGTACGACACTGTTTCGCCATTTCGGACGGATGTTGCACCTTGCACCGTGGATGTTGCACCCTGTAGATATCGATTATTCGGACGACCATAACTTCTGGCTAGTTTAGAGTTACGGGAGCCATAACCTATCAAAACGAAGGACTCGATGTGTTCTACGGCCTTGACAGCTTTCAGCCATCAACGAATAGATTAATGCCCAAAAAGGGCAACCCGAATCTCAATCGGGTCTCGTAAGTTTTTTCCCTTCGTTTTTTCGACACGTGGATTTTTACGGTAAAACGGGATTACGGTAGCTGGTCTTCGATTTACCATCGCTGGAGAGTGGTGCACCATGGTACTATTCCATTTAAATCCATGCACGAATTTCTAAAGGTCGTATGGCACTGTTTCGCCATTTCGGATGGATGTTGCACCTTGCACCGTGGATGTTGCACCCTGTAGATATCGATTATTCGGACGGCCATAATTTCTGGCTCGTTAAGAGTTACATGAGCCATAACCTGTCAAAACGAAGGCCTCGATGAGTTCTACGGCTTTGACAGCTTTCAGCCGTCAACAGACAGATTAGTGTCCAAAAAGGACAACCCGAATCTCAATCGGGTCTCGTAAGTTTTTTACACTTCGTTTTTTTCGACACGTGGATTTTTATGGTAAAACGGGATTACGGTGGCCCGTCTTCGACTTCCCATCACTGAAGAGTGGTGCACCATGTTATCCCGCTTTTCGGGCAAAAGCCGTGATACCAAAAGATTGATCAAAGACAAAAGACAGTTCGCTTCAGAGATTGATCGCACTTCACTCCGCTATGGATATCGATGAATTCTGTCCGAGTCCGGATCGGGCCACAAGTGATAGGGCATAACAAGAAAGGCCATAGAAGCCACCAATTCAAGTTTCGAGTCAATCCGAGGTCATATGCTCAAGTTATGACGGATTCAAGTTAAGGAAGATGGACGTCGCTCGGTTCGAAACCATCACTGTCGAACCCAACTAGTTCGAAACCATTTGTTTCGAACCCATAATGTTCCAAACCAACTAGTTCGAACCCAACAAAAGAACGTAAGTTCGAATCCATCAGAGTGCTCCTAACTTCGAATCCATAAGACACGCTACCGCTTCGACTCCATGTATTTCGAATCCATCAGACGTTCTCTACTTCGAATCCATGACCTAGACCTTACTTCGAATCCACCAAAGCAGCTATACTTCGACTCCATCAACTATGCGCTAGTTCGAATCCATCTTCACAAGACTACAAGCCCACCATGCGGCATCGCGCTGTCTTCGAATCCAACATGCTAAGACAACTTCGAATCGATCCAAGGTAACACATTTGGATCGATTCGAACAAACACCATCCCCATCGATTCGAAGACTCACTTCGAATCCAACCACACGCAAAAGACAGGATCGACTCGAAGAGAGGCGCCTTGGGATCGGTTCGAAGTACTCGAATCAAACAGGTCGATTCGAACGAGACCACTTCATCGATTCGAACCAACAGAAGGCCGAAGACACCAATTTCGAACCGATCATAACTTCCAATCCACTGATCCAAATCCCATGAAATTTTTACAGTAGTTCACATGCATGTTGAAGAATGTCCACACCAAATTTCGCCTCGATTGGATGCTTCTTTGATCGATTCGAAATTCATTTCGAATCGATCCCAAACTGGGCACGGACTTCGAGAACGCGGGCTTATGGGCCCCCCTCACGTGCCAGGCAACCTCCCTGAGCTTTAGGCGGGAATTTGGCCTTCCACACCTATAAATAGAGCCCCTGGTCATTCAGAAAAGGGGGGGGAGAATTTGGAGAAGAAAAATAAGCCTAAACGCTGCCGGAATCACTCCATACCACCTCCTTTGCTGATAATGTCGAATTTAAGTCCATTTTCTGCTGTAATTTGCTTAAAAACACTTGTAATCTTCAAGTATTAAGGAATAAAGTGATAAAGCTTCATAGTGGACGTAGGCGCATAGCCGAACCACTCTAAATCCTTGTCTTCTGTGCAATTTACTTTTCTGTGATTTGGAGTTTTGTTAGATAGTCCTTATTTCTAATTCAAGTTCTTCATTTACTATCTCTTCAAAAACTTCCGAAGGGTGTTTGCCCAATTTTGGTGCAAACATTTTGGTGCTTTCACTGAGAGAGAAAAGGAACCAGTTCTTTCTCCTGCTCCGTGGATCTATCTTCGATACCGGATTGCATAAATCTAAGAGGGAGATCCAGACCTCAAATTCGGATTCCTTCTATTCTTTTCAGATTTGCTAAAAATCTAGGACAGGAATCCAACCTTCAGGATGGTTAGTACGAGAACCACTTCCAACGTTGGTAACCAAGAAGGTCGGGATAGGCAGAATCCCGCACAGCTACAGTCAGCCAATCAGGATGCCGCTGGGCAAGCGAATCAGTCAGGTCCAGTTACAAGGCAAGAATTCCAAGCATTACTCCAGGAATTAACTCAAAGCCGACAACAGCTAACCGAGCAGCTGCGTGTCAATGCTGAATTGGCTAACCAACTAAATCGTCAAGGGCGAAGGAAATCAAAGAGGGACCATGCTCCGCATTCTTCCACGGAAAGCTCTGCCTCATCCGACTATGGCGGCAGATCTACACGCCCCAGGTTAGACGGAAGTCATGCTTCTGGTCTCCGGCAAACGTTAACTGTTGGACAAATAAGGGTTGGCCCCTCTGCTAGCTTTCATACGGGACCTTCCTCTCGAGGAGGCACTGTTCCACAGCACACTGCAGATAACCAAGCCACCGCAGTTGACACAGGAGTTGACATCCGAAATCACTCCAGTCCGAACTACCACCCACAGGAACGTGCCCCAGGATCGAATATCCCAGAAGACGTTGAGCCAAGGAGGCGAGATTCGGATCGTCGACAGCGCCCGATCCCACCTCGCACTGTGGAACCCGACCACACTTTGGCTCGACACCCGTCGAATGCGGCAATGCCTGATCTCTCAGCTATGGTCCGCCAAATGGTTCGCGAAAGTCAAGGTTTAACAAATGACGATTGGGGGATCTCTCGAAGTCACACCCCGTTCACAGATGACATATTGTATGCTGAGCCTCCCCGGCGATTCAGAATGCCGACTCTGCCTATGTATGAAGGAAACTCCGACCCTAGCCAGCATATTCTAAAGTATGAATGGTCGATGACTGCTGCCAGAGCTGATGATGCAGTGAAGTGCCGTAGTTTTCCTATTTCCTTGGGGGGGATTGCGACAATGTGGTTTACACGACTACCACCACGGTCTATCTCCTCGTTTGACCAATTGGCAACCAAATTTATCGAACAATTCCGTATGCACATCGCCAGGCCTAAAGACGTAAACACTTTATCTAGTGTCACTCAAACCCCTGGGGAGACGCTCAGGCGATACCTGGAAAGATTCAACGCCGCCTGTGCATACGTCTTTAGGCGATAACGGGATTACGGTGGCCCGTCTTCGACTTCCCATCACTGAAGAGTGGTGCACCATGTTATCCCGCTTTTCGGGCAAAAGCCGTGATACCAAAAGATTGATCAAAGACAAAAGACAGTTCGCTTCAGAGATTGATCGCACTTCACTCCGCTATGGATATCGATGAATTCTGTCCGAGTCCGGATCGGGCCACAAGTGATAGGGCATAACAAGAAAGGCCATAGAAGCCACCAATTCAAGTTTCGAGTCAATCCGAGGTCATATGCTCAAGTTATGACGGATTCAAGTTAAGGAAGATGGACGTCGCTCGGTTCGAAACCATCACTGTCGAACCCAACTAGTTCGAAACCATTTGTTTCGAACCCATAATGTTCGAAACCAACTAGTTCGAACCCAACAAAAGAACGTAAGTTCGAATCCATCAGAGTGCTCCTAACTTCGAATCCATAAGACACGCTACCGCTTCGACTCCATGTATTTCGAATCCATCAGACGTTCTCTACTTCGAATCCATGACCTAGACCTTACTTCGAATCCACCAAAGCAGCTATACTTCGACTCCATCAACTATGCGCTAGTTCGAATCCATCTTCACAAGACTACAAGCCCACCATGCGGCATCGCGCTGTCTTCGAATCCAACATGCTAAGACAACTTCGAATCGATCCAAGGTAACACATTTGGATCGATTCGAACAAACACCATCCCCATCGATTCGAAGACTCACTTCGAATCCAACCACACGCAAAAGACAGGATCGACTCGAAGAGAGGCGCCTTGGGATCGGTTCGAAGTACTCGAATCAAACAGGTCGATTCGAACGAGACCACTTCATCGATTCGAACCAACAGAAGGCCGAAGACACCAATTTCGAACCGATCATAACTTCCAATCCACTGATCCAAATCCCATGAAATTTTTACAGTAGTTCACATGCATGTTGAAGAATGTCCACACCAAATTTCGCCTCGATTGGATGCTTCTTTGATCGATTCGAAATTCATTTCGAATCGATCCCAAACTGGGCACGGACTTCGAGAACGCGGGCTTATGGGCCCCCCTCACGTGCCAGGCAACCTCCCTGAGCTTTAGGCGGGAATTTGGCCTTCCACACCTATAAATAGAGCCCCTGGTCATTCAGAAAAGGGGGGGGAGAATTTGGAGAAGAAAAATAAGCCTAAACGCTGCCGGAATCACTCCATACCACCTCCTTTGCTGATAATGTCGAATTTAAGTCCATTTTCTGCTGTAATTTGCTTAAAAACACTTGTAATCTTCAAGTATTAAGGAATAAAGTGATAAAGCTTCATAGTGGACGTAGGCGCATAGCCGAACCACTCTAAATCCTTGTCTTCTGTGCAATTTACTTTTCTGTGATTTGGAGTTTTGTTAGATAGTCCTTATTTCTAATTCAAGTTCTTCATTTACTATCTCTTCAAAAACTTCCGAAGGGTGTTTGCCCAATTTTGGTGCAAACATTTTGGTGCTTTCACTGAGAAAGAAAAGGAACCAGTTCTTTCTCCTGCTCCGTGGATCTATCTTCGATACCGGATTGCATAAATCTAAGAGGGAGATCCAGACCTCAAATTCGGATTCCTTCTATTCTTTTCAGATTTGCTAAAAATCTAGGACAGGAATCCAACCTTCAGGATGGTTAGTACGAGAACCACTTCCAACGTTGGTAACCAAGAAGGTCGGGATAGGCAGAATCCCGCACAGCTACAGTCAGCCAATCAGGATGCCGCTGGGCAAGCGAATCAGTCAGGTCCAGTTACAAGGCAAGAATTCCAAGCATTACTCCAGGAATTAACTCAAAGCCGACAACAGCTAACCGAGCAGCTGCGTGTCAATGCTGAATTGGCTAACCAACTAAATCGTCAAGGGCGAAGGAAATCAAAGAGGGACCATGCTCCGCATTCTTCCACGGAAAGCTCTGCCTCATCCGACTATGGCGGCAGATCTACACGCCCCAGGTTAGACGGAAGTCATGCTTCTGGTCTCCGGCAAACGTTAACTGTTGGACAAATAAGGGTTGGCCCCTCTGCTAGCTTTCATACGGGACCTTCCTCTCGAGGAGGCACTGTTCCACAGCACACTGCAGATAACCAAGCCACCGCAGTTGACACAGGAGTTGACATCCGAAATCACTCCAGTCCGAACTACCACCCACAGGAACGTGCCCCAGGATCGAATATCCCAGAAGACGTTGAGCCAAGGAGGCGAGATTCGGATCGTCGACAGCGCCCGATCCCACCTCGCACTGTGGAACCCGACCACACTTTGGCTCGACACCCGTCGAATGCGGCAATGCCTGATCTCTCAGCTATGGTCCGCCAAATGGTTCGCGAAAGTCAAGGTTTAACAAATGACGATTGGGGGATCTCTCGAAGTCACACCCCGTTCACAGATGACATATTGTATGCTGAGCCTCCCCGGCGATTCAGAATGCCGACTCTGCCTATGTATGAAGGAAACTCCGACCCTAGCCAGCATATTCTAAAGTATGAATGGTCGATGACTGCTGCCAGAGCTGATGATGCAGTGAAGTGCCGTAGTTTTCCTATTTCCTTGGGGGGGATTGCGACAATGTGGTTTACACGACTACCACCACGGTCTATCTCCTCGTTTGACCAATTGGCAACCAAATTTATCGAACAATTCCGTATGCACATCGCCAGGCCTAAAGACGTAAACACTTTATCTAGTGTCACTCAAACCCCTGGGGAGACGCTCAGGCGATACCTGGAAAGATTCAACGCCGCCTGTGCAGAAATTACTAACCCCAATGATAATTCAATCTTGATGGCTCTGACTAAGGGGATTGATCCCGACTCTGATTTTGGAAACTGGCTAGCTGGGAAACCTCCCGCGTCGTTGGATCGTTTCTATTCCAAAGCCGCCCAATTCCTGAGGCGTGAGGATGCGAAACAATCTAGGAAGCAGGACGATGCGAGGCCCAGCAATGAAGGGATTCAAAGCAATGTGGCCGTTAAACAGTCAGGAGAGGGCTCAGGAAGAGTGCAGTTGAATATTCAGAACAAGCAAACCCAGCCAAGGAACGGCGATAATAGAAGTAAGAAGCAGGATCAGAATCGCGGCCCGCGACGTAGGGCGCAAATGTTTGAAAGTTATACACCGCTGAATACGACGTTAGAAAACGTATATCTACAAACCTGTAATGCAATGCAATATAAGAAGCCGACTCCGAAGCCATCATCGGAGAAACAGATCCAAACGGGGAAGTTTTGTAGATTTCACGAAAGCTATGGACACAACACCAATGATTGCAGGCATCTGCAAGACCTTATTGAGAAACTGATCAGAGAGAGGAAGCTGGATCAATTTGTGCGGGCACCGCAAGCCGGTAGTGCGGGCCCGTCAAACCAAAATCGTGCACAGAACCAAGAAAGACAAGAAGAGCCCGCTCGTACAGGCGGAAGATTGGTCATAAATACAGTCAGTGGTGGCCCTCATCCAGCAGATCGAAGTTGGAGGGAAATGGAATCATACGCCAATTCGATCAGACACGTAAGTTTTGAAAGCTGCAGTACACTTTATGAAGGAACTCCGGCTAAGCAACAGAAGACGATGACGGATGACATCGTATTTAGAAACCGAGATGCTGACAAAGTCGAAGCCCCGACCATAGACCCACTAGTCATATCCGCCCAGGTTGGTCCTGCTTGGATGAAGAGGATCCTGGTAGACAGTGGAAGCTCAGTAAACATCTTGTTCAAAAGGGCATATGATCAGATGAAAATGGAAGCCAAAGATCTAAAAGCCTTGTCAATATAGGATCCACGGCTTCGATGGAAGTGCTAACATACCCACCGGAATGGTGGAATTGCCAGTAGAATTGGGAAACGGAGAACGCCGTAGAGTTCGAGTGTTACAGTTTGTTGTCCTGGACATCCATTCACCCTATAATGCCTTTTTGGGCCGACCAGCCCTTGCAGAATTTAGGGCAGCAATTGCCCCGTGGTGTTTGACTCTAAAGTTCCCAACTGACCACGGGATTGGGGTCATTCAAGGGGACCAGGCTGCCGGGAGAGCCTGTTACGTTGCTGAACTACGAGAAGCACAAAAGAGGGAAAAGGGAAAGGGCGTGGGGGAATCTCTCCACGTCCGCTTTGTCGACGATTGACAACTAGCGCCTGGGCCTCGGCCCGGGCACCACGACCAATTCCAGAAGGATCTTGACCCTCGAGACACTGAAGATAATGATGAATCCAAAGAAAGTCAGGCCTCCCCAGCCGAGCTGACAATCGATGTTCCAATTGATAACGATGACGATTCGAAGGTCTTGAAAATTGGGTCTCAGCTAAACCTGCAAGCTCAACAGGAATTGGTCGAATTTCTCCAAGCGAATCTAGACGTATTCGCCTGGACGCACTCCGATATGTGTGGAATCTCGTCGGACATCGCGAGCCACACCTTAAATATTGACCCGCGGTACATCCCGGTCAAACAAAAGAGACGCGGTATGGATCCAGAGAGATCTGCCGCCCTCAAGGAAGAAGTCGATAAATTGAAGACGAATGGGTTTATCCGAGATGCTTTGTACCCGGAGTGGGTATCCAATCCTGTACTTGTCCGCAAACCAAATGGAAAATGGAGAACGTGCATCGACTACTCTGACTTAAATAAGGCTTGTCCAAAGGACAGTTTTCCACTTCCTCGAATCGATCAACTTGTGGATTCGACGGCCGGACATGAATTATTGTCTTTCATGGATGCTTACTCTGGGTACAATCAGATACCCATGCATGTGCCTGATCAAGAACATACGAGCTTCGTAACTGACATAGGACTATATTGCTACATGGTCATGCCTTTTGGTTTAAAGAATGCCGGAGCAACTTATCAACGCTTAGTCAACCGAATGTTTGCCGACCAGATCGGGAAAACCATGGAGGTCTATGTAGATGACATGTTGGTAAAATCACGGTACTCCACTGATCATGTCAAGGACTTGGAATCAATGTTCAAAGTCCTCCGGAGGTATGGGATGAAGCTAAATCCGTTAAAATGTCATTTTGGGGTTGCTTCCGGAAAGTTCCTTGGGTTCATCGTCAACGCCCGGGGAATAGAGGCCAACCCCGAAAAGATATGGGCAATCAGGAGTCTTCAAACCCCGAGGACCATGAAACAGGTTCAGAGCCTCAATGGAAAGATTGCAGCGCTGAGTAGGTTCATCTCAAGGTCAACGGATAAATGCATACCCTTTTTCGACCTAATCCGAAAAGGGAGGCGAAACTTCGAATGGACTACGGAATGTGAAAACGCATTTCAATCGCTAGTCCGGCATCTTTCCACACCACCGATTCTTTCAAAACCTGTTGATCATGAACAGTTATACCTTTATCTGGCTGTATCTGAAAACGCTATTAGTGCTGCATTGGTTCGGGAGGAAGACCGAACACAGAAACCAGTTTATTATGTCAGTAAACGATTGGCCGGGGCCGAGAGAAATTATCCAAGGCTAGAAAAGTTGGCATACTGCCTAGTTATCGCCTCGAGAAAGCTCCGTCCATATTTTCAGGCTCACCCTATCATTGTGTACACCGATCAACCGCTACGACAGGTCCTCACACGACCCGAGACATCTGGCAGGTTACTAAAGTGGAACATTGAGCTGAGTCAATTCGACATTGCATATGTTCCAAGGAGAGCCATACACGGTCAAGTCTTAGCAGATTTCATTGCCGAATTCACTGTTCCTGAAGACTTACCTGAAACTAGTGACTCACCCGAATATGTATGGAAGATGTACACTGATGGCGCATCCAACGATCGGTGTTCGGGCGTAGGGATTGTGCTTGAGACTCCCGAGGGCCGATCCATCTGCTACGCCTTAAAGTTTGATTTCCGGGCAACCAACAATGAAGCTGAATACGAAGCCTTGCTCGCCGGGTTGAAGTTGGCCCGAGACCTAAGAATTATCGCGGTAGAGATATACTGCGATTCTCAGTTGGTGGTATGCCAAGTTCGGGGTGAATATCAGGCCAAGGATCGAAGACTAGCCGCTTATCTAGCCCGGGTCCGAGAAACACTAGATCAGTTTGATTATTATGCCATTTTCTACATACCCCGAGAGCACAATCAGAAAGCTGATGCGTTGGCAAAGTCGGCAAGTACAGGCGAAACTCAACACTTGGGACTCGTCCCCGTCGAGACATTATCCTATCCAAGCATTGATCGAACGGAGAACGAATTCACATTTGAAGCTACCTCCGAGAAGGAATCATGGATGACTCCCTATCAAGATTACATTGAGCATGGCACACTACCCGAACGGCGAAGTGAAAGAAGACAGATTCCCCGAAAGGTGTCACGATTTGTCATTCAAAACGGATTTATGTATCGAAGAGGATACTCTGTTCCTCTTCTCCGGTGTATCGCACATGACGAAATCAAGCGAGTGTTGCGCGAGGTGCACGAAGGAGAATGTGGCGATCACACTGGGGGGCAAGCACTTGCCAAGAAAATACTTCGATACGGATATTATTGGCCTACCGTTAACCGCGATGCTATGGATTATGCCAAAAGATGCGATAGATGCCAGAGACACGCTCGGATCCCTAGAGCCCCGCCTTCTGAAATAACCCAAATGGTCAGTCCGTGGCCATTTGCAATGTGGGGGATGGATATAATCGGTGCATTGCCTTTAGCTAAAGGGGGTGCAAAGTACGCCATAGTTGCGGTTGATTACTTCACCAAATGGGCTGAGGCTGAGCCCCTTGCAACGATAACAACAAAAAAGGTGATCAACTTCGTGGTACGCAACATCATCTGCCGGTTTGGTCTCCCGCATACTATTATCACCGACAATGGAGCCCAATTCGACAGTGCTGAATTCAAGGACTTCTGTCTGCGATTTCACATCCGTAAGAGATTCTCAGCAGTAGCGCACCCACAAGCAAATGGTCAGGTCGAGGCCGTCAATAAGGTTATCAAGTCTATATTGAAGAAAAGATTGGAGAAAGCTGGGGGCAAGTGGGTTGATGAACTACCAATGGCTCTGTGGGCGTACAGAACGACTCACAAAACTGCGACCGGACACACCCCTTTTTCTCTATCCTATGGCTCTGAAGCAGTTATTCCAGTCGAAATGGAAGTTCGCTCTCACCGTGTGACATACTACGACCCGAAAACAAACGGTATATTGCTTGCTGAATCCCTAGATCTGCTTGATGAGAAGCGAGAAGAAGCCGATGTGAGAGCAGCTGCATATCGAGGTCGAGTCGCTCGAATATACAACGCCAAGGTCCGCCCACGAACTTTTAAATCCGGCGACCTGGTACTTAAAAGAATTTACCCGGTTCCTTCACACATGAACCCAAATTGGGAAGGGCCGTATATGATTTCACAAAAGCTCAGAGATGGCACATTCAAGTTATCAACAGTTGATGGCCTCACTTTACCAAGAGCCTGGAATAGCAGAAGCCTCCGTCACTACTACATCTGACGGGCTTTATTTATCTATTTCTTATCAATTTCTTCTTCAGCATTTTTGTTTTTGCATTTTGAAATTTGAATTTGTAATAAGGCAACTGATTTTGCCATGTTTCTTTCGTTTCAGCAATAAAATGCCATCTCTTCGAGCCAAAAGTTGTGATTCACTGAAAATAACACATTATATCACGTTGCACGAAGAGCTAAATTCCATCACACGGTGGGATTTATTCGAACAGGGAGTAACTGTGATACGACCTGTCGCTCATTGAGTGAGACCCGAGCTCGGGGGCAGAATACAATACCAGCATTCGCAGGGATCGATACACGATAATCCTTTTACCGACTCCAACTTCCCGGAGTACGAATTGGAGTATAAACATCCAATAAATCGTTCCCAGAGTGCGAACAGACTCCAACTTCCCAGAGTGTGAATTGGAGTATAAACATCCAATAAATCGTTCCCAGAGTGCGAACGGACTCCAACTTCCCAGAGTGTGAATTGGAGTATAAACATCCAATAAATCGTTCCCAGAGTGCGAACAGACTCCAACTTCCCAGAGTGTGAATTGGAGTATAAACATCCAATAAATCGTTCCCAGAGTGCGAACGGACTCCAACTTCCCAGAGTGTGAATTGGAGTATAAACATCCAACAAATCGTTCCCAGAGTGCGAACGGACTCCAACTTCCCAGAGTATGAATTGGAGTATAAACATCCAATAAATCGTTCCCAGAGTGCGAACGGACTCCGACTTCCCAGAGTATGAATTGGAGTATAAAACATCCAATAAATCGTTCCCAGAGTGCGAACGGACTCCAACTTCCCAGAGTATGAATTGGAATATAAACATCCAACAAATCGTTCCCGGAGTGCGAACGGACTCCAACTTCCCAGAGTGTGAATTGGGGTATAGACATCTAATCCAGATTCTCAAAGCGCGAACTGTGTTCCAAACATCGATAACACTCAGAATCCTGGAATGCGGAACAGATTATCGATCTCAAATCGTCATGAGACCTCAAAAGGGGGGCGTGTGCCCAAAGGCTTGCAATAAACGCAATCAGCCACCAGAATATGAGTATTATTCCCCGCAACTAAGGGGCAAAAAGCTGGGTGTTAATCACTGGCTTAAGTGATAATATAATCAGAATCCGACTCATTCATTAAGTCACGACACGAAGCTGTAAAAATACTGAGCGGATACAAAACAAACGCTACAAGGCATTTAGGTAAGAAGAAAAGAATAATTTCCCATTTCATCGGCCAACAAAAACAGGTTTGATTACATGGCAAGTAAAGATGCTTCGATTAAGTGGAGGCCGAATCCACACATACACATGGCCCAAAAAAGAACAAGAGAAAAGACAAAAGAATTGTTATCCGTAAACTCTTGACAAAGCAAAGGCCTCACTCTTTCTTCCTCCGATGCTTCTTCCTCGGAGTCGAGCCGGTAGACCCACTGCCTGGCTTCCTGCGAGACTTTTTGCCTTTCTTAGGAACGTCCTCCGGGTCTGGCATAATATCGACATCTTCCTCAGAACTGGAAGGGATGGAGATCCTTTTATGAGGGCGAACCGAAGGCATGGGAGCAGTAACAGATACATGTTCAGCGACACTCGAGACGATTACCGTGCCACCAGGAGAAATCATCATTAGAGAAGATAAGCTTGGGGGAACGGCGTCACCTCCGGGACCAACTGTCACTGTCTTGGCCATCTCGGCACTTATCTCTGCCAAGATCTCCTCCTCTCGAGACAGTTGAGCTGTGCTAGGTACGCCAGTGGTCGTCACAATCGAACTAGAAACTGGAGCAGCTCCGCTCGTCGCAAAAGAGAGGTCAGGCACGGGATCAAGAGGATGACCAAATAGCTCTTCAAACATTTGAACGTCGAATGACATCGATCCTCCCTCTCCTATGTCACCAACCATGGCGGCGGTTGAGATCGCCTCAGTGACAACAACTCCATGCGTGGGATATAAAGCCGAAGGAACAGGGAGCACGGGTGCGACACTCTCGGTCTCTAAACAACAAAAAGTAGAGCTGTCAGACCAAGAAATTCCCTCGAAAACCAATGTCTTAAGACGTAAAGAGAGTAGTCAAAATACCCGCTTTACCTTGCCTTGGAGCCTGAACAAGCTCGGGGGCGAGAACCGTGCCCGAAGACATTTCCGGTTGGTCCGGATTGTAGGCTGGAATAGCATGCGAATCAACTACAGCAACAGCTCCGGACGAAGTCGAAATGGGGACTTCAGTATTCTCGCTATGATGCACAATTCCCGAACCTTCACAAACCTCCGTTTGATGGACTCCAAGTCTTTCTTTTTCAACGGAAACGATTGCTTCATGAAGAGTCCTCCTCTCATCCTCGCTGAGCAAACGCGACTCAAGCTCAAACTCATCTAATACCGAATCCGGACAAGACATCCTCTTGTTTTCCACCAATTTCTTCCAAGCATTGTAGAGAGGCATCGAGTAATCCCCTAGCCAGGAGAGGTTTCTATACTCCAGTACATTGGCATTATATGTGTCCAAGAGATCGTCGAATTCGGCCTCCATTTTGAACCTCTCCGCTTGGACTCTCTCCTCCACCTCCGATTCAACCTCCTTAACCCTTGCAATGGCCGCATCGCGCTCAGCTCGGAAAGATACAGCCTGCTCACACGCTTTTTGCGCAGCCACGTTCGCGTCGTCTTTTTCCTTATTCATATCAGCAAACTTAGCCTTTAGCACCTCCAGTTCCTTAATTGCCGCATCGCGCTCAGCTCGGAAAGATACAGCCTGCTCACACACTTCCTGTGCAGCCACATTCGCGTCGTCCTTTTCTTTATTCATGTCGGCAAACTTAGCCTTTAGCTCCTCTAGTTCCCTGACTACCGCATCTCGCTCAGTTTCGACATTCTTGTATCGGTGGCCTAAGTCTTCAACTAATGTACAATGTGCCTGTTGCATTTTCGCCATCTCGACCAATGTTTCGTCAACCTTCTGTAACGACTCGACTTCGGCCTTGCGGGAAGATTCCGCCTCAGATTGGAGTATGTCGACAATACGACTCTTTTGAGCCAAGTCGGCCTCTAGCTTCTCGATGACTTGGGCCCGGTCGAAGGCAGCTTTGGAAGCCTTAACGGCCGCTTTGTACCATTCTTTGTACTGAGCGAAAAAGTCCTGGGTGTAGCTGAGCGCCGTAATCGTGGCATCATCGGGAATTCTTTTAAGATTGGGGGGAAAAATACAAGCATCAAAGCAGATCTCTGGAAAATCTTTCCTCAGTTGAGCAAGCCTGATGGCCCCTTCGCCAGAAGACTCAATAAGGGTCTCTTCCGCAGACGTGGAAGTCGCAACCCCGATTCGAGAACGATGTGGCTCAAGCCTCGAAGCCTGCGAAGATGGCTGATGTCGCAGAGGCTCGGATGTTTGGACATGACTTCGGGATTGCGGAGGAGATCGAGATGGGGAGCGATGTCTACGATCTCTGTCTGAACGTTCCTGGCTAGAGTAACCTCGATGATGATCCTTTGCGTGGTACTCCTGGCCATATTGCCTCCGGTCGCGATTGCGATCAGGGCCCCCACGCCGAGATTCATGATAGGTTGGGGGGTGATGAACTCTCCGGAGTTTGTCCAGTGTAGTCTGACGGCCAGCCATATTACCTGAAAAAGAGATGCAGTTCGGTTAAGGGCCAGGCAAATTAGATATGGCAAGTAAAGCAGTCATGTAGTGTCATGAAGGTGTATGCAAATGTGCAAAGCCTCCGACCAACCAGAAGTATCGGCTGCACTAACGGGTAAAAGCTCGCTTATGTTTAACGCTTCCCGAAGCTCAACCAACCCGGACTCGTGATAAAGAGAAACGCATTCCGGGATGGGAACGTCATCCAGACCCGCGAAAATGTTTCCTGGTTGACAAATAGCGGAGTCAGAAGAAATAATCCCAGGGATCGAGCGAGACACGATTACAGACTTCCGTCTCTTAAATTTAGGAACAACAGCCTTGCCTTTCTGCTTTTTTCCTGTTTTGGGAAAGCCAGCCGCTAGTCCGGTGTCATTAGGCGTCCTCTCATCATCGCTCATCTCTCTTATCGCTGCACCGGTTTTCTTCTTTGCCCTCGGAGCCGATTTCGCCAACCCCTTAACGACAGTACTTTGGTTCGTCTCAATTAAGCCCAGCATCCTTAAGTTATCATCAGTTAAGACCGAGTCAATGTGCCGCAAGTCACCCGGAGTCTCTTGTAAACTTCGGATGACGCTTCTGTATTGACCGCCGTCCGGCCTCGATATGATAGCTGTAATGAAAACACCTGATGTCAGTTCGAATGTCGACAATAACTATTAAAGAAGGCTTACGTATTTTACGGCACTCACGTCTGGACAGCCATCGCCTAGCGAATCCTGGGGGGCATCGGACAAAAAACCATTCATTCTTAAAGTAACTAAGTCTGGTCCAGGCTCCCGTCACAACCTGGCAGTTTCTAACTGCTTCCAGAAAGGTGAAAGACGGACTATCACCTCTACTCTTGAAATTGAATATGTGTCTAATCTCAGCTGGCTTAGGCGGACGAAAAAGGCAGTCCATGAATAAAATGAAAACACTATTCAGCAACGCGTTCCCGTTGGGGTGAAGTTGCCCGGGAGCTATTCCAATAAACGACAGCATCTCCCTGATATATTGATTAAACGGAGGAAGGGTTCCGGCCGCACAGGCATGACGATAGAAAGCAGTGTAACCCTCGGGTGGATTGTGAGGTCTATCCTCAACTCCAGGAAGCAAAACGTCATCCAGGGACAAGTTATGTTTCAAACATATCCGGCCTAACAATGCTCCAGAAATATTGGATCGGACGGAGTCTATGGGATCCTCGATAAGTAAGGCCTCCGGCAACTCGTCCGGAGCAGGATCTATCACTTCAGGAAGAATCTCTGGAATTTCTAGCGCTGGATGGAGCAAGCTCTGTAACTCTTGTTGTTCAGAACCCGAAGACGCCATAATTAACTAACTCACGAGAAGGCAGCGTCAAATACAGAGAAAACCCGTATATTCCCCGGTGTGAAGTATATGAATGTGACGTGCAGTGGAAGTGCATAACTGAAACAAATTTTACGGGATTGGAACGCGGAGTCCAAACGACAAACCCTCGGAGTCAAAAAACGAAAGCGACCGTCATCGCTGACCGTCACTTTCACGTCACTCCAATACTACTGGCCAACTCAAGTATGAATTCGTTATATGTGTTTGAGTTATGGTGCCATCGACGAGCTCTCAAAAGAAGGCAGGTCAAGTCAACTTTAGTCATGCAAGGCCAAAGCTCGTCGGAATCAAGTATGCGAAAGAAATTATTAAGTTCGTTAAAATCCGATTTAAAGTTGGTCATAGTTCAGAGGATGAAACAAATCGAAGGAGTGGAAATTCCAGAAACAAGAACGCTCAAATCGATCGACTCGATTCGACACAAGTCAGATCGATGAACTCCGAGTCGGTGCGCTCCAATGCCACGTAGTTCGACTCGACGCAACCTGGAAACGGAGGAGCAGTTCGAACCCATGAAACCCCACCTGACTTCGAACCGATCGAAGACGAGCTCCTTCGAATCCATCTAGAGCGGTTCGAATCCATGGAGTTTCACCTGATTTCGAATCAATCGGAGTCGAGCCCCTTCGAATCGATGCACGTATCATTGTTTCGAACCCACCAGTAGTGAGCACCTTCGAATCGATCAGAATGTCGCCGTTTCGAATCGATCACCGCAAGTCCTTTTTTCTTGTTCTCCTGCAGTCATCGATTCGAAGTTGCACGCTCAAAGCCAACTCGAATCGCTCACCCCTGGATCGATGCGAAGACAGTGAAAGACAGTACTCTGATCGACACGACTCAAATGTTTGCATTCCTCAGTTCCGTGGAGTCGACCTACGTCGTTCAAATCTCACCACTCTCCAAAATTTCCAGAAGAAGGGATGAAACAATGCCGAAAAGTTCCAATTCTATCGTTCTCAACTCGAATCGACCCCTTGGTTACCTGATTTGATTTGGTTACAAGTGGAAGCCTGAAGGAATTTGATCGATTCGTGAAAATCCCTCGTTTGATTTGGCTCTGGAAAGTCGATTCGAAGAAACAGCTAAAGCAATGGTAAAAAGTAAAAAGTGAAAATGGAGTCAGCCTCGTGTATTTATATGGATTCCAAAAAGGGATTAGTGTCACTTCAACTCCCATCGATTCGAACGACCAGTTACGAATCCATCAGAAGTTGCGACTCCATAGAAGTTTCGAATCCATGGAAGTTTCGAATCCATCAAAAGTTTCGAACCCATCAAAAGTTTCGAATCCATCAGAAGTTTCGAATCCATCAGAGACAACGACGATTCGAGAGCCATTAATTCATACAATCATAACTTCGAATCCATCAACAACCACTGATAAACACTCTTTGACTTGAGTCTAAAATCATTCCAGGAGAAAATCGGGGCAGAATTCGGCAGCAAGCAAAAACCAACATAACTCGTGAACGCACGACGTTAACAAGGACGAAAGCTAATAAACGTGTACACGTATCGAACTAACATTCGATTTTGAACATTTACAGGGACCAAATACTCACCCGGTTGCAACAACGACAGCCAATGATCAAGCGCAATCACACACAATCAACCATATCAAGGCAAGGTTACGACAATTCTCTAATGAGTTTCAACGAACAGAAAACAATAATCTTCAGAATAACATGGCGACTATTCAAAGCACGTCATGTGCCCACAAGACGTACTTTGGGGGGCAAAATGTTATCCCGCTTTTCGGGCAAAAGCCGTGATACCAAAAGATTGATCAAAGACAAAAGACAGTTCGCTTCAGAGATTGATCGCACTTCACTCCGCTATGGATATCGATGAATTCTGTCCGAGTCCGGATCGGGCCACAAGTGATAGGGCATAACAAGAAAGGCCATAGAAGCCACCAATTCAAGTTTCGAGTCAATCCGAGGTCATATGCTCAAGTTATGACGGATTCAAGTTAAGGAAGATGGACGTCGCTCGGTTCGAAACCATCACTGTCGAACCCAACTAGTTCGAAACCATTTGTTTCGAACCCATAATGTTCGAAACCAACTAGTTCGAACCCAACAAAAGAACGTAAGTTCGAATCCATCAGAGTGCTCCTAACTTCGAATCCATAAGATACGCTACCGCTTCGACTCCATGTATTTCGAATCCATCAGACGTTCTCTACTTCGAATCCATGACCTAGACCTTACTTCGAATCCACCAAAGCAGCTATACTTCGACTCCATCAACTATGCGCTAGTTCGAATCCATCTTCACAAGACTACAAGCCCACCATGCGGCATCGCGCTGTCTTCGAATCCAACATGCTAAGACAACTTCGAATCGATCCAAGGTAACACATTTGGATCGATTCGAACAAACACCATCCCCATCGATTCGAAGATTCACTTCGAATCCAACCACACGCAAAAGACAGGATCGACTCGAAGAGAGGCGCCCTGGGATCGGTTCGAAGTACTCGAATCAAACAGGTCGATTCGAACGAGACCACTTCATCGATTCGAACCAACAGAAGGCCGAAGACACCAATTTCGAACCGATCATAACTTCCAATCCACTGATCCAAATCCCATGAAATTTTTACAGTAGTTCACATGCATGTTGAAGAATGTCCACACCAAATTTCGCCTCGATTGGATGCTTCTTTGATCGATTCGAAATTCATTTCGAATCGATCCCAAACTGGGCACGGACTTCGAGAACGCGGGCTTATGGGCCCCCCTCACGTGCCAGGCAACCTCCCTGAGCTTTAGGCGGGAATTTGGCCTTCCACACCTATAAATAGAGCCCCTGGTCATTCAGAAAAGGGGGGGAGAATTTGGAGAAGAAAAATAAGCCTAAACGCTGCCGGAATCACTCCATACCACCTCCTTTGCTGATAATGTCGAATTTAAGTCCATTTTCTGCTGTAATTTGCTTAAAAACACTTGTAATCTTCAAGTATTAAGGAATAAAGTGATAAAGCTTCATAGTGGACGTAGGCGCATAGCCGAACCACTCTAAATCCTTGTCTTCTGTGCAATTTACTTTTCTGTGATTTGGAGTTTTGTTAGATAGTCCTTATTTCTAATTCAAGTTCTTCATTTACTATCTCTTCAAAAACTTCCGAAGGGTGTTTGCCCAATTTTGGTGCAAACACACCATGGTACTGTTCCGTTTCAAATCCATGCACGCATTTCTAAAAGTCGTACGGCACTGTTTCGCCATTTCGGACGGATGTTGCACCTTGCACCGTGGATGTTGCACCCTATAGACATCGATTATTCGGACGGCCATTACTTCTGGCTCGTTTAGAGTAACGGGAGCCATAACCTGTCAAAACGAAGGCCTCGATGAGTTCTACGGCTTTGATAGCTTTCAGCCGTCAACAGATAGATTAATGCCCAAAAAGTACAACCCGAATCTCAATCGGGTCTCCTAAGTTTTTTACCCTTCGTTTTTATGACACGTGGATTTTTACGGTAAAACAGGATTACCGTGGCCCGTCTTCGACTTCCCATCACTGGAGAGTGGTGCACCATGATACTGTTCCGTTTCAAATCCATGCACGCATTTCTAAAAGTCATACGGCACTGTTTCTCCATTTCGTACGGATGTTGCACCTTGCACCGTGGATGTTGCACCCTGTAGATATCGATTATTTGGACGGCCATAACTTCTCGCTCGTTTAGAGTTATGGGAGCCATAACCTATCAAAACGAAGGCCTCGATGAGTTCTACGGCTTTGATAGCTTTTCTCCGTTAATGGATAGATTAATGCCCAAAAAGGACAACCCGAATCTCAATCGGGTCTCGTAAGTTTTTTACCCTTCGTTTTTTCGACACGTGGATTTTTACGGTAAAACGGGATTACGGTGGCTGGTCTTCGATTTACCATCGTTGGAGAGTGGTGCACCATGGTGCTGTTCCGTTTCAAATCCATGCATGAATTTCTCATGGTCGTATGGCACTGTTTCGCCATTTCGGACGGATGTTGCACCTTGCACCGTGGATGTTGCACCCTGTAGATATCGATTATTCGGACGGCCATAACTTCTGGCTCGTTTAGAGTTACGGGAGCCATAACCTGTCAAAACGAAGGCCTCGATGAGTTCTACGGCTTTGATAGCTTTCAGCCGACAACGGATTGATTAATGCCCAAAAAGGACGACCCGAATCTCAATCGGGTCTCGTAAGTTTTTTACCCTTCGTTTTTTCGACACGTCGATTTTTACGGTAAAACGGGATTACGGTGGCCCGTCTTCGACTTCCCATCACTGGAGAGTGGTGCACCATGGTACTGTTCCGTTTCAAATTCGTGCACGCATTTCTAAAAGTCATACGGCACTGTTTCGCCATTTCGGACGGATGTTGCACCTTGCACCGTGGATGTTGCACCCTGTAGATATCGATTATTCGGAAGGCCATAACTTCTGGCTCATTTAGAGTTATGGGAGCCAAAACCAGTCAAAACGTAGGCCTCGATGAGTTCTACGGCTTTGACAGCTTTCAGCCGTCAACGGATAGATTAATGCCCAAAAAGGACAACCCGAATCTCAATCGGGTCACGTAAGTTTTTTACCCTTCGTTTTTTCGACACGTGGATTTTTACGGTAAAACGGGATTACGGTGGCTGGTCCTCGATTTACCGTCGCTGGAGAGTGGTGCACCATGGTATTGTTCCATTTCAATTCCATGCACGAATTTCTCAAGGTCGTACGGCACTGTTTCGCCATTTCGGACGGATGTTGCACCTTGCACCGTGGATGTTGCACACTGTAGATATCGATTATTCGGACGGCCATAACTTCTCGCTCGTTTAGAGTTACGGGAGCCATAACCTGTCAAAACGAAGGCCTCGATGAGTTCTACGGCTTTGGCAGCTTTCCGCCGTCAATGGATAGATTAATGCCCAAAAAGGACAACCCGAATCTCAATCGGGTCTCGTAAGTTTTTTACCCTTCGTTTTTTCGACATGTGGATTTTTACGGTAAAACGGGATTACGGTGGCCCGTCTTCGACTTCCCATCGCTGAAGAGTGGTGTACCCTGGTATGGTTCCGTTTCAAATCCATGCACGAATTTCTCAAGGTCATATTGCACTGTTTCGCCATTTCGGACGGATGTTGCACCTTGCACCGTGGATGTTGCACCCTGTAGATATCGATTATTCGGACGGCCATAACTTCTGGCTTGTTTAGAGTTACGGGAGCCAAAACCTGTGAAAACGAAGGCCTCGATAAGTTCTACGGCTTTGACAGCTTTCGGCCGTCAACGGAAAGATTAATGCCCAAAAAGGACAACCCGAATCTCAATCGGGTTTCGTAAGTTTTTTACCCTTCGTTTTTTCGACACGTGGATTTTTACGGTAAAACGGGATTACGGTGGCTGGTCTTTGATTTACCATCGCTGGAGAGTGGTGCACCATGGTACCGTTCCGTTTCAAATCCATGCATGAATTTCTAAAGGTCGTACAGCACTGTTTCGCCATTTCGGACGGATGTTGCACCTTGCACCGTGGATGTTGCACCCTGTAGATATCGATTATTCGGACGACCATAACTTCTTGCTCGTTTAGAGTTACGGGAGCCATAACCGGTCAAAACGAAGGCCTCGATGAGTTCTACGGCTTTGATAGCTTTCAGCCGTCAACGGAAAGATTAATGCCCAAAAAGGACAACCCGAATCTCAATCGGGTCTCGTAAGTTTTTTACCCTTCGTTTTTTCGACACGTGGATTTTTACGGTAAAACGGGATTACGGTGGCTGGTCTTTGATTTACCATCGCTGGAGAGTGGTGCACCATGGTACCGTTCCGTTTCAAATCCATGCATGAATTTCTAAAGGTCCTACGACACTGTTTCGCCATTTCGGACGGATGTTGCACCTTGCACCGTGGATGTTGCACCCTGTAGATATCGATTATTCGGACGACCATAACTTCTTGCTCGTTTAGAGTTACGGGAGCCATAACCGGTCAAAACGAAGCCTCGATGAGTTGTACGGCTTTGACGGCTTTCAGCCGTCAACGGATAGATTAATGCCCAAAAAGGACAACCCGAATCTCAATCGGGTCACGTAAGTTTTTTACCCTTCGTTTTTTCGACACGTGGATTTTTACGGTAAAACGGGATTACGGTGGCTGGTCCTCGATTTACCATCGCTGGAGAGTGGTGCACCATGGTATTGTTCCATTTCAATTCCATGCACGAATTTCTCAAGGTCGTACGGCACTGTTTCGCCATTTCGGACGGATGTTGCACCTTGCACCGTGGATGTTGCACACTGTAGATATCGATTATTCGGACGGCCATAACTTCTCGCTCGTTTAGAGTTACGGGAGCCATAACCTGTCAAAATGAAGGCCTCGATGAGTTCTACGGCTTTGGCAGCTTTCCGCAGTCAATGGATAGATTAATGCCCAAAAAGGACAACCCGAATCTCAATCGGGTCTCGTAAGTTTTTTACCCTTCGTTTTTTCGACATGTGGATTTTTACGGTAAAACGGGATTACGGTGGCCCGTCTTCGACTTCCCATCGCTGAAGAGTGGTGTACCATGGTATGGTTCCATTTCAAATCCATGCACGAATTTCTCAAGGTCATATGGCACTGTTTCGCCATTTCGGACGGATGTTGCACCTTGCACCGTGGATGTTGCACCCTGTAGATATCGATTATTCGGACGGCCATAACTTCTGGCTTGTTTAGAGTTACGGGAGCCAAAACCTGTGAAAACGAAGGCCTCGATAAGTTCTACGGCTTTGACAGCTTTCAGCCATCAACGGAAAGATTAATGCCCAAAAAGGACAACCCGAATCTCAATCGGGTCTCGTAAGTTTTTTACCCTTCGTTTTTTCGACACGTGGATTTTTACGGTAAAACGGGATTACGGTGGCTGGTCTTCGATTTACCATCACTGGAGAGTGGTGCACCATGGTACTGTTCCATTTCAAATCCATGCACGAATTTCCAAAGGTCGTACGGCACTGATTCGCCATTTCGGACTGATGTTGCACCTTGCACTGTGGATGTTGCACCCTGTAGATATTGATTATTCGGACGGCCATAACTTCTGGCTCGTTTAGAGTTACGGGAGCCATAACCTGTCAAAACGAAGGCCTCGATGAGTTCTATGGCTTTGACAGCTTTCAGCGGTCAACGGATGGATTAGTGCCCAAAATGGACAACCCGAATCTCAATCGGGTCTCGTAAGTTTTTTACCCTTCGTTTTTTCGACACGTGGATTTTTACGGTAAAACGGGATTACGGTGGCTGGTCTTCGATTTACCATCGCTGGAGAGTGGTGCACCATGGTGCTGTTCCGTTTCAAATCCATGCACGAATTTCCAAAGGTCGTACGGCACTGTTTCGCCATTTCGGACTGATGTTGCACCTTGCACTGTGGATGTTGCACCCAGTAGATATTGATTTTTTGGACGGCCATAACTTCTGGCTCGTTTAGAGTTACGGGAGCCATAACCTGTCAAAATGAAGGCCTCGATGAGTTCTACGGCTTTGACAGCTTTCAGCCGTCAATGGATAGATTAATGCCCAAAAAGGACAACCCAAATCTCAATCGTGTCTCGTAAGTTTTTTACCCTTCGTTTTTACGACACGTGGATTTTTATGGTAAAACGGGATTACCGTGGCCCGTCTTCGACTTCCCATCATTGGAGAGTGGTGCACCATGGTACTGTTCCATTTAAAATCCATGCACGAATTTCTAAACGTCGTACGGCACTGTTTCGCCATTTCGGACGGATGTTGCACCTTGCACCGTGGATGTTGCACCCTGCAGACATCGATTATTCGGACGGCCATAACTTCTGGCTCGTTTTGGAGTTACGGGAGCCATAACCTGTCAAAACGAAGGCCTCGATGAGTTCTACGGCTTTGACAGCTTTCAACCGTCAACGGATAGATTAATGCCCAAAAAGGACAACCCGAATCTCAATCGGGTCTCGTAAGTTTTTTACCCTTCGTTTTTTCGACACATGGATTTTTACTGTAAAACGGGATTACCGTGGCCCGTCTTCGACTTCCCATCACGGGAGAGTGGTGCACCATGGTACTGTTTTGTTTCAAATCCATGCACGCATTTCTAAAAGTCATACGGCACTGTTTCGCCATTTCGGACGGATGTTGCACCTTGCACCGTGGATGTTGCACCCTGTAGATATCGATTATTTGGACGGCCATAACTTCTCGCTCGTTTAGAATTACGGGAGCCATAACCTGTCAAAACGAAGGCCTCGATGAGTTCTACGGCTTTGACAGCTTTCCGCCGTCAATGGATAGATTAATGCCCAAAAAGGACAACCCGAATCTCAATCGGGTCTCGTAAGTTTTTTACCCTTCGTTTTTTCGACACGTGGATTTTTACGGTAAAACGGGATTACGGTGGTTGGTCTTCGATTTACCATCGCTGGAGAGTGTGCACCATGGTACTGTTCCATTTCAAATCCATGCACGAATTTCTCAAGGTCGTACGACACTATTTCGCCATTTCGGACGGATGTTGCACCTTGCAACGTGGATGTTGCACCCTGTAGATATCGATTATTCGGACGGCAATAACTTCTGGCTCGTTTAGAGTTACGGGAGCCATAACCTGTCAAAACGAAGGCCTCGATGAGTTCTACGGCTTTGACAGCTTTAAGCCGACAACGGATTGATTAATGCCCAAAAAGGACAACCCGAACATCAATCGGGTGTCGTAAGTTTTTTACCCTTCGTTTTTTCGACACGTGGATTTTTACGGTAAAACGGGATTACGGTGGCCCGTCTTCGACTTCCCATCGCTGGAGAGTGGTGCACCATGGTACTGTTCCATTTCAAATCCATGCACACATTTCTAAAAGTCATACGGCACTGTTTTGCCATTTCGGACGGATGTTGCACCTTGCACCGTTTAGAGTTACGGGAGCCATACCCTGTCAAAACGAAGGCCTCGATGAGTCTACGGCTTTGACAGCTTTCAGCCGTCAACCGATAGATTAATGCCCAAAAAGGACAACCCGAATCTCAATCGGGTCTCGTAAGTTTTTTACCCTTCGTTTTTTCGACACGTGGATTTTTACGGTAAAACGGGATTACGGTGGCTGGTCTTCGATTTACCATCGCTGGAGAGTGGTGCACCATGGTACTATTCCGTTTCAAATCCATGCACGAATTTCTCAAGGTCGTACGGCATTGTTTCGCCATTGGGGACGGATGTTGCACCTTGCACCATGGATGTTGCACCCTGTAGATATCGATTATTCGGACGGCCATAACTTCTCGCTCGTTTAGATTTACGGGAGCCATAACCTGTCAAAACGAAGGCCTCGATGAGTTCTACGGCTTTGACAGCTTTCAGCCGTCAGCGGATAGATTAATGCCCAAAAAGGACAGCCCGAATCTCAATCGGGTCTCGTAAGTTTTTTACCCTTCGTTTTTTTCGACACGTGGATTTTTATGGTAAAACGGGATTACGATGGCTGGTCGTCGATTTACCATCACTGGAGAGTGGTGCGCCACGGTACTGTTCCGTTTCAAATCCATGCATGAATTTCTAAAGGTCGTACGACAATGTTTCGCCATTTCGGACGGATGTTGCACCTTGCACCGTGGATGTTGCACCCTGTAGATATCGATTATTCGGACGACCATAACTTCTTGGTCGTTTAGAGTTACGAGAGCCATAACCGGTCAAAACGAAAGCCTCGATGAGTTCTACGGCTTTGACAGCTTTCAGCCGTCAACGGATAGATTAATGCCCGAAAAGGATAACCCGAATCTCAATCGGGTCTCGTAAGTTTTTTACCCTTCGTTTTTACGACACGTGGATTTTTACGGTAAAACGGGATTACCGTGGCCCGTTGTAACGACCCGTATTTTACGTGTCGATAAATCGTAGAATTTACAGGTCATTAGTGTTGTTTATGGCATATATAGCTTAAGTCGTACGTTTTTAACTCGTAAGGAATTCACCCGTGTGGAAGTTAGGTTGGATTAGAGGAGTTAACGGGTTAAGAGATGAGTCGTGTACGAGTTAACGAGTTAGTGGAGTTAACGACCTAGGGAAGATAGGTCATGGTCGAGTTAAGAATGTTAACTTGTGTAGGGGTAGGTCGGTAGTTAACGAGTTACGACCTATAGGATGACCGACTTATAGAGTTTGACCGAGTTAAGGTTTGGACCGACCTAAAGGTTAGCGGGTTAAGGTGCTTAGGTCGTAAGTCGTTTGGAACGACTTAACGATAAGCCGTATGTCGTTAACCCTGATGAGTCGTGAGTGTGTTAGGTCGTAGACGACCTTAGTTAGGATGTTGTGGGTCTTAGGTCGTATTAGAATTAAGTCGTAACTCGAAAGGTTGTTAACTCGTGATGATGTTAAGCTGTTGAGTGCTAAGTCGTATGAACGACTTAGTGATGAGTCGTAGGTCGTTGACTCGGTAGGTTCTTAGGTCGTATAGGAGTTAGGTCGGCCGTGTGTTAACTCGTGTTACCCTGGGGTTGTTAGGTCGCTAAGTCGCGAATGGGTTAGTGATTTTTAGCCTATAAATAGAGGGCTTTGGTTCACTTTTTGGCACCGGTTTTTGAAGCGACGAAGTGCTACCATTTTGAGAGATCGACTCCAACATTTCTTCACCTCCTTTTCTCCATTCCAATCTAGTTCTAACATCCATCCAAGATCGAAGATCCAAGAGCCAAAGTTGAAGATCTTCATCCAACAAAGCTAGATTTCATCGTTTTAAGCGGGATTTCGACGAATCAAGCTTGAATCCTTGCTGTCCAGATCTGAAGTTGATAGTTTTTGAAGTGTTTGGGTGATTCGGTGAGTGGTGGTTATCTCTCACGCGGACCCAAAGGAGTATATTGGTTTGGTGGATTGTTGGAGTGTTGTAGATAGTGATTTTATGCATTTTTCCTTAGATCCAAGTATAGATCCATTACTTATGAAGATGTTTACTTATGCAAGTTCATTTATCAAGTTGTAGAGACAAAACCCATGATTTATATTTGTTAGATCTATGCTAAAAACCCATGATTCATGTATGTTAGATCTATGCCATTTATTTACGAAATTGCCATTATCATTGTAATTGTTTATTTAGATCTTGTTTGAATGATTGATTGCTTGGATTAATGTTTGATTTGATTGATTAGTTGATATATAGCTTGATTTGATCAAGTTGGTTGATGATGATTCAAAAGCTAAGTGGAAAGGCTCTTGAATAAGGAAAGCTGCTTGTGGCATATGAAGCGGATGTTGAAGCTCATATGTATGAATTAGATGACGTTGAGATGGGACTTTGCCATGATGCGATGAGGCAAGCCATGATGTTGAGATGAGACTTTGCTATGATGCGATAAAGCGAAGCATGATGTGAGATAGCCTTGGTTTAATCCAAACGGGATCATCCCAAGCATGTTGTTAACTCGATGATGCGATGCGAGTTGGTTGATAATGGTTAGCTTGAGAGGTGCTTGAGCTAGTATGGAAATAGTCGTCGAGGAGGATGACTAGGTGGCTGGTATCTCATCGTTGTTAAAGGTTCTAGCATGCTCAAAGCAAGAGTACGTTGGAACGGGCTGCGACGACGTTCCAAGCACGGGCTGCGACGACGTGCTAGTACTCTGGGTAGTTGCGAAAATTCCTAGGCACGGGCTGCGACGACGTGCGGAGTTATGTCTAGAACCGGGGTTACCATTAGCCCTTGACAGGTGGTCATTCAACTAACGGTGAAATCAAGGCAATGATAACAGTGATAGTCAGTGTCATGGATGTTTAGACGTTTGGTTGTATCATCATTCGGTCTCGAGAGCGGTGTTTTCTGGGTGCTTATCTGATCTTGGTTTAGGCCTTAGGGGTTTGTATTTGGAAAACATCGACCTTGACTCGAGTGATTATTGCTTTACCTTAATTATCTGTTATGTTATACTTGCTTATCCTTAGTGTGTGTCTGGGGCTATCACTGTAGAAAGAGGTGGAGAGGGATGGTTTGGTTCCTATTCCTTTTATCCCTTATGCTCTTTTGGTATGTTTGATAGTTGATTTACTGCTCACTAAGACATTGTCTGACTCAAGGTTTTATGTCTTCTCTTATTACCTTGGGCTGTTCATCCATGTTGGGATGGGCAGACTAGGTAACAGGTGACAGGTGCTGTTCATGGAGGTCTACGCTGATGATGACGAAGACGAGCAGGAGGCTTTTGCATATTATTTCTTATTATATGTACTGGGTGTTCCGCTGCTGTATTTGTTTGAGTGTTTTGTAGTGAGGCTTTGATGTATGGATGATTCATATGATGCTTATATGATTATGATGCTTATATGATGGTGTTCTGTTCTATGGAGCTTCACTATATTATATTTCTCTATTGTATTTTATCCATGCGCTGTGAGTTGTACGATAGATTCTACGATGTTTATTCTACCTTGACGGTCACCCGTGGCTGCCTGGCACACCTTCAGCGCACCATTCCCTTGTTTTTGTGCGGGAGTCATGGGCGGTCATCACATTTGGTATCAGAGCTTTGGTTAATCGATTTTAGCCAACGCTCGCTGACGTAACTATGTAAGAGAGACGTAATTGTATTGTGATGGATGATTACTATATATAATATATAGTAGTTTAGACGGATTTGAACTCCTTATGCAGTTGTTTTTCAAGGTGTTCTAAATCATTCCTTTTTGTAGATATTAAGGATGAGTCGAAGTGAGAGACAAGCTGCGAGGGAAAGCCGTGCTACTAGGGAAGCTATTGATTATGCTCCTATTTTTGAGGCCATGATGACTTCGATCATGAGGAGGATACCAGCTTCAGGATCATCAGTGGATGTGGGAGTTCAAGTCCAAGCTCCAAGACAGGTGGATTTTGCTAAGCTTTACAAGGACTATACTTCTCTTGGAGGAAAAGCTTTCTTGGGGACAGAGTCGACCATTGAAGTCCAAAGATGGATAGATGCATGTCGAAGGATCTTTGGTGACTTGGGGATTGCGGATGCAGCTAAGAGGAAGCTTGCATCGAGACAGCTTCAAGGAAGAGCTTCGGATTGGTGGAATTCTATCACCATTGATACCCCAGAAGAAGAGATTACGTGGGAGCAATTCCAAGCTAGATTTGAGGCTAAGTTCATCTCTACAGCTCAGAAATCTGTTTTGTTCAAGAAGTTTGTAGAGCTCAAGCAAGGTGGGAGATCGGTTCTTGAGTATATTTCTGAGTTTGAAGCTTTGTCCAAGTATGCTCGATCGTATATCGATTCTCCCTATCAGAAGAATGAGAAGTTTGTGACGGGCTTGGACGCTTATCTTGGGAGGCGGTTGGTGGATCATTTGGACGATCCATTTGAGAAGCTTGTGGAGAAAGCTCTCAGGCATGAGAGTTTGTTTCCTAGGGAAAGTCCTGTTGTTGCTGTAACCAAGGAAGGATCTAAGCCACAACAGAGTGGAAACAAGAAGAGGAAGCAGCAGCAACAGGAGAGCAAGGATGGCCAGAAGAAGCCAAGGGGCGAAGTGACTTGCTACAATTGCCAGCAGAAGGGTCATCTCTCCAAGGATTGTAGGAATCCAAGGGCGCCGGCGAAATGCCACAACTGTGATAAGCCAGGGCATTTCAGGAGGGATTGTCCGGAAACGAGGAAGGACAGGCAGATTGTGCAAGCCTATGCTATGGGAGCTGTGCCGTCATCTTCAAAAGCTCCTACTGCTGAAGGGAAGGGGAAGAGTGTGGTGGTTCAAGGTTCTCTTTCTATTTGTGGTGTTCCAGTTAGAGTGTTGTTTGATACTGGAGCGTCGCATTCTTTTGTTTGTGATAAATCCAGTTGGGGGTTCGTCATGTTTGTGTATGATATGCCGTGGTCTAATTGTGTCGAGTCATGATTGCTCGTTTGTTTGTGATTGCTTTGTTCTGAACTTTGCGGGGTTCGGAATTATTTTGGGTATGGACTGGCTTAGGAAGTATGCGGCAAGGATTGATTGTGAGAGGCTGGAGGTGACAGTCGGGAATGTGGAAGGGCGAAAGGTTGTGATACGATGTAAGCATGAAGAAGGCGTCTTCATGAGCTTCATGTATTCGCTGGTTGTTCCACGAGATGGATTGTCATCGGTGCCTATCGTGAATGGATTTGAGGATGTCTTTGACGAAGTCAAAGGGTTACCGCCACATAGGGAGATCAAGTTTCGTATCGATCTAGTTGAGGGAGCCAGACCTGTTGTGATGCCTCTTAGGCGGATGGCGCCTAGGGAGCAGCTAGAGTTGAAGGTGCAAGTTGATGACCTTTTACGGAAAGGATTCATTTGGCGTAGTGTGTCCGAATGGGGTGCACCAGTTGTGTTCGCAACCAAAGCGGATGGATCGTTGAGGTTGTGTGTGGATTATCGTGAGCTGAATAAGGTGACTAAGAAGAACAAGTATCCATTGCCGAGAATAGATGACTTGTTTGATCAGCTTCACGAGGCTAAGGTGTTCTCTCAGATGGATTTGGCAACGGGATTTCACCAGTTGAGAGTGGCTAAGGATAGTGTGCCGAAGACTGCTTTTAGGACACCATCCGGTTTTTATGAGTGGCTGGTAATGCCGTTTGGATTGACTAACGCACCAGCATATTTTGTGGATCTTATGAATAGAGTATTCAGAGATCAGTTGAACAAGTTTGTACTTGTGTTCGTGGATGATATTTTGGTTTATTCCAGAACTGAAGAAGAGCACAAGACGCACTTGAGTATTGTTTTGGAAATCTTGCGGAAACATCAGCTGAAGGCTAAGTTTTCGAAGTGTCACTTCTGGAAGAGTGAAGTGAGGTTCTTAGGCCATGTTATTTCTGGAAATGGGATAGCGGTTGATCCCGCTAAGGTCGCAGCGATCCAGGATTGGGTTAGACTTAAGAATGCATCCGATGTGAGAAGTTTTCTTGGATTAGCAGGATATTATCGTCGGTTTATCAAAGACTTTTCCAAGATAGCTGCACCATTGACAGGATTGACGAAAAAGAACCAATTGTTCAGATGGGATGATAAGTGTGAGCAAGCTTTCGTAATCCTAAAAGAGCGACTAACAAGTGCTCCTATTTTGACTATTCCAAGTGGGAATGATGAGATGGTGGTTTACACCGATGCATGCGGTACTGGACTTGGAGCAGTGCTAATGCAGAAGGATAAAGTTGTTGCCTATGCAAGTCGACAACTGAAGCCGCATGAAAGGAATTACCCGACTCATGATTTGGAGTTAGCGGCGATTGTTTTTGCTTTGAAGATGTCGAGACATTATCTATTGGGAGTTAGATTCGAGTTGTTTACAGATCATAAATCGTTGAAGTGTCTGTTCTCCCAAAAGGATTTAAATCTTCGACAGCAACGATGGCTAGAGTTTTTAGCATCGTATGATTTTGGTATAACCTATACTCCGGGAAAAGGCAACGCAGTGGCAGATGCGTTAAGTCGAAGGCATGTAGGATTGGGAGCCATGTTTTCGGAATGGAAGAGTCTAGAGTATTTGGCTGAATTTGACTTCAGGCCTAGATGTGAAATGGAACCTGAGATGTTGGCAAACTTATCGATAAGGCCTACTCTTGTGGAAAGAATTGGCGAGGGCCAAAAGCGAGATGATAAGCTTGTCAAGATTATTTGTGATTTGGAATCTGGATTGGACCCGAGAAGGATAAAGGATTCGAGGTCGATCGAGAAGGTTGGCTTCGAAAGCAAGGACGGTTGGTTGTTCCCGATGTAGATGGATTGAGAGATGAAGTTCTTAGGGAAAGTCATCACTCGAAGTTGACAATTCATCCAGGTGGAAATAAGATGTATCGGGATATGAAGAGAACCTATTATTGGGAAGGCATGAAGAAGGATGTTGGAAATTTTATTTCCAAGTGTATGAACTGCCAGTTGGTGAAAGCTGAGCAGAAGAAGCCCAGTGGATTACTTCAGCCATTAGAGGTTCCTACATGGAAGTGGGAGCAAGTGTCGATGGATTTTATCGATGGTCTACCTAGAACCATGATAGGGAATGAAGGGATTTGGGTCATCTTAGATCGTTTGACTAAGAGTGCAAGGTTCATTCTTGTTCGATCGACTAGGACTGCATCGAAGTTGGCTGAGCTTTATGTTAAGTGGATAGTTCGATTCCATGGAATTCCGAAGAGTATAGTGAGCGATCGAGACCCATTGTTCACTAGTGGATTTTGGAAAAGCTTCCAGGAAGTTTTGGGAACTGAGTTGTGTTTGAGTACAGCTTATCACCCCCAAACAGATGGTCAGACTGAGAGAGTCAATCGAGTTTTGAAAGATCTTCTCAGAGCCTGTGTTTTGGATTTCGGAGGATCATGGGAAGATCACCTTCATTTAGTAGAATTTCATATAATAACAGTTATCAGTCAAGTATTGGTATGGCACCATATGAAGCACTGTATGGAAGACCGTGTAACTCTCCGACATGTTGGTTGGAAACTGGAGAAAAGCTGATATTTGGGCCAGAGATGATTCGACAGACTTCGGATTGTATAGAGGTCATTCGGCAACGAATGAAGGAAGCCCAAGATCGTCAGAAAAGTTATGCCGATAATCGTCATAAGGATTTGGAATTCGACGTAGGGGATATGGTTTTTGTGAAGATTTCTCCTCTGAAGAATGTTATTCGATTCGGGAAGAAAGGAAAATTGACTCCGAGATTTGTTGGACCATTCCCGATCATCAAGCGAATTGGAAAGCTCGCTTATAGATTGGAATTACCGAAAAAGATGGCGGGTGTGCACAATGTTTTTCATGTATCCTATCTACGGAAGTATGTGCACGACTCGAATATGGTGGTTTCTGCTGATAGCTGTGAAGACTTGGAGGTTGATCCAGTGGTTACGAGACCTCGTAAGCCGCTTCGTGTTGTTGAAACCGACACGAAACAGCTTAGGAGGAAGACGATTACGTTGCTTAAGATACAATGGAGTGATGATGTTAACGACTGTACATGGGAGGAGGAAGAGAGGATGAAGGCAGCTCATCCTGAACTCTTCGAGGTATGGCCCTAAGGTGTCGTGGCATCTCATGAATTTGTAACTTGTTCTAATCTTAGAATTCTGCATGCTAGGATAGTAATTGGATGCATGGTTTGTTGATTGCTATGGATGGTAGGCATGCAGAATAGTTTTGGTTGCTCTTGTTTGTTTGGAATTTCGGGGGCGAAATTCCTAAGGGGGAGAGAATGTAACGCCCATATTTTACGTGTCGATAAATCGTAGAATTTACAGGTCATTAGTGTTGTTTATGGCATATATAGCTTAAGTCGTACGTTTTTAACTCGTAAGGAATTGACCCGTGTGGAAGTTAGGTTGGATTAGAGGAGTTAACGGGTTAAGAGATGAGTCGTGTACGAGTTAACGAGTTAGTGGAGTTAACGACCTAGGGAAGATAGGTCGTGGTCGAGTTAAGAAAGTTAACTTGTGTAGGGGTAGGTCGGTAGTTAACGAGTTACGACCTATAGGATGACCGACTTATAGAGTTTGATCGAGTTAAGGTTTGGACCGACCTAAAGGTTAGCGGGTTAAGGTGCTTAGGTCGTGAGTCGTTTGGAACGACTTAACGATAAGTCGTATGTCGTTAAACCTGATGAGTCGTGAGTGTGTTAGGTCGTAGACGACCTTAGTTAGGATGTTGTGGGTCTTAGGTCGTATTAGAATTAAGTCGTAACTCGAAAGGTTGTTAACTCGTGATGATGTTAAGCTGTTGAGTGCTAAGTCGTATGAACGACTTAGTGATGAGTCGTAGGTCGTTGACTCGGTAGGTTCATAGGTCGTATAGGAGTTAGGTCGGCCGTGTGTTAACTCGTGTGACCCTGGGGTTGTTAGGTCGCTAAGTCGCGAACGGGTTAGTGATTTTCAACCTATAAATAGAGGGCTTTGGTTCACTTTTTGGCACCGGTTTTTGAAGCGACGAAGTGCTACCATTTTGAGAGCTCGACTACAACATTTCTTCATCTCCTTTTCTCCATTCCAATCTAGTTCTCACATCCATCCAAGATCGAAGATCAAGATCGAAGATCCAAGAGCCAAAGTTGAAGATCTTCATCCAACAAAGCTAGATTTCATCGTTTTAAGCGGGATTTCGACGAATCAAGCTTGAATCCTTGCTGTCCAGATCTGAAGTTGATAGTTTTTGAAGTGTTTGGGTGATTCGGTGAGTGGTGGTTATCTCTCACGCGGACCCAAAGGAGTATATTGGTTTGGTGGATTGTTGGAGTGTTGTAGATAGTGATTTTATGCATTTTTCCTTAGATCCAAGTATAGATCCATTACTTATGAAGATGTTTACTTATGCAAGTTCATTTATCAAGTTGTAGAGACAAAACCCATGATTTATATTTGTTAGATCTATGCTAAAAACCCATGATTCATGTATGTTAGATCTATGCCATTTATTTACGAAATTGCCATTATCATTGTAATTGTTTATTTAGATCTTGTTTGAATGATTGATTGCTTGGATTAATGTTTGATTTGATTGATTAGTTGATATATAGCTTGATTTGATCAAGTTGGTTGATGATGATTCAAAAGCTAAGTGGAAAGGCTCTTGAATAAGGAAAGCTGCTTGTGGCATATGAAGCGGATGTTGAAGCTCATATGTATGAATTAGATGATGTTGAGATGGGACTTTGCCATGATGCGATGAGGCAAGCCATGATGTTGAGATGAGACTTTGCTATGATGCGATAAAGCGAAGCATGATGTGAGATAGCCTTGGTTTAATCCAAACGGGATCATCCCAAGCATGTTGTTAACTCAATGATGCGATGCGAGTTGGTTGATAATGGTTAGCTTGAGAGGTGCTTGAGCTAGTATGGAAATAGTCGTCGAGGAGGATGACTAGAAGGCTGATATCTCATCGTTGTTAAAGGCTCTAGCATGCTCAAAGCAAGAGTACGTTGGAACGGGCTGCGACGACGTTCCAAGCACGGGCTGCGACGACGTGCTAGTACTCTGGGTAGTTGCGAAAATTCCTAGGCACGGGCTGCGACGACGTGCGGAGTTATGTCTAGAACCAGGGTTACCATTAGCCCTTGACAGGTGGTCATTCAACTAACGGTGAAATCAAGGCAATGATAACAGTGATAGCCAGTGTCATGGATGTTTAGACGTTTGGTTGTATCATCATTCGGTCTCGAGAGCGGTGTTTTCTGGGTGCTTATCTGATCTTGGTTTAGGCCTTGGGGGTTTGTATTTGGAAAACATCGACCTTGACTCGAGTGATTATTGCTTTACCTTAATTATCTGTTATGTTATACTTGCTTCTCCTTAGTGTGTGTCTGGGGCTATCACTGTAGAAAGAGGTGGAGTGGGATGGTTTGGTTCCTATTCCTTTTATCCCTTATGCTCTTTTGGTATGTTTGATAGTTGATTTACTGCTCACTAAGACATTGTCTGACTCAAGGTTTTATGTCTTCTCTTATTACCTTGGACTGTTCATCCATATTGGGATGGGCAGACTAGGTAACAGGTGACAGTTGCCGTTCATGGAGGTCTACGCTGATGACGACGAAGACGAGCAGGAGGTTTTTGTATATTATTTCTTATTATATGTACTGGGTGTTCCGCTGCTGTATTTGTTTGAGTGTTTTGTAGTGAGGCTTTGATGTATGGATGATTCATATGATGCTTATATGATTATTATGCTTATATGATGGTGTTCTGTTCTATGGAGCTTCACTATATTATATTTCTCTATTGTATTTTATCCATGCGCTGTGAGTTGTACGATAGATTCTGCGATGTTTATTCTACCTTGACGGTCACCCATGGCTGCCTGGCACACCTTCAGCGCACCATTCCCTTGTTTTCGTGCGGGAGTCATGGGCGGTCATCACACCCGTCTTCGACTTCCCATCGCTGCAGAGTGGTGCACCATGGTACTGTTCCGTTTCAAATCCATGCACGAATTTCTAAATGTCGTACGACACTGTTTCGCCATTTCGGACGGATGTTGCACCTTGCACCGTGGATGTTGCACCCTGTAGATATCGATTATTCGGACGGCCATAACTTCTGGCTCGTTTAGAGTTACGGGAGCCATAATCTGTCAAAACGAAGGCCTCGATGAGTTCTAAGGCTTTGAGAGCTTTTAGCTGTCAACGGATAGATTAATGCCCAAAAAGGACAACCCGAATCTCAATCGGGTCTCGTAAGTTTTTCACCCTTCGTTTTTTCGACACGTGGATTTTTACGGTAAAACGGGATTACGGTGGCTGGTCTTCGATTTACCATCGCTGGAGAGTGGTGCACCATGATACTGTTCCGTTTCAAATCCATGCATGAATTTCTAAAGGTCGTACGGCACTGTTTCGCCATTTCGGACGGATGTTGCACCTTGCACCGTGGATGTTGCACCCTGTAGATATCGATTATTCGGACGGCCATAACTTCTGGCTTGTTTAGAGTTACGGGAGCCATAACCTGTCAAAACGAAGGCGTCGATGAGTTCTACAGCTTTGACAGCTTTTAGCCGTCAACAGATTGATTAATGCCCCAAAAGGACAACCCGAACCTCAATCGGGTCGCGTAAGTTTTTTACCCTACGTTTTTTCGACATGTGGATTTTTACGGTAAAACGGGATTACGGTGGCTGGTCTTCGATTTACCATCGCTGGAGATTGGTGCACCATGGTACCGTTCCGTTTCAAATCCATGCACGAATTTCTAAAGGTCGTACGACACTGTTTCGCCATTTCGGACGGATGTTGCACCTTGCACCGTGGATGTTGCACCCTGTAGATATCGATTATTCGGACGGCCATAACTTCTGGCTCGTTAAGAGTTACGGGAGCCATAACCTGTCAAAACGAAGGCCTCGATGAGTTTTACGGCTTTGACAGCTTTCAGCCGTCAACAGATAGATTTGTGCCCAAAAAGGACAACCCGAATCTCAATCGGGTCTCGTAAGTTTTTTACCCTTCGTTTTTCGACACGTGGATTTTTACGGTAAAACGGGATTACGGTGGCTGGTCTTCGATTTACCATCGCTGGAGAGTGGTGCACCATGGTACTGTTCCGTTTCAAATCCATGCACGAATTTCTAAAGGTCGTACGGCACTGTTTCGCCATTTCGGACGGATGTTGCACCTTGCGCTGTGGATGTTGCACCCTGTAGATATCGATTATTCGGACGGCCATAACTTCTGGCTCGTTTAGAGTTACGGGAGTCATAACCTGTCAAAATGAAGGCCTCGATGAGTTCTACGGCTTTGACAGCTTTCAACCGTCAACAGATAGATTAATTCCCAAAAAGGACAACCCGAATCTCAATCGGGTCTCGTAAGTTTTTTACCCTTCGTTTTTTCGACACGTGGATTTTTATGGTAAAACGGGATTACGGTGACCCGTCTTCGACTTCCCATCGCTGAAGAGTGGTGCACCATGGTACTGTTCCATTTCAAATCCATGCACGCATTTCTAAAAGTCGTACGGAACTGTTTTGCCATTTTGGACGAATGTTGCACCTTGCACCGTGGATGTTGCACCCTATAGACATCGATTATTCGGACGGCCATAACTTCTGGCTCGCTTAGAGTTACGGGAGCCATAACCTGTCAAAACGAAGGCCTCGATGAGTTCTACGGCTTTGACAGCTTTCAGCTGTCAACGGATAGATTAATGCCCAAAAAGGACAACCCGAATCTCAATCGGGTCTCGTAAGTTTTTTACCCTCCGTTTTTTCGACACGTGGATTTTTATGGTAAAACGGGATTACCGTGGCCCGTCTTCGACTTCCCATCACTGGAGAGTGGTGCACCATGGTACTGTTCCGTTTCAAATCCATGCACGCATATCTAAAAGTCATACGGCACTGTTTCGCCATTTCGGACGGATGTTGCACCTTGCACCGTGGATGTTGCACCCTGTAGATATCGATTATTTGGACGGCCATAACTTCTCGCTCGTTTAGAGTTACGGGAGCCATAACCTGTCAAAATGAAGGCCTCGATGAGTTCTATGGCTTTGACAGCTTTCAGCCGTCAACGGATAGATTAATGCCCAAAAAGGACAACCCGAATCTCAATCGGGTCTCGTAAGTTTTTTACCCTTCGTTTTTTCGACACGTGGATTTTTACGGTAAAACGGGATTACGGTGGCTGGTCTTCGATTTACTATCGCTGGAGAGTGGTGCACCATGGTACTATTCCGTTTCAAATCCATGCACGAATTTTTCAAGGTCGTACGGCTCTGTTTCGCCATTTCGGACGAATGTTGCACCTTGCACCGTGGATGTTGCTCCCTGTAGATATCGATTATTCGGACGGCCATAACTTCTCGCTCGTTTAGAGTTACGGGAGCCATAACCTGTCAAAACGAAGGCCTCGATGAGCTCTACGGCTTTGACAGCTTTTAGCCGTCAACGGATAGATTAATGCCCAAAAAGGACAGCCCGAATCTCAATCGGGTCTCGTAAGTTTTTTACCCTTCGTTTCTTCGACAGGTGGATTTTTACGGTAAAACGGGATTACGGTGGTTGGTCTTCGATTTACCATCGCTGGAGAGTGGTGCCCCATGGTACCGTTCGATTTCAAATCCATGCATGAATTTCTAAAGGTCGTACGGCACTGTTTCTCCATTTCGGACGGATATTGCACCTTGCACCGTGGATGTTGCACCCTGTAGATATCGATTATTCGGACGACCATAACTTCTTGCTCGTTTAGAGTTACGGGAGCTATAACTGGTCAAAACGAAGGCCTCGATGAGTTCTACGGCTTTGACAGCTTTCAGCCGTCAACAGATAGATTAATGCCCAAAAAGGACAACCCGAATCTCAATCGGGTCTCGTAAGTTTTTTACCCTTCGTTTTTACGACACGTGGATTTTTACGGTAAAACGGGATTACCGTGGCCCGTCTTCAACTTCCCATCGCTGGAGAGTGGTGCACCATGGTACTGTTCCGTTTCAAATCCATGCACGAATTTCTAAACGTCGTACGGCACTGTTTCGCCATTTCGGACGGATGTTGCACCTTGCACCATGGACGTTGCACCCTGTAGATATCGATTATTCGGACGGCCATAACTACTGGCTCGTTTAGAGTTACGGGAGCCATAACCTGTCAAAACAAAGGCCTCGATGAGTTCTACGGCTTTGACAGCTTTTAGCCGTCAACGGATAGATTAATGCCCAAAAAGGACAACCCGAATCTCAATTGGGTCACGTAAGTTTTTTACCCTTCGTTTTTTCGACACGTGGATTTTTACGGTAAAACGGGATTACGGTGGCTGGTCTTCGATTTACCATCGCTGGAGAGTGGTGCACCATGGTACTGTTCCGTTTCAAATCTATGCACGAATTTCTAAAGGTCGTACGACACTGTTTCGCCATTTCAGACGGATGTTGCACCTTGCACCGTGGATGTTGCACCCTGTAGATATCGATTATTCAGATGGCCATAAATTCTGGCTTGTTTAGAGTTACTGGAGCCATAACCTGTCAAAATGAAGGCGTCAATGAGTTCTACGGCTTTGACAATTTTCAGCCGTCAACAGATAGATTAATGCCCAAAAAGGACAACCCGAATCTCAATCGGGTCTCGTAAGTTTTTTACCCCTCGTTTTTTCGACACGTGGATTTTTACGGTAAAACGGGATTACGGTGGCTGGTCTTCGATTTACCATCGCTGCAGAGTGTTACACCATGGTACTGTTCCGTTTCAAATCCATGCACGAATTTCTAAAGGTCGTACGGCACTGTTTCGCCATTTCGGACGGATGTTGCACCTTGCACCGTGGATGTTGCACCCTGTAGATATCGATTATTCGGACGGCCATAACTTCTGGATCGTTAAGAGTTACGGGAGCCATAACTTGTCAAAACGAAGGCCTCGATGAGTTCTATGGCTTTGACAGCTTTCAACCGTCAACGGATAGATTAGTGCCCAAAAAGGACAACCCGAATCTCAATCGGGTCTCGTAAGTTTTTTACCCTTCGTTTTTTCGACACGTGGATTTTTACGGTAAAACGGGATTACGGTGGCTGGTCTTCGATTTACCATCGCTGGAGAGTGGTGCACCATGGTACTATTCCGTTTCAAATCCATGCACGAATTTCTAAAGGTCGTACGACACTGTTTCGCCATTTCGGACGGATGTTGCACCTTGCACTGTGGATGTTGCACCCTGTAGATATCGATTATTCGGACGGCCATAACTTCTAGCTTGTTTAGAGTTACGGGAGCCATAACCTGTCAAAATGAAGGCCTCGATGAGTTCTACAGCTTTGACAGCTTTCATCCGTCAACGGATATATTAATGCCCAAAAGGGACAACCCGAATCTCAATCGGGTCTCGTAAGTTTTTTACCCTTCGTTTTTTCGACACGTGGATTTTTACGGTAAAACGGGATTACGGTGTCTGGTCTTCGATTTACCATCGCTGGAGAGTGGTGCACCAAGGTACTGTTCCTTTTCAAATCCATGCACACATTTCTAAAGGTCGTATAGCACTGTTTCGCCATTTCAGACGGATGTTGCACCTTGCACCGTGGATGTTGCACCTTGTGGATATCGATTAATCGGACGGCCATAACTTCTGGCTCGTTTTGAGTTACGGGAGCCATAACCTGTCAAAACGAAGGCCCCAATAAGTTCTACGGCTTTGATAGCTTTCAGCCGTCAATGGATAGATTAATTCCCAAAAAGGACAACACATATCTCAATCGGGTCTCGTAAGTTTTTTACCCTTCGTTTTTTCGACACGTGGATTTTTACGGTAAAACGGGATTACGGTGGTGGTCTTCGATTTACCATCGCTAGAGAGTGGTGCACCATGGTACTGTTCCGTTTCAAATTCATGGAATTTCTAAAGGTCGTACGGCACTGTTTCGTAATTTCGGACGGATGTTGCACCTTGCACCGTGGACGTTGCACCCTGTAGATATCGATTATTCGGACGGCCATAACTTCTGGCTCGTTAAGAGTTACGGGATCCATAACCTGTCAAAAGGAAGGCCTCGATGAGTTCTACGGCTTTGATAGCTTTCAGCCGTCAACGGATAGATTAGTGCCCAAAAAGGACGACCCGAATCTCAATCGGGTCTCGTAAGTTTTTTACCCTTTGTTTTTTCGACACGTGGATTTTTACGGTAAAACGGGATTACGGTGGCTGGTCTTCGATTTACCATCGCTGGAGAGTGGTGCACCATGGTACTGTTTTGTTTCAAGTCCATGCATGCATTTCTAAAAGTCGTACGACACTGTTACGCCATTTCGGACGGATGTTGCACCTTGCACCGTGGATGTTGCACCCTGTAGATATTGATTATTCGGACGGCCATAACTTCTGGCTCGTTTAGAGTCACGGGAGCCATAACCTGTCAAAACGAAGGCCTCGATGAGTTCTACGGCTTTGACAGCTTTCAGCCATTAACGGATAGGTTAATGTCCAAAAAGGACAACCCGAATCTCAATCGGGTCTCGTATGTTTTTTACCCTTCGTTTTTTCGACACGTGGATTTTTATGGTAAAACGGGATTACCGTGGCCCGTCTTAGACTTCCCATCGCTGGAGAGTGGTGCACCATGGACTGTTCTGTTTCAAATCCATGCACGCATTTCTAAAAGTCATACGGCACTGTTTCGCCATTTCGGACGGATGTTGCACCTTGCACCGTGGATGTTGCACCCTGTGGATATCGATTATTCGGACGGCCATAACTTCTGGCTCGTTTATAGTTACGGGAGCCATAACCTGTCAAAATGAAGGTCTCGAAGAGTGCTACGGCTTTGACAGCTTTCAACCGTCAACGGATAGATTAATGCCCAAAAAGGACAACCCGAATCTCAGTCGGGTCCCGTAAGTTTTTTACCCTTCGTTTTTTCGACAAGTGGATTTTTACGGTAAAACGGGATTACGGTGGCTGGTCTTCGATTTACCATCGCTGGAGAGTGGTTCACCATGGTACTGTTCCGTTTCAAATCCATGCACGAATTTCTAAAGATCGTACGGCATTGTTTCGCCATTTCGGACGGATGTTGCACCTTGCACTGTGGATGTTGCACCCTGTAGATATCGATTATTCGGAGGTCCATAACTTTTGGCTCGTTTAGAGTTACGGGAGCCATAACCTGTCAAAACGAAGGCCGCAATAAGTTCTACGGCTTTGACATCTTTCAGCCTTCAACGGATAGATTAATAGCCAAAAAGGACAACCCGAATCTCAATCCGGTCTCGTAAGTTTTTTACCCTTCGTTTTTTTGACACGTGGATTTTTACGGTAAAACGGGATTACGGTGGCTGGTCTTCGATTTACCGTCGCTGGAGAGTAGTGCACCATGGTACCGTTCCATTTCAAATTCATGGAATTTCTAAAGGTCGTACGGCACTGTTTCATAATTTCGGACTGATGTTGCACCTTGCACCGTGGATGTTGCACCCTGTAGATATCGATTATTCGGACGGCCATAACTTCTGGCTCGTTAAGAGTTACGGGAGCCATAACCTGTCAAAACGAAGGCCTCGATGAGTTCTACGGCTTTGATAGCTTTCAGCCGTCAACGGATAGATTAGTGCCCAAAAAGGACGACCCGAATCTCAATCGGGTCTCGTAACTTTTTTACCCTTCGTTTTTTCGACACGTGGATTTTTACGGTAAAAAGGTATTACGGTGGCCCGTCTTCGACTTCCCATCGCTGATGAGTGGTGCACCATGAAACTGTTCCGTTTCAAATCCATGCACGCATTTCTAAAAGTCGTACGGCACTGTTTCGCCATTTCGGACGCATGTTGCACTTGCACCGTAGATGTTGCACCCTGTAGACATCGATTATTCGGACGACCATAACTTCTGGCTCGTTTAGAGTTACGGGAGCCATAACCTGTCAAAACGAAGGGCTCGATGAGTTCTACGTCTTTGACCGCTTTCAGCCGTCAACGGATAGGTTAATGCCCAAAAAGGACAACCCGAATCTCAATCGGGTCTCGTAAGTTTTTTACCCTTCGTTTTTTCAACACGTGGATTTTTACGGTAAAACGGGATTACCGTGGCCCGTCTTCGACTTCCCATCACTGGAGAGTGGTGCACCATGGTACTGTTCTGTTTCAAATCCATCCACGCATTTCTAAATGTCATACGACACTGTTTCGCCATTTCGGACGGATGTTGCACCTTGCACCGTGGATGTTGCACCCTATAGTTATCGATTATTCGGACGGCCATAACTTCTGGCTCGTTTAGAGTTACGGGAGCCATAACCTGTCAAAACGAAGGCCTCGAAGAGTGCTACGGCTTTGACGGCTTTCAACCGTCAACGGATAGATTAATGCCCAAAAAGGACAACCCGAATCTCAATCGGGTCTCGTAAGTTTTTTACCCTTCGTTTTTTCGACACGTGGATTTTTACGGTAAAACGGGATTATGGTGGCCCGTCTTCGACTTCCCATCGCTGAAGAGTGGTGCGCCATGGTACGGTTCCGTTTCAAATCCATGCACCCATCTCTAAAAGTCGTACGGCACTGTTTCGCCATTTCGGACGGATGTTGCACCTTGCACCGTGGATGTTGCACCCTGTAGACATCGATTATTCGGACGGCCATACCTTCTGGCTCGTTTAGAGTTACGGGAGCCATAACCTGTCAAAACGAAGGCCTCGATGAGTTCTATGGCTTTGACAGCTTTCAGTCGTCAACGGATAGATTAATACCCAAAAAGGACAACCCGAATCTCAATCGTGTCTCGTAAGTTTTTTACCCTTCGTTTTTTCGACACGTGGATTTTTACGGTAAAATGGGATTACCGTGGCCCGTCTTCGACTTCCCATCGCTGGAGAGTGGTGCACCATGGTACTGTTCGGTTTCAAATCCATGCACGCATTTCTAAAAGTCATACAGCACTATTTCGCCATTTCGGACGGATGTTGCACCTTGCACCGTGGATGTTGCACCCTGTAGATATCGATTATTCGGACGGCCATAACTTCTTGCTAGTTTAGAGTTACGGGAGCCATAACCTGTCAAAACGAAGGCCTTGATGATTTCTACTGCTTTGACAGTTTTCAGCCGTCAACGGATATATTAATGCCCAAAAAGGACAATCCGAATCTCAATCGGGTCTCGTAAGTTTTTTACCCTTCGTTTTTTCGACACGTGGATTTTTACGGTAAAACGGGATTACGGTGGCTGATCTTCGATTTACCATCGCTGGAGAGTGGTGCACCATGGTACTGTTCCGTTTCAAATACATGCACGAATTTCTCAAGGTCGTACGGCACTGTTTCGCCATTTCAGACGGATGTTGCACCTTGCACCGTGTATGTTGCACCCTGTAGATATCGATTATTCGGACGGCCATAACTTCTCGCTCGTTTAGAGATACGGGAGCCGTAACCTGTCAAAACGAAGGCCTCGATAATTTCTATGGCTTTGACAGCTTTCAGCTGTCAACGGATAGATTAATGCCCAAAAAGGACAACCCGAATCTCAATCGGGTCTCGTAAGTTTTTTACCCTACGTTTTTTCGACACGTGGATTTTTACGGTAAAACGGGATTACGGTGGCTGGTCTTCGATTTACCATCGCTGGAGAGTGGTGCACCATGGTACTATTCCGTTTCAAATCCATGCACGAATTTCTGAAGGTCGTACGGCACTGTTTCGCCATTTCGGACGGATGTTGCACCTTGCACCGTGGATGTTGCACCCTGTAGATATCAATTATTCGGACGACCATAACTTCTTGCTCGTTTAGAGTTACGGGAGCCATAACCTGTCAAAACGAAGGCTTCGATGAGTTCTACGGCTTTGTTAGCTCTCAGCCGTCAAAAGATAGATTAATGCCCAAAAACGACTACCCGAATCTCAATCGAGTCTCGTAAGTTTTTTACCCTTCGTTTTTTCGACACGTGGATTTTTACGGTAAAACGGGATTACGGTGGTTGGTCTTCGATTTACCATCGCTGGAGAGTGGTGCACCATGGTACTGTTCCGTTTCAAATCCATGCACGAATTTCTAAAGGTCGTACGGCACTGTTTCGTAATTTCGGACGGATGTTGCACCTTACACCGTGGATGTTGCACCCTATAGTTCTCGATTATTCGGAAGACCATAACTTTTGGCTCGTTTATAGTTACGGGAGCCATAACCTGTGCAAATGAAGACCTCGATGAGTTCTACGGCTTTGACAGCTTTCAGCCGTCAACGGATAGACTAATGCCCAAAACGGACAACCCGAATCTCAATCGGGTCTCGTAAGTTTTTTACCCTTCGTTTTTTCGACACGTGGATTTTTACGGTAAAACGGGATTACCGTGGCCCGTCTTCTACTTCCCATCACTGGAGAGTGGTGCACCATGGTACTGTTCGTTTCAAATCCATGCACGAATTTCTAAAGGTCGTACGACACTGTTTCGCCATTTCGGACGGATGTTGCACCTTGCACCGTGGATGTTGCACCCTGTAGATATCGATTATTCGGACGGCCATAACTTCTCGCTCGTTTAGAGTTACGGGAGCCATAACCTGTCAAAACGAAGGCCTCGATGAGATCTACGGCTTTGACAGCTTTCAGCCATCAATGGATAGATTAATGCCCAAAAAGGACAACCCGAATCTCAATCGGGTCTCGTAAGTTTTTTACCCTTCGTTTTTTCGACACGTGGATTTTTACGGTAAAACGGGATTACGGTGGCTGGTCTTCTATTTACCATCGCTGGAGAGTGGTGCACCACGGTACTGTTCCGTTTCAAATCCATGCACGAATTTCTAAAGGTCGTACGGCACTGTTTCGCCATTTCGGACGGATGTTGCACCTTGCACCGTGGATGTTGCACCCTGTAGATATCGATTATTTGGACGACCATAACTTCTTGCTCGTTTAGAGTTACGGGAGCCATAACCTGTCAAAACGAAGGCCTCGATGAGTTCTACGGCTTTGACAGCTTTCAGCCATCAAAGGATAGATTAATGCCAAAAAACGACAACCCGAATCTCAATCGGGTCTCGTAAGTTTTTTACCCTTCGTTTTTCGACACGTGGATTTTTACGGCAAAACTGGATTACCGTGGCCCGTCTTCGACTTCCCATCGTTGAAGAGTGGTGCACCATGGTACTGTTACGTTTCAAATCCATGCACGCATTTCTAAAAGTCATACGGCACTGTTTCGCCATTTCGGACGGATGTTGCACCTTGCACCGTGGATGTTGCACCCTGTAGATATCGATTATTCGGACGGCCATAACTTCTTGCTCGTTTAGAGTTACGGGAGCCATAACCTTTCAAAACGAAGGAATTGATGATTTCTACTCCTTTGACAGCTTTCAGCCGTCAACGGATAGATTAATGCCCAAAAAGTACAACCCGAATCTCAATCGGGTCTCGTTATTTTTTTACCCTTCGTTTTTTCGACACGTGGATTTTTGCGGTAAAACAGGATTACCGTGGCTGGCCTTCGATTTACCATCGCTGGAGAGTGGTGCACCATGGTACTATTCCGTTTCAAATCCATGCGCGCGTTTCTAAAAGTCGTACTGCACTTTTTCGCCATTTCGAACGGATGTTGCACCTTGCACCGTGGATGTTGCACCCTGTAGATATCGATTATTCGGACGGCCATAACTTCTTGCTCGTTTAGAGTTACCGGAGCCATAACCTTTCAAAACGAAGGCCTCGATGATTTCTACTCCTTTGACAGCTTTCAGCCGTCAACGGATAGATTAATGCCCAAAAAGGACAACCCGAATCTCAATCGGGTCTCGTAAGTTTTTTACCCTTCGTTTTTTCGACACGTGGATTTTTACGGTTAAACGGGATTACGGTGGCTGGTCTTCGATTTACCATCCCTAGAGAGTGGTGCATCATGGTACTATTCCGTTTCAAATCCATGCACGAATTTCTAAAGGTCGTACGGCACTGTTTCGCCATTTCGGACGGATGTTGCACCTTGCACCGTGGATGTTGCACCCTGTAGATATCGATTATTCGGACGGCCATAACTTCTCGCTCGTTTAGAGTTACGGGAGCCATAACCTGTCAAAACGAAGGCCTCGATGAGTTCTACGGCTTTGACAGCTTTCAGCCGTCAACGGATAGATTAATGCCCAAAAAGGACAACCCGAATCTCAATCGGGTCTCGTAAGTTTTTTACCCTTCGTTTTTTCAACACGTGGATTTTTACGGTAAAACGGGATTACGGTGGCTGGTCTTCGATTTACCATCGCTGGAGAGCGGTGCACTATGGTACTGTTCCATTTCAAATCCATGCACGAATTTCTAAAGGTCGTACGGCACTGTTTCGCCATTTCGGACGGATGTTGCACCTTGCACCGTGGATGTTGCACCCAGTAGATATCGATTATTCGGACGACCATAACTTCTTGCTCTTTTAGAGTTACGAGAGCCATAACCTGTCAAAACGAAGGACTCGATGAGTTCTACGGCTTTTACAGCTTTTAGCCGTCAAAGGATAGATTAATGCCCAAAAACGACAACCCGAATCTCCATCGGGTCTCGTAAGTTTTTTACCCTTCGTTTTTTCGACACGTGGATTTTTACGGTAAAACTGGATTACGGTGGCCCGTCTTCGACTTCCCATCGCTGAAGAGTGGTGCACCATGGTGCTATTCCATTTCAAATCTATGCACGCATTTCTAAAAGTCGTACAGCACTGTTTCGCCATTTCGGACGGATGTTGCACCTTGCACCGTGGATGTTGCACCCTATAGTTCTCGATTATTCGGACGGCCATAACTTTTGGCTCGTTTATAGTTACGGGAGCCATAACCTGTCAAAACGAAAGCCTCGATGATTTCTACGGCTTTGACAGCTTTCAGCCGTCAACGTATAGACTAATGCTCAAAAAGGACAACCCGAATCTCAATCGGGTCTCGTAAATTATTTACCCTTCGTTTTTTCGACACGTGGATTTTTACGGTAAAACGGGATTACCGTGGCCCGTCATCTACTTCCCATCGCTGGAGAGTGGTGCACCATGGTACTGTTCGTTTCAAATCCATGCACGAATTTCTAAAGGTCGTACGGCACTGTTTCGCCATTTCGGACGGATGTTGCACCTTGCACCGTGGATGTTGCACCCTGTAGATATCGATTATTCGGACGGCCATAACTTCTCGCTTGTTTAGAGTTACGGGAGCCATAACTAATCAAAACGAAGGCCTCGATGAGTTCTACGGCTTTGACAGCTTTCAGCCGTCAACGGATAAATTAATGCCCAAAAAGGACAACCCGAATCTCAATCGGGTCTCGTAAGTTTTTTACCCTTCATTTTTTCGACACGTGGATTTTTACGGTTAAACGGGATTACGGTGGCTGGTCTTCGATTTACCATCGCTGGAGAGTGGTGCATCATGGTACTGTTCCGTTTCAAATCCATGCACGAATTTCTAAAGGTCGTACGGCACTGTTTCGCCATTTCGGACGGATGTTGCACCTTGCACCGTGGATGTTGCACCCTGTAGATATCGATTATTCGGACGGCCATAACTTCTCGCTCGTTTAGAGTTACGGGAGCCATAACCTGTCAAAACGAAGGCCTCGATGAGTTCTACGGCTTTGACAGCTTTCAGCCATCAACGGATAGATTAATGCCCAAAAAGGACAACCCGAATCTCAATCGGGTCTCGTAAGTTTTTTACCCTTCGTTTTTTCGACACGTGGATTTTTACGGTAAAACGAGATTACGGTGGCTGGTCTTCGATTTACCATCGCTGGAGAGTGGTGCACCATGGTACTGTTCCGTTTCAAATCCATGCACGAATTTCTAAAGGTCGTACGACACTGTTTCGCCATTTCGGACGGATGTTGCACCTTGCACCGTGGATGTTGCACCCTGTAGATATCGATTATTCGGACGACCATAACTTCTTGCTCGTTTAGAGTTACGGGAGCCATAACCTGTCAAAACGAAGGTCTCGATGAGTTCTACGGCTTTGACGGCTTTCAGCCGTCAAAGGATAGATTAATGCCCAAAAACGACAACCCGAATCTCAATCGGGTCTCGTAAGTTTTTTACCCTACGATTTTTTGACACGTGGATTTTTACGGTAAAACGGGATTACGGTGGCCCGTCTTCGACTTCCCATCGCTGGAGAGTGGTGCACCATGGTACTGTTCCGTTTCAAATCTATGCACGCATTTCTAAAAGTCGTACGACATTGTTTCACCATTTCGGACGGATGTTGCACCTTGCACCGTGGATGTTGCACCCTATAGTTCTCGATTATTCGGACGGCCATAACTTTTGGCTCGTTTATAGTTACGGGAGCCATAACCTGTCAAAACGAAGGCCTCGATGAGTTCTACGGATTTGACAGCTTTCAGCCGTCAACGGATAGACTAATGCTCAAAAAGGACAACCCGAATCTCAATCGGGTCTCTTAAATTTTTTACCCTTCGTTTTTTCGACACGTGGATTTTTACGGTAAAACGGGATTACGGTGGCTGGTCTTCGATTTACCATCGCTGGAGAGTGGTGCACCATGGTACTGTTCGTTTCAAATCCATGCACGAATTTCTAAAGGTCGTACGGCACTGTTTCGCCATTTCGGACGGATGTTGCACCTTGCACCGTGGATGTTGCACCCTGTAGATATCGATTATTCGACGGCCATAACATCTCGTGCGTTTAGAGTTACGGGAGCCATAACCAATCAAAACGAAGGACTCGATGAGTTCTACGGCTTTCATAGCTTTCAGCCGTCAACGGATAGATTAATGCCCAAAAAGGACAACCCGAATCTCAATCGGGTCTCGTAAGTTTTTTACCCTTCGTTTGTTCGACACGTGGATTTTTACGGTAAAACGGGATTACGGTGGCTGGTCTTCGATTTACCATCGCTGGAGAGTGGTGCACCATGGTACTAATCCATTTCAAATCCATGCATGAATTTCTGAAGGTCGTACGGCATTGTTTCGCCATTTCGGACGGGTGTTGCACCTTGCACCGTGGATGTTGCACCTTGCACCATGGATGTTACACCCTGTAGATATCGATTATTCGGACGACCATAACTTCTAGCTCGTTTAGAGTTACGGGAGCCATAACCTGTCAAAACGAAGGCCTCGATGAGTTCTACGGCTTTGACAGCTTTGAGCCGTCAAAGGATAGATTATTGCCCAAAAACGACAACCCGAATCTCAATCGGGTCTCGTAAGTTTTTTACCCTTCGTTTTTTTGACACGTGGATTTTTACGGTAAAACGGGATTACCGTGGCCCGTCTTCGACTTCCCATCGCTGAAGAGTGGTGCACCATGGTACTATTCCGTTTCAAATCCTTGCACGCATTTCTAAAAGTCGTACGGCACTGTTTCGCCATTTCGGACTGATGTTGCACCTTGCACCGTGGATGTTGCACCCTGTAGATATCGATTATTCGGACGGCCATAACTTCTGGCTCGTTTAGAGTTACGGGAGCCATAACCAGTCAAAACGAAGGCCTCGATGAGTTCTACGGCTTTGACAGCTTTCAGCCGTCAACGGATAGATTAATGCCCAAAAAGGACAACCCGAATCTCAATCGGGTCTCGTAAGTTTTTTACCCTTCGTTTTTTCGACACGTGGATTTTTACGGTAAAACGAGATTACGGTGGCTGGTCTTCGATTTACCATCGCTGGAGAGTGGTGCACCATGGTACTGTTCCGTTTCAAATCCATGCACGAATTTCTAAAGGTCGTACGACACTGTTTCGCCATTTCGGACGGATGTTGCACCTTGCACCGTGGATGTTGCACCCTGTAGATATCGATTATTCGGACGACCATAACTTCTTGCTCGTTTAGAGTTACGGGAGCCATAACCTGTCAAAACGAAGGCCTCGATGAGTTCTACGGCTTTGACGGCTTTCAGCCGTCAAAGGATAGATTAATGCCCAAAAACGACAACCCGAATCTCAATCGGGTCTCGTAAGTTTTTTACCCTACGATTTTTTGACACGTGGATTTTTACGGTAAAACGGGATTACGGTGGCCCGTCTTCGACTTCCCATCGCTGGAGAGTGGTGCACCATGGTACTGTTCCGTTTCAAATCTATGCACGCATTTCTAAAAGTCGTATGACATTGTTTCACCATTTCGGACGGATGTTGCACCTTGCACCGTGGATGTTGCACCCTATAGTTCTCGATTATTCGGACGGCCATAACTTTTGGCTCGTTTATAGTTACGGGAGCCATAACCTGTCAAAACGAAGGCCTCGATGAGTTCTACGGATTTGACAGCTTTCAGCCGTCAACGGATAGACTAATGCTCAAAAAGGACAACCCGAATCTCAATCGGGTCTCTTAAATTTTTTACCCTTCGTTTTTTCGACACGTGGATTTTTACGGTAAAACGGGATTACGGTGGCTGGTCTTCGATTTACCATCGCTGGAGAGTGGTGCACCATGGTACTGTTCGTTTCAAATCCATGCACGAATTTCTAAAGGTCGTACGGCACTGTTTCACCATTTCGGACGGATGTTGCACCTTGCACCGTGGATGTTGCACCCTGTAGATATCGATTATTCGACGGCCATAACATCTCGCGCGTTTAGAGTTACGGGAGCCATAACCAATCAAAACGAAGTGCTCGATGAGTTCTACGGCTTTGATAGCTTTCAGCCGTCAACGGATAGATTAATGCCCAAAAAGGACAACCCGAATCTCAATCGGGTCTCGTAAGTTTTTTACCCTTCGTTTGTTCGACACGTGGATTTTTACGGTAAAACGGGATTACGGTGGCTGGTCTTCGATTTACCATCGCTGGAGAGTGGTGCACCATGGTACTAATCCATTTCAAATCCATGCATGAATTTCTGGAGGTCGTACGGCATTGTTTCGCCATTTCGGACGGGTGTTGCACCTTGCACCGTGGATGTTGCACCTTGCACCGTGGATGTTACACCCTGTAGATATCGATTATTCGGACGACCATAACTTCTAGCTCGTTTAGAGTTACGGGAGCCATAACCTGTCAAAACGAAGGCCTCGATGAGTTCTACGGCTTTGACAGCTTTGAGCCGTCAAAGGATAGATTATTTCCCAAAAACGACAACCCGAATCTCAATCGGGTCTCGTAAGTTTTTTACCCATCGTTTTTCGACACGTGGATTTTTACGGTAAAACTGGATTACCGTGGCCCGTTTTCGACTTCCCATCGCTGAAGAGTGCTGCACCATGGTACTGTTCCGTTTCAAATCCATGCACGCATTTCTAAAAGTCATACGGCACTGTTTCGCCATTTCGGACGGATGTTGCACCTTGCACCGTGGATGTTGCACCCTGTAGATACCGATTATTCGGACGGCCATAACTTCTTGCTCGTTTAGAGTTACGGGAGCCATAACCTGTCAAAACGAAGACCTCGATGATTTCTACTACTTTGACAGCTTTCAGCCATCAACGGATAGATTAATGCCCAAAAAGGACAACCCGAATCTCAATCGGGTCTCGTAAGTTTTTTACCCTTCGTTTTTTCGACACGTGGATTTTTACGGTAAAACGGGATTACCGAGGCCCGTCTTCGACTTCCCATCGCTGGAGAGTGGTGCACCAAGGTACTGCCGTTTCAAATCCATGCACGAATTTCTAAAGGTCGTACGACACTGTTTCGCCATTTCGGACGGATGTTGTACCTTGCACCGTGGATGTTGCACCCTGTAGATATCGATTATTCGGACGGCCATAACTTCTCGCTCGTTTAGAGTTACGGGAGCCATAACCTGTCAAAAGGAAGGCCTCGATGAGTTCTACGGCTTTGACAGCTTTCAGCCGTCAACGGATAGATTAATGCCCAAAAAGGACAACCCGAATCTCAATCGGGTCTCGTAAGTTTTTTACCCTTCGTTTTTTCGACACGTGGATTTTTACGGTAAAACGGGATTACCGAGGCCCGTCTTCGACTTCCCATCGTTGGAGAGTGGTGCACCATGGTACTGCCGTTTCAAATCCATGCACGAATTTCTAAAGGTCGTACGACGCTGTTTCGCCATTTCGGACGGATGTTGTACCTTGCACCGTGGATGTTGCACCCTGTAGATATCGATTATTCAAACGGCCATAACTTCTCGCTCGTTTTGAGTTACGGGAGCCATAACCTGTCAAAATGAAGTCCTCGATGAGTTCTACGGCTTTGACAGCTTTCAGCCGTCAACGGATAGATTAATGCCCAAAAAGGACAACCCAAATCTCAATCGGGTCTCGTAAATTTTTTACCCATCGTTTTTCGACACGTGGATTTTTACGGTAAAACTGGAGTACCGTGGCCCGTCTTCGACTTCCCATCACTGAAGAGTGGTGCACCATGGTACTGTTCCGTTTAAAATCCATGCACGCATTTCTAAAAGTCATACGGCACTGTTTCGCCATTTCGGACGGATGTTGCACCTTGCACCGTGGATGTTGCACCCTGTAGATATCGATTATTCGGACGGCCATAACTTCTTGCTCGTTTAGAGTTACGGGAGCCATAACCTGTCAAAACGAAGGCCTCGATGATTTCTACTGCTTTGACAGCTTTCAGCCGTCAACGGATAGATTAATGCCCAAAAACGACAACCCGAATCTCAATCGGGTCTCGTAAGTTTTTTACCCTTCGTGTTTTCGACACGTGGATTTTTACGGTTAAACGGGATTACGGTGGCTGGTCTTCGATTTACCATCGCTGGAGAGTGGTGCATCATGGTACTGTTCCGTTTCAAATCCATGCATGAATTTCTAAAGGTCGTACGACACTGTTTCGCCATTTCGGACGGATGTTGCACCTTGCACCGTGGATGTTGCACCCTGTAGATATCGATTATTCGGACGGCCATAACTTCTCGCTCGTTTAGAGTTACAGGAGCCATAACCTGTCAAAAGGAAGGCCTCGATGAGTTCTACGGCTTTGACAGCTTTCGGCCGTCAACGGATAGATTAATGCCCAAAAAGGACAACCCGAATCTCAATCGGGTCTCGTAAGTTTTTTACCCTTCTTTTTTCGACACGTGGATTTTTACGGTAAAACTGGATTACGGTGGCTGGTCTTCGATTTACCATCGCTGGAGAGTGGTGCACCATGGTACTGTTCCGTTTCAAATCCATGCACGAATTTCTAAAGGTTGTACGACACTGTTTCGCCATTTCGGACGGATGTTGCACCTTGCACCGTGGATGTTGCGCATTGCACCGTGGATGTTGCACCCTGTAGATATCGATTATTCGGACGAATATAACTTCTTGCTCGTTTAGAGTTACGGGAGCCATAACCTGTCAAAACGAAGGCCTCGATGAGTTCTACGGCTTTGACAGCTTTCAGCCGTCAAAGGATAGATTAATGCCCAAAAACAACAACCCGAATCTCAATCGGGTCTCGTAAGTTTTTTACCCTTCGTTTTTTCGACACGTGGATTTTTACGGTCAAACTGGATTACCGTGGCCCGTCTTCGACTTCCCATCGCTGAAGAGTGGTGCACCATGGTACTGTTCCATTTCAAATCTATACACGCATTTCTAAAAGTCGTACGGCACTGTTTCACCATTTCGGACGGATGTTGCACCTTGCACCGTGGATGTTGCACCCTATAGTTCTCGATTATTCGGACGGCCATAACTTTTGGCTCGTTTATAGGTACGGGAGCCATAACCTGTCAAAACGAAGGCCTCGATGATTTCTATGGCTTTGACAGCTTTCAGCCGTCAACAGATAGACTAATGCTCAAAAAGGACAACCCGAATCTCAATCGGGTCTCGTAAATTTTTTACCCTTCGTTTTTTCGACACGTGGATTTTTACGGTAAAACGGGATTACCGTGGCTCGTCTTCTACTTCCCATTGCTGGAGAGTGGTGCACCATGGTACTGTTCGTTTCAAATCCATGCACGAATTTCTAAAGGTCGTACGGCACTGTTTCGCCATTTCGGACGGATGTTGCACCTTGCACCGTGGATGTTGCACCCTGTAGATATCGATTATTCGGACGGCCATAACTTCTCGCGCGTTTAGAGTTACGGGAGCCATAACCAATCAAAACAAAGGACTCGATGAGTTCTACGGCTTTGACAGCTTTCAGCCGTCAACGGATAGATTAATGCCCAAAAAGGACAACCCGAATCTCAATCGGGTCTCGTAAGTTTTTTACCCTTCGTTTTTTCGACACGAGGATTTTTACGGTAAAATGGGATTACGGTGGCTGGTCTTCGATTTACCATCGCTGGAGAGTGGTGCACCACGGTACGGTTCCGTTTCAAATCCATGCACGAATTTCTAAAGGTCGTACGGCACTGTTTCGCCATTTCGGACGGATGTTGCACCTTGCACCGTGGATGTTGCACCCTGTGGATATCGATTATTCGGACGACCATAACTTCTTGCTCGTTTAGAGTTACGGAAGGCATAACCTGTCAAAATGAAGGCCTCGATGTGTTCTACGTCTTTGACAGCTTTTAGCCGTCAAAGGATAGATTAATGCCCAAAAACGACAACCCGAATCTCAATCGGGTCTCGTAAGTTTTGTACCCTTCGTTTTTCGACACGTGGATTTTTACGGTAAAACTGGATTACCGTGGCCCGTCTTCGACTTCCCATCGCTGAAGAGTGGTGCACCATGGTGCTGTTTCGTTACAAATCCATGCACGCATTTCTAAAAGTCATACGACACTGTTTCGCCATTTCGGACGGATGTTGCACCTTGCACCGTGGATGTTGCACCCTGTAGATATCGGTTATTCGGACGGCCATAACTTCTCGCTCGTTTAGAGTTGCGGGAGCCGTAACCTGTCAAAACGAAGGCCTCGATGAGTTCTACTGCTTTGACAGCTTTCAGCCGTCAACGGATAGATTAACGCCCAAAAAGGACAACCCGAATCTCAATCGGGTCTCGTAAGTTTTTTACCCTTCGTTTTTTCGACACGTGGATTTTTGCGGTAAAACGGGATTACGGTCGCTGGTCTTCGATTTACCATCGCTGGAGAGTGGTGCGCCATGGTACTGTTCCGTTTCAAATCCATGCACGAATTTCTCAAGGTCGTACGGCACTGTTTCGCCATTTCGGACGGATGTTGCACCTTGCACCGTGGATGTTGCACCCTGTAGATATCGATTATTCGGACGGCCATAACTTCTCGCTCGTTTAGAGTTACGGGAGCCATAACCTGTCAAAACAAAGGCCTCGATTAGTTCTACGGTTTTGATAGCTTTCAGCCGTCAACGGATAGATTAATGCCCAAAAAGGACAACCCGAATCTCAATCGGGTCTCGTAAGTTTTTTACCCTTCGTTTTTTCGACACGTGGATTTTTACGGTTAAACGGGATTACGGTGGCTGGTCTTCGATTTACCATCGCTGGAGAGTGGTGCATCATGGTACTGTTCCGTTTCAAATCCATGCACGAATTTCTAAAGGTCGTACGACACTGTTTCGCCATTTCGGAGGGATGTTGCACCTTGCACCGTGGATGTTGCACCCTGTAGATATCGATTATTCGGACGGCCATAACTTCTCGCTCGTTTAGAGTTACGGGAGCCGTAACCTGTCAAAACGAAGGCCTCGATGAGTTCTACGGCTTTGACAGCTTTCAGTCGTCAACGGATAGATTAATGCCCAAAAAGGACAACCCGAATCTCAATCGGGTCTCGTAAGTTTTTTACCCTTCGTTTGTTCGACACGTGGATTTTTACGGTAAAACGGGATTACGGTGGCTGGTCTTCGATTTACCATCGCTGGAGAGTGGTGCACCATGGTACTAATCCATTTCAAATCCATGCATGAATTTCTGGAGGTCGTACGGCATTGTTTCGCCATTTCGGACGGGTGTTGCACCTTGCACCGTGGATGTTGCACCTTGCACCGTGGATGTTACACCCTGTAGATATCGATTATTCGGACGACCATAACTTCTAGCTCGTTTAGAGTTACGGGAGCCATAACCTGTCAAAACGAAGGCCTCGATGAGTTCTACGGCTTTGACAGCTTTGAGCCGTCAAAGGATAGATTATTTCCCAAAAACGACAACCCGAATCTCAATCGGGTCTCGTAAGTTTTTTACCCATCGTTTTTCGACACGTGGATTTTTACGGTAAAACTGGATTACCGTGGCCCGTTTTCGACTTCCCATCGCTGAAGAGTGCTGCACCATGGTACTGTTCCGTTTCAAATCCATGCACGCATTTCTAAAAGTCATACGGCACTGTTTCGCCATTTCGGACGGATGTTGCACCTTGCACCGTGGATGTTGCACCCTGTAGATACCGATTATTCGGACGGCCATAACTTCTTGCTCGTTTAGAGTTACGGGAGCCATAACCTGTCAAAACGAAGACCTCGATGATTTCTACTACTTTGACAGCTTTCAGCCATCAACGGATAGATTAATGCCCAAAAAGGACAACCCGAATCTCAATCGGGTCTCGTAAGTTTTTTACCCTTCGTTTTTTCGACACGTGGATTTTTACGGTAAAACGGGATTACCGAGGCCCGTCTTCGACTTCCCATCGCTGGAGAGTGGTGCACCAAGGTACTGCCGTTTCAAATCCATGCACGAATTTCTAAAGGTCGTACGACACTGTTTCGCCATTTCGGACGGATGTTGTACCTTGCACCGTGGATGTTGCACCCTGTAGATATCGATTATTCGGACGGCCATAACTTCTCGCTCGTTTAGAGTTACGGGAGCCATAACCTGTCAAAAGGAAGGCCTCGATGAGTTCTACGGCTTTGACAGCTTTCAGCCGTCAACGGATAGATTAATGCCCAAAAAGGACAACCCGAATCTCAATCGGGTCTCGTAAGTTTTTTACCCTTCGTTTTTTCGACACGTGGATTTTTACGGTAAAACGGGATTACCGAGGCCCGTCTTCGACTTCCCATCGTTGGAGAGTGGTGCACCATGGTACTGCCGTTTCAAATCCATGCACGAATTTCTAAAGGTCGTACGACGCTGTTTCGCCATTTCGGACGGATGTTGTACCTTGCACCGTGGATGTTGCACCCTGTAGATATCGATTATTCAAACGGCCATAACTTCTCGCTCGTTTTGAGTTACGGGAGCCATAACCTGTCAAAATGAAGTCCTCGATGAGTTCTACGGCTTTGACAGCTTTCAGCCGTCAACGGATAGATTAATGCCCAAAAAGGACAACCCAAATCTCAATCGGGTCTCGTAAATTTTTTACCCATCGTTTTTCGACACGTGGATTTTTACGGTAAAACTGGAGTACCGTGGCCCGTCTTCGACTTCCCATCACTGAAGAGTGGTGCACCATGGTACTGTTCCGTTTAAAATCCATGCACGCATTTCTAAAAGTCATACGGCACTGTTTCGCCATTTCGGACGGATGTTGCACCTTGCACCGTGGATGTTGCACCCTGTAGATATCGATTATTCGGACGGCCATAACTTCTTGCTCGTTTAGAGTTACGGGAGCCATAACCTGTCAAAACGAAGGCCTCGATGATTTCTACTGCTTTGACAGCTTTCAGCCGTCAACGGATAGATTAATGCCCAAAAACGACAACCCGAATCTCAATCGGGTCTCGTAAGTTTTTTACCCTTCGTGTTTTCGACACGTGGATTTTTACGGTTAAACGGGATTACGGTGGCTGGTCTTCGATTTACCATCGCTGGAGAGTGGTGCATCATGGTACTGTTCCGTTTCAAATCCATGCATGAATTTCTAAAGGTCGTACGACACTGTTTCGCCATTTCGGACGGATGTTGCACCTTGCACCGTGGATGTTGCACCCTGTAGATATCGATTATTCGGACGGCCATAACTTCTCGCTCGTTTAGAGTTACAGGAGCCATAACCTGTCAAAAGGAAGGCCTCGATGAGTTCTACGGCTTTGACAGCTTTCGGCCGTCAACGGATAGATTAATGCCCAAAAAGGACAACCCGAATCTCAATCGGGTCTCGTAAGTTTTTTACCCTTCTTTTTTCGACACGTGGATTTTTACGGTAAAACTGGATTACGGTGGCTGGTCTTCGATTTACCATCGCTGGAGAGTGGTGCACCATGGTACTGTTCCGTTTCAAATCCATGCACGAATTTCTAAAGGTTGTACGACACTGTTTCGCCATTTCGGACGGATGTTGCACCTTGCACCGTGGATGTTGCGCATTGCACCGTGGATGTTGCACCCTGTAGATATCGATTATTCGGACGAATATAACTTCTTGCTCGTTTAGAGTTACGGGAGCCATAACCTGTCAAAACGAAGGCCTCGATGAGTTCTACGGCTTTGACAGCTTTCAGCCGTCAAAGGATAGATTAATGCCCAAAAACAACAACCCGAATCTCAATCGGGTCTCGTAAGTTTTTTACCCTTCGTTTTTTCGACACGTGGATTTTTACGGTCAAACTGGATTACCGTGGCCCGTCTTCGACTTCCCATCGCTGAAGAGTGGTGCACCATGGTACTGTTCCATTTCAAATCTATACACGCATTTCTAAAAGTCGTACGGCACTGTTTCACCATTTCGGACGGATGTTGCACCTTGCACCGTGGATGTTGCACCCTATAGTTCTCGATTATTCGGACGGCCATAACTTTTGGCTCGTTTATAGGTACGGGAGCCATAACCTGTCAAAACGAAGGCCTCGATGATTTCTATGGCTTTGACAGCTTTCAGCCGTCAACAGATAGACTAATGCTCAAAAAGGACAACCCGAATCTCAATCGGGTCTCGTAAATTTTTTACCCTTCGTTTTTTCGACACGTGGATTTTTACGGTAAAACGGGATTACCGTGGCTCGTCTTCTACTTCCCATTGCTGGAGAGTGGTGCACCATGGTACTGTTCGTTTCAAATCCATGCACGAATTTCTAAAGGTCGTACGGCACTGTTTCGCCATTTCGGACGGATGTTGCACCTTGCACCGTGGATGTTGCACCCTGTAGATATCGATTATTCGGACGGCCATAACTTCTCGCGCGTTTAGAGTTACGGGAGCCATAACCAATCAAAACAAAGGACTCGATGAGTTCTACGGCTTTGACAGCTTTCAGCCGTCAACGGATAGATTAATGCCCAAAAAGGACAACCCGAATCTCAATCGGGTCTCGTAAGTTTTTTACCCTTCGTTTTTTCGACACGAGGATTTTTACGGTAAAATGGGATTACGGTGGCTGGTCTTCGATTTACCATCGCTGGAGAGTGGTGCACCACGGTACGGTTCCGTTTCAAATCCATGCACGAATTTCTAAAGGTCGTACGGCACTGTTTCGCCATTTCGGACGGATGTTGCACCTTGCACCGTGGATGTTGCACCCTGTGGATATCGATTATTCGGACGACCATAACTTCTTGCTCGTTTAGAGTTACGGAAGGCATAACCTGTCAAAATGAAGGCCTCGATGTGTTCTACGTCTTTGACAGCTTTTAGCCGTCAAAGGATAGATTAATGCCCAAAAACGACAACCCGAATCTCAATCGGGTCTCGTAAGTTTTGTACCCTTCGTTTTTCGACACGTGGATTTTTACGGTAAAACTGGATTACCGTGGCCCGTCTTCGACTTCCCATCGCTGAAGAGTGGTGCACCATGGTGCTGTTTCGTTACAAATCCATGCACGCATTTCTAAAAGTCATACGACACTGTTTCGCCATTTCGGACGGATGTTGCACCTTGCACCGTGGATGTTGCACCCTGTAGATATCGGTTATTCGGACGGCCATAACTTCTCGCTCGTTTAGAGTTGCGGGAGCCGTAACCTGTCAAAACGAAGGCCTCGATGAGTTCTACTGCTTTGACAGCTTTCAGCCGTCAACGGATAGATTAACGCCCAAAAAGGACAACCCGAATCTCAATCGGGTCTCGTAAGTTTTTTACCCTTCGTTTTTTCGACACGTGGATTTTTGCGGTAAAACGGGATTACGGTCGCTGGTCTTCGATTTACCATCGCTGGAGAGTGGTGCGCCATGGTACTGTTCCGTTTCAAATCCATGCACGAATTTCTCAAGGTCGTACGGCACTGTTTCGCCATTTCGGACGGATGTTGCACCTTGCACCGTGGATGTTGCACCCTGTAGATATCGATTATTCGGACGGCCATAACTTCTCGCTCGTTTAGAGTTACGGGAGCCATAACCTGTCAAAACAAAGGCCTCGATTAGTTCTACGGTTTTGATAGCTTTCAGCCGTCAACGGATAGATTAATGCCCAAAAAGGACAACCCGAATCTCAATCGGGTCTCGTAAGTTTTTTACCCTTCGTTTTTTCGACACGTGGATTTTTACGGTTAAACGGGATTACGGTGGCTGGTCTTCGATTTACCATCGCTGGAGAGTGGTGCATCATGGTACTGTTCCGTTTCAAATCCATGCACGAATTTCTAAAGGTCGTACGACACTGTTTCGCCATTTCGGAGGGATGTTGCACCTTGCACCGTGGATGTTGCACCCTGTAGATATCGATTATTCGGACGGCCATAACTTCTCGCTCGTTTAGAGTTACGGGAGCCGTAACCTGTCAAAACGAAGGCCTCGATGAGTTCTACGGCTTTGACAGCTTTCAGTCGTCAACGGATAGATTAATGCCCAAAAAGGACAACCCGAATCTCAATCGGGTCTCGTAAGTTTTTTACCCTTCGTTTTTTCGACACGTGGATTTTTACGATAAAACGGGATTACGGTGGCTGGTCTTCGATTTACCATCGCTGGAGAGTGGTGCACCATGGTACTGTTCCGTTTCAAATCCATGCACGAATTTCTAAAGGTCGTACAACACTGTTTCGCCATTTCGGACGGATGTTGCACCTTGCACCGTGGATGTTGCACCTTGCACCGTGGATGTTGCACCCTGTAGATATCGATTATTCGGACGACCATAACTTCTTGCTCGTTTAGAGTTACGGGAGCCATAACCTGTCAAAACGAAGGCCTCGATGAGTTCTACGGCTTTGACTGCTTTCAGCCGTCAAAGGATAGATTAATGCCCAAAAACGACAACCCGAATCTCAATCGGGTCTCGTAAGTTTTTTAACCTTCGTTTTTTTGACACGTGGATTTTTACGGTCAAACTGGATTACCGTGGCCCGTCTTCGACTTCCCATCGCTGAAGAGTGGTGCACCATGGTACTGTTCCGTTTCAAATCTATGCACGCATTTCTAAAAGTCGTACGACATTGTTTCGCCATTTCGGACGGATGTTGCACCTTGCACCGTGGATGTTGCACCCTATTGTTCTCGATTATTCGGACGGCCATAACTTTTGGCTCGTTTATAGTTACGGGAGCCATAACCTGTCAAAACGAAGGCCTCGATGATTTCTACGGCTTTGACAACTTTCAGCCGTCAACGGATAGACTAATGCTCAAAAAGGACAACCCGAATCTCAATCGGGTCTCTTAAATTTTTTCGACACGTGGATTTTTACGGTAAAACGGGATTACCGTGGCCCGTCTTCTACTTCCCATCGCTGGAGAGTGGTGCACCATGGTACTGTTCATTTCAAATCCATGCACGAATTTCTAAAGGTCGTACGGCACTGTTTCGCCATTTCGGACGGATGTTGCACCTTGCACCGTGGATGTTGCACCCTGTAGATATCGATTATTCGACGGCCATAACTTCTCGCGCGTTTAGAGTTACGGGAGCCATAACCAATCAAAACGAAGGACTCGATGAGTTCTACGGCTTTGACAGCTTTCATCTGTCAACGGATAGATTAATGCCCAAAAAGGACAACCCGAATCTCAATCGGGTCTCGTAAGTTTTTTACCCTTCGTTTGTTCGACACGTGGACTTTTACGGTAAAACGGGATTACGGTGGCTGGTCTTCAATTTACCATCGCTGGAGAGTGGTGCACCACGGTACGGTTCCGTTTCAAATCCATGCACGAATTTCTGAAGGTCGTACGGCACTGTTTCGCCATTTCGGACGGATGTTGCACCTCGCACCGTGGATGTTGCACCCTGTAGATATCGATTATTCGGACAACCATAATTTCTTGCTCGTTTAGAGTTACGGGAGGCATAACCTGTCAAAACGAAGGCCTCGATGAGTTCTACGTCTTAGACAGCTTTCAGCCGTAAAAGGATAGATTAATGCCCAAAAACGACAACCCGAATCTCAATCGGGTCTCGTAAGTTTTTTACCCTTCGTTTTTCGACACGTGGATTTTTACGGTAAAACTGGATTACCGTGGCCCGTCTTCGACTTCCCATCGCTGAAGAGTGGTGCACCATGGTACTGTTTCGTTTCAAATCCATGCACGCATTTCTAAAAGTCATACGGCACTGTTTCGCCATTTCGGACGGATGTTGCACCTTGCACCGTGGATGTTGCACCCTGTAGATATCGGTTATTCGGACGGCCTTAACTTCTCGCTCGTTTACAGTTGCGGGAGCCATAACCTGTCAAAACTAAGGCATCGATGAGTTCTACTGCTTTGACAGCTTTCAGCCGTCAATGGATAGATTAACGCCCAAAAAGGACAACCCGAATCTCAATCGGGTCTCGTAAGTTTTTTACCCTTCGTTTTTTCGACACGTGGATGTTTACGGTAAAACGGGATTACGGTGGCTGGTCTTCGATTTACCATCGCTGGAGAGTGGTGCACCATGGTACTGTTCCGTTTCAAATCCATGCACGAATTTCTCAAGGTCGTACGGCACTGTTTCGCCATTTCGGATGGATGTTGCACCTTGCACCATGGATGTTGCACCCTGTGGATATCGATTATTCGGACGGCCATAACTTCTCGCTCGTTTAGAGTTACGGGAGCCATAACCTGTCAAAACTAAGGCCTCGATGAGTTCTACGGCTTTCACAGCTTTCGGCCGTCAACGGATAGATTAATGCCCAAAAAGGACAACCCGAATCTCAATCGGGTCTCGTAAGTTTTTTACCCTTCGTTTTTTCGACACGTGGATTTTTACGGTAAAACGGGATTACGGTAACTGGTCTTCGATTTACCATCGCTGGAGAGTGGTGCACCATGGTACTGTTCCGTGTCAAATCCATGCACGAATTTCTAAAGGTCGTACGGCACTGTTTCGCCATTTCGGACGGATGTTGCACCTTGCACCGTGGATTTTGCACCCTGTAGATATCGATTATTCGGACGGCCATAACTTCTCGCTCGTTTAGAATTACGGGAGCCATAACCTGTCAAAACGAAGGCCTCGATGAGTTCTACGGCTTTGACAGCTTTCAGCCGTCAAAGGATAGATTAATGCCCAAAAAGGACAACCCGAATCTCAATCGGGTCTCGTAAGTTTTTTACCCTTCGTTTTTTCGACACGTGGATTTTTACGGTAAAACAGGATTACCGTGGCTGGTCGTCGATTTACCATCGCTGGAGAGTGGTGCACCATGGTGCTGTTCCATTTCAAATCCATGCACGAATTTCTAAAGGTCGTACGGCACTGTTTCGCCATTTCGGACGGATGTTGCACCTTGCACCGTGGATGTTGCACCCTGTAGATATCGATTATTCGGACGACCATAACTTCTTGCTCGTTTAGAGTTACGGGAGCCATAACCTGTCAAAACGAAGGCCTCGATGAGTTCTACGGCTTTGACAGCTTTCAGCCGTCAAAGGATAGATTAATGCCCAAAAACGACAACCCGAATCTCAATCGGGTCTCGTAAGTTTTTTACCCTTTGTTTTTTCGACACGTGGATTTTTACGGTCAAACAGGATTACCGTGGCCCGTCTTCGACTTCCCATCGCTGAAGAGTGGTGCACCATGGTACTGTTCCGTTTCAAATCTATGCACACATTTCTAAAAGTCGTACGGCACAGTTTCGCCATTTCGGACGGATGTTGCACCTTGCACCGTGGATGTTGCACCCTATAGTTCTCGATTATTCGGACGGCCATAACTTTTGGCTCGTTTATAGTTACGGGAGCCATAACCTGTCAAAACGAAGGCCTCGATGATTTCTACGGCTTTGACAGCTTTCAGCCGTCAACGGATAGACTAATGCTCAAAAAGGACAACCCGAATCTCAATCGGGTCTCGTAAATTTTTTACCCTTCGTTTTTTCGACACGTGGATTTTTACGGTAAAACGGGATTACCGTGGCCCGTCTTCTACTTCCCATCGCTGAAGAGTGGTGCACCATGGTACTGTTCGTTTCAAATCCATGCATGAATTTCTAAAGGTCGTACGGCACTGTTTCGCCATTTTGGACGGATGTTGCACCTTGCACCGTGGATGTTGCACCCTGTAGATATCGATTATTCGGACGGCCATAACTTCTCGCGCGTTTAGATTTACGGGAGCCATAACCAATCAAAACGAAGGACTCGATGAGTTCTACGGCTTTGACAGCTTTCAGCCGTCAACGGACAGATTAACGCCCAAAAAGGACAACCCGAATCTCAATCGGGTCTCGTTAGTTTTTTACCCTTTGTTTTTTCGACACGTGGATTTTTACGGTAAAACGGGATTACTGTGGCTGGTCTTCGATTTACCATCGCTGGAGAGTGGTGCACCATGGTACTGTTCCATTTCAAATCCATGCACCAATTTCTCAAGGTCGTACGGCACTGTTTCGCCATTTCGGACGGATGTTGCACCTTGCACCTTGGATGTTGCACCCTGTAGATATCGATTATTCGGACGGCCATAACTTCTCGCTCGTTTAGAGTTACGGGAGCCCTAACCTGTCAAAACCAAGGCCTCGATGAGTTCTATGGTTTTGATAGCTTTCAGCCGTCAACGGATAGATTAATGCCCAAAAAGGACAACCCGAATCTCAATCGGGTCTCGTAAGTTTTTTACCCTTCGTTTTTTCGACACGTGTATTTTTACGGCAAAACGGGATTACGGTGGCTGGTCTTCGATTTATCATCGCTGGAGAGTGGTGCACCATGGTACTGTTCCGTTTCAAATCCATGCACGAATTTCTAAAGGTCGTACGACACTGTTTCGCTATTTCGGACGGATGTTGCACCTTGCACCGTGGATGTTGCACCCTGTAGATATCGATTATTCGGACGGCCATAACTTCTTGCTCGTTTAGAGTTACGGGAGCCATAACCTGTCAAAACGAAGGCCTCGATGAGTTCTACGGCTTTGACAGCTTTCAACCGTCAAAGGATAGATTAATGCCCAAAAACGACAACCCGAATCTCAATCGGGTCTCGTAAGTTTTTTACCCTTCGTTTTTTCGACACATGGATTTTTACGGTAAAACTGGATTACCGTGGCCCATCTTCGACTTCCAATCGCTGAAGAGTGGTGCACCATGGTACTGTTTCGTTTCAAATCTATGCACGCATTTCTAAAAGTCGTACGGCACTGTTTCGCCATATCGGACGGATGTTGCACCTTGCACCGTGGATGTTGCACCCTATAGTTCTCGATTATTCGGTCGGCCATAACTTTTGGCTCGTTTATAGTTACGGGAGCCATAACCTGTAAAAACGAAGGCCTCGATGAGTTTTACGGATTTGACAGCTTTCAGCCGTCAACGGAGAGATTAATGCCCAAAAAGGACAACCCGAATCTCAATCGGGTCTCGTAAGTTTTTTACCTTTCGTTTTTTCGACACGTGGATTTTTACGGTAAAACGGGATTACCGTGGCCCGTCTTCGACTTTCCATCGCTACAGAGTGGTGCACCATGGTACTGTTCCGTTTCAAATCCATGCACGAATTTCTAAAGGTCGTACGGCACTGTTTCGCCATTTCGGACGGATGTTGCGCCTTGCACCGTGGATGTTGCACCCTGTAGATATCGATTATTCGGACGGCCATAACTTCTCGCTCGTTTAGAGTTACGGGAGCCATAACCTGTCAAAATGAAGGGCACGATGAGTTCTACGGCTTTGACAGCTTTCAGCCGTCAACGGATAGATTAATGCCCAAAAAGGACAACCCGAATCTCAATCGGGTCTCGTAAGTTTTTTGTCCTTCGTTTTTTCGACATGTGGATTTTTACGGTAAAACGGGATTACGGTGGCTGGTCTTCGATTTACCATCGCTGGAGAGTGGTGGACCATGGTACTGTTCCGTTTCAAATCCATGCACGAATTTCTAAAGGTCGTACGGCACTGTTTCGCCATTTCGGACGGATGTTGCACCTTGCACCGTGGATGTTGCACCCTGTAGATATCGATTATTCGGACGACCATAACTTTTTGCTCGTTCGGAGTTACGGGAGCCATAACCTGTCAAAACGAAGGCCTCGATGAGTTCTGCGGCTTTAACAGCTTTCAGCCGTCAAAGGATAGAATAATGCCCAAAAACGACAACCCGAAGCTCAATCGGGTCTCGTAAGTTTTTTACCCTTCGTTTTTTCGACACGTGGATTTTAACGGTAAAACTGGATTACCGTGGCCCTTCTTCGACTTCCCATCGCTGAAGAGTGGTGCACCATGGTACTGTTCCGTTTCAAATCTATGCGCGCATTTCTAAAAGTCGTACGGCACTGTTTCGCCATTTCGGACGGATGTTGCACCTTGCACCGTGGATGTTGCACCCTATAGTTCTCGATTATTCGGACGGCCATAACTTTTGGCTCGTTTAGAGTTACGGGAGCCATAACCTGTCAAAACGAAGGCCTCGATGAGTTCTACGGCTTTGACAGCTTTCAGCTGTCAACGGATAGATTAATGCCCAAAAAGGACAACCCGAATCTCAATCGGGTCTCGTAAGTTTTTTACCCTTCGTTTTTTCGACACGTGGATTTTTACGGTAAAACAGGATTACCGTGGCCCGTCTTCGACTTCCCATCGTTGGAGAGTGGTGCACCATGGTACTGTTCCGTTTCAAATCCATGCACGAATTTCTAAAGGTCATACGGCAATGTTTCGCCATTTCCGACGGATGTTGCACCTTGCACCGTGGATGATGCACCCTGTAGATATCGATTATTCGGACGGCCATAACTTCTGGCTCCTTTAGAGTTACGAGAGCCATAACCTGTCAAAACGAAGGCCTCGATGATTTCTACGGCTTTTCAGCCGTCAACAGATAGATTAATGCCCAAAAAGGACAACTTGAATCTCAATCGGGTCTCGTAAGTTTTTTACCCTTCGTTTTTTCGACACGTGGATTTTTACGGTAAAACGGGATTACGGTGGCTGGTCTTCGAGTTACCATCGCTGGAGAGTGGTGCACCACGGTACTGTTCCGTTTCAAATCCATGCACAAATTTCTAAAGGTCGTACGGCACTGTTTCTTCATTTCGGACGGATGTTGCACCTTGCACCGTGGATGTTGCACCCTGTAGATATCGATTATTCGGACGACCATAACTTCTGGCTCGTTTAGAGTTACGGGAGCCATAACCTGTCAAAACGAAGGCCTCGATGAGTTCTACGGCTTTGATAGCTTTCAACCGTCTACAGATAGATTAATGCCCAAAAAGGACAACCCGAATCTCAATCGGGTCTCGTAAGTTTTTTACCCTTCTTTTTTCGACACGTGGATTTTTACGGTAAAATGGGATTACGGTGGCTGGTCTTCGATTTACCATCGCTGGAGAGTGGTGCACCATGGTACTGTTCCGTTTCAAATCCATGCACGAATTTCTAAAGGTCGTACGGCACTGTTTCGCCATTTCGGACGGATGTTGCACCTTGCTCCGTGGATGTCGCACACTGCAGATATCGATTATTCGGACGGCCATACCTTCTGGCTCGTTAAGAGTTACGGGAGCCATAACCTGTCAAAACGAAGGCCTCGATGAGTTCTACGGCTTTGACAGCTTTCAGCCGTCAACGGATAGATTAGTGCCCAAAAAGGACAACCCGAATCTCAATCGGGTCTCGTAAGTTTTTTACCCTTCGTTTTTTCGACAGGTGGATTTTTACGGTAAAACGGGATTACGGTGGCCCGTCTTCAACTTCCCATCGCTGAAGAGTGTTGCACCATGGTACTGTTCCATTTCAAATCCATGCACGCATTTCTAAAAGTCGTACGGCACTGTTTCGCCATTTCGGACGGATGTTGCACCTTGCACCGTGGTTGTTGCACCCTGTAGACATCGATTATTGGGACGGCCATTACTTCTGGCTCGTTTAGAGTTACGGGAGCCATAACCTGTCAAAACGAAGGCCTCGCTGAGTTCTACGGCTTTGACAGCTTTCATCCGTCAACGGATAGGTTAATGCCCAAAAAGGACAACCCGAATCTCAATCGGGTCTCGTAAGTTTTCTACCCTTCGTTTTTTCGACACGTGGATTTTTACGGTAAAACGGGATTACCGTGGCCCGTCTTCGACTTATCATTGCTGGAGAGTGGTACACCAAGGTACTGTTCCGTTTCAAATCCATGCACGCATTTCTAAAAGTCATACGGCACTGTTTCGCCATTTCGGACGGATGTTGCACCTTGCACCGTGGATGTTGCACCCTGTAGATATCGATTATTCGGACGGCCATAACTTCTCGCTCGTTTAGAGTTACTGGAGCCATAACCTATCAAAACGAAGGCCTCGATGAGTTCTACGGCTTTGACAGCTTTTAGCCGTCAACGGATAGATTATTGCCCAAAAAGGACAACCCGAATCTCAATCGGGTCTCGTAAGTTTTTTACCCTTCGTTTTTTCGACACGTGAATTTTTACGGTAAAACGGGATTACGGTGGCTGGTCTTCGATTTACCATCGCTGGAGAGTGGTGCACCATGGTACTGTTCCGTTTCAAATCCATGCACGAATTTTTTAAGGTCGTACGGCACAGTTTTGCCATTTCGGACGGATGTTGCACCTTGCACCGTGGATGTTGCACCCTGTAGATATCGATTATTCGAACGGCCATAACTTCTCGCTCGTTTAGAGTTACGAGAGCCATAACCTATCAAAACGAAGGCCTCGATGAGTTCTATGGCTTTGACAGCTTTCAGCCGTCAACGGATAGATTAATGCCCAAAAAGGACAACCCAAATCTCAATCGGGTCTCGTAAGTTTTTTACCCTTCGTTTTTTCGACACGTGGATTTTTACGGTAAAACGGGATTACGGTGGCCGGTCTTCGATTTACCATCGCTGGAGAGTAGTGCACCATGGTACTGTTCCGTTTCAAATCCATGCACGAATTTCTAAAGGTCGTACGACACTGTTTCGCCATTTCGGACGGATGTTGCACCTTGCACCGTGGATGTTGCACCCTGTAGATATCGATTATTCGGACGGCCATAACTTCTGGCTCCTTTAGAGTTACGAGAGCCATAACCTGTCAAAACGAAGGCCTCGATGTGTTCAACGGCTTTGACCGCTCTCAGCCGTCAACAGATAGATTAGTGCCCAAAAAGGACAAATCGAATCTCAATCGGGTCTCGTAAGTTTTTTACCCTTCGTTTTTTCGACACGTGGATTTTTACGGTAAAACGGGATTACGGTGGCTGGTCTTTGAGTTACCATCGCTGGAGAGTGGTGCACCATGGTACTGTTCCGTTTCAAATCCATGCACGAATTTCTAAAGGTCGTACAGCACTGTTTCGCCATTTCGGACGGATGTTGCACCTTGCACCGTGGATGTTGCACCCTGTAGATATCGATTATTCGGACGGCCATAACTTCTGGCTCGTTTAGAGTTACGGGAGCCATAACCTGTCAAAACGAAGGCCTCGATGAGTTCTATGGCTTTGACAGCTTTCAGCCGTCAACGGATAGATTAATGCCCAAAAAGGACAACCCGAATCTCAATCGGGTCTCGTAAGTTTTTTACCCTTCGTTTTTTCGACACGTGGATTTTTACGGTAAAATGGGATTACGGTGGCTGGTCTTCGATTTACCATCGCTGGAGAGTGGTGCACCATGGTACTGTTCCGTTTCAAATCCATGCACGGATTTCTAAAGGTCGTACGGCACCGTTTCGCCATTTCGGACGGATGTTGCACCTTGCACCGTGGATGTTGCACCCTGTAGATATCGATTATTCGGACGGCCATAACTTCTGGCTCGTTAAGAGTTACGGGAGCCATAACCTGTCAAAATGAAGGCCTCGATGAGTTCTACGGCTTTGACAGCTTTCAGCCGTCAACGGATAGATTAGTGCCCAAAAAGGACAACCCGAATCTCAATCGGGTCTCGTAAGTTTTTTACCCTTCGTTTTTTCGACAGGTGGATTTTTACGGTAAAACGGGATTACGGTGGCCCGTCTTCAACTTCCCATCGCTGAAGAGTGGTCTACCATGGTACTGTTCCGTTTCAAATCCATGCACTCATTTTTAAAAGTCGTACGACACTGTTTCGCCATTTCGGACGGATGTTGCACCTTGCACCGTGGTTGTTGCACTGTAGACATCGATTATTCGGGCGACCATAACTTCTGGCTCGTTTAGAGTTACGGGAGCCAAAACCTGTCAAAACGAAGGCCTCGATGAGTTCTACGTCTTTGACAGCTTTCAGCCGTCAACGGATAGATTAATGCCCAAAAAGGACAACCCGAATCTCAATCGGGTCTCGTAAGTTTTTTACCCTTCGTTTTTTCGACACGTGGATTTTTACGATAAAACGGGATTACCGTGGCCCGTCTTCGACTTCCCATCGCTGGAGAGTGGTACACCATGGTACTGTTCCGTTTCAAACCCATGCACGCATTTCTAAAAGTCATACGGCACTGTTTCGCCATTTCGGACGGATGTTGCACCTTGCACCATGGATGTTGCACCCTGTAGATATCGATTATTCAGACGGCCATAACTTCTCGCTCGTTTAGAGTTACGGGAGCCATAACCTATCAAAACGAAGGCCTCGATGAGTTCTACGGCTTTGACAGCTTTTATCCGTCAACGGATAGATTAATGCCCAAAAAGGACAACCCGAATCTCAATCGGGTCTCGTAAGTTTTTTACCCTTCGTTTTTTCGACACGTGTATTTTTACGATAAAACGGGATTACCGTGGCCCGTCTTCGACTTCCCATCGCTGGAGAGTGGTACACCATGGTACTGTTCCGTTTCAAATCCATGCACGCATTTCTAAAAGTCGTACGGCACTGTTTCGCCATTTCGGACGGATGTTGCACCTTGCACCGTGGTTGTTGCACCCTGTAGACATCGATTATTGGGACGGCCATTACTTCTGGCTCGTTTAGAGTTACGGGAGCCATAACCTGTCAAAACGAAGGCCTCGCTGAGTTCTACGGCTTTGACAGCTTTCATCCGTCAACAGATAGGTTAATGCCCAAAAAGGACAACCCGAATCTCAATCGGGTCTCGTAAGTTTTCTACCCTTCGTTTTTTCGACACGTGGATTTTTACGGTAAAACGGGATTACCGTGGCCCGTCTTCGACTTATCATTGCTGGAGAGTGGTACACCAAGGTACTGTTCCGTTTCAAATCCATGCACGCATTTCTAAAAGTCATACGGCACTGTTTCGCCATTTCGGACGGATGTTGCACCTTGCACCGTGGATGTTGCACCCTGTAGATATCGATTATTCGGACGGCCATAACTTCTCGCTCGTTTAGAGTTACTGGAGCCATAACCTATCAAAACGAAGGCCTCGATGAGTTCTACGGCTTTGACAGCTTTTAGCCGTCAACGGATAGATTAATGCCCAAAAAGGACAACCCGAATCTCAATCGGGTCTCGTAAGTTTTTTACCCTTCGTTTTTTCGACACGTGAATTTTTACGGTAAAACGGGATTACGGTGGCTGGTCTTCGATTTACCATCGCTGGAGAGTGGTGCACCATGGTACTGTTCCGTTTCAAATCCATGCACGAATTTTTTAAGGTCGTACGGCACAGTTTTGCCATTTCGGACGGATGTTGCACCTTGCACCGTGGATGTTGCACCCTGTAGATATCGATTATTCGAACGGCCATAACTTCTCGCTCGTTTAGAGTTACGGGAGCCATAACCTATCAAAACGAAGGCCTCGATGAGTTCTATGTCTTTGACAGCTTTCAGCCATCAACGGATAGATTAATGCCCAAAAAGGACAACCCAAATCTCAATCGGGTCTCGTAAGTTTTTTACCCTTCGTTTTTTCGACACGTGGATTTTTACGGTAAAACGGGATTACGGTGGCTGGTCTTCGATTTACCATCGCTGGAGAGTAGTGCACCATGGTACTGTTCCGTTTCAAATCCATGCACGAATTTCTAAAGGTCGTACGACACTGTTTCGCCATTTCGGACGGATGTTGCACCTTGCACCGTGGATGTTGCACCCTGTAGATATCGATTATTCGGACGGCCATAACTTCTGGCTCCTTTAGAGTTACGAGAGCCATAACCTGTCAAAACGAAGGCCTCGATGTGTTCTACGGCTTTGACCGCTCTCAGCCGTCAACAGATAGATTAGTGCCCAAAAAGGACAAATCGAATCTCAATCGGGTCTCGTAAGTTTTTTACCCTTCGTTTTTTCGACACGTGGATTTTTACGGTAAAACGGGATTACGGTGGCTGGTCTTTGAGTTACCATCGCTGGAGAGTGGTGCACCATGGTACTGTTCCGTTTCAAATCCATGCACGAATTTCTAAAGGTCGTACAGCACTGTTTCGCCATTTCGGACGGATGTTGCACCTTGCACCGTGGATGTTGCACCCTGTAGATATCGATTATTCGGACGGCCATAACTTCTGGCTCGTTTAGAGTTACGGGAGCCATAACCTGTCAAAACGAAGGCCTCGATGAGTTCTATGGCTTTGACAGCTTTCAGCCGTCAACAAATAGATTAATGCCCAAAAAGGACAACCCGAATATCAATCGGGTCTCGTAAGTTTTTTACCCTTAGTTTTTTCGACACGTGGATTTTTACGGTAAAATGGGATTACGGTGGCTGGTCTTCGATTTACCATCGCTGGAGAGTGGTGCACCATGGTACTGTTCCGTTTCAAATCCATGCACGGATTTCTAAAGGTCGTACGGCACCGTTTCGCCATTTCGGACGGATGTTGCACCTTGCACCGTGGATGTTGCACCCTGTAGATATCGATTATTCGGACGGCCATAACTTCTGGCTCGTTAAGAGTTACGGGAGCCATAACCTGTCAAAATGAAGGCCTCGATGAGTTCTACGGCTTTGACAGCTTTCAGCCGTCAACGGATAGATTAGTGCCCAAAAAGGACAACCCGAATCTCAATCGGGTCTCGTAAGTTTTTTACCCTTCGTTTTTTCGACAGGTGGATTTTTACGGTAAAACGGGATTACGGTGGCCCGTCTTCAACTTCCCATCGCTGAAGAGTGGTCTACCATGGTACTGTTCCGTTTCAAATCCATGCACTCATTTCTAAAAGTCGTACGACACTGTTTCGCCATTTCGGACGGATGTTGCACCTTGCACCGTGGTTGTTGCACTGTAGACATCGATTATTCGGACGGCCATAACTTCTGGCTCGTTTAGAGTTACGGGAGCCAAAACCTGTCAAAACGAAGGCCTCGATGAGTTCTACGTCTTTGACAGCTTTCAGCCGTCAACGGATAGATTAATGCCCAAAAAGGACAACCCGAATCTCAATCGGGTCTCGTAAGTTTTTTACCCTTCGTTTTTTCGACACGTGGATTTTTACGATAAAACGGGATTACCGTGGCCCGTCTTCGACTTCCCATCGCTGGAGAGTGGTACACCATGGTACTGTTCCGTTTCAAACCCATACACGCATTTCTAAAAGTCATACGGCACTGTTTCGCCATTTCGGACGGATGTTGCACCTTGCACCATGGATGTTGCACCCTGTAGATATCGATTATTCGGACGGCCATAACTTCTCGCTCGTTTAGAGTTACGGGAGCCATAACCAATCAAAACGAAGGCCTCGATGAGTTCTACGGCTTTGACAGCTTTTATCCGTCAACGGATAGATTAATGCCCAAAAAGGACAACCCGAATCTCAATCGGGTCTCGTAAGTTTTTTACCCTTTGTTTTTTCGACACGTGGATTTTTACGGTAAAACGGGATTACGGTGGCCCGTCTTCGACTTCCCATCGCTGGAGAGTGGTGCACCATGGTACTGTTCCGTTTCCAATCCATGCACGACTTTCTCAAGGTCGTACGGCACTGTTTCGCCATTTCGGACGGATGTTGCACCTTGCACCGTGGTTGTTGCACCCTGTAGACATCGATTATTGGGACGGCCATTACTTCTGGCTGGTTTAGAGTTACGGGAGCCATAACCTGTCAAAACGAAGGCCTCGCTGGGTTCTACGGCTTTGACAGCTTTCATCCATCAACAGATAGGTTAATGCCCAAAAAGGACAACCCGAATCTCAATCGGGTCTCGTAAGTTTTCTACCCTTCGTTTTTTCGACACGTGGATTTTTACGGTAAAACGGGATTACCGTGGCCCGTCTTCGACTTATCATTGCTGGAGAGTGGTACACCAAGGTACTGTTCCGTTTCAAATCCATGCACGCATTTCTAAAAGTCATACGGCACTGTTTCGCCATTTCGGACGGATGTTGCACCTTGCACCGTGGATGTTGCACCCTGTAGATATCGATTATTCGGACGGCCATAACTTCTCGCTCGTTTAGAGTTACTGGAGCCATAACCTATCAAAACGAAGGCCTCGATGAGTTCTACGGCTTTGACAGCTTTTAGCCGTCAACGGATAGATTAATGCCCAAAAAGGACAACCCGAATCTCAATCGGGTCTCGTAAGTTTTTTACCCTTCGTTTTTTCGACACGTGAATTTTTACGGTAAAACGGGATTACGGTGGCTGGTCTTCGATTTACCATCGCTGGAGAGTGGTGCACCATGGTACTGTTCCGTTTCAAATCCATGCACGAATTTTTTAAGGTCGTACGGCACAGTTTTGCCATTTCGGACGGATGTTGCACCTTGCACCGTGGATGTTGCACCCTGTAGATATCGATTATTCGAACGGCCATAACTTCTCGCTCGTTTAGAGTTACGGGAGCCATAACCTATCAAAACGAAGGCCTCGATGAGTTCTATATCTTTGACAGCTTTCAGCCGTCAACGGATAGATTAATGCCCAAAAAGGACAACCCAAATCTCAATCGGGTCTCGTAAGTTTTTTACCCTTCGTTTTTTCGACACGTGGATTTTTACGGTAAAACGGGATTACGGTGGCTGGTCTTCGATTTACCATCGCTGGAGAGTAGTGCACCATGGTACTGTTCCGTTTCAAATCCATGCACGAATTTCTAAAGGTCGTACGACACTGTTTCGCCATTTCGGACGGATGTTGCACCTTGCACCGTGGATGTTGCACCCTGTAGATATCGATTATTCGGACGGCCATAACTTCTGGCTCCTTTAGAGTTACGAGAGCCATAACCTGTCAAAACGAAGGCCTCGATGTGTTCTACGGCTTTGACCGCTCTCAGCCGTCAACAGATAGATTAGTGCCCAAAAAGGACAAATCGAATCTCAATCGGGTCTCGTAAGTTTTTTACCCTTCGTTTTTTCGACACGTGGATTTTTACGGTAAAACGGGATTACGGTGGCTGGTCTTTGAGTTACCATCGCTGGAGAGTGGTGCACCATGGTACTGTTCCGTTTCAAATCCATGCACGAATTTCTAAAGGTCGTACAGCACTGTTTCGCCATTTCGGACGGATGTTGCACCTTGCACCGTGGATGTTGCACCCTGTAGATATCGATTATTCGGACGGCCATAACTTCTGGCTCGTTTAGAGTTACGGGAGCCATAACCTGTCAAAACGAAGGCCTCGATGAGTTCTATGGCTTTGACAGCTTTCAGCCGTCAACAAATAGATTAATGCCCAAAAAGGACAACCCGAATCTCAATCGGGTCTCGTAAGTTTTTTACCCTTCGTTTTTTCGACACGTGGATTTTTACGGTAAAATGGGATTACGGTGGCTGGTCTTCGATTTACCATCGCTGGAGAGTGGTGCACCATGGTACTGTTCCGTTTCAAATCCATGCACGGATTTCTAAAGGTCGTACGACACCGTTTCGCCATTTCGGACGGATGTTGCACCTTGCACCGTGGATGTTGCACCCTGGAGATATCGATTATTCGGACGGCCATAACTTCTGGCTCGTTAAGAGTTACGGGAGCCATAACCTGTCAAAATGAAGGCCTCGATGAGTTCTACGGCTTTGACAGCTTTCAGCCGTCAACGGATAGATTAGTGCCCAAAAAGGACAACCCGAATCTCAATCGGGTCTCGTAAGTTTTTTACCCTTCGTTTTTTCGACAGGTGGATTTTTACGGTAAAACGGGATTACGGTGGCCTGTCTTCAACTTCCCATCGCTGAAGAGTGGTCTACCATGGTACTGTTCCGTTTCAAATCCATGCACTCATTTCTAAAAGTCGTACGACACTGTTTCGCCATTTCGGACGGATGTTGCACCTTGCACCGTGGTTGTTGCACTGTAGACATCGATTATTCGGACGGCCATAACTTCTGGCTCGTTTAGAGTTACGGGAGCCAAAACCTGTCAAAACGAAGGCCTCGATGAGTTCTACGTCTTTGACAGCTTTCAGCCGTCAACGGATAGATTAATGCCCAAAAAGGACAACCCGAATCTCAATAGGGTCTCGTAAGTTTTTTACCCATCGTTTTTTCGACACGTGGATTTTTACGATAAAACGGGATTACCGTGGCCCGTCTTCGACTTCCCATCGCTGGAGAGTGGTACACCATGGTACTGTTCCGTTTCAAACCCATGCACGCATTTCTAAAAGTCATACGGCACTGTTTCGCCATTTCGGACGGATGTTGCACCTTGCACCATGGATGTTGCACCCTGTAGATATCGATTATTCGGACGGCCATAACTTCTCGCTCGTTTAGAGTTACGGGAGCCATAACCTATCAAAACGAAGGCCTCGATGAGTTATACGGCTTTGACAGCTTTTATCCGTCAACGGATAGATTAATGCCCAAAAAGGACAACCCGAATCTCAATCGGGTCTCGTAAGTTTTTTACCCTTTGTTTTTTCGACACGTGGATTTTTACGGTAAAACGGGATTACGGTGGCTGGTCTTCGATTTACCATCGCTGGAGAGTGGTGCACCATGGTACTGTTCCGTTTCAAATCCATGCCCGATTTTCTCAAGGTCGTACGGCACTGTTTCGCCATTTCAGACGGATGTTGCACCTATCACCGTGGATGTTGCACCCTGTAGATATCGATTATTCGGACGGCCATAACTTCTCGCTCGTTTAGAGTTACGGGAGCCATAACCTGTCAAAACGAAGCCCTCGATGAGTTCTACGGCTTTGACAGCTTTCAGCCGTCAACGGATAGATTAATGCCCAAAAAGGACAACCCGAATCTCAATCGAGTCTCGTAAGTTTTTTACCCTTCGTTTTTACGACACGTGGATTTTTACGGTAAAACGGGATTACCATAGCCCGTCTTCGACTTCCCATCGCTGAAGAGTGGTGCACCACGGTACTATTCCGTTTCAAATCCATGCACGAATTTCTAAAGGTCGTACGGCACTGTTTCACCATTTCGGACGGATGTTGCACCTTGCACCGTGGATGTCGCACCCTATAGATATCGATTATTCGGACTGCCATAACTTCTGGCTCGTTTAGAGTTACGGGAGCCTAACCTGTCAAAACGAAGGCCTCGATGAGTTCTACGGTTTTGCCAGCTTTCAGCCGTCAATGGATAGATTAATGCCCAAAAAGGACAACCCGAATCTCAATCGGGTCTCGTAAGTTTTTTACCCTTCGTTTTTTCGACACGTGGATTTTTACGTTAAAACGGGATTACGGTGGCTGGTCTTCGATTTACCATCGCTGGAGAGTGGTGCACCATGGTACTGTTCCGTTTCAAATCCATGCACGAATTTCTAAAGGTCATACGGCACTGTTTCGCCATTTCGGACGAATGTTGCACCTTGCATCGTGGATGTTGCACCCTATAGATATCGATTATTCGGACGGCCATAACTTCTTGCTTGTTTAGAGTTACGGGAGCCATAACCTGTCAAAACGAAGGCGTCGATGAGTTCTACGGCTTTGACAGCTTTCAGCCGTCAATAGATAGATTAATGCCCAAAAAGGACAACCCGAATCTCAATTGGGTCTCGTAAGTTTTTTACCCTTCGTTTTTTCGACACGTGGATTTTTACGGTAAAACGGGATTACGGTTGTTGGTCTTCGATTTACCATCGCTGGAGAGTGGTGCACCAAGGTACTGTTCCGTTTCAAATCCATGCATGAATTTCTAAATGTCGTACGACACTGTTTCGCCATTTCGGACGGATGTTGCACCTTGCACCATGGATGTTGCACCCTGTAGATATCGATTATTCGGACGGCCATAACTTCTGGCTCGTTAAGAGTTACGGGAGCAATAACCAGTCAAAACGAAGGCCTAAATGAGTTCTACGGCTTTGACAGCTTTCAGCCATCAACGGATATATTAGTGCCCAAAAAGGACAACCCGAATCTCAATCGGGTCTCGTAAGTTTTTTACCCTTCGTTTTTTCGACACGTGGATTTTTACGGTAAAACGGGATTACGGTGGCTGATTTTCGATTTACCATCGCTGGAGAGTGGTGCACCATGGTACTATTCCGTTTCAAATCCATGCACGAATTTCTAAAGGTCGTACGACACTGTTTCGCCATTTCGGACGGATGTTGTACCTTGCACTGTGGATGTTGCGCCCTGTAGATATCGATTATTCGGACGGCCATAACTTCAGGCTCGTTTAGAGTTACGGGAGCCATAACCTGTCAAAATGAAGGCCTCGATGAGTTCTACGGCTTTGACAGCTTTCAGCCGTCAACGGATAGATTAATGCCCAAAAAGGACAACCCGAATCTCAATCGGGTCTCGTAAGTTTTTTACCCTTCATTTTTTCGACACGTGGAATTTTACGGTAAAACGGGATTACGGGGGCCCGTCTTCGACTTCCCATCGCTGAAGAGTGGTACACCATGGAACTGTTCCGTTTCAAATCCATGCACGCATTTCTAAAAGTCGTACGGCACTGTTTCGCCATTTCGGACGGATGTTGCACCTTGCACCGTGGATGTTGCACCCTGTAGACATCGATTATTCGGACGGCCATAACTTCTGGCTCGTTTAGAGTTACGGGAGCCATAACCTGTCAAAACGAAGGCCTCGATGAGTTGTACGGCTTTGATAGCTTTCAGCCGTCAACGGACAGATTAATGCCCAAAAAGGACAACCCGAATCTCAATCGGGTCTCCTAAGTTTTTTACCCTTCGTTTTTTCGACACGTGGATTTTTATGGTAAAATGGGATTACCGTGGCCCATCTTCGACTTCCCATCACTGGATAGTGGTGCACCGTGGTACTGTTCCGTTTCGAATCCATGCACGCATTTCTAAAAGTCATACGACTCTGTTTCGCCATTTCGGACGGATGTTGCACCTTGCACCGTGGATGTTGCACCCTGTAGATATCGATTATTCGGACGGCCATAACTACTCGCTCGTTTAGAGTTACGGGAGCCATAACCTGTCAAAACTAAGGCCTCGATGAGTTCTACGGCTTTGATAGCTTTTAGCCATCAACGGATAGATTAATGCCCAAAAAGGACAGCCCGAATCTCAATCGGGTCTCGTAAGTTTTTTACCCTTCGTTTTTTCGACACGTGGATTTTTACGGTAAAACGGGATAACGGTGGCTGGTCTTCGATTTACCATCGCTGGAGAGTGGTGCACCATTGTACTGTTCCGTTTCAAATCCATGCATGAATTTCTAAAGGTCGGACGGCACTGTTTCGCCATTTCGGACGGATGTTGCACCTTGCACCGCGGATGTTGCACCCTGTAGATATCGATTATTCGGACGACCATAACTTCTTGCTCGTTTAGAGTTACGGGAGCCATAACCGGTCAAAACGAAGGCATCGATGAGTTCTACGGCTTAGACAGCTTTCAGCCGTCAACGGATAGATTAATGCCCAAAAAGGACAACCCGAATCTCAATCGGGTCTCGTAAGTTTTTTACCCTTCGTTTTTCCGACACGTGGATTTTTACGGTAAAACGGGATTACCGTGGCCCGTCTTCGACTTCCCATCGCTGGAGAGTGTTGCACCATGGTACATTTCAGTTTCAAATTCATGCACGAATTTCTAAAGGTCGTACGGCACTGTTTCGCCATTTCGGACGGATGTTGCACCTTGCACCGTGGATGTTGCACCCTATAGATATCGATTATTCGGACGGCCATAACTTCTGGCTCATTTAGAATTACGGGAGCCATAACCAGTCAAAACGAAGGCCTCGACGAGTTCTACGGCTTTGACAGCTTTCAGCCGTCAACGGATAGATTAATGCCCAAAATGGACAACCCGAATCTCAATCGGGTCTCGTAAGTTTTTTACCCTTCGTTTTTTCGACACGTGGATTTTTACGGTAAAACGGGATTACGGTGGCTGGTCTTTGATTTACCATCGCTGGAGAGTGGTGCACCATGGTACTGTTCCGTTTCAAATCCATGCACGAATTTCTAAAGGTCGTACGACACTGTTTCTCCATTTCGGACGGATGTTGCACCTTGCACCGTGGATGTTGCACCCTGTAGATATCGATTATTCGGACGACCATAACTTCTTGCTCGTTTAGAGTTACGGGAGCCATAACCGGTCAAAACGAAGGCATCGATGAGTTCTACGGCTTTGACAGCTTTCAGCCGTCAACGGATAGATTAATGCCCAAAAAGGACAACCTGAATCTCAATCGGGTCTCGTAAGTTTTTTACCCTTCGTTTTTCCGACACGTGGATTTTTACGGTAAAACAGGATTACCGTGGCCCGTCTTCGACTTCCCATCGCTGGAGAGTGTTGCACCATGGTACATTTCAGTTTCAAATTCATGCACGAATTTCTAAAGGTCGTACGGCACTGTTTCGCCATTTCGGACGGATGTTGCACCTTGCACCGTGGATGTTGCACCCTGTAGATATCGATTATTCGGACGGCCATAACTTCTGGCTCGTTTAGAATTACGGGAGCCATAACCAGTCAAAACGAAGGCCTCGACGAGTTCTACGGCTTTGACAGCTTTCAGCCATCAACGGATAGATTAATGCCCAAAATGGACAACCCGAATCTCAATCGGGTCTCGTAAGTTTTTTACCCTTCGTTTTTTCGACACGTGGATTTTTACGGTAAAACGGGATTACGGTGGCTGGTCTTTGATTTACCATCGCTGGAGAGTGGTGCACCATGGTACTGTTCCGTTTCAAATCCATGCATGAATTTCTAAAGGTCGTACGACACTGTTTCGCCATTTCGGACGGATGTTGCACCTTGCACCGTGGATGTTGCACCCTGTAGATATCGATTATTCAGACGGCCATAACTTCAAGCTCGTTAAGAGTTACGGGAGCCATATCCTGTCAAAACGAAGGCCTCTATGAGTTCTACGGCTTTGACAGCTTTCAGCCGTCAACGGATAGATTAGTGCCCAAAAAGGACAAGCCGAATCTCAATCGGGTCTCGTAAGTTTTTTACCCTTCGTTTTTTTGACACGTGGATTTTACGGTAAAACGGGATTACGGTGGCTGGTCTTCGATTTACCATCGCTGGAGAGTGGTGCACCATGGTACTGTTCTGTTTCAAATCCATGCATGAATTTCTAAAGGTCGTACGACACTGTTTCGCCATTTCGGACGGATGTTGCACCTTGCACCGTGGATGTTGCACCCTGTAGATATCGATTATTCGGACGGCCATAACTTCTCGCTCGTTTAGAGTTACGGGAGCCATAACCTGTCAAAACGAAGGCCTCGATGAGTTCTACGGCTTTGACCGCTTTCAGCCGTCAACGGATAGATTAATGCCCAAAAAGGACAACCCGAATCTCAATCGGGTCTCGTAAGTTTTTTACCCTTCGTTTTTTCGACACGTGGATTTTTACGATAAAACGGGATTACGGTGGCTGGTCTTCGATTTACCATCGCTGGAGAGTGGTGCACCATGGTACTGTTCCGTTTCAAATCCATGCACGAATTTCTAAAGGTCGTACGACACTGTTTCGCCATTTCGGACGGATGTTGCACCTTGCACCGTGGATGTTGCACCCTGTAGATATCGATTATTCGGACGGCCATAACTTCAGGCTCGTTAAGAGTTACGGGAGCCATATCCTGTCAAAACGAAGGCCTCTATGAGTTCTACGGCTTTGACAGCTTTCAGCCGTCAACGGATAGATTAGTGCCCAAAAAGGACAAGCCGAATCTCAATCGGGTCTCGTAAGTTTTTTACCCTTCGTTTTTTTGACACGTGGATTTTACGGTAAAACGGGATTACGGTGGCTGGTCTTCGATTTACCATCGCTGGAGAGTGGTGCACCATGGTACTGTTCCGTTTCAAATCCATGCACGAATTTCTAAAGGTCGTACGACACTGTTTCGCCATTTCGGACGGATGTTGCACCTTGCACCGTGGATGTTGCACCCTGTAGATATCGATTATTCGGACGGCCATAACTTCTCGCTCGTTTAGAGTTACGAGAGCCATAACCTGTCAAAACGAAGGCCTCGATGAGTTCTACGGCTTTGACAGCTTTCAGCCGTCAACGGATAGATTAATGCCCAAAAAGGACAACCCGAATCTCAATCGGGTTTCGTAAGTTTTTTACCCTTCGTTTTTTCGACACGTGGATTTTTACGGTAAAACGGGATTACGGTGGCTGGTCTTCGATTTACCATCGCTGGAGAGTGGTGCACCACGGTACTGTTCCGTTTCAAATCCATGCACGAATTTCTAAAGGTCATACGGCACTGTTTCGCCATTTCGGACGGATGTTGCACCTTGCACCGTGGATGTTGCACCTTGCACCGTGGATGTTGCACCCTGTAGATATCGATTATTCGGACGACCATAACTTCTTGCTCGTTTAGAGTTACGGGAGCCATAACCTGTCAAAACGAAGGCCTCGATGAGTTCTACGGCTTTGATAGCTTTCAGCCGTCAAAGGATAGATTAATGCCCAAAAACGACAACCCGAATCTCAATCGGGTCTCGTAAGTTTTTTACCCTTCGTTTTTTTGACACGTGGATTTTTACGGTCAAACTGGATTACCGTGGCCCGTCTTCGACTTCCCATCGCTGAAGAGTGGTGCACCGTGGTACTGTTCCGTTTCAAATCTATGCACGCATTTCTAAAAGTCGTACGACATTGTTTCTCCATTTCGGACGGATGTTGCACCTTGCACCGTGGATGTTGCACCCTATTGTTCTCGATTATTCGGACGGCCATAACTTTTGGCTCGTTTATAGTTACGGGAGCCATAACCTGTCAAAACGAAGGCCTCGATGATTTCTACGGCTTTGACAGCTTTCAGCCATCAACGGATAGACTAATGCTCAAAAAGGACAACCCGAATCTCAATCGGGTCTCTTAAATTTTTTACCCTTCGTTTTTGCGACACGTGGATTTTTACGGTAAAACGGGATTACCGTGGCCCGTCTTCTACTTCCCATCGCTGGAGAGTGGTGCACCATGGTACTATTCATTTCAAATCCATGCACGAATTTCTAAAGGTCGTACGGCACTGTTTCGCCATTTCGGACGGATGTTGCACCTTGCACCGTGGATGTTGCACCCTGTAGATATCGATTATTCGACGGCCATAACTTCTCGCGCGTTTAGAGTTACGGGAGCCATAACCAATCAAAACGAAGGACTCGATGAGTTCTACGGCTTTGACAGCTTTCAGCTGTCAACGGATAGATTAATGCCCAAAAAGGACAACCCGAATCTCAATCGGGTCTCGTAAGTTTTTTACCCTTCGTTTGTTCGACACGTGGATTTTTACGGTAAAACGGGATTACGGTGGCTGGTCTTCAATTTACCATCGCTGGAGAGTGGTGCACCACGGTACGGTTCCGTTTCAAATCCATGCACGAATTTCTGAAGGTCGTACGGCACTGTTTCGCCATTTCGGACGGATGTTGCACCTTGCACCGTGGATGTTGCACCCTGTAGATATCGATTATTCGGAAAACCATAATTTCTTGCTCGTTTAGAGTTACGGGAGGCATAACCTGTCAAAACGAAGGCCTCGATGAGTTCTACGTCTTAGACAGCTTTCAGCCGTCAAAGGATAGATTAATGCCGAAAAACGACAACCCGAATCTCAATCGGGTCTCGTAAGTTTTTTACCCTTCGTTTTTCGACACGTGGATTTTTACGGTAAAACTGGATTTCCGTGGCCCGTCTTCGACTTCCCATCGCTGAAGAGTGGTGCACCAGGGTACAGTTTCGTTTCAAATCCATGCACGCATTTCTAAAAGTCATACGGCACTGTTTCGCCATTTCGGACGGATGTTGCACCTTGCACCGTGGATGTTGCACCCTTTAGATATCGGTTATTCGGACGGCCTTAACTTCTCGCTCGTTTACAGTTGCGGGAGCCATAACCTGTCAAAACTAAGGCATCGATGAGTTCTACTGCTTTGACAGCTTTCAGCCGTCAACGGATAGATTAACGCCCAAAAAGGACAACCCGAATCTCAATCGGGTCTCGTAAGTTTTTTACCCTTCGTTTTTTCGACACGTGGATTTTTACGGTAAAACGGGATTACGGTGGCTGGTCTTCGATTTACCATCGCTGGAGAGTGGTGCACCATGGTACTGTTCCGTTTCAAATCCATGCACGAATTTCTCAAGGTCGTACGGCACTGTTTCGCCATTTCGGAAGGATGTTGCACCTTGCACCGTGGATGTTGCACCCTGTAGATATCGATTATTCGGACGGCCATAACTTCTCGCTCGTTTAGAGTTACAGGAGCCATAACCTGTCAAAACTAAGGACTCGATGAGTTCTACGGCTTTCACAGCTTTCGGCCGTCAACGGATAGATTAATGCCCAAAAAGGACAACCCGAATCTCAATCGGGTCTCGTAAGTTTTTTACCCTTCGTTTTTTCGACACGTGGATTTTTACGGTAAAACGGGATTACGGTAACTGGTCTTCGATTTACCATCGCTGGAGAGTGGTGCACCATGGTACTGTTCCGTTTCAAATCCATGCACGAATTTCTAAAGGTCGTACGGCACTGTTTCGCCATTTCGGACGGATGTTGCACCTTGCACCGTGGATTTTGCACCCTGTAGATATCGATTATTCGGACGGCCATAACTTCTCGCTCGTTTAGAATTACGGGAGCCATAACCTGTCAAAACGAAGGCCTCGATGAGTTCTACGGCTTTGACAGCTTTCAGCCGTCAAAGGATAGATTAATGCCCAAAAAGGACAACCCGAATCTCAATCGGGTCTCGTAAGTTTTTTACCCTTCGTTTTTTCGACACATGGATTTTTACGGTAAAACTGGATTACGGTGGCTGGTCGTCGATTTACCATCGCTGGAGAGTGGTGCACCATGGTGCTGTTCCATTTCAAATCCATGCACGAATTTCTAAAGGTCGTACGGCACTGTTTCGCCATTTCGGACGGATGTTGCACCTTGCACCGTGGATATTGCACCTTGCACCGTGGATGTTGCACCCTGTAGATATCGATTATTCGGACGACCATAACTTCTTGCTCGTTTAGAGTTACGGGAGCCATAACCTGTCAAAACGAAGGCCTCGATGAGTTCTACGGCTTTGACAGCTTTCAGCCGTCAAAGGATAGATTAATGCCCAAAAACGACAACCCGAATCTCAATCGGGTCTCGTAAGTTTTTTACCCTTTGTTTTTTCGACACGTGGATTTTTACGGTCAAACAGGATTACCGTGGCCCGTCTTCGACTTCCCATCGCTGAAGAGTGGTGCACCATGGTACTGTTCCGTTTCAAATCTATGCACACATTTCTAAAAGTCGTACGGCACTGTTTCGCCATTTCGGACGGATGTTGCACCTTGCACCGTGGATGTTGCACCCTATAGTTCTCGATTATTCGGACGGCCATAACTTTTGGCTCGTTTATAGTTACGGGAGCCATAACCTGTCAAAACGAAGGCCTCGATGATTTCTACGGCTTTGACAGCTTTCAGCCGTCAACGGATAGACTAATGCTCAAAAAGGACAACCCGAATCTCAATCGGGTCTCGTAAATTTTTTACCCTTCGTTTTTTCGACACGTGGATTTTTACGGTAAAACGGGATTACCGTGGCCTGTCTTCTACTTCCCATCGCTGAAGAGTGGTGCACCATGGTACTGTTCGTTTCAAATCCATGCACGAATTTCTAAAGGTCGTACGGCACTGTTTCGCCATTTCGGACGGATGTTGCACCTTGCACCGTGGATGTTGCACCCTGTAGATATCGATTATTCGGACGGCCATAACTTCTCGCCGTTTAGATTTACGGGAGCCATAACCAATCAAAATGAAGGACTCGATGAGTTCTACGGCTTTGACAGCTTTCAACCGTCAAAGGATAGATTAATGCCCAAAAACGACAACCCGAATCTCAATCGGGTCTCGTAAGTTTTTTACCCTTCGTTTTTTCGACACATGGATTTTTAGGGTAAAACTGGATTACCGTGGCCCGTCTTCGACTTCCAATCGCTGAAGAGTGGTGCACCATGGTACTGTTTCGTTTCAAATCTATGCACGCATTTCTAAAAGTCGTACGGCACTGTTTCGCCATTTCGGACGGATGTTGCACCTTGCACCGTGGATGTTGCACCCTATAGTTCTCGATTATTCGGTCGGCCATAACTTTTGGCTCGTTTATAGTTACGGGAGCCATAACCTGTAAAAACGAAGGCCTCGATGAGTTTTACGGATTTGACAGCTTTCAGCCGTCAACGGAGAGATTAATGCCCAAAAAGGACAACCCGAATCTCAATCGGGTCTCGTAAGTTTTTTACCTTTCGTTTTTTCGACACGTGGATTTTTACGGTAAAACGGGATTACCGTGGCCCGTCTTCGACTTTCCATCGCTAGAGAGTGGTGCACCATGGTACTGTTCCATTTCAAATCCATGCACGAATTTCTAAAGGTCGTACGGCACTGTTTCGCCATTTCGGACGGATGTTGCGCCTTGCACCGTGGATGTTGCACCCTGTAGATATCGATTATTCGGACGGCCATAACTTCTCGCTCGTTTAGAGTTACGGGAGCCATAACCTGTCAAAATGAAGGGCACGATGAGTTCTACGGCTTTGACAGCTTTCAGCCGTCAACGGATAGATTAATGCCCAAAAAGGACAACCCGAATCTCAATCGGGTCTCGTAAGTTTTTTGTCCTTCGTTTTTTCGACACGTGGATTTTTACGGTAAAACGGGATTACGGTGGCTGGTCTTCGATTTACCATCGCTGGAGAGTGGTGGACCATGGTACTGTTCCGTTTCAAATCCATGCACGAATTTCTAAAGTTCGTACGGCACTGTTTCGCCATTTCGGACGGATGTTGCACCTTGCACCGTGGATGTTGCACCCTGTAGATATCGATTATTCGGACGACCATAACTTTTTGCTCGTTTAGAGTTACGGGAGCCATAACCTGTCAAAACGAAGGCCTCGATGAGTTCTGCGGCTTTAACAGCTTTCAGCCGTCAAAGGATAGAATAATGCCCAAAAACGACAACCCGAAGCTCAATCGGGTCTCGTAAGTTTTTTACCCTTCGTTTTTTCGACACGTGGATTTTAACGGTAAAACTGGATTACCGTGGCCCTTCTACGACTTCCCATCGCTGAAGAGTGGTGCACCATGGTACTGTTCCGTTTCAAATCTATGCGCGCATTTCTAAAAGTCGTACGGCACTGTTTCGCCATTTCGGACGGATGTTGCACCTTGCACCGTGGATGTTGCACCCTATAGTTCTCGATTATTCGGACGGCCATAACTTTTGGCTCGTTTAGAGTTACGGGAGCCATAACCTGTCAAAACGAAGGCCTCGATGAGTTCTACGGCTTTGACAGCTTTCAGCCGTCAACGGATAGATTAATGCCCAAAAAGGACAACCCGAATCTCAATCGGGTCTCGTAAGTTTTTTACCCTTCGTTTTTTCGATACGTGGATTTTTACGGTAAAACGGGATTACCGTGGCCCGTCTTCGACTTCCCATCGTTGGAGAGTGGTGCACCATGGTACTGTTTCGTTTCAAATCCATGCATGAATTTCTAAAGGCCATACGGCAATGTTTCGCCATTTCGGACGGATGTTGCACCTTGCACCGTGGATGATGCACCCTGTAGATATCGATTATTCGGACGGCCATAACTTCTGGCTCCTTTAGAGTTACGAGAGCCATAACCTGTCAAAACGAAGGCCTCGATGAGTTCTACGGCTTTGACAGCTTTCAACCGTCTACAGATAGATTAATGCCCAAAAAGGACAACCCGAATCTCAATCGGGTCTCGTAAGTTTTTTACCCTTCGTTTTTTCGACACGTGGATTTTTACGGTAAAATGGGATTACGGTGGCTGGTCTTCGATTTACCATCGCTGGTGAGTGGTGCACCATGGTACTGTTCCGTTTCAAATCCATGCACGAATTTCTAAAGGTCGTACGGCACTGTTTCGCCATTTCGGACGGATGTTGCACCTTGCTCCGTGGAGTCGCACACTGTAGATATCGATTATTCGGACGGCCATACCTTCTGGCTCGTTAAGAGTTACGGGAGCCATAACCTGTCAAAACGAAGGCCTCGATGAGTTCTACGGCTTTGACAGCTTTCAGCCGTCAACGGATAGATTAGTGCCCAAAAAAGACAACCCGAATCTCAATCCGGTCTCGTAAGTATTTTACCCTTCGTTTTTTCGACAGGTGGATTTTTACGGTAAAACGGGATTACGGTGGCCCGTCTTCAACTTCCCATCGCTGAAGAGTGTTGCACCATGGTATTGTTCCGTTTCAAATCCATGCACGCATTTCTAAAAGTCGTACGGCACTGTTTCGCCATTTCGGACGGATGTTGCACCTTGCACCGTGGTTGTTGCACCCTGTAGACATCGATTATTGGGACGGCCATTACTTCTGGCTCGTTTAGAGTTACGGGAGCCATAACCTGTCAAAACGAAGGCCTCGATGAGTTCTACGGCTTTGACAGCTTTCAGCCGTCAACAGATAGGTTAATGCCCAAAAAGGACAACCCGAATCTCAATCGGGTCTCGTAAGTTTTCTACCCTTCGTTTTTTCGACACGTGGATTTTTACGGTAAAACGGGATTACCGTGGCCCGTCTTCGACTTACCATTGCTGGAGAGTGGTACACCAAGGTACTGTTCCGTTTCAAATCCATGCACGCATTTCTAAAAGTCATACGGCACTGTTTCGCCATTTCGGACGGATGTTGCACCTTGCACCGTGGATGTTGCACCCTGTAGATATCGATTATTCGGACGGCCATAACTTCTCGCTCGTTTAGAGTTACTGGAGCCATAACCTATCAAAACGAAGCCCTCAATGAGTTCTATGGCTTTGACAGCTTTTAGCCGTCAACGGATAGATTAATGCCTAAAAAGGACAACCCGAATCTCAATCGGGTCTCGTAAGTTTTTTACCCTTCGTTTTTTCGACACGTGGATTTTTACGGTAAAACGGGATTACGGTGGCTGGTCTTCGATTTACCATCGCTGGAGAGTGGTGCACCATGGTACTGTTCCGTTTCAAATCCATGCACGAATTTTTTAAGGTCGTACGGCACAGTTTCGCCATTTCGGACGGATGTTGCACCTTGCACCGTGGATGTTGCACCCTGTAGATATCGATTATTCGGAGGGCCATAACTTCTCGCTCGTTTAGAGTTACGGGAGCCATAACCTATCAAAATGAAGGCCTCGATGAGTTCTATGGCTTTGACAGTTTCAGCCGTCAACGGATGTAACGATCGCGATTTTTCGTTGCCGAAAAATCGAACCGTTAGGGTTTTAGAAGAAGAAAGAGGTAGAAGAAGAAAGAAAAGAAAGAGAAGAGAAAACAGAAAAACAAGTAACAGAACGAGAAACAATAACAGAATCTCACAGTCGCAGCGGAACAACATATAATAGATAAATGAATATTCATTAAAACAAAGAACTATACATTTTATACATTACATCACATTACATTACATCAATCAGAGTGTACGACAACAACAGCGGAAAGAAATACTATATACAATAGATAATAGACTACGCTATCCAAGCTCGCCTCCAACATCTGCACAGCAACTCCCGAATCCAGAATAACCTGATAACCTAACTCTAGACTGCCCGTGTGGAAAATAGTGGGCACCCAGAGTTTAGGAAAGGAACAATAAACTCCAGGTCAGTCATGGGACTGGTGTGAGAACTCAAAAACAGTTTATCTTTTAAAAAAAGCAACAAGAAAAATTTCAATTTTTGAAATTCGCAATGCTTTTTGGAAAATGAAACTACCATAAGGCCTCCCGCCACACACACAATGCAAACGCAGAATTGGAGGAGATTTCTCCTTATGATAGTCAAAGATGCTTACTACGCGAAAATCAAATCATTTTTGATATTATTACTAGTGCATAGTGTAGAAAACAATTTCGAAAGTAGAATATAAATCCTAGCCAGCATAGACATTCCGAACTATGCCTACTATAGCTACCATCCAAACAGTGGTGACCACCATAAGTGAATGGCAGGTAATACAACTAAAACCGTACAAGGCGCGTATTGTTTTGATTGGATTTCCAACAAATGGTCAGGCTAAGGAACTTCCTACTGCCACATGGGATCGCCTCTGGCGGGACGTCCCGAGAAACTAACGTTACGGTTAGATCTCTGCCAACACAAGGCCGGGTTACCTCTGTAACTAGGTAACTACTACACGAATATGTCATCCCCCGGTCCTTTGGGACCTTTATCCGAGCGCTCGATACCAACAACACCACACAGAAATAGATATAGTGTTTTCCACATGAGTAAATATCTGGGCTCCATACCATGATACCACCCTTTTCCAGAAGGGAATGACATACCCTAAAGGGCGCGACCCTCATAACCTTGCCGCATATTCCTGTTTCGACCATTTCCGGGGAGTGAGGTCCTGACGAAGTCTCGTCCACAAAGCTACGCTTTGTGTAACAAAGCCATGCTTTGGGTCCACAGATGACCAAAGCAATAATCACAAAGATAAATGATCAAACAAATGATCATATCCAAACGATCAACCAATGATCATCACACAGCAGCACTCAGCATGCCACATTACCAGATTGGGAAATATCGCTGATAACCTTCAACTACATAACCTCTGAGCTCGTACGTCTCAGAGAAGGGTGTTAAGCTAAGAGAATAAATTCTCCGCCACCAACAGAAATGTATTTGAAAGAAATCTGCTCTATCTCTCAAAATGTAATGTCAGACACGCAACCATACAAGTCTGTTCCGGGTTCGAACAGAACCGAAGGCACTTCCAAGGAAGCCTTTGCAATCCGGGTATTCACAATCCCGATAAAATTTCCCATCACAAAGGAAATCTCCATATCGTAGCTAACAATGCGGAGACAATCGATAGGTCATCCTATCGTTTTCACAAATACCCGGTCTTCACGCCGGTCTTCAAATGAAATCCAAACGACGTATTGCATATTCGGAATGGGATATATGACACAAAGGTCCTCTCCCGGCTAAACCGAATAGCGAGCGCTTATTTTAAAAAAATAAGTGTGCATTCAATTCCAAACAAACACAATCAATACCATCCAAGGGTAAATATTGATAGTCGGTTATTTAACTATCAATAAAGATGCGCCACATCATCAGATTCCAAATAATTTTTCCAAAATTATTAAGTCCCAAAATATCTTTACAAGATATATATACACAATTTCCAAATAATTGCCCAATTTATTTGCTTTACCAAAACACCTTCACGATATAATTTCCACACTTAACCATTTGAAAACCCATTTCAAATTAAACACCTCAACCATTTGAAAACAAATTTCAAATTACACAACTCAACCATTTGAAAACCAATTTCAAACTACAATTCATCTTTTATACCTTTTTGAAAACAAATTTCAAATCAACAAATAAATCCTTACCGATTTAATTTAACTTACGTTCCAAATTCGTAAATTTTATTTCTATATTTTAAAAATAAATCAACATTTATTTTTAAACAAATTTCCCTTCCTATATATAAATTCCAAAGTGGATTTAAATTCCAAGCATCTACTAGCATACGATTCCCAAATCGATTTTAAGTTATTTGCTTTCAATTACCTTAAAGGTGAATTAACAAAAACCGTTCCATTTCATATTAGAAAACCATTCCCATGCTTATTTTAAAAATAAGTAATTCACAAATTTATTTATTTTCAACGATTTGAAAATATCCCACATACTTAAGTTACCGTTAAGTATTTTATTCCATTCTCTTTAAGAAAACATTCCTTTATTCACATTTATTTGGGTTAAAAACGAATGTTGCGTAAAACATCGTTACGACAACCCAAAAACACTAGTATATGGATTTGAAATTAAAAATAGATATATAAATCCAATACTATACAAATTATCCCCTTCTGTTTCTCGAAAACGTCTATTTCAACAATCAATGTTGAAATCTATGTTTTCAATACTCAATACATTTTAAAACACCTTTAATTCGTTTTAAATTCCATTTAAAACATTCCTTTCCCAAAAACAAACCCATTTTATTTAATAATCTATTCAATATTCAAAATAGTGAATATAGCCCACTTAACAAATTCCCATATTTCAATTTATCAAATTCGATGAATTTCAAATTTATAAACATAGTTTATAAATTCCATTTCTATTATAAACCCCAATTTTATAAATTCCTTTATTAATCCGATGCAATTTACATAACCCAATTTCATACCCAAAAGCCATATTGTAAGTTAAATACTTATAATATTATTTATTTACCAAATCGTTCCTTTGAACTTCACCAATTTAAAATCTTATCACTTACAAGATTTCTTTATGGTTTATAATAATTTCAACTAATGAAATCTTCATTTATTAACAATTTCTATAAAATTCCCCTTTTTAATGCCCAAATCCATTTCTATAAGTTAATAACTTATAAAACTTCACTTCCCGATAACCATTCTTTTTATAAATTTCACAAATATATATCTATAGATTTATAATGAAATTCATGTTATACATCAACTCAGCATTTTATAAATTTATTCTATAACTCCAATGATTTAATCTAAAAACATCCATTTATAAAATCCTTTATATAAACCATTAATAATAATAACTTCCCAAAAACCAAATTTAACTATTTTATAAAAACCTATTATTGTTAAAAATTTCTTTTAAGTTATATTTTATAAAGATATAAATTTTTAAAACATAAAAATTTTATCCATCTATTTATTTTAAAATTTAATCAATTCAAAATTTTAAATAAACCATATTCTTTGAAAAATCGATTTAAAACCCCTTTTTAAATTCAAAACCGTTATTTTTAATTTTAAAAATTAGAATCCGATGATGCAACGACATCGAATGGTCAATCATGGGAATAACATCATATAACAATGTGATTATCAACAATCAACATAATATTCATAAACAAATAAATATGTGAGGAATCCAGTTGGATCCCTCCAACCTGTTACCCTGCATCCACAGACGTTAGCACAATACCAATTCCACTTCGAGGTGGAATATCGCGGTATATGGGATTTTATAAATATCCGCTTAATAGGCGGCGCAATAGGGTCTCATCCGCTATACGAGGCGGGAAATCAAATCCGATATATACATATGCCAATATATATATATCGCTATATATAGTATATATCCTACTATATCTACTAGCACAATCAATCAACCATCAACAATCAATATTAACTATTCAAAATTTTAAACAAAACCTTTCGATTGAGTGAGGAGTTCTCACCTTGATTTTGTTTCCGTTTTCGCGTTCGTTTCGAATAAAATTAAACGAACGTTTAATTTTACCCGAAATTCATACGAGCTCCAATCGACTCCAAACCAGCTGCATTGCGAAGAGCTCGGCGATACGAAGCCAACGCAAAAAATCTCGTTCAATTTGGACCTCGCAGCAAAAAGATATTGATTTTTAAACGTTATACGAATTTAAATAAAAATAGATTCACAAATTCTTTTACAAACCCTACCCCTACCACAGGCCGCACGCACAAGCTTCTCTCCCCCTCCCTCTCTTGCGTGCACGGCTACAGGAAGTTGAACGCAAGCAAACCCATGAACCAAAAACTAGGGTTAAAGGCCACGACCACCACGATGCGCGAAAACACGATCAGGGAGCGCCATTACGCAGCTCTAAACCTCCTCCACCTTCGACCCAAGTGCGGTCACACTCGGCCCCTGCCCATGCCTCGAGTTGCGTGCGCAACTCCCAGGAGACGCGGCCCCATCCTGCCTCCAAACGGCGACGATAGCTGAGATCCACCGTTGGATCTGTAGTCCACACCATGCTCTACAACTTTCATGTTGGAAGTTTCTCGATTCGATGAGCGGATTTGGAGATTTTGAGAGGGGAAAATGGGATGATTTCGGCCATTGGACCTATAGGAGGCGGCTGGTGATAGTGATTAGGGTTTTGGAAAAGAAGATAACATATATGTTAATATTATTTTAATAATAAAATGCCCAATTTAACACTTTTGCAAACGAACTCCAAACGACGCGTGCCGCCAGGCGATCCTAAGGTTTTTCCGCGTTCCGGACACAATGGAACAGGTTTCGTAAGCTAATTCGGAAGTATGTGTGAGATACGGCAATAAACGGTCGATTTAAATTTAAACCGATTTAAGCGATTTCTAGGCGTTTTGGCTTGTACCGGACAAACGGCAAATCCAAACGACTTGAAATTTGAAATCTTGCAATAATATCACATTACGGATCCGATGAAACTGGTTTCGTCGAAATCCGAGACCGTTTGAAAAATGGCTATTTTAACTCGCTAAATTAATATTAAAACGATATCGATGCGTTTCGAGCTGCCACGGTCAAACGACAACTCCGTTTGCTACGAAATTTGAAATCCGATAATAACTAACTATTACGGATCCAATGGAACTCGTTTCGTTCAATTCTGAGACTGTTCAAAAATTGGCTATTTTTCAGTCGATAATTAAATATTAAAATATTCAATTTTTACAAATTAGCTCCAAATTCAATTTTACAAGTTCTAAAATATTTCTATAACTTTAATATGATAAAACAAAATTTTCCAAATCATTTTCAATCATATTTAACCCAATATTAAATTATTTCTAGAATTTCACTATTAAATAAATCGATTTAAATTACCCTATTAAATCCAATATTCGAAAAATAAATTATTCGACTTAAAAATTCCACTTATTAATATTTAAAATTAATTAAATACTCAAATTCAAATTATCAAAAATTCTGGGTCGTTACAATCTTCCCCCCTTAAAAGAATTTCGTCCTCGAAATTGCAAGTTAAGGAGAATAATTCATAATCCGTTTATTATTTTTCCAAAACTAATAGTTTTATCAACCTTCTAACACCAATCTTTTTATTAAGGATTTACTATCATTTCAATTAGCTTTCCAACTCCAATTATAAGTTTCAAACAACATTGTTTACTCAACAATTCAAATTTAAATTTAAATTCAAATTTCAAACTTTCAAAATTTCTCAAAATTTTACTAACTCTCTAAATTTTCGAAAAATTTCGCCAGAGTCTCCTTTGCGCGGCTAGATCGACACGACTACAAAACGGCTCTACGGCCCCTCAGAATCAAAAAGAAAAGAGAAAGCCAAGTGGCTAGAGAAGGAAATCATCAAATCTCATATAAAAACTGAAATACGTACCTTTTTGTCGAGCCATTCAATTTTTAACTTCAAAATCAAAATTCCAATCCATTATATACCTGTATATCCTGCTAGCATAATATCCAATTATAATATTCAAACCAATTTGCCAATTCAATTATAAAATTTCCAATACATGCTTCTTATACCACTTTTAGTTTACTATTAAAGTTGCATATTCATTTTCATTCGTTTCAATTCCAATTCAATTCTATTCAATTTCATAGCTTCCAATTACGCTAGTTCAATTTCATTAACACTTAATGAATTTACATACAATCAACCAACAAGCAATAACGACCAATGTACATCCAATACAACCAAATTTATTTATTTTACTTACATTCAATTTGGTTCAACTGTTTTAATTCCAATTGGTTTAGCATTCAATTGATTTTCATTCTATTATTAAACTATTTTCAAATGAATTTACACTTGCATGCATCATTTCATATCAACTTATTCATATTCTATTGATTAACATTCAATTCATACTTTAACTCAATTGCTAGTTCTTTTTACAAATAAAATTGAATTTCATTTATATATCACAAGTTCACATCATTTAACAATTTCATTTACTCACTTTATTCACTTACTTTGATATTAACATCAATTCTTTCAATATTCCTTAAGTTATATTCCATTTCAACTCTATTTACCTCATTTAATTCACTTGATTATTTAACTTTGATGCAAAGATCGATTTTTTTTATTCAACTTCACTTAAGTTATTCCATTTAAACATCATTTGTTAATCAAACTTAAGTTTTACTTATCAATTCAATTCGGATTTTAAATTCCAAAGTAAATCCTATTTAACTTTTACTTAAGCCAAATTCATATCAATATTCAAATTCATATTCCATTTTACTTAACTTAATTGTTTAACCACTTCAATAACTGGTTTCACTTACATTCTCCCATTTTATAAGTTATAAAACCTTTTTATTCAACTTCTAACTTATATTATAACTTCAAAACCTTTTTCACTTATATTTATCAATTTCAAATTGAATTTTAATTTCAAATTTATTTATTACAACAAAACTTCAATTTTAAATTCATTTTTGTAGCAAATCCATCACATAAAAACTCGAAAATGATACTGATGATGCTGCAGTCATCACCCTTATTATTTCCCAGTGACAATAGTGAAATCAATGCTAAATATTCTTTCAAAAATTTCCTTTCTATTCATAAATCACTTTTATAAACCTTTTACTTATATAATTTTACTTCTTATATACATACATGATTATCTTACAATTGTAAATCATTATCAATTATAATTTCATCTTATGATTCATTGGTTTATACCATTATTCTTTTACAATAGTTGCTTTTATTAGCTTATTCAAACAACTTTTAATTATTTTATATTTATATCATTTACAACAACCAAGCAATCAATTATATACACACTTCAATAATTCTTGAAAAATTATTTTCTTTTTATATATAAAATATAATCGAGGTAAAATTATTTCATTTACCCAATTTAAAACAATATTGTGTCGAATTGTTCTATTCAAGTGTTTAGGAACCCCTTCGATTCAGTTTTCGAGGCTGCGCCGACGAAGGTTCATATACCACTCAATAAACCAATCATCACAATATAAAACAATTTTATATTCACTAACAAATACGCACTCATATCTATTATTACACTCACACTCATTCTAGAGTACTACTGACTCTATCTCTAATGAGTAATACCCAACAGAGCAGGTTGTCGCTTAACCATATGCTCTGATACCAAATGTAACGATCGCGATTTTTCGTTGCCGAAAAATCGAACCGTTAGGGTTTTAGAAGAAGAAAGAGGTAGAAGAAGAAAGAAAAGAAAGAGAAGAGAAAACAGAAAAACAAGTAACAGAACGAGAAACAATAACAGAATCTCACAGTCGCAGCGGAACAACATATAATAGATAAATGAATATTCATTAAAACAAAGAACTATACATTTTATACATTACATCACATTACATTACATCAATCAGAGTGTACGACAACAACAGCGGAAAGAAATACTATATACAATAGATAATAGACTACGCTATCCAAGCTCGCCTCCAACATCTGCACAGCAACTCCCGAATCCAGAATAACCTGATAACCTAACTCTAGACTGCCCGTGTGGAAAATAGTGGGCACCCAGAGTTTAGGAAAGGAACAATAAACTCCAGGTCAGTCATGGGACTGGTGTGAGAACTCAAAAACAGTTTATCTTTTAAAAAAAGCAACAAGAAAAATTTCAATTTTTGAAATTCGCAATGCTTTTTGGAAAATGAAACTACCATAAGGCCTCCCGCCACACACACAATGCAAACGCAGAATTGGAGGAGATTTCTCCTTATGATAGTCAAAGATGCTTACTACGCGAAAATCAAATCATTTTTGATATTATTACTAGTGCATAGTGTAGAAAACAATTTCGAAAGTAGAATATAAATCCTAGCCAGCATAGACATTCCGAACTATGCCTACTATAGCTACCATCCAAACAGTGGTGACCACCATAAGTGAATGGCAGGTAATACAACTAAAACCGTACAAGGCGCGTATTGTTTTGATTGGATTTCCAACAAATGGTCAGGCTAAGGAACTTCCTACTGCCACATGGGATCGCCTCTGGCGGGACGTCCCGAGAAACTAACGTTACGGTTAGATCTCTGCCAACACAAGGCCGGGTTACCTCTGTAACTAGGTAACTACTACACGAATATGTCATCCCCCGGTCCTTTGGGACCTTTATCCGAGCGCTCGATACCAACAACACCACACAGAAATAGATATAGTGTTTTCCACATGAGTAAATATCTGGGCTCCATACCATGATACCACCCTTTTCCAGAAGGGAATGACATACCCTAAAGGGCGCGACCCTCATAACCTTGCCGCATATTCCTGTTTCGACCATTTCCGGGGAGTGAGGTCCTGACGAAGTCTCGTCCACAAAGCTACGCTTTGTGTAACAAAGCCATGCTTTGGGTCCACAGATGACCAAAGCAATAATCACAAAGATAAATGATCAAACAAATGATCATATCCAAACGATCAACCAATGATCATCACACAGCAGCACTCAGCATGCCACATTACCAGATTGGGAAATATCGCTGATAACCTTCAACTACATAACCTCTGAGCTCGTACGTCTCAGAGAAGGGTGTTAAGCTAAGAGAATAAATTCTCCGCCACCAACAGAAATGTATTTGAAAGAAATCTGCTCTATCTCTCAAAATGTAATGTCAGACACGCAACCATACAAGTCTGTTCCGGGTTCGAACAGAACCGAAGGCACTTCCAAGGAAGCCTTTGCAATCCGGGTATTCACAATCCCGATAAAATTTCCCATCACAAAGGAAATCTCCATATCGTAGCTAACAATGCGGAGACAATCGATAGGTCATCCTATCGTTTTCACAAATACCCGGTCTTCACGCCGGTCTTCAAATGAAATCCAAACGACGTATTGCATATTCGGAATGGGATATATGACACAAAGGTCCTCTCCCGGCTAAACCGAATAGCGAGCGCTTATTTTAAAAAAATAAGTGTGCATTCAATTCCAAACAAACACAATCAATACCATCCAAGGGTAAATATTGATAGTCGGTTATTTAACTATCAATAAAGATGCGCCACATCATCAGATTCCAAATAATTTTTCCAAAATTATTAAGTCCCAAAATATCTTTACAAGATATATATACACAATTTCCAAATAATTGCCCAATTTATTTGCTTTACCAAAACACCTTCACGATATAATTTCCACACTTAACCATTTGAAAACCCATTTCAAATTAAACACCTCAACCATTTGAAAACAAATTTCAAATTACACAACTCAACCATTTGAAAACCAATTTCAAACTACAATTCATCTTTTATACCTTTTTGAAAACAAATTTCAAATCAACAAATAAATCCTTACCGATTTAATTTAACTTACGTTCCAAATTCGTAAATTTTATTTCTATATTTTAAAAATAAATCAACATTTATTTTTAAACAAATTTCCCTTCCTATATATAAATTCCAAAGTGGATTTAAATTCCAAGCATCTACTAGCATACGATTCCCAAATCGATTTTAAGTTATTTGCTTTCAATTACCTTAAAGGTGAATTAACAAAAACCGTTCCATTTCATATTAGAAAACCATTCCCATGCTTATTTTAAAAATAAGTAATTCACAAATTTATTTATTTTCAACGATTTGAAAATATCCCACATACTTAAGTTACCGTTAAGTATTTTATTCCATTCTCTTTAAGAAAACATTCCTTTATTCACATTTATTTGGGTTAAAAACGAATGTTGCGTAAAACATCGTTACGACAACCCAAAAACACTAGTATATGGATTTGAAATTAAAAATAGATATATAAATCCAATACTATACAAATTATCCCCTTCTGTTTCTCGAAAACGTCTATTTCAACAATCAATGTTGAAATCTATGTTTTCAATACTCAATACATTTTAAAACACCTTTAATTCGTTTTAAATTCCATTTAAAACATTCCTTTCCCAAAAACAAACCCATTTTATTTAATAATCTATTCAATATTCAAAATAGTGAATATAGCCCACTTAACAAATTCCCATATTTCAATTTATCAAATTCGATGAATTTCAAATTTATAAACATAGTTTATAAATTCCATTTCTATTATAAACCCCAATTTTATAAATTCCTTTATTAATCCGATGCAATTTACATAACCCAATTTCATACCCAAAAGCCATATTGTAAGTTAAATACTTATAATATTATTTATTTACCAAATCGTTCCTTTGAACTTCACCAATTTAAAATCTTATCACTTACAAGATTTCTTTATGGTTTATAATAATTTCAACTAATGAAATCTTCATTTATTAACAATTTCTATAAAATTCCCCTTTTTAATGCCCAAATCCATTTCTATAAGTTAATAACTTATAAAACTTCACTTCCCGATAACCATTCTTTTTATAAATTTCACAAATATATATCTATAGATTTATAATGAAATTCATGTTATACATCAACTCAGCATTTTATAAATTTATTCTATAACTCCAATGATTTAATCTAAAAACATCCATTTATAAAATCCTTTATATAAACCATTAATAATAATAACTTCCCAAAAACCAAATTTAACTATTTTATAAAAACCTATTATTGTTAAAAATTTCTTTTAAGTTATATTTTATAAAGATATAAATTTTTAAAACATAAAAATTTTATCCATCTATTTATTTTAAAATTTAATCAATTCAAAATTTTAAATAAACCATATTCTTTGAAAAATCGATTTAAAACCCCTTTTTAAATTCAAAACCGTTATTTTTAATTTTAAAAATTAGAATCCGATGATGCAACGACATCGAATGGTCAATCATGGGAATAACATCATATAACAATGTGATTATCAACAATCAACATAATATTCATAAACAAATAAATATGTGAGGAATCCAGTTGGATCCCTCCAACCTGTTACCCTGCATCCACAGACGTTAGCACAATACCAATTCCACTTCGAGGTGGAATATCGCGGTATATGGGATTTTATAAATATCCGCTTAATAGGCGGCGCAATAGGGTCTCATCCGCTATACGAGGCGGGAAATCAAATCCGATATATACATATGCCAATATATATATATCGCTATATATAGTATATATCCTACTATATCTACTAGCACAATCAATCAACCATCAACAATCAATATTAACTATTCAAAATTTTAAACAAAACCTTTCGATTGAGTGAGGAGTTCTCACCTTGATTTTGTTTCCGTTTTCGCGTTCGTTTCGAATAAAATTAAACGAACGTTTAATTTTACCCGAAATTCATACGAGCTCCAATCGACTCCAAACCAGCTGCATTGCGAAGAGCTCGGCGATACGAAGCCAACGCAAAAAATCTCGTTCAATTTGGACCTCGCAGCAAAAAGATATTGATTTTTAAACGTTATACGAATTTAAATAAAAATAGATTCACAAATTCTTTTACAAACCCTACCCCTACCACAGGCCGCACGCACAAGCTTCTCTCCCCCTCCCTCTCTTGCGTGCACGGCTACAGGAAGTTGAACGCAAGCAAACCCATGAACCAAAAACTAGGGTTAAAGGCCACGACCACCACGATGCGCGAAAACACGATCAGGGAGCGCCATTACGCAGCTCTAAACCTCCTCCACCTTCGACCCAAGTGCGGTCACACTCGGCCCCTGCCCATGCCTCGAGTTGCGTGCGCAACTCCCAGGAGACGCGGCCCCATCCTGCCTCCAAACGGCGACGATAGCTGAGATCCACCGTTGGATCTGTAGTCCACACCATGCTCTACAACTTTCATGTTGGAAGTTTCTCGATTCGATGAGCGGATTTGGAGATTTTGAGAGGGGAAAATGGGATGATTTCGGCCATTGGACCTATAGGAGGCGGCTGGTGATAGTGATTAGGGTTTTGGAAAAGAAGATAACATATATGTTAATATTATTTTAATAATAAAATGCCCAATTTAACACTTTTGCAAACGAACTCCAAACGACGCGTGCCGCCAGGCGATCCTAAGGTTTTTCCGCGTTCCGGACACAATGGAACAGGTTTCGTAAGCTAATTCGGAAGTATGTGTGAGATACGGCAATAAACGGTCGATTTAAATTTAAACCGATTTAAGCGATTTCTAGGCGTTTTGGCTTGTACCGGACAAACGGCAAATCCAAACGACTTGAAATTTGAAATCTTGCAATAATATCACATTACGGATCCGATGAAACTGGTTTCGTCGAAATCCGAGACCGTTTGAAAAATGGCTATTTTAACTCGCTAAATTAATATTAAAACGATATCGATGCGTTTCGAGCTGCCACGGTCAAACGACAACTCCGTTTGCTACGAAATTTGAAATCCGATAATAACTAACTATTACGGATCCAATGGAACTCGTTTCGTTCAATTCTGAGACTGTTCAAAAATTGGCTATTTTTCAGTCGATAATTAAATATTAAAATATTCAATTTTTACAAATTAGCTCCAAATTCAATTTTACAAGTTCTAAAATATTTCTATAACTTTAATATGATAAAACAAAATTTTCCAAATCATTTTCAATCATATTTAACCCAATATTAAATTATTTCTAGAATTTCACTATTAAATAAATCGATTTAAATTACCCTATTAAATCCAATATTCGAAAAATAAATTATTCGACTTAAAAATTCCACTTATTAATATTTAAAATTAATTAAATACTCAAATTCAAATTATCAAAAATTCTGGGTCGTTACAACGGATAGATTAATGCCCAAAAAGGACAACCCAAATCTCAATCGGGTCTCGTAAGTTTTTTACCCTTCGTTTTTTTGACACGTGGATTTTTACGGTAAAACGGGATTACGGTGGCTGGTCTTCGATTTACCATCGCTGGAGAGTAGTGCACCATGGTACTGTTCCGTTTCAAATCCATGCACGAATTTCTAAAGGTCGTACGACACTGTTTCGCCATTTCGGACGGATGTTGCACCTTGCACCGTGGATGTTGCACCCTGTAGATATCGATTATTCGGACGGCCATAACTTCTGGCTCCTTTAGAGTTACGAGAGCCATAACCTGTCAAAACGAAGGCCTCGATGTGTTCTACGGCTTTGACCGCTCTCAGCCGTCAACAGATAGATTAATGCCCAAAAAGGACAACTCGAATCTCAATCGGGTCTCGTAAGTTTTTTACCCTTCGTTTTTTCGACACGTGGATTTTTATGGTAAAACGGGATTACGGTGGCTGGTCTTTGAGTTACCATCGCTGGAGAGTGGTGCACCATGGTACTGTTCCGTTTCAAATCCATGCACGAATTTCTAAAGGTCGTACAGCACTGTTTCGCCATTTCGGACGGATGTTGCACCTTGCACTGTGGATGTTGCACCCTGTAGATATCGATTATTCGGACGGCCATAACTTCTGGCTCGTTTAGAGTTACGGGAGCCATAACCTGTCAAAACGAAGGCCTCGTTGAGTTCTATGGCTTTGACAGCTTTCAGCCGTCAACAGATAGATTAATGCCCAAAAAGGACAACCCGAATCTCAATCGGGTCTCGTAAGTTTTTGACCCTTCGTTTTTTCGACACGTGGATTTTTACGGTAAAATGGGATTACGGTGGCTGGTCTTCGATTTACCATCGCTGGAGAGTGGTGCACCATGGTACTGTTCCGTTTCAAATCCATGCACGGATTTCTAAAGGTCGTACGGCACCGTTTCGCCATTTCGGACGGATGTTGCACCTTGCACCGTGGATGTTGCACCCTGTAGATATCGATTATTCGGACGGCCATAACTTCTGGCTCGTTAAGAGTTACGTGAGCCATAACCTGTCAAAATGAAGGCCTCGATGAGTTCTACGGCTTTGACCGCTTTCAGCCGTCAACGGATAGATTAGTGCCCAAAAAGGACAACCCGAATCTCAATCGGGTCTCGTAAGTTTTTTACCCTTCGTTTTTTCGACAGGTGGATTTTTACGGTAAAACGGGATTACGGTGGCCCGTCTTCAACTTCCCATCGCTGAAGAGTGGTGCACCATGGTACTGTTCCGTTTCAAATCCATGCACTCATTTCTAAAAGTCGTACGACACTGTTTCGCCATTTCGGACGGATGTTGCACCTTGCACCGTGGTTGTTGCACTATAGACATCGATTATTCGGACGGCCATAACTTCTGGCTCGTTTAGAGTTACGGGAGCCAAAACCTGTCAAAACGAAGGCCTCGATGAGTTCTACGTCTTTGACTGCTTTCAGCCGTCAACGGATAGATTAATGCCCAAAACGGACAAACCGAATCTCAATCGGGTCTCGTAAGTTTTTTACCCTTCGTTTTTTCGACACGTGGATTTTTACGGTAAAACGGGATTACCGTGGCCCGTCTTCGACTTCCCATCGCTGGAGAGTGGTACACCATGGTACTGTTCCGTTTCAAATCCATGCACGCATTTCTAAAAGTCATACGGCACTGTTTCGCCATTTCGGACGGATGTTGCACCTTGCACCGTGGATGTTGCACCCTGTAGATATCGATTATTCGGACGGCCATAACTTCTCGCTCGTTTAGAGTTACGGGAGCCATAACCTATCAAAACGAATGCCTCGATGAGTTCTACGGCTTTGACAGCTTTTATCCGTCAACGGATAGATTAATGCCCAAAAAGGACAACCCGAATCTCAATCGGGTCTCGTAAGTTTTTTACCCTTCGTTTTTTCGACACGTGGATTTTTACGGTAAAACGGGATTACGGTGGCTGGTCTTCGATTTACCATCGCTGGAGAGTGGTGCACCATGGTACTGTTCCGTTTCAAATCCATGCACGACTTTCTCAAGGTCGTACGGCACTGTTTCGCCATTTCAGACGGATGTTGCACCTTGCACCGTGGATGTTGCACCCTGTAGATATCGATTATTCGGACGGCCATAACTTCTCGCTCGTTTAGAGTTACGGGAGCCATAACCTGTCAAAATGAAGCCCTCGATGAGTTCTACGGCTTTGACAGCTTTCAGCCGTCAACGGATAGATTACTGCCCAAAAAGGACAACCCGAATCTCAATCGAGTCTCGTAAGTTTTTTACCCTTCGTTTTTAAGACACGTGGATTTTTACGGTAAAACGGGATTACCATAGCCCGTCTTCGACTTCCCATCGCTGAAGAGTGGTGCACCACGGTACTATTCCGTTTCAAATCCATGCACGAATTTCTAAAGGGCGTACGGCACTGTTTCACCATTTCGGACGGATGTTGCACCTTGCACCGTGGATGTCGCACCCTATAGATATCGATTATTCGGACTGCCATAACTTCTGGCTCGTTTAGAGTTACGGGAGCCTAACCTGTCAAAATGAAGGCCTCGATGAGTTCTACGGTTATGCCAGCTTTCAGCCGTCAATGGATAGATTAATGCCCAAAAAGGACAACCCGAATCTCAATCGGGTCTCGTAAGTTTTTTACCCTTCGTTTTTTCGACACGTGGATTTTTACGTTAAAACGGGATTACAGTGGCTGGTCTTCGATTTACCATCGCTGTAGAGTGGTGCACCATGGTACTGTTCCGTTTCAAATTCATGCACGAATTTCTAAAGGTCATACGGCACTGTTTCGCCATTTCGGACGGATGTTGCACCTTGCATCGTGGATGTTGCACCCTATAGATATCGATTATTCGGACGGCCATAACTTCTTGCTTGTTTAGAGTTACGGGAGCCATAACCTGTCAAAACGAAGGCGTCGATGAGTTCTACGGCTTTGACAGCTTTCAGCCGTCAATAGATAGATTAATGCCCAAAAAGGACAACCCGAATCTCAATTGGGTCTCGTAAGTTTTTTACCCTTCGTTTTTTCGACACGTGGATTTTTACGGTAAAACGGGATTACGGTTGCTGGTCTTCGATTTACCATCGCTGGAGAGTGGTGCACCAAGGTACTGTTCCGTTTCAAATCCATGCATGAATTTCTAAATGTCGTACGACACTGTTTCGCCATTTCGGACGGATGTTGCACCTTGCACCATGGATGTTGCACCCTGTAGATATCGATTATTCGGACGGCCATAACTTCTGGATCGTTAAGAGTTACAGGAGCAATAACCTGTCAAAACGAAGGCCTAAATGAGTTCTACGGCTTTGACAGCTTTCAGCCATCAACGGATATATTAGTGCAAAAAAAGGACAACCCGAATCTCAATCGGGTCTCGTAAGTTTTTTACCCTTCGTTTTTTCGACACGTGGATTTTTACGGTAAAACGGGATTACGGTGGCTGGTCTTCGATTTACCATCGCTGGAGAGTGGTGCACCATGGTACTATTCCGTTTCAAATCCATGCACGAATTTCTAAAGGTCGTACGACACTGTTTCGCCATTTCGGACGGATGTTGTACCTTGCACTGTGGATGTTGCGCCCTGTAGATATCGATTATTCGGACGGCCATAACTTCAGGCTCGTTTAGAGTTACGGGAGCCATAACCTGTCAAAATGAAGGCCTCGATGAGTTCTACGGCTTTGACAGCTTTCAGCCGTCAACGGATAGATTAATGCCCAAAAAGGACAACCCGAATCTCAATCGGGTCTCGTAAGTTTTTTACCCTTCATTTTTTCGACACGTGGAATTTTACGGTAAAACGGGATTACGGGGGCCCGTCTTCGACTTCCCATCGCTGAAGAGTGGCACACCATGGAACTGTTCCGTTTCAAATCCATGCACGCATTTCTAAAAGTCGTACGGCACTGTTTCGCCATTTCGGACGGATGTTGCACCTTGCACCGTGGATGTTGCACCATGTAGACATCGATTATTCGGACGGCCATAACTTCTGGCTCGTTTAGAGTTACGGGAGCCATAACCTGTCAAAACGAAGGACTCGATGAGTTGTACCGCTTTGATAGCTTTCAGCCGTCAACGGACAGATTAATGCCCAAAAAGGACAGCCCGAATCTCAATCGGGTCTCCTAAGTTTTTTACCCTTCGTTTTTTCGACACGTGGATTTTTACGGTAAAACGGGATAACGGTGGCTGGTCTTCGATTTACCATCGCTGGAGAGTGGTGCACCATTGTACTGTTCCGTTTCAAATCCGTGCATGAATTTCTAAAGGTCGGACGGCACTGTTTCGCCATTTCGGACGGATGTTGCACCTTGCACCGCGGATGTTGCACCCTGTAGATATCGATTATTCGGACGACCATAACTTCTTGCTCGTTTAGAGTTACGGGAGCCATAACCGGTCAAAACGAAGGCATCGATGAGTTCTACGGCTTTGACAGCTTTCAGCCATCAACGGATAGATTAATGCCCAAAAAGGACAACCCGAATCTCAATCGGGTCTCGTAAGTTTTTTACCCTTCGTTTTTCCGACACGTGGATTTTTACGGTAAAACGGGATTACCGTGGCCCGTCTTCGACTTCCCATCGCTGGAGAGTGTTGCACCATGGTACATTTCTGTTTCAAATTCATGCACGAATTTCTAAAGGTCGTACGGCACTGTTTCGCCATTTCGGACGGATGTTGCACCTTGCACCGTGGATGTTGCACCCTATAGATATCGATTATTCGGACGGCCATAACTTCTGGCTCGTTTAGAATTACGGGAGCCATAACCAGTCAAAACGAAGGCCTCGACGAGTTCTACGGCTTTGATAGCTTTCAGCCGTCAACGGATAGATTAATGCCCAAAATGGACAACCCGAATCTCAATCGGGTCTCGTTAGTTTTTTACCCTTCGTTTTTTCGACACGTGGATTTTTACGGTAAAACGGGATTACGGTGGCTGGTCTTTGATTTACCATCGCTGGAGAGTGGTGCACCATAGTACTGTTCCGTTTCAAATCCATGCACGAATTTCTAAAGGTCGTACGACACTGTTTCGCCATTTCGGACGGATGTTGCACCTTGCACCGTGGATGTTGCACCCTGTAGATATCGATTATTCGGACGGGCATAACTTCAGGCTCGTTAAGAGTTACGGGAGCCATATCCTGTCAAAACGAAGGCCTCTATGAGTTCTACGGTTTTGACAGCTTTCAGCCGTCAACGGATAGATTAGTGCCCAAAAAGGACAAGCCGAATCTCAATCGGGTCTCGTAAGTTTTTTACCCTTCGTTTTTTTGACACGTGGATTTTACGGTAAAACGGGATTACGGTGGCTGGTCTTCGATTTACCATCGCTGGAGAGTGGTGCACCATGGTACTGTTCCGTTTCAAATCCATGCACGAATTTCTAAAGGTCGTACGACACTGTTTCGCCATTTCGGACGGATGTTGCACCTTGCACCGTGGATGTTGCACCCTGTAGATATCGATTATTCGGACGGCCATAACTTCTCGCTCGTTTAGAGTTACGGGAGCCATAACCTGTCAAAACGAAGGACTCGATGAGTTCTATGGCTTTGACAGCTTTCAGCCGTCAACGGATAGATTAATGCCCAAAAAGGACAACCCGAATCTCAATCGGGTCTCGTAAGTTTTTTACCCTTCGTTTTTTCGACACGTGGATTTTTACGGTAAAACGGGATTACGGTGGCTGGTCTTCGATTTACCATCGCTGGAGAGTGGTGCACCATGGTACTGTTCCGTTTCAAATCCATGCACGAATTTCTAAAGGTCGTACGACACTGTTTCGCCATTTCGGACGGATGTTGCACCTTGCACCGTGGATGTTGCACCCTGTAGATATCGATTATTCGGACGGCCATAACTTCAGGCTCGTTAAGAGTTACGGGAGCCATATCCTGTCAAAACGAAGGCCTCTATGAGTTCTACGGCTTTGACAGCTTTCAGCCGTCAACGGATAGATTAGTGCCCAAAAAGGACATGCCGAATCTCAATCGGGTCTCGTAAGTTTTTTACCCTTCGTTTTTTTGACACGTGGATTTTACGGTAAAACGGGATTACGGTGGCTGGTCTTCGATTTACCATCGCTGGAGACACCATGGTACTGTTCCGTTTCAAATCCAATCACGAATTTCTAAAGGTCGTACGACACTGTTTCGCCATTTCGGACGGATGTTGCACCTTGCACCGTGGATGTTGCACCCTGTAGATATCGATTATTCGGACGGCCATAACTTCTCGCTCGTTTAGAGTTACGGGAGCCATAACCTGTCAAAACGAAGGCCTCGATGAGTTCTACGGCTTTGACAGCTTTCAGCCGTCAACGGATAGATTAATGCCCAAAAAGGACAACCCGAATCTCAATCGGGTCTCGTAAGTTTTTTACCCTTCGTTTTTTCGACACGTGGATTTTTACGGTAAAACGGGATTACGGTGGCTGGTCTTCGATTTACCATCGCTGGAGAGTGGTGCACCATGGTACTGTTCCGTTTCAAATCCATGCATGAATTTCTAAAGGTCATACTGCACTGTTTCGCCATTTCGGACAGATGTTGCACCTTGCATCGTGGATGTTGCACCCTGTAGATATCGATTATTCGGACGGCCATAACTTCTGGCTTGTTTAGAGTTACGGGAGCCATAACCTGTCAAAATGAAGGCGTCGATGAGTTCTACGGCTTTGACAGCTTTCAGCCGTCAATAGATAGATTAATGCCCAAAAAGGACAACCCGAATCTCAATCGGGTCTCGTAAGTTTTGTACCCTTCGTTTTTTCGACACGTGGATTTTTACGGTAACACGGGATTACGGTGGCCCGTCTTCGACTTCCCATCCCTGAAGGGTGGTGCACCATGGTACTGTTCCGTTTCAAATCCATGCACGCATTTCTAAACGTCGTACGACACTGTTTCATAATTTCGGACGGATGTTGCACCTTGCACCGTGGATGTTGCACCCTGTAGATATCGATTATTCGGACGACCATAACTTCTGGCTCGTTAAGAGTTATGGGAGCCATAACCTGTCAAAACGAAGGCCTAAATGAGTTCTACGGCTTTGACCGCTTTCAGCCGTCAACGGATATATTAGTGCCCAAAAAGGACAACCCGAATCTCAATCAGCTCTCGTAAGTTTTTTACCCTTCGTTTTTTCGACACGTGGATTTTTACGGTAAAACGGGATTACGGTGGCTGGTCTTCGATTTACCATCGCTGGAGAGTGGTGCACCATGGTACTGTTCCGTTTCAAATCCATTCACGAATTTCTAAAGGTCGTACGACACTGTTTCGCCATTTCGGACGGATGTTGTACCTTGCACTGTGGATGTTGCGCCCTGTAGATATCGATTATTCGGACGGCCATAACTTTAGGCTCGTTTAGAGTTACGGGAGCCATAACCTGTCAAAATGAAGGCCTCGATGAGTTCTACGGCTTTGACAGCTTTCATCTGTCAACGGATAGATTAACGCCTAAAAAGGACAACCCGAATCTCAATCAGGTCTCGTAAGTTTTTTACCCTTCGTTTTTTCGACACGTGGATTTTTACGGTAAAACGGGATTACGGGGACATGTCTTCGACTTCCCATCGCTGAAGAGTGGTACACCATGGTACTGTTCCGTTTCAAATCCATGCACGCATTTCTAAAAGTCGTACGGCACTGTTTCGCCATTTCGGACGGATGTTGCACGTTGCACCGTGGATGTTGCACCCTGTAGACATCGATTATTCGGACGGCCATAACTTCTGGCTTGTTTAGAGTTACGGGAGCCATAACCTGTCAAAACGAAGGCCTCGATGAGTTCTACGGCTTTGATAGCTTTCAGCCGTCAACGGATAGATTAATGCCCAAAAAGGACAACCCGAATCTCAATCGGGTCTCCTAAGTTTTTTACCCTTCGTTTTTTCGACACGTGGATTTTTATGGTAAAATGGGATTACCGTGGCCCGTCTTCGACTTCCCATCACTGGAGAGTGGTGCACCATGGTACTGTTCCGTTTCAAATCCATGCACGCATTTATAAAAGTCATACGGCACTGTTTTTCCATTTCGGACGGATGTTGCACCTTGCACCGTGGATGTTGCACCCTGTAGATATCGATTATACGGACGGCCATAACTACTTGCTCGTTTAGAGTTACGGGAGCCATAACCGGTCAAAACGAAGGCATTGATGAGTTCTACGGCTTTGACAGCTTTCAGCCGTCAACGGATAGATTAATGCCCAAAAAGGACAACCCGAATCTCAATCGGGTCTCGTAAGTTTTTTACCCTTCGTTTTTTCGACAAGTGGATTTTACGGTAAAACGGGAATACGATGGCTGGTCTTCGATTTACCATCACTGGAGAGTGGTGCACCACGGTACTGTTCCGTTTCAAATCCATGCATGAATTTCTAAAGGTCGGACGGCACTGTTTCGCCATTTCGGACGGATGTTACACCTTGCACCGTGGATGTTGCACCCTGTAGATATCGATTATTCGGACGACCATAACTACTTGCTCGTTTAGAGTTACGGGAGCCATAACCGGTCAAAACGAAGGCATTGATGAGTTCTACGGCTTTGACAGCTTTCAGCCGTCAACGGATAGATTAATGCCTAAAAAGGACAACCCGAATCTCAATCGGGTCTCGTAAGTTTTTTACCCTTCGTTTTTTCGACAAGTGAATTTTACGGTAAAACGGGATTACGGTGGCTGGTCTTCGATTTACCATCGCTGGAGAGTGGTGTACCATGGTACTGTTCCGTTTCAAATCCATGCACGCATTTCTAACGGTCGTACGGCACCGTTTCGCCATTCCGGACGGATGTTGCACCTTGCACCGTGGATGTTGCACCCTGTGGATATCGATTAATCGGACGGCCATAAATTTTGGCTCGTTTTGAGTTACGAGAGCCATAACCTGTCAAAACGAAGGCCTCGATGAGTTCTACGGCTTTGACCGCTTTCAGCCGTCAACGGATAGATTAATGCCCAAAAAGGACAATCCGAATCTCAATCGGGTCTCGTAAGTTTTTTATCCTACGTTTTTTCGACACGTGGATTTTTACGGTAAAACAGGATTACCGTGGCTGGCCTTCGATTAACCATCATTAGAGAGTGGTGCACCGTGGTACTGTTCCCTTTCAAACCCATGCACGCATTTCTAAAATTCGTACGGCACTGTTTTGCCATTTCGGACGGATGTTGCACCTTGCACCGTGAATGTTGCACCCTGTAGATATCGATTATTCGGACGGCCATAACTTCTGGCTCGATTAGAGTTATGGGAACCAAAGCCTGTCAAAACGAAGGCCTCGATGAGTTCTACGGCTTTGATAGCTTTCAGCCGTCAACGGATAGGTTAATGCCCAAAAAGGACAACCCGAATCTCAATCGGGTCTCGTAAGTTTTTTACCCTTCGTTTTTTCGACACGTGGATTTTTACGGTAAAATGGGATTACCGTGGCCCGTCTTCGACTTCGCATCGCTGGAGAGTGGTGCACCATGGTACTGTTCCGTTTCAAATCCATGCACGCATTTCTAAAAGTCATACGGCAATGTTTTGCCATTTCGGACGGATGTTGTACCTTGCACCGTGGATGTTGCACCCTGTAGATATCGATTATTCGGACGGCCATAACTTCTGGCTCGTTTAGAGTTACGGGAGCCATAACCTGTCAAAATGAAGGCCTCGATGTGTTCTACGTCTTTGACAGCTTTCAGCCGTCAATGGATAGTTTAATGCCCTAAAAGGACAACCCGAATCTCAATCGGGTCTCGTAAGTTTTTTACCCTTCGTTTTTTCGACAAGTGGATTTTTATGGTAAAACGGGATTACGATGGCTGGTCTTCGATTTACCATCGCTGGAGAGTGGTGCACCATGGTACTGTTCCATTTCAAATCCATGCACTAATTTCTAAAGTTCGTACGACACTGTTTCGCCATTTCGGACGGATGTTGCACCTTGCACCGTTTATGTTGCACCCTGTAGATATCGATTATTCGGACGGCCATAACTTTTGGCTCGTTTAGAGTTACGGGAGCCATAACCTGTCAAAACGAAGGCCTCGATGAGTTCTATGGCTTTGACAGCTTTCAGCCGTCAACGTATAGATTAATTCCCAAAAAGGACAACCCAAATCTCAATCGGGTCTCGTAAGTTTTTTACCCTTCGTTTTTTCGACACGTGGATTTTTACGGTAAAACGGGATTACGGTGGTGGTCTTCGATTTACCATCGCTGGAGAGTGGTGCACCATGGTACTGTTCCGTTTCAAATCCATGCACGAATTTCTAAAGGTCGTACGGCACTGTTTCGTAATTTCGGACGGATGTTGCACCTTGCACCGTGGATGTTGCACACTATAGATATCGATTATTCGGACGACCATAACTTCTGGCTCGTTAAGAGTAACGGGAGCCATAACCTATCAAAACGAAGGCCTCGATGAGTTCTACGGCTTTGACAGCTTTTAGCCGTCAACGGATAGATTAGTGCCTAAAAAGGACAACCCGAATCTCAATCGGGTCTCGTAAGTTTTTTACCCTTCGTTTTTTCGACACGTGGATTTTTACGGTAAAACGGGATTACGGTGGCTCGTCTTCGACTTCCCGTCGCTGGGAGTGGTGCACCATGGTACTGTTCCGTTTCAAATCCATGCACGCATTTCTAAAAGTCGTACGGCACTGTTTCGCCCTTTCGGACGGATGTTGCACCTTGCACCGTGGATGTTGTACCCAGTAGACATCGATTATTCGGACGGGCATAACTTCTGGCTCGTTTAGAGTTACGGGAGCCATAACCTGTCAAAACGAAGGCCTCGATGAGTTCTACGGCTTTGACAGCTTTCAGCCGTCAACGGATAGGTTAATGCCCAAAAAGGACAATCCGAATCTCAATCGGGTCTCGTAAGTTTTTTACCCTTCGTTTTTTCGACACGTGGATTTTTACGGTAAAACGGGATTACGGTGGCTCGTCTTCGACTTCCCATCGCTGAGAGTGGTGCACCATGGTACTGTTCCATTTCAAATCCATGCACGCATTTCTAAAAGTTGTACGGCACTGTTTCGCCATTTCGGACGGATGTTGCACCTTGCACCGTGGATGTTGTACCCAGTAGACATCGATTATTCGGACGGCCATAACTTCTGGCTCGTTTAGAGTTACGGGAGCCATAACCTGTCAAAACGAAGGCCTCGATGAGTTCTACGGCTTTGATAGCTTTCAGCCGTCAACGGATAGATTAATGCCCAAAAAGGACAACCCGAATCTCAATCGGGTCTCCTAAGTTTTTTACCCTTCGTTTTTTCGACACGTGGATTTTTATGGTAAAATGGGATTACCGTGGCCCGTCTTCGACTTCCCATCACTGGAGAGTGGTGCACCATGGTACTGTTCCGTTTCAAATCCATGCACGCATTTATAAAAGTCATACGGCACTGTTTCGCCATTTCGGACGGATGTTGCACCTTGCACCGTGGATGTTGCACCCTGTAGATATCGATTATTCGGACGGCCATAACTACTTGCTCGTTTAGAGTTACGGGAGCCATAACCGGTCAAAACGAAGGCATTGATGAGTTCTACGGCTTTGATAGCTTTCAGCCGTCAACGGATAGATTAATGCCCAAAAAGGACAACCCGAATCTCAATCGGGTCTCGTAAGTTTTTTACCCTTCGTTTTTTCGACAAGTGGATTTTACGGTAAAACGGGATTACGGTGGCTGGTCTTCGATTTACCATCACTGGAGAGTGGTGCACCACGGTACTGTTCCGTTTCTAATCCATGCATGAATTTCTAAAGGTCGGACGGCACTGTTTCGCCATTTCGGACGGATGTTGCACCTTGCACCGTGGATGTTGCACCCTGTAGATATCGATTATTCGGACGACCATAACTACTTGCTCGTTTAGAGTTACGGGAGCCATAACCGGTCAAAACGAAGGCATTGATGAGTTCTACGGCTTTGACAGCTTTCAGCCGTCAACGGATAGATTAATGCCTAAAAAGGACAACCCGAATCTCAATCGGGTCTCGTAAGTTTTTTACCCTTCGTTTTTTCGACAAGTGGATTTTACGGTAAAACGGGATTACGGTGGCTGGTCTTCGATTTACCATCGCTGGAGAGTGGTGTACCATGGTACTGTTCCGTTTCAAATCCATGCACGCATTTCTAACGGTCGTACGGCACCGTTTCGCCATTCCGGACGGATGTTGCACCTTGCACCGTGGATGTTGCACCCTGTGGATATCGATTAATCGGACGGCCATAAATTCTGGCTCGTTTTGAGTTACGAGAGCCATAACCTGTCAAAACGAAGGCCTCGATGGGTTCTACGGCTTTGACCGCTTTCAGCCGTCAACGGATAGATTAATGCCCAAAAAGGACAATCCGAATCTCAATCGGGTCTCGTAAGTTTTTTATCCTACGTTTTTTCGACACGTGGATTTTTACGGTAAAACAGGATTACCGTGGCTGGCCTTCGATTAACCATCATTAGAGAGTGGTGCACCGTGGTACTGTTCCCTTTCAAATCCATGCACGCATTTCTAAAATTCGTACGGCACTGTTTTGCCATTTCGGACGGATGTTGCACCTTGCACCGTGAATGTTGCACCCTGTAGATATCGATTATTCGGACGGCCATAACTTCTGGCTCGATTAGAGTTATGGGAACCAAAGCCTGTCAAAACGAAGGCCTCGATGAGTTCTACGGCTTTGATAGCTTTCAGCCGTCAACGGATAGGTTAATGCCCAAAAAGGACAACCCGAATCTCAATCGGGTCTCGTAAGTTTTTTACCCTTCGTTTTTTCGACACGTGGATTTTTACGGTAAAATGGGATTATCGTGGCCCGTCTTCGACTTCGCATCGCTGGAGAGTGGTGCACCATGGTACAGTTCCGTTTCAAATCCATGCACGCATTTCTAAAAGTCATACGGCAATGTTTTGCCATTTCGGACGGATGTTGTACCTTGCACCGTGGATGTTGCACCCTGTAGATATCGATTATTCGGACGGCCATAACTTCTGGCTCGTTTAGAGTTACGGGAGCCATAACCTGTCAAAATGAAGGCCTCGATGTGTTCTACGTCTTTGACAGCTTTCAGCCGTCAATGGATAGTTTAATGCCCTAAAAGGACAACCCGAATCTCAATCGGGTCTCGTAAGTTTTTTACCCTTCGTTTTTTCGACAAGTGGATTTTTATGGTAAAACGGGATTACGATGGCTGGTCTTCGATTTACCATCGCTGGAGAGTGGTGCACCATGGTACTGTTCCATTTCAAATCCATGCACTAATTTCTAAAGGTCGTACGACACTGTTTCGCCATTTCGGACGGATGTTGCACTTTGCACCGTTTATGTTGCACCCTGTAGATATCGATTATTCGGACGGCCATAACTTTTGGCTCGTTTAGAGTTACGGGAGCCATAACCTGTCAAAACGAAGGCCTCGATGAGTTCTATGGCTTTGACAGCTTTCAGCCGTCAACGTATAGATTAATTCCCAAAAAGGACAACCCAAATCTCAATCGGGTCTCGTAAGTTTTTTACCCTTCGTTTTTTCGACACGTGGATTTTTACGGTAAAACGGGATTACGGTGGTGGTCTTCGATTTACCATCGCTGGAAAGTGGTGCACCATGGTACTGTTCCGTTTCAAATCCATGCACGAATTTCTAAAGGTCGTACGGCACTGTTTCGTAATTTCGGACGGATGTTGCACCTTGCACCGTGGATGTTGCACACTATAGATATCGATTATTCGGACGACCATAACTTCTGGCTCGTTAAGAGTAACGGGAGCCATAACCTATCAAAACGAAGGCCTCGATGAGTTCTACGGCTTTGACAGCTTTTAGCCGTCAACGGATAGATTAGTGCCTAAAAAGGACAACCCGAATCTCAATCGGGTCTCGTAAGTTTTTTACCCTTCGTTTTTTCGACACGTGGATTTTTACGGTAAAACGGGATTACGGTGGCTCGTCTTCGACTTCCCGTCGCTGAGAGTGGTGCACCATGGTACTGTTCCGTTTCAAATCCATGCACGCATTTCTAAAAGTCGTACGGCACTGTTTCGCCATTTCGGACGGATGTTGCACCTTGCACCGTGGATGTTGTACCCAGTAGACATCGATTATTCGGACGGCCATAACTTCTGGCTCGTTTAGAGTTACGGGAGCCATAACCTGTCAAAACGAAGGCCTCGATGAGTTCTACGGCTTTGACAGCTTTCAGCCGTCAACGGATAGGTTAATGCCCAAAAAGGACAATCCGAATCTCAATCGGGTCTCGTAAGTTTTTTACCCTTCGTTTTTTCGACACGTGGATTTTTACGGTAAAAAGGGATTACGGTGGCTCGTCTTCGACTTCCCATCGCTGAGAGTGGTGCACCATGGTACTGTTCCATTTCAAATCCATGCACGCATTTCTAAAAGTCGTACGGCACTGTTTCGCCATTTCGGACGGATGTTGCACCTTGCACCGTGGATGTTGTACCCAGTAGACATCGATTATTCGGACGGCCATAACTTCTGGCTCGTTTAGAGTTACGGGAGCCATAACCTGTCAAAACGAAGGCCTCGATGAGTTCTACGGCTTTGACCGCTTTCAGCCGTCAACGGATAGGTTAATGCCCAAAAAGGACAATCCGAATCTCAATCGGGTCTCGTAAGTTTTTTACCCTTCGTTTTTTCGACACGTGGATTTTTACGGTAAAACGGGATTACGGTGGTGGTCTTCGATTTACCATCGCTGGACAGTGGTGCACCATGGTACTGTTCCGTCTCAAATCCATGCACGAATTTCTCAAGGTCGTACGACACTGTTTCGCCATTTCGGACGGATGTTGCACCTTGCACCGTGGATGTTGCACCCTGTAGATATCGATTATTCGGACGGCCATAACTTCTGGCTCGTTAAGAGTTACGGGAGACATAACCTGTCAAAACGAAGGCCTCGATGAGCTCTACGGCTTCGACAGCTTTCGGCCGTCAATGAATAGATTAATGCCCAAAAAGACAACCCGAATCTCAATCGGGTCTCGTAAGTTCTTTACCCTTCGTTTTTTCGACACGTGGATTCTTACGATAAAACGGGATTACGGTGGCTCGTCTTCGACTTCCCATCGCTGAGAGTGGTGCACCATGGTACTGTTCCGTTTCAAATCCATGCACGCATTTCTAAAAGTCGTACGGCACTGTTTCGCCATTTCAGACGGATGTTGCACCTTGCACCGTGGATGTTGCACCCAGTAGACATCGATTATTCGGACGGCCATAACTTCTGGCTCGTTTAGAGTTACGGGAGCCATAACCTGTCAAAACGAAGGCCTCGATGAGTTCTACGGCTTTGACAGCTTTCAGCCGTCAACGGATAGGATAATGCCCAAAAAGGACAACCCGAATCTCAATCGGGTCTCGTAAGTTTTTTACCCTTCGTTTTTTCGACACGTGGATTTTTACGGTAAAACGGGATTACCGTGGCCCGTGTTCGACTTCCCATCGCTGGAGAGTGGTGAACCATGGTACCGTTCCATTTCAAATCCGTGCATGAATTTCTAAAGGTCGTACGGCACTGTTTCGCCATTTCGGACGGATGTTGCACCTTGCACCGTGGATGTTGCACCCTGTAGATATCGATTATTCGGACGGCCATAACTTCTGGCTCGTTTAGAGTTACGAGAGCCATAACCTGTCAAAACGAAGGCCTCGATGAGTTCTACGGCTTAGACAGCTTTTACCCGTCAACGGATAGATTAATGCCCAAAAAGGAGAACCCGAATCTCAATCGGGTCTCGTAAGTTTTTTACCCTTCGTTTTTTCGACATGTGGATTTTTACGGTAAAACGGGATTACGGTGGTTGGTCTTCGATTTACCATCGCTGGAGAGTGTTGCACCATGGTACTGTTCCATTTCAAATCCATGCACGCATTTCTAAAGGTCGTACGGCACTGTTTCGCCATTTCGGACGGATGTTGCACCTTGCACCGTGGATGTTGCACCCTGTAGACATCGATTATTCGGATGGCCATAACTTCTGGCTCGTTTAGAGTTACGGGAGCCATAACCTGTCAAAACGAAGGCCTCGATGAGTTCTACGGCTTTGACAGCTTTCAGCCGTCAACGGATAGGTTAATGCCCAAAAAGGACAATCCGAATCTCAATCTGGTCTCGTAAGTTTTTTACCCTTCGTTTTTTCGACACGTGGATTTTTACGGTAACACGGGATTACGGTGGCCCGTCTTCGACTTCCCATCCCTGAAGAGTGGTGCACCATGGTACTGTTCCATTTCAAATCCATGCACGCATTTCTAAAAGTCGTACGACACTGTTTCGCCATTTCGGACGGATGTTGCACCTTGCACCGTGGATGTTGCACCCTGTAGACATCGATTATTCGGACGGCCATAACTTCTGGCTCGTTCAGAGTTACGGGTGCCATAACCTGTCAAAACGAAGGCCTCGATGAGTTCTACGGCTTTAACAGCTTTCAGCCATCAACGGATAGGTTGATGCCCAAAAAGGACAATCCGAATCTCAATCGGGTCTCGTAAGTGTTTTACCCTTCGTTTTTCGACACGTGGATTTTTACGGTAAAACGGGATTACGGTGGTGGTCTTCGATTTACCATCGCTGGAGAGTGGTGCACCATAGTACTGTTCCGTTTCAAATCCATGCACGAATTTCTCAAGGTCGTACGGCACTGTTTCGCCATTTCGGACAGATGTTGCCCCTTGCACCGTGGATGTTGCACCCTATAGATATCGATTATTCGGACGGCCATAACTTCTGGCTCGTTAAGAGTTACGGGAGCCATAACCTGTCAAAACGAAGGCCTCGATGAGTTCTACGGCTTTGACAGCTTACAGCCGTCAACGGATAGATTAATGCCCAAAAAGGACAACCCAAATCTCAATCGGGTCTCGTAAGTTTTTTACCCTTCGTTTTTTCGACACGCGGATTTTTACGGTAAAACGGGATTACGGTGGTAGTCTTCGATTTACCATCGCTGGAGAGTGGTGCACCATGGTACTGTTCCGTTTCAAATCCATGCACGAATTTCTAAAGGTCGTACGGCACTGTTTCGTAATTTCGGACGGATGTTGCACCTTGCACCGTGGATGTTGCACCCTGTAGATATCGGTTATTCGGACGGCCATAACTTCTGGCTCGTTAAGGGTTACGGGAGCCATAACCTGTCAAAACGAAGGCCTCGATGAGTTCTACGGCTTTGATAGCTTTCAGCCGTCGACGGATAGATTAGTGCCCAAAAAGGACAACCCGAATCTCAATCGGGTCTCGTAAGTTTTTTACCCTTCGTTTTTTCGACACGTGGATTTTTACGGTAACACTGGATTACGGTGACCCGTCTTCGACTTCCCATCCCTGTAGGGTGATGCACCATGGTACTGTTCCGTTTCAAATCCATGCACGCATTTCTAAAAGTCGTACGACACTGTTTCGTAATTTTGGACGGATGTTGCACCTTGCACCGTGGATGTTGCACCCTGTAGATATCGATTATTCGGACGGCCATAACTTCTGGCTCGTTAAGGGTTACGGGAGACATAACCTGTCAAAACGAAGGCCTCAATGAGTTCTACGGCGTTGATAGCTTTCAGCCGTCAACGGATAGAGTAGTGCCCAAAAAGGACAACCCGAATCTCAATCGGGTCTCGTAAGTTTTTTACCCTTCGTTTTTTCCACACGTGGATTTTTACGGTAACACGGGATTACGGTGGCCCGTCTTCGACTTCCCATCCCTGAAGAGTGGTGCACCATGGTACTGTTCCATTTCAAATCCATGCACGCATTTCTAAAAGTCGTACGACACTGTTTCGCCATTTCGGACGGATGTTGCACCTTGCACCGTGGATGTTGCACCCTGTAGACATCGATTATTCGGACGGCCATAACTTCTGGCTCGTTTAGAGTTACGGGAGCCATAACCTGTCAAAACGAAGGCGTCGATGAGTTCTACGGCTTTGATAGCTTTCAGCCGTCAACGGATAGGTTAATGCCCAAAAAGGACAACCCGAATCTCAATCGGGTCTCGTAAGTTTTTTACCCTTCGTTTTTTCGACACGTGGATTTTTACGGTAAAACGGGATTACGGTTGTGGTCTTCGATTTACCATCGCTGGAGAGTGGTGCACCATGGTTCTGTTCCGTCTCAAATCCATGCACGAATTTCTCAAGGTCGTACGGCACTGTTTCGCCATTTCGGACGGATATTGCACCTTGCACCGTGGATGTTGCACCCTGTAGATATCGATTATTCGGACGGGCATAACTTCTGGCTCGTTAAGAGTTACGGGAGACATAACCTGTCAAAACGAAGGCCTCGATGAGCTCTACGGCTTCGACAGCTTTCAGCCGTCAACGAATAGATTAATGCCCAAAAAGACAACCCGAATCTCAATCGGGTCTCGTAAGTTCTTTACCCTTCGTTTTTTCGACACGTGGATTCTTACGATAAAACGGGATTACGGTGGCTCGTCTTCGACTTCCCATCGCTGAGAGTGGTGCACCATGGTACTGTTCCATTTCAAATCCATGCACGCATTTCTAAAAGTCGTACGGCACTGTTTCGCCATTTCGGACGGATGTTGCACCTTGCACCGTGGATGTTGCACCCAGTAGACATCGATTATTCGGACGGCCATAACTTCTGGCTCGTTTAGAATTACGGGAGCCATAACCTGTCAAAACGAAGGCCTCGATGAGTTCTACGGCTTTGACAGCTTTCAGCCGTCAACGGATAGGCTAATGCCCAAAAAGGACAACCCGAATCTCAATCGGGTCTCGTAAGTTTTTTACCCTTCGTTTTTTCGACACGTGGATTTTTACGGTAAAACGGGATTACCGTGGCCCGTGTTCGACTTCCCATCGCTGGAGAGTGGTGAACCATGGTACTGTTCCGTTTCAAATCCGTGCATGAATTTCTAAAGGTCGTACGGCACTGTTTCGCCATTTCGGACGGATGTTGCACCTTGCACCGTGGATGTTGCACCCTGTAGATATCGATTATTCGGACGGCCATAACTTCTGGCTCGTTTAGAGTTACGAGAGCCATAACCTGTCAAAACGAAGGCCTCGATGAGTTCTACGGCTTAGACAGCTTTTACCCGTCAACGGATAGATTAATGCCCAAAAAGGACAACCCGAATCTCAATCGGGTCTCGTAAGTTTTTTACCCTTCCTTTTTTCGACATGTGGATTTTTACGGTAAAACGGGATTACGGTGGTTGGTCTTCGATTTACCATCGCTGGAGAGTGTTGCACCATGGTACTGTTCCATTTCAAATCCATGCACGCATTTCTAAAGGTCGTACGGCACTGTTTCGCCATTTCGGACGGATGTTGCACCTTGCACCGTGGATGTTGCACCCTGTAGACATCGATTATTCGGACGGCCATAACTTCTGGCTCGTTTAGAGTTACGGGAGCCATAACCTGTCAAAACGAAGGCCTCGATGAGTTCTACGGCTTTGACAGCTTTCAGCCGTCAACGGATAGGTTAATGCCCAAAAAGGACAATCCGAATCTCAATCTGGTCTCGTAAGTTTTTTACCCTTCGTTTTTTCGACACGTGGATTTTTACGGTAACACGGGATTACGGTGGCCCGTCTTCGACTTCCCATCCCTGAAGAGTGGTGCACCATGGTACTGTTCCATTTCAAATCCATGCACGCATTTCTAAAAGTCGTACGACACTGTTTCGCCATTTCGGACGGATGTTGCACCTTGCACCGTGGATGTTGCACCCTGTAGACATCGATTATTCGGACGGCCATAACTTCTGGCTCGTTTAGAGTTACGGGAGCCATAACCTGTCAAAACGAAGGCCTCGATGAGTTCTACGGCTTTAACAGCTTTCAGCCGTCAACGGATAGGTTGATGCCCAAAAAGGACAATCCGAATCTCAATCGGGTCTCGTAAGTTTTTTACCCTTCGTTTTTCGACATGTGGATTTTTACGGTAAAACGGGATTACGGTGGTGGTCTTCGATTTACCATCGCTGGAGAGTGGTGCACCATGGTACTGTTCCGTTTCAAATCCATGCACGAATTTCTCAAGGTCGTACGGCACTGTTTCGCCATTTCGGACAGATGTTGCACCTTGCACCGTGGATGTTGCACCCTATAGATATCGATTATTCGGACGGCCATAACTTCTGGCTCGTTAAGAGTTACGGGAGCCATAACCTGTCAAAACGAAGGCCTCGATGAGTTCTACGGCTTTGACAGCTTACAGCCGTCAACGGATAGATTAATGCCCAAAAAGGACAACCCAAATCTCAATCGGGTCTCGTAAGTTTTTTACCCTTCGTTTTTTCGACACGCGGATTTTTACCGTAAAACGGGATTACGGTGGTGGTCTTCGATTTACCATCGCTGGAGAGTGGTGCACCATGGTACTGTTCCGTTTCAAACCCATGCACGAATTTCTAAAGGTCGTACGGCACTGTTTCGTAATTTCGGACGGATGTTGCACCTTGCACCGTGGATGTTGCACCCTGTAGATATCGATTATTCGGACGGCCATAACTTCTGGCTCGTTAAGGGTTACGGGAGCCATAACCTGTCAAAACGAAGGCCTCGATGAGTTCTACGGCTTTGATAGCTTTCAGCCGTCGACGGATAGATTAGTGCCCCAAAAGGACAACCCGAATCTCAATCGGGTCTCGTAAGTTTTTTACCCTTCGTTTTTTCGACACGTGGATTTTTACGTTAACACTGGATTACGGTGGCCCGTCTTCGACTTCCCATCCCTGTAGGGTGATGCACCATGGTACTGTTTCATTTCAAATCCATGCACGCATTTCTAAAAGTCGTACGACACTGTTTCGTAATTTCGGACGGATGTTGCACCTTGCACCGTGGATGTTGCACCCTGTAGATATCGATTATTCGGACGGCCATAACTTCTGGCTCATTAAGGGTTACGGGAGCCATAACCTGTCGAAACGAAGGCCTCAATGAGTTCTACGGCGTTGATAGCTTTCAGCCGTCAACGGATAGAGTAGTGCCCAAAAAGGACAACCCGCATCTCAATCGGGTCTCGTAAGTTTTTTACCCTTCGTTTTTTCGACACGTGGATTTTTACGGTAACACGGGATTACGGTGGCCCGTCTTCGACTTCCCATCCCTGAAGAGTGGTGCACCATGGTACTGTTCCATTTCAAATCCATGCACGCCTTTCTAAAAGTCGTACGACACTGTTTCGCCATTTCGGACGGATGTTGCACCTTGCACCGTGGATGTTGCACCCTGTAGACATCGATTATTCGGACAGCCATAACTTCTGGCTCGTTTAGAGTTACGGGAGCCATAACCTGTCAAAACGAAGGCGACGATGAGTTCTACGGCTTTGATAGCTTTCAGCCGTCAACGGATAGGTTAATGCCCAAAAAGGACAACCCGAATCTCAATCGGGTCTCGTAAGTTTTTTACCCTTCGTTTTTTCGACACGTGGATTTTTACGGTAAAACGGGATTACGGTTGTGGTCTTCGATTTACCATCGCTGGAGAGTGGTGCACCATGGTACTGTTCCGTCTCAAATCCATGCACGAATTTTTCAAGGTCGTACGGCACTGTTTCGCCATTTCGGACGGATGTTGCACCTTGCACCGTGGATGTTGCACCCTGTAGATATCGATTATTCGGACGGCCATAACTTCTGGCTCGTTAAGAGTTACGGGAGACATAACCTGTCAAAACGAAGGCCTCGATGAGCTCTACGGCTTCGACAGCTTTCAGCCGTCAACGAATAGATTAATGCCCAAAAAGACAACCCGAATCTCAATCGGGTCTCGTAAGTTCTTTACCCTTCGTTTTTTCGACACGTGGATTCTTACGATAAAACGGGATTACGGTGGCTCGTCTTCGACTTCCCATCGCTGAGAGTGGTGCACCATGGTACTGTTCCATTTCAAATCCATGCACGCATTTCTAAAAGTCGTACGGCACTGTTTCGCCATTTCGGACGGATGTTGCACCTTGCACCGTGGATGTTGCACCCAGTAGACATCGATTATTCGGACGGCCATAACTTCTGGCTCGTTTAGAATTACGGGAGCCATAACCTGTCAAAACGAAGGCCTCGATGAGTTCTACGGCTTTGACAGCTTTCAGCCGTCAACGGATAGGATAATGCCCAAAAAGGACAACCCGAATCTCAATCGGGTCTCGTAAGTTTTTTACCCTTCGTTTTTTCGACACGTGGATTTTTACGGTAAAACGGGATTACCGTGGCCCGTATTCGACTTCCCATCGCTGGAGAGTGGTGAACCATGGTACTGTTCCGTTTCAAATCCGTGCATGAATTTCTAAAGGTCGTACGGCACTGTTTCGCCATTTCGGACGGATGTTGCACCTTGCACCGTGGATGTTGCACCCTGTAGATATCGATTATTCGGACGGCCATAACTTCTGGCTCGTTTAGATTTACGAGAGCCACAACCTGTCAAAACGAAGGCCTCGATGAGTTCTACGGCTTAGACAGCTTTTACCCGTCAACGGATAGATTAATGCCCAAAAAGGACAACCCGAATCTCAATCGGGTCTCGTAAGTTTTTTACCCTTCGTTTTTTCGACATGTGGATTTTTACGGTAAAACGGGATTACGGTGGTTGGTCTTCGATTTACCATCGCCGGAGAGTGTTGCACCATGGTACTGTTCCATTTCAAATCCATGCACGCATTTCTAAAGGTCGTACGGCACTGTTTCGCCATTTCGGACGGATGTTGCACCTTGCACCGTGGATGTTGCACCCTGTAGACATCGATTATTCGGATGGCCATAACTTCTGGCTCGTTTAGAGTTACGGGAGCCATAACCTGTCAAAACGAAGGCCTCGATGAGTTCTACGGCTTTGACAGCTTTCAGCCGTCAACGGATAGGTTAATGCCCAAAAAGGACAATCCGAATCTCAATCTGGTCTCGTAAGTTTTTTACCCTTCGTTTTTTCGACACGTGGATTTTTACGGTAACACGGGATTACGGTGGCCCGTCTTTGACTTCCCTTCCCTGAAGAGTGGTGCACCATGGTACTGTTCCATTTCAAATCCATGCACGCATTTCTAAAAGTCGTACGACACTGTTTCGCCATTTCGGACGGATGTTGCACCTTGCACCGTGGATGTTGCACCCTGTAGACATCGATTATTCGGACGGCCATAACTTCTGGCTCGTTTAGAGTTACGGGAGCCATAACCTGTCAAAACGAAGGCCTCGATGAGTTCTACGGCTTTAACAGCTTTCAGCCGTCAACGGATAGGTTGATGCCCAAAAAGGACAATCCGAATCTCAATCGGGTCTCGTAAGTTTTTTACCCTTCGTTTTTCGACACGTGGATTTTTACGGTAAAACGGGATTACGGTGGTGGTCTTCGATTTACCATCGCCGGAGAGTGGTGCACCATGGTACTGTTCCGTTTCAAATCCATGCACGAATTTCTCAAGGTCGTACGGCACTGTTTCGCCATTTCGGACAGATGTTGCACCTTGCACCGTGGATGTTGCACCCTATAGATATCGATTATTCGGACGGCCATAACTTCTGGCTCGTTAAGAGTTACGGGAGCCATAACCTGTCAAAACGAAGGCCTCGATGAGTTCTACGGCTTTGACAGCTTACAGCCGTCAACGGATAGATTAATGCCCAAAAAGGACAACCCAAATCTCAATCGGGTCTCGTAAGTTTTTTACCCTTCGTTTTTTCGACACGCGGATTTTTACGGTAAAACGGGATTACGGTGGTGGTCTTCGATTTACCATCGCTGGAGAGTGGTGCACCATGGTACTGTTCCGTTTCAAATCCATGCACGAATTTCTAAAGGTCTTATGGCACTGTTTCGTAATTTCGGACGGATGTTGCACCTTGCACCGTGGATGTTGCACCCTGTAGATATCGATTATTCGGACGGCCATAACTTCTGGCTCGTTAAGGGTTACGGGAGCCATAACCTGTCAAAACGAAGGCCTCGATGAGTTCTACGGCTTTGATAGCTTTCAGCCGTCGACGGATAGATTAGTGCCCAAAAAGTACAACCCGAATCTCAATCGGGTCTCATAAGTTTTTTACCCTTCGTTTTTTCGACACGTGGATTTTTACGGTAACACTGGATTACGGTGGCCCGTCTTCGACTTCCCATCCCTGTAGGGTGATGCACCATGGTACTGTTCCGTTTCAAATCCATGCATGCATTTCTAAAAGTCATACGACACTGTTTCGTAATTTCGGACGGATGTTGCACCTTGCACCGTGGATGTTGCACCCTGTAGATATCGATTATTCGGACGGCCATAACTTCTGGCTCGTTAAGGGTTACGGGAGCCATAACCTATCAAAACGAAGGCCTCCATGAGTTCTACGGCGCTGATAGCTTTCAGCCGTCAACGGATAGAGTAGTGCCCGAAAAGGACAACCCGAATCTCAATCGGGTCTCGTAAGTTTTTTACCCTTCGTTTTTTCGACACGTGGATTTTTACGGTAACACGGGATTACGGTGGCCCGTCTTCGACTTCCCATCCCTGAAGAGTGGTGCACCATGGTACTGTTCCATTTCAAATCCATGCACGCATTTCTAAAAGTCGTACGACACTGTTTCGCCATTTCGGACGGATGTTGCACCTTGCACCGTGGATGTTGCACCCTGTAGACATCGATTATTCGGACGGCCATAACTTCTGGCTCGTTTAGAGTTACGGGAGCCATAACCTGTCAAAACGAAGGCGTCGATGAGTTCTACGGCTTTGGCAGCTTTCAGCCGTCAACGGATAGGTTAATGCCCAAAAAGGACAATCCGAATCTCAATTTGGTCTCGTAAGTTTTTTACCCTTCGTTTTTTCGACACGTGGATTTTTACGGTAACACGGGATTACGGTGGCCCGTCTTCGACTTCCCATCCCTGAAGAGTGGTGCACCATGGTACTGTTCCATTTCAAATCCATGCACGCATTTCTAAAAGTCGTACGACACTGTTTCGCCATTTCGGACGGATGTTGCACCTTGCACCGTGGATGTTGCACCCTGTAGACATCGATTATTCGGACGGCCATAACTTCTGGCTCGTTTAGAGTTACGGGAGCCATAACCTGTCAAAACGAAGGCCTCGATGAGTTCTACGGCTTTAACAGCTTTCAGCCATCAACGGATTGGTTGATGCCCAAAAAGGACAATCCGAATCTCAATCGGGTCTCGTAAGTTTTTTACCCTTCGTTTTTCGACACGTGGATTTTTACGGTAAAACGGGATTACGGTGGTGGTCTTCGATTTACCATCGCTGGAGAGTGGTGCACCATGGTACTGTTCCGTTTCAAATCCATGCACGAATTTCTCAAGGTCGTACGGCACTGTTTCGCCATTTCGGACAGATGTTGCACCTTGCACCGTGGATGTTGCACCCTATAGATATTGATTATTCGGACGGCCATAACTTCTGGCTCGTTAGGAGTTACGGGAGCCATAACCTGTCAAAACGAAGGCCTCGATGAGCTCTACGGCTTAGACAGCTTTTACCCGTCAACGGATAGATTAATGCCCAAAAAGGACAACCCGAATCTCAATCGGGTCTCGTAAGTTTTTTACCCTTCGTTTTTTCGACATGTGGATTTTTACGGTAAAACGGGATTACGGTGGTTGGTCTTCGATTTACCATCGCCGGAGAGTGTTGCACCATGGTACTGTTCCGTTTCAAATCCATGCACGAATTTCTAAAGGTCGTACGGCACTGTTTCGTAATTTCGGACGGATGTTGCACCTTGCACCGTGGATGTTGCACCCTGTAGATATCGATTATTCGGACGGCCATAACTTCTGGCTCGTTAAGGGTTACGGGAGCCATAACCTGTCAAAACGAAGGCCTCGATGAGTTCTACGGCTTTGATAGCTTTCAGCCGTCGACGGATAGATTAGTGCCCAAAAAGGAAAACCCGAATCTCAATCGGGTCTCGTTAGTTTTTTACCCTTCGTTTTTTCGACACGTGGATTTTTACGGTAACACTGGATTACGGTGGCCCGTCTTCGACTTCCCATCCCTGTAGGGTGATGCACCATGGTACTGTTCCGTTTCAAATCCATGCACGCATTTCTAAAAGTCGTACGACACTGTTTCGTAATTTCGGACGGATGTTGCACCTTGCACCGTGGATGTTGCACCCTGTAGATATCGATTATTCGGACGGCCATAACTTCTGGCTCGTTAAGGGTTACGGGAGCCATAACCTGTCAAAACGAAGGCCTCAATGAGTTCTACGGCGTTGATAGCTTTCAGCCGTCAACGGATAGAGTAGTGCCCAAAAAGGACAACCCGAATCTCAATCGGGTCTCGTAAGTTTTTTACCCTTCGTTTTTTCGACACGTGGATTTTTACGGTAACACGGGATTACGGTGGCCCGTCTTCGACTTCCCATCCCTGAAGAGTGGTGCACCATGGTACTGTTCCATTTCAAATCCATGCACGCATTTCTAAAAGTCGTACGACACTGTTTCGCCATTTCGGACGGATGTTGCACCTTGCACCGTGGATGTTGCACCCTGTAGACATCGATTATTCGGACGGCCATAACTTCTGGCTCGTTTAGAGTTACGGGAGCCATAACCTGTCAAAACGAAGGCGTCGATGAGTTCTACGGCTTTGACTGCTTTCAGCCGTCAACGGATAGGTTAATGCCCAAAAAGGACAACCCGAATCTCAATCGGGTCTCGTAAGTTTTTTACCCTTCGTTTTTTCGACACGTGGATTTTTACGGTAAAACGGGATTACGGTTGTGGTCTTCGATTTACCATCGCTGGAGAGTGGTGCACCATGGTACTGTTCCGTCTCAAATCCATGCATGAATTTCTCAAGGTCGTACGACACTGTTTCGCCATTTCGGACGGATGTTGCACCTTGCACCGTGGATGTTGCACCCTATAGATATCGATTATTCGGACGGCCATAACTTCTGGCTCGTTAAGAGTTACGGGAGACATAACCTGTCAAAACGAAGGCCTCGATGAGCTCTACGGCTTCGACATCTTTCAGCCGTCAACGAATAGATTAATGCCCAAAAAGACAACCCGAATCTCAATCGGGTCTCGTAAGTTCTTTACCCTTCGTTTTTTCGACACGTGGATTCTTACGATAAAACGGGATTACGGTGGCTCGTCTTCGACTTCCCATCGCTGAGAGTGGTGCACTATGGTACTGTTCCGTTTCAAATCCATGCACGCATTTCTAAAAGTCGTACGGCACTGTTTCGCCATTTCGGACGGATGTTGCACCTTACACCGTGGATGTTGCACCCAGTAGACATCGATTATTCGGACGGCCATAACTTCTGGATCGTTTAGAGTTACGGGAGCCATAACCTGTCAAAACGAAGGCCTCGATGAGTTCTACGGCTTTGACAGCTTTCAGCCGTCAACGGATAGGATAATGCCCAAAAAGGACAACCCTTATCTCAATCGGGTCTCGTCAGTTTTTTACCCTTCGTTTTTTCGACACGTGGATTTTTACGGTAAAACTGGATTACCGTGGCCCGTGTTCGACTTCCCATCACTGGAGAGTGGTGAACCATGGTACTGTTCCGTTTGAAATCCGTGCATGAATTTCTAAAGGTCGTACGGCACTGTTTCGCCATTTCGGATGGATGTTGCACCTTGCACCGTGGATGTTGCACCCTGTAGATATCGATTATTCGGACGGCCATAACTTCTGGCTCGTTAGGGGTTACGGGAGCCATAACCTGTCAAAACGAAGGCCTCGATGAGTTCTACGGCTTAACAGCTTTTACCCGTCAACGGATAGATTAATGCCCAAAAAGGACAACCCGAATCTCAATCGGGTCTCGTAAGTTTTTTACCCTTCGTTTTTTCGACATGTGGATTTTTACAGTAAAACGGGATTACGGTGGTTGGTCTTCGATTTACCATCGCTGGAGAGTGTTGCACCGTGGTATTGTTCCATTTCAAATCCATGCACGCATTTCTAAAGGTCGTACGGCACTGTTTCGCCATTTCGGACGGATGTTGCACCTTGCACCGTGGATGTTGCACCCTGTAGACATCGATTATTCGGATGGCCATAACTTCTGGCTCGTTTAGAGTTACGGGAGCCATAACCTGTCAAAACGAAGGCCTCGATGAGTTCTACGGCTTTGACAGCTTTCAGCCGTCAACGGATAGGTTAATTCCCAAAAAGGACAATCCGAATCTCAATCTGGTCTCGTAAGTTTTTTACCCTTCGTTTTTTCGACACGTGGATTTTTACGGCAACACGGGATTACGGTGGCCCGTCTTCGACTTCCCATCCCTGAAGAGTGGTGCACCATGGTACTGTTCCATTTCAAATCCATGCACGCATTTCTAAAAGTCGTACGACACTGTTTCGCCATTTCGGACGGATGTTGCACCTTGCACCGTGGATGTTGCACCCTGTAGACATCGATTATTCGGACGGCCATAACTTCTGGCTCGTTTAGAGTTACAGGAGCCATAACCTATCAAAACGAAGGCCTCGATGAGTTCTACGGCTTTAACAGCTTTCAGCCGTCAACGGATAGGTTGATGCCCAAAAAGGACAATCCGAATCTCAATCGGGTCTCGTAAGTTTTTTACCCTTCGTTTTTTCGACACGCGGATTTTTACGGTAAAACGGGATTACGGTGGTGGTCTTCGATTTACCATCGCTGGAGAGTGGTGCACCATGGTACTGTTCCGTTTCAAATCCATGCACGAATTTCTAAAGGTCGTACGGCACTGTTTCGTAATTTCGGACGGATGTTGCACCTTGCACCGTGAATGTTGCACCTTGTAGATATCGATTATTCGGACGGCCATAACTTCTGGCTCGTTAAGGGTTACGGGAGCCATAACCTGTCAAAACGAAGGCCTCGATGAGTTCTACGGATTTGATAGCTTTCAGCCGTCGATGGATAGATTAGTGCCCCAAAAGGACAACCCGAATCTCAATCGGGTCTCGTAAGTTTTTTACCCTTCGTTTTTTCGACACGTGGATTTTTACGGTAACACTGGATTACGGTGGCCCGTCTTCGACTTCCCATCCCTGTAGGGTGATGCACCATGGTACTGTTCCGTTTCAAATCCATGCACGCATTTCTAAAAGTCGTACGACACTGTTTCGTAATTTCGGACGGATGTTGCACCTTGCACCGTGGATGTTGCACCCAGTAGATATCGATTATTCGGACGGCCATAACTTCTGGCTCGTTAAGGGTTACGGGAGCCATAACCTATCAAAACGAAGGCCTTCATGAGTTCTACGGCGTTGATAGCTTTCAGCCGTCAACGGATAGAGTAGTGCCCAAAAAGGACAACCCGAATCTCAATCGGGTCTTGTAAGTTTTTTACCCTTCGTTTTTTCGACACGTGGATTTTTACGGTAACACGGGATTACGGTGGCCCGTCTTCGACTTCCCATCCCTGAAGAGTGGTGCACCATGGTACTGTTCCATTTCAAATCCATGCACGCATTTCTAAAAGTCGTACGACACTGTTTCGCCATTTCGGACGGATGTTGCACCTTGCACCGTGGATGTTGCACCCTGTAGACATCGATTATTCGGACGGCCATAACTTCTGGCTCGTTTAGAGTTACGGGAGCCATAACCTGTCAAAACGAAGGCCTCGATGAGTTCTACGGCTTTAACAGCTTTCAGCCATCAACGGATTGGTTGATGCCCAAAAAGGACAATCCGAATCTCAATCGGGTCTCGTAAGTTTTTTACCCTTCGTTTTTCGACACGTGGATTTTTACGGTAAAACGGGATTACGGTGGTGGTCTTCGATTTACCATCGCTGGAGAGTGGTGCACCATGGTACTGTTCCGTTTCAAATCCATGCACGAATTTCTCAAGGTCGTACGGCACTGTTTCGCCATTTCGGACAGATGTTGCACCTTGCACCGTGGATGTTGCACCCTATAGATATTGATTATTCGGACGGCCATAACTTCTGGCTCGTTAGGAGTTACGGGAGCCATAACCTGTCAAAACGAAGGCCTCGATGAGCTCTACGGCTTAGACAGCTTTTACCCGTCAACGGATAGATTAATGCCCAAAAAGGACAACCCGAATCTCAATCGGGTCTCGTAAGTTTTTTACCCTTCGTTTTTTCGACATGTGGATTTTTACGGTAAAACGGGATTACGGTGGTTGGTCTTCGATTTACCATCGCCGGAGAGTGTTGCACCATGGTACTGTTCCGTTTCAAATCCATGCACGAATTTCTAAAGGTCGTACGGCACTGTTTCGTAATTTCGGACGGATGTTGCACCTTGCACCGTGGATGTTGCACCCTGTAGATATCGATTATTCGGACGGCCATAACTTCTGGCTCGTTAAGGGTTACGGGAGCCATAACCTGTCAAAACGAAGGCCTCGATGAGTTCTACGGCTTTGATAGCTTTCAGCCGTCGACGGATAGATTAGTGCCCAAAAAGGAAAACCCGAATCTCAATCGGGTCTCGTTAGTTTTTTACCCTTCGTTTTTTCGACACGTGGATTTTTACGGTAACACTGGATTACGGTGGCCCGTCTTCGACTTCCCATCCCTGTAGGGTGATGCACCATGGTACTGTTCCGTTTCAAATCCATGCACGCATTTCTAAAAGTCGTACGACACTGTTTCGTAATTTCGGACGGATGTTGCACCTTGCACCGTGGATGTTGCACCCTGTAGATATCGATTATTCGGACGGCCATAACTTCTGGCTCGTTAAGGGTTACGGGAGCCATAACCTGTCAAAACGAAGGCCTCAATGAGTTCTACGGCGTTGATAGCTTTCAGCCGTCAACGGATAGAGTAGTGCCCAAAAAGGACAACCCGAATCTCAATCGGGTCTCGTAAGTTTTTTACCCTTCGTTTTTTCGACACGTGGATTTTTACGGTAACACGGGATTACGGTGGCCCGTCTTCGACTTCCCATCCCTGAAGAGTGGTGCACCATGGTACTGTTCCATTTCAAATCCATGCACGCATTTCTAAAAGTCGTACGACACTGTTTCGCCATTTCGGACGGATGTTGCACCTTGCACCGTGGATGTTGCACCCTGTAGACATCGATTATTCGGACGGCCATAACTTCTGGCTCGTTTAGAGTTACGGGAGCCATAACCTGTCAAAACGAAGGCGTCGATGAGTTCTACGGCTTTGACTGCTTTCAGCCGTCAACGGATAGGTTAATGCCCAAAAAGGACAACCCGAATCTCAATCGGGTCTCGTAAGTTTTTTACCCTTCGTTTTTTCGACACGTGGATTTTTACGGTAAAACGGGATTACGGTTGTGGTCTTCGATTTACCATCGCTGGAGAGTGGTGCACCATGGTACTGTTCCGTCTCAAATCCATGCATGAATTTCTCAAGGTCGTACGACACTGTTTCGCCATTTCGGACGGATGTTGCACCTTGCACCGTGGATGTTGCACCCTATAGATATCGATTATTCGGACGGCCATAACTTCTGGCTCGTTAAGAGTTACGGGAGACATAACCTGTCAAAATGAAGGCCTCGATGAGCTCTACGGCTTCGACATCTTTCAGCCGTCAACGAATAGATTAATGCCCAAAAAGACAACCCGAATCTCAATCGGGTCTCGTAAGTTCTTTACCCTTCGTTTTTTCGACACGTGGATTCTTACGATAAAACGGGATTACGGTGGCTCGTCTTCGACTTCCCATCGCTGAGAGTGGTGCACTATGGTACTGTTCCGTTTCAAATCCATGCACGCATTTCTAAAAGTCGTACGGCACTGTTTCGCCATTTCGGACGGATGTTGCACCTTACACCGTGGATGTTGCACCCAGTAGACATCGATTATTCGGACGGCCATAACTTCTGGATCGTTTAGAGTTACGGGAGCCATAACCTGTCAAAACGAAGGCCTCGATGAGTTCTACGGCTTTGACAGCTTTCAGCCGTCAACGGATAGGATAATGCCCAAAAAGGACAACCCTTATCTCAATCGGGTCTCGTCAGTTTTTTACCCTTCGTTTTTTCGACACGTGGATTTTTACGGTAAAACGGGATTACCGTGGCCCGTGTTCGACTTCCCATCACTGGAGAGTGGTGAACCATGGTACTGTTCCGTTTGAAATCCGTGCATGAATTTCTAAAGGTCGTACGGCACTGTTTCGCCATTTCGGATGGATGTTGCACCTTGCACCGTGGATGTTGCACCCTGTAGATATCGATTATTCGGACGGCCATAACTTCTGGCTCGTTAGGGGTTACGGGAGCCATAACCTGTCAAAACGAAGGCCTCGATGAGTTCTACGGCTTAACAGCTTTTACCCGTCAACGGATAGATTAATGCCCAAAAAGGACAACCCGAATCTCAATCGGGTCTCGTAAGTTTTTTACCCTTCGTTTTTTCGACATGTGGATTTTTACAGTAAAACGGGATTACGGTGGTTGGTCTTCGATTTACCATCGCTGGAGAGTGTTGCACCGTGGTATTGTTCCATTTCAAATCCATGCACGCATTTCTAAAGGTCGTACGGCACTGTTTCGCCATTTCGGACGGATGTTGCACCTTGCACCGTGGATGTTGCACCCTGTAGACATCGATTATTCGGATGGCCATAACTTCTGGCTCGTTTAGAGTTACGGGAGCCATAACCTGTCAAAACGAAGGCCTCGATGAGTTCTACGGCTTTGACAGCTTTCAGCCGTCAACGGATAGGTTAATTCCCAAAAAGGACAATCCGAATCTCAATCTGGTCTCGTAAGTTTTTTACCCTTCGTTTTTTCGACACGTGGATTTTTACGGTAACACGGGATTACGGTGGCCCGTCTTCGACTTCCCATCCCTGAAGAGTGGTGCACCATGGTACTGTTCCATTTCAAATCCATGCACGCATTTCTAAAAGTCGTACGACACTGTTTCGCCATTTCGGACGGATGTTGCACCTTGCACCGTGGATGTTGCACCCTGTAGACATCGATTATTCGGACGGCCATAACTTCTGGCTCGTTTAGAGTTACAGGAGCCATAACCTATCAAAACGAAGGCCTCGATGAGTTCTACGGCTTTAACAGCTTTCAGCCGTCAACGGATAGGTTGATGCCCAAAAAGGACAATCCGAATCTCAATCGGGTCTCGTAAGTTTTTTACCCTTCGTTTTTTCGACACGCGGATTTTTACGGTAAAACGGGATTACGGTGGTGGTCTTCGATTTACCATCGCTGGAGAGTGGTGCACCATGGTACTGTTCCGTTTCAAATCCATGCACGAATTTCTAAAGGTCGTACGGCACTGTTTCGTAATTTCGGACGGATGTTGCACCTTGCACCGTGAATGTTGCACCTTGTAGATATCGATTATTCGGACGGCCATAACTTCTGGCTCGTTAAGGGTTACGGGAGCCATAACCTGTCAAAACGAAGGCCTCGATGAGTTCTACGGCTTTGATAGCTTTCAGCCGTCGATGGATAGATTAGTGCCCCAAAAGGACAACCCGAATCTCAATCGGGTCTCGTAAGTTTTTTACCCTTCGTTTTTTCGACACGTGGATTTTTACGGTAACACTGGATTACGGTGGCCCGTCTTCGACTTCCCATCCCTGTAGGGTGATGCACCATGGTACTGTTCCGTTTCAAATCCATGCACGCATTTCTAAAAGTCGTACGACACTGTTTCGTAATTTCGGACGGATGTTGCACCTTGCACCGTGGATGTTGCACCCAGTAGATATCGATTATTCGGACGGCCATAACTTCTGGCTCGTTAAGGGTTACGGGAGCCATAACCTATCAAAACGAAGGCCTTCATGAGTTCTACGGCGTTGATAGCTTTCAGCCGTCAACGGATAGAGTAGTGCCCAAAAAGGACAACCCGAATCTCAATCGGGTCTTGTAAGTTTTTTACCCTTCGTTTTTTCGACACGTGGATTTTTACGGTAACACGGGATTACGGTGGCCCGTCTTCGACTTCCCATCCCTGAAGAGTGGTGCACCATGGTACTGTTCCATTTCAAATCCATGCACGCATTTCTAAAAGTCGTACGACACTGTTTCGCCATTTCGGACGGATGTTGCACCTTGCACCGTGGATGTTGCACCCTGTAGACATCGATTATTCGGACGGCCATAACTTCTGGCTCGTTTAGAGTTACGGGAGCCATAACCTGTCAAAACGAAGGCGTCGATGAGTTCTACGGCTTTGACTGCTTTCTGCCGTCAACGGATAGGTTAATGCCCAAAAAGGACAACCCGAATCTCAATCGGGTCTCGTAAGTTTTTTACCCTTCGTTTTTTCGACACGTGGATTTTTACGGTAAAACGGGATTACGGTTGTGGTCTTCGATTTACCATCGCTGGAGAGTGGTGCACCACGGTACTATTCCGTTTCAAATCCATGCACGAATTTCTCAAGGTCGTACGGCACTGTTTCGCCATTTCGGACAGATGTTGCACCTTGCACCGTGGATGTTGCACCCTATAGATATCGATTATTCGGACGGCCATAACTTCTGGCTCGTTAAGAGTTACGGGAGGCATAACCTATCAAAACGAAGGCCTCGATGAGTTCTACTTCTTTGACAGCTTACAGCCGTCAACGGATAGATTAATGTCCAAAAAGGACAACCCAAATCTCAATCGGGTCTCGTAAGTTTTTTACCCTTCGTTTTTTCGACACGTGGATTTTTACGGTAAAACGGGATTACGGTGGTGGTCTTCGATTTACCATCGCTGGAGAGTGGTGCACCATGGTACTGTTCCGTTTCAAATCCATGCACGAATTTCTCAAGGTCGTACGGCACTGTTTCGTAATTTCGGACGGATGTTGCACCTTGCACCGTGAATGTTGCACCTTGTAGATATCGATTATTCGGACGGCCATAACTTCTGGCTCGTTAAGAGTTACGGGAGGCATAACCTATCAAAACGAAGGCCTCGATGAGTTCTACTTCTTTGACAGCTTACAGCCGTCAACGGATAGATTAATGTCCAAAAAGGACAACCCAAATCTCAATCGGGTCTCGTAAGTTTTTTACCCTTCGTTTTTTCGACACGCGGATTTTTACGGTAAAACGGGATTACGGTGGTGGTCTTCGATTTACCATCGCTGGAGAGTGGTGCACCATGGTACTGTTCCGTTTCAAATCCATGCACGAATTTCTAAAGGTCGTACGGCACTGTTTCGTAATTTCGGACGGATGTTGCACCTTGCACCGTGAATGTTGCACCTTGTAGATATCGATTATTCGGACGGCCATAACTTCTGGCTCGTTAAGGGTTACGGGAGCCATAACCTGTCAAAACGAAGGCCTCGATGAGTTCTACGGCTTTGATAACTTTCAGCCGTCGATGGATAGATTAGTGCCCCAAAAGGACAACCCGAATCTCAATCGGGTCTCGTAAGTTTTTTACCCTTCGTTTTTTCGACACGTGGATTTTTACGGTAACACTGGATTACGGTGGCCCGTCTTCGACTTCCCATCCCTGTAGGGTGATGCACCATGGTACTGTTCCGTTTCAAATCCATGCACGCATTTCTAAAAGTCGTACGACACTGTTTCGTAATTTCGGACGGATGTTGCACCTTGCACCGTGGATGTTGCACCCAGTAGATATCGATTATTCGGACGGCCATAACTTCTGGCTCGTTAAGGGTTACGGGAGCCATAACCTATCAAAACGAAGGCCTTCATGAGTTCTACGGCGTTGATAGCTTTCAGCCGTCAACGGATAGAGTAGTGCCCAAAAAGGACAACCCGAATCTCAATCGGGTCTTGTAAGTTTTTTACCCTTCGTTTTTTCGACACGTGGATTTTTACGGTAACACGGGATTACGGTGGCCCGTCTTCGACTTCCCATCCCTGAAGAGTGGTGCACCATGGTACTGTTCCATTTCAAATCCATGCACGCATTTCTAAAAGTCGTACGACACTGTTTCGCCATTTCGGACGGATGTTGCACCTTGCACCGTGGATGTTGCACCCTGTAGACATCGATTATTCGGACGGCCATAACTTCTGGCTCGTTTAGAGTTACGGGAGCCATAACCTGTCAAAACGAAGGCGTCGATGAGTGCTACGGCTTTGACTGCTTTCTGCCGTCAACGGATAGGTTAATGCCCAAAAAGGACAACCCGAATCTCAATCGGGTCTCGTAAGTTTTTTACCCTTCGTTTTTTCGACACGTGGATTTTTACGGTAAAACGGGATTACGGTTGTGGTCTTCGATTTACCATCGCTGGAGAGTGGTGCACCATGGTACTGTTCCGTCTCAAATCCATGCATGAATTTCTCAAGGTCGTACGGCACTGTTTCGCCATTTCGGACGGATGTTGCACCTTGCACCGTGGATGTTGCACCCTATAGATATCGATTATTCGGACGGCCATAACTTCTGGCTCGTTAAGAGTTACGGGAGACATAACCTGTCAAAACGAAGGCCTCGATGAGCTCTACGGCTTCGACATCTTTCAGCCGTCAACGAATAGATTAATGCCCAAAAAGACAACCCGAATCTCAATCGGGTCTCGTAAGTTCTTTACCCTTCGTTTTTTCGACACGTGGATTCTTACGATAAAACGGGATTACGGTGGCTCGTCTTCGACTTCCCATCGCTGAGAGTGGTGCACTATGGTACTGTTCCGTTTCAAATCCATGCACGCATTTCTAAAAGTCGTACGGCACTGTTTCGCCATTTCGGACGGATGTTGCACCTTACACCGTGGATGTTGCACCCAGTAGACATCGATTATTCGGACGGCCATAACTTCTGGATCGTTTAGAGTTACGGGAGCCATAACCTGTCAAAACGAAGGCCTCGACGAGTTCTACGGCTTTGACAGCTTTCAGCCGTCAACGGATAGGATAATGCCCAAAAAGGACAACCCGAATCTCAATCGGGTCTCGTCAGTTTTTTACCCTTCGTTTTTTCGACACGTGGATTTTTACGGTAAAACGGGATTACCGTGGCCCGTGTTCGACTTCCCATCACTGGAGAGTGGTGAACCATGGTACTGTTCCATTTGAAATCCGTGCATGAATTTCTAAAGGTCGTACGGCACTGTTTCGCCATTTCGGATGGATGTTGCACCTTGCACCGTGGATGTTGCACCCTGTAGATATCGATTATTCGGACGGCCATAACTTCTGGCTCGTTAGGGGTTACGGGAGCCATAACCTGTCAAAACGAAGGCCTCGATGAGTTCTACGGCTTAGACAGTTTTTACCCGTCAACGGATAGATTAATGCCCAAAAAGGACAACCCGAATCTCAATCGGGTCTCGTAAGTTTTTTACCCTTCGTTTTTTCGACATGTGGATTTTTACAGTAAAACGGGATTACGGTGGTTGGTCTTCGATTTACCATCGCTGGAGAGTGTTGCACCGTGGTATTGTTCCATTTCAAATCCATGCACGCATTTCTAAAGGTCGTACGGCACTGTTTCGCCATTTCGGACGGATGTTGCACCTTGCACCGTGGATGTTGCACCCTGTAGACATCGATTATTCGGATGGCCATAACTTCTGGCTCGTTTAGAGTTACGGGAGCCATAACCTGTCAAAACGAAGGCCTCGATGAGTTCTACGGCTTTGACAGCTTTCAGCCGTCAACGGATAGGTTAATTCCCAAAAAGGACAATCCGAATCTCAATCTGGTCTCGTAAGTTTTTTACCCTTCGTTTTTTCGACACGTGGATTTTTACGGTAACACGGGATTACGGTGGCCCGTCTTCGACTTCCCATCCCTGAAGAGTGGTGCACCATGGTACAGTTCCATTTCAAATCCATGCACGCATTTCTAAAAGTCGTACGACACTGTTTCGCCATTTCGGACGGATGTTGCACCTTGCACCGTGGATGTTGCACCCTGTAGACATCGATTATTCGGACGGCCATAACTTCTGGCTCGTTTAGAGTTACACGAGCCATAACCTATCAAAACGAAGGCCTCGATGAGTTCTACGGCTTTAACAGCTTTCAGCCGTCAACGGATAGGTTGATGCCCAAAAAGGACAATCCGAATCTCAATCGGGTCTCGTAAGTTTTTTACCCTTCGTTTTTCGACACGTGGATTTTTACGGTAAAACGGGATTACGGTGGTGGTCTTCGATTTACCATCGCTGGAGAGTGGTGCACCACGGTACTATTCCGTTTCAAATCCATGCACGAATTTCTCAAGGTCGTACGGCACTGTTTCGCCATTTCGGACAGATGTTGCACCTTGCACCGTGGATGTTGCACCCTATAGATATCGATTATTCGGACGGCCATAACTTCTGGCTCGTTAAGAGTTACGGGAGCCATAACCTATCAAAACGAAGGCCTCGATGAGTTCTACTTCTTTGACAGCTTACAGCCGTCAACGGATAGATTAATGTCCAAAAAGGACAACCCAAATCTCAATCGGGTCTCGTAAGTTTTTTACCCTTCGTTTTTTCGACACGCGGATTTTTACGGTAAAACGGGATTACGGTGGTGGTCTTCGATTTACCATCGCTGGAGAGTGGTGCACCATGGTACTGTTCCGTTTCAAATCCATGCACGAATTTCTAAAGGTCGTACGGCACTGTTTCGTAATTTCGGACGGATGTTGCACCTTGCACCATGGTAAGTTTTTTACCCTTCGTTTTTTCGACACGTGGATTTTTACGGTAAAACGGGATTACGGTGGCCCGTCTTCGACTTCCCATCGCTGAAGAGTGGTGCACCAAGGTACGGTTCCGTTTCAAATCCACGCACGCATTTCTAGAAGTCGTACGGCACTGTTTTGCCATTTCGGACGGATGTTGCACCTTGCACCGTGGATGTTGCACCCTGTAAACATCGATTATTCGGACGGCCGTAACTTCTGGCTCGTTTAGAGTTGCGGGAGCCATAACCTGTCAAAACGAAGGCCTCGATGAGTTCTACGGCTTTGACAGCTTTCAGCCATCAATGGATAGATTAATGCCCAAAAAGGACAACCCGGATCTCAATCGGGTCTTGTAAGTTTTTTACCCTTTGTTTTTTCGAAACGTGGATTTTTACGGTAAAACGGGATTACCGTGGCCCGTCTTCGACTTCCCATCGCTGGAGAGTTGTGCACCATGGTACTGTTCCGTTTTAAATCCATGCACACATTTCTAAAAGTCATACGGCACTGTTTCGCCATTTCGGACGGATGTTGCACCTTGCACCGTGGATGTTGCACCCTGTAGATATCGATTATTCGGACGGCCATAACTTCTCGCTCGTTTAGTGTTACGGGAGCCATAACCTGTCAAAACGATGGCCTCGATGAGTTCTACTGCTTTGACAGCTTTCAACCGTGAACGGATAGATTAATGCCCAAAAAGGTCAACCCGAATCTCAATCGGGTCTCGTAAGTTTTTAACCCTTCGTTTTTTCGACACGTGGATTTTTACGGTAAAACGGGATTACGGTGGCTGGTCTTCGATTTACCATCGCTGGAGAGTGGTGCACCATGGTACTATTCCGTTTCAAATCCATGCACGAATTTCTCAAGGTCGTACGGCACTGTTTCGCCATTTCGGACGGATGTTGCACCTTGTACCGTGGATGTTGCACCCTGTAGATATCGATTATTCGGACGGCCATAACTTCTCGCTCGTTTAGAGTTACGGGAGCCATAACCTGTCAAAATGAAGGCCTCGATGAGTTCTACAGTTTTGACAGCTTTCATCAGTCAACGGATAGATTAATGCCCAAAAAGGACATCCCGAATCTCAATCGGGTCTCGTAAGTTTTTTACCCTTCTTTTTTTCGACACGTGGATTTTACGGTAAAACGGGATTACGGTGGCTGGTCTTCGATTTACCATCTCTGGAGAGTGGTGCACCATGGTACTGTTCTGTTTCAAATCCATGCACGAATTTCTAAAGGTCGTACGGCACTGTTTCTCCATTTCGGACGGATGTTGCACCTTGCACCGTGGATGTTGCACCCTGTAGATACCGATTATTCGGACGACCATAACTTCTTGCTCGTTTAGAGTTACGAGAGCCATAACCTGTCAAAACGAAGGCCTCGATGAGTTCTACGGCTTTGACAGCTTTCAGCCATCAAAGGATAGATTAATGCCCAAAAACGACAAACCGAATCTCAATCGGGTCTCGTAAGTTTTTTACCCTTCGTTTTTTCGACACGTCGATTTTTACGGTAAAACTGGATTACCGTTGCCCGTCTTCGACTTCCCATCGCTGAAGAGTGGTGCACCATGGTACTGTTCCGTTTCAAACTATGCATGCATTTCTAAAAGTCGTACGGCACTGTTTCGCCATTTCGGACGGATGTTGCACCTTGCACCGTGGATGTTGCACCCTATAGTTCTCGATTACTCGGACGACCATAAATTATGGCTCGTTTATAGTTATGGGAGCCATAACCTATCGAAACGAAGGTCTCGATGAGTTCTATGGCTTTGACAGCTTTCAGCCGTCAATGGATAGACTAATGCCCAAAAAGGACAACACGAATCTCAATCGGGTCTCGTAAGTTTTTTACTCTTCGTTTTTTCGACACGTGGATTTTTACGGTAAAACGGGATTACCGTGGCCCGTCTTCGAGTTCCCATCGCTGGAGAGTGGTGCACCATGGTGCCGTTCCGTTTCAAATCCTTGCACGAATTTCTAAAGGTCGTACGGCACTGTTTCGCCATTTCGGACGGATGTTGCACCTTGCACCGTGGATGTTGCACCCTGTAGATATCGATTATTCGGACGGCCATAACTTCTGGCTCGTTTAGAGTCACGAGAGCCATAACCTGTCAAAACGAAGGCCTCGATGAGTTCTACGGCTTTGCAAGCTTTCAGCCGTCAACGAATAGATTAATGACCAAAAAGGACAACTCGAATCTCAATCGGGTCTCGTATGTTTTTTACCCTTCGTTTTTTCGACACGTGGATTTTTACGGTAAAACGGGATTACTGTGGTTGGTCTTCGATTTACCATCGCTGGAGAGTGGTGCACCATGGTACTGTTCCGTTTCAAGTCCATGCACGCATTTCTAAAAGTCATACGACACTGTTTCGCCATTTCGGACGGATGTTGCACCTTGCACCGTGGATGTTGCACCCTGTAGATATCGATTATTCGGATGGCCATAACTTCTCGCTCATTTAGAGTTACGGGAGCCATAACCTGTCAAAACGAAGGCCTCGATGAGTTCTACTGCTTTGACAGCTTTCAGCCGTCAACAAATAGATTAATGCCCAAAAAAGGACAACCCGAATCTCAATCGGGTCTCGTAAGTTTTTTACCCTTCGTTTTTTCGACACGTGGATTTTTACGGTAAAACGGGATTACGGTGGCTGGTCTTCGATTTACCATCGCTGGAGAGTGGTGCACCATAGTACTGTTCCGTTTCAAATCCATGCACGAATTTCTCAAGGTCGTACGACACTGTTTCGTCATTTCGGACGGATGTTGCACCTTGCACCGTGGATGTTGCACCCTGTAGATATCGATTATTCGGACGGCCATAACTTCTCGCTCGTTTAGAGTTACGGGAGCCATAACCTGTCAAAACGAAGGCCTCGATGAGTTCTACGGCTTTGACAGCTTTCAGCCGTCAACGGATAGATTAATGCCCAAAAAGGACAACCCGAATCTCAATCGGGTCTCGTAAGTTTTTTACCCTTTGTTTTTTCGACACGTGGATTTTTACGGTAAAACAGGATCACGATGGCTGGTCTTCGATTTACCATCGCTGGAGAGTGGTGCACCATGGTACTGTTCCGTTTCAAATCCATGCACGAATTTCTCAAGGTCGTACGGCACTGTTTCGCCATTTCGGACGGTTGTTGCACTTTGCACCGTGGATGTTGCACCCTGTAGATATCGATTATTCGGACGACCATAACTTCTTGCTCGTTTAGAGTTACGGGAGCCATAACCTGTCAAAACGAAGGCCTCGATGAGTTCTACGGCTTTGACAGCTTTCAGCCGTCAACGGATAGATTAATGCCCAAAAAGGACAACTCGAATCTCAATCGGGTCTCGTAAGTTTTTTACCCTTCGTTTTTTCGACACGTGGATTTTTACGGTAAAACGGGATTACCGAGGCCCGTCTTCGACTTCCCATCGCTGGAGAGTGGTGCACCATGGTACTGCCGTTTCAAATCCATGCACGAATTTCTAAAGGTCGTACGACACAGTTTCGCCATTTCGGACGGATGTCGTACCTTGCACCGTGGATGTTGCACCCTGTAGATATCGATTATTCGGACGGCCATAACTTCTGGCTCGTTTAGAGTTACGAGAGCCATAACCTGTCAAAACGAAAGCCTCGATGAGTTCTACGGCTTTGACAGCTTTCAGCCGTCAACGGATAGATTAATGCCCAAAAAGGACAACTCGAATCTCAATCGGGTCTCGTAAGTTTTTTACCCTTCGTTTTTTCGACACGTGGATTTTTATGGTAAAACGGGATTAAGGTGGTTGGTCTTCGATTTACCATCGCTGGAGAGTGGTGCACCATGGTACTGTTCCGTTTCAAATCCATGCACGCATTTCTAAAAGTCATACGACACTGTTTCGCCATTTCGGACGGATGTTGCACCTTGCACCGTGGATGTTGCACCCTGTAGATATCGATTATTCGGATGGCCATAACTTCTCGCTCATTTAGAGTTACGGGAGCCATAACCTGTCAAAACGAAGGCCTCGATGAGTTCTACTGCTTTGACAGCTTTCAGCCGTCAACAAATAGATTAATGCCCAAAAAATGACAACCCGAATCTCAATCGGGTCTCGTAATTTTTTACCCTTCGTTTTTTCGACACGTGGATTTTTACGGTAAAACGGGATTACGGTGGCTGGTCTTCGATTTACCATCGCTGGAGAGTGGTGCACCATGGTACTGTTTCGTTTCAAATCCATGCACGAATTTCTCAAGGTCGTACGACACTGTTTCGCCATTTCGGACGGATGTTGCACCTTGCACCGTGGATGTTGCACCCTGTAGATATCGATTATTCGGACGGCCATAACTTCTCGCTCGTTTAGAGTTACGGGAGCCATAACCTGTCAAAACGAAGGCCTCGATGAGTTCTACGGCTTTGACAGCTTTCAGCCGTCAACGGATAGATTAATGCCCAAAAAGGACAACCCGAATCTCAATCGGGTCTCGTAAGTTTTTTACCCTTTGTTTTTTCGACACGTGGATTTTTACGGTAAAACAGGATTACGATGGCTGGTCTTCGATTTACCATCGCTGGAGAGTGGTGCACCATGGTACTGTTCCGTTTCAAATCCATGCACGAATTTCTCAAGGTCGTACGGCACTGTTTCGCCATTTCGGACGGATGTTGCACTTTGCACCGTGGATGTTGCAACCTGTAGATTTCGATTATTCGGACGACCATAACTTCTTGCTCGTTTAGAGTTACGGGAGCCATAACCTGTCAAAACGAAGGCCTCGATGAGTTCTACGGCTTTGACAGCTTTCAGCCGTCAAAGGATAGATTAATGCCCAAAAACGACAACCCGAATCTCAATCGGGTCTCGTAAGTTTTTTACCCTTCGTTTTTTCGACACGTGGATTTTTACGGTAAAGCTGGATTACCGTGGCCCGTCTTCGACTTCCCATCGCTGAAGAGTGGTGCACCATGGTACTGTTCCGTTTCAAATCTATGCACGCATTTCTAAAAGTCGTACGACACTGTTTCGCCATTTCGGACGGATGTTGCACCTTGCACCGTGGATGTTGCACCCTATAGTACTCGATTATTCGGACGGCCATAACTTTTGGCTCGTTTATAGTTACGGGAGCCATAACCTGTCAAAACAAAGGCCTCGATGAGTTCTACGGCTTTGACAGCTTTCAGCCGTCAACGGATAGATTAATGCCCAAAAAGGACAACCCGAATCTCAATCGGGTCTCGTAAGTTTTTTACCCTTCGTTTTTTCGACACGTGGATTTTACGGTAAAACGGGATTACCGAGGCCCGTCTTCGACTTCCCATCGCTGGAGAGTGGTGCACCATGGTACTACCATTTCAAATCCATGCACGAATTTCTAAAGGTCGTACGACACTGTTTCGCCATTTCGGACGGATGTTGTACCTTGCACCGTGGATGTTGCACCCTGTAGATATCGATTATTCGGACGGCCATAACTTCTGGCTCGTTTAGAGTTACGAGAGCCATAACCTGTCAAAACGAAAGCCTCGATGAGTTCTACGGCTTTGACAGCTTTCAGCCGTCAACGGATAGATTAATGCCCAAAAAGGACAACTCGAATCTCAATCGGGTCTCGTAAGTTTTTTACCCTTCGTTTTTTCGACACGTGGATTTTTACGGTAAAACGGGATTAAGGTGGTTGGTCTTCGATTTACCATCGCTGGAGAGTGGTGCACCATGGTTCCGTTTCAAATCCATGCACGCATTTCTAAAAGTCATACGACACTGTTTCGCCATTTCGGACGGATGTTGCACCTTGCACCGTGGATGTTGCACCCTGTAGATATCGATTATTCGGACGGCCATAACTTCTCGCTCGTTTAGAGTTACGGGAGCCATAACCTGTCAAAACGAAGGCCTCGATGAGTTCTACTGCTTTGACCGCTTTCAGCCGTCAACGGATAGATTAATGCCCAAAAAAGGACAACCCGAATCTCAATCGGGTCTCGTAAGTTTTTTACTCTTCGTTTTTTCGACACGTGGATTTTTACGGTAAAACGGGATTACGTTGGCTGGTCTTCGATTTGCCATCGCTGGAGAGTGGTGCACCATGGTACTGTTCCGTTTCAAATCCATGCACGAATTTCTCAAGGTCGTACGGCACTGTTTCGCCATTTCGGACGGATGTTGCACCTTGCACCGTGGATGTTGCACCCAGTAGACATCGATTATTCGGACGGCCATAACTTCTGGCTCGTTTAGAGTTACGGGAGCCATAACCTGTCAAAACGAAGGCCTCGATGAGTTCTACGGCTTTGACAGCTTTCAGCCGTCAACGGATAGGACAATGCCCAAAAAGGACAACTCGAATCTCAATCGGGTCTCGTAAGTTTTTTACCCTTCGTTTTTTCGACACGTGGATTTTTACGGTAAAACGGGATTACGGTGGTTGGTCTTCGATTTACCATCGCTGGAGAGTGGTGCACCATGGTACTGTTCCGTTTCAAATCCATGCACGCATTTCTAAAAGTCATACGACACTGTTTCGCCATTTCAGACGGATGTTGCACCTTGCACCGTGGATGTTGCACCCTGTAGATATCGATTATTCGGACGGCCATAACTTCTCGCTCGTTTAGAGTTACGGTAGCCATAACCTGTCAAAACGAAGGCCTCGATGAGTTCTACTGCTTTGACAGCTTTCAGCCGTCAATGGATAGATTAATGCCCAAAAAAGGACAACCCGAATCACAATCGGGTCTCGTAAGTATTTTACCCTTCGTTTTTTCGACACGTGGATTTTTACGGTAAAACGGGATTACGGTGGCTGGTCTTCGATTTACCATCGCTGGAGAGTGGTGCACCATGGTACTGTTCCGTTTCAAATCCATGCACGAATTTCTCATGGTCGTACGACACTGTTTCGCCATTTCGGATGGATGTTGCACCTTGCACCGTGGATGTTGCACCCTGTAGATATCGATTATTCGGACGGCCATAACTTCTCGCTCGTTTAGAGTTACGGGAGCCATAACCTGTCAAAACGAAGGCCCCGATGAGTTCTACGGCTTTGACAGCATTCAGCCGTCAACGGATAGATTAATGCCCAAAAAGGACAATCCGAATCTCAATCGGGTCTCGTAAGTTTTTTACCCTTTGTTTTTTCGACACGTGGATTTTTACGGTAAAACGGGATTACGATGGCCGGTCTTCGATTTACCATCGCTGGAGAGTGGTGCACCATGGTACTGTTCCGTTTCAAATCCATGCACGAATTTCTAAAGGTCGTACGACACTGTTTCGCCATTTCGGACGGATGTTGCACCTTGCACCGTGGATGTTGCACCCTGTAGATATCGATTATTCGGACGACCATAACTTCTTGCTCGTTTAGAGTTACGGGAGCCATAACCTGTCAAAACGAAGGCCTCGATGAGTTCTACGGCTTTGACCGCTTTCAGCCGTCAAAGGATAGATTAATGCCCAAAAACGACAACCCGAATCTCAATCGGGTCTCGTAAGTTTTTTACCCTTCGTTTTTTCGACACGTGGATTTTTACGGTAAAACTGGATTACCGTGGCCCGTCTTCGACTTCCCATCGTTGAAGAGTGGTGCACCATGGTACTGTTCCGTTTCAAATCTATGCACGCATTTTTAAAAGTCGTACGGCACTGTTTCGCCATTTCGGACGGATGTTGCACCTTGCACCGTGGATGTTGCACCCTATAGTACTCGATTATTCGGACGGCCATAACTTTTGGCTCGTTTATAGTTACGGGAGCCATAACCTGTCAGAACAAAGGCCTCGATGAGTTCTACGGCTTTGACAGCTTTCAGCCGTCAACGGATAGATTAATGCCCAAAAAGGACAACCCGAATTTTAATCGGGTCTCGTAATTTTTTTACCATTCGTTTTTTCGACACGTGGATTTTTACGGTAAAACGGGATTACCGTGGCCCGTCTTCGACTTCCCATCGCTGGAGAGTGGTGCACCATGGTACTGTTCCGTTTCAAATCCGTGCACGAATTTCTAAAGGTCCTACGGCACTGTTTCGCCATTTCGGACGGATGTTGCACCTTGCACCGTGGATGTCGCACCCTGTAGATATCGATTATTCGGACGGCCATAACTTCTCGCTCGTTTAGAGTTACGGGAGCCATAACCTGTCAAAACGAAGGCCTCGATGAGTTCTACGGCTTTGACAGCTTTCAGCCGTCAATGGATAGATTAATGCCCAGAAAGGACAACCCGAATCTCAATCGGGTCTCGTATGTTTTTTACCCTTCGTTTTTTCGACACGTGGATTTTTACGGTAAAACGGGATTACGGTGGCTGGTCTTCGAATTACCATCTCTGCATAGTGGTGCACCATGGTACTATTCCGTTTCAAATCCACGCACGAATTTCTAAAGGTCGTACGGCACTGTTTCGCAATTTCGGACGGATGTTGCACCTTGCGCCGTGGATGTTGCACCCTGTAGATATCGATTATTCGGACGACCATAACTTCTTGCTCGTTTAGAGTTACGGGAGCCATAACCTGTCAAAACGAAGGCCTCGATGAGTTCTACGGCTTTGACAGCTTTCAGCCGTCAAAGGATAGATTAGTGCCCAAAAACGACAACCCGAATCTCAATCGGGTCTCGTAAGTTTTTTACCCATTGTTTTTCCGACACGTGGATTTTTACGGTAAAACTGGATTACCGTGGCCCGTCTTCGACTTCCCATCGCTGAAGAGTGGTACACCATGGTACTGTTCCGTTTCAACTCTATGCACGCATTTCTAAAAGTCGTATGGCACTGTTTTGCCATTTCGGACGGATGTTGCACCTTGCACCGTGGATGTTGCACTCTATAGTTCTCGATTATTCGGACGGCCATAACTTTTGGCTGGTTTAGATTTACGGGAGCCATAAACTGTCAAAACGAAGGCCTCGATGAGTTCTACGGCTTTGATAGCTTTCAAAGGTGCACCATGGTAATGTTCCGTTTCAAATCCATGCATGAATTTCTAAAGGTCGTACGGCACTGTTTCGCCATTTCGGACGGATGTTGCACCTTGCACCGTGGATGCTGCGCCCTGTAGATATCGATTATTCGGACGGCCATAACTTCTGGCTCGTTTAGAGATACAGGAGCCATAACCTGTCAAAACGAAGGCCTCGATGAGTTCTACGGCTTTGACAGCTTTCAGCCGTCAATGGATAGATTAATGCCCAAAAAGGACAACCCGAATCTCAATCGGGTCTCGTAAGTTTTTTACCCTTCGTTTTTTCGACACGTGGATTTTTACGGTAAAACGGGATTACCGTGGCCCGTCTTCGACTTCCCATCGCTGGAGAGTGGTGCACCGTGGTACTGTTCCGTTTCAAATCCATGCATGCATTTCTAAATGTCATACGGCACTGTTTCTCCATTTCGGACCGATATTGCACCTTGCACCGTGGATGTTGCACCCTGTAGATATCGATTATTCGGACGGCCATAACTTCTGGCTCGTTAAGAGTTACGCGAGCCATAACCTGTCAAAACGAAGGCCTCGATGAGTTCTACGGTTTGACAGCTTTCAGCCGTCAACGGATAGATTAGTGCCCAAAAAGGACAACCCGAATCTCAATCGCGTCTCGTAAGTTTTTTACCCTTCGTTTTTTCGATGGGTGGATTTTTATGGTAAAACGGGATTACGGTGGCCCGTCTTCCACTTCCCATCGCTGAAGAGTGGTGCACCATGGTAGTGTTCTGTTTCAAATCCATGCACGCATTTCTAAAAGTCGTACGACACTGTTTCGCCATTTCGGACAGATGTAGCACCTTGCACCGTGGTTGTTGCACCCTGTAGACATCGATTATTCGGACGGCCATTACTTCTGGCTCGTTTAGAGTTACGGGAGCCATAACCTGTCAAAACAAAGGCCTCGATGAGTACTACGGCTTTGACAGCTTTCAGCCGTCATCGGATAGATTAATGCCCAAAAGGGACAACCCGAATCTCAATCGGGTCTCGTAAGTCTTTTACCCTTCGTTTTTTCGACACGTGGATTTTTACGGTAAAATGGGATTACCGTGGCCCGTCTTCGACTTCCCATCGCTGGAGAGCGGTGCACCATGGTATTGTTCGGTTTCAAATCCATGCACGCATTTCTAAAAGTCATACGGCACTGTTTCGCCATTTCGGACGGATGTTGCACCTTGCACCGTGGATGTTGCACCCTGTAGATATCAATTATTCGGACAGCCATAACTTCTGGCTCGTTTAGAGTTACGAGAGCCATAACCTGTCAAAACGAAGGCCTCGATGAGTTCTACGGCTTTGATAGCTTTCAGCCCTCAACGGATAGATTAATGCCCAAAAATGACAACTCGAATCTCAATCGGGTCTCGTAAGTTTTTTACCCTTCGTTTTTTCGACACGTGGATTTTTACGGTAAAGCGGGATTACGGTGGCTGGTCTTCGAGTTACCATCTCTGGAGAGTGGTGCACCATGGTACTGTTCCGTTTCAAATCCATGCACGAATTTCTAAAGGTCGTACGGCACTGTTTCGCCATTTCGGACGGATGTTGCACCTTGCACCGTGGATGTTGCACCCTGTAGATATCGATTATTCGGACGGCAATAACTTCTGGCTCATTTAGAGTTACAGGAGCCATAACCTGTCAAAACGAAGGCCTCGATGAGTACTACGGCTTTGACAGCTTTCAGCCGTCAAAGGATAGATTAGTGCCCAAAAACGACAACCCGAATCTCAATCGGGTCTCGTAACTTTTTTACCCATCGTTTTTTCGACACGTGGATTTTTACGGTAAAACTGGATTACCGTGGCCCGTCTTCGACTTCCCATCGCTGAAGAGTGGTACACCATGGTACTGTTCCGTTTCAAATCTATGCACGCATTTCTAAAAGTCGTACGGCACTGTTTCGCCATTTCGGACGGATGTTGCACCTTGCACCGTGGATGTTGCACCCTATAGTTCTCGATTATTCGGACGGCCATAACTTTTGGCTGGTTTAGATTTACGGGAGCCATAAACTGTCAAAACGAAGGCCTCGATGAGTTCTACGGCTTTGATAGCTTTCAAAGGTGCACCATGGTACTGTTCCGTTTCAAATCCATGCATGAATTTCTAAAGGTCGTACGGCACTGTTTCGCCATTTCGGACGGATGTTGCACCTTGCACCGTGGATGTTGCGCCCTGTAGATATCGATTATTCGGACGGCCATAACTTCTGGCTCGTTTAGAGATACAGGAGCCATAACCTGTCAAAACGAAAGCCTCGATGAGTTATACGGCTTTGACAGCTTTCAGCCGTCAATGGATAGATTAATGCCCAAAAAGGACAACCCGAATCTCAATCGGGTCTCGTAAGTTTTTTACCCTTCGTTTTTTCGAAACGTGGATTTTTACGGTAAAACGGGATTACCGTGGCCCGCCTTCGACTTCCCATCGCTGGAGAGTGGTGCACCATGGTACTGTTCCCTTTCAAATCCATGCACGCATTTCTAAAAGTCATACGGCACTGTTTCGCCATTTCGGACCGATATTGCACCTTGCACCGTGGATGTTGCACCCTGTAGATATCGATTATTCGGACGGCCATAACTTCTGGCTCGTTAAGAGTTACGCGAGCCATAACCTGTCAAAACGAAGGCCACGATGAGTTCTACGGTTTGACAGCTTTCAGCCGTCAACGGATAGATTAGTGCCCAAAAAGGACAACCCGAATCTCAATCGCGTCTCGTAAGTTTTTTACCCTTCGTTTTTTCGATGGGTGGATTTTTATGGTAAAACGGGATTACGGTGGCCCGTCTTCCACTTCCCATCGCTGAAGAGTGGTGCACCATGGTAGTGTTCTGTTTCAAATCCATGCACACATTTCTAAAAGTCGTACGGCACTGTTTCGCCATTTCGGACAGATGTAGCACCTTGCACCGTGGTTGTTGCACCCTGTTATCCCATTTTTTGGTCAAAACTGGAATATCAATGTTGAGCGCGTCTCCACCACGATCGAGCTAAGAAGAAGCAACCAACAAGCGTACCTAAGTCCAGAGTTCCCGAATACCAAGTCCATTCGGCCTCATACCCTCATGTTCATTCGGCTATGCAAGTATACGAGTCATTCGGCACTAAGGCCTAAAGCACATTCGGCATTCCTATTCGGCTCATTCGGCATTCCTATTCGGCCACCGGACCGAGGCCTCATCTCCACCACCGAACCAACCTACCATCACCACCGAACCAAAACTTCACACCCCTGTACCGAACCAAAAGGCCTACCGGACCAGCCCTACTACCGAACCACATCCATAACCCCTTCACAACCGGTCCAAACAACCACCGGTCCACATTGCCGGCCCACACCTACCACCGAACCAAACTCCACCTTCACCAAGCATGACCGAACCAAGCTCCGCCGAACCAGAAGATTGCCAGTCCAGATTGCATCAGCCCGGGCCCACCAGCAGCTATATACTTCCAAGACCCCTGCCCCCTACCTCATTCTATAAATAGAGGGGCAGGGGTACAACAATGGGGACAATTTTTGGAGACAAGTTTGAGAGCTCAAGCCTGGAAGGAACTCTCAAACAACTTCAGATACTTGTAATCAAAGCTTTGTACTTGTAATCTGAAGAAAAAAGGAGAATAACATATAAAGTGGACGTAGGCACGTTCTTGCCGAACCACTATAAATCTGTGTGTCTTTTACATTTTAGTCCTTGCTTTTTACATATTTGCATAAATCACCCAAATCACTAAACACAACATAAAATCAACCAACTCATACGACTTTGGGTGTTTGCGGCCATTTTTCACGCAAACATTTTGGTGCTTTCACTGAGAAGGAACCAGCTTCCGCTACACGGATAGAAGTTGAATTTGAAAATCTAAGAGTTTAGATCTAAGAGTTATGACGAGACAAACAAGTAGAAGGCAAAAGGGCAGAGAAATGTGAACATGAAGGAAAATCAAGAGACTTCTTCTAGAAATGGAGCAGGAGGAGCATCCATCTACATGAGCATCCATCTACATCACCAGAGAGGAAATGAAAGTCAGAATGAAAAGACAAGAGGAGGTGACGCAAGCTCTTCTCAGACAACATTACGCCGGAACCCAGATCCATGTAGCTGGATCAGAAATGCTCAAACAGCAAGCAGATGAAATGGCTCAGCAGGGGGCAACCCCTAATCAGCAGACGACTATCAATCAGGCATCGATCCCGCATGGGGGCACCACGCTTGGAGTCAGTTGATCCAATCCCAAAGAGTAAGATAGATGCCTCTGAGCAACCTGGTAAGGAATGAACGTCCAGTCAGGGGGCAGGTAAAATTCCCTCATGAACTCGGGGGCAGGTCGAAAGCAATGAATAAGTCGCAAACCTCTCACTAGCACGGTTAAATCATTTACACATGTGAGCGATCGCGCACGATCCATAGGCATGCTCTGAATGACTATAGACCGCACCATAGTAAGAGTTTACACTTTGACATCCTCGTCTTGCTCCCGCTTTGATTTTTATTTGAACGTTCCTACTGTGGAACTCGTATGATTATTGCTTTGACATTTACAATTCCATGGAAAAATTATTTACTTGTATGCCCGTTGGATCGCGAACGGTCCACGAGCACCTATTGCATGGCAACGAACTGCCGAAATCTTTGATTCGAAAACTCCCCCAAACAATAACTCCAACACTGATAATATTAAGTCCCCCCCGGGCACACTCATTTGCCTCGAACGGCACCCGACTTCGAACAGTCACAACTCGCCTCGAACGGCACCCGACTCCGAACAGTCACAATTCGCCTCGAACGGCACCCGACTTCGAACAGTCACAAATCGCCTCGAACGGCACCCGATCGCGAACGGTCACAACTCGCCTCGAACGGCACAACTCGCCTCGAACGGCACAACTCACCTTACCTCAAATGGCTCGATCGCGAACGGTCGTCGTTTGAGGTCCGCTACCTGATCACTGACTACTACACCTTACCTCAAATGGCTTGATCACGAACGGTCGTCATTTGAGGACCGCCACTTGACCGCGCACTGTCGCACCTTACCTCGAATGACTTGATCACGAACGATCGTCATTTGAAGTTAGGCGCTTGACCTTGAACGGTCACATTTCATCACAACTGGCTCGGTCTCGAACGATCGACGCGTGGACTTACAGACTCGACCGCGCACTGTCGCACTTTACCTCGAATGACTCGATCGCGAACGGTCGTCATTTGAAGTTAAGCGCTTGACCTTGAACGGTCCTCACTCGACCGCGCACTGTCGCACTTTACCTCGAATGACTCGATCCCGAACGGTCGTCATTTGAAGTAAAGCGCTTGACCTTGAACGGTCACATTTCACTGCAGATGACTCGATCCCGAACAATCGACGCATGGATTTACGCGCTTGACCGCGCAGGGTCGCACTTTCCCTCGAATGACTTGATCACGAACGATCGTCATTTGAAGTTAGGCGCTTGACCATGAACGGCCGCGCTTCATCCCAAATAGCTCGATCCCGAACGGTCATCAGTTGGGGCCATATAAAATATCAAGCTCTTTACAGGTTGTCAACAGGATATGAACATCCAGCTCATGGCATTACAAAACACGCCTTCCTACCGCAAGGCATATTTTGGGGGGCAAAGTGTTATCCCATTTTTTGGTCAAAACTGGAATATCAATGTTGAGCGCGTCTCCACCACGATCGAGCTAAGAAGAAGCAACCAACAAGCGTACCTAAGTCCAGAGTTCCCGAATACCAAGTCCATTCGGCCTCATACCCTCATGTTCATTCGGCTATGCAAGTATACGAGTCATTCGGCACTAAGGCCTAAAGCACATTCGGCATTCCTATTCGGCTCATTCGGCATTCCTATTCGGCCACCGGACCGAGGCCTCATCTCCACCACCGAACCAACCTACCATCACCACCGAACCAAAACTTCACACCCCTGTACCGAACCAAAAGGCCTACCGGACCAGCCCTACTACCGAACCACATCCATAACCCCTTCACAACCGGTCCAAACAACCACCGGTCCACATTGCCGGCCCACACCTACCACCGAACCAAACTCCACCTTCACCAAGCATGACCGAACCAAGCTCCGCCGAACCAGAAGATTGCCAGTCCAGATTGCATCAGCCCGGGCCCACCAGCAGCTATATACTTCCAAGACCCCTGCCCCCTACCTCATTCTATAAATAGAGGGGCAGGGGTACAACAATGGGGACAATTTTTGGAGACAAGTTTGAGAGCTCAAGCCTGGAAGGAACTCTCAAACAACTTCAGATACTTGTAATCAAAGCTTTGTACTTGTAATCTGAAGAAAAAAGGAGAATAACATATAAAGTGGACGTAGGCACGTTCTTGCCGAACCACTATAAATCTGTGTGTCTTTTACATTTTAGTCCTTGCTTTTTACATATTTGCATAAATCACCCAAATCACTAAACACAACATAAAATCAACCAACTCATACGACTTTGGGTGTTTGCGGCCATTTTTCACGCAAACACACCCTGTAGACATCGATTATTTGGACGGCCATAACTTCTGGCTCTTTTAGAGTTACGGGAGCCATAACCTGTCAAAACAAAGGCCTCGATGAGTTCTACGGCTTTGACAGCTTTCAGCCGTCAACGGATAGATTAATGCCCAAAAAGGACAACCCGAATCTCAATCGGGTCTCGTAAGTCTTTTACCCTTCGTTTTTTCGACACGTGGATTTTTACGGTAAAATGGGATTACCGTGGCCCGTCTTCGACTTCCCATCGCTGGAGAGCGGTGCACCATGGTACTGTTCTGTTTCAAATCCATGCACGCATTTCTAAAAGTCATACGGCACTGTTTCGCCATTTCGGACGGATGTTGCACCTTGCACCGTGGATGTTGCACCCTGTAGATATCGATTATTCGGACGACCATAACTTCTGGCTCGTTTAGAGTTACGAGAGCCATAACCTGTCAAAACGAAGGCCTCGATGAGTTCTACGGCTTTGATAGCTTTCAGCCCTCAACGGATAGATTAATGCCCAAAAATGACAACTCGAATCTCAATCGGGTCTCGTAAGTTTTTTACCCTTCGTTTTTTCGACACGTGGATTTTTACGGTAAAACGGGATTACGGTGGCTGGTCTTCGAGTTACCATCTCTGGAGAGTGGTGCACCATGGTACTGTTCCGTTTCAAATCCATGCACGAATTTCTAAAGGTCGTACGACACTGTTTCGCCATTTCGGACGGATGTTGCACCTTGCACCGTGGATGTTGCACCCTGTAGATATCGATTATTCGGACGGCCATAACTTCTGGCTCATTTAGAGTTACAGGAGCCATAACCTGTCAAAACGAAGGCCTCGATGAGTACTACGGCTTTGACAGCTTTCAGCCGTCAAAGGATAGATTAGTGCCCAAAAACGACAACCCGAATCTCAATCGGGTCTCGTAAGTTTTTTACCCATCGTTTTTTCGACACGTGGATTTTTACGGTAAAACTGGATTACCGTGGCCCGTCTTCGACTTCCCATCGCTGAAGAGTGGTACAACATGGTACTGTTCCGTTTCAAATCTATGCACGCATTTCTAAAAGTCGTACGGCACTGTTTCGCCATTTCGGACGGATGTTGCACCTTGCACCGTGGATGTTGCACCCTATAGTTCTCGATTATTTGGACGGCCATAACTTTTGGCTGGTTTAGATTTACGGGAGCCATAAACTGTCAAAACGAAGGCCTCGATGAGTTCTATGGCTTTGACAACTTTCAACCGTCAATGGATAGATTAATGCCCAAAAAGGACAACCGGAATATCAATCGGGTCTCGTAAGTTTTTTACCCTTCGTTTTTTCGACACGTGGATTTTTACGGTAAAACGGGATTACGGTGGCTGGTCTTCGATTTACCATCTCTGGATAGTGGTGCACCATGGTACTGTTCCGTTTCAAATCCATGCACGAATTTCTAAAGGTCGTACGGCTCTGTTTCTCCATTTCGGACGGATGTTGCACCTTGCACCGTGGATGTTGCACCCTGTAGATATCGATTATTCGGACGACCATAACTTCTTGCTCGTTTAGAGTTACGGGAGCCATAACCTGTCAAAACGAAGGCCTCGATGAGTTCTACGGCTTTGACTGCTTTCAGCCATCAAAGGATAGATTAGTGCCCAAAAACGACAACCCGAATCTCAATCGGGTCTCGTAAGTTTTTTACCCATCGTTTTTTCGACACGTGGATTTTTACGGTAAAACTGGATTACCGTGGCCCGTCTTCGACTTCCCATCGCTGAAGAGTGGTACACCATGTTACTGTTCCGTTTCAAATCTATGCACGCATTCCTAAAAGTCGTACGACACTGTTTCGCCATTTCGGACGGATGTTGCACCTAGCACCGTGGATGTTGCACCCTGTAGTTCTCGATTATTCGGACGGCGATAACTTTTGGCTGGTTTAGATTTACGGGAGCCATAACCTGTGAAAACGAAGGCCTCGATGAGTTCTACGGCTTTGATAGCTTTCAGCTGTCAACGGATAGATTAATGCCCAAAAAGGACAACCCGAATCTCAATCGGGTCTCGTAAGTTTTTTACCCTTCGTTTTTTCGACACGTGGATTTTTACAGTAAAAAGGGATTACTGTGGCCCATCTTCGACTTCCCATCGCTGGAGAGTGGTGCACCATGGTACTGTTCGTTTCAAATCCATGCACGAATTTCTAAAGGTCGTACGGCACTGTTTCGCCATTTCGGACGGATGTTGCACCTTGCACCGTGGATGTTGCACCCTGTAGATATCGATTATTCGGACGGCCAGAACTTCTGGCTCGTTTAGAGTTACGAGAGCCATAACCTGTCAAAACGAAGGCCTCGATGAGTTCTACGGCTTTGACAGCTTTCAGCCGTTAACGGATAGATTAATGCCCAAAAATGACAACTCGAATCTCAATCGAGTCTCGTAAGTTTTTTACCCTTCGTTTTTTCGACACGTGGATTTTTACGGTAAAACGGGATTACGGTGGCTGGTCTTCGAGTTACCATCGCTGGAGAGTGGTGCACCATGGTACTGTTCCTTTCAAATCCATGCATGAATCTCTAAAGGTCGTACGGCACTGTTTCGCCATTTCGGACGGATGTTGCACCTTGCACCGTGGATGTTGCACCCTGTAGATATCGATTAATCGAACGGCCATAACTTCTCGCTCGTTTAGAGTTACGGGTGCCATAACCTGTCAAAACGAAGGCCTCGATGAGTTCTATGGCTTTGACAGCTTTCAGCCGTCAATGGATAGATTAATGCCCAAAAAGGACAACCGGAATCTCAATCGGGTCTCGTAAGTTTTTTACCCTTCGTTTTTTCGACACGTGGATTTTTACGGTAAAACGGGATTACGGTGGCTGGTCTTCGATTTACCATCTCTGGATAGTGGTGCACCATGGTACTATTCCGTTTCAAATCCATGCACGAATTTCTAAAGGTCGTACGGCACTGTTTCTCCATTTCGGACGGATGTTGCACCTTGCACCGTGGATGTTGCACCCTGTAGATATCGATTATTCGGACGACCATAACTTCTTGCTCGTTTAGAGTTACGGGAGCCATAACCTGTCAAAACGAAGGCCTCGATGAGTTCTACGGCTTTGACAGCTTTCAGCCGTCAAAGGATAGATTAGTGCCCAAAAACTACAACCCGAATCTCAATCGGGTCTCGTAAGTTTTTTACCCATCGTTTTTTCGACACGTGGATTTTTACGGTAAAACTGGATTACCGTGGCCCGTCTTCAACTTCCCATCGCTGAAGAGTGGTACACCATGGTACTGTTCCGTTTCAAATCTATGCACGCATTTTTAAAAGTCGTACGGCACTGTTTCGCCATTTCGGACGGATGTTGCACCTTGCACCGTGGATGCTGCACCTTATAGTTCTCGATTATTCGGACGGCGATAACTTTTGGCTGGTTTAGATTTACGGGAGCCATAACCTGTCAAAACGAAGGCCTCGATGAGTTCTACGGCTTTGATAGCTTTCTACTGTCAACGGATAGATTAATGCCCAAAAAGGACAACCCGAATCTCAATCGGGTCTCGTAAGTTTTTTACCCTTCGTTTTTTCGACACATGGATTTTTACGGTAAAACGGGATTACCGTGGCCCGTCTTTGACTTCCCATCGCTGGAGAGTGGTGCACCATGGTACTGTTCATTTCAAATCCATGCACGAATTTCTAAAGGTCGTACGACACTGTTTCACCATTTCGGACGGATGTTGCACCTTGCACTGTGGATGTTGCACCCTGTAGATATCGATTATTCGGACGGCCATAACTTCTGGCTCGTTTAGAGTTACGAGAGCCATAACTTTTCAAAACGAAGGCCTCGATGAGTTCTACGGCTTTGACAGCTTTCAGCCGTCAACGGATAGATTAATGCCCAAAAATGACAACTCGAATCTCAATCGAGTCTCGTATGTTTTTTACCCTTTGTTTTTTCGACACGTGGATTTTTACAGTAAAACGGGATTACGGTGGCTGGTCTTCGAGTTACCATCGCTGGAGAGTGGTGCACCATGGTACTGTTCCATTTCATATCCATACATGAATTTCTAAAGGTCGTACGACACTGTTTCGCCATTTCGGACGGATGTTGCACCTTGCACCGTGGATGTTGCACCCTGTAGATATCGATTATTCGGACGGCCATAACTTCTGGCTCGTTTAGAGTTACAGGAGCCATAACCTGTCAAAACGAAGGCCTCGATGAGTTCTACGGCTTTGACAGCTTTCAGCCGTCAACAGATAGATTAATGCCCAAAAAGGACAACCCGAATCTCAATCGGGTCTCGTAAGTTTTTTACCCTACGTTTTTTCGACACGTGGATTTTTACGGTTAAACGGGATTACCGTGGCCCGTCTTCGACTTCCCATCGCTGGAGAGTGGTGCACCATGGTACTGTTCCGTTTCAAATCCATGCAAGAATTTCTAAAGGTCCTACGGCACTGTTTCGCCATTTCGGACGGATGTTGCACCTTGCACCGTGGATGTTGCACCCTGTAGATATCGATTATTCGGACGGCCATAACTTCTCGCTCGTTTAGAATTACGGGAGCCATAACCTGTCAAAACGAAGGCCTCGATGAGTTCTACGGCTTTGACAGCTTTCAGCCGTCAATGGATAGATTAATGCCCAAAAATGACAACCCGAATCTCAATCGGGTCTCGTAAGTTTTTTACCCTTCGTTTTTTCGACACGTAGATTTTTACGGTAAAACGGGATTATGGTGGCTGGTCTTCGATTTACTATCTCTGGATAGTGGTGCACCAAGGTACTATTCCGTTTCAAATCCATGCACGAATTTCTAAAGGTCGTACGGCACTGTTTCGCCATTTCGGACGGATGTTGCACCTTGCACCGTGGATGTTGCACCCTGTAGATATCGATTATTCGGACGACCATAACATCTTGCTCGTTTAGAATTACGGGAGCCATAACCTGTCAAAACGAAGGCCTCGATGAGTTCTACGGCTTTGACAGCTTTCAGCCGTCAAAGGATAGATTAGTGCCCAAAAACGACAACCCGAATCTCAATCGGGTCTCGTAAGTTTTTTACCCATCGTTTTTTCGACACGTAGATTTTTACGGTAAAACTGGATTACCGTGGCCCGTCTTCGACTTCCCATCGCTGAAGAGTGGTACACCATGGTACTGTTCCGTTTCAAATCTATGCACGCATTTCTAAAAGTCGTACGGCACTGTTTCGCCATTTCGGACGGATGTTGCACCTTGCACCGTGGATGTTGCACCCTATAGTTCTCGATTATTCGGACGGCGATAACTTTTGGCTGGTTTAGATTTACGGGAGCCATAACCTGTCAAAACGAAGGCCTCGATGAGTTCTACGGCTTTGATAGCTTTCAGCTGTCAACGGATAGATTAATGCCTAAAAAGGACAACCCTAGTCTCAATCGGGTCTCGTAAGTTTTTTACCCTTCGTTTTTTCGACACTTGGATTTTTACGGTAAAACGGGATTACTGTGGCCCATCTTCGACTTCCCATCGCTGGAGAGTGGTGCACCATGGTACTGTTCGTTTCAAATCCATGCACGAATTTCTAAAGGTCGTACGGCACTGTTTCGCCATTTCGGACGGATGTTGCACCTTGCACCGCGGATGTTGCACCCTGTAGATATCGATTATTCGGACGGCCATAACTTCTGGCTCGTTTAGAGTTACGAGAGCCATAACCTGTCAAAATGAAGGCCTCGATGAGTTCTACGGCTTTGACAGCTTTCAGCCGTCAACGGATATATTAATGCCCAAAAATGACAACTCGAATCTCAATTGGGTCTCGTAAGTTTTTTACCCTTCGTTTTTTAAACACGTGGATTTTTACGGTAAAACGAGATTACGGTGGCTGGTCTTCGAGTTACCATCGCTGGAGAGTGGTGCACCATGGTACTGTTCCGTTTCAAATCCATGCACGAATTTCTAAAGGTCGTACGGCACTGTTTCGCCATTTCGGACGGTTGTTGCACCTTGCACCGTGGATGTTGCACCCTGTAGATATCGATTATTCGGACGGCCATAACTTCTGGCTCGTTTAGAGTTACAGGAGCCATAACCTGTCAAAACGAAGGCCTCGATGAGTTCTACGGCTTTGACAGCTTTCAGCCGTCAACAGATAGATTAATGCCCAAAAAGGACAACCCGAATCTCACTCGGGTCTCGTAAGTTTTTTACCCTTCGTTTTTTCGACACGTGGATTTTTACGGTAAAACGGGATTACGGTGGCTGGTCTTCGATTTACCATCGTTGGACAGTGGTGCACCATGGTACTGTTCCGTTTCAAATCCATGCACGAATTTCTAAAGGTCGTACGTCACTGTTTCGCCATTTCGGACGGATGTTGCACCTTGCACTGTGGATGTTGCACCCTGTAGATATCGATTATTCGGACGGCCATAACTTCTGGCTCGTTAAGAGTTGCGGGAGCCATAACCCATCAAAACGAAGGCCTCGATGAGTTCTACGGTTTTGACAGCTTTCAGCCGTCAACGGATAGATTAGTGCCCAAAAAGGACAGCCCGAATCTCAATCGGGTCTCGTAAGTTTTTTACCCTTCGTTTTTTCGACGGGTGGATTTTTACGGTAAAACGGGATTACGGTGGCCCGTCTTCAACTCCCCATCGCTGAAGAGTGGTGCACCATGGTACTGTTCTGTTTCAAATCCATGCACGCATTTCTAAAATTCGTACGGCACTGATTCGCCATTTCGGACGGATGTAGCACCTTGCACCGTGGTTGTTGCACCCTGTAGACATCGATTATTCGGACGGCCATAACTTCTGGCTCGTTTAGAGTTACGGGAGCCATAACCTGTGAAAACGAAGGCCTCGATGAGTTCTACGACTTTGACAGCTTTCAGCCGTCAACGGATAGATTAATGCCCAAAAAGGACAACCCGAATCTCAATCGGGTCTCGTAAGTCTTTTACCCTTCGTTTTTTCGAAACGTGGATTTTTACGGTAAAATGGGATTACCGTGGCCCGTCTTCGACTTCCCATCACTGGAGAGCGGTGCACCATGGTACTGTTCCATTTCAAATCCATGCACGCATTTCTAAAAGTCATACGACACTATTTCGCCATTTCGGACGGATGTTGCACCTTGCACCGTGGATGTTGCACCCTGTAGATATCGATTATTCGGACGGCCATAACTTCTCGCTCGTTTAGAGTTACGGGAGCTATAACCTGTCAAAACGAAGGCCTCGATGAGTTTTACGGCTTTGACAGCTTTTAGCCGTCAACGGATAGATTAATGCCCAAAAAGGACAACCCGAATCTCAATCGGGTCTCGTAAGTATTTTACCCCTCGTTTTTTCGACACGTGGATTTTTACGGTAAAACGGGATTACGGTGGTTGGTCTTCGATTTACCATCGCCGGAGAGTGATGCACCATGGTACTGTTCCGTTTCAAATCAATGCAAGAATTTCTCAAGTTCGTACGGCACTGTTTCGTCATTTCGGACGGATGTTACACCTTGCACCGTGGATGTTGCCCCCTGTAGATATCGATTATTCAGACGCCCATAACTTCTGGCTCGTTTAGAGTTAAGGGAGCCATAACCTGTCAAAACGAAGGCCTCGATGAGTTCAACGGCTTTGACAACTTTCAGCCGTCAACGGATAGATTAATGCCCAAAAAGGACAACCCGAATCTCAATCAGGTTTCGTAAGTTTTTTACCCTTCGTTTTTTCGACACATGGATTTTTACGGTTAAACGGGATTACGGTGGCTGGTCTTCGATTTACCATCGCTAGAGAGTGGTGAATTATGGTACTGTTCCGTTTCAAATCCATGCACGAATTTCTCAAGGTCGTACGGCACTGTTTCGCCATTTCGGACGGATGTTGCACCTTGCACCGTGGATGTTGCACCCTGTAGATATCGATTATTCGCACTGCCATAACTTCTCGCTCGTTTAGAGTTACGGGAGCGATAACCTGTCAAAACGAAGGCCTCGATGAGTTCTACGGCTATGACAGCTTTCAGCCGTCAACGGATAGATTAATGCCCAAAAAGGACAACCCGAATCTCAATCAGGTCTCGTAAGTTTTTTACCCTTCGTTTTTTCGACACGTGGATTTTTACGGTTAAACGGGATTACGGTGGATGGTCTTCGATTTACCATCGCTGGAGAGTGGTGCATCATGGCACTGTTCCGTTTCAAATCCATGCACGGATTTCTAAAGGTCGTACGACACTGTTTCGCTATTTCGGATCGATGTTGCACCTTGCACCGTGGATGTTGCACCCTGTAGATATCGATTATTCGGACGGCCATAACTTCTGGCTCGTTTAGAGTTACGGGAGCCATAACCTGTCAAAACGAAGGCCTCGACGAGTTCTACGGCTTTGATAGCTTTCAGCCGTCAACAGATAGATTAATGTCCAAAAAGGACAACCCGAATCTCAATCAGGTCGCGTAAGTTTTATACCCATCGTTTTTTCGACACGTGGATTTTTACGGTAAAACTGGATTACCGTGGCCCGTCTTCGACTTCCCATCGCTGAAGAGTGGTACACCATGGTACTGTTCCGTTTCAAATCGATGCACGCATTTCTAAAAGTCGTACGACACTGTTTCGCCATTTCGGACGGATGTTGCACCTCGCACCGTGCATGTTGCACCCTGTAGATATCGATTATTCGGACGGCCATAACTTCTGGCTCGTTTAGATTTACGGGAGCCATAACCTGTCAAAACGAATGCCTCGATGAGTTCTACGGCTTTGATAGCTTTCAGCTGTCAACGGATAGATTAATGCCCAAAAAGGACAACCCGAATCTCAATCGGGTCTCGTAAGTTTTTTACCCTTCGTTTTTTCGACACTTGGATTTTTACAGTAAAACGGGATTACGGTGGCTGGTCTTCGATTTACCATCGCTGGAGAGTGGTGCACCATGGTACTGTTCCGTTTCAAATCCATGCACGAATTTCTAAAGGTCGTACGGCACTGTTTCGTCATTTCGGACGGATGTTGCACCTTGCACCGTGGATGTTGCACCCTGTAGATATCGATTATTCGGACGGCCATAACTTCTTGCTCGTTTAGAGTTACGGGAGCCATAACCTGTCAAAACGAAGGCCTCGCTGAGTTCTCCGACTTTGACAGCTTTCAGCCGTCAAAGGATAGATTAGTGCCCAAAAACGACAACCCGAATCTCAATCGGGTCTCGTAAGTTTTTTACCCATCGTTTTTTCGACACGTGGATATTTGCGGTAAAACTGGATTACCGTGGCCCGTCTTCGACTTCCCATCGCTGAAGAGTGGTACACCATGGTATTGTTCCGTTTCAAATCTATGCACGCATTTCTAAAAGTCGTACGGCACTGTTTCGCCATTTCGGACGGATGTTGCACCTTGCACCGTGGATGTTGCACCCTATAGTTCTCGATTATTCAGACGGCGATAACTTTTGGCTGGTTTAGATTTACGGGAGCCATAACCTGTCAAAACGAAGGACTCGATGAGTTCTACGGCTTTGATAGCTTTCAGCTATCAACGGATAGATTAATGCCCAAAAAGGACAACCCGAATCTCAATCGGGTCTCGTATGTTTTTTACCCTTCGTTTTTTCGACACTTGGATTTTTACGGTAAAACGGGATTACTGTGGCCCGTCTTCGACTTCCCATCGCTGGAGAGTGGTGCACCATGGTACTGTTCGTTTCAAATCCATGCACGAATTTCTAAAGGTCGTACGGCACTGTTTCACCATTTCGGACGGATGTTGCACCTTGCACCGCGGATGTTGCACCCTGTAGATATCGATTATTCGGACGGCCATAACTTCTGGCTCGTTTAGAGTTACGAGAGCCATAACCTGTCAAAACGAAGGCCTCGATGAGTTCTACGTCTTTGACAGCTTTCAGCCGTCAACGGATAGATTAATGCCCAAAAATGACAACTCGAATCTCAATCGGGTCTCGTAAGTTTTTTACCCTTCGTTTTTTCAACACGTGGATTTTTACGGTAAAACGGGATTACGGTGGCCGGTCTTCGAGTTACCATCGCTGGAGAGTGGTGCACCATGGTACTGTTCCGTTTCAAATCCATGCACGAATTTCTAAAGGTCGTACGGCACTGTTTCGCCATTTCGGACGGATGTTGCACTTGCACCGTGGATGTTGCACCCTGTAGATATCGATTATTCGGACGGCCATAACTTCTGGCTCGTTTAGAGTTACAGGAGCCATAACCTGTCAAAACGAAGACCTCGATGAGCTCTACGGCTTTGACAGCTTTCAGCCATCAATGGATAGATTAATGCCCAAAAAGGACAACCCGAATCTCAATCGGGTCTCGTAAGTTTTTTACCCTTCGTTTTTTCGACACGTGGATTTTTACGGTAAAACGGGATTACGGTGGCTGGTCTTCGATTTACCATCGTTGGACAGTGGTGCACCATGGTACTGTTCCGTTTCAAATCCATGCACGAATTTCTAAAGGTCGTACGTCACTGTTTCGCCATTTCGGACGGATGTTGCACCTTGCACAGTGGATGTTGCACCCTGTAGATATCGATTATTCGGACGACCATAACTTCTGGCTCGTTAAGAGTTACAGGAGCCATAACCCGTCAAAACGAAGGCCTCGATGAGTTCTACGGTTTTGACAGTTTTCAGCCGTCAACGGATAGATTAGTGCCAAAAAGGACAACCCGAATCTCAATCGGGTCTCGTTAGTTTTTTACCCTTCGTTTTTTCGACGGGTGGATTTTTACGGTAAAACGGGATTACGGTGGCCCGTCTTCAACTTCCCATCGCTGAAGAGTGGTGCACCATGGTACTGTTCTGTTTCAAATCCATGCACGCATTTCTAAAATTCGTACGGCACTGTTTCGCTATTTCGGACGGATGTAGCACCTTGCACCGTGGTTGTTGCACCCTGTAGACATCGATTATTCGGACGGCCATAACTTCTGGCTCGTTTAGAGTTACGGGAGCCATAACCTGTGAAAACGAAGGCCTCGATGAGTTCTACGGCTTTGACAGCTTTCAGCCTTCAACGGATAGATTAATGCCCAAAAAGGACAACCCGAATCTCAATCGGGTCACGTAAGTCTTTTACCCTTTGTTTTTTCGACACGTGGATTTTTACGGTAAAACGGGATTACCGTGGCCCGTCTTCGACTTCCCATCGCTGAAGAGTGGTGCACCATGGTACTGTTCCATTTCAAATCCATGCATGCATTTCTAAAAGTCGTACGGCACTGTTTCGTCATTTCGGACGGATGTTGCACCTTGCACCGTGGATGTTGCACCCTGTAGTTCTCGATTATTCAGACGGCCATAACTTCTGGCTCGTTTAGAGTTACGGGAGCCATAACCTGTCAAAACGAAGGCCTCGATGAGTTCTACGGCTATGACAGCTTTCAGCCGTCAAAGGGTAGATTAATGCCCAAAAACGACAACCCGAATCTCAATCGGGTCAAGTAAGTTTTTTACCCTTCGTTTTTTCGACACGTCGATTTTTACGGTAAAACGGGATTACGGTGGCTGGTCTTCGATTTACCATTGCTGGAGAGTGATGCACCATGGTACTGTTCCGTTTCAAATCCATGCACGAATTTCTAAAGGTCGTACGGCACTGTTTCGCCATTTCGGACGGATGTTGCACCTTGCACCGTGGATGTTGCACCCTGTAGATATCGGTTATTCGGAGGCCATAACTTCTGCCTCGTTAAGAGTTACGGGAGCCCTAACCTGTCAAAACGAAGGACTCGATGAGTTCTACGGCTTTGACATCTTTCAGCCGTCAACGGATAGAATAGTGCCCAAAAAGGACAACCCGAATATCAATCGGGTCTCGTAAGTATTTTACCCTTCGTTTTTTCGACAGGTGGATTTTTACGGTAAAACGGGATTACAGTGGCCCGTCTTCGACTTTCCATCGCTGGAGAGTGGTGCACCATGGTACTGTTCCGTTTCAAATCCATGCAGGAGTTTCTAAAGGTCGTACGGCACTGTTTCGCCATTTCGGACGGATGTTGCACCTTGCACCGTGGATGTTGCACCCTGTAGACATCGATTATTCGGACGGCCATAACTACTGGCTCGTTTAGAGTTACGGGAGCCATAACCTGTCAAAACGAAGACCTCGATGAGTTCTACGTCTTGATAGATTTCAGCCGTCAACAGATAGATTAATGCCGAAAAAGGACAACCCGAATCTCAATCGGGTCTCGTATGTTTTTTACCCTTCGTTTTTTCGACACGTGGATTTTTACGGTAAAACGGGATTACCGTGGCCCGTCTTCGACTTCACATAGCTGGAGAGTGGTGCACCATGGTACTGTTCCGTTTCAAATCCATGCACACATTTCTAAAAGTCATACGGCACTGTTTCGCCATTTCGGACGGATGTTGCACCTTGCACCGTGGATGTTTCACCCTGTAGATATCGATTATTCGGACGGCCATAACTTCTCGCTCGTTTAAAGTTACGGGAGCCATAACCTGTCAAAACAAAGGCCTCGATGAGTTCTACGGCTTTGACAGCTTTGAACCGTCAACGGATAGATTGATGACCAAAAAGGACAACCCGAATCTCAATCGGGTCTCGTATGTTTTTTACCCTTCGTTTTTTCGACACGTGGATTTTTACGGTAAAATGGGATTACGGTGGCTGGTCTTCGATTTACCATCGCTGGAGAGTGGTGCACCATGGTAATGTTCCGTTTCAAATCCATGCACGAATTTCTCAAGGTTGTACGGCACTGTTTCGCCATTTCGGACGGATGTTGCACCTTGCACCGTGGATGTTGCACCCTGTAGATATCGATTATTCGGACGGCCATAACTTCTCGCTCGTTTAGAGTTACGGGAGCCATAACCTGTCAAAACGAAGGCCTCGATGAGTTCTACGGCTTTGACAGCTTTGAACCGTCAACGGACAGATTGATGACCAAAAAGGACAACCCGAATCTCAATCGGGTCTCGTATGTTTTTTACCCTTCGTTTTTTCGACACGTGGATTTTTACGGTAAAATGGGATTACGGTGGCTGGTCTTCGATTTACCATCGCTGGAAAGTGGTGCACCATGGTAATGTTCCGTTTGAAATCCATGCACGAATTTCTCAAGGTCGTACGGCACTGTTTCGCCATTTCGGACGGATGTTGCACCTTGCACCGTGGACGTTGCACCCTGTAGATATCGATTATTCGGACTGCCATAACTTCTTGCTCGTTTAGAGTTACGGGAGCCATAACCTGTCAAAACGAAGGCCTCGACGAGTTCTACGGCTATGTCAGCTTTCAGCCGTCAACGGATAGATTAATGCCCAAAAAGGACAACCCGAATCTCAATCAGGTCTCGTAAGTTTTTTACCCTTCGTTTTTTCGACACGTGGATTTTTACGGTTAAACGGGATTACGGTGGCTGGTCTTCGATTTACCATCGCTGGAGAGTGGTGCATCATGGTACTGTTCCGTTTCAAATCCATGCACGAATTTCTAAAGTTCGTACGGCACTGTTTCGCCATTTCGGACGGATGTTGCACCTTGCACCGTGGATGTTGCACCCTGTAGATATCGATTATTCGGACGGCCATAACTTCTGGCTCGTTTAGAGTAACGGGAGCCATAACCTGTCAAAACGAAGGCCTCGATGAGTTCTATGGCTTTGATAGCTTTCAGCCTTCAACGGATAGATTAATGTCCAAAAAAGACAACCCGAATCTCAATCGGGTCTCGTAAGTTTTTTACCCTTCGTTTTTTCGACACGTGGATTTTTACGGTAAAACTGGATTACGGTGGCTGGTCTTCGATTTACCATCGCTGGAGAGTGGTGCACCATGGTACTGTTCCATTTGAAATCCGTGCACGAATTTCTCACGGTCGTACGACACTGTTTCGCCATTTCGGACGGATGTTGCACCTCGCACCGTGCATGTTGTACCCTGTAGATATCGATTATTCGGACGGCCATAACTTCTGGCTCGTTTAGAGTTACGGGTGCCATAACCTGTCAAAACGAAGGCCTCGATGAGTTCTATGGCTTTGACAGCTTTCAGCCATCAACGGATAGATTAATGCCCAAAAAGGACAACCCGAATCTCAATCGGGTCTCGTAAGTTTTTTACCCTTCGTTTTTTCGACACGTGGATTTTTACGGTAAAACGGGATTACGGTGGCTGGTCTTCGATTTACCATCGCTAGAGAGTGGTGAATCATGGTACTGTTCCGTTTCAAATCCATGCACGAATTTCTCAAGGTCGTACGGCACTGTTTCGCCATTTCGGACGGATGTCGCACCTTGCACCGTGGATGTTGCACCCTGTAGATATCGATTATTCGGACTGCCATAACTTCTCGTTCGTTTAGAGTTACGGGAGCCATAACCTGTCAAAACGAAGGCCTCGATGAGTTCTACGGCTATGACAGCTTTCAGCCGTCAACGGATAGATTAATGCCCAAAAAGGACAACCCGAATCTCAATCAGGTCTCGTAAGATTTTTACCCTTCGTTTTTTCGACACGTGGATTTTTACGGTTAAACGGGATTACGGTGGTTGGACTTTGATTTACCATCGCTGGAGAGTGGTGCATCATGGTACTGTTCCGTTTCAAATCCATGCACGAATTTCTAAAGGTCGTACGGCACTGTTTCGCCATTTCGGACGGATGTTGCACCTTGCACCGTGGATGTTGCACCCTGTAGATATCGATTATTCGGATGGCCATAACTTTTGGCTCGTTTAGAGTTACGGGAGCCATAACCTATCAAAACGAAGGCCTCGATGAGTTCTATGGCTTTGATAGCTTTCAGCCATCAACGGATAGATTAATGTCCAAAAAGGACAACCCGAATCTCAATCGGGTCTCGTAAGTTTTTTACCCTTCGTTTTTTCGACACGTGGATTTTTACGGTAGAACGGGATTACGGTGGCTGGTCTTCGATTTACCATCGCTGGAGAGTGGTGCACCATGGTACTGTTCCGTTTGAAATCCATGCACGAATTTCTCACGGTCGTATGGCACTGTTTCGCCATTTCGGACGGATGTTGCACCTCGCACCGTGCATGTTGCACCCTGTAGATATCGATTATTCGGACGGCCATAACTTCTGGCTCGTTTAGAGTTACGGGTGCCATAACCTGTCAAAACGAAGCCCTCAATGAGTTCTATGGCTTTGACAGCTTTCAGCCATCAACGGATAGATTAATGCCCAAAAAGGACAACCCGAATCTCAATCGGGTCTCGTAAGTTTTTTACCCTTCGTTTTTTCGACACGTCGATTTATACGTTAAAATGGGATTACGGTGGTTGGTCTTCGATTACCATTGCTGGAGAGTGGTGAATTATGGTACTGTTCCGTTTCAAATCCATGCACGAATTTATCAAGGTCGTACGACACTGTTTCGCCATTTCGGACGGATGATGCACCTTGCACCGTGGATGTTGCACCATGTAGATATCGATTATTCGGACTGCCATAACTTCTCGCTCGTTTAGAGTTACGGGAGCCATAACCTGTCAAAACGAAGGCCTCGATGAGTTCTACGGCTATGACAGCTTTCAGCCGTTAACGAATAGATTAATGCCCAAAAAGGACAATCCGAATCTCAATCAGGTCTCGTAAGTTTTTTACCCTTCGTTTTTTCGACACGTGGATTTTTACGGTTAAACGGGATTACGGTGGCTGGTCTTCGATTTACCATCACTAGAGAGTGGTGCATAATGGTACTGTTCCGTTTCAAATCCATGCACGAATTTCTAAAGGTCGTACGGCACTGTTTCGCCATTTCGGACGGATGTTGCACCTTGCACCGTGGATGTTGCACCCTGTAGATATCGATGATTCGGACGGCCATAACTTCTGGCTCGTTTAGAGTTACGGGAGCCATAACCTGTCAAAACGAAGGCCTCGATGAGTTCTATGGCTTTGATAGCTTTCAGCCGTCAACGGATAGATTAATGTCCAAAAAGGACAACCCGAATCTCAATCGGGTCTCGTAAGTTTTTTACCCTTCGTTTTTTCGACACGTGGATTTTTACGGTAAAACGGGATTACGGTGGCTGGTCTTCGATTTACCATCGCTGGAGAGTGGTGCACCATGGTACTGTTCCGTTTGAAATCCATGCACGAATTTCTCAAGGTCGTACGGCACTGTTTCGCCATTTCGGACGGATGTTGCACCTCGCACCGTGCATGTTGCACCCTGTAGATATCGATTATTCGGACGGCCATAACTTCTGGCTCGTTTAGAGTTACGGGTGCCATAACCTGTCAAAACGAAGGCCTCGATGAGTTCTACGGCTTTGACGGCTTTTAGCCGTCACCGGATAGATTAATGCCCAAAAAGGACAACTCGAATCTCAATCGGGTCTCGTAAGTTTTTTACCCTTCGTTTTTTCGACACGTGGATTTTTACGGTAAAACGGGATTACGGTGGCTGGTCTTCGATTTACCATCGCTGGAGAGTGGTGCACCAAGGTACTGTTCCGTTTCAAATCCATGCACGAATTTCTAAAGGTCGTACGGCACTGTTTCGTCATTTCGGACGGATGTTGCACCTTGCACCGTGGATGTTGCACCCTGTAGATATCGATTATTCGGACGGCCATAACTTCTTGCTCGTTTAGAGTTACGGGAGCCATAACCTGTCAAAACGAAGGCCTCGATGAGTTCTACGGCTTTGACGGCTTTTAGCCGTCAACGGTTAGATTAATGCCCAAAAAGGACAACCCGAATCTCAATCGGGTCTAGTAAGTTTTTTACCCTTCGTTTTTTCGACACGTGGATTTTTACGGTAAAACAGGATTACCGTGGCCCGGCTTCGATTTACCATTGCTGGAGAGTGGTGCACCATGGTACTGTTCCGTTTCAAATCCATGCATGCATTTCTAAAAGTCATACGGCACTGTTTCGCCATTTCGGACGGATGTTGCACCTTGCACCTTGGATGTTGCACCCTGTGGATATCGATTATTTGGACGGCCATAACTTCTGGCTCGTTTAGAGTTACGGGAGCCATAACCTGTCAAAACGAAGGCCTTGATGAGTTCTACGGCTTTGACGGCTTTCAGCCGTCAACGGATAGATTAATGCCCAAAAAGGACAACCCGAATCTCAATCGGGTCTCGTAAGTTTTTTACCCTTCGTTTTTTCGACACGTGGATTTTTACGGTAAAACGGGATTACGGTGGCTGGTCTTCGATTTACCATCGCTGGAGAGTGATGCACCATGGTACTGTTCCGTTTCAAATCCATGCACGAATTTCTAAAGGTCGTACGGCACTGTTTCGCCATTTCGGACGGATGTTGCACCTTGCACCGTGGATGTTGCACCCTGTAGATATCGGTTATTCGGACGGCCAAAACTTCTGGCTCGTTTAAAGTTACGGGAGCCCTAACCTGTCAAAACGAAGGACTCGATGAGTTCTACGGCTTTGACAGCTTTGAACCGTCAATGGATAGATTGATGCCCAAAAAGGACAACCCGAATCTCAATCGGGCCTCGTAAGTTTTTTACCCTTCGTTTTTTCGACACGTGGATTTTTACGGTAAAATGGGATTACGGTGGCTGGTCTTCGATTTACCATCGCTGGAGAGTGGTGCACCATGGTAATGTTCCGTTTCAAATCCATGCACGAATTTCTCAAGGTCGTACGGCACTGTTTCGCCATTTCGGACGGATGTTGCACCTTGCACCGTGGATGTTGCACCCTGTAGATATCGATTATTCGGACGACCATAACTTCTGGCTCGTTTAGAGTTAAGGGAGCCATAACCTGTCAAAACGAAGGCCTCGATGAGTTCTATGGCTTTGACAGCTTTCAGCCATCAACGGATAGATTAATGCCCAAAAAGGACAACCCGAATCTCAATCAGGTCTCGTAAGTTTTTTACCCTTCGTTTTTTCGACACGTGGATTTTTATGGTTAAACGGGATTACGGTGGCTGGTCTTCGATTTACCATCGCTGGAGAGAGGTGAATCATGGTACTCTTCCGTTTCAAATCCATGCACGAATTTCTCAAGGTCGTACGGCACTGTTTCGCCATTTCGGACGGATGTTGCACCTTGCACCGTGGACGTTGCACCCTGTAGATATCGATTATTCGGACTGCCATAACTTCTCGCTCGTTTAGATTTACGGGAGCCATAACCTGTTAAAACGAAGGCCTCGATGAGTTCTACGTCTATGACCGCTTACAGCCGTCAACGGATAAATTAATGCCCAGAAAGGACAACCCGAATCTCAATCAGGTCTCGTAAGTATTTTACCCTTCGTTTTTTCGACACGTGGATTTTTACGGTTAAACGGGATTACGGTGGCTGGTCTTCGATTTACCATCGCTGGAGAGTGGTGCATCATGGTACTATTCCGTTTCAAATCCATGCATGAATTTCTAAAGGTCGTACGGCACTGTTTCGCCATTTCGGACGGATGTTGCACCTTACACCGTGGATGTTGCACCCTGTAGATATCGATTATTCGGACGGCCATAACTTCTGGCTCGTTTAGAGTTACGGGAGCCATAACCTGTCAAAACGAAGGCCTCGATGAGTTCTATGGCTTTGATAGCTTTCAGCCGTCAACGGATAGATTAATGTCCAAAAAGGACAACCCGAATCTCAATCGGGCCTCGTAAGTTTTTTACCCTTCGTTTTTTCGACACGTGGATTTTTACGGTAAAACTGGATTACGGTGGCTGGTCTTCGATTTACCATCGCTGGAGAGTGGTGCACCATGGTACTGTTCCGTTTGAAATCCATGCACGAATTTCGCATGGTCGTACGACACTGTTTCGCCATTTCGGACGGATGTTCCACCTCGCACCGTGCATGTTGCACCCTGTAGATATCGATTATTCGGACGGCCATAACTTCTGGCTCGTTTAGAGTTATGGGTGCCATAGCCTGTCAAAACGAAGGCCTCGATGAGTTCTACGGCTTTGACAGCTTTCAGCCATCAACGGATAGATTAATGCACAAAAGGACAACCCGAATCTCAATCGGGTCTCGTAAGTTTTTTACCCTTCGTTTTTTCGACACGTGGATTTTTACGGTAAAACGGGATTACGGTGGCTGGTCTTCGATTTACCATCGCTGGAGAGTGGTGAATCATGGTACTGTTCCGTTTCAAATCCATGCACGAATTTCTCAAGGTCGTACGGCACTGTTTCGCCATTTCGGACGGATGTTGCACCTTGCACCGTGGATGTTGCACCCTGTAGATATCGATTATTCGGACTGCCATAACATCTCGCTCGTTTAGAGTTACGGGAGCCATAACCTGTCAAAACAAAGGCCTCGATGAGTTCTACGGCTATGACAGCTTTCAGCCGTCAACGGATAGATTAATGCCCAAAAAGGACAACCCGAATCTCAATCAGGTCTCGTAAGTTTTTTACCCTTCGTTTTTTCGACACGTGGATTTTTAAGGTTAAACGGGATTACGGTGGCTGGTCTTCGATTTACCATCGCTGGAGAGTGGTGCACCATGGTACTGTTCCGTTTCAAATCCATGCACGAATTTCTCAACGTCGTACGGCACTGTTTCGCCATTTCGGACGGATGTTGCACCTTGCACCGCGGATGTTGCACCCTGTAGATTTCGATTATTCGAACGGCCATAACTTCTGGCTCGTTTAGACTTAAGGAAGCCATAACCTGTTGTTTGGTCAAAATTGGGCACAACACTCTTCGGGAGTTGTTGAAGAGATAATAGTCAAGAATGCAAGTTCAAAACAGATATTATCTAACAAAAACTCCAATCAACAGTAAAGTAAATTCGTAGACAAGCGATTTATAGTGGTTCGGCGTGTTGCCTACGTCCACTGTGAAGTTTTTTGATGTTTTATTGATTCTCTTTCAGTGATTGCAAGTTGTTACAGTGATCAACAGCAAGTTACAACTGGAAATTCGAAATCAACAATCAAATTATGATATAGGATGATGGAGATCTTGATCCGGCTGAGTCTCGGCGTCTCAGAGTCAGAAGATCCCTTTTCTGTTGGCCCTGGGGCTCTATTTATAGGCGTAGGCTGCTGATATCTCGCTGAAAACTCGGGAGACCACGTCTGGCACGTGAGGGGGCCCACATGCACGGTCTCAGGAAGTTTGGGCCCACTTTGGCATCGATTCGAACTCCATTCGAACCGATCAAGAATTCATCCAATTGAGGTGAAATTTGGCGTGGAAATTCTTCAACATGTGCACAAGCTTCAGTGAAAATTTCGTGGCATTTGGATCAATAGGTTAGGAGATATCTTGGATTCGAAATTGGGTCTTTGGCATAGCTGTCTGGTTCGAACCCATGTATTCGAAACGATGGTTTCGAATTCATCATGGCACGCGGCTTCGTGGTGACGTGGAGCGCAAACTTCGAATCGATCCGGACTTCACTCCGTGTTGACCGCTTCGACTCCATGTATCTCGGCGCATTCGAACCGATGGAAGACACGTCATCGTGGCTGGTTGACCCAGTGGGTTCGAACGAAGTTACTCAGGATGGGTTCGAAGATGGTATCACAGATGGGTTCGAAGGAGGTATCACAGATGGGTTCGAAGAAGGCCTCTGTGATGGGTTCGAAGCATGGCTTCGGGAGGATGGATTCGAAGGTAGGAATGCTGGGTTCGAACATTGGTTGATTCGAAGCACTTTCTCTTGATGGATACGAAGGAAGACCGTGGGATGGTTTCGAACTAGATGGAGTCGAACCTGATGGGTTCGAAGGTGGCGTGACTGTGCTATGGATTCGAACACGGTGCCTGCTCGGATGGATTCGAAGCATGGCTAAGGTTCTTGGGTTCGAGCTAGGGAAGGTTCCGGATGGATTCGAGGTGATGGATTCGAACCGAGCAAGGTTCATTTCTCTCAACTTGAATCCATCATAACTTGAGCATACGACCTTGAATTGACTTGAAATTTGAAATGCTGACTCCTGTGGTCTTTCTTGCCATGTCCTATCAATTGTATCTCAATCTGGACTCGGATAAAATTCAGTGATATCAATGGCGAAAGGAAGTACGATCAACCTCTGAGGCGAACTGTCCTTCGCTTTCGATCAATCTTTTGGTATCGCGGCTTTGCCAAAAAGCGGGATAACATTTTGCCCCCCAAAGTACGTCTTGTGGGAACATGACGTGCTTTGAATTGCTGCAATCTCTCTCTGAACAATCATTGCTCTCTTTTTTGTCGTAACTCGTATGTTGTACTGCTGTAACCTTGCGCTGATATGATTGATTGCTGTATTATAGTGCTTAGCCGTTGGCTGTCGCGTTTGTAACAGGATGAGTGTTTGATCCCTGTGAATATTCAAAATCGAACGTTAGTCCAACATGTATGTGCATATGTTAATTTGACCCTTGTTAACGTCGTGCGTCCACGAGTTGTTGTCAGTTTGGTTTGCTATAGAATTTCGTATTGATTCTCTCCTGAACCAACTTTGAAATTTGAATTGAGACAACGCTCGGTGGTTGTTTTGAAAGGTTCCTTCGTATCGATACTCTCCTGAACCGATGTAGAAGGTTAAAGGAATCGAATTTGTATTGCGCGAGCGCGACGTTTCGAACCGATGCATTCGAGCATTGATGGGTTCGAAACCCAAGTTTGTATGGACGCGGTACGCTCGCTGCTATGATGGATTCGAAATTGACATTCGAATCGATCTGAAAGGGTGGAGTACACTTGTGTAATGATGGGTTCGAAATTGACATTCGAACCGATGTGAGGGGATGGTTTCGAGACTTTTGTAGTGATGGGTTCGAAGTTGACATTCGAACCGATGTGAAGGGATGGTTTCGAGACTTTCGTTCGTGGCAGTGGTCCGTGTGCTTCACACGATGGAGCCTCAAGCGCATGGGTTCGAAAGTGGATTTCGAACCGATTCTGCGTTCTGACCTGTTGTAAACGGTCGAGTCCACCGGCACGCGAATCGATTCAGTCATCTCCAACTCCCCATATAAATAGCAAAGACCACGGCCTTTTTTCCCTTTTCACTTTTACTGTTGCCTGCTTTTTACTTTGCTCTTCTTCGTTTCAGAGCTCCAAAGGAGAAAACACAGTGTCGCTCTTTCGAACCGTTCAAGATTTGAATCTTCTATTCCTTGAATTCATCGTCCAAAATAGGTAATTAGCCTTGGATTCGAACGGCGAAGTTACTTCAAACCTGTTTCTTTTTATCGATTGCGTAGCTTCGAGATTGGCAAAACCAGATCTGGTTTGGGAGGGATTCGAACCGATACGTATGCTCGAGTTCGAATCGATGACGGTGGCGTCTTCTTACTGGATTTCGAATCGATCCTTGGAATGTCCTTGCTGGGATGTGTAGTTCGCATCGATCGAGGGATTCGAGGGGTCCATTCGAACCGATGGGTTCGAACCCATAGGCTATCGTTTCGAAGTCCACAGCTTCGTATCGATACGAAGTGGATCGGTTCGAATGTGAGTGATGCGGAGTTGAGGTTTTCTCATCGGTTCGAACTAGTCATCTGTCTATCGGTTCGAAGCGCGCCAGGATGGGTTCGAACGCATGGGTTCGAAGCGACGTCAAGATGGTTTCGAACGCATGGATTCGAAGCGACGTCAGGATGGTTTCGAAAGCAGTCCTGGTGATGGTTTCGAACCCTACATGATGGATACCAAAATTTGAAATTCTCCAAGTATAACTCCGACGAGCTTCATTCCTGCATATTTGGACTTGAATATTAAACTGCATACATGACTAATTTTTGAAGCTCGTCGATGGAACTATAACAACTTCTACCCGAACCAATTTCCTTCATGGAAACAGACTGGTGATGACGGTCAGCGATGACGGTCATTATAGCTGGACTCCGTAACCTTGTCGTTTGCATATTTCTTTAACTCTGCAACATTTATTCAAGTAATGCATGTCACTACACAACACACACTCATACACGTTACACTGGGGAACGCACGGGTTTTTGTCGTCTAACGATGGTTTCTCGTGAGTTAGCTAATTATGGAACCGTCAAGTTCACAGCAGCAGGAGACTCAAGTTACCGTCTCTCCGAGGCTAGAGATTCCGGATATTGATCCTGAGATTATTGGTCCAGCTCCGGATGAACTTCCCGATGCGTCGTTCATTGCCAATCCATCAGATTCCGTTCCGTCCAATATCTCTGAAGACATGTTGGGGAGAATATGTTTGAGACACGGCCTGTTGCTGGATGGTGTGCTACTGCCGGGACCGAATGATAGACCGCATAATCCACCGGAGGGATATACGGCATTTAACCGCCACGCGTGCGCGGCCGGGACACTTCCACCATTCAACGAGTACATAAGGGAAGTATTGTCGTTCTTGAGGATCGCCCCATCTCAGCTGCACCCGAACGGATATGCGTCGATCAATAGCGTGTTCATCGCATTTATGGAATATCTCCATCGACCACCGCTCCCCATTGAGATCAGATACTTGTTCAATTTCAAAACTCGGGGTGATTATCCCTCCTTCACATTCCTGGAAGCGGTGAGAAACTGTCAAGTGGTTACCGGGTCTTGGACCAGGTTGAGCTATTATAGGACAGAATGGTTTTATGTATGATGTCCTCCTGGATTCGCCCAACGATGGCTATTCAGACGTGAGTACAGTTGAGTTCGTAAATAATTACTATGGCAATCGCAGCCGAAGTGGAACTTATGTTTTATCCTTTTTTGCAGCGGTGATTCAGCGACCTGAAGGCGAGCACTTTAGGGAGATGGTGCGAGTGCTTCGAGAAGTCCCGGATGGAGATAGGGATATCGATGTGTTATTGACGGATAGGAATCTCCGGGCCTGCGGTTTGATCGAACAAGGACAGAGCATAAGTTTTGAAGTGGCACTAAGGGTCGTCTCGAAGAAATGAGTCATGCACAAGAAACCCCGAGTTACCACAGCTGAGGAAGCGGACTCTGAAAGAACCCACACCGATGATGAGCCGCTGACCGGGCCTACTGACGCAGTTCCGGATGTCGCGGAGCAGAGAAAAGGCAAGGCTGCCATGGTTAAGTCAAGTAAGAAGGGGAGATGGAAATCGGTCGTCACGGCCCGTTCTGCTCCCGGAGTTAGGATCTCGGAGACGTCTCCTCCGAGAACTGAAAATCTTTTTGAAGGGCTTGCCGATCTTCCAATCCCGGACGATGTGTCTTTTCAACATGATGCCGGGTTGGAGGAATTCCATCGCACCTTAGAATTGAACGAGCCTCTTATTACTAGCGAGGTCGACACTTCCGGTTGGTCGGGGGGAATGCATATTCATACACATTTCACGACACTGCATAACCTTTGACTGAAAGCTATATGTTTTGAAAGGTGATTAATTCTATTTTATTTTGCGTCGCAGATATCATGTCTAAGCGAGGTTCAATGCTTGGGAGTCTTCGACACGCCCGCAAGCCTTCATATTACGATTCGCGCAGGCGTGAAGGGGATAGAGGTTATGATCAGGGGCGTCCTGGGTATTATGACCAGGGACGCTCTGGGTATTCCAGTCACGAGAGATATGACACGGACAGGGGCTATAAGCGTCGATCGCGGTCGCGTACTCCTCCTCCTTCCAGAGATCCCGTACAACCTCCTGTTCACGCCCCTCATCCTTCTGAGTCTTCTCGATATACGTCGGTTTCTCAAGCTTCCCGATCCCGATACGAGGCGATGACCCCGATAGCCGCAGAGCAGCCTCCTACAGAGATCTCGGGAGAAGGGGCAATTAGACTCGCGCAATTAAAGAGGGAGTTCCCGAATATCTGCTTCGACAACTACGTCTTTCCCCCGAACCTGAAAAGGGTCCCGACGGAGGCTGAGCGGTTAGCGCTCGACTATGTTCATGACTTTTACTCCCAATACAAGGCGTGGTATAGGGCGGCCGATAAGGCATCGGCGTTGGCCTTCGAACGAGCTGCTACCATTGAAAAGCTTCAAACCGAGTTGGCTAAAAGAGACCGTATCATACAAGTGTTGAATACCGAGGCTGAATCGTCTCGAAAGTCGGAGATGGAGGCTCTTACAAAGGTCGACGAAGCTCAAGCAGCCATGGACAGAATGAAAAAGGAGCACTATGTTACGGTGGAAGACATGGGCCACCGGAACACTGTCGTCACTGCTGAGCGGGATGCGGCGCTAAAAGAACTTAATGAGCTCAAGGCTAAATTTGCCGAGATTATTAAAGATAGAGATGACGCGCATAACACGGCGCAAGAAGCCTGTGAGCAAGCCGTAGTGCTTCGCACTGAAAGAGATGTGGCCGTGGCCAAAGTTCGGGCGGTCGAAGCAGAGGTGGAGGAGAAGGTTCGACATGCAGAGGCCAGGCTAGAGGCCGATATCGAAGATTTGCTCATAACTTACAACGCCAATGTGTTAAAGCATAGAAACTTTGCCTGGCTTTAAGATTATCCAGTTCACCTTCGTAGCGCTTGGGACCGATTGGTTGAGGAGGAAGAGGAAGCGCACCCAGGTGAGGCAGTCGATCGATTCGAACTTGAGAATCGGCTGCTCACAGACGATGAGAAGAAGGTTCTTCATGACGCTATCATCGCTCATGAGAAGGAAATGATCGGTGGTCGCTCCCTGGAAGTCGGAGAGGGGTCAGGCGTTGAGCACCATTCTGCTGTTACTGAAGTTAGCACACCATCTTCGTCGGTGCCTGTATCTGTGGTCAGTTTGCAACCTGTTCCTGCTTACGACCCGGAACAACCACGCTTATCTCCTATTCATGAGCGTACTTCCGAGGCCGTTCAGCCATCTGCGAGCCAAACTGGGGAAGGTATTCCGAAGTTATCTCAAGCATTCTCTGAATAGAGTGTTTGTTTTATAGCAGTTTTTTAATAACTTCTTATCTTTTGCCTAGTGACTGGAGTTGCGCCGACTGTTGTGGCTGAAGAATCAAGCAGAGGAGATAAGGCCATCGCTACCGAGACTACTGTTGTAACCGCGGTATCTGCTGAGGCGACGCAGGGGGGATCCCTGTCTGCTGACGAACAAATGGTGAGCGAACTGCTCGGTGAGCAGGGTGGTTCTTTCTCTGACTTGCCATTTATCATCGTTAGTAGCCTCCCGCCGTCTTCAAGTTCTTCGATGCAGGCCGAAGATGCCCCCAGCCAAGCCCATGCGACTCGTGATGAAGAAATTTTGGCTGAGATTAACGCCGAAATAGAGGCTGCGGGGCATAGCGGTATCATTGGCGGCAGCACGGCGGCACAGAGTCCAGCACCTGCTACGGTAGCGCCATCGGGTGGCACGGTCTCAACTTCCGTTACGGATCCAGTTCCCCCTACTCCTCCGGCAGGTAGCCTCCATGTAGACTCAAGCTCCGAAGAGGATATTGGCATCATGCCTCCTGCCGAAGAGCCGCCGCCGGAGAGGAGACATTCAAAACGAAGAATTTCTATCCCTAGTGACACTGATGATGTACCACTAGTTAGAAGGAAAAAGAAGAAATAAATCAGTTTCTCAAGTAGATGTTTTGGTAGATAGGTATTTGTCTTCGTTTCTTGTCAGTAGGTCGTGTATAGATGCAGGTTCGGCCCCTGCTAGTAGGCATTTTTTTTGAAGAACTTATCTGCGTGTAAGTCCTTGCTTTAAGTTAGTTGAAATAAAATTTAGTTTCTTCGTTCCAACTCTCGTTTTATTTGTGCTTAAGTACTTGCAATGTCTTGTTTTCGGTCCGGTGTACTTGTGGTGTTTTTACCGTTTAAGTAGAGTTCGTCTCGTTTGCCAAGCCTGAAGATCTTGGTCACACATTGTGATTGATGAATGAGTCGAACTTCGGACGTTGTATCACTTCGGTTAGTGATTTATATCTAGCTTTCGTGCCCCCCAGTTTTGGGGAACTACACTTGTATTTTTGGTGGTTGATCGCACTTGTAGCAAGTCTTGAACACACGTCCGCATCCCGGGGACTTAGAATAATTTGAGATTGATAACCTGGTTTGCATTCCGGGAGTTCGAGAGTTATCAGTGCTCGCATTCCAACTCGCACTCTACGAACTTGGAGCTAATATTAACATTTTAGTTCGCACTACGGGAATTTTAACTTAGTGTTCATGCTCCAATTCACACGCCGGGAATTTGGGTAAAGCATGTATGTTTGGGTTCGCACTTCAAGAACCCGAAATTAATGTTCGTACTCCAACTCGCGCTTCAGGAATCTGGAGCTTGCACGGATGCTTCGGTTCGCGCTCCGGGAACCCGTAACTTATGTTCATCCCCCAATTCATGTTTTGGGGATCATGGAGTCGGTGTTGATACTTCGGTTCACACTCCGGGAACTTCGAATTGATGTTTATACTCCAATTCACACTCTGGGAATTTGGAGTCTGCATTGATGGGTTGGTTCGCGCAGTGGGAACGAATTATTAAATGCTTATACCCCAATTCGCGCTGTGGGAAGTTGGAGTCCGTTCGCACTTCGGGAACGAATTATGGAATGTTTATACTCCAATTCACGCTGTGGGAAGTTGGAGTCCGTTCGCACTCCGGGAACGAATTATGGAATGTTTATACTCCAATTCGCGCTCCGGGAATTTGGAGTCCGTTCGCACTCTGGGAACGAATTATTGAATGTTTATACTCCAATTCGCGCTCCGGGAATTTGGAGTCCGTTCGCACTCTGGGAACGAATTATTGAATGTTTATACTCCAATTCGCGCTTCGGGAATTTGGAGTCCGTTCGCACTCCGGGAACGAACTATGGAATGTTTATACTCCAATTCACGCTGTGGGAAGTTGGAGTCTGTTCGCACTCCGGGAACGAATTATGGAATGTTTATACTCCAATTCACGCTGTGGGAAGTTGGAGTCCGTTCGCACTCCGGGAACGAATTATGGAATGTTTATACTCCAATTCACGTTGTGGGAAGTTGGAGTCCGTTCGCACTCTGGGAACGAATTATTAAATGTTTATACTCCAATTCACGCTGTGGGAAGTTGGAGTCCGTTCGCAATCCGGGAACGAATTGTTAAATGTTTATACTCCAATTCGCGCTGTGGGAAGTTGGAGTCCGTTCGCACTCCGGGAACGAATTATTAAATGTTTATACTCCAATTCACGCTGTGGGAAGTTGGAGCCCATTCGCACTCCGGGAACGAATTGTTAAATGTTTATACTCCAATTCGCGCTGTGGGAAGTTGGAGTCTGTTCGCACTCCGGGAACGAATTATTGAGTAGACTGTCGTGTGTTGGTCCAGTTCAGCCTTCGATGTGTTGGCTTGCCCCCGAGCTGGGGTTTCACTTAGTGAGTGGCCGGTTGTAACGCAGTCACTCGCTATTTGAATAAATCCCATTGTTCGATGGAACTTAGCTCTTCGTGTGTCGTGATTATTGAATGTTGTATTCGGTGAATCACAGCTTTAGCTTGAAGAGATAGCATTTTATTTGCTGAAATGAGAAAATGTTGCAAAGTCAGTGCCTTATTACAAATTCAAAATTCAGAACATAAAAGAAATTGTAAAGTATTCATGGATTGAAGGAGCCTGTCATGTGTGACAGTGACGAGGTTCTTCGTCGTTCCAGGCTTCTAAATGAGTAGGCCCGCCACTGATGGCGTTTATCACCAATCTCCCACGGGGACAAGTCGAGTCCTCCTGCCTCGGTCGATTGGGTTCATTGATTGGATTGGATGGGCCCGCATCTCTGGGCTGCGGTGTCCGCACAAACTGTTCCAGTTTCCATTCCCTGACCAGTTTTTCAACAAGATCCTGTAGGTGACGACACTCGTTCGTATCGTGCCCGTATCCTTCATGGAACCTGCAAAATTTTCCTGTCTGGATTTGCCTCTCCGACGATGGTCTTGGAGCAGGTTTTTCATATTGAACCGCATTACGGGTCCGCAAATACAAGTCCTCCAATGAAGTATTCAAAGGAGTATAACTGTCGAACTTCGGATTTTTGCGTTGCGGACCGCGATTTTGATCTTGTTTTTTAAGTAGATTCACGCTCTCTCTTCGCCGAGCTTGTTTATTTTTAATGTTCAACTGAACTTTTCCGAAGCTCTCTCCGGATTGTTTTATTGCAACATTGCTTTGGGATCCTTCCGCATTTGGCCCTGCGTCAATTTGCTTCCTAGACTGTTTCGCGTCTTCCCGTCTCAGGAATTGAGCTGCTTTGGCATGGAAACGGTCCAATGACGCAGGTGGTTTCCCAGCTAGCCAATTGCCAAATTCAGAATCAGGGTCGATCCCCTTAGTTAACGCCATAAGGATGGAGTTATCGTTTGGATTACTAATCTCTGCACATGCAGTGTGGAATCTTTCTAAGTAGTGTCTGAGTGTCTCTCCGGGAGCTTGCATGACACTAGATAGATTGTTGACATCTTTCGGCCTTGCGACGTGCATGCGAAATTGCTCAACGAATTTTGTGGCCAGCTGGTCGAATGAGGAGATGGATCGAGGAGGCAATCGGGTGAACCACATGGTGGCGATGCCCCCCAAGGATATGGGGAAACTACGACATTTCGCAGCGTCGTCGGCTCTGGCAGCAGTCATCGACCATTCATATTTTAGAATATGTTGATTGGGATCGTAGTTTCCCTCATACATGGGCAGAGTTGGCATTCGGAATCGCCGTGGGGGTTCAGCATTAAGAATGTCGTCCGTAAAGGGAGTGTGACTTCGGGAAACTCTCCAATCGTCGTTTGTGAATCCCTGACTCTCACGGATCATCTGACGTATCATAGTTGAAAGATACGGCATTTGCGCCGGAGTTGGTCACGTTCCATACTTTGGGTTTGAACCGGATATCGTCGACGGTTCGCATCTTGCCTTCTCGGCTCATAGTCCTCTGGGACGTACGGTTCAGGAGTATGACCGCTTTGACGACGGTCCGGGTCTGACTGATCTCGAGCGTCGACCCCTGGTTCAGCCGCGATGCTAGTGGTGCGGTATTCTGCGGCGCGATGAGGGACGGCGCCTCCTCGGGAGGAGGGTCCGGTTTGGAAGCTGGCCGACGGACCAACTCTTATTTGTCCAACGGTCAATGTTGGTTGGTTTCCAGCGGGTGGCATACGACCCTCATCTAACCGGGGTCGTGGAGGTCGGTTATGATAATCAGAAGATGAAGAACTTTCGCTGGAAGAGCGAGAAGCACGATCTCTCATGGATCTTTTTCGTTTTTGGCGATCCAGCTTGTTGATTAGCTCAGCGTTAGCGCGTAGCTGTTCTTCTAGTTGTCGCCGACTCTGGGTCAACTCTTGGAGTAACAACTGCAATACTTGTCGGGTAACCGGACCCGACGGCTCTGGGTGCCCAGCGGCATCTTGATTAGATGGAGGTAGAGGGGCAGGATTCCGTCTATCCTGTTCTTCTTGATTGACGGCGTTTGAGGTGGTTCTTGTGCTAACCATCTTTAGAGTTGACTTCCTTTCCTAGACTTTATGCAAATCTGAATAGAAGGGAAAGAAGTTGGATTTAACGATCTGGATCTCTCTCTTAGATTTATTCAATCCGGTATCGATGACGGATCCAACGAGCAGGAGAAAATCTGGGTTCTCTCAATGAAAGCACCAAAGTGTTTGTGTCAAAATTGGGCACAACACTCTTCGGGAGTCGTTGAAGAGATAATAGTCAAGAATGCAAGTTCAAAACAGATATTATCTAACAAAAACTCCAATCAACAGTAAAGTAAATTCGTAGACAAGCGATTTATAGTGGTTCGGCGTGTTGCCTACGTCCACTGTGAAGTTTTTTGATGTTTTATTGATTCTCTTTCAGTGATTACAAGTTGTTACAGCGATCAACAGCAAGTTACAACTGGAAATTCGAAATCAACAATCAAATTATGATATAGGATGATGGAGATCTTGATCCGGCAGAGTCTCGGCGTCTCAGAGTCAGAAGATCCCTTTTCTGTTGGCCCTGGGGCTCTATTTATAGGTGTAGGCTGCTGATCTCTCGCTGAAAACTCGGGAGACCACGTCTGGCACGTGAGGGGGCCCACATGCACGGTCTCAGGAAGTTTGGGCCCACTTTGGCATCGGTTCGAACTCCATTCGAACCGATCAAGAATTCATCCAATTGAGGTGAAATTTGGCGTGGAAATTCTTCAACATGTGCACAAGCTTCAGTGAAAATTTCGTGGCATTTGGATCAATAGGTTAGTAGATATCTTGGATTCGAAATTGGGTCTTTGGCATAGCTGTCTGGTTCGAACCCATGTATTCGAAACGATGGTTTCGAATCCATCATGGCACGCGGCTTCGTGGTGACGTGGAGCGCAAACTTCGAATCGATCCGGACTTCACTCCGTGTTGACCGCTTCGACTCCATGTATCTCGGCGCATTCGAACCGATGGAAGACACGTCATCGTGGCTGGTTGACCCAGTGGGTTCGAACGAAGTTACTCAGGATGGGTTCGAAGATGGTATCACAGATGGGTTCGAAGGAGGTATCACAGATGGGTTCGAAGAAGGCCTCTGTGATGGGTTCGAAGCATGGCTTCGGGAGGATGGATTCGAAGGTAGGAATGCTGGGTTCGAACATTGGTTGATTCGAAGCACTTTCTCTTGATGGATACGAAGGAAGACCATGGGATGGTTTCGAACTAGATGGAGTCGAACCTGATGGGTTCGAAGGTGGCGTGACTGTGCTATGGATTCGAACACGGTGCCTGCTCGAATGGATTCGAAGCATGGCTAAGCGTCTTGGGTTCGAGCTAGGGAAGGTTCCGGATGGATTCGAGGTGATGGATTCGAACCGAGCAAGGTTCATTTCTCTCAACTTGAATCCATCATAACTTGAGCGTACGACCTTGAATTGACTTGAAATTTGAAATGCTGACTCCTGTGGTCTTTCTTGCCGTGTCCTATCAATTGTAGCTCAATCTGGACTCAGATAAAATTCAGTGATATCTATGGCGAAAGGATGTACGATCAACCTCTGAGGCGAACTGTCCTTCGCTTTCGATCAGTCTTTTGGTATCGCGGCTTTGCCAAAAAGCCGGATAACACCTGTCAAAACGAAGGCCTCGATGAGTTCTACGGCTTTGACAGCTTTCAGCCGTCAACGGATAGATTAATGCCCAAAAAGGACAACCCGAATCTCAATCGGGTCTCATAAGTTTTTTACCCTTCGTTTTTTCGACACGTGGATTTTTACGGTAAAACGGGATTACGGTAGCTGGTCTTCGATTTACCATCGCTGGAGAGTGGTGCACCATGGTACTGTTCCGTTTCAAATCCATGCACAAATTTCTCAAGGTCGTACGGCACTGTTTCGCCATTTCGGACGGATGTTGCACCTTGCACCGTGGATGTTGCACCCTGTGGATATCGATTATTCGGACGGCCATAACTTCTGGCTCGTTTAGAGTTACGGGGGCCATAACCTGTCAAAACGAAGGCCTCGATGAGTTCTACGGCTTTGACTGCTTTCAGCCGTCAACGGATATATTAATGCCCAAAAAGGTAACTCGAATCTCATTCGGGTCTCGTAAGTTTTTTACCCTTCGTTTTTTCGACACGTGGATTTTTACGGTAAAACGGGATTACGGTGGCTGGTCTTCGATTTACCATCGCTGGAGAGTGGTGCACCATGGTATTGTTCCGTTTCAAATCCATGCATGAATTGCTAAAGGTCGTACGGCACTGTTTCTTCATTTCGGACGGATGTTGCACCTTGCACCGTGGATGTTGCACCCTGTAGATATCGATTATTCGGACGGCCATAACTTCTTTCTCATTTAGAGTTACGGGAGCCATAACCTGTCAAAACGAAGGCCTCGATGAGTTCTAGGCTTTGACTGCTTTCAGCCGTCAAAGGATAGATTAATGCCCAAAAAGGACAACCCGAATCTCAATCGGGTCTCGTAAGTTTTTTACCCTTCGTTTTTTCGACACGTGGATTTTTACGGTAAAACGGGATTACCGTGGCTCGTCTTCGACTTCCCATCGCTGAAGAGTGGTGCACCATGGTACTGTTCCGTTTCAAAACCATGCACGCATTTCTAAAAGTCGTACGGCACTGTTTCGTCATTTCGGACGGATGTTGCACCTTGCATCGTGGATGTTGCACCCTGTAGTTCTCGATTATTCGGACGGCCATAACTTCTGGCTCGTTTAGAGTTACGGGAGCCATAACCAGTCAAAACGAAGGCCTCGATGAGTTCTACGGTTTTGACAGCTTTCAGCCATCAAAGGATAGATTAATGCCCAAAAACGACAACCCGAATCTCAATCGGGTCTCGTATGTTTTTTACCCTTCGTTTTTTCGGCACGTCGATTTTTACGGTAAAACGGGATTACGATGGCTGGTCTTCTATTTACCATCGCTGGAGAGTGGTGCACCATGGTACTGTTCCGTTTCAAATCCATGCACGAATTTCTAAAGGTCGTACGGCACTGTTTCGCCATTTCGGACGGATGTTGCACCTTGCACCGTGGATGTTGCACCCTATATATATCGATTATTCGGACGGCCATAACTTCTGGCTCGTTAAGAGTTACGGGAGCCATAACCTGTCAAAACGAAGGCCTCGATGAGTGCTACGGCTTTGACAGCTTTCAGCCGTCAAGGGATAGATTAGTGCCCAAAAAGGACAACCCGAATCTCAATCGGGTCTCGTAAGTTTTTTACCTTTCGTTTTTTCGACAGGTGGATTTTTACGGTAAAACGAGATTACGGTGGCCCGACTTCGACTTCCCATCGCTGGAGAGTGGTGCACCATGGTACAATTCCATTTCAAATCCATGCACGAGTTTCTAAAGGTCGTACGGCACTGTTTCGCCATTTCGGACGGATGTTGCACCTTGCAACGTGGATGTTGCACCCTGTAGACATCGATTATTCGGACGGCCATAACTACTGGCTCGTTTAGAGCTACGGGAGCCATAACCTGTCAAAACGAAGGCCTCGATGGGTTCTACGTCTTTGACAGCTTTCAGCCGTCAATAGATAGAATAATGCCCAAAAAGGACAACCCGAATCTCAATCGGGTCTCCTAAGTTTTTTACCCTTCGTTTTTTCGACACGTGGATTTTTGCGGTAAAACGGGATTACCGTGGCCCGTCTTCGACTTCCCATCGCTAGAGAGTGGTGCACCATCGTACTGTTCCGTTTCAAATCCATGCACGCATTTCTAAAAGTCATACGGCACTGTTTCGCCATTTCGAACGGATGTTGCACCTTGCACCGTGGATGTTGCACCCTGTAGATATCGATTATTCGGACGGCCATAACTTCTCGCTCGTTTAGAGTTACGGGAGCCATAACCTGTCAAAACGAAGGCCTCGATGAGTTCTACGGCTTTGACAGCTTTGAGCCGTCAACGGATAGATTAATGCCCAAAAAGGACAACCCGAATCTCAATCGGGTCTCGTAAGTTTTTTACCCTTCGTTTTTTCGACACGTGGATTTTTACGGTAAAACGGGATTACGGTGGCTGGTCTTCGATTTACCATCGCTGGAGAGTGGTGCACCATGGTATTGTTCCGTTTCAAATCCATGCACGAATTTCTCAAGGTCGTACGGCACTGTTTCGCAATTTCGGACGGATGTTGCACCTTGCACCGTGGATGTTGCACCCTATAGTTCTCGATTATTCGGACGGCCATAAATTTTGGCTGGTTTAGATTTACGGGAGCCATAACCTGTCAAAACGAAGGCCTCGATGAGTTCTACAGCTTTGACAGCTTTCAGCCGTCAATGGATAGATTAATGCCCAAAAAGGACAACCCGAATCTCAATCGGGTCTCGTAAGTTTTTTACCCTTCGTTTTTTCGACATGTGGATTTTTACGGTAAAACGGGATTACCGTGGCCCGTCTTCGACTTCCCATCGCTGGAGAGTGGTGCATCATGGTACTGTTCCATTTCAAATCCGTGCATGAATTTCTAAGGGTCGTACGGCACTGTTTCGCCATTTTGGACGGATGTTGCACCTTGCACCGTGGATGTTGCACCCTGTAGATATCGATTATTCGAACGGCCATAACTTCTGGCTCGTTTAGAGTTATGAGAGCCATAACCTGTCAAAACGAAGGCCTCAATGAGTTCTATGGCTTTGACAGCTTTCAGCCATCAACAGATAGATTAATGCCCAAAAAGGACAACTCGAATCTCAATCGGGTCTCGTAAGTTTTTTACCCTTCGTTTTTTCGACACGTGGATTTTTACGGTAAAACGGGATTACGGTGGCTGGTCTTCGAGTTACCATCACTGGAGAGTGGTGCACCATGGTACTGTTCCATTTCAAATCCATGCACGAATTTCTAAAGGTCGTACGGCACTGTTTCGCCATTTCGGACGGATGTTGCACCTTGCACCGTGGATGTTGCACCCTGTAGATATCGATTATTCGGACTGCCATAACTTCTGGCTCGTTTAGAGTTACAGGAGCCATAACCTGTCAAAACGAAGGCCTCGATGAGTTCTATGGCTTTGACAGGTTTCAGCCATCAACGGATAGATTAATGCCCAAAAAGGACAACCCGAATCTTAATCGGGTCTCGTAAGTTTTTTACCCTTCGTTTTTTCGACACGTGGATTTTTACGGTAAAACGGGATTACCGTGGCCCGTCTTCGACTTCCCATCGCTGGAGAGTGGTGCACCATGGTACTGTTCCGTTTCAAATCCATGCACGCATTTTTAAAGGTCGTACGGCATTGTTTCGCCATTTCGGACGGATGTTGCACCTTGCACCGTGGATGTTGCACCCTGTAGATATCGATTATTCGGACGGCCATAACTTCTGGCTCGTTAAGAGTTACGCGAGCCATAACCTGTCAAAGCGAAGGCCTCGATGAGTTCTATGGCTTTGACAGCTTTCAGCCGTCAACGGATAGATTAGTGCCCAAAAAGGACAACCCGAATCTCAATCGGGTCTCGTAAGTTTTTTACCCTTCGTTTTTTCGACACGTCGATTTTTACGGTAAAACGGGATTACCGTGGCCCGTCTTCGACTTCCCATCACTGGAGAGTGGTGCACCATGGTACTGTTCCATTTCAAATCCATGCACGCATTTCTAAAGGTCGTACGGCATTGTTTCGCCATTTCGGACGGATGTTGCACCTTGGACCGTGGATGTTACACCCTATAGATATCGATTATTCCGACGGCCATAACTTCTGGCTCGTTAAGAGTTACGCGAGCCATAACCTGTCAAAACGAAGGCCTCGATGAGTTCTACGGCTTTGACAGTTTTCAGCCATCAACGGATAGATTAGTGCCCAAAAAGGACAACCCGAATCTCAATCCGGTCTCGTAAGTTTTTTACCCTTCGTTTTTTCGACACGTGGATTTTTACGGTAAAACGGGATTACGGTGGCTGGTCTTCGATTTACCATCGCTGGAGAGTGGTGCACCATGGTACTGTTCCGTTTCAAATCCACGCACGAATTTCTCAAGGTCGTACGGCACTGTTTCGCCATTTCGGACGGATGTTGCACCTTGCACCGTGGATGTTGCACCCTATAGTTCTCGATTATTCGGACGGCCATAACTTTTGGCTGGTTTAGATTTATGGGAGCCATAACCTGTGAAAACGAAGGCCTCGATGAGTTCTACAGCTTTGACAGCTTTCAGCCGTCAACGGATAGATTAATGCCCAAAAAGGACAACCCGAATCTCAATCGGGTCTCGTAAGTTTTTTACCCTTCGTTTTTTCGACACGTGGATTTTTACGGTAAAACGGGATTACGGTGGCTGGTCTTCGAGTTACCATCACTGGAGAGTGGTGCACCATGGTACTGTTCCGTTTCAAATCCATACACGAATTTCTAAAGGTCGTACGGCACTGTTTCGCCATTTCGGACGGATGTTGCACCTTGCACCGTGGATGTTGCACCCTGTAGATATCGATTATTCGGACTGCCATAACTTCGGGCTCGTTTAGAGTTACAGGAGCCATAACCTGTCAAAACGAAGGCCTCGATGAGTTCTACGGCTTTGACAGCTTTCAGCCGTCAACGGATAGATTAATGCCCAAAAAGGACAACCCGAATATCAATCGGGTCTCGTAATTTTTTACCCTTCGTTTTTTCGACACGTGGATTTTTACGGTAAAACGGGATTACCGTGGCCCGTCTTCCAGTTCCCATCGCTGGAGAGTGGTGCACCATGGTACTGTTCTGTTTCAAATCCATGCACGCATTTCTAAAGGTCGTACGGCATTGTTTTGCCATTTCGGACGGATGTTGCACCTCGCACCGTGGATGTTGCACCCTGTAGATATCGATTATTCGGACGGCCATAACTTCTGGCTCGTTAAGAGTTACACGAGCCATAACCCGTCAAAACGAAGGCCTCGATGAGTTCTACGGCTTTGACAGCTTTCAGCCGTCAACGGATAGATTAGTGCCCAAAAAGGACAACCCGAATCTCAATCGGGTATCGTATGTTTTTTACCCTTCGTTTTTTCGACACGTGGATTTTTACGGTAAAACGGGATTACCGTGGCCCGTCTTCGACTACCCATCACTGGAGAGTGGTGCACCATGGCACTATTCCATTTCAAATCCGTGCATGAATTTCTAAAGGTCGTACGGCACTGTTTCGCCATTTCGGACGGATGTTGCACCTTGCACCGTGGATGTTAGACCCAGTAGATATCGATTATTCGGACGGCCATAACTTCTGGCTCGTTAAGAGTTACGCGAGCCATAACCTGTCAAAACGAAGGCCTCGATAAGTTCTACCGCTTTGACAGCTTTCAGCCATCAACGGATAGATAAGTGCCCAAAAAGGACAACCCGAATCTCAATCGGGTCTCGTAAGTTTTTTTCCCTTCGTTTTTTCGACAGGTGGATTTTTACGGCAAAACGGGATTACGGTGGCATGTCTTCAACTTCCCATCGCTGAAGAGTGGTGCACCATGGTACTATTCCGTTTCAAATCCATGCACGCATTTCTAAAAGTCGTACGGCACTGTTTCGCCATTTCGGACGGATGTTGCACTTTGCACCGTGGTTGTTGCACCCTGTAGACATCGATTATTCGGACGGCCATAACTTCTGGCTCGTTTAGAGTTACGGGAGCCATAACCTGTCAAAACGAAGGCCTCGATGAGTTCTACGGCTTTGACAGCCTTCAGCCGTCAACGGATAGATTAATGCCCAAAAAGGACAACCCGAATCTCAATCGGGTCTCGTAAGTTTTTTACCCTTCGTTTTTTCGACACGTGGATTTTTACGGTAAAACGGGATTACCGTGGCCCGTCTTCGACTTCCCATCGCTGGAGAGTGGTGCACCATGGTACTTTTCCGTTTCAAATCCATGCATGCATTTCTAAAAGTCATACGACACTGTTTCGCCATTTCGGACGGATGTTGCACCTTGCACCGTGGATGTTGCACCCTGTAGATATCGATTATTCGGACGGCCATAACTTCTGGCTCGTTTAGAGTTACGGGAGCCATAACCTGTCAAAACGAAGGCCTCGATGAGTTCTACGGCTTTAACAGCTTTCAGCCATCAACGGATAGATTAATGCCCAAAAAGGACAACCCGAATCTAAATCGGGTCTCGTAAGTATTTTACCCTTCGTTTTTTCGACACGTGGATTTTTACGGTAAAACGGGATTACCGTGGCCCGTCTTCGACTTCCCATCACTGGAGAGTGGTGCACCATGGTAATGTTCCGTTTCTAATCCATGTACGCATTTCTAAAGGTCGTACGGCATTGTTTCGCCATTTCGGACGGATGTTGCACCTTGCACCGTGGATGTTACACCCTGTAGATATCGATTATTCGGACGGCCATAACTTCTGGCTCGTTAAGAGTTACGCGAGCCATAACCTGTCAAAACGAAGGCCTCGATGAGTTCTATGGCTTTGACAGCTTTCAGCCATCAACGGATAGATTAGTGCCCAAAAAGGACAACCCGAATCTCAATCGGGTCTCGTAAGTTTTTTACCCTTCGTTTTTTCGACACGTGGATTTTTACGGTAAAACGGGATTACGGTGGCTGGTCTTCGATTTACCATCGCTGGAGAGTGGTGCACCACAGTACTGTTCCGTTTCAAATCCATGCACGAATTTCTCAAGGTCGTACGACACTGTTTCGCCATTTCGGACGGATGTTGCACCTTGCACCGTGGATGTTGCACCCTATGGTTCTCGATTATTCGGACGGCCATAACTTTTGGCTGGTTTAGATTTACGGGAGCCATAACCTGTCAAAACGAAGGCCTCGATGAGTTCTACAGCTCTGACAGCTTTCAGCCGTCAACGGATAGATTAATGCCCAAAAAGGACAACCCGAATCTCAATCGGGTCTCGTAAGTTTTTTACCCTTCGTTTTTTCGACACGGGGATTTTTACGGTAAAACGGGATAACCGTGGCCCGTCTTCGACTTCCCAATGCTGGAGAATGGTGCACCATGGTACTGTTCCGTTTCAAATCCGTGCATGAATTTCTAAAGGTCGTACGGCACCGTTTCGCCATTTCGGACGGATGTTGCACCTTGCACCGTGGATGTTGCACCCTGTAGATATCGATTATTCGGACGGCCATAACTTCTGGCTCGTTTAGAGTTACGAGAGCCATAACCTGTCAAAACGAAGGCCTCAATGAGTTCTATGGCTTTGACAGCTTTCAGCCATCAACGGATAGATTAATGCCCAAAAAGGACGACTCGAATCTCAATCGGGTCTCGTAAATTTTTTACCCTTCGTTTTTTCGACACGTGGATTTTTACGGTAAAACGGGATTACCGTGGCTCGTCTTCGACTTCCCATCGCTGAAGAGTGGTGCACCATGGTACTGTTCCGTTTCAAAACCATGCACGCATTTCTAAAAGTCGTACGACACTGTTTCGTCATTTCGGACGGATGTTGCACCTTGCATCGTGGATGTTGCACCCTGTAGTTCTCGATTATTCGGACGGCCATAACTTCTGGCTCGTTTAGAGTTACGGGAGCCATAACCAGTCAAAACGAAGGCCTCGATGAGTTCTACGGTTTTGACAGCTTTCAGCCATCAAAGGATAGATTAATGCCCAAAAACGACAACCCGAATCTCAATCGGGTCTCGTATGTTTTTTACCCTTCGTTTTTTCGGCACGTCGATTTTTACGGTAAAACGGGATTACGATGGCTGGTCTTCTATTTACCATCGCTGGAGAGTGATGCACCATGGTACTGTTCCGTTTCAAATCCATGCACGAATTTCTAAAGGTCGTACGGCACTGTTTCGCCATTTCGGACGGATGTTGCACCTTGCACCGTGGATGTTGCACCCTATATATATCGATTATTCGGACGGCCATAACTACTGGCTCGTTAAGAGTTACGGGAGCCATAACCTGTCAAAACGAAGGCCTCGATGAGTGCTACGGCTTTGACAGCTTTCAGCCGTCAACGGATAGATTAGTGCCCAAAAAGGACAACCCGAATCTCAATCGGGTCTCGTAAGTTTTTTACCTTTCGTTTTTTCGACAGGTGGATTTTTACGGTAAAACGAGATTACGGTGGCCCGTCTTCGACTTCCCATCGCTGGAGAGTGGTGCACAATGGTACAATTCCGTTTCAAATCCATGCACGAGTTTCTAAAGGTCGTACGGCACTGTTTCGCCATTTCGGACGGATGTTGCACCTTGCAACGTGGATGTTGCACCCTATAGACATCGATTATTCGGACGGCCATAACTACTGGCTCGTTTAGAGCTACGGGAGCCATAACCTGTCAAAACGAAGGCCTCGATGGGTTCTACGTCTTTGACAGCTTTCAGCCGTCAATAGATAGAATAATGCCCAAAAAGGACAACCCGAATCTCAATCGGGTCTCCTAAGTTTTTTACCCTTCGTTTTTTCGACACGTGGATTTTTGCGGTAAAACGGGATTACCGTGGCCCATCTTCGACTTCCCATCGCTAGAGAGTGGTGCACCATCGTACTGTTCCGTTTCAAATCCATGCATGCATTTCTAAAAGTCATACGGCACTGTTTCGCCATTTCGAACGGATGTTGCACCTTGCACCGTGGATGTTGCACCCTGTAGATATCGATTATTCGGACGGCCATAACTTCTCGCTCGTTTAGAGTTACGGGTGCCATAACCTGTCAAAACGAAGGCCTCGATGAGTTCTACGGCTTTGACAGCTTTGAGCCGTCAAAGGATAGATTAATGCCTAAAAAGGACAACCCGAATCTCAATCCGGTCTCGTAAGTTTTTTACCCTTCGTTTTTTCGACACGTGGATTTTTACGGTAAAACGGGATTACGGTGGCTGGTCTTCGATTTACCATCGCTGGAGAGTGGTGCACCATGGTACTGTTCCGTTTCAAATCCATGCACGAATTTCTCAAGGTCGTACGGCACTGTTTCGCCATTTCGGACGGATGTTGCACCTTGCACCGTGGATGTTGCACCCTATAGTTCTCGATTATTCGGACGGCCATAACTTTTGGCTGGTTTAGATTTATGGGAGCCATAACCTGTGAAAACGAAGGCCTCGATGAGTTCTACAGCTTTGACAGCTTTCAGCCGTCAACGGATAGATTAATGCCCAAAAAGGACAACCCGAATCTCAATCGGGTCTCGTAAGTTTTTTACCCTTCGTTTTTTCGACACGTGGATTTTTACGGTAAAACGGGATTACGGTGGCTGGTCTTCGAGTTACCATCACTGGAGAGTGGTGCACCATGGTACTGTTCCGTTTCAAATCCATACACGAATTTCTAAAGGTCGTACGGCACTGTTTCGCCATTTCGGACGGATGTTGCACCTTGCACCGTGGATGTTGCACCCAGTAGATATCGATTATTCGGACTGCCATAACTTCGGGCTCGTTTAGAGTTACAGGAGCCATAACCTGTCAAAACGAAGGCCTCGATGAGTTCTACGGCTTTGACAGCTTTCAGCCGTCAACGGATAGATTAATGCCCAAAAAGGACAACCCGAATCTCAATCGGGTCTCGTAATTTTTTACCCTTCGTTTTTTCGACACGTGGATTTTTACGGTAAAACGGGATTACCGTGGCCCGTCTTCCAGTTCCCATCGCTGGAGAGTGGTGCACCATGGTACTGTTCTGTTTCAAATCCATGCACGCATTTCTAAAGGTCGTACGACATTGTTTTGCCATTTCGGACGGATGTTGCACCTTGCACCGTGGATGTTGCACCCTGTAGATATCGATTATTCGGACGGCCATAACTTCTGGCTCGTTAAGAGTTACACGAGCCATAACCCGTCAAAACGAAGGCCTCGATGAGTTCTACGGCTTTGACGGCTTTCAGCCGTCAACGGATAGATTAGTGCCCAAAAAGGACAACCCGAATCTCAATCGGGTATCGTATGTTTTTTACCCTTCGTTTTTTCGACACGTGGATTTTTACGGTAAAACGGGATTACCGTGGCCCTTCTTCGACTACCCATCACTGGAGAGTGGTGCACCATGGTACTGTTCCATTTCAAATCCATGCATGCATTTCTAAAGGTCGTACGGCATTGTTTCGCCATTTCGGACGGATGTTGCACCTTGCACCGTGGATGTTAGACCCTGTAGATATCGATTATTCGGACGGCCATAACTTCTGGCTCGTTAAGAGTTACGCGAGCCATAACCTGTCAAAACGAAGGCCTCGATAAGTTCTACGGCTTTGACAGCTTTCAGCCATCAACGGATAGATAAGTGCCCAAAAAGGACAACCCGAATCTCAATCGGGTCTCGTAAGTTTTTTACCCTTCGTTTTTTCGACAGGTGGATTTTTTCGGCAAAACGGGATTACGGTGGCATGTCTTCAACTTCCCATCGCTGAAGAGTGGTGCACCATGGTACTATTCCGTTTCAAATCCATGCACGCATTTCTAAAAGTCGTACGGCATTGTTTCGCCATTTCGGACGGATGTTGCACTTTGCACCGTGGTTGTTGCACCCTGTAGACATCGAGTATTCGGACGGCCATAACTTCTGGCTCGTTTAGAGTTACGGGAGCCATAACCTGTCAAAACGTAGGCCTCGATGAGTTCTACGGCTTTGACAGCCTTCAGCCGTCAACGGATAGATTAATGCCCAAAAAGGACAACCCGAATCTCAATCGGGTCTCGTAAGTTTTTTACCCTTCGTTTTTTCGACACGTGGATTTTTACGGTAAAACGGGATTACCGTGGCCCGTCTTCGACTTCCCATCGCTGGAGAGTGGTGCACCATGGTACTTTTCCATTTCAAATCCATGCATGCATTTCTAAAAGTCATACGACACTGTTTCGCCATTTCGGACGGATGTTGCACCTTGCACCGTGGATGTTGCACCCTGTAGATATCGATTATTCGGACGGCCATAACTACTGGCTCGTTTAGAGTTACGGGAGCCATAACCTGTCAAAACGAAGGCCTCGATGAGTTCTACGGCTTTAATGGCTTTCAGCCATCAACGGATAGATTAATGCCCAAAAAGGACAACCCGAATCTAAATCGGGTCTCGTAAGTATTTTACCCTTCGTTTTTTCGACACGTGGATTTTTACGGTAAAACGGGATTACCGTGGCCCGTCTTCGACTTCCCATCACTGGAGAGTGGTGCACCATGGTAATGTTCCGTTTCTAATCCATGTACGCATTTCTAAAGGTCGTACGGCATTGTTTCGCCATTTCGGACGGATGTTGCACCTTGCACCGTGGATGTTACACCCTGTAGATATCGATTATTCGGACGGCCATAACTTCTGGCTCGTTAAGAGTTACGCGAGCCATAACCTGTCAAAACGAAGGCCTCGATGAGTTCTATGGCTTTGACAGCTTTCAGCCATCAACGGATAGATTAGTGCCCAAAAAGGACAACCCGAATCTCAATCGGGTCTCGTAAGTTTTTTACCCTTCGTTTTTTCGACACGTGGATTTTTACGGTAAAACGGGATTACGGTGGCTGGTCTTCGATTTACCATCGCTGGAGAGTGGTGCACCACAGTACTGTTCCGTTTCAAATCCATGCACGAATTTCTCAAGGTCGTACGACACTGTTTCGCCATTTCGGACTGATGTTGCACCTTGCACCGTGGATGTTGCACCCTATGGTTCTCGATTATTCGGACGGCCATAAATTTTGGCTGGTTTAGATTTACGGGAGCCATAACCTGTCAAAACGAAGGCCTCGATGAGTTCTACAGCTCTGACAGCTTTCAGCCGTCAACGGATAGATTAATGCCCAAAAAGGACAACCCGAATCTCAATCGGGTCTCGTAAGTTTTTTACCCTTCGTTTTTTCGACACGGGGATTTTTACGGTAAAACGGGATTACCGTGGCCCGTCTTCGACTTCCCAATGCTGGAGAATGGTGCACCATGGTACTGTTCCGTTTCAAATCCATGCATGAATTTCTAAAGGTCGTACGGCACTGTTTCGCCATTTCGGACGGATGTTGCACCTTGCACCGTGGATGTTGCACCCTGTAGATATCGATTATTCGGACGGCCATAACTTCTGGCTCGTTTAGAGTTACGAGAGCCATAACCTGTCAAAACGAAGGCCTCAATGAGTTCTACGGCTTTGACAGCTTTCAGCCATCAACGGATAGATTAATGCCCAAAAAGGACAACTCGAATCCCAATCGGGTCTCGTAAGTTTTTTACCCTTCGTTTTTTCGACACGTGGATTTTTACGGTAAAACGGGATTACGGTGGTTGGTCTTCGAGTTACCATCACTGGAGAGTGGTGCACCATGGTACTGTTCCATTTCAAATCCATGCACGAATTTCTAAAGGTCGCACGGCACTGTTTCGCCATTTCGGACGGATGTTGCACCTTGCACCGTGGATGTTGCACCCTGTAGATATCGATTATTCGGACTGCCATAACTTCTGGCTCGTTTAGAGTTACCTGAGCCATAACCTGTCAAAACGAAGGCCTCGATGAGTTCTACGGCTTTGACAGCTTTCAGCCATCAACGGATAGATTAATGCCCAAAAAGGACAACCCGAATCTCAATCGGGTCTCGTAAGTTTTTTACCCTTCGTTTTTTCGACACGTGGATTTTTACGGTAAAACGGGATTACCGTGGCCCGTCTTCGAGTTCCCATCGCTGGAGAGTGGTGCGCCATGGTACTGTTCTGTTTCAAATCCATGCACGCATTTCTAAAGGTCGTACGGCAATGTTTTGCCATTTCGGACGGATGTTGCACCTTGCACCGTGGATGTTGCACCCTGTAGATATCGATTATTCGGACGGCCATAACTTCTGGCTCGTTAAGAGTTACGCGAGCCATAACCTGTCAAAACGAAGGCCTCGATGAGTTCTACGGCTTTGACAGCTTTCAGCCGTCAACGGATAGATTAGTGGCCAAAAAGGACAACCCGAATCTAAATCGGGTCTCGTAAGTTTTCTACACTTCGTTTTTTCGACACGTTGATTTTTACGGTAAAACGGGATTACCGTGGCCCGTCTTCGACTTCCCATCACTGGAGAGTGGTGCACCATGGTACTGTTCCGTTTCAAATCCATGCACTCATTTCTAAAGGTCGTACGGCATTGTTTCGCCATTTCGGACGGATGTTGCACCTTGCACCTTGGATGTTAGACCCTGTAGATATCGATTATTCGGACGGCCATAACTTCTGGCTCGTTAAGAGTTACGCGAGCCATAACCTGTCAAAACGAAGGCCTCGATGAGTTCTACGGCTTTAACAGCTTTCATCCATCAACGGATAGATTAGTGCCCAAAAAGGACAACCCGAATCTCAATCGGGTCTCGTAAGTTTTTTACCCTTCGTTTTTTCGACACGTGGATTTTTACGGTAAAACGGGATTACCGTGGCCCGTCTTCGACTTCCCATCACTGGAGAGTGGTGCACCATGGTACTGTTCCGTTTCAAATCCATGCACGCATTTCTAAAAGTCGTACGACACTGTTTCGCCATTTCGGACGGATGTTGCACCTTGCACCGTGGTTGTTGCACCCTGTAGACATCGATTATTCGGACGGCCATAACTTCTGGCTCGTTTAGAGTTACGGGAGCCATAACCTGTCAAAACGAAGGCCTCGATGAGTTCTACGGCTTTGCCCGCTTTCAGCAGTCAACGGATAGATTAATGCCCAAAAAGGACAACCCGAATCTCAATCGGGTCTCGTAAGTTTTTTACCCTTCGTTTTTTCGACACGGGGATTTTTACGGTAAAACGGGATTACCGTGGCCAGTCTTCGACTTCCCATCGCTGGAGAGTGGTGCACCATGGTACTGTTCCGTTTCAAATCCATGCACGCATTTCTAAAAGCCATACGACACTGTTTCGCCATTTCGGACGGATGTTGCACCTTGCACCGTGGATGTTACACCCTGTAGATATCGATTATTCGGACGGCCATAACTTCTGGCTCGTTTAGAGTTACGGGAGCCATAACCTGTCAAAACGAAGGCCTCGATGAGTTCTACGGCTTTGACAGCTTTCAGCCATCAACGGATAGATTAATGCCCAAAAAGGACAACCCGAATCTCAATCGGGTCTCGTAAGTTTTTTACCCTTCGTTTTTTCGACATGTGGATTTTTACGGTAAAACGGGATTACCGTGGCCCGTCTTCGACTTTCCATCACTGGAGAGTGGTGCATCATGGTACTGTTCCGTTTCAAATCCATGCACGCATTTCTAAAGGTCGTACGACATTGTTTCGCCATTTCGGATGGATGTTGCACCTTGCACCGTGGATGTTGCACCCTGTAGATATCGATTATTCGGACGGTCATAACTTCTGGCTCGTTAAGAGTTGCGCAAGCCATAACCTGTCAAAACGAAGGCCTCGATGAGTTCTACGGCTTTGACAGCTTTCAGCCGTCAACGGATAGATTAGTGCCCAAAAAGGACAACCCGAATCTCAATCGGGTCTCGTAAGTTTTTTACCCTTCGTTTTTTCGACACGTGGATTTTTACGGTAAAACGGGATTACCGTGGCCCGTCTTCGACTTCCCATCACTGGAGAGTGGTGCACCATGGTACTGTTCCGTTTCAAATCCATGCACGCATTTCTAAAGGTCATACGACATTGTTTCGCCATTTCGGACGGATGTTGCACCTTGCACCGTGGATGTTGCACCCTGTAGATATCGATTATTCGGACGGCCATAACTTCTGGCTCGTTAAGAGTTACGCGAGCCATAACCTGTCAAAACAAAGGCCTTGATGAGTTCTACGGCTTTGACAGCTTTCAGCCGTCAACGGATAGATTAGTGCCCAATAAGGACAACCCGAATCTCAATCGGGTGTCGTAAGTTTTTTACCCTTCGTTTTTTCGACAGGTGGATTTTTACGGTAAAACGGGATTACGGTGGCCCGTCTTCAACTTCCCATCGCTGAAGAGTGGTGCACCATGGTACTGTTTCGTTTCAAATCCATGCATGCATTTCTAAAAGTCGTACGGCACTGTTTCGCCATTTCGGACGGATGTTGCACCTTGCACCGTGGTTGTTGCACCCTGTAGACATCGATTATTCGTACGGCCATAACTTCTGGCTCGTTTAGAGTTACGGGAGCCATAACCTGTCAAAACGAAGGCCTCGATAAGTTCTACGGCTTTGACAGCTTTCAGCCGTTAACGGATAGATTAATGCCCAAAAAGGACAACCCGAATCTCAATCGGCTCTCGTAAGTTTTTTACCCTTCGTTTTTTCGACACGTGGATTTTTATGGTAAAACGGGATTACGGTAGCTGGTCTTCGATTTACCATCGCTGGAGAGTGGTGCACCATGGTACTGTTCCGCTTCAAATCCATGCACGAATTTCTAAAGGTCGTACGGCACTGTTTTGCCATTTCGGATGGATGTTGCACCTTGCACCGTGGATGTTGCACCCTGTAGATATCGATTAATCAACTCTAGTCCACTCGAGCGCTTAAATGATGGATCGAATTAAAGGCAGATAGATGGATACGAACTGCATGTGCGTATCGATATGAAATGGAGGCAAATGGATGGATACGAAGTACATGTGAGTATCGATTCGAATTGGAGGCAGATGGATGGATACGAAATAGCGCTCCATGATGGATACGAAGTAGCGTTCCGTGATGGATACGAAGTAGCGCTCCCTGATGGATACGAAGTAGCGCTCCCTGATGGATACGAAGTAGCGCTCCATGATGGATACGAAAAGGACCGGATTTTCTGGGTTCGAAAACATGGATACGAAAATCATCACATTTTTTGGATTCGAAAATATGGGTTCGAAAATGATCATATTTTCATGGATTCGAACATATGGCTACGGAGAACCGCATATTTTCTGGATTCGAAAATATGGGTACGGACTTCATGATGAATATGGTTCCTCTTAGATCTGGGGCAATCTGAATAGAATAGATGGAACTGCTGAACCACAGATCTGGATCTTCTCCTTAGATTTATGCAATCCGATATCGAAAGTAGATCCAAGGAACGAGAGAAAAACTGGGTTGTTCTCAGTGAAAGCACCAAAATGTTTGCACCAAAATTGGGCAACACCCTTCGGAAGTTTTTGAAGAGATAATAAATGAAGAACTTGAATTGGAAATAAGGATTATCTAACAAAAACTCCAAGTCACAGAAAAGTAAATTGCATAGAAGACAAGAATTTAGAGTGGTTCGGCGATGCGCCTACGTCCACTATGAAGTTTTATCACTTTATTGCTTAATACTTGAAGGTTACAATTGTGTTTTAGCAAATTACAACAGAAAATGGACTTAAATTCGAAATCAGAAACACTGGAGGAGGTATGGAGCGCTTTTGGCAGCGTTTGGGCGTATTCTTTCTCTCCAAATTCTCCCACCCCTTTTCTGAATGACCATGGGCTCTATTTATAGGCGTGGAAGGCTGAAATCCCGGCCAAAACCTGGGGAGGCCGCTTGGCAAGTGAGGGGGGCCCATAGGCCCGCATTCTCGGAATCCGTGCCCTGTTTGGGATCGATTCGAAGTGAAGTTCGAATCGATCAAAAATGCAACCAATCGAGGCGAAATTTGGTGTGGACATTCTTCAACATGTATGCAAGCTTCTGTAAAAATTTCATGGCATTTGGATCATAGGATTGAGAGATATGATCGATTCAAGATTGCGTCTTCGTGTACCCTGTTTGCTTCGACTCGATCCTATGGATTCGTTCGAATCCATATGGTTCGAATCCATAGGTTCGAATCCATAGGGTTCGAAGAAATACATGCTTCGAATCCATGGTCTTCGTGGCTTTCCTACTGAATGGTTTCGAGGCACGCCGTGAGATGGAATCGAAGTGAAGTTTCAGGATGGATTCGATGCACTGCAACCAGATGGATTCGAAGGAGTTTCTTACCTCATGGATTCGACCTTGAGATTCTCTTGATGGATTCGAAGTAAGGTGACTTGGATGGAGTCGAACAAAGGCTTTCTCAATGGAGTCGAAGCGAGGTTTAGTTCATGGGTTCGAAGTAATGCATGGATTCGAGGTAAGGCTCCGGGAGGATGGATTCGAAGGTAGGAATGCTGGGTTCGAACATTGGTTGATTCGAAGCACTTTCTCTTGATGGGTACGAAGGAAGACCATGGGATGGTTTCGAACTAGATGGAGTCGAACCTGATGGGTTCGAATGTGGCGTGACTGTGCTATGGATTCGAACACGGTGCCTGCTCGGATGGATTCGAAGCACGGCTAAGCTTCTTGGGTTCGAACTAGGGAAGGTTCCGGATGGATTCGAGGTGATGGATTCGAACCGAGCAAGGTTCATTTCTCTCAACTTGAATCCATCATAACTTGAGCATACGACCTCGGATTGACTTGAAATTTGAAACGCGGACTTCTATGATCTTGCTGGTCATGTCCTATCAATTGTAGATCAATCTGGACTCGGACAAAATTCATCGATATCCATAGCGAAGAGAAGTGCAACCAATCTCTGAGACGAACTGTCCTTTGTTTTTGGCCAATCTCTTGGTATCACGGCTTTGCCAAAAAGCGGGATAACAGTACTGTTCCATTTCAAATCCATGCACAAATTTCTAAAGGTCGTACGGCACTGTTTCGCCATTTCGGACGGATGTTGCACCTTGCACCGTGGATGTTGCACCCTGTAGATATCGATTATTCGGACGGCCATAACATCTGGCTCGTTTAGAGTTACGGGAGCCATAACCTGTAAAAACGAAGGCCTCGATGAGTTCTACGGCTTTGACAGCTTTCAGCCGTCAACGGATAGATTAATGCCCAAAAAGGACAACCCGAATCTCAATCGGGTCTCGTAAGTTTTTTACCCTTCGTTCTTTCGACACGTGGATTTTTACGGTAAAACGGGATTACCGTGGCCCGTCTTCGACTTCCCATCGCTGGAGAGTGGTGCAACATCGTACTGTTCCGTTTCAAATCCATGCACGTATTTCTAAAAGTCATACGGCACTATTTCGCCATTTCGGACGGATGTTGCACCTTGCACCGTGGATGTTGCACCCTGTAGATATCCATTATTCGGACGGCCATAACTTCTGGCTCGTTTAGAGTTACGGGATCCATAACCTGTCAAAACGAAGGCCTCGATGAGTTCTACGGCTTTGACAGCTTTCAGGCATCAACGGTTAGATTAATGCCCAAAAAGGACAACCCCAATCTCAATCGCGCCTCGTAAGTTTTTTACCCTTCGTTTTTTCGACGCGTGGATTTTTTCGGTAAAACGGGATTACGGTGGCCGGTCTTCGATTTACCATCGCTGGAGAGTGGTGCACCATGGTACTGTTCCGTTTCAAATCCATGCACGAATTTCTAAAGGTCGTACGGCACTGTTTCGCCATTTCGGACGGGTGTTGCACCTTGCACCGTGGATGTTGCACCCTGTAGATATCGATTATTCGGACGGCCATAACTTCTGCCTCGTTTAGAGTTACAGGAGCCATAACCTGTCAAAACGAAGGCCTCGATGAGTTCTACGGCTTTGACAGCTTTCAGCCGTCAACGGATAGATTAATGCCCAAAAAGGACAACCCGAATCTCAATCGGGTCTCGTAATTTTTTACCCTTCGTTTTTTCGACACGTGGATTTTTACGTAAAACGGGATTACCGTGGCCCGTCTTCGACTTCCCATCGCTGGAGAGTGGTGCACCATGGTACTGTTCCGTTTCAAATCCATGCACGTATTTCTAAAAGTCATGCGGCACTGTTTCGCCATTTCGGACGGATGTTGCACCGTGGATGTTGCACCCTGTAGATATCCATTATTCGGACGGCCATAACTTCTGGCTCGTTTAGAGTTACGGGAGCCATAACCTGTCAAAACGCAGGCCTCGATGGGTTCTACGGCTTTGACAGCTTTCAGCCGTCAACGGATAGATTAATGCCCAAAAAGGATAACCCGAATCTCAATCGGGTCTCGTAAGTTTTTTACCCTTCGTTTTTTCGACACGTGGATTTTTACGGTAAAACGGGATTACAGTGGCTGGTCTTCGATTTACCATCGCTGGAGAGTGGTGCACCATGGTACTGTTCCGTTTCAAATCCATGCACGAATTTCTCAAGGTCGTACGGCACTGTTTCGCCATTTCGGACGGATGTTGCACCTTGCACCGTGGATGTTGCACCCTGTAGATATCGATTATTCGGACGACCATAATTTCTGGCTCGTTTAGAGTTACGGGAGCCATAACCTGTCAAAACGAAGGCCTCGATGGGTTCTACGGCTTTGACAGCTTTCAGGCGTCAACGGATAGATTAATGCCCAAAAAGGACAACCCGAATCTCAATCGGGTCTCGTAAGTTTTTTACCCTTCGTTTTTTCGACACGTGGATTTTTACGGTAAAACGGGATTACGGTGGCTGGTCTTCGATTTACCATCGCTGGAGAGTGGTGCACCATGGCACTGTTCCGTTTCAAATCCATGCACGAATTTCTCAAGGTCGTACGGAACTGTTTCGCCATTTCGGACGGATGTTGCACCATGCACCGTGGATGTTGCACCCTGTAGATATCGATTATTCGGACGGCCATAACTTCTGGCTTGTTTAGAGTTACGGGAGCCATAACCTGTCAAAACGAAGGCCTCGATGGGTTCTACGGCTTTGACAGCTTTTAGCCGTCAACCGATAGATTAATGCCCAAAAAGGACTACCCGAATCTCAATCGGGTCTCGTAAGTTTTTTACCCTTCGTTTTTTCGACACGTTGATTTTTACGGTAAAACGGGATTACGGTGGCTGGTCTTCGATTTACCATCGCTGGAGAGTAGTGCACCTGGTACTGCTCCTTTTCAAATCTATGCACCAATTTCTCAAGGTCGTACGGCACTGTTTCGCCATTTCGGACGGATGTTGCACCTTGCACTGTGGATGTTGCACCCTGTAGATATCGATTATTCGGACGGCCATAACTTCTCGCTTGTTTAGAGTTACGGGAGCCATAACCTGTCAAAACGAAGGCCTCGATGAGCTCTACGGCTTTGACAGCTTTCAGCCGTCAACGGATAGATTAATGCCCAAAAAGGACAACCCGAGTCTCAATCGGGTCTCGTAAGTTTTTTACCCTTCGTTTTTTCGACACGTGGATTGTTACGGTAAAACGAGATTACCGTGGCCCGTCTTCGACTTCGCATCGCTGGAGAGTGGTGCACCATGGTACTGTTCCGTTTCAAATCCATGCACGCGTTTCTAAAAGTCATACGGCACTGTTTCGCCATTTCGGACGGATGTTGCACCTGGCACCGTGGATGTTGCACCCTGTAGATATCGATTATTCGGACGGCCATAACTTCTGGCTCGTTAAGAGTTACGGGAGCCATATCCTGTCAAAACAAAGGCCTCTATGGGTTCTACGGCTTTAACAGCTTTCAGCCGTCAACAGATAGATTAATGCCCAAAAAGGACAACCCGAATCTCAATTGGGTCTCGTAAGTTTTTTACCCTTCGTTTTTTCGACACGTGGATTTTTACGGTAAAACGGGATTACCGTGGCCCGTCTTCGACTTCCCATCGCTGAAGAGTGGTGCACCACGGTACTGTTCCGTTTGAAATAAATCCACGCATTTCTAAAAGTCGTATGGCACTGTTTCGCCATTTCGGACGGATGTTGCACCTTGCACCGTGGATGTTGCACCCTGTAGATATCGATTATTCGGACGACCATAACTACTGGCTCGTTTAGAGTTACGGGAGCCATAACCTGTCAAAACGAAGGCCTCAATGAGTTCTATGGCTTTGACTGCTTTCAGCCGTCTAGATTAATGCCCAAAAAGGACAACCCGAATCTCAATCGGGTCTCGTAAGTTTTTTACCCTTCGTTTTTTCGACACGTGGATTTTTACGGTAAAACGGGATTACCGTGGCCCGTCTTCGACTTGTCGTCGCTGGAGAGTGGTGCACCATGGTACTGTTTCGTTTCAAATCCATGCACGCATTTCTAAAAGTCATACGGCACTGTTTCGCCATTTCGGACGGATGTTGCACCTTGCACCGTGGATATTGCACCCTATAGTTATCGATTATTCGGACGGCCATAACTTCTGGCTCGTTTAGAGTTACGGGAGCCATATCCTGTCAAAACGAAGGCCTCGATGAGTTCTACGGCTTTGATAGCTTTCAGCCGTCAACGGATAGATTAATGCCCAAAAAGGACAACCCGAATCTCAATCGGCTCTCGTAAGTTTTTTACCCTTCATTTTTTCGACACGTGGATTTTTACGGTAAAACGGGATTACGGTGGCTGGTCTTCGATTTACCATCGCTGGAGAGTGGTGCACCATGGTACTATTCCATTTCAAATCCATGCACGAATTTCTAAAGGTCGTACTGCACTGTTTCGCAATTTCGGACGGATGTTGCACCTTGCACCGTGGATGCTGCACCCTGTAGATATCGATTATTAGGACGGCCATAACTTCTGGCTCGATTAGAGGTACGGGAGCCATAACCTGTCAAAACGAAGGCCTCGATGAGTTCTATGGCTTTGACAGCTTTCAGCCGTCAACGGATAGATTAATGCCCAAAAAGGACAACCCGAATCTCATTCGGGTCTCGTAAGTTTTTTACCCTTCGTTTTTTCGACACGTGGATTTTTACGGTAAAACAGGATTACGGTGGCTGGTCTTCGATTTACCATCGCTGGAGAGTGGTGCACCATGGTACTGTTCTGTTTCAAATCCATGCACGAGTTTCTAAAGGTCGTATGGCACTGTTTCGCCATTTCGGACGGATGTTGCACCTTGCACCGTGGATGTTGCACCTGGTAGATATCGATTATTCGGACGACCATAACTTCTGGCTCGTTTAGAGTTACGGGAGCCATAACCTGTCAAAACGAAGGCCTCGATGAGTTCTACGGCTTTGACAGCTTTAAAACGTCAACGGATAGATTGATGCCCAAAAAGGACAACCCGAATCTCAATCGGGTCTCGTAAGTTTTTTACCCTTCGTTTTTTCGACACGTGGATTTTTACGGTAAAACGGGATTACGGTGGCTGGTCTTCGATTTACCATCGCTGGAGAGTGGTGCACCATGGTACTATTCCATTTCAAATCCATGCACGAATTTCTAAAGGTCGTACTGCACTGTTTCGCAATTTCGGACGGATGTTGCACCTTGCACCGTGGATGCTGCACCCTGTAGATATCGATTATTCGGACGGCCATAACTTCTGGCTCGATTAGAGGTACGGGAGCCATAACCTGTCAAAACGAAGGCCTCGATGAGTTCTATGGCTTTGACAGCTTTCAGCCGTCAACGGATAGATTAATGCCCAAAAAGGACAACCCGAATCTCATTCGGGTCTCGTAAGTTTTTTACCCTTCGTTTTTTCGACACGTGGATTTTTACGGTAAAACAGGATTACGGTGGCTGGTCTTCGATTTACCATCGCTGGAGAGTGGTGCACCATGGTACTGTTCTGTTTCAAATCCATGCACGAGTTTCTAAAGGTCGTATGGCACTGTTTCGCCATTTCGGACGGATGTTGCACCTTGCACCGTGGATGTTGCACCTGGTAGATATCGATTATTCGGACGACCATAACTTCTGGCTCGTTTAGAGTTACGGGAGCCATAACCTGTCAAAACGAAGGCCTCGATGAGTTCTACGGCTTTGACAGCTTTAAAACGTCAACGGATAGATTGATGCCCAAAAAGGACAACCCGAATCTCAATCGTGTCTCGTAAGTTTTTTACCCTTCGTTTTTTCGACACGTGGATTTCTACGGTAAAACAGGATTACGGTGGCTGGTCTTCGCTTTTCCATCGCTGGAGAGTGGTGCACCACGGTACCATTCCGTTTCAAATCCATGCACGCATTTCAAAAAGACGTACGGCACTGTTTCGCCATTTCGGACGGATGTTGCACCTTGCACCGTAGATGTTGCACCCTGTAGATATCGATAATTCGGACGGCCATAACTACTGGCTCGTTTAGAGTTACGGGAGCCATAACCTGTCAAAACGAAGGCCTCGATGAGTTCTACGGCTATGACAGCTTTTAGCCGTCAACGGAAAGATTAATGCCCAAAAAGGACAACCCGAATCTCAATCGGGTCTCGTAAGTTTTTTACCCTTCGTTTTATCGACACGTGGATTTTTACGGTAAAACAGGATTACCGTGGCTGGCCTTCGATTTACCATCGCTGGAGAGTGGTGCACCATGGTACTGTTCCGTTTCAAATCCATGCACGCATTTCTAAAAGTCGTACGACACTGTTTCGCCATTTCGGACGGATGTTGCTCCTTGCACCGTGGATGTTGCACCCTGTGGATATCGATTATACGGACGGCCATAACTTCTGGCTCGTTTAGAGTTACGGGAGCCATAATCAGTCAAAACGAAGGCCCCGATGAGTTCTACGGCTTTGACAGCTTTCAACTGTCAACGGATTGATTGATGCCCAAAAAGGACAACCCGAATCTCAATCGGGTCTCATAAGTTTTTTACCCTTCGTTTTTTCGACACGTGGATTTTTACGGTAAAACAGGATTACGGTGGCTGGCCTTCGATTTACCATCGCTGGACAGTGGTGCACCATGGTACTGTTGAGTTTCAAATCCATGCACGCATTTCTAAAAGTCGTACGGCACTGTTTCGCCATTTCGGACGGATGTTGCACCTTGCACCGTGGATGTTGCACCCTGTAGATATCGATTATTCGGACGGCCATAACTTCTTGCTCGTTTAGAGTTACGGGAGCCACAACCTGTCAATACGAAGGCCTCGATGAGTTCTACGGCTTTGACAGCTTTCAGCCTTCAACGGATAGATTAATGCCCAAAAAGGACAACCCGAATCTCAATCGGGTCTCGTAAGTTTTTTACCCTTCGTTTTTTCGAAACGTGGATTTTTACGGTAAAACGGGATTACCATGGCCCGTCTTCGACTTCCCCTCACTGGAGAGGGGTGCACCATGGTACTGTTCCGTTTCAAATCCATGCACGAATTTCTAAAAGTCGTACGACACTGTTTCACCATTTCGGACGGATGTTGCACCTTGCACCGTGGATGTTTTACCCTGTAGATATCGATTATTCAAACGGGCATAACTTCTGGCTCGTTTAGAGTTACGGGAGCCATAACCTATCAAAACGAAGGCCTCGATGAGTTCTATGGATTTGACATCTTTCAGCCGTCAACAAATAGATTAATGACCAAAAAGGACAACCCGAATCTCAATCGGGCCTCATAAGTTTTTTACCCTTCGTTTTTTCGACACGTGGATTTTTACGGTAAAACAGGATTACCGTGGCCCGTCTTCGACTTTCCATCGCTGGAGATTGGTGCACCATGGTACTGTTCCATTTCAAATCCATGCACGCATTACTAAAAGTCGTACGGCACTGTTTCGCCATTTCGGACGAATGTTCACCTTGCACCGTGGATGTTGCACCCCGTAGATATCGATTATTCGAACGGCCATAACTTCTGGCTCGTTTAGAGTTACGGGAGCCATAACCTGTCAAAACGAAGGCCTCGATGAGTTATATGGCTTTGACAGCTTTCAACCGTCAACGGATAGAATAATGCCCAAAAAGGACAACCCGAATCTCAATCGGGTCTCGTAAGTTTTTTACCCTTCGTTTTTTCGACACGTTGATTTTTACGGTAAAACGGGATTACGGTGGCTGGTCTTCGATTTACCATCGCTGGAGAGTAGTGCACCTGGTACTGCTCCTTTTCAAATCTATGCACCAATTTCTCAAGGTCGTACGGCACTGTTTCGCCATTTCGGACGGATGTTGCACCTTGCACTGTGGATGTTGCACCCTGTAGATATCGATTATTCGGACGGCCATAACTTCTCGCTCGTTTAGAGTTACGGGAGCCATAACCTGTCAAAACGAAGGCCTCGATGAGCTCTACGGCTTTGACAGCTTTCAGCCGTCAACGGATAGATTAATGCCCAAAAAGGACAACCCGAGTCTCAATCGGGTCTCGTAAGTTTTTTACCCTTCGTTTTTTCGACACGTGGATTGTTACGGTAAAACGGGATTACCGTGGCCCGTCTTCGACTTCGCATCGCTGGAGAGTGGTGCACCATGGTACTGTTCCGTTTCAAATCCATGCACGCGTTTCTAAAAGTCATACGGCACTGTTTCGCCATTTCGGACGGATGTTGCACCTGGCACCGTGGAAGTTGCACCCTGTAGATATCGATTATTCGGACGGCCATAACTTCTGGCTCGTTAAGAGTTACGGGAGCCATATCCTGTCAAAACAAAGGCCTCTATGGGTTCTACGGCTTTAACAGCTTTCAGCCGTCAACAGATAGATTAATGCCCAAAAAGGACAACCCGAATCTCAATCGGGTCTCGTAAGTTTTTTACCCTTCGTTTTTTCGACACGTGGATTTTTACGGTAAAACGGGATTACCGTGGCCCGTCTTCGACTTCCCATCGCTGAAGAGTGGTGCACCACGGTACTGTTCCGTTTGAAATAAATCCACGCATTTCTAAAAGTCGTATGGCACTGTTTCGCCATTTCGGACGGATGTTGCACCTTGCACCGTGGATGTTGCACCCTGTAGATATCGATTATTCGGACGACCATAACTACTGGCTCGTTTAGAGTTACGGGAGCCATAACCTGTCAAAACGAAGGCCTCAATGAGTTCTATGGCTTTGACTGCTTTCAGCCGTCTAGATTAATGCCCAAAAAGGACAACCCGAATCTCAATCGGGTCTCGTAAGTTTTTTACCCTTCGTTTTTTCGACACGTGGATTTTTACGGTAAAACGGGATTACCGTGGCCCGTCTTCGACTTGTCGTCGCTGGAGAGTGGTGCACCATGGTACTGTTTCGTTTCAAATCCATGCACGCATTTCTAAAAGTCATACGGCACTGTTTCGCCATTTCGGACGGATGTTGCACCTTGCACCGTGGATATTGCACCCTATAGTTATCGATTATTCGGACGGCCATAACTTCTGGCTCGTTTAGAGTTACGGGAGCCATATCCTGTCAAAACGAAGGCCTCGATGAGTTCTACGGCTTTGATAGCTTTCAGCCGTCAACGGATAGATTAATGCCCAAAAAGGACAACCCGAATCTCAATCGGCTCTCGTAAGTTTTTTACCCTTCATTTTTTCGACACGTGGATTTTTACGGTAAAACGGGATTACGGTGGCTGGTCTTCGATTTACCATCGCTGGAGAGTGGTGCACCATGGTACTATTCCATTTCAAATCCATGCACGAATTTCTAAAGGTCGTACTGCACTGTTTCGCAATTTCGGACGGATGTTGCACCTTGCACCGTGGATGCTGCACCCTGTAGATATCGATTATTCGGACGGCCATAACTTCTGGCTCGATTAGAGGTACGGGAGCCATAACCTGTCAAAACGAAGGCCTCGATGAGTTCTATGGCTTTGACAGCTTTCAGCCGTCAACGGATAGATTAATGCCCAAAAAGGACAACCCGAATCTCATTCGGGTCTCGTAAGTTTTTTACCCTTCGTTTTTTCGACACGTGGATTTTTACGGTAAAACAGGATTACGGTGGCTGGTCTTCGATTTACCATCGCTGGAGAGTGGTGCACCATGGTACTGTTCTGTTTCAAATCCATGCACGAGTTTCTAAAGGTCGTATGGCACTGTTTCGCCATTTCGGACGGATGTTGCACCTTGCACCGTGGATGTTGCACCTGGTAGATATCGATTATTCGGACGACCATAACTTCTGGCTCGTTTAGAGTTACGGGAGCCATAACCTGTCAAAACGAAGGCCTCGATGAGTTCTACGGCTTTGACAGCTTTAAAACGTCAACGGATAGATTGATGCCCAAAAAGGACAACCCGAATCTCAATCGGGTCTCGTAAGTTTTTTACCCTTCGTTTTTTCGACACGTGGATTTTTACGGTAAAACGCGATTACGGTGGTTGGTCTTCGATTTACCATCGCTGGAGAGTGGTGCACCATGGTACTGTTCCGTTTCAAATCCATGAACGAATTTCTCAAGGTCGTACGGCACTGTTTCGCCATTTCGGACGGATGTTGCACCTTGCACCGTGGATGTTGCACCCTGTAGATACCGATTATTCGGATGGCCATAACTTCTGGCTCGTTTAGAGTTACGGGAGCCATAACCTGTCAAAACGAAGGCCTCGATGAGTTCTACGGCTTTGACTGCTTTCAGCCGTCAATAGATAGATTAATGCCCAAAAAGGACAACCCGAATCTCAATCGGGTCTCGTAAGTTTTTTACCCTTCGTTTTTTCGACACGTGGATTTTTACGGTAAAACGGGATTACGGTGGCTGTTCTTCGATTTACCATCGCTGGAGTGTGGTGCACCATGGTACTGTTCCGTTTCAAATCCATGCATGAATTTCTAAAGGTCGTACGGCACTGTTTCGCCATTTCGGACGGATGTTGCACCTTGCACCGTGGATGTTGCACCCAGTAGATATCGATTATTCGGACGACCATAACTTCTAGCTCGATTAGAGTTATGGGAGACATAACCTGTCAAAATGAAGGCCTCGATGAGTTCTACGGTTTGACAGCTTTCAGCCGTCTACGGATAGATTAATACCCAAAAAGGGCAACACGAATCTCAATCGGGTCTCGTAAGTTTTTTACCCTTCGTTTTTTCGACACGTGGATTTTTACGGTAAAACGGGACTACGGTGGCTGGTCTTCGATTTACCATCGCTGGAGAGTGGTGCAACATGGTACTGTTCCGTTTCAAATCCATGCACGAATTTCTCAAGGTCGTACGGCATTGTTTCGCCATTTCGGACGGATGTTGCACCTTGCACCGTGGATGTTGCCCCATGTAGATATCGATTATTCGGACGGCCATAACTTCTGGCTCGTTTAGAGTTACGGGATCCATAACCTGTCAAAACGAAGGACTCGATGAGTTCTATGGCTTTGACAGCTTTCAGCCGTCAACGGATAGATTACTGCCCAAAAAGGACAACCCGAATCTCAATCGGGTCTCGTAAGTTTTTTACCCTTCGTTTTTTGACCCGTGGATTTTTACGGTAAAACGGGATTACCGTGGCCCGTCTTCGACTTCCCATCGCTAAAGAGTGATGCGCCATGGTACTGTTCCATTTCAAATCCGTGCACGCATTTCTAAAAGTCGTACGGCACTGTTTCTCCATTTCGGACGGATGTTGCACCTTGCACCGTGGATGTTGCACCCTGTAGATATCGATTATTCGGACGACCATAACTTCTGGCTCGTTTAGAGTTACGGGGGCCATAACCTTTCAAAACGTAGACCTCGATGAGTTCTACGGCTTTGACATCTTTCAGCCGTCAACGGATAGATTAATGCCCAAAAAAGACAACCCGAATCTCAATCGCGTCTCGTAAGATTTTTACCCTTCGTTTTTTCGACATGTGGATTTTTACGGTAAAACGACATTACCGTGGCCCGTCTTCGACTTCCCATCGCTGAAGAGTGATGCACCATGGTACTGTTCCGTTTTAAATCCTTGCACGCATTTCTAAAAGTCGTACGACACTGTTTCTCCATTTCGGACGGATGTTGCACCTTGCACCATGGATGTTGCACCCTGTAGATATCGATTAGTCGGACGGCCATAACTTCTGGCTCGTTTAGAGTTACGGGAGCCATAACCTGTCAAAACGAAGGCCTCGATGAGTACTATGGGTTTGACAGCTTTCAGCCGTCAACGGATAGATTAATGCCCAAAAAGGACAACCCGAATCTCAATCGGGTCTCGTAAGTTTTTTACCCTTCGTTTTTTCGACACGTAGATTTTTACGGTAAAACGGGATTACCGTGGCCCGTCTTCGACTTCCCATCGCTGGAGAGTGGTGCACCATGGTACTGTTCCGTTTCAAATCCATGCACGCATTTCTAAAAGTCATACGTCACTGTTTGGCCATTTCGGACGGATGTTGCACCTTGCACCGTGGATGTTGCACCCTGTAGATATCGATTATTCAGACGGCCATAACTTCTGGCTCGTTTAGAGTTACGGGATCTATAACCTGTCAAAACGAAGACCTCGATGAGTTCTACGGCTTTGATAGCTTTCAGTCGTCAATGGATAGATTAATGCCAAAAAGGACAACCTGAATCTCAATCGGGTCTCGTAAGTTTTTTACCCTTCGTTTTTTCGACACGTGGATTTTTACGGTAAAACGGATTACCGTGGCCCGTCTTCGACTTCCCATCGCTGAAGAGTGATGCACCATGGTACTGTTCCATTTCAAATCCATGCATGCATTTCTAAAAGTCGTACGACACTGTTTCTCCATTTCGGACGGATGTTGCACCTTGCACCGTGGATGTTGCACCCTGTAGATACCGATTATTCGGACGGCCAAAACTTCGGGATCGTTAAGAGTTACGGAAGCCATAACCTGTCAAAACGAAGGCCTCGATGAGTTCTACGGCTTTGACAGCTTTCAGCTGTCAACGGATAGATTAATGCCCAAAAAGGACAACCCGAATCTCAATCGGGTCATGTAAGTTTTTTATCCTTCGTTTTTTCGACACGTGGATTTTTACAGTAAAACGGGATTACCGTGGCCCGTCTTCGACTTTCCATCGCTGGAGAGTGGTGCACGATGGTACTGTTCCATTTCAAATCCATGCACGTATTTCTAAAAGTCATACGGCACTGTTTTGCCATTTCGGACGGATGTTGCACCTTGCACCGTGGATGTTGCACCCTGTAGATATCGATTATTCGGACGGCCATAACGTCTGGCTCGTTTAGAGTTACGGGAGGCAAAACCTGTCAAAACGAAGACCTCGATGAGTTCTACGGCTTTGCCAGCTTTCAGCCGTCAATGGATAGATTAATGCCCAAAAAGGACAACCCGAATCTCAATCGGGTCTCGTAAGTTTTTTACCCATTGTTTTTTCGACACGTGGATTTTTACGGTAAAACGGGATTACGGTGGCTGGTCTTCGAGTTACCATCGCTGGAGAGTGGTATCGAGGAGTTCTATGGCTTTGACAGCTTTCTGCCCTCAACGGATAGATTAATGCTCAAAAAGGACAATCCGAATCTCAATCGGGTCTCGTAAGTTTTTTACCCTTCGTTTTTTCGACACGTGCATTTTTACGGTAAAACAGGATTACGGTGGCTGGTCTTCGATTTACCACCGCTGGAGAGTGGTGCACCATGGTACTGTTCCGTTTCAAATCCATGCACACATTTCTAAAAGTCGTAAGGCACTGTTTCGCCATTTCGGATGGATGTTGCACCTTGCACCGTGGATGTTGCACCCTGTAGATATCGATTATACAGACGACCATAACTTCTGGCTCGTTTAGAGTTACGGGAGCCACAACCTGTCAAAATGAAGGCCTCGATGGGTTCTACGACATTGACAGCTTTCATCCATCAACGGATAGATTAATGCCCAAAAAGGACAACCCGAATCTCAATCGGGTCTCGTAAGTTTTTTACCCTTCGTTTTTTCGACACGGGGATTTTTACGGTAAAACAGGATTACCGTGGTTGGCCTTCGATTTAACATCGCTGGAGAGTGGTGCACCATGGTACTGTTCCGTTTCAAATCCATGCACGCATTTCTAAATGTCGTACGGCACTGTTTCGCCATTTCGGACGGATGTTGTACCTTGCACCGTGGATGTTGCACCCTGCAGATATCGATTATTCGGACGGCCATAACTTCTGGCTCGTTTAGAGTTACGGGAGACATAACATGTCAAAACGAAGGCCTCGATGAGTTCCACGGTTTTGACAGCTTTCAGCCGTCAACGGATAGATTAATGCCCAAAAAGGACAATACGAATCTCAATCGGGTCGCGTAAGTTTTTTACCCTTCGTTTTTTCGACACGTCGATTTCTACGGTAAAACAGGATTACGGTGGCTGGTCTTCAATTTATCATTGCTGGAGAGTGGTGTACCATGGTACTGTTCCGTTTCAAATCCATGCACGCATTTCTAAAAGTCGTACGGCATTTTTTCGCCATTTCGGACGGATGTTGCACCTTGCACCGTGGATGTTGCACCCTGGAGATATCGATTATTCGGACGGCCATAACATTTTGCTCGTTTAGAGTTACAGGAGCCATAACCTGTCAAAACGAAGGCCGCGATGAGTTCTACGGCTTTGACAACTTTCAACCATCAACGGATAGATTAATTCCCAAAAAGGACAACCCGAATCTCAATCGGGTCTCGTAAGTTTTTAACCTTCGTTATTTCGACACGTGGATTTTTAAACAGGTTTACCGTGGCTGGCCTTCGATTTACCATCCTGGACAGTGGTGCACCATGGTAATGTTCCGTTTCAAATCCATGCACGCATTTCTAAAAGTCGTACGGCACTGTTTCGCCATTTCGGGTGGATGTTGCACCTTACACCGTGGATGTTGCACCCTGTAGATATCGATTATTCAGACGGCCATAACTTCTGGCTCGTTTAGATTTACGGGAGCCATAACCTGTCAAAACGAAGGCCTCGATGTGTTCTACGGCTTTGATAGCTTTCAGCCATCAATGGATAGATTATTGCCCAAAAAGGACAACCTGAATCTCAATCGGGTCTCGTAAGTTTTTTACCCTTCGTTTTTTCGACACGTGGATTTTTACGGTAAAACGGGATTACCGTGGCCCGTCTTCGACTTCCCATCGCTGGAGAGCAGTGCACCATGGTACTGTTCCGTTTCAAAACCATGCACGTATTTCTAAAAGTCGTACGACACTGTTTCACCATTTCGGACGGATGTTGCACCTTGCACCGTGGATGTTGCACCCTGTAGATATCGATTATTCGGACTGCCATAACTTCTGGCTCGTTTAGAGTTACGGGAGCCACAACCTGTCAAAACGAAGGCCTCGATGAGTTCTACGGGTTTGACAGCTTTCAGCCGTCAACGGATAGATTAATGCCGAAAAAGGAAAACCCGAATCTCAATCGTGTCTCGTAAGTTTTTTACCCTTCGTTTTTTCGACACGTGGATTTCTACGGTAAAACAGGATTACGGTGGCTGGTCTTCGATTTTCCATCGCTGGAGAGTGGTGCACCACGGTACCATTCCGTTTCAAATCCATGCACGCATTTCAAAAAGACGTACGGCACTGTTTCGCCATTTCGGACGGATGTTGCACCTTGCACCGTAGATGTTGCACCCTGTAGATATCGATAATTCGGACGGCCATAACTACTGGCTCGTTTAGAGTTACGGGAGCCATAACCTGTCAAAACGAAGGCCTCGATGAGTTCTACGGCTATGACAGCTTTTAGCCGTCAACGGAAAGATTAATGCCCAAAAAGGACAACCCGAATCTCAATCGGGTCTCGTAAGTTTTTTACCCTTCGTTTTATCGACACGTGGATTTTTACGGTAAAACAGGATTACCGTGGCTGGCCTTCGATTTACCATCGCTGGAGAGTGGTGCACCATGGTACTGTTCCGTTTCAAATCCATGCACGCATTTCTAAAAGTCGTACGACACTGTTTCGCCATTTCGGACGGATGTTGCTCCTTGCACCGTGGATGTTGCACCCTGTGGATATCGATTATACGGACGGCCATAACTTCTGGCTCGTTTAGAGTTACGGGAGCCATAATCAGTAAAAACGAAGGCCCCGATGAGTTCTACGGCTTTGACAGCTTTCAACTGTCAACGGATTGATTGATGCCCAAAAAGGACAACCCGAATCTCTATCGGGTCTCATAAGTTTTTTACCCTTCGTTTTTTCGACACGTGGATTTTTACGGTAAAACAGGATTACGGTGGCTGGCCTTCGATTTACCATCGCTGGACAGTGGTGCACCATGGTACTGTTGAGTTTCAAATCCATGCACGCATTTCTAAAAGTCGTACGGCACTGTTTCGCCATTTCGGACGGATGTTGCACCTTGCACCGTGGATGTTGCACCCTGTAGATATCGATTATTCGGACGGCCATAACTTCTTGCTCGTTTAGAGTTACGGGAGCCACAACCTGTCAATACGAAGGCCTCGATGAGTTCTACGGCTTTGACAGCTTTCAGCCTTCAACGGATAGATTAATGCCCAAAAAGGACAACCCGAATCTCAATCGGGTCTCGTAAGTTTTTTACCCTTCGTTTTTTCGAAACGTGGATTTTTACGGTAAAACGGGATTACCATGGCCCGTCTTCGACTTCCCCTCACTGGAGAGGGGTGCACCATGGTACTGTTCCGTTTCAAATCCATGCACGAATTTCTAAAAGTCGTACGACACTGTTTCACCATTTCGGACGGATGTTGCACCTTGCACCGTGGATGTTTTACCCTGTAGATATCGATTATTCAAACGGGCATAACTTCTGGCTCGTTTAGAGTTACGGGAGCCATAACCTATCAAAACGAAGGCCTCGATGAGTTCTATGGATTTGACATCTTTCAGCCGTCAACAAATAGATTAATGACCAAAAAGGACAACCCGAATCTCAATCGGGCCTCATAAGTTTTTTTACCCTTCGTTTTTTCGACACGTGGATTTTTACGGTAAAACAGGATTACCGTGGCCCGTCTTCGACTTTCCATCGCTGGAGATTGGTGCACCATGGTACTGTTCCATTTCAAATCCATGCACGCATTACTAAAAGTCGTACGGCACTGTTTCGCCATTTCGGACGAATGTTCACCTTGCACCGTGGATGTTGCACCCCGTAGATATCGATTATTCGAACGGCCATAACTTCTGGCTCGTTTAGAGTTACGGGAGCCATAACCTGTCAAAACGAAGGCCTCGATGAGTTATATGGCTTTGACAGCTTTCAACCGTCAACGGATAGAATAATGCCCAAAAAGGACAACCCGAATCTCAATCGGGTCTCGTAAGTTTTTTACCCTTCGTTTTTTCGACACGTTGATTTTTACGGTAAAACGGGATTACGGTGGCTGGTCTTCGATTTACCATCGCTGGAGAGTAGTGCACCTGGTACTGCTCCTTTTCAAATCTATGCACCAATTTCTCAAGGTCGTACGGCACTGTTTCGCCATTTCGGACGGATGTTGCACCTTGCACTGTGGATGTTGCACCCTGTAGATATCGATTATTCGGACGGCCATAACTTCTCGCTCGTTTAGAGTTACGGGAGCCATAACCTGTCAAAACGAAGGCCTCGATGAGCTCTACGGCTTTGACAGCTTTCAGCCGTCAACGGATAGACTAATGCCCAAAAAGGACAACCCGAGTCTCAATCGGGTCTCGTAAGTTTTTTACCCTTCGTTTTTTCGACACGTGGATTGTTACGGTAAAACGGGATTACCGTGGCCCGTCTTCGACTTCGCATCGCTGGAGAGTGGTGCACCATGGTACTGTTCCGTTTCAAATCCATGCACGCGTTTCTAAAAGTCATACGGCACTGTTTCGCCATTTCGGACGGATGTTGCACCTGGCACCGTGGATGTTGCACCCTGTAGATATCGATTATTCGGACGGCCATAACTTCTGGCTCGTTAAGAGTTACGGGAGCCATATCCTTTCAAAACAAAGGCCTCTATGGGTTCTACGGCTTTAACAGCTTTCAGCCGTCAACAGATAGATTAATGCCCAAAAAGGACAACCCGAATCTCAATCGGGTCTCGTAAGTTTTTTACCCTTCGTTTTTTCGACACGTGGATTTTTACGGTAAAACGGGATTACCGTGGCCCGTCTTCGACTTCCCATCGCTGAAGAGTGGTGCACCACGGTACTGTTCCGTTTGAAATAAATCCACGCATTTCTAAAAGTCGTATGGCACTGTTTCGCCATTTCGGACGGATGTTGCACCTTGCACCGTGGATGTTGCACCCTGTAGATATCGATTATTCGGACGACCATAACTACTGGCTCGTTTAGAGTTACGGGAGCCATAACCTGTCAAAACGAAGGCCTCAATGAGTTCTATGGCTTTGACTGCTTTCAGCCGTCTAGATTAATGCCCAAAAAGGACAACCCGAATCTCAATCGGGTCTCGTAAGTTTTTTACCCTTCGTTTTTTCGACACGTGGATTTTTACGGTAAAACGGGATTACCGTGGCCCGTCTTCGACTTGTCGTCGCTGGAGAGTGGTGCACCATGGTACTGTTTCGTTTCAAATCCATGCACGCATTTCTAAAAGTCATACGGCACTGTTTCGCCATTTCGGACGGATGTTGCACCTTGCACCGTGGATATTGCACCCTATAGTTATCGATTATTCGGACGGCCATAACTTCTGGCTCGTTTAGAGTTACGGGAGCCATATCCTGTCAAAACGAAGGCCTCGATGAGTTCTACGGCTTTGATAGCTTTCAGCCGTCAACGGATAGATTAATGCCCAAAAAGGACAACCCGAATCTCAATCGGCTCTCGTAAGTTTTTTACCCTTCATTTTTTCGACACGTGGATTTTTACGGTAAAACGGGATTACGGTGGCTGGTCTTCGATTTACCATCGCTGGAGAGTGGTGCACCATGGTACTATTCCATTTCAAATCCATGCACGAATTTCTAAAGGTCGTACTGCACTGTTTCGCAATTTCGGACGGATGTTGCACCTTGCACCGTGGATGCTGCACCCTGTAGATATCGATTATTCGGACGGCCATAACTTCTGGCTCGATTAGAGGTACGGGAGCCATAACCTGTCAAAACGAAGGCCTCGATGAGTTCTATGGCTTTGACAGCTTTCAGCCGTCAACGGATAGATTAATGCCCAAAAAGGACAACCCGAATCTCATTCGGGTCTCGTAAGTTTTTTACCCTTCGTTTTTTCGACACGTGGATTTTTACGGTAAAACAGGATTACGGTGGCTGGTCTTCGATTTACCATCGCTGGAGAGTGGTGCACCATGGTACTGTTCTGTTTCAAATCCATGCACGAGTTTCTAAAGGTCGTATGGCACTGTTTCGCCATTTCGGACGGATGTTGCACCTTGCACCGTGGATGTTGCACCTGGTAGATATCGATTATTCGGACGACCATAACTTCTGGCTCGTTTAGAGTTACGGGAGCCATAACCTGTCAAAACGAAGGCCTCGATGAGTTCTACGGCTTTGACAGCTTTAAAACGTCAACGGATAGATTGATGCCCAAAAAGGACAACCCGAATCTCAATCGGGTCTCGTAAGTTTTTTACCCTTCGTTTTTTCGACACGTGGATTTTTACGGTAAAACGCGATTACGGTGGTTGGTCTTCGATTTACCATCGCTGGAGAGTGGTGCACCATGGTACTGTTCCGTTTCAAATCCATGAACGAATTTCTCAAGGTCGTACGGCACTGTTTCGCCATTTCGGACGGATGTTGCACCTTGCACCGTGGATGTTGCACCCTGTAGATACCGATTATTCGGATGGCCATAACTTCTGGCTCGTTTAGAGTTACGGGAGCCATAACCTGTCAAAACGAAGGCCTCGATGAGTTCTACGGCTTTGACTGCTTTCAGCCGTCAATAGATAGATTAATGCCCAAAAAGGACAACCCGAATCTCAATCGGGTCTCGTAAGTTTTTTACCCTTCGTTTTTTCGACACGTGGATTTTTACGGTAAAACGGGATTACGGTGGCTGTTCTTCGATTTACCATCGCTGGAGTGTGGTGCACCATGGTACTGTTCCGTTTCAAATCCATGCATGAATTTCTAAAGGTCGTACGGCACTGTTTCGCCATTTCGGACGGATGTTGCACCTTGCACCGTGGATGTTGCACCCAGTAGATATCGATTATTCGGACGACCATAACTTCTAGCTCGATTAGAGTTATGGGAGACATAACCTGTCAAAATGAAGGCCTCGATGAGTTCTACGGTTTGACAGCTTTCAGCCGTCTACGGATAGATTAATACCCAAAAAGGGCAACACGAATCTCAATCGGGTCTCGTAAGTTTTTTACCCTTCGTTTTTTCGACACGTGGATTTTTACGGTAAAACGGGACTACGGTGGCTGGTCTTCGATTTACCATCGCTGGAGAGTGGTGCAACATGGTACTGTTCCGTTTCAAATCCATGCACGAATTTCTCAAGGTCGTACGGCATTGTTTCGCCATTTCGGACGGATGTTGCACCTTGCACCGTGGATGTTGCCCCATGTAGATATCGATTATTCGGACGGCCATAACTTCTGGCTCGTTTAGAGTTACGGGATCCATAACCTGTCAAAACGAAGGACTCGATGAGTTCTATGGCTTTGACAGCTTTCAGCCGTCAACGGATAGATTACTGCCCAAAAAGGACAACCCGAATCTCAATCGGGTCTCGTAAGTTTTTTACCCTTCGTTTTTTGACCCGTGGATTTTTACGGTAAAACGGGATTACCGTGGCCCGTCTTCGACTTCCCATCGCTAAAGAGTGATGCGCCATGGTACTGTTCCATTTCAAATCCGTGCACGCATTTCTAAAAGTCGTACGGCACTGTTTCTCCATTTCGGACGGATGTTGCACCTTGCACCGTGGATGTTGCACCCTGTAGATATCGATTATTCGGACGACCATAACTTCTGGCTCGTTTAGAGTTACGGGGGCCATAACCTTTCAAAACGTAGACCTCGATGAGTTCTACGGCTTTGACAGCTTTCAGCCGTCAACGGATAGATTAATGCCCAAAAAAGACAACCCGAATCTCAATCGCGTCTCGTAAGATTTTTACCCTTCGTTTTTTCGACATGTGGATTTTTACGGTAAAACGACATTACCGTGGCCCGTCTTCGACTTCCCATCGCTGAAGAGTGATGCACCATGGTACTGTTCCGTTTTAAATCCTTGCACGCATTTCTAAAAGTCGTACGACACTGTTTCTCCATTTCGGACGGATGTTGCACCTTGCACCATGGATGTTGCACCCTGTAGATATCGATTAGTCGGACGGCCATAACTTCTGGCTCGTTTAGAGTTACGGGAGCCATAACCTGTCAAAACGAAGGCCTCGATGAGTACTATGGCTTTGACAGCTTTCAGCCGTCAACGGATAGATTAATGCCCAAAAAGGACAACCCGAATCTCAATCGGGTCTCGTAAGTTTTTTACCCTTCGTTTTTTCGACACGTAGATTTTTACGGTAAAACGGGATTACCGTGGCCCGTCTTCGACTTCCCATCGCTGGAGAGTGGTGCACCATGGTACTGTTCCGTTTCAAATCCATGCACGCATTTCTAAAAGTCATACGTCACTGTTTGGCCATTTCGGACGGATGTTGCACCTTGCACCGTGGATGTTGCACCCTGTAGATATCGATTATTCAGACGGCCATAACTTCTGGCTCGTTTAGAGTTACGGGATCTATAACCTGTCAAAACGAAGACCTCGATGAGTTCTACGGCTTTGATAGCTTTCAGTCGTCAATGGATAGATTAATGCCAAAAAGGACAACCCGAATCTCAATCGGGTCTCGTAAGTTTTTTACCCTTCGTTTTTTCGACACGTGGATTTTTACGGTAAAACGGATTACCGTGGCCCGTCTTCGACTTCCCATCGCTGAAGAGTGATGCACCATGGTACTGTTCCATTTCAAATCCATGCATGCATTTCTAAAAGTCGTACGACACTGTTTCTCCATTTCGGACGGATGTTGCACCTTGCACCGTGGATGTTGCACCCTGTAGATACCGATTATTCGGACGGCCAAAACTTCGGGATCGTTAAGAGTTACGGAAGCCATAACCTGTCAAAACGAAGGCCTCGATGAGTTCTACGGCTTTGACAGCTTTCAGCTGTCAACGGATAGATTAATGCCCAAAAAGGACAACCCGAATCTCAATCGGGTCATGTAAGTTTTTTATCCTTCGTTTTTTCGACACGTGGATTTTTACAGTAAAACGGGATTACCGTGGCCCGTCTTCGACTTTCCATCGCTGGAGAGTGGTGCACGATGGTACTGTTCCATTTCAAATCCATGCACGTATTTCTAAAAGTCATACGGCACTGTTTTGCCATTTCGGACGGATGTTGCACCTTGCACCGTGGATGTTGCACCCTGTAGATATCGATTATTCGGACGGCCATAACGTCTGGCTCGTTTAGAGTTACGGGAGGCAAAACCTGTCAAAACGAAGACCTCGATGAGTTCTACGGCTTTGCCAGCTTTCAGCCGTCAATGGATAGATTAATGCCCAAAAAGGACAACCCGAATCTCAATCGGGTCTCGTAAGTTTTTTACCCATTGTTTTTTCGACACGTGGATTTTTACGGTAAAACGGGATTACGGTGGCTGGTCTTCGAGTTACCATCGCTGGAGAGTGGTATCGAGGAGTTCTATGGCTTTGACAGCTTTCTGCCCTCAACGGATAGATTAATGCTCAAAAAGGACAATCCGAATCTCAATCGGGTCTCGTAAGTTTTTTACCCTTCGTTTTTTCGACACGTGCATTTTTACGGTAAAACAGGATTACGGTGGCTGGTCTTCGATTTACCACCGCTGGAGAGTGGTGCACCATGGTACTGTTCCGTTTCAAATCCATGCACACATTTCTAAAAGTCGTAAGGCACTGTTTCGCCATTTCGGATGGATGTTGCACCTTGCACCGTGGATGTTGCACCCTGTAGATATCGATTATACAGACGACCATAACTTCTGGCTCGTTTAGAGTTACGGGAGCCACAACCTGTCAAAATGAAGGCCTCGATGGGTTCTACGACATTGACAGCTTTCATCCATCAACGGATAGATTAATGCCCAAAAAGGACAACCCGAATCTCAATCGGGTCTCGTAAGTTTTTTACCCTTCGTTTTTTCGACACGGGGATTTTTACGGTAAAACAGGATTACCGTGGTTGGCCTTCGATTTAACATCGCTGGAGAGTGGTGCACCATGGTACTGTTCCGTTTCAAATCCATGCACGCATTTCTAAATGTCGTACGGCACTGTTTCGCCATTTCGGACGGATGTTGTACCTTGCACCGTGGATGTTGCACCCTGCAGATATCGATTATTCGGACGGCCATAACTTCTGGCTCGTTTAGAGTTACGGGAGACATAACATGTCAAAACGAAGGCCTCGATGAGTTCCACGGTTTTGACAGCTTTCAGCCGTCAACGGATAGATTAATGCCCAAAAAGGACAATACGAATCTCAATCGGGTCGCGTAAGTTTTTTACCCTTCGTTTTTTCGACACGTCGATTTCTACGGTAAAACAGGATTACGGTGGCTGGTCTTCAATTTATCATTGCTGGAGAGTGGTGTACCATGGTACTGTTCCGTTTCAAATCCATGCACGCATTTCTAAAAGTCGTACGGCATTTTTTCGCCATTTCGGACGGATGTTGCACCTTGCACCGTGGATGTTGCACCCTGGAGATATCGATTATTCGGACGGCCATAACATTTTGCTCGTTTAGAGTTACAGGAGCCATAACCTGTCAAAACGAAGGCCGCGATGAGTTCTACGGCTTTGACAACTTTCAACCATCAACGGATAGATTAATTCCCAAAAAGGACAACCCGAATCTCAATCGGGTCTCGTAAGTTTTTAACCTTCGTTATTTCGACACGTGGATTTTTAAACAGGTTTACCGTGGCTGGCCTTCGATTTACCATCCTGGACAGTGGTGCACCATGGTAATGTTCCGTTTCAAATCCATGCACGCATTTCTAAAAGTCGTACGGCACTGTTTCGCCATTTCGGGTGGATGTTGCACCTTACACCGTGGATGTTGCACCCTGTAGATATCGATTATTCAGACGGCCATAACTTCTGGCTCGTTTAGATTTACGGGAGCCATAACCTGTCAAAACGAAGGCCTCGATGTGTTCTACGGCTTTGATAGCTTTCAGCCATCAATGGATAGATTATTGCCCAAAAAGGACAACCTGAATCTCAATCGGGTCTCGTAAGTTTTTTACCCTTCGTTTTTTCGACACGTGGATTTTTACGGTAAAACGGGATTACCGTGGCCCGTCTTCGACTTCCCATCGCTGGAGAGCAGTGCACCATGGTACTGTTCCGTTTCAAAACCATGCACGTATTTCTAAAAGTCGTACGACACTGTTTCACCATTTCGGACGGATGTTGCACCTTGCACCGTGGATGTTGCACCCTGTAGATATCGATTATTCGGACTGCCATAACTTCTGGCTCGTTTAGAGTTACGGGAGCCACAACCTGTCAAAACGAAGGCCTCGATGAGTTCTACGGGTTTGACAGCTTTCAGCCGTCAACGGATAGATTAATGCCGAAAAAGGAAAACCCGAATCTCAATCGTGTCTCGTAAGTTTTTTACCCTTCGTTTTTTCGACACGTGGATTTCTACGGTAAAACAGGATTACGGTGGCTGGTCTTCGATTTTCCATCGCTGGAGAGTGGTGCACCACGGTACCATTCCGTTTCAAATCCATGCACGCATTTCAAAAAGACGTACGGCACTGTTTCGCCATTTCGGACGGATGTTGCACCTTGCACCGTAGATGTTGCACCCTGTAGATATCGATAATTCGGACGGCCATAACTACTGGCTCGTTTAGAGTTACGGGAGCCATAACCTGTCAAAACGAAGGCCTCGATGAGTTCTACGGCTATGATAGCTTTTAGCCGTCAACGGAAAGATTAATGCCCAAAAAGGACAACCCGAATCTCAATCGGGTCTCGTAAGTTTTTTACCCTTCGTTTTATCGACACGTGGATTTTTACGGTAAAACAGGATTACCGTGGCTGGCCTTCGATTTACCATCGCTGGAGAGTGGTGCACCATGGTACTGTTCCGTTTCAAATCCATGCACGCATTTCTAAAAGTCGTACGACACTGTTTCGCCATTTCGGACGGATGTTGCTCCTTGCACCGTGGATGTTGCACCCTGTGGATATCGATTATACGGACGGCCATAACTTCTGGCTCGTTTAGAGTTACGGGAGCCATAATCAGTCAAAACGAAGGCCCCGATGAGTTCTACGGCTTTGACAGCTTTCAACTGTCAACGGATTGATTGATGCCCAAAAAGGACAACCCGAATCTCAATCGGGTCTCATAAGTTTTTTACCCTTCGTTTTTTCGACACGTGGATTTTTACGGTAAAACAGGATTACGGTGGCTGGCCTTCGATTTACCATCGCTGGACAGTGGTGCACCATGGTACTGTTGAGTTTCAAATCCATGCACGCATTTCTAAAAGTCGTACGGCACTGTTTCGCCATTTCGGACGGATGTTGCACCTTGCACCGTGGATGTTGCACCCTGTAGATATCGATTATTCGGACGGCCATAACTTCTTGCTCGTTTAGAGTTACGGGAGCCACAACCTGTCAATACGAAGGCCTCGATGAGTTCTACGGCTTTGAAAGCTTTCAGCCTTCAACGGATAGATTAATGCCCAAAAAGGACAACCCGAATCTCAATCGGGTCTCGTAAGTTTTTTACCCTTCGTTTTTTCGAAACGTGGATTTTTACGGTAAAACGGGATTACCATGGCCCGTCTTCGACTTCCCCTCACTGGAGAGGGGTGCACCATGGTACTGTTCCGTTTCAAATCCATGCACGAATTTCTAAAAGTCGTACGACACTGTTTCACCATTTCGGACGGATGTTGCACCTTGCACCGTGGATGTTTTACCCTGTAGATATCGATTATTCAAACGGGAATAACTTCTGGCTCGTTTAGAGTTACGGGAGCCATAACCTATCAAAACGAAGGCCTCGATGAGTTCTATGGATTTGACATCTTTCAGCCGTCAACAAATAGATTAATGACCAAAAAGGACAACCCGAATCTCAATCGGGCCTCATAAGTTTTTTTACCCTTCGTTTTTTCGACACGTGGATTTTTACGGTAAAACAGGATTACCGTGGCCCGTCTTCGACTTTCCATCGCTGGAGATTGGTGCACCATGGTACTGTTCCATTTCAAATCCATGCACGCATTACTAAAAGTCGTACGGCACTGTTTCGCCATTTCGGACGAATGTTCACCTTGCACCGTGGATGTTGCACCCCGTAGATATCGATTATTCGAACGGCCATAACTTCTGGCTCGTTTAGAGTTACGGGAGCCATAACCTGTCAAAACGAAGGCCTCGATGAGTTATATGGCTTTGACAGCTTTCAACCGTCAACGGATAGAATAATGCCCAAAAAGGACAACCCGAATCTCAATCGGGTCTCGTAAGTTTTTTACCCTTCGCTTTTTCGACACGTGCATTTTTACGGTAAAGAAGGATTACGGTGGCTGGTCTTCGATTTACCATCGCTGGAGAGTGGTGCACCATGGTACTGTTCCATTTCAAATCCATGCACGCATTTCTAAAAGTCGTACGGCACTGTTTCGCCATTTCGGACGGATGTTGCACCTTGCACCGTGGATGTTGCACCCTGTAGATATCGATTATACAGACGACCATAACTTCTGGCTCGTTTAGAGTTACGGTAGCCACAACCTGTCAAAACGAAGGCCTCAATGAGTTCTACGGCTTTGACAGCTTTCAGCCGTCAACGAATAAATTAATGCCCAAAAAGGGAAACCCGAATCTCAATCGGGCCTCGTAAGTTTTTTACCCTTCGTTTTTTCGACACGTTGATTTTTACGGTAAAACAGGATTACCGTGGCTGGCCTTCGATTTACCATCGCTGAGAGTGGTGTACCATGGCACTATTCTGTTTCAAATCCATGCACGCATTTCTAAAAGTCGTATGGCACTGTTTCGCCATTTCGTACGGATGTTGCACCTTGCACCGTTGATGTTGCACCCTGTAGATATCGATTATTCGTACGGCCATAACTTCTGGCTCGTTTAGAGTTACGGGAGCCATAACCTGTCAAAACGAAGGCCTCGATGAGTTCTACGGCTTTGACAGCTTTCAACCGTCAATGGATAGATTAATGCCCAAAAAGGGAAACCCGAATCTCAATCGGGCCTCGTAAGTTTTTTGCCCTTCGTTTTTTCGACACGTTGATTTTTACGGTAAAACAGGATTACCGAGGCTGGCCTTCGATTTACCATCGCTGGAGAATGGAGCACCTTGGTACTGTTCCGTTTCAAATCCATGCACGCATTTCTAAAAGTCGTACGACACTGTTTCGCCATTTCGGACGGATGTTGCACCTTGCACCGTGGATGTTGCACCTTGCAGATATCGATTATTCGGACGGCCATAACTTCTGGCTCGTTTAGAGTTACGGGAGCCACAACCTATCAAAACGAAGGCCTCGATGAGTTCTACGGCTTTGACAGCTTTCAGCCGTCAACGGATAGATTAATGCCCATAAAGGACAACCCGAATCTCAATCGGGTCTCGTAAGTTTTTTACCCTTCGTTTTTTCGACACGTGGATTTTTACGGCAAAACAGGATTACCGAGGTTGGCCTTCGATTTACCATCGCTGGAGTGTGGTGCACTATGGTACTGTTCCGTTTCAAATCCATGCACGCATTTCTAAAAGTCGTACGACACTGTTTCGCTATTTCGGACGGATATTGCATCTTGCACCGTGGATGTTGCACCCTGTAGATATCGATTATTCAAACGGCCATAACTTCTGGCTCGTTTAGAGTTACGGGAGCCATAACCTGTCAAAATGAAGGCCTCGATAAGTTCTACGGCTTTGATAGCTTTTAGCCGTCAACGGATAGATTAATGACCAAAAAGGACAACCCGAATCTCAATCGGGTCTCGTATGTTTTTTACCCATCGTTTTTTCGACACGTGGATTTTTACGGTAAAACAGGATTACCGTGGCCCGTCTTCGACTTCCCATCGCTGGAGAGTGGTGCACCATGGTACTGATCCGTTTCAAATCCATGCACGCATTTCTAAAAGTCGTACGGTACTGTTTCGCCATTTCGGACGGACGTTGCACCTTGCACCGTGGATGTTGAACCCTGTAGATATCGATTATTCGGATGGTCAAAACTTCTGGCTCGTTTAGAGTTACGGGAACCATAACCTGTCAAAACGAAGGCCTCGATGAGTTCTATGGCTTTGACAGCTTTCAGCCGTCAACGGATAGAATAATGCCCAAAAAGGACAACCCGAATCTCAATCGGGTCTCGTAAGTTTTTTACCCTTCGTTTTTTCGACACGTGGATTTTTACGGTAAAACGGGATACCGTGTCCCGTCTTCGACTTCCCATCGCTGGAGAGTGGTGCACCATGGTACTGTTCCGTTTCAAATCCATGCACGCATTTCTAAAAGTCGTACGACACTGTTTCGCCATTTCGGACGAATGTTGCACCTTGCACCGTGGATGTTGCACCCTATAGATATCAATTATTCGGACGGCCATAACTTCTGGCTCGTTTAGAGTTACGGGAGCAATAACCTGCCAAAACGAAGGCCTCGATGAGTTCTACGGCTTTGACAGCTTTCAGCCATTAACGGATAGATTAATGCCCAAAAAGGACAACCCGAATCTCAATCGGGTCTCGTAAGTTTTTTATCCTTCGTTTTTTCGACACGTTGATTTTTACGGTAAAACAGGATTACGGTTGCTGGCCTTCGATTTACCATCGCTGGACAGTGGTGCAACATGGTTCTGTTCCGTTTCAAATCCGTGCACGCATTTCAAAAAATTGTACGACACTGTTTCGCCATTACGGACGGATGTTGCACCTTGCACCGTGGATGTTGCACCCTGTAGATATCGATTATTCGGACGACCATAACTTCTGGCTCGTTTAGAGTTACGGGAGCCACAACCTGTCAAAACGAAGGCCTCGATGAGTTCTACGGCTTTGACAGCTTTCAGCCGTCAACGGATAGATTAATGCCCAAAAATGACAACCCGAATCTCAATCGGGTCTCGTAAGTTTTTTACCCTTCGTTTTTTCGACACGTGGATTTTTACGGTAAAACAGGATTACCGAGGTTGGCCTTCGATTTACCATCGCTCGAGTGTGGTGCACCATGATACTGTTCCGTTTCAAATCCATGCACGCATTTCTAAAAGTCGTACGACACTGTTTCGCTATTTCGGACAGATGTTGCATCTTGCACCGTGGATGTTGCACGCTGTAGATATCGATTATTCAAACGGCCATAACTTCTGCTCGTTTAGAGTTACGGGAGCCATAACCTGTCAAAATGAAGGCCTCGATGAGTTCTACGGTTTTGACAGCTTTCAGCCGTCAACGTATAGATTAATGACCAAAAAGGAAAACCCGAATCTCAATCGGGTCTCGTATGTTTTTTACCCTTCGTTTTTTCGACACGTGCATTTTTACGGTAAAACAGGATTACCGTGGCCCGTCTTCGACTTCCCATCGCTGGAGAGTGGTGCACCACGGTACTGATCCGTTTCAAATCCATGCACGCATTTCTAAAAGTCGTACGGCACTGTTTTGCCATTTCGGACGGATGTTGCACCTTGCGCCGTGGATGTTGCACCCTGTAGATATCGATTATTCGGATGGTCAAAACTTCTGGCTCGTTTAGAGTTACGGGAACCATAACCTGTCAAAACGAAGGCCTCGATGAGTTCTATGGCTTTGACAGCTTTCAGCCGTCAACGGATAGAATAATGCCCAAAAAGGACAACCCGAATCTCAATCGGGTCTCGTAAGTTTTTTACCCTTCGTTTTTTCGACACGTGGATTTTTACGGTAAAACGGGATACAGTGTCCCGTCTTCGACTTCCCATCGCTGGAGAGTGGTGCACCATGGTACTGTTCCGTTTCAAATCCATGCACGCATTTCTAAAAGTCGTACGACACTGTTTCGCCATTTCGGACGAATGTTGCACCTTGCACCGTGGATGTTGCACCCTGTAGATATCAATTATTCGGACGGCCATAACTTCTTGCTCGTTTAGAGCTATGGGAGCAATAACCTACCAAAACGAAGGCCTCGATGAGTTCTACGGCTTTGACAGCTTTCAGCCCTTAACGGATAGATTAATGCCCAAAAAGGACAACCCGAATCTCAATCGGGTCTCGTAAGTTTTTTATCCTTCGTTTTTTCGACACGTTGATTTTTACGGTAAAACATGATTACGGTTGCTGGCCTTCGATTTACCATCGCTGGACAGTGGTGCACCATGGTTCTGTTCCGTTTCAAATCCGTGCACGCATTTCTAAAAATTGTACGGCACTGTTTCGCCATTTCGGACGGATGTTGCACCTTGCACCGTGGATGTTGCACCCTGTAGATATCGATTATTCGGACGGCCATAACTTCTGGCTCGTTTAGAGTTACGGGAGCCACAACCTATCAAAACGAAGGCCTCGATGAGTTCTACGGCTTTGACAGCTTTCAGCCGTCAACGGATAGATTAATGCCCAAAAATGACAACCCGAATCTCAATCGGGTCTCGTAAGTTTTTTACCCTTCGTTTTTTCGACACGTGGATTTTTACGGTAAAACAGGATTACCGAGGTTGGCCTTCGATTTACCATCGCTCGAGTGTGGTGCACCATGGTACTGTTCCGTTTCAAATCCATGCACGCATTTCTAAAAGTCGTACGACACTGTTTCGCTATTTCGGACGGATGTTGCATCTTGCACCGTGGATGTTGCACCCTGTAGATATCGATTATTCAAACGGCCATAACTTCTGGCTCGTTTAGAGTTACGGGAGCCATAACCTGTCAAAATGAAGGCCTCGATGAGTTCTACGGCTTTGACAGCTTTCAGCCGTCAACGGATAGATTAATGACCAAAAAGGAAAACCCGAATCTCAATCGGGTCTCGTATGTTTTTACCCTTCGTTTTTTTGACACGTGGATTTTTACGGTAAAACAGGATTACCGTGGCCCGTCTTCGACTTCCCATCGCTGGAGAGTGGTGCACCACGGTACTGATCCGTTTCAAATCCATGCACGCATTTCTAAAAGTCGTACGGCACTGTTTCGCCATTTCGGACGGATGTTGCACCTTGCGCCGTGGATGTTGCACCCTGTAGATATCGATTATTCGGATGGTCAAAACTTCTGGCTCGTTTAGAGTTACGGGAACCACAACCTGTCAAAACGAAGGCCTCGATGAGTTCTATGGCTTTGACAGCTTTCAGCCGTCAACGGATAGAATAATGCCCAAAAAGGACAACCCGAATCTCAATCGGGTCTCGTAAGTTTTTTACCCTTCGTTTTTTCGACACGTGGATTTTTACAGTAAAACGGGATACCGTGTCCCGTCTTCGACTTCCCATCGCTGGAGAGTGGTGCACCACGGTACTGTTCCATTTCAAATCCAAGCACGCATTTCTAAAAGTCGTACGACACTGTTTCGCCATTTCGGACGAATGTTGCACCTTGCACCGTGGATGTTGCACCCTGTAGATATCAATTATTCGGACGGCCATAACTTCTGGCTCGTTTAGAGTTACGGGAGCAATAACCTGCCAAAACGAAGGCCTCGATGAGTTCTACGGCTTTGACAGCTTTCAACCGTTAACGGATAGATTAATGCCCATAAAGGACAACCCGAATCTCAATCGGGTCTCGTAAGTTTTTTATCCTTCGTTTTTTCGACACGTTGATTTTTACGGTAAAACACGATTACGATTGCTGGCCTTCGATTTACCATCGCTGGACAGTGGTGCACCATGGTACTGTTCCGTTTCAAATCCGTGCAGGCATTTCTAAAAATTGTACGGCACTGTTTCGCCATTTCGGACGGATGTTGCACCTTGCACCGTGGATGTTGCACCCTGTAGATATCGATTATTCGGACGGCCATAACTTCTGGCTCGTTTAGAGTTACGGGAGCCACAACCTATCAAAACGAAGGCCTCGATGAGTTCTACGGCTTTGACAGCTTTCAGCCGTCGACGGATAGATTAATGCCCAAAAAGGACAACCCGAATCTCAATCGGGTCTCGTAAGTTTTTTACCCTTCGTTTTTTCGACACGTGGATTTTTACGGTAAAACAGGATTACTGAGGTTGGCCTTCGATTTACCATCGCTGGAGTGTGGTGCACCATGGTACTGTTCCGTTTCAAATCCATGCACGCATTTCTAAAAGTCGTACGACACTGTTTCGCTATTTCGGACGGATGTTGCATCTTGCACCGTGGATGTTGCACCCTGTAGATATCGATTATTCAAACGGCCATAACTTCTGGCTCGTTTAGAGTTACGGGAGCCATAACCTGTCAAAATGAAGGCCTCGATGAGTTCTACGGCTTTGACAGCTTTCAGCCATCAACGGATAGATTAATGACCAAAAAGGACAACCCGAATCTCAATCGGGTCTCGTAAGTTTTTTACCCTTCGTTTTTTCGACACGTTGATTTTTACGGTAAAACAGGATTACCGTGGCTGGCCTTCGATTTACCATCGCTGAGAGTGGTGTACCATGGCACTATTCTGTTTCAAATCCATGCACGCATTTCTAAAAGTCGTATGGCACTGTTTCGCCATTTCGGACGGATGTTGCACCTTGCACCGTTGATGTTGCACCCTGTAGATATCGATTATTCGTACGGCCATAACTTCTGGCTCGTTTAGAGTTACGGGAGCCATAACCTGTCAAAACGAAGGCCTCGATGAGTTCTACGGCTTTGACAGCTTTCAACCGTCAATGGATAGATTAATGCCCAAAAAGGGAAACCCGAATCTCAATCGGGCCTCGTAAGTTTTTTGCCCTTCGTTTTTTCGACACGTTGATTTTTACGGTAAAACAGGATTACCGAGGCTGGCCTTCGATTTACCATCGCTGGAGAATGGAGCACCTTGGTACTGTTCCGTTTCAAATCCATGCACGCATTTCTAAAAGTCGTACGACACTGTTTCGCCATTTCGGACGGATGTTGCACCTTGCACCGTGGATGTTGCACCTTGCAGATATCGATTATTCGGACGGCCATAACTTCTGGCTCGTTTAGAGTTACGGGAGCCACAACCTATCAAAACGAAGGCCTCGATGAGTTCTACGGCTTTGACAGCTTTCAGCCGTCAACGGATAGATTAATGCCCATAAAGGACAACCCGAATCTCAATCGGGTCTCGTAAGTTTTTTACCCTTCGTTTTTTCGACACGTGGATTTTTACGGCAAAACAGGATTACCGAGGTTGGCCTTCGATTTACCATCGCTGGAGTGTGGTGCACTATGGTACTGTTCCGTTTCAAATCCATGCACGCATTTCTAAAAGTCGTACGACACTGTTTCGCTATTTCGGACGGATGTTGCATCTTGCACCGTGGATGTTGCACCCTGTAGATATCGATTATTCAAACGGCCATAACTTCTGGCTCGTTTAGAGTTACGGGAGCCATAACCTGTCAAAATGAAGGCCTCGATGAGTTCTACGGCTTTGACAGCTTTTAGCCGTCAACGGATAGATTAATGACCAAAAAGGACAACCCGAATCTCAATCGGGTCTCGTATGTTTTTTACCCTTCGTTTTTTCGACACGTGGATTTTTACGGTAAAACAGGATTACCGTGGCCCGTCTTCGACTTCCCATCGCTGGAGAGTGGTGCACCATGGTACTGATCCGTTTCAAATCCATGCACGCATTTCTAAAAGTCGTACGGTACTGTTTCGCCATTTCGGACGGACGTTGCACCTTGCACCGTGGATGTTGCACCCTGTAGATATCGATTATTCGGATGGTCAAAACTTCTGGCTCGTTTAGAGTTACGGGAACCATAACCTGTCAAAACGAAGGCCTCGATGAGTTCTATGGCTTTGACAGCTTTCAGCCGTCAACGGATAGAATAATGCCCAAAAAGGACAACCCGAATCTCAATCGGGTCTCGTAAGTTTTTTACCCTTCGTTTTTTCGACACGTGGATTTTTACGGTAAAACGGGATACCGTGTCCCGTCTTCGACTTCCCATCGCTGGAGAGTGGTGCACCATGGTACTGTTCCGTTTCAAATCCATGCACGGATTTCTAAAAGTCGTACGACACTGTTTCGCCATTTCGGACGAATGTTGCACCTTGCACCGTGGATGTTGCACCCTATAGATATCAATTATTCGGACGGCCATAACTTCTGGCTCGTTTAGAGTTACGGGAGCAATAACCTGCCAAAACGAAGGCCTCGATGAGTTCTACGGCTTTGACAGCTTTCAGCCATTAACGGATAGATTAATGCCCAAAAAGGACAACCCGAATCTCAATCGGGTCTCGTAAGTTTTTTATCCTTCGTTTTTTCGACACGTTGATTTTTACGGTAAAACAGGATTACGGTTGCTGGCCTTCGATTTACCATCGCTGGACAGTGGTGCACCATGGTTCTGTTCCGTTTCAAATCCGTGCACGCATTTCAAAAAATTGTACGACACTGTTTCGCCATTTCGGACGGATGTTGCACCTTGCACCGTGGATGTTGCACCCTGTAGATATCGATTATTCGGACGGCCATAACTTCTGGCTCGTTTAGAGTTACGGGAGCCACAACCTGTCAAAACGAAGGCCTCGATGAGTTCTACGGCTTTGACAGCTTTCAGCCGTCAACGGATAGATTAATGCCCAAAAATGACAACCCGAATCTCAATCGGGTCTCGTAAGTTTTTTACCCTTCGTTTTTTCGACACGTGGATTTTTATGGTAAAACAGGATTACCGAGGTTGGCCTTCGATTTACCATCGCTCGAGTGTGGTGCACCATGATACTGTTCCGTTTCAAATCCATGCACGCATTTCTAAAAGTCGTACGACACTGTTTCGCTATTTCGGACAGATGTTGCATCTTGCACCGTGGATGTTGCACGCTGTAGATATCGATTATTCAAACGGCCATAACTTCTGGCTCGTTTAGAGTTACGGGAGCCATAACCTGTCAAAATGAAGGCCTCGATGAGTTCTACGGTTTTGACAGCTTTCAGCCGTCAACGTATAGATTAATGACCAAAAAGGAAAACCCGAATCTCAATCTGGTCTCGTATGTTTTTTACCCTTCGTTTTTTCGACACGTGCATTTTTACGGTAAAACAGGATTACCGTGGCCCGTCTTCGACTTCCCATCGCTGGAGAGTGGTGCACCACGGTACTGATCCGTTTCAAATCCATGCACGCATTTCTAAAAGTCGTACGGCACTGTTTTGCCATTTCGGACGGATGTTGCACCTTGCGCCGTGGATGTTGCACCCTGTAGATATCGATTATTCGGATGGTCAAAACTTCTGGCTCGTTTAGAGTTACGGGAACCATAACCTGTCAAAACGAAGGCCTCGATGAGTTCTATGGCTTTGACAGCTTTCAGCCGTCAACGGATAGAATAATGCCCAAAAAGGACAACCCGAATCTCAATCGGGTCTCGTAAGTTTTTTACCCTTCGTTTTTTCGACACGTGGATTTTTACGGTAAAACGGGATACCGTGTCCCGTCTTCGACTTCCCATCGCTGGAGAGTGGTGCACCATGGTACTGTTCCGTTTCAAATCCATGCACGCATTTCTAAAAGTCGTACGACACTGTTTCGCCATTTCGGACGAATGTTGCACCTTGCACCGTGGATGTTGCACCCTGTAGATATCAATTATTCGGACGGCCATAACTTCTTGCTCGTTTAGAGTTATGGGAGCAATAACCTACCAAAACGAAGGCCTCGATGAGTTCTACGGCTTTGACAGCTTTCAGCCCTTAACGGATAGATTAATGCCCAAAAAGGACAACCCGAATCTCAATCGGGTCTCGTAAGTTTTTTATCCTTCGTTTTTTCGACACGTTGATTTTTACGGTAAAACAGGATTACGGTTGCTGGCCTTCGATTTACCATCGCTGGAGAGTGGTGCACCATGGTTCTGTTCCGTTTCAAATCCGTGCACGCATTTATAAAAATTGTACGGCACTGTTTCGCCATTTCGGACGGATGTTGCACCTTGCACCGTGGATGTTGCACCCTGTAGATATCGATTATTCGGACGGCCATAACTTCTGGCTCGTTTAGAGTTACGGGAGCCACAACCTATCAAAACGAAGGCCTCGATGAGTTCTACGGCTTTGACAGCTTTCAGCCGTCAACGGATAGATTAATGCCCAAAAATGACAACCCGAATCTCAATCGGGTCTCGTAAGTTTTTTACCCTTCGTTTTTTCGACACGTGGATTTTTACGGTAAAACAGGATTACCGAGGTTGGCCTTCGATTTACCATCGCTCGAGTGTGGTGCACCATGGTACTGTTCCGTTTCAAATCCATGCACGCATTTCTAAAAGTCGTACGACACTGTTTCGCTATTTCGGACGGATGTTGCATCTTGCACCGTGGATGTTGCACCCTGTAGATATCGATTATTCAAACGGCCATAACTTCTGGCTCGTTTAGAGTTACGGGAGCCATAACCTGTCAAAATGAAGGCCTCGATGAGTTCTACGGCTTTGACAGCTTTCAGCCGTCAACGGATAGATTAATGACCAAAAAGGAAAACCCGAATCTCAATCGGGTCTCGTATGTTTTTACCCTTCGTTTTTTTGACACGTGGATTTTTACGGTAAAACAGGATTACCGTGGCCCGTCTTCGACTTCCCATCGCTGGAGAGTGGTGCACCACGGTACTGATCCGTTTCAAATCCATGCACGCATTTCTAAAAGTCGTACGGCACTGTTTCGCCATTTTGGACGGATGTTGCACCTTGCGCCGTGGATGTTGCACCCTGTAGATATCGATTATTCGGATGGTCAAAACTTCTGGCTCGTTTAGAGTTACGGGAACCACAACCTGTCAAAACGAAGGCCTCGATGAGTTCTATGGCTTTGACAGCTTTCAGCCGTCAACGGATAGAATAATGCCCAAAAAGGACAACCCGAATCTCAATCGGGTCTCGTAAGTTTTTTACCCTTCGTTTTTTCGACACGTGGATTTTTACAGTAAAACGGGATACCGTGTCCCGTCTTCGACTTCCCATCGCTGGAGAGTGGTGCACCACGGTACTGTTCCATTTCAAATCCAAGCACGCATTTCTAAAAGTCGTACGACACTGTTTCGCCATTTCGGACGAATGTTGCACCTTGCACCGTGGATGTTGCACCCTGTAGATATCAATTATTCGGACGGCCATAACTTCTGGCTCGTTTAGAGTTACGGGAGCAATAACCTGCCAAAACGAAGGCCTCGATGAGTTCTACGGCTTTGACAGCTTTCAACCGTTAACGGATAGATTAATGCCCATAAAGGACAACCCGAATCTCAATCGGGTCTCGTAAGTTTTTTATCCTTCGTTTTTTCGACACGTTGATTTTTACGGTAAAACACGATTACGATTGCTGGCCTTCGATTTACCATCGCTGGACAGTGGTGCACCATGGTACTGTTCCGTTTCAAATCCGTGCAGGCATTTCTAAAAATTGTACGGCACTGTTTCGCCATTTCGGACGGATGTTGCACCTTGCACCGTGGATGTTGCACCCTGTAGATATCGATTATTCGGACGGCCATAACTTCTGGCTCGTTTAGAGTTACGGGAGCCACAACCTATCAAAACGAAGGCCTCGATGAGTTCTACGGCTTTGACAGCTTTTAGCCGTCGACGGATAGATTAATGCCCAAAAAGGACAACCCGAATCTCAATCGGGTCTCGTAAGTTTTTTACCCTTCGTTTTTTCGACACGTGGATTTTTACGGTAAAACAGGATTACCGAGGTTGGCCTTCGATTTACCATCGCTGGAGTGTGGTGCACCATGGTACTGTTCCGTTTCAAATCCATGCACGCATTTCTAAAAGTCGTACGACACTGTTTCGCTATTTCGGACGGATGTTGCATCTTGCACCGTGGATGTTGCACCCTGTAGATATCGATTATTCAAACGGCCATAACTTCTGGCTCGTTTAGAGTTACGGGAGCCATAACCTGTCAAAATGAAGGCCTCGATGAGTTCTACGGCTTTGACAGCTTTCAGCCATCAACGGATAGATTAATGACCAAAAAGGACAACCCGAATCTCAATCGGGTCTCGTATGTTTTTTACCCTTCGTTTTTTCGACACGTGGATTTTTACGGTAAAACAGGATTATCATGGCCCGTCTTCGACTTCCCATCGCTGGAGAGTGGTGCACCACGGTACTGATCCGTTTCAAATCCATGCACGCATTTCTAAAAGTCGTACGGCACTGTTTCGCCATTTCGGACGGATGTTGCACCTTGCGCCGTGGATGTTGCACCCTGTAGATATCGATTATTCGGATGGTCAAAACTTCTGGCTCGTTTAGAGTTACAGGAACCATAACCAATCAAAACGAAGGCCTCGATGAGTTCTATGGCTTTGACAGCTTTCAGCCGTCAACGGATAGAATAATGCCCAAAAAGGACAACCCGAATCTCAATCGGGTCTCGTAAGTTTTTTAACCTTCGTTTTTTCGACACGTGGATTTTTACGGTAAAACGAGATACCGTGTCCCGTCTTCGACTTCCCATCGCTGGAGAGTGGTGCACCATGGTACTGTTCCGTTTCAAATCCATGCACGCATTTCTAAAAGTCGTACGACACTGTTTCGCCATTTCGGACGAATGTTGCACCTTGCACCGTGGATGTTGCACCCTCTAGATATCAATTATTCGGACGGCCATAACTTCTGGCTCGTTTAGAGTTACGGGAGCAATAACCTGCCAAAACGAAGGCCTCGATGAGTTCTACGGCTTTGACAGCTTTCAGCCGTCAACGGATAGATTAATGCCCAAAAAGGACAACCCGAATCTCAATCGGGTCTCGTAAGTTTTTTATCCTTCGTTTTTTCGACACGTTGATTTTTACGGTAAAACAGGATTACGGTTGCTGGCCTTCGATATACCATCGCTGGACAGTGGTGCACCATGGCACTGTTCCGTTTCAAATCCGTGCACGCATTTTTAAAAATTGTACGGCACTGTTTCGCCATTTCGGACGGATGTTGCACCATGCACCGTGGATGTTGCACCCTGTAGATATCGATTATTCGGACGACCATAACTTCTGGCTCGTTTAGAGTTACGGGAGCCACAACCTATCAATACGAAGGCCTCGATGAGTTCTACGGCTTTGACAGCTTTCAGACGTCAACGGATAGATTAATGCCCAAAAAGGATAACCCGAATCTCAATCGGGTCTCGTAAGTTTTTTACCCTTCGTTTTTTCGACACGTGGATTTTTACGGTAAAACAGGATTACCGAGGTTGGCCTTCGATTTACTACCGCGGGAGTGTGGTGCACCACGGTACTGTTCCATTTCAAATCCATGCACGCATTTCTAGAAGTCGTACGACACTGTTTCGCTATTTCGGACGGATGTTGCATCTTGCACCGTGGATGTTGCACCCTGTAGATATCGATTATTCAAACGGCCATAACTTCTGGCTCGTTTAGAGTTACGGGAGCCATAACCTGTCAAAATGAAGGCCTCGATGAGTTCTACGGCTTTGACCGCTTTCAGCCGTCAACGGATAGATTAATGACCAAAAAGGACAACCCGAATCTCTATCGGGTCTCGTATGTTTTTTACCCTTCGTTTTTTCGACACGTGGATTTTTACGGTAAAACAGGATTACCGTGGCCCGTCTTCGACTTCCCATCGCTGGAGAGTGGTGCACCATGGTACTTATCCGTTTCGAATCCATGCACGTATTTCTAAAAGTCGTACGACACTGTTTCGCCATTTCGGACGGATGTTGCACCTTGCACCGTGGGTGTTGCACCCTGTAGATATCGATTATTCGGATGGTCAAAACTTCTGGCTCGTTTAGAGTTACGGGAACCATAACCTGTCAAAACGAAGGCCTCGATGAGTTCTATGGCTTTGACAGCCTTCAGCCGTCAACGGATAGATTAATCCCCAAAAAGGACAACCCGAATCTCAATCGGGTCTCGTAAGTTTTTTACCCTTCGTTTTTTCGACACGTGGATTTTTACGGTAAAATGGGATACCGTGTCCCGTCTTCGACTTCCCATCGCTGGAGAGTGGTGCATCATGGTACTGTTCCGTTTCAAATCCATGCACTCATTTCTAAAAGTCGTACGACACTGTTTCGCCATTTCGGACGAATGTTGCACCTTGCACCGTGGATGTTGCACCGTGTAGATATCAATTATTCGGACGGCCATAACTTCTGGCTCGTTTAGAGTTACGGGAGCCATAACCTGTCAAAACGAAGGCCTCGATGAGTTCTACGGCTTTGACAGCTTTTAGCCGTCAACGGATACATTAATGCCCAAAAATGGCAACCCGAATCTCAATCGGGTCTAGTAAGTTTTTTACCCTTCGTTTTTTCGACACGTGGATTTTTACGGTAAAACAGGATTACGGTTGCTGGCCTTCGATTTACCATCGCTGGACTATGGTGCACCATGGTAATGTTCTGTTTCAAATCCATGCTGCACCGTGGATGTTGCACCCTGTAGATATCGATTATTCGGACAGCCATAACTTCTGGCTCGTTTAGAGTTACGGGAGCCACAACCTGTCAAAACGAAGGCCTCGATGAGTTCTTCGGCTTTGACAGCTTTCAACCGTCAACGGATAGATTAATGCCCAAAAAGGACAACCCGAATCTCAATCCGGCCTCGTAAGTTTTTTACCCTTCGTTTTTTCGACACGTGGATTTTTACGGTAAAACAGGATTACCGTGGCTGGCCTTCGATTTACCATCGCTGGAGAGTGGTGCACCATGGTACTGTTCCGTTTCAAATCCATGCACGCATTTCTAAAAGTCGTGCGGCTCTGTTTCGCCATTTCGGACGCATGTTGCACCTTGCACCGTGGATGTTGCACCCTGTAGATATCGATTATTCGGACGGCCATAACTTCTGCCTCGTTTAGAGCTACGGAAGCCATAACCTGTCAAAACGAAGGCCTCGATGAGTTCTACGGCTTTGACAGCTTTCAGCCGTCAACGGATAGATTAATGCCCAAAAAGTACAACCCGAATCTCAATCGGGTCTCGTAAGTTTTTTACCCTTCGTTTTTTCGACACGTGGATTTTTACGGTAAAACAGGATTACCGTGGCCCGTCTTCGATTTACCATCGCTGGAGAGTGGTGCACCATGGTACTGTTCCGTTTCAAATCCATGCACGCATTTCTAGAAGTCGTACGACACTGTTTCGCCATTTCGGACGGATGTTGCACCTTGCACCGTGGATGTTGCACCCTGTAGATATCGATTATTCGGACGGCCATAACTTCTGGCTCGTTTAGAGTTACGGGAGCCATAACCGGTCAAAATAAAGGCCTCGATGAGTTCTATGGCTTTGACAGATTTCAGCCGTCAACGGGTAGATTAATGCCCAAAGAGGACAACCTGAATCTCAATCTGATCTCGTTAGTTTTTTACCCTTCGTTTTTTCGACACGTCGATTTTTACGGTAAAATGGGATTACCGTGCCCCGTCTTCGACTTCCCATCGCTGGAAATTGGTGCACCATGGTAGTGTTCCATTTCAAATCCATGCACGCATTTCTAAAAATCGTACGACACTGTTTCGCCATTTCGGACGGATGTTGCACCTTGCACCGTGAATGTTGCACCCTGTAGATATCGATTATTCGGACGGCCATTCTGGCTCGTTTAGAGTTACGGGAGCCATAACCTGTCAAAACGAAGGCCTCGATGAGTTCTACGGCTTTGACAGCTTTCAGCCGTCAACGGATAGATTAATGCCCAAAAAGGACAACCCGAATCTCAATCGGGTCTCGTATGTTTTTTACCCTTCGTTTTTTCGACACGTGGATTTTTACGGTAAAACGGGATTACCGTGGCCCGTCTTCGACTTCCCATCGCTGGAGAGTGGTGCACCATGGTAGTGTTCCGTTTCAAATTCATGCACGCATTTCTAAAAGTCGTACGGCACTGTTTCGCCATTTCGGACGGATGTTGCACCTTGCACCGTGGATGTTGCACCCTGTAGATATCGATTATTCAGACGGCCATAACTTCTGTCTTGTTTAGAGTTACGGAAGCCATAACCTGCAAAACGAAGGCCTCGATGAGTTCTACGGCTTTGACAGCTTTCAGCCGTCAATGAATAGATTAATGCCCAAAAAGGACAACCCGAATCTCAATCGGGTCTCGTAAGTTTTTTACCCTTCGTTTTTTCGACACGTGGATTTTTATGGTAAAACGGGATTACCGTGGCCCGTCTTCGACTTCCCATCGCTGGAGAGTGGTGCACCATGGTAGTGTTCCGTTTCAAATCCATGCACGCATTTCTAAAAGTCGTACGGCGCTGTTTCGCCATTTCGGATGGATGTTGCACCTTGCACCGTGGATGTTGCACCCTGTAGATATGGATTATTCGGACGGCCATAACTTCTGGCTCGTTTAGAGTTACGGGAGCCAAAACCTGTCAAAACGAAGGCCTCGATGAGTTCTACAGCTTTGACAGCTTTCAGCCGTCAACGGATAGATTAATGCCCAAAAAGGACAACCCGAATCTCAATCGGGCCTCGTAAGTTTTTTACCCTTCGTTTTTTCGACACGCGGATTTTTACGGTAAAACGTGATTACCGTGGCCCGTCTTCGACTTTCCATCGCTGGAGAGTGGTGCACCATGGTACTGTTCCGTTTCAAATGCATGCACGCATTTCTAAAAGTCGTACGGCACTGTTTCGCCATTTCGAACGGATGTTGCACCTTGCACCGTGGATGTTGCACCCTGTAGATATCGATTATTCGGACGGCCATAACTTCTGGCTCGTTTAGAGTTACGGGAGCCATAACCTGTCAAAACGAAGGCCTCGATGAGTTCTACGGCTTTGACAGCTTTCAGCCGTCAACGGATAGATTAATGCCCAAAAAGGACAACCCGAATCTCAATCCGGCCTCGTAAGTTTTTTACCCTTTGTTTTTTCGACACGTGGATTTTTACGGTAAAACAGTATTACCGTGGCTGGCCTTCGATTTACCATCGCTGGAGAGTGGTACACCGTGGTACTGTTCCGTTTCAAATCCATGCACGCATTTCTAAAAGTCGTACGGCTCTGTTTCGCCATTTCGGACGGATGTTGCACCTTGCACTGTGGATGTTGCACCCTGTAGATATCGATTATTCGGACGGCCATAACTTCTGCCTCGTTTAGAGCTACGGGAGCCATAACCTGTCAAAACGAAGGCCTCGATGAGTTCTATGGCTCTGACAGCTTTCAGCCGTCAACGGATAGATTAATGCCCAAAAAGTACAACCCGAATCTCAATCGGGTCTCGTAAGTTTTTTACCATTCGTTTTTTCGACACGTGGATTTTTACGGTAAAACAGGATTACAATGGCCCGTCTTCGATTTACCATCGCTGGAGAGTGGTGCACCATGGTACTGTTCCGTTTCAAATTCATGCACGCATTACTAAAAGTCGTACGGCACTGTTTCGCCATTTCGGACGGATGTTGCACCTTGCACCGTGGATGTTGCACCCTGTAGATATCGATTATTCGAACGGCCATAACTTCTGCCTCGTTTAGAGTTACGGGAGCCATAACCTGTCAAAACGAAGACCTCGATGAGTTCTATGACTTTGACATATTTCAGCCGTCAAGGGATAGATTAATGCCCAAAAAGGACAACCTGAATCTCAATCTGATCTCGTTAGTTTTTTACCCTTCGTTTTTTTGACACGTCGATTTTTACGGTAATACGGGATTACCGTGGCCCGTCTTCGACTTCCCATCGCTGGAGAGTGGTGCACCATGGTAGTGTTCCATTTCAAATCCATGCACGCATTTCTAAAAGTCGAACGACACTGTTTCGCCATTTCGGACGGATGTTGCACCTTGCACCGTGAATGTTGCACCCTGTAGATATCGATTATTCGGAAGGCCATAACTTCTGGCTCATTTAGATTTACGGGAGCCATAACCTGTCAAAACGAAGGCCTCGATGAGTTCTATGGCTTTGACAGCTTTTAGCCGTCAACGGATAGATTAATGCCCAAAAAGGATAACCCGAATCTCAATCGGGTCTCGTAAGTTTTTTACCCTTCGTTTTTTCGACACGTGGATTTTTACGGTAAAACAGGATTACCAAGGTTGGCCTTCGATTTACTACCGCGGGAGTGTGGTGCACCATGGTACTGTTCCATTTCAAATCCATGCACGCATTTCTAGAAGTCGTACGACACTGTTTCGCTATTTCGGACGGATGTTGCATCTTGCACCGTGGATGTTGCACCCTGTAGATATCGATTATTCAAACGGCCATAACTTTTGGCTCGTTTAGAGTTACGGGAGCCATAACCTGTCAAAATGAAGGCCTCGATGAGTTCTACGGCTTTGACAGCTTTCAGCCGTCAACGGATAGATTAATGACCAAAAAGGACAACCCGAATTTCTATCGGGTCTCGTATGTTTTTTACCCTTCGTTTTTTCGACACGTGGATTTTTACGGTAAAACAGGATTACCGTAGCCCGTCTTCGACTTCCCATCGCTGGAGAGTGGTGCACCATGGTACTGATCCGTTTCGAATCCATGCACGTATTTCTAAAAGTCGTACGACAATGTTTCGCCATTTCGGACGGATGTTGCACCTTGCACCGTGGGTGTTGCACCCTGTAGATATCGATTATTCGGATGGTCAAAACTTCTGGCTCGTTTAGAGTTACGGGAACCATAACCTGTCAAAACGAAGGCCTCGATGAGTTCTATGGCTTTGACAGCTTTCAGCCGTCAACGGATAGATTAATCCCCAAAAAGGACAACCCGAATCTCAATCGGGTCTCGTAAGTTTTTTACCCTTCGTTTTTTCGACACGTGGATTTTTACGGTAAAATGGGATACCGTGTCCCGTCTTCGACTTTCCATCGCTGGAGAGTGGTGCACCATGGTACTGTTCCGTTTCAAATCCATGCACACATTTCTAAAAGTCGTACGACACTGTTTCGCCATTTCGGACGAATGTTGCACCTTGCACCGTGGATGTTGCACCTTGTAGATATCAATTATTCGGACGGCCATAACTTCTGGCTCGTTTAGAGTTACGGGAGCCATAACCTGTCAAAACGAAGGCCTCGATGAGTTCTACGGCTTTGACTGCTTTTAGCCGTCAACGCATACATTAATGCTCAAAAATGGCAACCCGAATCTCAATCGGGTCTAGTAAGTTTTTTACCCTTCGTTTTTTCGACACGTGGATTTTTACGGTAAAACAGGATTACGGTTGCTGGCCTTCGATTTACCATCGCTGGACTGTGGTGCACCATGGTACTGTTCTGTTTCAAATCCATACTGCACCGTGGATGTTGCACCATGTAGATATCGATTATTCGGACAGCCATAACTTCTGGCTCGTTTAGAGTTACGGGAGCCACAACCTGTCAAAACGAAGGCCTCGATGAGTTCTTCGGCTTTGACAGCTTTCAGCCGTTAACGGATAGATTAATGCCCAAAAAGGACAACCCGAATCTCAATCTGGCCTCGTAAGTTTTTTACCCTTCGTTTTTTCGACACGTGGATTTTTACGGTAAAACAGGATTACCGTGGCTGGCCTTCGATTTACCATCGCTGGAGAGTGGTGCACCATGGTACTGTTCCGTTTCAAATCCATGCACGCATTTCTAAAAGTCGTGCGGCTCTGTTTCGCCATTTCGGACGCATGTTGCACCTTGCACCGTGGATGTTGCACCCTGTAGATATCGATTATTCGGACGGCCATAACTTCTGCCTCGTTTAGAGCTACGGAAGCCATAACCTGTCAAAACGAAGGCCTCGATGAGTTCTACGGCTTTGACAGCTTTCAGCCGTCAACGGATAGATTAATGCCCAAAAAGTACAACCCGAATCTCAATCGGGTCTCGTAAGTTTTTTACCCTTCGTTTTTTCGACACGTGGATTTTTACGGTAAAACAGGATTACCGTGGCCCATCTTCGATTTACCATCGCTGGAGAGTGGTGCACCATGGTACTGTTCCGTTTCAAATCCATGCACGCATTTCTAAAAGTCGTACGACACTGTTTCGCCATTTCGGACGGATGTTGCACCTTGCACCGTGGATGTTGCACCCTGTAGATATCGATTATTCGGACGGCCATAACTTCTGGCTCGTTTAGAGTTACGGGAGCCATAACCTGTCAAAATAAAGGCCTCGATGAGTTCTATGGCTTTGACAGATTTCAGCCGTCAACGGGTAGATTAATGCCCAAAAAGGACAACCTGAATCTCAATCTGATCTCGTTAGTTTTTTACCCTTCGTTTTTTCGACACGTCGATTTTTACGGTAAAATGGGATTACCGTGGCCCGTCTTCGACTTCCCATCGCTGGAGATTGGTGCACCATGGTAGTGTTCCATTTCAAATCCATGCACGCATTTCTAAAAATCGTACGGCACTGTTTCGCCATTTCGGACGGATGTTGCACCTTGCACCGTGAATGTTGCACCCTGTAGATATCGATTATTCGGACGGCCATTCTGGCTCGTTTAGAGTTACGGGAGCCATAACCTGTCAAAACGAAGTCCTTGATGAGTTCTACGGCTTTGACAGCTTTCAGCCGTCAACGGATAGATTAATGCCCAAAAAGGACAACCCGAATCTCAATCGGGTCTCGTATGTTTTTTACCCTTCGTTTTTTCGACACGTGGATTTTTACGGTAAAACGGGATTACCGTGGCCCGTCTTCGACTTCCCATCGCTGGAGAGTGGTGCACCATGGTAGTGTTCCGTTTCAAATTCATGCACGCATTTCTAAAAGTCGTACGGCACTGTTTCGCCATTTCGGACGGATGTTGCACCTTGCACCGTGGATGTTGCACCCTGTAGATATCGATTATTCAGACGGCCATAACTTCTGTCTTGTTTAGAGTTACGGAAGCCATAACCTGCAAAACGAAGGCCTCGATGAGTTCTACGGCTTTGACAGCTTTCAGCCGTCAACGAATAGATTAATGCCCATAAAGGACAACCCGAATCTCAATCGGGTCTCGTAAGTTTTTTACCCTTCGTTTTTTCGACACGTGGATTTATGGTAAAACGGGATTACCGTGGCCCGTCTTCGACTTCCCATCGCTGGAGAGTGGTGCACCATGGTAGTGTTCCGTTTCAAATCCATGCACGCATTTCTAAAAGTCGTACGGCACTGTTTCGCCATTTCGGACGGATGTTGCACCTTGCACCGTGGATGTTGCACCCTGTAGATATTGATTATTCGGACGGCCATAACTTCTGGCTCGTTTAGAGTTACGGGAGCCAAAACCTGTCAAAACGAAGGCCTCGATGAGTTCTACAGCTTTGACAGCTTTCAGCCGTCAACGGATAGATTAATGCCCAAAAAGGACAACCCGAATCTCAATCGGGCCTCGTAAGTTTTTTACCCTTCGTTTTTTCGACACGTGGATTTTTACGGTAAAACGGGATTACCGTGGACCGTCTTCGACTTTCCATCGCTGGAGAGTGGTGCACCATGGTACTGTTCCGTTTCAAATGCATGCACGCATTTCTAAAAGTCGTACGGCACTGTTTCGCCATTTCGGACGGATGTTGCACCTTGCACCGTGGATGTTGCACCCTGTAGATATCGATTATTCGGACGGCCATAACTTCTGGCTCGTTTAGAGTTACGGGAGCCATAACCTGTCAAAACGAAGGCCTCGATGAGTTCTATGGCTTTGACAGCTTTCAGCCGTCAACGGATAGATTAATGCCCAAAAAGGACAACCCGAATCTCAATCCGGCCTCGTAAGTTTTTTACCCTTTGTTTTTTCGACACGTGGATTTTTACGGTAAAACAAGATTACCGTGGCCCGTCTTCGACTTCCCATCGCTGGAGAGTGGTGCACCGTGGTACTGTTCCGTTTCAAATCCATGCACGCATTTCTAAAAGTCGTACGGCTCTGTTTCGCCATTTCGGACGGATGTTGCACCTTGCACCGTGGATGTTGCACCCTGTAGATATCGATTATTCGGACGGCCATAACTTCTGGCTCGTTTAGAGTTACGGGAGCCATAACCTGTCAAAACGAAGGCCTCGATGAGTTCTGCGGCTTTGACCGCTTTCAGCCGTCAACGGATAGATTAATGCCCAAAAAGGACAACCCGAATCTCAATCGGGTCTCGTAAGTTTTTTACCCTTCGTTTTTTCGACACGTGGATTTTTACGGTAAAACAGGATTACCATGGCCCGTCTTCGATTTACCATCGCTGGAGATTGGTGCAGCATGGTAGTGTTCCATTTCAAATCCATGCACGCATTTCTAAAAGTCGTACGGCACTGTTTCGCCATTTCGGACGGATGTTGCACCTTGCACCGTGGATGTTGCACCCTGTAGATATCGATTATTCGGACGACCATAACTTCTGGCTCGTTTAGAGCTACGGAAGCCATAACCTGTCAAAACGAAGGCCTCGATGAGTTCTACGGCTTTGACAGCTTTCAGCCGTCAACGGATAGATTAATGCCCAAAAAGTACAACCCGAATCTCAATCGGGTCTCGTAAGTTTTTTACCCTTCGTTTTTTCGACACGTGGATTTTTACGGTAAAACAGGATTACCGTGGCCCATCTTCGATTTACCATCGCTGGAGAGTGGTGCACCATGGTACTGTTCCGTTTCAAATCCATGCACGCATTTCTAAAAGTCGTACGACACTGTTTCGCCATTTCGGACGGATGTTGCACCTTGCACCGTGGATGTTGCACCCTGTAGATATCGATTATTCGGACGGCCATAACTTCTGGCTCGTTTAGAGTTACGGGAGCCATAACCTGTCAAAATAAAGGCCTCGATGAGTTCTATGGCTTTGACAGATTTCAGCCGTCAACGGGTAGATTAATGCCCAAAAAGGACAACCTGAATCTCAATCTGATCTCGTTAGTTTTTTACCCTTCGTTTTTTCGACACGTCGATTTTTACGGTAAAATGGGATTACCGTGGCCCGTCTTCGACTTCCCATCGCTGGAGATTGGTGCACCATGGTAGTGTTCCATTTCAAATCCATGCACGCATTTCTAAAAATCGTACGGCACTGTTTCGCCATTTCGGACGGATGTTGCACCTTGCACCGTGAATGTTGCACCCTGTAGATATCGATTATTCGGACGGCCATTCTGGCTCGTTTAGAGTTACGGGAGCCATAACCTGTCAAAACGAAGTCCTCGATGAGTTCTACGGCTTTGACAGCTTTCAGCCGTCAACGGATAGATTAATGCCCAAAAAGGACAACCCGAATCTCAATCGGGTCTCGTATGTTTTTTACCCTTCGTTTTTTCGACACGTGGATTTTTACGGTAAAACGGGATTACCGTGGCCCGTCTTCGACTTCCCATCGCTGGAGAGTGGTGCACCATGGTAGTGTTCCGTTTCAAATTCATGCACGCATTTCTAAAAGTCGTACGGCACTGTTTCGCCATTTCGGACGGATGTTGCACCTTGCACCGTGGATGTTGCACCCTGTAGATATCGATTATTCAGACGGCCATAACTTCTGTCTTGTTTAGAGTTACGGAAGCCATAACCTGCAAAACGAAGGCCTCGATGAGTTCTACGGCTTTGACAGCTTTCAGCCGTCAACGAATAGATTAATGCCCATAAAGGACAACCCGAATCTCAATCGGGTCTCGTAAGTTTTTTACCCTTCGTTTTTTCGACACGTGGATTTATGGTAAAACGGGATTACCGTGGCCCGTCTTCGACTTCCCATCGCTGGAGAGTGGTGCACCATGGTAGTGTTCCGTTTCAAATCCATGCACGCATTTCTAAAAGTCGTACGGCACTGTTTCGCCATTTCGGACGGATGTTGCACCTTGCACCGTGGATGTTGCACCCTGTAGATATTGATTATTCGGACGGCCATAACTTCTGGCTCGTTTAGAGTTACGGGAGCCAAAACCTGTCAAAACGAAGGCCTCGATGAGTTCTACAGCTTTGACAGCTTTCAGCCGTCAACGGATAGATTAATGCCCAAAAAGGACAACCCGAATCTCAATCGGGCCTCGTAAGTTTTTTACCCTTCGTTTTTTCGACACGTGGATTTTTACGGTAAAACGGGATTACCGTGGACCGTCTTCGACTTTCCATCGCTGGAGAGTGGTGCACCATGGTACTGTTCCGTTTCAAATGCATGCACGCATTTCTAAAAGTCGTACGGCACTGTTTCGCCATTTCGGACGGATGTTGCACCTTGCACCGTGGATGTTGCACCCTGTAGATATCGATTATTCGGACGGCCATAACTTCTGGCTCGTTTAGAGTTACGGGAGCCATAACCTGTCAAAACGAAGGCCTCGATGAGTTCTACGGCTTTGACAGCTTTCAGCCGTCAACGGATAGATTAATGCCCAAAAAGGACAACCCGAATCTCAATCCGGCCTCGTAAGTTTTTTACCCTTTGTTTTTTCGACACGTGGATTTTTACGGTAAAACAAGATTACCGTGGCCCGTCTTCGACTTCCCATCGCTGGAGAGTGGTGCACCGTGGTACTGTTCCGTTTCAAATCCATGCACGCATTTCTAAAAGTCGTACGGCTCTGTTTCGCCATTTCGGACGGATGTTGCACCTTGCACCGTGGATGTTGCACCCTGTAGATATCGATTATTCGGACGGCCATAACTTCTGGCTCGTTTAGAGTTACGGGAGCCATAACCTGTCAAAACGAAGGCCTCGATGAGTTCTGCGGCTTTGACCGCTTTCAGCCGTCAACGGATAGATTAATGCCCAAAAAGGACAACCCGAATCTCAATCGGGTCTCGTAAGTTTTTTACCCTTCGTTTTTTCGACACGTGGATTTTTACGGTAAAACAGGATTACCATGGCCCGTCTTCGATTTACCATCGCTGGAGATTGGTGCAGCATGGTAGTGTTCCATTTCAAATCCATGCACGCATTTCTAAAAGTCGTACGGCACTGTTTCGCCATTTCGGACGGATGTTGCACCTTGCACCGTGGATGTTGCACCCTGTAGATATCGATTATTCGGACGACCATAACTTCTGGCTCGTTTAGAGTTACGGGAGCCATAACCTATCAAAACGAAGGCCTCGATGAGTTCTACGGCTTTGACAGCTTTCAGCAGTCAACGGATAGATTAATGCCCAAAAAGGACAACCCGAAGCTCAATCGGGTCTCGTAATATTTTTACCCTTCGTTTTTTCGACACGTGGATTTTTACGGTAAAACGGGATTACCGTGGCTTGTCTTCGACTTCCCATCGCTGGAGGTTGGTGCACCATGGTAGTTGTTGGGCGAATTCTCACCCAGAAGATCTTGAGACAACGAAGCGTCTGTTTCACCCGGGTTCGCAATCACCACTTCATTCAGCATGACCGGCCTCTTTCCCATTCGACAATGCAAGCCATAGCTCATTCGACATGAATAACCTCCAGTTCATTCACCAAGGCCAAGGAACACTCGGCACTCACGCATGAAGCTTCATTCGGCAGTACGAGCCCAAGTCCATTCGGCATGGAAGCTTCATTCGGCAGTACGAGCACAAGTCCATTCGGCATGGAAGCTCCATTCGGCAGTACGAGCCAAGTCCATCCGGCATGACCAGCCCCTTCCCATTCGGCGAAGCAATCACGCACCCATTCGGCATAGCCGGTCCAAGTCCCGCCGAATACCACCACCGGACCACACTATTGCCGAACCACCTTCCCATCACATCTCTACCGAACCACCACAACACTTACATGCCGAACTACCCAACACCGGTCCAAGCCTCCATATCCATGCAACACCGAATGAGCCTCGCCGAACCACACAGTTGCCAGTCCAGATCACTTCAGCCCGGGCCCACCAGCAGTTATATACTTCCAAGACCCCTGCCCCCTACCTCATTCTATAAATAGAGGGGCAGGGGTACAACAATGGCAGACAAGTTTGAGAGCTCAAGCAAGGAAGGAACTTTCAAACTACTTTCATACACTTGTATACAAAGCATTGTACTTGTAATCTGGAAGAAGAAAGATAATAACATATAAAGTGGACGTAGGCACATTCTGGCCGAACCACTATAAATCTGCGTGTCTTTTACATTTCAGCCCTTACTTTTCTCATATTTACATACTCATCTAAAATCATTGAAAATCACACATACTCAACTAAAATAATACGGCTTGGAGGTGTTTGTCCATTTTTTGTGCAAACATTTTTGGTGCTTTCACTGAGAATTGAACTCGAAGCTTCAGCTTCTCCCACTCAACCTTCTTCCTCATAACGACGTTCGTCGCTTAGAAATCATGCCTTCCAAGCAACGGAAGGATGTTAACAAAGGAAAGAACATCGCAACTAGCAGTCTTCCGGATCCAGTAGCCCCAGATCAAGAGGATCATCCAATTTCAACAGCAGCACCAGATGGATACCAGGCAAATCTGATAGCTCCTGCCACCGAACAACCAATAACTAGGGCAGATCTAGACAGAGTTGTGGCTGAAGTAACCAACCGCTTCACATCCCAACAAGAAGCTTTAGTGGACCAACTTATGTCACGCTTAAGGGATGCTGAAGAATCCAACCGCAACACTGAATCATGGGATGAGTCTCAATCTGGAGGATCTCGGAGACAGCAAAGGTATTCCTTCTTCGAAGAAACTATCGACAGGAATCATAGAAACCCCGCTGAACGGAGCCAAGCTGGAACCCAGCCCGAAGTTGGCCCCATGGAAATGCTCGAAGCAGAACCCCACCGGGTAAGATCAAGGCAGGGGGCAACTGTAGCTGGTCCTAGCATGCATCCGAGCAGCCAGAGACAACCACTGGATAATGCAAGAAGTGATAGATTGTACCATCCCTACAGGTCATCTGGACGAGATAGATCCCGCAGGGAAGAACTAAGCTCATTTTTGTCCGCTCCAAGTTCTGACGAACGAATGGCACGATTATTCAGAGAGTGTGTCCAACGAGAGCAAAGGGACCGGGGGATAGGCGCTAGGGTCACCAGCCCCTTTACCCGAAATATCGAAACTACCATCGCCCCCCGGGAATGGAAAATGCCAACCATGGAACCTTACAAAGGAACTTCCGACCCCATCGTACACTTACAGAGATACACCCAGCATATGCTCATGAGTGGAGCAACAGAAGGAGTATTATGTAAATGCTTTCCGCTATTCCTAGCAGATCTAGCTACCTCCTGGTTCTGCCATCTACCCCGAGGATCCATCAGCTCATGGGAGATGTTGAAAGAAAGGTTTATTAGCCAGTTCCTCATCCATGTGGAACAACCCAAGGATGCTTATTCTCTATCCAATATCAAACAGAAATCCGGAGAGACGCTGCAACAATATCTAACACGGTTCAACGCCACAGCAGCAACAGTTCAAGATGCCAATGAGAAACTTATCCTAACGGCCCTTTGTAGTGGCGTGCATCCGGATACCAAGTTTGCTAGGAGGTTAACAAAAGATAAACCAGCTACGTTACCTGACTTCTTCCATGAAGCAGGGAAGTATATGAGGCTTGAAAACGCTACCGCTAAAAGACAGTCAGGACAACAGGCTAAGACTACCCATGGCGACACTCCCGCTGCAACAAAGGACGTTTGAAGAAATGACTCTAGAGATAACGCTGGGGGCAAGAAGGGAGGAAAGCGTTTATATCAACCAGGACAGAGATTTGACTCTTGCCCCCCTCCCTTGCTTTAAACTTTGTCCTGGATGGCTAGAAGGATGTTTTTAATCATTTCACCAAATGGGTGGAAGCGGACCCTTTAAAATAAAATATCTTTGGCATAAATTATCAACTTCTTGATCAAAAAATATTCTATGCAGGTACGGAGTCCCACTCAAGATCATATCAAACAACGGACTCCAGTTTGACAACAAAGAGTTTACCAACCGATGCCAAGAGCACATAATTCACAAAAGCTTCTCATCTGTAGCTTATCCTCAGGCAAACGGACAAGTCAAAGCTGTCAACAGAATTCTCAAAACCCTAACCAAGAAGAAGCTTGAAAAGTCAAAAGGCGCTTGGGTGGACGAACTTCCTACGGCACCCTGGGCCTGCCGCACCTCTCATAGAACATCAACGGGGCATACTCCTTTCTCTTTGGCATACAGATTGGAGGCCATGCCCCCAGTTGAAACTGTAGCGCCATCTCACCATGGGACCCACTGCAACCCAGAAGAAAACGAAGAACTCCTCCTCATGTCTTTGGATCTGATTGAGGAGAGGAGAAACGATGCAACACTTAAAAGCAGAAGCCCACAAGCAAAAAGTGGCAGCACAATGCAACTCCAAAATCAAGCATCGCAGCTTACAAGAGGGAGATCTTATCCTCATGCGGATCCTCCCGCAACACCGAATCATGGACCGAGTCCCAATCTGGAGGATCTGTGAGACAACAATGACCTTTCTTCTTCGAAGAGGTTAATAAAGAAATGGTCATGGTAGGAGCCGAGCCCGGACTCAGCCCGAATTCCGACCTGAGGAAACACTTGGAACCAAACCCAACGGGGGAGGTGCCAGGCAGGGGTCGGATATAGCTGAGCCTGTCATGCTACCTAACCATGAAAGCACCAGTAGACGGACCATATGAAATTCATCAAGATCTTCACAACAACGGAGCTTATATTTTGTCAACAGTGGACGGAGTGGTGTTCCAGAGGGCTTGGAACATCCGACACCTCCGTCGATACTTTGCTTAACACGTACCGCCCATATGAAGCGTATTAACACGGTGGACGTAGGCATTATCGTGCCGAACCACTTTAAAAATCTTATCTCTTGTTACCTTGTGCCTTCATATCTTGGCTGCTTGTTAAGCTTTATCCCTTTCTGTTGAACAAAATCCTATGGCATCTCCACTCAAGATGCACCGCGGCCTCATCTGGACTAGGCCTAACAGGTACGCTACGATTCTATGCACTCGCCAATGAGACACTTTTGCTCCAGCATCCCTCTGCTGCGGGTTAACTCATTGTGCGCCTGCCCTCAAAGCCAACTGTAATGAGCCGATTATAAGTCATCATAAAGGCCGACTATAGCCGATGGCAGCTCATTACGGCGTTCGGCTCGCCGGTAACTGTGAACCTACTTTAAGCCCCAACATAAGGTGTGGCCAGCCAGGGGTAGTTCACGGCCAACGGCACCCACGCTAGCCGGCCACGGTAAATCGAATAATACCCACGATTACGGACCATAATGGTTCGGGTAGTTACCGTGCGCGATCTCGGCTCCGATGTGTCTTAAGTGCGGCTGTGGTAAAAAAGAAAACTCCCCGCGGAGGCGTAAGATGGGTGACAAATGTCTCCAAGACCCACAGCTAGGGAAAGTGACTACAAAACCCGTTTGCCACGAACTTAAGCACATCGACGGCCTTCCGTGACTGGAAGTTTTACTTTTACTATATTTCCATTTCATTTAAATATTTTTCTCCTATCCTGTATAACAAACTCTAAAGTACAGGAAACCAAATAGGAAGCATTCACTCATGAGGCTCTAAGCCTGCATGCTGGGTAGCAGGGCGCTCTGCTATACCCGTGAACAGTTACACAAGACACTCAAAGCTACCGCCTGCGAATAAAACATAAAGGGCGGTACTCTCTTCTCTTGTACATAAATGCGTAACTATAACTTATTCATACACTGACATTGCAAAACGTGAAATTATATTTCAAGCAAAAACTTAACATCAAACACAAGTGGAATCACAGGCATATACATAATTATACTTCTCACACAGCACATAAAGATAGCAACAACATTTGAACATGACAAAATCAGCTTATATTATAAGATCACACGAAGTTATTCTTTGCAAATAATTTTATTACAGTTGCATATCAAAGACTAACATGAACAGTGATAAAAAAGAAACAAAAAGATGGCAGATGCATCCACACTCCATCACCAACTCCCCCAGCCTACTTAGCCGCAGGATCGGAGCCCCCAGCATGTGGATCTGAAGTCCCACCTGTCCAGATCAGAAGAGGAATTCATTAAACGAACGATCAAGTTATGAAAACACGAAAAGAAAAGAAAGGGAAAAGAATAACTCACCAGCATCCGCCGCTTGATCCTCATCATCCAACTGCACGCCCGCTTCCTCTGCAGCGAGTAGCCGCATCCCCTCCTTCACCGCCGCTTGCTCCTCCTTTGAGAACTGAGCAGTAACCGCACTCAAGTTGAAAGCCTCTCCGCCTTCCTTACCCGCATTCACCCTGGCCTCCTCTAAAGCCTGGAGATACACCTTGGCCATGACCCGAGGGTAATCGTCCATCCAAGACAAGCCGCCCTCCTTCCAAGTGTGGAAGTACATATCCTGCAACATCTCATCCATCATCCCCTCGTTTTCCTCAAACTCCCTCACCCGGGCCTCGGAAGCTTGCAACTTGGTGATGGCGACGTCCCTCTCTGATTGGTATCTCAAGCAGTCAGCCTGGAGTGACCTCCTCATTTCCTCTTCCTTCAACTTGAGGGACCTCCTCATCTCCTCCATCTCCTCCTTCAACTCGGCCTGAGCCATCTCCGCAGCCTCGAGCCTCCCTGACAACTCCTCTACCCGCTCGAGATCCGCATTTCGAACCTCATCCACCGTTGCGATAGCTATGTTAATCCGTTCCCTGCAAGCGACCTCCATCTTCCGTAATTCCGCCCTACTGGCCTTCTCCATGGTCTCTTTCAGACGCTTGGAGGCTTCCTCATGCTGGGAAATCTGGATGGCTTGGTCGGCGAGTTGCTTGGCCTGATCGGCAACCTTTAACCTCAACCGAATGTTAGCACTCCCGATCTCTTCCCCGGCCTTGACCAACTTAGCATGATGCTCCATTAACTTCTTGGTCTCTGCGGCCACCCGGTCGATATTAGCCTTGGCCTCATCCCCCATGGTGACTACCCGTGTAGTAAGTAAATCAAGATCTAAAGATTTGGCCTCGTCCAGCACTCTTACCATGGGGTTGCGGGGAAGTAGGTGCTCGCCCGTGGTCTCATCGAATGAAATGTCCCGAAAACTTGGGTCTAAATCAGGATGGCCGGCAAAAGGGTCACGAGGCACGGGGCGAGGCACATCGGGACGCCTTATATGAATGACAGTAGAACTCTTGGAAGGAGGAGGAGGGGGGCAGGGCTCCGTGCTCTCCTCCGTAGTATCACGAGGAGGCTGAGTAGGGGGAGACAGAGTAGGAAGCTGCGAAGCAGAAGAAGACTCAAATAAGGAACGGCTCCGCTTCCTTTTCTGAATGCCCTCTTCGATGACCCCAAGAAGAGGGCGGTACTTGACTACGTCCCCAGTGCGATCAGTAGAAGGTTTCGCGGAAGCTCTCCTCGACTTAAATTGTTCAAGGCGGTGTCGAACATCCGACGTTTTACCCGCCTGGCCTGCCCCTGGAATAAAGAACAAGTGTTACGAACATACAATAATCCGCAATTCAAAAAATGTGCTAAGTTAAAAAGAAAGAAAAGTGAGGAGACACATCTGTTATACAAACCCGGCGGAGGAGTGGGATACTGCAATAAGTCCTGGATCTCATTCCAGGACGGAAGTGAACCGTAAAAAATTTCTAAGTCCTTATCGAAAATAGAATCGGCAGAAGACAAAAGTTCACCTTGCATCGCCGGAATCACCCTAGCTGAGGAACCCTTAGAGGATGGGTCAGTGCCAGCCACAGCTTTGCCGGTTTCCTTTGCCTTCTCCGTTCCCTTCTCCGTTTCCGACTCTCCCTCCGACTCCCCGAAGGCCCGACGGAGAGCCTCATCCAGTTCGAGGTCTTGTTCAGAGGTTAGAGCAGCAACACCACTACCACCTTGACCTTCGCCATCTCCTCCACCCTCCGACCCTTCTCCAACTTCGCCTCCTTCCTCCTCTTCTACACCTTCCTCCTCCGGGACAATCGGGCAAGTACTTGGAGAAGGGCCATCGGACTTCCTCAGTTTCTTCCCCCCGACCACGGGACGCTCTGCGAAAGGCTCCCTCTTACCGCTCTTTACCTTATCCCCCTCCTTAGCTTTAGCAGCCTTCTCCTCAGCCGTGTCTCTTTGCTTAACCACGGACTGGTGCGGTAAGATCAAATTATACTCCAAGAGGGTTGCGTTCCTGATCAAGAAGGAGGCCGACCGGTCCCGTGCCGGAATAGCCTTTAGTTCAGCAGCCATTCGCACCAAGGAATCATCCTCCACAACTGCAATACCACCTGTCGCTAGCCAGAAATAGAAGCATGTCAGAAAAAACACTACAGTCAAAACATGGAAAATATAAATGAAATCCATCTTACAGCCAGAAGTGAAAAGGCGGAAAGAAACAGCATCGTCCTTGATGAAGAACCACTCTTTCTTGAACATGGTAAACTTGGAATATAAGTCCAGAACTGGTTTGAAGGGTACGGCCGCCTCCAGACTAATATACGGAGACCCCTTCTTATAGCCTCTCAGGTTGTACAAGTATCGGATCTCCCGGTTAGAAGGAGGACGCCCGTACCTCCTCCGGAAGATGACAAAGAGGCTCACCAGGATAGCATATGAGTTAGGCTGAAGCTGGAAGGGAGCCACCTTCAAATATGTGGTGAAGCTTACTATCCAAGCGTTGATAGGGGGGATAGCGCCGCACATGCAATGGTATCTGCTAAAAGCGAAGTAGCCCTCGGGAGGATTATATGGCATCACTCCATCTCCCGGCAGCAGCATAAGAGCCCTATCTATCCCGAAGGAACGGGATATGACGTCAAGTTGCTCCTCCTTTAGGGAGCTAGGAAAGCAATCCGGGGGAGAGACCAAAAGTTCCTGTGGACCATATCCGTCCACTAGAGACCTCGGAATAGGTCGATGTTGCCCGGATCCTGGCTGGACTGGGGGCAAGGAAGAGGAAGGCTCTCCTGTGCCTCTAGACTTCTTTCTGTCCGATCGTGTTTCCGCTTTGCGAGACATTTTCTGCAACACAAGGAAGGCACGGCATTAGAACAAGGAACATAGAAAAGTAAACAAACAAATGCGTGCAAGTGTGGGATTTCATTCGCAAACTAAAGTTTTCAAGTTCACAAGTTCATTCGGTTCCCAATACATTCGGTTCCCAGTTCATTCGGTTTCCAGTTCATTCGGTTTCCATCTCATTCGGTTACCATCTCATTCGGTTTCCATCTCGTTCGGCCCCAAGGCCATAGTCCCATTCGGTAAAATGGAAACTTTCGTATGTATTCGGCAAAGAGGAACATACCTGGTTCGGTACTAGATTGGTCCGGCGCTAGATTGATTCGGTATTCGTTTGATCCGGTACTTAACTGGTTCGGTGCTCAATATGGTTCGGCTCTACTCGTTCGGTAAAGAAAAACAAGGGGGTGCGGCCTCTATATATAGGCGAATTCACAACCACCGAACCAAACATTTTGCCCAACCGGACCAATAATACCGGACCACCAGAAGCCGGATGAGATTAGCCGGACCAACCAAGAACCGAATGGAACCCTCTCTCTACCGTCCAAGACCGGGAACTGGGGGCACGCAGGCGCCTCCCTCAGATAAGTACCGAACTCCAGAACTAACTAATAAAATAAGATTATGATAACGATGAATAAGTCGTAAAGTCCTCACCGACGTGGATTAAATCGTTTACACGTGTACGCGACCTCGAATGGTCCATAGGCACGCTCTGAATGGTTATTAACCCTACCATCGTGGGAATTTACACTTTGACACGTATTTTTAAGCCCATCGGTCGAATGGATATTTGATAATTGTGAAATGGCTAAGCCACTTACACATGTACGCGGTCGCGAACGATCCCTAGGCATGCTCTGAGCTGGCGATAAACCACCTTGGCAAACGACCCAGGGACCCACTCTAACGTGAACCTGGCATCGACGATGCTAAGCCCCTTCGGGGCACACTTGCTCGTCCCGAGCGACACAGTTCACTTCATCTCAAATATTTCGATCATGAACGATCGCTATTTGGAATCACACTAAAACTGTAAATTCCTTTGCAGGACATCAACAGAATACGAACGTCCAATCCCTGGCGCTATAAAGCTAGTCTTCCTACCACGGGGCAAAACAAAGCGCGACACGTGCAAGCACGTGCCCCACTTTGGGGGGCAAATGTTGGGCGAATTCTCACCCAGAAGATCTTGAGACAACGAAGCGTCTGTTTCACCCGGGTTCGCAATCACCACTTCATTCAGCATGACCGGCCTCTTTCCCATTCGACAATGCAAGCCATAGCTCATTCGACATGAATAACCTCCAGTTCATTCACCAAGGCCAAGGAACACTCGGCACTCACGCATGAAGCTTCATTCGGCAGTACGAGCCCAAGTCCATTCGGCATGGAAGCTTCATTCGGCAGTACGAGCACAAGTCCATTCGGCATGGAAGCTCCATTCGGCAGTACGAGCCAAGTCCATCCGGCATGACCAGCCCCTTCCCATTCGGCGAAGCAATCACGCACCCATTCGGCATAGCCGGTCCAAGTCCCGCCGAATACCACCACCGGACCACACTATTGCCGAACCACCTTCCCATCACATCTCTACCGAACCACCACAACACTTACATGCCGAACTACCCAACACCGGTCCAAGCCTCCATATCCATGCAACACCGAATGAGCCTCGCCGAACCACACAGTTGCCAGTCCAGATCACTTCAGCCCGGGCCCACCAGCAGTTATATACTTCCAAGACCCCTGCCCCCTACCTCATTCTATAAATAGAGGGGCAGGGGTACAACAATGGCAGACAAGTTTGAGAGCTCAAGCAAGGAAGGAACTTTCAAACTACTTTCATACACTTGTATACAAAGCATTGTACTTGTAATCTGGAAGAAGAAAGATAATAACATATAAAGTGGACGTAGGCACATTCTGGCCGAACCACTATAAATCTGCGTGTCTTTTACATTTCAGCCCTTACTTTTCTCATATTTACATACTCATCTAAAATCATTGAAAATCACACATACTCAACTAAAATAATACGGCTTGGAGGTGTTTGTCCATTTTTTGTGCAAACAGTAGTGTTCCATTTCAAATCCATGCACGCATTTCTAAAAGTCGTACGGCACTGTTTCGCCATTTCGGACGGATGTTGCACCTTGCACCGTGGATATTGCACCCTGTAGATATCGATTATTCAGACGGCCATAACTTCTGGCTCGTTTAGAGTTACGGGAGCCAAAACCTATCAAAACGAAGGCCTCGATGAGTTCTACGTCTTTGACAGCTTTCAGCCGTCAACGGATAGATTAATGCCCAAAAAGGACAACCCGAATCTCAATCGGGTCTCGTAAGTTTTTACCCTTCGTTTTGTCGACACGTGGATTTTTACGGTAAAACGGGATTACCGTGGCCCGTCTTCGACTTTCCATCGCTGGAGAGTGGTGCACCATGGTACTGTTCCATTTCAAATGCATTCACGCATTTCTAAAAGTCGTACGGCACTGTTTCGCCATTTCGGACGGATGTTGCACCTTGCACCGTGGATGTTGCGCCCTGTAGATATCGATTATTCGGACGGCCATAACTTCTGGCTCGTTTAGAGTTACGGGAGCCATAACCTGTCAAAATAAAGGGCTCGATGAGTTCTATGGCTTTGACAGCTTTCAGCCGTCAACGGATAGATTAATGCCCGAAAAGGACAACCCGAATCTCAATCGGGTCTCGTAAGTTTTTTACCCTTCGTTTTTTCGTCACGTGGATTTTTACGGTAAAACGGGATTACCGTGACCCGTCTTCGACTTCCCATCGCTGGAGAGTGGTGCACCATGGTACTGTTCCGTTTCAAATCCATGCACACATTTCTAAAAGTCATACGGCACAGTTTCGCCATTTCGGACGGATGTTGCACCTTGCACCGTGGATGTTGCACCCTGTAGATATCGATTATTCGGACGGCCATAACTTCTGGCTCGTTTAGAGTTACGGGAGCCATAACCTGTCAAAACGAAGGCCTCGATGAGTTCTACGGCTTTGACTGCTTTCAGCCGTCAACGGATAGATTAATGCCCAAAATGGACAACCCGAATCTCAATCGGGTCTCGTAATATTTTTACCCTTCGTTTTTTCGACACGTGGATTTTTACGGTAAAACGGGATTACCGTGGCTCGTCTTCGACTTCCCATCGTTGGAGATTGGTGCACCATGGTAGTGTTCCATTTCAAATCCATGCACGCATTTCTAAAAGTCGTACGACACTGTTTCGCCATTTCGGACGGATGTTGCACCTTGCACCGTGGATGTTGCACCCTGTAGATATCGATTATTCGGACGACCATAACTTCTGGCTCGTTTAGAGTTACGGGAGCCATAACCTGTCAAAACGAAGGCCTTGATGAGTTCTACGATTTTGACAGCTTTCAGCCGTCAACGGATAGATTAATGCCCAAAAAGGACAACCTGAATCTCAATCGGGTCTCGTAAGTTTTTTACCCTTCGTTTTTTCGACACGTGGATTTTTACGGTAAAACGGGATTACCATGGCCTGTCTTCGACTTCCCGTCGCTGGAGAGTGGTGCACCATGGTAATGTTCCGTTTCAAATCCATGCACACATTTCTAAAAGTCGTATGGCACTGTTTCGCCATTTCGGACGGATGTTGCACCTTGCACCGTGGATGTTGCACCCTGTAGATATGGATTATTCGGAGGGCCATAACTTCTGGCTCGTTTAGAGTTACGGTAGCCATAACCTGTCAAAATAAAGGCCTCGATGAGTTCTACGGCTTTGATAGCTTTCAGCCGTCAACGGATAGATTAATGCCCATAAAGGACAACCCAAATCTCAATCGGGTCTCGTAAGTTTTTTACCCTTCGTTTTTTCGACACGTGGATTTTTACGGTAAAACGGGATTACCGTGGCCCGTCTTCGACTTTCCATCGCTGGAGTGTGGTGCACCATGATAGTGTTCCGTTTCAAATCCATGCACGCATTTCTAAAAGTCGCACGGCACTGTTTCACCATTTCGGACGGATGTTGCACCTTGCACCGTGGATGTTGCACCCTGTAGATATCGATTATTTAAACGGCCATAACTTCTGGCTCGTTTAGAGTTACGGGAGCCATAACCTGTCGAAACGAAGGCCTCGATGAGTTCTACGGCTTTGACTGCTTTCAGCCGTCAACGGATAGATTAATGCCCAAAAAGGACAACCCGAATCTCAATCGGGTCTCGTAAGTTTTTAACCCTTCGTTTTTTCGACACGTGGATTTTTATGGTAAAACGGGATTACGGTGGCTGGTCTTTGATTTACCATCGCTGGAGAGTGGTGCACCATGCTACTATTCCGTTTCAAATCCATGCACGCATTTCTAAAAGTCGTACGACACTGTTACGCCATTTAGGACGGATGTTGCACCTTGCACCGTGGATGTTGCACCCTGTCGATATCGATTATTCGGACGACCATAACTTCTGGCTCGTTTAGAGTTACGGGAGCCATAACCTGTCAAAATGAAGGCCTCGATGAGTTCTATGGATTTGACAGCTTTCATCCGTCAACGGATAGATTAATGCCCAAAAAGGACAACCCGAATCTCAATCGGGTCTCGTAAGTTTTTTACCCTTCGTTTTTTCGACACGTGGATTTTTACGGTAAAACAGGATTACCATGGCCCGTCTTCGACTTCCCATCGCTGGAGAGTGGTGCACCATGGTACTGTTCCATTTCAAATCCATGCACGCATTTCTAAATGTCGTACAACACTGTTTCGCCATTTCGGACGGATGTTGCACCTTGCACCGTGGATGTTGCACACTGTAGATATCGATTATTCGGACGGCCATAACTTTTGGCTCGTTTAGAGTTACCGGAGCCATAACCTGTCAAAACGAAGGCCTCGATGAGTTCTATGGCTTTGACAGCTTTCAGCCGTCAACGGATAGATTAATGCCCAAAAAGGACAACCCGAATCTCGATCGGGTCTCGTAAGTTTTTTACCCTTCGTTTTTTCGACACGTGGATTTTTACGGTAAAACGGGATTATCGTGGCCCGTCTTCGACTTCCCATCGCTGGAGAGTGGTGCACCATGGTACTGTTCCGTTTCAAATCCATGCACATATTTCTAAAAGTCGTACGGCACTGTTTCGCCATTTCGGACGGATGTTGCACCATGTAGATATCGATTATTCGGACGGCCATAACTACTGGCTCGTTTAGAGTTACGGGAGCCATAACCTGTCAAAATGAAGGCCTCGATGAGTTCTACGGCTTTGACTGCTTTCAGCCGTCAACGGATAGATTAATGCCCAAAAAGGACAACCCGAATCTCTATCGGATCTCGTAAGTTTTTAAACCTTCGTTTTTTCGACACGTGGATTTTTATGGTAAAACGGGATTATCGTGGCCCATCTTCGACTTACCATCACTGGAGAGTGGTGCACCATGGTACTGTTCCGTTTCAAATCCATGCACGCATTTCTAAAAGTCATACGGCACTGTTTCGCCATTTCGGACGGATGTTGCACCTTGCACCGTGGATGTTGCACCCTGTAGATATCGATTATTCGGACAGCCATAACTTCTGGTTTGTTTAGAGTTACGGGAGCCATAACCTATCAAAACGAAGGCCTCGTTGAGTTCTACGGCTTTGACAGCTTTCAGTCGTCAACGGATAGATTAATGCCCAAAAAGGACAACCCGAATCTCGATCGGGTCTCGTAAGTTTTTTACCCTTCGTTTTTTCGACACGTGGATTTTTACGGTAAAACGGGATTACCGTGGCCCGTCTTCGACTTCCCATCACTGGAGAGTGGTGCACCATGGTACTGTTTCGTTTCAAATTCATGCACGCATTTCTAAAAGTCGTACGACAGTGTTTCGCCATTTCGGACGGATGTTGCACCTTGCACCGTGGATGTTGCACCCTGTAGATATCAATTATTCGGACGGCCATAACTTCTGGCTCGTTTAGAGTTACGGGAGCCATAACCTATCAAAATGAAGGCCTCAATGAGTTCTGCGGCTTTGACAGCTTTCAGCCATCAACGGATAGATTAATGCCCAAAAAGGACAACCCGAATCTCAATCGGGTCTCGTAAGTTTTTTACCCTTCGTTTTTTCGACACGTGGATTTTTACGGTAAAACGGGATTACCGTGGCCCATCTTCGACTTCCCATTGCTGGAGAGTGGTGCACCATGGAATTGTTCCGTTTCAAATCCATGCATGCATTTCTAAAAGTCGTACGGCACTGTTTCAGCATTTCGGACGGATGTTGCACCTTGCACCGTGGATGTTGCACCCTGTAGATATCGATTATTCAAACGGCCATAACTTCTGGCTCGTTTAGAGCTACGAGAGCCATAACCTGTCAAAACGAAGGCCTCGATGAGTTCTACGGCTTTGACAGCTTTCAGTCGTCAACGGATAGATTAATGCCCAAAAAGGACAACCCGAATCTCGATCGGGTCTCGTAAGTTTTTTACCCTTCGTTTTTTCGACACGTGGATTTTTACGGTAAAACGGGATTACCGTGGCCCGTCTTCGACTTCCCATCACTGGAGAGTGGTGCACCATGGTACTGTTTCGTTTCAAATTCATGCACGCATTTCTAAAAGTCATACGGCACAGTTTCACCATTTCGGACGGATGTTGCACCTTGCACCGTGGATGTTGCACCCTGTAGATATCGATTATTCGGACGGTCATAACTTCTGGCTCGTTTAGAGTTACGGGAGCCATGACCTGTCAAAACGAAGGCCACGGTGAGTTCTACGGCTTTGACCGCTTTTAGCCGTCAACGGATAGATTAATGCCCAAAAAGGACAACCCGAATCTCGATCGGGTCTCGTAAGTTTTTTACCCTTCGTTTTTTCGACACGTGGATTTTTACGGTAAAACGGGATTACCGTGGCCCGTCTTCGACTTCCCATCACTGGAGAGTGGTGCACCATGGTACTGTTTCGTTTCAAATTCATGCACGCATTTCTAAAAGTCATACGGCACAGTTTCACCATTTCGGACGGATGTTGCACCTTGCACCGTGGATGTTGCACCCTGTAGATATCGATTATTCGGACGGTCATAACTTCTGGCTCGTTTAGAGTCACGGGAGCCATAACCTGTCAAAACAAAGGCATCGATGAGTTCTACGACTTTGACAGCTTTCAGCCGTCAACGGATAAATTAATGCCCAAAAAGGACAACCCGAAGCTCAATCGGGTCTCGTAATATTTTTACGCTTTGTTTTTTCGACACGTGGATTTTTACGGTAAAACAGGATTACGGTGGCTCGTCTTCGACTTCCCATCGCTGGAGATTGGTGCACCATGGTAGTGTTCCATTTCAAATCCATGCACGTATTTCTAAAAGTCGTACGGCACTGTTTCGCCATTTCGGACGGATGTTGCACCGTGCACCGTGGATGTTGCACCCTGTAGATATCGATTATTCGGGCGACCATAACTTCTGGCTCGTTTAGAGTTACGGGAGCCATAATCTGTCAAAACAAAGGCCACGACGAGTTCTACGGCTTTGATAGCTTTCAGCCGTCAAAGGATAGATTAATGCCCAAAAAGGACAACCCGAATCTCAATTGGGTCTCGTAAGTTTTTTACCCTTCGTTTTTTCGACACGTGGAATTTTACGGTAAAACGGGATAACCGTGGCCCGTCTTCGGAGAGTGGTGCACCATGGTACTGTTCCGTTTCAAATCCATGCACGCATTTCTAAAAGTCGTAGGACACTGTTTCACCATTTCGGACGGATGTTGCACCTTGCACCGTGGATGTTGCACCCTGTAGATATCGATTATTCGGACGGTCATAACTTCTGGTTCGTTTAGAGTTACAGGAGCCATAACCTGTCAAAACGAAGGCCTCGATGAGTTCTATGGCTTTGACAGCTTTCAGCCGTCAACGGATAGATTAATGCCCAAAAAGGACAACCCGAATCTCGATCGGGTCTCGTAAGTTTTTTACCCTTCGTTTTTTCGACACGTGGATTTTTACGGTAAAACGGGATTACCGTGGCCCGTCTTCGACTTCCAGTCGCTGGAGAGTGGTGCACCATGGTACAGTTCCGTTTCAAATCCATGCACACATTTCTAAAAGTCGTACGGCACTGTTTCGCCATTTCGGACGGATGTTGCACCTTGCACCGTGTAGATATCGATTATGCGGACGGCCATAACTTCTGGCTCGTTTAGATTTACGGGAGCCATAATCGGTCAAAACGAAGGGCTCGATGAGTTCTAAGGCTTTGATTGCTTTCAGCCATCAACGGATAAATTAATGCCCAAAAAGAAAAACCCGAATCTCAATCGAGTCTCGCAAGTTTTTAACCGTTCGTCTTTTCGACACGTGGATTTTTACGGTAAAACGGGATTACCGTGGCCCGTCCTCGACTTACCATCGCTGGAGAGTGGTGCACCATGGTACTGTTCCGTTTCAAATCCATGCACGCATTTCTAAAAGTCGTACGGCACTGTTTCGCCATTTCGGACGGATGTTGCACCTTGCACCGTGGATGTTGCACCCTGTAGATATCGATTATTCGGACGACCATAACTTCTGGCTCGTTTAGAGTTACGGGAGCCATAACCTGTCAAAACGAAGGCCTCGATGAGTTCTACGGCTTTGACAGCTTTCAGCCGTCAACGGATAGATTAATGCCCACAAAGGACAACCCGAATCTCGATCGGGTCTCGTAAGTTTTTTACCCTTCGTTTTTTCGACACGTGGATTTTTACGGTAAAACGGGATTACCGTGGCCCGTCTTCGACTTCCCATCGCTGGAGAGTGGTGCACCATGGTACTATTCCGTTTCAAATCCATGCACACATTTCTAAAAGTCGTACGGCACTGTTTCGCCATTTCGGACGGATGTTGCACCATGTAGATATCGATTATTCGGACGGCCATAACTACTGGCTCGTTTAGAGTTACGGGAGCCATAACCTGTCAAAACGAAGGCCTCGTTGAGTTCTACGGCTTTGACTGCTTTCAGCCGTCAACGGATAGATTAATGCCCAAAAAGGACAACCCGAATCTCGATCGGATCTCGTAAGTTTTTTACCCTTCGTTTTTTCGACACGTGGATTTTTACGGTAAAACGGGATTACCGTGGCCCGTCTTCGACTTACCATCGCTGGAGAGTGGTGCACCATGGTACTGTTCCGTTTCAAATCCATGCACGCATTTCTAAAAGTCGTACGGCACTGTTTCGCCATTTCGGATGGATGTTGCACCTTGCACCGTGGATGTTGCACCCTGTAGATATCGATTATTCGGAGGCCATAACTTCTGGTTCGTTTAGAGTTACGGGAGCCATAACCTATCAAAACGAAGGCCTCGATGAGTTCTATGGCTTTGACAGCTTTCAGCCGTCAACGGATAGATTAATGCCCAAAAAGGACAACCCGAATCACGATCGGGTCTCGTAAGTTTTTTACCCTTCGTTTTTTCGACACGTGGATTTTTACGGTAAAACGGGATTACCGTGGCCCGTCTTCGACTTCCAATCGCTGGAGAGTGGTGCACCATGGTACTGTTTCGTTTCAAATTCATGCACGCATTTCTAAAAGTCGTACGACAGTGTTTCGCCATTTCGGACGGATGTTGCACCTTGCACCGTGGATGTTGCACCCTGTAGATATCAATTATTCGGACGGCCATAACTTCTGGCTCGTTTAGAGTTACGGGAGCCATAACCTGTCAAAATGAAGGCCTCGATGAGTTCTGCGGCTTTGACAGCTTTCAGCCATCAACGGATAGATTAATGCCCAAAAAGGACAACCCGAATCTCAATCGGGTCTCGTAAGTTTTTTACCCTTCGTTTTTTCGACACGTGGATTTTTACGGTAAAACGGGATTACCGTGGCCCATCTTCGACTTTCCATCACTGGAGAGTGGTGCACCATGGAATTGTTCCGTTTCAAATCCATGCATGCATTTCTAAAAGTCGTACGGCACTGTTTCAGCATTTCGGACGGATGTTGCACCTTGCACCGTGGATGTTGCACCATGTAGATATCGATTATTCAAACGGCCATAACTTCTGGCTCGTTTAGAGCTTCGAGAGCCATAACCTGTCAAAACGAAGGCCTCGATGAGTTCTATGGCTTTGACAGCTTTTAGCCGTCAACGGATAGATTAATGCCCAAAAAGGACAACCCGAATCTCAATCGGGTCTCGTAAGTTTTTTACCCTTCGTTTTTTCGACACGTGGATTTTTACCGTAAAACGGGATTACCGTGGCCCGTCTTCGACTTCCATCACTGGAGAGTGGTGCACCATGGTACTGTTCCGTTTCAAATCCATGCACACATTTCTAAAAGTCATACGGCACAGTTTCGCCATTTCGGACGGATGTTGCACCTTGCACCGTGGATGTTGCACCCTGTAGATATCGATTATTCGGACGACCATAACTTCTGGCTCGTTTAGAGTCACGGGAGCCATAACCTGTCAAAACGAAGGCATCGATGAGTTCTGCGACTTTGACAGCTTTCAGCCGTCAATGGATAAATTAATGCCCAAAAAGGACAACCCGAAGCTCAATCGGGTCTCGTAATATTTTTACGCTTTGTTTTTTCGACACGTGGATTTTTACGGTAAAACAGGATTACGGTGGCTCGTCTTCGACTTCCCATCGCTGGAGATTGGTGCACCATGGTAGTGTTCCATTTCAAATCCATGCACGTATTTCTAAAATTCGTACGGCACTGTTTTGCCATTTCGGACAGATGTTGCACCTTGCACCGTGGATGTTGCACCCTGTAGATATCGATTATTCGGACGACCATAACTTCTGGCTCGTTTAGAGTTACGGGAGCCATAACCTGTCAAAACAAAGGCCTCGATGAGTTCTACGGCTTTGATAGCTTTCAGCCATCAACGGATAGATTAATGCCCAAAAAGGACAACCCGAATCTCAATTGGGTCTCGTAAGTTTTTTACCCTTCGTTTTTTCGACCCGTGGATTTTTACGGTAAAACGGGATAACCGTGGCCCGTCTTCGGAGAGTGGTGCACCATGGTACTGTTCCGTTTCAAATCCATGCACGCATTTCTAAAAGTCGTAGGACACTGTTTCACCATTTCGGACGGATGTTGCACCTTGCACCGTGGATGTTGTACCCTGTAGATATCGATTATTCGGACGGTCATAACTTCTGGTTCGTTTAGAGTTACAGGAGCCATAACCTGTCAAAACGAAGGCCTCGATGAGTTCTATGGCTTTGACAGCTTTCAGCCGTCAACGGATAGTTTAATGCCCAAAAAGGACAACCCGAATCTCGATCGGGTCTCGTAAGTTTTTTACCCTTCGTTTTTTCGACACGAGGATTTTTACGGTAAAACGGGATTACCGTGGCCCGTCTTCGACTTCCAATCGCTGGAGAGTGGTGCACCATGGTACAGTTCCGTTTCAAATCCATGCACACATTTCTAAAAGTCGTACGGCACTGTTTCGCCATTTCGGACGGATGTTGCACCTTGCACCGTGTAGATATCGATTATTCGGACGGCCATAACTTCTGGCTCGTTTAGAGTTACGGGAGCCATAACCGGTCAAAACGAAGGGCTCGATGAGTTCTACGGCTTTGATTGCTTTCAGCCATCAACGGATAGATTAATGCCCAAAAAGAAAAACCCGAATCTCAATCGAGTCTCGCAAGTTTTTAACCCTTCGTCTTTTCGACACGTGGATTTTTACGGTAAAACGGGATTACCGTGGCCCGTCCTCGACTTACCATCGCTGGAGAGTGGTGCACCATGGTACTGTTCCATTTCAAATCCATGCACGCATTTCTAAAAGTCGTACGGCACTGTTTCGCCATTTTGGACGGATGTTGCACCTTGCACCGTGGATGTTGCACCCTGTAGATATCGATTATTCGGACGACCATAACTTCTGGCTCGTTTAGAGTTACGGGAGCCATAACCTGTCAAAACGAAGGCCTCGATGAGTTCTATGGCTTTGACAGCTTTCAGCCGTCAATGGATAGATTAATGCCCAAAAAGGGCAACCCGAATCTCAATCGGGTCTCGTACGTTTTTTACCCTTCGTTTTTTCAACACGTGGATTTTTACGGTAAAACGGGATTACTGTGGCCCGTCTTCGACTTCCCATCGCTGGAGAGTGGTGCACCATGGTATTGTTCCGTTTCAAATCCATGCATGCATTTATAAAAGTCGTACGACACAGTTTCACCATTTCGGACGGATGTTGCACCTTGCACCGTGGATGTTGCACCCTGTAGATATCGATTATTCAAACGGCCATAACTTCCGGCTCGTTTAGAGTTACGGGAGCCATAACCTGTCAAAACGAAGGCCTCGATGAGTTCTATGGCTTTGAAAGCTTTCAGCCGTCAACGGATAGATTAATGCCCAAAAAGGACAACCCGAATCTCAATCGGGTCTCCTAAGTTTTTTGCCCTTCGTTTTTTCGACACGTGGATTTTTACGGTAAAACGGGATTACCGTAGCCCGTCTTCGACATCCCATCGCTGGAGAGTGGTGCACCATGGTACTGTTCCGTTTCAAAACCATGCACACATTTCTAAAAGTCGTACGGCACAGTTTCGCCATTTCGGACGGATGTTGCACCTTGCACCGTGGATGTTGCACTCTGTAGATATCGATTATTCGGACGACCATAACTTCTGGCTCGTTTAGAGTTACGGGAGCCATAACCTGTCAAAACGAAGGCCTCGATGAGTTCTACGGCTTTGATAGCTTTCAGCCGTCAACGGATAGATTAATGCCCATAAAGGACAACCCGAATCTCAATCGGGTCTCGTAAGTTTTTTACCCTTCGTTTTTTCGACACGTGGATTTTTACGGTAAAACGGAATTACCGTGGCCCGTCTTCGACTTTTCATCGCTGGAGAGTGGTGCACCATGATAGTGTTCCATTTCAAATCCATGCACGCATTTCTAAAAGTCGCACGGCACTGTTCGGACGGATGTTGCACCTTGCACCGTGGATGTTGCACCCTGTAGATATCGATTATTTAAACGGCCATAACTTCTGGCTCGTTTAGAGTTACGGGAACCATAACCTGTCAAAACGAAGACCTCGATGAGTTCTACGGCTTTGACTGCTTTCAGCCGTCAACGGATAGATTAATGCCCAAAAAGGACAACCCGAATCTCGATCGGGTCTCGTAAGTTTTTAACCCTTCGTTTTTTCGACACGTGGATTTTTACGGTAAAACGGGATTACGGTGGCTGGTCCTCGATTTACCATCGCTGGAGAGTGGTGCACCATGGTACTATTCCGTTTCAAATCCATGCACGCATTTCTAAAAGTCGTACGACACTGTTTCGCCATTTAGGACGGATGTTGCACCTTGCACCGTGGATGTTGCACCCTGTAGATATCGATTATTCGGACGGCCATAACTTCTGGCTCGTTTAGAGTTACGGGAGCCATAACCTGTCAAAACGAAGGCCTCGTTGAGTTCTACGGCTTTGACAGCTTTCAGCCGTCAACTGATAGATTAATGCCCTAAAAGGACAACCCGAATCTCGATCGGGTCTCGTAAGTTTTTTACCCTTCGTTTTTTCGACACGTGGATTTTTACGGTAAAACGGGATTACCGTGGCCCGTCTTCGACTTCCCATCGCTGGAGAGTGGTGCAGCATGGTACTGTTTCGTTTCAAATTCATGCATGCATTTCTAAAAGTCGTACGACAGTGTTTCGCCATTTCGGACGGATGTTGCACCTTGCACCGTGGATGTTGCACCCTGTAGATATCGATTATTCGGACGGCCATAACTTCTGGCTCGTTTGGAGTCACGGGAGCCATAACCTGTCAAAACGAAGGCCTCGATGAGTTCTGCGGCTTTGATAGCTTTCAGCCGTCAACGGATAAATTAATGCCCAAAAAGGACAACCCGAATCTCGATCGGGTCTCGTAAGTTTTTTACCCTTCGTTTTTTCGACACGTGGATTTTTACGGTAAAACGGGATTACCGTGGCCCGTCTTCGACTTCCAATCGCTGGAGAGTGGTGCACCATGGTACCGTTCCGTTTCAAATCCATGCACACATTTCTAAAAGTCGTACGACACTGTTTCGCCATTTCGGACGGATGTTGCACCTTGCACCGTGTAGATATCGATTATTCGGACGGCCATAACTTCTGGCTCGTTTAGAGTTACGGGAGCCATAACCGGTCAAAACGAAGGGCTCGATGAGTTCTACGGCTTTGATTGCTTTCAGCCATCAATGGATAGATTAATGCCCAAAAAGAAAAACCCGAATCTCAATCGGGTCTCGCAAGTTTTTAACCCTTCGTCTTTTCGACACGTGGATTTTTACGGTAAAACGGGATTACCGTGGCCCGTCCTCGACTTACCATCGCTGGAGAGTGGTGCACCATGGTACTGTTCCGTTTCAAATCCATGCACGCATTTCTAAAAGTCATACGGCACTGTTTCGCCATTTCGGACGGATGTTGCACCTTGCACCGTGGATGTTGCACCCTGTAGATATCGATTATTCGGACGACCATAACTTCTGGCTCGTTTAGAGTTATGGAAGCCATAACCTGTCAAAACGAAGGCCTCGATGAGTTCTACGGCTTTGACAGCTTTCAGCTGTCAATGGATAGACTAATGCCCAAAAAGGACAACCCGAATCTCAATCGGGTCTCGTAAGTTTTTTACCCTTCGTTTTTTCGACACGTGGATTTTTACGGTAAAACGGGATTACCGTGGCCCGTCTTCGACTTTCCATCGCTGGAGAGTGCTGCACCATGGTACTGTTACGTTTCAAATCCATGCATGCATTTCTAAAAGTCGTACGACACTGTTTCACCATTTCGGACGGATGTCGCACCTTGCACCGTGGATGTTGCACCCTGTAGATATCGATTATTCAAATGGCCATAACTTCCGGCTCGTTTAGAGTTACGGGAGCCATAACCTGTCAAAACGAAGGCCTCGATGAGTACTATGGCTTTGAAAGCTTTCAGCCGTCAACGGATAGATTAATGCCCAAAAAGGACAACCCGAATCTCAATCGGGTCTCGTAAGTTTTTTGCCCTTCGTTTTTTCGACACGTGGATTTTTACGGTAAAACGGGATTACCGTCGCCCGTCTTCGACTTCCCATCGCTGGAGAGTGGTGCACCATGGTACTGTTCCGTTTCAAATCCATGCACACTTTTCTAAAAGTCGTACGGCACAGTTTCGCCATTTCGGACGGATGTTGCACCTTGCACCGTGGATGTTGCACCCTGTAGATATCGATTATTCGGACGACCACAACTTCTGGCTCGTTTAGAGTTACGGGAGCCATAACCTGTCAAAACGAAGGCCTCGATGAGTTCTGCGGCTTTGACTGCTTTCAGCCGTCAACGGATAAATTAATGCCCAAAAAGAACAACCCGAAGCTCAATCGGATCTCGTAATATTTTTACCCTTCGTTTTTTCGACACGTGGATTTTTATGGTAAAACGGGATTACCGTGGCTCGTCTTCGACTTCCCATCGCTGGAGATTGGTGCACCATGGTAGTGTTCCATTTCAAATCCATGCATGCATTTCTAAAAGTCGTACGGCACTGTTTCGCCATTTCGGACGGATGTTGCACCGTGCACCGTGGATGTTGCACCCTGTAGATATCGATTATTCGGACGACCATAACTTCTGGCTCGTTTAGAGTTACGGGAGCCATAACCTGTCAAAACGACGACCTCGATGAGTTCTATGGCTTTGATTGCTTTCATCCATCAACGGATAGATTAATGCCCAAAAAGGACAACCTGAATCTCAATCGGGTCTCGTAAGTTTTTTACCCTTCGTTTTTTCGACACGTGGATTTTTACGGTAAAACGGGATTACCATGGCCTGTCTTCGACTTCCCATCGCTGGAGAGTGGTGCACCATGGTACTGTTCCGTTTCAAATCCATGCACACGTTTCTAAAAGTCGTACGGCACTGTTTTGCCATTTCGGACGGATGTTGCACCTTGCACCGTGGATGTTGCACCCTGTAGATATTGATTATTCGGACGGCCATAACTTCTGGCTAGTTTAGAGTTGCGGAAGCCATAACCTGTCAAAATGAAGGCCTCGATGAGTTCTACGGCTTTGATAGCTTTCAGCCATCAACGGTTAGATTAATGCCCATAAAGGACAACCCGAATCTCAATCGGGTCTCGTAAGTTTTTTACCCTTCGTTTTTTCGACACGTGGATTTTTACGGTAAAACGGGATTACCGTGGCCCGTCTTCGACTTTCCATCGCTGGAGAGTGGTGCACCATGATAGTGTTCCATTTCAAATCCACGCACGCATTTCTAAAAGTCGCACGGCACTGTTCGGACGGATGTTGCACCTTGCACCGTGGATGTTGCACCCTGTAGATATCGATTATTTAAACGGCCATAAATTCTGGCTCGTTTAGAGTTACGGGAACCATAACCTGTCAAAACGAAGACCTCGATGAGTTCTACGGCTTTGACTGCTTTCAGCCGTCAACAGATAGATTAATGCCCAAAAAGGACAACCCGAATCTCAATCGGGTCTCGTAAGTTTTTAACCCTTCGTTTTTTCGACACGTGGATTTTTACGGTAAAACGGGATTACGGTGGCTGGTCTTCAATTTACCATCGCTTGAGAGTGGTGCACCATGGTACTATTCCGTTTTAAATCCATGCACGCATTTCTAAAAGTCGTACGACACTGTTTTGCCATTTAGGACGGATGTTGCACCTTGCACCGTGGATGTTGCACCCTGTAGATATCGATTATTCGGACGACCATAACTTCTGGCTCGTTTAGAGTTACGGGAGCCATAACCTGTCAAAATGAAGGCCTCGATGAGTTCTATGGATTTGACAGCTTTCATCCGTCAACGGATAGATTAATGCCCTAAAAGGACAACCCGAATTTCAATCGGGTCTCGTAAGTTTTTTACCCTTCGTTTTTTCGACACGTGGATTTTTACGGTAAAACAGGATTACCGTGGCCTGCCTTCGACTTCCCATCGCTGATGAGTGGTGCACCATGGTACTGTTCTGTTTTAAATCCATGCACGCATTTCTAAATGTCGTACAGCACTGTTTCGCCATTTCGGACGGATGTTGCACCTTGCACCGTGGATGTTGCACCCTGTAGATATCGATTATTCGGGCGACCATAACTTCTGGCTCGTTTAGAGTCACGGGAGCCATAACCTGTCAAAACGAAGGCCTCGATGAGTTCTACGGCTTTGACAGCTTCCAGCCGTCAATGGATAAATTAATGCCCAAAAAGGACAACCCGAAGCTCAATCGGGTCTCATAATATTTTTACCCTTCGTTTTTTCGACACGTGGATTTTTACGGTAAAACTGGATTACGGTGGCTCGTCTTCGACTTCCCATCGCTTGGTGCACAATGGTAGTGTTCCATTTCAAATCCATGCACGCATTTCTAAAAGTCGTACGGCACTGTTTTGCCATTTCGGACGGATGTTGCACCTTGCACCGTGGATGTTGCACCCTGTAGATATCGATTATTCGGACGACCATAACTTCTGACTCGTTTAGAGTTACGGGAGCCATAACCTGTCAAACTAAGGCCTCGAGTTCTACGGCTTTGATAGCTTTCAGCCATCAACGGATAGATTAATGCCCAAAAAGGACAACCTGAATCTCAATCGGGTCTCGTAAGTTTTTTACCCTTCGTTTTTTCGACACGTGGATTTTTACGGTAAAACGGGATTACCGTGGCCCGTCTTCGACTTTCCATTGCTGGAGAGTGGTGCACCATGGTAGTGTTCCGTTTCAAATCCATACACACATTTCTAAAAGTCGTACGGCACTGTTTCGCCATTTCGGACGGATGTTGCACCTTGCACCGTGGATGTTGCACCCTGTAGATATCGATTATTTAAACGGCCATAACTTCTGGCTCGTTTAGAGTTACGGGAATCATAACCTGTCAAAACGAAGGCCTCGATGAGTTCTACGGCTTTGACTGCTTTCAGCCGTCAACGGATAGATTAATGCCCAAAAAGGACAACCCGAATCTTAATCGGGTCTCGTAAGTTTTTAACCCTTCGTTTTTTCGACACGTGGATTTTTACGGTAAAACGGGATTACGGTGGCTGGTCTTCAATTTACCATCGCTGGAGAGTGGTGCACCATGGTACTATTCCGTTTCAAATCCATGCACGCATTTCTAAAAGTCGTACGACACTGTTTTGCCATTTAGGACGGATGTTGCACCTTGCACCGTGGATGTTGCACCCTGTAGATATCGATTATTCGGACGACCATAACTTCTGGCTCGTTTAGAGTTACGGGAGCCATAACCTGTCAAAATGAAGGCCTCGATGAGTTCTATGGATTTGACAGCTTTCATCCGTCAACGGATAGATTAATGCCCAAAAAGGACAACCCGAATTTCAATCGGGTCTCGTAAGTTTTTTACCCTTCGTTTTTTCGACACGTGGATTTTTACGGTAAAACAGGATTACCGTGGCCCGTCTTCGACTTCCCATCGCTGAAGAGTGGTGCACCATGATACTGTTCCGTTTTAAATCCATGCACGCATTTCTAAATGTCGTACAGCACTGTTTCGCCATTTCGGACGGATGTTGCACCTTGCACCGTGGATGTTGCACCCTGTAGATATCGATTATTCGGACGACTATAACTTCTGGCTCGTTTAGAGTCACGGGAGCCATAACCTGTCAAAACGAAGGCCTCGATGAGTTCTGCGGCTTTGACAGCTTTTAGCCATCAACGGATAAATTAATGCCCAAAAAGGACAACCCGAAGCTCAATCGGGTCTCGTAATATTTTTACCCTTCGTTTTTTCGACACGTGGATTTTTACGGTAAAACGGGATTACGGTGGCTCGTCTTCGACTTCCCATCGCTGGAGATTGGTGCACAATGGTAGTGTTCCATTTCAAATCCATGCACGCATTTCTAAAAGTCGTACGGCACTGTTTTGCCATTTCGGACGGATGTTGCACCTTGCACCATGGATGTTGCACCCTGTAGATATCGATTATTCGGACGACCATAACTTCTGGCTTGTTTAGAGTTATGGGAGCCATAACCTGTCAAAACGAAGGCCTCGATGAGTTCTACGGCTTTGGTAGCTTTCAGCCATCAACGGATAGATTAATGCCCAAAAAGGACAACCTGAATCTCAATCGGGTCTCGTAAGTTTTTTACCCTTCGTTTTTTCGACACGTGGATTTTTACGGTAAAACTGGATTACCATGGCCTGTCTTCGACTTCCCATCGCTGGAGAGTGGTGCACCATGGTACTGTTCCGTTTCAAATCCATGCACACATTTCTAAAAGTCGTACGGCACTGTTTCGCCATTTCGGACGGATGTTGCACCTTGCACCGTGGATGTTGCACCCTGTAGATATCGATTATTCGGAGGGCCATAACTTCTGGCTCGTTTAGAAATACGGGAGCCATAACCTGTCAAAATAAAGGCCTCGATGAGTTCTACGGCTTTGACAGCTTTCAGCCGTCAACGGATAGATTAATGCCCATAAAGGACAACCCGAATCTCAATCAGGTCTCGTAAGTTTTTTTCCCTTCGTTTTTTCGACGCGTGGATTTTTACGGTAAAACGGGATTACCGTGGCCCGTCTTCGACTTTCCATTGCTGGAGAGTGGTGCACCATGATAGTGTTCCATTTCAAATCCATGCACGCATTTCTAAAAGTCGCACGGCACTGTTTCACCATTTCGGACGGATGTTGCACCTTGCACCGTGGATGTTGCACCCTGTAGATATCGATTATTTAAACGGCCATAACTTCTGGCTCGTTTAGAGTTACGGGAACCATAACCTGTCAAAACGAAGGCCTCGATGAGTTCTACGGCTTTGACTGCTTTCAGCCGTCAACGGATAGATTAATGCCCAAAAAGGACAACCCGAATCTCAATCGGGTCTCGTAAGTTTTTAACCCTTCATTTTTTCGACACGTGGATTTTTACGGTAAAACGGGATTACGGTGGCTGGTCTTCGATTTACCATCGCTGGAGAGTGGTGCACCATGGTACTATTCCGTTTCAAATCCATGCACGCATTTCTAAAAGTCGTACGACACTGTTTCGCCATTTAGGACGGATGTTGCACCTTGCACCGTGGATGTTGCACCCTGTAGATATCGATTATTCGGACGGCCATAACTTTTGGCTCGTTTAGAGTTACGGGAGCCATAACCTGTCTAAATGAAGGTCTCGATGAGTTCTATGGATTTGACAGCTTTCATCCGTCAATGGATAGATTAATGCCCAAAAAGGACAACCCGAATTTCAATCGGGTCTCGTAAGTTTTTTACCCTTCGTTTTTTCGACACGTGGATTTTTACGGTAAACCAGGATTACCGTGGCCCGTCTTCGACTTCCCACCCCTGGAGAGTGGTGCACCATGGTACTGTTCCGTTTCAAATCCATGCACGCATTTCTAAATGTCGTACAGCACTGTTTCGCCATTTCGGACGGATGTTGCACCTTGCGACGTGGATGTTGCACCCTGTAGATATCGATTATTCGGACGGTCATAACTTCTGGCTCGTTTAGAGTTACGGGAGCCATAACCTGTCAAAACGAAGGCCTCGATGAGTTCTACGGCTTTGATTGCTTTCGGCCATCAACGGATAGATTAATGCCCAAAAAGAAAAACCCGAATCTCAATCGGGTCTCGTAAGTTTTTAACCCTTCGTTTTTTCGACACGTGGATTTTTACGGTAAAACGGGATTACCGTGGCCCGTCTTCGACTTACCATCGCTTGAGAGTGGTGCACCATGGTACTGTTCCGTTTCAAATCCATGCACGCATTTCTAAAAGTCGTACGGCACTGTTTCGCCATTTCGGACGGATGTTGCACCTTGCACCGTGGATGTTGCACCCTGTAGACATCGATTATACGGAAGACCATAACTTCTGGCTCGTTTAGAGTTACGGGAGCCATAACCTGTCAAAACGAAGGCCTCGATGAGTTCTACGGCTTTGACAGCTTTCAGCCGTCAACGGATAGATTAATGCCCAAAAAGGACAACCCGAATCTCAATCGGGTCTCGTAAGTTTTTTACCCTTCGTTTTTTCGACACGTGGATTTTTACGGTAAAACGGGATTACCATGGCCTGTCTTCGACTTCCCATCGCTGGAGAGTGGTGCACCATGGTACTGTTCCGTTTCAAATCCATGCACACATTTCTAAAAGTCGTACGGCACTGTTTCGCCATTTCGGACAGATGTTGCACCTTGCACCGTCAATGTTGCACCCTGTAGATATTGATTATTCGGACGGCCATAACTTCTGGCTCGTTTAGAGTTACGGAAGCCATAACCTGTCAAAACGAAGGCCTCGATGAGTTCTACGGTTTTGATAGCTTTCAGCCGTCAACGGATAGATTAATGCCCATAAAGGACAACCAGAATCTCAATCGGGTCTCGTAAGATTTTTACCCTTCGTTTTTTCGACACGTGGATTTTTACGGTAAAACGGGATTACCGTTGCCCGTCTTCGACTTTCCATCGCTGGAGAGTGGTGCACCATGATAGTGTTCCATTTCAAATCCATGCACGCATTTCTAAAAGTCGCACGGCACTGTTTCACCATTTCGGACGGATGTTGCACCTTGCACCGTGGATGTTGCACCCTGTAGATATCGATTATTTAAACGGCCATAACTTCTGGCTCGTTTAGAGTTACGGGAACCATAACCTGTCAAAACGAAGGCCTCGATGAGTTCTACGGCTTTTACTGCTTTCAGCCGTCAACGGATAGATTAATGCCCAAAAAGGACAACCCGAATCTCAATCGGGTCTCGTAAGTTTTTAACCCTTCGTTTTTTCGACACGTGGATTTTTACGGTAAAACGGGATTACGGTGGCTGGACTTCGATTTGCCATCGCTGGAGAGTGGTGCACCATGGTACTATTCCGTTTCAAATCCATGCACGTATTTCTAAAAGTCGTACGACACTGTTTCGCCATTTAGGACGGATGTTGCACCTTGCACCATGGATGTTGCACCCTGTAGATATCTATTATTCGGACGGCCATAACTTCTGGCTCGTTTAGAGTTACGGGAGCCATAACCTGTCAAAATGAAGGCCTCGATGAGTTCTATGGATTTGACAGCTTTCATCCATCAACGGATAGATTAATGCCCAAAAAGGACAACCCGAGTTTCAATCGGGTCTCGTAAGTTTTTTACCCTTCGTTTTTTCGACACGTGGATTTTTACGGTAAAACAGGATTACCGTGGCCCGTCTTCGACTTCCCATCGCTGGAGAGTGGTGCACCATGGTACTGTTCTGTTTCAAATCCATGCACGCATTTCTAAATGTCGTACAGCACTGTTTCGCCATTTCGGACGGATGTTGCACCTTGCACCGTGGATGTTGCACCCTGTAGATATCGATTATTCGGACGGCCATAACTTCTGGCTCGTTTAGAGTCACGGGAGCCATAATCTGTCAAAACGAAGGCCTTGATGAGTTCTGCGGCTTTGACAGCTTTCAGCCGTCAACAGATAAATTAATGCCCAAAAAGTACAACCCGAAGCTCAATCGGATCACGTAATATTTTTACCCTTCGTTTTTTGACACGTGGATTTTTACGGTAAAACGGGATTACGGTGGCTCGTCTTCGACTTCCCATCGCTGGAGATTGGTGCACCATGGTAGTGTTCCATTTCAAATCCATGCACGTGTTTGCGTAAAAAATGGCCGCAAACACCCAAAGTCGTATGAGTTGGTTGATTTTACGTTGTATTTAGTGATTTGGGTGATTTATGCAAATATAGGAAAAACAGGGACTAAACTGTAAAAGACACACAGATTTATAGTGGTTCGGCCAGAACGGGCCTACGTCCACTTTATATGTTATTCTCCTTTTTCTCTTCAGATTACAAGTACAAAGCTTTGATTACAAGTATCTAAAGTTGTTTGAGAGTTCCTTCCAGGCTTGAGCTCTCAAACTTGTCTGCCATTGTTGTACCCCTGCCCCTCTATTTATAGAATGAGGTAGGGGGCAGGGGTCTTGGATGGATATAGCTGCTGGTGGGCCCGGGCTGAAGCAATCTAGACTGGCAATTCTGGTTCGGCGAGCCTCCATTCGGTATGGAGCTTGGACCGGTGATGGAGTGGGATGGAGGTTCATTCGGTGGTGAGGTATGTGGTTGGGTCGGTGGTGTTGGTCCGGCCATGAATGGTCCGGTGATGGTGGGAAATGGAACTGGTTCGGTGGTAGCAAGGTTCGGTGGTTGTTAGCTTGGTGGTAGCATGGGAAGGGTTTGGACCGGTGAGGCTATACTCGGCATGGGGGAAGTTTGGTTCGGCATAGGTGAGGAGTTTGGTTCGGTGGCCGAATGTGAATGCCGAATGAACTTGTATATGGCGAATGCCGGATGGACTTCTATGCTCTGAGTGCCGAATGTGACTTTTGTCTTGTACTACCGGATGGGAATGCCGAATGAGTTTGGCCGAATGGAACCTTGGGTTGTGAATGCCGAATGAACTGAGGCACACCGAATGAGATGAGTGCCGAATGAGCTCTGGTATGGCTTGCTGGCTGCTTCTTCTTGTTCCGGTCGTGATGGGAATGCACACAACATTGATATTCCAGTTTTGTCCAAAAAATGGGATAACACTTTGCCCCCCAAAACATGCCTTGCGGTAGGAAGGCGTGTTTTGTAATGCCTTGAGCTGGATGTTATATCCTGTCATCAACCTGTAAAGAACTTGATAGTTTATATGGCCCCAAAATGATGACCGTTCGGGATCGAGCTATTTGGGATGAAGCGCGGCCGTTCATGGTCAAGCGCCTAACTTCAAACGACGACCGTTCGCGATCGAGTCATCTGAGGTGAAGTGCGACCGTGCGCGGTCAAGCGCATAAATCCGTGCGTCGATCGTTCGGGATCGAGTCATCTGTAGTGAAATGTGACCGTTCAAGGTCAAGCGCTTTACTTCAAATGACGACCGTTCGGGATCGAGTCATTCGAGGTAAAGTGCGACAGTTCGCGGTCGAGTGTGGACCGTTCAGGGTCAAGCGCTTAACTTCAAATGACGATCGTTCGTGATCGAGTCATTCGAGGTAAAGTGCGACAGTGCGCGGTCAAGTCTGTAAGTCCACGCGTCGATCGTTCGAGACCGAGCCATTTGTGATGCAATGTGACCGTTCAAGGTCAAGCGCCTAACTTCAAATGACGATCGTTCGTGATCAAGTCTTTCGAGGTAAGGTGCGACAGTGTGCGGTCAAGTGACGGTCCTCAAATGACGACCGTTCGCGATTAAGCCATTTGAGGTAAGGTGTAACAGTTAGTGATCAGGTGGCGGACCTCAAATGTCGACCGTTCGCGATCGAGCCATTTGAGGTAATGTGAGTTGTGCCGTTCGAGGCGAGTTGTGCCGTTCGAGGCGAGTTGTGCCGTTCGAGGCGAGTTGTGATCGTTCGCGATCGGATGCCGTTCGAGGCGAGTTGTGACTGTTCGAAGTCGGGTGCCGTTCGAGGCGAATTGTGACTGTTCGAAGTCGGGTGTCGTTCGAGGCGAATGAGTGTGCCCGGGGGGACTTAATATTATCAGTGTTGGAGTTATTGTTTGGGGGAGTTTTCGAATCAAAGACTTCGACAGTTCGTTGCCATGCAATAGGTACTCGTGGACCGTTCGCGATCCAACGGGCATACAAGTAAATTTTTCCATGGAATTGTAAATGTTAAAGCAATAGTACCTTACAGCAGAAATGTCCAAACAGGAAGAATTCAAATGTTCAAATTGAAACAGAAGCAAAGCAAGGATGTCAAAGTGTAAGTTCCCACCCCGAAGCAGTCAATGATCATTCAGAGCATGCCTGGAGATCGTTCGCGATCTCGTACATGTGTAAATGATTTAATTGCTTTAGTGGAAGCTTACGACTTGTTCATCGTTATTTTAATCAAGCAATCAATGGATAATCAAATGGTGCCCTGATCCAGGGTCACCTCTAGCTGATGCAGAGGGTGGTCGCTCTGGCTCCACCGCTGGAGTTCGCCTCCTCACATATTGGAGGAGCATACCGTTCCTGATAAGCCCTTCCACCTCGTCCTTCAAATGCCTACAATCATTAGTGTTATGACCATTCAATTTATGAAATACACAAAACTTATCTGATTTTCTTTCGTCAGAGGTTGGATCCCTTCGCATTGGTCTACGATACGGAACCTGCCCCTTGGTCTCCTGATAAATCCGTTCCAAATTCTCATTTAGCTCTGAATAGGTGGTGAATCGTGGCTCTCTTCGTAGCCACTTTGTCCTGTCATCATAATCTTCGGCCTTTCTTTTTCCTTTGCTAGTCTCCGCACCCTTTCCAGGTGGGTTCCCGCTCTTGATTGTGTAAACGTCATCTTCTTCCTCTCTTTCTGCACTAGCATCTTCCAAACGCAGAAACTTTTCAGCCTCATGATAGAACTCTCCCAGATTCATAGGTGGGTCCTTGGTTAATGAATTCTTGAACTCTGTATTACCAGCTATTCCAGATACAGCTGCCATCATGACCATAGATGGATCTAGTCGATCCACCGATGCTGCCGCCGCATTAAATCGCGTTAGAAAGCTCCTCAAAGTCTCTCCAGTTTTCTGTTTCAAGGTTGCCAAAGTCATCACATTCTTGGGTCTCGCAATATGAACCCTGAATTGCCTCATGAATCTCTCAGTTAAATCTGCCCATGTTCCTATGGAGCCGCTCTCCAATTGCCTAAACCATAACGCTGCAATGTCCGTCAAATACAGTGGAAAGCACCGGGCCATAACCTCCTCTGATGCCCCCAGCACTTCCATATGTCTCATGTACTTCGTTAGATGGACCGTGGGGTCCGTTTTCCCGTTGTACATGTCCAATGATGGTAGCTTGAATTCTGGTGGGTTCCTAGCCATCCTGATCGCAGAAGAAAAAGGACTCCTGTTTACATCTTCCAAGTCTCTGTTTACTAAACCTCCTCTCATAGCTCTTCTAACCATCTCTGCTAATCTGTCATTGTCTCCAAGCTGTAGTTCTCGTTCACCGTCTTCGACTTGCCCCCAAGTCCGCGGGAGTTTCCATGTGTATGCCTCCCTGGCTGAACGTTCATTCCTCTATTGCTACCAGGTGGCTCAGATGCCCCCATCTCACTTCCCGGGGTCGGATCAACATGCTCTGCGTGAGTGCCCCCTAGCTCTGGTGCTGCGCTAGATGGTCCTGCTCCGTTCTGAACTCTAGTTGCTCCTTGGATTTGTGCTCCAATTTGCCCAATTTGTTGAAGTAAGTTCTGGATCATCTCTTCTTGTCTTCTCATCATGGCCTCCATCTCATCCCTAGTGATGAAGATCGACGTTTGATTCCCTCCTGAGGAAGCCTCTTGACTTCCTTGGTGTTCACTTTTGCTCTGCGTGAGTGCCCCCTAGCTCTGGTGCTGCGATAGATGGTCCTGCTCCGTTCTGAACTCTAGTTGCTCCTTGGATTTGTGCTCCAATTTGCCCAATTTGTTGAAGTAAGTTCTGGATCATCTCTTCTTGTCTTCTCATTATGGCCTCCATCTCATCCCTAGTGATGAAGATCGACGTTTGATTCCCTCCTGAGGAAGCCTCTTGACTTCCTTGGTGTTCACTTCTCTCTGGCCTTTGCCTTCTACTTGTTTGTCTCGTCATAACTCTCAGATCTGAACACTCAGATTTTCAAATTCAATTTCTGTCCGATGTAGCGGGAGCTGGTTCTTCTCAGTGAAAGCACCAAAATGTTTGCGTAAAAAATGGCCGCAAACACCCAAAGTCGTATGAGTTGGTTGATTTTACGTTGTATTTAGTGATTTGGGTGATTTATGCAAATATAGGAAAAACAGGGACTAAACTGTAAAAGACACACAGATTTATAGTGGTTCGTCCAGAACGGGCCTACGTCCACTTTATATGTTATTCTCCTTTTTCTCTTCAGATTACAAGTACAAAGCTTTGATTACAAGTATCTAAAGTTGTTTGAGAGTTCCTTCCAGGCTTGAGCTCTCAAACTTGTCTGCCATTGTTGTACCCCTGCCCCTCTATTTATAGAATGAGGTAGGGGGCAGGGGTCTTGGATGGATATAGCTGCTGGTGGGCCCGGGCTGAAGCAATCTAGACTGGCAATTCTGGTTCGGCGAGCCTCCATTCGGTATGGAGCTTGGACCGGTGATGGAGTGGGATGGAGGTTCATTCGGTGGTGAGGTATGTGGTTGGCTCGGTGGTGTTGGTCCGGCCATGAATGGTCCGGTGATGGTGGGAAATGGAACTGGTTCGGTGGTAGCAAGGTTCGGTGGTTGTTAGCTTGGTGGTAGCATGGGAAGGGTTTGGACCGGTGAGGCTATACTCGGCATGGGGGAAGTTTGGTTCGGCATAGGTGAGGAGTTTGGTTCGGTGGCCGAATGTGAATGCCGAATGAACTTGTATATGGCGAATGCCGGATGGACTTCTATGCTCTGAGTGCCGAATGTGACTTTTGTCTTGTACTACCGGATGGGAATGCCGAATGAGTTTGGCCGAATGGAACCTTGGGTTGTGAATGCCGAATGAACTGAGGCACACCGAATGAGATGAGTGCCGAATGAGCTCTGGTATGGCTTGCTGGCTGCTTCTTCTTGTTCCGGTCGTGATGGGAATGCACACAACATTGATATTCCAGTTTTGTCCAAAAAATGGGATAACAGCACGCATTTCTAAAAGTCGTACGGCACTGTTTCGCCATTTCGGACGGATGTTGCACCTTGCACCGTGGATGTTGCACCCAGTAGATATCGATTATTCGGACGACCATAACTTCTGGCTCGTTTAGAGTTACGGGAGCCATAACCTGTCAAAACGAAGGCCTCGATGAGTTCTACGGCTTTGATAGCTTTCAGCCATCAACGGATAGATTAATGCCCAAAAAGGACAACCTGAATCTCAATCGGGTCTCGTAGGTTTTTTACCCTTCGTTTTTTCGACACGTGGATTTTTACGGTAAAACGGGATTACCATGGCCTGTCTTCGACTTCCCATCGCTGGAGAGTGGTGCACCATGGTACTGTTCCGTTTCAAATCCATGCACACATTTCTAAAAGTCGTACGGCACTGTTTCGCCATTTCGGACGGATCTTGCACCTTGCACCGTGGATGTTGCACCCTGTAGATATCGATTATTCGGAGGGCCATAACTTCTGGCTCGTTTAGAGTTACGGGAGCCATAACCTGTCAAAATAAAGGCCTCGATGAGTTCTACGGCTTTGACAGATTTCAGCTGTCAACGGATAGATTAATGCCCATAAAGGACAACCCGAATCTCAATCGGGTCTCATAAGTTTTTTACCCTTCGTTTTTTCGACACGTGGATTTTTACGGTAAAACGGGATTACCGTGGCCCGTCTTCGACTTTCCATTGCTGGAGAGTGGTGCACCATGATAGTGTTCCGTTTCAAATCCATGCACGCATTTCTAAAAGTCGCACGGCACTGTTTCACCATTTCGGACGGATGTTGCACCTTGCACCGTGGATGTTGCACCCTGTAGATATCGATTATTTAAACGGCCACAACTTCTGGCTCGTTTAGAGTTACGGGAACCATAACCTGTCAAAACGAAGGCCTCGATGAGTTCTATGGCTTTGACTGATTTCAGCTGTCAACGGATAGATTAGTGCCCAAAAAGGACAACCGGAATCTCAATCGGGTCTCGTAAGTTTTTAACCCTTCGTTTTTTCGACACGTGGATTTTTACGGTAAAACGGGATTACGGTGGCTGGTCTTCGATTTACCATCGCTGGAGAGTGGTGCACCATGGTACTATTCCGTTTCAAATCCATGCACGCATTTCTAAAAGTCGTACGACACTGTTTCGCCATTTAGGACGGATGTTGCACCTTGCACCGTGGATGTTGCACCCTGTAGATATCGATTATTCGGACGGCCATAACTTCTGGCTCGTTTAGAGTTACGGGAGCCATAACCTGAAAAATGAAGGCCTCGATGAGTTCTATGGATTTGACAGCTTTCATCCGTCAACGGATAGATTAATGCCTAAAAAGGACAACCCGAATTTCAATCGGGTCTCGTAAGTTTTTTACCCTTCGTTTTTTCGACACGTTGATTTTTACGGTAAAACAGGATTACCGTGGCCCGTCTTCGACTTCCCATTGCTGGAGAGTGGTGCACCATGGTACTGTTCCGTTTCAAATCCATGCACACATTTCTAAATGTCGTACAGCACTGTTTCGCCATTTCGGACGGATGTTGCACCTTGCACCGTGGATATTGCACACTGTAGATATCGATTATTCGGACGGCCATAACTTCTGGCTCGTTTAGAGTTACAGGAGCCATAACCTGTCAAAACGAAGGCCTCGATGAGTTCTATGGCTTTAACAGCTTTCAGCCGTCAACGGATAGATTAATGCCTCAAAAGGACAACCCGAATCTCGATCGGGTCTCGTAAGTTTTTTACCCTTCGTTTTTTCGACACGTGGATTTTTACGGTAAAACGGGATTACCGTGGCCCGTCTTCGACTTCCAATCGCTGGAGAGTGGTGCACCATGGTACTGTTCCGTTTCAAATCCATGAACACATTTCTAAAAGTCATACGGCACAGTTTCTCCATTACGGACGGATGTTGCACCTTGCACCGTGTAGATATCGATTATTCGGACGGCCATAACTTCTGGCTCGTTTATAGTTACGGGAGCCATAACCGGTCAAAACGAAGGGCTCGATGAGTTCTACGGCTTTGATTGCTTTCAGCCATCAACGGATAGATTAATTCCCAAAAAGAAAAACCCGAATCTCAATCGGGTCTCGCAAGTTTTTAACCCTTCGTTTTTTCGACACGTGGATTTTTACGGTAAAACGGGATTACCGTGGCCCGTCTTCGACTTACCATCGCTGGAGAGTGGTGCACCATGGTACTGTTCCGTTTCAAATCCATGTACGCATTTCTAAAAGTCGTACGACACTGTTTCGCCATTTCGGACGGATGTTGCACCTTGCACCGTGGATGTTGCACCCTGTAGATATCGATTATTGGACGGCCATAACTTCTGGCTCGTTTAGAGTTACGGGAGCCATAACCTGTCAAAACGAAGGCCTCGATGAGTTCTACGACTTTGACAGCTTTCAGCCGCCAACGGATAGATTAATGCCCAAAAAGGACGACCCGAATCTCAATCGGGTCTCGTAAGTTTTTTACCCTTCGTTTTTTTGACACGTGGATTTTTACGGTAAAACGGGATTATCGTGGCCCGTCTTCGACTTCCCATCGCTGGAGATTGGTGCACCAGGGTAGTGTTCCATTTCAAATCCATGCGCGCATTTCTAAAAGTCGTACGGTACTGTTTCGCCATTTCGGACGGATGTTGCACCTTGCACCGTGGATGTTGCACCCTGTAGATATCGATTATTCGGACGGCCATAACTTCTGGCTCGTTTAGAGTTACGGAAGCCATAACCTATCAAAACGAAGGCCTCGACGAGTTCTACGGCTTTGATAGCTTTTTGGCGTCAACGGATAGATTAATGCCCAAAAAGGACAACCCGAATCTCAATCGGGTCTCGTAAGTTTTTTACCCTTCGTTTTTTCGAAACGTGGATTTTTACGGTAAAACAGGATTACCATGGCCCGTCTTCGACTTCCCATCGCTGGAGAGTGGTACACCATGGTACTGTTCCATTTCAAATCCATGCTCGCATTTCTAAAAGTCGTACGGCACTGTTTCGCCATTTCGGACGGATGTTGCACCTTGCACCGTGGATGTTGCACCCTGTAGGTATCGATTATTCGGACGGCCATAACTTCTGGCTCGTTTAGAGTTACGGGAGCCATAACCTGTCAAAATGAAGGCCTCGATGAGTTCTATGGCTTTGACAGCTTTCAGCCGTCAACGGATAGATTAATTCCCAAAAAGGACAACCCAAATCTCAATCGGGTCTCGTAAGTTTTTTACCCTTCGTTTTTTCGACACGTGGATTTTTACAGTAAAAAGGGATTACCGTGGCCCATATTCGACTTCCCATCGCTGGAGAGTGGTGCACCATGGTACTGTACCGTTTCAAATCCATGCACACATTTCTAAAAGTCGTACGGCACTGTTTGGCCATTTCGGACGGATGTTGCACCTTGCACCGTGGATGTTGCACCCTGTAGATATCGATTATTCGGACGGCCACAACTTCTGGCTCGTTTAGAGTTAGGGAAGCCATAACCTGTCAAAACGAAGGCCTCGATGAGTTCTACGGCATTGACAGCTTTCAGCCGTCAACGGATAAATTAATGCTCAAAAAGGACAACCCGAATCTCAATCGGGTCTCGTAAGTTTTTTACCCTTCGTTTTTTCGACACGTGGATTTTTACGGTAAAACAGGATTACAGTGGCTGGCCTTCAATTTACCGTCGTTGGAGAGTGGTGCACCATGGTACTATTCCGTTTCAAATCCACGCATGCATTTCTAAAAGTCGTGCGGCACTGTTTCGCCATTTCGGACGGATGTTGCACCTTGCACCGTGGATGTTGCACAATGTAGATATCGATTATTCGGACGGCCATAACTTCTAGCTCGTTTAGATTTACGGGAGCCATAAACTGTCAAAACGAAGGCCTCGATGATTTCTATTGCTTTGACAGCTTTCAGCCGTCGATCGGGTCTCGTATGTTTTTTACCCTTCGTTTTTTCGACACGTGGATTTTTACGGTAAAACGGGATTACCGTGGCCCTTCTTCGACTTCCAATCGCTGGAGAGTGGTGCACCATGGTACTGTTCCGTTTCAAATCCATGCACACATTTCTAAAAGTTGTACGGCACTGTTTCGCCATTTCGGACGGATGTTGCACCTTGCACCGTGTAGATATCGATTATTCGAACGGTCATAACTTCTGGCTCATTTAGAGTTACGGGAGCCATAACCGGTCAAAACGAAGGGCTCGATGAGTTCTACGGCTTTGATTGCTTTTAGCCATCAACGGATAGATTAATGCCCAAAAAGAAAAACCCGAATCTCAATCGGGTCTCGCAAGTTTTTAACCCTTCGTTTTTTCGACACGTGGATTTTTACGGTAAAACGGGATTACCGTGGCCCGTCTTCGACTTACCATCGCCGGAGAGTGGTGCACCATGGTACTGTTCCATTTCAAATCCATGCGCGCATTTCTAAAAGTCGTACGGCACTGTTTCGCCATTTCGGACGGATGTTGCACCTTGCACCGTGGATGTTGCACCCTGTAGATATCGATTATTCGGACGGCCATAACTTCTGGCTCGTTTAGAGTTACGGGAGCCATAACCTGTAAAAATGAAGGCCTCGATGAGTTCTATGGATTTGACAGCTTTCATCCGTCAACGGATAGACTAATGCCTAAAAAGGACAACCCGAATTTCAATCGGGTCTCGTAAGTTTTTTACCCTTCGTTTTTTCGACACGTTGATTTTTACGGTAAAACAGGATTACCGTGGCCCGTCTTCGACTTCCCATCGCTGGAGAGTGGTGCAGCATGGTACTATTCCGTTTCAAATCCATGCACGCATTTCTAAATGTCGTACAGCACTGTTTCGCCATTTCGGACGGATGTTGCACCTTGCACCGTGGATGTTGCACACTGTAGATATCGATTATTCGGACGGCCATAACTTCTGGCTCGTTTAGAGTTACAGGAGCCATAACCTGTCAAAACGAAGGCCTCGATGAGTTCTATGGCTTTGACAGCTTTCAGCCATCAACGGATAGATTAATGCCCAAAAAGGACAAAACGAATCTCGATCGGGTCTCGTAAGTTTTTTACCCTTCGTTTTTTCGACACGTGGATTTTTACGGTAAAACGGGATTACCGTGGCCTGTCTTCGACTTCCAATCGCTGGAGAGTGGTACACCATGGTACTGTTTCGTTTCAAATCCATGAACACATATCTAAAAGTCGTACGACACTGTTTCTCCATTTCGGACGGATGTTGCACCTTGCACCGTGTAGATATCGATTATTCGGACGGCCATAACCTCTGGCTCGTTTAGAGTTACGGGAGCCATAACCGGTCAAAACGAAGGGCTCGATGAGTTTTACGGCTTTGATTGCTTTCAGCCATCAACGGATAGATTAATGCCCAAAAAGAAAAACCCGAATCTCAATCGGGTCTCGCAAGTTTTTAACCCTTCGTTTTTTTGAAACGTGGATTTTTACGGTAAAACGGGATTACCGTGGCCCGTCTTCGACTTACCATCGCTGGAGAGTGGTGCACCATGGTACTGTTCCGTTTCAAATCCATGCACGCATTTCTAAAAGTCGTACGGCACTGTTTCGCCATTTCGGACGGATGTTGCACCTTGCACCGTGGATGTTGCACCCTGTAGATATCGATTATTGGACGGCCATAACTTCTGGCTCGTTTAGAGTTACGGGAGCCATAACCTGTCAAAACGAAGGCCTCGATGAGTTCTACGACTTTGACAGCTTTCAGCCGTCAACTGATAGACTAATGCCCAAAAAGGACGACCCGAATCTCAATCGGGAATCGTAAGTTCTTTACCCTTCGTTTTTTCGTCACGTGGATTTTTACGGGAAAATGGGATTACCGTTGCCCGTCTTCGACTTCCCATCGCTGGAGATTGGTGCAACAGGGTAGTGTTCCGTTTCAAATCCATGCACGCATTTCTAAAAGTCGTACGGCACTGTTTCGCCATTTCGGACGGATGTTGCACCTTGCACCGTGGTTGTTGCACCCTGTAGATATCGATTATTCGGACGGCCATAACTTCTGGCTCGTTTAGAGTTACGGAAGCCATAACCTATCAAAACGAAGGCCTCGACGAGTTCTACGGCTTTGATAGCTTTTAGGCGTCAACGGATAGATTAATGCCCAAAAAGGACAACCCGAATCTCAATCGGGTCTCGTAAGTTTTTTACCCTTCGTTTTTTCGAAACGTGGATTTTTACGGTAAAACAGGATTACCATGGCCCGTCTTCGACTTCCCATCGCTGGAGAGTGGTACACCATGGTACTGTTCCATTTCAAATCCATGCACGCATTTCTAAAAGTCGTACGGCACTGTTTCGCCATTTCGGACGGATGTTGCACCTTGCACCGTGGATGTTGCACCCTGTAGATATCGATTATTCGGACGGCCATAACTTCTGCCTCGTTTAGAGTTACGGGAGCCATAACCTGTCAAAATGAAGGCCTCGATGAGTTCTATGGCTTTGACAGCTTTCAGCCGTCAACGGATAGATTAATGCCCAAAAAGGACAACCCGAATCTCAATCGGGTCTCGTAAGTTTTCCACCCTTCGTTTTTTCGACACGTGGATTTTTACAGTAAAACGGGATTACCGTGGCCCGTATTTGACTTCCCATCGCTGGAGAGTGGTGCACCATGGTACTGTACCGTTTCAAATCCATGCACACAATTCTAAAAGTCGTACGACACTGTTTCGCCATTTAGGACGGATGTTGCACCTTGCACCGTGGATGTTGTACCCTGTAGATATCTATTATTCGGACGGCCATAACTTCAGGCTCGTTTAGAGTTACGGGAGCCATAACCTGTCAAAACGAAGGCCTCGATGAGTTCTACGGCTTTGACCGCTTTCAGCTGTCAACGGATAAATTAATGCTCAAAAAGGACAACCCGAATCTCAATCGGGTCTCGTAAGTTTTTTACCCTTCGTTTTTTCGACACGTGGATTTTTACGGTAAAACAGGATTACAGTGGCTGGCCTTCAATTTACCATCGTTGGAGAGTGGTGCACCATGGTACTATTCCATTTCAAATCCACGCATGCATTTCTAAAAGTCGTATGGCACTGTTTCGCCATTTCGGACGGATGTTGCACCTTGCACCGTGGATGTTGCACAATGTAGATATCGATTATTCGGACGGCCATAACTTCTGGCTCGTTTAGAGTTACGGGAGCCATAACCTGTCAAAACAAAGGCCTCGATGATTTCTATGGCTTTGACAGCTTTCAGCCGTCAACGGATAGGTTAATGCCCAAAAAGGACAACCCGAATCTCGATCGGGTCTCGTAAGTTTTTTACCCTTCGTTTTTTCGACACGTGGATTTTTACGGTAAAACGGGATTACCGTGGCCCGTCTTCGACTTACCATCGCCGGAGAGTGGTGCACCATGGTACTGTTCCATTTCAAATCCATGCGCGCATTTCTAAAAGTCGTACGGCACTGTTTCGCCATTTCGGACGGATGTTGCACCTTGCACCGTGGATGTTGCACCCTGTAGATATCGATTATTCGGACGGCCATAACTTCTGGCTCGTTTAGAGTTACGGGAGCCATAACCTGTAAAAATGAAGGCCTCGATGAGTTCTATGGATTTGACAGCTTTCATCCGTCAACGGATAGACTAATGCCTAAAAAGGACAACCCGAATTTCAATCGGGTCTCGTAAGTTTTTTACCCTTCGTTTTTTCGACACGTTGATTTTTACGGTAAAACAGGATTACCGTGGCCCGTCTTCGACTTCCCATCGCTGGAGAGTGGTGCAGCATGGTACTATTCCGTTTCAAATCCATGCACGCATTTCTAAATGTCGTACAGCACTGTTTCGCCATTTCGGACGGATGTTGCACCTTGCACCGTGGATGTTGCACACTGTAGATATCGATTATTCGGACGGCCATAACTTCTGGCTCGTTTAGAGTTACAGGAGCCATAACCTGTCAAAACGAAGGCCTCGATGAGTTCTATGGCTTTGACAGCTTTCAGCCATCAACGGATAGATTAATGCCCAAAAAGGACAAAACGAATCTCGATCGGGTCTCGTAAGTTTTTTACCCTTCGTTTTTTCGACACGTGGATTTTTACGGTAAAACGGGATTACCGTGGCCTGTCTTCGACTTCCAATCGCTGGAGAGTGGTACACCATGGTACTGTTTCGTTTCAAATCCATGAACACATATCTAAAAGTCGTACGACACTGTTTCTCCATTTCGGACGGATGTTGCACCTTGCACCGTGTAGATATCGATTATTCGGACGGCCATAACCTCTGGCTCGTTTAGAGTTACGGGAGCCATAACCGGTCAAAACGAAGGGCTCGATGAGTTTTACGGCTTTGATTGCTTTCAGCCATCAACGGATAGATTAATGCCCAAAAAGAAAAACCCGAATCTCAATCGGGTCTCGCAAGTTTTTAACCCTTCGTTTTTTTGAAACGTGGATTTTTACGGTAAAACGGGATTACCGTGGCCCGTCTTCGACTTACCATCGCTGGAGAGTGGTGCACCATGGTACTGTTCCGTTTCAAATCCATGCACGCATTTCTAAAAGTCGTACGGCACTGTTTCGCCATTTCGGACGGATGTTGCACCTTGCACCGTGGATGTTGCACCCTGTAGATATCGATTATTGGACGGCCATAACTTCTGGCTCGTTTAGAGTTACGGGAGCCATAACCTGTCAAAACGAAGGCCTCGATGAGTTCTACGACTTTGACAGCTTTCAGCCGTCAACTGATAGACTAATGCCCAAAAAGGACGACCCGAATCTCAATCGGGAATCGTAAGTTCTTTACCCTTCGTTTTTTCGTCACGTGGATTTTTACGGGAAAATGGGATTACCGTTGCCCGTCTTCGACTTCCCATCGCTGGAGATTGGTGCAACAGGGTAGTGTTCCGTTTCAAATCCATGCACGCATTTCTAAAAGTCGTACGGCACTGTTTCGCCATTTCGGACGGATGTTGCACCTTGCACCGTGGTTGTTGCACCCTGTAGATATCGATTATTCGGACGGCCATAACTTCTGGCTCGTTTAGAGTTACGGAAGCCATAACCTATCAAAACGAAGGCCTCGACGAGTTCTACGGCTTTGATAGCTTTTAGGCGTCAACGGATAGATTAATGCCCAAAAAGGACAACCCGAATCTCAATCGGGTCTCGTAAGTTTTTTACCCTTCGTTTTTTCGAAACGTGGATTTTTACGGTAAAACAGGATTACCATGGCCCGTCTTCGACTTCCCATCGCTGGAGAGTGGTACACCATGGTACTGTTCCATTTCAAATCCATGCACGCATTTCTAAAAGTCGTACGGCACTGTTTCGCCATTTCGGACGGATGTTGCACCTTGCACCGTGGATGTTGCACCCTGTAGATATCGATTATTCGGACGGCCATAACTTCTGCCTCGTTTAGAGTTACGGGAGCCATAACCTGTCAAAATGAAGGCCTCGATGAGTTCTATGGCTTTGACAGCTTTCAGCCGTCAACGGATAGATTAATGCCCAAAAAGGACAACCCGAATCTCAATCGGGTCTCGTAAGTTTTCCACCCTTCGTTTTTTCGACACGTGGATTTTTACAGTAAAACGGGATTACCGTGGCCCGTATTTGACTTCCCATCGCTGGAGAGTGGTGCACCATGGTACTGTACCGTTTCAAATCCATGCACACAATTCTAAAAGTCGTACGACACTGTTTCGCCATTTAGGACGGATGTTGCACCTTGCACCGTGGATGTTGTACCCTGTAGATATCTATTATTCGGACGGCCATAACTTCAGGCTCGTTTAGAGTTACGGGAGCCATAACCTGTCAAAACGAAGGCCTCGATGAGTTCTACGGCTTTGACCGCTTTCAGCTGTCAACGGATAAATTAATGCTCAAAAAGGACAACCCGAATCTCAATCGGGTCTCGTAAGTTTTTTACCCTTCGTTTTTTCGACACGTGGATTTTTACGGTAAAACAGGATTACAGTGGCTGGCCTTCAATTTACCATCGTTGGAGAGTGGTGCACCATGGTACTATTCCATTTCAAATCCACGCATGCATTTCTAAAAGTCGTATGGCACTGTTTCGCCATTTCGGACGGATGTTGCACCTTGCACCGTGGATGTTGCACAATGTAGATATCGATTATTCGGACGGCCATAACTTCTGGCTCGTTTAGAGTTACGGGAGCCATAACCTGTCAAAACAAAGGCCTCGATGATTTCTATGGCTTTGACAGCTTTCAGCCGTCAACGGATAGGTTAATGCCCAAAAAGGACAACCCGAATCTCGATCGGGTCTCGTAAGTTTTTTACCCTTCGTTTTTTCGACACGTGGATTTTTACGGTAAAACGGGATTACCGTGGCCCGTCTTCGACTTCCAATCACTGGAGAGTGGTGCACCATGGTACTGTTCCGTTTCAAATCCATGCACACATTTCTAAAAGTCCTACGGCACTGTTTCGCCATTTCGGACTGATGTTGCACCTTGCACCGTGTAGATATCGATTATTCGGACGGCCATAACTTCTGGCTCGTTTAGAGTTACGGGAGCCATAACCGGTCAAAACGAAGGGCTCGATGAGTTCTACGGCTTTGATTGCTTTCAGCCATCAACGGATAGATTAATGCCTAAAAAGAAAAACCCGGATCTCAATCGGGTCTCGCAAGTTTTTAACCCTTCGTTTTTTCGACACGTGGATTTTTACGGTAAAACGGGATTACCGTGGCCCGTCTTCGACTTTCCATCGCTGGAGAGTGGTGCACCATGGTACTGTTCCGTTTCAAATCCATGCACGCATTTCTAAAAGTCGTACGGCACTGTTTCGCCATTTCGGACGGATGTTGCACCTTGCACCGTGGATGTTGCACCCTGTAGATATCGATTATTGGACGGCCAAAACTTCTGGCTCGTTTAGAGTTACGGGAGCCATAACCTGTCAAAACGAAGGCCTCGATGAGTTCTACGGCTTTGACAGCTTTCAGCCATCAACGGATAGATTAATGCCCAAAAAGGACGACCCGAATCTCAATCGGGTCTCGTAAGTTTTTTACCCTTCGTTTTTTCGACACGTGGATTTTTACGGTAAAACGGGATTATCGTGGCCCGTCTTCGACTTCACATCGCTGGAGATTGGTGCACCAGGGTAGTGTTCCGTTTCAAATCCATGCACGCATTTCTAAAAGTCGTACGGTACTGTTTCGCCATTTCGGACGGATGTTGCACCTTGCACCGTGGATGTTGCACCCTGTAGATATCGATTATTCGGACGGCCATAACTTCTGGTTCGTTTAGAGTTACGGAAGCCATAACCTGTCAAAACGAAGGCCTCGACGAGTTCTACGGCTTTGATAGCTTTTAGGCGTCAACGGATAGATTAATGCCCAAAAAGGACAACCCGAATCTCAATCGGGTCTCGTAAGTTTTTTACCCTTCGTTTTTTCGAAACGTGGATTTTTACGGTAAAACAGGATTACCATGGCCCGTCTTCAACTTCCCATCGTTGGAGAGTGGTACACCATGGTACTGTTCCATTTCAAATCCATGCACGCATTTCTAAAAGTCGTACGGCACTGTTTCGCCATTTCGGACGGATGTTGCACCTTGCACCGTGGATGTTGCACCCTGTAGGTATCGATTATTCGGACGGCCATAACTTCTGGCTCGTTTAGAGTTACGGGAGCCATAACCTGTCAAAATGAAGGCCTCGATGAGTTCTATGGATTTGACAGCTTTCAGCCGTCAACGGATAGATTAATTCCCAAAAAGGACAACCCAAATCTCAATCGGGTCTCGTAAGTTTTTTACCCTTCGTTTTTTCGACACGTGGATTTTTACAGTAAAAAGGGATTACCGTGGCCCATATTCGACTTCCCATCGCTGGAGAGTGGTGCACCATGGTACTGTACCGTTTCAAATCCATGCACACATTTCTAAAAGTCGTACGGCACCGTTTCACCATTTCGGACGGATGTTGCACCTTGCACCGTGGATGTTGCACCCTGTAGATATCGATTATTCGGACGGCCACAACTTCTGGCTCGTTTAGAGTTAGGGGAGCCATAACCTGTCAAAACGAAGGCCTCGATGAGTTCTACGGCATTGACAGCTTTCATCCGTCAACGGATAAATTAATGCTCAAAAAGGACAACCCGAATCTCAATCGGGTCTCGTAAGTTTTTTACCCTTCGTTTTTTCGACACGTGGATTTTTACGGTAAAACAGGATTACAGTGGCTGGCCTTCAATTTACCGTCGTTGGAGAGTGGTGCACCATGGTACTATTCCGTTTCAAATCCACGCATGCATTTCTAAAAGTCGTGCGGCACTGTTTCGCCATTTCGGACGGATGTTGCACCTTGCACCGTGGATGTTGCACAATGTAGATATCGATTATTCGGACGGCCATAACTTCTGGCTCGTTTAGAGTTACGGGAGCCATAACCTGTCAAAACGAAGGCCTCGATGATTTCTATTGCTTTGACAGCTTTCAGCCGTCGATCGGGTCTCGTAAGTTTTTTACCCTTCGTTTTTTCGACACGTGGATTTTTACGGTAAAACGGGATTACCGTGGCCCGTCTTCGACTTCCAATCGCTGGAGAGTGGTGCACCATGGTACTGTTCCGTTTCAAATCCATGCACACATTTCTAAAAGTTGTACGGCACTGCTTCGCCATTTCGGACGGATGTTGCACCTTGCACCGTGTAGATATCGATTATTCGGACGGTCATAACTTCTGGCTCATTTAGAGTTACGGGAGCCATAACCGGTCAAAACGAAGGGCTCGATGAGTTCTACGGCTTTGATTGCTTTTAGCCATCAATGGATAGATTAGTGCCCAAAAAGAAAAACCCGAATCTCAATCGGGTCTCGCAAGTTTTTAACCCTTCGTTTTTTCGACACGTGGATTTTTACGGTAAAACGGGATTACCGTGGCCCGTCTTCGACTTACCATCGCCGGAGAGTGGTGCACCATGGTACTGTTCCATTTCAAATCCATGCACGCATTTCTAAAAGTCGTACGGCACTGTTTCGCCATTTCGGACGGATGTTGCACCTTGCACCGTGGATGTTGCACCCTGTAGATATCGATTATTCGGACGGCCATAACTTCTGGCTCGTTTAGAGTTACGGGAGCCATAACCTGTAAAAATGAAGGCCTCGATGAGTTCTATGGATTTGACAGCTTTCATCCGTCAACGGATAGATTAATGCCTAAAAAGGACAACCCGAATTTCAATCGGGTCTCGCAAGTTTTTTACCCTTCGTTTTTTCGACACGTTGATTTTTACGGTAAAACAGGATTACCGTGGCCCGTCTTCGACTTCCCATCGCTGGAGAGTGGTGCAGCATGGTACTATTCCGTTTCAAATCCATGCACGCATTTCTATATGTCGTACAGCACTGTTTCGCCATTTCGGACGGATGTTGCACCTTGCACCGTGGATGTTGCACACTGTAGATATCGATTATTCGGACGGCCATAACTTCTGGCTCGTTTAGAGTTACAGGAGCCATAACCTGTCAAAACGAAGGCCTCGATGAGTTCTATGGCTTTGACAGCTTTCAGCCATCAACGGATAGGTTAATGCCCAAAAAGGACAAAACGAATCTCGATCGGGTCTCGTAAGTTTTTTACCCTTCGTTTTTTCGACACGTGGATTTTTACGGTAAAACGGGATTACCGTGGCCTGTCTTCGACTTCCAATCGCTGGAGAGTGGTGCACCATGGTACTGTTCCGTTTCAAATCCATGAACACATTTCTAAAAGTCGTACGACACTGTTTCTCCATTTCGGACGGATGTTGCACCTTGCACCGTGTAGATATCGATTATTCGGACGGCCATAACCTCTGGCTCGTTTAGAGTTACGGGAGCCATAACCGGTCAAAACGAAGGGCTCGATGAGTTTTACGGCTTTGATTGCTTTCAGCCATCAACGGATAGATTAATGCCCAAAAAGAAAAACCCGAATCTCAATCGGGTCTCGCAAGTTTTTAACCCTTCGTTTTTTCGAAACGTGGATTTTTACGGTAAAACGGGATTACCGTGGCCCGTCTTCGACTTACCATCGCTGGAGAGTGGTGCACCATGGTACCGTTCCGTTTCAAATCCATGCACGCATTTCTAAAAGTCGTACGGCACTGTTTCGCCATTTCGGACGGATGTTGCACCTTGCACCGTGGATGTTGCACCCTGTAGATATCGATTATTGGACGGCCATAACTTCTGGCTCGTTTAGAGTTACGGGAGCCATAACCTGTCAAAACGAAGGCCTCGATGAGTTCTACGACTTTGACAGCTTTCAGCCGTCAACTGATAGACTAATGCCCAAAAAGGACGACCCGAATCTCAATCGGGTCTCGTAAGTTCTTTACCATTCGTTTTTTCGTCACGTGGATTTTTACGGTAAAATGGGATTACCGTGGCCCGTCTTCGACTTCCCATCGCTGGAGATTGGTGCAACAGGGTAGTGTTCCGTTTCAAATCCATGCAAGCATTTCTAAAAGTCGTACGGCACTGTTTCGCCATTTCGGACGGATGTTGCACCTTGCACCGTGGTTGTTGCACCCTGTAGATATCGATTATTCGGACGGCCATAACTTCTGGCTCGTTTAGAGTTACGGAAGCCATAACCTATCAAAACGAAGGCCTCGACGAGTTCTACGGCTTTGATAGCTTTTAGGCGTCAACGGATAGATTAATGCCCAAAAAGGACAACCCGAATCTCAATCGGGTCTCGTAAGTTTTTTACCCTTCGTTTTTTCGAAACGTGGATTTTTACGGTAAAACAGGATTACCATGGCCCGTCTTCGACTTCCCATCGCTGGAGAGTGGTACACCATGGTACTGTTCCATTTCAAATCCATGCACGCATTTCTAAAATTCGTACGGCACTGTTTCGCCATTTCGGACGGATGTTGCACCTTGCACCGTGGATGTTGCACCCTGTAGATATCGATTATTCGGACGGCCATAACTTCTGCCTCGTTTAGAGTTACGGGAGCCATAACCTGTCAAAATGAAGGCCTCGATGAGTTCTATGGCTTTGACAGCTTTCAGCCATCAACGGATAGATTAATGCCCAAAAAGGACAACCCGAATCTCAATCGGGTCTCGTAAGTTTTTTACCCTTCGTTTTTTCGACACGTGGATTTTTACAGTAAAACGGGATTACCGTGGCCCGTATTCGACTTCCCATCGCTGGAGAGTGGTGCACCATGGTACGGTACCGTTTCAAATCCATGCACACATTTCTAAAAGTCGTACGACACTGTTTCGCCATTTCGGACGGATGTTGCACCTTGCACCGTGGATGTTGTACCCTGTAGATATCTATTATTCGGACGTCCATAACTTCAGGCTCGTTTAGAGTTACGGGAGCCATAACCTGTCAAAACGAAGGCCTCGATGAGTTCTACGGCTTTGACCGCTTTCAGCCGTCAACGGATAAATTAATGCTCAAAAAGGACAACCCGAATCTCAATCGGGTCTCGTAAGTTTTTTACCCTTCGTTTTTTCGACACGTGGATTTTTACGGTAAAACAGGATTACAGTGGCTGGCCTTCAATTTACCATCGTTGGAGAGTGGTGCACCATGTTACTATTCCATTTCAAATCCACGCATGCATTTCTAAAAGTCGTACGGCACTGTTTCGCCATTTCGGACGGATGTTGCACCTTGCACCGTGGATGTTGCACATTGTAGATATCGATTATTCGGACGGCCATAACTTCTGGCTCGTTTAGAGTTACGGGAGCCATAACCTGTCAAAACAAAGGCCTCGATGATTTCTATGGCTTTGACAGCTTTCAGCCGTCAACGGATAGATTAATGCCCAAAAAGGACAACCCGAATCTCGATCGGGTCTCGTAAGTTTTTTACCCTTCGTTTTTTCGACACGTGGATTTTTACGGTAAAACGGGATTACCGTGGCCCGTCTTCAACTTCCAATCGCTGGAGAGTGGTGCACCATGGTACTGTTCCGTTTCAAATCCATGCACACATTTCTAAAAGTCCTACGGTACTGTATCGCCATTTCGGACTGATGTTGCACCTTGCACCGTGTAGATATCGATTATTCGGACGGCCATAACTTCTGGCTCGTTTAGAGTTACGGGAGCCATAACCGGTCAAAACGAAGGGCTCGATGAGTTCTACGGCTTTGATTGCTTTCAGCCATCAACGGATAGATTAATGCCTAAAAAGAAAAACCCGAATCTCAATCGGGTCTCGCAAGTTTTTAACCCTTCGTTTTTTCGACACGTGGATTTTTACGGTAAAACGGGATTACCATGGCCCGTCTTCGACTTTCCATCGCTGGAGAGTGGTGCACCATGGTACTGTTCCGTTTCAAATCCATGCACGCATTTCTAAAAGTCGTACGGCACTGTTTCGCCATTTCGGACGGATGTTGCACCTTGCACCGTGGATGTTGCACCCTGTAGATTTCGATTATTGGACGGCCATAACTTCTGGCTCGTTTAGAGTTACGGGAGCCATAACCAGTCAAAACGAAGGCCTCGATGAGTTCTACGGCTTTGACAGCTTTCAGCGATCAACGGATAGATTAATGCCCAAAAAGGACGACCCGAATCTCAATCGGGTCTCGTAAGTTTTTTACCCTTCGTTTTTTCGACACGTGGATTTTTACGGTAAAACGGGATTACCGTGGCCCGTCTTCGACTTCCCATCGCTGGAGATTAGTCCACCAGCGTAGTGCTCCGTTTCAAATCCATGCACGCATTTCTAAAAGTCGTACGACACTGTTTCGCCATTTCGGACGGATGTTGCACCTTGCACCGTGGATGTTGCACCCTGTAGATATCGATTATTCGGACGGCCATAACTTCTGGCTCGTTTAGAGTTACGGAAGCCATAACCTGTCAAAACGAAGGCCTCGACGAGTTCTACGGCTTTGATAGCTTTTTGGCGTCAACGGATAGATTAATGCCCAAAAAGGACAACCCGAATCTCAATCGGGTCTCGTAAGTTTTTTACCCTTCGTTTTTTCGAAACGTGGATTTTTACGGTAAAACAGGATTACCATGGCCCGTCTTCGACTTCCCATCGCTGGAGAGTGGTACACCATGGTACTGTTCCATTTCAAATCCATGCACGCATTTCTAAAAGTCGTACGGCACTGTTTCGCCATTTCGGACGGATGTTGCACCTTGCACCGTGGATGTTGCACCCTGTAGATATCGATTATTCGGACGGCCATAACTTCTGGCTCGTTTAGAGTTACGGGAGCCATAACCTGTCAAAATGAAGGCCTCGATGAGTTCTATGGCTTTAACAGCTTTCAGCCGTCAACGGATAGATTAATGCCCAAAAAGGACAACCCGAATCTCAATCGGGTCTCGTAAATTTTTTACCCTTCGTTTTTTCGACACGTGGATTTTTACAGTAAAACGGGATTACCGTGGCCCGTATTCGACTTCCCATCGCTGGAGAGTGGTGCACCATGGTACTGTACCATTTCAAAGCCATGCACACATTTCTAAAAGTCGTACGGCACTGTTTCGCCATTTCGGACGGATGTTGCACCTTGCACTGTGGATGTTGCACCCTTAGATATCGATTATTCGGACGGCCATAACTTCTGGCTCGTTTAGAGTTACGGGAGCCATAACCTGTCAAAACGAAGGCTTCGATGAGTTCTACGGCTTTGACAGCTTTCAGCCGTCAACGGATAAATTAATGCTCAAAAAGGACAACCCGAATCTCAATCGGGTCTTGTAAGTTTTTTACCCTTCGTTTTTTCGACACGTGGATTTTTACGGTAAAACAGGATTACAGTGGCTGGCCTTCAATTTACCATCGTTGGAGAGTGGTGCACCATGGTTCTATTCCGTTTCAAATCCATGCATGCATTTCTAAAAGTTGTACGGCACTGTTTCGCCATTTCGGACGGATGTTGCACCTTGCACCGTGGATGTTGCACAATGTAGATATCGATTATTCGGACGGCCATAACTTCTGCCTCGTTTAGAGTTACGGGAGCCATAACCTGTCAAAACAAATCCCTCGATGAGTTCTACGGCTTTGACAGCTTTTAGCCGTCAACGGATAGATTAATGCCCAAAAAGGATAACCCGAATCTCAATCGGGGCTCGTAAGTTTTTTACCCTTCGTTTTTTTCGACACGTGGATTTTTACGGTCAAACGGGATTACCGTGGCCCGTCTTCGACTTCCCATCGCTGGAGAGTGGTGCACCACAGTAGTGTTCCATTTCAAATTCCATGCACGCATTTCTAAAAGTCGTACGACACTGTTTCGCCATTTCGGACGGATGTTGCACCTTGCACCTTGGATGTTGCACCCTGTAGATATCGATTATTCGGACGGCCATAACTTCTGGCTCGTTTAGAGTTATGGGAGCCATAACCTGTCAAAACGAAGGCCTCGATGAGTTCTACCGCTTTGATAACTTTCAGCCGTCAACGGATAGATTAATGCCCAAAAAGGAAAACCCGAATCTCAATCGGGTCTCGTGTGACGACCGCCCATGACTCCCGCACCAAATCAAGGAAACAATGCGCTAAAAGGTGTGCCAGGCAGCCATGGACGATAGTCAGGGTAAAACAAAACAGAAGAATCTCTATCGCATAACTCACAGCGCATGGATAAAATACAATAGAGAAATATAATATAGTGAAGCTCCATAGAACAGAACATCATCATATAAGCATCACAGTAGTTTCATACAATCATCTACTCAAATCCATACATGAAAGCCTCACTACAAATCACTCAACCAAATACAGCAGCGGATACCCAGTACATATAGTAAGAAAACTAATATGCAAAGCCTCCTGCTCGTCTTCGTCATCTTCATCGTAGAACTCCTAGCACAGCACCTGTCACCTGCTACCTAGTCTGCCCATCCCAAACATGGATGAACAGCCCAAGGTAATAAGAGGAGACATAAAACCTTGAGTCAGACAAAGTCTTAGTGAGCAGTAAATTAACTATCAAACATACCAAAAGAGCATAAAGGATAAAAGGAATAGGAACCAAACCATCCCACTCCACCTCTTTCTACAGTGATAGCCCCAGACATACACTAAGGAGAAGCAAGCATAACAACATAGACAATTAAGGTAAAGCGAATACCACTCGAGTCAAGGACGATGTTTTCCAAATACAAACCCCCAAGGCCTAAACCAAGATCAGATAAGCACCCAGAAAACACCGCTCTTGAAGCCGAATGATAATACAACCAAACATCCATGACTCTGGCTATCACTGTTATCCTTGCCTCGATTTCACCGTTAGTTGAATGACCATCTGTCAAGGGCTAATGGTAACCCCGGTTCTAACCATAACTCCGCACACTGCCTTGTGCCTAGGACTTATCTACTTTGCCCAGAGTACTCAACTACCTACCTGTAGTCTTTTGGGTGTCCCGACTACCTACCTGTAGTCGTTATGGGCGCCCCATGTACTCTTGCTTTTGAGCATGCTAGAACCTTCAACAACGACGAGATCCAAGCCTCCTAGCCATCCTTCTTGACGACTATCCTCATACAAGCTCAAGCTACCTCTTGAACAATCCATTATCAACCAACTTGAACTACTCTTCAAGTTATCAACATGCTTGGAATGATCCCTGCTTGGATTAAGCCAAGACTCACATCATACTTCGCTTCATCGCATCAAAGCAAAGTCTCAACTCAACAACATGGTTTGCCTCATCAAATCATGGCAAAGTCCCATCTCAACATCATCCAATCTATACATATGAGCTTCAACATCCGCTACATATGCCTTAAGCAGCTTTCACCATTCAAGAGCCTTCTTCCATAGCTTTTGAATCCTCTTTCATCATCTTGTTCCAAATCAACTACTAGCTAACTTGGAAACAATCAAATCAATCATACATTCAAATAATCAATCATTCAAACAAGATCTATTAAGCAATTTAAGCAATATCAACTATAATGGGAATTTCGTAAATAAACGAGCAAAAGTCCAACATATGTGAAATCATGGTTTTTAGCATAGATCTATCAATTATAAAACATGGGTTTTGTCTCTAATACTTGTTAAACTAACTTGCATAAGTAAACATCTTCAAAAACCATGGATCTAGACTTCGATCTAAGAAAAATGCATGAAATCTCTAACTTTAACACCCAAACATGCCACCAATCCAATATACTCCTTTGGATCCGCGTGAGAGATAACTACCACTCACCAAATCACCCAAACACCCCAAAAACTAAACACTTCAGATCTGGACAGCAAGGACTTGAGCTTGATCCGGAGAAATTTCACTTGAAACGGTGAAATCTAGCTTCGTCGGATGAAGATCTTCAACTTTGGCTCTTCGATCTTCGATCTTGATCTTCGATCTTCAACGGATGTTAGCACTTGATTGAAGTGGAGAAAGAAGTGAAGAAAAATGCTGTAGTCGAGTCTCCAAAATGGCAGCACTTCATTGCTTCAAAAACCGGTGCCAAAAAGTGAGCCAAAGTCCACTATTTATAGGCTGAAACTTCACTAACTCGTACGCCCATGAGTCGGTCACGACCTAAGCCATGAGTCGTTAACGACTCATCAACCCTGCCGACTCAAGAACCCAACGACCTATCAAAGATACGACCCAACACTAAAAGGCTTACGACCTAACGACATATACCCTAACTCGGAGACGAGCTACGAGATACGAGATAACTATATGCCGACCTAACACCAAAGCGACTCAACCCTTAAGTCGTTCAAACGACTTAACAACCTATCTCCTTAACTCGCCGCCGACCTAACACTCTGCTAACTCGTAACTCGCTAACACACAAGCCTTACTAACTCGTTAGGTCGCAAACACGTTAGGTCGTTCCAGACGACTTACGACCTAACTTTCTAACCTGTTAACTCGGCCATATCTACTAACTCGTACACGAGTTAATCCTTACCTCGGTAACTCTTTAACCCGGTAACACGTAAAGAACACTAACTCGTTAGCTACCCTGCACACTATAACTCGCTAACGACTCAAGGCCACTGACTCGTCCAAGCTATGAGTCGGTCTAACCTATAACTCGCTAACACCTATAAGTCGTTAACGACTCATCATCACACGAGTTAACTTTACAACTCGTGCACGACCCATTCCCTTAAGTCGTACACGACTCATCCATGAGCCGTTCACTGCCTTAACTTGTTAACTCGTATGCGACTCACTTCCTAACTCGAACACGACCCAAGCCTTGTTAACTCGGCCACGACTTAACACTTAAGCACACGAATTAACTTCCTAAACGACTCAGGCTAGAGACAACATCAACAACACTAACAACCTGTCAATTCTACGATATATCGACACGTAAAATACGGGTCGTTACATCCTCTCCCCCTTAGGAATTTCGCCCCCGAAATTCCAAGCAAACAACAGCAATCAAAGATAATCCGCATGCCTACCATCCATAGCAATCAACAAACCATGCATCCAATTCTAGCCTAGCATGCAGAATTCTAAGATAGAAATCAAGATGCAAATTCATGAGATGTCACGACACCTTAGGGTCATACCTCGAAGAGTTCTGGATGAGCTGCCTTCATCCTCTCTTCCTCCTCCCATGTACAGTCGTTGACATCTTCACTCCATTGTATCTTGAGCAACGTAATCGTCTTCCTCCTAAGCTGTTTCGTATCGGTTTCAACAATACGAAGCGGCTTACGAGGTCTCGAATCAACTGGATCAACCTCCAAGTCTTCACAGCTATCAGCAGAAACCACCGTAGTTGGGTCGTGCATATACTTCCGTAGATAAGATACATGAAAAACACTGTGCACACCCGCCATCTTTTCCGGTAACTCCAATCTATAAGCGAGCTTTCCAATACGCTCGATGATCGGGAATGGTCCAACAAATCTCGGAGTCAACTTTCCTTTCTTCCCAAACCTTATAGCATTCTTCAATGGAGAAATCTTCACAAAAACCATATCACCTACGTCGAATTCCAAATCCTTACGACGATTATCGGCATAACTTTTCTGACGATCTTGGGCTGCCTTCATTCGTTGCCGAATGATCTCTATACAATCTGAAGTCTGTCGAATCATCTCTGGCCCAAGTATCAGCTTTTCTCCAGTTTCCAACCAACATGTCGGAGAGTTACACGGTCTTCCATATAATGCCTCATATGGTGCCATACCAATACTCGACTGATAACTGTTATTATAAGCAAACTCCACCAAATGAAGGTGATCTTCCCATGATCCTCCGAAGTCCAAAACACATGCTCTAAGAAGATCTTCCAAAACTCGGTTGACTCTCTCAGTCTGACCATCTGTTTGAGGGTGATAAGCTGTACTCAAACACAACTCAGTTCCCAAAACTTCCTGGAAGCTCTTCCAAAATCTACTAGTGAACAATGGATCTCGATCGCTCACTATACTCTTCGGAACACCATGGAATCGAACTATCCACTTAACATAAAGCTCAGCCAGCTTCGATGCAGTCCTAGTCGATCGAACAGGAATGAATCTTGCACTCTTAGTCAAACGATCTACTATGACCCAAATTCCTTCATTTCCTGCTCTCGTCCTAGGTAGACCATCGATAAAGTCCATCGACACTTGCTCCCACTTCCATGTAGGAACTTCTAATGGCTGAAGTAATCCACTAGGCTTCTTCTGCTCAGCTTTCACCAACTGGCAATTCATACACTTGGAAATAAAATTTCCAACATCCTTCTTCATACCTTTCCAGTAGTAGGTTCTCTTCATGTCCCGATACATCTTATTTCCACCTGGATGAATTGTCAACTTCGAGTGATGACTCTCCCTCAGAACTTCATCTCTCAATCCATCTACATCGGGAACAACTAGTCGCCCTTGCTTTCGAAGCCAACCCTCTCGATCGACCTCGAATCCCTTATCCTTCTCCGGGTCCAATCCAGATTCCAAATCACAGATAATCTTGACAAGCTTATCATCTCCCTTTTGGCTCTCGCCAACCCTTTCCACAAGAGTAGGCCTTATCGATAAGTTTGCCAACATCTTAGGTTCCAATTCACATCTAGGCCTGAAGTCAAATCCAGCCAAATACTCAAGACTCTTCCATTCCGAAAACATGGCTCCCAAACCTGCATGTCTTCGACTTAACGCATCTGCCACTACGTTACCTTTTCCTGGAGTATAAGCTATACCAAAATCATAAGATGCTAGGAACTCTAGCCATCGTTGCTGTCGAAGATTTAAATCCTTTTGGGAGAACAGATACTTCAACGACTTATGATCTGTAAACAAGTCGAATCTAACTCCCAATAGATAATGTCTCCACATCTTCAAAGCAAACACAATCGCCGCTAACTCCAAATCATGAGTCGGATAATTCCTTTCATGCGGCTTTAGTTGTCGACTAGCATACGCAACAACTTTATCCTTCTGCATTAGCACCGCTCCTAGTCCAGTGCCACATGCATCGGTGTAAACCACCATCTCATCATTCCCACTCGGAACAGTCAAAACAGGAGCACTTGTCAGTCGTTCTTTCAGGATTACGAAAGCTTGCTCACACTTATCATCCCATCTGAACACTTGGTTCTTCTTCGTCGATCCTGTCAACGGTGCAGCTATCTTGGAAAAGTCTTTGATAAACCGACGATAATATCCTGCTAATCCAAGAAAACTTCTCACATCAGATGCATTCTTAGGCCTAACCCAATCCTGGATCGCTGCCACCTTAGCGGGATCAACCGCTATTCCATTTCCAGAAATAACATGACCTAAGAACCTCACTTCATTCTTCCAGAAGTGACACTTCGAAAACTTAGCCTTCAGCTGATGTTTCCTCAAAATTTCCAAAACAATCCTCAAGTGCGTCTTGTGCTCTTCCTCAGTTCTGGAATAAACCAAAATATCATCCACGAACACAAGCACGAACTTATTCAACTGATCTCTGAACACTCTATTCATAAGATCCACAAAATATGCTGGCGCGTTAGTCAACCCAAACGGCATTACCAGCCACTCATAAAACCCGGATGGTGTCCTGAAAGCAGTCTTCGGCACACTATCCTTCGCCACTCTCAACTGGTGAAATCCCGTTGCCAAATCCATCTGAGAAAACACCTTAGCCTCGTGAAGCTGATCAAACAAGTCATCTATTCTCGGCAATGGATACTTGTTCTTCTTAGTCACCTTATTCAGCTCACGATAATCAACACACAACCTCAACGATCCATCCGTTTTGGTTGCGAACACAACTGGCGCACCCCATTCGGACACACTTCTCCGAATGAATCCTTTCTGAAAAAGGTCATCAACTTGCACCTTCAGCTCTTGCTGCTCCCTCGGTGCCATCCGCCTAAGAGGCATCACAACAGGTCTGGCTCCCTCAACTAGATCGATACGAAACTCGATCTCCCTATGCGGCGGCAACCCTTTGACTTCCTCAAAGACATTCTCAAACTCATTCACAATAGGCACCGATGACAGTCCATCCCGTGGAACAACTAGCGAATACATGAAGCTCATGAAGACGCCTTCTTCATGCTTACATCGTATCACAACCTTTCGCCCTTCCACATTCCCGACTGTCACCTCAAGCCTCTCACAATCAATCCTAGCCGCATACTTCCTAAGCCAGTCCATACCCAAGATAATTCCGAACCCCGCAAAGTTCAGAACAAAGCAATCACAAACAAAAGAGCAATCATGACTCGATACAACTAGACCACGGCATAGCATACACAAACAAGACGAACCCCCGACTGGATTAGTCACAACCAATGGCCTATCAACAATATCCGGTTTCATACCTAACCGGCTTACCAAATCATCACAAACAAAAGAATGCGACGCTCCAGTATCAAACAACACTCTAACTGGAACACCACAAATAGAAAGAGTACCTTGAACAACCACACTCTTCCCCTTCTCTTCAGCAGTAGGAGCTTTCGAAGACGATGGAACAGCCCCCAAAGCATAGGCTTGCACAACCTGCCTATCTTTCCTCGGTTCTGGACAATCCTTCTTGATATGTCCCAGCTTATCACAGTTGTAACACTTTCCCGGCACTTTGGGATTCTTACAATCTTTGTAAAGATGGCCCTTCTGCTGGCAGTTATAGCAAGTCACTTCACTCTTCGGCTTCTTCTGGCCATCCCTACCCCTCTGTTGCTGTTGTTTCCTCTTCTTATTGCCACTCTGCTGTGGTTTAGATCCTTCCCTGGTTACAGCAACAACAGATACTTCCTTAGGGAACAAACTCTCGTGCCTAAGAGCTTTTTCCACAAGCTTCTCAAACGGATCGTCCAGATGATCCACCAACTGCCTCCCAAGATAAGCATCCAGACCAGTCACAAACTTTTCATTCTTCTGGTAGGGAGAATCAATATACGATCTGGCATACTTAGACAAAGCTTCGAACTCAGAAATATACTCAAGAACAGGCCTCCCACCCTGCTTGAGCTCCACAAACCTCTTAAACAAGACAGATTTCTGGGAAGTAGAGATGAACTTAGCTTCAAATCTAACTTGGAATTGCTCCCAAGTAATCTCTTCTTCTGGAGTATCGATGGTGATAGAATTCCACCAATCAGCAGCTCTTCCCTGAAGCTGTCTCGATGCAAGCTTCCTCTTAGTTGCATCCTCAATCCCTAAGTCACCAAAGATTCTTTTGCAAGCATCAATCCATCTCTGCACCTCAATAGTCGACTCCGTCCCCAAGAAAACTTTCCCTCCAAGAGCAGTATAATCCTTGCAAAGCTTGGCAAAATCCACCGGTCTCGGAGCTTGGACTTGAACTCCCACATCCACAGATGATCCTGAAGCTGGTATTCTCCTCATGATTGAAGTCATCATGGCCTCAAACATAGGAGCATAATCAACAGCTTCCCTAGCATCACGGCTACCCCTCGCAGCTTGTCTCTCACTTCGACTCATCCTTAATATCTGTAAATAAGAATGATTAGAACACCTTAAGAAACAACTGCATAAGGAGTTCAAACCCTTCTAAACTACTATATTATATATAGTAATCATCCATCAAATTACAATTACGTCTCTCTTACGTAGTTACATCAGCGAGCGTTGGCTAAAATCGATTAACCAAAGCTCTGATACCAAATGTGACGACCGCCCATGACTCCCGCACCAAATCAAGGAAACAATGCGCTAAAAGGTGTGCCAGGCAGCCATGGACGATAGTCAGGGTAAAACAAAACAGAAGAATCTCTATCGCATAACTCACAGCGCATGGATAAAATACAATAGAGAAATATAATATAGTGAAGCTCCATAGAACAGAACATCATCATATAAGCATCACAGTAGTTTCATACAATCATCTACTCAAATCCATACATGAAAGCCTCACTACAAATCACTCAACCAAATACAGCAGCGGATACCCAGTACATATAGTAAGAAAACTAATATGCAAAGCCTCCTGCTCGTCTTCGTCATCTTCATCGTAGAACTCCTAGCACAGCACCTGTCACCTGCTACCTAGTCTGCCCATCCCAAACATGGATGAACAGCCCAAGGTAATAAGAGGAGACATAAAACCTTGAGTCAGACAAAGTCTTAGTGAGCAGTAAATTAACTATCAAACATACCAAAAGAGCATAAAGGATAAAAGGAATAGGAACCAAACCATCCCACTCCACCTCTTTCTACAGTGATAGCCCCAGACATACACTAAGGAGAAGCAAGCATAACAACATAGACAATTAAGGTAAAGCGAATACCACTCGAGTCAAGGACGATGTTTTCCAAATACAAACCCCCAAGGCCTAAACCAAGATCAGATAAGCACCCAGAAAACACCGCTCTTGAAGCCGAATGATAATACAACCAAACATCCATGACTCTGGCTATCACTGTTATCCTTGCCTCGATTTCACCGTTAGTTGAATGACCATCTGTCAAGGGCTAATGGTAACCCCGGTTCTAACCATAACTCCGCACACTGCCTTGTGCCTAGGACTTATCTACTTTGCCCAGAGTACTCAACTACCTACCTGTAGTCTTTTGGGTGTCCCGACTACCTACCTGTAGTCGTTATGGGCGCCCCATGTACTCTTGCTTTTGAGCATGCTAGAACCTTCAACAACGACGAGATCCAAGCCTCCTAGCCATCCTTCTTGACGACTATCCTCATACAAGCTCAAGCTACCTCTTGAACAATCCATTATCAACCAACTTGAACTACTCTTCAAGTTATCAACATGCTTGGAATGATCCCTGCTTGGATTAAGCCAAGACTCACATCATACTTCGCTTCATCGCATCAAAGCAAAGTCTCAACTCAACAACATGGTTTGCCTCATCAAATCATGGCAAAGTCCCATCTCAACATCATCCAATCTATACATATGAGCTTCAACATCCGCTACATATGCCTTAAGCAGCTTTCACCATTCAAGAGCCTTCTTCCATAGCTTTTGAATCCTCTTTCATCATCTTGTTCCAAATCAACTACTAGCTAACTTGGAAACAATCAAATCAATCATACATTCAAATAATCAATCATTCAAACAAGATCTATTAAGCAATTTAAGCAATATCAACTATAATGGGAATTTCGTAAATAAACGAGCAAAAGTCCAACATATGTGAAATCATGGTTTTTAGCATAGATCTATCAATTATAAAACATGGGTTTTGTCTCTAATACTTGTTAAACTAACTTGCATAAGTAAACATCTTCAAAAACCATGGATCTAGACTTCGATCTAAGAAAAATGCATGAAATCTCTAACTTTAACACCCAAACATGCCACCAATCCAATATACTCCTTTGGATCCGCGTGAGAGATAACTACCACTCACCAAATCACCCAAACACCCCAAAAACTAAACACTTCAGATCTGGACAGCAAGGACTTGAGCTTGATCCGGAGAAATTTCACTTGAAACGGTGAAATCTAGCTTCGTCGGATGAAGATCTTCAACTTTGGCTCTTCGATCTTCGATCTTGATCTTCGATCTTCAACGGATGTTAGCACTTGATTGAAGTGGAGAAAGAAGTGAAGAAAAATGCTGTAGTCGAGTCTCCAAAATGGCAGCACTTCATTGCTTCAAAAACCGGTGCCAAAAAGTGAGCCAAAGTCCACTATTTATAGGCTGAAACTTCACTAACTCGTACGCCCATGAGTCGGTCACGACCTAAGCCATGAGTCGTTAACGACTCATCAACCCTGCCGACTCAAGAACCCAACGACCTATCAAAGATACGACCCAACACTAAAAGGCTTACGACCTAACGACATATACCCTAACTCGGAGACGAGCTACGAGATACGAGATAACTATATGCCGACCTAACACCAAAGCGACTCAACCCTTAAGTCGTTCAAACGACTTAACAACCTATCTCCTTAACTCGCCGCCGACCTAACACTCTGCTAACTCGTAACTCGCTAACACACAAGCCTTACTAACTCGTTAGGTCGCAAACACGTTAGGTCGTTCCAGACGACTTACGACCTAACTTTCTAACCTGTTAACTCGGCCATATCTACTAACTCGTACACGAGTTAATCCTTACCTCGGTAACTCTTTAACCCGGTAACACGTAAAGAACACTAACTCGTTAGCTACCCTGCACACTATAACTCGCTAACGACTCAAGGCCACTGACTCGTCCAAGCTATGAGTCGGTCTAACCTATAACTCGCTAACACCTATAAGTCGTTAACGACTCATCATCACACGAGTTAACTTTACAACTCGTGCACGACCCATTCCCTTAAGTCGTACACGACTCATCCATGAGCCGTTCACTGCCTTAACTTGTTAACTCGTATGCGACTCACTTCCTAACTCGAACACGACCCAAGCCTTGTTAACTCGGCCACGACTTAACACTTAAGCACACGAATTAACTTCCTAAACGACTCAGGCTAGAGACAACATCAACAACACTAACAACCTGTCAATTCTACGATATATCGACACGTAAAATACGGGTCGTTACATCTCGTAAGTTTTTTACCCTTCGTTTTTTTGACACGTGGATTTTTACGGTAAAACGAGATTACCGTGGCCCGTCTTCGACTTTCCATCGCTGGAGAGTGGTGCATCATGGTAGTGTTCCGTTTCAAATCCATGCACGCATTTCTAAAAGTCGTACGGCACTGTTTCGCCATTTCGGACGGATGTTGCACCTTGCACCGTGGATGTTGCACCCTATAAATATCGATTATTCGGACGGCCATAACTTCTGGCTCGTTTAGAGTTACGGGAGCCATAACCTGTCAAAACGAAGGCCTCGATGAGTTCTATGGCTTTGACCGCTTTCAGCCGTCAACGGATAGATTAATGCCCAAAAAGGACAACCCGAATCTCAATCGGGTCTCGTAAGTTTTTTACCCTTCGTTTTTTCGACACGTGGATTTTTACGGTAAAACGAGATTACCGTGGCCCGTCTTCGACTTCCCATCGCTGGAGAGTGGTGCACCATGGTAGTGTTCCGTTTCAAATCCATGCACGCATTTCTAAAAGTCGTACGGCACCGTTTCGCCATTTCAGACGGATGTTGCACCTTGCACCGTGGATATTGCACCCTGTAGATATCGATTATTCGGACGGCCACAACTTCTGGCTCGTTTAGAGTTAGGGGAGCCATAACCTGTCAAAACGAAGGCCTCGATGAGTTCTACGGCATTGACAGCTTTCAGCCGTCAACGGATAAATTAATGCTCAAAAAGGACAACCCGAATCTCAATCGGGTCTCGTAAGTTTTTTACCCTTCGTTTTTTCGACACGTGGATTTTTACGGTAAAACAGGATTACAGTGGCTGGCCTTCAATTTACCGTCGTTGGAGAGTGGTGCACCATGGTACTATTCCGTTTCAAATCCACGCATGCATTTCTAAAAGTCGTGCGGCACTGTTTCGCCATTTCGGACGGATGTTGCACCTTGCACCGTGGATGTTGCACAATGTAGATATCGATTATTCGGACGGCCATAACTTCTGGCTCGTTTAGAGTTACGGGAGCCATAACCTGTCAAAACGAAGGCCTCGATGATTTCTATTGCTTTGACAGCTTTCAGCCGTCGATCGGGTCTCGTAAGTTTTTTACCCTTCGTTTTTTCGACACGTGGATTTTTACGGTAAAACGGGATTACCGTGGCCCGTCTTCGACTTCCAATCGCTGGAGAGTGGTGCACCATGGTACTGTTCCGTTTCAAATCCATGCACACATTTCTAAAAGTTGTACGGCACTGCTTCGCCATTTCGGACGGATGTTGCACCTTGCACCGTGTAGATATCGATTATTCGGACGGTCATAACTTCTGGCTCATTTAGAGTTACGGGAGCCATAACCGGTCAAAACGAAGGGCTCGATGAGTTCTACGGCTTTGATTGCTTTTAGCCATCAATGGATAGATTAATGCCCAAAAAGAAAAACCCGAATCTCAATCGGGTCTCGCAAGTTTTTAACCCTTCGTTTTTTCGACACGTGGATTTTTACGGTAAAACGGGATTACCGTGGCCCGTCTTCGACTTACCATCGCCGGAGAGTGGTGCACCATGGTACTGTTCCATTTCAAATCCATGCACGCATTTCTAAAAGTCGTACGGCACTGTTTCGCCATTTCGGACGGATGTTGCACCTTGCACCGTGGATGTTGCACCCTGTAGATATCGATTATTCGGACGGCCATAACTTCTGGCTCGTTTAGAGTTACGGGAGCCATAACCTGTAAAAATGAAGGCCTCGATGAGTTCTATGGATTTGACAGCTTTCATCCGTCAACGGATAGATTAATGCCTAAAAAGGACAACCCTAATTTCAATCGGGTCTCGCAAGTTTTTTACCCTTCGTTTTTTCGACACGTTGATTTTTACGGTAAAACAGGATTACCGTGGCCCGTCTTCGACTTCCCATCGCTGGAGAGTGGTGCAGCATGGTACTATTCCGTTTCAAATCCATGCACGCATTTCTATATGTCGTACAGCACTGTTTCGCCATTTCGGACGGATGTTGCACCTTGCACCGTGGATGTTGCACACTGTAGATATCGATTATTCGGACGGCCATAACTTCTGGCTCGTTTAGAGTTACAGGAGCCATAACCTGTCAAAACGAAGGCCTCGATGAGTTCTATGGCTTTGACAGCTTTCAGCCATCAACGGATAGGTTAATGCCCAAAAAGGACAAAACGAATCTCGATCGGGTCTCGTAAGTTTTTTACCCTTCGTTTTTTCGACACGTGGATTTTTACGGTAAAACGGGATTACCGTGGCCTGTCTTCGACTTCCAATCGCTGGAGAGTGGTGCACCATGGTACTGTTCCGTTTCAAATCCATGAACACATTTCTAAAAGTCGTACGACACTGTTTCTCCATTTCGGACGGATGTTGCACCTTGCACCGTGTAGATATCGATTATTCGGACGGCCATAACCTCTGGCTCGTTTAGAGTTACGGGAGCCATAACCGGTCAAAACGAAGGGCTCGATGAGTTTTACGGCTTTGATTGCTTTCAGCCATCAACGGATAGATTAATGCCCAAAAAGAAAAACCCGAATCTCAATCGGGTCTCGCAAGTTTTTAACCCTTCGTTTTTTCGAAACGTGGATTTTTACGGTAAAACGGGATTACCGTGGCCCGTCTTCGACTTACCATCGCTGGAGAGTGGTGCACCATGGTACTGTTCCGTTTCAAATCCATGCACGCATTTCTAAAAGTCGTACGGCACTGTTTCGCCATTTCGGACGGATGTTGCACCTTGCACCGTGGATGTTGCACCCTGTAGATATCGATTATTGGACGGCCATAACTTCTGGCTCGTTTAGAGTTACGGGAGCCATAACCTGTCAAAACGAAGGCCTCGATGAGTTCTACGACTTTGACAGCTTTCAGCCGTCAACTGATAGACTAATGCCCAAAAAGGACGACCTGAATCTCAATCGGGTCTCGTAAGTTCTTTACCCTTCGTTTTTTCGTCACGTGGATTTTTACGGTAAAATGGGATTACCGTGGCCCGTCTTCGACTTCCCATCGCTGGAGATTGGTGCAACAGGGTAGTGTTCCATTTCAAATCCATGCAAGCATTTCTAAAAGTCGTACGGCACTGTTTCGCCATTTCGGACGGATGTTGCACCTTGCACCGTGGTTGTTGCACCCTGTAGATATCGATTATTCGGACGGCCATAACGTCTGGCTCGTTTAGAGTTACGGAAGCCATAACCTATCAAAACGAAGGCCTCGACGAGTTCTACGGCTTTGATAGCTTTTAGGCGTCAACGGATAGATTAATGCCCAAAAAGGACAACCCGAATCTCAATCGGGTCTCGTAAGTTTTTTACCCTTCGTTTTTTCGAAACGTGGATTTTTACGGTAAAACAGGATTACCAAGGCCCGTCTTCGACTTCCCATCGCTGGAGAGTGGTACACCATGGTACTGTTCCATTTCAAATCCATGCACGCATTTCTAAAATTCGTACGGCACTGTTTCGCCATTTCGGACGGATGTTGCACCTTGCACCGTGGATGTTGCACCCTGTAGATATCGATTATTCGGACGGCCATAACTTCTGCCTCGTTTAGAGTTACGGGAGCCATAACCTGTCAAAATGAAGGCCTCGATGAGTTCTATGGCTTTGACAGCTTTCAGCCGTCAACGGATAGATTAATGCCCAAAAAGGACAACCCGAATCTCAATCGGGTCTCGTAAGTTTTTTACCCTTCGTTTTTTCGACACGTGGATTTTTACAGTAAAACGGGATTACCGTGGCCCGTATTCGACTTCCCATCGCTGGAGAGTGGTGCACCATGGTACGGTACCGTTTCAAATCCATGCACACATTTCTAAAAGTCGTACGACACTGTTTCGCCATTTCGGACGGATGTTGCACCTTGCACCGTGGATGTTGTACCCTGTAGATATCTATTATTCGGACGGCCATAACTTCAGGCTCGTTTAGAGTTACGGGAGCCATAACCTGTCAAAACGAAGGCCTCGATGAGTTCTACGGCTTTGACCGCTTTCAGCCATCAACGGATAAATTAATGCTCAAAAAGGACAACCCGAATCTCAATCGGGTCTCGTAAGTTTTTTACCCTTCGTTTTTTCGACACGTGGATTTTTACGGTAAAACAGGATTACAGTGGCTGGCCTTCAATTTACCATCGTTGGAGAGTGGTGCACCATGGTACTATTCCATTTCAAATCCACGCATGCATTTCTAAAAGTCGTACGGCACTGTTTCGCCATTTCGGACGGATGTTGCACCTTGCACCGTGGATGTTGCACATTGTAGATATCGATTATTCGGACGGCCATAACTTCTGGCTCGTTTAGAGTTACGAGAGCCATAACCTGTCAAAACAAAGGCCTCGATGATTTCTATGGCTTTGACAGCTTTCAGCCGTCAATGGATAGATTAATGCCCAAAAAGGACAACCCGAATCTCGATCGGGTCTCGTAAGTTTTTTACCCTTCGTTTTTTCGACACGTGGATTTTTACGGTAAAACGGGATTACCGTGGCCCGTCTTCAACTTCCAATCGCTGGAGAGTGGTGCACCATGGTACTGTTCCGTTTCAAATCCATGCACACATTTCTAAAAGTCCTACGGTACTGTATCGCCATTTCGGACTGATGTTGCACCTTGCACCGTGTAGATATCGATTATTCGGACGGCCATAACTTCTGGCTCGTTTAGAGTTACGAGAGCCATAACCGGTCAAAACGAAGGGCTCGATGAGTTCTACGGCTTTGATTGCTTTCAGCCATCAATGGATAGATTAATGCCTAAAAAGAAAAACCCGAATCTCAATCGGGTCTCGCAAGTTTTTAACCCTTCGTTTTTTCGACACGTGGATTTTTACGGTAAAACGGGATTACCGTGGCCCGTCTTCGACTTTCCATCGCTGGAGAGTGGTGCACCATGGTACTATTCCGTTTCAAATCCATGCATGCATTTCTAAAAGTCGTACGACACTGTTTCGCCATTTCGGACGGATGTTGCACCTTGCACCGTGGATGTTGCACCCTGTAGATATCGATTATTGGACGGCCATAACTTCTGGCTCGTTTAGAGTTACGGGAGCCATAACCTGTCAAAACGAAGGCCTCGATGAGTTCTACGACTTTGACAGCTTTCAGCCGTCAACTGATAGACTAATGCCCAAAAAGGACGACCCGAATCTCAATCGGGTCTCGTAAGTTCTTTACCCTTCGTTTTTTCGTCACGTGGATTTTTACGGTAAAATGGGATTACCGTGGCCCGTCTTCGACTTCCCATCGCTGGAGATTGGTGCAACAGGGTAGTGTTCCGTTTCAAATCCATGCAAGCATTTCTAAAAGTCGTACGGCACTGTTTCGCCATTTCGGACGGATGTTGCACCTTGCACCGTGGTTGTTGCACCCTGTAGATATCGATTATTCGGACGGCCATAACTTCTGGCTCGTTTAGAGTTACGGAAGCCATAACCTATCAAAACGAAGGCCTCGACGAGTTCTACGGCTTTGATAGCTTTTAGGCGTCAACGGATAGATTAATGCCCAAAAAGGACAACCCGAATCTCAATCGGGTCTCGTAAGTTTTTTACCCTTCGTTTTTTCGAAACGTGGATTTTTACGGTAAAACAGGATTACCATGGCCCGTCTTCGACTTCCCATCGCTGGAGAGTGGTACACCATGGTACTGTTCCATTTCAAATCCATGCACGCATTTCTAAAATTCGTACGGCACTGTTTCGCCATTTCGGACGGATGTTGCACCTTGCACCGTGGATGTTGCACCCTGTAGATATCGATTATTCGGACGGCCATAACTTCTGCCTCGTTTAGAGTTACGGGAGCCATAACCTGTCAAAATGAAGGCCTCGATGAGTTCTATGGCTTTGACAGCTTGCAGCCGTCAACGGATAGATTAATGCCCAAAAAGGACAACCCGAATCTCAATCGGGTCTCGTAAGTTTTTTACCCTTCGTTTTTTCGACACGTGGATTTTTACAGTAAAACGGGATTACCGTGGCCCGTATTCGACTTCCCATCGCTGGAGAGTGGTGCACCATGGTACGGTACCGTTTCAAATCCATGCACACATTTCTAAAAGTCGTACGACACTGTTTCGCCATTTCGGACGGATGTTGCACCTTGCACCGTGGATGTTGTACCCTGTAGATATCTATTATTCGGACGGCCATAACTTCAGGCTCGTTTAGAGTTACGGGAGCCATAACCTGTCAAAACGAAGGCCTCGATGAGTTCTACGGCTTTGACCGCTTTCAGCCGTCAACGGATAAATTAATGCTCAAAAAGGACAACCCGAATCTCAATCGGGTCTCGTAAGTTTTTTACCCTTCGTTTTTTCGACACGTGGATTTTTACGGTAAAACAGGATTACAGTGGCTGGCCTTCAATTTACCATCGTTGGAGAGTGGTGCACCATGGTACTATTCCATTTCAAATCCACGCATGCATTTCTAAAAGTCGTACGGCACTGTTTCGCCATTTCGGACGGATGTTGCACCTTGCACCGTGGATGTTGCACATTGTAGATATCGATTATTCGGACGGCCATAACTTCTGGCTCGTTTAGAGTTACGGGAGCCATAACCTGTCAAAACAAAGGCCTCGATGATTTCTATGGCTTTGACAGCTTTCAGCCGTCAATGGATAGATTAATGCCCAAAAAGGACAACCCGAATCTCGATCAGGTCTCGTAAGTTTTTTACCCTTCGTTTTTTCGACACGTGGATTTTTACGGTAAAACGGGATTACCGTGGCCCGTCTTCAACTTCCAATCGCTGGAGAGTGGTGCACCATGGTACTGTTCCGTTTCAAATCCATGCACACATTTCTAAAAGTCCTACGGTACTGTATCGCCATTTCGGACTGATGTTGCACCTTGCACCGTGTAGATATCGATTATTCGGACGGCCATAACTTCTGGCTCGTTTAGAGTTACGGGAGCCATAACCGGTCAAAACGAAGGGCTCGATGAGTTCTACGGCTTTGATTGCTTTCAGCCATCAACGGATAGATTAATGCCTAAAAAGAAAAACCCGAATCTCAATCGGGTCTCGCAAGTTTTTAACCCTTCGTTTTTTCGACACGTGGATTTTTACGGTAAAACGGGATTACCGTGGCCCGTCTTCGACTTTCCATCGCTGGAGAGTGGTGCACCATGGTACTGTTCCGTTTCAAATCCATGCATGCATTTCTAAAAGTCGTACGACACTGTTTCGCCATTTCGGACGGATGTTGCACCTTGCACCGTGGATGTTGCACCCTGTAGATATCGATTATTGGACGGCCATAACTTCTGGCTCGTTTAGAGTTACGGGAGCCATAACCTGTCAAAACGAAGGCCTCGATGAGTTCTACGGCTTTGATAGCTTTCAGCGATCAACGGATAGATTAATGCCCAAAAAGGACGACCCGAATCTCAATCGGGTCTCGTAAGTTTTTTACCCTTCGTTTTTTCGACACGTGGATTTTTACGGTAAAACGGGATTACCGTGGCCCGTCTTCGACTTCCCATCGCTGGAGATTAGTGCACCAGCGTTGTGCTCCGTTTCAAATCCATGCACGCATTTCTAAAAGTCGTACGGCACTGTTTCGCCATTTCGGACGGATGTTGCACCTTGCACCGTGGATGTTGCACCCTGTAGATATCGATTATTCGGACGGCCATAACTTCTGGCTCGTTTAGAGTTACGGAAGCCATAACCTGTCAAAACGAAGGCCTCGACGAGTTCTACGGCTTTGATAGCTTTTTGGCGTCAACGGATAGATTAATGCCCAAAAAGGACAACCCGAATCTCAATCGGGTCTCGTAAGTTTTTTACCCTTCGTTTTTTCGAAACGTGGATTTTTACGGTAAAACAGGATTACCATGGCCCGTCTTCGACTTCCCATCGCTGGAGAGTGGTACACCATGGTACTGTTCCATTTCAAATCCATGCACGCATTTCTAAAAGTCGTACGGCACTGTTTCGCCATTTCGGACGGATGTTGCACCTTGCACCGTGGATGTTGCACCCTGTAGATATCGATTATTCGGACGGCCATAACTTCTGGCTCGTTTAGAGTTACGGGAGCCATAACCTGTCAAAATTAAGGCCTCGATGAGTTCTATGGCTTTAACAGCTTTCAGCCGTCAACGGATAGATTAATGCCCAAAAAGGACAACCCGAATCTCAATCGGGTCTCGTAAATTTTTTACCCTTCGTTTTTTCGACACGTGGATTTTTACAGTAAAACGGGATTACCGTGGCCCGTATTCGACTTCCCATCGCTGGAGAGTGGTGCACCATGGTACTGTACCATTTCAAAGCCATGCACACATTTCTAAAAGTCGTACGGCACTGTTTCGCCATTTCGGACGGATGTTGCACCTTGCACTGTGGATGTTGCACCCTGTAGATATCGATTATTCGGACGGCCATAACTTCTGGCTCGTTTAGAGTTACGGGAGCCATAACCTGTCAAAACGAAGGCTTCGATGAGTTCTACGGCTTTGACAGCTTTCAGCCGTCAACGGATAAATTAATGCTCAAAAAGGACAACCCGAATCTCAATCGGGTCTTGTAAGTTTTTTACCCTTCGTTTTTTCGACACGTGGATTTTTACGGTAAAACAGGATTACAGTGGCTGGCCTTCAATTTACCATCGCTGGAGAGTGGTGCACCATGGTTCTATTCCGTTTCAAATCCATGCATGCATTTCTAAAAGTCGTACGGCACTGTTTCGCCATTTCGGACGGATGTTGCACCTTGCACCGTGGATGTTGCACAATGTAGATATCGATTATTCGGACGGCCATAACTTCTGCCTCGTTTAGAGTTACGGGAGCCATAACCTGTCAAAACAAATCCCTCAATGAGTTCTACGGCTTTGACAGCTTTTAGCCGTCAACGAATAGATTAATGCCCAAAAAGGATAAACCGAATCTCAATCGGGGCTCGTAAGTTTTTTACCCTTCGTTTTTTTCGACACGTGGATTTTTACGGTAAAACGGGATTACCGTGGCCCGTCTTCGACTTCCCATCGCTGGAGAGTGGTGCACCACAGTAGTGTTCCATTTCAAATTCCATGCACGCATTTCTAAAAGTCGTACGACACTGTTTCGCCATTTCGGACGGATGTTGCACCTTGCACCTTGGATGTTGCACCCTGTAGATATCGATTATTCGGACGGCCATAACTTCTGGCTCGTTTAGAGTTACGGGAGCCATAACCTGTCAAAACGAAGGCCTCGATGAGTTCTACCGCTTTGATAACTTTCAGCCGTCAACGGATAGATTAATGCCCAAAAAGGACAACCCGAATCTCAATCGGGTCTCGTAAGTTTTTTACCCTTCGTTTTTTTGACACGTGGATTTTTACGGTAAAACGAGATTACCGTGGCCCGTCTTCGACTTTCCATCGCTGGAGAGTGGTGCATCATGGTAGTGTTCCGTTTCAAATCCATGCACGCATTTCTAAAAGTCGTACGGCACTGTTTCGCCATTTCGGACGGATGTTGCACCTTGCACCGTGGATGTTGCACCCTATAAATATCGATTATTCGGACGGCCATAACTTCTGGCTCGTTTAGAGTTACGGGAGCCATAACCTGTCAAAACGAAGGCCTCGATGAGTTCTATGGCTTTGACCGCTTTCAGCCGTCAACGGATAGATTAATGCCCAAAAAGGACAACCCGAATCTCAATCGGGTCTCGTAAGTTTTTTACCCTTCGTTTTTTCGACACGTGGATTTTTACGGTAAAACGAGATTACCGTGGCCCGTCTTCGACTTCCCATCGCTGGAGAGTGGTGCACCATGGTAGTGTTCCGTTTCTAATCCATGCACGCATTTCTAAAATTAGTACGACACTGTTTTGCCATTTCGGACGGATGTTGCACCTTGCACCGTGGACGTTGCACCCTGTAGATATCGATTATTCGGACGGCCATAACTTCTGGCTCGTTTAGAGTTACGGGAGCCATAACCTGTCAAAACGAAGGCCTCAATGAGTTCTACGGCTTTGACAGCTTTCAGCCGTCAACGGATAGATTAATGCCCAAAAAGGACAACCCGAATCTCAATCGGGCCTCGTAAGTTTTTACCCTTCGTTTTTTCGACACGTGGATTTTTACGGTAAAACAGGATTACCGTGGTTGGCCTTCGATTTACCATCGTTGGAGAGTGGTGCACCATGGTACTGTTCGGTTTCAAATCCACACACGCATTTCTAAAAGTCATACGGCACTGTTTCGCCATTTCGGACGGATGTTGCACCTTGCACCGTGGATGTTGCACAATGTAGATATCGATTATTCGGACGACCATAACTTTTGGCTCGTTTAGAGTTACGGGAGCCATAACCTGTCAAAACAAATCCCACGATGAGTTCTACGGCATTGACAGCTTTCAGCCGTCAACGGATAGATTAATGCCCAAAAAGGACAACCCGAATCTCAATCGGGTCTCGTAAGTTTTTTACCCTTCGTTTTTTTGACACGTGGATTTTTACGGTAAAACGGGATTACCGTGGCCCGTCTTCGACTTCCCATCGCTGGAGAGTGGTGCACCATGGTAATGTTCCGTTTCAAATCCATGCACGCATTTCTAAAAGTCGTACGGCACTGTTTCGCCATTTCGGACGGATGTTGCACCTTGCACCGTGGATGTTGCACCCTGTAGATATCGATTATTCGGACGGCCATAACTTCTGCCTCGTTTAGAGTTATGGGAGCCATAACCTGTCAAAACAAAGACCTCGATGAGTTCTACGGCTTTGACAGCTTTCAGCCGTCAACGGATAGATTAATGCCCAAAATGGACAACCCGAATCTCAATCGGGTCTCGTAAGTTTTTTACCCTTCGTTTTTTCGACACGTGGATTTTTACGGTAAAACAGGATTACGGTGGCTGGCCTTCAATTTATCATCGCTGGACAAAGGTGCACCATGGTACTGTTCCGTTTCAAATCCATGCACGCATTTCTAAAAGTCGTACGGCGCTGTTTCGCCATTTCGAACAGATGTTGCACCTTGCACCGTGGATGTTGCACCCTGTAGATATCGATTATTCGGACGGCCGTAACTTCTGGCTCGTTTAGAGTTACAGGAGCCATAACCTGTCAAAACGAAGGCCTCGATGAGTTCTACGGCTTTGATAGCTTTCAGCCGTCAACGGATAAATTAATGCCCAAAAAGGACAACCCGAATCTCAATCGGGTCTCGTAGGTTTTTTACCCTTCGTTTTTTCGGCACGGGGATTTTTACGGTAAAACGAAATTACCATGGCCCGTCTTCGACTTTCCATCACTGGAGAGTGGTGCACCATGGTAGTGTTCCATCTCAAATCCATGCACGCATTTCTAAAAGTCGTACGGCACTGTTTCGCCATTTCGGACGGATGTTGCACCTTGCACCGTGGATGTTGCACATTGTAGATATCGATTATTCGGACGGCCATAACTTCTGGCTCGTTTAGAGTTACGGGAGCCATAACCTGTCAAAACAAAGGCCTCGATGGTTTCTATGGCTTTGACAGCTTTCAGCCATCAATGGATAGATTAATGCCCAAAAAGGACAACCCGAATCTCGATCGGGTCTCGTAAGTTTTTTACCCATCGTTTTTTCGACACGTGGATTTTTACGGTAAAACGGGATTACCGTGGCCCGTCTTCAACTTCCAATCGCTGGAGAGTGGTGCACCATGGTACTGTTCCGTTTCAAATCCATGCACACATTTCTAAAAGTCCTACGGTACTGTATCGCCATTTCGGACTGATGTTGCACCTTGCACCGTGTAGATATCGATTATTCGGACGGCCATAACTTCTGGCTCGTTTAGAGTTACGGGAGCCATAACCGGTCAAAACGAAGGGCTCGATGAGTTCTACGGCTTTGATTGCTTTCAGCCATCAACGGATAGATTAATGCCTAAAAAGAAAAACCCGAATCTCAATCGGGTCTCGCAAGTTTTTAACCCTTCGTTTTTTCGACACGTGGATTTTTACGGTAAAACGGGATTACCGTGGCCCGTCTTCGACTTTCCATCGCTGGAGAGTGGTGCACCATGGTACTGTTCCGTTTCAAATCCATGCATGCATTTCTAAAAGTCGTACGACACTGTTTCGCCATTTCGGACGGATGTTGCACCTTGCACCGTGGATGTTGCACCCTGTAGATATCGATTATTGGACGGCCATAACTTCTGGCTCGTTTAGAGTTACGGGAGCCATAACCTGTCAAAACGAAGGCCTCGATGAGTTCTACGGCTTTGATAGCTTTCAGCGATCAACGGATAGATTAATGCCCAAAAAGGACGACCCGAATCTCAATCGGGTCTCGTAAGTTTTTTACCCTTCGTTTTTTCGACACGTGGATTTTTACGGTAAAACGGGATTACCGTGGCCCGTCTTCGACTTCCCATCGCTGGAGATTAGTGCACCAGCGTTGTGCTCCGTTTCAAATTCATGCACGCATTTCTAAAAGTCGTACGGCACTGTTTCGCCATTTCGGACGGATGTTGCACCTTGCACCGTGGATGTTGCACCCTGTAGATATCGATTATTCGGACGGCCATAACTTCTGGCTCGTTTAGAGTTACGGAAGCCATAACCTGTCAAAACGAAGGCCTCGACGAGTTCTACGGCTTTGATAGCTTTTTGGCGTCAACGGATAGATTAATGACCAAAAAGGACAACCCGAATCTCAATCGGGTCTCGTAAGTTTTCTACCCTTCGTTTTTTCGAAACGTGGATTTTTACGGTAAAACAGGATTACCATGGCCCGTCTTCGACTTCCCATCGCTGGAGAGTGGTACACCATGGTACTGTTCCATTTCAAATCCATGCACGCATTTCTAAAAGTCGTACGGCACTGTTTCGCCATTTCGGACGGATGTTGCACCTTGCACCGTGGATGTTGCACCCTGTAGATATCGATTATTCGGACGGCCATAACTTCTGGCTCGTTTAGAGTTACGGGAGCCATAACCTGTCAAAATGAAGGCCTCGATGAGTTCTATGGCTTTAACAGCTTTCAGCCGTCAACGGATAGATTAATGCCCAAAAAGGACAACCCGAATCTCAATCGGGTCTCGTAAATTTTTTACCCTTCGTTTTTTCGACACGTGGATTTTTACAGTAAAACGGGATTACCGTGGCCCGTATTCGACTTCCCATCGCTGGAGAGTGGTGCACCATGGTACTGTACCATTTCAAAGCCATGCACACATTTCTAAAAGTCGTACGGCACTGTTTCGCCATTTCGGACGGATGTTGCACCTTGCACTGTGGATGTTGCACCCTGTAGATATCGATTATTCGGACGGCCATAACTTCTGGCTCGTTTAGAGTTACGGGAGCCATAACCTGTCAAAACGAAGGCTTCGATGAGTTCTACGGCTTTGACAGCTTTCAGCCGTCAACGGATAAATTAATGCTCAAAAAGGACAACCCGAATCTCAATCGGGTCTTGTAAGTTTTTTACCCTTCGTTTTTTCGACACGTGGATTTTTACGGTAAAACAGGATTACAGTGGCTGGCCTTCAATTTACCATCGTTGGAGAGTGGTGCACCATGGTTCTATTCCGTTTCAAATCCATGCATGCATTTCTAAAAGTCGTACGGCACTGTTTCGCCATTTCGGACGGATGTTGCACCTTGCACCGTGGATGTTGCACAATGTAGATATCGATTATTCGGACGGCTATAACTTCTACCTCGTTTAGAGTTACGGGAGCCATAACCTGTCAAAACAAATCCCTCAATGAGTTCTACGGCTTTGACAGCTTTTAGCCGTCAACGAATAGATTAATGCCCAAAAAGGATAACCCGAATCTCAATCGGGGCTCGTAAGTTTTTTACCCTTCGTTTTTTTCGACACGTGGATTTTTACGGTAAAACGGGATTACCGTGGCCCGTCTTCGACTTCCCATCGCTGGAGAGTGGTGCACCACAGTAGTGTTCCATTTCAAATTCCATGCACGCATTTCTAAAAGTCGTACGACCCTGTTTCGCCATTTCGGACGGATGTTGCACCTTGCACCTTGGATGTTGCACCCTGTAGATATCGATTATTCGGACGGCCATAACTTCTGGCTCGTTTAGAGTTACGGGAGCCATAACCTGTCAAAACGAAGGCCTCGATGAGTTCTACCGCTTTGATAACTTTCAGCCGTCAACGGATAGATTAATGCCCAAAAAGGACAACCCGAATCTCAATCGGGTCTCGTAAGTTTTTTACCCTTCGTTTTTTTGACACGTGGATTTTTACGGTAAAACGAGATTACCGTGGCCCGTCTTCAACTTTCCATCGCTGGAGAGTGGTGCATCATGGTATTGTTCCGTTTCAAATCCATGCACGCATTTCTAAAAGTCGTACGGCACTGTTTCGCCATTTCGGACGGATGTTGCACCTTGCACCGTGGATGTTGCACCCTATAAATATCGATTATTCGGACGGCCATAACTTCTGGCTCGTTTAGAGTTACGGGAGCCATAACCTGTCAAAACGAAGGCCTCGATGAGTTCTATGGCTTTGACCGCTTTCAGCCGTCAACGGATAGATTAATGCCCAAAAAGGACAACCCGAATCTCAATCGGGTCTCGTAAGTTTTTTACCCTTCGTTTTTTCGACACGTGGATTTTTACGGTAAAACGAGATTACCGTGGCCCGTCTTCGACTTCCCATCGCTGGAGAGTGGTGCACCATGGTAGTGTTCCGTTTCTAATCCATGCACGCATTTCTAAAATTAGTACGACACTGTTTTGCCATTTCGGACGGATGTTGCACCTTGCACCGTGGACGTTGTACCCTGTACATATCGATTATTCGGACGGCCATAACTTCTGGCTCGTTTAGAGTTACGGGAGCCATAACCTGTCAAAACGAAGGCCTCAATGAGTTCTACGGCTTTGACAGCTTTCAGCCGTCAACGGATAGATTAATGCCCAAAAAGGACAACCCGAATCTCAATCGGGCCTCGTAAGTTTTTACCCTTCGTTTTTTCGACACGTGGATTTTTACGGTAAAACAGGATTACCGTGGTTGGCCTTCGATTTACCATCGTTGGAGAGTGGTGCACCATGGTACTGTTCGGTTTCAAATCCACACACGCATTTCTAAAAGTCATACGGCACTGTTTCGCCATTTCGAACGGATGTTGCACCTTGCACCGTGGATGTTGCACAATGTAGATATCGATTATTCGGACGACCATAACTTTTGGCTCGTTTAGAGTTACGGGAGCCATAACCTGTCAAAACAAATCCCACGATGAGTTCTACGGCATTGACAGCTTTCAGCCGTCAACGGATAGATTAATGCCCAAAAAGGACAACCCGAATCTCAATCGGGTCTCGTAAGTTTTTTACCCTTCGTTTTTTTGACACGTGGATTTTTACGGTAAAACGGGATTACCGTGGCCCGTCTTCGACTTCCCATCGCTGGAGAGTGGTGCACCACGGTAGTGTTCCGTTTCAAATCCATGCACGCATTTCTAAAAGTCGTACGGCACTGTTTCGCCATTTCGGACGGATGTTGCACCTTGCACCGTGGATGTTGCACCCTGTAGATATCGATTATTCGGACGGCCATAACTTCTGGCTCGTTTAGAGTTATGGGAGCCATAACCTGTCAAAACAAAGACCTCGATGAGTTCTACGACTTTGACAGCTTTCAGCCATCAACGGATAGATTAATGCCCAAAATGGACAACCCGAATCTCAATCGGGTCTCGTAAGTTTTTTACCCTTCGTTTTTTCGACACGTGGATTTTTACGGTAAAACAGGATTACGGTGGCTGGCCTTCAATTTATCATCGCTGGACAAAGGTGCACCATGGTACTGTTCCGTTTCAAATCCATGCACGCATTTCTAAAAGTCGTACGGCGCTGTTTCGCCATTTCGAACGGATGTTGCACCTTGCACCGTGGATGTTGCACCCTGTAGATATCGATTATTCGGACGGCCGTAACTTCTGGCTCTTTTAGAGTTACAGGAGCCATAACCTGTCAAAACGAAGGCCTCGATGAGTTCTACGGCTTTGATAGCTTTCAGCCGTCAACGGATAAATTAATGCCCAAAAAGGACAACCCGAATCTCAATCGGGTCTCGTAGGTTTTTTACCCTTCGTTTTTTCGGCACGGGGATTTTTACGGTAAAACGAAATTACCATGGCCCGTCTTCGACTTTCCATCACTGGAGAGTGGTGCACCATGGTAGTGTTCCATTTCAAATCCATGCACGCATTTCTAAAAGTCGTACGGCACTGTTTCGCCATTTCGGACGGATGTTGCACCTTGCACCGTGGATGTTGCACATTGTAGATATCGATTATTCGGACGGCCATAACTTCTGGCTCGTTTAGAGTTACGGGAGCCATAACCTGTCAAAACAAAGGCCTCGATGATTTCTATGGCTTTGACAGCTTTCAGCCGTCAATGGATAGATTAATGCCCAAAAAGGACAACCCGAATCTCGATCGGGTCTCGTAAGTTTTTTACCCTTCGTTTTTTCGACACGTGGATTTTTACGGTAAAACGGGATTACCGTGGCCCGTCTTCAACTTCCAATCGCTGGAGAGTGGTGCACCATGGTACTGTTCCGTTTCAAATCCATGCACACATTTCTAAAAGTCCTACGGTACTGTATCGCCATTTCGGACTGATGTTGCACCTTGCACCGTGTAGATATCGATTATTCGGACGGCCATAACTTCTGGCTCGTTTAGAGTTACGGGAGCCATAACCGGTCAAAACGAAGGGCTCGATGAGTTCTACGGCTTTGATTGCTTTCAGCCATCAACGGATAGATTAATGCCTAAAAAGAAAAACCCGAATCTCAATCGGGTCTCGCAAGTTTTTAACCCTTCGTTTTTTCGACACGTGGATTTTTACGGTAAAACGGGATTACCGTGGCCCGTCTTCGACTTTCCATCGCTGGAGAGTGGTGCACCATGGTACTGTTCCGTTTCAAATCCATGCATGCATTTTTAAAAGTCGTACGACACTGTTTCGCCATTTCGGACGGATGTTGCACCTTGCACCGTGGATGTTGCACCCTGTAGATATCGATTATTGGACGGCCATAACTTCTGGCTCGTTTAGAGTTACGGGAGCCATAACCTGTCAAAACGAAGGCCTCGATGAGTTCTACGGCTTTGATAGCTTTCAGCGATCAACGGATAGATTAATGCCCAAAAAGGACGACCCGAATCTCAATCGGGTCTCGTAAGTTTTTTACCCTTCGTTTTTTCGACACGTGGATTTTTACGGTAAAACGGGATTACCGTGGCCCGTCTTCGACTTCCCATCGCTGGAGATTAGTGCACCAGCGTTGTGCTCCGTTTCAAATCCATGCACGCATTTCTAAAAGTCGTACGGCACTGTTTCGCCATTTCGGACGGATGTTGCACCATGCACCGTGGATGTTGCACCCTGTAGATATCGATTATTCGGACGGCCATAACTTCTGGCTCGTTTAGAGTTACGGAAGCCATAACCTGTCAAAACGAAGGCCTCGACGAGTTCTACGGCTTTGATAGCTTTTTGGCGTCAACGGATAGATTAATGCCCAAAAAGGACAACCCGAATCTCAATCGGGTCTCGTAAGTTTTTTACCCTTCGTTTTTTCGAAACGTGGATTTTTACGGTAAAACAGGATTACCATGGCCCGTCTTCGACTTCCCATCGCTGGAGAGTGGTACACCATGGTACTGTTCCATTTCAAATCCATGCACGCATTTCTAAAAGTCGTACGGCACTGTTTCGCCATTTCGGACGGATGTTGCACCTTGCACCGTGGATGTTGCACCCTGTAGATATCGATTATTCGGACGGCCATAACTTCTGGCTCGTTTAGAGTTACGGGAGCCATAACCTGTCAAAATGAAGGCCTCGATGAGTTCTATGGCTTTAACAGCTTTCAGCCGTCAACGGATAGATTAATGCCCAAAAAGGACAACCCGAATCTCAATCGGGTCTCGTAAATTTTTTACCCTTCGTTTTTTCGACACGTGGATTTTTACAGTAAAACGGGATTACCGCGGCCCGTATTTGACTTCCCATCGCTGGAGAGTGGTGCACCATGGTACTGTACCATTTCAAAGCCATGCACACATTTCTAAAAGTCGTACGGCACTGTTTCGCCATTTCGGACGGATGTTGCACCTTGCACTGTGGATGTTGCACCCTGTAGATATCGATTATTCGGACGGCCATAACTTCTGGCTCGTTTAGAGTTACGGGAGCCATAACCTGTCAAAACGAAGGCTTCGATGAGTTCTACGGCTTTGACAGCTTTCAGCCGTCAACGGATAAATTAATGCTCAAAAAGGACAACCCGAATCTCAATCGGGTCTTGTAAGTTTTTTACCCTTCGTTTTTTCGACACGTGGATTTTTACGGTAAAACGGGATTACCGTGGCCCGTCTTCGACTTTCCATCGCTGGAGAGTGGTGCACCATGGTACTGTTCCGTTTCAAATCCATGCATGCATTTCTAAAAGTCGTACGACACTGTTTCGCCATTTCGGACGGATGTTGCACCTTGCACCGTGGATGTTGCACCCTGTAGATATCGATTATTGGACGGCCATAACTTCTGGCTCGTTTAGAGTTACGGGAGCCATAACCTGTCAAAACGAAGGCCTCGATGAGTTCTACGGCTTTGATAGCTTTCAGCGATCAACGGATAGATTAATGCCCAAAAAGGACGACCCGAATCTCAATCGGGTCTCGTAAGTTTTTTACCCTTCGTTTTTTCGACACGTGTATTTTTACGGTAAAACGGGATTACCGTGGCCCGTCTTCGACTTCCCATCGCTGGAGATTAGTGCACCAGCGTTGTGCTCTGTTTCAAATCCATGCACGCATTTCTAAAAGTCGTACGGCACTGTTTCGCCATTTCGGACGGATGTTGCACCTTGCACCGTGGATGTTGCACCCTGTAGATATCGATTATTCGGACGGCCATAACTTCTGGCTCGTTTAGAGTTACGGAAGCCATAACCTGTCAAAACGAAGGCCTCGACGAGTTCTACGGCTTTGATAGCTTTTTGGCGTCAACGGATAGATTAATGCCCAAAAAGGACAACCCGAATCTCAATCGGGTCTCGTAAGTTTTTTACCCTTCGTTTTTTCGAAACGTGGATTTTTACGGTAAAACAGGATTACCATGGCCCGTCTTCGACTTCCCATCGCTGGAGAGTGGTACACCATGGTACTGTTCCATTTCAAATCCATGCACGCATTTCTAAAAGTCGTACGGCACTGTTTCGCCATTTCGGACGGATGTTGCACCTTGCACCGTGGATGTTGCACCCTGTAGATATCGATTATTCGGACGGCCATAACTTCTGGCTCGTTTAGAGTTACCGGAGCCATAACCTATCAAAATGAAGGCCTCGATGAGTTCTATGGCTTTAACAGCTTTCAGCCGTCAACGGATAGATTAATGCCCAAAAAGGACAACCCGAATCTCAATCGGGTCTCGTAAATTTTTTACCCTTCGTTTTTTCGACACGTGGATTTTTACAGTAAAACGGGATTACCGTGGCCCGTATTCGACTTCCCATCGCTGGAGAGTGGTGCACCATGGTACTGTACCATTTCAAAGCCATGCACACATTTCTAAAAGTCGTACGGCACTGTTTCGCCATTTCGGACGGATGTTGCACCTTGCACTGTGGATGTTGCACCCTGTAGATATCGATTATTCGGACGGCCATAACTTCTGGCTCGTTTAGAGTTACGGGAGCCATAACCTGTCAAAACGAAGGCTTCGATGAGTTCTACGGCTTTGACAGCTTTCAGCCGTCAACGGATAAATTAATGCTCAAAAAGGACAACCCGAATCTCAATCGGGTCTTGTAAGTTTTTTACCCTTCGTTTTTTCGACACGTGGATTTTTACGGTAAAACAGGATTACAGTGGCTGGCCTTCAATTTACCATCGTTGGAGAGTGGTGCACCATGGTTCTATTCCGTTTCAAATCCATGCATGCATTTCTAAAAGTCGTACGGCACTGTTTCGCCATTTCGGACGGATGTTGCACCTTGCACCGTGGATGTTGCACAATGTAGATATCGATTATTCGGACGGCCATAACTTCTACCTCGTTTAGAGTTACGGGAGCCATAACCTGTCAAAACAAATCCCTCAATGAGTTCTACGGCTTTGACAGCTTTTAGCCGTCAACGAATAGATTAATGCCCAAAAAGGATAACCCGAATCTCAATCGGGGCTCGTAAGTTTTTTACCCTTCGTTTTTTTCGACACGTGGATTTTTACGGTAAAACGGGATTACCGTGGCCCGTCTTCGACTTCCCATCGCTGGAGAGTGGTGCACCACAGTAGTGTTCCATTTCAAATTCCATGCACGCATTTCTAAAAGTCGTACGACACTGTTTCGCCATTTCGGACGGATGTTGCACCTTGCACCTTGGATGTTGCACCCTGTAGATATCGATTATTCGGACGGCCATAACTTCTGGCTCGTTTAGAGTTACGGGAGCCATAACCTGTCAAAACGAAGGCCTCGATGAGTACTACCGCTTTGATAACTTTCAGCCGTCAACGGATAGATTAATGCCCAAAAAGGACAACCCGAATCTCAATCGGGTCTCGTAAGTTTTTTACCCTTCGTTTTTTTGACACGTGGATTTTTACGGTAAAACGAGATTACCGTGGCCCGTCTTCAACTTTCCATCGCTGGAGAGTGGGGCATCATGGTATTGTTCCGTTTCAAATCCATGCACGCATTTCTAAAAGTCGTACGGCACTGTTTCGCCATTTCGGACGGATGTTGCACCTTGCACCGTGGATGTTGCACCCTATAAATATCGATTATTCGGACGGCCATAACTTCTGGCTCGTTTAGAGTTACGGAAGCCATAACCTGTCAAAACGAAGGCCTCGATGAGTTCTATGGCTTTGACCGCTTTCAGCCGTCAACGGATAGATTAATGCCCAAAAAGGACAACCCGAATCTCAATCGGGTCTCGTAAGTTTTTTACCCTTCGTTTTTTCGACACGTGGATTTTTACGGTAAAACGAGATTACCGTGGCCCGTCTTCGACTTCCCATCGCTGGAGAGTGGTGCACCATGGTAGTGTTCCGTTTCTAATCCATGCACGCATTTCTAAAATTAGTACGACACTGTTTTGCCATTTCGGACGGATGTTGCACCTTGCACCGTGGACGTTGCACCCTGTACATATCGATTATTCGGACGGCCATAACTTCTGGCTCGTTTAGAGTTACGGGAGCCATAACCTGTCAAAACGAAGGCCTCAATGAGTTCTACGGCTTTGACAGCTTTCAGCCGTCAACGGATAGATTAATGCCCAAAAAGGACAACCCGAATCTCAATCGGGCCTCGTAAGTTTTTACCCTTCGTTTTTTCGACACGTGGATTTTTACGGTAAAACAGGATTACCGTGGTTGGCCTTCGATTTACCATCGTTGGAGAGTGGTGCACCATGGTACTGTTCGGTTTCAAATCCACACACGCATTTCTAAAAGTCATACGGCACTGTTTCGCCATTTCGGACGGATGTTGCACCTTGCACCGTGGATGTTGCACAATGTAGATATCGATTATTCGGACGACCATAACTTTTGGCTCGTTTAGAGTTACGGGAGCCATAACCTGTCAAAACAAATCCCACGATGAGTTCTACGGCATTGACAGCTTTCAGCCGTCAACGGATAGATTAATGCCCAAAAAGGACAACCCGAATCTCAATCGGGTCTCGTAAGTTTTTTACCCTTCGTTTTTTTGACACGTGGATTTTTACGGTAAAACGGGATTACCGTGGCCCGTCTTCGACTTCCCATCGCTGGAGAGTGGTGCACCACGGTAGTGTTCCGTTTCAAATCCATGCACGCATTTCTAAAAGTCGTACGGCACTGTTTCGCCATTTCGGACGGATGTTGCACCTTGCACCGTGGATGTTGCACCCTGTAGATATCGATTATTCGGACGGCCATAACTTCTGGCTCGTTTAGAGTTATGGGAGCCATAACCTGTCAAAACAAAGACCTCGATGAGTTCTACGACTTTGACAGCTTTCAGCCGTCAACGGATAGATTAATGCCCAAAATGGACAACCCGAATCTCAATCGGGTCTCGTAAGTTTTTTACCCTTCGTTTTTTCGACACGTGGATTTTTACGGTAAAACAGGATTACGGTGGCTGGCCTTCAATTTATCATCGCTGGACAAAGGTGCACCATGGTACTGTTCCGTTTCAAATCCATGCACGCATTTCTAAAAGTCGTACGGCGCTGTTTCGCCATTTCGAACGGATGTTGCACCTTGCACCGTGGATGTTGCACCCTGTAGATATCGATTATTCGGACGGCCGTAACTTCTGGCTCGTTTAGAGTTACAGGAGCCATAACCTGTCAAAACGAAGGCCTCGATGAGTTCTACGGCTTTGATAGCTTTCAGCCGTCAACGGATAAATTAATGCCCAAAAAGGACAACCCGAATCTCAATCGGGTCTCGTAGGTTTTTTACCCTTCGTTTTTTCGGCACGGGGATTTTTACGGTAAAACGAAATTACCATGGCCCGTCTTCGACTTTCCATCACTGGAGAGTGGTGCACCATGGTAGTTTTCCATTTCAAATCCATGCACGCATTTCTAAAAGTCGTACGGCACTGTTTCGCCATTTCGGTCGGATGTTGCACCTTGCACCGTGGATGTTGCACATTGTAGATATCGATTATTCGGACGGCCATAACTTCTGGCTCGTTTAGAGTTACGGGAGCCATAACCTGTCAAAACGAAGGCCTCGATTATTTCTATGGCTTTGATAGCTTTCAGCCGTTAACGGATAGATTAATGCCCAACAAGGACAACCCGAATCTCGATCGGGTCTCGTAAGTTTTTTACCCTTCGTTTTTTCGACACGTGGATTTTTACGGTAAAACAGGATTACGGTTGCTGGCCTTCGATTTACTATCGATGGACAGTGGTTCACCATGGTACTGTTCCGTTTCAAATCCATGCACGCATTTCTAAAAATTGTACGACACTGTTTCGCCATTTCGGACGGATGTTGCACCTTGCACCGTGGATGTTGCACTCTGTAGATATCGATCATTCGGACGGCCATAACTTCTGGCTCGTTTAGAGTTACGGGAGCCACAACTTGTCAAAACGAAGGCCTCGATGGGTTCTACGGCTTTGACAGCTTTCAGCCGTCAACGGATAGATTAATGCCCAAAAGGACAACCCGAATCTCAATCGGGTCTCGTTAGTTTTTTACCCTTCGTTTTTTCGACACGTGGATTTTTACGGTAAAACAGGATTACCGAGGTTGGCCTTCGATTTACCATCGCTGGAGTGTGGTGCACCATGGTACTGTTCCATTTCAAATCCATGCCCGCATTTCTAAAAGTCGTACGACACTGTTTTGCCATTTCGGACGGATGTTGCACCGTGGATGTTGCACTCTGTAGATATCGATTATTCAAACGGCCATAACTTCTGGCTCGTTTAGAGTTACGGGAGCCATAACCTGCCAAAATGAAGGCCTCGATGAGTTCTATGGCTTTGACAGCTTTCAGCCGTCAACGGATAGATTAATTCCCAAAAAGGACAACCCGAATCTCAATCGGGTCTCGTAAGTTTTTTACCCTTCGTTTTTTCGACACGTGGATTTTTACGGTAAAACAGAATTACCGTGGCCCGTCTTCAACTTCCCATCGCTGGAGAGTGGTGCACCATGGTACTGATCCGTTTCAATCCATGCACGCATTTCTAAAAGTCGTACGGCACTGTTTCGCCATTTCGGACGGATGTTGCAGCTTGCACCGTGGATGTTGCACCCTGTAGATATCGATTATTTGGACGGTCATAACTTCTGGCTCGTTTAGAGTTACGGGAGCCATAACCTGTCAAAACGAAGGCCTCGATGAGTTCTACGGCTTTGACAGCATTCAGACCTCAACGGATAGATTAATGCCCAAAAAGGACAACCCGAATCTCAATAGGGTCTCGTAAGTTTGTTACCCTTCCTTTTTTCGACACGTGGATTTTTATGGTAAAACGAGATACCGTGGCTCGTCTTCGAGTCCCCATCGCTGGAGAGTGGTGCACCATGGTACTGTTTCGTTTCAAATCATGCACGCATTTCTAAAAGTCGTACGACACTGTTTCGCCATTTCGGACGGATGTTGTACCTTGCACCGTGGATGTTGCACCCTGCAGATATCGATTATTCGGACGGCCATAACTTCTGGCTCGTTTAGAGTTACGGGAGCCATAACCTGTCAAAACGAAGGCCTCGATGAGTTCTACGGCTTTGATAGCTTTCAACCGTCAACGGATAGATTAATGCCCAAAAAGGACAACCCGAATCTCAATCGGGTCTCGTAAGTTTTTTACCCTTCGTTTTTTCGACACGTGGATTTTTACGGTAAAACAGGATTACGGTGGCTGGCCTTCGATTTACCATCGCTGGACAGTGGTGCACCATGGTACTGTTCCGTTTCAAATCCATGCACGCATTTCTAAAAGTCTTACGGCGCTGTTTCGCCATTTCGGACGGATGTTGCACCTTGCACCGTGGATGTTGCACCCTGTAGATATCGATTATTCGGACGGCCATAACTTCTGGCTCGTTTAGAGCTACGAGAGCCATAACCTGTCAAAACGAAGGCCTCGATGAGTTCTACGGCTTTGACGGCTTTCAGCCGTCAACAGATAGATTAATGCCCAAAAAGGACAACCCGAATCTCAATCGGGTCTCGTAAGTTTTTTACCCTTCGTTTTTTCGACACGTGGATTTTTACGGTAAAACAAGATTACGGTGGCTGGCCTTCGATTTACCATCGCTGGACAGTGGTGCACCATGGTACTGTTCCGTTTCAAATCCATGCACGCATTTCTAAAAGTCGTACGGCACTGTTTCGCCATTTCGGACGGATGTTGCACCTTGCACCGTGGATGTTGCACCCTGTAGATATCGATTATTCGGACGGCCACAACTTCTAGCTCGTTCAGTGTTACGAGAGCCATAACCTGTCAAAACGAAGGGCTCGATGAGTTCTACGGCTTTGACAGCTTTCAGCCGTCAATGGATAGATTAATGCCCAAAAAGGACAACCCAAATCTCAATCGGGTCTCGTAAGTTTTTTACCCTTCGTTTTTTCGACACGTGGATTTTTACGGTAAAACGGGATTACCGTGGCCCGTCTTCGACTTCCCATCGCTGGAGAGCGGTGCACCATGGAACTGTTCCATTTCAAATCCATGCACGCATTTCTAAAAGTCGTACAACACTGTTTCACCATTTCGGACGGATGTTGCACCTTGCACCGTGGATGTTGCACCCTGTAGATATCGATTATTCAAACGGCCATAACTTCTGGCTCGTTTAGAGTTACGGGAGCCATAACCTGTCAAAACGAAGGCCTCGATGAGTTCTACGGCTTTGATAGCTTTCAGCCATCAACGGATAGATTAATGCCCAAAAAGGACAACCCGAATTTCAATCGGGTCTCGTAAGTTTTTTATCCTTCGTTTTTTCGACACGTGGATTTTTACGGTAAAACAGGATTACGGTTGCTGGCCTTCGATTTACCATCGCTGGACAGTGGTGCACCATGGTACTATTTCGTTTCAAATCCACGCATGCATTTCTAAAAGTCGTACGGCACTGTTTCGCCATTTCGGACGGATGTTGCACCTTGCACCGTGGATGTTGCACCCTGTATATATCGATTATTCGGACGGCCATAACTTCTGGCTTGTTTAGAGTTACGAGAGCCACAACCTGTCAAAACGAAGGCCTCGATGAGTTCTACGGCTTTGACAGCTTTCAGCCGTCAACGGATAGATTAATGCCCAAAAAGGACAACCCGAATCTCAATTGGGCCTCGTAAGTTTTTTACCCTTCGTTTTTTCGACACGTGGATTTTTACGGTAAAACAGAATTACCGTGGCCCGTCTTCAACTTCCCATCGCTGGAGAGTGGTGCACCATGGTACTGTTCCGTTTCAAATCCATGCACGCATTTCTAAAAGTCGTACGACTCTGTTTCGCCATTTCGGACGGATGTTGCACCTTGCACAGTGGATGTTGCACCCTGTAGATATCGATTATTTGGACGGCCATAACTTCTACCTCATTTACAGTTACGGGAGCCATAACCTGTCAAAACGAAGGCCTCGATGATTTCTACTGCTTTGACAGCTTTCAGCCCTCAACGGATAGATTAATGCCCAAAAAGTACAACCCGAATCTCAATCGGGTCTCGTAAGTTTCTTACCCTTCATTTTTTGGACACGTTGATTTTTACAGTAAAACAGGATTACCGTGGCCCGTCTTCGATTTACCATCGCTGGAGAGTGGTGCACCATGGTACTGTTCCGTTTCAAATCCATGCACGCATTTCTAAAAGTCATACGGCACTGTTTCGCCATTTCGGACGGATGTTGCACAATGCACCGTGGATGTTGCACCCTGTAGATATCGATTATTCGGACGGCCATAACTTCTGGCTCTTTTAGAGTTACGGGAGCACTAACTGTCAAAACGAAGGCCTCGATGAGTTCTATGGCTTTGACAGCTATCAGCCGTCAACGGATAGATTAATGCCCAAAAAGGACAACCCGAATCTCAATCGGGTCTCGAAAGTTTTTTACCCTTCGTTTTTTCGACACGTGGATTTTTACGGTAAAACAGGATTACGGTGGCTGGCCTTCGATTTACCATCGCTGGAAAGTGGTGCAACATGGTACTGTTCCGTTTCAAATCCATGCACGCATTTCTAAAAGTCGTACGGCACTGTTTCGCCATTTCGGACGGATGTTGCACCTTGCGCAGTGGATGTTGCACCCCGTAGATATCGATTATTCGGACGACCATAACTTCTGGCTCGTTTAGAGTTACAGGAGCCATAACCTGTCAAAACGAAGGCCTCGATGAGTTCAACGGCTTTGACAGCTTTCAGATGTCAACGGATAAATTAATGCCCAAAAAGGACAACTCGAATCTCAATCGGGTCTCGTAAGTTTTTTACCCTTCGTTTTTTCGACACGTGGATTTTTACGGTAAAATAGGATTACCGTGGTTGGCCTTCGATTTACCATCGCTGGAGAGTGGTGCACCATGGTACTGTACCATTTCAAATCCATGCACGCATTTCTAAAAGTCGTACGGCACTGTTTCGCCATTTCGGACGGATGTTGCACCTTGCACCGTGGATGTTGCATCCTGTAGATATCGATTATTCGGACGGCCATAACTTCTGGCTCGTTTAGAGTTACGGGAGCCCTAACCTGTCAAAACGAAGGCCTCGATGAGTTCTATGGCTTTGACAGCTTTCAGCCGTCAACGGATAGATTAATGCCCAAAAAGGACAACCCGAATCTCAATCGGGTCTCGTAAGCTTTTTACCCTTCGTTTTTTCGACACGTCGATTTTTACGGTAAAACGGGATTACCGTGGCCCGTCTTCGACTTCCCATCGCTGGAGAGTGGTGCACCATGGTAGTGTTCCATTTCAAATCCATGCACGCATTTCTAAAAGTCGTACGACACTGTTTCGCCATTTCGGACGGATGTTGCACCTTGCACCGTGGATGTTGCACCCTGTAGATATCGATTATTCGGACGGCCATAACTTCTGGCTTGTTTAGAGTTACGGGAGCCATAACCTGTCAAAACGAAGGCCTCGATGAGTTCTACGGCTTTGACAGCTTCCAGCCGTCAACGGATAGATTAATGCCCAAAAAGGACAACCCGAATCTCAATCGGGCCTCGTAAGTTATTTACCCTTCGTTTTTTCGACACGTGGATTTTTACGGTAAAACGGGATTACCGTGGCCCGTCTTCGACTTCCCATCGCTGGAGAGTGGTGCACCATGGTAGCGTTCCATTTCAAATCCATGCACGCATTTCTAAAAGTCGTACGGCACTGTTTCGCCATTTCGGACGGATGTTGCACCTTGCACCGTGGATGTTGCACACTGTAGATATCTATTATTTGGACGGCTATAACTTCTGGCTCGTTTAGAGTTACGGAAGACATAACCTGTCAAAACGAAGGCCTCGATGAGTTCTACGGCTTTTACAGCTTCCAGCCGTCAACGAATAGACTAATGCCCAAAAAGGACAACCCGAATCTCAATCGGGTCACGTAAGTTTTTTACCCTTCGTTTTTTCGACACGTGGATTTTTACGGTAAAACGGGATTACCGTGGCCCGTCTTCGACTTCCCATCGTTGGAGAGTGGTGCACCATGGTAGCGTTCCGTTTCAAATCCATGCACGCATTTCTAAAAGTCGTACGGCACTGTTTCGCCATTTCGGACGGATGTTGCACCTTGCACCGTGGATGTTGCACACTGTAGATATCGATTATTTGGACGGCCATAACTTCTGGCTCGTTTAGAGTTACGGAAGCCATAACCTGTCAAAACGAAGGCCTCGATGAGTTCTACGGCTTTGACAGCTTTCAGCCGTCAACGGATATGTTTGCGTAAAAATGGCCGCAAACACCCAAAGTCGTATGAGTTGGTTGATTTTATGTTGTATTTAGTGATTTGGGTGATTTATGCAAATATATAAAAAGCAGGGACTAAACTGTAAAAGACACACAGATTTATAGTGGTTCGGCCAGAACGTGCCTACGTCCACTTTATATGTTATTCTCCTCTTTCTTTAGATTACAAGTACAAAGCTTTGATTACAAGTATCTAAAGTTGTTTGAGAGTTCCTTCCAGGCTTGAACTCTCAAACTTGTCTCGCATTGTTGTACCCCTGCCCCTCTATTTATAGAGTGAGGCTGGGGGCAGGGGTCTTGGATGTTTATAGCTGCTGGTGGGCTTGGGCTGAAGCAATCTGGACTGGCAACTTTGGTTCGGCATTCCTTGGTTCGGCTATGCTTGGAGAGAAGGATGGAGAAGCTTCGGTTCGGTGGTCACCTGGTTCGGTGGTAGGAAAGGAGTGGACCGGTGGAGCTTGGGTTTGGTAGGAGGATGAAGGATGAGATGGTTCGGTGGATTTTGGACCGGTGATGGTGGGTTTGGTCCGGTGATAGCATGGCTCGGTAGTGATAGGTAGGGGATGGTTCGGTGGTAGGAAAGGAGTGGACCGGTGGAGCTTGGTTCGGTGGTGAGTTTGGAGGCATGTTTGGCCGAATGAGATCCGGAACTCTAAATGCCGAATGAGGCTCTGCTTCATACTGCCGAATGAATGAATACCGAATGTACTTTGGCACTGGGAATGTCGGATGACGCTGCCGAATGAAGCTTTATTCTAGATATGCCGAATGACTCTGGTGATGATTACCGAATGAACCATATGTTGTAGACGCCGAATGGGCCTGAGTGTTGGAGCGCCGAATGAACTTTTATATGTGAACTTTGAGTGAAACCCTTGACTTATGTATGCTTGCTTGCTTCTTTTTGCTCCGGTCGTGGTGGAAACGCACACAACATGGATATCCTAGTTTTGACCAAAAAATGGGATAACACTTTGCCCCCCAAAATATGCCTTGCGGTAGGAAGGCGTGTTTTGTAATGCCATGAGCTGGATGTTCGTATCCTGTTGACAACCTGTAAAGAGCTTGATATTTTATATGGCCCCAAATGACGACCGTTCGGGATCGAGCTATTTAGGATGAAGCGCGGCCGTTCATGGTCAAGCGCCTAACTTCAAATGACGATCGTTCGTGATCAAGTCATTTGAGGTGAAGTGCGACCGTGCGCGGTCAAGCGCATAAATCCGTGCGTCGATCGTTCGGGATCGAGTCATCTGCAGTGAAATGTGACCGTTCAAGGTCAAGCGCTTTACTTCAAATGACGACCGTTCGGGATCGAGTCATTCGAGGTAAAGTGCGATAGTGCGCGGTCGAGTGGGGACCGTTCAAGGTCAAGCGCTTAACTTCAAATGACGATCGTTCGTGGTCGAGTCATTCGAGGTAAAGTGCGACAGTGCGTGGTCAAGTGGTGGTCCTCAAATGACGACCGTACGCGATCAAGCCATTTGAGGTAAGGCGTAACAGTCAGTGATCAGGTGGCGGACCTCAAATGACGACCGTTCGCGATCGAGCCATTTGAGGTAAGGTGAGTTGTACCGTTCGAGGCGAGTTGTGCCGTTCGAGGCGAGTTTGTGACCGTTCGCGGTCGGGTGCCGTTCGAGGTGAGTTGTGACTGTTCGAAGTCGGGTGCCGTTCGAGGCGAATTGTGACTGTTCGAAGTCGAGTGTCGTTCGAGGCGAATTGTGACTGTTCGAAGTCGGGTGCCGTTCGAGGCGAATGAGTGTGCCCGTGGGGGCTTAATATTATCAGTGTTGGAGTCATTGTTTGGGGGAATTTTTCGAATCAAAGACTTCGGCAGTTCGTTGCCATGCAATAGGTGCTCGTGGACCGTTCGCGATCCAACGGGCATACAAGTAAATAATTTTTTCACAGAATTGTAAATGTTAAAGCAATAGTACCTTATAGCAGAAATGTCCAAGCAGGAAGAATTCAAATGTTCAAATCGAAACAAAAGCAAAGTAAGGATGTCAAAGGTAAGTTCCCACTCCGAAGCAGTCAATGATCATTCAGAGCATGCCTGGAGATCGTTCGCGATCTCGTACATGTGTAAACGATTTAATTGCGTTAGTGGAAGCTTACGACCTGTTCATCATTATTTTAATCAAGCAATCAATGGATAATCAAATGGTGCCTTGATCTAGGGTCACCTCTAGCTGACGTAGAGGGCGGTCGCTCTGGCTCCACCGCTGGAGTTCGCCTCCTCACATACTGAAGGAGCATACCGTTCCTGATATGCCCTTCTACCTCGTCCTTCAAATGCCTACAATCATTAGTGCTATGAACATTCAATTCATGAAATACACAAAACTTATCTGATTTTCTTTCGTCAGAGGTTGTATCCCTTCGCATTGGTCTACGATACGGAACCTGCCCCTTGGTATCCTGATAAATCCGTTCCAAACTCTCATTCACCTCTGAATAGGTGGTGAAGCGTGGTTCTCTTCGTAGCCACTTTGTCCTGTCATCATTATCCTGAGCCTTTCTTTTTCCTTTGCTAGTCTCCGCACCCTTTCCAGGTGGGTTTCCGCTCTTGATTACGTAAACGTCATCTTCTTCCTCTCTTTCTGCACTAGCATCTTCCAAACGCAGAAACTTTTCAGCCTCATGATAGAACTCTCCCAGATTCATAGGCGGGTCCTTGGTTAATGAATTCTTGAACTCTGTATTACCAGCTATTCCAGATACAGCCGCCATCATGACCATAGATGGATCTGGTCGATCCACTGATGCTGCCGCCGCATTAAATCGCGTTAGAAAGCTCCTCAAAGTCTCTCCAGTTTTCTTTTTCAAGGTTGCCAAAGTCATCACATTCTTGGGTCTCGCAATATGAACCCTGAATTGCCTCATGAATATCTCGGTTAAATCTGCCCATGTTCCTATGGAGCCGCTCTCCAGTTGCCTAAACCATAACGCTGCAATGTCCGTCAAATACAGTGGAAAGCACCGGGCCATAACCTCCTCTGATGCCCCCAGCACTTCCATATGTCTCATATACTTCGTTAGATGGACCGTGGGGTCCGTTTTCCCGTTGTACATGTCCAATGATGGTAGCTTGAATTCTGGTGGGTTCCTAGCCATCCTAATCGCAGAAGAAAAAGGACTCCTGTTTACATCTTCCAAGTCTCTGTTTACTAAATCGCTTCTCATAGCTCTTCTAACCATCTCTGCTAATCTGTCATTGTCTCCAAGTTGTAGTTCTCGTTCACTGTCTTCGACCTGCCCCCCAAGTCCGCGGGAGTTTTCATGTGTATGCCTCCCTGGCTGAACGTTCATTCCTCTATTGCTACCAGGTGGTTCGGATGCCCCCATCTCACTTCCCGGGGTCGGATCAACATGCTCTGCGTGAGTGCCCCCTAGCTCTGGTGCTGCGCCAGATGGTCCTGCCCCGTTTTGAACCCCAGTTGCTACTTGGATTTGTGCTCCAATTTGCCCAATTTGTTGAAGTAAGTTCTGGATCATCTCTTCTTGTCTTCTCATCATGGCCTCCATCTCATCCCTAGTGATGAAGATCGACGCTTGATTCCCTCCTGAGGAAGCCTCTTGACTTCCTTGGTGTTCACTTCTCTCTGGCCTTTGCCTTCTACTTGTTTGTCTCGTCATAACTCTTAGATCTGAACTCTTAGATTTTCAAATTCAACTTCTATCCGATGTAGCGGGAGCTGGTCCTTCTCAGTGAAAGCACCAAAATGTTTGCGTAAAAAATGGCCGCAAACACCCAAAGTCGTATGAGTTGGTTGATTTTATGTTGTATTTAGTGATTTGGGTGATTTATGCAAATATATAAAAAGCAGGGACTAAACTGTAAAAGACACACATATTTATAGTGGTTCGGCCAGAACGTGCCTACGTCCACTTTATATGTTATTCTCCTTTTTTCTTTAGATTACAAGTACAAAGCTTTGATTACAAGTATCTAAAGTTGTTTGAGAGTTCCTTCTAGGCTTGAGCTCTCAAACTTGTCTCCCATTGTTGTACCCCTGCCCCTCTATTTATAGAGTGAGGCTGGGGGCAGGGGTCTTGGATGTTTATAGCTACTAGTGGGCTTGGGCTGAAGCAATCTGGACTGGCAACTTTGGTTCGGCATTCCTTGGTTCGGCTATGCTTGGAGAGAAGGATGGAGAAGCTTCGGTTCGGTGGTCACCTTGTTCGGTGGTAGGAAAGGAGTGGACCGGTGGAGCTTGGGTATGGTAGGAGGATGAAGGATGAGATGGTTCGGTGGATTTTGGACCGGTGATGGTGGGTTTGGTCCGGTGATAGCATGGCTCGGTAGTGATAGGTAGGGGATGGTTCGGTGGTAGGAAAGGAGTGGACCGGTGGAGCTTGGTTCGGTGGTGAGTTTGGAGGCATGTTTGGCCGAATGAGATCCGGAACTCTAAATGCCGAATGAGGCTCTACTTCATACTGCCGAATGAATGAATACCGAATGTACTTTGGCACTGGGAATGCCGGATGATGCTGCCGAATGAAGCCTTATTCTAGATATGCCGAATGACTCTGGTGATGATTACCGAATGAACCATATGTTGTAGACGCCGAATGGGCTTGAGTGTTGGAGCGCCGAATGAACTTTTATATGTGAACTTTGAGTGAAACCCTTGACTTATGTATGCTTGCTTGCTTCTTTTTGCTCCGGTCGTGGTGGAAACGCACACAACATGGATATCCTAGTTTTGACCAAAAAATGGGATAACAGGATAGATTAATGCCCAAAAAGGACAACCCGAATCTCAATCGGGTCTCGTAAGTTTTTTACCCTTCGTTTTTTCGACACGTGGATTTTTACGGTAAAACAGGATTACCATGGCCCGTCTTCGACTTCCCATCGCTGGAGAGTGGTGCACCATGGTACTGTTCCGTTTCAAATCCATGCACGCATTTCTAAAAGTCATACGGCACTGTTTCGCCATTTCGGACGGATGTTGCACCTTGCACCGTGGATGTTGCACCCTGTAGATATCGATTATTCGGACGGCTGGCTCGTTTAGAGTTACGGGAGCCAAAACCTATCAAAACGAAGGCCTCGATGAGTTCTATGGCTTTGACAGCTTTCAGCCATCAACGGATAGATTAATACCCAAAAAGGACAACCCGAATCTCGATCGGGTCTCGTAAGTTTTTTACCCTTCGTTTTTTCGACACGTGGATTTTTACGGTTAAACGGGATTACCGTGGCCCGTCTTCGACTTCCCATCGCTGGAGAGTGGTGCACCATGGTACTGTTCCGTTTCAAATCCATGCACACATTTCAAAAATTCGTACGGCACTGTTTCGCCATTTCGGACGGATGTTGCACCTTGCACCATGGATGTTGCACCGTGTAGATATCGATTATTCGGACGGCCATAACTACTGGCTCGTTTAGAGTTACGGGAGCAATAACCTGTCAAAACGAAGGCCTCGATGAGTTCTCCGGTTTTGACTGCTTTCAGCCGTCAACCGATAGATTAATGCCCAAAAAGGACAACCCGAATCTCAATCGGATCTCGTAAGTTTTTAAACCTCCGTTTTTTCGACACGTGGATTTTTACGGTAAAACGGGATTACCGTGGCCCGTCTTCGACTTACCATCGCTGGAGAGTGTCGCACCATGGTACTGTTCCGTTTCAAATCCATGCACGCATTTCTAAAAGTCGTACGGCACTGTTTCGCCATTTCGGACGGATGTTGCACCTTGCACCGTGGATGTTGCACCCTGTAGATATCGATTATTCGAACGGCCATAACTTCTGGCTCATTTAGAGTTACGGGTGCCATAACCTGTCAAAACGAAGGACTCGATGAGTTCTACGGCTTTGACAGCTTTCAACCGCCAACGGATAGATTAATGCCCAAAAAGGACAACCCGAATCTCAATCGGGTCTCGTAAGTTTTTTACCCTTCGTTTTTTCGACACGTGGATTTTTACGGTAAAACGGGATTACCGTGGCTCGTCTTCGACTTTCCATCGCTGGAAAGTGGTGCACCATGGTAGTGTTCCATTTCAAATCCAAGCACGCATTTCTAAAAGTCGTACGGCACTGTTTCGCCGTTTCGGACGGATGTTGCACCTTGCACCGTGGATGTTGCACCCTATAGATATCGATTATTCGGACGGCCATAACTTCTGGCTCGTTCAGAGTTACGGGAGTCATAACCAGTCAAAATGAAGGCCTCGATGAGTTCTACGGCTGTGACAGCTTTCAGCCATCAACGGATAGATTAATGTCCAAAAAGGACAACCCGAATCTCAATCGGGTCTCGTAAATTTTTTACCCTTCGTTTTTTCGACATGTGGATTTTTACGGTAAAACGGGATTACCGTTGCCCGTCTTCGACTTCGCATCGCTGGAGAGTGGTGCACCATGGTATTGTTCCGTTTCAAATCCATGCACGCATTTCTAAAAGTCGTACGTCACTGTTTCACCATTTTGGACGGATGTTGCACCTTGCACCGTGGATGTTGCACCCTGTAAATATCGATTATTCAAACGGCCAGAACTTCTGACTCGTTTAGAGTTACGGGAGCCATAACCTGTTAAAACGAAGGCCTCGATGAGTTCTACGGCTTTGATAGCTTTTAGCCGTCAACGGATAGATTAATGCCCAAAAAGGACAACCCGAATCTCAATCGGGTCTAGTAAGTTTTGTACCCTTCGTTTTTTCGACACGTGGATTTTTACGGTAAAACAGGATTACCGTGGCCCGTCTTCGACTTCCCATCGCTGGAGAGTGGTGCACCATGGTACTGTTCCGTTTCAAATCCATGCACGCATTTCTAAAAGTTGTACGGCACTGTTTCGCCATTTCAGACGGATGTTGCACCATGCACCGTGGATGTTGCACCCTGTAGATATCGATTATTCGGACGGCCATAACTTCTGGCTCGTTTAGAGTTACGGAAGGCATAACCTGTCAAAATGAAGGCCTCGATGAGTTCTACGACTTTGACAGCTTTCAGCCGTCAACGGATAGATTAGTGCCCAAAAAGGACAACCCGAATCTTAATCGGGTCTCGTAAGTTTTTTACCCTTCGTTTTTTCGACACGTGGATTTTTACGGTAAAACGGGATTACCGTTGCCCGTCTTCGACTTCCCATCACTGGAGAGTGGTGCACCATGGTATTGTTCCGCTTCAAATCCATGCACGCATTTCTAAAAGTCGTACGACACTGTTTCGCCATTTCGGACGGATGTTGCACCTTGCACCGTGGATGTTGCACCCTGTAGATATCGATTATTCGGAAGGCCATAACTTCTGGCTCCTTTAGAGTTACGGGATCCATAACCTGTCAAAACCAAGGCCTCGATGTGTTCTACGGCTTTGACAGCTTTCATCCGTCAACGGATAGATTAATGCCCAAAAAGGACAACCCGAATCTCAATCAGGTCTCGTAAGTTTTTTACCCTTCGTTTTTTCGACACGTGGATTTTTACGGTAAAACGGGATTACCGTGGCCCGTCTTCGACTTCCCATCGCTGGAGATTGGTGCACCATGGTAGTGTTCCATTCCAAATCCATGCACGCATTTCTAAAATTCGTACGGCACTGTTTCGCCATTTCGGACGGATGTTGCACCTTGCACCGTGGATGTTGCACCCTGTAGATATCGATTATTCGGACGGCCATAACTTCTGGCTCGTTTAGAGTTACGAAAGCCATAACCTGTCAAAACGAAGGCCTCGATGAGTTCTACGGCTTTAACAGCTTTCAGCCGTCAACGGATAGATTAATGCCCAAAAAGGACAGCCCGAATCTCAATCGGGTCTCGTAAGTTTTTACCCTTCGTTTTTTCGACACGTGGATTTTTACGATAAAACGGGATTACCGTGGCCCGTCTTCGACTTCCCATCGCTGGAGAGTGGTGCACCATGGTAGTGTTCCGTTTCAAATCCATGCACGCATTTCTAAAAGTCGTACGGCACTGTTTCGCCATTTCGGACGGATGTTGCACCTTGCACCGTGGATGTTGCACCCTGTAGATATCGATTATTCGGACGGCCATAACTTCTTACTCTTTTAGAGTTACGGGGGCCATAACCAGTCAAAACGAAGGCCTCGATGAGTTCTATGGCTTTGACAGCTTTCAGCTGTCAACGGATAGATTAATGCCCAAAAAGGACAACCCGAATCTCGATCGGGTCTCGTAAGTTTTTTACCCTTCGTTTTTTCGACACGTGGATTTTTACGGTAAAACGGGATTACCGTGGCCCGTCTTCGACTTCCCATCACTGGAGAGTGGTGCACCATGGTACTGTTCCATTTCAAATGCATGCACGCATTTATAAAAGTCGTACGGCACTGTTTCGCCATTTTGGACGGAAGTTGCACCTTGCACCGTGGATGTTGCACCCTGTAGATATCGATTATTCGGACGGCCATAACTTCTGGCTCGTTTAGAGTTACGGGATCCATAACCTGTCAAAACAAAAGCCTCGATGAGTTCTACGGCTATGACAGCTTTCAGCCGTCAACGGATAGATTAATGCCCAAAAAGGACAACCCGAATCTCGATCGGGCCTCGTAAGTTTTTTACCCTTCGTTTTTTCGACACGTGGATTTTTACGGTAAAACGGGATTACCGTGGCCCGTCTTCGACTTCCCATCGTTGGAGAGTGGTGAACCATGGTACTGTTCCGTTTCAAATTCATGCACGCATTTCTAAAAGTCGTACGGCACTGTTTCACCATTTCGGACGGATGTTGCATCTTGCACCGTGGATGTTGCACCCTGTGGATATCGATTATTCGGACGGCCATAACTTCTGGCTCGTTTAGAGTTACGGGAGCCATAACCTGTCAAAACGAAGGCCTCGATGAGTCCTATGGCTTTGACAGTTTTCAGCCGCCAACAGATAGATTAATGCCCAAAAAGGACAACCCGAATCTCAATCGGATCTCGTAAGTTTTTTGCCCTTCGTTTTTTCGACACGTGGATTTTTACGGTAAAACGGGATTACCGTGGCCTGTCTTCGACTTTCCATCGCTGGAGAGTGGTGCAACATGGTAGTGTTCCATTTCAAATCCATGCACGCATTTCTAAAAGTCGTACGACACTGTTTCGCCATTTCGGACGGATGTTGCACCTTGCACCGTGGATGTTGCACCCTATAGATATCGATTATTCGGACGGCCATAACTTCTGGCTCGTTCAGAGTTACGGGAGCCATAACCTGTCAAAACGAAGGCCTCGATGAGTTCTACGGCTTTGACAGCTTTCAGCCATCAACGGATAGATTAATGTCCAAAAAGGACAACCCGAATCTCAATCGGGTCTCGTAAGTATTTTACCCTTCGTTTTTTCGACACGTGGATTTTTACGGTAAAACGAGATTACCGTGGCCCGTCTTCGACTTCCCATCGTTGGAGAGTGGTGAACCGTGGTACTGTTCCGTTTCAAATCCATGCACGCATTTCTAAAAGTCGTACGGCACTGTTTTGCCATTTCGGACGGATGTTGCACCTTGCACCGTGGATGTTGCACCGTGTAGATATCGATTATTCGGACGGCCATAACTACTGGTTCGTTTAGAGTTACGGGAGCCATTACCTGTCAAAACGAAAGCCTCGATGAGTTCTACGGCTTTGACAGCTTTCAGCCGTCAATGGATAGATTAATGCCCAAAAAGGACAACCCGAATCTCGATCGGGCCTCGTAAGTTTTTTACCCTTCGTTTTTTGGACACGTGGATTTTTACGGTAAAACGGGATTACCGTGGCCCGTCTTCGACTTCCCATCGTTGAAGAGTGGTGAACCATGGTACTGTTCCGTTTCAAATTCATGCACGCATTTCTAAAAGTCGTACGGCACTGTTTCACCATTTCGGACGGATGTTGCATCTTGCACCATGGATGTTGCACCCTGTGGATATCGATTATTCGGACGGCCATAACTTCTGGCTCGTTTAGAGTTACGGGAGCCATAACCTGTCAAAACGAAGGCCTCGATGAGTTCTATGGCTTTGACAGCTTTCAGCCGCCAACAGATAGATTAATGCCCAAAAAGGACAACCCGAATCTCAATCGGGTCTCGTAAGTTTTTTACCCTTCATTTTTTCGACACGTGGATTTTTACGGTAAAACGGGATTACCGTGGCCTGTCTTCGACTTTCCATCGCTGGAGAGTGGTGCACCATGGTAGTGTTCCATTTCAAATCCATGCACGCATTTCTAAAAGTCGTACGGCACTGTTTCGCCATTTCGGACGGATGTTGCACCTTGCACCGTGGATGTTGCACCCTATAGATATCGATTATTCGGACGGCCATAACTTCTGGCTCGTTCAGAGTTACGGGAGCCATAACCTGTCAAAACGAAGGCCTCGATGAGTTCTACGTCTTTGACAGCTTTCAGCCGTCAACGGATAGATTAATGTCCAAAAAGGACAACCCGAATCTCAATCGGGTCTCGTAAGTTTTTTACCCTTCGTTTTTTCGACACGTGGATTTATACGGTAAAACGGGATTACCGTGGCCCGTCTTCGACTTACCATCACTGGAGAGTGGTGTACCATGCTACTTTTCCGTTTCAAATCCATGCACGCATTTCGAAAAGTCGTACGGCACTGTTTCGCCATTTCGGACGGATGTTGCACCTTGCACCGTGGATGTTGCACCCTGTAGATATCGATTATTCGAACGGCCATAACTTCTGGCTCGTTTAGAGTTACGGGAGCCATAACCTGTCAAAACGAAGGCCTCGATGAGTTCTACGGCTTTGACGGCTTTCAGCCGGCAATGGATAGATTAATGCCCAAAAAGGACAACCCGAATCTCAATCGGGTCTCGTAAGTTTTTTACCCTTCGTTTTTTCGACACATGGATTTTTACGGTAAAAGGGGATTACCGTGGCTCGTCTTCGACTTCCCATCGCTGGAGAGTGGTGCACCATGGTACTGTTCCGTTTCAAATCCATGCACGCATTTCTAAAAGTCGTACGACACTGTTTCGTCATTTCGGACGGATGTTGCACCTTGCACCGTGGATGTTGCACCCTGTAGATATCGATTATTCGGACGGCCATAACTTCTGGCTCGTTTAGAGTTACGGGAGACATAACTTGTCAAAACGAAGGCCTCGATGAGTTCTACGGCTTTGACAGCTTTCAACCGTCAACGGATAGATTAATGCCCAAAATGGACAACCCGAATCTCAATCGGGTCTCGTAAGTTTTTTACCCTTCGTTTTTTCGACACGTGGATTTTTACGGTAAATCGGGATTACCGTGGCCCGTCTTCGACTTCCCATCGCTGGAGAGTGGTGCACCATGGTATTGTTCCGTTTCAAATCCATGCACGCATCTCTAAAAGTCGTACGACACTGTTTCACCATTTCGGACGGATGTTGCACCTTGCACCGTGGATGTTGCACCCTGTAGATATCGATTATACGGACGACCATAACTTCTGGCTCGTTTAGAGTTACGGGAGCCACAACCTGTCAAAACGAAGGCCTCGATGAGTTCTACGGCTTTGACAGCTTTCAGCTATCAACGGATAGATTAATGCCCAAAAAGGACAACCCGAATCTCAATCGGGTCTCGTAAGTTTTTTACCCTTTGTTTTTTCGACACGTGGATTTTTACGGTAAAACAGGATTACTGTGGCCCGTCTTCGACTTCCCATCGCTGGAGAGTGGTGCACCATGGTACTGTTCCGTTTCAAATCCATGCACGCATTTCTAAAAGTCGTACGGCACTGTTTCGCCATTTCGGACGGATGGTGCACCTTGCACCGTGGATGTTGCACCCTGTAGATATCGATTATTCGGGCGACCATAACTTCTGGCTCGTTTAGAGTTACGGGAGCCATAACCTGTCAAAACGAAGGCCTCGATGCGGCTTTGACAGCTTTCAGCCGTCAACGGATTAATTAATGCCCAAAAAGGACAACCCGAAGCTCAATCGGGTCTCGTAATATTTTTACCCTTCGTTTTTTCGACACGTGGATTTTTACGGTAAAATGGGATTACCGTGGCTCGTCTTCGACTTCCCATCGCTGGAGATTGGTGCACCATGGTAGCGTTCCATTTCAAATCCATGCACGCATTTCTAAAAGTCGTATGGCACCGTTTCGCCATTTCGGACGGATGTTGCACCCAGTAGATATCGATTATTCGGACGACCATAACTTCTGGCTCGTTTAGAGTTACGAGAGCCATAATCTGTCAAAACGAAGGTCTCGATGAGTTCTACGGCTTTGACAGCTTTCAGCCGTCAACGGATAGATTAATGCCCAAAAAGGACAACCTGAATCTCAATCGGGTCTCGTAAGTTTTTTACCCTTCGTTTTTTCGACACGTGGATTTTTACGGTAAAACGGGATTGCCATGGCCTGTCTTCGACTTCCCATCGCTGGAGAGTGGTGCACCACGGTACTGTTCCGTTTCAAATCCATGCACACATTTCTAAAAGTCGTACGGCACTGTTTCGCCATTTCGGATGGATGTAGCACCTTGCACCGTGGATGTTGCACCCTGTAGATATCGATTATTCGGACGGCCATAACTTCTGGCTCGTTTAGAGTTACGGAAGCCATAACCTGTCAAAATAAAGGCCTCGATGAGTTCTACGGCTTTGGCAGCTTTCAGCCGTCAACGGATAGATTAATGCCCAAAAAGGACAACCCGAATCTCAATCGGGTCTCGTAAGTTTTTTACCCTTCGTTTTTTCGACACGTGGATTTTTACGGTAAAACGGGATTACCGTGGCCCGTCTTCGACTTCCAATCGCTGGAGAGTGGTACACCATGGTGCTGTTCCGTTTCAAATCCAAGCACACATTTCTAAAAGTCGTACGGCACTGTTTCGCCATTTCGGACGGATGTTGCACCTTGCACCGTGTAGATATCGATTATTCGGACGGCCATAACTTCTGGCTTGTTTAGAGTTACGGGAGCCATAACCTGTCAAAACGAAGGCCTCGATGAGTTCTACGGCTTTGACTGCTTTCAGCCGTCAACAGATAGATTAATGCCCAAAAAGGACAACCCGAATCTCAATCGGGTCTCGTAAGTTTTTAACCCTTCGTTTTTTCGACACGTGGATTTTTACGGTAAAACGGGATTACGGTGGCTGGTCTTCGATTTACCATAGATGAAGAGTGGTGCACCATGGTACTGTTCCGTTTCAAATCCATGCACGCATTTCTAAAAGTCGCACGACACTGTTTCGCCATTCAGGACGGATGTTGCACCTTGCACCGTGGATGTTGCACCCTGTAGATATCGATTATTCGGACGGCCATAACTTCTGGCTCGTTTAGAGTTACGGGAGCCATAACCTGTCAAAATTAAGGCCTCGATGAGTTCTATGGATTTGACAGCTTTCATCCGTCAACGGATAGATTAATGCCCAAAAAGGACAACCCGAATCTCAATCGGGTCTCGTAAGTTTTTTACCCTTCGTTTTTTCGACACGTGGATTTTTACGGTAAAACAGGATTACCGTGGCCCGTCTTCGACTTCCCATCGCTGGAGAGTGGTGCACCATGGTACTGTTCCGTTTCAAATCCATGCACGCATTTCTAAATGTCGTACAGCACTGTTTCGCCATTTCGGACGGATGTTGCACCTTGCACCGTGGATGTTGCACACTGTAGATATCGATTATTCGGACGGCCATAACTTCTGGCTCGTTTAGAGTTACAGGAGCCATAACCTGTCAAAACGAAGGCCTCGATGAGTTCTATGGCTTTGACAGCTTTCAGCCATCAACGGATAGGTTAATGCCCAAAAAGGACAAAACGAATCTCGATCGGGTCTCGTAAGTTTTTTACCCTTCGTTTTTTCGACACGTGGATTTTTACGGTAAAACGGGATTACCGTGGCCCGTCTTCGACTTCCAATCGCTGGAGAGTGGTACACCATGGTGCTGTTCCGTTTCAAATCCAAGCACACATTTCTAAAAGTCGTACGACACTGTTTCGCCATTTCGGACGGATGTTGCACCTTGCACCATGTAGATATCGATTATTCGGACGGCCATAACTTCTGGCTCGTTTAGAGTTACGGGAGCCATAACCTGTCAAAACGAAGACCTCGATGAGTTCTACGGCTTTGACTGCTTTCAGCCATCAACGGATAGATTAATGCCCAAAAAGAACAACCCGAATCTCAATCGGGTCTCGTAAGTTTTTAACCCTTCGTTTTTTCGACACGTGGATTTTTACGGTAAAACGGGATTACCATGGCCCGTCTTCGACTTACCATCGTTGGAGAGTGGTGCACCATGCTACTGTTCCGTTTCAAATCAATGCGCGCATTTCTAAAAGTCGTACGGCACTGTTTTGCCATTTCGGACGGATGTTGCACCTTGCACCGTGGATGTTGCACCCTGTAGATATCGATTATTCGGACGGCCATAACTTCTGGCTCATTTTGAGTTACGGGAGCCATAACCTGTCAAAACGAAGGCCTCGATGAGTTCTACGGCTTTGACAGCTTTCAGCCGTCAACGGATAGATTAATGCCCAAAAAGGACAAACCGAATCTCAATCGGATCTCGTAAGTTTTTTACCCTTCGTTTTTTCGACACGTGGATTTTTACGGTAAAACGGGATTGCCGTGGCCCGTCTTCGACTTCCCATCGCTGGAGAGTGGTGCACCATGGTAGTGTTCCGTTTTAAATCCATGCACGCATTTCTAAAAGTCGTACGGCACTGTTTCGCCATTTCAGACGGATGTTGCACCTTGCACCGTGGATGTTGCACCCTATAGATATCGATTATTCGGACGACCATAACTTCTGGCTCGTTTAGAGTTACAGGAGCCATAACCTGTCAAAACGAAGGCCTCGATGAGTTCTATGGCTTTGATAGCTTTCAGCCGTCAACGGATAGATTAATGCCCAAAAAGGACAACCCGAATCTCAATCGGGTCTCGTAAGTTTTTTACCCTTCGTTTTTTCGACACGTGGATTTTTACTGTAAAACGGGATTACCGTGGCCCGTCTTCGACTTCCCATCGCTGGAGAGTGGTGCACCATGGTACTGTTTCGTTTCAAATCCATGCTCGCATTTCTAAAAGTCGTACGGCACTGTTTCACCATTTCGGACGGATGTTGCACCTTGCACCGTCGATGTTGCACCCTGTAGATATCGTTTATTCAAACGGCTATAACTTCTGGCTCGTTTAGAGTTACGGGAGCCATAACCTATCAAAACGAAGGCCTCGATGAGTTCTACTGCTTTGATAGCTTTTAGCCGTCAACGGATAGATTAATGCCCAAAAAGGACAACCCGAATCTCAATCGGGTCTCGTAAGTTTTTTACCCTTCATTTTTTCGACACGTGGATTTTTGCGGTAAAACAGGATTGCCATGGCCCGTCTTCGACTACCCATCGTCGGAGAGTGGTTCACCATGGTACTGTTCCGTTTCAAATCCATGCACGCATTTCTAAAAGTCGTACGGCACTGTTTCGCCATTTCGGACGGATGTTGCACCTTGCACCGTGGATGTCGCACCCTGTAGATATCGATTATTCGGACGACCATAACTTCTGGCTCGTTTAGAGTTACGGGAGCCATAACCTGTCAAAATGAAGGCCTCGATGAGTTCTATGGATTTGACAGCTTTCAGCCGTCAACGGATAGATTAATGCCCAAAAAGGACAACCCGAATCTCAACCGGGTCTCGTAAGTTTTTTACCCTTCGTTTTTTGACACGTGGATTTTTACGGTAAAACGGGATTACCGTGGCCCGTCTTCGACTTCCCATCGCTGGAGAGTGGTGCACCATGGTACTATTCCGTTTCAAATCCATTTACACATTTCTAAAAGTCGTACGACACTGTTTCGCCATTTCGGACGGATGTTGCACCTTGCACCGTGGATGTTGCACCCTGTAGATATCGATTATTCGGACGGCCATAACTTCTGGCTCGTTTAGAATTACGGGAGCCATAACTGGTCAAAACGAAGGCCTCGATGAGTTCTACGGCTTTGACAGCTTTCAGCCGTCAACGGATAAATTAATGCCCAAAAAGGACAACACGAATCTCGATCGGGTCTCGTAAGTTTTTTACCCTTCGTTTTTTCGACACGTGGATTTTTACGGTAAAACAGGATTACAGTGGCTGGCCTTCGATTTTACCATCGTTGGAGAGTAGTGCATCATGGTACTGTTCCGTTTCAAATCCACGCACGCATTTCTGAAAGTCATACGGCACAGTTTCGCCATTTCGGACGGATGTTGCACCTTGCACCGTGGATGTTGCACAATGTAGATATCGATTATTCGGACGGCCATAACTTCTGCCTCGTTTAGAGTTACGGGAGCCATAACCTGTCAAAACAAAGGCCTCGATGAGTTCTACGGCTTTGACAGCTTTCAGCCGTCAACGGATAGATTAATGCCCAAAAAGGACAACCCGAATCTCAATCGGGTCTCGTAAGTTTTTTACCCTTCGTTTTTTCGACACGTGGATTTTTACGGTAAAACAGGATTACCGTGGCCCGTCTTCGACTTCCCATCACTGGAGAGTGGTGCACCACGGTAGTGTTCCGTTTCAAATCCATGCACGCATTTCTAAAAGTCGTACGGCACTGTCTCGCCATTTCGGACGGATGTTGCACCTTGCACCGTGGATGTTGCACACTGTAGATATCGATTATTCGGACGGCCATAACTTCTGGCTCGTTTAGAGTTACCGGAGCCATAACCTGTCAAAACGAAGGCCTCGTTGAGTTCTACGGCTTTAACAGTTTTCAGCCATCAACGGATAGATTAATGCCCAAAAAGGACAACCTGAATCTTGATCGGGTCTCGTAAGTTTTTTACCCTCCGTTTTTTCGACACGTGGATTTTTACGGTAAAACGGTATTACTGTGGCCCGTCTTCGACTTCCCATCGCTGGAGAGTGGTTCACCATGGTACTGTTCCGTTTCAAATCCATGCACGCATTTCTAAAAGTCGTACGGCACTGTTTCGCCATTTCGGACAGATGTTGCACCTTGCACCGTGGATGTTGCACCCTGTAGATATCGATTATTCGGACGACCATAACTTCTGGCTCGTTTAGAGTTACGGCAGCCATAACCTGTCAATACGAAGGCCTCGATGAGTTCTACGGCTTTGACAGCTTTCAGCCATCAATGGATAAATTAATGCCCAAAAAGGACAACCCGAATCTCAATCGGGTCTCGTAAGTTTTTTACCCTTCGTTTTTTCGACACATGGATTTTTACTGTAAAACAGGATTACGGTTGCTGGCCTTCGATTTACCATCGCTGGACAGTGGTGCACCATGGTACTGTTCCGTTTTAAATCCATGCACGCATTTCTAAAAATTGTACGGCACTGTTTCGCCATTTCGGACGGATGTTGCACCTTGCACCGTGGATGTTGCACCCTGTAGATATCGATTATTCGGACGGCCATAACTTCTGGATCGTTTAGAGTTACGGAAGCCATAACCTGTCAAAACAAAGGCCTCGACTAGTTCTACGGCGTTGACAGCTTTCAGCCGTCAATGGATAGATTAATTCCCAAAAAGGACAACCCGAATCTCAATCGGGTCTCGTAAGTTTTTTACCCTTCGTTTTTTCGACACGTGTATTTTTACGGTAAAACGGGATTACCGTGGCCCGTCTTCGACTTCCCATCGCTGGAGAGTGGTGCACCACGGTAGTGTTCCGTTTCAAATCCATGCACGCATTTCTAATAGTCGTACGGCACTGTTTCGCCATTTCGAACGGATGTTGCACCTTGCACCGTGGATGTTGCACCCTGTAGATATCGATTATTCGGACGGCCATAACTTCTGGCTCGTTTAGAGTTACGGGAGCCATAACCTGTCAAAACGAAGGCCTCGTTGAGTTCTAAGGCTTTGACAGTTTTCAGCCGTCAACGGATAGATTAATGCCCAAAAAGGACAACCTGAATCTCGATCGGGTCTCGTAAGTTTTTTACCCTCCGTTTTTTCGACACGTGGATTTTTACGGTAAAACGGGATTACCGTGGCCCGTCTTCGACTTCCCATCGCTGGAGAGTGGTTCACCACGGTAGTGTTCCGTTTCAAATCCATGCACGCATTTCTAAAAGTCGTACGGCACTGTTTCGCCATTTCGGATGGATGTTGCACCTCGCACCGTGGATGTTGCACCCTGTAGATATCGATTATTCGGACGGCCATAACTTCTGGCTCGTTTAGAGTTACGGCAGCCATAACCTGTCAAAACGAAGGCCTCGATGAGTTCTACGGCTTTGACAGCTTTCAGCCGTCAACGGATAGATTAATGCCCAAAAAGGACAATCCGAATCTCAATCGGGTCTCGTACGTTTTTTACCCTTTGTTTTTTCGACACGTGGATTTTTACGGTAAAACAGGATTACGGTTGCTGGCCTTGATTTACCATCGCTGGACAGTGGTGCACCATGTTACTGTTCCGTTTTAAATCCATGCACGCATTTCTAAAAACTGTACGGCACTGTTTCGCCAATTCGGATGGATGTTGCACCTTGCACCGTGGATGTTGCACCTTATAGATATCGATTATTCAGACGGCCATAACTTCTGGCTCGTTTAGAGTTACGGGAGCCATAACCTGTCAAAACAAAGGCCTCGACGAGTTCTACGGCTTTGACAGCTTTCAGCCGTCAACGGATAGATTAATGCCCAAAAAGGACAACCCGAATCTCAATCGGGTCTCGTAAGTTTTTTACCCTTCGTTTTTTCGACACGTGGATTTTTACGCTAAAACGGGATTACCGTGGCCCGTCTTCGACTTCCCATCGCTGGAGAGTGGTGCACCACGGTAGTGTTCCGTTTCAAATCCATGCACGCATTTCTAAAAGTCGTACGGCACTGTTTCTCCATTTCGGACGGATGTTGCACCTTGCACCGTGGATGTTGCACCCTGTAGATATCGATTATTCGGACGGCCATAACTTCTGGCCCGTTTAGAGTTACGGGAGCCATAACCTGTCAAAACGAAGGCCTCATTGAGTTATACGGCTTTGACAGCTTTCAGCCGTCAACGGATAGATTAATGCTCAAAAAGGACAACCCGAATCTCAATCAGGTCTCGTAAGTTTTTTACCCTTCGTTTTTTCGACACGTGGATTTTTACGGTAAAACGGGATTACCGTGGCCCGTCTTCGACTTCCCATCGCTGGAGAGTGGTGCACCTTGTTACTATTCCGTTTCAAATCCATTTACACATTTCTAAAAGTCGTACGGCACTGTTTCGCCATTTCGGACGGATGTTGCACCTTGCACCGTGGATGTTGCACCCTGTAGATATCGATTATTCGGACGGCCATAACTTCTGGCTCGTTTAGAATTACGGGAGCCATAACCTGTCAAAACGAAGGCCTCGATGAGTTCTACGGCTTTGACGGCTTTCAGCCGTCAACGGATAGATTAATGCCCAAAAAGGACAACCCGAATCTCGATCGGGTCTCGTAAGTTTTTTACCCTTCGTTTTTTCGACACGTGGATTTTTACGGTAAAACAGGATTACCGTGGCCCGTCTTCGACTTCCCATCACTGGAGAGTGGTGCACCACGGTAGTGTTCCATTTCAAATCCATGCACACATTTCTAAAAGTCGTACGACACTGTTTCGCCATTTCGGACGGATGTTGCACCTTGCACCGTGGATGTTGCACACTGTAGATATCGATTATTCGGACGGCCATAACTTCTGGCTCGTTTTGAGTTACGGGAGCCATAACCTGTCAAAACGAAGGCCTCGTTGAGTTCTACGGCTTTAACAGTTTTCAACCGTCAACGGATAGATTAATGCCCAAAAAGGACAACCTGAATCTCGATCGGGTCTCGTAAGTTTTTTACCCTCCGTTTTTTCGACACGTGGATTTTTACGGTAAAACGGGATTACCGTAGCCCGTCTTCGACTTCCCATCGCTGGAGAGTGGTTCACCATGGTACTGTTCCGTTTCAAATCCATGCACGCATTTCTAAAAGTCGTACGGCACTGTTTCGCTATTTCGGACGGATGTTGAGCCTTGCACCGTGGATGTTGCACCTTGCACCATGGATGTTGCACCCTGTAGATATCGATTATTCGGACGGCCATAACTTCTGGCTCGTTTAGAGTTACGGCAGCCATAACCTGTCAATACGTAGGCCTCGATGAGTTCTACGGCTCTGACAGCTTTCAGCCATCAACGGATAAATTAATGCCCAAAAAGGACAACCCGAATCTCAATCGGGTCTCGTAAGTTTTTTACCCTTCGTTTTTTCGACACATGGATTTTTGCTGTAAAACAGGATTACGGTTGCTGGCCTTCGATTTACCATCGCTGGACAGTGGTGCACCATGGTACTGTTCCGTTTTAAATCCATGCACGCATTTCTAAAAATTGTACGGCACTGTTTCGCCATTTCGGACGGATGTTGCACCTTGCACCGTGGTTGTTGCACCCTGTAGATATCGATTATTCGGACGGCCATAACTTCTGGATCGTTTAGAGTTACGGGAGCCATAATCTGTCAAAACAAAGGCCTCGACGAGTTCTACGGCTTTGATAGCTTTCAGCCGTCAACGGATAGATTAATGCCCAAAAAGGACAACCCGAATCTCAATCGGGTCTCGTAAGTTTTTTACCCTTCGTTTTTTCGCCACGTGTATTTTTACGGTAAAACGGGATTACCGTGGCCCGTCTTCGACTTCCCATCGCTGGAGAGTGGTGCACCACGGTAGTGTTCCATTTCAAATCCATGCACGCATTTCTAATAGTCGTACGTCACTGTTTCGCCATTTCGGACGGATGTTGCACCTTGCACCGTGGATGTTGCACACTGTAGATATCGATTATTCGGACGACCATTACTTCTGGCTCGTTTAGAGTTACGGGAGCCATAATTTGTCAAAACGAAGGCCTCATTGAGTTATACGGCTTTGACCGCTTTCAGCCGTCAACGTATAGATTAATGCCCAAAAAGGACAACCCGAATCTCAATCAGGTCTCGTAAGTTTTTTACCCTTCGTTTTTTCGACACGTGGATTTTTACGGTAAAACGGGATTACCGTGGCCCGTCTTCGACTTTCCATCACTGGAGAGTGGTGCACCACGGTAGTGTTCCGTTTCAAATCCATGCACGCATGTCTAATAGTCGTACGGCACTGTTTCGCCATTTCGGACGGATGTTGCACCTTGCACCGTGGATGTTGCACACGGTAGATATCGATTATTCGGACGGCCATAACTTCTGGCTCGTTTAGAGTTACGGGAGCCATAACCTGTCAAAACGAAGGCCTCGTTGAGTTCTACGGCTTTGACAGCTTTCAGCCGTCAACGGATAGATTAATGCCCAAAAAGGACAACCCGAATCTCGATCGGGTCTCGTAAGTTTTTTACCCTCCGTTTTTTCGACACGTGGATTTTTACGGTAAAACGGGATTACCGTGGCCCGTCTTCAACTTCCCATCTCTGGAGAGTGGTTCACCATGGTACTGTTCCGTTTCAAATCCATGCACGCATTTCTAAAAGTCGTACGGCACTGTTTCGCAATTTCGGACGGATGTTGCACCTTGCACCGTGGATGTTGCACCCTGTAGATATCGATTATTCGGACGGCCATAACTTCTGGCTTGTTTAGAGTTACGGCAGCCATAACCTGTCAAAACGAAGGCCTCGATGAGTTCTACGGCTTTGACAGCTATCAGCCATCAACGGATAAATTAATGCCCAAAAAGGACAACCCGAATCTCAATCGGGTCTCGTAAGTTTTTTACCCTTCGTTTTTTCGACACGTGGATTTTTACGGTAAAACAGGATTACGGTTGCTGGCCTTCGATTTACCATCGCTGGACAGTGGTGCACCATGGTACTGTTCCGTTTTAAATCCATGCACGCATTTCTAAAAATTGTACGGCACTGTTTCGCTATTTCGGACGGATGTTGCACCTTGCATCGTGGATGTTGCACCCTGTAGATATCGATTATTCGGACGGCTATAACTTCTGGCTCGTTTAGAGTTACGGGAGCCATAACCTGTCAGAACAAAGGCCTCGACGAGTTCTACGGCTTTGACAGCTTTCAGCCGTCAACGGATAGATTAATGCCCAAAAAGGACAACCCGAATCTCAATCGGGTCTCGTAAGTTTTTTACCCTTCGTTTTTTCGACACGTGGATTTTAACGGTAAAACGGGATTACCGTGGCCCGTCTTCAACTTCCCATCGCTGGAGAGTGGTGCACCACGGTAGTGTTCCGTTTCAAATCCATGCACGCATTTCTAAAAATCGTACGGCACTGTTTCGCCATTTCGGACGGATGTTGCACCTTGCACCTTGGATGTTGCACCCTGTAGATATCGATTATTCGGACGGCCATAACATCTGGCTCGTTTAGAGTTTCGGGAGCCATAACCTTTCAAAACGAAGGCCTCGATGAGTCCTACGGCTTTGACAGCTTTCAGCCATCAACAGATAGATTAATGCCCAAAAAGGACAACCCGAATCTCAATCGGGTCTCCTAAGTTTTTATCCTTCGTTTCTTCGACACGTGGATTTTTACGGTAAAACGAGATTACCGTGGCCCGTCTTCGACTTCCCATCGCTGGAGAGTGTTGCACCATGGTAGTGTTCCGTTTCAAATCCATGCACGCATTTCTAAAAGTCGTACGGCACTGTTTCGCCATTTCGGACGGATGTTGCACCTTGCACAGTGGATGTTGCACCCTGTAGATATCGATTATTCGGACGGCCACAACTTCTGGCTCGTTTAGAGTTACGGGAGCCATAACCTGTCAAAACGAAGGCCTCATTGAGTTCTACGGCTTTGACAGCTTTCAGCCGTCAACGGATAGATTAATGCCCAAAAAGGACAACCCGAACCTCAATCTGGTCTCGTAAGTTTTTTACCCCTCGTTTTTTCGACACGTGGATTTTTACGGTAAAACGGGATTGCCGTGGCCCGTCTTCGACTTCCCATCGCTGGAGAGTGGTGCACCATGGTAGTGTTCCGTTTCAAATTCATGCACGCATTTCTAAAAGTCGTACGGCACTGTTTCGCCATTTCGGACGGATGTTGCACCTTGCACCGTGGATGTTGCACCTTGTAGATATCGATTATTCGGACGGCCATAACTTCTGGCTCGTTTAGAGTTACAGGAGCCGTAACCTGTCAAAACGAAGGCCTCGATGAGTTCTACGTGTTTGACAGCATTTAGCCGTCAATGGATAAATTAATGCCCAAAAAGGAGAACCCGAATCTCAATCGGGTCTCCTAAGTTTTTTACCCTTCGTTTTGTCGACACGTGGATTTTTACGGTAAAACAGGATTACCGTGGCCCGTCTTCGACTTCACATCGCTGGATAGTGGTGCACCATGGTACTGTTCCGTTTCAAATCCATGCACGCATTTCTAAAAGTCGTACGGCACTGTTTCGCCATTTCGGACGGATGTTGCACCTTGCACCGTGGATGTTGCACCTTGTAGATATCGATTATTCGGATGGCCATAACTTCTGGCTCGTTTAGAGTTACGGGAGCCATAACCTGTCAAAACGAAGGCCTCGATGAGTTCTATGGCTTTGACAGCTTTCAGCCGTGAACGGATAGATTAATGCCCAAAAAGGACAACCCGAATCTCGATCGGGTCTCGTAAGTTTTTTACCCTTCGTTTTTTCGACACGTGGATTTTTACGGTAAAACGGGATTACCGTGGCCCGTCTTCGACTTCCCATCGCTGGAGAGTGGTGCACCAAGGTACTGTTCTGTTTCAAATCCATGCACACATTTCTAAAAGTCGTACGGCACTGTTTCGCCATTTCGGACGGATGTTGCACCTTGCACCGTGGATGTTGCACGCTGTAGATATCGATTATTCAGACGGCCATAACTTCTGGCTCGTTTAGAGTTACGGGAGCCATAACCTGTCAAAACGAAGGCCTCGATGAGTTCTACGGCATTGACAGCTTTCAGCCATCAACAGATAGATTAATTCTCAAAAAGGACAACCTGAATCTCAATCGGGTCTCGTAAGTTTTTTTCCCTTCGTTTTTTCGATACGTGGATTTTTACGGTAAAACGAGATTACCGTGGCCCGTCTTCGACTTCCCATCGCTGGAGAGTGGTGCACCATGGTACTGTTCCATTTCAAATTCATGCATGCATTTCTAAAAGTCGTACGGCACTGTTTCGCCATTTAAGACAGATGTTGCACTTTGCACCGTGAATGTTGCACACTGTAGATATCGATTATTCGGACGGCCATAACTTCTGGCTCGTTTAGAGTTACGGGAGCCATAAACTGTCAAAACGAACGCCTCGATGAGTTCTACGGCTTTGACAGCTTTCAGCAGTCAACGGATATATTAATGCCCAAAAAGGACAACCCGAATCTCAATCGGGTCTCGTAAGTTTTTTACCCTTCGTTTTTTCGACACGTGGATTTTTACGGTAAAACGGGATTACCGTGGCCCGTCTTCGACTTCCCATCGCTGGAGAGTGGTGCACCATGGTATTGTTCCGTTTCAAATCCATGCATGCATTTCTAAAAGTCGTACGGCACTGTTTCACCATTTCGGACGGATGTTGCACCTTGCACCGTTGATGTTGCACCCTGTAGATATCGATTATACGGACGACCATAACTTCTGGCTCGTTTAGAGTTACGGGAGCCATAACCTGTCAAAACGAAATCCTCGATGAGTTCTATGGCTTTGACAGTTTTCAGCCGTCAACGGATAGATTAATGCCCAAAAAGGACAACCCGAATCTCAATCGGGTCTCGTAAGTTTTTTAGCCTTCGTTTTTTCGACACGTGGATTTTTACGGTAAAACGAGATTACCGTGGCCCGTCTTCGACTTCCCATCGCTGGAGAGTGGTGCACCATGGTTGGGTTCCGTTTCAAATACGTGCACGTATTTCTAAAAGTCGTACGGCACTGTTTCGCCATTTCGGACGGATGTTGCACCTTGCACCGTGGATGTTGCACCCTGTAGATATCGATTATTCGGACGGCCATAACTTCTGGCTCGTTTAGAGTTAAGGGAGCCATAACCTGTCAAAATGAAGGCGTCATTGAGTTATACGGCTTTGACAGCTTTCAGCCGTCAACGGATAGATTAATGTCCAAAAAGGACAACCCGAATCTCAATCTGGTCTCGTAAGTTTTTTACCCTTCGTTTTTTCGACACGTGGATTTTTACGGTAAAACGGGATTACCGAGGCCTGTCTTCGACTTTCCATCGCTGGAGAGCGGTGCACCATGGTACTGTTCTGTTTCGAATCCATGCACGCATTTCTAAAAGTCGTACAACACTGTTTCACCATTTCGGACGGATGTTGCACCTTGCACCGTGGATGTTGCACCCTGTAGATATCGATTATTCAAACGGCCATACTTCTGGCTCGTTTAGAGTTACGGGAGCAATAACCTGTCAAAACGAAGGCATCGATGAGTTCTACGGCTTTGACAGCTTTCAGCCGTTAACGGATAGATTAATGCCCAAAAAGGACAACCCGAATCTCAATCGGGTCTCGTAAATTTTTTATCCTTCGTTTTTTCGACACGTGGATTTTTACGGTAAAACAGGATTACGGTTGCTGGCCTTCGATTTACCATGGCTGGACAGTGGTGCACTATGTTACTGTTCCGTTTTAAATCTATGCACGCATTTCTAAAAATTGTACGACACTGTTTCGCCATTTCGGACGGATGTTGCACCTTGCACCGTGGATGTTGCACCCTGTAGATATCGATTATTCAAACGGTCATAACTTCTGGCTCGTTTAGAGTTACGTGAGCCATAACCTGTCAAAACGAAGGCCTCGATGAGTTCTACGGCTTTGATAGCTTTCAGCCGTCAACGGATAGATTAATGCCCAAAAAGGACAACCCGAATCTCAATCGGGTCTCGTAAGTTTTTTAGCCTTCGTTTTTTCGACACGTGGATTTTTACGGTAAAACGAGATTACCGTGGCCCGTCTTCGACTTCCCATCGCTGGAGAGTGGTGCACCATGGTAGTGTTCCGTTTCAAATACGTGCACGTATTTCTAAAAGTCGTACGGCACTGTTTCGCCATTTCGGACGGATGTTGCACCTTGCACCGTGGATGTTGCACCCTGTAGATATCGATTATTCGGACGGCCATAACTTCTGGCTCGTTTAGAGTTACGGGAGCCATAACATGTCAAAACGAAGGCCTCGATGAGTTCTACGGCTTTGGCAGCTTTCAGCCGTCAACGGATAGATTAATGCCCAAAAAGGACAACCCGAATCTCAATCTGGTCTCGTAAGTTTTTTACCCTTCGTTTTTTCGACACGTGGATTTTTACGGTAAAACGGGATTACCGAGGCCCGTCTTCAACTTTCCATCGCTGGAGAGCGATGCACCATGGTACTGTTCTGTTTCAAATCCATGCACGCATTTCTAAAAGTCGTACAACACTGTTTCACCATTTCGGACGGATGTTGCACCTTGCACCGTGGATGTTGCACCCTGTAGATATCGATTATTCAAATGGCCATACTTCTGGCTCGTTTAGAGTTACGGGAGCAATAACCTGTCAAAACGAAGGCATCAATGAGTTCTACAGCTTTGACAGCTTTTAGCCGTTAACGGATAGATTAATGCCCAAAAAGGACAACCCGAATCTCAATCGGGTCTCGTAAATTTTTTATCCTTCGTTTTTTCGACAGGTGGATTTTTACGGTAAAACAGGATTACGGTTGCTGGCCTTCGATTTACCATCGCTAGACAGTGGTACACTATGTTACTGTTCCGTTTTAAATCCATGCACGCATTTCTTAAAATTGTACGGCACTGTTTCGCCATTTCGGACGGATGTTTCACCTTGCACCGTGGATGTTGCACCCTGTAGATATCGATTATTCGGACGGCCATAACTTCTGGCTCGTTTAGAGTTACGGGAGCCACAACCTATCAAAACGAAGGCCTCGAAGAGTTCTACGGCTTTGACAGCTTTTAGCCGTCAACGGATAGATTAATGCCCAAAAAGGACAACCCGAATCTCAATCGGGTCTCGTAAGTTTTTTACCCTTCGTTTTTTCGACACGTGGATTTTTACGGTAAAACAGGATTACCGTGGCCCGTCTTCGACTTCCCATCGTTGGAGAGTGGTGCACCATGGTACTGATCGATTTCAAATCCATGCACGCATTTCTAAAAGTCGTACGGCACTATTTCGCCATTTCGGACGGATGTTGCACCTTGCACCGTGGATGTTGCACCCTGTAGATATCGATTATTCGGACGGCCATAACTTCTGGCTCGTTTAGAGTTACGGGAGCCATAACCTGTCAAAACGAAGGCCTCGATGAGTTCTACGGCTTTGACAGATTTCAGCCGTCAATGAATAGATTAATGTCCAAAAAGGGCAACCCGAATCTCAATCGGGTCTCATAAGTTTTTTACCCTTCGCTTTTTCGACACGTGGATTTTTACGGTAAAACAGGATTACGGTGGCTGGCCTTCGATTTACCATCGCTGGACAGTGGTGCACCATGGTACTGTTCCGTTTCAAATCCATGCATGCATTTCTAAAAGTCGTACGGCACTGTTTCGCCATTTCGGACGGATGTTGCACCTTGCACCGTGGATGTTGCACCCTGTAGATATCGATTATTCGGACGACCACAACTTCTGTCTCGTTTAGAGTTACGGGAGCCATAACCTGTCAAAACGAAGGCCTCGATGAGTTCTACGGCTTTGACAGCTTTCAGCCGTCAACGGATAGATTAATGCCCAAAAAGGACAACCCGAATCTCAATCGGGTCTCGTAAGTTTTTTACCCTTCGTTTTTTCGACACGTGGATTTTTACGGTAAAACGGGATTACCGTGGCCCTTCTTCGACTTTCCATCGTTGGAGAGCGGTGCACCATGGTAATGTTCCGTTTCAAATCCATGCACGCATTTCTAAAAGTCGTACAACACTGTTTCACCATTTCGGACGGATGTTGCACATTGCACCGTGGATGTTGCACCCTGTAGATATCGATTATTCAAACGGCCATAACTTCTGGCTCGTTTAGAGTTACGGGAGCCATAACCTGTCAAAACGAAGGCCTCGATGAGTTCTACGGCTTTCACAGCTTTCATCCGTTAACGGATAGATTAATGCCCAAAAAGGACAACCCGAATCTCAATCGGGTCTCGTAAGTTTTTTATCCTTCGTTTTTTCGACACGTGGATTTTTACGGTAAAACAGGATTACGGTTGCTGGCCTTCGATTTACCATCGCTGGACAGTGGTGCACCATGGTACTGTTCCGTTTCAAATCCATGCATGCATTTCTAAAAGTCGTACGGCACTGTTTCGCCATTTCGGACGGATGTTGCACCTTGCACCGTGGATGTTGCACCCTGTAGATATCGATTATTCGGACGGCCATAACTTCTGGCTTGTTTAGAGTTTTGGGAGCCACAACCTATCAAAACGAAGGCCTCGATGAGTTCTACGGCTTTGACAGCTTTCAGCCGTCAACGGATAGATTAATGCGCGAAAAGGACAACCCGAATCTCAATCGGGCCTCGTAAGTTTTTTCCCTTCGTTTTTTCAACACGTGGATTTTTACGGTAAAATAGGATTACCGTGGCTGGCCTTCGATTTACCATCGTTGGAGAGTGGTGCACCATGGTACTGTTCCGTTTCAAATCCATGCACGTATTTCTAAAAGTCATACGGTTCTGTTTCGCCATTTCGGACGGATGTTGCACCTTGCACCGTGGATGTTGCACCCTGTAGATATCGGTTATTTGGACGACCATAACTTCTGCCTCGTTTAGAGTTACGGGAGCCATAACCTGTCAAAACGAAGGCCTCGATGAGTTCTATGTCTTTGACGGCTTTCAGCCGTCAACGGATAGATTAATGCCCAAAAAGGACAACCCGAATCTCAGTCGGGTCTCGTAAGTTTTTTACCCTTTGTTTTTTCGACACGTGGATTTTTACGGTAAAACAGGATTACCGTGGCCCATCTTCGATTTACCATCGCTGGAGAGTGGTGCACCATTGTACTGTTCCGTTTCAAATCCATGCACGCATTTCTAAAAGTCGTACGACATTGTTTCGCCATTTCGGACGGATGTTGCACCTTGCACCGTGGATGTTGCACCATGTAGATATCGATTATTCGGACGGCCATAACTTCTGGCTCGTTTAGATTTACGGGAGCCATAACCTGTCAAAACGAAGACCTCAATGAGTTCTATGGCTTTGACAGCTTTCAGCCTTCAACGGATAGATTAATGCACAAAAAGGACAACCCGAATCTCAATCAGGTCTCGTAAGTTTTTTACCCTTCGTTTTTTCGACACGTGGATTTTTATGGTAAAACGGGATACCGTGGCCCGTCTTCGACTTCCCATCGCTGGAGAGTGGTGCACCATGGTACTGTTCCATTTCAAATCCATGCACGCATTTCTAAAAGTAGTACGACACTGTTTCACCATTTCGGACGGATGTTGCACCTTGCACCGTGGTTGTTGCACCCTGTAAATATCGATTATTCAAACGGCAATAACTTCTGTCTCGTTTAGAGTTACGGGAGCCATAACCTGTCAAAACGAAGGCCTCGATGAGTTCTACGGCTTTGACAGCTTTTAGCCGTCAACGGATAGATTAATGCCCAAAAAGGACAACCCGAATCTCAATCGGGTCTCGTAAGTTTTTTACCCTTTGTTTTTTCGACACGTGTATTTTTATGGTAAAACAGGATTACGGTTGCTGGCCTTGATTTACCATCGCTGGACAGTGGTGCACCATGGTACTGTTCCATTTTAAATCCATGCACGCATTTCTAAAAATTGTACGGCACTGTTTCGCCATTTCGGACGGATGTTGCACCTTGCACCGTGGATGTTGCACCCTGTAGATATCGATTATTCGAACGGCCATAACTTCTGGCTCGTTTAGAGTTACGGGAGCCATAACCTGTCAAAACAAAGGCCTCGACGAGTTTTACGGCTTTGACAGCTTTCAGCCGTCAACGGATAGATTAATGCCCAAAAAGGACAACCCGAATCTCAATCGGGTCTCGTAAGTTTTTTACCCTTCGTTTTTTCGACACGTGGATTTTTACGGTAAAACGGGATTACCGTGGCCCGTCTTCGACTTCCCATCGCTGGAGAGTGGTGCACCATGGTAGTGTTCCGTTTCAAATCCATGCACGCATTTCTAAAAGTCGTACGGCACTGTTTCGCCATTTCGGACGGATGTTGCACCTTGCACCGTGGATGTTGCACCCTGTAGATATCGATTATTCGGACGGCCATAACTTTTGGCTCGTTTAGAGTTACGGGAGCCATAACCTGTCAAAACAAAGGCCTCGATGAGTTCTACGGCTTTGACAACTTTCAGCCGTCAACGGATAGATTAATGCCCAAAAAGGACAACCCGAATCTCAATCAGGTCTCGTAAGTTTTTTACCCTTCGTTTTTTCGACACGTGGATTTTTACGGTAAAACGGGATTACCGTGGCCCGTCTTCGACTTCCCATCGCTGGAGAGTGGTGCACCACGGTAGTGTTCCGTTTCAAATCCATGCACGCATTTCTAATAGTCGTACGGCACTGTTTCGCCATTTCGGACGGATGTTGCACCTTGCACCGTGGATGTTGCACACTGTAGATATCGATTATTCGGACGGCCATAACTTCTGGCTCGTTTAGAGTTACGGGAGCCATAACCTGTCAAAACGAAGGCCTCGTTGAGTTCTACGGCTTTGACAGTTTTCAGCCGTCAACGGATAGATTAATTCCCAAAAAGGACAACGTGAATCTCGATCGGGTATCGTAAGTTTTTTACCCTCCGTTTTTTCGACACGTGGATTTTTACGGTAAAACGGGATTACCGTGGCCCGTCTTCGACTTCCCATCGCTGGAGAGTGGTTCACCATGGTACTGTTCCGTTTCAAATCTATGCACGCATTTCTAAAAGTCGTACGGCACTGTTTCGCCATTTCGGACGGATGTTGCACCTTGCACCGTGGATGTTGCACCCTGTAGATATCGATTATTCGGACGGCCATAACTTCTGGCTTGTTTAGAGTTACGGCAGCCATAACCTGTCAAAACGAAGGCCTCGATGAGTTCTACGGCTTTGACAGCTTTTAGCCATCAACGGATAAATTAATGCCCAAAAAGGACAACCCGAATCTCAATCGGATCTCGTAAGTTTTTTACCCTTCGTTTTTTCGACACGTGGATTTTTACGGTAAAACAGGATTACGGTTGCTGGCCTTCGATTTACCATCGCTGGACAGTGGTGCACCATGGTACTGTTCCGATTTAAATCCATGCACGCATTTCTAAAAATCGTACGGCACTGTTTCGCCATTTCGGACGGATGTTGCACCTTGCATCGTGGATGTTGCACCCTGTAGATATCGATTATTCGGACGGCCATAACTTCTGGCTCGTTTAGAGTTACGGGAGCCATAACCTGTCAAAACAAAGGCCTCGACGAGTTCTACAGCTTTGATAGCTTTCAGCCGTCAACGGATAGATTAATGCCCAAAAAGGACAACCCGAATCTCAATCGGGTCTCGTAAGTTTTTTACCCTTCGTTTTTTCGACACGTGGATTTTAACGGTAAAACGGGATTACCGTGGCCCGTCTTCGACTTCCCATCGCTGGAGAGTGGTGCACCACGGTAGTGTTCCGTTTCAAATCCATGCACGCATTTCTAAAAGTCGTACGGCACTGTTTCGCCATTTCAGACGGATGTTGCACCTTGCACCTTGGATGTTGCACCCTGTAGATATCGATTATTCGGACGGCCATAACTTCTGGCTCGTTTAGAGTTACGGGAGCCATAACCTTTCAAAATGAAGGCCTCGATGAGTCCTACGGCTTTGACAGCTTTCAGCCATCAACGGATAGATTAATGCCCAAAAAGGACAACCCGAATCTCAATCGGGTCTCCTAAGTTTTTTATCCTTCGTTTTTTCGACACGTGGATTTTTACGGTAAAACGAGATTACCGTGGCCCGTCTTCGACTTCCCATCGCTGGAGAGTGGTGCACCATGGTAGTGTTCCGTTTCAAATCCATGCACGCATTTCTAAAAGTCGTACGGCACTGTTTCGCCATTTCGGACGGATGTTGCACCTTGCACCGTGGATGTTGCACCCTGTAGATATCGATTATTCGGACGGCCATAACTTCTGGCTCGTTTAGAGTTACGGGAGCCATAACCTGTCAAAACGAAGGCCTCATTGAGTTCTACGGCTTTGACAGCTTTTAGCCGTCAACGGATAGAGTAATGCCCAAAAAGGACAACCCGAATCTCAATCTGGTCTCGTAAGTTTTTTACCCCTCGTTTTTTCGACACGTGGATTTTTACGGTAAAACGGGATTACCGTGGCCCGCCTTCGACTTCCCATCGCTGGAGAGTGGTGCACCATGGTAGTGTTCCGTTTCATATCCATGCACGCATTTCCTAAAGTCGTACGACACTGTTTCGCCATTTCGGATGGATGTTGCACCTTGCACCGTGGATGTTGCACCCTGTAGATATCGATTATTCGGACGGCCATAACTTCTGGCTCGTTTAGAGTTACGCGAGCCATAACCTATCAAAACGAAGGCCTCGTTGAGTTCTACGGCTTTGATAGCTTTCAGCCGTCAACGGATAGATTAATGCCCAAAAAGGACAACCCGAATCTCGATCGGGTCTCGTAAGCTTTTTACCCTCTGTTTTTTCGACACGTGGATTTTTACGGTAAAACAGGATTGCCGTGGCCCATCTTCGACTTCCCATCGCTGGAGAGTGGTGCACCATGGCACTATTCCGTTTCAAATTCATGCACGCATTTCTAAAAGTCGTACAGCACTGTTTCGCCATTTCGGACGGATGTTGCACCTTGCACCGTGGATGTTGCACCCTGTAGATATCGATTATTCGGACGGCCATAACTTCTGGCTCGTTTAGAGTTACGGGAGCCGTAACCTGTCAAAACGAAGGCCTCGATGAGTTCTACGTGTTTTACAGCTTTTAGCCATCAACGGATAAATTAATGCCCAAAAAGTACAACCCGAATCTCAATCGGGTCTCCTAGGTTTTTTACCCTTCGTTTTGTCGACACGTGGATTTTTACGGTAAAACAGGATTACCGTGGCCCGTCTTCGACTTCAGATCGCTGGAGAGCGGTGCACCATGGTACTGTTCCGTTTCAAATCCATGCACGCATTTCTAAAAGTCGTACGGCACTGTTTCGCCATTTCGGACGGATGTTGCACCTTGCACCGTGGATGTTGCACCTTGTAGATATCGATTATTCGGACGGCCATAACTTCTGGCTCGTTTAGAGTTACGGGATCCATAACCTGTCAAAACGAAGGCCTCGATGAGTTCTATGGCTTTGACAGCTTTCAGCCATGAACGGATAGATTAATGCCCAAAAAGGACAACCCGAATCTCGATCGGGTCTAGTAAGTTTTTTACCCTTCGTTTTTTCGACACGTGGATTTTTACGGTAAAACGGGATTACCGTGGCCCGTCTTCGAATTCCCATCGCTGGAGAGTGGTGCACCATGGTACTGTTCCGTTTCAAATCCATGCACGCGTTTCGAAAAGTCGTACTGCACTGTTTCGCCATTTCGGACGGATGTTGCACCTTGCACCGTGGATGTTGCACCGTGTAGATATCGATTATTCGGACGGCCATAACTTCTGGCTCGTTTAGAGTTACGGGAGCCATAACCTGTCAAAACGAAGGCCTCGATGAGTTCTATGGCTTTGACTGCTTTCAGCCATCAACGGATAGATTAATGCCCAAAAAGGACAACCCGAATCTCAATCGGGTCTCGTAAGTTTTTAAACCTTCGTTTTTTCGACACGTGGATTTTTACGGTAAAACGGGATTACCGTGGCCCGTCTTTGACTTACCATCGCTGGAGAGTGGTGCACCATGGTACTGTTCCGTTTCAAATCCATGCACGCGTTTCGAAAAGTCGTACTGCACTGTTTCTCCATTTTGGACGGATGTTGCACCTTGCACCGTGGATGTTGCACCCTTTAGATATCGATTATTCGGACGGCCATAACTTCTGGCTCGTTTAGAGTAACAGGAGCCATAACCTGTCAAAACGAAGGCCTCGATGAGTTCTACGGCGTTGACAGCTTTCAGCCGTCAACGGATAGATTAATTTCCAAAAAGGACAACCCGAATCTCAATCGGGTCTCGTAAGTTTTTTTCCCTTCGTTTTTTCGACACGCGGATTTTTACGGTAAAACGGGATTACCGTGGCCCGTCTTCGACTTCCCATCGTTGGAGAGTGGTGCACCATGGTACTGTTCCGTTTCAAATTCATGCATGCATTTCTAAAAGTCGTACGGCACTGTTTCGCCATTTCAGACAGATGTTGCACTTTGCACCGTGAATGTTGCACCCTGTAGATATCGATTATTCGGACGGCCATGACTTCTGGCTCGTTTGGAGTTACGGGAGCCATACCTTGTCAAAACGAAGGCCTCGATGAGTTCTACGGCTCTGAAATCTTTCAGCCGTCAACGGATAGATTAATGCCCAAAAAGGACAACCCGAATCTCAATCGGGTCTCGTAAGTTTTTTACCCTTCGTTTTTTCGACACGTGGATTTTTACAGTAAAACGGGATTACCGTAGCCCGTCTTCGACTTCCCATCGCTGGAGAGTGGTGCACCATGGTAGTGTTCCATTTCAAATACGTGCACGCATTTCTAAAAGTCGTACGGCCCTATTTCGCCATTTCGGACGGATGTTGCACCTTGCACCGTGGATGTTGCACCCTGTAGATATCGATTATACGGACGACCATAACTTCTGGCTCGTTTAGAGTTACGGGAGCCATAACCTGTCTAAACGAAGGCCTCGATGAGTTCTATGGCTTTGACAGCTTTCAGCCGTCAACGGATAGATTAATGCCCAAAAAGGACAACCCGAATCTCAATCGGGTCTCGTAAGTTTTTTACCCTTCGTTTTTTCGACACGTGGATTTTTACGGTAAAACAGGATTACAGTTGCGGGCCTTCGATTTACCATCGCTGGACAGTGGTGCACCATGGTACTGTTCCGTTTTAAATCCATGCACACATTTCTAAAAATTGTACGGCACTGTTTCGCCATTTCGGACGGATGTTGCACCTTGCATCGTGGATGTTGCACTCTGTAGATATCGATTATTCGGACGGCCATAACTTGTGGCTCGTTTAGAGTCACGGGAGCCATAACCTGTCAAAATGAAGGCCTCATTGAGTTATACGGCTTTGATAGCTTTCAGCCGTCAACGGATAGATTAATGCCCAAAAAGGACAACCTGAATCTCAATCTGGTCTCGTAAGTTTTTTACCCTTCGTTTTTTCGACACGTGGATTTTTACGGTAAAACGGGATTACCGAGGCCCGTCTTCGACTTCCCATCGCTGGAGAGTGGTGCACCACGGTACTGTTCTGTTTCAAATCCATGCACGCATTTCTAAAAGTCGTACAACACTGTTTCACCATTTCGGACGGATGTTGCACCTTGCACCGTGGATGTTGCACCCAGTAGATATCGATTATTCAAACGGCCATACTTCTGGCTCGTTTAGAGTTACGGGAGCAATAACCTGTCAAAACGAAGGCCTCGATGAGTTATACGGCTTTGACAGCTTTCACCCGTTAACGGATAGATTAATGCCCAAAAAGGACAACCCGAATCTCAATCGGGTCTCGTAAATTTTTTATCCTTCGTTTTTTCGACACGTGGATTTTTACGGTAAAACAGGATTACGGTTGCTGGCCTTCGATTTACCATCGCTGGACAGTGGTGCACTATGTTACTGTTCCGTTTTAAATCCATGCACGCATTTCTAAAAATTGTACGGCACTGTTTCGCCATTTTGGACAGATGTTGCACCTTGCACCGTGGATGTCGCACCCTGTAGATATCGATTATTCGGACGGCCATAACTTCTGGCTCGTTTAGAGATACGGGAGCCACAACCTGTCAAAACAAAGGCCTCGAAGAGTTCTACGGCTTTGACAGCTTTCAGCCGTCAACGGATAGATTAATGCCCAAAAAGGACAACCCGAATCTCAATCGGGTCTCGTAAGTTTTTTACCCTTCGTTTTTTCGACACGTGGATTTTTTCGGTAAAACAGGATTACCGAGGCTGGCCTTCGATTTACCATCGCTGGATAGTGGTGCACCATGGTACTGTTCCGTTTCAAATCCATGCACGCAATTCTAAAAGTCGTACGACACTGTTTCGCCATTTCGGACGGATGTTGCACCTTGCACCGTGGATGTTGCACCCTGTAGATATCGATTATTCAAACGGCCATAACTCCTGGCTCGTTTAGAGTTACGGGAGCCATAACCTTTGAAAATGAAGTCCTCGATGAGTTCTACGGCTTTGACAGCTTTCAGCCGTCAACGGATAGATTAATTCCCAAAAAGGACAACCCGAATCTCAATCGGGTCTCGTAAGTTTTTTACCCTTCGTTATTTCGACACGTGGATTTTTAAGGTAAAACAGGATTACCGTGGCCCGTCTTCGACTTCCCATCGTTGGAGAGTGGTGCACCATGGTACTGATCCATTTCAAATCCTTGCACACATTTCTAAAAGTCGTACGACACTGTTTCGCCATTACGGACGGATGTTGCACCTTGCACCGTGGATGTTGCACCCTGTAGATATCGATTATTCGGACGGCCATGACTTCTGGCTCGTTTAGAGTTACGTGAGCCATAACCTGTCAAAACGAAGCCCAAGATGAGTTCTATGGCTTTGATAGCTTTCAGCCGCCAACGGATAGATTAATGCCCAAAAAGGACAACCCGAATCTCAATCGGGTCTCGTAAGTTTTTTACCCTTCGTTTTTTCGACACGTGGATTTTTATGGTAAAACGGGATACCGTGGCCCGTCTTCGACTTCCCATCGCTGGGGAGTGGTGCACTATGGTAATGTTCCGTTTCAAATCCATGCACGTATTTCTAAAAGTCGTACGACACTATTTCGCCATTTCGGACGGATGTTGCACATTGCACCGTGGATGTTGCACCCTGTAGATATCGATTATTCGGACGGCCATAACTTCTGGCTCGTTTAGAGTTACGGGAGCCACAACCTGTCAAAACGAAGGCCTCGATGAGTTCTACGGCTTTGACAGATTTCAGCCGTCAACGGATAGATTAATGTCCAAAAAGGACAACCCGAATCTCAATCGGGTCTCATAAGTTTTTTACCCTTTGCTTTTTCGACACGTTGATTTTTACGGTAAAACAGGATTACGGTGGCTGGCCTTCGATTTACCATCGCTGGACAGTGGTGCACCATGGTACTGTTCCGTTTCAAATCCATGCATGCATTTCTAAAAGTCGTACGGCACTGTTTCGCCATTTCGGACGGATGTTGCACCTTGCACCGTGGATGTTGCACCCTGTAGATATCGATTATTCGGACGACCACAACTTCTGGCTCGTTTAGAGTTACGGGAGCCATAACCTGTCAAAACGAAGGCCTCGATGAGTTCTACGGCTTTGACAGCTTTCAGCCGTCAACGGATAGATTAATGTCCAAAAAGGACAACCCGAATCTCAATCGGGTCTCGTAAGTTTTTTACCCTTCGTTTTTTCGACACGTGGATTTTTACGGTAAAACGGGATTACCGTGGCCCGTCTTCGACTTTCCATCGCTGGATAGCGGTGCACCATGGTACTGTTTCGTTTCAAATCCATGCACGCATTTCTAAAAGTCGTACAACACTGTTTCACCATTTCGGACGGATGTTGCACATTGCACCGTGGATGTTGCACCCTGTAGATATCGATTATTCAAACGGCCATAACTTCTGGCTCGTTTAGAGTTACGGGAGCCATAACCTGTCAAAACGAAGGCCTCGATTAGTTCCACGGCTTTGATAGCTTTCAGCCATTAACGGATAGATTAATGCCCAAAAAGGACAACCCGAATCTCTATCGGGTCTCGTAAGTTTTTTATCCTTCGTTTTTTCGACACGTGGATTTTTACGGTAAAACAGGATTACGGTTGCTGGCCTTCGATTTACCATCGCTGGACAGTGGTGCACCATGGTACTGTTCCGTTTCAAATCCATGCATGCATTTGTAAAAGTCGTACGGCACTGTTTCGCCATTTCGGACGGATGTTGCACCTTGCACCGTGGATGCTGCACCCTATAGATATCGATTATTCGGACGGCCATAACTTCTGGCTTGTTTAGATTTTTGGGAGCCACAACCTGTCAAAACGAAGGCCTCGATGAGTTCTACGGCTTTGACAGCTTTCAGCCGTCAACGGATAGATTAATGCGCAAAAAGGACAACCCGAATCTCAATCGGGCCTCGTAAGTTTTTTTCCCTTCGTTTTTTCAACACGTGGATTTTTACGGTAAAATAGGATTACCGTGGCTGGCCTTCGATTTAACATCCTTGGAGAGTGGTGCACCATGGTACTGTTCCGTTTCAAATCCATGCACGCATTTCTAAAAGTCGTACGGTTCTGTTTCGCTATTTCGGACGGAAGTTGCACCTTGCACCGTGGATGTTGCACCCTGTAGATATCGATTATTTGGACGACCATAACTTCTGCCTCGTTTAGAGTTACAGGAGCCATAACCTGTCAAAACGAAGGCCTCGATGAGTTCTATGGCTTTGATGGCTTTCAGCCGTCAACGGATAGATTAATGCCCAAAAAGGACAACCCGAATCTTAATCGGGTCTCGTAAGTTTTTTACCCTTTGTTTTTTCGACACGTGGATTTTTACGGTAAAACAGGATTACCGTGGCCCATCTTCGATTTACCATCGCTGGAGAGTGGTGCACCATGGTACTGTTCCGTTTCAAATCCATGCACGCATTTCTAAAAGTCGTGCGGCATTGTTTCGCCATTTCGGACGGATGTTGCACCTTGCACCGTGGATGTTGCACCCTGTAGATATCGATTATTCGGACGGCCATAACTTCTGGCTCGTTTAGAGTTACGGGAGCCATAACCTGTCAAAACGAAGGCCTCGATGAGTTCTATGGCTTTGACAGCTTTCAGCCATCAACGGATAGATTAATGCACAAAAAGGACAACCCGAATCTCAATCGGGTCTCGTAAGTTTTTTACCCTTCGTTTTTTCGACACGTGGATTTTTATGGTAAAACGGGATACCGTGGCCCGTCTTCGACTTCCCATCGCTGGAGAGTGGTGCACCATGGTACTGTTCCGTTTCAAATCCATGCACGCATTTCTAAAAGAAGTACGACACTGTTTCACCATTTCGGACGGATGTTGCACCTTGCACCGTGGTTGTTGCACCCTGTAAATATCGATTATTCAAACGGCAATAACTTCTGGCTCGTTTAGAGTTACGGGAGCCATAACCTGTCAAAACGAAGGCCTCGATGAGTTCTACGGCTTTGACAGCTTTCAGCCGTCAACGGATAGATTAATGCCCAAAAAGGACAACCCGAATCTCAATCGGGTCTCATAAGTTTTTTACCCTTCGTTTTTTCGACACGTGGATTTTTACGGTAAAACATGATTACGGTGGCTGGCCTTCGATTTACCATCGCTGGACAGTGGTGCACCATGGTACCGTTCCGTTTCAAATCCATGCGCGCATTTCTAAAAGTCGTACGGCACAGTTTCGCCATTTCCGACGGATGTTGCACCTTGCACCGTGGATGTTGCACCCTGTAGATATCGATTATTCGGACGACCACAAATTCTGGCTCGTTTAGAGTTACGGGAGCCATAACCTGTCAAAACGAAGGCCTCGATGAGTTCCACGGCTTTGACAGCTTTCAGCCGTCAACGGATAGATTAATGCCCAAAAAGGACAACCCGAATCTCAATCGGGCTCGTAAGTTTTTTACCCTTCGTTTTTTCGACACGTGGATTTTTACGGTAAAACGGGATTACCGTGGCCCGTCTTCGACTTCCCATCGCTGGAGAGCGGTGCACCATGGTACTGTTCCGTTTCAAATCCATGCACGCATTTGTAAAAGTCGTACAACACTGTTTCACCATTTCGGACGGATGTTGCACATTGCACCGTGGATGTTGCACCCTGTAGATATTGATTATTCAAACGGCCATAACTTCTGGCTCGTTTAGAGTTACGGGAGCCATAACCTGTCAAAACGAAGGCCTCGACGGATAGATTAATGCCCAAAAATGACAACCCGAATCTCTATCGGGTCTCGTAAGTTTTTTATCCTTCGTTTTTTCGACACGTGGATTTTTACGGTAAAATAGGATTACGGTTGCTGGCCTTCGATCTACCATCGCTGGACAGTGGTGCACCATGGCACTGTTCCGTTTCAAATCCATGCATGCATTTCTAAAAGTCGTACGGCACTGTTTCGCCATTTCGGACGGTTGTTTCACCTTGCACCGTGGATGTTGATCCCTGTAGATATCGATTATTCGGACGGCCATAACTTCTGGCTTGTTTAGAGTTACGGGAGCCACAACCTGTCAAAACGAAGGCCTCGATGAGTTCTACGGCTTTGACAGCTTTCAGCCGTCAACGGATAGATTAATGCCCAAAAAGGACAACCCGAATCTCAATCGGGCCTCGTAAGTTTTTTACCCTTCGTTTTATCGACACGTGGATTTTTACGGTAAAACAGGATTACCGTGGCCGGCCTTCGATTTACCATCGCTGGAGAGTGGTGCACCATGGTACTGTTCCGTTTCAAATCCATGCACGCATTTCTAAAAGTCATACGGCTCTGTTTCGCCATTTCGGACGGATGTTGCACCTTGCACCGTGGATGTTGCACCCTGTAGATATCGATTATTCGGACGACAATAACTTCTGGCTCGTTTAGAGTTACGGGAGCCATAACCTGTCAAAACGAAGGCCTCGATGAGATCTACGGCTTTGACAGCTTTCAGCCATCAACGGATAGATTAATGCCCAAAAAGGAAAACCCGATCTCAATCGGGTCTCGTAAGTTTTTTACCCTTCGTTTTTTCGACACGTGGATTTTTACGGTGAAACAGGATTACGGTGGCTGGCCTTCGATTTACCATCGCTGGACAGTGGTGCACCATGGTACTGTTCTGTTTCAAATCGATGCACGCATTTCTAAAAGTCCTACGGCACTGTTTCGCCATTTCGGACGGATGTTGCACCTTGCACCGTGTATGTTGCACCCTGTAGATATCGATTATTCGGACGGCCACAACTTCTGGCTCGTTTAGAGTTACGGGAGCCATAACCTGTCAAAACGAAGGCCTCGATGAGTTCTACGGCTTTGACAGCTTTCAGCCGTCAACGGATAGATTAATGCCCAAAAAGGACAACCCGAATCTCAATCGGGTCTCGTAAGTTTTTTACCCTTCGTTTTTTCGACACGTGGATTTTTACGGTAAAACGGGATTACCATGGCCCGTCATCGACTTCCCATCGCTGGAGAGCGGTGCACCATGGTACTGTTCCGTTCCAAATCCATGCACGCATTTCTGAAAGTCGTACAACACTGTTTCACCATTTCGGACGGATGTTGCACCTTGCACCGTGGATGTTGCACCCTGTAGATATAGATTATTCAAACGGCCATAACTTCTGGCTCGTTTAGAGTTACGGGAGCCATAACCTGTCAAAACGAAGGCCTCAATAAGTTCTACGGCTTTGACAGCTTTCAGCCATCAACGGATAGATTAATGCCCAAAAAGGACAACCCGAATCTCAATAGGGTCTCGTAAGTTTTTTACCCTTCGTTTTTTCGACACGTGGATTTTTACGGTAAAACAGGATTACCGTGGTTGGCCTTCGATTTACCAACGCTGAAGAGTGGTGCACCATGGTACTGTTCCGTTTCAAATCTATGCACGCATTTCAAAAAGTCGTACGGCACTTTTTCGCCATTTCGGACGGATGTTGCACCTTGCACCGTGGATGTTGCACCCTGTAGATATCGATTATTCGGACGGCCACAACTTCTGGCTCGTTTAGATTTACGGGAGCCATAACCTATCAAAACGAAGGCCTCGATGAGTTCTACGGCTTTGACAGTTTTCAGCCGTCAACGGATAGATTAATGCCCAAAAAGGACAACCCGAATCTCAATCGGGTCTCGTAAGTTTTTTACCCTTCGTTTTTTTGACACGTGGATTTTTACGGTAAAACGGGATTACCGTGGCCCGTCTTCGACTTCCCATCGCTGGAGAGCGGTGCACCATGGTACTGTTCCGTTTTAAATCCAAGGACGCATTTCTAAAAGTCATACAACACTGTTTCACCATTTCGGATGGATGTTGCACCTTGCACCGTGGATGTTGCACTCTGTAGATATCGATTATTCAAACGACCATAACTTCTGGCTCGTTTAGAGTTACGGGAGCCATAACCTGTCAAAACGAAGGCCTCGATGAGTTCTACGGCTTTGACAGCTTTCAACCGTCAACGGATAGATTAATGCCCAAAAAGGACAACCCGAATCTCAATCGGGTCTCGTAAGTTTTTTATCCTTCGTTTTTTCGACACGTGGATTTCTACGGTAAAACAGGATTACGGTTGCTGGCCTTCGATTTACCATCGCTGGACAGTGGTGCACCATGGTACTGTTCCGTTTCAAATCCATGCATGCATTTCTAAAGTCGTACGGCACTGTTTCGCCATTTCGGACGGATGTTGCACTTTGCACCGTGGATGTTGCACCCTGTAGATATCGATTATTCGGACGGCCATAACTTCTGGCTTGTTTAGAGTTATGGGAGCCACAACCTGTCAAAACGAAGACCTCGATGAGTTCTACGGCTTTGATAGCTTTCAGCCGTCAAAGGATAGATTAATGCCCAAAAAGGACAACCCGAATCTAAATCGGGCCTCGTAAGTTTTTTACCCTTCGTTTTTTCGACACGTGGATTTTTACGGTAAAATAGGATTACCGTGGCTGGCCTTCGATTTACCATCGCTGGAGTGTGGTGCACTATGGTACAGTTCCGTTTCAAATCCATGCATGCATTTCTAAAAGTCGCACGGCTCTATTTCGCCATTTCGGACGGATATTGCACCTTGCACCGTGGATGTTGCACCCTGTAGATATCGATTATTTGGACGGCCATAACTTCTGTCTCGTTTAGAGGTACGGGAGCCATAACCTGTCAAAACGAAGGCCTCAATGAGTTCTATGACTTTGACAGCTTTCAGCCGTCAACGGACAGATTAATGCCCAAAAAGGACAACTCGAATCTCAATCGGGTCTCGTAAGTTTTTTTCCCTTCGTTTTTTCGACACATGGATTTTTGCGGTAAAATAGGATTACCGTGGCCCGTCTTCGATTTACCATCGCTGGAGAGTGGTGCACCATGGTACTGTTCCGTTTCAAATCCATGCACGCATTTCTAAAAGTCATACGGCACTGTTTCGCCATTTCGAACGGAAGTTGCACCATGCACCGTGGATGTTTCACCCTGTAGATATCGATTATTCAGACGGCCATAACTTCTGGCTCGTTTAGAGTTACGGGAGCCATATCCTGTCAAAACAAAGGCCTCGATGAGTTCTACGGCTTTGACAGCTTTCAGCCGTCAACGGATAGATTAATGCCGAAAAAGGACAACCCGAATCTCAATCGGGTCACGTAAGTTTTTTCCCTTCGTTTTTTCGACACGTGGATTTTTACGGTAAAACAGGATTACGGTGGCTAGCCTTCGATTTACCATCGCTGGACAATGGTGCACCATGGTACTGTTCCATTTTAAATCCATGCACACATTTCTAAAAGTCGTACGGCACTGTTTCGCCATTTCGGACGGATGTTGCACCCTGTAGATATCGATTATTCGGACGGTCATAACTTCTGACTGGTTTAGAGTTACGGGAGCCATAACCTGTCAAAACGAAGGCCTCGATGAGTTCTACGGCTTTGACCGCTTTCAGCCGTCAACGGATAGATTAATGCCCAAAAAGGACAACCCGAATCTCAATCGGGTCTCGTAAGTTTTTTACCCTTCGTTTTTTCGACACGTGGATTTTTACGGTAAAACAGGATTACCGTGGTTGGCCTTCGATTTACCATCGCTGGAGAGTGGTGCACCATGGTACTGTTCCATTTCAAATCCATGCACGCATTTCTAAAAGTCGTACGGCACTTTTTCGCCATTTCGGACGGATGTTGCACCTTGCGCCGTGGATGTGGCACCCTGTAGATATCGATTATTCGGACGGCCATAACTTCTGGCTTGTTTAGAGTTACGGGAGCCACAACCTGTCAAAACGAAGGCCTCGATGAGTTCTACGGCTTTGACAGCTTTCAGCCGTCAACGGATAGATTAATGCCCAAAAAGGACAACCCGAATCTTAATCGGGCCTCGTAAGTTTTTTACCCTTCGTTTTTTCGACACGTGGATTTTTACGGTAAAATAGGATTACCGTGGCTGGCCTTCGATATACCACCGCTGGAGAGTGGTGCACCATGGTACTGTTCCGTTTCAAATCCATGCATGCATTTCTAAAAGTCGTACGGCTCTGTTTCGCCATTTCGGACGGATGTTGCACCTTGCACCGTGGATGTTGCACCCTGTAGATATCGATTATTTGGACGGCCATACCTTCTGTCTCGTTTAGAGTTACGGGAGCCGTAACCTGTCAAAACTAAGGCCTCGATGAGTTCTACGGCTTTGACAGCTTTCAGCCGTCAACGGATAGATTAATGCCTAAAAAGGACAACCCGAATCTCAATCGGGTCTCGTAAGTTTTTTACCCTTCGTTTTTTCGACACGTGTATTTTTATGGTAAAACGGGATACCGTGGCCCGTCTTCGACTTTCCATCACTGGAGAGTGGTGCACCATGGTACTGTTCCATTTCAAATCCAAGCACGCATTTCTAAAAGTCGTACGACACTGTTTCACCATTTCGGACGTATGTTGCACCTTGCACCGTGGATGTTGCACCCTGTAAATGTCGATTATTCAAACGACAATAACTTCTGGCTCGTTTAGAGTTACGGGAGCCATAACCTGTCAAAACGAAGGCCTCAATGTGATCTACGGCTTTGACAGCTTTCAGCCGTCAACGGATAGATTAATGCCCAAAAAGGACAACCCGAATCTCAATCGGGTCTCGTAAGTTTTTCCAACACGTGGATTTTTACGGTAAAATAGGATAATCGTGGCCCGTGTTCGACTTCCCATCACTGGAAAGTGGTGCACCATGGTACTGTTCCGTTTCAAATCCATGCACGCATTTCTAAAAGTCGTACGGCACTGTTTCGCCATTTCGGACGGATGTTGCACCCTGTAGATATCGATTATTCGGACGGCCATAGCTTCTGGCTTGTTCAGAGTTACGGGAGCCATAACCTGTCAAAACGAAGGCCTCGATGAGTTCTATGGCTTTGACAGCTTTCAGCCGTCAACGGATAGATTAATGCCCAAAAAGGACAACCCGAATCTTAATTAGGTCTCGCAAGTTTTATACTCTTCGTTTTTTCGACACGTGGATTTTTATGGTAAAACGGGATACCGTGGCCCGTCTACGACTTCCCATCGTTGGAGAGTGGTGCACCATGGTACTGTTCCGTTTCAAATCCATGCACGCATTACTAAAAGTCGTACGACACTGTTTCACCATTTCGGACGGATGTTGCACCTTGCACCGTGGATGTTGCACCCTGTAAATATCGATTATTCAAACGGCAATAACTTCTGGCTCGTTTAGAGTTACGGGAGCCATAACCTGTCAAAACGAAGGCCTCCATGAGATCTATGGCTTTGACAGCTTTCAGCCGTCAACGGATAGATTAATGCCCAAAAAGGACAACCCGAATCTCAATCGGGTCTCGTAAGTTTTTTACCCTTCGTTTTTCGACACGTGGATTTTTACGGTGAAACAGGATTATGGTGGCTGGCCTTCGATTTACCATCGCTGGACAGTGGTGCACCATGGTACTGTTACGTTTCAAATCCATGCACGCATTTCTAAATGTCGTACGGCACTGTTTCGCCATTTCGGACGGATGTTGCACCTTGCACCGTGGATGTTGCACCCTGTAGATATCGATTATTCGGACGGCCACAACTTATGGCTCGTTTAGAGTTACGGGAGCCATAACCTGTCACAACGAAGGCCTCGATGAGTTCTACGGCTTCGATAGTTTTCAGCCGTCAACGGATAGATTAATGCCCAAAAAGGACAACCCGAATCTCAATCGGGTCTCGTAAGTTTTTTACCCTTCGTTTTTTCGACATGTGGATTTTTACGGTAAAATGGGATTACCGTGGCCCGTCTTCGACTTCCCATCGCTGGAGAGCGGTGCACCATGGTACTGTTCCGTTTCAAATCCATGCACGCATTTCTAAAAGTCGTACCACACTGTTTCGCAATTTCGGAAGGATGTTGCACCTTGCACCGTGGATGTTGCACCCTGTAGATATCGATTATTCAAACGGCCATAACTTCTGGCTCGTTTAGAGTTACGGGAGCCATAACCTGTCAAAACGAAGGCCTCGATGAGTTCTACGGCTTTGACAGCTTTTAGCCGTCAACGGATAGATTAATGCCCAAAAAGGACAACCCAAATCTCAATCGGGTCTCGTAAGTTTTTTATCCTTCGTTTTTTCGACACGTGGATTTTTACGGTAAAACAGGATTACGGTTGCTGGCCTTCGATTTACCATCGCTGGACGGTGGTGCACCATGGTACTGTTCCGTTTCAAATCCATTCACGCATTTCTAAAAGTCGTACGGCACTGTTTCGCCATTTCGGACGGATGTTGCACCTTGCACCGTGGATGTTGCACCCTGTAGATATCGATTATTCGGACAGCCATAACTTCTGGCTTGTTTAGAGTTACGGGAGCCACAACCTGTCAAAACGAAGGCCTCGATGAGTTCTACGGCTTTGACAGCTTTCAGCCGTCAACGGATAGATTAATGCCCAAAAAGGACAACCCGAATCTCAATCGGGCCTCGTAAGTTTTTTACCCTTCGTTTTTTCGACACGTGGATTTTTACAGTAAAATAGGATTACCGTGGCTGGCCTTCGATATACCATCGCTGAAGAGTGGTGCACCATGGTACTGTTCCGTTTCAAATCCATGCACGCATTTCTAAAAGTCGTACGACTCTGTTTCGCCATTTCGGACGGATGTTGTACCTTGCACCGTGGATGTTGCACCCTGTAGATATCGATTATTTGGATGGCCATAACTTCTGCCTCGTTTAGAGTTACGGGAGCCGTAACCTATCAAACTAAGGCCTCGATGAGTTCTACGGCTTTGACAGCTTTCAGCCGTCAACGGATAGATTAATGCCTAAAAAGGACAACCCGAATCTCAATCGGGTCTCGTAAGTTTTTTACCCTTCGTTTTTTCGACACGTGGATTTTTACGGTAAAACAGGATTACCGTGGCCCATCTTCGATTTACCATCGCTGGAGAGTGGTGCACCATGGTACTTTTCTGTTTTAAATCCATGCACGCATTTCTAAAAGTCGTACGGCACTGTTTCGCCATTTCGGACGGATGTTGCACCATGCACCGTGGATGTTGCACCCTGTAGATATCGACTATTCGGACGGCCATAACTTCTGGCTCGTCTAGAGTTATGGGAGCCATAACCTGTCAAAACGAAGGCCTGGATGAGTTCTACGGCTTTGACAGCTTTCAGCCGTCAACCGATAGATTAATGCCCAAAAAGGACAACCCGTATCTCAATCGGGTCTCGTAAGTTTTTTACCCTTCGTTTTTTCGACACGTGGTTTTTACGGTAAAACAGGATTACGGTGGCTGGCCTTCGATTTGCCATCGCTAGACAGTGGTGCACCATGGTACTGTTCCGTTTCAAATCCATTCACGCATTTCTAAAAGTCGTACAGCACTGTTTCGCGATTTCGGACGGATGTTGCACCTTGCGCCGTGGATGTTGCACCCTGTAGATATCGATTATTCGGACGGCCATAACTTCTGGCTCGTTTAGAGTTAAGGGAGCCATAACCTGTCAAAACGAAGGCCTCGATGATTTCTACGGCTTTGACCGCTTTCAGCCATCAACGGATAGATTAATGACCAAAAAGGACAACCCGAATCTCAATCGGGCCTCGTAAGTTTTTTACCCTTCGTTTTTTCGCAACGTGGATTTTTACGGTAAAACAGGATTACCGTGGTTGGCCTTCGATTTACCATCGCTGGAGAGTGGTGCACCATGGTACTGTTCCGTTTCAAATCCATGCACGCATTTCTAAAAGTCGTACGGCACTTTTTCGCCATTTCGGACGGATGTTGCAACTTGCACCGTGGATGTTGCACCCTGTAGATATCAATTATTCGGACGGCCATTACTTCTGGCTCGTTTAGAGTTACGGGAGCCATAACCTGTCAAATCGAAGACCTCGATGAGTTCTATGGCTTTGACAGCTTTCAACCGTCAACGGATAGATTAATGCCCAAAACGGACAATCCGAATCTCAATCGGGTCTCGTAAGTTTTTACCCTTCGTTTTTTCGACACGTGTATTTTTATGGTAAAACGGGATACCGTGGCCCGTCTTCGACTTCCCATCGCTGGAGAGTGGTGCACCATAGTACTGTTCCGTTTCAAATCCATGCACGCATTTCTAAAAGTCGTACGACACTGTTTCGCCATTTCGGACGGATGTTGCAACTTGCACCGTGGATGTTGCACCCTGTAAATATCGATTATTCAAACGTCAATAACTTCTGGCTCGTTTAGAGTTACGGGAGCCATAACCTGTCAAAACAAAGGCCTCGATGAGATCTACGGCTTTGACAGCTTTCAGCTGTCAACGGATAGATTCATGCCCAAAAAGGACAACCCGAATCTCAATCGGGTCTCGTAAGTTTTTTCAACACGTGGATTTTTACGGTAAAATAGGATTATCGTGGCCCGTCTTCGAATTCCCATCGCTGGAGAGTGGTGCACCATGGTACTGTTCCGTTTCAAATCCATGCACGCATTTCTAAAAGTCGTACGGCACTGTTTCGCCATTTCAGACGGATGTTGCACCTTGCGCCGTGGATGTTGCACCCTGTAGATATCGATTATTCGGACGGCCATAACTTCTGGCTCGTTTAGAGTTACGGGAGCCAAAACCTATCAAAACGAAGGCCTCGATGAGTTCTACGGCTTTGACAGCTTTCAGCCATCAACGGATAGATTAATGGCCAAAAAGGGCAAACCAAATCTCAATCGGGACTCGTAAGTTTTTTACCCTTCGTTTTTTCGACACGTGGATTTTTACGGTAAAACAGGATTATCATGGCCCGTCTTCGACTTCCCATCGCTGGAGAGTGGTGCACCATGGTACTGTTCCGTTTCAAATCCATGCACGCATTTCTAAAAGTCGTACGACATTGTTTCGCCATTTCGGACGGATGTTACAACTTGCACCGTGGATGTTGCACCCTGTAGATATCGATTATTCGGACGGCCATAACTTCTGGCTCGTTTAGAGTTACGGGAGCCATAACCTGTCAAATCGAAGACCTCGATGAGTTCTATGGTTTTGACAGCTTTCAACCGTCAACGGATAGATTAATGCCCAAAAAGGACAACCCGAATCTCAATCGGGTTTCGCAAGTTTTTTACCCTTCGTTTTTTCGACACGTGTATTTTTATGGTAAAACGGGATACGGTGGCCCGTCTTCGACTTTCCATCACTGGAGAGTGGTGCACCATGGTACTGTTCCATTTCAAATCCAAGCACGCATTTCTAAAAGTCGTACGACACTGTTTCACCATTTCGGACATATGTTGCACCTTGCACCGTGGATGTTGCACCCTGTAAATATCGATTATTCAAACGGCAATAACTTCTGGCTCGTTTAGAGTTACGGGAGTCATAACCTATCAAAACGAAGGCCTCGATGAGATCTACGGCTTTGACAGCTTTCAGCCGTCAACGGATAGATTAATGCCCAAAAAGGACAAACCGAATCTCAATCGGGTCTCGTAAGTTTTTTACCCTTCGTTTTTTCGACACGTGGATTTTTACGGTAAAACAGGATTATCATGGCCCGTCTTCGACTTCCCATCGCTGGAGAGTGGTGCACCATGGTACTGTTCCGTTTCAAATCCATGCACGCATTTCTAAAAGTCGTACGACATTGTTTCGCCATTTTGACGGATGTTGCACCTTGCACCGTGGATGTTGCACCCTGTAGATATCGATTATTCGGACGGCCATAACTTCTGGCTCGTTTAGAGTTACGGGAGCCATAACCTGTCAAAACGAAGGCCTTGATGGTTCTATGGCTTTGACAGCTTTCAGCCGTCAACGGATAGATTAATGCCCAAAAAGGACAACCCGAATCTCAATCGGGTCTCGTAAGTTTTTTACCCTTCGTTTTTTCGACACGTGGATTTTTACGGTAAAACAGGATTACGGTGGCTGGCCTTCGATTTACCATCGCTGGACAGTGGTGTACCATGGTACTGTTCCGTTTCAAATACATGCACGCATTTCTAAAAGTCGTACGGCTCTGTTTCGCCATTTCGGACGGATGTTGCACCTTGCACCGTGGATGTTGCACCCTGTAGATATCGATTATTTGGACGACCATAACTTCTGCCTCGTTTAGAGTTACGGGAGCCATAACCTGTCAAAACGAAGGCATCGATGAGTTCTACGGCTTTGACAGCTTTCAGCCGTCAACGGATAGATTAATGCCTAAAAAGGACAACCCGAATCTCAATCGGGTCACGTAAGTTTTTTACCCTTCGTTTTTTCGACACGTGGATTTTTACGGTAAAACAGGATTACCGTGGCCCGCCTTCGATTTACCATCGCTGGAGAGTGGTGCACCATGGTACTGTTCCGTTTCAAGTCCATGCACGCATTTCTAAAAGTTGTACGGTACTGTTTCGCCATTTCGGAATGATGTTGCACCATGCACCGTGGATGTTGCACCCTGTAGATATCGATTATTCGGACGGCCATAACTTCGGGCTCGTTTAGAGTTACGGGAGCCATAACTTGTCAAAACGAAGGCCTCGATGAGTTCTACGGCTTTGACAGCTTTCAGCCGTCAACGGATAGATTAATGCCCAAAAAGGACAATCCGAATCTCAGTCGGGTCTCGTAAGTTTTTTACCCTCGTTTTTTCGACACGTGGATTTTTACGGTAAAACAGGATTATCATGGCCCGTCTTCAACTTCCCATCGCTGGAGAGTGGTGCAACATGGTACTGTTCCGTTTCAAATCCATGCACGCATTTCTAAAAGTCGTACGACATTGTTTCGCCATTTTGGACGGATGTTGCACCTTGCACCGTGGATGTTGCACCCTGTAGGTATCGATTATTCGGACGGCCATAACTTCTGGCTCGTTTAGAGTTACGGGAGCCATAACCTGTCAAAACGAAGGCCTCGATGGTTCTATGGCTTTGACAGCTTTCAGCTATCAACGGATAGATTAATGCCCAAAAAGGACAACCTGAATCTCAATCGGGTCTCGTAAGTTTTTTACCCTTCGTTTTTTCGACACGTGGATTTTTACGGTAAAACAGGATTACGGTGGCTGGCCTTCGATTTACCATCGCTGGACAGTGGTGTACCATGGTACTGTTCCGTTTCAAATACATGCACGCATTTCTAAAAGTCGTACGGCTCTGTTTCGCCATTTCGGACGGATGTTGCACCATGCACCGTGGATGTTGCACCCTGTAGATATCGATTATTCGGACGGCCATAACTTCTGGCTCGTTTAGAGTTACGGGAGCCATAACCTGTCAAAACGAAGGCCTCGATGAGATCTACGGCTTTGACAGCTTTCAGCCGTCAACGGATAGATTAATGCCCAAAAAGGACAACCCGAATCTCAATCGGGTCTCGTAAGTTTTTTACCCTTCGTTTTTTCGACACGTGGATTTTTACGGTAAAACGGGATTACCGTGGCCCGTCTTCGACTTCCCATCGCTGGAGAGTGGTGCACCACGGTAGTGTTCCGTTTCAAATCCATGCACACATTTCTAAAAGTCGTACGGCTCTGTTTCGCCATTTCGGACGGATGTTGCACCATGCACCGTGGATGTTGCACCCTGTAGATATCGATTATTCGGACGGCCATAACTTCTGGCTCGTTTAGAGTTACGGGAGCCATAACCTGTCAAAACGAAGGCCTCGATGAGATCTACGCCTTTGACAGCTTTCAGCCGTCAACGGATAGATTAATGCCCAAAAAGGACAACCCGAATCTCAATCGGGTCTCGTAAGTTTTTTACCCTTCGTTTTTTCGACACGTGGGTTTTTGCGGTAAAATAGGATTACCGTGGTTGGTCTTCGATTTACCATCGCTGGAGAGTGGTGCACCATGGTACTGTTCCGTTTCAAATCCATGCACGCATTTCTAAAAGTCATACGGCACTGTTTTGCCATTTCGGACGGATGTTGCACCTTGTACCGTGGATGTTGCACCCTGTAGATATGGATTATTCGGACGGTCATAACTTCTGGCTCGTTTAGAGTTACGGGAGCCATAACCTGTCAAAACAAAGGCCTCGATGAATTCTACGGCTTTGACCGCTTTCAGCCGTCAACGACGGATAGATTAATGCCCAAAAAGGACAACCCGAATCTCAATCGGGTCTTGTAAGTTTTTCACCCTTCTTTTTTCGACACGTGGATTTTTACGGTAAAACAGGATTACGGTGGCTGGCCTTCGATTTACCATCGTTGGACAGTGGTGCACCATGGTACTGTTCCGTTTCAAATCCATGCACGCATTTCTAAAAGTCGTACGGCACTGTTTCGCCATTTCGGACGGATGTTGCACCTTGCACCGTGGATGTTGCACCCTGTAGATATCGATTATTCGGACGACCACAACTTCTGGCTTGTTTAGAGTTACGGGAGCCATAACTTGTCAAAACGAAGGCCTCGATGAGTTCTACGGCTTTGACAGCTTTCAGCCGTCAATGGATAGATTAATTCCCAGAAAGGACAAACCGAATCTCAATCGGGTCTCGTAAGTTTTTTATCCTTTGTTTTTTCGACACGTGGATTTTTACGGTAAAAGAGGATTACTGTGGCCCGTCTTCGACTTCCCATCACTGGAGAGCGGTGCACCATGGTACTGTTCCGTTTCAAATCCATGCACGCATTTCTAAAAGTCGTACGACACTGTTTCACCATTTCGGACGGATGTTGCACCTTGCACCGTGGATGTTGCACCCTGTAGATATCGATTATTCAAACGGCCATAACTTCTGGCTCGTTTAAAGTTACGGGAGCCATAACCTGTCAAAACGAAGGCCTCGATGAGATCTACGACTTTGACAGCTTTCAGCCGTCAACGGATAGATTAATGCCCAAAAAGGACAACCCGAATCTCAATCGGGTCTCGTAAGTTTTTTCAACACGTGGATTTTTACGGTAAAATAGGATTATCGTGGCCCGTCTTCGACTTCCCATCGCTGGAGAGTGGAGCACCATGGTACTGTTCCGCTTCAAATCCATGCACGCATTTCTAAAGTCGTACGGCACTGTTTCGCCATTTCGGACGGATGTTGCACCTTGCACCGTGGATGTTGCACCCTGTAGATATCGATTATTCGGACGGCCATAACTTATGGCTCGTTTAGAGTTACGGGAGCCATAACCTGTCAAAACGAAGGCCTCGATGAGTTCTACGGCTTTGATAGCTTTCAGCCATCAACGGATTGATTAACGGCCAGAAAGGGCAACTCGAATCTCAATCGGGCCTCGTAAGTTTTTTACCCTTCGTTTTTTCGACACGTGGATTTTACGGTGAAACAGGATTATCGTGGCCCGTCTTCGACTTCCCATCGCTGGAGAGTGGTGCACCATGGTACTGTTCCGTTTCAAATCCATGCACGCATTTCTAAAATTCGTACGGCACTGTTTCGCCATTTTGGACGGATGTTGCACCTTGCACCGTGGATGTTGCACCCTGTAGATATCGATTATTCGGACGGCCATAACTTCTGGCTCGTTTAGAGTTACGGGAGCCATAACCTGTCAAATCGAAGACCTCGATGAGTTCTACGGCTTTGACGGCTTTCAGCCGTCAACGGATAGTTTAATGCCCAAAATGGGCACCCGAATCTCAATCGGGCCTCGTAAGTTTTTTACCCTTCGTTTTTTTGACACGTGGATTTTTACGGTAAAACAGGATTACCGTGGCTGGCCTTCGATTTACCATCGCTGGACAGTGGTGCACCATGGTACTGTTTCGTTTCAAATTCATGCATGCATTTCTAAAAGTCGTACGGCACTGTTTCGCCATTTCGTACGGATGTTGCACCTTGCATCGTGGATGTTGCACCCTGTAGATATTGATTATTCGGACGGCCATAACTTCTGGCTCGTTTAGAGTTACGGGAGCCATAACCTGTCAAAACGAAGGCCTCGATGAGTTCTACGGCTTTGACAGCTTTCAGCCGTCAACGGATAGATTAATGCCCAAAAAGGACAACCCGAATCTCAATCGGGTCTCGTAAGTTTTTTACCCTTCGTTTTTTCGACACGTGGGTTTTTACGGAAAAACAGGATTACCGTGGTTGGCCTTCGATTTACCATCGCTGGAGAGTGGTGCACCATGATACTGTTCCGTTTCAAATCCATGCACGCATTTCTAAAAGTCGTACGGCACGGTTTCGCCATTTCGGACGGATGTTGCACCTTGTACCGTGGATGTTGCACCCTATAGATATCGATTATTCGGACGGCCATAACTTCTGGCTCGTTTAGAGTTACGGGAGCCATAATCTGTCAAAACGAAGGCCTCGATGAATTCTACGGCTTTGACAGCTTTCGGCCGTCAACGGATAGATTAATGCCCAAAAAGGACAACCCGAATCTCAATCGGGTCTCGTAAGTTTTTTACCCTTCGTTTTTTCGACACGTGGATTTTTACGGAAAAACAGGATTACGGTGGCTGGCCTTCAATTTACCATCGTTGGACAGTGGTGCACCATGGTACTGTTCCATTTCAAATCCATGCACGCATTTCTAAAAGTCGTACTGCACTGTTTCGCCATTTCGGACGGATGTTGCACCTTGCACCGTGGATGTTGCACCCTGTAGATATCGATTATTCGGACGGCCACAACTTCTGGCTTGTTTAGAGTTACGGGAGCCATAACCTGTCAAAACGAAGGCCTCGATGAGTTCTACGGCTTTGACAGCTTTTAGCCGTCAATGGATAGATTAATGCCCAGAAAGGACAACCCGAATCTCAATCGGGTCTCGTAAGTTTTTTACCCTTCGTTTTTTCGACACGTGTATTTTTATGGTAAAACGGGATACTGTGGCCCGTCTTCGACTTTCCATCACTGGAGAGTGGTCCACCATGGTACTGTTCCATTCCAAATCCATGCACGCATTTCTAAAAGTCGTACGACACTGTTTCACCATTTCGGACGTATGTTGCACCTTGCACCGTGGATGTTGCACCCTGTAAATATCGATTATTCAAACGGCAATAACTTCTGGCTCATTTAGAGTTACGGGAGCCATAACCTGTCAAAACGAAGGCCTCGATGAGATCTATGGCTTTGACAGCTTTCAGCCATCAACGGATAGATTAATGCCCAAAAAGGACAGTCCGAATCTCAATCGGGTCTCGTAAGTTTTTTACCCTTCGTTTTTTCGACACGTGGATTTTTACGTTAAAACAGGATTATCATGGCCCGTCTTCGACTTCCCATCGCTGGAGAGTGGTGCACCATGGTACTGTTCCGTTTCAAATCCATGCACGCATTTCTAAAAGTCGTACGGCATTGTTTCGCCATTTCGGACGGATGTTGCACCTTGCACCGTGGATGTTGCACCCTGTAGATATCGATTATTCGGACGGCCATAACTTCTGGCTCGTTTAGAGTTACGGAAGCCATAACCTGTCAAAACGAAGGCCTCGATGAGTTCTATGGCTTTGACAGCTTTCAGCCGTCAACGGATAGATTAATGCCCAAAAAGGACAACCCGAATCTCAATCGGGTCTCGTAAGTTTTTTACCCTTCCTTTTTTCGACACGTGGATTTTTACGGTAAAACAGGATTACGGTGGCTGGCCTTCGATTTACCATCGCTGGACAGTGGTGCACCATGGTACTGTTCCGTTTCAAATCCATGCACGCATTTCTAAAAGTCGTACGGCTCTGTTTCGCCATTTCGGACGGATGTTGCACCTTGCACCGTGGATGTTGCACCTTGCACCGTGGATGTTGCACCCTGTAGATATCAATTATTTGGACGGCCATAACTTCTGCCTCGTTTAGAGTTACGGGAGCCATAATCTGTCAAAACGAAGGCCTCGATGAGTTCTACGGCTTTACAGCTTTCAGCCGTCAACGGATAGATTAATGCCCAAAAAGGACAACCCGAATCTCAATCGGGTCTCGTAAGTTTTTTACCCTTCGTTTTTTCGACACGTGTATTTTTATGGTAAAACGGGATACCGTGGCCCGTCTTCGACTTTCCATCACTGGAGAGTGGTCCACCATGGTACTGTTCCACTTCAAATCCATGCACGCATTTCTAAAAGTCGTACGACACTGTTTCACCATTTCGGACGTATGTTGCACCTTGCACCGTGGATGTTGCACCCTGTAAATATCGATTATTCAAACGGCAATAACTTCTGGCTCGTTTAGAGTTACGGGAGCCATAACCTGTCAAAACGAAGGCCTCGATGAGATCTACGGCTTTGACAGCTTTCAGCCGTCAACGGATAGATTAATGCCCAAAAAGGACAATCCGAATCTCAATCGGGTCTCGTAAGTTTTTTACCCATCGTTTTTTCGACACGTGGATTTTTACGGTAAAACAGGATTATCATGGCCCGTCTTCGACTTCCCATCGCTGGAGAGTGGTGCACCATGGTACTGTTCTGTTTCAAATCCATGCACGCATTTCTAAAAGTCGTACGGCATTGTTTCGCCATTTCGGACGGATGTTGCACCTTGCACCGTGGATGTTGCACCCTGTAGATATCGATTAATCGGACGGCCATAACTTCTGGCTCGTTTAGAGTTACGGGAGCCATAACCTGTCAAAACGAAGGCCTCGATGAGTTCTATGGCTTTGACAGCTTTCAGACGACAACGGATAGATTAATGCCCAAAAAGGACAACCCGAATCTCAATCGGGTCTCGTAAGTTTTTTACCCTTCGTTTTTTCGACACGTGGATTTTTACGGTAAAACAGGATTACGGTGGCTGGCCTTCGATTTACCATCGCTGGACAGTGGTGCACCATGGTACTGTTCCGTTTCAAATCCATGCACGCATTTCTAAAAGTCGTACGGCTCTGTTTCGCCATTTCGGACGGATGTTGCACCTTGCACCGTGGATGTTGCACCCTGTCGATATCAATTATTTGGACGGCCATAACTTCTGCCTCGTATAGAGTTACGGGAGCCATAATCTGTCAAAACGAAGACCTCGATGAGTTCTGTGGCTTTGACAGTTTTCAACCGTCAACGGATAGATTAATGCCCAAAAAGGACAACCCTAATGTCAATCGGGTCTCGTAAGTTTTTTACCCTTCGTTTTTTCGAAACGTGTATTTTTATGGTAAAACGGGATACCGTGGCCCGTCTTCGACTTCCCATCGCTGGAGAGTGGTGCATCATGGTACTGTTCCGTTTCAAATCCATGCACGCATTTCTAAAAGTCGTACGACACTGTTTCACCATTTCGGACGGATGTTGCACCTTGCACCGTGGATGTTGCACCCTGTAAATATCGATTATTCAAACGGCAATAACTTCTGGCTCGTTTAGAGTTACGGGAGCCATAACCTGTCAAAACGAAGGCCTCGATGAGATCTATGGCTTTGACAGCTTTCAGCCGTCAACGGGTAGATTAATGCCCAAAAAGGACAACCCGAATCTCAATCGGGTCTCGTAAGTTTTTTCAACACGTGGATTTTTACGGTAAAATAGGACTATCGTGGCCCGTCTTCGACTTCCCATCGCTGGAGAGTGGTGCACCATGGCACTGTTCCGTTTCAAATCCACGCACGCATTTCTAAAAGTCGTACGGCACTGTTTCGCCATTTCGGACGGATGTTGCACCTTGCACCGTGGATGTTGCACCCTGTAGATATCGATTATTCGGACGGCCATAACTTCTGGATCGTTTAGAGTTACGGGAGCCAATTGCTGTCAAAACGAAGGCCTCGATGAGTTCTACGGCTTTGACAGCTTTCAGCCATCAACGGATAGATTATTGGCCAAAAAGGGCAACCCGAATTTCAATCGGGCCTCGTAAGTTTTTTACCCTTCGTTTTTTCGACACGTGGATTTTACGGTAAAACAGGATTATCGTGGCCCGTCTTCGACTTCCCATCGCTGGAGAGTGGTGCACCATGGTACTGTTCCGTTTCAAATCCATGCACGCATTTCTAAAAGTCGTACGGCACTGTTTCGCCATTTCGGACGGATGTTGCGCCTTGCACCGTGGATGTTGCACCCTGTAGATATCGATTATTCGGACGGCCATAACTTCTGGCTCGTTTAGAGTTACGGGAGCCATAACCAGTCAAATCGAAGACCTCGATGAGTTCTACGGCTTTGACGGCTTTCAGGCGTCAACGGATAGATTAATGCCCAAAATGGGCAACCCGAATCTCAATCGGGCCTCGTAAGTTTTTTACCCTTCGTTTTTTTGACACGTGGATTTTTATGGTAAAACAGGATTACCGTGGCTGGCCTTCGATTTACCATCGCTGGACAGTGGTGCACCATGGTACTGTTCCGTTTCAAATCCAAGCACGCATTTCTAAAAGTCGTACGACACTGTTTCGCCATTTCGGACGTATGTTGCACCTTGCACCGTGGATGTTGCACCCTGTAGATATCGATTATTCAAACGGCAATAACTTCTGGCTCGTTTAGAGTTACGGGAGCCATAACCTGTCAAAACGAAGTCCTCGATGAGATCTACGGCTTTGACAGCTTTCAGCCGTCAATGGATAGATTAATGCCCAAAAAGGACAACCCGAATCTCAATCGGGTCTCGTAAGTTTTTTACCCTTTGTTTTTTCGACACGTTGGTTTTTGCGGTAAAACAGGATTACCGTGGTTGGCCTTCGATTTACCATCGCTGGAGAGTGGTGCACCATGGTACTGTTCCGTTTCAAATCCATGCACGCATTTCTAAAAGTCGTACGGCACTGTTTCGCCATTTCGGATGGATGTTGCACCTTGTACCGTGGATGTTGCACCCTGTAGATATCGATTATTCGGACGGCCATAACTTCTGGCTCGTTTAGAGTTACGGGAGCCATAACCTGTCAAAACGAAGGACTCGATGAATTCTACGGCTTTGACAGCTTTCGGCCGTCAACGGATAGATTAATGCCCAAAAAGGACAACCCGAATCTCAATCGGGTCTCGTAAGTTTTTTACCCTTCGTTTTTTCGACACGTGGATTTTTACGGTAAAATAGGATTACGGTGGCTGGCCTTCGATTTACCATCGTTGGACAGTGGTGCACCATGGTACTGTTTCGTTTCAAATCCATGCACGCATTTCTAAAAGTCGTACGGCACTGTTTCGCCATTTCGGACAGATGTTGTACCTTGCACCGTGGATGTTGCACCCTGTAGATATCGATTATTCGGACGACCACAACTTCTGGCTTGTTTAGAGTTACGGGAGCCATAACCTGTCAAAACGAAGGCCTCGATGAGTTCTACGGCTTTGACAGCTTTCAGCCGTCAATGGATAGATTAATGCCCAGAAAGGACAACCCGAATCTCAATCGGGTCTCGTAAGTTTTTTACCCTTTGTTTTTTCGACACTGTTTCACCATTTCGGATGGATGTTGCACCTTGCACCGTGGATGTTGCACCCTGTAGATATCGATTATTCAAACGGCCATAACTTCTGGCTCGTTTAGAGTTACGGGAGCCATAACCTGTTGTTTGTGTCAAAATTGGGCACAACACTCTTCGGAAGTTTTTGAAGAGATAATAAATGAAGAAAGCAAATTAAAATGAGGATTATCTAACAAAAACTCCAAGCAATAGAAAGTAAATTGCACAGAAGACAACAATTTAGAGTGGTTCGGCGATCTGCCTACGTCCACTATGAAGTTTTGTTATTTTATTGCTCGATACTGGGAGAATACAACTTTTATATGACTAAGTACAGCAGTTCTTAAGCAAAAATTCGAAATCAAAGGCAGCGGTGGTGCTCTGAAGCAATTCTGGCAGCGTCCGGGCGTGCTTTTTCTCTAGAATTCTCCGATCCCCTTTCTGAATGACCAGGGGCTCTATTTATAGGTGTAGGAGGCTGATATTTCGCCTAAAATCCGGGGAGACTACTTCTGGCACGTGAGGGGCCCATACGGCCGAATTCTGGAGGTCCGGGCCCACTTTTGGGATCGATTCGACCCTTGGTTCGAATCGATCAAGAAAGTGTCCAATCGAGATGAAATTTGGTGTGGACATTCTTCAACATGTAAGAAAACTCCTGTAAAAATTTCATGGCATTTGGACTTGTTGATCTCGAGTTATGATCGATTCAAGATTGCATTTCCGGTTGTCATGCTTGGTTCGAATCGATCAGGGTCGAATCGATAGGGTCGAATCAATAGGGTCGAATCGATAGGGTCGAATCGATAGGGTCGAATCGATCAGGATCGAATTGATAGGGTCGAATCGATAGGGTCGAATCGATCACGGTCGAATCGATAGGGTCGAATCGATCAGGGTCGAATCGATAGGGTCGAATCGATAGGGTCGAATCGATCAGGGTTGAATCGATCATAACTTGAGCGTATGAACTCGGATTGACTTGAAATTTGAAACGCTGACTTCTATAGCTTTGATCATCATGTCTTGTCAATTGCGGCCCGATCCGGACTCGAAATTTTTTTACCAACATCCATAGTAGACCTATGTATAACTGATCTTCAAGACGAACTGTCCTTGGTTTCTAGTCGAGTTCATAGTGTCACTGCCTTGCCAAATGGTGGGATAACATTTGCCCCCCAAAGTACGTCTTGTGTGAACATGACGTGCTTTGAAAAGCTGACATCTTCATTCTTAAAAGTTTTATCCAATTAACTGAGTAGTTGCTATCTTTTCGTCAAAAGATGTTGCCTTTGGTTGATCTTCAGTGACGTAGATGTCAAACTGTTGATTGTCAATGATCATGCAGTGTTTTGTTGTGACTGAGGGTTGAGCACTAGCGATTTGTTGTTCATCATTTTGATTGTCATCAGGTAAGCATTCAATTCTTGGTAATCTTTGAAAACTGAGTGTTAGTTTGGCATACATGCACATATGTTAGCCTAACACCTATTCATGTTTGCACATTTGTGGGTCGTCACCAAGTTATTTAGTTTTTGTTTGGATTAAGTTTGTATCGATCCTTTCCTGGATCGAAGTGAAATTTGAGTTGTAACAACGTTCGATGGTTGTTTTAAGTCCTTCCTTTCGTATCGATCCTCTCTTGGATCGATTTGAGATGTTAGAATGTATGCTTCGCATCGATGGATACTGTCGATGGAGTCGAACGATCCAGACATAATCTTGCAGTGACGCTTCGCGGGGGATATGCCACCTCTCATTTCCCCATTCAATAAGAATTCCCCATGGTAAATAATCTTTGATAGGAGTCATCCATGACCCCTTTCCTGGATCCATCTCTAATATCTAGTCGATCTTCATCTATCAGTGCTTGGAATAATAAGTATTTCAACTGGGATAAAGTCTATTTGTTGCGCATTCCTAGAACTGGCTAGCTTGGCCAATGACTCGGCCTTTTCGTTTTGTTGTCTAACGATTGGGACAGTTGTGTAATACTCGAAGTTGTTTAGTATCTCTAGGCTCCAGCTGAGATAACGAGCAAGACATTGCCCCCTTGTCAGATAGTCCTCCCTGACCTGGCACATTAACCAGAAATCATATAAGATATGTAAAGTTTCCATTTATGTATGTTCTCCATCGATTGGGCGGTTCTCTACTGTTCCTCAGATAATCGTCTGATGTAGTGAATTCAGATATGAAGTATGCAAATGTTTGACCATGGATAGCTCTCTAAGGGAGATAAGTGATATCAAATTGGCTTAGCTTGATATTCTGTTTGAGTTACATTTCAAATATCTAAGGTTGCCATTGGACCCATCGTAACGGTTGGTCGATACAGACATTAACAGGGTAAGCTTGTCAATAGCTAGCTTTCATCATATACCGGTCTTTGGATTAGTTTCTCTTCACATAGCATTGCGATGCTTATGGCGTGTGTTGACATGACCCAATTAAGGTATAGATCTTCACGATCCAACATCTTGGGTAAAATAGGAGGCCTCTTTGAGCGATCTATCAGAGCTGCTTGGTTTCCTCCATATATGGATGACTCTAATCTTCAGCATTTTTTGACATTAGCCTCAATCCTATGTGAATTGATGACGAAACCCGAGAATTCCTTTTATACAACGCTGAAAGAGTATTTCAAAGGATTGAATTTCATTCCGCAGTTGTTGGATATTACTGAATATCCTTGCCAAGTGACCGATGCGGTCGCTTGATGATCATGATCTCACGAGCATATTAACCACATATACTTTCATTGATCGATCGATCTGATTTTTGAATGATCAATTAGTCGTCTTTTGATCAGTAGCTTAAGCATTCTCATGTTTGAATCATGGATTGCAGCATAGCACTAAAGCCTCGGGTCAGTAACGAAACAGTTGTATTCCTTGTCCGGGACATGTTTCAATATCTGATTTTACTTGGCATTTTGCGTCCATGGATGAGAGTAATTCATGTCTGATGACCGAGTTAATTAGTTGATTGATCATTGGATATGGAAAGCTATGCTTTGCCATGCCTCGTGCAAATCTGAGTAGTCGGCGTATGTTCGCCACTCTCCATTTGTTTCTTTCGTAAGTAAAGGATTGGATACTCATTTTGGGTAGAGGGCATCGTGGATAAACCTATTGGTTTTGAGTAGATTCGCCTCCTCCTTTAGTGCAGCAGATCTTTCTAGATCCGTGTCACTTCGTTTTTATTCACCGAGACATGCTTCGGGTTGACATTTAACGCATGGTTCTCAATAGCTGGTGAGGGTCCATATATATATGAGATCGAGTCCAAGCGGACATATCAAATTCGCCTGGAGCAATGCAGTTGAATCTTCCGTCATCCTTACGAAGAGTTGTGATTTGATCTACAATGCCTCTGATGGGTCGTAGGCACTTCATATGCTTATTAGCAATGGTAAATGATCAGGCTCATAGGGATATGGAATTAAAGGCATAGTAGAGTTTAGCCTTGTATCACATGCTGCAGCATAGCTGGCTCAGGCTATGAGTTGGAATCTACTTGTGTTTCCAAGCAATGCGCTTTCCATTCAGTGTACTTGCAATCCATTGCTCATCGGAAGGGTCAGAATGATGATTAGTTGCCCATAAGTCCAGGCACTGATCTGATGATTCTATCTCTAAGCATCCTTTCGGTCGTAACGTCAAGTTGTTATGAATACTAGGCACGAGCTATGGGATTGATTTGTCGTATCCAGCTCCTAGATAATCACACTCATGCCCCCAGTCTTGGGTTGATGGATGTATTGTGCGAACGATTAAGCCTAGCTTCTGCTGTATTTATACTGTAGTCCAAGCTGTAAGAGCTAGAGTTGTTTGATAAATGATCGAATTATATTCATCTTATTTCTCATGCATGCCCCCATGCCGGGGGAATATCTCGATAAGCATCAAGGTAGATAATGTTCGCTTCAATTTCGCATTATGTCCCATTGAACCATAGGATCGAGTTAATCAATGGAAAGCTGAGTTGTGCCTTATCTTGCATTCTGTCCACGTTCTTTCCCTTAGGCAGAATACTTCGTTGCCTCGTCGATATTCATTTTGCTGCTTATGTCGTCATACTCTGGGCAAAAACTTAAGAGTGAACTATCCAGTCATATCCAATGCAGGATCGATGCTTCCCTTATCGAATCAAGGGTAAGAGTCGGTGCGCGGACATTTAGATTGCCCTTATTGTGAATTGTCTGTTTAATCGGATGATGGTAAGAGTCAAAGAATGAATGGTCGCATTGGATTCTTTTGGAGTTGGGCAATCAGTCACGCCCATTTCGATTTACGTTTTCCCGTTAGATCTAGGGATAAAGTCAGCTCAAAAACAGGGAGTTCATGCTCATACAGTCTCATGCTCTTCCTAGCAGATCGAAGGAAGGTGGCGGAGGATGAATGGTTAAGCCACACTCATTCGTGGTTCTATCCATGCTCTAGCGGTCGAAGGTATTCGATGGGCGCTTGTGTCACGTCGACTTGTAATCGAAGAGGATCGATGTTGGCCGTCGATTTAACGACACAACGTAAAATGTACGGACCTCATTGCCTATGGTTGAATCGATCATAACTTGAGAGTATGAACTTGGATTAACTTGAAATTTGAAACGCTGGCTTCTGTAGCTTTGATCATCATGTCTTGTCAATTGCGGCCCGATCCGGACTCGAAATTTTTTTACCGACATCCATAGTAGACCTATGTATAACTGATCTTCAAGACGAACTGTCCTTGGTTTCTAGTCGAGTTCATAGTGTCACGGCCTTGCCAAAAGGCGGGATAACACCTGTCAAAACGAAGGCCTCGATGAGTTCTACGGCTTTGACAGCTTTCAGCCGTCAACGGATAGATTAATGCCCAAAAAAGACAACCCGAATCTCAATCGGGTCTCGTAAGTTTTTTATCCTTCGTTTTTTCGACAAGTGGATTTTTACGGTAAAACAGGATTACGGTTGCTGGCCTTCGATTTACCATCGCTGGACAGTGGTGCACCATGGTACTTTTCCGTTTCAAATCCATGCATGCATTTCTAAAAGTCGTACGGCACTGTTTCGCAATTTCGGACGGATGTTGCACCTTGCACCGTGGATGTTGCACCCTGTAGATATCGATTATTCGGACGGCCATAACTTCTGGTTCGTTCAGAGTTACGGGAGCCACAACCTGTCAAAATGAAGGCCTCGATGAGTTCTACGGCTTTGACAGCTTTCTCCGTCAATGGATAGATTAATGCCCAAAAAGGACAACCCGAATCTCAATCGGGCCTCGTAAGTTTTTTACCCTTCGTTTTTTCGACACGTAGATTTTTACGGTAAAATAGGATTACCGTGGCTGGCCTTCGATTTACCATCGCTGGAGAGTGGTGCACCATGGTACTGTTCCGTTTCAAATCCATGCACGCATTTCTAAAAGTCGTACGGCTCTGTTTCGCCATTTCGGACGGATGTTGCACCTTGCACCGTGGATGTTGCACCCTGTAGATATCGATTATTTGGACGGCCATAACTTCTGCCACGTTTAGAGTTACGGGAGCCATAACCTGTCAAAACGAAGGCCTCGATGAGTTCTACGGCTTTGACAGTTTTCAGTCGTCAACGGATAGATTAATGCCCAAAAAGGACAACCCGAATCTCAATCGGGTCTCGTAAGTTTTTTACCCTTCGTTTTTTCGACACGTGGATTTTTACGGTAAATCAGGATTATCGTGGCCCGTCTTCGACTTCCCATCGCTGGAGAGTGGTGCACCATGGTACTGTTCCGTTTCAAATCCATGCACGCATTTCTAAAAGTCGTACGGCACTGTTTCGCCATTACGGACGGATGTTGCACCTTGCACCGTGGATGTTGCACCCTGTAGATATCGATTATTTGGACGGCCATAACTTCTGCCTCGTTTAGAGTTACGGGAGCCATAACCTGTCAAAACGAAGGCCTCGATGAGTTCTACGGCTTTGACAGCTTTCAGTCGTCAACGGATAGATTAATGCCCAAAAAGGACAACCCGAATCTCAATCGGGTCTCGTAAGTTTTTTACCCTTCGTTTTTTCGACACGTGGATTTTTACGGTAAAACAGAATTACCGTGGCCCGTCTTCGATTTACCATCGCTGGAGTGTGGTGCACCACGGTACTGTTCCGTTTCAAATCAATGCACACATTTCTAAAAGTCGTACGGTACTGTTTCGATATTTCGGACGGATGTTGCACCATGCACCGTGGATGTCGCACCCTGTAGATATCGATTATGCGGACGGCCATAACTTCTGGCTCGTTCAGAGTTACGGGAGCCATATCCTGTCAAAACGAAGGCCTCGATGAGTTCTACGGCTTTGACAGCTTTCGGCCGTCAACGGATAGATTAATGCCCAAAATGGGCAACCCGAATCACAATCGGGCCTCGTAAGTTTTTTACCCTTCGTTTTTTCAACACGTGGATTTTTACGGTAAAACAGGATTACGGTGGCTGGCCTTTGATTTACCATCGCTGGACAGTGGTGCACCATGGTACTGTTCCGTGTCAAATCCATGCACGCATTTCTAAAATTCGTACGACACTGTTTCGCCATTTCGGACGGATGTCGCACCTTGCGCCGTGGATGTTGCACCCTGTAGATATCGATTATTCGGACGGCCATAACTTCTGGCTCGTTTAGAGTTACGGGAGCCATAACCTGTCAAAACGAAGGCCTCGATGAGTTCTACGGCTTTGATAGCTTTCAGCCGTCAACGGATAGATTAATGCCCAAAAAAGACAACCCGAATCTCAATCGGGTCTCGTAAGTTTTTTATCCTTCGTTTTTTCGACACGTGGATTTTTACGGTAAAACAGGATTACAGTTGCTGGCCTTCGATTTACCATCGCTGGACAGTGGTGCACCATGGTACTGTTCCGTTTCAAATCCATGCATGCATTTCTAAAAGTCGTACGACACTGTTTCGCCATTTCGGACGGATGTTGCACCTTGCACCGTGGATGTTGCACCCTGTAGATATCGATTATTCGGACGGCCATAACTTCTGGTTCGTTCAGAGTTACGGGAGCCACAACCTGTCAAAATGAAGGCCTCGATGAGTTCTATGGCTTTGACAGCTTTCAGCCGTCAACGGATAGATTAATGCCCAAAAAGGACAACCCGAATCTCAATCGGGCCTCGTAAGTTTTTTACCCTTTGTTTTTTCGACACGTAGATTTTTACGGTAAAATAGGATTACCGTGGCTGGCCTTCGATTTACCATCGCTGGAGAGTGGTGCACCATGGGACGGTTCCGTTTCAAATCCATGCACGCATTACTAAAAGTCATACGGCTCTGTTTCGCCATTTCGGACGGATGTTGCACCTTGCACCGTGGATGTTGCACCCTGTAGATATCGATTATTTGGACGACCATAACTTCTGCCTCGTTTAGAGTTACGTGAGCCATAACCTATCAAAACGAAGGCCTCGATGAGTTCTACGGCTTTGACAGTTTTCAGTCGTCAACGGATAGATTAATGCCCAAAAAGGACAACCCGAATCTCAATCGGGTCTCGTAAGTTTTTTACCCTTGGTTTTTTCGACACGTGGATTTTTACGGTAAATCAGGATTATCGTGGCCCGTCTTCGACTTCCCATCGCTGGAGAGTGGTGCACCATGGTACTGTTCCGTTTCAAATCCATGCACGCATTTCTAAAAGTCGTACGGCACTGTTTCGCCATTTCGGACGGATGTTGCACCTTGCACCGTGGATGTTGCACCCTGTAGATATCGATTATTCGGACGGCCATAACTTCTGGCTCGTTTAGAGTTACGGGAGCCATAACCTGTCAAAACGAAGGCCTCGACGAGTTCTACGGCTTTGACAGCTTTCATCCATCAACGGATAGATTAATGCCAAAAAGGGAAACCCGAATCTCAATCGGGCCTCGTAAGTTTTTTACCCTTCGTTTTTTCGACACGTGGATTTTACGGTAAAACAGGATTATCGTGGCCCGTCTTCGACTTCCCATCGCTGGAGAGTGGTGCACCACGGTAATGTTCCGTTTAAAATCCATGCACGCATTTCTAAAAGTCGTATGGCACTGTTTCGCCATTTCGGACGGATGTTGCACCTTGCACCGTGGATGTTGCACCCTGTAGATATCGATTATTCGGACGGCCATAACTTATGGCTCGTTTAAAGTTATGGGAGCCATAACCTGTTAAAACGAAGGCCTCGATGAGTTCTACGGCTTTGACGGCTTTCAGCCGTCAACGGATAGATTAATGCCCAAAATGGGCAACCCGAATCACAATCGGGCCTCGTAAGTTTTTTACCCTTCGTTTTTTTGACACGTGGATTTTTACGGTAAAATAGGATTACCGTGGCTGGCCTTCGATTTACCATCGCAGGACAGTGGTGCACCATGGTACTGTTTCGTTTCAAATCCATGCACGCATTTCTAAAAGTCGTACGGCACTGTTTCGCCATTTCGGATGGATGTTGCACCTTGCACCGTGGATGTTGCACCCTGTAGATATCGATTATTTGGACGGCCATAACTTCTGCCTCGTTTAGAGTTACGGGAGCCATAACCTGTCAAAACGAAGGCCTCGATGAGTTCTACGGCTTTGACAGCTTTCAGCCGTCAACGGATAGATTAATGCCCAAAAAGGTCAACCCGAATCTCAATCGGGTCTCGTAAGTTTTTTACCCTTCGTTTTTTCGACACGTGGATTTTTACGGTAAAACAGGATTACCGTGGTTGGCCTTCGATTTACCATCGCTGGAGAGTGGTGCACCATGGTACTGTTCCGTTTCAAATCCATGCACGCATTTCTAAAAGTCGTATGGCACTTTTTCGCCATTTATGACGAATGTTGCACCTTGCACCGTGGATGTTGCACCCTGTAGATATCGATTATTCGGACGGCCATAACTTCTGGCTCGTTTAGAGTTACGGGAGCCATAACCTGTCAAAACGAAGACCTCAATGAGTTCTATGGCTTTGACAGCTTTCAACCGTCAATGGATAGATTAATGCCCAAAAAGGACAACCCGAATCTCAATCGGGTCTCGTGAGTTTTTTACCCTTCGTTTTTTCGACACGTGTATTTTTATGGTAAAACCGGATACCGTGGCCCGTCTTCGACTTTCCATCGCTAGAGAGTGGTGCACCATGGTACTGTTCCGTTTCAAATCCATGCACGCATTTCTAAAAGTCGTACGACACTATTTCACCATTTCGGACGGATGTTGCACCTTGCACCGTGGATGTTGCAAACTGTAAATATCGATTAGTCAAACGGCAATAACTTCTGGCTCATTTAGAGTTACGGGAGCCATAACCCGTCAAAACGAAGGCCTCGATGAGATCTACGGCTTTCACAGCTTTTAGCCGTCAACGGATAGATTAATGCCCAAAAACGACAACCCGAATCTCAATCGGGTCTCGTAAGTTTTTTCGACACGTGGATTTTTACGGTAAAACAGGATTATCGTGGCCCGTCTTCGACTTCCCATCGCTGGTGAGTGGTGCACCATGGTACTGTTCTGTTTCAAATCCATGCACGCAGTTCTAAAAGTCGTGTGGCACTGTTTCGCCATTTCGGACGGATGTTGCACCTTGCACCGTGGATGTTGCACCCTATAGATATCAATTATTCGGACGGCCATAACTTCTGGCTCGTTTAGATTTACGGGAGCCATAACCTGTCAAAACGAAGGCCTCGATGAGTTCTACGGCTTTGACAGCTTTCAGCCGTCAACGGATAGATTAATGCCCAAAAAGGGCAACCCGAATCTCAATCGAGCCTCGTAAGTTTTTTACCCTTCGTTTTTTCGACACGTGGATTTTACGGTAAAACAGGATTATCGTGGCCCGTCTTCGACTTCCCATCGCTGGAGAGTGGTGCACCATGGTACTGTTCCGTTTCAAATCCGTGCATGCATTTCTAAAAGTCGTACGGCACTGTTTTGCCATTTCGGACGGATGTTGCACCTTGCACCGTGGATGTTGCACCCTGTAGATATCGATTATTTGGACGGCCACAACTTCTGCCTCGTTTAGAGTTACGGGAGCCATAACCTATCAAAACGAGGGCCTCGATGAGTTCTACGGCTTTGACAGCTTTCAGTCGTCAACGGATAGATTAATGCCCAAAAAGGACAACCCGAATCTCAATCGGGTCTCGTAAGTTTTTTACCCTTCGTTTTTTCGACAAGTGGATTTTTACGGTAAAACAGGATTACCGTGGCCCGTCTTCGATTTACCATCGCGGGAGTGTGGTGCACCATGGTACTGTTCCGTTTCAAATCAATGCACGCATTTCTAAAAGTCGTACGGTGCTGTTTCGATATTTCGGATGGATGTTGCACCATGCACCGTGGATGTCGCACCCTGTAGATATCGATTATGCGGACGGCCATAACTTCTGGCTCGTTCAGAGTTACGGGAGCCATAACCTGTCAAAACGAAGGCCTCGATGAGTTCTACGGCTTTGACAGCTTTCAGCCATCAACGGATAGATTAATGCCCAAAAAGGACAACCCGAATCTCAATCGGGTCTCGTAAGTTATTTACCCGTCGTTTTTTCGACACGTGGATTTTTACGGTAAAACAGGATTACGGTGGCTGGCCTTCGATTTACCATCGCTGGACAGTGGTGCACCATGGTACTGTTCCGTGTCAAATCCATGCACGCATTTCTAAAATTCGTACGACACTGTTTCGCCATTTCGGACGGATGTTGCACCTTGCGCCGTGGATGTTGCACCCTGTAGATATCGATTATTCGGACGGCCTTAACTTATGGCTCGTTTAGAGTTACGGGAGCCATAACCTGTCAAAACGAAGGCCTCGATGAGTTCTACTGCTTTGATAGCTTTCAGCCGTCAACGGATAGATTAATGCCCAAAAAGGTCAACCCGAATCTCAATCGGGTCTCGTAAGTTTTTTACCCTTCGTTTTTTCGACACGTGGATTTTTACGGTAAAACAGGATTACCGTGGTTGGCCTTCGATTTACCATCGCTGGAGAGTGGTGCACCATGGTACTGTTCCGTTTCAAATCCATGCACGCATTTCTAAAAGTCGTATGGCACTTTTTCGCCATTTCGGACGAATGTTGCACCTTGCACCGTGGATGTTGCACCATGTAGATATCGATTATTCGGACGGCCATAACTTCTGGGTCGTTTAGAGTTACGGGAGCCATAACCTGTCAAAACGAAGACCTCGATGAGTTCTATGACTTTGACAGCTTTCAACCGTCAATGGATAGATTAATGCCCAAAAAGGACAACCCGAATCTCAATCGGGTCTCGTAAGTTTTTTACCCTTCGTTTTTTCGACACGTGTATTTTTATGGTAAAACGGGATACCGTGGCCCGTCTTCGACTTCCCATCGCTGGAGAGTGGTGCACCATGGTACTGTTCCGTTTCAAATCCATGCACGCATTTCTAAAAGTCGTACGACACTGTTTCACCATTTCGGACGGATGTTGCACCTTGCACCGTGGATGTTGCACCCTGTAAATATCGATTAGTCAAACGACAATAACTTCTGGCTCGTTTAGAGTTACGGGAGCCATAACCCGTCAAAACGAAGGCCTCGATGAGATCTACGGCTTTCACAGCTTTTAGCCGTCAACAGATAGATTAATGCCCAAAAACGACAACCCGAATCTCAATCGGGTCTCGTAAGTTTTTTCGACACGTGGATTTTTACGGTAAAACAGGATTATCGTGGCACGTCTTCGACTTCCCATCGCTGGTGAGTGGTGCACCATGGTACTGTTCTGTTTCAAATCCATGCACGCATTTCTAAAAGTCGTGTGGCACTGTTTCGCCATTTCGGACGGATGTTGCACCTTGCACCGTGGATGTTGCACCCTGTAGATATCGATTATTCGGACGGCTATAACTTCTGGCTCGTTTAGAGTTACGGGAGCCATAACCTGTCAAAACGAAGGCCTCGATGAGTTCTACGGCTCTGACAGCTTTCAGCCATCAACGGATAGATTAATGCCCAAAAAGGGCAACCCGAATCTCAATCGAGCCTCGTAAGTTTTTTACCCTTCGTTTTTTCGACACGTGGATTTTACGGTAAAACAGGATTATTCATGCCCGTCTTCGACTTCCCATCGCTGGAGAGTGGTGCACCATGGTACTGTTCCGTTTCAAATCCATGCACGCATTTCTAAAAGTCGTACGGCACTGTTTCGCCATTTCGGACGGATGTTGCACCTTGCACCGTGGATGTTGCACCCTGTAGATATCGATTATTCGGATGGCCATAACTTCTGGCTCGTTTAGAGTTACGGGAGCCATAACCTGTCAAAACGAAGACCTCGATGAGTTCTATGGCTTTGACAGCTTTCAACCGTCAATGGATAGATTAATGCCCAAAAAGGACAACCCGAATCTCAATCGGGTCTCGTAAGTTTTTTACCCTTCGTTTTTTCGACACGTGTATTTTTATGGTAAAATGGGATACCGTGGCCCGTCTTGGACTTCCCATCGCTGGAGAGTGGTGCACCATGGTACTGTTCCGTTTCAAATCCATGCACGCATTTCTTAAAGTCGTGTGGCACTGTTTCGCCATTTCGGACGGATGTTGCACCATGCACCGTGGATGTTGCACCACGTAAATATCGATTAGTCAAACGGCAATAACTTCTGGCTCGTTTAGAGTTACGGGAGCCATAACCCGTCAAAACGAAGGCCTCGATGAGATCTACGGCTTTCACAGCTTTTAGCCATCAACGGATAGATTAATGCCCAAAAACGACAACCCGAATCTCAATCGGGTCTCGTAAGTTTTTTCGACACGTGGATTTTTACGGTAAAACAGGATTACCGTGGTTGGCCTTCGATTTACCATCGTTGGAGAGTGGTGCACCATGGTACTGTTCCGTTACAAATCCATGCACGCATTTCTAAAAGTCGTACGACACTGTTTCGCCATTTCGGACGGATGTTGCACCTTGCACCGTGGATGTTGCACCCTGTAGATATCGATTATTCGGATGGCCATAACTTCTGGCTCGTTTAGAGTTACGGGAGCCATAACCTGTCAAAACGAAGACCTCGATGAGTTCTATGGCTTTGACAGCTTTCAACCGTCAATGGATAGATTAATGCCCAAAAAGGACAACCCGAATCTCAATCGGGTCTCGTAAGTTTTTTACCCTTCGTTTTTTCGACACGTGTATTTTTATGGTAAAACGGGATACCGTGGCCCGTCTTCGACTTCCCATCGCTGGAGAGTGGTGCACCATGGTATTGTTCCGTTTCAAATCCATGCACGCATTTCTAAAAGTCGTACGACACTGTTTCACCATTTCGGACGGATGTTGCACCTTGCACCGTGGATGTTGCACCCTATAAATATCGATTAGTCAAACGGCAATAACTTCTGGCTCGTTTAGAGTTACGGGAGCCATAACCCGTCAAAACGAAGGCCTCGATGAGATCTACGGCTTTCACAGCTTTTAGCCGTCAACGGATAGATTAATTCCCAAAAACGACAACCCGAATCTCAATCGGGTCTCGTAAGTTTTTTCGACACGTGGATTTTTACGGTAAAACAGGATTATCGTGGCCCGTCTTCGACTTCCCATCGCTGGTGAGTGGTGCACCATGGTACTGTTCTGTTTCAAATCCATGCACGCATTTCTAAAAGTCGTGTGGCACTGTTTCGCCATTTCGGACGGATGTTGCACCTTGCACCGTGGATGTTACACCCTATAGATATCGATTATTCGGACGGCCATAACTTCTGGCTCGTTTAGAGTTACGGGAGCCATAACCTGTCAAAACGAAGGCCTCGATGAGTTCTACAGCTTTGACAGCTTTCAACCGTCAACGGATAGATTAATGCCCAAAAAGGACAACCCGAATCTCAATCGGGTCTCGTAAGTTTTTTACCCTTCGTTTTTTCGACACGTGGATTTTATGGTAAAACACGATTATCGTGGCCCGTCTTCGACTTCCCATCGCTGGAGAGTGGTGCACCATGGTACTGTTCCGTTTCAATTCCATGTACGCATTTCTAAAAGTCGTACGGCACTATTTCGCCATTTCGGACGGATGTTGCACCTTGCACCGTGGATGTTGCACCCTGTAGATATCGATTATTTGGACGGCCATAACTTCTGCCTCGTTTAGAGTTACGGGAGCCATAACCTGTCAAAACGAAGGCCTCGATGAGTTCTACGGTTTTGACAACTTTCAGTCGTCAACGGATAGATTAATGCCCAAAAAGGACAACGCGAATCTCAATCGGGTCTCGTAAGTTTTTTACCCTTTGTTTTTTCGACAAGTGGATTTTTACGGTAAAACAGGATTACCGTGGCCCGTCTTCGATTTACCATCGCTGGAGTGTGGTGCACCATGGTACTGTTCCGTTTCAAATCAATGCACGCATTTCTAAAAGTCGTACGGTACTGTTTCGATATTTCGGACGGATGTTGCACCATGCACCGTGGATGTCGCACACTGTAGATATCGATTATGCGGACGGCCATAACTTCTGGCTCGTTCAGAGTTACGGGAGCCATAACCTGTCAAAACGAAGGCCTCGATGAGTTCTACTGCTTTGACAGCTTTCAGCCATCAACGGATAGATTAATGCCCAAAAAGGACAACCCGAATCTCAATCGGGTCTCGTAAGTTTTTTACCCTTTGTTTTTTCGACACGTGGATTTTTGCGGTAAAACAGGATTACGGTGGCTGGCCTTCGATTTACCATCGCTGGACAGTGGTGCACCATGGTACTGTTCTGTGTCAAATCCATGCACGCATTTCTAAAATTCGTACGACACTGTTTCGCCATTTCGGACGGATGTTGCACCTTGCGCCGTGGATGTTGCACCCTGTAGATATCGATTATTCGGACGGCCATAACTTCTGGCTCGTTTAGAGTTACGGGAGGCATAACCTGTCAAAACGAAGAACTCGATGAGTTCTATGGCTTTGACAGCTTTCAACCGTCAATGGATAGATTAATGCCCAAAAAGGACAACCCGAATCTCAATCGGGTCTCGTAAGTTTTTTACCCTTCGTTTTTTCGACACGTGTATTTTTATGGTAAAATGGGATACCGTGGCCCGTCTTGGACTTCCCATCGCTGGAGAGTGGTGCACCATGGTACTGTTCCGTTTCAAATCCATGCACGCATTTCTTAAAGTCGTGTGGCACTGTTTCGCCATTTCGGACGGATGTTGCACCTTGCACCGTGGATGTTGCACCACGTAAATATCGATTAGTCAAACGGCAATAACTTCTGGCTCGTTTAGAGTTACGGGAGCCATAACCCGTCAAAACGAAGGCCTCGATGAGATCTACGGCTTTCACAGCTTTCACAGCTTTTAGCCATCAACGGATAGATTAATGCCCAAAAACGACAACCCGAATCTCAATCGGGTCTCGTAAGTTTTTACGACACGTGGATTTTTACGGTAAAACAGGATTACCGTGGTTGGCCTTCGATTTACCATCGCTGGAGAGTGGTTCACCATGGTACTGTTCCGTTACAAATCCATGCAAGCATTTCTAAAAGTTGTATGGCACTTTTTCGCCATTTCGGACGAATGTTGCACCTTGCACCGTTGATGTTGCACCCTGTAGATATCGATTATTCGGACGACCATAACTTCTGGCTCGTTTAGAGTTACGGGAGCCATAACCTGTCAAAACGAAGACATCGATGAGTTCTATGGCTTTGACAGCTTTCAACCGTCAATGGATAGATTAATGCCCAAAAAGGACAACCCGAATCTCAATCGGGTCTCGTAAGTTTTTTACCCTTCGTTTTTTCGACACGTGTATTTTTATGGTAAAACGGGATACCATGGCCCGTCTTCGACTTCCCATCGCTGGAGAGTGGTGCACCATGGTACTGTTCCGTTTCAAATCCATGCACGCATTTCTAAAAGTCGTACGACACTGTTTCACCATTTCGGACGGATGTTGCACCTTGCACCGTGGATGTTGCACCCTGTAAATATCGATTAGTCAAACGGCAATAACTTCTGGCTCGTTTAGAGTTACGGGAGCCATAACCCGTCAAAACGAAGGCCTCGATGAGATCTACGGCTTTCACAGCTTTTAGCCGTCAACGGATAGATTAATTCCCAAAAACGACAACCCGAATCTCAATCGGGTCTCGTAAGTTTTTTCGACACGTGGATTTTTACGGTAAAACAGGATTATCGTGGCCCGTCTTCGACTTCCCATCGCTGGTGAGTGGTGCACCATGGTACTGTTCTGTGTCAAATCCGTGCACGCATTTCTAAAATTCGTACGACACTGTTTCGCCATTTCGTACGGATGTTGCACCTTGCGCCGTGGATGTTGCACCCTGTAGATATCGATTATTCGGACGGCCATAACTTCTGGCTCGTTTAGAGTTACGGGAGCCATAACCTGTCAAAATGAAGGCCTCGATGAGTTCTACGGCTTTGACAGCTTTCAGCCGTCAACGGATAGATTAATGCCCAAAAAGGTCAACCCGAATCTCAATCGTGTCTCGTAAGTTTTTTACCCTTCGTTTTTTCGACACGTGGATTTTTACGGTAAAACAGGATTACCGTGGTTGGCCTTCGATTTACCATCGCTGGAGAGTGGTGCACCATGGTAATGTTCCATTTCAAATCCATGCACGCATTTCTAAAAGTCGTAAGGCACTGTTTCGCCATTTCGGACGGATGTTGCACCTTGCACCGTGGATGTTGCACCCTGTAGATATCGATTATTCGGACGTCCACAACTTCTGGCTCGTTTAAAGTTACGGGAGCCATAACCTGTTAAAACGAAGGCCTCGATGAGTTCTACGGCTTTGACAGCTTTCAGCCGTCAACGGATAGATTAATTCCCAAAATGGGCAACCCGAATCTCAATCGGGCCTCGTAAGTTTTTTACCCTTCATTTTTCTGACACGTGGAGTTTTACGGCAAAACAGGATTACCGTGGCTGGCCTTCGATTTAACATCGCTGGACAGTGGTGCACCATGGTACTTTTTTGTTTCAAATCCATGCACGCATTTCTAAAAGTCGTACGACACTGTTTCGCCATTTCGGACGGATGTTGCACCTTGCACCGTGGATGTTGCACCCTGTAGATATTGATTATTCGGACGGCCATAACTTCTGGCTCGTTTAGAGTTACGGGAGCCATAACCTGTCAAAACGAAGGCCTCGATGAGTTCTACGGCTTTGACAGCTTTCAGTCGTCAATCGATAGATTAATGCCCAAAAAGGACAACCCGAATCTCAATCGGGTCTCGTAAGTTTTTTACCCTTCGTTTTTTCGACACGTGGGTTTTTACGGTAAAACCGGATTACCGTGGTTGGCCTTCGATTTACCATCGCTGGAGAGTGGTGCACCATGGTACTGTTCCGTTTCAAATCCATGCACGCATTTCTAAAAGTCGTACGGCACTGTTTCGCCATTTCGGACGGATGTTGCACCTTGTACCGTGGATGTTGCACCCTGTAGATATCGATTATTCGGACGGCCATAACTTCTGGTTCGTTTAGAGTTACGGGAGCCATAACCTGTCAAAACGAAGGCCTCGATGAGTTCTACGGCTTTGACAGCTTTCAGCCGTCAACGGATAGATTAATGCCCAAAAAGGACAACCCGAATCTCAATGGAGTCTCGTAAGTTTTTTACCCTTCGTTTTTTCGACACATGGATTTTTACGGTAAAACAGGATTACAGTGGCTGGACTTCGATTTACCATCGTTGGACAGTGGTGCACCATGGTTCTGTTCCGTTTCAAATCCATGCACGCATTTCTAAAAGTCGTACGGCACTGTTTCGCCATTTCGGACGGATGTTGCACCTTGCACCGTGGATGTTGCACCCTGAAGATATCGATTATTCGGACGTCCACAACTTCTGGCTTGTTTAGAGTTACAGGAGCCATAACCTGTCAAAACGAAGGCCTCGATGAGTTCTACGGCTTTGACAGCTTTCAGCCGTCAATGGATAGATTAATGCCCAGAAAGGACAACCCGAATCTCAATCGGGTCTCGTAAGTTTTTTATCCTTTGTTTTTTCGACATGTGGATTTTTACGGTAAAAGGGGATTACCGTGGCCCGTCTTCGACTTCCCATCGCTGGAGAGCGGTGCACCATGGTACTGTTCCGTTTCAAATCCATGCACGCATTTCTAAATGTCGTACGACACTGTTTCACCATTTCGGACGGATGTTGCACCTTGCACCGTGGATGTTGCACCCTGTAGATATCGATTATTCAAACGGCCATAACTTCTGGCTCGTTTAGAGTTACGGGAGCCATAACCTGTCAAAACGAAGGCCTCGATGAGTTCTACGGCTTTGACAGCTTTCAGCCGTCAACGGATAGATTAATGCCCAAAAAGGACAACCCGAATCTCAATCGGGTCTCGAAAGTTTTTTATCCTTCGTTTTTTCGACACGTGGATTTTTACGGTAAAACAGGATTACGGTTGCTGGCCTTCGATTTACCATCGCTGGACAGTGGTGCACCATGGTACTGTTCCGTTCCAAATCGATGCATGCATTTCTAAAAGACGTACGGCACAGTTTCGCCATTTCGGACGGATATTGCACCTTGCACCGTGGATGTTGCACCCTGTAGACATCGATTATTCGGACGGCCATGACTTCTGGTTCGTTCAGAGTTACGGGAGCCACAACCTGTCAAAATGAAGGCCTCGATGAGTTCTACGGCTTTGACAGCTTTCAGCCGTCAACGGATAGATTAATGCCCAAAAAGGACAACCCGAATCTCAATCGAGCCTCGTAAGTTTTTTACCCTTCGTTTTTTCGACACGTAGATTTTTACGGTAAAATAGGATTACCGTGGCTGGCCTTCGATTTACCATCGCTGGAGAGTGGTGCACCATGGTACTGTTCCGTTTCAAATCCATGCACGCATTTCTAAAAGTCGTATGGCTCTGTTTCGCCATTTCGGACGGATGTTGCACCTTGCACCGTGGATGCTGCATCCTGTAGATATCGATTATTTGGACGGCCATAACTTCTGTCTCGTTTAGAGTTACGGGAGCCATAACCTGTCAAAACGAAGGCCTCGATGAGTTCTACGGTTTTGACGGCTTTCAGTCGTCAACGGATAGATTAATGCCCCAAAAGGACAACCCGAATCTCAATTGGGTCTCGTAAGTTTTTTACCCTTCGTTTTTTCGACACGTGGATTTTTACGGTAAAACAGGATTACCGTGGCCCGTCTTCGATTTACCATCGCTGGAGTGTGGTGCACCATGGTACTGTTCCGTTTCAAATCAATGCATGCATTTCTAAAAGTCGTACGGTACTGTTTCGATATTTCGGACGGATGTTGCACCATGCACCGTGGATGTCGCACCCTGTAGATATCGATTATGCGGACGGCCATAACTTCTGGCTCGTTTAGAGTTACGGGAGCCATAACCTGTCAAAACGAATGCCTCGATGAGTTCTACGGCTTTGACAGCTTTCAGCCGTCAACGGATAGATTAATGGCCAAAAAGGTTAACCCGAATCTCAATCGGGTCTCGTAAGTTTTTTACCCTTCGTTTTTTTCGACACGTGGATTTTTACGGTAAAACAGGATTACCGTGGCTAGCCTTCGATTTACCATCACTGGAGAGTGGTGCACCATGGTACTGTTCCGTTTCAAATCATGCACGCATTTCTAAAAGTCGTACGGCTGTGTTTCGCCATTTCGGACGGATGTTGCACCTTGCACCGTGGATGTTGCACCCTGTAGATATCGATTATTTGGACGGCCATAACTTCTGCCTAGTTTAGAGTTACGGGAGCCATAACCTGTCAAAACGAAGGCCTCGATGAGTTCTACGACTTTGACAGTTTTCAGTCGTCAACGGATAGATTAATGCCCAAAAAGGACAACCCGATTCTCAATCGGGCCTCGTAAGTTTTTTACCCATCGTTTTTTCGACACGTGGATTTTTACGGTAAATCAGGATTATCGTGACCCGTCTTCGACTTCCCATTGCTGGAGAGTGGTGCACCATGGTACTGTTCCGTTTCAAATCCATGCACGCATTTCTAAAAGTCGTACGGCACTGTTTCTCCATTTCGGACGGATGTTGCACCTTGCATCGTGGATGTTGCACCCTGTAGATATCGATTATTTTGACGGCCATAAGTTCTGCCTCGTTTAGAGTTACGGGAGCCATAACCTGTCAAAACGAAGGCCTCGATGAGTTCTACGGCTTTGATAGCTTTCAGCCGTCAACGGATAGATTAATGCCCAAAAAGGTCAACCCGAATCTCAATCGGGTCTCGTAAGTTTTTTACCCTTCGTTTTTTCGACACGTGGATTTTTATGGTAAAACAGGATTACCGTGGTTGGCCTTCGATTTACCATCGCTGGAGAGTGGTGCACCATGGTACTGTTCTGTTTCAAATCCATGCACGCATTTCTAAAAGTCGTACAACACTTTTTCGCCATTTCGGACGGATGTTGCACCTTGCACCGTGGATGTTGCACCCTGTAGATTTCGATTATTCGGACGGCCATAACTTCTGGCTCGTTTAGAGTTACGGGAGCCATAACCTGTCAAAACGAAGACCTCGATGAGTTCTATGGCTTTGACAGCTTTCAACCGTCAACGGATAGATTAATGCCCAAAAACGACAACCCGAATCTCAATCGGGTCTCGTAAGTTTTTTACCCTTCGTTTTTTCGACACGTGTATTTTTATGGTAAAACGGGACACCGTGGCCCGTCTTCGACTTCCCATCGCTGGAGAGTGGTGCACCATGATACTGTTCCATTTCAAATCCATGCACGCATTTCTAAAAGTCGTACGACAATGTTTCACCATTTCGGACGGATGTTGCACCTTGCACCGTGGATGTTGCACCCTGTAAATATCGATTATTCAAACGGCAATAACTTCTGGCTCGTTTAGAGTTACGGGAGCCATAACCCGTCAAAATGAAGGCCTCGATGAGATCTACGGCTTTGACCGCTTTTAGTCGTCAACGGATAGATTAATGCCCAAAAAGGACAACCCGAATCTCAATTGGGTCTCGTAAGTTTTTTCGACACGTGGATTTTACGGTAAAACAGGATAATCGTGGCCCGTCTTCGACTTCCCATCGCTGGAGAGTGGTGCATCATGGTACTGTTTCGTTTCAAATCCATGCACGCATTTCTAAAAGTCGTACGGCACTGTTTCTCCATTTCGGACGGATGTTGCACCTTGCACCGTGGATGTTGCACCCAGTAGATATCGATTATTCGGACGGCCATAACTTCTGGCTCGTTTAGAGTTACGGGAGCCATAACCTGTCAAAACGAAGGCCTCGATGAGTTCTACGGCTTTGACAGCTTTCAGCCATCAACGGATAGATTAATGCCCAAAAAGGGCAACCCAAATCTCAATCGAGCCTCGTAAGTTTTTTACCCTTCGTTTTTTCGACACGTGGATTTTATGGTAAAACAGGATTATCGTGGCCCGTCTTCGACTTTCCATCGCTGGAGAGTGGTGCACCATGGTAATGTTCCATTTCAAATCCATTCACGCATTTCTAAGAGTCGTACGACACTGTTTCGCCATTTCGGACGGATGTTGCACCTTGCACCGTGGATGTTTTACCCTGTAAATATCGATTATTCGGACGGCCATAACATCTGGCTCGTTTAAAGTTACGGGAGCCATAACCTATCAAAACGAAGACCTCGACGAGTTCTACGGCTTTGACGGCTTTTAGCCGTCAACGGATAGATTAATGCCTAAAATGGGCAACCCGAATCTCAATCGGGCCTCATAAGTTTTTTACCCTTTGTTTTTTTGACACGTGGATTTTTACGGTAAAATAGGATTTCCGTGGCTGGCCTTCGATTTACCATCGCTGGACAGTGATGCACCATGGTACTGTTCCGTTTCAAATCCATGCACGCATTTCTAAAAGTCGTACGACACTGTTTCTCCATTTCGGACGGATGTTGCACCTTGCACCGTGGATGTTGCACCCTGTAGATATTGATTATTCGGACGGCCTTAACTTCTCGCTCATTTAGAGTTACGGGAGCCATAACCTGTCAAAACGAAGGCCTCGATGAGTTCTACGGCGTTGACAGCTTTCAGTCGTCAACGGATAGACTAATGCCCAAAAAGGACAACCCAAATCTCAATCGGGTCTCGTAAGTTTTTTACCCTTCGTTTTTTCGACACGTGGGTTTTTACGGTAAAACAGGATTACCGTGGTTGGCCTTCGATTTACCATCGCTGGAGAGTGGTGCACCAAGGTACTGTTCCGTTTCAAATCCATGCACGCATTTCTAAAAGTCGTACGGCACTGTTTCGCCATTTCGGACGGATGTTGCACCTTGTACCGTGGATGTTGCACCCTGTAGATATCGATTATTCGGACGGCCATAACTTCTGGTTCGTTAGAGTTACGGGAGCCATAACCTTTCAAAACGAAGGCCTCGATGGGTTCTACGGCTTTGACAGCTTTCAGCCGTCAATGGATAGATTAATGCCCAAAAAGGACAACCCGAATCTTAATCGGGTCTCGTAAGTTTTTTATCCTTTGCTTTTTCAACACGTGGATTTTTGCGGTAAAAGGGGATTACCGTGGCCCGTCTTCGACTTCCCATCGCTGGAGAGCGGTGCACCATGGTACTGTTCCGTTTCAAATCCATGCACGCATTTCTAAAAGTCGTACGACAATGTTTCACCATTTCAGACGGATGTTGCACCTTGCACCGTGGATGTTGCACCCTATAGATATCGATTATTCAAACGGCCATAACTTCTGGCTCGTTTAGAGTTACGGGAGCCATAACCTGTCAAAACGAAGGCCTCGATGAGTTCTACGGCTTTGACAGCTTTCAGCCGTCAACGGATAGATTAATGCCCAAAAAGGACAACCCGAATCTCAATCGGGTCTCGTAAGTTTTTTATCCTTCGTTTTTTCGACACGTGGATTTTTACGGTAAAACAGGTTTACGGTTGCTGGCCTTCGATTTACCATCGCTGGACAGTGGTGCACCATGGTACTGTTCCGTTTCAAATCCATGCATGCATTTCTAAAAGTCGTACGACACTGTTTCGCCATTTCGGGCGGATGTTGCACCTTGCACCGTGGATGTTGCACCCTGTAGATATCGATTATTCGGATGGCCATAACTTCTGGTTCGTTTAGAGTTACGGGAGCCACAACCTGTCAAAATGAAGGCCTCGATGAGTTCTACGGCTTTGACAGCTTTCAGCCGTCAACGGATAGATTAATGCCCAAAAAGGACAACCTGAATCTCAATCGGGCCTCGTAAGTTTTTTACCCTTCGTTTTTTCGACACTTAGATTTTTACGGTAAAATAGGATTACCGTGGCTGGCCTTCGATTTACCATCGCTGGAGAGTGGTGCACCATGGTACTGTTCCGTTTCAAATCCATGCACGCATTTCTAAATGTCGTACGGCTCTGTTTCGCCATTTCGGACGGATGTTGCACCTTGCACCGTGGATGTTGCACCCTGTAGATATCGATTATTTGGACGGCCATAACTTCTGCCTCGTTTAGAGTTACGGGAGCCATAACCTGTCAAAACGAAGGCCTCGATGAGTTCTACGGCTTTGACAGCTTTCAGCCGTCAACGGATAGATTAATGCCCAAAAAGGACAACCCGAATCTCAATCGGCTCTCGTAAGTTTTTTACCCTTCGTTTTTTCGACACGTGGATTTTTACGGTAAAATAGGATTACCGTGGCCCGCCTTCGATTTACCATTGCTGGAGAGTGGTGCACCATGGTACTGTTCCATTTCAAACCCATGCACGCATTTCTAAAAGTCGTACGACACTGTTTCGCCATTTCGGACGGATGTTGCACCTTGCACCGTGGATGTGGCACCTTTTAGATATCGATTAGTCGGATGGCCAAAACTTCTGGCTCGTTTAGAGTTACGGGAGCCATAATCTGTCAAAACGAAGGCCTTGATGAGTTCTACGGCTTTGACAGATTTCAGCCGTCAGCGGATAGATTAATGCCCAAAAAGGACAACCCAAATCTCAATCGGGTCTCGTAAGTTTTTTACCCTTCCTTTTTTTTGGACACGTGGATTTTAACGGTAAAACAGGATTACGGTGGCTGGCCTTCGATTTACCATCGCTGGACAGTGGTGTACCATGGTACTGTCCCGTTTCAAATCCATGCATGCATTTCTAAAAGTCGTACGGCACTGTTTAGCCATTTCGGACGGATGTTGCACCTTGCGCCGTGGATGTTGCACCCTGTAGATATCGATTATTCGGACGGCCATAACTTCTGGCTCGTTTCGAGTTACGGGAGTCATAACCTCTCAAAATGAAGGCCTCGATGAGATCTACGGCTTTGACAGCTTTCAGCCGTCAACGGATAGATTAATGCCAAAAAAGGACAACCCGAATCTCAATCGGGCCTCGAAAGTTTTTTACCCTTCGTTTTTTTGACACGTGGATTTTTACGGTAAAACAGGATTACCGTGGCTGGCCTTCGATTTACCATCGCTGGACTGTGGCGCACCATGGTGCTGTTCCATTTCAAATCCATTCACGCATTTCTAAAAGTCGTACGGCACTGTTTCCCCATTTCGGACGGATGTTGCACCTTGCACCGTGGATGTTGCACCTTGTAAATATTGATTATTCGGACGGCCATAACTTCTGGCTCGTTTAGAGTTACGGGAGCCATAACCTGTCAAAACGAAGGCCTCGATGAGTTCTACGGCTTTGACAGCTTTCAGCCGTCAACGGATAGATTAATGCCCAAAAAGGACAACCCGAATCTCAATCGGGTCTCGTAAGTTTTTTACCCTTCGTTTTTTCGACACGTGGGTTTTTACGGTAAAACAGGATTACCGTGGTTGGCCTTCGATTTACCATCGCAGGAGAGTGGTGCACCAAGGTACTGTTCCGTTTCAAATCCATGGATGCATTTCTAAAAATCGTACGGCACTGTTTTGCCATTTCGGGCGGATGTTGCACCTTTTACCGTGGATGTTGCACCCTGTAGATATCGATTATTCGGAGGGCCATAACTTCTGGCTCGTTTAGAGTTACGGGAGCCATAAACTGTCAAAACGAAGGCCTCGATGAGTTCTACGGCTTTGACAGCTTTCAGCCGTCAACGGATATATTAATGCCCAAAAAGGACAACCCGAATCTCAATCGGGTCTCGTAAGTTTTTTACCCTTCGTTTTTTCGACACGTGGATTTTAACGGTAAAACAGGATTATGGTGGCTGGCCTTCGATTTACCATCGCTGGACAGTGGTGCACCATGGTACTGTTCCGATTCAAATCCATGCATGCATTTCTAAAAGTCGTAAGGCACTGTTTCGCCATTTCGGATGGATGTTGCACCTTGCACCGTGGATGTTGCACCCTGTAGATATCGATTATTCGGACGGCCACAACTTCTGGCTCGTTTAGATTTACGGGAGCCATAACTTGTCAAAACGAAGGCCTCGATGAGTTCTACGGCTTTTACAGCTTTCAGCCGTCAATGGTGTTATCCCGCTTTTTGGACAAAGCTGTGATACCAAAAGATCGGTCAAAAACAAAAGACAGTTCGTCTCAGAAATTAGTCGTGCTTCACCCCGCTATGGATATCGATGAATTTTGTCCAAGTCCGGATTGGGCCAGAATCGACAAGGCATGATGAGCAAAGCCATAGAAGCCAGCATTTCAAATTTCAAGTCAATCCGAGGTCGTATGCTCAAGTTATGATGGATCCAAGTTAAGAGGGATGGACATTGCTCAGTTCGAACCCATCACCTTTCGTACGTTCGAACCCATCTAGTTCGAACCCATCATGTTCGAATCCATACGAAGAGGTGACGTTCGAATCCATCAGCTAACATCTTCCTTCGACTCCATCCAACTGAAACCACTCCATGTCCCTGCTTCGACTCCATCGGCCTCGACACCATCACAGTGACTCACCTTCGAATCCATGAACTAAACCTTTGCTTCGACTCCATCAAGCAAGCCCCCAGATAAACTTGCTTCGAATCCATCTTCACACGACCACAAACCCATCGTGCGGCTTCACGCTGTCTTCGAATCCAACATGTTAGAGACGACTTCGAATCGATCCGAAGTAGCGCAGTTGGATCGATTCGAATGAATACCATTCCATCGATTCGAAGGCGATCTTCGAATCCAACACTCGAACCACTTGGTCAACACGGCAAAGAACTCGGAGTCGACCCAATCAACTCGGCGAAAAATATGGATCGACTCGAAAAAGGCGCGCCACGTCAACCCACTTACCCGCCCTTAGATCGATTCGAAGTGCTCGATTCGAATTGATCGATTCGAACATGACAGCGTACCGAGAAACATCATTTCGTACCGACGATAACTCTCAATCCACTGATCCAAATCCCATGAAATTTTTACAGGAGTTCGTCTACATGTCGAAGAATGTCCACGCCAAGTTTCATCACGATTGGACGATTTTTTGATCGATTCGGACCAAGGGTCGAATCGATCCCAATGTGGGCCCGGATCTTCAGGTTTCGGCCATGTGGGCCCCCTCACGTGCCTGAAGCGGTCCACCTGACTTTTAGGAGAAATATCAGCCTCCAACGCCTATAAATAGAGCCCCAGGTCATTCAGAAAAGGGGTCGGAAATTCGGGAGAGAGAAAGAAAGCCCAGACTCTGCCAGATTCAGTTCTAAGTCTTTCCATCATCATTGTAATCAAGTATCAAAGCTGTTATCAACTGTAGTCCAATGTAATCGATCTATCAAGCAAAGAATTAAAGAGAACACCTTCAAAGTGGAAGTAGGCACGAACGCCGAACCGCTATAAATCTTGTGCCTGCAATTGTTGTTTGTGAATTATTGTTATTGTTATTGCTTAGATCTGAATTCTATACTGATTGCTACTGATCTGTGTTAATAAACGGGTGCTATCACGGTATTGGGTGTTTGTGACCAATTTTGGCGCAAACAAATGGATAGATTAATGCCCAAAAATGACAACCCGAATCTCAATCGGGTCTCGTAAGTTTTTTATCCTTTGTTTTTTCGAAAAGTGGATTTTTACGGTAAAAGGGGATTACCGTGGCCCGTCTTCGACTTCCCAACGCTGGAGAGCGGTGCACCATGGTACTGTTTTGTTTCAAATCCTTGCACGCATTTCTAAAAGTCGTACGACACTGTTTCACCATTTCGGACGGATGTTGCACCTTGCACCGTGGATGTTGCACCCTATAGATATCGATTATTCAAACGGCCATAACTTCTGGCTCGTTTAGAGTTACGGGAGCCAAAACCTGTCAAAACAAAGGCCTCGATGAGTTCTACGGCTTTGACAGCTTTCAGCCGTCAACGGACAGATTAATGCCCAAAAAGGACAACCCGAATCTCAATCGGGTCTCGTAAGTTTTTTATCCCTCGTTTTTTCGACACGTGGATTTTTACGGTAAAACAGGAGTACGGCTGTTGGCCTTCGATTTACCATCGCTGGACAGTGGTGCACCATGGTATTGTTCCGTTTCAAATCCATGCATGCATTTCTAAAAGTCGTACGGCACTGTTTCGCCATTTCGTACGGATGTTGCACCTTGCACCGTGGATGTTGCACCCTGTAGATATCGATTATTCGGACGGCCATAACTTCTGCTTCGTTTAGAGTTACGGGAGCCACAACCTGTCAAAATGAAGGCCTCGATGAGTTCTACAGCTTTGACAGCTTTCAGCCATCAACGGATAGATTAATGCCCAAAAAGGACAACCCGAATCTCAATCGGGCCTCGTAAGTTTTTTACCCTTCGTTTTTTCGACACGTAGATTTTTACGGTAAAATAGGATTACCGTGGCAGGCCTTCGATTTACCATCGCTGGAGAGTGGTGCACCATGTACTGTTCCGTTTCAAATCCATGCACGCATTTCTAAAAGTCGTACGGCTCTGTTTCGCCACTTCGGACGGATGTTGCACCTTGCACCGTGGATGTTGCACCCTGTAGATATCGATTATTCGGACGGCCATAACTTCTGGCTCGTTTAGAGTTACAGGAGCCATAACCTGTCAAAACGAAGGCCTCGATGAGTTCTACGGCTTTGACAGCTTTCAGCCGTCAACGGATAGATTAATGCCCAAAAAGGATAACCCGAATCTCAATCGGGTCTCGTAAGTTTTTTACCCTTTGTTTTTTCGACACGTGGATTTTTACGGTAAAACAGGATTATGGTGGCTGGCCTTTGATTTACCATCGCTGGACAGTGGTGCACCATGGTACTGTTCCGATTCAAATCCATGCATGCATTTCTAAAAGTCGTACGGCACTGTTTCGCCATTTCGGATGGATGTTGCACCTTGCACCGTGGATGTTGCACCCTGTAGATATCGATTATTCGGACGGCCACAACTTCTGGCTCCTTTAGAGTTACGGGAGCCATAACTTGTCAAAACGAAGGCCTCGATGAGTTCTACGGCTTTTACAGCTTTCAGCCGTCAATGGTGTTATCCCGCTTTTTGGACAAAGCTGTGATACCAAAAGATCGGTCAAAAACAAAAGACAGTTCGTCTCAGAAATTAGTCGTGCTTCACCCCGCTATGGATATCGATGAATTTTGTCCAAGTCCGGATTGGGCCAGAATCGACAAGGCATGATGAGCAAAGCCATAGAAGCCAGCATTTCAAATTTCAAGTCAATCCAAGGTCGTATGCTCAAGTTATGATGGATCCAAGTTAAGAGGGATGGACATTGCTCAGTTCGAACCCATCACTTTTCGTACGTTCGAACGCATCTAGTTCGAACCCATCATGTTCGAATCCATACGAAGAGGTGACGTTCGAATCCATCAGCTAACATCTTCCTTCGACTCCATCCAACTGAAACCACTCCATGTCCCTGCTTCGACTCCATCGGCCTCGACACCATCACAGTAACTCACCTTCGAATCCATGAACTAAACCTTTGCTTCGACTCCATCAAGCAAGCCCCTAGATAACCTTGCTCCGAATCCATCTTCACACGACCACAAACCCATCGTGCGGCTTCACGCTGTCTTCGAATCCAACATGTTAGAGATGACTTCTAATCGATCCGAAGTAGCGCAGTTGGATCAATTCGAACGAATACCATTCCATCGATTCGAAGGCGATCTTCGAATCCAACACTCGAACCACTTGGTCAACACGGCAAAGAACTCGGAGTCGACCCAATCAACTCGGCGAAAAATATGGATCGACTCGAAGAAGGCGCGCCACGTCAACCCACTTACACGCCCTTAGATCGATTCGAAGTGCTCGATTCGAATTGATCGATTCGAACACGACAGCGTACCGAGAAACATCATTTCGTACCGATGATAACTCTCAATCCACTGATCCAAATCCAATGAAATTTTTACAGGAGTTCGTCTACATGTCGAAGAATGTCCACGCCAAGTTTCATCACGATTGGACGATTTCTTGATCGATTCGAACCAAGGGTCGAATCGATCCCAATGTGGGCCCGGATCTTCAGGTTTCGGCCATGTGCGCCCCCTCACGTGCCTGAAGCGGTCCACCTGACTTTTAGGAGAAATATCAGCCTCCAACGCCTATAAATAGAGCCCCAGTTCATTCAGAAAAGGAGTCGGAAATTCGGGAGAGAGAAAGAAAGCCCAGACTCTGCCAGATTAAGTTCTAGGTCTTTCCATCATCATTGTAATCAAGTATCAAAGCTGTTATCAACTGTAATCCAATGTAATCGATCTATCAAGCAAAGAATTAAAGAGAACACCTTCAAAGTGGACGTAGGCAAGAACGCCGAACCACTATAAATCTTGTGCCTGCAATTGTTGTTCGTGAATTATTGTGATTGTTATTGCTTAGATCTGAATTCTATATTGATTGCTACAGATCTGTGTTAATAAACGGGTGCTTTCACGGTATTGGGTGTTTGTGACCAATTTTGGCGTAAACAAATGGATAGATTAATGCCCAAAAAGGACAACCCGAATCTCAATCGGGTCTCGTAAGTTTTTTATCCTTTGTTTTTTCGACAAGTGGATTTTTACGGTAAAAGGGGATTACCGTGGCCCGTCTTCGACTTCCCAACGCTGGAGAGTGGTGCACCATGGTACTGTTCTTTTTCAAATCCTTGCACGCATTTCTAAAAGTCGTACGACACTGTTTCCCATTTCGGACGGATGTTGCACCTTGCACCGTGGATGTTGCACCCTATAGATATCGATTATTCAAACGGCCATAACTTCTGGCTCGTTTAGAGTTACGGGAGCCATAACCTGTCAAAACAAAGGCCTTGATGAGTTCTACGGCTTTGACAGCTTTCAGCCGTCAACGGATGGATTAATGCCCAAAAAGGACAACCCGAATCTCAATCGGGTCTCGTAAGTTTTTTATCCTTCGTTTTTTCGACACGTGGATTTCTACGGTAAAACAGGATTACGGTTGTTGGCCTTCGATTTACCATCACAGGAGAGTGGTACACTATGGTATTGTTCCGTTTCAAATCCATGCATGCATTTCTAAAAGTCGTATGGCACTGTTTCGAAATTTCGGACGGATGTTGCACCTTGCACCGTGGATGTTGCACCCTGTGGATATCGATTATTCGGACGGCCATAACTTCTGGCTCGTTTAGAGTTACGGGAGCCATAACCTGTCAAAACGAAGGCCTCGATGAGTTCTACGGCTTTGATAGCTTTCAGCCGTCAACGGATAGACTAATGCCCAAAAAGGACAACCCGAATCTCAATCGGGCCTCGTAAGTTTTTTACCCTTCGTTTTTTCGACACGTGGATTTTTACGGTAAAACAGGATAACCGTGGTTGGCCTTCGATTTACCATCGCTGGAGAGTGGTGGACCATGGTACTGTTCCGTTTCAAATCCATGCACGCATTTCTAAAAGTCGTATGGCACTGTTTCGCCATTTCGGACGGATGTTGCACCTTGCACCGTGGATGTTGCACCCTGTAGATATCGATTATTCGGACGACCATAACTTCTGGCTCGTTTAGATTTACGGGAGCCATAACCTGTCAAAACGAAGGCCTCGATGAGTTCTACGGCTTTGATAGCTTTCAGCCGTCAACGGATAGATTAATGCCCAAAAAGAACAACCCGAATCTCAATCGGGTCTCGTAAGTTTTTTTACCCTTCGTTTTTTCGACACGTGGATTTTTACGGTAAAACAGGATTACCGTGGCCCGTCTTCGATTTACCATCGCTGGAGAGTGGTGCACCATGGTACGGTTCCGTTTCAAATCCATGCACGCATTTCTAAAAGTTGTACGGCACTGTTTCTCCATTTCGGACGGATGTTGCACCTTGCACCGTGGATGTGGCACCCTGTATATATCAATTATTCGGACGGCCATAACTTCTGGCTCGTTTAGAGTTACGGGAGCCATAATCTGTCAATATGAAGGCCTCGATGAGTTCTACGGCTTTGATAGCTTTCAGCCGTCAGCGGATAGATTAATGCCCAAAAAGGACAACCCGAATCTCAATCGGGTCTAGTAAGTTTTTTACCCTTCGTTTTTTCGACACGTGGATTTTTACGGTAAAACATGATTACGGTGGCTGGCCTTCGATTTACCATCGCTGGACGGTGGTGCACCGTGGTACTGTCCCGTTTCAAATCCATGCACGCATTTCTAAAAGTCGTACGGCACTGTTTCTCCATTTCGGATGGATGTTGCACCTTGCGCCGTGGATGTTGCACCCTGTAGATATCGATTATTCGGACGGCCATAACTTCTGGCTCTTTTCGAGTTACGGGAGTCATAACCTGTCAAAACGAAGGCCTCGATGAGTTCTACGGCTTTGACAACTTTCAGCCGTCAACGGATAGATTAATGCCAAAAAAGGACAACCCGAATCTCAATCGGGTCTCGTAAGTTTTTTACCCTTCGTTTTTTCGACACGTGGATTTTTACGGTAAAACAGGATTACCGTGGTTGGCCTTCGATTTACCATCACAGGAGAGTGGTGCACCATGGTATTGTTCCGTTTCAAATCCATGCACGCATTTCTAAAAGTCGTATGGCACTGTTTCGAAATTTCGGACGGATGTTGCACCTTGCACCGTGGATGTTGCACCCTGTGGATATCGATTATTCGGACGGCCATAACTTCTGGCTCGTTTAGAGTTACGGGAGCCATAACCTGTCAAAATGAAGGCCTCGATGAGTTCTACGGCTTTGATAGCTTTCAGCATTCAACGGATAGACTAATGCCCAAAAAGGACAACCCGAATCTCAATCGGGCCTCGTAAGTTTTTACCCTTCGTTTTTTCGACACGTGGATTTTTACGGTAAAACAGGATAACCGTGGTTGGCCTTCGATTTACCATCGCTGGAGAGTGGTGCACCATGGTACTGTTCCGTTTCAAATCCATGCACGCATTTCTAAAAGTCGTATGGCACTGTTTCGCCATTTCGGACGGATGTTGCACCTTGCACCGTGGATGTTGCACCCTGTAGATATCGATTATTCGGACGACCATAACTTCTGGCTCGTTTAGATTTACGGGAGCCATAACCTGTCAAAACGAAGGCCTCGATGAGTTCTACGGCTTTCACAGCTTTCAGCCATCAACGGATAGATTAATTCCCAAAAAGGACAATCCGAATCTCAATCGGGTCTCGTAAGTTTTTTACCCTTCGTTTTCTCGACACGTGGATTTTTACGGTAAAACAGGATTACGGTGGCTGGCCTTCGATTTACCATCGCTGGACAGTGGTGCACCGTTGTACTGTTCCGTTTCAAATTCATGCACGCATTTCTAAAGGTCGTACGACACTATTTCACCATTTCGGACGGATGTTGCACCTTGCACCGTGGATGTTGCACCCTGTAGATATCGATTATTCGTCGGCCATAACTTCTGGCTCGTTTAGAGTTACGGGAGCCATAACCTGTCAAAACGAAGGCCTCGATGAGTTCTACGGCTTTGACAGCTTTCAGCCGTCAACGGATAGATTAATGCCAAAAAAGGACAACCCGAATCTCAATCGGGTCTCGTAAGTTTTTTACCCTTCGTTTTTTCGACACGTGGATTTTTACGGTAAAACAGGATTACGGTGGCTGGCCTTCGATTTACCATCGCTGGACAGTGGTTCACCGTTGTACTGTTCCGTTTCAAATTCATGCATGCATTTCTAAAAGTAGTACAACACTGTTTCACCATTTCGGACGGATGTTGCACCTTGCACCGTGGATGTTGCACCCTGTAGATATCGATTATTCGGACGGCCATAACTTCTGGCTCGTTTAGAGTTATGGGAGCCATAACCTGTCAAAACGAAGGCCTCGATGAGTTCTACGGCTTTGACAGCTTTCAGCCGTCAACGGATAGATTAATGCCCAAAATGGACAACCCGAATCCCAATCGGGTCTCGTAAGTTTTTTATCCTTCGTTTTTTCGACACGCGGATTTTTACGGTAAAACAGGATTACGGTTGCTGGCCTTCGATTTACCATCGCTGGACAGTGGTGCACCATGGTACTGTTCCGTTTCAAATCCATGCATGCATTTCTAAAAATTGTACGACACTGTTTCGCCATTTCGGACGGATGTTGCACCTTGCACCGTGGATGTTGCACCCTATAGATATCGATTATTCGGACGGCCATAACTTCTGGCTCGTTTAGAGTTATGGGAGCCATAACCTGTCAAAACGAAGGCCTCGATGAGTTCTACGGCTTTGACAGCTTTCAGCCGTCAACGGATAGATTAATGCCCAAAAAGGACAACCCGAATCCCAATCGGGTCTCGTAAGTTTTTTATCCTTCGTTTTTTCGACACGCGGATTTTTACGGTAAAACAGGATTACGGTTGCTGGCCTTCGATTTACCATCGCTGGACAGTGGTGCACCATGGTACTGTTCCGTTTCAAATCCATGCATGCATTTCTAAAAATTGTACGACACTGTTTCGCCATTTCGGACGGATGTTGCACCTTGCACCGTGGATGTTGCACCCTATAGATATCGATTATTCGGACGGCCAAAACTTCTGGTTCGTTTAGAGTTACGGGAGCCACAACCTGTCAAAACGAAGGCCTCGATGAGTTCTACGGCTTTGACATGTTTCAGCCGTCAACGGATAGATTAATGCCCAAAAATAACAACTCGAATCTCAATCGGGTCTCGTAAGTTTTTTACCCTTCGTTTTTTCGACACGTGGATTTTTAGGGTAAAATAGGATTACCGTGGCTGGCCTTCGATTTACCATCGCTCGAGAGTGGTGCACCATGGTACTGTTCCGTTTCAAATCCATGCACGCATTTCTAAAAGTCGTACGACTCTGTTTCGCCATTTCGGACGGATGTTGCACCTTGCACCGTGGATGTTGCACCCTGTAGATATCGATTATTTGGACGCCCATAACTTCTACCTCGTTTAGAGTTACGGGAGCCATAACCTGTATAAACGAAGGCCTCGATGAGTTCTACGTCTATGACAGCTTTCAGCCATCAACGGATAGATTAATGCCCAAAAAGGACAACCCGAATCTCAATCGGGTCTCGTTAGTTTTTTACCCTTCGTTTTTTCGACACGTGGATTTTTACGGTAAAACAGGATTACGGTGGCTGGCCTTCGATTTACCATCGCTAGACAGTGGTGCACCGTTGTACTGTTCCGTTTCAAATTCATGCACGCATTTCTAAAAGTCGTACGACACTATTTCACCATTTCGGACAGATGTTGCACCTTGCACCGTGGATGTTGCACCCTGTAGATATCGATTATTCGGACGGCCATAACTTCTGGCTCGTTTAGAGTTACGGGAGCCATAACCTGTCAAAACGAAGGCCTCGATGAGTTCTACGGCTTTGACAGCTTTCAGCCGTCAACGGATAGATTAATGCCAAAAAAGGTTAACCCGAATCTCAATCGGGTCTCGTAAGTTTTTTACCCTTCGTTTTTTCGACACGTGGATTTTTACGGTAAAACAGGATTACGGTGGCTGGCCTTCGATTTACCATCGCTGGACAGTGGTGCACCGTTGTACTGTTCCGTTTCAAATTCATGCATGCATTTCTAAAAGTAGTACAACACTGTTTCACCATTTCGGACGGATGTTGCACCTTGCACCGTGGATGTTGCACCCTGTAGATATCGATTATTCGGACGGCCATAACTTCTGGCTCGTTTAGAGTTATGGGAGCCATAACCTGTCAAAACGAAGGCCTCGATGAGTTCTACGGCTTTGACAGCTTTCAGCCGTCAAAGGATAGATTAATGCCCAAAAAGGACAACCCGAATCCCAATCGGGTCTCGTAAGTTTTTTATCCTTCGTTTTTTCGACACGCGGATTTTTACGGTAAAACAGGATTACGGTTGCTGGCCTTCGATTTACCATCGCTGGACAGTGGTGCACCATGGTACTGTTCCGTTTCAAATCCATGCATGCATTTCTAAAAATTGTACGACACTGTTTCGCCATTTCGGACGGATGTTGCACCTTGCACCGTGGATGTTGCACCCTATAGATATCGATTATTCGGACGGCCAAAACTTCTGGTTCGTTTAGAGTTACGGGAGCCACAACCTGTCAAAACGAAGGCCTCGATGAGTTCTACGGCTTTGACCGCTTTCAGCCGTCAACGGATAGATTAATGCCCAAAAAGGACAACCCGAATCCCAATCGGGTCTCGTAAGTTTTTTATCCCTCGTTTTTTCGACACGCGGATTTTTACGGTAAAACAGGATTACGGTTGCTGGCCTTCGATTTACCATCGCTGGACAGTGGTGCACCATGGTACTGTTCCGTTTCAAATCCATGCATGCATTTCTAAAAATTGTACGACACTGTTTCGCCATTTCGGACGGATGTTGCACCTTGCACCGTGGATGTTGCACCCTATAGATATCGATTATTCGGACGGCCAAAACTTCTGGTTCGTTTAGAGTTACGGGAGCCACAACCTGTCAAAACGAAGGCCTCGATGAGTTCTACGGCTTTGACATGTTTCAGCCGTCAACGGATAGATTAATGCCCAAAAATAACAACTCGAATCTCAATCGGGTCTCGTAAGTTTTTTACCCTTCGTTTTTTCGACACGTGGATTTTTAGGGTAAAATAGGATTACCGTGGCTGGCCTTCGATTTACCATCGCTGGAGAGTGGTGCACCATGGTACTGTTCCGTTTCAAATCCATGCACGCATTTCTAAAAGTCGTACGGCTCTGTTTCGCCATTTCGGACGGATGTTGCACCTTGCACCGTGGATGTTGCACCCTGTAGATATCGATTATTTGGACGCCCATAACTTCTACCTCGTTTAGAGTTACGGGAGCCATAACCTGTAAAAACGAAGGCCTCGATGAGTTCTACGTCTATGACAGCTTTCAGCCATCAACGGATAGATTAATGCCCAAAAAGGACAACTCGAATCTCAATCGGGTCTCGTAAGTTTTTTACCCTTCGTTTTTTCGACACGTGCATTTTTACGGTAAAACAGGATTACCGTGGCCCGTCTTCGATTTACCATCATTGGAGAGCGGTGCACCATGGTACTGTTCCATTTCAAATCCATGCACGCATTTCTAAAAGTCGTACGGCACTGTTTCGCCATTTCGGACGGATGTTGCACCTTGCACCGTGGATGTGGCACCCTGTAGATATCGATTATTCGGACGGCCATAACTTCTGCCTCGTTTAGAGTTACGGTAGCCATAACCTGTCAAAACGAAGGCCTTGATGAGTTCTACGGCTTTGACAGCTTTCAGCCGTCAACGGATAGATTAATGCCCAAAAAGGACAACCCGAATCTCAATCGGGACTCGTAAGTTTTTTACCCTTCGTTTTTTCGACACGTGGATTTTTACGGCAAAACAGGATTACGGTGGCTGGCCTTCGATTTACCATCGCTGGACAGTGGTGCACCAAGGTACTGTTCCGTTTCAAATCCATGCACGCATTTCTAAAAGTCGTACGGCACTGTATCGCCATTTCGGACGGATGTTGCACCTTGCGCCGTGGATGTTGCACCCTGTAGATATCGATTATTCGGACGGCCATAAGTTCTGGCTCGTTTAGAGTTACGGGAGCCATAACCTGTCAAAACGAAGCTTCGATGAGTTCTATGGCTTTGACAGCTTTCAGCCATCAAAGGATAGATTAATGCCCAAAAAGGACAACCCGAATCTCAATCGGGTCTCGTAAGTTTTTTACCCTTCGTTTTTTCGACACGTGGATTTTTACGGTAAAACAGGATTACCGTGGTTGGCCTTCGATTTACCATCACTGGAGAGTGGTGCACCATGGTGCTGTTCCGTTTCAAATCCATGCACGCATTTGTAAAAGTCATATGGTAAAACGGGATTACCGTGGCCCGTCTTCGACTTCCCATTGCTGGAGAGCGGTGCACCATGGTACTGTTCCGTTTCAAATCCATGCACGCATTTCTAAAAGTCATACAACACTGTTTCACCATTTCGGACGGATGTTGCACCTTGCACCGTGGATGTTGCACCCTGTAGATATCGATTATTCGGACGGCCATAACTTCTGGCTCGTTTAGAGTTACGAGAGCCATAACCTGTCAAAACGAAGGCCTCGATTAGTTCTACGGCTTTGACAGCTTTCAGCCGTCAACGGATAGATTAATTCCCAAAAAGGACAACCCGAATCTAAATCGGGTCTCGTAAGTTTTTTACCCTTCGTTTTTTCGACACGTGGATTTTTACGTAAAACAGGATTACGGCGGCTGGCCTTCGATTTACCATCGTTGGACAGTAGTGCACCATGGTACTGTTCCATTTCAAATCCATGCACGCATTTCTAAAAGTCATACGGCACTGTTTCGCCATTTCGGACGGATTTTGCACCTTGCACCGTGGATGTTGCACCCTGTAGATATCGATTATTCGGACGACCATAACTACTGGCTCGTTTAGAGTTACGGAAGCCATAACTTGTCAAAACGAAGGCCTCAATGATTTCTACGGCTTTGACAGCTTTCAGCCGTCAACGGATTGATTAATTCCCAAAAGGGACAACCCGAATCTCAATCGGGTCTCGTATGTTTTTTACCCTTCGTTTTTTCGACACATGGATTTTTACGGTAAAACGGGATTACCGTGGCCCGTCTTCGACTTCCCATTGCTGGAGAGCGGTGCACCATGGTACTTTTCCGTTTCAAATCCATGCACGCATTTCTAAAAGTCATACCACACTGTTTCACCATTTCGGACGGATGTTGCACCTTGCACCGTGGATGTTGCACCCTGTAGATATCGATTATTCAAACGGCCATAACTTCTGGCTCGTTTAGAGTTACGGGAGCCATAACCTGTCAAAACGAAGGACTCGATGAGTTCTACGGCTTTGACAGCTTTCAGCCGTCAACGGATAGATTAATGCCCAAAAAGGACAACCCGAATCTCAATCGGGTCTCGTTAGTTTTTTACCCTTCGTTTATTCGACACGTGGATTTTTACGGTAAAACAGGATTACCGAAGCTGGCCTTCGATTTACCATCGCTGGACAGTGGTGCACCAAGGTACTGTTCCGTTTCAAATCCATGCACGCATTTCTAAAAGTCGTACGGCACTGTATCGCCATTTCGGACGGATGTTGCACCTTGCGCCGTGGATGTTGCACCCTATAGATATCGATTATTCGGACGGCCATAAGTTCTGGCTCGTTTAGATTTACGGGAGCCATAACCTGTCAAAACGAAGGCCTCGATGAGTTCTATGGCTTTAACAGCTTTCAGCCATCAAAGGATAGATTAATGCCCAAAAAGGACAACCCGAATCTCAATCGGGTCACGTAAGTTTTTTACCCTTCGTTTTTTCGACACGTGGATTTTTACGGTAAAACAGGATTACCGTGGTTGGCCTTCGATTTACCATCGCTGGAGAGTGGTGCACCATGGTACTGTTCCGTTTCAAATCCATGCACGCATTTCTAAAAGTCGTATGGCACTGTTTTGCCATTTCGGACGGATGTTGCACCTTGCACCGTGGATGTTGCACCCAGTAGATATCGATTATTCAGACGGCCATAACTTCTGGCTCGTTTAGAGTTACGAGAGCCATAACCTGTCAAAACGAAGGCCTCGATTAGTTCTATGGCTTTGACAGCTTTCAGCCCTCAACGGATAGATTAATTCCTAAAAAGGACAACCCAAATTTAAATCGGGTCTCGTAAGTTTTTTACCCTTCGTTTTTTCGACACGTGGATTTTTACGTAAAACAGGATTACGGTGGCTGGCCTTCGATTTACCATCGCTGGACAGTGGTGCACCTTGGTACTATTCCGTTACAAATCCATGCACGCATTTGTAAAAGTCATACGGCACTGTTTCGCCATTTCGGACGGATGTTGCACCTTGCACCGTGGATGTTGCACCCTGTAGATATCGATTATTCGGACGGCCATAACTTCTGGCTCGTTTAGAGTTACGGGAGCCACAACCTGTCAAAACGAAGGCCTCAATGAGTTCTACGGCTTTGACAGCTTTCAGCCGTCAACGGATAAATTAATGCCCAAAAAGGACAACCCGAATCTCAATCGGGTCTCGTAAGTTTTTTACCCTTCGTTTTTTCGACACGTGGATTTTTACGGTAAAACGGGATTACCGTGGCCCGTCTTCGACTTCCCATTGCTGGAGAGTAGTGCACCATGGTACTATTCCGTTTCAAATCCATGCACGCATTTCTAAAAGTCATACAACACTGTTTCACCATTTCGGACGGATGTTGCACCTTGCACCGTGGATGTTGCACCCAGTAGATATCGATTATTCAAACGGCCATAACTTCTGGCTCGTTTAGAGTTACGGGAGCTATAACCTGTCAAAACGAAGGCCTCGATGAGTTCTACGGCTTTGACAGCTTTCAGCCATCAACAGATAGATTAATGCCCAAAAAGGTCAACCCGAATCTCAATCGGGTCTCGTAAGTTTTTTATCCTTCGTTTTTTCGACACGTGGACTTTTACAGTAAAACAGGATTACGGTTGCTGGCCTTCGATTTACCATCGTTGGACAGTGGTGCACCATGGTACTGTTCCGTTTCAAATCCATGCATGCATTTCTAAAAATTGTACGGCACTGTTTCGCCATTTCGGACGGATGTTGCACCTTGCACCGTGGATGTTGCACCCTATAGATATCGATTATTCGGACGACCATAACTTCTGGCTCGTTTAGAGTTACGGGAGCCACAACCTATCAAAACGAAGGTCTCGAGAAGTTCTACGGCTTTGATAGCTTTCAGCCGTCAACGGATAGATTAATGCCCAAAAAGGACAACCCGAATCTCAATCGGGTCTCGTAAGTTTTTTACCCTTCGTTTTTTCGACACGTGGATTTTTACGGTAAAACAGGATTACCGAGGCTGGCCTAAGATTTACCATCGCTGGAGATTGGTGCACCATGGTACTGTTCCGTTTCAAATCCATGCACGCATTTCTAAAAGTCTTACGGCACGGTTTCGCCATTTCGGACGGATGTTGCACCTTGCACCGTGGATGTTGCACCCTATAGATATCGATGATTCAAACGGCCAAGACTTCTGGCTCGTTTAGAGTTACGGGAGACATAACCTGTCAAAATGAAGGCCTCGATGAGTTCTACGGCTTTGACAGCTTTCAGCCGTCAATGGATAGATTAATGCCCAAAAAGGACAACCCGAATCTCAATCGGGTCTCGTAAGTTTTTTACCCTTCGTTTTTTCGACACGTGGATTTTTACGGTAAAACAGGATTACCGTGGCCCGTCTTCGACTTCCCATCGCTGGAGAGTGGTGCACCATGGCATTGATCCGTTTCAAATCCATGCACGCATTTCTAAAAGTCGTACGACACTGTTTCGCCATTTCGGACGGATGTTGCACCTTGCACCGTGGATGTTGCACCCTGTAGATATTGATTATTCGGACGGCCATAACTTCTGGCTCGTTTAGAGTTACGGGAGCCATAACCTGTCAAAACGAAGGCCTCGATGAGTTTTACGGCTTTGACAGCTTTCAGCTGTCAACGGATAGATTAATGCCCAAAAAGGACAACCCGAATCTAAATCGGGTCTCGTAAGTTTTTTACCCTTCGTTTTTTCGACACGTGGATTTTTATCGTAAAACGGGATACCGTGGCCCGTCTTCGACTTCCCATCGCTGGAGAGTGGTTCACCATGGTACTGTTCCATTTCAAATCCATGCATGCATTTCTAAAAGTGGTACGGCACTGTTTCGCCATTTCGGACGGATGTTGCACCTTGCACCGTGGATGTTGCACCCTGTAGATATCGATTATTCGGATGGCCATAACTTCTGGCTCGTTTAGAGTTGCGGGAGCCATAACCTGTCAAAACGAGGCCTCGATGAGTTCTACGGCTTTGACAGCTTTCAGCCGTCGATGTTTGCACAAAAAATGGACAAACACCTCCAAGTCGTATTATTTAGTTGATTATATGTGATTTTCAATGATTTTAGATGAGTATGTAAATATGAAAGAAGTAGGGGCTGAAATGTAAAAGACACACAGATTTATAGTGGTTCGGCCAGAATGTGCCTACGTCCACTTTATATGTTATTATCTTCTTTCTTTCAGATTACAAGTACAATGCTTCGTATATCAGTATATGAAAGTAGTTTGAAAGTTCCTTCCTTGCTTGAGCTCTCAAACTTGTCTGCCATTGTTGTACCCCTGCCCCTCTATTTATAGAATGAGGTTGAGGGCAGGGGCCTTGGAAGCATATAGCTGCTGGTGGGCCCGGGCTGAAGCAATCTGGACTGGCAATCTTCTGGTTCGGCAAGGCTTCATTCGGCTATGAGCTTGGACCGGTGGTAGGTGTGCATGTGGACCGGCAGGGGAAAGGAGAGGGTTGGTTCGGTGCTTGCCTGGTCCGGTAGTAGAAGTGTGAGAATGTGGACCGGTAGTCGTTTGGTCCGGTTATGTAGGTGGTTCGGTGGCAAGGTTGGTTCGGCAGGGGAGTTGGAGTGGTGGTATAAAGGAGCCGAATGAGATAGGGCCGAATGAAGTGGGGGCCGAGTGTTGTGGAACCGAATGAAGTGGGGGCCGAGTGAGCTTCTTCATGGAGAATATTGGAAGGCCCTCTAGGTTAGTATTGAGCTTCTTGGCTGTTGAACGGAGTAGAGGTTGCTTGCGAGCCCGAGTGAAACTTCGGCTTCTTGGTCTTGAGGTCTTCTGGGTGAAAATTCGCCCAACATTTGCCCCCAAAGTGGGGCACGTGCTTGCATGTGTCGCGCTTTGTTTTTCTTGTGGCAGGAAGATTGGCTTTGTAACGCCAGCGATTGGACGTTCGTATTCTGTTAATGTCCTGCAAAGGAATTTACAGTTTTAGTGTGATTTCGAATAACGGCCGTTCATGATCGAAATATTCGAGATGAAGTGAACTGTGCCGTTCAGGACGAGAGAGTGAGCCCCGAAGGGGCTCGGCATCGTCGATGCCCGGTTTATGTTTGTGAAGATGGTTTATTGCCAGCTCAGAGCATGCCTAGGGATCGTTCGCAACCCCGTACATGTGTAAGTAGCTTAGCCATTTCATAATTATCAAATATCCATATGACCGATGGGCTTAAAAATGCGTGTCAAAGTGTAAATTCCCACGATGGTAGGGTTAATAACCATTCAGAGCATGCCTATGGACCATTCGAGGTCGCGTACACGTGTAAACGATTTAATCCACGTCGGTGAGGATTTTACGACTTATTCATCGCTATCATAATCTTATTTTGTTAGTTAGTTCTGGAGTTCGGTACTTATCTGAGGGAGGCGCTTTGCACGCCACTAGTTCCTGGTCTTGGTCTGTAGAGAGAGAGTTTCATTCGGTTCTTGGTTGGTCCGGCTATTCCCATTCGGCTTCTGGTGGTCCGGTATTATTGGTCCGGTTGGGCGAATTGTTTGGTTCGGTGGTTGTGAGTTCGCCTATATATAGAGGCCGTACCCCCCTTGTTTTTCTTTACCGAACGAGTAAAGCCGAGCCATATTGAGCACCGAACCAGTTAAGTACCGGATCAAACAAATACCGAATCAATCAAGCGCCGGACCAATTTAGTACCGAACCAGGTATGTTCCCTTTTGCCGAATACATACGAAAGTTTTCACTTCACCGAATGGGACTACGGCCTTGGGGCCGAATGAGATGGAAACCGAACGAGATGAAAACCGAATGAGATGGAAACCGAATGAGATGGAAACCGAACGAGATGGAAACCGAATGAGATGAAAACCGAATGAGATGGAAACCGAATGAGATGGAAACCGAATGAACTTGTGAACTTGAAAACTTTAGTCTTCCAGTTCTTCCAGAGGAGGTACGGGCGTCCTCCTTCTAACCGGGAAATCCGATACTTGTACAACCTGAGAGGCTATAAGAAGGGGTCTCCGTATATTAGTCTGGAGGCGGCCGTGCCCTTCAAACCAGTTCTGGACTTGTATTCCAAGTTCACCATGTTCAAGAAAGAGTGGTTCTTCGTCAAGGACGATGCTGTTTCTTTCCGCCTTTTCACTTCCGGCTGTAAGATTGATTTCATTTATATTTTTCATGTGTTTTGACGGTAGTGTTTTTTCTGACATGCTTTTATTTCTGGCTAGCGACAGGTGGTGTTGCAGTCGTGGAGGATGATTCCTTAGTGCGAATGGCTGCTGAACTAAAGGCTATTCCGGCACGGGACCGGTCGGCCTCTTTCTTGATCAGGAACGCAACCCTCTTGGAGTATAACTTGATCTTACCGCGCCAGTCCGTAGTTAAGCAAGGGGATACGGCTGAGGAGAGGGCTGCCAAAGCTAAGGAGGGGGCTACAGTAAAGAGCGGTAAGAGGGAGCCTTTCGCAGAGCGTCCCGTGGTCGGGGGGAAGAAACTGAAGAAGTCTGATGGCCCTTCTCCAAGTATTTGCCCGACTGTCCCGGAGGAGGAAGGTGTAGAAGAGGAGGAAGGAGGCGAAGTTGGAGAAGGGTCGGAGGGTGGAGGAGATGGCGATGGTCAAGGTGGTAGTGGGGTTGCTGCTCTAACCTCTGAGCAAGACCTCGAACTGGATGAGGCTCTCCGTCGGGCCTTCGGGGAGTCGGAGGGAGAGTCGGAAACGGAGAAGGAAAAGGAGAAGGAAACGGAGAAGGCAAAGGAAACCGACAAAGCTGTGGCTTCAGCTAGGGTGACTCCGGCGATGCAAGGTGAACTTTTGTCTTCTGCCGATTCCATTTTCGATAGGGACTTAGAAATTTTTTACGGTTCACTTCCGTCCTGGAATGAGATCCAGGACTTATTGCAGTATCCCACTCCTCCGCCGGGTTTGTATAATAGATGTGTCTCCTCACTTTTCTTTCTTTTTAACTTAGCACATTTTTTGAATTGCGGATTATTGTATGTTCGTAACACTTGTTCTTTATTCCAGGGGCAGGCCAGGCGGGTAAAACGTCGGATGTTCGACACCGCCTTGAACAATTTAAGTCGAGGAGAGCTTCCGCGAAACCTTCTACTGATCGCACTGGGGATGTAGTCAGTTACCGCCCTCTTCTTGGGGTCATCGAAGAGGGTATTCAGAAAAGGAAGCGGAGCCGTTCCTTATTTGAGTCTTCTTCTGCTTCGCAGCTTCCTACTCAGCCTCCCCCTACTCAGCCTCCTCGTGATACTACGGAGGAGAGCACGGAGCCCGGCCCCCCTCCTCCTCCTTCCAAGAGTCCTACTGTCATTCATATAAGGCGTCCCGATGTGCCTCGCTCCGTGCCTCCTGACCCTTTTGCTGGTCATCCTGATTTAGACCCAAGCTTTCGGGACATTTCATTCGATGAGACCACGGGCGAGCACCTCCTTCCCCGCAACCCCATGGTAAGGGTGCTGGACGAGGCCAAATCTTTAGATCTTGATTTACTTACTACACGGGTAGTCACCATGGGGGATGAGGCCAAGGCTAATATCGACCGGGTGGCCGCAGAGACCAGGAAGTTAATGGAGCATCGTGCTAAGTTGGTCAAGGCCGGGGAAGAGATCGGGAGTGCTAACATTCGGTTGAGGTTAAAGGTTGCCGATCAGGCCAAGCAGCTCGCCGACCAAGCCATCCAGATTTCCCAGCATAAGGAAGCCTCCAAGCGGCTGAAAGGGACCATGGAGAAGGCCAGTAGGGCGGAATTACGGAAGATGGAGGTCGCTTGCAGGGAACGGATTAACATAGCTATCGCAACGGTGGATGAGGTTCGAAATGCGGATCTCGAGCGGGTAGAGGAGTTGTCGGGGAGGCTCCAGGCTGCGGAGATGGCTCAGGCCGAGTTGAAGGAGGAGATGGAGGAGATGAGGAGGTCCCTCAGGTTGAAGGAAGAGGAAATGAGGAGGTCACTCCAGGCTGACTGCTTGAGATACCAGTCAGAGAGGGACGTCGCCGTCGCCAAGTTGCAAGCTTCCGAGGCCCGGGTGAGGGAGTTTGAGGAAAACGAGGGGATGATGGATGAGATGCTGCAGGATATGTACTTCCACACTTGGAAGGAGGGCGGCTTGTCTTGGATGGACGATTACCCTCGGGTCATGGCCAAGGTGTATCTCCAGGCTTTAGAGGAGGCCAGGGTGAACGCGGGTAAGGAAGGCGGAGAGGCTTTCAACTTGAATGCGGTTACTGCTCAGTTCTCAAAGGAGGAGCAAGCGGCGGTGAAAGAGGGGATGCGGCTGCTTGCTGCAGAGGAAGCGGGCGTGCAGTTGGATGATGAGGATCAAGCGGCGGATGCTGGTGAGTTATTCTTCTTCCCTTTCTTTTCTTCCCGTGTTTCCATAACTTGGTTGTTCGTTTAATGAATTCTTCTTCCGAATTGGACAGGCGGGACTTCTGATCCGCATGCTGGGGGCTCTGATCCTGCGGCTAAGTAGACTGGGGAAGTTGGTGATGGAGTGTGGAGGCATCTGCCATCTTTTTGTTTCTTTTTTATCACTGTTTATGTTAGTCTTTGATATGCAACTGTAATAAAATTATTTGCAAAGAATAACTTCGTGTGATCTTATAATAAAAGCTGATTCTGTCATGTTTAAATGTTGTTGCTATCTTTATGTGCCGTGTGAGAAGTATAATTATGTATATGCCTGTGATTCTAGTTGTGTTTGGTGTTAAGTTTTTGCTTGAAATATAATTTCACGTTTTGCAATGTCAGTGTATGAATAAGCTATAGTTACGCATTTATGTACAAGAGAAGAGAGTACCGCCCTTTATGTTTTATTCACAGGCGGTAGCTTTGAGTGTCTTGTGTAACTGTTCACGGGTATAGCTGAGCGCCCTGCCACCCAGTACGCAGGCTTAGAGCCTCATGAGTGAATGCTTCCTATTCGGTTTCCTGTACTTTAGAGTTTGTTATACAGGATAGGGGAAAAATATTTAAATGGAATGGAAATATAGTAAATGTAAAACTTCCAGTCACGGAAGGCCGTCGATGTGCTTAAGTTCGTGGCAAACGGGTTTTGTAGTCACTTTCCCTAGCTGTGGGTCTTGGAGACATTTGTCACCCATCTTACGCCTCTGCGGGGAGTTTTCTTTTTTTACCACAGCCGCACTTAAGACACATCGGAGCCGAGATCGCGCACGGTAACTACCCGAACCATTATGGTCCGTAATCGTGGGTATTATTCGATTTACCGTGGCCGGCTAGCGTGGGTGCCGTTGGCCGTGAACTACACCTGGCTGGCCACACCTTATGTTGGGGCTTAAAGTAGGTTCACAGTTGCCGGCGAGCCGAACGCCGTAATGAGCTGCCATCGGCTATAGTCGGCCTTTATGATGACTTATAATCGGCTCATTACAGTTGGCTTTGAGGGCAGGCGCACAATGAGTTAACCCGCAGCAGAGGGATGCTGGAGCAAAAGTGTCTCATTGGCGAGTGCATAGAATCGTAGCGTACCTGTTAGGCCTAGTCCAGATGAGGCCGTGGTGCGTCTTGGGCGGAGATGCCATAGGATTTTGTTCAACAGAAAGGGATAAAACTTAACGAGCAGCCAAGACATAAAGGAACAAGTTAAAAAGAGACAAGATTTTTTAAAGTGGTTCGGCACGGAAATGCCTACGTCCACTGATTCTCTTTGTTAATTCACTTCACATGGGCAGTACAAGTTAAGAAAAGTATCGACGGAGGTGTCGGATGTTCCATGCCCTCTGGAACACCTCTCCGTCCACTGTTGACAAAATGTAAGCTCCGTTGTGGAGATCTTTATGAATTACATATGGTCCGTCCCAGATGGGGTCCAGTGCCCCGGGGCGCGGAAAGATTCGCCTGAGGACAAGATCTCCTTCTTGTAAGCTGCGATGCTTGACTTTGGAATTGTATTGTGCTGCCACTTTCTGTTTGTGAGCTGCTGCTTTGAGTGCTGCATCGTTTCTCCTTTCCTCGATCAGATCCAGAGACATGAGGAGGAGTTCTTCGTTTTCTTCTGGGTTGTAGTGGATCCTACGGTGGGAAGGCACAATAGTCTCAACTGGGAGCATTGCCTCCGATCCATATGCCAAAGAGAAAGGAGTATGTCCCGTTGATGTTCTGAAAGATGTGCGGTATGCCCATAGTGCCGTAGGAAGTTCGTCCACCCAAGCGCCTTTTGACCTTTCAAGTTTCTTCTTGATTAGGGTTTTGAGAATTTTGTTGACAGCTTCAACTTGTCCGTTTGCCTGAGGGTAAGCTACTGATGAGAAGCTTTTATGAATTCCATGTTCTTGGCACCAGTCGGCAAATTCTTCGCTGTCAAACTGGAGTCCGTTGTCGGATACGATCTTGAGTGGGACTCCATACCTGCACAGAATGTTTTTGATCAAGAAGTTGATAACTTTTGCTGAAGATATTTTATTTAAAGGTTCCGCTTCCACCCATTTGGTGAAATAATCGACTGCCACTATAGCATATTTGGCTCCGCCTCGTCCCGTTGGCAGTTCGCCAACTAAGTCAATTCCCCATACAGCAAAGGGCCAAGGGCTAGTCATTTGAGTAATTTCGTTTGTGGGCAGTCGAGGAATCTTGGCGAACTTCTGACATCTGTCGCATTTCTTAACGAAGTCTAGGGCATCTTTGTTTAGTGTGGGCCAGTAATATCCATATCGGAGTATCTTTCTTGCCAAAGTCTGTCCTCCAGTGTGATCTCCGCATCCTCCCTGATGGATGTTTGTTAATATCTCCTTGGCTTCCCTTCCGGCGACGCATCTTAATAAGGGGCTAGAGAAGCCACGCCGGTAGAGGATGCCTTCTTGTATTGTGTAGTGGGGAACTTTTCTCAAGATCTTCTTGGCTTCGTCACGCCTGTCGGGTAGTATGCCATCTTGCAAATATTTCCGGATAGGAGTCATCCAGGTTCCTTATTCGATTGCAGTTATCAGATTCGCTTGTTCGAAACTCGGGGCTTGCTGCCTTGACATTGCCAGTGCTCCGGAAATGGTGCTGTTCTTCATACTAGCTTGCTTTGCAAGTTCATCTGCCTCTTGGTTTTCCTCTCGAGGAATGTGTTTGATTAGATAATGGTCCAATCGATCGAGCAGCAGCCTGGTTTTCTTTAGGTATGCTGTGAGTCGTTCTCCTCGAGTCTGGAATTCTCTTAGTACCTGGTTTACGACAAGCTGAGAATCACTATGAATACATAAGGAATTGATTCCAATTTCTAGGGCCAGTTCCAATCCCGCTATTACTGCTTCATATTCAGCATCGTTGTTAGTGGCCGTGAACTCCAATCTTAATGCATAGTACAACTTTCTTCCCCTGGGGGTGATGATCACAATACCTGCCCCCGAGCCTTGTTCGTTTGATGCTCCGTCTACAAAGAGGTTCCACTTGATGTTTTTTGCTACTTCGGATTGTTCCTTGCCTTCGTTGGTAGTGAATTCGGCAATGAAATCAGCGATGGCTTGCCCTTTGATAGCGGTGCGGGGATGGTAGGTGATATCATACTGACTTAGTTCGATGCACCATTTGAGGAGTCGCCCAGAAGTGTTAGGACGATGGAGCACTTGTCTTAGTGGTTGATCGGTTAGAACCCTGATGGAGTGAGACTGAAAGTAGTGTCGCAGTTTTCGTGACGCGATCAATAAACAATATGCTAATTTCTCAAGTTTAGGATATCTGGCTTCTGCCCCTGTAAATCTCTTACTTACAAAGTAAACCGGGCGTTGTGTGCGGTCTTCTTCTCTTACCAAGGCGGCGCTTAGAGCATGAGATGATACAGCGAGGTATAGGTATAACACTTCACCTTCATTTGGAGTTGAGAGTACTGGTGGTCTCTGAAGGTGTTCGATTAGGTTGAGGAAGGCTTTTAAGCATTCGTCGGTCCACTCGAACTTCCCTTTGTCTTTCTTGAGTGCTTCGAAGAAAGGGACACACTTGTCAGTTGCCTTGGAAATGAATCTGCTTAGGGCGACCACCTTTCCGTTTAGGCTCTGCATTTCTTTTCGAGTGGAAGGTATCCTTATTTCTTTTAAAGCCCGGATTTGTTCAGGGTTTGCTTCGATTCCTCTGGCGTGGACGATGAATCCTAAGAATTTTCCCGATGATACTCCGAAGGAGCACTTTAGAGGATTCAGCTTCATTCCATATCGGCGAAGTACCCGAAACGTATCGTCCAGATGGCTTACATGGTCGTTGGCTTTCTTGGACTTTACCAACATGTCATCCACATATACCTCCATAGTTCGTCCTATCAATTCTGCGAACATTTTGTTGACGAGGCGTTGATAGGTAGCTCCAGCATTTTTGAGTCCAAAAGGCATGACTTTGTAACAATATAATCCGCGTTCGGTGATGAAGCTAGTGTGGTCCTGATCGGGAGCGTGCATGGGAATCTGGTTATATCCGGAGTATGCATCCATAAAAGATAGGAGTTCGTGTCCGGCTGTGCTATCCACAAGTTGGTCAATTCGGGGAAGTGGGAAGCAATCTTTTGGGCAAGCGTCATTCAGATTGGAGAAGTCAATACATGTTCGCCACTTTCCATTGGCCTTTTTTACTAGCACTGGGTTAGCGATCCATTCTGGGTAGATGGCTTCCCGTATGAAGCCATTAGCAAGTAGATTCTTTACTTCCTCATCAAGGGCTGCCGATCGCTCTGCCCCCATGCTCCTCTTTTTCTGCTTTACTGGTACCTTGGTGGGATCGATGTTCAACATGTGGCATGCTATGTCTGGGGAGATTCCTGTCATATCGGCATGGGTCCACGCAAATACATCTAAGTTGTGGCGGAGAAAGTCAATGAGTTGATCCTTCAATTCCGTTTCCAGCTGAGATCCGATTTTTAATAGTCTACTTGAATCATGCTTATCTACCGATACGAATTCCATATCCTCTGCAGGCTCGGCGGTAGCCTCCTCCTCTTTATCCCTGGGGTCTAGTTCATTGAAGGGATCGCTTGTGTATCGAAGAGGAGGGACTTTCTTTAGTTGCTATGCCTCCAAGCTTTTCATGCAGAGAGTAGTCTCTGCATCTTTTCCTTTATTCTTTCTGCGGTTATTGCGAAGTTCAGTTACGTAGCAGTCTCGGGCAGCATCTTGATCTCCTTCTACTTCTCCTACTCCGTTGTCTGTTGGAAATTTCATTTTCAGGCACCAGGGGGCTAATACAATCTGAAAGTCAGACAAGGCTGGTCTTCCCAAGAAAGCGCTGTAAGCCGAGTGGTTTTCTATTAGTACGAACGTTTGTTTTCGCACAACGGAGCGGGGATGACTTCCTATTTCGACGAAGAGGTCAAGTTGCCCGAGGGGCATTTTTGCATCTCCAGTGAAACCGTGCAGTGGTTTGTCACAGGGGGATGCATCCTTCATTGATAACTTCATTTTGTCGAAAGCATGTTTGAACAGGATATTTACGGAGCTTCCCGTGTCTATTAGAATCCGAAAAACTTTAGCTGGACCAAACCAGGCAGAGATGACCATGGGATCCATATGTGGGTACTGTCTTCCTTCCAAATCATGCCTACTGAATACAATGTCATTGTTTTCTTTTCGTTTCGGGTGGCGTTCCTCCGTAATGGAGTTAACATATCCTTCGGCATTTCTAAGCGACTTGCCGTACCTTTCCATCTCTGCCCAACTTCTGTCGGCGATGTGTGGTCCTCCTGAGATGGTAAGGACCACTATCTTCTCTTGACTAGAGCCACTGGTGTTGTGATTGTTGCGATTCCCTCCGCCTACTTTTGGGAGGGGTTGCTTTGAGTTCTCATTGGCAGGAGTTGGAGTCCTGTTCTGACCTTTCACATAACGTTCCAGTCTTCTTCTTCTAATGTGTTCTTCGATCAAGTCCCGAAGATGGTGGCATTCATTGGTGTCATGTCCGTGGGATTCGTGGAAGCGACAGAACTTTCCGGACTTGAGTGCGTTATCTGATTCTTTCTTGTGCGGGGGGCGCTTGTATCCGAGTTCGCCCTGAGTGGCTAGGTAGATGTTTTCGATTGTTTCATTCAAAGGAGTGTAGGAGTCAAATCTTGGCCCTGGTTGATATTGGCGCTTCTCAACCTTTCTGCCCCCAGCATTGTCTCTAGATTCATTTCTTCGAGCGTCCTTAGCTGCAGTGGGAACCTTGTCCTCAACTATCTTGCCTTGTTGCCCTGACTGCCTCTCCGTAGCAGCGTCTTCAAGTCTCATATACTTTCCAGCTTCATGGAAGAAATCAGGCAAGGTAGCTGGTTTTTCCTTAGTTAATCTTCTGGCAAACTTGGTGTCTGGATGTACACCACTACAGAGGGCCATTAGAGTGAGTTTTTCATCGGCATCTTGAACTGCTGCCGCTGCGGCGTTGAATCGTGTTAGATATTGTTGCAGCGTCTCTCCGGATTTCTGTTTGACATTGGATAGAGAATAAGCATCCTTGGGTTGTTCCACATGGATGCGGAACTGGCTAATAAACCTTTCTTTTAACATCTCCCATGAGCTGATGGATCCTTGGGGTAGATGGCAGAACCAGGAGGTAGCTAGATCTGATAGGAATAGCGGAAAGCATTTACATAATACTCCTTCTGTTGCTCCACTCATGAGCATATGCTGGGTGTATCTCTGCAGGTGTACGATGGGGTCGGAAGTTCCTTTGTAAGGTTCCATGGTTGGCATTTTCCATTCCCGGGGAGTGATGGCAGTTTCGATATTTCGGGTAAAGGGACTGGTGACCCTAGCGCCTATTCCCCGGTCCCTTTGCTCCCGTTGGACACATTCTCTGAATAATCGTGCCATCCGTTCGTCAGAACTTGGAGCGGACAAAAATGAGCTCGGTTCTTCCCTGCGGGATCTATCTCGTCCAGATGACCTGTAGGGATGGTACAGTCTATCACTTCTAGCATTATCCAGTGGTTGTCTTTGGCTGCTTGGATGCACGCTAGGACCAGCTACAGTTGCCCCCTGCCTTGATCTTCCCCTGTGGGGTTCTGTTTCGAGCACATCCATGGGGTCAACTTCGGGCTGGGTTCTAGCTCGGCTCCGTTCAGCGGGGTTTCTATGATTAGGTGGCATGACTGGCTCAGCTACATCCGACCCTCGCCTGGTGCCTCCCCCGCTAGGTTCGGTTCCAAGGGCTTCCTCGAGTCGGAATTCGGGCTGAGTCCGGGCGCGGCCCCTATCATCGTTGTTCCTGTTGATAGCTTGTTCGAAGAGTGAAGACCTTTGTTGCCTCCGGGATCCTCCGGATTGGGATTCACCCCATGATTCAGTGTTGCGGTTGGACTCTTCAGCATCCCTTAAGCGTGTCATGAGTTGGTCCGCCAAAGTTTCTTGTTGGGATGTGAAGCGGTTAGTTACTTCAGCCACAACCCTGTCCAGATCTGCCCTAGTGATTGGTTGTTCCGTTGCGGGACCAGTTGGATTTTCCTGATTTTCATCTGGTACTGCTGTTGAAGTGGGCTGATCTGTGATTGCTGGATCTGGAAGGCTGCTAGTTGCGATGTTCTTTCCTTTGTTAACATCCCTTCTCTGTTTGGAAGGCATGATTTCTAAGCAACGAGCGATGTTGTTAGGAAGAAGGTTGAGTGGGAGAAGATGAAGCTTGAGTTCTGAAGATGAAGTCTGAGTTCAATTCTCAGTGAAAGCACCAAAAATGTTTGCACAAAAAATGGACAAACACCTCCAAGTCGTATTATTTAGTTGATTATATGTGATTTTCAATGATTTTAGATGAGTATGTAAATATGAAAGAAGTAGGGGCTGAAATGTAAAAGACACACAGATTTATAGTGGTTCGGCCAGAATGTGCCTACGTCCACTTTATATGTTATTATCTTCTTTCTTTCAGATTACAAGTACAATGCTTCGTATATCAGTATATGAAAGTAGTTTGAAAGTTCCTTCCTTGCTTGAGCTCTCAAACTTGTCTGCCATTGTTGTTCCCCTGCCCCTCTATTTATAGAATGAGGTTGAGGGCAGGGGCCTTGGAAGCATATAGCTGCTGGTGGGCCCGGGCTGAAGCAATCTGGACTGGCAATCTTCTGGTTCGGCAAGGCTTCATTCGGCTATGAGCTTGGACCAGTGGTAGGTGTGCATGTGGACCGGCAGGGGAAAGGAGAGGGTTGGTTCGGTGCTTGCCTGGTCCGGTAGTAGAAGTGTGAGAATGTGGACCGGTAGTCGTTTGGTCCGGTTATGTAGGTGGTTCGGTGGCAAGGTTGGTTCGGCAGGGGAGTTGGAGTGGTGGTATAAAGGAGCCGAATGAGATGGGGCCGAATGAAGTGGGGGCCGAGTGTTGTGGAACCGAATGAAGTGGGGGCCGAGTGAGCTTCTTCATGGAGAATATTGGAAGGCCCTCTAGGTTAGTATTGAGCTTCTTGGCTGTTGAACGGAGTAGAGGTTGCTTGCGAGCCCGAGTGAAACTGCAGCTTCTTGGTCTTGAGGTCTTCTGGGTGAAAATTCGCCCAACAGTCGACGGATAGATTAATGCCTAAAAAGGACAACCTGAATCTCAATCGGGTCTCGTAAGTTTTTTACCCTTCGTTTTTTCGACACGTGGATTTTTACGGTAAAATAGGATTACGGTGGCTGGCCTTCGATTTACCATCGCTGGAAAGTGGTGCACCTTGGTACTGTTCCGTTTCAAATCCATGCACGCATTTCTAAAAGTCGTACGGCATTGTTTCGCCATTTCGGACGGATGTTGCACCTTGCACCGTGGATGTTGCACTCTGTAGATATCGATTATTCGGACGGCCATAACTTCTGGCTCGTTTAGAGTTACGGGAGACATAACCTGTCAAAACGAAGGCCTCGATGAGTTCTACCGCTTTGACCGCTTTCAGCCATCAACGGATAGATTAATGCCCAAAAAGGACAACCCGAATCTCAATCGGGTCTCGTAAGTTTTTTACCCTTCGTTTTTTCGACACGTGGATTTTTACGGTAAAACGGGATTACCGAGGCTGGCCTTCGATTTACCATCGCTGGAGAGTGGTGCACCATGGTACTGTTCCATTCCAAATCCATGCATGCATTTCTAAAAGTCTTACGGCACTGTTTCGCCATTTCGGACGGATGTTGCACCTTGCACCGTGGATGTTGCACCCTATAGATATCGATTATTCAAACAGCCAAGACTTCTGGCTCGTTTAGAGTTATAGGAGCCATAACCTGTCAAAATGTAGGCCTCGATGAGTTCTACGGATTTGACAGCTTTCAGCCGTCAACGGATAGATTAATGCCAAAAAAGGACAACCCGAATCTCAATCGGGTCTCGTAAGTTTTTTACCCTTCGTTTTTTCGACACGTGGATTTTTACGGTAAAACAGGATTACCGTGGCCCGTATTCGACTTCCCATCGCTGGAGAGTGGTGCACCATGGTACTGATCCGTTTCAAATCCATGCACGCATTTCTAAAAGTCGTACGGCACTGTTTCGCCATTTCGGACGGATGTTGCACCTTGCACCGTGGATGTTGCACCCTGTAGATATCGATTATTCGGACGGCCATAACTTCTGGCTCGTTTAGAGTTACGGGAACCATAACCTGTCAAAACGAAGGCCTCGATGAGTTCTACGGCTTTGACAGCTTTCAGCCGTCAACGGATAGATTAATGCCCAAAAAGGACAACCCGAATCTAAATCGGGTTTCTTAAGTTTTTTACCCTTCGTTTTTTCGACACGTGGATTTTTATGGTAAAACGGGATACCGTGGCCCATCTTCGACTTCCCATCGCTGGAGAGTGGTGCACCATGGTACTGTTCCGTTTAAAATCCATGCATGCATTTCTAAAAGTCGTACGGCACTGTTTCGCCATTTCGGACGGATGTTGCACCTTGCACCGTGGATGTTGCACCCTGTAGATATCGATTATTCGGACGGCCATAACTTCTGGCTCGTTTAGAGTTACGGGAGCCATAACCTGTCAAAATGAAGGCCTCGATGAGTTCTACGGCTTTGACAGCTTTCAGCCGTCAATGGATAGATTAATGCCCAAAAAGGACAACCCGAATCTCAATCGGGTCTCGTAAGTTTTTTACCCTTCGTTTTTTCGACACGTGGATTTTTACGGTAAAACAGGATTACCGTGGCCCGTCTTCGACTTCCCATCGTTGGAGAGTGGTGCACCATGGTACTGATCCATTTCAAATCCATGCACGCATTTCTAAAAGTCGTACGGCACTATTTCGCCATTTCGGACGGATGTTGCACCTTGCACCGTGGATTATGCACCCTGTACATATCGATTATTCGGACGGCCATAACTTCTGGCTCGTTTAGAGTTACGGGAGCCATAACCTGTCAAAACGAAGGCCTCGATGAGTTCTACGGCTTTGACAGCTTTCAGCCGTCAATGGATAGATTAATGCCCAAAAAGGACAACCCGAATCTAAATCGGGTCTCGTAAGTTTTTTACCCTTCGTTTTTTCGACACGTGGATTTTTATGGTAAAACGGGATACCGTGGCCCGTCTTCGACTTCCCATCGCTGGAGAGTGGTGCACCATGGTACTGTTCCGTTTCAAATCCATGCATGCATTTCTAAAAGTCGTACGGCACTGTTTCACCATTTCGGACGGATGTTGCACCTTGCACCGTGGATGTTGCACCCTGTAGATATCGATTATTCGGACGGCCATAACTTCTGGCTCGTTTAGAGTTACGGGAGCCATAACCTGTCAAAACGAAGGCCTCGATGAGTTCTACGGCGTTGACCGCTTTCAGCCGTCAACGGATAGATTAATGCCCAATAAGGATAACCCGAATCTAAATCGGGTCTCGTAAGTTTTTTACCCTTCGTTTTTTCGACACGTGGATTTTTATGGTAAAACGGGATACCGTGGCCCGTCTTCGACTTCCCATCGCTGGAGAGTGGTGCACCATGGCACTGTTCCGTTTCAAATCCATGCATGCATTTAAAAGTCGTACGGCACTGTTTCGCCATTTCGGACGGATGTTGCACCTTGCACCGTGGATGTTGCACCCTGTAGATATCGATTATTCGGACGGGCATAACTTCTGGCACGTTTAGAGTTACGGGAGCCATAACCTGTCAAAACGAAGGCCTCGATGAGTTCTACGGCGTTGACCACTTTCAGCCGTCAACGGATAGATTAATGCCCAAAAAGGACAACCCGAATCTAAATCGGGTCTCGTAAGTTTTTTACCCTTCATTTTTTCGACACGTGGATTTTTATGGTAAAACGGGATACCGTGGCCCGTCTTCGACTTCCCATCGCTGGAGAGTGGTGCACCATGGTACTGTTCCATTTCAAATCCATGCATGCATTTCTAAAAGTCGTACGGCACTGTTTCGCCATTTCGGATGGATGTTGCACCTTGCACCGTGGATGTTGCACCCTGTAGATATGGATTATTCGGATGGCCATAACTTCTGGCTCGTTTAGAGTTACGGGAGCCATAACCTGTCAAAAGGAGGCCTCGATGAGTTCTACGGCTTTGACAGCTTTCAGCCGTTGACGGATAGATTAATGCCCAAAAAGGACAACCCGAATCTCAATCGGGTCTCGTAAGTTTTTTACCCTTCGTTTTTTCGACACGTGGATTTTTACGGTAAAACAGGATTACGGTGGCTGGCCTTCGATTTACCATCGCTGGACAGTGGTGCACCTTGGTACTGTTCCGTTTCAAATCCATGCACGCATTTCTAAAAGTCGTACGGCACTGTTTCGCCATTTCGGACGGATGTTGCACCTTGCACCGTGGATGTTACACTCTGTAGATATCGATTATTCGGACGGCCATAACTTCTGGCTCGTTTAGAGTTACGGGAGAAATAACCTGTCAAAACGAAGGCCTCGATGAGTTCTACTGCTTTGACCGCTTTCCGCCGTCAACGGATAGATTAATGCCCAAAAAGGACAACCCGAATCTCAATCGGGTCTCGTAAGTTTTTTACCCTTCGTTTTTTCGACACGTGGATTTTTATGGTAAAACGGGATTACCGAGGCTGGCCTTCGATTTACCATCGCTGGAGAGTGGTGCACCATGGTACTGTTCCATTCCAAATCCATGCACGCATTTCTAAAAGTCTTACGGCACTGTTTCGCCATTTCGGACGGATGTTGCACCTTGCACCGTGGATGTTGCACCCTATAGATATTGATTATACAAACAGCCAAGACTTCTGGCTCGTTTACAGTTACGGGAGCCATAACCTGTCAAAATGAAGGCCTCGATGAGTTCTACGGATTTGACAGCTTTCAGCCGTCAATGGATAGATTAATGCCCAAAAAGGACAACCCGAATCTCAATCGGGTCTCGTAAGTTTTTTACCCTTCGTTTTCTCGACACGTGGATTTTTACGGTAAAACAGGATTACCGTGGCCCGTATTCGACTTCCCATCGCTGGAGAGTGGTGCACCATTGTACTGATCCGTTTCAAATCCATGCACGCATTTCTAAAAGTCGTACGGCACTGTTTCGCCATTTTGGACGGATGTTGCACCTTGCACCGTGGATGTTGCACCCTGTAGATATCGATTATTCGGACGGCCATAACTTCTGGCTCGGTTAGAGTTACGGGAACCATAACCTGTCAAAACGAAGGCCTCGATGAGTTCTACGGCTTTGACAGCTTTCAGCCGTCAACGGATAGATTAATGCCCAAAAAGGCAACCCGAATCTAAATCGGGTCTCTTAAGTTTTTTACCCTTCGTTTTTTCGACACGTGGATTTTTATGGTAAAACGGGATACCGTGGCCTGTCTTCGACTTCCCATCGCTGGAGAGTGGTGCACCATGGTACTGTTCCGTTTCAAATCCATGCATGCATTTCTAAAAGTCGTACGGCACTGTTTCGCCATTTCGGACGGATGTTGCACCTTGCACCGTGGATGTTGCACCCTGTAGATATCGATTATTCGGACGGCCATAACTTCTGGCTCGTTTAGAGTTACGGGAGCCATAACCTGTGAAAATGAAGGCCTCGATGAGTTCTACGGCTTTGACAGCTTTCAGCCGTCGACGGATAGATTAATGCCCAAAAAGGACAACCCGAATCTCAATCGGGTCTCGTAAGTTTTTTACCCTTCGTTTTTTCGACACGTGGATTTTTACGGTAAAACGGGATTACCGTGGCCCGTCTTCGATTTACCAGCGCTGGAGAGTGGCGCACCATGGTACTGTTCCGTTTTAAATCCATGCACGCATTTCTAAGAGTCGTACGACACTGTTTCGCCATTTCGGACGGATGTTGCACCTTGCACCGTGGATGTTGCACCCTGTAGATATCGATTATTCGGACGGCCATAACTTCTGGCTCGTTTAGAGTTACGGGAGCCATAACCTGTCAAAACGAAGGCCTCGATGAGTTCTACGGCGTTGACCGCTTTCAGCTGACAAAGGCCTCGATGAGTTCTACGGCTTTGACAGCTTTCAGCCGTCAACGGATAGATTAATGCCCAAAAAGGACAACCTGAATCTCAATAGGGTCTCGTAAGTTTTTTACCCTTCGTTTTTTCGACACGTGGATTTCTACGGTAAAACAGGATTACGGTGGCTGGTCTTCGATTTACCATCGCTGGAGAGTGGTGCACCATGGTACTGTTCCGTTTCAAGTCCATGCACGCATTTCTAAAAGTCGTACGGCACTATTTCTCCATTTCGGACAGATGTTGCACCTTGCACCGTGGATGTTGCACCCTATAGATATCGATTATACAGACGACCATAACTTCTGGCTCGTTTAGAGTTACAGGAGCCATAACCTGTCAAAATGAAGGCCTCGATGAGTTCTACGGCTTTGATAGCTTTCATTCGTCAACAGATAGATTAATGCCCAAAAAGGACAACCCGAATCCCAATCGGGTCTCGTAAGTTTTTTACCTTTCGTTTTTTCGACACGTGGATTTTTACGGTAAAACAGGATTACCGTAGCTGGCCTTCGATTTACCAACGCTGGAGAGTGGTGCACCATGGTACTATTCCATTTCAAATCCGTGCATGCATTTCTAAAAGTCGTACGGCACTGTTCGCCATTTCGGACGGATGTTGCACCTTGCACCGTGGATGTTGCACCCTGTAGATATCGATTATTCGGACGGCCATAACTTCTGGCTCGTTTAGAGTTACGGGAGCCATAACCTGTCAAAACGAAGGCCTCGATGAGTTCTACGGCTTTGATAGCTTTCAGCCGTCAACGGATAGATTAATGCCCAAAAAGGACAACCCGAATCTCAATCGGGTCTCGTAAGTTTTTTACCCTTCGTTTTTTCGACACGTGGATTTTTACGGTAAAACAGTATTACGGTGGCTGGCCTTCGATTTACTATCCTGGACAGTGGTGCACAATGGTACTGTTCCGTTTCAAATCCATGCACGCATTTCTAAAAGTCGTACGGCACTGTTTCGCAATTTCGGACGGATGTTGCACCTTGCACCGTGGATGTTGCACCCTGTAGATATCGATTATTCGGACGGCCATAACTTCTGGCTCGTTTAGAGTTACGGGAGCCATAACCTGTCAAAATGAAGGCCTCGATGAGTTCTACGGCTTTGACGGATTTCAGCCGTCAACGGATAGATAAATGCCCAAAAAGGACAACCCTAATCTCAATTGGGTATCCTAATTTTTTTACCCTTCGTTTTTTCGACACGTGGATTTTTACGGTAAAACAGGATTACGGTGGCTGGCCTTCGATTTACCATCCTGGACAATGGTGCACCGTGGTACTGTTCCATTTCAAATCCATGCACGCATTTCTAAAAGTCGTACGGCACTGTTTCGCCATTTCGGACGGATGTTGCACCTTGCACCGTGGATGTTGCACCCAGTAGATATCGATTATTCGGATGGCCATAACTTCTGGCTCATTTAGAGTTACGGGAGCCATAACCTATCAAAACGAAGGCCTCGATGAGTTCTACGGCTATGACAGCTTTCAGCCGTCAACGGATAGATTATTTCCCTAAAAGGACAACCCGAATCTCAATCGGGTCTCGTAAGTTTTTTACCCTTCGTTTTTTCGACACGTGGATTTTTATGGTAAAACGGGATTACCGTGGCCCGTCTTTGACTTCCCTTCGCTGGAGAGAGGTGCACAATGGTACTGTTCCATTTCAAATCCATGCACTCATTTCTAAAATTCGTACGACACTGTTTCACCAATTCCGACGGATGTTGCACCTTGCACCGTGGATGTTGCACCCTATAGATATCGATTATTCGGACGGCCATAACTTCTGGCTCGTTTAGAGTTACGGGAGCCATAACCTGTTAAAATGAAGGCCTCGATGAGTTCTACGGCTTTGACGTCTTTCAGCCGTCAACGGATAGATAAATGCCCAAAAAGGACAACCCGAATCTCAAACGGGTCTCCTAAGTTTTTTACCCTTCGTTTTTTCGACACGTGGATTTTTACGGTAAAACAGGATTACGGTGGCTGGCCTTCGATTTGCCATCCGGGACAGTGGTGCACCATGGCTGTTCCGTTTCAAATCCATGCACGCATTTCTAAAAGTCGTTGGGCACTGTTTCGCCTTTTCGGACGGATGTTGCACCTTGCACCGTGGATGTTCCACCCTATATATATCGATTATTCGGACGGCCATAACTTCTGGCTCGTTTAGAGTTACGGGAGCCATAACCTGTCAAAACGAAGGCCTCGATGAGTTCTACGGGTTTGACCGCTTTCAGCCATCAACGGATAGATTAATGCCCAAAAAGGACAACCCGAATCTCAATCGGGTCTCGTAAGTTTTTTACCCTTCGTTTTTTCGACACGTGGATTTTTACTGTAAAACGGGATTACCGTGGCCCGTGTTCGACGTTCCATCGCTGGAGAGCGCTGCACCATGGTACTGTTCTGTTTCAAATCCATGCACGCATTTCTAAAATTCGTACGACACTGTTTCACCATTTGGGACGGATGTTGCACCTTGCACCGTGGATGTTGCACCCTGTAGATATCGATTATTCGGACGGCCATAACTTCTGGCTCGTTTAGAGTTACGGGAGCCATAACCTGTCAAAACGAAGGCCTCGATAAGTTCTATGGCTTTGATAGCTTTCAGCCGTCAACGGATAGATTAATGCCCAAAAAGGACAAACCGAATATCAATCGGGTCTCGTAAGTTTTTTACCCTTCGTTTTTTCGACACGTGCAATTTTACGGTAAAACAGGATTACGGTGGCTGGTCTACGATTTACCATCGCTGGAGAGTGGTGCAACATGGTACTGTTCCGTTTCAAATCCATGCACGCATTTCTAAAAGTCATACGGCACTGTTTCGCCATTTCGGACGGATGTTGCACCTTGCACCGTGGATGTTGCACCCTGTAGATATCGATTATACGGACGACAATAACTTCTGGCTCGTTTAGAGTTACAGGATCCACAACCTGTCAAAACGAAGGCCTCGATGAGTTCTACGGCTTTGACAGCTTTCAGCCGTCAACGGATAGATTAATGCCCAAAAAGGATAACCTGAATCTCAATCGGGTCTCGTAAGTTTTTTACCCTTCGTTTTTTCGACACGTGGATTTTTACGGTAAAACAGGATTACCGTGGCTGGCCTTCGATTTACCATCGCCATTTCGGACGGATGTTGCACCTTGCACCGTGGATGTTGCACCCTGTAGATATCGATTATTCGGACGGCCATAACTTCTGGCTCATTTAGAGTTACGGAAGCCATAACCTGTCAAAATGAAGGCCTCGATGAGTTATACGGCTTTGACAGCTTTCAGCCGTCAACGGATAGATAAATTCCCAAAAAGGAAAACCCGAATCTCAATCGGGTCTCCTAATTTTTTTACCCTTCGTTTTTTCGACACGTGGATTTTTACGGTAAAACAGGATTACGGTGGCTGGCCTTCGATTTACCATCCTGGACAATGGTGCACCATGGCACTGTTCCATTTCAAATCCATGCACGCATTTCTAAAAGTCGTACGGCACTGTTTCGCCATTTCGGACAGATGTTGCACCTTGCACCGTGGATGTTGCACCCTGTAGATATCGATTATTCGGACGGCCATAACTTCTGGCTCGTTTAGAGTTACGGGAGCCATAACCTGTCAAAACGAAGGCCTCGACGAGTTCTACGGCTTTGACAGCTTTCAGCCGTCAACGGATAGATTAATGCCCAAAAAGGACAACCCGAATCTCAATCGGGTCTCGTAAGTTTTTTACCCTTCGTTTTTTCGACACGTGGTTTTTTACGGTAAAACGGGATTACCGTGGCCCGTCTTCGACTTCCCATCGCTGGAGAGTGGTGCACCATGGTACTATTCCGTTTCAAATCCATGCACGCATTTCTAAAATTCAAACGACACTGTTTTGCCATTTCGGACGGATGTTGCACCTTGCACCGTGGATGTTGCACCCTGTAGATATCGATTATTCGGACGGCCATAACTTCTGGCTCGTTTAGAGTTACGGGAGCCATAACCTGTCAAAACGAAGGCCTCAATGAGTTCTACGGCTTTGACAGCTTTCAACCGTCAACGGATAGAATAATGCCCAAAAAGGACAACCCGAATCTCAATCGGGTCTCGTAAGTTTTTTACCCTTCGTTTTTTCGACACGTGCATTTTTACGGTAAAACAGGATTAAGGTGGCTGGTCTTCGATTTACCATCGCTGGTGAGTGGTGCACCATGGTAACGTTCTGTTTCAAATCCATACACGCATTTCTAAAAGTCGTACGACACTGTTTCGCCATTTCGGACGGATGTTGCACCTTGCACCGTGGATGTTGCACCCTGTAGATATCGATTACACTGACTACCATAACTTCTGGCTCGTTTAGAGTTACGGGAGCCACAACCTGTCAAAATGAAGGCCTCGATGAGTTCTACGTCTTTGACAGCTTTGAGCCGTCAACGGATAGATTAATGCCCAAAAAGGACAACCCGAATCTCAATCGGGTCTCGTAAGTTTTTTACCCTTCGTTTTTTCGACACGTGGATTTTTTCGGTAAAACAGGATTACCGCGGCTAGCCTTCGATTTACCATCGCTGTAGAGTGGTGCACCATGCTACTATTCCGTTTCAAATCCATGCACGCATTTCTAAAAGTCGTACGGCACTGTTTTGCCATTTCGGACGGATGTTGCACCTTGCACCGTGGATGTTGCACCCTATAGATATGGATTATACGGACGACCATAACTTCTGGCTCGTTTACAGTTACGGGAGCCACAACCTGTCAAAATGAAGGCCTCGATGAGTTCTACATCTTTGACAGCTTTCAGCCGTCAACGGATAGATTAATGCCCAAAAAGGACAACCCGAATCTCAATCGGGTCTCGTAAGTTTTTTACCCTTCGTTTTTTTGACACGTGGATTTTTATGGTAAAACAGGATTACCGAGGCTGGCCTTCAATTTACCATCGCTGGAGAGTGGTGCACCATGGTACTGTTCCGTTTCAAATCCATGCACGGATTTCTAAAAGTCGTACGACAATGTTTCGCCATTTCGGACGGATGTTGCACCTTGCACCGTGGATGTTGCACCCTGTAGATATCGATTATTCGGACGGCCATAACTTCTGGCTCGTTTAGAGTTACGGGAGCCATAACCTGTCAAAACGAAGGCCTCGATGAGTTCTACGGCTTTCACAGCTTCTTGTCCTCAACGGATAGATTAATGCCCAAAAAGGACAACCCGAATCTCAATCGGGTCTCGTAAGTTTTTTACCCTTCGTTTTTTCGACATGTGTATTTTTACGGTAAAACGGGAATACCTTGGCCCGTCTTCGACTTCCCATCATTGGAGAGTGGTGCACCATGGTACTGTTCCGTTTCAAATCCATGCACGCATTTCTAAAAGTCGTACGACACTGTTTCGCCGTTTCGGACGGATGTTGCACCTTGCACCGTGGATGTTGCACCCTGTAGATATCGATTATACGGACGACCATAACATCTGGCTCGTTTAGATTTAAGGGAGCCATAACCTGTCAAAACGAGTGCCTCGATGAGTTCTACGGCTTTGACAGCTTTCAGTCGTCAACGGATAGATTAATGCCCAAAAAGGACAACCCGAATCTCAATCGGGTCTCGTAAGTTTTTTACCCTTCGTTTTTTCGACACGTGCATTTTTACGGTAAAACGGGATTACCGTGGCCCGTCTTCGACTTCCCATCACTGGAGAGTGGTGCACCATGGTACTGTTCTGTTTCAAATCCATGCACGCATTTCTAAAAGTCGTACGTCACTGTTTCGCCATTTCGGACGGATGTTGCACCTTGCACCGTGGATGTTGCACCCTGTAGATATCGATTATTCGGACGACCATAACTTCTGGCTCGTTTAGAGTTACGGGAGCCATAACCTGTCAAAATGAAGGCCTCGACGAGTTCTACGGCTTAGACAGATTTCAGCCGTCAACGGATAGATTAATGCCCAAAAAGGACAACCCGAATCTCAATCGGGTCTCGTAAGTTTTTTACCCTTCGTTTTTTCGACACGTGCACTTTTACAGTAAAACAGGATTACGGTTGCTGGTCTTCGATTTACCATCGCTGGAGAGCGGTGCACCATGGTACTATTCCGTTTCAAATCCATGCATGCCTTTCTAAAAGTCGTGCGTCACTGTTTCGCCATTTCGGACGGATGTTGCACCTTGCACCGTGGATGTTGCACCCTGTAGATATCGATTATTCGGACGACCATAACTTCTGGCTCGTTTAGAGTTGCGGGAGCCATAACCTGTCAAAACGAAGGCATCGATGAGTTCTATGGCTTGGCAGCTTTCAACGTCAACGGATAGAATAATGCCCAAAAAGGACAACGCGAATATCAATCGGGTCTCGTAAGTTTTTTACCCTTCGTTTTTTCGACACGTGCACTTTTACAGTAAAACAGGATTACGGTTGCTGGTCTTCGATTTACCATCGCTGGAGAGCGGTGCACCATGGTACTATTCCGTTTCAAATCCATGCATGCCTTTCTAAAAGTCGTGCGTCATTGTTTCGCCATTTCGGACGGATGTTGCACCTTGCACCGTGGATGTTGCACCCTGTAGATATCGATTATTCGGACGACCATAACTTCTGGCTCGTTTAGAGTTGCGGGAGCCATAACCTGTCAAAACGAATGCCTCGATGAGTTCTACGGCTTCGACAGCTTTCAGTCGTCAACGGATAGATTAATGCCCAAAAAGGACAACCCGAATCTCAATCGGGTCTCGTAAGTTTTTTACCCTTCGTTTTTTCGACACGTGTATTTTTACGGTAAAACGGGATTACCGTGGCCCATCTTCGACTTCCCATCACTGGAGAGTGGTGCACCATGGTACTGTTCCGTTTCAAATCCATGCACGCATTTCTAAAAGTCGTATGGCACCGTTTCGCCATTTCGGACGGATGTTTCACCTTGCACCGTGGATGTTGCACCCTGTAGATATCGATTATTCGGACGGCCATAACATCTGGCTCGTTTAGAGTTACGGGAGCCATAACCTGTCAAAACGAAGGCCTCGATAAGTTCTATGGCTTTGACAGCTTTCAGCCGTCAACGGATAGATTAATGCCCAAAAAGGACAACCCGAATCTCAATCGGGTCTCGTAAGTTTTTTACCATTCGTTTTTTCGACACGTGGATTTTTACGGTAAAACAGGATTACGGTGGCTGGCCTTCGATTTACCATCGCTGGACAGTGGGGCACCATGGTACTATTCCGTTTCAAATCCATATACGCATTTATAAAAGTCGTACGACACTGTTTCGCCATTTCGGACGGATGTTGCACCTTGCACCGTGGATGTTGCACCCTGTAGATATCGATTATTCGGACGGCCATAACTTCTGGCTCATTTAGAGTTATGGGAGCCATAACCTGTCAAAATGAAGGCCTCGATGAGTTCTACGGCTTTGACAGCTTTCAGCCGTCAACGGATAGATTAATGCCCAAAAAGGACAACCCGAATCTCAATTGGGTGTCGTAATTTTCTTACCCTTCGTTTTTTTGACACGTGGATTTTTACGGTAAAACGGGATTATCGTGGCCCGTATTCGACTTCCCATCGCTGGAGAGCGATGCACCATGGTACTGTTCCATTTCAAATCCATGCACGCATTTCTAAAAGTCGTACGACACTGTTTCACCATTTCGGACGGATGTTGCACCTTGCACCGTGGATGTTGCACCCTGTAGATATCGAATATTCAAACGACCATAACTTCTGGCTCGTTTAGAGTTACGGGAGCCATAACCTGTCAAAACGAATGCCTCGACGAGTTCTACGGCTTTGACAGCTTTCAGCCGTCAACGGATAGATTAATGCCCAAAAAGGACAACCCGAATCTCAATCGGGTCTCGTAAGTTTTTTACCCTTCGTTTTTTCGACACGTGGATTTTTACGGTAAAACAGGATTACCGTGGCCCGTCTTCGACTTCCCATAGCTGGAGAGTGGTGCACCATGGTACTGTTCCATTTCAAATCCACGCACGCATTTCTAAAAGTCGTACGGCACTGTTTTGCCATTTCGGACGGATGTTGCACCTTGCACCGTGGATGTTGCACCCTGTAGATATCGATTATTCGGACGGCCATAACTTCTGGCTCGTTTAGAGTTACGGGAGCCATAACCTGTCAAAACGAAGGCCTCGATGAGTTCTATGGCTTTGACAGCTTTCAAACGTCAACGGATAGAATAATGCCCAAAAAGGACAACGCGAATCTCAATCGGGTCTCGTATGTTTTTTACCCTTCGTTTTTTCGACACGTGCATTTTTACGGTAAAACAGGATTACGGTGGCTGGCCTTCGATTTACCATCGCTGGACAGTGGTGCACCATGGTACTGTTCCGTTTCAAATCCATGCACGCATTTCTAAAAGTCGTACGGCACTGTTTCTCCATTTCGGACGGATGTTGCACCTTGCACCGTGGAGGTTGCACCCTGTAGATATCGATTATACGGACGACCATAACTTCTGGCTCGTTTAGAGTTACGGGAGCCACAACCTGTCAAAACGAAGGCCTCGATGATTTCTACGGCTTTGATAGCTTTCAGCCGTCAACGGATAGATTAATGCCCAAAAACGACAACCCTAATCTCAATCGGGACACATAAGTTTTTTACCCTTCGTTTTTTCGACACGTGGATTTTTATGGTAAAACAGGATTACCGTGGCTGGCCTTCGATTTACCATCGCTGGAGAGTGGTGCACCATGGTACTGTTCCGTTCAAATCCATGCACGCATTTCAAAAAGTTGTAGACACTGTTTCGCCATTTCGGACGGATGGTGCACCTTGCACCGTGGATGTTGCACCCTGCAGATATCGATTATTCGGAAGGCAATAACTTCTGGCTCGTTTAGAGTTACGGGAGCCATAACCTGTCAAAACGAAGGCCTCGATGAGTTCTACGTCTTTGACCGCTTTAAGCCATCAACGGATAGATTAATGCCCAAATAGGACAACCCGAATCTCAATCGGGTCTCGTAAGTTTTTTACCCTTCGTTTTTTCGACACGTGAATTTTTACGGTAAAACAGGATTACGGTGGCTGGCCTTCGATTTACCATCGCTGGACAGTGGTGCACCATGGTACTGTTCCGTTTCAAATTCATGCACGCATTTCTAAAAGTCGTACGACACTGTTTCGCCATTTCGGACGGATGTTGCACCTTGCACCGTGGATTATGCACCCTGTAGATATCGATTATTCGGACGGCCATAACTTCTGGCTCATTTAGAGATACGGGAGCCATAACCTGTCAAAATGAAGGCCTCGATGAGTTCTACGGCTTTGACAGCTTTCAGCCATCAACGGATAGATTAATGCCCAATAAGGACAACCCGAATCTCAATCGGGCCTCGTAATTTTCTTACCCTTCGTTTTTTTGACACGTGGATTTTTACGGTAAAACGGGATTATCGTGGCCCGTCTTCGACTTCCCATCGCTGGAGAGCGGTGCACCATGGTACTGTTCCATTTCAAATCCATGCACGCTTTTCTAAAAGTCGTACGACACTGTTTCGCCATTTCGGACGGATGTTGCACCTTGCACCGTGGATGTTGCACCCTGTAGATATCGATTATTCAAACGGCCATAACTTCTGGCTCGTTTAGAGTTACGGGAGCCATAACCTGTCAAAACGAATGCCTCGACGAGTTCTACGGCTTTGACAGCTTTCAGCCGTCAACGGATAGATTAATGCCCAAAAAGGACAACCCGAATCTCAATCGGGTCTCGTAAGTTTTTTACCCTTCGTTTTTTCGACACGTGGATTTTTACGGCAAAACAGGATTACCGTGGCCCGTCTTCGACTTTCCATAGCTGGAGAGTGGTGCACCATGGTAGTGTTCCGTTTCAAATCCACGCACGCATTTCTAAAAGTCGTACGGCACTGTTTTGCCATTTCGGACGGATGTTGCACCTTGCACCGTGGATGTTGCACCCTGTAGATATCGATTATTCGGACGGCCATAACTTCTGGCTCGTTTAGAGTTACGGGAGCCTTAGCCTGTCAAAACGAAGGCCTCGATGAGTTCTATCGCTTTGACAGCTTTCAAACGTCAACGGATAGAATAATGCCCAAAAAGGACAACGCGAATCTCAATCGGGTCTCGTAAGTTTTTTACCCTTCGTTTTTTCGACACGTGCATTTTTACGGTAAAACAGGATTACGGTGGCTGGCCTTCGATATACCATCGCAGGACAGTGATGCACCATGGTACTGTTCCGTTTCAAATCCATGCACGCATTTCTAAAAGTCGTACGGCACTGTTTCGCCATTTCGGACGGATGTTGCACCTTGCACCGTGGAGGTTGCACCCTGTAGATATCGATTATACGGACGACCGTAACTTCTGGCTCGTTTAAAGTTACGGGAGCCACAACCTGTCAAAACGAAGGCCTCGATGATTTCTACGGCTTTGGTAGCTTTCAGCCATCAACGGATAGATTAATGCCCAAAAACGACAACCCGAATCTCAATCGGGACTCGTAAGTTTTTTACCCTTCGTTTTTTCGACACGTGGATTTTTACGGTAAAATAGGATTACCGTGGCTGGCCTTCGATTTACCATCGCTGGAGAGTGGTGCACCATGGTACTGTTCCGTTCAAATCCATGCACGCATTTCAAAAAGTCGTAGACACTGTTTCGCCATTTTGGACGGATGTTGCACCTTGCACCGTGGATGTTGCACCCTGTAGATATCGATTATTCGGAAGGCCATAACTTCTGGCTCGTTTAGAGTTACGGGAGCCATAACCTGTCAAAACGAAGGCCTCGATGAGTTCGACGGCTTTGACCACTTTCAGCCGTCAACGGATAGATTAATGCCCAAAAAGGACAACCCGAATCTCAATCGGGTCTCGTAAGTTTTTTACCCTTCGTTTTTTCGACACGTGGATTTTTACGGTAAAACAGGATTACGGTGGCTGGCCTTCGATTTACCATCGCTGGACAGTGGTGCACCATGGTATTGTTCCGTTTCAAATCCATGCACGCATTTCTAAAAGTCGTACGGCACTGTTTCGCCATTTCGGACGGATGTTGCACCTTGCACCGTGGATGTTGCACCTTGTAGATATCGATTATTCGGACGGCCATAACTTCTGGCTCATTTAGGGTTACGGGAGCCATAACCTGTCAAAATGAAGGCCTCGATGAGTTCTACGGCTTTGACAGCTTTCATCCATCAACGGATAGATTAATGCGCAAAAAGGACAACCCGAATCTCAATCGGGCCTCGTAATTTTCTTACCCTTCGTTTTTTTGACACGTGGATTTTTACGGTAAAACGGGATTATCGTGGCCCGTCTTCGACTTCCCATCGCTGGAGAGCGGTGCACCACGGTACTGTTCCGTTTCAAATCCATGCACGCATTTCTAAAAGTCGTACGACACTGTTTCACCATTTCGGACGGATGTTGCACATTGCACCGTGGATGTTGCACCCTGTAGATATCGATTATTCAAACGGCCATAACTTCTGGCTCGTTTAGAGTTACGGGAGCCATAACCTGTCAAAACGAATGTCTCGACGAGTTCTACGGCTTTGACAGCTTTCAGCCGTCAACGGATAGATTAATGCCCAAAAAGGACAACCCGAATCTCAATCGGGTCTCGTAAGTTTTTTACCCTTCGTTTTTTCGACACGTGGATTTTTACGGTAAAACAGGATTACCGTGGCCCGTCTTCGACTTCCCATAGCTGGAGAGTGGTGCACCATCGTACTGTTCCGTTTCAAATCCACGCACGCATTTCTAAAAGTCGTACGGCACTGTTTTGCCATTTCGGACGGATGTTGCACCTTGCACTGTGGATGGTGCACCCTGTAGATATCGATTATTCGGACGGCCATAACTTCTGGCTCGTTTAGAGTTACGGGAGCCATAACCTTTCAAAATGAAGGCCTCGATGAGTTCTATGGCTTTGAAAGCTTTCAAACGTCAACGGATAGAATAGTGCCCAAAAAGGACAACGCGAATCTCAATCGGGTCTCGTAATTTTTTTACCCTTCGTTTTTTCGACACGTGCATTTTTACGGTAAAACAGGATTACGGTGGCTGGTCTTCGATTTGCCATCGCTGGAGAGTGGTGCACCATGGTACTGTTCCTTTTCAAATCCATGCATGCATTTCTAAAAGTCGTACGACACTGTTTCGCCATTTCGGACGGATGTTGCACCTTGCACCGTGGAGGTTGCACCCTGTAGATATCGATTATACGGACGACCATAACTTCTGGCTCGTTTAGTGTTACGGGAGCCACAACCTGTCAAAACGAAGGCCTCGATGATTTCTACGGCTTTGATAGCTTTCAGCCGTCAACGGATAGATTAATGCCCAAAAACGACAACCCGAATCTCAATCGGGACTCGTAAGTTTTTTACCCTTCGTTTTTTCGACACGTGGATTTTTACGGTAAAACAGGATTACCGTGGCTGGCCTTCGATTTACCATCGCTGGAGAGTGGTGCACCATGGTACTGTTACGTTCAAATCCATGCACGCATTTCAAAAAGTCGTAGACACTGTTTCGCCATTTCGGACGGATGTTGCACCTTGCACCGTGGATGTTGCACCCTGTAGATATCGATTATTCGGAAGGCCGTAACTTCTGGCTCGTTTAGAGTTACGGGAGCCATAACCTGTCAAAACGAAGGCCTCGATGAGTTCTACGGCTTTTACAGCTTTCAGCCGTCAACGGATAGATTAATGCCCAAGAAGGACAACCCGAATCTCAATCGGGTCTCGTAAGTTTTTTACCCTTCGTTTTTTCGACACGTGTATTTTTACGGTAAAACGGGATTACCGTGGCCCGTCTTCGACTTCCCATCACTGGAGAGTGGTGCACCATGGTATTGTTCCGTTTCAAAACCATGCATGCATTTCTAAAAGTCGTACGACACTTTTTCGCCATTTCGGACGGATGTTGCACCTTGCACCGTGGATGTTGCACCCTGTGGATATCGATTATTCAAACGGCCATAACTTCAGGCTCGTTTAGAGTTACGGGAGCCATAACCTGTCAAAACGAAGGCCTCGATGTGTTCTACGGATTTGACAGCTTTCAGCCGTCAACGAATAGATTAATGCCCAAAAAGGACAACCCGAATCTCAATTGGGTCTCGTAAGTTTTTTACCCTTTGTTTTTTCGACACGTGGATTTTTACGGTAAAACAGGATTACCGTGGCCCGTCTTCAACTTCCCATCGCTAGAGAGTGGTGCTCCATGGTACTGTTCCATTTCAAATCCATGCACGCTTTTCTAAAAGTTGTACGACACTGTTTCTCCATTTCGGACGGATGTTGCACCTTGCATCGTGGATGTTGCACCCTGTAGATATCGATTATTCGGACGGCCATAACTTCTGGCTCGTTTAGAGTTACGGGAGCCATAACCTGTCAAAACGAAGACCTCGATGAGTTCTATGGATTTGATAGCTTTCAGCCGTCAACGGATAGATTAATCCCCAAAAAGGACAACGCGAATCTCAATCGGGTCTCGTTAGTTTTTTACCCTTCGTTTTTTCGACACGTGGATTTTTACGGTAAAACAGGATTACCTTGGCCCGTCTTCGACTTCCCATCGCTGGAGAGTGGTGCACTATGGTACTGTTCCGTTTCAAAACCATGCACGCATTTCTAAAAGTCGTACGGCACTGTTTCGCCATTTCGGACGGATGTTGCACCTTGCACCGTGGATGTTGCACCCAGTAGATATCGATTATTCGGACGGCCATAACTTCTGACTCGTTTAGAGTTACGGGAGCCATAACCTGTCAAAACGAAGGCCTCGATGAGTTCTACGGCTTTGACAGCTTTCAGCCGTCAACGGATAGATTAATGCCCAAAAAGGACAAACCGAATCTCAATCGGGTCTCGTAAGTTTTTTACCCTTCGTTTTTTCGACAAGTGGATTTTTACGGTAAAACGGGATTACGGTGGCTGGCCTTCGATTTACCATCGCTGGAAAGTGGTGCACCATGGTACCGTTCCGTTTCAAATCCATGCACGCATTTCTAAAAGTCGTACGACGCTGTTTCGCCATTTCGGACGGATGTTGCACCTTGCACTGTGGATGTTGCACCCTGTAGATATCGATTATTCAGACGGCCATAACTTCCGGCTCGTTTAGAGTTACGGGAGCCATAACCTGTCAAAACGAAGGCCTCGATGAGTTCTACGGCTTTGACAGCTTTCAGCCATCAACTGATAGATTAATACCAAAAAGGACAACCCGAATCTCAATCGGGTCTCGTAAGTTTTTTACCCTTCGTTTTTTCGACACGTGGATTTTTACGGTAAAACAGGATTACCGTGGTTGGCCTTCGATTTACCATCGCTGGAGAGTGGTGCACCATGGTACTGTTCCGTTTCAAATCCATGCACGCATTTCTAAAAGTCGTACGGCACTCTTTCGCCATTTCGGACGGATGTTGCACCTTGCACCGTGGATGCTGCACCCTGTAGATATCGATTATTTGGACGGCCATAACTTCTGGGTTGTTTATAGTTACGGGAGCCATAACCTGTCAAAACGAAGGCCTCGATGAGTTCTACGGCATTGAAAGCTTTCAGCCGTCAACAGATAGATTAATGCCCAAAAAGGACAACCGGAATCTCAATCGGGTCTCGTAAGTTTTTTACCCTTCGTTTTTTCGACACGTGGATTTTTACGGTAAAACAGGATTACGGTGGCCCGTCTTCGACTTCCCATCGCTGGAGAGTGGTGCACTATGGTACAGTTCCGTTTCAAATCCATGCACGCATTTCTAAAAGTCGTACGGCACTGTTTCGCCATTTCGGACGGATGTTGCACCTTGCACCGTGGATGTTGCACCCTGTAGATATCGATTATTCGGACGGCCATAACCTGTCAAAACGAAGGCCTCGATGAGTTCTATGGCTTTGACAGCTTTCAGCCGTCAACGGATAGATTAATGCCCAAAAAGGACAACCCGAATCTCAATCGGGTCTCGTAAGTGTTTGCGCCAAAAATGGTCACAAACACCCAATATCGCGAAAGCACCCGTTTTTCAACACAGATCAACAATAGCAAACACAGAACTCAGATCTAAGAGATAGTAAATGCAGCAAATCACAGATAACGGTGAACAACACAGGATTTATAGTGGTTCGGCGTTCGTGCCTACATCCACTTTGAAGTTTTTATCTTTATTGATTCACTTGATGATTTTCAATTGATTACTGCAGATTACTGCAAGTTGTAGCTTTTATACTTGATTACAATGATGTTGGAAAGACTTAGAATTGAATCTGGCAGATTCTGGGCTTGCTTTCTCTCTTCTGAATCTCCGACCCCTTTTCTGAATGACCAGGGGCTCTATTTATAAGCGTAGGAGGCTGATATTTCTCCTAAAATCCGGGAAGACCGCTTCAGGCACGTGAGGGGCCCCACTCGTCCGAAATCTGGAGGTCCGGGCCCACATTAGGATCGATTCGACCTTCACTTCGAATCGATCAAGGAAATGTCCAATCAAGGTGAAATTTGGTGAGAACATTCTTCAACATGTATGTAAGCTTCTGTGAAAATTTCATAGCATTTGGATCAACGGTTTGGAAGTTATGATCGATTCAAGATGGGGTTCTCTAGCACGCTGCTCGCTTCGAATCGATCCTATGGGTTCGTTCGAATCCATATGGTTCGAATCCATATGGTTCGAACCCATAGGTTCGAATCGATCCTTTTGCATGTGGAGGCGGTGACGAGGTGCTCACCGTGCGAATTGGATGGTTTCGAGTGTTGGATTCGAATGTATGCTTCGAATCGTTGCAGCCAGTGTTCATTCGAATCGATCAGAATAGGCTGGTGTGAATCGATTCGAAGCTGCCTCTATTTGGGGATTCGAAGATGAGTTTTGGGATGGAGCCGGGGATTCTTCGCTTGCATGGATTCGAGGAGACCTTTGGTTGATGGACTCGATGGAATGGATTCGAGGCTAGGTGGCCTAAATGGATTCGAAGGTAGGCCGTTGTGGTGGATTCGAAGTTGATGGAGTCGAAGCTGATGGAGTCGAAGCTGATGGATGCGAGGCAGGCACTAGCTGATGGACTCGGACTAGGGCGTACGTGGGTGGATTCGAACCATTGCTAGGATGATGGGTTCGAACTTCGTGGTTTCGAACTAGTGAAGGGGTGATGGATTCGAACTGAGCAGAATCCATCTCTCTCAACTTGAATCCATCATAACTTGAGCATACGACCTCGGTTTGACCTGAATTTTGAGATACTGGCTTCTATGGCTTTGCTCATCATGCCTTGTCGATTCTGGCCCAATCCGGACTTGGACAAAATTCATCAATATCCATAGCGGAGTGAAGTACGACCAATTTCTGAGATGAACTGTCTTTTGTTTTTGATCAATCTTTTGGTATCACGGCTTTGTCCAAAAAGAGGGATAACATTTGCCCCCCGAAACTTGCCTTGCGGTAGGAAGGTGTGTTTTGCAATGCCTTGAGTTGGATATTCATATCCTATCACCAATCTGTAAAGAATTTGATAGTTTCATATGTCCTCCAATGACGATCATTCGGGATCGAGCTATTTGGGATGAAGCGCGGCCGTTCATGGTCAAGCGCCTAACTTCAAATGACGACCGTTCGTGATCGAGTCATTTGAGGTGAAGTGCGACCGTGCGCGGTCAAGCATGTAAATCCATGCGTCGATCGTTTGGGATCGAGTCATCTTCGGTGAAATGTGACCGTTCAAGGTAAAGCGCTCAACCTCAAATGACGATTGTTCGTGATCGAGCCATTCGAGGTAAAGTGCGACAGTGCGCGGTCAAGTGGCGGACCTCAAATGACGACCGTTCGTGATCGAGCCATTTGAGGTGAGATGAGTTGTGCCGTTCGGGGCGAATCGTGCCTGTTCGAGGCGAGTTGTGACCGTTCAAGGTCGGATGCCGTTCGTGGCGAGTGGTGACTGTTCGAAGTCGAGTGCCGTTCGTGGCGAGTTGTGACTGTTCGAAGTCGAGTGCCGTTCGTGGCGAGTTGTGATCGTTCGCGATCGTGTGCCGTTCGAGGCGAGTTTGCGTGCCCGGGAGGGCTTGATGTTATGGATGCCAAGGCCACATTCGGGTGAGTTCCTGGATTGTTTGTGTGCCTGTATGAGGCGAATTAGTGTGCCCGGGAGGGCTTAGTATTACTGATACCAAGCTCACGTTCGCGTGGGTCCCTGGATCGTTTGTCAGGGTGGTTTATCGCTATCTCAGAGCATGCCTAAGGACCGTTCGCGACCCCGTACATGTGTAAGTAGCTTAGCCATTTCAGAATTATCAGGATCAAATATCTATTCAACAGATGAATTTTAAAAACAGAAATGTCCAAACAGACCAAGTTTAAATGTCCAAATCAACACAAAACAAAAGCAAAGCAAAGATGTCGAAGTGTAAATTCTCACAACGATAAGGTTAATAGCCATTCAGAGCATGTCTGTGGACCGTTCGCGATCTTGTACATGCGTAAATGGTTAACCCATGTTAGTGAGAGGTTTACTACTTGTTCATTGTTATTTCAATTAATTGATGATCAAACGGTGTCCCGGTTCAGGGCCACCCCTGGCTGACGTAGACGGTGGTCGCTTCGGCTCCACCGCTAAAGCTCGCCTCCTCACATATTGAAGGAGCATACCCTTTCTGATATGTCCTTCCACCTCGTCCCTCAGGTGCCTACAATCATTAGTGTTATGACCATTTAATTCATGAAAAGCACAAAACTTATCTGATCTCCTTTCGTCAGTGGTTGGATCCCTTCGTATCGGTCTACGATAGGGAACTTGCTCTTTGGTATCCTGATAAATCCACTCCAAACTCTCAGTCAGCTCGGTGTAAGTAGTGAATCGCGGCTCCCTCCGTTGCCGTTTTGACCTGTCATTATAATCCTCACCCCTTCGTTTTCCTTTATCTTTGCCTGAGTCCTTTTCGATAGGCTTTTGTCTTTGAGCATATAAACTTCTATTCCCTCTCCTTCTTCTCTTTCGGCATTAGCATCCTCTAATCGTAAAAACTTCTCTGCCTCGTGGTAGAATTCCTCTAGATCCACGGGTGGATCTTTAGTCAATGAATTTTTGAACTCTGTGCTGTCAGCTACTCCGGACACAGCAGCCATCACCACCATAGATGGATCTGTCCGATCCACCGAATCTGCTGCTGCATTGAATCGCGCTAGATAACTCCTCAAGGTCTCTCCGGCTTTCTGCTTTAGGGTTGCCAAAGTCATCACATTCTTGGGTCTCGTAATGTGAACCCTGAATTGCCTCATAAATCTCTCAATTAAACCCTTCCATGTTCCGATGGATCCATTCTCCAATTGTCTAAACCACAACGCTGCAATATCCGTCAAATATAATGGAAAGCACCGGGCCATAACCTCCTCTGATGCCCCCAGCACTTCCATATGCCTCATATACTTTGTTAGATGAACTGTGGGATCCGTTCTCCCGTCATACATGTCTAATGATGGTAGCTTGAAATCAGGTGGGTTCCTAGCTTGTCTGATTGCCGAAGTGAATGGACTCCTATTAACATCCTCCAAATCTTTGTTTACCAAACCGCCTCTCATAGCTCTTCTAACCATCTCTGCCAACTTGTCATCGTCTCCGAGATGCGATCTCCGTTCATTACTTTCATCCTGCCCCCCGAGTCCACGAGGGAATTCCGGGATCTGCCCCCTTGATTGAGCATTCACTCCTCTGCTGCTCCTTGCTTGGGTAGATGCATCTCTATCTCTCTCAGGGATTGGATCAACATTCTCCATGTGTGTGCCCCCTACTCCAGGTGCCATGTCGGATGGTCCTGCTCCGTTCCGGACTCCGGTTACTCCTTGATTCTGTGCTCCAAGTTGTCCTATTTGTTGAAATAAACTCTGGATCAACTCCTCTTGCTTCTTCATCATTGTCTCCATCTCGTCCCTAGTGATGAAGATCGACGCCTGATTCGCCCCTGAGGAAGCCTCTTGACTTCCTTGATGTTCACTTCTCTCTGGCCTTTGTCTCTTACTTGTTTGTCTCGTCATGGTTCTCAGATCTGAATTCCTAAGTTTCTAAATTCAAATTCTCTTGAATCAGCCTTCTCAGTGAAAGCACCAAAATGTTTGCGCCAAAAATGGTCACAAACACCCAATATCACGAAAGCACCCGTTTGTCAACACAGATCAACAATAACAAACACAGAACTCAGATCTAAGAGATAGTAAATGCAGCAAATCACAGATAACGGTAAACAACACAGGATTTATAGTGGTTCGGCGTTCGTGCCTACATCCACTTTGAAGTTTTTATCTTTATTGATTCACTTGATGATTTTCAATTGATTACAGAAGATTACTGCAAGTTGTAGCTTTTATACTTGATTACAATGATGTTGGAAAGACTTAGAATTGAATCTGGCAGATTCTGGGCTTGCTTTCTTTCTTCTGAATCTCCGACCCCTTTTCTGAATGACCAGGGGCTCTATTTATAAACGTAGGAGGCTGATATTTCTCCTAAAATCCGGGAAGATCGCTTCAGGCACGTGAGGGGGCCCACTCTCCCGAAATCTGGAGGTCCGGGCCCACATTAGGATCGATTCGACCTTCACTTCGAATCGATCAAGGAAATGTCCAATCAAGGTGAAATTTGGGGAGAACATTCTTCAACGTGTATGTAAGCTTCTGTGAAAATTTCATAGCATTTTCATCAACAGTTTGGAAGTTATGATCGATTTAAGATGGGGTTCTCTAGCACGCTGCTTGCTTCGAATCGATCCTATGGGTTCGTTCGAATCCATAGGGTTCGAATCCATATGGTTTGAACCCATAGGTTCGAATCGATCCTTTTGCATGTGGAGGCGTAGACGAGGTGCTCACCGTGCGAATTGGATGGTTTCGAGTGTTGGATTCGAATGTATGCTTCGAATTGTTGCAGCCAGTGTTCATTCGAATCGATCAGAATAGGCTGGTGTGAATCGATTCGAAGCTGCCTCTGTTTGTGGATTCGAAGATGAGTTTTGGGATGGAGCCGGGGCTTCTTCGCTTGCATGGAGTCAAGGAGACCTTTGGTTGATGGACTCGAGGGAATGGATTCGAGGCTAGGTGGCCAAAATGGATTCAAAGGTAGGCCGTTGTGGTGGATTCGAAGTTGATGGAGTCGAAGCTGATGGAGTCGAAGCTGATGGATGCGAGGCAGGCACTAGCTGATGGACTTGGACTAGGGCGTACGTGGGTGGATTCAAACCATTGATAGGATGATGGGTTCGAACTTCGTGGTTTCGAACTAGTGAAGGGGTGATGGATTCGAACTGAGCAGAATCCATCTCTCTCAACTTGAATCCATCATAACTTGAGCATACGACCTCGGATTGACCTGAATTTTGAGATGCTGGCTTCTATGGCTTTGCTCATCATGCCTTGTTGATTCTGGCCCAATCCAGACTTGGACAAAATTCATCAATATCCATAGTGGAGTGAAGTACGACCAATTTCTGAGATGAACTGTCTTTTGTTTTTGATCAATCTTTTGGTATCACGGCTTTGTCCAAAAAGCGGGATAACATTTGCCCCCCGAAACTTGCCTTGCGGTAGGAAGGTGTGTTTTGCAATGCCTTGAGTTGGATATTCATATCCTATCACCAATCTGTAAAGAATTTGATAGTTTCATATGTCCTCCAATGACGATCATTCGGGATTGAGCTATTTTGGATGAAGCGCGGCCGTTCATGGTCAAGCGCCTAACTTCAAATGACGACCGTTCGTGATCGAGTCATTTGAGGTGAAGTGCGACCGTGCGCGGTCAAGCATGTAAATCCATGCGTCGATCGTTTGGGATCGAGTCATCTTCGGTGAAATGTGACCGTTCAAGGTAAAGCGCTCAACCTCAAATGACGATTGTTCGTGATCGAGCCATTCGAGGTAAAGTGCGACAGTGCGCGGTCAAGTGGCGGACCTCAAATGACGACCGTTCGTGATCGAGCCATTTGAGGTGAGATGAGTTGTGCCGTTCGGGGCGAATCGTGCCTGTTCGAGGCGAGTTGTGACCGTTCAAGGTCGGATGCCGTTCGTGGCGAGTGGTGACTGTTCGAAGTCGAGTGCCGTCCGTGGCGAGTTGTGACTGTTCGAAGTCGAGTGCCGTTCGTGGCGAGTTGTGATCGTACGCGATCGTGTGCCGTTCGAGGCGAGTTTGCGTGCCCGGGAGGGCTTGATGTTATGGATGCCAAGGCCACGTTCGGGTGAGTTCCTGGATTGTTTGTGTGCCTGTTGGAGGCGAATTAGTGTGCCCGGGAGGGCTTAGCATTACCGATACCAAGCTCACGTTCGCGTGGGTCCCTGGATCGTTTGTCAGGGTGGTTTATCGCCATCTCAGAGCATGCCTAAGGACCGTTCGCGACCCCGTACATGTGTAAGTAGCTTAGCCATTTCAGAATTATCAGGATCAAATATCTATTCAACAGATGAATTTTAAAAACAGAAATGTCAGAACAGACCAAGTTTAAATGTCCAAATCAACACAAAACAAAAGCAAAGCAAAGATGTCGAAGTGTAAATTCTCACAACGATAAGGTTAATAGCCATTCAGAGCATGTCTGCGGACCGTTCGCGATCTTGTACATGTGTAAATGGTTAATCCATGTTAGTGAGAGGTTTACTACTTGTTCATTGTTATTTCAATTAATTTATGATCAAACGGTGTCCCGGTTCAGGGCCACCCCTGGCTGACGTAGACGGTGGTCGCTCCGGCTCCACCGCTGAAGCTCGCCTCCTCACATATTGAAGGAGCATACCGTTTCTGATATGTCCTTCCACCTCGTCCCTCAGGTGCCTACAATCATTAGTGTTATGACCATTTAATTCATGAAAAGCACAAAACTTATCTGATCTCCTTACGTCAGAGGTTGGATCCCTTCGTATCGGTCTACGATAGGGAACCTGCTCTTTGGTATCCTGATAAATCCACTCCAAACTCTCAGTCAGCTCGGTGTAAGTAGTGAATCGCGGCTCCCTCCGTTGCCGTTTTGACCTGTCATTATAATCCTCAGCCCTTCGTTTTCCTTTATCTTTGCCTGAGTCCTTTTCGATAGGCTTTTTGTCTTTGAGCATATAAACTTCTATTCCCTCTCCTTCTTCTCTTTCGGCATTAGCATCCTCTAATCGTAAAAACTTCTCTGCCTCGTGGTAGAATTCCTCTAGATCCACGGGTGGATCTTTAGTCAATGAATTTTTGAACTCTGTGCTGTCAGCTACTCCGGACACAACAGCCATCACCACCATAGATGGATCTGCCCGATCCACCGAAGCTGCTGCTGCATTGAATCGCGCTAGATAACTCCTCAAGGTCTCTCCGGCTTTCTGCTTTAGGGTTGCCAAATTCATCACATTCTTGGGTCTCGTAATGTGAACCCTGAATTGCCTCATAAATCTCTCAATTAAACCCTTCCATGTTCCGATGGATCCATTCTCCAATTGTCTAAACCACAACGCTGCAATATCCGTCAAATATAATGGAAAGCACCGGGCCATAACCTCCTCTGATGCCCCCAGCACTTCCATATGCCTCATATACTTTGTTAGATGAACTGTGGGATCCGTTCTCCCGTCATACATGTCTAATGATGGTAGCTTGAAATCTGGTGGGTTCGTAGCTTGTCTGATTGCCGAAGTGAATGGACTCCTATTAACATCCTCCAAATCTTTGTTTACCAAACCGCCTCTCATAGCTCTTCTAACCATCTCTGCCAACTTGTCATCGTCTCCGAGATGCGATCTCCGTTCATTACTTTCATCCTGCCCCCCGAGTCCACGAGGGAATTCCGGGATCTGCCCCCTTGATTGAGCGTTCACTCCTCTGCTGCTCCTTGCTTGGGTAGATGCATCTCTATCTCTCTCAGGGATTGGATCAACATTCTCCATGTATGTGCCCCCTACTCCAGGTGCCATGTCGGATGGTCCTGCTCCGTTCCGAACTCCGGTTACTCCTTGATTATGTGCTCCAAGTTGTCCTATTTGTTGAAATAAACTCTGGATCAACTCCTCTTGCTTCTTCATCATTGTCTCCATCTCGTCCCTAGTGATGAAGATCGACGCCCGATTCGCCCCTGAGGAAGCCTCTTGACTTCCTTGATGTTCACTTCTCTCTGGCCTTTGTCTCTTACTTGTTTGTCTCGTCATGGTTCTCAGATCTGAATTCCTAAGTTTCTAAATTCAAATTCTCCTGAATCAGCCTTCTCAGTGAAAGCACCAAAATGTTTGCGCCAAAAATGGTAACAAACACCCAATATCACGAAAGCACCTGTTATCCCATTTTTTGGTCAAAACTGGAATATCGACAAATTAGCAAGGAATAATGGATGCCGGGATTGAAAATCGATTGGAAGCAAGGCAAGAGTTCGTTCGACACTACACTCCCCGAGTTCATCCGGTAGTAAGTGTCATCCGGTACTTGAAGCTCCTCAGTTCATTCGGCATTCTCATATGTGAAGCCTCATTCGGCAATGCAAGACCAAGTCCATCCGGCTAGCCTCCCTCTCATTCGGCCTTGGATCATCCGGCATGGGCTCATTCGGCCCTCTATATTCGGCACTCCTAAGTATCCTTTGGCATCCCTCTACCCTTCCTACCGAATCAGCTACTACAACCTCCTTTCCATCAAAGCCAACACCCTACCGGACCCTTCCCACCGAACCAGCTAATACCGAACCAAACCAAAACCCATGCTCCACCGGTCCATCATCACACTTCCATGTACTACCAAATGAGATCCACCGAATCGCCACTACCGGACCAGACACCACCGAGCCAACCACATACCTCACCACCGAATGAACCTCCATCCCACTCCATCACCGGTCCAAGCTCCATACCGAATGAAGGCTCGCCGAACCAGAATTGCCAGTCCAGATTGCTTCAGCCCGGGCCCACCAGCAGCTATATACATCCAAGACCCCTGCCCCCTACCTCACTCTATAAATAGAGGGGCAGGGGTACAACAATGGGGAAGACAAGTTTGAGAGCTCAAAACCTGGAAGGAACTTTCAAACAACTTTCATACACTTGTACTACAAGCTTTGTACTTGTAATCGGATTGGAAAAGGAGAATAACATATAAAGTGGACGTAGGCACACTTTGGCCGAACCACTATAAATCTGTGTGTCTTTTACAGTTTAGCCCCTACTTTTTACGTATTTGCATACACCACCTAAATCAATACGAACAACATAAAATCAACTAATTCATACGACTTGGAGTTGTTTGATCATCTTTTGTGCAAACATATTTGGGTTATTTGCTGAGATCTGTAATTTGTGTTTGAATATCGCTGAATTATATTCATACACTGGTGCTTTCACGACTTTGGGTGTTTGCGGCCATTTTTTACGCAAACATTTTGGTGCTTTCACTGAGAAGGACCAGCTCCCACTACATCGGATAGAAGTTTGGATTTGGAAGACAATGACTAGGCAAAACAGTAGAAGGCTAAGGGCTGAGAGAAGCCAACAAGGAGGAAGTCAACAAGCATCCTCCGGAGGTGAGGAAGGACCGGCTTCGATCTATATAACCCGGGATGAAATGGAAGCCATAACAAATTCACTGCAAGAGAGGTTGCTGAAAAGTCAACAGGAAATGATGCAAACTTTCTTGGAGCAAATGAGAGTTGCAGGGATGCAGAACCTAGGAACAGCTACAACGGCTGTGGATGCAGGACAAGAAGCTAGGGTTATGGAACCCAACGAAGGACAAGATACGGAGCCAGGTAGCAATCAACAAGGGCTTGGGGGCAGGCCCACGGGATTCAACACAGGAGAACCTTTGGAAGGAGTTCAACAGGCTAGAACCAACGTTGCTGCTAACGAGCCACACGAAGAGTATGTACCGGAGTTCCCTCGGGGGCAACCCCCGACAGATAACGGTGGATTGGTAGATATAATCAGGAAGACTGTGCGAGGTGGTTTGACCAACGGAGACTTGGAAGGAGTAAACAGGAGTCCGTTCACCCGGGAAATAAGGATGGCTCAGAATCCACCTAAGTTCAAGCTACCTAGCGTGGAGGCATACAATGGCAAGGAAGACCCTACGGATCACTTGATGAGATACACCAGACACATGGAGGTGCTGGGGGCATCGGAGGAGGTGATGGCCCGATGCTTCCCTTTGTACTTGACGGACTTAGCTGCAATGTGGTTCAGGCAGCTGGAAGAAGGATCTATCAGGACTTGGAGGGAATTGGTGGAAAGGTTTTTGGGACAGTTTCGGGTTCATGTCAAGAGACCGAAGAATGTGATGACGTTGACGTCGGTAAGGCAAAGGATGGATGAATCGCTTAGAGCTTTTCTAACTCGATTCAGTGCCGCAGTTACTTCGGTGGATCGGCCCGATCCATCGATGGTTTTAATGGCAGCAGTATCAGGAGTCAGGGAGAACTCGGATTTCAAGGTATCTCTGATACGAGATCCCCCACGGAATCTCGACGAATTTTTTCATGAGGCAGAAAGGTTCCTTCGACAAGAAGATGCGAGTACGGATTTAAAGCTGAAAAAGGTTAACGCGGTTGAGGGGGGAGGACCATCCAGCAATGGTTCGGATAAAAACAAAGGAAAAAGGAAGTTGGACAGTGATTCTGGAAATGCTAGGAAGCAATGGAAGGATCCAAAGTTTTCCACATACACAGGATTGAACGAGACACTGGAGCAGATATACCTGAATACTCGAAATCGCCTTCACTACCGGAGGCCGGCTAGGAGAGAACCAACAGAACGGGAAAGGACATCAGGAAGGCACTGTCTCTTTCATGATTTGGATGGACACGACACCAACAGCTGCAGGCACTTAAAGGACATAATTGAGGAACATGTAAGGAATGGACAACTGCCGCAATATGTTGGACCGCGGAATGCAACGGCGAGGCAGGAGCAACCGCCGCCTACCTCAAGCTACGATGGTGGGAGGCCCAGGAATGATGGTCGGTTGATCGTCCCTTGACCAGGTTAATATGAAATAAGTAGCAAACTATTGGCAAGCAACCAAGTCATTTACACATGTACGGGGACGGAGATAGCCCCTAGGCATGCTCTGAATGACAATAAACTGCAATGCTATAGTTTGTGAAACTTAACTTTTGCTTTTGGATTGGACACTGCTTTCCTTTTTGGTTTTCGGTTTTGGAGCTTGGATTGAGCTCCTAGTTTTTTCCTGCTTTTCGATTTGGATTTTCCTTTGATGATTGTTTTCGGTTTTGGATGACGATTTGGATTTTTGGTTTTCTGGTTTTGGATTTGGATTTTGAATTTGGATTCTAGATTTGGATTTTCGGATTTGGATTCTGGGTTTGGATTTTGGATTTGGATTTGGATTTTGGATTGGATTTTGATTGGATTTTTATCTGATTTTTGATAAACGGTCGTCGGGTATGGATTATGCCTGGCAAGGGGTGAGTCGCTTTGCCCGAACGTGGTAAATTGACTCATTCAGGTCGTCGAGTATGGACTATGCTTGGCAAGGGTCCGGAGTGACCAGGATTCGGCCTAGGACTTAGGCCCTATATTATCAATTGTTATTTTCAGGTCGTCGAGTATGGACTATGCTCGGCAAGGGTCCGGAGAGACCAGGATTCGGCTTAGGACTTAAGCCATGGCATTGTACAGTGCCCAGGGACACTGGGCCAAGGTCGTCAAGTGTGGATTACGCTTGGCAAGAACTCGGAGAGGTTAGCTCAACGTCCAGGGACACTGGACCAAGATCGTCAAGTGTGAATTGCGCTTGGCAAGAACCCGGAGAGGTTAGCTCAACATCCAGGGACACTGGACTAAGGTCGTCATGTGTGGATTGCGCTTGGCAAGAACCCGGAGAGGTTAGCTCAACGTCCAGGGACACTGGACCAAGGTCGTCATGTGTGGATTACGCTCGACAAGAACACGAGGAGGCTAGCTTAACGTCTAGGGACACTGGGTCACGACCGTCAGGTGTGGATTGCGCTTGGCAAGAGCCTGGAGAGGTTATGGATTTGAATATCGACCCAGAGAGGTCCTGGATTCGGTTATTGGCTATTGGATAAGGATGATTTGAGGCTCGGCTGTCGAGTTCGGATGGACATGGAATTTGCTCAAGCTTTGGTTATTGGATTTGGAATTGGATATCGACTCGGAGCAGTCAAGGATGATCTACTCTACCGATATGGCTATGGACCTTGGATATTGGATTCGGAACTATTCAAAACACACCTTGTTATCACAAGGCATGTTTTGGGGGGCAAAGTGTTATCCCATTTTTTGGTCAAAACTGGAATATCGACAAATTAGCAAGGAATAATGGATGCCGGGATTGAAAATCGATTGGAAGCAAGGCAAGAGTTCGTTCGACACTACACTCCCCGAGTTCATCCGGTAGTAAGTGTCATCCGGTACTTGAAGCTCCTCAGTTCATTCGGCATTCTCATATGTGAAGCCTCATTCGGCAATGCAAGACCAAGTCCATCCGGCTAGCCTCCCTCTCATTCGGCCTTGGATCATCCGGCATGGGCTCATTCGGCCCTCTATATTCGGCACTCCTAAGTATCCTTTGGCATCCCTCTACCCTTCCTACCGAATCAGCTACTACAACCTCCTTTCCATCAAAGCCAACACCCTACCGGACCCTTCCCACCGAACCAGCTAATACCGAACCAAACCAAAACCCATGCTCCACCGGTCCATCATCACACTTCCATGTACTACCAAATGAGATCCACCGAATCGCCACTACCGGACCAGACACCACCGAGCCAACCACATACCTCACCACCGAATGAACCTCCATCCCACTCCATCACCGGTCCAAGCTCCATACCGAATGAAGGCTCGCCGAACCAGAATTGCCAGTCCAGATTGCTTCAGCCCGGGCCCACCAGCAGCTATATACATCCAAGACCCCTGCCCCCTACCTCACTCTATAAATAGAGGGGCAGGGGTACAACAATGGGGAAGACAAGTTTGAGAGCTCAAAACCTGGAAGGAACTTTCAAACAACTTTCATACACTTGTACTACAAGCTTTGTACTTGTAATCGGATTGGAAAAGGAGAATAACATATAAAGTGGACGTAGGCACACTTTGGCCGAACCACTATAAATCTGTGTGTCTTTTACAGTTTAGCCCCTACTTTTTACGTATTTGCATACACCACCTAAATCAATACGAACAACATAAAATCAACTAATTCATACGACTTGGAGTTGTTTGATCATCTTTTGTGCAAACATATTTGGGTTATTTGCTGAGATCTGTAATTTGTGTTTGAATATCGCTGAATTATATTCATACACTGGTGCTTTCACGACTTTGGGTGTTTGCGGCCATTTTTTACGCAAACAGCACCCGTTTGTCAACACAGATCAACAATAACAAACACAGAACTCAGATCTAAGAGATAGTAAATGCAGCAAATCACAGATAACGGTAAACAACACAGGATTTATAGTGGTTCGGCGTTCGTGCCTACATACACTTTGAAGTTTTTATCTTTATTGATTCACTTGATGATTTTCAATTGATTACAGAAGATTACTGCAAGTTGTAGCTTTTATACTTGATTACAATGATGTTGGAAAGACTTAGAATTGAATCTGGCAGATTCTGGGCTTGCTTTCTTTCTTCTGAATCTCCGACCCCTTTTCTGAATGACCAGGGGCTCTATTTATAAGCGTAGGAGGCTGATATTTCTCCTAAAATCCTGGAAGATCGCTTCAGGCACGTGAGGGGGCCCACTCTCCCGAAATCTGGAGGTCCGGGCCCACATTAGGATCGATTCGACCTTCACTTCGAATCGATCAAGGAAATGTCCAATCAATGTGAAATTTGGTGAGAACATTCTTCAACGTGTATGTAAGCTTCTGTGAAAATTTCATAGCATTTTCATCAACAGTTTGGAAGTTATGATCAATTTAAGATGGGTTTCTCTAGCACGCTGCTTGCTTCGAATCGATCCTATGGGTTCGTTCGAATCCATATGGTTCGAATCCATATGGTTTGAACCCATAGGTTCGAATCGATCCTTTTGCATGTGGAGGCGGAGACGAGGTGCTCACCGTGCGAATTGGATGGTTTCGAGTGTTGGATTCGAATGTATGCTTCGAATTGTTGCAGCCAGTGTTCATTCGAATCGATCAGAATAGGTTGGTGTGAATCGATTCGAAGCTGCCTCTGTTTGGGGATTCAAAGATGAGTTTTGGGATGGAGCCGGGGCTTCTTCGCTTGCATGGATTCGAGGAGACCTTTGGTTGATGGACTCGAGGGAATGGATTCGAGGCTAGGTGGCCTAAATGGATTCGAAGGTAGGCCATTGTGGTGGATTCGAAGTTGATGGAGTCGAAGCTGATGGAGTCGAAGCTGATGGATGTGAGGCATGCACTAGCTGATGGACTCGGACTAGGGCGTACGTGGGTGGATTCGAACCATTGCTAGGATGATGGGTTCGAACTTCGTGGTTTCGAACTAGTGAAGGGGTGATGGATTCTAACTGAGCAGAATCCATCTCTCTCAACTTGAATCCATCATAACTTGAGCATACGACCTCGGATTGACCTGAATTTTGAGATGCTGGCTTCTATGGCTTTGCTCATCATGCCTTGTCGATTCTGGCCCAATCCGGACTTGGACAAAATTCATCAATATCCATAGCGGAGTGAAGTACGACCAATTTCTGAGATGAACTGTCTTTTGTTTTTGATCAATCTTTTGGTATCACGGCTTTGTCCAAAAAGCGGGATAACGGTAAGTTTTTTACCCTTCGTTTTTTCGACACGTGGATTTTTACGGTAAAACGGGATTACCGTGGCCTGTCTTCGACTTCCCATCGCTGGAGAGTGGTGCACCATGGTACTGTTCCGTTTCAAATCCATGCATGCATTTCTAAAAGTCGTACGACACTGTTTCACCATTTCGGACGGATGTTGCACCTTGCACCGTGGATGTTGCACCCTGTAGATATCGATTATTCAAACAGCCATAACTTCTGGCTCGTTTAAAGTTACGGGAGCCATAACCTGTCAAAACGAAGGCCTCGATGAGTTCTATGGCTTTGACAGCTTTCAGCCGTCAACGGATAGATTAATGCCCAAAAAGGACAACCCGAATCTCAATCGGGTCTCGTAAATTTTTTACCCTTCGTTTTTTCGACACGTGGATTTTTACGGTAAAACATGATTATCGTGGCCCATCTTCGACTTCCCATCGCTGGAGAGTGGTGCACCATAGTAATGTTCCGTTTCAAATCCATGCACGCATTTCTAAAAGTCGTAAGGCACTGTTTCGCCATTCCGGACGGATGTTGCACCTTGCACCGTGGATGTTGCACCCTGTAGATATCGATTATTCGGACGGCCATAACTTCTGGCTCGTTTAGAGTTACAGGAGCCATAACCTGTCAAAACGAAGGCCTCGATGAGTTCTACGGCTTTGAATGCTTTCAGCCGTCAACGGATAGATTAATGCCCAAAAAGGACAACTCGAATCTCAATCGGGTCTCCTAAGTTTTTTACCCTTCGTTTTTTCGACACGTGGATTTTTACGGTAAAACGGGATTACCGTGGCCCGTCTTTGACTTCCCATCGCTGGAGAGCGGTGCACCATGGTACTGTTCCGTTTCAAATCAATGTACGCATTTCTAAAAGTCGTACGACACTGTTTCACCATTTCGGACGGATGTTGCACCTTGCACCGTGGATGTTGCACCTTGCACCGTGGATGTTGCACCCTGTAGATATCGATTATTCAAACGGCCATAACTTCTGGCTCGTTTAGAGTTACGGGAGCCGTAACCTGTTAAAACGAAGGTCTCGATGAGTTCTACGGCTTTGACAGCTTTCAGCCATCAACGGATAGATTAATGCCCAAAAAGGACAACCCGAATCTCAATCGGGTCTCGTAAGTTTTTTACCCTTCGTTTTTTCGACACGTGGATCTTTACGGTAAAACATGATTATCGTGGCCCATCTTCGACTCCCATCGCTGGAGAGTGGTGCACCATGGTACTGTTCCATTTCAAATCCATGCACGCATTTCTAAAAGTCGTAAGGCACTGTTTCGCCATTCCGGACGGATGTTGCACCTTGCACCGTGGATGTTGCACCCTGTAGATATTGATTATTCGGACGGCCATAACTTCTGACTCGTTAAGAGTTACGGGAGCCATAACCTGTCAAAACGAAGGCCTCGATGAGTTCTACGGCTTTGACAGCTTTCAGCCGTCAACGGATAGATTAATGCCCAAAAAGGGCAACCCGAATCTCAATCGGGTTTCGTAAGTTTTTTACCCTTTGTTTTTTCGACACGTGGATTTTTACGGTAAAACGGGATTACCGTGGCCCGTCTTCGACTTCCCATCACTGGAGAGCGGTGCACCATGGTACTATTCCGTTTCAAATCCATGTACGCATTTCTAAAAGTCGTACGACACTGTTTCACCATTTCGGACGGATGTTGCACCTTGCACCGTGGATGTTGCACCCTGTAGATATCGATTATTCAAATGGCCATAACTTCTGGCTTGTTTAGAGTTATAGGAGCCATAACCTGTCAAAACGAAGGCCTCGATGAGTTCTACGGCTTTGACAGCTTTCAGCCGTCAACGGATAGATTAATGCCCAAAAGGACAACCCGAATCTCAATCGGGTCTCGTAAGTTTTTTATCCTTCGTTTTTTCGACACGTGGATTTTTACGATAAAACAGGATTACGGTTGCTGGCCTTTGATTTACCATCGCTGGATAGTGGTGCACCATGGTACTGTTCCTTTTCAAATCCATGCATGCATTTCTAAAAGTCGTACGACACTGTTTCGCCATTTCGGACGGATGTTGCACCTTGCACCGTGGATGTTGCACCCTGTAGATATCGATTATTCGGACGGCCATAACTTCTGGCTCGTTTAGAGTTACAGTAGCCACAACCTGTCAAAACGAAGGCCTCGATGAGTTCTACGGCTTTGACAGCTTTCAGCCATCAACGGATAGATTAATGCCCAAAAAGGACAACCCGAATCTCAATCGGGTCTCGTAAGTTTTTTACCCTTCGTTTTTTCGACACGTGGATTTTTACGGTAAAACAGGATTACCGAGGCTGGCCTTCGATTTACCATCGCTGGAGAGTGGTGCACCATGGTACTGTTCCATTTCAAATCCATGCACGCATTTCTAAAAGTCGTACGACACTGTTTCGCCATTTCAAACGGATGTTGCACCTTGCACCGTGGATGTTGGACCCTGTAGATATCGATTATTCGGACGGCCATAACTTCTGGCTCGTTTATAGTTACGGGAGCCATAACCTATCAAAACGAAGGCCTCGATGAGTTCTACGGCTTTGACAGCTTTCAGCTGTCAACGGATAGATTAATGCCCAAAAAGGGCAACCCGAATCTCAATCGGGTCTCGTAAGTTTTTTACCCTTCGTTTTTTCGACACGTGTATGTTTACGGTAAAACGGGATTACCGTGGCTCGTCTTCGACTTCCCATCACTGGAGAGTGGTGCACCATGGTACTGTTCCGTTTCAAATCCATGCACGCATTTCTAAAAGTCGTACGACACTGTTTCGCCATTTCGGACGGATGTTGCACCTTGCACCGTGGATGTTGCACCCTGTAGATATCGATTATTCAAACGCCCATAACTTCTGGCTCGTCTAGAGTTACGGGAGCCACAACCTATCAAAACGAAGGCCTCGATGAGTTCTACGGCTTTGACAGCTTTCATCCGTCAATGGATAGATTAATGCCCAAAAAGGACAATCCGAATCTCAATCGGGTCTCGTAAGTTTTTTACCCTTCGTTTTTCCGACACGTGGATTGTTATGGTAAAACAGGATTACCATGGCCCGTCTTCGACTTCCCATCGCTGGAAAGTGGTGCACCATGGTACTATTCCGTTTCAAATCAATGCACGCATTTCGAAAAGTCGTACGACACTGTTTCGCCATTTCAGACGGATGTTGCACCTTGCACCGTGGATGTTGCACGCTGTAGATATCGATTATTCGGACGGCCATAACTTCTGGCTCGTTTAGAGCTACGGGAGCCATAACCTGTCAAAATGAAGGCCTCGATGAGTTCTATGGCTTTGACAGCTTTTAGCCGTCAATGGATAGATTAATGCCCAAAAAGGACAACCCGAATCTCAATCGGGTCTCCTAAGTTTTTTACCCTTCGTTTTTTCGACACGGGGATTTTTACGGTAACACAAGATTACCGTGGCCCGTCTTCGACTTCCCATCGCTGGAGAGTGGTGCACCATGGTACTGTTCCATTTCAAATCCATGCACGCATTTCTAGAAGTCGTAAGGCACTGTTTCGGCATTTCGGACGGATGTGGCACCTTGCATCGTGGATGTTGCACCCTGTAGATACCGATTATTCGTACGGACGTAACTTCTGACTCGTTTAGAGTTACGGGAGCCATAACCTGTCCTCGATGGGTTCTATGGCTTTAACATCTTTCAGCCATCAACGGATAGATTAATGCCCAATAAGGACAACCCGAATCTCAATCGGGTATCGTAAGTTTTTTACCCTTCGTTTTTTTGACACGTGTATTTTTACGGTAAAACAGGATTACCGTGGCCCGTCTTCGACTTCCCATCGCTGGAGAGTGGTGCACCATGGTACTGTTCCGTTTCAAATCCATGCACGCATTTCTAAAAGTCGTACGGCACTGTTTCGCCATTTCGGACGGATGTTGCACCATGCACGGTGGATGTTGCACCTTGTAGATATCCATTATTCGGACGACCATAACTTCTGGCTCGTTTAGAGTTACGGAAGTCATAACCTGTCAAAACGAAGGCCTCGATGAGTTCTACGGCTTTGACAGCTTTCAGCCATCAACGGATAGATTAATGCCCAAAAAGGACAACCCGAATCTCAATCGGGTCTCGTAAGTTTTTTACCCTTCGTTTTTTCGACACGTGGATTTTTACGGTAAAACAGGATTACCGTGGCTGGCCTTCGATTTAGCATCGCTGGAGAGTGGTGCACCATGGTACTGTTCCGTTTCAAATACATGCACGGATTTCTAAAAGTCATACGGCACTGTTTCGCCATTTCGGACGGATGTTGCACCTTGCACCGTGGATGTTGCACCCTATATATATCGATTATACGGACGGCCATAACTTCTGGCTCGTTTAGAGTTACGGGAGCCATAACCTGTCAAAACGAAGGCCTCGATGAGTTCTACGGCTTTGACAGCTTTCAGCCGTCAACGGATAGATTAATGACCAAAAAGGATAACCCGAATCTCAATCGGGTCTCGTAAGTTTTTTACCCTTCGTTTTTTCGGCACGTGGATTTTTACGGTAAAACAGGATTACCGTGGCCCGTCATCGACTTCCCATCGCTGGAGAGTGGTGCACCATGGTACTATTCCGTTTCAAATCCATGCACGCATTTCTAAAAGTCGTACGACACTGTTTCGCCATTTCGGACGGATGTTGCACCATGCACCGTGGATGTTGCACCCTGTAGATATCGATTATTCGGGCGGCCCTAACTTCTGGCTCGTTTAGATTTACGGGAGCCATAACCTGTCAAAACGAAGGCCTCGATGAGTTCTACGGCTTTGACAGTTTTCAGCCGTCAACGGATAGATTAATGCCCAAAAAGGACAACCCAAATCTCAATCGGGTCTCGTAAGTTTTTTACCCTTCGTTTTTTCGACACGTGTATTTCTACGGTAAAACAGGATTACCGTGGCCCCTCTTCGACTTCCCATCGCTGGAGAGTGGTGCACTATGGTACTGTTCCGTTTCAAATCCATGCACGCATTTCTAAAAGTCGTACAACACTGCTTCGCCATTTCGGACGGATGTTGCACCTTGCACCGTGGATGTTGCACCCTATAGATATCGATTATTCGGACGGCCATAACTTCTGACTCGTTTAGAGTTACGGGAGCCATAACCTGTCAAAACGAAGGCCTCGATGAGTTCTATGGCTTTGACAGCTTTCAGCCGTCAACGGATAGATTAATGCCCAAAAAGGACAACCCGAATCTCAATCGGGTCTCGTAATTTTTTTACCCTTCGTTTTTTCGACACGTGGATTTTTACGGTAAAACGGGATTACCGTGGCCTGTCTTCGACTTCCCATCGCTGGAGAGTGGTGCACCATGGTACTGTTCCGTTTCAAATCCATACACGCATTTCTAAAAGACGTACGACACTGTTTCACCATTTCGGACGGATGTCGCACCTTGCACCGTGGATGTTGCACCGTGTAGATATCGATTATTCAAATGGCCATAACTTCTGGCTCGTTTAGAGTTACGGGAGCCATAACCTGTCAAAACGAAGGCCTCGATGAGTTCTACGGCTTTGACAGCTTTCAGCCGTCAACGGATAGATTAATACCCAAAAAGGACAACCCGAATCTCAATCTGGTCTCGTAAGTTTTTTACCCTTCGTTTTTTCGACACGTGGATTTTTACGGTAAAACAGGATTACCGTGGCCCGTCTTCGACTTCCCATCGCTGGAGAGTGGTGCACCATGGTACTGTTCCGTTTCAAATCCATGCACGCATTTCTAAAAGTCGTACGACACTGTTTCGCCATTTCGGATGGATGTTGCACCTTGCACCGTGGATGTTGCACCCTGTAGATATCGATTATTCGGACGGCCATAACTTCTGGCTCGTTTAGAGTTACGGGAGCCATAACCTGTCAAAATGAAGGCCTCGATGAGTTATACGGCTTTGACGGCTTTCAGCCGTCAACGGATAGATTAATGCCCAAAAAGGGCAACCCGAATCTCAATCGGGCCACGTAAGTTTTTTATCCTTTGTTTTTTCGACACGTAGATTTTTACGGTAAAACAGGATTACCGCGGCTGGCCTTCGATTTACCATTGCTGGAGAGTGGTGCACCATGGTACTGTTCCGTTTCAAATCCATGCACGCATTTCTAAAAGTCGTACGACACTGTTTCGCCATTTCGGACGGATGTTGCACCTTGCACCGTGGATGTTGCACCCTGTAGATATCGATTATTCGGACGACCATAACTTCTGGCTCGTTTAGAGTTACGGGAGCCATAACCTGTCAAAACGAAGGCCTCGATGGGTTCTACGGCTTTGATAGCTTTCAGCCGTCAACGGATAGATTAATGACCAAAAAGGACAACCCGAATCTCAATCGGGTCTCGTAAGTTTTTTACCCTTCGTTTTTTCGACACGTGGATTTTTACGGTAAAACAGGATTACCGTGGCTGGCCTTCGATTTACCATCGCTGGAGAGTGGTGCACCATGGTACTGTTCCGTTTCAAATCCATTCACGCATTTCTAAAAGTCGTATGGCACTGTTTTGCCATTTCGGACGGATTTTGCACCTTGCACCGTGGATGTTGCACCCTATAGATATCGATTATACGGACGACCATAACTTCTGGCTCGTTTAGGGGTACGGCAGCCATAACCTGTCAAAACGAAGGCCTCGATGATTTCTACGGCTTTGACAGCTTTTAGCCGTCAACGGATAGATTAATGCCCAAAAAGGACAACCCGAATCTCAATCGGGTCTCGAAAGTTTTTTACCCTTCGTTTTTTCGACACGTGGATTTTTACGGTAAAACAGGATTACCGTGGCTGGTCTTCGACTTCCCATCGCTGGAGAGTGGTGCACCATGGTACTATTCCGTTTCAAATCCATGCACGCATTTCTAAAAGTCGTACGGCACTGTTTCGCCATTTCGGACGGATGTTGCACCTTGCACCGTGGATGTTGCACCTTATAGATATCGATTATAAGGACGACCATAACTTCTGGCTCGTTTAGAGTTACGGGAGCCATAACCTGTCAAAACGAAGGCCTCGATGAGTTCTGCGGCTTTGACAGCTTTCAGCCGTCGACGAATAGATTGATGCCCAAAGAGGACAACCCGAATCTCAATCGGGTCTCGTAAGTTTTTACCCTTTGTTTTTTCGACACGCGGATTTTTACGGTAAAACGGGATTACCGTGGCCCGTCTTTGACTTCCCATCGCTGGAGAGCGGTGCACCATGGTACTGTTCCGTTTCAAATCCATGCACGTATTTCTAAAAGTCGTACGGCACTGTTTCACCATTTCGGACGGATGTTGCACCTTGCACCGTGATTGTTGCACCCTGTAGATATCGATTATTCGGACGACCATAACTTCTGGCTCGTTTAGAGTTACGGGAGCCATAACCTGTCAAAACGAATGCCTCGATGAGTTCTACGGCTTTGACAGCTTTCAGCCGTCAACGGATAGATTAATGCCCAAAAAGGACAACCCGAATCTCAATCGGTTCTCGTAAGTTTTTTACCCTTCGATTTTTCGACACGTGGATTTTTACGGTAAAACAGGATTACGGTGGCTGGCCTGCGATTTACCATACTGGACAGTGGTGCACCAAGGTACTATTCCGTTTCAAATCCATGCACACATTTCTAAAAGTCATACGGCACTGTTTCGCCATTTCGGACGGATGTTGCACCTTGCACCGTGGATGTTGCACCCTATAGATATCGATTATACGGACGACTTACGGGAGCCATAACCTGTCAAAACGAAGGCCTCGATGAGTTCTACGGCTTTGACAGCTTTCAGCCGTCAACGAATAGATTAACTCCCAAAAAGGACAACCCGAATCTCAATCGGGTCTCGTAAGTTTTTTACCCTTCGTTTTTTCGACACGTGGATTTTTACGGTAAAACAGGATTACCGTGGTTGGCCTTCGATTTACCATCGCTCGAGAGTGGTGCACCATGGTACTGTTCCGTTTCAAATCCATGCACGCATTTCTAAAAGTCGTACGGCACTGTTTCGCCATTTCGGACGGATGTTGCACCTTGCACCGTGGATGTGCACGCATTTCTAAAAGTCGTACGGCACTGTTTCGCCATTTCGGACAGATGTTGCACCTTGCACCGTGGATGTTGCACCCTGTAGATATCGATTATTCGGACGACCATAACTTCTGGCTCGTTTAGAGTTACGGGAGCCATAACCTGTCAAAACGAAGGCCTCGATGAGTTCTACGGCTTTGACAGCTTTCAGCCGTCAACGGATAGATTAATGCCCAAAAAGGACAACCCGAATCTCAATCGGGTCTCGTAAGTTTTTCTCCCTTCGTTTTTTCGAAACGTGGATTTTTACGGTAAAACAGGATTACCGTGGCTGGCCTTCGATTTACCATCGCTGGAGAGTGGTGCACCATGGTACTGTTCCATTTCAAATCCATTCACGCATTTCTAAAAGTCGTATGGCACTGTTTCGCCATTTCGGACGGATTTTGCACCTTGCACCGTGGATGTTGCACCCTATAGATATCGATTATACGGACGACCATAACTTCTGGCTCGTTTAGAGGTACGGGAGCCATAACCTGTCAAAACGAAGGCCTCGATGATTTCTACGGCTTTGACCGCTTTCAGCCGTCAACGGATAGATTAATGCCCAAAAAGGACAACCCGAATCTCAATCGGGTCTCGAAAGTTTTTTACCCTTCGTTTTTTCGACACGTGGATTTTTACGGTAAAACAAGATTACCGTGGTTGGCCTTCGATTTACCATCGTTGGAGAGTGGTGCACCATGGTACTGTTCCATTTCAAATCCATGCACGCATTTCTAAAAGTCGTACGGCACTGTTTCGCCATTTCGGACGGATGTTGCACCTTGCACCGTGGATGTTGCACCCTGTAGATATCGATTATTCGGACGACCATAACTTCTGGCTCGTTTAGAGTTACGGGAGCCATAACCTGTCAAAACGAAGGCCTCGATGAGTTCTACGGCTTTGACAGCTTTTAGCCATTAACGAATAGATTAATGCCCAAAAAGGACAACCCGAATCTCAATCGGGTCTCCTAAGTTTTTAACCCTTCGTTTTTTCGACACGTGGATTTTTACGGTAAAACTAGATTACGGTGGCTGGACTTCGATTTACCATCCTGGACAGTGGTGCACCATGGTACTGTTCCGTTTCAAATCCATGCACTCATTTCTAAAAGTAGTACGGCACTGTTTCGCCATTTCGGACGGATGTTGCACCTTGCACCGTGGATGTTGCACCCTGTAGATATCGATTATTGGGACGGCCATAACTTCTGGCTCGTTTAGAGTTACGGGAGCCGTAACCTGTCAAAACGAAGGCCTCGATGAGTTCTACGGCTTTGATAGCTTTTAGCCGTCAACGGATAGATTAATGCCCAAAAAGGACAACCCAAATCTCAATCGGGTCTCGTAAGTTTTTTACCCTTCGTTTTTTCGACACGTGGATTTTTACGGTAAAACAGGATTACGGTGGCTGGCCTTCGATTTACCATCGCTGGAGAGTGGTGCACCATGGTACTGTTCCATTTCAAATCCATTCACGCATTTCTAAAAGTCGTATGGCACTGTTTCGCCATTTCGGACGGATGTTGCACCTTGCACCGTGGATGTTGCACCCTATAGATATCGATTATACGGACGACCATAACTTCTGGCTCGTTTAGAGGTACGGGAGCCATAACCTGTCAAAACAAAGGCCTCGATGATTTCTACGGCTTTGACAGCTTTCAGCCGTCAACGGATAGATTAATGCCCAAAAAGGACAACCCGAATCTCAATCGGATCTCGAAAGTTTTTTACCCTTTGTTTTTTCGACACGTGGATTTTTACGGTAAAACAGGATTACCGAGGCTGGCCTAAGATTTACCATCGCTGGAGATTGGTGCACCATGGTACTGTTCCGTTTCAAATCCATGCACGCATTTCTAAAAGTCTTACGGCACGGTTTCGCCATTTCGGACGGATGTTGCACCTTGCACCGTGGATGTTGCACCCTATAGATATCGATTATACGGACGACTTACGGGAGCCATAACCTGTCAAAACGAAGGCCTCGATGAGTTCTACGGCTTTGACAGCTTTCAGCCGTCAACGGATAGATTAATTCCCAAAAAGGACAACCCGAATCTCAATCGGGTCTCGTAAGTTTTTTACCCTTCGTTTTTTCGACACGTGGATTTTTACGGTAAAACAGGATTACCGTGGCTGGCCTTCGATTTACCATCGCTGGAGAGTGGTGCACCATGGTACTGTTCCGTTTCAAATCCATGCACGCATTTCTAAAAGTCGTACGGCACTGTTTCGCCATTTCGGACGGATGTTGCACCTTGCACCGTGGATGTGCACGCATTTCTAAAAGTCGTACGACACTGTTTCGCCATTTCGGACGGATGTTGCACCTTGCACCGTGGATGTTGCACCCTGTAGATATCGATTATTCGGACGACCATAACTTCTGGCTCGTTTAGAGTTACGGGAGCCATAACCTGTCAAAACGAAGGCCTCGATGAGTTCTACGGCTTTGACAGCTTTCAGCCGTCAACGGATAGATTAATGCCCAAAAAGGACAACCCGAATCTCAATCGGGTCTCGTAAGTTTTTCTCCCTTCGTTTTTTCGACACGTGGATTTTTACGGTAAAACAGGATTACCGTGGCTGGCCTTCGATTTACCATCGCTGGAGAGTGGTGCACCATGGTACTGTTCCATTTCAAATCCATTCACGCATTTCTAAAAGTCGTATGGCACTGTTTCGCCATTTTGGACGGATTTTGCACCTTGCACCGTGGATGTTGCACCCTATAGATATCGATTATACGGACGACCATAACTTCTGGCTCGTTTAGAGGTACGGGAGCCATAACCTGTCAAAACGAAGGCCTCGATGATTTCTACGGCTTTGACCGCTTTCAGCCGTCAACGGATAGATTAATGCCCAAAAAGGACAACCCGAATCTCAATCGGGTCTCGAAAGTTTTTTACCCTTCGTTTTTTCGACACGTGGATTTTTACGGTAAAACAAGATTATCGTGGCTGGCCTTCGATTTACCATCGTTGGAGAGTGGTGCACCATGGTACTGTTCCATTTCAAATCCATGCACGCATTTCTAAAAGTCGTACGACACTGTTTCGCCATTTCGGACGGATGTTGCACCTTGCACCGTGGATGTTGCACCCTGTAGATATCGATTATTCGGACGACCATAACTTCTGGCTCGTTTAGAGTTACGGGAGCCATAACCTGTCAAAACGAAGGCCTCGATGAGTTCTACGGCTTTGACAGCTTTTAGCCATTAACGAATAGATTAATGCCCAAAAAGGACAACCCGAATCTCAATCGGGTCTCCTAAGTTTTTAACCCTTCGTTTTTTCGACACGTGGATTTTTACGGTAAAACTGGATTACGGTGGCTGGACTTCGATTTACCATCCTGGACAGTGGTGCACCATGGTACTGTTCCGTTTCAAATCCATGCACTCATTTCTAAAAGTAGTACGGCACTGTTTCGCCATTTCGGACGGATGTTGCACCTTGCACCGTGGATGTTGCACCCTGTAGATATCGATTATTGGGACGGCCATAACTTCTGGCTCGTTTAGAGTTACGGGAGCCGTAACCTGTCAAAACGAAGGCCTCGATGAGTTCTACGGCTTTGATAGCTTTTAGCCGTCAACGGATAGATTAATGCCCAAAAAGGACAACCCGAATCTCAATCGGGTCTCGTAAGTTTTTTACCCTTCGTTTTTTCGACACGTGGATTTTTACGGTAAAACAGGATTACCGTGGCTGGCCTTCGATTTACCATCGCTGGAGAGTGGTGCACCATGGTACTGTTCCATTTCAAATCCATTCACGCATTTCTAAAAGTCGTATGGCACTGTTTCGCCATTTCGGACGGATGTTGCACCTTGCACCGTGGATGTTGCACCCTATAGATATCGATTATACGGACGACCATAACTTCTGGCTCGTTTAGAGGTACGGGAGCCATAACCTGTCAAAACAAAGGCCTCGATGATTTCTACGGCTTTGACAGCTTTCAGCCGTCAACGGATAGATTAATGCCCAAAAAGGACAACCCGAATCTCAATCGGATCTCGAAAGTTTTTTACCCTTTGTTTTTTCGACACGTGGATTTTTACGGTAAAACAAGATTACCGTGGCTGGCCTTCGATTTACCATCGCTGGAGAGTGGTGCACCATGGTACTGTTCCATTTCAAATCCATGCACGCATTTCTAAAAGTCGTACGGCACTGTTTCGCCATTTCGTACGGATGTTGCACCTTGCACCGTGGATGTTGCACCCTGTAGATATCGATTATTCGGAAGGCCATAACTTCTGGCTCGTTTAGAGTTACGTGAGCCATAACCTGTCAAAACGAAGGCCTCGATGAGTTCTACGGCTTTGATAGCTTTGAGCTGTCAACGGATAGATTAATGCCCAAAAAGGACAACCCGAATCTCAATCGGGTCTCGTAAGTTTTTTACCCTTCGTTTTTTCGACACGCGGATTTTTACGGTAAAACGGTATTACCGTGGCCCGTCTTTGACTTCCCATCGCTGGAGAGCGGTGCACCATGGTACTGTTCCGTTTCAAATCCATGCACGCATTTCTAAAAGTCGTACGACACTGTTTCGGCATTTCGGACGGATGTTGCACCTTGCACCGTGGATGTTGCACCCTGTAGATATCGATTATTCGGACGGCCATAACTTCTGACTCTGTTAGAATTACGGGAGCCATAACCTGTCAAAACGAAGGCCTCGATGAGTTCTATAGCTTTGACAGCTTTCAGCCGTCAACGGATAGATTAATCCCCAAAAAGGACAGCTCGAATCTCAATCGGGTCTCGTAAGTTTTTTACCCTTCGTTTTTTCGACATGTGGATTTTTACGGTAAAATAGGATTATCGTGGCCCGTCTTCGACTTCCCATCGCTGCAGAGTGGTGCACCATGGTACAGTTCCGTTTCGAATCCATGCACGCATTTCTAAAAGTCGTAAGGCACTGTTTCGCCATTTCGGACAGATGTTGCACCTTGCACCGTGGATGTTGCACCCCGTAGATATCGATTATTCGGACGGCCATAACTTCTGACTCGTTTAGAGTTACGGGAGCCATAACCTGTCAAAACGAAGGCCTCGATGAGTTCTACGGTTTTGATAGCTTTCAGCCGTCAAAGGATAGATTAATCCAAAAAAGGACAACCAGAATCTCAATCGGGTCTCGTAAGTTTTTTACACTTCGTTTTTTCGATACGTGTATTTTTATGGTAAAACAGGATTACCGTGGCCCGTCTTCGACTTCCCATCGCTGGAGAGTGGTGTACCATGGTCCTGTTCCGTTTCAAATCCATGCACACATTTCTAAAAGTCGTACGACACTGTTTCGCCATTTCGGACGGATGTTGCACCATGCACCGTGGATGTTGCACCCTGTAGATATCGATTATTCAGACGGCCATAACTTCTGGCTCGTTTAGAGCTACGGGAGCCATAACCTGTCAAAACGAAGGCCTCGATGAGTTCTATGGCTTTGACTGCTTTCAGCCGTCAACGGATAGATTAATGCCCAAAAAGGACAACCCGAATCTCAATCGGGTCTCGTAAGTTTTTTACCCTTCGTTTTTTCGAAACGTAGATTTTTACGGTAAAACAGGATTACCGTGGCCCCTCTTCGGCTTCCCTTCGCGGGAGAGTGGTGCACTATGGTACTGTTCCGTTTCAAATCCATGCATGCATTTCTAAAAGTCGTACGGCACTTTTTCGCCATTTCGGAGGGATGTTGCACCTTGCACCGTGGATGTTGCACCCTGTAGATATCGATTATTCGGACGGCCAAAACTTCTGACTCGTTTAGAGTTACGGGAGCCATAACCTGTCAAAACGAAGTCCTCGATGATTTCTATGGCTTTGACAGCTGTAACGACCCGTATTTTATGTGTCGATGATATCGTAGAATTATTAGGTCGTTGGTATTGTTTATGTCGTCCAAAGCTTAAGTCGTCCGGAGTTAGCTCGTGAGCGATTTAGTGGGGTAGAACGACCTAGGAGTTAGGTCGTGTAAAAGTTATGTCGTGTGAAAGATAGGTCGGGTGGAGCGACCTATAGAGGTAACGACCTAAGTATATTGAGCGACCTATAGGATTGGGTCGACCTAGGCGAGTTAACGACCTAAGAGTGTGGGCGACTTATAGGATTAGCGACCTATAGGATGGGAACGACCTAAGGTATATATCCGACCTATAGAAATGAGTGACTTAGGGTTAGCGACCTAGCAGTTAGGCGAGTTAACGGGTTGAAGGTAGTTAACGACCTAAGAGCTATCGGGTTAGGGGTCCCAACGACCTAGTAGTGAGCGACCTAAAGCAGAGTGTTGCGTAGAGTTAGGTCAAGTGTAGCGACCTAAGAAGGGTAGCGACCTAAGGAGGCTAGTTACGATTGGTTAGGTTGTAAACGACCTAAGTTAGAATGCTGTGTTTGTTAGCTCGCAGGAATGATAGGTCGCGTGAGTGATAGATCGTGGGGTTGCTTAACCCAGTTAGGTCGATCGGTCGCATGGATCGTTAGGTCGCGTGAGTACACCAGTTAGGTCGGGGAAATGGCTAGGTTGTTAGGTCGTGATGTTTTAGGTCGTGGATGACCTAATAGTGAGCGACCTAAAACCGAGCGACCTAAAAACTGCCTATAAATACACGGCCATTTCCTCACTTTTTGGCACCGGATTTTGAAGCGACGAAGTGCTGCTATTTTGAGAGCTCGACTACAACATTTCTTCACTTCTTTTCTCTACTCTAATCTTGTGCTAACATCCATCCAAGATCGAAGATCCAAGAGCCAAAGTTGAAGATCTTCATCCAACAAAGTGAGATTTCATCGTTTCAAGCGGGATTTCGACAAATCAAGCTTGAATCCTTGCTGTCCAGATCTGAAATTGATAGTTTTTGAAGTGTTTGGGTGATTCGGTGAGTGGTGGTTATCTCTCACGCCGACCCAAAGGAGTATATTGGATTGGTGGTTTGTTGAAGTGTTGTAGATAGTGATTTTATGCATATTACTTTAGATCCAAGTGTAGATCCATTACTTATGAAGATGTTTACTTATGCAAGTTCATTCACCAAGTTGTAGAGATAAAAACCCATGATTTATATTTGTTAGATCTATGCTAAAAACCCATGATTCATGTATGTTAGACTTATGCTCACTTATTTACGAAATTGCCATTTTAGTTACAAATGCCTATTTAGATCTTGGTTGACTACTTATTTGTTTGGATTAATGTTTGCCTTGTTTGATTATTGTGAATGAGTTATCTAGTTGATAGATTTGGACAAGTATGGTCAAAGACGATTCAAAAGCTACGAAAGAGGCTCTTGAATGGTGAAAGTTGCTTAAGGCATATGTAGTGGATGTTGACGCTCATATGTATGGATTGGATGATGTTGGGATGGAATTTTGCCATGATGTGATGAGACAAACCATGATGTTAAGATAAGCCTTTGCTATGATGAAGATGAGACGAGGCATGAGGTGATGTAACCTTGGTATAATCAAGAAGGATTGCTCCAAGCATGTTGATAACTTGAAGGGTAGTTCAAGTTGATTGATAATGGATGGCTCAAGAGGTAGTTTGGGCTAGGATGAGAATAGTCGTCAAGGAGGATGACTAGAAGGCTTGGATTTCATCGTTGTTGAAGTTTCTAGCAGACTCAAAGCAAGAGTACAAAGGTTGCCCTAAAGACTACAGGTAGGTGGTCTGGACACCCTAAAGACTACAGGTAGGTGGTCGAGTACTCTGGGTAGTTACGAAAATTCCTATGCACGGGTCATGATGACGTGTGGAGTTATGTCTAGAACTGGGGTTACCATTAGCCCTTGATAGATGGCTCAGGAAGGAGTCGGTCATTCAATTAACGATGATTTCGAAACAACGTTAACAGTGATAGCCAGAGTCATGGATGTTTGGACGTTTGGTTGTATCATCATTCGGTCTCAAGAGCGGTGTTTTCTGGGTGCTTATCTGATCTTGGTTTAGGCCTTGGGGGTTTGTATTTGGAAAACATTGACCTTGACTCGAGTGATTATTGCTTTACTTTAATTGCCTGCTATGTTATGCTTGCTTCTCCTTAATGTGTGTCTGGGAGCAATCACTGTAGAAAGAGGTGGAGTGGGATGGGTTGGTTCCTATTCCTTTTATCCCTTATACTCTTTTGGTATGTTTGATAGTTGATTTACTGCTCACTAAGACTTTGTCTGACTCAAGGTTTTATGTCTCCTCTTATTACCTTGGGCTGTTCATCCATGTTGGGATGGGCAGACTAGGTAGCAGGTGACAGGTGCTGTTCATGGAGGTTTACGCTGATGACAACGAAGACGAGCAGGAGGCTTTTGCATATTATTTCTTATTATATGTACTGGATATTCCGCTGATTGTTGATTACTCTGAGTGCTATGTAGTGAGGCTTCTTGTATTCATGATTCAGACCTTGTATAAAGCTATTATGATTAGATGATGATATTCTGTTCTATGGGAGCTTCACTATATTATATTTCTCTATTGTATTTTATCCATGCGCTGTGAATTTTACGATAGAGTCTGCGATGTTTTTACCTTACCCTGACAATCGTCCATGGCTGCCTGGCACACTTTCAGCGCACTATTTCCTTATTCGGTGCAGGAGTCATGGGCGGTCGTCACATTTGGTATCAGAGCTTTGGTTAATCGATTTTAGCCAACGCTCGCTGACGTAACTACGTATGAGAGACGTAATTGTATTTTGATGGATGATTACTATATGTATAATATAGTAGCTTAGAGGGATTTGAACTCCTTAGCAGTTGTTTCTTAAGGTGTTCTAATCATTCTTTTTACAGATATTAAGGATGAGTCGAAGTGAGAGACAAACTGCGAGGGAAAGCCGTGCTGCTAGGGAAGCTGTTGATTATACTCCTATGATTGAGGCCATGATGACTTCGATCATGAGGAGAATACCAGCTTCAGGATCATCAGTGGATGTGGGAGTTCAAGTTCAAGCTCCAAGACCAGTGGATTTTGCTAAGCTTTGCAAGGACTATACTTCTCTTGGAGGGAAGGTTTTCTTGGGAACGGAATCGACCATTGAGGTGCGGAGATGGATTGATGCTTGTCAAAGGATTTTTGGTGACTTGGGAATTGAGGATGCAACTAAGAGAAAGCTCGCATCAAGGCAACTTCAAGGGAGAGCTTCGGATTGGTGGAATTCTATCACCATTGATACTCCGGAGGAGGAGATTACTTGGGAGCAATTCCAAGCTAGATTTGAAGCTAAGTTCATCTCTACAGCTCAGAAATCTGTTTTGTTCAAGAAGTTTGTAGAGCTCAAGCAAGGTGGGAGATCGGTCCTTGAGTATGTTTCTGAGTTTGAGGCTTTGTCCAAGTATGCCAGATCGTATATTGATTCTCCCTATCAGAAGAATGAGAAGTTTGTGACAGGCTTGGACACTTATCTTGGGAGACAGTTGGTGGATCATTTGGACGATCCGTTTGAGAAGCTTGTGGAGAAAGCTCTCAGGCATGAGAGTTTGTTTCCTAAGGAAGGATCTGTTGATGCTGTAACCAAGGAAGGGTCTAGGCCACAGCAGGGTGGAAACAAGAAGAGGAAGCAGCAGCAACAGAAGGGTAAGGATGGCCAGAAGAAGCCGAAGGGTGAAGTGACCTGCTACAACTGTCAGCAGAAGGGTCATCTCTTCAGAGATTGCAAGAATCCCAAGGTGCCGGGAAAGTGTTATAACTGTGATAAGCTGGGACATATCAAGAAGAATTGTCCAGAGCCGAGGAAGGACAGGCAGATTGTGCAAGCTTATGCTTTGGGAGCTGTGCCGTCGTCTTCAAAAGCTCCTACTGCTGAAGAGAAGGGGAAGAGTGTGGTGGTTCAAGGTACTCTTTCCATTTGTGGTATTCCAGTTAGAGTGTTGTTTGATACTGGAGCGTCGCATTCTTTTGTTTGTGATGATCTTATAGGCCGGTTAGGTTTGAAACCGGATATTGTTGATAGGCCATTGGTTGTGACTAATCCAGTTGGGGGTTCGTCATGTTTGTGTATGATATGACGTGGTCTAGTTGTGTCGAGTCATGATTGCTCTTTTGCTTGTGATTGCTTTGTTCTGAACTTTGCGGGGTTCGGAATTATTTTGGGTATGGACTGGCTTAGGAAGTATGCGGCAAGGATTGATTGTGAGAGGCTGGAGGTGACAGTCGGGAATGTGGAAGGGCGAAAGGTTGTGATACGATGTAAGCATGAAGAAGGCGTCTTCATGAGCTTCATGTATTCGCTGGTTGTTCCACGGGATGGACTGTCATCGGTGCCTATTGTGAATGGATTTGAGGATGTCTTTGACGAAGTCAAAGGGTTACCGCCGCATAGGGAGATCGAGTTTCGTATCGATCTAGTTGAGGGAGCCAGACCTGTTGTGATGCCTCTTAGGTGGATGGCGCCTAGGGAATAGCAAGAGCTGAAGGTGCAGGTTGATGACCTTTTGCAGAAAGGATTCATTCGGCGTAGTGTGTCTGAATGGGGTGCACCAGTTGTGTTCGCAACCAAAGCGGATGGATCGTTAAGGTTGTGTGTGGATTATCGTGAGCTGAATAAAGTGACTAAGAAGAACAAGTATCCATTGCCGAGAATAGATGACTTGTTTGATCAGCTTCACGAGGCTAAGGTGTTTTCTCAGATGGATTTGGCGACGGGATTTCACCAGTTGAGAGTGGCGAAAGATAGTGTGCCAAAGACTGCTTTTAGGACACCATCCGGATTTTATGAGTGGCTGGTAATGCCGTTTGGATTGACTAACGCACCAGCATATTTTGTGGATCTTATGAATAGAGTGTTCAGAGATCAGTTGAACAAGTTTGTACTTGTGTTCGTGGATGACATTCTGATTTATTCCAGAACTGAGGAAGAGCACAAGACGCACTTGCGTATTGCTTTGGAAATCTTATGGAAACATCAGCTGAAGGCTAAGTTTTCGAAGTGTCACTTCTGGAAGAGTGAAGTGAGATTCTTAGGACATGTTATCTCTGGAAATGGAATAGCGGTTGATCCCGCTAAGGTGGCAGCGATCCAGGATTGGATTAGACCTAAGAATGCATCTGATGTGAGAAGTTTTGTTGGATTAGCAGGATATTATCGTCGGTTTATCAAAGATTTTTCCAAGATAGCTGCACCGTTAACAGGATTGACGAAGAAGAACCAAGTGTTCAGATGGGATGATAAGTGTGAGCAAGCTTTCGTAATCCTAAAAGAGCGACTAATAAGTGCTCCTGTTTTGACTATTCCAAGTGGGAATGATGAGATGGTGGTTTACACCGATGCATGTGGTACTGGACTTGGAGCAGTGCTGATGCAGAAGGATAAAGTTGTTGCGTATGCTAGTCGACAACTGAAGCCGCATGAAAGGAATTATCCGACACATGATTTGGAGTTAGCAGCGATTGTATTTGCTTTGAAGATGTGGAGACATTATCTTTTGGGAGTTCGATTCGAGTTGTTTACGGATCATAAGTCGTTGAAGTATCTGTTTTCCCAAAAGGATTTGAATCTTCGACAGCAACGATGGCTAGAGTTTTTAGCATCGTATGATTTTGGTATAGCTTATACTCCGGGAAAAGGTAACGCAGTAGCTGATGCGTTGAGTCGAAGACATGCAGGATTGGGAGCCATGTTTTCGGAATGGAAGAGTCTCGAGTATTTAGCTGGATTTGACTTCAGGCCTAGATGTGAATTGGAACCTGAAATGTTAGCAAACTTATCGATAAGACCTACTCTTGTGGAAAGGATTGGCGAGAGCCAAAAACGAGACGATAAGCTTGTCAAGATTATCCGTGATTTGGAATCTGGATTGGAACTAGAGAAGGATAAAGGATTCGAGGTCGATCGAGAAGGTTGGCTTCGAAAGCAAGGACGACTAGTTGTTCCCGATGTGGATGGATTGAGAAATGAAGTCCTTAGGGAAAGTCATCACTCGAAGTTGACGATTCATCCGGGTGGAAATAAGATGTATCGGGATATGAAGAGAACCTATTATTGGGAAGGTATGAAGAAGGATGTTGGAAATTTTATTTCCAAATGTATGAATTGCCAGTTGGTTAAGGCGGAGCAGAAGAAGCCAAGTGGATTGCTTCATCCATTAGAAGTTCCTATGTGGAAGTGGGAACAGATATCGATGGATTTTATCGATGGTCTACCTAGAACAAGAGCAGGGAATGAAGCGATTTGGGTCATAGTAGATCGGTTGACCAAGAGTGCAAGATTCATTCATGTTCGATCGACTAGGACTGCATCGAAGTTGGCTGAGTTGTATGTTAAGTGGATAGTTCGATTCCATGGTATTCCGAAGAGTATAGTGAGCGATCGAGACCCATTGTTCACTAGTGGATTTTGGAAGAGCTTCCAGGAAGTTTTGGGAACCGAGTTGTGTTTGAGTACAGCTTATCATCCCCAAACAGATGGTCAGACTGAGAGAGTCAACCGAGTTTTGGAAGATCTTCTCAGAGCTTGTGTTTTGGACTTCGGAGGATCATGGGAAGATCACCTTCATTTGGTGGAATTTGCATATAATAACAGTTATCAGTCAAGTATTGGCATGGCACCATATGAAGCACTGTATGGAAGACCGTGTAACTCTCCGACATGTTGGTTGGAAACTGGAGAAAAACTGATACTTGGGCCAGAGATGATTCGACAGACTACGGATTGCATAGAGATCATTCGGCGACGAATGAAGGGAGCCCAAGATCGTCAGAAAAGTTATGCTGACAAGCGTCGTAAGGATTTGGAATTCGACGTAGGAGATGTGGTTTTTGTGAAGATTTCTCCTCTGAAGAATGTTATTAGATTCGGGAAGAAAGGGAAGTTGACCCCGAGATTTGTTGGACCATTTCCGATCATCGAGCGAATTGGAAAGCTCGCTTATAGATTGGAGTTACCGGAAAAGATGGCGGGTGTGCATAATGTTTTTCATGTATCTTATCTACGGAAGTATGTGCACGACTCGAATACAGTGGTTTCTGCTGATAGCTGTGAAGATTTGGAGGTTGATCCAGTTGTTAGAAGACCTCGTAAGCCGCTTCGTATTGTAGAAACCGACACGAAACAGCTTAGGAGGAAGACGATTACGTTGCTCATGGTACAATGGAGTGATGATGTTAACGACTGTACATGGGAGGAGGAAGAGAGGATGAAGGCAGCTCATCCTAAACTCTTCGAGGTATGGCCCTAAGGTGTCGTGACATCTCATGAATTTGTAACTTGTTCTAATCTTAGAATTCTGCATGCTAGGCTAGAATTTGGATGCATGGTTTGTTGATTGCTATGGATAGTAGGCATGCAGAATAGTTTTGGTTGCTCTTCTTTGCTTGGAATTTCGGGGGCGAAATTCCTAAGGGGGAGAGAATGTAACGACCCGTATTTTACGTGTCGATGATATCGTAGAATTATTAGGTCGTTGGTATTGTTTATGTCGTCCAAAGCTTAAGTCGTCCGGAGTTAGCTCGTGAGCGATTTAGTGGGGTAGAACGACCAAGGAGTTAGGTCGTGTAAAAGTTATGTCGTGTGAAAGATAGGTCGGGTGGAGCGACCTATAGAGGTAACGACCTAAGTATATTGAGCGACCTATAGGATTGGGCCGACCTAGGCGAGTTAACGACCTAAGAGTGTGGGCGACTTATAGGATTAGCGACCTATAGGATGGGAACGACCTAAGGTATATATCCGACCTATAGAAATGAGTGACTTAGGGTTAGCGACCTAGCAGTTGGGCGAGTTAACGGGTTGAAGGTAGTTAACGACCTAAGAGCTATCGGGTTAGGGGTCCCAACGACCTAGTAGTGAGCGACCTAAAGCAGAGTGTTGCGTAGAGTTAGGTCAAGTGTAGCGACCTAAGAAGGGTAGCGACCTAAGGAGGCTAGTTACGATTGGTTAGGTCGTAAACGACCTAAGTTAGAATGCTGTGTTTGTTAGGTCGCAGGAATGATAGGTCGCGTGAGTGATAGATCGTGGGGTTGCTTAACCCAGTTAGGTCGATCGGTCGCATGGATCGTTAGGTCGCGTGAGTACACCAGTTAGGTCGGGGAAATGGCTAGGTTGTTAGGTCGCGATGTTTTAGGTCGTGGATGACCTAATAGTGAGCGACCTAAAACCGAGCGACCTAAAAACTGCCTATAAATACACGGCCATTTCCTCACTTTTTGGCACCGGATTTTGAAGCGACGAAGTGCTGCTATTTTGAGAGCTCGACTACAACATTTCTTCACTTCTTTTCTCTACTCTAATCTTGTGCTAACATCCATCCAAGATCGAAGATCAAGATCGAAGATCCAAGAGCCAAAGTTGAAGATCTTCATCCAACAAAGTGAGATTTCATCGTTTCAAGCGGGATTTCGACAAATCAAGCTTGAATCCTTGCTGTCCAGATCTGAAGTTGATAGTTTTTGAAGTGTTTGGGTGATTCGGTGAGTGGTGGTTATCTCTCACGCGGACCCAAAGGAGTATATTGGATTGGTGGTTTGTTGAAGTGTTGTAGATAGTGATTTTATGCATATTTCTTTAGATCCAAGTGTAGATCCATTACTTATGAAGATGTTTACTTATGCAAGTTCATTCACCAAGTTGTAGAGATAAAAACCCATGATTTATATTTGTTAGATCTATGCTAAAAACCCATGATTCATGTATGTTAGACTTATGCTCACTTATTTACGAAATTGCCATTTTAGTTACAAATGCCTATTTAGATCTTGATTGACTACTTATTTGTTTGGATTAATGTTTGCCTTGTTTGATTGTTGTGAATGAGTTATCTAGTTGATAGATTTGGACAAGTATGGTCAAAGACGATTCAAAAGCTACGAAAGAGGCTCTTGAATGGTGAAAGTTGCTTAAGGCATATGTAGTGGATGTTGACGCTCATATGTATGGATTGGATGATGTTGGGATGGAATTTTGCCATGATGTGATGAGGCAAACCATGATGTTAAGATAAGCCTTTGCTATGATGAAGATGAGACGAGGCATGAGGTGATGTAACCTTGGTATAATCAAGAAGGATTGCTCCAAGCATGTTGATAACTTGAAGGGTAGTTCAAGTTGATTGATAATGGATGGCTCAAGAGGTAGTTTGGACTAGGATGAGAATAGTCGTCAAGGAGGATGACTAGAAGGCTTGGATTTCATCGTTGTTGAAGGTTCTAGCAGACTCAAAGCAAGAGTACAAGGGTTGCCCTAAAGACTACAGGTAGGTGGTCTGGACACCCTAAAGACTACAGGTAGGTGGTCGAGTACTCTGGGTAGTTGCGAAAATTCCTAGGCACGGGTCATGATGACGTGTGGAGTTATGTCTAGAACCGGGGTTACCATTAGCCCTTGATAGATGGCTCAGGAAGGAGTCGGTCATTCAATTAACGATGATTTCGAAACAACGTTAACAGTGATAGCCAGAGTCATGGATGTTTGGACGTTTGGTTGTATCATCATTCGGTCTCAAGAGCGGTGTTTTCTGGGTGCTTATCTGATCTTGGTTTAGGCCTTGGGGGTTTGTATTTGGAAAACATTGACCTTGACTCGAGTGATTATTGCTTTACTTTAATTGCCTGCTATGTTATGCTTGCTTCTCCTTAATGTGTGTCTGGGAGCTATCACTGTAGAAAGAGGTGGAGTGGGATGGGTTGGTTCCTATTCCTTTTATCCCTTATACTCTTTTGGTATGTTTGATAGTTGATTTACTGCTCACTAAGACTTTGTCTGACTCAAGGTTTTATGTCTCCTCTTATTACCTTGGGCTGTTCATCCATGTTGGGATGGGCAGACTAGGTAGCAGGTGACAGGTGCTGTTCATGGAGGTTTACGCTGATGACAACGAAGACGAGCAGGAGGCTTTTGCATATTATTTCTTATTATATGTACTGGATATTCCGCTGATTGTTGATTACTCTGAGTGCTATGTAGTGAGGCTTCTTGTATTCATGATTCAGACCTTGTATAAAGCTATTATGATTAGATGATGATATTCTGTTCTATGGGAGCTTCACTATATTATATTTCTCTATTGTATTTTATCCATGCGCTTTGAATTTTACGATAGAGTCTGCGATGTTTTTACCTTACCCTGACAATCGTCCATGGCTGCCTGGCACACTTTCAGCGCACTATTTCCTTATTCGGTGCAGGAGTCATGGGCGGTCGTCACAACAGCTTTCAGCCGTCAACGGATATATTAATGCCCAAAAATGTCAACCCGAATCCCAATCGGGTCTCGTAAGTTTTTTACCCTTCGTTTTTTCGACACGTGGATTTTTACGGTAAAACGGGATTACCGTGGCCCGTCTTCGACTTCCCATCGCTGGAGGGTGGTGCACCTGGTACTGTTCCGTTTCAAATCCATGCATGCATTTCTAAAAGACGTACGACACTGTTTCACCATTTCGGACGGATGTTGCACCTTGCACCGTGGATGTTGCACCCTGTAGATATCGATTATTCAAATGGCCATAACTTCTGGCTCGTTTAGAGTTACGAGAGCCATAACCTGTCAAAACGAAGGACTCGATGAGTTCTACGGTTTTGACACCTTTCAGCCATCAACGGATAGATTAATGCCCAAAAAGGACAACCCAAATCTCAATCGGGTCTCGTAAGTTTTTTAACCTTCGTTTTTTCGACACGTGAATTTTACGGTAAAACAGGATTACCGTGGCCCGTCTTCAACTTCCCATCGCTGGAGAGTGGTGCACCATGGTACTGTTCCGTTTCAAATCCATGCATGCATTTCTAAAAGTCGTACGACACTGTTTCTCCATTTCAGACGGATGTTGCACCTTGCACCGTGGATGTTGCACCCCGTAGATATCGATTATTCGGACGGCCATAACTTCTGGCTCATTTAGAGTTACGGGAGCCATAACCCGTCAACACGAAGGCCTCGATGAGTTCTACGGCTTTGATAGCTTTCAGCCGCCAACGGATAGATTAATGCCCAAAAAGGGCAACCCGAATCTCAAACGGGCCTCGTAAGTTTTTTACCCTTCGTTTTTTCGACACGTGGATTTTTACGGTAAAACGGAATTACCGTGGCCCGTCTTCGACTTCCCATCGCTGGAGAGTGGTGCACCATGGTACTGTTCCGTTTCAAATCCATGCACGCATTTCTAAAAGTCGTACGACACTGTTTCGCCATTTCGGATGGATGTTGCACCTTGCACCGTGGATGTTGCACCCTGTAGATATCGATTATTTGGACGGCCATAACTTCTGGCTCGTTTAGAGTTACGGGAGCCATAACCTGTCAAAACGAAGGCCTCGATGAGTTCTACGGCTTTGACAGCTTTCAGCCGTAAACGGATAGATTAATTCCCAAAAAGGACAACCCGAATCTCAATCGGGTCTCGTAAGTTTTTTACCCTTCGTTTTTTCGACACGTGTATTTTTACGGTAAAACGGGATTACCGTGGCTCGTCTTCGACTTCCCATCACTGTAGAGTGGTTCACCATGGTACTGTTCCGTTTCAAATCCATGCACGCATTTCTAAAAGTCGTAAGGCACTGTTTCGCCATTTCGGACGGATGTTGCACCTTGCACCGCGGATGTTGCACCTTGTAGATATCTATTATTCGGACGGCCATAACTTCTGACTCGTTAAGAGTTACGGGAGCCATAACCTGTCAAAACGAAGGCCTCGATGAGTTCTACGGCTTTGACGGCTTTCAGCCGTCAACGGATAGATTAATGCCCAAAAAGGACAACCCGAATCTCAATCGGTCTCGTAAGTTTTTTACCCTTCGTTTTTTCGACACATTGATTTTTACGGCTTTGACAGCTTTCAGCCATCAACGGATAGATTAATGCCCAAAAAGGACAACCCGAATCTCAATCGGGTCTCGTAAGTTTTTTACCCTTCGTTTTTTCGACACGTTGATTTTTACGGTAAAACATGATTATCGTGGCCCATCTTCGACTTCCCATCGCTGGAGAGTGGTGCACCATGGTACTGTTCCGTTTCAAATCCATGCACGCATTTCTAAAAGTCGTAAGGCACTGTTTCGCCATTCCGGACGGATGTGGCACCTTGGACCGTGGATGTTGCACGCTGTATATATCGATTATTCGGACGGCCATAACTTCTGACTCGTTAAGAGTTACGGGAGCCATAACCTGTCAAAACGAAGGCCTCGATGAGTTCTACGGCTTTGACAGCTTTCAGCCGTCAACGGAAAGATTAATGCCCAAAAAGGACAACCCGAATCTCAATCGGGTCTCGTAAGTTTTTTACCCTTCGTTTTTTCGGCACGTGGATTTTTAAGGTAAAACGGGATTACCGTGGCCCGTCTTCGACTTCCCATCGCTGGAGAGCGGTGCACCATGGTACTGTTCCGTTTCAAATCCATGTACGCATTTCTAAAAGTCGTACGACACTATTTCACCATTTCGGACGGATGTTGCACCTTGGAAGTTGCACCCTGTAGATATCGATTATTCAAACGGCCATAACTTCTGGCTCGTTTAGAGTTACAGGAGCCATAACCTGTCAAAACGAAGGCCTCGATGAGTTCTACGGCTTTGACAACTTTCAGCCGTCAACGGATAGATTAATGCCCAAAAGGACAACCCGAATCTCAATCGGGTCTCGTAAGTTTTTTACCCTTCGTTTTTTCGACACGTGGATTTTTACGGTAAAACAGGATTACCGAGGCTGGCCTTCGATTTACCATCGCTGGAGAGTGGTGCACCATGGTACTGTTCCATTTCAAATCAATGCACGCATTTCTAAAAGTCGTACGGCACTGTTTCGCCATTTCGGACGGATGTTGCACCTTGCACCGTGGATGTTGCACCCTGTAGATATCGATTATTCGGACGGCCATAACTTCTGGCTCGTTTATAGTTACGGGAGCCATAACCTGTCAAAACGAAGGCCTCGATGAGTTCTACGGCTTTGACAGTTTTCAGCCGTCAACGGATAGATTAATGCCCAAAAAGGACAATCCGAATCTCAATCGGATCTCGTAAGTTTTTTACCCTTCGTTTTTTCGACACGTGGATTTTTACGGTAAAACAGGATTACCGAGGCTGGCCTTCGATTTACCATCGCTGGAGAGTGGTGCACCATGGTACTGTTCCATTTCAAATCCATGCACGCATTTCTAAAAGTCGTAAGGCACTGTTTCGCCATTCCGGACGGATGTTGCACCTTGCACCGTGGATGTTGCACCCTATAGATATCGATTATTCGGACGGCCATAACTTCTGACTCGTTAAGAGTTACGGGAGCCATAACCTGTCAAAACGAAGGCCTCGATGAGTTCTACGGCTTTAACAGCTTTCAGCCGTCAACGGATAGATTAATGCCCAAAAAGGACAACCCGAATCGCCGTCGTGTCTCGTAAGTTTTTTACCCTTCGTTTTTTCGACACGTGGATTTTTACGGTAAAACAGGATTACGGTGGCTGGACTTCCATTTACCATCGCTGGAGAGTGGTGCACCATGGTACTATTCTGTTTCAAATCCATGCACGCATTTCTAAATGTCGTACGGATAGATTAATGCCCAAAAAGGGCAACCCGAATCTCAATCGGGCCTCGTAAGTTTTTTACCCTTCGTTTTTTCGACACGTGGATTTTTACGGTAAAACGGAATTACCGTGGCCCGTCTTCGACTTCCCATCGCTGGAGAGTGGTGCACCATGGTACTGTTCCGTTTCAAATCCTTGCACGCATTTCTAAAAGTCGTACGACACTGTTTCGCCATTTCGGACGGATGTTGCACCTTGCACCGTGGATGTTGCACCCTGTAGATATCGATTATTTGGACGGCCATAACTTCTGGCTCGTTTAGAGTTACGGGAGCCATAACCTGTCAAAACGAAGGCCTCGATGAGTTCTACGGCTTTGACAGCTTTCAGCCGTAAACGGATAGATTAATTCCCAAAAGGACAACCCGAATCTCAATCGGGTCTCGTAAGTTTTTTACCCTTCGTTTTTTCGACACGTGTATTTTTACGGTAAAACGGGATTACCGTGGCTCGTCTTCGACTTCCCATCACTGTAGAGTGGTTCACCATGGTACTGTTCCGTTTCAAATCCATGCACGCATTTCTAAAAGTCGTAAGGCACTGTTTCGCCATTTCGGACGGATGTTGCACCTTGCACCGTGGATGTTGCACCCTGTAGATATCTATTATTCGGACGGCCATAACTTCTGACTCGTTAAGAGTTACGGGAGCCATAACCTGTCAAAACGAAGGCCTCGATGAGTTCTACGGCTTTGACAGCTTTCAGCCGTCAACGGATAGATTAATGCCCAAAAAGGACAACCCGAATCTCAATCGGTCTCGTAAGTTTTTTACCCTTCGTTTTTTCACACATTGATTTTTACGGCTTTGACAGCTTTCAGCCGTCAACGGATAGATTAATGCCCAAAAAGGACAACCCGAATCTCAATCGGGTCTCGTAAGTTTTTTACCCTTCGTTTTTTCGACACGTTGATATTTACGGTAAAACATGATTATCGTGGCCCATCTTCGACTTCCCATCGCTGTAGAGTGGTGCACCATGGTACTGTTCCGTTTCAAATCCATACACGCATTTCTAAAAGTCGTAAGGCACTGTTTCGCCATTCCGGACGGATGTGGCACCTTGCACCGTGGATGTTGCACCCTGTAGATATCGATTATTCGGACGGCCATAACTTCTGACTCGTTAAGAGTTACGGGAGCCATAACCTGTCAAAACGAAGGCCTCGATGAGTTCTACGGCTTTGACAGCTTTCAGCCGTCAACGGAAAGATTAATGCCCAAAAAGGACAACCCGAATCTCAATCGGGTTTCGTAAGTTTTTTACCCTTCGTTTTTTCGACACGTGGATTTTTAAGGTAAAACGGGATTACCGTGGCCCGTCTTCGACTTCCCATCGCTGGAGAGCGGTGCACCATGGTACTGTTCCGTTTCAAATCCATGTACGCATTTCTAAAAGTCGTACGACACTGTTTCACCATTTCGGACGGATGTTGCACCTTGGATGTTGCACCCTGTAGATATCGATTATTCAAACGGCCATAACTTCTGGCTTGTTTAGAGTTACAGGAGCCATAACCTGTCAAAACGAAGGCCTCGATGAGTTCTACGGCTTTGACAACTTTCAGCCGTCAACGGATAGATTAATGCCCAAAAGGACAACCCGAATCTCAATCGGGTCTCGTAAGTTTTTTACCCTTCATTTTTTCGACACGTGGATTTTTACGATAAAACAGGATTATGGTTGCTGGCCTCTGATTTACCATCGCTGGACAGTGGTGCACCATGGTACTGTTCCTTTTCAAATCCATGCATGCATTTCTAAAAGACGTACGACACTGTTTCGCCATTTCGGACGGATGTTGCACCTTGCACCGTGGATGTTGCACCCTGTCGATATCGATTATTCGGACGGCCATAACTTCTGGCTCGTTTATAGTTACGGGAGCCATAACCTGTCAAAACGAAGGCCTCGATGAGTTCTACGGCTTTGACAGTTTTCAGCCGTCAACGGATAGATTAATGCCCAAAAAGGACAATCCGAATCTCAATCGGATCTCGTAAGTTTTTTACCCTTCGTTTTTTCGACACGTGGATTTTTACGGTAAAACAGGATTACCGAGGCTGGCCTTCGATTTACCATCGCTGGAGAGTGGTGCACCATGGTACTGTTCCATTTCAAATCCATGCACGCATTTCTAAAAGTCGTAAGGCACTGTTTCGCCATTCCGGACGGATGTTGCACCTTGCACCGTGGATGTTGCACCCTATAGATATCGATTATTCGGACGGCCATAACTTCTGACTCGTTAAGAGTTACGGGAGCCATAACCTGTCAAAACGAAGGCCTCGATGAGTTCTACGGCTTTAACAGCTTTCAGCCGTCAACGGATAGATTAATGCCCAAAAAGGACAACCCGAATCTCAATCGGGTCTCGTAAGTTTTTTACCCTTCGTTTTTTCGACACGTGGATTTTTACGGTAAAACAGGATTACCGAGGCTGGCCTTCGATTTACCATCGCTGGAGAGTGGTGCACCATGGTACTGTTCCATTTCAAATCCATGCACGCATTTCTAAAAGTCGTACGGCACTGTTTCGCCATTTCGGACGGATGTTGCACCTTGCACCGTGGATGTTGCACCCTGTAGATATCGATTATTCGGACGGCCATAACTTCTGGCTCGTTTATAGTTACGGGAGCCATAACCTGTCAAAACGAAGGCCTCGATGAGTTCTACGGCTTTGACAGTTTTCAGCCGTCAACGGATAGATTAATGCCCAAAAAGAACAACCCGAATCTCAATCGGATCTCGTAAGTTTTTTACCCTTCGTTTTTTCGACACGTGGATTTTTACGGTAAAACAGGATTACCGAGGCTGGCCTTCGATTTACCATCGCTGGAGAGTGGTGCACCATGGTACTGTTCCATTTCAAATCCATGCACGCATTTCTAAAAGTCGTAAGGCACTGTTTCGCCATTCCGGACGGATGTTGCACCTTGCACCGTGGATGTTGCACCCTATAGATATCGATTATTCGGACGGCCATAACTTCTGACTCGTTAAGAGTTACGGGAGCCATAACCTGTCAAAACGAAGGCCTCGATGAGTTCTACGGCTTTAACAGCTTTCAGCCATCAACGGATAGATTAATGCCCAAAAAGGACAACCCGAATCTCAATCGGGTCTCGTAAGTTTTTTACCCTTCGTTTTTTCGACACGTGGATTTTTACGGTAAAACAGGATTACGGTGGCTGGACTTCGACTTCCCATCGCTGGAGAGTGGCGCACCATGGTACTGTTCTGTTTCAAATCCATGCACGCATTTCTAAAAGTCGTACGGATAGATTAATGCCCAAAAAGGGCAACCCGAATCTCAATCGGGCCTCGTAAGTTTTTTACCCTTCGTTTTTTCGACATGTGGATTTTTACGGTAAAACGGAATTACCGTGGCCCGTCTTCGACTTCCCATCGCTGGAGAGTGGTGCACCATGGTACTGTTCCGTTTCAAATCCATGCACGCATTTCTAAAAGTCGTACGACACTGTTTCGCCATTTCGGACGGATGTTGCACCTTGCACCGTGGATGTTGCACCCCGTAGATATCGATTATTTGGACAGCCATAACTTCTGGCTCATTTAGAGTTACGGGAGCCATAACCTGTCAAAACGAAGGCCTCGATGAGTTCTACGGCTTTGACAGCTTTCAGCCGTAAACGGATAGATTAATTCCCAAAAAGGACAACCCGAATCTCAATCGGGTCTCGTAAGTTTTTTACCCTTCGTTTTTTCGACACGTGTATTTTTACGGTAAAACGGGATTACCGTGGCTCGTCTTCGACTTCCCATCACTGTAGAGTGGTTCACCATGGTACTGTTCCGTTTCAAATCCATGCACGCATTTCTAAAAGTCGTAAGGCACTGTTTCGCCATTTTGGACGGATGTTGCACCTTGCACCGTGGATGTTGCACCCTGTAGATATCTATTATTCGGACGGCCATAACTTCTGACTCGTTAAGAGTTACGGGAGCCATAACCTGTCAAAACGAAGGCCTCGATGAGTTCTACGGCTTTGACAGCTTTCAGCCGTCAACGGATAGATTAATGCCCAAAAAGGACAACCCGAATCTCAATCGGTCTCGTAAGTTTTTTACCCTTCGTTTTTTCGACACATTGATTTTTACGGCTTTGACAGCTTTCAGCCGTCAACGGATAGATTAATGCCCAAAAAGGACAACCCGAATCTCAATCGGGTCTCGTAAGTTTTTTACCCTTCGTTTTTTTGACACGTTGATTTTTACGGTAAAACATGATTATCGTGGCCCATCTTCGACTTCCCATCGCTGGAGAGTGGTGCACCATGGTACTGTTCCGTTTCAAATCCATGCACGCATTTCTAAAAGTCGTAAGGCACTGTTTCGCCATTCCGGACGGATGTGGCACCTTGCACCGTGGATGTTGCACCCTGTAGATATCGATTATTCGGACGGCCATAACTTATGACTCGTTAAGAGTTACGGGAGCCATAACCTGTCAAAACGAAGGCCTTGATGAGTTCTACGGCTTTGACAGCTTTCAGCCGTCAACGGAAAGATTAATGCCCAAAAAGGACAACCCGAATCTCAATCGGGTCTCGTAAGTTTTTTACCCTTCGTTTTTTCGACACGTGGATTTTTAAGGTAAAACGGGATTACCGTGGCCCGTCTTCGACTTCCCATCGCTGGAGAGCGGTGCACCATGGTACTGTTCCATTTCAAATCCATGTACGCATTTCTAAAAGTCGTACGACACTGTTTCACCATTTCGGACGGATGTTGCACCTTGGATGTTGCACCCTGTAGATATCGATTATTCAAACGGCCATAACTTCTGGCTTGTTTAGAGTTACAGGAGCCATAACCTGTCAAAACGAAGGCCTCGATGAGTTCTACGGCTTTGACAACTTTCAGCCGTCAACGGATAGATTAATGCCCAAAAGGACAACCCGAATCTCAATCGGGTCTCGTAAGTTTTTTACCCTTCGTTTTTTCGACACGTGGATTTTTACGATAAAACAGGATTATGGTTGCTGGCCTCTGATTTACCATCGCTGGACAGTGGTGCACCATGGTACTGTTCCTTTTCAAATCCATGCATGCATTTCTAAAAGACGTACGACACTGTTTTGCCATTTCGGACGGATGTTGCACCTTGCACCGTGGATGTTGCACCCTGTAGATATCGATTATTCGGAGGGCCATAACTTCTGGCTCGTTTAGAGTTACAGGAGCCACAACCTGTCAAAACGAAGGACTCGATGAGTTCTACGGCTTTGACAACTTTCAGCCGTCAACGGATAGATTAATGCCCAAAAGGACAACCCGAATCTCAATCGGGTGTCGTAAGTTTTTTACCCTTCGTTTTTTCGACACGTGGATTTTTACGGTAAAACAGGATTACCGAGGCTGGCCTTCGATTTACCATCGCTGGAGAGTGGTGCACCATGGTACTGTTCCATTTCAAATCCATGCACGCATTTCTAAAAGTCGTACGGCACTGTTTCGCCATTTCGGACGGATGTCGCACCTTGCACCGTGGATGTTGCACCCTGTAGATATCGATTATTCGGACGGCCATAACTTCTGGCTCGTTTATAGTTACGGGAGCCATAACCTGTCAAAACGAAGGCCTCGATGAGTTCTACGGCTTTGACAGCTTTCAGCCGTCAACGGATAGATTAATGCCCAAAAAGAACAACCCGAATCTCAATCGGATCTCGTAAGTTTTTTACCCTTCGTTTTTTCGACACGTGGATTTTTACGGTAAAACAGGATTACCGAGGCTGGCCTTCGATTTACCATCGCTGGAGAGTGGTGCACCATGGTACTGTTCCATTTCAAATCCATGCACGCATTTCTAAAAGTCGTAAGGCACTGTTTCGCCATTCCGGACGGATGTTGCACCTTGCACCGTGGATGTTGCACCCTATAGATATCGATTATTCGGACGGCCATAACTTCTGACTCGTTAAGAGTTACGGGAGCCATAACCTGTCAAAACGAAGGCCTCGATGAGTTCTACGGCTTTAACAGCTTTCAGCCGTCAACGGATAGATTAATGCCCAAAAAGGACAACACGAATCTCAATCGGGTCTCATAAGTTTTTTACCCTTCGTTTTTTCGACACGTGGATTTTTACGGCAAAACATGATTATCGTGGCCCATCTTCGACTTCCCATCGCTGGAGAGTGGTGCACCATGGTACTGTTCCGTTTCAAATCCATGCACGCATTTCTAAAAGTCATAATGCACTGTTTCGCCATTCCGGACGGATGTTGCACCTTGCACCGTATATGTTGCACCCTGTAGATATCGATTATTCGGACGGCCATAACTTCTGACTCGTTAAGAGTTACGGGAGCCATAACCTGTCAAAACGAAGGCCTCGATGAGTTCTACGGCTTTGACAGCTTTCAGCCGTCAATGGATAGATTAATGCCCAAAAAGGACAACCCGAATCTCAATCGGGTCTCGTAAGTTTTTTACCCTTCGTTTTTTCGGCACGTGGATTTTTACGGTAAAACGGGATTACCGTGGCCCGTCTTCGACTTCCCATCGCTGGAGAGCGGTGCACCATGGTACTGTTCCATTTGAAATCCATGGACGCATTTCTAAAAGTCGTACGACACTGTTTCAGCATTTCGGACGGATGTTGCACCTTGCACCGTGGATGTTGCACCCTGTAGATATCGATTATTCAAACGGCCATAACTTCTGGCTTGTTTAGAGTTACGGGAGCCATAACCTGTCAAAACGAAGGCCTCGATGAGTTCTACGGCTTTGACAGCTTTCAGCCGTCAAAGGATAGATTAATGCCCAAAAAGGACAACCCGAATCTCAATCGGGTCTCGTAAGTTTTTTACCCTTCGTTTTTTCGACACGTGGATTTTTACGGCAAAACATGATTATCTTGGCCCATCTTCGACTTCCCATCGCTGGAGAGTGGTGCACCATGGTACTGTTCCGTTTCAAATCCATGCACGCATTTCTAAAAGTCGTAAGGCACTATTTCGCCATTCCGGACGGATGTTGCACCTTGCACCGTGGATGTTGCACCCAGTAGATATCGATTATTCGGACGGCCATAACTTCTGACTCGTTAAGAGTTACGGGAGCCATAACCTGTCAAAACGAAGGCCTCGATGAGTTCTACGGCTTTGACAGCTTTCAGCCGTCAACGTATAGATTAATGCCCAAAAAGGACAACCCGAATCTCAATCGGGTCTCGTAAGTTTTTTACCCTTCGTTTTTTCGACACGTGGATTTTTACGGTAAAACGGGATTACCGTGGCCCGTCTTCGACTTCCCATCGCTGGAGAGCGGTGCACCATGGTACTGTTCCGTTTCAAATCCATGGACGCATTTCTAAAAGTCGTTCGACACTGTTTCAGCATTTCGGACGGATGTTGCACCTTGCACCGTGGATGTTGCACCCTGTAGATATCGATTATTCAAACGGCCATAACTTCTGGCTTGTTTAGAGTTACGGGAGCCATAACCTGTCAAAACGAAGGCCTCGATGAGTTCTACGGCTTTGACAGCTTTCAGCCGTCAACGGATAGATTAATGCCCAAAAGGACAACCGAATCTCAATCGGGTCTCGTAAGTTTTTTACCCTTCGTTTTTTCGACACGTGGATTTTTACGGTAAAACATGATTACCGAGGCTGGCCTTCGATTTACCATCGCTGGAGAGTGGTGCACCATGGTACTGTTCCATTTCAAATCCATGCACGCATTTCTAAAAGTCGTACGGCACTGTTTCGCCATTTCGGACGGATGTTGCACCTTGCACCGTGGATGTTGCACCCTGTAGATATCGATTATTCGGACGGCTATAACTTCTGGCTCGTTTATAGTTACGAGAGCCGTAAACTGTCAAAACGAAGGCCTCGATGAGTTCTACTGCTTTGACAATTTTCAGTCGTCAATGGATAGATTAATGCCCAAAAAGAACAACCCGAATCTCAATCGGGTCTCGTAAGTTTTTTACCCTTCGTTTTTTCGACACGTGTATTTTTACGGTAAAACGGGATTACCGTGGCTCGTCTTCGACTTCCCATCACTGGAGAGTGGTGCACCATGGTACTGTTCTGTTTCAAATCCATGCACGCATTTCTAAAAGTCGTACGACACTGTTTCGCCATTTCGGACGGATGTTGCACCTTGCACCGTGGATGTTGCACCCTGTAGATATCGATTATTCAAACGCCCATAACTTCTGGCTCGTTTAGAGTTACGGGAGCCACAACCTGTCAAAATGAAGGCCTCGATGAGTTCTACGGCTTTGACAGCTTTCATCGGTCAACGGATAGATTAATGCCCAAAAAGGACAATCCAAATCTCAATCGGGTCTCGTAAGTTTTTTACCCTTCATTTTTTCGACACGTGGATTTTTACGGTAAAACAGGATTACCATGGCCCGTCTTCGACTTCCCATCGCTGGAAAGTGTTGCACCATGGTACTATTCCGTTTCAAATCAATGCACGCATTTCGAAAAGTCGTACGGCACTGTTTCGCCATTTCGGACGGATGTTGCACCCTGCACCGTGGATGTTGCACCCTGTAGATATCGATTATTCGGACGGCCATAACTTCTGGCTCGTTTAGAGCTACGGGAGCCATAACCTGTCAAAATGAAGGCCTCGATGAGTTCTATGGCTTTGACAGCTTTTAGCCGTCAACGGATAGATTAATGCCCAAAAAGGACAACTCGAATCTCAGTCGGGTCTCCTAAGTTTTTTACCCTTCGTTTTTCGACACGGGGATTTTTACGGTAACACAGGATTACCGTGGCCCGTCTTCGACATCCCATCGCTGGAGAGTGGTGCACCATGGTACTGTTCCATTTCAAATCCATGCACGCATTTCTAAAAGTCGTAAGGCACTGTTTCGGAATTTCGGACGGATGTTGCACCTTGCACCGTGGATGTTGCACCCTATAGATATCGATTATTCGTACGGACATAACTTCTGACTCGTTTAGAGTTACGGGAGCCATAACCTGTCCTCGATGAGTTCTACGGCTTTGACAGCTTTCAGCCATCAACGGATAGATTAATGCCCAATAAGGACAACCCGAATCTCAATCGGGTCTCGTAAGTTTTTTACCCTTCGTTTTTTTGACACGTGTATTTTTACGGTAAAACAGGATTACCGTGGCCCGTCTTCGACTTCCCATCGCTGAAGAGTGGTGCGCCATGGTACTGTTCCGTTTCAAATCCATGCACGCATTACTAAAAGTCGTACGACACTGTTTCTCCATTTCGGACGGATGTTGCACCATGCACCGTGGATGTTGCACCCTGTAGATATCGATTATTCGGACGACCATAACTTCTGGCTCGTTTAGAGTTACGGAAGTCATAACCTGTCAAAACGAAGGCCTCGATGAGTTCTACGGCTTTGACAGCTTTCAGCCGTCAACGGATAGATTAATGCCCAAAAAGGACAACCCGAATCTCAATCGGGTCTCGTAAGTTTTTTACCCTTCGTTTTTTCGACAATTGGATTTTTACGGTAAAACAGGATTACCGTGGCTGGCCTTCGATTTACCATCACTGGAGAGTGGTGCACCATGGTACTGTTCCGTTTCAAATACATGCACGCATTTCTAAAAGTCATACGGCACTGTTTCGCCATTTCTGACGGATGTTGCACCTTGCACCGTGGATGTTGCACCCTATAGATATCGATTATACGGACGGCCATAACTTCTGGCTCGTTTAGAGTTACGGGAGGCATAACCTGTCAAAACAAAGGCCTCGATGAGTTCTACGGCTTTGACAGCTTTCAGCCTTCAACGGATAGATTAATACCCAAAAATGACAACCCGAATCTCAATCGGGTCTCGTAAGTTTTTTACCCTTCGTTTTTTCGACACGTGGATTTTTACGGTAAAACAGGATTACCGTGGCCCGTCATCGACTTCCCATCGCTGGAGAGTGGTGCACCATGGTACTATTCCATTTCAAATCCATGCACACATTTCTAAAAGTCGTACGACACTGTTTCGCCATTTCGGACGGATGTTGCACCATGCACCGTGGATGTTGCACCCTGTAGATATCGATTATTCGGGCCGCCCTAACTTCTGGCTCGTTTATAGTTACGGGAGCCATAACCTGTCAAAACGAAGGCCTCGATGAGTTCTACGGCTTTGACAGTTTTTAGCCGTCAACGGATAGATTAATGCCCAAAAACGACAACCCAAACCTCAATCGGGTCTCGTAAGTTTTTTACCCTTCGTTTTTTCGACACGTGGATTTCTACGGTAAAACAGGATTACCGTGGCCCCTCTTCGACTTCCCATCGCTGGAGAGTGGTGCACTATGGTACTGTTCCGTTTCAAATCCATGCACGCATTTCTAAAAGTCGTACGACACTGTTTCGCCATTTCGGACGGATGTTGCACCTTGCACCGTGGATGTTGCACCCTGTAGATATCGATTATTCGGACGGCCATAACTGCTGACTCGTTTAGAGTTACGGGAGCCATAACCTGTCAAAACGAAGGACTCGATGAGTTCTATGGCTTTGACACCTTTCAGCCGTCAACGGATAGATTAATGCCCAAAAAGGACAACCCGAATCTCAATCGGGTCTCGTAATTTTTTTACCCTTCGTTTTTTCGACACGTGGATTTTTACGGTACAACGGGATTACCGTGGCCCGTCTTCGACTTCCCATCGCTGGAGAGTGGTGCACCATGGTACTGTTCCATTTCAAATCCATACACGCATTTCTAAAAGACGTACGACACTGTTTCACCATTTCGGACGGACGTCGCACCTTGCACCGTGGATGTTGCACTGTGTAGATATCGATTATTCAAATGGCCATAACTTCTGGCTCGTTTAGAGTTACGGGATCCATAACCTGTCAAAACGAAGGCCTCGATGAGGTCTACGGTTTTGACAGCTTTCAGCCGTCAACGGATAGATTAATACCCAAAAAGGACAACCCGAATCTCAATCGGGTCTCGTAAGTTTTTTACCCTTCGTTTTTTCGACACGTGGATTTTTACGGTAAAACAGGATTACCGTGGGCCGTCTTCGACTTCCCATCGCCGGAGAGCGGTGCACCATGGTATTGTTCCGTTTCAAATCCATGCACGCATTTCTAAAAGTCGTACGGCACTGTTTCTCCATTTCGGATGGATGTTGCACCTTGCACCGTGGATGTTGCACCCTGTAGATATCGATTATTCGGACGGCCATAACTTCTGGCTCGTTTAGAGTTACGGGAGCCATAACCTGTCAAAATGAAGGCCTCGATGCGTTATACGGCTTTGACAGCTTTCAGCCGTCAACGGATAGATTAATGCCAAAAAGGGCAACCCGAATCTCAATCGGGCCTCGTAAGTTTTTTACCCTTCGTTTTTTCGACACGTCGATTTTTACGGTAAAACAGGATTACCGTGGCTGGCCTTCGATTTACCATCGCTGGAGAGTGGTGCACCATGGTATTGTTCCGTTTCAAATCCATGCACGCATTTCTAAAAGTCGTATGGCACTGTTTCGCCATTTCGGACGGATGTTGCACCTTGCACCGTGGATGTTGCACCCTGTAGATATCGATTATTTGGACGGCCATAACTTCTGGCTCGTTTAGAGTTACGGGAGCCATAATCTGTCAAAACGAAGGCCTCGATGAGTTCTATTGCTTTGACAGCTTTCAGCCGTCAACAGATAGATTAATGCCCAAAAAGGACAACCCGAAACTCAATCGGGTCTCGTAAGTTTTTTTTTACCCTTCGTTTTTTCGACACGTGGATTTTTACTGTAAAACTGGATTACGGTGGCTGGCCTTCGATTTACCATCGCCGGAGAGTGGTGCACCATGGTACTGTTCCATTTCAAATCCATGCACGCATTTCTAAAAGTCGTATGGCACTGTTTCGCCATTTCGGACGTATGTTGCACCTTGCACCGTCGATGTTGCACCCTATAGATATCGATTATACGGACGACCATAACTTCTGGCTCATTTAGAGTTACGGGAGCCATAACCTGTCAAAATGAAGGCCTCGATGAGTTCTACGGCTTTGACAGTTTTCAGCCGTCAACGGATAGATTAATGCCCAAAAAGGACAACCCGAATCTCAATCGGGTCCCGTAATTTTATACCCTTCGTTTTTTCGACACGTGGATTTTTACGGTAAAATAGGATTACCGTGGCTGGCCTTCGATTTACCATCACTGGAGAGTGGTGCACCATGGTACTGTTCCATTTCAAATCCATGCACGCATTTCCAAAAATCGTACGGCACTGTTTCGCCATTTCGGACGGATGTTGCACCTTGCACCTTGGATGTTGCACCTTATAGATATCGATTATAAGGACGACCATAACTTCTGGCTCGTTTAGAGTTACGGGAGCCATAACCTGTCAAAACGAAGGCCTCGATGAGTTCCATGGCTTTGATAGCTTTCAGCCGTCAACGGATGGATTAATGCCCAAAAAGAACAACCCGAATATCAATCGGGTCTCGTAAGTTTTTACCCTTCGTTTTTTCGACACGCGGATTTTTACGGTAAAACGGGATTACCGTGGCCCGTCTTCGACTTCCCATCGCTGTAGAGCGTTGCACCATGGTACTGTTCCGTTTCAAATCCATACACGTATTTCTAAAAGTCGTACGACACTGTTTCACCATTTCGGACGGATGTTGCACCTTGCACCGTGGATGTTGCACCCTATAGATATCGATTATTCGGACGACCATAACTTCTGGCTCGTTTAGAGTTACGGGAGCCATAACCTGTCAAAATGAAGGCCTCGATGAGTTCTACGGCTTTGACAGCTTTCAGCCGTCAACGGATAGATTAATGCCCAAAAAGGACAACCCGAATCTCAGTCGGGTCTCGTAAGTTTTTTACCCTTCGTTTTTTCGACACGTGGATTTTTACGGTAAAACAGGATTACGGTGGCTGGCCTTCGATTTACCATACTAGACAGTGGTGCACCATGGTACTTTTCCGTTTCAAATCCATGCACGCATTTCTAAAAGTGTACGGCACTGTTTCGCCATTTCGGACGGATGTTGCACCTTGCACCGTGGATGTTGCACCCTGTAGATATCGATTATTCGGACGACCATAACTTCTGGCTCGTTTAGAGTTACGGGAGCCATAACCTGTCAAAATGAAGGCCTCGATGAGTTCTACGGCTTTGACAGCTTTCAGCCGTCAACGGATAGATTAATGCCCAAAAAGGACAACCCGAATCTCAATTGGGTCTCGTAAGTTTTTTACCCTTCGTTTTTCGACACGTGGATTTTTACGGTAAAACAGGATTACCGTGGCTGGCCTTCGATTTACCATCACTAGAGAGTTGTGCACCATGGTACTGTTCCGTTTCAAATCCATGCACGCATTTCTAAAAGTCGTACGGCACTGTTTCGCCGTTTCAGACGGATGTTGCACCTTGCACCGTGGATGTTGCACCCTATAGATATCGATTATACGGACGACTTACGGGATCCATAACCTGTCAAAACGAAGGACTCGATGAGTTCTACGGCTTTGACAGCTTTCAGCCATCAACGGATAGATTAATTCCCAAAAAGGAAAACCCGAATCTCAATCGGGTCTCGTAAGTTTTTTACCCTTCGTTTTTTCGACACGTGGATTTTTACGGTAAAACAGGATTACCGTGGCTGGCCTTCGATTTACCATCGCTGGAGAGTGGTGCACCATGGTACTGTTCCGTTTCAAATCCATGCACGCATTTCTAAAAGTCGTACGACACCGTTTCGCCATTTCGGACGGATGTTGCACCTTGCACCGTGTATGTTGCACCCTATAAATATCGATTATACGGACGACCATAACTTCTGGCTCGTTTAGAGTTACGGGAGCCATAACCCGTCAAAACGAAGGCCTCGATGAGTTCTACGGCTTTGACAGCTTTCAGCCGTCAACGGATAGATTAATGCCCAAAAAGGACAACCCGAATCTCAATCGGGCCTCGTAAGTTTTTTACCCTTCATTTTTTCGACACGTGGATTTTTTCGGTAAAACAGGATTACCGTGGCTGGCCTTCGATTTACCATCGCTGGAGAGTGGTGCACCATGGTACTGTTCCATTTCAAATCATGCACGCATTTTTAAAAGTCGTACGACACTGTTTCGCCATTTCGGACGGATGTTGCACCTTGCACCGTGGATGTTGCACCCTATAGATATCGATTATACGGACGACTATAACTTCTGGCTCGTTTAGAGGTACGGGAGCCATAACCTGTCAAAACGAAGGCCTCGATGATTTCTACGGCTTTGACAGCTTTCAGCCGTCAATGGATAGATTAATGCCCAAAAAGGACAACCCGAATCTCAATCGGGTCTCGAAAGTTTTTTACCCTTCGTTTTTTCGACACGTGGATTTTTACGGTAAAACAAGATTACCGTGGCTGGCCTTCGATTTACCATCGCTGGAGAGTGGTGCGCCATGGTACTGTTCCATTTCAAATCCATGCATGCATTTCTAAAAGTCGTACGACACTGTTTCGCCATTTCGGACGGATGTTGCACCTTGCACCGTGGATGTTGCACCCTGTAGATATCGATTATTCGGACGACCATAACTTCTGGCTCGTTTAGAGATACGGGAGCCATAACCTGTCAAAACGAAGGCCTCGACGAGTTCTACGGCTTTGACAGCTTTTAGCCGTTAACGAATAGACTAATGCCCAAAAAGGACAACCCGAATCTCAATCGGGTCTCCTAAGTTTTTAACCCTTCGTTTTTTCGACACGTGGATTTTTACGGTAAAACTGGATTACGGTGGCCGACCTTCGATTTACCATCCTGGACAGTGGTGCACCATGGTACTGTTCCGTTTCAAATCCATGCACGCATTTCTAAAAGTCGTACGGCACTGTTTCGCCATTTCAGACGGATGTTGCACCTTGCACCGTGGATGTTGCACCCTGTAGATATCGATTATTGGGACGGCCATAACTTCTGGCTCGTTTAGAGTTACGGGAGCCATAACCTGTCAAAACGAAGGCCTCGATGAGTTCTACGGCTTTAACAGCTTTCAGCCGTCAATGGATAGATTAATGCCCAAAAAGGACAACCCGAATCTCAATCGGGTCTCGTAAGTTTTTTACCCTTCGTTTTTTCGACACGCGGATTTTTACGGTAAAACGGTATTACTGTGGCTCGTCTTTGACTTCCCATCGCTGGAGAGCGGTTCACCAGGGTACTGTTCCGTTTCAAATCCATGCACGCATTTCTAAAAGTCGTACGGCAATGTTTCGGCATTTCGGACGGATGTTGCACCTTGCACCGTGGATGTTGCACCCTGTAGATATCGATTATTCGGACGGCCATAACTTCTGACTCGTTTAGAATTACGGGAGCCATAACCTGTCAAAATGAAGGCCTCGATGAATTCTATGGCTTTGACAGCTTTCAGCCGTCAACGGATAGATTAATTCCCAAAAAGGACAGCTCGAATCTCAATCGGGTCTCGTAAGTTTTTTACCCTTCGTCTTTTCGACACGTGGATTTTTACGGTAAAACAGGATTATCGTGGCCCGTCTTCGACTTCCCATCGCTGCAGAGTGGTGCACCATGGTACAGTTCCGTTTCAAATCCATGCACGCATTTCTAAAAGTCGTAAGGCACTGTTTCGCCATTTCGGACAGATGTTGCGCCTTGCACCGTGGATGTTGCACCCTTTAGATATCGATTATTCGGACGGCCATAACTTCTGACTCGTTTAGAGTTACGGGCGCCATAACCTGTCAAAACGAAGGCCTCGATGAGTTCTACGGCTTTGACAGCTTTCAGCCGTCAACGGATAGATTAATCCAAAAAAGGACAACCCGAATCTCAATCGGGTCTCGTAAGTTTTTTACACTTCGTTTTTTCGATACGTGGATTTTTACGGTAAAACAGGATTACCGTGGCCCGTCTTCGACTTCCCATCGCTGGAGAGTGGTGTACCATGGTCCTGTTCCATTTCAAATCCATGCACGCATTTCTAAAAGTCGTACGGCGCTGTTTCGCCATTTCGGACGGATGTTGCACCATGCACCGTGGATGTTGCACCCTGTAGATATCGATTATTCAGACGGCCATAACTTCTGGCTCGTTTAGAGCTACGGGAGCCATAACCTGTCAAAACGAAGGCCTCGATGAGTTCTATGGCTTTGACAGCTTTCAGCCGTCAACGGATAGATTAATGCCCAAAAATGACAACCCGAATCCCAATCGGGTCTCGTAAGTTTTTTACCCTTCGTTTTTTCGACACGTGGATTTTTACGGTAAAACGGGATTACCGTGGCCCGTCTTCGGCTTCCCTTCGCGGGATGGTGGTGCACCTGGTACTGTTCCGTTTCAAATCCATGCACGCATTTCTAAAAGACGTACGACACTGTTTCACCATTTCGGACGGATGTTGCACCTTGCACCGTGGATGTTGCACCCTGTGGATATCGATTATTCAAATGGTCATAACTTCTGGCTCGTTTAGAGTTACGAGAGCCATAACCAGTCAAAACGAAGGACTCGATGAGTTCTATGGTTTTGACAGCTTTCAGCCCTCAACGGATAGATTAATGCCCAAAAAGGACAACCCGAATCTCAATCGGGTCTCGTAAGTTTTTTAACCTTCGTTTTTTCGACACGTGAATTTTACGGTAAAACAGGATTACCGTGGCCCGTCTTCAACTTCCCATCGCTGGAGAGTGGTGTACTATGGTACTGTTCCGTTTCAAATCCTGGCACGCATTTCTAAAAGTCGTACGACACTGTTTCGCCATTTTAGACGGATGTTGCACCTTGCACCGTGGATGTTGCACCCCGTAGATATCGATTATTCGGACGGCCATAACTTCTGGCTCGTTTAGAGTTACGGGAGCCATAACCTGTTTGCACAAAAAATGGACAAACACCTCCAAGTCGTATTATTTAGTTGATTATATGTGATTTTCAATGATTTTAGATGAGTATATAAATATAAAGGAAGTAGGGGCTGAAATGTAAAAGACACGCGGATTTATAGTGGTTCGGCCAGAATGTGCCTACGTCCACTTTATATGTTATTATCTTCTTTCCTTCAGATTACAAGTACAATGCTTCGTATATGAGTATATGAAAATAGTTTGAAAGTTCCTTCCTTGCTTGAGCTCTCAAACTTGTCTGCCATTGTTGTACCCCTGCCCCTCTATTTATAGAGTGAGGTAGGGGGCAGGGGTCTTGGAAGTGTATAGCTGCTGGTGGGCCCGGGCTGGAGCAATCTGGACTGGCAATCTTCTGGTTCGGCGAAGCCTTGGTTCGGCCGTGCTGAGGTTGGACCGGTGGTAGCCTCGTCCGGCTATGGTGGTCCGGTGATGGGTGGATATGTGCCATTCGGTAATGGGTTTACATGGAGTTGGTTCGGTCTTGGAGGTGAGTTGGTTCGGTCTTGGAGGTGAGTTGGTTCGGTACCAACCAGGCTCGGTGAAGGCTTGTGGATTGGTGGAGTTCGTGAGAGGAGCATGGTTCGGCATAGGGGCATGAAGGCTGGTGGACCGGTAGTGACTGGACCGGTAGGGTCTGGTTCGGTATGGGGCTTGACCGGATGAAGTTGGTTGATGGCTGCCGAATGGGTCGTGCCGAAGGGGACATAGGATATGCCGAATGGACACATGCCCGAATGGATTTGTACACTGAGAATGCCAGATGGGCTCCTATGCTTACGTTGAGCCTTGTGTTTGCTGAACGAGGTGGAGGTTGCGAGCCCGGGTAAAACTTGTGACTTCTTGGTCTTGAGATCCTCTGGGTGAGAATTCGCCCAACATTTGCCCCCCAAAGTGGGGCACGTGCTTGCATGTGTCGCGCTTTGTTTCCTTGTTGTAGGGAGGCTTGTTTTTGTAATGCCATGGGCTGGATGTTCATATCATGTTGATGTCCTGCAAAGGAATTTACAGTTTTAGTGTGATTTCAAATAACGACCGTTCGGGATCGAAATATTCGCGATGAAGTGAATTGTGCCGTTCGGGGTGAGTAAGTGTGCCCCGAGGGGGCTTAGCATTATCGATGCCAGGTTCACGTTCGAGTGGGTTCCTGGATCGTTCGTTAAGGTGGTTTATCGCCGGCTCAGAGCATGCCTAAGGATTGTTCTCAACCCCGTACATGTGTAAGTAGCTTAGCCATTTCATAATTATCGGAATCAAGGATCCTTTTAACCGGTGAGCTTAAAAAGGGATGTCAAAGTGTAAATTCTCACGGTGATAGGGTTAATAGCCATTCAGAGCGTGCCTATGGACCGTTCGTGGTCGCGTGCACGTGTAAATGATTAACCCATGTTAGTGAGAGATTCACGACTTATCCATTGTTATCATTTTCTTTATTTTATTAGTAAGATCTGGAGTTCGGGACTTATCTGAGTGAGGCGCCCTACATGCCCCCTGTTTCTGGTTTCTGCTGGTAGAGACAGTTTCATTCGGTTTCGAGTAGGCATATATTCTTATTCGTTTGGAGGTTGGTTTGGTATGGAAGGTTTCATTCGGTACATAGTTGGTCCGGTTGTTGTTGGTCCGGTTGTTGTTGGCCCGGTGATAGGTTCTCGTTCGGCATGGGGTTGGTCCGGCAGTAGGTTCTCGTCCGGTATTCCAGAGCTCGCCTATATATAGAGGCTACACCCCCCTTAGTTTTTCTTTACCGAACAAGAGGAAGCCGAATCAAAAGTCCACCGAACCAAATATTTGCCGAATCAAATATTCGCCGAACCAGGTATATACTCTTTTACCGAATGAACTCTATAACCGAATGGGCTTATGCCGAATGGGCACGGAAGCTTTGTTTTGCCGAATGAACCTCAGATTCCATTGCCGAATGGAAGTCAGATCCCATTGCCGAATGAACTTGTTCTGCCGAATGAACGTAAGACCCTAGTGCCGAATGGTCTTGAACCTCCAGTGCCGAACGAACTTTGTGTCTGGACTTTGAGTGGAACTCCGGACTTATGTACGCTTGTTTGTTTATATTGTCGTTCTAACATCATGCTTTTTACTTTTGTGTATGCAGATAAATGTCTCGCAAAGTTGAAACTCGATCGGGCAAGAAGAAATCCAGGGATAGCGGAGAAACTTCTGCCGTGCCCCCAGCTCAGCCAGATCCAGCACAGCACGGACCCGCTCCGAGGTCACTAGTCGATGGGTATGGTCCCCAGGAGCTTCTCGTCTCCCCTCCTGATTGCTATCCTAGCTCTCTGAAAGAGGAGCAACTTGATGTCATATCCCGTTCCTTCGGGATTGACAGAGCGCTTATGTTACTGCCGGAGGCCGGTGTCATGCCGTACAACCCTCCCGAGGGGTATTTTGCCTATAGCCGATATCATTGCATGTGTGGGGCCATTCCTCCTATCAACGCTTGGATAGTAAGCTTCACCACATACTTGAAGGTGGCTCCCTTCCAGCTTCAGCCTAACTCTTACGCCATCCTGGTGAGCCTCTTTGTTATCTTCCAGAGGAGGTACGGGCGTCCTCCTTCTAACCGAGAAATTCGATATTTGTACAACCTGAGAGGCTATAAGAAGGGGTCTCCGTATATTAGCTTGGAAGCGGCCGTGCCCTTCAAACCAGTCCTGGACTTGTATTCCAAGTTCACCATGTTCAAGAAAGAGTGGTTCTTCGTCAAGGACGATGCTGTTTCTTTCCGCCTTTTCACTTCCGGCTGTAAGATTGATTTCATTTATATTTTTCATGTGTTTTGACTGTAGTGTTTTTTTTCTGACATGCTTCTATTTCTGGCTAGCGACAGGTGGTATTGCAGTCGTGGAGGACGATTCCTTAGTGCGAATGGCTGCTGAACTAAAGGCTATTCCGGCACGGGACCGGTCGGTCTCTTTCTTGATCAGGAACGCAACCCTCTTGGAGTATAATTTGATCTTACCGCGCCAGTTCGTGGTTAAGCAAAGGGATACGGCTGAGGAGAGGGCTGCTAAAGCTAAGGAGGGGGCTACGGTAAAGAGCGGTAAGAGGGAGCCTTTCGCAGCGCGTCCTGCGGTCGGGGGGAAGAAACTGAAGAAGTCCGATGGCCCTTCTCCAAGTACTTGCCCGACTGTCCCGGAGGAGGAAGGTGTAGAAGAGGAGGAAGGAGGCGAAGTTGGAGAAGGGTCGGAGGGTGGAGGAGATGGCGACGGTCAAGGTGGTAGTGGTGTTGCTGCTCTAACCTCTGAACAAGACCTCGAACTGGATGAGGCTCTCCGTCGGGCCTTCAGGGAGTCGGAGGGAGAGTCGGAAACGGAGAAGGGAAAGGAGAAGGAAACGGAGAAGGCAAAGGAAACCGGCAAAGCTGTGGCTTCAGCTAGGGTGACTCCGGCGATGCAAGGTGAACTTTTGTCTTCTGCCGATTCCATTTTCGATAGGGACTTAGAAATTTTTTACGGTTCACTTCCGTCCTGGAATGAGATCCAGGACTTATTGCAGTATCCCACTCCTTCGCCGGGTTTGTATAATAGATGTGTTTCCTCACTTTTCTTTCTTTTTAACTTAGCACATTCTTTGAATTGCGGATTATTGTATGTTCGTAACACTTGTTCTTTATTCCAGGGGCAGGCCAGGCGGGTAAAACGTCGGATGTTCGACACCGCCTTGAACAATTTAAGTCGAGGAGAGCTTCCGCGAAACCTTCTACTGATCGCACTGGGGATGTAGTCAGTTACCGCCCTCTTCTTGGGGTCATCGAAGAGGGTATTCAGAAAAGGAAGCGGAGCCGTTCCTTATTTGAGTCTTCTTCTGCTTCGCAGCTTCCTACTCTGCCTCCCCCTACTCAGCCTCCTCGTGATACTACGGAGGAGAGCACGGAGCCCTGCCCCCCTCCTCCTCCTTCCAAGAGTTCTACTGTCATTCATATAAGGCGTCCCGAAGTGCCTCGCTCCGTGCCTCGTGACCCTTTTGCCGGTCATCCTGATTTAGACCCAAGTTTTCGGGACATTTCATTCGATGAGACCACGGGCGAGCACCTCCTTCCCCGCAACCCCATGGTAAGAGTGCTGGACGAGGCCAAATCTTTAGATCTTGATTTACTTACTACACGGGTAGTCACCATGGGGGATGAGGCCAAGGCTAATATCGACCGGGTGGCCGCAGAGACCAAGAAGTTAATGGAGCATCATGCTAAGTTGGTCAAGGCCGGGGAAGAGATCGGGAGTGCTAACATTCGGTTGAGGTTAAAGGTTGCCGATCAGGCCAAGCAACTCGCCGACCAGGCCATCCAGATTTCTCAGCATGAGGAAGCCTCCAAGCGTCTGAAAGAGACCATGGAGAAGGCCAGTAGGGCGGAATTACGGAAGATGGAGGTCGCTTGCAGGGAACGGATTAACATAGCTATCGCAACGGTGGATGAGGTTCGAAATGCGGATCTCGAGCGGGTAGAGGAGTTGTCAGGGAGGCTCGAGGCTGCGGAGATGGCTCAGGCCGAGTTGAAGGAGGAGATGGAGGAGATGAGGAGGTCCCTCAAGTTGAAGGAAGAGGAAATGAGGAGGTCACTCCAGGCTGACTGCTTGAGATACCAATCAGAGAGGGACGTTGTAACGACCCGTATTTTACGTGTCGATGTATCGTAGAATTTACAGGTTGTTAGTGTTGTTTGCGTTATCTCTAGCTTGAGTCGTTTAGGAGTTGACCCGAGTGCAAGTGATGAGTCGTGGCCGACTTAAGGTAGTGGCCGACTCATAGGTTGGAGCGACTTATAGTGGTTGCCGACTTAAGGAGTTATGACTTAGAGAGACTGACCGACTTAAGAGTTGGGCCGACTCATGGGTGGTTGAGTCGTATGGCCGAGTTAAGGGGTAGACTACCTAAGGCTTGGGTCGTGTTAGCCGAGTTGAAGGGTCACCGGGACAAGTAGTGACCGACCTAAGGAAGTGGCCGAGCTATAGGAGTTAACTGGTTAGGGGTTGACCGACTTAGTGGTGGTCGACTTAGTGGAGATGCCGAGCTAGCATGGTTACCGAGATAACAGGTTAAAGGGGGATACCGACTTAGAGTGTGACCGAGATAGGTTGTAGGTCGTTGGCTCGGTTTGGTGTTAGGTCGTAGTTGTTAGCTCGGTAGGATTTGGGTCGGTAGGCCATGTTTTTTAGGTTGTTGTCTCGGAGCTGTTGTGTAGGTCTTAGGTCGAAGGTCTTTGGGTCGGCATAGGGTTAGGTCGTATGGCCGTGTTGTTATGTCGCTTGAGTTTTTAGGTCGGCATTGGTTGAGTCGGCTAGGGATTAGGTCGGCAGGAACTAGGTCGTGTAACCCTGTGTGTGTGCTGTGTAGTTGGGTCGGCGTCTTGAGGTTGAGTCGGCGGAGTGTTAGGCCGGCGAAGTTAGGTCGGCGGCGACTTAGGGACGGCCGAGATAAAGGGTTTTCCAGCCTATAAATAGAGGGGTTTGGCTCACTTTTTGGCACCGGATTTCGAAGCGACGAAGTGCTGCCATTTTGGAAACTCGACTACAGTATTTTCTTCACTTCTTTCTCTACTTCCATCAAGTGCTAACATCCATTGAAGATTGAAGATCAAGATCAAAGATCAAGAGCCAAAGTTGAAGATTTTCATCCGAAGAGGCTAGATTTCACCATTTCAAGTGAAATTTCTCCGGATCAAGCTCAAGTCCTTGCTGTCCAGATCTGAAGTTGATTGATTTTAGGTTGTTTTGGTGATTTGGTGAGTGGTAGTTATCTCTCACGCGGATCCAAAGGAGTATATTGGATTGGTGGCATGTTTGGGTGTTAAAGTTAGAGATTTCATGCATTTTTCTTAGATCTAAGTCTAGATCCATGGTTTTTGAAGATGTTTACTTATGCAAGTTTGTTTAATAAGCATTAGAGACAAAACCCATGTTTTATAATTGATAGATCTATGCTAAAAACCATGATTTCACATATGTTGGACTTTTGCTCGTTTATTTACGAAATTGCCATTATAGTTGATATTGCTTATTAGATCTTGTTTGAATGATTGATTATTTGAATGTATGATTGATTTGATTGTTTCCAAGTTAGCTAGTAGTTGATTTGGAACAAGATGATGGAAGAGGATTCAAAAGCTACGGAAGAAGACTCTTGAATGGTGAAAGCTGCTTAAGGCATATGTAGCGGGTGTTGAAGCTCATATGTATAGATTGGATGATGTTGAGATGGAACTTTGCCATGATTCGATGAGGCAAACCATGTTGTTGAGTTGAGACTTTGCTTTGATGCGATGAAGCGAAGTATGATGTGAGTCTTGGCTTAATCCAAGCAGGGATCATTCCAAGCATATTGATAACTTGAAGGGTAGTTCAAGTTGGTTGATAATGGATCGTTCAAGAGGTAGCTTGAGCTTGTATGAGGATAGTCGTCAAGAAGGATGGCTAGGAGGCTTGGATCTCGTCGTTGTTGAAGGTTCTAGCATGCTCAAAAGCAAGAGTACATGGGGCGCCCATAACGACTACAGGAAGGTAGTCGGGACACCCAAAAGACTACAGGTAGGTAGTTGAGTACTCTGGGCAAAGTAGATAAGTCCTAGGCACAAGGCAGTGTGCGGAGTTATGGTTAGAACCGGGGTTACCATTAGCCCTTGATAGATGGTCATTCAACTAACGGTGAAATCGAGGCAAGGATAACAGTGATAGCCAGAGTCATGGATGTTTGGTTGTATTATCATTCGGCTTCAAGAGCGGTGTTTTCTGGGTGCTTATCTGATCTTGGTTTAGGCCTTGGGGGTTTGTATTTGGAAAACATCGTCCTTGACTCGAGTGGTATTTGCTTTACCTTAATTGTCTATGTTGTTATGCTTGCTTCTCCTTAGTGTATGTCTGGGGCTATCACTGTAGAAAGAGGTGGAGTGGGATGGTTTGGTTCCTATTCCTTTTATCCTTTATGCTCTTTTGGTATGTTTGATAGTTAATTTACTGCTCACTAAGACTTTGTCTGACTCAAGGTTTTATGTCTCCTCTTATTACCTTGGGCTGTTCATCCATGTTGGGATGGGCAGACTAGGTAGCAGGTGACAGGTGCTGTGCTAGGAGTTCTACGATGAAGATGACGAAGACGAGCAGGAGGCTTTGCATATTAGTTTTCTTACTATATGTACTGGGTATCCGCTGCTGTATTTGGTTGAGTGATTTGTAGTGAGGCTTTCATGTATGGATTTGAGTAGATGATTGTATAAAACTACTGTGATGCTTATATGATGATGTTCTGTTCTATGGAGCTTCACTATATTATATTTCTCTATTGTATTTTATCCATGCGCTGTGAGTTGTACGATAGAGATTCTTTTGTTTTGTTTTACCCTGACTATCGTCCATGGCTGCCTGGCACGCCTTTCAGCGCATTATTTCCTTGTTTTGGTGCGGGAGTCATGGGCGGTCGTCACATTTGGTATCAGAGCTTTGGTTAATCGATTTTAGCCAACGCTCGCTGATGTAACTACGTAAGAGAGACGTAATTGTAATTTGATGGATGATTACTATATATAATATAGTAGTTTAGAAGGGTTTGAACTCCTTATGCAGTTGTTTCTTAAGGTGTTCTAATCATTCTTATTTACAGATATTAAGGATGAGTCGAAGTGAGAGACAAGCTGCGAGGGGTAGCCGTGATGCTAGGGAAGCTGTTGATTATGCTCCTATGTTTGAGGCCATGATGACTTCAATCATGAGGAGAATACCAGCTTCAGGATCATCTGTGGATGTGGGAGTTCAAGTCCAAGCTCCGAGACCGGTGGATTTTGCCAAGCTTTGCAAGGATTATACTGCTCTTGGAGGGAAAGTTTTCTTGGGGACGGAGTCGACTATTGAGGTGCAGAGATGGATTGATGCTTGCAAAAGAATCTTTGGTGACTTAGGGATTGAGGATGCAACTAAGAGGAAGCTTGCATCGAGACAGCTTCAGGGAAGAGCTGCTGATTGGTGGAATTCTATCACCATCGATACTCCAGAAGAAGAGATTACTTGGGAGCAATTCCAAGTTAGATTTGAAGCTAAGTTCATCTCTACTTCCCAGAAATCTGTCTTGTTTAAGAGGTTTGTGGAGCTCAAGCAGGGTGGGAGGCCTGTTCTTGAGTATATTTCTGAGTTTGAAGCCTTATCTAAGTATGCCAGATCGTATATTGATTCTCCCTACCAGAAGAATGAAAAGTTTGTGACTGGTCTGGATGCTTATCTTGGGAGGCAGTTAGTGGATCATCTGGACGATCCATTTGAGAAGCTTGTGGAAAAAGCTCTTAGGCATGAGAGTTTGTTTCCTAGGGAAAGTTCTGTCGTTTCTGTAACCAGGGAAGGATCTAAACCACAGCAGAGTGGCAATAAGAAGAGGAAACAACAGCAACAGAGGGGTAGGGATGGCCAGAAGAAGCCGAAGAGTGAAGTGACTTGCTATAACTGCCAGCAGAAGGGCCATCTTTACAAAGATTGTAAGAATCCCAAAGTGCCGGGAAAGTGTTACAACTGTGATAAGCTGGGACATATCAAGAAGGATTGTCCAGAACCGAGGAAAGATAGGCAGGTTGTGCAAGCCTATGCTTTGGGGGCTGTTCCATCGTCTTCGAAAGCTCCTACTGCTGAAGAGAAGGGGAAGAGTGTGGTTGTTCAAGGTACTCTTTCTATTTGTGGTGTTCCAGTTAGAGTGTTGTTTGATACTGGAGCGTCGCATTCTTTTGTTTGTGATGATTTGGTAAGCCGGTTAGGTATGAAACCGGATATTGTTGATAGGCCATTGGTTGTGACTAATCCAGTGGGGGGTTCGTCATGTTTGTGTATGATATGCCGTGGTCTAGTTGTGTCGAGTCATGATTGCTCGTTTGTTTGTGATTGCTTTGTTCTGAACTTTGCGGGGTTCGGAATTATTTTGGGTATGGACTGGCTTAGGAAGTATGCGGCAAGGATTGATTGTGAGAGGCTTGAGGTGACAGTCGGGAATGTGGAAGGGCGAAAGGTTGTGATACGATGTAAGCATGAAGAAGGCGTCTTCATGAGCTTCATGTATTCGCTAGTTGTTCCACGGGATGGACTGTCATCGGTGCCTATTGTGAATGAGTTTGAGAATGTCTTTGAGGAAGTCAAAGGGTTGCCGCCGCATAGGGAGATCGAGTTTCGTATCGATCTAGTTGAGGGAGCCAGACCTGTTGTGATGCCTCTTAGGCGGATGGCACCGAGGGAGCAGCAAGAGCTGAAGGTGCAAGTTGATGACCTTTTGCGGAAAGGATTCATTCGGAGAAGTGTGTCCGAATGGGGTGCGCCCGTTGTGTTCGCAACCAAAACGGATGGATCGTTGAGGTTGTGTGTTGATTATCGTGAGCTGAATAAGGTGACTAGGAAGAACAAGTATCCATTGCCGAGAATAGATGACTTGTTTGATCAGCTTCACGAGGCTAAGGTGTTTTCTCAGATGGATTTGGCAACGGGATTTCACCAGTTGAGAGTGGCGAAGGATAGTGTGCCGAAGACTGCTTTCAGGACACCATCCGGGTTTTATGAGTGGCTGGTAATGCCGTTTGGGTTGACTAACGCGCCAGCATATTTTGTGGATCTTATGAATAGAGTGTTCAGAGATCAGTTGAATAAGTTCGTGCTTGTGTTCGTGGATGATATTCTGATTTATTCCAGAACTGAGGGAGAGCACAAGACGCACTTGAGGATTGTTTTGGAAATTTTGCGGAAACATCAGCTGAAGGCTAAGTTTTCGAAGTGTCACTTCTGGAAGAGTGAAGTGAGGTTCTTAGGCCATGTTATCTCTGGAAATGGAATAGCGGTTGACCCCGCTAAGGTGGCAGTGATCCAGGATTGGGTTAGACCTAAGAATGCATCTGATGTGAGAAGTTTTCTTGGATTAGCAGGATATTATCGTCGGTTTATCAAAGACTTTTCCAAGATAGCTGCACCGTTAACAGGATTGACAAAGAAGAACCAGGTGTTCAGATGGGATGATAAGTGTGAGCAAGCTTTTGTAATCCTGAAAGAGCGATTGACGAGTGCTCCTGTTTTGACTATTCCAAGTGGGAATGATGAGATGGTGGTTTACACCGATGCATGTGGCACTGGACTAGGAGCGGTGCTAATGCAGAAGGATAAAGTTGTTGCGTATGCAAGTCGACAACTGAAGCCGCATGAAAGGAATTATCCGACTCATGATTTGGAGTTAGCGGCGATTGTGTTTGCTTTGAAGATGTGGAGACACTATCTATTGGGAGTTAGATTTGAGTTGTTTACAGATCATAAGTCGTTGAAGTATCTGTTCTCCCAAAAGGATTTAAATCTTCGACAGCAACGGTGGCTAGAGTTCCTAGCATCTTATGATTTTGGTATAGCCTATACTCCGGGGAAAGGTAACGCAGTGGCTGATGCGTTAAGTCGAAGACATGCAGGATTGGGAGCCATGTTTTCAGAGTGGAAGAGTCTCGAGTATTTGGCTGAGTTTGACTTCAGGCCAAGGTGTGAATTGGAACCTGAGATGTTGGCAAACTTATCGATAAGGCCTACTCTTGTGGAAAGAGTTGGCGAGAGCCAAAGGAGAGATGATAAGCTTGTCAAGATTATCCGTGATTTGGAATCCGGATTGGACCCGGAGAAAGATAAAGGATTCGAGGTCGATCGAGAGGGTTGGCTTCGAAAGCAAGGACGACTAGTTGTTCCCGATGTAAATGGATTGAGAGATGAAGTTCTAAGGGAGAGTCATCACTCGAAGTTGACAATTCATCCAGGTGGAAATAAGATGTATCGGGATATGAAGAGAACCTACTACTGGGAAGGTATGAAGAAGGATGTTGGAAATTTTATTTCCAAGTGTATGAATTGCCAGTTGGTGAAAGCTGAGCAGAAGAAGCCCAGTGGATTACTTCAGCCATTAGAGGTTCCTGCATGGAAGTGGGAGCAAGTGTCGATGGATTTTATCGATGGTCTACCTAGAACTAGGGCAGGAAATGAAGGGATTTGGGTCACAGTAGATCGTTTGACCAAGAGTGCAAGGTTCATTCCTGTTCGATCGACTAGGACTGCATCGAAGTTGGCTGAGCTATATGTGAAGTGGATTGTTCGATTCCATGGTGTTCCGAAGAGTATAGTAAGCGATCGAGATCCGTTGTTCACTAGTGGATTTTGGAAGAGCTTCCAGGAAGTTTTGGGAACCGAGTTGTGTTTGAGTACAGCTTATCACCCTCAAACAGATGGTCAGACTGAGAGAGTCAACCGAGTTTTGGAAGATCTTCTTAGAGCATGTGTTTTGGACTTCGGAGGGTCATGGGAAGATCACCTTCATTTGGTGGAGTTTGCTTATAACAACAGTTATCAGTCGAGTATTGGTATGGCACCATATGAGGCATTGTATGGAAGACCGTGTAACTCCCCGACATGTTGGTTGGAAACTGGAGAAAAGCTGATACTTGGGCCAGAGATGATTCGACAGACTTCGGATTGTATAGAGATCATTCGGCAAAGAATGAAGGCAGCCCAGGATCGTCAGAAAAGTTATGCAGATAATCGTCGAAAGGATTTGGAATTCGACGTAGGTGATATGGTTTTTGTGAAGATTTCTCCATTAAAGAATGTTATTAGATTCGGAAAGAAAGGAAAGTTAACTCCGAGATTTGTTGGACCATTCCCGATTATCGAGCATATTGGAAAGCTCGCTTATAGATTGGAGTTACCGGAAAGGATGGCGGGTGTGCACAATGTTTTTCACGTATCCTATCTACGGAAGTATGTGCATGACCCGAGTACGGTGGTTTCTGCTGATAGCTGTGAAGACTTAGAGATTGATCCCGTGGGTACGAGACCTCGTGAGCCGCTTCGTATTGTTGAAACCGATACGAAACAGCTTAGGAGCAAGACGATTACGTTGCTCAAAGTACAATGGAGTGACGATGTTAACGACTGTACATGGGAGGAGGAAGAGAGGATGAAGGCAGCTCATCCCGGACTCTTCAAGGTATGGCCCTAAAGTGTCGTGACATCTCATGAATTTGTAGCTTGTTCTAAGTCTTAGAATTCTGCATGCTAGGTTAGAATTGGATGCATGGTTTGTTGATTGCTATGGATGGTAGGCATGCGGAATAATTGTGATTGCTGTTGTTTGCTTGGAATTTCGGGGGCGAAATTCCTAAGGGGGAGAGAATGTAACGACCCGTATTTTACGTGTCGATGTATCGTAGAATTTACAGGTTGTTAGTGTTGTTTGCGTTATCTCTAGCTTGAGTCGTTTAGGAGTTGACCCGAGTGCAAGTGATGAGTCGTGGCCGACTTAAGGTAGTGGCCGACTCATAGGTTGGAGCGACTTATAGTGGTTGCCGACTTAAGGAGTTATGACTTAGAGAGACTGACCGACTTAAGAGTTGGGCCGACTCATGGGTGGTTGAGTCGTATGGCCGAGTTAAGGGGTAGACTACCTAAGGCTTGGGTCGTGTTAGCCGAGTTGAAGGGTCACCGGGACAAGTAGTGACCGACCTAAGGAAGTGGCCGAGCTATAGGAGTTAACTGGTTAGGGGTTGACCGACTTAGTGGTGGTCGACTTAGTGGAGATGCCGAGCTAGCATGGTTACCGAGATAACAGGTTAAAGGGGGATACCGACTTAGAGTGTGACCGAGATAGGTTGTAGGTCGTTGGCTCGGTTTGGTGTTAGGTCGTAGTTGTTAGCTCGGTAGGATTTGGGTCGGTAGGCCATGTTTTTTAGGTTGTTGTCTCGGAGCTGTTGTGTAGGTCTTAGGTCGAAGGTCTTTGGGTCGGCATAGGGTTAGGTCGTATGGCCGTGTTGTTATGTCGCTTGAGTTTTTAGGTCGGCATTGGTTGAGTCGGCTAGGGATTAGGTCGGCAGGAACTAGGTCGTGTAACCCTGTGTGTGTGCTGTGTAGTTGGGTCGGCGTCTTGAGGTTGAGTCGGCGGAGTGTTAGGCCGGCGAAGTTAGGTCGGCGGCGACTTAGGGACGGCCGAGATAAAGGGTTTTCCAGCCTATAAATAGAGGGGTTTGGCTCACTTTTTGGCACCGGATTTCGAAGCGACGAAGTGCTGCCATTTTGGAAACTCGACTACAGTATTTTCTTCACTTCTTTCTCTACTTCCATCAAGTGCTAACATCCATTGAAGATTGAAGATCAAGATCAAAGATCAAGAGCCAAAGTTGAAGATTTTCATCCGAAGAGGCTAGATTTCACCATTTCAAGTGAAATTTCTCCGGATCAAGCTCAAGTCCTTGCTGTCCAGATCTGAAGTTGATTGATTTTAGGTTGTTTTGGTGATTTGGTGAGTGGTAGTTATCTCTCACGCGGATCCAAAGGAGTATATTGGATTGGTGGCATGTTTGGGTGTTAAAGTTAGAGATTTCATGCATTTTTCTTAGATCTAAGTCTAGATCCATGGTTTTTGAAGATGTTTACTTATGCAAGTTTGTTTAATAAGCATTAGAGACAAAACCCATGTTTTATAATTGATAGATCTATGCTAAAAACCATGATTTCACATATGTTGGACTTTTGCTCGTTTATTTACGAAATTGCCATTATAGTTGATATTGCTTATTAGATCTTGTTTGAATGATTGATTATTTGAATGTATGATTGATTTGATTGTTTCCAAGTTAGCTAGTAGTTGATTTGGAACAAGATGATGGAAGAGGATTCAAAAGCTACGGAAGAAGACTCTTGAATGGTGAAAGCTGCTTAAGGCATATGTAGCGGGTGTTGAAGCTCATATGTATAGATTGGATGATGTTGAGATGGAACTTTGCCATGATTCGATGAGGCAAACCATGTTGTTGAGTTGAGACTTTGCTTTGATGCGATGAAGCGAAGTATGATGTGAGTCTTGGCTTAATCCAAGCAGGGATCATTCCAAGCATATTGATAACTTGAAGGGTAGTTCAAGTTGGTTGATAATGGATCGTTCAAGAGGTAGCTTGAGCTTGTATGAGGATAGTCGTCAAGAAGGATGGCTAGGAGGCTTGGATCTCGTCGTTGTTGAAGGTTCTAGCATGCTCAAAAGCAAGAGTACATGGGGCGCCCATAACGACTACAGGAAGGTAGTCGGGACACCCAAAAGACTACAGGTAGGTAGTTGAGTACTCTGGGCAAAGTAGATAAGTCCTAGGCACAAGGCAGTGTGCGGAGTTATGGTTAGAACCGGGGTTACCATTAGCCCTTGATAGATGGTCATTCAACTAACGGTGAAATCGAGGCAAGGATAACAGTGATAGCCAGAGTCATGGATGTTTGGTTGTATTATCATTCGGCTTCAAGAGCGGTGTTTTCTGGGTGCTTATCTGATCTTGGTTTAGGCCTTGGGGGTTTGTATTTGGAAAACATCGTCCTTGACTCGAGTGGTATTTGCTTTACCTTAATTGTCTATGTTGTTATGCTTGCTTCTCCTTAGTGTATGTCTGGGGCTATCACTGTAGAAAGAGGTGGAGTGGGATGGTTTGGTTCCTATTCCTTTTATCCTTTATGCTCTTTTGGTATGTTTGATAGTTAATTTACTGCTCACTAAGACTTTGTCTGACTCAAGGTTTTATGTCTCCTCTTATTACCTTGGGCTGTTCATCCATGTTGGGATGGGCAGACTAGGTAGCAGGTGACAGGTGCTGTGCTAGGAGTTCTACGATGAAGATGACGAAGACGAGCAGGAGGCTTTGCATATTAGTTTTCTTACTATATGTACTGGGTATCCGCTGCTGTATTTGGTTGAGTGATTTGTAGTGAGGCTTTCATGTATGGATTTGAGTAGATGATTGTATAAAACTACTGTGATGCTTATATGATGATGTTCTGTTCTATGGAGCTTCACTATATTATATTTCTCTATTGTATTTTATCCATGCGCTGTGAGTTGTACGATAGAGATTCTTTTGTTTTGTTTTACCCTGACTATCGTCCATGGCTGCCTGGCACGCCTTTCAGCGCATTATTTCCTTGTTTTGGTGCGGGAGTCATGGGCGGTCGTCACAGACGTCGCCATCGCCAAGTTGCAAGCTTCCGAGGCCCGGGTGAGGGAGTTTGAGGAAAACGAGGGGATGATGGATGAGATGCTGCAGGATATGTACTTCCACACTTGGAAGGAGGGCGGCTTGTCTTGGATGGACGATTACCCTCGGGTCATGGCCAAGGTGTATCTCCAGGCTTTAGAGGAGGCCAGGGTGAATGCGGGTAAGGAAGGCGGAGAGGCTTTCAACTTGAGTGCGGTTACTGCTCAGTTTTCAAAGGAGGAGCAAGCGGCGGTGAAGGAGGGGATGCGGCTACTCGCTGCAGAGGAAGCGGGCGTGCAGTTGGATGATGAGGATCAAGCGGCGGATGCTGGTGAGTTATTCTTTTCCCTTTCTTTTCTTTCCGTGTTTTCATAACTTGATCGTTCGTTTAATGAATTCCTCCTCTGATCTGGACAGGTGGGACTTCAGATCCACATGCTGGGGGCTCTGATCCTGCGGCTAAGTAGGCTGGGGGAGTTGGTGATGGAGTGTGGATGCATCTGCCATCTTTTTGTTTCTTTTTTATCACTGTTTATGTTAGTCTTTGATATGCAACTGTAATAAAATTATTTGCAAAGAATAACTTCGTGTGATCTTATAATATAAGCTGATTTTGTCATGTTTAAATGTTGTTGCTATCTTTATGTGCCGTGTGAGAAGTATAATTATGTATATGCCTGTGATTCTAGTTGTGTTTGATGTTAAGTTTTTGCTTGAAATATAATTTCACGTTTTGCAATGTCAGTGTATGAATAAGCTATAGTTACGCACTTATGTACAAGAGAAGAGAGTACCGCCCTTTATGTTTTATTCGCAGGCGGTGGTAGCTTTGAGTGTCTTGTGTAACTGTTCACGGGTATAGCCGAGCGCCCTGCCACCCAGTACGCAGGCTTAGAGCCTCATGAGTGAATGCTTCCTATTCGGTTTCCTGTACTTTAGAGTTTGTTATACAGGATAGGAGAAAAATATTTAAATGGAATGGAAATATAGTAAAAGTAAAACTTCCAGTCACGGAAGGCCGTCGATGTGCTTAAGTTCGTGGCAAACGGGTTTTGTAGTCACTTTCCCTAGCTGTGGGTCTTGGAGACATTTGTCACCCATCTTACGCCTCTGCGGGGAGTTTTCTTTTTTACCACAGCCGCACTTAAGACACATCGGAGCCGAGATCGCGCACGGTAACTACCCGAACCATTATGGTCCGTAATCGTGGGTATTATTCGATTTACCGTGGCCGGCTAGCGTGGGTGCCGTTGGCCGTGAACTACCCCTGGCTGGCCACACCTTATGTTGGGGCTTAAAGTAGGTTCACAGTTGCCGGCGAGCCGAACGCCGTAATGAGCTGCCATCGGCTATAGTCGGCCTTTATGATGACTTATAATCGGCTCATTACAGTTGGCTTTGAGGGCAGGCGCGCAATGAGTTAACCCGCAGCAGAGGGATGCTGGAGCAAAAGTGTCTCATTGGCGAGTGCATAGAATCGTAGCGTACCTGTTAGGCCTAGTCCAGATGAGGCCGTGGTGCGTCTTGAGTGGAGATGCCATAGGATTTTGTTCAACAGAAAGGGATAAAACTTAACGAGCAGCCAAGACATAAAGGAACAAGTTAAAAAGAGACAAGATTTTTTAAAGTGGTTCGGCACGGAAATGCCTACGTCCACTGATTCTCTCTGTTAATTCACTTTATATGGGCAGTACAGGTTAAGAAAAGTATCGACGGAGGTGTCGGATGTTCCATGCCCTCTGGAACACCTCTCCGTCCACTGTTGACAAAATGTAAGCTCCGTTGTGGAGATCTTTATGAATTACATATGGTCCGTCCCAGATGGGGTCCAGTGCCCCGGGGCGCGGAAAGATTCGCCTGAGGACAACATCCCCTTCTTGTAAGCTGCGATGCTTGACTTTAGAATTGTATTGTGCTGCCACTTTTTGTTTGTGAGCTGCTGCTTTGAGTGCTGCATCGTTCCTCCTTTCCTCAATCAGATCCAAAGACATGAGGAGGAGTTCTTCGTTTTCTTCTGGGTTGTAGTGGATCCTACGGTGAGAAGGCACAACAGTCTCAACTGGGAGCATTGCCTCCGATCCATATGCCAAAGAGAAAGGAGTATGTCCCGTTGATGTTCTGAAAGATGTGCGGTATGCCCATAGTGCCGTAGGAAGTTCGTCCACCCAAGCGCCTTTTGACTTTTCAAGTTTCTTCTTGATTAGGGTTTTGAGAATTTTGTTGACAGCTTCAACTTGTCCGTTTGCCTGAGGGTAAGCTACTGATGAGAAGCTTTTATGAATTCCATGCTCTTGGCACCAGTCGGCAAATTCTTCGCTGTCAAATTGGAGCCCGTTGTCTGATACGATCTTGAGGGGGACTCCATACCTGCACAGAATGTTTTTGATCAAGAAGTTGATAACTTTTGCTGAAGATATTTTATTTAAAGGTTCCGCTTCCACCCATTTGGTGAAATAATCGACTGCCACTATAGCATATTTGGCTCCGCCTCGGCCCGTTGGCAGTTCGCCAATTAAGTCAACTCCCCATACAGCAAAGGGCCAAGGGCTGGTCATTTGAGTAATTTCGTTTGTGGGTAGTCGAGGGATCTTGGCGAACTTCTGACATCTGTCGCATTTCTTAACGAAGTCTAGGGCATCTTTGTTTAGTGTGGGCCAGTAATATCCATATCGGAGTATCTTTCTTGCCAAAGTCTGTCCTCCAGTGTGATCTCCGCATCCTCCCTGATGGATGTTTGTTAATATCTCCTTGGCTTCCCTTCCGGCGACGCATCTTAATAGGGGGCTAGAGAAGCCACGCCGGTAGAGGATGCCTTCTTGTATTGTGTAGTGGGGAACTTTCCTCAATATCTTCTTGGCTTCGTCACGCCTGTCGGGTAGTATGCCATCTTGCAAATATTTCCGGATAGGAGTCATCCAGGTTCCTTCTTCGATTGCAGTTATCAGATTCGCTTGTTCGAAACTCGGGGCTAGCTGCCTTGAGATTGCTAGTGCTCCGGAAATGGTGCTGTCCTTCATACTAGCTTGCTTTGCAAGTTCATCTGCCTCTTGGTTTTCTTCTCGAGGAATGTGTTTGATTAGATAATAGTCCAATCGATCGAGCAGCAGTCTGGTTTTCTTTAGGTATGCTGTGAGTCGTTCTCCTCGAGTCTGGAATTCTCCTAGTACCTGGTTTACGATAAGCTGAGAATCACTATGAATACATAAGGAATTGATTCCAATTTCTAGGGCCAGTTCCAATCCCGCTATTACTGCTTCATATTCAGCATCGTTGTTAGTGGCCGTGAACTCCAATCTTAATGCATAGTACAACTTTCTTCCCCTGGGGGTGATGATCACAATACCTGCCCCCGAGCCTTGTTCGTTTGATGCTCCGTCTACAAGAGGTTCCATTTGATGTTTTTTGCTACTTCGGATTGTTCCTTGCCTTCGTTGGTAGTGAATTCGGCAATGAAATCAGCCATGGCTTGTCCTTTGATAGCGGTGCGGGGATGGTAGGTGATATCATACTGACTTAGTTCGATGCACCATTTGAGGAGTCGCCCAGAAGTGTCAGGACGATGGAGCACTTGTCTTAGTGGTTGATCGGTTAGAACCCTGATGGAGTGAGACTGGAAGTAGTGTCGCAGTTTTCGTGACGCGATCAATAAACAATATGCTAACTTCTCAAGTTTAGGATATCTGGCTTCTGCCCCTGTAAATCTCTTGCTTACAAAGTAAACTGGGCGTTGTGTGCGGTCTTCTTCTCTTACCATGGCGGCGCTTAGAGCATGAGATGATACAGCGAGGTATAGGTATAACACTTCACCTTCATTTGGAGTTGAGAGTACTGGTGGTCTCTGAAGGTGTTCGATTAGGTTGAGGAAGGCTTTTAAGCATTCGTCGGTCCACTCGAACCTCCCTTTGTCTTTCTTGAGTGCTTCGAAGAAAGGGACACACTTGTCAGTTGCCTTGGAAATGAATCTGCTTAGGGCGGCCACCTTTCCGTTTAGGCTCTGCATTTCTTTTCGAGTGGAAGGTATCCTTATTTCTTTTAAAGCCCGGATTTGTTCAGGGTTTGCTTCGATTCCTCTGGCGTGGACGATGAATCCTAAGAATTTTCCCGATGATACTCCGAAGGAGCACTTTAGAGGATTCAGCTTCATTCCATATCGGCGAAGTACCTGAAATGTACCGTCCAGATGGCTTACATGGTCGTTGGCTTTCTTGGACTTTACCAACATGTCATCCACATATACCTCCATAGTTTGTCCTATCAACTCTGCGAACATTTTGTTGACGAGGCGTTGATAGGTAGCTCCAGCATTTTTGAGTCCAAAAGGCATTACTTTGTAACAATACAATCCGCGGTCGGTGATGAAGCTAGTGTGGTCCTGATCGGGGGCGTGCATGGGGATCTGGTTATATCCGGAGTATGCATCCATAAAAGATAGGAGTTCGTGCCCAGCTGTGCTGTCTACGAGTTGGTCAATTCGGGGAAGTGGGAAGCAGTCTTTCGGGCAAGCGTCATTCAGATTGGAGAAGTCAATACATGTTCGCCACTTTCCATTGGCCTTTTTTACTAGCACTGGGTTAGCGATCCATTCTGGGTAGATGGCTTCCCGTATGAAGCCATTAGCAAGTAGATTCTTTACTTCCTCATCAAGGGCTGCCGATCGCTCTGCCCCCATGCTCCTCTTTTTCTGCTTTACTGGTACCTTGGTGGGATCGATGTTCAACATGTGGCATGCTATGTCTGGGGAGATTCCTGTCATATCGGCATGAGTCCACGCAAATACATCTAAGTTGTGGCGGAGAAAGTCAATGAGTTGATCCTTCAATTCCGTTTCCAGCTGAGATCCGATTTTTAATAGTCTACTTGAATCATGCTTATCTACCGACACGAATTCCATAGCCTCTGCAGGCTCGGCGGTAGCCTCCTCCTCTTTATCCCTGGGGTCTAGTTCATTGAAGGGATCGCTTGTGTATCGAAGAGGAGGGGCTTTCTTTAGTTGCTATGCCTCCAAGCTTTTCATGCAGAGAGTAGTCTCTGCATCTTTTCCTTTATTCTTTCTGCGGTTATTGCGAAGTTCAGTTACGTAGCAGTCTCGGGCAGCATCTTGATCTCCTTCTACTTCTCCTACTCCGTTGTCTGTTGGAAATTTCATTTTCAGGCACCAGGGGGCTAATACAATCTGAAAGTCAGACAAGGCTGGTCTTCCCAAGAAAGCGTTGTAAGCCGAGTGGTTTTCTATTAGTACGAACGTTTGTTTTCGCACAACGGAGCGGGGATGACTTCCTATTTCGACGAAGAGGTCAAGCTGCCCGAGGGGCATTTTTGCATCTCCAGTGAAACCGTGCAGTGGTTTGTCACAGGGGGATACATCCTTCATTGATAACTTCATTTTGTCGAAAGCATGTTTGAACAGGATATTTACGGAGCTTCCCGTGTCTATTAGAATCCGAAAAACTTTAGCTGGACCAAACCAGGCAGAGATGACCATGGGATCCATATGTGGGTACTGTCTTCCTTCCAAATCATGCCTACTGAATACAATGTCATTGTTTTCTTTTCGTTTCGGGTGGCGTTCCTCCGTAATGGAGTTAACATATCCTTCGGCATTTCTAAGCGACTTGCCGTACCTTTCAATCTCTGCCCAACTTCTGTCGGCGATGTGTGGTCCTCCTGAGATGGTAAGGACCACTATCTTCTCTTGACTAGAGCCACTGGTGTTGTGATTGTTGCGATTCCCTCCGCCTACTTCTGGGAGGGGTTGCTTTGAGTTCTCATTGGCAGGAGTTGGAGTCCTGTTCTGACCTTTCACATAACGTTCCAGTCTTCTTCTTCTAATGTGTTCTTCGATCAAGTCCCGAAGATGGTGGCATTCATTGGTGTCATGTCCGTGGGATTCGTGGAAGCGACAGAACTTTCCGGACTTGAGTGCGTTATCTGATTCTTTCTTGTGCGGGGGGCGCTTGTATCCGAGTTCGCCCTGAGTGGCTAGGTAGATGTTTTCGATTGTTTCATTCAAAGGGGTGTAGGAGTCAAATCTTGGCCCTGGTCGATATTGGCGCTTCTCAACCTTTTTGCCCCCAACATTGTCTCTAGATTCATTTCTTCGAGCGTCCTTAGCTGCAGTGGGAACCTTGTCCTGAACTATCTTGCCTTGTTGTCCTGATTGCCTTTCTGTAGCAGCGTCTTCAAGTCTCATATACTTTCCAGCTTCATGAAAGAAATTAGGCAAGGTAGTTGGTTTTTCCTTAGTTAACCTTCTGGCAAACTTGGTGTCTGGATGTACACCACTACAGAGGGCCATTAGAGTGAGTTTTTCATCGGCATCTTGAACTGCTGCCGCTGCGGCGTTGAACCGTGTTAGATATTGTTGCAGCGTCTCTCCGGATTTCTGTTTGACATTGGATAGAGAATAAGCATCCTTGGGTTGTTCCACATGGATGCGGAACTGGCTAATAAACCTTTCTTTTAACATCTCCCATGAGCTGATGGATCCTTGGGGTAGATGGCAGAACCAGGAGGTAGCTAGATCTAATAGAAATAGCGGAAAGCATTTACATAATACTCCTTCTGTTGCTCCACTCATGAGCATATGCTGGGTGTATCTCTGCAGGTGTACGATGGGGTCGGAAGTTCCTTTGTAAGGTTCCATGGTTGGCATTTTCCATTCCCGGGGAGTGATGGCAGTTTCGATATTTCGGGTAAAGGGACTGGTGACCCTAGCGCCTATTCCCCGGTCCCTTTGCTCCCGTTGGACACATTCTCTGAATAATCGTGCCATTCGTTCGTCAGAACTTGGAGCGGACAAAAATGAGCTCGGTTCTTCCCTGCGGGATCTATCTCGTCCAGATGACCTGTAGGGATGGTACAGTCTATCACCTCTAGCATTATCCAGTGGTTGTCTTTGGCTGCTTGGATGCACGCTAGGACCAGCTACAGTTGCCCCCTGCCTTGATCTTCCCCTGTGGGGTTCTGTTTCGAGCACATTCATGGGGTCAACTTCGGGCTGGGTTCTAGCTCGGCTCCGTTCAGCGGGGTTTCTATGATTAGGTGGCATGACTGGCTCAGCTACATCCGACCCTCGCCTGGTGCCTCCCCCGCTAGGTTCGGTTCCAAGGGCTTCCTCGAGTCGGAATTCGGGCTGAGTCCGGGCGCGGCCCCTATCATCGTTTTTCCTGTTGATAGCTTGTTCGAAGAGTGAAGACCTTTGTTGCCTCCGGGATCCTTCGGATTGGGATTCACCCCATGATTCAGTGTTGCGGTTGGACTCTTCAGCATCCCTTAAGCGTGTCATGAGTTGGTCCACCAAAGTTTCTTGTTGGGATGTGAAGCGGTTAGTTACTTCAGCCACAACCCTGTCCAGATCTGCCCTAGTGATTGGTTGTTCCGTTGCGGGACCAGTTGGATTTTCCTGATTTTCATCTGGTACTGCTGTTGAAGTGGGCTGATCTGTGATTGCTGGATCTGGAAGGCTGCTAGTTGCGATGTTCTTTCCTTTGTTAACATCCCTTCTCTGTTTGGAAGGCATGATTTCTAAGCAACGAGTGATGTTGTTAGGAAGAAGGTTGAGTGGGAGAAGATGAAGCTTGAGTTCTGAAGATGAAGTCTGAGTTCAATTCTCAGTGAAAGCACCAAAAATGTTTGCACAAAAAATGGACAAACACCTCCAAGTCGTATTATTTAGTTGATTATATGTGATTTTCAATGATTTTAGATGAGTATATAAATATAAAGGAAGTAGGGGCTGAAATGTAAAAGACACGCGGATTTATAGTGGTTCGGCCAGAATGTGCCTACGTCCACTTTATATGTTATTATCTTCTTTCCTTCAGATTACAAGTACAATGCTTCGTATATGAGTATATGAAAATAGTTTGAAAGTTCCTTCCTTGCTTGAGCTCTCAAACTTGTCTGCCATTGTTGTACCCCTGCCCCTCTATTTATAGAGTGAGGTAGGGGGCAGGGGTCTTGGAAGTGTATAGCTGCTGGTGGCCCCGGGCTGGAGCAATCTGGACTGGCAATCTTCTGGTTCGGCGAAGCCTTGGTTCGGCCGTGCTGAGGTTGGACCGGTGGTAGCCTCGTCCGGCTATGGTGGTCCGGTGATGGGTGGATATGTGCCATTCGGTAATGGGTTTACATGGAGTTGGTTCGGTCTTGGAGGTGAGTTGGTTCGGTCTTGGAGGTGAGTTGGTTCGGTACCAACCAGGCTCGGTGAAGGCTTGTGGATCGGTGGAGTTCGTGAGAGGAGCATGGTTCGGCATAGGGGCATGAAGGCTGGTGGACCAGTAGTGACTGGACTGGTAGGGTCTGGTTCGGTATGGGGCTTGACCGGATGAAGTTGGTTGATGGCTGTCGAATGGGTCGTGCCGAAGGGGACATAGGATATGCCGAATGGACACATGCCCGAATGGATTTGTACACTGAGAATGCCAGATGGGCTCCTATGCTTACGTTGAGCCTTGTGTTTGCTGAACGAGGTGGAGGTTGCGAGCCCGGGTAAAACTTGTGACTTCTTGGTCTTGAGATCCTCTGGGTGAGAATTCGCCCAACATAACCTGTCAACACGAAGGCCTCGATGAGTTCTACGGCTTTGATAGCTTTCAGCCGCCAACGGATAGATTAATGCCCAAAAAGGGCAACCCGAATCTCAATCGGGCCTCGTAAGTTTTTTACCCTTCGTTTTTTCGACACGTGGATTTTTACGGTAAAACGGAATTACCGTGGCCCGTCTTCGACTTCCCATCGCTGGAGAGTGGTGCACCATGGTACTGTTCCGTTTCAAATCCATGCATGCATTTCTAAAAGTCGTAAGGCACTGTTTCGCCATTTCGGACGGATGTTGCACCTTGCACCGTGGATGTTGCACCCTGTAGATATCGATTATTTGGACGGCCATAACTTATGGCTCGTTTAGAGTTACGGGAGCCATAACCTGTCAAAACGAAGGCCTCGATGAGTTCTACGGCTTTGACAGCTTTCAGCCATCAACGGATAGATTAATTCCCAAAAAGGACAACCAGAATCTCAATCGGGTCTCGTAAGTTTTTTACCCTTCGTTTTTTCGACACGTGGATTTTTACGGTAAAACAGGATTACCGTGGCTGGCCTTCGATTTACCGTCGCTGGAGAGTGGTGCACCATGGTACTGTTCCGTTTCAAATGCATGCACGCATTTCTAAAAGTTGTGCGGCACTGTTTCGCCATTTCGGACGGATGTTGCACCTTGCACCGTGGATGTTGCACCCTACAAATATCGATTATACGGACGACCATATCTTCTGGCTCGTTTAGAGTTACGGGAGCCATAACCTGTCAAAACGAAGGCTTCGATGAGTTCTATGGCTTTGACAGCTTTCAGCCGTCAACGGATAGATTAATGCCCAAAGAGGACAACCTGAATCTCAATTGGGTCTCGTAAGTTTTTTACCCTTCGTTTTTTCGACACGTGGATTTTTACGGTAAAACAGGATTACCGTGGCTGGCTTTCGATTTACCATCTGTTTGCACAAAAAATGGGCAAACACCTCCAAGTCGTGTGATTTAGTTAATTTTATGTGATTCTTAATGATTTAGATGAGTTATGTAAATATGAAAAAGGCAGGGGCTGAAATGTAAAAGACACGCAGATTTATAGTGGTTCGGCCAGAACGTGCCTACGTCCACTTTATATGTTATTATCTTCTTTTTTCAGATTACAAGTACAATGCTTGGTGTACAAGTGTATGAAAGTAGTTTGAAAGTTCCTTTCGTGCTTGAGCTCTCAAACTTGTCTGCCATTGTTGTACCCCTGCCCCTCTATTTATAGAATGAGGTAGGGGGCAGGTGTCTTGGAAGTATATAGCTGCTGGTGGGCCCGGGCTGAAGCAATCTGGACTGGCAATCATTTGGTTCGGCGGAGCTTCGTTCGGCGTTGAGCTTGGACCAGTGGTAGGTATGGACCGGTGGCAGTGAGGTGGTTCGGTGCTTGTTTGGTCCGGTGGTGGCTTTGCTGGGTTGGTTCGGCATGGGCAACCTACCTCTGGTTCGGCAGTAGGGAGAAATGTGTATTCGGCAGATGCTACCATGGGTTGGTTCGGTGGTCGAGTGGAGGATGTGTGGTTCGGTATAGGTTGGTTCGGTGGTTGCCAGTTGGAGTTTGTCCGGTAGGAGCTTGAACGAATGTTGGTTCGGCTATGGAAGTTTGGTGCCGAGTGGAAGCTTAGGGCCGAATGAGCCTCTTCAGGGAGAATGTTGGATGGACTTCTAGGTCAGCATTGAGCTCCTTGGCTGGCGAACAAAGTGGAGGTTGCGAGCCCGGGCGAAACTGTGACTTCTCGGCCTTGAGATCTTCTGGGTGAGAATTCGCCCAACATTTCCCCCCAAAGTGGGGCACGTGCTTGCATGTGTCACGCTTTGTTTCTCTGTGGTAGAAAGGCTTGTTTTGTAATGCCATGGGCTGGATGTTCATATCTTGTTGATGTCCTGCAAAGGAATTTATAGCTTTAGTGTGATTTCAAATAACGACCGTTCGTGATCGAAATATTCGAGATGAAGTGAACTGTGTCGTTCGGGACGAGAGAGTGAGCCCCGAGGGGGCTTAGCATCATCGATGCCAGGCTCACATCAGAGTTGGCCCCTGGATCGTTTGGTTCACCGCCAGCTCAGAGCATGCCTAAGGGTTGCTCTCGACCCCGTACATGTGTAAGCAGCTTGGCCATTTCCTAATTATCAGGATCAAATATCCGTTTAACCTATGAGCATAAAAATGCATGTCAGAGTGTAAATTCTCACGACGATAGGGTTAATAGCCGTTCAGAGCGTGCCTATGGACCGTTCGTGGTTGCGTACACGTGTAAACGATTAATCCATGTTAGTGAGAGATTTACGACTCATTCATCGTTATCATATTCCCAACTTTATTAGTAGGTTCTAGAATTCGGTACTTATCTGAGTGAGGCGCTCCGCATGCCCCTAGTCCGTGGTTTTTGTTGGTAGAGAGAGAGTTTTACTCGGTCTTTGGTTGGTCCGGTTGTTCTCATTCGGCTTCTGGTTGTTCCGGTATTATGGTCCGGTGGACCGAACCATTTGGTTCGGCGGTGGCCTGTGTTCGCCTATATATAGAGGCTACACCCCCTTAGTTTTTCCTTACCGAACCAAAGAGAGCCGAATCAGTTCTTAGCCGAGCGAACCTTCTGCCGAACCAGGCTTATACCGAATCAGGTATATATCCTTTTGCCGAATGGTTTTTTATCACCGAATGAACTTGATTGCCGAATGCACACGAAGGGTTTTGTTTTACCGAATGAGACTGTATGCCGGATGTGCTTTTAGTGCCGAATGGACTTAAGACCCTATTGCCGAGTGAACTTATGTCCCTAGTGCCGAATGAACTTATGACCCTAATGCCAAATGAACTTTGTATTCGGACTTTGGGTGGAACTCTAGACTTATGTATGCTTGCTTGCATTCTTGCTCTAACGACCTGTCTTTTCACTTTTGTGTATGCAGATAAATGTCTCGCAAGGCGGAAACACGATCAGACAGACGGAAATCCAAGGATGGAGGCGAGCCTTCCTCTGTGCCCCCAGCCCAATCGGGGTCCGGGGAGCATGGAGCTGCCTCGAGATCGCTGGTGGAGGGGTATGGACCCCAGGAGCTCCTGGCCTCCCCTCCCGACTGCTTCCTTAGTTCTCTAAAGGAGGAGCAGCTTGATGCTATATCCCGTTCTTTCGGGATAGATAGGGCGCTTATGTTGCTTCCGGGAGTCGGGGTGATGCCATACGACCCTCCCGAAGGGTATTTCGCCTACAGCCGGTACCATTGCATGTGCGGGTCATTCCCCCTATCAACGCCTGGGTTGTTAGCTTCCTTACGTATCTAAAGGTGGCGCCTTTCCAGCTTCATCCCAACTCGTATGCCATCTTGGTGTGCTTATATTCTATCTTCCAGAAGAGGTACGGGCGCTCTCCATCCAACCGGGAAATCCGGTATCTATATAATCTGAGGGGCTATAGGAAGGGGTCCCCCTACATTAGCTTAGAGTCGGCCGTCTCCTTCAAGCCGGTCCTGGACCTATACTCAAAGTACAGCATGTTCAAGAAGGAGTGGTTCTTTGTGAGGGATGATTCTGTCTCCATTCGTCGCTTCACTTCCGGATGTAAGTTAACTCCTTATTTGTAATTCCTGTCTTGATTGCAATTCCTTTCCTTATGTGCTTCTGTTTTTTGTCAGCGACAGGTGGTTTTGCGGTGGTGGAGAGCGATCGCCTAGTCCATATGGCAGCAGAAGTTAAGGCTATCTCCGAGAGGGACAGGTCAGCCGCTTATCTGATCAGGAATGCTACCCTCCTGGAGTACAATTTGATCCTGCCACACCAGTCCGTGGTTAAGCAGAGGGACACGGCCGAGGAGAAGGCTGCTGAAGCTATGGAGGGGGTCACGGTGAAGAGTGGCAAGAGAAAACCCTTCGCACAGCATCCCATCGCGGGGGGCAAGAAGCTTAAAGAATCGGAGGGTCCCTCTCCCAGTACTTGCCCGATCATTCCGGAGGAGGAAGGTGTGGAAGAGGGCGAAGGAGGCGATGTGGGGGGAGAGTCAGAAGGCGGAGGAGATGGCGATGGAGATGGTGATGGTGATGCTGGTGCCTTAACCTCTGGGAAAGATTCTGAACTGGATGAGGCCCTCCGTCAGGCCTTCGGGGAATCAGAGGAAGAATCGGAAGTGGAAAAGGCAAAGGAGGCGGGCATGGCTGTGGCTGGTGCCGATCCATCCCCTAAAGGCTCCTCAGCTAGGGTAACTTCGGCGGTGCAAGGTGAACTTTTGTCCTCTGTCGATTCCATTTTCGATAAGGACTTAGAAATATTTTATGGTTCACTTCCGTCCTCGAATGAGATTCATGACTTATTGCAGTACCCCACTCCTCCGCAGGGTTTGTATAATAGACGTGCCTTCACACTTTTCTTTCTTTTTACTTAACATGTTTCCTGAATTGGGGACCATCGTACGTTCGTAACACTTGTTCTTTATTTCAGGGGCAGGCCAGGTGGTTACAACATCAGACGTTCGACACCGCCTCGAACAATTCAAGTTGATGAGAGCTTCTGCGAAGCCTCCCACTGGTCGTACTGGGGACGTGGTCAAATACCGCCTTCTTCTTGGGGTCATCGAAGAGGGCCTTCAGAAAAAGAAGAGGAGTCGTTCTTTATTTGAGTCTTCCCCTGGTCCGCAGCTTCCTGTTCAGCCTCCTCGTGATGCCACGGAGGAGAGCACGGAGTTTATTCCCCCTCCACCTCCTTTCAAGAATCCCACAGTTATCCGTATAAGGTGTCCTGATGTGCCTCGTGACCCCTTTGCTGGTCATCCTGATTTAGACCTAAGTTCTCGGGATATTTCATTTGATGAGGCCACGGGTGAGCACCTCCTTCCCCGCAACCCCATGGTACGAGTGTTGGACGAGGCTAAGTCTCTAGATCTTGATCTGCTTACCACTCGGGTAGTTACTATGGGAGACGAGGCCAAGGCTAATATTGATCGGGTGGCTGAGGAGACCAAGAAGTTAATGAAGTATCATGCTCAATTGGTCAAGGCCGGGGAGGAGATTGGAAGTGCTAATATTCGGTTGCGGCTGAAGGTTGCTGATCAGGCCGAACAGCTTGCCGGTCAAGCCGTTCAGATTTTTCGGCACGAGGAAGCCTCCAGGCGTCTGAAAGAGACCATGGAAAAGGTTAGTAGGGCGGAATTACGGAAGATGGAGGCCGCCTGTAAGGAGCGGATTGACATGGCCATTGCGACAGTGGATGAGGTTCGGAATGCGGATCTCGAGCAGGTAGAGGAGTTGTCTGGGAGGCTTGAGGCCGCGGAGATGGCTCAAGTCAAGTTAAAGGAGGAGATGGAGGAGATGAGGAGGTCTCTCCAGGCTGACTGCTCGAGATACCGATCAGAGAGGGATGCCGCTGTCGCCAAGTTGCGGGCTTCCGAGGCCAGGGTAAGGGAGTTCGAGGAGAATGAGGGGATGATGGACGAGATGCTGCAGGACATGTACTTCCGCACTTGGAAGGAGGGCAGCTTGTCTTGGATGGATGACTATCCCCGGGTCATGGCTAAGATATATCTTCGGGCTTTAGAGGAGGCCAGGGTCGATGCGGGTAAGGAAGGTGGAGCGGCTTTTAGCCTGGATGTGGTCACTGCTCAGTTCTCGAAAGAGGAGCAAGTGGCGGTGAAGGAGGGGATGCGGTTGCTCGCTGCGGAGGAAGCGGGTGTGCAACTGGAGGATGAGGATCAAGCGGCGGACGCTGGTGAGTTATTCTTCTCTTTTCCTTTTCTTTCTGGGTTTCCATGACTTGATTGTTTATCGTTTGTTTAATGGATTCCTCTTCTGAATTGGACAGGTGGAACTTTCGATCAACATGCTGGGGGTTCCGGCCCTACGGCCAAATAGGCTTGGGAAGTCGGTGATGGAGTGTGGACGCAGCTGGTTACTCGTCCGGATTCGGCCGCTTTTTATTTCTTTTTTACTGTTGTTTACGTTAGTCTGAAACATTGATATGGCTGTAATAATATTATTTGCAGAGAATAACTTGGTGTGATTTCATAAAATAATCTGATTTTGTTACGTTTAAACGTTGTTGTCATTTTGATGTGCTGCGTGAGAAGTATAACCATGTATATGCCTGTGATTTTAGTTGTGTTCGATGTTAAGCCTTTGCTTGAAATATAATTTCATGTTTTGCAATGTTGGTGTGACATATGAATAAGCTATAGTTATGCATCTATGTACAAGAGAAGTGAGTACCGCCCTTCATGTTTTATTTGCAGGCGGTAGTTTTGAGCATCTTGTGTAACTGATCATGAATGTATTTGAGTACCTTGCCACCCAGTACGCGGGCTTAGATTCTCATGAGTGAACGCTCCCTGTTCGGTTTCCTGTACTTTAGAGTTTGTTATAAAGGGTAGGAGAAAAGTATTTAAATGAAATGGAAATATAGAGAAAGTAAAACTTCCAGTCACGGAAGGCCGTCGATGTGCTTAAGTTCGTGGCAAACGGGTTTTGTAGTCACTTTCCCTAGCTGTGGGTCTTGGAGACATTTGTCACCCATCTTACGCCTCTGCGGGGAGTTTTCTTTTTTACCACAGCCGCACTTAAGACACATCAGAGCCGAGATCGCGCACGGTAACTACCCGAACCATTATAGTCCGTAATCGTGGGTATTATTCGATTTACCGTGGCCGGTTAGCGTGGGTGCCGTTGGCCGTGAACTACCCCTGGCTGGCCACACCTTATGTTGGGGCTTAAAGTAGGTTCACAGTTACCGGCGAGCCGAACGCCGTAATGAGCTGCCATCGGCTATAATCGGCCTTTATGATGACTTATAATCGGCTCATTACAGTTGGCTTTGAGGGCAGGCGCGAGCAATGTGTTAACCCGCAGCAGAGGGATGCTGGAGCAAAAGAGTCTCATTGGCGAGTGCATAGAATCGTAGCGTACCTGTTAGGCCTTGTCTAGATGAGGCCGTGGTGCGTCTTGAGTGGAGATGCCACAAGATTTTGTTCAACAGAAAAGGATAAAGCTTAACAAGCAGCCAAGATATAAAGGAACAAGTTAAAAAGAGACAAGATTTTTAAAGTGGTTCGGCATGAAAACGCCTACGTCCACTGATTCTCTTTGTTAATTCACTTCATATGGGCAGTACAAGTTAAGAAAAGTATCGACGGAGATGTCGGATGTTCCATGCCCTCTGGAACACCTCTCCGTCCACTGTTGACAAAATATAAGCTCCGTTGTGGAGATCTTTATGAATTACATATGGTCCGTCCCAGATGGGGTCCAGTGCCCCGGGGCGCGGAAAGATTCGCCTGAGGACAAGATCTCCTTCTTGTAAAGTGCGATGCTCGACTTTGGAGTTGTATAGCGCTGCTACTTTTTGTTTGTGAGCCGCTGCTTTAAGTGCTGCATCATTTCTCCTTTCCTCAATCAGATCCAAAGACATGAGGAGGAGTTCTTCGTTTTCTTCTGGATTGTAGTGGATCCTACGGTGGGAAGGAACAATAACCTCGACAGGGAGCATTGCCTCTGATCCGTATGCCAAAGAAAAAGGAGTATGTCCCGTTGATGTTCTGAAAGATGTGCGGTAGGCCCAAAGTGCCGCAGGAAGTTCGTCCACCCAAGCGCCTTTTGACTTTTCGAGTTTCTTCTTGATTAGGGTTTTGAGAATTTTGTTGACAGCTTCGACTTGTCCGTTTGCCTGAGGATAAGCTACTGATGAGAAGCTTTTATGAATTCCATGCTCCTGGCACCAGTCGGCGAATTCTTCGCTGTCAAATTGGAGTCCGTTGTCTGATATGACCTTGAGTGGTACTCCGTACCTGCACAGAATATTTTTGATCAAGAAGTTGATAACTTTTGCTGAAGATATTTTATTTAGGGGTTCCGCTTCCACCCATTTGGTGAAATAATCGACTGCCACTATAGTATATTTGGCTCCGCCTCGGCCCGTTGGCACTTCACCAATTAAATCAATTCCCCATACAGCAAAAGGCCAAGGGCTGGTCATTTGAGTAATCTCATCTGTGGGTAGTCGAGGAATCTTGGCAAATTTCTGACATCTGTCGCATCTCTTGACGAAGTCTAGGGCGTCTTTGTTTAGTGTGGGCCAGTAATATCCATATCGGAGTATCTTCTTTGCCAGACTCTGCCCTCCAGTGTGATCTCCGCAACTACCTTGATGGGTGTTGAATAAGATTTCCTTGGCTTCCCTTCCAGCGACGCATCTGAATAAGGGGCTAGAGAAGCCACGCCGATAGAGGATGCCTTCTTGTATCGTGTAGTGGGGAGCTTTCCTCAAAATTCTCCTGACTTCATCACGTTTGTCTGGTAGTGTGCCGTCCTGTAGATATTTCTGGATAGGAGTCATCCAAGTTGCTTCTTCAATTGCAGTTATCAGATTCACTTGTTCAAAACTTGGGGCTAGCTGCCTTGAGATGGCTAGTGCTCCGGAAATGGTGCTATTCATCATACTAGCTTGCTTTGCTAGTTCATCGGCCTCTTGGTTATCTTCTCGAGGAATGTGTTTGATTAGATAATGGTCCAATTGGTCGAGCAGCAGTTTGGTTTTCTTTAGATATGCTGTGAGTCGTTCTCCTCGTGTCTGGAATTCTCCTAGTACTTGGTTTACGATAAGTTGAGAATCACTATGAAGACATAACGAATTGACTCCAATCTCTAAGGCAAGCTCCAATCCCGCTATTACTGCCTCGTACTCCGCATCGTTGGTAGTGGCCGCGAATTCCAACCTTAATGCATAGTACAGCTTTCTTCCCTTGGGGGTGATTATCACAATACCTGCCCCCGAGCCTTGTTCGTTTGATGCTCCATCTACGAAGAGGTTCCACTTGATGTTTTTTGCTATTTCAAACTAATCCTTGCCTTCGTTGGTGGTGAATTCGGCAATGAAATCGGCCAGGGCTTGCCCCTTGATAGCAGTGCGAGGATGGTAGGTGACGTCATACTGACTTAGTTCAATGCACCATTTGAGGAGTCGTCCAGAAGTGTCGGGACGATGGAGCACCTGTCTTAGTGGCTGATCGGTTAGAACTCTGATGGAGTGAGATTGGAAGTAGTGTCGTAGTTTTCGTGACGCGATCAATAAACAATATGCCAATTTCTCAAGTTTAGGATATCTGGCTTCTGCCCCTGTAAATCTCTTACTTATAAAGTACACCGGGCGTTGTGTGCGGTCTTCTTCTCTTACCAGGGCAGCGCTTAGAGCATGAGATGATACGGCGAGGTATAGGTATAGCTCTTCGCCTTCGTTTGGAGTCGAGAGTACTGGTGGTTTCTGAAGGTGTTCGATCAGGTTAAGGAAGGCTTTTAGGCATTCATCGGTCCACTCGAACTTTCCTTTGTCTTTCTTGAGAGCTTCGAAAAAGGGGACGCACTTGTCAGTTGCTTTAGAAATGAATCTGCTTAGGGCGGCTACCTTTCCGTTTAAGCTCTGCATTTCTTTTCGGGTGGAAGGTATCCTTATTTCTTTTAGAGCCCGGATTTGTTCAGGGTTTGCTTCAATTCCTCTGGAATGGACAATGAACCCTAAGAATTTTCCCGATGACACTCCGAAGGAGCACTTTAGAGGATTCAGCTTCATTCCATATCGGCGAAGTACCTGAAACATCTCGCTCAGGTGGCTTACATCATCGTCGGCTTTCCTGGACTTTACCAACATGTCATCCACATATACTTCCATAGTTCGTCCTATTAATTCCGCGAACATCTTGTTGACGAGGCGCTGATAGGTGGCTCCGGCATTTTTGAGCCCAAAAGGCATGACTTTGTAACAATATAATCCCCGGTCAGTGATGAAGCTAGTGTGGTCTTGATCGGGAGCGTGCATGGGAATCTGGTTGTATCCGGAGTATGCGTCCATAAAAGATAAAAGTTCATGCCCGGCAGTGCTGTCCACAAGTTGATCGATTCGGGGGAGCGGGAAGCAGTCCTTCGGGCAAGCGTCATTTAAGTTGGAGAAATCAATGCATGTTCGCCACTTCCCATTAGCTTTCTTTACTAGTACCGGGTTAGCTATCCACTCGGGGTAGGTGGCTTCTCGTATGAAGTCATTAGCAAGTAGGTTCTTTACTTCCTCGTCGAGGGCTGCTGATCGTTCTGCTCCCATGCTTCTCTTTTTCTGCTTTATTGGTGTCCTGGTGGGATCGATGTTCAGCATGTGGCATGCTATGTCTGGGGAGATTCCTGTCATATCGGCATGTGTCCACGCAAATACATCTAAGTTATGGCGGAGAAAGTCGACGAGTTGATCCTTCAATTCTGTTTTTAGCTGAGATCCTATTTTTAATAGTCTGTTTGAATCATGTTTGTCTACAGATACGAATTCCATGGCCTCTGCAGGCTCAGCGGTAGCGTCCTCCTCCTTATCACTGGGGTCTAGTTCATTGAAAGGATCGCTGGTGTATCGAAGAGGAGGGGCTTTCTTTAGTTGCTATGCTTCCAAGCTTTTCATGCAGAGAGTAGTCTCTGCATCTTTCCCTTTATTCTTTCTATGGTTATTGCGAAGTTCAGTTACATAGCAATCTCGAGCGGCGTCTTGATCTCCTTCAACTTCTCCTATTCCGTCATCTGTTAGGAATTTCATCTTTAGGCACCACGGGGCTAGGACAATTTGGAAGTCAGACAAGGCTGGTCTTCCCAAGAAGGCGTTGTTGGCCGAGTGGTTTTCTATTAGTACGAACGTTTGTTTTCGTACAACGGAGCGGGGATGACTTCCTATTTCGACGAAGAGGTCAAGTTGCCCGAGGGGCATTTTCGCATCTCCAGTGAAACCGTGCAGGGGTTTGTTGCAGGGAGACACATCCTTCATTGACAGCTTCATTTTGTCGAAAGCATGCTTGAACAGGATATTTACGGAGCTTCCTGTGTCTATTAGAATTCGGAAAACTTTAGCTGGACCGAACCAGGCAGAGATGACCATGGGATCCATATGCGGATACTGTCTTCCTTCTAAATCACGCTTACTGAACACGATGTCCTCACTCTCTTTCCGTTTCGGGTGGCGTTCTTCCATAATGGAGTTAACATAGCCTTCAGCATTTCTAAGTGACTTGTCGTATCTTTCCACCTCTGCCCAGCTTCTGTCGGCGATGTGTGGTCCTCCCGAGATGGTATGGACCACTATCTTCTCTTGACTAGAGCCACTGGTGTTGCGATTCCCTCCGCTTACTTCTGGGAGGGGTCGCTTTGAGCTCTCATTGGCAGGAGTTGGAGTCCTGTTCTGACCTTTCACATAGCGTTCCAGCCTTCTTCTCCTGATGTGTTCTTCGATCAAGTCCCGGAGATGGTGGCATTCATTGGTGTCATGTCCGTGGGATTCGTGGAAGCGGCAGAACTTTCCAGACTTGAGGGCGTTATCAGATTCTTTCTTGTGCGGGGGGCGCTTGTATCCGAGTTCACCCTGAGTGGCTAGATAAATGTTTTCGATGGTTTCATTCAAAGGAGTGTAGGAGTCAAATCTCGGTCCTGGTCGATATTGGCGTTTTTCAACTTTCTTGCCCCCAGCATTGTCTCTAGATTCATTTCTTCGAATGTCCTTGGTTGCAGCGGGAATCTTGTCCGAGGTTGTCTTACCTTGTTGCCCTGACTGCCTCTCAGTGGCGGCTTCTTCAAGTCTCATATACTTTCCAGCTTCATGGAAGAAATCAGGTAAAGTAGCTGGTTTTTCCTTAGTTAGTCTTCTTGCGAACTTGGTATCTGGATGTACACCGCTACAGAGGGCCATTAGGGTGAGTTTCTCATCGGCATCTTGGACTGCGGCCGCTGCGGCGTTGAACCGAGTTAGATATTGTTGCAGTGTCTCTCTGGATTTCTGTTTAACATTGGATAGAGAATAAGCATCCTTGGGTTGTTCTACATGGATGCGGAACTGGCTAATGAACGTTTCTTTCAACATCTCCCATGAGCTGATAGATCCTTGGGGTAGATGGCAGAACCAGGAGGTAGCTAGATCTGCTAGGAATAGCGGAAAGCATTTACACAGCACCCCTTCTGTTGCTCCACTCATGAGCATATGCTGGGTGTATCTTTGTAAGTGTACGATGGGGTCGGAAGTTCCCTTGTAAGGTTCCATGGTTGGCATTTTCCATTCCCGGGGGGTGATGGCAGTTTCGATATTGCGGGTAAAGGGGCTGGTGACCCTAGCGCCTATTCCTCGGTCCCTTTGCTCCCGTTGGACGCATTCTCTGAATAGTCGTGCCATTCTTTCATCAGAATTTGGAGCGGATAGAAATGAACTTGGTTCTTCCCTGCGAGATCGGTCTCGTCCAGATGACCTGTAGGGATGGTATAGTCTATCACTTCTGACGTGATCCAGTGGTTGTCTCTGGTTGCTCGGATGCATGCTAGGACCAGCTACAGTTGCCCCCTGCCTTGATCTTCCCCTACGGGGTTCTGTTTCGAGCATTTCCATGGGGTCAACTTCGGGCTGGGTTCTAGCTCGGCTCCGTTCAGCGGGGTTTCTATGATTAGGTGGCATGACTGGCTCAGCCACATCCGACCCTCGCCTGGCGCCTCCCCCACTGGGTTCGGTTCCAAGTGCTTCATCGAGTCGGAGTTCGGGCTGAGTCCGGGCGCGGCCCCTATCATTGTTGTTCCTGTTGATGGCTTCCTCGAAGAGGGAAGACCTTTGCTGTCTCCGAGATCCTCCAGACTGAGATTCATCCCATGATTCAGTGTTGCGGTTGGATTCTTCGACATCCCTCAAGCGTGACATGAGTTGGTTCACCAAAGCTTCTTGTTGGGATGCGAAGCGGTTAGTCACTTCCACCACAACTCTGTCTAGGTCTGCTCTAGTGATTACTGCCGGTTGTTCCGCGTCAGGGGCTGTTGGAATTGCTTGATCTACATGTGGCACTGCTGCTATAGTGGGATGGTTCTCTTGATTTGGATCTACCGGATTTGGAGCGCTGCTAGTTGCGGCGTTCTTTCCCTTGTTGGCGTCTTTTCTTGGCCTGGAAGTCATGTTTCCTATGCAATGAAAGGTGCTATTGGGAAAGAAGGTTGAATGAGGGAAGCTGAAGCTTCGAGTTCGAAGTTCTCAGTGAAAGCACCAAAAATGTTTGCACAAAAAATGGGCAAACACCTCCAAGTCGTGTGATTTAGTTAATTTTATGTGATTCTTAATGATTTAGATGAGTTATGTAAATATGAAAAAGGCAGGGGCTGAAATATAAAAGACACGCAGATTTATAGTGGTTCGGCCAGAACGTGCCTACGTCCACTTTATATGTTATTATCTTCTTTTTTCAGATTACAAGTACAATGCTTGGTGTACAAGTGTATGAAAGTAGTTTGAAAGTTCCTTCCGTGCTTGAGCTCTCAAACTTGTCTGCCATTGTTGTACCCCTGCCCCTCTATTTATAGAATGAGGTAGGGGGCAGGGGTCTTGGAAGTATATACCTGCTGGTGGGCCCGGGCTGAAGCAATCTGGACTGGCAATCATTTGGTTCGGCGGAGCTTCGTTCGGCGTTGAGCTTGGACCGGTGGTAGGTATGGACCGGTGGCAGTGAGGTGGTTCGGTGCTTGTTTGGTCCGGTGGTGGCTTTGCTGGGTTGGTTCGGCATGGGCAACCTACCTCTGGTTCGGCAGTAGGGAGAAATGTGTATTCGGCAGATGCTACCATGGGTTGGTTCGGTGGTCGAGTGGAGGATGTGTGGTTCGGTATAGGTTGGTTCGGTGGTTGCCAGTAGGAGTTGGTCCGGTAGGAGCTTGAACGAATGTTGGTTCGGCTATGGAAGTTTGGTGCCGAGTGGAAGCTTGGGGCCGAATGAGCCTCTTCAGGGAGAATGTTGGATGGACTTCTAGGTCAGCATTGAGCTCCTTGGCTGGCGAACAAAGTGGAGGTTGCGAGCCCGGGCGAAACTGTGACTTCTCGGCTTGAGATCTTCTGGGTGAGAATTCGCCCAACACCATCGCTAGAGAGTGGTGCACCATGGTACTGTTCCATTTCAAATCCATGCACGCATTTCTAAAAGTCGTACGGTACTGTTTCGCCATTTCGGACGGATGTTGCACCTTGCACCGTGGATGTTGCACCCTATAGATATCGATTATACGGACGACCATAACTTCTGGCTCGTTTAGAGTTACGGGAGCCATAACCTGTCAAAACGAAGGCCTCGATGAGTTCTACGGCTTTGACAGCTTTCAGCCGTCAACGGATAAATTAATGCCCAAAAATGACAACCCGAATCACAATCGGGTCTCGTAAGTTTTTTACCCTTCGTTTTTCCGACACGTGGATTTTTACGGTAAAACAGGATTACGGTGGCTGGCCTTCGATTTACCATCCTGGACAGTGGTGCACCATGGTACTGTTCTGTTTCAAATCCATGCACGCATTACTAAAAGTCGTACGGCACTGTTTCGCCATTTCGGACGGATGTTGCACCTTGCACCGTGAATGTTGCACCCTGTAGATATCGATTATTCGGACGGCCATAACTTCTGGCTCGTTTAGAGTTACGGGAGCCATAACCTGTCAAAACGAAGGCCTCGATGAGTTCTACGGTTTTGACGGCTTTCAGCCATCAACGGATAGATTAATGCCCAAAAAGGACAACCCGAATCTCAATCGGGTCTCGTAAGTTTTTTATACTTCGTTTTTTGACACGTGGATTTTTACGGTAAAACAGGATTACCGTGGCTGGCCTTCGATTTACCATCGCTGGAGAGTGGTGCACCATGGTACTGTTCCGTTTCAAATCCATGCACGCATTTCTAAAAGTCGTACGGCACTGTTTCGCCATTTCGGACGGATGTTGCACCTTGCACCGTGGATGTTGCACCCTATAGATATCGATTATACGGACGACTTACGGGAGCCATAACCTGTCAAAACGAAGGCCTCGATGAGTTCTACGGCTTTGACAGCTTTCAGCCGTCAACGGATAGATTAATTCCCAAAAAGGACAACCCGAATCTCAATCGGGTCTCGTAAGTTTTTTACCCTTAGTTTTTTCGACACGTGGATTTTTACGGTAAAACAGGATTACCGTGGCTGGGCTTCGATTTACCATCGCTGGAGAGTGGTGCACCATGGTACTGTTCCATTTCAAATCCATGCACGCATTTCTAAAAGTTGTACGGCACTGTTTCGCCATTTCGGACGGATGTTGAACCTTGCACCGTGTATGTTGCACCCTATAGATATCGATTATACGGATGACCATATCTTCTGGCTCGTTTAGAGTTACGGGAGCCATAACCTGTCAAAACGAAGGCCTCGATGAGTTCTACGGCTTTGATAGCTTTCAGCCATCAACGGATAGATTAATGCCTAAAAAGGACAACCCGAATCTCAATCGGGTCTCGTAAGTTTTTTACCCTTCGTTTTTCCGACACGTGGATTTTTACGGTAAAACAGGATTACCGTGGCTGGCCTTCGATTTACCATCGCCGGAGAGTGATGCACCATGGTACTGTTCCGTTTCAAATCCATGCGCGCATTTCTAAAAGTCGTACGACACTGTTTTGCCATTTCGGACGGATGTTACACCTTGCACCGTGGATGTTGCACCCTATAGATATCGATTATACGGACGACCATAACTTCTGGCTCGTTTAGAGTTACGGGAGCCATAACCTGTCAAAACGAAGGCCTCGATGTGTTCTACGGCTTTGACAGCTTTCAGCCATCAACGGATAGATTAATGCCCAAAAAGAACAACCCGAATCTCAATCGGGTCTCGTAAGTTTTTTACCCTTCGTTTTTTCGACACGTGGATTTTTACGGTAAAACAGGATTACCGTGGCTGGCCTTCGATTTACCATCGCTGGAGAGTGGTGCACCATGGTACTGTTCCGTTTCAAATCCATGCACGCATTTCTAAAAGTCGTACGGCACTGTTTCGCCATTTCGGACGGATGTTGCACCTAGCACCGTGGATGTGCACGCATTTCTAAAAGTCGTACGGCACTGTTTCGCCATTTCGGACGGATGTTGCACCGTGCACCGTGGATGTTGCACCCTGTAGATATCGATTATTCGGACGACCATAACTTCTGGCTCGTTTAGAGTTACGGGAGCCATAACCTGTCAAAACAAAGGCCTCGATGAGTTCTACGGCTTTGACAGCTTTGAGCCGTTAACGAATAGATTAATGCCCAAAAAGGACAACCCGAATCTCAATCGGGTCTCCTAAGTTTTTAACCCTTCGTTTTATCGACACGTGGATTGTTACGGTAAAACTGGATTACGGTGGCTGGCCTTCGATTTACCATCCTGGACAGTGGTGCACCATGGTACTATTCCGTTTCAAATCCATGCACGCATTTCTAAAAGTCGTACGGCACTGTTTCGCCATTTCGGACGGATGTTGCACCTTGCACCGTGGATGTTGCACCCTGTAGATATCGATTATTGGGACGGCCATAACTTCTGGCTCGTTTAGAGTTACGGGAGCCATATCCTGTCAAAACGAAGGCCTCGATGTGTTCTACGGCTTTGACAGCTTTGAGCCGTCAACGGATAGATTAATGCCCAAAAAGGACAACCCAAATCTCAATCGGGTCTCGTAAGTTTTTTACCCTTCGTTTTTTCGGCACGCGGATTTTTACGGTAAAACGGTATTACCGTGACCCGTCTTTGACTTCCCATCGCTGGAGAGTGGTGCACCTTGGTACTGTTCCGTTTCAAATCCATGCACGCATTTCTAAAAGTCGTACGGCACTGTTTTGCCATTTCGGACGGATGTTGCACCTTGCACCGTGGATGTTGCACCCTGTAGATATCGATTATTCGGACGACCATAATTTCTGACTCGTTTAGAGTTACGGGAGCCATAACCTGTCAAAACGAAGGCCTCGATGAGTTCTATGGCTTTGACAGCTTTCAGCAGTCAACGGATAGATTAATCCCCAAAAAGGACAGCTCGAATCTCAATCGGGTCTCGTAAGTTTTTTACCCTTCGTTTTTTCGACACGTGGATTTTTACGGTAAAACAGGATTATCGTGGCCCATCTTCGACTTCCTATCGCTGCAGAGTGGTGCACCATGGTACTGTTCCGTTTCAAATCCATGCACGCATTTCTAAAAGTCGTAAGGCACTGTTTCGCCATTTCGGACGGATGTTGCACCTTGCACCGTGCATGTTGCACCCTGTAGATATCGATTATTCGGACGGCCATAACTTCTGACTCGTTTAGAGTTACGGGAGCCATAACCTGTCAAAACGAAGGCCTCGATGAGTTCTACAGCTTTGACAGCTTTCAGCCGTCAACGGATAGATTAATACCCAAAAAGGACAACCCGAATCTCAATCGGGTCTCGTAAGTTTTTTACACTTCGTTTTTTCGATACGTGGATTTTTACGGTAAAACAGGATTACCGTGGCCCGTCTTTGACTTCCCATCGCTGGAGAGTGGTGTACCATGGTACTGTTCCGTTTCAAATCCATGCACGCATTTCTAAAAGTCGTACGCCACTGTTTTGCCATTTCGGACGGATGTTGCACCATGCACCGTGGATGTTGCACCCTGTAGATATCGATTATTCGGACGACCATAACTTCTGGCTCGTTTAGAGCTACGGGAGCCATAACCTGTCAAAACGAAGGCCTCGATGAGTTCTATGGCTTTGACAGCTTTCAGCCGTCAACGGATAGATTAATGCCCAAAAAGGACAACCCGAATCTCAATCGGGTCTCGTAAGTTTTTTACCCTTCATTTTTTCGACACGTGGATTTTTACGGTAAAAGAGGATTACCGTGGCCCCTCTTCGGCTTCCCATCGCTGGAGAGTGGTGCACTATGGTACTGTTCCGTTTCAAATCCATGCACGCATTTCTAAAAGTCGTACGACACTTTTTCGCCATTTCGGACGGATGTTGCACCTTGCACCGTGGATGTTGCACCCTGTAGATATCGATTATTCGGACGGCCATAACTTCTGACTCGTTTAGAGTTACGGGAGCCATAAACTGTTAAAACGAAGGCCTCGATGATTTCTGTGGCTTTGATAGCTTTCAGCCGTCAACGGATAGATTAGTGCCCAAAAATGACAACCCGAATCCCAATCGGGTCTCGTAAGTTTTTTACCCTTCGTTTTTTCGACACGTGGATTTTTACGGTAAAACGGGATTACCGTGGCCCGTCTTCGACTTCCCATCGCTGGAGGGTGGTGCACCATGGTACTGTTCTGTTTCAAATCCATGCACGCATTTCTAAAAGACGTACGACACTGTTTCACCATTTCGGACGGATGTTGCACCTTGCACCGTGGATGTTGCACCCTGTAGATATCGATTATTCCAATGGCCATAACTTCTGGCTCGTTTAGAGTTACGAGAGCCATAACCTGTCAAAACGAAGACCTCGATGAGTTCTACGGTTTTGACAGCTTTCAGCCATCAACGGATAGATTAATGCCCAAAAAGGACAACCCGAATCTCAATCGGGTCTCGTAAGTTTTTTACCCTTCGTTTTTTCGACACGTGAATTTTACGTTAAAACGGGATTACCGTGGCCCGTCTTCAACTTCCCATCGCTGGAGAGTAGTGCACCATGGTACTGTTCCGTTTCAAATCCATGCACGCATTTCTAAAAGTCGTATGACACTGTTTCGCCATTTCGGACGGATGTTGCACCTTGCACCGTGGATGTTGCACCCCGTAGATATCGATTATTCGGACGGCCATAACTTCTGGCTCGTTTAGAGTTACGGTAGCCATAACCTGTCAAAACGAAGGCCTCGATGAGTTCTACGGCTTTGATAGCTTTCAGCCGCCAACGGATAGATTAATGCCCAAAAAGGGCAACCCGAATCTCAATCGGGCCTCGTAAATTTTTTAGCCTTTGTTTTTTCGACACGTGGATTTTTTCGGTAAAATGGAATTACCGTGGCCCATCTTCGACTTCCCATCACTGGAGAGTGGTGCACCAAGGTACTGTTCCATTTCAAATCCATGCACGCATTTGTAAATGTCGTACGACACTGTTTCGCCATTTCGGACGGATGTTGCACCTTGCACCGTGGATGTTACACCCTGTAGATATCGATTATTCAAATGGCCATAACTTCTGGCTCGTTTAGAGTTACGGGAGCCATAACCTGTCAAAACGAAGGCCTCGATGAGTTCTACGGCTTTGACAGCTTTCAGCCGTCAACGGATAGATTAATGCCCAAAAAGGACAACCCGAATCTCCATCGGGTCTCGTAAGTTTTTTACCCTTCGTTTTTTCGACACGTGGATTTTTACGGTAAAACAGGATTACCGTGGCCCGTTGTTTGCGCAAAAAATGGGCAAACACCTCCAAGTCGTGTGATTTAGTTGATTTTATGTGATTCTTAATGATTTAGATGAGTTATGTAAATATGAAAAAAAACAGGGGCTGAAATGTAAAAGACACACAGATTTATAGTGGTTCGGCCAGAACGTGCCTACGTCAACTTTATATGTTATTATCTTCTTTCTTTCAGATTACAAGTACAATGCTTTGTGTACAAGTATATGAAAGTAGTTTGAAAGTTCCTTCCGTGGTCATGGAAGTACATAGCTGCTGGTGGGCCCGGGCTGAAGCAATCTGGACTGGCAATCATCTGGTTCGGCGGAGCTTCATTCGGCACTGAGTTTGGACCGGTGGTAGGTATGGACCGGTGGTATGTGTGGACCGGTGGCAGTGAGTGTGGATGTGGACCGGCAGTGAGGTGGTTCGGTTCTTGTTTGGACCAGTTGTGGAGATGGTCCGGTAGGCCTTTTGGTCCGGCATAGGGGTGTGAAGGTTGGTGGACCGGTAGTGACTGGATCGGTAGGGGAGTTGGTTCGGTGGATAGTTGGTTCGGTGGAAGGAGGACCAGATGTGTCTCACCGAACGGCCATGTTCTTGTATTGCCGAACGAGGCTTCATATATGGAAATGCCGAATGGGCACTGGGCTGGATAGACTTCTATGCTTGTGTTGAGCCTGGCGTTTGTCGAACGAAGTGGAGGTTGTAAGTCCGGGTGAAACTGTGACTTCTTGGTCTCGAGATCTTCTGGGTGAGAATTCGCCCAACATTTGCCCCCCAAAGTGGGGCACGTGCTTGCATGTGTCGCGCTTTGTTTCCCTGTGGTGGAAAGGCTTGTTTTGTAATGCCATGGGCTGGATGTTCATATCTTGTTAATGTCCTGCGAAGGAATTTATAACTTTAGTGTGATTTCAAATAACGACCGTTCGGGATCGAAATATTCGAGATGAAGTGAATCGTGCCGTTCGAGGCGAGAGAGTGTGCCCCGAGGGTGTTTAGCATTGTCGATGCCAGGTTCACGTTAGAGTGGATCCCTGGATCGTTCGTCAAGGTGGTTTATCGCCAGCTCAGAGCATGCCTAGGGATCGTTCGCGACCCCTTACATGTGTAAGTAGCTTAGCCATTTCATAATTATCAGAATCAAATTCCCATTTAACCGATGAGCTTAAAAAAGGATGTCAAAGTGCAAATTCTCACGACGATAGGGTTAATAGCCATTCAGAGCGTGCCTATGGACTGTTCGTGGTCGCGTACACGTGTAAATGATTAACCCACGTTGGTGAGAGATTTACGACTCATTCATTGTTATCATATTCTCTACTTTATTAGTAGGTCCTAGAGTTCAGTACTTATCTGAGCGAGGCGCCTTGCGTGCCCCCTGTTTCTGGTTTCTGCTGGTAGAGGCAGCTTCATTCGGTTTCGAGTAGGTAGAGGTTTTCATTCGGTTGGAGGCTGGTCCGGTATGGATAGTTTCATTCGGCACTTCGTTGGTCCGGTATATGTTGGTCCGGTAGCCGGACCAGATGGTTCGGCAGATCTGAGCGCGCCTATAAATAGAGCTACACCCCCTTAGTTTTTTTTTTTACCGAACCAGAGAGCCGAACCAATTCTTGACCGAACCATCCTTCTGCCGAACCAGTTTATACCGAATCAGGTATATGTATATTTTTTGCCTAATGATCTCTTATCACCGGATGAACCTGTTTGCCGAATGTACACGAAGTGTATTGGATTGCCGAATGAACTAGCGCCGAACGACCTTGGTACTCTGGTGCCGAATGAACTTATCATTCCACTACCGAACGAGATTAACTTATACTACCGAATGAGCTTGATATTTTAGTGGACTTCCGGACTTATGCATTCTTTTTTGCTTACATCTTTGTATTCTTTGTTCTAACAACCTGTCTTTTCACTTTTGTGTATGCAGATAAATGTCTCGCAAGGCGGAAACACGATCAGACAGACGGAAATCCAAGGATGGAGGAGAGTCTTCTTCCGTGCCCCCAGCCCAACCAGGATTCGGGCAGCATCGACCTGTTCCGAGGTCGTTAGTGGACGGATATGGTCCACAGGAACTTCTGGTCTCCCCTCCCGATTGCTTTCCTAGCTCCCTCAAGGAGGAGCAACTTGATGTTATATCCCGTTCCTTCGGGATAGACAGGGCTCGCACGCTGTTGCCGGGAGATGGAGTGTTGCCGTATAATCCCCCCGAAGGCTACTTTGCTTACAGCAGATATCATTGCATGTGTGGTGCTATCCCTCCTATCAATGCCTGGATAGTTAGCTTTACCACATACTTGAAGGTGGCTCCATTCCAGCTTCAGCCGAACTCTTATGCCATTCTGGTGAGCCTTTTCGTTATCTTCCAGAGGAGGTACGGGCGCCCTCCTTCTAACCGGGAAATTCGATATTTGTATAACCTGAGAGGCTATAAGAAGGGGTCTCCGTATATTAGTCTAGAAGCGGCCGTGCCCTTCAAATCGGTCTTGGACTTATATTCAAAGTTTACCATGTTCAAGAAAGAATGGTTTTTTATCAAGGACGATTCTGTTTCTTTCCGCCTTTTCACTTCCGGCTGTAAGATAAATTTCATTTATATTTTCCATGTTCTGACTGTAGTGCTTCTTCTGACACGCTTCTATTTCTTGCTAGCGACAGGTGGCATTATAGTCGTGGAAGATGATTCTTTGACGCGGATGGCTGCTGAAATAAAGGCTATTCCCGCATGGGACAGGTCGGCTTCGTTCCTGATCAGGAACGCTACCCTCCTGGAGTACAACTTGATCCAGCCGCACCAGTCTGTGGTTAAGCAGAGGGACACGACTGAGGAGAAGGCCGTTAAAGCTAAGGAGGGGGCCACGGTGAAGAGTGGCAAGAGGAAGCCCTTTGCACAACACCCAGTCGTGGGAGGTAAGAAGCATAAGGAGTCTGATGGCCCCTCTCCTAGTACTCGCCCGATCATCCCGGAGGAGGAAGGTGTGGAAGAGGGCGAAGGAGGCGATATGGGAGGAGAGTCAGAAGGCGGAGGAGATGGCGATGGAATTGGTGATGGTGATGCTGGTGCCTTAACCTCTGGGCAAGACCCTGAACTGGATGAGGCTCTCCGTCAGGCCTTCGGGGAATCGGAGGAAGAATCGGAAGCGGAAAAGGCAAAGGAGGCGGGCAAAGCTGTGGCTGGTGCCGATCCATCCCCTAAAGGCTCCTCAGCTAGGGTAACTTCGGCGGTGCAAGGTGAACTTTTGACTTCCGCCGATTCCATTTTCGATAAGGACTTAGGAATATTTTATGGTTCACTTCCATCCTGGAATGAGATTCAGGACTTATTGCAGTACCCCACTCCTCCGCAGGGTTTGTATAATAGACGTGCCTTCTCACTTTTCTTTCTTTTTAACTTAACATGTTTCTTGAATTGTGGACCATTGTATGTTCGTAACACTTATCTTCTATTCCAGGGGCAGGCCAGGTGGTTAAAACGTCAGACGTTCGACACCGCCTTGAACAATTCAAGTTGATGAGAGCTTCTGATAAGTCGAAGCCTCTTATTGGTCGTCCTGGGGACGTGGTCAAATACCGTCCTCTTCTTGGGGTCATTGAAGAGAGCATTCAGAAAAAGAAGAGGAGTCGTTCCTTATTTGAGCCTTCCCCTGGTCCGCAGCTTCCTGTTCAGCCTCCTCGTGATACCACGGAGGAGAGCACGGAGTTTATCCCCCCTCCACCTCCTTCCAAGAATCCCACTGTTATCCGTATAAGGCGTCCTGACGTGCCTCGTGACCCCTTTGTCGGTCATCCTGATTTAGATCTGTTATCCCGCTTTTTGGCAAAGCCGCGATACCAAAAGATTGATCGAAAGCGAAGAACAGTTCGCCTCAGAGGTTGATCGTACTTCCTTTCGCCATGGATAATTTTATCCGAGTCCAGATTGAGCTACAATTGATAGGACATGGCAAGAAAGACCACAGGAGTCAGCATTTCAAATTTCAAGTCAATCCGAGGTTGTATGCTCAAGTTATGATGGATTCAAGTTGAGAGAAATGAACCTTGCTCGGTTCGAATCCATCACCTCGAACCCATCCGGAACCTTCCCTATTTCGAACCCAAGAAGCTTAGCCGTGCTTCGAATCCATCCGAGCAGGCACCGTGTTCGAATCCATAGCACAGTCACGCCGCGTTCGAACCCATCAGGTTCGACTCCATCTAGTTCGAAACCATCAAAGCGCCTCACCTTCGACTCCCTCGTGTTCGAATCCATATGCCTCGTACCCATGGAGGGGTTGCAGAGCCCATGTGCATCCCAGGAACACAAGTTCGAAACCATCACAGAAGCCATGCTTCGAATCCACCACAGAGGCCTTCTTCGAACCCATCTGTGATGCCATCTTCGAACCCATCCTGTGTAACTTCCTTCGAACCCACTGGGTCAACCAACCACGATGACGTGTCTTCCATCGGTTCGAATGCGCCGAGATACATGGAGTCGAAGCGGTCAACACGGAGTGAAGTCCGGATCGATTCGAAGTTTGCGCTCCACGTCACCACGAAGCCGCGTGCCATGATGGATTCGAAATCATCGTTTCGAGTATGTGGGTTCGAACCAGACAGCTATGCCGAAAACCCAATTTCGAATCCATCATATCTCCTAACCTATTGATCCAAATGCCACAAAATTTTCATTGAAGCTTGTGTACATGTTGAAGAATGTCCACGCCAAATTTCACTTTGATCGGACGAATTCTTGATCGGTTCGAATGGAGTTCGAACCGATGCCAAAGTAGGCCCAAACTTCCTGAGACCATGCGTGTGGGCCCCCTCACGTGCAAGAAGTGGTCTCCCGAGTTTTCAGCAGAATATCAGTAGCCTACGCCTATAAATATAGCCCCAGGGCCAACAGAAAAGGGATCTTTCGACTCTCAAGCGCCCAGACTCTGCCGGATCGAGATCTCCATCATCCTATATCATAACTTGATTGTTGATTTCGAATTTCCAGTTGTAATTTGCTGTTGATTGCTGCAACAACTTGTAATCATTGAAAGAGAATCAATAAAACATCAAAAACACTTCACAGTGGACGTAGGCAACACGCCGAACCACTATAAATCGCTTGTCTACACATTTATTTTACTGTTGATTGGAGTTTTTGTAAGATAATATTTGTTTTGAACTTGCATTCTTGACTATTATCTCTTCAACGACTCCCGAAGAGTGTTGTGCCCAATTTTGACACAAACACTTTGGTGCTTTCACTGAGAAAACCCAGATTTTCTCCCGCTCGTTGGATCTGTCATCGATACCGGATTGAATAAATCTAAGAGAGAGATCCAGATCGTTAAATCCAACTTCCTTCCCTTCTATTCAGATTTGCATTAAAGTCTAGGAAAGGAACTCAACTCTAAAGATGGTTAGCACAAGAACCGCCTCGAATGCCGTCAATCAAGAAGGACAGGATAACAGAATCCTGCCCATCTACCTCCACCTAATCAAGATGCCGCTGGGCACTCAGAACCGTCGGGTCCGGTTACCCGACAAGAATTGCAGTTGTTACTCCAAGAGCTGACCCAGAGTCGGCGACAACTAGAAGAACAGCTACGCGCTAACGCTGAGCTAATCAACAAGCTGGATCGCCAAAAACGAAAAAGATCCATGAGAGATCGTGCTTCTCGCTCTTCCAGCGAAAGTTCTTCATCTTCTGATTATCATAACCGACCTCCACGACCCCGGTTAGATGAGGGTCGTATGCCACCCACTGGAAACCAACCAACATTGACCGTTGGACAAGTAAGAGTTGGTCCGTCGGCCAGCTTCCAAACCGGACCCTCCTCCCGAGGAGGCACCGTCCCTCATCACGCCACAGAATACCGCACCACTAACATCGCGGCTGAACTGGGGGTCGACGCTCAAGACCAGTCGGACCTAGACCGTCGTCGTAGCGGCCGTACTCCTGAACCGTACGTCCCAGAGGACTATGAGCCGAGAAGGCAAGATGTGAACCATCAACGATATCCGGTTCAAACCCGAAGTATGGAACGTGACCATACTCCGGCGCAAATGTCGGATCTTTCCACTATGATACGTCAGATGATCCGTGAGAGTCAGGGATTCACAAACGACGATTGGGGAGTTTCCCGAAGTCACACTCCCTTTACGGACGACATTCTTAATGCTGAACCCCACGGCGATTCCGAATGCCAACTCTGCCCATGTATGAGGGAAACTCCGATCCCAATCAACATATTCTAAAATATGAATGGTCGATGACAGCTTCCAGAGCCGACGACGCTGTGAAATGTCGTAGTTTCCCCATATCCCTGGGGGGCATCGCCACCATGTGGTTCACCCGATTGCCTCCTCGATCCGTCTCCTCATTCGACCAGCTGGCCATAAAATTCGTTGAGCAATTCCGCATGCACGTCGCGAGGCCGAAAGATGTCAACACTCTATCTAGTGTCACACAAGCTCTCGGAGAGACACTCAGACACTACTTAGAAAGATTCCATACTGCATGTGCGGAGATTAGTAATCCAAATGATAACTCCATCCTTATGGCGTTAACTAAGGGGATCGACCCCGATTCTGAATTTGGCAATTGGCTAGCTGGGAAACCACCTGCGTCATTGGACCGTTTCCATGCCAAAGCAGCTCAATTCCTGAGACGGGAAGACGCGAAACAGTCTAGGAAGCAAACTGACGCAGGATCAAATACGGGAGGAACCCAAAGCAATGTTGCAATAAAACAACCCGGTGAGAGCTCCGGAAAAGTTCAGTTGAACATTAAAAATAAACAAGCTCGGCGAAGAGAGAGCGTGAATCTACTTAAAAAACAAGATCAAAATCGCGGTCCGCAACGCAAAAATCCGAAGTTCGACAGTTATACTCCTTTGAATATTTCATTGGAGGACTTGTATTTGCGGACCCGTAATGCGATTCAATATGAAAAACCTGCTCCAAGACCGTCGTCGGAGAGGCAAATCCAGACGGGAAAATTTTGCAGGTTCCATGAAGGCTACGGGCACGATACAAACGAGTGTCGTCACCTACAGGATCTTGTTGAAAAACTGGTCAGGGAAGGGAAACTGGAACAGTTTATGCGGACACCGCAGCCCAGAGATGCGGGCCCATCCAATCCAATCAATGAACCCAATCGACCGAGGCAGGAGGACTCGACTTGTCTCCGTGGGAGATTGGTGATAAACGCCATCAGTGGCGGGCCTACTCATTTAGAAGCCTGGAACGACCAAGAACCTCGTCACTGTCACACATGACAGGCTCCTTTAATCCATGAATACTTTACAATTTCTTTTATGTTCTGAATTTTGAATTTGTAATAAGGCACTGACTTTACCACATTTTCTCATTTCAGCAAATAAAATGCTATCTCTTCAAGCTAAAGCTGTGATTCACCGAATACAACATTCAACAATCACGACACACGAAGAGCTAAGTTCCATCGAACAATGTAATTTATTCAAATAGCGAGTGACTGCGTTACAACCGGCCACTCACTAAGTGAAACCCCAGCTCGGGGGCAAGCCAACACATCGAAGGCTGAACTGGACCAACACACGACAGTCCGTTCAATAATTCATTCCCGGAGTGTGAACGGACTCCAAATTCCCGGAGCGCGAATTGGAGTATAAACATTTAACAATTCGTTCCCGGAGTGCGAACGAACTCCAAATTCCCGGAGCGCGAATTGGAGTATAAACATTTAACAATTCGTTCCCGGAGTGCGAACGGACTCCAAATTCCCGTAGCGCGAATTGGAGTATAAACATTTAACAATTCGTTCCCGGAGTGCGAACGGACTCCAAATTACCGGAGTGCGAATTGGAGTATAAACATTTAACAATTCGTTCCCGGAGTGCGAACGGACTCCAAATTCCCGGAGCGCGAATTGGAGTATAAACATTTAACAATTCGTTCCCGGAGTGCGAACGGACTCCAAATTCCCGGAGTGCGAATTGGAGTATAAACATTTGACAATTCGTTCCCGGAGTGCGAACGGACTCCAACTTCCCACAGCGTGAATTGGAGTATAAACATTCAACAATTCGTTCTCGGAGTGCGAACGGACTCCAACTTCCCACAGCGTGAATTGGAGTATAAACATCAATTCAAAGTTCCCGGATTGCGAACCGAAGTATCAACACCAACTTCATGATCCCCAAAACATGAATTGGGGTATAAACATAAGTTACGGGTTCCCGGAGCGCGAACCGAAGCATCCGTGCAAACTCTAGATTCCCGAAGTGCGAGTTGGAGTATAAACGTCAATTCCGGGTTCCTGAAGTACGAACCCAAACATACATGTTTTATCCAAGTTCTCAGCGTGTGAATTGGAGCACAAACACCAAGTTAAAGTTCCCGTAGTGCGAACTAAAGTGTTAATACCAACTCGGAGTTCGTAGAGTGCAAGTTGGAATGTGAACATCATTCCCAAGTTCCTGGAGCACGAACCGTGTTACAAGCATCAATAACTTTCGGACTCCTGGAATGCAAACCAGGTTATCGATCTCAAATTATTCTAAGTCCCCGGAGTGCGGACGTGTGCTCAAGACTTGCAACAAGTGCGATCAACCATCATAAATACAAGTGTTGTTCCCCAAAACTGGGGGGGGGGCACGAAAGCTAAATATTAATCACTAACCGAAGTGATACAACGTCCGAAGTTCAACTCATTCATCAATCACAACGTGTGACCAAGATCTTGAGACTTGGAAAATGAGACGAACTCTACTTAAACGATAAAAACACCATAAGTACACCGGACCGAAAACAAGACACCGCAAGTACTTAAGCACAAATAAAACAAGAGTTGAAACAAAGAAATGAAATTTTATTTCAACTAACTTAAAACAAGGACTTACACGCAGATAAGTTCTCCCAAAAAAGAATGCCTACTAGCAGGGGCCGAACCTGCATCTATACACGACCTACTGACAAGAAACGAAGACAAGTACCTATCTACCAAAACATCTACTTGAGAAGCTGATTTATTTCTTCTTTTTCCTTCTAACTAGTGGTACATCATCAGTGTCACTAGGGATAGAAATTCTTCGTTTTGAATGTCTCCTCTCCGGCGGTGGCTCTTCGGCAGGAGGCATGATGTCAATATCCTCCTCGGAGCTTGAATCCGCATGGAGGCTACCTGCCGGAGGAGCAGGGGGGACCGGATCCATAACGGAAGTTGAGACAGTGTCACCCGATGGCGCTACCATAGCAGGTGCTGGACTCTGCGCCGCCGTACTGCCACCGGTAGTACCGCTATGCCCCGCAGCCTCTATCTCGGCGTTGATCTCAGCCAGAATTTCCTCATCACGAGTCGCATGGGCTTGGCTGGGGGCATCTACGGCCTGCATCGAAGGACTTGAGGACGGCGGGAGGCTACTAACGATGATGAATGGCAAGTCAGAGAAAGAACCACCCTGCTCACCGAGCAGTTCGCTCACCATTTGTTCGTCAGCAGATAAGGATCCCCCCTGCACCGTCTCAGCAGATACCGCGGTTACAACAGTAGTCTCGGTGGCGATGGCCTTATCTCCTCTACTTGATTCTTGAGCCACAACAGTCGGCGCAACTCCAGTCACTAGGCAAAAAATAAGAAGTTATTAAAAACTGCTACAAAACAAACACTCTATTCAGAAAACGCTTGAGATAACTTCGGAATACCTTCCCCAGTTTGGCTCGTAGACGGCTGAACGGCCTCGGAAGTACGCTCATGAATAGGAGATAAGCGCGGTTGTTCCGGGTCGTAAGCAGGAACAGGTTGCAGACTGACCACAGATACAGGCATCGACGAAGATGGTGTGGTGACTTCAGTGACAGCAGAATGGTGCTCAACGCCTGACCCCTCTCCGACTTCCAGGGAACGACCACCGATCGTTTCCTTCTCATGAGCAATGATAGCGTCATGAAGAACCTTCTTCTCATCGTCTGTGAGCAGCCGATTCTCCAGTTCGAATCGATCGACTGCTTCACCTGGGTGCGCTTCCTCTTCCCCCTCAACCAATCGGTCCCAGGCGCTACGAAGGTGAACTGGATAATCTTGAAGCCAGGCCAAGTTTCTGTGCTTCAACACATTGGCGTTGTAAGTTATGAGCAAATCTTCGATATCGGCCTCTAGCCTGGCCTCTGCCTGTTGAACCTTCTCCTCCACCTCTGCTTCGACCACCTGAACTTTGGCCACGGCCACATCTCTTTTAGTGCGAAGCACTACGGCTTGATCGCAGGCTTCTTGCGCCGTGTTAAGCGCGTCATCTCTATCTTTAATAATTTCGGCAAATTTAGCCTTGAGCTCATTAAGTTCTTTTAACGCCGCATCCCGCTCAGCAGTGACGATAGTGTTCCGGTGGCCCATGTCTTCCACCGTAACGTAGTGCTCCTTTTTCATTCTATCCATGGCTGCTTGAGCTTCATCGGCCTTTGTAAGAGCCTCCATCTTTGATTTTCGAGACGATTCAGCCTCAGTATTCAGCACCTGTATGATGCGGTTTCTTTGAGCCAACTCGGTTTGAAGCTTTTCAATGGTAGCTGCTCGTTCGAAGGCCAACGCCGATGCCTTATCGGCCACCCTATACCACGCCTTGTATTGGGAGTAGAAGTCATGCACATAGTCGAGCGCTAACCGCTCGGCCTCCGGCGGGATTCTTTTCAGGTTCGGAGGAAAGACGTAGTTATCGAAACAAATATTCGGGAACTCCCTCTTTAATTGCGCGAGTCTAATTGCCCCTTCTCCCGAGATCTCTGTAGGAGGCTGCTCTGCGACTATCGGGGTCATCGCCTTGGATCGGGAAGCTTGAGAAACCGACGTATATCGAGAAGACTCGGAAGGATGAGGGACGTGAGCAGGAGGTTGTACGGGATCTCTGGAAGGAGGAGGAGTACACGACCGCGATCGACGCTTATAGCCCCTGTCCGTGTCATATTTCTCGTGACTAGAATACCCAGAACGTCCCTGGTCATAATGCCCAGAACGCCCCTGATCATAACCTCTATCCCCTTCTCGTCGGCGCGAATCATAATATGAAGGCTTGCGGGCATGTCGAAGACTCCCAAGCATTGAACCTCGCTTAGACATGATATCTGCGAAGAAAAATAAAATAGAATTAATCAACTTTCAAGAGAGATAGTTTTCAGTCAAAGGTTATGCAGTGTCGTGAAATGTGTATGAATATGCATTCCCCCCGACCAACCGGAAGTGTCGACCTCGCTAGTAATAAGAGGCTCGTTCAATTCTAAGGTGCGATGGAATTCCTCCAACCCGGCATCATGTTGAAAAGACACATCGTCCGGGATTGGAAGATCGGCAAGCCCTTCAAAAAGATTTTCGGTTCTCGGAGAAGACATCTCCGAGATTCTAACTCCGGGAGCAGAACGGGCCGTGACAACCGATTTCCATCTCCCGTTCTTACTTGACTTAACCGTGGCAGCCTTGCCTTTTCTCTGTTTCGTGACATCCGGAACTGCATCCGTAGGCCCGGTCAGCGGCTCATCATCGGTGTGGGTTCTTTCAGAGTCAGCTTCCTCAATTATAGTAACTCCGGGTTTCTTGTGCTTGACTCATTTTTTCGAGACGACCATTAGTGCCACTTCAAAACTTATGCTCTGCCCTTGTTCGATCAAACCGCAGGCTCGGAGATTCCTATCCGTCAATAACACATCGATATCCCTATCTCCATCCGGGACTTCTCGAAGCACTCGCACCATCTCCCTAAAGTGTTCGCCTTCAGGTCGCTGGATCACCGCTGCAAAAAAGAATGAAATATAAGTTCCACTTCGGCTGCGATTGCCATAGTAATTATTTGCGAACTCAACTATACTCACGTCTGAATAGCCATCGTCGGGCGAACCCAAGAGGACATCTGACATAAAACCATTATGTCCTATAATAGCTCAACCTGGTCCAAGACCCGGTAACCACTTGGCAATTTCTCACCGCTTCCAGGAATGTGAAGGTGGGATAATCACCCCGAGTTTTGAAATTGAACAAGTATCTGATCTCAATTGGGAGCGGTGGTCGATGGAGATATTCCATAAATGCGATGAACACGCTATTGATCGACGCATATCCATTCGGGTGCAGCTGAGATGGGGCGATCCTCAAGAACGACAATACTTCCCTTATGTACTAGTTGAATGGAGGAAGTGTCCCGGCCGCGCGCGCGTGGCGGTTAAATGCCGTATATCCATCCGGTGGATTATGCGGTCTATCATTCGGCCCCGGCAGTAGCACATCATCCAGCGACAGGCCGTGTCTCAAACATATTCTCCCCAGCATGTCTTCAGAGATATTGGACGGAACGGAATCTGATGGATTGGCAATGAACGACGCATCGGGAAGTTCATCCGGAGCTGGACCAATAATCTCGGGATCAATATCCGGAATCTCTAGCCTCGGAGAGACTGTAACTTGAGTCTCCTGCTGCTGTGAACTTGACAGTTCCATAACTAGCTAACTCACGAGAAACCATCGTTAGACGACAAAAACCCGTGCATTCCCCAGTGTAACGTGTATGAGTGTATGTTGTGCAGTGACATGCATTACTTGAATAAATATTGCAGAGTTAAAGAAACATGCAAACGACAAAGCTACGGAGTCCGGCTATAATGACCGTCATCGCTGACCGTCATCACCAATCCGTTTCCATGATGGAAGTTGGTTCGGGTAGAAGTTGTTATAGTCCCATCTACGAGCTTCAAAAGGCAGTCATGTATGCAGTTTAATATTCAAGTCCAAATATGCAGGAATGAAGCTCGTCGGAGTTATGCTTGGAGAATTTCAAATTTTGGTATCCATCATGTAGGGTTCGAAACCATCACCAGGACTTCTTTCGAACCCATCATGACGTCGCTTCGAACCCATGCGTTCGAACCCATCCTGACGTCGCTTCGAACCCATGCGTTCGAAACCATCCTGACGCGCTTCGAACCGATAAACAGATGACAAGTTCGAACCAATGAGAAAAAACCTCAACTCCGCATCATTCACGTTCGAAACGATCCACTTCGTATCGATACGAAGTTGTGGACTTCGAAACGATAGCCTATGCGTTCGAACCCATCGGTTCGAATGGACCCCTCGAATCCCTCGATCGGTGCGAACTACACACCCCAGCTAGGACATTCCAAGGATCGATTCGAAATTCAGTAAGAAGACGCCACCGTCATCGATTCAAACTCGAGCCTACGTATCGGTTCGAATCCCTCCCAAACCAGATCTGGTTTTGCCAATCTCGAAGCTACGCAATCGATAAAAAGAAACGGTTTCGAAATGACTTCGCTGTTTGAATCCGAGGCTAGTTACCTAGTTTGGATGATGAATTCAAGGAATTGAAGATTCAGATCTTGAATGGCTCGAAAGAGCGACACTGTGTTTTCTCTTTCGGAGCTCTGAGACGATGAAGGGCACAGTAAAAAGCAGGCAACAGTAAAAGTAAAAAGTGAATAAATGCCGTGGTCTTTGCTATTTATATGGGGGGTTAGAGATGACTGAATCGATTCAAGTGCCGGTGGACTTGACCGATTACAATAGGTCAGAATGCAGAATCGGTTCGAAATCCACTTTCGAACCCATACGCTTGAGGCTCCATCGTGTGAAGCACATGGACCACTGCCACGAACAAAAGTCTCGAAACCATCCCTTCACATCGGTTCGAATGTCAATTTCGAACCCATCACTACACAAGTGTACTCCATCCCTTCACATCGATTCGAATGTCAATTTCGAACCCATCACTACACAAGTGTACTCCATCCCTTCACATCGGTTCGAATGTCAATTTCGAACCCATCACTACACAAGTGTATTCCAGCCTTTCAGACCGGTTCGAATGACAATTTCGAATCCATCATAGCAGCAAGCGTACCGCGTCCATACAAACGTGGATTTCGAACCCATCAATGCTCGAATGCATCGGTTCGAAACATTACGCTCGCGCAATACAAATTCGATTCCTTTAACCTTCTACATCGATTCAGGTGAGGATCGATACGAAGGAACCTTTCAAAACAACCACCAAGCGTTGTCTCAATTCAAATTTCAAAGTTGGTTCAGGAGAGAATCAATACGAAATTCTATAGCAAACCAAACTGACAACAACTCGTGGACGCACGACGTTAACAAGGGTCAAATTAACATATGCACATACATGTTGGACTAACGTTCGATTTTGAATATTCACAGGGATCAAACACTCATCCTGTTACAAATGCGACAGCCAACGGCTAAGCACTATTATACAGCAATCAATCATATCAACGCAAGGTTACAGCAGTACAACATACGAGTTACGACAAAAAAGAGAGCAATGATTGTTCAGATAGAGATTGCAGCTATTCAAAGCACGTCATGTTCCCACAAGACGTACTTTGGGGGGCAAAATGTTATCCCGCTTTTTGGCAAAGCCGTGATACCAAAAGATTGATCGAAAGCGAAGGACAGTTCGCCTCAGAGGTTGATCGTACTTCCTTTCGCCATGGATAATTTTATCCGAGTCCAGATTGAGCTACAATTGATAGGACAAGGCAAGAAAGACCACATGAGTCAGCATTTCAAATTTCAAGTCAATCCGAGGTTGTATGCTCAAGTTATGATGGATTCAAGTTGAGAGAAATGAACCTTGCTCGGTTCGAATCCATCACCTCGAACCCATCCGGAACCTTCCCTATTTCGAACCCAAGAAGCTTAGCCGTGCTTCGAATCCATCCAAGCAGGCACCGTGTTCGAATCCATAGCACAGTCACGCCGCGTTCGAACCCATCAGGTTCGACTCCATCTAGTTCGAAACCATCAAAGCGCCTCACCTTCGACTCCCTCGTGTTAGAATCCATATGCCTCGTACCCATGGAGGGGTTGCAGAGCCCATGTGCATCCCAGGAACACAAGTTCGAAACCATCACAGAAGCCATGCTTCGAATCCATCACAGAGGCCTTCTTCGAACCCATCTGTGATGCCATCTTCGAACCCATCTTTGATGCCATCTTCGAACCCATCCTGTGTAACTTCCTTCGAACCCACTGGGTCAACCAACCACGATGACGTGTCTTCCATCGGTTCGAATGCGCCGAGATACATGGAGTCGAAGCGGTCAACACGGAGTGAAGTCCGGATCGATTCGAAGTTTGCGCTCCACGTCACCACGAAGCCGCGTGCCATGATGGATTCGAAATCATCGTTTCGAGTACGTGGGTTCGAACCAGACAGCTATGCCGAAAACCCAATTTCGAATCCATCATATCTCCTAACCTATTGATCCAAATGCCACGAAATTTTCACTGAAGCTTGGGTACATATTGAAGAATGTCCACGCCAAATTTCACCTTGATTGGACGAATTCTTGATCGGTTCGAATGGAGTTCGAACCGATGCAAAAGTGGGCCCAAACTTCCTGAGACCGTGCGTGTGGGCCCCCTCACGTGCAAGAAGCGGTCTCCCGAGTTTTCAGCAGAATATCAGCAGCCTACGCCTATAAATAGAGCCCCAGGGCCAACAGAAAAGGGATTTTTCGACTCTCAAGCGCCCAGACTCTGCCGGATCGAGATCTCCATCATCCTATATCATAACTTGATTGTTGACTTCGAATTTCCAGTTGTAATTTGCTGTTGATTGCTGCAACAACTTGTAATCATTGAAAGAGAATCAATAAAACATCAAAAACACTTCACAGTGGACGTAGGCAACACGCCGAACCACTATAAATCGCTTGTCTACGCATTTATTTTACTGTTGATTGGAGTTTTTGTTAGATAATATCTGTTTTGAACTTGCGTTCTTGACTATTATCTCTTCAACGACTCCCGAAGAGTGTTGTGCCCAATTTTGACACAAACAAGATCCAAGCTCTCGGGATATTTCATTTGATGAGGCCACGGGTGAGCACCTCCTTCCCCGCAACCCCATGGTACGAGTGTTAGACGAGGCTAAGTCCCTAGATCTTGATCTGCTTACCACTCGGGTAGTTACCATGGGAGACAAAGCCAAAGCTAATATCGATCGGGTGACTGAAGAGGCCAAGAAGTTAATGAAGTATCATGCTCAATTGGTCAAGGCCGGGGAGGAGATTGGGAGTGCTAATATTCGGTTGCGGCTGAAGGTTGCCGATCAGGCCGAACAGCTTGCCGGTCAAGCCGTTCAGATTTCTCAGCACGAGGAAGCCTCCAGGCGGCTGAAAGAGACCATGGAAAAGGCTAGTAGGGCAGAATTACGGAAGATGGAGGCCGCCTGTAAGGAGTGGATCGACATGGCCATTGCGACAGTGGATGAGGTTCGGAATGCGGATCTCGAGCAGGTAGAGGAGTTGTCTGGAAGGCTTGAGGCCGCGGAGATGGCTCAAGTCAAGTTAAAGGAGGAGATGAGGAGGTCTCTCCAGGCTGACTGCTTGAGATACCGATCAGAGAGGGATGTCGCTGTCGCCAAGTTGCAGGCTTCCGAGGCCCGGGTGAAGGAGTTTGAGGAGAATGAGGGGATGATGGATGAGATGCTGCAGGACATGTACTTCCGCCCTTGGAAGGAGGGCAGCTTGTCTTGGATGGATGACTATCCCCGGGTCATGGCCAAGATATATCTTCGGGCTTTAGAGGAGGCCAGGGTCAATGCGGGTAAGGAAGGTGGAGTGGCTTTTAGTCTGGATGTGGTCACTGCTCAGTTCTCGAAAGAGGAGCAAGCGGCGGTGAAGGAGGGGATGCGGTTGCTTGCTGCGGAGGAAGCGGGTGTGCAACTGGAGGATGAGGATCAAGCGGCGGACGCTGGTGAGTTATTCTTCTCTTTTCCTTTTCTTTCTGGGTTTCCATAACTTGATCGTTTATCGTTTGTTTAATGGATTCCTCTTCTGAATTGGACAGGTGGAACTTCCGATCAACATGCTGGGGGCTTCGGCCCTGCGGCCAAGTAGGCTTGGGAAGTTGGTGATGGAGTGTGGACGCAGCTGGTTACTTGTCCGGATTCGGCCGCTTTTTTATTTCTTTTTATCGTTGTTTACGTTAGTCCAAAACATTGATGTGACTGTAATAATATTATTTGCAGAGAATAACTTTGTGTGATTTTATAATATAAGCTGATTTTGTTACGTGTAAATGTTGTTGTCATTTTGATGTGCTGCGTGAGAAGTATAACTATGTATATGCCTGTGATTTTAGTTGTGTTTGATGTTAAGCCTTTGCTTGAAATATAATTTCATGTTTTGCAATGTTAGTGTGACGTATGAATAGGCTATAGTTATGTATTTATGTACAAGAGAAGAGAGTACCGCCCTTCATGTTTTATTTGCAGGCGGTAGCTTTGAGCGTCTTGTGTAACTGATCATGGATATATCTGAGTACCTTGCCACCCAGTACGCAGGCTTAGATTCTCATGAGTGAATGCTCCCTATTTGGTTTCCTGTACTTTAGAGTTTGTTATACAGGATAGGAGAAAAGTATTTAAATGAAATGGAAATATAGAAAAAGTAAAACTTCCAGTCACGGAAGGCCGTCGATGTGCTTAAGTTCGTGGCAAACGGGTTTTGTAGTCACTTTCCCTAGCTGTGGGTCTTGGAGACATTTGTCACCCATCTTACGCCTCCGCGGGGAGTTTTCTTTTTTACCACAGCCGCACTTAAGACACATCGGAACCGAGATCGCGCTCGGTAACTACCCGAACCATTATGGTCCGTAATCGTGGGTATTATTCGATTTACCGTGGCCGGCTAGCGTGGGTGCCGTTGGCCGTGAACTACCCCTGGCTGGCCACACCTTATGTTGGGGCTTAAAGTAGGTTCACAGTTGCCGGCGAGCCGAACGCCGTAATGAGCTGCCATCGGCTATAGTCGGCCTTTATGATGACTTATAATCGGCTCATTACAGTTGGCTTTGAGGGCAGGCGCGAGCAATGAGTTAACCCGCAGCAGAGGGATGCTGGAGCAAAAGAGTCTCATTGGCGAGTGCATAGAATCGTAGCATACCTGTTAGGCCTTGTCCAGATGAGGCCGTGGTGCGTCTTGAGTGGAGATGCCATAAGATTTTGTTCAACAGAAAAGGATAAAGCTTAACAAGCAGCCAAGATATAAAGGAACAAGTTAAAAAGAGACAAGATTTTTTAAAGTGGTTCGGCATGAAAATGCCTACGTCCACTGATTCTTTGTTAATTCACTTCATATGGGCAGTACAAGTTAAGAAAAGTATCGACGGAGGTGTCGGATGTTCCATGCCCTCTGGAACACCTCTTCGTCCACTGTTGACAAAATATAAGCTCCGTTGTGGAGATCTTTATGAATTACATATGGTCCGTCCCAGATGGGGTCCAGTGCCCCGGGGCGCGGAAAGATTAGCCTGAGGACAAGATCTCCTTCTTGTAAGATGCGATGCTTGACTTTGGAGTTGTATAGTGCTGCCACTTTTTGTTTGTGAGCCGCTGCTTTAAGTGCTGCATCATTTCTCCTTTCCTCAATCAGATCCAAAGACATGAGGAGGAGTTCTTCGTTTTCTTCTGGATTGTAGTGATCCTATGGTGGGAAGGAACAATAGTCTCAACAGGGAGCATTGCCTCCGATCCGTATGCCAAAGAGAAAGGAGTATGTCCCGTTGATGTTCTGAAAGATGTGCGGTAGGCCCAAAGTGCCGTAGGAAGTTCGTCCACCCAAGCGCCTTTTGACTTTTCAAGTTTCTTCTTGATTAGGGTTTTGAGAATTTTGTTGACAGCTTCGAATTGTCCGTTTGCCTGAGGATAAGCTACTGATGAGAAGCTTTTATGAATTCCATGCTCTTGGCACCAGTCGGCGAATTCTTCGCTGTCAAATTGGAGTCCGTTGTCTCATATGATCTTGAGTGGTACTCCGTACCTGCATAGAATATTTTTGATCAAGAAGTTGATAACTTTTGCTGAAGATATTTTATTTAGGGGTTTCGCTTCCACCCATTGGTGAAATAATCGACTGCCACTATAGGATATTTGGCTCCGCCTCGGTCCGTTGGCAGTTCGCCAATTAAATCAATTCCCCATACAGCAAAGGGCCAAGGGCTGGTCATTTGAGTAATCTCATTTGTGGGTAGTCGAGGAATCTTGGCAAATTTCTGACATCTGTCGCATCTCTTGACAAAGTCTAAGGCGTCTTTGTTTAGTGTGGGCCAGTAATATCCATATCGGAGTATCTTTTTCGCCAGAGTCTGCCCTCCAGTGTGATCTCCGCAACTTCCTTGATGGATGTTGAATAAGATTTCCTTGGTTTCCCTTCCAGCGACGCATCTGAATAAGGGGCTAGAGAAGCCACGCCGATAGAGGATGCCTTCTTGTATTGTGTAGTGGGGAGCTTTCCTCAAAATTCTCCTTACTTCATCACGTTTGTCTGGTAGTGTGCCGTCCTGCAAATATTTTCGGATAGGAGTCATCCAAGTTCCTTCTTCGATTGCAGTTATCAGATTCACTTGTTTGAAACTTGGGGCTAGCTGCCTTGAGATGGCTAGTGCTCCGGAAATGGTGCTATTCTTCATACTAGCTTGCTTTGCTAGTTCATCGGCCTCTTGGTTATCTTCTCGAGGAATGTGTTTGATTAGATAATGGTCCAATTGATCGAGCAGCAGTTTGGTTTTCTTTAGATATGCTGTGAGTCGTTCTCCTCGTGTCTGGAATTCTCCTAGTACTTGGTTTACGATAAGTTGAGAATCACTATGAAGACATAAAGAATTGACTCCAATTTCTAAGGCAAGCTACAATCCCGCTATTACTGCCTCATACTCCGCATCGTTGTTAGTGGCCGCGAATTCCAACCTTAATGCATAGTATAGCTTTCTTCCCCTGGGGGTGATTATCACAATACCTGCCCCCAAGCCTTGTTCGTTCGATGCTCCATCTACAAAGAGGTTCCACTTGATGTTTTTTGCTATTTCAAACTGATCCTTGCCTTCGTTGGTAGTGAATTCGACAATGAAATCGGCCATGGCTTTCCCCTTGATAGCGGTGCGAGGATGGTAGGTGACGTCATACTGACTTAGTTCAATGCACCATTTGAGGAGTCGTCCAGAAGTGTCGGGACGATGGAGCACCTGTCTTAGTGGCTGATCGGTTAGAACTCTGATGGAGTGAGATTGGAAGTAGTGTCGCAGTTTTCGTGACGCGACCAATAAACAATATGCCAATTTCTCAAGTTTAGGATATCTTGCTTCTGCCCCTGTAAATCTCTTACTTATAAAGTATACCGGGCGTTGTGTGTGGTCTTCTTCTCTTACCAGGGCAGCGCTTAGAGCATGAGATGATACAGCGAGGTATAGGCATAGCTCTTCGCCTTCGTTTGGAGTTGAGAGTATTGGTGGCTTCTGAAGGTGTTCGATCAGGTTAAGGAAGGCTTTTAAGCATTCATCGGTCCACTCGAACTTTCCTTTGTCTTTCTTGAGAGCTTCGAAGAAAGGGACGCACTTGTCAGTTGCTTTGGAAATGAATCTGCTTAGGGCGGCCACCTTTCCGTTTAGGCTCTGCATTTCTTTTCGAGTGGAAGGTATCCTTATTTCTTTTAGAGCCCGGATTTTTCAGGGTTTGCTTCAATTCCTCTGGCATGGACGATGAATCCTAAGAATTTTCCCGACGACACTCCGAAGGAGCACTTTAGAGGATTCAGCTTCATTCCATATCGGCGAAGTACCAGAAACATCTCGCTCAGGTGGCTTACATGATCGTCGGCTCTCCTGGACTTTACCAACATGTCATCCACATATACTTCCATAGTTCGTCCTATTAATTCCGCGAACATCTTGTTGACGAGGCGCTGATAGGTAGCTCCGGCATTTTTGAGTCCAAAAGGCATGACTTTGTAACAATATAATCCCCGGTCAGTGATAAAGCTAGTGTGGTCTTGATCGGGAGCGTGCATGGGAATCTGGTTGTATCCGGAGTATGCATCCATAAAAGATAAAAGTTCGTGCCCGGCAGTGCTGTCCACAAGCTGATTGATTCGGGGGAGCGGGAAGTAGTCTTTCGGGCAAGCGTCATTTAAGTTGGAGAAATCAATGCATGTTCGCCACTTCCCATTAGCTTTCTTTACTAGTACTGGGTTAGCGATCCATTCTGGGTAGATGGCTTCTCGTATGAAGTCATTAGCAAGTAGGTTCTTTACTTCCTCATCGAGGGCTGCTGATCGTTCTGCCCCCATGCTTCTCTTTTTCTACTTTATCGGTACCTCGGTGGGATCGACGTTCAGCATGTGGCATGCTATGTCTGGGGAGATTCCTGTCATATCGGCGTGTGTCCACGCAAATACATCTAAGTTGTGGCGGAGAAAGTCAATGAGTTGATCCTTCAATTCTGTTTTTAGCAGAAATCCTATTTTTAATAGTCTACTTGAATCATGTTTGTCAACAGATACGAATTCCATGGCCTCCGCAGGCTCAGCGGTAGCCTCCTCCTCCTTATCCCTGGGGTCTAGTTCATTGAAAGGATCGCTGGTGTATCGAAGAGGAGGGGCTTTCTTTAGTTGCTATGCTTCCAAGCTTTTCATGCAGAGAGTAGTCTCTGCATCTTTCCCTTTATTCTTTCTACGGATATTGGGAAGTTCAGTTACATAGCAATCTCGAGCGGCGTCTTGATCTCCTTCAACTTCTCCTATTCCGTTATCTGTTGGGAATTTCATCTTTAGGCACCACGGGGCTAGGATAATTTGGAAGTCTTACAAGGCTGGTCTTCCCAAGAAGGAGTTGTAGGCCGAGTGGTTTTCTATTAGTACGAATGTTTGTTTTCGCACAACGAAGCGGGGATGACTTCCTATTTCGACGAAGAGGTCAAGTTGCCCGAGTGGCATTTTCGCATCTCCAGTGAAACCGTGCAGGGGTTTGTTGCAGGGAGACACATCCTTCATTGACAGCTTTATTTTGTCGAAAGCATGCTTGAATAGGATATTTACGGAGCTTCCTGTATCTATTAGAATTCGGAAAACTTTAGCTGGACCGAACCAGGCAGAGATGACCATGGGATACATATGCAGATACTGTCTTCCTTCTAAATCACGCCTACTGAATACGATGTCGTCACTCTCTTTCCGTTTCGGGTGGTGTTCTTCCATAATGGAGTTAACATAGCCTTCAGCATTTCTAAGTGACTTGCCGTATCTTTCCATCTCTGCCCAGCTTCTGTCGGCGATGTGTGGTCCTCCCGAGATGATATGGACCACTATCTTCTCTTGACTAGAGCCACTGGTGTTGCGATTCCCTCCGCCTACTTCTGGTACGGGTCGCTTTGAGTTCTCATTGGCAGGAGTTGGAGTCCTGTTCTGACCTTTCACATTGCATTCCAGCCTTCTTCTTCTGATGTGTTCTTCGATCAAGTCCCGGAGATGGTGGCATTCATTGGTGTCATGTCCGTGGGATTCGTGGAAGCGGCAGAACTTTCCATACTTGAGGGCGTTATCAGATTCTTTCTTGTGCGGGGGGCGCTTGTATCCGAGTTCGCCCCTGAGTGGCTAGAAAGATGTTTTCGATTGTTTCATTCAAGGGAGTGTAGGAGTCAAATCTTGGTCCTGGTCGATATTGGCGTTTTTCAACCTTCCTGCCCCCTGCATTGTCTCTAGATTCATTCCTTCGAGTGTCCTTAGCTGCAGCGGGAACCTTGTCCGAAGTTGTCTTACCTTGTTGCCCTGACTGCCTCTCAGTGGCAGCGTCTTCAACTCTCATATACTTTCCAGCTTCATGGAAGAAATCAGTTAAAGTAGCTGGTTTTTCCTTAGTTAGTCTTCTAGCGAACTTGGTATCTGGGTGTACACCACTACAGAGGGCCATTAGGGTGAGCTTCTCATCGGGATCTTGGACTGCGGCCGCTGCGGCGTTGAACCGGGTTAGATCTTGTACTTACGAGACCCGATTGAGATTTCTGTTTGACATTGGATAGAGAATAAGCATCCTTTGGTTGTTCTACATGGATGCGGAACTGGCTAATGAACCTTTCTTTCAACATCTCCCATGAGCTGATAGATCCTTGGGGTAGATGGAAGAACCAGGAGGTAGCTAGATCTGCTAGGAATAGCGGAAAGCATTTACACAGCACCCCTTCTGTTGCTCCGCTCATGAGCATATGCTGGGTGTATCTTTGTAAGTGTACGATGGGGTCGGAAGTTCCCTTGTAAGGTTCCATGGTTGGCATTTTCCATTCCCGGGGGGTGATGGCAATTTCGATATTGCGGGTGAAGGGGCTGGTGACCCTAGCGCCTATTCATCGGTCCCTTTGCTCCCGTTGGACGCATTCTCTAAATAATCGTGCCATTCTTTCGTCAGAATTTGGAGCGGATAGAAATGAACTTGGTTCTTCCCTGCGGGATCGATCTCGTCCAGATGACCTGTAGGGATGGTATAGTCTACCACTTCTGACGTTATCCAGTGGTTGCCTCTGGCTGCTCGGATGCATGCTAGGACCAGCTACAGTTGCCCCATGCCTTGATCGTCCCCTGTGGGGTTATGTTTCGAGCATTTCCATGGGGTCAACTTCGGGCTGGGTTCTAGCTCGGCTCCGTTCAGCGGGGTTTCTATGATTAGGTGGCATGACTGGCTCAGCTGCATCCGGCCCTCACCTGGCGCCTCCCCCACTGGGTTCGGTTCCAAGCGCTTCCTCGAGTCGAAGTTCGGGCTGAGTCCGGGCGTGGCCCCTATCATTGTTGCTCCTGTTGATGGCTTCCTCGTAGAGGGAAGACCTTTGCTGTCTCCGAGATCCTCCAGATTGAGATTCATCCCATGATTCAGTGTTGCGGTTGGATTCTTCGACATCCCTTAAGCGTGACATGAGTTGGTTCACCAAAGCTTCTTGTTGGGATGCGAAGCGGTTAGTCACTTCCACCACAACTCTGTCTAGGTCTGCTCTAGTGATTACTGCCGGTTGCTCCGCGGCAGGGGCTGTTGGAATTGCCTGATCTACATGTGGCACCGCTGCTGTAGTGGGATGGTTCTCTTGATCTGGATCCACTGGATTTGGAGCGCTGCTAGTTGCAACGTTCTTTCCCTTGTTGGCGTCTTTTCTTGGCCTGGAAGTCATGTTTCCCAGGCAATGAAGGGTGCTATTGGGAAAGAAGGTTGAATGAGGGAAGCTGAAGCTTCGAGTTCGAAGCTCTCAATGAAAGCACCAAAAATGTTTGCGCAAAAAATGGGCAAACACCTCCAAGTCGTGTGATTTAGTTGATTTTATGTGATTCTTAATGATTTAGATGAGTTATGTAAATATGAAAAAAAACAGGGGTTGAAATGTAGAAGACACACAGATTTATAGTGGTTCGGCCAGAACGTGCCTACGTCCACTTTATATGTTATTATCTTCTTTCTTTCAGATTACAAGTACAATGCTTTGTGTACAAGTATATGAAAGTAGTTTGAAAGTTCCTTCCGTGCTTGAGCTCTCAAACTTGTCTGCCATTGTTGTGCCCCTGCCCCTCTATTTATAGAATGAGGTAGGCGGCAGGGGTCTTGGAAGTATATAGCTGCTGGTGGGCCCGGGCTGAAGCAATCTGGACTGGCAATCATCTGGTTCGGCGGAGCTTCATTCGGCATTGAGTTTGGACCGGTGGTAGGTATGGACCGGTGGTATGTGTGGACCGATGGCAGTGAGTGTGGATGTGGACCGGCAGTGAGGTGGTTCGGTTCTTGTTTGGACCAGTTGTGGAGATGGTCCGGTAGGCCTTTTGGTCCGGCATAGGGGTGTGAAGGTTGGTGGACCGGTAGTGACTGGATCGGTATGGGAGTTGGTTCGGTGGATAGTTGGTTCGGTGGAAGGAGGACCGGATGTGTCTCACCGAACGGCCATGTTCTTGTATTGCCGAACGAGGCTTCATATATGGAAATGCCGAATGGGCTCTGGGCTGGATAGACTTCTATGCTTGTGTTGAGCCTGGCGTTTGTCGAACGAAGTAGAGGTTGTAAGCCCGGGTGAAACTGTGACTTCTCGGTCTCGAGATCTTCTGGGTGAGAATTCGCCCAACACCCATCTTCAACTTCCCATCACTGGAGAGTGGTGCACCATGGCACTGTTCCGTTTCAAATCCATGCACGCATTTCCAAAAGTTGTACGACACTGTTTCGCCATTTCGGACGGATGTTGCACCTTGCACCGTGGATGTTGCACCCCGTAGATATCGATTATTCGGGCGGCCATAACTTCTGGCTCATTTAGAGTTACGGGGGCCATAACCTGTCAAAACGAAGGCCTCGATGAGTTCTACGGCTTTGATAGCTTTCAGCCGCCAACGGATAGATTAATGCCCAAAAAGGGCAACCCGAATCTCAATCGGGCCTCGTAAGTTTTTTGCCCTTCGTTTTTTCGACACGTGGATTTTTACGGTAAAACGGAATTACCGTGGCCCGTCTTCGACTTCCCATCGCTGGAGAGTGGTGCACCATGATACTGTTCCGTTTCAAATCCATGCACGCATGTCTAAAAGTCGTACGGCACTGTTTCTCCATTTCAGACGGATGTTGCACCTTGCACCGTGGATGTTGCACCCTGTAGATATCGATTATTTGGACGGCCATAACTTCTGGCTCGTTTTGAGTTACGGGAGCCATAACCTGTCAAAACGAAGGCCTCAATGAGTTCTACGGCTTTGACAGCTTTCAGCCGTCAACGGATAGATTAATGCCCAAAAAGGACAACCCGAATCTCAATCGGGTCTCGTAAGTTTTTTACCCTTCGTTTTTTCGACACGTGGATTTTTACGGTAAAACAGGATTACCATGGCTGGCCTTCGATTTACCATCGCTGGAGAGTGGTGCACCATGGTACTGTTCCGTTTCAAATCCATGCACGCATTTCTAAAAGTCGTACGGCACTGTTTCGCCATTTCGGACGGATGTTGCACCTTGCACCGTGGATGTTGCACCCTATAGATATCGATTATACGGACGACCATAACTTCTGGCTCGTTTAGAGTTACGGGAGCCATAACCTGTCAAAACGAAGGCCTCGATGAGTTCTACGGCTTTGACAACTTTCAGCAGTCAACGGATAGATTAATGCCCAAACAGGACAACCCGAATCTCAATCGGGTCTCGTAAGTTTTTTACCCTTCGTTTTTTCGACACGTGGATTTTTACGGTAAAACAGGATTACCGTGGCTGGCTTTCGATTTACCATCGCTGGAGAGTGGTGCACCATGGTACTGTTCCATTTCAAATCCATGCACGCATTTCTAAAAGTCGTACGAAACTGTTTCGCTATTTCGGGCAGATGTTGCACCTTGCACCGTGGATGTTGCACCCTATAGATATCGATTATACGGACGACCATAACTTCTGGCTCGTTTAGAGTTACGGGAGCCATTACCTGTCAAAACGAAGGCCTCGATGAGTTCTACGGCTTTGACAGCTTTCAGCCATCAACGGATAGATTAATGCCCAAAAAGGACAACCCGAATCTCAATCGGGTCTCGTAAGTTTTTTACCCTTCGTTTTTCCGACACGGGGATTTTTACGGTAAAACAGGATTACGGTGGCTGGCCTTCGATTTACCATCGCTGGAGAGTGGTGAACCATGGTACTGTTCCATTTCAAATCAATGCACACATTTCTAAAAGTTGTACGGCACTGTTTCGCCATTTCGGACGGATGTTGCACCTTGCACCGTAGATGTTGCACCCTGTAGATATCGATTATTCGGACTACCATAACTTCTGGCTCGTTTAGAGTTACGGGAGCCATTACCTGTCAAAACGAAGGCCTCGATGAGTTCTACGGCTTTGACAGCTTTCAGCCATCAACGGATAGATTAATGCCCAAAAAGGACAACCCGAATCTCAATCGGGTCTCGTAAGTTTTTTACCCTTCGTTTTTCCGATACGGGGATTTTTACGGTAAAACAGGATTACGGTGGCTGGCCTTCGATTTACCATCCTGGACAGTGGTGCACCATGGTACTGTTCCGTTTCAAATCCATGCACGCATTACTAAAAGTCGTACGGCACTGTTTCGCCATTTCGGACGGATGTTGCACCTTGCACCGTGAATGTTGCACCCTGTAGATATCGATTATTCGGATGGCCATAACTTCTGGCTCGTTTAGAGTTACGGGAGCCATAACCTGTCAAAACGAAGGCCTCGATGAGTTCTACGGCTTTGACGGCTTTCAGCCGTCAACAGATAGATTAATGCCCAAAAAGGACAACCCGAATCTCAATCGGGTCTCGTAAGTTTTTTACCCTTCGTTTTTTCAACACGTGGATTTTTGCGGTAAAATAGGATTACCGTGGCTGGCCTTCGATTTACCATCGTTGGAGAGTGGTGCACCATGGTACTGTTCCGTTTCAAATCCATGCATGCATTTCTAAAAGTCGTACGGCAATTTTTCGCCATTTCGGACGGATGTTGGACCTTGCACCGTGGATGTTGCACCCTGTAGATATCGATTATTCGGACGGCCATAATTTCTGGCTCGTTTAGAGTTACGGGAGCCATAACCTGTCAAAACGAAGGCCTCGATTAGTTCTACGGCTTTGACAGCATTCAGTCGTCAACGGATAGATTAATGGCCAAAAAGGACAACCCGAATCTCAATCGGTTCTCGTTTGTTTTTTACCCTTCGTTTTTTCGACACGTGGATTTTTACGGTAAAACAGGATTACCTTGGCTGGCCTTCGATTTACCATCGCTGGAGAGTGGTGCACCATGGTACTGTTCCGTTTCAAATCCATGCACGCATTTCTAAAAGTCGTAAGACACTGTTTCGCCATTTCGGACGGATGTTGCACCTTGCACCGTGGATGTTGCACCCTGTAGATATCGATTATTCGGACGACCATAACTTCTGGCTCGTTTAGAATTACGGGAGCCATAACCTGTCAAACGAAGGCCTCGATGATTTCTACGGCTTTGACCGCTTTCAGCCGTCAGCGGATAGATTAATTCCCAAAAAGGACAACCCGAATCTCAATCGGGTCTCGTAAGTTTTTTACCCTTCGTTTTTTCGACACGTGGATTTTTACGGTAAAACAGGATTACCGTGGCTGGCCTTCGATTTACCATCGCTGGAGAGTGGTGCACCATGGTACTGTTCCGTTTCAAATCCATGCACGCATTTCTAAAAGTCGTACGGCACTGTTTCGCCATTTCGGACGGATGTTGCACCTTGCACCGTGGATGTTGCACCCTATAGATATCGATTATACGGACGACCATAACTTCTGGCTCGTTTAGAGTTACGGGAGCCATAACCTGTCAAAACGAAGGCCTCGATGATTTCTACGGCTTTGACGGCTTTCAGCCGTCAACGGATAGATTAATGCCCAGAAAGGACAACCCGAATCTCAATCGGGTCTCGTAAGTTTTTTACCCTTCGTTTTTTCGACACGTGGATTTTTACGGTAAAACAGGATTACTGTGGCTGGCCTTCGATTTACCATCGCTGGAGAGTGGTGCACCATGGTACTGTTCCGTTTCAAATCCATGCACGCATTTCTAAAAGTCGTACGGCACTGTTTCGCCATTTCGGACGGATGTTGCACCTTGCACCGTGGATGTTGCACCCTATAGATATCGATTATACGGACGACCATAACTTCTGGCTCGTTTGGAGTTACGGGAGGCATAACCTGTCAAAACGAAGGCCTCGATGAGTTCTACGGCTTTGACAGCTTTCAGCCGTCAACGGATAGATTAATGCCCAAAAAGGACAACCCGAATCTCAATCGGGTCTCGTAAGTTTTTTACCCTTCGTTTTTTCGACACGTGGATTTTTACGGTAAAACAGGATTACCGTGGCTGGCCTTCGATTTACCATCGCTTGAGAGTGGTGCACCATGGTACTGTTCCATTTCAAATCCATGCCCGCATTTCTAAAAGTCGTACGGCACTGTTTCGCCATTTCGGACGGATGTTGCACCTTGCACCGTGGATGTTGCACCCTGTAGATATCGATTATTCGGACGCCATAACTTCTGGCTCGTTTAGAGTTACGGGAGCCATAACCTGTCAAAACGAAGGCCTCGATGAGTTCTACGGCTTTGACGGCTTTCAGCCGTCAACGGATAGATTAATGCCCAAAAAGGACAACCCGAATCTCAATCGGGTCTCGTAAGTTTTTTACCCTTCGTTTTTTCGACACGTGGATTTTTACGGTAAAACGGGATTACCGTGGCTGGCCTTCGATTTACCATCGTTGGAGAGTGGTGCACCATGGTACTGTTCCGTTTCAAATCCATGCACGCATTTCTAAAAGTCGTACGGCAATTTTTCGCCATTTCGGACGGATGTTGGACCTTGCACCGTGGATGTTGCACCCTGTAGATATCGATTATTCGGACGGCCATAATTTCTGGCTCGTTTAGAGTTACGGGAGCCATAACCTGTCAAAACGAAGGCCTCGATGAGTTCTACGGCTTTGACAGCATTCAGTCGTCAACGGATAGATTAATGCCCAAAAAGGACAACCCGAATCTCAATCGGTTCTCGTTTGTTTTTTACCCTTCGTTTTTTCGACACGTGGATTTTTACGGTAAAACAGGATTACCTTGGCTGGCCTTCGATTTACCATCGCTGGAGAGTGGTGCACCATGGTACTGTTCCGTTTCAAATCCATGCACGCATTTCTAAAAGTCGTAAGACACTGTTTCGCCATTTCGGACGGATGTTGCACCTTGCACCGTGGATGTTGCACCCTGTAGATATCGATTATTCGGACGACCATAACTTCTGGCTCGTTTAGAATTACGGGAGCCATAACCTGTCAAACGAAGGCCTCGATGATTTCTACGGCTTTGACCGCTTTCAGCCGTCAGCGGATAGATTAATTCCCAAAAAGGACAACCCGAATCTCAATCGGGTCTCGTAAGTTTTTTACCCTTCGTTTTTTCGACACGTGGATTTTTACGGTAAAACAGGATTACCGTGGCTGGCCTTCGATTTACCATCGCTGGAGAGTGGTGCACCATAGTACTGTTCCGTTTCAAATCCATGCACGCATTTCTAAAAGTCGTACGGCACTGTTTCGCCATTTCGGACGGATGTTGCACCTTGCACCGTGGATGTTGCACCCTATAGATATCGATTATACGGACGACCATAACTTCTGGCTCGTTTAGAGTTACGGGAGCCATAACCCGTCAAAACGAAGGCCTCGATGATTTCTACGGCTTTGACGGCTTTCAGCCGTCAACGGATAGATTAATGCCCAGAAAGGACAACCCGAATCTCAATCGGGTCTCGTAAGTTTTTTACCCTTCGTTTTTTCGACACGTGGATTTTTACGGTAAAACAGGATTACTGTGGCTGGCCTTCGATTTACCATCGCTGGAGAGTGGTGCACCATGGTACTGTTCCGTTTCAAATCCATGCACGCATTTCTAAAAGTCGTACGGCACTGTTTCGCCATTTCGGACGGATGTTGCACCTTGCACCGTGGATGTTGCACCCTATAGATATCGATTATACGGACGACCATAACTTCTGGCTCGTTTGGAGTTACGGGAGGCATAACCTGTCAAAACGAAGGCCTCGATGAGTTCTACGGCTTTGACAGCTTTCAGCCGTCAACGGATAGATTAATGCCCAAAAAGGACAACCCGAATCTCAATCGGGTCTCGTAAGTTTTTTACCCTTCGTTTTTTCGACACGTGGATTTTTACGGTAAAACAGGATTACCGTGGCTGGCCTTCGATTTACCATCGCTTGAGAGTGGTGCACCATGGTACTGTTCCATTTCAAATCCATGCCCGCATTTCTAAAAGTCGTACGGCACTGTTTCGCCATTTCGGACGGATGTTGCACCTTGCACCGTGGATGTTGCACCCTGTAGATATCGATTATTCGGACGCCATAACTTCTGGCTCGTTTAGAGTTATGGGAGCCATAACCTGTCAAAACGAAGGCCTCGATGAGTTCTACGGCTTTGACAGCTTTCAGCCGTCAACGGATAGATTAATTCCCAAAAAGGACAACCCGAATCTGAATCGGGTCTCGTAAGTTTTTTACCCTTCGTTTTTTCGACACGTGGATTTTTACGGTAAAACGGGATTACCGTGGCACGCATTTCTAAAAGTCGTACGGCACTGTTTCGCCATTTCGGACGGATGTTGCACCTTGCACCGTGGATGTTGCACCCTATAGATATCGTTTATACGGACGGCCATAACTTCTGGCTCGTTTAGAGTTAAGGGAGCCTTAACCTGTCAAAACGAAGGCCTCGACGGGTTCTACGTCTTTGACAGCTTTCAGCCGTCAACGGATAGATTAATGCCCAAAAAGGACAACCCGAATCTCAATCGGGTCTCGTAAGTTTTTTACCCTTCGTTTTTTCGACACGTGGATTTTTACGGTAAAACAGGATTACCGTGGCTGGCCTTCGATTTACCATCGCTGGAGAGTGGTGCACCATGGTACTGTTCCGTTTCAAATCCATGCACGCATTTCTAAAAGTCGTACGGCACTGTTTCGCCATTTCGAACGGATGTTGCACCTTGCACCGTGGATGTTGCACCCTATAGATATCGATTATATGGACGACCACAACTTCTGGCTCGTTTAGAGTTACGTGAGCCATAACCTGTCAAAACGAAGGCCTCGATGAGTTCTACGGCTTTGACAGCATTCAGCCATCAACGGATAGAATAATGCCCAAAAAGGACAACCCGAATCTCAATCGGGTCTCGTAAGTTTTTTACCCTTCGTTTTTTCGACACGTGGATTTTTACGGTAAAATAGGATTACCGTGGCTGGCCTTCGATTTACCATCGCTGGAGAGTGGTGCACCATGGTACTATTCCATTTCAAATCCATGCACGCATTTCTAAAAGTCGTACGACATTGTTTCGCCATTTCGGACGTATGTTGCACCTTGCACCGTGGATGTTGCACCCTATAGATATCGATTATACGGACGACCATAACTTCTGGCTCGTTTAGAGGTACGGGAGCCATAACCTGTCAAAACGAAGGCCTCGATGAGTTCTACGGATTTGACAGCTTTCAGCCGTCAACGGATAGATTAATGCCCAAAAAGGACAACCCGAATCTCAATCGGGTCTCGAAAGTTTTTTACCCTTCGTTTTTTCGACACGTGGATTTTTACGGTAAAACGGGATTACGGTCGCTGGCCTTCGATTTACCATCTTGGACAGTGATGCACCATGGTACTGTTGCATTTCAAATCCATGCACGCGTTACTAAAAGTCGTACGGCACTGTTTCGCCATTTCGGACGGATGTTGCACCTTGCACCTTGGATGTTGCACCCTCTAGATATCGATTATTCGGACGGCCATAACTTCTGGCTCGTTTAGAGTTACGGGAGGCATAACCTGTCAAAACGAAGGCCTCGATGAGTTCTACAGCTTTGACAGCTTTCAGCCGTCATCGGATAGATTAATGCCCAAAAAGGACAGCCCGAATCTCAATCGGGTCTCGTATGTTTTTTACCCTTCGTTTTTTCGACACGTGGATTTTTACGGTAAAACAGGATTACCGTGGCTGGCCTTCGATTTACCATCGCTGGAGAGTGGTGCACCATGGTACTGTTCCATTTCAAATCCGTGCACGCATTTCTAAAAGATGTACGGCACTGTTTCGCCATTTCGGACGGATGTTGCACCTTGCACCGTGGATGTTGCAACCTATAGATATCGATTATACGGACGACCATAACTTTTGGCTCGTTTAGAGTTACGGGAGCCATAACCTGTCAAAACGAAGGCCTCGATGAGTTCTATAGCTTTGACAGCTTTCAGCCGTCAACGGATAGATTAATGCCCAAAAAGGACAACCCGAATCTCAATCGGGTCTCGTAAGTTTTTTACCCTTCGTTTTTTCGACACGTGGATTTTTACGGTAAAACAGGATTACCGTGGCCGGCCTTCGATTTACCATCGGTGGAGAGTGGTGCACCATGGTACTGTTCCATTTCAAATCCATGCACGCATTTCTAAAATTCGTACGGCACTGTTTCGCCATTTTGGACGGATGTTGCACCTTGCACCATGGATGTTGCACCATATAGATATCGATTATACGGACGACCATAACTTCTGTCTCGTTTAGAGTTACATGAGCCATAACCTGTCAAAACGAAGGCCTCGATGAGTTCTACGGCTTCGACAGCTTTCAGCCGTCAACGGATAGATTAATGCCCAAAAAGGACAACCCGAATCTCAATCGGGTCTCGTAAGTCTTTTACCCTTCGTTTTTTCGATACTTGGATTTTTACGGTAAAACAGGATTACCGTGGCTGGCCTTCGATTTACCATCGCTGGAGAGTGGTGAACCATGGTACTGATCCATTTCAAATCCATGCACGCATTTCTAAAAGTCGTAAGACACTGTTTCTCCATTTCGGACGAATGTTGCACCTTGCACCGTGGATGTTACACCCAGTAGATATCGATTATTCGGACGACCATAACTTCTGGCTCGTTTAGAATTACGGGAGCCATAACCTGCCAAAACGAAGGCCTCGATGAGTTCTACGGCTTTGACCGCTTTCAGCCGTCAGCGGATAGATTAATTACCAAAAAGGACAACCCGAATCTCAATCGGGTCTCGTAAGTTTTTTACCCTTCGTTTTTTCGACACGTGGATTTTTACGGTAAAACAGGATTACCGTGGCTGGCCTTTGATTTACCATCGCTGGAGAGTGGTGCACCATGGTACTTTTCCATTTCAAATCCATGCACGCATTTCTAAAAGTCGTACGGCACTGTTTCGCCATTTCGGACGGATGTTGCACCTTGCACCGTGGATGTTGCACCCTATAGATATCGATTATACGGACGACCATAACTTCTGGCTCGTTTAGAGTTACGGGAGCCATAGCCTGTCAAAACGAAGGCCTCGATGATTTCTACGGCTTTGACAGCTTTCAGCCATCAACGGATAGATTAATGCCCAAAAAGGACAACCCGAATCTCAATCGGGTCTTGTAAGTTTTTTACCCTTCGTTTTTTCGACACGTGGATTTTTACGGTAAAACAGGATTACCGTGGCTGGCCTTCGATTTACCATCGCTGGAGAGTGGTGCTCCATGGTACTGTTCCATTTCAAATCCATGCACACATTTCTAAAAGTCGTACGGCACTGTTTCGCCATTTCGGACGGATGTTGCACCTTGCACCGTGGATGTTGCACCCTATAGATATCGTTTATACGGACGACCATAACTTCTGGCTCGTTTAGAGTTACGGGAGCCATAACCTGTCAAAACGAAGGCCTCGATGAGTTCTACGGCTTTGACAGCTTTCAGCCATCAACGGATAGATTAATGCCCAAAAAGGACAACACGAATCTCAATCGGGTCTCGTAAGTTTTTTACCCTTCGTTTTTTCGACACGTGGATTTTTACGGTAAAACAGGATTACCGTGGCTGGCCTTCGATTTACCATCGCTGGAGAGTGTTGCACCATGGTACTATTCCATTTCAAATCCATGCACGCATTTCTAAAAGTCGTACGGCACTGTTTCGCCATTTCGGACGGATGTTGCACCTTGCACCGTGGATGTTGCACCCTATAGATATCGATTATACAGACGACCATAACTTCTGGCTCGTTTAGAGGTACGGGAGCCATAACCTATCAAAACGAAGGCCTCGATGAGTTCTTCGGCGTTGACAGCTTTCAGTCGTCAACGGATAGATTAATGCCCAAAAAGGACAACCCGAATCTCAATCGGGTCTCGAAAGTTTTTTACCCTTCGTTTTTTCGACACGTGGATTTTTACGGTAAAACAGGATTACCGTGGCTTGCCTTCGATTTACCATTGCTGGAGAGTGGTGCACCATGGTACTGTTCCATTTCGAATCCATGCACGCATTTCTAAAAGTCGTACGGCACTGTTTCGCCATTTCGGACGGATGTTGCACCTTGCACCGTGGATGTTGCACCCTGTAGATATCGATTATTCGGACGCCATAACTTCTGGCTCGTTTAGAGTTACGGGAGCCATAACCTGTCAAAACGAAGGCTTCGATAAGTTCTATGGCTTTGACAGTTTTCAGCCGTCAGCGGATAGATTAATTCCCAAAAAGGACAACCCGAATCTCAATCGGGTCTCGTAAGTTTTGTACTCTTCGTTTTTTCGACACGTGGATTTTTACGGTAAAACAGGATTACCATGGCTGGCCTACGATTTACCATCACTGGAGAGTGGTGTACCATGGTACTGTACCATTTCAAATCCATGCATGCATTTCTAAAAGTCGTACGGCACTGTTTCGCCATTTCGGACGGATGTTGCACCTTGCACCGTGGATGTTGCACCCTATAGATATCGATTATACGGACGACCATAACTTCTGGCTCGTTTAGAATTACGGGAGCCATAACCTGTCAAAACGAAGGCCTCGATGATTTCTACGGCTTTGACGGCTTTCAGCCGTCAACGGATAGATTAATGCCCAGAAAGGACAACCCGAATCTCAATCGGGTCTCGTAAGTTTTTTACCCTTCGTTTTTTCGACACGTGGATTTTTACGGTAAAACAGGATTACTGTGGCTGGCCTTCGATTTTCCATCGCTGGAGAGTGGTGCACCATGGTACTGTTCCGTTTCAAATCCATGCATGCATTTCTAAAAGTCGTACGGCACTGTTTCGCCATTTCGAACGATTGTTGCACCTTGCACCGTGGATGTTGCACACTATAGATATCGATTATATGGACGGCCATAACTTCTGGCTCGTTTAGAGTTACGGAAGCCATAACCTGTCAAAACAAAGGCCTCGATGAGTTTTACGGCTTTGACTGCTTTCAGCCATCAACGGATAGATTAATGCCCAAAAAGGACAACCCGAATCTCAATCGGGTCTCGTAAGTTTTTTACCCTTCGTTTTTTCGACACGTGGATTTTTACGGTAAAACGGGATTACCGTGGCTGGCCTTCGATTTACCATCGCTAGAGAGTGGTGCACCATGGTACTATTCCATTTCAAATCCATGCACGCATTTCTAAAAGTCGTACGGCACTGTTTCGTCATTTCGGACGGATGTTGCACCTTGCACCGTGGATGCTGCACCCTATAAATATCGATTATACGGACGACCATAACTTCTGGCTCGTTTAGAGGTACGGGAGCCATAACCTGTCAAAACGAAGGCCTCGATGAGTTCTACGGCTTTGACCGCTTTTAGCCGTCAACGGATAGATTAATACCCAAAAAGGTCAACCCGAATCTCAATCGGGTCTCGAAAGTTTTTTACCCTTCGTTTTTTCGACACGTGGATTTTTACGGTAAAACAGGATTACCGTGGCTGGCCTTCGATTTACCATTGCTGGAGAGTGGTGCACCATGGTACTGTTCCATTTCAAATCCATGCATGCATTTCTAAAAGTCGTACGGCACTGTTTCGCCATTTTGGACGGATGTTGCACCTTGCACCGTGGATGTTGCACCCTGTAGATATCGATTATTCGGACGCCATAACTTCTGGCTCGTTTAGAGTTACGGTAGCCATAACCTGTCAAAACGAAGGCCTCGATGAGTTCTACGGCTTTGACAGCTTTCAGCCGTCAGCGGATAGATTAATTCCCAAAAAGGACAACCCGAATCTCAATCGGGTCTCGTAAGTTTTTTACCGTTCGTTTTTTCGACACGTGGATTTTTACGGTAAAACAGGATTACCATGGCTGGCCTTCGGTTTACCCTCGCTGGAGAGTGGTGTACCATGGTACTGTTCCATTTCAAATCCATGCATGCATTTCTAAAAGTCGTACGGCACTGTTTCGCAATTTCGGACGGATGTTGCACCTTGCACCGTGGATGTTGCACCCTATAGATATCGATTATACGGACGACCATAACTTCTGGCTCATTTAGAGTTACGGGAGCCATAACCTGTCAAAACGAAGGCCTCGATGAGTTCTACGGCTTTGACAGCTTTCAGCCATCAACTGATAGATTAATGCCCAAAAAGGACAACCCGAATCTCAATCGGGTCTCGTAAGTTTTTTACCCTTCGTTTTTTCGACACGTGGATTTTTACGGTAAAACAGGATTACCGTGGCTGGCCTTCGATTTACCATCGCTGGAGAGTGTTGCACCATGGTACTATTCCATTTCAAATCCATGCACGCATTTCTAAAAGTCGTACGGCACTGTTTCGCCATTTCGGACGGATGTTGCACCTTGCACCGTGGATGTTGCACCCTATAGATATCGATTATACGGACGACCATAACTTCTGGCTCGTTTAGAGGTACGGGAGCCATAACCTATCAAAACGAAGGCCTCGATGAGTTCTTCGGCGTTGACAGCTTTCAGTCGTCAACGGATAGATTAATGCCCAAAAAGGACAACCCGAATCTCAATCGGGTCTCGAAAGTTTTTTACCCTTCGTTTTTTCGATACGTGGATTTTTACGGTAAAACAGGATTACCGTGGCTGGCCTTCGATTTACCATTGCTGGAGAGTGGTGCACCATGGTACTGTTCCATTTCGAATCCATGCACGCATTTCTAAAAGTCGTACGGCACTGTTTCGCCATTTCGGACGGATGTTGCACCTTGCACCGTGGATGTTGCACCCTGTAGATATCGATTATTCGGACGCCATAACTTCTGGCTCGTTTAGAGTTACGGGAGCCATAACCTGTCAAAACGAAGGCTTCGATAAGTTCTATGGCTTTGACAGTTTTCAGCCGTCAGCGGATAGATTAATTCCCAAAAAGGACAACCCGAATCTCAATCGGGTCTCGTAAGTTTTGTACCCTTCGTTTTTTTGACACGTGGATTTTTACGGTAAAACAGGATTACCATGGCTGGCCTACGATTTACCATCACTGGAGAGTGGTGTACCATGGTACTGTACCATTTCAAATCCATGCATGCATTTCTAAAAGTCGTACGGCACTGTTTCGCCATTTCGGACGGATGTTGCACCTTGCACCGTGGATGTTGCACCCTATAGATATCGATTATACGGACGACCATAACTTCTGGCTCGTTTAGAATTACGGGAGCCATAACCTGTCAAAACGAAGGCCTCGATGATTTCTACGGCTTTGACGGCTTTCAGCCGTCAACGGATAGATTAATGCCCAGAAAGGACAACCCGAATCTCAATCGGGTCTCGTAAGTTTTTTACCCTTCGTTTTTTCGACACGTGGATTTTTACGGTAAAACAAGATTACTGTGGCTGGCCTTCGATTTTCCATCGCTGGAGAGTGGTGCACCATGGTACTGTTCCGTTTCAAATCCATGCACGCATTTCTAAAAGTCGTACGGCACTGTTTCGCCATTTCGAACGATTGTTGCACCATGCACCGTGGATGTTGCACCCTATAGATATCGATTATATGGACGGCCATAACTTCTGGCTCGTTTAGAGTTACGGAAGCCATAACCTGTCAAAACAAAGGCCTCGATGAGTTTTACGGCTTTGACTACTTTCAGCCATCAATGGATAGATTAATGCCCAAAAAGGACAACCCGAATCTCAATCGGGTCTCGTAAGTTTTTTACCCTTCGTTTTTTCGACACGTGGATTTTTACGGTAAAACAGGATTACCGTGGCTGGCCTTCGATTTATCATCGCTAGAGAGCGGTGCACCATGGTACTATTCCATTTCAAATCCATGCACGCATTTCTAAAAGTCGTACGGCACTGTTTCGTCATTTCGGACGGATGTTGCACCTTGCACCGTGGATGCTGCACCCTATAGATATCGATTATACGGACGACCATAACTTCTGGCTCGTTTAGAGGTACGGGAGCCATAACCTGTCAAAACGAAGGCCTCGATGAGTTCTACGGCTTTGACCGCTTTTAGCCGTCAACGGATAGATTAATGCCCAAAAAGGTCAACCCGAATCTCAATCGGGTCTCGAAAGTTTTTTACCCTTCGTTTTTTCGACACGTGGATTTTTACGGTAAAACAGGATTACCGTGGCTGGCCTTCGATTTACCATCGCTGGAGAGTGGTGCACCATGGTACTGTTCCATTTCAAATCCATGCATGCATTTCTAAAAGTCGTACGGCACTGTTTCGCCATTTTGGACGGATGTTGCACCTTGCACCGTGGATGTTGCACCCTGTAGATATCGATTATTCGGACGCCATAACTTCTGGCTCGTTTAGAGTTACGGTAGCCATAACCTGTCAAAACGAAGGCCTCGTTGAGTTCTACGGCTTTGACAGCTTTCAGCCGTCAGCGGATAGATTAATTCCCAAAAAGGACAACCCGAATCTCAATCGGGTCTCGTAAGTTTTTTACCGTTCGTTTTTTCGACACGTGGATTTTTACGGTAAAACAGGATTACCATGGCTGGCCTTCGGTTTACCCTCGCTGGAGAGTGGTGTACCATGGTACTGTTCCATTTCAAATCCATGCATGCATTTCTAAAAGTCGTACGGCACTGTTTCGCAATTTCGGACGGATGTTGCACCTTGCACCGTGGATGTTGCACCCTATAGATATCGATTATACGGACGACCATAACTTCTGGCTCGTTTAGAGTTACGGGAGCCATAACCTGTCAAAACGAAGGCCTCGATGAGTTCTACAGCTTTGACAGCTTTCAGCCGTCAACGGATAGATTAATGCACAAAAAGGACAACCCGAATCACAATCGGGTATCGTAAGTTTTTTACCCTTCGTTTTTTCGACACGTGGATTTTTACGGTAAAACAGGATTACCGTGGCTGGCCTTCGATTTACCATCGCTGGAGAGTGGTGCACCATGGTACTGTTCCATTTCAAATCCATGCATGCATTTCTTAAAGTCATACGGCACTGTTTCGCCATTTCGGACGGATGTTGCACCTTGCACCGTGGATGTTGCACCCTATAGATATCGATTATACGGACGACCATAATTTCTGGCTCGTTTAGAGTTACGGGAGCCATAACCTGTCAAAACGAAGGTCGATGATTTCTACGGCTTTGACAGTTTTCAGCCGTCAACGGATAGATTAATGCCCAAAAAGGACAACCCGAATCTCAATCGGGTCTCGTAAGTTTTTTACCCTTCGTTTTTTCGACACGTGGATTTTTACGGTAAAACAGGATTACCGTGGCTGGCCTTCGATTTACCATCGCTGGAGAGTGGTGCACCATGGTACTGTTCCGTTTCAAATCCATGCACGCATTTCTAAAAGTCGTACGACACTGTTTCGCCTTTTCGGACGGATGTTGCACCTTGCGCCGTGGATATTGCACCATGTAGATATTGATTATTCGGACGCCATAACTTCTGGCTCCTTTAGAGTTACGGGAGCCATAACCTGTAAAAACGAAGGCCTCGATGATTTCTACGGCTTTGACAGCATTCAGCCGTCAGTGGATAGATTAGTTCCCAGAAAGGACATCCCGAATCTCAATCGGGTCCCGTAAGTTTTTTACCCTTCGTTTTTTCGACACGTGGATTTTTACGGTAAAACAGGATTACCGTGGCTGGCCTTCGATTTACCATCGCTGGAGAGTGGTGTACCATGGTACTGTTCCATTTCAAATCCATGTATGCATTTCTAAAAGTCGTACGACACTGTTTCGCCATTTCGGACGGATGTTTCACCTTGCACCGTGGATGTTGCACCCTATGGATATCGATTATACGGACGACCATAACTTCTGGCTCGTTTAGAGATACGGGAGCCATAACTTGTAAAAACGAAGGCCTCGATGATTTCTACAGCTATGACAGCTTTCAGCCGTCAACGGATAGATTAATGCCCAAAAAGGACAACCCGAATCTCAATCGGGACTCGAAAGTTTTTTACCCTTCGTTTTTTCGATACGTGGATATTTACGGTAAAACAGGATTACCGTGGCTGGCCTTCGATTTACCATCGCTGGAGAGTGGTGCACCATGGTACTGTTCCATACGGCACTGTTTCGCCATTTTGGACGGATGTTGCACCTTGCACCGTGGATGTTGCACCCTGTACATATCGATTATTCGGACGCCATAACTTCTGGCTCGTTTAGAGTTACGGTAGCCATATCATGTCAAAACGAAGGCCTCGGTGAGTTTTACGTCTTTGACAGCTTTCAGCCATCAACGGATAGATTAATGCCCAAAAAGGACAACCCGAATCTCAATCGGGTCTCGTAAGTTTTTTACCCTTCGTTTTTTCGACACGTGGATTTTTACAGTAAAACAGGATTACCGTGGCTGGCCTTCGATTTACCATCGTTAGAGAGTGCTGCACCATGGTACTGTTCCATTTCAGACCCATGCACGCATTTCTAAAAGTCGTACGGCACTGTTTCGTCATTTCGGACGGATGTTGCACCTTGCACCGTGGATGTTGCACCCTATAGATATCGATTATACGGACGATCATAACTTCTGGCTCGTTTAGAGGTACGGGAGCCATAACCTGTCAAAACGAAGGCCTCGATGAGTTCTACGGCTTTGACAGCTTTCAGCCATCAACGGATAGATTAATGCCCAAAAAGGACAACCCGAATCTCAATCGGTTCTCGAAAGTTTTTTACCCCTCGTTTTTTCGACACGTGGATTTTTACGGTAAAACAGGATTACCGTGGCTGGCCTTCGATTTACCATCGCTGGAGAGTGGTGCACCATGGTACTGTTCCATTTCAAATCCATGCAAGCATTTCTAAAAGTCGTACGGCACTGTTTCGCCATTTCGGACGGATGTTGCACCTTGCACCGTGGATGTTGCGCCCTGCAGATATCGATTATTCGGACGCCATAACTTCTGGCTCGTTTAGAGTTACGGGAGCCATAACCTGTCAAAACGAAGGCCTCGATGAGTTCTACGGCTTTGACAGCTTTCAGCCGTCAGCGGATAGATTAATTCCCAAAAAGGACAACCCGAATCTCAATCGGGTCTCGTAAGTTTTTTACCCTTCGTTTTTTCGACACGTGGATTTTTACGGTAAAACAGGATTACCGTGGCTGGCCTTCGATTTACCATCGCTGGAGAGTGGTGCACCATGGTACTGTTCCATTTCAAATCCATGCATGCATTTCTTAAAGTCGTACGACACTGTTTCGCCATTTCGGACGGATGTTGCACCTTGCACCGTGGATGTTGCACCCTATAGATATCGATTATACGAACGACCATAACTTCTGGCTCGTTTAGAGTTACGGGAGACATAACCTTTCAAAACGAAGGCCTCAATGATTTCTATGGCTTTGACAGCTTTCAGCTGTTAACGGATAGATTAATGCCCAAAAAGGACAACCCGAATCTCAATCGGGTCTCGTAAGTTTTTTACCCTTCGTTTTTTCGACACGTGGATTTTTACGGTAAAACAGGATTACCGTGGCTGGCCTTCGATTTACCATCGCTGGAGAGTGGTGCACCATGGTACTGTTCCATTTTAAATCCATGCATGCATTTCTAAAAGTCGTACGACACTGTTTCGCCATTTCGAACGGATGTTGCACCTTGCACCGTGGATGTTGCACCCTATAGATATCGATTATATGGACGACCATAACTTCTGGCTCGTTTAGAGTTACGGGAGCCATAACCTGTCAAAACGAAGGCCTCGATGAGTTCTATGGATTTGACAGCTTTCAGCCATCAACGGATAGACTAATGCCCAAAAAGGACAACCCGAATCTCAATCGGGTCTCGTAAGTTTTTTACCCTTCGTTTTTTCGACACGTGGATTTTTACGGTAAAACAGGATTACCGTGGCTGGCCTTCGATTTACCATCGCTGGAGAGTGGTGTACCATGGTACTGTTCCATTTCAAATCCATGCACGCATTTCTAAAAGTCGTACGGCACTGTTTCGCCATTTCGGACGGATGTTGCACCTTGCACCGTGGATGTTGCACCCTATAGATATCGATTATACGGACGACCATAACTTCTGGCTCGTTTAGAGGTACGGGAGCCATAACCTGTCAAAACGAAGGCCTCGATGAGTTCTACGGCTTTGACAGCTTTCAGCCGTCAACGGATAGACTAATGCCCAAAAAGGACAACCCGAATCTCAATCGGGTCTCGAAAGTTTTTTACCCTTCGTTTTTTCGACACGTGGATTTTTACGGTAAAACAGGATTACGATGGATGGCCTTCGATTTACCATCCTGGACAATGGTGCACCATGGTACTGTTCCGTTTCAAATCCATGCACGCATTACTAAAATTCGTACGACACTGTTTCGCCATTTCGGACGGTTGTTGCACCTTGCACCGTGGATGTTGCACCCTGTAGATATCGATTATTCGGACGGCCATAACTTCTGGCTCGTTTAGAGTTACGGGAGCCATAACCTGTCAAAACGAAGGCCTCGATGAGTTCTACGGCTTTGACAGCTTTCAGCCATCAACGGATAGATTAATGCCCAAAAAGGACAACCCGAATCTCAATCGGGTCTCGTAAGTTTTTTACCCTTCCTTTTTTCGACACGTGGATTTTTACGGTAAAACAAGATTACCGTGGCTGGCCTTTGATTTACCATCGCTGGAGAGTGGTGCACCATGGTACTGTTCCATTTCAAATCCATGCACGCATTTCTAAAAATCGTACGGCACTATTTCTCCATTTCGGACGGATGTTGCACCTTGCACCGTGGATGTTGCACCCTATAGATATCGATTATACGGACGACCATAACTTCTGGTTCGTTTAGAGTTACGGGAGCCATAACCTGTCAAAACGAAGGCCTCGATGAGTTCTACGGCTTTAAAAGGTTTCAGCCGTCAACGGATAGATTAATGCCCAAAAAGGACAACCCGAATCTCAATCGGGTCTCGTAAGTTTTTTACCCTTCGTTTGTTCGACACGTGGATTTTTACGGTAAAACAAGATTAACATGGCCCGTGTTCGACTTCCCATCGCTGGAGAGTGGTGTACCATGGTACTGTTCCGTTTCAAATTCATGCACGCATTTCTAAAAGTCGTACGGCACTGTTTCGCCATTTCGGACGGATGTTGCACCATGCACCGTGGATGTTGCACCCTGTAGATATCGATTATTCGGACGGCCATAACTTCTGGCTCGTTTAGAGCTACGGGAGCCATAACCTGTCAAAACGAAGGCCTCGATGAGTTCTATGGCTTTGACAGCTTTTAGCCGTCAACGGATAGATTAATGCCCAAAAAGGACAACCCGAATCTCAATCGGGTCTCGTAAGTTTTTTACCCTTCGTTTTTTCGACACGTGGATTTTTACGGTAAAACGGGATTACCGTGGCCCGTCTTCGACTTCCCATCGCTGGAGGGTGGTGCACCATGGTACTGTTTCGTTTCAAATCCATGCACGCATTTCTAAAAGACGTACGACACTGTTTCGCCATTTCGGACGGATGTTGCAGCTTGCACCGTGGATGTTGCACCCTGTAGATATCGATTATTCAAATGGCCATAACTTCTGGCTCGTTTAGAGTTACGGGAGCCATAACCTGTCAAAACGAAGGCCTCGATGAGTTCTACGGATTTGACAGCTTTCAGCCATCAACGGATAGATTAATGCCCAAAAAGGACAACCCGAATCTCAATCGGGTCTCGTAAGTTTTTTACCCTTCCTTTTTTCGACACGTGGATTTTTACGGTAAAACAAGATTACCGTGGCTGGCCTTTGATTTACCATCGCTGGAGAGTGGTGCACCATGGTACTGTTCCATTTCAAATCCATGCACGCATTTCTAAAAATCGTACGGCACTGTTTCTCCATTTCGGACGGATGTTGCACCTTGCACCGTGGATGTTGCACCCTATAGATATCGATTATACGGACGACCATAACTTCTGGTTCGTTTAGAGTTACGGGAGCCATAACCTGTCAAAACGAAGGCCTCGATGAGTTCTACGGCTTTAAAAGGTTTCAGCCGTCAACGGATAGATTAATGCCCAAAAAGGACAACCCGAATCTCAATCGGGTCTCGTAAGTTTTTTACCCTTCGTTTGTTCGACACGTGGATTTTTACGGTAAAACAAGATTAACATGGCCCGTGTTCGACTTCCCATCGCTGGAGAGTGGTGTACCATGGTACTGTTCCGTTTCAAATTCATGCACGCATTTCTAAAAGTCGTACGGCACTGTTTCGCCATTTCGGACGGATGTTGCACCATGCACCGTGGATGTTGCACCCTGTAGATATCGATTATTCGGACGGCCATAACTTCTGGCTCGTTTAGAGCTACGGGAGCCATAACCTGTCAAAACGAAGGCCTCGATGAGTTCTATGGCTTTGACAGCTTTTAGCCGTCAACGGATAGATTAATGCCCAAAAAGGACAACCCGAATCTCAATCGGGTCTCGTAAGTTTTTTACCCTTCGTTTTTTCGACACGTGGATTTTTACGGTAAAACGGGATTACCGTGGCCCGTCTTCGACTTCCCATCGCTGGAGGGTGGTGCACCATGGTACTGTTTCGTTTCAAATCCATGCACGCATTTCTAAAAGACGTACGACACTGTTTCGCCATTTCGGACGGATGTTGCAGCTTGCACCGTGGATGTTGCACCCTGTAGATATCGATTATTCAAATGGCCATAACTTCTGGCTCGTTTAGAGTTACGAGAGCCATAACCTGTCAAAACAAACGCCTCGATGAGTTCTACGGTTTTTATAGCTTTTATCCATCAACAGATAGATTAATGCCCAAAAAGGATAACCCGAATCTCAATCGGGTCTCGTAAGTTTTTTACCCTTCGTTTTTTCGACACGTGAATTTTACGGTAAAGCAGGATTACCGTGGCCCGTCTTCAACTTCCCATCGCTGGAGAGTGGTGCACCATGGTACTGTTCCGTTTCAAATCCATGCACGCATTTCTATAAGTCGTACGACACTGTTTCGCCATTTCGGACGGATGTTGCACCTTCCACCGTGGATGTTGCACCCTGTAGATATCGATTATTCGGACGGCCATAACTTCTGGCTCGTTTAGAGTTACGGGAGCCATAACCTGTCAAAACGAAGGCCTCGATGAGTTCTACGGCTTTGACAGCTTTCAGCCGCCAACGGATAGATTAATGCCCAAAAAGGGCAAACCGAATCTCAATCGGGCCTCGTAAGTTTTTTACCCTTCGTTTTTTCGACACGTGGATTTTTACGGTAAAACAGGATTACCGTGGCTGGCCTACGATTTACCATCGCTGGAGAGTGGTGCACCATGGTACTGTTCCGTTTCAAATCCATGCACGCATTTCTAAAAGTCGTACGGCACTGTTTCGCCATTTCGAACGGATGTTGCACCTTGCACCGTGGATGTTGCACCCTATAGATATCGATTATATGGACGGCCATAACTTCTGGCTCGTTTAGAGTTACGGGAGCCATAACCTGTCAAAACGAAGGCCTCGATGAGTTCTACGGCTTTGATACCTTTCAGCCATCAACAGATAGATTACGGTAAAACAGGACAACCCGAATCTCAATCGGGTCTCGTAAGTTTTTTACCCTTCGTTTTTTCGACACGTGGATTTTTACGGTAAAACAGGATTACCGTGGCTGGCCTTCGATTTACCATCGCTGGAGTGTGGTGCACCATGGTACTGTTCCATTTCAAATCCATGCACGCATTTCTAAAAGTCGTACGGCACTGTTTCGCCATTTCGGACGGATGTTGCACCTTGCACCGTGGATGTTGCACCCTATAGATATCGATTATACGGACGACCATAACTTCTGGCTCGTTTAGAGGTACGGGAGCCATAACCTGTCAAAACGAAGGCCTCGATGAGTTCTACGGCTTTGACAGCTTTCGGCCGTCAACGGATAGATTAATGCCCAAAAAGGACAACCCGAATCTCAATCGGGTCTCGTAAGTTTTTTACCCTTCCTTTTTTCGACACGTGGATTTTTACGGTAAAACAAGATTACCATGGCTGGCCTTTGATTTACCATCGCTGGAGAGTGGTGCACCATGGTACTGTTCCATTTCAAATCCATGCACGCATTTCTAAAAGTCGTACGACACTGTTTCTCCATTTCGGACGGATGTTGCACCTTGCACCGTGGATGTTGCACCCTATAGATATCGATTATACGGACGACCATAACTTCTGGTTCGTTTAGAGTTACGGGAGCCATAACCTGTCAAAACGAAGGCCTCGATGAGTTCTACGGCTTTAAAAGGTTTCAGCCGTCAACGGATAGATTAATGCCCAAAAAGGACAACCCGAATCTCAATCGGGTCTCGTAAGTTTTTTACCCTTCGTTTGTTCGACACGTGGATTTTTACGGTAAAACAAGATTAACGTGGCCCGTGTTCGACTTCCCATCGCTGGAGAGTGGTGCACCATGGTACTGTTCCGTTTCAAATCCATGCACGCATTTCTAAAAGTCGTACGGCACTGTTTCGCCATTTCGGACGGATGTTGCACCATGCACCGTGGATGTTGCACCCTGTAGATATCGATTATTCGGACGGCCATAACTTCTGGCTCGTTTAGAGCTACGGGAGCCATAACCTGTCAAAACGAAGGCCTCGATGAGTTCTATGGCTTTGACAGCTTTTAGCCGTCAACGGATAGATTAATGCCCAAAAAGGACAACCCGAATCTCAATCGGGTCTCGTAAGTTTTTTACCCTTCGTTTTTTCGACACGTGGATTTTTACGGTAAAACGGGATTACCGTGGCCCGTCTTCGACTTCCCATCGCTGGAGGGTGGTGCACCATGGTACTGTTTCGTTTCAAATCCATGCACGCATTTCTAAAAGACGTACGACACTGTTTCGCCATTTCGGACGGATGTTGCAGCTTGCACCGTGGATGTTGCACCCTGTAGATATCGATTATTCAAATGGCCATAACTTCTGGCTCGTTTAGATTTACGAGAGCCATAACCTGTCAAAACAAACGCCTCGATGAGTTCTACGGTTTTTATAGCTTTTATCCATCAACGGATAGATTAATGCCCAAAAAGGATAACCCGAATCTCAATCGGGTCTCGTAAGTTTTTTACCCTTCGTTTTTTCGACACGTGAATTTTACGGTAAAGCAGGATTACCGTGGCCCGTCTTCAACTTCCCATCGCTGGAGAGTGGTGCACCATGGTACTGTTCCGTTTCAAATCCATGCACGCATTTCTATAAGTCGTACGACACTGTTTCGCCATTTCGGACGGATGTTGCACCTTCCACCGTGGATGTTGCACCCTGTAGATATCGATTATTCGGACGGCCATAACTTCTGGCTCGTTTAGAGTTACGGGAGCCATAACCTGTCAAAACGAAGGCCTCGATGAGTTCTACGGCTTTGACAGCTTTCAGCCGCCAACGGATAGATTAATGCCCAAAAAGGGCAACCCGAATCTCAATCGGGCCTCGTAAGTTTTTTACCCTTCGTTTTTTCGACACGTGGATTTTTACGGTAAAACAGGATTACCGTGGCTGGCCTACGATTTACCATCGCTGGAGAGTGGTGCACCATGGTACTGTTCCGTTTCAAATCCATGCACGCATTTCTAAAAGTCGTACGGCACTGTTTCGCCATTTCGAACGGATGTTGCACCTTGCACCGTGGATGTTGCACCCTATAGATATCGATTATATGGACGGCCATAACTTCTGGCTCGTTTAGAGTTACGGGAGCCATAACCTGTCAAAACGAAGGCCTCGATGAGTTCTACGGCTTTGATAGCTTTCAGCCATCAACGGATAGATTACGGTAAAACAGGACAACCCGAATCTCAATCGGGTCTCGTAAGTTTTTTACCCTTCGTTTTTTCGACACGTGGATTTTTACGGTAAAACAGGATTACCGTGGCTGGCCTTCGATTTACCATCGCTGGAGTGTGGTGCACCATGGTACTGTTCCATTTCAAATCCATGCACGCATTTCTAAAAGTCGTACGGCACTGTTTCGCCATTTCGGACGGATGTTGCACCTTGCACCGTGGATGTTGCACCCTATAGATATCGATTATACGGACGACCATAACTTCTGGCTCGTTTAGAGGTACGGGAGCCATAACCTGTCAAAACGAAGGCCTCGATGAGTTCTACGGCTTTGACAGCTTTCGGCCGTCAACGGATAGATTAATGCCCAAAAAGGACAACCCGAATCTCAATCGGGTCTCGAAAGTTTTTTACCCTTCGTTTTTTCAACACGTGGATTTTTACGGTAAAACAGGATTACGATGGTTGGCCTTCGATTTACCATCCTGGACAATGGTGCACCATGGTACTGTTCCGTTTCAAATCCATGCACGCATTACTAAAAGTCGTACGACACTGTTTCGCCATTTCGGACGGATGTTGCACCTCGCACCGTGGATGTTGCACCCTGTAGATATCGATTATTCGGACGGCCATAACTTCTGGCTCGTTTAGAGTTACGGGAGCCATAACCTGTCGAAACGAAGGCCTCGATGAGTTCTACGGCTTTGACAGCTTTCAGCCATCAACGGATAGATTAATGCCCAAAAAGGACAACCCGAATCTCAATCGGGTCTCGTAAGTTTTTTACCCTTCGTTTTTTCGACACGTGGATTTTTACGGTAAAACAGGATTACCGTAGCTGGACTTCGATTTACCATCGCTGGAGAGTGGTGCACCATGGTACTGTTCCATTTCAAATCCATGCACGCATTTCTAAAAGTCGTACGGCACTGTTTCGCCATTTCGGACGGATGTTACACCTTGCACCGTGGATGTTGCACCCTGTAGATATCAATTATTCGGACGACCATAAATTCTGGCTCGTTTAGAGTAACGGGAGCCATAACCTGTCAAAACGAAGGCCTCGATGAGTTCTACGGCTTTAAAAGCTTTCAGCCGTCAACGGATAGATTAATGCCCAAAAAGGACAACCCGAATCTCAATCGGGTCTCGTAAGTTTTTTACCCTTCGTTTGTTCGACACATGGATTTTTACGGTAAAACAGGATTACCGTGGCCCGTCTTCGACTTCCCATCGCTGGAGAGTGGTGTACCAAGGTACTGTTCTGTTTCAAATCCATGCACGCATTTCTAAAAGTCGTACGGCACTGTTTCGCCATTTCGGACGGATGTTGCACCATGCACCGTGGATGTTGCACCCTGTAGATATCGATTATTCGGACGACCATAACTTCTGGCTCGTTTAGAGTTACGGGACCATAACCTGTCAAAACGAAGGCCTCGATGAGTTCTACGGCATTAAAAGCTTTCAGCCGTCAACGGATAGATTAATGCCCAAAAAGGACAACCCGAATCTCAATCGGGTCTCGTAAGTTTTTTACCCTTCGTTTGTTCGACACGTGGATTTTTACGGTAAAACAGGATTACCGTGGCCCGTCTTCGACTTCCCATCGCTGGAGAGTGGTGTACCATGGTACTGTTCCGTTTCAAATCCATGCACGCATTTCTAAAAGTCGTACGGCACTGTTTCGCCATTTCGGACGGATGTTGCACCATGCACCGTGGATGTTGCACCCTGTAGATATCGATTATTCGGAAGGCCATAACTTCTGGCTCGTTTAGAGCTACGGGAGCCATAACCTGTCAAAACGAAGGCCTCGATGAGGTCTACGGTTTTTATAGCTTTCAGCCATCAACGGATAGATTAATGCCCAAAAAGGATAACCCGAATCTCAATCGGGTCTCGTAAGTTTTTTACCCTTCGTTTTTTCGACACGTGAATTTTACGGTAAAACAGGATTACCGTGGCCCGTCTTCAACTTCCCATCGCTGGAGAGTGGTGCACCATGGTACTGTTCCATTTCAAATCCGTGCACGCATTTCTAAAAGTCGTACGACACTGTTTCGCCATTTCGGACGGATGTTGCACATTGCACCGTGGATGTTGCACCCTGTAGATATCGATTATTCGGACGGCGATAACTTCTGGCTCGTTTAGAGTTACGGGAGCCATAACCTGTCAAAACGAAATCCTCGATGAGTTCTACGGCTTTGACAGCTTTCAGCCGCCAACGGATAGATTAATGCCCAAAAAGGGCAACCCGAATCTCAATCGGGCCTCGTAAAATTTTTACCCTTCGTTTTTTCGACACGTGGATTTCTACGGTAAAACAGGATTACCGTGGCTGGCCTACGATTTACCATCGCTGGAGAGTGCTGCACCATGGTACTGTTCCGTTTCAAACCCATGCACGCATTTCTAAAAGTCGTACGGCACTGTTTCGCCATTTCGGACGGATGTTGCACCTTGCACCGTGGATGTTGCACCCTTTAGATATCGATTATTTGGACGGCCATAACTTCTGGCTCGTTTAGAGTTACGGGAGCCATAACCTGTCAAAACGAAGGCCTCGATGAGTTCTACAGCTTTGAAAGCTTTCAGCCGTCAACGGATAGATTAATGCCCAAAAAGGACAACTCGAATCTCAATCGGGTCTCGTAAGTTTTTTACCCTTCGTTTTTTCGACACGTGGATTTTTACGGTAAAACAGGATTACCGTGGCTGGCCTTCGATTTACCGTCGCTGGAGAGTGGTGCACCATGGTACTGTTCCGTTTCAAATCCATGCACGCATTTCTAAAAGTCGTACGGCACTGTTTCGCCATTTCGGACGGATGTTGCACCTTGCACCGTGGATGTTGCACCCTATAGATATCGATTGTAAGGACGACCATAACTTCTGGCTCGTTTAGAGTTACGGGAGCCATAACCTATCAAAACGAAGGCCTCGATGAGTTATACGGCTTTGACAGCTTTCAGCCATCAACGGATAGATTAATACCCAAAGAGGACAACCCGAATCTCAATCGGGTCTCGTAAGTTTTTTACCCTTCGTTTTTTCGACACGTGGATTTTTACGGTAAAACAGGATTACCGTGGCTGGCCTTCGATTTACCATCGCTGGAGAGTGGTGCACCATGGTACTGTTCCATTTCAAATCCATGCACGCATTTCTAAAAGTCGTACGGTGTTGTTTCGCCATTTCGGACGGATATTGCACCTTGCACCGTGGATGTTGCACCCTATAGATATCGATTATACGGACGACCATAACTTCTAGCTCATTTAGAGTTACGGGAGCCATAACCTGTCAAAACGAAGGCCTCGATGAGTTCTATGGTTTGACGGCTTTCAGCCATCAACGGATAGATTAATGCCCAAAAAGGACAACCCGAATCTCAATCAGGTCTCGTAAGTTCTTTACCATTCGTTTTTTCGACCCGTGGATTTTTATGGTAAAACAGGATTACCGTGGCTGGCCTTCGATTTACCATCGCTGGAGAGTGGTTCACCATGGTATTGTTCCATTTCAAATCCATGCACGCATTTCTAAAAGTCGTACGGCACTGTTTCGCCATTTCGGACGGATGTTGCACCTTGCACCGTAGATGTTGCACCCTGTAGATATCGATTATTCGGACGACCATAACTTCTGGCTCGTTTAGAGTTACGGGAGCCATAACCTGTCAAAACGAAGGCCTCGATGAGTTCTGCAGCTTTGACAGCTTTCATCCGTCAACAGATAGATTAACGCCCAAAAAGGACAACCCGAATCTCAATCGGGTCTCCTAAGTTTTTTACCCTTCATTTTTTCGACACGTGGATTTTTACGGTAAAACTGGATTACGGTGGCTGGCCTTCGATTTACCATCCTAGACAATGGTACACCATGGTACTGTTCCGTTTCAAATCCATGCACGCATTTCTAAAAGACGTACGACACTGTTTCGCCATTTCGGACGGATGTTGCACCTTGCACCGTGGATGTTGCACCCTGTAGATATCGATTATTCGGACGGCCATAACTTCTGGCTCGTTTAGAGTTACGGGAGCCATAACCTGTCCAAACGAAGGCCTCGATGAGTTCTACGGCTTTGACAGCTTTCAGCCGTCAACAGATAGATTAATGCCCAAAAAGGACAAACCGAATCTCAATCGGGTCTCGTAAGTTTTTTACCCTTCGTTTTTTCGACACGTGGATTTTTACGGTAAAACAGGATTACCGTGGCTGGCCTTCGATTTACCATCGTTGGAGAGTAGTGCACCATGGTACTGTTCCGTTTCAAATCCATGCACGCATTTCTAAAAGTCGTACGGCACTGTTTTGCCATTTCGGACGGATGTTGCACCTTGCACCTTGGATGTTGCACCCTATAGATATCGATTATACGGACGACATAACTTCTGGTTTGTTTAGAGTTACGGGAGCCACAACCTGTCAAAACGAAGGCCTCGATGAGTTCTATGGCTTTGATAGCTTTCAGCCGTCAACGGATAGATTAATGCCCAAAAAGGACAACACGAATCTCAATCGGGTCTCGTAAGTTTTTTACCCTTTGTTTTTTCGACATGTGGATTTTTACGGTAAAACGGGATTACGGTGGCTGGTCTTCGATTTACCATCGCTGGAGAGTGGTGCACCATGGTACTGTTCTGTTTCAAATCCATGCACGCATTTCTAAGGTCGTATGGCACTGTTTCGCCATTTCGGACGGATGTTGCACCTTGCACCGTGGATGTTGCACCCTGTAGATATCGATTATTCGGACGGCCATAACTTCTGCCTCGTTTAGAGTTACGGGAGCCATAACCTGTCAAAACGAAGGCCTCGATGCGTTCTACGGCTTTGACGGCTTTCAGCCGTCAACGAATAGATTAATGCCCAAAAAGGACAACCTGAATCTCAATCGGGTCTCGTATGTTTTTTACCCTTCGTTTTTTTGACACGTGGATTTTTACGGTAAAACAGGATTAGGTAGCTGGCCTTCGATTTACCATCGCTGGACTGTGGTGCACCATGCTACTGTTCCATCTCAAATCCATGCACGCATTTCTAAAAGTCGTACGGCACTGTTTCGCCATTTCGGACGGATGTTGCACCTTGCACCGTGGATGTTGCACCCTTTAGATATCGATTATTCGGACGGCCATAACTTCTGGCTCGTTTAGATTTACGGGAGCCATAACCTGTCGAAATGAAGGCCTCGATGAGTTCTATGGCTTTGATAGCTTTCAGCCGTCGACGGATAGATTAATGTCCAAAAAGGACAACCCGAATCTCAATCGGGTCTCGTAAGTTTTTTACCCTTCGTTTTTTTGACACGTGGATTTTTACGGTAAAACAGGATTACCGTGGCCCATCTTCGACTTCCCATCACTGGAGAGTGGTGCACTATGGTACTGTTCCGTTTCAAATCCATGCACACATTTCTAAATGTCGTACGGCACTGTTTCGCCATTTCGGACGGATGTTGCACCTTGCACACCGTGGATGTTGCACCCTGTATATGTCGATTATTCGGACGGCCATAACTTCTGACTCGTTTAGAGTTACGGGGCCATAACCTGTCAAAACGAAGGCCTCAATGCGTTCTATGGCTTTGACAGCTTTCAGCCTTCAACGGATAGATTAATGCCCAAAAAGGACAACCAGAATCTCAATCGGGTCTCGTAAGTTTTTTACCCTTCGTTTTTTCGACACGTGGATTTTTACGGTAAAACGGGATTACCGTGGCCCGTCTTCGACTTCCCATCGCTGGAGAGCGGTGCACCATGGTACTGTTCCGTTTCAAATCTACGCACGCATTTCTAAAAGTCGTACGACACTGTTTCACCATTTCGGACGGATGTTGCACCTTGCACCGTGGATGTTGCACCCTGTAGATATCGATTATTCAAACGGCCATAACTTCTGGCTCGTTTAGAGTTACAGGAGCCATAACCTGTCAAAACGAAGACCTCGATGAGTTCTACCGCTTTGACATCTTTCAGCCATCAACGGATAGATTAATGCCCAAAAAGGACAACCCGAATCTCAATCGGGTCTCGTAAGTTTTTTACCCTTCGTTTTTTCGACACGTGGATTTTAACGGTAAATCAGGATTACCGTGGCCTGTCTTCGACTTTCCATCACTGGAGAGTGGTGCACCATGGTACTGTTCCGTTTCAAATCTATGCACGCATTTCTAAAAGTCGTACGGCACTGTTTCGCCATTTTGGATGGATGTTGCACCTTGCACCGTGGATGTTGCACCCTGTAGATATGGATTATTCGGACGGCCATAACTTCTGGCTCGTTTAGAGTTATGGGGGCCATAACTTGTCAAAACGAAGGCCTTGATGAGTTCTATGGCTTTGACAGCTTTCAACCATCAGCGGATAGAATAATGCCCAAAAAGGACAACCCGAATCTCAATCGGGTCTCGTATGTTTTTTACCCTTCGTTTTTTCTACACGTACATTTTTACGGTAAAACAGGATTACGGTGGCTGGTCTTCGATTTACCATCGCTGGAGAGTGGTGCACCATGGTACTGTTCCGTTTCAAATCCATGCACGCATTTCTAAAAGTCGTACGGCACTATTTCGCCATTTCGCACGGATGTTGCACCTTGCACCATGGATGTTGCACCCTGTAGATATCGATTATACGGATGACCATAACTTCTGGCTCGTTTAGGGTTATGGGAGCCACAAGCTGTCAAAACGAAGGCCTCGATGAGTTCTACGACTTTGACAGCTTTCAGCCATCAATGGACAGATTAATGCCCAAAAAGGACAACCCGAATCTCAATCGGGTCTCGTAAGTTTTTTACCCTTCGTTTTTTCGACACGTGGATTTTTACGGTAAAACAGGATTACCGTGGCTGGCCTTCGATTTACCATCGCTGGAGAGTGGTGCACCATGGTACTGTTCCATTTAAAATCCATGCACGCATTTCTAAAAGTCGTACGGCACTATTTTGCCATTTCGGACGGACGTTGCACCCTATAGATATCGATTATACGGACGACCATAACTTCTGGTTTGTTTACAGTTACGGAAGCCACAACCTGTCAAAACGAAGGCCTCGATGAGTTCTACGGCTTTGACAGCTTTCAGTAGTCAACGGATAGATTAATGCCCAAAAAGGACAACACGAATCTCAATCGGGTCTCGTAAGTTTTTTACCCTTTGTTTTTTCGACATGTGGATTTTTACGGTAAAACGGGATTACGGTGGCTGGTCTTCGATTTACCATCGCTGGAGAGTGGTGCACCATGGTACTGTTCTGTTTCAAATCCATGCACGCATTTCTAAGGTCGTATGGCACTGTTTCGCCATTTCGGACGGATGTTGCACCTTGCACCGTGGATGTTGCACCCTGTAGATATCGATTATTCGGACGGCCATAACTTCTGCCTCGTTTAGAGTTACGGGAGCCATAACCTATCAAAACGAAGGCCTCGATGAGTTCTACGGCTTTGACGGCTTTCAGCCGTCAACGAATATATTAATGCCCAAAAAGGACAACCTGAATCTCAATCGGGTCTCGTATGTTTTTTACCCTTCGTTTTTTTGACACGTGGATTTTTACGGTAAAACAGGATTACGGTAGCTGGCCTTCGATTTACCATCGCTGGACTGTTGTGCACCATGCTACTGTTCCATTTCAAATCCATGCACGCATTTCTAAAAGTCGTACGGCACTGTTTCGCCATTTCGGACGGATGTTGCACCTTGCACCGTGGATGTTGCACCCTTTAGATATCGATTATTCGGACGGCCATAACTTCTGGCTCGTTTAGAGTTACGGGAGCCATAACCTGTCGAAATGAAGGCCTCGATGAGTTCTATGGCTTTGATAGCTTTCAGCCGTCGACGGATAGATTAATGTCCAAAAAGGACAACCCGAATCTCAATCGGGTCTCGTAAGTTTTTTACCCTTCGTTTTTTCGACACGTGGATTTTTACGGTAAAACAGGATTACCGTGGCCCATCTTCGACTTCCCATCACTGGAGAGTGGTGCACTATGGTACTATTCCGTTTCAAATCCATGCACGCATTTCTAAATGTCGTACGGCACTGTTTCGCCATTTCGGACGGATGTTGCACCTTGCACCGTGGATGTTGCACCCTGTATATGTCGATTATTCGGACGGCCATAACTTCTGACTCGTTTAGAGTTACGAGAGCCATAACCTGTCAAAACGAAGGCCTCAATCCGTTCTATGGCTTTGACAGCTTTCAGCCTTCAACGGATAGATTAATGCCCAAAAAGGACAACCCGAATCTCAATCGGGTCTCGTAAGTTTTTTACCCTTCGTTTTTTCGACACGTGGAATTTTACGGTAAAACGGGATTACCGTGGCCCGTCTTCGACTTCCCATCGCTGGAGAGCGGTGCACCATGGTACTGTTCCGTTTCAAATCTATGCACGCATTTCTAAAAGTCGTACGACACTGTTTCACCATTTCGGACGGATGTTGCACCTTGCACCGTGGATGTTGCACCCTGTAGATATCGATTATTCAAACGGCCATAACTTCTGGCTCGTTTAGAGTTACAGGAGCCATAACCTGTCAAAACGAAGACCTCGATGAGTTCTACCGCTTTGACAGCTTTCAGCCATCAACGGATAGATTAATGCCCAAAAAGGACAACCTGAATCTCAATCGGGTCTCGTAAGTTTTTTACCCTTCGTTTTTTCGACACGTGGATTTTAACGGTAAATCAGGATTACCGTGGCCTGTCTTCGACTTTCCATCACTGGAGAGTGGTGCACCATGGTACTGTTCCGTTTCAAATCTATGCACGCATTTCTAAAAGTCGTACGACACTGTTTCGCCATTTTGGATGGATGTTGCACCTTGCACCGTGGATGTTGCACCCTGTAGATATGGATTATTCGGACGACCATAACTTCTGGCTCGTTTAGAGTTACGGGGGCCATAACCTGTCAAAACGAAGGCCTTGATGAGTTCTATGGCTTTGACAGCTTTCAACCATCAGCGGATAGAATAATGCCTAAAAAGTACAACCCGAATCTCAATCGGGTCTCGTATGTTTTTTACCCTTCGTTTTTTCGACACGTACATTTTTACGGTAAAACAGGATTACGGTGGCTGGTCTTCGATTTACCATCGCTGGAGAGTGGTGCACCATGGTACTATTCCGTTTCAAATCCATGCACGCATTTCTAAAAGTCGTACGGCACTATTTCGCCATTTCGCACGGATGTTGCACCTTGCACCATGGATGTTGCACCCTGTAGATATCGATTATACGGATGACCATAACTTCTGGCTCGTTTAGGGTTACGGGAGCCACAAGCTGTCAAAACGAAGGCCTCGATGAGTTCTACGACTTTGACAGCTTTCAGCCATCAACGGACAGATTAATGCCCAAAAAGGACAACCCGAATCTCAATCGGGTCTCGTAAGTTTTTTACCCTTCGTTTTTTCGACACGTGGATTTTTACGGTAAAACAGGATTACCGTGGCTGGCCTTCGATTTACCATCACTGGAGAGTGGTGCACCATGGTACTGTTCCATTTAAAATCCATGCACGCATTTCTAAAAGTCGTACGGCACTATTTTGCCATTTCGGACGGACGTTGCACCCTGTAGATATCGATTATACGGACGACCATAACTTCTGGTTTGTTTAGAGTTACGGGAGCCACAACCTGTCAAAACGAAGGCCTCGATGAGTTCCACGGCTTTGACAGCTTTCAGCAGTCAACGGATAGATTAATGCCCAAAAAGGACAACACGAATCTCAATCGGGTCTCGTAAGTTTTTTACCCTTTGTTTTTTCGACATGTGGATTTTTACGGTAAAACGGGATTACGGTGGCTGGTCTTCGATTTACCATCGCTGGAGAGTGGTGCACCATGTTACTGTTCTGTTTCAAATCCATGCACGCATTTCTAAAAGTCGTACGGCACTGTTTCGCCATTTCGGACGGATGTTGCACCTTGCACCGTGGATGTTGCACCCTGTAGATATCGGTTATTCGGACGGCCATAACTTCTGGCTCGTTTAGAGTTACGGGAGCCATAACCTGTCAAAACGAAGGCCTCGATGAGTTCTACGGCTTTGATAGCTTTCATCTGCTAACGGATAGATTAATGCCCAAAAAGGACAACCCGAATCTCAATCGGGTCTCGTAAGTTTTTTACCCTTCGTTTTTTCGACACGTGGATTTTTACGGTAAAATAGGATTACGGTGGCTGGCCTTCGATTTACCATCCTGGACAGTGGTGCACCATGGTACTGTTCCGTTTCAAATTCATGCACGCATTTCTAAAAGTCGCACGGCACTGTTTCGCCATTTCGGACGGATGTTACACCTTGCACCGGGATGTTGCACCCTATAGATATCGATTATTCGGACGGCCATAACTTCTGGCTCGTTTAGAGTTACGAGAGCCATATCCTGTCAAAATGAAGGCCTCGATGAGTTATACGGCTTTGACGGCTTTAAGCCGTCAATGGATAGATTAATGCCCAAAAAGGACAACCCGAATCTCAATCGGGTCTCGTAAGTTTTTTACCCTTCGTTTTTTCGACACGTGGATTTTTACGGTAAAACGGGATTACCGTGGCCCGTCTTCGACTTCCCATCGCTGGAGAGCGGTGCACCATGGTACTGCTCCGTTTCAATTCCATGCACGCATTTCTAAAAGTCGTACGACACTGTTTCACCATTTCGGACGGATGTTGCACCTTGCACCGTGGATGCTGCACCCTGTAGATATCGATTATTCGGACGGCCATAACTTCTGGCTCGTTTAGAGTTACGGGAGCCATAACCTGTCAAAACGAAGGCCTCGATGAGTTCTACGGCTTTGACAGCCTCCAGCCGTCAATGGATAGATTAATGCCCAAAAAGGTCAACCCGAATCTCAATCGGGTCTCGTAAGTTTTTTACCCTTCGTTTTTTCGACACGTGGATTTTTACGGTAAAACAGGTTTACCGTGGCTGGCCTTCGATTTACCGTCGCTGGAGAGTGGTGCACCATGGCACTGTTCCGTTTCAAATCCATGCACGCATTTCTAAAAGTCGTACGGCACTGTTTCCCCATTTCGGACGGATGTTGCACCTTGCATCGTGGATGTTGCACCCTGTAGATATCGATTATTCAAACGGCCATAACTTCTGGCTCGTTTAGAGATACGGGAGCCATAACCTGTCAAAATGAAGGCCTCGAGGAGTTCTACGGCTTTGATGGCTTTCAGCAGTCAACGGATAGATTAATGCCCAAAAAGGACAACCCGAATCTCAATCGGGTCTCATAAGTTTTTTACCCTTCGTTTTTTCGACACGTGGATTTTTACGGTAAAACAGGATTACGGTGGCTGGCCTTCGATTTACCAACGCTGGACAGTGGTGCACCATGCTACTGTTCCGTTTCAAATCCATGCACGCATTTCTAAAAGTCGTACGGCACTGTTTCGCCATTTCGGACGGATGTTGCACCTTGCACCGTGGATGTTGCACCCTGTAGATATCGATTATTCGGACGGCCATAACTTCTGGATCGTTTAGAGTTACGGGAGCCATAACCTGTCAAAACGAAGGCCTCGATGAGTTCTACAGCTTTGACGGCTTTCAGCCGTCAACGGATAGATTAATGCCTAAAAAGGACAACCCGAATCTCAATCGGGTCTCGTAAGTTTTTTATCATTCATTTTTTCGACACGTGGATTTGTACGGTAAAACAGGATTACGGTGGCTGGTCTTCGATTTACCATCGCGGGAGAGTGGTGCACCATGGTACTGTTCCGTTTCAAATCCATGCACGTATTTCTAAAAGTCGTACGGCACTGTTTCGCCATTTCGGACGGATGTTGCACCTTGCACCGTGGATGTTGCACCCTATAGATATCGATTATACGGGCGACCATAACTTCTGGCTCGTTTAGAGTTATGGGAGCAATAACCTGTCAAAACGAAGGCCTCGATGAGTTCTACGGCTTTGACAGCCTCCAGCCGTCAATGGGTAGATTAATGCCCAAAAAGGACAACCCGAATCTCAATCGGGTCTCGTAAGTTTTTTACCCTTCGTTTTTTCGACACGTGGATTTTTACGGTAAAACAGGTTTACCGTGGCTGGCCTTCGATTTACCGTCGCTGGAGAGTGGTGCACCATGGCACTGTTCCGTTTCAAATCCATGCACGCATTTCTAAAAGTCGTACGGCACTGTTTCGCCATTTCGGACGGATGTTGCACCTTGCATCGTGGATGTTGCACCCTGTAGATATCGATTATTCAAACGGCCATAACTTCTGGCTCGTTTAGAGATACGGGAGCCATAACCTGTCAAAATGAAGGCCTCGAGGAGTTCTACGGCTTTGACGGCTTTCAGCAGTCAACGGATAGATTAATGCCCAAAAAGGACAACCCGAATCTCAATCGGGTCTCATAAGTTTTTTACCCTTCGTTTTTTTGACACGTGGATTTTTACGGTAAAACAGGATTACGGTGGCTGGCCTTCGATTTACCAACGCTGGACAGTGGTGCACCATGCTACTGTTCCGTTTCAAATCCATGCACGCATTTCTAAAAGTCGTACGGCACTGTTTCGCCATTTCGGACGGATGTTGCACCTTGCACCGTGGATGTTGCACCCTATAGATATCGATTATTCGGACGGCCATAACTTCTGGATCGTTTAGAGTTACGGGAGCCATAACCTGTCAAAACGAAGGCCTCGATGAGTTCTACAGCTTTGACGGCTTTCAGCCGTCAACGGATAGATTAATGCCTAAAAAGGACAACCCGAATCTCAATCGGGTCTCGTAAGTTTTTTACCCTTCGTTTTTTCGACACGTGGATTTTTACGGTAAAACGGGATTACCGTGGCCCGTCTTCGACTTCCCATCACTGGAGAGCGGTGCACCATGGTACTTTTCCGTTTCAAATCCATGCACACATTTCTAAAAGTCATACGACACTGTTTCACCATTTCGGACGGATATTGCACCTTGCACCGTGAATGTTGCACCCTGTAGATATCGATTATTCAAACGACCATAACTTCTGGCTCGTTTAGAGTTACGGGAGCCATAACCTGTCAAAACGAAGGCCTCGATGAGTTCTACTGCTTTGACAGCTTTCAGCTGTCAACGGATAGATTAGTGCCCAAAAAGGACAATCCGAATCTCAATCGGGTCTCGTAAGTTTTTTACCCTTCGTCTTTTCGACACGTGGATTTTTACGGTAAAACAGGATTACCGTGACCCGTCTTCGACTTCCCATCGCTGGAGAGTGGTGCACCATGGTACTGTTCCGTTTCAAATCCATGCGCGCATTTCTAAAAGTCGTACGGCACTGTTTCGCCATTTCGGACGGATGTTGCACCTTGCACCGTGGATGTTGCACCCTGTAGATATCGATTATTCGGACGGCCATAACTTCTGGCTCGTTTAGAGTTACGGGGGCCATAACCTGTCAAAACGAAGGCCTCGATGAGTTCTATGGCTGTGACAGCTTTCAACCGTCAACGGATAGAATAATGCCCAAAAAGGACAACCCGAATCTCAATCGGGTCTCGTAAGTTTTTTACCCTTCGTTTTTTCGACACGTACATTTTTACGGTAAAACATGATTACGGTGGCTGGTCTTCGATTTACCATCGCTGGATAGTGGTGCACCATGGTACTATTCCGTTTCAAATCCATGCACGCATTTCTAAAAGTCATACGGCACTGTTTCGCCATTTCGGACGGATGTTGCACCTCGCACCATGGATGTTGCACCCTGTAGATATCGATTATACGGACGACCATAACTTCTGGCTCGTTTAGAGTTACGGGATCCACAACCTGTCAAAACGAAGACCTCGATGAGTTCTACGGCTTTGACAGCTTTCAGCCATCAACGGATAGATTAATGCCCAAAAAGGACAACCCGTATCTCAATCGGGTCTCGTTAGTTTTTTACCCTTCGTTTTTTCGACATGTAGATTTTTACGGTAAAACAGGATTACCGTGGCTGGCCTTCGATTTACCATCGCTGGAGAGTGGTGCACCATGGTACTATTCCGTTTCAAATCCATGCACCCATTTCTAAAAGTCGTACGGCACTGTTTTTCCATTTCGAACGGATGTTGCACCTTGCACCGTGGATGTTGCACCCTGTAGATATCGATTATACGGACGACCATAACTTCTGGCTCGTTTAGATTTACGGGAGCCACAACCTGTCAAAACGAAGGCCTCGATGAGTTCTACGGCTTTGACAGCTTTCAGCCGTCAACGGATAGATTAACGCCCAAAAAGGACAACCCGAATCTCAATCGGTGTTGGGCGAATTCTCGCCACCGACCCAAAAAGCTTCTCTAGCAACCACGGCCGAACCAGGTGGCCACCGAACCAACACTCTCCATCCCACACCGAACCAACCCATCCAACCTCTGCCGTACCATGATCCACCGGACCACGTACAGCCGAACCAACCCATCCTCCTTGTATCACCGAACCATGACCCACCGGACCACGTACAGCCGAACCTACCCATTCTCCTCGTACCACCGAACCAAATCCACAACCGGACCAGACCAACAGCCCCTTCATCTCACCTCCGGACCAACATCCTACCGGACCAAAGCCACTCCAACCACGACCGAACCAAGCTTCGCCGAACCAGATATGCCACACCAGATTGCTTCAGCCCAGGCCCATCAACAGCTATATACATCCAAGACCCCTGCCCCCAACCTCACTCTATAAATAGAGGGGCAGGGGTACAACAATGGCGGACAAGTTTGAGAGCTCAAGCAAGGAAGGAACTTTCAAAAAACTTTCTTATACTTGTACTAAAAGCTTTGTACTTGTAATCTGAAAGAAAAAGGATAATAACATATAAAGTGGACGTACGCACGTTCTGGCCGAACCACTATAATTCTGTGTGTCTTTTACAGTTCAGTCCCTGCATTTTACATATTTGCATAAGTCACCCAAATCATTAAAAACCACATAAAATCAACTAAATTATATGGATTAGAGGTGTTTGCCCATTTTTTGCGCAAACATTTTTGGTTCTTTCATTGAGAACGGCTTGGAACTCGAAGCTTCAGCTTCCCTCATTCAACCTTCTTTCCCAATAGCACGCTTCATTGCCTAGGAAACATGACTTCCAGGCCGAGAAAAGACGCCAACAGGGGAAAGAACGTTGCAACCAGCAGCGCTCCGGATCCAGCGAATCCAGATCAAGAGGACCAGCCCACTACGACAGCAGTGCCAAATGTAGATCAGGAAATTCCAACAGCCCCTGCCGCGGAACAACCGACAACAATCACTAGGGCGGACCTAGACAGAGTTGTGGTTGAAGTAACTAACCGCTTCGCATCCCAACAAGAAGCTTTGGTAAACCAACTCATGTCACGCTTGAGGGATGCCGAAAAATCCAACCGTAACACTGAATCATGGGGTGAGTCTCAATCTGGAGGATCTCGGAGACAACAAAGGTCTTCCCTCTTCGAAGAAGCTATCAACAGGAACAACAATGATAGGGGCCGCGCACGAACTCAGCCCGAACTCCGTCTCGAGGAAGCGCTTGGAACTGAATCCAACGAGGGAGGCATCAGGCGAGGATCGGATGTAGCTGAGCCAGTCATGCCGCCTAATCAAAGAAACCCCGCTGAACGGAGACGAGCTAGAACCCAGCCCGAAGTTGACCCCATGGAAATACTCGAAACAGAACCCCACAGGGGAAGATCGAGGCAGGGGCCAACTGTAGCTGGTCCTAGCATGCATCCGAGCAGCCAAAGACAGCCACTGGATAACGTCAGAAATGATAGACTATACCATCCCTACAAGTCTTTTGGACGAGATCGATCCCGCAGGGAAGAACCAAGCTCATTTTTGTCCGCTCCAAATTCTGATGAAAGAATAGCACGATTATTCAGGGAATGCGTCTGACGGGAGCAAAGGGATCGAGGGATAGGCGCTAGGGTAACCAGCCCTTTCACCCGCGACATCGAAACTGCCATCACCCCTCGAGAATGGAAAATGCCAACGATGGAACCATACAAGGGAACTTTCGACCCCGTTGTACACCTGTAGAGATACACACAGCATATGCTCATGAGCGGAGCAACGGAAGGGGTGTTGTGTAAATGCTTTCGCTATTCCTAGCGGACCTAGCTACCTCCTAGTTCTGCCATCTACCCCAAGGATCCATCAGCTCATGGGATATGTTGAAAGAAAAGTTCATTAGCCAGTTCCGCATTCATGTGGAACAACCCAAGGATGCTTATTCTCTGTCTACTTTCAAACAGAAATTCGAAGAGACACTGCAACAATATCTAACCCGGTTCAACGCCGCAGCAGCCGCAGTCAAAGATGCTGATGAGAAACTCACCCTAATGGCCCTCTGTAGTGATGTGCACCCAGATACCAAGTTTGCTAGAAGACTAACTAAAGAAAAACCAGCTACCTTGCCCGATTTCTTCCATGAAGCTGGGAAGTACATGAGACTCGAAGAGGCTGCCACTGAAAGGCAGACAGGACCACAGGCTAAGACGGCTCATGGAAACGCCCTCGCCGTAGCGAAGGACATTCGGAGAAACGACTCCAGAGATAATGCAGGGGGCAAGAAGGGAGAAAAGCACTTGTACCGACCAGGACCGAGATTTGACGCTTACACTCCCTTGAATGAAACAGTCGAGAACATCTTCCTGGCCACCCAGGATGAACTTACATACAAGAGCCCCCGTACAAGAAAGAGTCGGATCGCGCAATCCAGTCCGGAAAGTTCTGCCGTTTCCACGAGTTTCATGGGCACGATACCAATGAATGCCGCCATCTTCAAGACCTAATTGAAGAACACATCAGCAGAAGGAGGCTGGAACGCTATGTAAAGGGCCAAGATAGGACTCCAGCTCCCGCCAAGGAGAACCCAGGGCAGCTCAACCCAGAGACAGGCAGAGGAAATCGCAACACCATCGGTTCCAGTCAATAGAAGATAGTGGTCCGTACAATATCTGGAGGGCCGCACATCGCCGACAAGAGCTGGGCAGAAATGGAAAGATATGGAAACTCACTCAGAAGCGAGGGAGACTACGTTAATTCTGTTATGGAAGAACGCCACCCTAAGCGGAGGGAAAATAATGACATCACATTCAATGGGCGCGACCTAGAAGGAAGGCAATACCCTCATATGGATCCTATGGTCTTCTCTGCCTGGTTCGGCCCAGCTAAAGTTTTTCGGATCCTAGTAGACACTGGAAGCTCAGTGAATATTCTGTTCAAGCATGCTTTCGACAAAATGAAGCTGTCAATGAAGGACGTGTCTCCCTGCAACAAACCGCTACATGTTTCACTGGAGAAGCAAAGATGCCCCTCGGACAATTGGATCTCTTTTTTGAATTGGGAAGTCATCCCCGCTCCGCCGTTCGGAAACAAACATTCATGCTGATAGACAACCACTCGGCCTACAATGCCTTTTTAGGGAGACCAGCCTTGTCCGACTTCCAAATCGTCCTCGCCCCATGGTGCCTGAAGATGAAGTTCTCGACGGATGATGGAGTGGGAGAAGTAGAAGGAGATCAAGACGCCGCTCGGGACTGCTATGTAACCGAACTTCGCAATAATCGCAGGAGAGATAAAGGAAAAAATGCAGAGACTATTCTCTGCATGAAAAGCTTGGAAGCATAGCAACTAAAGAAAGCCCCTCCTCTTTGGTATACCAGTGACCCTTTCAATGAATTAGACCCCAGGGACAAAGAGGAGGAGGCCACCGCCGAGCCTGTAGAGGCTATGGAATTCGTATCTGTAGACAAACGCGATCCCAGCAAACTGCTGAGAGTCGGATCTCAGTTAAAAAAAGAATTAAAGAATCAACTCATTGATTTTCTTCGCCACAACATGGGTGTATTTGCATGGACGCACGCTGTTATGACTGGAATCTCCCCAGACGTAGTATGCCACGCACTGAACATCGATCCTACCAAGGTACCGGTAAAGCAAAAGAAGAGAAGTATGGGGGCAGAACGATCAGCAGCCCTCGAGGAAGAAGTAAAGAACTTACTTGCCAATGACTTCATACGTGAAGCCATCTACCCGGAATGGATCGCCAACCCGGTACTGGTAAAGAAAGCTAATGGGAAGTGGCGAACATGCATCGATTTCTCCAACTTAAATGACGCTTGCCCAAAAGACTGCTTCTCACTCCCTCGAATCGACCAACTCGTGGACAGTACTGCCGGACACGAACTTTTATCCTTTCTGGACGCATACTCAGGGTATAACCAGATCCCTATGCACGCTCCCGATCAAGACCACACTAGCTTCATTACTGACCGATGATCGTATTGCTACAAGGTAATGCCGTTCGGACTTAAAAACGCCGGAGCTACTTATCAGCGCCTCGTCAACAAGATGTTTGCAGAACTACTAGGACGAACTATGGAAGTTTATGTGGATGACATGCTGGTAAAATCAAGGAAAGCCAACGACCATATAAACCATCTGGGCGAGATGTTTCAAGTACTTCGCCAATATGGAATGAAGCTGAACCCTCTAAAGTACTCCTTCGGAGTGTCATCGGGAAAGTTCTTGGGATTCATCGTTCATGCCAGGGGGATTGAAGCAAACCCCGAACAAGTCCGGGTCTTGCAAGATATCAAGACACTATCCACTCGAAAAGAGATGCAAAGCCTAAATGGAAAAGTGGCCGCCCTAAGCCGGTTCATCTCTAAAGCAACTGACAAATGCATTCCTTTCTTCGAAGCCCTGAAGAAAGAAAAAGGAAAATTCGAATGGACCGATGAGTGTTCAACAGCCTTCCTTAACCTAATCGAACACCTCCAGCGGCCACCAGTACTCTCAACTCCTAATGGAGGCGAAGAACTATACCTATACCTAGCCGTGTCACCACATGCCCTAAGCGCCGCTTTGGTAAGAGAAGAAAACCGCACACAACTGCCAGTATACTTCATAAGCAAAAGGTTCACGGGAGCAGAAGCCCGGTATCCCAAACTCGAGAAACTAGCGTACTGTTTACTAATCACATCAAGGAGGCTGCGACACAATTTCCAATCTCATCCCATCAGAGTCCTAACCGACCAACCATTGAGGCAAGTGCTCCATCGTCCTGACACCTCTGGACGACTGCTCAAGTGGTGCATCGAGTTAAGCTAATATGATATCACCTACCATCCTCGCACTGCCATCAAGGGACAAGTCATAGCCGATTTCATAGCCGAATTCACTGTCAACGAAGGCAGGGAGCAGCCTGAAATAACAAAGGATATAAAGTGGAGTCTCTTTGTGGATGGAGCATCGAACGAACAAGGCTCGGGGGCAGGCGTTGTGATCATCACTCCCAGGGGAAGAAAGCTGCGTTATGCACTAAGGCTGGAATTCGCGGCCACCAACAACGATGCCGAATATGAAGCAGTAATAGCCGGATTAGAGCTCGTCCTGGAGATCGAAGTCAATTCCTTATGTCTTCACAGTGATTCCAACTCATCGTAAATCAGATACTGGGGTAGTTCCAGACTCGAGGAGAGCGGCTCACGGCATATCTGAAAAAGACCAAGCGGCTGCTCAATCAATTAGAGCACTACTCGATCAAACACATTTCTCGAGAAGAAAATCAAGAGGCCGACGAGCTGGCAAAGCAAGCTAGCATGGGAGATGATACCACTTCTGGAGCGATAACTGTCTCAAGGCTACTAACCCCGAGCTTCGACCACGTAAATCTGATAGTTGCAACCGAAAAAGAAACATGGATGGCCCCTATCCGGGAATACTTACAAAACGGCACCCTACCCGACGGGCGAAATGAAATTAAGAAAACTCTAAGGAAAGCTTCCCGCTACACGATACAAGAAGGCATCCTCTATCGGCGCGGCTTCTCTAACCCCTTATTGAGGCGCGTTGCTGAAAGAGAAGCCAAGGAAATTTTATCCAATATCCACCAGGGAAGTTGCGGAGACCACACCGGAGGGCAGACCCTGGCAAAGAAGATACTTCGATATGGGTATTTCTGGCCCACCTTGAACAAAGATGCTTTAGACTTCGTCAGAAGATGCGACAGATGTCAGAAATTTGCTAAGATTCCTCGACTACCAACCAATGAAATTACTCAAATGACCAGCCCTTGGCCCTTTGCAGTGTGGGGAATTGACTTAATTGGCGAACTACCAGCAGGCCGAGGCGGAGCCAAATATGCTATAGTGGCGGTCGACTATTTCACCAAATGGGTGGAGGCGGAACCACTAAATAAAATATCTTCAACAAAAGTTATCAACTTCTTGATCAAAAATATTCTGTGCAGGTACGGAGTCCCACTCAAGATCATATCAGACAACGGACTTCAATTTGACAGCGAAGAATTCGCCAATTGGTGCCAAGAGCACGGAATTCACAAAAGCTTCTCATCTGTCGCTCATCCTCAAGCAAACGGCTAAGTCGAAGCTGTCATCAAAATCCTCAACACTCTAATCAAGAAGAAGCTCGAAAAGTCAAAAGGCGCTTGGGCGGACGAACTTCCTACAACACTTTGGGCCTATCGCACATCTTTCAGAACATCAACAGGGCATACTCCTTTCTCTTTGGCATACGGATCAGAGGCAATGCTCCCAGTTGAGACTATTGTGCCTTCCCACCGTAGGATCCACTACAACCCAGAAGAAAACGAAGAACTCCTCCACATGTCTTTGGATCTAATTGAGGAGAGAAGGAATGATGAAGCACTCAAAGCAGCAGCTCACAGACAAAAAGTGGCAGCACTATACAACTCCAAAGTCAAACATCGCAGCTTACAAGAAGGAGATCTTGTCCTCAAGCAAATCTTTCCGTGCCCAGGAGCGCTGGATCCAATCTGGGACGGACCATATGCAATTCATAAAGATCTCCACAACGTAGCTTACATTTTGTCAACAGTGGACGGAGAGGTGTTCCAGAGAGCATGAACATCTGACACCTCCGTCGATACTTTTCTTAACTTGTACTGCCCATATGAAGTGAATTAACAAAGAGAATCAGTGGATGTAGGCATTTTCGTGCCGAACCACTTTAAAAAACTTGGCTCTTGTTAACTTGTTCCTTTATATCTTGGCTACTTCTTAAGCTTTATCCTTTGCTGTTGAACAAAATCCTTTGTAGATGACATTTCAATTCAGAGCTTCACAACACAACTCCACCTGGACAAAATCTAACAGGTACGCTGTGATCCTATGCCCTCGACAATGAGACACTTTGCTCTGGTATCCCTCTACCGCGAGTTAACTCATTGTTTGCCTCGGCCCTTAAAGCCGACTGTAATAAGCCGAGTATAAGCCACAGAGAAGGCCGATTATGCCATGGCAGCTCATTACAGCGATTCAGCTCGCCGGCAGCTGTGAACCGATCATAAGCCCCAACATAAGGTGTGGCCAGCCAGGGGCAGTTCACAGTTGACGATCGGCCCCCACGCTAGCCGGCCACAGTAAATCGAATAATACCCACGATTACGGGCCATAATGGCCCGGGTAGTTACTGTGCGCAATCGGCTCCGATGTGTCTTAAGTGCGGCCGTGGTAAGAAAGAAAACTCCCCGTAGAGGCGTAAGATGGGTGACAAATATCTCCAGGACCCACAACTAGGGAAAGTGACTACAAAACCCGTTTGCCACGAACTTAAGCACATCGACGGCCTTCCGTGACTGGAAGTTTTACTTTTCCTATATTTCCATTTCATTTAAAACTTTTCTCCTATTCTCCGTAATGGTGCTTGAAAGTACAGGACATGAAATAGGGAACGCTCGCTAATGGGAACAGAAACTTACAACCGGATGACGAGACACTCATCAGCATTCCGTGCTTAGTCTTGTAGGGCGCACAAACTTGCCGTCCACAGCCGAAACATGAAGGGCGGTACCTTCCACTTTTATACATTAATGCATAGCTGCAATTCATATTCATACATCACACTAACATTGCAAAACATGAAATTATATTACAAGCAGAAACTTAGTGTCAAACACAATCAAATCACAGGCGTATGCATGGTTATATTTCTTATACAACACATCAAAAGCAATGACAGCATTCAAAATATAACAAAATCAGCTCGTGTTATAAAATTACGAAGAGTCGTTCACTGACATAATTACAATCCGAAAATACACTAATGTTTTTGACTAAGTATAAACATGAATGTTATCCCATTTTTTGGTCAAAACTGGAATATCAACAAATTAGCAAGGAATTATGGATATCAGGACTGGAGATAAGGCTACAATGGATATCGTCAAAATTTTGTTGAACTCCGATCGGGACGAAATTGATTGGAAATGATGTTAAGGGCTATGAAAGGCTATGTTTCGAATTTCAGGTTAATCGGAGTTCGTATGAAGGAAATATGATGGATTCAAAGTAGGAATAGTACATAGTTCGAACCCATCAGGTTCGAACCCATCAGGTTCGAACCCATCAGGTTCGAACCCAGGAGGTTCGCATCGATGACGCTTCGAATCGATGGGAACATGATGGGTTCGAAAGGAGTAGCTTCAATGCAATGGAGATGGATTCGAAGTGGGCATGGATTCGAAGAAGGAGATGGAATCGAAGTGGACATGGATTCGAAGAAGAAGATGGATTCGAAGTGGACATGGAATCGAAGAAGGAGATGGATTCGAAGTGGACATGGATTCGAAGAAGAAGATGGATTCGAAGTGGACATAGATTCGAAGAAGGAGATGGATTTGAAATGGACATGGATTCGAAGATGATGGATACGAAGCAAGGGGCACGGATTCGAAGGACGTGGATTCGAAAGGGATGGATTCGAAAAGGATGGACTCGTAGGATATGGACTCGAAGGAGGCGGCTTCAGAAAGCATGGATTCGAAAAGCATGGATTCGAAGGAGTCGGCCTTATGGATTCGAAGGAGATGGTTTCGAAGTGGATGGTTTCGAAGAAGGCGGGTTCGAAGTATGGGTTCGAACCAGGCAGAACGCACGGAGCTTTGATCTTGAATCGATCATATCTTCCAAACCGCTGATCCAAATGCAATGAAATTTTTACAGGAGCTCACATACGTGTTGAAGAATGTTCACGCCAATTTTCAGCTCAATTGGATGGATTCTTGATCGATTCGAACGTCACTTCGAATCGATCCCAAACTGGACACGGATTCCGAGAACGCGGGCCTGTGGGCCCCTCTCACGTGCCAAGCAGCCTCCCCAGGTTTTAGGCGGGATTTCAGCCTTCCACGCCTATAAATAGAACCCCTGGTCATTCAGAAAAGGGGTCGGAAAATTTGGAGAGAAGAGACAAGCCCAGACGCTGCTAGAATCATTCCATAGCATCATTACTGCTATTTTCTTCAGATTTGGTCACTACAACTGTTGTAATCACTTGTAATCTTCAAGGATAATCAATAAAAAAAATTGGAGTGGACGTAGGCCGGAGATAGCCGAACCACTATAAAACTTGTGTCTCTGTTCTTTACTTTTGGATTGCTCTCTATTATTTGCTGAGATTTGTTATTTGCGTTTGAATATCACTAATTTATATTCATACGCTGGTGCTTTCACGGTATTGGGTGTTTGTGACCAATTTTGGCACAAACAATGAAAGTCAAGAAAACCAAAAACTATACGGATCAGATCAAGTAGTCGACTGCATCAGTGCTCCACCCCCAACTCACTAGCTCTCCGAATCTACTTGACAGCGGGATCGGAGCTCCTAGCATGTTGACCAGAAGTCCCACCTGTACAATTCAGGGAAAGAGTCCATTAAAACCGTCGACGAACGATCAAGTTATAGAAAGCCAAAAAGAGAAAACTCACCAACACCTGCTTCTTAGTCCTCATCCCCCAACTGCACACCGGCTTCCTCCGCAGCGAGTAGCCGCATCCCCTCCATCACCGCTACCTTCTCCTCCTTTGAAAACTGGGCAGTAACCATATCCATACTGAATGCCGCTCCACCTTCCTTCTCTGCATCGGCCCTGGCCTCCTCTAAAGCCCAGAGATATATCCTGGCCATGATCCGGGGATAGTCATCCATCCAGGATAGATTACCCTGCTTCCAGGTACGGAAGTACATGTCCTGCAGCATCTCATCCATCATCCCCTCATTCTCCTCAAACTCCCTCAGCCGGGCCACGGAGGACCGCAACTTAGCGACGACAACATCCCTCTCCCGCCGGTATCTCGAGCACTCAGCCTGAAGGGATCTCCTCATCTCCACCATCTCTTCCTTCAACTTGGCTTGAGCAAGTTCTGCAGCTTCGAGCCTCCTAGATATTTCTTCAACCTGCTCAAGATCCGCCCTCCTAACCTCATCGACCGTGGTAATGGCCATGTCAATACGCTTCTTGCAAGCGGTCTCCATTTTCCGCAACTCGGCTCTGCTAGCCTCCTCCATGGTCTTCTTCGGTCGTCAGGAATCTGCTTCATGCTGCGAAATTTGAATAGCTTGGTCGGCAAGTTGCTTGGCCTGACAGCGACCACTAACCGCAGCCTTATATTGGCACTCCCTATCTCCTCCCCGGCCTTGGCCAATCGAGCGTGATGTTCCATTAACTTCTTGGCCTCCTTCGCGACCCGGTCAATGTTGGCCTTGGCTTCGTCCCCCATAGCAGCTATCCGAGTAGTGAGCAGATCCAGATCCAGGGACTTAGCCTCATCAAGAACCCGAACCATGGGATTGCGGGGGAGAAGATGCTCGCCCGTGGCCTCGTCAAATAAGATATGCTCAGAGCTGGGGTCCAAATCCGGGTGGCCGGCAAAGGGATTGCGAGGCACGTCGGGACATTTTATGCGGATAACAGTAGGATTTTCAGACGGATGCGGGGAGGGAATATACTCAGTGTCTTCCCCCGTGATATCATGAATAGGTTGAGGTGGAAGCTGCGGACCGGGTGAAGATTCAAATAAGGAGTGACTCCTCTTCTTTTTCTGAATACTCTCTTCGATGACCCCAAGAAGAGGACGGTAGCTAACTACGTCTCCTGGACGACTAGTGGGAGGCTTAGGCTTAGCAGAAGCTCTAAGTAACTTGTATTGTTCCAGGCGGTGTCGAACGTCTGAAGTTTTGGCCACCTCGTCTGCCCCTGTAATAAAGAACAAGTGTTACGAACATAGAAGGGTCCATAATTCAAGAAATATGTTAACTTAAAAAGAATGAGAAGGCACGTCTGTTATACAAACCCTGCGGAGAAGGAGAATACTACAATAAGTCCTGAATCTCAGTACAGGACGGAAACGAACCATAAAATATTCCTAAGTCCCTATCATAAATAGAATCTGCAGAAGTCAAGAGTTCACCTTGAATCGCTGGAGCCACCTCAGCTGAAGAACTCTTAGGGAATGAGTCGGCGCCAGCCCCAGCCTTGTCAACCTCCTTTGCCTTCTTCACCGAGGCTGATCCTTCCTCCAACCCTTCAAAAGCCTGGCCGAAGGCATCATCCGTCCACTCTTGGATCTCCCCTGCCTGCTCAGAAGACAAAGCCCCGGCACCACTACGACCCTGTCCTTCACCTTCTCCATCTCCTCCGCTCTCCTCTTCGTCTCTTTCCTCCTCTCCACCTTCCTCCTCCGGAATATCTGGACATGTACTGGGAGAAGGTCCATCAGACTTCTTAAGCTTCTTTCCCCCAACGGCTGGAGGTACCGAGAAAGGTCTCTTCTTGCTACTCTTCGCAGTAGCCCCATCCTTAGCTCTAGCAACCCTCTCTTCGGCTGTATCTCTCTGTTTAACCACAGATTGATGTGGCAGAATCAAGTTATACTCCAGGAGAGTGGCGTTCCTGATCAGGTAAGAGGTCGACCTATCCCTTCCCAAAATGGCCTTTATTTCAGCAGCCATCCGCGCCAAGGAATCATTCTCCACAACCGCAAAGCCACCTGTTGCTAGCAAGAAATAAAAGCATATAAGAAGATGCATTGTGATCGGGACAAGGAAAATGTAAATGAAGTTCAGCTTACAGCCGGAAGTGAAGAGGCGGAAAGAAACATGGTCATCCCTAATGAAAAACCATTCCTTCTTGAACATACTAAGCTTCGAGTACAAATCCAGAACAGGCTTGAAGGGCACGGCCGCTTCCAAACTGATATATGGAGACCCCTTCTTGTAGCCTCTCAAGTTGTACAGATACCGGATCTCCCGGTAGAAAGGGGGACGCCCATATTTCCTCTGAAAGATGATGAAAAGGCTCACCAGAATGGCGTAGGAGTTAGGATGAAGCTGGAATGGAGCCAACTTCAGATATGTGATAAAGCTAACTATCCAGGCATTGAGAGGCGGGATAGCACCACACATGCAATGATATCTGCTGTAAGCAAAGTAGCCTTCGGGGGGGGACATACGGCATCACTCCTTCCCCCGGCAATAGCATGCGCGCTCTATCCATTCCAAAGGAACGAGATATAACATCGAGTTGCTCCTCCTTCAGGGAGCTAGGAAAGCAATCGGGAGGGGAGACCAGAAGTTCCTGTGGACCGTACCCATCCACTAACGACCTAGGGGCAGGTCCATGTTGCACCGATCCTGGCTGGGCTGGGGGCACGGAGGAGGACTCTCCTTCTCCCCTGGACTTCCGTTTATCTGATCGAGTTTCTGCTTTGCGAGACATTATCTGCAAATACCAGAAAAACTAGTTAGAACAAGGAATATGGAAGTACAAGCAAACAAGTTCAAGGCACAAAGGTTGAGATTAAAGTCCATTCGGCATTGAAAGCCTTTCAATTCATTCGGTAAAACAAGGAGAGAGTTCGTCCGGCACTACACTCCTCGAGCTCATCCGGTGATAATTCCATTCGTTATTCGAACGCATTATCTCATCCGGCATTCAACCCTCAGGCTCATTCGGTTCATCCGGTAAAATGTATAGCCTTCATTCGGCACACAAGGTCCCGAGTACATTCGGTGGAACAAAACAAAGGTTCATTCGGCAAGCAAAGGTCTCACCTGGTTCGGCAAAGATAGGAATCTGGTTCGGCTAGAAACGTTTTAAGATCTCAATTCGGCATGCAAGGGTCTTACTTGGTTCGGCAAAGATGGAAATTTGACTCGGCTTTTCCACTTGGTAGAAAATAGCAAAAGACACACGCCCCTACTTATAGACGAGGACAGGATAACCGGACCAACCCGTTCGGCACTCACAACCGAATGGAGCCAACCCAGATAAACAAAGTGCGACACATGAAGGCATGTGCCCCACTTTGGGGGGAAAATGTTGGGCGAATTCTCGCCACCGACCCAAAAAGCTTCTCTAGCAACCACGGCCGAACCAGGTGGCCACCGAACCAACACTCTCCATCCCACACCGAACCAACCCATCCAACCTCTGCCAAACCATGATCCACCAGACCACGTACAACCGAACCAACCCATCCAACCTCTGCCGAACCATGATCCACCTGACCACGTACAACCGAACCAACCCATCCTCCTCGTATCACCGAACCATGACCCACCGGGCCACGTACAGCCGAACCAACCCATCCTCCTCGTATCACCGAACCAAATCCACAACCGGACCAAACCAACCTCCCCTTCATCTCACCACCGGACCAACATCCTACCGGACTAAAGCCACTCCAACCACAACCGAACCAAGCTTCGCCTAACCAGATATGCCAAAACAGATTGCTTCAGCCCAGGCCCATCAGCAGCTATATACATCCAAGACCCCTGCCCCCAACCTCACTCTATAAATAGAGGGGCAGGGGTACAACAATGGCGGACAAGTTTGAGAGCTCAAGCAAGGAAGGAACTTTCAAACAACTTTCTTATACTTGTACTAAAAGCTTTGTACTTGTAATCTGAAAGAAAAAGGATAATAACATATAAAGTGGACGTAGGCACGTTCTGGCCGAACCGCTATAAATCTGTGTGTCTTTTACAGTTCAGTCCCTGCATTTTACATATTTGCATAAGTCACCCAAATCATTAAAAACCACATAAAATCAACTAAATTATACGGATTGGAGGTGTTTGCCCATTTTTTGCGCAAACAATCGAGTCTCGTAAGTTTTTTACCCTTCGTTTTTTCGACACGTGGATTTTTACGGTAAAACAGGATTACGGTGGCTGGTCTTCGATTTACCATCGCTGGAGAGTGGTGAACCATGGTACTGTTCCGTTTCAAATCCATGCACGCATTTCTAAAAGTCGTACGACACTGTTTCGCCATTTCGGACGGATGTTGCACCTTGCACCGTGGATGTTGCACCCTGTAGATATCGATTATACGGACGACCATAACTTCTGGCTCGTTTAGAGTTACAGGAGCCATAACCTGTCAAAACGAAGGCCTCGATGAGTTCTACGGCTTTGACGGCTTTCAGCCGTCAATGGATAGATTAATGCCCAAAAAGGACAACCCGAATCTCAATCGGGTCTCGTAAGTTTTTTACCCTTCATTTTTTCGACACGTGGATTTTTACGGTAAAACAGGATTACGGTGGCTGGCCTTCGATTTACCATCCTGGACAGTGGTGCACCATGGTACTGTTCCGTTTCAAATCCATGCACGCATTTCTAAAAGTCGTACGACACTGTTTCGCCATTTCGGACGGATGTTGCACCTTGCACCGTGGATGTTGCACCCTGTAGATATCGATTATTCGGACGGCCATAACTTCTGGCTCGTTTAGAGTTACGGGAGCCATAACCTGTCAAAATGAAGGCCTCGATGAGTTCTACGGCTTTGACAGCTTTCAGCCATCAACGGATAGATTAATGCCCAAAAAGGACAACCCGAATCTCAATCGGGTCTCGTAAGCTTTTTACCCTTCGTTTTTTCGACACGTGGATTTTTACGGTAGAACAGGATTACGGTGGCTGGCCTTCGATTTACCATCGCTGGACAGTGGTGCACCATGCTACTGTTCCGTTTCAAATCCATGCACGCATTTCTAAAAGTCGTACGGCACTGTTTCGCCATTTCGGACGGATGTTGCACCTTGCACCGTGGATGTTGCACCCTGTAGATATCGATTATTCGGACGGCCATAACTTCTGGCTCGTTTAGAGTTACGGGAGCCATAACCTGTCAAAACGAAGGCCTCAATGAGTTCTACGGCTATGACAGCTTTCAGCCGTCAACGGATAGATTAATGCCCAAAAAGGACAACCCGAATCTCAATCGGGTCTCGTAAGTTTTTAACCCTTCGTTTTTTCGACACGTGGATTTTTACGGTAAAACAGGATTACCTTGGCTGGCCTTCGATTTACCATCGTTGGAGAGTGGTGCACCATGGTACTGTTTCGTTTCAAATTCATGCACGCATTTCTAAAAGTCGTACGGCACTGTTTTGCCATTTCGGACGGATATTGCACCTTGCACCGTGGATGTTGCACCCTATAGATATCGATTATTCGGACGGCCATAACTTCTGGCTCGTTTAGAGTTATGGGAGCCATAACCTGTCAAAACGAAGGCCTCGATGAGTTCTAGGGCTTTGACAGCTTTCAGCCGTCAATGGATAGATTAATGCCCAAAAAGGACAACCCGAATCTCAATCGGGTCTCGTAAGTTTTTTACACTTCGTTTTTTCGACATGTGGATTTTTAAGGTAAAACAGGATTACGGTTGCTGGCCTTCGATTTACCATCCTGGACAGTGGTGCGCCATGGCACTGTTCCGTTTCAAATCCATGCACGCATTTCTAAAAGTCGTACGGCACTGTTTCGCCATTTCGGACGGATGTTGCACCCTGCACCGTGGATGTTGCACCCTGTAGATTTCGATTATTCGGACCGCCATAACTTCTGGCTCGTTTAGAGTTACGGGAGCCATAACATGTCAAAACGAAGGCCTCGAAGAGTTCTACGGCTTTGACAGCTTTCAGCCGTCAACGGATAGATTAATGCCCAAAAAGGACAACCCGAATCTCAATCGGGTCTCGTAAGTTTTTTACCCTTCGTTTTTTCGACACGTGGATTTTTACGGTAAAACGGGATTACCGTGGCCCGTCTTCGACTTCCCATCGCTGGAGAGATGTGCACCATGGTACTGTTCCGTTTCAAATCCATGCACGCATGTCTAAAAGTCGTACGACACTGTTTCACCATTTCGGACGGATGTTGCACCTTGCACCGTGGATGTTGCATCCTGTAGATATCGATTATTCGGACGGCCATAACTTCTGGCTCGTTTTGAGTTACGGGAGCCATAACCTGTCAAAACGAAGGCCTCGATGAGTTCTATGGCTTTGACAGCTTACACCCGTCAACGGATAGATTAATCCCCAAAAAGGACAACCCGAATCTCGATCGGGTCTCGTAAGTTTTTTACCCTTCGTTTTTTCGACACGTGCAATTTTACGGTAAAACTTGATTACGATGGCTGGTCTTCGATTTTCCATCGCTGGAGAGTGGTTTACCATAGTACTGTTCCGTTTCAAATCCATGCACGCATTTCTAAAATTCGTACGACACTGTTTCAACATTTCGGACGGATGTTGCACCTTGCACCGTGGATGTTGCACCCTATAGATATCGATTATACGGACGACCATAAGTTCTGGCTCGTTTAGAGTTATGGGAGCCACAACCTGTCAAAACGAAGGCCTCGATGAGTTCTACGGCTTTGACAGCTTTCAGCCGTCAGCGGATAGATTAATGCCCAAAAAGGACAACCCGAATCTCAATCGGGTCTCGTAAGTTTTTTACCCTTCGTTTTTTCGACATGTGGATTTTTACGGTAAAACAAGATTACGGTGGCTGGCCTTCAATTTACCATCGCTGGACAGTGGTGCACTAGGTACTGTTCGGTTTCAAATCCATGCACGCATTTCTAAAAGTCGTACGGCACTGTTTCGCCATTTCGGACGGATGTTGCACCTTGCACCGTGGATGTTGCACCCTGTAGATATCGATTATTCGGACGGCCATAACTTCTGGCTCGTTTAGAGTTACGGGAGCCATAACATGTCAAAACGAAGGCCTCCAAGAGTTCTACGGCTTTGACTGCTTTCAGCCGTCAACAGATAGATTAATGCCCAAAAAGGACAACGCGAATATCAATCGGGTCTCGTTAGTTTTTTACCCTTCGTTTTTTTGACACGTGGATTTTTACGGTAAAACAGGATTACCGTGGCTGGCCTTCGATTTACCATCGCTGGAGAGTGGTGCACCATGGTACTATTCCGTTTCAAATCCATGCATGCATTTCTAAAAGTCGTACGGCACTGTTTTGCCATTTCGGACGGATGTTGCACCTTGCACCGTGGATGTTGCACCCTATAGATATCGATTATTCGGACGGCCATAACTTCTGGCTCGTTTAGAGTTACGGGAGCCATAACCTGTCAAAACGAAGGCCTCGATGAGTTCTATGGGTTTGATAGCTTTCAACCGTCAACGGATAGAATAATGCCCAAAAAGGACAACCCGAATCTCAATATGGTCTCGTAAGTTTTTTACCCTTTGTTTTTTCGACACGTGCATTTTTACGGTAAAACAGGATTACGGTGGCTGGTCTTCGATTTACCATCGCTGGAGAGTGGTGCACCATGCTACTGTTCCGTTTCAAATCCATGCACGCATTTCTAAAAGTCGTACGGCACTGTTTTGCCATTTCGGATGAATGTTGCACCTTGCACCGTGGATGTTGCACCCTGTAGATATCGATTATTCGGACGGCCATAACTTCTGGCTCGTTTAGAGTTACGGGAGCCATAACCTGTCAAAACGAAGGCCTGACGAGTTCTACGGCTTTGACAGCTTTCAGCCGTCAACAGATAGATTAATGCCCAAAAAGGACAACCCGAATCTCAATCGGGTCTCGTAAGTTTTTTACCCTTCGTTTTTTCGACACGTGGATTTTTACGGTAAAACGGGATTACCGTGGCCCGTCTTCGACTTCCCATCGCTGGAGAGCTGTGCACCATGCTACTGTTCCGTTTCAAATCCATGCACACATTTCTAAAAGTCGTACGGCACTGTTTCGCCATTTCGGACGGATGTTGCACCTTGCACCGTGGATGTTGCAACCTGTAGATATCGATTATTCGGACGGCCATAACTTCTGGCTCGTTTAGAGTTACGGGAGCCATAACCTGTCAAAACGAAGGCCTCGATGAGTTCTATGGCTTTGATAGCTTTCAACCGTCAACGGATAGAATAATGCCCAAAAAGGACAACCCGAATCTCAATCGGGTCTCGTAAGTTTTTTACCCTTCGTTTTTTCGACACGTGCATTTTTACGGTAAAACAGGATTACGGTGGCTGGCCTTCGATTTACCATCGCTGGAGAGTGGTGCACCATGGCACTGTTCCGTTTCAAATCCATGCACGCATTTCTAAAAGTCGTACGGCACTGTTTCGCCATTTCGGACGGATGTTGCACCTTGCACCGTGGATGTTGCACCCTGTAGATATCGATTATACGGACGACCATAACTTCTGGCTCGTTTAGAGTTACGGGAGCCACAACCTGTCAAAATGAAGGCCTCGATGAGTTCTATGGCTTTGACAGCTTTCAGCCGTCAACGGATAGATTAATGCCCAAAAAGGACAACCTGAATCTCAATCGGGTCTCGTAAGTTTTTTACCCTTCGTTTTTTCGACACGTGCATTTTTACGGTAAAAAAGGATTACGGTGGCTGGTCTTCGATTTACCATCGCTGGAGAGTGGTGCACCATGGTATTGTTCCGTTTCAAATCCATGCACGCATTTGTAAATGTCGTACGGCACTGTTTTTCCATTTCGGACGGATGTTGCACCTTGCACCGTGGAAGTTGCTCCCTGTAGATATCGATTATACGGACGACCATAACTTCTGGCTCGTTTAGAATTACGGGAGCCACAACCTGTCAAAACGAAGGCCTCGATGAGTTCTACGGCTTTGACAGCTTTCATCCGTCAACGGATAGATTAATGCCCAAAAAGGACAACCCGAATCTCAATCGGGTCTCGTAAGTTTTTTACCCTTCGTTTTTTCGACACGTGGATTTTTATGGTAAAACAGGATTACCGAGGCCGGCCTTCGATTTACCATCGCTGGAGAGTGTTGCATCATGGTACTGTTCCATTTCAAATCCATGCACGCATTTCTAAAAGTCATACGACACTGTTTCACCATTTCGGACGGATGTTGCACCTTGCACCGTGGATGTTGCACCCAGTAGATATCGATTATTCGGACGGCCATAACATATGGCTCGTTTAGAGTTACGGGAGCCATAACCTGTCAAAACGAAGGCCTCGATGAGTTCTACGGCTTTGACAGATTTCAGTCGTCAACGGATAGATTAATGCCCAAAAAGGACAACCCGAATCTCAATCGGGTCTCGTAAGTTTTTTACCCTTCATTTTTTCGACACGTGCATTTTTACGGTAAAACGAGATTACCGTGGCCCGTGTTCGACTTCCCATCACTGGAGAGATGTGCACCACGGTACTGTTCCGTTTCAAATCCATGCACGCATTTCTAAATGTCATACGGCACTGTTTCGCAATTTCGGACGGATGTTGCACCTTGCACCGTGGATGTTGCACCCTGTAGATATCGATTATTCAAACGGCCATAACTTCTGGCTCGTTTAGAGTTACGCGAGCCATAACCTGTCCAAATGAAGGTCTCGATGAGTTCTATGGATTTGATAGCTTTCAGCCGTCAACGGATAGATTAATGCCCAAAAAGGACAACCCGAATCTCAATCGGGTCTCGTAAGTTTTTTACCCTTCGTTTTTTCGACACGTGGATTTTTACGGTAAAATAGGATTACCGTGGTTGGCCTTCGATTTACCATCGCCGGAAAGTGGTGCACCATGGTACTGTTCCGTTTCAAATCCATGCACGCATTTCTAAAAGTCGTACGGCACTGTTTCGCCATTTCGGACGGATGTTGCACCTTTCACCGTGGATGTTGCGCCCTGTAGATATTGATTATTCGGACGGCCATAACTTCTGGCTCGTTTAGAGTTACGGGAGCCATAACCTGTCAAAACGAAGGCCACGATGAGTTCTACGGCTTTGAAAGCTTTCAGCCGTCAACGGATAGATTAATGCCCAAAAAGGACAACCCGAATCTCAATCGGGTCTAGTAAGTTTTTTACCCTTCGTTTTTTCGACACGTGGATTTTTAGGGTAAAACAGGATTATGGTGGCTGGCCTTCGATTTACCATCGCTGGACAGTGGTGCACCAGGTACTATTTCGTTTCAAATCCATGCACTCATTTCTAAAAGTCGTACGGCACTGTTTCGCCATTTCGGACGGATGTTGCACCTTGCACCGTGGATGTTGCACCCTGTAGATATCGATTATTCGGACGGCCTTAACTTCTGGCTCGTTCAGAGTTACGGGAGCCATAACCTGTAAAAACGAAGTCCTCGATGAGTTCAACGGCTTTGACGGCTTTCAGCCGTCAACGGATAGATTAATGCCAAAAAGGACAACCCGAATCTCAATCGGGACTCGTAAGTTTTTTACCCTTCGTTTTTTCGACACGTGGATTTTTACGGTAAAACAGGATTATGGTGGCTGGCCTTCGATTTACCATCGCTGGAGAGTGGTGCACCACGGTACTATTCCGTTTCAAATCCATGCACGCATTTCTAAAAGTCGTACGGCATTGTTTCCCCATTTTGGACGGATGTTGCACCTTGCACCGTGTACGTTGCACCCTGTAGATATCAATTATTCGGACGGCCATAACTTCTGGCTCGTTTAGAGTTACGGGAGCCATAACCTATCAAAACGAAGGCCTCGATGAGTTCTATGGCTTTGATAGCTTTCAACCGTCAACGGATAGAATAATGCCCAAAAAGGACAACCCGAATCTCAATCGGGTCTCGTAAGTTTTTACCCTTCGTTTTTTCGACACGTGCATTTTTACGGTAAAACAGGATTACGGTGGCTGGCCTTCGATTTACCATCGCTGGAGAGTGGTGCACCATGGCACTGTTCCGTTTTAAATCCATGCACGCATTTCTAAAAGTCGTATGGCACTGTTTCGCCATTTCGGACGGATGTTGCACCTTGCACGGTGGATGTTGCACCCTGTAGATATCGATTATACGGACGACCATAACTTCTGGCTCGTTTAGAGTTACGGGAGCCACAACCTGTCAAAATGAAGGCCTCGATGAGTTCTATGGCTTTGACAGCTTTCAGCCGTCAACGGATACATTAATGCCCAAAAAGGACAACCTGAATCTCAATCGGGTCTCGTAAGTTTTTTACCCTTCGTTTTTTCGACACGTGCATTTTTACGGTAAAAAAGGATTACGGTGGCTGGTCTTCGATTTACCATCGCTGGAGAGTGGTGCACCATGGTATTGTTCCATTTCAAATCCATGCACGCATTTGTAAATGTCGTACGGCACTGTTTTGCCATTTCGGACGGATGTTGCACCTTGCACCGTGGATGTTGCACCCTGTAGATATCGATTATACGGACGACCATAACTTCTGGCTCGTTTAGAATTACGGGAGCCACAACCTGTCAAAACGAAGGCCTCAATGAGTTCTACGGCTTTGACAGCTTTCATCCGTCAACGGATAGATTAATGCCCAAAAAGGACAACCCGAATCTCAATTGGGTATCGTAAGTTTTTTACCCTTCGTTTTTTCGACACGTGGATTTTTATGGTAAAACAGGATTACCGAGGCCGGCCTTCGATTTACCATCGCTGGAGAGTGTTGCATCATGGTACTGTTCCATTTCAAATCCATGCACGCATTTCTAAAAGTCATACGACACTGTTTCGCCATTTCGGACGGATGTTGCACCTTGCACCGTGGATGTTGCACCCAGTAGATATCGATTATTCGGACGGCCATAACATCTGGCTCGTTTAGAGTTACGGGAGCCATAACCTGTCAAACCGAAGGCCTCGATGAGTTCTACGGCTTTGACAGATTTCAGTCGTCAACGGATAGATTAATGCCCAAAAAGGACAACCCGAATCTCAATCGGGTCTCGTATGTTTTTTACCCTTCATTTTTTCGACACGTGCATTTTTACGGTAAAACGAGATTACCGTGGCCCGTGTTCGACTTCCCATCACTGGAGAGATGTGCACCACGGTACTGTTCCGTTTCACATCCATGCACGCATTTCTAAATGTCGTACGGCACTGTTTCGCAATTTCGGACGGATGTTGCACCTTGCACCATGGATGTTGCACCCTGTAGATATCGATTATTCAAACGGCCATAACTTCTGGCTCGTTTAGAGTTACGCGAGCCATAACCTGTCCAAATGAAGGTCTCGATGAGTTCTATGGATTTGATAGCTTTCAGCCGTCAACGGATAGATTAATGCCCAAAAAGGACAACCCGAATCTCAATCGGGTCTCGTAAGTTTTTTACCCTTCGTTTTTTCGACACGTGGATTTTTACGGTAAAACAAGATTACCGTGGTTGGCCTTCGATTTACCATCGCTGGAAAGTGGTGCACCATGGTACTGTTCCGTTTCAAATCCATGCACGCATTTCTAAAAGTCGTACGGCACTGTTTCGCCATTTCGGACGGATGTTGCACCTTGGACCGTGGATGTTGCGCCCTGTAGATATTGATTATTCGGACGGCCATAACTTCTGGCTCGTTTAGAGTTACGGGAGCCATAACCTGTCAAAACGAAGGCCACGATGAGTTCTACGGCTTTGAAAGCTTTCAGCCGTCAACGGATAGATTAATGCCCAAAAAGGACAACCCGAATCTCAATCGGGTCTAGTAAGTTTTTTACCCTTCGTTTTTTCGACACGTGGATTTTTAGGGTAAAACAGGATTATGGTGGCTGGCCTTCGATTTACCATCGCTGGACAGTGGTGCACCAGGTACTATTTCATTTCAAATCCATGCACGCATTTCTAAAAGTCGTACGGCACTGTTTCGCCATTTCGGACGGATGTTGCACCTTGCACCGTGGATGTTGCACCCTATAGATATCGATTATTCGGACGGCCTTAACTTCTGGCTCGTTCAGAGTTACGGGAGCCATAACCTGTAAAAACGAAGTCCTCGATGAGTTCAACGGCTTTGACAGCTTTCAGCCGTCAACGGATAGATTAATGCCAAAAAGGACAACCCGAATCTCAATCGGGTCTCGTAAGTTTTTTACCCTTCGTTTTTTCGACACGTGGATTTTTACGGTAAAACAGGATTATGGTGGCTGGCCTTCGATTTACCATCGCTGGAGAGTGGTGCACCACGGTACTGTTCCGTTTCAAATCCATGCACGCATTTCTAAAAGTCGTACGGCACTGTTTCCCCATTTTGGACGGATGTTGCACCTTGCACCGTGTATGTTGCACCCTGTAGATATCAATTATTCGGACGGCCATAACTTCTGGCTCGTTTAGAGTTACGGGAGCCATAACCTGTCAAAACGAAGGCCTCGATGAGTTCTACGGCTTTGAAAGCTTTCAGCCGTCAACGGATAGATTAATGCCCAAAAAGGACAACCCGAATCTCAATCGGGTCTAGTAAGTTTTTTACCCTTCGTTTTTTCGACACGTGGATTTTTAGGGTAAAACAGGATTATGGTGGCTGGCCTTCGATTTACCATCGCTGGACAGTGGTGCACCAGGTACTATTTCGTTTCAAATCCATGCACTCATTTCTAAAAGTCGTGCGGCACTGTTTCGCCATTTCGGACGGATGTTGCACCTTGCACCGTGGATGTTGCACCCTGTAGATATCGATTATTCGGACGGCCTTAACTTCTGGCTCGTTCAGAGTTACGGGAGCCATAACCTGTAAAAACGAAGTCCTCGATGAGTTCAACGGCTTTGACAGCTTTCAGCCGTCAACGGATAGATTAATGCCAAAAAGGACAACCCGAATCTCAATCGGGACTCGTAAGTTTTTTACCCTTCGTTTTTTCGACACGTGGATTTTTACGGTAAAACAGGATTATGGTGGCTGGCCTTCGATTTACCATCGCTGGAGAGTGGTGCACCACGGTACTATTCCGTTTCAAATCCATGCACGCATTTCTAAAAGTCGTACGGCACTGTTTCCCCATTTTGGACGGATGTTGCACCTTGCACCGTGTACGTTGCACCCTGTAGATATCAATTATTCGGACGGCCATAACTTCTGGCTCGTTTAGAGTTACGGGAGCCATAACCTATCAAAACGAAGGCCTCGATGAGTTCTATGGCTTTGATAGCTTTCAACCGTCAACGGATAGAATAATGCCCAAAAAGGACAACCCGAATCTCAATCGGGTCTCGTAAGTTTTTACCCTTCGTTTTTTCGACACGTGCATTTTTACGGTAAAACAGGATTACGGTGGCTGGCCTTCGATTTACCATCGCTGGAGAGTGGTGCACCATGGCACTGTTCCGTTTCAAATCCATGCACGCATTTCTAAAAGTCGTATGGCACTGTTTCGCCATTTCGGACGGATGTTGCACCTTGCACGGTGGATGTTGCACCCTGTAGATATCGATTATACGGACGACCATAACTTCTGGCTCGTTTAGAGTTACGGGAGCCACAACCTGTCAAAATGAAGGCCTCGATGAGTTCTATGGCTTTGACAGCTTTCAGCCGTCAACGGATACATTAATGCCCAAAAAGGACAACCTGAATCTCAATCGGGTCTCGTAAGTTTTTTACCCTTCGTTTTTTCGACACGTGCATTTTTACGGTAAAAAAGGATTACGGTGGCTGGTCTTCGATTTACCATCGCTGGAGAGTGGTGCACCATGGTATTGTTCCATTTCAAATCCATGCACGCATTTGTAAATGTCGTACGGCACTGTTTTGCCATTTCGGACGGATGTTGCACCTTGCACCGTGGATGTTGCACCCTGTAGATATCGATTATACGGACGACCATAACTTCTGGCTCGTTTAGAATTACGGGAGCCACAACCTGTCAAAACGAAGGCCTCGATGAGTTCTACGGCTTTGACTGCTTTCATCCGTCAACGGATAGATTAATGCCCAAAAAGGACAACCCGAATCTCAATTGGGTATCGTAAGTTTTTTACCCTTCGTTTTTTCGACACGTGGATTTTTATGGTAAAACAGGATTACCGAGGCCGGCCTTCGATTTACCATCGCTGGAGAGTGTTGCATCATGGTACTGTTCCATTTCAAATCCATGCACGCATTTCTAAAAGTCATACGACACTGTTTCGCCATTTCGGACGGATGTTGCACCTTGCACCGTGGATGTTGCACCCAGTAGATATCGATTATTCGGACGGCCATAACATCTGGCTCGTTTAGAGTTACGGGAGCCATAACCTGTCAAACCGAAGGCCTCGATGAGTTCTACGGCTTTGACAGATTTCAGTCGTCAACGGATAGATTAATGCCCAAAAAGGACAACCCGAATCTCAATCGGGTCTCGTATGTTTTTTACCCTTCATTTTTTCGACACGTGCATTTTTACGGTAAAACGAGATTACCGTGGCCCGTGTTTGACTTCCCATCACTGGAGAGATGTGCACCACGGTACTGTTCCGTTTCAAATCCATGCACGCATTTCTAAATGTCGTACGGCACTGTTTCGCAATTTCGGACGGATGTTGCACCTTGCACCGTGGATGTTGCACCCTGTAGATATCGATTATTCAAACGGCCATAACTTCTGGCTCGTTTAGAGTTACGCGAGCCATAACCTGTCCAAATGAAGGTCTCGATGAGTTCTATGGATTTGATAGCTTTCAGCCGTCAACGGATAGATTAATGCCCAAAAAGGACAACCCGAATCTCAATCGGGTCTCGTAAGTTTTTTACCCTTCGTTTTTTCGACACGTGGATTTTTACGGTAAAACAAGATTACCGTGGTTGGCCTTCGATTTACCATCGCTGGAAAGTGGTGCACCATGGTACTGTTCCATTTCAAATCCATGCACGCATTTCTAAAAGTCGTACGGCACTGTTTCGCCATTTCGGACGGATGTTGCACCTTGGACCGTGGATGTTGCGCCCTGTAGATATTGATTATTCGGACGGCCATAACTTCTGGCTCGTTTAGAGTTACGGGAGCCATAACCTGTCAAAACGAAGGCCACGATGAGTTCTACGGCTTTGAAAGCTTTCAGCCGTCAACGGATAGATTAATGCCCAAAAAGGACAACCCGAATCTCAATCGGGTCTAGTAAGTTTTTTACCCTTCGTTTTTTCGACACGTGGATTTTTAGGGTAAAACAGGATTATGGTGGCTGGCCTTCGATTTACCATCGCTGGACAGTGGTGCACCAGGTACTATTTCATTTCAAATCCATGCACGCATTTCTAAAAGTCGTACGGCACTGTTTCGCCATTTCGGACGGATGTTGTACCTTGCACCGTGGATGTTGCACCCTGTAGATATCGATTATTCGGACGGCCTTAACTTCTGGCTCGTTCAGAGTTACGGGAGCCATAACCTGTAAAAACGAAGTCCTCGATGAGTTCAACGGCTTTGACAGCTTTCAGCCGTCAACGGATAGATTAATGCCAAAAAGGACAACCCGAATCTCAATCGGGTCTCGTAAGTTTTTTACCCTTCGTTTTTTCGACACGTGGATTTTTACGGTAAAACAGGATTATGGTGGCTGGCCTTCGATTTACCATCGCTGGAGAGTGGTGCACCACGGTACTGTTCCGTTTCAAATCCATGCACGCATTTCTAAAAGTCGTACGGCACTGTTTCCCCATTTTGGACGGATGTTGCACCTTGCACCGTGTATGTTGCACCCTGTAGATATCAATTATTCGGACGGCCATAACTTCTGGCTCGTTTAGAGTTACGGGAGCCATAACCTGTCAAAACGAAGGCCTCGATGAGTTCTACGGCTTTGACAGCTTTCAGCCGTCAACGGATAGAATAATGCCCAAAAAGGACAACCCGAATCTCAATCGGGCCTCGTAAGTTTTTTACCCTTCGTTTTTTCGACACGTGGATTTTTACGGTAAAACGGGATTACCGTGGCCCGTCTTCGAGTTCCCATCACTGGAGAGTTGTGCACCATGGTACTGTTCCGTTTCAAATCCATGCACGCATTTCTAAAAGTCGTACGGCACTGTTTCGCCATTTTGGACGGATGTTGCACCTTGAACCGTGTATGTTGCACACTGTAGATATCGATTATTCAAACGTCCATAACTTCTGGCTCGTTTAGAGTTACGGGAGCCATAACCTGTCAAAACGAAGACCTCGATGAGTTCTACGGCTTTAACACCTTTCAGTCGTCAACGGATAGATTAATGCCCAAAAAGGACAACCCGAATCTCAATCGGGTCTCGTAAGTTTTTTACCCTTCGTTTTTTCGACACGTGTATTTTTACGGTAAAACGGGATTACCGTGGCCCGTCTTCGACTTCCCCTCACTGGAGAGTTGTGCACCATGGTACTGTTCCGTTTCAAATCCATGCACGCATTTCTAAAAGTCGTACGGCACTGTTTCGCCATTTTGGACGGATGTTGCCCCTTGCACCGTGGATGTTGCACCCTGTAGATATCGATTATTCAAACGGCCATAACTTCTGGCTCGTTTAGAGTTACGCGGGCCATAACCTGTCAAAAGGAAGGCCTCGATGAGTTCTAAGGATTTGATAGCCTTCGGCCGCCAACGGATAGATTAATGCCAAAAAAGGACAACCTAAATCTCAATCGGGTCTCGTAAGTTTTTTACCCTTCGTTTTTTCGACACGTGCATTTTTACGGTAAAACAGGATTTCGGTGGTTGGTCTTCGATTTACCATCGCTGGAGAGTGGTGAACCATGGTACTGTTCCGTTTCAAATCCATGCACGCATGGCCAAAAGTCGTACGACACTGTTTCGCCATTTCGGACGGATGTTGCACCTTGCACCGTGGATGTTGCACCCTGTAGATATCGATTATACGGACGACCATAACTTCTGGCTCGTTTAGAGTTACGGGAGCCATAACCTGTCAAAACGAAGGCCTCGATGAGTTCTACAGCTTTGACAGCTCTCAGCCATCAACGGATAGATTAATGCCCAAAAAGGACAACCCGAATCTCAATCGGGTCTCGTAAGTTTATTACCCTTCGTTTTTTCGACACGTGGATTTTTACGGTAAAACAGGATTACGGTGGATGGCCTTCAATTTACCATCCTGAACAGTGGTGCACCATGGTACTGTTCCATTTCAAATCAATGCACGCATTTCTAAAAGTCGTACGACACTGTTTCGCCATTTCGGACGGTTGTTGCACCTTGCACCGTGGATGTTGCACCCTGTAGATATCGATTATTCGGACAGCCATAACTTCTGGCTCGTTTAGAGTTACGGGAGCCATATCCTGTCAAAATGAAGGCCTCGATGAGTTCTACGGCTTTAATAGCTTTCAGCCGTCAACGGATAGATTAATGCACAAAAAGGACAACCTGAATCTCAATCGGGTCTCGTAAGTTTTTTACCCTTCGTTTTTTCGACACGTGGATTTTTACGTTAAAACGGGATTACCGTAGCCCGTCTTCGACTTCCCATCGCCGGAGAGCGGTGCACCATGGTACTGTTCTGTTTCAAATCCATACACGCATTTCTAAAAGTCGTACAGCACTGTGAATTCGGACGGATGTTGCACCTTGCACCGTGGATGTTGCACCCTGTAGATATCGATTATTCGGACGGCCATAACTTCTGGCTCGTTTAGAGTTACGGGAGCCATAACCTGTCAAAACGAAGGCCTCGATGAGTTCTATCGCTTTGATAGCTTTCAGCCGTCAAAGAATAGATTAATGCCCAAAAAGGACAACCCGAATTTCAATCGGGTCTCGTAAGTTTTTTACCCTTCGTTTTTTCGACACGTGCAATTTTACGGTAGAACATGATTACGGTGGCTGGTCTTCGATTTACCATCGCTGGAGAGTGGTGCACCATGGTACGGTTCCGTTTCAAATCCATGCACGCATTTCTAAAAGTCGTACGACACTTTTTCGCCATTTTGGACGGATGTTGCACCTTGCACCGTGGATGTTGCACCCTATAGATATCGATTATACGGACGACCATAACTTCTGGCTCATTTAGAGTTACGGGAGCCACAACCTGTCAAAACGAAGGCCTCGATGAGTTCTACGGCTTTGATAGCTTTCAACCGTCAACGGATAGATTAATGCCCAAAAAGGACAACCCGAATCTCAATCGGGTCTCGTAAGTTTTTTACCCTTCGTTTTTTTGACACATGGATTTTTATGGTGAAACAGGATTACCGAGGTCGGCCTTCGATTTACCATCGCTGGAGAGTGGTGCATCATGGTACTGTTCCATTTCAAATCCATGCCCGCATTTCTAAAAGTCGTACGACACTGTTTCGCCATTTCGGACAGATGTTGCACCTTGCACCGTAGATGTTGCACCCTGTAGATATCGATTATTCGGACGGCCATAACATCTGGCTCGCTTAGAGTTACGGGAGCCATAACCTGTCAAAACGAAGGCCTCGATGAGTTCTACGGCTTTGACAGATTTCAGTCATCAACGGATAGATTAATGCCCAAAAAGGACAACCCGAATCTCAATCGGGTCTCGTAAGTTTTTTACCCTTCATTTTTTCGACACGTGCATTTTTACGGTAAAACGAGATTACCGTGGCCCGTGTTCGACTTCCCATCACTAGAGAGATGTGCACCACGGTACTGTTCCGTTTCAAATCCATGCACGCATTTCTAAATGTCGTACGGCACTGTTTCGCCATTTCGGACGGATGTTGCACCTTGCACCGTGGATGTTGCACCCAGTAGATATCGATTATTCAAACGGCCATAACTTCTGGCTCGTTTAGAGTTACGGGAGCCATAACCTGTCAAAATGAAGGTCTCGATGAGTTCTATGGATTTGATAGCTTTCAGCCGTCAACGGATAGATTAATGCCCAAAAAGGACAACCCGAATCTCAATCGGGTCTCGCAAGTTTTTTACCCTTCGTTTTTTCAACATGTGGATTTTTACGGTAAAACAGGATTACCGTGGCCCGTCTTCGACTTCCCATCGCTGGAGAGTGGTGCACCATGGTACTGTACCGTTTCAAATCCATGCACGCATTTCCAAAAGTCGTACGACAGTGTTTCGCCATTTCGGACGGATGTTGCACCTTGCACCGTGGATGTTGCACCCTGTAGATATTGATTATTCGGACGGCCATAACTTCTGGCTCGTTTAGAGTTACGGGAGCCATAACCTGTCAAAACGAAGGCCACGATGAGTTCTACGGCTTTGAAAGCTTTCAGCCGTCAACGGATAGATTAATGCCCAAAAAGGACAACCCGAATCTCAATCGGGTCTAGTAAGTTTTCTACCCTTCGTTTTTTCGACACGTGGATTTTTACGGTAAAACAGGATTATGGTGGCTGGCCTTCGATTTACCATCGCTGGACAGTGGTGCACCAGGTACTGTTTCGTTTCAAATCCATGCACGCATTTCTAAAAGTCGTACGACACTGTTTCGCCATTTCGGACGGATGTTGCACCTTGCACCGTGGATGTTGCACCCTGTAGATATCGATTATTCGGACGGCCATAACTTCTGGCTCGTTTAGAGTTACGGGAGCCATAACCTGTCAAAACGAAGTCCTCGATGAGTTCAACGGCTTTGACAGCTTTCAGCCGTCAATGGATAGATTAATGCCCAAAAAGGACAACCCGAATCTCAATCGGGTCTCGTAAGTTTTTTACCCTTCGTTTTTTCGACACGTGGATTTTTACGGTAAAACAGGATTATGGTGGCTGGCCTTCGATTTACCATCGCTGGAGAGTGGTGCACCATGGTACTGTTCCGTTTCAAATCCATGCACGCATTTCTAAAAGTCGTACGGCACTGTTTCGCCGTTTCGGATGGATGTTGCACCTTGCACCGTGGATGTTGCACCATGTAGATATCGATTATTCGGACGGCCACAACTTCTGGCTCGTTTAGAGTTACGGGAGGCATAACCTGTCAAAACGAAGGCCTCGATGAGTTCTACGGCTTTGACAGCTTTCAGCCGTCAACGGATAGATTAATGCCCAAAAAGGACAACCCGAATCTCAATCGGGTCTCGTAAGTTTATTACCCTTCGTTTTTTCGACACGTGGATTTTTACGGTAAAACGGGATTACCGTGGCCCGTCTTCGAGTTCCCATCACTGGAGAGTTGTGCACCATGGTACTGTTCCGTTTCAAATCCATGCACGCATTTCTAAAAGTCGTACGGCACTGTTTCGCCGTTTCGGATGGATGTTGCACCTTGCACCGTGTATGTTGCACCCTGTAGATATCCATTATTCGGACGGCCATAACTTCTGGCTCGTTTAGAGTTACGGGAGCCATAACCTGTCAAAACGAAGGCCTCGATGAGTTCTACGGCTTTGACAGCTTTCAGCCGTCAACGGATAGAATAATGCCCAAAAAGGACAACCCGAATCTCAATCGGGCCTCGTAAGTTTTTTACCCTTCGTTTTTTCGACACGTGGATTTTTACGGTAAAACGGGATTACCGTGGCCCGTCTTCGAGTTCCCATCACTGGAGAGTTGTGCACCATGGTACTGTTCCGTTTCAAATCCATGCACGCATTTCTAAAAGTCGTACGGCACTGTTTCGCCATTTTGGACGGATGTTGCACCTTGAACCGTGTATGTTGCACACTGTAGATATCGATTATTCAAACGTCCATAACTTCTGGCTCGTTTAGAGTTACGGGAGCCATAACCTGTCAAAACGAAGACCTCGATGAGTTCTACGGCTTTAACACCTTTCAGTCGTCAACGGATAGATTAATGCCCAAAAAGGACAACCCGAATCTCAATCGGGTCTCGTAAGTTTTTTACCCTTCGTTTTTTCGACACGTGTATTTTTACGGTAAAACGGGATTACCGTGGCCCGTCTTCGACTTCCCCTCACTGGAGAGTTGTGCACCATGGTACTGTTCCGTTTCAAATCCATGCACGCATTTCTAAAAGTCGTACGGCACTGTTTCGCCATTTTGGACGGATGTTGCCCCTTGCACCGTGGATGTTGCACCCTGTAGATATCGATTATTCAAACGGCCATAACTTCTGGCTCGTTTAGAGTTACGCGGGCCATAACCTGTCAAAAGGAAGGCCTCGATGAGTTCTAAGGATTTGATAGCCTTCGGCCGCCAACGGATAGATTAATGCCAAAAAAGGACAACCTAAATCTCAATCGGGTCTCGTAAGTTTTTTACCCTTCGTTTTTTCGACACGTGCATTTTTACGGTAAAACAGGATTTCGGTGGTTGGTCTTCGATTTACCATCGCTGGAGAGTGGTGAACCATGGTACTGTTCCGTTTCAAATCCATGCACGCATGGCCAAAAGTCGTACGACACTGTTTCGCCATTTCGGACGGATGTTGCACCTTGCACCGTGGATGTTGCACCCTGTAGATATCGATTATACGGACGACCATAACTTCTGGCTCGTTTAGAGTTACGGGAGCCATAACCTGTCAAAACGAAGGCCTCGATGAGTTCTACAGCTTTGACAGCTCTCAGCCATCAACGGATAGATTAATGCCCAAAAAGGACAACCCGAATCTCAATCGGGTCTCGTAAGTTTATTACCCTTCGTTTTTTCGACACGTGGATTTTTACGGTAAAACAGGATTACGGTGGATGGCCTTCAATTTACCATCCTGAACAGTGGTGCACCATGGTACTGTTCCATTTCAAATCAATGCACGCATTTCTAAAAGTCGTACGACACTGTTTCGCCATTTCGGACGGTTGTTGCACCTTGCACCGTGGATGTTGCACCCTGTAGATATCGATTATTCGGACAGCCATAACTTCTGGCTCGTTTAGAGTTACGGGAGCCATATCCTGTCAAAATGAAGGCCTCGATGAGTTCTACGGCTTTAATAGCTTTCAGCCGTCAACGGATAGATTAATGCACAAAAAGGACAACCTGAATCTCAATCGGGTCTCGTAAGTTTTTTACCCTTCGTTTTTTCGACACGTGGATTTTTACGTTAAAACGGGATTACCGTAGCCCGTCTTCGACTTCCCATCGCCGGAGAGCGGTGCACCATGGTACTGTTCTGTTTCAAATCCATACACGCATTTCTAAAAGTCGTACAGCACTGTGAATTCGGACGGATGTTGCACCTTGCACCGTGGATGTTGCACCCTGTAGATATCGATTATTCGGACGGCCATAACTTCTGGCTCGTTTAGAGTTACGGGAGCCATAACCTGTCAAAACGAAGGCCTCGATGAGTTCTATCGCTTTGATAGCTTTCAGCCGTCAAAGAATAGATTAATGCCCAAAAAGGACAACCCGAATTTCAATCGGGTCTCGTAAGTTTTTTACCCTTCGTTTTTTCGACACGTGCAATTTTACGGTAGAACATGATTACGGTGGCTGGTCTTCGATTTACCATCGCTGGAGAGTGGTGCACCATGGTACGGTTCCGTTTCAAATCCATGCACGCATTTCTAAAAGTCGTACGACACTTTTTCGCCATTTTGGACGGATGTTGCACCTTGCACCGTGGATGTTGCACCCTATAGATATCGATTATACGGACGACCATAACTTCTGGCTCATTTAGAGTTACGGGAGCCACAACCTGTCAAAACGAAGGCCTCGATGAGTTCTACGGCTTTGATAGCTTTCAACCGTCAACGGATAGATTAATGCCCAAAAAGGACAACCCGAATCTCAATCGGGTCTCGTAAGTTTTTTACCCTTCGTTTTTTTGACACATGGATTTTTATGGTGAAACAGGATTACCGAGGTCGGCCTTCGATTTACCATCGCTGGAGAGTGGTGCATCATGGTACTGTTCCATTTCAAATCCATGCCCGCATTTCTAAAAGTCGTACGACACTGTTTCGCCATTTCGGACAGATGTTGCACCTTGCACCGTAGATGTTGCACCCTGTAGATATCGATTATTCGGACGGCCATAACATCTGGCTCGCTTAGAGTTACGGGAGCCATAACCTGTCAAAACGAAGGCCTCGATGAGTTCTACGGCTTTGACAGATTTCAGTCATCAACGGATAGATTAATGCCCAAAAAGGACAACCCGAATCTCAATCGGGTCTCGTAAGTTTTTTACCCTTCATTTTTTCGACACGTGCATTTTTACGGTAAAACGAGATTACCGTGGCCCGTGTTCGACTTCCCATCACTAGAGAGATGTGCACCACGGTACTGTTCCGTTTCAAATCCATGCACGCATTTCTAAATGTCGTACGGCACTGTTTCGCCATTTCGGACGGATGTTGCACCTTGCACCGTGGATGTTGCACCCAGTAGATATCGATTATTCAAACGGCCATAACTTCTGGCTCGTTTAGAGTTACGGGAGCCATAACCTGTCAAAATGAAGGTCTCGATGAGTTCTATGGATTTGATAGCTTTCAGCCGTCAACGGATAGATTAATGCCCAAAAAGGACAACCCGAATCTCAATCGGGTCTCGCAAGTTTTTTACCCTTCGTTTTTTCAACATGTGGATTTTTACGGTAAAACAGGATTACCGTGGCCCGTCTTCGACTTCCCATCGCTGGAGAGTGGTGCACCATGGTACTGTACCGTTTCAAATCCATGCACGCATTTCCAAAAGTCGTACGACAGTGTTTCGCCATTTCGGACGGATGTTGCACCTTGCACCGTGGATGTTGCACCCTGTAGATATTGATTATTCGGACGGCCATAACTTCTGGCTCGTTTAGAGTTACGGGAGCCATAACCTGTCAAAACGAAGGCCACGATGAGTTCTACGGCTTTGAAAGCTTTCAGCCGTCAACGGATAGATTAATGCCCAAAAAGGACAACCCGAATCTCAATCGGGTCTAGTAAGTTTTCTACCCTTCGTTTTTTCGACACGTGGATTTTTACGGTAAAACAGGATTATGGTGGCTGGCCTTCGATTTACCATCGCTGGACAGTGGTGCACCAGGTACTGTTTCGTTTCAAATCCATGCACGCATTTCTAAAAGTCGTACGACACTGTTTCGCCATTTCGGACGGATGTTGCACCTTGCACCGTGGATGTTGCACCCTGTAGATATCGATTATTCGGACGGCCATAACTTCTGGCTCGTTTAGAGTTACGGGAGCCATAACCTGTCAAAACGAAGTCCTCGATGAGTTCAACGGCTTTGACAGCTTTCAGCCGTCAATGGATAGATTAATGCCCAAAAAGGACAACCCGAATCTCAATCGGGTCTCGTAAGTTTTTTACCCTTCGTTTTTTCGACACGTGGATTTTTACGGTAAAACAGGATTATGGTGGCTGGCCTTCGATTTACCATCGCTGGAGAGTGGTGCACCATGGTACTGTTCCGTTTCAAATCCATGCACGCATTTCTAAAAGTCGTACGGCACTGTTTCGCCGTTTCGGATGGATGTTGCACCTTGCACCGTGGATGTTGCACCATGTAGATATCGATTATTCGGACGGCCACAACTTCTGGCTCGTTTAGAGTTACGGGAGGCATAACCTGTCAAAACGAAGGCCTCGATGAGTTCTACGGCTTTGACAGCTTTCAGCCGTCAACGGATAGATTAATGCCCAAAAAGGACAACCCGAATCTCAATCGGGTCTCGTAAGTTTATTACCCTTCGTTTTTTCGACACGTGGATTTTTACGGTAAAACAGGATTACGGTGGCTGGCCTTCAATTTACCATCCTGGACAGTGGTGCACCATGGTACTGTTCCATTTCAAATCAATGCACGCATTTCGAAAAGTCGTACGACACTGTTTCGCCATTTCGGACGGATGTTGCACCTTGCACCGTGGATGTTGCACCCTGTAGATATCGATTATTCGGACGGCCATAACTTCTGGCTCGTTTAGAGTTACGGGAGCCATATCCTGTCAAAATGAAGGCCTCGATGAGTTCTACGGCTTTAATAGCTTTCAGCCGTCAACGGATAGATTAATGCACAAAAAGGACAACCTGAATCTCAATCGGGTCTCGTAAGTTTTTTACCCTTTGTTTTTTCGACACGTGGATTTTTACGTTAAAACGGGATTACCGTGGCCCGTCTTCGACTTCCCATCGCTGGAGAGCGGTGCACCATGGTACTGTTCCGTTTCAAATCCATACACGCATTTCTAAAAGTCGTACGGCACTGTGAATTCGGACGGATGTTGCACCTTGCACCGTGGGTGTTGCACCCTGTAGATATCGATTATTCGGACGGCCATAACTTCTGGCTCGTTTAGAGTTACGGGAGCCATAACCTGTCAAAACGAAGGCATCGATGAGTTCTATGGATTTGATAGCTTTCAGCCGTCAAAGAATAGATTAATGCCCAAAAAGGACAACCCGAATTTCAATCGGGTCTCGTAAGTTTTTTACCCTTCGTTTTTTCGACACGTGCAATTTTACGGTAGAACATGATTACGGTGGCTGGTCTTCGATTTACCATCGCTGGAGAGTGGTGCACCATGGTACTGTTCCGTTTCAAATCCATGCACGCATTTCTAAAAGTCGTACGACACTGTTTCGCCATTTTGGACGGATGTTGCACCTTGCACCGTGGATGTTGCACCCTATAGATATCGATTATACGGACGGCCATAACTTCTGGCTCATTTAGAGTTACGGGAGCCACAACCTGTCAAAACGAAGGCCTCAATGAGTTCTACGGCTTTGATAGCTTTCAACCGTCAACGGATAGATTAATGCCCAAAAAGGACAACCCGAATCTCAATCGGGTCTCGTAAGTTTTTTACCCTTCGTTTTTTCGACACGTGGATTTTTATGGTAAAACAGGATTACCGAGGCCGGCCTTCGATTTACCATCGCTGGAGAGTGGTGCATCATGGTACTGTTCCATTTCAAATCCATGCCCGCATTTCTAAAAGTCGTACGACACTGTTTCGCCATTTCGGACGGATGTTGCACCTTGCACCGTAGATGTTGCACCCTGTAGATATCGATTATTCGGACGGCCATAACATCTGGCTCGCTTAGAGTTGCGGGAGCCATAACTTGTCAAAACGAAGGCCTCGATGAGTTCTACGGCTTTGACAGATTTCAGTCGTCAACGGATAGATTAATGCCCAAAAAGGACAACCCGAATCTCAATCGGGTCTCGTAAGTTTTTTACCCTTCATTTTTTCGACACGTGCATTTTTACGGTAAAACGAGATTACCGTGGCCTGTGTTCGACTTCCCATCACTAGAGAGATGTGCACGATGGTAATGTTCCGTTTCAAATCCATGCACGCGTTTCTAAAAGTCGTACGGCACTGTTTCGCCATTTCGGACGGATGTTGCACCTTGCACCGTGGATGTTGCACCCAGTAGATATCGATTATTCAAACGGCCATAACTTCTGGCTCGTTTAGAGTTACGGGAGACATAACCTGTCAAAATGAAGGTCTCGATGAGTTCTATGGATTTGATAGCTTTCAGCCGTCAAAGAATAGATTAATGCCCAAAAAGGACAACCCGAATCTCAATCGGGTCTCGTAAGTTTTTTTACCCTTCCTTTTTCAACATGTGGATTTTTACAGTAAAACAGGATTACCGTGGCCCATCTTCGACTTCCCATCGCTGGAGAGTGGTGCACCATGGTACTGTACCATTTCAAATCATGAACGCATTTCCAAAAGTCGTACGACACTGTTTCGCCATTTCGGACGGATGTTGCACCTTGCACCGTGGATGTTGCACCCTATAGATATTGATTATTCGGACGGCCATAACTTCTGGCTCGTTTAGAGTTACGGGAGCCATAACCTGTCAAAACGAAGGCCACGATGAGTTCTACGGCTTTGAAAGCTTTCAGCCGTCAACGGATAGATTAATGCCCAAAAAGGACAACCCGAATCTCAATCGGGTCTAGTAAGTTTTCTACCCTTCGTTTTTTCGACACGTGGATTTTTACGGTAAAACAGGATTATGGTGGCTGGCCTTCGATTTACCATCGCTGGACAGTGGTGCACCAGGTACTGTTTCGTTTCAAATCCATGCACGCATTTCTAAAAGTCGTACGACACTGTTTCGCCATTTCGGACGGATGTTGCACCTTGCACCGTGGATGTTGCACCCTATAGATATCGATTATTCGGACGGCCATAACTTCTGGCTCGTTTAGAGTTACGGGAGCCATAACCTGTCAAAACGAAGTCCTCGATGAGTTCAACGGCTTTGATAGCTTTCAGCCGTCAATGGATAGATTAATGCCCAAAAAGGACAACCCGAATCTCAATCGGGTCTCGTAAGTTTTTTACCCTTCGTTTTTTCGACACGTGGATTTTTACGGTAAAACAGGATTATGGTGGATGGCCTTCGATTTACCATCGCTGGAGAGTGGTGCACCATGGTACTGTTCCGTTTCAAATCCATGCACGCATTTCTAAAAGTCGTACGGCACTGTTTCGCCGTTTCGGACGGATGTTGCACCTTGCACCGTGGATGTTGCACCATGTAGATATCGATTATTCGGACGGCCACAACTTCTGGCTCGTTTAGAGTTACGGGAGGCATAACCTGTCAAAACGAAGGCCTCGATGAGTTCTACGGCTTTGACAGCTTTCAGCCGTCAACGGATAGATTAATGCCCAAACAGGACAACCCGAATCTCAATCGGGTCTCGTAAGTTTTTTACCCTTCGTTTTTTCCACACGTGGATTTTTACGGTAAAACGGGATACCGTGGCCCGTCTTCGACTTCCCATCGCTGGAGAGCGGTGCACCATGGTACTGTTCTGTTTCAAATCCATGCACGCATTTCTAAAAGTCGTACGGCAATGTTTCACCATTTCGGACGGATGTTGCACCTTGCACCGTGGATGTTGCACCCTGTAGATATCGATTATTCGGACGACCATAACTTCTGGCTCGTTTAGAGTTACGGGAGCCATAACCTGTCAAAACGAAGGCCTCGATGAGTTCTACGGCTTTGACAGCCTTCAGCCGTCAACGGATAGATTAATGCCCAAAAAGGACAACCCGAATCTCAATCGGGTCTCGTAAGTTTTTTACCCTTCGTTTTTTCGACACGTGCATTTTTACGGTAAAACAGGATTACGGTGGCTGGTCTTCGATTTACCATCGCTGGAGAGTGGTGAACCATGGTACTGTTCCGTTCCAAATCCATCCATGCATTTCTAAAAGTCGTACGACACTGTTTCGCCATTTCGGACGGATGTTGCACCTTGCACCGTGGATGTTGCACCCTGTAGATATCGATTATACGGACGACCATAACTTCTGGCTCGTTTAGAGTTACGGGAGCCATAACCTATCAAAATGAAGGCCTCGATGAGTTCTACGGCTTTGACAGCTTTCAGCCGTCAATGGATAGATTAATGCCCAAAAAGGACAACCCGAATCTCAATCGGGTCTCGTAAGTTTTTTACCCTTCGTTTTATCGACACGTGGATTTTTACGGTAAAACAGGATTACGGTGGCTGGCCTTCGATTTACCATCCTAGACAGTGGTACACCATGGTACTGTTCCATTTCAAATCAATGCACGCATTTCTAAAATTCGTACGACACTGTTTCGCAACTTCGGACGGATGTTGCACCTTGCACCGTGGATGTTGCACCCTGTAGATATCGATTATTCGGACGGTCATAACTTCTGGCTCGTTTATAGTTATGGGAGCCACAACCTGTCAAAACGAAGGCCACAGTGAGTTCTACAGCTTTGACAGCTTTCAGCCGTCAACGGGTAGATTAATGCCCAAAAAGGACAACCCGAATCTCAATCGGGCCTCGTAAGTATTTTACCCTTCGTTTTTTCGACACGTGGATTTTTACGGTAAAACGGGATTACCGTGGCTGGCCTTCGATTTACCATCGCCGGAGAGTGGTGCACCAGGTACTGTTCCGTTTCAAATCCATGCACGCATTTCTAAAAGTCGTACGACACTGTTTCGCCATTTCGGACGGATGTTGCACCTTGCACCGTGGATGTTGCACCCTGTAGATATTGATTATTCGGACGGCCATAACTTCTGGCTCGTTTAGAGTTACGGGAGCCACAACCTATCAAAACGAAGGCCTCGATGAGTTCTACGGGTCTGAAAGCTTTCAACCGTCAACGGATAGATTAATGCCCAAAAAGGACAACCCGAATCTCAATCGGGTCTCGTAAGTTTTTTCCCCTTCGTTTTTTCGACACGTGCATTTTTATGGTAAAACAGGATTACCGTGGCTGGCCTTCGACTTCCCATCGCTGGAGAGTGGTGCACCATGGCACTGTTCCGTTTCAAATCCATACACGCATTTCTAAAAGTCGTACGGCACTGTTTCGCCATTTCGGACGGATATTGCACCTTTCACCGTGGATGTTGCACCCTGTAGATATCGATTATTCGGACGGCCATAACTTCTGGCTCGTTTAGAGTTACGGGAGCCATAAACTGTCAAAACGAATTCCTCGATGAGTTCTACGGCTTTGACAGCTTTCAGTCATCAACGGATAGATTAATGCCCAAAAAGGACAACCCGAATCTCAATCGGGTCTCGTAAGTTTTTTACCCTTCGTTTTTTCGACACGTGTATTTTTACGGTAAAACGGGATCACCGTGGCCCGTCTTCGACTTCCCATCACTGGAGAGTTGTGCACCATGGTACTGTTCCGTTTCAAATCCATGCACGCATTTCTAAAAGTCGTAAGGCACTGTTTCGCCATTTTGGACGGATGTTGCACCTTGCACCATGGATGTTGCACCCTGTAGATATCGATTATTCAAACGGCCATAACTTCTGGCTCGTTTAGAGTTACGTGAGCCATAACCTGTCAAAAGGAAGGCCTCGATGAGTTCTAAGGATTTGATAGCCTTCGGCCGCCAACGGATAGATTAATGCCAAAAAAGGACAACCCGAATCTCAATCGGGTCTCGTAAGTTTTTTACCCTTCGTTTTTTCGACACATGCATTTTTACGGTAAAACAGGATTACAGTGGCTGGTCTTTGATTTACCATCGCTGGAGAGTGGTGAACCATGGTACTATTCCGTTTCAAATCCATGCACTCATTTCTAAAAACCGTACGACACTGTTTCGCCATTTCGGACGAATGTTGCACCATGCACCGTGGATGTTGCACCCTGTAGATATCGATTATACGGACGACCATAACTTCTGCGCTCGTTTAGAGTTACGGGAGCCATAACCTGTCAAAACGAAGGCCTCGATGAGTTCTACGGCTTTGACAGCTTTCAGCCGTCAATGGATAGATTAATGCCCAAAAAGGACAACCCGAATCTCAATCGGGTCTCGTAAGTTTTTTACCCTTCGTTTTTTCGACACGTGGATTTTTACGGTAAAACAGGATTACGGTGGCTGGCCTTCGATTACGGTGCACCACTATTCCGTTTCAAATCCATGCACGCATTTCTAAAATTCGTACGATACTGTTTCGCCATTTCGGACGGATGTTGCACCTTGCACCGTGGATGTTGCACCCTGTAGATATCGATTATTCGGACGGCCATAACTTCTGGCTCGTTTAGAGTTACGGGAGCCATATCCTGTCAAAATGAAGGCCTCGATGAGTTCTACGGCTTTAATAGATTTCAGCCGTCAACGGATAGATTAATGCCCAAAAAGGACTACCTGAATCTCAATCGGGTCTCGTAAGTTTTTTACCCTTCGTTTTTTCTACACGTGGATTTTTACGGTAAAACGGGATTATCGTGGCCCGTCTTCGACTTCCCATCGCTGGAGAGCGGTGCACCATGGTACTGATCCGTTTCAAATCCATACACGCATTTCTAAAAGTCGTACGACACTGTTTCACCATTTCGGACGGATGTTGCACCTTGCACCGTGGATGTTACACCCTGTAGATATCGATTATTCGGACGGCCATAACTTCTGGCTCGTTTAGAGTTACGGGAGCCATAACCTGTCAAAACGAAGGCCTCGATGAGTTCTATGGCTTTGATAGCTTTCAGCCGTCAAAGGATAGATTAATGCCCAAAAAGGACAACCCGAATCTCAATCGTGTCTCGTAAGTTTTTTACCCTTCGTTTTTTCGACACGTGCAATTTTACGGTAAAACATGATTACGGTGGCTGGTCTTCGATTTACCATCGCTGGAGAGTGGTGCACCATGGTACTGTTCCGTTTCAAATCCATGCACGCATTTCTAAAAGTCGTACGACACTGTTTCGCCATTTCGGACGGATGTTGCACCTTGCACCGTGGATGTTGCACCCTATATATATCGATTATACGGACGACCATAACTTCTGGCTCATTTAGAGTTACGGGAGCCACAACCTGTCAAAACGAAGGCCTCGATGAGTTCTACGGCTTTGACAGCTTTCAGCCGTCAACGGATAGATTAATGCCCAAAAAGGACAACCCGAATCTCAATCGGGTCTCGTAAGTTTTTTACCCTTCGTTTTTTGACACGTGGATTTTTAAGGTAAAACAGGATTACGGTGGCTGGCCTTCGATTTACCATCGCTGGACAGTGGTGCACCAGGTACTGTTCCGTTTCCAATCCATGCACGCATTTCTAAAAGTTGTACGGCACTGTTTCGCCATTTCGGACGGATGTTGCACCTTGCACCGTGGATGTTGCACCCTGTAGATATCGATTATTCGGACGGCCATAACTTCTGGCTCGTTTAGAGTTACGGGAGCTATAACATGTCAAAACGAAGGCCTCGAAGAGTTCTATGGCTTTGATAGCTTTCAGCCGTCAACAGATAGATTAATGCCCAAAAAGGATAACCCAAATCTCAATCGGGTCTCGTAAGTTTTTTACCCTTCGTTTTTTCGACACGTGGATTTTTACGGTAAAACGGGATTACCGTGGCCCGTGTTCAACTTCCCATCGCTGGAGAGTGGTGCACCATGGTACTGTTCCGTTTCAAATCCATGCACGCATTTCTAAAAGTCGTACAGCATTGTTTCGCCATTTTGGACGGATGTTGCAACTTGCACCGTGGATGTTGCACCCTGTAGATATCGATTATTCAAACGGCCATAACTTCTGGCTCGTTTAGAGTTACAAGAGCCATAACCTTTCAAAAGGAAGGCCTCCATGAGTTCTAAATATTTAATAGCCTTCGGTCGCCAACGGATAGATTAATGCCAAAAAAGGACAACCCGAATCTCAATCGGGTCTCGTAAGTTTTTTACCCTTCGTTTTTTCGACACGTGCATTTTTACGGTAAAACAGGATTACGGTGGCTGGTGTTCGATTTACCATCGCTGGAGAGTGGTGAACCATGGTACTATTCCGTTTCAAATCCATGCACGCATTTCTAAAAGTCGTACGACACTGTTTCGCCATTTCGAACGGATGTTGCACCTTGCACCGTGGATGTTGCACCCTGTAGATATCGATTATACAGACGACCATAACTTCTGGCTCGTTTAGAGTTACGGGATCCATAACCTGTCAAAACGAAGGCCTCGATGAGTTCTACGGCTTTTGAAAGCTTTCAGCCATCATTGTATAGATTAATGCCCAAAAAGGACAAACCGAATCTCAATCGGGTCTCGTAAGTTTTTTACCCTTCGTTTTTTCGACACGTGGATTTTTACGGTAAAACAGGATTACGGTAGCTGGCCATCGATTTACCATCCTGGACAGTGGTGCACCATGGTACTGTTCCATTTCAAATCCATTCACGCATTTCTAAAAGTCGTACGACACTGTTTCGCCATTTCGGACGGATGTTGCACCTTGCACCGTGGATGTTGCACCCTGTAGATATCGATTATTCGGACGGCCATAACTTCTGGCTCGTTTAGAGTTACGGGAGCCATATCCTGTCAAAATGAAGGCCTCGATGAGTTCTGCGGCTTTAATAGCTTTCAGCCGTCAACGGATAGATTAATGCCCAAAAAGGACAACCTGAATCTCAATCGGGTCTCATAAGTTTTTTACCCTTCGTTTTTTCGACACGTGGATTTTTACGCTAAAACGGGATTACCGTTGCCCGTCTTCAACTTCCCATCGCTGGAGAGCGGTGCACCATGGTACTGTTCCGTTTCAAATCCATACACGCATTTCTAAAAGTCGTACGGCACTGTTTCACCATTTCGGACGGATGTTGCACCTTGCACCGTGGATGTTGCACCCTGTAGATATCGATTATTCGGACGGCCATAACTTCTGGCTCGTTTAGAGTTACGGGAGCCATAACCTGTCAAAACAAAGGCCTCGATGAGTTCTATGGCTTTGATAGCTTTCAGCCGTCAAAGGATAGATTAATTCCCAAAAAGGACAACCCGAATCTCAATCGGGTCTCGTAAGTTTTTTACCCTTCGTTTTTTCGACACGTGCAATTTTACGGTAAAACATGATTACAGTGGCTGGTCTTCGATTTACCATCACTGGAGTGTGGTGCACCATGGTACTGTTCCGTTTCAAATCCATGCACGCATTTATAAAAGTCGTACGACACTGTTTCGCCATTTCGGACGGATGTTGCACCTTGCACCGTGGATGTTGCACCCTATAGTTATCGATTGTACGGACGACCATAACTTCTGGCTCATTTAGAGTTACGGGAGCCAAAACCTGTCAAAACGAAGGCCTCGATGAGTTCTACGACTTTGACAGCTTTCATCCGTCAACGGATAGATTAATGCCCAAAAAGGACAACCCGAATCTCAATCCGGTCTCGTAAGTTTTTTACCCTTCATTTTTTGACACGTGGATTTTTAAGGTAAAACAGGATTACGGTGGCTGGCCTTCGATTTACCCTCGCTGGACAGTGGTGCACTAGGTACTATTCCGTTTCAAATCCATGCACGCATTTCTAAAAGCCATACGGCACTGTTTCGCCATTTCGGACGGATGTTGCACCTTCCACCGTGGATGTTGCACCCTGTAGATATCGATTATTCGGACGGCCATAACTTCTGGCTCGTTTAGAGTTACGGGAGCTATAACATGTCAATACGAAGGCCTCGAAGAGTTCTATGGCTTTGACAGCTTTTAGCCATCAACGGATAGATTAATGCCCAAAAAGGACAACCCGAATCTCAATCGGGTTTCGTAAATTTTTTACCCTTCGTTTTTTCGACACGTGGATTTTTACGGTAAAACGGGATTACCGCGGCCCGTCTTCGACTTCGCATCGCTGGAGAGTGGTGCACCATAATATTGATCCGTTTCAAATCCATGCACGCATTTCTAAAAGTCGTACGGCACTGTTTCGCCCTTTCCGACGGATGTTGCACCTTGCACCGTGGATGTTGCACCCTGTAGATATCGATTATTCGGACGGCCATAACTTCTGGCTCGTTTAGAGTTACGGGAGCCATAACCTGTCAAAACGAAGGCATCGATGAGTTCTATGGCTTCGACTGCTTTCAGCCGTCAACGGATAGATTAATGCCCAAAAAGGACAACCCGAATCTCAATCGGGTCTCGTAAGTTTTTTACCCTTCTTTTTTTGGACACGTGCATTTTTACGGTAAAATAGGATTACGGTGGCTGGTCTTCGATTTACCATCGCTGGAGAGTGGTGCACCATGGTACTGTTCCGTTTCAAATCCATGCACGCATTTATAAAAGTCGTACGGCACTGTTTCGCCATTTCGGACGGATGTTGCACCTTGCACCGTGGATGTTGCACGCTGTAGATATCGATTATACGGACGACCATAACTTCTGGCTCGTTTAGAGTTACGGGAGCCACAACCTGTCAAAAGGAAGGCCTCGATGAGTTCTACAGCTTTGACAGCTTTCAGTTGTCAACGGATAGATTAATGCCATAAAAGGACAACCCGAATCTCAATCGGGTCTCGTAAGTTTTTTACCCTTCGTTTTTTGACACGTGGATTTTTATGGTAAAACAGGATTACGGTGGCTGGCCTTCGATTTACCATCGCTGGACAGTGGTGCACCACGTACTGTTCCGTTTCAAATCCATGCACGCATTTCTAAAAGTCGTACGGCACTGTTTCGCCATTTCGGACGGATGTTGCCCCTTGCACCGTGGATGTTGCACCCTGTAGATATCGATTATTCGGACGGCCATAACTTCTGGCTCGTTTAGAGTTACGGGAGCTATAACATGTCAAAACGAAGGCCTCGAAGGGTTCTACGGCTTTGACAGCTTTCAGCCGTCAACAGATAGATTAATGCCCAAAAAGGACAACCCGAATATCAATCGGGTCTCGTAAGTTTTTTACCCTTCGTTTTTTCGACACGTGGATTTTTACGGTAAAACAAGATTACGGTGGCTGGTCTTCGATTTACCATCGCTGGAGAGTTGTGCACCACGGTAATGTTCCGTTTCAAATCCATTCACGCATTTCTAAATGTCGTACGACACTGTTTCGCCACTTCGGTCGGATGTTGCACCTTGCACCGTGGATGTTGCACCCTGTAGATATCGATTATTCAAACGGCCATAACTTCTGGCTCGTTTAGAGTTACGGGAGCCATAACTTGTCAAAATGAAGGTCTCGATGAGTTCTATGGATTTGATAGCTTTCAGCCGTCAACAGATAGATTAATGCCCAAAAAGGACATCCCGAATCACAATCGGGTCTCGTAAGTTTTTTACCCTTCGTTTTTTCGACACGTGGATTTTTACGGTAAAACAGGATTACCGTGGCTGGCCTTCGATTTACCATCGCTGGAGAGTGGTGCACCATGGTACTGTTCCGTTTCAAATCCATGCACGCGTTTCTAAAAGTCGTACGGCACTGTTTCGCCATTTCGGACGGATGTTGCACCTTGCACCGTGGATGTTGCACCCTATAGATATCGATTATTCGGACGGCCATAACTTCTCGCTCGTTTAGAGTTACGGGAGCCATAACCTGTCAAAACGAAGGCCTCGATGAGTTCTATGGCTTTGATAGCTTTCAAGTGTCAACGGATAGAATAATGCCCAAAAAGGACAACCCGAATCTCAATCGGGTCTCGTAAGTTTTTTACCCTTCGTTTTTTCGACACGTGCATTTTTATGGTAAAACAGGATTACGGTGGCTGGTCTTCGATTTACCATCGCTGGAGAGTGGTGCACCATGCTACTGTTCCGTTTCAAATCCATGCACACATTTCTAAAAGTCGTACGGCACTGTTTCGCCATTTCGGACGAATGTTGCACCTTGCACCGTGGATGTTGCACCCTGTAGATATCGATTATTCGGACGGCCATAACTGCTGGCTCGTTTAGAGTTACGGGAGCCATAACCTGTCAAAACTAAGGCCTGACGAGTTCTATGGCTTTGACAGTTTTCAGCCGTCAACGGATAGATTAATGCCCAAAAAGGACAACCCGAATCTCAATCGGGTCTCGTAAGTTTTTTACCCTTCGTTTTTTCGACACGTGGATTTTTACGGCAAAAGGGGATTACCGTGGCCCGTCTTCGACTTCCCATCGCTGGAGAGTGGTGCACCATAGTACAGTTCCGTTTCAAATCCATGCACGCATTTGTAAAAGTCGTACGGCACTGTTTCGCCATTTTGGACGGATGTTGCACCTTGCACCGTGGATGTTGCACCCAGTAGATATCGATTATTCGGACGGCCATAACTTCTGGCTCGTTTAGAGTTACGGGAGCCATAACCTGTCAAAACGAAGGCCTCGATGAGTTCTATGGCTTTGACAGCTTTCAACCGTCAACGGATAGAATAATGCCCAAAAAGGACAACCCGAATCTCAATCGGGTCTCGTAAGTTTGTTACCCTTCTTTTTTTCGACACGTGCATTTTTACGGTAAAACAGGATTACGGTGGCTGTTCTTCGATTTACCATCGCTGGAGAGTGGTGCACCATGGTACTGTTCCGTTTCAAATCCATGCACGCATTTCTAAAAGTCGTACGACACTATTTCGCCATTTCGGACGGATGTTGCACCTTGCACCGTGGATGTTGCACCCTGTAGATATCGATTATACGGACGACCACAACTTCTGGCTCGTTTAGAGTTACGGGAGCCACAACCTGTCAAAACGAAGGCCTCGATGAGTTCTACGGCTTTGACAGCTTTCAGTCGTCAACGGATAGATTAATGCCCAAAAAGGACAACCCGAATCTCAATCGGGTCTCGTAAGTTTTTTACCCTTCGTTTTTTCGACACGTGCATTTTTACGGTAAAACAGGATTACGGTGGCTGGTCTTCGATTTACCATCGCTGGAGAGTGGTGCACCATGGTACTGTTCCGTTTCAAATCCATGCACGTATTTCTAAAAGTCGTACGACACTGTTTTTTCCATTTCGGACGGATGTTGCTGTTTGTACAAAAAATGGACAAACACCTCCAAGTCGTATTATTTAGTTGATTATATGTGATTTTCAATGATTTTGGATGAGTATGTAAATATAAAAGAAGTAGGGGCTGAAATGTAAAAGACACGCAGATTTATAGTGGTTCGGCCGGAATATGCCTACGTCCACTTTATATGTTATTATCTTCTTTCTTTCGGATTACAAGTACAATGCTTCGTATACAAGTATATGAATGTAGTTTGAAAGTTCCTTCCTCGCTTGAGCTCTCAAACTTGTCTCCCATTGTTGTACCCCTGCCCCTCTATTTATAGAGTGAGGTAGGGGGCAGGGGTCTTGGATGTATATAGCTGCTGGTGGGCCCGGGCTGAAGCAATCTGGACTGGCAGTTGTTTGGTTCAGGGAGGTCTCATTCGGCATGGAGCTTGGACCGGTGGTAGGTGTTGTCCGGTGGTAGCGGTGTGGATGTGGACCGGCAGTGAGTGTGGACCGGTGATAGGTGTGGACCGGTGGTGAGGTAGTTCGGTGCTTCTTGGACCGGTTGTGGGGAAGAGGTTTGGTTCGGTGGTGCCCCTGGTTCGGTATACCGAATGGAGATGGAGGAATGTTGGCTCTGTGGCCGAATGGGGCTGACCGAATGGATTCTGGTCCGGTATGACATGGAGAGGCCGGATGGGAAGGAGGCCGAATGAGGAGGAGGCCGAATGGGAAGGTGACTGGTCGTGCTGAATGAAGTGGAGATGGCGAACCCGCGTGAAACTGTGGCTTCTTGGTCTCGAGATCTTCTGGGTGAAAATTCGCCCAACATTTGCCCCCCAAAGTGGGGCACGTGCTTGCATGTGTCGTGCTTTGTTTCCCTGTGGTAGGAAGGTTTGTTTTGTAATGCCACGGGCTGGATGTTCATATCCTGTTGGTGTCCTGCAAAGGGATTTACAGTTTTAGTGTTATTTCAAATAGCGACCGTTCGTGATTGAAACATTCGAGATGAAGTGAACTGTGTCGTTCGGGACGAGAGAGTGAGCCCCGAGGGGGCTTAGCATCATCGATGCCAGGTTCATGTCAGAGTGGATCCTTGGATCGTTTGTCAAGATGGTTTATCGCCAGCTCAGAGCATGCCTAGGGATCGTTCGCGACCTCGTACATGTGTAAGTAGCTTAGCCATTTCATAATTATCAGAGTCAAATATCCGTTTAACCTACGAGTTTAAAAAGGATGTCAAAGTGCAAATTCTCACGACGATCGGGTTAATAGCCATTCAGAGCGTGCCTATGGACCGTTCGTGGTCGTGTACACGTGTAAATGATTAACCCACATTGGTGAGAGATTTACGACTCATCCATCGTTATCATATTCTTTACTTTGTTAGTAGGTTCTAGAGTTCGGTACTTATCTGAGTGTGGAGCCTGCACGCCCCTAGTTCCAGGTTGTTGTTGGTAGAGAGAGAGTTCATTCAGTTTTGTGTTGGTCCGGTCGTGCTCATCCGGTTTTGGTTTCATTCGGTATCGTGTTGGTTCGGTATGTTTGTTATTGGTCCGGTGTTCCTATCCGGTGGGCCGAACCAGTTGGTTCGGCGGCCCTGAGCTCGCCTATATATAGAGGCTACACCCCCTTGGTTTCTTCTTACCGAACCAGAGAGCCGAACCAATTCTTGACCGAACCATCCTTCTGCCGAACCAGTTTATACCGAATCAGGTATATATATTTTTTGCCGAATGATCTCTTATCACCGGATGGACCTGTTTGCCGAACGTATACGAAGTGTATTGGATTGCCGAATGAGACTCAGGCCTTTGGGCCGAATGATATGTATGCCGAATGAACTTGTCTTGCACCGCCGAATGAGACTTCATACTTGAACCTTGAGCGGAATCTTAGACTTTTTTACACGCTTGCCTTATATACTTGCTTGTTTATGTTTCTATACTTCTTATTCTAATATCAAGTTTTTCTTGTGCTGTAGAAAATGTCTCGCAAAGCGGAAACACGATCGGATAGAAAGAAGTCTAAAGGTACAGGAGAGTCTTCTTCTGTGCCCCCAGCCCAACCAGGATCCGGGCAACATAGACCTGTTCCGAGGTCGTTAGTGGACGGATATGGTCCACAGGAACTTCTAGTCTCCCCTCCCGATTGCTTTCCTAGCTCCCTAAAGGAGGAGTAACTTGACGTCATATCCCGTTCCTTCGGGATAGACAGGGCTCTTATGCTGCTGCCGGGAGATGGAGTGATGCCATATAATCCTCCCGAAGGCTATTTTGCTTATAGCAGATACCATTGTATGTGCGGTGCTATCCCTCCTATCAACGCTTGGATAGTAAGTTTCACCACATATTTGAAGGTGGCTCCTTTCCAACTTCAGCCTAACTCTTATGCCATCCTGGTGAGCCTCTTTGTTATCTTCCAGAGGAGGTACGGGCGTCCTCCTTCTAACCGGGAAATTCGATACTTGTACAACCTGAGAGGCTATAAGAAGGGGTCTCCGTATATCAGTCTGGAAGCGGCCGTGCCCTTCAAACCAGTCCTGGACTTATATTCCAAGTTTACCATGTTCAAGAAAGAGTGGTTCTTCATCAAGGACGATGTTGTTTCTTTTCGCCTTTTCACTTCCGGCTGTAAGATGGATTTCATTTATATTTTCCATGTTTTGACTGTAGTGTTTTTTCTGACATGCTTCTATTTCTGGCTAGCGACAGGTGGTATTGCAGTCGTGGAGGATGATTCCTTGGTGTGAATGGCTGCTGAACTAAAGGCTATTCCGGCACGAAACCGGTCGGCCTCCTTCTTGATCAGGAATGCAACCCTCTTGGAGTATAATTTGATCTTACCGCACCAGTCCGTGGTTAAGCAAAGAGACACGGCTGAGGAGAAGGCTGCCAAAGCTAAGGAGGGAGCTATGGTGAAGAGCGGTAAGAGGGAGCCTTTTACAGAGCGTCCCGTTGTCGGGGGGAAGAAACTGAAGAAGTCTGATGGCCCTTCTCCAAGTACTTTTCCGACTGTCCCGGAGGAGGAAGGCGTAGAAGAGGAGGAAGGAGGCGAGGTTGGAGAAGGGTCGGAGGGTGGAGGAGATGGCGACGGTCAAGGTGGTAGTGGCGTCGGTGCCCTAACCTCTGAGCAAGACCTTGAACTGGATGAGGCTCTCCGTCGGGCCTTCGGGGAGTCGGAGGGAGAGTCGGAAACGGAGAAGGCAAAGGAAACCGGCAAAGCTGTGGCTGGCACTGACCCATCCTCTAAGGGTTTCTCAGCTAAGGCGACTCCGGCGATGCAAGGTGAACTTTTGTCCTCTGCCGATTCCATTTTCGATAGGGACTTAGAAACTTTTTACGGTTCACTTCCGTCCTGGAATGAGATCCAGGACTTATTGCAGTATCCCACTCCTCCGCTGGGTTTGTATAATAGATGTGTCTTCTCACATTTCTTTCCTTTTAACTTAACACATTTTTCGAACTGTGGATTATTGTATGTTCGTAACACTTGTTCTTTATTCCAGGGGCAGGCAAGGTGGTTAAAACGTCGGACGTTCGACACCGCCTTGAGCAGTTTAAGTCGAGGAGAGCTTCTGCGAAACCCTCTACTGGTCGCACTGGGGATGTAGTCAGTTATCGCCCTCTTCTTGGGGTCATTGAAGAGGGCATTCGGAAAAAGAAGCGGAGCCGTTCCTTATTTGAGTCTTCCCCTGGTTCGCAGCTTCCTACTCAGCCTCCTCGTGACACTACGGAGGAGAGCACGGAACCCGGCCCCCCTCATCCTCCTTTCAAGAGCCCAACTGTTATTCGTATAAGGCGTCCTGATGTGCCTCACCCCGTGCCTCGTGACCCTTTTGCCGGTCATCCTGATTTAGATCCGAGCTTTCAGGATATCTCATTTGATGAGGCCACGGGCGAGCACCTCCTTCCCCGCAACCCCATGGTAAGAGTGCTGGACGAGGCCAAGTCTTTAGATCTTGATTTACTTACAACACGGGTAGTCACCATGGGGGACGAAGCCAAGGCTAACATCGATCGGGTGGCCGCAGAGACTAAGAAGTTAATGGAGCATCATGCTAGATTGGCCAAGGCCGGGGAAGAGATCGGGAGTGCTAATATTCGGTTGAGGTTAAAAGTTGCCGATCAGGCCAAGCAGCTCGCCGATCAAGCCATCCAGATTTCTCAGCATGAGGAAGCCTCCAAGCGGCTGAAAGAGACGATGGAGAAGGCCAGTAGGGCGGAATTACGGAAGATGGAGGTCGCCTGCAGGGAACGGATTAACATGGCCATTACGACGGTGGACGAGGTTCGAAATGCGGATCTTGAGCGGGTAGAGGAGTTGTCTTGGAGGCTCGAGGCTGCGGAGATGGCTCAGGCCGAGTTGAAGGAGGAGATGGAGGAGATGAGGAGGTCCCTCAAGTTAAAGGTGGAGGAAATGCGGAGGTCTCTTCAGGCGGACTGCTTGAGATACCAATCAGAGAGGGACATTGCCGTCGCCAAGTTGCAAGCTTCCGAGGCCCGGGTGAGGGAGTTTGAGGAGAATGAGGGGATGATTGATGAGATGCTGCAGGACATGTACTTCCATACTTGGAAGGAGGGCGGCTTGTCTTGGATGGACGATTAGCCTCGGGTGATGGCCAAGGTGTATCTCCAGGCTTTAGAGGAGGCCAGGGTGAACGCGGGTAAGGAAGGCGGAGAGGCTTTCAATTTGGATGCGGTTACTGCCCAGTTCTCGAAGGAGGAGCAAGCGGCGGTGAAGGAGGGGATGCGGCTGCTTGCTGCAGAGGAAGCGGGCGTGCAGTTGGATGATGAGGATCGAGCGGCGGATGCTGGTGAGTTATTCTTTTCCCTTTCTTTCCTTTCCGTGTTTTCATAACTTGATTGTTCGTTTAATGAATTCCTCTTCTGAACTGGACAGGTGGGACTCCTGATCCACATGCTGGGGGCTCTGATCCTGCGGCTAAGTAGACTGGGGAAGTTGGTGATGGAGTGTGGACGCGGCTGCCACCTTTTTATTTCTTTTTATCACTGTTTACGTTAGTCATTGACATGTAACTATAATAATATTATTTGCAAAGAATAACTTCGTGTGATTTTATAATATAAGCTGATGTTGTTATGTTTAAATGTTGTTGTCATCTTGATGTGCTGCGTGAGAAATATAACTATGTATATGCCTGTGATTCTAGTTGTGTTTGATGCTAAGTTTTTTGCTAGAAATATAATTTCATGTGTTGCAATGTTATTGTACGAACAAGCTATAGTTACGTATTTATGTACAAGAAAAGAGAGTACCGCCCTTTATGTTTCATTCGCAGGCGGTAGCTTAGAGTGTCTTATGTAACTGTTCACGGATATAGCTGAGTACCCTGCCACCCAGTATGCAGACTTAGTTTCTTATGAGCGAATGCTTCCTATTTGGTTTCCTGTACTTTAGAGTTTGTTATACAGGATAGGAGAAAAGTATTTAAATGAAATGGAAATATAGTAAAAGTAAAACTTCCAGTCACGGAAGGCCGTCGATGTGCTTAAGTTCGTGGCAAACGGGTTTTGTAGTCACTTTCCCTAGCTGTGGGTCTTGGAGACATTTGTCACCCATCTTACGCCTCCGCGGGGAGTTTTCTTTTTTACCACAGCCGCACTTAAGACACATCGGAGCCGAGATCGCGCACGGTAACTACCCGAACCATTATGGTCCATAATCGTGGGTATTATTCGATTTACCGTGGCCGGCTAGCGTGGGTGCCGTTGGCCGTGAACTACCCCTGGCTGGCCACACCTTATGTTGGGGCTTAAAGTAGGTTCACAGTTGCCGGCGAGCCGAACGCCGTAATGAGCTGCCATCGGCTATAGTCGGCCTTTATGATGACTTATAATCGGCTCATTACAGTTGGCTTTGAGGGCAGGCGCGCAATGAGTTAACCCGCAGCAGAGGGATGCTGGAGCAAAAGTGTCTCATTGGCGAGTGCATAAATCGTAGCGTACCTGTTAGGCCTAGTCCAGATGAGGCCGCGGTGCGTCTTGAGTGGAGATGCCATAGGATTTTGTTCAACAGAAAGGGATAAAACTTAACAAGTAGCCAAGACATAAAGGAACAAGCTAAAAAGAGACAAGGTTTTTTAAAGTGGTTCGGCACGAAAGTGCCTACGTCCACTGATTCTCTTTGTTAATTCACTTCATATGGGCAGTACAAGTTAAGAAAAGTATCGACGGAGGTGTCGGATGTTCCACGCCCTCTGGAACACCTCTCCGTCCACTGTTGACAAAATATAAGCTCCGTTGTGGAGATCTTTATGAATTACATATGGTCCGTCCCAGATGGGGTCTAGTGCCCCGGGGCGCGGAAAGATTCGCCTGAGGACAAGATCTCCTTCTTGTAAGCTGCGATGCTTGACTTTGGAATTGTGTAGCGCTGCCACTTTTTGTTTGTGAGCTGCTGCTTTGAGCGCTGCATCGTTTCTCCTTTCCTCAATCAGATCCAAAGACATGAGGAGGAGTTCTTTGTTTTCCTCTGGGTTGTAGTGGATCCTACGGTGGGAAGGCACAATAGTCTCAACTGGGAGCATTGCCTCCGATCCATATGCCAAAGAGAAAGGAGTATGTCCCGTTGATGTTCTGAAAGATGTGCGGTACGCCCATAGTGCCGTAGGAAGTTCGTCCACCCAAGCGCCTTTTGACTTTTCAAGTTTCTTCTTGATTAGGGTTTTGAGAATTTTGTTGGCGGCTTCAACTTGTCCGTTTGCCTGAGGATAAGCTACTGATGAGAAGCTTTTATGAATTCCATGCTCTTGGCACCAGTCGGCAAATTCTTCGCTGTCAAACTGGAGTCCGTTGTCTGATATGATCTTGAGTGGGACTCCGTACCTGCACAGAATATTTTTGATCAAGAAGTTTATAACTTTTGCTGAAGATATTTTATTTAGAGGTTCTGCTTCCACCCATTTGGTGAAATAATCGACTGCCACTATAGCATATTTGGATCCGCCTCGGCCCGTTGGCAGTTCGCCAATTAAGTCAATTCCCCATACAGCAAAGGGCCAAGGGCTGGTCATTTGAGTAATTTCGTTTGTGGGTAGTCGAGGAATCTTGGCGAACTTCTGACATCTGTCGCATTACTTGACGAAGTCTAGGGCATCTTTGTTTAGTGTGGGCCAGTAATATCCATATCGGAGTATCTTCCTTGCCAAAGTTTGCCCTCCAGTGTGATCTCCGCATCCTCCCTGATGGATGTTTGATAAGATCTCCTCGGCTTCCCTTCCGGCGACGCATCTCAATAAGGGGCTAGAGAAGCCACGCCGATAGAGGATGCCTTCTTGTATTGTGTAGTGGGGAACTTTTCTCAAGATCCTCTTGGCTTCGTCACGCCTGTCGGGTAGTGTGCCATCTTGCAAATATTTCCGGATAGGAGTCATCCAGGTTCCTTCTTCGATTGCAGTTATCAGATTCACTTGTTCGAAACTTGGGGCTAGCTGCCTTGAGATGGCTAATGCTCCGGAAATGGTGCTATTCTTCATACTAGCTTGCTTTGCAAGTTCATCTACCTCTTGGTTCTCTTCTCGAGGAATGTGTTTGATTAGATAGTGGTCCAATTGATCGAGCAGCAGTTTGGTTTTCTTTAGGTATGCTGTGAGTCGTTCTCCTCGAGTCTGGAATTCTCCTAGTACCTGGTTTACGATAAGCTGAGAATCACTATGAAGACATAAGGAATTGATTCCAATTTCTAGGGCAAGCTCCAATCCCGCTATTACTGCCTCATATTCAGCATCGTTGTTGGTGGCCGTGAACTCCAACCTTAATGCGTAGTACAACTTTCTTCCCCTGGGGTGATGATCACAATACCTGCCCCCGAGCCTTGTTCGTTCGATGCTCCGTCTACAAAGAGGTTCCACTTGATGTTTTTTGCTACTTCGGATTGTTCCTTGCCTTCGTTGGTAGTGAATTCGGCAATGAAATCGGCCATAGCTTGTCCTTTGATAGCGGTGCGAGGATGGTAGGTGATATCATACTGACTTAGTTCGATGCACCATTTGAGGAGTCGCCCAGAAGTGTCAGGACGATGGAGCACTTGTCTTAGCGGTTGATCGGTTAGAACCCTGATGGAGTGAGACTGGAAGTAGTGTCGCAGTTTTCGTGACGCGATCAATAAACAATATGCTAATTTCTCTAGTTTAGGATATCTGGCCTCTGCCCCTGTAAATCTCTTACTTACAAAGTAAACCGGGCGTTGTGTGCGGTCTTCTTCTCTTACCAAGGCGGCGCTTAGAGCATGAGATGATACAGCGAGGTATAGGTATAACACTTCACCTTCATTTGGAGTTGAGAGTACTGGTGGTCTCTAAAGGTGTTCGATTAGGTTGAGGAAGGCTTTTAAGCATTCATCGGTCCACTCGAATCTCCCTTTGTCTTTCTTGAGAGCTTCGAAGAAAGGGACACACTTGTTAGTTGCCTTGGAAATGAATCTGCTTAGGGCGGCCACCTTTCCGTTTAGGCTCTGCATTTCTTTTCGAGTGGAGGATATCCTTATTTCTTTTAGAGCCCGGATTTGTTCAGGGTTTGCTTCGATTCCTCTGGCGTGGACGATAAATCCTAAGAATTTTCCCGAAGATACTCCGAAGGAGCACTTTAGAGGATTCAGCTTCATTCCATATCGGCGAAGTACTTGAAACATCTCGCCCAGGTGGCTTACATGGTCGTCGGCTTTCCTGGACTTTACCAACATGTCATCCACATACACTTCCATAGTTCGTCCTATTAGTTCCGCGAACATCTTGTTGACGAGGCGCTGATAGGTAGCTCCAGCATTTTTGAGTCCAAAAGGCATGACTTTGTAACAATATAGTCCGCGGTCGGTGATGAAGCTAGTGTGGTCTTGATCAGGAGCGTGCATGGGAATCTGGTTATATCCGGAGTATGCATCCATAAAAGATAGGAGTTCGTGTCCGGCTGTGCTATCCACAAGTTGGTCAATTCGGGGAAGTGGGAAGCAATCTTTTGGGCAAGCGTCATTCAGATTGGAGAAGTCAATACATGTTCGCCACTTTCCATTGGCCTTTTTTACTAGCACTGGGTTAGCGATCCATTCTGGGTAGATGGCTTCCCGTATGAAGCCATTAGCAAGTAGATTCTTCACTTCCTCATCAAGGGCTGCCGATCGCTCTGCCCCCATGCTCCTCTTTTTCTGCTTTACTGGTACCTTGGTGGGATCGATGTTCAGCATGTGGCATGCTATGTCGAGGGAGATTCCTGTCATATCGGCATGGGTCCACGCACATACATCTAAGTTGTGGCGGAGAAAGTCAATGAGTTGATCTTTCAACTCCGTTTTTAGCTGAGATCCGACTTTTAATAGTTTACTTGAATCGTGCTTGTCTACAGATACGAATTCCATAGCCTCTGCAGGCTCGGCGGTAGCCTCCTCCTCTTTATCCCTGGGGTCTAGTTCATTGAAGGGATCGCTTGTGTATCGAAGAGGAGGGGCTTTCTTTATTTTCTATGCCTCCAAGCTTTTCATGCAGAGAGTAGTCTCTGCATCTTTTCCTTTATTCTTTCTGCGGCTATTGCGAAGTTCAGTTACGTAGCAGTCTCGGGCAGCATCTTGATCCCCTTCTACTTCTCCTACTCCGTTGTCTGTTGGAAGTTTCATTTTCAGGCACCAGGGGGCTAATACAATCTGGAAGTCAGACAAGGCTGGTCTTCCCAAGAAGGCGTTGTAAGCCGAGTGGTTTTCTATTAGTACGAACGTTTGTTTTCGCACAACGGAGCGGGGATGACTTCCTATTTCGACGAAGAGGTCAAGTTGCCCGAGGGGCATTTTTGCATCTCCAGTGAAACCGTGCAGTGGTTTGTCACAGGGGGATACATCCTTCATTGATAACTTCATTTTGTCGAAAGCATGTTTGAATAGGATATTTACGGAGCTTCCTGTGTCTATTAGAATCCGAAAAACTTTAGCTGGACCGAACCAGGCAGAGATGACCATAGGATCCATATGTGTGTACTGTCTTCCTTCCAAATCACGCCTACTGAATATGATGTCGTCGTTCTCTTTTCGTTTCGGGTGGCGTTCTTCCGTGATGGAGTTAACATAGCCTTCTGCATTTCTAAGCGACTTGCCGTACCTTTCCATCTCTGCCCAACTTCTGTCGGCGATGTGTGGTCCTCCTGAGATGGTAAGGACCACTATCTTCTCTTGACTAGAGCCACTGGTGTTGTGATTGTTGCGATTCCCTCCGCCTACCTCTGGGAGGGGTTGATTTGAGTTCTCATTGGCTGGAGTTGGAGTCCTGTTCTGACCCTTCACATAGCGTTCCAGTCTTCTTCTTCTAATGTGTTCTTCGATCAGGTCCCGAAGATGGTGGCATTCATTGGTGTCATGTCCGTGGGATTCGTGGAAGCGACAGAACTTTCCGGACTTGAGTGCGTTATCTGATTCTTTGTTGTGCGGGGGGCGCTTGCATCCTAGTTCGCCCTGAGTGGCTAGGAAGATATTTTCGATTGTGTCGTTCAAAGGAGTGTAGGAGTCAAATCTCGGTCCTGGTCGATATTGGCGCTTTTCGACATTTCTGCCCCCAGCATTGTCTCTAGATTCATTTCTTCGAGCGTCCTTAGCTGCAGTGGGAACCTTGTCCTGAACTATCTTGCCTTGTTGCCCTGACTGCCTCTCCGTAGCACCGTCTTCAAGTCTCATATACTTTCCAGCTTCATGGAAGAAATCAGGCAAGGTAGCTGGTTTTTCCTTAGTTAATCTTCTGGCAAACTTGGTGTCTGGATGTACACCACTACAGAGGGCCATTAGAGTGAGTTTTTCATCTGCATCTTGAACTGCTGCCGCTGCGGCGTTGAACCGTGTTAGATATTGTTGCAGCGTCTCTCCGGATTTCTGTTTGACATTGGATAGAGAATAAGCATCCTTGGGTTGTTCCACATGGATGCGGAACTGGCTAATAAACCTTTCTTTCAACATCTCCCATGAGCTGATGGATCCTTGGGGTAGATGGCAGAACCAGGAGGTAGCTAGATCTGCTAGGAATAGCGGAAAGCATTTACATAATACTCCTTCTGTTGCTCCACTCATGAGCATATGCTGGGTGTATCTCTGCAAGTGTACGATGGGGTCGGAAGTTCCTTTGTAAGGTTCCATGGTTGGCATTTTCCATTCCCGGGGAGTGATGGCAGTTTCGATATTTCGGGTAAAGGGACTGGTGACCCTAGCGCCTATTCCCCGGTCCCTTTGCTCCCGTTGGACACATTCTCTGAATAATCGTGCCATTCGTTCGTCAGAACTTGGAGCGGACAAAAATGAGCTTGGTTCTTCCCTGCGGGATCTATCTCGTCCAGATGACCTGTAGGGATGGTACAGTCTATCACTCCTAGCATTATCCAGTGGTTGTCTTTGGCTGCTCGGATGCACGCTAGGACCAGCTACAGTTGCCCCCTGCCTTGATCTTCCCCTGCGGGGTTCTGTTTCGAGCACATCCATGGGGTCAACTTCGGGCTGGGTTCTAGCTCGGCTCTGTTCAGCGGGGTTTCTATGATTAGGTGGCATGACTGGCTCAGCTACATCCGACCCTCGCCTGGTGCCTCCCCCGCTGGGTTCGGTTCCAAGGGCTTCCTCGAGTCGGAATTCGGGCTGAGTCCGGGCGCGGCCCCTATCATTGTTGTTCCTGTTGATGGCTTCTTCGAAGAGGGAAGACCTTTGTTGCCTCCGAGATCCTCCGGATTGGGACTCACCCCATGATTCAGTGTTGTGGTTGGACTCTTCAGCATCCCTTAAGCGTGACATGAGTTGGTCCACCAAAGCTTCTTGTTGGGATGTGAAGCGGTTAGTTACTTCAGTCACAACCCTGTCCAGATCTGCCCTAGTGATTGGTTGTTCCGTTGCGGGACCAGTTGGATTTTCCTGATTTTCATCTGGTACTGCTGTTGAAGTGGGCTGATCTGCGATTGCTGGATCTGGAAGGCTGCTAGTTGCGATGTTCTTTCCTTTGTTAACATCCCTTCTCTGTTTGGAAGGCATGATTTCTAAGCAACGAGCGATGTTGTTAGGAAGAAGGTTGAGTGGGAGAAGATGAAGCTTGAGTTCAACTCTCAATGAAAGCACCAAAAATGTTTGTACAAAAAATGGACAAACACCTCCAAGTCGTATTATTTAGTTGATTGTATGTGATTTTCAATGATTTTAGATGAGTATGTAAATATAAAAGAAGTAGGGGCTGAAATGTAAAAGACACGCAGATTTATAGTGGTTCGGCCGGAATATGCCTACGTCCACTTTATATGTTATTATCTTCTTTCTTTCGGATTACAAGTACAATGCTTCGTATACAAGTATATGAAAGTAGTTTGAAAGTTCCTTCCTCGCTTGAGCTCTCAAACTTGTCTCCCATTGTTGTACCCCTGCCCCTCTATTTATAGATTGAGGTAGGGGGCAGGGGTCTTGGATGTATATAGCTGCTGGTGGGCCCGGGCTGAAGCAATCTGGACTGGCAGTTGTTTGGTTCAGGGAGGTCTCATTCGGCATGGAGCTTGGACCGGTGGTAGGTGTTGTCCGGTGGTAGCAGTGTGGATGTGGACCGGCAGTGAGTGTGGACCGTGGATGTGGACCGGCGGTCTCGAGATCTTCTGGGTGAAAATTCGCCCAACAGTTGCACCTTGCACCGTGGATGTTGCACCCTGTAGATATCGATTATACGGACGACCATAACTTCTGGCTCGTTTAGAATTACGGGAGCCACAACCTGTCAAAACGAAGGCCTCGATGAGTTCTACGGCTTTGACACTTTCAGCCGTCAACGGATAGATTAATGCCCAAAAAGGACAACCCGAATATCAATCGGGTCTCGTAAGTTTTTTACCCTTCGTTTTTTCGACACGTGGATTTTTATGGTAAAACAGGATTACCGAGGCTGGCCGTCGATTTACCATCGCTGGAGAGTGGTGCACCATGGTACTTTTCCATTTCAAATCCATGCACGCATTTCTGAAAGTCGTACGACACTGTTTCGCCATTTCGGACGGATGTTGCACCTTGCACCGTGGATGTTGCACCCTGTAGATATCGATTATTCGGACGGCCATAACATCTGGCTCATTTAGAATTACGGGAGCCATAACCTGTCAAAACGAAGGCCTCGATGAGTTCTAAGGCTTTGACAGATTTCAGTCGTCAACGGATAGATTAATGCCCAAAAAGGACAACCCGAATCTCAGTCGGGTCTCGTAAGTTTTTTACCCTTCGTTTTTTCGACACGTGTATTTTTACGGTAAAACGAGATTACCGTGGCCCTTGTTCGAATTCCCATCACTGGAAAGTTGTGCACCACGGTACTGTTCCGTTTCAAATCCATTCACGCATTTCTAAATGTCGTACTGCACTGTTTCGCCATTTCGGACGGATGTTGCACCTTGCACCGTGGATGTTGCACCCTATAGATATCGATTATTCAAACGGCCATAACTTCTGGCTCGTTTAGAGTTACGGGAGCCATAACTTGTCAAAATGAACGTCTCGATGAGTTCTATGGATTTGATAGCTTTCAGCCATCAACGGATAGATTAAGGCACAAAAAGGACAACCCGAATCTCAATCGGGTCTCGTAAGTTTTTTACCCTTCGTTTTTTCGACGCGTGGATTTTTACGGTAAAACAGGATTACCGTGGCCCGTCTTCAACTTCCCATCGCTGGAGAGTGGTGCACCAAGGTACTGTACCATTTCAAATCCATGCACGCATTTCCAAAAGTCGTACGACACTGTTTCGCCATTTCGGACGGATGTTGCACCTTGCACCGTGGATGTTGCACCTTGTAGATATTGATTATTCAGACGGCCATAACTTCTGGCTCGTTTAGAGTTACATGAGTCATAACCTGTCAAAACGAAGGCCTCGATGAGTTCTACGGCTTTGAAAGCTTTCAGCCATCAACGGATAGATTAACGCCCAAAAAGGACAACCCGAATCTCAATCGGGTCTAGTAAGTTTTTTACCCTTCATTTTTTCGACAGGTGGATTTTTACGGTAAAACAGGATTACGGTGGCTGGCCTTCGATTTACGATCGCTGGACAGTGGTGCACCAGGTACTGTTCCGTGTCAAATCCATGCACGCATTTCAAAAAGTCGTACGGCACTGTTTCGCCATTTTGGACGGATGTTGCACCTTGCACCGTGGATGTTGCACCCTGTAGATATCGATTATTAGAACGGCCATAACTTCTGGCTCGTTTAGAGTTACGGGAGCCATAACCTGTCAAAACGAAGGCCTCGATGAGTTCTACGGGTTTGACAGCTTTCAGCCGTCAACGGATAGATTAATGCCCAAAAAGGACAACCTGAATCTCAATCGGGCCTCGTAAGTTTTTTACCCTTCGATTTTTCGACAGGTGGATTTTTACGGTAAAACAGGATTACCGCGGTTGGCCTTCGATTTACCATCGCTGGAGAGTGGTGCACCATGGTACCGTTCCGTTTCAAATCCTTGCACGCATTTCTAAAAGTCGTACGGCACTGTTTCGCCATTTCGGACGGATGTTGCAACTTGCACCGTGGATGTTGCACCTTGTAGATATTGATTATTCGGACGGCCATAACTTCTGGCTCGTTTAGAGTTACGGGAGCCATAACCTGTCAAAACGAAGGCCTCGATGAGTTTTACGGCTTTGACCGCTTTCAGCCCTCAACGGATAGATTAATGCCCAAAAAGGACAACCCGAATCTCAATCGGGTCTAGTAAGTTTTTTACCCTTCGTTTTTTCGACACGTGGATTTTTACGGTAAAATGGGATTACCGTGGCCCGTCTTCGACTTCCCATCGCTGTAGAGCGGTGCACCATGGTACTGTTCCGTTTCAAATCCATGCACGCATTTCTAAAAGTCGTACGACACTGTTTCACCATTTCGGACGGATGTTGCACCTTGCACCGTGGATATTGCACCCTGTAGATATCGATTATTCAAACGGCCATAACTTCTGGATCGTTTAGAGTTACGGGAGCCATAACTGGTCAAAACGAAGGCCTCGATGAGTTTTATGGGTTTGACAGCTTTCAGCCGTCAACGGATAGATTAATGCCCAAAAAGGACAACACGAATCTCAATCGGGCCTCGTAAGTTTTTCACCCTTCGTTTTTTCGACACGTGAATTTTTACGGCAAAACAGGATTACCGTGGCTGGCCTTCGATTTACCATCGCTGGAGAGTGGTGCACCATGGTACTGTTCCGTTTCAAATCCATGCACGCATTTCTAAAAGTCGTACGGCACTGTTTCGCCATTTCGGACGGATGTTGCACCTTGCAACGTGGATGTTGCACCCTGTAGATATCGATTATTCGGACGGCCATAACTTCTGGCTCGTTTAGAGTTACGGGAGCCATAACCTTTCAAAACGAAGGCCTCGATGAGTTCTACGGCTTTAACGGATTTCAGCCGTCAACGGATAGATTAATGCCCAAAAAGGACAACCCGAATCTCAATCGGGTCTCGTAAGTTTTTTACCCTTCGTTTTTTCGACACGTGGATTTTTACGGTAAAATGGGATTACCGTGGCCCGTCTTCGACTTCCCATCGCTGAAGAGCGGTGCACCATGGTACTGTTCCGTTTCGAATCCATGCACGCATTTCTAAAAGTCGTACGGCACTGTTTCACCATTTCGGACGGATGTTGCACCTTGCACCGTGGATATTGCACCCTGTAGATATCGATTATTCAAACGGCCATAACTTCTGGATCGTTTAGAGTTACGGGAGCCATAACTGGTCAAAACGAAGGCCTCGATGAGTTCTATGGGTTTGATAGCTTTCAGCGGTCAACGGATAGATTAATGCCCAAAAAGGACAACCCGAATCTCAATCGGGTGTCGTAAGTTTTTCACCCTTCGTTTTTTCGACACGTGAATTTTTACGGTAAAATAGGATTACCGTGGCTGGCCTTCGATTTACCATCGCTGGAGATTGGTGCACCATGGTACTGTTCCGTTTCAAATCCATGCACGCATTTCTAAAAGTCGTACGGCACTGTTTCGCCATTTCGGATGGATGTTGCACCTTGCACCGTGGATGTTGCACCCTGTAGATATCGATTATTCGGACGGCCATAACTTCTGGCTCGTTTAGAGTTACGGGAGCCATAACCTTTTAAAACGAATGCCTCGATGAGTTCTACGGCTTTGACAGCTTTCAGCCGTCAACGGATAGATTAATGCCCAAAAAGGACAACCCGAATCTCAATCGGGTCTCGTAAGTTTTTTACCCTTCGTTTTTTCGACACGTGGATTTTTACGGTAAAACAGGATTACCGTGGATGGCCTTCGATTTACCATCGCTAGAGAGTGGTGCACCATGGTACTGTTCCGTTTCAAATCCATGCACGCATTTCTAAAAGTCGTACGGCACTGTTTCGCCATTTCGGACGGATGTTGCACCTTGCACCGTGGATGTTGCACCCTGTAGATTTCGATTATTCAGACGGCCATAACTTCTGGTTCGTTTAGAGTTACGGGAGCCATAACCTGTAAAAACGAAGGCCTCAATGGGTTCTACGGGTTTGACAGCTTTCAGCCGTCAAGGGATAGATTAATGCCCAAAAAGGACAACCCGAATCTCAATCGGGTCTCGTAGGTTTTTTACCCTTCGTTTTTTCGACACGTGGATTTTTACGGTAAAACAGGATTACCATGGCTGGCCTTCGATTTACCATCGCTGGAGAGTGGTGCACCATGGTACTGTTCCGTTTCAAATCCATGCATGCATTTCTAAAAGTCGTAGGGCACTGTTTTGCTATTTCGGACGGATGTTGCACCTTGCACCGTGGATGTTGCACCCTGTAGATATCGATTATTCGGACGGCCATAACTTCTGGCTCGTTTAGAGTTACGGGAGCCATAACCTGTCAAAACGAAGGCCTCGATGAGTTCTACGGCTTTGACAGCTTTCAGCCGTCAACGGATAGATTAATGCCCAAAAAGGACAACCCGAATCTCAATCGGGTCTCGTAAGTTTTTTACCCTTCGTTTTTTCGACACGTGGATTTTTACGGTAAAACAGGATTACCGTGGCTGGCCTTCGATCTACCATCGCTGGAGAGTGGTGCACCATGGTACTGTTCCGTTTGAAATCCATGCACGCATTTCTAAAAGTCGTACGGCACTGTTTCGCCATTTTGGACGGATGTTGCACCTTGCACCGTGGATGTTGCACCCTGTAGATATCGATTATTCGGACGGCCATAACTTCTGGCTCGTTTTGAGTTACGGGAGCCATAACCTGTCAAAACGATGGCCTCGATGAGTTCTACGGATTTGACAGTTTTCAGCCGTCAACGGATAGATTAATGCCCAAACAGGACAACCCGAATCTCAATCGGGTCTCATAAGTTTTTTACCCTTCGTTTTTTCAACACGTGGATTTTTACGGTAAAACGGGATACCGTGGCCCGTCTTCGACTTTCCATCGCTGGAGAGCGGTGCACCATGGTACTGTTCTGTTTCAAATCCATGCACGCATTTCTAAAAGTCGTACGGCACAGTTTCTCCATTTCGGACGGATGTTGCACCTTGCACCGTGGATGTTGCACTCTGTAGATATCGATTATTCGGACGGCCATAACTTCTGGCTCGTTTAGAGTTACGGGAGCCATAACCTGTCAAAACGAAGGCCTCGACGAGTTCTACGGCTTTGACTGCTTTCACCCGTCAACGGATAGATTAATGCCCAAAAAGGACAACCCGAATCTTAATCGGGTCTCGTAAGTTTTTTACCCTTCGTTTTTTCGACACGTGGATTTTTACGGTAAAACAGGATTACCGTGGCTGGCCTTCGATTTACCATCGCTGGACAGTGGTGCACCATGGTACTGTTCCGTTTCAAATCCATGCATGCATTTCTAAAAGTCGTACGGCACTGTTTCGCCATTTCGGACGGATGTTGCACCTTGCACCGTGGATGTTGCACCCTGTAGATATCGATTATTCGGACGGCCATAACTTCTGGCTCGTTTAGAGTTACGGGAGCCATAACCTGTCAAAACGAAGGCCTCGATGAGTTCAACGGGTTTGACAGCATTTAGCCGTCAACGGATAGATTAATGCCCAAAAAGGACAACCCGAATCTCAATCGGGTCTCGTAAGTTTTTTACCATTCGTTTTTTCGACACGTGGATTTTTACGGTAAAACAGGATTATGGTGGCTGGCCTTCGATTTGCCATCGCTGGACAGTGGTGCACCATGGTACTGTTCCGTTTCAAATCCATGCAAGCATTTCTAAAAGTCGTACGACACTGTTTCGCCATTTCGGACTTATGTTGCACCTTGCATCGTGGATGTTGCACCCTGTAGATATCGATTATTCGGACGGCCATAACTTCTGGCTCTTTGAGTTACGGGAGCCATAACCTGTCAAAACGATGGCCTCGATGAGTTCTACGGATTTGACAGTTTTCAGCCGTCAATGGATAGATTAATGCCCAAACAAGACAACCCGAATCTCAATCGGGTCTCGTAAGTTTTTTACCCTTCGTTTTTTCGACACGTGGATTTTTACGGTAAAACGGGATACCGTGGCCCGTCTTCGACTTCCCATCGCTGGAGAATGGTGCACCATGGTACTGTTCTGTTTCAAATCCATGCACGCATTTCTAAAAGTCGTACGGCACCGTTTCTCCATTTCGGACGGATGCTGCACCTTGCACCGTGGATGTTGCACTTTGTAGATATCGATTATTCGGATGGCCATAACTTTTGGCTCGTTTAGAGTTACGGGAGCCATAACCTGCCAAAACGAAGGCCTCGACGAGTTCTACGGCTTTGACTGCTTTCATTCGTCAACGGATAGATTAATGCCCAAAAAGGACAACCCGAATCTCAATCGGGTCTCGTAAGTTTTTTACCCCTCGTTTTTTCGACACGTGGATTTTTACGGTAAAACAGGATTACCGTGGCCCGTCTTCGACTTCCCATCGCTGGAGAGTGGTGCACCATGGTACTGTTCCATTTCAAATCCATGCACACATTTCTAAAATTCGTACGGCACTGTTTCCCCGTTTTGGACGGATGTTGCGCCTTGCACCGTGGATGTTGCACCCTGTAGATATCGATTATTCGGACGGCCATAACTTCTGGATCGTTTAGAGTTACGGGAGCCATAACCTGTCAAAACGAAGGCCTCGATGAGTTCTATGGCTTTGATATCTTTCAACCGTCAACGGATAGAATAATGCCCAAAAAGGACAACCCGAATCTCAATTGGGTCTCGTAAGTTTTTTACCCTTCGTTTTTTCGACACGTGCATTTTTACGGTAAAACAGGATTACGGTGGCTGGTCTTCGATTTACCATCGCTGGAGAGTGGTGCACCATGGTACTGTTCTGTTTCAAATCCATGCACGCAATTCTAAAAGTCGTACGGCACTGTTTCGCCATTTTCGGACGGATGTTGCACCTTGTACCGTGGATGTTGCACCCTGTAGATATTGATTATACGGACGACCATAACTTCTGGCTCGTTTAGAGTTACGGGAGCCACAACCTGTGAAAACGAAGGCCTCGATGAGTTCTATGGCTTTGACATCTTTCAGCCGTCAACGGATAGAATAATGCCCAAAAAGGACAACCCGAATCTCAATCGGGTCTCGTAAGTTTTTTACCCTTCGTTTTTTCAACACGTGGAGTTTTACGGTAAAACAGGATTACCGTGGCTGGCCTTCGATTTACCATCACTGGAGAGTGGTGCACCATGGTACTGTTCCATTTCAAATCCATGCACGCATTTCTAAAAGTCATACGGCACTGTTTCGCCATTTCGGACGGATGTTGCACCTTGCACCGTGGATGTTGCACCCTGTAGATATCGATTATACGGACGACCATAACTTCTAGCTCGTTTAGAGTTACAGAGGCACAACCTGTCAAAACGAAGGCCTCGATGAGTTCTACGGCTTTGACAGCTTTCAGCTGTTATCCCGCTTTTTGGCAAAGCCGTGATACCAAAAGATTGGCCGAAAACGAAAGACAGTTCGTCTCAGAGATTGGTCATACTTCACTTTGCTATGGATATCGATGAATTTTGTCCGAGTCCGGAACGGGCCACAATTGATAGGACATGACAAGAGAGATCGTAGGAGTCATCATTTCAAATTTCAAGACAATCCGAGTTCGTATGCTCGAGATATGATGGATCCAATTTAAGAAAAGTAGTCATTGTCTGGTTCGAAACCGTCACCTTCGAACCCATCCAATACCCCTACCTCGAAACCACCGGCTTGTTGAGAGGACGCCCGTTTCGAACCGATGGAGTTCGAACCCATCAGTAACCCCTCTATTCGAACCCATCAGTCTGCACATACTTCGAATCGAACGAGTTCGAACCGATCAGGCGTGATAATTGTTCGCTTCGAACCCAACGGTTCGAACCCATCAGAAAGGCATCGTCTCAAAAAGTTCGAAACCATCAAGCTTCGTGTACTTCGAACCGATCAGTTCGGACCCATCACCTGAGCGCTGTTTCATTTGTCCGGAGTACTTCGAACCCATCACCATGTACCCTACTTCGTATCGATCAACCTCGCCTCCATCAAAAATGCCAGATCGTTCTTTCGTATCCATGAATTCTGCCATGTTCGAATCCACTCGGCTCGCCTTGATCCCCTTCGTATTGATCCATTTCGAATCCATTGATGCGAGCTGGGTCGCGGCGCACGATACGAACGAGGCGAAATCCATGGGTGCGAAGCGGTCAACTCGGAGATAAAGTAGGGTCGATTCGAGAGATACGCGCCACGTCACTGCAGAATCACGTGCGTCCATGGGTTCGAAGTCGTGGTTTCGAAGTGATCGGTTCAAACTCCACAGCCAACCGAGAATCCCCATTTCGAACCGAGTATATCTCCTCAACCACACATCCAAATGCAACCAAATTTTCACAGTAGCTTCCATATGAGGTAAAGATTGTCCCTGCCAAGTTTCAGCTCGATTGGACCAATTCTTGATGGGTTCGAAATCACTTCGAACCGATGTCAGATCGAGATGAAACTTGGTGGGATCGGTCGCGTGGGTCCACTCACGTGCCAGAAGAAGTCTCCCGAAGTTTCAGCCAGATCTGGGCCTCCAACGCCTATAAATAGCACCCTGAAGCCTTCAGAAAAGGGGGATCTTCGAACAACTTCTACCATTGAACGCCAAGACTCTGCCGGATTCAAGTCTATTTACCATAATCACTGTTGTATTCAGATTTCAAAGCTATCATCTACTGTAATCCATTGTAATCGATTGAATCGAGCAAAGCAATAAAGAGAAATCCTTCAAAGTGGACGTAGGCACGAACGCCGAACCACTATAAATCCTGTGTTTGTGATTGTTGTTTGTGAATAACTGTGATTTGTTACGTAGAGCTAAATTTTATATTGATTGTTGCTGAGTTCTGTGTTGATTATTATCAAGTTGAATACGCAAACGGGTGCTTTCGTGATATTGGGTGTTTGTGACCAATTTTGGCGCGAACATTTTGGTGCTTTCATTGAGAAACTGAACTCAGGAGTTCTACCAGTTGATAATTGATTCAGAGAAAGTTTGGAAGTTTAAATTTGAGAAGTTATGACGAGACAATCGAGTAGAAGGCCAAGGCCAGAAAGGAGTGAACAACAAGGAAGTCAGGAGGCTTCCTCAGGAGCGAATCAACCATCGATCTACATCACTAGAGACGAGATGGAGACGATGATGAAGAAGCAGGAGGAGTTGAACCAGAGTTTGTTTCAACAGATAGGACAGCTTGGAGCGCAGAATAGGGAAACCAATGGAGTTCAGAACGAAGCAGGACCATCTGGCGTCGCACCCGGATTAGGGGGCACACCCATGGAGAATGTTGGTCCAACTTCGGAAGGAGAAAGAGGAATATCTGCACAACCTGGAGACAGCAGAGGAATGAACGCTCAGTCAAGGGGGCACATCTCAGAATTCCCTCGTGAACTCGGGGGGCAGGATGAAAGTGACGAACGAAGGCTGCATCTTGGAGACACCGACAAGCTGGCAGAGATGGTTAGGCGAGCAATGAGAGGCGGTTTGGTGAACAAGGACCAAGAGGATGTTAATAGGAGTCCTTTCACTCCGGCAATCAGACGAGCTAGAAACCCACCAGATTTCAAACTACCATCGTTGGACATGTATGACGGGAGAACGGACCCCACGGTCCATCTGACAAAATATATGAGGCATATGGAAGTGCTGGGGGCATCAGAGGAAGTTATGGCCCGGTGCTTTCCACTGTACTTGGCGGATATTGCGGCGTTATGGTTCAGGCAATTAGATAGTGGGTCCATCGGAACATGGAACGATTTAACTGAGAGGTTTATGAGGCAGTTCAGGGTTCACATTACAAGACCTAAGAATGTGATGACACTGGCAACTTTGAAACAGAAGGCTGGAGAAACATTGAGAAGTTTCCTGACACGGTTCAATGCAGCGGCGGCTTCCGTGGATAGACCGGATCCATCCATGGTTATGATGGCGGCTGTGTCCGGAATAGCGGACGGAACAGAATTCAAAAATTCGCTAACTAAGGATCCACCTATGGATCTAGGAGAATTTTATCACGAGGCGAAAAAGTTTTTACGATTAGAGGATGCGAGTGCAGAAAGAGAAGAAGGAGACGGGATAGAAGTTTATGCACTCAAAGACGAAAAGCCCCCTAGAAGGGATTCAGACAAGGATAAAGGTAAAAGAAGGATTGAGAATGACAGAGACAGATCAAAGCGGCAACGGAGGGAGCCGCGATTCACCACCTACACTGAGCTGAATGAGAGCCTGGAGCGAATTTATCAAGATACCAAAGAACAGATTCCGTACCGTAGGCCGATGCGAAGGGATCCTACCTCTGACGAAAGGAAATCAGATAAGTTCTGTGTATTCCATGAATTAAATGGTCATAACACTAATGATTGTAGGCACCTGAAGGATGAGGTGGAAGGACATATCAGGAACGGTATGCTCCTTCAATATGTAAGGAGGCGAGCCCCTGTGGCGGAACCAGAACGACCACCGTCCACATCAGCTAGAGGCGATCCAGAATCAAGGCACCGTTTGGTTATCAATTGAGTGAGATAACGATGAACAAGTTGTAAGCTTCCACTAACGCAATCAAATCATTTACACATGTGCGAGATCGCGAACGATCTCCAGGCATGCTCTGAATGATCATTGACCGTTTCGTGGTGGGAACTTACGCTTCGACATCCATGCTTTGCTTTCATATCATTTTGATTTGAACATTTAGACCCTGTTTGTTTGCTGTTTGTTTGGACATTGTTTTTGAAACTCATCCGTGTAATAGATATTTGATTCTGATAACTCTGGAATGGCTAAGCTACTTACACATGTATGGGGTCGCGAACGGTCCTTAGGCATGCTCTGAGATGGCGATGAACCGCCCTGACAAACGATCCAGGATCTCACCCGAACGTGACCCTGACATCGATAACATCAAGCCCTCCCGGGCACACAACTCGCCTCGAACGGCACCCGATCGCGAACGATCACCACTCGACTTCGAACAGTCACAACTCACCACGCCTCAAACGGCTTGATCGCGAACGGTCGCCACTTGAGGTCCAACACCCGACCGCGAACGGTCACAAATCCGCCTCGAACGGCACACGATCGCGAACGATCACTCTCTACCTTGAACGGCACCGACCGCGAACGGTCATGATTCACTAATCATAAAATCCGACCTTGAACGGTCACCCTTCGCCTTGAACGGCACTTGGTCGCGAACGATCATCAATTGCCGCGAACGGCATCGACCGCGAACGGTCCCATTCAATCTTTTTGCCATAAATAGCATCGACCGCGAACGGTCCTATTCTCATCATTTGCCGCGAACGGCATCGACCGCGAACGGTCCTATTTCATCCTATGCCGCGAATGGCACGGACCGCGAACGGTCCCAATTCACCTCAAACAGCATATGATCCCGAACGATCGATGCATGGATTTATACGCTCGACCGCGCACGGTCGCACTTCACCTCGAATGACTCGATCACGAACGATCGTCATTTGAAGTTAAGCGCTCGACCATGAACGGCCACGCTTCGTCCCAAATGGCTTGATCCCGAACGATCGTCATTTGAGGCCATATGAAAACTATCAAGTTCTTTGCAGGTTGATGATCGGATACGAACATCCAACTCGGGGCATTACAAAACACACCTTCCTACTGCAAGGCATTTTTTGGGGGGCAAAATGTTATCCCGCTTTTTGGCAAAGCCGTGATACCAAAAGATTGGCCGAAAACGAAAGACAGTTCGTCTCAGAGATTGGTCATACTTCACTTTGCTATGGATATCGATGAATTTTGTCCGAGTCCGGAACGGGCCACAATTGATAGGACATGACAAGAGAGATCGTAGGAGTCATCATTTCAAATTTCAAGACAATCCGAGTTCGTATGCTCGAGATATGATGGATCCAATTTGAGAAAAGTAGTCATTGTCTGGTTCGAAACCGTCACCTTCGAACCCATCCAATACCCCTACCTCGAAACCACCGGCTTGTTGAGAGGACGCCCGTTTCGAACCGATGGAGTTCGAACCCATCAGTAACCCCTCTATTCGAACCCATCACTCTGCACATACTTCGAATCGAACGAGTTCGAACCGATCAGGCGTGATAATTGTTCGCTTCGAACCCAACGGTTCGAACCCATCAGAAAGGCATCGTCTCAACAAGTTCGAAACCATCAAGCTTTGTGTACTTCGAACCGATCAGTTCGAACCCATCACCTAAGCGCTGTTTCATTTGTCCGGAGTACTTCGAACCCATCACCATGTACCCTACTTCGTATCGATCAACCTCGCCTCCATAAAAAATGCCAGATCGTTCTTTCGTATCCATGAATTCTTCCATGTTCGAATCCACTCGGCTCACCTTGATCCCCTTCGTATTGATCCATTTCGAATCCATTGATGCGAGCTGGGTCGCGGCGCACGATACGAACGAGGCGAAATCCATGGGTGCGAAGCGGTCAACTCGGAGATAAAGTAGGGTCGATTCGAGAGATACGCGCCACGTCACTGCAGAATCACGTGCGTCCATGGGTTCGAAGTCGTGGTTTCGAAGTGATCGGTTCGAACTCCACAGCCAACCGAGAATCCCCATTTCGAACCGAGTATATCTCCTCAACCACACATCCAAATGCAACCAAATTTTCACAGTAGCTTCCATATGAGGTAAAGATTGTCCCTGCCAAGTTTCAGCTCGATTGGACCAATTCTTGATGGGTTCGAAATCACTTCGAACCGATGTCAGATCGAGACGAAACTTGGTGGGATCGGTCGCGTGGGTCCACTCACGTGCCAGAAGAAGTCTCCTGAAGTTTCAGCCAGATCTGGGCCTCCAACGCCTATAAATAGCACCCTGAAGCCTTCAGAAAAGGGGGATCTTCGAACAACTTCTGCCATTGAACGCCAAGACTCTGCCGGATTCAAGTCTATCTACCATAATCACTGTTGTATTCAGATTTCAAAGCAATCATCTACTGTAATCCATTGTAATCGATTGAATCGAGCAAAGCAATAAAGAGAAATCCTTCAAAGTGGACGTAGGCACGAACGCCGAACCACTATAAATCCCGTGTTTGTGATTGTTGTTTGTGAATAACTGTGATTTGTTACGTAGAGCTGAATTTTATATTGATTGTTGCTGAGTTCTGTGTTGATTATTATCAAGTTGAATACGCAAACGGGTGCTTTCATGATATTGGGTGTTTGTGACCAATTTTGGCGCGAACATCAGCCGTCAACGGATAGATTAATGCCCAAAAAGGACCACCCGAATCTCAATCGGGTCTCGTAAGTTTTTTACCCTTCGTTTTTTCGACACGTGGATTTTTACGGTAAAACAGGATTACCGTGGCTGGCCTTCGATTTACCATCGCTGGAGTGTGGTGCACCATGGTACTGTTCCATTTCAAATCCATGCACGCATTTCTAAAAGTCGTACGGCACTGTTTCGCCATTTCGGACGGATGTTGCACCTTGCACCGTGCATGTTGCACCCTGTAGATATCGATTATTCGGACAGCCACAAATTCTGGCTCGTTTAGAGTCACGGAAGCCATAACCTGTCAAAACGAAGGCCTCGATGAGTTCTACGGCTTTGACAGATTTCAGTCGTCAACGGATAGATTAATGCCCAAAAAGGACAACCCAAATCACAATCGGGTCTCGTAAGTTTTTTACCCTTCGTTTTTTCGACACTTGTATTTTTACGGTAAAACGGGATTACCGTGGCCCGCCTTCGACTTACCATCACTGGAGAGTTGTGCACCATGGTACTGTTCCGTTTCAAATCCATGCACGCATTTCTAAAAGTCGTACGGCACTGTTTCGCCATTTTGGACGGATGTTGCACCTTGCACCATGGATGTTGCACCCTGTAGATATCGATTATTCAAACGGCCATAACCTCTGGCTCGTTTAGAGTTACGCGAGCCATAACCTGTCAAAAGGAAGGCCTCGATGAGTTCTAAGGATTTGATAGCTTTCGGCCGCCAACGGATAGATTAATGCCAAAAAAGGACAACCCGAATCTCAATCGGGTCTCGTTAGTTTTTTACCCTTCGTTTTTTCGACACGTGGATTTTTACGGTAAAAAAGGATTACCGTGGCCCGTCTTCGACTTCCCATCGCTGGAGAGTGGTGCACCATGGTACTGTACCGTTTCAAATCCATGCACGCATTTCCAAAAGTCGTACGGCACTGTTTCGCCATTTCGGACGGATGTTGCACCTTGCATCGTGGATGTTGCACCCTGTAGATATCGATTATATGGACGGCCATAACTTCTGGCTCGTTTAGAGTTACGGGAGCCATAACCTGTCAAAATGAAGGCCTCGATGAGTTCTACGGCTTTGACATCTTTCAGCCGTCAACGGATAGATTAATGCCCAAAAAGGACAACCCGAATCTCAATCGGGCCTCGTAAGTTTTTTACCCTTCGTTTTTTCAACACGTGGATTTTTACGGTAAAACAGGATTACCGTGGCTGGCCTTCGATTTACCATCGCTGGAGAGTGGTGCACCATGGTACTGTTCCGTTTCAAATCCATGCACGCATTTCTAAAAGTCGTACGACACTGTTTCGCCAATTCGGACGGATGTTGCACCTTGCACCGTGGATGTTGCACCCTGTAGATATCGATTATTCGGACGGCCATAACTTCTGGCTCGTTTAGAGTTACGGGAGCCATAACCTGTCAAAACGAAGGCCTCAATGAGTTCTACGGCTTTGACAGCTTTCAGCTGTCAACGGATAGATTAATGCCCAAAAAGGACAACCCGAATCTCAATCCGGTCTCGTAAGTTTTTTTACCCTTCGTTTTTTCGACACGTGGATTTTTACGGTAAAACGGGATTACCGTGGCCCGTCTTCAACTTCCCATCGCTGGAGAGGGGTGCACCATGGTATTGTTCTGTTTCAAATCCATGCATGCATTTCTAAAAGTCGCACGGCACTGTTTCACCATTTCGGATGGATGTTGCACCTTGCACCGTGGATGTTGCACCCTGTAGATATCGATTATTCAAACAGCCATAACTTCTGGCTCGTTTAGAGTTACGGGAGCCTTAAGCTATCAAAACGAAGGCCTCGATGAGTTCTACGGCTTTGACTGCTTTCAGCCGTCAACGGATAGATTAATGCCCAAAAAGGACAACCCGAATCTCAATCGGGTCTCGTAAGTTTTTTACCCTTCGTTTTTTCGACACGTGGATTTTTACGGTAAAACAGGATTACCGTGGCTGGCCTTCGATTTACCATCGCTGGAGAGTGGTGCACCATGGTACTTTTCCGTTTCAAATCCATGCACGCATTTCTAAAAGTCGTACGGCACTGTTTCGCCATTTCGGACGGATGTTGCACCTTGCACCGTGGATGTTGCACCCTGTAGATATCGATTATTCGGACGGCCATAACTTCTGGCTCGTTTAGAGTTACGGGAGCCATAACCTATCAAAACGAAGGCCTCGATGAGTTCAACGGGTTTGACAGATTTCAGCCGTCAACGAATAGATTAATGCCCAAAAAGGACAACCCGAATCTCAATCGGGTCTCGTAAGTTTTTTACCCTTCGTTTTTTCGACACGTGGATTTTATGGTAAAACAGGATAATGGTGGCTGGCCTTCGATTTACCATCGCTGGACAGTGGTGCACCATGGTACTGTTCCATTTCAAATCCATGCAAGCATTTCTAAAAGTCGTACGACACTGTTTCGCCATTTCGGACGGATGTTGCACCTTGCACCGTGGATGTTGCACCCTGTAGATATCGATTATTCGGACGGCCATAACTTCTGGCTCGTTTTGAGTTACGGGAGCCATAACCTGTCAAAACGATGGCCTCGATGAGTTCTACGGATTTGACAGTTTTCAGCCGTCAACGGATAGATTAATGCCCAAACAAGACAACCCGAATCTCAATCGGGTCTCGTAAGTTTTTTACCCTTCGTTTTTTCGACACGTGGATTTTTACGGTAAAACGGGATACCGTGGCCCGTCTTCGACTTCCCATCGCTGGAGAGCGGTGCACCATGGTACTGTTCTGTTTCAAATCCATGCATGCATTTCTAAAAGTCGTACGGCACTGTTTCTCCATTTCGGACGGATGTTGCACCTTGCACCGTGGATGTTGCACTCTGTAGATATCGATTATTCGGATGGCCATAACTTCTGGCTCGTTTAGAGTTACGGGAGCCATAACCTGCCAAAACGAAGGCCTCGAAGAGTTCTACGGCTTTGACTGCTTTCAGTCGTCAACGGATAGATTAATGCCCAAAAAGGACAACCCGAATCTCAGTCGGGTCTCGTAAGTTTTTTACCCTTTGTTTTTTCGACACGTGGATTTTTACGGTAAAACAGGATTACCGTGGCCCGTCTTCGACTTCCCATCGCTGGAGAGTGGTGCACCATGGTACTGTTCCATTTCAAATCCATGCACGCATTTCTAAAAGTCGTACGGCACTGTTTCCCCAATTTGGACGGATGTTGCGCCTTGCACCGTGGATGTTGCACCCTGTAGATATCGATTATTCGGACGGCCATAACTTCTGGATCGTTTAGAGTTACGGGAGCCATAACCTGTCAAAACGAAGGCCTCGATGAGTTCTATGGCTTTGATAGCTTTCAACCGTCAACGGATAGAATAATGCCCAAAAAGGACAACCCAAATCTCAATCGGGTCTCGTAAGTTTTTTACCCTTCGTTTTTTCGACACGTGCATTTTTACGGTAAAACAGGATTACGGTGGCTGGTCTTCGATTTACCATCGCTGGAGAGTGGTGCACCATGGTACTGTTCTGTTTCAAATCCATGCACGCATTTCTAAAAGTCGTACAGCACTGTTTCGCCATTTTCGGACGGATGTTGCACCTTGCACCGTGGATGTTGCACCCTGTAGATATCGATTATACGGACGACCATAACTTCTGGCTCGTTTAGAGTTACGGGAGCCACAACCTGTCAAAATGAAGGCCTCGATGAGTTATATGGCTTTGACATCTTTCAGCCGTCAACGGATAGAATAATGCCCAAAAAGGACAACCCGAATTTCAACCGGGTCTCGTAAGTTTTTTACCCTTCGTTTTTTCCACACGTGGATTTTTACGGTAAAACAGGATTACCGTGGCTGGCCTTCGATTTACCATCGCTGGAGAGTGGTGCACCATGGTACTGTTCCGTTTCAAATCCATGGACGTATTTCTAAAAGTCATACGGCACTGTTTCGCCATTTCGGACGGATGTTGCACCTTGCACCGTGGATGTTGCACCCTGTAGATATCGATTATATGGACGACAAAACTTTTGGCTCGTTTAGAGTTACGGGAGGCACAACCTGTCAAAACGAAGGCCTCGATGAGTTCTACGGCTTTGACAGCTTTCAGCCGTCAACGTATAAATTAATGCCCAAAAAGGACAACCCGAATCTCAATCGGGTCTCGTAAGTTTTTTACCCTTCGTTTTTTCGACACGTGGATTTTTATGGTAAAACAGGATTACCGAGGCTGGCCTTCGATTTACCATCACTGGAGAGTGGTGCACCATGGTACTGTTCCGTTTCAATTCCATACACGCATTTCTAAAAGTCGTACGGCACTGTTTCGCCATTTCGGACGGATGTTGCACCTTGCACCGTGCATGTTGCACCCTGTAGATATCGATTATTCGGACGGCCATAACTTCTGGCTCGTTTAGAGTTACGGGAGTCATAACCTGTCAAAACGAAGGCCTCGATGAGTTCTACGGCTTTGACAGCTTTCAGTCATCAACGGATAGACTAATGCCCCAAAAGGACAACCTGAATCACAATTGGGTCTCGTAAGTTTTTTACCCTTCGTTTTTTCGACACGTGTATTTTTACGGTAAAAGGGGATTACCGTGGCCCGCCTTCGACTTCCCATCACTGGAGAGTTGTGCACCATGGTACTGTTCCGTTTCAAATCCATGCACGCATTTCTAAAAGTCGTACGGCACTGTTTCGCCATTTTGGACGGATGTTGCACCTTGCACCATTGATGTTGCACCCTGTAGATATCTATTATTCAAACGGCCATAACTTCTGGCTCGTTTAGAGTTACGTGAGCCATAACCTGTCAAAAGGAAGGCCTCGATGAGTTCTAAGGATTTGATAGCTTTCGGCCGCCAACGGATAGATTATTGCCAAAAAAGGACAACCCGAATCTCAATCGGGTCTCGTTAGTTTTTTACCCTTCGTTTTTTCGACACGTGGATTTTTACGGTAAAACAGGATTACCGTGGCCCGTCTTCGACTTCCCATCGCTGGAGAGTGGTGCACCATGGTACTGTACTATTTCAAATCCATGCACGCATTTCCAAAAGTCGTACGGCACTGTTTCGCCATTTCGGACGGATGTTGCACCTTGCATTGTGGATGTTGCACCCTGTAGATATCGATTATACGGACGGCCATAACTTCTGGCTCGTTTAGAGTTACGGGAGCCATAACCTGTCAAAATGAAGGCCTCGATGAGTTCTACGGCTTTGACAACTTTCAGCCATCAACGGATAGATTAATGCCCAAAAAGGACAACCCGAATCTCAATCGGGCCTCGTAAGTTTTTTACCCTTCGTTTTTTCGACACGTGGATTTTTACGGTAAAACAGGATTACCGTGGCTGGCCTTCGATTTACCATCGCTGGAGAGTGGTGCACCATGGTACTGTTTCATTTCAAATCCATACACGCATTTCTAAAAGTCGTACGACACTGTTTCGCCAATTCGGACGGATGTTGCACCTTGCACCGTGGATGTTGCACCCTGTAGATATCGATTATTCGGACGGCCATAACTTCTGGCTCGTTTAGAGTTACGGGAGCCATAACCTGTCAAAACGAAGACCTCAATGAGTTCTACGGCTTTGACAACTTTCAGCCGTCAACGGATAGATTAATGCCCAAAAAGGACAACCCGAATCTCAATCCGGTCTCGTAAGTTTTTTTACCCTTCGTTTTTTCGACACGTGGATTTTTACGGTAAAACGGGATTACCGTGGCCCGTCTTCAACTTCCCATCGCTGGAGAGGGGTGCACCATGGTATTGTTCTGTTTCAAATCCATGCATGCATTTCTAAAAGTCGCACGGCATTGTTTCACCATTTCGGATGGATGTTTCACCTTGCACCGTGGATGTTGCACCCTGTAGATATCGATTATTCAAACAGCCATAACTTCTGGCTCGTTTAGAGTTACGGGAGCCTTAAGCTATCAAAACGAAGGCCTTGATGAGTTCTATGGCTTTGACAGCTTTCAGCCGTCAACGGATTGATTAATGCCCAAAAAGGACAGCCCGAATCGCAATCGGGTCTCGTAAGTTTTTTACCCTTCGTTTTTTCGACACGTGGATTTTTACGGTAAAACAGGATTACCGTGGCCCGTCTTCGACTTTCCATCGCTGGAGAGTGGTTCACCATGGTACAGTTCCGTTTCAAATCCATGCACGCATTTCTAAAAGTCGTACGGCACTGTTTTGCCATTTCGGACGGATGTTGCACCTTGCACCGTGGATGTTGCACCCTGAAGATATCGATTATTCGGACGGCCATAACTTCTGGCTCGTTCAGAGTTACGGGAGCCATAACCTGTCAAAATGAAGGCCTCGATGAGTTCTACGGCTTTGACAGCTTTCAGCCATCAACGGATAGATTAATGCCCAAAAAGGACAACCCGAATCTCAATCCGGTATCGTAAGTTTTTTTACCCTTCGTTTTTTTGACACGTGGATTTTTACAGTAAAACGGGATTACCGTGGATGGTCATCGATTTACCATCGCTGGAGAGTGGTGCACCATGGTACTGTTCCGTTTCAAATCCATGCACGCATTTCTAAAAGTCGTACGGCACTGTTTCGCTATTTCGGTCGGATGTTGTACCTTGCTCCGTGGATGTTGCACCCCGTAAATATCGATTATTCGGACGGCCATAACTTCTGGCTCGTTTTGAGTTACGGGAGCCATAACCTATCAAAACGAAGGCCTCGATGAGTTCTACGGCTTTGTCGGCTTTCAGCGGTCAACGGATAGATTAATGCCCAAAAAGGACAACCCGAATCTCAATTGGGTCTCGTAATTTTTTAACCCTTCGTTTTTCCGACACGTGGATTTTTACGGTAAAACGGGATTACGGTGGCTGGTCTTCGATTTACCATCACTGGAGAGTGGTGCACCATGGTATAGTTCCATTTTGAATCCATGCACGCAATTCTAAAAGTCATGCGGCATTGTTTCGCCATTTCGGACGGATGTTGCACCTTGCACCGTGGATGTTGCACCATGTAGATATCGATTATTCGGACGGCCGTAACATCTGGCTCGTTTAGAGTTGCGGGAGCCATAACCTGTCAAAACGAAGGCCTCGATGAGTTCTACGGCTTTGACCGCTTTCAGCCATCAACGGATAGATTAATGCCCAAAAAGGACAACCCGAATCTCTATCCGGTCTCGTAAGTTTTTTTACCCTTCGTTTTTTCGACACAAGGATTTTTACGGTAAAACGGGATTACCGTGGATGGTCATCGATTTACCATCGCTGGAGAGTGGTGCACCATGGTACAGTTCCGTTTGAAATCTGTGACGACCGCCCATGACTCCCGCACGTAAACAAGGGAATGGTGCGCTGAAGGTGTACCAGGCAGCCATGGGTGACCGTCAAGGTAGAATAAACATCGCAAAATCTATCGTACAACTCACAGCGCATGGATAAAGTACAATAGAGAAATATAATATAGTGAAGCTCCATAGAACAGGACATCATCATATAAGCATCATAATAGTTTTATACAAACATATGAATCATCCATACATCAAAGCCTCACTACATAACACTCAATCAAATACAGCAGCGGAATATCCAGTACATATAATAAGAAATAATATGCAAAAGCCTCCTGCTCGTCTTCGTAGTCATCAGCGTAAACCTCCATGAACAGCACCTGTCACCTGCTACCTAGTCTGCTCATCCCAACATGGATGAACAGCCCAAGGTAATAAGAGGAGACATAAAACCTTGAGTCAGACAAAGTCTTAGTGAGCAGTAAATCAACTATCAAACATACCAAAAGAGTATAAGGGATAAAAGGAATAGGAACCAAACCATCCCACTCCACCTCTTTCTACAGTGATAGCCCCCAGACTCACACTAAAGAGAAGCAAACAATTAAGGTAAAGCAATAATCACTCGAGTCAAGGTCGATGTTTTCCAAATACAAACCCCCAAGGCCTAAACCAAGATCAGATAAGCACCCAGGAAACACCGCTCTTGAGACTGAATGATGATACAACCCAACGTCCAAACATCCATGACTCTGGCTATCACTGTTAACCTTGCTTCGAAATCACCGTTAATTGAATGACCGGCTCCTTCCTGAGCCATCTATCAAGGGCTAATGGTAACCCCGGTTCTAGACATAACTCCGCACGTCATCATGACCCGTGCCTAGGAATTTTCGCAACTACCCAGAGTACTCGACCACCTACCTGTAGTCTTTAGGGTGCCCAGACCACCTACCTGTAGTCTTTAGGGCAACCCTTGTACTCTTGCTTTGAGTCTGCTAGAACCTTCAACAACGATGAAATCCGAGCCTTCTAGTCATCCTCCTTGACGACTATTCTTAACATAGCCCAAACTACCTCTTGAGCCATCCATTCTCAATCGACTCGAACTACCCTTCAAGTTATCAACATGCTTGGAGTAATCCTTCTCGACTATACCAAGGTTACATTAAATCATGCCTCGCCTCATCTTTATCATAGCAAAGGCTCATCTTAACATCATCCAATCCATACATATGAGCGTCAACATCCCCTCCATATGCCTTAAGCAATTATCACCATTCAAGAGCCTCTTCCGTAGCTTTTGAATCGTCTTTGACCATACTTGTCCAAATCTATCAACTAGATAACTCATTCACAACAATCAAACAAGGCAAACAATAATCCAAACAAATAAGTAGTCAATCAAGATCTAAATAGGCATTTATAACTAAAATGGCAATTTCGTAAATAAATGAGAATAGATCTATCATACGTGAATCATGGGTTTTTAGCATAGATCTAACAAATATAAATCATGGGTATTGTCCCTACAACTTGATGAATGAACTTGCATAAGTAAACATCTTCATAAGTAATGGATCTACACTTGGATCTAAGGAAAAATGCGTAAAATCACTATCTACAACACTCCAACAAACCACCAATCCAATATACTCCTTTGGGTCCGCGTGAGAGATAACCACCACTCACCAAATCACTCAAACACTTCAAAAACTATCAACTTCAGATCTGGACAGCGAAGCTTCAAGCTTGATTCGTCGAAATCCCGCTTGAAACGATGAAATCTAGCTTGGTTGGATGAAGATCTTCAACTTTAGCTCTTGGATCTTCAATCTCGATCTTCGATCTTGGATGGATGTTAGAACTAGATTGGAGTGGAGAAAAGAAGATGAAGAAATGTTGAAGTCGAGCTCTCAAAATGGCAACACTTCGTCGCTTCAAAAACTGGTGCCAAAAAGTGAGCCAAAGCCCTCTATTTATAGGCTGATTTTTAGGTCGAACGTTTTTAGGTCGGTCGCTCTTAGGTCGGTCACGACCTAACGACCTAACAGCTAAGGCACTCACACGACTTAACATAAGTCGGTAATGACCTAAAACGTACGGCCTAACACTCTAACACAGCGGCAACCTTTCCTAAGTCGCTTGGTCGACTTACGACCTAACTTAGGTCGTCCCACGACCTAAGACTCACGACCTAAAAGCACACACGACTCAAGCTGTGACGACTTAACAGCCTCACGAGTTACGACTCAATTCCAGTACAACCTAAGGCCCACAGCATCCTAACTTAGGTCGTCTACGACCTAACACTTGCCGCGACTTACTGGGTTACGACCCATCTCTCAACCCCGCCTTGCGACCTAACAAAATCAACGGCCCAGATGACCTTACGACCTAAAACGAACGCGGATTAACTATGCCGCGACCTAATTAGTATACGACCTATCGAGCAACACGAGTTACGACCTATCACTAAGTCGCTAACGACTTAGCATGTGCCGACTTAACCATCATACGACCTAACCCCTTAGGTCGTTAACCCTTAGCTCGGTGACTCACTATCTCTACTAACCCACTGACTCGTAGGTCGATGCTCCTCTAACTCGCTAACTCTTAGGTCGCCAACTCCTTATCTCGGCCATCTCTTAGGTCGGTCAGAAACCCATAACTCGTAACTCGGTTCAATATCTTAATCTGTTAACTTCTATAACTTGCCCAGTTCTTAACCTGTTAGCTCGTTAGCTATCTTAGGTCGCAACATATTAACCTACTCCAATTACCAACTTGCTAACAACCTATTCCTTAACTCGTATCCCCTTAGGTCGTCTACGACTCATGAATACCGACCTAAGCTTTCCCACCGAGTTAATCTCTACACGAGTTAACTCCCATACGACTTAAGCTAGGAATAACTTAACACTAACGACCTGTAAATTCTACGATCTATCGACACGTAAAATACGGGTCGTTACAAAATCCATGCACGCATTTCTAAAAGTCGTACGGCACTGTTTCGCTATTTCGGTCGGATGTTGTACCTTGCACCGTGGATGTTGCACCTTGTAAATATCGATTATTCGGACTGCCATAACTTCTGGCTCGTTTAGAGTTACGGGAGCCATAACCTATCGAAACGAAGGCCTCGATGAGTTCTCCGGCTTTGACGGCTTTCATCCGTCAATGGATAGATTAATGCCCAAAAAGGACAACCCGAATCTCAATTGGGTCTCGTAAGTTTTTAACCCTTCGTTTTTCCGACACGTGGATTTTTACGGTAAAACGGGATTACGGTGGCTGGTCTTCGATTTACCATCACTGGAGAGTGGTGCACCATGGTATAGTTCCGTTTCGAATCCATGCACGCATTTCTAAAAGTCGTGCGGCACTGTTTCGCCATTTCGGACGGATGTTGCACCTTGCACCGTGGATGTTGCACCCTGTAGATATCGATTATTCGGACGGCCATAACTTCTGGCTCGTTTAGAGTTACGGGAGCCATAACCTGTCAAAATGATGGCCTCGATGAGTTCCACGGCTTTGACAGCTTTCAGCCATCAATGGATAGATTAATGCCCAAAAAGGACAACCCGAATCTCAATCCGGTCTCGTATGTTTTTTTACCCTTCGTTTTTTCGACACGTGGATTTTTACGGTAAAACGGGATTACCGTTGATGGTCATCGATTTACCATCACTGGAGAGTGGTGCACCATGGTACTGTTCAGTTTCAAATCCATGCACGCATTTCTAAAATTCGTACGGTAATGTTTCGCTATTTCGGTCGGATGTTGCACCTTGCACCGTGGATGTTGCACCCTGTAAATATCGATTATTCGGACGGCCATAACTTCTGGCTCGTTTAGAGTTACGGGAGCCATAACCTATCAAAACGAAGGCCTCGATGAGTTCTACGGCTTTGACAGCTTTCAGCCGTCAACGGATACATTAATGACCAAAATGGACAACCCGAATCTCAATCGGGTCTCGTAAGTTTTTAACCCTTCATTTTTTCGACAAGTGGATTTTTACGGTAAAACGGGATTACGGTGGCTGGTCTTCGATTTACCATCGCTGGAGAGTGGTGCACCATGGTACTGTTCCGTTTCGAATCCATGCACGCATTTCTAAAAGTCGTACGGCACTGTTTTGCCATTTCGGACGGATGTTGCACCTTGCACCGTGGATGTTGCAACCTGTAGATATCGATTATTCGGACGGCCATAACTGCTGGCTCGCTTAGATTTACGAGAGCCGTAACCTGTCAAAACGAAGGCCTCGATGAGTTCTACGGCTTTGACGGCTTTTAGCCTTCAACGGATAGATTAATGCCCAAAAAGGACAACCCGAATCTCAATTGGGTCTCGTAAGTTTTTAACCCTTCGTTCTTCCGACACGTGGATTTTTACGGTAAAATGGGATTACGGTGGCTGGTCTTCGATTTACCATCGCTGGAGAGTGGTGCACCATGGTACTGTTCCGTTTCGAATCCATGCACGTATTTCTAAAAGTCGTACGGCACTGTTTCGCCATTTAGGACGGATGTTGCACCTTGCACCGTGGATGTTGCACCCTGTAGATATCGATTATTCAGACGGCCAGAACTTCTGGCTCGTTTAGAGTTACGGGAGCCATAACCTGTCAAAACGAAGGCCTCGATGAGTTCTACGGCTTTGACACTTTCAGCCGTCAATGGATTGATTAATGCCCAAAAAGGACAACCCGAATCTCAATCGGGTCTCGTAAGTTTTTTACCCTTCGTTTTTTCGACACGTGGGTTTTTACGGTAAAACAGGATTACCGTGGCCCGTCTTCGACTTTCCATCGATGGAGAGTGCTGCACCATGGTATAGTTTTGTTTCAAATCCATGCACGCATTTCTAAAAGTCGTACGGCACTGTTTCGCCATTTCGGACGGATGTTGCACCTTGCACCGTGGATGTTGCACCCTGTAGATATCGATTATTCGGACGGCCGTAACATCTGGCTCGTTTAGAGTTGCGGGAGCCATAACCTGTCAAAATGAGGGCCTCGATGAGTTCTACGGCTTTGACAGCTTTCAGCCGTCAACGGATAGATTAATGCCCAAAAAGGACAACCCGAATCTCAATCCGGTCTCGTAAGTTTTTTTACCCTTCGTTTTTTCGACACGTGGATTTTTACGGTAAAACGGGATTACCGTGGATGGTCATCGATTTACCATCGCTGGAGAGTGGTGCACCATGGTACTATTCCATTTCAAATCCATGCACGCATTTCTAAAAGTCGTACGGCAATGTTTCGCTATTTCGGTCAGATGTTGTACCTTGCACCGTGGATGTTGCACCCTGTAAATATCGATTATTCGGACGGCCATAACTTCTGGCTCGTTTAGAGTTACGGGAGCCATAACCTATCAAAACAAAGGCCTCGATGAGTTCTATAGCTTTGACCGCTTTCAGCCGTCAACGGATAGATTAATGCCCAAAAAGGACAACCCGAATCTCTATCCGGTCTCGTAAGTTTTTTTGCCCTTCGTTTTTTCGACACGTGGATTTTTACGGTAAAACGGGATTACCGTGGATGGTCATCGATTTACTATCGCTGGAGAGTGGTGCACCATGGTACTATTCCATTTCAAATCTATGCACGCATTTCTAAAAGTCGTACGGCACTGTTTCGCTATTTCGGTCAGATGTTGTACCTTGCACCGTGGATGTTGCACCCTGTAAATATCGATTATTCGGACGGCCATAACTTCTGGCTCGTTTAGAGTTACGGGAGCCATAACCTATCAAAACGAAGGCCTCGATGAGTTCTACGGCTTTGACAGCTTTCAGCCGTCAACGGATAGATTAATGCCCAAAAAGGACAACCCGAATCTCAATCGGATCTCGTAAATTTTTAACCCTTCGTTTTTTCGACACGTGGATTTTTACGGTAAAACTGGATTACGGTGGCTGGTCTTCGATTTACCATCGCTGGAGTGTGGTGCACCATGGTACTGTTCCGTTTCGAATCCATGCACGCATTTCTAAAAGTCGTACGACACTGTTTCGCAATTTCGAACAGATGTTGCACCTTGCACCGTGGATGTTGCACCCTGTAGATATCGATTATTCGGACGGCCATAACTTCTGGCTCGTTTAGAGTTACGGGAGCCATAACCAGTCAAAACGAAGGCCTCGATGAGTTCTACGGCTTTGACAGCTTTCAGCCGTCAACGGATAGATTAATTCCCAAAAAGGACAACCCGAATCTCGTTCGGGTCTCGTAAGTTTTTTACCCTTTGTTTTTTCGACACGTGGATTTTTACGGTAAAACAGGATTACCGTGGCTGGCCTTCGATTTACCATCGCTGGAGAGTGGTGCACCATGGTACTTTTCCGTTTCAAATCCATGCACGCATTTCTAATAGCCGTACGGAACTGTTTCGCCATTACGGACGGATGTTGCACCTTGCACCGTGGATGTTGCACCCTGTAGATATCGATTATTCGGACGGCCATAACTTCTGGCTCGTTTAGAGTTACGGGAGCCATAACCTGTCAAAATGAAGGCCTCGATGAGTTCCACGGCTTTGACAGCTTTCAGCCATCAACGGATAGATTAACTCCCAAAAAGGACAACCCGAATCTCAATCCGGTCTCGTATGTTTTTTTACCCTTCGTTTTTTCGACACGTGGATTTTTACGGTAAAAGGGGATTACCGTGGCCCGTCTTCGACTTCCCATCGCTGGAGAGGGGTGCACCATGGTATTGTTCTGTTTCAAATCCATGCACGCATTTCTAAAAGTCATACGGCACTGTTTCACCATTTCGGACGGATGTTGCACCTTGCACCGTGGATGTTGCACCCTGTAGATATCTATTATTCAAACAGCCATAACTTCTGGCTCGTTTGGAGTTACGGGAGCCATAACCTATCAAAACGAAGGCCTCGATGAGTTCTACGGCTTTGATGGCTTTCAGCCATCAACGGATAGATTAATGCCCAAAAAGGACAACCCGAATCTCAATTGGGTCTCGTAAGTTTTTAACCCTTCGTTTTTCCGACACGTGAATTTTTACGGTAAAACGGGATTACGGTGGCTGGTCTTCGATTTACTATCACTAGAGAGTGGTGCACCATGGTGAAGTTCCGTTTCGAATCCATGCACGCATTTCTAAAAGTCGTGCGGCACTGTTTCGCTATTTCGGACGGATGTTGCACCTTGCACCGTGGATGTTGCACCCTGTAGATATCGATTATTCGGACGGCCATAACTTCTGGCTCGTTTAGAGTTACGGGAGCCATAACCTGTCAAAATGAAGGCCTCGATGAGTTCCACGGCTTTGACGGCTTTCAGCCGTCAACGGATAGATTAATGCCCAAAAAGGACAACTCAAATCTCAATCCGGTCTCGTATGTTTTTTTACCCTTCGTTTTTTCGACACGTGGATTTTTACGGTAAAACGGGATTACCATTGATGGTCATCGATTTACCATCACTGGAGAGTGGTGCACCATGGTACTGTTCCGTTTCAAATCCATGCACGCATTTCTAAATGTCGCGGCAATGTTTCGCTATTTCGGTCGGATGTTGCACCTTGCACCGTGGATGTTGCACCCTGTAAATATCGATTATTCGGACGGCCATAACTTCTGGCTTGTTTAGAGTTACGGGAGCCATAACCTATCAAAACGAAGGCCTCGATGAGTTCTACGGCTTTGACAGCTTTCAGCTATCAACGGATAGATTAATGCCCAAAAAGGACAACCCGAATCTCAATCGGGTCTCGTAAGTTTTTAACCCTTCGTTTTTTCGACACGTGGATTTTTACGGTTAAACGGGATTACGGTGGCTGGTCTTCGATTTACCATCGCTGGAGAGTGGTGCACCATGGTACTGTTCCGTTTCGAATCCATGCACGCATTTCCAAAAGTCGTACGACACTGTTTCGCCATTTCGGACGGATGTTGCACCTTGCACCGTGGATGTTGCACCCTGTAGATATCGATTATTCGGACGGCCATAACTTCTGGCTCGTTTAGAGTTACGGGAGCCATAACCTGTCAAAACGAAGGCCTCGATGAGTTCTACGGCTTTGACACTTTCAGCCGTCAACGGATTGATTAATGCCCAAAATGGACAACCCGAATCTCAATCGGGTCTCGTAAGTATTTTACCCTTCGTTTTTTCGACACGTGGGTTTTTACGGTAAAACAGGATTACCGTGGCCCGTCTTCGACTTTCCATCGATGGAGAGTGGTGCACCATGGTACAGTTCTGTTTCAAATCCATGCACGCATTTCTAAAAGTCGTACGGCACTGTTTCGCCATTTCAGACGGATGTTCCACCTTGCACCGTGGATGTTGCACCCTGTAGATATCGATTATTCGGACGCCCATAACTTCTGGCTCCTTTAGAGTTACGGGAGCCATAACCTGTCAAAATGAAGGCCTCGATGAGTTCTACGGCTTTGATAGCTTTCAGCCGTCAACGGATAGATTAATGCCCAAAAAGGACAACCCGAATCTCAATCCGGTCTCGTAAGTTTTTTTACCCTTCGATTCCTCGACACGTGGATTTATACGGTAAAACGGGATTACCGTGGATGGTCATCGATTTACCATCGCTGGAGAGTGGTGCACCATGGTACTGTTCCATTTCAAATCCATGCACGCATTTCTAAAAGTCGTACGGCACTGTTTCGCTATTTCGGTCGGAAGTTGTACCTTACACCGTGGATGTTGCACCCTATAAATATCGATTATTCGGACGGCCATAACTTCTGGCTCGTTTAGAGTTACGGGAGCCATAACCTATCAAAACGAAGGCCTCGATGAGTTCTACGGCTTTGACATCTTTCAGCCGTCAACGGATAGATTAATGCCCAAAAAGGACAACCCGAATCTCAATCGGGTCTCGTAAGTTTTTAACCCTTCGTTTTTTCGACACGTGGATTTTTACGGAAAACGGGATTACGGTGGCTGGTTTTCGATTTATCATCGCTGGAGAGTGGTGCACCATGGTACTGTTCCGTTTCGAATCCATGCACGCATTTCTAAAAGTCATACGACACTGTTTCGCCATTTCAGACGGATGTTGCACCTTGCACCGTGGGTGTTGCAACTTGTAGATATCGATTATTCGGACGGCCATAACTTCTGGCTCGTTTAGAGTTACGGGAGCCATAACCTGTCAAAACGAAGGCCTCGATGAGTTCTACGTCTTTGACAGCTTTCAGCCGTCAACGGATAGATTAATGCCCAAAAAGGACAATCCGAATCTCGATCGGGTCTCGTAAGTTTTTTACCCTTCGTTTTTTCGACACGTGGATTTTTACGGTAAAACAGGATTACCGTGGCTGGCCTTCGATTTACCATCGCTGGAGAGTGTTGCACCATGGTACTGTTCCGTTTCAAATCCATGCACGCATTTCTAAAAGTCGTACAACACTGTTTCGCCATTTCGGACGGATGTCGCACCTTGCACCGTGGATGTTGCACCCTGTAGATATCGATTATTCGGACGGCCATAACTTCTGGCTCGTTTAGAGTTACGGGAGCTACAACCTGTCAAAACGAAGGCATCAATGAGTTCTACGGCTTTGACAGCTTTCAACCATCAACGGATAGATTAATGCCCAAAAAGGACAACCTGAATCTCAATCGGGTCTCGTAAGTTTTTTACCCTTCGTTTTTTCGACACGTGGATTTTTACGGTAAAACGGGATTACCGTGGCCCGTCTTCGACTTCCCATCGCTGGAGAGTGGTGCACCATGGTATTGTTCTGTTTCAAATCCATGCACGCATTTCTAAAAGTCATACGGCACTGTTTCACCATTTCGGACGGATGTTGCACCTTGCACCGTGGATGTTGCACCCTGTAGACATCGATTATTCAAACAGCCATAACTTCTGGCTCGTTTAGAGTTACGGGAGCCATAACCTGTCAAAACGAAGGCCTCGATGAGTTCTATGGCTTTGACAGCTTTCACCGTCAACGGATTAATTAATGCCCAAAAAGGACAACCCGAATCTCAATCGGGTCTCGTAAGCATTTTACCCTTCGTTTTTTCGACATGTGGATTTTTACGGTAAAACAGGATTAGTGTGGCCCGTCTTCGACTTCCCATCGCTGGAGAGTGGTGCACCATGGTACAGTTCCGTTTCAAATCCATGCACGCATTTCTAAAAGTCGTACGGCACTGTTTCGCCATTTCGGACGGATGTTGCACCTTGCACCGTGGATGTTGCACCCTGTAGATATCTATTATTCGGACGGCCATAACTTCTGGCTCGTTTAGAGTTACGGGAGCCATAACCTGTCAAAATGAAGGCCTCGATGAGTTCTACGGCGTTGACTGCTTTCAGCCATCAACGGATAGATTAATGCCCAAAAAGGACAACCCGAATCTCAATCCGGTCTCGTATGTTTTTTTACCCTTCGTTTTTTCGACGCGTGGATTTTTACGGTAAAACGGGATTACCGTGGATGGTCATCGATTTACCATCGCTGGAGAGTGGTGCACCATGGTATAGTTCCGTTTCAAATCCATGCACGCATTTCTAAAAGTCGTACGGCACTGTTTCGCTATTTCGGTCGGATGTTGTACCTTGCACCGTGGATGTTGCACCCTGTAAATATCGATTATTCGGACGGCCATAACTTCTGGCTTGTTTAGAGTTACGGGAGCCATAACCTATCAAAACGAAGGCCTCGATGAGTTCTACGGCTTTGACGGCTTTCAGCCATCAACGGATAGATTAATGGCCAAAAAGGACAACTCGAATCTCAATTGGGTCTCGTAAGTTTTTAACCCTTCGTTTTTCCGACACGTGGATTTTTACGTTAAAACGGGATTACGGTGGCTGGTCTTCGATTTACCATCACTGGAGAGTGGTGCACCATGGTACTATTCCGTTTCGAATCCATGCACGCATTTCTAAAAGTCGTGCGGCACTGTTTCGCCATTTCGAACGGATGTTGCACCTTGCACCGTGGATGTTGCACCCTGTAGATATCGATTATTCGAACGGCCATAACTTCTGGCTCGTTTAGAGTTGCGGGAGCCATAACCTGTCAAAATGAAGGCCTCGATGAGTTCTATGGCTTTGACAGCTTTCAGCCGTCAACGGATAGATTAATGCCCTAAAAGGACAACCCGAATCTCAATCGGGTCTCGTAAGTTTTTAACCTTCATTTTTTCGACACGTGGATTTTTACAGTAAAACAGGATTTCGGTGGCTGGTGTTTGCACAAAAAATGGGCAAACACCTCAAAGTTGTATGATCTAGTTGATTTTACGTTGTTCTTAGCGGTTTGGATGATTTATGCAAATATACAAAAAACAGGGGTTAAACTGAAAAAAGACACGCAGATTTATAGTGGTTCGGCCAGAACGTGCCTACGTCCACTTTATATGTTATTCTCTCTTTTCTTTTTGATTACAAGTACAACGCTTTGTATACAAGTATATGAAAGTTGTTTGAAAGTTCCTTCCGTGCTTGAGCTCTCAAACTTGTCTGCCATTGTTGTACCCCTGCCCCTCTATTTATAGAGTCAGGCTGGGGGCAGAGGTCCTGGAAGTATATAGCTGCTGGTGGGCCCGGGCTTGAGCGATCTGGCCTGGCAATTTGGTTCGGTCGTGTCTTCTTGGCCTTGATTCGGTGGTAGGTGGGTGGTTCGGTCCGGTGAGACCTTGGATCGGTGGCGTGGAATTGGAGAGGTTGGTTCGGTGGTACATAGGAGGTGGGTTGGCTCGGCTAGGAGTTGGCTCGGTGGTATGTAGGAGGTGGGTTGGCTCGGTGGTATGCCGGTCCGGTAGTGAGGGGAATTGGACCGGTGGTGGCTTGGGAGTTAGCTGATTCGGTGGGCATGGGATGTGAGATGGGATCTGGTTCGGCAGTGCGTGGAGTAAGTTGGTCCGACAGTGGGTGGAAGAGGGATGGTTCGGCATTGTTTAGAAATGCGCCCAACACTTGCCCCCCAAAGTGGGGCATATGCCATCATATGTCGCGATTTGTTTTAGCTTAGGTGATTTTCATCCGGTTTTGTATGCCGAACCATATGGTCCGGTAATCCTTTGTTCGTTTATAAATAGAGGTGTTAGGCCTTCCTTACCCCTTCATCGTTTTGAGATAGCCGAATCAGCCGAATACCGGATCAAACAAGTGCCGAACCAAGTGCCGAATCAGGTGAGACATTCTTTTGCCGAACGATCTTATGTACTTGAATTACCGGATGGACTTGTGAGTACCGAATGAACCCATATTTTCAATCACCGAATGGGCTTTGGGGCCTCGTGTACCGAACGTACCTGAAAGATGTAGTTTACCGAATGAGCTCGTGGCCCCTAAAAATACCGAGTGTCCTCTTGTCCTTGAACTGCCGAATGAGCTTGAGAAGTGTGAGGCCGAATGGTCTTTGCTCTCGAACTTTGGTGTTTCGAATTGCGAATGAGACTCTAGGCTGCATGTACTTGTTTGTTTGTATTTCCATATTCCTTGTTCTAACAATATGCTTTTCCGGTGTCGCAGATAAATGTCTCGCAAAGCGGAAACTCGATCGGATAGTAAGAAGTCCAAGGATAGAGGAGAGTCTTCTTCCGTGCCCCCGCCCTACCAGGACAGGCGCGACATGGACCTGCCCCGAGGTCGTTAGTGGATGGGTATGGTCCCTAAGAGCTTCTGAGCTCTCCTCCCGATTGCTTTCCGAGCTCCCTCAAAGAGGAGCAGCTTGATGTCATTTCTCGTTCCTTCGGGATTGACAGGGCTCTTATGCTGTTGCCGGGAGAAGGGGTTATGCCATATGACCCTCCTGAAGGATATTTTGCGTACAGCAAATATCATTGCATGTGTGGTGCTATCCCGCGTCTCAATGCTTGGATAGCTAACTTTATCACATATCTGAAGGTGGCTCCATTCCAGCTTCAGCCTAACTCCTACGCCATTCTGGTGAGTCTTTTCGTCATCTTTCAGAGGAAATATGGGCGTCCCCCTTCCAACCGGGAGATTCGGTATCTGTACAACTTGAGAGGCTACAAGAAGGGGTCTCCATATATCAGCTCGGAAGCGGCCGTGCCCTTCAAGTCTGTTCTGGATTTGTACTCGAAGTTCAGTATGTTCAAGGAAGAATGGTTCTTCATTAAGGATGACTCTGTTTCTTTCCGCCTTTTCACTTCCGGCTGTAAGTTGAACTTCATTTATATTTTCCTCGTCCCAATCGCAATGCTTCATCTTATATGCTTTTATTTCCTGCTAGCAACAGGTGGCTTTACGGTCGTGGAAAATGATTCCTTGGCGCGGATGGCTGCTGAAATAAAGGTCATTCCGGGAAGGGATAGGTCGGCTTCCTACCTGATCAGGAATGCCACTCTCCTGGAGTACAACCTGATTTTGCCACGTCAATCTGTGGTTAAACAAAGAGATACAGCCGAGGAGAGGGCTGCTAAAGCTAAGGATGGGGCTACTGCGAAGAGTGGCAAGAGGAGACCTTTCTCGATACCTCCAGCCTTGGGGGAAACAAACTTAAGAAGTCTGATGGACCTTCTCCCAGCACATGTCCAGGCATTCCGGAGGAGGAAGGTGGAGAGGTGGAAAGAGGCGAGGAGGAGAGCGGAGGAGATGGGGAAGGTGAAGGACAGGGTGGTAGTGGTGCCAGGGTTTTGTCTTCTGAGCAGGCAGGGGAGATCCAGGAGTGGACCGATGATGCCTTCCGCCAGGCTTTTGAGGGGTTGGCGGAAGGATCAGTCTCGGTGGAGAAGGAAAAGGAGGTTGACATGGCTGGGGCTGGTGCCGATCCATTCTCTAAGAGTTCTTCAGCTAAGGCGACTCCAGCGATTCAAGGTGAACTTTTGACTTCTGCAGACTCCATTTGTGATAGGGACTTAGGAATATTTTATGGTTCGCTTCCGCCCTGGACTGAGATTCAGGACTTATTGCAGTATTCTACTCCTCCACAGGGTTTGTATAACAGACATGCCTTCTCATTCTTTTTAAGTTAACATATTTCTTGAATTATGGACTCTTGTATGTTCGTAACACTTGTTCTTTATTACAGGGGCAGGTGAGGTGGCCAAAACTTCAGACGTTCGACGCCGCCTTGAACAATACAAGTTAGTTAGAGCCTCTGTCAAGCCTAAGCCTCCCACTAGTCATCCAGGAGACATAGTTAGCTACCGTCCTCTTCTTGGGGTCATTGAAGAGAGTATTCAGAAAAAGAAGAGGAGTCGCTCCTTATTTGAATCTTCACCTGGTCACCAGCCTCCACCTCAACCTATTCATGATATCACGGAGGAGGACACTGAGTACATTCCCTCCCCGCATCCGTTCTAAAATCCTACCGTTATCCGCATAAAACGTCCCAACGTGCCTCGCAATCCCTTTGCCGGCCACCCGGATTTGGACCCTAGCTCTCAGGATATCTTATTTGACGAGGCCACGGGCGAGCATCTTCTCCCCCGCAATCCCATGGTTCGGGTTCTTGATGAGGCTAAGTCCCTAGATCTGGATCTTCTCACTACTCGGATAGCTGCTACAGGGGATGAAGCCAAGGCCAACATCGACCGGGTCGCGGAGGAGGCCAAGAAGTTAATGGAACATCACGCCCGATTGGCCAAGGCTGGGGAGGAGATAAGGAGTGCCAATACAAGGCTGCGGTTAGAGGTCACTGATCAGGCCAAGCAACTTGCCGACCAGGATCTTCAGATTTCGCAGCATGAAGCCGACTCCGGACGACTGAAGAAGACCATGGAAGAGGCTAGCAGAGCCGAGTTGCGAAAAATGGAGGCCGCTTGCAAGAAACGCATTGACATGGCCATTACCACGGTTGATGAGGTTAGGAGGGCGGATCTCGAGCAGGTTGAAGAAATATCTGGGAAGCTTGAAGCTGCAGAACTTGCTCAAGCCAAGTTGAAAGAAGTGATGGAGGAGATGAGGAGATCCCTTCAGGATGAGTGCTCGAGATACCGGCGGGAGAGGGATGTTGCCGTCGCTAAGTTGCTGTCCTCCGAGGCCCGGGTGAGGGAGTTTGAGGAGAATGAGGGGATGATGGATGAGATGCTGCAGGACATGTACTTCCGTACCTGGAAGCAGGGTAATCTATCCTGGATGGATGACTATCCCAAGATCATGGCCAGGATATATCTCCAGGCTTTGGAGGAGGCCAGGGCCGATGCAGATAAGGAAGGTGGAGCGGCATTCAGTATGGATATGGTTACCGCCCAGTTTTCAAAGGAGGAGAAGGTAGCGGTGAAGGAGGGGATGCGGCTACTCGCTGCGGAGGAAGCCGGTGTGCAGTTAGGGGATGAGGACCAAGAAGCAGGTGTTGGTGAGTTTTCTCTTTTTAGCTTTTCATAACTTGATCGTTCGTTGCCGGTTTTAATGGACTCTTTTTCTGAATTGGACAGGTGGGACTTCTGGTCAACATGCTGGGAACTCCGATCCTGCCGTTAAGTAGATTCGAAGAGCTAGTAAGATGGGGGTGGAGCACTGATGCAGTTGACTACTTGATCCGGTCCTTATGGTTTTTGGTTTTTTTTGACTTTCCTGTCTATACTTAGTCAAAAACATTAGTGTATTTTCGGATTGTAATTATGTCAGTGAACGACTCTACGTAATTTTATAACACGAGCTGATTTTGTTATATTTTGAATGCTGTCATTGCTTTTGATGTGTTGTATAAGAAATATAACCATGCATATGCCAGTGATTTGATTGTGTTTGACAATAAGCTTCTGCTTGTAATATAATTTCATGTCTTGCAATGTTAGTGTGATGTATGAATATGAACTGCAGCTATGCATTAATGTATAAAAGTAGAAGGTACCGCCCTTCATGTTTCGGCTATGGACGGCAACTTCGTGCGCGCTGTAAGACTAAACACGGAATGCTGTTGAGTGTCTCGTCATCCGATTGTAAGTTTCTGTTCCTATTAGCAAGCGTTCCCTATTTCATGTCCTGTACTTTCAAGCACCATTACGGAGAATAGGAGAAAAGTTTTAAATGAAATGGAAATATAGGAAAAGTAAAACTTCCAGTCACGGAAGGCCGTCGATGTGCTTAAGTTCGTGGCAAACGGGTTTTGTAGTCACTTTCCCTAGCTGTGGGTCTTGGAGACATTTGTCACCCATCTTACGCCTCTGCGGGGAGTTTTCTTTTTTACCACGGCCGCACTTAAGACACATCGGAGCCGATCGCGCACAGTAACTACCCGGGCCATTATTGCCCGTGATCGTGGGTATTATTCGATTTACTGTGGCCGGCTAGCGTGGGGGCCGATCGTCAACCGTGAACTGCCCCTGGCTGGCCACACCTTATGTTGGGGCTTATGATCGGTTCACAGTCGCCGGCGAGCCGAATCGCAGTAATGAGCTGCCATGGCATAATCGGCCTTCTCTGTGGCTTATACTAGGCTTATTATAGTCGGCTTTAAGGGCCGAGGCAAACAATGAGTTAACTCGCGGTAGAGGGATACCGGAGCAAAGTGTCTCATTGGCGTGGGCATAGGATCGCAGCGTACCTGTTAGATTTTGTCCAGGTGGAGTTGTGTTGTGAAGCTCTGAATTGAAATGTCATCTACAAAGGATTTTGTTCAACAGCAAAGGATAAAGCTTAACAAGTAGCCAAGATATAATGGAACAAGTTAACAAGAGCCAAGTTTTTTAAAGTGGTTCGGAACGAAAATGCCTACGTCCACTGATTCTCTTTGTTAATTCACTTCACATGGGCAGTACAAGTGAAGTAAAGTATCGACGGAGGTGTCGGATGTTCCATGCCCTCTGGAACACCTCTCCGTCCACTGTTGACAAAATGTAAGCTCCGTTGTGGAGATCTTTATGAATTACATATGGTCCGTCCCAGATTGGATCCAGCGCTCCTGGGCGCGGAAAGATTCGCTTGAGGACAAGATCTCCTTCTTGTAAGCTGTGATGTTTGACTTTGGAGTTGTATAGTGCTGCTGCCACTTTTTATCTGTGAGCTGCCGCTTTGAGTGCTGCATCATTCCTCCTCTCCTCAATTAGATCCAAAGACATGTGGAGGAGTTCTTCGTTTTCTTCTGGGTTGTAGTGGATCCTACGGTGGGAAGGCACAATAGTCTCAACTGGGAGCATTGCCTCTGATCCGTATGCCTAAGAGAAAGGAGTATGCCCTGTTGATGTTCTGAAAGATGTGCGGTAGGCCCAAAGTGCTGTAGGAAGTTCGTCCACCCAAGCGCCTTTTGACTTTTCAAGCTTCTTCTTGATTAGAGTCTTGAGAATTTTTTTGACAACTTCGACTTGGCCGTTTGCTTGAGGATAAGCTACAGATGAGAAGCTTTTGTGAATTCCGTGCTCTTGGCACCAATCGGCGAATTCTTCGCTGTCAAATTGAAGTCCGTTGTCTGATATGATCTTGAGTGGGACTCCGTACCTGCACAGAATATTTTTGATCAAGAAGTTGATAACTTTTGTCGAAGATATTTTATTTAGAGGTTCTGCCTCCACCCATTTGGTGAAATAGTCAACCGCCACTATAGCATATTTGGCTCCGCCTCGGCCTGTTGGCAGTTCGCCAATTAAGTCAATTCCCCATACTGGAAAGGGCCAAGGGCTGGTCATTTGATTAATTTCATTGGTTGGTAGTCGAGGAATCTTAGCAAATTTCTGACATCTGTCGCATCTTCTGACAAAGTCTAAAGCATCTTTGTTCAAGGTGGGCCAGAAATACCCATATCGGAGTATCTTCTTTGCCAGGATCTGCCCTCCGGTGTGGTCTCCACAACTTCCCTGGTGGATATTGGATAGAATTTCTTGGCTTCTCTTTCAGCAACGCACCTCAATAAGGGGTTAGAGAAGCCGCGCCGATAGAGGATGCCTTCTTGTATCGTGTAGCGGGAAGCTTTCCTTAGAATTTTCTTAATTTCATTTCGCCCGTCGGGTAGGGTGCCGTTTTGTAAGTATTCTCGGATAGGGGTCATCCATGTTTCTTCTTCGGTTGCAGCTATCAGATTTACTTGCTCGAAACTCGGGGTTAGTAGCCTTGAGACAATTATCGCTCCAGAAGTGGTATCATCTCCCATGCTAACTTGCTTTGCCAGCTCGTCGGCCTCTTGATTTTCTTCTCGAGGAATGTGTTTGATCGAGTAGTGCTCCAATTGATTGAGCAGCCGCTTGGTCTTTTTCAGATATGCCGTGAGCCGCTCTGCTCGAGTCTGGAACTCTCCTAGTATTTGATTTACGATGAGTTGCGAATCACTATGAAGACATAAGGAACTGACTCTGATCCTCAGAGCGAGCTCTAATCCGGCTATTACTGCTTCATATTCGACATCATTGTTGGTGGCAGCGAATTCCAGCCTTAGTGCATAACGCAGCTTTCTTCCCCTGGGAGTGATGATCACAACGCCTGCCCCCGAGCCTTGTTCGTTCGATGCTCCATCCACAAAGAGACTCCACTTGATGTCCTTTGTTATTTCAGGCTGCTCCCTGCCTTCATTGATAGTGAATTCGGCGATGAAATCGGCTATGGCTTGTCCCTTGATGGAAGTGCGAGGACGGTAGGTGATATCATATTGGCTTAACTCGATGCACTACTTGAGCAGTCGCCCAGAGGTGTCAGGACGGTGGAGCACTTGCCTCAATGGTTGGTCGGTTAGGACTCTGATGGGATGAGATTGGAAATAGTGTCGCAGCTTCCTTGATGTGATTAGTAAACAGTACGCCAGTTTTTCAAGTTTGGGATACCGGGCTTCTGCTCCCGTGAACCTTTTACTTATGAAGTACACTGGCCGTTGTGTGCGGTTTTCTTCTCTTACCAAAGCGGCGCTTAGGGCATGTGGTGACACAGCATGGTATAGGTATAGTTCTTCGCCTTCATTAAGAGTTGAGAGTACTGGAGGCTGTTGGAGGTGTTCGATTAGGTTAAGGAAGGTCGTTGAACACTCATCGGTCCATTCAAATTTTCCTTTGTCTTTCTTCAGGGCTTCGAAGAAAGGAATGCATTTGTCAGTTGCTTTAGAGATGAATCGGCTTAGGGTGGCCACTTTTTCGTTTAGGCTTTGCATCTCTTTTCGAGTGGATGGTATCTTGATATCTTGCAAGGCCCGGACTTGTTCGGGGTTTGCTTCAATCCCCCTGGCATGAACGATGAATCCCAAAAACTTTCCCGATGATACTCCGAAGGAGCACTTTAGAGGGTTCAGCTTCATTCCATATTGGCGAAGTACTTGAAACATCTCATCCAGATGGTTTATATGGTCGTTGGCTTTCCTTGATTTTACCAGCATGTCATCCACATAAACTTCCATAGTTCGTCCTATTAGTTCTGCAAACATATTGTTGACGAGGCGCTGATAAGTAGCTCCGACGTTTTTAAGTCCGAACGGCATTACCTTGTAGTAGTACAATCATCGGTCGGTAATGAAGCTAGTGTGGTCTTGATCGGGGTCGTGCATAGGGATCTGGTTATATCCTGAGTATGCGTCCATAAAGGATAAAAGTTCGTGTCCGGCAGTGCTGTCCACGAGTTGGTCGATTCGAGGGAGTGGGAAGCAGTCTTTCGGGCAAGCGTCATTTAAGTTGGAGAAATCGATGCACGTTCGCCACTTCCCATTAGCTTTCTTTACCAGTACCGGGTTGGCGATCCATTTCGGGTAGATGGCTTCACGTATGAAGTCATTGGCAAGTAAATTCTTTACTTCTTCCTCGAGGGCTACTGATCGTTCTGCCCCCATACTTCTCTTCTTTTGCTTTACCGGTACCTTGGTAGGATGGATGTTTAGTGCGTGGCATGCTATGTCTGGGGAGATTCTAGTCATATCAGCGTGCGTCCATGCAAATATATCCATGTTGTGGCGAAGAAAATCAATGAGTTGATTCTTTAATTCCCTTTTTAACTGAGATCCGACTCTCAACAGTTTACTTGGATCGCGTTTGTCTACAGATACGAATTCCATAGCCTCTGCAGGCTCGGCGGTGGCCTCCTCCTCTTTGTCCCTGGGGTCTAATTCATTGAAAGGATCACTGGTATACCGAAGAGGAGGGGCTTTCTTTAGTTGCTATGCTTCCAAGCTTTTCATGCAGAGAATAGTCTCTGCATTTTTCCCTTTATCTCTCCTGCGATTATTGCGAAGTTCGGTTACATAGCAGTCCCGAGCGGCGTCTTGATCTCCTTCTACTTCTCCCACTTCATTATCCGTTGGGAACTTCATCTTCAGGCACCACGGGGCGAGGACGACTTGGAAGTCGTACAAGGCTGGTCTTCCCAAAAAGGCATTGTAGGCTGAGTGGTTGTCTATTAGCACGAATGTTTGTTTCCGAACGGCGGAGCGGGGATGACTTCCCAATTCAACAAAGAGATCCAATTGTCCGAGGGGCATCTTTGCTTCTCCAGTGAAACCATGTAGCGGTTTGTTGCAGGGAGACACGTCCTTCATTGACAATTTCATTTTGTCGAAAGCATGCTTGAATAGAATATTCACTGAGCTTCCAGTGTCTACTAGGATTCGAAAAACTTCAGCTGGGCCGAACCAGGCAGAGATGACCATAGGATCCATATGAGGGTATTGCCTTCCTTCTAGGTCGCGCCCACTGTATGTGATGTCGTTATTTTCCCTTCGCTTAGGGTGGCGTTCTTCCATAACAGAATTGACGCAGTCTCCCTCGCTTCTGAGTGAGTTTCCATATCTTTCCATTTCTGCCCAGCTCTTGTCGGCGATGTGTGGCCCTCCAGATATTATACGGACCACTATCTTCTCTTGGCTGGGGCCGTTGGTGTTGCGATTTCCTCTGCCTGTCTCTGGGTGGAGCTGCCCTGGGTTTTCCTCGGCGGGAGTTGGAGTACTATCCTGGCCCTTTACATAGCGTTCCAGCCTCCTTCTCCTGATATGTTCTTCAATTAGGTCTTGGAGATGGCGGCATTCATTGGTATCGTGCCCATGAGATTCATGGAAGCGGCAGAATTTTCCGGACTGGATTGCGCGATCTGACTCTTTCTTGTACGGGGGGCGCTTGTATGTAAGTTCGTCCTGGGTGGCTAGGAATATGTTCTCGACTGTTTCATTCAAGGGAGTGTAAGCGTCAAATCTCGGTCCTGGTCGGTACAAGCGCTTTTCTCCCTTCTTGCCCCATGCATTGCCTCTGGAGTCGTTTCTCCGAATGTCCTTTGCTGCGGCGGGGGCGTTTCCATAAGCCGTCTTAGCCTGTGGTCCTGTCTGCCTTTCAGTGGCAGCCTCTTCGAGCCTCATGTACTTCCCAACTTCATGGAAGAAATCGGGCAAGGTAGCTGGTTTTTCTTTAGTTAGTCTTCTGGCAAACTTTGTATCTGGGTGCACACCGCTACAGAGGGCCATTAGGGTGAGTTTCTCATCGGCATCTTGGACTGCGGCCGCTGCGGCGTTGAACCGGGTTAGGTATTGTTGCAATGTCTCTCTGGATTTTTGTTTGGCAGTAGATAGAGAATAAGCATCCTTGGGTTGTTCCACATGAATGCGGAACTGGCTAATGAACTTTTCTTTCAACATCTCCCATGAGCTAATAGATCCTTGGGGTAGATGGCAGAGCCAGGAGGTAGCTAGGTCTGCTAGGAATAGCGGAAAGCATTTACATAACACTCCTTCCGTTGCTCCGCTCATGAGCATATGCTGTGTGTATCTTTGCAGGTGTACAACGGGGTCAGAGGTTCCCTTGTATGGTTCCATTGTCGGCATTTTCCACTCTCGGGGGGTGATGGCAATTTCAATATCGTGGGTGAAAGGGCTGGTTACCCTAGCACCTATCCCACGATCTCTTTGGTCCCGTTGGACGCATTCTCTGAACAATCGTGCCATCCTCTCATCAGAATATGGGGCAGATAAGAAAGAGCTTGGTTCTTCCCTACGGGATCGATCTCGTCCAGATGACCTGTAGGGATGGTATAGTCTATTACTTCTGACGTTATCCAGTGGCTGTCCTTGGCTGCTCGGATGCATGCTAGGACCAGCTACAGTTGGCCCCTGCCTTGATCTTCCCCTGCGGGGTTCTGCTTCGAGCATTTCCACGGGGTCAACTTCGGGCTGGGTTCTAGCTCGGCTCCGTTCAGCGGGGTTTCTATGATTAGGCGACATGACTGGCTCAGCTACATCCGACCCTCGCCCGGTGCCTCCCACATTGGGTTCGGTTCCAAGCGCTTCCTCAAGTCGGAGTTCGGGCTGAGTCTGGGCGCGACCCCTATCATTGTTGTTCCTGTTGATAGCTTCTTCGAAGAGGGAAGACCTTTGTTGTCTCCGAGATCCTCCAGATTGAGACTCACCCCATGATTCAGTGTTGCGGTTGGATTTTTTGGCATCTCTCAAGCGTGACATGAGTTGGTTCACCAAATCTTCTTGTTGGGATGCGAAGCGGTTAATTACTTCAGCCACAACTTTGTCTAGATCTTCCCTAGTAATTGCTGCCGGTTGTTCTGTGGCAGGGGCTGTCGGGTTTGTCTGATCCTCGTTCGGTACTGCTGTTGGAATGGGATGATTCTCTTGATCTGTGATTACTGGATCCGGAATGCTGCTAGTTGCGATGTTCTTTCCCTTGTTGGCGTCTTTTGTCGGCCTGGAAGTCATGTTTCCTAGGCAATGAAGGGTGCTATTTGGGAAAGAAGGTTGAATGAGGGAAGCTGAAGCTTCGAGTTCCAACTTCTCAGTGAAAGCACCAAAAATGTTAGCACCAAAATTGGTCACTAACACCCAAATGTAAATGAAAGCACCAACTAACAATAATCCAGAAAACAACAACACAGATCACCAAATTAAGCAGATAAAAAGAAGAAAATATAAAAGAGATGAAATTTTTATGGTGGTTCGGCAAAATCTATGGCCTGCATCCACTTTATAATTTATTTATCACTCGTAGTTTCATGTTACAAGAGATTTTGAGGAGCGGAGGACAAGTCATATTTTCTATTTCATTTTCGTCCCCTTTTTTCTTTTGCAATACTTGGTGTCTTTATAGCTGTAAGCCTTGACCCGGTGATTGTGTGGAATTGTAGTGACGCTGACTAGGCTAGTATTAATTGCAGCATAATCTTCTTATTTAAGATAAGGATGAAGGGAATTAAGGAATATTTGATATAGAAATGGTTGGCATTAATTAGTAATAAATAAGCAGGTTATCATGGCAATTATTGGGCATTAAATCCGGCTTTGGTGGGTATTGGTATTTATGGTGAAGATATGGCTGTTTTTTATTAATTATTTGAGGTAATAAATGCGAGGAAATCAGGAAGTAGATCTTTAATTTCTTCTTCAAGGATGGTGACTAATTTGCTGGATAACATTTGCCCCTCGAAGTATGCCTTGTTGGCAACGAGGTGTGCTTCGCTCAAGAACTTGTTTTGGTGAAAGCAAATTTGTTGGCATCAAATTCTCATCTCTCTGAATGTTTGAGAGATGTTAAGTGTCTGACCATTCCTGCATAAAGAGATAGAGTTAATCATTCATATCGAGAGCATCCATATTCTAAAGAGAGCAGTTCTCAAGTCGCTTCTATAACCTTTGATTGAAAGCAAAGACGATGTTGTAAAGATTTTTGAAAGGTGACACCCTTAGGAACGAATCAGAGCATGGATGTGGACCGTTCGTGGTCTCTCATCACATGTGTAAGTCGTTCTCTAAGCACTAACCTTTACAACTAATTTTATGCAAGAAATCAATTTTTTTATGAGTGTCGCTCATGGAAAGGAATCAGAGTATTGGACCGCTTACATTCGGGATTGCTTACATGAGTAAATCGCTTCCCAAATGCTAAATTTTAAAGCATTTTTTGATGATGCATAATTCAAATGCAGAAAGGAATCTAAATCCTAGATCTCATTTTATTTAGTTCAATTCATTTGATGATAATTTCTATTTGATTAGCAGACCCTAGAGTTGGTTACTTATCTGGGTGAGGGGCTTTGCATGCTCCTTGTTTCTGGTTCTTGCTGATTGCCCCTAGGTATTTGCTTCATGGTAGAAGGAAAGTTTGAATGAGAGGACGCCTCCTAGTTGCCCCCTTGCTAAGTTCCTTCCATAACACTTTTTTTTATATGAGGCTTCTTCATCTTCTAAAAGCTTGATCTAGGAACCTGTTTTCTAGATCTAAATCTTTTCTTTTAGATCTGGAGTTGGATCTTCTTCCTAACATAAAATAAGCTTCAGATCTGAGATTTCTTTGTTCTTCTCAGTGAAAGCACCAAAATGTTTGCACAAAAAATGGACAAACACCTCAAAGTCGTATGATCTAGTTGATTTTACGTTGTTCTTGCGGTTTGGATGATTTTTGCAAATATACAAAAAACAGGGGCTAAACTGAAAAAAGACACGCAGATTTATAGTGGTTCGGCCAGAACGTGCCTACGTCCACTTTATATGTTATTCTCTCTTTTCTTTTTGATTACAAGTACAACGCTTTGTATACAAGTATATGAAAGTTGTTTGAAAGTTCCTTCCGTGCTTGAGCTCTCAAACTTGTCTGCCATTGTTGTACCCCTGTCCCTCTATTTATAGAGTCAGGCTGAGGGCAGAGGTCCTGGAAGTATATGGCTGCTGGTGGGCCCCGGCTGGAGCGATCTGGCCTGGAAATTTGGTTCGGTCGTGTCTTCTTGGCCTTGATTCAGTGGTAGGTGGGTGGTTCGGTCCGGTGAGACCTTGGATCGGTGGCGTGGAATTGGAGAGGTTGGTTCGATGGTACATAGGAGGTGGGTTGGCTCGGCTAGGAGTTGGCTCGGTGGTATGTAGGAGGTGGGTTGGCTCGGCTAGGAGTTGGCTCGGGGGTATGCTGGTCCGGTAGTAAGGGGAATTGGACCGATGGTGGCTTGGGAGTGAGCTGATTCGGTGGGCATGGGATGTGAGATGGGATCTGGTTCGGCAGTACGTGGAGTAAGTTGGTCCAGCAGTGGGTGGAAGAGGGATGGTTCGGCATTGTTTAGAAATGCGCCCAACAGCTGGTCTTCGATTTACCATCGCTGGAGAGTGGTGAACCATGGTACTGTTCCGTTTCAAATCCATGCACGCATTTCTAAAAGTCGTACGGCATTGTTTCGCCATTTCGGACGGATGTTGCACCTTGCACCGTGGATGTTGCACCCTGTAGATATCCATTATTCGGACGGCCATAACTTCTGGCTCGTTTAGAGATACGAGAGCCATAACCTGTCAAAACGAAGGCCTCGACGAGTTCTACGGCTTTGACAGCTTTCAGCCGTCAACGGATAGATTAATGCCCAAAAAGGACAACCCGAATCTCAATCGGGTCTCGCAAGTTTTTTACCCTTCGTTTTTTCGACACGTGGATTTTTACGGTAAAACAGGATTACCGTGGCTGGCCTTCGATTTACCATCGCTGGAGAGTGGTGTACCATGGTACTGTTCCGTTTCAAATCCATGCACACATTTCTAAAAGTCGTACGACACTGTTTCGCCATTTCAGACGGATGTTGCACCTTGCACCGTGGATGTTGCACCCTGTAGATATCGATTATTCGGACGGCCATAACTTCTGGCTCGTTTAGAGTTACGGGAGCCATAGCCTGTCAAAACGAAGGCCTCGATGAGTTCTACGGCTTTAACAGCTTTCCGCCGTCAACGGATAGATTAACGCCCAAAAAGGACAACCCGAATCTCAATCGGGTCTCGTAAGTGTTTTTCCCTTCGTTTTTTCGACACGGGGATTTTTACGGTAAAACAGGATTACGGTGGCTAGTCTTCGATTTGCCATCGCTGGAGAGTGGTGCACCATGGTACTGTTCCGTTTCAAATCCATGCACGCATTTTTAAAAGTCGTACGGCGCTGTTTCGCTATTTCGAACGGATGTTGCACCTTGCACCGTGGATGTTGCACCCTGTAGATATCGATTATTCGGACGGCCATAACTTCTGGCTCGTTTAGAGTTACCGGAGCCATAACCTGCCAAAACGAAGGCCTCGAAGAGTTCTACGGCTTTGACAGCTTTCAGCCGTCAACGGATAGATTAATGCCCAAAAAGGACAACCCGAATCTCAATCGGGTCTCGTAAGTTTTTTTCCCTTCGTTTTTCGACACGGGGATTTTTACGGTAAAACAGGATTACGGTGGCTGGTCTTTGATTTACCGTCGCTGGAGAGTGGTGCACCATGGTACTGTTCCGTTTCAAATCCATGCACGCATTTCTAAAAGTCGTACGGCGCTGTTTCGCCATTTCGGACGGATGTTGCACATTGCACCGTGGATGTTGTACCCTGTAGATATTGATTATTTGGACGGCCATAACTTCTTGCTCGTTTAGAGTTACGGGAGTCATAACCTGTCAAAACGAAGGCCTCGATGAGTTCTACGGCTTTGACAGCTTTCAGCCGTCAACGGATAGATTAATGCCCAAAAAGGACAACCCGAATCTCAATCGGGTCTCGTAAGTTTTCTACCCTTCATTTTTTCGACAAGGGGATTTTTACGGTAAAACGGGATTACCGTGGCTGGCCTTCGATTTACCATCGCTGGAAAGTGGTGCACCATGGTACTGTTCCGTTTCAAATCCATGCACGCATTTCTAAAAGTCGTACTACACTGTTTCGCCATTTCGGACGGATGTTGCACCCTGCACCGTGGATGTTGCACCCTGTAGATATCGATTATTCGGACGGCCATAACTTCTGGCTCGTTTAGAGTTACGGGGGCCATAACTTCTGGCTCGTTTAGAGTTACGGGAGCCATAACCTCTCAAAACGAAGGTCTCGATGAGTTCTACGGCTTCGACAGCTTTCAGCCGTCAACGGATAGATTAATGCCCAAAAAGGACAACCCGAATCTCAATCGGGTCTCGTAAGTGTTTTTCCCTTTGTTTTTTCGACACGGGGATTTTTACGGTAAAACAGGATTACGGTGGCTGGTCTTCGATTTGCCATCGCTGGAGAGTGGTGCACCATGGTACTGTTCCGTTTCAAATCCATGCACGCATTTCTAAAAGTCGTACGACACTATTTCGCCATTTCGGACGGATGTTGCACCTTGCACCGTGGATGTTGCACCCTGTAGATATCGATTATTCGGACGGCCATAATTCCTGGCTCGTTTGGAGTTACGGGAGCTATAACCTGTCAAAACGAAGGCCTCGACGAGTTCTACAGCTTTGACAGCTTTCAGCCGTCAACGGATAGATTAATGCCCAAAAAGGGCAACCGGAATCTCAATCGGGTCTCGTAAGTTTTTTACCCTTCGTTTTTTCGACACGTGGATTTTTACGGTGAAACAGGATTACCGTGGTTGGCCTTCGATTTACCATCGCTGGAGAGTGGTGCACAATGGTACTGTTCCGTTTCAAATCCGTGCATGCATTTCTAAAAGTCGTACGACACTGTTTCGCCATTTCGGACGGATGTTGCACCTTGCACCATGGATCTTGCACCCTATAGATATCGATTATTCGGACGGCCATAACTTCTGGCTCGTTTAGAGTTACGGGAGCCATAACCTATCAAAACGAAGGCGTCGATGAGTTCTACGGCTTTGACAACTTTCAGCTGTCAACGGATAGATTAATGCCCAAAAAGGACAACCCGAATCTCAGTCGGGTCTCGTAAGTTTTTTACCCTTCATTTTTTCGACACGTGGATTTTTACGGTAAAACAGGATTACCGTGGCTGGCCTTCGATTTACCATCGCTGGAGAGTGATGCACCATGGTACTGTTCCGTTTCAAATCCATGCACGCATTTCTAAAAGTCGTACTGCACTGTTTCGCCATTTCGGACGGATGTTGCACCTTGCACCGTGGATGTTGCACCCTATAGATATCGATTATTCGGACGGCCATAACTTCTGGCTCGTTTAGAGTTATGGGAGCCAAAACTTGTCAAAACGAAGGCCTCGATGAGTTCTATGGCTTTGACAGCTTTCAGCCATCAACGGATAGATTAATGCCCAAAAAGGACAACCCGAATCTCAATCGGTTCTCGTAAGCTTTTTACCCTTCGTTTTTTCGACACGGGGATTTTTACGGTAAAACATGATTACGGTGGCTGGTCTTCGATTTACCATCGCTGGATAGTGGTGCACCATGGCACTGTTCCATTTCAAATCCATGCACGTATTTCTAAAAGTCATACGGCGCTGTTTCGCCATTTCGGACGGATGTTGCACCTTGCACCGTGGATGTTGCACCCTGTAGATATCGATTATTCGGACGGCCATAACTTCAGGCTCGTTTAGAGATACGGGAGCCATAACTTGTCAAAACGAAGGCCTCGATGAGTTCTATGGCTTTGACAGCTTTCACCCATCAATGGATAGATTAATGCCCAAAAAGGGCAACCGGAATCTCAATCGGGTCTCGTAAATTTTTTACCCTTCGTTTTTTCGACACATGGATTTTTACGGTAAAACAAGATTACCGTGGTTGGCCTTGGATTTACCATCGCTGGAGAGTGGTGCACCATGGTACTGTTCCGTTTCAAATCCATGCACACATTTCTAAAAGTCGTACGGCACTGTTTCGCCATTTCGGACGGATGTTGCACCTTGCACCGTGGATGTTGCATCCTGTAGATATCGATTATTCGGACGCCATAACTTCTGGCTCGTTTAGAGTTACGGGAGCCATAACCTGTCAAAACAAAGGCCTCGAGGAGTTCTACGGTTTTGACAGCTTTCAGCCGTCAACGGATAGATTAATGCCCAAAAAGGACAACCCAAATCTCAATCGGGTCTCGTAAGTTTTTTACTCTTCGTTTTTTCGACACGGGGATTTTTACGGTAAAACAGGATTATGGTGGCTGGTCTTCGATTTACCGTCGCTAGAGAGTGGTGCCCCATGGTACTGTTCCATTTCAAATCCATGCACGCATTTCTAAAAGTCGTACGGCACTGTTTCGCCATTTCGGACGGATGTTGCACCTTGAACCGTGGATGTTGCACCCTGTAGATATCGATTATTCGGACGGCCATAACTTCTCGCTCGTTTAGAGATACGAGAGCCATAACCTGTCAAAACGAAGGCCTCGACGAGTTCTATGGCTTTGATAGCTTTCACCCATCAATGGATAGATTAATGCCCAAAAAGGGCAACCGGAATCTCAATCGGGTCTCGTAAGTTTTTTACCCTTCGTTTTTTCGACACGTGGATTTTTACGGTAAAACAGGATTACCGTGGCTGGCCTTGGATTTACCATCACTGGAGAGTGGTGCACCATGGTACTGTTCCGTTTCAAATCCGTGCACGCATTTCTAAAAGTCGTACGGCACTGTTTCGCCATTTCGGACGGATGTTGCACCTTGCACCGTGGATGTTGCATCCTGTAGATATCGATTATTCGGACGGCCATAACTTCTGGCTCGTTTAGAGTTACGGGAGCCATAACCTGTCAAAACAAAGGCCTCGAGGAGTTCTACGGTTTTGACAGCTTTCAGCCGTCAACGGATAGATTAATGCCCAAAAAGGACAACCCAAATCTCAATCGGGTCTCGTAAGTTTTTTACCCTTCGTTTTTTCGACACGGGGATTTTTACAGTAAAACAGGATTACCGTGGCTGGGCTTCGATTTACCATCGCTGGAGAGTGGTGCACCATGGAACTATTCCGTTTCAAATCCATGCACGCATTTCTAAAAGTGGTACGGCATTGTTTCGCCATTTCGGACGGATGTTGCACCTTGCACCGTGGATGATGCACCCTGTTGATATCGATTATTCGGACGGCCATAACTTCTGGCTCGTTTAGAGTTACGGGAGCCATAACCTGTCAAAACAAAGGCCTCGATGAGTTCTACGGCTTTGATGGCTGTTTTGACAGCTTTCATCCATCAACGGATAGATTAATGCCCAAAAAGGACAACCCGAATCTCAATCGGGTCTCGTAAGTTTTTTACCCTTCGTTTATTCGACACGGGGATTTCTACGGTAAAACAGGATTACGGTGGATGGTCTTCGATTTACCATCGCTGGAGACTGTTGCACCATGGTACTGTTCCGTTTCAAATCCATGCACGCATTTCTAAAAGTCGTACGGCACTGTTTCGCCATTTCGGACGGATGTTGCACCTTGCACCGTGGATGTTGCACCCTGTAGATATCGATTATTCGGACGACCATAACTTCTGGCTCGTTTAGAGATACGGGAGCCATAACCTGTCAAAATGAAGGCCTCGACGAGTTCTACGGCTTTGACAGCTTTCAGCCTTCAACGGATAGATTAATGGCCAAAAAGGGCAACCGGAATCTCAATCGGCTCTCGTAAGTCTTTTACCCTTCGTTTTTTCGACACGTGGATTTTTACGGCAAAACAGGATTACCGTGGCTGGCCTTCGATTTACCATCGCTGGAGAGTGGTGCACCATGGTACTGTTCCGTTTCAAATCCATGCACGCATTTCTAAAAGTCGTGCGACACTGTTTCGCCATTTCGGACGGATGTGGCACCTTGCACCGTGGATGTTGCACCCTGTAGATATCGATTATTCGGACGGCCATAACTTCTGGCTCGTTTTGAGTTACGGGATCCATAACCTGTCAAAATGAAGGCCTCGATGAGTTCTACGGCTTTGACGGCTCTCAGCCGTCAACGGATAGATTAATGCCCAAAAAGGACAACCCGAATCTCAATCGGGTCTCGTAAGTTTTTTACCCTTCGTTTTTCCGACATGGGGATTTTTGCGATAAAACAGGATTACGGTGGCTGGTCTTCGATTTACCAACGCTGGAGAGTGATATACCATGGTACTGTTCCATTTCAAATCCATGCACGCATTTCTAAAATTCGTATGGCACTGTTTCGCCATTTCGGACGGATGTTGCACCTTGCACCGTGGATGTTGCACACTGTAGATATCGATTATTCGGACGGCCATAACTTCTGGCTCGTTTCGAGATACGGGAGCAATAACCTGTCAAAACGAAGGCCTCGACGAGTTCTACGGCTTTGACTGCTTTCAGCCGTCAACGGATAGATTAATGCTCAAAAAGGGCAATCTGAATCTCAATCGGGTCTCGTAAGTTTTTTACCCTTCGTTTTTTCGACACGTAGATTTTTACGGTAAAACAGGATTACCCTGGCTGGCCTTCGATTTACCATCTCTGGAGAGTGGTGCACCATGGTACTGTTCAGTTTCAAATCCATGCACGTATTTCTAAAAGTCGTACGACACTGTTTCGCCATTTCGGACGGATGTTGCTCCTTGCACCGTGGATGTTGCACCCTGTAGATATCGATTATTCGGACGACCATAAGTTCTGGCTCGTTTAGAGTTACGGGAGCCATAACCTGTCAAAACGAAGGCCTCGATGAGTTCAACGGCTTTGACAGCTTTCAGCCGTCAACGGATAGATTAATGCCCAAAAAGGACAACCAGAATCTCAATCGGGTCTCGTAAGTTTTTTACCCTTCGTTCTTTCGACACGTGGATTTTTACTGTAAAACAGGATTACCATGGCTGGCCTTCGATTTACCATCGCTGGAGAGTGGTGCACCATGGTACTGTTCAGTTTCAAATCCATGCACGCATTTCTAAAAGTCGTACGACACTGTTTCGCCATTTCGGACGGATGTTGCACCTTGCACCGTGGATGTTGCACCCTGTAGATATCGATTATTCGGACGGCCAAAACTTCTGGCTCGTTTAGAGTTACGGGAGCCATAACCTGTCAAAACGAATGCCTCGATGAGTTCTACGGCTTTGACAGCTTTCAGCCGTCAACGGATAGATTAATGCCCAGAAAGGACAACCCGAATCTCAATCGGGTCTCGTAAGTTTTTAACACTTCGTATTTTCGACACGTGGATTTTTACGGTAAAACAGGATTACGGTGGTTGGTCTTCGATTTACCATCGCTGGAGAGTGGTGCACCATGGTACTGTTCAGTTTCAAATCCATGCACGTATTTCTAAAAGTCGTACGGCACTGTCTCGCCATTTCGGACGGATGTTGCACCGTGGATGTTGCACCCTGTAGATATCGATTATTCGGACGGCCATAAGTTCTGGCTCGTTTAGAGTTACGGGAGCCATAACCTGTCAAAACGAAGGCCTCGATGAGTTCTACGGCTTTGACAGCTTTCAGCCGTCAACGGATAGATTAATGCCCAAAAAGGACAACCAGAATCTCAATCGGGTCTCGTAAGTTTTTTACCCTTCGTTCTTTCGACACGTGGATTTTTACGGTAAAACAGTATTACCATGGCTGGCCTTCGATTTACCATCGCTGGAGAGTGGTGCACCATGGTACTGTTCCGTTTCAAATCCATGCACGCATTTCTAAAAGTCGTACGACACTGTTTCGCCATTTCGGACGGATGTTGCACCTTGCACCGTGGATGTTGCACCCTGTAGATATCGATTATTCGGACGACCATAACTTCTGGCTCGTTTAGAGTTACGGGAGCCATAACCTGTCAAAACGAAGGCCTCTATGAGCTCTACGGCTTTGACAGCTTTCAGCGGTCAGCGGATAGATTAATGCCCAAAAAGGACAACCCGAATCTCAATCGGGTCTCGTAAGTTTTTAACCCTTCGTTTTTTCGACACGTGGATTTTTACGGTAAAACAGTATTACGGTGGCTGGTCTTCGATTTACCATCGCTGGAGAGTGGTGCACCATGGTACTGTTCCGTTTCAAATCCATGCATGCATTTCTAAAAGTCGTACGGCACTGTTTCGCCATTTCGGACGGATGTTGCACCTTGCACCGTGGATGTTGCACCCTGTAGATATCGATTATTCGGACGACCATAACTTCTGGCTTGTTTAGAGATACAGGAGCCATAACCTGTCAAAACGAAGGCCTCGACGAGTTCTACGGCTTTGACAGCTTTCAGCCGTCAACGGATAGATTAATGGCCAAAAAGGGCAACCGGAATCTCAATCGGCTCTCGTAAGTCTTTTACCCTTCGTTTTTTCGACACGTGGATTTTTACGGAAAAACAGGATTACCGTGGCTGGCCTTCGATTTGCCATCGCTGGAGAGTGGTGCACCATGGTACTGTTCCGTTTCAAATCCATGCACGCATTTCTAAAAGTCGTGCGACACTGTTTCGCCATTTCGGACGGATGTGGCACCTTGCACCGTGGATGTTGCACCCTGTAGATATCGATTATTCGGACGGCCATAACTTCTGGCTCGTTTTGAGTTACGGGATCCATAACCTGTCAAAATGAAGGCCTCGATGAGTTCTACGGCTTTGACAGCTCTCAGCCGTCAACGGATAGATTAATGCCCAAAAAGGACAACCCGAATCTCAATCGGGTCTCGTAAGTTTTTAACCCTTCGTTTTTTCGACACGTTGATTTTTACGGTAAAACAGGATTACCGTGGCTGGCCTTCGATTTACCATCGCTGGGGAGTGGTGCACCATCATACTGTTCCGTTTCAAATCCATGCACGCATTTCTAAAAGTCGTACGGCACTGTTTCGCAATTTCGGACGGATGTTGCACCTTGCACCGTGGATGTTGCACCCTGTACATATCGATTATTCGGACGGCCATAACTTCTGGCTCGTTTAGAGTTACGGGAGCCATAAACTGTCAAAACAAAGGCCTCAATGAGTTCTACGGCTTTGACATCTTTCAGCCGTCAACGGATAGATTAATGCCCAAAAAGGACAACCCGAATCTCAATCGGGTCTCGTAAGTTTTTTACCCTTGTTTTTTTCGACACGTGGATTTTTACGGTAAAACAGGATTACCGTGGCTGGCCTTCGATTTACCATCATTGGAGAGTTGTTCACCATGGTACTGTTCCCTTTCAAATCCATGCACGCATTTCTAAAAGTCGTACGACACTGTTTCGCCATTTCGGAAGGATGTTGCACCTTGCACCGTGTATGTTGCACCCTGTAGATATCGATTATTCGGACGGCCATAACTTCTGGCTCGTTTAGAGTTACGGGAGCCAGAACCTGTCAAAACGATGGCCTCGACGAGTTCTACGGCTTTGACAGCTTTCAGCCGTCAACGGATAGATTAATGCCCAAAAAGGACAACCCGAATCTCAATCGGGTCTCGTAAGTTTTTTACCCTTCGTTTTTTCGACACATGGATTTTTACGGTAAAACAGGATTACCGTGGCTGGCCTTCGATTTACCATCGCTGGAGAGTGGTGCACAGTGGTACGGGTCCGTTTCAAATCCATGCACGCATTTCTAAAAGTCGTACGGCACTGTTTCGCCATTTCGGACGGATGTTGCACCATGCACCGTGGATGTTGCACCCTGTAGATATCGATTATTCGGACGGCCATAACTTCTGGCTCGTTTAGAGTTACGGAGCCATAACCTGTCAAAACAAAGGCCTCAATTAGTTCTACAGCTTTGATAGCTTTCAGCCGTCAACGGATAGATTAATGCGCAAAAAGGACAACCCGAATCTCAATCGGGTCTCGTAAGTTTTTTACCCTTCGTTCTTTCGACACGTGGATTTTTACGGTAAAACAGGATTACCGTGGTTGGCCTTCTATTTACCATCGCTGGAGAGTGGTGCACCATGGTACTGCTCCGTTTCAAATCCATGCACGCATTTCTAAAAGTCGTACGGCACTATTTCGCCATTTCGGACGGATGTTGCACCTTGCACCGTGGATGTTGCACCCTGTAGATATCGATTATTCGGACGGCCAAAACTTCTGGCTCGTTTAGAGTTACGGGAGCCATAACCTGTCAAAACGAAGGCCTCGATGAGTTCTACGGCTTTGACAGCTTTCAGCCGTCAACGGATAGATTAATGCCCAGAAAGGACAACCCGAATCTCAATCGGGTCTCATAAGTTTTTAACACTTCGTATTTTCGACACGTGGATTTTTACGGTAAAACAGGATTACGGTGGTTGGTCTTCGATTTACCATCGCTGGAGAGTGGTGCACCATGGTACTATTCAGTTTCAAATCCATGCACGTATTTCTAAAAGTCGTACGGCACTGTCTCGCCATTTCGGACGGATGTTGCACCGTGGATGTTGCACCCTGTAGATATCGATTATTCGGACGGCCATAAGTTCTGGCTCGTTTAGAGTTACGGGAGCCATAACCTGTCAAAACGAAGGCCTCGATGAGTTCTACGGCTTTGACAGCTTTCAGCCGTCAACGGATAGATTAATGCCCAAAAAGGACAACCAGAATCTCAATCGGGTCTCGTAAGTTTTTTACCCTTCGTTCTTTCGACACTTGGATTTTTACTGTAAAACAGGATTACCATGGCTGGCCTTCGATTTACCATCGCTGGAGAGTGGTGCACCATGGTACTGTTCCGTTTCAAATCCATGCATGCATTTCTAAAAGTCGTACGGCACTGTTTCGCCATTTCGGACGGATGTTGCACCTTGCACCGTGGATGTTGCACCCTGTAGATATCGATTATTCGGACGGCCATAAGTTCTGGCTCGTTTAGAGTTACGGGAGCCATAACCTGTCAAAACGAAGGCCTCGATGAGTTCTACGGCTTTGACAGCTTTCAGCCGTCAACGGATAGATTAATGCCCAAAAAGGACAACCCGAATCTCAATCGGGTCTCCTAAGTTTTTTACCCTTCATTTTTTCGACACGTGGATTTTTACGGTAAAACAGGATTACCGTGGCTGGCCTTCGATTTAACATCGCTGGAGAGTGGTGCACCATGGTACTATTCCGTTTCAAATCGATGCATGCATTTCAAAAAGTCGTACGACACTGTTTCGCCATTTCGGACGGATGTTGCACCTTACACCGTGGATGTTGCACCCTGTAGATATCGATTATTCGGACGACCATAACTTCTGGCTCGTTTAGAGTTACGGGAGCCATAACCTGTCAAAACGAAGGCCTCTATGAGTTCTATGGCTTTGACAGCTTTCAGCTTCGGCGGATAGATTGATGCCCAAAAACGACGACCCGAATCTCAATCGGGTCTCGTAAGTTTTTAACCCTTCGTTTTTTCGACACGTGGATTTTTACGGTAAAACGGTATTACGGTGGCTGGCCTTCGATTTACCATCGCTGGAGAGTGGTGGACCATGGTACTGTTCTATTTCAAATCCATGCACGCATTTCTAAAAGTCGTACGACACTGTTTCGCCATTTCGGACGGATGTTGCACCTTGCACCGTGGATGTTGCACCCTGTAGATATCGATTATTCGGACGGCCATAACTTCTGGCTCGTTTAGAGTTACGGGATCCATAACCTGTCAAAACGTAGGCCTCGATGAGTTCTACGGCTTTGACAGCTCTCAGCCATCAACGGATAGATTAATGCACAAAAAGGACAACCCGAATCTCAATCGGGTGTCGTAAGTTTTTAACCCTTCGTTTTTTCGACACGTGAATTTTTACGGTAAAACAGGATTACCGTGGCTGGCCTTCGATTTACCATCGCTAAAGAGTGGTGCACCATGGTACTGTTTCGTTTCAAATCCACGCACGCATTTCTAAAAGTCGTACGGCACTGTTTCGCCATTTCGGACGGATGTTGCACCGTGGATGTTGCACCCTGTAGATATCGATTATTCGGACGACGATAACTTCTGGCTCGTTTAGAGTTACGGGAGCCATAACCTGTCAAAACGAAGGCCTCTATGAGTTCTACGGCTTTGACAGCTTTCAGCGGTCAGCGGATAGATTAATGCCCAAAAAGGACAACCCGAATCTCAATCGGGTCTCGTAAGTTTTTAACCCTTCGTTTTTTCGACACGTGGATTTTTACGGTAAAACAGTATTACGGTGGCTGGTCTTCGATTTACCATCGCTGGAGAGTGGTACACCATGGTACTGTTCCGTTTCAAATCCATGCATGCATTTCTAAAAGTCGTACGGCACTGTTTCGCCATTTCGGACGGATGTTGCACCTTGCACCGTGGATGTTGCACCCTGTAGATATCGATTATTCGGACGACCATAACTTCTGGCTCGTTTAGAGATACGGGAGCCATAACCTGTCAAAACGAAGGCCTCGACGATTTCTACGGCTTTGACAGCTTTAAGCCGTTAACGGATAGATTAATGGCCAAAAAGGGCAACCGGAATCTCAATCGGCTCTCGTAAGTCTTTTACCCTTCGTTTTTTCGACACGTGGATTTTTACGGCAAAACAGGATTACCGTGGCTGGCCTTCGATTTACCATCGCTGGAGAGTGGTGCACCATGGTACTGTTCCGTTTCAAATCCATGCACGCATTTTTAAAAGTCGTGCGACACTGTTTCGCCATTTCGGACGGATGTGGCACCTTGCACCGTGGATGTTGCACCCTGTAGATATCGATTATTCGGACGGCCATAACTTCTGGCTCGTTTTGAGTAACGGGATCCATAACCTATCAAAATGATGGCCTCGATGAGTTCTACGGCTTTGACAGCTCTCAGCCGTCAACGGATAGATTAATGCCCAAAAAGGACAACCCGAATCTCAATCGGGTCTCGTAAGTTTTTAACTCTTCGTTTTTTCGACACGTGGATTTTTACGGTAAAACAGGATTACCGTGGCTGGCCTTCGATATACCATCGCTGGAGAGTGGTGCACCATCGTACTGTTCCGTTTCTAATCCATGCACGCATTTCTAAAAGTCGTACGGCACTGTTTCGCAATTTCGGACGGATGATGCACCTTGCACCGTGGATGTTGCACCCTGTACATATCGATTATTCGGACGGCCATAACTTCTGGCTCGTTTAGAGTTACGGGAGCCATAAACTGTCAAAACAAAGGCCTCAATGAGTTCTACGGCTTTGACATCTTTCAGCCGTCAACGGATAGATTAATGCCCAAAAAGGACAACCCGAATCTCAATCGGGTCTCGTAAGTTTTTTACCCTTTTTTTTTTCGACACGTGGATTTTTACGGTAAAACAGGATTACCGTGGCTGGCCTTCGATTTACCATCATTGGAGAGTTGTGCACCATGGTACTGTTCCCTTTCAAATCCATGCACGCATTTCTAAAAGTCGTACGACACTATTTCGCCATTTCGGAAGGATGTTGCACCTTGCACCGTGTATGATGCACCCTGTAGATATCGATTATTCGGACGGCCATAACTTCTGGCTCGTTTAGAGTTACGGGAGCCAGAACCTGTCAAAACGATGGCCTCGACGAGTTCTACGGCTTTGACAGCTTTCAGCCGTCAACGGATAGATTAATGCCCAAAAAGGACAACCCGAATCTCAATCGGGTCTCGTAAGTTTTTTACCCTTCGTTTTTTCGACACATGGATTTTTACGGTAAAACAGGATTACTGTGGCTGGCCTTCGATTTACCATCGCTGGAGAGTGTTGCACAGTGGTACGGGTCCGTTTCAAATCCATGCACGCATTTCTAAAAGTCGTACGACACTGTTTCGCCATTTCGGACGGATGTTGCACCTTGCACCGTGGATGTTGCACCCTGTAGATATCGATTATTCGGACGGCCATAACTTCTGGCTCGTTTAGAGTTACGGAGCCATAACCTGTCAAAACAAACGCCTCAATTAGTTCTACAGCTTTGATGGCTTTCAGCCGTCAACGGATAGATTAATGCGCTAAAAGGACAACCCGAATCTCTATCGGGTCTCGTAAGTTTTTTACCCTTCGTTTTTTCGACACGTGGATTTTTACGGTAAAACAGGATTACCGTGGCTGGCCTTCGATTTACCATCGGTGCAGAGTGGTGCACCATGGTACTGCACCGTTTCAAATCCATGCACGCATTTCTAAAAGTCGTACGGCACCGTTCCGCCATTTCGGACGGATTTTGCACCTTGCACCGTGGATGTTGCACCCTGTAGATATCGATTATTCGGACGGCCATAACTTCTGGCTAGTTTAGAGTTACGGGAGCCATAACCTGTCAAAACGAAGGCCTCGATGAGTTCTACGGCTTTGACAGCTTTCAGCCGTCAACGGATAGATTAATGCCCAGAAAGGACAACCCGAATCTCAATCGGGTCTCGTAAGTTTTTAACACTTCGTATTTTCGACACGTGGATTTTTACGGTAAAACGGGATTACGGTGGCTGGTCTTCGATTATCATCGTTGGAGAGTGGTGCACCACGGTACTGTTCCGTTTCAAATCCATGCACGCATTTTTAAAAGTCGTACGGCACTGTTTCGCCATTTCGGACGGATGTTGCACCTTGCACCGTGGATGTTGCACCCTGTAGATATCGATTATTCGGACGGCCATAACTTCTGGCTCGTTTAGAGTTACTGGAGCCATAACCAGTCAAAACGAAGGCCTCGATGAGTTCTACGGCTTTGACAGCTTTCAGCCGTCAACGGATAGATTAATGCCCAAAAAGGACAACCCGAATCACAATCGGGTCTCCTAAGTTTTTTACCCTTCATTTTTTCGACACGTGGATTTTTACGGTAAAACAGGATTACCATGGCTGGCCTTCGATTTAACATCGCTGGAGAGTGGTGCACCATGGTACTATTCCGTTTCAAATCGATGCATGCATTTCTAAAAGTCGTACGACACTGTTTCGCCATTTCGGACGGATGTTGCACCTTGCACCGTGGATGTTGCACCCTGTAGATATCGATTATTCGGACGACCATAACTTCTGGCTCGTTTAGAGTTACGGGAGCCATAACCTGTCAAAACGAAGGCCTCGACGAGTTCTACGACTTTGACAGTTTCAGCCGTCAACGGATAGACTAATGCCCAAAAAGGACAACCCGAATCTCAATCGGGTCTCGTAAGTTTTTAACACTTCGTTTTTTCGACACGTGGATTTTTACGGTAAAACAGGATTACCGTGGCTGGCCTTCGATTTACCATCGCTGGAGAGTGGTGCACCATGGTACTATTCCGTTTCAAATCCATGCACGCGTTTCTAAAAGTCGTACGGCACTGTTTCTCCATTTCGGACGGATGTTGCACCTTGCACCGTGGATGTTGCACCCTGTAGATATCGATTATTCGGACGGCCATAACTTCTGGCTCGTTTAGAGTTACGGGAGCCATAAACTGTCAAAACAAAGGCCTCAATGAGTTCTACGGCTTTGACATCTTTCAGCCGTCAACGGATAGATTAATGCCCAAAAAGGACAACCCGAATCTCAATCGGGTCTCGTAAGTTTTTTACCCTTTTTTTTCGACACGTGGATTTTTACGGTAAAACAGGATTACCGTGGCTGGCCTTCGATTTACCATCATTGGAGAGTTGTGCACCATGGTACTGTTCCCTTTCAAATCCATGCACGCATTTCTAAAAGTCGTACGACACTGTTTCGCCATTTCGGAAGGATGTTGCACCTTGCACCGTGTATGTTGCACCCTGTAGATATCGATTATTCGGACGGCCATAACTTCTGGCTCGTTTAGAGTTACGGGAGCCAGAACCTGTCAAAACGAAGGCCTCGACGAGTTCTACGGCTTTGACAGCTTTCAGCCGTCAACGGATAGATTAATGCCCAAAAAGGACAACCCGAATCTCAATCGGGTCTCGTAAGTTTTTTACCCTTCGTTTTTTCGACACATGGATTTTTACGGCAAAACAGGATTACCGTGGCTGGCCTTCGATTTACCATCGCTGGAGAGTGGTGCACAGTGGTACGGGTCCGTTTCAAATCCATGCACGCATTTCTAAAAGTCGTACGGCACTGTTTCGCCATTTCGGACGGATGTTGCACCATGCACCGTGGATGTTGCACCCTGTAGATATCGATTATTCGGACGGCCATAACTTCTGGCTCGTTTAGAGTTACGGAGCCATAACCTGTCAAAACAAAGGCCTCAATTAGTTCTACGGCTTTGACAGCTTTCAGCCGTCAACGGATAGATTAATGCGAAAAAAGGACAACCCGAATCTCTATCGGGTCTCGTTAGTTTTTTACCCTTCATTTTTTCGACACGTGGATTTTTACGGTAAAACAGGATTACCGTGGCTGGCCTTCGATTTACCATCGCTGGAGAGTGGTGCACCATGGTACTGTTCCGTTTCAAATCCATGCACGCATTTCTAAAAGTCGTACGGCACCGTTTCGCCATTTCGGACGGATGTTGCACCTTGCACCGTGGATGTTGCACCCTGTAGATATCGATTATTCGGACGGCCATAACTTCTGGCTAGTTTAGAGTTACGGGAGCCATAACCTGTCAAAACGAAGGCCTCGATGAGTTCTACGGCTTTGACAGCTTTCAGCCGTCAATGGATAGATTAATGCCCAGAAAGGACAACCCGAATCTCAATCGGGTCTCGTAAGTTTTTAACACTTCATATTTTCGACACGTGGATTTTTACGGTAAAACGGGATTACGGTGGCTGGTCTTCGATTATCATCGTTGGAGAGTGGTGCACCACGGTACTGTTCCGTTTCAAATCCATGCACGCATTTTTAAAAGTCGTACGGCACTGTTTCGCCATTTCGGACGGATGTTGCACCTTGCACCGTGGATGTTGCACCCTGTAGATATCGATTATTCGGACGGCCATAACTTCTGGCTCGTTTAGAGTTACTGGAGCCATAACCTACCAAAACGAAGGCCTCGATGAGTTCTACGGCTTTGACAGCTTTCAGCCGTCAACGGATATATTAATGCCCAAAAAGGACAACCCGAATCTCAATCGGGTCTCCTAAGTTTTTTACCCTTCATTTTTTCGACACGTGGATTTTTACGGTAAAACAGGATTACCATGGCTGGCCTTCGATTTAACATCGCTGGAGAGTGGTGCACCATGGTACTATTCCGTTTCAAATCGATGCATGCATTTCTAAAAGTCGTACGACACTGTTTCGCCATTTCGGACGGATGTTGCACCTTGCACCGTGGATGTTGCACCCTGTAGATATCGATTATTCGGACGACCATAACTTCTGGCTCGTTTAGAGTTACGAGAGCCATAACCTGTCAAAACGAAGGCCTCGACGAGTTCTACGGCTTTGACAGCTTTCAGCCGTCAACGGATAGACTAATGCCCAAAAAGGACAACCCGAATCTCAATCGGGTCTCGTAAGTTTTTTACCCTTCGTTTTTTCGACACATGGATTTTTACGGTAAAACAGGATTACCGTGGCTGGCCTTCGATTTACCATCGCTGGAGAGTGGTGCACTGTGGTACGGGTCCGTTTCAAATCCATGCACGCATTTCTAAAAGTCGTACGGCACTGTTTCGCCATTTTGGACGGATGTTGCACCTTGCACCGTGGATGTTGCACCCTGTAGATATCGATTATTCGGACGGCCATAACTTCTGGCTCGTTTAGAGTTACGGAGCCATAACCTGTCAAAACAAAGGCCTCAATTAGTTCTACGGCTTTGACAGCTTTCAGCCATCAACGGATAGATTAATGCGCAAAAAGGACAACCCGAATCTTTATCGGGTCTCGTAAGTTTTTTACCCTTCGTTTTTTCGACACGTGGGTTTTTACGGTAAAACAGGATTACCGTGGCTGGCCTTCGATTTACCATCGCTGGAGAGTGGTGCACCATGGTACTGTTCCGTTTCAAATCCATGCACGCATTTCTAAAAGTCGTACGGCACCATTTCGCCATTTCGGACGGATGTTGCACCTTGCACCGTGGATGTTGCTCCCTGTAGATATCGATTATTCGGACGACCATAACTTCTGGCTCGTTTAGAGTTACGGGAGCCATAACCAGTCAAAACGAAGGCCTCGATGAGTTCTACGGCTTTGACAGCTTTCAGCCATGAACGGATAGATTAATGCCCAAAAAGGACAACCCGAATCTCAATCGGGTCTCGTAAGTTTTTAACCCTTCGTTTTTTCGGCACGTGGATTTCGCGGTAAAACGGGATTACGTTGGCTGGCCTTCGATTTACCATCGCTGGAGAGTGGTGCACCATGGTACTGTTCCATTTCAAATCCATGCACGCATTTCTCTAAGTCGTACGGCACTGTTTCGCCATTTCGGACGGATGTTGCACCTTGCACCGTGGATGTTGCACCCTGTAGATATCGATTATTCGGACGGCCATAAGTTCTGGCTCGTTTAGAGTTACGGGAGCCATAACCTGTCAAAACGAAGGCCTCAATGAGTTCTATGGCTTTGACAGCTTTCAGCCGTCAAAGGATAGATTAATGCCCAAAAAGGGCAACCCGAATCTCAATCGGGTCTCGTAAGTTTTTTACCCTTCGTTTTTTCGACACGTGGATTTTTACGGTAAAACAGGATTACCGTGGCTGGCATTCGATTTACCATCGCTGGAGAGTGGTGCACCACGGTACTGTTCCGTTTCAAATCCATGCACGGATTTCTAAAAGTCGTACGGCACTGTTTCGCAATTTTGGACGGATGTTGCACCTTGCACCGTGGATGTTGCACCCTGTAGATATCGATTATTCGTACGGCCATAACTTCTGACTCGTTTAGAGTTACGGGAGCCATAACCTGTCAAAACAAAGGCCTCAATGAGTTCTACGGCTTTGACATCTTTCAGCCGTCAACGGATAGATTAATGCCCAAAAAGGACAACCCGAATGTCAATCGGGTCTCGTAAGTTTTTAACCCTTCGTTTTTTCGACACGTGGATTTTTACGGTAAAACGGGATTACGGTGGCTGGTCTTCGATTTACCATCGCTGGAGAGTGGTGCACCACGGTACTATTCCGTTTAAAATCCATGCACGCATTTCTAAAAGTCGTACGGTACTGTTTCGCCATTTCGGACGGATGTTGCACCTTGCACCGTGGATGTTGCACCCTGTAGATATCGATTATTCGGACGGCCATAACTTCTGGCTCGTTTCGAGTTACGGAAGCCATAACCTGTCAAAACAAAGGCCTCGATGAGTTCTACGGCTTTGACAGCTTTCAGCCGTCAACGGATAGACTAATGCCCAAAAAGGACAACCCGAATCTCAATCGGGTCTCGTTAGTTTTTTACCCTTCGTTTTTTCGACACGTGGATTTTTACTGTAAAACAGGATTACCGTGGCTGGCCTTCGATTTACCATCGCTGGAGAGTGGTGCACCACGGTACTATTCCGTTTAAAATCCATGCACGCATTTCTAAAAGTCGTACGGTACTGTTTCGCCATTTCGGACGGATGTTGCACCTTGCACCGTGGATGTTGCACCCTGTAGATATCGATTATTCGGACGGCCATAACTTCTGGCTCGTTTCGAGTTACGGAAGCCATAACCTATCAAAACAAAGGCCTCGATGAGTTCTACGGCTTTGACTGCTTTCAGCCGTCAACGGATAGATTAATGCCCAAAAAGGACAACCAGAATCTCAATCGGGTCTCGTAAGTTTATTACCCTTCGTTCTTTCGACACGTGGATTTTTACTGTAAAACAGGATTACCATGGCTGGCCTTCGATTTACCATCGCTGGAGAGTGGTGCACCATGGTACTGTTCCGTTTCAAATCCATGCACGCATTTCTAAAAGTCGTACGACACTGTTTCGCCATTTCGGACGGATGTTGCACCTTGCACCATGGATGTTGCACCCTGTAGATATCGATTATTCGGTCGGCCAAAACTTTTGGCTCGTTTAGAGTTACGGGAGCCATAACCTGTCAAAACGAAGGCCTCGATGAGTTCTACGGCTTCGACAGCTTTTAGCCGTCAACGGATAGATTAATGCCCATAAAGGACAACCCGAATCTCAATCGGGTCTCGTAAGTTTTTAACACTTCGTATTTTCGACACGTGGATTTTTACGGTAAAACGGGATTACGGTGGCTGGTCTTCGATTATCATCATTGGGGAGTGGTGCACCACGGTACTATTCCATTTCAAATCCATGCACGCATTTCTAAAAGTCGTACGGCACTGTTTCGCCATTTCGGACGGATGTTGCACCTTGCACCGTGGATGTTGCACCCTGTAGATATCGATTATTCGGACGGCCATAACTTCTGGCTCGTTTAGAGTTACGGGAGCCATAACCTGTCAAAACGAAGGCCTCGATGAGTTCTACGGCTTTGACAGCTTTCAGCCGTCAACGGATAGATTAATGCCCAAAAAGGACAACCCGAATCTCAATCGGGTCTCCTAAGTTTTTTACCCTTCATTTTTTCGACACGTGGATTTTTACGGTAAAACAGGATTACCATGGCTGGCCTTCGATTTAACATCGCTGGAGAGTGGTGCACCATGGTACTATTCCGTTTCAAATCGATGCATGCATTTCTAAAAGTCATACGACACTGTTTCGCCATTTCGGACGGATGTTGCACCTTGCACCGTGGATGTTGCACCCTGTAGATATCGATTATTCGGACGACCATAACTTCTGGCTCGTTTAGAGTTACGGGAGCCATAACCTGTCAAAACGAAGGCCTCGATGAGTTCTATGGCTTTGACAGTTTTCAGCCGTCGGCGGATAGATTGATGCCCAAAAAGGACAACCCGAATCTCAATCGGGTCTCGTAAGTTTTTAACCCTTCGTTTTTTCGACACGTGGATTTTTACGGTAAAACGGTATTACGGTGGCTGGCCTTCGATTTACCATCGCTGGAGAGTGGTGGACCATGGTTCTGTTCTATTTCAAATCCATGCACGCTTTTCTAAAAGTCGTACGGCACTGTTTCGCCATTTCGGACGGATGTTGCACCTTGCACCGTGGATGTTGCACCCTGTAGATATCGATTATTCGGACGGCCATAACTTCTGGCTCGTTTAGAGTTACGGGATCCATAACCTGTCAAAACGTAGGCCTCAATGAGTTCTACGGCTTTGACAGCTCTCAGCCGTCAACGGATAGATTAATGCACAAAAAGGACAACCCGAATCTCAATCGGGTATCGTAAGTTTTTAACCCTTCGTTTTTTCGACACGTGGATTTTTACGGTAAAACAGGATTACCGTGGCTGGCCTTCGATTTACCATCGCTGGAGAGTGGTGCACCATGGTACTGTTCCGTTTCAAATCCACGCACGCATTTCTAAAAGTCGTACGGCACTGTTTCGCCATTTCGGACGGATGTTGCACCGTGGAAGTTGCACCCTGTAGATATCGATTATTCGGACGACCATAACTTCTGGCTCGTTTAGAGTTACGGGAGCCATAACCTGTCAAAACGAAGGCCTCTATGAATTCTACAGCTTTGACAGCTTTCAGCGATCAGCGGATAGATTAATGCCCAAAAAGGCAACCCGAATCTCAACCGGGTCTCGTAAGTTTTTAACCCTTCGTTTTTTCGACACGTGGATTTTTACGGTAAAACAGTATTACGGTGGCTGGTCTTCGATTTACCATCGCTGGAGAGTGGTGCACCATGGTACTGTTCCGTTTCAAATCCATGCACGCATTTCTAAAAGTCGTACGACACTGTTTCGCCATTTCGGACGGATGTGGCACCTTGCGCCGTGGATGTTGCACCCTGTAGATATCGATTATTCGGACGACCATAACTTCTGGCTCGTTTAGAGTTACGGGATCCATAACCTGTCAAAATGAAGGCCTCGATGAGTTCTATGGCTTTGACAGCTCTCAGCCGTCAACGGATAGATTAGTGCCCAAAAAGGACAACCCGAATCTCAATCGGGTCTCGTAAGTTTTTAACCCTTCGTTTTTTCGACACGTGGATTTTTACGGTAAAACAGGATTACCGTGGATGGCCTTCGATTTACCATCCCTGGAGAGTGGTGCACCATGGTACTGTTCCATTTCAAATCCACGCACGCATTTCTAAAAGTCGTATGGCACTTTTTCGCCATTTCGGACGGATGTTGCACCTTGCACCGTGGATGTTGCACCCTGTAGATATCGATTATTCGGACGACCATAACTTCTGGCACGTTTAGAGTTACATAAGCCATAACCTGTCAAAACGAAGGCTTCGATGAGTTCTACGGCTTTGACAGCTTGCAGCCATCAACGGATAGATTAATGCCCATAAAGGACAACCCGAATCTCAATCGGATCTCGTAAGTTTTTAACCCTTCGTTTTTTCGACACGTGGATTTTTACGGTAAAACAGGATTACCGTGGCTGGCCTTCGATTTACCATCGCTGGAGAGTGGTGCACCATGGTACTGTTCCGTTTCAAATCCATGCATGCATTTCTAAAAGTCGTACGGCACTGTTTCGCCATTTCGGACGGATGTTGCACCTTGCACCGTGGATGTTGCACCCTGTAGATATCGATTATTCGGACGGCCATAACTTCTGGATCGTTTAGAGATACGGGAGCCATAACCTGTCAAAACGAAGGCCTCGATGAGTTCTACGGCTTTGACAGTTTCAGCCGTCAACGGATAGATCAATGCCCAAAAAGGACAACCCGAATCTCAATCGGGTCTCGTAAGTTTTTTACCCTTCGTTTTTTCGACACGTGGATTTTTACGGTAAAACAGGATTACCGTGGCTGGCCTTCGATTTACCATCGCTGGAGAGTGGTGCACCACGGTACTGTTCCGTTTGAAATCCATGCATGCATTTCTAAAAGTCATACGGCACTGTTTTGCCATTTCGGACGGATGCTGCACCTTGCACCGTGAATGTTGCACCCTGTAGATATTGATAATTCGGACGGCCATAACTTCTGGCTCGTTTTGAGTTACGGCAGCCATAACCTGTCAAAACGAAGGCCTCGATGATTTCTACGGCTTTGACAGCTTTCAGCCGTCAACGGATAGATTAATTCCCAAGAAGTACAACCCGAATCTCAATCGGGTCTCGTAAGTTTTTAACCCTTCGTTTTTTCGACACGTGGATTTTTACGGTAAAACAGGATTACCGTGGCTGGCCTTCGATTTACCATCGCAGGAGAGTCGTGCACCATGGTACTATTCCGTTTCAAATCCATGCACGCATTTCTAAAAGTCGTACGGCACTGTTTCGCCATTTCGGACGGATGTTGCACCTTGCACCGTGGATGTTGCACCCTATAGATATCGATTATTCGGACGGCCATAACTTCTGGCTCGTTTAGAGTTACGGGAGCCATAACCTGTCAAAACGAAGGCCTCGATGAGTTCTACGGGTTTGACTGCTTGCAGCCATCAACGGATAGATTAATTCCCATAAAGGACAACCCGAATCTCAATCGGATCTCGTAAGTTTTTAACCCTTCGTTTTTTCGACACGTGGATTTTTACGGTAAAAAAGGATTACCGTGGCTGGCCTTCGATTTACCATCGTTGGAGAGTGGTGCACCATGGTACTGTTCCATTTCAAATCCATGCACGCATTTCTATAAGTCGTACATCACTGTTTCTCCATTTCGGACGGATGTTGCACCTTGCACCGTGGATGTTGCACCCTGTAGATATCGATTATTCAGACGACCATAACTTCTAGCTCGTTTAGAGTTACGGGATCCATAACCTGTCAAAACGAAGGCCTCGATGAGTTCTACGGCTTTGACAGCTTTCAGCCGTCAACGGATAGATTAATGCCCAAAAAGGACAACCCGAATCTCAATCGGGTCTCGTAAGTTTTTTACCCTTCGTTTTTTTCGACACGTGGATTTTTACTGTAAAACAGGATTACCGTGGTTGGCCTTCGATTTACCATCGCTGGAGAGTGGTGCACCATGGTACTGTTCCGTTTCAAATCCATGCACGCATTTCTAAAAGTCGTACGACACTGTTTCGCCATTTCGGACAGATGTTGCACCTTGCACCGTGGATGTTGCACCCTGTAGATATCGATTATTCGGACGGCCATAACTTCTGGCTCGTTTAGAGTTATGGGGACCATAACCTGTGAAAACGAAGGCCTCAATGAGTTCTATGTCTTTGATATCTTTCAGCCGTCATCGGATGGACTAATGCCCAAAAAGGACAAGCCGAATCTCAATCGGGTCTCGTAAGTTTTTTACCCTTCGTTTTTTCGACACGTGGATTTTTACGGTAAAACAGGATTACCGTGGCTGGCCTTCAATTTACCATCGCTGGAGAGTGGTGCTCCATGGTACTGTTCCGTTTCAAATCCATGCATGCATTTCTAAAAGTCGTACGACACTGTTTCGCCATTTCGGACGGATGTTGTACCTTGCACCGTGGATGTTGCACCCTGTAGATATCGATTATTCGGACGGCCATAACTTCTGGCTCGTTTAGAGTTAGGGGAGCCATAACCTGTCAAAACAAAGGCCTCGATGAGTTCTGCGGTTTTGACAGCTTTCAGCCGTCAACGGATAGATTAATGCCCAAAAAGGACAACTCGAATCTCAATCGGGTCTCGTAAGTTTTTTACCCTTCGTTTTTTCGACACGTGGATTTTTACGGTAAAACAGGATTATGGTGGCTGTCCTTCGATTTACCATCGCTTGAGAGTGGGGCACCATGGTACTATTCCGTTTCAAATCCATGCACGCATTTCTAAAAGTCGTACGACACTGTTTCGCTATTTCGGACGGATGTTGCACCTAGCACCGTGGATGTTGCACCCTGTAGATATTGATTATTCGGAAGGCCATAACTTCTGGCTCGTTTAGAGTTACTGGATCCATAACCTGTAAAAACGAAGGCCTCGATGAGTTCTACGGCTTTGACAGCTTTCAGCCGTCAACGGATAGATTAATGCCCAAAACGGACAACCCGAATCTCAATCGGGTGTCGTAAGTTCTTTACCCTTCGTTTTTTCGACACGTGGATTTTTACGGTAAAATAGAATTACCGTGGCTGGCCTTCGATTTACCATCGCTGGAGAGTGGTGCACCATGCTACTATTCCGTTTCAAATTCATGCACGCATTTCTAAAAGTCGTACGGCACTGTTTCGCCATTTCGGACGGATGTTGCACCTTGCACCATGGATCTTGCACTCTGTAGATATCGATTATTCGGACGACCATAACTTCTGGCTCGTTTAGAGTTATGGGAGCCATAACCTGTAAAAACGAAGGCCTCGATGAGTTCTACGGCTTTGACAGTTTCAGCCGTTAACGGATAGATGAATGCCCAAAAAGGACAACCCGAATCTCAATCGGGTCTCGTAAGTTTTTAACCCTTCGTTTTTTCGACACGTGGATTTTTACGGTAAAACGGTATTACGGTGGCTGGCCTTCGATTTACCATCGCTGGAGAGTGGTGCACCATGGTACTGTTCCGTTTCAAATCCACGCACGCATTTCTAAAAGTCGTACGGCACTGTTTCGCCATTTCGGACGGATGTTGCACCTTGCACGGTGGATGTTGCACCCTATAGATATCGATTATTCGGACGACCATAACTTCTGGCTCGTTTAGAGTTACAGGAGCCATAACCTGTCAAAACGAAGGCTTCGATGAGTTCTATGGCTTTGACAGCTTGCAGCCATCAACGGATAGATTAATGCCCATAAAGGACAACCCGAATCTCAATCGGATCTCGTAAGTTTTTAACCCTTCGTTTTTTCGACACGTGGATTTTTACGGTAAAACAGGATTGCCGTGGCTGGCCTTCGATTTACCATCGCTGGAGAGTGGTGCACCATGGTACTGTTCCGTTTCAAATCCATGCATGCATTTCTAAAAGTCGTACGGCACTGTTTCGCCATTTCGGACGGATGTTGCATCTTGCACCGTGGATGTTGCACCCTGTAGATATCGATTATTCGGACGGCCATAACTTCTGGATCGTTTAGAGATACAGGAGCCATAACCTGTCAAAACGAAGGCCTCGATGAGTTCTACGGCTTTGACAGTTTCAGCCGTCAATGGATAGATAAATGCCCAAAAAGGACAACCCGAATCTCAATCGGGTCTCGTAAGTTTTTTACCCTTCGTTTTTTCGACATGTGGATTTTTACGGTAAAACAGGATTGCCGTGGCTGGCCTTCGATTTACCATCGCTGGAGAGTGGTGCACCACGGTACTGTTCCGTTTCAAATCCATGCATGCATTTCTAAAAGTCGTACCGCACTGTTTCGCCATTTCGGACGGTTGTTGCACCTAGCACCTTGGATGTTGCACCTTGTAGATATAGATTATTCGGACGGCCATAACTTCTGGCTCGTTTAGAGCTACGGGAGCCATAACCTGTCAAAACGAAGGCCTCGATGAGTTCTATGGCTATGATAGCTTTCAGCCGTCAACGGATAGATTAATGCCCAAAAAGGACAACCCGAATCTCAATCGGGTCTCGTAAGTTTTTAACCCTTCGTTTTTTCGACACGTGGATTTTTACGGTAAAACAGGATTACCGTGGATGGCCTTCGATTTACCATCGCTGGAGAGTGGTGCACCATGGTACTGTTCCGTTTCGAATCCACGCACGCATTTCTAAAAATCGTACGGCACTGTTTCGCCATTTCGGACGGATGTTGCACCTTGCACCGTGGATGTTGCACCCTGTAGATATCGATTATTCGGACGGCCATAACTTCTGGCTCGTTTAGAGTTACGGGAGCCATAACCTGTCAAAACGAAGGCCTCGATGAGTTCTACGGGTTTGACTGCTTGCAGCCGTCAACGGATAGATTAATTCCCATAAAGGACAACCCGAATCTCAATCGGATCTCGTAAGTTTTTAACCCTTCGTTTTTTCGACACGTGGATTTTTACGGTAAAACAGGATTACCGTGGCTGGCCTTCGATTTACCATCGCTGGAGAGTGGTGCACCGTGGTACAGTTCCGTTTCAAATCCATGCACGCATTTCTAAAAGTTTTACATCACTGTTTCGCCATTTCGGACGGATGTTGCACCTTGCACCGTGGATGTTGCACCCTGTAGATATCGATTATTCAGACGACCATAACTTCTGGCTCGATTAGAGTTACGGGATCCATAACCTGTCAAAACGAAGGCCTCGATGAGTTCTACGGCTTTGACAGCTTTCAGCCATCAACGGATAGATTAATGCCCAAAAAGGACAACAGGAATCTCAATCGGGTCTCGTAAGTTTTTTACCCGTCGTTTTTTCGACACGTGGATTTTTACTGTAAAACAGGATTACCGTGGCCGGCCTTCGATTTACCATCGCTGGAGAGTGGTGCACCATGGTACTATTCCGTTTCAAATCCATGCACGCATTTCTAAAAGTCGTACGGCACTGTTTCGCCATTTCGGACGGATGTTGCACCTTGCACCATGGATGTTGCACCCTGTAGATATCGATTATTCGGACGACCATAACTTCTGGCTCGTTTAGAGTTACGGGAGCTGTTTGCACCAAAATTGGTCACAACACTCTTCGGGAGTCGTTGAAGAGATAACAATCAATAGTATGAACTGAATATGAATATTATCTAACAAAAACTCCAATCAACAGTAGAGAAAATGCGTAGACAAGCGATTTATAGTGGTTCGGCGTGTCGCCTACGTCCACTGTGAAGTTTTTTGATGTTTTATTGATTCTCTTTTAATGTTTACAAGTTGTTACAGCGATCAACAGCAAGTTACAACTGGAAATTCGAAATCAACAGTGAAATTATGATGGAGATGTCAATCCGGCAGAGTCTGGGCGCTTTAGAGTAAGGAGATCCCAAAGAAGTCCCTTTTCTGTTGGCCTTGGAGCTCTATTTATAGGCGTAGGCTGCTGGTATCTTGGTGAAAACTCGGGAGACCACCTCTGGCACGTGAGGGGGCCCACACGTACGGTCTCGGGAAGTTTGGGCCCACTTTGGCATCGGTTCGAACTCCATTCGAACCGATCAAGAATTCATCCAATCGAGGTGAAATTTGGCGTGGACATTCTTCAACATGTATGCAAGCATCTGTGAAAGTTTCATTGCATTTGGATCAGTAGGTTAGGAGATATGTTGGTTTCGAAATGGACATCACGACAAGGCTGTTTGGTTCGAACCCATGATCTCGAAACGATGGTTTCGAACCCATTGTGGCATGCGACTTCGTGGTGACGTGGAGCGCAAGTTTCGAATCGATCCGGACTTCTCTCCGTGTTGACCGCTTCGACTCCATGTATCTCGGCTATTTCGAACCGATGGAAGACACGTGGGTTGACCCAGTGGGTTCGAACAAGGCAACGCAGGATGGGTTCGAACATGGCTCCGTGATGGTTTCGAACGTGGCTTCTGCGATGGGTTCGAAGATGGCACTGTGATGGGTTCGAACGTAACATGTCGATGGGTTCGAAGCATGCTTGTCTGGTGGTTTCGAAGTTAGGTCGTGGAACATGGATTCGAAATAGCTACTCTCTGATAGATTCGAAGTCCATTGTTATGGACTTGGTAGGTATGGACCTGATGGTTTCGAAACCGAGGCATCGCGAGGGTTTCGAAGATGATGGGTTCGAACAGGAGCGCTCCGATGGATTCGAAGTCGAGGGATTCGAAGGTGATGGTTTCGAACCGTTGACAAATGATGGGTTCGAAACCCGGGCTTTCCCCTTCAAATTGAATTGATCATAACTCGAGCGTATGAACTCGGATTGCCTTGAAATTTGAAATGCTGACTCCTGTAGTCTTTCTTGCCGTGCCCTATCAATTGTGGCTCATTCTGGACTCGGATAAAATTCAGTGATATCCATGGCTAAAGGAAGTACGATCAACCTCTGAGGCGAACTGTCCTTCGTTTTCGATCAATCTTTTGGTATCGCGGCTTTGCCAAAAAGCGGGATAACAGGAGCCATAACCTGTCAAAACGAAGGCCTCGATGAGTTCTACGGCTTTGACAGTTTCAGCCGTTAACGGATAGATTAATGCCCAAAAAGGACAACCCGAATCTCAATCGGGTCTCGTAAGTTTTTAACCCTTCGTTTTTTCGACACGTGGATTTTTACGGTAAAACGGTATTACGGTGATTGTCTTCGATTTACCATCGTTGGAGAGTGGTGCACCATGGTACTGTTCCGTTTCAAATCCATGCACGCATTTCTAAAAGTCGTACGGCACTGTTTCGCCATTTCGGACGGATGTTGCACCTTGCACCATGGATGTTGCACCCTGTAGATATTGATTATTCGGACGGCCATAACTTCTGGCTCGTTTAGAGTTACGGCAGCCATAACCTGTCAAAACGAAGGCATCGATGAGTTCTACGGCTTTGACAGCTTTCAACCATCAACGGATAGATTAATGCCCAAAAAGGACAACCCGAATCTCAATCGGGTCTCGTAAGTTTTTTGCCCTTCGTTTTTTCGACACGTGGATTTTTACGGTAAAACAGGATTACCGTGGCTGGCCTTTGATTTACCATCGCTGGAGAGTGGTGCACCATGGTACTATTCCGTTTCAAATCCATGCACGCATTTCTAAAAGTCGTACGGCACTGTTTCGCCATTTCGGACGGATGTTGCACCTTGCACCGTGGATGTTGCACCCTATAGATATCGATTATTCGGACGGCCATAACTTCTGGCTCGTTTAGAGTTACGGGAGCCATAACCTGTCAAAACAAAGGCCTCGATGAGTTCTACGGCTTTGATAGCTTTCAGCCATCAACGGATAGATTAATGCCCAAAAAGGACAACCCGAATCTCAATCGGGTCTCGTAAGCTTTTTACCCTTCGTTTTTTCGGCATGTAGATTTTTACGGTAAAACGGGATTACGGTGGCTGGTCTTCGATTTACCATCGCTGAAGAGTGGTGCACCATGGTACTGTTCCGTTTCAAATCCATGCACGCATTTCTAAAAGTCGTACGGCACTGTTTCGCCATTTCGGACGGATGTTGTACCTTGCACCGTGGATGTTGCACCCTGTAGATATCGATTATTCGGATGGCCATTACTTCTGGCTCGTTTAGAGTTACGGGAGCCATAACCTGTCAAAACAAAGGCCTCGATGAGTTCTACGGCTTTGACAGCTTTCAGCCGTCAACGGATAGATTAATGCCCAAAAAACACAACCCGAATCTCAATCGGGTCTCGTAAGTTTTTTACCCTTCGTTTTTTCGACACGTGGATTTTTACGGTAAAACAGGATTACCGTGGCTGGCCTTCAATTTACCATCGCTGGAGAGTGGTGCACCATGGTACTGTTCCGTTTCAAATCCATGCACGCATTTCTAAAAGTCGTACGACGCTGTTTCGCCATTTCGGACGGATGTTGCACCTTGCACCGTGGATGTTGCACCCTGTAGATATCGATTATTCAGACGGCCATAACTTCTGGCTCATTTAGAGTTACGGGAGCCATAACCTGTCAAAACGAAGGCCTCGATGAGTTCTACGGCTTTGAAAGCTTTCAGCCTACAACGGATAGATTAATGCCCAAAAAGGACAACCCGAATCTCAATCGAGTCTCGTAAGTTTTTTACCCTTCGTTTTTTCGACACGTGAATTTTTACTGTAAAACAGGATTACCGTGGCTGGCCTTCGATTTACCATCGCTGAAGACTGGTGCACCATGGTACTGTTCCGTTTCAAATCCATGCACGCATTTCTAAAAGTCATACGACACTGTTTCGCCATTTCGGACGGATGTTGCACCTTGCACCATGGATGTTGCACCCTGTAGGTATCGATTATTCGGACGGCCATAACTTCTGGCTCGTTTAGACTTACGGGAACAATAACCTGTCAAAACGAGGGCCTCGATGAGTTCTACGGCTTTGACAGCTTTCAGCCGTCAACGGATAGACTAATGCCCAAAAAGGACAACCCGAATCTCAATCGGGTCTCGTTAGTTTTTTACCCTTCGTTTTTTCGACACGTGGATTTTTACTGTAAAACAGGATTACCGTGGCTGGCCTTCGATTTACCATCGCTGGAGAGTGGTGCACCATGGTACTGTTCCGTTTCAAATTCATGCACGCATTTCTAAAAGTCGTACGACACTATTTCGCCATTTCGGACGTATGTTGCACCTTGCACCGTGGATGTTGCACCCTGTAGATATCGATTATTCGGAAGGCCATAACTTCTGGCTCGATTAGAGTTACGGGATCCATAACCTGTCAAAACGAAGGCCTCGATGAGTTCTACGGCTTTGACAGCATTCAGCCGTCAACGGATAGATTAATGCCCAAAAAGGACAACAGGAATCTCAATCGGGTCTCGTAAGTTTTTTACCCTTCGTTTTTTCGACACGTGGATTTTTACTGTAAAACAGGATTACCGTGGCTGGCCTTCGATTTACCATCGCTGGAGAGTGGTTCACCATGGTACTATTCCGTTTCAGATCCATGCACGCATTTCTAAAAGTCGTACGGCACTGTTTCGCCATTTCGGACGGATGTTGCACCTTGCACCATGGATGTTGCACCCTGTAGATATCGATTATTCGAACGACCATAACTTCTGGCTCGTTTACAGTTACGGGAGCCATAACCTGTCAAAACGAAGGCCTCGATGAGTTCTACGGCTTTGACAGTTTCAGCCGTTAACGGATAGATTAATGCCCAAAAAGGACAACCCAAATCTCAATCGGGTCTCGTAAGTTTTTAACCCTTCGTTTTTTCGACACGTGGATTTTTACGGTAAAACGGTATTACGGTGGCTGTCTTCGATTTACCATCGCTGGAGAGTGGTGCACCATGGTACTGTTCCGTTTCAAATCCATGCACGCATTTAAAAAAGTTGTACGGCACTGTTTCGCCATTTCGGACGGATGTTGCACCTTGCACCATGGATGTTGCACCCTGTAGATATTGATTATTCGGACGGCCATAACTTCTGGCTCGTTTAGAGTTACGGCAGCCATAACCTGTCAAAACGAAGGCCTCCATGATTTCTACGGCTTTGACAGCTTTCAACCATCAACGGATAGATTAATGCCCAAAAAGGACAACCCGAATCTCAATCGGGTCTCGTATGTTTTTTACCCTTCGTTTTTTCGACACGTGGATTTTTACGGTAAAACAGGATTACCGTGGCTGGCCTTTGATTTACCATCGCTGGAGAGTGGTGCACCATGGTACTATTCCGTTTCAAATCCATGCACGCATTTCTAAAAGTCGTACGGCACTGTTTCGCCATTTCGGACGGATGTTGCACCTTGCACCGTGGATGTTGCACCCTGTAGATATCGATTATTCGGACGGCCATAACTTCTGGCTCATTTAGAGTTACGGGAGCCATAACTTGTCAAAACAAAGGCCTCGATGAGTTCTACGGCTTTGATAGCTTTCAGCCATAAACGGATAGATTAATGCCCAAAAAGGACAACCCGAATCTCAATCGGGTCTCGTAAGTTTTTTACCCTTCGTTTTTTCGGCATGTAGATTTTTACGGTAAAACGGGATTACGGTAGCTGGTCTTCGATTTACCATCGATGAAGAGTGGTGCACCATGGTACTGTTCCGTTTCAAATCCATGCACGCATTTCTAAAAGTCGTACGGCACTGTTTCGCCGTTTCGGACGGATGTTGTACCTTGCACCGTGGATGTTGCACCCTGTAGATATCGATTATTCGGATCGCCATTACTTCTGGCTCGTTTAGAGTTACGGGAGCCATAACCTGTCAAAACAAAGGCCTCGATGAGTTCTACGGCTTTGACAGCTTTCAGCCGTCAACGGATAGATTAATGCCCAAAAAGCACAACCCGAATCTCAATCGGGTCTCGTAAGTTTTTTACCCTTCGTTTTTTCGACACGTGGATTTTTACGGTAAAACAGGATTACCGTGGCTGGCCTTCGATTTACCATCGCTGGAGAGTGGTGCACCATGGTACTGTTCCGTTTCAAATTCATGCACGCATTTCTAAAAGTCGTACGACACTGTTTCGCCATTTCGGACGGATGTTGCACCTTGCACCGTGGATGTTGCACCCTGTAGATATCGATTATTCGGAAGGCCATAACTTCTGGCTCGATTAGAGTTACGGGATCCATAACCTGTCAAAACGAAGGCCTCGATGAGTTCTACGGCTTTGACAGCTTTCAGCCGTCAACGGATAGATTAATGCCCAAAAAGGACAACAGGAATCTCAATCGGGTCTCGTAAGTTTTTTACCCTTCGTTTTTTCGACACGTGGATTTTTACTGTAAAACAGGATTACCGTGGCTGGCCTTCGATTTACCATCGCTGGAGAGTGGTGCACCATGGTACTATTCCGTTTCAGATCCATGCACGCATTTCTAAAAGTCGTACGGCACTGTTTCGCCATTTCGGACGGATGTTGCACCTTGCACCATGGATGTTGCACCCTGTAGATATCGATTATTCGGACGACCATAACTTCTGGCTCGTTTAGAGTTACGGGAGCCATAACCTGTCAAAACGAAGGCCTCGATGAGTTCTACGGCTTTGACAGTTTCAGCCGTTAACGGATAGATTAATGCCCAAAAAGGACAACCCAAATCTCAATCGGGTCTCGTAAGTTTTTAACCCTTCGTTTTTTCGACACGTGGATTTTTACGGTAAAACGGTATTACGGTGGCTGTCTTCGATTTACCATCGCTGGAGAGTGGTGCACCATGGTACTGTTCCGTTTCAAATCCATGCACGCATTTAAAAAAGTTGTACGGCACTGTTTCGCCATTTCGGACGGATGTTGCACCTTGCACCATGGATGTTGCACCCTGTAGATATTGATTATTCGGACGGCCATAACTTCTGGCTCGTTTAGAGTTACGGCAGCCATAACCTGTCAAAACGAAGGCCTCTATGATTTCTACGGCTTTGACAGCTTTCAACCATCAACGGATAGATTAATGCCCAAAAAGGACAACCCGAATCTCAATCGGGTCTCGTATGTTTTTTACCCTTCGTTTTTTCGACACGTGGATTTTTACGGTAAAACAGGATTACCGTGGCTGGCCTTTGATTTACCATCGCTGGAGAGTGGTGCACCATGGTACTATTCAGTTTCAAATCCATGCACGCATTTCTAAAAGTCGTACGGCACTGTTTCGCCATTTCGGACGGATGTTGCACCTTGCACCGTGGATGTTGCACCCTGTAGATATCGATTATTCGGATGGCCATTACTTCTGGCTCGTTTAGAGTTACGGGAGCCATAACCTGTCAAAACAAAGGCCTCGATGAGTTCTACGGCTTTGACAGCTTTCAGCCGTCAACGGATAGATTAATGCCCAAAAAGCACAACCCGAATCTCAATCGGGTCTCGTAAGTTTTTTACCCTTCGTTTTTTCGACACGTGGATTTTTACGGTAAAACAGGATTACCGTGGCTGGCCTTCGATTTACCATCGCTGGAGAGTGGTGCACCATGGTACTGTTCCGTTTCAAATCCATGCACGCATTTCTAAAAGTCGTACGACGCTGTTTCGCCATTTCGGACGGATGTTGCACCTTGCACCGTGGATGTTGCACCCTGTAGATATCGATTATTCAGACGGCCATAACTTCTGGCTCATTTAGAGTTACGGGAGCCATAACCTGTCAAAACGAAGGCCTCGATGAGTTCTACGGCTTTGAAAGCTTTCAGCCTACAACGGATAGATTAATGCCCAAAAAGGACAACCCGAATCTCAATCGAGTCTCGTAAGTTTTTTACCCTTCGTTTTTTCGACACGTGAAGTTTTACTGTAAAACAGGATTACCGTGGCTGGCCTTCGATTTACCATCGCTGGAGAGTGGTGCACCATGGTACTGTTCCGTTTCAAATCCATGCACGCATTTCTAAAAGTCATACCACACTGTTTCGCCATTTCGGACGGATGTTGCACCTTGCACCATGGATGTTGCACCCTGTAGGTATCGATTATTCGGACGGCCATAACTTCTGGCTCGTTTAGACTTACGGGAACAATAACCTGTCAAAACGAGGGCCTCGATGAGTTCTACGGCTTTGACAGCTTTCAGCCGTCAACGGATAGACTAATGCCCAAAAAGGACAACCCGAATCTCAATCGGGTCTCGTTAGTTTTTTACCCTTCGTTTTTTCGACACGTGGATTTTTACTGTAAAACAGGATTACCGTGGCTGGCCTTCGATTTACCATCGCTGGAGAGTGGTGCACCATGGTACTGTTCCGTTTCAAATTCATGCACGCATTTCTAAAAGTCGTACGACACTTTTTCGCCATTTCGGACGGATGTTGCACGTTGCACCGTGGATGTTGCACCCTGTAGATATCGATTATTCGGAAGGCCATAACTTCTGGCTCGTTTAGAGTTACGGGATCCATAACCTGTCAAAACGAAGGCCTCGATGAGTTCTACGGCTTTGACAGCTTTTAGCCGTCAACGGATAGATTAATGCCCAAAAAGGACAACCCGAATCTCAATCGGGTCTCGTAAGCTTTTTACCCTTCTTTTTTTCGACACGTGGATTTTTACGGTAAAACAGAATTACCGTGGCTGGCCTTCGATTTACTATCGCTGGAGAGTGGTGCACCATGGTACTATTCCGTTTCAGATCCATGCACGCATTTCTAAAAGTCGTACGGCACTGTTTCGCCATTTCGGACGGATGTTGCACCTTGCACCATGGATGTTGCACCCTGTAGATATCGATTATTCGGACGACCATAACTTCTGGCTCGTTTAGAGTTACGGGAGCCATAACCTGTCAAAACGAAGGCCTCGATGAGTTCTACGGCTTTGACAGTTTCAGCCGTTAACGGATAGATTAATGCCCAAAAAGGACAACCCAAATCTCAATCGGGTCTCGTAAGTTTTTAAACCTTCGTTTTTTCGACATGTGGATTTTTACGGTAAAACGGTATTACGGTGGTTGTCTTCGATTTACCATCGCTGGAGAGTGGTGCACCATGGTACTGTTCCGTTTCAAATCCATGCACGCATTTCGAAAAGTTGTACGGCACTGTTTCGCCATTTCGGACGGATGTTGCACCTTGCACCATGGATGTTGCACCCTGTAGATATTGATTATTCGGAAGGCCATAACTTCTGGCTCGTTTTGAGTTACGGCAGCCATAACCTGTCAAAACGAAGGCCTCGATGATTTCTACGGCTTTGACAGCTTTCAACCATCAACGGATAGATTAATGCCCAAAAAGGACAACCCGAATCTCAATCGGGTCTCGTAAGTTTTTTACCCTTCGTTTTTTCGACACGTGGATTTTTACGGTAAAACAGGATTACCGTGGCTGGCCTTTGATTTACCATCGCAGGAGAGTGGTGCACCATGGTACTATTCCGTTTCAAATCCATGCACGCATTTCTAAAAGTCGTACGGCACTGTTTCGCCATTTCGGACGGATGTTGCACCTTGCACCGTGGATGTTGCACCCTGTAGATATCGATTATTCGGACGGCCATAACTTCTGGCTCATTTAGAGTTACGGGAGCCATAACCTGTCAAAACAAAGGCCTCGATGAGTTCTACGGCTTTGATAGCTTTCAGCCATAAACGGATAGATTAATGCCCAAAAAGGACAACCCGAATCTCAATCGGGTCTCGTAAGTTTTTTACCCTTCGTTTTTTCGGCATGTAGATTTTTACGGTAAAACGGGATTACGGTAGCTGGTCTTCGATTTACCATCGCTGAAGAGTGGTGCACCATGGTACAGTTCCGTTTCAAATCCATGCACGCATTTCTAAAAGTCGTACGGCACTGTTTCGCCGTTTCGGACGGATGTTGTACCTTGCACCGTGGATGTTGCACCCTGTAGATATCGATTATTCGGATGGCCATTACTTCTGGCTCGTTTAGAGTTACGGGAGCCATAACCTGTCAAAACAAAGGCCTCGATGAGTTCTACGGCTTTGACAGCTTTCAGCCGTCAACGGATAGATTAATGCCCAAAAAGCACAACCCGAATCTCAATCGGGTCTCGTAAGTTTTTTACCCTTCGTTTTTTCGACACGTGGATTTTTAAGGTAAAACAGGATTACCGTGGCTGGCCTTCGATTTACCATCGCTGGAGAGTGGTGCACCATGGTACTGTTCCGTTTCAAATCCATGCACGCATTTCTAAAAGTCGTACGACGCTGTTTCGCCATTTCGGACGGATGTTGCACCTTGCACCGTGGATGTTGCACCCTGTAGATATCGATTATTCAGACGGCCATAACTTCTGGCTCATTTAGAGTTACGGGAGCCATAACCTGTCAAAACGAAGGCCTCAATGAGTTCTACAGCTTTGAAAGCTTTCAGCCTACAACGGATAGATTAATGCCCAAAAAGGACAACCCGAATCTCAATCGAGTCTCGTAAGTTTTTTACCCTTCGTTTTTTCGACACGTGAAGTTTTACTGTAAAACAGGATTACCGTGGCTGGCCTTCGATTTACCATCGCTGGAGAGTGGTGCACCATGGTACTGTTCCGTTTCAAATCCATGCACGCATTTCTAAAAGTCATACCACACTGTTTCGCCATTTCGGACGGATGTTGCACCTTGCACCATGGATGTTGCACCCTGTAGGTATCGATTATTCGGACGGCCATAACTTCTGGCTCGTTTAGACTTACGGGAACAATGACCTGTCAAAACGAGGGCCTCGATGAGTTCTACGGCTTTGACAGCTTTCAGCCGTCAACGGATAGACTAATGCCCAAAAAGGACAACCCGAATCTCAATCGGGTCTCGTTAGTTTTTTACCCTTCGTTTTTTCGACACGTGGATTTTTACTGTAAAACAGGATTACCGTGGCTGGCCTTCGATTTACCATCGCTGGAGAGTGGTGCACCATGGTACTGTTCCGTTTCAAATTCATGCACGCATTTCTAAAAGTCGTACGACACTTTTTCGCCATTTCGGACGGATGTTGCACGTTGCACCGTGGATGTTGCACCCTGTAGATATCGATTATTCGGAAGGCCATAACTTCTGGCTCGTTTAGAGTTACGGGATCCATAACCTGTCAAAACGAAGGCCTCGATGAGTTCTACGGCTTTGACAGCTTTTAGCCGTCAACGGATAGATTAATGCCCAAAAAGGACAACCCGAATCTCAATCGGGTCTCGTAAGCTTTTTACCCTTCTTTTTTTCGACACGTGGATTTTTACGGTAAAACAGAATTACCGTGGCTGGCCTTCGATTTACTATCGCTGGAGAGTGGTGCACCATGGTACTATTCCGTTTCAGATCCATGCACGCATTTCTAAAAGTCGTACGGCACTGTTTCGCCATTTCGGACGGATGTTGCACCTTGCACCATGGATGTTGCACCCTGTAGATATCGATTATTCGGACGACCATAACTTCTGGCTCGTTTAGAGTTACGGGAGCCATAACCTGTCAAAACGAAGGCCTCGATGAGTTCTACGGCTTTGACAGTTTCAGCCGTTAACGGATAGATTAATGCCCAAAAAGGACAACCCAAATCTCAATCGGGTCTCGTAAGTTTTTAACCCTTCGTTTTTTCGACATGTGGATTTTTACGGTAAAACGGTATTACGGTGGCTGTCTTCGGTTTACCATCGCTGGAGAGTGGTGCACCATGGTACTGTTCCGTTTCAAATCCATGCACGCATTTCGAAAAGTTGTACGGCACTGTTTCGCCATTTCGGACGGATGTTGCACCTTGCACCATGGATGTTGCACCCTGTAGATATTGATTATTCGGAAGGCCATAACTTCTGGCTCGTTTTGAGTTACGGCAGCCATAACCTGTCAAAACGAAGGCCTCGATGATTTCTACGGCTTTGACAGCTTTCAACCATCAACGGATAGATTAATGCCCAAAAAGGACAACCCGAATCTCAATCGGGTCTCGTAAGTTTTTTACCCTTCGTTTTTTCGACACGTGGATTTTTACGGTAAAACAGGATTACCATGGCTGGCCTTTGATTTACCATCGCAGGAGAGTGGTGCACCATGGTACTATTCCGTTTCAAATCCATGCACGCATTTCTAAAAGTCGCACGGCACTGTTTCGCCATTTCGGACGGATGTTGCACCTTGCACCGTGGATGTTGCACCCTGTAGATATCGATTATTCGGACGGCCATAACTTCTGGCTCATTTAGAGTTACGGGAGCCATAACCTGTCAAAACAAAGGCCTCGATGAGTTCTACGGCTTTGATAGCTTTCAGCCATAAACGGATAGATTAATGCCCAAAAAGGACAACCCGAATCTCAATCGGGTCTCGTAAGTTTTTTACCCTTCGTTTTTTCGGCATGTAGATTTTTACGGTAAAACGGGATTACGGTAGCTGGTCTTCGATTTACCATCGCTGAAGAGTGGTGCACCATGGTACTGTTCCGTTTCAAATCCATGCACGCATTTCTAAAAGTCGTACGGCACTGTTTCGCCGTTTCGGACGGATGTTGTACCTTGCACCGTGGATGTTGCACCCTGTAGATATCGATTATTCGGATGGCCATTACTTCTGGCTCGTTTAGAGTTACGGGAGCCATAACCTGTCAAAACAAAGGCCTCGATGAGTTCTACGGCTTTGACAGCTTTCAGCCGTCAACGGATAGATTAATGCCCAAAAAGCACAACCCGAATCTCAATCGGGTCTCGTAAGTTTTTTACCCTTCGTTTTTTCGACACGTGGATTTTTACGGTAAAACAGGATTACCGTGGCTGGCCTTCGATTTACCATCGCTGGAGAGTGGTGCACCATGGTACTGTTCCGTTTCAAATCCATGCACGCATTTCTAAAAGTCGTACGACGCTGTTTCGCCATTTCGGACGGATGTTGCACCTTGCACCGTGGATGTTGCACCCTGTAGATATCGATTATTCAGACGGCCATAACTTCTGGCTCATTTAGAGTTACGGGAGCCATAACCTGTCAAAAAGAAGGCCTCGATGAGTTCTACGGCTTTGAAAGCTTTCAGCCTACAACGGATAGATTAATGCCCAAAAAGGACAACCCGAATCTCAATCGAGTCTCGTAAGTTTTTTACCCTTCGTTTTTTCGACACGTGAAGTTTTACTGTAAAACAGGATTACCGTGGCTGGCCTTCGATTTACCATCGCTGGAGAGTGGTGCACCATGGTACTGTTCCGTTTCAAATCCATGCACGCATTTCTAAAAGTCATACCACACTGTTTCGCCATTTCGGACGGATGTTGCACCTTGCACCATGGATGTTGCACCCTGTAGGTATCGATTATTCGGACGGCCATAACTTCTGGCTCGTTTAGACTTACGGGAATAATAACCTGTCAAAACGAGGGCCTCGATGAGTTCTACGGCTTTGACAGCTTTCAGCCGTCAACGGATAGACTAATGCCCAAAAAGGACAACCCGAATCTCAATCGGGTCTCGTTAGTTTTTTACCCTTCGTTTTTTCGACACGTGGATTTTTACTGTAAAACAGGATTACCGTGGCTGGCCTTCGATTTACCATCGCTGGAGAGTGGTGCACCATGGTACTGTTCCGTTTCAAATTCATGCACGCATTTCTAAAAGTCGTACGACACTTTTTCGCCATTTCGGACGGATGTTGCACGTTGCACCGTGGATGTTGCACCCTGTAGATATCGATTATTCGGAAGGCCATAACTTCTGGCTCGTTTAGAGTTACGGGATCCATAACCTGTCAAAACGAAGGCCTCGATGAGTTCTACGGCTTTGACAGCTTTTAGCCGTCAACGGATAGATTAATGCCCAAAAAGGACAACCCGAATCTCAATCGGGTCTCGTAAGCTTTTTACCCTTCTTTTTTTCGACACGTGGATTTTTACGGTAAAACAGAATTACCGTGGCTGGCCTTCGATTTACTATCGCTGGAGAGTGGTGCACCATGGTACTATTCCGTTTCAGATCCATGCACGCATTTCTAAAAGTCGTACGGCACTGTTTCGCCATTTCGGACGGATGTTGCACCTTGCACCATGGATGTTGCACCCTGTATATATCGATTATTCGGACGACCATAACTTCTGGCTCGTTTAGAGTTACGGGAGCCATAACCTGTCAAAATGAAGGCCTCGATGAGTTCTACGGCTTTGACAGTTTCAGCCGTTAACGGATAGATTAATGCCCAAAAAGGACAACCCAAATCTCAATCGGGTCTCGTAAGTTTTTAACCCTTCGTTTTTTCGACATGTGGATTTTTACGGTAAAACGGTATTACGGTGGCTGTCTTCGGTTTACCATCGCTGGAGAGTGGTGCACCATGGTACTGTTCCGTTTCAAATCCATGCACGCATTTCGAAAAGTTGTACGGCACTGTTTCGCCATTTCGGACGGATGTTGCACCTTGCACCATGGATGTTGCACCCTGTAGATATTGATTATTCGGAAGGCCATAACTTCTGGCTCGTTTTGAGTTACGGCAGCCATAACCTGTCAAAACGAAGGCCTCGATGATTTCTACGGCTTTGACAGCTTTCAACCATCAACGGATAGATTAATGCCCAAAAAGGACAACCCGAATCTCAATCGGGTCTCGTAAGTTTTTTACCCTTCGTTTTTTCGACACGTGGATTTTTACGGTAAAACAGGATTACCGTGGCTGGCCTTTGATTTACCATCGCAGGAGAGTGGTGCACCATGGTACTATTCCGTTTCAAATCCATGCACGCATTTCTAAAAGTCGTACGGCACTGTTTCGCCATTTCGGACGGATGTTGCACCTTGCACCGTGGATGTTGCACCCTGTAGATATCGATTATTCGGACGGCCATAACTTCTGGCTCATTTAGAGTTACGGGAGCCATAACCTGTCAAAACAAAGTCCTCGATGAGTTCTATGGCTTTGATAGCTTTCAGCCATAAACGGATAGATTAATGCCCAAAAAGGACAACCCGAATCTCAATCGGGTCTCGTAAGTTTTTTACCCTTCGTTTTTTCGGCATGTAGATTTTTACGGTAAAACGGGATTACGGTAGCTGGTCTTCGATTTACCATCGCTGAAGAGTGGTGCACCATGGTACTGTTCCATTTCAAATGCATGCACGCATTTATAAAAGTCGTACGGCACTGTTTCGCCATTTCGGACGGATGTTGTACCTTGCACCGTGGATGTTGCACCCTGTAGATATCGATTATTCGGATGGCCATTACTTCTGGCTCGTTTAGAGTTACGGGAGCCATAACCTGTCAAACCAAAGGCCTCGATGAGTTTTACGGCTTTGACAGCTTTCAGCCGTCAAAGGATAGATTAATGCCTAAAAAGCACAACCCGAATCTCAATCGGGTCTCGTAAGTTTTTTACCCTTCGTTTTTTCGACAAGTGGATTTTTACGGTAAAACAGGATTACCGTGGCTGGCCTTCGATTTACCATCGCTGGAGAGTGGTGCACCATGGTACTATTCCGTTTCATATCCATGCACGCATTTCTAAAAGTCGTACGACGCTGTTTCGCCATTTCGGACGGATGTTGCACCTTGCACCGTGGATGTTGCACCCTGTAGATATCGATTATTCAGACGGCCATAACTTCTGGCTCATTTAGAGTTACGGGAGCCATAACCTGTCAAAACGAAGGCCTCGATGAGTTCTACGGCTTTGAAAGCTTTCAGCCTACAACGGTTAGATTAATGCCCAAAAAGGACAACCCGAATCTCAATCGAGTCTCGTAAGTTTTTTACCCTTCGTTTTTTCGACACGTGAATTTTTACTGTAAAACAGGATTACCGTGGCTGGCCTTCGATTTACCATCGCTGGAGAGTGGTGCACCATGGTACTGTTCCGTTTCAAATCCATGCACGTATTTCTAAAAGTCATACGACACTGTTTCGCCATTTCGGACGGATGTTGCACCTTGCACCATGGATGTTGCACCCTGTAGATATCGATTATTCGGACGGCCATAACTTCTGGCTCGTTTAGACTTACGGGAACCATAACCTGTCAAAACGAGGGCCTCGATGAGTTCTACGGCTTTGACGGCTTTCAGCCGTCAACGGATAGACAAATGCCCAAAAAGGACAACCCGAATCTCAATCGGGTCTCGTTAGTTTTTTACCCTTCGTTTTTTTGACACGTGGATTTTTACGGTAAAACTGGATTACCGTGGCTGGCCTTCGATTTACCATCGCTGGAGAGTAGTGCACCATGGTACTATTCCGTTTCAAGTCCGTGCATGCATTTCTAAAAGTCGTACGGCACTGTTTCGCCATTTCGGACGGATGTTGCACCTTGCACCGTGGATGTTGCACCCTGTAGATATCGATTATTCGGACGGCCATAACTTCTGGCTCGTTTGGAGTTACCAGAGCCATAACCTGTCAAAACGAAGGCCTTGATGAGTCCTACGGCTTTGACAGCTTTCAGCCGTCAACGGATAGATTAATGCCCAAAAAGGACAACCCGAATCTCAATCGGTTCTCGTAAGTTTTTTACCCTTCGTTTTTTCGACACGTGGATTTTTACGGTAAAACGGGATTACCGTGGCCCGTCTTCGACTTCCCATCGCTGGAGAGTGGTGCACCATGGTACTATTCCATTTCAAATCCATGCACGCTTTTCTAAAAGTCGTACGGCACTGTTTCGCCATTTCGGACTGATGTTGCACCTTGCACCGTGGATGTTGCACCCTGTAGATATCGATTATTCAAACGGCCATAACTTCTGGCTCGTTTAGAGTTACGGGAGCCATAACCTGTCAAAACGAAGGCCTCAATGAGTTCTACGGCTTTGACAGCTTTGAGCCGTCAACGGATAGATTAATGCCCAAAAAGGACAACCCGAATCTCAATCGGGTGTCGTAAGTTTTTTACCCTTCGTTTTTTCGACACGTGGATTTTTAGGATAAAACAGGATTACCATGGCTGGGCTTCGATTTACCATCGCTGGAGAGTGGTGCACCATGGTACTGTTCCGTTTCAAATCCATGCACGCATTTTTAAAAGTCGTACGACGCTGTTTCGCCATTTCGGACGGATGTTGCACCTTGCACCATGGATGTTGCACCCTGTAGATATCGATTATTCGGACGGCCATAACTTCTGGCTCGTTTAGAGTTACGGGAGCCATAACCTGTCAAAACGAAGGCCTCGATGAGTTCTACGGCTTTGACAACTTTCAGCCATCAACGGATAGATTAATGCCCAAAAAGGACAACCTGAATCTCAATCGGGTCTCGTAAGTTTTTTACCCTTCGTTTTTATCGACACGTGGATTTTTACGGTAAAATAGGATTACCGTGGATGGCCTTCGATTTACCATCGCTGGAGAGTGGTGAACCATGGTACTGTTCCGTTTCGAATCCACGCACGCATTTCTAAAAGTCGTACGGCACTGTTTCGCCATTTCGGACGGATGTTGCACCTTGCACCGTGGATGTTGCACCCTGTAGATATCGATTATTCGGACGGCCATAACTTCTGGCTCGTTTAGAGTTACGGGAGCCATAACCTGCCAAAACGAAGGCCTCGATGAGTTCTACGGCTTTGACAGCTTTCAGCAATCAACGGATAGATTAATTCCTATAAAGGACAACCCGAATCTCAATCGGATCTCGTAAGTTTTTAACCCTTTGTTTTTTCGACACGTGGATTTTTACGGTAAAACAGGATTACCGTGGCTGGCCTTCGATTTACCATCGCTGGAGAGTGGTGCACCGTGGTACTGTTCCGTTTCAAATCCATGCACGCATTTCTAAAAGTCGTACATCACTGTTTCGCCATTTCGGACGGATGTTGCACCTTGCACCGTGGATGTTGCACCCTGTAGATATCGATTATTCAGACGGCCATAACTTCTGGCTCGATTAGAGTTACGGGATCCATAACCTGTCAAAACGAAGGCCTCGATGAGTTCTACGGCTCCGACAGCTTTCAGCCGTCAACGGATAGATTAATACCCAAAAAGGACAACCCAAATCTCAAACGGGTCTCATAAGTTTTTTACCCTTCGTTTTTTCGACACGTGGATTTTTAGGATAAAACAGGATTACCATGGCTGGGCTTCGATTTACCATCGCTGGAGAGTGGTGCACCATGGTACTGTTCCGTTTCAAATCCATGCACACATTTTTAAAAGTCGTACGACGCTGTTTCGCCATTTCGGACGGATGTTGCACCTTGCACCATGGATGTTGCACCCTGTAGATATCGATTATTCAGACGGCCATAACTTCTGGCTCATTTAGAGTTACGGGAGCCATAACCTGTCAAAACGAAGGCCTCGATGAGTTCTACGGCTTTGAAAGCTTTCAGCCGTCAACGGATAGATTAATGCCCAAAAAGGACAACCCGAATCTCAATCGAGTCTCGTAAGTTTTTTACCCTTCGTTTTTTCGACACGTGAATTTTTACTGTAAAACAGGATTACCGTGGCTGGCCTTCGATTTACCATCGCTGGAGAGTGGTGCACCATGGTACTGTTCCGTTTCAAATCCATGCACGCATTTCTAAAAGTCATACGACACTGTTTCGCCATTTCGGACGGATGTTGCACCTTTCACCATGGATGTTGCACCCTGTAGATATCGATTATTCGGACGGCCATAACTTCTGGCTCGTTTAGACTTACGGGTACCATAACCTGTCAAAACGAGGGCCTCGATGAGTTCTACGGCTTTGACAGCTTTCAGCCATCAACGGATAGACTAATGCCCAAAAAGGACAACCCGAATCTCAATCGGGTCTCGTTAGTTTTTTACCCTTCGTTTTTTCGACACGTGGATTTTTACGGTAAAACTGGATTACCGTGGCTGGCCTTCGATTTACCATCGCTGGAGAGTAGTGCACCATGGTACTATTCCGTTTCAAATCCATGCATGCATTTCTAAAAGTCGTACGGCACTGTTTCGCCATTTCGGACGGATGTTGCACCTTGCACCGTGGATGTTGCACCCTGTAGATATCGATTATTCGGACGGCCATAACTTCTGGCTCGTTTGGAGTTACAAGAGCCATAACCTGTCAAAACGAAGGCCTTGATGGGTCCTACGGGTTTGACCGCTTTCAGCCGTCAACGGATAGATTAATGCCCAAAAAGGACAACCCGAATCTCAATCGGTTCTCGTAAGTTTTTTACCCTTCGTTTTTTCGACACGTGGATTTTTACGGTAAAACGGGATTACCGTGGCCCGTCTTCGACTTCCCATCGCTGGAGAGTGGTGCACCATGGTACTGTTCCATTTCAAATCCATGCACGCTTTTCTAAAAGTCGTACGGCACTGTTTCGCCATTTCGGACGGATGTTGCACCTTGCACCGTGGATGTTGCACCCTGTAGATATCGATTATTCAAACGGCCATAACTTCTGGCTCGTTTAGAGTTACGGGAGCCATAACCTGTCAAAACGAAGGCCTCGATGAGTTCTACGGCTTTGACAGCTTTGAGCCGTCAACGGATAGATTAATGCCCAAAAAGGACAACCCGAATCTCAATCGGGTGTCGTAAGTTTTTTACCCTTCGTTTTTTCAAAACGTGGATTTTTACGGTAAAGCGGGATTACCGTGGCCCGTCTTCGACTTCCCATCGCTGTAGAGTGGTGCACCATGGTACTGTTCCGTTTCAAATCCATACACGCATTTCTAAAAGTCGTACAACACTGTTTCGCCATTTCGGACGGATGTTGCACCTTGCCCCGTGGATGTTGCACCCTATAGATATCGATTATTCGGACGGCCATAACTTCTGGCTCGTTTAGAGTTACAGGAGCCATAACCTATCAAAACGAAGGCCTCGATGAGTTCTACGGCTTTGACAGCTTTCAGCCGTCAACGGATAGATTAATGCCCAAAAAGGACAACCCGAATCTCATTCGGGTCTCGTAAGTTTTTTACCCTTCGTTTTTTCGACACGTGGATTTTTACGGTAAAACGGGATTACCGTGGCCCGTCCTCGACTTCCCATCGTTGGAGAGTGGTGCACCATGGTACTGTTCCGTTTCAAATCCATGCACGTATTTCTAATAGTCGTACAACACTGTTTCGCCATTTCGGACGGATGTTGCACCTTGCACCGTGGATGTTGCACCCTGTAGATATCTATTATTCGGACGGCCAAAATTTCTGACTCGTTTAGAGTTATGGGATCCATAACCTGTCAAAACGAAGGCCTCGATGAATTCTATGGCTTTGACAGCTTTCAGCCGTCAACGGATAGATTAATGCCCAAAAAGGACAACCCGAATCTCAATCGGGTCTCATAAGTTTTTTACCCTTCGTTTTTTCGACACGTGGATTTTTACGATAAAACAGGATTACCGTGGCTGGCCTTCGATTTACCATCGCTGGAGAGTGGTGCACCATGGTACTGTTCCGTTTCAAATCCATGCATGCATTTCTAAAAGTCATACGGCACTGTTTCGCCATTTCGGACGGATGTTGCACCTTGCACCGTGGATGTTGCACCCTGTAGATATCGATTATTCGGACGGCCAAAACTTCTGACTCGTTTAGAGTTTGGGATCCATAACCTGTCAAAATGAAGGCCTCGATGTGTTCTACGGCATCGACAGCTTTCAGCCGTCAACATATAGATTAATACCCAAAAAGGACAACCCGAATCTCAAACGGGTCTCATAAGTTTTTTACCCTTCGTTTTTTCGACACGTGGATTTTTAGGATAAAACAGGATTACCGTGGCTAGCCTTCGATTTACCATCGCTGGAGAGTGGTGCACCATGGTACTGTTCCGTTTCAAATCCATGCACGCATTTTTAAAAGTCGTACGGCAATTTTTCGCCATTTCGGACGGATGTTGCACCTTGCACCGTGGATGTTGCACCTTGTAGATATCGATTATTCGGACAGCCATAACTTCTGGCTCGTTTAGAGTTACGGGAGCCATAACCTGTCAAAACGAAGGCCTCGATGAGTTCTACGGCTTTGACGGCTTTCAACCGTCAACGGATAGATTAATGCCCAAAAAGGACAACCCGAATCTCAATCGGGTCTCGTAAGCTTTTTACCCTTCGTTTTTTCGACACGTGGATTTTTACGGTAAAACAGGATCACCGTGGCTGGCCTTCGATTTACCATCGCTGGAGAGTGGTGCACCATGGTAATGTTCCGTTTCAAATCCATGCACGCATTTCTAAAAGTCGTACGACACTTTTTTGCCTTTTCGGACGGATGTTGCACCTTGCACCGTGGATGTTGCACACTGTAGATATCGATTATTCGGACAACCATAACTTCTGGCTCGTTTAGAGTTAAGGGAGCCATAACCTGTCAAAACGAAGGCCTCGATGAGTTCTATGGCTTTGACAGCTTTCAGCCGTCAACGGATAGATTAATGCCCAAAAAGGACAACCCGAATCTCAATCGGGTCTCGTAAGTTTTTTACCCTTCGTTTTTTCGACACGTGGATTTTTACGGTAAAACAGGATTACCGTGGCTGGCCTTCGATTTACCATCGCTGGATAGTGGTGCACCATGGTACTATTCCGTTTCAAATCCATGCACGCATTTCTAAAAGTCGTAAGGCACTGTTTCGCCATTTCGGACGGATGTTGCACCTTGCACCGTGGATGTTGCACCCTATAGATATCGATTATTCGGACGGCCAAAACTTCTGACTCGTTTAGAGTTACAGGAGCCATAACCTGTCAAAACGAAGGCCTCGATGAGTTCTATGGCTTTGACAGCTTTCAGCCGTCAACGGATAGATTAATGCCCAAAAAGGACAACCCGAATCTCAATCGGGTCTCGTAAGTTTTTTACCCTTCGTTTTTTCGACCCGTGGATTTTTACGGTAAAACAGGATTACCGTGGCTGGCCTTCGTTTTACCATCGCTGGATAGTGGTGCACCATGGTACTCTTCCGTTTCAAATCCATGCACGCATTTCCAAAAGTCGTACGACACTTTTTCGCCTTTTTGGACGGATGTTGCACCTTGCACCGTGGATGTTGCACCCTGTAAATATCGATTATTCGGACGGCCATAACTTCTGACTCGTTTAGAGTTACGGGAGCCATAACCTGTCAAAACGAAGGCCTCGATGAGTTCTACGGCTTTGACAACTTTCAGCCATCAACGGATAGATTAATGCCCAAAAAGGACAACCTGAATCTCAATCGGGTCTCGTAAGTTTTTTACCCTTCGTTTTTATCGACACGTGGATTTTTACGGTAAAATAGGATTACCATGGATGGCCTTCGATTTACCATCGCTGGAGAGTGGTGCACCATGGTACTGTTCCGTTTCGAATCCACGCACGCATTTCTAAAAGTCGTACGGCACTGTTTCGCCATTTCGGACGGATGTTGCACCTTGCACCGTGGATGTTGCACCCTGTAGATATCGATTATTCGGACGGCCATAACTTCTGGCTCGTTTAGAGTTACGGGAGCCATAACCTGCCAAAACGAAGGCCTCGATGAGTTCTACGGGTTTGACTGCTTGCAGCCGTCAACGGATAGATTAATTCCCATAAAGGACAACCCGAATCTCAATCGGATCTCGTAAGTTTTTAACCCTTCGTTTTTTCGACACGTGGATTTTTACGGTAAAACAGGATTACCGTGGCTGGCCTTCGATTTACCATCGCTGGAGAGTGGTGCACCGTGGTGCTGTTCCGTTTCAAATCCATGCACGCATTTCTAAAAGTCGTACATCACTGTTTCGCCATTTCGGACGGATGTTGCACCTTGCACCGTGGATGTTGCACCCTGTAGATATCGATTATTCAGACGGCCATAACTTCTGGCTCGATTAGAGTTACGGGATCCATAACCTGTCAAAACGAAGGTCTCGATGAGTTCTACGGCTTTGACAGCTTTCAACCGTCAACGGATAGATTAATGCCCAAAAAGGACAACAGGAATCTCAATCGGGTCTCGTAAGTTTTTTACCCTTCGTTTTTTCGACACGTGGATTTTTACTGTAAAACAGGTGTTATCCATTTTTTGGACAAAACTGGAATATCAATGTTGTGCGCATTTCCACCGCGACTAGAACAAGAAGAAGCAGCCAGCAAGCGTATATCAATCAGGAATTTCACTCAAGGTTCAAATATAAAGTTCATTCGGTAAAACGATACAAGAGCTCATTCGGCACTCATCCCATTCGGCATGCCTTGTTCATCCGGCATCCCAATACAAGAGCCCATTCGGCGGTATGAAGTGAGAATTCGTTCGGCATTCACAACACAAGCTATCATCCGACAGGTCCATTCGGTAGTACCGAGACCGAACCACACTCCTCTACAAACTCCCACCGGTCCAACATCTCCCCAGACCGGCTCCATGCCTACCACTGAATCAACGCCCCACCGGACCAACATTCCTCCCAGACGACACCGAACCCATCACACTACCAAGCCACTACCGGATCGCACTCCAAGTTACTACCGAACCATCCATCCACCACCGAACCAGGAAAGGAAAGCTTCGCCGAACCAAAGTTGCCAGTCCAGATTGCATCAGCCCAGGCCCACCAGCAGCTATAAACATCCAAGACCCCTGCCCCCAGCCTCACTCTATAAATAGAGGGGCAGGGGTACAACAATGACAGACAAGTTTGAGAGCTCAAGCCTGGAAGGAACTCTCAAACAACTTTAGATACTTGTAATCAAAGCTTTGTACTTGTAATCTGAAGGAAAAAGGAGAATAACATATAAAGTGGACGTAGGCACGTTCTGGCCGAACCACTATAAATCTGTGTGTCTTTTACATTTTAGTCCTTGCTTTTTACATATTTGCATAAATCACCCAAATCACTAAACACAACATAAAATCAACCAACTCATACGACTTTGGGTGTTTGCGGCCATTTTTTACGCAAACATTTTGGTGCTTTCACTGAGAAGAACCAGCTCCCGCTACATCGGATAGAAGTTGAATTTGAAAATCTAAGAGTTTAGATCTAATAGTTATGACGAGACAAACAAGTAAAAGGCAAAGGCCAGAGAGAAGTGAACACCAAGGAAGTCAAGAGGCTTCCTCAGGAGGGAATCAAGCGTCAATCTTCATCACTAGGGATGAGATGGAGGCCATGATGAGAAGACAAGAAGAGATGATCCAGAACTTACTTCAACAAATTGGGCAAATTGGAGCACAAATCCAAGGAGCAACTGGGGTTCAGAACGGGGCAGGACCATCTGGCGCAGCACCAGAGCTAGGGGGCACTCACGCAGAGCATGTTGATCCGACCCCGGGAAGTGAGATGGGGGCATCCGAACCACCTGGTAGCAATAGAGGAAGGAACGTTCAGCCAGGGAGGCATACACATGAAAACTCCCGCGGACTCGGGGGGCAGGTCGAAGACAGTGAACGAGAACTACAGCTTGGAGACAATGACAGATTAGCAGAGATGGTTAGAAGAGCTATGAGAGGAGGTTTAGTAAACAGAGACTTGGAAGATGTAAATAGGAGTCCTTTTTCTTTTGCGATTAGGATGGCTAGGAACCCACCAGAATTCAAGCTACCATCATTGGACATGTACAACGGGAAAACGGACCCCACGGTCCACCTAACGAAGTATATGAGACATATGGAAGTGCTGGGGGCATCAGAGGAGGTTATGGCCCGGTGCTTTCCACTGTACTTGACGGACATTGCAGCGTTATGGTTTAGGCAACTGGAGAGCGGCTCCATAGGAACATGGGCAGATTTAACTGAGAAATTCATGAGGCAATTCAGGGTTCATATTGCGAGACCCAAGAATGTGATGACTTTGGCAACCTTGAAACAGAAAACTGGAGAGACTTTGAGGAGCTTTCTAACGCGATTTAATGCGGCGGCAGCATCAGTGGATCGACCAGATCCATCTATGGTCATGATGGCGGCTGTATCTGGAATAGCTGGTAATACAGAGTTCAAGAATTCATTAACCAAGGACCCGCCTATGAATCTGGGAGAGTTCTATCATGAGGCTGAAAAGTTTCTGCGTTTGGAAGATGCTAGTGCAGAAAGAGAGGAAGAAGATGACGTTTACGTAATCAAGAGCGGAAACCCACCTGGAAAGGGTGCGGAGACTAGCAAAGGAAAAAGAAAGGCTGAGGATAATGATGACAGGAAAAAGTGGCTACGAAGAGAACCACGCTTCAACACCTATTCAGAGCTGAATGAGAGTTTGGAACGGATTTATCAGGATACCAAGGGGCAGGTTCCGTATCGTAGACCAATGCGAAGGGATCCAACCTCTGACGAAAGAAAATCAGATAAGTTTTGTGTATTTCATGAATTGAATGGTCATAACACTAATGATTGTAGGCATTTGAAGGACGAGGTGGAAGGTCATATCAGGAACGGTATGCTCCTTCAGTATGTGAGGAGGCTAACTCCAGCGGTGGAGCCAGAGCGACCGCCCTCTACGTCAGCTAGAGGTGACCCTGGATCAAGGCACCATTTGATTATCCATTGATTGCTTGATTAAAATAACGATGAACAGGTCGTAAGCTTCCACTAACGCAATTAAATCGTTTACACATGTACGAGATCGCGAACGATCTCCAGGCATGCTCTGAATGATCATTGACTGCTTCGGAGTGGGAACTTACACTTTGACATCCTTGCTTTGCTTTTGTTTCGATTTGAACATTTGAATTCTTCATGTTTGGACATTTCTGCTGTAAGGTACTATTGCTTTAACATTTACAATTCTATGAAAAAATTATTTACTTGTATGCCCGTTGGATCGCGAACGGTCCACGAGCACCTATTGCATGGCAACGAACTGCCGAAGTCTTTGATTCGAAAAATTCCCCCAAACAATGACTCCAACACTGATAATATTAAGTCCCCCCCCGGGCACACTCATTCGCCTCGAACGGCACCCGACTTCGAACAGTCACAATTCGCCTCGAACGGCACCCGACTTCGAACAGTCACAACTCGCCTCGAACGGCACCCGATCGCGAACGATCACAACTCGCCTCGAACGGCACCACTCGCCTCGAACGGCACAACTCGCCTCGAATGGCACAACTCATCTTACCTCAAATGGCTCGATCGCGAACGGTCGTCATTTGAGGTCCGCCACCTGATCACTGACTGTTACACCTTATCTCGAATGGCTTGATCGCGTACGGTCGTCATTTGAGAACCACCACTTGACCGCGCACTATCGCACTTTACCTCGAATGACTCGATCACGAACGATCGTCATTTGAAGTTAAGCGCTTGACCTTGAACGGTCCCCACTCGACCGCGCACTGTCGCACTTTATCTCGAATGACTCGATCCCGAACGGTCGTCATTTGAAGTAAAGCGCTTGACCTTGAACGGTCACATTTCACTGCAGATGACTCGATCCCGAACGATCGACGCACGGATTTATGCGCTTGACCGCGCACGGTCGCACTTCACCTCAAATGACTTGATCACGAACGATCGTCATTTGAAGTTAGGCGCTTGACCATGAACGGCCGCGCTTCATCCCAAATAGCTCGATCCCGAACGGTGTTCATTTGGGGCCATATAAAATATCAAGCTCTTTACAGGTTGTCAACATGATATGAACATCCAGCTCATGGCATTACAAAACACGCATTCCTACCGCAAGGCATATTTTGGGGGGCAAAGTGTTATCCATTTTTTGGACAAAACTGGAATATCAATGTTGTGCGCATTTCCACCGCGACTAGAACAAGAAGAAGCAGCCAGCAAGCGTATATCAATCAGGAATTTCACTCAAGGTTCAAATATAAAGTTCATTCGGTAAAACGATACAAGAGCTCATTCGGCACTCATCCCATTCGGCATGCCTTGTTCATCCGGCATCCCAATACAAGAGCCCATTCGGCGGTATGAAGTGAGAATTCGTTCGGCATTCACAACACAAGCTATCATCCGACAGGTCCATTCGGTAGTACCGAGACCGAACCACACTCCTCTACAAACTCCCACCGGTCCAACATCTCCCCAGACCGGCTCCATGCCTACCACTGAATCAACGCCCCACCGGACCAACATTCCTCCCAGACGACACCGAACCCATCACACTACCAAGCCACTACCGGATCGCACTCCAAGTTACTACCGAACCATCCATCCACCACCGAACCAGGAAAGGAAAGCTTCGCCGAACCAAAGTTGCCAGTCCAGATTGCATCAGCCCAGGCCCACCAGCAGCTATAAACATCCAAGACCCCTGCCCCCAGCCTCACTCTATAAATAGAGGGGCAGGGGTACAACAATGACAGACAAGTTTGAGAGCTCAAGCCTGGAAGGAACTCTCAAACAACTTTAGATACTTGTAATCAAAGCTTTGTACTTGTAATCTGAAGGAAAAAGGAGAATAACATATAAAGTGGACGTAGGCACGTTCTGGCCGAACCACTATAAATCTGTGTGTCTTTTACATTTTAGTCCTTGCTTTTTACATATTTGCATAAATCACCCAAATCACTAAACACAACATAAAATCAACCAACTCATACGACTTTGGGTGTTTGCGGCCATTTTTTACGCAAACAACAGGATTACCGTGGCTGGCCTTCGATTTACCATCGCTGGAGAGTGGTGCACCATGGTACTGTTCCGTTTCAAATTCATGCACGCATTTCTAAAAGTCGTACGACACTTTTTCGCCATTTCGGACGGATGTTGCACCTTGCACCGTGGATGTTGCACCCTGTAGATATCGATTATTCGGACGGCCATAACTTCTGGCTCGTTTAGAGTTATGGGGACCATAACCTGTCAAAACGAAGGCCTCAATGAGTTCTGTGTCTTCGATATCTTTCAGCCGTCATTGGATGGACTAATGCCCAAAAAGGACAAGCCGAATCTCAATCGGGTCTCGTAAGTTTTTTACCCTTCGTTTTTTCGACACGTGGATTTTTACGGTAAAACAGGATTACCGTGGCTGGCCTTCGATTTACCATCGCTGGAGAGTGGTGCACCATGGTACTGTTCCGTTTCAAATCCATGCATGCATTTCTAAAAGTCGTACAGCACTGTTTCGCCATTTCGGACGGATGTTGCACCTTGCCCCATGGATGTTGCACCCTATAGATATCGATTATTCGGACGGCCATAACTTCTGGCTCGTTTAGAGTTACGGGAGCCATAACCTGTCAAAACGAAGGCCTCGATGAGTTCTACGGGTTTGACTGCTTGCAGCCGTCAACGGATAGATTAATTCCCATAAAGGACAACCCGAATCTCAATCGGATCTCGTAAGTTTTTAACCCTTCGTTTTTTCGACACGTGGATTTTTACGGTAAAACAGGATTACCGTGGCTGGCCTTCGATTTACCATCGCTGGAGAGTGGTGCACCGTGGTACTGTTCCGTTTCAAATCCATGCACGCATTTCTAAAAGTCGTACGGCACTGTTTCGCTATTTCGGACGGATGTTGCACCTTGCACCGTGGATGTTGCACCCTGTAGATATCGATTATTCGGAAGGCCATAACTTCTGGCTCGTTTAGAGTTACGGGATCCATAACCTGTCAAAACGAAGGCCTCGATGAGTTCTACGGCTTTGACAGCTTTTAGCCGTCAACGGATAGATTAATGGCCAAAAAGGACAACCCGAATCTCAATCGGGTCTCGTAAGTTTTTTACCCTTCGTTTTTTCGACACGTGGATTTTTACGGTAAAACAGAATTACCGTGGCTGGCCTTCGATTTACCATCGCTGGAGAGTGGTGCACCATGGTACTATTCCGTTTCAAATCCATGCACGCATTTCTAAAAGTCGTACGACACTGTTTCGCCATTTCGGACAGATGTTGCACCCTGCACCATGGATGTTGCACCCTGTAGATATCGATTATTCGGACGACCATAACTTCTGGCTCGTTTAGAGTTACGGGAGCCATAACCTGTCAAAACGAAGGCCTCGATGAGTTCTATGGCTTTGACAGTTTCAGCCGTTAACGGATAGATTAATGCCCAAAAAGGACAACCCGAATCTCAATCGGGTCTCGTAAGTTTTTAACCCTTCGTTTTTTCGACACGTGGATTTTTACGGTAAAACGGTATTACGGTGGCTGTCTTCGATTTACCATCGTTGGAGAGTGGTGCACCATGGTACTATTCCGTTTCAGATCCATGCACGCATTTCTAAAAGTCGTACGGCACTGTTTCGCCATTTCGGACGGATGTTGCACCTTGCACCATGGATGTTGCACCCTGTAGATATTGATTATTCGGACGGCCATAACTTCTGGCTCGTTTAGAGTTACGGCAGCCATAACCTGTCAAAACGAAGGCATCGATGAGTTCTACGGCTTTGACAGCTTTCAACCATCAACGGATAGATTAATGCCCAAAAAGGACAACCCGAATCTCAATCGGGTCTCGTAAGTTTTTTACCCTTCGTTTTTTCGACACGTGGATTTTTACGGTAAAACAGGATTACCGTGGCTGGCCTTTGATTTACCATCGCTGGAGAGTGGTGCACCATGGTACTATTCCGTTTCAAATCCATGCACGCATTTCTAAAAGTCGTAGGGCACTGTTTCGCCATTTCGGACGGATGTTGCACCTTGCACCGTGGATGTTGCACCCTGTAGATATCGATTATTCGGACGGCCATAACTTCTGGCTCGTTTAGAGTTACGGGAGCCATAACCTGTCAAAACAAAGGCCTCGATGAGTTCTATGGCTTTGATAGCTTTCAACCATCAACGGATAGATAATGGCCAAAAAGGACAACCCGAATCTCAATCGGGTCTCGTAAGTTTTTTACCCTTCGTTTTTTCGGCATGTAGATTTTTACGGTAAAACGGGATTACGGTGGCTGGTCTTCGATTTACCATCGCTGAAGAGTGGTGCACCATGGTACTGTTCCGTTTCAAATCCATGCACGCATTTCTAAAAGTCGTACGGCACTGTTTCGCCATTTCGGACGGATGTTGTACCTTGCACCGTGGATGTTGCACCCTGTAGATATCGATTATTCGGATGGCCATTACTTCTGGCTCGTTTAGATTTACGGGAGCCATAACCTGTCAAAACAAAGGCCTCGATGAGTTCTACGGCTTTGACAGCTTTCAGCCGTCAACGGATAGATTAATGCCCAAAAAACACAACCCGAATCTCAATCGGGTCTCGTAAGTTTTTTACCCTTCGTTTTTTCGACACGTGGATTTTTACGGTAAAACAGGATTACCGTGGCTGGCCTTCGATTTACCATCGCTGGAGAGTGGTGCACTATGGTACTGTTCCGTTTCAAATCCGTGCACGCATTTCTAAAAGTCGTACGACGCTGTTTCGCCATTTCGGACGGATGTTGCACCTTGCACCGTGGATGTTGCACCCTGTAGATATCGATTATTCAGACGGCCATAACTTCTGGCTCATTTAGAGTTACGGGAGCCATAACCTGTCAAAACGAAGGCCTCGATGAGTTCTACGGCTTTGAAAGCTTTCAGCCTACAACGGATAGATTAATGCCCAAAAAGGACAACCCGAATCTCAATCGAGTCTCGTAAGTTTTTTACCCTTCGTTTTTTCGACACGTGAATTTTTACTGTAAAACAGGATTACCGTGGCTGGCCTTCGATTTACCATCACTGGAGAGTGGTGCACCATGGTACTGTTCCGTTTCAAATCCATGCATGCATTTCTAAAAGTCATACGACACTGTTTCGCCATTTCGGACGGATGTTGCACCTTGCACCATGGATGTTGCACCCTGTAGGTATCGATTATTCGGACGGCCATAACTTCTGGCTCGTTTAGACTTACGGGAACATTAACCTGTCAAAACGAGGGCCTCGATGAGTTCTACGGCTTTGACAGCTTTCAGCCGTCAACGGATAGACTAATGCCTAAAAAGGACAACCCGAATCTCAATCGGGTCTCGTTAGTTTTTTACCCTTTGTTTTTTCGACACGTGGATTTTTACTGTAAAACAGGATTACCGTAGCTGGCCTTCGATTTACCATCGCCGGAGAGTGGTGCACCATGGTACTGTTCCGTTTCAAATTCATGCACGCATTTCTAAAAGTCGTACGACACTTTTTCGCCATTTCGGACGGATGTTGCACCTTGCACGGTGGATGTTGCACCCTGTAGATATCAATTATTCGGAAGGCCATAACTTCTAGCTCGTTTAGAGTTACGGGATCCATAACCTGTCAAAACGAAGGCCTCGATGAGTTCTATGGCTTTGACAGCTTTTAGCCGTCAACGGATAGATTAATGCCCAAAAAGGACAACCCGAATCTCAATCGGGTCTCGTAAGTTTTTTACCCTTCTTTTTTTCGACACGTGGATTTTTACGGTAAAACAGAATTACCGTGGATGGCCTTCGATTTACCATCGCTGGAGAGTAGTGCACCATGGTACTATTCCGTTTCAAATCCATGCACGCATTTCTAAAAGTCGTACGGCACTGTTTCGCCATTTCGGACGGATGTTGCACCTTGCACCATGGTTGTTGCACCCTGTAGATATCGATTATTGGGACGACCATAACTTCTGGCTCATTTAGAGTTGCGGGAGCCATAACCTATCAAAACGAAGGCCTCGATGAGTTCTACGGCTTTGACAGTTTCAGCCGTTAACGGATAGATTAATGCCCAAAAAGGACAACCCGAATCTCAATCGGGTCTCGTAAGTTTTTAACCCTTCGTTTTTTCGACACGTGGATTTTTACGGTAAAACGGTATTACGGTGGCTGTCTTCGATTTACCATCGCTGGAGAGTGGTGCACCATGGTACTGTTCCGTTTCAAATCCATGCACGCATTTCTAAAAGTTGTACGGCACTGTTTCTCCATTTCGGACGGATGTTGCACCTTGCACCATGGATGTTGCACCCTGTAGATATTGATTATTCGGACGGCCATAACTTCTGGCTCGTTTAGAGTTACGGCAGCCATAACCTTTCAAAACGAAGGCCTCGATGAGTTCTACGGCTTTGACAGCTTTCAACCATCAACGGATAGATTAATGCCCAAAAAGGACAAGCCGAATCTCAATCGGGTCTCGTAAGTTTTTTACCCTTCGTTTTTTCGACACGTGGATTTTTACGGTAAAACAGGATTACCGTGGCTGGCCTTTGATTTACCACCGCTGGAGAGTGGTGCACCATGGTATTATTCCGTTTCAAATCCATGCACGCATTTCTAAAAGTCGTACGGCACTGTTTCGCCATTTCGGACGGATGTTGTACCTTGCACCGTGGATGTTGCACCCTGTAGATATCGATTATTCGGATGGCCATAACTTCTGGCTCATTTAGAGTTACGGGAGCCATAACCTGTCAAAACAAAGGCCTCGATGAGTTCTACGGCTTTGATAGCTTTCAGCCATCAACGGATAGATTAATGCCCAAAAAGGACAACCCGAATCTCAATCGGGTCTCGTAAGTTTTTTACCCTTCGTTTTTTCGGCATGTAGATTTTTACGGTAAAACGGGATTACGGTAGCTGGTCTTCGATTTACCATCGCTGAAGAGTGGTACACCATGGTACTGTTCGTTTCAAATCCATGCACGCATTTCTAAAAGTCGTACGGCACTGTTTCGCCATTTCGGACGGATGTTGTACCTTGCACCGTGGATGTTGCACCCTGTAGATATCGATTATTCGGATGGCCATTACTTCTGGCTCGTTTAGAGTTACGGGAGCCATAACCTGTCAAAACAAAAGCCTCGATGAGTTCTACGGCTTTGACAGCTTTCAGCCGTCAACGGATAGATTAATGCCCAAAAAGCACAACCCGAATCTCAATCGGGTCTCGTAAGTTTTTTACCCTTCGTTTTTTCGACACGTGGATTTTTACGGTAAAACAGGATTACCGTGGCTGGCCTTCGATTTACAATCGCTGGAGAGTGGTGCACCATGGTACTGTTCCATTTCAAATCCATGCACGCATTTCTAAAAGTCGTACGACGCTGTTTCGCCATTTCGGACGGATGTTGCACCTTGCACCGTGGATGTTGCACCCTGTAGATATCGATTATTCAGACGGCCATAACTTCTGGCTCATTTAGAGTTACGGGAGCCATAACCTGTCAAAACGAAGGCCTCGATGAGTTCTACGGCTTTGAAAGCTTTCAGCCATCAACCGATAGATTAATGCCCAAAAAGGACAACCCGAATCTCAATCGAGTCTCGTAAGTTTTTTACCCTTCGTTTTTTCGACACGTGAATTTTTACTGTAAAACAGGATTACCGTGGCTGGCCTTCGATTTACCATCGCTGGAGAGTGGTGCACCATGGTACTGTTCCGTTTCAAATCCATGCACGCATTTCTAAAAGTCATACGACACTGTTTCGCCATTTCGGACGGATGTTGCACCTTGCACCATGGATGTTGCACCCTGTAGATATCGATTATTCGGACGGCCATAACTTCTGGCTCGTTTAGAGTTATGGGAGCCATAACCTGTCAAAACGAAGGCCTCGATGAGTTCTACGGCTTTGAAAGCTTTCAGCCTACAACGGATAGATTAATGCCCAAAAAGGACAATCCGAATCTCAATCGAGTCTCGTAAGTTTTTTACCCTTCGTTTTTTCGACACGTGAAGTTTTACTGTAAAACAGGATTACCGTGGCTGGCCTTCGATTTACCATCGCTGGAGAGTGGTGCACCATGGTACTGTTCCGTTTCAAATCCATGCACGCATTTCTAAAAGTCATACGACACTGTTTCGCCATTTCGGACGGATGTTGCACCTTGCACCATGGATGTTGCACCCTGTAGGTATCGATTATTCGGACGGCCATAACTACTGGCTCGTTTAGACTTACGGGAACAATAACCTGTCAAAACGAGGGCCTCGATGAGTTCTACGGCTTTGACAGCTTTCATCCGTCAACGGATAGACTAATGCCCAAAAAGGACAACCCGAATCTCAATCGGGTCTCGTTAGTTTTTTACCCTTCGTTTTTTCGACACGTGGATTTTTACTGTAAAACAGGATTACCGTGGCTGGCCTTCGATTTACCATCGTTGGATTGTGGTGCACCATGGTACTGTTCCGTTTCAAATTCATGCACGCATTTCTAAAAGTCGTACGACACTTTTTCGCCATTTCGGACGGATGTTACACCTTGCACCGTGGATGTTGCACCCTGTAGATATCGATTATTCGGAAGGCCATAACTTCTGGCTCGTTTAGAGTTACGGGATCCATAACCTGTCAAAACGAAGGCCTCGATGAGTTCTACGGCTTTGACAGCTTTTAGCCGTCAACGGATAGATTAATGCCCAAAAAGGACTACCCGAATCTCAATCGGGACTCGTAAGTTTTTTACCCTTCTTTTTTTCGACACGTGGATTTTTACGGTAAAACAGAATTACCGTGGCTGGCCTTCGATTTACCATCGCTGGAGAGTGGTGCACCATGGTACTATTCCATTTCAAATCCATGCACGCATTTCTAAAAGTCGTACGGCACTGTTTCGCCATTTCGGACGGATGTTGCACCTTGCACCATGGATGTTGCACCCTGTAGATATCGATTATTCGGACGACCATAACTTCGGGCTCGTTTAGAGTTACGGGAGCCATAACCTGTCAAAACGAAGGCCTCGATGAGTTCTACGGCTTTGACAGTTTCAGCCGTGAACGGATAGATTAATGCCCAAAAAGGACAACCCGAATCTGAATCGGGTCTCGTAAGTTTTTAACCCTTCGTTTTTTCGACACGTGGATTTTTACGGTAAAACGGTATTACGGTGGTTGTCTTCGATTTACCATCGCTGGAGAGTGGTGCACCATGGTACTGTTCCGTTTCAAATCCATGCACGCATTTCTAAAAGTTGTACGGCACTGTTTCGCCATTTCGGACGGATGTTGCACCTTGCACCATGGATGTTGCACCCTGTAGATATTGATTATTCGGACGACCATAACTTCTGGCTCGTTTAGAGTTACGGCAGCCATAACCTGTCAAAACGAAGGCCTCGATGAGTTCTACGGCTTTGACAGCTTTCAACCATCAATGGATAGATTAATGCCCAAAAAGGACAAGCCGAATCTCAATCGGGTCTCGTAAGTTTTTTACCCTTCGTTTTTTCGACACGTGGATTTTTACGGTAAAACAGGATTACCGTGGCTGGCCTTTGATTTACCACCGCTGGAGAGTGTTGCACCATGGTACTATTCCGTTTCAAATCCATGCACGAATTTCTAAAGGTCGTACGACACTGTTTCGCCATTTCGGACGGATGTTGCACCTTGCACCGTGGATGTTGCACCCTGTAGATATCGATTATTCGGATGGCCATAACTTCTGGCTCATTTAGAGTTACGGGAGCCATAACCTGTCAAAACAAAGGCCTCGATGAGTTCTACGGCTTTGATAGCTTTCAGCCATCAACGGATAGATTAATGCCCAAAAAGGACAACCCGAATCTCAATCGGGTCTCGTAAGTTTTTTACCCTTCGTTTTTTCGGCATGTAGATTTTTACGGTAAAACGGGATTACGGTAGCTGGTCTTCGATTTACCATCGCTGAAGAGTGGGGCACCATGGTACTGTTCCGTTTCAAATCCATGCACGCATTTCTAAAAGTCGTACGGCACTGTTTCGCCATTTCGGACGGATGTTGTACCTTGCACCGTGGATGTTGCACCCTGTAGATATCGATTATTCGGATGGCCATTACTTCTGGCTCGTTTAGAGTTACGGGAGCCATAACCTGTCAAAACAAAGGCCTCGATGAGTTCTACGGCTTTGACAGCTTTCAGCCGTCAATGGATAGATTAATGCCCAAAAAGCACAACCCGAATCTCAATCGGGTCTCGTAAGTTTTTTACCCTTCGTTTTTTCGACACGTGGATTTTTACGGTAAAACAGGATTACCGTGGCAGGCCTTTGATTTACAATCGCTGGAGAGTGGTGCACCATGGTACTGTTCCGTTTCGAATCCATGCACGCATTTCTAAAAGTCGTACGACGCTGTTTCGCCATTTCGGACGGATGTTGCACCTTGCACCGTGGATGTTGCACCCTGTAGATATCGATTATTCAGACGGCCATAACTTCTGGCTCATTTAGAGTTACGGGAGCCATAACTTGTCAAAACGAAGGCCTCGATGAGTTCTACGGCTTTGAAAGCTTTCAGCCGTCAACGGATAGATTAATGCCCAAAAAGGACAACCCGAATCTCAATCGAGTCTTGTAAGTTTTTTACCATTCGTTTTTTCGACACGTGAATTTTTACTGTAAAACAGGATTACCGTGGCTGGCCTTCGATTTACCATCGCTGGAGAGTGGTGCACCATGGTACTGTTCCGTTTCAAATCCATGCACGCATTTCTAAAAGTCATACCACACTGTTTCGCCATTTCGGACGGATGTTGCACCTTGCACCATGGATGTTGCACCCTGTAGGTATCGATTATTCGGACGGCCATAACTTCTGGCTCGTTTAGAGTTACGGGATCCATAACCTGTCAAAACGAAGGCCTCGATGAGTTCTACGGCTTTGACAGCTTTCAGCCGTCAACGGATAGATTAATGCCCAAAAAGGACAACCCGAATCTCAATCGAGTCTCGTAAGTTTTTTACCCTTCGTTTTTACGACACGTGGATTTTTACTGTAAAACAGGATTACCGTGGCTGGCCTTCGATTTACCATCGCTGGAGAGTGGTGCACCATGGTACTGTTCCGTTTCAAATCCATGCACGCATTTCTAAAAGTCATACGACACTGTTTCGCCATTTCGGACGGATGTTGCACCTTGCACCATGGATGTTGCACCCTGTAGGTATCGATTATTCAAACGGCCATAACTTCTGGCTCGTTTAGAGTTACGGGATCCATAACCTGTCAAAACGAAGGCCTCGATGAGTTCTACGGCTTTGACAGCTTTTAGCCGTCAACGGATAGATTAATGGCCAAAAAGGACAACCCGAATCTCAATCGGGTCTCGTAAGTTTTTTACCCTTCGTTTTTTCGACACGTGGATTTTTACGGTAAAACAGGATTACCGTGGCTGGCCTTCGATTTACAATCGCTGGAGAGTGGTGCACCATGGTACTGTTCCGTTTCAAATCCATGCACGCATTTCTAAAAGTCGTACGACGCTGTTTCGCCATTTCGGACGGATGTTGCACCTTGCACCGTGGATGTTGCACCCTGTAGATATCGATTATTCAGACGGCCATAACTTCTGGCTCATTTAGAGTTACGGGAGCCATAACTTGTCAAAACGAAGGCCTCGATGAGTTCTACGGCTTTGAAAGCTTTCAGCCGTCAACGGATAGATTAATGCCCAAAAAGGACAACCCGAATCTCAATCGAGTCTTGTAAGTTTTTTACCCTTCGTTTTTTCGACACGTGAATTTTTATTGTAAAACAGGATTACCGTGGCTGGCCTTCGATTTACCATCGCTGGAGAGCGATGCACCATGGTACTGTTCCGTTTCAAATCCATGCACGCATTTCTAAAAGACATACGACACTGTTTCGCCATTTCAGACGGATGTTGCACCTTGCACCATGGATGTTGCACCCTGTAGATATCGATTATTCGGACGGCCATAACTTCTGGCTCGTTTAGAGTTATGGGAGCCATAACCTGTCAAAACGAAGGCCTCGATGAGTTCTACGGCTTTGAAAGCTTTCAGCCTACAACGGATAGATTAATGCCCAAAAAGGACAACCCGAATCTCAATCGAGTCTTGTAAGTTTTTTACCCTTCGTTTTTTCGACACGTGAATTTTTATTGTAAAACAGGATTACCGTGGCTGGCCTTCGATTTACCATCGCTGGAGAGTGGTGCACCATGGTACTGTTCCGTTTCAAATCCATGCACGCATTTCTAAAAGTTGTACGGCACTGTTTCTCCATTTCGGACGGATGTTGCACCTTGCACCATGGATGTTGCACCCTGTAGATATTGATTATTCGGACGGCCATAACTTCTGGCTCGTTTAGAGTTACGGCAGCCATAACCTTTCAAAACGAAGGCCTCGATGAGTTCTACGGCTTTGACAGCTTTCAACCATCAACGGATAGATTAATGCCCAAAAAGGACAAGCCGAATCTCAATCGGGTCTCGTAAGTTTTTTACCCTTCGTTTTTTCGACACGTGGATTTTTACGGTAAAACAGGATTACCGTGGCTGGCCTTTGATTTACCACCGCTGGAGAGTGGTGCACCATGGTACTATTCCGTTTCAAATCCATGCACGCATTTCTAAAAGTCGTACGGCACTGTTTCGCCATTTCGGACGGATGTTGTACCTTGCACCGTGGATGTTGCACCCTGTAGATATCGATTATTCGGATGGCCATAACTTCTGGCTCATTTAGAGTTACGGGAGCCATAACCTGTCAAAACAAAGGCCTCGATGAGTTCTACGGCTTTGATAGCTTTCAGCCATCAACGGATAGATTAATGCCCAAAAAGGACAACCCGAATCTCAATCGGGTCTCGTAAGTTTTTTACCCTTCGTTTTTTCGGCATGTAGATTTTTACGGTAAAACGGGATTACGGTAGCTGGTCTTCGATTTACCATCGCTGAAGAGTGGTACACCATGGTACTGTTCGTTTCAAATCCATGCACGCATTTCTAAAAGTCGTACGGCACTGTTTCGCCATTTCGGACGGATGTTGTACCTTGCACCGTGGATGTTGCACCCTGTAGATATCGATTATTCGGATGGCCATTACTTCTGGCTCGTTTAGAGTTACGGGAGCCATAACCTGTCAAAACAAAAGCCTCGATGAGTTCTACGGCTTTGACAGCTTTCAGCCGTCAACGGATAGATTAATGCCCAAAAAGCACAACCCGAATCTCAATCGGGTCTCGTAAGTTTTTTACCCTTCGTTTTTTCGACACGTGGATTTTTACGGTAAAACAGGATTACCGTGGCTGGCCTTCGATTTACAATCGCTGGAGAGTGGTGCACCATGGTACTGTTCCATTTCAAATCCATGCACGCATTTCTAAAAGTCGTACGACGCTGTTTCGCCATTTCGGACGGATGTTGCACCTTGCACCGTGGATGTTGCACCCTGTAGATATCGATTATTCAGACGGCCATAACTTCTGGCTCATTTAGAGTTACGGGAGCCATAACCTGTCAAAACGAAGGCCTCGATGAGTTCTACGGCTTTGAAAGCTTTCAGCCATCAACCGATAGATTAATGCCCAAAAAGGACAACCCGAATCTCAATCGAGTCTCGTAAGTTTTTTACCCTTCGTTTTTTCGACACGTGAATTTTTACTGTAAAACAGGATTACCGTGGCTGGCCTTCGATTTACCATCGCTGGAGAGTGGTGCACCATGGTACTGTTCCGTTTCAAATCCATGCACGCATTTCTAAAAGTCATACGACACTGTTTCGCCATTTCGGACGGATGTTGCACCTTGCACCATGGATGTTGCACCCTGTAGATATCGATTATTCGGACGGCCATAACTTCTGGCTCGTTTAGAGTTATGGGAGCCATAACCTGTCAAAACGAAGGCCTCGATGAGTTCTACGGCTTTGAAAGCTTTCAGCCTACAACGGATAGATTAATGCCCAAAAAGGACAATCCGAATCTCAATCGAGTCTCGTAAGTTTTTTACCCTTCGTTTTTTCGACACGTGAAGTTTTACTGTAAAACAGGATTACCGTGGCTGGCCTTCGATTTACCATCGCTGGAGAGTGGTGCACCATGGTACTGTTCCGTTTCAAATCCATGCACGCATTTCTAAAAGTCATACGACACTGTTTCGCCATTTCGGACGGATGTTGCACCTTGCACCATGGATGTTGCACCCTGTAGGTATCGATTATTCGGACGGCCATAACTACTGGCTCGTTTAGACTTACGGGAACAATAACCTGTCAAAACGAGGGCCTCGATGAGTTCTACGGCTTTGACAGCTTTCATCCGTCAACGGATAGACTAATGCCCAAAAAGGACAACCCGAATCTCAATCGGGTCTCGTTAGTTTTTTACCCTTCGTTTTTTCGACACGTGGATTTTTACTGTAAAACAGGATTACCGTGGCTGGCCTTCGATTTACCATCGTTGGATTGTGGTGCACCATGGTACTGTTCCGTTTCAAATTCATGCACGCATTTCTAAAAGTCGTACGACACTTTTTCGCCATTTCGGACGGATGTTACACCTTGCACCGTGGATGTTGCACCCTGTAGATATCGATTATTCGGAAGGCCATAACTTCTGGCTCGTTTAGAGTTACGGGATCCATAACCTGTCAAAACGAAGGCCTCGATGAGTTCTACGGCTTTGACAGCTTTTAGCCGTCAACGGATAGATTAATGCCCAAAAAGGACTACCCGAATCTCAATCGGGACTCGTAAGTTTTTTACCCTTCTTTTTTTCGACACGTGGATTTTTACGGTAAAACAGAATTACCGTGGCTGGCCTTCGATTTACCATCGCTGGAGAGTGGTGCACCATGGTACTATTCCATTTCAAATCCATGCACGCATTTCTAAAAGTCGTACGGCACTGTTTCGCCATTTCGGACGGATGTTGCACCTTGCACCATGGATGTTGCACCCTGTAGATATCGATTATTCGGACGACCATAACTTCGGGCTCGTTTAGAGTTACGGGAGCCATAACCTGTCAAAACGAAGGCCTCGATGAGTTCTACGGCTTTGACAGTTTCAGCCGTGAACGGATAGATTAATGCCCAAAAAGGACAACCCGAATCTGAATCGGGTCTCGTAAGTTTTTAACCCTTCGTTTTTTCGACACGTGGATTTTTACGGTAAAACGGTATTACGGTGGTTGTCTTCGATTTACCATCGCTGGAGAGTGGTGCACCATGGTACTGTTCCGTTTCAAATCCATGCACGCATTTCTAAAAGTTGTACGGCACTGTTTCGCCATTTCGGACGGATGTTGCACCTTGCACCATGGATGTTGCACCCTGTAGATATTGATTATTCGGACGACCATAACTTCTGGCTCGTTTAGAGTTACGGCAGCCATAACCTGTCAAAACGAAGGCCTCGATGAGTTCTACGGCTTTGACAGCTTTCAACCATCAATGGATAGATTAATGCCCAAAAAGGACAAGCCGAATCTCAATCGGGTCTCGTAAGTTTTTTACCCTTCGTTTTTTCGACACGTGGATTTTTACGGTAAAACAGGATTACCGTGGCTGGCCTTTGATTTACCACCGCTGGAGAGTGTTGCACCATGGTACTATTCCGTTTCAAATCCATGCACGAATTTCTAAAGGTCGTACGACACTGTTTCGCCATTTCGGACGGATGTTGCACCTTGCACCGTGGATGTTGCACCCTGTAGATATCGATTATTCGGATGGCCATAACTTCTGGCTCATTTAGAGTTACGGGAGCCATAACCTGTCAAAACAAAGGCCTCGATGAGTTCTACGGCTTTGATAGCTTTCAGCCATCAACGGATAGATTAATGCCCAAAAAGGACAACCCGAATCTCAATCGGGTCTCGTAAGTTTTTTACCCTTCGTTTTTTCGGCATGTAGATTTTTACGGTAAAACGGGATTACGGTAGCTGGTCTTCGATTTACCATCGCTGAAGAGTGGGGCACCATGGTACTGTTCCGTTTCAAATCCATGCACGCATTTCTAAAAGTCGTACGGCACTGTTTCGCCATTTCGGACGGATGTTGTACCTTGCACCGTGGATGTTGCACCCTGTAGATATCGATTATTCGGATGGCCATTACTTCTGGCTCGTTTAGAGTTACGGGAGCCATAACCTGTCAAAACAAAGGCCTCGATGAGTTCTACGGCTTTGACAGCTTTCAGCCGTCAATGGATAGATTAATGCCCAAAAAGCACAACCCGAATCTCAATCGGGTCTCGTAAGTTTTTTACCCTTCGTTTTTTCGACACGTGGATTTTTACGGTAAAACAGGATTACCGTGGCAGGCCTTTGATTTACAATCGCTGGAGAGTGGTGCACCATGGTACTGTTCCGTTTCGAATCCATGCACGCATTTCTAAAAGTCGTACGACGCTGTTTCGCCATTTCGGACGGATGTTGCACCTTGCACCGTGGATGTTGCACCCTGTAGATATCGATTATTCAGACGGCCATAACTTCTGGCTCATTTAGAGTTACGGGAGCCATAACTTGTCAAAACGAAGGCCTCGATGAGTTCTACGGCTTTGAAAGCTTTCAGCCGTCAACGGATAGATTAATGCCCAAAAAGGACAACCCGAATCTCAATCGAGTCTTGTAAGTTTTTTACCATTCGTTTTTTCGACACGTGAATTTTTACTGTAAAACAGGATTACCGTGGCTGGCCTTCGATTTACCATCGCTGGAGAGTGGTGCACCATGGTACTGTTCCGTTTCAAATCCATGCACGCATTTCTAAAAGTCATACCACACTGTTTCGCCATTTCGGACGGATGTTGCACCTTGCACCATGGATGTTGCACCCTGTAGGTATCGATTATTCGGACGGCCATAACTTCTGGCTCGTTTAGAGTTACGGGATCCATAACCTGTCAAAACGAAGGCCTCGATGAGTTCTACGGCTTTGACAGCTTTCAGCCGTCAACGGATAGATTAATGCCCAAAAAGGACAACCCGAATCTCAATCGAGTCTCGTAAGTTTTTTACCCTTCGTTTTTACGACACGTGGATTTTTACTGTAAAACAGGATTACCGTGGCTGGCCTTCGATTTACCATCGCTGGAGAGTGGTGCACCATGGTACTGTTCCGTTTCAAATCCATGCACGCATTTCTAAAAGTCATACGACACTGTTTCGCCATTTCGGACGGATGTTGCACCTTGCACCATGGATGTTGCACCCTGTAGGTATCGATTATTCAAACGGCCATAACTTCTGGCTCGTTTAGAGTTACGGGATCCATAACCTGTCAAAACGAAGGCCTCGATGAGTTCTACGGCTTTGACAGCTTTTAGCCGTCAACGGATAGATTAATGGCCAAAAAGGACAACCCGAATCTCAATCGGGTCTCGTAAGTTTTTTACCCTTCGTTTTTTCGACACGTGGATTTTTACGGTAAAACAGGATTACCGTGGCTGGCCTTCGATTTACAATCGCTGGAGAGTGGTGCACCATGGTACTGTTCCGTTTCAAATCCATGCACGCATTTCTAAAAGTCGTACGACGCTGTTTCGCCATTTCGGACGGATGTTGCACCTTGCACCGTGGATGTTGCACCCTGTAGATATCGATTATTCAGACGGCCATAACTTCTGGCTCATTTAGAGTTACGGGAGCCATAACTTGTCAAAACGAAGGCCTCGATGAGTTCTACGGCTTTGAAAGCTTTCAGCCGTCAACGGATAGATTAATGCCCAAAAAGGACAACCCGAATCTCAATCGAGTCTTGTAAGTTTTTTACCCTTCGTTTTTTCGACACGTGAATTTTTATTGTAAAACAGGATTACCGTGGCTGGCCTTCGATTTACCATCGCTGGAGAGCGATGCACCATGGTACTGTTCCGTTTCAAATCCATGCACGCATTTCTAAAAGACATACGACACTGTTTCGCCATTTCAGACGGATGTTGCACCTTGCACCATGGATGTTGCACCCTGTAGATATCGATTATTCGGACGGCCATAACTTCTGGCTCGTTTAGAGTTATGGGAGCCATAACCTGTCAAAACGAAGGCCTCGATGAGTTCTACGGCTTTGAAAGCTTTCAGCCTACAACGGATAGATTAATGCCCAAAAAGGACAACCCGAATCTCAATCGAGTCTCGTAAGTTTTTTACCCTTCGTTTTTTCGACACGTGAATTTTTACTGTAAAACAGGATTACCGTGGCTGGCCTTCGATTTACCATCGCTGGAGAGTGGTGCACCATGGTACTGTTCCGTTTCAAATCCATGCACGTATTTCTAAAAGTCATACGACACTGTTTCGCCATTTCGGACGGATGTTGCACCTTGCACCATGGATGTTGCACCCTGTAGGTATCGATTATTCGGACGGCCATAACTTCTGGCTCGTTTAGACTTACGGGAACAATAACATGTCAAAAGGAGGGCCTCGATGAGTTCTACGGCTTTGACAGCTTTCAGCCGTCAACGGATAGACTAATGCCCAAAAAGGACATTCCGAATCTCAATCGGGTCTCGTTAGTTTTTTACCCTTCGTTTTTTCGACACGTGGATTTTTACTGTAAAACAGGATTACCGTGGCTGGCCTTCGATTTACCATCGCTGGATTGTGGTGCACCATGGTACTGTTCCGTTTCAAATTCATGCATGCATTTCCAAAAGTCGTACGACACTTTTTCGCCATTTCGGACGGATGTTGCACCTTGCACCGTGGATGTTGCACCCTGTAGATATCGATTATTCGGAAGGCCATAACTTCTGGCTCGTTTAGAGTTACGGGATCCATAACCTGTCAAAACGAAGGCCTCGATGAGTTCTACGGCTTTGACAGCTTTTAGCCATCAACGGATAGATTAATGCCCAAAAAGGACAACCCGAATCTCAATCGGGTCTCGTAAATTTTTTACCCTTCTTTTTTTCGACACGTGGATTTTTACGGTAAAACAGAATTACCGTGGCTGGCCTTCGATTTACCATCGCTGGAGAGTGGTGCACCATGGTACTATTCCGTTTCAAATCCATGCACGCATTTCTAAAAGTCGTACGGCACTGTTTCGCCATTTCGGACGGATGTTGCACCTTGCACCATGGATGTTGCACCCTGTAGATATCGATTATTCGGACGACCATAACTTCTGGCTCGTTTAGAGTTACGGGAGCCATAACCTGTCAAAACGAAGGCCTTGATGAGTTCTACGGCTTTGACAGTTTCAGCCGTTAACGGATAGATTAATGCCCAAAAAGGACAACCCGAATCTCAATCGGGTCTCGTAAGTTTTTAACCCTTCGTTTTTTCGACATGTGGATTTTTACGGTAAAACGGTATTACGGTGGCTGTCTTCGATTTACCATCGCTGGAGAGTGGTGCACCATGGTACTGTTCCGTTTCAAATCCATGCACGCATTTCTAAAAGTTGTACGGCACTGTTTCGCCATTTCGGACGGATGTTGCACCTTGCACCATGGATGTTGCACCCTGTAGATATTGATTATTCGGACGGCCATAACTTCTGGCTCGTTTAGAGTTACGGCAGCCATAACCTGTCAAAACGAAGGCCTCGATGAGTTCTACGGCTTTGAAAGCTTTCAACCATCAATGGATAGATTAATGCCCAAAAAGGATAACCCGAATCTCAATCGGGTCTCGTAAGTTTTTTACCCTTCGTTTTTTCGACACGTGGATTTTTACGGTAAAACAGGATTACCGTGGCTGGCCTTTGATTTACCATCACTGGAGAGTGGTGCACCAAGGTACTATTCCGTTTCAAATCCATGCACGCATTTCTAAAAGTCGTACGGCACTGTTTCGCCATTTCGGACGGATGTTGCACCTTGCACCGTGGATGTTGCACCCTGTAGATATCGATTATTCGGATGGCCATAACTTCTGGCTCATTTAGAGTTACGGGAGCCATAACCTGTCAAAACAAAGGCCTCAATGAGTTCTACGGCTTTGATAGCTTTCAGCCATCAACGGATAGATTAATGCCCAAAAAGGACAACCCGAATCTCAATCGGGTCTCGTAAGTTTTTTACCCTTCGTTTTTTCGGCATGTAGATTTTTACGGTAAAACGGGATTACGGTGGCTGGTCTTCGATTTACCATCGCTAAAGAGTGGTGCACCATGGCACTGTTCCGTTTCAAATCCATGCACGCATTTCTAAAAGTCGTACGGCACTGTTTCGCCATTTCGGACGGATGTTGTACCTTGCACCGTGGATGTTGCACCCTGTAGATATCGATTATTCGGATGGCCATTACTTCTGGCTCGTTTAGAGTTACGGGACCCATAACCTGTCAAAACAAAGGCCTCGATGAGTTCTACGGCTTTGACAGCTTTCATCCGTCAACGGATAGATTAATGCCCAAAAAGCACAACCCGAATCTCAATCGGGTCTCGTAAGTTTTTTACCCTTCGTTTTTTCGACACGTGGATTTTTACGGTAAAACAGGATTACCGTGGCTGGCCTTCGATTTACAATCGCTGGAGAGTGGTGCACCATGGTACTGTTCCGTTTCAAATCCATGCACGCATTTCTAAAAGTCGTACGACGCTGTTTCGCCATTTCGGACGGATGTTGCACCTTGCACCGTGGATGTTGCACCCTGTAGATATCGATTATTCATACGGCCATAACTTCTGGCTCATTTAGAGTTACGGGAGCCATAACCTGTCAAAACGAAGGCCTCGATGAGTTCTACGGCTTTGAAAGCTTTCAGCCGTCAACGGATAGATTAATGCCCAAAAAGGACAACCCGAATCTCAATCGAGTCTCGTAAGTTTTTTACCCTTCGTTTTTTCGACACGTGAATTTTTACTGTAAAACAGGATTACCGTGGCTGGCCTTCGATTTACCATCGCTGGAGAGCGATGCACCATGGTACTGTTCCATTTCAAATCCATGCACGCATTTCTAAAAGACATACGACACTGTTTCGCCATTTCAGACGGATGTTGCACCTTGCACCATGGATGTTGCACCCTGTAGATATCGATTATTCGGACGGCCATAACTTCTGGCTCGTTTAGACTTACGGGAACCATAACCTGTCAAAACGAGGGCCTCGATGAGTTCTACGGCTTTGACAGCTTTCAGCCGTCAACGGATAGACTAATGCCCAAAAAGGACAACCCGAATCTCAATCGGGTCTCGTTAGTTTTTTACCCTTCGTTTTTTCGACACGTGGATTTTTACGGTAAAACTGGATTACCGTGGCTGGCCTTCGATTTACCATCGCTGGAGAGTAGTGCACCATGGTACTATTCCGTTTCAAATCCATGCATGCATTTCTAAAAGTCGTACGGCACTGTTTCGCCATTTCGGACGGATGTTGCACCTTGCACCGTGGATGTTGCACCCTGTAGATATCGATTATTCGGACGGCCATAACTTCTGGCTCGTTTGGAGTTACAAGAGCCATAACCTGTCAAAATGAAGGCCTTGACGAGTCCTACGGCTTTGACTGCTTTCAGCCGTCAACGGATAGATTAATGCCCAAAAAGGACAACCCGAATCTCAATCGGTTCTCGTAAGTTTTTTACCCTTCGTTTTTTCGACACGTGGATTTTTACGGTAAAATGAGATTACCGTGGCCCGTCTTCGACTTCCCATCGCTGGAGAGTGGTGCACCATGGTACTGTTCCATTTCAAATCCATGCACGCTTTTCTAAAAGTCGTACGGCACTGTTTCGCCATTTTGGACGGATATTGCACCTTGCACCGTGGATGTTGCACCCTGTAGATATCGATTATTCAAACGGCCATAACTTCTGGCTCGTTTAGAGTTACGGGAGCCATAACCTGTCAAAACGAAGGCCTCGATGAGTTCTACGGCTTTGACAGCTTTGAGCCGTCAACGGATAGATTAATGCCCAAAAAGGACAACCCGAATCTCAATCGGGTGTCGTAAGTTTTTTACCCTTCGTTTTTTCGAAACGTGGATTTTTACGGTAAAGCGGGATTACCGTGGCCCGTCTTCGACTTCCCATTGCTGTAGAGTGGTGAACCATGGTACTGTTCCGTTTCAAATCCATACACGCATTTCTAAAAGTCGTACAGCACTGTTTCGCCATTTCGGACGGATGTTGCACCTTGCCCCGTGGATGTTGCACCCTATAGATATCGATTATTCGGACGGCCATAACTTCTGGCTCGTTTAGAGTTACAGGAGCCATAACCTGTCAAAACGAAGGCCTCGATGAGTTCTACGGCTTTGACAGCTTTCAGCCGTCAACGGATAGATTAATGCCCAAAAAGGACAATCCGAATCTCATTCAGGTCTCGTAAGTTTTTTACCCTTCGTTTTTTCGACATGTGGATTTTTACGGTAAAACGGGATTACCGTGTCCCGTCCTCGACTTCCCATCGTTGGAGAGTGGTGCACCATGGTACAGTTCCGTTTCAAATCCATGCACGTATTTCTAAAAGTCGTACAACACTGTTTCGCCATTTCGGACGGATGTTGCACCTTGCACCGTGGATGTTGCACCCTGTAGATATCTATTATTCGGACGGCCAAAACTTCTGACTCGTTTAGAGTTATGGGATCCATAACCTGTCAAAATGAAGGCCTCGATGAATTCTACGGCTTTGACAGCTTTCAGCCATCAACGGATAGATTAATGCCCAAAAAGGACAACCCAAATCTCAATCGGGTCTCATAGGTTTTTTACCCTTCGTTTTTTCGACACGTGGATTTTTACGATAAAACAGGATTACCGTGGCTGGCCTTCGATTTACCATCGCTGGAGAGTGGTGCACCATGGTACTGTTCCGTTTCAAATCCATGCACGCATTTCTAAAAGTCATACGGCACTGTTTCGCCATTTCGGACGGATGTTGCACCTTGCACCGTGGATGTTGCACCCTGTAGATATCGATTATGCGGACGGCCAAAACTTCTGACTCGTTTAGAGTTACGGGATCCATAACCTGTCAAAACGAAGGCCTCGATGAGTTCTACGACTTCGACAGCTTTCAGCCGTCAACGGATAGATTAATACCCAAAAAGGACAACCTGAATCTCAAACGGGTCTCATAAGTTTTTTACCCTTCGTTTTTTCGACACGTGGATTTTTAGTATAAAACAGGATTACCGTGGCTGGCCTTCGATTTACCGTCGCTGGAGAGTGGTGCACCATGGTACTGTTCTGTTTCAAATCCATGCACGCATTTTTAAAAGTCGTACGGCAATTTTTCGCCATTTCGGACGGATGTTGCACCTTGCACCGTGGATGTTGCACCTTGTAGATATCGATTATTCGGACGGCCATAACTTCTGGCTCGTTTAGAGTTACGGGAGCCATAACCTATCAAAACGAAGGCCTCGATGAGTTCTATGGCTTTGACAGCTTTCGGCCGTCAACGGATAGATTAATGCCCAAAAAGGACAACCCGAATCTCAATCGGGTCTCGTAAGCTTTTTACCCTTCGTTTTTTCGACACGTGGATTTTTACGGTAAAATAGGATCACCGTGGCTGGCCTTCGATTTACCATCGCTGGAGAGTGGTGCACCATGGTACTGTTCCGTTTCAAATCCATGCACGCATTTCTAAAAGTCATACGACACTTTTTTGCCTTTTCGGACGTATGTTGCACCTTGCACCGTGGATGTTGCACACTGTAGATATCGATTATTCGGACGACCATAACTTCTGGCTCGTTTAGAGTTAAGGGAGCCATAACCTGTCAAAACGAAGGCCTCGATGAGTTCTACGGCTTTGACAGCTTTCAGCCGTCAACGGATAGATTAATGCCCAAAAAGGACAACCCGAATCTCAATCGGGTCGTTTTACCCTTCTTTTTTTCGACACGTGGATTTTTACGGTAAAACAGGATTACCGTGGCTGGCCTTCGATTTACCATCGCTGGATAGTGGTGCACCATGGTACTATTCCGTTTCAAATCCATGCACGCATTTGTAAAAGTCGTACGGCACTGTTTCGCCATTTCGGACGGATGTTGCACCTTGCACCATGGATGTTGCACCCTAAAGATATCGATTATTCGGACGGCCAAAACTTCTGACTCGTTTAGAGTTACGGGAGCCATAACCTGTCTAAACAAAGGCCTCGATGAGTTCTGCGGCTTTGAAAGCTTTTAGCCGTCAACGGATAGATTAATGCCCAAAAAGGACAACCCGAATCTCAATCGGGTCTCGTAAGTTTTTTACCCTTCGTTTTTTCGACACGTGGATTTTTACGGTAAAACAGAATTACCGTGGCTGGCCTTCGTTTTACCATCGCTGGATAGTGGTGCACCATGGTACTCTTCCGTTTCAAATCCATTCACGCATTTCCAAAAGTCGTACGACACTTTTTCGCCTTTTCGGACGGATGTTGCACCTTGCACCGTGGATGTTGCACCCTGGAAATATCGATTATTCGGACGGCCATAACTTCTGGCTCGTTTAGAGTTACGGGAGCCATAACCTGTCAAAACGAAGGCCTCGATGAGTTCTACGGCTTTGACAGCTTTCAGCCATCAACGGATAGATTAATGCCCAAAAAGGACAACCCGAATCTCAATCGGGTCTCCTAAGTTTTTTACCCTTCGTTTTATCGACACGTGGATTTTTACGGTAAAATAGGATTACCGTGGGTGGCCTTCAATTTACCATCGCCGGATAGTGGTGCACCATGGTACTGTTCCGTTTCAAATCCATGCACGCATTTCTAAAAGTCGTACGGCACTGTTTCGCCATTTCGGACGGATGTTGCACCTTGCACCGTGGATGTTGCACCCTGTAGATATCGATTATTCGGACGGCCAAAACTTCTGACTCGTTTAGAGTTACGGGAGCCATAACCTGTCAAAACGAAGGCCTCGATGAGTTCTACGGCTTTGACAGCTTTCAGCCGTCAACGGATAGATTAATGCCCAAAAAGGACAACCCGAATATCAATCGGGTCTCCTAAGTTTTTTACCCTTCGTTTTTTCGGCACGTGGATTTTTACGATAAAACAGGATTACCGTGGCTGGCCTTCGATTTACCATCGCTGGAGAGTGGTTCACCATGGTACTGTTCCGTTTCAAATCCATGCACGCATTTTTAAAAGTCGTACGGCACTTTTTCGCCATTTCGGACGGATGTTGCACCTTGCACCGTGGATGTTGCACACTGTAGATGTCGATTATTCGGACGGCCATAACTTTTGGCTCGTTTAGAGTTACGGGAGCCATAACCTGTCAAAACGAAGGCCTCGATGAGTTCTACGGCTTTGACAGCTTTCAGCCGTCAACGGATAGATTAATGCCCAAAAAGGACAACCCGAATCTCATACGGGTCTCGTAAGCTTTTTACCCTTCGTTTTTTCGACACGTGGATTTTTATGGTAAAACAGGATAACCGTGGCTGGTCTTCGATTTTCCATCGCTGGAGAGTGGTGCACCATGGTACTGTTCCGTTTCAAATCCATGCACGCATTTCTAAAAGTCGTACGACACTTTTTCGCCTTTTCGGACAGATGTTGCACCTTGCACCGTGGATGTTGCACACTGTAGATATCGATTATTCGGACGGCCATAACTTCTGGCTCGTTTAGAGTTACGGGAGCCATAACCTGTCAAAACGAAGGCCTCGATGAGTTCTACGGCTTTGACAGCTTTCTGCCGTCAACGGATAGATTAATGCCCAAAAAGGACAACCCGAATCTCAATCGGGTCTCGTAAGTTTTTTACCCTTCGTTTTTTCGACACGTGGATTTTTACGGTAAAACAGGATTACCGTGGCTGGCCTTCAATTTACCATCGCTGGATAGTGGTGCACCATGGTACTATTCCGTTTCAAATCCATGCACGCATTTCTAAAAGTCGTACGGCACTGTTTCGCCATTTCGGACAGATGTTGCACCTTGCACCGTGGATGTCGCACCCTGTAGATATCGATTATTCAGACGGCCAAAACTTCTGACTCATTTAGAGTTACGGGAGCCATAACCTGTCAAAACGAAGGCCTCGATGAGTTCTGCGGCTTTGAAAGCTTTCAGTCGTCAACGGATAGATTAATGCCCAAAAAGGACAACCCGAATCTCAATCGGGTCTCGTAAGTTTTTTACCCTTCGTTTTTTCGACACGTGGATTTTTACGGTAAAATAGGATTACCGTGGCCGGCCTTCGATTTACCATCGCTGGATAGTGGTGCACCATGGTACTGTTCCGTTTCAAATCCATGCACGCATTTCTAAAAGTCGTACGGCACTGTTTCGCCATTTCGGACGGATGTTGCACCTTGCATCGTGGATGTTGCACCCTGTAGATATCGATTATTCGGACGGCCAAAACTTCTGGCTCGTTTAGAGTTACGGGAGCCATAACCTGTCAAAACGAAGGCCTCGATGAGTTCTATGGCTTTGACAGGTTTCAGCCGTCAACGGATACATTAATGCCTAAAAAGGACAACCCGAATCTCAATCGGGTCTCGTAAGTTTTTTACCCTTCGTTTTTTCGACACGTGGATTTTTACAGTAAAACATGATTACCGTGGCTGGGCTTCGATTTACCATCGCTGGAGAGTGGTGCACCATGGAACTATTCCGTTTCAAATCCATGCACGCATATCTAAAAGTCGTACGACACTGTTTCGCCATTTCGGACAGATGTTGCACCTTGCACCGTGGATGTCGCACCCTGTAGATATCGATTATTCAGACGGCCAAAACTTCTGACTCGTTTAGAGTTACGGGAGCCATAACCTGTCAAAACGAAGGCCTCGATGAGTTCTGCGGCTTTGAAAGCTTTCAGTCGTCAACGGATAGATTAATGCCCAAAAAGGACAACCCGAATCTCAATCGGGTCTCGTAAGTTTTTTACCCTTCGTTTTTTCGACACGTGGATTTTTACGGTAAAATAGGATTACCGTGGCCGGCCTTCGATTTACCATCGCTGGATAGTGGTGCACCATGGTACTGTTCCGTTTCAAATCCATGCACGCATTTCTAAAAGTCGTACGGCACTGTTTCGCCATTTCGGACGGATGTTGCACCTTGCATCGTGGATGTTGCACCCTGTAGATATCGATTATTCGGACGGCCAAAACTTCTGGCTCGTTTAGAGTTACGGGAGCCATAACCTGTCAAAACGAAGGCCTCGATGAGTTCTACGGCTTTGACAGGTTTCAGCCGTCAACGGATACATTAATGCCCAAAAAGGACAACCCGAATCTCAATCGGGTCTCGTAAGTTTTTTACCCTTCGTTTTTTCGACACGTGGATTTTTACAGTAAAACATGATTACCGTGGCTGGGCTTCGATTTACCATCGCTGGAGAGTGGTGCACCATGGAACTATTCCGTTTCAAATCCATGCATGCATATCTAAAAGTCGTACGGCACTGTTTCGCCATTTCGGACTGATGTTGCACCTTGCACAGTGGATGTTGCACCCTTTAGATATCGATTATTCGGACGACCATAACTTCTGGCTCGTTTAGAGTTACGGGAGCCTTAACCTGTCAAAACGGAGGCCTCGATGAGTTCTACGGCTTTGACAGCTTTCAGCCATCAACGGATAGATTAATGCCCAAAAAGGACAACCCGAATCTCAATCGGTTCTCGTAAGTTTTTAACCCTTCGTTTTTTCGACACGGGGATTTTTACGGTAAAACGGGATTACGGTGGCAGGTCTTCGATTTACCATTGCTGGAGAGTGGTGCACCATGGTACTGTTCTGTTTCAAGTCCATGCACGCATTTCTAAAAGTCATACGGCACTGTTTCGCCATTTCAGACGGATGTTGCACCTTGCACCGTGGATATTGCACCCTGTAGATATCGACTATTCGGACGGCCATAACTTCTGGCTCGTTTAGAGTTACGGGAGCCATAACCTGTCAAAACGAAGGCCTCGATGAGTTCTACGGCTGTGACAGCTTTCAGCCGTCAATGGATAGATTAATGCCCAAAAAGGACAACCCGAATCTCAATCGGGTCTCGTAAGTTTTTTACCCTTCGTTTTTTCGACACGTGGATTTTTACGGTAAAACAGAATTACCGTGGATGGCCTTCGATTTACCATCGCTGGAGAGTGGTGCACCATGGTACTGTTCCGCTTCAAATCCATGCATGCATTTCTAAAAGTCGTATGCCACTTTTTTGCCTTTTCGGACGGATGTTGCACCTTGCACCGTGGATGTTGCACCCTGTAGATATCGATTATTCGGACGGCCATAACATCTGGCTCGTTTAGAGTTACGGGAGCCATAACCTGTCAAAACGAAGGCCTCGATGAGTTCTACGGCTTTGATAGCTTTCAGCCATCAACATATAGATTAATGCCCAAAAAGGACAAACCGAATCTCAATCGGGTCTCGTAAGTTTTTTACCCTTCGTTTTTCCGACACGTGGATTTTTACGGTAAAACAGAATTATCGTGGCTGGCCTTCGATTTACCATCGTTGGAGAGTGGTTCACCATGGTACTGTTCCGTTTCAAATCCATGCACGCATTTCTAAAGGCCGTACGACACTTTTTCGCCTTTTCGGACGGATGTTGCACCTTGCACCGTGGATGTTGCACCCTGTAGATATCGACTATTCGGACGGCCATAACTTCTGGCTCGTTTAGAGTTACGGGAGCCTTAACCTGTCAAAACGGAGGCCTCGATGAGTTCTACGGCTTTGACAGCTTTCAGCCGTCAACGGATAGATTAATGCCCAAAAAGGACAACCCGAATCTCAATCGGGTCTCGTATGTTTTTTACCCTTCGTTTTTTCGACACGTGGATTTTTACGGTAAAACAGGATTACCGTGGCTGGCCTTCGATTTACCATTGCTGGAGAGTGGTGCACCATGGCACTGTTCCGTTTCAAATCCATGCACGCATTTCTAAAAGTCGTACGACATTGTTTCGCCATTTCGAACAGATGTTGCACCTTGCACCGTGGATGTTGCACCCTGTAGATATCGACTATTCGGACGGCCATAACTTCTGGCTCGTTTAGAGTTACGGGAGCCTTAACCTGTCAAAACGGAGGCCTCGATGAGTTCTACGGTTTTGACAGCTTTCAGCCGTCAATGGATAGATTAATGCCCAAAAAGGACAACCCGAATCTCAATCGGGTCTCGTAAGTTTTTTACCCTTCGTTTTTTCGACACGTGGATTTTTACGGTAAAACAGGATTACCGTGGCTGGCCTTCGATTTACCATCACTGGATAGTGGTGCACCATGGTACTGTTCCATTTCAAATCCATGCACGCATTTCTAAAAGTCGTACGGCACTTTTTCGCCATTTCGGACGGATGTTGCACCTTGAACCGTGGATGTTGCACCCTGTAGATATCGATTATTCGGACGGCCATAACTTCTGGCTCGTTTAGAGTTACGGGAGCCATAACCTGTCAAAACGAAGGCCTCGATGAGTTCTACGGCTTTGACCGCTTTCAGCCGTCAACGGATAGATTAATGCCCAAAAAGGACAATCCGAATCTCAATCGGGTCTCGTAAGTTTTTTACCCTTCGTTTTTTCGACACGTGGATTTTTTCGGTAAAACAGAATTATCGTGGCTGGCCTTCGATTTACCATCGCTGGAGAGTGGTTCACCATGGTACTGTTCCGTTTCAAATCCATGCATGCATTTCTAAAAGCCGTACGACACTTTTTCGCCTTTTCGGACGGATGTTGCACCTTGCACCGTGGATGTTGCACCCTGTAGATATCGATTATTCGGACGGCCATAACTTCTGGCTCGTTTAGAGTTACGGGAGCCATAACCTGTCAAAACGAAGGCCTCGATGTGTTCTACGGCTTTGACAGCTTTCAGCCGTCAACGGATAGATTAATGCCCAAAAAGGACAACCCGAATCTCAATCGGGTCTCGTAAGTTTTTTACCCTTCGTTTTTCCGACACGTGGATTTTTACGGTAAAACAGGATTACCATGGCTGGCCTTCGATTTACCATCGCTAGATAGTGGTGGACCATGGTACTGTTCCGTTTCAAATCAATGCACGCATTTCTAAAAGTCGTACGACACTTTTTCGCCTTTTCGGACGGATGTTGCACCTTGCACCGTGGATGTTGCACCCTGTAGATATCGATTATTCAGACGGCCATAACTTCTGCTCGTTTAGAGTTACGGGAGCCATAACCTGTCAAAACGAAGGCCTCGATGAGTTCTACGGCATTGACAGCTTTCAGCCGTCAACGGATAGATCAATGCCCAAAAAGGACAACCCGAATCTCAATCGGGTCTCGTAAGCTTTTTACCCTTCGTTTTTTCGACACGTGGATTTTTGTGGTAAAACAGGATAACCGTGGCTGGCCTTCGACTTTCCATCGCTGGAGAGTGGTGCACCATGGTACTCTTCCGTTTCAAATCCATGCACGCATTTCTAAAAGTCGTACGACACTTTTTCGCCTTTTCGGACGGATGTTGCACCATGCACCGTGGATGTTGCACACTGTAGATATCGATTATTCGGACGGCCATAACTTCTGGCTCGTTTAGAGTTACGGGAGCCATAACCTGTCAAAACGAAGGCCTCGATGAGTTCTACGGCTTTGACAGCTTTCAGCCGTCAACGGATAGATTAATGCCCAAAAAGGACAACCCGAATCTCAATCGGGTCTCGTAAGTTTTTTACCCTTCGTTTTTTCGACACGTGGATTTTTACGGTAAAACGGGATTACGGTGGCAGGTCTTCGATTTACCATTGCTGAAGAGTGGTGCACCATGATACTGTTCTGTTTCAAATCCATGCACGCATTTCTAAAAGTCGTACGGCACTGTTTCGCCATTTCGGACGGATGTTGCACCTTGCACCGTGGATGTTGCACCCTATAGATATCGATTATTCGGACGGCCATAACTTCTGGCTCGTTTAGAGTTACGGGAGCCATAACCTGTCAAAACGAAGGCCTCGATGTGTTCTACGGCTTTGACAGCTTTCAGCCGTCAACGGATAGATTAATGCCCAAAAAGGACAACCCGAATCTCAATCGGGTCTCGTAAGTTTTTTACCCTTCGTTTTTTCGACACGTGGAATTTTACGGTAAAACAGGATTACCATGGCTGGCCTTCGATTCACCATCGCTAGATAGTGGTGGACCATGGTACTGTTCCGTTTCAAATCAATGCACGCATTTCTAAAAGTCGTACGACACTGTTTCGCCATTTCGGACAGATGTTGCACCTTGCACCGTGGATGTCGCACCCTGTAGATATCGATTATTCAGACGGCCAAAACTTCTGACTCGTTTAGAGTTACGGGAGCCATAACCTGTCAAAACGAAGGCCTCAATGAGTTCTGCGGCTTTGAAAGCTTTCAGTCGTCAACGGATAGATTAATGCCCAAAAAGGACAACCCGAATCTCAATCGGGTCTCGTAAGTTTTTTACCCTTCGTTTTTTCGACACGTGGATTTTTACGGTAAAACAGGATTACCGTGGCTGGCCTTCAATTTACCATCGCTGGATAGTGGTGCACCATGGTACTATTCCGTTTCAAATCCATGCACGCATTTCTAAAAGCCGTACGACACTTTTTCGCCTTTTCGGACGGATGTTGCACCTTGCACCGTGGATGTTGCACCCTGTAGATATAGATTATTCGGACGGCCATAACTTCTGGCTCGTTTAGTGTTACGGGAGCCATAACCTGTCAAAACGAAGGCCTCGATGTGTTCTACGGCTTTGACAGCTTTCAGCCGTCAACGGATAGATTAATGCCCAAAAAGGACAACCCGAATCTCAATCGGGTCTCGTAAGTTTTTTACCCTTCGTTTTTTCGACACGTGGAATTTTACGGTAAAACAGGATTACCATGGCTGGCCTTCGATTCACCATCGCTAGATAGTGGTGGACCATGGTACTGTTCCGTTTCAAATCAATGCACGCATTTCTAAAAGTCGTACGACACTTTTTCGCCTTTTCGGACGGATGTTGCACCTTGCACCGTGGATGTTGCACCCTGTAGATATCGATTATTCAGACGGCCATAACTTCTGCTCGTTTAGAGTTACGGGAGCCATAACCTGTCAAAACGAAGGCCTCGATGAGTTCTACGGCATTGACAGCTTTCAGCCGTCAACGGATAGATTAACGCCCAAAAAGGACAACCCGAATCTCTATCGGGTCTCGTAAGTTTTTTACCATTCGTTTTTTCAACACGTGGATTTTTACGGTAAAACAGGATTACCGTGGCTGGCCTTCGATTTACCATCGCTGGATAGTGGTGCACCATGGTACTGTTCTGTTTCAAGTCCATGCACGCATTTCTAAAAGTCATACGGCACTGTTTCGCCATTTCAGACGGATGTTGCACCTTGCACCGTGGATATTGCACCCTGTAGATATCGACTATTCGGACGGCCATAACTTCTGGCTCGTTTAGAGTTACGGGAGCCATAACCTGTCAAAACGAAGGCCTCGATGAGTTCTACGGCTGTGACAGCTTTCAGCCGTCAATGGATAGATTAATGCCCAAAAAGGACAACCCGAATCTCAATCGGGTCTCGTAAGTTTTTTACCCTTCGTTTTTTCGACACGTGGATTTTTACGGTAAAACAGAATTACCGTGGATGGCCTTCGATTTACCATCGCTGGAGAGTGGTGCACCATGGTACTGTTCCGTTTCAAATCCATGCACGCATTTCTAAAAGTCGTATGCCACTTTTTTGCCTTTTCGGACGGATGTTGCACCTTGCACCGTGGATGTTGCACCCTGTAGATATCGATTATTCGGACGGCCATAACATCTGGCTCGTTTAGAGTTACGGGAGCCATAACCTGTCAAAACGAAGGCCTCGATGAGTTCTACGGCTTTGATAGCTTTCAGCCATCAACATATAGATTAATGCCCAAAAAGGACAAACCGAATCTCAATCGGGTCTCGTAAGTTTTTTACCCTTCGTTTTTCCGACACGTGGATTTTTACGGTAAAACAGAATTATCGTGGCTGGCCTTCGATTTACCATCGTTGGAGAGTGGTTCACCATGGTACTGTTCCGTTTCAAATCCATGCACGCATTTCTAAAAGCCGTACGACACTTTTTCGCCTTTTCGGACGGATGTTGCACCTTGCACCGTGGATGTTGCACCCTGTAGATATCGACTATTCGGACGGCCATAACTTCTGGCTCGTTTAGAGTTACGGGAGCCTTAACCTGTCAAAACGGAGGCCTCGATGAGTTCTACGGCTTTGACAGATTTCAGCCGTCAACGGATAGATTAATGCCCAAAAAGGACAACCCGAATCTCAATCGGGTCTCGTATGTTTTTTACCCTTCGTTTTTTCGACACGTGGATTTTTACGGTAAAACAGGATTACCGTGGCTGGCCTTCGATTTACCATTGCTGGAGAGTGGTGCACCATGGCACTGTTCCGTTTCAAATCCATGCACGCATTTCTAAAAGTCGTACGACACTGTTTCGCCATTTCGAACAGATGTTGCACCTTGCACCGTGGATGTTGCACCCTGTAGATATCGACTATTCGGACGGCCATAACTTCTGGCTCGTTTAGAGTTACGGGAGCCTTAACCTGTCAAAACGGAGGCCTCGATGAGTTCTACGGCTTTGACAGCTTTCAGCCGTCAATGGATAGATTAATGCCCAAAAAGGACAACCCGAATCTCAATCGGGTCTCGTAAGTTTTTTACCCTTCGTTTTTTCGACACGTGGATTTTTACGGTAAAACAGGATTACCGTGGCTGGCCTTCGATTTACCATCGCTGGATAGTGGTGCACCATGGTACTGTTCCATTTCAAATCCATGCACGCATTTCTAAAAGTCGTACGGCACTTTTTCGCCATTTCGGACGGATGTTGCACCTTGAACCGTGGATGTTGCACCCTGTAGATATCGATTATTCGGACGGCCATAACTTCTGGCTCGTTTAGAGTTACGGGAGCCATAACCTGTCAAAACGAAGCCCTCGATGAGTTCTACGGCTTTGACCGCTTTCAGCCGTCAACGGATAGATTAATGCCCAAAAAGGACAATCCGAATCTCAATCGGGTCTCGTAAGTTTTTTACCCTTCGTTTTTTCGACACGTGGATTTTTTCGGTAAAACAGAATTATCGTGGCTGGCCTTCGATTTACCATCGCTGGAGAGTGGTTCACCATGGTACTGTTCCGTTTCAAATCCATGCATGCATTTCTAAAAGCCGTACGACACTTTTTCGCCTTTTCGGACGGATGTTGCACCTTGCACCGTGGATGTTGCACCCTGTAGATATCGATTATTCGGACGGCCATAACTTCTGGCTCGTTTAGAGTTACGGGAGCCATAACCTGTCAAAACGAAGGCCTCGATGTGTTCTACGGCTTTGACAGCTTTCAGCCGTCAACGGATAGATTAATGCCCAAAAAGGACAACCCGAATCTCAATCGGGTCTCGTAAGTTTTTTACCCTTCGTTTTTCCGACACGTGGATTTTTACGGTAAAACAGGATTACCATGGCTGGCCTTCGATTTACCATCGCTAGATAGTGGTGGACCATGGTACTGTTCCATTTCAAATCAATGCACGCATTTCTAAAAGTCGTACGACACTTTTTCGCCTTTTCGGACGGATGTTGCACCTTGCACCGTGGATGTTGCACCCTGTAGATATCGATTATTCAGACGGCCATAACTTCTGCTCGTTTAGAGTTACGGGAGCCATAACCTGTCAAAACGAAGGCCTCGATGAGTTCTACGGCATTGACAGCTTTCAGCCGTCAACGGATAGATCAATGCCCAAAAAGGACAACCCGAATCTCAATCGGGTCTCGTAAGCTTTTTACCCTTCGTTTTTTCGACACGTGGATTTTTATGGTAAAACAGGATAACCGTGGCTGGCCTTCGATTTTCCATCGCTGGAGAGTGGTGCACCATGGTACTCTTCCGTTTCAAATCCATGCACGCATTTCTAAAAGTCGTACGACACTTTTTCGCCTTTTCGGACGGATGTTGCACCATGCACCGTGGATGTTGCACACTGTAGATATCGATTATTCGGACGGCCATAACTTCTGGCTCGTTTAGAGTTACGGGAGCCATAACCTGTCAAAACGAAGGCCTCGATGAGTTCTACGGCTTTGACAGCTTTCAGCCGTCAACGGATAGATTAATGCCCAAAAAGGACAACCCGAATCTCAATCGGGTCTCGTAAGTTTTTTACCCTTCGTTTTTTCGACACGTGGATTTTTACGGTAAAACGGGATTACGGTGGCAGGTCTTCGATTTACCATTGCTGAAGAGTGGTGCACCATGATACTGTTCTGTTTCAAATCCATGCACGCATTTCTAAAAGTCGTACGGCACTGTTTCGCCATTTCGGACGGATGTTGCACCTTGCACCGTGGATGTTGCACCCTATAGATATCGATTATTCGGACGGCCATAACTTCTGGCTCGTTTAGAGTTACGGGAGCCATAACCTGTCAAAACGAAGGCCTCGATGTGTTCTACGGCTTTGACAGCTTTCAGCCGTCAACGGATAGATTAATGCCCAAAAAGGACAACCCGAATCTCAATCGGGTCTCGTAAGTTTTTTACCCTTCGTTTTTTCGACACGTGGAATTTTACGGTAAAACAGGATTACCATGGCTGGCCTTCGATTCACCATCGCTAGATAGTGGTGGACCATGGTACTGTTCCGTTTCAAATCAATGCACGCATTTCTAAAAGTCGTACGACACTGTTTCGCCATTTCGGACAGATGTTGCACCTTGCACCGTGGATGTCGCACCCTGTAGATATCGATTATTCAGACGGCCAAAACTTCTGACTCGTTTAGAGTTACGGGAGCCATAACCTGTCAAAACGAAGGCCTCGATGAGTTCTGCGGCTTTGAAAGCTTTCAGTCGTCAACGGATAGATTAATGCCCAAAAAGGACAACCCGAATCTCAATCGGGTCTCGTAAGTTTTTTACCCTTCGTTTTTTCGACACGTGGATTTTTACGGTAAAACAGGATTACCGTGGCTGGCCTTCAATTTACCATCGCTGGATAGTGGTGCACCATGGTACTATTCCGTTTCAAATCCATGCACGCATTTCTAAAAGCCGTACGACACTTTTTCGCCTTTTCGGACGGATGTTGCACCTTGCACCGTGGATGTTGCACCCTGTAGATATAGATTATTCGGACGGCCATAACTTCTGGCTCGTTTAGTGTTACGGGAGCCATAACCTGTCAAAACGAAGGCCTCGATGTGTTCTACGGCTTTGACAGCTTTCAGCCGTCAACGGATAGATTAATGCCCAAAAAGGACAACCCGAATCTCAATCGGGTCTCGTAAGTTTTTTACCCTTCGTTTTTTCGACACGTGGAATTTTACGGTAAAACAGGATTACCATGGCTGGCCTTCGATTCACCATCGCTAGATAGTGGTGGACCATGGTACTGTTCCGTTTCAAATCAATGCACGCATTTCTAAAAGTCGTACGACACTTTTTCGCCTTTTCGGACGGATGTTGCACCTTGCACCGTGGATGTTGCACCCTGTAGATATCGATTATTCAGACGGCCATAACTTCTGCTCGTTTAGAGTTACGGGAGCCATAACCTGTCAAAACGAAGGCCTCGATGAGTTCTACGGCATTGACAGCTTTCAGCCGTCAACGGATAGATTAACGCCCAAAAAGGACAACCCGAATCTCTATCGGGTCTCGTAAGTTTTTTACCATTCGTTTTTTCAACACGTGGATTTTTACGGTAAAACAGGATTACCGTGGCTGGCCTTCGATTTACCATCGCTGGATAGTGGTGCACCATGGTACTGTTCCGTTTCAAATTCATGCACGCATTTCTAAAAGTCGTACGGCACTGTTTCGCCATTTCGGACGGATGTTGCACCTTGCACCGTGGATGTTGCACCCTGTAGATATCGATTATTCGGACGGCGAAAACTTCTGACTCGTTTAGAGTTACGGGAGCCATAACCTGTCAAAACAAAGGCCTCGATGAGTTGTACGGCTTTAACAGCTTTCAGCCGTCAACGGATAGATTAATGCCCAAAAAGGACAACCCGAATCTCAATCGGGTCTCCTAAGCTTTTTACCCTTCGTTTTTTCGACACGTGGATTTTTACGGTAAAACAGGATTACCGTGGCTGGCCTTCAATTTACCATCACTGGATAGTGGTGCACCATGGTACTATTCCGTTTCAAATCCATGCACGCATTTCTAAAAGTCGTACGGCACTGTTTCGCCATTTCGGACGGATGTTGCACCTTGCACCGTGGATGTTGCACCCTGTAGATATCGATTATTCAGAAGGCCAAAACTTCTGACTCGTTTAGAGTTACGGGAGCCATAACCTGTCAAAACGAAGGCCTCGATGATTTCTGCGGCTTTGAAAGCTTTCAGTCGTCAACGGATAGATTAATGCCCAAAAAGGACAACCCGAATCTCAATCGGGTCTCGTAAGTTTTCTACCCTTCGTTTTTTCGACACGTGGATTTTTACGGTAAAATAGGATTACCGTGGCCGGCCTTCGATTTACCATCGCTGGATAGTGGTGCACCATGGTACTGTTCTGTTTCAAATCCATGCACGCATTTCTAAAAGTCGTACGGCACTGTTTCGCCATTTCGGACGGATGTTGCACCTTGCAACATCCCAAAAAGGACAACCCGAATCTCAATCGGGTCTCGTAAGTTTTTTACCCTTCGTTTTTTCGACACGTGGATTTTTACGGTAAAACAGAATTACCGTGGCTGGCCTTCGATTTACCATCGCTGGAGAGTGGTGCACCATGGTACTGTTCAGTTTCAAATCCATGCACGCATTTCTAAAAGTCGTATGCCACTTTTTCGCCTTTTCGGACGGATGTTGCACCTTGCACCGTGGATGTTGCACCCTGTAGATATCGATTATTCAGACGGCCATAACTTCTGGCTCGTTTAGAGTTACGGGAGCCATAACCTGTCAAAACGAAGGCCTCGATGAGTTCTACGGCTTTGACAGCTTTCAGCCGTCAACATATAGATTAATGCCCAAAAAGGACAAACCGAATCTCAATCGGGTCTTGTAAGTTTTTTACCCTTCGTTTTATCGACACGTGGATTTTTACGGTAAAACAGGATTACCGTGGCTGGCCTTCGATTTACCATCGCTGGATAGTGGTGCACCATGGTACTATTCCGTTTCAAATCCATGCACGCATTTCTAAATGTCGTACGGCACTTTTTCGCCATTTCGGACGGATGTTGCACCTTGAACCGTGGATGTTGCACCCTGTAGATATCGATTATTCGGACGGCCATAACTTCTGGCTCGTTTAGAGTTACGGGAGCCATAACCTGTCAAAACGAAGGCCTCGATGAGTTCTATGGCTTCGACAGCTTTCAGCCGTCAACGGATAGATTAATGCCCAAAAAGGACAACCCGAATCTCAATCGGGTCTCGTAAGTTTTTTACCCTTCGTTTTTTCGACACGTGGATTTTTACGGTAAAACAGAATTATCGTGGCTGGCCTTCGATTTACCATCGCTGGAGAGTGGTTCACCATGGTACTGTTCCGTTTCAAATCCATGCACGCATTTCTAAAAGCCGTACGACACTTTTTCGCCTTTTCGGACGGATGTTGCACCTTGCACCGTGGATGTTGCACCCTGTAGATATCGATTATTCGGACGGCCATAACTTCTGGCTCGTTTAGAGTTACGGGAGCCATAACCTGTCAAAACGAAGGCTCGATGTGTTCTACGGCTTTGACAGCTTTCAGCCATCAACGGATAGATTAATGCCCAAAAAGGACAACCCGAATCTCAATCGGGTCTCCTAAGCTTTTTACCCTTCGTTTTTTCGACACGTGGATTTTTACGGTAAAACAGGATTACCGTGGCTGGCCTTCAATTTACCATCACTGGATAGTGGTGCACCATGGTACTATTCCGTTTCAAATCCATGCACGCATTTCTAAAAGTCGTACGGCACTGTTTCGCCATTTCGGACGGATGTTGCACCTTGCACCGTGGATGTTGCACCCTGTAGATATCGATTATTCAGAAGGCCAAAACTTCTGACTCGTTTAGAGTTACGGGAGCCATAACCTGTCAAAACGAAGGCCTCGATGATTTCTGCGGGTTTGAAAGCTTTCAGTCGTCAACGGATAGATTAATGCCCAAAAAGGACAACCCGAATCTCAATCGGGTCTCGTAAGTTTTCTACCCTTCGTTTTTTCGACACGTGGATTTTTACGGTAAAATAGGATTACCGTGGACGGCCTTCGATTTACCATCGCTGGATAGTGGTGCACCATGGTACTGTTCTGTTTCAAATCCATGCACGCATTTCTAAAAGTCGTACGACACTGTTTCGCCATTTCGGACGGATGTTGCACCTTGCATCGTGGATATTGCACCCTGTAGATATCGATTATTCGGACGGCCAAAACTTCTGGCTCGTTTAGAGTTACGGGAGCCATAACCTGTCAAAACGAAGGCCTCGATGAGTTCTACGGCTTTGACAGGTTTCAGCCGTCAACGGATACATTAATGCCCAAAAAGGACAACCCGAATCTCAATCGGGTCTCGTAAGTTTTTTACCCTTCGTTTTTTCGACACGTGGATTTTTACAGTAAAACAGGATTACCGTGGCTGGGCTTCGATTTACCATCGCTGGAGAGTGGTGCACCATGGAACTATTCCGTTTCGAATCCATGCACGCATATCTAAAAGACGTACGGCACTGTTTCGCCATTTCGGACTGATGTTGCACCTTGCACCGTGGACGTTGCACCCTGTAGATATCGATAATTCGGACGACCATAACTTCTGGCTCGTTTAGAGTTACGGGAGCCTTAACTTGTCAAAACGGAGGCCTCGATGAGTTCTACGGCTTTGACAGCTTTCAGCCATCAACGGATAGATTAATGCCCAAAAAGGACAACCCGAATCTCAATCGGTTCTCGTATGTTTTTAACCCTTCGTTTTTTCGACACGTAGATTTTTACGGTAAAACGGGATTACGGTGGCAGGTCTTCGATTTACCATTGCTGAAGAGTGGTGCACCATGGTACTGTTCTGTTTCAAATCCATGCACGCATTTCTAAAAGTCGTACGGCACTGTTTCGCCATTTCGGACGGATGTTGCACCTTGCACCGTGGATGTTGCACCCTATAGATATCGATTATTCGGACGGCCATAACTTCTGGCTCGTTTAGAGTTACGGGAGCCATAACCTGTCAAAACGAAGGCCTCGATGAGTTCTACGGCTTTGACAGGTTTCAGCCGTCAACGGATACATTAATGCCCAAAAAGGACAACCCGAATCTCAATCGGGTCTCGTAAGTTTTTTACCCTTCGTTTTTTCGACACGTGGATTTTTACGGTAAAACAGGATTACCGTGGCTGGCCTTCGATTTACCATCGCTGGAGAGTGGTGCACCATGGTACTGTTCCGTTTCAAATCCATGCACGCATTTCTAAAAGTCGTACGACACTGTTTCGCCATTTCGAACAGATGTTGCACCTTGCACCGTGGATGTTGCACCCTGTAGATATCGACTATTCGGATGGCCATAACTTCTGGCTCGTTTAGAGTTACGGGAGCCATAACCTGTCAAAACGAAGGCCTCGATGAGTTCTACGGCTTTGACAGCTTTCAGCCGTCAATGGATAGATTAATGCCCAAAAAGGACAACCCGAATCTCAATCGGGTCTCGTAAGTTTTTTACCCTTCGTTTTTTCGACACGTGGATTTTTACGGTAAAACAGAATTACCGTGGCTGGCCTTCGATTTACCATCGCTGGAGAGTGGTGCACCATGGTACTGTTCCGTTTCAAATCCATGCACGCATTTCTAAAAGTCGTACGGCACTTTTTCGCCATTTCGGACGGATGTTGCACCTTGAACCGTGGATGTTGCACCCTGTAGATATCGATTATTCGGACGGCCATAACTTCTGGCTCGTTTAGAGTTACGGGAGCCATAACCTGTCAAAACGAAGGCCTCGATGAGTTCTACGGCTTTGACAGCTTTCAGCCATCAACATATAGATTAATGCCCAAAAAGGACAAACCGAATCTCAATCGGGTCTCGTAAGTTTTTTACCCTTCGTTTTATCGACACGTGGATTTTTACGGTAAAACAGGATTACCGTGGCTGGCGTTCGATTTACCATCGCTGGATAGTGGTGCACCATGGTACTGTTCCGTTTCAAATCCATGCACGCATTTCTAAAAGTCGTACGGCACTTTTTCGCCATTTCGGACGGATGTTGCACCTTGAACCGTGGATGTTGCACCCTGTAGATATCGATTATTCGGACGGCCATAACTTCTGGCTCGTTTAGAGTTACGGGAGCCATAACCTGTCAAAACGAAGGCCTCGATGAGTTCTACGGCTTCGACAGCTTTCAGCCGTCAACGGATAGATTAATGCCAAAAATGACAACCCGAATCTCAATCGGGTCTCGTAAGTTTTTTACCCTTCGTTTTTTCGACACGTGGATTTTTACGGTAAAACAGAATTATCGTGGCTGGCCTTCGATTTACCATCGCTGGAGAGTGGTTCACCATGGTACTGTTCTGTTTCAAATCCATGCACGCATTTCTAAAAGCCGTACGACACTTTTTCGCCTTTTTGGACGGATGTTGCACCTTGCACCGTGGATGTTGCACCCTGTAGATATCGATTATTCGGACGGCCATAACTTCTGGCTCGTTTAGAGTTACGGGAGCCATAACCTGTCAAAACGAAGGCCTTGATGTGTTCTACGGCTTTGACAGCTTTCAGCCGTCAACGGATAGATTAATGCCCAAAAAGGACAACCCGAATCTCAATCGGGTCTCGTAAGTTTTTTACCCTTCGTTTTTTCGACACGTGGATTTTTACGGTAAAACAGGATTACCATGGCTGGCCTTCGATTCACCATCGTTAGATAGTGGTGGACCATGGTACTGTTCCGTTTCAAATCAATGCACGCATTTCTAAAAGTCGTACGACACTTTTTCGCCTTTTCGGACGGATGTTGCACCTTGCACCGTGGATGTTGCACCCTGTAGATATCGATTATTCAGACGGCCATAACTTCTGCTCGTTTAGAGTTACGGGAGCCATAACCTGTCAAAACGAAGGCCTCGATGATTTCTACGGCATTGACAGCTCTCAGCCGTCAACGGATAGATTAATGCCCAAAAAGGACAACCCGAATCTCAATCGGGTCTCGTAAGTTTTTTACCCTTTGTTTTTTCAACACGTGGATTTTTACGGTAAAACAGGATTACCGTGGCTGGCCTTCGATTTACCATAGATGGATACTGGTGCACCATGGTACTGTTCCGTTTCAAATTCATGCACGCATTTCTAAAAATTGTACGGCACTGTTTCGCCATTTCGGACGGATGTTGCACCTTGCACCGTGGATGTTGCACCCTGTAGATATCGATTATTCGGACGGCGAAAACTTCTGACTCGTTTAGAGTTACGGGAGCCATAACCTGTCAAAACGAAGGCCTCGATGAGTTCTACGGCTTTGACAGCTTTCAGCCGTCAACGGATAGATTAATGCCCAAAAAGGACAACCCGAATCTCAATCGGGTCTCCCAAGCTTTTTACCCTTCGTTTTTTCGACACGTGGATTTTTACGGTAAAACAGGATTACCATGGCTGGCCTTCGATTTACCATCGCTGGATAGTGGTGCACCATGGTACTGTTCCGTTTCAAATCCATGCACGCATTTCTAAAAGTCGTACGACTCTTTTTCGCCTTTTCGGACGGATGTTGCACCTTGCACCGTGGATGTTGCACCCTGTAGATATCGATTATTCGGACGACCATAACTTCTGGCTCGTTTAGAGTTACGGGAGCCATAACCTGTCAAAACGAAGGCCTCGATGAGTTCTACGGCTTTGACAGCTTTCAGCCATCAACGGATAGATTAATGCCCAAAAAGGACGACCCGAATCTCAATCGGGTCTCGTAAGTTTTTTACCCTTCGTTTTTTCGACACGTGGATTTTTACGGTAAAACAGGATTACCGTGGCTGGCCTTCTATTTACCATCGCTGGATAGTGGTGCACCATGGTACTGTTTCGTTTCAAATCCATGCATGCATTTCTAAAAGTCGTACGGCACTGTTTCGCCATTTCGGACGGATGTTGCACCTTGCACCGTGGATGTTGCACCCTGTAGATATCGATTATTCGGACGGCCATAACTTCTGGCTCGTTTAGAGTTACGGGAGCCATAACCTGTCAAAACGAAGGCCTCGATGAGTTCTATGGCTTCGACAGCTTTCAGCCGTCAACGGATAGATTAATGCCCAAAAAGGACAACCCGAATCTCAATCGGGTCTCGTAAGTTTTTTACCCTTCGTTTTTTCGACACGTGGATTTTTACGGTAAAACAGAATTATCGTGGCTGGCCTTCGATTTACCATCGCTGGAGAGTGGTTCACCATGGTACTGTTCCGTTTCAAATCCATGCACGCATTTCTAAAAGCCGTACGACACTTTTTCGCCTTTTCGGACGGATGTTGCACCTTGCACCGTGGATGTTGCACCCTGTAGATATCGATTATTCGGACGGCCATAACTTCTGGCTCGTTTAGAGTTACGGGAGCCATAACCTGTCAAAACGAAGGCTCGATGTGTTCTACGGCTTTGACAGCTTTCAGCCATCAACGGATAGATTAATGCCCAAAAAGGACAACCCGAATCTCAATCGGGTCTCCTAAGCTTTTTACCCTTCGTTTTTTCGACACGTGGATTTTTACGGTAAAACAGGATTACCGTGGCTGGCCTTCAATTTACCATCACTGGATAGTGGTGCACCATGGTACTATTCCGTTTCAAATCCATGCACGCATTTCTAAAAGTCGTACGGCACTGTTTCGCCATTTCGGACGGATGTTGCACCTTGCACCGTGGATGTTGCACCCTGTAGATATCGATTATTCAGAAGGCCAAAACTTCTGACTCGTTTAGAGTTACGGGAGCCATAACCTGTCAAAACGAAGGCCTCGATGATTTCTGCGGCTTTGAAAGCTTTCAGTCGTCAACGGATAGATTAATGCCCAAAAAGGACAACCCGAATCTCAATCGGGTCTCGTAAGTTTTCTACCCTTCGTTTTTTCGACACGTGGATTTTTACGGTAAAATAGGATTACCGTGGACGGCCTTCGATTTACCATCGCAGGATAGTGGTGCACCATGGTACTGTTCTGTTTCAAATCCATGCACGCATTTCTAAAAGTCGTACGGCACTGTTTCGCCATTTCGGACGGATGTTGCACCTTGCATCGTGGATATTGCACCCTGTAGATATCGATTATTCGGACGGCCAAAACTTCTGGCTCGTTTAGAGTTACGGGAGCCATAACCTGTCAAAACGAAGGCCTCGATGAGTTCTACGGCTTTGACAGGTTTCAGCCGTCAACGGATACATTAATGCCCAAAAAGGACAACCCGAATCTCAATCGGGTCTCGTAAGTTTTTTACCCTTCGTTTTTTCGACACGTGGATTTTTACAGTAAAACAGGATTACCGTGGCTGGGCTTCGATTTACCATCGCTGGAGAGTGGTGCACCATGGAACTATTCCGTTTCAAATCCATGCACGCATATCTAAAAGACGTACGGCACTGTTTCGCCATTTCGGACTGATGTTGCACCTTGCACCGTGGACGTTGCACCCTGTAGATATCGATAATTCGGACGACCATAACTTCTGGCTCGTTTAGAGTTACGGGAGCCTTAACTTGTCAAAACGGAGGCCTCGATGAGTTCTACGGCTTTGACAGCTTTCAGCCATCAACGGATAGATTAATGCCCAAAAAGGACAACCCGAATCTCAATCGGTTCTCGTATGTTTTTAACCCTTCGTTTTTTCGACACGTAGATTTTTACGGTAAAACGGGATTACGGTGGCAGGTCTTCGATTTACCATTGCTGAAGAGTGGTGCACCATGGTACTGTTCTGTTTCAAATCCATGCACGCATTTCTAAAAGTCGTACGGCACTGTTTCGCCATTTCGGACGGAGGTTGCACCTTGCACCGTGGATGTTGCACCCTATAGATATCGATTATTCGGACGGCCATAACTTCTGGCTCGTTTAGAGTTACGGGAGCCATAACCTGTCAAAACGAAGGCCTCGATGAGTTCTACGGCTTTGACAGGTTTCAGCCGTCAACGGATACATTAATGCCCAAAAAGGACAACCCGAATCTCAATCGGGTCTCGTAAGTTTTTTACCCTTCGTTTTTTCGACACGTGGATTTTTACGGTAAAACAGGATTACCGTGGCTGGCCTTCGATTTACCATCGCTGGAGAGTGGTGCACCATGGTACTGTTCCGTTTCAAATCCATGCACGCATTTCTAAAAGTCGTACGACACTGTTTCGCCATTTCGAACAGATGTTGCACCTTGCACCGTGGATGTTGCACCCTGTAGATATCGACTATTCGGACGGCCATAACTTCTGGCTCGTTTAGAGTTACGGGAGCCATAACCTGTCAAAACGAAGGCCTCGATGAGTTCTACGGCTTTGACAGCTTTCAGCCGTCAATGGATAGATTAATGCCCAAAAAGGACAACCCGAATCTCAATCGGGTCTCGTAAGTTTTTTACCCTTCGTTTTTTCGACACGTGGATTTTTACGGTAAAACAGAATTACCGTGGCTGGCCTTCGATTTACCATCGCTGGAGAGTGGTGCACCATGGTACTGTTCCGTTTCAAATCCATGCACGCATTTCTAAAAGTCGTATGCCACTTTTTCGCCTTTTCGGACGGATGTTGCACCTTGCACCGTGGATGTTGCACCCTGTAGATATCGATTATTCGGACGGCCATAACTTCTGGCTCGTTTAGAGTTACGGGAGCCATAACCTGTCAAAACGAAGGCCTCGATGAGTTCTACGGCTTTGACAGCTTTCAGCCATCAACATATAGATTAATGCCCAAAAAGGACAAACCGAATCTCAATCGGGTCTCGTAAGTTTTTTACCCTTCGTTTTATCGACACGTGGATTTTTACGGTAAAACAGGATTACCGTGGCTGGCGTTCGATCTACCATCGCTGGATAGTGGTGCACCATGGTACTGTTCCGTTTCAAATCCATGCACGCATTTCTAAAAGTCGTACGGCACTTTTTCGCCATTTCGGACGGATGTTGCACCTTGAACCGTGGATGTTGCACCCTGTAGATATCGATTATTCGGACGGCCATAACTTCTGGCTCGTTTAGAGTTACGGGAGCCATAACCTGTCAAAACGAAGGCCTCGATGAGTTCTACGGCTTCGACAGCTTTCAGCCGTCAACGGATAGATTAATGCCAAAAATGACAACCCGAATCTCAATCGGGTCTCGTAAGTTTTTTACCCTTCGTTTTTTCGACACGTGGATTTTTACGGTAAAACAGAATTATCGTGGCTGGCCTTCGATTTACCATCGCTGGAGAGTGGTTCACCATGGTACTGTTCTGTTTCAAATCCATGCACGCATTTCTAAAAGCCGTACGACACTTTTTCGCCTTTTTGGACGGATGTTGCACCTTGCACCGTGGATGTTGCACCCTGTAGATATCGATTATTCGGACGGCCATAACTTCTGGCTCGTTTAGAGTTACGGGAGCCATAACCTGTCAAAACGAAGGCCTTGATGTGTTCTACGGCTTTGACAGCTTTCAGCCGTCAACGGATAGATTAATGCCCAAAAAGGACAACCCGAATCTCAATCGGGTCTCGTAAGTTTTTTACCCTTCGTTTTTTCGACACGTGGATTTTTACGGTAAAACAGGATTACCATGGCTGGCCTTCGATTCACCATCGTTAGATAGTGGTGGACCATGGTACTGTTCCGTTTCAAATCAATGCACGCATTTCTAAAAGTCGTACGACACTTTTTCGCCTTTTCGGACGGATGTTGCACCTTGCACCGTGGATGTTGCACCCTGTAGATATCGATTATTCAGACGGCCATAACTTCTGCTCGTTTAGAGTTACGGGAGCCATAACCTGTCAAAACGAAGGCCTCGATGATTTCTACGGCATTGACAGCTCTCAGCCGTCAACGGATAGATTAATGCCCAAAAAGGACAACCCGAATCTCAATCGGGTCTCGTAAGTTTTTTACCCTTTGTTTTTTCAACACGTGGATTTTTACGGTAAAACAGGATTACCGTGGCTGGCCTTCGATTTACCATAGATGGATACTGGTGCACCATGGTACTGTTCCGTTTCAAATTCATGCACGCATTTCTAAAAATTGTACGGCACTGTTTCGCCATTTCGGACGGATGTTGCACCTTGCACCGTGGATGTTGCACCCTGTAGATATCGATTATTCGGACGGCGAAAACTTCTGACTCGTTTAGAGTTACGGGAGCCATAACCTGTCAAAACGAAGGCCTCGATGAGTTCTACGGCTTTGACAGCTTTCAGCCGTCAACGGATAGATTAATGCCCAAAAAGGACAACCCGAATCTCAATCGGGTCTCCCAAGCTTTTTACCCTTCGTTTTTTCGACACGTGGATTTTTACGGTAAAACAGGATTACCATGGCTGGCCTTCGATTTACCATCGCTGGATAGTGGTGCACCATGGTACTGTTCCGTTTCAAATCCATGCACGCATTTCTAAAAGTCGTACGACTCTTTTTCGCCTTTTCGGACGGATGTTGCACCTTGCACCGTGGATGTTGCACCCTGTAGATATCGATTATTCGGACGACCATAACTTCTGGCTCGTTTAGAGTTACGGGAGCCATAACCTGTCAAAACGAAGGCCTCGATGAGTTCTACGGCTTTGACAGCTTTCAGCCATCAACGGATAGATTAATGCCCAAAAAGGACGACCCGAATCTCAATCGGGTCTCGTAAGTTTTTTACCCTTCGTTTTTTCGACACGTGGATTTTTACGGTAAAACAGGATTACCGTGGCTGGCCTTCTATTTACCATCGCTGGATAGTGGTGCACCATGGTACTGTTTCGTTTCAAATCCATGCATGCATTTCTAAAAGTCGTACGGCACTGTTTCGCCATTTCGGACGGATGTTGCACCTTGCACCGTGGATGTTGCACCCTGTAGATATCGATTATTCGGACGGCCAAAACTTCTGACTCGTTTAGAGTTACGGAAGCCATAACCTGTCAAAATGAAGGCCTCGATGAGTTCTATGGCTTTGACAGCTTTCAGCCGTCAACGGATACATTAATGCCCAAAAAGGAAAACCCGAATCTCAATCGGGTCTCGTAAGTTTTTTACCCTTCGTTTTTTCGCCATGTGTATTTTTGCAGTAAAACAGGATTACCATGGCTGGGCTTCAATTTACCATCGCTGGAGTGTGGTGCACCATGGAACTATTCCGTTTCAAATCCATGCATGCATTTCTAAAAGTCGTACGGCACTTTTTCGCCATTTCGGACGGATGTTGCACCTTGCACCGTGGATGTTGCATCCTGTAGATATCGATTATTCGGACGGCCAAAACTTCTAGCTCGTTTAGAGTTACGGGAGCCACAACCTGTCAAAACGAAGGCCTCGATGAGTTCTACCTCTTTGACAGCTTTCAGCTGTCAACGCATAGGTTAATGCCCAAAAAGGACAACCCGAATCTCATTCGGGCCTCGTAAGTTTTTTACCCTTCGTTTTTTCGACACGTGGATTATTACGGTAAAACGGGATTACCGTGGCCCGTCTTCGATTTACCATCGCTGGAGAGTGGTACACCATGGTACTGTTCCGTTTCAAATCCATGCACGCATTTCTAAAAGTCGTACGACACTGTTTCGCCATTTCGGACGGATGTTGCACCTTGCGCCGTGGATGTTGCACCCTGTAGATATCGACTATTCAGACGGCCATAACTTCTGGCTCGTTTAGAGTTACGGGAGCCATAACCTGTCAAAACGAAGGCCTCGATGAGTTCTACGGCTTTGACAGCTTTCAGCAGTCAATGGATAGATTAATGCCCAAAAAGGACAAGCCGAATCTCAATCGGGTCTCGTAAGTTTTTTACCCTTCGTTTTTTCGACACGTGGATTTTTACGGTAAAACAGAATTACCGTGGCTGGGCTTCGATTTACCATCGCTGGAGAGTGGTGCACCATGGTACTGTTCTGTTTCAAATCCATGCACGCATTTCTAAAAGTCGTATGCCACTTTTTCGCCATTTCGGACGGATGTTGCACCTTGCACCGTGGATGTTGCACCCTGTAGATATCGATTATTCGGACGGCCATAACTTCTAGCTCGTTTAGCGTTACGGGAGCCATAACCTGTCAAAACGAAGGCCTTGATTAGTTCTACGGCTTTGACAGCTTTCTGCCGTCAACGGATAGATTAATGCCCAAAAAGAACAAACCGAATCTCAATCGGGTCTCGTAAGTTTTTTAACCTTTGTTTTTTCGACACGTGGATTTTTACGGTAAAACAGGATTACCGTGGCTGGCCTTCGATTTACCATCGCTGGATAGTGGTGCACCGTGGTACGGTTCCGTTTCAAATCCATGCACGCATTTCTTAAAGTCGTATGGCACTTTTTCGCCATTTCGGACGGATGTTGCACCTTGCACCGTGGATGTTGCACCCTGTAGATATCGATTATTCGGACGGCCATAACTTCTAGCTCGTTTAGCGTTACGGGAGCCATAACCTGTCAAAACGAAGGCCTCGATTAGTTCTACGGCTTTGACAGCTTTCTGCCGTCAACGGATAGATTAATGCCCAAAAAGAACAAACCGAATCTCAATCGGGTCTCGTAAGTTTTTTAACCTTTGTTTTTTCGACACGTGGATTTTTAAGGTAAAACAGGATTACCGTGGCTGGCCTTCGATTTACCATCGCTGGATAGTGGTGCACCGTGGTACGGTTCCGTTTCAAATCCATGCACGCATTTCTTAAAGTCGTATGGCACTTTTTCGCCATTTCGGACGGATGTTGCACCTTGCACCGTGGATGTTGCACCCTGTAGATATCGATTATTCGGACGGCCATAACTTCTGGCTCGTTTAGAGTTACGGGAGCCATAACCTGTCAAAACGAAGGCCTCGATGAGTTCTACGGCTTTGGCAGCTTTCAGCCGTCAATGGATAGATTAATGCCCAAAAAGAACAACCCGAATCTCAATCGGGTGTCGTAAGTTTTTTACCCTTCGTTTTTTCGACACGTGGATTTTTACGGTAAAACAGAATTACCGTAGCTGGCCTTCGATTTACCATCGCTGGAGAGTGGTGCACCGTGGTACTGTTCCGTTTCAAATCCATGCACGCATTTCTAAAAGCCGTACGACACTTTTTCGCCTTTTCGGACGGATGTTGCACCTTGCACCGTGGATGTTGCACCCTGTAGATATCGATTATTCGGACGGCCATAACTTCTGGCTCGTTTAGAGTTACGGGAGCCATAACCTGTCAAAACGAAGGCCTCGATGAGTACTACGGCTTTGACAGCTTTCAGCCGTCAACGGATAGATTAATTCCCAAGAAGGACAACCCGAATCTCAATCGGGTCTCGTAAGTTTTTTACCCTTCGTTTTTTCGACACGTGGATTTTTACGGTAAAACAGGATTACCGTGGCTGGCCTTCGATTTACCATCGCTGGAGAGTGGTGCACCATGGTACTGTTCCGTTTCAAATCCATGCACGCATTTCTAAAAGCCGTACGACACTTTTTCGCCTTTTCGGACGGATGTTGCACCTTGCACCGTGGATGTTGCACCCTGTAGATGTCGATTATTCGGACGGCCATAACTTCTGGCTCGTTTAGAGTTACGGGAGCCATAACCTGTCAAAACGAAGGCCTCGATGAGTTCTACGGCATTGACAGCTTTCAGCCGTCAACGGATAGATTAATGCCCAAAAAGGACAACCCGAATCTCAATCGGGTCTCGTAAGTTTTTTACCCTTCGTTTTTCCGACACGTGGATTTTTACGGTAAAACAGGATTACCGTGGCTAGCCTTCGATTTACCATCGCTGGATAGTGGTGTACCATGGTACTGTTCCGTTTCGAATCAATGCATGCATTTCTAAAAGTCGTACGACATTTTTTCGCCTTTTCGGACGGATGTTGCACCTTGCACCGTGGATGTTGCACCCTGTAGATATCGATTATTCGGACGACCATAACTTCTGGCTCGTTTAGAGTTACGGGAGCCATAACCTGTCAAAACGAAGGCCTCGATGAGTTCTACGGCATTGACAGCTTTCAGCCGTCAACAGATAGATTAATGCCCAAAAAGGAAAACCCGAATCTCAATCGGGTCTCGTAAGTTTTTTACCCTTCGTTTTTTCGACACGTGGATTTTTACGGTAAAACAGGATTACCATGGCTGGCCTTCGATTTACCATTGCTGGATAGTGGTGCACCTTGGTACTGTTCCGTTTCAAATTCACGCACGCATTTCTAAAAGTCGTACGGCACTGTTTCGCCATTTCGGACGGATGCTGCACCTTGCACCGTGGATGTTGCACCCTGTAGATATCGATTATTCGGACGGCCAAAACTTCTGACTCGTTTAGAGTTACGGAAGCCCTAACCTGTCAAAACGAAGGCCTCGATGAGTTCTACGGCTTTGATAGCTTTCAGCCGTCAACGGATAGATTAATGCCCAAAAAGGACAGCCCGAATCTCAATCGGGTCTCATAAGCTTTTTACCCTTCGTTTTTTCGACACATGGATTATTACGGTAAAACGGGATTACCGTGGCCCGTCTTCGATTTACCATCGCTGGAGTGTGGTGCACCATGGTACTGTCCCGTTTCAAATCCATGCATGCATTTCTAAAAGTCGTACGACACTGTTTCGCCATCTCGGACGGATGTTGCACCTTGCACCGTGGATGTTGCACCCTGTAGATATCGATTATTCGGACGGCCATAACTTCTGGCTCGTTTAGAGTTACGGGAGCCATAACCTGTCAAAACGAAGGCCTCGATGAGTACTACGGCTTTGACAGCTTTCAGCCGTCAACGGATAGATTAATTCCCAGGAAGGACAACCCGAATCTCAATCGGGTCTCGTAAGTTTTTTACCCTTCGTTTTTTCGACACGTGGATTTTTACGGTAAAACAGGATTACCGTGGCTGGCCTTCGATTTACCATCGCTGGATAGTGGTGTACCATGGTACTGTTCCGTTTCAAATCCATGCACGCATTTCTAAAAGTCGTACGACACTTTTTCGCCTTTTCGGACGGATGTTGCACCTTGCACCGTGGATGTTGCACCCTGTAGATATCGATTATTCGGACGGCCATAAGTTCTGGCTCGTTTAGAGTTACGGGAGCCATAACCTGTCAAAACGAAGGCCTCGACGAGTTCTACGGCTTTGACGGCTTTTAGCCGTCAACGGATAGATTAATGCCCAAAAAGGACAATCCGAATCTCAATCGGGTCTCGTAAGTTTTTTACCCTTCGTTTTTTCGACACGTGGATTTTTACGGTAAAACAGGATTACCGTGGCTGGCCTTCGATTTACCATCGCTGGATAGTGGTGCACCATGGTACTGTTCCGTTTCAATTCCATGCACGCATTTGTAAAAGTCGTACGGCACTGTTTCGCCATTTCGGACGGATGTTGCAGCTTGCACCGTGGATGTTGCACCCTATAGATATCGATTATTCGGACGGCCAAAACTTCTGACTCGTTTAGAGTTACGGAAGCTATAACCTGTCAAAACGACGGCCTCGATGAGTTCTATGGCTTTGACAGCTTTCAGCCGTCAACGGATACATAAATGCCCAAAAAGGAAAACCCGAATCTCAATCGGGTCTCGTAAGTTTTTTACCCTTCGTTTTTTCGCCACGTGTATTTTTGCAGTAAAACAGGATTACCATGGCTGGGCTTCGATTTACCATCGCTGGAGAGTGGTGCACCATGGAACTGTTCCGTTTCAAATCCATGCATGCATTTCTAAAAGTCGTACGACACTTTTTCGCCATTTCGGACGGATGTTGCACCTTGCACCGTGGAATGTTGCACCCTGTAGATATCGATTATTCGGACGGCCAAAACTTCTGGCTCGTTTAGAGTTACGGGAGCCATAACCTGTCAAAACGAAGGCCTCGATGAGTTCTACGGCTTTGATAGCTTTCAGCTGTCAATGGATAGATTAATGCCTAAAAAGGACAACCCGAATCTCATTCGGGTCTTGTAAGTTTTTTACCCTTCGTTTTTTCGACACGTGGATTATTACGGTAAAACGGGATTACCGTGGCCCGTCTTCGATTTACCATCGCTGGAGTGTGGTGCACCATGGTACTGTTCCGTTTCAAATCCATGCACGCATTTCTAAAAGTCGTATGACACTGTTTCGCCATCTCGGACGGATGTTGCAACTTGCACCGTGGATGTTGCACCCTGTAGATATCGATTATTCGGACGGCCATAACTTCTGGCTCGTTTAGAGTTACGGGAGCCATAACATGTCAAAACGAAGACCTCTATGAGTTCTACGGCTTTGACAGCTTTCAGCCGTCAACTGATAGATTAATGCCCAAAAAGGACAACCCGAATCTCAATAGGGTCTCGTAAGTTTTTTACCCTTCGTTTTTTCGACACGTGGATTTTTACGGTAAAACAGGATTATCGTGGCTGGCCTTCGATTTACCATCGCTGGAGAGTGGTGCACCATGGTACTGTTCCGTTTAAAATCCATGCACGGATTTCTAAAAGTCGTACGACACTGTTTCGCCATTTCGGACGGATGTTGCACCTTGCACCGTGGATGTTGCACCCTGTAGATATCGATTATTCAGACGGCCATAACTTCTAGCTCGTTTAGAGTTACGGGAGCCATAACCTGTCAAAATGAAGGCCTCGATTAGTTCTACGGCTTTGACAGCTTTCTGCCATCAACGGATAGATTAATGCCCAAAAAGGACAACCCGAATCTCAGTCGGGTCTCGTAAGTTTTTTACCCTTCGTTTTTTCGACACATGGATTTTTACGGTAAAACAGGATTACCGTGGCTGGCCTTCGATTTAACATCGCTGGAGAATGGTGCACCGTGGTACGGTTCCGTTTCAAATCCATGCACGCATTTCTAAAAGTCGTACGGCACTTTTTCTCCATTTCGGCCGGATGTTGCACCTTGCACCGTGGATGTTGCACCCTGTAGATATCGATTATTCTGACGGCCATAACTTCTGCCTTGTTTAGATTTACGGGAGCCATAACCTGTCAAAACGAAGGCCTCGATGAGTTCTACGGCTTTGACAGCTTTCAACCGTCAACGGATAGATTAATGCCCAAAAAGGACAACCCGAATCTCAATCGGGTCTCGTAAGTTTTTTACCCTTCGTTTTTTCGACACGTGGATTTTTACGGTAAAACAGAATTACCGTGGCTGGCCTTCGATTTACCATCGCTGGAGAGTGGTGCACCGTGGTACTGTTCCGTTTCAAATCCATGCACGCATTTCTAAAAGCCGTACGACACTTTTTCGCCTTTTCGGACAGATGTTGCACCTTGCACCGTGGATGTTGCACCCTGTAGATATCGATTATTCGCACAGCCATAACTTCTGGCTCGTTTAGAGATACGGGAGCCATAACCTCTCAAAATGAAGGCCTCGATGTGTTCTACGGCTTTGACAGCTTTCAGCCGTCAACGGATAGATTAATGCCCAAAAAGGACAACCCGAATCTCAATCGGGTCTCGTAAGTTTTTTACCCTTCGTTTTTTCGACACGCGGATTTTTACGGTAAAACAGGATTACCGTGGCTGGCCTTCGATTCACCATCGCTGGATAGTGGTGGACCATGGTACTGTTCCGTTTCAAATCCATGCACGCATTTCTAAAAGTCGTACGACATTTTTCGCCTTTTCGGACGGATGTTGCACCTTGCACCGTGGATGTTGCACCCTGTAGATATCGATTATTCGGACGGCCACAACTTCTGGCTCGTTTAGAGTTACGGGAGCCACAACCTATCAAAACGAAGGCCTTGATGAGTTCTACGGCATTGAAAGCTTTCAGCCATCAACGGATAGATTAATTCCCAAAAAGGACAACCCGAATCTCAATCGGGTCTCGCAAGTTTTTTACCCTTCGTTTTTTCAACACGTGGATTTTTACGGTAAAACAGGATTACCGTGGCTGGCCTTCGATTTACCATCGCTGGATAGTGGTGCACCATGGTACTGTTCCGTTTCAAATTCATGCACGCATTTCTAAAAGTCGTACGGCACTGTTTCGCCATTTCGGACGGATGTTGCACCTTGCACCGTGGATGTTGCACCCTGTAGATATCGATTATTCGGACGGCGAAAACTTCTGACTCGTTTAGAGTTACGGGAGCCATAACCTGTCAAAACGAAGGCCTCGATGAGTTCTACGGCTTTGACAGCTTTCAGCCGTCAACGGATAGATTAATGCCCAAAAAGGACAACCCGAATCTCAATCGGGTCTCCTAAGCTTTTTACCCTTTGTTTTTTCGACACGTGGATTTTTACGGTAAAACAGGATTACCGTGGCTGGCCTTCAATTTACCATCACTGGATAGTGGTGCACCATGGTACTATTCCGTTTCAAATCCATGCGCGCATTTCTAAAAGTCGTACGGCACTGTTTCGCCATTTCGGACGGATGTTGCACCTTGCACCATGGATGTTGCACCCTGTAGATATCGATTATTCAGAAGGCCAAAACTTCTGACTCGTTTAGAGTTACGGGAGCCATAACCTGTCAAAACAAAGGCCTCGATGATTTCTGCGGCTTTGAAAGCTTTCAGTCGTCAACGGATAGATTAATGCCCAAAAAGGACAACCCGAATCTCAATCGGGTCTCGTAAGTTTTCTACCCTTCGTTTTTTCGACACGTGGATTTTTACGGTAAAATAGGTTTACCGTGGCCGACCTTCGATTTACCATCGCTGGATAGTGGTGCACCATGGTACTGTTCTGTTTCAAATCCATGCACGCATTTCTAAAAGTCGTACGGCACTGTTTCGCCATTTCGGACGGATGTTGCACCTTGCATCGTGGATATTGCACCCTGTAGATATCGATTATTCGGACGGCCAAAACTTCTGGCTCGTTTAGAGTTACGGGAGCCATAACCTGTCAAAACGAAGGCCTCGATGAGTTCTACGGCTTTGACAGGTTTCAGCCGTCAACGGATACATTAATGCCCAAAAAGGACAACCCGAATCTCAATCGGGTCTCGTAAGTTTTTTACCCTTCGTTTTTTCGACACGTGGATTTTTACAGTAAAACAGGATTACCGTGGCTGGGCTTCGATTTACCGTCGCTGGAGAGTGGTGCACCATGGAACTATTCCGTTTCAAATCCATGCACGCATATCTAAAAGCCGTACGGCACTGTTTCGCCATTTCGGACTGATGTTGCACCTTGCACCGTGGACGTTGCACCCTGTAGATATCGATAATTCGGACGACCATAACTTCTGGCTCGTTTAGAGTTACGGGAGCCTTAACCTGTCAAAACGGAGGCCTCGATGAGTTCTACGGCTTTGACAGCTTTCAGCCATCAACGGATAGATTAATGCCCAAAAAGGACAACCCGAATCTCAATCGGTTCTCGTAAGTTTTTAACCCTTCGTTTTTTCGACACGTGGATTTTTACGGTAAAACGGGATTACGGTGGCAGGTCTTCGATTTACCATTGCTGAAGAGTGGTGCACCGTGGTACTGTTCTGTTTCAAATCCATGCACGCATTTCTAAAAGTCGTACGGCACTGTTTCGCCATTTCGGACGGATGTTGCACCTTGCACCGTGGATGTTGCACCCTATAGATATCGATTATTCGGACGGCCATAACTTCTGGCTCGTTTAGAGTTACGGGAGCCATAACCTGTCAAAACGAAGGCCTCGATGAGTTCTACGGCTTTGACAGGTTTCAGCCGTCAACGGATACATTAATGCCCAAAAAGGACAACCCGAATCTCAATCGGGTCTCGTAAGTTTTTTACCCTTCGTTTTTTCGACACGTGGATTTTTACGGTAAAACAGGATTACCGTGGCTGGCCTTCGATTTACCATCGCTGGAGAGTGGTGCACCATGGTACTGTTCCGTTTCAAATCCATGCACGCATTTCTAAAAGTCGTACGACACTTTTTCGCCATTTCGAACAGATGTTGCACCTTGCACCGTGGATGTTGCACCCTGTAGATATCGACTATTCGGACGGCCATAACTTCTGGCTCGTTTAGAGTTACGGGAGCCATAACCTGTCAAAACGAAGGCCTCGATGAGTTCTACGGCTTTGACAGCTTTCAGCCGTCAATGGATAGATTAATGCCCAAAAAGGACAACCCGAATCTCAATCGGGCCTCGTAAGTTTTTTACCCTTCGTTTTTTCGACACGTGGATTTTTACGGTAAAACAGAATTACCGTGGCTGGCCTTCGATTTACCATCGCTGGAGAGTGGTGCACCATGGTACTGTTCCGTTTCAAATCCATGCACGCATTTCTAAAAGTCGTATGCCACTTTTTCGCCTTTTCGGACGGATGTTGCACCTTGCACCGTGGATGTTGCACCCTGTAGATATCGATTATTCGGACGGCCATAACTTCTGGCTCGTTTAGAGTTACGGGAGCCATAACCTGTCAAAACGTAGGCCTCGATGAGTTCTACGGCTTTGACAGCTTTCAGCCGTCAACATATAGATTAATGCCCAAAAAGGACAAACCGAATCTCAATCGGGTCTCGTAAGTTTTTTACCCTTCGTTTTATCGACACGTGGATTTTTACGGTAAAACAGGATTACCGTGGCTGGCCTTCGATTTACCATCGCTGGATAGTGGTGCACCATGGTACTGTTCCGTTTCAAATCCATGCACGCATTTCTAAAAGTCGTACGACACTGTTTCGCCATTTCGAACAGATGTTGCACCTTGCACCGTGGATGTTGCACCCTGTAGATATCGACTATTCGGACGGCCATAACTTCTGGCTAGTTTAGAGTTACGGGAGCCATAACCTGTCAAAACGAAGGCCTCGATGAGTTCTACGGCTTTGACAGCTTTCAGCCGTCAATGGATAGATTAATGCCCAAAAAGGACAACCCGAATCTCAATCGGGTCTCGTAAGTTTTTTACCCTTCGTTTTTTCGACACGTGGATTTTTACGGTAAAACAGAATTACCGTGGTTGGCCTTCGATTTACCATCGCTGGAGAGTGGTGCACCATGGTACTGTTCCGTTTCAAATCCATGCACGCATTTCTAAAAGTCGTATGCCACTTTTTCGCCTTTTCGGACGGATGTTGCACCTTGCACCGTCGATGTTGCACCCCGTAGATATCGATTATTCGGACGGCCATAACTTCTGGCTCGTTTAGAGTTACGGGAGCCATAACCTGTCAAAACGAAGGCCTCGATGTGTTCTACGGCTTTGACAGCTTTCAGCCGTCAACATATGGATTAATGCCCAAAAAGGACAAACCGAATCTCAATCGGGTCTCGTAAGTTTTTTACCCTTCGTTTTATCGACACGTGGATTTTTACGGTAAAACAGGATTACCGTGGCTGGCCTTCGATTTACCATCGCTAGATAGTGGTGCACCATGGTACTGTTCCGTTTCAAATCCATGAACGCATTTCTAAAAGTCGTACGGCACTTTTTCGCCATTTCGGACGGATGTTGCACCTTGAACCGTGGATGTTGCACCCTATAGATATCGATTATTCGGACGGCCATAACTTCTGGCTCGTTTAGAGTTACGGGAGCCATAACCTATCAAAACGAAGGCCTCGATGAGTTCTACGGCTTTGACAGCTTTCAGCCGTCAATGGATAGATTAATGCCCAAAAAGGACAACCCGAATCTCAATCGGGTCTCGTAAGTTTTTTACCCTTCGTTTTTTCGACACGTGGATTTTTACGGTAAAACAGAATTACCGTGGTTGGCCTTCGATTTACCATCGCTGGAGAGTGGTGCACCATGGTACTGTTCCGTTTCAAATCCATGCACGCATTTCTAAAAGTCGTATGCCACTTTTTCGCCTTTTCGGACGGATGTTGCACCTTGCACCGTCGATGTTGCACCCTGTAGATATCGATTATTCGGACGGCCATAACTTCTGGCTCGTTTAGAGTTACGGGAGCCATAACCTGTCAAAACGAAGGCCTCGATGTGTTCTACGGCTTTGACAGCTTTCAGCCGTCAACATATAGATTAATGCCCAAAAAGGACAAACCGAATCTCAATCGGGTCTCGTAAGTTTTTTACCCTTCGTTTTATCGACACGTGGATTTTTACGGTAAAACAGGATTACCGTGGCTGGCCTTCGATTTACCATCGCTGGATAGTGGTGCACCATGGTACTGTTCCGTTTCAAATCCATGCACGCATTTCTAAAAGTCGTACGACACTTTTTCGCCATTTCGGACGGATGTTGCACCTTGAACCGTGGATGTTGCACCCTGTAGATATCGATTATTCGGACGGCCATAACTTCTGGCTCGTTTAGAGTTACGGGAGCCATAACCTGTCAAAACGAAGGCCTCGATGAGTTCTACGGCTTCGACAGCTTTCAGCCGTCAACGGATAGATTAATGCCCAAAAAGGACAACCCGAATCTCAATCGGGTCTCGTAAGTTTTTTACCCTTCGTTTTTTCGACACGTGGATTTTTACGGTAAAATAGAATTATCGTGGCTGGCCTTCGATTTACCATCGCTTGAGAGTGGTTCACCATGGTACTGTTCCGTTTCAAATCCATGCACGCATTTCTAAAAGCCGTACGACACTTTTTCGCCTTTTCGGACGGATGTTGCACCTTGCACCGTGGATGTTGCACCCTGTAGATATCGATTATTCGGACGGCCATAACTTCTGGCTCGTTTAGAGTTACGGGAGCCATAACCTGTCAAACCGAAGGCCTCGATGTGTTCTACGGCTTTGACAGCTTTCAGCCGTCAACGGATAGATTAATGCCCAAAAAGGACAACCCGAATCTCAATCGGGTCTCGTAAGTTTTTTACCCTTCGTTTTTTTGACACGTGGATTTTTACGGTAAAACAGGATTACCATGGCTGGCCTTCGATTCACCATCGCTAGATAGTGGTGGACCATGGTACTGTTCCGTTTCAAATCAATGCACGCATTTCTAAAAGTCGTACGACACTTTTTCGCCTTTTCGGACGGATGTTGCACCTTGCACCGTGGATGTTGCACCCTGTAGATATCGATTATTCAGACGGCCATAACTTCTGCTCGTTTAGAGTTACGGGAGCCATAACCTGTCAAAACGAAGGCCTCGATGAGTTCTACGGCATTGACAGCTCTCAGCCGTCAACGGATAGATTAATGCCCAAAAAGGACAACCCGAATCTCAATCGGGTCTCGTAAGTTTTTTACCCTTCGTTTTTTCAACACGTGGATTTTTACGATAAAACAGGATTACCGTGGCTGGCCTTCGATTTACCATCGATGGATAGTGGTGCACCATGGTACTGTTCCGTTTCAAATTCATGCACGCATTTCTAAAAGTCGTACGGCACTGTTTCGCCATTTCGGACGGATGTTGCACCTTGCACCGTGGATGTTGCACCCTGTAGATATCGATTATTCGGACGGCCAAAACTTCTGACTCCTTTAGAGTTACGGGAGCCATAACCTGTCAAAACGAAGGCCTCGATGAGTTCTACGGCTTTGACAGCTTTCAGCCGTCAACGGATAGATTAATGCCCAAAAAGGACAACCCGAATCTCAATCGGGTCTCCCAAGCTTTTTACCCTTCGTTTTTTCGACACGTGGATTTTTACGGTAAAACAGGGTTAACGTGGCTGGCCTTCGATTTACCATCGCTGGATAGTGGTGCACTATGGTACTGTTCCGTTTCAAATCTATGCACGCATTTCTAGAAGTCGTACGACTCTTTTTCGCCTTTTCGGACTGATGTTGCACCTTGCACCGTGGATGTTGCACCCTGTAGATATCGATTATTCGGACGGCCATAACTTCTGGCTCGTTTAGAGTTACGGGAGCCATAACCTGTCAAAACGAAGGCCTTGATGAGTTCTACGGCTTTGACAGCTTTCAGCCATCAACGGATAGATTAATGCCCAAAAAGGACAACCCGAATCTCAATCGGGTCTCGTAAGTTTTTTACCCTTCGTTTTTTCGACACGTGGATTTTTACGGTAAAACAGGATTACCGTGGCTGGCCTTCGATTTACCATCGCTGGATAGTGGTGCACCATGGTACTGTTCCGTTTCAAATCCATGCACGCATTTCTAAAAGTCGTACGGCACTGTTTCGCCATTTCGGACGGATGTTGCACCTTGCACCGTGGATGTTGCACCCTGTAGATATCGATTATTCGGACGGCCAAAACTTCTGACTCGTTTAGAGTTACGGAAGCCATAACCTGTCAAAATGAAGGCCTCGATGAGTTCTATGGATTTGACAGCTTTCAGCCATCAACGGATACATTAATGCCCAAAAAAGAAAACCCGAATCTCAATCGGGTCTCGTAAGTTTTTTACCCTTCGTTTTTTCGCCATGTGTATTTTTGCAGTAAAACAGGATTACCATGGCTGGGCTTCAATTTACCATCGCTGGAGTGTGGTGCACCATGGAACTATTCCGTTTCAAATCCATGCACGCATTTCTAAAAGTCGTATGCCACTTTTTCGCCATTTCGGACGGATGTTGCACCTTGCACCGTGGATGTTGCACCCTGTAGATATCGATTATTCGGACGGCCATAACTTCTAGCTCGTTTAGCGTTACGGGAGCCATAACCTGTCAAAACGAAGGCCTCGATTAGTTCTACGGCTTTGACAGCTTTCTGCCGTCAACGGATAGATTAATGCCCAAAAAGAACAAACCGAATCTCAATCGGGTCTCGTAAGTTTTTTAACCTTTGTTTTTTCGACACGTGGATTTTTACGGTAAAACAGGATTACCGTGGCTGGCCTTCGATTTACCATCGCTGGATAGTGGTGCACCGTGGTACGGTTCCGTTTCAAATCCATGTACGCATTTCTTAAAGTCGTATGGCACTTTTTCGCCATTTCGGACGGATGTTGCACCTTGCACCGTGGATGTTGCACCCTGTAGATATCGATTATTCGGACGGCCATAACTTCTGGCTCGTTTAGAGTTACGGGAGCCATAACCTGTCAAAACGAAGGCCTCGATGAGTTCTACGGCTTTGACAGCTTTCAGCCGTCAATGGATAGATTAATGCCCAAAAAGGACAACCTGAATCTCAATCGGGTCTCGTAAGTTTTTTACCCTTCGTTTTTTCGACACGTGGATTTTTACGGTAAAACAGGATTACCATGGCTGGCCTTCGATTTACCATCGCTGGATAGTGGTGCACCATGGTACTGTTCCGTTTCAAATTCATGCACGCATTTCTAAAAGTCGTACGGCACTGTTTCGCCATTTCGGATGGATGTTGCACCTTGCACCGTGGATGTTGCACCCTGTAGATATCGATTATTCGGACGGCCAAAACTTCTGACTCGTTTAGAGTTACGGGAGCCATAACCTGTCAAAACGAAGGCCTCGATGAGTACTACGGCTTTGACAGCTTTCAGCCGTCAACGGATAGATTAATGCCCAAAAAGGACAACCCGAATCTCAATCGGGCCTCATAAGCTTTTTACCCTTCGTTTTTTCGACACGTGGATTTTTACGGTAAAACAGGATTACCGTGGCTGGCCTTCGATTTACCATCGCTGGAGAGTGGTGCAGCATGGTACTGTTCCGTTTCAAACCATGCACGCATTTCTAAAAGTCGTATGACACTTTTTTACCTTTTCGGACGGATGTTGCACCTTGCACCGTGGATGTTGCACCCTGTAGATATCGATTATTCGGACGGCCATAACTTCTGGCTCGTTTAGAGTTACAGGAGCCATAACCTGTCAAAACGAAGGTCTCGATGAGTTCTACGGCTTTGATAGCGTTCAGCCGTCAACGGAAAGATTAATGCCCAAAAAGGACAACCCGAATCTCAATCGGGTCTCGTAAGTTTTTTACCCTTCGTTTTTTCGACACGTGGATTTTTACGGTAAAACAGGATTACCGTGGCTGGCCTTCGATTTACCATCGCTGGATAGTGGTGCACCATGGTACTGTTCCGTTTCAATTCCATGCACGCATTTGTAAAAGTCGTACGGCACTGTTTCGCCATTTCGGACGGATGTTGCAGCTTGCACCGTGGATGTTGCACCCTATAGATATCGATTATTCGGACGGCCAAAACTTCTGACTCGTTTAGAGTTACGGAAGCTATAACCTGTCAAAACGACGGCCTCGATGAGTTCTATGGCTTTGACAGCTTTCAGCCGTCAACGGATACATAAATGCCCGAAAAGGAAAACCCGAATCTCAATCGGGTCTCGTAAGTTTTTTACCCTTCGTTTTTTCGCCACGTGTATTTTTGCAGTAAAACAGGATTACCATGGCTGGGCTTCGATTTACCATCGCTGGAGAGTGGTGCACCATGGAACTGTTCCTTTTCAAATCCATGCATGCATTTCTAAAAGTCGTACGGCACTTTTTCGCCATTTCGGACGGATGTTGCACCTTGCACCGTGGATGTTGCACCCTGTAGATATCGATTATTCGGACGGCCAAAACTTCTGGCTCGTTTAGAGTTACGGGAGCCATAACCTGTCAAAACGAAGGCCTCGATGAGTTCTACGGCTTTGACAGCTTTCAGCTGTCAACGGATAGATCAATGCCTAAAAAGGACAACCCGAATCTCATTCGGGTCTTGTAAGTTTTTTACCCTTCGTTTTTTCGACACGTGGATTATTACGGTAAAACGGGATTACCGTGGCCCGTCTTCGATTTACCATCGCTGGAGTGTGGTGCACCATGGTACTGTTCCGTTTCAAATCCATGCACGCATTTCTAAAAGTCGTACGACACTGTTTCGCCATCTCGGACGGATGTTGCACCTTGCACCGTGGATGTTGCACCCTGTAGATATCGATTATTCGGACGGCCACAACTTCTGGCTCGTTTAGAGTTACGGGAGCCATAACATGTCAAAACGAAGACCTCTATGAGTTCTACGGCTTTGACAGCTTTCAGCCGTCAACTGATAGATTAATGCCCAAAAAGGACAACCCGAATCTCAATAGGGTCTCGTAAGTTTTTTACCCTTCGTTTTTTCGAAACGTGGATTTTTACGGTAAAACAGGATTACCGTGGCTGGCCTTCGATTTACCATCGCTGTAGAGTGGTGCACCATGGTACTGTTCCGTTTAAAATCCATGCACGGATTTCTAAAAGTCGTACGACACTGTTTCGCCATTTCGTACGGATGTTGCACCTTGCACCGTGGATGTTGCACCCTGTAGATATCGATTATTCGGACGACCATAACTTCTAGCTCGTTTAGAGTTACTGGAGCCATAACCTGTCAAAATGAAGGCCTCAATTAGTTCTACGGCTTTGACAGCTTTCTGCCATAAACGGATAGATTAATGCCCAAAAAGGACAACCCGAATCTCAGTCGGGTCTCGTAAGTTTTTTACCCTTCGTTTTTTCGACACATGGATTTTTACGGTAAAACAGGATTACCGTGGCTGGCCTTCGATTTACCATCGCTGGAGAATGGTGCACCGTGGTACGGTTCCGTTTCAAATCCATGCACGCATTTCTAAAAGTCGTACGGCACTTTTTCTCCATTTCGGCCGGATGTTGCACCTTGCACCGTGGATGTTGCACCCTGTAGATATCGATTATTCGGACGGCCATAACTTCTGGCTTGTTTAGAGTTACGGGAGCCATAACCTGTCAAAACGAAGGCCTCGATGAGTTCTACGGCTTTGACAGCTTTCAGCCGTCAACGGATAGATTAATGCCCAAAAAGGACAACCCGAATCTCAATCGGGTCTCGTAAGTTTTTTACCCTTCGTTTTTTCGACACGTGGATTTTTACGGTAAAACAGAATTACCGTGGCTGGCCTTCGATTTACCATCGCTGGAGAGTGGTGCACCGTGGTACTGTTCCGTTTCAAATCCATGCACGCATTTCTAAAAGCCGTACGACACTTTTTCGCCTTTTCGGACGGATGTTGCACCTTGCACCGTGGATGTTGCACCCTGTAGATATCGATTATTCGCACGGCCATAACTTCTGGCTCGTTTAGAGTTACGGGAGCCATAACCTCTCAAAACGAAGGCCTCGATGTGTTCTACGGCTTTGACAGCTTTCAGCCGTCAACGGATAGATTAATGCCCAAAAAGGACAACCCGAATCTCAATCGGGTCTCGTAAGTTTTTTACCCTTCGTTTTTTCGACACGCGGATTTTTACGGTAAAACAGGATTACCGTGGCTGGCCTTCGATTCACCATCGCTGGATAGTGGTGGACCATGGTACTGTTCCGTTTCAAATCCATGCATGCATTTCTAAAAGTCGTACGACATTTTTCGCCTTTTCGGACGGATGTTGCACCTTGCACCGTGGATGTTGCACCCTGTAGATATCGATTATTCGGACGGCCACAACTTCTGGCTCGTTTAGAGTTACGGGAGCCACAACCTATCAAAACGAAGGCCTCGATGAGTTCTACGGCATTGACAGCTTTCAGCCGTCAACGGATAGATTAATGCCCAAAAAGGACAACCCGAATCTCAATCGGGTCTCGTAAGTTTTTTACCCTTCGTTTTTTCAACACGTGGATTTTTACGGTAAAACAGGATTACCGTGGCTGGCCTTCGATTTACCATCGATGGATAGTGGTGCACCATGGTACTGTTCCGTTTCAAATTCATGCACGCATTTCTAAAAGTCGTACGGCACTGTTTCGCCATTTCGGACGGATGTTGCACCTTGCACCGTGGATGTTGCACCCTGTAGATATCGATTATTCGGACGGCGAAAACTTCTGACTCATTTAGAGTTACGGGAGCCATAACCTGTCAAAACGAAGGCCTCGATGATTTCTGCGGCTTTGAAAGCTTTCAGTCGTCAACGGATAGATTAATGCCCAAAAAGGACAACCCGAATCTCAATCGGGTCTCGTAAGTTTTCTACCCTTCGTTTTTTCGACACGTGGATTTTTACGGTAAAATAGGATTACCGTGGCCGGCCTTCGATTTACCATCGCTGGATAGTGGTGCACCATGGTACTGTTCTGTTTCAAATCCATGCACGCATTTCTAAAAGTCGTACGGCACTGTTTCGCCATTTCGGACGGATGTTGCACCTTGCATCGTGGATATTGCACCCTGTAGATATCGATTATTCGGACGGCCAAAACTTCTGGCTCGTTTAGAGTTACGGGAGCCATAACCTGTCAAAAGGAAGGCCTCGATGAGTTCTACGGCTTTGACAGGTTTCAGCCGTCAACGGATACATTAATGCCCAAAAAGGACAACCCGAATCTCAATCGGGTCTCGTAAGTTTTTTACCCTTCGTTTTTTCGACACGTGGATTTTTACAGTAAAACAGGATTACCGTGGCTGGGCTTCGATTTACCATCGCTGGAGAGTGGTGCACCATGGAACTATTCCGTTTCAAATCCATGCACGCATATCTAAAAGTCGTACGGCACTGTTTCGCCATTTCGGACTGATGTTGCACCTTGCACCGTGGACGTTGCACCCTGTAGATATCGATAATTAGGACGACCATAACTTCTGGCTCGTTTAGAGTTACGGGAGCCTTAACCTGTCAAAACGGAGGCCTCGATCAGTTCTACGGCTTTGACAGCTTTCAACCATCAACGGATAGATTAATGCCCAAAAAGGACAACCCGAATCTCAATCGGTTCTCGTAAGTTTTTAACCCTTCGTTTTTTCGACACGTGGATTTTTACGGTAAAACGGGATTACGGTGGCAGGTCTTCGATTTACCATTGCTGAAGAGTGGTGCACCATGGTACTGTTCTGTTTCAAATCCATGCACGCATTTCTAAAAGTCGTACGGCACTGTTTCGCCATTTCGGACGGATGTTGCACCTTGCACCGTGGATGTTGCACCCTATAGATATCGATTATTCGGACGGCCATAACTTCTGGCTCGTTTAGAGTTACGGGAGCCATAACCTGTCAAAACGAAGGCCTCGATGAGTTCTACGGCTTTGACAGGTTTCAGCCGTCAACGGATACATTAATGCCCAAAAAGGACAACCCGAATCTCAATCGGGTCTCGTAAGTTTTTTACCCTTCGTTTTTTCGACACGTGGATTTTTACGGTAAAACAGGATTACCGTGGCTGGCCTTCGATTTACCATCGCTGGAGAGTGGTGCACCATGGTACTGTTCCGTTTCAAATCCATGCACGCATTTCTAAAAGTCGTACGACACTGTTTCGCCATTTCGAACAAATGTTGCACCTTGCACCGTGGATGTTGCACCCTGTAGATATCGACTATTCGGACGGCCATAACTTCTGGCTCGTTTAGAGTTACGGGAGCCATAACCTGTCAAAACGAAGGCCTCGATGAGTTCTACGGCTTTGACAGCTTTCAGCCGTCAATGGATAGATTAATGCCCAAAAAGGACAACCCGAATCTCAATCGGGTCTCGTGAGTTTTTTACCCTTCGTTTTTTCGACACGTGGATTTTTACGGTAAAACAGAATTACCGTGGCTGGCCTTCGATTTACCATCGCTGGAGAGTGGTGCACCATGGTACTGTTCCGTTTCAAATCCATGCATGCATTTCTAAAAGTCGTATGCCACTTTTTCGCCTTTTCGGACGGATGTTGCACCTTGCACCGTGGATGTTGCACCCTGTAGATATCGATTATTCGGACGGCCATAACTTCTGGCTCGTTTAGAGTTACGGGAGCCATAACCTGTCAAAACGAAGGCCTCGATGAGTTCTACGGCTTTGACAGCTTTCAGCCGTCAACATATAGATTAATGCCCAAAAAGGACAAACCGAATCTCAATCGGGTCTCGTAAGTTTTTTACCCTTCGTTTTATCGACACGTGGATTTTTACGGTAAAACAGGATTACCGTGGCTGGCCTTCGATTTACCATCGCTGGATAGTGGTGCACCATGGTACTGTTCCGTTTCAAATCCATGCACGCATTTCTAAAAGTCGTAAGGCACTTTTTCGCCATTTCGGACGGATGTTGCACCTTGAACCGTGGATGTTGCACCCTGTAGATATCGATTATTCGGACGGCCATAACTTCTGGCTCGTTTAGAGTTACGGGAGCCATAACCTGTCAAAACGAAGGCCTCGATGAGTTCTACGGCTTCGACAGCTTTCAGCCGTCAACGGATAGATTAATGCCCAAAAAGGACAACTCGAATCTCAATCGGGTCTCGTAAGTTTTTTACCCTTCGTTTTTTCGACACGTGGATTTTTACGGTAAAACAGAATTATCGTGGCTGGCCTTCGATTTACCATCGCTGGAGAGTGGTTCGCCATGGTACTGTTCCGTTTCAAATCCATGCACGCATTTCTAAAAGCCGTACGACACTTTTTCGCCTTTTCGGACGGATGTTGCACCTTGCACCGTGGATGTTGCACCCTGTAGATATCGATTATTCGGACGGCCATAACTTCTGGCTCGTTTAGAGTTACCGGAGCCATAACCTGTCAAAACGAAGGCCTCGATGTGTTCTACGGCTTTGACAGCTTTCAGCCGTCAACGGATAGATTAATGCCCAAAAAGGACAACCCGAATCTCAATCGGGTCTCGTAAGTTTTTTACCCTTCGTTTTTTCGACACGTGGATTTTTACGGTAAAACAGGATTACCATGGCTGGCCTTCGATTCACCATCGCTAGATAGTGGTGGACCATGGTACTGTTCCGTTTCAAATCAATGCACGCATTTCTAAAAGTCGTACGACACTTTTTCGCCTTTTCGGACGGATGTTGCACCTTGCACCGTGGATGTTGCACCCTGTAGATATCGATTATTCAGACGGCCATAACTTCTGCTCGTTTGGAGTTACGGGAGCCATAACCTGTCAAAAGGAAGGCCTCGATGAGTTCTACGGCATTGACAGCTCTCAGCCGTCAACGGATGGATTAATGCCCAAAAAGGACAACCCGAATCTCAATCGGGTCTCGTAAGTTTTTTACCCTTCGTTTTTTCAACACGTGGATTTTTACGGTAAAACAGGATTACCGTGGCTGGCCTTCGATTTACCATCGATGGATAGTGGTGCACCATGGTACTGTTCCGTTTCAAATTCATGCACGCATTTCTAAAAGTCGTACGGCACTGTTTCGCCATTTCGGACGGATGTTGCACCTTGCACCGTGGATGTTGCACCCTGTAGATATCGATTATTCGGACGGCGAAAACTTCTGACTCGTTTAGAGTTACGGGAGCCATAACCTGTCAAAACGAAGGCCTCGATGAGTTCTACGGCTTTGACCGCTTTCAGCCGTCAACGGATAGATTAATGCCCAAAAAGGACTACCCGAATCTCAATCGGGTCTCCCAAGCTTTTTACCCTTCGTTTTTTCGACACGTGGATTTTTACGGTAAAACAGGATTACCGTGGCTGGCCTTCAATTTACCATCGCTGGATAGTGGTGCACCATGGTACTGTTCCGTTTCAAATCCATGCACGCATTTCTAAAAGTCGTACGACTCTTTTTCGCCTTTTCGGACGGATGTTGCACCTTGCACCGTGGATGTTGCACCCTGTAGATATCGATTATTCGGACGGCCATAACTTCTGGCTCGTTTAGAGTTACGGGAGCCATAACCTGTCAAAACGAAGGCCTCGATGAGTTCTACGGCTTTGACAGCTTTCAGCCATCAACGGATAGATTAATGCCCAAAAAGGACAACCCGAATCTCAAACGGGTCTCGTAAGTTTTTTACCCTTCGTTTTTTCGACACGTGGATTTTTACGGTAAAACTGGATTACCGTGGCTGGCCTTCGATTTACCATCGCTGGATAGTGGTGCACCATGGTACTGTTCCGTTTCAAATCCATGCACGCATTTCTAAAAGTCGTACGGCACTGTTTCGCCATTTCGGACGGATGTTGCACCTTGCACCGTGGATGTTGCACCCTGTAGATATCGATTATTCGGACGGCCAAAACTTCTGACTCGTTTAGAGTTACGGAAGCCATAACCTGTCAAAATGAAGGCCTCGATGAGTTCTATGGCTTTGACAGCTTTCAGCCGTCAACGGATACATTAATGCCCAAAAAGGAAAACCCGAATCTCAATCGGGTCTCGTAAGTTTTTTACCCTTCGTTTTTTCGCCATGTGTATTTTTGCAGTAAAACAGGATTACCATGGCTGGGCTTCAATTTACCATCGCTGGAGTGTGGTGCACCATGGAACTATTCCGTTTCAAATCCATGCATGCATTTCTAAAAGTCGTACGGCACTTTTTCGCCATTTCGGACGGATGTTGCACCTTGCACCGTGGATGTTGCACCCTGTAGATATCGATTATTCGGACGGCCAAAACTTCTAGCTCGTTTAGAGTTACAGGAGCCACAACCTGTCAAAACGAAGGCCTCGTTGAGTTCTACATCTTTGACAGCTTTCAGCTGTCAACGCATAGGTTAATGCCCAAAAAGGACAACCCGAATCTCATTCGGGTCTCGTAAGTTTTTTACCCTTCGTTTTTTCGACACGTGGATTATTACGGTAAAACGGGATTACCGTGGCTGGGCTTCGATTTATCATCGCTGGAGAGTGGTACACCATGGTACTGTTCCGTTTCAAATCCATGCACGCATTTCTAAAAGTCGTACGACACTTTTTCGCCATTTCGGACGGATGTTGCACCTTGCGCCGTGGATGTTGCACCCTGTAGATATCGACTATTCAGACGGCCATAACTTCTGCCTCGTTTAGAGTTACGGGAGCCATAACCTGTCAAAACGAAGGCCTCGATGAGTTCTACGGCTTTGCAGCTTTCAGCAGTCAATGGATAGATTAATGCCCAAAAAGGACAACCCGAATCTCAATCGGGTCTCGTAAGTTTTTTACCCTTCGTTTTTTTGACACGTGGATTTTTACGGTAAAACAGAATTACCGTGGCTGGGCTTCGATTTACTATCGCTGGAGAGTGGTGCACCACGGTACTGTTCTGTTTCAAATCCATGCACGCATTTCTAAAAGTCGTATGCCACTTTTTCGCCATTTCGGACGGATGTTGCACCTTGCACCGTGGATGTTGCACCCTGTAGATATCGATTATTCGGACGGCCATAACTTCTAGCTCGTTTAGCGTTACGGGAGCCATAACCTGTCAAAACGAAGGCCTCGATTAGTTCTACGGCTTTGACAGCTTTCTGCCGTCAACGGATAGATTAATGCCCAAAAAGAACAAACCGAATCTCAATCGGGTCTCGTAAGTTTTTTAACCTTTGTTTTTTCGACACGTGGATTTTTACGGTAAAACAGGATTACCGTGGCGGGCCTTCGATTTACCATCGCTGGATAGTGGTGCACCGTGGTACGGTTCCGTTTCAAATCCATGCACGCATTTCTTAAAGTCGTATGGCACTTTTTCGCCATTTCGGACGGATGTTGCACCTTGCACCGTGGATGTTGCACCCTGTAGATATCGATTATTCGGACGGCCATAACTTCTGGCTCGTTTAGAGTTACGGGAGCCATAACCTGTCAAAACGAAGGCCTCGATAAGTTCTACGGCTTTGACAGCTTTCAGCCGTCAATGGATAGATTAATGCCCAAAAAGGACAACCCGAATCTCAATCGGGTCTCGTAAGTTTTTTACCCCTCGTTTTTTCGACACGTGGATTTTTACGGTAAAACAGAATTACCGTAGCTGGCCTTCGATTTACCATCGCTGGAGAGTGGTGCACCGTGGTACTGTTCCGTTTCAAATCCATGCACGCATTTCTAAAAGCCGTACGACACTTTTTCGCCTTTTCGGACGGATGTTGCACCTTGCACCGTGGATGTTGCACCCTGTAGATATCGATTATTCGGACGGCCATAACTTCTGGCTCGTTTAGAGTTACGGGAGCCATAACCTGTCAAAACGAAGGCCTCGATGTGTTCTACAGCTTTGACAGCTTTCAGCCGTCAACGGATAGATTAATGCCCAAAAAGGACAACCCGAATCTCAATCGGGTCTCGTAAGTTTTTTACCCTTTGTTTTTTCGACACGTGGATTTTTACGGTAAAACAGGATTAGCGTGGCTGGCCTTCGATTTACCATCGCTGGATAGTGGTGTACCATGGTAATGTTCCGTTTCAAATCCATGTACGCATTTCTAAAAGTCGTACGACACTTTTTCGCCTTTTCGGACGGATGTTGCACCTTGCACCGTGGATGTTGCACCCTGTAGATATCGATTATTCGGACGGCCATAACTTCTGGCTCGTTTAGAGTTACGGGAGCCATAACCTGTCAAAACGAAGGCCTCGATGAGTTCTACGGCATTGACAGCTTTCAGCCGTCAATAGATAGATTAATGCCCAAAAAGGACAACCCGAATCTCAATCGGGTCTCATAAGTTTTTTACCCTTCGTTTTTTCGACACGTGGATTTTTACGGTAAAACAGGATTACCATGGCTGGCCTTCGATTTGCCATCGCTGGATAGTGGTGCACCATGGTACTGTTCCATTTCAAATTGACGCACGCATTTCTAAAAGTCGTACGGCACTGTTTCGCCATTTCGGACGGATGCTGCACCTTGCACCGTGGATGTTGCACCCTGTAGATATCGATTATTCGGACGGCCAAAACTACTGACTCGTTTAGAGTTACTGGAGCTCTAACCTGTCAAAACGAAGGCCTCGATGAGTTCTACGGCTTTGATAGCTTTCAGCCGTCAACGGATAGATTAATGCCCAAAAAGGACAACCCGAATCTCAATCGGGTCTCATAAGCTTTTTACCCTTCGTTTTTTCGACACATGGATTATTACGGTAAAACGGGATTACCGTGGCCTGTCTTTGATTTACCATCGCTGGAGTGTGGTGCACCATGGTACTGTTCCGTTTCAAATCCATGCACGCATTTCTAAAAGTCGTACGACACTGTTTCGCCATCTCGGACGGATGTTGCACCTTGCACCGTGGATGTTGCACCCTGTAGATATCGATTATTCGGACGGCCATAACTTCTGGCTCATTTAGAGTTACGGGAGCCATAACCTGTCAAAACGAAGGCCTCGATGAGTACTACGGCTTTGACAGCTTTCAGCCGTCAACGGATAGATTAATTCCCAAGAAGGACAACCCGAATCTCAATCGGGTCTCGTAAGTTTTTTACCCTTCGTTTTTTCGACACGTGGATTTTTACGGTAAAACAGGATTACCGTGGCTGGCCTTCGATTTACCATCGCTGGATAGTGGTGTACCATGGTACTGTTCCGTTTCAAATCCATGCACGCATTTCTAAAAGTCGTACGACACTTTTTCGCCTTTTCGGACGGATGTTGCACCTTGCACCGTGGATGTTGCACCCTGTAGATATCGATTATTCGGACGGCCATAACTTCTGGCTCGTTTAGAGTTACGGGAGCCACAACCTGTCAAAACGAAGGCCTCGATGAGTTCTACCGCATTGACAGCTTTCAGCCGTCAACGGATAGATTAATGCCCAAAAAGGACAACCCGAATCTCAATCGGGTCTCGTAAGTTTTTTACCCTTCGTTTTTTCGACACGTGGATTTTTACGGTAAAACAGGATTACCGTGGCTGGCCTTCGATTTACCATTGCTGGATAGTGGTGTACCATGGTACTGTTCCGTTTCAAATTCATGCACGCATTTCTAAAAGTCGTACGGCACTGTTTCGCCATTTCGGACGGATGTTGCACCTTGCACCGTGGATGTTGCACCCTGTAGATATCGATTATTCGGACGGCCAAAACTTCTGACTCGTTTAGAGTTACGGGAGCCATAACCTGTCAAAACGAAGGCCTCGATGAGTACTACGGCTTTGACAGTTTTCAGCTGTCAACGGATAGATTAATGCCCAAAAAGGACAACCCGAATCTCAATCGGGTTTCATAAGCTTTTTACCCTTCGTTTTTTCGACACGTGGATTTTTACGGTAAAACAGGATTACCGTGGCTGGCCTTCGATTTACCATCGCTGGAGAGTGGTGCAGCATGGTACTGTTCCGTTTCAAACCATGCACGCATTTCTAAAAGTCGTATGACACTTTTTTACCTTTTCGGACGGATGTTGCACCTTGCACCGTGGATGTTGCACCCTGTAGATATCGATTATTCGGACGGCCATAACTTCTGGCTCGTTTAGAGTTACAGGAGCCATAACCTGTCAAAACGAAGGTCTCGATGAGTTCTACGGCTTTGATAGCGTTCAGCCGTCAACGGATAGATTAATGCCCAAAAAGGACAACCCGAATCTCAATCGGGTCTCGTAAGTTTTTTACCCTTCGTTTTTTCGACACGTGGATTTTTACGGTAAAACAGGATTACCGTGGCTGGCCTTCGATTTACCATCGCTGGATAGTGGTGCACCATGGTACTGTTCCATTTCAATTCCATGCACGCATTTGTAAAAGTCGTACGGCACTGTTTCGCCATTTTGGACGGATGTTGCAGCTTGCACCGTGGATGTTGCACCCTATAGATATCGATTATTCGGACGGCCAAAACTTCGGACTCGTTTAGAGTTACGGAAGCTATGACCTGTCAAAACGACGGCCTCGATGAGTTCTATGGCTTTGACAGCTTTCAGCCGTCAACGGATACATAAATGCCCAAAAAGAAAACCCGAATCTCAATCGGGTCTCGTAAATTTTTTACCCTTCGTTTTTTCGCCACGTGTATTTTTGCAGTAAAACAGGATTACCATGGCTGGGCTTCGATTTACCATCACTGGAAAGTGGTGCACCATGGAACTGTTCCGTTTCAAATCCATGCATGCATTTCTAAAAGTCGTACGGCACTTTTTCGCCATTTCGGACGGATGTTGCAACTTGCACCGTGGATGTTGCACCCTGTAGATATCGATTATTCGGACGGCCAAAACTTCTGGCTCGTTTAGAGTTACGGGAGCCATAACCTGTCAAAACAAAGGCCTCGTTGAGTTCTACGGCTTTGACAGCTTTCAGCTGTCAACGGATAGATTAATGCCTAAAAAGGACAACCCGAATCTCATTCGGGTCTTGTAAGTTTTTTACTCTTCGTTTTTTCGACACGTGGATTATTACGGTAAAACGGGATTACCGTGGCCCGTCTTCGATTTACCATCGCTGGAGTGTGGTGCACCATGGTACTGTTCCGTTTTAAATCCATGCACGCATTTCTAAAAGTCGTACGACACTGTTTCGCCATCTCGGACGGATGTTGCACCTTGCACCGTGGATGTTGCACCCTGTAGATATCGATTATTCGGACGGCCATAACTTCTGGCTCGTTTAGAGTTACGGGAGCCATAACCTGTCAAAACGAAGGCCTCGATGAGTTCTACGGCATTGACAGCTTTCAGCCGTCAATAGATAGATTAATGCCCAAAAAGGACAACCCGAATCTCAATCGGGTCTCATAAGTTTTTTACCCTTCGTTTTTTCGACACGTGGATTTTTACGGTAAAACAGGATTACCATGGCTGGCCTTCGATTTGCCATCGCTGGATAGTGGTGCACCATGGTACTGTTCCATTTCAAATTGACGCACGCATTTCTAAAAGTCGTACGGCACTGTTTCGCCATTTCGGACGGATGCTGCACCTTGCACCGTGGATGTTGCACCCTGTAGATATCGATTATTCGGACGGCCAAAACTACTGACTCGTTTAGAGTTACTGGAGCTCTAACCTGTCAAAACGAAGGCCTCGATGAGTTCTACGGCTTTGATAGCTTTCAGCCGTCAACGGATAGATTAATGCCCAAAAAGGACAACCCGAATCTCAATCGGGTCTCATAAGCTTTTTACCCTTCGTTTTTTCGACACATGGATTATTACGGTAAAACGGGATTACCGTGGCCTGTCTTTGATTTACCATCGCTGGAGTGTGGTGCACCATGGTACTGTTCCGTTTCAAATCCATGCACGCATTTCTAAAAGTCGTACGACACTGTTTCGCCATCTCGGACGGATGTTGCACCTTGCACCGTGGATGTTGCACCCTGTAGATATCGATTATTCGGACGGCCATAACTTCTGGCTCATTTAGAGTTACGGGAGCCATAACCTGTCAAAACGAAGGCCTCGATGAGTACTACGGCTTTGACAGCTTTCAGCCGTCAACGGATAGATTAATTCCCAAGAAGGACAACCCGAATCTCAATCGGGTCTCGTAAGTTTTTTACCCTTCGTTTTTTCGACACGTGGATTTTTACGGTAAAACAGGATTACCGTGGCTGGCCTTCGATTTACCATCGCTGGATAGTGGTGTACCATGGTACTGTTCCGTTTCAAATCCATGCACGCATTTCTAAAAGTCGTACGACACTTTTTCGCCTTTTCGGACGGATGTTGCACCTTGCACCGTGGATGTTGCACCCTGTAGATATCGATTATTCGGACGGCCATAACTTCTGGCTCGTTTAGAGTTACGGGAGCCACAACCTGTCAAAACGAAGGCCTCGATGAGTTCTACCGCATTGACAGCTTTCAGCCGTCAACGGATAGATTAATGCCCAAAAAGGACAACCCAAATCTCAATCGGGTCTCGTAAGTTTTTTACCCTTCGTTTTTTCGACACGTGGATTTTTACGGTAAAACAGGATTACCGTGGCTGGCCTTCGATTTACCATTGCTGGATAGTGGTGTACCATGGTACTGTTCCGTTTCAAATTCATGCACGCATTTCTAAAAGTCGTACGGCACTGTTTCGCCATTTCGGACGGATGTTGCACCTTGCACCGTGGATGTTGCACCCTGTAGATATCGATTATTCGGACGGCCAAAACTTCTGACTCGTTTAGAGTTACGGGAGCCATAACCTGTCAAAACGAAGGCCTCGATGAGTACTACGGCTTTGACAGTTTTCAGCTGTCAACGGATAGATTAATGCCCAAAAAGGACAACCCGAATCTCAATCGGGTTTCATAAGCTTTTTACCCTTCGTTTTTTCGACACGTGGATTTTTACGGTAAAACAGGATTACCGTGGCTGGCCTTCGATTTACCATCGCTGGAGAGTGGTGCAGCATGGTACTGTTCCGTTTCAAACCATGCACGCATTTCTAAAAGTCGTATGACACTTTTTTACCTTTTCGGACGGATGTTGCACCTTGCACCGTGGATGTTGCACCCTGTAGATATCGATTATTCGGACGGCCATAACTTCTGGCTCGTTTAGAGTTACAGGAGCCATAACCTGTCAAAACGAAGGTCTCGATGAGTTCTACGGCTTTGATAGCGTTCAGCCGTCAACGGATAGATTAATGCCCAAAAAGGACAACCCGAATCTCAATCGGGTCTCGTAAGTTTTTTACCCTTCGTTTTTTCGACACGTGGATTTTTACGGTAAAACAGGATTACCGTGGCTGGCCTTCGATTTACCATCGCTGGATAGTGGTGCACCATGGTACTGTTCCATTTCAATTCCATGCACGCATTTGTAAAAGTCGTACGGCACTGTTTCGCCATTTTGGACGGATGTTGCAGCTTGCACCGTGGATGTTGCACCCTATAGATATCGATTATTCGGACGGCCAAAACTTCGGACTCGTTTAGAGTTACGGAAGCTATGACCTGTCAAAACGACGGCCTCGATGAGTTCTATGGCTTTGACAGCTTTCAGCCGTCAACGGATACATAAATGCCCAAAAAGAAAACCCGAATCTCAATCGGGTCTCGTAAATTTTTTACCCTTCGTTTTTTCGCCACGTGTATTTTTGCAGTAAAACAGGATTACCATGGCTGGGCTTCGATTTACCATCACTGGAAAGTGGTGCACCATGGAACTGTTCCGTTTCAAATCCATGCATGCATTTCTAAAAGTCGTACGGCACTTTTTCGCCATTTCGGACGGATGTTGCAACTTGCACCGTGGATGTTGCACCCTGTAGATATCGATTATTCGGACGGCCAAAACTTCTGGCTCGTTTAGAGTTACGGGAGCCATAACCTGTCAAAACAAAGGCCTCGTTGAGTTCTACGGCTTTGACAGCTTTCAGCTGTCAACGGATAGATTAATGCCTAAAAAGGACAACCCGAATCTCATTCGGGTCTTGTAAGTTTTTTACTCTTCGTTTTTTCGACACGTGGATTATTACGGTAAAACGGGATTACCGTGGCCCGTCTTCGATTTACCATCGCTGGAGTGTGGTGCACCATGGTACTGTTCCGTTTTAAATCCATGCACGCATTTCTAAAAGTCGTACGACACTGTTTCGCCATCTCGGACGGATGTTGCACCTTGCACCGTGGATGTTGCACCCTGTAGATATCGATTATTCGGACGGCCATAACTTCTGGCTCGTTTAGAGTTACGGGAGCCATAACATGTCAAAACGAAGACCTCTATGAGTTCTACGGCTTTGACAGCTTTCAGCCGTCAACTGATAGATTAATGCCCAAAAAGGACAACCCGAATCTCAATAGGGTCTCGTAAGTTTTTTACCCTTCGTTTTTTCGACACGTGGATTTTTACGGTAAAACAGGATTACCGTGGCTGGCCTTCGATTTACCATCGCTGGAGAGTGGTGCACCATGGTACTGTTCCGTTTAAAATCCATGCACGGATTTCTAAAAGTCGTACGACACTGTTTCGCCATTTCGGACGGATGTTGCACCTTGCACCGTGGATGTTGCACCCTGTAGATATCGATTATTCGGACGGCCATAACTTCTAGCTCGTTTAGAGTTACGGGAGCCATAACCTGTCAAAATGAAGGCCTCGATTAGTTCTACGGCTTTGACAGCTTTCAGCCGTCAACGGATAGATTAATGCCCAAAAAGGACAACCCGAATCTCAATCGGGTCTCGTAAGTTTTTTACCCTTCGTTTTTTCGACACGTGGATTTTTACGGTAAAACAGAATTACCGTGGCTGGCCTTCGATTTACCATCGCTGGAGAGTGGTGCACCGTGGTACTGTTCCGTTTCAAATCCATGCACGCATTTCTAAAAGCCGTACGACACTTTTTCGCCTTTTCGGACGGATGTTGCACCTTGCACCGTGGATGTTGCACCCTGTAGATATCGATTATTCGCACGGCCATAACTTCTGGCTCGTTTAGAGTTACGGGAGCCATAACCTCTCAAAACGAAGGCCTCGATGTGTTCTACGGTTTTGACAGCTTTCAGCCGTCAACGGATAGATTAATGCCCAAAAAGGACAACCCGAATCTCAATCGGGTCTCGTAAGTTTTTTACCCTTCGTTTTTTCGACACGCGGATTTTTACGGTAAAACAGGATTACCGTGGTTGGCCTTCGATTTACCATTGCTGGATAGTGGTGTACCATGGTACTGTTCCGTTTCAAATCCATGCACGCATTTCTAAAAGTCGTACGACATTTTTCGCCTTTTCGGACGGATGTTGCACCTTGCACCGTGGATGTTGCACCCTGTAGATATCGATTATTCGGATGGCCATAACTTCTGGCTCGTTTAGAGTTACGGGAGCCATAACCTGTCAAAACGAAGGCCTCGATGAGTTCTACGGCATTGACAGCTTTCAGCAGTCAACGGATAGATTAATGCCCAAAAAGGACAACCTGAATCTCAATCGGGTCTCGTAAGTTTTTTACCCTTCGTTTTTTCGACACGTGGATTTTTACGGTAAAACAGGATTACCGTGGCTGGCCTTCGATTTACCATCGCTGGATAGTGGTGCACCATGGTACTGTTCCGTTTCAAATTCATGCACGCATTTTTAAAAGTCGTACGGCACTGTTTCGCCATTTCGGACGGATGTTGCACCTTGCACCGTGGATGTTGCACCTTGTAGATATCGATTATTCGGACGGCCAAAACTTCTGACTCGTTTAGAGTTACGGGAGCCATAACCTATCAAAACGAAGACCTCGATGAGTTCTACGGCTTTGACAGCTTTCAGCCATCAACGGATAGATTAATGCCCAAAAAGGACAACCCAAATCTCAATCGGGTCTCATAAGCTTTTTACCCTTCGTTTTTTCGACACGTGGATTTTTATGGTAAAACAGAATTACCGTGGCTGGCCTTCGATTTACCATCGCTGGAGAGTGGTGCACCATGGTACTATTCCGTTTCAAATCCATGCATGCATTTCTAAAAGTCGTATGACACTTTTTCGCCTTTTCGGACGGATGTTGCACCTTGCACCGTGGATGTTGCACCCTGTAGATATCGATTATTCGGACGGCCATAACTTCTGGCTCGTTTAGAGTTACGGGAGCCATAACCTGTCAAAACGAAGGCCTCGATGAGTTCTACGGCTTTGATAGCGTTCAGCCGTCAACGGATAGATTAATGCCCAAAAAGGACAACCCGAATCTCAATCGGGTCTCTTAAGTTTTTTACCCTTCGTTTTTTCGACACGTGGATTTTTACGATAAAACAGAATTACCGTAGCTGGCCTTCGATTTACCATCGCTGGAGAGTGGTGCACCGTGGTACTGTTCCGTTTCAAATCCATGCACGCATTTCTAAAAGCCGTACGACACTTTTTCGCCTTTTCGGACGGATGTTGCACCTTGCACCGTGGATGTTGCACCCTGTAGATATCGATCATTCGCATGGCCATAACTTCTGGCTCGTTTAGAGTTACGGGAGCTATAACCTCTCAAAACGAAGGCCTCGATGTTTTCTACGGCTTTGACAGCTTTCAGCCGTCAACGGATAGATTAATGCCCAAAAAGGACAACCCGAATCTCAATCGGGTCTCGTAAGTTTTTTACCCTTCGTTTTTTCGACACGTGGATTTTTACGGTAAAACAGGATTACCGTGGCTGGCCTTCGATTTACCATCGCTGGATAGTTGTGTACCATGGTACTGTTCCGTTTCAAATCCATGCACGCATTTCTAAAAGTCGTACGACACTTGTTCGCCTTTTCGGGCGGATGTTGCACCTTGCACCGTGGATGTTGCACCCTGTAGATATCGATTATTCGGACGGCCATAACTTCTGGCTCGTTTAGAGTTACGGGAGCCATAACCTGTCAAAACGAAAGCCTCGATGAGTTCCACGGCATTGACAGCTTTCAGCCATCAACGGACAGATTAATGCCCAAAAAGGACAACCCGAATCTCAATCGGGTCTCGTAAGTTTTTTACCCTCCGTTTTTTCGACACATGGATTTTTACGGTAAAACAGGATTACCGTGGCTGGCTTTCGATTTACCATTGCTGGAGAGTGGTGCACCATGGTACGGTTCCGTTTCAAATCCATGCACGCATTTCTAAAAGTCATACGGCACTTTTTCGCCATTTCGGACGGATGTTGCACCTTGCACTGTGGATGTTGCACCCTGTAGATATCGATTATTCGGACGCCCATAACTTCTGGCTCGTTTAGAGTTACGGGAGCCATAACCTGTCAAAACGAAGATCTCGATGAGTTCTACGGCTTTGATAGCTTTTAGCCGTCAACGGAAAGATTAATGCCCAAAAAGGACAACCCGAATCTCAATCGGGTCTCGTAAGTTTTTTAACCTTCGTTTTTTCGACACGTGGATTTTTACGGTAAAACAGGATTATCGTGGCTGGCCTTCGATTTACCATCGCTGGATAGTGGAGCACCATGGTACTGTTCCGTTTTAAATCCATGCACGCATTTCTAAAAGCCGTACGACATTTTTTCGCCTTTTCGGACGGATGTTGCACCTTGCACCGTGGATGTTGCACCCTGTAGATATCGATTATTTGGACGGCCATAACTTCTGGCTCGTTTAGAGTTACGGGAGCCATAACCTCTCAAAACGAAGGCCTCGATGTGTTCTACGGCTTTGACAGCTTTCAGCCGTCAACGGATAGATTAATGCCCAAAAAGGACAACCCGAATCTCAATCGGGTCTCGTAAGTTTTTTACCCTTCGTTTTTTCGACACGTGGATTTTTACGGTAAAACAGGATTACCGTGGCTGGCCTTCGATTTATCATCGCTGGATAGTGGTGTACCATGGTACTGTTCCGTTTCAAATCCATGCACGCATTTCTAAAAGCCGTACGACACTTTTTCGCCTTTTCGGACGGATGTTGCACCTTGCACCGTGGATGTTGCACCCTGTAGATATCGATTATTCGCACGGCCATAACTTCTGGCTCGTTTAGAGTTACGGGAGCCATAACCTCTCAAAACGAAGGCCTCGATGTGTTCTACGGCTTTGACAGCTTTCACCCGTCAACGGATAGATTAATGCCCAAAAAGGACAACCCGAATCTCAATCGGGTCTCGTAAGCTTTTTACCCTTCGTTTTTTCGACACGTGGATTTTTAAGGTAAAACGGGATTACCGTGGCTGGCCTTCGATTTACCATCGCTGAGAGTGGTGCACCATGGTACTGTTCCGTTTCAAATCCATGCACGCATTTCTAAAAGACGTACGGCACTGTTTCGCCATTTCGGACGGATGTTGCACCTTGCACCGTGGATGTTGCACCCTGTAGATATCGATTATTCGAACGGCCATAACTTCTGGCTCGTTTAGAGTTACGGGAGCCATAACCTGTCAAAATGAAGGCCTCGATGAGTTCTACGGCTTTGACAGCTTTCATCCGTCAACGGATAGATTAATGCCCGAAAAGGAAAACCCGAATCTCAATCGGGTCTCGTAAGCTTTTTACCCTTCGTTTTTTCGACACGTGGATTTTTACGGTAAAACAGGATTACCGTGGCTGGCCTTCGATTTACCATCGCTGGAGACTGGTGCACCATGGTACTGTTCCGTTTCAAATCAATGCACGCATTTCTAAAAGCCGTACGACACTTTTTCGCCTTTTCGTACGGATGTTGCACCTTGCACCGTGGATGTTGCACCCTGTAGATATCGATTATTCGAACGGCCAAAACTTCTGACTCGTTTAGAGTTACGGGAGCCATAACCTGTCAAAACGAAGGCCTCGATGAGTTCTACGGCTTTGACAGCTTTCAGCCGTCAACGGATAGATTAATGCCCAAAAAGGACAACCCGAATCCCAATCGGGTCTCGTAAGTTTTTTAACCTTCGTTTTTTCGACACGTGGATTTTTACGGTAAAACAGGATTACCGTGGCTGGCCTTCGATTTACCATCGCTAGATAGTGGTGCACCATGGTACTGTTCCGTTTCAAATCCATGCACGCATTTCTAAAAGTCGTACGACACTGTTTGCCATTTCGGACGGATGTGGCACCTTGCACCGTGGATGTCGCACCCTGCAGATATCGATTATTCGGACGGCCAAAATTTCTGACTCGTTTAGAGTTACGGGAGCCATAACCTCTCAAAACGAAGGCCTCGATGTGTTCTACGGCTTTGACAGCTTTCAGCCGTCAATGGATAGATTAATGCCCAAAAAGGACAACCCGAATCTCAATCGGGTCTCGTAAGTTTTTTACCCTTCGTTTTTTCGACACGTGGATTTTTACGGCAAAACAGGATTACCGTGGCTGGCCTTCGATTTACCATCTCTGGATAGTGGTGCACCATGGTACTGTTCCGTTTCAAATCCATGCACGCATTTCTAAAAGTCGTACGACACTTTTTCGCCTTTTCGGACGGATGTTGCACCTTGCACCGTGGATGTTGCACCCTGTAGATATCGATTATTCGGACGGCCATAACTTCTGGCTCGTTTAGAGTTACGGGAGCCATAACCTGTCAAAACGAAGGCCTCGACGAGTTCTACAGCATTGACAGTTTTCAGCCGTCAACGGATAGATTAATGCCCAAAAAGGACAACCCGAATCTCAATCGGGTCTCGTAAGTTTTTTACCCTTCGTTTTTTCGACACGTGGATTTTTACGGTAAAACAGGATTACCGTGGCTGGCCTTCGATTTACCATCGCTGGATAGTGGTGCACCATGGTACTGTTCCGTTTCAAATTCATGCACGCATTTCTAAAAGTCGTACGGCACTGTTTCGCCATTTCGGACGGATGTTGCACCTTGCACCGTGGATGTCGCACCCTGCAGATATCGATTATTCGGACGGCCAAAATTTCTGACTCGTTTAGAGTTACGGGAGCCATAACCTCTCAAAACGAAGGCCTCGATGAGTTCTACGGCTTTGACAGCTTTCAGCCGTCAACGGATAGATTAATGCCCAAAAAGGACAACCCGAATCTCAATCGGGTCTCGTAAGCTTTTTACCCTTCGTTTTTTCGACACGTGGATTTTTACGAGAAAACAGGATTACCGTGGCTGGCCTTCGATTTACCATCGCTGGAGAGTGGTGCACCATGGTACTGTTCCGTTTCAAATCCATGCACGCATTTCTAAAAGTCGTACGACACTTTTTCGCCTTTTCGGACGGATGTTGCACCTTGCACCGTGGATGTTGCACCCTGTAGATATCGATTATTCGGACGGCCATAACTTCTGGCTCATTTAGAGTTACGAGAGCCATAACCTGTCAAAACGAAGGCCTCGATGAGTTCTACGGCATTGACCGCTTTCAGCCGTCAACGGATAGATTAATGCCCAAAAAGGACAACCCGAATCTCAATCGGGTCTCGTAAGCTTTTTACCCTTCGTTTTTTCGACACGTGGATTTTTACGGTAAAACAGGATTACCGTGGCTGGCCTTCGATTTACCATCGCTGGAGAGTGGTGCACCATGGTACTGTTCCGTTTCAAATTCATGCACGCATTTCTAAAAGTCGTACGGCACTGTTTCGCCATTTCGGACGGATGTTGCACCTTGCACCGTGGATGTTGCACCCTGTAGATATCGATTATTCGGACGACCAAAACTTCTGACTCGTTTAGAGTTACGGGAGCCATAACGTGTCAAAACGAAGGCCTCGATGAGTTCTACGGCTTTGACAGCTTTCAGCCGTCAACGGATAGATTAATGCCCAAAAAGGACAACCCGAATCTCAATCGGGTCTCGTAAGCTTTTTACCCTTCGTTTTTTCGACACGTGGATTTTTACGGTAAAACAGGATTACCGTGGCTGGCCTTCGATTTACCATCGCTGGAGAGTGGTGTACCATGGTACTGTTCCATTTCAAATCCATGCACGCATTTCTAAAAGTCGTACGACACTTTTTCGCCTTTTCGGACGGATGTTGCACCTTGCACCGTGGATGTTGCACCTTGTAGATATCGATTATTCGGACGGCCATAACTGCTGGCTCGTTTAGAGTTACGAGAGCCATAACCTGTCAAAACGAAGGCCTCGATGAGTTCTACGGCATTGATAGCTTTCAGCCGTCAACGGATAGATTAATGCCCAAAAAGGACAACCCGAATCTCAATCGGGTCTCGTAAGCTTTTTACCCTTCGTTTTTTCGACACGTGGATTTTTACGGTAAAACAGGATTACCGTGGCTGGCCTTCGATTTACCATCGCTGGAGAGTGGTGCACCATGGTACTGTTCCGTTTCAAATCCATGCACGCATTTCTAAAAGTCGTACGGCACTTTTTCGCCTTTTCGGACGGATGTTGCACCTTGCACCGTGGATGTTGCACCCTGTAGATATCGATTATTCGAACGGCCAAAACTTCTGACTCGTTTAGAGTTACGGGAGCCATAACCTGTCAAAACGAAGGCCTCGATGAGTTCTACGGCTTTGACAGCTTTCATCCGTCAACGGATAGATTAATGCCCAAAAAGGACAACCCGAATCTCAATCGGGTCTCGTAAGCTTTTTACCCTTCGTTTTTTCGACACGTGGATTTTTACGGTAAAACAGGATTACCGTGGCTGGCCTTCGATTTACCATCGCTGGAGAGTGGTGCACCATGGTACTGTTCCGTTTCAAATCCATGCACGCATTTCTAAAAGCCGTACGACACTTTTTCGCCTTTTCGTACGGATGTTGCACCTTGCACCGTGGATGTTGCACCCTGTAGATATCGATTATTCGAACGGCCAAAACTTCTGACTTGTTTAGAGTTACGGGAGACATAACCTGTCAAAACGAAGGCCTCGATGAGTTCTACGGCTTTGACAGCTTTCAGTCGTCAACGGATAGATTAATGCCCAAAAAGGACAACCCGAATCTCAATCGGGTCTCGTAAGTTTTTTACCCTTCGTTTTTTCGACACGTGGATTTTTACGGTAAAATAGAATTACCGTGGCTGGCCTTCGATTTACCATCGCTGGATAGTGGTGCACCATGGTACTGTTCCGTTTCAAATCCATGCACGTATTTCTAAAAGTCGTACGGCACTTTTTCGCCATTTCGGACGGATGTTGCACCCTGTAGATATCAATTATTCGGACGGCCATAACTTCTTGCTCGTTTAGAGTTACGGGTGCCATAACCTGTCAAAACGAAGGCCTCGATGTGTTCTACGGCTTTGACAGCTTTCAACTGTCAACGGATAGATTAATGCCCGAAAAGGACAACCCGAATCTCAATCGGGTCTCGTAAGTTTTGTACCCTTCGTTTTTTCGACACGTGGATTTTTACGGTAAAACAGGATTACCGTGGCTGGCCTTCGATTTACCATCGCTGGATAGTGGTGTACCATGGTACTATTCCGTTTCAAATCCATGCACGCATTTCTAAAAGTCGTACGACACTTTTTCGCCTTTTCGGACGGATGTTGCACCTTGCACCGTGGATGTTGCACCCTGTAGATATCGATTATTCGGAAGGCCATAACTTCTGGCTCGTTTAGAGTTACGGGAGCCATAACCTGTCAAAATGAAGGCCTCGACGAGTTCTACGGCATTGACAGCTTTCAGCCATCAACGGATAGATTAATGCCCAAAAAGGACAACCCGAATCCCAATCGGGTCTCGTAAGTTTTTTACCCTTCGTTTTTTCGACACGTGGATTTTTACGGTAAAACAGGATTACCGTGGCTGGCCTTCGATTTACCATCGCTAGATAGTGGTGCACCATGGTACTGTTCCATTTCAAATTCATGCACGCATTTCTAAAAGTCGTACGACACTGTTTGCCATTTCGGACGGATGTGGCACCTTGCACCGTGGATGTTGCACCCTGTAGATATCGATTATTCGGACGGCCAAAACTTCTGACTCGTTTAGAGTTACGGGAGCCATAACCTGTCAAAACGAAGGCCTTGATGAGTTCTACGGCTTTGACAGCTTTCAGCCGTCAACAGATAGATTAATGCCCAAAAAGGACAACCCGAATCTCAATCGGGTCTCGTAAGCTTTTTACCCTTCGTTTTTTCGACACGTGGATTTTTGCGGTAAAACTGGATTACCGTGGCTGGACTTCGATTTACCATCGCTGGAGAGTGGTGCACCATGGTACTGTTCCGTTTCAAATCCATGCACGCATTTCTAAAAGTCGTACGACACTTTTTCGCCTTTTCGGACGGATGTTGCACCTTGCACCGTGGATGTTGCACCTTGTAGATATCGATTATTCGGACGGCCATAACTTCTGGCTCGTTTAGAGTTACGGGAGCCATAACCTGTCAAAACGAAGGCCTCGATGAGTTCTACGGCTTTGACAGCTTTCAGCCGTCAACGGATAGATTAATGCCCAAAAAGGACAACCAGAATCTCAATCGGGTCTCGTAAGCTTTTTACCCTTCGTTTTTTCGACACGTGGATTTTTACGGTAAAACAGGATTACCGTGGCTGGCCTTCGATTTACCATCGCTGGAGAGTGGTGCACCATGGTATTGTTCCGTTTCAAATCCATGCACGCATTTCTAAAAGTCGTACGACACTTTTTCGCCTTTTCAGACGGATGTTGCGCCTTGCACCGTGTATGTTGCACCCTGTAGATATCGATTATTCGGACGGCCATAACTTCTGGCTCGTTTAGAGTTACGGGAGCCATAACCTGTCAAAACGAAGGCCTCGATGAGTTCTACGGCTTTGACAGCTTTCAGCCATCAACGGATAGATTAATGCCCATAAAGGATAACCCGAATCTCAATCGGGTCTCGTAAGTTTTTTACCCTTCGTTTTTTCGACACGTGGATTTTTACGGTAAAACAGGATTACCGTGGCTGGCCTTCGATTTACCATCGCTGGATAGTGGTGCACCATGGTACCGTTCCGTTTCAAATTCATGCACGCATTTCTAAAAGTCGTACGACACTGTTTCGCCATTTCGGACGGATGTTGCACCTTGCACAGTGGATGTTGCACCCTGAAGATATCGATTATTCGGACGGCCAAAACTTCTGACTCGTTTAGAGTTACGGGAGTCATAACCTGTCAAAACAAAGGCCTCGATGAGTCTACGGCTTTGACAGCTTTCAGCCGTCAACGGGTAGATTAATGCCCAAAAAGGACAACCCGAATCTCAATCGGGTCTCGTAAGCTTTTTACCCTTCGTTTTTTCGACACGTGGATTTTTACGGTAAAACAGGATTACCATGGCTGGCCTTCGATTTACCATCGCTGGAGAGTGGTGCACCATGGTACTGTTCCATTTCAAATCCATGCACGCATTTCTAAAAGTTGTACGACACTTTTTCGCCTTTTCGGACGGATGTTGCACCTTGCACCGTGGATGTTGCACCTTGTAGATATCGATTATTCGGACGGCCATAACTTCTGGCTCGTTTAGAGTTACGGGAGCCATAACCTGTCAAAACGAAGGCCTCGATGAGTTCTACGGCTTTGACAGCTTTCAGCTGTCAACGGATAGATTAATGCCCAAAAAGGACAACCCGAATCTCAATCGGGTCTCGTAAGCTTTTTACCCTTCGTTTTTTCGACACGTGGATTTTTACGGTAAAACAGGATTACCGTGGCTGGCCTTCGATTTACCATCGCTGGAGAGTGGTGCACCATGGTACTGTTCCGTTTCAAATCCATGCACGCATTTCTAAAAGTCGTACGACAATTTTTCGCCTTTTCGGACGGATGTTGCACCTTGCACCGTGGATGTTGCACCCTGTAGATATCGATTATTCGGACGGCCATAACTTCTGGCTCGTTTAGAGTTACGGGAGCCATAACCTGTCAAAACGAAGGCCTCGATGAGTTCTACGGCTTTGACAGCTTTCAACCATCAACGGATAGATTAATGCCCAAAAAGGACAACCCGAATCTCAATCGGGTCTCGTAAGTTTTTTACCCTTCGTTTTTTCGACACGTGGATTTTTACGGTAAAACAGGATTACCGTGGCTGGCCTTTGATTTACCATCGCTGGATAGTGGTGCACCATGGTACTTTTCCGTTTCAAATCCATGCACGCATTTCTAAAAGTCGTACGGCACTGTTTCGCCATTTCGGACGAATGTTGCACCTTGCACCGTGGATGTTGCACCCTGTAGATATCGATTATTCGGACGGCCAAAACTTCTAACTCGTTTAGAGTTACGGGAGCCATAACCTGTCAAAACAAAGGCCTCGATGAGTTCTACGGCTTTGACGGCTTTTAGCCGTCAACGGATAGATTAATGCCCAAAAAGGACAACCCAAATCTCAATCGGGTCTCGTAAGTTTTTTACCCTTCGTTTTTTCGACACGTGGATTTTTACGGTAAAACAGGATTACCGTGGCTGGCCTTCGATTTACCATCGCTGGATAGTGGTGCACCATGGTGCTGTTCCGTTTCAAATTCATGCACGCATTTCTAAAAGTCGTACGACACTGTTTCGCAATTTCGGACGGATGTTGCACCTTGCACCGTGGATGTTGCACCCTGAAGATATCGATTATTCGGACGGCCAAAACTTCTGAATCGTTTAGAGTTACGGGAGCCATAACCTGTCAAAACGAAGGCCTCGATGAGTTCTACGACTTTGACAGCTTTCAGCCATCAACGGATAGATTAATGCCCAAAAAGGACAACCCGAATGTCAATCGGGTCTCGTAAGCTTTTTACCCTTCGTTTTTTCGACACGTGGATTTTTACGGTAAAACAGGATTACCGTGGCTGGCCTTCGATTTACCATCGCTGGAGAGTGGTGCACCATGGTACTATTCCGTTTCAAATCCATGCACGCATTTCTAAAAGTTGTACGACACTTTTTCGCCTTTTCGGACGGATGTTGCACCTTGCACCGTGGATGTTGCACCTTGTAGATATCGATTATTCGGACGGCCATAACTTCTGGCTCGTTTAGAGAAACGGGAGCCATAACCTGTCAAAACGAAGGCCTCGATGAGTTCTACGGCTTTGACAGCATTCAGCCATCAACGGATAGATTAACGCCCAAAATGGACAACCCGAATCTCAATCGGGTCTCGTAAGGTTTTTACCCTTTGTTTTTTCGACACGTGGATTTTTGCGGTAAAACACGATTACTGTGGCGGGGCTTCCATTTACCATCGCTGGAGAGTGGTGCACCATGGAACTGTTCCGTTTCAAATCCATGCACGCATTTCTAAAAGTCGTACGGCACTGTTTCGCCATTTCGGACGGATGTTGCACCTTGCACCGTGGATGTTGCACCCTGTAGATATCGATTATTCGGACGGCCATAACTTCTGGCTCGTTTAGAGTTTCGAGAGCCATAACCTGTCAAAACGAAGGCCTCGATGATTTCTATGGCTTTTACAGCTTTCAGCCGTCAACGGATAGATTAATGCCCAAAAAGGACAACCCGAATCTCAATCGGGTCTCGTAAGTTTTTTACCCTTCGTTTTTTCGACACGTGGATTTTTACGGTAAAACAGGATTACCGTGGCTGGCCTTTGATTTACCATCGCTGGATAGTGGTGCAGCATGGTACTATTCCGTTTCAAATCCATGCACGCATTTCTAAAAGTCGTACGGCACTGTTTCGCCATTTCGGACGAATGTTGCACCTTGCACCGTGGATGTTGCACCCTGTAGATATCGATTATTCGGACGGCCAAATCTTCTGACTCGTTTAGAGTTACGGGAGCCATAACCTGTCAAAACGAAGGCCTCGATGAGTTCTATGGCCTTGACAGCTTTTAGCCGTCAACGGATAGATTAATGCCCATAAAGGACAACCCGAATCTCAATCGGGTCTCGTAAGTTTTTTACCCTTCGTTTTTTCGACACGTGGATTTTTACAGTAAAACAGGATTACCGTGGCTGGCCTTCGATTTACCATCGCTGGATAGTGGTGCACCATGGTACTGTTCCGTTTCAAATCCATGCACGCATTTCTAAAAGTCGTACGACACTGTTTCGCCATTTCGGACGGATGCTGCACCTTGCACCGTGGATGTTGCACCCTGTAGATATCGATTATTCGGACGACCATAACTTCTGGCTCGTTTAGAGTTACGAGAGCCATAACCTGTCAAAACAAAGGTCTCGATGAGTTCTACGGCTTTGACAGCCTTCAGCCGTCAACGGATAGATTAATGCCCAAAAAGGACAACCCGAATCTCAATCGGGTCTCGTAAGTTTTTTACCCTTCGTTTTTTCGACACGTGGATTTTTACGGTAAAACAGGATTACCGTGGCTGGCCTTCGATTTACCATCGCTGGATAGTGCTGCACCATGGTACTGTTCCGTTTCAAATCCATGCACGCATTTCTAAAAGTCATACGACACTGTTTCGCCATTTCGGACGGATGTTGCACCTTGCACCGTGGATGTTGCACCCTGTAGATATCGATTATTCGGATGGCCAAACTTCTGACTCGTTTAAAGTTACGGAAGCCATAACCTGTCAAAACGAAGGCCTCGATGAGTTCTATGGCTTTGACAGCTTTCAGCCGTCAACGGATACATTAATGCCCAAAAAGGAAAACCCGAATCTCAATCGGGTCTCGTAAGTTTTTTACCCTTCGTTTTTTCGCCACGTGTATTTTTGCAGTAAAACAGGATTACCATGTCTGGGCTTCGATTTACCATCGCTGGAGAGTGGTGCACCATGGAGCTGTTCCGTTTCAAATCCATGCATGTATTTCTAAAAGTCGTACGGCACTTTTTCGCCATTTCGAACGGATGATGCACCTTGCATCGTGGATGGTGCACCCTGTAGATATTGATTATTCGGACGGCCAAAACTTTTGGCTCGTTTAGAGTTACGGGAGCCATAACCTGTCAAAACGAAGGCCTCGATGAGTTCTACGGCTTTGACAGCTTTCAGCTGTCAACCGATAGATTAATGCCCAAAAAGGACAACCCGAATCTCATTTGGGTCTCGTAAGTTTTTTACCCTTCGTTTTTTCGACACGTGGATTATTACGATAAAACGGGATTACCGTGGCCCATCTTCGATTTACCATCGCTGGAGAGTGGTGCACCATGGTACTGTTCCGTTTCAAATCCATGCACGCATTTATAAAAGTCGAACGACACTGTTTCGCCATTTCGGACGGATGTTGCACCTTGCACCGTGGATGTTGCACCCTGTAGATATCGATTATTCGGACGGCCATAACTTCTGGCTCGTTTAGAGTTACGGGAGCCATAACCTGTCAAAACGAAGACCTCTATGAGTTCTACGGCTTTGACAGCTTTCAGCCGTCAACTCATAGATTAATGCCCAAAAAGGACAACCCGAATCTCAATAGGGTCTCGTAAGTTTTTTACCCTTCGTTTTTCCGACACGTGGATTTTTACGGTAAAACAGGATTACCGTGGCTGGCCTTCGATTTACCATCGCTGGAGAGTGGTGCACCATGGTACTGTTCCGTTTAAAATCCATGCACGCATTTCTAAAAGTCGTACGACACTGTTTCGCCATTTCGGACGGATGTTGCACCTTGCACCGTGGATGTTGCACCCTGTAGATATCGATTATTCGGACGGCCATAACTTCTAGCTCGTTTAGAGTTACGGGAGCCATAACCTGTCAAAACGAAGGCCTCGATTAGTTCTACGGCTTTGACAGCTTTCTGCCATCAACGGATAGATTAATGCCCAAAAAGGACAACCCGAATCTCAATCGGGTCTCGTAAGTTTTTTACCCTTCGTTTTTTCGACACGTGGATTTTTACGGTAAAACAGGATTACCGTGGCTGGCCTTCGATTTACCATAGCTGGATAGTGGTGCACCATGGTACTGTTCCGTTTTCAATCCATGCATGCATTTCTAAAAGTCGTACGGCACTGTTTCGCCATTTCGGACGGATGTTGCACCTTGCACCGTGGATGTTGCACCCTGTAGATATCGATTATTCGGACGGCCAAAACTTCTGGCTCGTTTAGAGTTACGGGAGCCATAACCAGTCAAAACGAAGGCCTCGATGAGTTCTATGGCTTTGATAGCTTTCAACCGTCAACGGATACATTAATGCCCAAAAAGGACAACCCGAATCTCAATTGGGTCTCGTAAGTTTTTTTCCCTTCGTTTTTTCGACACGTGGATTTTTACGGTAAAACGGGATTACGGTGGCAGGTCTTCGATTTACCATCGCTGGAGAGTGGTGCACCATGGTACTGTTCCGTTTCAAATCCATGCACGCATTTCTAAAAGTCGTACGGCACTGTTTCGCCATTTCGGACGGATGTTGCACCTTGCACCGTGGATGTTGCACCCTGTAGATATCGATTATTCGGACGGCCATAACTTCTGGCTCGTTTAGAGTTACGGGAGCCATAACCTGTCAAAACGAAGGCCTCGATGAGTTCTACGGCTTTGAAAGCTTTCAGTCGTCAACGGATAGATTAATGCCCAAAAAGGACAACCCGAATCTCAATCGGGTCTCGTAAGTTTTTTACCCTTCGTTTTTTCGACACGTGGATTTTTACGGTAAAACAGGATTACCATGGCCGGCCTTCGATTTACCATCACTGGAGAGTGGTGCACCATGGAACTGTTCCGTTTCAAATCCATGCACGCATTTCTAAAAGTCGTACGACACTTTTTCGCCATTTCGGACGGATGTTGCACCTTGCACCGTGGATGTTGCACCCTGTAGATATCGATTATTCGGACGGCCATAACTTCTGGCTCGTTTAGAGTTACGGGAGCCATAACCTATCAAAACGAAGGCCTCGATGAGTTCTACGGCTTTGAAAACTTTCAGCCGTCAACGGATAGAGTAATGCCCAAAAAGGACAACCCGAATCTCAATGGGGTCTCGTAAGTTTTTTACCCTTCGTTTTTTCGACACGTGGATTTTTACGGTAAAACGGGATTACCGTCGCAGTTCTTCGATTTACCATCGCTGGAGAGTGGTGCACCACGGAACTATTCCGTTTCAAATCCATGCACGCATATCTAAATGTCATACGGAACTGTTTCGCCATTTCGGACGGATGTTGCACCTTGCACCGTGGATGTTGCACCCTGTAGATATCGATTATTCGGACGGCCAAAACTTCTGGCTCGTTTAGAGTTACGGGAGCCATAACCTGTCAAAACGAAGGCCTCGATGAGTTCTACGGCTTTGACAGCTTTCAGCTGTCAACGGATAGATTAATGCCCAAAAAGGACAACCCGAATCTCATTCGGGTCTCATAAGTTTTTTACCCTTCGTTTTTTCGACACGTGGATTATTACGGTAAAACGGGATTACCGTGGCCCGTCTTCGATTTACCATCGCTGGAGAGTGGTGCACCATGGTACTGTTCCGTTTCAAATCCATGCACGCATTTCTAAAAGTCGTACGACACTGTTTCGCCATTTCGGACGGATGTTGCACCTTGCACCGTGGATGTTGCACCCTGTAGATATCGATTATTCGGACGGCCATAACTTCTGGCTCGTTTAGAGTTACGGGAGCCATAACCTGTCAAAACGAAGGCCTCGATGAGTTCTACGGCTTTGACAGCTTTCAGCCGTCAACGGATAGATTAATGCCCAAAAAGGACAACCCGAATCTCAATCGGGTCTCGTAAGCTTTTTACCCTTCGTTTTTTCGACACGTGGATTTTTACGGTAAAACAGGATTACCGTGGCTGGCCTTCGATTTACCATCGCTGGAGAGTGGTGCACCATGGTACTGTTCCGTTTCAAATCCATGCACGCATTTCTAAAAGTCATACGACACTGTTTCGCCATTTCGGACGGATGTTGCACCTTGCACCGTGGATGTTGCACCCTGTAGATATCGATTATTCGGACGGCCATAACTTCTAGCTCGTTTAGAGTTACGGGAGCCATAACCTGTCAAAACGTAGGCCTCGATTAGTTCTACGGCTTTGACAGCTTTCTGCCATCAACGGATACATTAATGCCCATAAAGGACAACCCGAATCTCAATCGGGTCTCGTAAGTTTTTTTCCCTTCGTTTTTTCGACACGTGGATTTTTACGGTAAAACGGGATTACGGTGGCAGGTCTTCGATTTACCATCGCTGGAGAGTGGTGCACCATGGTACTGTTCCGTTTCAAATCCATGCACGCATTTCTAAAAGTCGTACGGCACTGTTTCTCCATTTCGGACGGATGTTGCACCTTGCACCGTGGATGTTGCACCCTGTAGATATCGATTATTCGGACGGCCATAACTTCTGGCTCGTTTAGAGTTACGGGAGCCATAACCTGGCAAAACGAAGGCCTCGATGAGTTCTACGGCTTTGAAAGCTTTCAGTCGTCAACGGATAGATTAATGCCCAAAAAGAACAACCCGAATCTCAATCGGGTCTCGTAAGTTTTTTACCCTTCGTTTTTTCGACACGTGGATTTTTACGGTAAAACAGGATTACCATGGCCGGCTTTCGATTTACCATCGCTGGAGAGTGGTGCACCATGGAACTGTTCCGTTTCAAATCCATGCACGCATTTCTAAAAGTCGTACGACACTTTTTCGCCATTTCGGACGGATGTTGCACCTTTCACCGTGGATGTTCCATCCTGTAGATATCGATTATTCGGACGGCCATAACTTCTGTCTCGTTTAGAGTTACGGGAGCCATAACCTGTCAAAACGAAGGCCTCGATGAGTTATACGGCTTTGACAGCTTTCAGCCGTCAAAGGATAGATTAATGCACAAAAAGGACAACCCGAATCTCAATCGGGTCTCGTAAGTTTTTAACCCTTTGTTTTTTCGACACGTGGATTTTTACGGTAAAACGGGATTACGGTGGCAGGTCTTCGATTTACCATCGCCGGAGAGTGGTGCACCATGGTACTGTTCCGTTTCAAATCCATGCACGCATTTCTAAAAGTCGTACGGCACTATTTCGCCATTTTGGACGGATGTTGCACCTTGCACCGTGGATGTTGCACCCTATAGATATCGATTATTCGGACGGCCATAACTTCTGGCTCGTTTAGAGTTACGGGAGCCATAACCTGTCAAAACGAAGGCCTCGATGAGTTCTACGGCTTTGACTGCTTTCAGCCATCAACGGATAGATTAATGCCCAAAAAGGACAACCCGAATCTCAATCGGGTCTCGCAAGTTTTTTACCCTTCGTTTTTTCGACACTTGGATTTTTACGGTAAAACAGGATTAGCGTGGCTGGCCTTTGATTTACCATCGCTGGAGAGTGGTGCACCATGGTACTGTTCCGTTTCAAATCCATGCACGCATTTCTAAAAGTCGTACGACACTGTTTCGCCATTTCGAATAGATGTTGCACCCTGTAGATATCGACTATTCGGATGGCCATAACTTCTGGCTCGTTTAGAGTTTCGGGAGCCATAACCTATCAAAACGAAGGCCTCAATGAGTTCTATGGCTTTAACAGCTTTCAGCCGTCAACGGATAGATTAATGCCCAAAAAGGACAACCCGAATCTCAATCGGGTCTCGTAAGTTTTTTACCCTTCGTTTTTTCGACACGTGGATTTTTACGGTAAAACAGGATTACCGTGGCTGGGCTTCGATTTACCATCGCTGAAGAGTGGTGCAACATGGTACTGTTCCATTTCAAATCCATGCACGCATTTCTAAAAGTCGTACGACACTTTTTTGCCATTTCGGACGGATGTTGCACCTTGCACCGTGGATGTTGCACCCTTTAGATATCGATTATTCGGACGGCCATAACTTCTGGCTCGTTTAGAGCTACGGGAGCCATAACCTGTCAAAACGAAGGTCTCGATGAGTTCTACGGCTTTGACAGCTTTCAACCGTCAACGGATAGATTAATTTCCAAAAAGAACAACCCGAATCTCAATCGGGTCTCGTAAGTTTTTTACCCTTCGTTTTTTCGACACGTGGATTTTTACGGTAAAACAGGATTATCGTGGCTGATCTTCGATTTACCATCGCTGGAGAGTGGTGCACCATGGTACAGTTCCGTTTCAAATCCATGCACGCATTTCTAAAAGTCGTACGATACTGTTTCGCCATTTCGGACGGATGTTGCACCTTGCACCGTGGATGCTGCACCCTGTAGATATCGATTATTCAGACGGCCATAACTTCTGGCTCGTTTAAAGTTTCGGGAGCCATAACCTGTCAAAACGAAGGCCTCGATGAGTTCTACAGCTTTGACAGCTTTCAGCCGTCAACGGATAGATTAATGCCCAAAAAGGACAACCCGAATCTCAATCGGGTCTCGTAAGTTTTTTACCCTTCGATTTTTCGACACATGGATTTTTACGGTAAAACAGGATTACCGTGGCTGGCCTTCGATTTACCATCGCTGGAGAGTGGTGCACCATGGTACTGTTCCGTTTCAAATCCATGCGCGCATTTCTAAAAGTCGTACGGCACTTTTTCGCCATTTCGGACGGATGTTGCGCCTTGCACCGTGGATGTTGCACCCTGTAGATATCGATTATTCAGACGGCCATAACTTCTGGCTCGTTTAGAGTTACGGGAGCCATAACCTGTCAAAACGAAGGCCTCGATGAGTTCTACGGCTTTGATAGCTTTCAGCCGTCAATGGATAGATTAATGCCCAAAAAGGACAACCCGAATCTCAATCGGGTCTCGTAAGTTTTTTACCCTTCGTTTTTTCGACACGTGGATTTTTACGGTAAAACAAGATTACCGTGGCTGGCCTTCGATTTACCATCGCTGGAGAGTGGTGCCCCATGGTACTGTTCCGTTTCAAATCCATGCACGCATTTCTAAAAGTCGTACGGCACTGTTTCGCCTTTTCGGACGGATGTTGCACCTTGCACCGTGGATGTTGCACCCTGTAGATATCGATTATTCGGACGGCCATAACTTCTGGCTCGTTTAGAGTTACGGGAGCCATAACCTGTCAAAACGAAGGCCTCGATGAGTTCTACGGCTTTGACAGCTTTCAGCCATCAACGGATAGATTAATGCCCAAAAAGGACAACCCGAATCTCAATCGGGTCTCGTATGTTTTTTACCCTTCGTTTTTTCGACACGTGGATTTTTACGGTAAAACGGGATTATGGTGGCTGGCCTTCGATTTACCATCGCTGGAGAGTGGTGCACCATGGTACTGTTCCGTTTCAAATCCATGCACACATTTCTAAAAGTCGTACGGCACTGTTTCGCCATTTCGGACGGATGTTGCACCTTGCACCGTGGATGTTGCACCCTGTAGATATCGATTATTCGGACGGCCATAACTTCTGGCTCGTTTAGACTTACGGGAGCCATAACCTGTCAAAACGAAGGCCTCGATGAGTTCTACGGCTTTGACAGCTTTCAGCCGTCAACGGATACATGAATGCCCAAAAAGGACAACCCGAATCTCAATAGGGTCTCGTAAGTTTTTTACCCTTCGTTTTTTCGCCACGTGTATTTTTGCAGTAAAACTGGATTACCATGGCTGGGCTTCGATTTACGATCGCTGGAGAGTGGTGCACGATGGTACTGTTCCGTTTCAATTTCATGCACGCATTTCTAAAAGTCGTACGGCACTTTTTCGCCATTTCGGACGGATGTTGCACCTTGCACCGTGGATGTTGCACCCTGTAGATATCGATTATTTGGACGGCCATAACTTCTGGCTCGTTTAGAGTTGCGATAGCCATAACCTGTCAAAACGAAGGCCTCAATGAGTTCTACGACTTTGACAGCTTTCAGCCGCCAACGGATAGATTAATGCCCAAAAAGGACAACCCGAATCTCAATCGGGTCTCGTAAGTTTTTTACCCTTCGTTTTTTCAACACGTGGATTTTTACGATAAAACAGAATTACCGTGGCTGGCCTTCGATTTACCATCGCTGGAGAGTGGTGCACCATGGTACTGTTCCGTTTCAAATCCATGCACGCATTTCTAAAAGTCGTACGACACTGTTTCGCCATTTCGGACGGATGTTGCACCTTGCACCGTGGATGTTGCACCCTATAGATATCGATTATTCGGACGGCCATAACTTCTGGCTCGTTTAGAGTTACAGGAGCCATAACCTGTCAAAACGAAGGCCACGATGAGTTCTACGGCTTTGACAGCTTTCAGCCATCAACGGATAGATTAATTGCCAAAAAGGACAACCCGAATCTCAATCGGGTCTCGTAAATTTTTTACCCTTCGTTTTTTCGACACGTGGATTATTACGATAAAACGGGATTACCGTGGCCCGTCTTCGACTTCCCATCGCTGGAGAGTGGTGCACCATTGTACTGTTCCGTTTCAAATCCATGCACGCATTTCTAAAAGTCGTACGGCACTGTTTCGCCATTTCGGACGGATGTTGCATCTTGCACCGTGGATGTTGCACCCTGTAGATATCGATTATTCGGACGGCCATAACTTCTGGCTCGTTTAGAGTTACGGGAGCCATAACCTGTCAAAACGAAGGCCTCGATGAGTTCTATGGATTTGACAGCTTTCAGCCGTCAACGGATAGATTAATGTCCAAAAAGGAAAACCCGATTCTCAATCGGGTCTCGTAAGTTTTTCACCCTTCGTTTTTTCGACACGTGGATTTTTACGGTAAAACAGGATTTCCGTGGCTGGCCTTCGATTTACCATCGCTGGAGAGTGGTACACGATGGTACTGTTCCGTTTCAAATCCATGCACGCATTTCTAAAAGTCGTACGACACTTTTTCGCCATTTCGGACGGATGTTGCACCTTGCACCGTGGATGTTGCACCCTGTAGATATCGATTATTCGGACGGCCATAACTTCTGGCTCGTTTAGAGTTACGGGAGCCATAACCTATCAAAACGAAGTCCTCGATGATTTCTATGGCTTTGACAGCTTTCAGCCGTCAACGGATAGATTAATGCCAAAAAAGGACAACCCGAATCTCAATCGGGTCTCGTAAGTTTTTTAACCTTCGTTTTTTCGACACGTGGATTTTTACGGTAAAACAGGATTACCGTGGCTGGGTTTCGTTTTACCATCGCTGGAGAGTGGTGCACCATGGAACTGTTCCGTTTCAAATCCATGCATGCATTTCTAAAAGTCGTACGGCACTGTTTCGCCATTTCGGACGGATGTTGCACCTTGCACCGTGGATGTTGCACCCTGTAGATATCGATTATTCGGATGGCCATAACTTCTGGCTCATTTGGAGTTACGGGAGCCATAACCTGTCAAAACGAAGGACTCGATGAGTTCTACGGCTTTGACAGCTTTCAGCCATCAACGGATAGATTAATGCCCAAAAAGGACAACCCGAATCTCAATCGGGTCTCGTAAGTTTTTTACCCATCGTTTTTTCAACACGTGGATTTTTACGGTAAAACAGGATTACCGTGGCAGGCCTTCGATTTACCATCGCTGGAGAGTGGTGCACCATGGTACTGTTGCGTTTCAAATCCATGCACGCATTTCTAAAAGTCGTACGGCACTGTTTCGCCATTTCGGACGGATGTTGCATCTTGCACCGTGGATGTTGCACCCTGTAGATATCGATTATTCGGACGGCCATAACTTCTGGCTCGTTTAGAGTTACGGGAGCCATAACCTGTCAAAACGAAGGCCTCGATGAGTTCTATGGATTTGACAGCTTTCAGCCGTCAACGGATAGATTAATGTCCAAAAAGGAAAACCCGATTCTCAATCGGGTCTCGTAAGTTTTTCACCCTTCGTTTTTTCGACACGTGGATTTTTACGGTAAAACAGGATTTCCGTGGCTGGCCTTCGATTTACCATCGCTGGAGAGTGGTACACGATGGTACTGTTCCGTTTCAAATCCATGCACGCATTTCTAAAAGTCGTACGACACTTTTTCGCCATTTCGGACGGATGTTGCACCTTGCACCGTGGATGTTGCACCCTGTAGATATCGATTATTCGGACGGCCATAACTTCTGGCTCGTTAAGAGTTACGGGAGCTATAACCTATCAAAACGAAGTCCTCGATGATTTCTATGGCTTTGACAGCTTTCAGCCGTCAACGGATAGATTAATGCCCAAAAAGGACAACCCGAATCTCAATCGGGTCACGTGAGTTTTTTACCCTTCGTTTTTTCGACACGTGGATTTTTACGGTAAAACAGGATTACCGTGGTTGGGCTTCGATTTACCATCGCTGGAGAGTGGTGCACCATGGAACTGTTCCGTTTCAAATCCATGCATGCATTTCTAAAAGTTGTACGACACTGTTTCTCCATTTCGGGCGGATGTTGTTCCTTGCACCGTGGATGTTGCACCCTGTAGATATCGATTATTCGGACGGCCATAACTTCTGGCTCGTTTAGAGTTACGGGAGCCATAACCTGTCAAAATGAAGGTCTCGATGAGTTCTACGGCTTTGACAGCTTTCACCCGTCAACGGATAGATTAATGCCCAAAAAGGACAACCCGAATCTCAATCGGGTCTCGTAAGTTTTTAACCCTTCGTTTTTTCGACACGTGGATTTTTAAGGTAAAACGGGATTACGGTGGCAGGTCTTCGATTTACCATCACTGAGAGTGGTGCACCATGGTACTGTTCGGTTTCAAATCCATGCACGCATTTCTAAAAGTCGTACGACACTGTTTCGCCATTTCGGATGGATGTTGCACCTTGCACCATGGATGTTGCACCCTGTAGATATCGATTATTCGGACGGCCATAACTTCTGGCTCGTTTAGAGTTACGGGAGCCATAACCTGTCAAAACGAAGGCCTCGATGAGTTCTACGGCTTTGACGGCTTTCAGCCGTCAACGGATAGATTAATGCCCAAAAAGGACATCCCGAATCTCAATCGGGTCTCGTAAGTTTTTTACCCTTTGTTTTTTCGACACGTGGATTTTTACGGTAAAACAGGATTACCGTGGCTGGCCTTCGATTTACCATCGCTGGAGAGTGGTGCACCATGGTACTGTTGCGTTTCAAATCCATGCACGCATTTCTAACAGTCATACGACACTGTTTCGCCATTTCGGACCGATGTTGCACCTTGCACCGTGGATGTTGCCCCCATATCGATTATTCGGACGGCCATAACTTCTAGCTCGTTTAGAGTTTCGAGAGCCATAACCTGTCAAAACGAAGGCCTCGATGAGTTCTACGGCTTTTACAGCTTTCATCCGCCAACGGACAGATTAATGCCCAAAAAGGATAACCCGAATCTCAATCGGGTCTCGTAAGTTTTTTACCCTTCGTTTTTTCGACACGTGGATTTTTACGGTAAAACAGGATTACCGTGGCTTGCCTTCGACTTACAATCGCTGGAGAGTGGTGCACCATGGTAATGTTCCGTTTCAAATCCATGCACGCATTTCTAAAAGTCGTACGGCACTGTTTCGCCATTTCGGACGGATGTTGCACCTTGCACCGTGGATGTTGCACCCTGTAGATATCGATTATTCGGACGGCCATAACTTCTGGCTCGTTTAGAGTTACGGGAGCCATAACCTGTCAAAACGAAGGTCTCGATGAGTTCTACGGCTTTGACAGCTTTCACCCGTCAACGGATAGATTAATGCCCAAAAAGGACAACCCGAATCTCAATCGGGTCTCGTAAGTTTTTAACCCTTCGTTTTTTCGACACGTGGATTTTTAAGGTAAAACGGGATTACGGTGGCAGGTCTTCGATTTACCATCACTGAGAGTGGTGCACCATGGTACTGTTCGGTTTCAAATCCATGCACGCATTTCTAAAAGTCGTACGACACTGTTTCGCCATTTCGGACGGATGTTGCACCTTGCACCGTGGATGTTGCACCCTGTAGATATCGATTATTCGGACGGCCATAACTTCTGGCTCGTTTAGAGTTACGGGAGCCATAACCTGTCAAAACGAAGGCCTCGATGAGATCTACGGCTTTGACAGCTTTCAGCCGTCAACGGATAGATTAATGCCTAAAAAGGACAACCCGAATCTCAATCGGATCTCGTAAGTTTTTTACCCTTTGTTTTTTCGACACGTGGATTTTTACGGTAAAACAGGATTACCGTGGCTGGCCTTCGATTTACCATCGCTGGAGAGTGGTGCACCATGGTACTGTTGCGTTTCAAATCCATGCACGCATTTCTAACAGTCATACGACACTGTTTCGCCATTTCGGACCGATGTTGCACCTTGCACCGTGGATGTTGCCCCCATATCGATTATTCGGACGGCCATAACTTCTAGCTCGTTTAGAGTTTCGAGAGCCATAACCTGTCAAAACGAAGGCCTCGATGAGTTCTACGGCTTTTACAGCTTTCATCCGCCAACGGACAGATTAATGCCCAAAAAGGATAACCCGAATCTCAATCGGGTCTCGTAAGTTTTTTACCCTTCGTTTTTTCGACACGTGGATTTTTACGGTAAAACAGGATTACCGTGGCTTGCCTTCGACTTACAATCGCTGGAGAGTGGTGCACCATGGTAATGTTCCGTTTCAAATCCATGCACGCATTTCTAAAAGTCGTACGGCACTGTTTCGCCATTTCGGACGGATGTTGCACCTTGCACCGTGGATGTTGCACCCTGTAGATATCGATTATTCGGACGGCCATAACTTCTGGCTCGTTTAGAGTTACGGGAGCCATAACCTGTCAAAACGAAGGTCTCGATGAGTTCTACGGCTTTGACAGCTTTCACCCGTCAACGTATAGATTAATGCCCAAAACGGACAACCCGAATCTCAATCGGGTCTCGTAAGTTTTTAACCCTTCGTTTTTTCGACACGTGGATTTTTAAGGTAAAACGGGATTACGGTGGCAGGTCTTCGATTTACCATCACTGAGAGTGGTGCACCATGGTACTGTTCGGTTTCAAATCCATGCACGCATTTCTAAAAGTCGTACGACACTGTTTCGCCATTTCGGACGGATGTTGCACCTTGCACCGTGGATGTTGCACCCTGTAGATATCGATTATTCGGACGGCCATAACTTCTGGCTCGTTTAGAGTTACGGGAGCCATAACCTGTCAAAACGAAGGTCTCGATGAGTTCTACGGCTTTGACAGCTTTCACCCGTCAACGGATAGATTAATGCCCAAAAAGGACAACCCGAATCTCAATCGGGTCTCGTAAGTTTTTAACCCTTCGTTTTTTCGACACGTGGATTTTTAAGGTAAAACGGGATTACGGTGGCAGGTCTTCGATTTACCATCACTGAGAGTGGTGCACCATGGTACTGTTCGGTTTCAAATCCATGCACGCATTTCTAAAAGTCGTACGACACTGTTTCGCCATTTCGGACGGATGTTGCACCTTGCACCATGGATGTTGCACCCTGTAGATATCGATTATTCGGACGGCCATAACTTCTGGCTCGTTTAGAGTTACGGGAGCCATAACCTGTCAAAACGAAGGCCTCGATGAGTTCTACGGCTTTGACGGCTTTCAGCCGTCAACGGATAGATTAATGCCCAAAAAGGACAGCCCGAATCTCAATCGGGTCTCGTAAGTTTTTTACCCTTTGTTTTTTCGACACGTGGATTTTTACGGTAAAACAGGATTACCGTGGCTGGCCTTCGATTTACCATCGCTGGAGAGTGGTGCACCATGGTACTGTTGCGTTTCAAATCCATGCACGCATTTCTAGCAGTCATACGACACTGTTTCGCCATTTCGGACCGATGTTGCACCTTGCACCGTGGATGTTGCCCCCATATCGATTATTCGGACGGCCATAACTTCTAGCTCGTTTAGAGTTTCGAGAGCCATAACCTGTCAAAACGAAGGCCTCGATGAGTTCTACGGCTTTTACAGCTTTCATCCGCCAACGGACAGATTAATGCCCAAAAAGGATAACCCGAATCTCAATCGGGTCTCGTAAGTTTTTTACCCTTCGTTTTTTCGACACGTGGATTTTTACGGTAAAACAGGATTACCGTGGCTTGCCTTCGATTTACAATCGCTGGAGAGTGGTGCACCATGGTAATGTTCCGTTTCAAATCCATGCACGCATTTCTAAAAGTCATACGACACTGTTTCGCCATTTCGGACGGATGTTGCACCTTGCACCGTGGATGTTGCACCCTGTAGATATCGATTATTCGGACGGCCATAACTTCTGGCTCGTTTAGAGTTACGGGAGCCATAACCTGTCAAAACGAAGGCCTCGATGAGTTCTACGGCTTTGACAGCTTTCAGCCATCAACGGATAGATTAATGCCCAAAAAGGACAACCCGAATCTCAATCGGGTCTCGTATGTTTTTTACCCTTCGTTTTTTCGACACGTGGATTTTTACGGTAAAACGGGATTATGGTGGCTGGCCTTCGATTTACCATCGCTGGAGAGTGGTGCACCATGGTACTGTTCCGTTTCAAATCCATGCACACATTTCTAAAAGTCGTACGGCACTGTTTCGCCATTTCGGACGGATGTTGCACCTTGCACCGTGGATGTTGCACCCTGTAGATATCGATTATTCGGACGGCCATAACTTCTGGCTCGTTTAGACTTACGGGAGCCATAACCTGTCAAAATGAAGGCCTCGATGAGTTCTACGGCTTTGATAGCTTTCAGCCGTCAACGGATACATAAATGCCCAAAAAGGACAGCCCGAATCTCAATAGGGTCTCGTAAGTTTTTTACCCTTCGTTTTTTCGCCACGTGTATTTTTGCAGTAAAACTGGATTACCATGGCTGGGCTTCGATTTACGATCGCTGGAGAGTGGTGCACGATGGTGCTGTTCCGTTTCAATTTCATGCACGCATTTCTAAAAGTCGTACGACACTTTTTCGCCATTTCGGACGGATGTTGCACCTTGCACCGTGGATGTTGCACCCTGTATATATCGATTATTTGGACGGCCATAACTTCTGGCTCGTTTAGAGTTGCGATAGCCAAAACCTGTCAAAACGAAGGCCTCGATGAGTTCTACGACTTTGACAGCTTTCAGCCGCCAACGGATAGATTAATGCCCAAAAAGGACAACCCGAATCTCAATCGGGTCTCGTAAGTTTTTTACCCTTCGTTTTATCGACACGTGGATTTTTACGATAAAACAGGATTACCGTGGCTGGCCTTCGATTTACCATCGCTGGAGAGTGGTGCACCATGGTACTGTTCCGTTTCAAATCCATACACGCATTTCTAAAAGTCGTACGACACTGTTTCGCCATTTCGGACGGATGTTGCACCTTGCACCGTGGATGTTGCACCCTGTAGATATCGATTATTCGGACGGCCATAACTTCTGGCTCGTTTAGAGTTACGGGAGCCATAACCTGTCAAAACGAAGGCCTCGATGAGTTCTACGGCTTTGACAGCTTTCAGCCATCAACGGATAGATTAATTGCCAAAAAGGACAACCCGAATCTCAATCGGGTCTCGTAAGTTTTTTACCCTTCGTTTTTTCGACACGTGGATTTTTACGGTAAAACGGGATTACCGTGGCCCGTCTTGGACTTCCCATCGCTGGAGAGCGTGCACCAAGGTACTGTTCCATTTCAAACCCATGAACGCATTTCTAAAAGTCGTACGACACTGTTTCACCATTTCAGACGGATGTTGCATCTTGCACCGTGGATGTTGCACCATGTAGATATCGATTATTCGGACGACCATAACTTCTGGCTCGTTTAGAGTTTCGGGAGCCATAACCTGTCAAAACGAAGGCCTCGATGAGTTCTACGGCTTTGATAGCTTTCAGCCATCAATGAATAGATTAATGCCCAGAAAGGACAACCCGAATCTCAATCGGGTCTCAAAAGTTTTTTACCCTTCGTTTTTTCGACACGTGGATTTTTACGGTAAAACAGGATTACCGTGGTTGGCCTTCGATTTACCATCACTGGTGAGTGATGCACCATGGTACTGTTCCGTTTCAAATCCGTGCACGCATTTCTATAAGTCGTACGGCACTTTTTCGCCAATTCGGACGGATGTTGCACCTTGCACCGTGGATGTTACACCCTGTAGATATCGATTATTCGGACGGTCATAACTTCTGGATCGTTTAGAGTTACGGGAGCCATAACCTGTCAAAACGAAGGCCTCGATGAGTTCTACGGCATTGACAGCTTTCAGCCGTCAACGGATAGATTAATGCCAAAAAAGGACAACCCGAATCTCAATCGGGTCTCGTAAGTTTTTTAACCTTCGTTTTTTCGACACGTGGATTTTTACGGTAAAACAGGATTACCGTGGCTGGGTTTCGTTTTACCATCGCTGGAGAGTGATGCACCATGGAACTGTTCCGTTTCAAATCCATGCATGCATTTCTAAAAGTCGTACGGCACAGTTTCGCCATTTCGGACGGATGTTGCACCTTGCACCGTGGATGTTGCACCCTGTAGATATCGATTATTCGGATGGCCATAACTTCTGGCTCATTTGGAGTTACGGGAGCCATAACCTGTCAAAACGAAGGACTCGATGAGTTCTACGGCTTTGACAGCTTTCAGCCATCAACGGATAGATTAATGCCCAAAAAGGACAACCCGAATCTCAATCGGGTCTCCTAAGTTTTTTACCCATCGTTTTTTCAACACGTGGATTTTTACGGTAAAACAGGATTACCGTGGCAGGCCTTCGATTTACCATCGCTGGAGAGTGGTGCACCATGGTACTGTTGCGTTTCAAATCCATGCACGCATTTCTAAAAGTCGTACGGCACTGTTTCGCCATTTCGGACGGATGTTGCATCTTGCACCGTGGATGTTGCACCCTGTAGATATCGATTATTCGGACGGCCATAACTTCTGGCTCGTTTAGAGTTACGGGAGCCATAACCTGTCAAAACGAAGGCCTCGATGAGTTCTATGGATTTGACAGCTTTCAGCCGTCAACGGATAGATTAATGTCCAAAAAGGAAAACCCGATTCTCAATCGGGTCTCGTAAGTTTTTCACCCTTCGTTTTTTCGACACGTGGATTTTTACGGTAAAACAGGATTTCCGTGGCTGGCCTTCGATTTACCATCGCTGGAGAGTGGTACACGATGGTACTGTTCCGTTTCAAATCCATGCACGCATTTCTAAAAGTCGTACGACACTTTTTCGCCATTTCGGACGGATGTTGCACCTTGCACCGTGGATGTTGCACCCTGTAGATATCGATTATTCGGACGGCCATAACTTCTGGCTCGTTAAGAGTTACGGGAGCCATAACCTATCAAAACGAAGTCCTCGATGATTTCTATGGCTTTGACAGCTTTCAGCCGTCAACGGATAGATTAATGCCCAAAAAGGACAACCCGAATCTCAATCGGGTCACGTAAGTTTTTTACCCTTCGTTTTTTCGACACGTGGATTTTTACGGTAAAACAGGATTACCGTGGTTGGGCTTCGATTTACCATCGCTGGAGAGTGGTGCACCATGGAACTGTTCCGTTTCAAATCCATGCATGCATTTCTAAAAGTTGTACGACACTGTTTCTCCATTTCGGGCGGATGTTGTACCTTGCACCGTGGATGTTGCACCCTGTAGATATCGATTATTCGGACGGCCATAACTTCTGGCTCGTTTAGAGTTACGGGAGCCATAACCTGTCAAAACGAAGGTCTCGATGAGTTCTACGGCTTTGACAGCTTTCACCCGTCAACGGATAGATTAATGCCCAAAAAGGACAACCCGAATCTCAATCGGGTCTCGTAAGTTTTTAACCCTTCGTTTTTTCGACACGTGGATTTTTAAGGTAAAACGGGATTACGGTGGCAGGTCTTCGATTTACCATCACTGAGAGTGGTGCACCATGGTACTGTTCGGTTTCAAATCCATGCACGCATTTCTAAAAGTCGTACGACACTGTTTCGCCATTTCGGATGGATGTTGCACCTTGCACCATGGATGTTGCACCCTGTAGATATCGATTATTCGGACGGCCATAACTTCTGGCTCGTTTAGAGTTACGGGAGCCATAACCTGTCAAAACGAAGGCCTCGATGAGTTCTACGGCTTTGACGGCTTTCAGCCGTCAGCGGATAGATTAATGCCCAAAAAGGACAGCCCGAATCTCAATCGGGTCTCGTAAGTTTTTTACCCTTTGTTTTTTCGACACGTGGATTTTTACGGTAAAACAGGATTACCGTGGCTGGCCTTCGATTTACCATCGCTGGAGAGTGGTGCACCATGGTACTGTTGCGTTTCAAATCCATGCACGCATTTCTAACAGTCATACGACACTGTTTCGCCATTTCGGACCGATGTTGCACCTTGCACCGTGGATGTTGCCCCCATATCGATTATTCGGACGGCCATAACTTCTAGCTCGTTTAGAGTTTCGAGAGCCATAACCTGTCAAAACGAAGGCCTCGATGAGTTCTACGGCTTTTACAGCTTTCATCCGCCAACGGACAGATTAATGCCCAAAAAGGATAACCCGAATCTCAATCGGGTCTCCTAAGTTTTTTACCCTTCGTTTTTTCGACACGTGGATTTTTACGGTAAAACAGGATTACCGTGGCTTGCCTTCGATTTTCAATCGCTGGAGAGTGGTGCACCATGGTAATGTTCCGTTTCAAATCCATGCACGCATTTCTAAAAGTCGTACGGCACTGTTTCGCCATTTCGGACGGATGTTGCACCTTGCACCGTGGATGTTGCACCCTGTAGATATCGATTATTCGGACGGCCATAACTTCTGGCTCGTTTAGAGTTACGGGAGCCATAACCTGTCAAAACGAAGGCCTCGATGAGTTCTACGGCTTTGACAGCTTTCAGCCATCAACGGATAGATTAATGCCCAAAAAGGACAACCCGAATCTCAATCGGGTCTCGTATGTTTTTTACCCTTCGTTTTTTCGACACGTGGATTTTTACGGTAAAACGGGATTATGGTGGCTGGCCTTCGATTTACCATCGCTGGAGAGTGGTGCACCATGGTACTGTTCCGTTTCAAATCCATGCACACATTTCTAAAAGTCGTACGGCACTATTTCGCCATTTCGGACGGATGTTGCACCTTGCACCGTGGATGTTGCACCCTGTAGATATCGATTATTCGGACGGCCATAACTTCTGGCTCGTTTAGACTTACGGGAGCCATAACCTGTCAAAATGAAGGCCTCGATGAGTTCTACGGCTTTGACAGCTTTCAGCCGTCAACGGATACATAAATGCCCAAAAAGGACAACCCGAATCTCAATAGGGTCTCGTAAGTTTTTTACCCTTCGTTTTTTCGCCACGTGTATTTTTGCAGTAAAACTGGATTACCATGGCTGGGCTTCGATTTACGATCGCTGGAGAGTGGTGCACGATGGTGCTGTTCCGTTTCAATTTCATGCACGCATTTCTAAAAGTCGTACGGCACTTTTTCGCCATTTCGGACGGATGTTGCACCTTGCACCGTGGATGTTGCACCCTGTATATATCGATTATTTGGACGGCCATAACTTCTGGCTCGTTTAGAGTTGCGATAGCCAAAACCTGTCAAAACGAAGGCCTCGATGAGTTCTACGACTTTGACAGCTTTCAGCCGCCAACGGATAGATTAATGCCCAAAAAGGACAACCCGAATCTCAATCGGGTCTCGTAAGTTTTTTACCCTTCGTTTTTTCGAAACGTGGATTTTTACGATAAAACAGGATTACCGTGGCTGGCCTTCGATTTACCATCGCTGGAGAGTGGTGCACCATGGTACTGTTCCGTTTCAAATCCATGCACGCATTTCTAAAAGTCGTACGACACTGTTTCGCCATTTCGGACGGATGTTGCACCTTGCACCGTGGATGTTGCACCCTGTAGATATCGATTATTCGGACGGCCATAACTTCTGGCTCGTTTAGAATTACGGGAGCCATAACCTGTCAAAACGAAGGCCTCGATGAGTTCTACGGCTTTGACAGCTTTAAGCCATCAACGGATAGATTAATTGCCAAAAAGGACAACCCGAATCTCAATCGGGTCTCGCAAGTTTTTTACCCTTCGTTTTTTCGACACGTGGATTTTTACGGTAAAACGGGATTACCGTGGCCCGTCTTCGACTTCCCATCGCTGGAGAGCGGTGCACCAAGGTACTGTTCCATTTCAAACCCATGAACGCATTTCTAAAAGTCGTACGACACTGTTTCACCATTTCGGACGGATGTTGCATCTTGCACCGTGGATGTTGCACCATGTAGATATCGATTATTCGGACGACCATAACTTCTGGCTCGTTTAGAGTTTCGGGAGCCATAACCTGTCAAAACGAAGGCCTCGATGAGTTCTACGGCTTTGATAGCTTTCAGCCATCAATGAATAGATTAATGCCCAGAAAGGACAACCCGAATCTCAATCGGGTCTCAAAAGTTTTTTACCCTTCGTTTTTTCGACACGTGGATTTTTACGGTAAAACAGGATTACCGTGGTTGGCCTTCGATTTACCATCACTGGTGAGTGATGAACCATGGTACTGTTCCGTTTCAAATCCGTGCACGCATTTCTATAAGTCGTACGGCACTTTTTCGCCAATTCGGACGGATGTTGCACCTTGCACCGTGGATGTTACACCCTGTAGATATCGATTATTCGGACGGTCATAACTTCTGGATCGTTTAGAGTTACGGGAGCCATAACCTGTCAAAACGAAGGCCTCAATGAGTTCTACGGCATTGACAGCTTTCAGCCGTCAACGGATAAATTAATGCCAAAAAAGGACAACCCGAATCTCAATCGGGTCTCGTAAGTTTTTTAACCTTCGTTTTTTCGACACGTGGATTTTTACGGTAAAACAGGATTACCGTGGCTGGGTTTCGTTTTACCATCGCTGGAGAGTGATGCACCATGGAACTGTTCCGTTTCAAATCCATGCATGCATTTCTAAAAGTCGTACGGCACTGTTTCGCCATTTCGGACGGATGTTGCACCTTGCACCGTGGATGTTGCACCCTGTAGATATCGATTATTCGGATGGCCATAACTTCTGGCTCATTTGGAGTTACGGGAGCCATAACCTGTCAAAACGAAGGACTCGATGAGTTCTACGGCTTTGACAGCTTTCAGCCATCAACGGATAGATTAATGCCCAAAAAGGACAACCCGAATCTCAATCGGGTCTCGTAAGTTTTTTACCCTTCGTTTTTTCGACACGTGGATTTTTACGGTAAAACAGGATTACCGTGGCTTGCCTTCGACTTACAATCGCTGGAGAGTGGTGCACCATGGTAATGTTCCGTTTCAAATCCATGCACGCATTTCTAAAAGTCGTACGACACTGTTTCGCCATTTCGGACGGATGTTGCACCTTGCACCGTGGATGTTGCACCCTGTAGATATCGATTATTCGGACGGCCATAACTTCTGGCTCGTTTAGAGTTACGGGAGCCATAACCTGTCAAAACGAAGGTCTCGATGAGTTCTACGGCTTTGACAGCTTTCACCCGTCAACGGATAGATTAATGCCCAAAAAGGACAACCCGAATCTCAATCGGGTCTCGTAAGTTTTTAACCCTTCGTTTTTTCGACACGTGGATTTTTAAGGTAAAACGGGATTACGGTGGCAGGTCTTCGATTTACCATCACTGAGAGTGGTGCACCATGGTACTGTTCGGTTTCAAATCCATGCACGCATTTCTAAAAGTCGTACGACACTGTTTCGCCATTTCGGACGGATGTTGCACCTTGCACCGTGGATGTTGCACCCTGTAGATATCGATTATTCGGACGGCCATAACTTCTGGCTCGTTTACAGTTACGGGAGCCATAACCTGTCAAAACGAAGGTCTCGATGAGTTCTACGGCTTTGACAGCTTTCACCCGTCAACGGATAGATTAATGCCCAAAAAGGACAACCCGAATCTCAATCGGGTCTCGTAAGTTTTTAACCCTTCGTTTTTTCGACACGTGGATTTTTAAGGTAAAACGGGATTACGGTGGCAGGTCTTCGATTTACCATCACTGAGAGTGGTGCACCATGGTACTGTTCGGTTTCAAATCCATGCACGCATTTCTAAAAGTCGTACGACACTGTTTCGCCATTTCGGACGGATGTTGCACCTTGCACCATGGATGTTGCACCCTGTAGATATCGATTATTCGGACGGCCATAACTTCTGGCTCGTTTAGAGTTACGGGAGCCATAACCTGTCAAAACGAAGGCCTCGATGAGTTCTACGGCTTTGACGGCTTTCAGCCGTCAACGGATAGATTAATGCCCAAAAAGGACAGCCCGAATCTCAATCGGGTCTCGTAAGTTTTTTACCCTTTGTTTTTTCGACACGTGGATTTTTACGGTAAAACAGGATTACCGTGGCTGGCCTTCGATTTACCATCGCTGGAGAGTGGTGCACCATGGTACTGTTGCGTTTCAAATCCATGCACGCATTTCTAGCAGTCATACGACACTGTTTCGCCATTTCGGACCGATGTTGCACCTTGCACCGTGGATGTTGCCCCCATATCGATTATTCGGACGGCCATAACTTCTAGCTCGTTTAGAGTTTCGAGAGCCATAACCTGTCAAAACGAAGGCCTCGATGAGTTCTACGGCTTTTACAGCTTTCATCCGCCAACGGACAGATTAATGCCCAAAAAGGATAACCCGAATCTCAATCGGGTCTCGTAAGTTTTTTACCCTTCGTTTTTTCGACACGTGGATTTTTACGGTAAAACAGGATTACCGTGGCTTGCCTTCGATTTACAATCGCTGGAGAGTGGTGCACCATGGTAATGTTCCGTTTCAAATCCATGCACGCATTTCTAAAAGTCGTACGACACTGTTTCGCCATTTCGGACGGATGTTGCACCTTGCACCGTGGATGTTGCACCCTGTAGATATCGATTATTCGGACGGCCATAACTTCTGGCTCGTTTAGAGTTACGGGAGCCATAACCTGTCAAAACGAAGGCCTCGACGAGTTCTACGGCTTTGACAGCTTTCAGCCATCAACGGATAGATTAATGCCCAAAAAGGACAACCCGAATCTCAATCGGGTCTCGTATGTTTTTTACCCTTCGTTTTTTCGACACGTGGATTTTTACGGTAAAACGGGATTATGGTGGCTGGCCTTCGATTTACCATCGCTGGAGAGTGGTGCACCATGGTACTGTTCCGTTTCAAATCCATGCACACATTTCTAAAAGTCGTACGGCACTGTTTCGCCATTTCGGACGGATGTTGCACCTTGCACCGTGGATGTTGCACCCTGTAGATATCGATTATTCGGACGGCCATAACTTCTGGCTCGTTTAGACTTACGGGAGCCATAACCTGTCAAAATGAAGGCCTCGATGAGTTCTACGGCTTTGATAGCTTTCAGCCGTCAACGGATACATAAATGCCCAAAAAGGACAACCCGAATCTCAATAGGGTCTCGTAAGTTTTTTACCCTTCGTTTTTTCGCCACGTGTATTTTTGCAGTAAAACTGGATTACCATGGCTGGGCTTCGATTTACGATCGCTGGAGAGTGGTGCACGATGGTGCTGTTCCGTTTCAATTTCATGCACGCATTTCTAAAAGTCGTACGGCACTTTTTCGCCATTTCGGACGGATGTTGCACCTTGCACCGTGGATGTTGCACCCTGTATATATCGATTATTTGGACGGCCATAACTTCTGGCTCGTTTAGAGTTGCGATAGCCAAAACCTGTCAAAACGAAGGCCTCGATGAGTTCTACGACTTTGACAGCTTTCAGCCGCCAACGGATAGATTAATGCCCAAAAAGGACAACCCGAATCTCAATCGGGTCTCGTAAGTTTTTTACCCTTCGTTTTTTCGACACGTGGATTTTTACGATAAAACAGGATTACCGTGGCTGGCCTTCGATTTACCATCGCTGGAGAGTGGTGCACCATGGTACTGTTCCGTTTCAAATCCATACACGCATTTCTAAAAGTCGTACGACACTGTTTCGCCATTTCGGACGGATGTTGCACCTTGCACCGTGGATGTTGCACCCTGTAGATATCGATTATTCGGACGGCCATAACTTCTGGCTCGTTTAGAGTTACGGGAGCCATAACCTGTCAAAACGAAGGCCTCGATGAGTTCTACGGCTTTGACAGCTTTCAGCCATCAACGGATAGATTAATTGCCAAAAAGGACAACCCGAATCTCAATCGGGTCTCGTAAGTTTTTTACCCTTCGTTTTTTCGACACGTGGATTTTTACGGTAAAACGGGATTACCGTGGCCCGTCTTCGACTTCCCATCGCTGGAGAGCGTGCACCAAGGTACTGTTCCATTTCAAACCCATGAACGCATTTCTAAAAGTCGTACGACACTGTTTCACCATTTCAGACGGATGTTGCATCTTGCACCGTGGATGTTGCACCATGTAGATATCGATTATTCGGACGACCATAACTTCTGGCTCGTTTAGAGTTTCGGGAGCCATAACCTGTCAAAACGAAGGCCTCGATGAGTTCTACGGCTTTGATAGCTTTCAGCCATCAATGAATAGATTAATGCCCAGAAAGGACAACCCGAATCTCAATCGGGTCTCAAAAGTTTTTTACCCTTCGTTTTTTCGACACGTGGATTTTTACGGTAAAACAGGATTACCGTGGTTGGCGTTCGATTTACCATCACTGGTGAGTGATGCACCATGGTACTGTTCCGTTTCAAATCCGTGCACGCATTTCTATAAGTCGTACGGCACTTTTTCGCCAATTCGGACGGATGTTGCACCTTGCACCGTGGATGTTACACCCTGTAGATATCGATTATTCGGACGGTCATAACTTCTGGATCGTTTAGAGTTACGGGAGCCATAACCTGTCAAAACGAAGGCCTCGATGAGTTCTACGGCATTGACAGCTTTCAGCCGTCAACGGATAGATTAATGCCAATAAAGGACAACCCGAATCTCAATCGGGTCTCGTAAGTTTTTTAACCTTCGTTTTTTCGACACGTGGATTTTTACGGTAAAACAGGATTACCGTGGCTGGGTTTCGTTTTACCATCGCTGGAGAGTGATGCACCATGGAACTGTTCCGTTTCAAATCCATGCATGCATTTCTAAAAGTCGTACGGCACTGTTTCGCCATTTCGGACGGATGTTGCACCTTGCACCGTGGATGTTGCACCCTGTAGATATCGATTATTCGGATGGCCATAACTTCTGGCTCATTTGGAGTTACGGGAGCCATAACCTGTCAAAACGAAGGACTCGATGAGTTCTACGGCTTTGACAGCTTTCAGCCATCAACGGATAGATTAATGCCCAAAAAGGACAACCCGAATCTCAATCGGGTCTCGTAAGTTTTTTACCCATCGTTTTTTCAACACGTGGATTTTTACGGTAAAACAGGATTACCGTGGCAGGCCTTCGATTTACCATCGCTGGAGAGTGGTGCACCATGGTACTGTTGCGTTTCAAATCCATGCACGCATTTCTAAAAGTCGTACGGCACTGTTTCGCCATTTCGGACGGATGTTGCATCTTGCACCGTGGATGTTGCACCCTGTAGATATCGATTATTCGGACGGCCATAACTTCTGGCTCGTTTAGAGTTACGGGAGCCATAACCTGTCAAAACGAAGGCCTCGATGAGTTCTATGGATTTGACAGCTTTCAGCCGTCAACGGATAGATTAATGTCCAAAAAGGAAAACCCGATTCTCAATCGGGTCTCGTAAGTTTTTCACCCTTCGTTTTTTCGACACGTGGATTTTTACGGTAAAACAGGATTTCCGTGGCTGGCCTTCGATTTACCATCGCTGGAGAGTGGTACACGATGGTACTGTTCCGTTTCAAATCCATGCACGCATTTCTAAAAGTCGTACGACACTTTTTCGCCATTTCGGACGGATGTTGCACCTTGCACCGTGGATGTTGCACCCTGTAGATATCGATTATTCGGACGGCCATAACTTCTGGCTCGTTAAGAGTTACGGGAGCCATAACCTATCAAAACGAAGTCCTCGATGATTTCTATGGCTTTGACAGCTTTCAGCCGTCAACGGATAGATTAATGCCCAAAAAGGACAACCCGAATCTCAATCGGGTCACGTAAGTTTTTTACCCTTCGTTTTTTCGACAGGTGGATTTTTACGGTAAAACAGGATTACCGTGGTTGGGCTTCGATTTACCATCGCTGGAGAGTGGTGCACCATGGAACTGTTCCGTTTCAAATCCATGCATGCATTTCTAAAAGTTGTACGACACTGTTTCTCCATTTCGGGCGGATGTTGTACCTTGCACCGTGGATGTTGCACCCTGTAGATATCGATTATTCGGACGGCCATAACTTCTGGCTCGTTTAGAGTTACGGGAGCCATAACCTGTCAAAACGAAGGTCTCGATGAGTTCTACGGCTTTGACAGCTTTCACCCGTCAACGGATAGATTAATGCCCAAAAAGGACAACCCGAATCTCAATCGGGTCTCGTAAGTTTTTAACCCTTCGTTTTTTCGACACGTGGATTTTTAAGGTAAAACGGGATTACGGTGGCAGGTCTTCGATTTACCATCACTGAGAGTGGTGCACCATGGTACTGTTCGGTTTCAAATCCATGCACGCATTTCTAAAAGTCGTACGACACTGTTTCGCCATTTCGGATGGATGTTGCACCTTGCACCATGGATGTTGCACCCTGTAGATATCGATTATTCGGACGGCCATAACTTCTGGCTCGTTTAGAGTTACGGGAGCCATAACCTGTCAAAACGAAGGCCTCGATGAGTTCTACGGCTTTGACGGCTTTCAGCCGTCAACGGATAGATTAATGCCCAAAAAGGACAGCCCGAATCTCAATCGGGTCTCGTAAGTTTTTTACCCTTTGTTTTTTCGACACGTGGATTTTTACGGTAAAACAGGATTACCGTGGCTGGCCTTCGATTTACCATCGCTGGAGAGTGGTGCACCATGGTACTGTTGCGTTTCAAATCCATGCACGCATTTCTAACAGTCATACGACACTGTTTCGCCATTTCGGACCGATGTTGCACCTTGCACCGTGGATGTTGCCCCCATATCGATTATTCGGACGGCCATAACTTCTAGCTCGTTTAGAGTTTCGAGAGCCATAACCTGTCAAAACGAAGGCCTCGATGAGTTCTACGGCTTTTACAGCTTTCATCCGCCAACGGACAGATTAATGCCCAAAAAGGATAACCCGAATCTCAATCGGGTCTCGTAAGTTTTTTACCCTTCGTTTTTTCGACACGTGGATTTTTACGGTAAAACAGGATTACCGTGGCTTGCCTTCGATTTTCAATCGCTGGAGAGTGGTGCACCATGGTAATGTTCCGTTTCAAATCCATGCACGCATTTCTAAAAGTCGTACGGCACTGTTTCGCCATTTCGGACGGATGTTGCACCTTGCACCGTGGATGTTGCACCCTGTAGATATCGATTATTCGGACGGCCATAACTTCTGGCTCGTTTAGAGTTACGGGAGCCATAACCTGTCAAAACGAAGGCCTCGATGAGTTCTACGGCTTTGACAGCTTTCAGCCATCAACGGATAGATTAATGCCCAAAAAGGACAACCCGAATCTCAATCGGGTCTCGTATGTTTTTTACCCTTCGTTTTTTCGACACGTGGATTTTTACGGTAAAACGGGATTATGGTGGCTGGCCTTCGATTTACCATCGCTGGAGAGTGGTGCACCATGGTACTGTTCCGTTTCAAATCCATGCACACATTTCTAAAAGTCGTACGGCACTATTTCGCCATTTCGGACGGATGTTGCACCTTGCACCGTGGATGTTGCACCCTGTAGATATCGATTATTCGGACGGCCATAACTTCTGGCTCGTTTAGACTTACGGGAGCCATAACCTGTCAAAATGAAGGCCTCGATGAGTTCTACGGCTTTGACAGCTTTCAGCCGTCAACGGATACATAAATGCCCAAAAAGGACAACCCGAATCTCAATAGGGTCTCGTAAGTTTTTTACCCTTCGTTTTTTCGCCACGTGTATTTTTGCAGTAAAACTGGATTACCATGGCTGGGCTTCGATTTACGATCGCTGGAGAGTGGTGCACGATGGTGCTGTTCCGTTTCAATTTCATGCACGCATTTCTAAAAGTCGTACGGCACTTTTTCGCCATTTCGGACGGATGTTGCACCTTGCACCGTGGATGTTGCACCCTGTATATATCGATTATTTGGACGGCCATAACTTCTGGCTCGTTTAGAGTTGCGATAGCCAAAACCTGTCAAAACGAAGGCCTCGATGAGTTCTACGACTTTGACAGCTTTCAGCCGCCAACGGATAGATTAATGCCCAAAAAGGACAACCCGAATCTCAATCGGGTCTCGTAAGTTTTTTACCCTTCGTTTTTTCGAAACGTGGATTTTTACGATAAAACAGGATTACCGTGGCTGGCCTTCGATTTACCATCGCTGGAGAGTGGTGCACCATGGTACTGTTCCGTTTCAAATCCATGCACGCATTTCTAAAAGTCGTACGACACTGTTTCGCCATTTCGGACGGATGTTGCACCTTGCACCGTGGATGTTGCACCCTGTAGATATCGATTATTCGGACGGCCATAACTTCTGGCTCGTTTAGAATTACGGGAGCCATAACCTGTCAAAACGAAGGCCTCGATGAGTTCTACGGCTTTGACAGCTTTAAGCCATCAACGGATAGATTAATTGCCAAAAAGGACAACCCGAATCTCAATCGGGTCTCGCAAGTTTTTTACCCTTCGTTTTTTCGACACGTGGATTTTTACGGTAAAACGGGATTACCGTGGCCCGTCTTCGACTTCCCATCGCTGGAGAGCGGTGCACCAAGGTACTGTTCCATTTCAAACCCATGAACGCATTTCTAAAAGTCGTACGACACTGTTTCACCATTTCGGACGGATGTTGCATCTTGCACCGTGGATGTTGCACCATGTAGATATCGATTATTCGGACGACCATAACTTCTGGCTCGTTTAGAGTTTCGGGAGCCATAACCTGTCAAAACGAAGGCCTCGATGAGTTCTACGGCTTTGATAGCTTTCAGCCATCAATGAATAGATTAATGCCCAGAAAGGACAACCCGAATCTCAATCGGGTCTCAAAAGTTTTTTACCCTTCGTTTTTTCGACACGTGGATTTTTACGGTAAAACAGGATTACCGTGGTTGGCCTTCGATTTACCATCACTGGTGAGTGATGCACCATGGTACTGTTCCGTTTCAAATCCGTGCACGCATTTCTATAAGTCGTACGGCACTTTTTCGCCAATTCGGACGGATGTTGCACCTTGCACCGTGGATGTTACACCCTGTAGATATCGATTATTCGGACGGTCATAACTTCTGGATCGTTTAGAGTTACGGAAGCCATAACCTGTCAAAACGAAGGCCTCGATGAGTTCTACGGCATTGACAGCTTTCAGCCGTCAACGGATAGATTAATGCCAAAAAAGGACAACCCGAATCTCAATCGGGTCTCGTAAGTTTTTTAACCTTCGTTTTTTCGACACGTGGATTTTTACGGTAAAACAGGATTACCGTGGCTGGGTTTCGTTTTACCATCGCTGGAGAGTGATGCACCATGGAACTGTTCCGTTTCAAATCCATGCATGCATTTCTAAAAGTCGTACGGCACTGTTTCGCCATTTCGGACGGATGTTGCACCTTGCACCGTGGATGTTGCACCCTGTAGATATCGATTATTCGGATGGCCATAACTTCTGGCTCATTTGGAGTTACGGGAGCCATAACCTGTCAAAACGAAGGACTCGATGAGTTCTACGGCTTTGACAGCTTTCAGCCATCAACGGATAGATTAATGCCCAAAAAGGACAACCCGAATCTCAATCGGGTCTCGTAAGTTTTTTACCCATCGTTTTTTCAACACGTGGATTTTTACGGTAAAACAGGATTACCGTGGCAGGCCTTCGATTTACCATCGCTGGAGAGTGGTGCACCATGGTACTGTTGCGTTTCAAATCCATGCACGCATTTCTAAAAGTCGTACGGCACTGTTTCGCCATTTCGGACGGATGTTGCATCTTGCACCGTGGATGTTGCACCCTGTAGATATCGATTATTCGGACGGCCATAACTTCTGGCTCGTTTAGAGTTACGGGAGCCATAACCTGTCAAAACGAAGGCCTCGATGAGTTCTATGGATTTGACAGCTTTCAGCCGTCAACGGATTGATTAATGTCCAAAAAGGAAAACCCGATTCTCAATCGGGTCTCGTAAGTTTTTCACCCTTCGTTTTTTCGACACGTGGATTTTTACGGTAAAACAGGATTTCCGTGGCTGGCCTTCGATTTACCATCGCTGGAGAGTGGTACACGATGGTACTGTTCCGTTTCAAATCCATGCACGCATTTCTAAAAGTCGTACGACACTTTTTCGCCATTTCGGACGGATGTTGCACCTTGCACCGTGGATGTTGCACCCTGTAGATATCGATTATTCGGACGGCCATAACTTCTGGCTCGTTAAGAGTTACGGGAGCCATAACCTATCAAAACGAAGTCCTCGATGATTTCTATGGCTTTGACAGCTTTCAGCCGTCAACGGATAGATTAATGCCCAAAAAGGACAACCCGAATCTCAATCGGGTCACGTAAGTTTTTTACCCTTCGTTTTTTCGACACGTGGATTTTTACGGTAAAACAGGATTACCGTGGTTGGGCTTCGATTTACCATCGCTGGAGAGTGGTGCACCATGGAACTGTTCCGTTTCAAATCCATGCATGCATTTCTAAAAGTTGTACGACACTGTTTCTCCATTTCGGGCGGATGTTGTACCTTGCACCGTGGATGTTGCACCCTGTAGATATCGATTATTCGGACGGCCATAACTTCTGGCTCGTTTAGAGTTACGGGAGCCATAACCTGTCAAAACGAAGGTCTCGATGAGTTCTACGGCTTTGACAGCTTTCACCCGTCAACGGATAGATTAATGCCCAAAAAGGACAACCCGAATCTCAATTGGGTCTCGTAAGTTTTTAACCCTTCGTTTTTTCGACACGTGGATTTTTAAGGTAAAACGGGATTACGGTGGCAGGTCTTCGATTTACCATCACTGAGAGTGGTACACCATGGTACTGTTCGGTTTCAAATCCATGCACGCATTTCTAAAAGTCGTACGACACTGTTTCGCCATTTCGGATGGATGTTGCACCTTGCACCATGGATGTTGCACCCTGTAGATATCGATTATTCGGACGGCCATAACTTCTGGCTCGTTTAGAGTTACGGGAGCCATAACCTGTCAAAACGAAGGCCTCGATGAGTTCTACGGCTTTGACGGCTTTCAGCCGTCAACGGATAGATTAATGCCCAAAAAGGACAGCCCGAATCTCAATCGGGTCTCGTAAGTTTTTTACCCTTTGTTTTTTCGACACGTGGATTTTTACGGTAAAACAGGATTACCGTGGCTGGCCTTCGATTTACCATCGCTGGAGAGTGGTGCACCATGGTACTGTTGCGTTTCAAATCCATGCACGCATTTCTAACAGTCATACGACACTGTTTCGCCATTTCGGACCGATGTTGCACCTTGCACCGTGGATGTTGCCCCCATATCGATTATTCGGACGGCCATAACTTCTAGCTCGTTTAGAGTTTCGAGAGCCATAACCTGTCAAAACGAAGGCCTCGATGAGTTCTACGGCTTTTACAGCTTTCATCCGCCAACGGACAGATTAATGCCCAAAAAGGATAACCCGAATCTCAATCGGGTCTCGTAAGTTTTTTACCCTTCGTTTTTTCGACACGTGGATTTTTACGGTAAAACAGGATTACCGTGGCTTGCCTTCGATTTTCAATCGCTGGAGAGTGGTGCACCATGGTAATGTTCCGTTTCAAATCCATGCACGCATTTCTAAAAGTCGTACGGCACTGTTTCGCCATTTCGGACGGATGTTGCACCTTGCACCGTGGATGTTGCACCCTGTAGATATCGATTATTCGGACGGCCATAACTTCTGGCTCGTTTAGAGTTACGGGAGCCATAACCTGTCAAAACGAAGGCCTCGATGAGTTCTACGGCTTTGACAGCTTTCAGCCATCAACGGATAGATTAATGCCCAAAAAGGACAACCCGAATCTCAATCGGGTCTCGTATGTTTTTTACCCTTCGTTTTTTCGACACGTGGATTTTTACGGTAAAACGGGATTATGGTGGCTGGCCTTCGATTTACCATCGCTGGAGAGTGGTGCACCATGGTACTGTTCCGTTTCAAATCCATGCACACATTTCTAAAAGTCGTACGGCACTATTTCGCCATTTCGGACGGATGTTGCACCTTGCACCGTGGATGTTGCACCCTGTAGATATCGATTATTCGGACGGCCATAACTTCTGGCTCGTTTAGACTTACGGGAGCCATAACCTGTCAAAATGAAGGCCTCGATGAGTTCTACGGCTTTGACAGCTTTCAGCCGTCAACGGATACATAAATGCCCAAAAAGGACAACCCGAATCTCAATAGGGTCTCGTAAGTTTTTTACCCTTCGTTTTTTCGCCACGTGTATTTTTGCAGTAAAACTGGATTACCATGGCTGGGCTTCGATTTACGATCGCTGGAGAGTGGTGCACGATGGTGCTGTTCCGTTTCAATTTCATGCACGCATTTCTAAAAGTCGTACGGCACTTTTTCGCCATTTCGGACGGATGTTGCACCTTGCACCGTGGATGTTGCACCCTGTATATATCGATTATTTGGACGGCCATAACTTCTGGCTCGTTTAGAGTTGCGATAGCCAAAACCTGTCAAAACGAAGGCCTCGATGAGTTCTACGACTTTGACAGCTTTCAGCCGCCAACGGATAGATTAATGCCCAAAAAGGACAACCCGAATCTCAATCGGGTCTCGTAAGTTTTTTACCCTTCGTTTTTTCGAAACGTGGATTTTTACGATAAAACAGGATTACCGTGGCTGGCCTTCGATTTACCATCGCTGGAGAGTGGTGCACCATGGTACTGTTCCGTTTCAAATCCATGCACGCATTTCTAAAAGTCGTACGACACTGTTTCGCCATTTCGGACGGATGTTGCACCTTGCACCGTGGATGTTGCACCCTGTAGATATCGATTATTCGGACGGCCATAACTTCTGGCTCGTTTAGAATTACGGGAGCCATAACCTGTCAAAACGAAGGCCTCGATGAGTTCTACGGCTTTGACAGCTTTAAGCCATCAACGGATAGATTAATTGCCAAAAAGGACAACCCGAATCTCAATCGGGTCTCGCAAGTTTTTTACCCTTCGTTTTTTCGACACGTGGATTTTTACGGTAAAACGGGATTACCGTGGCCCGTCTTCGACTTCCCATCGCTGGAGAGCGGTGCACCAAGGTACTGTTCCATTTCAAACCCATGAACGCATTTCTAAAAGTCGTACGACACTGTTTCACCATTTCGGACGGATGTTGCATCTTGCACCGTGGATGTTGCACCATGTAGATATCGATTATTCGGACGACCATAACTTCTGGCTCGTTTAGAGTTTCGGGAGCCATAACCTGTCAAAACGAAGGCCTCGATGAGTTCTACGGCTTTGATAGCTTTCAGCCATCAATGAATAGATTAATGCCCAGAAAGGACAACCCGAATCTCAATCGGGTCTCAAAAGTTTTTTACCCTTCGTTTTTTCGACACGTGGATTTTTACGGTAAAACAGGATTACCGTGGTTGGCCTTCGATTTACCATCACTGGTGAGTGATGAACCATGGTACTGTTCCGTTTCAAATCCGTGCACGCATTTCTATAAGTCGTACGGCACTTTTTCGCCAATTCGGACGGATGTTGCGCCTTGCACCGTGGATGTTACACCCTGTAGATATCGATTATTCGGACGGTCATAACTTCTGGATCGTTTAGAGTTACGGGAGCCATAACCTGTCAAAACGAAGGCCTCAATGAGTTCTACGGCATTGACAGCTTTCAGCCGTCAATGGATAAATTAATGCCAAAAAAGGACAACCCGAATCTCAATCGGGTCTCGTAAGTTTTTTAACCTTCGTTTTTTCGACACGTGGATTTTTACGGTAAAACAGGATTACCGTGGCTGGGTTTCGTTTTACCATCGCTGGAGAGTGATGCACCATGGAACTGTTCCGTTTCAAATCCATGCATGCATTTCTAAAAGTCGTACGGCACTGTTTCGCCATTTCGGACGGATGTTGCACCTTGCACCGTGGATGTTGCACCCTGTAGATATCGATTATTCGGATGGCCATAACTTCTGGCTCATTTGGAGTTACGGGAGCCATAACCTGTCAAAACGAAGGACTCGATGAGTTCTACGGCTTTGACAGCTTTCAGCCATCAACAGATAGATTAATGCCCAAAAAGGACAACCCGAATCTCAATCGGGTCTCGTAAGTTTTTTACCCATCGTTTTTTCAACACGTGGATTTTTACGGTAAAACGGGATTACGGTGGCAGGTCTTCGATTTACCATCGCTGGAGAGTGGTGCACCATGGTACTGTTGCGTTTCAAATCCATGCACGCATTTCTAAAAGTCGTACGGCACTGTTTCGCCATTTCGGACGGATGTTGCATCTTGCACCGTGGATGTTGCACCCTGTAGATATCGATTATTCGGACGGCCATAACTTCTGGCTCGTTTAGAGTTACGGGAGCCATAACCTGTCAAAACGAAGGCCTCGATGAGTTCTATGGATTTGACAGCTTTCAGCCGTCAACGGATAGATTAATGTCCAAAAAGGAAAACCCGATTCTCAATCGGGTCTCGTAAGTTTTTTACCCTTTGTTTTTTCGACACGTGGATTTTTACGGTAAAACAGGATTACCGTGGCTGGCCTTCGATTTACCATCGCTGGAGAGTGGTGCACCATGGTACTGTTGCGTTTCAAATCCATGCACGCATTTCTAACAGTCATACGACACTGTTTCGCCATTTCGGACCGATGTTGCACCTTGCACCGTGGATGTTGCCCCCATATCGATTATTCGGACGGCCATAACTTCTAGCTCGTTTAGAGTTTCGAGAGCCATAACCTGTCAAAACGAAGGCCTCGATGAGTTCTACGGCTTTTACAGCTTTCATCCGCCAACGGATAGATTAATGCCCAAAAAGGACAGCCCGAATCTCAATCGGGTCTCGTAAGTTTTTTACCCTTCGTTTTTTCGACACGTGGATTTTTACGGTAAAACAGGATTACCGTGGCTGGCCTTCGATTTACCATCGCTGGAGAGTGGTGCACCATGGTACTGTTCCGTTTCAAATCCATGCACGCATTTCTGACAGTCATACGACACTGTTTCGCCATTTCGGACCGATGTTGCACCTTGCACCGTGGATGTTGCCCCCATATCGATTATTCGGACGGCCATAACTTCTAGCTCGTTTAGAGTTTCGAGAGCCATAACCTGTCAAAACGAAGGCCTCGATGAGTTCTACGGCTTTTACAGCTTTCATCCGCCAACGGACAGATTAATGCCCAAAAAGGATAACCCGAATCTCAATCGGGTCTCGTAAGTTTTTTACCCTTCGTTTTTTCGACACGTGGATTTTTACGGTAAAACAGGATTACCGTGGCTTGCCTTCGATTTACAATCGCTGGAGAGTGGTGCACCATGGTAATGTTCCGTTTCAAATCCATGCACGCATTTCTAAAAGTCGTAAGGCACTGTTTCGCCATTTCGGACGGATGTTGCACCTTGCACCGTCGATGTTGCACCCTGTAGATATCGATTATTCGGACGGCCATAACTTCTGGCTCGTTTAGAGTTACGGGAGCCATAACCTGTCAAAACAAAGGCCTCGATGAGTTCTACGGCTTTGACAGCTTTCAGCCATCAACGGATAGATTAATGCCTAAAAAGGACAACCCGAATCTCAATCGGGTCTCGTAAGTTTTTTACCCTTCGTTTTTTCAACACGTGGATTTTTACGGTAAAACGGGATTACCGTGGCCCGTCTTCGACTTCCCATCGCCGGAGAGCGGTGCACCATGGTACTGTTCCATTTCAAATCCATGAACGCATTTCTAAAAGTCGTACGACATTGTTTCACCATTTCGGACGGATATTGCATCTTGCAACGTGGATGTTGCACCCTGTAGATATCGATTATTCGGACGACCATAACTTCTGGCTCGTTTAGAGTTTCGGGAGCCATAACCTGTCAAAACGAAGCCTCGATGAGTTCTACGGCTTTGACAGCTTTCAGCCATCAACGAATAGATTAATGCCCAGAAAGGACAACCCGAATCTCAATCGGGTCTCGTAAGCTTTTTACCCTTCGTTTTTTCGACACGTGGATTTTTACGGTAAAACAGGATTACCGTGGCTGGCCTTCGATTTACCATCGTTGGAGAGTGATGCACCATGGTACTGTTCCGTTTCAAATCCATGCACGCATTTCTAAAAGTCGTACGGCACTTTTTCGCCACTTCGGACGGATGTTGCACCTTGCACCGTGGATGTTACACCCTGTAGATATCGATTATTCGGACGGTCATAACTTCTGGCTCGTTTAGAGTTACGGGAGCCATAACCTGTCAAAACGAAGGCCTCGATGAGTTCTATGGCTTTGACAGCTTTCAGCCGTCAACGGATAGATTAATGCCAAAAAGGACAACCCGAATCTCAATCGGGTCTCGTAAGTTTTTTACCCTTCGTTTTTTCGACACGTGGATTTTTACGGTAAAACAGGATTACCGTGGCTGGGCTTCGATTTACCATCGCTGCAGAGTGGTGCACCATGGAACTGTTCCGTTTCAAATCCATGCATGCATTTCTAAAATTCGTACGACACTGTTTCGCCATTTCGGACGGATGTTGCCCCTTGCACCGTGGATGTTGCACCCTGTAGATATCGATTATTCGGACGGCCATAACTTCTGGCTCGTTTAGAGTTATGGGAGGCATAACCTGTCAAAATGTAGGCCTCGATGAGTTCTACGGCTTTGACAGCTTTCAACCGTCAACGGACAGATTAATGCCCAAAAAGGAAAACCCGAATCTCAATCGGGTCTCGTAAGTTTTTTAGCCTTCGTTTTTTCGACACGTGGATTTTTACGGTAAAACAGGATTACCGTGGCTGGCCTTCGATTTACCATCGCTGGAGAGTAGTGAACCATGGTACTGTTCCGTTTCAAATCCATGCACGCATTTCTAAAAGTCGTACGGCACTGTTTCGCCATTTCGGACGGATGTTGCACCTTGCACCGTGGATGTTGCACCCTGTAGATATCGATTATTCGGACGACCATAACTTCTGGCTCGTTTAGAGTTACGGGAGCCATAACCTGTCAAAACGAAGGCCTCGATGAGTTCTACGGCTTTGACAGCTTTCAGCCGTCAACGGATAGATTAATGCCCAAAAAGGACAACCCGAATCTCAATCGGGTCTCGTAAGTTTTTTACCCTTCGTTTTTTTGACACGTGGATTTTTACGGTAAAACAGGATTACCGTGGTTGGGCTTCGATTTACCATCGCTGGAGAGTGGTGCACCATGGAACTGTTCCGTTTCAAATCCATGCATGCGTTTCTAAAAGTCGTACGACACTGTTTCTCCATTTCGGGAGGATGTTGTACCTTGCACCGTGGATGTTGCACCCTGTAGATATCGATTATTCGGACGGCCATAACTTCTGGCTCGTTTAGAGTTACGGGAGCCATAACCTGTCAAAACGAAGGTCTCGATGAGTTCTACGACTTTGACAGCTTTCAGCCGTCAACGGATAGATTAATGCCCAAAAAGGACAACCCGAATCTCAATCGGGTCTCGTAAGTTTTTAACCCTTCGTTTTTTCGACACGTGGATTTTTAAGGTAAAACGGGATTACGGTGGCAGGTCTTCGATTTACCATCACTGGAGAGTGGTGCACCATGGTACTGTTCCGTTTCAAATCCATGCACGCATTTCTAAAAGTCGTACGGCACTGTTTCGCCATTTCGGACGGATGTTGCACCTTGCACCGTGGATGTTGCACCATGTAGATATCGATTATTCGGACGACCATAACTTCTGGCTCGTTTAGAGTTACGGGAGCCATAACCTGTCAAAACGAAGGCCTCGATGAATTCTATGGCTTTGACAGCTTTTAGTCGTCAACGGATAGATTAATGCCCAAAAAGGACAGCCCGAATCTCAATCGGGTCTCGTATGTTTTTTACCCTTCGTTTTTTCGACACGTGGATTTTTACGGTAAAACTGGACTACCGTGGCTGGCCTTCGATTTACCATCGCTGGAGAGTGGTGCGCCATGGTACTGTTCCGTTTCAAATCCATGCACGCATTTTTATAAGTCATACGACACTGTTTCGCCATTTCGGACCGATGTTGCACCTTGCACCGTGGATGTTGCCCCCATGTCGATTATTCGGACGGCCATAACTTCTGGCTCGTTTAGAGTTCCGAGAGCCATAACCTGTCAAAACGAAGGCCTCGATGAGTTCTACGGCTTTTACAGCTTTCAGCCGCCAACGGATAGATTAATGCCCAAAAAGGACAACCCGAATCTCAATCGGGTCTCGTAAGTTTTTTACCCTTCGTTTTTTCGACACGTGGATTTTTACGGTAAAACAGGATTACCGTGGCTGGCCTTTGATTTACCATCGCTGGAGAGTGGTGCACCATGGTATTGTTCCGTTTCAAATCCACGCACGCATTTCTAAAAGTCGTACGACACTGTTTCCCCATTTCGGACGGATGTTGCACCTTGCACCGTGGATGTTGCACCCTGTAGATATCGATTATTCGGACGGCCATAACTTCTGGCTCGTTTAGAGTTACGGGAGCCATAACCTGTCAAAACGAAGGCCTCGATGAGTTTTACGGCTTTGACAGCTTTCAGCCGTCAACGGATAGATTAATGCCCAAAAAGGACAACCCGAACCTCAATCGGGTCTCGTAAGCTTTTTACCCTTCGTTTTTTCGACACGTGGATTTTTAGGGTAAAACAGGATTACCGTGGCTGGCCTTCGATTTACCATCGCTGGAGAGAGGTGCAACATGGTACTGTTCCGTTTAAAATCCATGCACGCATTTCTAAAAGTCATACGACACTGTTTCTCCATTTCGGACGGATGTTGCACCTTGCACCGTGGATGTTGCACCTTATAGATATTGATTATTCGGACGGCCATAACTTCTGGCTCGTTTAGAGTTTCGGGAGCCATAACCTGTCAAAACGAAGGCCTAGATGAGTTCTACGGCTTTGACTGCTTTCAGCCGTCAACGGATAGATTAATGCCCAGAAAGGGCAACCCGAATCTCAATCGGGTCTCGTAAGTTTTTTACCCTTCGTTTTTTCGACACGTGGATTTTTACGGTAAAATAGGATAACCGTGTCTGGCCTTCGATTTACCATCACTGGAGAGTGGTGCACGATGGTACTGTTCCGTTTCAAATCAATGCACGCATTTCTAAAAGTCGTACGGCACTTTTTCGCCATTTCGGACGGATGTTGCACCTTGCACCGTGGATGTTGCACCCTGTAGATATCGATTATTCGGACGGCCATAACTTCTGGCTCGTTTAGAGTTACGGGAGCCATAACCTGTAAAAACGAAGACCTCGTTGAGTTTACGGCTTTGACAGCTTTCAGCCGTCAACGGATAGATTAATGCCCAAAAAGGACAACCCGAATCTCAATCGGGTCTCGTAAGTTTATTACCCTTCGTTTTTTCGACACGTGGATTTTTACGGTAAAACAGGATTACCGTGGCTGGTGTTATTCCACTTTTTGGCAAAGCTGTGATACCAAAAGAGTGGTCAAAAACAAAAGATAGTTCATCTCAGAGATTGGTTGTACTTCACTTCGCTATGGATATCGATGAATTTTGTCTGAACCCGGATCAGGCCACAATTGATAAGACATGACAAGCAAAGCTGTAGAAGCTAGCGTTTCAAGTTTCAAGTCAATCCGAGTTCGTATGCTCAAGATACGATGGTTTCAATTTGAGAAAGATAGCCCCTTGTTCGGTTCGAACCCATAGGGTATGTTATCCCATTTTTTGGTCAAAACTGGAATATCAACAAATTGGCAAGGAATTATGGATATCAGGACTGGAGATAAGGCTACAATGGATATCGTCAAAATTTTGTAGAACTCCGATCGGGACGAAATTGATTGGAAATGATGATAAGGGCTATGAAAGGCTATGTTTCGAATTTCAGGTTAATCGGAGTTCGTATGAAGGAAATATGATGGATTCAAAGTAGGAATAGTACGTAGTTCGAACCCATCAGGTTCGAACCCATCAGGTTCGAACCCAGGAGGTTCGCATCGATGACGCTTCGAATCGATGGGAACATGATGGGTTCGAAAGGAGTAGCTTCAATGCAATGGAGATGGATTCGAAGTGGGCATGGATTCGAAGAAGGAGATGGAATCGAAGTGGACATGGATTCGAAGAAGAAGATGGATTCGAAGTGGACATGGACTCGAAGAAGGAGATGGATTCGAAGTGGACATGGATTCGAAGAAGAAGATGGATTCGAAGTGGACATAGATTCGAAGAAGGAGATGGATTCGAAATGGACATGGATTCGAAGATGATGGATACGAAGCAAGGGGCACGGATTCGAAGGACGTGGATTCGAAAGGGATGGATTCGAAAAGGATGGACTCGTAGGATACGGACTCGAAGGAGGCGGCTTTAGAAAGCATGGATTCGAAAAGCATGGATTCGAAGGAGTCGGCCTTATGGATTCGAAGGAGATGGTTTCGAAGTGGATGGTTTCGAAGAAGGCGGGTTCGAAGTATGGGTTCGAACCAGGCAGAACGCACTGAGCTTTGATCTTGAATCGATCATATCTTCCAAACCGCTGATCCAAATGCAATGAAATTTTTACAGGAGCTCACATACGTGTTGAAGAATGTTCACGCCAATTTTCAGCTCAATTGGATGGATTCTTGATCGATTCGAACGTCACTTCGAATCGATCCCAAACTGGACACGGATTCCGAGAACGCGGGCCTGTGGGCCCCTCTCACGTGCCAAGCAGCCTCCCCAGGTTTTAGGCGGGATTTCAGCCTTCCACGCCTATAAATAGAACCCCTGGTCATTCAGAAAAGGGGTCGGAAAATTTGGAGAGAAGAGACAAGCCCAGACGCTGCCAGAATCATTCCATAGCATCATTACTGCTATTTTCTTCGGATTTGGTCACTACAACTGTTGTAATCACTTGAAATCTTCAAGGATAATCAATAAAAAAAAATTGGAGTGGACGTAGGCCGGAGATAGCCGAACCACTATAAAACTTGTGTCTCTGTTCTTTACTTTTGGATTGTTGTCTATTATTTGCTGAGATTTGTTATTTGCGTTTGAATATCACTAATTTATATTCATACGCTGGTGCTTTCACGGTATTGGGTGTTTGTGACCAATTTTGGCACAAACAGGGTACCCATGGTTCGAATCGATGGCCGGAGGTTATGTTTGAACCCATTGCTTCAAAACCATCTACTCCGAACCCATCCGGTATCCTTCCTTCGAACCCATCTAGTTCGAATCCATCAACCAGTGCCTGCCTCACAACCATTAACTTCGACTCCATTACCTTCGAATCCATCATCTTCGAATCCATCGAGTCGAGCCCATCCTCGTATACCTGAGTTCGAGTCCATCCTCGCAAGTATGTTCGAATCCATTCAAGCCCACCAGCTTCGAATCCAAGTCGCTTCGAATCGATCTTGTTCGAATCGATAGAGTTCGAACCCACGAGTATACCTTGGTTCGAAACGGTCGCGTTCGAACCCAGGAACATTCACTTGTTGTCGCTCCACGATACGAACGAGGCGAAATCCATGGGTGCGAAGCGGTCAACTCGGAAATAAAACAGGATCGATGTGAGGAGTGCGCGCCACGTCACCAGAGATCCACGTGACCGATCGAGTCGAAGAAAATGGATTCGAAGTGATGGTTTCGAATGCAACAGCCCTCACGAAAAACCACAACTTGAATCGATCATATCTCCTAAACCATTGATCCAAATGCAACGAAATTTTCACAGTAGCTTCCATACAAGGTAATGATTGTTCCAGCCAAGTTTCAGCTCGATTGGATCATTTCTTGATGGGTTCGTAATCACTTCGAATCGATGTCAGATCGAGCCGAAACTTGGTGGGGTCGGTCGCGTGGGCCCACTCACGTGCCAGAAGAAGTCTCCCGAAGTTTGAGCGAGATCTGGGCCTCCTACGCCTATAAATAGCACCCTGAAGCCTTCAGAAAGGGGGATCGGGGAGAGCTTCCACCATTGAACGTCCAGACTCTGCCGGATTGAATTCTACACTTCATTATCGCTGTTGTATTCAGATTTCAAAGTTATCATCAACTGTAATCGATTAATATCATCAAGTGAGTCAATAAAGAGAGAAACCTTCAAAGTGGACGTAGGCAAGATCGTCGAACCACTATAAAACTTGTGTTTGTGATTGTTATCTGCGAGTTATTGTGATTGTTGTTGCTTAGATCTAAATTCTATATTGATTGTTGCTGATCTGTGTTGATAAACGGGTGCTTTCACGACTATTGGGTGTTTGTGACCAATTTTGGCGCAAACATTTTGGTGCTTTCACTGAGAAGCTGATTCAGGAGAATTTGAATTTGGAGACTTAGGAATTTAGATCTAAGAACCATGACGAGACAAACAAGTAAGAAACAAAGGCCAGAGAGAAGTGAACATCAAGGAAGTCAAGAGGCTTCCTCAGGAGCGAATCAAGCGTCGATCTTCATCACTAGGGACGAGATGGAGACAATGATGAAGAAACAAGAGGAGTTGATCTAGAGTTTATTTCAACAAATAGGACAACTTGGGGCACAGAATAGAGAAGCCAATGGAGTCCAGAACGGAGCAGTACCATCCGGCATAGCACCTGGATTAGGAGGCGCACCCATGGAGAACGTTGGTCCAATTTCGGAGAGAGAAAGAGGAGTATCTGCGCAACCTGGAGACAGCAGAGGAATGAACGCTCAGTCAATGGGGCAGATTTTAGAGTTCCCTTGTGAACTCAGGGGGCAGGTTGAGAGCAATGAACGAGGATTGCATCTTGGAGATGAAGATAAATTTGCACTAATGGTTAGGCGAGCCATGAGAGGCGGATTAACAAACAAAGATCTCGAAGACGTAAACATGAGTCCCTTTTCTCCTGCGATTAGGACGGCTAGGAACCCACCAGAGTTTAAGTTGCCATCAATAGAGATGTATGATGGGAGGTCGAATCCCGCGGTCCATCTGACGAGGTACATGAGACATATGGAGGTGTTGGGGGCATCACAGGAGGTTATGGCCCGATGCTTTCCATTATATCTGACGGATATCGCAGCATTATGGTTTAGGCAACTAGAGAGCGGCTCCATAGGAACATGGGCAGACTTGACGGAAAGATTCATGAGACAATTTAGGTTTCACCTTGCAAGACCCAAAAACGTAATGAGTTTGGCAATTTTGAAGCAGAAGGCTGGAGAGACTTTGAGAAGTTTTCTGACGCGATTCAATGGGGCAGCGACATCGGTGGATCGTCCAGATCCATCCATGGTTATGATGGCAGCCGTTTCCGGAATAGCTGATGGCACGGATTTCAAAAATTCATTGACGAAAGATCCACCTATGCATCTAGGAGAATTCTATCATGAGGCGGAAAAGTTCTTGCGATTAGAAGACGCGAGTGCAGAAAGAGAAGAAGGAGATGAGCTCAATGTTTACACGGTCAAAGATGGAAATCCTCCTGAGAAAGGTACAGAAACTAGTAAGGGGAAGCGAAAGGCTGAAAGTGGCTATAACAGGTCGATGCGACCACGAAAGGAACCAAGATTTACCACATACTCAGAGTTGAACGAGAATTTAGAGCGAATCTATAAGGATACCAAAGAACAGGTCCCGTATCGCAGACCAATGCGAAGGGACCCAACTTCCGACGAAAGGAAATCAGATAAGTATTGCATATTTCATGAACTGAACGGTCATAACACTAATGATTGCAGGTGTTATCCCATTTTTTGGTCAAAACTGGAATATCAACAAATTGGCAAGGAATTATGGATATCAGGGCTGGAGATAAGGCTACAATGGATATCGTCAAAATTTTGTTGAACTCCGATCGGGACGAAATTGATTGGAAATGATGATAAGGGCTATGAAAGGCTATGTTTCGAATTTCAGGTTAATCGGAGTTCGTATGAAGGAAATATGATGGATTCAAAGTAGGAATAGTACGTAGTTCGAACCCATCAGGTTCGAACCCATAGGTTCGAACCCATCAGGTTCGAACCCATCAGGTTCGAACCCATCAGGTTCGAACCCAGGAGGTTCGCATCGATGACGCTTCGAATCGATGGGAACATGATGGGTTCGAAAGGAGTAGCTTCAATGCAATAGAGATGGATTCGAAGTGGGCATGGATTCGAAGAAGGAGATGGAATCGAAGTGGACATGGATTCGAAGAAGAAGATGGATTCGAAGTGGATATGGACTCGAAGAAGGAGATGGATTCGAAGTGGACATGGATTCGAAGAAGAAGATGGATTCGAAGTGGACATAGATTCGAAGAAGGAGATGGATTCGAAATGGACATGGATTTGAAGATGATGGATACGAAGCAAGGGGCACGGATTCGAAGGACGTGGATTCGAAAGGGATGGATTCGAAAAGGATGGACTCATAGGATATGGACTCGAAGGAGGCGGCTTCAGAAAGCATGGATTCGAAAAGCATGGATTCGAAGGAGTCGGCCTTATGGATTCGAAGGAGATGGTTTCGAAGTGGATGGTTTCGAAGAAGGCGTGTTCAAAGTATGGGTTCGAACCAGGCAGAACGCACGGAGCTTTGATCTTGAATCGATCATATCTTCCAAACCGCTGATCCAAAAGCAATGAAATTTTTACTGGAGCTCACATACGTGTTGAAGAATGTTCACGCCAATTTTCAGCTCAATTGGATGGATTCTTGATCGATTCGAACGTCACTTCGAATCGATCCCAAACTGGACACGGATTCCGAGAACGCGGGCCTGTGGGCCCCTCTCACGTGCCAAGCAGCCTCCCCAGGTTTACGCGGGATTTCAGCCTTCCACGCCTATAAATAGAACCCCTGGTCATTCAGAAAAGGGGTCGGAAAATTTGGAGAGAAGAGACAAGCCCAGACGCTGCCAGAATCATTCCATAGCATCATTACTGCTATTTTCTTCAGATTTGGTCACTACAACTATTGTAATCACTTGTAATCTTCAAGGATAATCAATAAAAAAAAAATTAGAGTGGACGTAGGCCGGAGATAGCCGAACCACTATAAAACTTGTGTCTCTGTTCTTTACTTTTGGATTGCTGTCTATTATTTGCTGAGATTTATTATTTGCGTTTGAATATCACTAATTTATATTCATACGCTGGTGCTTTCACGGTATTGGGTGTTTGTGACCAATTTTGGCACAAACAGCAGGCATCTGAAGGACGAGGTGGAAGGGCATATCAGGAACGGTATGCTCCTTCAGTTGTGAGGAAACAGACTCCAGCAGTGGAGCCAGAGCGCCCGCCGTCTACCTCAGCTAGAGGTGGCCCTGAGTCGGGACAACGTCTGATTATCCATTGATTGATTAAGATCACGATGAACAAGTTGTAAACCTCTCACTAATGAGGTTAAATCATTTGCACATGTGAGCGATCGCGTACGATCCATAGGCATGCTCTGAATGACTACCAACCGCACCATAGTGAGAGTTTACACTTTGACATCCCTGCTTTGCTTTCTGCTTTGATTTTGATTTAAACATTTAGATTCTGCTTGTATGGACATTTCTGTTGTGAGATTCGTATGATCATTGCTTTGATATTTGCAATTCCATGAAAGAATTTATCTTCATGTCTGTTGGATCGTGAACGGTCCACGAGCACCTTCTGTATGGCGACGAACCGCCAGAGTCTTTAATTCAGAAACTCCCCCGAACATGAACTCCGGCATCGATAATAATAAGTCCCCCCCGGGCACACATAATTCGCCTCGAACGGCAAACGATCGCGAACGATCACAAATCACCTCGAGCGGCATCCGACCGCGAACGGTCACGACTCACTTATATGACAGTTGATCGCGAACGATCACAATCAGCCTCGAACGGCACACGATCGCGAAAGATCACAAATCGCCTCAAGCGGCATCCGACCGCGAACGGTCACGATTCACTTATATGACAGTTGATCGCGAACGATCACTTTCTGCCTCAAACGGCACCGACTGCGAACGGTCATGATTCACTTATTATAAAATCCGACCTCGAATGGTCACCATTCGCCTTGAACGGCACTTGATCGCGAACGATCACCATTCGCGGCGAACGGCATCGACCGCGAACGGTCCCATCTCTTCAATTACCGCGAACGGCATCGACCGCGAACGGTCCCATTCAATCTTTTGACATAAAAAGCATCGACCGCGAACGGTTCTATTCCATCCTTTGCCAAGAACGGCGCAGACCGCGAATGGTCCCGATTCATCCCAAATAGCTCGATCCCGAACGATCGTCATTTGAGGACACATGAAACTATCAAGTTCTTTACAGGTCGATGGTAGGATATGAATGTCCAACTCGAGGCATTACAAAACACACCTTCCTACCGCAAGGCATGTTTTGGGGGGCAAATGTTATTCCACTTTTTGGCAAAGCCGTGATACCAAAAGAGTGGTCAAAAACAAAAGATAGTTCGTCTCAGAGATTGGTTGTACTTCACTTCGCTATGGATATCGATGAATTTTGTCCGAACCCGGATCAGGCCACAATTGATAAGACTTGACAAGCAAACCTGTAGAAGCTAGAGTTTCAAGTTTCAAGTCAATCCGAATTCGTATGCTCAAGATACGATGGTTTCAATTTGAGAAAGATAGCCCCTTGTTCGGTTCGAACCCATAGGGTACCCATGGTTCGAATCGATGGCCGGAGGTTATGTTTGAACCCATTGTTTCAAAACCATCTACTCCGAACCCATCCGGTATCCTTCCTTCGAACCCATCTAGTTCGAATCCATCAACCAGTGCCTGCCTCACAACCATTAACTTCGACTCCATTACCTTCGAATCCATCATCTTCGAATCCATCGAGTCGAGCCCATCCTCGTATACCTTAGTTCGAGTCCATCCTCGCAAGTATGTTCGAATCCATTCAATCCCACCAGCTTCGAATCCAAGTCGCTTTGAATCGATCTTGTTCGAATCGATAGAGTTCGAACCCACGAGTATACCTTGGTTCGAAACAGTCGCGTTCGAACCCAGGAACATTCACTTGTTCGTATCCACCAAGTCAACTAACTTGGATGACGTGTCGCTCCACGATACGAACGAGGCGAAATCCATGGGTGCGAAGCGGTCAACTCGGAAATAAAATAGGATCGATGTGAGGAGTGCGTGCCACGTCACCAGAGATCCACGTAACCGATCGAGTCGAAGAGAATGGATTCGAAGTGATGGGTTCGAATGCAACAGCCCTCACGAAAAACCACAACTTGAATCGATCATATCTCCTAAACCATTGATCCAAATGCAACGAAATTTTCACAGTAGCTTCCATACAAGGTAATGATTGTTCCAGCCAAGTTTCAGCTCGATTGGATCATTTCTTGATGGGTTCGAAATCACTTCGAATCGATGTCAGATCGTGCCGAAACTTGGTGGGGTCGGTCGCGTGGGCCCACTCACGTGCCAGAAGAAGTCTCCCGAAGTTTGAGCGAGATCTGGGCCTCCTACGCCTATAAATAGCACCCTGAAGCCTTCAGAAAGGGGGATCGGGGAGAGCTTCCACCATTGAACGTCCAGACTCTGCCGGATTGAATTCTATACTTCATTATCGCTGTTGTATTCAGATTTCAAAGTTATCATCAACTGTAATCGATTATTATCATCAAGTGAGTCAATAAAGAGAGAAACCTTCAAAGTGGACGTAGGCAAGATCGCCGAACCACTATAAATCTTGTGTTTGTGATTGTTATCTGCGAGTTATTGTGATTGTTGTTGCTTAGATATGAATTCTATATTGATTGTTGCTGATCTGTGTTGATAAACGGGTGCTTTCACGACTATTGGGTGTTTGTGACCAATTTTGGCGCAAACAGCTGGGCTTCGATTTACCCTCGCTGGAGAGTGGTGCACCATGGAACTGTTCCGTTTCAAATCCATGCACGCATTTCTAAAAGTCGTACGACACTGTTTCTCCATTTCGGGCGGATGTTGTACCTTGCACCGTGGATGTTGCACCTTGTAGATATCGATTATTCGGACGGCCATAACTTCTGGCTCGTTTAGAGTTATGGGAGCCGTAACCTATCAAAACGAAGGCCTCGATGAGTTCTACGGCTTTGACAGCTTTCAGCCGTCAACGGATAGATTAATGCCCATAAAGGACAACCCGAATCTCAATCGAGTCTCGTAAGTTTTTAACCCTTCGTTTTTTCGACACGTGGATTTTTACGGTAAAACGGGATTACGGTGGCAGGTCTTCGATTTACCATCGCTGGAGAGTGGTGCACCATGGTACTGTTCCGTTTCAAATCCATGCACGCATTTCTAAAAGTCGTATGGCACTGTTTCGCCATTTCGGACGTATGGTGCACCTTGCACCGTGGATGTTGCACCCTGTAGATATCGATTATTCGGACGGCCATAACTTCTGGCTCGTTTAGAATTACGGGAGCCATAACCTGTCAAAACGAAGGCCTCGATGAGTTCTACGGCTTTGACAGCTTTCAGTCGTCAACGGATAGATTAATGCCCAAAAAGGACAGCCCGAATCTCAGTCGGGTCTCGTAAGTTTTTTTCCCTTTGTTTTTTCGACACGTTGATTTTTACGGTAAAACAGGATTACCGTGGCTGGCCTTCGATTTACCATCACTGGAGAGTGGTGCACCATGGTACTGTTCCGTTTCAAATACATGCACGCATTTCTAAAAGTCGTACGACACTGTTTCGCCATTTCGGACGGATGTTGCACCTTGCACCGTGATGTTGCACCCTGTAGATATCGATTATTCGGACGGCCATAACTTCAGGCTCGTTTAGAGTTTCGAGAGCCATAACCTGTCAATACGAAGGCCTCGATGAGTTCTATGGCACTTACAGCTTTCAGCCGTCAACGGATAAATTAATGCCCAAAAAGGACAACCCGAATCTCAATCGGGTCTCGTAAGTTTTTTACCCTTCGTTTTTTCGACACGTGGATTTTTACGGTAAAACAGGATTACCGTGGCTGGCCTTCGATTTACCATCGCTGGAGAGTGGTGCACCATGGTACTGTTCCGTTTCAAATCCATGCACGCATTTCTAAAAGTCATACGGCACTGTTTCGCCATTTCGGACGGATGTTGCACCTTGCACCGTGGATGTTGTTCCCTGTAGATATCGATTATTCGGACGGCCATAACTTCTGGCTCGTTTAGAGTTACGGGAGCCATAACCTGTCAAAACGAAGGCCTCGATGAGTTCTACGGCTTTGACAGCTTTCAGCCGTCAACGGACAGATTAATGCCCATAAAGGACAACCCGAATCTCAATCGGGTCTCGTAAGTTTTTTACCCTTCGTTTTTTCGACACGTGGATTTTTACGGTAAAACATGATTACCGTGGCTGGGCTTCGATTTACCATCGCTGGAGAGTGGTGCACCATGGAACTGTTCCGTTTCAAATCCATGCACGCATTTCTAAAAGTCGTACGGCACTGTTTCGCCATTTCGGACGGATGTTGTACCTTGCACCGTGGATGTTGCACCCTGTAGATATCGATTATTCGGAAGACCATAACTTCTGGCTCGTTTAGAGTTACGGGAGCCATAACCTGTCAAAACGAAGGCCTCGATGAGTTCTATAGCTTTGACAGCTTTCAACCGTCAACGAATAGATTAATGCCCAAAAAGGATAGCCCGAATCTCAATCGGGTCTCGTAAGTTTTTTACCCTTCGTTTTTTCGACACGTGGATTTTTACGGTAAAACGGGATTACGGTGGCAGGTCTTCGATTTACCATCGCTGGAGAGTGGTGCACCATGGTACTGTTCCGTTTCAAATCCATGCACGCATTTCTAAAAGTCGTACGACACTGTTTCGCCATTTCGGACCGATGTTGCACCTTGCACCGTGGATGTTGCACCCTGTAGATATCGATTATTCGGAAGGCCATAACTTCTGGCTTGTTTAGAGTTACGGGAGTCATAACCTGTCAAAACGAAGGCCTCGATGAGTTCTACGGCTTTGACTGCTTTCAGCCGTCAACGGATAGATTAATGCCCGAAAAGGACAACCCGAATCTCAATCGGGTCTCGTAAGTTTTTTACCCTTCGTTTTTTCGACACGTGGATTTTTACGGTAAAACAGGATTTCCGTGGCTGGCCTTCGATTTACCATCGTTGGAGAGTGGTTCACCATGGTACTGTTCCGTTTCAAATCCATGCACGCATTTCTAAAAGTCGTACGACACTGTTTCGCCATTTCGGACGGATGTTGCACCTTGCACCGTGGATGTTGCACCCTGTAGATATCGATTATTCGGACGGCCATAACTTCTGGCTCGTTTAGAGTTTCGAGAGTCATAACCTGTCAAAACGAAGGCCTCGATGAGTTCTACGGCTTTGACCGCTTTCAGCCGTCAACTGATAGATTAATGCCCAAAAAGGACAATCCGAATCTCAATCGGGTCTCGTAAGTTTTTTACCCTTCGTTTTTTCGACACGTGGATTTTTACGGTAAAACAGGATTACCGTGGCTGGCCTTCGATTTACCATTGCTGGACAGTGGTGCACCATGGTACTATTCCGTTTCAAATCCATGCACGCATTTCTAAAAGTCGTACGGCACTGTTTCGCCATTTCGGACGGATGTTGCAACTTGCACCATGGATGTTGCACCCTGTAGATATCGATTATTCGGACGGTCATAACTTCTGGCTCGTTTAGAGTTACGGGAGCCATAACCTGTCAAAACGAAGGCCTCGATGAGTTCTACGGCTTTGACAGCATTCAGCCATCAACGGATAGATTAATGCCCAAAAAGGACAACCCGAATCTCAATCGGGTCTCGTAAGTTTTTTACCCTTCGTTTTTTCGACACGTGGATTTTTACGGTAAAACAGGATTACTGTGGCGGGGCTTCGATTTACCATCGCTGGAGAGTGGTGCACCATGGAACTGTTCCGTTTCAAATCCATGCACGCATTTCTAAAAGTCGTACGGCACTGTTTCGCCATTTCGGACGGATGTTGCACCTTGCACCGTGGATGTTGCACCCTGTAGATATCGATTGTTAGGACGACCATAACTTCTGGCTCGTTTAGAGTTACGGGAGCCATAACCTGTCAAAAGGAAGGCCTCGACGAGTTATATGGCTTTGACAGCTTTCAGCCGTCAACGGATAGATTAATGCCCAAAAAGGACAACCGGAATCTCAATCGGGTCTCGTAAGTTTTTAACCCTTCGTTTTTTCGACACGTGGATTTTTACGGTAAAACAGGATTACCGTGGCTGGCCTTCGATTTACCATCGCTGGAGAGTGGTGCACCATGGTACTGTTCCGTTTCAAATCCATGCATGCATTTCTAAAAGTCGTACGACACTGTTTCGCCATTTCGGACGGATGTTGCACCTTGCACCGTGGATGTTGCACCCTATAGATATCGATTATTCGGACGGCCATAACTTCTGGCTCGTTTAGAGTTACGGGAGTCATAACCTGTCAAAACGAAGGCCTCGATGAGTTCTACGGCTTTGACAGCTTTCAGCCGTCAACTGATAGATTAATGCCCAAAAAGGACAACCCGAATCTCAATCGGGTCTCGTAAGTTTTTTAACCTTCGATTTTTCGACACGTGGATTTTTACGGTAAAACTGGATTGCCGTGGCTGGCCTTCGATTTACCATCGCTGGAGAGTGGTGCACCATGGTATTGTTCCGTTTCAAATCCATGCATGCATTTCTAAAAGTCGTACGGCACTGTTTCGCCATTTCGGACGGATCTTGCACCTTGCACCATGGATGTTGCACCCTGTAGATATCGATTATTCGGACGGCCATAACTTCTGGATCGTTTAGAGTTACGGGAGCCATAACCTGTCAAAACGAAGGCCTCGATGAGTTCTACGGCTTTGATAGCTTTCAGCCATCAACGTATAGAATAATGCCCAAAAAGGACAACCCGAATCTCAATCGGGTCTCGTAAGTTTTTTACCCATCGTTTTTTCGACACGTGGATTTTTACGGTAAAACAGGATTACCGTGGCTGGGCTTCGATTTACCATCGCTGGAGAGTGGTGCACCATGGAACTGTTCCGTTTCAAATCCATGCACGCATTTCTAAAAGTCGTACGACAATGTTTCGCCATTTCGGACGGATGTTGCACCTTGCACCGTGGATGTTGCACCCTGTAGATATCGATTATTCGGACGACCATAACTTCTGGCTCGTTTAGAGTTACGGGAGCCATAACCTGTCAAAACGAAGGCCTCGATAGTTCTACGGCTTTGACCGCTTTCAGCCGTCAACGGATAGATTAATGCCCAAAAAGGACAACCCAAACCTCAATCGGGTCTCGTAAGTTTTTAACCCTTCGTTTTTTCGACGCGTGGATTTTTACGGTAAAACGGGATTACGGTGGCTGGGCTTCGATTTACGATCGCTGGAGAGTGGTGCACCATAGTACTATTCCGTTTCAAATCCATGCATGCATTTCTAAAAGTCGTACGACACTTTTTCGCCATTTCGGACGGATGTTACACCTTGCGCCGTGGATGTAGCACCCTGTAGATATCGATTATTCGGACGGCCATAACTTCTAGCTCGTTTGGAGTTACGAGAGCCATAACCTGTCAAAACGAAGGCCTCGATGAGTTCTACGGATTTGACAGCTTTCAGCCATCAACGGATAGATTAATGCCCAAAAAGGACAACCCGAATCTCAATCGGGTCTCGTAAGTTTTTTACCCTTTGTTTTTTCGACCCGTGGATTTTTACGGTAAAACAAGATTACCGTGGCTGGGCTTCGATTTACCATTGCTGGAGAGTGGTGCACCATGGAACTGTTCCGTTTCAAATCCATGCACGCATTTGTAAAAGTCGTACGGCACTGTTTCGCCATTTCGGACGGATGTTGCACCTTGCACCGTGGATGTTGCACCTTGTAGATATCAAGTATACGGACGACCATAGCTTCTGGCTCGTTTAGAGTTACGGGAGCCATAACCTGTAAAAACGAAGGCCTCGATGAGTTTTGCGGCTTTGACAGCTTTCAGCCGTCAACGGATAGATTAATGCCCAAAAAGGACAACCTGAATCTCAATCAGGTCTCGTAAGTTTTTTACCCTTCGTTTTTTCGACACGTGGATTTTTACGGTAAAACATGATTACCGTGGCTGGCCTTCGATTTACCATCGCCGGAGAGTGGTGCACCATGGTACTGTTCCGTTTCAAATCCATGCACGCATTTCTAAAAGTCGTACGGCACTGTTTCATCATTTCGGACGGATGTTGCACCTTGCACCGTGGATGTTGCACCCTGTAGATATCGAATATTCGGATGGCCATAACTTCTGGCTCGTTTAGAGTTTCGAGAGCCATAACCTGTCAAAACGAAGGCCTCGATGAGTTCTATGGCTTTTACAGCTTTCAGCCGTCAACGGATAGAATAATGCCCAAAAAGGACAACCCGAATCTCAATCGGGTCTCGTAAGTTTTTTACCCTTCGTTTTTTCGACACGTGGATTTTTACGGTAAAACAGGATTACCGTGGCTGGCCTTCGATTTACCATCGCTGGAGAGTGGTGCACCATGGTACTGTTCCGTTTCAAATCCATGCACGCATTTCTAAAAGTCGTACGGCACTGTTTCGCCATTTCGGACGGATGTTGCACCTTGCACCGTGGATGTTGCACCCTGTAGATATAGATTATTCGGACGGCCATAACTTCTGGCTCGTTTAGAGTAACGGGAGCCATAACCTGTCAAAACGAAGGCCTCGATGAGTTCTACGGCTTTGACAGATTTTAGCCGTCAACGGACAGATTAATGCCCAGAAAGGACAACCCGAATCTCAATCGGGTCTCGTAAGTTTTTTACCCTTCGTTTTTTTCGACACGTGGATTTTTACGGTAAAACGGGATTACGGTGGCAGGTCTTCGATTTACCATCGCTGGAGAGTGGTGCACCATGGTACTGTTCCATTTCAAATCCATGCACGCATTTCTAAAAGTCGTACGGCACTGTTTCGCCATTTCGGACGGATGTTGCACCTTGCACCGTGGATGTTGCACCTTGTAGATATCGATTATTCGGACGGCCATAACTTCTGGCTTGTTTAGAGTTTCGAGAGCTATAACCTGTCAAAACGAAGGCCTCGATGAGTTCTACGGATTTGACGGCTTTCAGCCGTCAACTGATAGATTAATGCCCAAAAAGGACAATCCGAATCTCAATCGGGTCTCTTAAGTTTTTTACCCTTCGTTTTTTCGACACGTGGATTTTTACGGTAAAACAGGATTACCGTGGCTGGCCTTCAATTTACCATCGTTGGAGAGTGGTGCACCATGGTACTGTTCCGTTTCAAATCCATGCACGCATTTCTAAAAGTCGTACGACACTGTTTCGCCATTTAGGACGGATGTTGCACCTTGCACCGTGGATGTTGCACCCTGTAGATATCGATTATTCGGACGGCCATAACTTCTGGCTCGTTTAGAGTTTCGAGAGCCATAACCTGTCAAAACGAAGGCCTCGATGAGTTCTACGGCTTTGACATCTTTCAGCCGTCAACTGATAGATTAATGCCCAAAAAGGACAACCCGAATCTCAATCGGGTCTCGTAAGTTTTTTACCCTTCATTTTTTCGACACATGGATTTTAACGGTAAAACAGGATTACCGTGGCTGGCCTTCGATTTACCATCACTGGAGAGTGGTGCACCATGGTACTGTTCCATTTCAAATCCATGCACGCATTTCTAAAAGTCGTACGGCACTGTTTCGCCATTTCGGACGGATGTTGCAACTTGCACCATGGATGTTGCACCCTGTAGATATCGATTATTCGGACGGCCATAACTTCTGGCTCGTTTAGAGTTACGGGAGCCATAACCTGTCAAAACGAAGGCCTCGATGAGTTCTACAGCTTTGACAGCATTCAGCAATCAACGGATAGATTAATGGCCAAAAAGGACAACCCGAATCTCAATCGGGTCTCGTAAGTTTTTTACCCTTCGTTTTTTCGACACGTGGATTTTTACGGTAAATCACGATTACTGTGGCGGGGCTTCGATTTACCATCGCTGGAGAGTGGTGCACCATGGAACTGTTCCGTTTCAAATCCATGCATGCATTTCTAAAAGTCGTACGGCACTGTTTCGCCATTTCGGACGGATGTTGCACCTTGCACCGTGGATGTTGCACCCTGTAGATATCGATTATTCGGACGACCATAACTTCTGGCTCGTTTAGAGTTTCGAGAGCCATAACCTGTCAAAACGAAGGCCTCGATGAGTTCTATGGCTTTTACAGCTTTCAGCCGTCAACGGATAGATTAATGCCCAAAAAGGACAACCCGAATCTCAATCGGGTCTCGTAAGTTTTTTACCCTTCGTTTTTTCGACACGTGGATTTTTACGGTAAAACAGGATTACCGTGGCTGGCCTTCGATTTACCTTCACTGGAGAGTGGTGCACCATGGTACTGTTCCGTTTCAAATCCATGCACGCATTTCTAAAAGTTGTACGACACTGTTTCGCCATTTCGGACGGATGTTGCACCTTGCACCGTGGATGTTGCACCCTGTAGATATCGATTATTCGGACGGCCATAACTTCTGGCTCGTTTAGAGTTTCGAGAGCCATAACCTGTCAAAACGAAGGCCTCGATGAGTTCTACGACTTTGACAGCTTTCAGCCGTCAACTGATAGATTAATGCCCAAAAAGGACAACCCGAATCTCAATCGGGTCTCGTAAGTTTTTTAACCTTCGATTTTTCGACACGTGGATTTTTACGGTAAAACAGGATTACCGTAGCTGGCCTTCGATTTACCATCGCTGGAGAGTGGTGCACCATGGTACTGTTCCGTTTCAAATCCATGCATGCATTTCTAAAATTCCTACGACACTGTTTCGCCATTTCGGACGGATGTTGCACCTTGCACCATGGATGTTGCACCCTATAGATATCGATTATTCGGACGGCCATAACTTCCGGCTCGTTTAGAGTTACGGGAGCCATAACCTGTCAAAACGAAGGCCTCAATGAGTTCTACGGCTTTGATAGATTTCAGCCATCAACGGATAGATTAATGCCCAAAAAGGACAGCCCGAATCTCAATCGGGTCTCGTAAGTTTTTTACCCATCGTTTTTTCGACACGTGGATTTTTACGGTAAAACAGGATTACCGTGGCTGGGCTTCGATTTACCATCGCTGGAGAGTGGTGCACCATGGAACTGTTCCGTTTCAAATCCATGCATGCATTTCTAAAAGTCGTACGGCACCGTTTCGTCATTTCGGACGGATGTTGCACCTTGCACCGTGGATGTTGCACCCTGTAGATATCGATTATTCGGACGACCATAACTTCTGGCTCTTTTAGAGTTACGAGAGCCATAAACTGTCAAAACGAAGGCCTCTATAGTTCTACGGCTTTGACCGCTTTCAGCCGTCAACGGATAGATTAATGCCCAAAAAGGACAACCCAAACCTCAATCGGGTCTCGTAAGTTTTTAACCCTTCGTTTTTTCGACACGTGGATTTTTACGGTAAAACGGGATTACGGTGGCTGGGCCTCGATTTACGATCACTGGAGAGTGGTGCACCATAGTACTATTCCGTTTCAAATCCATGCACGCATTTCTAAAAGTCGTATGACACTTTTTCGCCATTTCGGACGGATGTTGCAACTTGCGCCGTGGATGTAGCACCCTGTAGATATCGATTATTCGAACGGCCATAACTTCTGGCTCGTTTGGAGTTACGGGAGCCATAACCTGTCAAAACGAAGGCCTCGATGAGTTCTACGGCTTTGACAGCTTTCAGCCATCAACATATAGATTAATGCCCAAAAAGGACAACCCGAATCTCAATCGGGTCTCGTATGTTTTTTACCCTTCGTTTTTTCGACACGTGGATTTTTACGGTAAAACAGGATTACCGTGGCTGGCCTTCGATTTACCATCGCTGGAGAATGGTGCACCATGGTACTGTTCCGTTTCAAATCCGTGCACCAATTTCTAAAAGTCGTACGGCACTGTTTTGCCATTTCGGACGGATGTTGCAACTTGCACCATGGATGTTGCACCCTGTAGATATCGATTATTCGGACGGCCATAACTTCTGGCTAGTTTAGAGTTACGGGAGCCATAACCTGTCAAAACGAAGGCCTCGATGAGTTTTACGGCTTTGACAGCATTCAGCCATCAACAGATAGATTAATGCCCAAAAAGGACAACCTGAATCTCAATCGGGTCTCGTAAGTTTTTTACCCTTCGTTTTTTCGACACGTGGAATTTTACGGTAAAACAGGATTACTGTGGCTGGGATTCGATTTACCATCGCTGGAGAGTGGTGCACCATGGAACTGTTCCGTTTCAAATCCATGCACGCATTTCTAAAAGTCGTACGGCACTGTTTCGCCATTTCGGATGGATGTTGCACCTTGCACCGTGGATGTTGCACCCTGTAGATATCGATTATTCGGACGACCATAACTTCTGGCTTGTTTAGGGTTATGGGAGCCATAACCTGTCAAAACGAAGGCCTCGATGAGTTATACGGCTTTGACAGCTTTCAGCCGTCAACGGATAGATTAATGCCCAAAAAGGACAACCCGAATCTCAATCGGGTCTCGTAAGTTTTTTACCCTTCGTTTTTTCGACACGTGGTTTTTTACGGTAAAACAGGATTACCGTGGCTGGCCTTCGATTTACCATTGCTGGAGAGTGGTGCACCATGGTACTGTTCCGTTTCAAATCCATGCACGCATTTCTAAAAGTCGTACGACACTGTTTCGCCATTTCGGACGGATGTTGCACCTTGCACCGTGGATGTTGCACCCTGTAGATATCGATTATTCGGACGGCCATAACTTCTGGCTCGTTTAGAGTTTCGAGAGCCATAACCTGTCAAAACGAAGGCCTCGATGAGTTCTACGGCTTTGACCGCTTTCAGCCGTCAACTGATAGATTAATGCCCAAAAAGGACAACCCGAATCTCAATCGGGTCTCGTAAGTTTTTTACCCTTCGATTTTTCGACACGTGGATTTTAACAGTAAAATAGGATTACCGTGGCTGGCCTTCGATTTACCATCGCTGGAGAGTGGTGCACCATGGTACTGTTCCGTTTCAAATCCATGCACGCATTTCTAAAAGTCGTACGGCACTGTTTCACCATTTCGGACGGATGTTGCACCTTGCACCATGGATGTTGCACCCTGTAGATATCGATTATTCGGACGGCCATAACTTCTAGCTCGTTTAGAGTTACGGGAGCCATAACCTGTCAAAACGAAGGCCTCGATGAGTTCTACGGCTTTGACAGCTTTCAGCCATCAACGAATAGATTAATGCCCAAAAAGGACAACCCGAATCTCAATCGGGTCTCGTAAGTTTTTTACCCATCGTTTTTTCGACACGTGGATTTTTACGGTAAAACAGGATTACCGTGGCTGGGCTTCGATTTACCATCGCTGGAGAGTGGTGCACCATGGAATTGTTCCGTTTCAAATCCATGCACGCATTTCTAAAAGTCGTACGGCACTGTTTTGCCGTTTCGGACGGATGTTGCACCTTGCACCGTGGATGTTGCACCCTGTAGATATCGATTATTCGGACGACCAAAACTTCTGGCTCGTTTAGAGTTACGGGAGCCATAACCTGTCAAAACGAAGGCCTCGATAGTTCTACGGGTTTGACCGCTTTCAGCCGTCAACGGATAGATTAATGCCCAAAAAGGACAACCCAAACCTCAATCGGGTCTCGTAAGTTTTTAACCCTTCGTTTTTTCGACACGTGGATTTTTACGATAAAACGGGATTACGGTGGCTGGGCTTCGATTTACCATCGCTGGAGAGTGGTGCACCACAGTACTGTTCCGTTTCAAATCCATGCACGCATTTCTAAAAGTCGTACGACACTTTTTCGCCGTTTTGGACGGATGTTGCACCTTGCGCCGTGGATGTAGCACCCTGTAGATATCGATTTTTCGGACGGCCATAACTTCTGGCTCGTTTTGAGTTACGGGAGCCATAACCTGTCAAAACGAAGGCCTCGATGAGTTCTACGGCTTTGACAGCTTTCAGCCATCAACGGATAGATTAATGCCCAAAAAGGATAACCCGAATCTCAATCGGGTCTCGTAAGTTTTTTACCCTTTGTTTTTTCGACCCGTGGTTTTTACAGTAAAACAAGATTACCGTGGCTGGGCTTCGATTTTCCATCGCTGGAGAGTGGTGCACCATGGAACTGTTCCGTTTCAAATCCATGCACACATTTCTAAAAGTCGTACGGCACTGTTTCGCCATTTCGGACGGATGTTGCACCTTGCACCGTGGATGTTGCACCTTGTAGATATCGAGTATACGGACGACCATAGCTTCTGGCTCGTTTAGAATTACGGGAGCCATAACCTGTCAAAACGAAGGCCTCGATGAGTTCTACGGCTTTGACAGCTTTCAGCCGTCAACGGATAGATTAATGCCCAAAAAGGACAACCCGAATCTCAATCGGGTCTCGTAAGTTTTTTACCCTTGGTTTTTTCGACACGTGGATTTTTACGGTAAAACATGATTACCGTGGCTGGCCTTCGATTTACCATCGCTGGAGAGTGGTGCACCATGGTACTGTTCCGTTTCAAATCCATGCATGCATTTCTAAAAGTCGTACGGCACTGTTTCGCCATTTCGGACGGATGTTGCACCTTGCACCGTGGATGTTGCACCCTGTAGATATCGATTATTCGGACGGCCATAACTTCTGGCTCGTTTAGAGTTACGGGAGCCATAACCTGTCAAAACGAAGGCCTCGATGAGTCCTACGGCTTTGACAGCTTTTAGCCGTCAACGCACAGATTAATGCCCAAAAAGGACAACCCGAATCTCAATCGGGTCTCGTAAGTTTTTTACCCTTCGTTTTTTCGACCCGTGGATTTTTACGGTAAAACATGATTACCGTGGATGGGCTTCGATTTACCATCGCTGGAGAGTGGTGCACTATGGAACTGTTCCGTTTCAAATCCATGCACGCATTTCTAAATGTCGTACGGCACTGTTTCGCCATTTCGGACGGATGTTGTACCTTGCACCTTGGATGTTGCACCCGATAGATATCGATTATTCGGACGACCATAACTTCTGGCTCGTTTAGAGTTACGGGAGCCATAACCTGTCAAAACGAAGGCCTCGATGAGTTCTACGGCTTTGACAGCTTTCAGCCGTCAACGGATAGATTAATGCCCAAAAAGGACAACCCGAATCTCAATCGAGTCTCGTAAGTTTTTAACCCTTCGTTTTTTCGACACGTGGATTTTTAAGGTAAAACGGGATTACGGTGGCAGGTCTTCGATTTACCATCGCTGGAGAGTGGTGCACCATGGTACAATTCCATTTCAAATCCATGTACGCATTTCTAAAAGTCGTACGGCACTGTTTCGCCATTTCGGACGAATGTTGCACCTTGCACCGTGGATGTTGCACCCTGTAGATATCGATTATTCGGACGGCCATAACTTCTGGCTCGTTTAGAGTTACGGGAGCCATAACCTGTCAAAACGAAGGCCTCGATGAGTTCTACGGCTTTAACAGCTTTCAGCCGTCAACGGATAGGTTAATGCCCAAAAAGGACAACACGAATCTCAATCGGGTCTCGTAAGTTTTTTACCCTTCTTTTTTCGACACGTGGATTTTTACGGTAAAACAAGATTACCGTGGCTGGGCTTCGATTTACCATCGCTGGAGAATGGTGCACCATGGAACTGTTCCGTTTCAAATCAACGCACGCATTTCTAAAAGTCGTACGGCACTGTTTCGCCATTTCGGACGGATGTTGAACCTTGCACCGTGGATGTTGCACCCTGTAGATATCGATTATTCGGACGACCATAACTTCTGGCTCGTTTAGAGTTACGGGAGACATTACCTGTCAAAACGAAGGCCTCGATGAGTTCTACGACTTTGACAGCTTTCAGCCGTCAACAGATAGATTAATGCCCAAAAAGGACAACCCGAATCTCAATCGGGTCTCGTAAGTTTTTTACCCTTCGTTTTTTCGACACGTGGATTTTTATGGTAAAACAGGATTACCATGGCTGACCATCGATTTACCATCGCTTGAGAGTGGTGCACCATGGTACTGTTCCATTTCAAATCCATGCACGCATTTCTAAAAATCGTACGACACTGTTTCGCCATTTCGGACGGATGTTGCACCTTGCACCGTGGATGTTGCACCCTGTAGATATCGATTATTCGGACGGCCATAACTTCTGGCTCGTTTAGAGTTTCGAGAGCCATAACCTGTCAAAACGAAGGCCTCGATGAGTTCTACGGCTTTGACAGCTTTCAGCCGTAAACTGATAGATTAATGCCCAAAAAGGACAACCCGAATCTCAATCGGGTCTCGTAAGTTTTTACCCTTCGATTTTTCGACACGTGGATTTTTACGGTAAAACAGGATTACCGTGGCTGGCCTTCGATTTACCATCGCTGGAGAGTGGTGCACCATGGTACTGTTCCGTTTCAAATCCATGCACGCATTTCTAAAAGTCGTACGGCACTGTTTCGCCATTTCGGACGGATGTTGCACCTTGCACCCTGTAGATATCGATTATTCGGACGGCCATAACTTCTGGCTCGTTTAGAGTTACGGGAGCCACAACCTGTCAAAACGAAGGCCTTGATGAGTTCTATGGCTTTGACAGCTTTCAGCCATCAACGGATAGATTACTGCCCAAAAAGGACAACCCGAATCTCAATCGGGTCTCGTAACTTTTTACCCATCGTTTTTTCGACACGTGGATTTTTACGGTAAAACAGGATTACCGTGGCTGGGCTTCGATTTACCATCGCTGGAGAGTGGTGCACCATGGAACTGTTCCGTTTCAAATCCATGCACGCATTTCTAAAAGTCGTAAGGCACTGTTTCGCCATTTCGGACGGATGTTGCACCTTGCACCGTGGATGTTGCACCCTGTAGATATCGATTATTCGGACGACCAAAACTTCTGGCTCGTTTAGAGTTACGGGAGCCATAACCTGTCAAAACGAAGGCCTCGATTGTTCTACGGCTTTGACCGCTTTCAGCCGTCAACGGATAGATTAATGACCAAAAAGGACAACCCAAACCTCAATCGGGTCTCGTAAGTTTTTAACCCTTCGTTTTTTCGACACGTGGATTTTTACGGTAAAACGGGATTACGGTGGCTGGGCTTCGATTTACCATCGCTGGAGAGTGGTGCACCACAGTACTGTTCCGTTTCAAATCCATGCACGCATTTCTAAAAGTCGTACGACACTTTTTCGCCGTTTCGGACGGATGTTGCACCTTGCGCTGTGGATGTAGCACCCTGTAGATATCGATTATTCGGACGGCCATAACTTCTGGCTCGTTTAGAGTTACGGGAGCCATAACCTGTCAAAACGAAGGCCTCGATGAGTTCTACGGCTTTGACAGCTTTCAGCGATCAACGGATAGATTAATGCCCAAAAAGGACAACCCGTATCTCAATCGGGTCTCGTAAGTTTTTCACCCTTTCTTTTTTCGGCCCGTGGATTTTTACGGTAAAACAAGATTACCGTGGCTGGGCTTCGATTTACCATCGCTGGAGAGTGGTGCACCATGGAACTGTTCCGTTTCAAATCCATGCACGCGTTTCTAAAAGTCGTACGGTACTGTTTCGCCATTTCGAACGGATGTTGCACCTTGCACCGTGGATGTTGCACCTTGTAGATATCGAATATACGGACGACCATAGCTTCTGGCTCGTTTAGAGTTACGGGAGCCATAACCTGTCAAAACGAAGGCCTCGATGAGTTCTACGGTTTTGACAGCTTTCAGCCGTCAACGGATAGATTAATGCCCAAAAAGGACAACCCGAATCTCAATCGGGTCTCGTAAGTTTTTTACCCTTGGTTTTTTCGACACGTGGATTTTTACGGTAAAACATGATTACCGTGGCTGGCCTTCGATTTACCATTGCTGGACAGTGGTGCACCATGGTACTGTTCCGTTTCAAATCCATGCACGCATTTCTAAAAGTCGTACGGCACTGTTTCGCCATTTCGGACGGATGTTGCAACTTGCACCATGGATGTTGCACCCTGTAGATATCGATTATTCGGACAGTCATAACTTCTGGCTCGTTTAGAGTTACGGGAGCCATAACCTGTCAAAACGAAGGCCTCGATGAGCTCTACGGCTTTGACAGCATTCAGCCATCAACGGATAGATTAATTCCCAAAAAGGACAACCCGAATCTCAATCGGGTCTCCTAAGTTTTTTACCCTTCGTTTTTTCGACACGTGGATTTTTACGGTAAAACAGGATTACTGTGGCGGGGCTTCGATTTACCATCGCTGGAGAGTGGTGCACCATGGAACTGTTCCGTTTCAAATCCATGCACGCATTTCTAAAAGTCGTACGGCACTGTTTCGCCATTTCGGACGGATGTTGCACCTTGCACCGTGGATGTTGCACCCTGTAGATATCGATTGTTAGGACGACCATAACTTCTGGCTCGTTTAGAGTTACGGGAGCCATAACCTGTCAAAAGGAAGGCCTCGATGAGTTATATGGCTTTGACAGCTTTCAGCCGTCAACGGATAGATTAATGCCCAAAAAGGACAACCGGAATCTCAATCGGGTCTCGTAAGTTTTTAACCCTTCGTTTTTTCGACACGTGGATTTTTACGGTAAAACAGGATTACCGTGGCTGGCCTTCGATTTACCATCGCTGGAGAGTGGTGCACCATGGTACTGTTCCGTTTCAAATCCATGCATGCATTTCTAAAAGTCGTACGACACTGTTTCGCCATTTCGGACGGATGTTGCACCTTGCACCGTGGATGTTGCACCCTATAGATATCGATTATTCGGACGGCCATAACTTCTGGCTCGTTTAGAGTTACGGGAGTCATAACCTGTCAAAACGAAGGCCTCGATGAGTTCTACGGCTTTGACAGCTTTCAGCCGTCAACTGATAGATTAATGCCCAAAAAGGACAACCCGAATCTCAATCGGGTCTCGTAAGTTTTTTAACCTTCGATTTTTCGACACGTGGATTTTTACGGTAAAACTGGATTGCCGTGGCTGGCCTTCGATTTACCATCGCTGGAGAGTGGTGCACCATGGTATTGTTCCGTTTCAAATCCATGCATGCATTTCTAAAAGTCGTACGGCACTGTTTCGCCATTTCGGACGGATCTTGCACCTTGCACCATGGATGTTGCACCCTGTAGATATCGATTATTCGGACGGCCATAACTTCTGGATCGTTTAGAGTTACGGGAGCCATAACCTGTCAAAACGAAGGCCTCGATGAGTTCTACGGCTTTGATAGCTTTCAGCCATCAACGTATAGAATAATGCCCAAAAAGGACAACCCGAATCTCAATCGGGTCTCGTAAGTTTTTTACCCATCGTTTTTTCGACACGTGGATTTTTACGGTAAAACAGGATTACCGTGGCTGGGCTTCGATTTACCATCGCTGGAGAGTGGTGCACCATGGAACTGTTCCGTTTCAAATCCATGCACGCATTTCTAAAAGTCGTACGACAATGTTTCGCCATTTCGGACGGATGTTGCACCTTGCACCGTGGATGTTGCACCCTGTAGATATCGATTATTCGGACGACCATAACTTCTGGCTCGTTTAGAGTTACGGGAGCCATAACCTGTCAAAACGAAGGCCTCGATAGTTCTATGGCTTTGACCGCTTTCAGCCGTCAACGGATAGATTAATGCCCAAAAAGGACAACCCAAACCTCAATCGGGTCTCGTAAGTTTTTAACCCTTCGTTTTTTCGACGCGTGGATTTTTACGGTAAAACGGGATTACGGTGGCTGGGCTTCGATTTACGATCGCTGGAGAGTGGTGCACCATAGTACTATTCCGTTTCAAATCCATGCATGCATTTCTAAAAGTCGTACGACACTTTTTCGCCATTTCGGACGGATGTTACACCTTGCGCCGTGGATGTAGCACCCTGTAGATATCGATTATTCGGACGGCCATAACTTCTGGCTCGTTTGGAGTTACGAGAGCCATAACCTGTCAAAACGAAGGCCTCGATGAGTTCTACGGATTTGACAGCTTTCAGCCATCAACGGATAGATTAATGCCCAAAAAGGACAACCCGAATCTCAATCGGGTCTCGTAAGTTTTTTACCCTTTGTTTTTTCGACCCGTGGATTTTTACGGTAAAACAAGATTACCGTGGCTGGGCTTCGATTTACCATTGCTGGAGAGTGGTGCACCATGGAACTGTTCCGTTTCAAATCCATGCACGCATTTGTAAAAGTCGTACGGCACTGTTTCGCCATTTCGGACGGATGTTGCACCTTGCACCGTGGATGTTGCACCTTGTAGATATCGAGTATACGGACGACCATAGCTTCTGGCTCGTTTAGAGTTACGGGAGCCATAACCTGTAAAAACGAAGGCCTCGATGAGTTCTACGGCTTTGACAGCTTTCAGCCGTCAACGGATAGATTAATGCCCAAAAAGGACAACCTGAATCTCAATCAGGTCTCGTAAGTTTTTTACCCTTCGTTTTTTCGACACGTGGATTTTTACGGTAAAACATGATTACCGTGGCTGGCCTTCGATTTACCATCGCCGGAGAGTGGTGCACCATGGTACTGTTCCGTTTCAAATCCATGCACGCATTTCTAAAAGTCGTACGGCACTGTTTCATCATTTCGGACGGATGTTGCACCTTGCACCGTGGATGTTGCACCCTGTAGATATCGAATATTCGGATGGCCATAACTTCTGGCTCGTTTAGAGTTTCGAGAGCCATAACCTGTCAAAACGAAGGCCTCGATGAGTTCTATGGCTTTTACAGCTTTCAGCCGTCAACGGATAGAATAATGCCCAAAAAGGACAACCCGAATCTCAATCGGGTCTCGTAAGTTTTTTACCCTTCGTTTTTTCGACACGTGGATTTTTACGGTAAAACAGGATTACCGTGGCTGGCCTTCGATTTACCATCGCTGGAGAGTGGTGCACCATGGTACTGTTCCGTTTCAAATCCATGCACGCATTTCTAAAAGTCGTACGGCACTGTTTCGCCATTTCGGACGGATGTTGCACCTTGCACCGTGGATGTTGCACCCTGTAGATATCGATTATTCGGACGGCCATAACTTCTGGCTCGTTTAGAGTTACAGGAGCCATAACCTGTCAAAACGAAGGCCTCGATGAGTTCTACGGCTTTGACAGATTTCAGCCGTCAACGGACAGATTAATGCCCAGAAAGGACAACCCGAATCTCAATCGGGTCTCGTAAGTTTTTTACCCTTCGTTTTTTCGACACGTGGATTTTTACGGTAAAACATGATTACCGTGGCTGGGCTTCGATTTACCATCGCTGGAGAGTGGTGCACCATGGAACTGTTCCGTTTCAAATCCATGCACGCATTTCTAAAAGTCGTACGGCACTGTTTCGCCATTTCGGACGGATGTTGCACCTTGCACCGTGGATGTTGCACCCTGTAGATATCAATGATTCGGAAGACCATAACTTCTGGCTCGTTTAGAGTTACGGGAGCCATAACCTGTCAAAACGAAGGCCTCGATGAGTTTTACGGCTTTGACAGCTTTCAGCCATCAACGGATAGATTAATGCCCAAAAAGGACAGCCCGAATCTCAATCGGGTCTCGTAAGTTTTTTACCCTTCGTTTTTTTCGACACGTGGATTTTTACGGTAAAACGGGATTACGGTGGCAGGTCTTCGATTTACCATCGCTGGAGAGTGGTGCACCATGGTACTGTTCCATTTCAAATCCATGCACGCATTTCTAAAAGTCGTACGGCACTGTTTCGCCATTTCGGACGGATGTTGCACCTTGCACCGTGGATGTTGCACCTTGTAGATATCGATTATTCGGACGGCCATAACTTCTGGCTTGTTTAGAGTTTCGAGAGCTATAACCTGTCAAAACGAAGGCCTCGATGAGTTCTACGGATTTGACGGCTTTCAGCCGTCAACTGATAGATTAATGCCCAAAAAGGACAATCCGAATCTCAATCGGGTCTCTTAAGTTTTTTACCCTTCGTTTTTTCGACACGTGGATTTTTACGGTAAAACAGGATTACCGTGGCTGGCCTTCAATTTACCATCGTTGGAGAGTGGTGCACCATGGTACTGTTCCTTTTCAAATCCATGCACGCATTTCTAAAAGTCGTACGACACTGTTTCGCCATTTATGACGGATGTTGCACCTTGCACCGTGGATGTTGCACCCTGTAGATATCGATTATTCGGACGGCCATAACTTCTGGCTCGTTTAGAGTTTCGAGAGCCATAACCTGTCAAAACGAAGGCCTCGATGAGTTATACGGCTTTGACATCTTTCAGCCGTCAACTGATAGATTAATGCCCAAAAAGGACAACCCGAATCTCAATCGGGTCTCGTAAGTTTTTTACCCTTCATTTTTTCGACACATGGATTTTAACGGTAAAACAGGATTACCGTGGCTGGCCTTCGATTTACCATCACTGGAGAGTGGTGCACCATGGTACTGTTCCATTTCAAATCCATGCACGCATTTCTAAAAGTCGTACGGCACTGTTTCGCCATTTCGGACGGATGTTGCAACTTGCACCATGGATGTTGCACCCTGTAGATATCGATTATTCGGACGGCCATAACTTCTGGCTCGTTTAGAGTTACGGGAGCCATAACCTGTCAAAACGAAGGCCTCGATGAGTTCTACAGCTTTGACAGCATTCAGCAATCAACGGATAGATTAATGGCCAAAAAGGACAACCCGAATCTCAATCGGGTCTCGTAAGTTTTTTACCCTTCGTTTTTTCGACACGTGGATTTTTACGGTAAATCACGATTACTGTGGCGGGGCTTCGATTTACCATCGCTGGAGAGTGGTGCACCATGGAACTGTTCCGTTTCAAATCCATGCATGCATTTCTAAAAGTCGTACGGCACTGTTTCGCCATTTCGGACGGATGTTGCACCTTGCACCGTGGATGTTGCACCCTGTAGATATCGATTATTCGGACGACCATAACTTCTGGCTCGTTTAGAGTTTCGAGAGCCATAACCTGTCAAAACGAAGGCCTCGATGAGTTCTATGGCTTTTACAGCTTTCAGCCGTCAACGGATAGATTAATGCCCAAAAAGGACAACCCGAATCTCAATCGGGTCTCGTAAGTTTTTTACCCTTCGTTTTTTCGACACGTGGATTTTTACGGTAAAACAGGATTACCGTGGCTGGCCTTCGATTTACCTTCACTGGAGAGTGGTGCACCATGGTACTGTTCCGTTTCAAATCCATGCACGCATTTCTAAAAGTTGTACGACACTGTTTCGCCATTTCGGACGGATGTTGCACCTTGCACCGTGGATGTTGCACCCTGTAGATATCGATTATTCGGACGGCCATAACTTCTGGCTCGTTTAGAGTTTCGAGAGCCATAACCTGTCAAAACGAAGGCCTCGATGAGTTCTACGACTTTGACAGCTTTCAGCCGTCAACTGATAGATTAATGCCCAAAAAGGACAACCCGAATCTCAATCGGGTCTCGTAAGTTTTTTAACCTTCGATTTTTCGACACGTGGATTTTTACGGTAAAACAGGATTACCGTAGCTGGCCTTCGATTTACCATCGCTGGAGAGTGGTGCACCATGGTACTGTTCCGTTTCAAATCCATGCATGCATTTCTAAAATTCCTACGACACTGTTTCGCCATTTCGGACGGATGTTGCACCTTGCACCATGGATGTTGCACCCTATAGATATCGATTATTCGGACGGCCATAACTTCTGGCTCGTTTAGAGTTACGGGAGCCATAACCTGTCAAAACGAAGGCCTCGATGAGTTCTACGGCTTTGATAGATTTCAGCCATCAACGGATAGATTAATGCCCAAAAAGGACAGCCCGAATCTCAATCGGGTCTCGTAAGTTTTTTACCCATCGTTTTTTCGACACGTGGATTTTTACGGTAAAACAGGATTACCGTGGCTGGGCTTCGATTTACCATCGCTGGAGAGTGGTGCACCATGGAACTGTTCCGTTTCAAATCCATGCATGCATTTCTAAAAGTCGTACGGCACCGTTTCGTCATTTCGGACGGATGTTGCACCTTGCACCGTGGATGTTGCACCCTGTAGATATCGATTATTCGGACGACCATAACTTCTGGCTCTTTTAGAGTTACGAGAGCCATAAACTGTCAAAACGAAGGCCTCGATAGTTCTACGGCTTTGACCGCTTTCAGCCGTCAACGGATAGATTAATGCCCAAAAAGGACAACCCAAACCTCAATCGGGTCTCGTAAGTTTTTAACCCTTCGTTTTTTCGACACGTGGATTTTTACGGTAAAACGGGATTACGGTGGCTGGGCTTCGATTTACGATCACTGGAGAGTGGTGCACCATAGTACTATTCCGTTTCAAATCCATGCACGCATTTCTAAAAGTCGTATGACACTTTTTCGCCATTTCGGACGGATGTTGCAACTTGCGCCGTGGATGTAGCACCCTGTAGATATCGATTATTCGAACGGCCATAACTTCTGGCTCGTTTGGAGTTACGGGAGCCATAACCTGTCAAAACGAAGGCCTCGATGAGTTCTACGGCTTTGACAGCTTTCAGCCATCAACATATAGATTAATGCCCAAAAAGGACAACCCGAATCTCAATCGGGTCTCGTATGTTTTTTACCCTTCGTTTTTTCGACACGTGGATTTTTACGGTAAAACAGGATTACCGTGGCTGGCCTTCGATTTACCATCGCTGGAGAATGGTGCACCATGGTACTGTTCCGTTTCAAATCCGTGCACCAATTTCTAAAAGTCGTACGGCACTGTTTTGCCATTTCGGACGGATGTTGCAACTTGCACCATGGATGTTGCACCCTGTAGATATCGATTATTCGGACGGCCATAACTTCTGGCTAGTTTAGAGTTACGGGAGCCATAACCTGTCAAAACGAAGGCCTCGATGAGTTTTACGGCTTTGACAGCATTCAGCCATCAACAGATAGATTAATGCCCAAAAAGGACAACCTGAATCTCAATCGGGTCTCGTAAGTTTTTTACCCTTCGTTTTTTCGACACGTGGAATTTTACGGTAAAACAGGATTACTGTGGCTGGGATTCGATTTACCATCGCTAGAGAGTGGTGCACCATGGAACTGTTCCGTTTCAAATCCATGCACGCATTTCTAAAAGTCGTACGGCACTGTTTCGCCATTTCGGATGGATGTTGCACCTTGCACCGTGGATGTTGCACCCTGTAGACATCGATTATTCGGACGACCATAACTTCTGGCTCGTTTAGGGTTATGGGAGCCATAACCTGTCAAAACGAAGGCCTCGATGAGTTATACGGCTTTGACAGCTTTCAGCCGTCAACGGATAGATTAATGCCCAAAAAGGACAACCCGAATCTCAATCGGGTCTCGTAAGTTTTTTACCCTTCGTTTTTTCGACACGTGGTTTTTTACGGTAAAACAGGATTACCGTGGCTGGCCTTCGATTTACCATTGCTGGAGAGTGGTGCACCATGGTACTGTTCCGTTTCAAATCCATGCACGCATTTCTAAAAGTCGTACGACACTGTTTCGCCATTTCGGACGGATGTTGCACCTTGCACCGTGGATGTTGCACCCTGTAGATATCGATTATTCGGACGGCCATAACTTCTGGCTCGTTTAGAGTTTCGAGAGCCATAACCTGTCAAAACGAAGGCCTCGATGAGTTCTACGGCGTTGACCGCTTTCAGCCGTCAACTGATAGATTAATGCCCAAAAAGGACAACCCGAATCTCAATCGGGTCTCGTAAGTTTTTTACCCTTCGATTTTTCGACACGTGGATTTTAACAGTAAAATAGGATTACCGTGGCTGGCCTTAGATTTACCATCGCTGGAGAGTGGTGCACCATGGTACTGTTCCGTTTCAAATCCATGCACGCATTTCTAAAAGTCGTACGGCACTGTTTCACCATTTCGGACGGATGTTGCACCTTGCACCATGGATGTTGCACCCTGTAGATATCGATTATTCGGACGGCCATAACTTCTAGCTCGTTTAGAGTTACGGGAGCCATAACCTGTCAAAACGAAGGCCTCGATGAGTTCTACGGCTTTGACAGCTTTCAGCCATCAACGAATAGATTAATGCCCAAAAAGGACAACCCGAATCTCAATCGGGTCTCGTAAGTTTTTTACCCATCGTTTTTTCGACACGTGGATTTTTACGGTAAAACAGGATTACCGTGGCTGGGCTTCGATTTACCATCGCTGGAGAGTGGTGCACCATGGAATTGTTCCGTTTCAAATCCATGCACGCATTTCTAAAAGTCGTACGGCACTGTTTTGCCGTTTCGGACGGATGTTGCACCTTGCACCGTGGATGTTGCACCCTGTAGATATCGATTATTCGGACGACCAAAACTTCTGGCTCGTTTAGAGTTACGGGAGCCATAACCTGTCAAAACGAAGGCCTCGATAGTTCTACGGGTTTGACCGCTTTCAGCCGTCAACGGATAGATTAATGCCCAAAAAGGACAACCCAAACCTCAATCGGGTCTCGTAAGTTTTTAACCCTTCGTTTTTTCGACACGTGGATTTTTACGATAAAACGGGATTACGGTGGCTGGGCTTCGATTTACCATCGCTGGAGAGTGGTGCACCACAGTACTGTTCCGTTTCAAATCCATGCACGCATTTCTAAAAGTCGTACGACACTTTTTCGCCGTTTTGGACGGATGTTGCACCTTGCGCCGTGGATGTAGCACCCTGTAGATATCGATTTTTCGGACGGCCATAACTTCTGGCTCGTTTAGAGTTACGGGAGCCATAACCTGTCAAAACGAAGGCCTCGATGAGTTCTACGGCTTTGACAGCTTTCAGCCATCAACGGATAGATTAATGCCCAAAAAGGATAACCCGAATCTCAATCGGGTCTCGTAAGTTTTTTACCCTTTGTTTTTTCGACCCGTGGTTTTTACAGTAAAACAAGATTACCGTGGCTGGGCTTCGATTTACCATCGCTGGAGAGTGGTGCACCATGGAACTGTTCCGTTTCAAATCCATGCACACATTTCTAAAAGTCGTACGGCACTGTTTCGCCATTTCGGACGGATGTTGCACCTTGCACCGTGGATGTTGCACCTTGTAGATATCGAGTATACGGACGACCATAGCTTCTGGCTCGTTTAGAATTACGGGAGCCATAACCTGTCAAAACGAAGGCCTCGATGAGTTCTACGGCTTTGACAGCTTTCAGCCGTCAACGGATAGATTAATGCCCAAAAAGGACAACCCGAATCTCAATCGGGTCTCGTAAGTTTTTTACCCTTGGTTTTTTCGACACGTGGATTTTTACGGTAAAACATGATTACCGTGGCTGGCCTTCGATTTACCATCGCTGGAGAGTGGTGCACCATGGTACTGTTTCGTTTCAAATCCATGCATGCATTTCTAAAAGTCGTACGGCACTGTTTCGCCATTTCGGACGGATGTTGCACCTTGCACCGTGGATGTTGCACCCTGTAGATATCGATTATTCGGACGGCCATAACTTCTGGCTCGTTTAGAGTTACGGGAGCCATAACCTGTCAAAACGAAGGCCTCGATGAGTCCTACGGCTTTGACAGCTTTTAGCCGTCAACGCACAGATTAATGCCCAAAAAGGACAACCCGAATCTCAATCGGGTCTCGTAAGTTTTTTACCCTTCGTTTTTTCGACCCGTGGATTTTTACGGTAAAACATGATTACCGTGGATGGGCTTCGATTTACCATCGCTGGAGAGTGGTGCACTATGGAACTGTTCCGTTTCAAATCCATGCACGCATTTCTAAATGTCGTACGGCACTGTTTCGCCATTTCGGACGGATGTTGTACCTTGCACCTTGGATGTTGCACCCGGTAGATATCGATTATTCGGACGACCATAACTTCTGGCTCGTTTAGAGTTACGGGAGCCATAACCTGTCAAAACGAAGGCCTCGATGAGTTCTACGGCTTTGACAGCTTTCAGCCGTCAACGGATAGATTAATGCCCAAAAAGGACAACCCGAATCTCAATCGAGTCTCGTAAGTTTTTAACCCTTCGTTTTTTCGACACGTGGATTTTTAAGGTAAAACGGGATTACGGTGGCAGGTCTTCGATTTACCATCGCTGGAGAGTGGTGCACCATGGTACAATTCCATTTCAAATCCATGTACGCATTTCTAAAAGTCGTACGGCACTGTTTCGCCATTTCGGACGAATGTTGCACCTTGCACCGTGGATGTTGCACCCTGTAGATATCGATTATTCGGACGGCCATAACTTCTGGCTCGTTTAGAGTTACGGGAGCCATAACCTGTCAAAACGAAGGCCTCGATGAGTTCTACGGCTTTAACAGCTTTCAGCCATCAACGGATAGGTTAATGCCCAAAAAGGACAACACGAATCTCAATCGGGTCTCGTAAGTTTTTTACCCTTCTTTTTTCGACACGTGGATTTTTACGGTAAAACAAGATTACCGTGGCTGGGCTTCGATTTACCATCGCTGGAGAGTGGTGCACCATGGAACTGTTCCGTTTCAAATCAACGCACGCATTTCTAAAAGTCGTACGGCACTGTTTCGCCATTTCGGACGGATGTTGAACCTTGCACCGTGGATGTTGCACCCTGTAGATATCGATTATTCGGACGACCATAACTTCTGGCTCGTTTAGAGTTACGGGAAACATTACCTGTCAAAACGAAGGCCTCGATGAGTTCTACGACTTTGACAGCTTTCAGCCGTCAACAGATAGATTAATGCCCAAAAAGGACAACCCGAATCTCAATCGGGTCTCGTAAGTTTTTTACCCTTCGTTTTTTCGACACGTGGATTTTTATGGTAAAACAGGATTACCATGGCTGACCATCGATTTACCATCGCTTGAGAGTGGTGCACCATGGTACTGTTCCATTTCAAATCCATGCACGCATTTCTAAAAATCGTACGACACTGTTTCGCCATTTCGGACGGATGTTGCACCTTGCACCGTGGATGTTGCACCCTGTAGATATCGATTATTCGGACGGCCATAACTTCTGGCTCGTTTAGAGTTTCGAGAGCCATAACCTGTCAAAACGAAGGCCTCGATGAGTTCTACGGCTTTGACAGCTTTCAGCCGTAAACTGATAGATTAATGCCCAAAAAGGACAACCCGAATCTCAATCGGGTCTCGTAAGTTTTTACCCTTCGATTTTTCGACACGTGGATTTTTACGGTAAAACAGGATTACCGTGGCTGGCCTTCGATTTACCATCGCTGGAGAGTGGTGCACCATGGTACTGTTCCGTTTCAAATCCATGCACGCATTTCTAAAAGTCGTACGGCACTGTTTCGCCATTTCGGACGGATGTTGCACCTTGCACCCTGTAGATATCGATTATTCGGACGGCCATAACTTCTGGCTCGTTTAGAGTTACGGGAGCCACAACCTGTCAAAACGAAGGCCTTGATGAGTTCTACGGCTTTGACAGCTTTCAGCCATCAACGGATAGATTACTGCCCAAAAAGGACAACCCGAATCTCAATCGGGTCTCGTAACTTTTTACCCATCGTTTTTTCGACACGTGGATTTTTACGGTAAAACAGGATTACCGTGGCTGGGCTTCGATTTACCATCGCTGGAGAGTGGTGCACCATGGAACTGTTCCGTTTCAAATCCATGCACGCATTTCTAAAAGTCGTAAGGCACTGTTTCACCATTTCGGACGGATGTTGCACCTTGCACCGTGGATGTTGCACCCTGTAGATATCGATTATTCGGACGACCAAAACTTCTGGCTCGTTTAGAGTTACGGGAGCCATAACCTGTCAAAACGAAGGCCTCGATTGTTCTACGGCTTTGACCGCTTTCAGCCGTCAACGGATAGATTAATGCCCAAAAAGGACAACCCAAACCTCAATCGGGTCTCGTAAGTTTTTAACCCTTCGTTTTTTCGACACGTGGATTTTTACGGTAAAACGGGATTACGGTGGCTGGGCTTCGATTTACCATCGCTGGAGAGTGGTGCACCACAGTACTGTTCCGTTTCAAATCCATGCACGCATTTCTAAAAGTCGTACGACACTTTTTCGCCGTTTCGGACGGATGTTGCACCTTGCGCCGTGGATGTAGCACCCTGTAGATATCGATTGTTCGGACGGCCATAACTTCTGGCTCGTTTAGAGTTACGGGAGCCATAACCTGTCAAAACGAAGGCCTCGATGAGTTCTACGGCTTTGACAGCTTTCAGCCATCAACGGATAGATTAATGCCCAAAAAGGACAACCCGTATCTCAATCGGGTCTCGTAAGTTTTTCACCCTTTCTTTTTTCGGCCCGTGGATTTTTACGGTAAAACAAGATTACCGTGGCTGGGCTTCGATTTACCATCGCTGGAGAGTGGTGCACCATGGAACTGTTCCGTTTCAAATCCATGCACGCATTTCTAAAAGTCGTACGGTACTGTTTCGCCATTTCGAACGGATGTTGCACCTTGCACCGTGGATGTTGCACCTTGTAGATATCGAATATACGGACGACCATAGCTTCTGGCTCGTTTAGAGTTACGGGAGCCATAACCTGTCAAAACGAAGGCCTCGATGAGTTCTACGGCTTTGACAGCTTTCAGCCGTCAACGGATAGATTAATGCCCAAAAAGGACAACTCGAATCTCAATCGGGTCTCGTAAGTTTTTTACCCTTGGTTTTTTCGACACGTGGATTTTTACGGTAAAACATGATTACCGTGGCTGGCCTTCGATTTACCATCGTTGGTGAGTGGTGCACCATGGTACTGTTCCGTTTCAAATCCATGCACGCATTTCTAAAAGTCGTACGGCACTGTTTCGCCATTTCGGACGGATGCTGCACCTTGCACCGTGGATGTTGCACCCTGTAGATATCGATTATTCGGACGGCCACAACTTCTGGCTCGTTTAGAGTTACGGGAGCCATAACCTGTCAAAACGAAGGCCTCGATGAGTCCTACGGCTTTGACGGCTTTGAGCCGTCAACGGACAAATTAATGCCCAAAAAGGACAACCCGAATCTCAATCGGGTCTCGCAAGTTTTTTACCCTTCGTTTTTTCGACCCGTGGATTTTTACGGTAAAACATGATTACCGTGGATGGGCTTCGACTTACCATCGCTGGAGAGTGGTGCACTATGGAACTGTTCCGTTTCAAATCCATGCACGCATTTCTAAATGTCATACGGCACTGTTTCGCCATTTCGGACGGATGTTGCACCTTGCACCGTGGATGTTGCACCCTGTAGATATCGATTATTCGGAAGACCATAACTTCTGGCTCGTTTAGAGTTATGGGAGCCATAACCTGTCAAAACGAAGGCCTCGATGAGTTCTACGGCTTTGACAGCTTTCAGCCGTCAACGGATAGATTAATGCCCAAAAAGGACAACCCGAATCTCAATCGAGTCTCGTAAGTTTTTAACCCTTCGTTTTTTCGACACGTGGATTTTTAAGGTAAAACGGGATTACAGTGGCAGGTCTTCGATTTACCATCGCTGGAGAGTGGTGCACCATGGTACTGTTCCATTTCAAATCCATGTACGCATTTCTAAAAGTCGTACGACACTGTTTCGCCATTTTGGACGAATGTTGCACCTTGCACCGTGGATGTTGCACCCTGTAGATATCGATTATTCGGACGGCCATAACTTCTGGCTCGTTTAGAGTTACGGGAGCCATAACCTGTCAAAACGAAGGCCTCGATGAGTTCTACGGCTTTAACAGCTTTCAGCCGTCAACGGATAGGTTAATGCCCAAAAAGGACAACACGAATCTCAATCGGGTCTCGTAAGTTTTTTACCCTTCTTTTTTCGACACGTGGATTTTTACGGTAAAACAAGATTACCGTGGCTGGGCTTCGATTTACCATCGCTGGAGAGTGGTGCACCATGAAACTGTTCCGTTTCAAATCCACGCACGCATTTCTAAAAGTCGTACGGCACTGTTTCGCCATTTCGGACGGATGTTGCACCTTGCACCGTGGATGTTGCACCCTGTAGATATCGATTATTCGGACGACCATAACTTCTGGCTCGTTTAGAGTTACGGGAGGCATTACCTGTCAAAACGAATTCCTCGATGAGTTCTACGACTTTGACAACTTTCAGCCGTCAACAGATAGATTAATGCCCAAAAAGGACAACCCGAATCTCAATCGGGTCTCGTAAGTTTTTTACCCTTCGTTTTTTCGACACGTGGATTTTTACGGTAAAACAGGATTACCATGGCTGACCTTCGATTTACCATCGCTGGAGAGTGGTGCACCATGGTACTGTTCCGTTTCAAATCCATGCACGCATTTCTAAAAGTCGTACGACACTGTTTCGCCATTTCGGACGGATGTTTCACCTTGCACCGTGGATGTTGCACCCTGTAGATATCGATTATTCGAACGGCCATAACTTCTGGCTCGTTTAGAGTTTCGGGAGCCATAACCTGTCAAAACGAAGACCTCGATGAGTTCTCCGGCTTTGACAGCTTTCAGCCGTCAACGGATAGATTAATGCCCAGAAAGGACAACCCGAATCTCAATCGGGTCTCGTAAGTTTTTTACCCATCGTTTTTTCGACACGTGGATTTTTACGGTAAAACAGGATTACCGTGGCTGGCCTTTGATTTACCATCGCTGGAGAGTGGTGCACCATGGTACTGTTCCGTTTCAAATCCATGCACGCATTTCTAAAAGTCGTACGACACTGTTTCGCCATTTCGGACGGATGTTGCACCTTGCACCGTGGATGTTGCACCCTGTAGATATCGATTATTCGGACGGCCATAATTTCTGGCTCGTTTAGAGTTTCGAGAGCCATAACCTGTCAAAACGAAGGCCTCGATGAGGTCTATGGCTTTGACAGCTTTCAGCCGTCAACAGATAGATTAATGCCCAAAAAGGACAACCCAAATCTCAATCGGGTCACGTAAGTTTTTTACCCTTCGTTTTTTCGACACGTGGATTTTTACGGTAAAAAGGATTACCGTGGCTGGCCTTCGATTTACCATCGCTGGAGAGTGGTGCACCATGGTACTGTTCCATTTCAAATCCATGCACGCATTTCTAAAAGTCGTACGACACTGTTTCGCCATTTTGGACGGATGTTGCACCTTGCACCGTGGATGTTGCACCCTGTAGATATCGATTATTCGGACGGCCATAACTTCTGGCTCGTTTAGATTTTCGGGAGCCATAACCTGTCAAAACGAAGGCCTCGATGAGTTCTACGGCTTTGACTGCTTTCAGCCGTCAACGGATAGATTAATGCCCAAAAAGGACAACCCGAATCTCAATCGGGTCTCGTAAGTTTTTTACCCTTCGTTTTTTCGACACGTGGAATTTTACGGTAAAACAGGATAACCGTGTCTGGCCTTCGATTCACCATCGCCGGAGAGTGGTGCACGATGGTACTGTTCCATTTCAAATCCATGCACGCATTTCTAAAAGTCGTACGACACTTTTTCGCCATTTCGGACGGATGTTGCACCTTGCACCGTGGATGTTGCACCCTGTAGATATCGATTATTCGGACGGCCATAACTTATGGCTCGTTTAGAGTTACGAGAGCCATAACCTGTCAAAACGATGGCCTCGATGGGTTCTACGGCTTTGACAGCTTTCAGCCATCAATGGAAAGATTAATGCCCAAAAAGGACAACCCGAATCTCAATCGGGTCTCGTAAGTTTTTTACCCTTCGTTTTTTCGACACGTGGATTTTTACGGTAAAACAGGATTACCGTGGCTGGCCTTCGATTCACCATCGCTGGAGAGTGGTGCACCATGGTACTGTTCCGTTTCAAATCCATGCACGCATTTCCAAAAGTCGTACGACACTGTTTCGCCATTTCGGACGGATGTTGCACCTTGCACCGTGGATGTTGCACGCTGTAGATATCGATTATTCGGACGGCCATAACTTCTGGCTCGTTTAGAGTTTCGGGAGCCATAACCTGTCAAAACGAAGGCCTCGATGAGTTCTACGGCTTTGACAGCTTTCAGCCGTCAACGGATAGACTAATGCCCAGAAAGGACAACCCGAATCTCAATCGGGTCTTGTAAGTTTTTTACCCTTCGTTTTTTCGACACGTGGATTTTTACGGTAAAACAGGATAACCGTGTCTGGCCTTCGATTTACCATCGCTGGAGAGTGGTGTACGATGGTACTGTTCCGTTTCATATCCATGCATGCATTTCTAAAAGTCGTACGGCACTTTTTCGCCATTTCGGACGGATGTTGCACCTTGCACCGTGGATGTTGCACCCTGTAGATATCGATTATTCGGACGGCCATAACTTCTGGCTCGTTTAGATTTACGGGAGCCATAACCTGTAAAAACGAAGACCTCGATGAGTTCTACGGCTTTGACAGCTTTCAGCCGTCAACGGATAGATTAATGCCCAAAAAGGACAACCCGAATCTCAATCGGGTCTCGTAAGTTTTTTACCCTTCGTTTTTTTGACACATGGATTTTTACGGTAAAACAGGATTACCGTGGCTGGTGTTATTCCGCTTTTTGGCAAAGCCGTGATACCAAAAGAGTGGTCAAAAACAAAAGATAGTTCGTCTCAGAGATTGGTTGTACTTCACTACGCAATGGATATCGATGAAATTTGTCCGAACCCGGATCAGGTCACAATTGATAAGACATGACAAGCAAAGCTGTAGAAGCTAGCGTTTCAAGTTTCAAGTCAATCCGAGTTCGTACGCTCAAGATACGATGGTTTCAATTTGAGAAAGATAGCCCCTTGTTCGGTTCGAACCCATAGGGTACCCATGGTTCGAATCGATGGCCGGAGGTTATGTTTGAACCCATTGCTTCAAAACCATCTACTTCGAACCCATCCGGTATCCTTCCTTCGAACCCATCTAGTTCGAATCCATCAACCAGTGCCTGCCTCACAACCATTAACTTCGACTCCATTACCTTCGAATCCATCATCTTCGAATCCATCGAGTCGAGCCCATCCTCGTATACTTTAGTTCGAGTCCATCCTCGCAAGTATGCTCGAATCCATACAAGCCCACCAGCTTCGAATCCAAGTCGCTACGAGTCGATCTTGTTCGAATCGATAGAGTTCGAACCCACGAGTATACCTTGGTTCGAAACGGTCGCGTTCGAACCCAGGAACATTCACTTGTTGTCGCTCCACGATACGAACGATGCGAAATCCATGGGTGCGAAGCGGTCAACTAGGAAATAAAACAGGATCGATGTGAGGAGTGCACGCCACGTCACCAGAGATCCACGTGACCGATCGAGTCGAAGAGAATGGATTCGAAGTGATGGGTTCGAATGCAACAGCCCTCACGAAAAACCACAACTTGAATCGATCATATCTCCTAAACCACTGATCCAAATGCAATGAAATTTTCACAGTAGCTTCCATACAAGGTAGTGATTGTTCCAGCCAAGTTTCAGCTCGATTGGATCATTTCTTGATGGGTTCGAGATCACTTCGAATCGATGTCAGATCGAGCTGAAACTTGGTTGGGTCGGTCGCGTGGGCCCACTCACGTGCCAGAAGAAGTCTCCCGAAGTTTGAGCGAGATCTGGGCCTCCTACGCCTATAAATAACACTCTGAAGCCTTCAGAAAGGGGGATCGGGGAGAGCTTCCACCATTGAACGTCCAGACTCTGCCGGATTGAATTATATACTTCATTATCGCTGTTGTATTCAGATTTCAAAGTTATCATCAACTGTAATCGATTAATATCATCAAGTGAGTCAATAAAGAGAGAAACCTTCAAAGTGGACGTACGCAAGATCGCTGAACCACTATAAAACTTGTGTTTGTGATTGTTATCTGCGAGTTATTGTGATTGTTGTTGCTTAGATCTGAATTCTATATTGATTGTTGCTGATCTGTGTTGATAAACGGGTGCTTTCACGACTATTGGGTGTTTGTGGCCAATTTTGGCGCAAACATTTTGGTGCTTTCACTGAGAAGCTGATTCAGGAGAATTTGAATTTGGAGACTTAGGAATTTAGATCTAAGAACCATGACGAGACAAACAACTAAGAAACAAAGGCCAGAGAGAAGTGAACATCAAGGAAGTCAAGAGGCTTCCTCAGGAGCGAATCAAGCGTCGATCTTCATCACTAGGGACGAGATGGAGACAATGATGAAGAAACAAGAGGAGTTGATCCAGAGTTTATTTCAACAAATAGGACAACTTGGGGCACAGAATAGAGAAGCCAATGGAGTCCAGAACGGAGCAGTACCATCCGGCATAGCACCTGGATTAGGAGGCGCACCCATGGAGAACGTTGGTCCAATTTCGGAGAGAGAAAGAGGAGTATCTGCGCAACCTGGAGACAGCAGAGGAATGAACGCTCAGTAATTGGGGCAGATTTCAGAGTTCCCCCGTGAACTCAGGGGGTAGGTTGAGAGCAATGAACGAGGATTGCATCTTGGAGATGAAGATAAATTGGCACAAATGGTTAGGCGAGCCATGAGAGGCGGATCAACAAACAAAGATCTTGAAGACGTAAACAGGAGTCCCTTTTCTCCTGCGATTAGGACGGCTAGGAACCCACCAGAGTTTAAGTTGCCATCAATAGAGATGTATGATGGGAGGTCGGATCCCACGGTCCATCTGACGAGGTACATGAGACATATGGAGGTGCTGGGGGCATCACAGGAGGTTATGGCCCGACGCTTTCCATTATATCTGACGGATATCGCAGCATTATGGTTTAGGCAACTAGAGAGCGGCTCCATAGGAACATGGGCAGACTTGACGGAAAGATTCATGAGACAATTTAGGGTTCACATTGCAAGACCCAAAAACGTAATGAGTTTGGAAATTTTGAAGCAGAAGGCTGGAGAGACTTTGAGAAGTTTTCTGACGCGATTCAATGCGGCAGCGGCATCGGTGGATCGGCCAGATCCATCCACGGTTATGATGGCAGCCGTTTCCGGAATAGCTGATGGCACGGATTTCAAAAATTCATTGACGAAAGATCCACCTATGGATCTAGGAGAATTCTATCATGAGGCGGAAAAGTTCCTGCGATTGGAAGACGCGAGTGCAGAAAGAGAAGAAGGAGATGAGCTCAATGTTTACACGGTCAAAGATGGAAATCCTCCTGAGAAAGGTACAGAAACTAGCAAGGGGAAGCGAAAGGATGAAAGTGGATATAACTGGTCGATGCGACCACGAAAGGAACCAAGATTTACCACATACTCAGAGCCGAACGAGAATTTAGAGCGAATCTATAAGGATACCAAAGAACAGGTCCCGTATCGCAGACCAATGCGAAGGGATCCAACTTCCGACAAAATGAAATCAGATAAGTATTGCATATTTCATGAACTGAACGGTCATAACACTAATGATTGCAGGCATCTGAAGGACGAGGTGGAAGGGCATATCAGGAACGGTATGCTCCTTCAGTTTGTGAGGAAACAGACTCCAGCAGTGGAGCCAGAGCGCCCGCCGTCTACCTCAGCTAGAGGTGGCCCTGAGTCGGGACAACGTCTGATTGTCCATTGATTGATTAAAATCACGATGAACAAGTTGTAAACCTCTCACTAATGCGGTTAAATCATTTACACATGTGAGCGATCGCGTACGATCCATAGGCATGCTCTGAATGACTACCAACCGCACCATAGTGAGAGTTTACACTTTGACATCCCTGCTTTGCTTTCTGCTTTGATTTTGATTTAAACATTTAGATTCTGCTTGTATGGACATTTCTGTTGTGAGATTCGTATGATCATTGCTTTGATATTTGCAATTCCATGAAAGAATTTATCTTCATGTCTGTTGGATCGCGAACGGTCCACGAGCACCTTCTGTATGGCGACGAACCGCCAGAGTCTTTAATTCAGAAACTCCCCCGAACATGAACTCCGACATCGATAATAATAATTCCCCCCCGGGCACACATAATTCGCCTCGAACGGCAAACGATCGCGAACGATCACAAATCACCTCGAGCGGCATCCGACCGCGAACGGTCACGACTCACTTATATGACAGTTGATCGCGAACGAGCACAATCAGCCTCGAACGGCACACGATCGCTAAAGATCACAAATCGCCTCGAGCGGCATCCGACCGCGAACGGTCAGGATTCACTTATATGACTGTTGATCGCGAACGATCACTTTCTGCCTCAAACGGCACCGACCGCGAACGGTCATGATTCACTTATTATAAAATCCGACCTCGAACGGTCACCATTCGCCTTGAATGGCACTTGATCGCGAACGATCACCATTCGCCGCGAACGGCATCGACCGCGAACGGTCCCATCTCTTCAATTACCGCGAGCGGCATCGACCGCGAAAGGTCCCATTCAATCTTTTTCCATAAACAGCATCGACCGCGAACGGTCCTATTCCATCCTTTTCCACGAACGACGCAGACCGCGAACGGTCCCGATTCATCCCAAATAGCTCGATCCCGAACGATCGTCATTTGAGGACACAATAAAAATTATCAAGTTCTTTACAGGTCGATGGTAGGATATGAATATCCAACTCGAGGCATTATAAAACACACCTTCCTACCGCAAGGCATGTTTTGGGGGGCAAATGTTATTCCGCTTTTTGGCAAAGCCGTGATACCAAAAGAGTGGTCAAAAACAAAAGATAGTTCGTCTCGGAGATTGGTTGTACTTCACTTCGCTATGGATATCGATGAATTTTGTCCGAACCCGGATCAGGCCACAATTGATAAGACATGACAAGCAAAGCTGTAGAAGCTAGCGTTTCAAGTTTCAAGTCAATCCGAGTTCGTATGCTCAAGATACGATGGTCTCAATTTGAGAAAGATAGCCCCTTGTTCGGTTCGAACCCATAGGGTACCCATGGTTCGAATCGATGGCCGGAGGTTATGTTTGAACCCATTGCTTCAAAACCATCTACTCCAAACCCATCCGGTATCCTTCCTTCGAACCCATCTAGTTCGAATACATCAACCAGTGCCTACCTCACAACCATTAACTTCGACTCCATTACCTTCGAATCCATCATCTTCGAATCCATCGAGTCGAGCCCATCCTCGTATACCTTAGTTCGAGTCCATCCTCGCAAGTATGTTCGAATCCATTCAAGCCCACCAGCTTCGAATCCAAGTCGCTTCGAATCGATCTTGTTCGAATCGATAGAGTTCGAACCCACGAGTATACCTTGGTTCGAAACGGTCGCGTTCGAACCCAGGAACATTCACTTGTTCGTATCCACCAAGTCAACTAACTTGGATGACGTGTCGCTCCATGATACGAACGAGGCGAAATCCATGGGTGCGAAGCGGTCAACTCGGAAATAAAACAGGATCGATGTGAGGAGTGCGCGCCACGTCACCAGAGATCCACGTGACCGATCGAGTCGAAGAGAATGGATTCGAAGTGGTGGGTTCGAACGCAATAGCCCTCACGAAAAACCACAACTTGAATCGATCATATCTCCTAAACCACTGATCCAAATGCAACGAAATTTTCACAGTAGCTTCCATACAAGGTAATGATTGTTCCAGCCAAGTTTCAGCTCGATTGGATCATTTCTTGATGGGTTCGAAATCACTTCGAATCGATGTCAGATCGAGCCAAAACTTGGTGGGGTCGGTCGCGTGGGCCCACTCACGTGCCGGAAGAAGTCTCCCGAAGTTTGAGCGAGATCTGGGCCTCCTACGCCTATAAATAGCACCCTGAAGCCTTCAGAAAGGGGGATCGGGGAGAGCTTCCACCATTGAACGTCCAGACTCTGCCGGATTGAATTCTATACTTCATTATCGGATTGAATTCTTGTGTTTGTGATTGTTATCTGCGAGTTATTGTGATTGTTGTTGCTTAGATCTGAACTCTATATTGATTGTTGCTGATCTGTGTTGATAAACGGGTGCTTTCACGACTATTGGGTGTTTGTGACCAATTTTGGCGCAAACAGCTGGGCTTCGATTTACCCTCGCTGGAGAGTGGTGCACCATGGAACTGTTCCGTTTCAAATCCACGCACGCATTTCTAAAAGTCGTACGACACTGTTTCTCCATTTCGGGCGGATGTTGTACCTTGCACCGTGGATGTTGCACCCTGTAGATATCGATTATTCGGACAGCCGTAACTTCTGGCTCGTTTAGAGTTACGGGAGCCATAACCTGTCAAAACGAAGGCCTCGATGAGTTCTACGGCTTTGACAGCTTTCAGCCGTCAACGGATAGATTAATGCCCAAAAAGGACAACCCGAATCTCAATCGGGTCTCGTAAGTTTTTAACCCTTTGTTTTTTCGACACGTGGATTTTTACGGTAAAACGGGATTACGGTGGCACGTCTTCGATTTACCATCGCTGGTGAGTGGTGCACCATGGTACTGTTCCGTTTCAAATCCATGCACGTATTTCTAAAAGTCGTATGTCACAGTTTCGCCATTTCGGCGGATGGTGCACCTTGCACCGTGGATGTTGCACCCTGTAGATATCGATTATTCGGACGGCCATAACTTCTGGCTCGTTTAGAGTTACGGGAGCCATAACCTATCAAAATGAAAGCATCGATGAGTTCTACGGCTTTGACAGCTTTCAGCCGTCAACAGATAGATTAATGCCCAAAAAGGACAGCCCGAATCTCAATCGGGTCTCGTAAGTTTTTTACCCTTCGTTTTTTCGACACGTGGACTTTTACGGTAAAACAGGATTACCGTGGCTGGCCTTCGATTTACCATCGCTGGAGAGCGGTGAACCAAGGTACTGTTCCGTTTCAAATCCATGCACACATTTCTAAAAGTCGTACGACACTGTTTCGCCATTTCGGACGGATGTTGCACCATGCACCGTGGATGTTGCACCCTGTAGATATAGATTGTTCGGACGGCCATAACTTCTGGCTCCTTTAGAGTTTCGAGAGCCATAACCTGTCAAAACGAAGGCCTCGTTGAGTTCTACGGCTTTTACAGCTTTCAGCCGTCAACGGATAGATTAATGCCTAAAAAGGACAACCCGAATCTCAATCGGGTCTCGTAAGTTTTTTACCCTTCGTTTTTTCGACACGTGGATTTTTATGGTAAAACAGGATTACCGTGGCTGGCCTTCAATTTACCATCGCTGGAGAGTTGTGCACCATGGTACTGTTCCGTTTCAAATCCATGCATGCATTTCTAAAAGTCGTACGGCACTGTTTCGCCATTTCGGACGGATGTTGCACCTTGCACCGTGGATGTTGCACCCTGTAGATATCGATTATTCGGACGGCCATAACTTCTGGCTCGTTTAGAGTTACGGGAGCCATAACCTGTCAAAACGAAGGCCTCGATGAGTTCTACGGCTTTGACAGCTTTCAGCCGTCAACGGATAGATTAATGCCCAGAAAGGACAACCCGAATCTCAATCGGGTCTCGTAAGTTTTTTACCCTTCGTTTTTTTGCCACGTGGATTTTTACGGTAAAACATGATTACCGTGGCTGGGCTTCGATTTACCATCGCTGGAGAGTGGTTCGCCATGTAACTGTTCCGTTTCAAATCCATGCACGCATTTCTAAAAGTCGTACGACACTGTTTCGCCATTTCGGACGGATGTTGTACCTTGCACCGTGGATGTTGCACCCTATAGATATCGATTATTCGGAAGAACATAACTTCTGGCTCGTTTAGAGTTACGGGAGCCATAACCTGTCAAAACGAAGGCCTCGATGATTTCTACGGCTTTGACAGCTTTCAGCCATCAACGGATAGATTAATGCCCAAAAAGGACAGCCCGAATCTCAATCGGGTCTCGTAAGTTTTTTACCCTTCGTTTTTTCGACACGTGGATTTTTACGGTAAAACGGGATTACGATGGTAGGTCTACGATTTACCATTGCTGGAGAGCGGTGCACCCTGGTACTGTTCCTTTTCAAATCCATGCACGCATTTCTAAAAGTCGTACGGCACTGTTTCGCCATTTCGGACGGATGTTGCACCTTGCACCGTGGATGTTGCACCCTGTAGATATCGATTATTTGGACGGCCATAACTTCTGGCTCGTTTAGAGTTACGGCAGCCATAACCTGTCAAAACGAAGGCCTCGATGAGTTCTACGGCTTTGACAGCTTTTAGCCATCAACGGATAGATTAATGCCCAAAAAGGACAACCCGAATCTCAATCGGTTCTCGTAAGTTTTTTGCCCTTCGTTTTTTCGACACGTGGATTTTTACGGTAAAACAGGATTACCGTGGCTGGCCTTCGATTTACCATCGTTGGAGAGTGGTGCACCATGGTACTGTTCCGTTTCAAATCCATGCACGCATTTCTGAAAGTCGTACGACACTGTTTCGCCATTTCGGGCGGATGTTGCACCTTGCACCGTGGATGTTGCACCCTGTAGATATCGATTATTCGGACGGCCATAACTTCTGGCTCGTTTAGAGTTTTGAGGGCCATAACCTGTCGAAACGAAGGCCTCGATGAGTTCTACGGCTTTGACAGCTTTCAGCCGTCAACTGATAGATTAATGCCCAAAAAGGACAACCCGAATCTCAATCGGATCTCGTAAGTTTTTTGCCCTTCGTTTTTTCGACACGTGGATTTTTACGGTAAAACAGGATTCCCGTGGCTGGCCTTCGATTTACCATCGCTGGAGAGTGGTGCACCATGGTACTATTCCGTTTCAAATCCGTGCACGCATTTCTAAAAGTCGTACGACAATGTTTCGCCATTTCGGACGGATGTTGCACCCTGTAGATATCGATTATTCGGACGGCCATAACTTCTGGCTCGTTTAGAGTTGCGGGAGCCATAACATGTCAAAACGAAGGCCTCGATGAGTTCTACGGCTTTGACAGCATTCAACCATCAACGGATAGATTAATGCCCAAAAAGGACAACCCGAATCTCAATCGGGTCTCGTAAGTTTTTTACCCTTCGTTTTTTCGACACGTGGATTTTTACGGTAAAACAGGATTACCGTGGCTGGGCTTCGATTTACCATCGCTGGAGAGTGGTGCACCATGGAACTGTTCCGTTTTAAATCCATGCACGCATTTCTAAAAGTCGTACGGCAATGTTTCGCCTTTTCGGACGGATGTTGCACCTTGCACCGTGGATGTTGTACCCTGTAGATATAGATTATTCGGACGACCATAACTTCTGGCTCGTTTAGAGTTACGGGAGCCATAACCTGTCAAAACGAAGGCCTCGATGAGTTATACGGCTTTGACAGCTTTCAGCCATCAACGGATAGATTAATGCCCAAAAAGGACAACCGGAATCTCAATCGGGTCTCGTAAGTTTTTAACCCTTCGTTTTTTCGACACGTGGATTTTTACGGTAAAACAGGATTACCGTGGCTGGCCTTCGATTTACCATCGCTGGAGAGTGGTGCACCATGGTACTGTTCCGTTTCAAATCCATGCACGCATTTCTAAAAGTCGTACGGCACTGTTTCGCCATTTCGGACGGATGTTGCACCATGCACCGTGGATGTTGCACCCTGTAGATATCGATTATTCGGACGGCCATAATTTCTGGCTCGTTTAGAGTTACGGGAGCCATAACCTGTCAAAACGAAGGGCTCGATGAGTTCTACGGCTCTGACAGCATTCACCCATCAACGGATAGATTAATGCCCAAAAAGGACAACCCGAATCTCAATCGGGTCTCGTAAGTTTTTTACCCTTCGTTTTTTCGACACGTGGATTTTTACGGTAAAACAGGATTACCGTGGCTGGGCTTCGATTTACCATCGCTGGAGAGTGGTGCACCATGTAACTGTTCCGTTTCAAATCCATGCACGCATTTCTAAAAGTCGTACGGCAATGTTTCGCCATTTCGGACGGATGTTGCACCTTGCACCGTGGATGTTGCACCCTGTAGATATAGATTATTCGGACGACCATAACTTCTGGCTCGTTTAGAGTTACGGGAGCCATAACCTGTCAAAACGAAGGCCTCGATGAGTTATACGGCTTTGACAGCTTTCAGCCGTCAATGGATAGATTAATGCCCAAAAAGGACAACCCGAATCTCAATCGGGTCTCGTAAGTTTTTTACCCTTCGTTTTTTCGACAAGTGGATTTTTACGGTAAAACAGGATTACCGTGGCTGGCCTTCGATTTACCATCGTTGGAGAGTGTTGCACCATGGTACTGTTCCGTTTCAAATCCATGCATGCATTTCTAAAAGTCGTACGACACTGTTTCTCCATTTCGGACGGATGTTGCACCTTGCACCGTGGATGTTGCACCCTGTAGATATTGATTATTCGGACGGCCATAACTTTTGGCTCTTTTGGAGTTTCGAGAGCCATAACCTGTCAAAACGAAGGCCTCGATGAGTTCTACGGCTTTGACTGCTTTCAACCGTCAACTGATAGAATAATTCCCAAAAAGGACAACCCGAATCTCAATCGGGTCTCGTAAGTTTTTTACCCTTCGTTTTTTCGACACGTGGATTTTTACGGTAAAACAGGATTACCGTGGGTGGCCTTCGATTTACCATCGCTGGAGAGTGGTGCACCATGGTACTGTTCCGTTTCAAATCCATGCACGCATTTCTAAAAGACGTACGGCACTGTTTCGCCATTTCGGACGGATGTTGCACCTTGCACCATGGATGTTGCACCCTGTAGATATCGATTATTCGGACGGCCATAACTTCTGGCTCGTTTAGAGTTACGGGAGCCATAACCTGTCAAAACGAAGGCCTCGATGAGTTCTACTGCTTTGACAGCATTCAGCCATCAACGGATAGATTAATGCCCAAAAAGGACAACCCGAATCTCAATCGGGTCTCGTAAGTTTTTTACCCTTCGTTTTTTCGACGCGTGGATTTTTACGGTAAAACAGGATTACCGTAGCTTCGATTTACCATCGCTGGAGAGTGGTGCACCATGGAACTGTTCCGTTTCAAATCCATGCACGCATTTCTAAAAGTCGTACGGCACTGTTTCGCCATTTCGGACGGATGTTGCACCTTGCACCGTGGATGTTGCACCCTGTGGATATCGATTATTCGGACGACCATAACTTCTGGCTCGTTTAGAGTTACAGGAGCCATAACCTGTCAAAACGAAGGCCTCGATGAGTTATGCGGCTTTGACAGCTTTCAGCCGTCAACGGATAGATTTATGCCCAGAAAGGACAACCCGAATCTCAATCGGGTCTCGTAAGTTTTTTACCCTTCGTTTTTTCGACACGTGGATTTTTACGGTAAAACAGGATTACCGTGGCTGGCCTTCGATTTACCATCGTTGGAGAGTGGTGCACCATGGTACTGTTCCGTTTCAAATCCATGCACGCATTTCTAAAAGTCGTACAACACTGTTTCGCCATTTCGGACGGATGTTGCACCTTGCACCGTGGATGTTGCACCCTGTGGATATCGATTATTCGGACGACCATAACTTCTGGCTCGTTTAGAGTTACAGGAGCCATAACCTGTCAAAACGAAGGCCTCGATGAGTTATGCGGCTTTGACAGCTTTCAGCCGTCAACGGATAGATTTATGCCCAGAAAGGACAACCCGAATCTCAATCGGGTCTCGTAAGTTTTTTACCCTTCGATTTTTCGACACGTGGATTTTTACGGTAAAATAGGATTACCGTGGCTGGCCTTCGATTTACCATCGCTGGAGAGTGGTGCACCATGGTACTGTTCCGTTTCAAATCCATGCACGCATTTATAAAATTCGTACGGCACTGTTTCGCCATTTCGGACGGATGTTGCACCTTGCACCATGGATGTTGCACCCTGTAGATATCGATTATTCGGACGGCCATAACATCTGGCTCATTTAGAGTTACGGGAGCCATAACCTGTCAAAACAAAGGCCTCGATGAGTTCTACGGCTATGACAGCCTTCAGCCATCAACGGATAGATTAATGCCCAAAAAGGACAACCCGAATCTCAATCGGGTCTCGTAAGTTTTTTACCCTTCGTTTTTTCGACACGTGGATTTTTACGGTAAAACAGGATTACCGTGGCTGGGCTTCGATTTACCATCGCTGGAGAGTGGTGCATCATGGAACTGTTCCGTTTCAAATCCATGCACGCATTTCTAAAAGTCGTCCGGCACTGTTTCGCCATTTCGGACGGATGTTGCACCTTGCACCATGGATGTTGCACCCTGTAGATATCGATTATTCGGACGACCATAACTTCTGGCTCGTTTAGAGTTACGGGAGCCATAACCTGTCAAAATGAAGGCCTCGATAGTTCTACGGCTTTGACCGCTTTCAGCCGTCAACGGATAGATTAATGCCCAAAAAGGACAACCCAAACCTCAATCGGGTCTCGTAAGTTTTTAACCCTTCGTTTTTTCGACACGTGGATTTTTACGGTAAAACGGGATTACGGTGGCTGGGCTTCGATTTACCATCGCTGGAGAGTGGTGCACCATGGTACTGTTCCGTTTCAAATCCATGCACGCATTTCTAAAAGTCGTGCGACACTTTTTCGCCATTTCGGACGGATGTTGCTCCTTGCGCCGTGGATGTAGCACCCTGTAGATATCGATTATTCGGACGGCCATAACTTCTTGCTCGTTTAGGGTTACGGGAGCCATAACCTGTCGAAACAAAGGCCTCGATGAGTTCTACGGCTTTGACAGCTTTCAGCCGTCAACGGATAGATTAATGCCCAAAAAGGACAACCCGAATCTCAATCGGGTCTCGTAAGTTTTTTACCCTTCGTTTTTTCGACAAGTGGATTTTTATGGTAAAACATGATTACCGTGGCTGGGCTTCGATTTACCATCGCTGGAGAGTGGTGCACCATGGAACTGTTCCGTTTCAAATCCATGCATGCATTTCTAGAAGTCGTACGACATTGTTTCGCCATTTCGGACGGATGTTGCACCTTGCACTGTGGATGTTGCACCTTGTAGATATCGAGTATACGGACGACCACAGCTTCTGGCTCGTTTAGAGTTACGGGAACCATAACCTGTCAAAACGAAGGCCTCGATGAGTTCTACGGCTTTGACAGCTTTCAGCCGTCAACGGATAGATTAATGCCCAAAAAGGACAACCCGAATCTCAATCGGGTCTCATAAGTTTTTTACCCTTCGTTTTTTCGACACGTGGATTTTTACGGTAAAACAGTATTACCGTGGCTGGCCTTCGATTTACCATCGCTGGAGAGTGGTGCACCATGGTACTGTTCCGTTTCTAATCCATGCACACATTTCTAAAAGTCGTACGACACTGTTTCGCCATTTCGGACGGATGTTGCACCTTGCACCGTGGATGTTGCACCCTGTAGATATCGATTATTCGGACGGCCATAACTTCTGGCTCGTTTAGAGTTACGGGAGCCATAACCTGTCAAAACGGAGTCCTTGATGAGTTCTACGGCTTTGACCGCTTTCAGCCGTCAACGGATAGATTAATGCCCAAAAAGGACAACCCAAACCTCAATCGGGTCTCGTAAGTTTTTAACCCTTCGTTTTTTCGACACGTGGATTTTTACGGTAAAACGGGATTACGGTGGCTGGGCTTCGATTTACCATCGCTGGAGAGTGGTGCACCATGGTACTGTTCCGTTTCAAATCCATGCACGCATTTCTAAAAGTCGTGCGACACTTTTTCGCCATTTCGGACGGATGTTGCTCCTTGCGCCGTGGATGTAGCACCCTGTAGATATCGATTATTCGGACGGCCATAACTTCTTGCTCGTTTAGGGTTACGGGAGCCATAACCTGTCGAAACAAAGGCCTCGATGAGTTCTACGGCTTTGACAGCTTTCAGCCGTCAACGGATAGATTAATGCCCAAAAAGGACAACCCGAATCTCAATCGGGTCTCGTAAGTTTTTTACCCTTCGTTTTTTCGACGCGTTGATTTTTATGGTAAAACAAGGTTACCGTGGATGGGCTTCGATTTACCATCGCTGGAGAGTGGTGCACCATGGAACTGTTCCATTTCAAATCCATGCACGCATTTCTAAATGTCGTACGGCACTGTTTCGCCATTTCGGACGGATGTTGTACCTTGCACCGTGGATGTTGCACCCTGTAGATATCGATTATTCGGACGACCATAACTTCTGGCTCGTTTAGAGTTACGGGAGCCATAACCTGTCAAAACGAAGGCCTCGATGAGTTCTACGGCTTTGGCAGCTTTCAGCCATCAACGAATAGATTAATGCCCAAAAAGGACAACCCGAATCTCAATCGGGTCTCGTAAGTTTTTAACCCTTCGTTTCTTCGACACATGGATTTTTACGGTATAATGGGATTACGGTGGCAGGTCTTCGATTTACCATCGCTGGAGAGTGGTGCACCATGGTACTGTTCCATTTGAAATCCATGTACGCATTTCTAAAAGTCGTACGGCACTGTTTCGCCATTTCGGACGAATGTTGCACCTTGCACCGTGGATGTTGCACTCTGTAGATATCGATTATTCGAACGGCCTTAACTTCTGGCTCGTTTAGAGTTACGGGAGCCATAACCCGTCAAAACGAAGGCCTCGATGAGTTCTACGGCTTTGACAGCTTACAACCGTCAACGGTTAGATTAATGCCCCAAAAGGACAACACGAATCTCAATCGGGTCTCGTAAGTTTTTTACCCTTCTTTTTTCGACACATGGATTTTTACGGTAAAACAAGATTACCGTGGCTGGGCTTCGATTTACCATCGCTGGAGAGTGGTGCACCATGGAACTGTTCCGTTTCAAATCCATGCATACATTTCTAAAAGTCGTACGACACTGTTTCGCCATTTCGGACGGATGTTGCACCTTGCACCATGGATGTTGCACCCTGTAGATATCGATTATTCGGACGACCATAACTTCTGGCTCGTTTAGAGTTACGGGAGACATAACCTGTCAAAATGAAGGCCTCGATGAGTTCTACGGCTTTGACATCTTTCAACCGTCAACAGATAGATTAATGCCCAAAAAGGACAACCCGAATCTCAATCGGGTCCCGTAAGTTTTTAACCCTTCGTTTTTTCGACACGTGGATTTTTACGGTAGAACAGGATTACCGTGGCTGGCCTTCGATTTACCATCGCTGGAGAGTGGTGCACCATGGTACTGTTCCTTTTCAAATCCATGCACGCAATTCTAAAAGTCGTACGGCACTGTTTCGCCATTTCGGACGGATGTTGCACCTTGCACCGTGGATGTTGCACCCTGTAGATATCGATTATTCGGACGGCCATAACTTCTGGCTCGTTTAGAGTTACGGGAGCCATAACCTGTCAAAACGAAGGCCTCGATGAGTTCTACGGTTTTGACTGCTTTTAGCCGTCAACGGATAGATTAATGCCCAAAAAGGAGAACCCGAATCACAATCGGGTCTCGTAAGTTTTTTACCCTTCGTTTTTTCGACACGTGGATTTTTACGGTAAAACTGGATTACCGTGGCTGGGCTTCGATTTACCATCGCTGGAGAGTGGTGCACCATGGACCTGTTCCGTTTCAAATCTATGCACGCATTTCTAAAAGTCGTACGGCACTGTTTCGCCATTTCGGACGGATGTTGCACCTGGCACCGTGGATGTTGCACCTTATAGATATCGATTATTCGGACGACCATAACTTCTGGCTCGTTTAGAGTTACGGGAGCCATAACCTGTCAAAACGAAGGCCTCGATAGTTCTACGGCTTTGACCGCTTTCAGCCGTCAACGGATAGATTAATGCCCAAAAAGGACAACCCAAACCTCAATCGGGTGTCGTAAGTTTTTAACCCTTCGTTTTTTCGACACGTCGATTTTTACGGTAAAACGGGATTACGGTGGCTGGGCTTCGATTTACCATCGCTGGAGAGTGGTGCACCATGGTACTGTTCCGTTTCAAATCCATGCACGCATTTCTAAAAGTCGTACGGCACTGTTTCTCCATTTCAGACGGATGTTGCACCTTGCACCGTGGATGTTGCACCCTGTAGATATCGATTATACGGACGACCATAACTTCTGGCTCGTTTAGAGTTACGAGAGACATAACCTGTCAAAACGAAGGCCTCGATGAGTTCTACGGCTTTGACGGCTTTCAGCCGTCAACGGATAGATTAATGCCCAAAAAGGACTACCCGAATCTCAATCGGGTCTCGTAAGTTTTTAACCCTTCGTTTTTTCGACACGTTGATTTTTACAGTAAAACAGGATTACCGTGGCTGGCCTTCGATTTACCATCGCTGGAGAGTGGTGCACCATGGTATTGTTCCATTTCAAATCCATGCACGCATTTCTAAAAGTCGTACGGCACTGTTTCGCCATTTCGGACGGATGTTGCACCTTACACCGTGGATGTTGCACCCTGTAGATATCGATTATTCGGACGGCCATAACTTGTGGCTCGTTTAGAGTTACGGGAGCCATAACCTGTCAAAACGAAGGCCTCGACGAGTTCTACGGCTTTGACTGCTTTCAGCCATCAACGGATAGATTAATGCCCAAAAAGGACAACCCAAATCACAATCGGGTCTCGTAAGTTTTTTACCCTTCGTTTTTTCGGCACGTGGATTTTTACGGTAAAACAGGATTACCGTGGCTGGGCTTCGATTTACCTTCGCTGGAGAGTGGTGCACCATGGAACTGTTCCGTTTCAAATCCATGCACGCATTTCTAAAAGTCGTACGACACTGTTTCGCCATTTCGGACGGATGTTGCACCTTGCACCGTGGATGTTGCACCCTGTAGATATCGATTATTCGGACGACCATAACTTCTGACTCGTTTAGAGTTACGGGAGCCATAACCTGTCAAAACGAAGGCCTCGATAGTTCTACGGCTTTGACCGCTTTCAGCCGTCAACGGATAGATTAATGCCCAAAAAGGACAACCCAAACCTCAATCGGGTCTCGTAAGTTTTTAACCCTTCGTTTTTTCGACACGTGGATTTTTACGGTAAAACGGGATTACGGTAGCTGGCCTTCGATTTACCATTGCTGGAGAGTGGTGCACCATGGTACTGTTCCGTTTCAAATCCATGCACGCATTTTTAAAAGTCGTACGGCACTTTTTTGCCATTTCGAACGGAGGTTGCACCTTACACCGTGGATGTAGCACGCTGTAGATATCGATTATTCGGACGACCATAACTTCTGGCTCGTTTAGAGTTACGGGAGCCATAACCTGTCAAAAAGAAGGCCTCGATGAGTTTTACGGCTTTGACAGCTTTTAGCCGTCAACGGATAGATTAATGCCCAAAAAGGACAACCCGAATCTCAATCGGGTCTCGCAAGTTTTTTACCCTTCGTTTTTTCGACACGTGGATTTTTACGGTAAAACGGGATTACCGTGGCTGGCCTTCGATTTACCATCGCTGGAGAGTGGTGCACCATGGAACTGTTCCGTTTCAAATCCATGCACGCATTTCTAAAAGTCGTACGGCACTGTTTCTCCATTTCGGACGGATGTTGCACCTTGCACCGTGGATGTTGCACCCTGTAGATATCGATTATTCGAACGACCATAACTTCTAGCTCGTTTAGAGTTACAGGAGACATAACCTGTCAAAACGAAGGCCTCGATGAGTTCTACGGCTTTGACAGCTTTCAGCCGTCAACGGATAGATTAATGCCCAAAATGGACAACCCGAATCTCAATCGGGTCTCGTAAGTTTTTAACCCTTCGTTTTTTCGACACGTGGATTTTTACGGTAAAACGGGATTACGGTGGCAGGTCTTCAATTTACCATCGCTGGAGAGTGGTGCACCATGGTACTATTCCATTTCAAATCCATGTACGCATTTCTAATAGTCGTACGACACTTTTTCGCCATTTCGGATGGATGTTGCACCTTGCACCGTGGATGTTGCACCCTGTAGATATCGATTATTCGGACGGCCATAATTTCTGGCTCGTTTAGATTTACGGGAGCCATAACCTGTCAAAACGAAGGCCTCGATGAGTTCTACGGCTTTGACAGCTTTCAGCCGTAAACGGATAGATTAATGCCCAAAAAGGACAACCCGAATCTCAATCGGGTCTCGTAAGTTTTTTACCCTTCTTTTTTCGACACGTGGATTTTTACGGTAAAACAGGATTACTGTGGCTGGCCTTCGATTTACCATCGCTGGAGAGAGGTGCACCATGGTACTATTCCTTTTCAAATCCGTGCACGCATTTCTAAAAGTCGTACGGCACTGTTTCGCCATTTCGGACGGATGTTGCATCTTGCACCGTGGATGTTGCACCCTGTAGATATCGATTATTCGGACGGCCATAACTTCTGGCTCGTTTAGAGTTGCGGGAGCCATAACCTGTCAAAACGAAGGCCTCGATGAGTTCTACGGCTTTGACAGCTTTCAGCCGTCAACGGATAGATTAATGCCCAAAAAGGACAACCCGAATCTCAATCGGGTCTCGTAAGTTTTTTACCCTTCGTTTTTTCGACACGTGGATTTTTACGGTAAAACAGGATTACCGTGGCTGGGCTTCGATTTACCATTGCTGGAGAGTGGTGCACCATGGAACTGTTCCGTTTCAAATCCATGCACGCATTTCTAAAAGTCGTACGGCACTGTTTTGCCATTTCGGACGGATGTTGCACCTTGCACCGTGGATGTTGCACCCTGTAGATATCGATTATACGGACGACCATAGCTTCTGGCTCGTTTAGAGTTACGGGAGCCATAACCTGTCAAAACGAAGGCCTCGATGAGTTCTACGGCTTTGACAGCTTTCAGCCATCAACGGATAGATTAATGCCCAAAAAGGACAACCTGAATCTCAATCGGGACTCGTAAGTTTTTTACCCTTCGTTTTTTCGACACGTGGATTTTTACGGTAAAACGGGATTACGGTGGCTGCTTTTCGATTGACCATCGCTGGAGAGTGGTGCACCATGGTACTGTTCCATTTCAAATCCATGCACGCATTTCTAAAAGTCGTACGGCACTGTTTCGCCATTTCGGACGGATGTTGCACCATGCACCGTGGATGTTGCACCCTGTAGATATCGATTATTCGGACGACCATAACTTCTGGCTCGTTTAGAGTTACGGGAGCCATAAACTGTCATTACGAAGGCCTCGATAGTTCTACGGCTTTGACAGCTTTCAGCCGTCAACGGATAGATTAATGCCCAAAATGGACAACCCAAACCTCAATCGGGTCTCGTAAGTTTTTAACCCTTCGTTTTTTCGACACGTCGATTTTTACGGTAAAACGAGATTACGGTGGCTGACCTTCGGTTTACCATCGCTGGAGAGTGGTGCACCATGGTACTGTTCCGTTTCAAATCCATGCATGCATTTCTAAAAGTCGTACGGCACTTTTTCGCCATTTCGGACGGAGGTTGCACCTTGCACGTGGATGTAGCACCCTGTAGATATCGATTATTCGGACGGCCATAACTTCTGGCTTGTTTAGAGTTATGGGAGCCATAACCTGTCAAAACGAACGCCTCGATGAGTTCTACGGCTTTGACGGCTTTAAGCCATCAACAGATAGATTAATGCCCAAAAAGGACAACCCGAATCTCAATCGGGTTTCGTAAGTTTTTTACCCTTCGTTTTTTCGACATGTGGATTTTTACTGTAAAACAGGATTACCGTGGCTGGGCTTCGATTTTCCATCGCTGGAGAGTGGTGCACCATGGAACTGTTCCGTTTCAAATCCATGCACGCATTTCTAAAAGTCGTACGGCACTGTTTCGCTATTTCGGACGGATGTTGCACCTTGCACCGTGGATGTTGCACCCTGTAAATATCGATTATTTGGACGCCATAACTTCTGGCTCGTTTAGAGTTACGGGAGACATAACCTGTCAAAACGAAGGCCTCGATGAGTTCTACGGCTTTGACAGCTTTCAGCCGTCAACGGATAGATTAATGCCCATAAAGGACAACCCGAATCTCAATCGGGTCTCGTAAGTTTTTAACCCTTCGTTTTTTCGACACGTGGATTTTTACGGAAAAACAGGATTACGGTGGCAGGTCTTCGATTTACCATCGCTGGAGAGTGGTGCACCATGGTACTGTTCAGTTTCAAATCCATGCACGCATTTCAAAAAATCGTACGGCACTGTTTCGCCATTTCGGACGGATGTTGCACCTTGCACCGTGGATGTTGCACCCTGTAGATATCGATTATTCGGACGGCCATAACTTCTGGCTCGTTTAGAGTTACGGGAGCCATAACCTGTCAAAACGAAGGCCTCGTTGAGTTCTACGGCTTTGACAGCTTTCAGCCGTTAACGGATAGATTAATGCCCAAAAAGGACAACCCGAATCTTAATCGGGTCTCGTAAGTTTTTTACCCTCCTTTTTTCGACACGTGGATTTTTACGGTAAAACAGGATTACCGTGGCTGGCCTTCGATTTACCATCGCTGGAGAGTGGTGCACTATGGTACTGTTCCGTTTCAAATCCATGCTCGCATTTCTAAAAGTCGTACGACACTGTTTCGCCATTTCGGACGGATGTTGCACCTTGCACCGTGGATGTTGCACCCTGTAGATATCGATTATACGGACGACCATAGCTTCTGGCTCGTTTAGAGTTACGGAAGCCATAACCTGTCAAAACGAAGGCCTCCATGAGTTCTACGGCTTTGACAGCTTTCAGCCATCAACGGATAGATTAATGCCCAAAAAGGACAACCCGAATCTCAATCGGGTCTCGTAAGTTTTTTATCCTTCGTTTTTTCGACACGTGGATTTTTACGGTAAAACGGGATTACCGTGGCTGGCCTTCGATTTACCATCGCTGGAGAGTGGTGCACCATGGTACTGTTCCGTTTCAAATCCATGCACGCATTTCTTAAAGTCGTACGGCACTGTTTCGCCATTTCGGACGGATGTTGCACCTTGCACCGTGGATGTTACACCCTATAGATATCGATTATTCGGACGGCCATAACTTCTGGCTCGTTTAGAGTTACGGGAGCCATAACTTGTCCAAACGAAGGCCTCGATGAGTTCTACGGCTTTGATAGCTTTCAGCCGTCAACGGATAGATTAATGCCCAAAAAGGACAACCCGAATCTCAATCGGGTCTCGTATGTTTTTTACCCTTCGTTTTTTCGACACGTGGATTTTTACGGTAAAACAGGATTACCGTGGCTTGGCTTCGATTTACCATCGCTGGAGAGTGGTGCACCATGGAACTGTTCCGTTTCAAATCCATACACGCATTTATAAAAGTCGTACGGCACTGTTTCGCAATTTCGGACGGATGTTGCACCTTGCACCGTGGATGTTGCACCCTGTAGATATCGATTATTCGGACGACCATAACTTCTGGCTCGTTTAGAGTTACGGGAGCCATAACCTGTCAAAACGGAGTCCTTGATGAGTTCTACGGCTTTGACCGCTTTCAGCCGTCAACGGATAGATTAATGCCCAAAAAGGACAACCCAAACCTCAATCGGGTCTCGTAAGTTTTTAACCCTTCGTTTTTTCGACACGTGGATTTTTACGGTAAAACGGGATTACGGTAGCTGGTCTTCGATTTACCATCGCTGGAGAGTGGTGCACCATGGTACTGTTCTGTTTCAAATCCATGCATGCATTTCTAAAAGTCGTACGGCACTGTTTCGCCATTTCGGATGAAAGTTGCACCTTGCACCGTGGATGTTGCACCTTGTAGCTATCGATTATTCGGACAGCCATAACTTCTGGCTCGTTTAGAGTTACGGAAGCCATAACCTGTCAAAACGAAGGCCTCGATGAGTTCTACTGCTTTGACAGCTTTCAGCCATCAACGAATAGATTAATGCCCAAAAAGGACAACCCGAATCTCAATCGGGTCTCGTAAGTTTTTTACCCTTCGTTTTTTCAACACGTGGATTTTTACGGTAAAACAGGATTACCGTGGCTGGCCTTCGATTTACCATCGCTGGAGAGTGGTGCACCATGGTACTGTTCCGTTTCAAATCCATGCACGCATTTCTAAAAGTCATACGGCACTATTTCGCCATTTCGGACGGATGTTGCACCTTGCACCGTGGATGTTGCACCCTGTAGATATCGATTATTTGGACGGCCATAACTTCTGGTTCGTTTAGAGTTACGGGAGCCATAACCTGTCAAAACGAAGGCCTCGATGAGTTCTACGGCTTCGATAGCTTTCAGCCATCAACGGATAGATTAATGCCCAAAAAGGACAACCCGAATCTCAATCGGGTCTCGTAAGTTTTTTACCCTACGTTTTTTCGACACGTGGATTTTTACGGTAAAACAGGATTACCGTGGCAGGGCTTCGATTTACCATCGCTGGAGAGTGGTGCACCATAGAACTGTTCCGTTTCAAATCCATGCACGCATTTCTAAAAGTCGTACGGCACTGTTTCGCCATTTCGGACGGATGTTGCACCTTGCACCGTGGATGTTGCACCCTGTAGATATCGATTATACGGACGACCATAGCTTCTGGCTCGTTTAGAGTTACGGGAGCCATAACCTGTCAAAACGAAGGCCTCGATGAGTTCTACGGCTTTGACAGCTTTCAGCCATCAACGGATAGATTAATGCCCAAAAAGGACAAACCGAATCTCAATCGGGTCTCGTAAGTTTTTTACCCTTCGTTTTTTCGATACGTGGATTTTTACGGTAAAACGGGATTACGGTGGCTGGTCTTAGATTTACCATCGCTGGAGAGTGGTGCACCATTGTACTGTTCCGTTTCAAATCCATGCACGCATTTCTAAAAGTCGTACGACACTGTTTCGCCATTTCGGACGGATGTTGCACCTTGCACCGTCGATGTTGCACCCTGTAGATATCGACTAATCGGACGACCATAACTTCTGGCTCGTTTAGATTTACGGGAGCCATAACCTGTCAAAATAAAGGCCTCGATAGTTCTACGGCTTTGACAGCTTTCAGCCGTCAATGGATAGATTAATGCCCAAAATGGACAACCCAAACCTCAATCGGGTCTCGTATGTTTTTAACCCTTTGTTTTTTCGACACGTCGATTTTTACGGTAAAACGGGATTACGGTGGCTGGCCTTCGATTTACCATCGCTGGAGAGTGGTGCACCATGGTACTATTCCGTTTCAAATCCATGCACACATTTCTAAAAGTCGTATGGCACTTTTTCTCCATTTCGGACGGAGGTTGCACCTTGCACGTGGATGTAGCACCCTGTAGATATCAATTATTCGGACGGCCATAACTTCTGGCTCGTTTAGAATTACGGGAGCCATAACCTGTCAAAACGAAGGCCTCGATGAGTTCTACGGCTTTGACGGCTTTTAGCCGTCAACGGATAGATTAATGCCCAAAATGGACAACCCGAATCTCAATCGGGTCTCGTAAGTTTTTTACCCTTCGTTTTTTCGACACGTGGATTTTTGCTGTAAAACAGGATTACCGTGGCTGGGCTTCGATTTACCATCGCTGGAGAGTGGTGCACCATGGAACTGTTCCGTTTCAAATCCATGCACGCATTTCTAAAAGTCGTACGGCACTGTTTCGCCATTTCGGACGGATGTTGCACCTTGCACCGTGGATGTTGCACCCTGTAGATATCGATTATTCGGGCGACCATAACTTCGGGCTCATTTAGAGTTACGGGAGACATAACCAGTCAAAACGAAGGCCTCGATGAGTTCTACGGCTTTGACATCTTTCAGCCGTCAACGGATAGATTAATGCCCAAAAAGGACAACCCGAATCTCAATCGGGTCTCGTAAGTTTTTAACCCTTCGTTTTTTCGACACGTGGATTTTTACGGTAAAACGGGATTACGGAGGCAGGTCTTCGATTTACCAACGCTGGAGAGTGGTGAACCATGGTACTGTTCAGTTACAAATCCATGCATGCATTTCTAAAAATCGTAGGGCACTGTTTCGCCATTTCGGACGAATGTTCCACCTTGCACCGTGGATGTTGCACCCTGTAGATATCGATTATTCGGACGGCCATAACTTCTGGCTCGTTTAGAGTTACAGGAGCCATAACCTGTCAAAACGAAGGCCTCGATGAGTTCTACGGCTTTGACAGCTTTCAGCCGTTAATGGATAGATTAATGCCCAAAAAGGACAACCCGAATCTCAATCGGGTCTCTTAAGTTTTTTACCCTTCTTTTTTCGGCACGTGGATTTTTACGGTAAAACAGGATTAACGTGGCTGGCCTTCGATTTACCATCGCTGGAGAGTGGTACACCATGGTACTGTTCCGTTTCAAATCCATGCACGCATTTCTAAAAGTCGTACGACACTGTTTCGCCATTTCGGACGGATGTTGCACCTTGCACCGTGGATGTTGCACCCTGCAGATATCGATTATACGGACGACCATAGCTTCTGGCTCGTTTAGAGTTACGGGAGCCATAACCTGTCAAAACGAAGGCCTCGTTGAGTTCTACGGATTTGATAGCTTTCAGCCATCAACGGATAGATTAATGCCCACAAAGGACAACCCGAATCTCAATCGGGTCTCGTAAGTTTTTTACCCTTCGTTTTTTCGACACGTGGATTTTTACGGTAAAACGGGATTACCGTGGCTGGCCTACGATTTACCATCGCTGGAGGGTGGTGTACCATGGTACTGTTCCGTTTCAAATCCATGCACGCATTTCTAAAAGTTGTACGGCACTGTTTCGCCATTTCGGACGGATGTTGCATCTTGCACCGTGGATGTTGCACCCTGTAGATATCGATTATTCGGACGGCCATAACTTCTGGCTCGTTTAGAGTTGCGGGAGCCATAACCTGTCAAAACGAAGGCCTCGATGAGTTCTACGGCTTTGACAGCTTTCAGCCGTCAACGGATAGATTAATGCCCAAAAAGGACAACCCGAATCTCAATCGGGTCTCGTAAGTTTTTTACCCTTCGTTTTTTCGACACGTGGATTTTTACGATAAAACAGGATTACCGTGGCTGGGCTTCGATTTACCATTGCTGGAGAGTGGTGCACCATGGAACTGTTCCGTTTCAAATCCATGCACGCATTTCTAAAAGTCGTACGGCACTGTTTTGCCATTTCGGACGGATGTTGCACCTTGCACCGTGGATGTTGCACCCTGTAGATATCGATTATACGGACGACCATAGCTTCTGGCTCGTTTAGAGTTACGGGAGCCATAACCTGTCAAAACGAAGGCCTCGATGAGTTCTACGGCTTTGACAGCTTTCAGCCATCAACGGATAGATTAATGCCCAAAAAGGACAACCTGAATCTCAATCGGGACTCGTAAGTTTTTTACCCTTCGTTTTTTCGACACGTGGATTTTTACGGTAAAACGGGATTACGGTGGCTGCTTTTCGATTGACCATCGCTGGAGAGTGGTGCACCATGGTACTGTTCCATTTCAAATCCATGCACGCATTTCTAAAAGTCGTACGGCACTGTTTCGCCATTTCGGACGGATGTTGCACCATGCACCGTGGATGTTGCACCCTGTAGATATCGATTATTCGGACGACCATAACTTCTGGCTCGTTTAGAGTTACGGGAGCCATAAACTGTCATTACGAAGGCCTCGATAGTTCTACGGCTTTGACAGCTTTCAGCCGTCAACGGATAGATTAATGCCCAAAATGGACAACCCAAACCTCAATCGGGTCTCGTAAGTTTTTAACCCTTCGTTTTTTCGACACGTCGATTTTTACGGTAAAACGAGATTACGGTGGCTGACCTTCGGTTTACCATCGCTGGAGAGTGGTGCACCATGGTACTGTTCCGTTTCAAATCCATGCATGCATTTCTAAAAGTCGTACGGCACTTTTTCGCCATTTCGGACGGAGGTTGCACCTTGCACGTGGATGTAGCACCCTGTAGATATCGATTATTCGGACGGCCATAACTTCTGGCTTGTTTAGAGTTATGGGAGCCATAACCTGTCAAAACGAACGCCTCGATGAGTTCTACGGCTTTGATGGCTTTAAGCCATCAACAGATAGATTAATGCCCAAAAAGGACAACCCGAATCTCAATCGGGTTTCGTAAGTTTTTTACCCTTCGTTTTTTCGACATGTGGATTTTTACTGTAAAACAGGATTACCGTGGCTGGGCTTCGATTTTCCATCGCTGGAGAGTGGTGCACCATGGAACTGTTCCGTTTCAAATCCATGCACGCATTTCTAAAAGTCGTACGGCACTGTTTCGCTATTTCGGACGGATGTTGCACCTTGCACCGTGGATGTTGCACCCTGTAAATATCGATTATTTGGACGCCATAACTTCTGGCTCGTTTAGAGTTACGGGAGACATAACCTGTCAAAACGAAGGCCTCGATGAGTTCTACGGCTTTGACAGCTTTCAGCCGTCAACGGATAGATTAATGCCCATAAAGGACAACCCGAATCTCAATCGGGTCTCGTAAGTTTTTAACCCTTCGTTTTTTCGACACGTGGATTTTTACGGAAAAACAGGATTACGGTGGCAGGTCTTCGATTTACCATCGCTGGAGAGTGGTGCACCATGGTACTGTTCAGTTTCAAATCCATGCACGCATTTCAAAAAATCGTACGGCACTGTTTCGCCATTTCGGACGGATGTTGCACCTTGCACCGTGGATGTTGCACCCTGTAGATATCGATTATTCGGACGGCCATAACTTCTGGCTCGTTTAGAGTTACGGGAGCCATAACCTGTCAAAACGAAGGCCTCGATGAGTTCTACGGCTTTGACAGCTTTCAGCCGTTAACGGATAGATTAATGCCCAAAAAGGACAACCCGAATCTTAATCGGGTCTCGTAAGTTTTTTACCCTCCTTTTTTCGACACGTGGATTTTTACGGTAAAACAGGATTACCGTGGCTGGCCTTCGATTTACCATCGCTGGAGAGTGGTGCACCATGGTACTGTTCCGTTTCAAATCCATGCTCGCATTTCTAAAAGTCGTACGACACTGTTTCGCCATTTCGGACGGATGTTGCACCTTGCACCGTGGATGTTGCACCCTGTAGATATCGATTATACGGACGACCATAGCTTCTGGCTCGTTTAGAGTTACGGAAGCCATAACCTGTCAAAACGAAGGCCTCCATGAGTTCTACGGCTTTGACAGCTTTCAGCCATCAACGGATAGATTAATGCCCAAAAAGGACAACCCGAATCTCAATCGGGTCTCGTAAGTTTTTTATCCTTCGTTTTTTCGACACGTGGATTTTTACGGTAAAACGGGATTACCGTGGCTGGCCTTCGATTTACCATCGCTGGAGAGTGGTGCACCATGGTACTGTTCCGTTTCAAATCCATGCACGCATTTCTTAAAGTCGTACGGCACTGTTTCGCCATTTCGGACGGATGTTGCACCTTGCACCGTGGATGTTACACCCTATAGATATCGATTATTCGGACGGCCATAACTTCTGGCTCGTTTAGAGTTACGGGAGCCATAACTTGTCCAAACGAAGGCCTCGATGAGTTCTACGGCTTTGATAGCTTTCAGCCGTCAACGGATAGATTAATGCCCAAAAAGGACAACCCGAATCTCAATCGGGTCTCGTATGTTTTTTACCCTTCGTTTTTTCGACACGTGGATTTTTACGGTAAAACAGGATTACCGTGGCTTGGCTTCGATTTACCATCGCTGGAGAGTGGTGCACCATGGAACTGTTCCGTTTCAAATCCATACACGCATTTATAAAAGTCGTACGGCACTGTTTCGCAATTTCGGACGGATGTTGCACCTTGCACCGTGGATGTTGCACCCTGTAGATATCGATTATTCGGACGACCATAACTTCTGGCTCGTTTAGAGTTACGGGAGCCATAACCTGTCAAAACGGAGTCCTTGATGAGTTCTACGGCTTTGACCGCTTTCAGCCGTCAACGGATAGATTAATGCCCAAAAAGGACAACCCAAACCTCAATCGGGTCTCGTAAGTTTTTAACCCTTCGTTTTTTCGACACGTGGATTTTTACGGTAAAACGGGATTACGGTAGCTGGTCTTCGATTTACCATCGCTGGAGAGTGGTGCACCATGGTACTGTTCTGTTTCAAATCCATGCATGCATTTCTAAAAGTCGTACGGCACTGTTTCGCCATTTCGGATGAAAGTTGCACCTTGCACCGTGGATGTTGCACCTTGTAGCTATCGATTATTCGGACAGCCATAACTTCTGGCTCGTTTAGAGTTACGGAAGCCATAACCTGTCAAAACGAAGGCCTCGATGAGTTCTACTGCTTTGACAGCTTTCAGCCATCAACGAATAGATTAATGCCCAAAAAGGACAACCCGAATCTCAATCGGGTCTCGTAAGTTTTTTACCCTTCGTTTTTTCAACACGTGGATTTTTACGGTAAAACAGGATTACCGTGGCTGGCCTTCGATTTACCATCGCTGGAGAGTGGTGCACCATGGTACTGTTCCGTTTCAAATCCATGCACGCATTTCTAAAAGTCATACGGCACTATTTCGCCATTTCGGACGGATGTTGCACCTTGCACCGTGGATGTTGCACCCTGTAGATATCGATTATTTGGACGGCCATAACTTCTGGTTCGTTTAGAGTTACGGGAGCCATAACCTGTCAAAACGAAGGCCTCGATGAGTTCTACGGCTTCGATAGCTTTCAGCCATCAACGGATAGATTAATGCCCAAAAAGGACAACCCGAATCTCAATCGGGTCTCGTAAGTTTTTTACCCTACGTTTTTTCGACACGTGGATTTTTACGGTAAAACAGGATTACCGTGGCAGGGCTTCGATTTACCATCGCTGGAGAGTGGTGCACCATAGAACTGTTCCGTTTCAAATCCATGCACGCATTTCTAAAAGTCGTACGGCACTGTTTCGCCATTTCGGACGGATGTTGCACCTTGCACCGTGGATGTTGCACCCTGTAGATATCGATTATACGGACGACCATAGCTTCTGGCTCGTTTAGAGTTACGGGAGCCATAACCTGTCAAAACGAAGGCCTCGATGAGTTCTACGGCTTTGACAGCTTTCAGCCATCAACGGATAGATTAATGCCCAAAAAGGACAAACCGAATCTCAATCGGGTCTCGTAAGTTTTTTACCCTTCGTTTTTTCGATACGTGGATTTTTACGGTAAAACGGGATTACGGTGGCTGGTCTTCGATTTACCATCGCTGGAGAGTGGTGCACCATTGTACTGTTCCGTTTCAAATCCATGCACGCATTTCTAAAAGTCGTACGACACTGTTTCGCCATTTCGGACGGATGTTGCACCTTGCACCGTCGATGTTGCACCCTGTAGATATCGACTAATCGGACGACCATAACTTCTGGCTCGTTTAGATTTACGGGAGCCATAACCTGTCAAAATAAAGGCCTCGATAGTTCTACGGCTTTGACAGCTTTCAGCCGTCAATGGATAGATTAATGCCCAAAATGGACAACCCAAACCTCAATCGGGTCTCGTATGTTTTTAACCCTTTGTTTTTTCGACACGTCGATTTTTACGGTAAAACGGGATTACGGTGGCTGGCCTTCGATTTACCATCGCTGGAGAGTGGTGCACCATGGTACTATTCCGTTTCAAATCCATGCACACATTTCTAAAAGTCGTATGGCACTTTTTCTCCATTTCGGACGGAGGTTGCACCTTGCACGTGGATGTAGCACCCTGTAGATATCAATTATTCGGACGGCCATAACTTCTGGCTCGTTTAGAATTACGGGAGCCATAACCTGTCAAAACGAAGGCCTCGATGAGTTCTACGGCTTTGACGGCTTTTAGCCGTCAACGGATAGATTAATGCCCAAAATGGACAACCCGAATCTCAATCGGGTCTCGTAAGTTTTTTACCCTTCGTTTTTTCGACACGTGGATTTTTGCTGTAAAACAGGATTACCGTGGCTGGGCTTCGATTTACCATCGCTGGAGAGTGGTGCACCATGGAACTGTTCCGTTTCAAATCCATGCACGCATTTCTAAAAGTCGTACGGCACTGTTTCGCCATTTCGGACGGATGTTGCACCTTGCACCGTGGATGTTGCACCCTGTAGATATCGATTATTCGGGCGACCATAACTTCGGGCTCATTTAGAGTTACGGGAGACATAACCAGTCAAAACGAAGGCCTCGATGAGTTCTACGGCTTTGACATCTTTCAGCCGTCAACGGATAGATTAATGCCCAAAAAGGACAACCCGAATCTCAATCGGGTCTCGTAAGTTTTTAACCCTTCGTTTTTTCGACACGTGGATTTTTACGGTAAAACGGGATTACGGAGGCAGGTCTTCGATTTACCAACGCTGGAGAGTGGTGAACCATGGTACTGTTCAGTTACAAATCCATGCATGCATTTCTAAAAATCGTAGGGCACTGTTTCGCCATTTCGGACGAATGTTCCACCTTGCACCGTGGATGTTGCACCCTGTAGATATCGATTATTCGGACGGCCATAACTTCTGGCTCGTTTAGAGTTACAGGAGCCATAACCTGTCAAAACGAAGGCCTCGATGAGTTCTACGGCTTTGACAGCTTTCAGCCGTTAATGGATAGATTAATGCCCAAAAAGGACAACCCGAATCTCAATCGGGTCTCTTAAGTTTTTTACCCTTCTTTTTTCGGCACGTGGATTTTTACGGTAAAACAGGATTAACGTGGCTGGCCTTCGATTTACCATCGCTGGAGAGTGGTACACCATGGTACTGTTCCGTTTCAAATCCATGCACGCATTTCTAAAAGTCGTACGACACTGTTTCGCCATTTCGGACGGATGTTGCACCTTGCACCGTGGATGTTGCACCCTGCAGATATCGATTATACGGACGACCATAGCTTCTGGCTCGTTTAGAGTTACGGGAGCCATAACCTGTCAAAACGAAGGCCTCGTTGAGTTCTACGGATTTGATAGCTTTCAGCCATCAACGGATAGATTAATGCCCACAAAGGACAACCCGAATCTCAATCGGGTCTCGTAAGTTTTTTACCCTTCGTTTTTTCGACACGTGGATTTTTACGGTAAAACGGGATTACCGTGGCTGGCCTACGATTTACCATCGCTGGAGGGTGGTGCACCATGGTACTGTTCCGTTTCAAATCCATGCACGCATTTCTAAAAGTTGTACGGCACTGTTTCGCCATTTCGGACGGATGTTGCACCTTGCACCGTGGATGTTGCACCCTGTAGATATCGATTATTCGGACGTCCATAACTTCTGGCTCGTTTAGAGTTACGGGAGCCATAACCTGTCCAAACGAAGGCCTCGATGAGTTCTACGACTTTGATAGCTTTCAGCCGTCAACGGATAGATTAATGCCAAAAAGGACAACCCGAATCTCAATCGGGTCTCGTAAGTTTTTTACCCTTCGTTTTTTCGACACGTGGATTTTTACGGTAAAACAGGATTACCGTGGCTGGGCTTCGATTTACCATCGCTGGAGAGTGGTGCACCATGGAACTGTTCCATTTCAAATCCATGCACGCATTTCTAAAAGTCGTACGGCACTGTTTCGCCATTTCGGACGGATGTTGCACCTTGCACCGTGGATGTTGCACCCTGTAGATATTGATTATTCGGACGACCATAACTTCTGGCTCGTTTAGAGTTACGGGAGCCGTAATCTGTCAAAACGGAGTCCTCGATGAGTTCTACGGCTTTGACCGCTTTCAGCCGTCAACGGATAGATTAATGCCCAAAAAGGACAACCCAAACCTCAATCGGGTCTCGTAAGTTTTTAACCCTTCGTTTTTTCGACACGTGGATTTTTACGGTAAAACGGGATTACGGTAGCTGGTCTTCGATTTACCATCGCTGGAGAGTGGTGCACCATGGTACTGTTCCGTTTCAAATCCATGCACGCATTTCTAAAAGTCGTACGGCACTGTTTCGCCATTTCGGACGAATGTTGCACCTTGCACCGTGGATGTTGCACCCTGTAGCTATCGATTATTCGGACAGCCATAACTTCTGGCTCGTTTAGAGTTACGGGAGCCATAACCTGTCAAAACAAAGGCCTCGATGAGTTCTACGGCTTTGATAGCTTTCATTCATCAACGGATAGATTACGACCATAACTTCTGGCTCGTTTAGAGTTACGGGAGCCGTAATCTGTCAAAACGGAGTCCTCGATAAGTTCTACGGCTTTGACCGCTTTCAGCCGTCAATGGATAGATTAATGCCCAAAAAGGACAACCCAAACCTCAATCGGGTCTCGTAAGTTTTTTACCCTTCGTTTTTCGACACGTGGATTTTTACGGTAAAACGGGATTAACGTGGCTGGCCTTCGATTTACCATCGCTGGAGAGTGGTGCACCATGGTACTGTTCCGTTTCAAATCCATGCACAAATTTGTAAAAGACGTACGACACTGTTTCGCCATTTCGGACGGATGTTGCACCTTGCACCGTGGATGTTGCACCCTGTAGATATCGATTATACAGACGACCATAGCTTCTGGCTCGTTTAGAGTTAAGGGAGCCATAACCTGTCAAAACGAAGGCCTCGATGAGTTCTACGGCTTTGACAGCTTTCAGTCATCAACGGATAGATTACTGCCCAAAAAGGACAACCCGAATCTCAATCGGGTCTCGTAAGTTTTTTACCCTTCGTTTTTTCGACATGTGGATTTTTACGGTAAAACGGGATTACCATGGCTGGCCTCCGATTTACCATCGCTGGAGAGTGGTGCACCATGGTACTGTTCCGTTTCAAATCCATGCACGCATTTCTAAAAGTCATACGGCACTGTTTCGCCATTTCGGACGGATGTGGCACCTTGCACCGTGGATGTTGCACCCTGTAGATATCGATTATTCGGACGGCCATAACTTCTGGCTCATTTAGAGTTACGGGAGCCATAACTTGTCCAAACGAAGGCCTCGATGAGTTCTACGGCTTTGATAGCTTTCAGCCGTCAACGGATAGATTAATGCCAAAAAGGACAACCCGAATCTCAATCGGGTCTCGTAAGTTTTTTACCCTTCGTTTTTTCGACACGTGGATTTTTACGGTAAAACAGGATTACCGTGGCTGGGCTTCGATTTACCATCGCTGGAGAGTTGTGCACCATGGAACTGTTCCGTTTCAAATCCATGCACGCATTTCTAAAAGTCGTACGGCACTGTTTCGCCATTTCGGACGGATGTTGCACCTTGCACCGTGGATGTTGCACCCTGTAGATATCGATTATTTGGACGACCATAACTTCTGGCTCGTTTAGAGTTACGGGAGCCGTAACCTGTCAAAACGGAGTCCTCGATGAGTTCTACGGCTTTGACCGCTTTCAGCCGTCAACGGATAGATTAATGCCCAAGAAGGACAACCCAAACCTCAATCGGGTCTCGTAAGTTTTTAACCCTTCGTTTTTTCGACACGTGGATTTTTACGGTAAAACGGGATTACGGTGGCTGGTCTTCGATTTACCATCGCTGGAGAGTGGTGCACCATGGTACTGTTCCGTTTCAAATCCATGCATGCATTTCTAAAAGTTGTACGGCACTGTTTCGCCATTTCGGACGGATGTTGCACCTTGCACCGTGGATGTTGCACCCTGTAGATATCGATTATACGGACGACCATAGCTTCTGGCTCGTTCAGAGGTACGGGAGCCATAAGCTGTCAAAACGAAGGCCACGATGAGTTCTACGGCTTTGACATCTTTCAGCCATCAACGGATAGATTAATGCCCAAAAAGGACAAACCGAATCTCAATCGGGTCTCGTAAGTTTTTTACCCTTCGTTTTTTCGACACGTGGATTTTTACGGTAAAACGGGATTACGGTGGCTGGTCTTCGATTTACCATCGCTGGAGAGTGGTGCACCATGGTACTGTTCCGTTTCTAATCCATGCACGCATTTCTAAAAGTCGTACGACACTGTTTCGCCATTTCGGACGGATGTTGCACCTTGCACCGTGGATGTGGCACCCTGTAGATATCGATTATTCGGACGACCATAACTTCTGGCTCGTTTAGATTTACTGGAGCCATAACCTATCAAAACGAAGGCCTCGATAGTTCTACGGCTTTTGACATTTTTCAGCCGTCAACGGATAGATTAATGCCCAAAATGGACAACCCAAACCTCAATCGGGTCTCGTAAGTTTTTAACCCTTCGTTTTTTCGACACGTCGATTTTTACGGTAAAACGGGATTACGGTGGCTGGCCTTCGATTTACCATCGCTAGAGAGTGGTGCACCATGGCACTGTTCCATTTCAAATCCATGCACGCATTTCTAAAAGTCGTACGGCACTTTTTCGCCATTTCGGACGGAGGTTGCACCTTGCACGTGGATGTAGCACCCTGTAGATATCGATTATTCGGACGGCTATAACTTCTGACTTGTTTAGAGTTACGGGAGCCATAACCTGTCAAAACGAACGCCTCGATGAGTTCTACGGCTTTGACAGCTTTCAGCCGTCAACGGATAGATTAATGCCCAAAAAGGACAACCCGAATCTCAATCGGGTCTCGTAAGTTTTTTACCCTTCGTTTTTTCGACACGTGGATTTTTACTGTAAAACAGGATTACCGTGGCTGGGCTTCGATTTACCATCGCTGGAGAGTGGTGCACCATGGAACTGTTCCGTTTCAAATCCATGCACGCATTTCTAAAAGTCGTACGACACTGTTTCGCCATTTCGGACGGATGTTGCACCTTGCACCGTGGATGTTGCAGCCTGTGGATATCGATTATTCGGGCGACCATAACTTCTGGCTCGTTTAGAGTTACGGGAGACATAACTTGTCAAAACGAAGGCCTCGATGAGTTCTACGGCTTTGACAGCTTTCAGCGGTCAACGGATAGATTAATGCCCAAAAAGGACAACCCGAATCTCAATCGGGTCTCGTAAGTTTTTAACCCTTCATTTTTTCGACACGTGGATTTTTACGGTAAAACGGGATTACAGAGGCAGGTCTTCGATTTACCATCGCTGGAGAGTGGTGCACCATGGTACTGTTCAGTTTCAAATCCATGCATGCATTTCTAAAAATCGTACGGCACTGTTTCGCCATTTCGGACGGATGTTGCACTTGCACCATGGATGTTGCACCCTGTAGATATCGATTATTCGGACGGCCATAACTTCTGGCTCGTTTAGAGTTACGGGAGCCATAACCTGTCAAAACGAAGGCCTCGATGAGTTCTACGGCTTTGACAGCTTTCAGCCGTTAATGGATAGATTAATGCCCAAAAAGGACAACCCGAATCTCAATCGGGTCTCGTAAGTTTTTTACCCTTCTTTTTTCGACACGTGGATTTTTACGGTAAAACGGGATTACCGTGGCTGGCCTTCGATTTACCATCGCTGGAGAGTGGTGCACCGTGGTACTGTTCCGTTTCAAATCCATGCACGCATTTCTAAAAGCCGTACGACACTGTTTCGCCATTTCGGACGGATGTTGCACCTTGCACCGTGGATGTTGCACCCTGTAGATATCGATTATTCGGACGGCCATAACTTCTGGCTCGTTTAGAGTTACGGGAGCCATAACTTGTCCAAACGAAGGCCTCGATGAGTTCTACGGCTTTGATAGCTTTCAGCCGTCAACGGATAGATTAATGCCAAAAAGGACAACCCGAATCTCAATCGGGTCTCGTAAGTTTTTTACCCTTCGTTTTTTCGACACGTGGATTTTTACGGTAAAACAGGATTACCGTGGCTGGGCTTCGATTTACCATCACTAGAGAGTGGTGCACCATGGAACTGTTCCGTTTCAAATCCGTGTACGCATTTCTTAAAGTCGTACGGCACTGTTTCGCCATTTCGGACGGATGTTGCACCTTGCACCGTGGATGTTGCACCCTGTAGATATCGATTATTCGGACGACCATAACTTCTGGCTCGTTTAGAGTTACGGGAGCCGTAACCTGTCAAAACGGAGTCCTCGATGAGTTCTACGGCTTTGACCGCTTTCAGCCGTCAACGGATAGATTAATGCCCAAAAAGGACAACCCAAACCTCAATCGGGTCTCGTAAGTTTTTAACCCTTCGTTTTTTCGACACGTGGATTTTTACGGTAAAACGGGATTACGGTGGCTGGTCTTCGATTTACCATCGCTGGAGAGTGGTGCACCATGGTACTGTTCCGTTTCAAATCCATGCACGCATTTCTAAAAGTCGTACGGCACTGTTTCGCCATTTCGGACGGATGTTGCACCTTGCACCGTGGATGTTGCACCATGTAGATATCGATTATTCGGACGACCATAACTTCTGGCTCATTTAGAGTTACGGGAGCCATAACCTGTTAAAACGAAGGCCTCGATAGTTCTACGGCTTTGACAGCTTTCAGCCGTCAACGGATAGATTAATGCCCAAAATGGACAACCCAAACCTCAATCGGGTCTCGTAAGTTTTTAACCCTTCGTTTTTTCGACACGTCGATTTTTACGGTAAAACGGGATTATGGTGGCTGGCCTTCGATTTACCATCGCTGGAGAGTGGTGCACCATGGTACTTTTTCGTTTCAAATCCATGCACGCATTTCTAAAAGTCGTACGACACTTTTTCGCCATTTTGGACGGAGGTTGCACCTTGCACGTGGATGTAACACCCTGTAGATATCGATTATTCGGACGGCCATAACTTCTGGCTTGTTTATAGTTACGGGAGCCATAACTTGTCAAAACGAACGCCTCGATGAGTTCTACGGCTTTGACGGCTTTCAGCCGTCAACGGATAGATTAATGCCCAAAAAGGACAACCCGAATCTCAATCGGGTCTCGTAAGTTTTTTACCCTTCGTTTTTTCGACACGTGGATTTTTACTGTAAAACAGGATTACCGTGGCTGGGCTTCGATTTACCATCGCTGGAGAGTGGTGCACCATGGAACTGTTCCGTTTCAAATCCATGCACGCATTTCTAAAAGTCGTACGACACTGTTTCGCCATTTCGGACGGATGTTGCACCTTGCACCGTGGATGTTGCACCCTGTAGATATCGATTATTCGGACGACCATAACTTCTGGCTCGTTTAGAGTTACGGGAGACATAACCTTTCAAAACGAAGGCCTCGATGAGTTCTACGGCTTTGACAGCTTTCAGCTCTCAACGGATAGATTAATGCCCAAAAAGGACAACCCGAATCTCAATCAAGTCTCGTAAGTTTTTTACCCTTCGTTTTTTCGACACGTGGATTTTTACGGTAAAACGGGATTACGGTGGCAGGTCTTCGATTTACCATCGCTGGAGAGAGGTGCACCATGGTACTATTCAGTTTCAAATCCATGCACGCATTTCTAAAAATCGTACGACACTGTTTTGCCATTTCGGATGGATGTTGCACCTTGCACCGTGGATGTTACACCCTGTAGATATCGATTATTCGGACGGCCATAACTTCTGGCTCGTTTAGAGTTATGGGAGCCATAACCTGTCAAAACGAAGGCCTCGATGAGTTCTACGGCTTTGACAGCTTTCATCCGTCAACGGATAGATTAATGCCCAAAAAGGACAACCCGAATCTCAATCGAGTCTCGTAAGTTTTTTACGCTTCTTTTTTCGACACGTGGATTTTTACGGTAAAACAGGATTACCGTGGATGGCCTTCGATTTACCATCGCTGGAGAGTGGTGCACCATGGTACTGTTCCGTTTCAAATCCATGCACGCATTTCTAAAATTCGTACGACACTGTTTCTCCATTTCGGACGGATGTTGCACCTTGCACCGTGGATGTTGCACCTTGTAGATATCGATTATACGGACGACCATAGCTTCTGGCTCGTTTAGAGTTACGGGAGCCATAACCTGTCAAAACGAAGGCCTCGATGAGTTCTACGGCTTTGACAGCTTTCAGCCATCAACGGATAGATTAATGCCCAAAAAGGACAACCCGAATCTCAATCGGGTCTCGTAAGTTTTTTACCCTTCGTTTTTTCGACACGTGGATTTTTACGGTAAAACAGGATTACCGTGGCTGGGCTTCGATTTACCATCGCTAGAGAGTGGTGCACCATGGAACTGTTCCATTTCAAATCCATGCACGCATTTCTGAAAGTCGTACGACACTGTTTTGCCATTTCGGACGGATGTTGCACCTTGCACCGTGGATGTTGCACCCTGTAGATATCGATTATTCGGACGACCATAACTTCTGGCTCGTTTAGAGTTACGGGAGCCATAACCTGTCAAAACGGAGTCCTCGATGAGTTCTACGGCTTTGACCGCTTTCAGACGTCAACGGATAGATTAATGCCCAAAAAGGACAACCCAAACCTCAATCGGGTCTCGTAAGTTTTTAACCCTTCGTTTTTTCGACACGTGGATTTTTACGGTAAAACGGGATTACGGTGGCTGGTCTTCGATTTACCATCGCTGGAGAGTGGTGCACCATGGTACTGTTCCATTTCAAATCCATGCATGCATTTCTATAAGTCGTACGGCACTGTTTCGCCATTTCGGACGAATGTTGCACCTTGCACCGTGGATGTTGCACCCTGTAGCTATCGATTATTCGGACAACCATAACTTCTGGCTCGTTTAGAATTACGAGAGCCATAACCTGTCAAAACGAAGGCCTCGATGAGTTCTACGGCTTTGACAGCTTTCAGCCGTCAACCGATAGATTAGTGCCCAAAATGGACAACCCGAATCTCAATCGGGTCTCGTAAGTTTTTTACCCTTCGTTATTTCGAAACGTGGATTTTTACGGTAAAACAGGATTACCGTGGCTGGGCTTCGATTTACCATCGCTGGAGAGTGGTGTACCATGGAACTGTTCCGTTTCAAATCCATGCACGCATTTCTAAAAGTCGTACGGCACTGTTTCGCCATTTCGGACGGATGTTGCACCTTGCACCGTGGATGTTGCACCCTGTAGATATTGATTATTCGGACGGCCATAACTTCTGGCTCGTTTAGAGTTACGGGAGCCACGTCTAGGACAGCTTTCAGCCTTCAACGGATAGATTAATGCCCAAAAAGGACAACCCGAATCTCAATCGGGTCTCGTAAGATTTTTACCCTTCGTTTTTTCGACACGTGGATTTTTACGGTAAAACTGGATTACCGTGGCTGGCCTTCGATTTACCATCGCTGGAGAGTGGTGCACCAGGTACTGTTCCGTTTCAAATCCATACACGCATTTCTAAAAGTCGTACGGCACTGTTTCGCCGTTTCGGACGGATGTTGCACCTTGCACCGTGGATGTTGCACCCTGTAGATATCGATTATTCGGACGACCATAACTTCTGGCTCGTTTAGAGTTTCGGGAGCAATAACCTATCAAAACGAAGGCCTCGATGACTTCTACGGAGTTGACCGCTTTCAGCCGTCAACGGATAGATTAATGCCCAAAAAGGACAACCTGGATCTCAATCGGGTCTCGTAAGTTTTTTACCCTTCGTTTTTTCGACACGTGGATTTTTACGGTAAAACAGGATTACGGTGGCTGGTCTTCGATTTACCATCGCTGGAGTGTGGTACACCATGTACTGTTCCGCTTCAAAACCATGCACGCATTTCTAAAAGCATACGGCACTGTTTCGCCATTTCGGACGGATGTTGCACCTTGCACTGTGGATGTTGCACCCTGTAGATTTCGATTATTCGGACGGCCATAACTTCTGGCTCGTTTAGAGTTACGGGAGCCATAACATGTCAAAACGAAGGACTCGATGAGTTCTACGGCTTTGATAGCTTTCAACCGTCAACGGATAGATTAATGCCCAAAAAGGACAACCCGAATCTCAATCGGGTCTCGTAAGTTTTTTACCGTTCGTTTTTTCGACACGTGGATTTTTATGGTAAAACAGGATTACGGTGGCTGGTCTTCGATTTACCATCGCTGGAGAGTGGTGCACCAGGTACTGTTCCGTTTCAAATACATGCACGCATTTCTAAAAGTCGTACGGCACTGTTTCGTCATTTCGGACTGATGTTGCACCTTGCACCGTGGATGTTGCACCCTGTAGATATCGATTATTCGAACGGCCATAACTTCTGGCTCATTTAGAGTTACGGGAGCCATAACATGTCAAAACGAAGGACTCGATGAGTTCTACGGCTTTGACAGCTTTCAACCATCAACGGATAGATTGATTCCCAAAAAGGACAACCCGAATCATAATCGGGTCTCGTAAGTTTTTTACCGTTCGTTTTTTCGACACGTGGATTTTTACGGTAAAACAGGATTACGTTGGCTGGTCGTCGATTTACCATCGCTGGAGAGTGGTGCACCATGGTACTATTCCGTTTCAAATCCTTGCACGCATTCCTAAAAGTCGTACGGCATTGTTTCGCCATTTCGGACGGATGTTGCACCTTGCACCGTGGATGTTGCACCCTGTAGATATCGATTATTCGGACGACCATAACTTCTGGCTCGTTTAGATTTACGGGAGCCATAACCTGTCAAAACGAAGGCCTCGATGAGTTCTACGGCTTTGACAGCTTTCAGCCGTCAACGGATAGATTAATTCCCAAAAAGGACAACCCGAATCTCAATCGGGTCTCGTATGTTTTTAACCCTTCGTTTTTTCGACACGTGGATTTTTACAGTAAAACGGGATTACGGTGGCTGGTCTTCGATTTACCATCGCTGGAGAGTGGTGCACCATGGTACTGTTCCGTTTTAAATCCATGCATGCATTTCTAAAAGTCGTACGACACTGTTACGCCATTACGGACGGATGTTGCACCTTGCACCGTGGATGTTGCACCCTGTAGATATCGATTATTCGTACAGCCATAACTTCTGGCTTGTTTAGAGTTACGGGAGCCATAACCTGTCAAAACAAAGGCCTCGATGAGTTCTACGGCTTAGACCGCTTTCAGCCATCAACGGATAGATTAATGCACAAAAAGGACAACCCGAATCTCAATCTGGTCTCGTAAGTTTTTTACCCTTCGTTTTTTCGACACGTGGATTTTTACGGTAAAAATGGATTACCGTGGCTGGCCTTCGATTTACCATCGCTGGAGAGTGGTGCACCATGGTACTGTTCCGTTTCAAATCCATGCATGCATTTCTAAAAGTCGTACGACACTGTTTCGCCATTTCGGACGGATGTTGCACCTTGCACCGTGAATGTTGAACCCTGTAGATATCGATTATTCGGACGGCCATAACTTCTGGCTCGTTTAGAGTTACGGGAGCCATAACCTGTCAAAACGAAGGCCTCGATGAGTTCTACCGCTTTGGCAGCTTTTAGCCGTCAACGGATAGATTAATGCCCAAAAAGGACAACCCGAATCTCAATCGGGTCTCGTAAGTTTTTTACCCTTCGTTTTTTCAACACGTGGATTTTTACGGTAAAACTGGATTACCGTGGCTGGCCTTCGATTTAACATCGCTGGAGAGTGGTGCCCCAGGTACTGTTCCGTTTCAAATCCATGAACGCATTTCTAAAAGTCGTACGGCACAGTTTCACCATTTCGGACGGATGTTGCACATTGCACCGTGGATGTTGCACCCTTCAGATATCGATTATTCGGACGGCCATAACTTCTGGCTCGTTTAGAGTTACGGGAGCCATAACCTGTCAAAATAAAGTCCTCGATGAGTTCTACGGCTTTGACCACTTTCAGCCGTCAACGGATAGATTAATGGCCAAAAAGGACAACCCTAATCTCAATCGGGTCTCGTAAGTTTTTTACCCTTCGTTTTTTCGACACGTGGAATTTTGTGGTAAAACAGGATTACCGTGGCTGGCCTTCGATTTACCATCGCTGGAGAGTGGTGCACCATGGTACTGTTCCGTTTCAAATCCATGCACGCATTTCTAAAAGTCGTATGGCACTGTTTCTCCATTTCGGACGGATGTTGCACCTTACACCGTGGATGTTGCAACCTGTAGATATCGATTATTCGGACGGCCATAACTTCTGGCTCGTTTAGAGTTACGGGAGCCATAACCTGTCAAAACGAAGGCCACGATGTGTTCTACGGCTTTGACAGCTTTCAGCCGTCAACGGATAGATTAATGCCCAAAAAGGACAACCCGAATCTCAATCGGGTCTCGTAAGTTTTTTACCCTTCGTTTTTTCGACACGTGGATTCTTACGGTAATACAGGATTACCGTGGCTGGTCTTCGATTTACCATCGCTGGAGAGTGGTGCACCATGGTACTGTTCCGTTTCAAACCCGTGCACGCATTTCTAAAATTCGTACGACACTGTTTCGCCATTTCGGACGGATGTTGCACCTTGCACCGTGGATGTTGCACCCTGTAGATATCGATTATTCGAACGGCCATAACTTCTGGCTCGTTTAGAGTTACGGGAGCTATAACCTGTCTAACCGAAGGCCTCGATGAGTTCTACGGATTTGACAGCTTTCAGACGTCAACGGATAGATTAATGTCCAAAAAGGACAACCCGAATCTCAATCGGGTCTCTTAAGTTTTTTACCCTTCGTTTTTTCGGCACGTGGATTTTTACGGTAAAACAGGATTACGGTGGCTGGTCTTCGATTTACCATCGCTGGAGAGTGGTGCACCATGGTACTGTTTCTTTTCAAATCCATGCACACATTTCTAATAGTCGTACGACACTGTTTCGCCATTTCAGACGGATGTTGCACCTTGCACCGTGGATGTTGCACCCTGTAGATATCGATTATTCGGACGGCCATAACTTCTGGCTCGTTTTGACTTACGGGAGCCATAACATGTCAAAATGAATGCCTCGATGAGTTCTACGGCTCTGATAGCTTTCAACCGTCAACGGATAGATTAATGCCCAAAATGGACAACCCGAATCTCAATCGGGTCTCGTAAGTTTTTTACCGTTCGTTTTTTCGACACGTGGATTTTTACGGTAAAACAGGATTACGGTGGCTGGTCTTCGATTTAACATCGCTGGAGAGTGGTGCACCATGGTACTGTTCCGTTTCAAATCCATGCACGCATTTCTAAAAGTCGTACGGCACTGTTTCGCCATTTCGGACGGATGTTGCACCTTGCACCGTGGATGTTGCAACCTGTAGATATCGATTATTCGGACGACCATAACTTCTGGCTCGTTTAGATTTACGGGAGCCATAACCTGTCAAAACGAAGGCCTCGATGATTTCTACGGCTTTGACAGCTTTCAGCCCTCAACGGATAGATTAATGCCCAAAAAGGACAACCCGAATCTCAATCAGGTCTCGTAAGTTTTTTACCCTTCGTTTTTTCGACACGTGGATTTTTACGGTAAAACAGGATTACGGTGGCTGGTCTTCGATTCACCATCGCTGGAGAGTGGTGCACCAAGGTACTGTTCCGTTTCAAATCCATGCACGCATTTCTAAAAGTCGTACGACACTGTTTCGCCATTTCGGACGGATGTTGCACCTTGCACCGTGGATGTTGCACCCTGTAGATATCGATTATTCCGAAGGCCATAACTTCTGGCTCGTTTAGGGTTACGGGAGCCATAACTTGTCAAAACGAAGGCCTCGATGAGTTCTACGGCTTTGACAGCTTTCAACCATCAACGGATAGATTAGTGCCCAAAAAGGACAACCCGAATCTCAATCGGGTCTCGTAAGTTTTTTACCCTTCGTTTTTTCGACACGTGGATTTTTACGGTAAAACAGGATTACGGTGGCTGGTCTTTGATTTACCATCGCTGGAGAGTGGTGCACCATGGTACTGTTCCGTTTCAAATCCATGCACGCATTTGTAAAAGTCATACGGCACTGTTTCGCCATTTCGGACGGATGTTGCACCTTTTACCGTGGATGTTGCACCCTGTAGATATCGATTATTCAAACGGCCATAACTTCTGGCTCGTTTAGAGTTACAGGAGCAATAACCTGTCAAAACAAAGGCCTCGATGAGTTCTACGGCTTTGACAGCTTTCATCCGTCAACGAATAGATTATTGCCCAAAAAGGACAACCCGAATCTCAATCGGGTCTCGTAAGTTTTTTACCCTTCGTTTTTTCGACACGTGGATTTTTACGGTAAAACGGGATTACCGTGGCCCGTCTTCGACTTCCCATCGCTGGAGAGTGGTGCACCATGGTAGTGTTCCGTTTCAAATCCGTGCACGCATTTCAAAAAGTCGTACGGCACTGTTTCGCAATTTCGGACGGATGTTGCACCTTGCACCGTGGATGTTGCACCCTGTAGATATCGATTATTCGGACGGCCATAACTTCTGGCTCGTTTAGAGTTACGGGAGCCATAACCCGTCAAAACGAAGGCCTCGATGAGTTCTATGGCTTTGACAGCTTTCAGCCATCAACGGATAGATTAGTGCCCAAAAAGGACAACCCGAATCTCAATCGGGTCTCGTAAGTTTTTTACCCTTCGTTTTTTTGACACGTGGATTTTTACGGTAAAACAGGATTACGGTGGCTGGTCTTTGATTTACCATCGCTGGAGAGTGGTGCACCATGGTACTGTTCCGTTTCAAATCCATGCACGCATTTGTAAAAGTCGTACAGCACTGTTTCGCCATTTCGGACGGATGTTGCACCTTGCACCGTGGATGTTGCACCCTGTAGATATCGATTATTCAAACGGCCATAACTTCTGGCTCGTTTAGAGTTATGGGAGCAATAACCTGTCAAAACGAAGGCCTCGATGAGTTCTACGGCTTTGACAGCTTTCATCCGTCAACGGATAGATTATTTCCCAAAAAGGACAACCCGAATCTCAATCGGGTCTCGTAAGTTTTTTACCCTTCGTTTTTTCGACACGTGTATTTTTGCGGTAAAACAGGATTACGGTGGCTGGCCTTCGATTTACCATCGCTGGAGAGTGGTGCACCATGGTACTGTTCTGTTTCAAATCCATGCACGCATTTCTAAAAGTCGTACGGCACTGTTTCGCCATTTCGGATGGAAGTTGCACCTTGCACCGTGGATGTTGCACCCTGTAGATATCGATTATTCGGACGGCCATAACTTCTGGCTCGTTTAGAGTTACGGGAGCCATAACATGTCAAAACGAAGGCCTCGATGATTTCTACAGCTATGACATCTTTCAACCATCAACGGATAGATTAATGCCCAAAAAGGACAAACCGAATCTCAATTGGGTCTCGTAAGTTTTTTACCCTTCGTTTTTTCGACACGTGGATTTTTACGGTAAAACAGAATTACCGTGGCTGGCCTTCGATTTACCATCACTGGAGAGTGGTGCACCATGGTACTGTTCCGTTTCAAACCCATGCACACATTTCTAAAATTCGTACGGCACTGTTTCGCCATTTCGGACGGATGTTGCACCTTGCACCGTGGATGTTGCACCCTGTAGATATCGATTATTCGGACGGCCATAACTTCAGGCTTACTTAGAGTTACGGGAGCCATAACCTGTCAAAACGAAGTCCTCGATGAATTCTACGGCTTTGACAGCTTTCAGCCATCAACGGAGAGATTAATGCCCAAAAAGGACAACCCGAATCTCAATCGGGTCTCGTAAGTTTTTTACCCTTCGTTTTTTCGACACGTGGATTTTTACGGCAAAACAGGATTACAGTGGCTGGTCTTCGATTTACCATCGCTGGAGAGTGGTGCACCATGGTACTGTTCCGTTTCAAATCCATGCACGCATTTCTAAAAGTCGTACGGCACTGTTTCGCCATTTCGGACTGATGTTGCACCTTGCACCGCGGATGTTGCTCCCTGTAGATATCGATTATACGGACGACGATAACTTCTGGCTCGTTTTAAGTTACGGGAGCCATAACCTGTCAAAATGAAGGCCTCGATGAGTTCTACAGCTTTGACAGCTTTCAGCCGTCAACGGATAGATTAATGCCCAAAAAGGACAACCCGAATCTCAATAGGGTCTCGTAAGTTTTTTACCCTTCGTTTTTTCGACACGTGGATTTTTACGGTAAAACAGGATTACGGTGGCTGGTCTTCGATTTACCATCGCTGGAGAGTGGTGTACCATGGTACTATTCCGTTTCAAACCCATGCACGCATTTCTATAAGTCGTACGGCACTGTTTCGCCATTTCGTACGGATGTTGCACCTTACACCGTGGATGTTGCACCCTGTAGATATCGATTATTCGGACGGCCATAACTTCTGGCTCGTTTAGAGTTACGGGAGCCATAACCTGTCATTACGAAGGCCTCGATGAGTTCTACGGCTTTGACAGCTTTCATCCGTCAACGGATAGGTTAATGCTCGAAAAGGACAACCTGAATCTCAATCGTGTCTCGTAAGTTTTTTACCCTTCGTTTTTTCGACACGTGGATTTTTACGGTAAAATAGGATTACCGTGGCTGGCTTTCGATTTACCATCGCTGGAGAGTGGTGCACCATGGTACTGGTCCGTTTCAAATCCATGCACGCATTTCTAAAAGTCGTACGACACTGTTTCTCCATTTCGGACGGATGTTGCACCTTGCACCATGGACGTTGCACCCTGTAGATATCGATTATTCAGACGGCCATAACTTCTGGCTCGTTTAGAGTTATGTTTGCACAAAAAATGGGCAAACACCTCCAAGTCGAGTGATTTAGTTGATTTTATGTGATTCTTAATGATTTAGATGAGTTATGTAAATATGAAAAAAGGCAAGGGGCTGAAATGTAAAAGACACGCAGATTTATAGTGGTTCGGCCAGAACGTGGCTACGTCCACTTTATATGTTATTATCTTCTTTTTTCAGATTACAAGTACAATGCTTGGTGTACAAGTGTATGAAAGTAGTTTGAAAGTTCCTTCCGTGCTTGAGCTCTCAAACTTGTCCGCCATTGTTGTACCCCTGCCCCTCTATTTATAGAGTGAGGCAGGGGGTAGGGGTCTTGGATGTGTATAGCTGCTGGCGGGCCCGGGCTGAAGCAATCTGGACTGGCAATTCTGGTTCGGCGAGCCTCCATTCGGTATGGAGCTTGGACCGGTGATGGAGCGGGATGGAGGTTCATTCGGTGGTGAGGTATGTGGTTGGCTCGGTGCTTGTTTGGACCGGTTGTGGAGATGGTCCGGTAGGCCTTCTGGTCCGGCATAGGGGTGTGAAGGATGGTGGACCGGTAGAGAGAAGGAGGTTGTTGGCTACCGAATGAGCATGTGACCTTAGTGCCGAATGAACATGTGACCTTAGTGCCGAATGAACTCGTAGGCTTGCATAGCCGAATGAACATGTACTCCAGATGGGCCTTCACTGCCGAATGGAACTTGTTCCTTTGAATTGCCGAATGGACATAGGAGCTGATGGAATGGAGGTCGCAAGCCCGGGTGAAACTGACACTTCTTGGTCTTGAGGTCTTCTGGGTGAAAATTCGCCCAACATTTGCCCCCCAAAGTGGGGCACGTCCTTGCATGTGTCGCGCTTTGTTTCTCTGCGGTAGGAAGGCCTGTTTTGTAACGTCATGGGCTGGATGTTCGTATCCTGTTGATGTCCTGCAAAGGAATTTACAGTTTTAGTGTGATTTCCAATGACGATCGTTCAGGATCGAAATATTTGAGATAAAGTGAATCGTGCCGTTCGGGGTGAGAGAGTGTGCCCCGAGGGGGTTTAGCATTATCGATGCTAGGTTCACGTTAGAGTGGGTCCCTAGATCGTTCGTCAAGGTGGTTTATCGCCAGCTCAGAGCATGCCTAAGGATTGTTCGCGACCCCGTACATGTGTAAGTAGCTTAGCCATTTCGTAGTTATTAGAATTAAATATCTATTTAGCCGATGAGCTTAAAAAAGGATGTCAGAGTGCAAATTCTCACGACGATAGGGTTAATAGTCGTTCAGAGCGTGCTTATGGACCGTTCGTGGTCGTGTACACGTGTAAATGATTAACCCATGTTAGTGAGAGATTCACGACTCATTCATTGTTATCATATTCTCTACTTTATTAGTAGGTCCTAGAGTTTGGTACTTATCTGAGTGAGGCGCTCCGCATGCCCCCTGTTCCTGGTTTTTGCTGGTAGAGATAGCTTCATTCGGTTCTTTTGTTGGTCCGGCATGGATAGTTTCATTCGGTATTTGGTTGGTCCGGTATGTTTGGTATTGGTCCGGTGTTCCGGTCCGGTAGGCTGAACCAGTTGGTTCGGCAATCCTGAGCTCGCCTATATATAGAGGCTACACCCCGCTTGGTTTCTTCTTACCGAACCAGAGAGCCGAATCAGCTGACCACTGAACCAAATCTTCTGCCGAACCAAGCTTTTTCCATATCAGGTACATACTTTTTTGCCGAATGGGTTTGATTGCCGAATACACACGAAAGAATTCAAATGCCGAATGGACTTGAGACATCAGTGCCGAATGAACTTTCGTTATTAGTGCCGAATGAGCTTTAAACATCGTTGCCGAATGAACTTACTACCGAATGAACTTGATATCTTAGCGGAATTCCGGACTTATGCATTCCTTTTCTGTTTACATCTCTGTATCCCTTGTTCTAACAACCTGTCTTTTCACTTTTGTGTATGCAGATAAATGTCTCGCAAGGCAGAAACTCGATCGAATAGAAAAAAGTCTAAAGGTACAGGAGAGTCTTCCTCCTCCGTGCCCCCAGCCCAATCAGGATCTGGGCAGCATCGACCTGTCCCGAGGTCGTTAGTGGACGGATATGGTCCACAGGAACTTCTGGTTTCCCCGCCCGATTGCTTTCCTAGCTCCCTAAAGGAGGAGCAACTTGATGTCATCTCTCGTTCCTTTGTGATAGACAGGGCTCTCATGCAGCTGCTGGGAGAGGGAGTGATGCCGTATAATCCCCCCGAAGGTTACTTTGCCTACAGCAGGTACCATTGCATGTGTGGTGCTATCCCTCCTATCAATGCCTGGATAGTCAGTTTTACCACATATTTGAAAGTAGCTCCATTCCAGCTTCAGCCGAACTCCTATGCCATTCTGGTAAGCCTCTTCGTCATCTTCCAGAGGAGATACGGGCGCCCTCCTTCTAACCGGGAAATTCGGTATTTGTATAACCTGAGGGGCTACAAGAAGGGGTCTCCGTATATTAGTCTGGAAGCGGTCGTGCCCTTCAAACCGGTCTTGGACTTATATTCAAAGTTCACCATGTTCAAGAAGGAATGGTTCTTTGTCAAGGACGATTCTGTTTCTTTCCGCCTTTTCACTTCCGGCTGTAAGATTAATTTCATTTATATTTTCCATGTTCTGACTGTAGTGCTTCTTCTGACACGCTTCTATTTCTTGCTAGCGACAGGTGGCATTGCCGTCGTGGAAGATGATTCTTTGTTGCGGATGGCTGCTGGAATAAAGGCCATTCCTGCGCGGGACAGGTCGGCTTCGTTCCTGATCAGGAACGCTACCCTCCTGGAGTACAATTTGATCCAGCCGCACCAGTCCGTTGTGAAGCAGAGGGACACGACTGAGGAGAAGGCTACTAAAGCTAAGGAGGGGGTCACGGTGAAGAGTGGCAAGAGAAAACCCTTTGCACAGCATCCCGTCGCGGGGGGCAAGAAGCTTAATGAATCAGAGGGCCCCTCTCCTAGTACTTGCCCGATCATTCCGGAGGAGGAAGGTGTGGAAGAGGGCGAAGGAGGCGATATGGAAGGAGAGTCAGAAGGCGGAGGAGATGGAGATGGTCAGGGTGGCAGTGGTGCTGGTGCCTTAACTTCTGGGCAAGACTCTGAGCTGGATGAGGCCCTCCGCCAGGCCTTCGGGGAATCAGAAGGGGAATCGGGAGCGGAGAAGGCGAAGGAGACTGGCAAGGTCGGGGCTGGTGCCGATCTATCCCCCAGGGGTTCCTCAGCCAGGGTGACTTCGGCGGTGCAAGGTGAACTTTTGTCCTCTATCGATTCCATTTTCGATAAGGACTTAGAAATATTTTATGGTTCACTCCCGTCCTGGAATGAGATTCAGGACTTATTGCAGTATCCCACTCCTCCGCAGGGTTTGTATAATAGACGTGCCTTCACACTTTTCTCTCTTTTTACTTAACATGTTTCCTGAATTGTGGACCATTGTATGTTCGTAACACTTGTTCTTTATTCCAGGGGCAGGCCAGGTGGTTAAAACGTCAGACGTTCGACACCGCCTCGAACAGTTCAAGTTGATGAGAGCTTCTGCGAAGCCTTCCACTGGTCGTACTGGGGACGTGGTCAAATACCGTCCTCTTCTTGGGGTCATCGAAGAGGGCATTCAGAAAAAGAAGAGGAGTCGTTCTTTGTTTGAGCCTTCCCCTGGTCCGCAGCTCCCTGTTCAGCTTCCTCGTGATGCCACGGAGGAAAGCACGGAGTTTATTCCCCCTCCACCTCCTTTCAAGAATCCCACAGTTATCCGTATAAGGCGTCCTGATGTGCCTCGTGACCCCTTTGCTGGTCATCCTGATTTAGACCCCAGTTCTTGGGATATTTCATTTGATGAGGCCACGGGTGAGCACCTCCTTCCCCGCAACCCCATGGTACGAGTGTTAGACGAGGCTAAGTCTCTAGATCTTGATCTGCTTACCACTCGGGTAGTTACCATGGGAGACGAGGCCAAGGCTAATATCGATCGGGTGGCTGAGGAGACCAAGAAGTTAATGAAGTATCATGCTCAATTGGTCAAGGCCGGGGAGGAGATTGGAAGTGCTAATATTCGGTTGCGGCTGAAGGTTGCTGATCAGGCCGAACAGCTTGCCGGTCAAGCCGTTTAGATTTCTCGGCACGAGGAAGCCTCCAGGCGTCTGAAAGAGACCATGGAAAAGGCTAGTAGGGCGGAATTACGGAAGATGGAGGCCGCCTGTAAGGAGCGGATCGACATGGCCATTGCGACAGTGGATGAGGTTCGGAATGCGGATCTCGAGCAGGTAGAGGAGTTGTCTGGGAGGCTTGAGGCTGCGGAGATGGCTCAAGTCAAGTTAAAGGAGGAGATGGAGGAGATGAGGAGGTCTCTCCAGGCTGACTGCTCGAGATACCGATCAGAGAGGGATGCCGCTGCCGCCAAGTTGCAGGCTTCCGAGGCCAGGGTGAGGGAGTTTGAGGAGAATGAGGGGATGATGGATGAGATGCTGCAGGACATGTACTTCCGCACTTGGAAGGAGGGCAGCTTGTCTTGGATGGATGACTATCCCCGGGTCATGGCCAAGATATATCTCCGGGCTTTGGAGGAGGCCAGGGTCAATGCGGGTAAGGAAGGTGGAGTGGCTTTTAGCCTGGATGTGGTCACTGCTCAGTTCTCGAAAGAGGAGCAAGTGGCGGTGAAGGAGGGGATGCGGTTGCTCGCTGCGGAGGAAGCGGGTGTGCAACTGGAGGATGAGGATCAAGCAGCGGACGCTGGTGAGTTATTCTTCTCTTTTCCTTTTCTTTCCGGGTTTCCATAACTTGATCGTTTATCGTGTGTCTAATGGATTCCTTTTCTGAATTGGACAGGTGGAACTTCCGATCAACATGCTGGGGGTTCCGGCCCTGCGGCCAAATAGGCTTGGGAAGTTGGTGATGGAGTGTGGACGCAGCTGGTTACTCGTCCGGATTCGGCTGCTTTTTATTTCTTTTCTTTTTTTTACTGTTCTTTACGTAAGTCCAAAACATTGACGTGACTGTAATAATAATATTATTTGCAGAGAATAACTTGGTGTGATTTCATAATATAAGCTGATTTTGTTATGTTTAAACGTTGTTGTCATTTTGATGTGCTGCGTGAGAAGTATAACCATGTATATGCCTGTGATTTTAGTTGTGTTTGATGTTAATCCTTTGCTTGAAATACAATTTCATGTTTTGCAATGTAGGTGTGACATATGAATAAGCTATAGTTATGCATCTATGTACAAGAGAAGAGAGTACCGCCCTTCATGTTTTATTTGCAGGCGGTAGTTTTGAGCATCTTGTGTAACTGATCATGAATATATCTGAGTACCTTGCCACCCAGTACGCGGGCTTAGATTCTCATGAGTGAATGCTCCCTGTTCGGTTTCCTGTACTTTAGAGTTTGTTATACAGGGTAGGAGAAAAGTATTTAAGTGAGATGGTGTTTGTGTCAAAATTGGGCACAACACTCTTCGGGAGTCGTTGAAGAGATAATAGTCAAGAATGCACGTTCAAAACAGATATTATCTAACAAAAACTCCAATCAACAGTAAAGTAAATGCGTAGACAAGCGATTTATAGTGGTTCGGCGTGTTGCCTACGTCCACTGTGAAGTTTTTTGATGTTTTATTGATTCTCTTTCAATGATTACAAGTCGTTACAGCGATCCACAGCAAGTTACAACTGGAAATTCGAAATCAACAATAGAATTATGATGTAGGATGATGGAGATCTTGATCCGGCAGAGTCTCGGCGTCTCAGAGTCAGAAGCCCCTTTTCTGTTGGCCCTGGGGCTCTATTTATAGGTGTAGGCTGCTGGTATCTCGCTGAAAACTCGGGAGACCACTTCTGGCACGTGAGGGGGCCCACACGTACGGTCTCGGGAAGTTTGGGCCCACTTTGGCATCGGTTCGAACTCCATTCGAACCGATCAAGAATTCATCCAATCGAGGTGAAATTTGGCGAGGACATTCTTCAACATGTATGCTAGCATCTGTGAAAATTTCATGACATTTGGATCAGTTGATTGGGAGATATGATGGGTTGGAAATAGGATTCACGGCACGGCTGTTTGGTTCGAACCCATGGTTTCGAAACGATGGTTTCGAATCCATCATGGCACGCGACTTCGTGGTGACGTGGAGCGCAAGTTTCGAACCGATCCGGACTTCGCTCCGTGTTGACCGCTTCGACTCCGTGTATCTCGGTGATTTCGAACCGATGGAAGACACGTGGGTTGACCCAGTGGGTTCGAACAAGGCAACACAGGATGGGTTCGAAGAAGGCCTTTGTGATGGGTTCGAAGCATGGCTCTATGATGGGTTCGAACATGACTTCAGGGATGGGTTCGAACGAAGCTTATGGATGGGTTCGAAGCATGCATGTCCGATGGTTTCGAAATGAGGCAGCCGAGTATGGATTCGAATCAGCTACTCTCTGATGGGTTCGAGGTCGAGGCATCCCGAGGGTTTCGAAGGTGATGGTTTCGAACTTGATGGGTTCGAAGTGATGGTTTCGAACAGGGGCGTGACGATGGATTCGAAGACAACCATCATTATGGGTTCGAAATCAGTGTGTTCCCTCCAAGTTGCCTCGATCATAACTTGAGCATACGAACTCGGATCGACTTAAAATTTGAAATGCTGACTCCTGTGGCCTTTCTTGCAGTGTCCCATCAATTGTAGCTCATTCTGGACTCGGATAAAATTCAGTGATATCCATGGCGAAAGAAAATACGATCAACCTCTGAGGCGAACTGTCCTTCCTTTTCAATCGCTCTTTTGGTATCGCGGCTTTGCCAAAAAGCGGGATAACATTTTGCCCCCCAAAGTACGTCTTGTGGGAACATGACGTGCTTTGAATAGCTGCCATTTCTATCTGAACAATCATTGCTCTCTTTTTTGTTGAAACTCGTATGCTGTATTGCCGTAACCTTGCGTTGATATGATTGACTGCTGTATAATAGTGCTTAGCCGTTGGCTGTCGCATTTGTAACGGGAATAGTGTTTGAGCCCTGTGAATATTCAAAATCGAATGTTAGTCCGACATGTATGCACATATGTTAATTTGGACCTTGTTAACGTCGTGCGTCCACGAGTTGTTGTCAGTTTGGTTTGCTGCAGAATTTCGTATCGATTCTCTCCTGAACCGATTTTGAAATTTGAATTGAGACAACGCTTGGCGGTTGTTGTGGAAATTTCCTCCGTATCGATCCTCTCCTGAACCGATATTGAAGGTTGAAGAAATAGAATTTGTATTGCGCAAGTGTAATGTTTCGAACCGATGCACTTGAGCGTTGATGGGTTCGAAATTCTTGTTTGTATGGACGCGGTATGCCCGTGCAATGATGGGTTGTGTGAATATGAGATTTCGAATCGATGCATTGGAGCATTGATGGATTTGAAATTGGCATTCGAAACGGTCTGAAAGTATGGAGTATACTTGTGTGGTGATGGGTTCGAAATTGTCATTCGAACCGATGTGAAAGGAAGGTTTCGAATTAGCAGTTCGTTTCTGTGGTTTCGAAAATGATCTTCGAATCGATGATTTGGATGGGTACGAAGCTATTGTTCACGGCAGTGGTCCGTGTGCTTCACACGATGGAGCCTCAAGCGTATGGGTTCGAAGATTGGTTTCGAAACGACTCTACATTCTGACCTGTTGCAATCGGTCAACTTCACCGGAACTCGAATCGTCCCGGTCATCACCAACCCTCCATATAAATAGCAGTCGACCTGCCACTTTTTCACTTTTTACTTTTTCACTGCACTCTTCATCGCTTCGAAGCTTCTAAGGAGAAAACACTGCGTCGCGTTTTCGAATCCATCAAGATTTAAGACTTAAATCCCTCGAATCCATTGCTTAAACTAGGTAATTAGCCTCGGATTCAAGCGACGAAGTTATTTTGAACCCATTTCTCTTCATCGATTGCATAGCTTCGAGATTGGCAAAACCAGATCTGGTTTGGGAGGGATTCGAATCGATGTGTGGGCTCGAGTTTGAAGCGATGACGGTGGTGTGTATCCATTGGATTTCGAATCGATCCTTGGAATGTCCTTGTTGGGATGCGTAGTTCGCACCGATTGGGGGATTCGAGGGATCCTTTCGAATCGATAAATTCGAACCCATAGGCTATCGTTTAGAAGTCTACAACCTCGTATCGATTCGAAGTGGATCGTTTCGAACGCGACCGATGTCGGCCATCGTTTCGAAGCGCGCCTGACTGCATGGTTTCGAAACGATGTCAGGATGGGTTCGAACGCATGGGTTCGAAGCACTGTCATGATGGTTTCGAACGCATGGGTTCGAACGAAGTTTGGATGGGTTCGAAGGAAGAGGTGTTCGGTTGGGTTCGAACGAAGCCTCTGTGATGATTTCGAACCCTATATGATGGATTCCAAGATTTGAAATTTTTCAAGCACAACTCCGACGAGCTTCATTCCTGCATATTTGGACTTGGATATTGAACTGCATATTTGATTGCCTTTTGAAGCTCGTCCATGGAACTATAACAACTTCTATTAAAACCGACTTCCATCATATAAACGATTTAGTGATGACGGTCAGCGATGACGGTCATTACAGCTGAACTTCGTAGCTTTGTCGTTTGAATGCTCACTTTAACTCTGCAACATTTGTTCAAGTAATGCATGGCACGGTACCACACACATGCATACACTTTACACTGGGGAACACATGGGTTCTTTGTCGTCTAACGATGGTTTCTCCTGAGTTAGCTAGTTATGGAACCTTCAAGTTCACAGCAGCAAGAGATTCAAGGTACAGCCCCTCCGAGGCTAGAAGTTCCGGATATAGATCCTGAGATCATCGGTCCGGCTCCGGACGAACTTCCTGATGCGTCGTTCATTGCCAATCCATCAGATTCCGTTCCATCGAATATCTCTGAAGACATGTTGGGAAGAATTTGTTTGAGGCACGGCTTGTCATTGGACGATGTGTTACTGCCGGGGCCGAATGATAGACCACATAATCCGCCAGAAGGGTATACAGCATTTAATCGCCACGCGTGTGCGGCCGGGACACTTCCCCCGTTCAACGAGTATATAAGAGAAGTATTGTCGTTTTTGAGGATCGCCCCATCTCAGTTGCATCCGAACGGATATGCGTCGATCAATAGCTTGTTCATTGCATTTATGGAATGTCTCCATCGACCGCCACTCCCAATCGAAATCAGATACTTGTTCAACTTCAAAACTCGGGGTGATTATCCTTCTTTCACATTTCTGGAGGCGGTGAGAAATTGTCAAGTGGTCACCGGATCCTGGACAAGGCTGAGTTACTATAGGACAGAATGGTTTTATGTCAGGTGCCCTCCAGGCTTTGCTCGACGATGGTTATTCAGACGTGAGTATAACCAAGTTCTTAAATAGTTACTACGACAATTGCTGCCGAAGTGGAACTTATATTAATTTTTTCTTTTTACAGCAACGATCCCGCGACCCGAAGGTGAAGAGTTTAAGGAGATGGTGCGAGTACTTCGAGAAGTCCCGAGCGAAGATAGGGACATCGAGTTGCTTTTGACAGATAGGAATCTCCGGACCTTTAGGCTGATTGAACGAGGACAGAGTATAAGGTTTGAGGTGGCACAAAGGATCGTTCCTAAGAAACGAGTCAAACATAAGAAGCCCGAAGTTGTCATAGCCGAGGAGGCTGACTCTGAAAGAACTCATACTGACGATGAGCCGCTGATCTAGCCTACGGATGTAGCTTCGGATGTCGCGGAGCAGAGAAAAGGCAAGGCCTCCATGGTTAAGTCAACTAAGTGGGGGAGACGGAAATCGGTTGTCACTGCCCGGTCCTCTTCCGGAGTTAGAATCTCTGAGATGTCTCCTCCGCGTACTGAAAGTCTCTACGAAGGGCTTGCCGACCTTCCAATCCCGGAAGATGTGTCTTTTCAACATGATGCCAGGTTGGAGGAGTTCCATCGTAATCTAGAATTGAGCGAGCCTCTTATTACTAGCGAGGTCGACATTTCTGGTTGGTCGGGGGGAATGCATATTCACACACACTTCACGACACTGCATAACCTTTGATTGTAAACTACCTGATTCGAAGAGTGACTAATTCGATTTTACTTTGCTTTGCAGATACTATGTCTAAACGAGGTTCAATGCTTGGGAGTCTTCGACACGCCCGCAGGTCTTCGTACTACGATTCGCGTAGACGAGAGGGGGATAGAGACTATGACCAAGGACGCTCCGGGTATTATGACCAGGGACGTTCCGGATATTCTAGTCATGAGAGATATGATTCGGACAAGGGGCATAGGCGTCGATCTCGATCGCGTACCCCTCCTCCTCCCAGAGATTCCGTACAACCTCCCGTTCGTGTCCCTCGTGATTCTTCTCGACACGTGTCGGTTTCTCAAGCTTCTAGATCTGAGGTGACGGCACCGATAGTTGCGGAGGAACCTCCTACTGAAATCACGGGAGAAGGAGTGATTAGGCTTGCGCAGCTGAAGAGAGAGTTCCCGAATATCTGCTTTGACAATTATGTCTTTCCCCCGAACTTGAAAAGAATCCCACCGGAGGCCGAGCGGTGGGCGCTTGATTATGTGCACGACTTCTACGCACAGTATAAGGTGTGGTATAAGGCAGCTGAAAAAGCATCGGCGCTGGCCTTCGAACGAGCGGCCACCATTGAAAAATTGCAAGCCGAGTTAGCACAAAAAGATCGCATCATTCAAGTGCAGAATACTGAGGCTGAATCATCCCGTAAATCTGAAATAGAGGCCACTAAAAAAGCCGATGAAGCCCAGGCAATCATGGATAGGATGAAACGCGAACACTACGCCACGGTTGAGGACATGGGTCATCGAAACACATTGGTTACTGCAGAGAGGGACGCAGCCCTGAAGGAGTTGAACGAGCTTAAGTCAAAATTCGCCGAAATCGCCAAGGAAAGGGATGATGCGAATAGCGCAGCTCAGGAGGCGTGTGAACAAGCTTTGATTCTTCGCACCGAAAGGGATGCTGCGGTGGCGAAAGTTCAAGCGGTCGAGACAGAGGTGGAGGAGAAAGTTCAACAAGCAGAGGCCAGGCTAGAGGCCGATATCGAAGATCTGCTTATAACTTATAACGCCAACGTGTTAAAACACCGAAATTTAGCCTGGCTTCAAGATTATCCCGTTCACCTTCGCAGTGCTTGGGAACGATTGGTCGAGGAAGAGGGGGAAGCGCACCCGGGCGAATCGGTTGACCGATTCGAGCTTGAGAACCGGCTGTTAACTGAGGATGAAAAGAAGGTCCTTCACGATGCTATCATTGCTCATGAGAAGGAGATGGTGGGTGGTCGTTCCCTGGAAGTTGGAGAGGGATCGGGTGTTGAACACCATGCGGATGTCACTGAAGTCACCACATCGCCTTTGTCAGTGCCTGTGTCTGCGGTCAGCTTGCCACCTGTTCCTGCTTACGTCCCGGAGCGGCCGCACTTATCTCCTATCCATGAGCACACTTCCGAGGTCGTTCAGCCGTCTGCGAGTCAAACTGGGGAAGGTTTTTCGAAATTATCTCAAGTGTTTTCTAAATAAAGAGTTTGTTTTGAAGAAATTACTGATAACTTATTGTTTTTGCCTAGTGACGGAGGTTGTGCCGACAGTCGCGGCTCAAGAATCAAGCCAAAGGGATAAGGCCATCGCTACCGAGGCTATTGCTGTAACTGCGGTATCGATCGAGGCGGCACAGGGTAGTGGGTTATCTCTCGAGGAACAGATGGTGAGCGAGCTGCTCGGTGAGCAGGGCGGTTTCTCTACGGACTTACAGTTTATCATCGTTAGTGATCCCCTGCCGACCTCAAGTTCTTCAATGCAAGCTGCGGATGCCCCCAGCCAAGCCCAAGCGACTCGAGAAGAGGAAATTTTGGCTGAAATCAGCGCTGAAATAGAAGCTGCGGGGCACAGTGGTAGCGCCGGTGGCAGCACGACGGCGCATAGTCCAGCGTCTGCTAGGGTAGTGTCGTCGGGTGGCACTATCCCATCTTCCGTCATAGATCCAGTCCCCCCTACTCCTCCGGCGGGAAGCCTCCCTGTAGATTCGAGCTCTGAGGAGGATATCGATATCATGCCCCCAGCCGAAGAGTCACCGCCGAAGAGGAGGCACTCAAAAAGAATTTCTGTCGCTAGTGATTCTGATAATGATGAACCACTAATAAGGAAGACGAAAAAGAAGAAGAAGCAGACCGACTTTACAAGTAGATGTTTTGGTGGATAAGTACTTGTTTCTTGTTTTTTGTTAGTAAACCGTGTATAGATGCAGGTTCGGCCCCTGCTAGCAGGGATTGTTTTTGGGAAAACTTTTTCATATGTAAGCCCTTATTTTTAGTTAGTTGAAATAGACTTTAGTTTCTTTGTTTCAACTCTTGTTTTATTTGTGCTTAAGTACTTGCAATGCCTTGTTTTCGGTCCGGTGTACTTGTGGTGTTTTTGTCGTTTAAGTAGAGTTCGTCTCATTTTCCAAGTCTAAAGATCTTGGTCAGACGTCGTGATTGATGAATGAGTTGAACTTCGGACGTTGTATCACTTCGGTTAGTGAGTAATATTTAGCTTTCGTGCCCCCCAGTTCTGGGGAACAACACTTGTATTTATGATGGTTGATCGCACTTGTTGCAAGTTTTGAGCACACGTCCGCCTTCCGGGTACTTGGAATAATTTGAGATCGATGACCTGGTTTGCATTCCAGGAGTTCGAGTGTTATTGATGCTTGTAACATGGTTCGCGCTCCGGGAACTTGGGAATGGTGTTCACATTCCAACTTGCACTCTACTAACTCGGAGTTAGTATTAACGCTTTAGTTCGCACTACGGGAACTTTGACTTGGTGTTGGTGCTCCAATTCACACGCCGGGAGCTTGGATAAAACATGTATGTTTGGGTTCGTACTTCAGGAACCCGGAATTGACATTTATACTCCAACTCGCATTTCGGGAGTATGGAGTTTGCACGGATGCTTCTGTTCGCACTCCGGGAACTTTGAATTGATGTTTATACTCCAATCCACACTCTGGGAATTTGGAGTCCGCATTGATGGGTTGGTTCGTGCAGCGGGAACAAATTATTAAATGTTTATACTCCAATTCGCGCTGCGGGAATTTGGAGCCCGTTCGCGCTCTGGGAACGAATTGTTAAATATTTATACTCCAATTCACGCTGTGGGAAGTTGGAGTCCGTTCGCACTCCGGGAACGAATTGTTAGATGTTTATACTCCAATTCACGCTGTGGGAAGTTGGAGTCCGTTCGCACTCCGGGAACGAATTGTTACATGTTTATACTCTAATTAACGCAGTGGGAAGTTGGAGTCCGTTCGCACTCCGGGAACGAATTGTTAAATGTTTATACTCCAATTCACGCAGTGGGAAGTTGGAGTCCGTTCGCACTCCGGGAATGAATTGTTTAATGTTTATACTCCAATTCACGCAGTGGGAAGTTGGAGTCCGTTCGCACTCCGGGAACGAATTGTTAAATGTTTATACTCCAATTCACGCAGTGGGAAGTTGGAGTCCGTTCGCACTCCGGGAATGAATTGTTAAATGTTTATACTCCAATTCACGCAGTGGGAAGTTGGAGTCCGTTCGCACTCCGGGAACGAATTGTTAAATGTTTATACTCCAATTCACGCAGTGGGAAGTTGGAGTCCGTTCGCACTCCGGGAACGAATTGTTAAATGTTTATACTCCAATTCACGCAGTGGGAAGTTGGAGTCCGTTCGCACTCCGGGAACGAATTGTTAAATGTTTATACTCCAATTCACGCAGTGGGAAGTTGGAGTCCGTTCGCACTCCGGGAATGAATTATTGAATGGACTGTCGTGTGTTGGTCCAGTTCAGCCTTCGATGTGTTGACTTGCCCTCGAGCTGGGGGTTCACTTAGTGAGTGGCCGGTTGTAACGCAGTCACTCGCTATTTGAATAAATTCCATTGTTCGATGGAACTTAGCTCTTCGTGTGTCGTGATTGTTGAATGTTGTATTCGATGAATCACAGCTTTAGCTTGAAGAGATAATGTTTTATTGCTGAAATGAGAAAATATGGCAAAGTCAGTGCCTTATTACAAAATTAAATTTCAGAATGTAAATGAAATTGCAAAATATTCATAGATTGAATGAGCCTGTCATGTGTGACAGTGACGAAGATCCTCGTCGTTCCAGGCTCCTGAGAAAGTCGGTCCGCCACTGATGGCGTTTATCACCAATCTCCCGCGAGGACCATTGGAGTCCTCATGCCTCGGTCGATCGGGTTCATTGTTTTGATTTGATGGACCTGCTTCCCTGGGTTGCGGTGTCCGCACAAATCGATCAAGCTTCCTTTCCCTGATCAGTGTTTCAACGAGATCCTGTAAGTGACGACACTCGTTCGTATCGTGCCCGTAGCTTTCATGGAACCTGCAAAACTTTCCTGTTTCGATTTGTCTCTCTGACGACGGTCTCGGAGCAGGTTTTTCATATTGAATTGTACTACGGGTTTGTAAATACAAGTCCTCCAATGAAGTATTCAAAGGAGTATAACTGTCGAACTTTGGATTTTTGCGTTGCGGACCGCGATTTTGATCTTGTTTTTTAATTTGATTCACGCTCTCTCTTCGCCGAGCTTGTTTATTTTTAATGTTCAACTGAACTTTTCCGGAGCTCTCACCGGATTGTTTTATTGCAACACTGCTTTGGGTTCCTCTCGCGTTTGACCCTGCGTCAGTTTGCTTCCTAGACTGTTTCGCGTCCTCCCGTCTCAGGAATTGAGCTGCTTTGGCATGGAAACGGTCCAACGACGCAGGTGGTTTTCCAGCTAGCCAATTGCCGAATTCAGAATCGGGGTCGATCCCCTTAGTTAACGCCATAGGGATGGAGTTATCATTTGGATTACTAATCTCCGCACATGCAGTATGGAATCTTTCTAAGTAGTGTCTGAGCGTCTCTCCGGGAGCCTGTGTGACACTAGATAGAGTGTTGACATCTTTCGGCCTCGCGACATGCATGCGGAATTGCTCAACGAATTTTGTGGCCAGCTGGTCGAATGAGGAGACGGATCGAGGAGGCAATCGGGTGAACCACATGGTGGCGATGCCCCCCAGGGATATGAGGAAACTACGACATTTCACAGCGTCGTTGGCTCTGGCAGCCGTCATCGACCATTCATATTTTAGAATATGTTGATTGGGATCGGAGTTTCCCTCATACATGGGCAGAGTGGGCATTCGGAATCGCCGTGGGGGTTCAGCATTAAGAATGTCGTCCGTAAAGGGAGTGTGACTTCGGGAAACCCCCCAATCGTCGTTTGTGAATCCCTGACTCTCACGAATCATCTGTCGTATCATAGTTGATAGATCCGGCATTTGCGCCGGAGTATGGTCACGTTCCATACTTTGGGTTTGAACCGGATATCGTTGACGGTTCAAATCTCGCCTTCTCGGCTCATAGTCCTCTGGGACGTACGGTTCAGGAGTATGACCGCTTTGACGACGGTCCGGGTCCGACTGATCTCGAGCATCGACCCCTGGTTCAGCTGCAACGCTAGCGGTGCGGTATTCAGCGGCGTGGTGAGGAATGGCACCCCCTCGGGAGGAGGGTCCGGTTTGGAAACTGGCTGACGGACCAACTCTTGTTTGTCCAACGGTCAATATCGGTTGGTTTCCAGCGGATGGCATACGACCCTCATCTAACCGGGGTCGTGGAAGTCGGTTATGATAATCAGAAGATGAAGAACTTTCGCTAGAAGAGCGGGAAGCACGATCTCTCGTGGATCGTTTTCGTTTCTGGCGATCCAGCTGGTTGATTAGTTCAGCGTTAGCGCGTAGCTATTCTTCTAGTTGTCGCCGACTCTGGGTCAGCTCTTGAAGTAACAGCTGCAATTCTTGTCGGGTAACCGGACCCGACGGTTCTGAGTGCCCAGCGGCATCTTGATTAGGTGGAGGCAGAGGGGCAGGATTCTGTCTGTCCTGTCCATCTTGATTGACGGCGTTCGAGGTGGTCCTTGTGCTAACCATTTTTACAGTTGAGTTCCTTTCCTAGACTTTTGCAAATCTGAATAGAATGGAAGGAATCTGAATTCAAAGATCTGGATCTCTCTCTTAGATTTATTCAATCCGGTATCGATGACAGATCCAACGAGTAGGAGAAAAGCCGGGTTTTCTCAGTGAAAGCACCAAAGTATTTGTGTCAAAATTGGGCACAACACTCTTCGGGAGTCGTTGAAGAGATAATAGTCAAGAATGCACGTTCAAAATAGATATTATCTAACAAAAACTCCAATCAACAGTAAAGTAAATGCGTAGACAAGCGATTTATAGTGGTTCGGCGTGTTGCCTACGTCCACTGTGAAGTTTTTTGATGTTTTATTGATTCTCTTTCAATGATTACAAGTCGTTACAGCGATCCACAGCAAGTTACAACTGGAAATTCGAAATCAACAATAGAATTATGATGTAGGATGATGGAGATCTTGATCCGGCAGAGTCTCGGCGTCTCAGAGTCAGAAGCCCCTTTTCTGTTGGCCGTGGGGCTCTATTTATAGGTGTAGGCTGCTGGTATCTCGCTGAAAACTCGGGAGACCACTTCTGGCACGTGAGGGGGCCCACACGTACGGTCTCGGGAAGTTTGGGCCCACTTTGGCATCGGTTCGAACTCCATTCGAACCGATCAAGAATTCATCCAATCGAGGTGAAATTTGGCGAGGACATTCTTCAACATGTATGCTAGCATCTTTGAAAATTTCATGACATTTGGATCAGTTGATTGGGAGATATGATGGGTTCGAAATAGGATTCACGGCACGGCTGTTTGGTTCGAACCCATGGTTTCGAAACGATGGTTTCGAATCCATCATGGCACGCGACTTCGTGGTGACGTGGAGCGCAAGTTTCGAACCAATCCGGACTTCGCTCCGTGTTGACCGCTTCGACTCCGTGTATCTCGGTGATTTCGAACCGATGGAAGACACGTGGGTTGACCCAGTGGGTTCGAACAAGGCAACACAGGATGGGTTCGAAGAAGGCCTTTGTGATGGGTTCGAAGCATGGCTCTATGATGGGTTCGAACACGACTTCAGGGATGGGTTCGAACGAAGCTTATGGATGGGTTTGAAGCATGCATGTCCGATGGTTTCGAAATGAGGCAGCCGAGTATGGATTCGAATCAGCTACTCTCTGATAGGTTCAAGGTCGAGGCATCCCGAGGGTTTCGAAGGTGATGGTTTCGAACTTGATGGGTTCGAAGTGATGGTTTCGAACAGGGGCGTGACGATGGATTCGAAGACAACCATCATTATGGGTTCGAAATCAGTGTGTTCCCTCCAAGTTGCCTCGATCATAACTTGAGCATACGAACTCGGATCGACTTAAAATTTGAAATGCTGACTCCTGTGGCCTTTCTTGCAGTGTCCCATCAATTGTAGCTCATTCTGGACTCGGATAAAATTCAGTGATATCCATGGCGAAAGAAAATACGGTCAACCTCTGAGGCGAACTGTCCTTCCTTTTCAATCGCTCTTTTGGTATCGCGGCTTTGCCAAAAAGCGGGATAACAGATGGAAATATAGAAAAAGTAAAACTTCCAGTCATGGAAGGCCGTCGATGTGCTTAAGTTCGTGGCAAACAGGTTTTGTAGTCACTTTCCCTAGCTGTGGGTCTTGGAGACATTTGTCACCCATCTTACGCCTCCGCGGGGAGTTTTCTTTTTTACCACAGCCGCACTTAAGACACATCGGAGCCGAGATCGCGCACGGTAACTACCGAACCATTATGGTCCGTGATCGTGGGTATTATTCGATTTACCGTGGCCGGCTAGCGTGGGTGCCGTTGGCCGTGAACTACCCCTGGCTGGCCACACCTTATGTTGGGGCTTAAAGTAGGTTCACAGTTACCGGCGAGCCGAACGCCGTAGTGAGCTGCCATCGGCTATAATCGGCCTTTATGATGACTTATAATCGGCTCATTACAGCTGGCTTTGAGGGCAGGCGCGAGCAATGAGTTAACCCGCAGCAGAGGGATGCTGGAGCAAAAGAGTCTCATTGGCGAGTGCATAGAATCGTAGCGTACCTGTTAGGCCTTGTCCAGATGAGGCCGTGTTGCGCCTTGAGTGGAGATGCCATAAGATTTTGTTCAACAGAAAAGGATAAAGCTTAACAAGCAGCCAAGATATAAAGGAACAAGTTAAAAAGAGACAAGATTTTTTAAAGTGGTTCGGCATGGAAATGCCTACGTCCACTGATTCTCTTTGTTAATTCACTTCATATGGGCAGTACAAGTTAAGAAAAGTATCGACGGAGGTGTCGGATGTTCCATGCCCTCTGGAACACTTCTCCGTCCACTGTTGACAAAATATAAGCTCCGTTGTGGAGGTCTTTATGAATTACATATGGTCCGTCCCAGATGGGGTCCAGTGCCCCGGGGCGCGGAAAGATTCGCCTGAGGACAAGATCTCCTTCTTGTAAGATGCGATGTTTGACTTTAGAGTTGTATAGTGCTGCCACCTTTTGTTTGTGAGCTGCTGCTTTGAGAGCTGCATCGTTTCTCCTTTCCTCAATCAGATCCAAAGACATGAGGAGGAGTTCTTCGTTTTCTTCTGGATTGTAGTGGATCCTACGATGGGAAGGAACAATAGTCTCAACAGGGAGCATTGCCTCCGATCCGTATGCCAAAGAGAAAGGAGTATGTCCCGTTGAAGTTCTGAAAGATGTGCGGTAGGCCCAAAGTGCCGTAGGAAGTTTGTCCACCCAAGCGCCTTTTGACTTTTCAAGTTTCTTCTTGATTAGGGTTTTGAGAATTTTGTTGACAGCTTCGACTTGTCCGTTTGCCTGAGGATAAGCTACTGATGAGAAGCTTTTATGAATTCCATGCTCTTGGCACCAGTCGGCGAATTCTTCACTGTCAAATTGGAGTCCGTTGTCTGATATGATCTTGAGTGGTACTCCGTACCTGCACAGAATATTTTTGATCAAGAAGTTGATAACTTTTGCCGAAGATATTTTATTTAGGGGTTCCGCTTCCACCTATTTGGTGAAATAATCGACTGCCACTATAGCATATTTGGCCCCGCCCCTGCCCGTTGGTAGTTCGCCAATCAAATCAATTCCCCATACAGCAAAGGGCCAAGGGCTGGTCATTTGAGTAATCTCATTTGTGGGTAGTCGAGGAATCTTGGCAAATTTCTGACATCTGTCGCATCTCTTGACGAAGTCTAAGGCGTCTTTGTTTAGTGTGGGCCAGTAATATCCATATCGGAGTATCTTTTTCGCTAGAGTCTGCCCTCCAGTGTGATCTCCGCAACTTCCTTGATGGATGTTGTATAAGATTTCCTTGGCTTCCCTTCCAGCGACGCATCGAAATAAGGGGCTAGAGAAGCCACGCCGATAGAGGATGCCTTCTTGTATTGTGCAGTGGGGAGCTTTCCTCAAAATTCTCCTGACTTCATCACGTTTGTCTGGTAGTGTGCCGTCCTGCAAATATTTCCGGATAGGAGTCATCCAAGTTGCTTCTTCAATTGTAGTTATCAGATTCACTTGTTCAAAACTTGGGGCTAGCTGCCTTGAGATGGCTAGTGCTCCGGAAATGGTGCTATTCTTCATACTAGCTTGCTTTGCTAGTACATCGGCCTCTTGGTTATCTTCTCGAGGAATGTGTTTGATTAGATAATGGTCCAATTGGTCTAGCAGCAGTTTGGTTTTCTTTAGGTATGTTGTGAGTCGTTCTCCTCGTGTCTGGAATTCTCCTAGCACTTGGTTTACAATAAGTTGAGAATCACTATGAAGACATAAAGAATTGACTCCAATTTCTAAGGCAAGCTCCAATCCCGCTATTACTGCCTCGTACTCCGCATCGTTGTTAGTGGCCGCGAATTCCAACCTTAATGCATAGTACAGCTTTCTTCCCCTGGGGGTGATTATCACAATACCTGCCCCCGAGCCTTGTTCGTTCGATGCTCCATCTACAAATAGGTTCCACTTGATGTTTTTTGCTATTTCAAACTGATCCTTGCCTTCGTTGGTAGTGAATTCGGCAATGAAATCGGCCAGGGCTTGCCCTTTGATAGCAGTGCGAGGATGGTAGGTGACGTCATACTGACTTAGTTCAATGCACCATTTGAGGAGTCGTCCAGAAGTGTCAGGACGATGGAGCACCTGTCTTAGTGGCTGATCGGTTAGAACTCTGATGGAGTGAGATTTGAAGTAGTGTCGTAGTTTTCGTGACGCGATCAATAAACAATATGCCAATTTCTCAAGTTTAGGATATCTGGCCTCTGCCCCCATAAATCTCTTACTTATAAAGTACACCAGGCGTTGCGTGCGGTCTTCTTCTCTTACTAGGGCAGCGCTTAAAGCAAGAGATGATACAGCGAGGTATAGGTATAGCTCTTCGCCTTCGTTCGGAGTTGAGAGTACTGATGGTTTCTGAAGGTGTTCGATCAGGTTAAGGAAGGCTTTTAAGCATTCATCGGTCCACTCGAACTTTCCTTTGTCTTTCTTGAGAGCTTCGAAGAAAGGGACGCATTTGTCAGTTGCTTTGGAAATGAATCTGCTTAGGGAGGCCACCTTTCCGTTTAAGCTCTGCATTTCTTTTCGGGTGGAAGGTATCCTTATTTCTTTTAGAGCCCGGATTTGTTCAGGGTTTGCTTCAATTCCTCTGGAATAGACAATGAATCCTAAGAATTTTCCCGATGACACTCCGAAGGAGCACTTTAGAGGATTCAGCTTCATTCCATATCGGCGAAGTACCTGAAACATCTCGCTCAGGTGGCTTACATGATCGTTGGCTTTCCTGGACTTAACCAACATGTCATCCACATATACTTCCATAGTTCGTCCTATTAATTCCGCGAACATCTTGTTGACGAGGCGTTGATAGGTAGCTCCGGCATTTTTGAGTCCAAAAGGCATGACCTTGTAACAATATAATCCCCGGTCAGTGATGAAACTAGTGTGGTCTTGATCGGGAGCGTGCATGGGAATCTGGTTGTATCCGGAGTATGCGTCCATAAAAGATAAAAGTTCGTGCCCGGCAGTGCTGTCCACAAGTTGATCGATTCGGGGGAGCGGGAAGCAGTCTTTCGGGCAAGCGTCATTTAAGTTGGAGAAATCAATGCACGTTCGCCACTTCCCATTAGCTTTCTTTACTAGTACCCGGGTTAGCTATCCACTCGGGGTAGATGGCTTCTCGTATGAAGTCATTAGCAAGTAGGTTCTTTACTTCCTCGTCAAAGGCTGCTGATCGTTCTGCTCCCATGCTTCTCTTTTTCTACTTTATCGGTGCCCTGGTAGGATCGATGTTCAGCATGTGGCATGCTATGTCTGGGGAGATTCCTGTCATATCGGCATGTGTCCACGCAAATACATCTAAGTTGTGGCGGAGAAAGTCGATGAGTTGATCCTTCAATTCTGTTTTTAGCTGAGATCCTATTTTTAATAGTCTGTTTGAATCATGTTTGTCTACAGATACGAATTCCATGGCCTCTGCAGGCTCAGCGGTAGCCTCCTCCTCCTTATCCCTGGGGTCTAGTTCATTGAAAGGATCGCTGGTGTATCGAAGAGGAGGGGCTTTCTTTAGTTGCTATGCTTCCAAGCTTTTCATGCAGAGAGTAGTCTCTGCATCTTTCCCTTTATTCTTTCTATGGTTATTGCGAAGTTCAGTTACATAGCAATCTCGAGCGGCGTCTTGATCTCCTTCAACTTCTCTTATTCCGTCATCTGTTGGGAATTTCATCTTTAGGCATCACAGGGCTAGGACAATTTGGAAGTCAGACAAGGCTGGTCTTCCCAAGAAGGCGTTGTAGGCCGAGTGGTTTTCTATTAGTACGAACGTTTGTTTTCGCACAATGGAGCGGGGATGACTTCCTATTTCGACGAAGAGGTCAAGTTGCCCAAGGGGCATTTTCGCATCTCCAGTGAAACCGTGCAGGGGTTTGTTGCAGGGTGACACATCCTTCATTGACAGTTTCATTTTGTCGAAAGCATGCTTGAACAGGATATTTACGGAGCTTCCTGTGTCTATTAGAATTCGGAAAACTTTAGCTGGACCGAACCAGGCAGAGATGACCATGGGATCCATATGCGGATATTGTCTTCCTTCTAAATCACGCCTACTGAATATGATGTCGTCACTCTGTTTCCGTTTCAGGTGGCGTTCTTCCATAATGGAGTTAACATAGCCTTCAGCATTTCTAAGTGACTTGCCGTATCTTTCCATCTCTGCCCAGCTTCTGTCGGCGATGTGTGGTCCTCCCGAGATGGTATGGACCACTATCTTCTCTTGACTAGAGCCACTGGTGTTGCGACTCCCTTCGCCTACTTCTGGAAGGGGTCGCTTTGAGTTTTCATTAGCAGGGGTTGGAGTCCTGTTCTGACCTTTCACATAGCGTTCCAGCCTTCTTCTTCTGATGTGTTCTTCGATCAAGTCCCGGAGATGGTGGCATTCATTGGTGTCATGTCCGTGGGATTCATGGAAGCGGCAGAACTTTCCAGACTTGAGTGCGTTATCAGATTCTTTCTTGTGCGGGGGGCGCTTGTATCCGAGTTCGCCCTGAGTGGTGAGAAAGATGTTTTCGATTGTTTCATTCAAAGGAGTGTAGGAGTCAAATCTCGGTCCTGGTCGATATTGGCGTTTTTCAACTTTCCTGCCCCCAGCATTGTCTCTAGATTCATTTCTTCGAGTGTCCTTGGCTGCAGCGGGAACCTTGTCCGAAGTTGTCTTACCTTGTTGCCCTGACTGCCTCTCAGTGGCGGCGTCTTCAAGTCTCATATACTTTCCAGCTTCATGGAAGAAATCAGGTAAAGTAGCAGGTTTTTCCTTAGTTAGTCTTCTTGCGAACTTGGTATCTGGATGTACACCGCTGCAGAGGGCCATTAGGGTGAGTTTCTCATCGGCATCTTGGACTGTGGCCGCTGCGGCGTTGAACCGAGTTAGATATTGTTGCAGTGTCTCTCCGGATTTCTGTTTAACATTGGATAGAGAATAAGCATCCTTGGGTTGTTCTACATGGATGCAGAACTGGTTAATGAACCGTTCTTTCAACATCTCCCATGAGCTGATAGATCCTTGGGGTAGATGGCAGAACCAGGAGGTAGCTAGATCTGCTAGGAATAGCGGAAAGCATTTACACAGTACCCCTTCTGTTGCTCCGCTCATGAGCATATGCTGGGTGTATCTTTGTAAGTGTACGATGGGGTCGGAAGTTCCCTTGTAAGGTTCCATGGTTGGCATTTTCCATTCCCAGGGGGTGATGGCAGTTTCGATATTGCGGGTAAAGGGGCTGGTGACCCTAGCGCCTATTCCTCGGTCCCTTTGCTCCCGTTGGACGCATTCTCTGAATAGCCGTGCCATTCTTTCATCAAAATTTGGAGCGGATAGAAATGAACTTGGTTCTTCCCTGCGAGATCGGTCTCGTCCAGATGACCTGTAGGGATGGTATAGTCTATCACTTCTGACGTTATCCAGTGGTTGCCTCTGGCTGCTCGGATGCATGCTAGGACCAGCTATAGTTGCCCCCTGCCTTGATCTTCCCCTGTGGGGTTCTGTTTCGGGCATTTCCATGGGGTCAACTTCGGGCTGGGTTCTAGCTCGGCTCCGTTCAGCGGGGTTTCTATGATTAGGTGGCATGACTGGCTCAGTTACATCCGACCCTCCCCTGGCGCCTCTCCCGCTGGGTTCGGTTCCAAGCGCTTCCTCGAGTCGGAGTTCGGGCTGAGTCCGGGCGCGGCCCCTATCATTGTTGTTCCTGTTGATGGCTTCCTCGAAGAGGGAAGACCTTTGCTGTCTCCGAGATCCTCCAGATTGAGATTCATCCCATGATTCAGTGTTGCGGTTGGATTCTTCGATATCCCTCAAGCGTGACACGAGTTGGTTCACCAAAGCTTCTTGTTGGGATGTGAAGCGGTTAGTTACTTCCACCACAACTCTGTCTAGGTCTGCTCTAGTGATTACTGCCGGTTGTTCCGCGGCAGGGGCTGTTGGAATTGCCTGATCTACATGTGGCACTGCTGCTGTAGTGGGTTGGTTCTCTTGATCTGGATCCACTGGATTTGGAGCGCTGCTAGTTGTAGCGTTCTTTCCCTTGTTGGCGTCTTTTCTTGGTCTGGAAGTCATGTTTCCTAGGCAATGAAGGATGCTATTGGGGAAGAAGGTTTGAATGAGGGAAGCTGAAGCTTCGAGTTCGAGATTCTCAGTGAAAGCACCAAAAATGTTTGCGCAAAAAATGGGCAAACACCTCCAAGTCGAGTGATTTAGTTGATTTTATGTGATTCTTAATGATTTAGATGAGTTATGTAAATATGAAAAAAGGCAAGGGGCTGAAATGTAAAAGACACGCAGATTTATAGTGGTTCGGCCAGAACGTGCCTACGTCCACTTTATATGTTATTATCTTCTTTTTTCAGATTACAAGTACAATGCTTGGTGTACAAGTGTATGAAAGTAGTTTGAAAGTTCCTTCCGTGCTTGAGCTCTCAAACTTGTCCGCCATTGTTGTACCCCCGCCCCTCTATTTATAGAGTGAGGCAGGGGGCAGGGGTCTTGGATGTATATAGCTGCTGGCGGGCCCGGGCTGAAGCAATGTGGACTGGCAATTCTGGTTCGGCGAGCCTCCATTCGGTATGGAGCTTGGACCGGTGATGGAGCGGGATGGAGGTTCATTCGGTGGTGAGGTATGTGGTTGGCTCGGTGCTTGTTTGGACCGGTTGTGGAGATGGTCCGGTAGGCCTTCTGGTCCGGCATAGGGGTGTGAAGGATGGTGGACCGGTAGAGAGAAGGAGGCTGTTGGCTACCGAATGAGCATGTGACCTTAGTGCCGAATGAACATGTGACATTAGTGCCGAATGAACTCGTAGGCTTGCATAGCCGAATGAACATGTACTCCGGATGGACCTTCACTGCCGAATGGAACTTGTTCCTTTGAATTGCCGAATGGACATAGGAGCTGATGGAATGGAGGTCGCAAGCCCGGGTGAAACTGACACTTCTTGGTCTTGAGGTCTTCTGGGTGAAAATTCGCCCAACAAGTTACGGGAGCCATAACATGTCAAAACGAAGGCCTCAATGAGTTCTACGGCTTTGACAGCTTTCAACCGTCAACGAATAGATTAATGCCCAAAAAGAACAACTCGAATCTCAATCGGGTCTCGTAAGTTTTTTACCCTTCGTTTTTTCGACACGTGGATTTTTACGGTAAAACAGGATTACCGTGGCTGGCCTTCGATTTACCATCGCTGGAGAGTGGTGCACCATGGTACTGTTCCGTTTCAAACCCATGCACGCATTTCTAAACGTCGTACATCACTGTTTCGCCATTTCGGACGGATGTTGAACCTTCCACCATGGATGTGGCACCCTATAGATATCGATTATTCGGACGGCCATAACTTCTGGCTCGTTTAGAGTTACGGGAGCTATAACCTGTCTAAACGAAGGCCTCGATGAGTTCTATGGCTTTGACAGCTTTCAGACGTCAACGGATAGATTAATGTCCAAAAAGGACAACCCGAATCTCAATCGGGTCTCTTAAGTTCTTTACCCTTCGTTTTTTCGACACGTGGATTTTTACGGTAAAACAGGATTACGGTGGCTGGTCTTCGATTTACCATCGCTGGAGAGTGGTGCACCATGGTACTGTTTCTTTTCAAATCCATGCACACATTTCTAACAGTCGTACGGCACTGTTTCGCCATTTCGGACGGATGTTGCACCTTGCACCGTGGATGTTGCACCCTGTAGATATCGATTATTCGGACGGCCATAACTTCTGGCTCGTTTAGAGTTACGGGAGCCATAACATGACAAAACGAATGCCTCGATGAGTTCTGCGGCTCTGACAGCTTTCAACCGTCAACGGATAGATTAATGCCCAAAAAGGACAACCCGAATCTCAATCGGGTCTCGTAAGTTTTTTACCGTTCGTTTTTTCGACACGTGGATTTTTACGGTAAAACAGGATTACGGTGGCTGGTCTTCAATTTACCATCGCTGGAGAGTGGTGCACCATGGTACTGTTCCGTTTCAAATCCATGCACGCATTTCTAAAAGTCGTACGGCACTGTTTCGCCATTTCGGACGGATGTTGCACCTTGCACCGTGGATGTTGCACCCTGTAGATATCGATTATTCGAACGACCATAACTTCTGGCTCGTTTAGAGTAACGGGAGCCATAACCTGTCAAAACGAAGGCCTCGATGATTTCTACGGCTTTGACAGCTTTCAGCCGTCAACGGATAGATTAATGCCCAAAAAGGACAACCCGAATTTCAATCGGGTCTCGTAAGTTTTTTACCCTTCGTTTTTTCGACACGTGGATTTTTACGGTAAAACGGGATTACGGTGGCTGGTCTTCGATTTACCATCGCTGGAGAGTGGTGCACCATGGTACTGTTCCGTTTCAAATCCATGCACGCATTTCTAAAAGTCGTACGACACTGTTTCGCCATTTCGGACGGATGTTGCACCTTGCACCGTGGATGTTGCACCCTGTAGATATCGATTATTTCGAAGGCCATAACTTCTAGCTCGTTTAGGGTTACAGGAGCCATAACATGTCAAAACGAAGGCCTCGATGAGTTCTACGGCTTTGACAGCTTTCAACCGTCAACGGTAGATTAATGCCCAAAAAGGACAACCCGAATCTCCATCGGGTCTCGTAAGTTTTTTACCCTTCGTTTTTTCGACACGTGGATTTTTACGGTAAAACAGGATTACCGTGCCTGGCCTTCGATTTACCATCGCTGGAGAGTGGTGCACCATGGTACTGTTCCGTTTCAAACCCATGCACGCATTTCTAAACGTCGTACGACACTGTTTCGCCATTTCGGACGGATGTTGAACCTTGCACCATGGATGTTGCACCCTGTAGATTTCGATTATTCGGACGGCCATAACTTCGGGCTCGTTTAGAGTTACGGGAGCCATAACCTATCAAAACGAAGGCCTCGATAAGTTCTACGGCTTTGACAGCTTTCAGACGTCAACGGATAGATTAATGCCCAAAAAGGACAACCCGAATCTCAATCGGGTCTCGTAAGTTTTTTACCCTTCGTTTTTTCGACACGTGGATTTTTACGGTAAAACAGGATTACGGTGGCTGGTCTTCGATTTACCATCGCTGGAGAGTGGTGCACCATGGTACTGTTCCGTTTTAAATCCATGCACGGATTTCTAAAAGTCGTACGACACTGTTTCGCCGTTTCGGACGGATGTTGCACCTTGCACCGTGGATGTTGCATCCTGTAGATATCGATTATACGGACGACCATAACTTCTGGCTCGTTTAGAGTTACGGGAGCCATAACCTGTCAAAACAAAGGCCTCGATGTGTTCTACGGCTTTGATAGCTTTGAGCCGTCAACGGATAGATTAATGCCCAAAAAGGACAACCTGAATCTCAATCGGGTCTCGTAAGTTTTTTACCCTTCGTTTTTTCGACACGTGGATTTTTACGGTAATACAGGATTACTGTGGCTGGTCTTCGATTTACCATTGCTGGAGAGTGGTGCACCATGGAACTGTTCCGTTTGAAATCCATGCACGCATTTCTAAAAGTCGTACGTCACTGTTTCGCCATTTCGGACGGATGTTGCACCTTGCACCGTGGATGTTGCACCCTGTAGATATCGATTATACGGACGACCTTAACTTCTGGCTCGTTTAGATTTACGGGAGCCATAACCTGTCAAAACTAAGGCCTCGATGAGTTCTATGGCTTTGACAGCTTTCAGCCGTCAACGGATAGATTAATGCCCAAAAAGGACAACCCGAATCTCAATCGGGTCTCGTAAGTTTTTTACCCTTCGTTTTTTCGACACGTGGATTTTTACGGTAAAACAGGATTACGATGGCTGGTCTTTGATTTACCATCGCTGGAGTGTGGTGCACCATGGTACTGTTCCGTTTCAAATCCATGCACGCATTTCTAAAAGTCGTACGGCACTGTTTCGCCATTTCGGACGGATGTTGCACCTTGCACCGTGGATGTTGCACCCTGTAGATATCGATTATTCGAACGACCATAACTTCTGGCTCGTTTAGAGTTACGGGAGCAATAACCTGTCAAAACGAAGGCCTCGATGAGTTCTACGGCTGTGACAGCTTTCATCCGTCAACGGATAGATTATTGCCCAAAAAGGACAACCCGAATCTCAATCGGGTCTCGTAAGTTTTTTACCCTTCGTTTTTTCGACACGTGGATTTTTACGGTAAAACAGGATTACGGTGGCTGGTCTTTGATTTACCATCGCTGGAGAGTGGTGCATCATGGTACTGTTCCATTTCAAATCCATGCACGCATTTCTAAAAGTCGTACGGCACAGTTTCGCCATTTCGGACGGATGTTGCACCTTGCACCGTGGATGTTGCACCCTGTAGATATCAATTATTCGAACGGCCATAACTTCTGGCTCGTTTAGAGTTACGGGAGCCATAACCTGTCAAGACGAAGGCCTCGATGAGTTCTACGGCTTTGACAGCTTTCAGCCGTCAACGGATAGATTAATGCCCAAAAAGGACAACCCGAATCTCAATCGGGTCTCGTAAGTTTTTTACCCTTCGTTTTTTCGACACGTGGATTTTTACGGTAAAACAGGATTACCGTTTCAAACCCATGCACGCATTTCTAAACGTCGTACATCACTGTTTCGCCATTTCGGACGGATGTTGAACCTTCCACCGTGGATGTGGCACCCTATAGATATCGATTATTCGGACGGCCATAACTTCTGGCTCGTTTAGAGTTACGGGAGCTATAACCTGTCTAAACGAAGGCCTCGATGAGTTCTATGGCTTTGACAGCTTTCAAACGTCAACGGATAGATTAATCTCCAAAAAGGACAACCCGAATCTCAATCGGGTCTCTTAAGTTCTTTACCCTTCGTTTTTTCGACACGTGGATTTTTACGGTAAAACAGGATTACGGTGGCTGGTCTTCGATTTACCATCGCTGGAGAGTGGTGCACCATGGTACTGTTTCTTTTCAAATCCATGCACACATTTCTAACAGTCGTACGGCACTGTTTCGCCATTTCGGACGGATGTTGCACCTTGCACCGTGGATGTTGCACCCTGTAGATATCGATTATTCGGACGGCCATAACTTCTGGCTCGTTTAGAGTTACGGGAGCCATAACATGTCAAAACGAATGCCTCGATGAGTTCTACGGCTCTGACAGTTTTCAACCGTCAACGGATAGATTAATGCCCAAAAAGGACAACCCGAATCTCAATCGGGTCTCGTAAGTTTTTTACCGTTCGTTTTTTCGACACGTGGATTTTTACGGTAAAACAGGATTACGGTGGCTGGTCTTCAATTTACCATCGCTGGAGAGTGGTGCACCATGGTACTGTTCCGTTTCAAATCCATGCACGCATTTCTAAAAGTCGTACGGCACTGTTTCGCCATTTCGGACGGATGTTGCACCTTGCACCGTGGATGTTGCACCCTGTAGATATCGATTATTCGAACGACCATAACTTCTGGCTCGTTTAGAGTTACGGGAGCCATAACCTGTCAAAACGAAGGCCTCGATGATTTCTACGGCTTTGACAGCTTTCAGCCGTCAACGGATAGATTAATGCCCAAAAAGGACAACCCGAATTTCAATCGGGTCTCGTAAGTTTTTTACCCTTCGTTTTTTCGACACGTGGATTTTTACGGTAAAACGGGATTACGGTGGCTGGTCTTCGATTTACCATCGCTGGAGAGTGGTGCACCATGGTACTGTTCCGTTTCAAATCCATGCACGCATTTCTAAAAGTCGTACGACACTGTTTCGCCATTTCGGACGGATGTTGCACCTTGCACCGTGGATGTTGCACCCTGTAGATATCGATTATTTCGAAGGCCATAACTTCTGGCTCGTTTAGGGTTACGGGAGCCATAACATGTCAAAACGAAGGCCTCGATGAGTTCTACGGCTTTGACAGCTTTCAACCGTCAACGGTAGATTAATGCCCAAAAAGGACAACCCGAATCTCCATCGGGTCTCGTAAGTTTTTTACCCTTCGTTTTTTCGACACGTGGATTTTTACGGTAAAACAGGATTACCGTGCCTGGCCTTCGATTTACCATCGCTGGAGAGTGGTGCACCATGGTACTGTTCCGTTTCAAACCCATGCACGCATTTCTAAACGTCGTACGACACTGTTTCGCCATTTCGGACGGATGTTGAACCTTGCACCATGGATGTTGCACCCTGTAGATTTCGATTATTCGGACGGCCATAACTTCGGGCTCGTTTAGAGTTACGGGAGCCATAACCTATCAAAACGAAGGCCTCGATAAGTTCTACGGCTTTGACAGCTTTCAGACGTCAACGGATAGATTAATGCCCAAAAAGGACAACCCGAATCTCAATCGGGTCTCGTAAGTTTTTTACCCTTCGTTTTTTCGACACGTGGATTTTTACGGTAAAACAGGATTACGGTGGCTGGTCTTCGATTTACCATCGCTGGAGAGTGGTGCACCATGGTACTGTTCCGTTTTAAATCCATGCACGGATTTCTAAAAGTCGTACGACACTGTTTCGCCATTTCGGACGGATGTTGCACCTTGCACCGTGGATGTTGCATCCTGTAGATATCGATTATACGGACGACCATAACTTCTGGCTCGTTTAGAGTTACGGGAGCCATAACCTGTCAAAACGAAGGCCTCGATGTGTTCTACGGCTTTGATAGCTTTGAGCCGTCAACGGATAGATTAATGCCCAAAAAGGACAACCCGAATCTCAATCGGGTCTCGTAAGTTTTTTACCCTTCGTTTTTTCGACACGTGGATTTTTACGGTAATACAGGATTACTGTGGCTGGTCTTCGATTTACCATTGCTGGAGAGTGGTTCACCATGGAACTGTTCCATTTGAAATCCATGCACGCATTTCTTAAAGTCGTACGTCACTGTTTCGCCATTTCGGACGGATGTTGCACCTTGCACCGTGGATGTTGCACCCTGTAGATATCGATTATACGGACGACCTTAACTTCTGGCTCGTTTAGATTTACGGGAGCCATAACCTGTCAAAACTAAGGCCTCGATGAGTTCTATGGCTTTGACAGCTTTCAGCCGTCAACGGATAGATTAATGCCCAAAAAGGACAACCCGAATCTCAATCGGGTCTCGTAAGTTTTTTACCCTTCGTTTTTTCGACACGTGGATTTTTACGGTAAAACAGGATTACGGTGGCTGGTCTTTGATTTACCATCGCTGGAGAGTGGTGCACCATGGTACTGTTCCGTTTCAAATCCATGCACGCATTTCTAAAAGTCGTACGGCACAGTTTCGCCATTTCGGACGGATGTTGCACCTTGCACCGTGGATGTTGCACCCTGTGGATATCGATTATTCGGACGGCCATAACTTCTGGCTCGTTTAGAGTTACGGGAGCCATAACCTGTCAAAATAAAGGCCTCGATGAGTTCTACGGCTTTGACATCTTTCGGCTGTCAACGGATAGACTAATGCCCAAAAAGGACAACCCGAATCTCAATCGGGTCTCGTAAGTTTTTTACCCTTCGTTTTTTCGACACGTGGATTTTTACTGTAAAACAGGATTACCGTGCCTGGCCTTCGATTTACCATCGCTGGAGAGTGGTGCACCATGGTACTGTTCCATTTCAAATCCTTGCACACATTTCTAAAAGTCGTACGGCACTGTTTCGCCATTCCGGACGGATGTTGCACCTTGCACCGTGGATGTTGCACCCTTTAGATATCGATTATTCGGACGGCCATAAATTCTGGCTCGTTTAGAGTTACGGAAGGCATAACATGTCAAAACGAATGCCTCGATGAGTTCTACGGCTCTAACAGCTTTCAACCGTCAACGGATAGATTAATGCCCAAAAAGGACAACCCGAATCTCAATCGGGTCTCGTAAGTTTTTTACCGTTCGTTTTTTCGACACGTGGATTTTTAAGGTAAAACAGGATTACGGTGGCTGTTCTTCGATTTACCATCGCTGGAGAGTGGTGCACCATGTTACTGTTCCGTTTCAAATCCATGCACGCATTTCTAAAAGTCGTACGGCACTGTTTCGCCATTTCGGACGGATGTTGCACCTTGCACCGTGGATGTTGCACCCTGTAGATATCGATTATTCGGACGACCATAACTTCTGGCTCGTTTAGAGTTACGGGAGCCATAACCTGTTAAAACGAAGGCCTCGATGAGTTCTACGGCTTTGACAACTTTCAGCCATCAACGGATAGATTAATGCCCAAAAAGGACAACCCGAATCTCAATCGGGTCTCGTAAGTTTTTTACCCTTCGTTTTTTCGACACATGGATTTTTACGGTAAAACAGGATTACGGTAGCTGGTCTTCGATTTAACATCGCTGGAGAGTGGGGTACCATGGTGCTGTTCCGTTTCAAACCCATGCACGCATTTCCATAAGTCGTACGGCACTGTTTCGCCATTTCGTATGGATGTTGCACCTTACACGGTGGATGTTGCACCCAGTAGATATCGATTATTCGGACGGCCATGACTTCTGGCTCGTTTAGAGTTACGGGAGCCGTAACCTGTCAGAACGAAGGCATTGATGAGTTCTACGGCTTTTACAGCTTTCAGCCGTCAACGGATAGATTAATGCTCAAAAAGGACAACCCGAATCTCAATCGGGTCTCGTAAGTTTTTTACCCTTCGTTTTTTCGACACGTGGATTTTTACGGTAAAACTGGATTACCGTGGCTGGCCTTGGATTTACCATCGCTGGAGAGTGGTGTACCATGGTACTGTTCCGTTTCAAATCCATGCACGCATTTCTAAAAGTCGTACGGCACTGTTTCGCCATGTCGGACGGATGTTGCACCTTGCACCGTGGATGTTGCATCCTGTAGATATCGATTATTCGGACAGCCATAACTTCTGGCTCGTTTAGAGTTACGGGTGCCATAACATGTCAAAACGAAGGACTGGATGAGTTCTACGGCTTTGACAGCTTTCAACCGTCAACGGAAAGATTAATGCCCAAAAAGGACAACCCGAATCTCCATCGGGTCTCGTAAGTTTTTTACCCTTCGTTTTTTTCGACACGTGGATTGTTACGGTAAAACAGGATCACCGTGGCTGGCCTTCGATTTACCATCGCTGGAGAGTGGTGCACCATGGTACTGTTCCGTTTCAAACCCATGCACGCATTTCTAAACGTCGTACGACATTGTTTCGCCATGTCGGACGGATGCTGCACCTTGCACCGTGGATGTTGCACCCTATAGATATCGATTATTCGGACGGCCATAACTTCTGGCTCGTTTAGAGTTACGGGAGCCATAATCTGTCAAAACGAAGGCCTCGATGAGTTCTACGGCTTTGATAGCTTTCAGATGTCAACGGATAGATTAATGCCCAAAAAGGACAACCCGAATCTCAATCAGGTCTCGTAAGTTTTTTACCCTTCGTTTTTTCGACACGTGGATTTTTACGGTAAAACAGGATTACGGTGGCTGGTCTTCGATTTACCATCGCTGGAGAGTGGTGCACCATGGTACTGTTCTGTTTCAAATCCATGCACGCATTTCTAAAAGTCGTACGACACTGTTTCGCCATTTCGAACGGATGTTGCACCTTGCACTGTGGATGTTGCACCCTGTAGATATCGATTATACGGACGACCATAACTTCTGCCTCGTTTAGAGTTACGGGAGCCATAACCTGTCAAAACGAAGGCCTCGATGAGTTCTACGGCTTTGACAGCTTTCAGCCGTCAACGGATAGACTAATTCCCAAAAAGGACAACCCGAATCTCAATCGGGTCTCGTAATTTTTTTACCCTTCGTTATTTCGACACGTGGATTTTTACGGTAAAACGGGATTACCGTGGCCCGTCTTCGACTTCCCACTGCCGGAGAGCGGTGCACCATGGTAGTGTTCCGTTTCAAATCCATGCACGCATTTCAAAAAGTCGTACGGCACTGTTTCGCCATTTCGGACGGATGTTGCACCTTGCACCGTGGATGTTGCACCCTATGGGTATCGATTATTCGGACGGCCATAACTTCTGGCTCGTTTAGAGTTACGGGAGCCATAACCTGTCAGAACAAAGGCCTCGATGAGTTCTACGGCTTTGACAGCTTTCAACCGTCAACGGATAGATTAATGCCCAAAAAGGACAACCTGAATCTCAATCGGGTCTCGTAAGTTTTTTACCCTTTGTTTTTTCGACAGGTGGATTTTTACAGTAAAACAGGATTACCGTGGCTGGCCTTCGATTTACCATCGCTGAAGAGTGGTGCACCATGGTACTGTTCCGTTTCAAATCCATACACGCATTTCTAAAAGTCCTACGGCACTGTTTCGCCATTTCGGACGGATGTTGCACCTTGCACCGTGGATGTTGCACCCTCTAGATATCGATTATTCGGACGGACATAACTTCTGGCTCGTTTAGAGTTTCGGGAGCCATAACCTGTCAAAACGAAGGCCTTGATGAGTTCTACGGCTTTGATAGCTTTCAGCCGTCAACGGATAGATTAATGCCCAAAAAGGACAACCCGAATCTCAATCGGGTCTCGTAAGTTTTTTACCCTTCGTTTTTTCGACACGTGGATTTTTACGGTAAAACAGGATTGCCGTGGCTGTCCTTCGATTTACCATCGCTGGAGAGTGGTGCACCATGGTACTGTTACGTTTCAAATCCATGCACGCATTTCTAAAAGTCTTTCGGCACTTTTTCGCCATTTCGGACGGATGTTGCACCTTGCACCGTGGATGTTGCACCCTATAGATATCGATTATTCGGACGGCCATAACTTCTGGCTCGTTTAGAGTTTCGGGAGCCATAACCTGTCAAAACGAAGCCCTCGATGAGTTCTACGGTTTTGACAACTTTCGGCCGTCAACGGATAGATTAATGCCCAAAAAGGACAACCCGAATCTCAATCGGGTCTCGTAAGTTTTTTATCCTTCGTTTTTTTGACACGTGGATTTTTACGGTAAAACGGGATTACCGTGGCCCGTCTTCGACTTCCCATCGCTGGAGAGTGCTGCACCATGGTACTGTTCCGTTTCAAATCCATGCACGCATTTCTAAAGGTCGTACGACACTGTTTCGCCATTTCGGACGGATGTTGCACCTTGCACCGTGGATGTTGCACCCTGTAGATATCGATTATTCAGACAGCCATAACTTCTGGCTCGTTTAGAGTTACGGGAGCCATAACCTGTCAAAACGAAGGCCTCGACGAGTTCTACGGCTTTGACAGCTTTCAGCCGTCAACGGATAGATTAATGCCCAAATAGGACAACCCGAATCTCAATCGGGTCTCGTAAGTTTTTTACCCTTCGTTTTTTCGACACGTGGATTTTTACGTTAAAACAGGATTACTGTGGCTGGCCTTCGATTTACCATCGCTGGAGAGTGGTGCACCATGGTACTGTTCCGTTTCAAATCCATTCACACATTTGTAAAAGTCGTACGACACTGTTTCGCCATTTCGGACGGATGTTGCACCTTGCACCGTGGATGTTGCACCCTGTAGATATCGATTATTCGGACGACCATAACTTCTGGCTCGTTTAGAGTTACGGGAGCCATAACCTGTCAAAACGAAGGCCTCGATGAGTTCTACAGCTTCGACAGCTTTGAGCCGTCAACGGATAGATTAATGCCCAAAAAGGACAACCCGAATCTCAATCGGGCCTTGTAAGTTTTTAACCCTTCGTTTTTTCGACACGTGGATTTTTACGGTGAAATGGGATTACGGTGGCTGGTCTTCGATTTACCATCGCTAGTGAGTGGTGCACCATGGTACTGTTCCGTTTTAAATCCATGCACGCATTTCTAAAAGTCGTACGGCACTGTTTCGCCATTTCGGACGGATGTTGCACCTCGCACCGTGGATGTTGCACCCTGTAGATATCGATTATTCGGACGGCCATAACTTCTGGCTCGTTTAGAGTTACGGGAGCCATAACCTGTCAAAACGAAGGCCTCGATGAGTTCTACGGCTTTGACCGCTTTCAGCCGTCAACGGGTAGAATAATGCCCAAAAAGGATAAACCGAATCTCAATCTGGTCACGTAAGTTTTTTACCCTTCGTTTTTTCGACACGTGGATTTTTACGGTAAAAAGGATTACCGTGGCTGGCCTTCGATTTAACATCACTGGAGTGTGGTGCGCCATGTTACTGTTCTGCTTCAAATCTATGCACGCATTTTTAAAAGTCGTACGGCACTGTTTCGCCATTTCGGACGGATGTTGCACCTTGCACCGTGGATGTTGCACCCTGTAGATATCGATTATTCGGACGGCCATAACTTCTGGCTCGTTTAGAGTTACGGAAGCCATAACCTGTCAAACGAAGGCCTCGATGAGTTCTACGGCTTTGACAGCTTTCAACTGTCAATGGATAGATTAATGCCCAAAAAGGACAACCCGAATCTCAATCGGGTCTCGTAAGTTTTTTACTGTTCGTTTTTTCGACACGTGGATTTTTACGGTAAAACTGGATTACCGTGGCTGGCCTTCGATTTACCATCGCTGGAGAGTGGTGCACCAGGTACTGTTCCGTTCCAAATCCATGCACGCATTTCTAAAAGTCGTATGGCACTGTTTCGCATTTCGGACGGATGTTGCACCTTGCACCGTGGATGTTGCACCCTGTAGATATCGATTATTCGGACGGCCATAACTTCTGGCTCGTTTAGAGTTACGGGAGCCATAACATGTCAAAACGAAGGCCTCGATGAGTTCTACGGCTTTGATGGCTTTCAACTGTCAACGGATAGATTAATTCCCAAAAAGGACAACCCGAATCTCCATCGGGTCTCGTAAGTTTTTTACCCTTCGTTTTTTTCGACACGTGGATTTTTACGGTAAAACAAGATTATCGTGGCTGACCTTCGATTTACCATCGCTGGAGAGTGTTGCACCAAGGTACTATTCCATTTCAAACCCATGCACGCATTTCTAAACGTCGTACGACACTGTTTCGCCATTTCGGACGGATGTTGAACCTTGCACCATGGATGTTGCACCCGGTAGATATCGATTATTCGGACGGCCATAACTTCTGCCTCGTTTAGAGTTACGGGAGCCATAACCTGTCAAAACGAAGGCCTCGATGAGTTGTACGGCTTTGATAGCTTTCAGATGTCAACGGATAGATTAATGCCCAAAAAGGACAACCCGAATCTCAATCGGGTCTCGTAAGTTTTTTACCCTTCGTTTTTTCGACACGTGGATTTTTACGGTAAAACAGGATTACGCTGGCTGGTCTTCGTTTACCATTGCTGGAGAGTGGTTCACCACGGTACTGTTCCGTTTCAAATCCATGCACGCATTTCTAAAAGTCGTACGACACTGTTTCGCCATTTCGGACGGATGTTGCACCTTGCACCGTGGATGTTGCACCCTGTAGATATCGATTATACGGATGACCATAACTTCTGGCTCGTTTAGAGCTACGGGAGCCATAACCTGTCAAAACGAAGGCCTCGATGAGTTCTACGGCTTTGACAGCTTTCAGCCGTCAACGGATAGACTAATTCCCAAAAAGGACAACCCGAATCTCAATCGGGTCTCGTAAGTTTTTTACCCTTCGTTTTTTCGACAAGTGGATTTTTACGGTAAAACGGGATTACCGTGGCCCGTCTTCGACTTCCCATCACTGGAGAGTGGTGCACCATGGCAGTGTTCTGTTTCAAATCCATGCACGCATTTCAAAAAGTCGTACGACACTGTTTCGCCATTTCGGATGGATGTTGCACCTTGCACCGTGGATGTTGCACCCTGTGGATATCGATTATTCGGACGGCCATAACTTCTGGCTCGTTTAGAGTTACGGGAGCCATAACCTGTCAAAACAAAGACCTCGATGAGTTCTACGACTTTGACACCTTTCAACCGTCAACGGATAGATTAATGCCCAAAAAGGACAACCCGAATCTCAATCGGGTCTCGTAAGTTTTTTACCCTTCGTTTTTTCGACACGTGGATTTTTACGGTAAAACAGGATTACCGTCGCTGGCCTTCGATTTACCATCGCTGAAGAGTGGTGCACCATGGTACTGTTCCATTTCAAATCCATGCACGCATTTCTAAAAGTCGTACGACACTGTTTCGCCATTTCGGACGGATGTTGCACCTTGCACCGTGGATGTTGCATCCTGTAGATATCGATTATTCGGACGGCCATAACTTCTGGCTCGTTTAGAGTTTCGGGAGCCATAACCTGTCAAAACGAAGGCCTCGATGAGTTCTACGGCTTTGACAGCTTTCAGCCGTCAACGGATAGATTAATGCCTAAAAATGACAACCCGAATCTCAATCGGGTCTCGTAAGTTTTTTACCCTTCGTTTTTTCGACACGTGGATTTTTACGGTAAAACAGGATTACGGTGGCTGGTCTTCGATTTACCATTGCTGGAGAGTGGTGACCATGGTACCGTTCCGTCGTACGACACTGTTTCGCCATTTCGGACGGATGTTGCACCTTGCACCGTGGATGTTGCACCCTGTAGATATCGATTATTCGGACGGCCATAACTTCTGGCTCGTTTAGAGTTACGGGAGCCATAACCTGTCAAAACGAAGGCCTCGATGAGTTCTACGGCTTTGACAGCTTTCAGCCCTCAACGGATAGATTAATGCCCAAAAAGGCCAACTCGAATCTCAATTGGGTCTCGTAAGTTTTTTACCCTTCGTTTTTTCGACACGTGGACTTTTAATGTAAAACTGGATTACCGTGGCTGGCCTTCGATTTACCATCGCTGGAGAATAGTGCACCATGGTACTGTTCTGTTTCAAATCCATGCATACATTTCTAAAAGTCGTACGACACTGTTTCGCCATTTCGGACGGATGTTGCACCTTGCACCGTGGATGTTGCACCCTGTAGATATCGATTATTCGGACGACAATAACTTCTGGCTCGTTTAGAGTTACGGGAGCCATAACCTGTCAAAACGAAGGCCTCGATGAGTTCTACGACTTCGACAGCTTTCAGCCGTCAACGGATAGATTAATGCCCAAAAAGGACAACCCGAATCTCAATCGGGTCTCGTAAGTTTTTTAACCTTCGTTTTTTCGACACGTGAATTTTTACGGTAAAACGGGATTACCGTGGCTGGCCTTCGATTTACCATCGCTGGAGAGTGGTGCACCAGGTATTGTTCCGTTTCAAATCCATGCACGCATTTCTAAAAGTCGTACGGCACTGTTTCGCCATTTCGGACGGATGTTGCACCTTGCACCGTGGATTTTGCACCCTATAGATATCGATTATTCGGACGGCTATAACTTCTGGATCGTTTAGAGTTACGGGAGCCATAACCTGTCAAAACGAAGGCCTGGATGAGTTCTACGGCTTTGACTGCTTTCAACCGTCAACGGATAGATTAATGCCCTAAAAGGACAACACGAATCTCAATCGGGCCTCGTAAGTTTTTTACCCTTCGTTTTTTCGACACGTGGATTTTTGCTGTAAAACGGGATTACCGTGGCCCGTCTTCGACTTTCCATCGCTGGAGAGTGGTGCACCATGGTACTGTTCCGTTTCAAATCCATGCACGCATTTCTAAAAGTCGTACGGCGCTGTTTCGCTATTTCGGACGGATGTTGCACCTTGCACCGTGGATGTTGCACCCTGTAGATATCCATTATTCGGACGGCCATAACTTCTTGCTCGTTTAGAGTTGCGGGAGCCATAACCTGTCAAAATGAAGGCCTCGATGAGTTCTACGGCTTTAACAGCTTTCAGCCGTCAACGGATAGATTAATGCCCAAAAAGGACAACCCGAATCTCTATCGGGTCTCGTAAGTTTTTTACCTTTCGTTTTTTCGACACGTGGATTTTTGTAGTAAAAAGGGATTACGGTGGCTGGTCTTCGATTTACCATCGCTGGAGAGTGGTGCACCATGGTACTGTTCTGTTTCAAATCCATGCACGCATTTCTAAAAGTCGTACGGCACTGTTTCGCCATTTCGGACGGATGTTGCACCTTGCACCGTGGATGTTGCACCATGTAGATATCGATTATTCGGACGGCCATAACTTCTGGCGCGTTTAGAGTTACGGAAGCCATAACCTGTCAAAATGAAGGGCTCGATGTGTTCTACGGCTTTGACAGCTTTTAGCCGTCAACGGATAGAGTAATGCCCAAAAAGGACAACCCGAATCTCAATCGGGTCTCGTAAGTTTTTTACCCTTCGTTTTTCCGACACGTGGATTTTTACGGTAAAACAGGATTACCGTCGCTGGCCTTCGATTTACCATCGCTGGAGAGTGGTGCACCATGGTACTGTTCCGTTTCAAATCCATGCACGCATATCTAAAAGTCGTACGGCACTGTTTCGCCATTTCGAACGGATGTTGCACCGTGGATGTTGCACCCTGTAGATATCGATTATTCGGACGGCCATAACTTCTGGCTCGTTTAGAGTTACGGGAGCCATAACATGTCAAAACGAAGGCCTCGATGAGTTCTACGGCTTTGACAGCTTTCAACCGTCAACGGATAGATTAATGCCTAAAAAGGACAACCCGAATCTCAATCGGGTCTCGTAAGTTTTTTACCCTTCGTTTTTTCGACACGTGGATTTTTACGGTAAAACAGGATTACCGTGGCTGGCCTTCGATTTACCATCGATGGAGAGTGGTGCACCATGGTACTGTTCTGTTTCAAACCCATGCACGCATTTCTAAAAGTTGTACGGCACTGTTTCGCCATTTCGGACGGATGTTGCACCTTGCACCGTGGATGTTGCACCCTGTAGATATCGATTATTCGGACGGCCATAACTTCTGGCTAGTTTAGAGTTACGGGAGCCATAACCTGTCAAAACGAAGGCCTCGATGAGTTCTACGGCATTGGCAGCTTTTAGCCGTCAACGGATAGATTAATGCCCAAAAAGGACAACCCGAATCTCAATCGGGTCTCCTAAGTTTTTTACCCTTCGTTTTTTCGACACGTGGATTTTTACGGTAAAACAGGATTACCGTGGCTGGCCTTCGATTTACCATCGATGGAGAGTGGTGCACCATGGTACTGTTCTGTTTCAAACCCATGCACGCATTTCTAAAAGTTGTACGGCACTGTTTCGCCATTTCGGACGGATGTTGCACCTTGCACCGTGGATGTTGCACCCTGTAGATATTGATTATTCGAACGGCCATAACTTCTGTCTCGTTTAGAGTTACGGGAGCCATAACCTGTCAAAACGAAGGCCTCGATGAGTTCTACGGCTTTGACAGCTTTCAGCCATCGACGGATATATTAATGCCCAAAAGGGACAGCCCGAATCTCAATCGGGTCTCTTAAGTTTTTTACCCTTCGTTTTTTCGACACGTGGATTTTTACGGCAAAACAGGATTACGGTGGCTGGCCTTCGATTTACCATCGCTGGACAGTGGTGCACCATGGTACTGTTCCGTTTCAAATCCATGCATGCATTTCTAAAAGTCGTACGGCACTGTTTTGCCATTTCGGACGGATGTTGCACCTTGCACCGTGGATGTTGCACCCTGTGGAAATTGATTATTCGGACGGCCATAACTTCTGGCTCGTTTAGAGTTACGGGAACCATAACCTATCAAAACGAAGGCCTCGATAAGTTCTACGGCTTTGACAGCTTTCAGCCGTCAAGGGATAGATTAATGCCCAAAAAGGACAACCCGAATCTCAATCAGGTCTCGTAAGTTTTTTACCCTTCGTTTTTTCGACACGTGGATTTTTACGGTAAAACGGGATTACCGTGGCCCGTCTTCGACTTCGCACCACTAGAGAGTGGTGCACCATGGTACTGTTCCATTTCAAATCCATGCACGCATTTCTAAAAGTCGTACGGCACTGTTTCACCATTTCGGACGGATGGTGCACCTTGCTCCGTGGATGTTGCACCCTATAGATATCGATTATTCGAACGGCCATAACTTCTGGCTCGTTTAGAGTTACGGGAGCCATAACCTGTCAAAACGAAGGCCTCGATGAGTTCTACGGCTTTGACAGCTTTCAGCCGTAAACGGATAGATTAATGCCCAAAAAGGACAACCCGAATCTCGATCAGGTCTCGTAAGTTTCTTACCCTTCGTTTTTTCGACACGTGGATTTTTACGGTAAAACGGGATTACCGTGGCCCGTCTTCGACTTCCCATCGCTGGAGAGTGGTGCACCATGGTAGTGTTCCGTTTCAAATCCATGCACGCATTTTAAAAAGTCGTACGGCACTGTTTCGCCATTTCGGACGGATGTTGCACCTTGCACCGTGGATGTTGCACCCTGTCGATATCGATTATTCGGACGGCCATAACTTCTGGCTCGTTTAGAGTTACGGGAGCCATAACCTGTCAAAACGAAGGACTCGATGAGTTCTACGGCTTTGACAGCTTTCAACTGTCAACGGATAGATTAATGCCCAAAAAGGACAACCCGAATCCCAATCGGGTCTCGTAACTTTTTTACCCTTCGTTTTTTCGACACGTGGATTTTTACGGTAAAACAGGATTACCGTGGCTGGCCTTTGATTTACCATCGATGGAGAGCGGTGCACCAAGGTACGGTTCCGTTTCAAACCCATGCACGCATTTCTAAAAGTCGTACGTCACTGTTTCGCCATTTCGGACGGATGTTGCACCTTGCACCGTGGATGTTGCACCCTGTAGATATCGATTATTCGGACGGCCATTACCTCTGGCTCGTTTAGAGTTACGGGAGCCATAACCTGTTAAAACAAAGGCCTCGATGAGTTCTACGGCTTTGACAGCTTTCAGCCGTCAACGGATAGATTAATGCCCAAAAAGGACAACCCGAATCTCAATCGGGTCTCTTAAGTTTTTTACCCTTCGTTTTTTCGACACGTGGACTTTTACGGCAAAACAGGATTACAGTGGCTGGACTTCGATTTACCATCGCTGGACAGTGGTGCACTATGGTACTGTTCCGTTTCAAATCCATGCACGCAGATCTAAAAGTCGTACGACACTGTTTCGCCATTTCGGACGGATGTTGCACCTTGCACCGTGGATGTTGCACCCTGTAGATATCGATTATACGGATGACCATAACTTCTGGCTCGTTTAGAGCTACGGGAGCCATAACCTGTCAAAACGAAGGCCTCGATGAGTTCTACGGCTTTGACAGCTTTCAGCCGTCAACGGATAGACTAATTCCCAAAAAGGACAACCCGAATCTCAATCGGGTCTCGTAAGTTTTTTACCCTTCGTTTTTTCGACAAGTGGATTTTTACGGTAAAACGGGATTACCGTGGCCCGTCTTCGACTTCCCATCACTGGAGAGTGGTGCACCATGGCAGTGTTCTGTTTCAAATCCATGCACGCATTTCAAAAAGTCGTACGACACTGTTTCGCCATTTCGGATGGATGTTGCACCTTGCACCGTGGATGTTGCACCCTGTGGATATCGATTATTCGGACGGCCATAACTTCTGGCTCGTTTAGAGTTACGGGAGCCATAACCTGTCAAAACAAAGACCTCGATGAGTTCTACGACTTTGACACCTTTCAACCGTCAACGGATAGATTAATGCCCAAAAAGGACAACCCGAATCTCAATCGGGTCTCGTAAGTTTTTTACCCTTCGTTTTTTCGACACGTGGATTTTTACGGTAAAACAGGATTACCGTCGCTGGCCTTCGATTTACCATCGCTGAAGAGTGGTGCACCATGGTACTGTTCCATTTCAAATCCATGCACGCATTTCTAAAAGTCGTACGACACTGTTTCGCCATTTCGGACGGATGTTGCACCTTGCACCGTGGATGTTGCATCCTGTAGATATCGATTATTCGGACGGCCATAACTTCTGGCTCGTTTAGAGTTTCGGGAGCCATAACCTGTCAAAACGAAGGCCTCGATGAGTTCTACGGCTTTGACAGCTTTCAGCCGTCAACGGATAGATTAATGCCTAAAAATGACAACCCGAATCTCAATCGGGTCTCGTAAGTTTTTTACCCTTCGTTTTTTCGACACGTGGATTTTTACGGTAAAACAGGATTACGGTGGCTGGTCTTCGATTTACCATTGCTGGAGAGTGGTGACCATGGTACCGTTCCGTCGTACGACACTGTTTCGCCATTTCGGACGGATGTTGCACCTTGCACCGTGGATGTTGCACCCTGTAGATATCGATTATTCGGACGGCCATAACTTCTGGCTCGTTTAGAGTTACGGGAGCCATAACCTGTCAAAACGAAGGCCTCGATGAGTTCTACGGCTTTGACAGCTTTCAGCCCTCAACGGATAGATTAATGCCCAAAAAGGCCAACTCGAATCTCAATTGGGTCTCGTAAGTTTTTTACCCTTCGTTTTTTCGACACGTGGACTTTTAATGTAAAACTGGATTACCGTGGCTGGCCTTCGATTTACCATCGCTGGAGAATAGTGCACCATGGTACTGTTCTGTTTCAAATCCATGCATACATTTCTAAAAGTCGTACGACACTGTTTCGCCATTTCGGACGGATGTTGCACCTTGCACCGTGGATGTTGCACCCTGTAGATATCGATTATTCGGACGACAATAACTTCTGGCTCGTTTAGAGTTACGGGAGCCATAACCTGTCAAAACGAAGGCCTCGATGAGTTCTACGACTTCGACAGCTTTCAGCCGTCAACGGATAGATTAATGCCCAAAAAGGACAACCCGAATCTCAATCGGGTCTCGTAAGTTTTTTAACCTTCGTTTTTTCGACACGTGAATTTTTACGGTAAAACGGGATTACCGTGGCTGGCCTTCGATTTACCATCGCTGGAGAGTGGTGCACCAGGTATTGTTCCGTTTCAAATCCATGCACGCATTTCTAAAAGTCGTACGGCACTGTTTCGCCATTTCGGACGGATGTTGCACCTTGCACCGTGGATTTTGCACCCTATAGATATCGATTATTCGGACGGCTATAACTTCTGGATCGTTTAGAGTTACGGGAGCCATAACCTGTCAAAACGAAGGCCTGGATGAGTTCTACGGCTTTGACTGCTTTCAACCGTCAACGGATAGATTAATGCCCTAAAAGGACAACACGAATCTCAATCGGGCCTCGTAAGTTTTTTACCCTTCGTTTTTTCGACACGTGGATTTTTGCTGTAAAACGGGATTACCGTGGCCCGTCTTCGACTTTCCATCGCTGGAGAGTGGTGCACCATGGTACTGTTCCGTTTCAAATCCATGCACGCATTTCTAAAAGTCGTACGGCGCTGTTTCGCTATTTCGGACGGATGTTGCACCTTGCACCGTGGATGTTGCACCCTGTAGATATCCATTATTCGGACGGCCATAACTTCTTGCTCGTTTAGAGTTGCGGGAGCCATAACCTGTCAAAATGAAGGCCTCGATGAGTTCTACGGCTTTAACAGCTTTCAGCCGTCAACGGATAGATTAATGCCCAAAAAGGACAACCCGAATCTCTATCGGGTCTCGTAAGTTTTTTACCTTTCGTTTTTTCGACACGTGGATTTTTGTAGTAAAAAGGGATTACGGTGGCTGGTCTTCGATTTACCATCGCTGGAGAGTGGTGCACCATGGTACTGTTCTGTTTCAAATCCATGCACGCATTTCTAAAAGTCGTACGGCACTGTTTCGCCATTTCGGACGGATGTTGCACCTTGCACCGTGGATGTTGCACCATGTAGATATCGATTATTCGGACGGCCATAACTTCTGGCGCGTTTAGAGTTACGGAAGCCATAACCTGTCAAAATGAAGGGCTCGATGTGTTCTACGGCTTTGACAGCTTTTAGCCGTCAACGGATAGAGTAATGCCCAAAAAGGACAACCCGAATCTCAATCGGGTCTCGTAAGTTTTTTACCCTTCGTTTTTCCGACACGTGGATTTTTACGGTAAAACAGGATTACCGTCGCTGGCCTTCGATTTACCATCGCTGGAGAGTGGTGCACCATGGTACTGTTCCGTTTCAAATCCATGCACGCATATCTAAAAGTCGTACGGCACTGTTTCGCCATTTCGAACGGATGTTGCACCGTGGATGTTGCACCCTGTAGATATCGATTATTCGGACGGCCATAACTTCTGGCTCGTTTAGAGTTACGGGAGCCATAACATGTCAAAACGAAGGCCTCGATGAGTTCTACGGCTTTGACAGCTTTCAACCGTCAACGGATAGATTAATGCCTAAAAAGGACAACCCGAATCTCAATCGGGTCTCGTAAGTTTTTTACCCTTCGTTTTTTCGACACGTGGATTTTTACGGTAAAACAGGATTACCGTGGCTGGCCTTCGATTTACCATCGATGGAGAGTGGTGCACCATGGTACTGTTCTGTTTCAAACCCATGCACGCATTTCTAAAAGTTGTACGGCACTGTTTCGCCATTTCGGACGGATGTTGCACCTTGCACCGTGGATGTTGCACCCTGTAGATATCGATTATTCGGACGGCCATAACTTCTGGCTAGTTTAGAGTTACGGGAGCCATAACCTGTCAAAACGAAGGCCTCGATGAGTTCTACGGCATTGGCAGCTTTTAGCCGTCAACGGATAGATTAATGCCCAAAAAGGACAACCCGAATCTCAATCGGGTCTCCTAAGTTTTTTACCCTTCGTTTTTTCGACACGTGGATTTTTACGGTAAAACAGGATTACCGTGGCTGGCCTTCGATTTACCATCGATGGAGAGTGGTGCACCATGGTACTGTTCTGTTTCAAACCCATGCACGCATTTCTAAAAGTTGTACGGCACTGTTTCGCCATTTCGGACGGATGTTGCACCTTGCACCGTGGATGTTGCACCCTGTAGATATTGATTATTCGAACGGCCATAACTTCTGTCTCGTTTAGAGTTACGGGAGCCATAACCTGTCAAAACGAAGGCCTCGATGAGTTCTACGGCTTTGACAGCTTTCAGCCATCGACGGATATATTAATGCCCAAAAGGGACAGCCCGAATCTCAATCGGGTCTCTTAAGTTTTTTACCCTTCGTTTTTTCGACACGTGGATTTTTACGGCAAAACAGGATTACGGTGGCTGGCCTTCGATTTACCATCGCTGGACAGTGGTGCACCATGGTACTGTTCCGTTTCAAATCCATGCATGCATTTCTAAAAGTCGTACGGCACTGTTTTGCCATTTCGGACGGATGTTGCACCTTGCACCGTGGATGTTGCACCCTGTGGAAATTGATTATTCGGACGGCCATAACTTCTGGCTCGTTTAGAGTTACGGGAACCATAACCTATCAAAACGAAGGCCTCGATAAGTTCTACGGCTTTGACAGCTTTCAGCCGTCAAGGGATAGATTAATGCCCAAAAAGGACAACCCGAATCTCAATCAGGTCTCGTAAGTTTTTTACCCTTCGTTTTTTCGACACGTGGATTTTTACGGTAAAACGGGATTACCGTGGCCCGTCTTCGACTTCGCACCACTAGAGAGTGGTGCACCATGGTACTGTTCCATTTCAAATCCATGCACGCATTTCTAAAAGTCGTACGGCACTGTTTCACCATTTCGGACGGATGGTGCACCTTGCTCCGTGGATGTTGCACCCTATAGATATCGATTATTCGAACGGCCATAACTTCTGGCTCGTTTAGAGTTACGGGAGCCATAACCTGTCAAAACGAAGGCCTCGATGAGTTCTACGGCTTTGACAGCTTTCAGCCGTAAACGGATAGATTAATGCCCAAAAAGGACAACCCGAATCTCGATCAGGTCTCGTAAGTTTCTTACCCTTCGTTTTTTCGACACGTGGATTTTTACGGTAAAACGGGATTACCGTGGCCCGTCTTCGACTTCCCATCGCTGGAGAGTGGTGCACCATGGTAGTGTTCCGTTTCAAATCCATGCACGCATTTTAAAAAGTCGTACGGCACTGTTTCGCCATTTCGGACGGATGTTGCACCTTGCACCGTGGATGTTGCACCCTGTCGATATCGATTATTCGGACGGCCATAACTTCTGGCTCGTTTAGAGTTACGGGAGCCATAACCTGTCAAAACGAAGGACTCGATGAGTTCTACGGCTTTGACAGCTTTCAACTGTCAACGGATAGATTAATGCCCAAAAAGGACAACCCGAATCCCAATCGGGTCTCGTAACTTTTTTACCCTTCGTTTTTTCGACACGTGGATTTTTACGGTAAAACAGGATTACCGTGGCTGGCCTTTGATTTACCATCGATGGAGAGCGGTGCACCAAGGTACGGTTCCGTTTCAAACCCATGCACGCATTTCTAAAAGTCGTACGTCACTGTTTCGCCATTTCGGACGGATGTTGCACCTTGCACCGTGGATGTTGCACCCTGTAGATATCGATTATTCGGACGGCCATTACCTCTGGCTCGTTTAGAGTTACGGGAGCCATAACCTGTTAAAACAAAGGCCTCGATGAGTTCTACGGCTTTGACAGCTTTCAGCCGTCAACGGATAGATTAATGCCCAAAAAGGACAACCCGAATCTCAATCGGGTCTCTTAAGTTTTTTACCCTTCGTTTTTTCGACACGTGGACTTTTACGGCAAAACAGGATTACAGTGGCTGGACTTCGATTTACCATCGCTGGACAGTGGTGCACTATGGTACTGTTCCGTTTCAAATCCATGCACGCAGATCTAAAAGTCGTACGACACTGTTTCGCCATTTCGGACGGATGTTGCACCTTGCACCGTGGATGTTGCACCCTGTAGATATCGATTATTCGGACGGCCATAACTTCTGGCTCGTTTAGAGTTACGGGAGGCATAACATGTCAAAACGAAGGTCTCGATGAGTTCTACGGCTTTGACAGCTTTCAGCCGTCAATGGATAGATTAATGCCCAAAAAGGACAACCCGAATCTCAATCGGGTCTCGTAAGTTTTTACCCTTCGTTTTTTCGACACTTGGATTTTTACGGTAAAACGGGATTACCGTGGCCCGTCTTCGACTTCGCATCGCTGGAGAGTGGTGCACCATGGTACTGTTCCGTTTCAAATCCATGCACGCATTTCTAAAAGTCGTACGACACTATTTCACCATTTCGGACGGATGTTGCACCTTGCACCGTGGATGTTGCACCCTGTAGATATCGATTATTCAAACGGCCATAACTTCTGGCTCGTTTAGAGTTACGGGAGCCATTACCTGTCAAAACGAAGGCCTCGATGAGTTCTACGGCTTTGATAGCATTCAGCCGTCAACGGATAGATTAATGCCCAAAAAGGACAACCCGAATCTCAATCGGGTCTCGTAAGTTTTTTACCCTTCGTTTTTCCGACACGTGGATTTTTACGGTAAAACAGGATTACCGTGGCTGGCCTTCGATTACCATCGCTGGAGAGTGGTGCGCCATGGTACTATTCCGTTTCAAATCCATGCACGCATTTCTAAAAGTCGTGCGGCACTGTTTCGCCATTTCGGACGGATGTTGCACCTTGCACCGTGGATGTTGCACCCTGTAGATATCGATTATCCGGACGGCCATAACTTCTGGCTCGTTTTGAGTTAGGGGAGCCATAGCCTGTCAAAACGAAGGCCTCGATGAGTTCTACGGCTTTGACAGCTTTCAGCCGTCAACGGATAGATTAATGCCCAAAAAGGACAACCCGAATCTCAATCGGCTCTCGTAAGTTTTTTACCCTTTGTTTTTTCGACACGTGAATTTTTACGGTAAAACAGGATTACGGTGGCTGGTCTTCGATTTACCATGGCTGGAGAGTGGTGCACCATGGTACTGTTCCGTTTCAAATCCATGCACGTATTTCTAAAAGTCGTACGGCACTATTTCGCCATTTCGGACGGATGTTGCACCTTGCACCGTGGATGTTGCACCCTGTAGATATCGATTATTCGGACGACCATAACTTCTGGCTCGTTTAGAGTAACGAGAGCCATAACCTGTCAAAACGAAGGCCTCGATGAGTTCTACGGCTTTGACAGCTTTCAACCGTCAACGGATAGATTAATGCCCAAAAAGGACAACCCGAATCTCAATCGGGTCTCGTAAGTTTTTTCACCCTTCGTTTTTTCGACACGTGGATTTTTACGGTAAAACGGGATTACCGTGGCCCGTCTTCGACTTCCCATCGCTGGAGAGTGGTGCACCAAGGTACTGCTCCGTTTCAAATCCATGCACGCATTTCTGAAAGTCGTACGGCAGTGTTTCGCCATTTCGGACGGATGTTGCACCTTGCACCGTGGATGTTGCACCCTGTAGATATCGATTATTCGAACGGCCATAACTTCTGGCTCGTTTAGAGTAACAGGAGCCATAACCTGTCGAAACGAAGGCCTCGATGAGTTCTACGGCTTTGACCACTTTCGGTCGTCAACGGATAGATGAATGCCCAAAAAGGACAACCTGAATCTCAATCGGGTCTCGTAAGTTTTTCACCCTTCGTTTTTTCGACACGTGGATTTTTACGGTAAAACGGGATTACCGTGGCCCGTTTTCGACTTCCCATCGCTGGAGAGTGGTGCACAATGGTAGTGTTCCGTTTCAAATCCATGCACGCATTTCAAAAAGTTGTATGGCACTGTTTCGCCATTTCGGACGGATGTTGCACCTTGCACCGTGGATGTTGCACCCTGTAGATGTCGATTATTCAAACGGCCATAACTTCTGGCTCGTTTAGAGTTACGAGAGCCATAACCTGTCAAAACGAAGGCCTCGATGAGTTCTATGGCTTTGACAGATTTCAGCCTTCAACGGATAGACTGATGCCCAAAAAGGACAACCCGAATCTCAATCGGGTCTCGTAAGTTTTTTACCCTTTGTTTTTTCGACACGTGGATTTTTACGGTAAAACAGGATTACGGTGGCAGGCCTTCGATTTTCCAACGCTGGAGAGCGGTGCACCATGGTACTATTCCGTTTCAAATCCATGCACACATTTCAAAAAGTCGTACGGCACCGTTTCGCCATTTCGGACGGATGTTGCACCTTGCGCCGTGGATGTTGCACCCTGTAGATATCGATTATTCGGACGGACATAACTTCTGGCTCGTTTAGAGTTACGAGAGCCATAAGCTGTCAAAACGAAGGCCTCGATGAGTTCTACGGCTTTGACAGCTTTTAGCCGTCAACGGATAGATTAATGCCCAAAAAGGACAACCCGACTCTCAAACGGGTCTCGTAAGTTTTTTACCCTTCGTTTTTTCGACACGTGGATTTTTACGGTAAAACCGGATTACCGTGGCCGGCCTTCGATTTACCATCGCTGGAGAGTGGTGCACCATGGTACTGTTCCGTTTCAAATCCATGCACGCATTTCTAAAAGTCGTACGGCACTGTTTCGCCATTTCGGACGGATGTTGCACCTTGCACCGTGGATGTTGCACCCTGTAGATATCGATTATCCGGACCGCCATAACTTCTGGCTTGTTTAGAGTTACGGGAGCCATAACCTGTCAAAACGAAGGCCTCGATGAATTCTACGGCTTTGACGGCTTTCAGCCGTCAACGGATAGACTGATGCCCAAAAAGGACAACCCGAATCTCAATCGGGTCTCGTAAGTTTTTTACCCTTTGTTTTTTCGACACGTGGATTTTTACGGTAAAACAGGATTAGGGTGGTTGGTCTTCGATTTACCAACGCTGGAGAGTGGTGCACCATGGTACTGTTCCGTTTCAAATCCATGCACGCATTTCTAAAAGTCGTACGACACTGTTTCGCCATTTCGGACGGATGTTGCACCTTGCACCGTGGATGTTGCACCCTGTAGATATCGATTATACGGACGACCATAACTTCTGGCTCGTTTAGAGTTACGGGAGCCATAACCTGTCAAAACGAAGGCCTCGATGAGTTCTACGGCTTTGACAGCTTTCAGCCGTAAACGGATAGATTAATGCCCAAAAAGGACAACCCGAATCTCGATCAGGTCTCGTAAGTTTCTTACCCTTCGTTTTTTCGACACGTGGATTTTTACGGTAAAACCGGATTACCGTGGCCGGCCTTCGATTTACCATCGCTGGAGAGTGGTGCACCATGGTACTGTTCCGTTTCAAATCCATGCACGTATTTCTAAAAGTCGTACGGCACTATTTCGCCATTTCGGACGGATGTTGCACCTTGCACCGTGGATGTTGCACCCTGTAGATATCGATTATTCGGACGACCATAACTTCTGGCTCGTTTAGAGTAACGAGAGCCATAACCTGTCAAAACGAAGGCCTCGATGAGTTCTACGGCTTTGACAGCTTTCAACCGTCAACGGATAGATTAATGCCCAAAAAGGACAACCCGAATCTCAATCGGGTCTCGTAAGTTTTTTCACCCTTCGTTTTTTCGACACGTGGATTTTTACGGTAAAACGGGATTACCGTGGCCCGTCTTCGACTTCCCATCGCTGGAGAGTGGTGCACCAAGGTACTGCTCCTTTTCAAATCCATGCACGCATTTCTGAAAGTCGTACGGCAGTGTTTCGCCATTTCGGACGGATGTTGCACCTTGCACCGTGGATGTTGCACCCTGTAGATATCGATTATTCGAACGGCCATAACTTCTGGCTCGTTTAGAGTAACAGGAGCCATAACCTGTCGAAACGAAGGCCTCGATGAGTTCTACGGCTTTGACCACTTTCGGTCGTCAACGGATAGATGAATGCCCAAAAAGGACAACCTGAATCTCAATCGGGTCTCGTAAGTTTTTCACCCTTCGTTTTTTCGACACGTGGATTTTTACGGTAAAACGGGATTACCGTGGCCCGTTTTCGACTTCCCATCGCTGGAGAGTGGTGCACAATGGTAGTGTTCCGTTTCAAATCCATGCACGCATTTCAAAAAGTTGTATGGCACTGTTTCGCCATTTCGGACGGATGTTGCACCTTGCACCGTGGATGTTGCACCCTGTAGATGTCGATTATTCAAACGGCCATAACTTCTGGCTCGTTTAGAGTTACGAGAGCCATAACCTGTCAAAACGAAGGCCTCGATGAGTTCTATGGCTTTGACAGATTTCAGCCTTCAACGGATAGACTGATGCCCAAAAAGGACAACCCGAATCTCAATCGGGTCTCGTAAGTTTTTTACCCTTTGTTTTTTCGACACGTGGATTTTTACGGTAAAACAGGATTACGGTGGCAGGCCTTCGATTTTCCAACGCTGGAGAGCGGTGCACCATGGTACTATTCCGTTTCAAATCCATGCACACATTTCAAAAAGTCGTACGGCACCGTTTCGCCATTTCGGACGGATGTTGCACCTTGCGCCGTGGATGTTGCACCCTGTAGATATCGATTATTCGGACGGACATAACTTCTGGCTCGTTTAGAGTTATGAGAGCCATAAGCTGTCAAAACGAAGGCCTCGATGAGTTCTACGGCTTTGACAGCTTTTAGCCGTCAACGGATAGATTAATGCCCAAAAAGGACAACCCGACTCTCAAACGGGTCTCGTAAGTTGTTTACCCTTCGTTTTTTCGACACGTGGATTTTTACGGTAAAACCGGATTACCGTGGCCGGCCTTCGATTTACCATCGCTGGAGAGTGGTGCACCATGGTACTGTTCCGTTTCAAATCCATGCACGCATTTCTAAAAGTCGTACGGCACTGTTTCGCCATTTCAGACGGATGTTGCACCTTGCACCGTGGATGTTGCACCCTGTAGATATCGATTATCCGGACCGCCATAACTTCTGGCTTGTTTAGAGTTACGGGAGCCATAACCTGTCAAAACGAAGGCCTCGATGAATTCTACGGCTTTGACGGCTTTCAGCCGTCAACGGATAGACTGATGCCCAAAAAGGACAACCCGAATCTCAATCGGGTCTCGTAAGTTTTTTACCCTTTGTTTTTTCGACACGTGGATTTTTACGGTAAAACAGGATTAGGGTGGTTGGTCTTCGATTTACCAACGCTGGAGAGTGGTGCACCATGGTACTGTTCCGTTTCAAATCCATGCACGCATTTCTAAAAGTCGTACGACACTGTTTCGCCATTTCGGACGGATGTTGCACCTTGCACCGTGGATGTTGCACCCTGTAGATATCGATTATACGGACGACCATAACTTCTGGCTCGTTTAGAGTTACGGGAGCCATAACCTGTCAAAACGAAGGCCTCGATGAGTTCTACAGCTTTGACAGCTTTCAGCCGTCAACGGATAGATTAATGCCCAAAAAGTGCAACCTGAATCTCATTCGGGTCTCGTAAGTTTTTTACCCTTAGTTTTTTCGACACGTGGATTTTTACGGTAAAACGGGATTACCGTGGCCCGTCTTCGACTTCCCATCGCTGGAGAGTGGTGTACCGTGGTACTGTTCCATTTCAAATCCATGCACGCATTTCTAAAAGTCGTACGGCACTATTTCGCCATTTCGGACGGATGTTGTTTGCACAAAAAATGGACAAACACCTCCAAGTCGTATTATTTAGTTGATTATATGTGATTTTCAATGATTTTAGATGAGTATATAAATATAAAGGAAGTAGGGGCTGAAATGTAAAAGACACGCGGATTTATAGTGGTTCGGCCAGAATGTGCCTACGTCCACTTTATATGTTATTATCTTCTTTCCTTCAGATTACAAGTACAATGCTTCGTATATGAGTATATGAAAATAGTTTGAAAGTTCCTTCCTTGCTTGAGCTCTCAAACTTGTCTGCCATTGTTGTACCCCTGCCCCTCTATTTATAGAGTGAGGTAGGGGGCAGGGGTCTTGGAAGTGTATAGCTGCTGGTGGGCCCGGGCTGGAGCAATCTGGACTGGCAATCTTCTGGTTCGGCGAAGCCTTGGTTCGGCCGTGCTGAGGTTGGACCGGTGGTAGCCTCGTCCGGCTATGGTGGTCCGGTGATGGGTGGATATGTGCCATTCGGTAATGGGTTTACATGGAGTTGGTTCGGTCTTGGAGGTGAGTTGGTTCGGTCTTGGAGGTGAGTTGGTTCGGTACCAACCAGGCTCGGTGAAGGCTTGTGGATCGGTGGAGTTCGTGAGAGGAGCATGGTTCGGCATAGGGGCATGAAGGCTGGTGGACCGGTAGTGACTGGACCGGTAGGGTCTGGTTCGGTATGGGGCTTGACCGGATGAAGTTGGTTGATGGCTGCCGAATGGGTCGTGCCGAATGGGACATAGGATATGCCGAATGGACACATGCCCGAATGGATTTGTACACTGAGAATGCCAGATGGGCTCCTATGCTTACGTTGAGCCTTGTGTTTGCTGAACGAGGTGGAGGTTGTGAGCCCGGGTAAAACTTGTGACTTCTTGGTCTTGAGATCCTCTGGGTGAGAATTCGCCCAACAGATGTTGCACCTTGCACCGTGGATGTTGCACCCTGTAGATATCGATTATTCGGACGGCCATAACTTCTGGCTCGTTTAGAGTTACAGGAGCCATAACCTGTCAAAACGAAGGCCTCGATTAGTTCTACGGCTTTGACCGCTTTCAACCGTCAACGGAGAGATTAATGCCCAAAAAGGACAACCTGAATCTCAATCGGGTCTGGTAAGTTTTTTACCTTTCGTTTTTTGACACGTGGATTTTTACGGTAAAACGGGAATACCGTGGCCCGTCTTCGACTTCCCATCACTAGAGAGTGGTGCACCATGGTAGTGTTCCGTTTCAAATCCATGCACGCATTTCAAAAAGTCTTACGGCACTATTTCGCCATTTCGGATGGATGTTGCACCTTGCACCGTGGATGTTGCACCCTGTAGATATCGATTATTCAAACGGCCATAACTTCTGGCTCGTCTAGAGTTACGGGAGCCATAACCTGTCAAAACGAAGGCCTCGATGAGTTCTATGGCTTTGACAGCTTTCAGCTGTTCACGGATAGATTAATGCCCAAAATGGACAACCCGAATCTCAATCGGGTCTCGTAAGTTTTTTACCCTTCGTTTTTTCGACACGTGGATTTTTACGGTAAAACAAGATTACCGTGGCTGGCCTTCGATTTACCATCGCTGGAGAGTGGTGCACCATGGTACTGTTTCGTTTCAAATCCATGCACGCATTTGTAAAAGTCGTACGGTACTGTTTCGCCATTTCGGACGGATGTTGCACCATGCACCGTGGATGTTGCACCCTGTAGATATCGATTATTCGGACGGCCATAACTTCTGTCCCGTTTAGAGTTACGGGAGCCATAAGCTGTCAAAACGAAGGCCTCGATGAGTTCTACGGCTATGACAGCTTTCAGCCGTCAACGGATAGATTAATGCCCAAAAAGGACAACCCGAATCTCAATCGGGTCTCGTAAGTTTTTTACCCTTCGTTTTTTTGACACGTGGATTTTTACGGTAAAACAGGATTACCGTGGCTGGCCTTCGATTTACCATCGCTGGAGAGTGGTGCACCATGGTACTGTTCCGTTTCAAATCCATGCACGCATTTCTAAAAGTCGTATGGCACTGTTTCGCCATTTCAGACGGATGTTGCCCCTTGCACCGTGGATGTTGCACCCTGTAGATATCGATTATCCGGACGGCCATAACTTCTGGCTCGTTTAGAGTTACGGGAGCCATAACCTGTCAAAACGAAGGCCTCGATGAGTTCTACGGCTTTGACAGATTTCAGCCGTCAACGGATAGACTGATGCCCAAAAAGGACAACCCGAATCTAAATCGGGTCTCGTAAGTTTTTTACCCTTTGTTTTTTCGACACGTGGATTTTTACGGTAAAACAGGATTACGGTGGCTGGTCTTCGATTTACCAACGCTGGAGAGTGGTGCACCATGGTACTGTTCCGTTTCAAATCCATGCTCGCATTTCTAAAAGTCGTACGTCACTGTTTCGCCATTTCGGACGGATGTTGCACCTTGCACCGTGGATGTTGCACCCTGTAGATATCGATTATACGGACGACCATAACTTCTGGCTCGTTTAGAGTTACGGGAGCAATAACCTGTCAAAACGAAGGCCTCGATGAGTTCTACAGCTTTGACAGCTTTCAGCCATCAACGGATAGATTAATGCCCAAAAAGTACAACCCGAATCTCATTCGGGTCTCGTAAGTTTTTTACCCTTAGTTTTTTCGACACGTGGATTCTTACGGTAAAACGGGATTACCGTGGCCCGTCTTCGACTTCCCATCGCTGGAGAGTGGTGCACCATGGTACTGTTCCGTTTCAAATCCATTCACGCATTTTTAAAAGTCGCACGGCACTGTTTCGCCATTTCGGACGGATGTTGCACCTTGCACCGTGGATGTTGCACCCTGTAGATATCGATTATTCGGACGGCCATAACTACTGGCTCGTTTAGAGTTACAGGAGGCATAACCTGTCAAAATGAAGGCCTCGATGAGTTCTACGGCTTTGACCGCTTTCAGCCGTCAACGGAGAGATTAATGCCCAAAAAGGACAACCTGAATCTCAATCGGGTCTGGTAAGTTTTTTACCTTTCGTTTTTTCGACACGTGGATTTTTATGGTAAAACGGGATTACCGTGGCCCGTCTTCGACTTCCCATCACTGGACAGTGGTGCACCATGGTAGTGTTCCGTTTCAAATCCATGCACGCATTTCAAAAAGTCGTACGGCACTGTTTTGCCATTTCGGACGGATGTTGCACCTTGCACCGTGGTTGTTGCACCCTGTAGATATCGATTATTCAAACGGCTATAACTTCTGGCTCGTTTAGAGTTACGGGACCCATAACCTGTCAAAACGAAGGCCTCGATGAGTTCTACGGCTTTGATAGCTTTCAGCTGTTGACGGATAGATTAATGACCAAAATGGACGACCCGAATCTCAATCGGGTCTCGTAAGTTTTTTACCCTTCGTTTTTTCGACACGTGGATTTTTACGGTAAAACAGGATTACCGTGGCTCGCTTCGATTTACCATCGCTGGAGAGTGGTGCACCATGGTACTGTTCCGTTTCAAATCCATGCACGCATTTCTAAAGGTCGTACGACACTGTTTCGCCATTTCGGACGGATGTTGCACCTTGCACCGTGGATGTTGCACCCTGTAGATATCGATTATTCGGACGGCCATAACTTCTGACTCGTTTAGAGTTACGGGAGCCATAAGCTATCAAAATGAAGGCCTCGATGAGTTCTATGGCTTTGACAGATTTCATCCATCAACGGATAGATTAATGCCCAAAAAGGACATCCCGAATCTCAATCGGGTCTCGTAAGTTTTTTACCCTTCGTTTTTTCGACACGTGGGATTTTACGGTAAAACAGGATAACCGTGGCTGGCCTTCGATTTACCATCGCTGGAGAGTGATGCACCATGGTACTGTTCCATTTCAAATCCATGCACGCATTTCTAAAAGTCGTACGGCACTGTTTCGCCATTTCGGACGGATGTTGCACCTTGCACCGTGGATGTTGCACCCTGTAGATATCGATTATCCGGACGGCCATAACTTCTGGCTCGTTTAGAGTTACGGGAGCCATAACCTGTTAAAACGAAGGCCTCGATGAGTTCTACGGCTTTGACAGCTTTCAGCCGTCAACGGATAGACTGATGCCCAAAAAGGACAACCCGAATCTCAATCGGGTCTCGTAAGTTTTTTACCCTTTGTTTTTTCGACACGTGGATTTTTACGGTAAATCAGGATTACGGCGGCTGGTCTTCGATTTACCAACGCTGGAGAGTGGTGCACCATGGTACTGTTCCGTTTCAAATGCATGCACGCATTTCTAAAAGTCGTACGGCACTGTTTCGCCATTTCGGACGGATGTTGCACCTTGCACCGTGGATGTTGCACCCTGTAGATATCGATTATATAGACGACCATAACTTCTGGCTCGTTTAGAGTTACAGGAGCCATAACCTGTCAAAACGAAGGACTCGATGAGTTCTACAGCTTTGACAGCTTTCAGCCGTCAACGGATAGATTAATGCCCACAAAGTACAACCCGAATCTCATTCGGGTCTCGTATGTTTTTTACCCTTAGTTTTTTCGACACGTGGATTCTTACGGTAAAACGGGATTACGGTGGCCCGTCTTCGACTTCCCATCGCTGGAGAGTGGTGCACCATGGTACTGTTCCGTTTCAAATCCATGCACGCATTTCTAAAAGTCGTACGGCACTGTTTCACCATTTCGGACGGATGTTGCACCTTGCACCGTGGATGTTGCACCCTGAAGATATCGATTATTCGGACGGCCATAACTTCTGGCTCGTTTAGAGTTACAGGAGCCATAACCTGTCAAAACGAAGGCCTCGATGAGTTCTACGGCTTTGTCCGCTTTCAGCCGTCAACGGAGAGATAAATGCCCAAAATGGACAATCTGAATCTCAATCGGGTCTGGTAAGTTTTTTACCTTTCGTTTTTTCGACACGTGGATTTTTATGGTAAAAGGGGATTACCGTGGCCCGTCTTCGACTTCCCATCACTTGAGAGTGGTGCACTATGGTAGTGTTCCGTTTCAAAAGCATGCACGCATTTCAAAAAGTCATACGGCACTGTTTCGCCATTTCGGACGGATGTTGCACCTTGCACCGTGGATGTGCACCCTGTAGATATCGATTATTCAAACGGCCATAACTTCTGGCTCGTTTAGAGTTACGGGAGCCATAACCTGTCAAAACGAAGGCCTCGATGAGTTCTACGGCTTTGATAGCTTTCAGCTATTAACGGATAGATTAATGCCCAAAATGGACAACCCGAATCTCAATCGGGTCTCGTAAGTTTTTTACCCTTCGTTTTTTCGACACATGGATTTTTACGGTAAAACAGGATTACCATGGCTGGCCTTCGATTTACCATCGCTGGAGAGTGGTGCACCATGGTACTATTCCGTTTCAAATCCATGCACGCATTTCTAAAAGTCGTACGACACTGTTTCGCCATTTCGGACGGATGTTGCACCTTGCACCGTGGATGTGGCACCCTGTAGATATCGATTATTCGGACGGCCATAACTTCTGGCTCTGATGCCCAAAAAGGACAACCCGAATCTCAATCGGGTCTCGTAAGTTTTTTACCCTTCGTTTTTTCGACACGTGGATTTTTACGGTAAACGGATGTTGCCCCTTGCACCGTGGATGTTGCACCCTGTAGATATCGATTATCCGGACGGCCATAACTTCTGGCTCGTTTAGAGTTACGGGAGCCATAACCTGTCAAAACGAAGGCCTCGATGAGTTCTACGGCTTTGACAGATTTCAGCCGTCAACGGATAGACTGATGCCCAAAAAGGACAACCCGAATCTAAATCGGGTCTCGTAAGTTTTTTACCCTTTGTTTTTTCGACACGTGGATTTTTACGGTAAAACAGGATTACGGTGGCTGGTCTTCGATTTACCAACGCTGGAGAGTGGTGCACCATGGTACTGTTCCGTTTCAAATCCATGCTCGCATTTCTAAAAGTCGTACGTCACTGTTTCGCCATTTCGGACGGATGTTGCTCCTTGCACCGTGGATGTTGCACCCTGTAGATATCGATTATCCGGACGGCCATAACTTCTGGCTCGTTTAGAGTTACGGGAGCCATAACCTGTCAAAACGAAGGCCTCGATGAGTTCTACGGCTTTGACAGCTTTCAGCCGTCAACGGATAGAATGATGACCAAAAAGGACAACCCGAATCTCAATCGGGTCTCGTAAGTTTTTTACCCTTTGTTTTTTCGACACGTGGATTTTTACGGTAAAACAGGATTACGGTGGCTGGTCTTCGATTTACCAACGCTGGAGAGTGGTGCACCATGGTACTATTCCGTTTCAAATCCATGCACGCATTTCTAAAAGTCGTACGGCATTGTTTCGCCATTTCGGACGGATGTTGCACCTTGCACCGTGGATGTTGCACCCTGTAGATATCGATTATACGGACGACCATAACTTCTGGCTCGTTTAGAGTTACGGGAGCCATAACCTGTCAAAACGAAGGCCTCGATGAGTTCTACAGCTTTGACAGCTTTCAGCCGTCAACGGATAGATTAATGCCCAAAAAGTACAACCCGAATCTCATTCGGGTCTCGTAAGTTTTTTACCCTTAGTTTTTTCGACACGTGGATTCTTACGGTAAAACGGGATTACCGTGGCCCGTCTTCGACTTCCCATCGCTGGAGAGTGGTGCACCATGGTACTGTTCCATTTCGAATCCATGCACGCATTTCTAAAAGTCGTACGGCACTGTTTCGCCATTTCGGACGGATGTTGCACCTTGCACCGTGGATGTTGCACCCTGTAGATATCGATTATTCGGACGGCCATAACTTCTGGCTCGGTTAGATTTACAGGAGCCATAACTTGTCAAAACGAAGGCCTCGATGAGTTCTACGGCTTTGACCGCTTTCAGCCGTCAACGAAGAGATTAATGCCCAAAAAGGACAACCTGAATCTCAATCGGGTCTGGTAAGTTTTTTACCTTTCGTTTTTTCGACACGTGGATTTTTACGGTAAAACGGGATTACCGTGGCCCGTCTTCGACTTCCCATCACTGGAGAGTGGTGCACCATGGTAGTGTTCCGTTTCAAATCCATGCACGCATTTCAAAAAGTCGTACGGCACTGTTTCGCCATTTCGGACGGATGTTGCCTCTTGCACCGTGGATGTTGCACCCTGTAGATATCGATTATTCAAACGGCCATAACTTCTGGCTCGTTTAGACTTACGGGAGCCATAACCTGTCAAAACGAAGGCCTCGATGAGTTCTACGGCTTTGATAGCTTTCAGCTATTAATGGATAGATTAATGCCCAAAATGGACAACCCGAATATCAATCGGGTCTCGTAAGTTTTTTACCCTTCGGTTTTTCGACACGTGGATTTTTACGGTAAAATAGGATTACCGTGGCTGGCCTTTGATTTACCATCGCTGGAGAGTGGTGCACCATGGTACTGTTCCGTTTCAAATCCATGCACGCATTTCAAAAAGTCGTACGGCACTGTTTCGCCATTTCGGACGGATGTTGCACCTTGCACCGTGGATGTTGCACCCTGTAGATATCGATTATTCGGACGGCCATAACTTCTGGCTCGTTTAGAGTTACGGGAGCCATAAGCTGTAAAAACAAAGGCCTCGATGAGTTTTACGGCTTTGACAGCTTTCAGCCGTCAACAGATAGATTAATGCCCAAAAAGGACAACCCGAATCTCAATCGGGTCTCGTAAGTTTTTTACCTTTCGTTTTTTCGACACGTGGATTTTTACGGTAAAACAGGATTACCGTGGCTGGCCTTCGATTTACCATCGCTGGAGAGTGGTGAACCATGGTACTGTTCCGTTTCAAATCCATGCACGCATTTCTAAAAGTCGTACGGCACTGTTTCGCCATTTCGGACGGATGTTGCACCTTGCACCGTGGATGTTGCACCCTGTAGATATCGATTATTCGGACGGCCATTACTTCTGGCTCGTTTAGAGTTACGGGAGCCATAACCTGTCAAAACGAAGGCCTCGATGAGTTCTACGGCTTTGACAGCTTTCATCCGTCAACGGATAGATTAATGCCCAAAAAGGACAACCCGAATCTCAGTCGGGTCGCGTAAGTTTTTTACCCTTCGTTTTTTCGACACGTGGATTTTTACGGTAAAACAGGATTACGGTGGCTGGTCTTCGATTTACCATCGCTGGACAGTGGTGCACCATGGTACTGTTCCGTTTCAAATCCATGCACGCATTTCTAAAAGTCGTACGGCACAGTTTCGCCATTTCGGACGGATGTTGCACCTTGCACCTTGGATGTTGCACCATGTAGATATCGATTATACTGACGACCATAACTTCTGGCTCGTTTAGACTTACGGGAGCCATAACCTGTCAAAACGAAGGCCTCGATGAGTTCTACGGCTTTGACAGCTTTCAGCCGTCAACGGATAGGTTAATGCCCAAAAAGGACAACCCGAATCTCAATCGGGTCTCATAAGTTTTTTGCCCTTCGTTTTTTCGACACGTGGATTTTTACGGTAAAATAGGATTACCGTGGCTGGCCTTTGATTTAACATAGCTGGAGAGTGGTGCACCATGGTACTGTTCCATTTCAAATCCATGCACGCATTTCTAAAAGTCGTACGGCACTGTTTCGCCATTTCGGACGGATGTTGCACCCTGTAGATATCGATTATACGGACGACCATAACTTCTGGCTCGTTTAGAGTTACGGGAACCATAACCTGTCAAAACGAAGGCCTCGATGAGTTCTACAGCTTTGACAGCTTTCAGCCGTCAACGGATAGATTAATGCCCAAAAAGTACAACCCGAATCTCATTCGGGTCTCGTAAGTTTTTTACCCTTAGTTTTTTCGACACGTGGATTCTTACGGTAAAACGGGATTACCGTGGCCCTTCTTCGACTTCCCATCGCTGGAGAGTGGTGCACCATGGTACTGTTCCATTTCGAATCCATGCACGCATTTCTAAAAGTCGTACGGCACTGTTTCGCCATTTCGGACGGATGTTGCACCTTGCACCGTGGATGTTGCACCCTGTAGATATCGATTATTCGGACGGCCATAACTTCTGGCTCGTTTAGAGTTACAGGAGCTATAACCTGTCAAAACGAAGGCCTCGATGAGTTCTACGGCTTTGACCGCTTTCAGCCGTCAACGGAGAGATTAATGCTCAAAAAGGACAACCTGAATCTCAATCGGGTCTGGTAAGTTTTTTACCTTTCGTTTTTTCGACACGTGGATTTTTACGGTAAAACGGGATTACCGTGGCCCGTCTTCGACTTCCCATCACTGGAGAGTGGTGCACCATGGTAGTGTTCCGTTTCAAATCCATGCACGCATTTCAAAAAGTTGTACGGCACTGTTTCGCCATTTCGGACGGATGTTGCACCTTGCACCGTGGATGTTGCACCCTGTAGATATCGATTATTCAAACGGCCATAACTTCTGGCTTGTTTAGAGTTACGGGAGCCATAACTTGTCAAAACAAAGGCCTCGATGAGTTCTACGGCTTTGACAGCTTTCAGCTGTTAACGGATAGATTAATGACCAAAATGGACGACCCGAATCTCAATCGGGTCTCGTAAGTTTTTTACCCTTCGTTTTTTCGACACGTGGATTTTTACGGTAAAACAGGATTACCGTGGCTGGCTTTGATTTACCATCGCTGGAGAGTGGTGCACCATGGTAATGTTCCGTTTCAAATCCATGCACGCATTTCTAAAGGTCGTACGACACTGTTTCGCCATTTCGGACGGATGTTGCACCTTGCACCCTGGATGTTGCACCCTGTAGATATCGATTATTCGGACGGCCATAACTTCTGACTCGTTTAGAGTTACGGGAGCCATAAGCTGTAAAAACGAAGGCCTCGATGAGTTTTACGGCTTTGACAGCTTTCAGCCGTCAACAGATAGATTAATGCCCAAAAAGGACAACCTGAATCTCTATCGGGTCTCGTAAGTTTTTTACCTTTCGTTTTTTCGACACGTGGATTTTTACGGTAAAACAGGATTACCGTGGCTGGCCTTCGATTTACCATCGCTGGAGAGTGGTGAACCATGGTACTGTTCTGTTTCAAATCCATGCACGCATTTCTAAAAGTCGTACGACATTGTTTCGCCATTTCGGACGGATGTTGCACCTTGCACCGTGGATGATGCACCCTGTAGATATCGATTATTCGGACGGCCATTACTTCTGGCTCGTTTAGAGTTACGGGAGCCATAACCTGTCAAAACGAAGGCCTCGATGAGTTCTACGGCTTTGACAGCTTTCATCCGTCAACGGATAGATTAATGCCCAAAAAGGACAACCCGAATCTCAGTCGGGTCGCGTAAGTTTTTTACCCTTCGTTTTTTCGACACGTGGATTTTTACGGTAAAACAGGATTACGGTGGCTGGTCTTCGATTTACCATTGCTGGACAGTGTTGCACCATGGTACTGTTCCGTTTCAAATCCATGCACGCATTTCTAAAAGTCGTACGGCACTGTTTCGCCATTTCGGACGGATGTTGCACCTTGCACCGTGGATGTTGCACCATGTAGATATCGATTATACTGACGACCATAACTTCTGGCTCGTTTAGAGTTACGGGAGCCATAACCTGTCAAAACGAAGGCCTCTATGAGTTCTATGGCTTTGACAGCTTTCAGCCGTCAACGGATAGGTTAATGCCCAAAAAGGACAACCCGAATCTCAATCGGGTCTCATAAGTTTTTTGCCCTTCGTTTTTTCGACACGTGGATTTTTACGGTAAAATAGGATTACCGTGGCTGGCCTTTGATTTAACATCGCAGGAGCGTGGTGCACCGTGGTACTGTTCCATTTCAAATCCATGCACGCATTTCTAAAAGTCGTACGGCACTGTTTCGCCATTTCGGACGGATGTTGCACCCTGTAGATATCGATTATACGGACGACCATAACTTCTGGCTCGTTTAGAGTTACGAGAACCATAACCTGTCAAAACGAAGGCCTCGATGAGTTCTACAGCTTTAACAGCTTTCAGCCGTCAACGGATAGATTAATGCCCAAAAAGTACAACCCGAATCTCATTCGGTTCTCGTAAGTTTTTTACCCTTAGTTTTTTCGACACGTGGATTCTTACGGTAAAACGGGATTACCGTGGCCCGTCTTCGACTTCCCATCGCTGGAGAGTGGTGCACCATGGTACTGTTCCGTTTCGAATCCATGCACGCATTTCTAAAAGTCGTACGGCACTGTTTCGCCATTTCGGACGGATGTTGCACCTTGCACCGTGGATGTTGCACCCTGTAGATATCGATTATTCGGACGGCCATAACTTCTGGCTCGTTTAGAGTTACAGGAGCCATAACCTGTCAAAATGAAGGCCTCGATGAGTTCTACGGCTTTGACTGCTTTTAGCCGTCAACGGAGAGATTAATGCCCAAAAAGGGCAACCTGAATCTCAATCGGGTCTGGTAAGTTTTTTACCTTTCCTTTTTTCGACATGTGGATTTTTACGGTAAAACGGGATTACCGTGGCCCGTCTTCGACTTCCCTTCACTGGAGAGTGGTGCACCATGGTAGTGTTCCATTTCAAATCCATGCACGCATTTCAAAAAGTCGTACGGCACTGTTTCGCCATTTCGGACGGATGTTGCACCTTGCACCGTGGATGTGGCACCCTGTAGATATAGATTATTCAAACGGCCATAACTTCTGGCTCGTTTAGAGTTACGGGAGCCATAACCTGTCAAAACGAAGGCCTCGATGAGTTCTACGGCTTTGACAGCTTTCAGATGTTAACGGATAGATTAATGCCCAAAATGGACAACCCGAATCTCAATCGGGTCTCGTAAGTTTTTTACCCTTCGTTTTTTCGACACGTGGATTTTTACGGTAAAATAGGATTACCGTGGCTGGCCTTCGATTTACCATCGCTGGAGAGTGGTGCACCATGGTACTGTTCCGTTTCAAATCCATGCACGCATTTCTAAAAGTTGTACGACACTGTTTCGCCATTTCGGACGGATGTTGCACCTTGCACCGTGGATGTTGCACCCTGTAGATATCGATTATTCGGACGGCCATAACTTCTGGCTCGTTTAGAGTTAAGGGAGCCATAAGCTGTAAAAACGAAGGCCTCGATGAGTTCTACGGCTTTGACCGCTTTCAGCCGTCAACAGATAGATTAATGCCCAAAAAGGACAACCCGAATCTCAACCGGGTCTCATAAGTTTTTTACCTTTCGTTTTTTCGACACGTGGATTTTTACGGTAAAACAGGATTACCGTGGCTGGCCTTCGATTTACCATCGCTGAAAGAGTGGTGAACCATGGTACTGTTCCGTTTCAAATCCATGCACGCATTTCTAAAAGTCGTACGGCACTGTTTCGCCATTTCGGACGGATGTTGCACCTTGCACCGTGGATGTTGCACCCTGTAGATATCGATTATTCGGACGGCCATTACTTCTGGCTCGTTTAGAGTTACGGGAGCCATAACCTGTCAAAACGAAGGCCTCGAAGAGTTCTACGGCTTTGATAGCTTTCATCCGTCAATGGATAGATTAATGCCCAAAAAGGACAGCCTGAATCTCAGTCGGGTCGCGTAAGTTTTTTACCCTTCGTTTTTTCGACACGTGGATTTTTACGGTAAAACAGGATTACGGTGGCTGGTCTTCGATTTACCATCGCTGGACAGTGGTGCACCATGGTACTGTTCCGTTTCAAATCCATGCACGCATTTCTAAAAGTCGTACGGCACTGTTTCGCCATTTCGGACGGATGTTGCACCTTGCACCGTGGATGTTGCACCCTGTAGATATCGATTATTCGGACGGCCATAACTTCTGGCTCGTTTAGAGTTAAGGGAGCCATAAGCTGTAAAAACGAAGGCCTCGATGAGTTCTACGGCTTTGACCGCTTTCAGCCGTCAACAGATAGATTAATGCCCAAAAAGGACAACTCGAATCTCAACCGGGTCTCATAAGTTTTTTACCTTTCGTTTTTTCGACACGTGGATTTTTACGGTAAAACAGGATTACCGTGGCTGGCCTTCGATTTACCATCGCTGAAAGAGTGGTGAACCATGGTACTGTTCCGTTTCAAATCCATGCACGCATTTCTAAAAGTCGTACGGCACTGTTTCGCCATTTCGGACGGATGTTGCACCTTGCACCGTGGATGTTGCACCCTGTAGATATCGATTATTCGGACGGCCATTACTTCTGGCTCGTTTAGAGTTACGGGAGCCATAACCTGTCAAAACGAAGGCCTCGATGAGTTCTACGGCTTTGACAGCTTTCATCCGTCAATGGATAGATTAATGCCCAAAAAGGACAACCTGAATCTCAGTCGGGTCGCGTAAGTTTTTTACCCTTCGTTTTTTCGACACGTGGATTTTTACGGTAAAACAGGATTACGGTGGCTGGTCTTCGATTTACCATCGCTGGACAGTGGTGCACCATGGTACTGTTCCGTTTCAAATCCATGCACGCATTTCTAAAAGTCGTACGGCACTGTTTCGCCATTTCGGACGGATGTTGCACCTTGCACCGTGGATGTTGCACCATGTAGATATCGATTATACTAACGACCATAACTTCTGGCTCGTTTAGAGTTACGGGTGCCATAACCTGTCAAAACGAAGGCCTCGATGAGTTCTACGGCTTTGACCGCTTTCAGCCGTCAACGGATAGGTTAGTGCCCAAAAAGGACAACCCGAATCTCAATCGGGTCTCATAAGTTTTTTGCCCTTCGTTTTTTCGACACGTGGATTTTTACGGTAAAATAGGATTACCGTGGCTGGCCTTTGATTTAACATCGCTGGAGAGTGGTGCACCATGGTACTGTTCCGTTTCAAATCCATGCACGCATTTCTAAAAGTCTTACGGCACTGTTTCGCCATTTCGGACGGATGTTGCACCCTGTAGATATCGATTATACGGACGACCATAACTTCTGGCTCGTTTAGAGTTACGAGAACCATAACCTGTCAAAACGAAGGCCTCGATGAGTTCTACAGCTTTAACAGCTTTCAGCCGTCAACGGATAGATTAATGCCCAAAAAGTACAACCCGAATCTCATTCGGTTCTCGTAAGTTTTTTACCCTTAGTTTTTTCGACACGTGGATTCTTACGGTAAAACGGGATTACCGTGGCCCGTCTTCGACTTCCCATCGCTGGAGAGTGGTGCACCATGGTACTGTTCCGTTTCGAATCCATGCACGCATTTCTAAAAGCCGTACGGCACTGTTTCGCCATTTCGGACGGATGTTGCACCTTGCACCGTGGATGTTGCACACTGTAGATATCGATTATTCGGACGGCCATAACTTCTGGCTCGTTTAGAGTTACAGGAGCCATAACCTGTCAAAATGAAGGCCTCGATGAGTTCTACGGCTTTGACCGCTTTCGGCCGTCAACGGAGAGGTTAATGCCCAAAAAGGGCAACCTGAATCTCAATCGGGTCTGGTAAGTTTTTTACCTTTCGTTTTTTCGACACGTGGATTTTTATGGTAAAACGGGATTACCGTGGCCCGTCTTCGACTTCCCATCACTGGAGAGTGGTGCACCATGGTAGTGTTCCGTTTCAAATCCATGCGCGCATTTCAAAAAGTCGTACGGCACTGTTTCTCCATTTCGGACGGATGTTGCTCCTTGCACCGTGGATGTTGCACCCTGTAGATATCGATTATTCAAACAGCCATAACTTCTGGCTCGTTTAGAGTTACGGGAGCCATAACCTGTCAAAACGAAGGCCTCGATGAGTTCTACGGCTTTGACAGCTTTCAGCTGTTAACGGATAGATTAATGCCCAAAATGGACAACCCGAATCTCAATCGGGTCTCGTAAGTTTTTTACTCTTCGTTTTTTCGACACGTGGATTTTTACGGTAAAATAGGATTACCGTGGCTGGCCTTCGATTTACCATCGCTGGAGAGTGGTGCACCATGGTACTGTTCCGTTTCAAATCCATGCACGCATTTCTAAAAGTCGTACGGCTCTGTTTCGCCATTTCGGACGGATGTTGCACCTTGCACCGTGGATGTTGCACCCTGTAGATATCGATTATTCGGACGACCATAACTTCTGGCTCGTTTAGAGTTACGGGAGCCATAAGTTGTCAAAACGAAGGCCTCGATGAGTTCTACGACTTTGACAGCTTTCAGCCGTCAACGGATAGATTAATGCCCAAAAAGGACAACCCGAATCTCAATCGGGTCTCGTAAGTTTTTTACCCTTCGTTTTTTCGACACGTGGATTTTTACGGTAAAACAGGATTACGGTGGCTGATCTTCGATTTACCATCGCTGGAGAGTGGTGCACCATGGTACTATTCCGTTTCAAATCCATGCACGCATTTCTAAAAGTCGTACGGCACTGTTTCGCCATTTCGGACGGATGTTGCACCTTGCACCGTGGATGTTGCACCTTGTAGATATCGATTATACGGACGACCATAACTTCTGGCTCGTTTAGAGTTACGGGAGCCATAACCTGTCAAAACGAAGGCCTCGACGAGTTCTACGGCTTTGACCGCTTTCAGCCGTCAACGGAGAGATTAATGCCCAAAAAGGACAACCTGAATCTCAATCGGGTCTGGTAAGTTTTTTACCTTTCGTTTTTTCGACACGTGGATTTTTACGGTAAAACGGGATTATCGTGGCCCGTCTTCCACTTCCCATCACTGGAGAGTGGTGCACCATGGTAGTGTTCTGTTTCAAATCCATGCACACATTTCAAAAAGTCGTACGGCACTGTTTCGCCATTTCGGACGGATGTTGCACCTTGCATCGTGGATGTTTCACCCTGTAGATATCGATTATTCAAACGGCCATAACTTCTGGCTCGTTTAGAGTTACGGGAGCTATAACCTGTCAAAACGAAGGCCTCGATGAGTTCTATGGCTTTGACAGCTTTCAGCTGTTAACGGATAGATTAATGCCCAAAATGGACAACCCGAATCTCAATCGGGTCTCGTAAGTTTTTTACCCTACGTTTTTTCGACACGTGGATTTTTACGGTAAAACGGGATTACCGTGGCCCGTCTTCGATTTACCGTCTCTGAAGAGTGGTGCACCATGGTACTGTTCCGTTTCAAATCCATGCACGCATTTCTAAAAGTCGTACGGCACTGTTTCGCCATTTCGGACGGATGTTGCACCTTGCACCGTGGATGTTGCACCCTATAGATATCGATTATTCGGATGGCCGTAACTTCTGGCTCGTTTAGAGTTACGGGAGCCATAAGCTGTCAAAACGAAGGCCTCGATGAGTTCTACGGCTTTGACAGCTTTCAGCCCTCAACAGATAGATTAATGCCCAAAAAGGACAACCCGAATCTCAATCGGGTCTCGTAAGTTTTTTACCTTTCGTTTTTTCGACACGTGGATTTTTACGGTAAAACAGGATTACCGTGTCTGGCCTTCAATTTACCATCGCTGGAGAGTTGTGAACCATGGTACTGTTCCATTTCAAATCCATGCATGCATTTCTAAAAGTCGTACGGCACTGTTTCGCCATTTCGGACGGATGTTGCACCTTGCACCGTGGATGTTGCACCCTGTAGATATAGATTATTCGGACGGCCATAACTTCTGGCTCGTTTAGAATTACGGGAGCCATAACCTATCAATACGAAGGCCTCGATGAGTTCTACGGCTTTGACAGCTTTCAGCCGTCAACGGATAGATTAATGCCCAAAAAGGACAACCCGAATCTCAGTCGGGTCGCGTAAGTTTTTTACCCTTCGTTTTTTCGACACGTGGATTTTTACGGTAAAACAGGATTACGGTGGCTGGTCTTCGATTTACCGTCGCTGGACAGTGGTGAACCATGGTACTGTTCCGTTTCAAATCCATGCACGCATTTCTAAAAGTCGTACGGCACTGTTTCGCCATTTCGGACGGATGTTGCACCTTGCACCGTGGATGTTGCACCATGTAGATATCGATTATACAGACGACCATAACTTCTGGCTCGTTTAGAGTTACGGGAGCCATAACCTGCCAAAACGAAGGCCTCGATGAGTTCTACGGCTTTGACAGCTTTCAGCCGTCAACGGATAGATTAATGCCCAAAAAGGACAACACGAATCTCAATCGGGTCTCATAAGTTTTTTGCCCTTCGTTTTTTCGACACGTGGATTTTTACGATACAACAGTATTACCGTGGCTGGCCTTTGATTTAACATCGCTGGAGAGTGGTGCACCATGGTACTGTTCCGTTTCAAATCCATGCACGCATTTCTAAAAGTCATACGGCACTGTTTCGCCATTTCGGACGGATGTTGCACCCTGTATATATCGATTATACGGACGACCATAACTTCTGGCTCGTTTAGAGTTACGGGAGCCATAACGTGTCAAAACGAAGGCCTCGATGAGTTCTACGGCTTTGATAGCTTTCAGCCGTCAACGGATAGATTAATGCACAAAAAGGACAACCCGAATCTCAATCGGGTCTCATAAGTTTTTTACCCTTCGTTTTTTCGACACGTGGATTTTTACGGTAAAACAGGATTACGGTGGCTGGTCTTCAATTTACCACCGCTGGAGAGTGGTGCACCATGGTACTGTTCCGTTTCAAATCCATGCACGCATTTCTAAAAGTCGTACGGCACTGTTTCGCCATTTCGGACGGATGTTGCACCTTGCACCGTGGATGTTGCACCTTGTAGATATCGATTATACGGACGACCATAACTTCTGGCTCGTTTAGAGTTAGGGGAGCCATAACCTGTCAAAACGAAGGCCTCGATGGGTTCTACGTCTTTGACAGCTTTCAACCGTCAATTGATAGATTAATGCCCAAAAAGGACAACCCGAATCTCAATCGGGACTCGTAAGTTTTTTACCCTTCGTTTTTTCGACACGTGGATTTTTACGGTAAAATGGGATTACCGTGCCCCGTCTTCGACTTCCCATCGCTAGAGAGTGGTGCACCATGGTACTGTTCCGTTTCAAATCCATGCACGCATGTCTAAAAGTCGTACGGCACTGTTTCGCCATTTCGGACGGATGTTGTACCTTGCACCATGAATGTTGCATCCTGTAGATATCGATTATTCGGACGGCCATAACTTCTGACTCGTTTAGAGTTACGAGAGCCATAACCTGTCAAAACGAAGGCCTCGATGAGTTCTACGGCTTTGACCGCTTTCAGCCGTCAACGGATAGATTAATGCCCAAAAAGGACAAGCCGAATCTCAATCGGGTCTCATAAGTTTTTTGCCCTTCGTTTTTTCGACACGTGGATTTTTACGGTAAAACAGGATTACCGTGGCTGGCCTTTGATTTAACATCGCTGGAGAGTGGTGCACCATGGTACTGTTCCGTTTCAAATCCATGCACGCATTTCTAAAAGTCGTACGGCACTGTTTCGCCATTTCGGACGGATGTTGCACCCTGTAGATATCGATTATACGGACGACCATAACTTCTGGCTCGTTTAGAGTTACGGGAGCCATAACCTGTCAAAACGAAGGCCTCGATGTGTTCTATGGCTTTGATAGCTTTCAGCCGTCAACGGATAGATTAATGCCCAAAAAGGACAACCCGAATCTCAATCGGGTCTCATAAGTTTTTTACCCTTCGTTTTTTCGACACGTGGATTTTTACGGTAAAACAGGATTACGGTGGCTGGTCTTCAATTTACCATCGCTGGAGAGTGGTGCACCATGGTACTGTTCCGTTTCAAATCCATGCACGCATTTCTAAAAGTCGTACGGCACTATTTCGCCATTTTGGACGGATGTTGCACCTTGCACCGTGGATGTTGCACCTTGTAGATATCGATTATACGGACGACCATAACTTCTGGCTCGTTTAGAGTTACGGGAGCCATAACCTGCAAAACGAAGGCCTCGATGGGTTCTACGTCTTTGACAGCTTTCAACCGTCAACGGATAGATTAATGCCCAAAAAGGACAACCCGAATCTCAATCGGGTCTCATAAGTTTTTTACCCTTCGTTTTTTCGACACGTGGATTTTTACGGTAAAACGGGATTACCGTGGCCCGTCTTCGACTTCCCATCACTAGAGAGTGGTGCACCATGGTACTGTTCCGTTTCAAATCCATGCACGCATGTCTAAAAGTGGTACGGCACTGTTTCGCCATTTCGGACGGATGTTGTACCTTGCACCATGGATGTTGCACCCTGTAGATATCGATTATTCGGACGGCCATAACTTCTGACTCGTTTTGAGTTACGAGAGCCATAACCTGTCAAAACGAAGGTCTCGATGAGTTCTATGGCTTTGACAGCTTTCATCCATCAACGGATAGACTAATGCCCAAAAAGGACAACCCGAATCTCAATCGGGTCTCGTAAGTTTTTTACCTTGCGTTTTTTCGACACGTGCATATTTACGGTAAAACAGGATTACGGTGGCTGGTCTTCGGTTTACCATCGCTGGAGAGTGGTGCACCATGGTACTGTTCCGTTTCAAATCCATGCACGCATTTCTAAAAGTCGTACGGCACTGTTTCGCCATTTCGGACGGATGTTGCACCTTGCACTGTGGATGTTGTACCCTGTAGATATCGATTATACGGACGACCGTAACTTCTGGCTCGTTTAGAGTTACGGGAGCCATAACCTGTCAAAACGAAGGCCTCGATGAGTTCTACGGCTTTGACAGCTTTCAGCCGTCAACGGGTAGATTAATGCCCAAAAAGGACAACCCGAATCTCAATCGGTGTTTGCACAAAAAATGGACAAACACCTCCAAGTCGTATTATTTAGTTGATTATATGTAATTTTCAATGGTTTTAGATGAGTATGTAAATATGAGAAAAGTAGGGGCTGAAATGTAAAAGACACACAGATTTATAGTGGTTCGGCCAGAATGTGCCTACGTCCACTTTATATGTTATTATCTTCTTTCTTTCAGGTTACAAGTACAATGCGTTGTATACAAGTGTATGAAAGTAGTTTGAAAGTTCCTTCCTTGCTTGAGCTCTCAAACTTGTCCACCATTGTTGCACCCCTGCCCCTCTATTTATAGAGTGAGGCTGGGGGCAGGGGTCCTGAATGTATATAGCTGCTGGTGGGCCCGGGCTGAAGCAATCTGGCCTGGTAGTTATCTGGTTCGGCGAGGCTTCATTCGGCTGTGCATGGAGCTTGGTTCGGAGGGGAGAGGAGCGGCATTGGCTGTGGAGAGTAGTGGTTGGTCCGGTGTTGGTTTGGACCGGCATGGAGTAGAGTGGTGTGTGGGTGGTCCGGCTAAAGCGTGGTTCGGCGGAGTTCGTGAGAGGAGCATGGTTCGGCATGGTCTCATTCGGTAGTTGGGGATGTGTGGTTCGGCGGAGCTCGTCCGGATGCCCTTGTGCCGAATGGACATGGGTATATGGAGATGCCGAATGAGGTATAGCCGAATGAGCTATTGCCGAATGACACATAGGAGGGGTTTTGCCGAATGGAGGTTGCCATGCTCTATTTGCGAATGCCGAGTGAACTGTGGCCTTGCTGAATGAAGTGCAGGATGTGAACATGAGTGAGACTGACGCTCTTTGGTCTTGAGATCCTCTGGGTGAGAATTCGCCCAACATTTGCCCCCCAAAGTGGGGCACGTGCTTGCATGTGTCGCGCTTTGTTTCCTTGTTGTAGGGAGGCTTGTTTTTGTAATGCCATGGGTTGGATGTTCATATCATGTTGATGTCCTGCAAAGGAATTTACAGTTTCAGTATGATTTCAAATAACGACCGTTCATGATCGAAATATTCGAGATGAAGTGAACTGTGCCGTTCAGGACGAGAGAGTGAGCCCCGAAGGGGCTTGGCATCGTCGATGCCCGGTTTATGTTTGTGAAGATGGTTTATTGCCAGCTCAGAGCATGCCTAGGGATCGTTCGCAACCCCGTACATGTGTAAGTAGCTTAGCCATTTCATAATTATCAAAGTCAACTATCCGTCTCACCTATGAGTTTAAAAAGACGTGTCAAAGTGTAAATTCCCACGATGATAGGGTTAATGACCATTCAGAGCGTGCCTATGGACCATTCGTGGTCGCGTACACGTGTGAACGATTTAATTCATGCTAGTGGGAGTTTTACGACTTATTCATCGTTGTCATAATCTTATTTTATTAGTTAGTTCTGGAGTTCGGTACTTATCTGAGTGAAGCGCCCTGCGTGCCCCCAGTTCCTGGTCTTGGACGGTAGATAGAGGGTTCCATTCGGTTCTTGGTTGGTCCGGCTATTCTCATCCGGCTTCTGGTGGTCCGGTATCATTGGTCCGGTTGGGCGAGACATCTGGTTCGGTGGTTGTGAGTTTGCCTATATATAGAGGCCGTACCCCCCTTGTTTTTCTTTACCGAACGAGTAGAGCCGAATCACTCCATTGCCGAATCAAGTGTTTGCCGAACCAACCTTATACCGAACCAGGTATATACTTATTACCGAATACACACGTATGTCCTTGCTTCACCGAATGGGACTACTGCCTTGGAGCCGAATGAGATGAAAACCGAATGGGGTTGAAACCGAATGAACTTGGAAACCGAATGAACTTGGAAACCGAATGAACTTGGAAGCCGAATGAACATGGAAACCGAATGAACTTGTGATCTGGAAGACTTCAGCTTGCGAATGAAATTCCACACTTGCACGCACTTGTTTGTTTACTTTTCTATTTTCCTTGTTCTAATATTAGGTTTTTCTTGTGCTGCAGAAAATGTCTCGCAAAGCGGAAACACGATCAGACAGAAAGAAGTCTAGAGGCACAGGAGAGCCTTCTTCTTCCTCGCCCCCAGTCCAATCAGGATCCGGGCAACACCGACCTATTCCGAAGTCTCTAGTGGACGGATGTGGTCCACAGGAACTTTTGAACTCTCCCCCTGACTGCTTCCCAAGCTCCTTAAAGGAGGAGCAACTTGACGTTATATCCCGTTCCTTTGGGATAGACAGGGCTCTTATGTTGTTACCGGGGGAAGGGGTCATGCCATATGATCCCCCTGAGGGGTACTTCGCTTATAGCCGGTACCATTGCATGTGCGGGGCTATTCCTCCAATCAACGCCTGGATACTAAGCTTCGTCACTTATCTGAAGGTGGCTCCATTCCAGCTTCAGCCCAACTCTTATGCCATTCTGGTATGCTTATATGCTATCTTCCAGAAGAGATATGGGCGCGCCCCCTCCAACCGGGAAATACGATATCTGTACAATCTGAGGGGGTACAGGAAGGGGTCCCCATATATTAGCTTGGAGTCAGCCGTTTCCTTCAAGCCTGTTTTGGATTTATACTCGAAGTATAGCATGTTCAAGAAGGAATGGTTCTTTGTCAGGGATGACTCCGTCTCTATTCGCCGATTTACCTCCGGATGTAAGTAAAAACTCTACTCATAATTCCTGTCTTGGCTGTAATTCACTCTCTTATGCGCTTTTATTTCTTGCTAGCGACAGGTGGTTTTGCGGTTGTGGAAGATGATTGCTTGGTTCGGATGGCAGCAGAAATTGAAGCTATTTCCGGGAGAGACAGATCGGCTGCTTATCTGATTAAGAATGCCAGGCTCTTGTCGTATAATTTGATCCTCCCACATCAGTCCGTAGTCAAACAGAGGGACACGGCAGAAGAGAAGGCTGCCCAGCCTAAAGGTGGGGTGACAGCGAAGGGTGGCAAGAGGAAGCCCTTTGCACAACGTCCAGTCGTAGGAGGCAAGAAGCTCAAGGAGTCCGATGGCCCTTCTCCAAGTACTTGCCCGGATGTCCCGGAGGAGGAAGGTGTAGAAGAGGAGGAAGGAGGTGAAGTTGGAGAAGGGTCGGAGGGTGGAGGAGATGGCGATGGTCAGGGTGGTAGCGGTGTTGCTGCTCTAACCTCTGAGCAGGACCTCGAACTGGATGAGGCTCTCCGTCGGGCCTTCGGGGAGTCAGAGGGGGAGTCGGAAACAGAGAAGGAGACGGAGAAGGCAGAGGAAACCGGCAAAGCTGTGGTTAGCACTGACCCATCCTCTAAGGGTTCCTCAGCTAGGGTGACCCCGGCGATGCAAGGTGAACTTTTGTCTTCTGCCGATTCCATTTTCGATAGGGACTTAGAAATTTTTTACGGTTCACTTCCGTCCTGGAATGAGATCCAGGACTTATTGCAGTATCCCACTCCTCCGCCGGGTTTGTATAATAGATGTGTCTTCTCACTTTTCTTTCTTTTTAACTTAGCACATTTTCATGAACTGCGGATTATTGTATGTTCGTAACACTCGTTCGTTATCCCAGGGGCAGGCCAGGTGGTTAAAACTTCAGATATTCGACACCGCCTCGAACACTTCAAGTCGAGAAGGGCTTCTGCGAAGCCTCCCACTGGTCGTACTGGGGACGTGGTTAGGTATCGTCCTCTTCTCGGGGTCATTGAAGAGAGTATTCAGAAAAGGAAGCGGAGCCGTTCCCTATTTGAGTCTTCTTCTGCTTCGCAGCTTCCTATTCAGCCTCCTCCTACTCAGCCTCCTCTTGATACTACGGAGGAGAGCATGGAGCCCGGCCCCCCTCCTCCTCCTTCCAAGAGTCCTACTATCCTTCGCATAAGGCGTCCCGGTATGCCTCACCCCGTGCCTCGTGACCCCTTTTCCGGTCATCCCGATTTAGACCCAAGCTCTCAAGACATTTCATTTGATGAGGCCACGGGCGAGCACCTTCTTCCCCGCAACCCCATGGTAAGAGTGCTGGATGAGGCCAAGTCCCTAGATCTTGGTCTGCTTACTACCCGAGTAGTTACTATGGGGGACGAGGCCAAGGCTAATATTGATCGGGTGGCCGAAGAGACTAAGAAGTTAATGGAGCATCATGCTCGATTGGTCAAGGCCGGGGAGGAGATTGGGAGTGCTAACATTCGGTTAAGGCTAAAGGTTGCCGATCAGGCCAAGCAGCTTGCCGACCAAGCCATCCAGATCTCCCAGCATGAGGAAGCTTCCCAGCGTCTGAAAGAGACCATGGAGAAGGCAAGTAGGGCGGAGTTACGGAAAATGGAGGTCACCTGCAGGGAGCGGATTAACATGGCTATTACAACGGTGGATGAGGTTCGAAATGCGGATCTCGAGCGGGTAGAGGAGTTGTCCGGGAGGCTCGAGGCTGCGGAGATGGCCCAGGCCGAGTTGAAGGAGGAGATGGAGGAGATGAGGAGGTCCCTCAAGTTGAAGGAGGAGGAAATGAGGAGGAAGTTCCAGGCTGACTGCTTAAGGTACCAATCAGAGAGGGATGCCGCCGTTGCCAAGCTGCAAGCTTCTGAAGCCCGGGTGAGGGAGTTTGAGGAGAACGAGGGGATGATGGATGAGATGCTGCAGGACATGTACTTCCAAACTTGGAAGGAGGGTGGCTTGTCTTGGATGGACGACTATCCTCGGGTCATGGCCAAGGTATATCTTCAAGCTTTGGAGGAGGCCAGGGTTAATGCGGGTAAGAAAGGCGGAGAGGCTTTCAACTTGAGTGCGGTTACCGCTCAGTTCTCCAAGGAGGAGCAAGCGGCGGTGAAGGAGGGGATGCGGCTGCTTGCTGCAGAGGAAGCGGGTGTACAGCTGGATGATGAGGATCAAGCGGCGGGTGCTGGTGAGTTATTCTTTTCCCTTTCTTTTCCTTCCGTGTTTTCATAACTTGATCGTTCATTTAATGAATTCCTCTTCTGATTCGGACAGGTGGGACTTCAGATCCACATGCTGGGGGCCCTGATCCTGCGGCTAAGTAGGCTGGGGGAGTTGGTGACGGAGTGTGGATGCACCCGCCATCCTTTTGTTTCTTTTTTTTTTTCACTGTTTATGTCAGTCTAAAAAATTCAAGTGTTGTAATAATATTATTTGTGACGAATAATTTCATGTAGTTATGTTGTGACATCAGACAGCCTTTGTGTAGTTCTATAATACGTGTTGATCTCTTTATGTTAATACGTTATCACTATCTTGTTGTGCTGTGATTATCTAGATACGTTGTTGGAGAAGTATAGCTATGTATATGCCTGTGATTCTAGTTGTGTTTGATGCTAAGTTTTTTGCTTGAAATATAATTTCACGTGTTGCAGTGTCAGTGTATGAATAAGCTATAGTTACGCATTTATGTGCAAGAAAAGAGAGTACCGCCCTTCATGTTTTATTCGCAGGCGGTAGCTTTGAGTGTCTCGTGTAACTGTTCACGGGTATAGCTGAGCACCCTGCCACCCAGTACGCAGGCTTAGAGCCTCATGAGTGAATGCTTCCTATTTGGTTTCCTGTACTTTAGAGTTTGTTATACAGGATAGGAGAAAAATATTTAAATGAAATGGAAATATAGTAAAAGTAAAACTTCCAGTCACGGAAGGCCGTCGATGTGCTTAAGTTCGTGGCAAACGGGTTTTGTAGTCACTTTCCCTAGCTGTGGGTCTTGGAGACATTTGTCACCCATCTTACGCCTCCGCGGGGAGTTTTCTTTTTTACCACAGCCGCACTTAAGACACATCGGAGCCGAGATCGCGCACGGTAACTACCCGAACCATTATGGTCCGTAATCGTGGGTATTATTCGATTTACCGTGGCCGGCTAGCGTGGGTGCCGTTGGCCGTGAACTACCCCTGGCTGGCCACACCTTATGTTGGGGCTTAAAGTAGGTTCACAGTTACCGACGAGCCGAACGCCGTAATGAGCTGCCATCGGCTATAGTCGGCCTTTATGATGACTTATAATCGGCTCATTACAGTTGGCTTTGAGGGCAGGCGCGCAATGAGTTAACCCGCAGCAGAGGGATGCCGGGGCAAAAGAGTCTCATTGGCGAGTGCATAGAATCGTAGCGTACCTGTTAGGCCTAGTCCAGATGAGGCCGCGGTGCGTCTTGAGTGGAGATGCCATAGAATTTTGTTCAACAGAAAGGGATAACGCTTAACAAGTAGCCAAGACATAAAGGAACAAGTTAAAAAGAGACAAGATTTTTTAAAGTGGTTCGGCACGAAAATGCCTACGTCCACTGATTCTCTTTGTTAATTCACTTCATATGGGCAGTACAAGTTAAGAAAAGTATCGACGGAGGTGTCGGATGTTCCATGCCCTCTGGAACACCTCTCCGTCCACTGTTGACAAAATGTAAGCTCCGTTGTGGAGATCTTTGTGAATTACATATGGTCCGTCCCAGATGGGGTCCAGTGCCCCGGGGCGCGGAAAGATTCGCCTGAGGACAAGATCTCCTTCTTGTAAGCTGCGATGCTTGACTTTGGAATTGTATAGTGCTGCCACTTTTTGTTTGTGAGCTGCTGCTTTGAGTGCTGCATCATTTCTCCTTTCCTCAATCAGATCCAAAGACATGAGGAGGAGTTCTTCGTTTTCTTCTGGGTTGTAGTGGATCCTACGGTGGGAAGGCACAATAGTCTCAACTGGGAGCATTGCCTCCGATCCATATGCCAAAGAGAAAGGAGTATGTCCCGTTGATGTTCTGAAAGATGTGCGGTATGCCCATAGTGCCGTAGGAAGTTCGTCCACCCAAGCGCCTTTTGACTTTTCAAGTTTCTTCTTGATTAGGGTTTTGAGAATTTTGTTGACAGCTTCAACTTGTCCGTTTGCCTGAGGGTAAGCTACTGATGAGAAGCTTTTATGAATTCCATGCTCTTGGCACCAGTCGGCAAATTCTTTGCTGTCAAATTGGAGTCCGTTGTCTGATACGATTTTGAGGGGGACTCCATACCTGCACAGAATGTTTTTGATCAAGAAGTTGATAACTTTTGCTGAAGATATTTTATTTAAAGGTTCCGCTTCCACCCATTTGGTGAAATAATCGACTGCCACTATAGCATATTTGGCTCCGCCTCGGCCCGTTGGCAGTTCGCCAATTAAGTCAATTCCCCATACGGCAAAGGGCCAAGGGCTGGTCATTGGAGTAATTTCGTTTGTGGGTAGTCGAGGGATCTTGGCGAACTTCTGACATCTGTCGCATTTCTTAACGAAGTCTAGGGCATCTTTGTTTAGTGTGGGCCAGTAATATCCATATCGGAGTATCTTTCTTGCCAAAGTCTGTCCTCCAGTGTGATCTCCGCATCCTCCCTGATGGATGTTTGTTAATATCTCCTTGGCTTCCCTTCCGGCGACGCATCTTAATAGGGGGCTAGAGAAACCACGCCGGTAGAGGATGCCTTCTTGCATTGTGTAGTGGGGAACTTTCCTCAAGATCTTCTTGGCTTCGTCACGCCTGTCGGGTAGTATGCCATCTTGCAAATATTTCCGGATAGGAGTCATCCAGGTTCCTTCTTCGATTGCAGTTATCAGATTCGCTTGTTCGAAACTCGGGGCTAGCTGCCTTGAGATTACTAGTGCTCCGGGAATGGTGCTGTCCTTCATACTAGCTTGCTTTGCAAGTTCATCTGCCTCTTGGTTTTCTTCTCGAGGAATGTGTTTGATTAGATAATGGTCCAATCGATCGAGCAACAGTCTGGTTTTCTTTAGGTATGCTGTGAGCCGTTCTCCTCGAGTCTGGAATTCTCCTAGTACCTGGTTTACGATAAGCTGAGAATCACTATGAATACATAAGGAATTGATCCCAATTTCTAGGGCCAGTTCCAATCCCGCTATTACTGCTTCATATTCAGCATCGTTGTTAGTGGCCGTGAACTCCAATCTTAATGCATAGTACAACTTTCTTCCCCTGGGGGTGACGATCACAATACCTGCCCCCGAGCCTTGTTCGTTCGATGCTCCGTCTACAAAGAGGTTCCACTTGATGTTTTTTGCTACTTCGGATTGTTCCTTGCCTTCGTTGGTAGTGAATTCGGCAATGAAATCAGCCATGGCTTGTCCTTTGATAGCGGTGCGGGGATGGTAGGTGATATCATACTGACTTAGTTCGATGCACCATTTGAGGAGTCGCCCAGAAGTGTCAGGACGATGGAGCACTTGTCTTAGTGGTTGATCGGTTAGAACCCTGATGGAGTGAGACTGGAAGTAGTGTCGCAGTTTCCGTGACGCGATCAATAAACAATATGCTAACTTCTCAAGTTTAGGATATCTGGCTTCTGCCCCCGTAAATCTCTTGCTTACAAAGTAAACCGGACGTTGTGTGCGGTCTTCTTCTCTTACCAAGGCGGCGCTTAGAGCATGAGATGATACAGCGAGGTATAGGTATAACACTTCACCTTCATTTGGAGTTGAGAGAGTACTGGTGGTCTCTGAAGGTGTTCGATTAGGTTGAGGAAGGCTTTTAAGCATTCGTCGGTCCACTCGAACCTCCCTTTGTCTTTCTTGAGTGCTTCGAAGAAAGGGACACACTTGTCAGTTGCCTTGGAAATGAATCTGCTTAGGGCGGCCACCTTTCCGTTTAGGCTCTGCATTTCTTTCCGAGTGGAAGGTATCCTTATTTCTTTTAAAGCTCGGATTTGTTCAGGGTTTGCTTCGATTCCTCTGGCGTGGACGATGAATCCTAAGAATTTTCCCGATGATACTCCGAAGGAGCATTTTAGAGGATTCAGCTTCATTCCATATCGGCGAAGTACCCGAAACATATCGTCCAGATGGCTTACATGGTCGTTGGCTTTCCTGGACTTCACCAACATGTCATCCACATATACTTCCATAGTACGTCCTATCAGTTCTGCGAACATTTTGTTGACGAGGCGTTGATAGGTAGCTCCAGCATTTTTGAGTCCAAAAGGCATGACTTTGTAACAATATAATCCGCGGTCGGTGATGAAGCTAGTGTGGTCCTGATCGGGAGCGTGCATGGGGATCTGGTTATATCCGGAGTATGCATCCATAAAAGATAGGAGTTCGTGCCCAGCTGTGCTGTCCACGAGTTGGTCAATTCGGGGAAGTGGGAAGCAGTCTTTCGGGCAAGCGTCATTCAGATTGGAGAAGTCAATACATGTTCGCCACTTTCCATTGGCCTTTTTTACTAGCACTGGGTTAGCGATCCATTCTGGGTAGATGGCTTCCCGTATGAAGTCATTAGCAAGTAGATTTTTTACTTCCTCATCAAGGGCTGCTGATCGCTCTGCCCCCATGCTCCTCTTTTTCTGCTTTACTGGTACCTTGGTGGGATCGATGTTCAACATGTGGCATGCTACGTCTGGGGAGATTCCTGTCATATCGGCATGGGTCCACGCAAATACATCTAAGTTGTGGCGGAGAAAGTCAATGAGTCGATCCTTCAATTCCGTTTTCAGCTGAGATCCGATTTTTAATAGTCTACTTGAATCATGCTTATCTACCGATACGAATTCCATAGCCTCTGCAGGCTCGGCGGTAGCCTCCTCCTCTTTATCCCTGGGGTCTAGTTCATTGAAGGGATCGCTTGTGTATCGAAGAGGAGGGGCTTTCTTTAGTTGCTATGCCTCCAAGCTTTTCATGCAGAGAGTAGTCTCTGCATCTTTTCCTTTATTCTTTCTGCGGTTGTTGCGAAGCTCAGTTACATAGCAGTCTCGGGCAGCGTCTTGATCTCCTTCTACTTCTCCTATTCCGTTGTCTGTCGGGAATTTCATCTTCAGGCACCAGGGGGCTAGGACAATTTGGAAGTCAGACAAGGCTGGTCTCCCCAAGAAGGCGTTGTAAGCCGAGTGGTTCTCTATTAGCACGAACGTTTGTTTTCGCACCACGGAGCGGGGATGACTTCCTATTTCGACGAAGAGGTCAAGTTGCCCGAGGGGCATTTTTGCATCTCCAGTGAAACCGTGCAGTGGTTTGTCGCAGGGAGACACATCCTTCATTGATAACTTCATTTTGTCGAAAGCATGTTTGAACAAGATGTTTACGGAGCTTCCCGTGTCTATTAGAATCCGAAAAACTTTAGCAGGGCCGAACCAGGCAGAGATGACCATAGGATCCATATGTGGGTACTGTCTTCCTTCCAAATCGCGTCTACTGAATATGATGTCGTCGCTCTCTTTTCGTTTCGGTGTGACGGAGTTAACGTATCCTTCGGCATTTCTAAGCGACTTGCCGTACCTTTCCATCTCTGCCCAACTTCTGTCGGCAATGTGTGGTCCTCCTGAGATGGTAAGGACTACTATCTTCTCTTGACTAGAGCCACTGGTGTTGTGATTGTTGCGACTCCCTCCGCCTACTTCTGGGAGGGGTTGCTTTGAGTTCTCATTGGCAGGAGTTGGAGTCCTGTTCTGACTTTTCACATAACGTTCCAGTCTTCTTCTTCTAATGTGTTCTTCGATCAAGTCCCGAAGATGGTGGCATTCATTGGTGTCATGTCCGTGGGATTCGTGGAAGCGACAGAACTTTCCGGACTTGAGTGCGTTATCTGATTCTTTCTTGTGCGGGGGGCGCTTGTATCCGAGTTCGCCCTGAGTGGCTAGGTAGATGTTTTCGATTGTTTCATTCAAAGGAGTGTAGGAGTCAAATCTTGGCCCTGGTCGATATTGGCGCTTCTCACCCTTTCTGCCCCCAGCATTGTCTCTAGATTCATTTCTTCGAGCGTCCTTAGCTGCAGTGGGAACCTTGTCCTGAATTATCTTGCCTTGTTGCCCTGGCTGCCTCTCCGTAGCAGCGTCTTCAAGTCTCATATACTTTCCAGCTTCATGGAAGAAATCAGGTAAGGTAACTGGTTTTTCCTTAGTTAATCTTCTGGCAAACTTGGTGTCTGGATGCACACCACTACAGAGGGCCATTAGAGTGAGTTTTTCATCGGCATCTTGAACTGCTGCCGCTGCGGCGTTGAACCGTGTTAGATATTGTTGTAGCGTCTCTCCGGTTTTCTGTTTGACATTGGATAGAGAATAAGCATCCCTGGGTTGTTCCACATGGATGCGGAACTGGCTAATAAACCTTTCTTTTAACATCTCCCATGAGTTGATGGATCCTTGGGGTAGATGGCAGAACCAGGAGGTAGCTAGATCTGATAGGAATAGCGGAAAGCATTTACATAATACTCCTTCTGTTGCTCCACTCATGAGCATATGCTGGGTGTATCTCTGCAGGTGTACGATGGGGTCGGAAGTTCCTTTGTAAGGTTCCATGGTTGGCATTTTCCATTCCCGGGGAGTGATGGCAGTTTCGATATTTCGGGTAAAGGGACTGGTGACCCTAGCGCCTATTCCCCGGTCCCTTTGCTCCCGTTGGACACATTCTCTGAATAATCGTGCCATCCGCTCGTCAGAACTTGGAGCGGACAAAAATGAGCTCGGTTCTTCCCTGCGGGATCTATCTCGCCCAGATGACCTGTAGGGATGGTACAGTCTATCACCTCTAGCATTATCCAGTGGTTGTCTTTGGCTGCTTGGATGCACGCTAGGACCAGCTACAGTTGCCCCCTGCCTTGATCTTCCCCTGTGGGGTTCTGTTTCGAGCACATCCATGGGGTCAACTTCGGGCTGGGTTCTAGCTCGGCTCCGTTCAGCGGGGTTTCTATGATTAGGTGGCATGACTGGCTCAGCTACATCCGACCCTCGCCTGGTGCCTCCCCCGCTAGGTTCGGTTCCAAGGGCTTCCTCGAGTCGGAATTCGGGCTGAGTCCGGGCGCGGCCCCTATCATCGTTTTTCCTGTTGATAGCTTGTTCGAAGAGTGAAGACCTTTGTTGCCTCCGGGATCCTCCGGATTGGGATTCACCCCATGATTCAGTGTTGCGGTTGGACTCTTCAGCGTCCCTTAAGCGTGTCATGAGTTGGTCCACCAAAGTTTCTTGTTGGGATGTGAAGCGGTTAGTTACTTCAGCCACAACCCTGTCCAGATCTGCCCTAGTGATTGGTTGTTCCGTTGCGGGACCAGTTGGATTTTCCTGATTTTCATCTGGTACTGCTGTTGAAGTGGGCTGATCTGTGATTGCTGGATCTGGAAGGCTGCTAGTTGCGATGTTCTTTCCTTTGTTAACATCCCTTCTCTGTTTGGAAGGCATGATTTCTAAGCAACGAGTGATGTCGTTAGGAAAAAGGTTGAGTGGGAGAAGATGAAGCCTGAGTTCAGCTCTCAGTGAAAGCACCAAAAATGTTTGCACAAAAAATGGACAAACACCTCCAAGTCGTATTATTTAGTTGATTATATGTAATTTTCAATGGTTTTAGATGAGTATGTAAATATGAGAAAAGTAGGGGCTGAAATGTAAAAGACACACAGATTTATAGTGGTTCGGCCAGAATGTGCCTACGTCCACTTTATATGTTATTATCTTCTTTCTTTCAGGTTACAAGTACAATGCGTTGTATACAAGTGTATGAAAGTAGTTTGAAAGTTCCTTCCTTGCTTGAGCTCTCAAACTTGTCCACCATTGTTGCACCCCTGCCCCTCTATTTATAGAGTGAGGCTGGGGGCAGGGGTCCTGAATGTATATAGCTGCTGGTGGGCCCGGGCTGAAGCAATCTGGCCTGGTAGTTATCTGGTTCGGCGAGGCTTCATTCGGCTGTGCATGGAGCTTGGTTCGGAGGGGAGAGGAGCGGCATTGGCTGTGGAGAGTAGTGGTTGGTCCGGTGTTGGTTTGGACCGGCATGGAGTAGAGTGGTGTGTGGGTGGTCCGGCTAAAGCGTGGTTCGGCGGAGTTCGTGAGAGGAGCATGGTTCGGCATGGTCTCATTCGGTAGTTGGGGATGTGTGGTTCGGCGGAGCTCGTCCGGATGCCCTTGTGCCGAATGGACATGGGTATATGGAGATGCCGAATGAGGTATAGCCGAATGAGCTATTGCCGAATGACACATAGGAGGGGTTTTGCCGAATGGAGGTTGCCATGCTCTATTTGCGAATGCCGAGTGAACTGTGGCCTTGCTGAATGAAGTGCAGGATGTGAACATGAGTGAGACTGACGCTCTTTGGTCTTGAGATCCTCTGGGTGAGAATTCGCCCAACAATCGGGTCTCGTAAGTTTTTTACCCTTCGTTTTTTCGACACGTGGATTTTTACGGTAAAACAGGATTACGGTGGCTGGTCTTCGATTTACCATCGCTGGAGAGTGGTGCACCATGGTACTGTTCCGTTTCAAATCCATGCACGCATTTCTAAAAGTCGTACGGCACTGTTTCGCCATTTCGGACGGATGTTGCACCTTGCACCGTGGATGTTGCACCTTGTAGATATCGATTATACGGACGACCATAACTTCTGGCTCGTTTAGAGTTACGGGAGCCATAACCTGTCAAAACGAAGGCCTCGATGGGTTCTACGTCTTTGACAGCTTTCAACCGTCAACGGATAGATTAATGCCCAAAAAGGACAACCCGAATCTCAATCGGGTCTCGTAAGTTTTTTACCCTTCGTTTTTTCGACACGTGGATTTTTACGGTAAAACGGGATTACCGTGGCCCGTCTTCGACTTTCCATCGCTGGAGAGTGGTGCACCATGGTACTGTTCCATTTCAAGTCCATGCACGCATGTCTAAAAGTCGTACGGCACTGTTTCGCCATTTCGGACGGATGTTGCACCTTGCACCATGGATGTTGCACCCTGTAGATATCGATTATTCGGACGGCCATAACTTCTGACTCGTTTAGAGTTACGGGAGCCATAACCTGTCAAAACGAAGGCCTCGATGAGTTCTATGGCTTTGACAGCTTTCAGCCATTAACGGATAGATTAATGCCCAAAAAGGACAACACGAATCTCAATCGGGTCTCGTAATTTTTTTACCTTTCGTTTTTTCGACGCGTGCATTTTTACGGTAAAACAGGATTACGGTGGCTGGTCTTCGATTTACAATCGCTGGAGAGTGGTGCACCATGGTACTGTTCCGTTTCAAATCCATGCACGCATTTCTAAAAGTCGTACGGCACTGTTTCGCCATTTCGGACGGATGTTGCACCTTGCACCGTGGATGTTGCACCTTGTAGATATCGATTATACGGACGACCATAACTTCTGGCTCGTTTAGAGTTAGGGGAGCCATAACCTGTCAAAACGAAGGCCTCGATGGGTTCTACGTCTTTGACAGCTTTCAACCGTCAATGGATAGATTAATGCCCAAAAAGGACAACCCGAATCTCAATCGGGACTCGTAAGTTTTTTACCCTTCGTTTTTTCGACACGTGGATTTTTACGGTAAAATGGGATTACCGTGCCCCGTCTTCGACTTCCCATCGCTAGAGAGTGGTGCACCATGGTACTGTTCCGTTTCAAATCCATGCACGCATGTCTAAAAGTCGTACGGCACTGTTTCGCCATTTCGGACGGATGTTGTACCTTGCACCATGAATGTTGCATCCTGTAGATATCGATTATTCGGACGGCCATAACTTCTGACTCGTTTAGAGTTACGAGAGCCATAACCTGTCAAAACGAAGGCCTCGATGAGTTCTACGGCTTTGACCGCTTTCAGCCGTCAACGGATAGATTAATGCCCAAAAAGGACAAGCCGAATCTCAATCGGGTCTCATAAGTTTTTTGCCCTTCGTTTTTTCGACACGTGGATTTTTACGGTAAAACAGGATTACCGTGGCTGGCCTTTGATTTAACATCGCTGGAGAGTGGTGCACCATGGTACTGTTCCGTTTCAAATCCATGCACGCATTTCTAAAAGTCGTACGGCACTGTTTCGCCATTTCGGACGGATGTTGCACCCTGTAGATATCGATTATACGGACGACCATAACTTCTGGCTCGTTTAGAGTTACGGGAGCCATAACCTGTCAAAACGAAGGCCTCGATGTGTTCTATGGCTTTGATAGCTTTCAGCCGTCAACGGATAGATTAATGCCCAAAAAGGACAACCCGAATCTCAATCGGGTCTCATAAGTTTTTTACCCTTCGTTTTTTCGACACGTGGATTTTTACGGTAAAACAGGATTACGGTGGCTGGTCTTCAATTTACCATCGCTGGAGAGTGGTGCACCATGGTACTGTTCCGTTTCAAATCCATGCACGCATTTCTAAAAGTCGTACGGCACTGTTTCGCCATTTTGGACGGATGTTGCACCTTGCACCGTGGATGTTGCACCTTGTAGATATCGATTATACGGACGACCATAACTTCTGGCTCGTTTAGAGTTACGGGAGCCATAACCTGCAAAACGAAGGCCTCGATGGGTTCTACGTCTTTGACAGCTTTCAACCGTCAACGGATAGATTAATGCCCAAAAAGGACAACCCGAATCTCAATCGGGTCTCATAAGTTTTTTACCCTTCGTTTTTTCGACACGTGGATTTTTACGGTAAAACGGGATTACCGTGGCCCGTCTTCGACTTCCCATCACTAGAGAGTGGTGCACCATGGTACTGTTCCGTTTCAAATCCATGCACGCATGTCTAAAAGTGGTACGGCACTGTTTCGCCATTTCGGACGGATGTTGTACCTTGCACCATGGATGTTGCACCCTGTAGATATCGATTATTCGGACGGCCATAACTTCTGACTCGTTTTGAGTTACGAGAGCCATAACCTGTCAAAACGAAGGTCTCGATGAGTTCTATGGCTTTGACAGCTTTCATCCATCAACGGATAGATTAATGCCCAAAAAGGACAACCCGAATCTCAATCGGGTCTCGTAAGTTTTTTACCTTGCGTTTTTTCGACACGTGCATATTTACGGTAAAACAGGATTACGGTGGCTGGTCTTCGGTTTACCATCGCTGGAGAGTGGTGCACCATGGTACTGTTCCGTTTCAAATCCATGCACGCATTTCTAAAAGTCGTACGGCACTGTTTCGCCATTTCGGACGGATGTTGCACCTTGCACTGTGGATGTTGTACCCTGTAGATATCGATTATACGGACGACCGTAACTTCTGGCTCGTTTAGAGTTACGGGAGCCATAACCTGTCAAAACGAAGGCCTCGATGAGTTCTACGGCTTTGACAGCTTTCAGCCGTCAACGGGTAGATTAATGCCCAAAATGGACAACCCGAATCTCAATCGGGTCTCGTAAGTTTTTTACCCTTCGTTTTTTCGACACGTGGATTTTTACGGTAAAACAGGATTACGGTGGCTGGTCTTCGATTTACCATCGCTGGAGAGTGGTGCACCATGGTACTGTTCCGTTTCAAATCCATGCACGCATTTCTAAAAGTCGTACGGCACTGTTTCGCCATTTCGGACGGATGTTGCACCTTGCACCGTGGATGTTGCACCTTGTAGATATCGATTATACGGACGACCATAACTTCTGGCTCGTTTAGAGTTACGGGAGCCATAACCTGTCAAAACGAAGGCCTCGATGGGTTCTACGTCTTTGACAGCTTTCAACCGTCAACGGATAGATTAATGCCCAAAAAGGACAACCCGAATCTCAATCGGGTCTCGTAAGTTTTTTACCCTTCGTTTTTTCGACACGTGGATTTTTACGGTAAAACGGGATTACCGTGGCCCGTCTTCGACTTTCCATCGCTGGAGAGTGGTGCACCATGGTACTGTTCCATTTCAAGTCCATGCACGCATGTCTAAAAGTCGTACGGCACTGTTTCGCCATTTCGGACGGATGTTGCACCTTGCACCATGGATGTTGCACCCTGTAGATATCGATTATTCGGACGGCCATAACTTCTGACTCGTTTAGAGTTACGGGAGCCATAACCTGTCAAAACGAAGGCCTCGATGAGTTCTATGGCTTTGACAGCTTTCAGCCATTAACGGATAGATTAATGCCCAAAAAGGACAACACGAATCTCAATCGGGTCTCGTAATTTTTTTACCTTTCGTTTTTTCGACGCGTGCATTTTTACGGTAAAACAGGATTACGGTGGCTGGTCTTCGATTTACAATCGCTGGAGAGTGGTGCACCATGGTACTGTTCCGTTTCAAATCCATGCACGCATTTCTAAAAGTCGTACGGCACAGTTTCGCCATTTCGGACGGATGTTGCACCTTGCACCATGGATGTTGCACCCTGTAGATATCGATTATACGGACGACCATAACTTCTAGCTCGTTTAGAGTTACGGGAGCCATAACCTGTCAAAACGAAGGTCTCGATGAGTTCTATGGCTTTGACAATTTTTAGCCATCAACGGATAGATTAATGCCCAACCCGAATCTCAATCGGTTCTCGTAAGTTTTTCACCTTTCGTTTTTTCGACACGTGCATTTTTACGGTAAAACAGGATTACGGTGGCTGGTCTTCGATTTACCATCGCTGGAGAGTGGTGCACCATGGTACTATTCCGTTTCAAACCCATGCACGCATTTCTAAAAGTCGTACGACACTGTTTCGCCATTTCGGACGGATGTTGCACCTTGCACCGTGGATGTTGCACCTTGTAGATATCGATTATACGGACGACCATAACTTCTGGCTCGTTTAGAGTTACGGGAGCCATAACCCGTCAAAACGAAGGCCTCGATGGGTTCTACGTCTTTGACAACTTTCAACCGTCAACGGATAGATTAATGCCCAAAAAGGACAACCCGAATCTCAATCGGGTCTCGTAAGTTTTTTAACCTTCGTTTTTTCGACACGTGGATTTTTACGGTAAACGGGATTACGGTGGCTGGTCTTCGATTTACCATCGTTGGACAATGGTGCACCATGGTACTGTTCGGTTTCAAATCCATGCATGCATTTCTAAAAGTCGTACGGCACTGTTTCGCCATTTCGGACGGATGTTGCACCTTGCACCGTGGATGTTGCACCATGTAGATATCGATTATTCGGACGGCCATAACTTCTGGCTCGTTTAGAGTTACGGGAGCCATAACCTGTCAAAACGAAGGCCTCGATGAGTTCTACGGCTTTGATAGCTTTAGGCCATCAACGGATAGATTAATGCCCAAAAAGGACAACCCGAATCTCACTCGGGTCTCGTAAGTTTTTTACCCTTCGTTTTTTCGACACGTGGATTTTTACGGTAAAACGGGATTATCGTGGCCCGTCTTCGACTCCCCATCGCTGGAAAGTGGTGCACCATGGTACTGTTCCATTTCAAATCCATGCACGCATTTCTAAAAGTCGTACGACACTATTTCGCCATTTCGGACGGATGTTGCACCTTGCAACGTGGATGTTGCACCCTTTAGATATCGATTATTCGGACGGCCATAACTTCTGGCTCATTTAGAGTTACGGTAGCCATAACCTGCCAAAACGAAGGCCTCGATGAGTTCTACGGCTTTGACAGCTTTTAGCCGTCGACGGATAGATGAATGCCCAAAAAGGACAACCTGAATCTCAATCGGGTCCCGTAAGTTTTTTACCCTTCGTTTTTTCGACACGTGGATTTTTACGGTAAAACGGGATCACCGTGGCCCGTCTTCGACTTCCCATCGCTAGAGAGTGGTGCACCATGGTAGTGTTCCGTTTCAAATCCATGCACGCATTTCTAAAAGTCGTACGACACTGTTTCGCCATTTCGGACGGATGTTGCACCTTGCACCGTGGATGTTGCACCCTGTAGATATCGATTATTCAAACGGCCATAACTTCTGGATCGTTTAGAGTTACGGGAGCCATAACCTGTCAAAACGAAGGTCTCGATGAGTTCTATGGCTTTAACAGCTTTCAGCCGTCAACGGATAGATTAATGCCCAAAAAGGACTACTCGAATCTCAATCGGGTCTCATAAGTTTTCTACCCTTCGTTTTTTCGACACGTGAATTTTATGGTAAAACGGGATCACCATGGCCCGTATTCGACTTCCCATCGCTGGAGATTGGTGCACCATGGTACTGTTCCGTTTCAAGTCCATGCACGCATTTCTAAAAGTCGTACGGCACTGTTTCGCCATTTCGGACGGATGTTGCACCCTTTAGATATCGATTATTCGGACGGCCATAACTTCTGGCTCGTTTAGAGTTACGGGAGCCATAACCTGTCAAAACGAAGGCCTCGATGAGTTCTATGGCTTTTATAGCTTTCAGCCGTCAACGGATAGATTAACGCCCAAGAAGGACAACCCGAATCTCAATCGGGTCTCGTAAGTTTTTTACCCTTCTTTTTTCGACACGTGGATTTTTACGGTAAAACAGGATTACCGTGGCTGGCCTTCGATTTACCATCCCTGGAGAGTGGTGCACCATGGTACTGTTCCGTTTCAAATCCATGCACGCATTTCTAAAAGTCGTACGGCACTGTTTCGCCATTTCGGACGGATGTTGCACCTTGCACCGTGGATGTTGCATCCTGTAGATATCGATTATTCGGACGGCCATAACTTCTGGCTCGTTTAGAGTTATAGGAGGCATAACATGTCAAAACGAAGGCCTCGATGAGTTCTACGGCTTTGACAGCTTTCAACTGTCAACAGATAGATTAATGCCCAAAAAGGACAACCCGAATCTCAATCGGGTCTCGTAAGTTTTTTACCCTTCGTTTTTTCGACACGTGGATTTTTACGGTAAAACAGGATTACATTGGACCGTCTTCGACTTCCCATCGCTGGAGAGTGGTGCACCATGGTACTGTTCCATTTCAAATCCATGCATGCATTTCTAAAAGTCGTATGGCATTATTTCGCCATTTCGGATGGATGTTGCACCTTGCACCGTGGATGTTGCACCCTGTAGATATCGATTATTCGGACGGCCATAACTTATGGCTCGTTTAGAGTTACGGGAGTCATAACCTGTCAAAACGAAGGCCTCGATGAGTTCTACGGCTTTGACAGCATTTAGCCGTCAACGGATAGATTAATGCCCAAAAAGGACAACCCGAATCTCGATCGGGTCTTGTAAGTTTTTTACCCTTCGTTTTTTCGACACGTGGATTTTTACGGTAAAACGGGATTACCGTGGCCCGTCTTCGACTTCCCATCGTTGGAGAGTGGTGCACCACGGTAGTGTTCCATTTCAAATTCATGCACGCATTTCTGAAAGTCGTACTTCACTGTTTCGCCATTTCGGACGGATGTTGCACCTTGCATCGTGGATGTTGCACCCTGTAGATATCAATTATTCAAACGGCCATAACTTCTGGGTCGTTAAGAGTTACGGGAGCCATAACCTGTCAAAACGAAGGCCTCGATGAGTTCTACGGCTTTGACAGCTTTCAGCCGTCAACGGATAGATTAATGCCCAAAAAGGACAACCCGAATCTTAATCGGGTCTCGTAAGTTTTTTACCCTTCGTTTTTTCGACATGTGGATTTTTACGGTAAAACAGGATTATCGTGGCTGGCCTTCGATTTACCATCGCTGGAGAGTGGTGCACCATGGTACTGTTCCGTTTCAAGTCCATGCATGCATTTCTAAAAGTCGTACGGCACTGTTTCGCCATTTCGGACGGATGTTGCACCTTGCACCGTGGATGTTGCACCCAGTAGATATCGATTATTCGGACGGCCATAACTTCTGGCTCGTTTAGATTTATGGGAGCCATAATCTGTCAAAACGAAGGCCTCGATGAGTTCTACGGCTTTGACTGCTTTCAGCCGTCAACGGATAGATTAATTCCCAAAAAGGACAACCCGAATCTCAATCGGGTCTCGTAAGTTTTTTACCCTTCGTTTTTTCGACACAAGGATTTTTACGGTAAAACAGGAATACCGTGGCTGGCCTTCGATTTACCATCGCTGGAGAGTGGTGCACCATGGTACTGTTCCATTTCAAATCCATGCACGCATTTCTAAAAGTCGTACGGCACTGTTTCGCCATTTCGGACGGATGTTGCACCTTGCACCATGGATGTTTCATCCTGTAGATATCGATTATTCGGACGGCCATAACTTCTGGCTCGTTTAGACTTACGGGAGCCATAACCTATCAAAACGAAGGCCTCGATGTGTTCTACGGCTTTGACAGCTTTCATCCGTCAACGGATGGATTAATGCTCAAAAAGGACATCCCGAATCTCAATCGGGTCTCGTAAGTTTTTTACCCTACGTTTTTTCGACACGTGGATTTTTACGGTAAAATAGGATTACCATGGCTGGCCTTCGATTTACCATCGCTTGAGAGTGGTGCACCATGGTACTGTTCCGTTTCAAACCCATGCACGCGTTTCTAAAAGTCGTACGGCACTGTTTCGCCATTTTGGACGGATGTTGCACCTTGCACCGTGGATGTTGCACCCTGTAGATATCGATTATACGGACGACCATAACTTCTGGCTCGTTTAGAGTTACGGGAGCCATAACCTGTCAAAACGAAGGCCTCGATGAGTTCTATGACTTTGACTGCTTTCAGCCGTCAACGGATAAATTAGTGCCATAAAAGGACAACCCGAATCTCAATCGGGTCTCGTAAGTTTTTTACCCGCCGTTTTTTCGACACGTGGATTTTTACGGTAAAACAGGATTACCGTGGCTGACCTTTGATTTACCATCGCTGGAGAGTGGTGCACCATGGTACTGTTCCGTTTCAAATCCATGCATGCATTACTAAAAGTCGTACGACACTGTTTCGCCATTTCGGACGGATGTTGCACCTTGCACCGTGGATGTTGCACCCTGTAGATATCGATTATACGGACGACCGTAACTTCTGGCTCCTTTAGAGTTACGGGAGCTATAACTTGTCAAAACGAAGGCCTCGATGAGTTCTACAGCTTTGATAGCTTTCAGCCGTCAACGGATCGATTAATGCCCAAAAAGTACAACCCGAATCTCAATCGGGTCACGTAAGTTTTTTACCCTTCGTTTTTTCGACGCGTGGATTTTTACGGTAAAACGGGATTACGGTGGCTGGTTTTCGATTTACCATCGCTGGAGAGTGCTGCACCATGGTACTGTTCCGTTTCAAATCCATGCACACATTTCTAAAAGTCGTACGGAACTGTTTCGCCATTTCGGACGGATGTTGCACCTTGCACCGTGGATGTTTCATCCTGTAGATATCGATTATTCGGACGGCCATAACTTCTGGCTCGTTTAGAGTTACGGGAGCCATAACCTGTCAAAACGAAGGCCTCGATGAGTTCTACGGCTTTGACAGCTTTCATCCGTCAACAGAAAGATTAATGCCCAAAAAGGACAACCCGAATCTCAATCGGGTCTCGTAAGTTTTTTACCCTACGTTTTTTCGACACGTGGATTTTTACGGTAAAACAGGATTACCGTGGCTGGCCTTCGATTTACCATCGCTGGAGAGTGGTGCACCATGGTACTGTTCCGTTTCAAACCCATGCACGCGTTTCTAAAAGTCGTACGGCACTGTTTCGCCATTTTGGACGGATGTTGCACCTTGCACCGTGGATGTTGCACCCTGTAGATATCGATTATACGGACGACCATAACTTCTGGCTCGTTTAGAGTTACGGGAGCCATAACCCGTCAAAACGAAGGCCTCGATGAGTTCTATGGCTTTGACAGCTTTCGGCCGGCAACGGATAGATTAATGCCAAAAAAGGACAACCCGAATCTCAATCGGGTCTCGTAAGTTTTTTACTCTTCGTTTTTTCGACATGTGGATTTTTACGGTAAAACAGGATTACCGTGGCTGGCCTTCGATTTACCATCGCTGGAGAGTGGTGCACCATGGTACTGTTCCATTTCAAATCCATGCACGCATTTCTAAAAGTCGTACGGCACTGTTTCGCCATTTCGGACGGATGTTGCACCTTGCACCGTGGATGTTGCACCCTGAAGATATCGATTATACGGACGACCATAACTTCTGGCTCGTTTAGAGTTACGGGAGCCATAATCTGTCAAAACGAAGGCCTCGATGAGTTCTACGGCTTTGACTGCTTTCAGCCGTCAACAGATAGATTAATGCGCAAAAAGGACAACCCGAATCTCAATCGGGTCTCGTAAGCTTTTTACCCTTCGTTTTTTCGACACATGGATTTTTACGGTAAAACAGGATTACCATGGCTGGCCTTCGATTTACCATCGCTGGAGGGTGGTGCACCGTGGTACTGTTCCATTTCAAATCCATGCACGCATTTCTAAAAGTCGTACGGCACTGTTTCGCCATTTCGGACGGATGTTGCACCTTGCACCGTGGATGTTTCATCCTGTAGATATCGATTATTCGGACGGCCATAACTTCTGGCTCGTTTAGAGTTACGGGAGCCATAACCTGTCAAAACGAAGGCCTCGATGAGTTCTACGGCTTTGACAGCTTTCATCCGTCAACGGATGGATTAATGCCCAAAAAGGACAACCCGAATCTCAATCGGGTCTCGTAAGTTTTTTACCCTACGTTTTTTCGACACGTGGATTTTTACGGTAAAACAGGATTACCGTGGATGGCCTTCAATTTACCATCGCTGGAGAGTGGTGCACCATGGTACTGTTCCGTTTCAAACCCATGCACGCATTTCTAAAAGTCGTACGGCACTGTTTCGCCATTTTGGACGGATGTTGCACCTTGCACCGTGGATGTTGCACCCTGTAGATATCGATTATACGGACGACCATAACTTCTGGCTCGTTTAGAGTTACGGGAGCCATAACCTGTCAAAACGAAGGCCTCGATGAGTTCTATGACTTTGACAGCATTCAGCCATCAACGGATAGATTAATGCCATAAAAGGACAACCCGAATCTCAATCGGGTCTCGTAAGTTTTTTACCCTTCGTTTTTTCGACACGTGGATTTTTACGGTAAAACAGGATTACCGTGGCTGACCTTCGATTTACCATCGCTGGAGAGTGGTGCACCATGGTACTGTTCCGTTTCAAATCCATGCATGCATTTCTAAAAGTCGTACGGCACTGTTTCGCCATTTCGGACGGATGTTGCACCTTGCACCGTGGATGTTGCACCCTGTAGATATCGATTATACGGACGACCGTAACTTCTGGCTCCTTTAGAGTTACGGGAGCTATAACTTGTCAAAACGAAGGCCTCGATGAGTTCCACGGCTTTGACAGCTTTCAGCCGTCAACGGATAGATTAATCCCCAAAAAGGACAACCCGAATCTCAATCGGGTCTCGTAAGTTTTTTACCCTTCGTTTTTTCGACGCGTGGATTTTTACGGTAAAACGGGATTACGGTGGCTGGTCTTCGATTTACCATTGCTGGAGAGTGCTGCACTATGGTACTATTCCGTTTCAAATCCATGCACACATTTCTAAAAGACGTACGGAACTGTTTCGCCATTTCGGACGGGTGTTGCACCTTGCACCGTGGATGTTTCATCCTGTAGATATCGATTATTCGGACGGCCATAACTTCTGGCCCGTTAAGAGTTACGGGAGCCATAACCTGTCAAAACGAAGGCCTCGATGAGTTCTACGGCATTGACAGCTTTCATCCGTCAACAGATGGACTAATGCCCAAAAAGGACAACCCGAATCTCAATCGGGTCTCGTAAGTTTTTTACCCTAAGTTTTTTCGACACGTGGATTTTAACGGTAAAACAGGATTACCGTGGCTGGCCTTCGATTTACCATCGCTGGAGAGTGGTGCACCATGGTACTGTTCCGTTTCAAACCCATGCACGCGTTTCTAAAAGTCGTACGGCACTGTTTCACCATTTTGGACGGATGTTGCACCTTGCACCGTGGATGTTGCACCCTATAGATATCGATTATATGGACGACCATAACTTCTAGCTCGCTTAGAGTTACGGGAGCCATAACCTTTCAAAACGAAGGCCTCGATGAGTTCTATGGCTTTGACAGCTTTCAGCCGTCAACGGATAGATTAATGCTAAAAAAGGACAACCCGAATCTCAATCGGGTCTCGTAAGTTTTTTACCCTTCGTTTTTTCGACACGTGGATTTTTACGGTAAAACAGGATTACCGTGGCTGGCCTTCGATTTACCATCGCTGGAGAGTGGTGCACCATGGTACTGTTCCGTTTCAAATCCATGCACACATTTCTAAAAGTCGTACGGCACTGTTTCGCCATTTCGGACGGATGTTGCACCTTGCACCGTGGATGTCGCATCCTGTAGATATCGATTATTCGGACGACCATAACTTCTGGCTCGTTTAAATTTACGGGAGCCATAACCTGTCAAAACGAAGGCCTCGATGAGTTCTACAGCTTTGACAGCTTTCAGCCATCAACGGATGGATTAATTCCCAAAAAAGGACAACCCGAATCTCAATCGGGTCTCGTAAGTTTTTTACCCTACGTTTTTTCGACACGTGGATTTTTACGGTAAAACATGATTACCGTGGGTGGCCTTCGATTTACCATCGCTGGAGAGTGGTACACCATGGTACTGTTCCGTTTCAAACCCATGCACGCGTTTCTAAAAGTCGTACGGCACTGTTTCGCCATTTTGGACGGATGTTGCACCTTGCACCGTGGATGTTGCACCCTGTAGATATCGATTATACGGACGACCATAACTTCTGGCTCGTTTAGAGTTACGGGAGCCATAACCTGTCAAAACGAAGGCCTCGATGAGTTCGATGACTTTGACAGCTTTCAGCCGTCAACGGATAGATTAATGCCAAAAAAGGACAACCCGAATCTCAATCGGGTGTCGTAAGTTTTTTACCCTTCGTTTTTTCGACACGTGGATTTTTACGGTAAAACAGGATTACCGTGGCTGACCTTCGATTTACCATCGCTGGAGAGTGGTGCACCATGGTACTGTTCCGTTTCAAATCCATGCATGCATTTTTAAAAGTGGTACGGCACTGTTTCGCCATTTCGGACGGATGTTGCACCTTGCACCGTGGATGTTGCACCCTGTAGATATCGACTATACGGACGACCATAACTTCTGGCTCGTTTAGAGTTACTGGAGCCATAACTTGTCAAAACGAAGGCCTCGATGAGTTCTACGGCTTTGACAGCTTTTAGCCGTCAATGGATAGATTAATGCCCAAAAAGGACAACCCGAATCTCAATCGGGTCTCGTAAGTTTTTTACCCTTCGTTTTTTCGACACGTGGATTTTTACGGTAAAACAGGATTACCGTGGCTGGCCTTCGATTTACCATCGCTGGAGAGTGGTGCACCATGGTACTGTTCCATTTCAAATCCATGCTCGCATTTCTAAAAGTCGTACGACACTGTTTCGCCATTTCGGACGGATGTTGCACCTTGCACCGTTGATGTTTCATCCTGTAGATATCGATTATTCGGACGGCCACAACTTCTGGCTCGTTTAGAATTACGGGAGCCATAACCTGTCAAAACGAAGGCCTCGATGATTTCTACGGCTTTGACAGCTTTCGTCCGTCAACGGATGGATTAATGCCCAAAAAGGACAACCCGAATCTCAATCGGGTCTCGTAAGTTTTTTACCCTACGTTTTTTCGACACGTTGATTTTTACGGTAAAGCAGGATTACCGTGGCTGGCCTTCGATTTACCATCGCTGGAGAGTGGTGCACCATGGTACTGTTCCGTCTCAAACCCATGCACGCGTTTCTAAAAGTCGTACGGCACTGTTTCGCCATTTTGGACGGATGTTGCACCTTGCACCGTGGATGTTGCACCCTGTAGATATCGATTATACGGACGACCATAACTTCTGGCTCGTTTAGAGTTACGGGAGCCATAACCTGTCGAAACGAAGGCCTCGATGAGTTCTATGGCTTTGACAGCTTTCAGCCGTCAACGGATAGATTAACGCCAAAAAAGGACAACCGGAATCTCAATCGGGTCTCGTAAGTTTTTTACTCTTCGTTTTTTCGACACGTGGATTTTTACGGTAAAACAGGATTACCGTGGCTGGCCTTCGATTTACCATCGCTGGAGAGTGGTGCACCATGGTACTGTTCCGTTTCAAATCCATGCACACATTTCTAAAAGTCGTACGGCACTGTTTTGCATTTCGGACGGATGTTGCACCTTGCACCGTGGATGTTGCACCCTGAAGATATCGATTATACGGACGACCATAACTTCTGGCTCGTTTAGAGTTACGGGAGCCATAACTTGTCAAAACGAAGGCCTCGATGAGTTCTACGGCTTTGACAGCTTTCAGCCGTCAACGGATAGATTAATGCCCAAAAAGGACAACCCGAATCTCAATCGGGTCTCGTAAGTTTTTTACACTTCGTTTTTTCGACACGTGGATTTTTACGGTAAAACGGCATTACCGTGGCCCGTCTTCGACTTCCCATCGCTAGAGAGTGGTGCACCATGGTACTGTTCCGTTTCAAATCCATGCACGCATTTCTAAAAGTCGTACGGCACTGTTTCGCCATTTCGGACGGATGTTGCACCTTGCACCGTGGATGTTGCACCCTGTAGATATCGATTATTCAAACGTCCATAACTTCTGGCTCGTTTAGAGTTACGGGAGCCATAACCTGTCAAAACGACGACCTCGATGAGTTCTACGGCTTTGACAGTTTTCAGCCGTCAACGGATAGATTAATGCCCATAAAGGACAACCCGAATCTCAATCGGGTCTCGTAAGTTTTTTACCCTTCGTTTTTTCGACACGTGGATTTTTACGGTAAAACAGGATTACCGTGGCTTACCTTCGATTTACCATCGCCGGAGAGTGGTGCACCATGGTACTGTTCCATTTCAAGTCCATGCACGCATTTCTAAAATTCGTACGGCACTGTTTCGCCATTTCGGACGGATGTTGCACCATGCACCGTGGATGTTGCACCCTGTAGATATCGATTATTCGGACGGCCATAACTTCTGGCTCGTTTAGAGTTACGGGAGCCATAACTAGTCAAAACGAAGGACTCGATGAGTTCTACGGCTTTGACAGCTTTCAGCTGTCAACGGATAGACTAATGCCCAAAATGGACAACCCGAATCTCAATCGGGTCTCGTAAGTTTTTTACCCTTCGTTTTTTCGACACGTGGTTTTTTACGATAAAACAGGATTACCGTGGCTGGCCTTCGATTTACCATCGCTGGAGAGTGGTGCACCATGGTACTGTTCCATTTCAAATCCATGCACGCATTTCTAAAAGTCATACGACACTGTTCCACCATTTCGGACGGATGTTGCACCTTGCACCGTGGATGTTGCACCCTATAGATATCGATTATTCGGACGACCATAACTTCTGGCTCGTTTAGAGTTACGGGAGCCATAACCTGTCAAAATGAAGGCCTCGATGAGTTCTACGGCTTTGACAGCTTTCAACCGTCAATGGATAGATTAATGCCAAAAAGGACAACCCGAATCTCAATCGGGCCTCGTAAGTTTTTTACCCTTCGTTTTTTCGACACGTGGATTTTTACGGTAAAACAGGATTACGGTGGCTGGTCTTCGATTTACCATCACTGGAGAGTGGTGCACCATGGTACTGTTCCGTTTCAAATCCGTGCACGCATTTCTAAAAGTCGTACGACACTGTTTCGCCATTTCGGACGTATGTTGCACCTTGCACCTTGGATGTTGCACCCTGTAGATATCGATTATACGGACGACCATAACTTCTGGCTCGTTTAGAGTTACGGGAGCCATAACCTGTTAAAACGAAGGCCTCGATGATTTCTACGTCTTTGACAGCTTTCAGCCGTCAACGGATAGATTAATGTCCAAAAAGGGCAACCCGAATCTCAATCGGGTCTCGTAAGTTTTTTACCCTTCGTTTTTTCGACACGTGGATTTTTACGGTAAAACGGGATTACCGTGGCTGGCTTTCGATTTACCATCGCTGGAGAGTGGTGCACCATGGCACTGTTCTGTTTCAAATCCATGCATGCATTTCTAAAAGTCGTACGGCACTGTTTCACCATTTCGGACGGATGTTGCACCTTGCACCGTGGATGTTGCACCTTATAGATATCGATTATTCGGACGGTCATAACTTCTGTCTCGTTTAGAGTTACGGGAGCCATAACCTGCAAAACGAAGGCCTCGATTAATTCTATGGCTTTGACCATTTTCTGCCGTCAACAGATAGATTAATGCCCAAAAAGGACAACCCGAATCTCAATCGGGTCTCGTAAGTTTTTTACCCTTCGTTTTTTCGACACGTGGATTTTTACGGTAAAACAGGATTACGATGGCTGGCCTTCGATTTACCATCGCTGGACAGTGGTGCACCATGGTACTGTTCCGTTTCAAATCCATGCACGCTTTTCTAAAAGTTGTACGGCACTGTTTCGCCATTTCGGACGGATGTTGCACCTTGCACCGTGGATGTTGCACCCTGTAGATACTGATTATTCGGACGGCCATAACTTCTGGCTCGTTTAGAGTTACGGGAGCCATAACCTGTCAAAACGAAGGCCTCTATGAGTTCTACGGCTTTGACGACTTTCAGCCGCCAACGGATGGATTAATGCCCAAAAAGGACAACCCGAATCTCAATTGGGTCTCGTAAGTTTTTTAACCTTCGTTTTTTCGACACGTGGTTTTTACGGTAAAACAGGATTACCATGGCTGGCCTTCGATTTACCATCGCTGGAGAGTGGTGCACCATTGTACTATTCAGTTTCAAATCCGTGCATGCATTTCTAAAAGTCGTACGACACTGTTTCGCCATTTCGGACGGATGTTGCACCTTGCACCGTGGATATTGCACCCTGTAGATATCGATTATTCGGACGGCCATAACTTCAGGCTCGTTTAGAGTTACGGGAGCCATAACCTGTCAAAAAGAAGGCCTCGATGAGTTCTACGGCTTTGACAGCTTTCAGCCGTCAACGGAAAGATTAATGCCCAAAAAGGACAACCCGAATCTCAATCGGGTCTCGTAAGTTTTATAACCTTCGTTTTTTCGACACGTTGATTTTTACGGTGAAACAGGATTACGGTGGCTGGTCTTCGATTTACCATCGCTGGAGAGTGGTGCACCATGGTACTGTTCCGTTTCAAATCAATGCACGCATTTCTAAGAGTCGTACGGCACTGTTTCGCCATTTCGGACGGATGTTGCACCTTGCACTGTGGATGTTGCACCCTGTAGATATCGATTATACGGACGACCATAACTTCTGGCTCGTTTAGAGTTATGGGAGCCATAACCTGTCAAAACGAAGGCCTCGATGAGTTCTACGGCTTTGACCGCTTTCAGTCGTCAACTGATAGATTAATGCCCAAAAAGGAAAACCCAAATCTCAATCGGGTCTCGTAAGTTTTTTACCCTTCGTTTTTTCGACACGTGGATCTTTACGATAAAACAGGATTACCGTGGCTGGCCTTCGATTTACCATCGCTGGATAGTGGTGCACCATGGTACTGTTCTGTTTCAAATCCATGCATGCATTTCTAAAAGTCGTACGGCACTGTTTCGCCATTTCGGACGGATGTTGCACCTTGCACCGTGGATGTTGCACCCTATAGATATCGATTATTCGGACGGCCATAACTTCTGGCTCGTTTAGAGTTACGGGAGCCATAACCTGTCAAAACGAAGGCCTCGATGAGTTCTATGGCTTTGACAGCTTTCAGCCGTCAACGGATAGATTAATGCCCAAAAAGGACAACCCGAATCTCAACCGGGTCTCGTAAGTTTTTTACCCTTCGTTTTTTCGACACGTGGATTTTTATGGTAAAACAGGATTATTGTGGCTGGCCTTCAATTTACCACCGCTGGACAGTGGTGCACCATGGTACTATTCCGTTTCAAATCCATGCACGCATTTCTAAAAGTCGTACGGCACTGTTCCGCCATTTCGAAAGGATGTTGGACCTTGCACCGTGGATGTTGCACCCTGTAGATATCGATTATTCGGACGGCCATAACTTCTGGCTCGTTTAGAGTTACAGGAGCCATAACCTGTCAAAACGAAGGCCTCGATGAGTTCTAGGACTTTGATAGCTTTCAGCTGTCAACGGATAGATTAATGCCCGAAAAGGACAACCCGAATCTCAATCGGGTCTCGTAAGTTTTTTACTCTTCGTTTTTTCGACACGTGGATTTTTACGGTAAAACGGGATTACCGTGGCCCGTCTTCGACTTCCCATCGCTGGAGAGTGGTGCACCATGGTACTGTTCCGTTTTAAATCCATGCACGCATTTATCAAAGTTATACGACACCGTTTCACCATTTCGGACGGATGTTGCGCCTTGCACCGTGGATGTTGCATCCTGTAGATATCGATTATTCAAACGGCCATAACTTCTTGCACGTTTAGAGTTACGGGAGCCATAACCTGTCAAAACAAAGACCTTGATGAGTTCTACGGCTTTGACAGCTTTCAGCCGTCAATGGATAGATTAATGCCCAAAAAGGACAACCCGAATCTCAATCGGGTCTCTTAAGTTTTTTACCCTTCGTTTTTTCGACACGTGGATTTTTACGGTAAAACAGGATTACCGTGGCCCGTCTTCGACTTCCCATCGCTGGAGAGTGGTGCACCATGGTACTGTTCCGTTTCAAATCCATGTACGCATTTCTAAAAGTCGTACGGCACTGTTTCGCCATTTCGAACGGATGTTGAACCTTGCACCGTGGATGTTGCACCCTGTAGATATCGATTATTCGGACGGCCATAACTTCTGGCCCGTTTAGAGTTACGGGAGCCATAATCTGTCAAAACGAAGGCCTCGATGAGCTCTATGGCTTTGACAGCTTTCTGCCATCAACGGATAGATTAACGCCCAAAAAGGACAACCCGAATCTCAATCGGGTCTCCTAAGTTTTTTACCCTTCGTTTTTTCGACACGTGCATTTTTACGGTAAAACAGGATTACGGTGGCTGGTCTTCGATTTACCATCGCTGGAGAGTGGTGCACCATGGTACTGTTCCGTTTCAAATCAATGCACGCATTTCTAAGAGTCGTACGGCACTGTTTCGCCATTTCGGACGGATGTTGCACCTTGCACCGTGGATGTTGCACCCTGTAGATATCGATTATACGGACGACCATAACTTCTGGCTCGTTTAGAGTTACGGGAGCCACAACCTGTCAGAACGAAGGCCCCGATGAGTTCTATGGCTTTGATAGCTTTCAGTCGTCAAAGGATAGATTAATGCCCAAAAAGGACAACCTGAATCTCAATCGGGTCTCGTAAGTTTTTTACCCTTCGTTTTTTCGACACGTGGATTTTTACGGTAAAACAGGATTACCGTGGCTGGCCTTCGATTTACCATCGCTGGCGAGTGGTGCACCATGGTACTGTTCCGTTTCAAATCCATGCACGCATTTCTAAAAGTAGTACGGCACTGTTTCGCCATTTCGGACAGATGTTGCACCTTGCACCGTGGATGTTGCACCCTGTAGATATCGATTATTCGGACGGCCATAACTTATGGGTCGTTTAGAGTACGGGAGCCATAACCTGTCAAAAGGAAGTCCTCGATGAGTTCTACGGCTTTGACAGCTTTCAGCCGTCAAGGGATAGATTAATGCCCAAAAAGAACAACCCGAATCTCAATCGGGTCTCGTATGTTTTTTACCCTTCGTTTTTTCGACACGTGGATTTTTACGGTAAAACAGGATTACGGTGGCTGGCCTTCGATTTACCATCCTGGACAGTGGTGCACCATGATACTGTTCCGTTTCAAATCCATGCACGCATTTCTAAAAGCTGTACGGCACTGTTTCGCCATTTCGGACGGATGTTGCACCTTGCACCATGGATGTTGCACCCTATAGATATCGATTATTCGGACGGCCATAACTTTTGGCTCGTTTAGAGTTACGGGAGCCATAACCTGTCAAAACGAAGGCCTCGATGAGTTCTACGGCTTTGACAGCTTTCAACCATCAACGGATAGATTAATACCCAAAAAGGACAACCCGAATCTCAATCGGGTCTCGTAAGTTTTTAACCTTCGTTTTTTCGACACGTGGATTTTTACGGTAAAACAGGTTTACGGTGGCTGGCCTTCGATTTACCATCCTGGACAGTGGTGCACCATGGTAATGTTCCGTTTCAAATCCATGTACGCATTTCTAAAAGTCGTACGGCACTGTTTCGCCATTTCGGACGGATGTTGCACCTTGCACCGTGGATGTTGCACCCTATAGATATCGATTATTCGGACGGCCATAACTTCTGGCTCGTTTAGAGTTACGGGAGCCATAACATGTCAAAACGAAGGCCTCGATGAGTTCTATGGCTTTGACAGCTTTCAGTCGTCAACGGATAGATTAATTCCCAAAAAGGACAATCCGAATCTCAATCGGGTCTCGTAAGTTTTTTACCCTTCGTTTTTTCGACACGTGGATTTCTACGGTAAAACAGGATTACGGTGGATGGTCTTCGATTTATCATCGCTGGAGAGTGGTGCACCATGGTACTGTTCCGTTTAAAATCCATGCACGCATTTCTAAAAGTCGTACGGCACTATTTCGCCATTTCGGACTGATGTTGCACCTTGCACCGTGGATGTTGCACCCTATAGATATCGATTATACGGACAACCATAACTTCTGGCTCATTTAGAGTTACGGGAGCCATAACCTGTCAAAACGAAGGCCTCGATGAGTTCTACGGCTTTGACAGCTTTCATACTTCAACGGATAGATTAATGCCCAAAACGGACAACCCGAATCTCAATCGGGTCTCGTAAGTTTTTTACCCTTCGTTTTTTCGACACGTGGATTTTTAAGGTAAAACAGGATTATCGTGGCTGGCCTTCGATTTACCATCGCTGGAGAGTGGTGCACTATGGTACTGTTCCCTTTCAAATCCATGCACGCATTTCTAAAAGTAGTACGGCACTGTTTCGCCATTTCAGACGGATGTTGCACCTTGCACCGTGGATGTTGCACCCTGTAGATATCGATTATTCGGACGGCCATAACTTCTGGGTCGTTTAGAGTTACGGGAGCCATAACCTGTCAAAAGGAAGTCCTCGATGAGTTCTATAGCTTTGACAGCTTTCAGCCGTCAAGGGATAGATTAATGCCCAAAAAGAACAACCCGAATCTCAATCGGGTCTCGTAAGTTTTTTACCCTTCGTTTTTTCGACACGTGGATTTTTACGGTAAAACAGGATTACGGTGGCTGGCCTTCGATTTACCATCCTGGATAGTGGTGCACCATGGTACTGTTCCATTTCAAATCCATGCACGCATTTCTAAAAGTTGTACGGCACTGTTTCGCCATTTCGGACGGATGTTGCACCTTGCACCATGGATGTTGACCCTGTAGATATCGATTATTCGGACGGCCATAACTTTTGGCTCGTTTAGAGTTACGGCAGCCATAACCTGTCAAAACGAAGACCTCGATGAGTTCTACGGGTTTGACAGCTTTCAACCATCAACGGATAGATTAATGCCCAAAAAGGACAACCCGAATCTCAATCGGGTCTCGTAAGTTTTCTACCCTTCGTTTTTTCGACACGTGGATTTTTACGGTAAAACAGGATTACCGTGGCTGGCCTTCGATTTTCCATCGCTGGAGAGTGGTGCACCATGGTACTGTTCCGTTTTAAATCCATGCACGCATTTCTAAAAGTTGTACGACACTGTTTCGCCATTTCGGACGGATGTTGCACCTTGCACCGCGGATGTTGCACCCTGTAGATATCGATTATTCGGACGGCCATAACTTCTGGCTCGTTTAGAGTTACGGGAGCCATAACCTGTCAAAACAAAGGCCTCGATGAGTTCTTCGGCTTTGACAGCTTTCAGCCGTCAACGGATAGATTAATGCCCAAAAAGGACAACCGGAATCTCAATCGGGTCTCGTAAGTTTTTTACCCTTCGTTTTTTCGACACGTGGATTTTTACGGTAAAATGGGATTACCGTGGCCCGTCTTCGACTTCCCATCGCTGGAGAGCAGTGCACCATGGTACTGTTCCGTTTCAAATCCATTCACGCATTACTAAAAGTCGTACGACACTGTTTCACCATTTCGGACGGATGTTGCACCTTGCACCGTCGATGTTGCACCCTGTAGATATCGATTATTCGGACTGCCATAACTTCTGGCTCGTTTAGAGTTACGGGAGCCATAACCTGTCAAAACGAAGGCCTCGATGAGTTCTACGGGTTTGACAGCTTTCAGCCGTCAACGGATAGATTAATACCCAAAAAGGACAACCCGAATCTCAATCGGGTCTCGTAAGTTTTTACCCTTCGTTTTTTCGACACGTGGATTTTTACGGTAAAACAGGATTACCGTGGCTGGCCTTCGATTTGCCATCGCTGGAGAGTGGTGCACCATGGTACTGTTCCGTTTCAAATCCATGCACGCATATCTAAAAGTCGTACGACACTGTTTCGCCATTTCGGACGGATGTTGCTCCTTGCACCGTGGATGTTGCACCCTGTAGATGTCGATTATTCGGACGGCCATAACTTCTGGCTCGTTTAGAGTTACGGGAGCCATAACCTGTCAAAACGAAGGCTCGATGAGTTATATGGCTTTGATAGCTTTCAGCCGTCAACGGATAGATTAATGCTTTAAAAGGACAACCCGAATCTCAATCGGGTCTCGTTAGTTTTTTACCCTTCGTTTTATCGACACGTGGATTTTTACGGTAAAACAGGATTACGGTGGCTGGCCTTCGATTTACCATCGCTGGACAGTGGTGCACAATGGTACTGTTCCGTTTAAATCCATGCACGCATTTCTAAAAGTCGTACGGCACTGTTTCGCCATTTCGGACGGATGTTGCACCTTGCACCGTGGATGTTGCACCCTGTAGATAACGATTATTCGGACGGCCATAACTTCTGGCTCGTTTAGAGTTACGGGAGCCACAACCTGTCAAAACGAAGGCCTCCATGAGTTCTACGGCTTTGACAGCTTTCAGCCGTCAACGGATAGATTAATACCCAAAAAGGAAAACCCGAATATCAATCGGGTCTCGTAAGTTTTTTACCCTCCGTTATTTCGACACGTGGATTTTTACGGTAAAACGGGATTACCATGGCCCGTCTTCGACTTCCCATCGCTGGAGAGGGGTGCACCATGGTAATGTTCCGTTTCAAATCCATGCACGCATTTCTAAAAGTCGTACGACACTGTTTCACCATTTCGGGTGGATGTTGGACCTTGCACCGTGGATGTTTTACCCTGTAGATATCGATTATTCAAACGGGCGTAACTTTTGGCTCGTTTAGAGTTACGGGAGCCATAACCTATCAAAACGAAGGCCTTGATGAGTTCTACGGCTTTGACATCTTTCAGCCGTCAACAGATAGATTAATGCCCAAAAAGGACAACCCGTATCTCAATCGGGTCTCGTAAGTTTTTTACCCTTCGTTTTTTCGACACGTGGATTTTTACGGTAAAACAGCATTACCGTGGCCCGTCTTCGACTTCCCATCACTGGAGAGTGGTGCACCATGGTACTGTTCCATTTCGAATCCATGCACGCAATTCTAAAAGTCGTACGGCACTGTTTCGCCATTTCGGACGGATGTTGCACCTTGCACCGTGGATGTTGCACTCGGTAGATATCGATTATTCGGACGGCCATAACTTCTGGCTCGTTTAGAGTTACGGTAGCCATAACCTGTCAAAACGAAGACCTCGATGAGTTATATGGATTTGACAGCTTTCAACCGTCAACGGATAGAATAATGCCCAAAAAGGACAACCCGAATCTCAATCGGGTCTCGTAAGTTTTTTACCCTTCGTTTTTTCGACACGTGAATTTTTACGGTAAAAAAGGATTACGGTGGCTGGTCTTCGATTTACCATCGCTGGAGAGTGGTGCACCATGGTACTGTTCTGTTTCAAGTCCATGCACGCATTTCTAAAAGTTGTACGGCACTGTTTCGCCATTTCGGACGGATGTTGCACCTTGCACCGTGGATGTTGCACCCTGTAGATATCGATTATACAGACGACCATAACTTCTGGCTCGTTTAGATTTACGAGTGCCACAACCTGTCAAAACGAAGGCCTCAATGAGTTCTATGGCTTTGACAGCTTTCAGCCGTCAACGGATAAATTAATGCCCAAAAAGGACAACCCGAATCTCAATCGGGTCTCGTAAGTTTTTTACCCTTCGTTTTTTCGACACGTGGATTTTTACGGTAAAACAGGATTACCGTGGCTGCCTTCGATTTACCATCGCTGGAGAGTGGTACACCATGGTACTGTTCCGTTTCAAATCCATGCACGCATTTCTAAAAGTCGTACGACACTGTTTTTCCATTTCAGACGGATGTTGCACCCTGCACCGTGGATGTTGCTCCCTGTACATATCGATTATATGGACGACCATAAGTTCTGGCTCGTTTAGAGTTACGGGAGCCACAACCTGTCAAAACGAAGGCCTCGATGAGTTCTACGGATTTGATAGCTTTCAGCCGTCAACGGATAGATTAATGCCCAAAAAGGACAACCCGAATCTCAATCGGGTCTCGTAAGTTTTTACCCTTCGTTTTTTCGACACGTGGATTTTCGCAGTAAAACTGGATTACCGAGACTGGCCTTCGATTTACCATCGCTGGAGAGTGGTGCACCATGGTACTGTTCCATTTCAAATCCATGCACGCATTTCTAAAAGTCGTACGGCACTGTTTCGCCATTTCGGACGGATGTTGCACCTTGCACCGTGGATGTTGCACCCTTTAGATATCGATTATTCGGACGGCCATAACTTCTGGCTCGATTAGAGTTACGGGAGCCATAACCGGTCAAAACGAAGGCCTCGATGAGTTCTACGGCTTTGACAGCTTTCATTCGTCAACGGATAGATTAATGCGCAAAAAGGACAACCCGAATCTCAATCGGGTCTCGTAAATTTTTTACCCTTCGTTTTTTCGACACGTGTATTTTTACGGTAAAACGGGATTACCGTTGCCCGTCTTCGACTTCCAATCACTGGAGAGTGGTGCACCATGGTACTGTTCCGTTTCAAATCCATGCACGCATTTCTAAAAGTCGTACGGCACTGTTTCGCCATTTCGGACGGATGTTGCACCTTGCACCGTGTATGTTGCACCCTGTAGATATCGATTATTCAAACGGCCATAACTTCTGGCTCGTTTAGAGTCACGGGAGCCATAACCTGTCAAAATGAAGGCCTCGTTGAGTTCTATGGGTTTGACAGCTTTCAGCCGTCAGCGGATAGATTAATGCCCAAAAAGGACAACCTGAATCTGAATCGGGTCTCGTAAGTGTTTTACCCTTCGTTTTTTCGACACGTGGATTTTTACGGTAAAACATGATTACTGTGGCCCGTCTTCGACTTCCCATCGCTGGAGAGTGGTGCACCATGGTACTGTTCCATTTCAAATCCATGCACGCATTTCTAAAAGTCGTACGGCACTGTTTCGCCATTTCGAACAGATGTTGCACCTTGCACCGTGGATGTTGCACCCTGTAGATATCGATTATTCAGACGGCCATAACTTCTGGCTCGTTTAGATTTACGAGAGCCATAACCTGTCAAAACGAAGGCCTCGATGAGTTCTATGGCTTTGACTGCTTTCAGCCGTCAACGGATAGATTAGTGCCCAAAAAGGACAACCCGAATCTCAATCGGGTCTCGTAAGTTTTTTACCCTTCGTTTTTTCGACACGTGGATTTTTACGGTAAAACAGGATTACCGTGGCCCGTCTTCGACTTCCCATCGCTGGAGAGTGGTGCACTATGGTACTATTCCGTTTCATATCCATGCACGTATTTCTAAAAGTTGTATGGCACTGTTTCGCTATTTCGGACGGATGTTGCACCTTGCACCGTGGATGTTGCACCCTGTAGATATCGATTATTCGGACGGCCATAACTTCTGACTCGTTTAGAGTTACGGGAGCCATAACCTGTCAAAACGAAGGCCTCGATGAGTTCTATGGCTTTGACAGCTTTCACCCGTTAACGGATAGATTAATCCCCAAAAAGGAGAACCCAAATGTCAATCTGGTCTTGAAAGTTTTTTACCCTTCGTTTTTTCGACACGTGGATTTTTACGGTAAAACGGGATTACCATGGCCCGTCTTCGACTTCCCATCGCTGGAGAGTGGTGCACCATGGTACTGTTCCGTTTCAAATCCATGCATGCATTTCTAAAAGTCGTACGGCACTGTTTCACCATTTCGGACGGATGTTGCACATTGCACCTTGGATGTTGCACCCTGTAGATATCGATTATTCAAACGGCCATAACTTCTGGCTCGTTTAGAGTTACGGGAGCCATAACCGGTCAAAACGAAGGCCTCGATGAGTTCTACGGCTTTGACAGCTTTCAGCCGTCAACGGATAGATTAATTCCCAAAAAGGACAACCCGAATCTCAATCGGGTCTCGTAAGCTTTTTACCCTTCGTTTTTTCGACACGTGGATTTCTACGGTAAAACAGGATTACGGTGGCTGGTCTTCGATTTATCATCGCTGGAGAGTGCTGCACCATGGTACTGTTCCATTTCAAATCCATGCACGCATTTCTAAAAGTCGTACGACACTATTTAGCCATTTCGGACGGATGTTGCACCTTGCACCGTGGATGTTGCACCCTATAGATATCGATTATACGGACAACCATAACATTTGGCTCATTTAGAGTTACGGGAGCCATAACCTGTCAAAACGAAGGCCTCGATGAGTTCTATGGCTTTGACAGCTTTCATCCTTCAACGGATAGATTAATGCCCAAAACGGACAACCCGAATCTCGATCGGGTCTCGTAAGTTTTTTACCCTTCGTTTTTTCGACACGTGGATTTTTAAGGTAAAACAGGATTATCGTGGCTGGCCTTCGATTTACCATCGCTGGAGAGTGGTGCACTATGGTACTGTTCCCTTTCAAATCCATGCACGCATTTCTAAAAGTAGTAAGGCACTGTTTCGCCATTTCGGACGGATGTTGCACCTTGCACCGTGGATGTTGCACCCTGTAGATATCGATTATTCGGACGGCCATAACTTCTAGGTCGTTTAGAGTTACGGGAGCCATAACCTGTCAAAAGGAAGTCCTCGATGAGTTCTATGGCTTTGACAGCTTTTAGCTGTCAAGGGATAGATTAATGCCCAAAAAGAACAACCCGAATCTCAATCGGGTCTCGTAAGTTTTTTACCCTTCGTTTTTTCGACACGTGGATTTTTACGGTAAAACAGGATTACGGTGGCTGGCCTTCGATTTACCATCCTGGACAGTGGTGCACCATGGTACTGTTCCGTTTCAAATCCATGCACGCATTTCTAAAAGTTGCACGGCACTGTTTCGCCATTTCGGACGGATGTTTCACCTTGCACCATGCATGTTGCACCCTGTAGATATCGATTATTCGGACGGCCATAACTTTTGGCTCGTTTAGAGTTACGGCAGCCATAACCTGTCAAAACGAAGGCCTCGATGAGTTCTACGGCTTTGACAGCTTTCAACCATCAACGGATAGATTAATGCCCAAAAAGGACAACCCGAATCTCAATCGGGTCTCGTAAGTTTTTAACCTTCGTTTTTTCGACACGTGGATTTTTACGGTAAAACAGGTTTATGGTGGCTGGCCTTCGATTTACCATCCTGGACAGTGGGGCACCATGGTAATGTTCTGTTTCAAATCCATGCACGCATTTCTAAAAGTCATATGGCACTGTTTCGCCATTTCGGACGGATGTTGCACCTTGCACCGTGGATGTTGCACCCTGTAGATATCGATTATTCGGACGGCCATAACTTCTGGCTCGTTTAGAGTTACGGGAGCCATAACCTGTCAAAACGAAGGCCTCGATGAGTTCTTCGGCTTTGACAGCTTCCAGCCGTCAACGGATAGATTAATGCCCAAAAAGGACAACCGGAATCTCAATCGGGTCTCGTAAGTTTTTTACCTTTCATTTTTTCGACACGTGGATTTTTACGGTAAAACGGGATTACCGTGGCCCGTCTTCGACTTCCCATCGCTGGAGAGCAGTGCACCATGGTACCGTTCCGTTTCAAATCCATGCACGCATTACTAAAAGTCGTACGACACTGTTTCACCATTTCGGACGGATGTTGCACCTTGCACCATCGATGTTGCACCCTGTAGATATCGATTATTCGGACTGCCATAACTTCTGGCTCGTTTAGAGTTACGGGAGCCATAACCTGTCAAAACGAAGGCCTCGATGAGTTCTACGGGTTTGACAGCTTTCAGCCATCAACGTGTAGATTAATACCCAAAAAGGACAACCCGAATCTCAATCGGGTCTCGTAAGTTTTTTACCCTTCGTTTTTTCGACACGTGGATTTTTACGGTAAAACAGGATTACCGTGGCTGGCCTTCGATTTACCATCGCTGGAGAGTGGTGCACCATGGTACTGTTCCGTTTCAAATCCATGCACGCATTTCTAAAAGTCGTACGACCTGTTTCGCCATTTCGGACGGATGTTGCACCTTGCACCGTGGATGTTGCACCCTGTAGATGTCGATTATTCGGACGGCCATAACTTCTGGCTTGTTTAGAGTTACGGGAGCCATAACCTGTCAAAACGAAGGCCTCGATGAGTTATATGGCTTTGATAGCTTTCACCGTCAACGGATAAATTAATGCTTTAAAAGGACAACCCGAATCTCAATCTGGTCTCGTAAGTTTTTTACCCTTCGTTTTTTCGACACGTGGATTTTTACGGTAAAACAGGATTACGGTGGCTGGCCTTCGATTTACCATCGCTGGACAGTGGTGCACCATGGTACTGTTCCATTTCAAATCCATGCACGCATTTCTAAAAGTCGTACGGCACTGTTTCGCCATTTCTGATGGATGTTGCACTTTGCACCGTGGATGTTGCACCCTGTAGATATCGATTATTCAGACGGCCATAACTTCTGGCTCGTTTAGAGTTACGGGAGCCACAACCTGTCAAAACGAAGGCCTCGATGAGTTCTACGGCTTTGACAGCTTTCAGCCATCAACGGATAGATTAATGCCCAAAAAGGACAACCCGAATCTCAATCGGGCCTCGTAAATTTTTTACCCTTCGTTTTTTCGACACGTGGATTTTTACGGTAAAACGGGATTACCATGGCCCGTCTTCGATTTCCCATCGTTGGAGAGGGGTGCACCATGGTAATGTTCCGTTTCAAATCGATGCACGCATTTCTAAAAGTCGTACGACACTGTTTCACCATTTCGGGTGGATGTTGCACCTTGCACCGTGGATGTTTTACCCTGTAGATATCGATTATTCAAACGGGCATAACTTTTGGCTCGTTTAGAGTTACGGGAGCCATAACCTATCAAAACGAAGGCCTTGATGAGTTCTACGGCTTTGACATCTTTCAGCCGTCAACAGATAGATTAATGCCCAAAAAGGACAACCCGAATCTCAATCGGGTCTCGTAAGTTTTTTACCCTTCGTTTTTTCGACACGTGGATTTTTACGGTAAAACAGGATTACCGTGGCCCGTCTTCGACTTCCCATCACTGGAGAGTGGTGCACCATGGTACTGTTCCATTTCAAATCCATGCACGCATTTCTAAAAGTCGTACGGCACTGTTTCGCCATTTCGGACGGATGTTGCACCTTGCACCGTGGATGTTGCAAAGGGTAGATATCGATTGTTCGGACGGCCATAACTTCTGGCTCGTTTAGAGTTACGGGAGCCATAACCTGTCAAAACGAAGGCCTCGATGAGTTATATGGCTTTGACAGCTTTCAACCGTCAACGGATAGAATAATGCCCAAAAAGGACAACCCGAATCTCAATCGGGTCTCGTAAGTTTTTTACTCTTCGTTTTTTCGACACGTGAATTTTTACGGTAAAACAGGATTACGGTGGCTGGTCTTCGATTTACCATCGCTGGAGAGTGGTGCACCATGGTACTGTTCGGTTTCAAGTCCATGCACGCATTTCTAAAAGTCGTACGGCACTGTTTCGCCATTTCGGACGGATGTTGCACCTTGCACCATGGATGTTGCACCCTGTAGATATCGATTATACAGACGACCATAACTTCTGGCTCGTTTAGAGTTACGGGAGCCACAACCTGTCAAAACGAAGGCCTCGATGAGTTCTACGGCTTTGACAGCTTTCAGCCGTCAACGGATAAATTAATGCCCAAAAAGGACAACCCGAATCTCAATCGGGTCTCGTAATTTTTCTACCCTTCGTTTTTTCGACACGTGGATTTTTACGGTAAAACAGGATTACCGTGGCTGCCTTCGATTTACCATCGCTGTAGAGTGGTGCACCATAGTACTGTTCCGTTTCAAATCCATGCACGCATTTCTAAAAGTCGTACGGCACTGTTTTTCCATTTCAGACGCATGTTGCACCTTGCACCGTGGATGTTGCTCCCTGTAGATATCGATTATATGGACGACCATAAGTTCTGGCTCGTTTAGAGTTACGGGAGCCACAATCTGTCAAAACGAAGGCCTCGATGAGTTCTACGGCTTTGATAGCTTTCAGCCGTCAATGGATAGATTAATGCCCAAAAAGGACAACCCGAATCTCAATCGGGTCTCGTAAGTTTTTTACCTTTCATTTTTTCGACACGTGGATTTTTAGGGTAAAACGGGATTACCGTGGCCCGTCTTCGACTTCCCATCGCTGGAGAGCAGTGCACCATGGTACTATTCCGTTTCAAATCCATGCACGCATTACAAAAAGTTGTACGACACTGTTTCACCATTTCGGACGGATGTTGCACCTTGCACCGTCGATGTTGCACCCTGTAGATATCGATTATTCGGACTGCCATAACTTCTGGCTCGTTTAGAGTTACGGGAGGCATAACCTGTCAAAACGAAGGCCTCGATGAGTTCTACGGGTTTGACAGCTTTCAGCCGTCAACGGATAGATTAATACCCAAAAAGGACAACCCGAATCTCAATCGGGTCTCGTAAGTTTTTTACCCTTCGTTTTTTCGACACGTGGATTTTTACGGTAAAACGGGATTACCATGGCCCGTCTTCGATTTACCATCGCTGGAGAGTGGTGCACCATGGAACTGTTCCGTTTCAAATCCATGCATGCATTTCTAGAAGTCGTACGACATTGTTTCGCCATTTCGGACGGATGTTGCACCTTGCACCGTGGATGTTGCACCTTGTAGATATCGAGTATACGGACGACCACAGCTTCTGGCTCGTTTAGAGTTACGGGAACCATAACCTGTCAAAACGAAGGCCTCGATGAGTTCTACGGCTTTGATAGGTTTCAGCCATCAACGGATAGATTAATACCCAAAAAGGACAACCCGAATCTCAATCGGGTCTCGTAAGTTTTTTACCCTTCGTTTTTTCGACACGTGGATTTTTACGGTAAAACAGGATTACCGTGGCTGGCCTTCGATTTACCATCGCTGGAGAGTGGTGCACCATGCTACTGTTCCGTTTCAAATCCATGCACGTATTTCTAAAAGTCGTACGACACTGTTTCGCCATTTCGGACGGATGTTGCACCTTGCACCATGGATGTTGCACCCTGTAGATGTCGATTATTCGGACGGCCATAACTTCTGGCTTGTTTAGAGTAACGGGAGCCATAACCTGTCAAAACGAAGGCCTCGATGAGTTATATGGCTTTGATAGCTTTCACCGTCAACGGATAGATTAATGCTTTAAAAGGACAACCCGAATCTCAATCTCGTCTCGTAAGTTTTTTATCCTTCGTTTTTTCGACACGTGGATTTTTACGGTAAAAAAGGATTACGGTGGCTGGCCTTCGATTTACCATCGCTGGACAGTGGTGCACCATGGTACTATTCCGTTTCAAATCCATGCACGCATTTCTAAAAGTCGTACGGCACTGTTTCGCCATTTCGGACGGATGTTGCACCTTGCACCGTGGATGTTGCACCCTATAGATATCGATTATTCAGACGGCCATAATTTATGGCCCGTTTAGAGTTACGGGAGCCACAACCTGTCAAAACGAAGGCCTCGATGAGTTCTACGGCTTTGACAGCTTTCAGCCATCAACGGATAGATTAATGCCCAAAAAGGACAACCCGAATCTCAATCGGGTCTCGTAAGTTTTTTACCCTTCGTTTTTTCGACACGTGGATTTTTACGGTAAAACGGGATTACCATGGCCCGTCTTCGACTTCCCATCGCTGGAGAGGGGTGCACCATGGTAATGTTCCGTTTCAAATCCATGCACGTGTTTGCACCAAAATTGGGCAACACCCTTCGGAAGTCTTTGAAGAGATAATAAGTGAAGAACTTAATTTGGAAATGAAAATTATCTAACAAAAACTCCAAGTTATAGAAAAGTAAATTGCATAGAAGGCAAGAATTTAGAGTGGTTCGGCGATGCGCCTACGTCCACTATGAAGTTTGATCACTTTATTGCTTAATACTTGAAGGTTACAAGTGTTTTGAAGCAAATTACAGCAGACAACAGACTTAAATTCGAAATCAGCAGCCAAGATGGTGGTATGGAGTGATTCTGGCAGCGTTTAGGCGTACTCTTTCTCTCCAAATCCTCCGACCCCCTTTTCTGAATGACCAGGGGCTCTATTTATAGGCGTGGAAGGCTGGAATTCCGCCCAAAACCTGGGGAGGCTACTTGGCACGTGACGGGGGGCCCACAGGCCCGCGTTCTCGGAATGCGTGCCCAGTTTGGGATCGATTCGAAGTTCACTTCGAATCGATCAAAAAGTTGTCCAATTGCGATGAAACTTGGCGTGGACGTTCTTCATCATTTAGACAAACTTCTGTAAAAATTTCATGGGATTTGGATCAGTAGATTGGGAGTTATGATCGATTCAAGATGATGCATTTCGGTACGCTGGTTAGTTCGAACCGATCCTATGGGTCGTTCGAACCCATATGTTTCGAATCCATATGGTTCGAACCCTTAGGTTCGAACCCATAGGTTCGAATCGAACCTGTTGTATGAGGGGGCGGTGCTTCGAATCGATGGCTCCGGATCGATTCGAAGTTGTTTTTAACGTGCAGGGTTCGAAGACAGCATGGATTCGAAGCTGTGATGGACTCGAAGGTGCGACGGACTCGAAGCTGGTGATGGACTCGAAGCTTGTGATGGACTCGAAGTTGGTGATGGATACGAAGTTTGATGGAGTCGAAGTACGAATTGGCTTGATGGATTCGAAGTTGGTGATGGATACGAAGTTTGATGGAGTCGAAGTACGAATTAGCTTGATGGATTCGAAGGAAGGCGTTGGCTGATGGATTCGAACGTCACCTCTTTGTATGGGTTCGAACTAGTTGGGTTCGAAAATGATGGGTTCGAACCGAGCAAGGTTCATTTCTCTCAACTTGAATCCATCATAACTTGAGCATACGACCTCGGATTGACTTGAAATTTGAAACGCGGACTTCTATGATCCTTCTGGTCATGTCCTATCAATTGTAGCTCAATCTGGACTCGGACAAAATTCATCGATATCCATAGCGAAGAGAAGTGCAACCAATCTCTGAGACGAACTGTCCTTTGTTTTTGGCCAATCTTTTGGTATCACGGCTTTGCCAAAAAGTGGGATAACATTTTGCCCCCCAAAGTACGTCTTGTGGGAACATGACGTGCTTTGAATAGCTGCCATTTCTTTCTGAAAAATCATTGCTCTCTTTTTGTTGAGACTCGTACGCTGTATTACTGCAATCTTGCCTTGATATGATTGATTGCTGTATAATAGCGCTTAGCCGTTGGTTGTTGTAGTTGTAACAGGATGACTGTTTGATCCCTGTAAATGTCTAAAATCAAATGTTAGTTCGATAGGTATGCACATATACTAGTTTGACCCTTGTTAACGTCGTGCGTTCACGAGTCATGTCGGTTTTGTTCGCTATTGAATTTCGTATCGATTCTCTCCTGAATCGATTTTAGATTCAAGTCAAAGCATTGTTTTTATGGTTGTCTATGATTATCCTCTTGTATCGATCCTCTCCTGAATCGGTATACAAGGTAGACAAGTAATTTTTCAAATCATAGCGATTCATTTGCTCTCATAGACGTCCTTTGATGGATTCGAAGTCACATCTGTTCGGATCGATCGTCTTCGAGTCAACGGTTTTTTAATCCAGCCTTTGCTTAGTGCTTCCTTGAATCGATGATTCCTCGCACCGATAAAGTTGGGATGGATTCGATCGTGTAAAGGTAGGAAGGCAATGGATTCGAAGTGAAATTTGAGTTGTAACAACGTTCGATGGTTGTTTTAAGTCCTTCCTTTTGTACCGATCCTCTCCTGGATCGATTTGGGATGTTAGAATGTATGCTTCGTATCGATGGATATGTAATATTGGATCTTGGATTGATGGATACAAGTGTAATGTTTTGTGTTGATGGAGTTGAACGATCCAGACATAATCGTGCAGTGATTGTTTGCGGAGGATATGCCATCTCTCATTCGTCTATTCAAGAAGAATTCCCCACAGCAGATAGCCTTTGATAGGAGTCACCCATGACCCCTGAAAATGCTGGGGGCGGTGTACGTGCTAGTATAGTATACACGGATCGTGTAATATGGATTACAATACAAATGCAGAAATAGATGATAATAGCATTGTAAATAGAAAATAGAAAAATCACACCAGAGATTTTTATACTGGTTCGGAGCACCGTCCTACGTCCAGTCCCAGACTACTATCTGGATTTTCACTAATTACAACCTCGCTTCACCCGGAGGAACAGGTTTACAATTACCCGAACAGCCGAACGGGATTTCACGCCTCTACAACACTGAGGACTTCAACACTTGCCTCTTACAATACCGAGGACTTCAACAAAAACAATTACAATTGTTGTTGACAACTTGTGCTCTTGTAAACACGGATTTGTCACTTGTAGTACACTCTTCCTATAATCTTATCCTCAAATTGTGAATGATGTTTGTGAAGATTATGGAATTTATATTGCTTATTGAATCAAAATATATGAGATAGTGTCAATGATTCAATAAGGAATGAAAGTAGTTTAGAGCTTTTTGAATGCAAGTGAATTCAGAGAATAGATAGAGAGCATATATAAACTTAATAAAACTTGTTGTTTTAATCAATGATATTGATGTGTATTTATAGAGAGAAAATAGTTATAACCCTTGGTGAAAAGTTGCAGTCAAAAGTTATGATCATTGATGAAGAAGAAGAGACGCAACCATTGAAGAAAGATGTGTCTTTTGGAAGAAGTTGCTCTCTGTTTAAAAACGGTCGACAGGTCAAAAACTAACCGGTAGACAGGTTTTTAAAAATATAGTCGTTATGTGCATGTGTGCACGTTTATTGTGCACATTCAACAGGAACGGTCGACCGTTCATTTTTGGACCGGTCGACCGGTCTCTGTTAAGTTGCACAATAAAGTGCACAACCTATATAAATGTGTATATATATATATTATATTTTGTGCATGATTATTTGAGGATAGATTTTGACAATTTTATTACTATTATAACATCAAATAATCAACCTATAATCTAGAGTACCATATGTAGGTCTTGATTTGTCGATCGCTTTAATATTGTTGTCAGCAATCAAAATCTTCATAGAAGCTGTGACTCAACATTCTCCCCCTTTTTGATTGATGACAATATAAAAACTCAAGTATAGAATCTCCCCCTGAATATGTGATTTCCTGCAGACAATTATTAGCTTCTTTCATCCTGCAAACAATTATTAGCACCTTTCTCCCCCTTTGTCATCGACAAAAAGGAGTAAACAATAGAAAATATAAACCAAAGAGAACAATGCATACATTCAAACACAGGATGTTTTGATGAAGTACAATGCAAGTCATAGTCTACTACGAATAAAAAGATGGACACTATTTAGTACAAGTGCCATAGATGTTTTTAAAGAAATGAAAAGAAAAACAAACTAACTTCATTCCGACTGAATCTCTTCCTCATCATCATCATCATCATCATCATCATCGTCGTCATCGTCATCGTCATCATCATCGTCATTGTCCCCACGACCTTGTCCGCTTGTACCATCGGATTCCTCGGATGTCGACCAAGTAAAAGTTGGAGGAGCCGGACGTTTTCCGGGGTCTTGATGTTGGGTCGAGACGGATGTGCTACATGATATAGCATCCCATATAGCGCCGAAGAATGACTTTACCTTATTAAATCGTCTATCAATTTTCGAATCCATTCGTTTTAGTCTTGATTCAAGTAAAAATTGATTCCGAGCGATGGTTTCAAGAGATTCTCTTGTAGATGATTTAGATTTCAATAATCTAACATCTTCAGAACGACGACGAGATGGTGGAGCATGTTGTTCTTGAGTATCGCGTTGTTGCCATTGTTCGAATGGCATAATATGAACATATGGAGGAGGAAGCTTCATCCGTTTGATAGTAGTGGAGTCAATACACTTTGGTGTAGAATATGCCGAATCCGGGGGTGTGACTCCACATGCAAGCAACATACGCATAATATACTCCTTATAGAAGAGATGTGGACGAGTAGAGTTATTTACCTTAAGAATTTCATCGAAAATCATGTGAACCCAATTTATTTCGATATCACAGTAGATAGCATAAAGAGCCTTGAAATTCTCTTTGTAAACGGCATCATAGTTTCCTAATCGAGGAAATAGAGAGTGCATTAGGACATGGTGTAACAACCTTGCAGTCGGTCGTAGCCCAATCGATTTGGTGCCGTTACTATCATCTTCTATAAATTTATGACTCGTACTATTCCGGGTGAAAACTTCACAAAATGTCGATGAAAACTCTTCACCTCTATTCGGTATTCCCAAAATAGAAGCAATTCTATCATAAGTGAGATAGATTCGTTTGCCACATACTACTGACCAAATAACTCCATTTGGATTATCCGGAGTATATTCCTCTAAATTCATATTTTCGTAAAATAGCTTAATCATCAAATGATTAATTTGTACGCTATTTACAGAAAAATCAATAAGAGGAGAGATACGAGATCTATTTGCTAATCTTTGAATACCGTATGCAGTGAAATCGTCGAATTTGATGAATGAGCCCGGATGGAACTTGTAATTTGTCATTTGATTCCATCTAGTTACTGCAACCGGAGATTCTAGCCATTTTCTAGCAGAGAGAGTAAGAGAAGAAGTTTCTGATGTTGCTCTTTTCTTTAATTTCTTCTGAGGAGGAGCCATTGAAGAGAATTTGAGAGTTTGTGAAGCTTGAGAATATGAACTAGGGTTTGGAAATGGGAAAGTTTTCAGTAGAGAGTAGAAAGTAAAGAGGGTTGGTGGCAAAATATATACGTGAAGTATATAAAAAAAAGAAATAACTGCCGACCGGTCGACCGCCTGCATATTGCCGTTCGACCGTTTTCAACCCGAGAGCAAAACGGTCGACCGGTCATATTTCAGGCTGTCGACCGGTTTGGCTCTGTGTGCAAAAATGCAGAATTTGGCAAAAATTTTGAAAACTAGTCGAATGAATATATTATATATTATGTTATTATTGCAAAAATATACTGTATTACAAGAATTATATATGAAAGCAAAATAATATACATTATGGAATTCTAATGAGAAGGTGAGTTGTTATTAGAATTCTTGTCGTTTTCAATGCGTTTAGCCCACGGACTCCACTTATATCGAGCTCCTTCATTCTCGTTATAGTTTTTATCCCAAGAGTTTGGAGTTGTTGAAGTCGATGGTCTTGACGGCATTGGTTCATGAACATCGTGTTTGTTTGAACCGCAGAAGAATGAAGCCATTCGTTCTAAAGCGGATAAACGAGTTGAAGTACGTTGTTGTTCATGGTATAGTAGGTTTTGACCATAATGTAGTTGTCGTTGAAGATCGATTTGATGCTTTTGGTAGTGATGAATTTCATCGATTTGCGCCTTCGTGCGCGGAGAGCAGAATAGTGCTTTCTTTGCACGCTTGGATGTTGGAGTATGGCCAGGTGTGCGAAAACAATGGTGAGGGCATTCCGGCCTTTGTTTCGGTGTAATCGGAGAGTATTGTTCCTCCGACTCCGAGCTTGTGATAGAAATATGAGATTCCTCTGCGCATTTGTCACAAATGTGTGCCATGATAGCTTGTTTAAGATGATTTATAATTTTCAGCAAGAAGGTGAATGAATGAAAGTGTATTTTTCAAACGTTTATATAGAAAAAAGTTTGCCAATGAACTTGAGGATAGGATTTGTTAGAGATAATTAGCCGTAAACAAAAACAATGATGCATAAAAAAGTTATAAAAATAGGTATAGTTTGTTATAGGCTGAAATTTAAGAATTATTTGAAAAATATATAGCCTAAGTTTGAAGGTTACTTATTCTATTCTAGATCTTTCCGAGATACTAAGCCAAGCTCTCTTCGTAGTTTAATAAAACTAGATTCAAGTAATGGTTTAGTGAAAATATCGGCTATTTGATTGTCAGTGTGAACATATTCAAGATGTATATTACCTTTTTCAATATTATCTCTAAGGAAATGATGACGGATATCAATATGTTTGGTTCTAGAATGATTTACTGGATTTTTAGAGAGATTTATTGCACTCGTGTTATCACAGTATATAATAGAATTCGATAAATGTATATCGAAATCTTGAAGTGTTTGTTGCATATATAGTACTTGAGTACAAGCGAGAGCCGCTGATATATATTCAGCTTCACATGTTGATAGTGAAACACAATTCTGTTTCTTACTAAACCAAGAGACAAGTGATTTTCCAATAAAATGGCACGTACCACTTGTACTTTTTCTATCCGTCCGTGAGCCACCAAAATCAGCATCACTATATGATACTAATTCAAATGGACATTCTTTTGGATAGAAAAGACTAAAATCTTTGGTATTATTAAGATAACGAATTATACGTTTCACTGCTCGTAAATGTGATTCCTTTGGATCGGCTTGAAAACGAGCACATAAACAAACACTCATTAATATATCTGGACGACTAGCTGTAAGATAAAGAAGAGAACCAATCATGCTTCGATATAATTTCTGGTCAACATTCTTACCACTTTCATCTTTTTCAAGATGTGTAGTTGTACTCATAGGAGTTGGTTTACCAGATGTATTTTGTAATCCGAAGCGTTTGATAAGATTTTCACAGTATTTTTCTTGATTGATAAAAATACCGTTTGAAAGTTGTTTGATTTGAAGTCCAAGAAAATAAGATAGTTCTCCCATATGAGACATTTCGAATTCTTTGGTCATAATACTTGCAAATTCCTTGCAGAGTTTTTCGTTTGTTGAACCAAAGATGATATCGTCTACATATATTTGGATAACCAGAATATCTTTTCGAGAATGTTTAATAAACAAAGTTTGATCAACTTTGCCTATTTCAAATCCTGAATTAATAAGATAGCTACGTAATCGTTCATACCAAGCACGAGGTGCTTGTTTTAAACCATACAGAGCTTTCTTAAGTTTGAACACATGGTCAGGATATTTTTCATGTACGAATAATGGTGGTTGTTCGACATAGACATTCTCTTTGATAAATCCATTGAGAAAAGCACTTTTGACATCCATCTGATAAAGTTTGAAATTATGATAACAAGTAAAAGATAATAGAATTCTAATAGCTTCTAGTCGAGCAACTGGTGCAAAAGTTTCTTCATAATCGATACCTTCTTCCTGATTGTATCCTTGTGCTACTAATCTTGCTTTATTTTTGGTGATATTTCCTTGTTCGTCAGCCTTATTTTTATAGACCCATTTAGTACCAATTACTGACTGATCAGTTGGTCTCGGAACAAGTTCCCAAACGTCATTGCGCTCAAACTGATTTAGTTCTTCCTGCATGGCAATGATCCAGTAATAATCTATAGCAGCTTCTTTTGGATTCTTGGGTTCGATATTTGAGAGAAAAGCGACATGACCCATTTGATTGAGTTGACTCCTTGTTCTGACATGTGATGTTATTTCACCTATTATATTTTGGGCCGGATGGTCTCTTAATATTCTTGGTGGTGATTGTAATTCACATATTTGAGGAGTATTCTCAATAATTATTTCTGAGTCAGAATCAGTATTTGAGATGATTTGATTATCAATGACTATTGATTCGTCATCATCTGATATTGTGTGAGGATGCTGATAAATTTCATCAAAAGAGACATGAAGTGATTCTTCAATAGTTTTGGTTCGTTTATTAAATATCCGATAGGCCTTACTTCGTTCCGAATAACCGACAAATATTCCTTCATCGGCTTTTGGATCGAATTTTCCAAGCTGGTCTTTCGTATTTAAAATAAAGCACTTAGAACCAAAAACTTTGAAGTATGAGATTTTGGGCTTTGTTTTGTTAAACAATTCATAAGGAGTATTCTTGGTAAGAGGTCTTATGGACACACGATTTAAAACATAACAGGCAGTTGCAACAGCTTCTGCCCAGAAGTGTTTTGGTAAGGTGGTTCCATTTAATAATGTTCTTGCACATTCTTGTAAAGTTCGGTTCTTTCGTTCTACTACTCCGTTCTGTTGTGGAGTTCTGGGAAACGAAAAATTATGATATATACCTTTCTTTGTACAAAAATGTTCAAATTCATTATTTTCAAACTCTCCGCCATGATCACTTCTTATATTTTTAACTTTAATCCCTTTTGATTTTTGAATTCTTTTGACGAAAGATTTGAAATGATCGAAAGTATCACTTTTATTTTTTAAGAAAATTGTCCATGTATAACGAGAGAAATCATCAACAATTACAAGCACATATTGACTGTGATTTATTGATTGAACTCTAGTAGGTCCAAATAAATCCATGTGCAGTAACTCAAGCGGTTGTAATGTTGATATGACTTTCTTGGATTTAAACGATGATTTGGTCAGTTTTCCTAATTGACATGCATCACAAATGTTGTTAACTTTAAAACTCATTTTGGGTAGTCCTCTAACTAGATTGTTTTTGGCTAGCTTGTCAATAGTTCTGAAGTTTATATGACAGAAACGTTTGTGCCATAGCCATGGATCATTGTCATTAGCCATAAGACACATATCTGAATTATGATTAATATTCATATTTAGAATATATATATTTCTGTCTCTATAACCTTCAAAAACCAAATTATGGTCTTTATCTAAAATACTACACTTATTATTTGAAAAGGAAATTATAAAACCCTTGTCACATAACTGACTAATACTAAGTAAATTGTGTTTTAAATTTCTAACTAGCATGACATTAGTAATAAGAGGTAAGTTAGATGTACCACAATTGCTCACATCGCCTTTGCCAATGATATAACCTTTTGAATTGTCTCCAAAATTGACTGAGCCACCATCTGAGTATTTAATATTTGTTAGTAAGCTCTTGTCTCCCGTCATATGCTTTGAGCAACCACTGTCCAATATCCACTTTCCTCTTTTCTTCAGTGGGACCTGCAAAAAATAGAATTAAGTTCATGGTACCCACTTTTTATAGGGTCCTAAGAGTTAGGTCTTAGGAGTCCAAACCCATTTGGGTCCGGTATCCCCTTTATATATATAATTGTTATTAAAATGTACATTATTCATGAATTGCTGAATGTATTTGTTCCTAATCAAATTATTATTGTTTGCGTAAAAAATGGCCGCAAACACCCAAAGTCGTGAAAGCACCAGTGTATGAATATAATTCAGCGATATTCAAACACAAATTACAGATCTCAGCAAATAACCCAAATATGTTTGCACAAAAGATGAACAAACAACTCCAAGTCGTATGAATTAGTTGATTTTATGTTGTTCGTATTGATTTAGGTGGTGTATGCAAATACGTAAAAAGTAGGGGCTAAACTGTAAAAGACACACAGATTTATAGTGGTTCGGCCAAAGTGTGCCTACGTCCACTTTATATGTTATTCTCCTTTTCCAATCCGATTACAAGTACAAAGCTTGTAGTACAAGTGTATGAAAGTTGTTTGAAAGTTCCTTCCAGGTTTGAGCTCTCAAACTTGTCTTCATTGTTGTACCCCTGCCCCTCTATTTATAGAGTGAGGCTGGGGGCAGGGGTCTTGGAAGTATATAGCTGCTGGTGGGCCTGGGCTGAAGCCATCTGGACTGGCAACTTTGGTTCGGCGAGCCTTCATTCGGTATGCCATCCTTATGTTGGATCGGTGGTAGGAGCATGGAGACGGTCCGGTGGGAGTTTGGTTGGTTCGGCGGTGCATTGGTTCGGTGATGGTGGTCCGGTTTGAGTTGGTTCGGTAGTTGTTGGCTTGGTGGTAGCATGGTCCGGTGTTAGCATGGACGTGGGTTTGGACCGGCAGTACTTGTGAAATACCGAATGAACTTACATACTCGGGAGTGCCGAACGAGCTCTTGCATTGGGATGCCGGATGAACCAAGGGAGATGGGAATGCCGAATGAGCACGCCGAATGAGTATGAATCTTGCCGAATGAGCATACCGAATGAGTTATGCCGAATGACCGAATGAGCTCTAGAATGCCGAATGAATTTGGGACTCCGAGTGTTGACGCATACGACATTGATATTCCAGTTTTGTCCAAAAAATGGGATAACACTTTGCCCCCCAAAACATGCCTTGTGATAACAAGGCGTGTTTTGAATAGTCCTGAATCCAATATCCAAAGTCAATAGCCATATTGCCAGAGTAGATCATCCTTGACTGCTCCGAGTCGATATCCAGTTCCAAATCCAATAACCAAAGCTTGAGCCTATTCCTTGTCCATCCGAACTCGACAACCGAGTCCCAAACCATCCTTATCCAATAGCCAACAACCTAATCCAGGACCTCTCTGGGTCGATATCCAAATTCATAACCTCTCCGGGCTCTTGCCAAGCGCAATCCACACCTGACGGTCGTGATCCAGTGTCCCTGGATGTTGAGCTAACCTCTCCGGTTTCTTGCCATGCGTAATCCATACTTGACGATCTTGGTCCAGTGTCCCTGGACGTTGAGCTAACCTCTCCGGGTTCTTGCCAAGCGTAATCCACACTTGACGACCTTGATCCACTGTCCCTGGACGTTTAGCTAACCTCTCCGGGTTCTTGCCATGCGTAATCCACACTTGACGACCTTGGTCCAGTGTCCCTGGACGTTGAGCTAACCTCTCCGGGTTCTTGCCAAGCGTAATCCACACTTGACGACCTTGGTCCAGTGTCCCTGGACGCTGTACGATGCCATGGCTTAAGTCCTAAGCCGAATCCTGGTCTCTCCGGACCCTTGTCGAGCATAGTCCATACTCGACGACCTGAAAATAACGATTGATAATATAGGGCCTAAGTCCTAGGCCGAATCCTGGTCACTCCGGACCCTTGCCGAGCATAGTCCATACTCGACGACCTGAATGAGTCAATTTGCCACGTTCGGGCACAGCGACTCACCCCTTGCCAGGCATAATCCATACCCGACGACCGTTTATCAAAAATCAGATAAAAATCCAATCAAAATCCAATCCAAAATCCAAATCCAAATCCAAAATCCAAATCCAGAATCCAAATCCGAAAATCCAAATCCAAAACCAGAAAACCAGAAATCCAAACCAGCATCCAAAACCGAAAACAATTGTCCAAAGGAAAATCCAAATCAAAAAGCAAGAAAAAACCAGGAGCTCAATCCGAGCTCCAAAACCGAAAACCAAAAAGAAAAGCATTGTCCAATCCAAAAGAAAAAGATAAATTTCACAAACCATAGCGTCGCAGTTTATCATCATTCAGAGCATGCCTAGGGGCTATCTCCGTCCCCGTACATGTGTAAATGACTTGGTTGCTTGCCAATAGTTTGCTACTTATTTCATATTAACCTGGTTAAGGGACGATCAACCGACCATCATTCCTGGGCCTCCCACCATCGTAGCTTGAGGTAGGCGGTGGTTGCTCCTGCCTCGCCGTTGCACTCCGCGGTCCAACATATTGTGGCAGTTGTCCATTCCTTACATGTTCCTCAATTATGTCCTTTAAGTGCCTGCAGCTGTTGGTGTCGTGTCCATCCAAATCATGAAAGAGACAGTGCCTTCCTGATGTCCTTTCCCGTTCTGTTGGTTCTCTCCTAGCCGGCCTCCGGTAGTGAAGGCGATTTCGAGTATTCAGGTATATCCGCTCCAGTGTCTCGTTCAATCCTGTGTATGTGGAAAACTTTGGATCCTTCCATTGCTTCCTAGCATTTCCAGAATCACTGTCCAACTTCCTTTTTCCTTTGTTTTTATCCGAACCATTGCTGGATGGTCCTCCCCCCTCAACCGCGTTAACCTTTTTCAGCTTTAAATCCGTACTCGCATCTTCTTGTCGAAGGAACCTTTCTGCCTCATGAAAAAATTCGTCGAGATTCCGTGGGGGATCTCGTATCAGAGATACCTTGAAATCCGAGTTCTCCCTGACTCCTGATACTGCTGCCATTAAAACCATCGATGGATCGGGCCGATCCACCGAAGCAACTGCGGCACTGAATCGAGTTAGAAAAGCTCTAAGCGATTCATCCATCCTTTGCCTTACCGACGTCAATGTCATCACATTCTTCGGTCTCTTGACATGAACCCGAAACTGTCCCAAAAACCTTTCTACCAATTCCCTCCAAGTCCTGATAGATCCTTCTTCCAGCTGCCTGAACCACATTGCAGCTAAGTCCGTCAAGTACAAAGGGAAGCATCGGGCCATCACCTCCTCCGATGCCCCCAGCACCTCCATGTGTCTGGTGTATCTCATCAAGTGATCCGTAGGGTCTTCCTTGCCATTGTATGCCTCCACGCTAGGTAGCTTGAACTTAGGTGGATTCTGAGCCATCCTTATTTCCCGGGTGAACGGACTCCTGTTTACTCCTTCCAAGTCTCCGTTGGTCAAACCACCTCGCACAGTCTTCCTGATTATATCTACCAATCCACCGTTATCTGTCGAGGGTTGCCCCCGAGGGAACTCCGGTACATACTCTTCGTGTGGCTCGTTAGCAGCAACGTTGGTTCTAGCCTGTTGAACTCCTTCCAAAGGTTCTCCTGTATTGAATCCTGTGGGCCTGCCCCCAAGCCCTTGTTGATTGCCGCCTGGCTCCGTATCCTGTCCTTCATTGGGTTCCATAACCCTAGCTTCTTGTCCTGCATCCACAGCCGTTGTAGCTGTTCCTAGGTTCTGCATCCCTGCAACTCTCATTTGCTCCAAGAAAGTTTGCATCATTTCCTGTTGACTTTTCAGCAACCTCTCTTGCAGTGAATTTGTTATGGCTTCCATTTCATCCCGGGTTATATAGATCGAAGCCGGTCCTTCCTCACCTCCGGAGGATGCTTGTTGACTTCCTCCTTGTTGGCTTCTCTCAGCCCTTAGCCTTCTACTGTTTTGCCTAGTCATTGTCTTCCAAATCCAAACTTCTATCCGATGTAGTGGGAGCTGGTCCTTCTCAGTGAAAGCACCAAAATGTTTGCGTAAAAAATGGCCGCAAACACCCAAAGTCGTGAAAGCACCAGTGTATGAATATAATTCAGCGATATTCAAACACAAATTACAGATCTCAGCAAATAACCCAAATATGTTTGCACAAAAGATGAACAAACAACTCCAAGTCGTATGAATTAGTTGATTTTATGTTGTTCGTATTGATTTAGGTGGTGTATGCAAATACGTAAAAAGTAGGGGCTAAACTGTAAAAGACACACAGATTTATAGTGGTTCGGCCAAAGTGTGCCTACGTCCACTTTATATGTTATTCTCCTTTTCCAATCCGATTACAAGTACAAAGCTTGTAGTACAAGTGTATGAAAGTTGTTTGAAAGTTCCTTCCAGGTTTGAGCTCTCAAACTTGTCTTCATTGTTGTACCCCTGCCCCTCTATTTATAGAGTGAGGCTGGGGGCAGGGGTCTTGGAAGTATATAGCTGCTGGTGGGCCTGGGCTGAAGCCATCTGGACTGGCAACTTTGGTTCGGCGAGCCTTCATTCGGTATGCCATCCTTATGTTGGATCGGTGGTAGGAGCATGGAGACGGTCCGGTGGGAGTTTGGTTGGTTCGGCGGTGCATTGGTTCGGTGATGGTGGTCCGGTTTGAGTTGGTTCGGTAGTTGTTGGCTTGGTGGTAGCATGGTCCGGTGTTAGCATGGACGTGGGTTTGGACCGGCAGTACTTGTGAAATACCGAATGAACTTACATACTCGGGAGTGCCGAACGAGCTCTTGCATTGGGATGCCGGATGAACCAAGGGAGATGGGAATGCCGAATGAGCACGCCGAATGAGTATGAATCTTGCCGAATGAGCATACCGAATGAGTTATGCCGAATGACCGAATGAGCTCTAGAATGCCGAATGAATTTGGGACTCCGAGTGTTGACGCATACGACATTGATATTCCAGTTTTGTCCAAAAAATGGGATAACAATTATTTGTTTTAGGAACCCATATTTTGATAGTCTTGACATTTCTCTTTTGAAATTTCACAACTGGTTTTGGTTTGAAATATAATAAACTAAGGTTTTTCTTAGCTTCAGTTTTTTGTACTTTCTTCTTCCTTTTATTTCTAAGATGTTTCTTAGTTTCATGTTTGTTATATCCCAAACCTTGTTTATCTGAAATAGATTGTGAACTTTCAATGATTTTAGTCAAATTTTCTCGACCTTTGTTAAAGTTAGAAACATTTTGAGTAATGTCATCAAACTTTGTTTGTAAACTAGCTTTTTCTAGGTCTAGAATTTTGACTTTTGCTTTAAGTTCATGATTTTCAGTAGTGAGAGCATTATTTTTCTCTTTTTGAGCTTCTATTTCTTGACTCAAAAGAGATATTTGAGAGTCAACATTAGATGATGATTCTTGAATATTTTCAAGTTCTTCTTCTAATATTTTCTTCTCATCTTTTAACATATCTCGTTCAAACTCTGCTCTACTTAAATCTGCTTTGACTACTTTTAATTGACGTTTTAAGTCTTTATATTTGACTATCAATTCAGCATTAATATCAAGTAATTCATCAAATGTAGGAATTTGTACCTCATCTTCTGTTGCCATAAAGCAAACATTAGCTTGTTCATTCTCCGAATCACTTTCACTTTCTGATGAAGATGACTCTGAATCATCCCATGTTACTGAGAAGGCTCGTTTCTTTGATTTGTCCTTCTTATATTTGAATTTGTCATTTTCTGACTTTTTATTTTGTTCTGGACAATCCTTCTGCATGTGTCCCTTTTTATGGCAGTTGAAACATTCTATAGCAGATGAAGATGGTTTACTTGATCCAGGTTTCCTTTTATTATAGCGACTGGCTTTTCGATATTTTAGGAATTTTTTGAAACCTTTAGCAATGAACGCCAAATCTTCATCTTCAGAATCTGATTCATTCTTATCTTTCTCAACATGAAATGCTACATTTTTCTTTTCTTCTTTCTGTTCTTTTCTAGCCTGCAAATTTGCTTCATAGGACATTAAATTTCCTATCAATTCATCTGGCTTCATGACGGAAAGATCATTAGCTTCTTCAGTTGCTAATACTTTTCCTTCCCATTCATTAGTCAGAGAATGTAGGACTGTTGAAACAACATCAAAATCAGAATACTTTTGTCCTAACCCAATAAGTGCATGGTGAATAGTTTGAAGCCGTGAATACATGTCATTGATTGTTTCATTTGGTTTCATTTTGAAATTTTGAAATTGACTTTTCAGCATGGCTATTTTGGCTTGTTTAACCTTGTTAGTACCTTCATGAGTGATTTTTAGCGTTTTCCAAATTTGATATGCAGTAGTGCAGATACTAACACGGTTATATTCATTTTGGTCTAATGCACTAAACAACATATTTATTGCTCTTGCATTTACGGCTGCTGCCGTTTTCTCAGCCACAGTCCATTCTGAATAATCAGTTGTTGGATTTACTATTTCTCTTTGAGTAGCATTCCAAGCATCATAGCTACTTGATTGCATAAAGAATGACATACGTGTTGCCCAATAACTGTAGTTAAGACCATTGAAAAATGGAGGTCTTTGTGTCGATTGCCCTTCTGTGTAAGTGGTGTTTTGAGAGCTAGTACTTGCGTTATTTGCCATATTACAAGAATATATCAAATAACTGTGTTACGGTTATATGATGACCTGCTCTGATACCAATTGAAAATGCTGGGGGCGGTGTACGTGCTAGTATAGTATACACGGATCGTGTAATATGGATTACAATACAAATGCAGAAATAGATGATAATAGCATTGTAAATAGAAAATAGAAAAATCACACCAGAGATTTTTATACTGGTTCGGAGCACCGTCCTACATCCAGTCCCAGACTACTATCTGGATTTTCACTAATTACAACCTCGCTTCACCCGGAGGAACAGGTTTACAATTACCCGAACAGCCGAACGGGATTTCACGCCTCTACAACACTGAGGACTTCAACACTTGCCTCTTACAATACCGAGGACTTCAACAAAAACAATTACAATTGTTGTTGACAACTTGTGCTCTTGTAAACACGGATTTGTCACTTGTAGTACACTCTTCCTATAATCTTATCCTCAAATTGTGAATGATGTTTGTGAAGATTATGGAATTTATATTGCTTATTGAATCAAAATATATGAGATAGTGTCAATGATTCAATAAGGAATGAAAGTAGTTTAGAGCTTTTTGAATGCAAGTGAATTCAGAGAATAGATAGAAAGCATATATAATCTTAATAAAACTTGTTGTTTTAATCAATGATATTGATGTGTATTTATAGAGAGAAAATAGTTATAACCCTTGGTGAAAAGTTGCAGTCAAAAGTTATGATCATTGATGAAGAAGAAGAGACGCAACCATTGAAGAAAGATGTGTCTTTTGGAAGAAGTTGCTCTCTGTTTAAAAACGGTCGACGGGTCAAAAACTAACCGGTAGACAGGTTTTTAAAAATATAGTCGTTATGTGCATGTGTGCACGTTTATTGTGCACATTCAACAGGAACGGTCGACCGTTCATTTTTGGACCGGTCGACCGATCTCTGTTAAGTTGCACAATAAAGTGCACAACCTATATAAATGTGTATATATATATATTATATTTTGTGCATGATTATTTGAGGATAGATTTTGACAATTTTATTACTATTATAACATCAAATAATCAACCTATAATCTAGAGTACCATATGTAGGTCTTGATTTGTCGATCGCTTTAATATTGTTGTCAGCAATCAAAATCTTCACAGAAGCTGTGACTCAACAACCCCTTTCTTGGATCCATCTCTAAAATCTAGTCGATCTTCATCTTTCAGCGCTTGGAATAGTAAATATCTCTACTGGGATAAAGTCTGTTTGTTGCGCATCCCCAGAGTTGGCTAGCTCAGCCAATGATTCTTCCTTTTCGTTTTGTTCTCTAACGATTGGGATAGTGGCGTAATACTAGAAGTCGGCTAGTATCTCTAGGATACAATTGAGATAAGGAGCAAGACGTTGCCCTCTAGTCAGATAGTCCTCCCTGACTTGGCACATTAAGAAGAAATCGTATAAGATATGTAAAGCTTCCATTCCTATTCTTTTTGTAAGTCTTAGCTTGGCGACTAAGGCTTCATACTTAGCTTTATTATTCCATTTGAGTAAACTTTCAGACATTTAAGGTTGCCATTGGTCCCATCGTAACGGTTGGTCGGTACAAACATTAACAGGGTAAGCTTGTCAATAGCCAGCTTTCATTGCATATTAGTCTTTGGATTAGTTTATCTTCACATAGCATTGCGATGCTTATGGCGTGTGTTGACATGACCCAATTGAAGTGTAGATCTTCACGATCCAAGATCTTGGGCAAAATGGGAGGCCTCTCTGAGCGATCTATCAGAGCTGCTTGGTTTCCTCCATATACGGATGACTCTAATCTTCAGCATTTTCTGACATTAGCCTCAATCCCACGGGAATTGATGACGAAACCCGAGAATTCATTTTATACAACGCTTAAAAGAGCCTTTCAAAGGACTAAATTTCATTCTGCGGTTGTTGGATAGCACTGAATATCTTTGTCAAGTGATCGATGCGGTCGCTTGATGGTCGTGATCTCACAAGCATGTTAACTACATATACTCTCATTGATCGGCCGATCTGATTTTTGAATGATTTGTTAATCGTCCTTTGGTAAGTAGCATAAGCGTTCCAAAGTTTGAATCCAAGGAATGCAGCATAGCACTATAGGCTCGCATCAGTAATGAAACAGCTGTATTCCTAGTCTGGGATATGTTTCGGTATCTGATTGTATCTGGAGTTTGCGTCCATGGATGAGAGTAATTCATGTATGATGGTTGAGTCTATTAGTTGGTTGATCATTAGATGTGGAAAGCTATGCTTTGCCATGCCTTGTGCAAATCTGAGTAGTCGGCGTACGTTCACTACTCTCCTTTTGTTTCTCGCACAAGCAAAGGAATGAATACTCATTTTGGGTAGAGGACACCGCGGATAAACCTATTGGTTTTGAGTAGATTCGCCTCCTCCTTAAGTGCAGTAGATCTTCCTAGATCCACGTCGCTTCGTTTTTATTCACTGGAGCAATGCAGTTGACTCTTGCACAATCATGGCGTAGAGTTGTGATTTGATCTACAATTCTCATGATGGGTTGTATACACTCCATGTGCTTATCTGCAATGGTAAATGGTTAGCCTTATAGGTGTGTTAAACCAAAGGCTTAGTAAATTTTAGCCCCGTATTGTGTGCTGCTGCATAGCTGGCTCCAACTACGAGTTTGAATCTATATGTGTTTCCAGGCAATGCGTTTTCCATTCAATGTACTCACGATCCATTGCTCATTAGAAGGGTCGGAATGATGATCTACTGCACATAAGTCCAGGCATTAATCTGAGGATTCTATCTCTAAGCATCATTTCGGTTGTAACGTCAAGCTGTTATAAATACTAGGCACAAGCTATTGGGTTGAGTAGTTGTATCCAGCTCTTGGATGATCACATTCATGTCCCCAGTCTTGGGTTGATGGGTGTATTGCATGAATGATCGAGCCTAGCTTCTATTGTGTTTATACTGTAGTCCAAGTTGTAAGAGCTAGAGTTGTTTGATAAAAGATCAAATTATATTCATCTCATTTCTCGTGCATGCCCCCAAGTCTGGGGAATATCTCGATAAACAGCAAGGTAGATAGTGTTCGCTTCAATTTCACACTCTATCCCATTAAACCGTGATATCGAGTTAACCGATGGAAGGCCGAGCCGTGCCATATTCTGCATTCTGTCCTAGTTCTTTCCTCTAGGTAGAATACTTTGTTGCCTCATAGACATTCACTTTGTTGCTTATGTCGTCATTCTCTGGGCAGAAATTGAAGAGTGAATCGTCCAGTAAGATCCAATGTAGGATTGATACTTCCCTTATCGGACCGAGGGTAAGAATCGGTGCGTGGCCAGTTTTGTTGCACTCGTTGTGAAAAGCTCGCTTAGTCGGATTATGGTAAGAGTCGATGAATGAATGGTCACATTGCATTCTTTCGGAGTTGGGTGATCAACCATGTCAGTTTTGAATTACGTTCTCCCGTCAAATCTACAGACAAAATTAGCTCAAATGCAGTCAAGTCATGCTCATCCAGTCTCATGCCCTTCCTGGTGGATCGAAGGAAGGCGGCGGAGGACGAATAGTCAAGTCACACTCATTCGTGGTTCTATCCATGCTCTGGTGGTCATAGGTATTCGATGGGCGCTCGTGTCACATCGAATTGCAGTCGAAGAGGATCGATATTGGCCGTGGATTTAGCGACACAATGTAGAATGTACGGACCTCATAGCATATCGATACAGGGGTATGACATGAATGGTGTAGATCGATATTGCCCGTCGATCAGGCGGTACGGTGTAATTGGCTTCCTGTAACTTCGGGCATCGTTCTAATTGGTTAGCATTAAGGCCTCCTTGTAGTCATTGCCTTAAGTTGTGAAGGACCCTAAGCTAGCAATGTAGCGAGTCACCTTTCTCTTCTTTCAATGATTTGTTCTTCTGCCCCCAGTCTTGGTTTTAGCAGAGTTAGTTTGTGGACGGTCCAATTGCATCTGTAGGGAGTTTATACTCCTCTCGTCGACTTTAGGTCGGAGTTGGTAAATGAACGGTCGAATCACATTCTTCATATGTCTATCGTCGCAGTCGCACTCTGGGGACTAGAGGCAGTTGAAGGGCCATTAGTCACACCTATTTGATGTTCATACCCTTGTCCCTACTCTGGGGACTAAGAGTTTTAGTAGAAAATGGTCAACCGCATTTTCCTCGATTAATTCCTCAGGCACATTGCGGTCACATTGCGGCAACTTTAATTTGATGTTTCTCCGATTGAATTGGAGGAAGGAGTTGATTGGCAGATGGTTGGGTCACCTTCGTCCATGTTGCATGCACAACTCGCCAGATCGTTGGCTAGAGTTAGCGGATGTACGGTCGTGTCATGTTCATTTGCAGTAGGATGGGTAGTCATATCCATTTAGGATAAGGCGTTCAGCTAGGTCCGTTTTGCGAATCTACATCTCCCTGTCGAATCAAGGAAGAAATCTTGTCTTGCTCGGTTGGAGTGCATCTCTAAAAGATTATGTTATAGGTCCCGTGCCGGGAATAAGTGTTGATGCATGAACGGTCATGTCGTGCCCGCTTAGTGCTTGTTAGTCGGATCACAACCGATTTTTTATGATAAGTGTGGCCCCATGTCAGGGGAAGAGTTGGAAAGAAGAAAGTCTAACCACATCCGCTTTTTGTACTACAGAACTTGCTGCGGAATTAGAATTGATAGATGGACAATAAAATCGCATCCCTTCTGGTATTTATATTCCAATCCATGCTTCGAGGATTAGAGTTGGTTGATGTTTACAATCCAGTTCACACTCTGGGAATCTGGAATTAGTTGATGGGTGGTTAGTCATACCCATTTGGAATTCGTGCTCCAATCCGTGCTCTCAGGACTTGAGTGAGTCGTTGTTTTATATTCCAATTCATCCTCTGGGAATCTGGAGTTTATTGATGTTTATACTCCAGTTCGCACTCTGGGAATCTGGAGTTAGTTGATGTATGGCCGTTCACACCCATTTTAGTGTTTATACTCCAGTCCACACTCTGGGGACTTAGAGTTATTAAATGTTTATACTCCAGTTCGCAACTTTGACTTGGCATTCGCACTCTAATTCACACTCTGGGAATTTGGAGTTGGCATTTGTATTTTGGTCCGTGCTCCGGGAACCAGGAATTGATGTTTATACTCCACTTCACGCTCTAGGGAATTGGAGTTGACATTTGTATTTTCCGGTTCGCCCTCCGGTAACCTGGAATTGATGTTAATGCTCCGATTCACGCTCTGGGAGCCTGAAGTTAGCATTTGCATTTTGGTTCGCACTCCGGGAACCTGGAATTGATGTTTGTACTCCGACTCGCGCTTTGGGAATCTGGAGTTAGCATGGATGCTTCGGTTCGTGCTCCGAGAACCTGTAATTTATGTTTATACTCCAATTCATGCTTTGGGAACCCCGAGTTCGCATTGATGGGTTGGTTCGCACTCCGGGAACATGGAATAGATGTTTATACTCCAATTCATACTCTGGGAAGTTGGAGTCAGCCAATAGATGGCCAGTCACACCTATTTGGGCTTTTTAGGAATTCGTTCACACTCTGGGAACGATGGATTTGATGTTTATACTCCAATTCGCACTCTGGGAATTTGGAGTCCGTTCACACTCTGGGAACGATTTATTGGATGTTTATACTCCAATTTACAGTCTAGGAAGTTGGAGTCCGTTCGCACTCTGGGAACGATTTATTGGATGTTTATACTCCAATTCACACTCTGGGAATTTGGAGTCCGTTCGCACTCTGGGAACGATTTATTGGATGTTTATACTCCAATTCACACTCTGGGAATTTGGAGTCCGTTCGCACTCTGGGAACGATTTATTGGATGTTTATACTCCAATTCACACTCTGGGAATTTGGAGTCCGTTCGCACTCTGGGAACGATTTATTGGATGTTTATACTCCAATTCACACTCTGAGAATTTGGAGTCCGTTCGCACTCTGGGAACGATTTATTGGATGTTTATACTCCAATTCACACTCTGGGAAGTTGGAGTCCGTTCGCACTCTGGGAACGATTTATTGGATGTTTATACTCCAATTCACACTTTGGGAATTTGGAGTCCGTTCGCACTCTGGGAACGATTTATTGGATGTTTATACTCCAATTCATACTCTGGGAATTTGGAGTCCGTTCGCACTCTGGGAACGATTTATTGGATGTTTATACTCCAATTCACACTCTGGGAATTTGGAGTCCGTTCGCACTCTGGGAACGATTTATTGGATGTTTATACTCCAATTTACACTCTAGGAAGTTGGAGTCTGTTCGCACTCTGGGAACAATTTATTGGATGTTTATACTCCAATTCACACTCTGGGAATTTGGAGTCCGTTCGCACTCTGGGAACGATTTATTGGATGTTTATACTCCAATTCACACTCTGGGAATTTGGAGTCCGTTCGCACTCTGGGAACGATTTATTGGATGTTTATACTCCGGTTCGCACTCTGGGAACGTAGAGTTGATTGCAGGACTGTCGTGTGTCAGTCCAGTTCGGCCATTGATGTGATGGCTTGCCCCCGAGAGGTGGGTTTCGCTTAGCAAATGATCGGTGGGATCTCGATTACTTTCCACTTATCTTCCATCAACGAAGGAGGAGACTTGGTTTATGGACGGATGAATCACATCCGTGTTCATTTGGATCCCGCTTCTGCCAAGCCTAAGGAGTAAGATTAGTGTTCTGGCAAGCTTTGAGCTCGAGCAGAGGAGAGGATGGCTGAACTACATCCACTTTGAGTTGTGTATTTTCCCTTAAGTTGGGGGCAAGAGTTGGAGAGTAGACGGTCGAGCCACGTCCACTTTACGCTTTGCACTCTTCCAGTCGAGTTGAGGAAGAGAGTTGGAACGATGGCTCATGATGGTTTGTGAGTAGGTAGTCATTCATTGATGACTATAGATTCATGGTTGGCCCCTGATGAAGTTGGTTTAAGGCATGATTGTTTTGCCGAATCACAGATGCAAACTGGAGAGTGAATGATCAAATCATATCCACTTTAAACATATGTCCTCAAATTACCCCAAGTTCTAATGTCGGATTGGATGCATAGATGGCCATGTCATGTCGACTCTCGGTGTGATTTAAATTTTATTGGGCATCCGAGGAAGCATAAGTATTTTGGTGAGCCTCAAGTAAGAGATGGAGAGTGCATGGTTGGGCTACATAACTCCAAGTCTTTCTCAAATCTTCTGACTAAATTGCATAGGCATGTGAGTGGATGGTCGGTTGCATCCACTTCGTACTGGAGCCCTAAACTTGTTTGTCTCTTCCACTTTGATGGCCTGCCCCAAGTCAGGTGCGTATAGCAACCGACGAGTGGTTGAATTATGCTCGCCATGATGATACCTAAATGACTTTATCGTAGTCCACGGAGGTTGTTTTGCACCCGTCCTTAAGTACTCGGTTACCTGCATCATTTGCAAGTAGTTTAATTCAAGTCGATTAGATCTTGCAACATAAACGAAATAGAAATAATTCAAAAGAGATCGGGTAAAATCTCATTGATAAGTGAAGCGGTGTCGTATGCTCGCTATTGCACTTCGGTCCAGCCTTTTACAGTTGGGAGTCTAACGCAAATGGTTCAGTTTGATCAAAGTTCCAATTGAGGTCGGGGGTTCCCGGCTCTTCATTTTATGGGGCTTGAACATATTGCCAGAGCTATCCTTTCTGGAGCAGCCTTATGGCGTTGGCATCCATGATAGTCATATAAAGAAAAGGAGCTTCCCGATTTAGAGTATGGAGCAGGTTCCCTTGTATGTCGCCAAGTTGATCCTTCGTCTGATTCATCAACGTAATGTTGGCCTGGACATGTTGGTGTAGTCGTCGGCAACTATCCACCAATTCTGTTATCAAACTCTGGAAATAAGCTTTTGTGCTGATTTCATTTATTAGTGTTGGCAGCAACGGGATGTAGATTTTGATCAGTTCATTGGCTGCCAGCTTCTTTATTCCCTTTAGCAATATGAGAAGTAGAAATGATATGCCTAACTACGATTGACAGTCTTCTTTGAGAAATAGGGGATACAACGCATTTGATGGTATTCATCACTTTTCGTGGACTCCATTCACCATTCTCACTTCATGAGGTAGTGGTGGAGGTTGAATTTCCATAGTACACGGACATAGTCGGCATGCTGAATTTTAGTTAGAAATTCTACGTGTAGGATGGTCTCAATGAATAGGCCCTGACTGGGAACGATACTCGAATCAACATTATCAAGTCCATGTTATGGTTACGGGGTCTTGTGATACTGGTGAATGATGTATGCCCGACTGCCTAATGTTCGAGTGGTTGGTAATGTCGATCGGATGGTGAGTGGATTAATATGGGCTCATTGATTGGTGATTATTTCTAATTTTCACCACGAAGGAGGCTCGCATAAGATAGTTAGGAAGTCCTCTTAGAGTTGTATGTCATGCTTTTAGTCATATGGACATGGAATGATTAAGATACGGGCATATGAAGATGGTTCAGTGGTGAACAACTATGTTTTGAGTTGGCAGAGTAGACAAGGCAGGGTAGTCGTAATACTAGCCATCGCACCATAATTGTCAGTTTAGGAGTTTTAAAAGCTGGTTAATTGGAGGAAGTTGCAGTCCACTTTAGAAGCATGATACATTAATCAACTCTAGTGTTATCCCATTTTTTGGTCAAAACTGGAATATCAACGAATTGGCAAGGAATTATGGATATCAGGACTGGAGATAAGGCTACGATGGATATCGTCAAAATTTTGTTGAACTCCGATCGGGAAGAAATTGATTGGAAATGATGATAAGGACTATGAAAGGCTATGTTTCAAATTTCAGGTTAATCGGAGTTCGTATGAAGGAAATATGATGGATTCAAGGTAGGAATAGTACGTAGTTCGAATCCATCAAAAAGGGGATAAAGTGACGCTCGGTTCGAACCGATCAGGTTCGAACCCATCAAGATTCGAACCCATGAGGTTCGCATCGATGACGCTTCGAATCGATGGGAACTAGATGGGTTCGAAAGGAGTAACTTCAATGCTGTTATCCCATTTTTGGTCAAAACTGGAATATCAACGAATTGGCAAGGAATTATGGATATCAGGACTGGAGATAAGGCTACGATGGATATCGTCAAAATTTTGTTGAACTCCGATCGGGACGAAATTGATTGGAAATGATGATAAGGACTATGAAAGGCTATGTTTCAAATTTCAGGTTAATCGGAGTTCGTATGAAGGAAATATGATGGGTTCAAGGTAGGAATAGTACGTAGTTCGAATCCATCAAAAAGGGGATAAAGTGACGCTCGGTTCGAACCGATCAGGTTCGAACCCATCAAGATTCAAACCCATGAGGTTCGCATCGATGACGCTTCGAATCGATGGGAACTAGATGGGTTCGAAAGGAGTAACTTCAATGCAATGGACATGGATTCGAACGATGGACATGGACTCGAAGATGGTGGATTCGACCGATAGGTATGGATTCGAAGATCATGGATTCGAAGATGAAGATGGACTCGAAGAAGGTAATGGATTCGAAGTATACATGGATTCGAAGTGGACATGGACTCGAAGAAGGAGATGGATTCGAAGTGGACATGGATTCGAAGAAGGAGATGGAGTCGAAGTGGACATGGATTCGAAGAAGGAGATGGAGTCGAAGTAGACATGGATTCAAAGAAGGAGATGGAGTCGAAGTAGACATGGATTCGAAGAAGGAGATGGATTCGAAGTGGACATGGATTCGAAGAAGGAGATGGATTCGAAGAGGACATGGATTCGAAGATGATGGATACGAAGCAAGGGGCATGGATTCGAAGGACGAGGATTCGAAAGGGATGGATTCGAAGAGGATGGACTCGTAGGATATGGACTCGAAGGAGGCGGCTTCAGAAAGCATGGATTCGAAGAGCATGGGTTCGAAGGGTATGGATTCGAAGGAGTCGGCCCTATGGATTCGAAGGGGATGGTTTCGAAGTAGATGGTTTCGAAGCATGGGTTCGAACCATTCAGGACGCACGGATTCTTGAACTTGGATCGATCATATCTTCCAAGCCGTTGATCCAAATGCAATGAAATTTTTACAGGAGCTTACATACATGTTGAAGAATGTTCACACCAAATTTCAGCTCAATTGGATGGATTCTTGATCGATTCGAACGTCACTTCGAATCGATCCCAAACTGGGCACGGATTCCGAGAACACAGGCCTGTGGGCCCCCCTCACGTGCCAAGCAGCCTCCCCAGGTTTTAGGCGGGATTTCAGCCTTCCACGCCTATAAATAGAGCCCCTGGTCATTCATAAAAGGGGGTCGGAAAATTTGGAGAGGAAAGGCAAGCCCAGACGCTGCTAAAATTATACCATAGCATCATTACTGCAATTTTTTTTAGATTTGGTCACTACAACTGTGGTAATCACTTTTCAAGGATAATCAATAAAAACAAAAAGAAAATTGGAGTGGACGTAGGCCGGAGATAGCCGAACCACTATAAAACCTGTGTCTCTGTTCTTTACTTTTGGACTGCTGTCTATTATTTGTTGAGATTTGTTGTTTGTGTTTGAATATCACTAATTTATATTCATACACTGGTGCTTTCACGGTATTGGGTGTTTGTGACCAATTTTGGCGCAAACATTTTGGTGCTTTCACTGAGAACAACTAGCACCCGCTGCATCGGATTTGAAGAGTTTGAGGAATTTGGATTTGGAAGACAATGACAAGGCAGAATAGCAGAAGGCTAAGGGCTGAGAGAAGCCAACAAGGAGGAAGTCAACAAGCATCCTCCGGAGGTGAGGAAGGACAGGCTTCGGTCTACATAACTCGGAATGAAATGGAAGCTGTGGCCAATTCTTTGCAGGAGAGATTGTTGAAAAGTCAACAGGAAATGATGCAAACTTTCTTGGAACAAATGAGAGCTGCAGGGATGCAGAACTTAGGAACAGCTACAGCAGCTGCGGATGCAGGACAAGGAGCTAGGGTTGTGGAACCCAATGAAGGACAGGATACGGAGCCAGAAGGCAATCAACAAGGGCTTGGGGGAAGGCCCACAGGATTCAATGCAGGAGAACCTTTGGAAGGAATTCAACAAGCTAGAGCTAACGTTGCTGCTAGTGAGCCACACGAGGAATATGTACCAGAGTTCCCTCGGGGGCATGGGGGGCAACCCCTACCAGACAATATAGGATTAGTAGAAATGATCAGGAAGACTATGCGAGGTGGTTTGACAAACGGAGATTTGGAAGGGGTGAATAGAAGTCCATTCGCTCGGGAGATAAGGATGGCTCAGAATCCACCTAAGTTCAAGCTACCTAGCGTGGAGGTATATGATGGTAAGACGGATCCAACAGATCACTTAATGAGGTACACCAGACACATGGAAGTGCTGGGGGCATCGGAGGAAGTGATGGCCCGATGTTTCCCTTTGTATTTGAAGGACTTAGCTGCAATGTGGTTTAGGCAGCTGGAAGAAGGATCTATCAGGACTTGGAAGGAATTAGTGGAAAAGTTTATGGGACAGTTCCGAGTTCACGTCAAGAGGCCGAAGAACGTAATGACTTTAACATCGGTGAAGCAAAGGATGGACGAATCGCTTAGAGCTTTTCTAACTCGATTCAGTGCGGCAGTCGCTTCGGTGGATCGGCCTGATCCATCAATGGTTTTAATGGCAGCAGTATCAGGAGTCAAGGAGAATTCGGATTTCAAGGTATCTCTGATACGAGATCCCCCGCAAAATCTCGACGAATTCTTTCATGAGGCAGAAAGGTTCCTTCGGCAAGAAGATGCAAGTACGGATTTAAAGGTGAAGAAGGCTAATGCAATCGAGGTTGGAGCGGTATCCAAAAATGGATTGGATAAGGATAAAGGGAAAAGGAAGTTAGACGATGACTCTGGAAACGCTAGGAAGCGATGGAAGGATCCAAAGTTTTCCACATACACAGGATTGAACGAGACGCTGGAGCGGATATACCTGGAAACTCGGAATCGCCTTCCCTACCGAAGGCCAGCTAGGAGGGAACCAATAGAGCGGGAAAGGACATCAGGAAGGCACTGTCTCTTCCATGATCTGGATGGACACGATACCAACAGCTGCAGGCACCTAAAGGACATAATCGAGGAGCATGTAAGGAATGGACAGTTACAGCAATACGTTGGAACTCGGGATGCAACGGTGGAGCAGGAGCAACCACCGACCACTTCACGCCGTGATGATGGGAGGCCCAGGGATGATCGTCGATTGATCATCCATTGACCAGGATAATATGGAATAAGTAGCAAGCTGCTAGCAAACGGTAAAGTCATTTACACATGTACGGGGACGGAGATAGCCCCTAGGCATGCTCTGAATGATGATAAACCGGGATGCTATGGTTTGTGAAATTTATTTCTTGCTTTTTAGATTGGACATTGCTTTTCTTTTTTGGATTTGGTTTTGGAGCTTGGATTGAGCTCCTGGTTTTTCTTGCTTTTTTATTTGGATTTTCCTTTGGATGATTGTTTTTGGTTTTGGATGCTGGTTTGGATTTTTGGTTTTCTGGTTTGGATTTGAATTTTGGATTTGGATTTGGATTTTGGATTTGGATTTCGAATTTGAATTTCGGATTTGGACTTTGGAATAAATTCTGGTTGGACTTTTATCTGGTTTTTGGTAAATGGTCGTCGGGTATGGATTATGCCTGGCAAGGGATGAGTCACTTTACCCAAACAAGGTAGATTGACTCATTCAGGTCGTCAAGTATGGACAATGCTTGGCAAGGGTCCGGAGTGACCAGGATTCGGCCTAGGACTTAGGCCCTCTATTATCATTTATTATTTTCAGGTCGTCGAGTATGGACTATGCTCGGAAAGGGTCCGGAGAGATCAGGATTCGGCTTAGGACTTAAGCCATGGCATTTTACAGCGTCCAGGGACACTGGACCAAGGTCGTCAAATATGGATTGTGCTTGGCAAGAACCCGGAGAGGTTGGCTCAACGTCCAGGGACACTGGACCGAGGACTTCAAGTATGGATTGCGCTTGGCAAGAGCCCGGAGAGGTTAACTCAACGTCCAGGGACACTGGACCACGGTCGTCGGATGTGGATCACGCTTGGCAGGAACCCAGAGAGGTTATGGATTTGGATATCGACCCGGAGAGGTCCTGGCTCCGGTTATTGGCTATTGGATAAGGATGGATTGGAACTTGGTTGTCGAGTTCGAATGGATACGGAATTGGCTAAGGCTTTGGCTATCGGATATGGAATTGGACATCGACTCGAAGCAGTCAAGGACGATATACTCTGGCAATATGGCTTTGGACTTCGGATATTGGATTCGTAATTATTCAAAACACGCCTTGTTATCACAAGGCATGTTTCGGGGGGCAAAATGTTATCCCATTTTTTGGTCAAAACTGGAATATCAACGAATTGGCAAGGAATTATGGATATCAGGACTGGAGATAAGGCTACGATGGATATCGTCAAAATTTTGTTGAACTCCGATCGGGACGAAATTGATTGGAAATGATGATAAGGACTATGAAAGGCTATGTTTCAAATTTCAGGTTAATCGGAGTTCGTATGAAGGAAATATGATGGATTCAAGGTAGGAATAGTACGTAGTTCGAATCCACCAAAAAGGGGATAAAGTGACGCTCGGTTCGAACCGATCAGGTTCGAACCCATCAAGATTCGAACCCATGAGGTTCGCATCGATGACGCTTCGAATCGATGGGAAATAGATGGGTTCGAAAGGAGTAACTTCAATGCTGTTATCCCATTTTTTGGTCAAAACTGGAATATCAACGAATTGGCAAGGAATTATGGATATCAGGACTGGAGATAAGGCTACGATGGATATCGTCAAAATTTTGTTGAACTCCGATCGGGACGAAATTGATTGGAAATGATGATAAGGACTATGAAAGGCTATGTTTCAAATTTCAGGTTAATCGGAGTTCGTATGAAGGAAATATGATGGATTCAAGGTAGGAATAGTACGTAGTTCGAATCCATCAAAAAGGGGATAAAGTGACGCTCGGTTCGAACCGATCAGGTTCGAACCCATCAAGATTCGAACCCATGAGGTTCGCATCGATGACGCTTCGAATCGATGGGAACTAGATGGGTTCGAAAGGAGTAACTTCAATGCAATGGACATGGATTCGAACGATGGACATGGACTCGAAGATGGTGGATTCGACCGATAGGTATGTTTGCACAAAAAATGGACAAACACCTCCAAGTCGTATTATTTAGTTGATTATATGTAATTTTCAATGATTTTAGATGAGTATGTAAATATGAGAAAAGTAGGGGCTGAAATGTAAAAGACACACAGATTTATAGTGGTTCGGCCAGAATGTGCCTACGTCCACTTTATATGTTATTATCTTCTTTCTTTCAGGTTACAAGTACAATGCGTTGTATACAAGTGTATGAAAGTAGTTTGAAAGTTCCTTCCTTGCTTGAGCTCTCAAACTTGTCTACCATTGTTGTACCCCTGCCCCTCTATTTATAGAGTGAGGTAGGGGGCAGGGGTCTTGGAAGTATATAGCTGCTAGCGGGCCTGGGCTAGAGCAATCTGGCCTGGTGGCATTCTGGTTCGGCGAGCTTCATTCGGCTGTGCATGGAGCTTGGTTCGGAGGGGAGAGGAGCGGCATTGGCTGTGGAGAGTAGTGGTTGGTCCGGTGTTGGTTTGGACCGGCATGGAGTAGAGTGGTGTGTGGGTGGTCCGGCTAAAGCGTGGTTCGGCGGAGTTCGTGAGAGGAGCATGGTTCGGCATGGTCTCATTCGGTAGTTGGGGATGTGTGGTTCGGCGGAGCTCGTCCGGATGCCCTTGTGCCGAATGGACATGGGTATATGGAGATGCCGAATGAGGTATAGCCGAATGGGCTATTGCCGAATGACACATAGGAGGGGTTTTGCCGAATGGAGGTTGCCATGCTCTATTTGCGAATGCCGAGTGAACTGTGGCCTTGCTGAATGAAGTGCAGGATGTGAACATGAGCGAGACTGACGCTTCGTTGTCTCAAGATCTTCTGGGTGAGAATTCGCCCAACATTTGCCCCCCAAAGTGGGGCACGTGCTTGCATGTGTCGCGCTTTGTTTCCCTGCGGCAAGAAGGCGTGTTTTTGTAATGCCATGGGCTGGATGTTCATATCATGTTGAGGTCCTGCAAAGGGATTTACAGTTTTAGTATGATTTCAAACGATGACCGTTCGTGGTCGAAACGTTCGGGATGAAGTGAATTGCGCCATTCGAGGCGAGTTGGTGTGCCCCGAGGGGGCTTTGCATTATCGATGCCAGGTTCACGTTAGAGTGATTCCCTGGATCGTTTGTCAAGGTGGTTTATCGCCAGCTCAGGGCATGCCTAGGGATCGTTCGTGATCCCGTACATGCGTAAGTAGCTTAGCCATTTCGTAATTATCAGAGTCAACTATCCGTCTCACCTATGAGTTTAAAAAGACGTGTCAAAGTGTAAATTCCCACGATGATAGGGTTAATGACCATTCAGAGCGTGCCTATGGACCATTCGTGGTCGCGTACACGTGTGAACGATTTAATTCATGCTAGTGGGAGTTTTACGACTTATTCATCGTTGTCATAATCTTATTTTATTAGTTAGTTCTGGAGTTCGGTACTTATCTGAGTGAAGCGCCCTGCGTGCCCCCAGTTCCTGGTCTTGGACGGTAGATAGAGGGTTCCATTCGGTTCTTGGTTGGTCCGGCTATTCTCATCCGGCTTCTGGTGGTCCGGTATCATTGGTCCGGTTGGGCGAGACATCTGGTTCGGTGGTTGTGAGTTTGCCTATATATAGAGGCCGTACCCCCCTTGTTTTTCTTTACCGAACGAGTAGAGCCGAATCACTCCATTGCCGAATCAAGTGTTTGCCGAACCAACCTTATACCGAACCAGGTATATACTTATTACCGAATACACACGTATGTCCTTGCTTCACCGAATGGGACTACTGCCTTGGAGCCGAATGAGATGAAAACCGAATGGGGTTGAAACCGAATGAACTTGGAAACCGAATGAACTTGGAAACCGAATGAACTTGGAAACCGAATGAACTTGGAAGCCGAATGAACATGGAAACCGAATGAACTTGTGATCTGGAAGACTTCAGCTTGCGAATGAAATTCCACACTTGCACGCACTTGTTTGTTTACTTTTCTATTTTCCTTGTTCTAATATTAGGTTTTTCTTGTGCTGCAGAAAATGTCTCGCAAAGCGGAAACACGATCAGACAGAAAGAAGTCTAGAGGCACAGGAGAGCCTTCTTCTTCCTCGCCCCCAGTCCAATCAGGATCCGGGCAACACCGACCTATTCCGAAGTCTCTAGTGGACGGATGTGGTCCACAGGAACTTTTGAACTCTCCCCCTGACTGCTTCCCAAGCTCCTTAAAGGAGGAGCAACTTGACGTTATATCCCGTTCCTTTGGGATAGACAGGGCTCTTATGTTGTTACCGGGGGAAGGGGTCATGCCATATGATCCCCCTGAGGGGTACTTCGCTTATAGCCGGTACCATTGCATGTGCGGGGCTATTCCTCCAATCAACGCCTGGATACTAAGCTTCGTCACTTATCTGAAGGTGGCTCCATTCCAGCTTCAGCCCAACTCTTATGCCATTCTGGTATGCTTATACGCTATCTTCCAGAAGAGATATGGGCGCGCCCCCTCCAACCGGGAAATACGATATCTGTACAATCTGAGGGGGTACAGGAAGGGGTCCCCATATATTAGCTTGGAGTCAGCCGTTTCCTTCAAGCCTGTTTTGGATTTATACTCGAAGTATAGCATGTTCAAGAAGGAATGGTTCTTTGTCAGGGATGACTCCGTCTCTATTCGCCGATTTACCTCCGGATGTAAGTAAAAACTCTACTCATAATTCCTGTCTTGGCTGTAATTCACTCTCTTATGCGCTTTTATTTCTTGCTAGCGACAGGTGGTTTTGCGGTTGTGGAAGATGATCGCTTGGTTCGGATGGCAGCAGAAATTGAAGCTATTTCCGGGAGAGACAGATCGGCTGCTTATCTGATTAGGAATGCCAGGCTCTTGTCGTATAATTTGATCCTCCCACATCAGTCCGTAGTCAAACAGAGGGACACGGCAGAAGAGAAGGCTGCCCAGCCTAAAGGTGGGGTGACAGCGAAGGGTGGCAAGAGGAAGCCCTTTGCACAACGTCCAGTCGTAGGAGGCAAGAAGCTCAAGGAGTCCGATGGCCCTTCTCCAAGTACTTGCCCGGATGTCCCGGAGGAGGAAGGTGTAGAAGAGGAGGAAGGAGGTGAAGTTGGAGAAGGGTCGGAGGGTGGAGGAGATGGCGATGGTCAGGGTGGTAGCGGTGTTGCTGCTCTAACCTCTGAGCAGGACCTCGAACTGGATGAGGCTCTCCGTCGGGCCTTCGGGGAGTCAGAGGGGGAGTCGGAAACAGAGAAGGAAACGGAGAAGGCAGAGGAAACCGGCAAAGCTGTGGTTAGCACTGACCCATCCTCTAAGGGTTCCTCAGCTAGGGTGACCCCGGCGATGCAAGGTGAACTTTTGTCTTCTGCCGATTCCATTTTCGATAGGGACTTAGAAATTTTTTACGGTTCACTTCCGTCCTGGAATGAGATCCAGGACTTATTGCAGTATCCCACTCCTCCGCCGGGTTTGTATAATAGATGTGTCTTCTCACTTTTCTTTCTTTTTAACTTAGCACATTTTCATGAACTGCGGATTATTGTATGTTCGTAACACTCGTTCGTTATCCCAGGGGCAGGCCAGGTGGTTAAAACTTCAGATATTCGACACCGCCTCGAACACTTCAAGTCGAGAAGGGCTTCTGCGAAGCCTCCCACTGGTCGTACTGGGGACGTGGTTAGGTATCGTCCTCTTCTCGGGGTCATTGAAGAGAGTATTCAGAAAAGGAAGCGGAGCCGTTCCCTATTTGAGTCTTCTTCTGCTTCGCAGCTTCCTATTCAGCCTCCTCCTACTCAGCCTCCTCTTGATACTACGGAGGAGAGCATGGAGCCCGGCCCCCCTCCTCCTCCTTCCAAGAGTCCTACTATCCTTCGCATAAGGCGTCCCGATATGCCTCACCCCGTGCCTCGTGACCCCTTTTCCGGTCATCCCGATTTAGACCCAAGCTCTCAAGACATTTCATTTGATGAGGCCACGGGCGAGCACCTTCTTCCCCGCAACCCCATGGTAAGAGTGCTGGATGAGGCCAAGTCCCTAGATCTTGATCTGCTTACTACCCGAGTAGTTACTATGGGGGACGAGGCCAAGGCTAATATAGATCGGGTGGCCGAAGAGACTAAGAAGTTAATGGAGCATCATGCTCGATTGGTCAAGGCCGGGGAGGAGATTGGGAGTGCTAACATTCGGTTAAGGCTAAAGGTTGCCGATCAGGCCAAGCAGCTTGCCGACCAAGCCATCCAGATCTCCCAGCATGGGGAAGCTTCCCAGCGTCTGAAAGAGACCATGGAGAAGGCAAGTAGGGCGGAGTTACGGAAAATGGAGGTCACCTGCAGGGAGCGGATTAACATGGCTATTACAACGGTGGATGAGGTTCGAAATGCGGATCTCGAGCGGGTAGAGGAGTTGTCCGGGAGGCTCGAGGCTGCGGAGATGGCCCAGGCCGAGTTGAAGGAGGAGATGGAGGAGATGAGGAGGTCCCTCAAGTTGAAGGAGGAGGAAATGAGGAGGAAGTTCCAGGCTGACTGCTTAAGGTACCAATCAGAGAGGGATGCCGCCGTTGCCAAGCTGCAAGCTTCTGAAGCCCGGGTGAGGGAGTTTGAGGAGAACGAGGGGATGATGGATGAGATGCTGCAGGACATGTACTTCCAAACTTGGAAGGAGGGTGGCTTGTCTTGGATGGACGACTATCCTCGGGTCATGGCCAAGGTATATCTTCAAGCTTTGGAGGAGGCCAGGGTTAATGCGGGTAAGAAAGGCGGAGAGGCTTTCAACTTGAGTGCGGTTACTGCTCAGTTCTCAAAGGAGGAGCAAGCGGCGGTGAAGGAGGGGATGCGGCTGCTTGCTGCAGAGGAAGCGGGTGTACAGCTGGATGATGAGGATCAAGCGGCGGGTGCTGGTGAGTTATTCTTTTCCCTTTCTTTTCCTTCCGTGTTTTCATAACTTGATCGTTCATTTAATGAATTCCTCTTCTGATTCGGACAGGTGGGACTTCAGATCCACATGCTGGGGGCCCTGATCCTGCGGCTAAGTAGGCTGGGGGAGTTGGTGACGGAGTGTGGATGCATCCGCCATCCTTTTGTTTCTTTTTTTTTTTCACTGTTTATGTCAGTCTAAAAAATTCAAGTGTTGTAATAATATTATTTGTGACGAATAATTTCATGTAGTTATGTTGTGACATCAGACAGCCTTTGTGTAGTTCTATAATACGTGTTGATCTCTTTATGTTAATACGTTATCACTATCTTGTTGTGCTGTGATTATCTAGATACGTTGTTGGAGAAGTATAGCTATGTATATGCCTGTGATTCTAGTTGTGTTTGATGCTAAGTTTTTTGCTTGAAATATAATTTCACGTGTTGCAGTGTCAGTGTATGAATAAGCTATAGTTACGCATTTATGTGCAAGAAAAGAGAGTACCGCCCTTCATGTTTTATTCGCAGGCGGTAGCTTTGAGTGTCTCGTGTAACTGTTCACGGGTATAGCTGAGCACCCTGCCACCCAGTACGCAGGCTTAGAGCCTCATGAGTGAATGCTTCCTATTTGGTTTCCTGTACTTTAGAGTTTGTTATACAGGATAGGAGAAAAATATTTAAATGAAATGGAAATATAGTAGAAGTAAAACTTCCAGTCACGGAAGGCCGTCGATGTGCTTAAGTTCGTGGCAAACGGGTTTTGTAGTCACTTTCCCTAGCTGTGGGTCTTGGAGACATTTGTCACCCATCTTACGCCTCCGCGGGGAGTTTTCTTTTTTACCACAGCCGCACTTAAGACACATCGGAGCCGAGATCGCGCACGGTAACTACCCGAACCATTATGGTCCGTAATCGTGGGTATTATTCGATTTACCGTGGCCGGCTAGCGTGGGTGCCGTTGGCCGTGAACTACCCCTGGCTGGCCATACCTTATGTTGGGGCTTAAAGTAGGTTCACAGTTACCGACGAGCCGAACGCCGTAATGAGCTGCCATCGGCTATAGTCGGCCTTTATGATGACTTACAATCGGCTCATTACAGTTGGCTTTGAGGGCAGGCGCGCAATGAGTTAACCCGCAGCAGAGGGATGCCGGGGCAAAAGAGTCTCATTGGCGAGTGCATAGAATCGTAGCGTACCTGTTAGGCCTAGTCCAGATGAGGCCGCGGTGCGTCTTGAGTGGAGATGCCATAGAATTTTGTTCAACAGAAAGGGATAACGCTTAACAAGTAGCCAAGACATAAAGGAACAAGTTAAAAAGAGACAAGATTTTTTAAAGTGGTTCGGCACGAAAATGCCTACGTCCACTGATTCTCTTTGTTAATTCACTTCATATGGGCAGTACAAGTTAAGAAAAGTATCGACGGAGGTGTCGGATGTTCCATGCCCTCTGGAACACCTCTCCGTCCACTGTTGACAAAATGTAAGCTCCGTTGTGGAGATCTTTGTGAATTACATATGGTCCGTCCCAGATGGGGTCCAGTGCCCCGGGGCGCGGAAAGATTCGCCTGAGGACAAGATCTCCTTCTTGTAAGCTGCGATGCTTGACTTTGGAATTGTATAGTGCTGCCACTTTTTGTTTGTGAGCTGCTGCTTTGAGTGCTGCATCGTTTCTCCTTTCCTCAATCAGATCCAAAGACATGAGGAGGAGTTCTTCGTTTTCTTCTGGGTTGTAGTGGATCCTACGGTGGGAAGGCACAATAGTCTCAACTGGGAGCATTGCCTCCGATCCATATGCCAAAGAGAAAGGAGTATGTCCCGTTGATGTTCTGAAAGATGTGCGGTATGCCCATAGTGCCGTAGGAAGTTCGTCCACCCAAGCGCCTTTTGACTTTTCAAGTTTCTTCTTGATTAGGGTTTTGAGAATTTTGTTGACAGCTTCAACTTGTCCGTTTGCCTGAGGGTAAGCTACTGATGAGAAGCTTTTATGAATTCCATGCTCTTGGCACCAGTCGGCAAATTCTTCGCTGTCAAATTGGAGTCCGTTGTCTGATACGATCTTGAGGGGGACTCCATACCTGCACAGAATGTTTTTGATCAAGAAGTTGATAACTTTTGCTGAAGATATTTTATTTAAAGGTTCCGCTTCCACCCATTTGGTGAAATAATCGACTGCCACTATAGCATATTTGGCTCCGCCTCGGCCCGTTGGCAGTTCGCCAATTAAGTCAATTCCCCATACGGCAAAGGGCCAAGGGCTGGTCATTTGAGTAATTTCGTTTGTGGGTAGTCGAGGGATCTTGGCGAACTTCTGACATCTGTCGCATTTCTTAACGAAGTCTAGGGCATCTTTGTTTAGTGTGGGCCAGTAATATCCATATCGGAGTATCTTTCTTGCCAAAGTCTGTCCTCCAGTGTGATCTCCGCATCCTCCCTGATGGATGTTTGTTAATATCTCCTTGGCTTCCCTTCCGGCGACGCATCTTAATAGGGGGCTAGAGAAACCACGCCGGTAGAGGGTGCCTTCTTGCATTGTGTAGTGGGGAACTTTCCTCAAGATCTTCTTGGCTTCGTCACGCCTGTCGGGTAGTATGTCATCTTGCAAATATTTCCGGATAGGAGTCATCCAGGTTCCTTCTTCGATTGCAGTTATCAGATTCGCTTGTTCGAAACTCGGGGCTAGCTGCCTTGAGATTACTAGTGCTCCGGGAATGGTGCCGTCCTTCATACTAGCTTGCTTTGCAAGTTCATCTGCCTCTTGGTTTTCTTCTCGAGGAATGTGTTTGATTAGATAATGGTCCAATCGATCGAGCAGCAGTCTGGTTTTCTTTAGGTATGCTGTGAGCCGTTCTCCTCGAGTCTGGAATTCTCCTAGTACCTGGTTTACGATAAGCTGAGAATCACTATGAATACATAAGGAATTGATCCCAATTTCTAGGGCCAGTTCCAATCCCGCTATTACTGCTTCATATTCAGCATCGTTGTTAGTGGCCGTGAACTCCAATCTTAATGCATAGTACAACTTTCTTCCCCTGGGGGTGACGATCACAATACCTGCCCCCGAGCCTTGTTCGTTCGATGCTCCGTCTACAAAGAGGTTCCACTTGATGTTTTTTGCTACTTCGGATTGTTCCTTGCCTTCGTTGGTAGTGAATTCGGCAATGAAATCAGCCATGGCTTGTCCTTTGATAGCGGTGCGGGGATGGTAGGTGATATCATACTGACTTAGTTCGATGCACCATTTGAGGAGTCGCCCAGAAGTGTCAGGACGATGGAGCACTTGTCTTAGTGGTTGATCGGTTAGAACCCTGATGGAGTGAGACTGGAAGTAGTGTCGCAGTTTCCGTGACGCGATCAATAAACAATATGCTAACTTCTCAAGTTTAGGATATCTGGCTTCTGCCCCCGTAAATCTCTTGCTTACAAAGTAAACCGGACGTTGTGTGCGGTCTTCTTCTCTTACCAAGGCGGCGCTTAGAGCATGAGATGATACAGCGAGGTATAGGTATAACACTTCACCTTCATTTGGAGTTGAGAGTACTGGTGGTCTCTGAAGGTGTTCGATTAGGTTGAGGAAGGCTTTTAAGCATTCGTCGGTCCACTCGAACCTCCCTTTGTCTTTCTTGAGTGCTTCGAAGAAAGGGACACACTTGTCAGTTGCCTTGGAAATGAATCTGCTTAGGGCGGCCACCTTTCCGTTTAGGCTCTGCATTTCCTTTCGAGTGGAAGGTATCCTTATTTCTTTTAAAGCTCGGATTTGTTCAGGGTTTGCTTCGATTCCTCTGGCGTGGACGATGAATCCTAAGAATTTTCCCGATGATACTCCGAAGGAGCACTTTAGAGGATTCAGCTTCATTCCATATCGGCGAAGTACCCGAAACATATCGTCCAGATGGCTTACATGGTCGTTGGCTTTCCTGGACTTCACCAACATGTCATCCACATATACTTCCATAGTACGTCCTATCAGTTCTGCGAACATTTTGTTGACGAGGCGTTGATAGGTAGCTCCAGCATTTTTGAGTCCAAAAGGCATGACTTTGTAACAATATAATCCGCGGTCGGTGATGAAGCTAGTGTGGTCCTGATCGGGAGCGTGCATGGGGATCTGGTTATATCCGGAGTATGCATCCATAAAAGATAGGAGTTCGTGCCCAGCTGTGCTGTCCACGAGTTGGTCAATTCGGGGAAGTGGGAAGCAGTCTTTCGGGCAAGCGTCATTCAGATTGGAGAAGTCAATACATGTTCGCCACTTTCCATTGGCCTTTTTTACTAGCACTGGGTTAGCGATCCATTCTGGGTAGATGGCTTCCCGTATGAAGTCATTAGCAAGTAGATTTTTTACTTCCTCATCAAGGGCTGCTGATCGCTCTGCCCCCATGCTCCTCTTTTTCTGCTTTACTGGTACCTTGGTGGGATCGATGTTCAACATGTGGCATGCTACGTCTGGGGAGATTCCTGTCATATCGGCATGGGTCCACGCAAATACATCTAAGTTGTGGCGGAGAAAGTCAATGAGTCGATCCTTCAATTCCGTTTTCAGCTGAGATCCGATTTTTAATAGTCTACTTGAATCATGCTTATCTACCGATACGAATTCCATAGCCTCTGCAGGCTCGGCGGTAGCCTCCTCCTCTTTATCCCTGGGGTCTAGTTCATTGAAGGGATCGCTTGTGTATCGAAGAGGAGGGGCTTTCTTTAGTTGCTATGCCTCCAAGCTTTTCATGCAGAGAGTAGTCTCTGCATCTTTTCCTTTATTCTTTCTGCGGTTATTGCGAAGTTCAGTTACGTAGCAGTCTCGGGCAGCACCTTGATCTCCTTCTACTTCTCCTACTCCGTTGTCTGTTGGAAATTTCATTTTCAGGCACCAGGGGGCTAATACAATCTGAAAGTCAGACAAGGCTGGTCTTCCCAAGAAAGCGTTGTAAGCCGAGTGGTTTTCTATTAGTACGAACGTTTGTTTTCGCACAACGGAGCGGGGATGACTTCCTATTTCGACGAAGAGGTCAAGTTGCCCGAGGGGTATTTTTGCATCTCCAGTGAAACCGTGCAGTGGTTTGTCACAGGGGGATACATCCTTCATTGATAACTTCATTTTGTCGAAAGCATGTTTGAACAGGATATTAACGGAGCTTCCTGTGTCTATTAGAATCCGAAAAACTTTAGCTGGACCGAACCAGGCAGAGATGACCATAGGATCCATATGTGGGTACTGTCTTCCTTCCAAATCACGCCTACTGAATATGATGTCGTCGTTTTCTTTTCGTTTCGGGTGGCGTTCCTCCGTAATGGAGTTAACATATCCTTCGGCATTTCTAAGCGACTTGCCGTACCTTTCCATCTCTGCCCAACTTCTGTCGGCAATGTGTGGTCCTCCTGAGATGGTAAGGACTACTATCTTCTCTTGACTAGAGCCACTGGTGTTGTGATTGTTGCGACTCCCTCCGCCTACTTCTGGGAGGGGTTGCTTTGAGTTCTCATTGGCAGGAGTTGGAGTCCTGTTCTGACTTTTCACATAACGTTCCAGTCTTCTTCTTCTAATGTGTTCTTCGATCAAATCCCGAAGATGGTGGCATTCATTGGTGTCATGTCCGTGGGATTCGTGGAAGCGACAGAACTTTCCGGACTTGAGTGCGTTATCTGATTCTTTCTTGTGCGGGGGGCGCTTGTATCCGAGTTCGCCCTGAGTGGCTAGGTAGATGTTTTCGATTGTTTCATTCAAAGGAGTGTAGGAGTCAAATCTTGGCCCTGGTCGATATTGGCGCTTCTCACCCTTTCTGCCCCCAGCATTGTCTCTAGATTCATTTCTTCGAGCGTCCTTAGCTGCAGTGGGAACCTTGTCCTGAATTATCTTGCCTTGTTGCCCTGGCTGCCTCTCCGTAGCAGCGTCTTCAAGTCTCATATACTTTCCAGCTTCATGGAAGAAATCAGGCAAGGTAACTGGTTTTTCCTTAGTTAATCTTCTGGCAAACTTGGTGTCTGGATGCACACCACTACAGAGGGCCATTAGAGTGAGTTTTTCATCGGCATCTTGAACTGCTGCCGCTGCGGCGTTGAACCGTGTTAGATATTGTTGTAGCGTCTCTCCGGTTTTCTGTTTGACATTGGATAGAGAATAAGCATCCCTGGGTTGTTCCACATGGATGCGGAACTGGCTAATAAACCTTTCTTTTAACATCTCCCATGAGTTGATGGATCCTTGGGGTAGATGGCAGAACCAGGAGGTAGCTAGATCTGATAGGAATAGCGGAAAGCATTTACATAATACTCCTTCTGTTGCTCCACTCATGAGCATATGCTGGGTGTATCTCTGCAGGTGTACGATGGGGTCGGAAGTTCCTTTGTAAGGTTCCATGGTTGGCATTTTCCATTCCCGGGGAGTGATGGCAGTTTCGATATTTCGGGTAAAGGGACTGGTGACCCTAGCGCCTATTCCCCGGTCCCTTTGCTCCCGTTGGACACATTCTCTGAATAATCGTGCCATCCGCTCGTCAGAACTTGGAGCGGACAAAAATGAGCTCGGTTCTTCCCTGCGGGATCTATCTCGCCCAGATGACCTGTAGGGATGGTACAGTCTATCACCTCTAGCATTATCCAGTGGTGGTCTTTGGCTGCTTGGATGCACGCTAGGACCAGCTACAGTTGCCCCCTGCCTTGATCTTCCCCTGTGGGGTTCTGTTTCGAGCACATCCATGGGGTCAACTTCGGGCTGGGTTCTAGCTCGGCTCCGTTCAGCGGGGTTTCTATGATTAGGTGGCATGACTGGCTCAGCTACATCCGACCCTCGCCTGGTGCCTCCCCCGCTAGGTTCGGTTCCAAGGGCTTCCTCGAGTCGGAATTCGGGCTGAGTCCGGGCGCGGCCCCTATCATCGTTTTTCCTGTTGATAGCTTGTTCGAAGAGTGAAGACCTTTGTTGCCTCCGGGATCCTCCGGATTGGGATTCACCCCATGATTCAGTGTTGCGGTTGGACTCTTCAGCGTCCCTTAAGCGTGTCATGAGTTGGTCCACCAAAGTTTCTTGTTGGGATGTGAAGCGGTTAGTTACTTCAGCCACAACCCTGTCCAGATCTGCCCTAGTGATTGGTTGTTCCGTTGCGGGACCAGTTGGATTTTCCTGATTTTCATCTGGTACTGCTGTTGAAGTGGGCTGATCTGTGATTGCTGGATCTGGAAGGCTGCTAGTTGCGATGTTCTTTCCTTTGTTAACATCCCTTCTCTGTTTGGAAGGCATGATTTCTAAGCAACGAGTGATGTCGTTAGGAAAAAGGTTGAGTGGGAGAAGATGAAGTTTGAGTTCAGCTCTCAATGAAAGCACCAAAAATGTTTGCACAAAAAATGGACAAACACCTCCAAGTCGTATTATTTAGTTGATTATATGTAATTTTCAATGATTTTAGATGAGTATGTAAATATGAGAAAAGTAGGGGCTGAAATGTAAAAGACACACAGATTTATAGTGGTTCGGCCAGAATGTGCCTACGTCCACTTTATATGTTATTATCTTCTTTCTTTCAGGTTACAAGTACAATGCGTTGTATACAAGTGTATGAAAGTAGTTTGAAAGTTCCTTCCTTGCTTGAGCTCTCAAACTTGTCTACCATTGTTGTACCCCTGCCCCTCTATTTATAGAGTGAGGTAGGGGGCAGGGGTCTTGGAAGTATATAGCTGCTAGCGGGCCTGGGCTGGAGCAATCTGGCCTGGTGGCATTCTGGTTCGGCGAGCTTCATTCGGCTGTGCATGGAGCTTGGTTCGGAGGGGAGAGGAGCGGCATTGGCTGTGGAGAGTAGTGGTTGGTCCGGTGTTGGTTTGGACCGGCATGGAGTAGAGTGGTGTGTGGGTGGTCCGGCTAAAGCGTGGTTCGGCGGAGTTCGTGAGAGGAGCATGGTTCGGCATGGTCTCATTCGGTAGTTGGGGATGTGTGGTTCGGCGGAGCTCGTCCGGATGCCCTTGTGCCGAATGGACATGGGTATATGGAGATGCCGAATGAGGTATAGCCGAATGGGCTATTGCCGAATGACACATAGGAGGGGTTTTGCCGAATGGAGGTTGCCATGCTCTATTTGCGAATGCCGAGTGAACTGTGGCCTTGCTGAATGAAGTGCAGGATGTGAACATGAGCGAGACTGACGCTTCGTTGTCTCAAGATCTTCTGGGTGAGAATTCGCCCAACAAGGTATGGATTCGAAGATCATGGATTCGAAGATGAAGATGGACTCGAAGAAGGTAATGGATTCGAAGTATACATGGATTCGAAGTGGACATGGACTCGAAGAAGGAGATGGATTCGAAGTGGACATGGATTCGAAGAAGGAGATGGAGTCGAAGTGGACATGGATTTGAAGAAGGAGATGGAGTCGAAGTAGACATGGATTCAAAGAAGGAGATGGAGTCGAAGTAGACATGGATTGGAAGAAGGAGATGGATTCGAAGTGGACATGGATTCGAAGAAGGAGATGGATTCGAAGAGGACATGGATTCGAAGATGATGGATACGAAGCAAGGGGCATGGATTCGAAGGACGAGGATTCGAAAGGGATGGATTCAAGAGGATGGACTCGTAGGATATGGACTCGAAGGAGGCGGCTTCGGAAAGCATGGATTCGAAGAGCATGGGTTCGAAGGGTATGGATTCGAAGGAGTCGGCCCTATGGATTCGAAGGGGATGGTTTCGAAGTAGATGGTTTCGAAGCATGGGTTCGAACCATTCAGGACGCACGGATTCTTGAACTTGGATCGATCATATCTTCCAAGCCGTTGATCCAAATGCAATGAAATTTTTACAGGAGCTTACATACATGTTGAAGAATGTTCACACCAAATTTCAGCTCAATTGGATGGATTCTTGATCGATTCGAACGTCACTTCGAATCGATCCCAAACTGGGCACGGATTCCGAGAACACAGGCCTGTGGGCCCCCCTCACGTGCCAAGCAGCCTCCCCAGGTTTTAGGCGGGATTTCAGCCTTCCACGCCTATAAATAGAGCCCCTGGTCATTCAGAAAAGGGGGTCGGAAAATTTGGAGAGGAAAGGCAAGCCCAGACGCTGCTAAAATTATACCATAGCATCATTACTGCAATTTTTTTTAGATTTGGTCACTACAACTGTGCTAATCACTTTTCAAGGATAATCAATAAAAAGAAGAAAAAAAATTGGAGTGGACGTAGGCCGGAGATAGCCGAACCACTATAAAACCTGTGTCTCTATTCTTTACTTTTGGACTGCTGTCTATTATTTGTTGAGATTAGTTGTTTGTGTTTGAATATCACTAATTTATATTCATACACTGGTGCTTTCACGGTATTGGGTGTTTGTGACCAATTTTGGCGCAAACATCTAGTTCTTGGCATATTAGCTAGGTTCTCCAGCCTCTGGGAGCACCAGCTGAATAGTATTTCAATACCCATTCCTTGATTGCAACTCAAAAATTGCTATTGTAATCTCCTACTTCCCGTCCAGTCATGGAACGATCAGAATGTTTCTTTACTAAGTTGAGTTTTGAATTAACTATGCGGGTGCTCTGCGCTGCGGCTAGGGTTCCCGAATTTTAGGAAATTTAGATCGTACCCGATTTTTTTTTTTTTAAATGATGGATACGAAATGTTCGTTCACATCGATGGTTCGAGCGCTTAAATGATGGATCGAACTAAAGGCAGATAGATGGATACAAACTGCATGTGCGTATTGATGGGAAATGGAGGCAGATGGATGGGTACGAAGTACCTGTGAGTATCGATTCGAATTGGAGGCAGATGGATGGATACGAAGTAGCGCTCCCTGATGGATACGAAGTAGCGCTCCGTGATGGATACGAAGTAGCGCTCCGTGATGGATACGAAGTTCACCGCATTTCTGGATTCGAAGCTATGGATACGAAATTCACCACATTTCCTGGATTCAAAGTTATGGATACGAAATTCACCACATTTTCTGGATTCGAAGTTATGGATACGAAATTCACCACATTTTCTGGATTCGAACCTATGGATACGAAATTCACCACATTTTCTGGATTCGAACCTATGGATACGAACTTCACCACATTTTCTGGATTCGAAAATATGGGTTCAAAAATGATCATATTTTCATGGATTCGAACATATGGATACGAAATTCACCATATTTTCTGGGTTCGAAAATATGGATACGAAAACCTTCATTTTTTCATGGATACGAAAATATGGGTACGAAATTCATCATATTTTCATGGATACAAAATATGGGTACGAAAAACAGCATTTTTTCTAGATTCGAAAATAGGGGTACGGACTGCATGATGAATATGGTTCTTCTTAGATTTTAGAGCAATCTGAATAGAATAGAAGGAACCCATGAACGATAGATATGGATCTCTCTCTTAGATTTATTCAATCCGGTATCGATGACAGATCCAACGAGCAGGAGAAAATCTAGGTTTTCTCAGTGAAAGCACCAAAATGTTTGCACCAAAATTGGGCAACACCCTTCGGAAGTCTTTGAAGAGATAATAAGTGAAGAACTTAAGTTGGAAATGAAAATTATCTAACAAAAACTCCAAGTTATAGAAAAGTAAATTGCATAGAAGACAAGAATTTAGAGTGGTTCGGCGATGCGCCTACGTCCACTATGAAGTTTGATCACTTTATTGCTTAATACTTGAAGGTTACAAGTGTTTTGAAGCAAATTACAGCAGACAACAGACTTAAATTCGAAATCAGCAGCCAAGATGGTGGTTTGGAGTGATTCTGGCAGCGTTTAGGCGTACTCTTTCTCTCCAAATCCTCCGACCCCCTTTTATGAATGACCAGGGGCTCTATTTATAGGCGTGGAAGGCTGGAATCCCGCCCAAAACCTGGGGAGGCTGCTTGGCACGTGACGGGGGGCCCACAGGCCCGCGTTCTCGGAATGCGTGCCCAGTTTGGGATCGATTCGAAGTGAACTTCGAATCGATCAAAAAATTGTCCAATTGCGATGAAACTTGGCGTGGACGTTCTTCATCATTTAGACAAACTTCTGTAAAAATTTCATGGGATTTGGATCAGTAGATTGGGAGTTATGATCGATTCAAGATGATGCATTTCGGTACGCTGGTTAGTTCGAACCGATCCTATGGGTCATTCGAACCCATATGTTTCGAATCCATATGGTTCGAACCCTTAGGTTCGAATCCATATGGTTCGAATCCATATGGTTCGAACCCATAGGTTCGAATCGAACCTGTTGTATGAGGGGGCGGTGCTTCGAATCGATGGCTCCGGATCGATTCGAAGTTGTTTTTAACGTGCAGGGTTCGAAGACAGCATGGATTCGAAGCTGTGATGGACTCGAAGGTGCGACGGACTCGAAGCTGGTGATGGACTCGAAGCTTATGATGGACTCGAAGTTGGTGATGGATACGAAGTTTGATGGAGTCGAAGTACGAATTGGCTTGATGGATTCGAAGTTGGTGATGGATACGAAGTTTGATGGAGTCGAAGTACGAATTGGCTTGATGGATTCGAAGGAAGGCGTTGGCTGATGGATTCGAACGTCACCTCTTTGTATGGGTTCGAACTAGTTGGGTTCGAAAATGATGGGTTCGAACCGAGCAAGGTTCATTTCTCTCAACTTGAATCCATCATAACTTGAGCATACGACCTCGGATTGACTTGAAATTTGAAACGCGGACTTCTATGATCTTTCTGGTCATGTCCTATCAATTGTAGCTCAATCTGGACTCGGACAAAATTCATCGATATCCATAGCGAAGAGAAGTGCAACCAATCTCTGAGACGAACTGTCCTTTGTTTTTGGCCAATCTTTTGGTATCACGGCTTTGCCATTTCTAAAAGTCGTACGACACTGTTTCACCATTTTGGGTGGATGTTGCACCTTGCACCGTGGATGTTTTACCCTGTAGATATCGATTATTCAAACGGGCAAAACTTTTGGCTCGTTTAGAGTTACGGGAGCCATAACCTATCAAAACGAAGGCCTTGATGAGTTCTACGGCTTTGACATCTTTCAGCCGTCAACAGATAGATTAATGCCCAAAAAGGACAACCCGAATCTCAATCGAGACTCGTAAGTTTTTTACCCTTCGTTTTTTCGACACGTGGATTTTTACGGTAAAACAGGATTACCGTGGCCCGTCTTCGACTTCCCATCACTGGAGAGTGGTGCACCATGGTACTGTTCCATTTCAAATCCATGCACGCATTTCTAAAAGTCGTACGACATTGTTTCGCCATTTCGGACGGATGTTGCACCTTGCACCGTGGATGTTGCACCCGGTAGATATCGATTATTCGGACGGCCATAACTTCTGGCTCGTTTAGAGTTACGGGAGCCATAACCTGTCAAAACGAAGGCCTCGATGAGTTATATGGCTTTGACAGCTTTCAACCGTCAACGGATAGAATAATGCCCAAAAAGGACAACCCGAATCTCAATCGGGTCTCGTAAGTTTTTTACCCTTCGTTTTTTCGACACGTGAATTTTTACGGTAAAACAGGATTACGGTGGCTGGTCTTCGATTTACCATCGCTGGAGAGTGGTGCACCATGGTACTGTTCTGTTTCAAGTCCATGCACGCATTTCTAAAAGTCGTACGGCACTGTTTCGCCATTTCGGACGGATGTTGCACCTTGCACCGTGGATGTTGCTCCCTGTAGATATCGATTATACAGACGACCATAACTTCTGGCTCGTTTAGAGTTACGGGAGCCACAACCTGTCAAAACGAAGGCCTCGATGAGTTCTACGTCTTTGACAGCTTTCAGCCGTCAACGGATAAATTAATGCCCAAGAAGGACAACCCGAATCTCAATCGGGTCTCGTAAGTTTTTTGCCCTTCGTTTTTTCGACACGTGGATTTTTACGGTAAAACAGGATTACCGTGGCTGCCTTCGATTTACCATCGCTGGAGAGTGGTGCACCATGGTACTGTTCCGTTTCAAATCCACGCACGCATTTCTAAAAGTCGTACGGCACTGTTTTTCCATTTCAGACGCATGTTGCACCTTGCACCGTGGATGTTGCTCCCTGTAGATATCGATTATATGGACGACCATAAGTTCTGGCTCGTTTAGAGTTACGGGAGCCACAACCTGTCAAAACGAAGGCCTCGATGAGTTCTACGGCTTTGATAGCTTTCAGCCGTCAACGGATAGATTAATGCCCAAAAAGGACAACCCGAATCTCAATCGGGTCTCGTAAGTTTTTTACCCTTCGTTTTTTCGACACGTGGATTTTTGTGGTAAAACTGGATTACCGAGACTGGCCTTCGATTTACCATCGCTGGAGAGTGGTGCACCATGGTACTGTTCCATTTCAAATCCATGCACGCATTTCTAAAAGTCGTACGACACTGTTTCGCCATTTCGGACGGATGTTGCACCTTGCACCGTGGATGTTGCACCCTTTAGATATCGATTATTCGGACGGCCATAACTTTTGGCTCGTTTAGAGTTACGGGAGCCATAACCTGTCAAAACGAAGGCCTCGATGAGTTCTACGGCTTTGGTAGCTTTCAGTCGTCAACAGATAGATTAATGCGCAAAAAGGACAACCCGAATCTCAATCGGGTCTCGTAAGTTTTTTATCCTTCGTTTTTTCGACACGTATATTTTTACGGTAAAACGGGATTACCGTTGCCCGTCTTCGACTTCCAATCACTGGAGAGTGGTGCACCATGGTACTGTTCCGTTTCAAATCCATGCACGCATTTCTAAAAGTCGTACGGCACTGTTTCGCCATTTCGGACGGATGTTGCACCTTGCACCGTGGATGTTGCACCCTGTAGATATCGATGTGACGACCGCCCATGACTCCCGCACCAAATCAAGGAAATAATGCGCTAAAAGGTGTGCCAGGCAGCCATGGACGATAGTCAGGGTAAAACAAAACAGAAGAATCTCTATCGCATAACTCACAGCGCATGGATAAAATACAATAGAGAAATATAATATAGTGAAGCTCCATAGAACAGAACATCATCATATAAGCATCACAGTAGTTTCATACAATCATCTACTCAAATCCATACATGAAAGCCTCACTACAAATCACTCAACCAAATACAGCAGCGGATACCCAGTACATATAGTAAGAAAACTAATATGCAAAGCCTCCTGCTCGTCTTCGTCATCTTTAGCGTAGAACTCCTAGCACAGCACCTGTCACCTGCTACCTAGTCTGCCCATCCCGACATGGATGAACAGCCCAAGGTAATAAGAGGAGACATAAAACCTTGAGTCAGACAAAGTCTTAGTGAGCAGTAAATCAACTATCAAGCATAGCAAAAGAGCATAAAGGATAAAAGGAATAGGAACCAAACCATCCCACTCCACCTCTTTCTACAGTGATAGCCCCAGACATACACTAAGGAGAAGCAAGCATAACAACATAGACAATTAAGGTAAAGCGAATACCACTCGAGTCAAGGACGATGTTTTCCAAATACAAACCCCCAAGGCCTAAACCAAGATCAGATAAGCACCCAGAAAACACCGCTCTTGAAGCCGAATGATAATACAACCAAACATCCATGACTCTGGCTATCACTGTTATCCTTGCCTCGATTTCACCGTTAGTTGAATGACCATCTGTCAAGGGCTAATGGTAACCCCGGTTCTAACCATAACTCCGCACACTGCCTTGTGCCTAGGACTTATCTACTTTGCCCAGAGTACTCAACTACCTACCTGTAGTCTTTTGGGTGTCCCGACTACCTACCTGTAGTCGTTATGGGCGCCCCATGTACTCTTGCTTTTGAGCATGCTAGAACCTTCAACAACGACGAGATCCAAGCCTCCTAGCCATCCTTCTTGACGACTATCCTCATACAAGCTCAAGCTACCTCTTGAACAATCCATTATCAACCAACTTGAACTACTCTTCAAGTTATCAACATGCTTGGAATGATCCCTGCTTGGATTAAGCCAAGACTCACATCATACTTCGCTTCATCGCATCAAAGCAAAGTCTCAACTCAACAACATGGTTTGCCTCATCAAATCATGGCAAAGTCCCATCTCAACATCATCCAATCTATACATATGAGCTTCAACATCCGCTACATATGCCTTAAGCAGCTTTCACCATTCAAGAGCCTTCTTCCATAGCTTTTGAATCCTCTTCCATCCTCTTGTTCCAAATCAACTACTAGCTAACTTGGAAACAATCAAATCAATCATACATTCAAATAATCAATCATTCAAACAAGATCTATTAAGCAATTTAAGCAATATCAACTATAATGGCAATTTCGTAAATAAACGAGCAAAAGTCCAACATATGTGAAATCATGGTTTTTAGCATAGATCTATCAATTATAAAACATGGGTTTTGTCTCTAATGCTTATTAAACAAACTTGCATAAGTAAACATCTTCAAAAACCATGGATCTAGACTTAGATCTAAGAAAAATGCATGAAATCTCTAACTTTAACACCCAAACATGCCACCAATCCAATATACTCCTTTGGATCCGCGTGAGAGATAACTACCACTCACCAAATCACCAAAACAACCTAAAATCAATCAACTTCAGATCTGGACAGCAAGGACTTGAGCTTGATCCGGAGAAATTTCACTTGAAACGGTGAAATCTAGCTTCTTCGGATGAAAATCTTCAACTTTGGCTCTTGATCTTTGATCTTGATCTTCAATCTTCAATGGATGTTAGCACTTGATAGAAGTAGAGAAAGAAGTGAAGAAAATACTGAAGTCGAGTTCCAAAATGGCAGCACTTCGTCGCTTCGAAATCCGGTGCCAAAAAGTGAGCCAAACCCCTCTATTTATAGGCTGGAATCCCCCTTAACTCGGCCAACTTCTTAACTCGGAGCTCGCTATTAGGTCGTCCCCGACTCATCCTTGCCGACTCATCCTTGCCGACTCACGACCTAAGCGACCCCATACGACCCAACACTCTGCCAACCTATACGACTCAACTACACAACACATACAGGGTTACACGACCTAGTTCCTGCCGACCTAAGCCAAAGCCTTATCCCGACCTAACACGTATGCACGACTCAAAGGCCTAAGTCCCCAACGACTTATCTACTAAGTCGGCCCACCGACCTAACAACACAAGGGATAACGTACTCTACCGACCCAATCCCTGAGTCGCCCCACGACTCATCTCCAAGCCTAACCGAGACAACAACCTAGCTACACAACGGCTCTACGACTCAACGCTTCAATCAAACACGGCCGACTCAACCCTTTGCCGACTCAAGCCAACGACTCAACAACACGCTAACTCGGCCATACGAGTTAACTTTTAAGCCGGCCTCCTATGAGTCGTAACCCGTACACGACTCATCCCTTGACCCCTATCTCGCCTCTCATCTTAAGTCGGTAACCCCTATGCCGTTCTAACTCTTAACTCGGTCCAAATCCCTATCCAGTTAACTCCTATAGCTCGGCCCCTACCTTAGGTCGGCCATACGACCTAAACTTCCTTAGGTCGGTTATGCGACCTAGACTCAACTCGGCAACTCTAGACTCAGTCACGAGTTAACTCCATAACTCGTTCCAACTTATGAGTCGGTCACGACTCAATACTCCAACACACGAGTTACTCTCCATATGACTCAGGCTAGAGACAACACAAACAACACTAACAACCTGTAAATTCTACGATTTATCGACACGTAAAAATACGGGTCGTTACATTCTCTCCCCCTTAGGAATTTTGCCCCCGAAATTCCAAGCAAACAACAGCAATCAAAATTATTCCGCATGCCTATCATCCATGGCAATCAACAATCCATGCAACCAATTCTAACCTAGCATGCAGAATTCTAAGACTTAGAACAAGCTACAAATTCATGAGATGTCACGACACTTTAGGGCCATACCTCGAAGAGTTCGGAATGAGCTGCCTTCATCCTCTCTTCCTCCTCCCACGTACAGTCGTTAACATCATCACTCCATTGTACCTTGAGCAACGTAATCGTCTTCCTCCTAAGCTGTTTCGTATCGGTTTCAACAATACGAAGCGGCTTACGAGGTCTCGAAACAACTGGATCAACCTCCAAGTCTTCACAGCTATCAGCAGAAACCACCGTAGTTGGGTCGTGCATATACTTCCGTAGATAAGATACATGAAAAACACTGTGCACACCCGCCATCTTTTCCGGTAACTCCAATCTATAAGCGAGCTTTCCAATACGCTCGATAATCGGGAATGGTCCAACAAATCTCGGAGTTAACTTTCCTTTCTTCCCGAATCTAATGACACTCTTCAGAGGAGAAATCTTCACAAAAACCATATCACCTACGTCGAATTCCAAATCCTTACGACGATTATCGGCATAACTTTTCTGACGATCTTGGGCTGCCTTCATTCGTTGCCGAATGATCTCTATACAATCTGAAGTCTGTCGAATCATCTCTGGCCCAAGTATCAGCTTTTCTCCAGTTTCCAACCAACATGTCGGAGAGTTACACGGTCTTCCATATAATGCCTCATATGGTGCCATACCGATACTCGACTGATAACTGTTATTATAAGCAAACTCCACCAAATGAAGGTGATCTTCCCATGATCCTCCGAAGTCCAAAACACACGCTCTAAGAAGATCTTCCAAAACTCGGTTGACTCTCTCAGTCTGACCATCTGTTTGAGGGTGATAAGCTGTACTCAAACACAACTCAGTTCCCAAAACTTCCTGGAAGCTCTTCCAAAATCTACTAGTGAACAATGGGTCTCGATCGCTCACTATACTCTTCGGAACACCATGGAAACGAACTATCCACTTCACATACAGTTCAGCCAACTTTGATGCAGTCCTAGTCGATCGAACAGGAATGAACCTTGCACTCTTGGTCAAACGATCTACAATGACCCAAATCCCTTCATTCCCTGCTCTTGTCCTAGGTAGACCATCGATAAAGTCCATCGACACTTGCTCCCACTTCCATGTAGGAACCTCTAATGGCTGAAGCAATCCACTGGGCTTCTTCTGCTCAGCTTTCACCAACTGGCAATTCATACACTTGGAAATAAAATTTCCAACATCCTTCTTCATACCTTCCCAGTAGTAGGTTCTCTTCATATCCCGATACATCTTATTTCCACCTGGATGAATTGTCAACTTCGAGTGATGACTCTCCCTCAGAACTTCATCTCTCAATCCATCTACATCGGGAACAACTAGTCGCCCTTGCTTTCGAAGCCAACCCTCTCGATCGACTTCAAATCCTTTATCCTTTTCTGGATCCAATCCGGATTCCAAATCACGGATAATCTTGATAAGCTTATCATCTCTCCTTTGCCTCTCGCCAATTCTTTCCACAAGAGTAGGCCTTATCGATAAGTTTGCCAACATCTCAGGTTCCAATTCACATCTAGGCCTGAAGTCAAATCCAGCCAAATACTCAAGACTCTTCCATTCCGAAAACATGGCTCCCAATCCTGCATGTCTTCGACTTAACGCATCAGCCACTGCGTTACCTTTTCCTGGAGTATAGGCTATACCAAAATCATACGATGCTAAGAACTCTAGCCACCTTTGCTGTCGAAGATTCAAATCCTTTTGGGAAAACAGATACTTCAACGACTTATGATCTGTAAACAGCTCGAATCTAACTCCCAATAGATAGTGTCTCCACATCTTCAAAGCAAACACAATCGCCGCTAACTCCAAATCATGAGTCGGATAATTCCTTTCATGCGGCTTTAGTTGTCGACTAGCATACGCAACAACTTTATGCTTCTGCATTAGCACCGCTCCTAGTCCAGTGCCACATGCATCGGTGTAAACCACCATCTCATCATTCCCACTTGGAATAGTCAAAACAGGAGCGCTCGTCAGTCGCTCTTTCAGGATTACGAAAGCTTGCTCACACTTATCATCCCATCTGAACACTTGGTTCTTCTTCGTCAATCCTGTCAACGGTGCAGCTATCTTGGAAAAGTCTTTGATAAACCGACGATAATATCCTGCTAATCCAAGAAAACTTCTCACATCAGATGCATTCTTAGGCCTAACCCAATCCTGGATCGCTGCCACCTTAGCGGGATCAACCGCTATTCCATTTCCAGAAATAACATGACCTAAGAACCTCACTTCATTCTTCCAGAAGTGACACTTCGAAAACTTAGCCTTCAGCTGATGTTTCCGTAAGATTCCTAAAACAATCCTCAAGTGCGTCTTGTGCTCTTCCTCAGTTCTGGAATAAACCAAAATATCATCCACGAACACAAGCACGAACTTATTCAACTGATCTCTGAACACTCTATTCATAAGATCCACAAAATATGCTGGCGCGTTAGTCAACCCAAACGGCATTACCAGCCACTCATAAAACCCGGATGGTGTCCTGAAAGCAGTCTTCGGCACACTATCCTTCGCCACTCTCAACTGGTGAAATCCCGTTGCCAAATCCATCTGAGAAAACACCTTAGCCTCGTGAAGCTGATCAAACAAGTCATCTATTCTCGGCAATGGATACTTGTTCTTCCTAGTCACCTTATTCAGCTCACGATAATCAACACACAACCTCAACGATCCATCCGTTTTGGTTGCGAACACAACGGGCGCACCCCATTCGGACACACTTCTCCGAATGAATCCTTTCCGCAAAAGGTCATCAACTTGCACCTTCAGCTCTTGCTGCTCCCTCGGTGCCATCCGCCTAAGAGGCATCACAACAGGTCTGGCTCCCTCAACTAGATCGATACGAAACTCGATCTCCCTATGCGGCGGCAACCCTTTGACTTCCTCAAAGACATTCTCAAACTCATTCACAATAGGCACCGATGACAGTCCATCCCGTGGAACAACTAGCGAATACATGAAGCTCATGAAGACGCCTTCTTCATGCTTACATCGTATCACAACCTTTCGCCCTTCCACATTCCCGACTGTCACCTCAAGCCTCTCACAATCAATCCTAGCCGCATACTTCCTAAGCCAGTCCATACCCAAAATAATTCCGAACCCCGCAAAGTTCAGAACAAAGCAATCACAAACAAACGAGCAATCATGACTCGACACAACTAGACCACGACATAACATACACAAACATGACGAACCCCCTACCGGATTAGTCACAACCAATGGCCTATCAACAATATCCGGTTTCATACCTAACCGGCTTACCAAATCATCACAAACAAAAGAATGCGACGCTCCAGTATCAAACAACACTCTAACTGGAACACCACAAATAGAAAGAGTACCTTGAACAACCACACTCTTCCCCTTCTCTTCAGCAGTAGGAGCTTTCGAAGACGATGGAACAGCCCCCAAAGCATAGGCTTGCACAACCTGCCTATCTTTCCTCGGTTCTGGACAATCCTTCTTGATATGTCCCAGCTTATCACAGTTGTAACACTTTCCCGGCACTTTGGGATTCTTACAATCTTTGTAAAGATGGCCCTTCTGCTGGCAGTTATAGCAAGTCACTTCACTCTTCGGCTTCTTCTGGCCATCCCTACCCCTCTGTTGCTGTTGTTTCCTCTTCTTATTGCCACTCTGCTGTGGTTTAGATCCTTCCCTGGTTACAGAAACGACAGAACTTTCCCTAGGAAACAAACTCTCATGCCTAAGAGCTTTTTCCACAAGCTTCTCAAATGGATCGTCCAGATGATCCACTAACTGCCTCCCAAGATAAGCATCCAGACCAGTCACAAACTTTTCATTCTTCTGGTAGGGAGAATCAATATACGATCTGGCATACTTAGACAAAGCTTCAAACTCAGAAATGTACTCAAGAACAGGCCTTCCCCCTTGCTTGAGCTCCACAAACCTCTTAAACAAGACAGATTTCTGGGAAGTAGAGATGAACTTAGCTTCAAATCTAACTTGGAATTGCTCCCAAGTAATCTCTTCTTCTGGAGTATCGATGGTGATAGAATTCCACCAATCAGCAGCTCTTCCCTGAAGCTGTCTCGATGCAAGCTTCCTCTTAGTTGCATCCTCAATCCCTAAGTCACCAAAGATTCTTTTGCAAGCATCAATCCATCTCTGCACCTCAATAGTCGACTCCGTCCCCAAGAAAACTTTCCCTCCAAGAGCAGTATAATCCTTGCAAAGCTTGGCAAAATCCACCGGTCTCGGAGCTTGGACTTGAACTCCCACATCCACAGATGATCCTGAAGCTGGTATTCTCCTCATGATTGAAGTCATCATGGCCTCAAACATAGGAGCATAATCAACAGCTTCCCTAGCATCACGGCTACCCCTCGCAGCTTGTCTCTCACTTCGACTCATCCTTAATATCTGTAAATAAGAATGATTAGAACACCTTAAGAAACAACTGCATAAGGAGTTCAAACCCTTCTAAACTACTATATTATATATAGTAATCATCCATCAAATTACAATTACGTCTCTCTTACGTAGTTACATCAGCGAGCGTTGGCTAAAATCGATTAACCTCGCTCTGATACCAAATGTGACGACCGCCCATGACTCCCGCACCAAATCAAGGAAATAATGCGCTAAAAGGTGTGCCAGGCAGCCATGGACGATAGTCAGGGTAAAACAAAACAGAAGAATCTCTATCGCATAACTCACAGCGCATGGATAAAATACAATAGAGAAATATAATATAGTGAAGCTCCATAGAACAGAACATCATCATATAAGCATCACAGTAGTTTCATACAATCATCTACTCAAATCCATACATGAAAGCCTCACTACAAATCACTCAACCAAATACAGCAGCGGATACCCAGTACATATAGTAAGAAAACTAATATGCAAAGCCTCCTGCTCGTCTTCGTCATCTTTAGCGTAGAACTCCTAGCACAGCACCTGTCACCTGCTACCTAGTCTGCCCATCCCGACATGGATGAACAGCCCAAGGTAATAAGAGGAGACATAAAACCTTGAGTCAGACAAAGTCTTAGTGAGCAGTAAATCAACTATCAAGCATAGCAAAAGAGCATAAAGGATAAAAGGAATAGGAACCAAACCATCCCACTCCACCTCTTTCTACAGTGATAGCCCCAGACATACACTAAGGAGAAGCAAGCATAACAACATAGACAATTAAGGTAAAGCGAATACCACTCGAGTCAAGGACGATGTTTTCCAAATACAAACCCCCAAGGCCTAAACCAAGATCAGATAAGCACCCAGAAAACACCGCTCTTGAAGCCGAATGATAATACAACCAAACATCCATGACTCTGGCTATCACTGTTATCCTTGCCTCGATTTCACCGTTAGTTGAATGACCATCTGTCAAGGGCTAATGGTAACCCCGGTTCTAACCATAACTCCGCACACTGCCTTGTGCCTAGGACTTATCTACTTTGCCCAGAGTACTCAACTACCTACCTGTAGTCTTTTGGGTGTCCCGACTACCTACCTGTAGTCGTTATGGGCGCCCCATGTACTCTTGCTTTTGAGCATGCTAGAACCTTCAACAACGACGAGATCCAAGCCTCCTAGCCATCCTTCTTGACGACTATCCTCATACAAGCTCAAGCTACCTCTTGAACAATCCATTATCAACCAACTTGAACTACTCTTCAAGTTATCAACATGCTTGGAATGATCCCTGCTTGGATTAAGCCAAGACTCACATCATACTTCGCTTCATCGCATCAAAGCAAAGTCTCAACTCAACAACATGGTTTGCCTCATCAAATCATGGCAAAGTCCCATCTCAACATCATCCAATCTATACATATGAGCTTCAACATCCGCTACATATGCCTTAAGCAGCTTTCACCATTCAAGAGCCTTCTTCCATAGCTTTTGAATCCTCTTCCATCCTCTTGTTCCAAATCAACTACTAGCTAACTTGGAAACAATCAAATCAATCATACATTCAAATAATCAATCATTCAAACAAGATCTATTAAGCAATTTAAGCAATATCAACTATAATGGCAATTTCGTAAATAAACGAGCAAAAGTCCAACATATGTGAAATCATGGTTTTTAGCATAGATCTATCAATTATAAAACATGGGTTTTGTCTCTAATGCTTATTAAACAAACTTGCATAAGTAAACATCTTCAAAAACCATGGATCTAGACTTAGATCTAAGAAAAATGCATGAAATCTCTAACTTTAACACCCAAACATGCCACCAATCCAATATACTCCTTTGGATCCGCGTGAGAGATAACTACCACTCACCAAATCACCAAAACAACCTAAAATCAATCAACTTCAGATCTGGACAGCAAGGACTTGAGCTTGATCCGGAGAAATTTCACTTGAAACGGTGAAATCTAGCTTCTTCGGATGAAAATCTTCAACTTTGGCTCTTGATCTTTGATCTTGATCTTCAATCTTCAATGGATGTTAGCACTTGATAGAAGTAGAGAAAGAAGTGAAGAAAATACTGAAGTCGAGTTCCAAAATGGCAGCACTTCGTCGCTTCGAAATCCGGTGCCAAAAAGTGAGCCAAACCCCTCTATTTATAGGCTGGAATCCCCCTTAACTCGGCCAACTTCTTAACTCGGAGCTCGCTATTAGGTCGTCCCCGACTCATCCTTGCCGACTCATCCTTGCCGACTCACGACCTAAGCGACCCCATACGACCCAACACTCTGCCAACCTATACGACTCAACTACACAACACATACAGGGTTACACGACCTAGTTCCTGCCGACCTAAGCCAAAGCCTTATCCCGACCTAACACGTATGCACGACTCAAAGGCCTAAGTCCCCAACGACTTATCTACTAAGTCGGCCCACCGACCTAACAACACAAGGGATAACGTACTCTACCGACCCAATCCCTGAGTCGCCCCACGACTCATCTCCAAGCCTAACCGAGACAACAACCTAGCTACACAACGGCTCTACGACTCAACGCTTCAATCAAACACGGCCGACTCAACCCTTTGCCGACTCAAGCCAACGACTCAACAACACGCTAACTCGGCCATACGAGTTAACTTTTAAGCCGGCCTCCTATGAGTCGTAACCCGTACACGACTCATCCCTTGACCCCTATCTCGCCTCTCATCTTAAGTCGGTAACCCCTATGCCGTTCTAACTCTTAACTCGGTCCAAATCCCTATCCAGTTAACTCCTATAGCTCGGCCCCTACCTTAGGTCGGCCATACGACCTAAACTTCCTTAGGTCGGTTATGCGACCTAGACTCAACTCGGCAACTCTAGACTCAGTCACGAGTTAACTCCATAACTCGTTCCAACTTATGAGTCGGTCACGACTCAATACTCCAACACACGAGTTACTCTCCATATGACTCAGGCTAGAGACAACACAAACAACACTAACAACCTGTAAATTCTACGATTTATCGACACGTAAAAATACGGGTCGTTACAATCGATTATTAAACGGCCATAACTTCTGGCTCGTTTAGAGTCACGGGAGCCATAATCTGTCAAAATGAAGGCATCGATGAGTTCTATGGATTTGACAGCTTTCAGCCATCAACGGATAGATTAATGCCCAAAAAGGACAACCCGAATCTCAATCGGGTCTCATAAGTGTTTTACCCTTCGTTTTTTCGACACGTGGATTTTTACGGTAAAACAGGATTACTGTGGCCCGTCTTCGACTTCCCATCGCTGGAGAGTGGTGCACTATGGTACTGTTCCGTTTCAAATCCATGCACGCATTTCTAAAAGTCGTACGGCACTGTTTCGCCATTTCGGACAGATGTTGCACCGTGCACCGTGGATGTTGCACCCTGTAGATATCGATTATTCAGACGGCCATAACTTCTGGCTCGTTTAGAGTTACGGGAGCCATAACCTGTCAAAACGAAGGCCTCGATGAGTTCTACGGCTTTGACTACTTTCAGCCGTCAACGGATAGATTAATGCCCAAAAGGGACAACCCGAATCTCAATCGGGTCTCGTAAGTTTTTTATCCTTCGTTTTTTCGACACGTGGATTTTTACGGTAAAACAGGATTACCGTGGCCCGTCTTCGACTTCCCATCGCTGGAGAGTGGTGCACTATGGTACTATTCCGTTTCAAATCCATGCACGTATTTCCAAAAGTTGTATGGCACTGTTTCGCCATTTCGGACGGATGTTGCACCTTGCACCGTGGATGTTGCACCGTGCAGATATCGATTATTCGGACGGCCATAACTTCTGACTCGTTTAGAGTTACAGGAGCCATAACCTGTCAAAATGAAGGCCTCGATGAGTTCTATGGCTTTGACAGCTTTCAGCCGTGAACGGATAGATTAATGACCAAAAAGGACAACCCAAATCTCAATCGGGTCTCGTAAGTTTTTTACCCTTCGTTTTTTCGACACGTGGATTTTTACCGTAAAATGGGATTACCGTGGCCCGTCTTCGACTTTCCATCGCTGGAGAGTGGTGCACCATGGTACTGTTCCGTTTCAAATCCATGCATGCATTTCTAAAAGTCGTACGACACTGTTTCACCATTTCGGACGGATGTTGCACCTTGCACCTTGGATGTTGCACCCTATAGATATCGATTATTCAAACGGCCATAACTTCTGGCTCGTTTAGAGTTACGGGAGCCATAACCTGTCAAAGCGAAGGCCTCAATGAGTTCTACGGCTTTGACACCTTTCAGCCGTCAACGGATAGATTAATGCTCAAAAAGGACAACCCGAATCTCAATCGGGTCTCGTAAGTTTTTTACCCTTTGTTTTTTCGACACGTGGATTTTTACGGAAAAACAGGATTACCTTGGCCCGTCTTCGACTTCCCATCGCTGGGGAGTGGTGCATCATGGTACTGTTCCGTTTCAAATCCATGCACGCATTTCTAAAAGTCGTACGGCACTGTTTCGCCATTTCGGACGGATGTTGCACCTTGCACCGTGGATGTTGCACCCTGTAGATATCGATTATTCTGACTGCCATAACTTCTGGCTCGTTTAGAGTTACGGGAGCCATAACCTGTCGAAACGAAGGCCTCGATGAGTTCTACGGCTTTGACAGCTTTCAACCGTCAACGGATAGATTAATGCCCAAAAAGGGCAACCCGAATCTCAATCGGGCCTCGTAAGTTTTTTACCCTTCGTTTTTTCGACACGTGGATTTTTACGGTAAAACAGGATTACCGTGGCTGGCCTTCGATTTACCATCGCTGGAGAGTGGTGCACCATGGTACTATTCCGTTTCAAATCCTGCACGCATTTCTAAAAGTCGTACGGCACTGTTTCGCCATTTCAGACGGATGTTGCACCTTGCACCGTGGATGTTGCACCCTATAGATATCGATTATTCGGACGGCCATAACTTCTGGCTCGTTTAGAGTTACGGGAGCCATAACCTGTCAAAACGAAGGCCTCGATGAGTTCTACGGCTTTGACAGCTTTCAACCGTCAACGGATAGATTAATGCCCAAAAAGGACAACCCGAATCTCAATTGGGTCTCGTAAGTTTTTTAACCTTCGTTTTTTCGACACGTGGATTTTTACGGTAAAACAGGATTACCGTGGCTGGCCTTCGATTTACCATCGCTGGAGAGTGGTGCACCATGGTACTGTTCCGTTTCAAATCCATGCACGCATTTCTAAAAGTCGTACGGCACTGTTTCGCCATTTCGGACGGATGTTGCACCTCGCACCGTGGATGTTGCACCCTTTAGATATCGATTATTCGGACGGCCATAACTTCTGGCTCGTTTAGAGTTACGGGAGCCGTAACCTGTCAAAACGAAGGCCTCGATGAGTTCTACGGCTTTGACAGCTTTCAGCCGTCAACGGATTGATTAATGCCCAAAAAGGACTACCCGAATCTCAATCGGGTCTCGTAAGTTTTTTACCCTTCGTTTTTTCGACACGTGGATTTTTACGGTAAAACAGGATTACCGTGGTTGGCCTTCGATTTACCATCGCTGGAGAGTGGTGCACCATGGTACTGTTCCGTTTCGAATCCGTGCACGCATTACTAAAAGTCGTACGGCACTGTTTCGCCATTTCGGACGGATGTTGCACCTTGCACCGCGAATGTTGCACCCTGTAGATATCGTTTATTCGGACGGCCATAACATCTGGCTCGTTTTGAGTTACGGGAGTCATAACCTGTCAAAACGAAGGCCTCGATGAGTTCTACAGCTTTGATAGCTTTCAGCCGTCAATGGATAGATTAATGCCCAAAAAGGACAACCCGAATTTCAATCGGGTCTCGTAAGTTTTTTACCCTTCGTTCTTTCGACACGTGGATTTTTACGGTAAAACAGGATTATGGTGGCTGGCCTTCGATTTACCATCGCTGGACAGTGGTGCACCATGGTACTGTTCCGTTTCAAATCCACGCACGCATTTCTAAAAGTCGTACGGCACTTTTTCGCCATTTCGGACGGATGTTGCACCTTGCACCGTGGATGTTGCACCCTGTAGATATCGATTATTCGGACGGCGATAACTTCTGGCTCGTTAAGAGTTACGGGAGCCATAACCTGTCAAAACGAAGGCCTCGATGAGTTCTACGGCTTTGGCAGCTTTCAGCCGTCAATTGATAGATTAATGCCCAAAAAGGACAACCCGAATCTCAATCGGGTCTCGTAAGTTTTTTACCCTTCGTTTTTTCGACACGTGGATTTTTACGGTAAAACGGGATTACCGTGGCCCGTCTTCGACTTCCCATCGCTGGAGAGTGGTGCACCGTGGTACTGTTCCGTTTCAAATCCATGCATGCATTTCTAAAAGTCGTACCGCACTGTTTCACCATTTCGGACGGATGTTGCACCTTGCACCGTGGATGTTGCACCCTGTAGATATCGATTATTCAAACGGCCGTAACTTCTGGCTCGTTTAGATTTACGGGAGCCATAACCTGTCAAAACGAAGGCCTCGATGAGTTCTATGGCTTTGACAACTTTCAGCCATCAACGGATAGATTAATGCCCAAAAAGGACAACCCGAATCTCAATCGGGTCTCGTAAGTTTTTTACACTTCGTTTTTTCGACACGTGGATTTTTACGGTAAAACAGGATTACCTTGGCCCGTCTTCGACTTCCCATTGCTGGGGAGTGGTGCGTCTTGGTACTGTTCCGTTTCAAATCCATGCACGCATTTCTAAAAGTCGTACGGCACTGTTTCGCCATTTCGGACGGATGTTGCACCTTGCACCGTGGATGTTGCAACCTGTAGATATCGATTATTCGGACGACCATAACTTCTGGCTCGTTTAGAGTTACGGGAGCCATAACCTGTCGGAACGAGGGCTCCGATGAGTTCTACGGCTTTGACAGCTTTCAACCGTCAACGGATAGATTAATGCCCAAAAAGGGCAACCCGAATCTCAATCGGGCGTCGTAAGTTTTTTACCCTTCGTTTTTTCGACACGTGGATTTTTACGGTAAAACAGGATTACCGTGGCTGGCCTTCGATTTACCATCGCTGGAGAGTGGTGCACCATGGTACTGTTCCGTTTCAAATCCATGCACGCATTTCTAAAAGTCGTACGGCACTGTTTCGCCATTTCGGACGGATGTTGCGCCTTGAACCGTGGATGTTGCACCCTATAGATATCGATTATTCGGACGGCCATAACTTCTGGCTCGTTTAGAGTTACGGGAGCCATAACCTGTCAAAACGAAGGCCTCGATGAGTTCTACGGCTTTGACAGCTTTCAACCGTCAACGGATAGATTAATGCCCAAAAAGGACAACCCGAATCTCAATCGGGTCTCGTAAGTTTTTTACCCTTCGTTTTTTCGACACGTGGATTTTTACGGTAAAACAGGATTACCGTGGCTGGTCTTCGATTTACCATCGCTGGAGAGTGGTGCACCATGGTACTGTTCCGTTTCAAATCCGTGCACGCATTACTAAAAGTCGTACGGCACTGTTTCGCCATTTTGGACGGATGTTGCACCTTGCACCGTGGATGTTGCACCCTGTAGATATTGATTATTCGGACGGCCATAACTTCTAGCTCGTTTAGAGTTATGGGAGCCATAACCTGTCAAAACGAAGGCCTCGATGAGCTCTACGGATTTGACAGCTTTCAGCCGTCAACGGATAGATTAATGCCCAAAAAGGACAACCCGAATCTCAATCGGGTCTCGTAAGTTTTTTACCCTTCGTTTTTTCGACACGTGGATTTTTACGGTAAAACAGGATTACCGTGGCTGGTCTTCGATTTACCATCGCTGGAGAGTGGTGCACCATGGTACTGTTCCGTTTCAAATCCGTGCACGCATTACTAAAAGTCGTACGGCACTGTTTCGCCATTTCGGACGGATGTTGCACCTTGCACCGTGGATGTTGCACCCTGTAGATATCGATTATTCGGACGGCCATAACTTCTGGCTCGTTTAGAGTTACGGGAGTAATAACCTGTCAAAACGAAGGCCTCGATGAGTTCTATGGCTTGGACATCTTTCAACCGTCAACGGATAGATTAATGCCCAAAAAGGACAACCCGAATCTCAATCGTGTCTCGTAAGTTTTTTACCCTTCGTTTTTTCGACACGTGGATTTTTACGGTAAAACAGGATTACCGTGGCTGGTCTTCGATTTACCATCGCTGGAGAGTGGTGCACCATGGTACTGTTCCGTTTCAAATCCGTGCACGCATTACTAAAAGTCGTACGGCACTGTTTCGCCATTTCGGACGGATGTTGCACCTTGCACCGTGGATGTTGCACCCTGTAGATTGATTATTCGGACGGCCATAACTTCTAGCTCGTTTAGAGTTATGGGAGCCATAACCTGTCAAAACGAAGGCCTCGATGAGCTCTACGGCTTTGACAGCTTTCAGCCGTCAACGGATAGATTAATGCCCAAAAAGGACAACCCGAATCTCAATCGGGTCTCGTAAGTTTTTTACCCTTCGTTTTTTCGACACGTGGATTTTTACGGTAAAACAGGATTACCGTGGCTGGTCTTCGATTTACCATCGCTGGAGAGTGGTGCACCATGGTACTGTTCCGTTTCAAATCCGTGCACGCATTACTAAAAGTCGTACGACACTGTTTCGCCATTTCGGACGGATGTTGCACCTTGCACCGTGGATGTTGCACCCTGTAGATATCGATTATTCGGACGGCCATAACTTCTGGCTCGTTTAGAGTTACGGGAGTAATAACCTGTCAAAACGAAGGCCTCGATGAGTTCTATGGGTTGGACATCTTTCAGCCGTCAACGGATAGATTAATGCCCAAAAAGGACAACCCGAATCCCAATCGCGTCTCGTAAGTTTTTTACCCTTCGTTTTTTCGACACGTGGATTTTTACGGTAAAACGGGATTACCGTGGCCCGTCTTCGACTTTCCATCGCTGGACAGCGGTGCACCATGGTACTGTTCCGTTTCAAATCCATGCACGCATTTCTAAAAGTCGTACGATACTGTTTCACCATTTCGGACGGATGTTGCACATTGCACCGTGGATGTTGCACCCTGTAGATATCGATTATTCGGACGGCCATAAATTCTGGCTCGTTTAGAGTTACGGGAGCCATAACCTGTCGAAACGAAGGCCTTGATGAGTTATATGGCTTTGATAGCTTTCAGCCATCAACGGATAGATTAATGCCCAAAAAGGACAACCTGAATCACAATCGGTCTCGTAAGTTTTTTACCCTTCGTTTTTTCGACACGTGGATTTTTACGGTAAAACAGGATTACGGTGGCTGGTCTTCGATTTACCATCGCTGGAGAGTGGTGCACCATGGTACTGTTCCGTTTCAAATCCATGCACGCATTTCTAAAAGTCGTACGGCACTGTTTCGCCATTTCGGACGGATGTTGCACCTTGCACCGTGGATGTTGCACCATGTAGATATCGATTATACGGACGACCATAACTTCTGGCTCGTTTAGAGTTACGGGAGCCACAACCTGTCAAAACGAAGGCATCGATAAGTTCTACGGCTTTGATATCTTTCAGCCGTCAACCGATAGATTAATGGCCAAAAAGGACAACCGAATCTAAATCGGGTCTCGTAAGTTTTTTACACTTCGTTTTTTCGACACGTGGATTTTTACGGTAAAACAGGATTACCGTGGCTGGCCTTAGATTTACCATCACTGGAGAGTGGTGCACCATGGTACTGTTCCGTTTCAAATCCATGCACGCATTTCTAAAAGTCGTACGGCACTGTTTCGCCATTTCGGACGGATGTTCCACCTTGCACCGTGGATGTTTCACCCTGTAGATATCGATTATACGGACGGCCATAACTTCTGGCTCGTTTAGAGTTACGGGAGCCATAACCTGTCAAAACGAAGGCCTCGATGAGTTCTACGGCTTTGACAGCTTTCAGCCGTCAACGGATAGATTAATGCCCAAAAAGGACAACCCGAATCTCAATCGGGTCTTGTAAGTTTTTTACCCTTCGTTTTTTCGACACGTGGATTTTTACGGTAAAACAGGATTACCGTGGCTGGCCTTCTATTTACCATCGCTGGAGAGTGGTGCACCATGGTACTGTTCCGTTTCAAATCCATGCACGCATTTCTAAAAGTTGTACGACACTGTTTCACCATTTCGGACGGATGTTGCACCTTGCACCGTGGATTTTGCACCCTATAGATATCGATTATTCAGACGGCCATAACTTCTGGCTCGTTTAGAGTTACGGGAGCCATAACCTGTCAAAACGAAGGCCTCGATGAGTTCTATGGCTTTGGCAGCTTTCAGCCGTCAACGGATAGAATAATTGCCAAAAAGGACGACCCGAATCTCAATCGGGTCTCGTAAGGTTTTTACCCTTCGTTTTTTCGACACGTGGATTTTTACGGTAAAACAGGATTACCGCTGCCCATCTTCGACTTCCCATCGCTGGAGAGTCGTGCACTATGGTACTGTTCCATTTCAAATCCATGCACGCATTTTTAAAAGTCGTACGACACTGTTTCGCCATTTCGGACGGATGTTGCACCTTGCACCGTGGATGTTGCACCCTATAGATATCGATTATTCGGACGGCCATAACTTCTGACTCGTTTAGAGTAACGGGAGCCATAACCTATCAAAACGAAGGCCTCGATGAGTTCTATGGCTTTGACAGCTTTCAGCCATCAACGGATAGATTAATGACCAAAAAGGACAACCCGAATCTCAATCGGGTCTCGTAAGTTTTTTACCCTTCGTTTTTTCGACATGTGGATTTTTACGGTAAAACGGGATTACCGTGGCCCGTCTTCGACTTCCCATCGCTGGAGAGTGGTGCACCATGGTACTATTCCGTTTCAAATCCATGCACGCATTTCTAAAAGTCGTACGGCACTGTTTCACCCTTTTGGACGGATGTTGCACCTTGCACCGTGGATGTTGCAACCTGTAGACATCGATTATTCAAACGACCATAACTTCTAGCTCGTTTAAAGTTACGGGAGCCATAACCTGTCAAAACGAAGGCCTCGATGAGATCTACGGCTTTGAAAGCTTTCAGCCGTCAACGGATAGATTAATGCCCAAAAAGGACAACCCGAATCTCAATCGGGTCTCGTAAGTTTTTAAACTTCGTTTTTTCGACATGTGGATTTTTACGGTAAAACAGGATTACCGTGGCCCGTCTTCGACTTCCCATCGCTGGAGAGTGGTGCATCATGGTACTATCCGTTTCAAATCCATGCACGCATTTCTAAAAGTCATACGACAATGTTTCGCCATTTCGGACGGATGTTGCACCCTGTAGATATCGATTATTCGGACGGCCATAACTTCTGGCTCGCTTAGAGTTACGGGAGCCATAACCTGTCAAAACGAAGGCCTTGATGTGTTCTACGGCTTTGACAGCTTTCAGCCGTCAACGGATAGATTAATGCCCAAAAAGGGCAACCCGAATCTCAATCGGGCCTCGTAAGTTTTTTACCCTTCGTTTTTCCGACACGTGGATTTTTACGGTAAAACAGGATTACCGTGGCTGGCCTTCGATTTACCATCGTTGGAGAGTGGTGCACCATTGTACTGTTCCGTTTCAAATCCATGCACGTGTTGGGCGAATTCTCGCCCGAAAAATCTCAAGACCAAGAAGCGTCAGTCTCGCTCGTGTTTGCATCCTACACTTCATTCAGCAAAGCCAAGGTTCACTCGACATTCGCAAATAGAGCCTCATTCGGCAGAGCATGGCAATCTCCATTCGGCAAAGCCCAACCAATGGTCCATTCGGCAAAGGCAAGACATACTGCATTTCCATTCGGCATGTCTCGTTCGGTAGCCGGACCAGCCATACCGGTCCACCATACTTCACCTCTCCAATACCCCACTACCTAACCATCTCCCAAGCAACAACCGGACCACCATCGCCGGACCATTCATGGCCGGACCAACACCACCGAGCCAACCACATACCTCACCACCGAATGAACCTCCATCCCGCTCAATCACCGGTCCAAGCTCCATACCGAATGGAGGCTCGCCGAACCAGAATTGCCAGTCCAGATTGCTTCAGCCCGGGCCCACCAGCAGCTATATACATCCAAGACCCCTGCCCCCTGCCTCACTCTATAAATAGAGGGGCAAGGGTACAACAATGGTAGACAAGTTTGAGAGCTCAAGCACGGAAGAAACTTTCAAACTACTTTCATATACTTGTACACAAAGCATTGTACTTGTAATCTGAAACAAAGAAGATAATAACATATAAAGTGGACGTAGGCACGTTCTGGCCGAACCACTATAAATCTGTGTGTCTTTTACATTTCAGCCCCTGCTTTTTTCATATTTACATAACTCATCTAAATCATTAAGAATCACATAAAATCAACTAAATCACACGACTTGGAGGTGTTTGCCCATTCTTTGCGCAAACATTTTTGGTGCTTTCACTGAGAACTTCGAACTCGAAGCTTCAGCTTCCCTCATTCAACCTTCTTTCCCAATAGCACCGTTCATTGCCTAGGAAACATGACTTCCAGGCCAAGAAAAGACGCCAACAAGGGAAAGAACATCGCAACTAGCAGCGCTCCAAATCCAGTGGATCCAGATCAAGAGAACCATCCCACTACAGTAGCAGTGCCGCATGTAGATCAGGCAATTCCAACAGCCCCTTCCGCGGAACAGCCGGCAGTAATCACTAGAGCAGACCTAGACAGAGTTGTGGTGGAAGTGACTAACCGCTTCGCATCCCAACAAGAAGCTTTGGTGAACCAACTCATGTCACGCTTGAGGGATGTCGAAGAATCCAACCGCAACACTGAATCATGGGATGAATCTCAATCTGGAGGATCTCGGAGACAGCAAAGGTCTTCCCTCTTCGAGGAAGCCATCAACAGGAACAACAATGATAGGGGCCGCACCCGGACTCAGCCCGAACTCCGACTCGAGGAAACGCTTGGAACTGAACCCAGTGGGGGAGGCGCCAGGCGAGGGTCGGATGTAGCTGAGCTAGTCATGCCACCTAATCATAGAAACCCCGCTGAACGGAGTCGAGCTAGAACCCAGCCCGAAGTTGACCCCATGGAAATACTCGAAACAGAACCCCACAGGGGAAGATCAAGGCAGGGGGCAACCACTGGATAACGTCAGAAGTGATAGACTATACCATCCCTACAGGTCATCTGGATGATATCGATCCCGCAGGGAAGAACCAAGTTCATTTCTATCCGCTCCAAATTCTGATGAAAGAATGGCACGATTATTCAGAGAATGTGTCCAACGGGAGCAAAGGGACCGAGGAATAGGCGCTAGGGTCACTAGCCCCTTCACCCGCAATATCGAAACTGCCATCACCCTCCGGGAATGGAAAATGCCAACCATGGAACCTTACAAGGGAACTTCCGACCCTATCGTACACTTACAAAGATACACCCAGCTTATGCTCATGAGCAGAGCAACAGAAGGGGTGTTGTGTAAATGCTTTCCGCTATTCCTAGCAGATCTAGCTACCTCCTGGTTCTGCCACCTACCCCAAGGATCTATCAGCTCATGGGAGATGTTGAAAGAAAGGTTCATTAGCCAGTTCCGCATCCATGTAGAACAACCCAAGGATGATTATTCTCTATCCAATGTCAAACATAAATCCGGAGAGACCCTGCAACAATATCTAACCTGGTTCAACGTCGCAGCGGCCGCAGTCCAAGATGCCGATGAGAAGCTCACCCTAATGGCCCTCTGTAGTGGTGTACACCCAGATACCAAGTTCGCTAGGAGACTAACTAAGGAAAAACCAGCTACTTTACCTGATTTCTTCCACGAAGCTGGAAAGTATATGAGACTTGAAGACGCCGCCACTGAGAGGCAGTCAGGACAACAAGGTAAGACAACTTCGGACAAGGTTCCCGAAGCAGCTAAGGACACTCGAAGAAATGAATCTAGAGACAATGCTGGGGGCAGGAAGTTTGAAAAACGCCAATATCGACCAGGACCAAGATTTGACTCCTACACTCCTTTGAATTAAACAATCGAAAACATCTTTCTAGCCACTCAGGGAGAACTCGGATACAAGCGCCCCCTGCACAAGAAAGAATCTGATAACGCACTCAAGTTTGGAAAGTTCTGCCGCTTCCACGAATCCCACAGACATGACACCAATGAATGCCACCATCTCCGGGACTTGATCGAAGAACACATCAGAAGAAGAAGGCTGGAACGCTATGTGAAAGGTCAGAACGGGACTCCAACTCCTGCCAATGAGAACTCAAAGCGACCCCTCCCAGAAGTAGGCGGGGGGAATCACAACACCAGTGGCTCTAGTCAAGAGAAGATAGTGGTCCGTACCATCTCGGGAGGACCACACATCGCTGACAGAAGCTGGGCAGAGATGGAAAGATACGGCAAGTCACTTAGAAATGCTGAAGGCTATGTTAACTCCATTATGGAAGAACGCCACCGGAAACGGAAAGAGAGTGACGACATCATATTCAGTAGGTGTGATTTAGAAGGAAGACAGTATCCGCATATGGATCCCATGGTCATCTCTGCCTGGTTCGGTCCAGCTAAAGTTTTTCGAATTATAATAGACACAGGAATCTCCGTAAATATCCTGTTCAAGCATGCTTTCGACAAAATGAAGCTGTCAATGAAGGATGTGTCTCCCTGCAACAAACCCCTGCACGGTTTCACTGGAGATGCGAAAATGCCCCTCGGGCAACTTGACCTCTTCGTCGAAATAGGAAGTCACCCCCGCTCCGTTGTGCGAAAACAAACGTTCGTACTAATAGAAAACCACTCGGCCTACAACGCCTTCTTGGGAAGACCAGCCTTATCTGATTTCCAAATTGTCCTAGCCCCGTGGTGCCTAAAGATGAAATTCCCAACCGATAACGGAATAGGAGAAGTTGAAGGAGATCAAGACGCCGCTCGAGATTGCTATGTAACTGAACTTCGCAATAACCGTAGAAAGAATAAAGGGAAAGATGCAGAGACTACACTCTGCATGAAAAGCTTGGAAGCATAGCAACTAAAGAAAGCCCCTCCTCTTCGATACACCAGTGATCCTTTCAATGAACTAGACCCGAGGGATAAGGAGGAGGAGGCTACCGTTGAGCCTGCAGAAGCCATGGAATTTGTATCTGTAGACAAACATGATTCAAGTAGACTATTAAAAATAGGATCTCAGCTAAAAACAGAATTGAAGGATCAACTCATTGACTTTCTCCGCCACAACTTAGATGTATTTGCGTGGACACATGCCGATATGACAGGAATCTCCCCAGACATAGCATGCCACATGCTGAACATCGATCCCACCAAGGTACCGATAAAGCAGAAAAAGAGAAGCATGGGAGCAGAACGATCAGCAGCCCTCGATGAGGAAGTAAAGAACCTACTTGCTAATGACTTCATACGAGAAGCCATCTACCCAGAATGGATCGCTAACCCGGGTACTAGTAAAGAAAGCTAATGGGAAGTGGCGAACATGCATTGATTTCTCCAACTTAAATGACGCTTGCCCGAAAGACTGCTTCCCGCTCCCCCGAATCGATCAACTTGTGGACAGCACTGCCGGGCACGAACTCTTATCTTTTATGGACGCATACTCCGGATACAACCAGATTCCCATGCACGCTCCCGATCAAGGCCACACTAGCTTCATCACTGACCGGGGATTATATTGTTACAAAGTCATGCCTTTTGGACTCAAAAATGCCAGAGCTACCTATCAGCGCCTCGTCAACAAGATGTTCGCGGAATTAATAGGACGAACTATGGAAGTATATGTGGATGACATGTTGGTAAAGTCCAGGAGAGCCGACGATCATGTAAGCCACCTGGGCGAGATGTTTCAGGTACTTCGCCGATATGGAATGAAGCTGAATCCTCTAAAGTGCTCCTTCGGAGTGTCATCGGGAAAATTCTTAGGATTCATCGTCCATGCCAGAGGAATTGAAGCAAACCCTGAACAAATTCGGGCTCTAAAAGAAATAAGGATACCTTCCACTCGAAAAGAGATGCAGAGCCTAAACGGAAAGGTGGCCGCCCTAAGCAGATTCATTTCCAAAGCAACTGACAAGTGCGTCCCTTTCTTCGAAGCTCTCAAGAAAGACAAAGGAAAGTTCGAGTGGACCGATGAATGCTTAAAAGCCTTCCTTAACCTGATCGAACACGTTCAGAGACCACCAGTACTCTCAACTCCAAACGAAGGCGAAGAGCTATACCTATACCTCGCTGTATCATCTCATGCTCTAAGCGCTGCCCTGGTAAGAGAAGAGGACCGCACACAACGCCCGGTATACTTCATAAGCAAGAGATTTACAGGGGCAGAAGCCAGATATCCTAAACTTGAGAAATTGACATATTGTTTATTGATCGCGTCACGAAAACTGCGACACTACTTCCAATCTCACTCCATCAGAGTTCTAACCGATCAACCACTAAGACAGGTGCTCCATCGTCCTGACACTTCTGGACGACTCCTCAAATGGTGCATTGAACTAAGTCAGTATGACGTCACCTACCATCCTCGCACCGCTATCAAGGGGCAAGCCATGGCCGATTTCATTGCCGAATTCACTACCAACGAAGGCAAGGATCAGTTTGAAACAGCAAAAAACATCAAGTGGAACCTCTTTGTAGATGGAGCATCGAACGAACAAGGCTCGGGGGCAGGTATTGTGATAATCACCTCCAGGGGAAGAAAGCTGTACTACGCATTAAGGTTGGAATTCGCGGCCACTAACAACGATGCGGAGTATGAGGCAGTAATAGCGGGATTGGAGCTTGCCTTAGAAATTGGAGTCAATTCTTTATGTCTTCATAGTGATTCTCAACTTATCGTAAACCAAGTACTAGGAGAATTCCAGACACGAGGAGAACGACTCACAGCATATCTAAAGAAAACCAAACTGCTGCTCGATCAATTGGACCATTATCTAATCAAACACATCCCTCGAGAAGATAACCAAGAGGCCGATGAACTAGCAAAGCAAGCTAGTATGAAGAATAGCACCATTTCCGGAGCACTAGCCATCTCAAGGCAGCTAGCCCCAAGTTACGAACAGGTGAATCTGATAACTGCAATCGAAGAAGGAACTTGGATGACTCCTATCCGGAAATATTTGCAGGACGGCACACTACCAGAAAAACGTGGTGAAGTCAGGAGAATCTTGAGGAAAGCACCCCACTACACAATACAAGAAGGCATCCTCTATCGGCGTGGCTTCTCTTGCCCCTTATTCAGATGCATCGCTGGAAGGGAAGCCAAGGAAATCTTATTCAACATCCACCAAGGAAGTTGCGGAGATCACACTGGAGGGCAGACTCTGGCGAAAAAGATACTCCGATATGGATATTACTGGCCCACACAAAACAAAGACACCTTAGACTTCATCAAGAGATGCGACAGATGTCAGAAATTCGCCAAGATTCCTCGACTACCCACAAATGAGATTACTCAAATGACCAGAACTTGGCCCTGTGTTGTATGGGGTATTGATTTAATTGGCGAACTGCCAACGGGTAGGGGCGGGGCCAAATATGCTATAGTGGCAGTCGATTATTTCACCAAATGGGTGGAAGCGGAACCCCTAAATAAAATATCTTCAGCAAAAGTTATCAACTTCTTGATCAAAAATATTCTGTGCAGGTACGGAGTACCACTCAAGATCATATCAGACAACAGACTCCAATTTGACAGCGAAGAATTCGGCGACTGGTGCCAAGAGCATGGAATTCATAAAAGCTTCTCATCAGTAGCTTATCCTCAGGCGAACGGATAAGTCGAAGCTGTCAACAAAATTCTCAAAACCCTAATCAAGAAGAAACTTGAAAAGTCAAAAGGCGCTTGGGTGGACGAACTTCCTACGGCACTTTGGGCCTACCGCACATCTTTCAGAACATCAACGGGACATACTCCTTTCTCTTTGGCATACGGATCGGAGGCAATGCTCCCTGTTGGGACTATTGTTCCTTCCCACCGTAGGATCCACTACAATCCAGAAGAAAACGAAGAACTCCTCCTCATGTCTTTGGATCTGATTGAGGAAAGGAGAAACGATGCAGCCCTCAAAGCAGCAGCTCACAAACAAAAAGTGGCAGCACTATATAGCTCCAAAGTCAAGCATCGCATCTTACAAGAAGGAGATCTTGTCCTCAGGCGAGTCTTTCCGCGCCCCAGGGCACTGGACCCCATCTGGGACGGACCATATGTAATTCATAAAGATCTCCACAACGGAGCTTATATTTTGTCAATAGTGGACGGAGAGGTGTTCCAGAGGGCATGGAACATCCGACACCTCCGTCGATACTTTTCTTAACTTGTACTGCCCATATAAAGTGAATTAACAAAGAGAATCAGTGGATGTAGGCATTTTCATGCCGAACCACTTTAAAAAAATCTTGTCTCTTTTTAACTTGTTCCTTTATATCTTGGCTGCTTGTTAAGCTTTATCCTTTTCTGTTGAACAAAATCCTATGGCATCTCCACTCAAGACGCACCGCGGCCTCATCTGGACAAGGCCTAACAGGTGCGCTACGATTCTACGCACTCGCCAATGAGACTCTTTTGCTCCAGCATTCCTCTGCTGTGGGATAACTCATTGCTCGCGACTGCCCTCAAAGCCAACTGTAATGAGCCGATTATAAGTCATCATAAAGGCCGACTATAGCCGATGGCAGCTCATTATGGCGTTCGGCTCGCCGGCAACTGTGAACCTACTTTAAGCCCCCAACATAAGGTGTGGCCAGCCAGGGGTAGTTCACGGCCAACGGCACCCACGCTAGCCGGCCACGGTAAATCGAATAATACCCACGATTACGGACCATAATGGTTCGGGTAGTTACCGTGCGCGATCTTGGCTCCGATGTGTCTTAAGTGCGGCTGTGGTAAAAAAGAAAACTCCCCGCGGAGGCGTAAGATGGGTGACAAATGTCTCCAAGACCCACAGCTAGGGAAAGTGACTACAAAACCCGTTTGCCACGAACTTAAGCACATCGACGGACTTCCGTGACTGGAAGTTTTACTTTTACCATATTTCCATTTCATTTAAATACTTTTCTCCTATCCTGTATAACAAACTCTAAAGTACAGGAAACCAAATAGGGAGCATTCACTCATGAGAATCTAAGCCTGCGTACTGGGTGGCAAGGTACTCAGCTATATCCATGATCAGTTACACAAGACACTCAAAGCTACCACCTGCAACTAAAACATGAAGGGCGGTACTCTCTTCTCTTGTACATAAATATGTAACCATAGTTTATTCATACATCACACTAACATTGCAAAACATGAAATTACACTTCAAGCAACAGCTTAACATCAAACACAACTAAAATCACAGGCATATGCATACTTCTCACGCACCACATCAAAATGACAAACAACATTTAAACATAGCAAAATCAGCTTATGTCATAAAATCACATAAAGTTATTCTTTACAAATAATATTATTACAGTCACATCAATGTTTTGGACTAACATAAACAGCGATAAAAGGAAATAAAAAGGTAGCTAAATCCGGACAAGTAACCAGCTGCGTCCACCCTTCACTCTCATCCTACCAACTCCCCCAAGCCTACTTGGCCGCAGGGTCGGGGCCCCCAGCGTGTTGATCGGAAGTTCCACCTGTCCAATTCAGAAGAGGAATTCATTAAACAAACGATAGACGATCAAGTTATGGAAACCCCGAAAGAAAAGGAAAAGAGAAGAATAACTCACCAGCGTCCGCCGCTTGATCCTCATCCTCCAGTTGCACACCCGCTTCCTCCGCAGCAAGCAACCGCATCCCCTCCTTCACCGTCACTTGCTCCTCTTTCGAGAACTGAGCAGTGACCACATCCAGACTAAAAGCCACTCCACCTTCCTTACCCGCGTTGACCCTGGCCTCCTCTAAAGCCCGAAGATATATCTTGGCCATGACCTGGGGATAGTCATCCATCCAAGACAAGCTGCCCTCCTTCCAAGTGCGGAAGTACATGTCCTGCAGCATCTCGTCCATCATCCCCTCATTCTCCTCAAACTCCCGCACCTGTGCCTCGGAAGCCTGCAACTTGGCGACAGCGACATCCCTCTCTGATCGGTATCTCAAGCAGTCAGCCTGGAGAGACCTCCTCATCTCCTCCATCTCCTCCTTTAACTTGACTTGAGCCATCTCCGTGGCCTCAAGCCTCCCAGACAACTCCTCTACCTGCTCGAGATCCGAATTCCGAACTTCATCCACTGTCGCAATGGCCATGTCGATCCGCTCCTTACAGGCGGCCTCCATCTTCCGTAATTCTGCCCTACTAGCCTTTTCCATGGTCTCCTTCAGCCGCCTGGAGGCTTCCTCGTGCTAAGAAATCTGAATGGCTTGACCGGCAAGCTGTTCGGCCTGATCGGCAACCTTCAGCCTCAGCCGAATGTTAGCACTCCCAATCTCCTCCCCGGCCTTGACCAATTGAGCATGATACTTCATTAACTTCTTGGTCTCTTCAGCCACCCGATCGATATTAGCTTCGGCTTCATCTCCGATGGTAACTACCCGAGTGGTAAGCTGATCAAGATCTAGGGACTTAGCCTCGTCTAACACTCGTACCATGGGGTTGCGGGGAAGAAGGTGCTCACCCGTGGCCTCATCAAATGAAATATCCCGAGAGCTTGGATCTAAATCAGGATGACCGGCAAAGGGGTCGCGACGCACGTGAGGATGCATTATACGGATAACCGTGGGATTCTTAGAAGGAGGTGGAGGGGGGATAAACTCCGTGCTCTCCTCCGTGGTATCACGAGGAGGCTGAAAAGGAAGCTGCGGACCAGGGGAAGGCTCAAATAAGGAACGACTCCTCTTCCTTTTCTGAATGCTCTCTTCAATGACCCCAAGAAGAGGACGGTATTTGACCACGTCCCCAGGACGACCAGTAAGAGACTTCGGCTTATCAGAAGCTCTCATCAACTTGAATTGTTCAAGGCGGTGTCGAACGTCCGACGTTTTAGCCGCCTGGCCTGCCCCTGGAGTAAAAAAAAACAAGTGTTATGAACATATGACGATCCATAATTCAAGAAACATGTTTAGTTAAAAAGAAAGAAAAAGTGAGAATGCACATCTATTATACAAACCCTGCGGAGGAGTGGGATACTGCAATAAGTCCTGAATCTCATTCCAGGATGGAAGTGAACCATAAAATATTTCTAAGTCCCTATCGTAAATGGAATCGACAGAGGACAAAAGTTCACCTTGCACCGCCGGAGTCACCCTGGCTGAGGAGCCCTTTGGGGATAGATCGGCACCAGCCCCGACCTTGTCAGTCTCTTTCGCCTTCTCTGCTTCCGATTCTCCCTCCGATTCCCCGAAGGCCTGGCGGAGAGCCTCATCCAGTTCAGAGTCTTGCCCAGAAGCTAAGGCACCAGCACCACTACCACCCTGACCATCTCCTCCGCCCTCCGACTCTCCTTCCATATCGCCTCCTTCGCCCTCTTCCACACCTTCCTCCTCCGGAATGATCGGGCAAGTACTACGAGAGGGGCCCTCAGACTCCTTAAGCTTCTTGCCTCCTGCGACGGGATGTTGCGCAAAGGGCTTCCTCTTGCCACTCTTCACCGTGGCCCCCTCCTTAGCTTTAGCGGCCTTCTCCTCAGCTGTGTCCCTCTGCTTAACCACGGACTGGTGCGGCTGGATCAAGTTGTACTCCAGGAGGGTAGCGTTCCTGATCAGGAACGAAGCCGACCTGTCCCGTGCGGGAATAGCCTTTATTTCAGCAGCCATCCGCGCCAAAGAATCATCTTCCACGACTGCAATACCACCTGTCGCTAGCAAGAAATGGAAGCGTGTCAGAAGAAGCACTAAAGTCAGAACATGGAAAATATAAATGAAATTCATCTTACAGCCGGAAGTGAATAGGCAGAAAGAAACAGAATCGTCCTTGATAAAAAACCATTCTTTCTTGAACATGGTAAACTTTGAATATAAGTCCAAAACCGGTTTGAAGGGCACGGCCGCTTCTAGACTGATATACGGAGACCCCTTCTTGTAGCCTCTCAGGTTATACAAGTATCGAATTTCCCGGTTAGAAGGAGGGCGCCCGTACCTCCTCTGGAAGATAACGAAAAGGCTCACCAGAATGGCATAAGAGTTCGGCTGGAGCTGGAATCGAGCCACCTTCAAGTATGTGGTAAAGCTAACTATCCAGGCATTAATAGGAGGGATGGCACCACACATGCAATGATATCTGCTGTAAGCGAAGTAGCCTTCGGGGGGATTATACGGCATCACTCCATCTCCCGGCAACAGCATGCGAGCCCTGTCTATCCCGAAGGAACGGGATATAACATCAAGTTGCTCCTCCTTTAGGGAGCTAGGAAAGCAATAGGGAGGGGAGACCAGAAGTTCCTGGGGACCGTACCCATCCACTAGACCTCGGAGCAGGCCCATGTTGCACTGGTCTTGGTTGGGCTGGGGGCACGGAGGAGGATGACTCTCCTCTACCTTTAGACTTCTTTTTATCCGATCGGGTTTCCGCTTTGCGAGACATTTATCTGCAGCACAAGAAAAACACGGTGTTAGAACAAGGAATATAGAAACATAAACATAAAGTATCTAAAGCAAGCGTATAAAAGCCTAAGATTTCGCTCAAGATTCAAATTTCCGAGTCTCATTCGGTATATGCCCCATTCGGTAGTTCCATTCGACATTGGAAGTTCATCCGGTATACGAATTCATTCGGTAGTACAGTGCAAAGTTCATCCGGCACTAAATTCCCTGGTTCATTCGGTACAAAAATCATTCGGCATTAACAGCCTTACGTGTGTATTCGGCAAATCAGGATCATCCGGTAATAAAGGTCATTCGGCAAAGGAGTATATACCTGGTTCGGAAATGACTGGATTCGGCAAAGTGTTTGATTCGGTATAGTATCGGTTCGGCGCTTGTTGATTCGGTAAAGAAAAGCTAAGGGGGTGTAGCCCCTATATATAGACTGAAGCAACACCACCGGACCAGATGGTTCGGCATACCGGACCAACCTCCAGCCGAATGAAAACCTATACCTACTCGAAGCCAAACGAAACTGTCTCTACCGGCAGAAACCAGAAACAGCGGGCACGCAAAGCACCTCACTCAGATAAGTACCGAACTCTAGGGCCTACTAATAAAGTAGAAATTATGATAACGATGAACAAGTAGTAAATCTCTCACTAACACGGGTTAATCATTTACACATGTACGCGACCACGAACAGTCCACAGGCATGCTCTGAATAACTATTAACCCTATCATCGTGAAAATTTACACTTTAACATCGTTTTTAAGCTCATCGGTTAAATGGATATTTGATTCTGATAATTATGAAATGGCTAAGCTACTTACACATGTACGGGGTCGCGAACGATCCTTAGACATGCTCTGAGATGGCGATAAACCAACCTAACAAACGATCCAGGAACCCACTCGAACGTGAACCTGACATCGATAATGCTAAGCCCCCTCGGGACACACTTACTCGCCCCGAACGGCACAATTCACTTCATCTCAAATATTTCGATTCCGAATGGTCGTCATTTGAAATCACATTAAAACTGTCAATTCCTTCGCAGGACACCAACAGCATAGGAACATCCAGCCCATGGCATTACAAAACAGGCCTTCCTACCATAGGGAAACAAAGCGCGACACATGCAAGCACGTGCCCCACTTTGGGGGGCAAATGTTGGGCGAATTCTCACCCAGAAAATCTCAAGACCAAGAAACGTCAGTCTCGCTCGTGTTTGTATCCTACACTTCATTCAGCAAAGCCAAGGTTCACTCGACATTCGCAAATAGAGCCTCATTCGGCAGAGCATGGCAATCTCCATTCGTCAAAGCCCAACCAATGGTCCATTCGGCAAAGGCAAGACATACTGCATTTCCATTCGGCATATCTCGTTCGGTAGCCGGACCAGCCATACCGGTCCACCATACTTCACCTCTCCAATACCCCACTACCTAACCATCTCCCAAGCTACAACCGGACCACCATCACCGGACCATTCATGGCCGGACCAACACCACCGAGCCAACCACATACCTCACCACCGAATGAACCTCCATCCCGCTCCATCACCGGACCAAGCTCCATACCGAATGAAGGCTCGCCGAACCAGAATTGCCAGTCCAGATTGCTTCAGCCCGGGCCCACCAGCAGCTATATACATCCAAGACCCCTGCCCCCTACCTCACTCTATAAATAGAGGGGCAAGGGTACAACAATGGCAGACAAGTTTGAGAGCTCAAGCACGGAAGGAACTTTCAAACTACTTTCATATACTTTTACACAAAGCATTGTACTTGTAATCTGAAACAAAGAAGATAATAACATATAAAGTGGACGTAGGCACGTTCTGGCCGAACCACTATAAATCTGTGTGTCTTTTACATTTCAGCCCCTGCTTTTTTCGTATTTACATAACTCATCTAAATCATTAAGAATCACATAAAATCAACTAAATCACACGACTTGGAGGTGTTTGCCCATTCTTTCGCAAACAGCACGCATTTCTAAAAGTCGTACGGCACTGTTTCGCCATTTCGAACGGATGTTGCACCTTGCACCGTGGATGTTGCACCCTGTAGATATCGATTATTCGGACGGCTATAGCTTCTGGCTCGTTTAGAGTTACGGGAGCCATAACCTGTCAAAACGAAGGCCTCGATGATTTCTACGGCTTTGACGGCTTTCAGCCGTCAACGGATAGATTAATGCCCAAAAAGGAGAACCCGAATCTCAATCGGGTCTCGTAAGTTTTTTACCCTTCGTTTTTTCGACACGTGGATTTTTACGGTAAAACAGGATTACCGTGGCTGGCCTTCGATTTACCATCGCTGGAGAGCGGTGCACCATGGTACTGTTCCGTTTCAAATCCATGCATGCATTTCTAAAAGTCGTACGGCACTGTTTCGCCATTTCGGACGGATGTTGCACCTTGCACCGTGGATGTTGCACCCCGTAGATATCGATTATTCGGACGGCCATAACTTCTGGCTCGTTTAGAGTTACGGGAGCCATTACCTGTCAAAACGAAGGCCTCTATGAGTTCTACGGCTTTGACAGCTTTCAGCCGTCAACGGATAGATTAATGCCCAAAAAGGACAACCCGAATCTCAATCAGGTCTCGTGAGTTTTTAACACTTCGTTTTTTCGACACGTGGATTTTTACGGTAAAACAGGATTACGATGGTTGGCCTTCGATTTACCATCGCTGGACAGTGGTGCACCATGGTACCGTTCCGTTTCAAATCCATGCATGCATTTCTAAAAGTCGTACGGCACTGTTTCGCCATTTCGGACGAATGTTGCACCTCGCACCGTGGATGTTGCACCCTGTAGATATCGATTATTCGGACGGCCATAACTTCTGGCTCGTTTAGAGTTACGGGAGCCATAACCTGTCAAAACGAAGGCCTCGATGAGTTCTATGGCTTTGACAGCTTTCAGCCGTCAATGGATAAATTAATGCCCAAAAAGGACAACCCGAATCTCAATCGGGTCTCGTAAGTTTTTTACCCTTCGTTTTTTCGACACGTGGATTTTTACGGTAAAACAGGATTACCGCTGCCCATCTTCGACTTCCCATCGCTGGAGAGTGGTGCACTATGGTATTGTTCCGTTTCAAATCCATGCACGCATTTCTAAAAGTCATACGACACTGTTTTGCCATTTCGGACGGATGTTGCAATTTGCACCGTGGATGTTGCACCCTGTAGATATCGATTATTCGGACGACCATAACTTCTAACTCGTTACGGGAGCCATAACCTGTCAAAACGAAGGCCTCGATGAGTTCTATGGTTTTGACGGCTTTTAGCCGTCAACGGATAGATTAATGCCCAAAAAGGACAACCCGAATCTCAATCGGGTCTCGTAAGTTTTTTACCCTTCGTTTTTTCGACATGTGGATTTTTACGGTAAAATGGGATTACCGTGGTCCGTCTTCGACTTCCTATCGCTGGAGAGTGGTGCACCATGGTACTATTCTGTTTCAAATCCATGCACGCATTTCTAAAAGTCGTACGACACTGTTTCACCATTTTGGACGGATGTTGCACCTCGCACCGTGGATGTTGCACCCTGTAGATATCGATTATTCAAACAGCCATAACTTCGGGCTCGTTGCGAGTTACGGGAGCCATAACCTGTCAAAACGAAGGCCTCGATGAGATCTACGGCTTTGACAGCTTTCAACCGTCAACGGATAGATTAATGCCCAAAAAGGACAACCCGAATCTCAATCGGGTCTCGTAAGTTTTTTACCCTTCGTTTTTTCGACACGTGGATTTTTACGGTAAAACAGGATTACCCTGTCTTCGACTTCCCATCGCTGGAGAGTGGTGCACCATGGTACTGTTCCATTTCAAATCCATGCATGCATTTCTAAAAGTCGTACGGAACTGTTTCGCCATTTCGGACAGATGTTGCACCTTGCACCGTGGATGTTGCACCCTGTAGATATCTATTATTCGGACGGCCATAACTTCTGGCTCGTTTAGAGTTACGGGAGCCGTAACCTGTCAAAACGAAGGCCTCGATGAGTTCTACGGCTTTGACAGCTTTCAGCCGTCAACGGATAGATTAATGCCCAAAAAGGGCAACCCGAATCTCAATCGGGCCTCGTAAGTTTTTTACCCTTCGTTTTTCCGACACGTGGATTTTTACGGTAAAACAGGATTACCGTGGCTGGCCTTCGATTTACCATCGCTTGAGAGTGGTGCACCATTGTACTATTGCGTTTCAAATCCATAAACGCATTTCTAAAAGTCGTACGGCACTGTTTCTCCATTTCGGACGGATGTTGCACCTTGCACCGTGGATGTTGCAACCTGTAGATATCGATTATTCGTACGGCCATAACTTCTGGCTCGTTTAGAGTTACGGGAGCCATAGCCTGTCAAAACGAAGGCCTCGATGAGTTCTACGGCTTTGACAGCTTTCAGCCGTCAACGGATAGATTAATGCCCAAAAAGGACAACCCTAATCTCAATCGGGTCTAGTAAGTTTTTTACCCTTCGTTTTTTCGACACGTGAATTTTACGGTAAAATAGGATTACCGTGGCTGGCCTTCGATTTACCATCGCTGGAGAGTGGTGCACCGTGGTACTGTTCCGTTTCAAATCCATGCACGCATTTCTAAAAGTCGTACGGCACTGTTTCGCCATTTCGGACGGATGTTGCACCTTGCACCGTGGATGTTGCGCCCTGTAGATATCGATTATTCGGACGGCCATAACTTCTGGCTCGTTTAGAGTTACGGGAGCCATAACCTGTCAAAAAGAAGGCCTCAGTGAGTTCTATGGCTTTGAAGCTTTCAGCCGTCAACGGATAGATTAATGCCAAAAAAGGACAACCCGAATCTCAATCAGGTCTCGTGAGTTTTTTACCCTTCGTTTTTTCGACACATGGATTTTTACGGTAAAACAGGATTATGGTGGCTGGCCTTCGATTTACCATCGCTGGACAGTGGTGCACCATGGCACCGTTCCGTTTCAAATCCATGCACGCATTTCTAAAAGTCGTACGATACTGTTTTGCCATTTCGGACGGATGTTGCACCTCGCACCGTGGATGTTGCACCCTGTAGATATCGATTATTCGGACGGTCATAACTTCTGGCTTGTTTAGAGTTACGGAAGCCATAACCTGTCAACACGAAGGCCTCGATGAGTTCTACGGCTTTGACAGCATTCAGCCGTCAACGGATAAATTAATGACCAAAAAGGACAACCCGAATCTCAATCGGGTCTCGTAAGTTTTTTACCCTTCGTTTTTTCGACACGTGGATTTTTACGGTAAAACAAGATTACCGTGGTTGGCCTTCGATTTACCATCGCTGGAGAGTGGTGCACCATGGTACTGTTCCGTTTCAAATCCATGCACGCATTTCTAAAAGTCGTACGGCACTGTTTCGCCATTTCGGACGGATGTTGCACCTTGCACCGTGGATGTTGCACCCTGTAGATATCGATTATTCGGACGGCCATAACTTCTGGCTCTTTAGAGTTACGGGAGACATAACCTGTCAAAACGAAGGCCTCGATGAGTTCTACGGCTTTGACAGCTTTCAGCCGTCAACGGATAGATTAATGCCCAAAAAGGACAACCCGAATCTCAATCGGGTCTCGTAAGTTTTTACCCTTCGTTTTTTCGACACGTGGATTTTTACGGTAAAACAGGATTACGATGGCTGGCCTTCGATTTACCATCGCTGGACAGTGGTGCACCATGTTACTGTTCCGTTTCAAATCCATGCACGCATTTCTAAAAGTCGTACGGCACTGTTTCGCCATTTCGGACGGATGTTGAACCTTGCACCATGGATGTTGCACCCTGTAGATATCGATTATTCGGACGTAATAGCTTCTGGCTCGTTTAGAGTTACGGGAGCCATAACCTGTCAAAACGAAGGCCTCGATGAGTTCTACGGCTTTGACAGCTTTCAGCCGTCAATGGATAGATTAATGCCCAAAAAGGACAACCCGAATCTCAATCGGGTCTCGTAAGTTTTTTACCCATCGTTTTTTCGACACGTGGATTTTTACGGTAAAACGGGATTACCGTGGCACGTCTTCGACTTCCCATCGCTGGAGAGTGGTGCACCGTGGTACTGTTCCGTTTCAAATCCATGCATGCATTTCTAAAAGTCGTACGACACTTTTTCACAATTTCGGAAAGATGTTGCACCTTGCACCGTGGATGTTGCACCCTGTAGATATCGATTATTCGGACGGCCATAACTTCTGGCTCGTTTAGAGTTACGGGAGCCATACCCTGTCAAAACGAAGGCCTCGATGACTTCTATGGCATTGACAGCTTTCAGCCGTCAACGGATAGATTAATGCCCAAAAAGGACAACCCGAATCTCAATCGGGTCTCGTAAGTTTTTTACCCTTCCTTTTTTCGACACGTGCAATTTTACGGTAAAACAGGATTACGGTGGCTGGTCTTCGATTTACCATCGCTGGAGAGTGGTGCACCATGGTACTGTTCCGTTTCAAATCCATGCACGCATTTCTAAAAGTCGTACGGCACTGTTTCGCCATTTCGGACGGATGTTGCACCTTGCACCGTGGATGTTGCACCCTGTAGATATCGATTATGCGGACGACCATAACTTCTGGCTTGTTTAGAGTTACGGGAGCCATAACCTGTCAAAACGAAGGCCTCGATGAGTTCGACGGCTTCGACAGCTTTCAGCCGTCAACGGATAGATTAATGCCCAAAAAGGACAACCCAAATCTCAATCGGGTCTCGTAAGTTTTTTACCCTTCGTTTTTTCGACACGTGGATTTTTACTGTAAAACAGGATTACCGTGGTTAGCCTTCGATTTACCATCGCTGGAGAGTGGTGCACCATGGTACTGTTCTGTTTCAAATCCATGCACGCATTTCTAAAAGTCGTACGGCACTGTTTCGCCATTTCGGACGGATGTTGCACCTTGCGCCGTGGTTGTTGCACCCTGTAGATATCGATTATTCGGACAGCCATAACTTCTGGCTCGTTTAGAGTTACGGGAGCCATAACATGTCAAAACGAAGGCCTCGATGAGTTCTACGGCATTGACAGCATTTAGCCGTCAACGGATAGATTAATGCCCAAAAAGCACAACCCGAATCTCAATCGGGTCTCGTAAGTTTTTTACCCTTCGTTTTTTCGACACGTGGATTTTTACGGTAAAACAGGATTACGGTGGCTGGTCTTCGATTTACCATCGCTGGAGAGTGGTGCACCATGGTACTGTTTCATTTCAAATCCATGCACACATTTCTAAAAGTCGTACGGCACTGTTTCGCCATTTCGGACGGATGTTGCACCTTGCACCGTGGATGTTGCACCCTATAGATATCGATCATACGGACGACCATAACTTCTGGCTCGTTTAGAGTTACGGGAGCCATAACCTGTCAAAACGAAGGCCTCGATGAGTTCTACGGCTTTGACAGCTTTCAGCCGTCAACGGATAGATAAATGCCCAAAAAGGACAACCCGAATCTCAATCGGGTCTCGTAAGTTTTTACCATTCGTTTTTTCGACACGTGGATTTTTACGGTAAAACAGGATTACCGTGGCTGGCCTTCGATTTACCATCGCTGGAGAGTGGTGCACCATGGTACTGTTCTGTTTCAAATCCATGCACGCATTTCTAAAAGTCGTACGACATTGTTTCGCCATTTCGGACGGATGTTGCACCTTGCACCGTGGATGTTGCACCCTGTAGATATCGATTATTCGGACGGCCATAACTTCTGGCTCGTTTAGAGTTACGGGAGCCATAACCTGTCAAAACGAAGGCCTCGATGAGTTCTATGGCTTTGACCGCTTTCAGCCATCAACGGATAGATTAATGCCCAAAAAGGACAACCCGAATCTCAATCGGGTCTCGTAAGTTTTTTACCCATCGTTTTTTCGACACGTGGATTTTTACGGTAAAACAGGATTACCGCTGCCCATCTTCGACTTCCCATCGCTGGAGAGTGGTGCACTATGGTACTGTTCCGTTTCAAATCCATGCACGCATTTCTAAAAGTCGTACTGCACTGTTTCGCCATTTCGGACGGATGTTGCACCTTGCACCGTGGATGTTGCACCCTATAGATATCGATTATTCGGACGACCATAACTTCTAACTCGTTTAGAGTTACGGGAGCCATAACCTGTCAAAACGAAGGCCTCGATGACTTCTATGGTTTTGACGGCTTTTAGCCGTCAACGGATAGATTAATGCCCAAAAAGTACAACCCGAATCTCAATCGGGTCTCGTAAGTTTTTTACCCTTCGTTTTTTCGACATGTGGATTTCTACGGTAAAACGGGATTATCGTGGCCCGTCTTCGACTTCCCATCGCTGGAGAGTGGTGCACCATGGTACTATTCCGTTTCAAATCCATGCACGCATTTCTAAAAGTCGTACGACACTGTTTCACCATTTTGGACGGATGTTGCACCTTGCACCGTGGATGTTGCACCCTGTAGATATCGATTATTCAAACGGCCATAATTTCTGGCTCGTTTAGAGTTACGGGAGCCATAACCTGTCAAAACGAAGGCCTCGATGAGATCTACGGCTTTGATAGCTTTCAGCCGTCAACGGATAGATTAATGCCCAAATAGGACAACCCGAATCTCAATCGGGTCTCGTAAGTTTTTTACCCTTCGTTTTTTCGACACGTGGATTTTTACGGTAAAACAGGATTACGGTGGCTGGCCTTCGATTTACCATCGCTGGACAGTGGTGCACCATGTTGCTGTTCCGTTTCAAATCCATGCACGCATTTCTAAAAGTCGTACGACACTGTTTCGCCATTTCGGACGGATGTTGCACCTTGCACCGTGGATGTTGCACCCTGTAGATATCGATTATTCGGACGGCCATACTTCTGGCTGGTTTAGAGTTACGGGAGCCATAACCAGTCAAAACGAAGGCCTCGATGAGTTCTACGGCTTTGACAGCTTTCAGCCGTCAACGGATAGATTAATGCCCAAAAAGGACAACCCGAATCTCAATCGGGTCTCGTAAGTTTTTTACACTTCGTTTTTTCGACACGTGGATTTTTACGGTAAAACAGGATTACGGTGGCTGGCCTTCGATTTCCCATCGCTGGACAGTGGTGCACCATGTTACTGTTCCGTTTCAAATCCATGCACGCATTTCTAAAAGTCGTACGGCACTGTTTCGCCATTTCGGACGGATGTTGAACCTTGCACCGTGGATGTTGCACCCTGTAGATATCGATTATTCGGACGCAATAGCTTCTGGCTCGTTTAGAGTTACGGGAGCCATAACCTGTCAAAACGAAGGCCTCGATGAGTTCTACGGCATTGACAGCATTCAGCCGTCAACGGATAGATTAATGCCCAAAAAGGACAACCCGAATCTCAATCGGGTCTCGTAAGTTTTTTACCCATCGTTTTTTCGACACGTGGATTTTTACGGTAAAACAGGATTACCGTGGCACGTCTTCGACTTCCCATCGCTGGAGAGCGGTGCACCATGGTACTGTTCCGTTTCAAATCCATGCACGCATTTCTAAAAGTCGTACGACACTTTTTCACAATTTCGGAAAGATGTTGCACCTTGCACCGTGGATGTTGCACCCTGTAGATATCAATTATTCGGACGGCCATAACTTTTGGCTCGTTTAGAGTTACGGGAGCCATAACCTGTCAAAACGAAGGCCTCGATGACTTCTATGGCATTGACAGCTTTCAGCCGTCAACGGATAGATTAATGCCCAAAAAGGACAACCCGAATCTCAATCGGGTCTCGTAAGTTTTTTACCCTTCCTTTTTTCGACACGTGCAATTTTACGGTAAAACAGGATTACGGTGGCTGGTCTTCGATTTACCATCGCTGGAGAGTGGTGCACCATGGTACTGTTCCGTTTCAAATCCATGCACGCATTTCTAAAAGTCGTACGACACTGTTTCGCCATTTCGGACGGATGTTGCACCTTGCACCGTGGATGTTGCACCCTGTAGATATCGATTATGCGGACGACCATAACTTCTGGCTCGTTTAGAGTTACGGGAGCCATAACCTGTCAAAACGAAGGCCTCGATGAGTTCGACGGCTTCGACAGCTTTCAGCCGTCAACGGATAGATTAATGCCCAAAAAGGACAACCCAAATCTCAATCGGGTCTCGTAAGTTTTTTACCCTTCGTTTTTTCGACACGTGGATTTTTACTGTAAAACAGGATTACCGTGGTTAGCCTTCGATTTACCATCGCTGGAGAGTGGTGCACCATGGTACTGTTCTGTTTCAAATCCATGCACGCATTTCTAAAAGTCGTACGGCACTGTTTCGCCATTTCGGACGGATGTTGCACCTTGCGCCGTGGTTGTTGCACCCTGTAGATATCGATTATTCGGACGGCCATAACTTCTGACTCGTTTAGAGTTACGGGAGCCATAACATGTCAAAACGAAGGCCTCGATGAGTTCTACGGCATTGACAGCATTCAGCCGTCAACGGATAGATTAATGCCCAAAAAGCACAACCCGAATCTCAATCGGGTCTCGTAAGTTTTTTACCCTTCGTTTTTTCGACACGTGGATTTTTACGGTAAAACAGGATTACGGTGGCTGGTCTTCGATTTACCATCGCTGGAGAGTGGTGCACCATGGTACTGTTTCATTTCAAATCCATGCACACATTTCTAAAAGTCGTACGGCACTGTTTCGCCATTTCGGACGGATGTTGCACCTTGCACCGTGGATGTTGCACCCTATAGATATCGATCATACGGACGACCATAACTTCTGGCTCGTTTAGAGTTACGGGAGCCATAACCTGTCAAAACGAAGGCCTCGATGAGTTCTACGGCTTTGACAGCTTTCAGCCGTCAACGGATAGATAAATGCCCAAAAAGGACAACCCGAATCTCAATCGGGTCTCGTAAGTTTTTACCATTCGTTTTTTCGACACGTGGATTTTTACGGTAAAACAGGATTACCGTGGCTGGCCTTCGATTTACCATCGCTTGAGAGTGGTGCACCATTGTACTGTTGCGTTTCAAATCCATAAACGCATTTCTAAAAGTCGTACGGCACTGTTTCTCCATTTCGGACGGATGTTGCACCTTGCACCGTGGATGTTGCAACCTGTAGATATCGATTATTCGTACGGCCATAACTTCTGGCTCGTTTAGAGTTACGGGAGCCATAGCCTGTCAAAACGAAGGCCTCGATGAGTTCTACGGCTTTGACAGCTTTCAGCCGTCAACGGATAGATTAATGCCCAAAAAGGACAACCCGAATCTCAATCGGGTCTAGTAAGTTTTTTACCCTTCGTTTTTTCGACACGTGAATTTTACGGTAAAATAGGATTACCGTGGCTGGCCTTCGATTTACCATCGCTGGAGAGTGGTGCACCGTGGTACTGTTCCGTTTCAAATCCATGCACGCATTTCTAAAAGTCGTACGGCACTGTTTCGCCATTTCGGACGGATGTTGCACCTTGCACCGTGGATGTTGCGCCCTGTAGATATCGATTATTCGGACGGCCATAACTTCTGGCTCGTTTAGAGTTACGGGAGCCATAACCTGTCAAAACGAAGGCCTCAGTGAGTTCTATGGCTTTGAAGCTTTCAGCCGTCAACGGATAGATTAATGCCAAAAAAGGACAACCCGAATCTCAATCAGGTCTCGTGAGTTTTTTACCCTTCGTTTTTTCGACACATGGATTTTTACGGTAAAACAGGATTATGGTGGCTGGCCTTCGATTTACCATCGCTGGACAGTGGTGCACCATGGCACCGTTCCGTTTCAAATCCATGCACGCATTTCTAAAAGTCGTACGATACTGTTTTGCCATTTCGGACGGATGTTGCACCTCGCACCGTGGATGTTGCACCCTGTAGATATCGATTATTCGGACGGTCATAACTTCTGGCTTGTTTAGAGTTACGGAAGCCATAACCTGTCAACACGAAGGCCTCGATGAGTTCTACGGCTTTGACAGCATTCAGCCGTCAACGGATAAATTAATGACCAAAAAGGACAACCCGAATCTCAATCGGGTCTCGTAAGTTTTTTACCCTTCGTTTTTTCGACACGTGGATTTTTACGGTAAAACAAGATTACCGTGGTTGGCCTTCGATTTACCATCGCTGGAGAGTGGTGCACCATGGTACTGTTCCGTTTCAAATCCATGCACGCATTTCTAAAAGTCGTACGGCACTGTTTCGCCATTTCGGACGGATGTTGCACCTTGCACCGTGGATGTTGCACCCTGTAGATATCGATTATTCGGACGGCCATACTTTTGGCTGGTTTAGAGTTACGGGAGCCATAACCAGTCAAAACGAAGGCCTCGATGAGTTCTACGGCTTTGACAGCTTTCAGCCGTCAACGGATAGATTAATGCCCAAAAAGGACAACCCGAATCTCAATCGGGTCTCGTAAGTTTTTTACCCATCGTTTTTTCGACACGTGGATTTTTACGGTAAAACAGGATTACCGCTGCCCATCTTCGACTTCCCATCGCTGGAGAGTGGTGCACTATGGTACTGTTCCGTTTCAAATCCATGCACGCATTTCTAAAAGTCGTACGGCACTGTTTCGCCATTTCGGACGGATGTTGCACCTTGCACCGTTGATGTTGCACCCTACAGATATCGATTATTCGGACGACCATAACTTCTAACTCGTTTAGAGTTACAGGAGCCATAACCTGTCAAAACGAAGGCCTCGATGACTTCTATGGTTTTGACGGCTTTTAGCCGTCAACGGATAGATTAATGCCCAAAAAGTACAACCCGAATCTCAATCGGGTCTCGTAAGTTTTTTACCCTTCGTTTTTTCGACATGTGGATTTCTACGGTAAAACGGGATTATCGTGGCCCGTCTTCGACTTCCCATCGCTGGAGAGTGGTGCACCATGGTACTATTCCGTTTCAAATCCATGCACGCATTTCTAAAAGTCGTACGACACTGTTTCACCATTTTGGACGGATGTTGCACCTTGCACCGTGGATGTTGCACCCTGTTGATATCGATTATTCAAACGGCCATAACTTCTGGCTCGTTTAGAGTTACGGGAGCCATAACCTGTCAAAACGAAGGCCTCGATGAGATCTACGGCTTTGACAGCTTTCAGCCGTCAACGGATAGATTAATGCCCAAAAAGGACAACCCGAATCTCAATCGGGTCTCGTAAGTTTTTTACCCTTCGTTTTTTCGACACGTGGAGTTTTACGGCAAAACAGGATTACCCTGTCTTCGACTTCCCATCGCTGGAGAGTGGTGCACCATGGTACTGTTCCATTTCAAATCCATGCACGCATTTCTAAAAGTCGTACGGAACTGTTTCGCCATTTCGGACGGATGTTGAACCTCGCACCGTGGATGTTGCACCCTGTAGATATCGACTATTCGGACGCAATAGCTTCTGGTTCGTTTAGAGTTACGGGAGCCATAACCTGTCAAAACGAAGGCCTTGATGAGTTCTACGGCTTTGACAGCTTTCAGCCGTCAATGGATAGATTAATGCCCAAAAAGGACAACCCGAATCTCAATCGGGTCTCGTAAGTTTTTTACCCATCGTTTTTTCGACACGTGGATTTTTACGGTAAAACGGGATTACCGTGGCACGTCTTCGACTTCCCATCGCTGGAGAGCGGTGCACCATGGTACTGTTCCGTTTCAAATCCATGCACAAATTTCTAAAAGTCGTACGACACTTTTTCACAATTTCGGAAGGATGTTGCACCTTGCACCGTGGATGTTGCACCCTGTAGATATCGATTATTCGGACGGCCATAACTTCTGGCTCGTTTAGAGTTACGGGAGCCATAACCTGTCAAAACGAAGGCCTCGATGAGTTCTATGGCATTGACAGATTTCAGCCGTCAACGGATAGATTAATGCCCAAAAAGGACAACCCGAATCTTAATCGGGTCTCGTAAGTTTTTTACCCTTCGTTTTTTCGACACGTGCAATTTTACGGTAAAACAGGATTACGGTGGCTGGTCTTCGATTTACCATCGCTGGAGAGTGGTGCACCATGGTACTGTTCCGTTTCAAATCCATGCACGCATTTCTAAAAGTCGTACGACACTGTTTCGCCATTTCGGACGGATGTTGCACCTTGCACCGTGGATGTTGCACCCTGTAGATATCGATTATGCGGACGACCATAACTTCTGGCTCGTTTAGAGTTACGGGAGCCACGACCTGTCAAAACCAAGGCCTCGATAAGTTCTACGGCTTTGACAGCTTTCAGCCGTCAACGGATAGATTAATGCCCAAAAAGGACAACCCAAATCTCAATCGGGTCTCGTAAGTTTTTTACCCTTCGTTTTTTCGACACGTGGTTTATTACTGTAAAACAGGATTACCGTGGTTGGCCTTCGATTTACCACTGCTGGAGAGTGGTGCACCATGGTACTGTTCTGTTTCAAATCCATGCACGCATTTCTAAAAGTCGTACGGCACTGTTTCACCATTTCGGACGGATGTTGCACCTTGCGCCGTGGATGTTGCACCCTGTAGATATCGATTATTCGGACGGCCATAACTTCTGGCTCGTTTAGAGTTACGGGAGCCATAACATGTCAAAACGAAGGCCTCGATGAGTTCTACGGCATTGACAGCATTCAGCCGTCAACGGATAGATTAATGCCCAAAAAGCACAACCCGAATCTCAATCGGGTCTCGTAAGTTTTTTACCCTTCGTTTTTTCGACACGTGGATTTTTACGGTAAAACAGGATTACGGTGGCTGGTTTTCAATTTACCATCGCTGGAGAGTGGTGCACCATGGTATTGTTCCATTTCAAATCCGTGCACACATTCCTAAAAGTCGTACGGCACTGTTTCGACATTTCGGACGGATGTTGCACCTTGCACCGTAGATGTTGCACCCTATAGATATCGATTATACGGACGACCATAACTTCTGGCTCGTTTAGAGTTACGGGAGCCATAACCAGTCAAAACGAAGGCCTCGATGAGTTCTACGGCTTTGACAGCTTTCAGCCGTCAATGGATAGATTAATGCCCAAAAAGGACAACCCGAATCTCAATCGGGTCTCGGAAGTTTTTTACCATTCGTTTTTTCGACACGTGGATTTTTACGGTAAAACAGGATTACCGTGGCTGGCCTTCGATTTACCATCGCTGGAGAGTGGTGCACCGTGGTACTGTTCCGTTTCAAATCCATGCACGCATTTCTAAAAGTCATACGACACTGTTTCGCCATTTCGGACGGATGTTGCACCATGCACCGTGGATGTTGCACCCTGTAGATATCGATTATTCGGACGACCATAACTTCTGGCTCGTTTAGAGTTACGGGAGCCATAACCTGTCAAAACGAAGGCCTCGATGAGTTCTATGGCTTTGACAGCTTTTAGCCGTCAACGGATAGAAGAATGCCCAAAAAGGACAACCCGAATCTCAATCGGGTCTCGTAAGTTTTTTACCCTTCGTTTTTTCGACACGTGGATTTTTACGGTAAAACAGGATTACCGCTGCCCATCTTCGACTTCCCATCGCTGGAGAGTGGTGCACTATGGTACTGTTCCGTTTCAAATCCATGCACGCATTTCTAAAAGTCGTACGGCACTGTTTTGCCATTTCGGACGGATGTTGCACCTTGCACCGTGGATGTTGCACCTTGCACCGTAGATGTTGCACCCTATAGATATCGATTATTCGGACGACCATAACTTCTGGCTCGTTTAGAGTTACGGGAGCCATAACCTGTCAAAACGAAGGCCTCGATGAGTTCTATGGTTTTGACCGCTTTTATCCGTCAACGGATAGATTAATGCCCAAAAATTACAATCCGAATCTCAATCGGGTCTCGTAAGTTTTTTACCCTTCGTTTTTTCGACATGTGGATTTTTACGGTAAAACGGAATTATCGTGGCCCGTCTTCGACTTCCCATCGCTGGAGAGTGGTGCACCATGGTACTATTCCGTTTCAAATCCATGCACGCATTTCTAAAAGTCGTACGACACTGTTTCACCATTTTGGACGGATGTTGCACCTTGCACCGTGGATGTTGCACCCTGTAGATATCGATTATTCAAACGGCCATAACTTCTGGCTCGTTTAGAGTTACGGGAGCCATAACCTGTCAAAACGAAGGCCTCAATGAGATCTACGGCTTTGACAGCTTTCAGCCGTCAACGGATAGATTAATGCCCAAAAAGCACAACCCGAATCTCAATCGGGTCTCGTAAGTTTTTTACCCTTCCTTTTTTCGACACGTGCAATTTTACGGTAAAACAGGATTACCCAGTCTTCGGCTTCCCATCGCTGGAGAGTGGTGCACCATGGTACTGTTCCATTTCAAATCCATGCATGCATTTCTAAAAGTCGTACGGAACTGTTTCGCCATTTCGGACGGATGTTGCACCTTGCACCGTGGATGTTGCACCCTGTAGATATCTATTATTCGGACGGCCATAACTTCTGGCTCGTTTAGAGTTACGGGAGACATACCTTTCAAAACGAAGGCCTCGATGAGTTCTACGGTTTTGACAGCTTTCAGCCGTCAACGGATAGATTAATGCCCAAAAAGGGCAACCCGAATCTCAATCGGGCCTCGTAAGTTTTTTACCCTTCGTTTTTCCGACACGTGGATTTTTACGGTAAAACAAGATTACCGTGGCTGGCCTTCGATTTACCATCGCTGGAGAGTGGTGCACCATGGTACTGTTCCGTTTCAAATCCATGCACGCATTTCTAAAAGTTGTACGGCACTGTTTCGCCATTTCGGACGGATGTTGCACCTTGCACCGTGGATGTTGCACCCTATAGATATCGATTATTCGGACGGCCATAACTTCTGGCTCGTTTAGAGTTACGGGAGCCATAACCCGTCAAAACGAAGGCCTCAGTGAGTTCTATGGCTTTGACAGCTTTCAGCCATCAACGGATAGATTAATGCCCAAAAAGGACAACCCGAATCTCAATCAGGTCTCGTGAGTTTTTTACCCTTCGTTTTTCCGATAGTGGATTTTTACGATAAAACAGGATTACGGTGGCTGGCCTTCGATTTACCATCGCTGGACAATGGTGCACCATGGTACCGTTCCGTTTCAAATCCATGCACGCATTTCTAAAAGTCGTACGGCACTGTTTTGCCATTTCGGACGGATGTTGCACCTCGCACTATGGATGTTGCACCCTGTAGATATCGATTATTCGGACGGTTATAACTTCTGGCTCGTTTAGAGTTACGGGAGCCATAACCTATCAAAACAAAGGCCTCGATGAGTTCTACGGCTTTGACAGCTTTCAGCCATCAACGGATAAATTAACGCCCAAAAAGGACAACCCGAATCTCAATCGGGTCTCGTAAGTTTTTTACCCTTCGTTTTTTCGACACGTGGATTTTTACGGTAAAACAAGATTACCGTGGTTGGCCTTCGATTTACCATCGCTGGAGAGTGGTGCACCATGGTACTTTTCCGTTTCAAATCCATGCACGCATTTCTAAAAGTCCTACGGCACTGTTTCGCCATTTCGGACGGATGTTGCACCTTGCACCGTGGATGTTGCACCCTGTAGATATCGATTATTCGGACGGCCATACTTCTGGGTCGTTTAGAGTTATGGGAGCCATAACCTTTCAAAACGAAGGCCTCGATGAGTTCTACGGCTTTGACAGCTTTCAACCGTCAACGGATAGATTAATGCCTAAAAAGGACAACCCGAATCTCAATTGGGTCTCGTAAGTTTTTTACCCTTCGTTTTTTCGACACGTGGATTTTTACGGTAAAACTGGATTACGGTGGCTGGTCTTCGATTTACCATCGCTGGAGAGTGGTGCACCATGGTACTGTTCCGTTTCAAATCCATGCACGCATTTCTAAAAGTCGTACGGCACTGTTTCGCCATTTCGGACGGATGTTGAACCTTGCACCGTGGATGTTGCACCCTGTAGATATCGATTATTCGGACGGCCATAACTTCTGGCTCATTTAGAGTTACGGGAGCCATAACCTGTCAAAACGAAGGCCTCGATGAGTTCTACGGCTTTGGCAGCTTTCAGCCGTCAACGGATAGATTAATGCCCAAAAAGGACAACCCGAATCTCAATCGGGTCTCGTAAGTTTTTTACCCATCGTTTTTTCGACACGTGGATTTTTACGGTAAAACAGGATTACCGTGGCCCGTCTTCGACTTCCCATCGTTGGAGAGTGGTGCACCATGGCATTGTTCCGTTTCAAATCCATGCACGCATTTCTAAAAGACGTACGACACTGTTTTGCCATTTCGGACGGATGTTGCACCTTGCACCGTGGATGTTGCACCCTGTAGATATCGATTATTCGGACAGCCATAACTTCTGACTCGTTTAGAGTTACGGGAGCCATAACCTGTCAAAACAAAGGCCTCGATGAGTTCTACGGCTTTGTCAGCTTTCATCCGTCAACGGATAGATTAATGCCCAAAAAGGAAAACCCGAATCTCAATCGGGTCTCGTAAGTTTTTTACCCTTCGTTTTTTTGACACGTGGATTTTTACGGTAAAACAGGATTACCGCGGCCCATCTTCGATTTACCGTCGCTGGAGTGTGGTGCACCATGGTACTATTCCGTTTCAAATCCATGCACGCATTTCTAAAAGTCGTGCGGCACTGTTTCGCCATTTCGAACGGATGTTGCACCTTGCACCGTGGGTGTTGCACCCTGTGGATATCGATTATTCGGACGGCCATAACTTCTGGCTCGTTTAGAGTTACGGGAGCCATAACCTGTCAAAACGAAGGCCTCGATGAGTTCCACGGCTTTGACAGCTTTCAGCCATCAACGGATAGATTAATGCCCAAAAAGGACAACCCGAATCTCAATCGGGTGTCGTAAGTTTTTTACCCTTCGTTTTTTCGACACGTGGATTTTTACGGTAAAACAGGATTACCGTGGCTGGCCTTCGATTTACCATCGCTATAGAGTGGTACACCATGGTACTGTTCCCTTTCAAATCCATGCACGCATTTCTAAAAGTCGTACGGCACTGTTTCGCCATTTCGGACGGATGTTGCACCTTGCACCGTGGATGTTGCACCCTGTAGATATCGATTATTCGGACGGCCATAACTTCTGGCTCGTTTAGAGTTACAGGAGCCATAACCTGTCAAAACGAAGGCCTCGATGAGTTCCACGGCTTTGACAGCTTTCAGTCGTCAATGGATAGATTAATGCCCAAAAAGGACAACCCGAATCTCAATCGGGTCTCGTAAGTTTTTTTACTCTTCGTTTTTTCGACACGTGGATTTTTACGGTAAAACAGGATTACCGTGGCCCGTCTTCGATTTACCATCGCTGGAGAGTGGTGCACCATGGTACTGTTCCGTTTCAAATCCATGCACGCATTTCTAAAAGTCGTACGACACTGTTTCGCCATTTCGGACGGATGTTGCACCTTGCACCGTGGATGTTGCACCCTGTAGATATCGATTATTCGGACGACCATAACTTCTGGCTCGTTTAGAGTTACGGGAGCCATAACCTGTCAAAACGAAGGCCTCGATGAGTTCCACTGCTTTGACAGCTTTCAGTCGTCAACGGATAGATTAATGCACAAAAAGGACAACCCGAATCTGAATCGGGTCTCGTAAGTTTTTTACCCTTCGTTTTTTCGACACGTGGATTTTTACGGTAAAACAGGATTACCGTGGCCCGTCTTCGATTTACCATCGCTGGAGAGTGGTGCACCATGGTAATGTTCCATTTCAAATCCATGCACGCATTTCTAATAGTCGTACGGCACTGTTTCGCCATTTCGGACGGATGTTGCACCTTGCACCGTGGATGTTGCACCCTGTAGATATCGATTATTCGGACTGCCATAACTTATGGCTCGTTTAGAGTTACGGGAGCCATAACCTGTCAAAACGAAGGCCTCGATGAGTTCTACGGCTTTGATGGCTTTCAGCCATCAACGGATAGATTAATGCCCAAAAAGGGCAACCCGAATCTCAATTGGGCCTCTTAAGTTTTTTACCCTTCGTTTTTTCGACACGTGGATTTTTACGGTAAAACAGGATTACCGTGGCCCGTCTTCGACTTTCCATCGCTGTAGAGTGGTGCACCATGGTACTGTTCCGTTTCAAATCCATGCACGCATTTCTAAAAGTCGTACGGCACTGTTTCGCCATTTCGGACGGATGTTGCAACTTGCACCGTGGATGTTGCACCCTGTAGATATCGATTATTCGGACGGCCATAACTTCTGGCTCGTTCAGAGTTACGGGAGCCATAACCTGTCAAAACGAAGGCCTCGATGAGTTCTATGGCTTTGACAGCTTTCAGCCGTCAACGGATAGATTAATGCCCAAAAAGGACAACCCGAATCTCAATCGGAACTCGTAAGTTTTTTATCCTTCGTTTTTTCGACACGTGGATTTTTACGGTAAAACAGGATTACCGTGGCCCGTCTTCGACTTCCCATCGCTGGAGAGTGGTGCACTATGGTACTGTTCCGTTTCAAATCCATGCACGCATTTCTAAAAGTCGTACGGCACTGTTTCGCCATTTCGGACGGATGTTGCACCTTGCACCGTGGATGTTGCACCCTGTGGATATCGATTATTCGGACGGCCATAACTTATGACTCGTTTAGAGTTACGGGAGACATAACCTGTCATAACGAAGGCCTCGATGAGTTATATGGCTTTGACAGCTTTCAGCCATCAACGGATAGATTAATGCCCAAAAAGGACAACCCGAATCTCAATCGGGTCTCCTAAGTTTTTTACCCTTCGTTTTTTCGACACGTGGAATTTTACGGCAAAACGGGATTACCGTGGCCCGTCTTCGACTTCACATCGCTGGAGAATGGTGCACCATGGTATTGTTCCGTTTCAAATCCATGCATGCATTTCTAAAAGTCGTACGACACTGTTTCGCCATTTCGGACGGATGTTGCACTTGCACCGTGGATGTTGCACCCTGTAAATATCGATTATTCAAACGGCAATAACTTCTGGCTCGTTTAGAGTTACGGGAGCCATAACCTGTCAAAACGAAGGCCTCGATGAGATCTACGGCTTTGACAGCTTTCAGCCGTCAATGGATAGATTAATGCCCAAAAAGGCCAACCCGAATCTCAATCGGGTCTCGTAAGTTTTTTACCCTTCGTTTTTTCGACACGTGGATTTTTACGGTAAAACAGGATTATCGTGGCCCGTCTTTGACTTCCCATCGCTGAAGAGTGGTGCACCATGGTACTGTTCCATTTCAAATCCATGCATGCATTTCTAAAAGTCGTACGACACTGTTTTGCCATTTCGGACGGATGTTGCACCTTGCACCGTGGATGTTGCACCCTGTAGATATCGATTATTCGGACGGCCATAACTTCTGGCTCGTTTAGAGTTACGGGAGCCATAACATGTCAAAACGAAGGCGTCGATGAGTTATACGGCATTGACAGCTTTCAGCCGTCAACGGATAGATTAATGCCCAAAAAGGACAACCCGAATCTCAATCGGGTCTCGTAAGTTTTTTACCCTTCGTTTTTTCGACACGCGGATTTTTACGGTAAAACAGGATTACGGTGGATGGTCTTCGATTTACCATCGCTGGAGAGTGGTGCACCATGGTACTGTTCCGTTTCAAATCCATGCCCGCATTTCTAAAAGTCGTACGGCACTGTTTCGCCATTTCGGACGGATGTTGCACCTTGCACCGTGGATGTTGCACCCTGTAGATATCGATTATTCGGACGGCCATAACTTCTGGCTCGTATAGAGTTACGGGAGCCATAACATGTCAAAACGAAGGCCTTTATGAGTTCCACGGCTTTGACAGCTTTCAGTCGTCAACGGATAGATTAACGCCCAAAAATGACAACCCGAATCTCAATCGGGACTCGTAAGTTTTTTACCCTTCGTTTTTTTCGACACGTGGATTTTTACGGTAAAACAGGATTACCGTGGCCCGTCTTTGATTTACCATCGCTGGAGAGTGGTGCACCATGGTACAGTTCCATTTCAAATCCATGCACGCATTTCTAAAAGTCGTACGGAACTGTTTCGCCATTTCGGACGGATTTTGCACCTTGCACCGTGGATGTTGCACCCTGTAGATATCGATTATTCGGACGGCCATAACTTCTGGCTCGTTTAGAGTTACGGGAGCCATAACCTGTCAAAACGATGGCCTCGATGAGCTCTACGGCTTTGATGGCTTTCAGCCGTCAATGGATAGATTAATGCCCAAAAAGGACAACCCGAATCTCAATCGGGCCTCGTAAGTTTTTTACCCTTCGTTTTTTCGACACGTGGATTTTTACAGTAAAATAGGATTACCGTGGTTGGCCTTCGATTTACCATCGCTGGAGAGTGATGCACCATGGTACTGTTCCGTTTCAAATCCACGCACACATTTCTAAAAGTCGAACGGCTCTGTTTCGCTATTTTGGACGGATGTTGCATCTTGCACCATGGATGTTGCACCTTGTAGATATCGATTATTCGGACGACCATAACTTCTGGCTCGTTTAGAGTTACGGGAGCCATAACCTGTCAAAACAAACGCCTCGATGAGTTCTACGGCTTTAACAGCTTTCAGCCGACAACGGATAGATTAATGCCCAAAAAGGACAACCCGAATCTCAATCGGGTCTTGTAAGTTTTTTACCCTTCGTTTTTTCGACACATGGATTTTTACGGTAAAACGGGATTACCGTAGCCCGTCTTTGACTTCCCATCGCTGGAGAGTGGTGCACCAAGGTATTGTTCCGTTTCAAATCCATGCACGCATTTCTAAAAGTCGTACGACACTGTTTCACCATTTCGGATGGATGTTGCACCTTGCACCGTGGATGTTGCACCCTGTAAATATCGATTATTCAAACGGCAATAACTTCTAGCTCGTTTAGAGTTACGGGAGCCATAACCTATCAAAACGAAGGCCTCGATGAGATCTACGGTTTTGATAGCTTTCAGACGTCAACAGATAGATTAATGCCCAAAAAGGACAACCCGAATCTCAATCGGGTCTCGTAAGTTTTTTACCCTTCGTTTTTTTGACACGTAGATTTTTACGGTAAAACAGGATTATCGTGGTTCGACTTCCCATCGCTGGAGAGTGGTGCACCATGGTACTGTTCCGTTTCAAATCCATGCACGTATTTCTAAAAGTCGTACGACACGGTTTCGCCATTTCGGACGGATGCTGCACCTTGCACCGTGGATGTTGCACCCTATAGACATCGATTATTCGGACGGCCATAACTTCTGGCTCGTTTAGAGTTATGGGAGCCATAACCTGTCAAAACGAAGGCCTCGATGAGTTCTACGGCTTTGACAGCTTTTAGCCTTTAACGGATAGATTAATGCCCAAAAAGGGCAACCCGAATCTCAATCGGGCCTCGTAAGTTTTTTACCCTTCGTTTTTTCGACACGTGGGTTTTTACGGTAAAACAGGATTATCGTGTCCCGTCTTCAACTTCCCATCGCTAGAGAGTGGTGCACCATGGTACTGTTCCGTTTCAAATCCATGCACGCATTTCTAAAAGTCGTACGGCACTGTTTCGCCATTTCGGACGGATGTTGCACCTTGCACCGTGGATGTTGTACCCTGTACATATCGATTATTCGGACGGCCATAACTTCTGGCTCGTTTAGAGTTACAGGAGCCATAACCTATCAAAACGAAGGCCTCGATGAGTTCTACGGCTTTGATGGCTTTCAGTCGTCAACGGATAGATTAATGCCCAAAAAGGGCAACCCGAATCTCAATCAGGCCTCGTAAGTTTTTTACCCTTCGTTTTTTCGACACATGGATTTTTATGGTAAAACAGGATTACCGTGGCCCGTCTTCGACTTCCCATCGCTGGAGAGTAGTGCACCGTGGTACTGTTCCATTTCAAATCCATGCACGCATTTCTAAAAGTCGTATGGCTCTATTTCGCCGTTTCGGATGGATGTTGCATCTTGCACCGTGGATGTTGCACCCTGTTGATATCGATTATTTGGACGGCCATAACTTCTGGCTCGTTTAGAGTTACGCGAGCCATAACTTGTCAAAACGAAGGCCTCGATGAGTTCTACGGCTTTGACAGCTTTCAGCCGTCAATGGATAGATTAATGCCCAAAAAGGACAACCCGAATCTCAATCGGGTCTCGTAAGTTTTTTACCCTTCGTTTTTTCGACACGTGGATTTTTACGGTAAAACAGGATTACCGTGGCCCGTCTTCGACTTCCCATCGCTGGAGAGTGGTGCACCATGGTACTGTTCCGTTTCAAATCCATGCACGCATTTCTAAAAGTCGTACGGCACTGTTTCGCCATTTCGGACGGATGTTGCAACTTGCACCGTGGATGTTGCAGCCTGTAGATATCGATTATTCGGACGGCCACAACATCTGGCTCGTTTAGAGTTAGGGAAGCCATAACCTGTCAAAACGAAGGCCTCGATGAGTTCTATGGCTTTGATAGCTTTAAACCGTCAACGGATAGATTAATGCCCAAAAAGGACAACCCGAATCTCAATCGGGTCTCCTAAGTTTTTACCCTTCGTTTTTTCGACACGTGGATTTTGACGGTAAAACTGGATTACCGTGGTTGACCTTCGATTTACCATCGCTGGAGAGTGGTGAACCAAGGTACTGTTCTGTTTCAAATCCATGCACGCATTTCTAAAAGTCGTACGGCACTGTTTCGCCATTTCGGACGGATGTTGCACCTTGCGCCGTGGATGTTGCACACTGTAGATATCGATTATTCGGACGGCCATAACTTCTGGATCGTTTAGAGTTACGGGAGCCATAACCTGTCAAAACGAAGGCCTCGATGAGTTCTACGGCTTTGACAGCTTTCAGCCGTCAACGGTTAGATTAATGCCCAAAACGGACAACCCGAATCTCAATCGGGTCTCGTAAGTTTTTACCCTTCGTTTTTTCGACACGTGGATTTTTACGGTAAAACAGGATTACCATGGTTGGCCTTCGATTTACCATCTCTGGAGAGTGGCGCACCATGGTACTGTTCCGTTTCAAATCCACGCACTCATTTCTAAAAGTCGTACGGCACTGTTTCGCCATTTCGCACGGATGTTGCACCTTGCACCGTGGATGTTGCACCCTGTAGATATCGATTATTCGGAAGGCCATAACTTCTGGCTCGTTTAGAGTTACGGGAGCCATAACCTATCAAAACGAAGGCCTCGATGAGTTCTACGGCTTTGACCGTTTTCAGCCTTCAACTGATAGATTAATTCCCAAAAAGGACAACCCGAATCTCAATCGGGCCTCGTAAGTTTTTTACCCTTCGTTTTTTCGACACGTGGATTTTTACGGAAAAACAGGATTATCGTGTCCCGTCTTCGACTTCCCATCGCTAGAGAGTGGTGCACCATGGTACTGTTCCGTTTCAAATCCATGCACGCATTTCTAAAAGTCGTACGGCACTGTTTCGCCATTTCGGACGGATGTTGCACCTCGCACCGTGGATGTTGTACCCTGTACATATCGATTATTCGGACGGCCATAACTTCTGGCTCGTTTAGAGTTACAGGAGCCATAACCTATCAAAACGAAGGCCTCGATGAGTTCTACGGCTTTGATGGCTTTCAGCCGTCAACGGATAGATTAATGCCCAAAAAGGGCAACCCGAATCTCAATCGGGTCTCGTAAGTTTTTTACCCTTCGTTTTTTCGACACGTGGATTTTTACGGTAAAACGGGATTACCGTGGCCCGTCTTTGACTTCCCATCGCTGGAGAGCGGTGCACCGTGGTACTGTTCCGTTTCAAATCTATGCACGCATTTCTAAAAGTCGTACGGTAATGTTTCGCCATTTCGGACGGATGTTGCACCTTGCACCGTGGATGTTGCACCCTGTAGATATCGATTATTCGGACTTCCATAACTTCTGCCTCGTTTAGAGTTATGGGAGCCATAACCTGTCAAAACGAAGGCCTTGATGAGTTCCACGGCTTTGACAGCTTTCAGTCGTCAACGGATAGATTAACGCCCAAAAAGGACAACCCGAATCTCAATCGGGTCTCGTAAGTATTTTACCCTTCGTTTTTTCGACACGTGGATTTTTACGGTAAAACAGGATTACCGTGGCCCGTCTTTGATTTACCATCGCTGGAGAGTGGTGCACCATGGTACAGTTCCATTTCAAATCCATGCACGCATTTCTAAAAGTCGTACGGCACTGTTTCGCCATTTCGGACGGATGTTGAACCTTGCACCGTGGATGTTGCACCCTGTAGATATCGATTATTCGGACGGCCATAACTTATGGCTCGTTTAGAGTTACGGGAGCCATAACCTGTCAAAACGAAGGCCTCGATGAGTTCTACGGCTTTGATGGCTTTCAGCCGTCAACGGATAGATTAGTGCCCAAAAAGGACAACCCGAATCTCAATCAGGCCTCGTAAGTTTTTTACCCTTCGTTTTTTCGACACATGGATTTTTATGGTAAAACAGGATTACCGTGGCCCGTCTTCGACTTCCCATCGCTGGAGAGTAGTGCACCGTGGTACTGTTCCATTTCAAATCCATGCACGCATTTCTAAAAGTCGTACGGCTCTATTTCGCCGTTTCGGATGGATGTTGCATCTTGCACCGTGGATGTTGCACCCTGTTGATATCGATTATTTGGACGGCCATAACTTCTGGCTCGTTTAGAGTTACGCGAGCCATAACTTGTCAAAACGAAGGCCTCGATGAGTTCTACGGCTTTGACAGCTTTCAGCCGTCAATGGATAGATTAATGCCCAAAAAGGACAACCCGAATCTCAATCGGGTCTCGTAAGTTTTTTACCCTTCGTTTTTTCGACACGTGGATTTTTACGGTAAAACAGGATTACCGTGGCCCGTCTTCGACTTCCCATCGCTGGAGAGTGGTGCACCATGGTACTGTTCCGTTTCAAATCCATGCACACATTTCTAAAAGTCGTACGGCACTGTTTCGCCATTTCGGACGGATGTTGCAACTTGCACCGTGGATGTTGCAGCCTGTAGATATCGATTATTCGGACGACCACAACATCTGGCTCGTTTAGAGTTAGGAAAGCCATAACCTGTCAAAACGAAGGCCTCGATGAGTTCTACGGCTTTGATAGCTTTAAACCGTCAACGGATAGATTAATGCCCAAAAAGGACAACCCGAATCTCAATCGGGTCTCCTAAGTTTTTACCCTTCGTTTTTTCGACACGTGGATTTTGACGGTAAAACTGGATTACCGTGGTTGACCTTCGATTTACCATCGCTGGAGAGTGGTGAACCGTGGTACTGTTCTGTTTCAAATCCATGCACGCATTTCTAAAAGTCGTACGGCACTGTTTCGCCATTTCGGACGGATGTTGCACCTTGCGCCGTGGATGTTGCACACTGTAGATATCGATTATTCGGACGGCCATAACTTCTGGATCGTTTAGAGTAACGGGAGCCATAACCTGTCAAAACGAAGGCCTCGATGAGTTCTACGGCTTTTACAGCTTTCAGCCGTCAACGGATAGATTAATGCCCAAAACGGACAACCCGAATCTCAATCGGGTCTCGTAAGTTTTTACCCTTCGTTTTTTCGACACGTGGATTTTTACGGTAAAACAGGATTACCATGGTTGGCCTTCGATTTACCATCTCTGGAGAGTGGCGCACCATGGTACTGTTCCGTTTCAAATCCACGCACTCATTTCTAAAAGTCGTACGGCACTGTTTCGCCATTTCGCACGGATGTTGCACCTTGCACCGTGGATGTTGCACCCTGTAGATATCGATTATTCTGACGGCCATAACTTCTGGCTCGTTTAGAGTTACGGGAGCCATAACCTATCAAAACGAAGGCCTCGATGAGTTCTACGGCTTTGACCGTTTTCAGCCTTCAACTGATAGATTAATTCCCAAAAAGGACAACCCGAATCTCAATCGGGCCTCGTAAGTTTTTTACCCTTCGTTTTTTCGACACGTGGATTTTTACGGTAAAACAGGATTATCGTGTCCCGTCTTCGACTTCCCATCGCTAGAGAGTGGTGCACCATGGTACTGTTCCGTTTCAAATCCATGCACGCATTTCTAAAAGTCGTACGGCACTGTTTCGCCATTTCGGACGGATGTTGCACCTTGCACCGTGGATGTTGTACCCTGTACATATCGATTATTCGGACGGCAATAACTTCTGGCTCGTTTAGAGTTACAGGAGCCATAACCTATCAAAACGAAGGCCTCGATGAGTTCTACGGCTTTGATGGCTTTCAGCTGTCAACGGATAGATTAATGCCCAAAAAGGGCAACCCGAATCTCAATCGGGTCTCGTAAGTTTTTTACCCTTCGTTTTTTCGACACGTGGATTTTTACGGTAAAACGGGATTACCGTGGCCCGTCTTTGACTTCCCATCGCTGGAGAGCGGTGCACCATGGTACTGTTCCGTTTCAAATCTATGCACGCATTTCTAAAAGTCGTACGGCAATGTTTCGCCATTTCGGACGGATGTTGCACCTTGCACCGTGGATGTTGCACCCGGTAGATATCGATTATTCGGACTTCCATAACTTCTGCCTCGTTTAGAGTTATGGGAGCCATAACCTGTCAAAACGAAGGCCTTGATGAGTTCCACGGCTTTGACAGCTTTCAGTCGTCAACGGATAGATTAACGCCCAAAAAGGACAACCCGAATCTCAATCGGGTCTCGTAAGTATTTTACCCTTCGTTTTTTCGACACGTGGATTTTTACGGTAAAACAGGATTACCGTGGCCCGTCTTTGATTTACCATCGCTGGAGAGTGGTGCACCATGGTACAGTTCCATTTCAAATCATGCACGCATTTCTAAAAGTCGTACGGCACTGTTTCGCCATTTCGGACGGATGTTGAACCTTGCACCGTGGATGTTGCACCCTGTAGATATCGATTATTCGGACGGCCATAACTTCTGGCTCGTTTAGAGTTACGGGAGCCATAACCTGTCAAAACGAAGGCCTCGATGAGTTCTACGGCTTTGATGGCTTTCAGCCGTCAACGGATAGATTAGTGCCCAAAAAGGACAACCCGAATCTCAATCGGGCCTCGTAAGTTTTTTACCCTTCGTTTTTTCGACACGTGGATTTTTACAGTAAAATAGGATTACCGTGGCTGGCCTTCGATTTACCATCGCTGGAGAGTGGTGCACCATGGTACTGTTCCGTTTCAAATCCATGCACGCATTTCTAAAAGTCGAACATCTCTGTTTCGCCATTTTGGACGGATGTTGCACCTTGCACCGTGGGTGTTGCACCTTGTAGATATCGATTATTCGGACGACCATAACCTCTGGCTCGTTTAGAGTTACGGGAGCCATAACCTGTCAAAACGAACGCCTCGATGAGTTCTACGGCTTTGACAGCTTTCAGCCGTCAACGGATAGATTAATGCCCAAAAAGGACAACTCGAATCTCAATCGGGTCTTGTAAGTTTTTTACCCTTCGTTTTTTCGACACGTGGATTTTTACGGTAAAACGGGATTACCGTGGCCCGTCTTCGACTTCCCATCGCTGGAGAGTGGTGCACCATGGTATTGTTCCGTTTCAAATCCATGCATGCATTTCTAAAAGTCGTACGACACTGTTTCACCATTTCGGACGGATGTTGCACCTTGCACCGTGGATGTTGCACCCTGTAAATATCGATTATTCAAACGGCAATAACTTCTAGCTCGTTTAGAGTTACGGGAGCCATAACCTATCAAAACGAAGGCCTTGATGAGATCTACGGCTTTGACAGCTTTCAGACGTCAACGGATAGATTAATGCCCAAAAAGGACAACCCGAATCTCAATCGGGTCTCGTAAGTTTTTTACCCTTCGTTTTTTCGACACGTAGATTTTTACGGTAAAACAGGATTACCGTGGTTCGACTTCCCATCGCTGGAGAGTGGTGCACCATGGTACTGTTCCGTTTCAAATCCATGCACGTATTTCTAAAAGTCGTACGACACGGTTTCGACATTTCGGACGGATACTGCACCTTGCACCGTGGATGTTGCACCCTATAGACATCGATTATTCGGACGGCCATAACTTCTGGCTCGTTTAGAGTTATGGGAGCCATAACCTGTCAAAACGAAGGCCTCGATGAGTTCTACGGCTTTGACAGCTTTTAGCCTTTAACGGATAGATTAATGCCCAAAAAGGGCAACCCGAATCTCAATCGGGCCTCGTAAGTTTTTTACCCTTCGTTTTTTCGACACGTGGATTTTTACGGTAAAACAGGATTATCGTGTCCCGTCTTCGACTTCCCATCGCTGGAGAGTGGTGCACCATGGTACTGTTCCGTTTCAAATCCATGCACGCATTTCTAAAAGTCGTACGGCACTGTTTTGCCATTTCGGACGGATGTTGCACCTTGCACCGTGGATGTTGTACCCTGTAGTTATCGATTATTCGGACGGCCATAACTTCTGGCTCGTTTAGAGTTACAGGAGCCATAACCTATCAAAACGAAGGCCTCGATGAGTTCTACGGCTTTGATGGCTTTCAGCCGTCAACGGATAGATTAATGCCCAAAAAGGGCAACCCGAATCTCAATCAGGCCTCGTAAGTTTTTTACCCTTCGTTTTTTCGACACGTGGATTTTTACGGTAAAACAGGATTACCGTGGCCCGTCTTCGACTTCCCATCACTGGAGAGTGGTGCACCATGGTACTGTTCCGTTTCAAATCCATGCACGCATTTCTAAAAGTCGTACGGCTCTATTTCGCCATTTCGGATGGATGTTGCATCTTGCACCGTGGATGTTGCACCCTGTTGATATCGATTATTTGGACGGCCATAACTTCTGGCTCGTTTAGAGTTACGGGAGCCATAACTTGTCAAAACGAAGGCCTCGATGAGTTCTACGGCTTTGACAGCTTTCAGCCGTCAACGGAGAGATTAAGGCCCAAAAAGGACAACCCGAATCTCTATCGGGTCTCGTAAGTTTTTTGCCAACAGGATTACCGTGGCCCGTCTTCGACTTACCATCGCTGGAGAGTGGTGCACCATGGTACTGTTCCATTTCAAATCCATGCACGCATTTCTAAAAGTCGTACGGCACTGTTTCGCCATTTCGGACGGATGTTGCAACTTGCACCGTGGATGTTGCACCCTGTAGATATCGATTATTCGGACGGCCACAACTTCTGGCTCGTTTAGAGTTAGAGGAGACATAACCTGTCAAAACGAAGGCCTCGATGAGTTCTACGGCTTTGATAGCTTTCAACCGTCAACGGATAGATTAATGCCCAAAAAGGACAACCCGAATCTCAATCGGGTCTCCTAAGTTTTTACCCTTCGTTTTTTCGACACGTGGATTTTGACGGTAAAACTGGATTACCGTGGTTGACCTTCGATTTACCGTCGCTGGAGAGTGGTGAACCATGGTACTGTTCCGTTTCAAATCCATGCACACATTTCTAAAAGTCGTACGGCACTGTTTCGCCATTTCGGACGGATGTTGCACCTTGCACCGCGGATGTTGCACCCTGTAGATATCGATTATTCAGACTTCCATAACTTCTGCCTCGTTTAGCGTTACGGGAGCCATAACCTGTCAAAACGAAGGCCTCGATGAGTTCTACGGCTTTGACCGCTTTCAGCCGTCAACGGATAGATTAACGCCTAGAAAGGACAACCCGAATCTCAATCGGGTCTCGTAAGTTTTTTACCCTTCCTTTTTTCGACACGTGGATTTTTACGGTAAAACGGGATTACCGTGGCCCGTCTTCGACTTCCCATCGCTGGAGAGCGGTGCACCATGGTACTGTTCCGTTTCAAATCCATGCACGCATTTCTAAAAGTCGTACGGCACTGTTTCGCCATTTCGGACGGATGTTGCACCTTGCACCATGGATGTTGCACCCTGTAGATATCGATTATTCGGACTTCCATAACTTCTGCCTCGTTTAGAGTTACGGGAGCCATAACCTGTCAAAACGAAGGCCTCGATGAGTTCTATGGCTTTGATAGCTTTCAGCCGTCAACGGATAGATTAATGCCCAAAAAGGACAACCCGAATCTCAATCGGGTCTCGTAAGTTTTTACCCTTCGTTTTTTCGACACGTGGATTTTTACGGTAAAACTGGATTACCGTGGTTGGCCTTCGATTTACCATCGCTGGAGAGTGGTGCACCATGGTACTGTTCCGTTTCAAATCCATGCACGCATTTCTAAAAGTCGTACGGCACTGTTTCGCCATTTCGGACGGATGTTGCACCTTGCACCGTGGATGTTGCACCCTATATATATATATCGATTATTCGGACTTCCATAACTTTTGGCTCGTTTAGAGTTACGGGAGCCATAACCTGTCAAAACGAAGGCCTCGATGAGTTCTACGGCTTTGACACCTTTCAGCCGTCAACAGTAGATTATTTCCCAAAAAGGACAACCCGAATCTCAATCGGGTCTCGTAAGTTTTTTACCCTTCGTTTTTTCGACACGTGGATTTTTACGGTAAAACAGGATTACGGTGGCTAGCCATCGATTTACCATCGCTGGACAGTGGTGCACCATGGAACTGTTCCGTTTCAAATCCATTCACGCATTTCTAAAAGTCGTACGGCACTGTTTCGCCATTTCGGACGGATGTTGCACCTTGCACCGTGGATGTTGCACCCTGTAGATATCGATTATTCGGACGACCATAACTTCTGGCTAGTTTAGAGTTACGGGAGCCATAACCTGTCAAAACAAAGGCCTCGATGAGTTCTACGGCTTTGACAGCTTTCAGCCGTCAACGGATAGGTTAATGCCCAAAAAGGACAACCCGAATCTCAATCGGGTCTCGTAAGTTTTTTACCCTTCGTTTTTTCGACATGTGGATTTTTACGGTAAAACAGGATTACGGTGGCTGGCCTTCGATTTACCATCGCTGGACAGTGGGGCACCATGGTACTGTTCCGTTTCAAATCCATGCACGCATTTCTAAAAGTCGTACGGCACTGTTTCGCCATTTCGGACGGATGTTGCACCTTGCGCCGTGGATGTTGCACACTGTAGATATCGATTATTCGGACGGCGATAACTTCTGGATCGTTTAGAGTTACGGGAGCCATAACCTGTCAAAACAAAGGCCTCGATGAGTTCTACGGCTTTGATAGCTTTCAGCCGTCAACGGATAGATTAATGCCCAAAACGGACAACCCGAATCTCAATCGGGTCTCGTAAGTTTTTACCCTTCGTTTTTTCGACACGTGGATTTTTACGGTAAAACAGGATTACCATGGTTGGCCTTTGATTTACCATCTCTGGAGAGTGGCGCACCATGGTACTGTTCCGTTTTAAATCCACGCACTCATTTCTAAAAGTCGTACGGCACTGTTTCGCCATTTCGCACGGATGTTGCACCTTGCACCGTGGATGTTGCACCCTGTATATATCGATTATTCGGACGGCCATAACTTCTAGCTCGTTTAGAGTTACGGGAGCCATAACCTATCAAAACGAAGGCCTCGATGAGTTCTACGGCTTTGACCGCTTTCAGCCTTCAACGGATAGATTAATTCCCAAAAAGGACAACCCGAATCTCAATCGGGTCTCGTAAGTTTTTTACCCTTCGTTTTTTCGACACGTGGATTTTTACGGTAAAACAGGATTATGGTGGCTGGCCTTCGATTTACCATCGCTGGACAGTGGTGCACCATAGTACTGTTCCGTTTCAAATCCATTCACGCATTTCTAAAAGTCGTACGGCAATGTTTCGCCATTTCGGACGGATGTTGCACCTTGCACCGTGGATGTTGCACCCTGTAGATATAGATTATTCGGACGGCCATAACTTCTGGCTCGTTTAGAGTTACGGGAGCCATAACCTGTCAAAACGAAGGCCTCGATGAGTTCTACGGCTTTGACAGCTTTCAGCCGTCAATGGATAGACTAATGACCAAAAAGGACAACCCGAATCTCAATCGGGTCTCGTAAGTTTTTTACCCTTCGTTTTTTCGACACGTGGATTTTTACGGTAAAACGGGATTACCGTGGCCCGTCTTCGACTTCCCATTGCTGGAGAGCGGTGCACCATGGTACTGTTCCGTTTCAAATCCATGCACGCATTTCTAAAAGTCGTACAACACTGTTTCACCATGTCGGACGTATGTTGCACCTTGCACCGTGGATGATGCACCCTGTAGATATCGATTATTCAGACGGCCATAACTTCTGGCTCGTTTAGAGTTACGGGTGCAATAACCTGTCAAAACGAAGGCCTCGATGAGTTCTACGGCTTTGACAGCTTTCAGCCGTTAACGGATAGATTAATGCCCAAAAAGGACAACCCGAATCTCAATCGGGTCTCGTAAGTTTTTTATCCTTCGTTTTTTTGACACGTGGATTTTTACGGTAAAACAGGATTACGGTTGCTGGCCTTCGATTTACCATCGCTGGACAGTGGTGCACCATGGTACTGTTCCGTTTCAAATCCATGCACACATTTCTAAAAATTGTACGGCACTGTTTCGCCATTTCGGACGGATGTTGCACCTTGCACAGTGGAAGTTGCACCCTGTAGATATCGATTATTCGGACGGCCATAACTTCTGGCTCGTTTAGAGTAACGGGAGCCACAACCTGTCAAAACAAAGGCCTCGATGAGTTCTACGGCTTTGACAGCTTTCAACCGTCAACGGTTAGATTAGTGCCCAAAAAGGACAACCCGAATCTCAATCGGGACTCGTAAGTTTTTTACCCTTTGTTTTTTCGACACGTGGATTTTTACGGTAAAACAGGATTACCGAGGTTGGCCTTCGATTTACCATCGCTGGAGTGTGGTGCACCATGGTACTGTTCCGTTTCAAATCCATGCACGCATTTCTAAAAGTCGTACGACACTGTTTCTCCATTTCGGACGGATGTTGCACCTTGCACCGTGGATGTTGCACCCTGTAGATATCGATTATTCAAATGGCCATAACTTCTGGCTCATTTAGAGTTACGGGAGCCATAACCTGTCAAAATGAAGGCCTCGATGAGTTCTACGGCGTTGACAGCTTTCAACCGTCAACGGATAGATTAATGCCCAAAAAGGACAACCCGAATCTCAATCGGGTCTCGTAAGTTTTTTACCCTTCGTTTTTTCGACACGTGGATTTTTGCGGTAAAACAGGATTACCGTGGCCCGTCTTCGACTTCCCATCGCTGGAGAGTGGTGCACCATGGTACTGATCCTTTTCAAATCCATGCACACATTTCTAAAAGTCGTACGGCACTGTTTCTCCATTTCGGACGGATGTTCCACCTTGCACCGTAGATGTTGCACCCTATAGATATCGATTATTCGGACGGTCAAAACTTCTGGCTCGTTTAGAGTTACGGAAGCCATAACCTGTCAAAACGAAGGCCTCGATGAGTTCTATGGCTTTGACAGCTTTCAGCCGTCAACGGATAGATTAATGCCCAAAAATGACAACCCGAATCTCAATCGGGTCTCGTTAGTTTTTTACCCTTTGTTTTTTCGGCACGTGGATTTTTACGGTAAAACGGGATACCGTGGCCCGTCTTCGACTTCCCAACGCTGGAGAGTGGCGCACCATGGTACTGTTCCATTTCAAATCCATGCACGCATTTCTAAAAGTCATACGACACTGTTTCGCCATTTCGGACGGATGTTGCACCTTGCACCGTGGATGTTGCACCCTGTAGATATCGATTATTCGGACGGCCATAACTTCTGGCTCGTTTAGAGTTACGGGAGCCATAACCTGTCAAAACGAAGGCCTCGATGAGTTCTACGGCTTTGACAGCTTTCAGCCCTCAACGGATAGATTAATGCCCAAAAAGGACAACCCGAATCTCAATCGGGTCTCGTAAGTTTTTTACCCTTCGTTTTTTCCACACGTGGATTTTTACGGTAAAACAGGATTACGGTTGCTGGCCTTCGATTTACCATCGCTGGACAGCGGTGCACCATGGTACTGTTCCGTTTCAAATCCATGCATGCATTTCTAAAAGTCGTACGGCACTGTTTCGCCATTTCGGACGGATGTTGCACCTTGCACCGTGAATGTTGCACCCCTGTAGATATCGATTATTCGGACGGCCATAACTTCTGGCCTGTTTAGAGTTTCGGGAGCCACAACCTATCAAAACGAAGGCCTCGATGAGTTCTACGGCTTTGACAGCTTTCAGCCGTCAACGGATAGATTAATGCCCAAAAAGGACAACCCGAATCTCAATCGGGCCTCGTAATTTTTTTACCCTTCGTTTTTTCGACACGTGGATTTTTACGGTAAAATAGGATTACCGTGGCTGGCCTTCGTTTTACCATCGCTGGAGAGTGGTGCAACATGGTACTGTTCCGTCTCAAATCCATGCACGCATTTCTAAAAGTCGTACGGCTCTGTTTCGCCATTTCGGACGGATGTTGCACCTTGCACCGTGGATGTTGCACCCTGTAGATATCGATTATTTGGACGGCCATAATTTCTGCCTCGTTTAGAGTTACGGGAGCCATAACCTGTCAAAACGAAGGCCTCGATGAGTTCTACAGCTTTGACAACTTTCAGCCATCAACGGATTGATTAATGCCCAAAAAGTACATCCCGAATCTCAATCGGATCTCGTAAGTTTTTTACACTTCGTTTTTTCGACACGTGGATTTTTACGGTAAAACAGGATTACCGTGGCCCATCTTCGATTTACCATCGCTGGAGAGTGGTGCACCATGGTATTGTTCCGTTTCAAATCCATGCACGCATTTCTAAAAGTCGTACGGCACTGTTTTGCCATTTCGGACGGATGTTGCACCATGCACCGTGGATGTTGCACCCTGTCGATATCGATTATTCGGACGGCCATAACTTCTGGATCGTTTAGAGTTACGGGAGCCATAACCTGTCAAAATGAAGGCCTCGATGAGTTCTATGGCTTTGACAGCTTTCAGCCGTCAATGGATAGATTAATGCCCAAAAAGGACAACCCGAATCTTAATCGGGTCTCGTAAGTTTTTTACCCTTCGTTTTTTCGACACGTGTGTTTTTACGGTAAAACGGGATTACCGTGGCCCGTCTTCGACTTCCCATCGCTGTAGAGTGGTGCACCATGGTACTGTTTCGTTTAAAATTCATGCACGCATTTCCAAAAGTCGTACGGCACTGTTTCGCCATTTCGGACGGATGTTGCACCTTGCGCCGTGGATGTTGCACCCTGTAGATATCGATTATTCGGACGGCCATAACTTCTGGCTCGTTTAGAGTTACGGGAGCCGTAACCTGTCAAAACGAAGGCCTCAATGAGTTCTATGGCTTTGACAACTTTCAGACGTCAACGGATAGATTAATGCCCAAAAAGGACAACTCGAAGCTCAATCGGGTCTAGTAAGTATTTTACCCTTCGTTTTTTCGACACGTGGATTTTTACGGTAAAACAGGATTACCGTGGTTGGCCTTCCATTTACCATCGCTGGAGAGTGGTGCACCATGGTACTGTTCCGTTTCAAATCCATGCACGCATTTCTAAAAGTCGTACGGCACTGTTTCGCCATTTCGGACGGATGTTGCACCTTGCACCGTGGATGTTGCACCCTGTAGATATCGATTATTCGGACGGCCATAACTTCTGGCTCGTTTAGAGTTACGGGAGCCATAACCTGTCAAAACGAAGTCCTCGATGAGTTCTATGGCTTGACAGCTTTCGGCCGTCAACGGATAGATTCATGCCCAAAAAGGACAACCCGAATCTCAATCGGGTCTCGTAAGTTTTTTACCCTTCATTTTTTCGACACGTCGATTTTTACGGTAAAACGGGATTACCGTGGCCCGTTTTCGACTTCCCATCGCTGGAGAGTGGTGCACCATGGTAGTGTTCCGTTTCAAATCCATGTACGCATTTCTAAAAGTCGTAGGGCAATGTTTCGCCATTTCGGACGGATGTTGCACCTTGCGCCGTGAATGTTGCACCCTGTAGATATCGATTATTCGGACGGCCATAACTTCTGGCTCGTTTAGAATTACGGGAGCCATAACCTGTCAAAACGAAGGCCTCGATGAGTTCTACGGCTTTGACAGCTTTCAGCCATCAACGGATAGATTAATGCCCAAAAAGGACAACCCGAATCTCAATCGGGTCTCGTAAGTTTTTTACCCTTCGTTTTTTCGACACGTGGATTTTTATGGTAAAACGGGATTACCGTGGCCCGTCTTCGACTTCCCATCGCTGGAGAGTGGTGCACCATGGTAGTGTTCCGTTTCAAATCCATGCACGCATTTCTAAAAGTCGTACGGCACTGTTTCGCCATTTCAGACGGATGTTGCACCTTGCACCGTGGATGTTGCACCCTGTAGATATCGATTATTCAGACGGCCATAACTTCTGGCTCGTTTAGATTTGCGGAAGCCATAACCTGTCAAAATGAAGGCCTCGATGAGTTCTACGGCTTTGACATCTTTCAGACGTCAACGGATAGATTAATGCCCAAAAAGGACAACCCGACTCTCAATCGGGTCTCGTAAGTTTTTTACCCTTCGTTTTTTCGACACATGGATTTTTACGGTAAAACGGGATTACCGTGGCCCGTCTTCGACTTCCCATCGCTGGAGAGTGGTGCACCATGGTGCTGTTCCGTTTCAAATCCATGCACGCATTTCTCAAAGTCGTACGACACTGTTTCGTCATTTCGGACGGATGTTGCACCTTGCACCGTGGATGTTGCACCCTGTAGATATCGATTATTGGGACGGCCATAACTTCTGTCTCGTTTAGAGTTACGGGAGCCATAACCTATCAAAACGAAGGCCTCGATGAGTTCTACGGCTTTGACAGCTTTCAGCCATCAACAGATAGATTAATTGCCAAAAAGGACAACCCGAATCTCGATTGGGTCTCGTAAGTTTTTTACCCTTCGTTTTTTCGACACGTGGATTTTTACGGTAAAATGGGATTACCGCGGCCCGTCTTCGACTTCCCATCGCTAGAGAGTGGTGCACCATGGTACTGTTCCGTTTCAAATCCATGCACACATTCCTAAAAGTCTTACGGCACTGTTTCACCATTTCGGACGGATGTTGCACCGTGTAGATATCGATTATTCGGACGGCCATAACTACTGGCTCGTTTAGAGTTACGGGAGCCATAACCTGTCAAAACGAAGGCCTCGATGAGTTCTACGGCTTTGACTGCTTTCAGCCGTCAACGGATAGATTAATGCCCAAAAAGGACAACCCGAATCTCAATTGGATCTCGTAAGTTTTTAAACCTTCGTTTTTTCGACACGTGGATTTTTACGGTAAAACGGGATTACCGTGGCCCGTCTTCGACTTACCATCGCTGGAGAGTGGTTCACCATGGTACTGTTCCCTTTCAAATCCATGCACGCATTTCTAAAAGTCGTACGATACTGTTTCGCCATTTCGAACGGATGTTGCACCGTGGATGTTGCACCCTGTAAATATCGATTATTCGGACGGCCATAATTTCTGGCTCGTTTAGAGTTACGGGAGCCATAACCTGTCAAAACGAAGGCCTCGTTGAGTTCTACGGCTTTGACAGCTTTCAGCCGTCAACGGATAGATTAATGCCCAAAATGTACAACCCGAATCTCGATCGGGTCTCGTAAGTTTTTTACCCTTCGTTTTTTCGACACGTGTGTTTTTACGGTAAAACGGGATTACCGTGGCCCGTCTTCGACTTCCCATCGCTGTAGAGTGGTGCACCATGGTACTATTTCGTTTAAAATTCATGCACGCATTTCCAAAAGTCGTACGTCACTGTTTTGCCATTTCGGACGGATGTTGCACCTTGCACCGTGGATGTTGCACCCTGTAGATATCGATTATTCGGACGGCCATAACTTCTGGCTCGTTTAGAGTTACGGGAGCCATAGCCTGTCAAAACGAAGGCCTCGATGAGTTCTACGACTTTGACAGCTTTCAGCCGTCAACGGATAGATTAATGCCCAAAAAGGACAACCCGAATCTCAATCGGGTCTCGTAAGTTTTCTACCCTTCGTTTTTTCGACACGTGGATTTTTACGGTAAAACGGGATTACCTTGGCCCGTCTTCGATTTCCCATCGCTGGAGAGTGGTGCACCATGGTATTGTTCCTTTTCAAATCCATGCACGCATTTCTAAAAGTCGTACGGCACTGTTTCGCCATTTCGGACGGATATTGCACCTTGCACCGTGGATGTTGCACCCTGTAGATATCGATTATTCAAACGGCCATAACTTCTGCCTCGTTTAGAGTTACGGGAGCCATAACCTGTCAAAACGAAGGCCTCGATGAGTTCTACGGCTTTGATAGCTTTTAGCCGTCAAAGGATAAATTAAGGCCCAAAAAGGACAACCCGAATCTCAATCGGGTCTCGTAAGTTTTTTACCCTTCGGTTTTTCGACACGTGGATTTTTACGGTAAAACAGGATTACCTTGTCCCGTCTTCGACTTCCTATCGCTGGAGAGTGGTACACCATGGTACTGTTCTGTTTCAAATCCATGCACGCATTTCTAAAAGTCGTACGGCACTGTTTCGCCATTTCGGACGGATGTTGCACCTTGCACCGTGGATGTTGCACCCTGTAGATATCGATTATTCGGACGGCCATAATTTCTGGCTCGTTTAGAGTTACGGGAGTCATAACCTATCAAAATAAAGGCCTCGACGAGTTCTATGGCTTTGACAGCTTTCAGCCGTCAACGGATAGATTAATGCCCAAAAAGGGCAACCCGAATCTCAATCGGGTCTCGTAAGTTTTTTACCCTTCTTTTTTCGACACGTGGATTTTTACGGTAAAACGGGATTACCGTGGCCCGTCTTTGACTTCCCATCGTTGTAGAGTGGTGCACCATGGTAGTGTTCCGTTTCAAATCCATGCACGCATTTCTAAAAGTCGTACGGCACTGTTTCGCCATTTCGGACGGATGTTGCACCTTGCACCGTGGATGTTGCACCCTGTAGATATCGATTATTTGGACGGCCATAACTTCTGGCTCGTTTAGAGTTACGGGAGCCATAACCTGTCAAAACGAAGGCCTCGATGAGTTCTGCGGCTTTGACAGCTTTCAGCCATCAACGGATCGACTAATGCCCAAAAAGGACAACCCGAAGCTCAATCGGGTCTCGTAAGTTTTTTACCCTTCGTTTTTTCGCCACGTGGATTTTTACGGTAAAACGGGATTACCGTGGCCCGTCTTCGACTTCCCATCGCTGGAGAGTGGTGCACCATGGTACTGTTCCGTTTCAAATCCATGCACGTATTTCTAAAAGTCGTACGACACTGTTTCGCCATTTCGGACGGATGTTGCACCTTGCACCGTGGATGTTGCACTCTGTAGATATCGATTATTCGGACGGCCATAACTTCTGGCTCGTTTAGAGTTACGGGATCCATAACCTGTCAAAACGAAGGCCTCGATGAGTTCTACGGCTTTGACAGCTTTCAGCCATCAACGGATAGATTAATGCCCAAAAAGGACAACCCGAATCTCAATCGGGTCTCGTAAGTTTTTTACCCTTCGTTTTTTCGACACGTGGATTTTTACGGTAAAACGGGATTACCGTGGCCCGTCTTCGATTTACCATCGCTGGAGAGTGGTGCACCATGGTACTGTTCCGTTTCAAATCCGTGCATGCATTTCTAAAAGTCGTACGGCACTGTTTCGCCATTTCGGGCGGATGTTGCACCTTGCACCGTGAATGTTGCACCCCTGTAGATATCGATTATTCGGACGGCCATAACTTCTGGCTTGTTTAGAGTTATGGGAGCCACAACCTGTCAAAACGAAGGCCTCGATGAGTTCTACGGCTTTGACTGCTTTCAGCCGTCAACGGATAGATTAATGCCCAAAAAGGACAACCCGAATCTCCAATCGGGCCTCGTAAGTTTTTAACCCTTCGTTTTTTCGACACGTGGATTTTTATGGTAAAATAGGATTACCGTGGCTGGCCTTCGATTTACCATCGCTGGAGAGTGGTGCAACATGGTACTGTTCCGTTTCAAATCCATGCACGCATTTCTAAAAGTCGTACGGCTCTGTTTCGCCATTTCGGACGGATGTTGCACCTTGCACCGTGGATGTTGCACCCTGTAGATATCGATTATTTGGACGGCCATAACTTCTGCCTCGTTTAGAGTTACGGGAGCCATAACCTGTCAAAACGAAGGCCTCGATGAGTTCTACGGCTTTGACAACTTTCAGCCATCAACGGATAGATTAATGCCCAAAAAGTACAACCCGAATCTCAATCGGATCTCGTAAGTTTTTTACCCTTCGTTTTTTCGACACGTGGATTTTTACGGTAAAACAGGATTACTGTGGCCCGTATTCGATTTACCATCGCTGGAGAGTGGTGCACCATGGTACTGTTCCGTTTCAAATCCATGCACGCATTTCTAAAAATCGTACGGCACTGTTTTGCCATTTCGGACGGATGTTGCACCTTGCACCGTGGATGTTGCACCCTGTCGATATCGATTATTCGGACGACCATAACTTCTGGCTCGTTTAGAGTTACGGGAGCCATAACCTGTCAAAATGAAGGCCTCAATGAGTTCTATGGCTTTGACAGCTTTCAGCCGTCAACGGATAGATTAATGCCCAAAAAGGACAACCCGAATCTTAATCGGGTCTCGTAAGTTTTTTGCCCTTCGTTTTTTCGACATGTGGATTTTTACGGTAAAACAGGATTACGGTGGCTGGCCTTCGATTTACCATCGCTGGACAGTGGTGCACTATGGTACTGTTCCGTTTCGAATCCTTGCACGCATTTCTAAAAGTCGTACGGCACTGTTTCGCCATTTCGGACGGGATTACCGTACCTTGCACCGTGGATGTTGCACCCTGTAGATATCGATTATTCGGACGGCCATAACTTCTGGCTCGTTTAGAGTTACGGGAGCCATAATCTGTCAAAACGAAGGCCTCGATGAGTTCTACGGCTTTGACAGCTTTCAAACGTCAACGGATAGATTAATGTCCAAAAAGGACAACCCGAATCTCAATCGGGTCTCGTTAGTTTTTTACCCTTTGTTTTTTCGACACGTGGATTTTTACGGTAAAACAGGATTACCGTGGTTGGCCTTCGATTTACCATCGCTGGAGAGTGGTGCAACATGGTACTGTTCCGTTTCAAATCTATGCACGCATTTCTAAAAGTCGTACGGCACTGTTTCGCCATTTCGGACGGATGTTGCACCTTGCACCGTGGATGTTGCACCATGTAGATATCGATTATTCGGACGGCCGTAACTTCTGGCTCGTTTAGAGTTACGGGAGCCATAACCTGTCAAAACAAAGTCCTCGATGAGTTCTATGGCTTGACAGCTTTCGGCCGTCAACGGATAGATTAATGCCTAAAAAGGACAACCCGAATCTCAATCGGATCTCGTAAGTTTTTTATCCTTCGTTTTTTCGACACGTCGATTTTTACGGTAAAACGGGATTACCGTGGCCCGTCTTCGACTTCCCATCGTTGGAGAGTGGTGCACCATGGTAGTGTTCCGTTTCAAATCCATGCACGCATTTCTAAAAGTCGTACGGCAATGTTTCGCCATTTCGGACGGATGTTGCACCTTGCACCGTGAATGTTGCACCCTGTAGATATCGATTCTTCGGACGGCCATAACTTCTGGATCATTTAGAGTTACGGGAGCCATAACCTGTCAAAATGAAGGCCTCGATGAGTTCTATGGCTTTGACAGCTTTCAGCCGTCAACGGATAGATTAATGCCCAAAAAGGACAACCCGAATCTCAATCGGATCTCGTAAGTTTTTAAACCTTCGTTTTTTCGACACGTGGATTTTTACGGTAAAACGGGATTACCGTGGCCCGTCTTCGAGTTACCATCGCTGGAGAGTGGTGCACCATGGTACTGTTCCGTTTCAAATCCATGCACGCATTTCTAAAAGTCGTACGATACTGCTTTGCCATTTCGGACGGATGTTGCACCTTATACCGTGGATGTTGCACCCTGTAGATATCGATTATTCGGACGGCCATAACTTCTGGCTCGTTTAGAGTTACGGGAGCCATAACCTGTCAAAAAGAAGGCCTCGTTGAGTTATACAGCTTTGACAGCTTTCAGCCGTCAACGGATAGATTAATGCCCAAAAAGTACAACCCGAATCTCGATCGGGTCTCGTAAGTTTTTTACCCTTCGTTTTTTCGACACGTGGATTTTTACGGTAAAACGGGATTACCGTGGCCCATCTTCGACTTCCGATCACTGGAGAGTGGTGCACCATGGTAGTGTTCCGTTTCAAATCCATGCACGCATTTCTAAAAGTCGTACGGTACTGTTTCGCCATTTCAGACGGATGTTGCACCTTGCACCGTGGATGTTGCACCCTGTAGATATCGATTATTCAGACGGCTATAACTTCTGGCTCGTTTAGAGTTGCGGAAGCCATAACCTGTCAAAACGAAGGCCTCGATGAGTTCTACGGCTTTGACAACTTTCAGACATCAACGGATAGATTAATGCCTAAAAAGGACAACCCGAATCTCAATCGGGTCTCGTAAGTTTTTTACCCTTCGTTTTTTCGACACGTGGATTTTTACGGTAAAACGGGATTACCGTGGCCCGTCTTCGACTTCCCATCGCTGGAGAGTGGTGCACCATGGTACTGTTCTGTTTCAAATCCATGCACGAATTTCTAAAAGTCGTACGACACTGTTTCGCCATTTCGGACGGATGTTGCACCTTGCACCGTGGATGTTGCACCCTGTAGATATCGATTATTCGGACGGCCATAACTTCTGGCTCGTTTAGAGTTATGGGAGCCATAACCTATCAAAACGAAGGCCTCGATGAGTTCTACGGCTTTGACAGCTTTCAGCCACCAACGGATAGATTAATTGCCAAAAAGGACAACCCGAATCTCAATCGGGTCTCGTAAGTTTTTTACCCTTCGTTTTTTCGACACGTGGATTTTTACGGTAAAATGGGATTACCGCGGCCCCTCTTCGGCTTCCCATCGCTGGAGAGTGGTGCACCATGGTACTGTTCCGTTTCAAATCCATGCACACATTCCTAAAAGTCTTACGGCACTGTTTCGCCATTTCGGACGGATGTTGCACCGTGTAGATATCGATTATTCGGACGGCCGTAACTACTGGCTCGTTTAGAGTTACGGGAGCCATTACCTGTCAAAACGAAGGCCTCGATGAGTTCGACAGCTTTGACTGCTTTCAGCCGTCAACGGATAGATTAATGCCCAAAAAGGACAACCCGAATCTCAATCGGATCTCGTAAGTTTTTAAACCTTCGTTTTTTCGACACGTGGATTTTTACGGTAAAACGGGATTACCGTGGCCCGTCTTCGACTTACCATCGCTGGAGAGTGGTGCACCATGGTACTGTTCCGTTTCAAATCCATGCACGCATTTCTAAAAGTCGTACGATACTGCTTTTCCATTTCGGACGGATGTTGCACCTTATACCGTGGATGTTGCACCCTGTAGATATCGATTATTCGGACGGCCATAACTTCTAGCTCGTTTAGAGTTACGGGAGCCATAACCTGTCAAAAAGAAGGCCTCGTTGAGTTCTACGGCTTTGACAGCTTTCAGCCGCCGACGGATAGATTAATGCCCAAAAAGTACAACCCGAATCTCGATCGGGTCTCGTAAGTTTTTTACCCTTCGTTTTTTCGACACGTGTATTTTTACGGTAAAACGGGATTACCGTGGCCCGTCTTTGACTTCCCATCGCTGAATAGTGGTGCACCATGGTACTATTTCGTTTCAAATTCATGCACGCATTTCTAAAAGTCGTACGACACTGTTTCGCCATTTCGGACGGATGTTGCACCTTGCACCGTGGATGTTGCACCCTGTAGATATCGATTATTCGGACGGCCATAACTTCTGGCTCGTTTAGAGTTACGGGAGCCATAGCCTGTCAAAACGAAGGCCTCGATGAGTTCTACGGCTTTGACAGCTTTCAGCCGCCAACGGATAGATTAATGCCCAAAAAGGACAACCCGAATCTCAATCGAGTCTCGTAAGTTTTCTACCCTTCGTTTTTTCGACACGTGGATTTTTACGGTAAAACGGGATTACCGTGGCCCGTCTTCGACTTCCCATCTCTGGAGAGTGGTGCACCATGGTATTGTTCCTTTTCAAATCCATGCACGCATTTCTAAAAGTCGTACGACACTGTTTCGCCATTTCGGACGGATGTTGCACCTTGCACCGTGGATGTTGCACCCTGTAGATATCGATTATTCAAACGGCCATAACTTCTGGCTCGTTTAGAGTTACGGGAGCCATAACCTGTCAAAACGAAGGACTCGATGAGTTCTACGGCTTTGATAGCTTTTAGCTGTCAAAGGATAGATTAATGACCAAAAAAGACAACCCGAATCTCAATCGGGTCTCGTAAGTTTTTTACCCTTCGTTTTTTCGACACGTGGATTTTTACGGTAAAACAGGATTACCGTCCCCCGTCTTCGACTTCCCATCGCTGGAGAGTGGTATACCATGGAACTGTTCTATTTCAAATCCATGCACGCATTTCTAAAAGTCGTACGGCACTGTTTCGCCATTTCGGACGGATGTTGCACCTTGCACCGTGGATGTTGCACCCTGTAGATATCGATTATTCGGACGGCCACAACTTCTAGCTCGTTTAGAGTTACGGGAGCCATAACCTATCAAAATAAAGGCCTCGATGAGTTCTATGGCTTTGACAGCTTTCAACCGTCAACGGTTAGATTAATGCCCAAAAAGTACAACCCGAATCTCAATCGGATCTCGTAAGTTTTTTACCCTTCGTTTTTTCGACACGTGGATTTTTACGGTAAAACAGGATTACTGTGGCCCGTATTCGATTTACCATCGCTGGAGAGTGGTGCACCATGGTACTGTTCCATTTCAAATCCATGCACGCATTTCTAAAAATCGTACGGCACTGTTTTGCCATTTCGGACGGATGTTGCACCATGCACCGTGGATGTTGCACCCTGTCGATATCGATTATTCGGACGGCCATAACTTCTGGCTCGTTTAGAGTTACGGGAGCCATAACCTGTCAAAATGAAGGCCTCAATGAGTTCTATGGCTTTGACAGCTTTCAGCCGTCAACGGATAGATTAATGCCCAAAAAGGACAACCCGAATCTTAATCGGGTCTCGTAAGTTTTTTGCCCTTCGTTTTTTCGACACGTGGATTTTTACGGTAAAACAGGATTACGGTGGCTGGCCTTCGATTTACCATCGCTGGACAGTGGTGCACTATGGTACTGTTCCGTTTCGAATCCATGCACGCATTTCTAAAAGTCGTACGGCACTGTTTCGCCATTTCGGACGGGATTACCGTACCTTGCACCGTGGATGTTGCACCCTGTAGATATCGATTATTCGGACGGCCATAACTTCTGGCTCGTTTAGAGTTACGGGAGCCATAATCTGTCAAAACGAAGGCCTCGATGAGTTCTACGGCTTTGACAGCTTTCAAACGTCAACGGATAGATTAATGTCCAAAAAGGACAACCCGAATCTCAATCGGGTCTCGTTAGTTTTTTACCCTTTGTTTTTTCGACACGTGGATTTTTACGGTAAAACAGGATTACCGTGGTTGGCCTTCGATTTACCATCGCTGGAGAGTGGTGCAACATGGTACTGTTCCGTTTCAAATCTATGCACGCATTTCTAAAAGTCGTACGGCACTGTTTCGCCATTTCGGACGGATGTTGCACCTTGCACCGTGGATGTTGCACCCTGTAGATATCGATTATTCGGACGGCCGTAACTTCTGGCTCGTTTAGAGTTACGGGAGCCATAACCTGTCAAAACAAAGTCCTCGATGAGTTCTATGGCTTGTCAGCTTTCGGCCGTCAACGGATAGATTAATGCCTAAAAAGGACAACCCGAATCTCAATCGGATCTCGTAAGTTTTTTATCCTTCGTTTTTTCGACACGTCGATTTTTACGGTAAAACGGGATTACCGTGGCCCGTCTTCGACTTCCCATCGTTGGAGAGTGGTGCACCATGGTAGTGTTCCGTTTCAAATCCATGCACGCATTTCTAAAAGTCGTACGGCAATGTTTCGCCATTTCGGACGGATGTTGCACCTTGCACCGTGAATGTTGCACCCAGTAGATATCGATTCTTCGGACGGCCATAACTTCTGGATCGTTTAGAGTTACGGGAGCCATAACCTGTCAAAATGAAGGCCTCGATGAGTTCTATGGCTTTGACAGCTTTCAGCCGTCAACGGATAGATTAATGCCCAAAAAGGACAACCCGAATCTCAATCGGATCTCGTAAGTTTTTAAACCTTCGTTTTTTCGACACGTGGATTTTTACGGTAAAACGGGATTACCGTGGCCCGTCTTCGAGTTACCATCGCTGGAGAGTGGTGCACCATGGTACTGTTCCGTTTCAAATCCATGCACGCATTTCTAAAGGTCGTACGATACTGCTTTGCCATTTCGGACGGATGTTGCACCTTATACCGTGGATGTTGCACCCTGTAGATATCGATTATTCGGACGGCCATAACTTCTGGCTCGTTTAGAGTTACGGGAGCCATAACCTGTCAAAAAGAAGGCCTCGTTGAGTTCTACGGCTTTGACAGCTTTCAGCCGTCAACGGATAGATTAATGCCCAAAAAGTACAACCCGAATCTCGATCGGGTCTCGTAAGTTTTTTACCCTTCGTTTTTTCGACACGTGGATTTTTACGGTAAAACGGGATTACCGTGGCCCATCTTCGACTTCCGATCACTGGAGAGTGGTGCACCATGGTAGTGTTCCGTTTCAAATCCATGCACGCATTTCTAAAAGTCGTACGGTACTATTTCGCCATTTCAGACGGATGTTGCACCTTGCACCGTGGATGTTGCACCCTGTAGATATCGATTATTCAGACGGCTATAACTTCTGGCTCGTTTAGAGTTGCGGAAGCCATAACCTGTCAAAACGAAGGCCTCGATGAGTTCTACGGCTTTGACAACATTCAGACGTCAACGGATAGATTAATGCCTAAAAAGGACAACCCGAATCTCAATCGGGTCTCGTAAGTTTTTTACCCTTCGTTTTTTCGACACGTGGATTTTTACGGTAAAACGGGATTACCGTGGCCCGTCTTCGACTTCCCATCGCTGGAGAGTGGTGCACCATGGTACTGTTCCGTTTCAAATCCATGCACGAATTTCTAAAAGTCGTACGACACTGTTTCGCCATTTCGGACGGATGTTGCACCTTGCACCATGGATGTTGCACCCTGTAGATATCGATTATTCGGACGGCCATAACTTCTGGCTCGTTTAGAGTTATGGGAGCCATAACCTATCAAAACGAAGGCCTCGATGAGTTCTACGGCTTTGACAGCTTTCAGCCACCAACGGATAGATTAATTGCCAAAAAGGACAACCCGAATCTCAATCGGGTCTCGTAAGTTTTTTACCCTTCGTTTTTTTTGACACGTGGATTTTTACGGTAAAATGGGATTACCGCGGCCCCTCTTCGGCTTCCCATCGCTGGAGAGTGGTGCACCATGGTACTGTTCCGTTTCAAATCCATGCACACATTCCTAAAAGTCTTACGGCACTGTTTCGCCATTTCGGACGGATGTTGCACCGTGTAGATATCGATTATTCGGACGGCCGTAACTACTGACTCGTTTAGAGTTACGGGAGCCATAACCTGTCAAAACGAAGGCCTCGATGAGTTCGACAGCTTTGACTGCTTTCAGCCGTCAACGGATAGATTAATGCCCAAAAAGGACAACCCGAATCTCAATCGGATCTCGTAAGTTTTTAAACCTTCGTTTTTTCGACACGTGGATTTTTACGGTAAAACGGGATTACCGTGGCCCGTCTTCGACTTACCATCGCTGGAGAGTGGTGCACCATGGTACTGTTCCGTTTCAAATCCATGCACGCATTTCTAAAAGTCGTACGATACTGCTTTGTCATTTCGGACGGATGTTGCACCTTATACCGTGGATGTTGCACCCTGTAGATATTGATTATTCGGACGGCCATAACTTCTGGCTCGTTTAGAGTTACGGGAGCCATAACCTGTCAAAAAGAAGGCCTCGTTGAGTTCTACGGCTTTGACAGCTTTCAGCCGCCAACGGATAGATTAATGCCCAAAAAGTACAACCCGAATCTCGATCGGGCCTCGTAAGTTTTTTACCCTTCGTTTTTTCGACACGTGTATTTTTACGGTAAAACGGGATTACCGTGGCCCGTCTTTGACTTCCCATCGCTGAAGAGTGGTGCACCATGGTACTATTTCGTTTCAAATTCATGCACGCATTTCTAAAAGTCGTACGACACTGTTTCGCCATTTCGGACGGATGTTGCACCTTGCACCGTGGATGTTGCACCCTGTAGATATCGATTATTCGGACGGCCATAACTTCTGGCTCGTTTAGAGTTACGGGAGCCATAGCCTGTCAAAACGAAGGACTCGATGAGTTCTACGGCTTTGACAGCTTTCAGCCGCCAACGGATAGATTAATGCCCAAAAAGGACAACCCGAATCTCAATCGAGTCTCGTAAGTTTTCTACCCTTCGTTTTTTCGACACGTGGATTTTTACGGTAAAACGGGATTACCGTGGCCCGTCTTCGACTTCCCATCTCTGGAGAGTGGTGCACCATGGTATTGTTCCTTTTCAAATCCATGCACGCATTTCTAAAAGTCGTACGACACTGTTTCGCCATTTCGGACGGATGTTGCACCTTGCACCGTGGATGTTGCACCCTGTAGATATCGATTATTCAAACGGCCATAACTTCTGGCTCGTTTAGAGTTACGGGAGCCATAACCTGTCAAAACGAAGGACTCGATGAGTTCTACGGCTTTGATAGCTTTTAGCTGTCAAAGGATAGATTAATGACCAAAAAAGACAACCCGAATCTCAATCGGGTCTCGTAAGTTTTTTACCCTTCGTTTTTTCGACATGTGGATTTTTACGGTAAAACAGGATTACCGTCCCCCGTCTTCGACTTCCCATCGCTGGAGAGTGGTATACCATGGAACTGTTCTATTTCAAATCCATGCACGCATTTCTAAAAGTCATACGGCACTGTTTCGCCATTTCGGACGGATGTTGCACCTTGCACCGTGGATGTTGCACCCTGTAGATATCGATTATTCGGACGGCCACAACTTCTAGCTCGTTTAGAGTTACGGGAGCCATAACCTATCAAAATAAAGGCCTCGATGAGTTCTATGGCTTTGACAGCTTTCAACCGTCAATGGTTAGATTAATGCCCAAAATGGGCAACCTGAATCTCAATCGGGTCTCGTAAGTTTTTTACCCTTCGTTTTTTCGACACGTGGATTTTTACGGTAAAACGGGATTACCGTGGCCCGTCTTCGACTTCCCATCGCTGGAGAGTGGTACACCATGGTACTGTTCCGTTTCAAATCCATGCACACATTTCTAAAAGTCGTACGGCACAGTTTCGCCATTTCGGATGGATGTTGCACCTTGCACCGTGGATGTTGCACCCTGTAGATATCGATTATTCGGACGGCCATAACTTCTGGCTCGTTTAGAGTTACGGGAGCCATAACCTGTCAAAACGAAGGCCTCGATGAGTTCTGCGGCTTTGACCGCTTTCAGCCGTCAACGGATAAATTAATGCCCAAAAAGGACAACTCGAAGGTCAATCGGGTCTCGTAATATTTTTACCCTTCGTTTTTTCGACACGTGGATTTTTACGGTAAAACGGGATTACCGTAGCTCTTCTTCGACTTCCCATCGCTGGAGATTGGTGCACCATGGTAGTGTTCCGTTTCAAATCCATGCACGCATTTCTAAAAGTCGTACGGCACTGTTTCGCCATTTCGGACAGATGTTGCACCTTGCACCGTAGATGTTGCACCCTGTAGATATCGATTATTCGGACGACCATAACTTCTGGCTCGTTTAGAGTTACGGGAGCCATAACCTGTCAAAACAAAGGCATCGATGAGTTCTACGGCTTTGACAGCTTTCAGCCATCAACGGATAGATCAATGCCCAAAAAGGACAACCTGAATCTCAATCGGGTCTCGTAAGTTTTTTACCCTTTGTTTTTTCGACACGTGGATTTTTACGGTAAAACGGGATTACCATGGCCTGTCTTCGACTTCCCATCGCTGGAGAGTGGTGCACCATGGTACTGTTCCGTTTCAAATCCATGCACACATTTCTAAAAGTCGTACGACACTGTTTCGCCATTTCGGACGGATGTTGCACCTTGCACCGTGGATGTTGCACCCTGTAGATATCGATTATTCGGACGGCCGTAACTTCTGGCTCGTTTAGAGTTACGGGAGCCATAACCTGTCAAAATAAAGGCCACGATGAGTTCTACGGCTTTGACAGCTTTCAGCCATCAACGGATAGATTAATGCCCAAAAAGGACAATCCGAATCTCAATCGGGTCTCGTAAGTTTTTTACCCTTCGTTTTTTCGACACGTGGATTTTTACGGTAAAACGGGATTACCGTGGCCCGTCTTCGACTTTCCATCGCTGGAGAGTGCTGCACCATGATAGTGTTCCATTTCAAATCCATGCACGCATTTCTAAAAGTCGTACGGCACTGTTTCACCATTTCGGACGGATGTTGCACCTTGCACCGTGGATGTTGCACCCTGTAGACATCGATTATTCGGACGGCCATAACTTCTGGCTCGTTTAGAGTTACGGGAGCCATAACCTATCAAAATGAAGGCCTCGATGAGTTCTACGGCTTTGATAGCTTTCAGCCGTCAACGGATAGATTAATGCCCAAAAAGGACAACCCGAATCTCAATCTGGTCTCGTAAGTTTTTTACCCTTCGTTTTTTCGACACGTGGATTTTTACGGTAAAACGGGATTATCGTGGCCCGTCTTCGACTTCCCATCGCTGGAGAATGGTGCACCATTGTACTATTCCGTTTCAAACCCATGCTCGCATTTCAAAAAGTCGTACGACACTGTTTCGCCATTTCGGACGGATGTTGCAGCTTGCACCGTGGATGTTGCACCCTGTAGATATCGATTATTCGGACGGCCATACCTTCTGGCTCGTTTAGAGTTACGGGAGCCATAACCTGTCAAAACGAAGGCCTCGATGAGTTCTACGGCTTTGACAGCTTTCAGCCGTCAACGGATAGAGTAATGCCCAAAAAGGACAACCCGAATCTCAATCGGGTCTCGTAAGTTTTTTACCCTTCGTTTTTTGGACACGTGGATTTTTACGGTAAAACGGGATTACCGATGCCCGTCTTCGACTTTCCATCGTTGGAGAGTGGTGCACCATGATAGTGTTCCATTTCAAATCCATGCACGCATTTCCAAAAGTCGTACGGCACTGTTTCACGATTTCGGACGGATGTTGCACCTTGCACCGTGGATGTTGCACCCTGTAGATATCGATTATTTAAACGGCCATAACTTCTGGCTCGTTCAGAGTTACGGGAGCCATAACCTGTCAAAACGAAGGCCTCGATGAGTTCTACGGCTTTGACTGCTTTCAGCCGTTAACGGATAGATTAATGCCCAAAAAGGACAACCCGAATCTCAATCGGGTCTCGTAAGTTTTTAACCCTTCGTTTTTTCGACACGTGGATTTTTACGGTAAAACGGGATTACGGTGGCTGGTCTTCGATTTACCATCGCTGGAGAGTGGTGCACCATGGTACTATTCCGTTTCAAATCCATGCACGCATTTCTAAAAGTCGTACGACACTGTTCCGCCATTTAGGACTGATGTTGCACCTTGCACCGTGGATGTTGCACCCTGTAGATATCGCGGGAGCCATAACCTGTCAAAATGAAGGCCTCGATGAGTTCTATGAATTTGATAGCTTTCATCTTTCAACGGATAGATTAATGCCCAAAAAGGACAACCCGAATCTCAATCGGGTCTCGTAAGTTTTTTACCCTTCTTTTTTTCGACACGTGGATTTTTACGGTAAAACAGGATTACCGTGGCCCGTCTTCGACTTCCCATCGCTGGATAGTGGTGCACCATGGTACTATTCCGTTTCAAATCCATGCACGCATTTCTAAATGTCGAACAGCACTGTTTCGCCATTTCGAACGGATGTTGCATCTTGCACCGTGGATGTTGCACACTGTAGATATCGATTAATCGGACGGACGTTGCTTCTGGCTCGTTTAGCGTTATGGGAGCCATAACCTGTCAAAACGAAGGCCTCGATGAGTTTTATGGCTTTAACAGCTTTCAGCCGTCAACGGATAGATTAATGCCCAAAAAGGACAACCCGAATCTCGATCGGGTCTCGTAAGTTTTTTACCCTTCGTTTTTTCGACACGTGGATTTTTACGGTAAAACGGGATTACCATGGCCAGTCTTCGACTTCCAATCGCTGGAGAGTGGTGCACCATGGTACTGTTCCATTTCAAATCCATGCACACATTTCTAAAAGTCGTACGGCACTGTTTCGCCATTTCGGACGGATGTTGCACCTTGCACCGTGGATGTTGCACCCTGTAGATATCGATTATTCGGACGGCCGTAACTTCTGGCTCGTTTAGAGTTACGGGAGCCATAACCTGTCAAAACAAAGTCCTCGATGAGTTCTATGGCTTGACAGCTTTCGGCCGTCAACGGATAGATTAATGCCTAAAAAGGACAACCCGAATCTCAATCGGATCTCGTAAGTTTTTTATCCTTCGTTTTTTCGACACGTCGATTTTTACGGTAAAACGGGATTACCGTGGCCCGTCTTCGACTTCCCATCGTTGGAGAGTGGTGCACCATGGTAGTGTTCCGTTTCAAATCCATGCACGCATTTCTAAAAGTCGTACGGCAATGTTTCGCCATTTCGGACGGATGTTGCACCTTGCACCGTGAATGTTGCACCCTGTAGATATCGATTCTTCGGACGGCCATAACTTCTGGATCGTTTAGAGTTACGGGAGCCATAACCTGTCAAAATGAAGGCCTCGATGAGTTCTATGGCTTTGACAGCTTTCAGCCGTCAACGGATAGATTAATGCCCAAAAAGGACAACCCGAATCTCAATCGGATCTCGTAAGTTTTTAAACCTTCGTTTTTTCGACACGTGGATTTTTACGGTAAAACGGGATTACCGTGGCCCGTCTTCGAGTTACCATCGCTGGAGAGTGGTGCACCATGGTACTGTTCCGTTTCAAATCCATGCACGCATTTCTAAAAGTCGTACGATACTGCTTTGCCATTTCGGACGGATGTTGCACCTTATACCGTGGATGTTGCACCCTGTAGATATCGATTATTCGGACGGCCATAACTTCTGGCTCGTTTAGAGTTACGGGAGCCATAACCTGTCAAAAAGAAGGCCTCGTTGAGTTCTACGGCTTTGACAGCTTTCAGCCGTCAACGGATAGATTAATGCCCAAAAAGTACAACCCGAATCTCGATCGGGTCTCGTAAGTTTTTTACCCTTCGTTTTTTCGACACGTGGATTTTTACGGTAAAACGGGATTACCGTGGCCCATCTTCGACTTCCGATCACTGGAGAGTGGTGCACCATGGTAGTGTTCCGTTTCAAATCCATGCACGCATTTCTAAAAGTCGTACGGTACTATTTCGCCATTTCAGACGGATGTTGCACCTTGCACCGTGGATGTTGCACCCTGTAGATATCGATTATTCAGACGGCTATAACTTCTGGCTCGTTTAGAGTTGCGGAAGCCATAACCTGTCAAAACGAAGGCCTCGATGAGTTCTACGGCTTTGACAACTTTCAGATGTCAACGGATAGATTAATGCCTAAAAAGGACAACCCGAATCTCAATCGGGTCTCGTAAGTTTTTTACCCTTCGTTTTTTCGACACGTGGATTTTTACGGTAAAACGGGATTACCGTGGCCCGTCTTCGACTTCCCATCGCTGGAGAGTGGTGCACCATGGTACTGTTCCGTTTCAAATCCATGCACGAATTTCTAAAAGTCGTACGACACTGTTTCGCCATTTCGGACGGATGTTGCACCTTGCACCGTGGATGTTGCACCCTGTAGATATCGATTATTCGGACGGCCATAACTTCTGGCTCGTTTAGAGTTATGGGAGCCATAACCTATCAAAACGAAGGCCTCGATGAGTTCTACGGCTTTGACAGCTTTCAGCCACCAACGGATAGATTAATTGCCAAAAAGGACAACCCGAATCTCAATCGGGTCTCGTAAGTTTTTTACCCTTCGTTTTTTCGACACGTGGATTTTTACGGTAAAATGGGATTACCGCGGCCCCTCTTCGGCTTCCCATCGGTGGAGAGTGGTGCACCATGGTACTGTTCCCTTTCAAATCCATGCACACATTCCTAAAAGTCTTACGGCACTGTTTCGCCATTTCGGACGGATGTTGCACCGTGTAGATATCGATTATTCGGACGGCCGTAACTACTGACTCGTTTAGAGTTACGGGAGCCATAACCTGTCAAAACGAAGGCCTCGATGAGTTCGACAGCTTTGACTGCTTTCAGCCGTCAACGGATAGATTAATGCCCAAAAAGGACAACCCGAATCTCAATCGGATCTCGTAAGTTTTTAAACCTTCGTTTTTTCGACACGTGGATTTTTACGGTAAAACGGGATTACCGTGGCCCGTCTTCGACTTACCATCGCTGGAGAGTGGTGCACCATGGTACTGTTCCGTTTCAAATCCATGCACGCATTTCTAAAAGTCGTACGATACTGCTTTGCCATTTCGGACGGATGTTGCACCTTATACCGTGGATGTTGCACCCTGTAGATATTGATTATTCGGACGGCCATAATTTCTGGCTCGTTTAGAGTTACGGGAGCCATAACCTGTCAAAAAGAAGGCCTCGTTGAGTTCTACGGCTTTGACAGCTTTCAGCCGCCAACGGATAGATTAATGCCCAAAAAGTACAACCCGAATCTCGATCGGGCCTCGTAAGTTTTTTACCCTTCGTTTTTTCGACACGTGTATTTTTACGGTAAAACGGGATTACCGTGGCCCGTCTTTGACTTCCCATCGCTGAAGAGTGGTGCACCATGGTACTATTTCGTTTCAAATTCATGCACGCATTTCTAAAAGTCGTACGACACTGTTTCGCCATTTCGGACGGATGTTGCACCTTGCACCGTGGATGTTGCACCCTGTAGATATCGATTATTCGGACGGCCATAACTTCTGGCTCGTTTAGAGTTACGGGAGCCATAGCCTGTCAAAACGAAGGACTCGATGAGTTCTACGGCTTTGACAGCTTTCAGCCGCCAACGGATAGATTAATGCCCAAAAAGGACAACCCGAATCTCAATCGAGTCTCGTAAGTTTTCTACCCTTCGTTTTTTCGACACGTGGATTTTTACGGTAAAACGGGATTACCGTGGCCCGTCTTCGACTTCCCATCTCTGGAGAGTGGTGCACCATGGTATTGTTCCTTTTCAAATCCATGCACGCATTTCTAAAAGTCGTACGACACTGTTTCGCCATTTCGGACGGATGTTGCACCTTGCACCGTGGATGTTGCACCCTGTAGATATCGATTATTCAAACGGCCATAACTTCTGGCTCGTTTAGAGTTACGGGAGCCATAACCTGTCAAAACGAAGGACTCGATGAGTTCTACGGCTTTGATAGCTTTTAGCTGTCAAAGGATAGATTAATGACCAAAAAAGACAACCCGAATCTCAATCGGGTCTCGTAAGTTTTTTACCCTTCGTTTTTTCGACATGTGGATTTTTACGGTAAAACAGGATTACCGTCCCCCGTCTTCGACTTCCCATCGCTGGAGAGTGGTATACCATGGAACTGTTCTATTTCAAATCCATGCACGCATTTCTAAAAGTCGTACGGCACTGTTTCGCCATTTCGGACGGATGTTGCACCTTGCACCGTGGATGTTGCACCCTGTAGATATCGATTATTCGGACGGCCACAACTTCTAGCTCGTTTAGAGTTACGGGAGCCATAACCTATCAAAATAAAGGCCTCGATGAGTTCTATGGCTTTGACAGCTTTCAACCGTCAATGGTTAGATTAATGCCCAAAATGGGCAACCTGAATCTCAATCGGGTCTCGTAAGTTTTTTACCCTTCGTTTTTTCGACACGTGGATTTTTACGGTAAAACGGGATTACCGTGGCCCGTCTTCGACTTCCCATCGCTGGAGAGTGGTACACCATGGTACTGTTCCGTTTCAAATCCATGCACACATTTCTAAAAGTCGTACGGCACAGTTTCGCCATTTCGGATGGATGTTGCACCTTGCACCGTGGATGTTGCACCCTGTAGATATCGATTATTCGGACGGCCATAACTTCTGGCTCGTTTAGAGTTACGGGAGCCATAACCTGTCAAAACGAAGGCCTCGATGAGTTCTGCGGCTTTGACCGCTTTCAGCCGTCAACGGATAAATTAATGCCCAAAAAGGACAACTCGAAGGTCAATCGGGTCTCGTAATATTTTTACCCTTCGTTTTTTCGACACGTGGATTTTTACGGTAAAACGGGATTACCGTAGCTCTTCTTCGACTTCCCATCGCTGGAGATTGGTGCACCATGGTAGTGTTCCGTTTCAAATCCATGCACGCATTTCTAAAAGTCGTACGGCACTGTTTCGCCATTTCGGACAGATGTTGCACCTTGCACCGTAGATGTTGCACCCTGTAGATATCGATTATTCGGACGACCATAACTTCTGGCTCGTTTAGAGTTACGGGAGCCATAACCTGTCAAAACAAAGGCATCGATGAGTTCTACGGCTTTGACAGCTTTCAGCCATCAACGGATAGATCAATGCCCAAAAAGGACAACCTGAATCTCAATCGGGTCTCGTAAGTTTTTTACCCTTTGTTTTTTCGACACGTGGATTTTTACGGTAAAACGGGATTACCATGGCCTGTCTTCGACTTCCCATCGCTGGAGAGTGGTGCACCATGGTACTGTTCCGTTTCAAATCCATGCACACATTTCTAAAAGTCGTACGACACTGTTTCGCCATTTCGGACGGATGTTGCACCTTGCACCGTGGATGTTGCACCCTGTAGATATCGATTATTCGGACGGCCGTAACTTCTGGCTCGTTTAGAGTTACGGGAGCCATAACCTGTCAAAATAAAGGCCTCGATGAGTTCTACGGCTTTGACAGCTTTCAGCCATCAACGGATAGATTAATGCCCAAAAAGGACAATCCGAATCTCAATCGGGTCTCGTAAGTTTTTTACCCTTCGTTTTTTCGACACGTGGATTTTTACGGTAAAACGGGATTACCGTGGCCCGTCTTCGACTTTCCATCGCTGGAGAGTGGTGCACCATGATAGTGTTCCATTTCAAATCCATGCACGCATTTCTAAAAGTCGTACGGCACTGTTTCACCATTTCGGACGGATGTTGCACCTTGCACCGTGGATGTTGCACCCTGTAGACATCGATTATTCGGACGGCCATAACTTCTGGCTCGTTTAGAGTTACGGGAGCCATAACCTATCAAAATGAAGGCCTCGAGGAGTTCTACGGCTTTGATAGCTTTCAGCCGTCAACGGATAGATTAATGCCCAAAAAGGACAACCCGAATCTCAATCTGGTCTCGTAAGTTTTTTACCCTTCGTTTTTTCGACACGTGGATTTTTACGGTAAAACGGGATTATCGTGGCCCGTCTTCGACTTCCCATCGCTGGAGAATGGTGCACCATTGTACTATTCCGTTTCAAACCCATGCTCGCATTTCAAAAAGTCGTACGACACTGTTTCGCCATTTCGGACGGATGTTGCACCTTGCACCGTGGATGTTGCACCCTGTAGATATCTATTATTCGGACGGCCGTACCTTCTGGCTCGTTTAGAGTTACGGGAGCCATAACCTGTCAAAACGAAGGCCTCGATGAGTTCTACGGCTTTGACAGCTTTCAGCCGTCAACGGATAGATTAATGCCCAAAAAGGACAACCCGAATCTCAATCGGGTCTCGTAAGTTTTTTACCCTTCGTTTTTTGGACACGTGGATTTTTACGGTAAAACGGGATTACCGAGGCCCGTCTTCGACTTTCCATCGTTGGAGAGTGGTGCACCATGATAGTGTTCCATTTCAAATCCATGCACGCATTTCCAAAAGTCGTACGGCACTGTTTCACCATTTCGGACGGATGTTGCACCTTGCACCGTGGATGTTGCACCCTGTAGATATCGATTATTTAAACGGCCATAACTTCTGGCTCGTTCAGAGTTACGGGAGCCATAACCTGTCAAAACGAAGGCCTCGATGAGTTCTACGGCTTTGACTGCTTTCAGCCATTAACGGATAGATTAATGCCCAAAAAGGACAACCCGAATCTCAATCGGGTCTCGTAAGTTTTTAACCCTTCGTTTTTTCGACACGTGGATTTTTACGGTAAAACGGGATTACGGTGGCTGGTCTTCGATTTACCATCGCTGGAGAGTGGTGCACCATGGTACTATTCCGTTTCAAATCCATGCACGCATTTCTAAAAGTCGTACGACACTGTTCCGCCATTTAGGACTGATGTTGCACCTTGCACCGTGGATGTTGCACCCTGTAGATATCGCGGGAGCCATAACCTGTCAAAATGAAGGCCTCGATGAGTTCTATGAATTTGATAGCTTTCATCTTTCAACGGATAGATTAATGCCCAAAAAGGACAACCCGAATCTCAATCGGGTCTCGTAAGTTTTTTACCCTTCTTTTTTTCGACACGTGGATTTTTACGGTAAAACAGGATTACCGTGGCCCGTCTTCGACTTCCCATCGCTGGATAGTGGTGCACCATGGTACTATTCCGTTTCAAATCCATGCACGCATTTCTAAATGTCGAACAGCACTGTTTCGCCATTTCGAACGGATGTTGCATCTTGCACCGTGGATGTTGCACACTGTAGATATCGATTAATCGGACGGACGTTGCTTCTGGCTCGTTTAGCGTTATGGGAGCCATAACCTGTCAAAACGAAGGCCTCGATGAGTTTTATGGCTTTAACAGCTTTCAGCCGTCAACGGATAGATTAATGCCCAAAAAGGACAACCCGAATCTCGATCGGGTCTCGTAAGTTTTTTACCCTTCGTTTTTTCGACACGTGGATTTTTACGGTAAAACGGGATTACCGTGGCCAGTCTTCGACTTCCAATCGCTGGAGAGTGGTGCACCATGGTACTGTTCCATTTCAAATCCATGCACACATTTCTAAAAGTCGTACGGCACTGTTTCGCCATTTCGGACGGATGTTGCACCTTGCACCGTGTAGATATCGATTATTCGGACGGCCATAACTTTGGGCTCGTTTAGACTTACGGGAGCCATAACCGGTCAAAACGAAGGCCTCGATGAGTTCTACGGCGTTGATTGCTTTCAGCCATCAACGGATAGATTAATGCCGAAAAAGAACAACCCGAATCTCAATCGGGTCTTGCAAGTTTTTAACCCTTCGTTTTTTCGACACGTGGATTTTTACGGTAAAACGAGATTACCGTGGCCCATCTTCGACTTACCATCGCTGGAGAGTGGTGCACCATGGTATTGTTCCGTTTCAAATCCATGCACGCATTTCTAAAAGTCGTACGGCACTGTTTCGTCATTTCGGACGGATGTTGCACCTTGCACCGTGGATGTTGCACCCTGTAGATATCGATTATTCGGACGGCCATAACTTCTGGCTCGTTTAGAGTTACGGGAGCCATAACCTGTCAAAACGAAGGCCTCGATGAGTTCTACGGCTTTGACAGCTTTCAGCCGTCAACGGATAGATTAATGCCCAAAAAGGACAACCCGAATCTCAATCGGGTCTCGTAAGTTTTTTACCCTTCTTTTTTCGACACGTGGATTTTTACGGTAAAACGGGATTACCGTGGCCCGTCTTCGACTTCCCATCGCTGTAGAGTGTTGCACCATGGTAGTGTTCCGTTTCAAATCCATGCACGCATTTCTAAAAGTCGTACGACACTGTTTCGCCATTTCGGACGGATGTTGCACCTTGCACCGTGGATGTTGCACCCTGCAGATATCGATTATCTGGACGGCCATAACTTCTGGCTCGTTAAGAGTTACGGGAGCCATAACCTGTCAAAACGAAGGCCTCGATGAGTTCTATTGCTTTGACAGCTTTCAGCCGTCAACGGATAGACTAATGCCCAAAAAGGACAACCCAAATCTCAATCGGGACTCGTAAGTTTTTTACCCTTCGTTTTTTCGACACGTGGATTTTTACGGTAAAACGGGATTACCGTGGCCCGTCTTCGACTTCCCATCGCTGGAGAGTGGTGCACCATGGTACTGTTCCGTTTCAAATCCATGCACGCATTTCTAAAAGTCGTACGACACTGTTTCACCATTTCGGACGGATGTTGCACCTTGCACCGTGGATGTTGCACCCTGTAGATATCGTTTATTCAAACGGCTATAACTTCTGGCTCGTTTAGAGTTACGGGAGCCATAACCTGTCAAAACGAAGGCCTCGATGAGTTCTACGGCTTTGATAGCTTTTAGCCGTCAACGGATAGATTAATGCCCAAAAAGGACAACCCGAACTTCAATCGGGTCTCGTAAGTTTTTTACCCTTCGTTTTTTCGACACGTGGATTTTTACGGTAAAATAGGATTACCATGGCCCGTCTTCGACTTTCCATCGATGGAGAGTGGTGCACCATGGTACTGTTCCATTTCAAATCCATGCACGCATTTCTAAAAGTCGTACGGCACTGTTTCGCCATTTCGGACGGATGTTGCACCTTGCACCGTGGATGTTGCACCCTATGGATATCGATTATTCGGACGGCCATAACTTCTGGCTCGTTTAGAGTTACGGGAGCCACAACCTGTCAAAATGAAGTCCTCGATGAGTTCTATGGCTTTGACAGCTTTCAGCCATCAACGGATAGATTAATGCCCAAAAAGGACAACCCGAATCTCAATCAAGTCTCGTAAGTTTTTTACCCTTCGTTTTTTCGATACGTGGATTTTTACGGTAAAACGGGATTACCGTGGCCCGTCTTCGACTTCCCATCGCTGGAGAGTGGTGCACCATGGTACTGTACCGTTTCAAATCCATGCACACATTTCTAAAAGTCGTACGGCACTGTTTCGCCATTTCGGACGGATGTTGCACCATGCACCGTGGATGTTGCACCCTGTAGATATCGATTATTCGGACGGCCATAACTTCTGGCTCGTTTAGAGTTACGGGAGCCATAACCTGTCAAAATGAAGGCCTCGATGTGTTCTACGGCTTTGATAGCTTTCAGCTGTCAAAGGATAAATTAATGCCCAAAAAGGACAACCCGAATCTCAGTCGGGTCTCGTAAGTTTTTTACCCTTCGTTTTTTCGACACGTGGATTTTTACGGTAAAACAGGATTACAGTGGCTGGCCTTCGATTTACCATCGTTGGAGAGTGGTGCACCATGGTACTGTTCCGTTTCAAATCCGCGCACGCATTTCTAAAAGTCGTACGGCACTGTTTCGCCATTCGGACGGATGTTGCACTTTGCACCGTGGATGTTGCACAATGTAGATATCGATTATTCGGACGACCATAACTTCTGGCTCGTTTAGAGTTACGGGAGCCATAACCTGTCAAAACAAAGCCCTCGATGAGTTCTACGGCTTTGACAGCTTTCAGCCGTCAACGGATAGATTAATGCCCAAAAAGGACAACCCGAATCTCAATCGGGTCTCGTAAGTTTTTTACCCTTCGTTTTTTCGACACGTGGATTTTTACGGTAAAACGGGATTACCGTGGCCCGTCTTCGACTTCCCATCGCTGGAGAGTGGTGCACCACGGTACAGATCCGTTTCAAATCCATGCACGCATTTTTAAAAGTCGTACGACACTGTTTCGCCATTTCGGACGGATGTTGCACCTTGCACCGTGGATGTTGCACCCTGTAGATATCGATTATTCGGACGGTCATAACTTCTGGCTCGTTTAGAGTTACGGGAGCCATAACCTGTCAAAACGAAGGCCTCGATGAGTTCTATGGCTTTGACAGCTTTCAGCCGTCAACGGATAGATTAATGCCCAAAAAGGACAACCCGAATCTCAATCGGGTCTCGTAAGTTTTTTACCCTTCCTTTTTTCGACACGTGGATTTTTATGGTAAAACGGGATACCGTGGCCCGTCTTCGACTTCCCATTGCTGGAGAGTGGTACACCATGGTACTGTTCCGTTTCAAATCCATGCACGCATTTCTAAAAGTCGTACGGCACTGTTTCGCCATTTCGGACGGATGTTGTACCTTGCACCGTGGATGTTGCACCCTGTAGATATCGATTATTCGGACGGCCATAACTTCTGGCTCGTTTAGAGTTACGGAAGCCATAACCTGTCAAAACGAAGGCCTCGATGAGTTCTACGGCTTTGATAGCTTTCAGCCGCCAACGGATAGATTAATGCCCAAAAAGGACAACCCGAATCTCAATCGGGTCTCGTAAGTTTTTTACCCTTCGTTTTTTCGACACGTGGATTTTTACGGTAAAACAGGATTACGGTGGCTGGCCTTCGATTTACCATTGCTGGACAGTGGTGCACCATGGTACTGTTCCGTTTCAAATCCATGCACGCATTTCTAAAATTCGTACGGCACTGTTTCGCCATTTCGGACGGATGTTGCACCTTGCACCGTGGATGTTGCACCCTGTAGATATCGATTATTCGGACGGCCATAACTTCTGGCTCGTTTAGAGTTACGGGAGCCATAACCTGTCAAAACGAAGGCCTTGATGAGTTCTAGGCTTTGACAGCTTTCAACCGTCAACGGATAGATTAATTCCCAAAAAGGATAACCCGAATCTCAATCGGGTCTCGTAAGTTTTTACCCTTCGTTTTTTCGACACGTGGATTTTTACGGTAAAACGGGATTACCGTGGCCCGTCTTCGACTTCCCATCGCTGGAGAGCGGTGCACCATGGTACTGTTCCGTTTCAAATCCATGCACGTGTTTCTAAAAGTCGTACAACACTGTTTCACTATTTCGGACGGATGTTGCACCTTGCACCGTGGATGTTGCACCCTATAGATATCGATTATTCAAACGGAAATAACTTCTGGCTCGTTTAGAGTTACGGGAGCAATAACCTGTCAAAACGAAGGCCTCGATGAGTTCTACGGCTTTGACAGCTTTCAGCCGTTAACGGATAGATAAATGCCCAAAAAGGACAACCCGAATCTACATCGGGTCTCGTAAGTTTTTTATCCTTCGTTTTTTCGACATGTGGATTTTTACGGTAAAACATGATTACTGTTGCTGGCCTTCGATTTACCATCGCTTGACAGTGGTGCACCATGGTACTGTTCCGTTTCAAATCCATGCACGCATTTCTAAAAATTGTACGGCACTGTTTCGCCATTTCGGACGGATGTTGCACCTTGCACCGTGGATGTTGCACCCTGTAGATATCTATTATTCGGACGGCCATAACTTCTGGCTCGTTTAGAGTTACGGGAGCCACTACTTGTCAAAACGAAGGCCTCGATGAGTTCTACAGCTTTGATAGCTTTCAGCCGTCAACGGATAAATTAATGTCCAAAAAGGACAACCCGAATCTCAATCGGGTCTCGTAAGTTTTTTACCCTTCGTTTTTTCGACACGTGGATTTTTACGGTAAAACAGGATTACCGAGGTTGGCCTTCGATTTACCATCGCTGGAGTGTGGTGCACCATGGTACTGTTCCGTTTCAAATCCATGCACGCATTTCTAAAAGTCGTATGACACTGTTTCGCCATTTCGGACGGATGTTGCACCTTGCACCGTGGATGTTGCACCCTGTAGATATCAATTATTCAAACGGCCATAACTTCTGGCTCGTTTAGAGTTACGGGAGCCATAACCTGCCAAAACAAAGGCCTCGATGAGTTCTATGGCTTTGACAGCTTTCAGCCATCAACGGATAGATTAATGCCCAAAACCCGAATCTCAATCGGGTCTCGTAAGTTTTTTACTCTTCGTTTTTTCGACACGTGGATTTTTACGGTAAGACAGGATTACCGTGGCCCTCTTCGACTTCCCATCGCTGGAGAGTTGTGCACCACGGTACTGATCCGTTTCAAATCCATGCACGCATTTTTAAAAGTCGTACGACACTGTTTCGCCATTTCGGACGGATGTTGCACCTTGCACCGTGGATGTTGCACCCTGTAGATATCGAATATTCGGACGGTCATAACTTCTGCCTCGTTTAGAGTTACGGGAGCCATAACCTGTCAAAACGAAGGCCTCGATGAGTTCTATGGCTTTGACAGCTTTCAGCCGTCAACGGATAGATTAATGCCCAAAAAGGACAACCCGAATCTCAATCGGGTCTCGTAAGTTTTTTACCCTTCCTTTTTTCGACACGTGGATTTTTATGGTAAAACGGGACAACGTGGCCCGTCTTCGACTTCCCATTGCTGGAGAGTGGTACACCATGGTACTGTTCCGTTTCAAATCCATGCACGCATTTCTAAAAGTCGTACGGCACTGTTTCGCCATTTCGGACGGATGTTGTACCTTGCACCGTGGATGTTGCACCCTGTAGATATCGATTATTCGGACGGCCATAACTTCTGGCTCGTTTAGAGTTACGGGAGCCATAACCTGTCAAAACGAAGGCCTCGATGAGTTCTACGGCTTTGATAGCTTTCAGCCGCCAACGGATAGATTAATGCCCAAAAAGGACAACCCGAATCTCAATCGGGTCTCGTAAGTTTTTTACCCTTCGTTTTTTCGACACGTGGATTTTTACGGTAAAACAGGATTACGGTGGTTGGCCTTCGATTTACCATCGCTGGACAGTGGTGCACCATGGTACTGTTCCGTTTCAAATCCATGCACGCATTTCTAAAAGTCGTACGGCAATGTTTCGCCATTTCGGACTGATGTTGCACCTTGCACCGTGGATGTTGCACCCTGTAGATATCGATTATTCGGACAGCTACAACTTCTGGCTCGTTTAGTGTTACGAGAGCCATAACCTGTCAAAACGGAGGCCTCGATGAGTTCTACGGCTTTAACAGCTTTCAGCCATCAATGGATTGATTAATGCCCAAAAAGAACAACCCGAATCTCAATCGGGTCTCGTAAGTTTTTTACCCTTCGTTTTTTCGACACGTGGATTTTTACGGTAAAACGGGATTACCGTGGCCCGTCTTCGACTTCCCATCGCCGGAGAGCGGTGCGCCATGGTATAGTTCCATTTCAAATCCATGCACACATTTCTAAAAGTCGTACAACACTGTTTCACCATTTCGGACGGATGTTGCACCTTGCACCGTGGATGTTGCACCCTGTAGATATCGATTATTCAAACGGCCATAACTTCTGGCTCGTTTAGAGTTACGGAAGCCATAACCTGTCAAAACGAAGGCCTCGATGAGTTCTACGGCTTTGATGGCTTTCAGCCGTCAACGGATAGATTAATGCCCAAAAAGGACAACCCGAATCTCAATCGGGTCTCGTAAGTTTTTTATCCTTCGTTTTTTCGACACGTGGATTTTTACGGTAAAACAGGATTACGGTTGCTGGCCTTCGATTTACCATCGCTGGACAGTGGTGCACCATGGTACTGTTCCATTTCAAATCCATGCATGAATTTCTAAAAGTCGTACGGCACTGTTTCGCCATTTCGGACGTATGTTGCACCTTGCACCGTGGATGTTGCACCTTGTAGATATCGATTATTCGGACGGCCATAACTTCTCCCTTGTTTAGAGTTACGGGAGCCACAACCTGTCAAAACGAAGGCCTCGATGAGTTCTACAGCTTTGACAGCTTTCAGTCGTCAACGGATAGATTAATGCCCAAAAAGGACAACCCGAATCTCAATCGGGCCTCGTAAGTTTTTTACCCTTCGTTTTTTCGACACGTGGATTTTTACGGTAAAATAGGATTACCGTGGCTGGCCTTCGATTTACCATCGCTGGAGAGTGGTGCACCATGGTACTGTTCCGTTTAAAATCCATGCACGCAATTCTAAAAGTCGTACGGCACTGTTTCGCCATTTCGGACGGATGTTGCACCTTGCACCGTGGATGTTGCACCCTGTAGATATCGATTATTCGGACGGCCATAACTTCTGGCTCATTTAGAGTTACGGGAGACATAACCTGTCAAAACGAAGGCCTCGATGAGTTCTACGGCTTTGACAGCTTTCAGCCGTCAACGGATAGATTAATGCCCAAAAAGGACAACCCGAATCTCAATCGGGTCTCGTAAGTTTTTACCCTTCGTTTTTTCGACACGTGGATTTTTACGGTAAAACAGGATTACCGAGGTTGGCCTTCGATTTACCATCGCTGGAGTGTGGTGCACCATGGTACTGTTCCGTTTCAAATCCATGCACGCATTTCTAAAAGTCGTACGACACTGTTTCGCCATTTCGGACGGATGTTGCACCTTGCACCGTGGATGTTGCACCCTGTAGATATCAATTATTCAAACGGCCATAACTTCTGGCCCGTTTAGAGTTACGGGAGCCATAACCTGCCAAAACGAAGGCCTCGATGAGATCTATGGCTTTGACAGCTTTCAGCCATCAACGGATAGATTAATGCCCAAAACCCGAATCTCAATCGGGTCTCGTAAGTTTTTTACCCTTCGTTTTTTCGACACGTGGATTTTTACGGTAAAACAGGATTACCGTGGCCCGTCTTCGACTTCCCATCGCTGGAGAGTGGTGCACCACGGTACTGATCCGTTTCAAATCCATGCACGCATTTCTAAAAGTCGTACGGCACTGTTTCGCCATTTCGGACGGATGTTGCACCTTGCACCGTGGATGTTGCACCCTGTAGATATCGATTATTCGGACGGCCATAACTTCTGGCTCGTTTAGAGTTACGGGAGCCATAACCTGTCAAAACGAAGGCCTCGATGAGTTCTACGGCTTTGACAGCTTTCAGCCGTCAAAGGATAGATTAATGCCCAAAAAGGACAACCCGAATCTCAATCGGGTCTCGTAAGTTTTTTACCCTTCTTTTTTCGACACGTGGATTTTTACGGTAAAACGGGATTACCGCGGCCCGTATTCGACTTCCCATCGCTGTAGAGTGTTGCACCATGGTAGTGTTCCGTTTCAAATCCATGCACGCATTTTTAAAAGTCGTACGACACTGTTTCGCCATTTCGGACGGATGTTGCACCTTGCACCGTGGATGTTGCACCCTGCAGATATCGATTATCTGGACGGCCATAACTTCTGGCTCGTTTAGAGTTACGGGAGCCATAACCTGTCAAAACGAAGGCCTCGATGAGTTCTATTGCTTTGACAGCTTTCAGCCGTCAACGGATAGACTAATGCCCAAAAAGGACAACCCAAATCTCAATCGGGACTCGTAAGTTTTTTACCCTTCGTTTTTTCGACACGTGGATTTTTACGGTAAAACGGGATTACCGTGGCCCGTCTTCGACTTCCCATCGCTGGAGAGTGGTGCACCATGGTACTGTTCCGTTTCAAATCCATGCACGCATTTCTAAAAGTCGTACGGCACTGTTTCACCATTTCGGACGGATGTTGCACCTTGCACCGTGGATGTTGCACCCTGTAGATATCGTTTATTCAAACGGCTATAACTTCTGGCACGTTTAGAGTTACGGGAGCCATAACCTGTCAAAACGAAGGCCTCAATGAGTTCTACGGCTTTGATAGCTTTTAGCCGTCAACGGATAGATTAATGCCCAAAAAGGACAACCCGAACTTCAATCGGGTCTCGTAAGTTTTTTACCCTTCGTTTTTTCGACACGTGGATTTTTACGGTAAAACAGGATTACCATGGCCCGTCTTCGACTTTCCATCGCTGGAGAGTGGTGCACCATGGTACTATTCCATTTCAAATCCATGCACGCATTTCTAAAAGTTGTAAGGCACTGTTTCGCCATTTCGGACGGATGTTGCACCTTGCACCGTGGATGTTGCACCCTATGGATATCGATTATTCGGACGGCCATAACTTCTGGCTCGTTTAGAGTTACGGGAGCCACAACCTGTCAAAATGAAGTCCTCGATGAGTTCTATGGCTTTGACAGCTTTCAGCCATCAACAGATAGATTAATGCCCAAAAAGGACAACCCGAATCTCAATCAAGTCTCGTAAGTTTTTTACCCTTCGTTTTTTCGATACGTGGATTTTTACGGTAAAACGGGATTACCGTGGCCCGTCTTCGACTTCCCATCGCTGGAGAGTGGTGCACCATGGTACTGTACCATTTCAAATCCATGCACACATTTCTAAAAGTCGTACGGCACTGTTTCGCCATTTCGTACGGATGTTGCACCTTGCACCGTGGATGTTGCACCCTGTAGATATCGATTATTCGGACGGCCATAACTTCTGGCTCGTTTAGAGTTACGGGAGCCATAACCTGTCAAAATGAAGGCCTCGATGTGTTCTACGGCTTTGATAGCTTTCAGCTGTCAAAGGATAAATTAATGACCAAAAAGGACAACCCGAATCTCAGTCGGGTCTCGTAAGTTTTTTACCCTTCGTTTTTTCGACACGTGGATTTTTACGGTAAAACAGGATTACAGTGGCTGGCCTTCGATTTACCATCGTTGGAGAGTGGTGCACCATGGTACTGTTCCGTTTCAAATCCGCGCACGCATTTCTAAAAGTCGTACGGCACTGTTTCGCCATTCGGACGGATGTTGCACCTTGCACCGTGGATGTTGCACAATGTAGATATCGATTATTCGGACGGCCATAACTTCTGGCTCGTTTAGAGTTACGGGAGCCATAACCTGTCAAAACAAAGCCCTCGATGAGTTCTACGGCTTTGACAGCTTTCAGCCGTCAACGGATAGATTAATGCCCAAAAAGGACAACCCGAATCTCAATCGGGTCTCGTAAGTTTTTTACCCTTCGTTTTTTCGACACGTGGATTTTTACGGTAAAACAGGATTACCGTGGCCCGTCTTCGACTTCCCATCGCTGGAGAGTGGTGCACCACGGTACTGATCCGTTTCAAATCCATGCATGCATTTTTAAAAGTCGTACAACACTGTTTCGCCATTTCGGACGGATGTTGCACCTTGCACCGTGGATGTTGCACCCTGTAGATATCGATTATTCGGACGGTCATAACTTCTGGCTCGTTTAGAGTTACGGGAGCCATAACCTGTCAAAACGAAGGCCTCGATGATTTCTATGGCTTTGACAGCTTTCAGCCGTCAACGGATAGATTAGTGCCCAAAAAGGACAACCCGAATCTCAATCGGGTCTCGTAAGTTTTTTACCCTTCCTTTTTTCGACACGTGGATTTTTATGGTAAAACGGGATACCGTGGCCCGTCTTCGACTTCCCGTTGCTGGAGAGTGGTACACCATGGTACTGTTCCGTTTCAAATCCATGCACGCATTTCTAAAAGTCGTACGGCACTGTTTCGCCATTTCGGACGGATGTTGTACCTTGCACCGTGGATGTTGCACCCTGTAGATATCGATTATTCGGACGGCCATAACTTCTGGCTCGTTTAGAGTTACGGGAGCCATAACCTGTCAAAACGAAGGCCTCGATGAGTTCTACGGCTTTGATAGCTTTCAGCCGCCAACGGATAGATTAATGCCCAAAAAGGACAACCCGAATCTCAATCGGGTCTCGTAAGTTTTTTAACCTTCGTTTTTTCGACACGTGGATTTTTACGGTAAAACAGGATTACGGTGGCTGGCCTTCGATTTACCATCGCTGGATAGTGGTGCACCATGGTACTGTTCCGTTTCAAATCCATGCACGCATTTCTAAAAGTCGTACGGCACTGTTTCGCCATTTCGGACGGATGTTGCACCTTGCACCGTGGATGTTGAACCCTGTAGATATCGATTATTCGGACGGCCATAACTTCTGGCTCGTTTAGAGTTACGGGAGCCATAACCTGTCAAAACGAAGGCCTTGATGAGTTCTAGGCTTTGACAGCTTTCAGCCGTCAACGGATAGATTAATTCCCAAAAAGGACAACCCGAATCTCAATCGGGTCTCGTAAGTTTTTACCCTTCGTTTTTTCGACACGTGGATTTTTACGGTAAAACGGGATTACCGTGGCCCGTCTTCGACTTCCCATCGCTGGAGAGCGGTGCACCATGGTACTGTTCCGTTTCAAATCCATGCACGTGTTTCTAAAAGTCGTACAACACAGTTTCACCATTTCGGACGGATGTTGCACCTTGCACCGTGGATGTTGCACCCTGTAGATATCGATTATTCAAACGGAAATAACTTCTGGCTCGTTTAGAGTTACGGGAGCAATAACCTGTCAAAACGAAGGCCTCGATGAGTTCTACGGCTTTGACAGCTTTCAGCCGTTAACGGATAGATAAATGCCCAAAAAGGACAACCCGAATCTACATCGGGTCTCGTAAGTTTTTTATCCTTCGTTTTTTCGACATGTGGATTTTTACGGTAAAACATGATTACTGTTGCTGGCCTTCGATTTACCATCGCTTGACAGTGGTGCACCATGGTACTGTTCCATTTCAAATCCATGCACGCATTTCTAAAAATTGTACGGCACTGTTTCGCCATTTCGGACGGATGTTGCACCTTGCACCGTGGATGTTGCACCCTGTAGATATCTATTATTCGGACGGCCATAACTTCTGGCTCGTTTAGAGTTACGGGAGCCACAACCTGTCAAAACGAAGGCCTCGATGAGTTCTACGGCTTTGATAGCTTTCAGCCGTCAACGGATAAATTAATGTCCAAAAAGGACAACCCGAATCTCAATCAGGTCTCGTAAGTTTTTTACCCTTCGTTTTTTCGACACGTGGATTTTTACGATAAAACAGGATTACCGAGGTTGGCCTTCGATTTACCATCGCTGGAGTGTGGTGCACCATGGTACTGTTCCGTTTCAAATCCATGCACGCATTTCTAAAAGTCGTATGACACTGTTTCGCCATTTCGGACGGATGTTGCACCTTGCACCGTGGATGTTGCACCCTGTAGATATCAATTATTCAAACGGCCATAACTTCTGGCTCGTTTAGAGTTACGGGAGCCATAACCTGCCAAAACGAAGGCCTCGATGAGTTATATGGCTTTGACAGCTTTCATCCATCAACGGATAAATTAATGCCCAAAACCCGAATCTCAATCGGGTCTCGTAAGTTTTTTACTCTTCGTTTTTTCGACACGTGGATTTTTACGGTAAAACAGGATTACCGTGGCCCTCTTCGACTTCCCATCGCTGGAGAGTGGTGCACCACGGTACTGATCCGTTTCAAATCCATGCACGCATTTTTAAAAGTCGTACGACACTATTTCGCCATTTCGGACGGATGTTGCACCTTGCACCGTGGATGTTGCACCCTGTAGATATCGATTATTCGGACGGTCATAACTTCTGGCTCGTTTAGAGTTACGGGAGCCATAACCTGTCAAAACGAAGGCCTCGATGAGTTCTATGGCTTTGATAGCTTTCAGCCGTCAACGGATAGATTAATGCCCAAAAAGGACAACCCGAATCTCAATCGGGTCTCGTAAGTTTTTTACCCTTCCTTTTTTCGACATGTGGATTTTTATGGTAAAACGGGACAACGTGGCCCGTCTTCGACTTCCCATTGCTGGAGAGTGGTACACCATGGTACTGTTCCGTTTCAAATCCATGCACGCATTTCTAAAAGTCGTACGGCACTGTTTCGCCATTTCGGACGGATGTTGTACCTTGCACCGTGGATGTTGCATCCTGTAGATATCGATTATTCGGACGGCCATAACTTCTGGCTCGTTTAGAGTTACGGGATCCATAACCTGTCAAAACGAAGGCCTCGATGAGTTCTACGGCTTTGATAGCTTTCAGCCGCCAACGGATAGATTAATGCCCAAAAAGGACAACCCGAATCTCAATCGGGTCTCGTAAGTTTTTTACCCTTCGTTTTTTCGACACGTGGATTTTTACGGTAAAACAGGATTACGGTGGCTGGCCTTCGATTTACCATCGCTGGACAGTGGTGCACCATGGTACTGTTCCGTTTCAAATCCATGCACGCATTTCTAAAAGTCGTACGGCAATGTTTCGCCATTTCGGACGGATGTTGCACCTTGCACCGTGGCTGTTGCACCCTGTAGATATCGATTATTCGGACAGCTACAACTTCTGGCTCGTTTAGTGTTACGAGAGCCATAACCTGTCAAAACGGAGGCCTCGATGAGTTCTACGGCTTTAACAGCTTTCAGCCATCAATGGATTGATTAATGCCCAAAAAGAACAACCCGAATCTCAATCGGGTCTCGTAAGTTTTTTACCCTTCGTTTTTTCGACACGTGGATTTTTACGGTAAAACGGGATTACCGTGGCCCGTCTTCGACTTCCCATCGCCGGAGAGCGGTGCGCCATGGTACAGTTCGATTTCAAATTCATGCACACATTTCTAAAAGTCGTACAACACTGTTTCACCATTTCGGACGGATGTTGCACCTTGCACCGTGGATGTTGCACCCTGTAGATATCGATTATTCAAACGGCCATAACTTCTGGCTCGTTTAGAGTTACGGAAGCCATAACCTGTCAAAACGAAGGCCTCGATGAGTTCTACGGCTTTGATGGCTTTCAGCCGTCAACGGATAGATTAATGCCCAAAAAGGACAACCCGAATCTCAATCGGGTCTCGTAAGTTTTTTATCCTTCGTTTTTTCGACACGTGGATTTTTACGGTAAAACAGGATTACGGTTGCTGGCCTTCGATTTACCATCGCTGGTCAGTGGTGCACCATGGTACTGTTCCATTTCAAATCCATGCATGAATTTCTAAAAGTCGTACGGCACTGTTTCGCCATTTCGGACGTATGTTGCACCTTGCACCGTGGATGTTGCACCTTGTAGATATCGATTATTCGGACGGCCATAACTTCTCCCTTGTTTAGAGTTACGGGAGCCACAACCTGTCAAAACGAAGGCCTCGATGAGTTCTACGGCTTTGACAGCTTTCAGTCGTCAACGGATAGATTAATGCCCAAAAAGGACAACCCGAATCTCAATCGGGCCTCGTAAGTTTTTTACCCTTCGTTTTTTCGACACGTGGATTTTTACGGTAAAATAGGATTACCGTGGCTGGCCTTCGATTTACCATCGCTGGAGAGTGGTGCACCATGGTACTGTTCCGTTTAAAATCCATGCACGCAATTCTAAAAGTCGTACGACACTGTTTCGCCATTTCGGACGGATGTTGCACCTTGCACCGTGGATGTTGCACCCTGTAGATATCGATTATTCGGACGGCCATAACTTCTGGCTCATTTAGAGTTACGGGAGACATAACCTGTCAAAACGAAGGCCTCGATGAGTTCTACGGCTTTGACAGCTTTCAGCCGTCAACGGATAGATTAATGCCCAAAAAGGACAACCCGAATCTCAATCGGGTCTCGTAAGTTTTTTACCCTTCGTTTTTTCGACACGTGGATTTTTACGGTAAAACAGGATTACCGAGGTTGAACTTCGATTTACCATCGCTGGAGTGTGGTGCACCATGATACTGTTCCGTTTCAAATCCATGCACGCATTTCTAAAAGTCGTACGACACTGTTTCGCCATTTCGGACGGATGTTGCACCTTGCACCGTGGATGTTGCACCCTGTAGATATCAATTATTCAAACGGCCATAACTTCTGGCTCGTTTAGAGTTACGGGAGCCATAACCTGCCAAAACGAAGGCCTCGATGAGTTCTATGGCTTTGACAGCTTTCAGCCATCAACGGATAGATTAATGCCCAAAACCCGAATCTCAATCGGGTCTCGTAAGTTTTTTACCCTTCGTTTTTTCGACACGTGGATTTTTACGGTAAAACAGGATTACCGTGGCCCGTCTTCGACTTCCCATCGCTGGAGAGTGGTGCACCACGGTACTGATCCGTTTCAAATCCATGCACGCATTTTTAAAAGTCGTACGACACTGTTTCGCCATTTCGGACGGATGTTGCACCTTGCACCGTGGATGTTGCACCCTGTAGATATCGATTATTCGGACGGTCATAACTTCTGGCTCGTTTAGAGTTACGGGAGCCATAACCTGTCAAAACGAAGGCCTCGATGAGTTCTATGGCTTTGACAGCTTTCAGCCGTCAACGGATAGATTAATGCCCAAAAAGGACAACCCGAATCTCAATCGGGTCTCGTAAGTTTTTTACCCTTCCTTTTTTCGACACGTGGATTTTTATGGTAAAACGGGATACCGTGGCCCGTCTTCGACTTCCCATTGCTGGAGAGTGGTACACCATGGTACTGTTCCGTTTCAAATCCATGCACGCATTTCTAAAAGTCGTACGGCACTGTTTCGCCATTTCGGACGGATGTTGTACCTTGCACCGTGGATGTTGCACCCTGTAGATATCGATTATTCGGACGGCCATAACTTCTGGCTCGTTTAGAGTTACGGGAGCCATAACCTGTCAAAACGAAGGCCTCGATGAGTTCTATGTCTTTGATAGCTTTCAGCCGCCAACGGATAGATTAATGCCCAAAAAGGACAACCCGAATCTCAATCGGGTCTCGTAAGTTTTTTACCCTTCGTTTTTTCGACACGTGGATTTTTACGGTAAAACAGGATTACGGTGGCTGGCCTTCGATTTACCATCGCTGGACAGTGGTGCACCATGGTACTGTTCCGTTTCAAATCCATGCACGCATTTCTAAAAGTCGTACGGCACTGTTTCGCCATTTCGGACGGATGTTGCACCTTGCACCGTGGATGTTGCACCCTGTAGATATCGATTATTCGGACGGCTACAACTTCTGGCTCGTTTAGTGTTACAAGAGCCATAACCTGTCAAAACGGAGGCCTCGATGAGTTCTACGGCTTTAACAGCTTTCAGCCATCAACGGATTGATTAATGCCCAAAAAGAACAACCCGAATCTCAATCGGGTCTCGTAAGTTTTTTACCCTTCGTTTTTTCGACACGTGGATTTTTACGGTAAAACGGGATTACCGTGGCCCGTCTTCGACTTCCCATCGCCGGAGAGCGGTGCGCCATGGTACAGTTCCATTTCAAATCCATGCACACATTTCTAAAAGTCGTACAACACTGTTTCACCATTTCGGACGGATGTTGCACCTTGCACCGTGGATGTTGCACCCTGTAGATATCGATTATTCAAACGGCCATAATTTCTGGCTCGTTTAGAGTTACGGAAGCCATAACCTGTCAAAACGAAGGCCTCGATGAGTTCTACGGCTTTGATGGCTTTCAGCCGTCAACGGATAGATTAATGCCCAAAAAGGACAACCCGAATCTCAATCGGGTCTCGTAAGTTTTTTGTCCTTCGTTTTTTCGACACGTGGATTTTTACGGTAAAACAGGATTACGGTTGCTGGCCTTCGATTTACCATCGCTGGACAGTGGTGCACCATGGTACTGTTTCGTTTCAAATCCATGCATGAATTTCTAAAAGTCGTACGGCACTGTTTCGCCATTTCGGACGTATGTTGCACCTTGCACCGTGGATGTTGCACCTTGTAGATATCGATTATTCGGACGGCCATAACTTCTTCCTTGTTTACAGTTACGGGAGCCACAACCTGTCAAAACGAAGGCCTCGATGAGTTCTACGGCTTTGACAGCTTTCAGCCGTCAACGGATAGATTAATGCCCAAAAAGGACAACCCGAATCTCAATCGGGCCTCGTAAGTTTTTTACCCTTCGTTTTTTCGACACGTGGATTTTTACGGTAAAATAGGATTACCGTGGCTGGCCTTCGATTTACCATCGCTGGAGAGTGGTGCACCATGGAACTGTTCCGTTTAAAATCCATGCACGCATTTCTGAAAGTCGTACGGCACTGTTTCGCCATTTCGGACGGATGTTGCACCTTGCACCGTGGATGTTGCACCCTGTAGATATCGATTATTCGGACGGCCATAACTTCTGGCTCATTTAGAGTTACGGGAGACATAACCTATCAAAACGAAGGCCTCGATGAGTTCTACGGCTTTGACAGCTTTCAACCGTCAACGGATAGTTTAATGCCCAAAAAGGACAACCCGAATCTCAATCGGGTCTCGTAAGTTTTTTACCCTTCGTTTTTTCGACACGTGGATTTTTACGGTAAAATGGGATTACCGTGGCCCGTCTTCGACTTTCCATCGCTGGAGAGTGGTGCACCATGGTAGTGTTCCGTTTCAAATCCACGCACGCAATTCTAAAATTCGTACGACATTGTTTCGCCATTTCGGACGGATGTTGCACCTTGCACCGTGGATGTTGCACCCTGTAGATATCGATTATTCGGACGGCCATAACTTATGGCTCGTTTAGAGTTACGGAAGACATAATCTGTCAAAATGAAGGCCTCGATGAGTTCTACGGCATTGACAGCTTTCAGCCGTCAACGGATAGATTAATGCCCAAAAAGGACAACCCGAATCTCAATCGGGTCTCGTATGTTTTTTACCCTTCGTTTTTTCGACACGTGGATTTTTACGGTAAAACGGGATTACCGTGGCCCGTCTTCGACTTCCCATCGCTGGAGAGTGGTGCAGCATGGTAGTGTTCCGTTTCAAATCCATGCACGCATTTCTAAAAATCGTACGACACTATTTCGCCATTTCGGACGGATGTCGCACCTTGCACCGTGGATGTTGCACCCTGCACATATCGATTATTCGGACGGCCATAACTTCTGGCTCGTTTAGAGTTACGGGAGCCATAACCTGTCAAAACGAAGGCCTCGATGTGTTCTACAGCTTTGACAGCTTTCAGCCGTCAACAGATAGATTAATGCCAAAAAAGGACAACCCTAATCTCGATCGGGTCTCGTTAGTTTTTTACCCTTCGTTTTTTCGACACGTGGATTTTTACGGTAAAACGGGATTACCGAGGCCCGTCTTCGACTTTCCATCGCTGGAGAGTGGTGCACCATGGTACTGTTCCGTTTCAAATGCATGCACGCATTTCTAAAAGTCGTAAGGCACTGTTTCGCCATTTCGGACGGATGTTGCACCTTGCACCGTGGATGTTGCACCCTGTAGATATCGATTATTCGGACGGCCATAACTTCTGGCTCGTTTAGAGTTACGGGAGCCATAACCTGTCAAAACGAAGGCCTCGATGAGTTCCACGGCTTTGACAGCTTTCAGCCGTCAACGGATAGATTAATGCCCAAAAAGGACAACCCGAATCTCGATCGGGTCTCGTAAGTTTTTTACCCTTCGTTTTTTCGACACCTGGATTTTTACGGTAAAACGGGATTACCGTGGCCCGTCTTCGACTTCCCATTGTTGGAGAGTGGTGCACCATGGTACTGTTCCGTTTCAAATTCATGCATGCATTTCTAAGTGTCGTACGGCACTGTTTCACCATTTCGGACGGATGTTGCACCTTGCACCGTGGATGTTGCACCCTGTAGATATCGATTATTCAGACGGCCATAACTTCTGGCTCGTTTAGAGTTACGGGAGCCATAACCTGTCAAAACGAAGGCCTCGATGAGTTCTACGGCTTTGACAGCTTTCAGCCGTCAACGGATAGATTAATGCCTATAAAGGACAACCCGAATCTCAATCGGGTCTCGTAAGTTTTTTACCCTTCGTTTTTTCGACACGTGGATTTTTACGGTAAAACAGGATTACCATGGCCCGTCTTCGACTTCCCATCCCTGGAGAGTGGTGCACCATGGTACTGTTCCATTTCAAATCCATACACGCATTTCTAAAAGTCGTACGGCACTGTTTCGCCATTTCGGACGGATGTTGCACCTTGCACCGTGGATGTTGCACCCTGTAGATATCGATTATTCGGACGGCCATAACTTCTGGCTCGTTTAGAGTTACGGGAGCCATAACCTATCAAAACGGAGGCCTCGATGAGTTATACGGCTTTTACAGCTTTCAGCCATCAACGGATAGATTAATTTCCAAAAAGGACAACCCGAATCTCGATCGGGTCTCGTAAGTTTTTTACCCTTCGTTTTTTCGACACGTGGATTTTTACGGTAAAACGGGATTACCGTGGCCCATCTTCGACTTACCATCGCTGGAGAGTGGTGCACCATGGTACTGTTCCGTTTCAAATCCATGCACACATTTCTAAAATTCGTACGGCACCGTTTCGCCATTTCGGACGGATGTTGCACCTTGCGCCATGGATGTTGCACCGTGTAGATACCGATTATTCGGACGGCCATAACTATTGGCTCGTTTAGAGTTACGGGAGCAATAACCTGTCAAAACGAAGGCCTCGATGAGTTCTACGGCTTTGACTGCTTTCAGCCGTCAACGGATAGATTAATGCCCAAAAAGGACAACCCGAATCTCAATCGGATCTCGTAAGTTTTTAAACCTTCGTTTTTTCGACACGTGGATTTTTACGGTAAAACGGGATTACCGTGGCCCGTCATCGACTTGCCATCGCTGGAGAGTGGTGCACCATGGTACTGTTCCGTTTCAAATCCATGCACGCATTTCTAAAAATCGTACGACACTATTTCGCCATTTCGGACGGATGTCGCACCTTGCACCGTGGATGTTGCACCCTGCACATATCGATTATTCGGACGGCCATAACTTCTGGCTCGTTTAGAGTTACGGGAGCCATAACCTGTCAAAACGAAGGCCTCGATGTGTTCTACGGCTTTGACAACTTTCAGCCGTCAACAGATAGATTAATGCCAAAAAAGGACAACCCTAATCTCGATCGGGTCTCGTTAGTTTTTTACCCTTCGTTTTTTCGACACGTGGATTTTTACGGTAAAACGGGATTACCGAGGCCCGTCTTCGACTTTCCATCGCTGGAGAGTGGTGCACCATGGTACTGTTCCGTTTCAAATGCATGCACGCATTTCTAAAAGTCGTAAGGCACTGTTTCGCCATTTCGGACGGATGTTGCACCTTGCACCGTGGATGTTGCACCCTGTAGATATCGATTATTCGGACGGCCATAACTTCTAGCTCGTTTAGAGTTACGGGAGCCATAACCTGTCAAAACGAAGGCCTCGATGAGTTCCACGGCTTTGACAGCTTTCAGCCGTCAACGGATAGATTAATGCCCAAAAAGGACAACCCGAATCTCGATCGGGTCTCGTAAGTTTTTTACCCTTCGTTTTTTCGACACCTGGATTTTTACGGTAAAACGGGATTACCGTGGCCCGTCTTCGACTTCCCATTGTTGGAGAGTGGTGCACCATGGTACTGTTCCGTTTCAAATTCATGCATGCATTTCTAAGTGTCGTACGACACTGTTTCACCATTTCGGACGGATGTTGCACCTTGCACCGTGGATGTTGCACCCTGTAGATATCGATTATTCAGACGGCCATAACTTCTGGCTCGTTTAGAGTTACGGGAGCCATAACCTGTCAAAACGAAGGCCTCGATGAGTTCTACGGCTTTGACAGCTTTCAGCCGTCAACGGATAGATTAATGCCTATAAAGGACAACCCGAATCTCAATCGGGTCTCGTAAGTTTTTTACCCTTCGTTTTTTCGACACGTGGATTTTTACGGTAAAACAGGATTACCATGGCCCGTCTTCGACTTCCCATCCCTGGAGAGTGGTGCACCATGGTACTGTTCCATTTCAAATCCATACACGCATTTCTAAAAGTCGTACGGCACTGTTTCGCCATTTCGGACGGATGTTGCACCTTGCACCGTGGATGTTGCACCCTGTAGATATCGATTATTCGGACGGCCATAACTTCTGGCTCGTTTAGAGTTACGGGAGCCATAACCTATCAAAACGGAGGCCTCGATGAGTTATACGGCTTTTACAGCTTTCAGCCATCAACGGATAGATTAATTTCCAAAAAGGACAACCCGAATCTCGATCGGGTCTCGTAAGTTTTTTACCCTTCGTTTTTTCGACACGTGGATTTTTACGGTAAAACGGGATTACCGTGGCCCATCTTCGACTTACCATCGCTGGAGAGTGGTGCACCATGGTACTGTTCCGTTTCAAATCCATGCACACATTTCTAAAATTCGTACGGCACCGTTTCGCCATTTCGGACGGATGTTGCACCTTGCGCCATGGATGTTGCACCGTGTAGATACCGATTATTCGGACGGCCATAACTATTGGCTCGTTTAGAGTTACGGGAGCAATAACCTGTCAAAACGAAGGCCTCGATGAGTTCTACGGCTTTGACTGCTTTCAGCCGTCAACGGATAGATTAATGCCCAAAAAGGACAACCCGAATCTCAATCGGATCTCGTAAGTTTTTAAACCTTCGTTTTTTCGACACGTGGATTTTTACGGTAAAACGGGATTACCGTGGCCCGTCATCGACTTGCCATCGCTGGAGAGTGGTGCACCATGGTACTGTTCCGTTTCAAATCCATGCACGCATTTCTAAAAGTTGTACGGCACTGTTTCGCCATTTCGGACGGATGTTGCACCTTGCACCGTGGATGTTGCACCCTGTAGATATCGATTATTCGAACGGCCATAACTTCTGGCTCATTTAGAGTTACGGGAGCCATAACCTGTCAAAACGAAGGCCTCGGTGAGTTCTACGGCTTTGACAGCTTTCAGCCGCCAACGGATAGATTAATGCCCAAAAAGGACAAGCCGGATCTCAATCGGGTCTCGTAAGTTTTTTACCGTTCGTTTTTTCGACACGTGGTTTTTACGGTAAAACGGGATTACCGTGGCTCGTCTTCGAATTCCCATCGCTGGAGAGTGGTGCACCATGGTAGTGTTCCGTTTCAAATCCATGCACGCATTTCTAAAAGTCGTACGGCACTGTTTCGCCATTTCGGACGGATGTTGCACCTTGCACCGTGGATGTTGCACCCTGTAGATATCGATTATTCGGACGGCAATAACTTCTGGCTCGTTTAGAGTTACGGGAGCCATAACCTGTCAAAACGAAGGCCTCGATGAGTTCTACAGCTTTGACTGCTTTCAGCCGTCAACGGATAGATTAATGCCCAAAAAGGACAACCCGAATCTCAATCGGCTCACGTAAGTTTTTTAACCTTCGTTTTTTCGACACGTGGATTTTTATGGTAAAACGGGATTAACATGGCCCGTCTTCGACTTCCCATCGTTGGAGAGTGGTGCACCATGGTACTGTTCCGTTTCAAATCCATGCATGCGTTTCTAAAAGTTGTACGGCACTGTTTTGCCATTTTGGACGGATGTTGCACCTTGCACCGTGGATGTCGCACCCTGTAGATATCGATTATTCAAACGACCATAACTTCTGGCTCGTTTAGAGTTACGGGAGCCATAACCTGTCAAAACGAAGGCCTCGATGAGTTCTACGGTTTTGATAGCTTTTAGCCGTCAACGGATAGATTAATGCCCAAAAAGGACAACCCGGATCTTAATCGGGTCTCGTAAGTTTTTTACACTTCGTTTTTTCGACACGTGGATTTTTACGGTAAAACAGGATTACCGTGGCCCGTCTTCGACTTCCCATCGCTGGAGATTGGTGCACCATGGTACTGTTCCGTTTCAAATCCATGCACGCATTTCTAAAAGTCGTACGGCACTGTTTCGCCATTTCGGACAGATGTTGCACCTTGCACCGTGGATGTTGCACCCTGTAGATATCGATTATTCGGACGACCATAACTTCTGGCTCGTTTAGAGTTACGGGAGCCATAACCTGTCAAAACGAAGGCCTCGATGAGTTCTACGGCTTTGACAGCTTTCAGCCGTCAACGGATAGATTAATGCCCAAAAAGGACAACCCGAATCTTGATGGGGTCTCGTAAGTTTTTTACCTTTCGTTTTTTCGACACGTGGATTTTTACGGTAAAACGGGATTACCGTGGCCCGTCTTCGACTTCCCATCGCTGGAGAGTGGTGCACCATCGTAGTGTTCCGTTTCAAATCCATGCACAGATTTCTAAAAGTCGTATGGCACTGTTTCGCCATTTCGGACGGATGTTGCACTTTGCACCGGGGATGTTGCACCCTGTAGATATCGATTATTCGGACGGCCATAACTTCTGGCTCGTTTAGAGTTACGGGAGCCATAACCTGTCAAAATGAAGGCCTCGATGAGTTCTACGGCTTTGACAGCTTTCAGCTGTCAACGGGTAGATTAATGCCCAAAAAGGACAACCCGAATCTCAACCGGGTCTCGTAAGTTTTTTACCCTTCGTTTTTTCGACACGTGGATTTTTACGGTAAAACGGGATTACCGTGGCCCGTCTTCGACTTCCCATCGCTGGAGATTGGTGCACCATGGTAGTGTTCCATTTCAAATCCATGCACGCATTTCTAAAAGTCGTACGGCACTGTTTCGCCATTTCGGACGGATGTTGCACCTTGCACCGTGGATGTTGCACCCTGTAGATATCTATTATTCGGACGGCCATAACTTCTGGCTCGTTCAGAGTTACGGAAGCCATAACCTGTCAAAACGAAGGCCTCGATGAGTTTTACGGCTTTGATAGCTTTCAGCTGTCAACGGATAGATTAATGCCCAAAAAGGACAACCCGAATCTCAATCGGGTCTCGTAAGTTTTTTACCCCTCGTTTTTTCGACACGTGGATTTTTACGGAAAAACGGGATTACCGTGGCCCGTCTTCGACTTCCCATCGCTGGAGAGTGGTGCACCATCGTAGTGTTCCGTTTCAAATCCATGCACGCATTTCTAAAAGTGGTACGGCACTGTTTCGCCATTTCGGACGGATGTTGCACCTTGCACCGGGGATGTTGCACACTGTAGATATCGATTATTCGGACGGCCATAACTTCTGGCTCGTTTAGAGTTACGACAGCCATAACCTCCCAAAACGAAGGCCTCGATGAGTTCTACGGCTTTGACAGCTTTCACCCGTCAACGGATAGATTAATGCCCAAAAAGGACAACCCGAATATCGATCGGGTCTCGTAAGTTTTTTACCCTTTGTTTTTTCGACACGTGGATTTTTACGGTAAAACGGGATTACCGTGGCCCATCTTCGACTTCCCATCGCTGGAGAATGGTGCACCATGGTAGTGTTCCGTTTCAAATGCATGCACGCATTTCTAAAAGTCGTACGACACTGTTTTGCCATTTCGGACGGATGTTGCACCTTGCACCGTGGATGTTGCACCCTGTAGATATCGATTATTCGGACGGCCATAACTTATGGCTCGTTTAGAGTTACGGGAGCCATAACCTGCCAAAACGAAGGCCTCGATGAGTTCTATGGCTTTGACAGCTTTCAGCCATCAACGGATAGATTAATGCCCAAAAAGGTCAACCCGAATCTCAATCGGGTCTCGTAAGTTTTTTACCCTTCGTTTTTTCGACACGTGGATTTTTACGGTAAAACAGGATTACCGTGGCCCGTCTTCGACTTCCCATCGCTGGAGAGTGGTGCACCACGGTACTGATCCGTTTCAAATCCATGCACGCATTTTTAAAAGTCGTACGACACTGTTTCGCCATTTCGGACGGATGTTGCACCTTGCACCGTGGATGTTGCACCCTGTAGATATCGATTATTCGGACGGTCATAACTTCTGGCTCGTTTAGAGTTACGGGAGCCATAACCTGTCAAAACGAAGGCCTCGATGAGTTCTATGGCTTTGACAGCTTTCAGCCGTCAACGGATAGATTAATGCCCAAAAAGGACAACCCGAATCTCAATCGGGTCTCGTAAGTTTTTTACCCATCCTTTTTTCGACACGTGGATTTTTATGGTAAAACGGGATACCGTGGCCCGTCTTCGACTTCCCATTGCTGGAGAGTGGTACACAATGGTACTGTTCCGTTTCAAATCCATGCACGCATTTCTAAAAGTCGTACGGCACTGTTTCGCCATTTCGGACGGATGTTGCACCTTGCACCGTGGATGTTGCACCCTGTAGATATCGATTATTCGGACGGCCATAACTTCTGGCTCGTTTAGAGTTACGGGAGCCATAACCTGTCAAAACGAAGGCCTCGATGAGTTCTACGGCTTTGATAGCTTTCAGCCGCCAACGGATAGATTAATGCCCAAAAAGGACAACCCGAATCTCAATCGGGTCTCGTAAGTTTTTTACCCTTCGTTTTTTCGACACGTGGATTTTTACGGTAAAACAGGATTACGGTGGCTGGCCTTCGATTTACCATCGCTGGACAGTGGTGCACCATGGTACTGTTCCGTTTCAAATCCATGCACGCATTTCTAAAAGTCGTACGACACTGTTTCGCCATTTCGGACGGATGTTGCACCTTGAACCGTGGAAGTTGCACCCTGTAGATATCGATTATTCGGACGGCTACAACTTCTGGCTCGTTTAGTGTTACGAGAGCCATAACCTGTCAAAACGAAGGCCTCTATGAGTTCTACGGCTTTAACAGCTTTCAGCCTTCAACGGATAGATTAATGCCCAAAAAGAACAACCCGAATCTCAATCGGGTCTCGTAAGTTTTTAACCCTTCGTTTTTTCGACACGTGGATTTTTACGGTAAAACAGGATTACCGTGGCCCGTCTTCGACTTCCCATCGCCGGAGAGCGGTGCGCCATGGTACAGTTCCATTTCAAATCCATGCACACATTTCTAAAAGTCGTACAACACTGTTTCACCATTTCGGACGGATGTTGCACCTTGCACCGTGGATGTTGCACCCTGTAGGTATCGATTATTCAAACGGCCATAACTTCTGGCTCGTTTAGAGTTACGGAAGCCATAACCTGTCAAAACGAAGGCCTCGACGAGTTCTACGGCTTTGATGGCTTTCAGCCGTCAACGGATAGATTAATGCCCAAAAAGGACAACCCGAATCTCAATCGGGTCTCGTAAGTTTTTTATCCTTCGTTTTTTCGACACGTGGATTTTTACGGTAAAAAAGGATTACGGTTGCTGGCCTTCGATTTACCATCGCTGGACAGTGGTGCACCATGGTACTGTTCCGTTTCAAATCCATGCATGCATTTCTAAAAGTCATACGGCACTGTTTCGCCATTTCGGACGTATGTTGCATCTTGCACCGTGGATGTTGCACCTTGTAGATATCGATTATTCGGACGGCCATAACTTCTCCCTTGTTTAGAGTTAGGGGAGCCACAACCTGTCAAAACGAAGGCCTCGATGAGTTCTACGGCTTTGACGGCTTTCAGCCGTCAACGGATAGATTAATGCCCAAAAAGGACAACCCGAATCTCAATCGGGCCTCGTAAGTTTTTTACCCTTCGTTTTTTCGACACGTGGATTTTTACGGTAAAATAGGATTACCGTGGCTGGCCTTCGATTTACCATCGCTGGAGAGTGGTGCACCATGGTACTGTTCTGTTTAAAATCCATGCACGCATTTCTAAAAGTCTTACGGCACTGTTTCGCCATTTCGGACGGATGTTGCACTTTGCACCGGGGATGTTGCACCCTGTAGATATCGATTATTCGGACGGCCATAACTTCTGGCTCGTTTAGAGTTACGGGAGCCATAACCTGTCAAAATGAAGGCCTCGATGAGTTCTACGGGTTTGACAGCTTTCAGCCGTCAACGGGTAGATTAATGCCCAAAAAGGACAACCCGAATCTCAACCGGGTCTCGTAAGTTTTTTACCCTTCGTTTTTTCGACACGTGGATTTTTACGGTAAAACGGGATTACCGTGGCCCGTCTTCGACTTCCCATCGCTGGAGATTGGTGCACCATGGTAGTGTTCCATTTCAAATCCATGCACGCATTTCTAAAAGTCGTACGGCACTGTTTCGCCATTTCGGACGGATGTTGCACCTTGCACCGTGGATGTTGCACCCTGTAGATATCTATTATTCGGACGGCCATAACTTCTGGCTCGTTCAGAGTTACGGAAGCCATAACCTGTCAAAACGAAGGCCTCGATGAGTTCTACGGCTTTGATAGCTTTCAGCTGTCAACGGATAGATTAATGCCCAAAAAGGACAACCCGAATCTCAATCGGGTCTCGTAAGTTTTTTACCCCTCGTTTTTTCGACACGTGGATTTTTACGGAAAAACGGGATTACCGTGGCCCGTCTTCGACTTCCCATCGCTGGAGAGTGGTGCACCATCGTAGTGTTCCGTTTCAAATCCATGCACGCATTTCTAAAAGTCGTACGGCACTGTTTCGCCATTTCGGACGGATGTTGCACCTTGCACCGGGGATGTTGCACACTGTAGATATCGATTATTCGGACGGCCATAACTTCTGGCTCGTTTAGAGTTACGACAGCCATAACCTCCCAAAACGAAGGCCTCGATGAGTTCTACGGCTTTGACAGCTTTCACCCGTCAACGGATAGATTAATGCCCAAAAAGGACAACCCGAATATCGATCGGGTCTCGTAAGTTTTTTACCCTTTGTTTTTTCGACACGTGGATTTTTACGGTAAAACGGGATTACCGTGGCCCATCTTCGACTTCCCATCGCTGGAGAATGGTGCACCATGGTAGTGTTCCGTTTCAAATGCATGCACGCATTTCTAAAAGTCGTACGGCACTGTTTTGCCATTTCGGACGGATGTTGCACCTTGCACCGTGGATGTTGCACCCTGTAGATATCGATTATTCGGACGGCCATAACTTATGGCTCGTTTAGAGTTACGGGAGCCATAACCTGCCAAAACGAAGGCCTCGATGAGTTCTATGGCTTTGACAGCTTTCAGCCATCAACGGATAGATTAATGCCCAAAAAGGTCAACCCGAATCTCAATCGGGTCTCGTAAGTTTTTTACCCTTCGTTTTTTCGACACGTGGATTTTTACGGTAAAACAGGATTACCGTGGCCCGTCTTCGACTTCCCATCGCTGGAGAGTGGTGCACCACGGTACTGATCCGTTTCAAATCCATGCACGCATTTTTAAAAGTCGTACGACACTGTTTCGCCATTTCGGACGGATGTTGCACCTTGCACCGTGGATGTTGCACCCTGTAGATATCGATTATTCGGACGGTCATAACTTCTGGCTCGTTTAGAGTTACGGGAGCCATAACCTGTCAAAACGAAGGCCTCGATGAGTTCTATGGCTTTGACAGCTTTCAGCCGTCAACGGATAGATTAATGCCCAAAAAGGACAACCCGAATCTCAATCGGGTCTCGTAAGTTTTTTACCCTTCCTTTTTTCGACACGTGGATTTTTATGGTAAAACGGGATACCGTGGCCCGTCTTCGACTTCCCATTGCTGGAGAGTGGTACACCATGGTACTGTTCCGTTTCAAATCCATGCACGCATTTCTAAAAGTCGTACGGCACTGTTTCGCCATTTCGGACGGATGTTGCACCTTGCACCGTGGATGTTGCACCCTGTAGATATCGATTATTCGGACGGCCATAACTTCTGGCTCGTTTAGAGTTACGGGAGCCATAACCTGTCAAAACGAAGGCCTCGATGAGTTCTACGGCTTTGATAGCTTTCAGCCGCCAACGGATAGATTAATGCCCAAAAAGGACAACCCGAATCTCAATCGGGTCTCGTAAGTTTTTTACCCTTCGTTTTTTCGACACGTGGATTTTTACGGTAAAACAGGATTACGGTGGCTGGCCTTCGATTTACCATCGCTGGATAGTGGTGCACCATGGTACTATTCCGTTTCAAATCCATGCACGCATTTCTAAAAGTCGTACGGCACTGTTTCGCCATTTCGGACGGATGTTGCACCTTGAACCGTGGATGTTGCACCCTGTAGATATCGATTATTCGGACGGCTACAACTTCTGGCTCGTTTAGTGTTACGAGAGCCATAACCTATCAAAACGAAGGCCTCTATGAGTTCTACGGCTTTAACAGCTTTCAGCCTTCAACGGATAGATTAATGCCCAAAAAGAACAACCCGAATCTCAATCGGGTCTCGTAAGTTTTTTACCCTTCGTTTTTTCGACACGTGGATTTTTACGGTAAAACAGGATTACCGTGGCCCGTCTTCGACTTCCCATCGCCGGAGAGCGGTGCGCCATGGTACAGTTCCATTTCAAATCCATGCACACATTTCTAAAAGTCGTACAACACTGTTTCACCATTTCGGACGGATGTTGCACCTTGCACCGTGGATGTTGCACCCTGTAGGTATCGATTATTCAAACGGCCATAACTTCTGGCTCGTTTAGAGTTACGGAAGCCATAACCTGTCAAAACGAAGGCCTCGATGAGTTCTACGGCTTTGATGGCTTTCAGCCGTCAACGGATAGATTAATGCCCAAAAAGGACAACCCGAATCTCAATCGGGTCTCGTAAGTTTTTTATCCTTCGTTTTTTCGACACGTGGATTTTTACGGTAAAAAAGGATTACGGTTGCTGGCCTTCGATTTACCATTGCTGGACAGTGGTGCACCATGGTACTGTTCCGTTTCAAATCCATGCATGCATTTCTAAAAGTCATACGGCACTGTTTCGCCATTTCGGACGTATGTTGCACCTTGCACCGTGGATGTTGCACCTTGTAGATATCGATTATTCGGACGGCCATAACTTCTCCCTTGTTTAGAGTTAGGGGAGCCACAACCTGTCAAAACGAAGGCCTCGATGAGTTCTACGGCTTTGACAGCTTTCAGCCGTCAACGGATAGATTAATGCCCAAAAAGGACAACCCGAATCTCAATCGGGCCTCGTAAGTTTTTTACCCTTCGTTTTTTCGACACGTGGATTTTTACGGTAAAATAGGATTACCGTGGCTGGCCTTCGATTTACCATCGCTGGAGAGTGGTGCACCATGGTACTGTTCTGTTTAAAATCCATGCACGCATTTCTAAAAGTCTTACGGCACTGTTTCGCCATTTCGGACGGATGTTGCACCTTGCACCGTGGATGTTGCACCCTGTAGATATCGATTATTCGGACGGCCATAACTTCTGGCTCATTTAGAGTTACGGGAGACATAACCTGTCAAAACGAAGGCCTCGATGAGTTCTACGGCTTTGACAGCTTTCAGCCGTCAACGGATAGATTAATGCCCAAAAAGGTCAACCCGAATCTCAATCGGGTCTCGTAAGTTTTTTACCCTTCGTTTTTTCGACACGTGGATTTTTACGGTAAAATGGGATTACCGTGGCCCATCTTCGACTTTCCATCGCTGGAGAGTGGTGCACCATGGTAGTGTTCCGTTTCAAATCCACGCACGTATTTCTAAAATTCGTACGGCACTGTTTCGCCATTTCGGACGGATGTCGCACCTTGCACCGTGGATGTTGCACCCTGTAGATATCGATTATTCGGACGGCCATAACTTCTGGCTCGTTTAGAGTTACGGAAGACATAATCTGTCAAAATGAAGGCCTCGATGAGTTCTACGGCATTGACAGCTTTCAGCCGTCAACGGATAGATTAATGCCCAAAAAGGACAACCCGAACCTCAATCGGGTCTCGTATGTTTTTTACCCTTCGTTTTTTCGACACGTGGATTTTTATGGTAAAACGGGATTACCGTGGCCCGTCTTCGACTTCCCATCGCTGGAGAGTGGTACAGCATGGTAGTGTTCTGTTTCAAATCCATGCACGCATTTCTAAAAATCGTACGGCACTGTTTTGCCATTTCGGACGGATGTTGCACCTTGCACCGTGGATGTTGCACCCTGTACATATCGATTATTTGGACGGCCATAACTTCTGGCTCGTTTAGAGTTACGGGAGCCATAACCTGTCAAAACGAAGGCCTCGATGTGTTCTACGGCTTTGACAGCTTTCAGCCGTCAACGGATAAATTAATGCCAAAAAAGGACAACCCTAATCTCGATCGGGTCTCGTTAGTTTTTTACCCTTCGTTTTTTCGACACGTGGATTTTTACGGTAAAACGGGATTACCGTGGCCCGTCTTCGACTTTCCATCGCTGGAGAGTGGTGCACCATGGTACTGTTCCGTTTCAAATGCATGCACGCATTTCTAAAAGTCGTAAGGCACTGTTTCGCCATTTCGGACGGATGTTGCACCTTGCACCGTGGATGTTGCACCCTGTAGATATCGATTATTCGGACGGCCATAACTTCTGGCTCGTTTAGAGTTACGGGAGCCATAACCTGTCAAAACGAAGGCCTCGATGAGTTCCACGGCTTTGATAGCTTTCAGCCGTCAACGGATAGATTAATGCCTAAAAAGGACAACCCGAATCTCGATCGGGTCTCGTAAGTTTTTTACCCTTCGTTTTTTCGACACGTGGATTTTTACGGTAAAACGGGATTACCGTGGCCCGTCTTCGACTTCCCATCGTTGGAGAGTGGTGCACCATGGTACTGTTCCGTTTCAAATTCATGCATGCATTTCTAAGTGTCGTACGGCACTGTTTCCCCATTTCGGACGGATGTTGCACCTTGCACCGTGGATGTTGCACCCTGTAGATATCGATTATTCGGACGGCCATAACTTCTGGCTCGTTTAGAGTTACGGGAGCCATAACCTGTCAAAACGAAGGCCTCAATGAGTTCTACGGCTTTGACAGCTTTCAGCCGTCAACGGATAGATTAATGCCCAAAAAGGACAACCCGAATCTCAATCGGGTCTCGTAAGTTTTTTACCCTTCGTTTTTTCGACACGTGGATTTTTACGGTAAAACAGGATTACCATGGCCCGTCTTCGACTTCCCATCCCTGGAGAGTGGTGCACCATGGTACTGTTCCGTTTCAAATCCATACACGCATTTCTAAAAGTCGTACGGCACTGTTTCGCCATTTCGGACGGATGTTGCACCTTGCACCGTGGATGTTGCACCCTGTAGACATCGATTATTCGGACAGCCATAACTTCTGGCTCGTTTAGAGTTACGGGAGCCATAACCTATCAAAACGGAGGCCTCGATGAGTTATACGGCTTTGACAGCTTTCAGCCATCAACGGATAGATTAATTTCCAAAAAGGACAACCCGAATCTCGATCGGGTCTCGTAAGTTTTTTGCCCTTCGTTTTTTCGACACGTGGATTTTTACGGTAAAACGGGATTACCGTGGCCCATCTTCGACTTACCATCGCTGGAGAGTGGTGCCCCATGGTACTGTTCCGTTTCAAATCCATGCACACATTTCTAAAATTCGTACGGCACCGTTTCGCCATTTCGGACAGATGTTGCACCTTGCGCCATGGATGTTGTACCGTGTAGATATTGATTATTCGGACGGCCATAACTATTGGCTCGTTTAGAGTTACGGGAGCAATAACCTGTCAAAACGAAGGCCTAGATGAGTTCTACGGCTTTGACTGCTTTCAGCCGTCAACGGATAGATTAGTGGCCAAAAAGGACAACCCGAATCTCAATCGGATCTCGTAAGTTTTGAAACCTTTGTTTTTTCGACACGTGGATTTTTTCGGTAAAACGGGAACACCGTGGCCCGTCATCGACTTGCCATCGCTGGAGAGTGGTGCACCATGGTACTGTTCCGTTTCAAATCCATGCACGCATTTCTAAAAGTCGTACGACACTGTTTCGCCATTTCGGACGGATGTTGCACCTTGCACCGTGGATGTTGCACCCTGTAGATATCGATTATTCGAACGGCCATAACTTCTGGCTCATTTAGAGTTACGGGAGCCATAACCTGTCAAAACGAAGGCCTCGATGAGTTCTACGGCTTTGATAGCTTTCAGCCGTCAACGGATAGATTAATGCCCAAAAAGGACAACCCGAATCTCAATCGGGTCTCGTAAGTTTTTTACCGTTCGTTTTTTCGACACGTGGATTTTTACGGTAAAACGGGATTACCGTGGCTCGTCTTCGACTTCCCATCGCTGGAGAGTGGTGCACCATGGTAGTGATCCGTTTCAAATCCATGCACGCATTTCTAAAAGTCGTACGGCACTGTTTCGCCATTTCGGACGGATGTTGCACCTTGCACCGTGGATGTTGCACCCTGTAGATATCGATTATTCGGACGGCCATAACTTCTGGCTCGTTTAGAGTTACGGGAGCCATAACCTGTCATAACGAAGGCCTCGATGATTTCTACAGCTTTGACTGCTTTCAGCCGTCAACGGATAGATTAATGCCCAAAAAGGACAACCCGAATCTCAATCGGGTCACGTAAGTTTTTTAACATTCGTTTTTTCGACACGTGGATTTTTATGGTAAAACGGGATTAACGTGGCCCGTCTTCGACTTCCCCTCGCTGGAGAGTGGTGCACAATGGCACTGTTCCGTTTCAAATCCATGCATGCGTTTCTAAAAGTCGTACGGCACTGTTTTGCCATTTTGGACGGATGTTGCACCTTGCACCGTGGATGTTGCACCCTGTAGATATCGATTATTCAAACGACCATAACTTCTGGCTCGTTTAGAGTTACGGGAGCCATAACCTGTCAAAACGAAGGCCTCGATGAGTTCTACAGTTTTGATAGCTTTTAGCCGTCAACGGATAGATTAATGCCCAAAAAGGACAACCCGGATCTTAATCGGGTCTCGTAAGTTTTTTACCCTTCGTTTTTTCGACACGTGGATTTTTACGGTAAAACAGGATTACCGTGGCCCGTCTTTGACTTCCCATCGCTGGAGATTGGTTCACCATGGTACTGTTCCGTTTCAAATCCATGCACGCATTTCTAAAAGTCGTACGACACTGTTTCGCCATTTCGGACGGATGTTGCACCTTGCACCGTGGATGTTGCACCCTGTAGATATCGATTATTCGGACGGCCATAACTTCTGGCTCGTTTAGAGTTACGGGAGCCATAACCTGTCAAAACGAAGGCCTCGATGAGTTCTACGGCTTTGACCGCTTTCAGCCGTCAACGGATAGATTAATGCCCAAAAAGGACAACCCGAATCTTGATCGGGGTTCGTAAGTTTTTTACCCTTCATTTTTTCGACACGTGGATTTTTACGGTAAAACGGGATTACCGTGGCCCGTCTTCGACTTCCCATCGCTGGAGAGTGGTGCACCATCGTAGTGTTCCGTTTCAAATCCATGCACACATTTCTAAAAGTCGTACGGCACTGTTTCGCCATTTCGGACGGATGTTGCACCTTGCACCGGGGATGTTGCACCCTGTAGATATCGATTATTCGGACGGCCATAACTTCTGGCTCGTTCAGAGTTACGGGAGCCATAACCTGTCAAAACGAAGAACTCGATGAGTTCTACGGCTTTGATAGCTTTCAGCCGTCAACGGGTAGATTAATGCCCAAAAAGGACAACCCGAATCTCAACCGGGTCTCGTAAGTTTTTTACCCTTCGTTTTTTCGACACGTGGATTTTTACGGTAAAACGGGATTACCGTGGCCCTTCTTCGACTTCCCATCGCTGGAGATTGGTGCACCATGGTAGTGTTCCATTTCAAATCCATGCACGCATTTCTAAAAGTCGTACGGCACTGTTTCGCCATTTCGGACGGATGTTGCACCTTGCACCGTGGATGTTGCACCCTGTAGATATCTATTATTCGGACGGCCATAACTTCTGGCTCGTTCAGAGTTACGGAAGCCATAACCTGTCAAAACGAAGGCCTCGATGAGTTCTACGGCTTTGATAGCTTTTAGCCGTCAACGGATAGATTAATGCCCAAAAAGGACAACCCGAATCTCAATCGGGTCTCGTAAGTTTTTTACCCTTCGTTTTTTCGACACGTGGATTTTTACGGAAAAACGGGATTACCGTGGCCCGTCTTCGACTTCCCATCGCTAGAGAGTGGTGCACCATCGTAGTGTTCCGTTTCAAATCCATGCACGCATTTCTAAAAGTCGTACGGCACTGTTTCGCCATTTCGGACGGATGTTGCACCTTGCACCGGGGATGTTGCACCCTGTAGATATCGATTATTCGGACGGCCATAACTTCTGGCTCGTTTAGAGTTACGGCAGCCATAACCTCCCAAAACGAAGACCTCGATGAGTTCTATGGCTTTGACAGCTTTCAGCCATCAACGGATAGATTAATGCCCAAAAAGGACAACCCGAATCTCGATCGGGTCTCGTAAGTTTTTTACCCTTTGTTTTTTCGACACGTGGATTTTTACGGTAAAACGGGATTACCGTGGCCCATCTTCGACTTCCCATCGCTGGAGAATGGTGCACCATGGTAGTGTTCCGTTTCAAATGCATGCACGCATTTCTAAAAGTCGTACGTCACTGTTTCTCCATTTCGGACGGATGTTGCACCTTGCACCGTGGATGTTGCACCCTGTAGATATCGATTATTTGGACGGCCATAACTTATGGCTCGTTTAGAGTTACGGGAGCCATAACCTGTCAAAACGAAGGCGTCGATGAGTTCTACGGCTTTGACAGCTTTCAGCCGTCAACGGATAGATTAATGCCCAAAAAGGACAACCCGAATCTCGATCGGGTCTCGTAAGTTTTTTACCCTTCGTTTTTTCGACACGTGGATTTTTACGGTAAAACGGGATTACCGTGGCCCGTCTTCGACTTCCCATCGTTGGAGAGTGGTGCACCATGGTACTGTTCCCTTTCAAATTCATGCACGCATTTCTAAAAGTCGTACGGCACTGTTTCACTATTTCGGACGGATGTTGCACATTGCACCGTGGATGTTGCACCCTGTAGATATCGATTATTCGGACGGCCATAACTTCTGGCTCGTTTAGAGTTACAGGATCCATAACCTATCAAAACGGAGGCCTCGATGAGTTCTACGGCTTTGACAGCTTTTAGCCATCAACGGATAGATTAATTTCCAAAAATGACAACCCGAATCTCGATCGGGTCTCGTAAGTTTTTTACCCTTCGTTTTTTCGACACGTGGATTTTTACGGTAAAACGGGATTACCGTGTCCCGTCTTCGACTTACCATCGCTTGAGAGTGGTGCACCATGGTACCGTTCCATTTCAAATCCATGCACACATTTCTAAAATTCGTACGGCACTGTTTCTCCATTTCGGACGGATGTTGCACCTTGCACCATGGATGTTGCACCGTGTAGATATCGATTATTCGGAAGGCCATAACTACTGGCTCGTTTAGAGTTACGGGAGCAATAACCTGTCAAAACGAAGGCCTCGATGAGTTCTACGGCTTTGACTGCTTTCAGCCGTCAACGGATAGATTAATGCCCAAAAAGGACAACCCGAATCTCAATCGGATCTCGTAAGTTTTTAAACCTTCGTTTTTTCGACACGTGGATTTTTACGGTAAAACGGGATTACCGTGGCCCTTCTTCGACTTACCATCGCTGGAGAGTGGTGCAACATGGTACTGTTCCGTTTCAAATCCATGCACGCATTTCTAAAAGCCGTACGACACTGTTTCGCCATTTCGGACGGATGTTGCACCTTGCACCATGGATGTTGCACCCTGTAGATATCGATTATTCGAACGGCCATAACTTCTGGCTCGTTTAGTGTTACGGGAGCCATAACCTGTCAAAACGAAGGCCTCGATGAGTTCTACGGCTTTGATAGCTTTCAGCCGCCAATGGATAGATTAATGCCCAAAAGGGACAACCCGAATCTCAATCGGGTCTCGTAAGTTTTTTACCCTTCGTTTTTTCGACACGTGGATTTTTACGGTAAAACGGGATTACCGTGGCTCGTCTTTGACTTCCCATCGCTGGAGAGTGGTGCACCATGGTAGTGTTTCGTTTCAAATCCATGCACGCATTTCTAAAAGTCGTACGGCACTGTTTCGCCATTTCGGACGGACGTTGCACCTTGCACCGTGGATGTTGCACCCTGTAGATATCGATTATTCGGACGGCCGTAACTTCTGGCTCGTTTAGAGTTACGGGAGCCATAACCTGTCAAAACGAAGGCCTCGATGAGTTCTACAGCTTTGACTGCTTTCAGCCGTCAACGGATAGATTAATGCCCAAAAAGGACAACCCGAATCTTAATCGGGTCACGTAAGTTTTTTAACCTTCGTTTTTTCGACACGCGGATTTTTACGGTAAAACGGGATTACCGTGGCCCGTCTTCGACTTCCCTTCGCTGGAGAGTGGTGCACCATGGTACTGTTCCTTTTCAAATCCATGCACGCGTTTCTAAAAGTCGTACGACACTGTTTCGCCATTTCGGACGGATGTTGCACCTTGCACCGTGGATGTTGCACCCTGTAGATATCGATTATTCAAACGGCCATAAATTCTGGCTCGTTTAGAGTTACGGGAGCCATAACCTGTCAAAACGAAGGCCTCGATGAGTTCTACGGCTTTGACAGCTTTCAGCCGTCAACGGATAGATTAATGCCCAAAAAGGACAACCCGAATCTCAATCGGGTCTCGTAAGTTTTTTACCCTTCGTTTTTTCGACACGTGGATTTTTACGGTAAAACAGGATTACCGTCGCCCGTCTTCGACTTCCCATCACTGGAGAGTGGTGCACCATGGTACTGTTCCGTTTCAAATCCATGCACGCATTTTTAAAAGTCGTACGACACTGTTTCGCCATTTCGGACGGATGTTGCACCTTGCACCGTGGATGTTGCACCCTGTAGATATCGATTATTCGGACGGCCATAACTTCTGGCTCGTTTAGAGTTACGGGAGCCATAACTTGTCAAAACGAAGGCCTCGATGAGTTCTACGGCTTTTACCGCTTTCAGCCATCAACGGATAGATTAATGCCCAAAAAGGACAACCCGAATCTTGATCGGGTCTCGTAAGTTTTTTACCCTTCGTTTTTTCGACACGTGGAATTTTACGGTAAAACGGGATTACCGTGGCCCATTTCGACTTCCCATCGCTGGAGAGTGGTGCAACATCGTAGTGTTCCGTTTCAAATCCATGCACGCATTTCTAAAAGTCGTACGGCACTGTTTCGCCATTTCGGACGGATGTTGCACCTTGCACCGGGGATGTTGCACCCTATAGATATCGATTATTCGGACGGCCATAACTTCTGGCTCGTTTAGAGTTACGAGAGCCATAACCTGTCAAAACGAAGGCCTCGATGAGTTCTACGGCTTTGACAGCTTTCAGCCGTCAACGGGTAGAGTAATGCCCAAAAAGGACAACCCGAATCTCAATCGGGTCTCGTAAGTTTTTTACCCTTCTTTTTTTCGACACGTGGATTTTTACGGTAAAACGGGATTACCGTGGCCCGTCTTCGACATCCCATCGCTGGAGATTGGTGCACCATGGTAGTGTTCCATTTCAAATCCATGCACGCATTTCTAAAAGTCGTACGGCACTGTTTCGCCATTTCGGACGGATGTTGCACCTTGCACCGTGGATGTTGCACCCTGTAGATATCGATTATTCGGACGGCCATAACTTCTGGCTCGTTCAGAGTTACGGAAGCCATAACCTGTCAAAACGAAGGCCTCGATGAGTTCTACGGCTTTGACAGCTTTCAGCCATCAACGGATAGATTAATGCCCAAAAAGGACAACCCGAATCTCAATCGGGTCTCGCAAGTTATTTACCCTTCGTTTTTTCGACACGTGGATTTTTACGGTAAAACGGGATTACCGTGGCCCGTCTTCGACTTCCCATCGCTGGAGAGTGGTGCACCATGGTACTGTTCCGTTTCAAATGCATGCACGCATTTCTAAAAGTCGTACGGCACTGTTTCGCCATTTCGGACGGATGTTGCACCTTGCACCGGGGATGTTGCACCCTGTAGATATCGATTATTCGGACGGCCATAACTTCTGGCTCGTTTAGAGTTACGGGGGCCATAACCTGTCAAAACGAAGGCCTCGATGAGTTCTACGGCTTTAACAGCTTTCAGCCGTCAACGGGTAGATTAATGCCCAAAAAGGACAACCCGAATCTCAATCGGGTCTCGTAAGTTTTTTACCCTTCGTTTTTTCGACACGTGGATTTTTACGGTAAAACAGGATTACCGTGGCCCGTCTTCGACTTCCCATCGCTGGAGATTGGTGCACCATGGTAGTGTTCCATTTCAAATCCGTGCTAGCATTTCTAAAAGTCGTACGGCACTGTTTCACCATTTCGGACGGATGTTGCACCTTGCACCGTGGATGTTGCACCCTGTAGATATCGATTATTCGGACGGCCATAACATCTGGTTCGTTTAGTGTTACGGGAGCCATAACCTGTCAAAACGAAGGCCTCGATGAGTTCTACGGCTTAGACAGCTTTCAGCCATGAACGGATAGATTAATGCCCAAAAAGGACAACCCGAATCTCAATCGGGTCTCGTAAGTTTTTTACCCTTCGTTTTTTCGACACGTGGATTTTTACGGTAAAACGGGATTACCGTGGCCCGTCTTCGACTTCCCATCGCTGGAGTGTGGTGCACCACGGTAGTGTTCGTTTCAAATCCATGCACGCATTTCTAAAAGTCGTACGGCAATGTTTCGCCATTTCGGACGGATGTTGCACCTTGCACCGTCGATGTTGCACCCTGTAGATATCGATTATTCGGACGGCCATAACTTCTGGCTCGTTTAGAGTTACGGCAGCCATAACCTCCCAAAACGAAGGCCTCGATGAGTTCTACGGCTTTGACTGCTTTCAGCCGTCAACGGATAGATTAATGCCCAAAAAGGACAACCCGAATCTCGATCGGGTCTCGTAAGTTTTTTACCCTTCGTTTTTTCGACACGTGGATTTTTACGGTAAAACGGGATTACCTTGGCCCATCTTCGACTTCCCATCGCTGGAGAGTGGTGCACCATGGTATTGTTCCGTTTCAAATCCGTGCACGCATTTCTAAATGTCGTACGGCACTGTTTCGCCATTTCGGACGGATGTTGCACCTTGCACCGTGGATGTTGCACCCTGTAGATATCGATTATTCGGACGGCCATAACTTATGGCTCGTTTAGAGTTACGGGAGCCGTAACCTGTCAAAACGAAGGCCTCGATGAGTTCTACGGCTTTGACAGCTTTCAGCCGTCAACGGATAGATTAACGCCCAAAAAGGACAACCCGAATCTCGATCGGGTCTCGTAAGTTTTTTACCCTTCGTTTTTTCGACACGTGGATTTTTACGGTAAAACGGGATTACCGTGGCCCGTCTTCGACTTCCCATCGCTGGAGAGTGGTGCACCATGGTACTGTTCCATTTCAAATCCATGCACGCATTTCTAAAAGTCGTACAGCACTGTTTCGCCATTTCGGACGGATGTTGCACCTTGCACCGTGGATGTTGCACCCTGTAGATATCGATTATTCGGACGGCCATAACTTATGGCTCGTTTAGAGTTACGGGAGCCATAACCTGTCAAAACGAAGGCCTCGATGACTTCTATGGCTTTGACAGCTTTCAGCCGTCAACGGATAGATTAATGCCCAAAAAGGACAACCCGAATCTCGATCGGGTCTCGTAAGTTTTTTACCCTTCGTTTTTTCGACACGTGGATTTTTATGGTAAAACGGGATTACCGCGGCCCGTCTTCGACTTCCCATCGTTGGAGAGTGGTGCACCATGGTACTGTTCCATTTCAAATTCATGCACGCATTTCTAAAAGTCGTACGGCACTGTTTCACCATTTCGGACGGATGTTGCACCTTGCACCGTGGATGTTGCACCCTGTAGATATCGATTATTCGGACGGCCATAACTTCTGGCTCGTTCAGAGTTACGGAAGCCATAACCTGTCAAAACGAAGGCCTCAATGAGTTCTACGGCTTTGACAGCTTTCAGCCGTCAACGGATAGATTAATGCCCAAAAAGGACAACCCGAATCTCAATCGGGTCTCGTAAGTTTTTTACCCTTCGTTTTTTCGACACGTCGATATTTACGGTAAAACGGGATTACCGTGGCCCGTCTTCGACTTCCCATCGTTGGAGAGTGGTGCACCACGGTAGTGTTCCGTTTCAAATCCATGCATGCATTTCTAAAAGTCGTACGGCACTATTTCGTCATTTCGGACGGATGTTGCACCTTGCACCGTGGATGTTGCACCCTGTAGATATCGATTATTCGGACGGCCATAACTTCTGGCTCGTTTAGAGTTACGGGAGACATAACCTATCAAAACGAAGGGCTCGATGATTTCTACGGCTTTGACAGCTTTCAGCCGTCAACGGATAGATTAACGCCCAAAAAGGACAACCCGAATCTCAATCGGGGCTCGTAAGTTTTTTACCCTTCGTTTTTTCGACCCGTGGATTTTTACGGTAAAACAGGATTACCGTGGCCCGTCTTCGACTTCCCATCGCTGGAGAGTGGTGCACCATGGTACTGTTCCCTTTCAAATCCATGCACGCATTTCTAAAAGTCGTACGGCACTGTTTCGCCATTTCGGACGGATGTTGCACCTTGCACCGTGGATGTTGCACCCTGTAGATATCGATTATTCAGACGGCCATAACTTCTGGCTCATTTAGAGTTACGGGAGCCATAACCTGTCAAAACGAAGGCCTCGATGCGGCTTTGACAGCTTTCAGCCGTCAACGGATAAATTAATACCCAAAAAGGAGAACCCGAAGCTCAATCGGGTCTCGATTTTTACCCTTCGTTTTTTCGACACGTGGATTTTTACGGTAAAATGGGATTACCGTGGCTCGTCTTCGACTTCCCATCGCTGGAGAGTGGTGCACCATGGTAGTATTCCGTTTCAAATCCATGCACGCATTTCTAAAAGTCGTACGGCACTGTTTCGCCATTTCGGACGGATGTTGCACTCCGTAGATATCGATTATTCGGACGACCATAACTTCTGGCTCGTTTAGAGTTACGGGAGCCATAACCTGTCAAAACGAAGGCCTCGATGAGTTCTACGGCTTTGACTGCTTTTAGCCGTCAACGGATAGATTAATGCCCAAAAAGGACAACCTGAATCTCAATCGGGTCTCGTAAGTTTTTTACCCTTCGTTTTTTCGACACGTGGATTTTTACGGTAAAACGGGATTACCATGGCCTGTCTTCGACTTTCCATCGCTGGAGAGTGGTTCACCATGGTACTGTTCCGTTTCAAATCCATGAACACATTTCTAAAAGTCGTACGGCACTATTTCGCCATTTCGGACGGATGTTGCACCTTGCACCGTGGATGTTGCACCCTGTAGATATCAATTAATCGGAGGGCCATAACTTCTGGCTTATTTAGAGTTACGGGAGCCATAACCTGTCAAAATAAAGGCCTCGATGAGTTCTACGGCTTTGACAACTTTCAGCCGTCAATGGATAGATTAATGCCCAAAAAGGACAACTCGAATCTCAATCGGGTCTCGTAAGTTTTTTACCCTTCGTTTTTTCGACGCGCGGATTTTTACGGTAAAACGGGATTACCGTGGCCCGTCTTCGACTTTCCATCGCTGGAGAGTGGTGTACCATGATAGTGTTCCATTTCAAATCCATGCACGCATTTCTAAAAGTCGTACGACACAGTTTCACCATTTCGAACGGATGTTGCACCTTGCACCGTGGATGTTGCACCCTGTAGATATCGATTATTTAAACGGCCATAACTTCTGGCTCGTTTAGAGTTACGGGAGCCATAACCTGTCAAAACGAAGGACTCGATAAGTTCTACGGCTTTGACTGCTTTCAGCCGTCAACAGATAGATTAATGCCCAAAAAGGACAACCCGAATCTCAATCGGGTCTCGTAAGTTTTTAACCCTTCGTTTTTTCGACACGTGGATTTTAACGGTAAAACGGGATTACGGTGGCTGGTCTTCGATTTTCCATCGCGGAAGAGTGGTGCACCATGGTACTGTTCCGTTTCAAATCCATGCACGCATTTCTAAAAGTCGTACGACACTTTTCGCCATTTAGGACGGATGTTGCACCTTGCACCGTGGATGTTGCACCCTGTAGATATCGATTATTCGGACGACCGTAACTGCTGGCTCGTTTAGAGTTACGGGAGCCATAACCTGTCAAAATGAAGGCCTCGATGAGTTCTATGGATTTGACAGCTTTCATCCGTCAACAGATAGATTAATGCCCAAAAAGGACAACCCGAATCTCAATCGGGTCTCGTAAGTTTTTTACCCTTCGTTTTTTCGACACGTGGATTTTTACGGTAAAACAGGATTACCGTGGCTCGTCTTCGACTTCCCATCGCTGGAGAGTGGTGCACCATGGTACTGTTCCGTTTCAAATCCATGCACGCATTTCTAAATGTCGTACAGCACTGTTTCGCCATTTCGGACGGATGTTGCACCTTGCACCGTGGATGTTGCACACTGTAGATATCGATTATTCGGACGGCCATAACTTCTGGCTCGTTTATAGTTACGGGAGCCATAACCTGTCAAAACGAAGGCCTCGATGAGTTCTACGGCTTTGACAGCTTTCAGCCGTCAACGGATAGATTAATGCCCAAAAAGGACAACCCGAATCTCGATCGGGTCTCGTAAGTTTTTTACCCTTCGTTTTTTCGACACGTGGATTTTTACGGTAAAACGGGATTACGGTGGATGGTCTTCGAGTTCCCATCGCTGGAGAGTGGTGCACCATGGTACTGTTCCGTTTCAAATCCATGCACGAATTTCTAAAGGTTGTACGTCACTGTTTCACCATTTCGGACGAATGTTGCATCTTGCACCGTGGATGTTGCACCCTGTAGATATCGATTATTCGGAGGGCCAAAACTTCTGGCTCGTTTAGAGTTGCGGGAGCCATAACCTATCAAAACGAAGGCCTCGATGAGTTCTATGGCTTTGATAGCTTTCAGCCATCAACGGATAGATTAATTGCCAAAAAGGACAACCCGAATCTCGATCGGGTCTCGTAAGTTTTTTACCCTTCGTTTTTTCGACACGTGGATTTTTACGGTAAAACGGTATTACCGTGGCCCGTCTTCGACTTCCCATCGCTGGAGAGTGGGTGTTCCATTTCAAATCCATGCACACATTTCTAAAATTCGTACGGCACTATTTCGCCATTTCGGACGGATGTTGCACCTTGCACCGTGGATGTTGCACCGTGTAGTTATCGATTTTTCGGACGGCCATAACTACTGGCTCGTTTAGAGTTACGGGAGCCATAACCTGTCAAAACGAAGGCCTCGATGAGTTCTACGACTTTGACTGCTTTCAGCCGTCAACGGATAGATTAATGCCCAAAAAGGACAACTCGAATCTCAATGGGGTCTCCTAAGTATTTTACCCTTCGTTTTTTTTCGACACGTGGATTTTTACGGTAAAACGGGATTACCGTGGCCCGTCTTCGACTTTCCATCGCTGGAGAGTGGTGTACCATGATAGTGTTCCATTTCAAATCCATGCATGCATTTCTAAAAGTCGTACGACACAGTGTCTCCATTTCGGACGGATGTTGCACCTTGCACCGTGGATGTTGCACCCTGTAGATATCGATTATTTAAACGGCCATAACTTCTGGCTCGTTTAGAGTTCCGGGAGCCATAACCTGTCAAAACGAAGGACTCGATGTGTTCTACGGTTTTGACTGCTTTCAGCCGTCAACGGATAGATTAATGCCCAAAAAGGACAACCCGAATCTCAATCGGGTCTCGTAAGTTTTTAACCCTTCGTTTTTTCGACACGTGGATTTTTATGGTAAAACGGGATTACGGTGGCTGGTCTTCGATTTACCATCGCTGAAGAGTGGTGCACCATGGTACTGTTCCGTTTCAAATGCATGCACGCATTTCTAAAAGTCGTACGGCACTGTTTCGCCATTTCGGACGGATGTTGCACCTTGCACCGGGGATGTTGCACCCTGTAGATATCGATTATTCGGACAGCCATAACTTCTGGCTCGTTTAGAGTTACGGGAGCCATAACCTGTCAAAACGAAGGCCTCGATGAGTTCTACGGCTTTGACAGCTTTCAGCCGTCAACGGGTAGATTAATGCCCAAAAAGGACAACCCGAATCTCAATCGGGTCTCGTAAGTTTTTTACCCTTCGTTTTTTCGACACGTGGATTTTTACGGTAAAACGGGATTACCGTGGCCCGTCTTCGACTTCCCATCGCTGGAGATTGGTGCACCATGGTAGTGTTCCGTTTCAAATCCATGCTAGCATTTCTAAAAGTCGTACGACACTGTTTCACCATTTCGGACGGATGTTGCACCTTGCACCGTGGATGTTGCACCCTGTAGAAGTCGATTATTCGGACGGCCATAACTTTTGATTCGTTTAGAGTTACGGGAGCCATAACCTGTCAAAACGAAGGCCTTGATGAGTTCTACGGCTTTGACAGCTTTCAGCCCTCAACGGATAGATTAATGCCCAAAAAGGACAACCCGAATCTCAATCGGGTCTCGTAAGTTTTTTACCCTTCGTTTTTTCGACACGTGGATTTTTACGGTAAAACGGGATTACCGTGGCCCGTCTTCGACTTCCCGTCGCTGGAGAGTGGTGCACCATGGTAGTGTTCCGTTTCAAATCCATGCACGCATTTCCAAAAGTCGTACGGCAATGTTTCGCCATTTCGGACGGATGATGCACCTTGCAGATATCTATTATTCGGACGGCCATAACTTCTGGCTCGTTTAGAGTTACGGCAGCCATAACCTCCCAAAACGAAGGCCTCGATGAGTTCTACGGCTTTGACAGCTTTCAGCCGTCAACGGATAGATTAATGCCCAAAAAGGACAACCCGAATCTCGATCGGGTCTCGTAAGTTTTTTACCCTTCGTTTTTTCGACACGTGGATTTTTACGGTAAAACGGGATTACGGTGGCTGGTCTTCGAGTTCCCATCGCTGGAGAGTGGTGCACCATGGTACTGTTCCGTTTCAAATCCATGCACGAATTTCTAAAGGTCGTACGTCACTGTTTCACCATTTCGGACGGATGTTGCACCTTGCACCGTGGATGTTGCACCCTGTAGATATCGATTATTCGGAGGGCCATAACTTCTGGCTCGTTTAGAGTTACGGGAGCCATAACCTGTCAAAACGAAGGCCTCGATGAGTTCTACGACTTTGACAGCTTTCAGCCGTCAACGGATAGATTAATGCCCAAAAAGGACAACCCGAATCTCGATCGGGTCTCGTAAGTTTTTTACCCTTCGTTTTTTCGACACGTGGATTTTTACGGTAAAACGGGATTACCATGGCCTGTTTTCGACTTCCCATCGCTGGAGAGTGGTGCACCATGGTACTGTTCCGTTTCAAATCCATGCACACATTTCTAAAAGTCGTACGGCACTGTTTCGCCATTTCGGACGGATGTTGCACCTTGCACCGTGGATGTTGCACCCTGTAGATATCGATTATTCGGAGGGCCATAACTTCTGGCTCGTTTAGAGTTACGGGAGCCATAACCTGTCAAAATAAAGGCCTCGATGAGTTCTACGGCTTTGACAGCTTTCAGCCGTCAACCGATAGATTAATGCCCTAAAAGGACAACTCGAATCTCAATCGGGTCTCGTAAGTTTTTTACCCTTCGTTTTTTCGACACGTGGATTTTTACGGTAAAACGGGATTACCGTGGCCCGTCTTCGACTTTCCATCGCTGGAGAGTGGTGCACCATGATAGTGTTCCGTTTCAAATCCATGCACGCATTTCTAAAAGTCGTATGACACTGTTTCACCATTTTGGACGGATGTTGCACCTTGCACCGTGGATGTTGCACCCTGTAGATATCGATTATTTAAACGGCCATAACTTCTTGCTCGTTTAGACTTACGGGAGCCATAAACTGTCAAAACGAAGGCCTCGATGAGTTCTACAGCTTTGACTGCTTTCAGCCGTCAACGGATAGATTAATGGCCAAAAAGGACAACCCGAATCTCAATCGGGTCTCGTAAGTTTTTAACCCTTCGTTTTTTCGACACGTGGATTTTTACGGTAAAACGGGATTACGGTGGCTGGTCTTCGATTTACCATCGCTGAAGAGTGGTGCACCATGGTACTGTTACGTTTCAAATCCATGCACGCATTTCTAAAAATCATACGACACTGTTTCGCCATTTAGGACGGATGTTGCACCTTGGACCGTGGATGTTGCACCCTGTAGATATCGATTATTCGGACGGCCATAACTTCTGGCTCGTTTAGAGTTACGGGAGCCATAACCTGTCAAAATGAAGGCCTCGATGAGTTCTATGGATTTGACAGCTTTCATCCGTCAACGGATAGATTAATGCCCAAAAAGGACAACCCGAATCTCAATCGGGTCTCGTAAGTTTTTTACCCTTCGTTTTTTCGACACGTGGATTTTTACGGTAAAACAGGATTACCGTGGCCCATCTTTGACTTCGCATCGCTAGAGAGTGGTGCACCGTGGCACTGTTCCGTTTCAAATCCATGTACGCATTTCTAAATGTCGTACAACACTGTTTCGCCATTTCGGACGGATGTCGCACCTTGCACCGTGGATGTTGCACACTATAGATATCGATTATTCGGACGGCCATAACTTCTGGCTCGTTTATAGTTACGGGAGCCATAACCTGTCAAAACGAAAGCCTCGATGAGTTCTTTGGCTTTGACAGCTTTCAGCCATCAACGGATAGATTAATGCCCAAAAAGGACAACCCGAATCTCGATCGGGTCTCGTAAGTTTTTTACCCTTCGTTTTTTCGACACGTGGATTTTTACAGTAAAACGGGATTACCGTGGCCCGTCTTCGACTTCCAATTGTTGGAGAGTGGTGCACCATGGTACTGTTCCGTTTCAAATCCATGCACACATTTCAAAAAGTCGTACGGCACTGTTTCGCCATTTCGGACGGATGTTGCACCTTGCACCGTGTAGATATCGATTATTCGGACGGCCATAACTTCTGGCTCGTTTAGAGTTACGGTAGCCATTACCTATCAAAACGAAGACCTCGATGAGTTCTACGGCTTTGATTGCTTTCATCCATCAACGGATAGATTAATGACCAAAAAGAACAACCCGAATCTCAATCGGGTCTCGTAAGTTTTTAACCCTTCGTTTTTTCGACACGTGGATTTTTACGGTAAAAAGGGATTACCGTGGCCCGTCTTCGACTTACCATCGCTGGAGAGTGGTGCACCATGGTAATGTTCCGTTTCAAATCCATGCGCGCATTTCTAAAAGTCGTACGGCACTGTTTCGCCATTTCGGACGGATGTTGCACCTTGCACCGTGGATGTTGCACCCTGTAGATATCGATTATTCGGACGGCCATAACTTCTGGCCCGTTTAGAGTTACGGGAGCCATAACCTGTCAAAACGAAGGCCTCGATGAGTTCTACGGCTTTGACAGCTTTTAGCCGTCAACGGACAGATTAATGCCCAAAAAGGACAACCCGAATCTCAATCGGGTCTCGTAAGTTTTTTACCCTTCGTTTTTTCGACACGTGGATTTTTACGTTAAAACGGGATTACCGTGGCCCGTCTTCGACTTCCCATCGCTGGAGAGTGGTGCACCATGGTACTGTTCCGATTCAAATCCATGCACGCATTTCTAAAAGTCGTACGGCACTGTTTCGCCATTTCGGACGGATGTTGCACCTTGCACCGGGGATGTTGCACCCTGTAGATATCGATTATTCGGACGGCCATAACTTCTGGCTCGTTTAGAGTTACGGGGGCCATAACCTGTCAAAACGAAGGCCTCGATGAGTTCTACGGCTTTGACAGCTTTCAGCCGTCAACGGATAGATTAACGCCCAAAAAGGACAACCCGAATCTCGATCGGGTCTCGTAAGTTTTTTACCCTTCGTTTTTTCGACACGTGGATTTTTACGGTAAAACGGGATTACCGTGGCCCGTCTTCGACTTCCCATCGCTGGAGAGTGGTGCACCATGGTACTGTTCCATTTCAAATCCATGCACGCATTTCTAAAAGTCGTACAGCACTGTTTCGCCATTTCGGACGGATGTTGCACCTTGCACCGTGGATGTTGCACCCTGTAGATATCGATTATTCGGACGGCCATAACTTATGGCTCGTTTAGAGTTACGGGAGCCATAACCTGTCAAAACGAAGGCCTCGATGACTTCTATGGCTTTGACAGCTTTCAGCCGTCAACGGATAGAATAATGCCCAAAAAGGACAAACCGAATCTCAATCGGGTCTCGTAAGTTTTTTGCCCTTCGTTTTTTCGACACGTGGATTTTTACTGTAAAACGGGATTACCGTGGCCCGTCTTCGACTTCCCATCGCTGGAGAGTGGTGCACCATGGTACTGTTCCGATTCAAATCCATGCACGCATTTCTAAAAGTCGTACGGCGCTGTTTCACCATTTCGGACGGATGTTGCACCTTGCACCGTGGATGTTGCACCCTGTAGATATCGTTTATTCAAACGGCTATAACTTCTGGCTCGTTTAGAGTTACGGGAGCCATAATCTGTCAAAACGAAGGCCTCGATGAGTTCTACGGCTTTGATAGCTTTTAGCCGTCAACGGATAGATTAATGCCCAAAAAGGACAACCCGAATCTCAATCGGGTCTCGTAAGTTTTTTACCCTTCGTTTTTTCGACACATGGATTTTTACGGTAAAACAGGATTACCATGGCCCGTCTTCGACTTCCCATCGTTGGAGAGTGGTGCACCATGGTACTGTTCCGTGTCAAATCCACGCAAGCATTTCTAAAAGTCGTACGGCATTGTTTCGCCATTTCGGATGGATGTTGCACCTTGCACCGTGATGTTGCACCCTGTAGATATCGATTATTCGGACGGCCATAACTTCTGGCTCGTTTAGAGTTACGGGAGCCATAACCTGTCAAAATGAAGGCCTCGATGAGTTCTATGGATTTGACAGCTTTCAGCCGTCAACGGATAGATTAATGCCCAAAAAGGACAACCGGAATCTCAATCGGGTCTCGTAAGTTTTTTACCCTTCGTTTTTTGACACGTGGATTTTTACGGTAAAACGGGATTACCGTGGCCCGTCTTCAACTTCCCATCGCTGGAGAGTGGTGCACCATGGTACTGTTCCGTTTCAAATCCATGCACACATTTCTAAAAGTCGTACGACACTGTTTCGCCATTTCGGACGGATGTTGCACCTTGCACCGTGGATGTTGCACCCTGTAGATATCGATTATTCGGACGGCCATAACTTCTGGCTCGTTTAGAGTTACGGGAGCCATAACCTGTCAAAATGAAGGCCTCGATGAGTTCAATGGATTTGACAGCTTTCAGCCGTCAACGGATAGATTAATGCCCAAAAAGGACAACCCGAATCTCAATCGGGTCTCGTATGTTTTTTACCCTTCGTTTTTTGACACGTGGATTTTTACGGTAAAACGGGATTACCGTGGCCCGTCTTCGACTTCCCATCGCTGGAGAGTGGTGCACCATGGTACTGTTCCGTTTCAAATCCATGCACACATTTCTAAAAGTCGTACGGCACTGTTTCGCCATTTCGGACGGATGTTGCACCTTGCACCGGGGATGTTGCACCCTGTAGATATCGATTATTCGGACGGCCATAACTTCTGGCTCGTTTAGAGTTACGGGGGCCATAACCTGTCAAAACGAAGGCCTCGATGAGTTCTACGGCTTTGACAGCTTTCAGCCGTCAACGGATAGATTAACGCCCAAAAAGGACAACCCGAATCTCGATCGGGTCTCGTAAGTTTTTTACCCTTCGTTTTTTCGACACGTGGATTTTTACGGTAAAACGGGATTACCGTGGCCCGTCTTCGACTTCCCATCGCTGGAGAGTGGTGCACCATGGTACTGTTCCATTTCAAATCCATGCACGCATTTCTAAAAGTCGTACAGCACTGTTTCGCCATTTCGGACGGATGTTGCACCTTGCACCGTGGATGTTGCACCCTGTAGATATCGATTATTCGGACGGCCATAACTTATGGCTCGTTTAGAGTTACGGGAGCCATAACCTGTCAAAACGAAGGCCTCGATGACTTCTATGGCTTTGACAGCTTTCAGCCGTCAACGGATAGAATAATGCCCAAAAAGGACAAACCGAATCTCAATCGGGTCTCGTAAGTTTTTTGCCCTTCGTTTTTTCGACACGTGGATTTTTACGGTAAAACGGGATTACCGTGGCCCGTCTTCGACTTCCAATTGTTGGAGAGTGGTGCACCATGGTACTGTTCCGTTTCAAATCCATGCACACATTTCAAAAAGTCGTACGGCACTGTTTCGCCATTTCGGACGGATGTTGCACCTTGCACCGTGTAGATATCGATTATTCGGACGGCCATAACTTCTGGCTCGTTTAGAGTTACGGTAGCCATTACCTATCAAAACGAAGACCTCGATGAGTTCTACGGCTTTGATTGCTTTCATCCATCAACGGATAGATTAATGACCAAAAAGAACAACCCGAATCTCAATCGGGTCTCGTAAGTTTTTAACCCTTCGTTTTTTCGACACGTGGATTTTTACGGTAAAAAGGGATTACCGTGGCCCGTCTTCGACTTACCATCGCTGGAGAGTGGTGCACCATGGTAATGTTCCGTTTCAAATCCATGCGCGCATTTCTAAAAGTCGTACGGCACTGTTTCGCCATTTCGGACGGATGTTGCACCTTGCACCGTGGATGTTGCACCCTGTAGATATCGATTATTCGGACGGCCATAACTTCTGGCCCGTTTAGAGTTACGGGAGCCATAACCTGTCAAAACGAAGGCCTCGATGAGTTCTACGGCTTTGACAGCTTTTAGCCGTCAACGGACAGATTAATGCCCAAAAAGGACAACCCGAATCTCAATCGGGTCTCGTAAGTTTTTTACCCTTCGTTTTTTCGACACGTGGATTTTTACGTTAAAACGGGATTACCGTGGCCCGTCTTCGATTTCCCATCGCTGGAGAGTGCTGCACCATGGTAGTGTTCCGTTTCAAATCCATGCACGCATTTCTAAAAGTTGTACGGCACTGTTTCGCCATTTCGGTCGGATGTTGCACCTTGCACCGTGGATGTTGCACCCTGTAGATATCGATTATTCGGACGGCCGTAACTTCTGGCTCGTTTAGAGTTACGGGAGCCATAACCTGTCAAAACGAAGCCCTCGATGAGTTCTATGGCTTTGAAAGCTTTCAGCCGTCAACGGATAGAATAATGCCCAAAAAGGACAAACCGAATCTCAATCGGGTCTCGTAAGTTTTTTGCCCTTCGTTTTTTCGACACGTGGATTTTTACTGTAAAACGGGATTACCGTGGCCCGTCTTCGACTTCCCATCGCTGGAGAGTGGTGCACCATGGTACTGTTCCGATTCAAATCCATGCACGCATTTCTAAAAGTCGTACGGCGCTGTTTCACCATTTCGGACGGATGTTGCACCTTGCACCGTGGATGTTGCACCCTGTAGATATCGTTTATTCAAACGGCTATAACTTCTGGCTCGTTTAGAGTTACGGGAGCCATAATCTGTCAAAACGAAGGCCTCGATGAGTTCTACGGCTTTGATAGCTTTTAGCCGTCAACGGATAGATTAATGCCCAAAAAGGACAACCCGAATCTCAATCGGGTCTCGTAAGTTTTTTACCCTTCGTTTTTTCGACACATGGATTTTTACGGTAAAACAGGATTACCATGGCCCGTCTTCGACTTCCCATCGTTGGAGAGTGGTGCACCATGGTACTGTTCCGTGTCAAATCCACGCAAGCATTTCTAAAAGTCGTACGGCATTGTTTCGCCATTTCGGATGGATGTTGCACCTTGCACCGTGATGTTGCACCCTGTAGATATCGATTATTCGGACGGCCATAACTTCTGGCTCGTTTAGAGTTACGGGAGCCATAACCTGTCAAAATGAAGGCCTCGATGAGTTCTATGGATTTGACAGCTTTCAGCCGTCAACGGATAGATTAATGCCCAAAAAGGACAACCGGAATCTCAATCGGGTCTCGTAAGTTTTTTACCCTTCGTTTTTTGACACGTGGATTTTTACGGTAAAACGGGATTACCGTGGCCCGTCTTCAACTTCCCATCGCTGGAGAGTGGTGCACCATGGTACTGTTCCGTTTCAAATCCATGCACACATTTCTAAAAGTCGTACGACACTGTTTCGCCATTTCGGACGGATGTTGCACCTTGCACCGTGGATGTTGCACCCTGTAGATATCGATTATTCGGACGGCCATAACTTCTGGCTCGTTTAGAGTTACGGGAGCCATAACCTGTCAAAATGAAGGCCTCGATGAGTTCAATGGATTTGACAGCTTTCAGCCGTCAACGGATAGATTAATGCCCAAAAAGGACAACCCGAATCTCAATCGGGTCTCGTATGTTTTTTACCCTTCGTTTTTTGACACGTGGATTTTTACGGTAAAACGGGATTACCGTGGCCCGTCTTCGACTTCCCATCGCTGGAGAGTGGTGCACCATGGTACTGTTCCGTTTCAAATCCATGCACACATTTCTAAAAGTCGTACGGCACTGTTTCGCCATTTCGGACGGATGTTGCACCTTGCACCGTGGATGTTGCACCCTGTAGATATCGATTATTCGGACGGTCGTAACTTCTGGCTCGTTTAGAGTTACGGGAGCCATAACTTGTCAAAACGAATGCCTCGATGAGTTCTATGGCTTTGACAGCTTTCAGCCGTCAACGGATAAATTAATGACCAAAAAGGACAACCCGAATCTCAATCGGATCTCGTAAGTTTTTTGCCCTTCGTTTTTTCGACACGTGGATTTTTACGGTAAAATAGGATTACCCTGGCCCGTCTTCGACTTCCCATCGTTGGAGAGTGGTGCACCATGGTACTGTTCCGTTTCAAATCCACGCAAGCATTTCTAAAAGTCGTACGGCATTGTTTCGCCATTTCGGACGGATGTTGCACCTTGCACCGTGGATGTTGCACCCTGTAGATATCGATTATTCGGACGGCCATAACTTCTGGCTCGTTTAGAGTTACGGGAGCCATAACCTGTCAAAATGAAGGCCTCGATGAGTTCTATGGATTTGACAGCTTTCAGCCGTCAACGGATAGATTAATGCCCAAAAAGTACAACCCGAATCTCAATCGGGTCTCGTAAGTTTTTTACCCTTCGTTTTTTGACACGTGGATTTTTACGGTAAAACGGGATTACCGTGGCCCGTCTTCGACTTCCCATCGCTGGAGAGTGGTGCACCATGGTACTGTTCCGTTTCAAATCCATGCACACATTTCTAAAAGTCGTACGGCACTGTTTCACCATTTCGGACGGATGTTGCACCTTGCACCGTGGATGTTGCACCCTGTAGATATCAATTATTCGGACGGCCATAACTTCTGGCTCGTTTAGAGTTACGGGAGCCATAACCTGTCAAAATGAAGGCCTCGATGAGTTCAATGGATTTGACAGCTTTCAGCCGTCAACGGATAGATTAATGCCCAAAAAGGACAACCCGAATCTCAACCGGGTCTCGTAAGTTTTTTACCCTTCGTTTTTTGACACGTGGATTTTTACGGTAAAACGGGATTACCGTGGCCCGTCTTCGACTTCCCATCGCTGGAGAGTGGTGCACCATGGTACTGTTCCGTTTCAAATCCATGCACACATTTCTAAAAGTCGTACGGCACTGTTTCGCCATTTCGGACGGATGTTGCACCTTGCACCGTGGATGTTGCACCCTGCAGATATCGATTATTCGGACGGCCATAACTTCTGGATCGTTTAGAGTTACGGGAGCCATAACTTGTCAAAACGAATGCCTCGATGAGTTCTACGGCTTTGACAGCTTTCAGCTGTCAACGGATAAATTAATGCCCAAGAAGGACAACCCGAATCTCAATCGGATCTCGTAAGTTTTTTGCCCTTCGTTTTTTCGACACGTGGATTTTTACGGTAAAATTGGATTACAGTGGCTGGCCTTCGATTTACCATCGTTGGAGAGTGGTGCACCATGGTACTGTTCCGTTTCAAATCCACGCACGCATTTCTAAAAGTCGTACGGCACTGTTTCGCCATTTCGGACGGATGTTGCACCTTGCACCGTGGATGTTGCACAATGTAGATATCGATTATTCGGACGGCCATAACTTCTGGCTCGTTTAGAGTTACGGGAGCCATAACCCGTCAAAACAAAGGCCTCGATGAGTTCTACGGCATTGAAAGCTTTCAGCCGTCAACGGATAGATTAATGCCCAGAAAGGACAACCCGAATCTCAATCGGGTCTCGTAAGTTTTTTACCCTTCGTTTTTTCGACACGTGGATTTTTACGGTAAAACGGAATTACCGCGGCCCGTCTTCGACTTCCCATCGCTGGAGAGTGGGTGTTCCGTATCAAATCCATGCACACATTTCTAAAAGTCGTACGGCACTGTTTCTCCATTTCGGACGGATGTTGCACCTTGCACCGTGGATGTTGCACCCTTTAGATATCGATTATTCGGACGGCCATAACTTCTGGCTCGTTTAGAGTTACGGGAGCCATAACCTGTCAAAATGAAGGCCTCGATGAGTTCTACGGCTTTGACAGCTTTCAGCCGTCAACGGATAGATTAATGCCCAAAAAAGACAACCCGAATCTCAATCGGGTCTCATAAGTTTTTTACCCTTCGTTTTTTCGACACGTGGATTTTTACGGTAAAACGGGATTACCGTGGCCCGTCTTCGACTTTCCATCGCTGGAGAGTGGTGCACCACGGTAGTGTTCCGTTTCAAATCCATGCATGCATTTCTAAAAGTCGTACGGCACTGTTTCGCCATTTCGAACGGATGTTGCACCTTGCACCGTGGATGTTGCACCCTGTAGATATCGATTATTCGGACGGCCATAACTTCTGGCTCGTTTAGAGTTACTGGGGCCATAACCTGTCAAAACGAAGGCCTCGATGAGTTCTACGGCTTTGACAGCTTTCAGCCGTCAACGGATAGATTAATGCCCAAAAAGGACAACCCGAATCTCAATCGGGTCTCGTAAGTTTTTTATCCTTCGTTTTTTCGACACGTGGATTTTTACGGTAAAACGAGATTACCGTGGCCCGTCTTCGACTTCCCATCGCTGGAGAGTGGTGCACCATGGTAGTGTTCCGTTTCAAATCCATGCACGCATTTCTAAAAGTCGTACGGCATTGTTTCGCCATTTCGGACGGATGTTGCACCTTGCACCGTGGATGTTGCACCATGTAAATATCGATTATTCGGACGGCCATAACTTCTGGCTCGTTTAGAGTTACAGGAGCCATAACCTGTCAAAACGAAGGCCTCATTGAGTTCTACGGCTTTGACAGCTTTCAGCCGTCAACGGATAGATTAATGCCCAAAAAGGACAACCCGAATCTCAATCTGGTCTCGTAAGTTTTTTACCCTTCGTTTTTTCGACACGTGGATTTTAACGGTAAAACCGGATTACCGTGGCCCGCCTTCGACTTCCCATCGCTGGAGAGTGGTGCACCATGGTAGTGTTCCGTTTCATATCCATGCACGCATTTCTAAAAGTCGTACGGCACTGTTTCGCCATTTCGGACGGATGTTGCACCTTGCACCGTGGATGTTGCATCCTGTAGATATCGATTATTCGGGCGGCCATAACTTCTGGCTCGTTTAGAATTACGGGAGCCATAACCTGTCAAAACGAAGGCCTCGTTGAGTTCTACGGCTTTGATAGCTTTCAGCCGTCAACGGATAGATTAATGCCCAAAAAGGACAACCCGAATCTCGATCGGGTCTCGTAAGTTTTTTACCCTCCGTTTTTTCGACACGTGGATTTTTACGGTAAAACGGGATTACCGTGTCCCGTCTTCGACATCCCATCGCTGGAGAGTGGTGCACCATGGTACTGTTCCGTTTCAAATTCATGCACGCATTTCTAAATGTCGTACGGCACTGTTTCGCCATTTCGGACGGATGTTGCACCTTGCACCGTGGATGTTGCACCCTGTAGATATCGATTATTCGGACGGCCATAAATTCTGGCTCGTTTAGAGTTACGGGAGCCACAACATGTCAAAACGAAGGCCTCGATGAGTTCTACGGCTTTGACCACTTTCAGCCGTCAACGGATAAATTAATGCCCAAAAAGGACAACCCGAATCTCAATCGGGTCTCGTAAGTTTTTTACCCTTCGTTTTTTCGACACGTGGATTTTTACGGTAAAACACGATTACCGTGGCCCGTCTTCGACTTCACATCGCTGGAGAGTGGTGCACCATGGTAATGTTCCGTTTCAAATCCATGCACGCATTTCTAAAAGTCGTACGGCACTGTTTCACCATTTCGGACGGATGTTGCACCTTGCACCATGGATGTTGCACCGTGTAGATATCGATTATTCGGACGGTCATAACTTCTGGCTCGTTTAGAGTTACGGGAGCCATAACCTGTCAAAACGAAGGCCTCGATGAGTTCTATGGCTTTGACTGCTTTCAGCCGTCAACGGAAAGATTGATACCCCAAAAGGACAACCCGAATCTCAATCGGGTCTCGTAAGTTGTTAAACCTTCGTTTTTTCGACACGTGGATTTTTACGGTAAAACGGGATTACCGTGGCCCGTCTTCGACTTACCATCGCTGGAGAGTGATGCACCATGGTACTGTTCTATTTCAAATCCATGCACGCGTTTCGAAAAGTCGTACGACAATGTTTCGCCATTTCGGACGGATGTTGCACCTTGCACCGTGGATGTTGCACCCTGTAGATATCGATTATTCGGACGGCCATAACTTCTGGCTCGTTTAGAGTTAAGGGAGCCATAACCTGTCAAAACGAAGGCCTCGATGAGTTCTATGGCTTTGACTGCTTTCAGCCGTCAACGGAAAGATTGATACCCCAAAAGGACAACCCGAATCTCAATCGGGTCTCGTAAGTTGTTAAACCTTCGTTTTTTCGACACGTGGATTTTTACGGTAAAACGGGATTACCTTGGCCCGTCTTCGACTTACCATCGCTGGAGAGTGATGCACCATGGTACTGTTCTATTTCAAATCCATGCACGCGTTTCGAAAAGTCGTACGACACTGTTTCGCCATTTCGGACGGATGTTGCACCTTGCACCGTGGATGTTGCACCCGATAGATATCGATTATTCAAACGGTCATAACTTCTGGCTCGTTTAGAGTTACGGGAGCCATAACCTATCAAAACGAAGGCCTCGATGAGTTCTATGGCTTTAATAGCTTTCAGCCGTCAACGGATAGATTAATGCCCAAAAAGGACAACCCGAATCTCAATCGGGTCTCGTAAGTTTTTTTCCCTTCGTTTTTTCGATACGTGGATTTTTACGGTAGAACGGGATTACCGTGGCCCGTCTTCGACTTCCCATCGCTGGAGAGTGGTGCACCATGATACTGTTCTGTTTCAAATTCATGCACGCATTTCTAAAAGTCGTACGGCACTGTTTCGCCATTTCGGACAGATGTTGCACTTTGCACCGTGAATGTGGTACCCTGTAGATATCGATTATTCGGACGGCCATAACTTCTGGCTCGTTTAGAGTTACGGGAGCCATAACCTGTCAAAACGAAGGCCTTGATGAGTTCTACGGCTTTGACTGCTTTCAGCCGTCAACGGATAGATTAATGCCCAAAAAGGACAACCCGAATCTCAATCGGGTCTCGTAAGTTTTTTACCCTTCGTTTTTTCGACACGTGGATTTTTACGGTAAAACGGGATTACCGTGGCCCGTCTTCGACTTCCCATTGCTGGAGAGTGGTGCACCATGGTATTGTTCCGTTTCAAATCCATGCACGCATTTCTAAAAGTCGTACCGCACTGTTTCACCATTTCGGACGCATGTTGCACCTTGCACCGTGATGTTGCACCCTGTAGATATCGATTATACGGACGACCATAACTTCTGGCTCGTTTAGAGTTACGGGAGCCATAACCTGTCAAAACGAAGGCCTCGACGAGTTCTACGGCTTTGACAGCTTTGAGCCGTCAACGGATAGATTAACGCCCAAAAAGGACAATCCGAATCTCAATCGGGTCTCCTAAGTTTTTTAGCCTTCGTTTTTTCGACACGTGGATTTTTACGGTAAAACGAGATTCCCATGGCCCGTCTCCGACTTCCCATCGCTGGAGAGTGGTGCACCATGGTAGTGTTCCATTTCAAATACATGCACGCATTTCTAAAAGTCGTACGGCACTGTTTCGCCATTTCGGACGGATGTTGCACCTTGCACCGTGGATGTTGCACCCTGTAGGCATCGATTATTCGGACGGCCATAACTTCTGGCTCGTTTAGAGTTACGGGAGCCATAACCTGTCAAAACGAAGACCTCATTGAGTTCTATAGCTTTGACAGCTTTCAGCCATCAACGGATAGATTGAAGCCCAAAAAGGACAACCCGAATCTCAATCTGGTCTCGTAAGTTTTTTACCCTTCATTTTTTCGACACGTGTATTTTTACGGTAAAACGGGATTACCGAGGCCCGTCTTCGACTTCCCATCGCTGGAGAGCGGTGCACCATGGCACTGTTCCGTTTCAAATCCATGCACGCATTTCTAAATGTCGTACAACACTATTTCACTATTTCGGACGGATGTTGCACCTTGCACCGTGGATGTTGCACCCAGTAGATATCGATTATTCAAACGGCCATAACTTCTGGCTCATTTAGAGTTACGGGAGCAATAACCTGTCAAAACGAAGGCCTCGATGAGTTCTACGGCTTTGACAGATTTCAGCCGTCAACGGATAGATTAATGCCCAAAAAGGACAACCCGAATCTCAATCGGGTCTCGTAAGTTATTTACCCTTCGTTTTTTCGACACGTGGATTTTTACGGTAAAACAGGATTACCGAGGCTGGCCTTCGATTTACCATCGCTGGAGAGTGGTGCACCAGGGTACTGTTCCGTTTCAAATCCATGCGTGCATTTCTAAATGTCGTACGACACTGTTTCGCCATTTCGGACGGATGTTGCACCTTGCACCGTGGATGTTGTACCCAGTAGATATCGATTATTCAAACGGCCATAACTTCTGGCTCGTTTAGAGTTACGGGAGCCATAACCTGTCAAAACGAAGGCCTCGATGAGTTCTAGGCTTTGACAGCTTTCAGCCGTCATAGGATAGATTAATTCCCAAAAAGGACAACTCGAATCTCAATCGGGTCTCGTAAGTTTTTTACCCTTCGTTATTTCGACACGTGGATTTTCATGGTAAAACAGGATTACCGTGGCCCGTCTTCTACTTCCCATCGCTAGAGAGTGGTGCACCATGGTACTGATCCGTTTCAAATCCATGCACGCATTTCTAAAAGTCGTACGGCACTGTTTCGCCATTTCGGACGGATGTTGCACCTTGCACCGTGGATGTTGCACCCTGTAGATATCGATTATTCGGACGGCCATAACTTCTTGCTCGTTTAGAGTTACGGGAGCCATAACCTGTCAAAACGAAGGCCTCATTGAGTTCTACGGCTTTGACAGCTTTCAGCCGTCAACGTATAGATTAATGCCCAAAAAGGACAACCCGAATCTCAATCTGGTCTCGTAAGTTTTTTACCCTTTGTTTTTTCGACACGTGGATTTTTACGGTAAAACGGGATTACCGTGGCCCGCCTTTGACTTCCCATCGCTGGAGAGTGGTGCACCATGGTAGTATTCCGTTTCATATCCATGCACGCATTTATAAAAGTCGTACGACACTGTTTCGCCATTTCGGACGGATGTTGCACCTTGCGCCGTGGATGTTGCACCCTGTAGATATCGATTATTCGGACGGTCATAACTTCTGGCTCGTTTAGAGTTACGGGAGCCATAACGTGTCAAAACGAAGGCCTCGATGAGTTCTATGGCTTTGAATGCTTTCAGCTGTCAACGGATAGATTAATGCCCAAAAAGGACAACCCGAATCTCGATCGGGTCTCGTAAGTTTTTTACCCTCCGTTTTTTCGACACGTGGATTTTTACGGTAAAACGGGATTACCGTGGCCCGTCTTCGACTTCCCATCGCTGGAGAGTGGTGCACCATGGTACTGTTCCGTTTCAAATTCATGCACGCATTTCTAAATGTCGTACGGCACTGTTTCGCCATTTCGGACGGATGTTGCACCTTGCACCGTGGATGTTGCACCCTGTAGATATCGATTATTCGGACGGCCATAACTTCTGGCTCGTTTAGAGTTACGGGAGCCATAACCTGTCAAAACGAAGGCCTCGATGAGTTCTACGGCTTTGACCACTTTCAGCCGTCAACGGATAAATTAATGCCCAAAAAGGACAACCCGAATCTCAATCGGGTCTCGTAAGTTTTTTACCCTTCGTTTTTTCGACACGTGGATTTTTACGGTAAAACAGGATTACCGTGGCCCGTCTTCGACTTCACATCGCAGGAGAGTGGCACACCACGGTACTGTTCCGTTTCAAATCCATGCACGCATTTGTAAAAGTCGTACGGCACTGTTTCACCATTTCGGACGGATGTTGCACCTTGCACCGTGGATGTTGCACCTTGTAGATATCGATTATTCGGACGGCTATAACTTCTGGCTCGTTTAGAGTTACGGGAGCCATAACCTGTCAAAACGAAGGCCTCGATGAGTTCTATGGCTTTGATAGCTTTCAGCCGTGAACGGATAGATTAATGCCCAAAAAGGACAACCCGAATCTCGATCGGGTCTCGTAAGTTTTTTACCCTTCTTTTTTTCGACACGTGGATTTTTACGGTAAAACGGAATTACCGTGGCCCGTCTTCGACTTCCCATCGCAGGAGAGTGGTGCACCATGGTACTGTTCCGTTTCAAATCCATGCACACATTTCTAAAAGTCGTACGGCACTGTTTCGCCATTTCGGACGGATGTTGCACCTTGCACCGTGGTTGTTGCACCGTGTAGATATCGATTATTCGGACGGTCATAACTTCTGGCTCGTTTAGAGTTACGGGAGCCATCACCTGTCAAAACGAAGGCCTCGATGAGTTCTATGGCTTTGACTGCTTTCAGCCGTCAACGGATAGATTAATACCCAAAAAGGACAACCCGAATCTCAATCGGGTCTCGTAAGTTTTTAAACCTTCGTTTTTTCGACACGTGGATTTTTACGGTAAAACGGGATTACCGTGGCATGTCTTCGACTTACCATCACTGGAGAGTGGTGCACCATGGTACTGTTCCGTTTCAAATCCATGCACGCGTTTCGAAAAGTCGTACGGCACTGTTTCGCCATTTCGGACGGATGTTGCATCTTGCACCGTGGTGTTGCACCCTGTAGACATCGATTATTCGGACGGCCATAACTTCTGGCTCGTTTAGAGTTACGGGAGCCATAACCTGTCAAAACGAAGTTCTCGATGAGTTCTACGGCATTGACAGCTTTCAGCCGTCAACGGATAGATTAATGCCCAAAAAGGACAACCCGAATCTCAATCGGGTCTCGTAAGTTTTTTTCCCTTCGTTTTTTCGACACGTGGATTTTTACGGTAGAACGGGATTACCGTGGCCCGTCTTCGACTTCCCATCGCTGGAGAGTGGTGCACCATGGTACTGTTCTGTTTCAAATTCATGCACGCATTTCTAAAAGTCGTACGACACTGTTTCGCCATTTCGGACAGATGTTGCACTTTGCACCGTGGATGTTGCACCCTGTAGATATCGATTATTCGGACGGCCATAACTTCTGCCTCGTTTAGAGTTACGGGAGCCATAACCTGTCAAAACGAAGGACTCGATGAGTTCTACGGCTTTGACAGCTTTCAGCCGTCAACGGATAGATTAATGCCCAAAAAGGACAACCCGAATCTCAATCGGGTCTCGTAAGTTTTTACCCTTCGTTTTTTCGACACGTCGATTTTTACGGTAAAACGGGATTACCGTGGCCCGTCTTTGACTTCCCATTGCTGGAGAGTGGTGCACCATGGTATTGTTCCGTTTCAAATCCATGCACGCATTTCTAAAAGTCGTACGACACTGTTTCGCCATTTCGGACGGATGTTGCACCTTGCACCGTGGATGTTGCACCCAGTAGATATCGATTATTCAAACGGCCATAACTACTGGCTCGTTTAGATTTACGGGAGCCATAACCTGTCAAAATGAAGGCCTCGATGAGTTCTACGGCTTTGACAGCTTCCAACCGTCAACGGATAGATTAACGCCCAAAAAGGACAATCCGAATCTCAATCGGGTCTCGTAAGTTTTTTAGCCTTCGTTTTTTCGACACGTGGATTTTTACGGTAAAACGAGATTACCGTGGCCCGTCTTCGACTTCCCATCGCTGGAGAGTGGTGCACCATGGTAGTGTTCCATTTCAAATACATGCACGCATTTCTAAAAGTCGTACGGCACTGTTTCGCCATTTCGGACGGATGTTGCACCTTGCACCGTGGATGTTGCACCCTGTAGATATCGATTATTCGGACGGCCATAACTTGTGGCTCGTTTAGAGTTACGGGAGCCATAACCTTTCAAAACGATGTCCTCATTGAGTTCTACGGCTTTGACAGCTTTCAGCCGTCAACGGATAGATTAATGCCCAAAAAGGACAACCCGAATCTCAATCGGGTCTCGTAAGTTTTTTAGCCTTCGTTTTTTCGACACGTGGATTTTTACGGTAAAACGAGATTACCGTGGCCCGTCTTCGACTTCCCATCGCTGGAGAGTGGTGCACCATGGTAGTGTTCCATTTCAAATACATGCATGCATTTCTAAAAGTCGTACGGCACTGTTTCACCATTTCGGACGGATGTTGCACCCTGCACCGTGGATGTTGCACCCAGTAGATATCGATTATTCAAACGGCCATAACTTCTGGCTCGTTTAGAATTACGGGAGCAATAACCTGTCAAAACGAAGGCCTCGATGAGTTCTACGGCTTTGACAGATTTCAGCCGTCAACGGATAGATTAATGCCCAAAAAGGACAACCTGAATCTCAATCGGGTCTCGTAAGTTATTTACCCTTCGTTTTTTCGACACGTGGATTTTTACGGTAAAACAGGATTACCGAGGCTGGCCTTCGATTTACCATCGCTGGAGAGTGGTGCACCAGGGTACTGTTCCGTTTCAAATCCATGCACGCATTTCTAAAAGTCGTACAACACTGTTTCGCCATTTCGGACGGATGTTGCACCTTGCACCGTGGATGTTGCACCCTGTAGATATCGATTATTCAAACGGCCATAACTACTGGCTCGTTTAGAGTTACGGGAGCCATAACCTGTCAAAATGAAGGCCTCGATGAGTTCTACGGCTCTGACAGCTTTCAGCCGTCAACGGATAGATTAATGCCCAAAAAGGACAACCCGAATCTCAATCGGGTCTCGTAAGTTTTTTACCCTTCGTTATTTGACACGTGGATTTTTACGGTAAAACAGGATTATCGTGGCCCGTCTTCAACTTTCCATCGCTAGAGAGTGGTGCACCATGGTACTGATCCGTTTCAAATCCATGCACGCATTTCTAAAAGTCGTACGGTACTGTTTCGCCATTACGGACGGATGTTGCATCTTGCACCCTGTAGATATCGATTATTCGGACGGGCATAACTTCTGGCTCGTTTAGAGTTACGGGAGCCATAACCTGTCAAAACGAAGGCCTCATTGAGTTCTACGGCTTTGACAGCTTTCAGCCGTCAACGGATAGATTAATGCCCAAAAAGGCAACCCGAATCTCAATCTGGTCTCGTAAGTTTTTTACCTTTCGTTTTTTCGACATGTGGATTTTTACGGTAAAACGGGAATACCGAGGCCCGTCTTCGACTTCCCATCACTGGAGAGCGGTGCACCATGGTACTGTTCCATTTCAAATCCATGCACGCATTTCTAAATGTCGTACAACACTGTTTCACCATTTCGGACGGATGTTGCACCTTGCACCGTGGATGTTGCACCCTGTAGATATCGATTATTCAAACGGCCATAACTTCTGGCTCGTTTAGAGTAACGGGAGCAATAACCTGTCAAAACGAAGGCCTGAATGAGTTCTACGGCTTTGACAGCTTTCAGCCGTTAACGGATAGATTAATGCCCAAAAAGTACAACCCGATTCTCAATCGGGTCTCGTAAGTTTTTTATCCTTCGTTTTTTCGACACGTGGATTTTTATGGTAAAACAGGATTACGGTTGCTGGCCTTCGATTTACCATCGCTGGACAGTGGTGCACCATGGTACTGTTCCATTTCAAATCCGTGCACGCATTTCTAAAAATTGTAAGGCACTGTTTCGCTGTTTCGGACGGATGTTGCACCTTGCACCGTGGATGTTGCACCCTGTAGATATCGATTATTCGGACGGCCATAACTTCTGGCTCGTTTAGAGTTACGGGAGCCACAACCTGTCAAAACGAAAGCCTCGATGAGTTCTACGGCTTTGATAGATTTCAGCCGTCAACGGATAGATTAATGCCCAAAAAGGACAACCCGAATCTCAATCGGGTCTCGTAAGTTTTTTACCCTTCGTTTTTTCGACACGTGGATTTTTACGGTAAAACAGGATTTCCGAGGCTGGACTTCGATTTACCATCGCCGGAGAGTGGTGCACCATGGTACTGTTCCGTTTCAAATCCATGCATGCATTTCTAAAAGTCGTACGACACTGTTTCGCCATTTCGGACGGATGTTGCACCTTGAACCGTGGATGTTGCACCCTGTAGATATCGATTATTCAAACGACCATAACTTCTGGCTCGTTTAGAGTTACGGGAGCCATAACCTGTCAAAATGAAGGCCTCGGTGAGTTCTTCGGCTTTGACAGCTTTCAGTCGTCAACGGATAGATTAATGTCCAAAAAAGACAATCCGAATCTCAATCGGGTCTCGTAAGTTTTTTACCTTTTGTTATTTCGACACGTGGATTTTTACGGTAAAACAGGATTACCGTGGCCCGTCTTCGACTTTCCATCGCTGGAGAGTGGTGCATCATGGTACTGATCCGTTTCAAATCCATGCAGGCATTCCTAAAAGTCATACGGCATTGTTTCGCCATTTCGGACGGATGTTGCACCTTGCACCGTGGATGTTGCACCCTGTAGATATCGATTATTCGGACGGCCATAACTTCTCGCTCGTTTAGAGTTACGGGAGCCACAACCTGTCAAAACGAACGCCTCGATGAGTTCTACGGCTTTGACAGATTTCAGCCGTCAACGGATAGATTAATACCCAAAAAGGACAACCCGAATCTCAATCGGGTCTCGTAAGTTATTTACCCTTCGTTTTTTCGACACGTGGATTTTTACGGTAAAACAGGATTACCGAGGCTGGCCTTCGATTTACCATCGCTGGAGAGTGGTGCGCCATGATACTGTTCCGTTTCAAATCCATGCACGCATTTTTAAAAGTCGTACGACACTGTTTCACCATTTCGGACGTATGTTGCACCTTGCACCGTGGATGTTGCACCCTGTAAATATCGATTATTCAAACGGCAATAACTTCTGGCTCGTTTAGAGTTACGGGAGCCATAACCTGTCAAAACGAAGGCCTCGATGAGATCAACGGCTTTGACAGCTTTCAGCGGTCAACGGATAGATTAGTGCCCAAAAATGACAACCCAAATCTCAATTGGGTCTCGTAAGTTTTTTACCCTTCGTTTTTTCGACACGTGGATTTTTTACGGTGAAACAGGATTACGGTGGCTGGCCTTCGATTTACCATCGCTGGACAGTGGTGCACCATGGTACTGTTCCGTTTCAAATCCATGCACGCATTTCTAAAAGTCGTACGGCACTGTTTCGCCATTTCGGACGGATGTTGCACCTTGCACCGTGGATGTTGCACCCTGTAGATATCGATTATTCAAACGGCCATAACTTCTGGCTCGTTTAGAGTTACGGGAGCCATAACCTGTCAAAATGAAGGCCTCGATGAGTTCTACGGCTTTGACAGCTTTCAGCCGTCAACGGATAGATTAATGCCCAAAAAGGACAACCCGAACCTCAATCGGGTCTCGTAAGTTTTCTACCCTTCGTTATTTCGACACGTGGATTTTTACGGTAAAACAGGATTACCGGGGCCCGTCTTCGACTTTCCATCACTGGAGAGTGGTGCACCATGGTACTGATCCGTTTCAAATCCATGCATGCATTTCTAAAAGTCGTACGGCACTGTTTCTCCATTTCGGACGGATGTTGCACCTTGCACCGTGAATGTTGCACCCTGTAGATATCGATTATTCGGACAGCCATAACTTCTGGCTCGTTTCGAGTTATGGGAGCCATAACCTGTCAAAACGAAGGCCTCGATGAGATCTACGGCTTTGACCACTTTCAACCGTCAACGGATAGATTAATGCCCAAAAAGGACAACCCGATTCTCAATCTGGTCTCGTAAGTTTTTTACCCTTCGTTTTTTCGACACGTGGATTTTTACGGTAAAATGGGATTACCGAGGCCCGTCTTCGACTTCCCATCGCTGGAGAGCGGTGCACCATGGTACTGTTCCGTTTCAAATCCATGCACGCATTTCTAAATGTCGTACAACACTGTTTCACCATTTCGGACGGATGTTGCACCTTGCACCGTGGATGTTGCACCCTGTAGATATTGATTATTCAAACGGCCATAACTTCTGGCTCGTTTAGAGTTACGGGAGCCATAACCTGTCAAAATGATGGCCTCGATGAGTTCTAGGGCTTTGACCGCTTTCAGCCGTCAACGGATAGATTAATGCCCAAAAGGACAACCCGAATCTCAATCGGGTCTCGTAAGTTTTTTATCCTTCGTTTTTTCGACACGTGGATTTTTACGGTAAAACAGGATTACCGAGGCTGGCCTTCGATTTACCATCGCTGGAGAGTGGTGCACCTTGGTACTGTTCCGTTTCAAATCCATGCATGCATTTCTAAAAGTCGTACGACACTGTTTCGCCATTTCGGACGGATGTTGCACCTTGCACCGTGGATGTTGCACCCTGTAGATATCGATTATTCAAACGACCATAACTTCTGGCTCGTTTAGAGTTACGGGAGCCATAACCTGTCAAAATGAAGGCCTCGGTGAGTTCTTCGTCTTTGACAGCTTTCAGTCGTCAACGGATTGATTAATGTCCAAAAAAGACAATCCGAATCTCAATCGGGTCTCGTAAGTTTTTTACCCTTTGTTATTTCGACACGTGGATTTTTACGGTAAAACAGGATTACCGTGGCCCGTCTTCGACTTCCCATCGTTGGAGAGTGGTGCACCATGGTACTGATCCGTTTCAAATCCATGCATGCATTCCTAAAAGTCCTACGGCATTGTTTCGCCATTTCGGACGGATGTTGCACCTTGCACCGTGGATGTTGCACCCTGTAGATATCGATTATTCGGACGATCATAACTTCTGGCTCGTTTAGAGTTACGGGAGCCACAACCTGTCAAAACGAACGCCTTGATGAGTTCTACGGCTTTGATAGATTTCAGCCGTCAACGGATAGATTAATGCCCAAAAAGGACAACCCGAATCTGAATCGGGTCTCGTAAGTTATTTACCCTTCGTTTTTTCGACACGTGGATTTTTACGGTAAAACTGGATTACCGAGGCTGGCCTTCGATTTACCATCGCTGGATAGTGGTGCACCATGGTACTGTTCCGTTTCAAATCCATGCACGCATTTCTAAAAGTCGTACGACACTGTTTCACCATTTCGGACGGATGTTGCACCTTGCACCGTGGATGTTGCACCCTGTAAATATGGATTATTCAAACGGCAATAACTTCTGGCTCGTTTAGAGTTACGGGAGCCATAACCTGTCAAAACGAAGGCCTCGATGAGATCTACGGCTTTGACGGCTTTCAGCCGTCAACGGATAGATTAGTGCCCCAAAATGACAACCCGAATCTCAATCGGGTCTCGTAAGTTTTTTACCCTTCGTTTTTTCGACACGTGGATTTTTTACGGTGTAACAGGATTACGGTGGCTGGCGTTCGATTTACCATCGCTGGACAGTGGTGCACCATGGTACTGTTCCATTTCAAATCCATGCATGCATTTCTAAAAGTCGTACGGCACTGTTTCGCCATTTCGGACGGATGTTGCACCTTGCACCGTGGATGTTGCACCCTGTAGATATCGATTATTCAAACGGCCATAACTTCTGGCTCTTTCAGAGTTACGGGAGCCATAACCTGTCAAAATGAAGGCCTCGATGAGTTCTACGGCTTTGACAGCTTTCAGCCGTCAACGGATAGATTAATGCCCAAAAAGGACAACCCGAACCTCAATCGGGTCTCGTAAGTTTTCTACCCTTCGTTATTTCGACACGTGGATTTTTACGGTAAAACAGGATTACCGTGGCCCGTCTTCGACTTTCCATCGCTGGAGAGTGGTGCACCATGGTACTGATCCGTTTCAAATCCATGCACGCATTTCTAAAAGTCGTACGGCACTGTTTCGCCATTTCGGACGGATGTTGCACCTTGCACTGTGGATGTTGCACCCTGTAGATATCGATTATTCGGACGGCCATAACTTCTGGCTCGTTTAGAGTTACGGGAGCCATAACCTGTCAAAACGAAGGCCTCATTGAGTTCTACGGCTTTGATAGCTTTCAGCCGTCAACGGATAGATTAATGCCCAAAAAGGACAACCCGATTCTCAATCTGGTCTCGTAAGTTTTTTACCCTTCGTTTTTTCGACACGTGGATTTTTACGGTAAAACGGGATTACCGAGGCCCGTCTTCGACTTCCCATCGCTGGAGAGCGGTGCACCATGGTACTGTTCCGTTTCAAATCCATGCACGCATTTCTAAATGTCGTACAACACTGTTTCACCATTTCAGACGGATGTTGCACCTTGCACCGTGGATGTTGCACCCTATAGATATCGATTATTCAAACGGCCATAACTTCTGGCTCGTTTAGAGTTACGGGAGCCATAACCTGTCAAAACGATGGCCTCGATGAGTTCTACGGCTTTGACAGCTTTCAGCCGTCAACGGATAGATTAATGCCCAAAAAGGACAACCCGAATCTCAATCGGGTCTCGTAAGTTTTTTATCCTTCGTTTTTTCGACACGTGGATTTTTACGGTAAAACAGGATTACGGTTGCTGGCCTTCGATTTACCATCGCTGGACAGTGGTGCACCATGGTACCGTTCCATTTCAAATCCATGCACGCATTTCTAAAAGTCGTACGGCACTGTTTCGCCATTTCGGACGGATGTTGCACCTTGCACCGTGGATGTTGCACCCTGTAGATATCGATTATTCGGACGGCCATAACTTCTGGCATGTTTAGAGTTACGGGAGCCACAACCTGTCAAAACGAAGGCCTCGATTAGTTCTTCGGCTTTGACAGCTTTCAGCCGTCAACGGAAAGATTAATGCCCAAAAAGGACAACCCGTATCTCAATCGGGCCTCGTAAGTTTTTTACCCTTCGTTTTTTCGACACGTGGATTTTTACGGTAAAATAGGATTACCGCGGCTGGCCTTCGATTTACCATCGCTGGAGAGTGGGGCACCATGGTAATGTTCCGTTTCAAATCCATGCACGCATTTCTAAAAGTCGTACGGCTCTGTTTCACCATTTCGGACGGATGTTGCACCTTGCACCGTGGATGTTGCACCCTGTAGATATCGATTATTCAAACGGCCATAACTTCTGGCTCGTTTAGAGTTACGGGAGCCATAACCTGTCAAAACGAAGGCCTCGATGAGTTCTACGGCTTTGACAGCTTTCAGCCGTCAACGGATAGATTAATGCCCAAAAAGGACAACCCGAATCTCAATCGCGTCTCGTAAGTTTTTTATCCTTCGTTTTTTGGACACGTGGATTTTTACGGTAAAACAGGATTACGGTTGCTGGCCTTCGATTTACCATCGCTGGACAGTGGTGCACCATGGTACTGTTCCGTTTCAAATCTATGCATGCATTTCTAAAAGTCGTACGACACTGTTTCGCCATTTCGGACGGATGTTGCACCTTGCACCGTGGATGTTGCACCCTGTAGATATCGATTATTCGGACGGCCATAACTTCTGGCTTGTTTAGAGTTACGGGAGCCACAACCTGTCAAAACGAAGGCCTCGATGAGTTCTACGGCTTTGACAGCTTTTAGCCATCAACGGATAGATTAACGCCCAAAAAGGACAACCCGAATCTCAATCGGGCCTCGTAAGTTTTTTACCCTTCGTTTTTTCGACACGTGGATTTTTACGGTAAAATAGGATTACCGTGGCTGGCCTTCGATTTACCATCATTGGAGTGTGGTGCACCATTGTACAGTTCCATTTCAAATCCATGCACGCATTTCTAAAAGTCGTATGGCTCTGTTTCGCCATTTCGGACGGGTGTTGCACCTTGCACCGTGGATGTTGCACCCTGTGGATATTGATTATTTGGACGGCCATATCTTCTGCCTCGTTTAGAGGTACGGGAGCCATAACCTGTCAAAACGAAGGCCTCGATGAGTTTTATGGCTTTGACAGCTTTCAGCCATCAACGGATAGATTAATGCCCAAAAAGGACAACCCAAATCTCAATCGGGTCTTGTAAGTTTTTTACCCTTCGTTTTTTGGACACGTGGATTTTTACGGTAAAACAGGATTACCGTGGCCCATCATTGATTTACCATCGCTGGAGAGTGGTGCACCATGGTACCGTTTCAAATCCATGCACGCATTTCTAAAAGTCGTACGGCACTGTTTCGCCATTTCGGACGGATGTTGCACCATGCACCGTGGATGTTGCACCCTGTAGATATCGATTATTCGGACGGCCATAACTTCTGGCTCGTTTAGAGTTACGGGAGCCATAACCTGTCAAAACGAAGCCCTCGATGAGTTCTACGGCTTTGACAGCTTTCAGCCATCAACGGATAGATTAATGCCCAAAAAGGACAACCCGAATCTCAATCGGGTCTCGTACGTTTTTTACCCTTCGTTTTTTCGACACGTGGATTTTTACGGTAAAACAGGATTACGGTGGCTGGCCTTCGATTTACCATCGATGGACAGTGGTGCACCATGGTACGGTTCCGTTTCAAATCCATGCACGCATTTCTAAAAGTCGTACGGCACTGTTTCGCCATTTCGGACGGATGTTGCACCTTGCGCCGTGGATGTTGCACCCTGTAGATATCGATTATTCGGACGGCCATAACTTCTGGCTCGTTTAGAGTTACGGGAGCCATAACCTGTCAAAACGAAGGCCTCGATGAGTTCTATGGCTTTGACAGCTTTCAACTGTCAACGGATAGATTAATGCCCAAAAAGGACAACCCGAATCTCAATCGGATCTCGTAAGTTTTTTACCCTTCATTTTTTCGACACGTGTATTTTTATGGTAAAACGGAATACCGTGGCCCGTCTTCGACTTCCCATCGCTGGAGAGTGGTACACCATGGTACTGTTCCATTTCAAATCCATGCACGCATTTCTAAAAGTCGTACGACACTGATTCACCATTTCGGACGGATGTTGCACCTTGCACCGTGGATGTTGCACCCTGTAAATATCGATTATTCAAACGGCAATAACTTCTGGCTCGTTTAGAGTTACGGAAGCCATAACCTGTCAAAACGAAGGCCTCGATGAGATCTACAGCTTTGATAGCTTTCAGCCGTCAACGGATAGATTAATGCCCAAAAAGGACAACCCGAATCATAATCGGGTTTCGTAAGTTTTTTACCCTTCGTTTTTTCGACACGTGGATTTTTACGGTAAAACAGGATTATAGTGGCCCGTCTTCGACTTCCCATAGCTGGAGAGTGGTGCACCATGGTACTGTTCTGTTTCAAATCCATGCACGCATTTCTAAAAGTCGTACGGCACTGTTTCTCCATTTTGGACGGATGTTGCACCTTGCACCGTGGATGTTGCACCCTGTAGATATCGATTATTCGGACGGCCATAACTTCTGGCTCGTTTAGAATTACGGGAGCCATAACCTGTCAAAACGAAGGCCTCGATGAGTTTTATGGCTTTGATAGCTTTCAGCCGTCAACGGATAGATTAATGCCCAAAAAGAACAACCTGAATCTCAATCGGGTCTCGTAAGTTTTTTACCCTTCGTTTTTTCGACACGTGGATTTTTATGGTAAAACGGGATACCGTGGCCCGTCTACGACTTCCCATCGTTGGACAGTGGTACACCATGGTACTGTTCTATTTCAAATCCATGCACGCATTTCTAAAAGTCGTACGACACTGTTTCACCATTTCGGACGGATGTTGCACCTTGCACCGTGGATGTTGCACCCTGTAAATATCGATTATTCAAACGGCAATAACTTCTGGCTCGTTTAGAGTTACGGGAGCCATAAACTGTCAAAACGAAGGCCTCGATGAGATCTACGGCTTTGACAGCTTTCAGCCGTCAACGGATAGATTAGTGCCCAAAAATGACAACCCGAATCTCAATCGGGTCTCGTAAGTTTTTTACCCTTCGTTTTTTCGACACGTGGATTTTTTACGGTGAAACAGGATTACGGTGGCTGGCCTTCGATTTACCATCGCTGGACAGTGGTGCACCATGGTACTGTTCCGTTTCAAATCCATGCACGCATTTCTAAAAGTCGTACGGCACTGTTTCGCCATTTCGGACGGATGTTGCACCTTGCACCGTGGATGTTGCACCCTGTAGATATCGATTATTCGGACGGCCACAACTTCTGGCTCGTTTAGAGTTACGCGAGCCATAACCTGTCAAAACGAAGGCCTCGATGAGTTCTACGGCTCTGACATCGTTCAGCCGTCAACGGATAGATTAATGCCCAAAAAGGACAACTCGAATCTCAATCGGGTCTCGTAAGTTTTTTACCCTTCGTTTTTTCGACACGTGGATTTTTACGGGAAAACAGGATTACCGTGGCCCGTCTTCGACTTCCCATCGATGGAGAGCGGTGCACCATGGTACTGTTCCGTTTCAAATCCATGCACGCATTTCTAAAATTCGTACAACACTGTTTCACCATTTCGGACAGATGTTGCACCTTGCACCGTGGATGTTGCACCCTGTAGATATCGATTATTCAAACGGCCATAACTTCTGGCTCGTTTAGAGTTACGGGAGCCATATCCTGTCAAAACGAAGGCCTCGATGAGTTCTACGGCTTTGACAGCTTTCAGCGGTCAACGGATAGATTAATGCCCAAAAAGGACAACCCGAATCTCAATCGGGTCTCGTATGTTTTTTATCCTTCGTTTTTTCGATACGTGGATTTTTACGGTAAAACAGGATTACGGTTGCTGGCCTTCGATTTACCATCGCTGGACAGTGGTGCACCATGGTACTGTTCCGTTTCAAATCCATTCATGCATTTCTAAAAGTCATACGGCACTGTTTCGCCATTTCAGACGGATGTTGCACCTTGCACCGTGGATGTTGCACCCTGTAGATATCGATTATTCGGACGGCCATAACTTCTGGCTTGTTTAGAGTTAAGGAAGCCACAACCTGTCAAAACGAAGGCCTCGTAGAGTTCTACGGCTTTGACTGCTTTCAGCCGTCAACTGATAGATTAATGCCCAAAAAGGACAACCCGAATCTCAATCGGCCTCGTAAGTTTTTTACCCTTCGTTTTTTCGACCCGTGGATTTTTACGGTAAAATAGAATTACCGTGGATGGCCTTCGATTTACCATCGCTGGAGAGTGGTGCACCATGGTACTGTTCCGTTTCAAATCCATGCATGCATTTCTAAAAGTCGTACGACTCTGTTTCGCCATTTCGGACGGATGTTGCACCTTGCACCATGGATGTTGCACCCTGTAGATATCGATTATTTGGACGGCCATAACTTCTGCCTCGTTTAGAGTTACGGGAGCCATAACCTGTCAAAACGAAGGCCTCGATGAGTTCTACAGCTTTGACAGCTTTCAGCCGTCAACGGATAGATTAATGCCCAAAAAGGACAACCCGAATCTCAATCGGGTCTCGTAAGTTTTTTCGACACGTGGGTTTTTACGGTAAAACAGGATTATCGTGGCCCGTCTTCGACTTCCCATCGCTGGAGAGTGGTGCACCATGCTACTGTTCCATTTCAAATCCATGCATGCATTTCTAAAAGTCGTACGACATTGTTTCGCCATTTCGGACGGATGTTGCACCTTTCAACGTGGATGTTGCACCCTGTAAATATCGATTATTCGGACGGCCATAACTTCTGGCTCGTTTAGAGTTACAGGAGCCATAACCTGTCAAAACGAAGGCCTCGATGAGTTCTATGGCTTTGACAGCTTTCAGCTGTCAACGGATAGATTAATGCCCAAAAAGGACAACCCGAATCTCAATCGGATCTCGTAAGTTTTTTGCCCTTCATTTTTTCGACACGTGTATTTTTATGGTAAAACGGAATACCGTGGCCCGTCTTCGACTTCCCATCGCTGGAGAGTGGTGCACCACGGTACTGTTCCATTTCAAATCCATGCACGCATTTCTAAAAGTCGTACGACACTGATTCACCATTTCGGACGCATGTTGCACCTTGCACCGTGGATGTTGCACCCTGTAAATATCGATTATTCAAACGGCAATAACTTCTGGCTCGTTTAGAGTTACGGGAGCCATAACCTGTCAAAACGAAGGCCTCGATGAGATCTACAGCTTTGATAGCTTTCAGCCGTCAACGGATAGATTAATGCCCAAAAAGGACAACCCGAATCATAATCGGGTCTCGTAAGTTTTTTACCCTTCGTTTTTTCGACACGTGGATTTTTACGGTAAAACAGGATTATAGTGGCCCGTCTTCGACTTCCCATAGCTGGAGGGTGGTGCACCATGGTACTGTTCCGTTTCAAATCCATGCACGCATTTCTAAAAGTCGTACGGCACTGTTTCGCCATTTTGGACGGATGTTGCACCTTGCACCGTGGATGTTGCACCCTGTAGATATCGATTATTCGGACGGCCATAACTTCTGGCTCGTTTAGAATTACGGGAGCCATAACCTGTCAAAACGAAGGCCTCGATGAGTTTTATGGCTTTGATAGCTTTCAGCCGTCAACGGATAGATTAATGCCCAAAAAGAACAACCTGAATCTCAATCGGGTCTCGTAAGTTTTTTACCCTTCGTTTTTTCGACACGTGGATTTTTATGGTAAAACGGGATACCGTGGCCCGTCTACGACTTCCCATCGTTGGACAGTGGTGCACCATGGTACTGTTCCGTTTCAAATCCATGCACGCATTTCTAAAAGTGGTACGACACTGTTTCACCATTTCGGACGGATGTTGCACCTAGCACCGTGGATGTTGCACCCTGTAAATATCGATTATTCAAACGGCATTAACTTCTGGCTTGTTTAGAGTTACAGGAGCCATAACCTGTCAAAACGAAGTCCTCGATGAGATCTACGGCTTTGACAGCTTTCAGCCGTCAACGGATAGATTAGTGCCCAAAAATGACAACCCGAATCTCAATCGGGTCTCGTAAGTTTTTTACCCTTCGTTTTTTCGACACGTGGATTTTTTACGGTGAAACAGGATTACGGTGGCTGGCCTTCGATTTACCATCGCTGGACAGTGGTGCACCATGGTACTGTTCCGTTTCAAATCCATGCACGCATTTCTAAAAGTCGTACGGCACTGTTTCGCCATTTCGGACGGATGTTGCACCTTGCACCGTGGATGTTGCACCCTGTAGATATCGATTATTCGGACGGCCACAACTTCTGGCTCGTTTAGAGTTACGGGAGCCATAACCTGTCAAAACGAAGGCCTCGATGAGTTCTACGGCTTTGACAGCATTCAGCCGTCAACGGATAGATTAATGCCCAAAAAGGACAACTCGAATCTCAATCGGGTCTCGTAAGTTTTTTACCCTTCGTTTTTTCGACACGTGGATTTTTACGGGAAAACAGGATTACCGTGGCCCGTCTTCGACTTCCCATCGATGGAGAGCGGTGCACCATGGTACTGTTCCGTTTCAAATCCATGCACGCATTTCTAAAAGTCGTACAAAACTGTTTCACCATTTCGGACAGATGTTGCACCTTGCACCGTGGATGTTGCACCCTGTAGATATCGATTATTCAAACGGCCATAACTTTTGGCTCGTTTGGAGTTACGGGAGCCATATCCTGTCAAAACGAAGGCCTCGATGAGTTCTACGGCTTTGACAGCTTTCAGCGGTCAACGGATAGATTAATGCCCAAAAAGGACAACCCGAATCTCAATCGGGTCTCGTATGTTTTTTATCCTTCGTTTTTTCGATACGTGGATTTTTACGGTAAAACAGGATTACGGTTGCTGGCCTTCGATTTACCATCGCTGGACAGTGGTGCACCATGGTACTGTTCCGTTTCAAATCCATTCATGCATTTCTAAAAGTCGTACGGCACTGTTTCGCCATTTCGGACGGATGTTGCACCTTGCACCGTGGATGTTGCACCCTGTAGATATCGATTATTCGGACGGCCATAACTTCTGGCTTGTTTAGAGTTAAGGGAGCCACAACCTGTTAAAACGAAGGCCTCGATGAGTTCTACGGCTTTGACTGCTTTCAGCCGTCAACTGATAGATTAATGCCCAAAAAGGACAACCCGAATCTCAATCGGGCCTCGTAAGTTTTTTACCCTTCGTTTTTTCGACCCGTGGATTTTTACGGTAAAATAGAATTACCGTGGCTAGCCTTCGATTTACCATCGCTAGAGAGTGGTGCACCATGGTACTGTTCCGTTTCAAATCCATGCACGCATTTCTAAAAGTTGTACGGCTCTGTTTCGCCATTTCGGACGGATGTTGCACCTTGCATCGTGGATGTTGCACCCTGTAGATATCGATTATTTGGACGGCCATAACTTCTGCCTCGTTTAGAGTTACAGGAGCCATAACCTGTCAAAACGAAGGCCTCGATGAGTTCTACGGCTTTGACAGCTTTCATCCGTCAACGGATAGATTAATGTCCAAAAAGGACAACCTGAATCTCAATCGGGTCTCGTAAGTTTTTTACCTTTCGTTTTTTCGACACGTGGATTTTTACGGTAAAACAGGATTACTGTGGCCCGACTTCGATTTACCATCGCTGGAGAGTGGTGCACCATGGTACTGTTCAATTTCAAATCCATGCACGTATTTCTAAAAGTCGTACGACACTGTTTCGCCATTTCGGACGGATGTTGCACCTTGCACCGTGGATGTGGCACCCTGTAGATATCGATTATTCGGACGGCCATAACTTCTGGCTCGTTTAGAGTTACGGAGCCATAATCTGTCAAAATGAAGGCCTCGATGAGTTCTATGGCTTTGACAGCTTTCAGCCATCAGCGGATAGATTAATGCCCAAAAAGGACTACCCGAATCTCAATCGGGTCTCGTAAGTTTTTTACCCTTCGTTTTTTCGACACATGGATTTTTACGGTAAAACAGGATTACGGTGGCTGGCCTTCGATTTACCATCGCTGGACAGTGGTGCACTATGGTACTCGTAAGTTTCAAATCCATGCACGCATTTCTAAAAGTCGTACGGCACTGTTTCGCCATTTCGGACGGATGTTGCACCTTGCGCCGTGGATGTTGCACCCTGTAGATATCGATTATTCAAACGGCAATAACTTCTGGCTCGTTTTGAGTTATGGGAGCCATAACCTGTCAAAACGAAGGCCTCGATGAGATCTACGGCTTTGACCTCTTTCAACCGTCAACGGATAGATTAATGCCCAAAAAGGACAACCCGAATCTCAATCGGGTCTCGTAAGTTTTTTACCCTTCGTTTTTTCGACACGTGTATTTTTATGGTAAAACGGGATACCGTGGCCCGTCTTCGACTTCCCATCGCTGGAGAGTGGTGCACCATGGTACTGTTCCATTTCAAATCCATGCACGCATTTCTAAAAGTCGTACGACACTGTTTCACCATTTCGGACGGATGTTGCACCTTGCACCGTGGATGTTGCATCCTGTAAATATCGATTATTCAAACGGCAATAACTTCTGGCTCGTTTAGAGTTACGGGAGCCATAACCTGTCAAAACGAAGGCCTCGATGAGATCTACGGCTTTGACAGCTTTCAGCCGTCAACGGATAGATTAATGCCCAAAAAGGACAACCCGAATCTCAATCGGGTCTCGTAAGTTTTTTCGACACGTGGGTTTTTACGGTAAAACAAGATTATCGTGGCCCGTCTTCGACTTCCCATCGCTGGAGAGTGGTGCACCATGGTACTGTTCCGTTTCAAATCCATGCACGCATTTCTAAAAGTTGTACGGCACTGTTTCGCCATTTCGGACGGATGTTGCACCTTGCACCGTGGATGTTGCACCATGTAGATATCGATTATTCGGACGGCCATAACTTCTGGCTCGTTTAGAGTTATGGGAGCCATAACCTATCAAAACGAAGGCCTCGATGAGTTCTACGGCTTTGACGGCTTTCAGCCGTCAACGGATAGATTAATGCCCAAAAAGGGCAACCCGAATCTCAATCGGGCCTCGTAAGTTTTTTACCCTTCGTTTTTTCGACACGTGGATTTTACGGTAAAACAGGATTATCGTGGCCCTTCTTCGACTTCCCATCGCTGGAGAGTGGTGCACCATGGTACTGTTCCGTTTCAAATCCATGCACGCATTTCTAAAAGTCGTACGGCACTGTTTCGCCATTTCGGACGGATGTTGCACCTTGCACCGTTGATGTTGCACCCTGTAGATATCGATTATTCGGACGGCCATAACTTCTGGCTCGTTTAAAATTACGGGAGCCATAACCTGTCAAAACGAAGGCCTCGATGAGTTCTACGGCTTTGACGGCTTACAGCCGTCAACAGATAGATTAATGCCCAAAATGGGCAACCCGAATCTCAATCGGGCCTCGTAAGCTTTTTACCCTTCATTTTTTTGACACGTGGATTTTTACGGTAAAATAGGATTACTGTGGCTGGCCTTTGATTTACCATCGCTGGACAGTGGTGCACCATGGTACTCTTAAGTTTCAAATCCATGCACGCATTTCTAAAAGTCGTACGGCACTGTTTCGCCGGACGGATGTTGCACCTTGCACCGTGGATGTTGCACCCTATAGATATTGATTATTCGGACGGCCATAACTTCTTGCTCGTTTAGAGTTACGGGAGCCATAACCTGTCAAAACGAAGGCCTCGATGAGTTCTACGGCTTTGACAGCTTTTAGCCGTCAACGGATAGGTTAATGCCCAAAAAGGACAACCCGAATCTCAATCGGGTCTCGTAAGTTTTTTACCCTTCGTTTTTTTGGACACGTGGGTTTTTAGGTAAAACAGGATTACCGTGGTTGGCCTTCGATTTACCATCGCTGGAGAGTGGTGCACCAAGGTACTGTTCCGTTTCAAATCCATGCACGCATTTTTAAAAGTCGTACGACACTGTTTCGCCATTTCGGACGGATGTTGCACCTTGTATCGTGGATGTTGCAACCTGTAGATATCGATTATTCGGACGGCCATAACTTCTGGCTCGTTTAGAGTTACGGGAGACATAACCTGTCAAAACAAAGGCCTCGATGAGTTCTACGGCTTTGATAGCTTTCAGCCGTCGACGGATGCCCAAAAAGGACAACACGAATCTCAATCGGGTTTCGTAAGTTTTTTACCCTTCGTTTTTCGACACGTGGATTTTTACGGTAAAACAGGATTACGGTGGATGGCCTTCGATTTACCATCGCTGGACAGTGGTGCACCATGGTACTGTTCCGTATCAAATCCATGCATGCATTTCTAAAAGTCGTACGGCACTGTTTCGCCATTTCGGACGGATGTTGCACCTTGCACCGTGGATGTTGCACCCTGTAGATATCGATTATTCGGACGGCCACAACTTCTGGCTCGTTTAGAGTTAAGAGAACTATAACCTGTCAAAACAAAGGCCTCGATGAGTTCTACGGCTTTGACAGCTTCCAGCCGTCAATGGATAGATTAATGCCCAAAAAGGACAACCCGAATCTCAATCAGGTCTCGTAAGTTTTTTATCCTTTGTTTTTTCGACGCGTGGATTTTTACGGTAAAAAGGGATTACCGTGGCCCTTCTTCGACTTCCCATCGCTGGAGAGCGGTGCACCATGGTACTGTTCCGTTTCAAATCCATGCACGCATTTCTAAAAGTCGTACGACACTGTTTCACCATTTCGGACGGATGTTGCACCTTGCACCGTGGATGTTGCACCCTGTAGATATAGATTATTCAAATGGCCATAACTTCTGGCTCGTTTAGAGTTACGGGAGCCATAACCTGTCAAAACAAAGGCCTCGATGAGTTCTACGGCTTTGACAGCTTTCAACCATCGATGGATAGATTAATGCCCAAAAAGGACAACCCGAATCTCAATCGGGTCTCGTAAGTTTTTTATCCATCGTTTTTTCGACACGTGGATTTTTACGGTACAACAGGATTACGGTTGCTGGCCTTCGATTTACCATCGCTGGACAGTGGTGCACCACGGTAATGTTCCATTTCAAATCCATGCATGCATTTCCAAAAGTCGTACGACATTGTTTCGCCATTTCGGACGGATGTTGCACCTTGCAACGTGGATGTTGCACCCTGTAAATATCGATTATTCGGACGGCCATAACTTCTGGTTCGTTTAGAGTTACGGAAGCCACAACCTGTCAAAATGAAGGCCTCGACGAGTTCTACGGCTTTGACAGCTTTCAGCTGTCAACGGATAGATTAATGCCCAAAAAGGACAACCCGAATCTCAATCAAGCCTCGTAAGTTTTTTACCCTTCGTTTTTTCGACACGTAGATTTTTACGGTAAAATAGGATTACCGTGGCTGGCCTTCGATTTACCATCGCTGGAGAGTGGTGCACCATGGTACTGTTCCGTTTCAAATCCATGCACGCATTTCTAAAAGTTGTACGGCTCTGTTTCGCCATTTCGGACGGATGTTGCACCTTGCATCGTGGATGTTGCACCCTGTAGATATCGATTATTTGGACGGCCATAACTTCTGCCTCGTTTAGAGTTACGGGAGCCATATCCTGTCAAAACGAAGGCCTCGATGAGTTCTACGGCTTTGACAGCTTTCAGCCATCAACGGATAGATTAATGTCCAAAAAGGACAACCCGAATCTCAATCGGGGCTCGTAAGGTTTTTACCTTTCGTTTTTTCGACACGTGGATTTTTACGGTAAAACAGGATTACTGTGGCCCGTCTTAGATTCACCATCGCTGGAGAGTGGTGCACCATGGTACTATTCCGTTTCAAATCCATGCACGTATTTCTAAAAGTCGCACGGCACTGTTTCGCCATTTCGGACGGATGTTGCACCTTGCACCGTGGATGTGGCACCCTGTAGATATCGATTATTCAGACGGCCATAACTTCTGGCTCGTTTAGAGTTACGGGAGCCATAATCTGTCAAAATGAAGGCCTCGATGAGTTCTATGGCTTTGACAGCTTTCAGCCATCAGCGGATAGATTAATGACCAAAAAGGACAACCCGAACCTCAATCGGGTCTCGTAAGTTTTTTACCCTTCGTTTTTTCGACACGTGGATTTTTACGGTAAAACAGGATTACGGTGGCTGGCCTTCGATTTACCATCGCTGGACAGTGGTGCACCATGGTACTCTTAAGTTTCAAATCCATGCACGCATTTCTAAAAGTCGTACGGCACTGTTTCGCCATTTCGGACGGATGTTGCACCTTGCGCCGTGGATGTTGCACCCTGTAGATATCGATTATTCAAACGACAATAACTTCTGGCTCGTTTCGAGTTACGGGAGCCATAACCTGTCAAAAGGAAGGCCTCGATGAGATCTACGGCTTTGACAGCTTTCAACCGTCAACGGATAGATTAATGCCCAAAAAGGACAACTCGAATCTCAATCGGGTCTCGTAAGTTTTTTAACCTTCGTTTTTTCGACACGTGGATTTTTACGGTAAAACAGGATTACCGTGGCCCGTCTTCGATTTACCATCGCTGGAGAGTGGTGCACCATGGTACTGTTCCATTTCAAATCCATGCACGCATTTCTAAAAGTCGTACGACATTGTTTCGCCATTTCGGACGGATGTTGCACCTTGCACCGTGGATGTTGCACCCTGTAGATATCGATTATTCGGACGGCCATAACTTCTGGCTCGTTTAGAGTTACGGGAGCCATAGCCTGTCAAAACGAAGGCCTCGATGAGTTCTACGGCTTTGACAGCTTTCAGCCATCAACGGATAGATTTATGCCCAAAAAGGACAACCGTAATCTCAATCGGGTCTCGTAAGTTTTTTACCCTTCGTTTTTTCGACACAAGGATTTTTACGGTAAAACAGGATTATGGTGGCTGGCCTTCGATTTACCATCGCTGGACAGTGGTGCACCATGGTACTGTTCCGTTTCAAATCCATGCACGCATTTCTAAAAGTCGTACGGCACTGTTTCGCCATTTCAGACGGATGTTGCACCTTGCGCCGTGGATGTTGCACCCTGTAGATATCGATTATTCGGACGGCCATAACTTCTGGCTCGTTTAGAGTTACGGGAGCCATAACCTGTCAAAACGAAGGCCTCGTTGAGTTCTACGGCTTTGACAGCTTTCAGCCGTCAACGGATAGATTAATCCCCAAAAAGGACAACCCGAATCTCAATCGGGTCTCGTAAGTTTTTTACCCTTCGTTTTTTCGACACGTGGATTTTTACGGTAAAACAGGATTACCGTGGTTGGCCTTCGATTTACCATCGCTGGAGAGTGGTGCACCATGGTACTGTTCCGTTTCAAATCCATGCATGCATTTCTAAAAGTCGTACGGCTCTTTTTCGCCATTTCGGACGGATGTTGCACCTTGCACCGTGGATGTTGCACCCTGTAGATATCGATTATTCGGACGGCCATAACTTCTGGCTCGTTTAGAGTTACGGGAGCCATAACCTGTCAAAAGGAAGACCTCGATGAGTTCTATGGCTTTGGCAGCTTTCAATCGTCAACGGATAGATTAATGCCCAAAAAGGACAACCCGAATCTCTATCGGGTCTCGTAAGTTTTTTACCCTTCGTTTTTTCGACACGTGTATTTTTATGGTAAAACGGGATACCGTGGCCCGTCTTCGACTTCCCATCGCTGGAGAGTGGTGCACCATGGTACTGTTCCGTTTCAAATCCATGCACGCATTTCTAAAAGTCGTACGACACTGTTTCACCATTTCGGACGGATGTTGCACCATACACCGTGGATGTTGCACCCTGTAAATAACGATTATTCAAACGGCAATAACTTCTGGCTCGTTTAGAGTTACGGGAGCCATAACCTGTCAAAACGAAGGCCTCGATGAGATCTACGGCTTTGACAGCTTTCAGCCGTCAACGGATAGACTAATGCCCAAAAAGGACAACCCGAATCTCAATCGGGTCTCGTAAGTTTTTTCGACACGTGGATTTTTACGGTAGTGGCCCGTCTACGACTTCCCATCGCTGGAGAGTGGTGCACCATGGTACCGTTCCGTTTCAAATCCATGCACGCATTTCTAAAAGTCGTACGGCACTGTTTCGCCATTTCGGACGGATGTTGCACCTTGCAACGTGGATGTTGCACCATGTAGATATCGATTATGCGGACGGCCATAACTTCTGGCTCGTTTAGAGCTACGGGAGCCATAACCTGTCAAAACGAAGGCCTCGATGAGTTCTACGGCTTTGATAGCTTTCAGCCATCAACGGATAGATTAATGCCCAAAAAGGGCAACCCGAATCTCAAATGGGCCTCGTAAGTTTTTTACCCTTCGTTTTTTCGACACGTGGATTTTACGGTAAAACAGGAATATCGTGGCCCGTCTTCGACTTCCCATCGCTGGAGAGTGGTGCACCATGGTATTGTTCCGTTTCAAATCCATGCACGCATTTCTAAAAGTCGTACGGCACTGTTTCGCCATTTCGGACGGATGTTGCACCTTGCACCGTGGATGTTGCACCCTGTAGATATCGATTATTCGGACGGCCATAACTTCTGGCTCGTTTAAAGTTACGGGAGCCATTACCTGTCAAAACGAAGGCCTCGATGAGTTCTACGGCTTTGACGGCTTTCAGCCATCAACGGATAGATTAATGACCAAAATGGGCAACCCGAATCTCAATCGGGCCTCGTAAGTTTTTTACCCTTCGTTTTTTCGACACGTGGATTTTTACGGTAAAACAGGATTATCATGGCCCGTCTTCGACTTCCCATCGCTGGACAGTGGTGCACCATGGTACTTTTCCGTTTCAAATCCATGCATGCATTTCTAAAAGTCGTACGGCACTGTTTCGCCATTTCGGACGGATGTTGCACCTTGCACCGTGGATGTTGCACCCTGTAGATATCGATTATTCGGACGGCCATAACTTTTGGCTCGTTTTGAGTTACGGGAGCCATAACCTGTCAAAACGAAGGCCTCGATGAGTTCCACGGCCTTGACAGCTTTCAGCCATCAATGGATAGATTAATGCCCAAAAAGGACAACCCGAATCTCAATCGGGCCTCGTAAGTTTTTTATCCTTTGTTTTTTCGACACGTGGATTTTTACGGTAAAAGGGGATTACCGTGACCCGTCTTCAACTTCCCATCACTGGAGAGCGGTGCACCATGGTACTGTTCCGTTTCAAATCCATGCATGCATTTCTAAAAGTCGTACGACACTGTTTCACCATTTCGGACGGATGTTGCACCTTACACCGTGGATGTTGCACCCTGTAGATATCGATTATTCAAACGGCATTAACTTCTGGCTCGTTTAGAGTTACGGGAGCCATAACCTGTCAAAACGACGGCCTCGATGAGTTCTACGGCTTTGACCGCTTTCAGCCGTCAACGGATAGATTAATGCCCAAAAAGGACAAACCGAATCTCAATCGGGTCTCGTAAGTTTTTTATCCTTCGTTTTTTCGACACGTGGATTTTTACGGTAAAACAGGATTACGGTTGCTGGCCTTCGATTTACCATCGCTGGACAGTGGTGCACCATGGTACTGTTCCATTTCAAATCCATGCATGCATTTCTAAAAGTCGTACGGCACTGTTTCGCCATTTCGGACGGATGTTGCACCTTGCACCGTGGATGTTGCACCCTGTAGATATCGATTATTCGGACGGCCATAAATTCTGGTTCGTTTAGAGTTACGGGAGCCACAACGTGTCAAAATGAAGGCCTCGATGAGTTCTACGGCTTTGACAGCTTTCATCCGTCAACCGATAGATTAATCCCAAAAAGGACAACCCGAATCTCAATCGGGCCTCGTAAGTTTTTTACCCTTCGTTTTTTCGACACGTAGATCTTTACGGTAAAATAGGATTACCGTGGCTGGCCTTCGATTTACCATCGCTGGAGAGTGGTGCACCATGGTACTGTTCCGTTTCGAATCCATGCACGCATTTCTAAAAATCATACGGCTCTGTTTCGCCATTTCGGACGGATGTTGCACCTTGCACCGTGGATGTTGCACCCTGTAGATATCGATTATTCGGACGACCACAACTTCTGGCTCGTTTAGAGTTACGGGAGCCATAACCTGTCAAAACGAAGGCCTCAATGAGTTCTACAGCTTTGACAGCTTTCAGCCGTCCAGGGATAGATTAATGCCCAAAAAGGACAACCCGGATCTCAATCAGGCCTCGTAAGTTTTTTACCCTTCGTTTTTTCGACACGTGGATTTCTACGGTAAAACAGGATTACCGTGGTTGGCCTTCGATTTACCATCGCTGGAGAGTGGTGCACCATGGTACTGTTCCGTTTCAAATCCATGCACGCATTTCTAAAAGTCGTATGGCACTGTTTCTCCATTTCGGACGGATGTTGCACCTTGCACCGTGGATGTTGCACCCTGTAGATATCGATTATTCGTACGGCCATAACTTCTGGCTCGTTTAGAGTTACGGGATCCATAACTTGTCAAAACTAAGACCTCGATGAGTTCTACGGCATTGACATCTTTCAGCCGTCAACGGATAGATTAATGCCCAAAAAGAACAACCCGAATCTCAATCGGGTCTCGTAAGTTTTCTACCCTTCGTTTTTTCGACACGTGGGTTTTTACGGTAAAACAGGATTACCGTGGTTGGCCTTCGATCTACCATCGCTGGAGAGTGGTGCACCAAGGTACTGTTCCGTTTCAAATCCATGCACGCATTTCTAAAAGTCGTACGGCACTGTTTCGCCATTTCGACGGATGTTGCACCTTGTACCGTGGATGTCGCACCCTGTAGATATCGATTATTCAGACGGCCATAATTTCTGGCTCGTTTAGAGTTACGGGAGCCATAACCTGTCAAAACGAAGGCCTCGATGAGTTCTACGGCTTTGATAGCTTTCAGCCATCAACGGATAGATTAATGCCCAAAAAGGACAACCCGAATCTCAATCGGGCCTCGTAAGTTTTTTACCCTTCGTTTTTTCGACACGTGGATTTTTGCGGTAAAACAGGATTACCGTGGTTGGCCTTCGATTTACCATCGCTGGAGAGTGGTGCACCATGGTACTGTTCCGTTTAAATCCATGCACGCATTTCTAAAAGTCGTATGGCACTGTTTCGCCATTTCGGACGGATGTTGCACCTTGCACCGTGGATGTTACACCCTGTAGATATTGATTATTCGGACGGCCATAACTTCTGGCTCGTTTAGAGTTACGGGAGCCATAACCTGTCAAAACGAAGGCCTCGATGAGTTATACGGCTTTGACAGCTTTCAGCCGTCAACGGATAGAGTAATGCCCAAAAAGGACAACCCGAATCTCAAATCGGGTCTCGTAAGTTTTTTACCCTTCGTTTTTTCGACACGTGGATTTTTACGGTAAAACAGGATTACGGTGGCTGGCCTTCGATTTACCATCGCTGGACAGTGGTGCACCATGGCACTATCCCGTTTCAAATCCATGCACGCATTTCTAAAAGTCGTATGGCACTGTTTCGCCATTTCGGACGGATGTTGCACCTTACACCGTGGATGTTGCACCCTGTAGATATCGATTATTCGGACGGCCACAACTTCTGGCTCGTTTAGAGTTACGGGAGCCATAACCTGTCAAAATGAAGGCCTCAATGAGTTCTACGGCTTTGACCACTTTCAGCTGTCAACGGATAGATTAATGCCCAAAAAGGACAACCCGAATCTCAATCAGGCCTCGTTAGTTTTTTACCCTTCGTTTTTTCGACACATGGATTTTTACGGTAAAACAGGATTACCGTGGTTGGCCTTCGATTTACCATCGCTGGAGAGTGGTGCACCATGGTACTGTTCCGTTTCAAATCCATGCACGCATTTCTAAAAGCCGTATGGCACTGTTTCGCCATTTCGAACGGATGTTGTACGGTGCACCGTGGATGTTGCACCCTGTAGATATCGATTATTCGGACGGCCATAACTTCTGGCTCGTTTTGAGTTACAGGAGCCATAACCTGTCAAAACGAAGGCCTCGATGAGTTCTACGGCTTTGACATCTTTCAGCCGTCAATGGATAGATTAATGCCCAAAAAGGACAACCCGAATCTCAATCGGGTCTCGTAAGTTTTTTACCCTTCGTTTTTTTGACACGTGGATTTTTACGGTAAAGCAGGATTACCGTGGCCCGTCTTCGACTACCCATCGCTGGAGAGTGGCGCACCATGGTACTGTTCCGTTTCAAATCCATGCACGCATTTCTAAAAGTCGTACGACACTGTTTCGCCATTTCGGACGGATGTTGCACCTTGCACCGTGGATGTTGCACCCTGTAGATATCGATTATTCGGACGGCCATAACTTCTGGCTCGTTTAGATTTACGGGAGCCATAACTTGTCAAAACGAAGACCTCGATGAGTTCTACGGCTTTGACAGCTTTCAGCCGTCAACGGATAGATTAATGCCGAAAAAGGACAACCCGAATCTCAATCGGGTCTCGTAAGTTTTTTACCCTTCATTTTTTCGACACGTGGATTTTTACGGAAAAACAGGATTACGTGGCTGGCCTTCGATTTACCATCGCTGGACAGTGGTGCACCATGGGACTGTTCCGTTTCAAATCCATGCACGCATTTCTAAAAGTCGTACGACACTGTTTCGCCATTTCGGACGGATGTTGCACCTTGCACCGTGGATGTTGCACCCTGTAGATATCGATTATTCGGACGGCCACAACTTCTGGCTCGTTTAGAGTTACGGGAGCCATAACCTGCCAAAACGAAGGCCTCGACGAGTTCTACGGCTTCAACAGCTTTCAGCCGTCAACGGATAGATTAATGCCCAAAAAGGACAACCCGAATCTCAATCGGGCCTCGTAAGTTTTTTACCCTTCGTTTTTTCGACACGTTGATTTTTACGGTAAAACAGGATTACCGTGGTTGGCCTTCGATTTACAATCGCTGGAGAGTGGTGCGCCATGGTACTGTTCCGTTTCAAATCCATGCATGCATTTCTAAAAGTCGTATGGCACTGTTTCGCCATTTCGGACGAATGTTGCACCTTGCACCGTGGATGTTGCACCCTGTAGATATCGATTATTCGGACGGCCATAACTTTTGGCTCGTTTTGAGTTACGAGAGCCATAACCTGTCAAAACGAAGGCCTCGATGAGTTCTACGGCTTTGACAGCTTTCAGCCGTCAACGGATAGATTAATGCCCAAAAAGGACAACCCGAATCTCAATCGGGTCTCGTAAGTTTTTTACCCTTCGTTTTTTTGACCCGTGGATTTTTACGGTAAAACAGGATTACCGTGGCCCGTCTTCGACTTCCCATCGCAGGAGAGTGGCGCACCATGGTACTGTTCCGTTTCAAATCCATGCACGCATTTCTAAAAGTCGTACGGCACTGTTTCGCCATTTCGGACGGATGTTGTACCTTGCACCGTGGATGTTGCACCCTGTAGATATCGATTATTCGGACGGTCATAACTTCTGGCTTGTTTAGAGTTACGGGAGCCATAACCTGTCAAAAAGAAGGCCTCGATGAGTTCTACGGCTTTGATAGCTTTCAGCCGTCAATGGATAGATTAATGCCCAAAAAGGACAACCCGAATCTCAATCGGGCCTCGTAAGTTTTTTACCCTTCGTTTTTTCGACACGTGGATTTTTGCGGTAAAACAGGATTACCGTGGTGGGCCTTCGACTTCCCATCGCTGGAGAGTGGTGCACCATGGTACTGTTCCGTTTCAAATCCATGCACCCATTTCTAAAAGTCGTACGGCACTGTTTCGCCATTTCGGACGGATGTTGCACCTTGCACCGTGGATGTTACACCCTATAGATATTGATTATTCGGACGGCCATAACTTCTGGCTCGTTTAGAGTTACGGGAGCCATAACCTGTCAAAACGAAGACATCGATGAGTTCTACGGCTTTGACAGCTTTCAGCCGTCAACGGATAGAGTAATGCCCAAAAAGGACAACCCGAATCTCAATCGGGTCTCGTAAGTTTTTTACCCTTCGTTTTTTCGACACGTGGATTCTTATGGTAAAACAGGATTACGGTGGCTGGCCTTCGATTTACCATCGCTGGACAGTGGTGCACCATGGAACTGTCCCGTTTCAAATCCATGCACGCATTTCTAAAAGTCGTATGGCACTGTTTCGCCATTTCGGACGGATGTTGCACCTTGCACCGTGGATTTTGCACCCTGTAGATATCGATTATTCGGACGGCCACAACTTCTGGCTTGTTTAGAGTTACGGGAGCCATAACCTGTCAAAACGAAGGCCTCAATGAGTTCTACGGCTTTGACAGCTTTCAGCCGTCAACGGATAGATTAATGCCCAAAAAGGACAACCCGAATCTCAATCAGGCCTCGTTAGTTTTTTACCCTTCGTTTTTTCGACACGTGGATTTTTACGGTAAAACAGGATTACCGTGGTTAGCCTTCGATTTACCATCGCTGGAGAGTGGTGCACCATGGTACTGTTCCGTTTCAAATCCATGCACGCATTTCTAAAAGTCGTATGGCACTGTTTCGCCATTTCGAACGGATGTTGCACGGTGCACCGTGGATGTTGCACCCTGTAGATATCGATTATTCGGACGGCCATAACTTCTGGCTCGTTTTGAGTTACAGGAGCCATAACCTGTCAAAACGAAGGCCTCGATGAGTTCTACGGCTTTGACAACTTTCAGCCGTCAATGGATAGATTAATGCCCAAAAAGGACAACCCGAATCTCAATCGGGTCTCGTAAGTTTTTTACCCTTCGTTTTTTTGACACGTGGATTTTTACGGTAAAACAGGATTACCGTGGCCCGTCTTCGACTTCCCATCGCTGGAGAGTGGCGCACCATGGTACTGTTCCGTTTCAAATCCATGCACGCATTTCTAAAAGTCGTACGGCACTGTTTCGCCATTTCGGACGGATGTTGCACCTTGCAGCGTGGATGTTGCACCCTGTAGATATCGATTACTCGGACGGCCATAACTTCTTGCTCGTTTAGAGTTACGGGAGCCATAACTTGTCAAAACGAAGACCTCGATGAGTTCTACGGCTTTGACAGCTTTCAGCCGTCAACGGATAGATTAATGCCCAAAAAGGACAACCCGAATCTCAATCGGGTCTCGTAAGTTTTTTACCCTTCGTTTTTTCGACACGTGGATTTTTACGGTAAAACAGGATTACGGTGGCTGGTCTTCGATTTACCATCGCTGAAGAGTGGTGCACCGTGGTACTGTTCCGTTTCAAATCCATGCATGCATTTCTAAAAGTCGTACGGCACTGTTTCGCCATTTCGGACGGATGTTGCACCTTGCACCGTGGATGTTGCACCCTGTAGATATCGATTATTCGGACGGCCACAACTTCTGGCTCGTTTAGAGTTACGGGAGCCATAACCTGTCAAAACGAAGGCCTCGACGAGTTCTACGGCTTTAACAGCTTTTAGCCGTCAACGGATAGATTAATGCCCAAAAAGGACAACCCGAATCTCAATCGGGCCTCGTAGGTTTTTTACCCTTCGTTTTTTCGACACGTTGATTTTTACGGTAAAACAGGATTACCGTGGTTGGTCTTCGATTTACCCTCGCTGGAGAGTGGTGCGCCATGGTACTGTTCCGTTTCAAATCCATGCACGCATTTCTAAAAGTCGTATGGCACTGTTTCGCCATTTCGGACGGATGTTGCACCTTGCACCGTGGATGTTGCACCCTGTAGATATCGATTATTCGGACGGCCATAACTTTTGGCTCGTTTTGAGTTACGGGAGCCATAACCTGTCAAAACGAAGGCCTCGATGAGTTCCACGGCCTTGACAGCTTTCAGCCATCAACGGATAGATTAATGCCCAAAAAGGACAACCCGAATCTCAATCGGGTCTCGTAAGTTTTTTACCCTTCGTTTTTTTGACCCGTGGATTTTTACGGTAAAACAGGATTACCGTGGCCCGTCTTCGACTTCCCGTCGTAGGAGAGTGGCGCACCATGGTATTGTTCCGTTTCAAATCCATGCACGCATTTCTAAAAGTCGTACGGCACTGTTTCGCCATTTCGGACGGATGTTGCACCTTGCACCGTGGATGTTGCACCCTGTAGATATCGATTAATCGGACGGCCATAACTTCTGGCTCGTTTAGAGTTACGGGAGCCATAACCTGTCAAAACGAAGGCCTCGATGAGTTATACGGCTTTGACAGCTTTCAGCCATCAACGGATAGATTAATGCCCAAAAACGACAACCCGAATCTCAATCGGGTCTCGTAAGTTTTTTACCCTTCATTTTTTCGACACGTGGATTTTTACGGTAAAACAGGATTACGGTGGCTGGCCTTCGATTTACCATCGCTGGACAGTGGTGCACCAAGGTACTGTCCCGTTTCAAATCCATGCACGCATTTCTAAAAGGCGTACGACACTGTTTCGCCATTTCGGACGGATGTTGCACCTTGTGCCGTGGATGTTGCAACCTGTAGATATCGATTATTCGGACGGCCATAAGTTCTGGCTTGTTTCGAGTTACGGGAGTCATAACCTGTCAAAACGAAGGCATCGATGATTTCTATGGCTTTGACAGCTTTAAGCCGTCAACGGATAGATTAATGCCCAAAAAGGACAACCCGAATCTCAATCGGGCCTCGTAAGTTTTTTACCCTTCGTTTTTTTGACACGTGGATTTTTATGGTAAAACAGGATTACCGTGGCTGGCCTTCGATTTAACATCGCTGGACAGTGGTGCACCATGGTACTGTTCTGTTTCAAATCCATGCACGCATTTCTAAAAATCGCACGGCACTGTTTCGCCATTTCGGACGGATGTTGCTCCTTGCACCGTGGATGTTGCACCATGTAGATATTGATTATTCGGACGGCCATAACTTCTGGCTCGTTTAGAGTTACGGGAGCAATAACCTGTCAAAACGAAGGCCTCGATGAGTTCTACGGCTTTGACAGCTTTCAGCCGTCAACGGATAGATTAATGCCCAAAAAGGACAACCCGAATCTCAATCGGGTCTCGTAAGTTTTTTACCCTTCGTTTTTTCGACACGTGGGTTTTTACGGTAAAACAGGATTACCGTGGTTGGCCTTCGATTTACCATCGCTGGAGAGTGGTGCACCAAGGTACTTTTCCGTTTCAAATCCATGCACGCATTTCTAAAAGTCGTACGGCACTGTTTCGCCATTTCGACGGATGTTGCACCTTGTACCGTGGATGTCGCACCTTGTAGATATCGATTATTCGGACGGCCATAACTTCTGGCTCGTTTAGAGTTACGGGAGCCATAACCTGTCAAAACGAAGGCCTCGATGAGTTCTACGGCTTTGATAGCTTTCAGCCGTCAACGGATAGATTAATGCCCAAAAAGGACAACCCGAATCTCAATCGGGCCTCGTAAGTTTTTTACCCTTCGTTTTTTCGACACGTGGATTTTTGCGGTAAAACAGGATTACCGTGGTTGGCCTTCGATTTACCATCGCTGGAGAGTAGTGCACCATGGTACTGTTCCGTTTCAAATCCATGCACGCATTTCTAAAAGTCGGATGGCACTGTTTCGCTATTTCGGACGGATGTTGCACCTTGCACCGTGGATGTTACACCCTGTAGACATTGATTATTCGGACGACCATAACTTCTGGCGTTTAGAGTTACGGGAGCCATAACTTGTCAAAACGAAGGCCTCGATGAGTTCTACGGCTTTGATAGCTTTCAGCCGTCAACGGATAGATTAATGCCCAAAAAGGACAACCCGAATCTCAATCGGGTCTCGTAAATTTTTTACCCTTCGTTTTTTCGACACGTGGATTTTTACGGTAAAACAGGATTACGGTGACTGGCCTTCGATTTACCATCGCTGGACAGTGGTGCACCATGGTACTGTTCCGTTTCAAATCCATGCACGCATTTCTAAAAGTCGTATGGCACTGTTTCGCCCTTTCGGACGGATGTTGCACCTTGCACCGTGGATGTTGCACCCTGTAGATATCGATTATTCGGACGGCCACAACTTCTGGCTCGTTTAGAGTTACGGGAGCCATAACCTGTCAAAACGAAGGCCTTAATGAGTTCTACAGCTTTGACAACTTTCAGCCGTCCACGGATAGATTAATGCCCAAAAAGGACAACCCGGATCTCAATCAGGCCTCGTAAGTTTTTTACCCTTCGTTTTTTCGACACGTGGATTTTTACGGTAAAACAGGATTACCGTGGTTGGCCTTCGATTTACCATCGCTGGAGAGTGGTGCACCATGGTATTGTTCCGTTTCAAATCCATGCACGCATTTCTAAAAGTCTATGGCACTGTTTCGCCATTTCGGACGGATGTTGCACCTTGCACCGTGGATGTTGCACCCTGTAGATATCGATTATTCGGACGGCCATAACTTCTGGCTCGTTTAGAGTTACGGGAGCCATAACTTGTCAAAACGAAGATTACCGTGGATCGTCTTCGATTTACCATCGCTGGAGAGTGGTGCACCATGGTACTGTTCCGTTTCAAATCCATGCACGCATTTCTAAAAGTCGTACCCCACTGTTTCGCCATTTCGGACGGATGTTGCACCTTGCACCGTGGATGTTGCACCCTGTGTATACCAATTATTCGGACAGCCATAACTTCTGGATCGTTTAGAGTTACGGGAGCCACAACCTGTCAAAACGAAGGCCACGGTGATTTCTACGGATTTGACAGCTTTCAGCCGTCAACAGATAGATTAATGCCCGAAAAGGACAACCCGAATCTCAATCAGGTCTCGTAAGTTTTTTACCCTTCGTTTTTTCGACACCGGATTTTTACGGTAAACGGGATTACGCTGCCTCGCCTTCGATTTACCATCGCTGGACAGTGGTGCACCATGGTACTGTTCCGTTTCAAATCCATGCACGCATTTATAAAAGTCGTACGACACTGTTTCGCCATTTCGGACGGATGTTGGACCTTGCACCGCGGATGTTGCACCTGTAGATATCGATTATTCAGACGGCCATAACTTCTGGCTCGTTTAGAGTTACGGGAGCCATAACCTGTCAAAACTAAGGCCACGATGAGTTCTACGGCTCTGACCTCTTTCAGTCGTCGACGGATAGATTAATGCCCAAAAAGGTCAACCCGAATCTCAATCGGGTCTCGTAAGTTTTTTACACTTCGTTTTTTCGACACCGGATTTTTACGGTAAAACGGGATTACCGTGCCCCGTCTTCGATTTACCATCGCTGGCGAGTGTGCACCATGGTACTGTTCCGTTTCAAATCCATGCAGGCATTTCTAAAAGTCGTACGACACTGTTTCGCCATTTCGGACGGATGTTGCACCTTGCACCGCGGATGTTGCACCCTGTAGATATCGATTATTCGGACGGCCATAACTTCTGGCACATATAGAGTTACGGGAGCCATAACCTGTCAAAACGAAGGCCACGATGAGTTCTACGGCTTTGTCAGCTTTCAGCTATCAACGGATAGATTAGTGCCTAAAAAGGACAACCCGAATCTCAATCGGGGTTCGTAAGTTTTTTACCCTTCGTTTATTCGACACCGGATTTTTACGGTAAAACGGGATTACCGTGGCTCGTCTTCGATTTACCATCGCTGGAGAGTGGTGCACCATGGTACTATTCCGTTTCAAATCCATGCACGCATTTCTAAAAGTCGTACCCCACTGTTTCGCCATTTCGGACGGATGTTTCACCTTGCACCGTGGATGTTGCACCCTGTATATACCGATTATTCGGACAGCCATAACTTCTGGCTCGTTTAGAGTTACGGGAGCCATAACCTGTCAAAACGAAGGCCACGGTGATTTCTACGGCTTTGACAGCTTTCATTTGTCAACGAATAGACTAATGCCCGAAAAGGACAACCCGAATCTCAATCGGGTCTCGTAAGTTTTTTACCCTTCGTTTTTTCGACACCGGATTTTTACGGTAAACGGGATTACGGTGCCTCGCCTTCGATTTACCATCGCTGGAGAGTGGTGCACATTGGTACTGTTCCGTTTCAAATCCATGCACGCATTTCTAGAATTCGTACGGCACTGTTTCGCCATTTCGGACGGATGTTGCGGCTTGCACCGTGGATGTTGCACCCTGTATATACCGATTATTCGGACAGCCATAACTTCTGGCTCGTTTAGAGTTACGGGAGCCATAACCTGTCAAAATGAAGTCCACGGTGATTTCTACGTCTTTGATAGCTTTCAGCCGTCAACGGATAGATTAATGCCCGAAAAGGACAACCCGAATCTCAATCGGGTCTCGTAAGTTATTTACACTTCGTTTTTTCGACACCGGATTTTTATGGTAAACGGGATTACGGTGCCTCCGCTTTGACTTCCCGTCGCTGAAGAGTGATGCACCATGGTATTGTTCCGTTTCAAATCCATGCACGCATTTCTAAAAGTCGTACGACACTGTTTCTCCATTTCGGACGGATGTTGCACCTTGCACCGTGGATGTTGCACCCTGTAGATATCGATTATTCGGACGACCATAACTTCTGGCTCGTTTAGAGTTACGGGAGCCATAACCTGTCAAAACGAAGGCCACGGTGAGTTCTATATCTTTGACAGCTTTCAGCCGTCAACGGATAGATTAATCCCCGAAAAGGACCACCCGAATCTCAATCGGGGTTCGTAAGTTTTTTACCCTTCGTTTTTTTGACAACGGATTTTTACGGTAAAACGGGATTACCGTGGCTCATCTTCGATTTACCATCGCTGGAGAGTGGTGCACCATTGTACTATTCCGTTTCAAATCCATGCACGCATTTCTAAAGGTCGTACCTCACTGTTTCGCCATTTCGGACGGATGTTGCACCTTGCACCATGGATGTTGCACCCTGTATATACCGATTATTCGGACAGCCATAACTTCTGGCGCGTTTAAAGTTACGGGAGCCATAACCTGTCAAAATGAAGTCCACGGTGATTTCTACGTCTTTGACAGCTTTCAGCCGTCAACGGATAGATTAATGCCCGAAAAGGACAACCCGAATCTCAATCGGGTCTCGTAAGTTTTTTACCCTTCGTTTTTTCGACACCGGATTTTTACGGTAAACGGGATTACGGTGCCTCCGCTTTGATTTACCATTGCTGGAGAGTGTTGCACCATGGTATTGTTCCGTTTCAAATCCATGCACGCATTTATAAAAGTCGTACGACACTGTTTCTCCATTTCGGACGGATATTGCACCTTGCACCGCGGATGTTGCACCCTGTATATATATCGATTATTCGGACAGCCATAACTTCTGGCTCGTTTATTACGGGAGCCATAACTTGTCAAAACGAAGGCCACGGTGAGTTCTACAGCTTTGACAGCTTTCAGCCGTCAACGGATAGATTAATGCCCAAAAAGGACAACCCGAATCTCAATCGGGGTTCGTAAGTTTTTTACCCTTCGTTTTTTTGACACCGGATTTTTATGGTAAAAGGGGATTACCGTGGATCGTCTTCGATTTACCATCGCTGGAGAGTGGTGCACCATGGTAATGTTCCATTTCAAATCCATGCACGCATTTCTAAAAGTCGTACTCCACTGTTTCGCCATTTCGGACGGATGTTGCACCTTGCACCGTGGATGTTGCACCCTGTGTATACCAATTATTCGGACAGCCATAACTTCTGGCCCGTTTAGAGTTACGGGAGCCACAACCTGTCAAAGCGAAGGCCACGGTGATTTCTACGGTTTTGACAGCTTTCAGCCGCCAACGGATAGATTAATGCCCGAAAAGGACAACCCGAATCTCAATCGGGTCTCGTAAGTTTTTTACCCTTCGTTTTTTCGACACCGGATTTTTACGGTAAACGGGATTACGGTGCCTCGCCTTCGATTTACCATCGCTGGACAGTGGTGCACCATGGTACTGTTCCGTTTCAAATCCATGCGCGCATTTATAAAAGTCGTACGACACTGTTTGGCCATTTCGGGCGGATGTTGGACCTTGCACCGCGGATGTTGCACCTGTAGATATCGATCATTCAGACGGCCATAACTTCTGGCTCGTTTAGAGTTACGGAAGCCATAACCTGTCAAAACTAAGGCCACGATGAGTTCTACGGCTGTGACCTCTTTCAGCCGTCGACGGATAGATTAATGCCCAAAAAGGTCAACCCGAATCTCAATCGGGTCTCGTAAGTTTTTTACCCTTCGTTTTTTCGACACCGGATTTTTACGGTAAAACGGGATTATCGTGCCCCGTCTTCGATTTACCATCGCTGGCGAGTGTGCACCATGGTACTGTTCCGTTTCAAATCCATGCAGGCATTTCTAAAAGTCGTACGACACTGTTTCGCCATTTCGGACGGATGTTGCACCTTGCACCGCGGATGTTGCACCTTGTGTATACCAATTATTCGGACAGCCATAACTTCTGGCTCGTTTAGAGTTACGGGAGCCATAACCTGTCAAAACGAAGGACACTTTGAGTTCTACGGCTTTGACAGCTTTCAGCCATCAATGGATAGATTAATGCCCAAAAAGGACAAGCCGAATCTCAATCGGGTCTCGTAAGTTTTTTACCCTTCGTTTTTTCGACACCGGATTTTTACGGTAAAACGGGATTACCGCGCCTCGTCTTCGATTTACCCTCGCTGGAGAGTAGTGCACCATGGTACTGTTTTGTTTCCAATCCATGCACGCATTTCTAAAAGTCGTACGGCACTATTTTGCCATTTCGGACAGATGTTGCACCTTGCACCGCGGATGTTGCACCCTGTAGATATCGATTATTCGGACGGCCATAACTTCTGGCTCGTTTAGAGTTACGGGAGCCATAACCTGTCAAAACGAAGGCCACGATGAGTTCTACGGATTTGACCACTTTTAGCTGACAACGGATAGATTAATGCCCAAAAAGGACAACCCGAATCTCAATCGGGTCTCGTAAGTTTTTTACCCTTCGTTTTTTCGACACCGGATTTTTACGGTAAAACGGGATTACCGTGCCTCGTCTTCGATTTACCATCGCTGGAGTGTGGTGCACAATGGTACTGTTCTATTTCAAATCCATGTACGCATTTCTAAAAGTCGTACGGCACTGTTTCGCCATTTCGGGCGGATGTTGCACCTTGCACCGTGGATGTTGCACCCTGTATATACCGATTATTCGGACAGCCATAACTTCTGGCTCGTTTAGAGTTACGGGAGCCATAACATGTCAAAACGAAGGCCACGGTGATTTCTACGGCTTTGACAGCTTTCAGCCGTCAACGGAAGATTAATGCCCGAAAAGGACAACCCGAATCTCAATCGGGTCTCGTAAGTTTTTTACCCTTCGTTTTTTCGACACCGGATTTTTACCGTAAACGGGATTACGGTGCCTCGCCTTCGATTTACCATCGCTGGAGAGCGGTGCACCATGGTACTATTCCGTTTCAAATCCATGCATGCATTTATAAAAGTCGTACGACACTGTTTCGCCATTTCGGACGGATGTTGCACCTTGCACCGCGGATGTCGCACCTGTACATATCGATTATTCGGACGGCCATAACTTCTGGCTCGTTTAGAGTTACGGGAGCCATAACCTGTCAAGACTAAGGCCACGATGAGTTCTACGGCTTTGACCGCTTTCAGCCGTCAACAGATAGATTAATGTCCAAAAAGGTCAACCCGAATCTCAATCGGGTCTCGTAAGTTTTTTACCCTTCGTTTTTTCGACACGTGGATTTTTACGGTAAAACGGGATTACCGTGGCCCATCTTCGACTTCCCGTCGCTGAAGAGTGATGCACCATGGCATGTTCCGTTTCAAATCCATGCACGCATTTATAAAAGTCGTACGACACTGTTTCGCCATTTCGGGCGGATGTTGGACCTTGCACCGCGGATGTTGCACCTGTAGATATCGATCATTCAGACGGCCATAACTTCTGGCTCGTTTAGAGTTACGGAAGCCATAACCTGTCAAAACTAAGGCCACGATGAGTTCTACGGCTGTGACCTCTTTCAGCCGTCGACGGATAGATTAATGCCCAAAAAGGTCAACCCGAATCTCAATCGGGTCTCGTAAGTTTTTTACCCTTCGTTTTTTTGACACCGGATTTTTACGGTAAAACGGGATTACCGTGGCTCGTCTTCGATTTACCATTGCTGGAGAGTGGTGCACCATGGTACTGTTCCGTTTCAAATCCATGCACACATTTCTAAAAGTCGTACCCCACTGTTTCGCCATTTCGGACGGATGTTGCACCTTGCACCGTGGATGTTGCACCCTGTACATACCGATTATTCGGACAACCATAACTTCTGGCTCGTTTAGAGTTACGGGAGCCATAACCTGTCAAAACGAAGGCCACGGTGATTTCTACGGCTTTGACCGCTTTCAGGCATCAACGGATAGATTAATGCCCAAAAAGGACAACCCGAATCTCAATCGGGTCTCGTAAGTTTTTTACCCTTCGTTTTTTCGACACCGGATTTTTACGGTAAACGGGATTACGGTGCCTCGCCTTCGATTTACCATCGCTGGAGAGTGGTGCGTCATGGTACTGTTCCGTTTCAAATCCATACACGCATTTATAAAAGTCGTACGACACTGTTTCGCCATTTCGGACGGATGTTGCACCTTGCACCGCGGATGTTGCACCCTGTATATATATATCGATTATTCGGACAGCCATAACTATGGCTCGTTTAGATTTACAGGAGCCATAACCTGTCAAAACGAAGGCCACGGTGAGTTCTACAGCTTTGACAGCTTTCAGCCGTCAACGGATAGATTATTGCCCGAAAAGGACAACCCGAATCTCAATCGGGGTTCGTAAGTTTTTTACCCTTCGTTTTTTTGACACCGGATTTTACGGTAAAACGGGATTACCGTGGCTCGTCTTCGATTTACCATCGCTGGAGAGTGGTGCACCATGGTACTGTTCCGTTTCAAATCCATGCACGCATTTCTAAAAGTCGTACCCCACTGTTTCGCCATTTCGGACGGATGTTGCACCTTGCACCGTGGATGTTGCACCCTGTATATACCGATTATTCGGACAGCCATAACTTCTGGCTCGTTTAGAGTTACGCGAGCCATAACCTGTCAAAACGAAGGCCACGGTGATTTCTACGGCTTTGACAGCTTTCAGCCATCAACGGATAGATTAGTGCCCGAAAAGGACAACCCGAATCTCAATCGGGTCTCGTAAGTTTTTTACCCTTCGTTTTTTCGACACCGGATTTTTACGGTAAACGGGATTACGGTGCCTCGCCTTCGATTTACCATCGTTGGAGAGTGGTGCACCATGGTACTGTTCCGTTTCAAATCCATGCACGCATTTATAAAAGTCGTACGACACTGTTTCGCCATTTCGGACGGATGTTGCACCTTGCACCGCGGATGTTGCACCTGTAGATATCGATTATTCGGACGGCCATAACTTCTGGCTCGTTTAGAGTTACGGGAGCCATAACCTGTCAAAACTAAGGCCACGATGATTTCTATGGCTTAGACCGCTTTCAGCCGCCAACGGATAGATTAATGCCCAAAAAGGTCAACCCGAATCTCAATCGGGTCTCGTAATTTTTTTGCCCTTCGTTTTTTCGACACCGGATTTTTACGGTAAAACGGGATTACCGTGCGCCGTCTTCGATTTACCATCACTGGAGAGTGGTGCACCATGGTACTGTTCCGTTTCAAATCCATGCACGCATTTCTAAAAGTCGTACGGCACTGTTTCGCCATTTCGGACGGATGTTGCATCTTGCACCGCGGATGTTGCACCCTGTAGATATCGATTATTCGGACAGCCATAACTTCTGGCTCGTTTAGAGTTACGGGAGCCATAACCTGTCAAAACGAAGGCAACGATGAGTTCTACGGCTTTGTCAGCTTTCAGCTGTCAACGGATAGATTAATGCCCAAAAAGGACAAACCGAATCTCAATCGGGTCCGTAAGTTTTTTACCCTTCGTTTTTTGGACACCGGATTTTTACGGTAAAATGGTATTAGCGTGCCTCGTCTTCGATTGACCATCGCTGGAGAGTGTGCACCATGGTACTGTTCCGTTTCAAATCCATGCAGGCATTTCAAAAAATCGTACGACACTGTTTCGCCATTTCGGACGGATGTTGCACCTTGCACCGTGGATGTTGCACCATGTAGATATCGACTATTCGGACGGCAATAACTTATGGCTCGTTTAGAGTTATGGGAGCCATAACCTGTAAAAACTAAGGCCACGTTGAGTTCTACGGCTTTGACAGCTTTCAGCCGTCAACGGATAGGTTAATGCCCAAAAAGGACAAACCGAATCTCAATCGGGTCTCGTAAGTTTTTTACCCTTCTTTTTTTCGACACCGGATTTTTACGGTAAAACGGGATTACCGTGCCTCATCTTCGATTTACCATCGCCGAAGAGTGGTGCACCATGGTACTGTTCTGTTTCAAACCCATGCACGCATTTCTAAAAGTCGTACGACACTGTTTTTCCATTTCGGACGGATGTTGCACCTTGCACCGCGGATGTTGCACCCTGTGGATATCGATTATTCGAACGGCCATAACTTCTGGCTCGTTTAGAGTTATGGGAGCCATAACCTGTCAAAACGAAAGCCACGATGAGTTCTACGGCTTTGACCACTTTCACCGACAACGGATAGATTAATGCCCAAAAAGGACAACCCGAATCTCAACCGGGTCTCGTAAGTTTTTTACCCTTCGTTTTTTTGACACCGGATTTTTACGGTAAAACGGGATTACCGTGCCTCGTCTTCGATTTACCATCGCTGGAGAGTGGTGCACAATGGTACTGTTCCGTTTCAAATCCACGCACGCATTTCTAAAAGTCGCACGACACTGTTTCGACATTTCGGACGGATGTTGCACCTTGCACCGCGGATGTTGCACCCTGTATATATATTGATTATTCAGACAGCCATAACTTCTGGCTCGTTTAGATTTACGGGAGCCATAACCTGTCAAAACGAAGGCCACGGTGAGTTCTACAGCTTTCTCGGCTTTCAGCCGTCAACGGATAGATTAATGCCCGAAAATGACAACCCGAATCTCAATCTGGGTTCGTAATTTTTTACCCTTTGTTTTTTTGACACCGGATTTTTACGGTAAAACGGGGTTACCGTGGCTCGTCTTCGATTAACCATCGTTGGAGAGTGGTGCACCATGGTACTGTTCCATTTCAAATCCATGCATGCATTTCTAAAAGTCGTACGGCACTGTTTCGCCATTTCGGACGGATGTTGCACCTTGCACCGCGGATGTTGCACCCTTTAGATATTGATTATTCGGACGGTCATAACTTCTGGCTCGTTTAAAGTTACGGGAGCCATAACCTGTCTAAACGAAGGCCATGATGAGTTCTACGGCATTGACAGCTTTCAGCCGTCAACGGATAGATTAATGCCCAAAAAGAAAAACCCGAATCTTAATCGGGTCTCGTAAGTTTTTTACCCTTCGTTTTTTCGACACAGGATTTTTACGGTAAAACGGGATTACCGTGCCTCGCCTTCGATTTACCATCGCTGGAGAGTGATGCACCATGGTAATGTTCCATTTCAAATCCAAGCACGCTTTTCTAAAAGTCGTACGACACTGTTTTGCCATTTCAGACAGATGTTGCACCTTGCACCGCGGATGTTGCACCCTGTAGATATCGATTATTCGGACGACCATAACTTCTGGCTCGTTTAGAGTTACGGGAGTCATAACCTGTCAAAACGAAGGCCACAATGAGTTCTACGGCTTTGACAAGTTTCAGCCATCAACGGATAGATTAAATCCCAAAAAGTACAACCCGAATCTCAATCGGGTCTCGTAAGTTTTGTACCCTTCGTTTTTTCGACACCGGATTTTTACGGTAAAACGGGATTACCGTGCGTCGTCTTCGATTTACCATCGCTGGAGAGTGGTGACCCATGGCACTGTTCCGTTTCAAATCCATGCATGCATTTCTAAAAGTCGTACGACACTGTTTCGCCATTTCGGACGGATGTTGCACCATGCACCGCGGATGTTGCACCCTGTAGATATCGATTATTCGGACGACCATAACTTCTGGCTCGTTTAGAGTTAAGGGAGCCATAACCTGTCAAAACAAAGGCCACGATGAGTTCTACGGCTTTGACAGCTTTCAGCCGTCAACGGAGAGACTAATGCCCAAAAAGTACAACCCGAATCTCAATCGGGCCTCGTGAGTTTTATACCTTTCGTTTTTTCGACACTGGATTTTTACGGTAAAACGGGATTACCGTGCCTCGCCCTTGATTTACCATCGCTGGAGAGTGGTGCACCATGGTACTATTACGTTTCAAATCCATGCACGCATTTCTAAGAGTCGTACGACACTGTTTCGCCATTTCAGACGGATGTTGCACCTTGCACCGCGGATGTTGCACCCTGTAGATATCGATTATTCAGACGGCCGTAACTTCTGGCTCGTTTAGAGTTACGGGAGCCATAACCTATCAAAACGAAGGCCGCGGTGAGTTCTACGGCTTTGACTGCTTTCAGCCGTCAACGGATAGATTAATGCCCTAAAAGGACAACCCGAGTCTCAATCGGGTCTCGTAAGTTTTTTACCTTTCGTTTTTTCGACACCGGATTTTTACGGTAAAACGGGATTACCGTGCCTCGTCTTCGATTTACCATCGCTGGAGAGTGGTGCACCATGGTACTGTTCCGTTTCAAATCCATGCACGTATTTCTAAAAGACGTACGACACTGTTTCGCCATTTCGGACGGATGTTGCACCTTGCACCGCAGATGTCGCACTCTGTAGATATCGATTATTCGGACGTGCATAACTTCTGTCTCGTTTAGAGTAATGGGAGCCATAACCTGTCAAAACGAAGGCCATGATGAGTTCTACGGCTTTGACAGCTTTCAGCCTTCAACGGATAGATTAATGCCCAAAAAGGACAACCCGAATCTCAATCGAGTCTCGTAAGTTTTTTGCCCTTCGTTTTTTCGACACCGGATTTTTACGGCAAAACGGGATTACCGTGCCTCGCCTTCGATTTACCATCGCTAGAGAGTGGCGCACCATGGCACTGTTCCGTTTCAAATCCATGCACGCATTTCTAAAAGTCGTACGGCACTGTTTCGCCATTTCGGACGGATGTTGCACCCTGTAGATATCGATTATTCGGACGGTCATAACTTCTGGCTCGTTTAGAGTTACGTGGGCCATAACCTATCAAAATGAAGGCCACGGTGAATGCTACAGCTTTGACATCTTCCAACCATCAACGGATAGATTTATGCCCGAAAAGGACAACCCGAATCTCAATCGGGGTTCGTAAGTTTTTTACCCTTCGTTTTTTCGACACCGGATTTTTACGGTAAAACGGGATTACCGTGGCTCGTCTTAGATTTACCATCGCTGGAGAGTGGTGCACCATGGTACTGTTCCGTTTCAAATCCATGCACGCATTTCAAAAAGTCGTACGGCACTGTTTCGCCATTTCGGACGGATGTTGCACCTTGCACCGCGGATGTTGCACCCTGTATATATCGATTATTCGGACAGCCATAACTTCTGGCTCGTTTAGATTTACGGAAGCCATAACCTGTCAAAACGAAGGCCACGGTGAGTTCTACATCTTTGATAGCTTTCAGCCATCAACGGATAGATTAATGCCAGAAAAGGACAACCCGAATCTCAATCTGGATTCGTAAGTTTTTACCCTTCGTTTTTTCGACACCGGATTTTTACGGTAAAACGGGATTACCGTGGCTCGTCTTCGATTTACCATTACTGGAGAGTGGTGCACCATGGTAATGTTCCGTTTCAAATCCATGCACGCATTTCTAAAAGTCGTACGGCACTGTTTCGCCAATTCGGACGGATGTTGCACCTTGCACCGCGGATGTTGCACCCTGTAGATATCGATTATTCGGACGGCCATAACTTCTGGCTCGTTTAGAGTTACGGGAGCCATAACCTGTCTAAACGAAGGCCACGGCGAGTTCTACGGCTTTGACCGCTTTCAGCCGTCAACGGATAGATTAATGCCCAAAAGGACAACCCGAATCTCTATCGGGTCTCGTAAGTTTTTTACCCTTCGTTTTTTCAACACCGGATTTTTACGGTAAAACGGGATTACCATGCCTCGTCTTCGATTTACCATCGCTGGAGAGCGGTGCACCATGGTACTGTTCCGTTTCAAATCCATGCACGCATTTCTAAAAGTCGTAAGGCACTGTTTCGCCATTTCGGACGGATGTTGCACCTTGCACCGCGGATGTTGCACCCTGTAGGTATCGATTATTCGGATGGCCATAACTTCCGTCTCGTTTAGAGTTACGGGAGCCATAACCTGTCACAACGAAGGAAACGATGAGTTGTACAGCTTTGACAGCTTTCAGCCGTCAACGGATAGATTAATGCCCGAAAAGGACAACCCGAATCTCAATCGAGTCTCGTAAGTTTTTTACCCTTCGTTTTTTCGACACCGGATTTTTACGGTAAAACGGGATTACCGTGCCTCGCCTTCGGTATACCATCGCTGGAGAGTGGTGCACCATGGCACTGTTCCGTTTCAAATCCAAGCACGCATTTCTAAAAGTCGTACGGCACTGTTTCGCCATTTCGGACGGATGTTGCACCTTGCACCGCAGATGTTGCACCCTGTAGACATCGATTATTCGGATGGTCATAACTTCTGGCTCGTTTAGAGTTACGGGAGCCATAACCTATCAAAACGAAGGCCACGTTTAATTCTACAGCTTTGACATATTCCAACCGTCAACGGATAGATTTTTGCCCGAAAAGGACAAACCGAACGTCAATCGGCGTTCGTATGTTTTTTACCCTTCGTTTTTTCGACACCGGATTTTTACGGTAAAACGGGATTACCGTGGCTCGTCTTAGATTTACCATCGCTGGAGAGTGGTACACCATGGTACTTTTCCGTTTCAAATCCATGCACGCATTTCTAAAAGTCGTATGGCACTGTTTCGCCATTTCGGACGGATGTTGCACCTTGCACCGCGGATGTTGCACCCTGTATATATCGATAATTCGGACAGCAATAACTTCTGGCTCGTTTAGATTTACGGGAGCCATAACCTGTCAAAACGAAGGCCACGGTGAGTTCTACAGCTTTGACAGCTTTCAGCCGTCAACGGATAGATTAATTCCAGAAAAGGACAACCCGAATCTCAATCTGGGTTCGTAAGTTTTTACCTTTCGTTTTTTCGACACCGGATTTTTACGGTAAAACGGGATTACCGTGGCTCGTCTTCGATTTACCATCACTGGAGAGTGGTGCACCATGGTAATGTTCCGTTTCAAATCCATGCACGCATTTCTAAAAGTCGTACGGCACTGTTTCGCCAATTTGGACGGATGTTGCACCTTGCATCGCGGATGTTGCACCCTGTAGATATCGATTGTTCGGACGGCCATAACTTCTGGCTCGTTTAGAGTTACGGGAGCCATAACCTGTCTAAACGAAGGCCACGGTGAGTTCTACGGCTTTGACAGCTTTCAGCCGTCAACGGATAGGTTAATGCCCAAAAGGACAACCCGAATCTCAATCGGGTCTCGTAATTTTTTTACCCTTCGTTTTTTCGACACCGGATTTTTACGGTAAAACCGGATTACCGTGCCTCGTCTTCGATTTACCATCGCTGGAGAGCAGTGTACCATGGTACTGTTCCGTTTCAAATCCATGCACGCATTTCTAAAAGTCGTAAGGCACTGTTTCGCCATTTCGGGCGGATGTTGCACCTTGCACCGCGGATGTTGCACCCTGTAGGTATCGATTATTCGAACGGCCATAACTTCTGGCTCGTTTAGAGTTACGGGAGCCATAACCTGTCAAAATGAAGGAAACGATGAGTTCTATAGCTTTGACAGCTTTCAGCCGTCAACGAATAGATTAATGCCCGAAAAGGACAACCCGAATCTCAATCGAGTCTCGTAAGTTTTTTACCCTTCGTTTTTTTGACACCGGATTTTTACGGTAAAACGGGATTACCGTGGCTCGTCTTCTATTTACCATCGTTGGAGAGTGGTGCACCATGGTACTGTTCCTTTTCAAATCCATGCACGCATTTCTAAAAGTCGTACGGCACTGTTTCTCCATTTCGGACGGATGTTGGACCTTGCACCGCGGATGTTGCACCTGTAGATATTGATTATTCGGACGGTCATAACTTCTGGCTCGTTTAGATTACGGGATCCATAACCTGTCTAAACGAAGGCCATGATGAGTTCTACGGCTTTGACAGCTTTCAGCCTTCAACGGATAGATTAATTCCCAAAAAGGACAACCCGAATCTCAATTGGGTCTCGTAAGTTTTTTACCCTTCGTTTTTTCGACACCGGATTTTTACGGTAAAACGGGATTATCGTGCCTCGCCTTCGATTTACCATCGCTGGAGAGTGATGCACCATGGTAATGTTCCATTTCAAATCCAAGTACGCTTTTCTAAAAGTCGTATGACACTGTTTTGCCATTTCAGACGGATGTTGCACCTTGCACCGCGGATGTTGCACCCTGTAGATATCGATTATTCGGACGACCATAACTTCTGGCTCGTTTAGAGTTACGGGAGTCATAACCTGTCAAAATGAAGGCCACAATGAGTTTTACGGCTTTGACAAGTTTTAGCCATCAACGGATAGATTAATGCCCAAAAAGTACAACCCGAATCTCAATCGGGTCTCGTAAGTTTTGTACCCTTCGTTTTTTCGACACCGGATTTTTACGGTAAAATGGGATTACCGTGCATCGTCTTCGATTTACCATCGCTGGAGAGTGGTGCACCATGGCACTGTTCCGTTTCAAATCCATGCACGCATTTCTAAAAGTCGTACGACACTGTTTCGCCATTTCGGACGGATTTAGCACCATGCACCGCAGATGTTGCACCCTGTAGATATCGATTATTCGGACGACCATAAATTCTGGCTCGTTTAGAGTTAAGGGAGCCATAACCTGTCAAAACGAAGGCCACGATGAGTTCTACGGCTTTGACAGCTTTCAGCCGTCAACGGATAGACTAATGCCCAAAAAGGACAACCCGAATCTCAATCGGGCCTCGTGAGTTTTTTACCTTTCGTTTTTTCGACACCGGATTTTTACGGTAAAACGGGATTACCGTGCCTCGCCTTTGATTTACCAACGCTGGAGAGTGGTGCACCATGGTACTATTACGTTTCAAATCCATGCACGCATTTGTAAGAGTCGTATGACACTGTTTCGCCATTTTAGACGGATGTTGCACCTTGCACCGCGGATGTTGCACCCTATAGATATTGATTATTCGGACGGCCGTAACTTCTGGCTCGTTAAGAGTTACGGGAGCCATAACCTGTCAAAACGAAGGCCACGGTGAGTTCTACGGCTTTGACAGCTTTCAGCCGTCAACGGATAGATTAATGCCCCAAAAGGACAACCCGAGTCTCAATCGGGTCTCGTTAGTTTTTTACCTTTCGTTTTTTCGACACCGGATATTTACGGTAAAACGGGATTACCGTGCGTTGTCTTCGATTTCCCATCGCTGGAGAGTGGTGTACCATGGTACTGTTCCATTTCAAATCCATGCACGTATTTCTAAAAGACGTACGTCACTGTTTCGCTATTTCGGACGGATGTTGCACCTTGCACCGCAGATGTCGCACCCTGAAGATATCGATTATTCGGACGTGCATAACTTCTGGCTTGTTTAGAGTAACAGGAGCCATAACCTGTCAAAATGAAGGCCACCATGAGTTCTACGGCTTTGACAGCTTTCAGCCGTCAACGGATAGATTAATGCCCAAAAAGGACAACCCGAATCTCAATCGAGTCTCGTAAGTTTTTTACCCTTCGTTTTTTCGACACCGGATTTTTACGGTAAAATGGGATTACCGTGCCTCACCTTCGATTTACCATCGCTGGAGAGTGGTGCACCATGGCACTGTTTCGTTTCAAATCCATTCACGCATTTCTAAAAGTCGTACGGCACTGTTTCACCATTACGGACGGATGTTGCACCTTGCACCGCAGATGTTGCACCCTGTAGATATCGATTATTCGGACGGTCATAACTTCTGGCTCGTTTAGAGTTACGGGAGCCATAACCTATCAAAACGAAGGCCACGGTGAATTCTACAGCTTTGACATCTTCCAACCATCAACGGATAGATTTATGCCCGAAAAGGAAAACCCGAATCTCAATCGGGGTTCGTAAGTTTTTTACCCTTCGTTTTTTCGACACCGGATTTTTACGGTAAAACAGGATTACCGTGGCTCGTCTTAGATTTACCATCGCTGGAGAGTGGTGCACCATGGTACTGTTCCGCTTCAAATCCATGCACGCATTTCAAAAAGTGGTACGACACTGTTTCGCCATTTCGGACGGATGTTGCACCTTGCACCGTGGATGTTGCACCCTGTATATATCGATTATTCGGACAGCCATAACTTCTGGCTCGTTTAGATTTACGGGAGCCATAACCTGTCAAAACGAAGGCCACGGTGAGTTCTACATCTTTGACAGCTTTCAGCCGTCAACGGATAGATTAATGCCAGAAAAGGACAACCCGAATCTCAATCTGGGTTCGTAAGTTTTTACCCTTCGTTTTTTCGACACCGGATTTTTACGGTAAAACGGGATTACCGTGGCTCGTCTTCGATTTACCATCACTGGAGAGTGGTGCACCATGGTAATGTTCCGTTTCAAATCCATGCACGCATTTCTAAAAGTCGTACGGCACTGTTTCGCCAATTCGAACGGATGTTGCACCTTGCACCGCGGATGTTGCACCCTTTAGATATCGATTATTCGGACGGCCATAACTTCTGGCTCGTTTAGAGTTACGGGAGCCATAACCTTTCTAAACGAAGGCCACGGCGAGTTCTACGGCTTTGACCACTTTCAGCCATCAACGGATAGATTAATGCCCAAAAGGACAACCCGAATCTCAATCGGTTTTCGTAAGTTTTTTACCCTTCGTTTTTTCGACACCAGATTTTTACGGTAAAACGGGATTGCCGTGCCTCGTCTTCGATTTACCATCGCTGGAGAGCGGTGCACCACGGTACTGTTCCGTTTTAAATCCATGCACGCATTTCTAAATGTCGTAAGGCACTGTTTCGCCATTTCCGACGGATGTTGCACCTTGCACCGCGGATGTTGCACCCTGTAGGTATCGATTATTCGGACGGCCATAACTTCCGGCTCGTTTAGAGTTACGGGAGCCATAACCTGTCAAAACGAAGGAAACGATGAGTTCTATAGCTTTGACAGATTTCATCCGTCAACGGATAGATTAATGTCCGAAAAGGACAGCCCGAATCTCAATCGAGTCTCGTAAGTTTTTTACCCTTCGTTTTTTCGACACCGGATTTTTACGGTAAAACGGGATTACTGTGCCTCGCCTTCGATTTACCATCGTTGGAGAGTGGTGCACCATGGCACTGTTCCGTTTCAAATCCATGTACGTATTTCTAAAAGTCGTACGGCACTGTTTCGCCATTTCGGACGGATATTGCACCTTGCACCGCAGATGTTGCACCCTATAGATATCGATTATTCGGACGGTCATAACTTCTGGCTCGTTTAGATTTACGGGAGCCATAACCTATAAAAACGAAGGCCACATTGAATTCTACAGCTTTGACAGATTCCAACCATCAACGGATAGATTTATGCCCGAAAAGGACAACCTGAATCTCAATCGGAGTTCGTAAGTTTTTTACCCTTCGTTTTTTCGACACCGGATTTTTACGGTAAAACGGGACTACCGTGGCTCGTCTTAGATTTACCATCGCTGGAGAGTGGTGCACCATGGTACTGTTCCGTTTCAAATCCATGCACGCATTTCTAAAAGTCATATGGCACTGTTTCTCCATTTCGGACGGATGTTGCGCCTTGCACCGCGGATGTTGCACCCTGTATATATCGATTATTCGGACAGCCATTACTTCTGGCTTGTTTAGATTTACGGGAGCCATAACCTGTCAAAACGAAGGCCACGGTGAGTTCTACAGCTTTGACAGCTTTCAGCCGTCAACGGATAGATTAATGCCAGAAAAGGACAACCCGAATCTCAATCTGGATTCGTAAGTTTTTACCCTTCGTTTTTTCGACACCGGATTTTTACGGTAAAACGGGATTATCGTGGCTCATCTTCGATTTACCATCACTGAAGAGTGGTGCACCATGGTAATGTTCCGTTTCAAATCCATGCATGCATTTCTAAAAGTCGTACGGCACTGTTTCGCCAATTCGGACGGATGTTGCACCTTGCACCGCGGATGTTGCACCCTGTAGATATCGATTGTTCGGACGGCCATAACTTCTGGCTCGTTTAGAGTTACGGGAGCCATAACCTGTATTAACGATGGCCACGGTGAGTTCTACGGCTTTGACAGCTTTCAGCCGTCAACGGATATATTAATGCCCAAAAGGACAACCCGAATCTCAATCGGGTCTCGTAATTTTTTTACCCTTCGTTTTTTCGACACCGGATTTTTACGGTAAAACGGGATTACCGCGCCTCGTCTTCGATTTACCATCGCTGGAGAGCGGTGCACCATGGTACTGTTCCATTTCAAATCCATGCACGCATTTCTAAAAGTCGTAAGGCATTGTTTCGCCGTTTCGGACGGATGTTGCACCTTGCACCGCGGATGTTGCACCCTGTAGGTATCGATTATTCGGACGGCCATAACTTCTGGCTCGTTTAGAGTTACGGGAGCCATAACCTGTCAAAACGAAGGAAACGATGAGTTCTACAGCTTTGACAGCTTTCAGCCGTCAACGGATAGATTAATGCCCGAAAAGAACAACCCGAATCTCAATCGAGTCTCGTAAGTTTTTTACCCTTCGTTTTTTCGACACCGGATTTTTACGATAAAACGGGATTACCCTGCCTCGCCTTCGATTTACATCGCTGGAGAGTGGAGCACCATGGCACTGTTCCGTTTCAAATCCATGCACGCATTTCTAAAAGTCGTATGATACTGTTTCGCCATTTCGGACGGATGTTGCACCTTGCGCCGCGGATGTTGCACCCTGTAGATATCGATTATTCGGACGGCCATAACTTCTGGCTCGTTTAGAGTTACGGGAACCATAACCTGTCCAAACGAAGACCACGATGAGTTCTACGGCTTTGACAGCTTTCAGCCGTCAACGGATAGATTAATGCCCAAAAAGGACAACCCGAATCTCAATCGGGTCTCGTAAGTTTTCTACCCTTCGTTTTTTCGACACCGGATTTTTACGGTAAAATGGGATTACCGTGCCTCGTCTTCGATTTACCATCGCTGGAGAGTGGTGCACCATGGTACTGTTCCGTTTCAAATCCATGCACGCATTTCTAAAAGTCGTAAGACACTGTTTCGCCATTTCGGTGGGATGTTGCACCTTGCACCGCGGATGTTGCACCCTGTAGATATCGGTTATTCGGACGGCCATAACTTCTGGCTCGTTTAGAGTTACGGGAGCCATAACCTGTCAAAACGAAGGCCAAGATGAGTTCTACGACTGTGACAGCTTTCAGCCGTCAACGGATAGATTAATGCCCAAAAAGGACAACCCGAATCTCAATCGATTCTCGTAAATTTTTTACCCTTCGTTTTTTCGACACCGGATTTTTACGGTAAAACGGGATTACCGTGCCTCGCCTTCGATTTACCATCGCTGGAGAGTGGTGCACCATGGTATTGTTCCGTTTCGAATCCATGCACGCATTTCTAAAAGTTGTACGACACTGTTTCGCCATTTCGGACGGATGTTGCACCTTGCACCGCGGATGTTGCACCCTGTAGATATCGATTATTCGGATGGCCATAACTTTTGGCTCGTTTAGAGATACGGAAGCCATAACCTGTCAAAACGAAGGCCACAATGAGTTCAACGGCTTTGACAGCTTTCAGCCGTCAACGGATAGATTAATGCCCAAAAGGACAACCCGAATCTCAATCGGGTCTCGTAAGTTTTTTACCCTTCGTTTTTTCGACACCGGATTTTTACGGTAAAACGGGATTACCGTGCCTCGCCTTTGATTTACCATCACTGGAGAGTGGTGCACCATGGTACTGTTCCGTTTCAAATCCATGCACGCATTTCTAAAAGCCGTACGGCACTGTTTCGCCATTTCAGACGGATGTTGCACCTTGCACCGCGGATGTTGCACCCTGTAGATATCGATTATTCGGACGGCCATAACTTCTGGCTCATTTAGAGTTATGGGAGCCATAACCTGTCAAAAGGAAGGCCACGTTGAGTTCTACGGCTTTGACAGCTTTCATCCGTCAACGGATAGATTAATGCCCAAAAAGAACAACCCGAATCTCAATCGGGTCTCGTAAGTTTTTTACCCTTCGTTTTTTAGACACCGGATATTTACGGTAAAACGGGATTACCGTGGCTCGTCTTCGATTTACCGTCGCTGGAGAGTGGTGCACCATGGTACTATTCCGTTTCAAATCCATGCATGCATTTCTAAAAGTCGTACGGCACTGTTTCTCCATTTCTGACGGATGTTGCACCTTGCTCCGCGGATGTTGCACCCTTTAGATATCGATTATTCGGACGGCCATAACTTTTGGCTCGTTTAGAGTTACGGGAACCATAACCTGTCTAAACGAAGGCCACGGTGAGTTCTACGGCTTTGACCGCTTTCAGCCGTCAACGGATAGATTAATGCCTAAAAAGGACAACCCGAATCTCAATCTGGATTCGTAAGTTTTTACCCTTCGTTTTTTCGACACCGGATTTTTACGGTAAAACGGGATTATCGTGGCTCATCTTCGATTTACCATCACTGAAGAGTGGTGCACCATGGTAATGTTCCGTTTCAAATCCATGCATGCATTTCTAAAAGTCGTACGGCACTGTTTCGCCAATTCGGACGGATGTTGCACCTTGCACCGCGGATGTTGCACCCTGTAGATATCGATTGTTCGGACGGCCATAACTTCTGGCTCGTTTAGAGTTACGGGAGCCATAACCTGTATTAACGATGGCCACGGTGAGTTCTACGGCTTTGACAGCTTTCAGCCGTCAACGGATATATTAATGCCCAAAAGGACAACCCGAATCTCAATCGGGTCTCGTAATTTTTTTACCCTTCGTTTTTTCGACACCGGATTTTTACGGTAAAACGGGATTACCGCGCCTCGTCTTCGATTTACCATCGCTGGAGAGCGGTGCACCATGGTACTGTTCCATTTCAAATCCATGCACGCATTTCTAAAAGTCGTAAGGCATTGTTTCGCCGTTTCGGACGGATGTTGCACCTTGCACCGCGGATGTTGCACCCTGTAGGTATCGATTATTCGGACGGCCATAACTTCTGGCTCGTTTAGAGTTACGGGAGCCATAACCTGTCAAAACGAAGGAAACGATGAGTTCTACAGCTTTGACAGCTTTCAGCCGTCAACGGATAGATTAATGCCCGAAAAGAACAACCCGAATCTCAATCGAGTCTCGTAAGTTTTTTACCCTTCGTTTTTTCGACACCGGATTTTTACGATAAAACGGGATTACCCTGCCTCGCCTTCGATTTACATCGCTGGAGAGTGGAGCACCATGGCACTGTTCCGTTTCAAATCCATGCACGCATTTCTAAAAGTCGTATGATACTGTTTCGCCATTTCGGACGGATGTTGCACCTTGCGCCGCGGATGTTGCACCCTGTAGATATCGATTATTCGGACGGCCATAACTTCTGGCTCGTTTAGAGTTACGGGAACCATAACCTGTCCAAACGAAGACCACGATGAGTTCTACGGCTTTGACAGCTTTCAGCCGTCAACGGATAGATTAATGCCCAAAAAGGACAACCCGAATCTCAATCGGGTCTCGTAAGTTTTCTACCCTTCGTTTTTTCGACACCGGATTTTTACGGTAAAATGGGATTACCGTGCCTCGTCTTCGATTTACCATCGCTGGAGAGTGGTGCACCATGGTACTGTTCCGTTTCAAATCCATGCACGCATTTCTAAAAGTCGTAAGACACTGTTTCGCCATTTCGGTGGGATGTTGCACCTTGCACCGCGGATGTTGCACCCTGTAGATATCGGTTATTCGGACGGCCATAACTTCTGGCTCGTTTAGAGTTACGGGAGCCATAACCTGTCAAAACGAAGGCCAAGATGAGTTCTACGACTGTGACAGCTTTCAGCCGTCAACGGATAGATTAATGCCCAAAAAGGACAACCCGAATCTCAATCGATTCTCGTAAATTTTTTACCCTTCGTTTTTTCGACACCGGATTTTTACGGTAAAACGGGATTACCGTGCCTCGCCTTCGATTTACCATCGCTGGAGAGTGGTGCACCATGGTATTGTTCCGTTTCGAATCCATGCACGCATTTCTAAAAGTTGTACGACACTGTTTCGCCATTTCGGACGGATGTTGCACCTTGCACCGCGGATGTTGCACCCTGTAGATATCGATTATTCGGATGGCCATAACTTTTGGCTCGTTTAGAGATACGGAAGCCATAACCTGTCAAAACGAAGGCCACAATGAGTTCAACGGCTTTGACAGCTTTCAGCCGTCAACGGATAGATTAATGCCCAAAAGGACAACCCGAATCTCAATCGGGTCTCGTAAGTTTTTTACCCTTCGTTTTTTCGACACCGGATTTTTACGGTAAAACGGGATTACCGTGCCTCGCCTTTGATTTACCATCACTGGAGAGTGGTGCACCATGGTACTGTTCCGTTTCAAATCCATGCACGCATTTCTAAAAGCCGTACGGCACTGTTTCGCCATTTCAGACGGATGTTGCACCTTGCACCGCGGATGTTGCACCCTGTAGATATCGATTATTCGGACGGCCATAACTTCTGGCTCATTTAGAGTTATGGGAGCCATAACCTGTCAAAAGGAAGGCCACGTTGAGTTCTACGGCTTTGACAGCTTTCATCCGTCAACGGATAGATTAATGCCCAAAAAGAACAACCCGAATCTCAATCGGGTCTCGTAAGTTTTTTACCCTTCGTTTTTTAGACACCGGATATTTACGGTAAAACGGGATTACCGTGGCTCGTCTTCGATTTACCGTCGCTGGAGAGTGGTGCACCATGGTACTATTCCGTTTCAAATCCATGCATGCATTTCTAAAAGTCGTACGGCACTGTTTCTCCATTTCTGACGGATGTTGCACCTTGCTCCGCGGATGTTGCACCCTTTAGATATCGATTATTCGGACGGCCATAACTTTTGGCTCGTTTAGAGTTACGGGAACCATAACCTGTCTAAACGAAGGCCACGGTGAGTTCTACGGCTTTGACCGCTTTCAGCCGTCAACGGATAGATTAATGCCTAAAAAGGACAACCCGAATCTCAATCGGGTCTCGTAAGTTTTTTACCCTTCGTTTTTTCGACACCGGATTTTTACGGTAAAACGGGATTACCGTGCCTCGTCTTCGATTTACCATCGCTGGAGAGTGGTGCACCATGGTACTGTTCCGTTTCAAATCCATGCACGCATTTCTAAAAGTCGTACGACACTGTTTCGCCATTTCGGACGGATGTTTCACCTTGCACCGCAGATGTTGCACCCTGTAGATATCGATTATTCGGACGGGCATAACTTCTGGCTCGTTTAGAGTAACGGGAGCCATAACCTGTCAAAAAGAAGGCCACGATGAGTTCTACGACGTTGACAGCTTTCAGCCGTCAACGGATAGATTAATGCCCAAAAAGGACAACCCGAATCTCAATCGAGTCTCGTAAGTTTTTTACCCTTCGTTTTTTCGACACCGAATTTTTACGGTAAAACGGGATTACCGCGCCTCGCCTTCGATTTACCATCGCTGGAGAGTGGTGCACCATGGCACTAATCCGTTTCAAATCCATGCACGCATTCCTAAAAGTCGTACGGCACAGTTTCGCCATTTCGGACGGATGTTGCATCTTGCACCGCAGATGTTGCACCCTGTAGATATCGATTATTCGGACGGTCATATCTTCTGGCTCGTTTAGAGTTACGGAAGCCATAACATATAAAAACAAAGGCCACGGTGAGTTCTACTGCTTTGACATCTTCCAACCGTCAACGGATAGATTTATGCCCGAAATGGACAACCCGAATCTCAATCGGGGTTCGTAAGTTTTTTACCCTTCGTTTTTTCGACACCGGATTTTTATGGTAAAACGGGATTACCGTGGCTCGTCTTCGATTTACCATCGCTGGAGAGTGGTGCACCAAGGTACTGTTACGTTTCAAATCCATGCACGCATTTCTAAAAGTCGTGCGACACTGTTTCGCCCTTTCGGACGGATGTTGCACCTTGCACCGCGGATGTTGCACCCTGTATATATCGATTATTCAAACAGCCATAACTTCTGGCTTGTTTAGATTTACGGGAGCCATAACCTGTCAAAACGAAGACTACGGTGAGTTCTACGGCTTTGACAGCTTTCAGCCATCAACGGATAGATTAATGCCAGAAAAGGACAACCCGAATCTCAATCTGGGTTCGTACGTTTTTACCCTTCGTTTTTTCGACACCGGATTTTTACAGTAAAACGGGATTACTGTGGCTCGTCTTCGATTTACCATCACTGGAGAGTAGTGCACCATGGTAATGTTCCGTTACAAATCCATGCATGCATTTCTAAAAGTCGTACGGCACTATTTCGCCAATTCGGACGGATGTTGCACCTTGCACCGTGGATGTTGCACCCTGTAGATATCGATTATTCGGACGGCCATAACTTCTGGCTCGTTTAGAGTTACGGGAGCCATAACCTGTATAAACGAAGTCCACGGTGAGTTCTACGGCTTTGACCGCTTTCAGCCGTCAATGGATAGATTAATGCCCAAAAAGGACAGCCCGAATCTCAATCGGGTCTCGTAAGTTTTTACCCTTCGTTTTTTCGACACCAGATTTTTACGGTAAAACGGGATCACCGTGCCTCGTCTTCGATTTACCATCGCTGGAGAGTGGTGCACCATGGTACTGTTCCGTTTCAAATCCACGCACGCATTTCTAAAAGTCGTAAGGCACTGTTTCGCCATTTCGGACGGATGTTGCACCTTGCACCGCGGATGTTGCACCCTATAGATATCGATTATTCGGACGGCCATAACTTCTGGGTCGTTTAGAGTTACGGGAGCCATAACCTGTCAAAACGAAGGAAACAATGAGTTCTACGGCTTTGACAGCTTTCATCTATCAACGGATAAATTAATGCCCGAAAAGGACAACCCGAATCTCAATCGAGTCTCGTAAGTTTTTTACCCTTCGTTTTCTCGACACCGGATTTTTACGGTAAAACGGGATTACCGTGCCCCGCCTTCGATTTACCATCGCTGGAGAGTGGTGCACCATGGTACTGTTCCGTTTCAAGTCCATGCACGCATTTCTAAAATTCGTACGACACTGTTTCGCCATTTCGGACGGACGTTGCACCTTGCACCGCGGATGTTGCACCCTGTAGATATCGATTATTCGGACGGCCATAACTTCTGGCTCGTTTAGAGTTACGGGAGCCATAACCTGTCAAAATGAAGGAAACGATGAGTTCTACGGCTTTGACAGTTTTCAGCCGTCAACGGATAGATTAATGCCCAAAAAGGACAACCCGAATCTCAATCGGGTCTCGTAAGTTTTTTACCCTTCGTTTTTTCGACACCGGATTTTTACGGTAAAACGGGATTACCGTGGCTCGTCTTCGATTTACCATCGCTGGAGAGTGGTGCACCATGGTACTGTTCCGTTTCAAATCCATTCATGCATTTCTAAAAGTCGTACGGCACTGTTTCGCCGTTTCGGACGGATGTTGCACCTTGCACTGCGGATGTTGCACCCTATAGATATCGATTATTCGGACGGCCATAACTTTTGGCTCGTTTAGAGTTACGGGAGCCATAACCTGTCTAAACGAAGGCCACGGTGAGTTCTATGGCTTTGACCGCTTTCAACCGTCAGCGGATAGATTAATGCCCAAAAAGGACAACCCGAATCTCAATCGGATCTCGTAAGTTTTTTACCCTTCGTTTTTTCGACACCGGATTTTTACGGTAAAACGGGATTACCGTGCCTCGTCTTCGATTTACCATCGCTAGAGAGTGGTGCACCATGGTACTGTTCCGTTTCAAATCCATGCACGCATTTCTAAAAATCGTACGACACTGTTTTACCATTTCGGATGGATGTTGCACCTTGCACCGCGGATGTTGCACCCTGTAGATATCGATTATTCGGACGGTCATAACTTCTGGCTCGTTTAGAGTTACGGGAGCCATAACCTGTCAAAACGAAGGCCACGGGGATTTCCACAGCTTTGACCGCTTTCAGCCGTCAACGGATAGATTAATGCCCGAAAAGGACAACCCGAATCTCAATCGGGGTTCGTAAGTTTTTTACCCTTCGTTTTTTCGACACCGGATTTTTATCGTAAAACGGTCTTACCGCGGCTCGTCTTCGATTTACCATCGCTGGAGAGTGGTGCACCATGGTACTGTTCCGTTTCAAATCCATGCACGCATTTCTAAAAGTCGTACGGCACTGTTTCGCCACTTCGGACAGATGTTGCACCTTGCACCGCGGATGTTGCACCCTGTATATATCGATTATTCGGACAGGCATAACTTCTGGCTCGTTTAGATTTACGGGAGCCATAAACTGTCAAAACGAAGGCCACGGTGAGTTCTACAGCTTTGACGGCTTTCAGCCGTCAGTGGATAGACTAATGCCCGAAAAGGACAACCCGAATCTCAATCGGGGTTCATAAGTTTTTTACCCTTTGTTTTTTTGACACCGGACTTTTACGGTAAAACGGGATTACCGTGGCTCGTCTTCGATTCACCATCGCTGGAGAGTGGTGCACCTTGGGACTGTTCCGTTTCAAATCCATGCACTCTTTTCTAAAAGTCGTACGGCACTGTTTCGCCATTTCATACGGATGTTGCACCTTGCACCGCGGATGTTGCACCCTGTAGATATCGATTATTCGGACGGTCATAACTTCTGGCTCGTTTAGAGTTACAGGAGCCATAACCTGTCAAAACGAAGGCCACGATGAGTTCTACAGCTTTGACATCTTTCAGCCATCAACGGATAGATTAATGCCCAAAAAGGACAACCCGAATCTCAATCGGGTCTCGTAAGTTTTTTACCCTTCGTTTTTTCGACACCGGATTTTTACGGAAAAACGGGATTACCGTACCTCGCCTTCGATTTACCATCGCTGGAGAGTGATGCACCATGGTACTGTTCCGTTTCAAATCCATGCATGCTTTTCTAAAAGTCGTACGGCACTGTTTCGCCGTTTCAGACGGATGTTGCACCTTGCACTGCGGATGTTGCACCATGTAGAAATCGATTATTCGGACGGCCATAACTTCTGGCTCGTTTAGAGTTACGGGAGTCATAACCTGTCAAAACGAAGGCCACAATGAGTTCTACGGCTTTGACAGCTTTCAGCCGTCAACGGATAGATTAAATCCCAAAAAGGACAACCCGAATCTCAATGGGGTCTCGTAAGTTTTTTACCCTTCGTTTTTTCGACATTGGATTTTTACGGTAAAACGGGATTACCGTGCCTCGTCTTCGATTTACCATTGCTGGAGAGTGGTGCACCATGGTACTGTTCCGTTTCAAATCCATGCACGCATTTCTAAAAGTCGTACGACACTGTTTCGCCATTTTGGACGGATGTTGCACCTTGCACCGCGGATGTCGCACCCCGTAGATATTGATTATTCGGACGGGCATAACTTCTGGCTCGTTTAGAGTAACGGGAGCCATAACCTGTCAAAATGAAGGCCACGATGAGTTCTACGGCTTTGACAGCTTTCAGCCGCCAACAGATAGATTAATGCCCATAAATGACAACCCGAATCTCAATCGAGTCTCGTAAGTTTTTTACCATTCGTTTTTTCGACACCGGATTTTTACGGTAAAACGGGATTACTGTGCCTCGCCTTCGATTTACCATCGCTGGAGAATGGTGCACCATGGCACTATTCCGTTTAAAATCCATGAAAAGTCGTACGACACTGTTTCGCCATTTCGGACGGATGTTGCACCTTGCACCGCGGATGTTGCACCTTGTAGATATCGATTATTCGGACGGTCATAACTTCTGGCTCGTTTAGAGTTACGGGAGCCATAACCTATCAAAACGAAGGCCACGGTGATTTCTACAGCTTTGACATCTTCCAACCGTCAACGGATAGATTTATTCCCGAAAAGGACAACCCGAATCTCAATCGGGGTTCGTAAGTTTTTTACCCTTCGTTTTTTCGACACCGGATTTTTACGGTAAAACGGGATTACCGTGGCTCGTCTTCGATTTACCATCGCTGGAGAGTGGTGCACCATGGTACTGTTCCGTTTCAAATCCATGCACGCATTTCTAAAAGTCGTACGACATTGTTTCGCCATTTCGGACGGATGTTGCACCTTGCACCGCGGATGTTGCACCCTGTATATATCGATTATTCGGACAGCCATAACTTCTGGCTCGTTTAGATTTACGTGAGCCATAACCTGTCAAAACGTAGGCCACGGTGAGTTCTACAGCTTTGACAGCTTTCAACCGTCAACGGATAGATTAATGCCAGAAAAGGACAACCCGAATCTCAATCTGGGTTCGTAAGTTTTTACCCTTCGTTTTTTCGACACCGGATTTTTACGGTAAAACGGGATTACCGTGGCTCGTCTTCGATTTACCATCGCAGGAGAGTGGTGCACCATGGTAATGTTCCGTTTCAAATCCATGCACGCATTTCTAAAAGTCGTACGGCACTGTTTCGCCAATTCGGACGGATGTTGCACCTTGCACCGTGGATGTTGCACCCTGTAGATATCGATTATTCGGACAGCCATAACTTCTGGCTCGTTTAGAGTTACGGGAGCCATAATCTGTCTAAACGAAGGCCACGGTGAGTTCTACGGCTTTGACCGATTTCAGCCGTCAACGGATAGATTAATGCCCAAAAAGGACAACCCGAATCTCAATCGGGTCTCGTAAGTTTTTTACCCTTCGTTTTTTCGACACTGGATTTTTACTGTAAAACGGGATTACCGTGCCTCGTCTTCGATTTACCATCGCTGGAGAGTGGTGCACCATGGTACTGTTCCGTTCCAAATCCATGCACGCATTTCTAAAAGTCGTAAGGCACTGTTTCGCCATTTCGGACGGATAGATTAATGCCCGAAAAGGACAACCCGAATCTCAATCGGGTCTCGTAAGTTTTTTACCCTTCGTTTTTTCGACACCGGATTTTTACCGTAAACGGGATTACGGTGCCTCGCCTTCCATTTACCATCGCTGGAGAGCGGTGCACCATGGTACTGTTCCGTTTCAAATCCATGCATGCATTTATAAAAGTTGTACGACACTGTTTCGCCATTTCGGACGGATGTTGCACCTTGCACCGCGGATGTCGCACCTGTACATATCGATTATTCGGACGGCCATAACTTCTGGCTCGTTTAGAGTTACGGGAGCCATAACTTGTCAAGACTAAGGCCACGATGAGTTCTACGGCTTTGACCGCTTTCAGCCGTCAACAGATAGATTAATGTCCAAAAAGGTCAACCCGAATCTCAATCGGGTCTCGTAAGTTTTTTACCCTTCGTTTTTTCGACACGTGGATTTTTACGGTAAAACGGGATTACCGTGGCCCATCTTCGACTTCCCGTCGCTGAAGAGTGATGCACCATGGCATGTTCCGTTTCAAATCCATGCACGCATTTATAAAAGTCGTACGACACTGTTTCGCCATTTCGGGCGGATGTTGGACCTTGCACCGCGGATGTTGCACCTGTAGATATCGATCATTCAGACGGCCATAACTTCTGGCTCGTTTAGAGTTACGGAAGCCATAACCTGTCAAAACTAAGGCCACGATGAGTTCTACGGCTGTGACCTCTTTCAGCCGTCGACGGATAGATTAATGCCCAAAAAGGTCAACCCGAATCTCAATCGGGTCTCGTAAGTTTTTTACCCTTCGTTTTTTTGACACCGGATTTTTACGGTAAAACGGGATTACCGTGGCTCGTCTTCGATTTACCATTGCTGGAGAGTGGTGCACCATGGTACTGTTCCGTTTCAAATCCATGCACACATTTCTAAAAGTCGTACCCCACTGTTTCGCCATTTCGGACGGATGTTGCACCTTGCACCGTGGATGTTGCACCCTGTACATACCGATTATTCGGACAACCATAACTTCTGGCTCGTTTAGAGTTACGGGAGCCATAACCTGTCAAAACGAAGGCCACGGTGATTTCTACGGCTTTGACCGCTTTCAGGCATCAACGGATAGATTAATGCCCGAAAAGGACAACCCGAATCTCAATCGGGTCTCGTAAGTTTTTTACCCTTCGTTTTTTCGACACCGGATTTTTACGGTAAACGGGATTACGGTGCCTCGCCTTCGATTTACCATCGCTGAAGAGTGGTGCGTCATGGTACTGTTCCGTTTCAAATCCATGCACGCATTTATAAAAGTCGTACGACACTGTTTCGCCATTTCGGACGGATGTTGCACCTTGCACCGCGGATGTTGCACCCTGTATATATATCGATTATTCGGACAGCCATAACTATGGCTCGTTTAGATTTACAGGAGCCATAACCTGTCAAAACGAAGACCACGGTGAGTTCTACAGCTTTGACAGCTTTCAGCCGTCAACGGATAGATTATTGCCCGAAAAGGACAACCCGAATCTCAATCGGGGTTCGTAAGTTTCTTACCCTTCGTTTTTTTGACACAGGATTTTACGGTAAAACGGGATTACCGTGGCTCGTCTTCGATTTACCATCGCTGGAGAGTGGTGCACCATGGTACTGTTCCGTTTCAAATCCATGCACGCATTTCTAAAAGTCGTACCCCACTGTTTCGCCATTTCGGACGGATGTTGCACCTTGCACCGTGGATGTTGCACCCTGTATATACCGATTATTCGGACAGCCATAACTTCTGGCTCGTTTAGAGTTACGCGAGCCATAACCTGTCAAAACGATGGCCACGGTGATTTCTACGGCTTTGACAGCTTTCAGCCATCAACGGATAGATTAATGCCCGAAAAGGACAACCCGAATCTCAATCGGGTCTCGTAAGTTTTTTACCCTTCGTTTTTTCGACACCGGATTTTTACGGTAAACGGGATTACGGTGCCTCGCCTTCGATTTACCATCGTTGGAGAGTGGTGCACCATGGTACTGTTCCGTTTCAAATCCATGCACGCATTTATAAAAGTCGTACAACACTGTTTCGCCATTTCGGACGGATGTTGCACCTTGCACCGCGGATGTTGCACCTGTAGATATCGATTATTCGGACGGCCATAACTTCTGGCTCGTTTAGAGTTACGGGAGCCATAACCTGTCAAAACTAAGGCCACGATGATTTCTATGGCTTAGACCGCTTTCAGCCGTCAACGGATAGATTAATGCCCAAAAAGGTCAACCCGAATCTCAATCGGGTCTCGTAATTTTTTTGCCCTTCGTTTTTTCGACACCGGATTTTTACGGTAAAACGGGATTACCGTGCGCCGTCTTCGATTTACCATCACTGGAGAGTGGTGCACCATGGTACTGTTCCGTTTCAAATCCATGCACGCATTTCTAAAAGTCGTACGACACTGTTTCGCCATTTCGGACGGATGTTGCATCTTGCACCGCGGATGTTGCACCCTGTAGATATCGATTATTCGGACAGCCATAACTTCTGGCTCGTTTAGAGTTACGGGAGCCATAACCTGTCAAAACGAAGGCAACGATGAGTTCTACGGCTTTGTCAGCTTTCAGCTGTCAACGGATAGATTAATGCCCAAAAAGGACAAACCGAATCTCAATCGGGTCCGTAAGTTTTTTACCCTTCGTTTTTTGGACACCGGATTTTTACGGTAAAATGGTATTAGCGTGCCTCGTCTTCGATTGACCATCGCTAGAGAGTGTGCACCATGGTACTGTTCCGTTTCAAATCCATGCAGGCATTTCAAAAAATCGTACGATACTGTTTCGCCATTTCGGACGGATGTTGCACCTTGCACCGTGGATGTTGCACCATGTAGATATCGACTATTCGGACGGCAATAACTTATGGCTCGTTTAGAGTTATGGGAGCCATAACCTGTAAAAACTAAGGCCACGTTGAGTTCTACGGCTTTGACAGCTTTCAGCCGTCAACGGATAGGTTAATGCCCAAAAAGGACAAACCGAATCTCAATCGGGTCTCGTAAGTTTTTTACCCTTCTTTTTTTCGACACCGGATTTTTACGGTAAAACGGGATTACCGTGCCTCATCTTCGATTTACCATCGCCGAAGAGTGGTGCACCATGGTACTGTTCTGTTTCAAACCCATGCACGCATTTCTAAAAGTCGTACGACACTGTTTTGCCATTTCGGACGGATGTTGCACCTTGCACCGCGGATGTTGCACCCTGTGGATATCGATTATTCGAACGGCCATAACTTCTGGCTCGTTTAGAGTTATGGGAGCCATAACCTGTCAAAACGAAGGCCACGATGAGTTCTACGGCTTTGACCGCTTTCACCGACAACGGATAGATTAATGCCCAAAAAGGACAACCCGAATCTCAATCGGGTCTCGTAAGTTTTTTACCCTTCGTTTTTTTGACACCGGATTTTTACGGTAAAACGGGATTACCGTGCCTCGTCTTCGATTTACCATCGCTGGAGAGTGGTGCACAATGGTACTGTTCCGTTTCAAATCCACGCACGCATTTCTAAAAGTCGCACGACACTGTTTCGACATTTCGGACGGATGTTGCACCTTGCACCGCGGATGTTGCACCCTGTATATATATTGATTATTCGGACAGCCATAACTTCTGGCTCGTTTAGATTTACGGGAGCCATAACCTGTCAAAACGAAGGCCACGGTGAGTTCTACAGCTTTCTCGGCTTTCAGCCGTCAACGGATAGATTAATGCCCGAAAATGACAACCCGAATCTCAATCTGGGTTCGTAATTTTTTACCCTTTGTTTTTTTGACACCGGATTTTTACGGTAAAACGGGGTTACCGTGGCTCGTCTTCGATTTACCATCGTTGGAGAGTGGTGCACCATGGTACTGTTCCATTTCAAATCCATGCACGCATTTCTAAAAGTCGTACGGCACTGTTTCGCCATTTCGGACGGATGTTGCACCTTGCACCGCGGATGTTGCACCCTTTAGATATTGATTATTCGGACGGTCATAACTTCTGGCTCGTTTAAAGTTACGGGAGCCATAACCTGTCTAAACGAAGGCCATGATGAGTTCTACGGCATTGACAGCTTTCAGCCGTCAACGGATAGATTAATGCCCAAAAAGAAAAACCCGAATCTTAATCGGGTCTCGTAAGTTTTTTACCCTTCGTTTTTTCGACACAGGATTTTTACGGTAAAACGGGATTACCGTGCCTCGCCTTCGATTTACCATCGTTGAAGAGTGATGCACCATGGTAATGTTCCATTTCAAATCCAAGCACGCTTTTCTAAAAGTCGTACGACACTGTTTTGCCATTTCAGACAGATGTTGCACCTTGCACCGCGGATGTTGCACCCTGTAGATATCGATTATTCGGACGACCATAACTTCTGGCTCGTTTAGAGTTACGGGAGTCATAACCTGTCAAAACGAAGGCCACAATGAGTTCTACGGCTTTGACAAGTTTCAGCCATCAACGGATAGATTAAATCCCAAAAAGTACAACCCGAATCTCAATCGGGTCTCGTAAGTTTTGTACCCTTCGTTTTTTCGACACCGGATTTTTACGGTAAAACGGGATTACCGTGCGTCGTCTTCGATTTACCATCGCTGGAGAGTGGTGACCCATGGCACTGTTCCGTTTCAAATCCATGCATGCATTTCTAAAAGTCGTACGACACTGTTTCGCCATTTCGGACGGATGTTGCACCATGCACCGCGGATGTTGCACCCTGTAGATATCGATTATTCGGACGACCATAACTTCTGGCTCGTTTAGAGTTAAGGGAGCCATAACCTGTCAAAACAAAGGCCACGATGAGTTCTACGGCTTTGACAGCTTTCAGCCGTCAACGGAGAGACTAATGCCCAAAAAGTACAACCCGAATCTCAATCGGGCCTCGTGAGTTTTATACCTTTCGTTTTTTCGACACTGGATTTTTACGGTAAAACGGGATTACCGTGCCTCGCCCTTGATTTACCATCGCTGGAGAGTGGTGCACCATGGTACTATTACGTTTCAAATCCATGCACGCATTTCTAAGAGTCGTACGACACTGTTTCGCCATTTCAGACGGATGTTGCACCTTGCACCGCGGATGTTGCACCCTGTAGATATCGATTATTCAGACGGCCGTAACTTCTGGCTCGTTTAGAGTTACGGGAGCCATAACCTATCAAAACGAAGGCCGCGGTGAGTTCTACGGCTTTGACTGCTTTCAGCCGTCAACGGATAGATTAATGCCCTAAAAGGACAACCCGAGTCTCAATCGGGTCTCGTAAGTTTTTTACCTTTCGTTTTTTCGACACCGGATTTTTACGGTAAAACGGGATTACCGTGCCTCGTCTTCGATTTACCATCGCTGGAGAGTGGTGCACCATGGTACTGTTCCGTTTCAAATCCATGCACGTATTTCTAAAAGACGTACGACACTGTTTCGCCATTTCGGACGGATGTTGCACCTTGCACCGCAGATGTCGCACTCTGTAGATATCGATTATTCGGACGTGCATAACTTCTGTCTCGTTTAGAGTAATGGGAGCCATAACCTGTCAAAACGAAGGCCATGATGAGTTCTACGGCTTTGACAGCTTTCAGCCTTCAACGGATAGATTAATGCCCAAAAAGGACAACCCGAATCTCAATCGAGTCTCGTAAGTTTTTTGCCCTTCGTTTTTTCGACACCGGATTTTTACGGCAAAACGGGATTACCGTGCCTCGCCTTCGATTTACCATCGCTAGAGAGTGGCGCACCATGGCACTGTTCCGTTTCAAATCCATGCACGCATTTCTAAAAGTCGTACGGCACTGTTTCGCCATTTCGGACGGATGTTGCACCCTGTAGATATCGATTATTCGGACGGTCATAACTTCTGGCTCGTTTAGAGTTACGTGGGCCATAACCTATCAAAATGAAGGCCACGGTGAATGCTACAGCTTTGACATCTTCCAACCATCAACGGATAGATTTATGCCCGAAAAGGACAACCCGAATCTCAATCGGGGTTCGTAAGTTTTTTACCCTTCGTTTTTTCGACACCGGATTTTTACGGTAAAACGGGATTACCGTGGCTCGTCTTAGATTTACCATCGCTGGAGAGTGGTGCACCATGGTACTGTTCCGTTTCAAATCCATGCACGCATTTCAAAAAGTCGTACGGCACTGTTTCGCCATTTCGGACGGATGTTGCACCTTGCACCGCGGATGTTGCACCCTGTATATATCGATTATACGGACATCCATAACTTCTGGCTCGTTTAGATTTACGGAAGCCATAACCTGTCAAAACGAAGGCCACGGTGAGTTCTACATCTTTGATAGCTTTCAGCCATCAACGGATAGATTAATGCCAGAAAAGGACAACCCGAATCTCAATCTGGATTCGTAAGTTTTTACCCTTCGTTTTTTCGACACCGGATTTTTACGGTAAAACGGGATTACCGTGGCTCGTCTTCGATTTACCATTACTGGAGAGTGGTGCACCTTGGTAATGTTCCGTTTCAAATCCATGCACGCATTTCTAAAAGTCGTACGGCACTGTTTCGCCAATTCAGACGGATGTTGCACCTTGCACCGCGGATGTTGCACCCTGTAGATATCGATTATTCGGACGGCCATAACTTCTGGCTCGTTTAGAGTTACGGGAGCCATAACCTGTCTAAACGAAGGCCACGGCGAGTTCTACGGCTTTGACCGCTTTCAGCCGTCAACGGATAGATTAATGCCCAAAAGGACAACCCGAATCTCTATCGGGTCTCGTAAGTTTTTTACCCTTCGTTTTTTCAACACCGGATTTTTACGGTAAAACGGGATTACCATGCCTCGTCTTCGATTTACCATCGCTGGAGAGCGGTGCACCATGGTACTGTTCCGTTTCAAATCCATGCACGCATTTCTAAAAGTCGTAAGGCACTGTTTCGCCATTTCGGACGGATGTTGCACCTTGCACCGCGGATGTTGCACCCTGTAGGTATCGATTATTCGGATGGCCATAACTTCCGTCTCGTTTAGAGTTACGGGAGCCATAACCTTTCACAACGAAGGAAACGATGAGTTGTACAGCTTTGACAGCTTTCAGCCGTCAACGGATAGATTAATGCCCGAAAAGGACAACCCGAATCTCAATCGAGTCTCGTAAGTTTTTTATCCTTCGTTTTTTCGACACCGGATTTTTACGGTAAAACGGGATTACCGTGCCTCGCCTTCGGTATACCATCGCTGGAGAGTGGTGCACCATGGCACTGTTCCGTTTCAAATCCAAGCACGCATTTCTAAAAGTCGTACGGCACTGTTTCGCCATTTCGGACGGATGTTGCACCTTGCACCGCAGATGTTGCACCCTGTAGACATCGATTATTCGGACGGTCATAACTTCTGGCTCGTTTAGAGTTACGGGAGCCATAACCTATCAAAACGAAGGCCACGTTTAATTCTACAGCTTTGACATATTCCAACCGTCAACGGATAGATTTTTGCCCGAAAAGGACAAACCGAATGTCAATCGGCGTTCGTATGTTTTTTACCCTTCGTTTTTTCGACACCGGATTTTTACGGTAAAACGGGATTACCGTGGCTCGTCTTAGATTTACCATCGCTGGAGAGTGGTACACCATGGTACTTTTCCGTTTCAAATCCATGCACGCATTTCTAAAAGTCGTATGGCACTGTTTCGCCATTTCGGACGGATGTTGCACCTTGCACCGCGGATGTTGCACCCTGTATATATCGATAATTCGGACAGCAATAACTTCTGGCTCGTTTAGATTTACGGGAGCCATAACCTGTCAAAACGAAGGCCACGGTGAGTTCTACAGCTTTGACAGCTTTCAGCCGTCAACGGATAGATTAATTCCAGAAAAGGACAACCCGAATCTCAATCTGGGTTCGTAAGTTTTTACCTTTCGTTTTTTCGACACCGGATTTTTACGGTAAAACGGGATTACCGTGGCTCGTCTTCGATTTACCATCACTGGAGAGTGGTGCACCATGGTAATGTTCCGTTTCAAATCCATGCACGCATTTCTAAAAGTCGTACGGCACTGTTTCGCCAATTTGGACGGATGTTGCACCTTGCATCGCGGATGTTGCACCCTGTAGATATCGATTGTTCGGACGGCCATAACTTCTGGCTCGTTTAGAGTTACGGGAGCCATAACCTGTCTAAACGAAGGCCACGGTGAGTTCTACGGCTTTGACAGCTTTCAGCCGTCAACGGATAGGTTAATGCCCAAAAGGACAACCCGAATCTCAATCGGGTCTCGTAATTTTTTTACCCTTCGTTTTTTCGACACCGGATTTTTACGGTAAAACCGGATTACCGTGCCTCGTCTTCGATTTACCATCGCTGGAGAGCAGTGTACCATGGTACTGTTCCGTTTCAAATCCATGCACGCATTTCTAAAAGTCGTAAGGCACTGTTTCGCCATTTCGGGCGGATGTTGCACCTTGCACCGCGGATGTTGCACCCTGTAGGTATCGATTATTCGAACGGCCATAACTTCTGGCTCGTTTAGAGTTACGGGAGCCATAACCTGTCAAAATGAAGGAAACGATGAGTTCTATAGCTTTGACAGCTTTCAGCCGTCAACGGATAGATTAATGCCCGAAAAGGACAACCCGAATCTCAATCGAGTCTCGTAAGTTTTTTACCCTTCGTTTTTTTGACACCGGATTTTTACGGTAAAACGGGATTACCGTGGCTCGTCTTCTATTTACCATCGTTGGAGAGTGGTGCACCATGGTACTGTTCCTTTTCAAATCCATGCACGCATTTCTAAAAGTCGTACGGCACTGTTTCTCCATTTCGGACGGATGTTGGACCTTGCACCGCGGATGTTGCACCTGTAGATATTGATTATTCGGACGGTCATAACTTCTGGCTCGTTTAGATTACGGGATCCATAACCTGTCTAAACGAAGGCCATGATGAGTTCTACGGCTTTGACAGCTTTCAGCCTTCAACGGATAGATTAATTCCCAAAAAGGACAACCCGAATCTCAATCGGGTCTCGTAAGTTTTTTACCCTTCGTTTTTTCGACACCGGATTTTTACGGTAAAACGGGATTACCGTGCCTCGCCTTCGATTTACCATCGCTGGAGAGTGATGCACCATGGTAATGTTCCATTTCAAATCCAAGTACGCTTTTCTAAAAGTCGTATGACACTGTTTTGCCATTTCAGACGGATGTTGCACCTTGCACCGCGGATGTTGCACCCTGTAGATATCGATTATTCGGACGACCATAACTTCTGGCTCGTTTAGACTTACGGGAGTCATAACCTGTCAAAATGAAGGCCACAATGAGTTTTACGGCTTTGACAAGTTTTAGCCATCAACGGATAGATTAATGCCCAAAAAGTACAACCCGAATCTCAATCGGGTCTCGTAAGTTTTGTACCCTTCGTTTTTTCGACACCGGATTTTTACGGTAAAATGGGATTACCGTGCATCGTCTTCGATTTACCATCGCTGGAGAGTGGTGCACCATGGCACTGTTCCGTTTCAAATCCATGCACGCATTTCTAAAAGTCGTACGACACTGTTTCGCCATTTCGGACGGATTTAGCACCATGCACCGCAGATGTTGCACCCTGTAGATATCGATTATTCGGACGACCATAAATTCTGGTTCGTTTAGAGTTAAGGGAGCCATAACCTGTCAAAACGAAGGCCACGATGAGTTCTACGGCTTTGACAGCTTTCAGCCGTCAACGGATAGACTAATGCCCAAAAAGGACAACCCGAATCTCAATCGGGCCTCGTGAGTTTTTTACCTTTCGTTTTTTCGACACCGGATTTTTACGGTAAAACGGGATTACCGTGCCTCGCCTTTGATTTACCAACGCTGGAGAGTGGTGCACCATGGTACTATTACGTTTCAAATCCATGCACGCATTTGTAAGAGTCGTACGACACTGTTTCGCCATTTTAGACGGATGTTGCACCTTGCACCGCGGATGTTGCACCCTATAGATATTGATTATTCGGACGGCCGTAACTTCTGGCTCGTTAAGAGTTACGGGAGCCATAACCTGTCAAAACGAAGGCCACGGTGAGTTCTACGGCTTTGACAGCTTTCAGCCGTCAACGGATAGATTAATGCCCCAAAAGGACAACCCGAGTCTCAATCGGGTCTCGTTAGTTTTTTACCTTTCGTTTTTTCGACACCGGATTTTTACGGTAAAACGGGATTACCGTGCGTTGTCTTCGATTTCCCATCGCTGGAGAGTGGTGTACCATGGTACTGTTCCATTTCAAATCCATGCATGTATTTCTAAAAGACGTACGTCACTGTTTCGCTATTTCGGACGGATGTTGCACCTTGCACCGCAGATGTCGCACCCTGAAGATATCGATTATTCGGACGTGCATAACTTCTGGCTTGTTTAGAGTAACAGGAGCCATAACCTGTCAAAATGAAGGCCACCATGAGTTCTACGGCTTTGACAGCTTTCAGCCGTCAACGGATAGATTAATGCCCAAAAAGGACAACCCGAATCTCAATCGAGTCTCGTAAGTTTTTTACCCTTCGTTTTTTCGACACCGGATTTTTACGGTAAAATGGGATTACCGTGCCTCACCTTCGATTTACCATCGCTGGAGAGTGGTGCACCATGGCACTGTTCCGTTTCAAATCCATTCACGCATTTCTAAAAGTCGTACGGCACTGTTTCACCATTACGGACGGATGTTGCACCTTGCACCGCAGATGTTGCACCCTGTAGATATCGATTATTCGGACGGTCATAACTTCTGGCTCGTTTAGAGTTACGGGAGCCATAACCTATCAAAACGAAGGCCACGGTGAATTCTACAGCTTTGACATCTTCCAACCATCAACGGATAGATTTATGCCCGAAAAGGAAAACCCGAATCTCAATCGGGGTTCGTAAGTTTTTTACCCTTCGTTTTTTCGACACCGGATTTTTACGGTAAAACAGGATTACCGTGGCTCGTCTTAGATTTACCATCGCTGGAGAGTGGTGCACCATGGTACTGTTCCGCTTCAAATCCATGCACGCATTTCAAAAAGTGGTACGGCACTGTTTCGCCATTTCGGACGGATGTTGCACCTTGCACCGTGGATGTTGCACCCTGTATATATCGATTATTCGGACAGCCATAACTTCTGGCTCGTTTAGATTTACGGGAGCCATAACCTGTCAAAACGAAGGCCACGGTGAGTTCTACATCTTTGACAGCTTTCAGCCGTCAACGGATAGATTAATGCCAGAAAAGGACAACCCGAATCTCAATCTGGGTTCGTAAGTTTTTACCCTTCGTTTTTTCGACACCGGATTTTTACGGTAAAACGGGATTACCGTGGCTCGTCTTCGATTTACCATCACTGGAGAGTGGTGCACCATGGTAATGTTCCGTTTCAAATCCATGCACGCATTTCTAAAAGTCGTACGGCACTGTTTCGCCAATTCGAACGGATGTTGCACCTTGCACCGCGGATGTTGCACCCTTTAGATATCGATTATTCGGACGGCCATAACTTCTGGCTCGTTTAGAGTTACGGGAGCCATAACCTTTCTAAACGAAGGCCACGGCGAGTTCTACGGCTTTGACCACTTTCAGCCATCAACGGATAGATTAATGCCCAAAAGGACAACCCGAATCTCAATCGGTTTTCGTAAGTTTTTTACCCTTCGTTTTTTCGACACCAGATTTTTACGGTAAAACGGGATTGCCGTGCCTCGTCTTCGATTTACCATCGCTGGAGAGCGGTGCACCACGGTACTGTTCCGTTTTAAATCCATGCACGCATTTCTAAATGTCGTAAGGCACTGTTTCGCCATTTCCGACGGATGTTGCACCTTGCACCGCGGATGTTGCACCCTGTAGGTATCGATTATTCGGACGGCCATAACTTCCGGCTCGTTTAGAGTTACGGGAGCCATAACCTGTCAAAACGAAGGAAACGATGAGTTCTATAGCTTTGACAGATTTCATCCGTCAACGGATAGATTAATGTCCGAAAAGGACAGCCCGAATCTCAATCGAGTCTCGTAAGTTTTTTACCCTTCGTTTTTTCGTCACCGGATTTTTACGGTAAAACGGGATTACTGTGCCTCGCCTTCGATTTACCATCGTTGGAGAGTGGTGCACCATGGCACTGTTCCGTTTCAAATCCATGTACGTATTTCTAAAAGTCGTACGGCACTGTTTCGCCATTTCGGACGGATATTGCACCTTGCACCGCAGATGTTGCACACTATAGATATCGATTATTCGGACGGTCATAACTTCTGGCTCGTTTAGATTTACGGGAGCCATAACCTATCAAAACGAAGGCCACATTGAATTCTACAGCTTTGACAGATTCCAACCATCAACGGATAGATTTATGCCCGAAAAGGACAACCTGAATCTCAATCGGAGTTCGTAAGTTTTTTACCCTTCGTTTTTTCGACACCGGATTTTTACGGTAAAACGGGACTACCGTGGCTCGTCTTAGATTTACCATCGCTGGAGAGTGGTGCACCATGGTACTGTTCCGTTTCAAATCCATGCACGCATTTCTAAAAGTCATATGGCACTGTTTCTCCATTTCGGACGGATGTTGCGCCTTGCACCGCGGATGTTGCACCCTGTATATATCGATTATTCGGACATCCATTACTTCTGGCTTGTTTAGATTTACGGGAGCCATAACCTGTCAAAACGAAGGCCACGGTGAGTTCTACAGCTTTGACAGCTTTCAGCCGTCAACGGATAGATTAATGCCAGAAAAGGACAACCCGAATCTCAATCTGGATTCGTAAGTTTTTACCCTTCGTTTTTTCGACACCGGATTTTTACGGTAAAACGGGATTATCGTGGCTCATCTTCGATTTACCATCACTGAAGAGTGGTGCACCATGGTAATGTTCCGTTTCAAATCCATGCATGCATTTCTAAAAGTCGTACGGCACTGTTTCGCCAATTCGGACGGATGTTGCACCTTGCACCGCGGATGTTGCACCCTGTAGATATCGATTGTTCGGACGGCCATAACTTCTGGCTCGTTTAGAGTTACGGGAGCCATAACCTGTATTAACGATGGCCACGGTGAGTTCTACGGCTTTGACAGCTTTCAGCCGTCAACGGATAGATTAATGCCCAAAAGGACAACCCGAATCTCAATCGGGTCTCGTAATTTTTTTACCCTTCGTTTTTTCGACACCGGATTTTTACGGTAAAACGGGATTACCGCGCCTCGTCTTCGATTTACCATCGCTGGAGAGCGGTGCACCATAGTACTGTTCCATTTCAAATCCATGCACGCATTTCTAAAAGTCGTAAGGCATTGTTTCGCCGTTTCGGACGGATGTTGCACCTTGCACCGCGGATGTTGCACCCTGTAGGTATCGATTATTCGGACGGCCATAACTTCTGGCTCGTTTAGAGTTACGGGAGCCATAACCTGTCAAAACGAAGGAAACGATGAGTTCTACAGCTTTGACAGCTTTCAGCCGTCAACGGATAGATTAATGCCCGAAAAGAACAACCCGAATCTCAATCGAGTCTCGTAAGTTTTTTACCCTTCGTTTTTTCGACACCGGATTTTTACGATAAAACGGGAATACCCTGCCTCGCCTTCGATTTACATCGCTGGAGAGTGGAGCACCATGGCACTGTTCCGTTTCAAATCCATGCACGCATTTCTAAAAGTCGTATGATACTGTTTCGCCATTTCGGACGGATGTTGCACCTTGCACCGCGGATGTTGCACCCTGTAGATATCGATTATTCGGACGGCCATAACTTCTGGCTCGTTTAGAGTTACGGGAACCATAACCTGTCCAAACGAAGACCACGATGAGTTCTACGGCTTTGACAGCTTTCAGCCGTCAACGGATAGATTAATGCCCAAAAAGGACAACCCGAATCTCAATCGGGTCTCGTAAGTTTTCTACCCTTCGTTTTTTCGACACCGGATTTTTACGGTAAAATGGGATTACCGTGCCTCGTCTTCGATTTACCATCGCTGGAGAGTGGTGCACCATGGTACTGTTCCGTTTCAAATCCATGCACGCATTTCTAAAAGTCGTAAGACACTGTTTCGCCATTTCGGTGGGATGTTGCACCTTGCACCGCGGATGTTGCACCCTGTAGATATCGGTTATTCGGACGGCCATAACTTCTGGCTCGTTTAGAGTTACGGGAGCCATAACCTGTCAAAACGAAGGCCAAGATGAGTTCTACGACTCTGACAGCTTTCAGCCGTCAACGGATAGATTAATGCCCAAAAAGGACAACCCGAATCTCAATCGATTCTCGTAAATTTTTTACCCTTCGTTTTTTCGACACCGGATTTTTACGGTAAAACGGGATTACCGTGCCTCGCCTTCGATTTACCATCGCTGGAGAGTGGTGCACCATGGTATTGTTCCGTTTCGAATCCATGCACGCATTTCTAAAAGTTGTACGACACTGTTTCGCCATTTCGGACGGATGTTGCACCTTGCACCGCGGATGTTGCACCCTGTAGATATCGATTATTCGGATGGCCATAACTTTTGGCTCGTTTAGAGATACGGAAGCCATAACCTGTCAAAACGAAGGCCACAATGAGTTCAACGGCTTTGACAGCTTTCAGCCGTCAACGGATAGATTAATGCCCAAAAGGACAACCCGAATCTCAATCGGGTCTCGTAAGTTTTTTACCCTTCGTTTTTTCGACACCGGATTTTTACGGTAAAACGGGATTACCGTGCCTCGCCTTTGATTTACCATCACTGGAGAGTGGTACACCATGGTACTGTTCCGTTTCAAATCCATGCACGCATTTCTAAAAGCCGTACGGCACTGTTTCGCCATTTCAGACGGATGTTGCACCTTGCACCGCGGATGTTGCACCCTGTAGATATCGATTATTCGGACGGCCATAACTTCTGGCTCATTTAGAGTTACGGGAGCCATAACCTGTCAAAAGGAAGGCCACGTTGAGTTCTACGGCTTTGATAGCTTTCAGCCGTCAACGGATAGATTAATGCCCAAAAAGAACAACCCGAATCTCAATCGGGTCTCGTAAGTTTTTTACCCTTCGTTTTTTAGACACCGGATATTTACGGTAAAACGGGATTACCGTGGCTCGTCTTCGATTTACCATCGCTGGAGAGTGGTGCACCATGGTACTGTTCCGTTTCAAATCCATGCACGCATTTCTAAAAGTCGTACGACACTGTTTCGCCATTTCGGACGGATGCTTCACCTTGCACCGCAGATGTTGCACCCTGTAGATATCGATTATTCGGACGGGCATAACTTCTGGCTCGTTTAGAGTAACGGGAGCCATAACCTGTCAAAAAGAAGGCCACGATGAGTTCTACGACGTTGACAGCTTTCAGCCGTCAACGGATAGATTAATGCCCAAAAAGGACAACCCGAATCTCAATCGAGTCTCGTAAGTTTTTTACCCTTCGTTTTTTCGACACCGGATTTTTACGGTAAAACGGGATTACCGCGCCTCGCCTTCGATTTACCATCGCTGGAGAGTGGTGCACCATGGCACTAATCCGTTTCAAATCCATGCACGCATTCCTAAAAGTCGTACGGCACAGTTTCGCCATTTCGGACGGATGTTGCATCTTGCACCGCAGATGTTGCACCCTGTAGATATCGATTATTCGGACGGTCATATCTTCTGGCTCGTTTAGAGTTACGGAAGCCATAACATATAAAAACAAAGGCCACGGTGAGTTCTACTGCTTTGACATCTTCCAACCGTCAACGGATAGATTTATGCCCGAAATGGACAACCCGAATCTCAATCGGGGTTCGTAAGTTTTTTACCCTTCGTTTTTTCGACACCGGATTTTTATGGTAAAACGGGATTACCGTGGCTCGTCTTCGATTTACCATCGCTGGAGAGTGGTGCACCAAGGTACTGTTACGTTTCAAATCCATGCACGCATTTCTAAAAGTCGTACGACACTGTTTCGCCCTTTCGGACGGATGTTGCACCTTGCACCGCGGATGTTGCACCCTGTATATATCGATTATTCAAACAGCCATAACTTCTGGCTTGTTTAGATTTACGGGAGCCATAACCTGTCAAAACGAAGACTACGGTGAGTTCTACGGCTTTGACAGCTTTCAGCCATCAACGGATAGATTAATGCCAGAAAAGGACAACCCGAATCTCAATCTGGGTTCGTACGTTTTTACCCTTCGTTTTTTCGACACCGGATTTTTACAGTAAAACGGGATTACTGTGGCTCGTCTTCGATTTACCATCACTGGAGAGTAGTGCACCATGGTAATGTTCCGTTACAAATCCATGCATGCATTTCTAAAAGTCGTACGGCACTATTTCGCCAATTCGGACGGATGTTGCACCTTGCACCGTGGATGTTGCACCCTGTAGATATCGATTATTCGGACGGCCATAACTTCTGGCTCGTTTAGAGTTACGGGAGCCATAACCTGTCTAAACGAAGTCCACGGTGAGTTCTACGGCTTTGACCGCTTTCAGCCGTCAATGGATAGATTAATGCCCAAAAAGGACAGCCCGAATCTCAATCGGGTCTCGTAAGTTTTTACCCTTCGTTTTTTCGACACCAGATTTTTACGGTAAAACGGGATCACCGTGCCTCGTCTTCGATTTACCATCGCTGGAGAGTGGTGCACCATGGTACTGTTCCGTTTCAAATCCACGCACGCATTTCTAAAAGTCGTAAGGCACTGTTTCGCCATTTCGGACGGATGTTGCACCTTGCACCGCGGATGTTGCACCCTATAGATATCGATTATTCGGACGGCCATAACTTCTGGGTCGTTTAGAGTTACGGGAGCCATAACCTGTCAAAACGAAGGAAACGATGAGTTCTACGGCTTTGACAGCTTTCATCTATCAACGGATAAATTAATGCCCGAAAAGGACAACCCGAATCTCAATCGAGTCTCGTAAGTTTTTTACCCTTCGTTTTCTCGACACCGGATTTTTACGGTAAAACGGGATTACCGTGCCCCGCCTTCGATTTACCATCGCTGGAGAGTGGTGCACCATGGTACTGTTCCGTTTCAAGTCCATGCACGCATTTCTAAAATTCGTACGACACTGTTTCGCCATTTCGGACGGACGTTGCACCTTGCACCGCGGATGTTGCACCCTGTAGATATCGATTATTCGGACGGCCATAACTTCTGGCTCGTTTAGAGTTACGGGAGCCATAACCTGTCAAAACGAAGGAAACGATGAGTTCTACGGCTTTGACAGTTTTCAGCCGTCAACGGATAGATTAATGCCCAAAAAGGACAACCCGAATCTCAATCGGGTCTCGTAAGTTTTTTACCCTTCGTTTTTTCGACACCGGATTTTTACGGTAAAACGGGATTACCGTGGCTCGTCTTCGATTTACCATCGCTGGAGAGTGGTGCACCATGGTACTGTTCCGTTTCAAATCCATGCATGCATTTCTAAAAGTCGTACGGCACTGTTTCGCCGTTTCGGACGGATGTTGCACCTTGCACTGCGGATGTTGCACCCTATAGATATCGATTATTCGGACGGCCATAACTTTTGGCTCGTTTAGAGTTACGGGAGCCATAACCTGTCTAAACGAAGGCCACGGTGAGTTCTATGGCTTTGACCGCTTTTAGCCGTCAGCGGATAGATTAATGCCCAAAAAGGACAACCCGAATCTCAATCGGATCTCGTAAGTTTTTTACCCTTCGTTTTTTCGACACCGGATTTTTACGGTAAAACGGGATTACCGTGCCTCGTCTTCGATTTACCATCGCTAGAGAGTGGTGCACCATGGTACTGTTCCGTTTCAAATCCATGCACGCATTTCTAAAAATCGTACGACACTGTTTTACCATTTCGGATGGATGTTGCACCTTGCACCGCGGATGTTGCACCCTGTAGATATCGATTATTCGGACGGTCATAACTTCTGGCTCGTTTAGAGTTACGGGAGCCATAACCTGTCAAAACGAAGGCCACGGGGATTTCCACAGCTTTGACCGCTTTCAGCCGTCAACGGATAGATTAATGCCCGAAAAGGACGACCCGAATCTCAATCGGGGTTCGTAAGTTTTTTACCCTTCGTTTTTTCGACACCGGATTTTTATCGTAAAACGGTCTTACCGCGGCTCGTCTTCGATTTACCATCGCTGGAGAGTGGTGCACCATGGTACTGTTCCGTTTCAAATCCATGCACGCATTTCTAAAAGTCGTACGGCACTGTTTCGCCATTTCGGACAGATGTTGCACCTTGCACCGCGGATGTTGCACTCTGTATATATCGATTATTCGGACAGGCATAACTTCTGGCTCGTTTAGATTTACGGGAGCCATAAACTGTCAAAACGAAGGCCACGGTGAGTTCTACAGCTTTGACGGCTTTCAGCCGTCAGTGGATAGACTAATGCCCGAAAAGGACAACCCGAATCTCAATCGGGGTTCATAAGTTTTTTACCCTTTGTTTTTTTGACACCGGACTTTTACGGTAAAACGGGATTACCGTGGCTCGTCTTCGATTCACCATCGCTGGAGAGTGGTGCACCTTGGGACTGTTCCGTTTCAAATCCATGCACTCTTTTCTAAAAGTCGTACGGCACTGTTTCGCCATTTCATACGGATGTTGCACCTTGCACCGCGGATGTTGCACCCTGTAGATATCGATTATTCGGACGGTCATAACTTCTGGCTCATTTAGAGTTACAGGAGCCATAACCTGTCAAAACGAAGGCCACGATGAGTTCTACAGCTTTGACATCTTTCAGCCATCAACGGATAGATAAATGCCCAAAAAGGACAACCCGAATCTCAATCGGGTCTCGTAAGTTTTTTACCCTTCGTTTTTTCGACACCGGATTTTTACGGAAAAACGGGATTACCGTACCTCGCCTTCGATTTACCATCGCTGGAGAGTGATGCACCATGGTACTGTTCCGTTTCAAATCCATGCATGCTTTTCTAAAAGTCGTACGGCACTGTTTCGCCGTTTCAGACGGATGTTGCACCTTGCACTGCGGATGTTGCACCATGTAGAAATCGATTATTCGGACGGCCATAACTTCTGGCTCGTTTAGAGTTACGGGAGTCATAACCTGTCAAAACGAAGGCCACAATGAGTTCTACGGCTTTGACAGCTTTCAGCCGTCAACGGATAGATTAAATCCCAAAAAGGACAACCCGAATCTCAATGGGGTCTCGTAAGTTTTTTACCCTTCGTTTTTTCGACATTGGATTTTTACGGTAAAACGGGATTACCGTGCCTCGTCTTCGATTTACCATTGCTGGAGAGTGGTGCACCATGGTACTGTTCCGTTTCAAATCCATGCACGCATTTCTAAAAGTCGTACGACACTGTTTCGCCATTTTGGACGGATGTTGCACCTTGCACCGCGGATGTCGCACCCCGTAGATATTGATTATTCGGACGGGCATAACTTCTGGCTCGTTTAGAGTAACGGGAGCCATAACCTGTCAAAATGAAGGCCACGATGAGTTCTACGGCTTTGACAGCTTTCAGCCGCCAACAGATAGATTAATGCCCATAAATGACAACCCGAATCTCAATCGAGTCTCGTAAGTTTTTTACCATTCGTTTTTTCGACACCGGATTTTTACGGTAAAACGGGATTACTGTGCCTCGCCTTCGATTTACCATCGCTGGAGAACGGTGCACCATGGCACTATTCCGTTTAAAATCCATGCACGCATTTCTAAAAGTCGTACGACACTGTTTCGCCATTTCGGACGGATGTTGCACCTTGCACCGCGGATGTTGCACCTTGTAGATATCGATTATTCGGACGGTCATAACTTCTGGCTCGTTTAGAGTTACGGGAGCCATAACCTATCAAAACGAAGGCCACGGTGATTTCTACAGCTTTGACATCTTCCAACCGTCAACGGATAGATTTATTCCCGAAAAGGACAACCCGAATCTCAATCGGGGTTCGTAAGTTTTTTACCCTTCGTTTTTTTGACACGTGGATTTTTACGGTAAAACGGGATTACCGTGGCTGGCCTTCGATTTACCATCGCTGGAGAGTGGTGCACCATGGTACTGTTCCGTTTCAAATCCATGCACGCATTTCTAAAAGTCGTACGACATTGTTTCGCCATTTCGGACGGATGTTGCACCTTGCACCGCGGATGTTGCACCCTGTATATATCGATTATTCGGACAGCCATAACTTCTGGCTCGTTTAGATTTACGTGAGCCATAACCTGTCAAAACGTAGGCCACGGTGAGTTCTACAGCTTTGACAGCTTTCAACCGTCAACGGATAGATTAATGCCAGAAAAGGACAACCCGAATCTCAATCTGGGTTCGTAAGTTTTTACCCTTCGTTTTTTCGACACCGGATTTTTACGGTAAAACGGGATACCGTGGCTCGTCTTCGATTTACCATCGCAGGAGAGTGGTGCACCATGGTAATGTTCCGTTTCAAATCCATGCACGCATTTCTAAAAGTCGTACGGCACTGTTTCGCCAATTCGGACGGATGTTGCACCTTGCACCGCGGATGTTGCACCCTGTAGATATCGATTATTCGGACAGCCATAACTTCTGGCTCGTTTAGAGTTACGGGAGCCATAACCTGTCTAAACGAAGGCCACGGTGAGTTCTACGGCTTTGACCGCTTTCAGCCGTCAACGGATAGATTAATGCCCAAAAAGGACAACCCGAATCTCAATCGGGTCTCGTAAGTTTTTTACCCTTCGTTTTTTCGACACTGGATTTTTACTGTAAAACGGGATTACCGTGCCTCGTCTTCGATTTACCATCGCTGGAGAGTGGTGCACCATGGTACTGTTCCGTTCCAAATCCATGCACGCATTTCTAAAAGTCGTAAGGCACTGTTTCGCCATTTCGGACCGATGTTGCTCCTTGCACCGCGGATGTTGCACCCTGTAGATATCGATTATTCGGACGACCATAACTTCTGGCTCGTTTAGAGTTACGGGAGCCATAACCTGTCAAAACGAAGGAAACGATGAGTTCGACGGCTTTGACAGCTTTCAGCCGTCAACGGATAGATTAATGCCCGAAAAGAACAACCCGAATCTCAATCGAGTCTCGTAAGTTTTTTACCCTTCGTTTTTTCGACACCGGATTTTTACGGTAAAACGAGATTGCTGTGCCTCGCCTTCGATTTACCATCGCTGGAGAGTGGTGCACCATGGCACTGTTCCGTTTCAAATCCATGCAAGAATTTCTAAAAGTCGTATGATAATGTTTCGCCATTTCGGACGAATGTTGCACCTTCCACCGCGGATGTTGCACCCTGTAGATATCGATTATTCGGAAGGCCATAACTTCTGGCTCGTTTAGAGTTACGGGAACCATAACCTGTCCAAACGAAGGCCACGATGAGTTCTACGGCTTTGACAGCTTTCAGCCATCAACGGATAGATTAATGCCCAAAAAGGACAACCCGAATCTCAATTGGGTCTCGTAAGTTTTTTACCCTTCGTTTTTCCGACACCGGATTTTTACGGTAAAACGGGATTACCTTGCCTCGTCTTCGATTTACCATCGATGGAGATTGGTGCACCATGGTACTGTTCCGTTTCAAATCCATGCACGTATTTCTAAAAGTCGTACGACACTGTTTCGCCATTTCGGACGGATGTTGCACCTTGCACCGCGGATGTTGCACTCTGTAGATATCGATTATTCGGACGGTCATAACTTCTGGCTCGTTTAGAGTTACGGGAGCCATAACCTGTCAAAACGAAGGCCACGGTGAGTTCTACAGCTTTGACAGCTTTCAGCCACCAACGGATAGATTAATCCCCGAAAAGGACAACCCGAATCTCAATCGGGTCTCCTAAGTTTTTTACCCTTCGTTTTTTGACACCGGATTTGTACGGTAAAATGGGATTACCGTGGCTCGTCTTCGATTTACCATCGCTGGAGAGTGGTGCACCATGGTAATGTTCCGTTTCAAATCCATGCACGCATTTCTAAAAGTCGTACGGCACTGTTTCGCCAATTCGGACGGATGTTGCACCTTGCACCGCGGATGTTGCACCCTGTAGATATCGATTATTCGGACGGCCATAACTTCTGGCTCGTTTAGAGTTACGGGAGCCATAACCTGTCTAAACGAAGGCCATGGTGAGTTCTAAGGCTTTGACCACTTTCAGCCGTCAACGGATAGATTAATGCCCAAAAAGGATAACCCGAATCTCAATCGGGTCTCGTAAGTTTTTTACCCTTCGTTTTTTCGACACCGGATTTTTACTGTAAAACGGGATTACCGTGCCTCGTCTTCGATTTACCATCGCTGCAGAGTGGTGCACCATGGTACTGTTCCATTCCAAATCCATGCACGCATTTCTAAAAGTCGTAAGACACTGTTTCGCCATTTCGGGCGGATGTTGCTCCTTGCACCGCGGATGTTGCACCCTGTAGATATCGATTATTCGGACGACCATAACTTCTGGCTCGTTTAGAGTTACGGAAGCCATAACCTGTCAAAACGAAGGAAACGATTAGTTCGACGGCTTTGACAGCTTTCAGCCGTCAACGGATAGATTAATGCCCGAAAAGGACAACCCGAATCTCAATCGAGTCTCGTAAGTTTTTTACCCTTCGTTTTTTCGACACCGGATTTTTACGGTAAAACGGGATTACTGTGCCTCGCCTTCGATTTACCATCGCTGGAGAGTGGTGCACCATGGCACTATTCCATTTCAAATCCATGCACGAATTTCTAAACGTCGTATGATACTGTTTCGCCATTTCGGACGGATGTTGCACCTTGCACCGCGGATGTTGCACCCTGTAGATATCGATTATTCGGAAGGCCATAACTTCTGGCTCGTTTAGAGTTACGGGAACCATAACCTGTCCAAACGAAGGCCACGATGAGTTCTACGGCTTTGACAACTTTCAGCCATCAACGGATAGATTAATGCCCAAAAAGGACAACCCGAATCTCAATCGGGTCTCGTAAGTTTTTTACCCTTCGTTTTTTCGACACCGGATTTTTACGGTAAAACGGGATTACCTTGCCTCGTCTTCGATTTACCATCGATGGAGATTGGTGCACCATGGTACTGTTCCTTTTCAAATCCATGCACGCATTTCTAAAAGTCGTACGACACTGTTTCGCCATTTCGGACGGATGTTGCACCTTGCACCGCGGATGTTGCACTCTGTAGATATCGATTATTCGGACGGTCATAACTTCTGGCTCGTTTAGAGTTACGGGAGCCATAACCTGTCAAAACGAAGGCCACGGTGAGTTCTACAGCTTTGACAGCTTTCAGCCGCCAACGGATAGATTAATCCCCGAAAAGGACAACCCGAATCTCAATCGGGTCTCGTAAGTTTTTTACCCTTCGTTTTTTTGACACCGGATTTGTACGGTAAAATGGGATTACCGTGGCTCGTCTTCGATTTACCATCGCTGGAGAGTGGTGGACCATGGTAATGTTCCGTTTCAAATCCATGCCGCATTTCTAAAAGTCGTATGGCACTGTTTCGCCAATTCGGACGGATGTTGCACCTTGCACCGTGGATGTTGCACCCTGTATATATCGATTATTCGGAAGGCCATAACTTCTGGCTCGTTTAGAGTTACGGGAGCCGTAACTTGTGAAAATGAAGGCCACGATGAGTTCTACAGCTGTGACAGCTTTCAGCCGTCAACGAATAGATTAATGCCCGAAAAGGACAACCCGAATCTCAATCGGGTCTCGTATGTTTTTTACCCTTCGTTTTTTCGACACCGGATTTTTACGGTAAAACGGGATTACCGTGGCTCGTCTTCGATTTACCATCACTGGAGAGTGGTGCACCATGGTAATGTTCCGTTTCAAATCCATGCACGCATTTCTAAAAGTCGTACGGCGCTGTTTCGCCAATTCGGACGGATGTTGCACCTTGCACTGTTCTTTTGACACCGGATTTGTATGGTAAAATGGGATTACCGTGGCTCGTCTTCGATTTACCATCGCTGGAGAGTGGTGCACCATGGTAATGTTCCGTTTCAAATCCATGCACGCATTTCTAAAAGTCGTACGGCACTGTTTCGCCAATTCGGACGGATGTTGCACCTTGCACCGTGGATGTTGCACCCTGTATATATCGATTATTCGGAAGGCCATAACTTCTGGCTCGTTTAGAGTTACGGGAGCCGTAACCTGTGAAAATGAAGGCCACGATGAGTTCTACGGCTGTGACAGCTTTCAACCGTCAATGAATAGATTAATGCCCGAAAAGGACAACCCGAATCTCAATCGGGTCTCGTAAGTTTTTTACCCTTCGTTTTTTCGACACCGTATTTTTACGGTAAAACGGGATTACCGTGGCTCGTCTTCGATTTACCATCGCTGGAGAGTGGTGCACCATGGTACTATTCCGTTTCAAATCCATGCATGCATTTCCTAAAGTAGTACGGCACTGTTTCGCCATTTCGGACGGATGTTGCACCTTGCACCGCGGATATTGCACCCTATACATATCGATTATTTGGACGGCCATAACTTCTGGCTCGTTTAGAGTTACGGGAGCCATAACCTGTCAAAACGAAGGCCACGGTGAGTTCTACGGCTTTGACCGCTTTTAGCCGTCAACGGAAGATTAATGCCCAAAGAGGACAACCGGAATCTCAATCGGGACTCGTAAGTTTTTTACCCTTCGTTTTTTCGACACCGGATTTTTACGGTAAAGCGGGATTACCGTGCCTCGTCTTCGATTTACCATCGCTGGAGAGTGGTGCACCATGGTACTGTTCCATTTCAAATCCATGCACGCATTTCTAAAAGTCGTACGACACTGTTTCGCCATTTCTGACGGATGTTGCACCTTGCACCGCAGATGTTGCACCCTGTAGATATCGATTATTCGGACGGTCATAACTTCTGGCTCGTTTAGAGTTACGGGAGCCATAACCTGTCAAAACGAAGGCCACGGTGAGTTCTACAGCTTGGACAGCTTTCAGCCGTCAACGGATAGATTAATGCCCGAAAAGGACAAACCGAATCTCAATCGGGGTTCGTAAGTTTTTTACCCTTCGTTTTTTCGACACCGGATTTGTACGGTTAAACGGGATTACCGTGGCTCGTCTTCGATTTACCATTGCTGGAGAGTGGTGCACCATGGTACTGTTCCGTTTCAGATCCATGCACGCATTTCTAAAAGTCGTACGACACTGTTTCGCCATTTCGGACATATGTTGCACCTTGCACCGTGGATGTTGCACCCTGTATACATCGATTATTCGAACAGCCATAACTTCTGGTTCGTTTAGAGTTACGGGAGCCATAACCTATCAAAACGAAGGCCACGGTGAGTTCTACAGCTTCCACAGCTTGCAGCTGTCAACGGATAGATTAATACCCGAAAAGTACAACTCGAATCTCAATCGGGGTTCGTAAGTTTTTTACCCTTCGTTGTTTTGACACCGGATTTTTACGGTAAAACGGGATTACCGTGGCTCGTCTTCGATTTACTGTGACGACCGCCCATGACTCCCGCACCCAAAAGAAGGAAAAAGTGCGCTGAAGGGCGTGCCAGGAAGCCATGGACGATAGTCAGGGTAAAATAAAACAGCAAACTCTATCGTACAACTCACAGCGCATGGATAAAATACAATAGAGAAATATAATATAGTGAAGCTCCATAGAACAGAACATCATCATATAAGCATCATAATAGTTTTATACAAACATATGAATCATCCATACATCAAAGCCTCACTACATAACACTCAAACAAATACAGCAGCGGAACACCCAGTACATATAATACGAAATAATATGCAAAAGCCTCCTGCTCGTCCTCGTCATCATCAGCGTAGACCTCCATGAACAGCTCATGTCACCTGCTACCTAGTCTGCCCATCCCAACATGGATGAATAGCCCAAGGTAATAAGAGGAGACATAAAACCTTGAGTCAGACAAAGTCTCAGTGAGCAGTAAATCAACTATCAAACATACCAAAAGAGCATAAGGGATAAAAGGAATAGGAACCAAACCATCCCACTCCACCTCTTTCTACAGTGATAGCCCCCAGACACACACTAAGGAGAAGCAAGCATAACATAGCAGACAATTAAGGTAAAGCAATAACCACTCGAGTCAAGGTCGATGTTTTCCAAATACAAACCCCCAAGGCCTAAACCAAGATCAGATAAGCACCCAGAAAACACCGCTCTTGAGACCGAATGATGATACAACCAAACGTCCAAACATCCATGACTCTGGCTATCACTGTTATCATTGCCTTGATTTCACCGTTAGATGAATGACCACCTGTCAAGGGCTAATGGTAACCCCGGTTCTAGACATAACTGCGCACGTCGTCGCAGCCCGTGCCTAGGACTTACCTACTGTTCCCAGAGTACTCGACTACCTGCCTGTAGTCTTTTGGGTGTCCCGACCACCTACCTGTAGTCGTTTTGGGCGCCCCATGTACTCTTGCTTTTGAGCATGCTAGAACCTTCAACAACGATGAGATCTCAGCTTCCTAGTCATCCTCCTCGATGACTATTACCATGCTAGCCCAAGTTACCTCTCGAGCAATCCATTATCACCCAACTCGAACCATCCCTCGAGTTATCAACATGCTTGGAATGATCCCTGCCTGGATTATGCCAAGACTCACATCATACTTCGCTTCATCGCATCATAGCAAAGTCTCATCTCAACATCATGGTTTGCCTCATCGCATCATGGCAAAGTTCCATCTCAACATCATCAGATCCATACATATGAGCTTCAACATCCGCTACATATGTTTTTAGCAGCTTTCACCATTTAAGAGCCTCTTCCGTAGCTTTTGAATCGTCTTTGACCATACTTGTCCAAATCTATCAACTAGATAACTCATTCACAACAATCAAACAAGACAACATTAATCCAAACAAATAAGTAGTCAATCAAGATCTAAATAGGCATTTATAACTAAAATGGCAATTTCGTAAATAAATGAGCATAGATCTAACATACATGAATCATGGGTTTTTAGCATAGATCTAACAAATATAAATCATGGGTTTTATCTCTACAACTTGATGAATGAACTTGCAAAAGTAAACATCTTCATAAGAATGGATCTACACTTGAATCTAAGGAAAAATGCATAAAACCACATCTACAACACTACGACAAACCACCAAACCAATATACTCCTTTGGGTCCGCGTGAGAGATAACCACCACTCACCAAATCACCCAAACACTTCAAAAACTATCAACTTCAGATCTGGACAGCGAAGATTCAAGCTTGATTCGTCGAAATCCCGCTTGAAACGATGAAATCTAGCTTCGTTGGATAAAGATCTTCAACTTTGGCTCTTGGATCTTCAATCTCGATCTTCGATCTTGGATGGATGTTAGTGTTTGCGCCAAAATTGGTCACAAACCCCGATGAATGTGAAAGCACCAGTGTTGGAATATAAATCAACAATATCCAAACACAAATCACAGATCTATGTAGCAAAGTAATAAATGCAAACAAGAACACACGATTTATAGTGGTTCGGCTATCTCCGGCCTACGTCCACTTCAAAGGTTTTTCCTTTTATTGATGTTCTTCGCTGATTACAATCGATTACCGCGGATTACAATGAATTATAGTTCTGAAATACAAGTACAACGGTGGTTGTGGAGTGCAAAGTAGAGCCTTGGTGGAGTCTTGATGCTTCAGAGTCTTGATCTTGCCAAAGAGAATCCGGTCCTTTTTCTGAATGACCTGGGAGTCTATTTATAGGCGTAGGCTGTTGCTCTCTTTCTGAAAACTCGGGAGACCTCTTCTGGCACGTGAGGGGGCCCATACGTACGGTCTCGGGAAGTTTGGGCCCACTTTGGCATCGGTTCGAACTCCATTCGAACCGATCAAGAATTCATCCAATCGAGGTGAAATTTGGCGTGGACATTCGCCAACATGTATGGAAGCACCTCTGAAAATTTCATGGCATTTGGATCAGCAGGTTGGGAGATATGGTGGATTCGAATTTGGGTTTATGGGATAGCTGTTTGGTTCGAACCCATGTGTTCGAACCGATGGCTTCGAATCCTTCATAGCACGCGACTTCGTGGTGACGTGGAGCGCCTTCTTCGGTTCGATCCAAGCTTTGCGCCGAGTTGAACGAGTCGAGTCCGAGTTCTTTGCCGTGTTTACTGGGTGGCTTCGTGCATTGGGTTCGAAGGTCGTCTTCGAATCGTTGGAAGGGTGTCCGTTCGAATCGATCCAAATGCGTCACCTTGGATCGATTCGAAGTTGACTTATCATGTTGGGTTCGAAGACAGCATGGGGCGAGGCGGCTTGGATGGTTTCGAAGTAAGGCTCAGTTCACGGGTTCGAAGTCAGGTCGTGGATGGATTCGGAGTGGAGTCGAGGCCGATGGAGTCGAAGGATGATGTCGGCTGATGGATTCGAACGCCACTTCTTCGCATGGATTCGAACTAGTTGGGTTCGAACACGATGGGTTCGAAACTGATGGTTTCGAATATGATGGTTTCGAACATAATGGGTTCGAACCGAGCAATGTCAATTCCTCTTATCTTGAATCCATCATAACTTGAGCATACGACCTCGGATTGACCTGAAATTTGAGATGCAGACTTCTATGATCTTTCTTGTCGTGTCCTATCAATTGTGGCCCGTTCCGGACTCGGACAAAATTCATCGATATCCATGGTTATCCTGCAATGCATGGCTGATATTCATGAATAGCAATTATTGATTTCCAGTCAATTTTGGATATCTCAATTTTGCCAAAAGTTGGGATAACAGTTAGAACTAGATTGGAGTGGAGAAAAGAAGATGAAGAAATGCTGTAGTCGAGCTCTCAAAATGGTAGCACTTCGTTGCTTCAAAATCCGGTGCCAAAAAGTGAGCCAAAGCCCTCTATTTATATGCTGAAAATCACTGACCCGTTCGCCCCTAAGTCGTTCACGAGTTAACGACTTAGCCTTAAGTCGCTCGCGACTTATAAGCCCACGACTCAAGACTCAACAAAGCCTATGACTTAACCCAAGGCCGACCCAACGACTTATCTACCACACGACTCATCAGCATAGCCGACCTAACTCTCACACGTCTTAACACTAAAGCATGCGGCACGACTTTCGACTCAGGCCACTTGCCGACTTAACATACACTGGGTCTCACGACTTAAAGCCACTCACCTAACTCGTCCAAATCTACTAGGTCGCTAACTTCATCTACCGCTAACTCGCTAACTCGCTAACCCGCTATCTCTGCTAACTCGCTAGCTAAGCTAACTCGTTAGTTATGCTAACCCGTGGCAGCCCCTAAGTCGCAAACCTATCTAACCCGAAGCTGGCCTGCCTCCTTGAGTCGTCTAAGCCTTAACTCGTCACCCTATGAGTCGGTCACTGTCCCAACTAGGTCTAACACTAAGTCGGCAACATCACTAACTCGCCTACCACCTTAAGTCGGCCCAACTCCTTAAGTCGCCCACACGAGCTATCCTCCATATGACTTAAGCTATGGTCGACTCAAACTCCAAATAACTTAACAATGACTTAAAGCAACTATTTTACGATTTTATCGACACGTAAAATACGGGTCGTTACATTCTCTCCCCCTTAGGAATTTCGCCCCCGAAATTCCAAGCAAACTACAGCAATTAAAGCTATTCTGCATGCCTACCATCCATAGCAATCAACAAACCATGCATCCAATTCTAGCCTAGCATGCAGAATTCTAAGACTTAGAACAAGTTACAAATTCATGAGATGTCACGACACTTTAGGGCCATACCTCGAAGAGTTCAGGATGAGCTGCCTTCATCCTCTCTTCCTCCTCCCACGTACAGTCGTCAACATCATCACTCCATTGTACCTTGAGCAACGTAATCGTCCTCCTCCTAAGCTGTTTCATGTCAGTTCCAATAACACGAAGCGGCTTACGAGGTCTTCTAACCACTGGATCTACCTCTAAATCTTCACAGCTATCAGCAGAAACCACTGTAGTTGGGTCATGCACATAATTCCGTAGATAAGAAACATGAAAAACATTGTGCACACCCGCCATCTTTTCCGGTAACTCCAATCTATAAGCGAGCTTTCCAATTTGCTCGATAATCGGGAATGGCCCAACAAATCTCGGAGTTAACTTTCCTTTCTTCCCGAATCGAATAACATTCTTCATAGGAGAAATCTTCACAAAAACCATATCACCTACGTCGAATTCCAAATCCTTACGACGATTATTGGCATAACTTTTCTGACGATCTTGGGCTGCCTTTATTCGTTGCCGAATAATCCCTATACAATCCGAAGTCTGTCGAATCATCTCTGGCCCAAGTATCAGTTTTTCTCCAGTTTCCAACCAACATGTCGGAGAGTTACACGGTCTTCCATACAGTGCTTCATATGGTGCCATACCAATACTTGACTGATAACTGTTATTATATGCAAATTCCACCAAATGAAGGTGATCCTCCCATGATCCTCCGAAATCCAAAACACAGGCTCTGAGAAGATCTTCCAAAAATCGGTTGACTCTCTCAGTCTGACCATCTGTTTGAGGGTGGTAAGTTGTACTCAAACACAACTTAGTTCCCAAAACTTCCTGGAAACTCTTCCAAAATCCACTAGTGAACAATGGGTCTCGATCGCTCACTATACTCTTCGGAACACCATGGAATCGAACAATCCACTTAACATACAACTCAGCCAACTTCGATGCAGTCCTAGTTGATCGAACAGGAACGAATCTTGCACTCTTGGTCAATCGATCTACTATGACCCAATTCCCTTCATTCCCCGCTCTGGTTCTAGGTAGGCCATCGATAAAATCCATCGACACTTGCTCCCACTTCCATGTAGGAACCTCTAATGGCTGAAGTAATCCACTAGGCTTCTTCTGCTCAGCTTTCGCCAACTGGCAGTTCATACACTTGGAAATAAAATTTCCAACATCCTTCTTCATGCCTTCCCAATAATAGGTTCTCTTCATATCCCGATACATCTTATTCCCACCTGGATGAATTGTCAACTTCGAGTGATGACTTTCCCTAAGAACTTCATCTCTCAATCCATCTACATCGGGAACAACTAGTCGTCCTTGCTTTCGAAGCCAACCCTCTCGATCGACTTTAAATCCTTTATCCTTTTCTGGATTCAATCCAGATTCCAAATCTCGGATAATCTTGACAAGCTTATCGTCTCGCTTTTGGCTCTCGCCAATTCTCTCCACAAGAGTAGGCCTTATCGATAAGTTTGCCAACATCTCAGGTTCCAATTCACATCTAGGCCTGAAGTCAAATTCAGCCAAGTACTCTAGACTCTTCCATTCCGAAAACATGGCTCCCAATCCTGCATGTCTTCGACTTAACACATCTACCACTGCGTTGCCTTTTCCCGGAGTATAGGCTATACCAAAATCATACGATGCTAAAAACTCTAGCCATCGTTGCTGCCGAAGATTCAAATCCTTTTGGGAGAAAAGATACTTCAACGACTTATGATCTGTAAACAATTCGAATCGAACTCCCAAAAGATAATGTCTCCACATCTTCAAAGCAAATACAATCGCCGCTAACTCCAAATCATGAGTCGGATAATTCCTTTCATGCGGCTTCAGTTGTCGACTAGCATACGCAACAACTTTATCCTTCTACATCAGCACTGCTCCAAGTCCAGTCCCACATGCATCGGTGTAAACCACCATCTCATCATTCCCACTTGGAATAGTCAAAACAGGAGCACTTGTCAGTCGCTCTTTCAGGATTACGAAAGCTTGTTCACACTTATCATCCCATATAAATACCTGATTCTTTTCCGTCAATCCTGTTAACGGTGCAGCTATCTTGGAAAAGTCTTTGATAAACCGACGATAATATCCTGCTAATCCAAGAAAACTTCTCACATCAGATGCATTCTTAGGTCTAATCCAATCCTGGATTGCTGCCACCTTAGCGGGATCAACCGCTACTCCATTTCCAGAGATAACATGGCCTAAGAACCTCACTTCACTCTTCCAGAAGTGACACTTCGAAAACTTAGCCTTCAGCTGATGCTTTCGTAAGATTTCCAAAGCAATTCTCAAGTGTGTCTTGTGTTCCTCCTCAGTTCTGGAATAAATCAGAATATCATCCACGAACACAAGCACGAACTTATTCATCTGATCTCTAAACACTCTATTCATAAGGTCCACAAAATATGCTGGTGCGTTAGTCAATCCAACCGGCATTACCAGCCACTCATAAAAACCGGATGGTGTCCTAAAAGCAGTCTTCGGCACACTATCCTTCGCCACTCTCAACTGGTGAAATCCCATTGCCAAATCCATCTGAGAAAACACCTTAGCTTCGTGAAGCTGATCAAACAAGTCATCTATTCTCGGCAATGGATACTTGTTCTTCTTAGTCACTTTATTTAGCTCACGATAATCCACACACAACCTCAACGATCCATCCGCTTTTGTTGCGAACACAACTGGTGCACCCCATTCGGACACACTACGCCGAATGAATCCTTTCTGCAAAAGGTCATCAACTTGCACCTTCAACTCTTGCTGCTCTCTAGGCGCCATCCGCCTAGGAGGCATCACCACAGGTCTGGCTCCTTCAACTAGATCAATACGAAACTCGATCTCCTTATGCGGCGGTAGTCCTTTGACATCGTCAAAGACATCCTCAAATTCATTCACAACAGGCACCGATGACAGTACATCCCGTGGAACAACCAGTGAATACATGAAGCTCATGAAGACGCCTTCTTCATGCTTACATCGTATCACAACCTTTCGCCTTTCCACATTCCCGACTGTCACCTCAAGCCTCTCACAATCAATCCTTGCCGCATACTTCCTAAGCCAGTCCATACCCAAAATAATTCCGAACCCCGCAAAGTTCAGAACAAAGCAATCACAAACAAACGAGCAATCATAACTCGATACGACTAAACCACGGCATAACATACACAAACAAGACGAACCCCCGACTGGATTTGTCACAACCAATGGTCTATCAACAATATCCGGTTTCAAACCTAACTGGCCTACAAGATCATCACAAACAAAAGAATGCGACGCTCCAGTATCAAACAACACTCTAACTGGAACACCACAAATAGAAAGAGTGCCTTGAACCACCACACTCTTCCCTTTCTCTTCAGCAGTAGGAGCTTTTGAAGACGACGGCACAGTTCCCAAAGCATAAGCTTGCACAATCTGCCTGTCCTTCCTCGGCTCTGGACAATCCTTCTTGATATGTCCCAACTTATCACAGTTGTAACACTTTCCCGGCACCTTGGGATTCTTACAATCTTTAGAGAGATGGCCCTTCTGCTGACAGTTGTAGCAGGTCACTTCGCCCTTCGGCTTCTTCTGGCCATCCTTACCTCCCTGTTGCTGCTGCTTCCGCTTCTTGTTTCCACTCTGCTGTGGCCTAGATCCTTCCTTGGTTACAGCAACAACAGAACTTTCCCTAGGAAACAAACACTCATGCCTGAGGGCTTTTTCCACAATCTTCTCAAACGGATCATCCAGATGATCCACCAACTGCCTCCCAAGATAAGCGTCCAAGCCCATCACAAACTTCTCGTTCTTTTGGTAGGGAGAATCAATATACGATCTGGCATACTTGGACAAAGCCTCAAACTCAGAAACATACTCAAGAACCGATCTTCCACCTTGCTTGAGCTCTAAAAACCTCTTAAACAAAACAGATTTCTGAGCCGTAGAGATGAACTTAGCTTCAAATCTGACTTGGAATTGCTCCCAAATAATCTCTTCCTCTGGAGTATCAATGGTGATAGAATTCCACCAATCAGCAGCTCCTCCCTGAAGCTGTCTCGATGCAAGCTTCCTCTTAGTTGCATCCTCAATCCCCAAGTCACCAAAAATCCTTCGACAAGCATCAATCCATCACTGCACCTCAATGGTCAATTCCGTTCCCAAGAAAACTTTTCCTCCAAGAGAAGTATAGTCCTTGCAAAGCTTAACAAAATCCACTGGTCTTGGAGCTTGAACTTGAACTCCCACATCCACTGATGATCCTGAAGCTGGTATTCTTCTCATGATCGAAGTCATCATAGCTTCGAACATTGCACCATAGTCAGTAGCTCCCCCAACAGCACGGCTTTCCCTAGCAGCTTGTCTCTCACTTCGACTCATCCTTAATATCTACAAAAAGGAATGATTTAGAACACCTTGAGAAACAACTACATAAGGAGTTCAAATCCTTCTAAACTACTATATTATATATATAGTAATCATCCATCAAAATACAATTACGTCTCTCATACGTAGTTACGTCAGCGAGCGTTGGCTAAAATCGATTAACCTGGCTCTGGTACCAAATGTGACGACCGCCCATGACTCCCGCACCCAAAAGAAGGAAAAAGTGCGCTGAAGGGCGTGCCAGGCAGCCATGGACGATAGTCAGGGTAAAATAAAACAGCAACCTCTATCGTACAACTCACAGCGCATGGATAAAATACAATAGAGAAATATAATATAGTGAAGCTCCATAGAACAGAACATCATCATATAAGCATCATAATAGTTTTATACAAACATATGAATCATCCATACATCAAAGCCTCACTACATAACACTCAAACAAATACATCAGCGGAACACCCAGTACATATAATATGAAATAATATGCAAAAGCCTCCTGCTCGTCCTCGTCATCATCAGCGTAGACCTCCATGAACAGCACCTGTCACCTGCTACCTAGTCTGCCCATCCCAACATGGATGAACAGCCCAAGGTAATAAGAGGAGACATAAAACCTTGAGTCAAACAAAGTCTTAGTGAGCAGTAAATCAACTATCAAACATACCAAAAGAGCATAAGGGATAAAAGGAATAGGAACCAAACCATCCCACTCCACCTCTTTCTACAGCGATAGCCCCCAGACACACACTAAGGAGAAGCAAGCATAACATAGCAGACAATTAAGGTAAAGCAATAACCACTCGAGTCAAGGTCGATGTTTTCCAAATACAAACCCCTAAGGCCTAAACCAAGATCAGATAAGCACCCAGAAATCACCGCTCTCGAGACCGAATGATGATACAACCAAACGTCCAAACATCCATGACTCTTGCTATCCCTGTTATCATTGCCTTGATTTCACAGTTAGATGAATGACCACCTGTCAAGGGCTAATGGTAACCCCGGTTCTAGACATAACTCCGCACGTCGTCGCAGCCCGTGCCTAGGACTTACCTACTCTGCCCAGAGTACTCGACTACCTGCCTGTAGTCTTTTGGGTGTCCCGACTACCTACCTGTAGTCGTTTTGGGCGCCCCATGTACTCTTGCTTTTGAGCATGCTAGAACCTTCAACAACGATGAGATCTCAGCCTCCTAGTCATCCTCCTCGACGACTACTACCATGCTAGCCCAAGTTACCTCTCGAGCAATCCATTATCACCCAACTCGAACCATCCCTCGAGTTATCAACATGCTTGGAATGATCCCTGCCTGGATTATGCCAAGACTCACATCATACTTCGCTTCATCGCATCATAGTAAAGTCTCATCTCAACATCATGGTTTGCCTCATCGCATCATGGCAAAGTTCCATCTCAACATCATCCAATCCATACATATGAGCTTCAACATCCGCTACATATGTTTTAAGCAGCTTTCACCATTCAAGAGCCTCTTCCGTAGCTTTTGAATCGTCTTTGACCATACTTGTCCAAATCTATCAACTAGATAACTCATTCACAACAATCAAACAATACAACATTAATCCAAACAAATAAGTAGTCAATCAAGATCTAAATAGGCATTTATAACTAAAATGGCAATTTCGTAAATAAATGAGCATAGATCTAACATACATGAATCATGGGTTTTTAGCATAGATCTAACAAATATAAATCATGGGTTTTATCTCTACAACTTGATGAATGAACTTGCAAAAGTAAACATCTTCATAAGAATGGATCTACACTTGAATCTAAGGAAAAATGCATAAAACCACTATCTACTACACTCCGACAAACCACCAAACCAATATACTCCTTTGGGTCCGCGTGAGAGATAACCACCACTCACCAAATCACCCAAACACTTCAAAAACTATCAACTTCAGATCTGGACTGCGAAGATTCAAGCTTGATTCGTCGAAATCCCGCTTGAAACGATGAAATCTAGCTTCGTTGGATGAAGATCTTCAACTTTGGCTCTTGGATCTTCAATCTCGATCTTCGATCTTGGATGGATGTTAGAACTAGATTGGAGTGGAGAAAAGAAGATGAAGAAATGCTGTAGTCGAGCTCTCAAAATGGCAGTACTTCGTTGCTTCAAAATCCGGTGCCAAAAGGTGAGCCAAAGCCCTCTATTTATATGCTGAAAATCACTGACCCGTTCGCCGCTAAGTCGTTCACGAGTTAACGACTTAGCCTTAAGTCGCTCACGACTTATAAGCCCACGACTCAAGACTCAACAAAGCCTATGACTTAACCCAAGGCCGACCCAACGACTTATCTACCACATGACTCATCAGCATAGCCGACCTAACTCTCACACGACTTAACACTAAAGCATGCGGCACGACTTACGACTCAGGCCACTTGCCGACTTAACACACACTGGGTCTCACGACTTAAAGCCACTCACCTAACTCGTCCAAATCTACTAGGTCGCTAACTTCATCTACCACTAACTCGCTAACTCGCTAACCCGCTATCTCTGCTAACTCGCTAGCTAAGCTAGCTCATTAGTTATGCTAACCCGTGGCAGCCCCTAAGTCGCAAACCTATCTAACCCGAAGCCGGCCTGCCTCCTTGAGTCGTCTAAGCCTTAAGTCGTCACCCTATGAGTCGGTCACTGTCCCAACTAGGTCTAACACTAAGTCGGCAACATCACTAACTCGCCTACCACCTTAAGTCGGCCCAACTCCTTAAGTCGCTCACACGAGCTATCCTCCATACGACTTAAGCTATGGTCGACTCAAACTCTAAATAACTTAACAACGACTTAAAGCAACTATTTTACGATTTTATCAACACGTAAAATACGGGTCGTTACATTTACCATCGCAGGAGAGTGGTGCACCATGGTACCGTTCCGTTTCAAATCCATGCACGCATTTCTAAAAGTCGTACGGCACTGTTTCGCCATTTCGGACGAATATTGCACCTTGCACCGCGGATGTTGCACCCTGTAGATATCGATTTTTCGGACGGCCATAACTTCTGGCTCGTTTAGAGTTACGGGAGCCATAACCTGTTAAAACGAAGGCCATGATAAGTTCTACGGCTTTGACAACTTTCAGCCGTCAACGGATAGATTAATGCCCAAAAAGGACAACCCGAATCTCAATCGGGTCTCGTAAGTTTTTTACGCTTCGTTTTTTCGACACCGGATTTTTACGGTAAAACGGGATTACCGTGCCTCGCCTTCGATTTACCATCGCTGGAGAGTGGTGCACCATGGTACTGTTCCGTTTCAAATCCATGCACGTGTTTCTAAACGTCGTACGGCACAGTTTCTCCATTTCGGACGGATGTTGCACCTTGCACCGCGGATGTTGCACACTGTAGATATCGATTATTCGGACGGCCATAACTTATGGCTCGTTTAGAGTTACGGGAGCCATAACCTGTCAAAACGAAGGCTACGATGAGTTCTACGGATTTGATAGCTTTCAGCCGTTAACGGATAGATTAATGCCCAAAAAGGACAACCCGAATCTCAATCGGGTCTCGTAAGTTTTTTACACTTCGTTTTTTCGACACCGGATTTTTACGGTAAAACGTGATTATCGTGCCTCGTCTTCGATTTACCATCGCTGGAGAGTGGTGCACCATGGTACTATTCCCTTTCAAATCCATGCATACATTTCTAAAAGTCGTACGACACTGTTTTGCCATTTCGGACGGATGTTGCACCTTGCACCGCGGATGTTGCACCCTGTAGATATCGATTATTCGGACGACCATATCTTCTGGCTCGTTTAGAGTTACGGGAGCCGTAACCTATCAAAACGAAGGCCACGTTGAGTTCTACGGCTTTGACCGCTTTAAGCCGTCAACGGATAGATTAATGCCCAAAGAGGACAACCCGAATCTCAATCGGGTCTCGTTAGTTTTTTACCCTTCGTTTTTTCGACACCGGATTTTTACGGTAAAGCGGGATTACCGTGCCTCGTCTTCGATTTACCATCGCTGGAGAATGGTGCGCCATGGTACTGTTCTGTTTCAAATCCATGCATGCATTTTTAAAAGTCGTACGACACTGTTTCGCCATTTAGGACAGATGTTGCACCTTGCACCGCGGATGTTGCACCCTGTATATATCGATTATTCGGACAGCCATAACTTCTGGCTCGTTTAGAGTTACGGGAGCCATAACCTGTCAAAACGAAGGCCACGGTGAGTTCTACAGCTTTGACAGCTTTTAGCTGTCAACAGATAGATTAATGCCCAAAAAGGACAACCCGAATCTCAATCGGGGTTCGTAAGTTTTTTACCCTTCGTTTTTTTGACACCGGATTTTTACGGTAAAACGGGATTACCGTGGCTCGTCTTCGATTTACCATCGCTGGAGAGTGGTGCACCATGGTACTGTTCCGTTTCAAATCCATGCACGCATTTCTAAAAGTCGTACGGCACTGTTTCGCCATTTCGGACGAATGTTGCACCTTGCACCGCGGATGTTGCACCCTGTAGATATCGATTATTCGGACGGCCATAACTTCTGGCTCGTTTAGAGTTACGGGAGCCATAACCTGTGAAAACGAAGGCCACGATGAGTTCTACGGCTTTGACAGCTTTTAGCCGTCAACAGATAGATTAATGCACAAAAAGGACAACCCGAATTTCAATCGGGTCTCGTAAGTTTTTTACCCTTCGTTTTTTCGACACCGGATTTTTACGGCAAAACAGGATTACCGTGCCTCGCCTTCGAATTACCATCGCTGGAAAGTGGTGCACCATGGTACTGTTCCGTTTCTAATCCATGCACGCTTTACTAAAAGTCGTACGGCACAGTTTCGCCATTTCGGATGGATGTTGCACCTTGCGCCGCGAATGTTTCACCCTGCAGATATCGATTATTCGGACGGCCATAACTTCTGGCTCATTTAGAGTTACGGGAGCCATAACTTGTCAAAACGAAGGGCACGATGAATTCTACGGCTTTGAAGCTTACAGCCGTCAACGGATAGATTAATGCCCAAAAGAACAACCCGAATCTCAATCGGGTCTCGTAAGTTTTTTACCCTTCGTTTTTTCGACACCGGATTTTTACGGTGAAACGGGATTACCGTGCCTCGTCTTTGATTTACCATCGCTGGAGAGTGGTGCACCATGGTACTGTTCCGTTTCAAATCCATGCACGCATTTCTAAAAGTCGTACGACACTGTTTCGCCATTTCGGACGGATGTTGCACCTTACACCGCGGATGTTGCACCCTGTAGATATCGATTATTCGGACGGCCATAACTTCTGGCTCGTTTAGAGTTACGGGAGACATAACCTGTCAAAACGAAGGATACGATGAGTTCTACGGCTTTAACCGCTTTCAGCCGTCAACAGATAGATTAATGCCCAAAAAGGACAACCCGAATCTCAATTGGGCCTCGTAAGTTTTTTACCCTTCGTTTTTTCGACACCGGATTTTTACTGTAAAACGAGATTACCGTGCCTCGTCTTCGATTTACCATCGCTGGAGAGTGGTGCACCATGGTACTGTTCCGTTTCAAATCCATGCACGCATTTCTAAAAGTCGTATGACACTGTTTCACCATTTCGGACGGATGTTGCACCTTGCACCGCGGATGTTGCACCCTGTAGATATCGATTATTCGGACGGCCATAACTTCTGGCTCGTTTAGAGTTACGGGAGCCATAACCTGTCAAAACGATGGCCACGATGAGTTCTACGACGTTGACAGCTTTCAGCCGTCAACGGATAGATTAATGTTAAAAAGGACAACCCGAATCTCAATCGGGTCTCGTAAGTATTTTACCCTTCGTTTTTTCGACACCGGTTTTTTTACGGTAAAACGGGATTACCGTGCCTCACCTTCGATTTACCATCGCTGGAGAGTGGTGCACCATTGTACTGTTCCGTTTCAAATCCATGCACGTATTTCTAAAAGACGTACAACACTGTTTCGCCATTTCAGACGGATGTTGCACCTTGCACCGCGGATGTTGCACCCTGTAGATATCGATTATTCGGACGGCCATAACTTCTGGCTCGTTAAGAGTTACGGGAGCCATAACCTGTCAAAACGAAGGCCATGATGAGTTCTACGGCTTTGATAGCTTCCAGCCGTCAACGCATAGATTAATGCCCAAAAAGGACAACCCGAATCGCAATCGGGTCTCGTAAGTTTTTTACCCTTCGTTTTTTCGACACCGTATTTTTACGGTAAAACGGGATTACCGTGCCTCGTCTTCGATTTACCATCGCTGGAGACTGGTGCACCATGGTACTGTTTCGTTTCAAATCCATGCATGCATTTCTAAAAGTCGTACGGCACTGTTTCGCCATTTCGGACGGATGTTGCACCTTGCACCGCGGATGTTGCACCCTGTAGATATAGATTATTCGGATGGCCATAACTTCTGACTCGTTTAGAGTTACGGGAGCCATAGCCTGTCTAAACGAAGGCCACGGTGAGTTCTACGGCTTTGACCACTTTTAGCCGTCAACGGATAGATTAATGCCCAAAAAGGACAACCTGAATCTCAATCGGGTCTCGTAAGTTTTTTACCCTTCGTTTTTTCGACACCGGATTTTTACGGTAAAACGGGATTACCATGCCTCGTCTTCGATTTACCATGGCTGGAGAGTGGTGCACCATGGTACTGTTCCATTTGAAATCCATGCACGCATTTCTAAAAGTCGTACGTCACTGTTTCGCCATTTCGGACGGATGTTGCACCTTGCACCGCGGATGTTGCACCCTGTAGATATCGATTATTCGGACGGTCATAACTTCTGGCTCGTTTAGAGTTACGGGAGCCATAACCTGTCAAAACAAAGGCTACGGTGAGTTCTACAGCTTTGACAGCTTTCAGCCGTCAACAGATAGATTAATGCCTGATAAGGACAACCCGAATCTCAATCGGGGTTCGTAAGTTTTTTACCCTTCGTTTTTTCGACACCGGATTTTTACGGTAAAACGGGATTACCGTGGCTCATCTTCGATTTACCATCGCTGGAGAGTGGTGCACCATGGTACTGTTCCGTTTCAAATCCATGCACGCATTTCTAAAAGTCGTACGGCACTGTTTCGCCATTTCGGACAGATGTTGCACCTTGCACCGCGGATGTTGCACCCTATATATATCGATTATTCGGACAGCCATAACCTCTGGCTCGTTTAGATTTACGGGAACCATAACCTGTCAAAACGAAGGCCACAGTGAGTTCTACAGCTTTGACAGTTTTCAGCCATCAACGGATAGATTAATGCCCGAAAAGGACAAGTCGAATCTCGATCGGGGTTCGTAAGTTTTTACCCTTCGTTTTTTCGACACCGGATTTTTACGGTAAAACGGGATTACCGTGCCTCGCCTTCGATTTACCATCGCTGGAGAGTGGTGCACCATGGTACTGTTCCCTTTCAAATCCATGCACGCTTTTCTAAAAGTCGTACGGCACAATTTCGCCATTTCGGATGGATGTTGAACCTTGCACCGCGGATGTTGCACCCTGTAGATATCAATTATTCGGACGGCCATAACTTCTGGCTCGTTTAGAGTTACGGGAGCCATAACCTGTCAAAACGAAGGCCACGATAAGTTCTACGGTTTTGACAGCTTTCAGCCGTCAACGGATAGATTAATGTCCAAAAAGGACAACCAGAATCTCAATCGGGTCTCGTAAGTTTTTTTACCTTCGTTTTTTCGACACCGTATTTTTACGGTAAAACGGGATTACCGTGCGTCGTCTTCGATTTACCATCGCTGGAGAGTGGTGCACCATGGTACTGTTCCGTTTCAAATCCATGCACGCGTTTCTAAAAATCGTACGACATTGTTTCGCCATTTCGGACGGATGTTGCACCTTGCACGGGACGGCCATAACTTCTGACTCGTTTAGAGTCATGGGAGCCATAACCTGTGACAACGAAGGCCACGATGTGTTCTACGGCTTTGACCACTTTCAGCCGTCAACAGATAGATTAATGCCCAAAAAGGACAACCTGAATCTGAATCGGGTCTCGTAAGTTTTTTACCCTTCGTTTTTTCGACACCGGATTTTTACGTTAAAACGGGATTACCGTGCATTGTCTTCGATTTACCATCGCTGGAGAGTGGTGCACCATGGTACTGTTCCGTTTCAAATCCATGCATGCATTTCTTAAATTCGTGCGGCACTGTTTCGCCATTTCGGACGGATGTTGCACCTTGCACCGCGGATGTTGCACCCTGTAGATATCGATTATTCGGACGGCCGTAACTTCTGGCTCGTTTAGAGTTACGGGAGCCACAACCTGTCAAAACGAAGGATACGATGAGTTCTACGGCTTTGACTGCTTTCAGCCATCAATGGATAGATTAATGCCCAAAAAGGACAACCCAAATCTCAATTGGGTCTCGTAAGTTTTTTACCCTTCGTTTTTTCGACACCGGGTTTTTACGGTAAAACGGGATTACCGTGCCTCGTCTTCGATTTACCATCGCTGGAGAGTGGTGCACCATGGTATTGTTCCGTTTCAAATCCATGCACGCATTTCTAAAAGTTGTATGACACTGTTTCACCATTTCGGACGGATGTTGCACCTTGCACCGCGGATGTTGCACCCTGTAGATATCGATTATTCGGACGGCCATAACTTCTGGCTCGTTTAGAGTTACGGGAGCCATAACCTATCAAAACGATGGCCACGATGAGTTCTACGACTTTGACAGCTTTCAGCCGTCAACGGATAGATTAATGCTAAAAAGGACAACTCGAATCTCAATCGGGTCTCGTAAGATTTTTACCCTTCGTTTTTTCGACACCGGTTTTTTTACGGTAAAACGGGATTATCGTGCCTCACCTTCAATTAACCATCGCTGGATAGTGGTGCACCATGGTACTGTTCCGTTTCAAATCCATGCACGTATTTCTAAAAGTCGTACGGCACTGCTTCGCCATTTCAGACGAATGTTGCACCTTGCACCGCGGATGTTGTACCCTGTAGATATCGATTATTCGGACGGCCATAACTTCTGGCTCGTTAAGAGTTACGGGAGCCATAACCTGTCAAAACGAAGGCCATGATGAGTTCTACGGCTTTGACAGCTTCCAGCCGTCAACGAATAGATTAATGCCCAAAAAGGACAACCCGAATCGCAATCGGGTCTCGTAAGTTTTTTACCCTTCGTTTTTTCGACGCCGTATTTTTACGGTAAAACGGGATTACCGTGCCTCGTCTTCGATTTACCATCGCTGGAGAGTGGTACACCATGGTACTGTTCCGTTTCAAATCCATGCATGCATTTCTAAAAGTCGTACGGCACTGTTTCGCCATTTCGGACGGATGTTGCACCTTGCACCGCGGATGTTGCACCCTGTAGATATCGATTATTCGGACGGCCATAACTTCTGGCTCGTTTAGAGTTACGGGAGCCATAACTTGTCTAAACGAAGGCCACGGTGAGTTCTACGGCTTTGACCGCTTTCAGCCGTCAACGGATAGATTAATGCCCAAAAAGGACAACCCGAATCTCAATCGGGTCTCGTAAGTTTTTTACCCTTCATTTTTTCGACACTTGTTTTTTACGGTAAAACTACGGTAAGTGGTGCAACCCGAATCTCAATCGTCTTCGATTTACCATCGCTGGAGAGTGGTGCACCATGGCACTGTTCCGTTTCAAATCCATGCACGCATTTCTAAAAGTCGTACGACACTGTTTCGCCATTTCGGACGGATGTTGCACCTTGCACCGCGGATGTTGCACCATGTACATATCGATTATTCGGACGGCCATAACTTCTGGCTCGTTTAGAGTTATGGGAGCCATAACCTATCACAACGAAGGCCACGATGAGTTCTACGGCTTTGACCACTTTCAGCCGTCAACGGGTAGATTAATGCCCAAAAATGACAACCTGAATCAGAATCGGGTCTCGTGAGTTTTTTACCCTTCGTTTTTTCGACACCGGATTTTTACGGTAAAACGGGATTACCGTGCCTCGTCTTCGATTTACCATCGCTGGAGAGTGGTGCACCATGGTACTGTTCCGTTTCAAATCCATGCATGCATTTCTAAAAGTCGTGCGGCACTGTTTCGCCATTTCGGACGGATGTTGCACCTGGCACCGCGGATGTTGCACCCTGTAGATATCGATTATTCGGACGGCCATAACTTCTGGCTCGTTTAGACTTACGGGAGCCATAACCTGTCAAAACGAAGGCCACGATGAGTTCTACGGCTTTGACTGCTTTCAGCCGTCAACAGATAGATTAATGCCCGAAAAGGACAACCCGAATCTCAATCGAGTCTCGTAAGTTTTTTACCCTTCGTTTTTTCGACACCAGATTTTTACGGTAAAACGGGATTACTGTGCCTCGCCTTCGATTTACCATCGCTGGAGAGTGGTGCACCATGGAACTGTTCCATTTGAAATCCATGCACGCATTTCTAAAAGTCGTACGACACTGTTTCGCCATTTCGGACGGATGTTGCACCTTGCACCGCGGATGTTGCACCCTATAGATATCGATTATTCAGACGGTCATAACTTCTGGCTCGTTTAGAGTTACGAGAGCCATAACCTGTCAAAACGAAGGCCACGGTGAGTTCTACAGCTTTGACAGCTTTCAACCGTCAACGGATAGATTAATGCCCGAAAAGGACAACCCGAATCTCAATCTGGGTTCGTAAGATTTTTACCCTTCGTTTTTTCGACACCGGATTTTTACGGTAAAACGGGATTACCGTGGCTCGTCTTCGATTTACAATCGCTGGAGAGTGGTGCACCATGGTAATGTTCCGTTTCAAATCCATGCACGCATTTCTAAAAGTCGTACGACACTGTTTCGCCATTTCGGACGGATGTTGCACCTTGCACCGTGGATGTTGCACCCTGTAGATATCGATTATTCGGACGGCCATAACTTCTGGCTCGTTTAGAGTTACGGGAGCCATAACCTGTCAAAACGAAGGCCAGGGTGAGTTCTACGGCTTTGACGGTTTTTAGCCGTCAACGGATAGATTAATGCCCAAAAATGACAACCGGAATCTCAATCGGGTCTCGTTAGTTTTTTACCCTTCGTTTTTTCGGCACCGGATTTTTACGGTAAAACGGGTTTACCGTGCCTCGTCTTCGATTTACCATCGCTGGAGAGTGGTGCACCATGGTATTGTTCCGTTTCAAATCCATGCACGCATTTCTAAAAGTCGTACGGCACTGTTTCGCCGTTTCGGACGGATGTTGCACCTTGCACCGTGGATGTTGCACCCTGTAGATATCGATTATTCGGACGGTCATAACTTCTGGCTCATTTAGAGTTACGGGAGCCTTAACCTGTCAAAATGAAGGCCACGGTGAGTTCTACAGCTTTGACCGCTTTCAGCCGTCAACGGATAGATTAATGCCCGAAAAGGACAGCCCGAATCTCAATCGGGGTTCGTAAGTTTTTTACCCTTCGTTTTTTCGACACCGGATTTTTACGGTAAAACGGAATTACCGTGGCTCGTCTTCGATTTACCATCGCTGGAGAGTGGTGCACCATGGTACTGTTTCGTTTCAAATCCATGCACGCATTTCTAAAAGTCGTACGGCACTGTTTCGCCATTTCGGACGGATGTTGCACCTTGTATATATCGATTATTCGGACAGCCATAACCTCTGGCTCGTTTAGATTTAAGGGAGACATAACCTGTCAAAACGAAGGCCACGGTGAGTTCTACAGCTTTGACAGCTTTCAGCCGTCAACGGATAGATTAATGCCCGAAAAGGACAACTCGAATCTCAATCGGGGTTCGTAAGTTTTTTACCCTTCGTTTTTTCGACACCGGATTTTTACGGTAAAACGGTATTACCGTGGCTCGTCTTCGATTTAACATCGCTGGAGAGTGGTGCACCATGGTACTTTTCCGTTTCAAATCCATGCACGCATTTCTAAAAGTCGTACGACACTGTTTCGCCATTTCGGACGGATGTTGCACCTTGCACCGTGGATGTTGCACCCTGTATATATCGATTATTCGGACAGCCATAACTTCTAGCTCGTTTAGAGTTACGGGAGCCATAATCTGTCAAGACGAAGGCCACGGTGATTTCTATGGCTTTGACATCTTTCAGCCGTCAACGGATAGATTAATGCCCGAAAAGGACAACCCGAATCTCAATCGGGTCTCGTAAGTTTTTCACCCTTCGTTTTTTCGACACCGGATTTTTACGGTAAACGGGATTACGGTGCCTCGCCTTTGATTTACCATCGCTGGAGAGTGGTGCACCATGGTACTGTTCCGTTTCAAATCCAAGCACGTATTTATAAAAGTCGTACGACACTGTTTCGCCATTTCGGACGGATGTTGCACCTTGCACCGCGGATGTTGCACCTGTAGATATCGATTATTCGGACGGCCATAACTTCTGGCTCGTTTAGAGTTACGGGAGCCATAACCTGTCAAAACTAAGGCCACGATGAGTTCTACGGCTTTTACCGCTTTCAGCCGTCAACGGATAGATTAATGCCCAAAAAGGTCAACCCGAATCTCAATCGGGTCTAGTAAGTTTTTTACACTTCGTTTTTTCGACACCGGATTTTTACGGTAAAACGGGATTACCGTGCCCCGTCTTCGATTTACCATCGCTGGAGAGTGGTACACCAAGGTAGTGTTCCGTTTCAAATCCATGCACGCATTTCTAAAAGTCGTACGACACTGTTTCGCCATTTCGGACGGATGTTGCACCTTGCACCGCGGATGTTGCACCCTGTAGATATCGATTATTCGGACGGCCATAACTTCTGGCTCATATAGAGTTACGGGAGCCATAACCTGTCAAAACGAAGGCCACGATGATTTCTACGGCTTTGTCAGCTTTCAGCTATCAACGGATAGATTAGTGCCTAAAAAGGACAACCCGAATCTCAGTCGGGTCCCGTAAGTTTTTTACCCTTCGTTTTTTTGACACCGGATTTTTACGGTAAAACGGTATTAGCGTGCCTCGTCTTCAATTTGCCATCGCTGGAGAGTGTGCACCATGGTACTGTTCCATTTCAAATCCATGCACGCATTTCTAAAAGTCGTACGACACTGTTTCGCCATTTCGGACGGATGTTGCACCCTGTAGATATCGATTATTCGGACGGCAATAACTTCTGGCTCGTTTAGAGTTACGGGAGCCATAACCTGTCAAACTGAAGGCCACGTTGAGTTCTACGGCTTTGACAGCTTTCAGCCGTCAACGGATAGATTAATGCCCAAAAAGGACAACCCGAATCTCAATCGGGTCTCGTAAGTTTTTTAACCTTCGTTTTGTCGACACCAGATTTTTACGGTAAAACGGGATTACCGTGCCTCGTCTTCGATTTACCATCGCTGGAGAGTGGTGCACCATGGTACTGTTCCATTTCAAATCCATGCACGCATTTCTAAAAGTCGTACGGCACTGTTTTGCCATTTCGGACGGATGTTGCACCTTGCACCGCGGATGTTGCACCCTATAGATATCGATTATTCGGACGGCCATAACTTTTGGCTCGTGTAGAGTTATAGGAGCCATAACCGGTCAAAACGAAGGCCACGATGAGTTCTACGGCTTTGACCACTTTCAGCCGTCAACGGATAGATTATGCCCTAAAAGGACAACCCGAATCTCAATCGGGTCTCGTAAGTTTTTTACCCTTCGTTTTTATGACACCGGATTTTTACGGTAAAACGGGATTACCGTGCCTCGTCTTCGATTTACCATCGCTGGAGAGTGGTGCACCATGGTACTGTTCCGTTTCAAATCCATGAACGCATTTCTAAAAGTCGTACGGCACTGTTTCGCCATTTCGGACGGATGTTGCACCTTGCATCGCGGATGTCGCACCCTATAGATATCGATTATTCGGACGGGCATAACTTCTGGCTCGTTTAGAGTTACGGGAGCCATAACCTCTCAAAACGAAGGCCACGGTGAGTTCTACAGCTTTGACAGCTTTCAGCCGTCAATGGATAGATTAATGCCCGAAAAGGACAACCCGAATCTCAATCGGGTCTCGTAAGTTTTTTACCCTTCGTTTTTTCGACACCGGATTTCTACGGTAAAACGGGATTACCGTGGCTCATCTTCGATTTACCATCGCTGGAGAGAGGTGCACCATGGTACTGTTCTATTTCAAATCCATGCACGCATTTCTAAAAGTCGTACGGGACTGTTTCGACATTTCGTACGGATGTTGCACCTTGCACCGCGGATGTTGCACCCTGTATATATATCGATTATTCGGACAGCCATAACTTCTGGCTCGTTTAGATTTACGGGAGCCATAACCTGTCAAAACGAAGGCCACTGTGGGTTCTACAGCTTCGACAGCTTTCAGCCGTCAACGGATAGATTAATGCCCGAAAAGGACAACCCGAATCTCAATCGGGGTTCGTAAGTTTTTTACCCTTCGTTTTTTTAACACCGGATTTTTACGGTAAAACGGGATTACCGTGGCTCGTCTTCGATTTACCATCACTGGAGAGTGGTGCACTATGGTACTGTTCCGTTTCAAATACTTGCACGCATTTCTAAAGGTCGTACGACACAGTTTCGCCATTTCGGACGGATGTTGCACCTTGCACCGCGGATGTTGCACCCTGTAGATATTGATTATTCGGACGGTCATAACTTCTGGCTCGTTTAGAGTTACGGGAGCCATAACCTGTCTAAACGAAGGCCACGATGAGTTCTACGGCTTTGACCGCTTTCAGCCGTCAACGGATAGATTAATGCCCAAAAAGGACAACCCGAATCTCAATCGGGTCTCGTAAGTTTTTTACCCTTCGTTTTTTCGATACCGGATTTTTACGGTAAAACAGGATTACCCTGCCTCGCCTTCGATTTACCATCGCTGGAGAGTGATGCACCATGGTTATGTTCCGTTTCAAATCCAAGCACGCTTTTCTAAAAGTCGTACGGCACTGTTTCGCCATTTCAGACGGATGTTGCACCTTGCACCGCGGATGTTGCACCCTATAGATATCGATTATTCGGACGACCATAATTCTGGCTCGTTTAGAGTTACGGTTGTCATAACCTGTCAAAACGAAGGCCACAATGAGTTCTATGGCTTTGACAAGTTTCAGCCGTCAACGGATAGATTAATGCCCAAAATCGACAACCCGAATCTCAATCGGGTCTCGTAAGTATTGTACCCTTCGTTTTTTCGACACCGGATTTTTACAGTAAAACGGGATTACCGTGCCTCGTCTTCGATTTACCATCACTGGTGAGTGGTGCACCATGGCACTGTTCCGTTTCAAATCCATGCACGCATTTCTAAAAGTCATACGACACTGTTTCGCCATTTTGGACGGATGTTGCACCTTGCACCGCGGATGTTGCACCCTGTAGATATCGATTATTCGGACGGCCATAACTTCTGGCTCGTTTAGAGTTAAGGGAGCCATAACCTGTCAAAACGAAGGCCACGATGAGTTCTACGGCTTTGACAGCTTTCAACCGTCAACGGATAGACTAATGCCCAAAAAGGACAACCCGAATCTCAATCGGGCCTCGTAAGTTTTTTACCTTTCGTTTTTTCGACACCGGATTTTTACGGTAAAATGGGATTACCGTGCCTCGCCTTCGATTTACCATCGCTGGAGAGTGGTGCACCATGGTACTGTTCCATTTCAAATCCATGCACGCATTTCTAAGAGTCGTACGACACTGTTTCGCCATTTCAGACGGATGTTGCACCTTGCACCGCGGATGTTGCACCCTGTAGATATCGATTATTCGGACGGCCGTAACTTCTGGCTCGTTTAGAGTTACGGGAGCCATAACCTGTCAAAACGAAGGCCACGGTGAGTTCTACGGCTTTGATTGCTTTCAGCCATCAACGGATAGATTAATGCCCAAAAAGGACAACCCGAATCTCAATCGGGTCTCGTAAGTTTTTTACCCTTCGTTTTTTCGACACCGGATTTTTGCGGTAAAACGGGATTACTGTGCCTCGTCTTCGATTTACCATCGCTGGAGAGCGGTGCACCATGGTACTGTTCCGTTTCAAATCCATGCACACATTTCTAAACGTCGTACGACACTGTTTTGCCATTTCGGACGGATGTTGCAACTTGCACCGCGGATGTCGTACCCTGTAGATATCGATTATTCGGACGGGCATAACTTGTGGCTCGTTTAGAGTAACGGAAGTCATAACCTGTCAAAACGAAGGCCACGATGAGTTCTACAGCTTTGACAGCTTTCAGCCTTCAACGGATAGATTAATGCCCAAAAAGGACAACCCGAATCGCAATCGGGTCTCGTAAGTTTTTTACCCTTCGTTTTTTCGACACCGTATTTTTAAGGTAAAACGGGATTACCGTGCCTCGTCTTCGATTTACCATCGCTGGAGAGTGTTGCACCATGGTACTGTTCCGTTTCAAATCCATACATGCATTTCTAAAAGTCGTACGGCACAGTTTTGCCATTTCGGACGGATGTTGCACCTTGCACCGCGGATGTTGCACCCTGTAGATATCGATTATTCGGACGGCCATAACTTCTGGCTCGTTTAGAGTTACGGGAGCCATAACTTGTCTAAACGAAGGCTACGGCGAGTTCTACGGCTTTGACCGCTTTCAGCCGTCAACGGATAGATTAATGCCCAAAAAGGACAACCCGAATCTCAATCGGGTCTCGTAAGTTTTTTACCCTTCATTTTTTCGACACCTGTTTTTTACGGTAAAACCACGGTAAGTGGTGCAACCCGAATCTCAATCGTCTTCGATTTACCATCGCTGGAGAGTGGTGCACCATGGCACTGTTCCGTTTCAAATCCATGCACGCATTTCTAAAAGTCGTACGACACTGTTTCGCCATTTCGGACGGATGTTGCACCTTGCACCGCGGATGTTGCACCATGTACTTATCGATTATTCGGACGGCCATAACTTCTGGCTCGTTTAGAGTTACGGGAGCCATAACCTGTCACAACGAAGGCCACGATGAGTTCTACGGCTTTGACCACCTTTAGCCGTCAACGGATAGATTAATGCCCAAAAAGGACAACCTGAATCTGAATCGGGTCTCGTAAGTTTTTTACCCTTCGTTTTTTCGACACCGGATTTTTACGGTAAAACGGGATTACCGTGCCTCGTCTTCGATTTATCATCGCTAGAGAGTGGTGCACCATGGTACTGTTCCGTTTCAAATCCATGCATGCATTTCTAAAAGTCGTGCGGCACTGTTTCGCCATTTTGGACGGATGTTGCACCTTGCACCGCGGGTGTTGCACCCTGTATATATCGATTATTCGGACGGCCATAACTTCTAGCTCGTTTAGAGTTACGGGAGCCATAACCTGTCAAAACGAAGGCCACGATGAGTTCTACGGCTTTGACTGCTTTCAGCCGTCAACGGATAGATTAATGCCCGAAAAGGACAACCGGAATCTCAATCGAGTCTCGTAAGTTTTTTACCCTTCGTTTTTTCGACACCAGATTTTTACGGTAAAACTGGAATACTGTGCCTCGCCTTCGATTTACCATCGCTGGAGAGTGGTGCACCATGGAACTGTTCCATTTGAAATCCATGCACGCATTTCTAAAAGTCGTATGGCACTGTTTCGCCATTTCGGACGGATGTTGCACCTTGCACCGCGGATGTTGCACCCTATAGATATCGATTATTCGGACGGTCATAACTTCTGGCTCGTTTAGAGTTACGGGAGACATAACCTGTCAAAACGAAGGCCACGGTGAGTTCTACAGCTTTCACAGCTTTCAACCGTCAACGGATAGATTAATGCCCGAAAAGGACAACCCGAATCTCAATCTGGGTTCGTAAGTTTTTTACCCTTCGTTTTTTCGACACCGGATTTTTACGTTAAAACGGGATTACCGTGGCTCGTCTTCGATTTACCATCGCTGAAGAGTGGTGCACCATGGTAATGTTCCGTGTCAAAACCATGCACGCATTTCAAAAAGTCGTACGACACTGTTTCGCCATTTCGGACTGATGTTGCACCTTGCACCGTGGATGTTACACCCTGTAGATATCGATTATTCGGACGGCCAAAAACTTCTGGCTTGTTTAGAGTTACGGGAGCCATAACCTGTCTAAACGAAGGCCACGGTGAGTTCTACGGCTTTAACAGTTTTCAGCCATCAACGTATAGATTAATGCCCAAAAAGGACAACCGAATCTCAATCGGGTCTCGTAAGTTTTTTACCCTTCGTTTTTTCGGCACCGGATTTTTACGGTAAAACGGGTTTACCGTGCCTCGTCTTCGATTTACCATCGCTGGAGAGTGGTGCACCATGGTGTTGTTCCGTTTCAAATCCATGCACGCATTTCTAAAAGTCTTACGGGCACTGTTTCGCCGTTTCGGACGGATGTTGCACCTTGCACCGCGGATGTTGCACCCTGTAGATATCGATTATTTGGACGGTCATAACTTCTGGCTCGTTTAGAGTTACGGGAGCCTTAACCTGTCAAAACGAAGGCCACGGTGAGTTCTACAGCTTTGGCAGCTTTCAGCCGTCAACGGATAGATTAATGCCCGAAAAGGACAACCCGAATCTCAATCGGGGTTCGTAAGTTTTTTACCCTTCGTTTTTTCGACACCGGATTTTTACGGTAAAACGGAATTACCGTGGCTCGTCTTCGATTTACCATCGCTGGAGAGTGGTGCACCATGGTACTGTTTCGTTTCAATCCAAGCACGCATTTCTAAAAGTCGTACGGCACTGTTTCGCCATTTCGGACGGATGTTGCACCTTGCACCGCGGATGTTGCACCTTGTATATATCGATTATTCGGACAGCCATAACCTCTGGCTCGTTTAGATTTAAGGGAGACATAACCTGTCAAAACGAAGGCCACGGTGAGTTCTACAGCTTTGACAGCTTTCAGCCGTCAACGGATAGATTAATGCCCGAAAAGGACAACTCGAATCTCAATCGGGGTTCGTAAGTTTTTTACCCTTCGTTTTTTCGACACCGGATTTTTACGGTAAAACGATATTACCGTAGCTCGTCTTCGATTTACCATCGCTGGAGAGTGGTGCAGCATGGTACTTTTCCGTTTCAAATCCATGCACGCATTTCTAAAAGTCGTACGACACTGTTTCGCCATTTCGGACGGATGTTGCACCTTGCACCGTGGATGTTGCACCCTGTATATATCGATTATTCGAACAGCCATAACTTCTAGCTCGTTTAGAGTTACGGGTGCCATTACCTGTCAAAACGAAGGTCACGGTGATTTCTACGGCTTTGAAATCTTTCAGCCATCAACGGATAGATTAATGCCCGAAAAGGACAACCCGAATCTCAATCGGGTCTCGTAAGTTTTTTACCCTTCGTTTTTTCGACATCGGATTTTTATGGTAAACGGGATTAGGTGCCTCGCCTTTGATTTACCATCGCTGGAGAGTGGTGCACCATGGGACTGTTCCGTTTCAAATCCAAGCACGTATTTATAAAAGTCGTACGACACTGTTTCGCCATTTCGGACGGATGTTGCACCTTGCACCGCGGATGTTGCACCTGTAGATATCGATTATTCGGACGCCATAACTTCTGGCTCGTTTAGAGTTACGGGAGCCATAACCTGTCAAAACAAAGGCCACGATGAGTTCTACGGCTTTTACCGCTTTCAGCCGTCAACGGATAGATTAATGCCCAAAAAGGTCAACCCGAATCTCAATCGGGTCTAGTAAGTTTTTTACACTTCGTTTTTTCGACACCGGATTTTTACGGTAAAACGGGATTATCGTGCCCCGTCTTCGATTTACCATCGCTGGAGAGTGGTATACCAAGGTAGTGTTCCGTTTCAAATCCATGCACGCATTTCTAAAAGTCGTACGACACTGTTTCGCCATTTCGGACGGATGTTGCACCTTGCACCGCGGATGTTGCACCCTGTAGATATCGATTATTCGGACGTCCATAACTTCTGGCTCATTTAGAGTTACGGGAGCCACAACCTGTCAAAACGAAGGCCACGGTGAGTTCTACAGCTTTGACAGCTTTCAACCGTCAACGGATAGATTAATGCCCGAAAAGGACAACCCGAATCTCAATCTGGGTTCGTAAGTTTTTTACCCTTCGTTTTTTCGACACCGGATTTTTACGTTAAAACGGGATTACCGTGGCTCGTCTTCGATTTACCATCGCTGAAGAGTGGTGCACCATGGTAATGTTCCGTGTCAAAACCATGCACGCATTTCAAAAATTCGTACGACACTGTTTCGCCATTTCGGACTGATGTTGCACCTTGCACCGTGGATGTTACACCCTGTAGATATCGATTATTCGGACGGCCATAACTTCTGGCTTGTTTAGAGTTACGGGAGCCATAACCTGTCTAAACGAAGGCCACGGTGAGTTCTACGGCTTTAACAGTTTTCAGCCATCAACGTATAGATTAATGCCCAAAAAGGACAACCGAATCTCAATCGGGTCTCGTAAGTTTTTTACCCTTCGTTTTTTCGGCACCGGATTTTTACGGTAAAACGGGTTTACCGTGCCTCGTCTTCGATTTACCATCGCTGCAGAGTGGTGCACCATGGTGTTGTTCCGTTTCAAATCCATGCACGCATTTCTAAAAGTCTTACGGGCACTGTTTCGCCGTTTCGGACGGATGTTGCACCTTGCACCGCGGATGTTGCACCCTGTAGATATCGATTATTTGGACGGTCATAACTTCTGGCTCGTTTAGAGTTACGGGAGCCTTAACCTGTCAAAACGAAGGCCACGGTGAGTTCTACAGCTTTGGCAGCTTTCAGCCGTCAACGGATAGATTAATGCCTGAAAAGGACAACCCGAATCTCAATCGGGGTTCGTAAGTTTTTTACCCTTCGTTTTTTCGACACCGGATTTTTACGGTAAAACGGAATTACCGTGGCTCGTCTTCGATTTACCATCGCTGGAGAGTGGTGCACCATGGTACTGTTTCGTTTCAATCCAAGCACGCATTTCTAAAAGTCGTACGGCACTGTTTCGCCATTTCGGACGGATGTTGCACCTTGCACCGCGGATGTTGCACCTTGTATATATCGATTATTCGGACAGCCATAACCTCTGGCTCGTTTAGATTTAAGGGAGACATAACCTGTCAAAACGAAGGCCACGGTGAGTTCTACAGCTTTGACAGCTTTCAGCCGTCAACGGATAGATTAATGCCCGAAAAGGACAACTCGAATCTCAATCGGGGTTCGTAAGTTTTTTACCCTTCGTTTTTTCGACACCGGATTTTTACGGTAAAACGATATTACCGTAGCTCGTCTTCGATTTACCATCGCTGGAGAGTGGTGCACCATGGTACTTTTCCGTTTCAAATCCATGCACGCATTTCTAAAAGTCGTACGACACTGTTTCGCCATTTCGGACGGATGTTGCACCTTGCACCGTGGATGTTGCACCCTGTATATATCGATTATTCGAACAGCCATAACTTCTAGCTCGTTTAGAGTTACGGGTGCCATTACCTGTCAAAACGAAGGTCACGGTGATTTCTACGGCTTTGAAATCTTTCAGCCGTCAACGGATAGATTAATGCCCGAAAAGGACAACCCGAATCTCAATCGGGTCTCGTAAGTTTTTTACCCTTCGTTTTTTCGACATCGGATTTTTATGGTAAACGGGATTAGGTGCCTCGCCTTTGATTTACCATCGCTGGAGAGTGGTGCACCATGGGACTGTTCCGTTTCAAATCCAAGCACGTATTTATAAAAGTCGTACGACACTGTTTCGCCATTTCGGACGGATGTTGCACCTTGCACCGCGGATGTTGCACCTGTAGATATCGATTATTCGGACGCCATAACTTCTGGCTCGTTTAGAGTTACGGGAGCCATAACCTGTCAAAACTAAGGCCACGATGAGTTCTACGGCTTTTACCGCTTTCAGCCGTCAACGGATAGATTAATGCCCAAAAAGGTCAACCCGAATCTCAATCGGGTCTAGTAAGTTTTTTACACTTCGTTTTTTCGACACCGGATTTTTACGGTAAAACGGGATTATCGTGCCCCGTCTTCGATTTACCATCGCTGGAGAGTGGTATACCAAGGTAGTGTTCCGTTTCAAATCCATGCACGCATTTCTAAAAGTCGTACGACACTGTTTCGCCATTTCGGACGGATGTTGCACCTTGCACCGCGGATGTTGCACCCTGTAGATATCGATTATTCGGACGTCCATAACTTCTGGCTCATTTAGAGTTACGGGAGCCACAACCTGTCAAAACGAAGGCCACGGTGAGTTCTACAGCTTTGACAGCTTTCAACCGTCAACGGATAGATTAATGCCCGAAAAGGACAACCCGAATCTCAATCTGGGTTCGTAAGTTTTTTACCCTTCGTTTTTTCGACACCGGATTTTTATGGTAAAACAGTATTAGCGTGCCTCGTCTTCGATTTGCCATCGCTGGAGAGTGTGCACCATGGTACTGTTCCGTTTCAAATCCATTCACGCATTTCTAAAAGTCGTACGACACTGTTTCGCCATTTCGGACGGATGTTGCACCTTGCACCGCGGATGTTGCACCCTGTAGATATCGATTATTCGGACGACATTAACTTCTGGCTCGTTTAGAGTTACGGGAGCCATAACCTATCAAAATGAAGGCCACGTTGAGTTCTACGGCTTTGACCGCTTTCAGCCGTCAACGGATAGATTAATGCCCAAAAAGGACAACCCGAATCTCAATCGGGTCTCGTAAGTTTTTTACCCTTCGTTTTGTCGACACCAGATTTTTACGGTAAAACGGGATTACCGTGCCTCGTCTTTGATTTACCATCGCTGGAGAGTGGTGCACCATGGTACTGTTCCATTTCAAATTCATGCACGTATTTCTAAAAGTCGTGCGGCACTGTTTTGCCATTTCGGACGGATGTTGCACCTTGCACCTCGGATGTTGCACCTGTAGATATCGATTATTCGGACGGCCATAACTTCTGGCTCGTTTAGAGTTATAGGAGCCATAACCGGTCAAAACGAAGGCCACGATGAGTTCTACGGCTTTGACCACTTTCAACCGTCAACGGATAGATTAATGTCCTAAAAGGACAACCCGAATCTCAACCGGGTCTCGTAAGTTTTTTACCCTTCGTTTTTTTGACACCGGATTTTTACGGTAAAACGGGATTACCGTGCCTCGCCTTCGATTTACCATCGCTGGAGAGTGGTGCACCATGGTACCGTTCCGTTTCAAATCCATGCACGCATTTCTAAAAGTCGTACGGCACTGTTTCGCCATTTCGGACGGATGTTGCACCTTGCACCGCGGATGTCGCACCCTATAGATATCGATTATTCAGACGGGCATAACTTCTGGCTCGTTTAGAGTTACGGGAGCCATAACCTCTCAAAACGAAGGCCACAGTGAGTTCTACAGCTTTGACAGCTTTCAGCCGTCAACTGATAGATTAATGCCCGAAAAGGACAACGCGAATCTCAATCGGGTCTCGTAAGTTTTTTACCCTTCGTTTTTTCGACACCGGATTTCTACGGTAAAACGAGATTACCGTGGCTCGTCTTCGATTTACCATCGTTGGAGAGTGGTGCACCATGGTACTGTTCTATTTCAAATCCATGCACACATTTCTAAAAGTCGTACGGCACTGTTTCGACATTTCGTACGGATGTTGCACCTTGCACCGCTGATGTTGCACCCTGTATATATATCGATTATTCGGACAGCCATAACTTCTGGGTCGTTTAGATTTACGGGAGCCATAACCTGTCAAAACGAAGGCCACGGTGAGTTCTACAGCTTCGACAGCTTTCAGCCGTCAACGGATAGATTAATGCCCGAAAAGGACAACCCGAATCTCAATCGGGGTTCGTAAGTTTTTTACCCTTCGTTTTTTTGACACCGGATTTTTACGGTAAAACGGGATTACCGTGGCTCGTCTTCGATTTACCATCACTGGAGAGTGGTGCACTATGGTACTGTTCCGTTTCAAATACTTGCACGCATTTCTAAAAGTCGTACGGCACTGTTTCGCCATTTCGGACGGATGTTGCACCTTGCACCGCGGATGTTGCACCCTGTAGATATTGATTATTCGGACGGTCATAACTTCTGGCTCGTTTAGAGTTACGGGAGCCATAACCTGTCTAAACGAAGGCCACGATGAGTTCTACGGCTTTGACCGCTTTCAGCCGTCAACGGATAGATTAATGCCCAAAAAGGACAACCCGAATCTCAATCGGGTCTCGTAAGTTTTTTACCCTTCGTTTTTTCGACACCGGATTTTTACGGTAAAACAGGATTACCGTGCCTCGCCTTCGGTTTACCATCGCTGGAGAGTGATGCACCATGGTAATGTTCCGTTTCAAATCCAAGCACGCTTTTCTAAAAGTCGTACGGCACTGTTTCGCCATTTCGGACGGATGTTGCACCTTGCACCGCGGATGTTGCACCCTGTAGATATCGATTATTCGGACGACCATAACTTCTGGCTCGTTTAGAGTTACGGGAGTCATAACCTGTCAAAACGAAGGCCACAATGAGTTCTACGGCTTTGACAAGTTTCAGCCGTCAACAGATAGATTAATGCCCAAAATCGACAACCCGAATCTCAATCGGGTCTCGTAAGTATTGTACCCTTCGTTTTTTCGACACCGGATTTTTACAGTAAAACGGGATTACCGTGCCTCGTCTTCGATTTACCATCACTGGAGAGTGGTGCACCATGGCACTGTTCCATTTCAAATCCATTCACGCATTTCTAAAAGTCGTACGACACTGTTTCGCCATTTCGGACGGATGTTGCACCTTGCACCGCGGATGTTGCGCCCTGTAGATATCGATTATTCGGACGGCCATAACTTCTGGCTCGTTTAGAGTTAAGGGAGCCATAACCTGTCAAAACGAAGGCCATGATGAGTTCTACGGCTTTGACAGCTTTTAACCGTCAACGGATAGTCTAATGCCAAAAAAGGACAAACCGAATCTCAATCGGTCCTCGTAAGTTTTTTACCTTTCGTTTTTTCGACACCGGATTTTTACGGTAAAACGGGATTACCGTGCCTCACCTTCGATTTACCATCGCTTGAGAGTGGTGCACCATGGTACTGTTCCGTTTCAAATCCATGCACGCATTTCTAAGAGTCGTACGACACTGTTTCGCCATTTCAGATGGATGTTGCACCTTGCACCGCGGATGTTGCACCCTGTAGATATCGATTATTCGGACGGCCGTAACTTCTGGCTCGTTTAGAGTTACGGGAGCCATAACTTGTCAAAACGAAGGCCACGGTGAGTTCTACGGCTTTGACTACTTTCAGCCATCAACGGATAGATTAATGCCCAAAAATGACAACCCGAATCTCAATCGGGTCTAGTAAGTTTTTTACCCTTCGTTTTTTCGACACCGGATTTTTGCGGTAAAACGGGATTACCGTGCCTCGTCTTCGATTTACCATCGCTGGAGAGCAGTGCACCATGGTACTGTTCCGTTTCAAATCCATGCACACATTTCTAAACGTCGTACGACAATGTTTTGCCATTTCAGATGGATGTTGCACCTTGCACCGCGGATGTCGCACCCTGTAGATATCGATTATTCGGACGGGCATAACTTGTGGCTCGTTTAGAGTAACGGAAGCCATAACCTGTCAAAACGAAGGCCACGACAGCTTTCAGCCGTCAACGGATAGATTAATGCCCAAAAGGGACAACCCGAATCTCAATCGAGTCTCGTAAGTTTTTTACCCTTCGTTTTTTCAACACCGGATTTTTACGGCAAAACGGGATTACCGTGCCTCGCCTTCGATTTACCATCGCTGGAGAGTGGTGCACCATGGCACTGTTCCGTTTCAAATCCACGCACGCATTTCTAAAAGTCGTACGACACTGTTTCGCCGTTTTGGGCGGATGTTGCACCTTGCACCGCAGATGTTGCACCCTGTAGATATGGATTATTCGGACGGTCATAACTTCTGGCTCGTTTAGAGTTACGGGAGCCATAACCTATCAAAATGAAGGCTACGGTGAGTTCTACAGCTTTGACAGCTTTCAGCCGTCAACGGATAGATTTATGCTTGAAAAGGACAACCCGAAACTCAATCGGGGTTCGTAAGTTTTCTACCCTTCGTTTTTTCGACACCGGATTTTTACGGTAAAACGGGATTACCGTGGCTCATCTTAGATTTACCATCGCTGGAGAGTGGTGCACCATGGTACTGTTCCGTTTCAAATCCATGCACGCATTTCTAAAAGTCGTACGACACTGTTTCGCCATTTCGGACGGATGTTGCACCTTGCACCGCGGATGTTGCACGCTGTATATATCGATTATTCGGACAACCATAACTTCTGGCTCGTTTAGATTTACGGGAGCCATAACCCGTCAAAACGAAGGCCACGGTGAGTTCTACAGCTTTGACAGCTTTCAGCCGTCAACGGATAGATTAATGCCAGAAAAGGACACCCCGAATCTCAATCTGGGTTCGTAAGTTTTTTACCCTTCGTTTTTTCGACACCGGATTTTTACGGTAAAACAGGATTACCGTGCCTCGCCTTCGGTTTACCATCGCTGGAGAGTGATGCACCATGGTAATGTTCCGTTTCAAATCCAAGCACGCTTTTCTAAAAGTCGTACGGCACTGTTTCGCCATTTCGGACGGATGTTGCACCTTGCACCGCGGATGTTGCACCCTGTAGATATCGATTATTCGGACGACCATAACTTCTGGCTCGTTTAGAGTTACGGGAGTCATAACCTGTCAAAACGAAGGCCACAATGAGTTCTACGGCTTTGACAAGTTTCAGCCGTCAACAGATAGATTAATGCCCAAAATCGACAACCCGAATCTCAATCGGGTCTCGTAAGTATTGTACCCTTCGTTTTTTCGACACCGGATTTTTACAGTAAAACGGGATTACCGTGCCTCGTCTTCGATTTACCATCACTGGAGAGTGGTGCACCATGGCACTGTTCCATTTCAAATCCATTCACGCATTTCTAAAAGTCGTACGACACTGTTACGCCATTTCGGACGGATGTTGCACCTTGCACCGCGGATGTTGCACCCTGTAGATATCGATTATTCGGACGGCCATAACTTCTGGCTCGTTTAGAGTTAAGGGAGCCATAACCTGTCAAAACGAAGGCCACGATGAGTTCTACGGCTTTGACAGCTTTTAACCGTCAACGGATAGTCTAATGCCAAAAAAGGACAAACCGAATCTCAATCGGTCCTCGTAAGTTTTTTACCTTTCGTTTTTTCGACACCGGATTTTTACGGTAAAACGGGATTACCGTGCCTCACCTTCGATTTACCATCGCTTGAGAGTGGTGCACCATGGTACTGTTCCGTTTCAAATCCATGCACGCATTTCTAAGAGTCGTACGACACTGTTTCGCCATTTCAGATGGATGTTGCACCTTGCACCGCGGATGTTGCACCCTGTAGATATCGATTATTCGGACGGCCGTAACTTCTGGCTCGTTTAGAGTTACGGGAGCCATAACTTGTCAAAACGAAGGCCACGGTGAGTTCTACGGCTTTGACTACTTTCAGCCATCAACGGATAGATTAATGCCCAAAAATGACAACCCGAATCTCAATCGGGTCTAGTAAGTTTTTTACCCTTCGTTTTTTCGACACCGGATTTTTGCGGTAAAACGGGATTACCGTGCCTCGTCTTCGATTTACCATCGCTGGAGAGCAGTGCACCATGGTACTGTTCCTTTTCAAATCCATGCACACATTTCTAAACGTCGTACGACAATGTTTTGCCATTTCGGACGGATGTTGCACCTTGCACCGCGGATGTCGCACCCTGTAGATATCGATTATTCGGACGGGCATAACTTGTGGCTCGTTTAGAGTAACGGAAGCCATAACCTATCAAAACGAAGGCCACGATGAGTTCTACAGCTGTGACAGCTTTCAGCCGTCAACGGATAGATTAATGCCCAAAAGGGACAACCCGAATCTCAATCGAGTCTCGTAAGTTTTTTACCCTTCGTTTTTTCAACACCGGATTTTTACGGCAAAACGGGATTACCGTGCCTCGCCTTCGATTTACCATCGCTGGAGAGTGGTGCACCATGGCACTGTTCCGTTTCAAATCCACGCACGCATTTCTAAAAGTCGTACGACACTGTTTCGCCGTTTTGGGCGGATGTTGCACCTTGCACCGCAGATGTTGCACCCTGTAGATATGGATTATTCGGACGGTCATAACTTCTGGCTCGTTTAGAGTTACGGGAGCCATAACCTATCAAAATGAAGGCTACGGTGAGTTCTACAGCTTTGACAGCTTTCAGCCGTCAACGGATAGATTTATGCTTGAAAATGACAACCCGAAACTCAATCGGGGTTCGTAAGTTTTCTACCCTTCGTTTTTTCGACACCGGATTTTTACGGTAAAACGGGATTACCATGGCTCATCTTAGATTTACCATCGCTGGAGAGTGGTGCACCATGGTACTGTTCCGTTTCAAATCCATGCACGCATTTCTAAAAGTCGTACGACACTGTTTCGCCATTTCGGACGGATGTTGCACCTTGCACCGCGGATGTTGCACGCTGTATATATCGATTATTCGGACAACCATAACTTCTGGCTCGTTTAGATTTACGGGAGCCATAAACCGTCAAAACGAAGGCCACGGTGAGTTCTACAGCTTTGACAGCTTTCAGCCGTCAACGGATAGATTAATGCCAGAAAAGGACACCCCGAATCTCAATCTGGGTTCGTAAGTTTTTTACCCTTCGTTTTTTCGACACCGGATTTTTACGGTAAAACGGGATTACCGTGGGTCGTCTTCGATTTTCCATCGCTGGAGAGTAGTGCACCATGGTAATGTTCCGTTTCAAATCCATGCACGCATTTTTAAAAGTCGTACGGCACTGTTTCGCCAATTCGGACGGATGTTGCACCTTGCACCGCGGATGTTGCACCCTGTAGATATCGATTATTCGGACGGCCATAACTTCTGGCTCGTTTAGAGTTACGGGAGCCATAACCTGTCTAAACGAAGGCCACGGTGAGTTCTACGGCTTTGACCGCTTTCAACCGTCAACGGATAGATTAATGCCCAAAAGGACAACCCGAATCTCAATCGGTTCTCGTAAGTTTTTTACCCTTCGTTTTTTCGACACCGGATTTGTACGGTAAAACGGGATTAGCGTGCCTCGTCTTCGATTTACCATCGCTGAAGAGCAGTGCACCATGGTACTGTTCCGTTTCAAATCCATGCATGCATTTCTAAAAGTCGTAAGGCACTGTTTCGCCATTTCGGACGGATGTTGCACCTTGCACCGCGGATGTTGCACCCTGTAGATATCGATTATTCGGATGGCCATAACTTCTGGCTCGTTTAGAGTTACGGGAGCCATAACCTTTCAAAACGAAGGAAATGATGAGTTCTACAGCTTTGACAGCTTTCACCCGTCAACGGATAGATTAATGTCCGAAAAGGACAACCCGAATCTCAATCGAGTCTCGTAAGTTTTTTACCCTTCGTTTTTTCGACACCGGATTTTTACAGTAAAACGGAATTACCGTGCCTCGTCTTCGATTTACCATCACTGGAGAATGGTGCACCATGGCACTGTTCCGTTTCAAATCCATGCACGCATTTCAAAAAGTCGTACGACACTGTTTCGCCATTTCGGACGGATGTTGCACCTTGCACCGCGGATGTTGCACCCTGTAGATATCGATTATTCGGACGGCCATAACTTCTGGCTCGTTTAGAGTTAAGGGAGCCATAACCTGTCAAAACGAAGGCCACGATGAGTTCTACGGCTTTGACAGCTTTCAGCCGTCAACGGAAAGACTAATGCCCAAAAAGGAAAACCCGAATCTCAATCGGGCCTCGTAAGTTTTTTACCTTTCGTTTTTTCGACACCGGATTTTTACGGTAAAACGGGATTACCGTGCCTCGCCTTCGATTTACCATCGCTGGAGAGTGGTGCACCATGGTACCGTTCCGTTTCAAATCCATGCATGCATTTCTAAGAGTCGTACGACACTGTTTCGCCATTTTAGACGGATGTTGCACCTTGCACCGCGGATGTTGCACCCTGTAGATATCGATTATTCGGACGGCCATAACTTCTGGCTCGTTTAGAGTTACGGTAGCCATAACCTGTCAAAACGAAGGCCATGTTGAATTCTACGGCTTTGACAGCTTTCAGCCGTCAACGGACAGATTAATGCCCAAAAAGGACAACCCGAATCTCAATCGGGTCTCGTAAGTTTTTTACCCTTTCGTTTTTTCGACACCGTATTTTTACGGTAAAACGGGATTACCGTGCCTCGTCTTCGATTTACCATCGCTGGAGAGCGGTGCACCATGGTACTGTTCCGTTTCAAATCCATGCACACATTTCTACACGTCGTACGACACTGTTTTGCCATTTGGGACGGATGTTGCACCTTTCACCGCGGATGTCGCACCCTGTAGATATCGATTATTCGGACGAGCATAACTTGTGGCTCGTTTAGAGTAACGGAAGCCATAACATGTCAAAACGAAGGCCACGATGAGTTCTATAGCTTTGACAGCTTTCAGCCATCAACGGATAGATTAATGCCCAAAAGGGACAACCCGAATCTCAATCGAGTCTCGTAAGTTTTTTACCCTTCGTTTTTTCGACACCAGATTTTTACGGTAAAACCAGATTACCGTGCCTTGCCTTCGATTTACCATCGCTGGAGAGTGGTGCACCATGGCACTGTTCCGTTTCAAATCCACGCACGCATTTCTAAAAGTCGTACGGCCCTGTTTCGCCATTTTGGACGGATGTTGCACCTTGCACCGCAGATGTTGCACCCTGTAGATATGGATTATTCGGACGGTCATAACTTCTGGCTCGTTTAGAGTTACGGGAGCCATAACCTATCAAAATGAAGGCTACGGTGAGTTCTACAGCTTTGACAGCTTTCAGCTGTCAACGGATAGATTTATGCCCGAAAAGGACAACCCGAATCTCAATCGGGGTTCGTAAGTTTTCTACCCTTCGTTTTTTCGACACCGGATTTTTACGGTAAAACGGGATTACCGTGGCTCGTCTTAGATTTACCATCGCTAGAGAGTGGTGCACCATGGTACTGTTCCGTTTCAAATCCATGCACGCATTTCTAAAAGTCGTACGGCACTGTTTCGCCATTTCGGACGGATGTTGCACCTTGCACCGCGGATGTTGCACGCTGTATATATCGATTATTCGGACAACCATAACTTCTGGCTCGTTTAGATTTACGAGAGCCATAACCCGTCAAAACGAAGGCCACGGTGAGTTCTACAGCTTTGACAGCTTTCAGCCGTCAACGGATAGATTAATGCCAGAAAAGGACACCCCGAATCTCAATCTGGGTTCGTATGTTTTTTACCCTTCGTTTTTTCGACACCGGATTTTTACGGTAAAACGGGATTACCGTGGCTCGTCTTCGATTTACCATCGCTGGAGAGTGGTGCACCATGGTAATGTTCCGTTTCAAATCCATGCACGCATTTTTAAAAGTCGTACGACACTGTTTCGCCAATTCGGACGGATGTTGCACCTTGCACCGCGGATGTTGCACCCTGCAGATATCGATTATTCGAATGGCCATAACTTCTGGCTCGTTTAGAGTTACGGGATCCATAACCTGTCTAAACGAAGGCCACGGTGAGTTCTACGGCTTTGGCCGCTTTCAGCCGTCAATGGATAGATTAATGCCCAAAAGGACAACCCGAATCTCAATCGGTTCTCGTAAGTTTTTTACCCTTCGTTTTTTCGACACCGGATTTGTACGGTAAAACGGGATTAACGTGCCTCGTCTTCGATTTACCATCGCTGGAGAGCGGTGCACCATGGTACTGTTCCGTTTCAAATCCATGCATGCATTTCTAAAAGTCGTAAGGCACTGTTTCGCCATTTCGGACGGATGTTGCACCTTGCACCGCGGATGTTGCACCCTGTAGATATCGATTATTCGGACGGCCATAACTTCTGGCTCGTTTAGAGTTACGGGAGCCACAACTTGTCAAAACGAAGGAAACGATGAGTTATACAGCTTTCAGCCGTCAACGGATAGATTAATGCCCAAAAGGACAACCCGAATCTCAATCGAGTCTCGTAAGTTTTTTACCCTTCGTTTTTTCGACACCGGATTTTTACAGTAAAACGGGATTACCGTGCCCCGCCTTCGATTTACAATCGCTGGAGAGTGGTGCACCATGGTACTGTTGCGTTTCAAATCCATACATGCATTTCTAAAAGTCATACGGCACTGTTTCGTCATTTCGGACGGATGTTGCACCTTGCACCGCGGATGTTGCACCCTGTAGATATCGATTATTCGGACGGCCATAACTTCTGGCTCGTTTAGAGTTACGGGAACCATAACCTGTCCAAACGAAGGCCACGATGAGTTCTACGGCTTTGATAGCTTTCAGCCGTCAACGGATAGATTAATGCCCAAAAAAGACAACCCGAATCTCAATCGGGTGTCGTAAGTTTTTTACCCTTCGTTTTTTCGACACCGGATTTTTACGGTAAAATGGGATTACCGTGCCTCGTCTTCGATTTACCATCGCTGGAGAGTGGTGCACCATGGTGCTGTTTCGTTTCAAATCCATGAACGCATTTCTAAAAGTCGTACGACACTGTTTCGCCATTTCGGTCGGATGTTGCACCTTGCACCGCGGATGTTGCACCCTGTATATATCGATTATTCGGACAGGCATAACTTCTGGCTCGTTTAGATTTACGGGAGCCATAACGTGTCAAAACGAAGGCCACGATGAGTTCTACGGCTTTGATAGCTTTCAACCGTCAACGGATAGATTAATGCCCAAAAAAGAAACCCGAATCTCAATCGGGTCTCGTAATTTTTTTACCCTTCGTTTTTTCGACACAGGATTTTTACGGTAAAACGGGATTACCGTGCCTGGCCTTCGATTTACCATCGCTGGAGAGTGGTGCACCATGATAATGTTCTGTTTCAAATCCATGCACGCATTTCTAAAAGTCGTACGGCACTGTTTAGCCATTTCAGACGGATGTTGCACCTTGCACCGCGGATGTTGCACCCTGTATATATCGATTATTCGGACGGCAATAATTTCTGGCTCGTTTAGAGTAACGGGAGCCATAACCTGTCAAAACGAAGGCCACGATGAGTTCTACGGCTGTGATAGCTTTCAGCCATCAACGGATAGATTAATGCCCAAAAAGGACAACTCGAATCTCAATCGGATCTCATAAGTTTTTTACCCTTCGTTTTTTCGACAACGGATTTTTACGGTAAAACGAGATTACCGTGCCTCGTCTTCGATTTACCATCGCTAGAGAGTGGTGCACCATGGTACTGTTACGTTTCAAATCCATGCACGCATTTCTAAAAGTCGTACGACACTGTTTCGCCATTTCGGACGGATGTTGCACCTTGCACCGCGGATGTTGCACCCTGTAGATATCGATTATTCGGACGGCCATAACTTCTGGCTCGTTTAGACTAACGGGAGCCATAACCTATCAAAACGAAGGCCACGATGAGTTTTACGGCTTTGATAGCTTTCAGCCGTCAACGGATAGATTAATGCCCAAAAAGGACAACCCGAATCTCAATCGAGTCTCGTAAGTTTTTTACCCTTCGTTTTTTCGACACCGGATTTTTACGGTAAAACGGGATTACCGTGCCTCGCCTTCGATTTACCATCGCTGGAGAGTGGTGCACCGTGGTAATGTTCCGTTTCGAATCCATGCATGCATTTCTAAAAGTCGTACGACACTGTTTCGCCATTTCGGACGGATGTTGCAACTTGCACCGCGGATGTTGCACCCTGTAGATATCGATTATTCGGACGGCCATAACTTCTGGATCGTTTAGAGTTACGGGAGCCATAACCTGTCAAAACGAAGGCCACGGTGAGTTCTACGGCTTTGACTACTTTCAGCCATCAACGGATAGATTAATGCCCAAAAAGGACAACCCGAATCTCAATCGGGTCTCGTAAGTTTTTTACCCTTCGTTTTTTCGACACCGGATTTTTGCGGTAAAACGGGATTACCGTGCCTCGTCTTCGATTTACCATCGTTGGAGAGCGGTGCACCATGGTACTGTTCCGTTTCAAATCCATGCACACATTTCTAAACGTCGTACGACAATGTTTTGCCATTTCGGACGGATGTTGCACCTTGCACCGCGGATGTCGCACCCTGTAGATATCGATTATTCGGACGGGCATAACTTGTGGCTCGTTTAGAGTAACGGAAGCCATAACCTGTCAAAACGAAGGCCACGATGAGTTCTACAGCTTTGACAGCTTTCAGCCGTCAACGGATAGATTAATGTCCAAAAGGGACAACCCGAATCTCAATCGAGTCTCGTAAGTTTTTTACCCTTCGTTTTTTCAACACCGGATTTTTACGGTAAAACGGGATTACCATGCCTCGCCTTCGATTTACCATCGCTGGAGAGTGGTGCACCATGGCACTGTTCCGTTTCAAATCCACGCACGCATTTCTAAAAGTCGTACGGCACTGTTTCGCCGTTTTGGGCGGATGTTGCACCTTGCACCGCAGATGTTGCACCCTGTAGATATGGATTATTCGGACGGTCATAACTTCTGGCTCGTTTAGAGTTACGGGAGCCATAACCTATCAAAATGAAGGCTACGGTGAGTTCTACAGCTTTGACAGCTTTTAGCCGTCAACAGATAGATTTATGCTTGAAAAGGACAACCCGAATCTCAATCGGGGTTCGTAAGTTTTCTATCCTTCGTTTTTTCGACACCGGATTTTTACGGTAAAACGGGATTACCGTGGCTCGTCTTAGATTTACCATCGCTGGAGAGTGGTGCACCATGGTACTGTTCCGTTTCAAATCCATGCATGCATTTCTAAAAGTCGTACGGCACTGTTTCGCCATTTCGGACGGATGTTGCACCTTGCATCGCGGATGTTGCACGCTTTATATATCGATTATTCGGACAACCATAACTTCTGGCTCGTTTAGATTTACGGGAGCCATAACCCGTCAAAACGAAGGCCACGGTGAGTTCTACAGCTTTGACAGCTTTCAGCCGTCAATGGATAGATTAATGCCAGAAAAGGACACCCCGAATCTCAATCTGGGTTCGTAAGTTTTTTAACCTTCGTTTTTTCGACACCGGATTTTTACGGTAAAACGGGATTACCGTGGCTCGTCTTCCATTTACCATCGCTGGAGAGTAGTGCACCATGGTAATGTTCCGTTTCAAATCCTTGCACGCATTTTTAAAAGTCGTACGGCACTGTTTCGCCAATTCGGACGGATGTTGCACCTTGCACCGCGGATGTTGCACCCTGTAGATATCGATTATTCGGACGGCCATAACTTCTGGCTCGTTTAGAGTTACGGGAGCCATAACCTGTCTGAACGAAGGCCACGGTGAGTTCTACGGCTTTGACCGCTTTCAGCCGTCAACGGATAGACCAATGCCCAAAAGGACAACCCGAATCCCAATCGGTTCTCGTAAGTTTTTTACCCTTCGTTTTTTCGACACCGGATTTGTACGGTAAAACGGGATTAGCGTGCCTCGTCTTCGATTTACCATCGCTGGAGAGCAGTGCACCATGGTACTGTTCCGTTTCAAATCCATGCATGCATTTCTAAAAGTCGTAAGGCACTGTTTCGCCATTTCGGACGGATGTTGCACCTTGCACTGCGGATGTTGCACCCTGTAGATATCGATTATTCGGATGGCCATAACTTCTGGCTCGTTTAGAGTTACGGGAGCCATAACCTGTCAAAACGAAGGAAATGATGAGTTCTACAGCTTTGACAGCTTTCAGCCGTCAACGGATAGATTAATGCCCGAAAAGGACAACCCGAATCTCAATCGAGTCTCGTAAGTTTTTTACCCTTCGTTTTTTCGACAACGGATTTTTACAGTAAAACGGGATTACCGTGCCTCGTCTTCGATTTACCATCACTGGAGAGTAGTGCACCATGGCACTGTTCCGTTTCAAATCCATGCACGCATTTCAAAAAGTCGTACGACACTGTTTCGCCATTTCGGACGGATGTTGCACCTTGCACCGCGGATGTTGCACCCTGTAGATATCGATTATTCGGACGGCCATAACTTCTGGCTCGTTTAGAGTTAAGGGAGCCATAACCTGTCAAAACGAAGGCCACGATGAGTTCTACGGATTTGACAGCTTTCAGCCGTCAACGGAAAGACTAATGCCCAAAAAGGAAAACCCGAATCTCAATCGGGCCTCGTAAGTTTTTTACCTTTCATTTTTTCGACACCGGATTTTTACGGTAAAACGGGATTACCGAGCCTCGCCTTCGATTTACCATCGCTGGAGAGTGGTGCACCATGGTACTGTTCCGTTTCAAATCCATGCACGCATTTAAAAGTCGTACGGCACTGTTTCGCCATTTCAGACGGATGTTGCACCTTGCACCGCGGATGTTGCACCCTGTAGATATCGATTATTCGGACGGTCATAACTTCTGGCTCGTTTAGAGTTACGGAAGCCATAACCTGTCAAAACGAAGTCCACGTTGAATTCTACGGCTTTGACAGCTTTCAGCCGTCAACGGACAGATTAATGCCCAAAAAGGACAACCCGAATATCAATCGGGTCTCGTAAGTTTTTTACCCTTTCGTTTTTACGACACCGGATTTTTACGGTAAAACGGGATTACCGTGCCTCGTCTTCGATTTACCATCGCTGGAGAGCGGCGCACCATGGTACTGTTCCGTTTCAAATCCATGCACACATTTCTAAACGTCGTACGACACTGTAGATATCGATTATTCGGACGAGCATAACTTGTGGCTCGTTTAGAGTAACGGGAGCCATAACATGTCAAAACGAAGGCCACGATGAGTTCTATAACTTTGACAGCTTTCAACCGTCAACGGATAGATTAATGCCCAAAAGGGACAACCTGAATCTCAATCGAGTCTCGTAAGTTTTTTACCCTTCGTTTTTTCGACACCGGATTTTTACGGTAAAACCAGATTACCGTGCCTTGCCTTCGATTTACCATCGCTGGAGAGTGGTGCACCATGGCACTGTTCCGTTTCACATCCACGCACGCATTTCTAAAAGTCGTACGGCCCTGTTTCGCCATTTTGGACGGATGTTGCACCTTGCACCGCAGATGTTGCACCCTGTAGATATGGATTATTCGGACGGTCATAACTTCTGGCTCGTTTAGAGTTACGGGAGCCATAACCTATCAAAATGAAGGCTACGGTGAGTTCTACAGCTTTGACAGCTTTCAGCCGTCAATGGATAGATTTATGCCCGAAAAGGACAACCCGAATCTCAATTGGGGTTCGTAAGTTTTCTACCCTTCGTTTTTTCGACACCGGATTTCTACGGTAAAACGGGATTACCGTGGCTCGTCTTAGATTTACCATCGCTAGAGAGTGGTGCACCATGGTACTGTTCCATTTCAAATCCATGCACGCATTTCTAAAAGTCATACGGCACTGTTTCGCCATTTCGGACGGATGTTGCACCTTGCACCGCGGATGTTGCACGCTGTATATATCGATTATTCGGACAACCATAACTTCTGGCTCGTTTAGATTTACGGGAGCCATAACCTGTCAAAACGAAGGCCACGGTGAGTTCTACAGCTTTGACAGCTTTCAGCCGTCAACGGATAGATTAATGCCAGAAAAGGTCACCCCGAATCTCAATCTGGGTTCGTATGTTTTTTACCCTTCGTTTTTTCGACATCGGATTTTTACGGTAAAACGGGATTACCATGGCTCGTCTTCGATTTACCATCGCTGGAGAGTGGTGCACCATGGTAATGTTCCGTTTCAAATCCATGCACGCATTTTTAAAAGTCGTACGGCACTGTTTTGCCAATTCGGACGGATGTTGCACCTTGCACCGCGGATGTTGCACCCTGTAGATATCGATTATTCGGACAGCCATAACTTCTGGCTCGTTTAGAGTTAAGGGAGCCATAACCTGTCTAAACGAAGGCCACGGTGAGTTCTACGGCTTTGGCCGCTTTCAGCCGTCAACGGATAGTTTAATGCCCAAAAGGACAACCCGAATCTCAATCGGTTCTCGTAAGTTTTTTACCCTTCGTTTTTTCGAAACCGGATTTGTACGGTAAAACGGGATTAACGTGCCTCGTCTTCGATTTACCATCGCTGGAGAGCGGTGCACCATGGTACTGTTCCGTTTCAAATCCATGCATGCATTTCTAAAAGTCGTAAGGCACTGTTTCGCCATTTCGGACGGATGTTGCACCTTGCACCGCGGATGTTGCACCCTGTAGATATCGATTATTCGGACGGCCATAACTTCTGGCTCGTTTAGAGTTACGGGAGCCACAACCTGTCAAAACGAAGGAAACGATGAGTTCTACAGCTTTGACAGCTTTCAGCCGTCAACGGATAGATTAATGCCCGAAAAGGACAACCCGAATCTCAATCGAGTCTCGTAAGTTTTTTACCCTTCGTTTTTTCGACACCGGATTTTTACAGTAAAACGGGATTACCGTGCCCCGCCTTCGATTTACCATCGCTGGAGAGTGGTGCACCATGGTACTGTTGCGTTTCAAATCCATACATGCATTTCTAAAAGTCATACGGCACTGTTTCGCCATTTCGGACGGATGTTGCACCTTGCACCGCGGATGTTGCACCCTGTAGATATCGATTATTCGGACGGCCATAACTTCTGGCTCGTTTAGAGTTACGGGAACCATAACCTGTCCAAACGAAGGCCACGATGAGTTCTACGGCTTTGATAGCTTTCAGCCGTCAACGGATAGATTAATGCCCAAAAAAGACAACCCGAATCTCAATCGGGTGTCATAAGTTTTTTACCCTTCGTTTTTTCGACACCGGATTTTTACGGTAAAATGGGATTACCGTGCCTCGTCTTCGATTTACCATCGCTGGAGAGTGGTGCACCATGGTACTGTTTCGTTTCAAATCCATGAACGCATTTCTAAAAGTCGTACGACACTGTTTCGCCATTTCGGTCGGATGTTGCACCTTGCACCGCGGATGTTGCACCCTGTATATATCGATTATTCGGATAGGCATAAATTCTGGCTCGTTTAGATTTACGGGAGCCATAACCTGTCAAAACGAAGGCCACGATGAGTTCTACGGCTTTGATAGCTTTCAACCGTCAACGGATAGATTAATGCCCAAAAAAGAAACCCGAATCTCAATCGGGTCTCGTAATTTTTTTACCCTTCGTTTTTTCGACACAGGATTTTTACGGTAAAACAGGATTACCGTGCCTCGCCTTCGATTTACCATCGCTGGAGAGTGGTGCACCATGATACTGTTCTGTTTCAAATCCATGCACGCATTTCTAAAAGTCATACGGCACTGTTTAGCCATTTCAGACGGATGTTGCACCTTGCACCGCGGATGTTGCACCCTGTATATATCGATTATTCGGACGGCAATAATTTCTGGCTCGTTTAGAGTAACGGGAGCCATAACCTGTCAAAACGAAGGCCACGATGAGTTCTACGGCTTGGACAGCCTTCAGCCGTCAACGGATAGATTAATGCCCAAAAAGGACAACCCGAATCTCAATCGGATCTCGTAAGTTTTTTACCCTTCGTTTTTTCGACAACGGATTTTTACGGTAAAACGAGATTACCGTGCCTCGTCTTCGATTTACCATCGCTAGAGAGTGGTGCACCATGGTACTGTTCCGTTTCAAATCCATGCACGCATTTCTAAAAGTCGTACGACACTGTTTCGCCATTTCGGACGGATGTTGCACCTTGCACCGCGGATGTTGCACCCTGTAGATATCGATTATTCGGACGGGCATAACTTCTGGCTCGTTTAGACTAACGGGAGCCATAACCTGTCAAAACGAAGGCCACGATGAGTTTTACGGCTTTGATAGCTTTCAGCCGTCAACGGATAGATTAATGCCCAAAAAGGACAACCCGAATCTCAATCGAGTCTCATAAGTTTTTTACCCTTCGTTTTTTCGACACCGGATTTTTACGGTAAAACGGGATTACCGTGCCTCTCCTTCGATTTACCATCGCTGGAGAGTGGTGCACCGTGGTAATGTTCCGTTTCGAATCCATGCATGCATTTCTAAAAGTCGTACGACACTGTTTCGCCATTTCGGGCGGATGTTGCAACTTGCACCGCGGATGTTACACCCTGTAGATATCGATTATTCGGACGGCCATAACTTCTGGCTCGTTTAGAGTTACGGGAGCCATAACCTGTCAAAACGAAGGCCATGATGACTTCTACGGCTTTGACAGCTTTCAGCCGTCAATGGATAGATTAATGCCCAAAAAGGACAACCCGAATCTCAATCGGGTCTCGTAAGTTTTTTAGCCATCGTTTTTTCGACACCGGATTTTTACGGTAAAACGGGATTACCGAGCCTCGCCTTCGATTTACCATCGCTGGAGAGTGGTGCACCATGGTACTGTTCCGTTTCAAATCCATGCACGCATTTAAAAGTCGTACGGCACTGTTTCGCCATTTCAGACGGATGTTGCACCTTGCACCGCGGATGTTGCACCATGTAGATATCGATTATTCGGACGGCCATAACTTCTGGCTCGTTTAGAGTTACGGGAGCCATAACCTGTCAAAATGAAGGCCACATTGAATTCTACGGCTTTGACAGCTTTCAGCCGTCAACGGACAGATTAATGCCCAAAAAGGACAACCCGAATCTCAATCGGGTCTCGTAAGTTTTTTACCCTTTGTTTTTTCGACACCGGATTTTTACGGTAAAAAGGGATTACCGTGCCTCGTCTTCGATTTATCTTCGCTGGAGAGTGGTGCACCATGGTACTGTTCCGTTTCAAATCCATGCACGCATTTCTAAAAGTCGTACGACACTTTTTCGCCATTTCGGACGGATGTTGCACCTTGCACCGTGGATGTGGCACCCTGTAGATATCGATTATTCGGACGGTCATAACTTCTGGCTCGTTTAGAGTTACGGGAGCCATAACCTGTAAAATGAAGGCCACGGTGATTTCTACAACTTTGACAGCTTTCCGCCGTTAACGGATAGATTAATGCCCGAAAAGGACAACCCGAATCTCAATCGGGGTTCGTAAGTTTTTTACCCTTCGTTTTTTCGACACCGGATTTTTACGGTAAAACGGTCTTACCGAGGCTCGTCTTCGATTTACCATCGCTGGAGAGTGGTGCACCATGGTACTATTCCGTTGCAAATCCATGCACGCATTTCTAAAAGTCGTACGGCACTGTTTCGCCATTTCGGACGGATGTTGCACCTTGCACCGCGGATGTTGCACCCTGTATATATCGATTATTCGGACAGACATAACTTCTGGCTCGTTAAATTTACGGGAACCATAACCTGTCAAAACGAAGGCCACGGTGAATTCTACAGCTTTGAGAGCTTTCAGCCGTCAATGGATAGATTAATGCCCGAAAAGGACAACCCGAATCTCAATCGGGGTTCGTAAGTTTTTTACCCATCGTTTTTTTGACACCGGATTTTTACGGTAAAACGGGATTACCGTGGCTCGTCTTCGATTCACCATCGCTGGAGAGTGGTGCACCATGGGACTGTTCCGTTTCAAATCCATGCACGCATTTCTAAAAGTCGTACGGCACTGTTTCGCCATTTCGGACGGATGTTGCACCTTGCACCGCGGATGTTGCACCCTGTAGATATCGATTATTCGGACGGTCATAACTTCTGGCTCGTTTAGAGTTACGGGAGCCATAACCTGTCAAAACGAAGGCCACGATGAGTTCTACGGCTTTGACATCTTTCAGGCGTCAACGGATAGATTAATGCCTAAAAAGGAAACCCCTATCTCAATCGGGTCTCGTAAGTTTTTTACCCTTCGTTTTTTCGACACCGGATTTTTACGGTAAAACGGGATTACCGTGCCTCGCCTTCGATTTACCATCGTTGGAGAGTGATGCACCATGGTACTGTTCCGTTTCAAATCCGTGCATGCTTTTCTAAAAGTCGTATGACACTGTTTCGCCATTTCAGACGGATGTTGCACCTTGCACCGCGGATGTTGCACCCTATAGATATCGGTTATTCGGACGGCCATAACTTCTGGCTCATTTAGAGTAACGGGAGTCATAACCTGTCAAAACAAAGGCCACAATGAGTTCTACGGCTTTGACAGCTTTCAGCCGTCAACGGATAGATTGAATCCCAAAAAGGACAACCCGAATCTCACTCGGGTCTCGTAAGTTTTTTACCCTTCGTTTTTTCGACACCGGATTTTTACGGTAAAACGGGATTACCATGCCTCGTCTTCGATTTACCATCGCTGGAGAGTGGTCCACCATGGTACTGTTCTGTTTAAAATCCATGCACGCATTTCTAAAAGTCGTACGACACTGTTTCGCCATTTCGGACGGATGTTGCACCTTGCATCGAGGATGTCGCACCCTATAGATATCGATTATTCGGATGGGCATAACTTCTGGCTCGTTTAGAGTAACGGGAGCCATAACCTGTCAAAACGAAGGCCACGATGAGTTCTACGGCTTTGACAGCTTTCAGTCGTCAATGGATAGATTAATGCCCAAAAAAGATAGCCCGAATCTCAATCGAGTCTCGTAAGTTTTTTACCCTTCGTTTTTTCGACACCGGATTTTTATGGTAAAACGGGATTACCGTGCCTCGCCTTCGATTTACCATCGATGGAGAATGGTGCACCATGGCACTGTTCCGTTTCAAATCCATGCACGCATTCCTAAAAGTCGTACGGCACTGTTTCGCCATTTCGAACGGATGTTGCACCTTGCACCGCAGATGTTGCACCCTGTAGATATCGATTATTCGGACGGTCATAACTTCTGGCTCATTTAGAGTTACGGGAGCCATAACCTATCAAAATGAAGGCCACGGTGAGTTCTATAGCTTTGACATCTTCCAACCATCAACGGATAGACTATTGCCCGAAAATGACAACCCGAATCTCAATCGGGGTTCGTAAGTTTTTTACCCTTCGTTTTTTCGACACCGGATTTTTACGGTAAAACGGGATTACCGTGGCTCGTCTTCGATTTACCATCGCTGGAGAGTGGTGCAACATGGTACTGTTCCGTTTCAAATCCATGCACGCATTTCTAAAAGTCGTACGACACTATTTCTCCATTTCGGACGGATGTTGCACCTTGCACCGCGGATGTTGCACCCTGTATATATCGATTATTCGGACAGCGATAACTTCTAGCTCGTTTAGATTTACGGGAGCCATAACCTGTAAAAAACGAAGGCCACGGTGAGTTCTACAGCTTTGACAGCTTTCAGCCGTCAAAGGATAGATTAATGCCAGAAAAGGACAACCCGAATCTCAATCTGGGTTCGTAGGTTTTTACCCTTCGTTTTTTCGACACCGGATTTTTATGGTAAAACGGGATTACTTTGGCTCGTCTTCGATTTACCATCGCTGGAGAGTGGTGCACCTTGGTAATGTTCCATTTCAAATCCATGCACGCATTTCTAAAAGTCGTACGGCACTGTTTCGCCAATTCGGACGGATGTTGCACATTGCACCGCGGATGTTGCACCCTGTAGATATCGATTATTCGGACGGCAATAACTTCTGGCTCGTTTAGAGTTACGGGAGCCATAACCTGTCTAAATGAAGGCCACGGTGAGTTCTACGGTTTTGACCGCTTTCAGCCGTCAACGGATAGATTAATGCCCAAAAAGGACAACCTGAATCTCAATCGGGTCTCGTAAGTTTTTTACCCTTCGTTTTTTCGACACCGGATTTTTACGGTAAAACGGGATTACCGTGCCTCGTCTTCGATTTACCATCGCTGGAGAGTTGTGCACCATGGTACTGTTCCGTTTCAAATCCATGCACGCATTTCTAAAAGTCGTAAGGCACTGTTTCGCCATTTCGGACGGATGTTGCACCTTGCACCGCGGATGTTGCACCCTGTAGATATCGATTATTCGAACGGCCATAACTTCTGGCTCGTTTAGAGTTACGGGAGCCATAACCTGTCAAAACGAAGGAAATAATGAGTTCTACGGCTTTGAAAGCATTCAGCCATCAACGGATAGATTAATGCCCGAAAAGGACAACCCGATTCTCAATCGAGTCTCGTAAGTTTTTTACCCATCGTTTTTTCGACACCGGATTTTTACGGTAAAACGGGATTACCGTGCCACGCCTTCGATTTACCATCGCTGGATAGTGGTGCACCATGGTACTGTTCCGTTTCAAATCCATGCACGCATTTCTAAAAGTCGTACGACACTGTTTCGCAATTTCGGACGGATGTTGCACCTTGCACCGCGGATGTTGCACCCTGTAGATATCGATTATTCGGACGGGCATAACTTCTGGCTCGTTTAGAGTAATGGGAGCCATAACATGTCAAAACGAAGGCCACGATGAGTTCTACGGCTTTGACAGCTTTCAGCCGTCAACGGATAGATTAATGCCCAAAAAGGACAACCTGAATCTCAATCGAGTCTCGTAAGTTTTTTACCCTTCGTTTTTTCGACACCGGATTTTTACGGTAAAACGGGATTACCGTGCCTCGCCTTCGATTTACCATCGCTGGAGAGTGGTGCACCATGGTAATGTTCCATTTCGAATCCATGCACGCATTTCTAAAAGTCGTACGGCACTGTTTCGCCATTTCGGACGGATGCTGCACCTTGCACCGCGGATGTTGCACCCTGTAGATATCGATTATTCGGACGGCCATAACTTCTGGCTCGTTTAGATTTACGGGAGCGGTAACATGTCAAAACGAAGGCCACGATGAGTTCTACGGGTTTGACAGCTTTCAGCCGTCAATGGATAGATTAATGCCCAAAAGGACAACCCGAATCTCAATCGGGTCTCGTAAGTTTTTTACCCTTCGTTTTTTCGACACCGGATTTTTACGGTAAAACGGGATTACCGTGCCTCGTCTTCGATTTACCATCGCTGGAGAGTGGTGCACCATGGTACTGTTCTGTTTCAAATCCATGCATGCATTTCTAAAAGTCGTACGACACTGTTTCGCCATTTCGGACGGATGTTGCACCTTGCACCGCGGATGTCGCACCCTGTAGATATCGATTATTCGACGGGCATAACTTCTGGCTCGTTTAGAGCAACGGGAGCCATAACCTGTCAAAACGAAGGCCACGATGAGTTCTACGGCATTGATAGCTTTCATCCATCAACGGATAGATTAATGCACAAAAAGGACAGCCCGAATCTCAATCGAGTCTCGTAAGTTTTTTACCCTTCGTTTTTTCGACACCGGATTTTTACGGTAAAACGGGATTACCGTGGCTCGTCTTCGATTTACTATCGCTGGAGAGTGGTGCACCATGGTACTGTTCTGTTTCAAATCCATGCATGCATTTCTAAAAGTCGTACGGCACTGTTTCGCCATTTCGGACGGATGTTGCACCTTGCACCGCGGATGTTGCACCCTGTAGATATCGATTATTCGGACGACCATAACTTTTGGCTCGTTTAGAGTTACGGGAGCAATATCCTTTCTAAACGAAGGCCTTTCTATGGCTTTGACCGCTTTCAGCCGTCAACGGATAGATTAATGCCCAAAAAGGACAACCCGAATCTCAATCGGGACTCGTAAGTTTTTTACCCTTCGTTTTTTTGACACCGGATTTTTACGGTGAAACGGGATTACCGTGCCTCGTCTTCGATTTACCATCGCTGGAGAGTGGTGCACCATGGTACTGTTCCGTTTCAAATCCATGCACGCATTTCTAAAAGTCGTATGGCACTGTTTCGCCATTTCGGACGGATGTTGCACATTGCACCGCGGATGTTGCACCCTGTATATATCGATTATTCGGACAGCCATAACTTCTGGCTCGTTTAGATTTACGGGAGCCATAACCTGTCAAAACAAAGGCCACTGTGAGTTCTACAGCTTTGACAACTTTTAGCCGTAACGGATAGATTAATGCCAGAAAAGGACAACCCGAATCTCAATCTGGGTTCTTAAGTTTTTACCCTTCGTTTTTTCGACACCGGATTTTTACGGTAAAACGGGATTACCGTGGCTCGTCTTCGATTTACCATCGCTGGAGAGTGGTGCACCATGGTAATGTTCCGTTTCAAATCCATGCACGCATTTCTAAAAGTCGTACGGCACTGTTTCGCCATTTCGGACGGATGCTGCACCTTGCACCGCGGATGTTGCACCCTGTAGATATCGATTATTCGGACGGCCATAACTTCTGGCTCGTTTAGATTTACGGGAGCGGTAACATGTCAAAACGAAGGCCACGATGAGTTCTACGGGTTTGACAGCTTTCAGCCGTCAATGGATAGATTAATGCCAAAAAGGACAACCCGAATCTCAATCGGGTCTCGTAAGTTTTTTACCCTTCGTTTTTTCGACACCGTATTTTTACGGTAAAACGGGTTTACCGTGCCTCGCCTTCGATTTACCATCGCTGGAGAGTGGTGCACCATGGTACTGTTCCGTTTCAAATCCATGCACGCATTTCTAAAGTCGTAAGGCACTGTTTCGCCATTTCGGACGGATGTTGCACCTTGCACCGCGGATGTTGCACCCTGTAGATATCGATTATTCGGACGGCCATAATTTCTGGCTCGTTTAGAGTTACGGGGGCCATAACCTGTCAAAACAAAGGAAACGATGAGTTCTACGGCTTTGACAGCTTTCAGCCGTCAACGGATAGATTAATGCCCGAAAAGGACAACCCGAATCTCAAACGAGTCTCGTAAGTTTTTTACCCTTCGTTTTTTCGACACCGGATTTTTACGGTAAAACGGGATTACCGTGCCTCGTCTTCGATTTACCATCGCTGGAGAGTGGTGCACCATGCTACTGTTCCATTTCAAATCCATGCACGCATTTCTAAAAGTCGTAAGGCACTGTTTCGCCATTTCGGACGGATGTTGCACCTTGCACCGCGGATGTTGCACCCTGTAGATATCGATTATTCGGACGGCCATAACTTCTGGCTCGTTTAGAGTTACGGGAGCCATAACCTGTCAAAACGAAGGAAATGATGAGTTCTACGGCTTTGAAAGCATTCAGCCATCAACGGATAGATTAATGCCCGAAAAGGGCAACCCGATTCTCAATCGAGTCTCGTAAGTTTTTTACCCATCGTTTTTTCGACACCGGATTTTTACGGTAAAACGGGATTACCGTGCCTCGCCTTCGATTTATCATCGCTGGATAGTGGTGCACCATGGTACTGTTCCGTTTCAAATCCATGCACGCATTTCTAAAAGTCGTACGACACTGTTTCGCCATTTCGGACGGATGTTGCACCTAGCACCGCGGATGTTGCACCCTGTAGATATCGATTATTCGGACGGGCATAACTTCTGGCTCGTTTAGAGTAATGGGAGCCATAACATGTCAAAACGAAGGCCACGATGAGTTCTATGGCTTTGACAGCTTTCAGCCGTCAACGGATAGATTAATGCCCAAAAAGGACAACCTGAATCTCAATCGAGTCTCGTAAGTTTTTTACCCTTCGTTTTTTCGACACCGGATTTTTACGGTAAAACGGGATTACCGTGCCTCGCATTCGATTTACCATCGCTGGAGAGTGGTGCACCATGGTAATGTTCCATTTCGAATCCATGCACGTATTTCTAAAAGTCGTACGGCACTGTTTCGCCATTTCGGACGGATGCTGCACCTTGCACCGCGGATGTTGCACCCTGTAGATATCGATTATTCGGACGGCCATAACTTCTGGCTCGTTTAGATTTACGGGAGCCGTAACATGTCAAAACGAAGGCCACGATGAGTTCTACGGCTTTGACAGCTTTCATCCGTCAACGGATAGATTAATGCCCAAAAGGACAACCCGAATCTCAATCGGGTCTCGTAAGTTTTTTACCCTTCGTTTTTTCGACACCGGATTTTTACGGTAAAACGGGATTACCGTGCCTCGTCTTCGATTTACCATCGCTGGAGAGTGGTGCACCACGGTACTGTTCCTTTTCAAATCCATGCATGCATTTCTAAAAGTCGTACGGCACTGTTTCGCCATTTCATACGGATGTTGCACCTTGCACCGCGGATGTTGCACCCTGTAGATATCGATTATTCGGACGGCCATAACTTCTAGCTCGTTTAGAGTTACGGAAGCCATAACCTGTCAAAACGAAGGCCACGTTGAGTTCTACGGGTTTGACAACTTTCAGCCGTCAATGGATAGATTAATGCCCAAAAAGGACAGCCCGAATCTCAATTGGGTCTCGTAAGTTTTTTACCCTTCGTATTTTCGACACCGGATTTTTACGGTAAAACGGGATTACCGTGGCTCGTCTTCGATTTACTATCGCTGGAGAGTGGTGCGCCATGGTACTGTTCTGTTTCAAATCCATGCATGCATTTCTAAAAGTCGTACGGCACTGTTTCGCCATTTCGGACGGATGTTGCACCTTGCACCGCGGATGTTGCACCCTGTAGATATCGATTATTCGGACGACCATAACTTTTGGCTCGTTTAGAGTTACGGGAGCAATAACCTGTCTAAACGAAGGCCTTTCTACGGCTTTGACCGCTTTCAGCCGTCAACGGATAGATTAATGCCCAAAAAGGACAACCCGAATCTCAATCGGGCCTCATAAGTTTTTTACCCTTCGTTTTTTCGACACCGGATTTTTACGGTGAAACGGGATTACCGTGCCTCGTCTTCGATTTACCATCGCTGGAGACTGGTGCACCATGGTACTGTTCTGTTTCAAATCCATGCATGCATTCCAAAAAGTTGTACGGCATTGTTTCGCCATTTCGGACGGATGTTGCACCTTGCACCGTGGATGTTGCACCCTATAGATATCGATTATTCGGACTGTCATAAGTTCATGCTCGTTTAGAGTTACGGGAGCCATAACTTGTCAAAACGAAGGCCACAGTGAGTTCTACAGCTTTGACAGCTTTCAGCCGTTAACGGATAGATTAATGCCCGAAAAGGATAACCCGAATCTCAATCGGGGTTCGTAAGTTTTCTACCCTTCGTTTTTTCGACACCGGATTTTTACGGTAAAACGGTATTACCGTGGCTCGTTATCGATTTACCATCGCTGGAGAGTGGTGCACCATGGTACTGTTCCGTTTCAAATCCATGCACGCATTTTTAAAAGTCGTACGGCACTGTTTCGCCATTTCGGACGGATGTTGCACCTTGCACCGCGGATGTTGCACCCTGTATATATCGATTATTCGGATAGGCATAACTTCTGGCTCGTTTAGATTTACGGGAGCCATAACCTGTCAAAATGAAGGCCACGGTGAGTTCTACAGCTTTGACAGCTTTCAGCCGTCAACGGATAGATTAATGCCCGAAAAGGACAACCCGAATCTCAATCGGGTCTCGTAAGTTTTTTACCCTTCGTTTTTTCGACGCCGGATTTTTACGGTAAAACGGGATTACCTTGCCTCGTCTTCGATTTACCATCGCTGGAGAGTGGTGCACCATGGTACTGTTCTGTTTCAAATCCATGCACGCATTTCTAAAAGTCGTACGACACTGTTTCGCCATTTCGGACGGATGTTGCACCTTGCACCGCGGATGTCGCACCCGGTAGATATCGATTATTCGACGGGCATAACTTCTGGCTGGTTTAGAGCAACGGGAGCCATAACCTGTCAAAACGAAGGCCACGATGAGTTCTACGGCATTGATAGCTTTCAGCCATCAATGGATAGATTAATGCCCAAAAAGGACAACCCGAATCTCAATCGAGTCTCGTAAGTTTTTTACCCTTCGTTTTTTCGACACCGGATTTTTACGGTAAAACGGGATTACCGTGCCTCGCCTTCGATTTACCATCGCTGGAGAGTGGTGCAACATGGCACTGTTCCGTTTCAAATCCATGCATGCATTTCTAAAAGTCGTACGGCACTGTTTCGCCATTTCGGACGGATGTTGCACCTTGCACCGCAGATGTTGCACCCTGTAGATATCGATTATTCGGACGGTCATAACTTCTGGCTCGTTTAGAGTTACGGGAGCCATAACCTATCAAAACGAAAGCCATGGTGAGTTCTACAGCTTTGACATCTTCCAACCGTCAACGGATAGATTTATGCCCGAAAAGGACAACCCGAATCTCAATCGGGGTTCGTAAGTTTTTTACCCTTCGTTTTTTCGACACCGGATTTTTACGGTAAAACGGGATTACCGTGGCTCGTCTTCGATTTACCATCGCTGGAGAGTGGTGCACCATGGTACTATTCCGTTTCAAATCCATGCACGCATTTCTAAAAGTCGTACGACACTGTTTCGCCATTTCGGACGGATGTTGCACCTTGCACCGCGGATGTTGCACCCTGTATATATCGATTATTCGGACAGCCATAACTTCTGGCTCGTTTAGATTTACGGGAGCCATAACCTGTCAAAACGAAGGCCACGGTGAGTTCTACAGCTTTGACCGCTTTCAACCGTCAACGGATAGGTTAATGCCAGAAAAAGACAACCCGAATCTCAATCTGGGTTCTAAAGTTTTTACCCTTCGTTTTTTCGACACCGGATTTTTACGGTAAAACGGGATTACCGTGGCTCGTCTTCGATTTACCATCGCTGGAGAGTGGTGCACCATGGTAATGTTCCATTTCAAATCCATGCACGCATTTCTAAAAGTCGTACGGCACTGTTTCGCCATTTCGGACGGATGCTGCACCTTGCACCGCGGATGTTGCACCCTGTAGATATCGATTATTCGGACGGCCATAACTTCTGGCTCGTTTAGATTTACGGGAGCCGTAACATGTCAAAACGAAGGCCACGATGAGTTCTACGGCTTTGACAGCTTTCATCCATCAACGGATAGATTAATGCCCAAAAGGACAACCCGAATCTCAATCGGGTCTCGTAAGTTTTTTACCCTTCGTTTTTTCGACACCGGATTTTTACGGTAAAACGGGATTACCGTGCCTCGTCTTCGATTTACCATCGCTGGAGAGTGGTGCACCACGGTACTGTTCCTTTTCAAATCCATGCATGCATTTCTAAAAGTCGTACGGCACTGTTTCGCCATTTCATACGGATGTTGCACCTTGCACCGCGGATGTTGCACCCTGTAGATATCGATTATTCGGACGACCATAACTTCTAGCTCGTTTAGAGTTACGGAAGCCATAACCTGTCAAAACGAAGGCCATGTTGAGTTCTACGGGTTTGACAACTTTCAGCCGTCAATGGATAGATTAATGCCCAAAAAGGACAGCCCGAATCTCAATTGGGTCTCGTAAGTTTTTTACCCTTCGTATTTTCGACACCGGATTTTTACGGTAAAACGGGATTACCGTGGCTCGTCTTCGATTTACTATCGTTGGAGAGTGGTGCGCCATGGTACTGTTCTGTTTCAAATCCATGCATGCATTTCTAAAAGTCGTACGGCACTGTTTCGCCATTTCGGACGGATGTTGCACCTTGCACCGCGGATGTTGCACCCTGTAGATATCGATTATTCGGACGACCATAACTTTTGGCTCGTTTAGAGTTTCGGGAGCAATAACCTGTCTAAACGAAGGCCTTTCTACGGCTTTGACCGCTTTCAGCCGTCAACGGATAGATTAATGCCCAAAAAGGACAACCCGAATCTCAATCGGGCCTCGTAAGTTTTTTACCCTTCGTTTTTTCGACACCGGATTTTTACGGTGAAACGGGATTACCGTGCCTCGTCTTCGATTTACCATCACTGGAGACTGGTGCACCATGGTACTGTTCTGTTTCAAATCCATGCATGCATTCCAAAAAGTTGTACGGCAATGTTTCGCCATTTCGGACGGATGTTGCACCTTGCACCGTGGATGTTGCACCCTATAGATATCAATTATTCGGACTGTCATAAGTTCATGCTCGTTTAGAGTTACGGGAGCCATAACTTGTCAAAACGAAGGCCACAGTGAGTTCTACAGCTTTCAGCCGTTAACGGATAGATTAATGCCCGAAAAGGACAACCCGAATCTCAATCGGGGTTCGTAAGTTTTCTACCCTTCGTTTTTTCGACACCGGATTTTTACGGTAAAACGGTATTACCGTGGCTCGTCTTCGATTTACCATCGCTGGAGAGTGGTGCACCATGGTACTGTTCCGTTTCAAATCCATGCACGCATTTCTAAAAGTCGTACGGCACTGTTTCGCCATTTCGGACGGATGTTGCACCTTGCACCGCGGATGTTGCACCCTGTATATATCGATTATTCGGACAGCCATAACTTCTGGCTCGTTTATATTTACGGGAGCCATAACCTGTCAAAACAAAGGCCATGGTGAGTTCTACAGCTTTGACAACTTTCAGCCGTCAACGGATAGATTAATGCCAGAAAAGGACAACCCGAATCTCAATCTGGGTTCTTAAGTTTTTACCCTTCGTTTTTTCGACACCGGATTTTTACGGTAAAACGGGATTACCGTGGCTCGTCTTCCATTTACCATCGCTGGAGAGTGGTGCACCATGGTAATGTTCCGTTTCAAATCCATGCACGCATTTCTAAAAGTCGTACGGCACTGTTTCGCCAATTCGGACGGATGTTGCACCTTGCACCGCGGATATTGCACCCTGTAGATATCGATTATTCGGACGGCCATAACTTCTGGCTCGTTTAGAGTTACGGGAGCCATAACCTGGCTAAACGAAGGCCACGGTGAGTTCTACGGCTTTGACCGCTTTCAGCCGTCAACGGATAGATTAATACCCAAAAAGGACAACCCGAATCTCAATCGGGTCTCGTAAGTTTTTTACCCTTCGTTTTTTCGACACCGTATTTTTACGGTAAAACGGGTTTACCGTGCCTCGCCTTCGATTTACCATCGCTGGAGAGTGGTGCACCATGGTACTGTTTCGTTTCAAATCCATGCACGCATTTCTAAAAGTCGTAAGGCACTGTTTCGCCATTTCGGACGGATGTTGCACCTTGCGCCGCGGATGTTGCACCCTGTAGATATCGATTATTCGGACGGCCATAACTTCTGGCTCGTTTAGAGTTACGGGGGCCATGACCTGTCAAAACAAAGGAAACGATGAGTTCTACGGCTTTGACAGCTTTCAGCCGTCAACGGATAGATTAATGCCCGAAAAGGACAACCCGAATCTCAATCGAGTCTCGTAAGTTTTTTACCCTTCGTTTTTTCGACACCGTATTTTTATGGTAAAACGGGATTACCGTGCCTCGCCTTCGATTTACCATCCCTGGAGAGTGGTGCCCCATGGCACTGTTCCGTTTGAAATCCATGCACACATTTCTAAAAGTTGTATGATATTGTTTCGCCATTTCGGACGGATGTTGCACCTTGCCGCGAATGTTGCACCCTGTAGATATCGATTATTCGGATGGACATAACTTCTGGCTCGTTTAGACTTACGGGAACCATAACCTGTCCAAACGAAGGCCACGATGAGTTCTACGGCTTTGACTTCTTTCAGCCGTCAACGGATAGATTAATGCCCAAAAAGGACAACACGATTCTCAATCGGGTCTCGTAAGTTTTTTACCCTTCGTTTTTTCGACACCGGATTTTTACGGTAAAACGGGATTACCGTGCCTCGTCTTCGATTTACCATCGATGGAGAGTGGTGCACCATGGTACTGTTCCGTTTCAAATCCATGCACGCATTTCTAAAAGTCGTACGACACTGTTTCGCCATTTCGGACGGATGTTGCACCTTGCACCGCGGATGTTGCACCCTGTAGATATCGGTTTTGGACGGCCATAACTTCTGGCTCGTTTAGAGTTACGGGAGCCATAATCTGTCAAAACGAAGGCCACGATGAGTTCTACGGCTTTGACAGCTTTCAACTGTCAACGGATAGATTAATGCCCAAAAAGGAAACCCGAATCTCAATCGGGTCTCGTAAGTTTTTTACCCTTCGTTTTTTCGACACGGGATTTTTACGGTAAAACGGGTTTACCGTGCCTCGCCTTCGATTTACCATTGCTAGAGAGTGGTGCACCATGATACTGTTCCGTTTCAAATCCACGCACGCATTTCTAAAAGTCGTACGACACTGTTTCGCCATTTCAGACGGATGTTGCACCTTGCACCGCGAATGTTGCACCCTGTATATATCGATTATTCGGACCGCAATAACTTCTGGCTCGTTTAGAGTTACGGGCGCCATAAACTGTCAAACGAAGGCCACGACGAGTTCTACAGCTTTGACAGCTTTCAGCCGTCAATGGATAGATTAATGCCCAAAAAGGACAACCCGAATCTCAATCGGGTCTCGTAAGTTTTTACCCTTCGTTTTTTCGACAATGGATTTTTACGGTAAAACGAGATTACCGTGCCTCGTCTTCGATTTACCATCGCTGGAGAGTGGTGCACCATGGTACTGTTCCGTTTCAAATCCATGCACGCTTTTCTAAAAGTCGTACGACACTGTTTCGCGATTTCGGACGGATGTTGCACCTTGCACCGCGGATGTTGCACCCTGTAGATATCTATTATTCGGACGGGCATAACTTCTGGCTCGTTTAGAGTAACGGGAGCCATAACCTGTCAAAACGAAGGCCACGATGAGTTCTATGGCTTTGACAGCTTTCAGCCGTTGACGGATAGATTAATGCCCAAAAAGGACAACCTGAATCTCAATCGAGTCTCGTAAGTTTTTTACCCTTCGTTTTTTCGACACCGGATTTTTATGGTAAAACGGGATTACCGTGCCTCGCCTTCGATTTACCATCGCTGGAGAGTGGTGCACCATGGTAATGTTCCGTTTCGAATCCATGCATGCATTTCTAAAAGTCGTACGACACTGTTTCGCCATTTCGGACGGATGTTGCACCTTGCACCGCGGATGTAGCACCCAGTAGATATCGATTATTCGGACGGCCATAACTTCTGGCTCGTTTAGAGTTACGGGAGCCATAACCTGTCAAAACGAAGGCCACGATGAGTTCTACGGCTTTGACAGCTTTCAGCCGTCAACGGATAGATTAATGCCCAAAAGGACAACCCGAATCTCAATCGGGTCTCGTAAGTTTTTTACCCTTCGTTTTTTCGACACCGGATTTTTACGGTAAAACGGGATTACCGTGCCTCGCCTTCGATTTACCATCGCTGGAGAGTGGTGCACCATGGCACTGTTCCGTTTCAAATCCATGCACGCATTTCTACAAGTCGTACGGCACTGTTTCGCCATTTCAGACGGATGTTGCACCTTGCACCGCGGATGTTGCACCCTGTAGATATCGATTATTCGAACGGCCATAACTTCTGGCTCGTTTAGAGTTACGGGAGCCATAACCTGTCAAAACGAAGGCCACATTGAGTTCTACGGCTTTGACAGCTTTCAGCCGTCAACAGATAGATTAATACCCAAAAAGGACAACCCGAATCTCAATCGGGTCTCGTAAGTTTTTTACCCTTCGTTTTTTCGACACCGGATTTTTACGGTAAAACGGGATTATCGTGGCCCGTCTTCGACTTCCCATCGCAAGAGAGTGGTGCACTATGGTACTGTTCCGTTTCAAATCCATGCACGCATTTCTAAAAGTCGTACGGCACTGTTTCGCCATTTCGGACGGATGTTGCACCTTGCACCGCGGATGTTGCACCTTGCACCGCGGATGTTGCACCCTGTAGATATCGATTATTCGAACGGCCATAACTTCTGGCTCGTTTAGAGTTACGGGAGCCATAACCTGTCAAAACGAAGGCCTCGATGAGTTCTACGGCTTTGATAGCTTTCAGCCATCAACGGATAGATTAATGCCCAAGAAGGACAACCCGAATCTCAGTCGGGTCTCGTAAGTTTTTTACCCTTCGTTTTTTCGACACGTGGATTTTTACGGTAAAACAGGATTACGGTGGCTGGTCTTCGATTTACCATCACTGGAGAGTGGTGCACCATGGTACTGTTCCGTTTCAAATCCATGCATGCATTTCTAAAAGTTGTATGGAACTGTTTCGCCATTTCGGATGGCTGTTGCACCTTGCACCGCGGATGTTGCACATTGTAGATATCGATTATTCGGACGGTCATAACTTCTGGCTCGTTTAGAGTTACGGGAGCCATAACTTGTCAAAACGAAGGCCACGGTGAGTTCTACAGCTTTGACAGCTTTCAGCCGTCAACGGATAGATTAATGCCCGAAAAGGAAAACCCGAATCTCAATCGGGGTTCGTAAGTTTTTTACCCTTCGTTTTTTCGACACCGGATTTTTACGGTAAAACGGTCTTGCCGTGGCTCGTCTTCGATTTACCATCGCTGGAGAGTGGTGCACCATGGTAATGTTCCGTTTCAAATCCATGCACGCATTTCTAAAAGTCGCACGACACTGTTTCTCCATTTAGGACGGATGTTGCACCTTGCACCGCGGATGTTGCACCCTATAGATATCGATTATTCGGACGGCCATAACTTTTGGCTCGTTTAGAGTTACGGGAGCCATAACCTGTCTAAACGAAGGCCACAGTGAGTTCTACGGCTTTGACCACTTTCAGCCATCAACAGATAGATTAATGCCCAAAAAGGACAACCCGAATCTCAATCGGGTCTCGTAAGTTTTTTACCCTTCGTTTTTTCGACACCGGATTTTTACGGTAAAACGGGATTACCGTGCCTCGTCTTCGATTTACCTTCGCTGGAGAGTGGTGCACCATGGTACTGTTCCATTTCAAATCCATGTACGCATTTCTAAAAGTCGTACGCCACTGTTTCGCCATTTCGGACGGATGTTGCACCTTGCACCGCGGATGTTGCACCGTGTAGATATCGATTATTCGGACGGTCATAACTTCTGGCTCGTTTAGAGTTACGGGAGCCATAACCTGCCAAAACGAAGGCCACGATGAGTTCTACGGCTTTGACATCTTTCAGCCGTCAACGGATTGATTAATGCCTAAAAAGGACAACCCGAATCTCAATCGGGTCTCGTAAGTTTTTACCCTTCGTTTTTTCGACACCGGATTTTTACGGTAAAACGGGATTACCGTGCCTCGTCTTCGATTTACCTTCGCTGGAGAGTGGTGTACCACGGTACTGTTCCGTTTCAAATCCATGCACCCATTTCTAAAAGTCGTACGACACTATTTCGCCATTTCGGACGGATGTTGCACCTTGCACCGCGGATGTTGCACCCTGTAGATATCGATTATTCGGACGACCATAACTTTTGGCTCGTTTAGAGTTACGGGAGCCATAACCTGTCAAAACGAAGGCCACGATGAGTTCTACAGCTTTGACCGCTTTCAGCCGTCAACGGATAAATTAATGCCCAAAAAGGACAACCCGAATCTCAATCGGGTCTCGTAAGTTTTTTACCCTTCGTTTTTTCGACACCGGATTTTTACGGTAAAACGGGATTACCGTGCCTCGTCTTCGATTTACCATCGATGGAGAGTGGTGCAACATGGTACTGTTCCGTTTCAAATCCATGCACGCATTTCTAAAAGTCATACGACACTGTTTCGCCATTTCGGACGGATGTTGCACCTTGCACCGCGGATGTTGCACCCTGTAGATATCGGTTTCGGACGGCCATAACTTCTGGCTCGTTTAGAGTTACGGGAGCCATAACCTGTCAAAAAGAAGGCCACGATGATTTCTACGGCTTTGACAGCTTTCAACCGTCAACGGATAGATTAATGCCCAAAAAGGAAACCCGAATCTCAATCGGGTCTCGTAAGTTTTTTACCCTTCGTTTTTTCGACACGGGATTTTTACGGTAAAACGGGTTTACCGTGTCTCGCCTTCGATTTACCATTGCTAGAGAGTGGTGCACCATGATACTATTCCGTTTCAAATCCACGCACGCATTTCTAAAAGTCGTACGACACTGTTTCGCCATTTCAGACGGATGTTGCACCTTGCACCGCGAATGTTGCACCCTGTATATATCGATTATTCGGACCGCAATAACTTCTGGCTCGTTTAGAGTTACGGGCGCCATAAACTGTCAAACGAAGGCCACGATGAGTTCTACAGCTTTGACAGCTTTCAGCCGTCAATGGATAGATTAATGCCCAAAAAGGACAACCCGAATCTCAATCGGGTCTCGTAAGTTTTTACCCTTCGTTTTTTCGACAACGGATTTTTATGGTAAAACGAGATTACCGTGCCTCGTCTTCGATTTACCATCGCTGGAGAGTGGTGCACCATGGTACTGTTCCGTTTCAAATCCATGCACGCTTTTCTAAAAGTCGTACGACACTGTTTCGCCATTTCGGATGGATGTTGCACCTTGCACCGCGGATGTTGCACCCTGTAGATATCTATTATTCGGACGGGCATAACTTCTGGCTCGTTTAGAGTAACGGGAGCCATAACCTGTCAAAACGAAGGCCACGATGAGTTCTATGGCTTTGACAGCTTTCAGCCGTCGATGGATAGATTGATGCCCAAAAAGGACAACCCGAATCTCAATCGAGTCTCGTAAGTTTTTTACCCTTCGTTTTTTCGACACCGGATTTTTACGGTAAAACGGGATTACCGTGCCTCGCCTTCGATTTACCATCGCTAGAGAGTGGTGCACCATGGTAATGTTCCGTTTCGAATCCATGCACGCATTTCTAAAAGTCGTACGGCACTGTTTCGCCATTTCGAACGGATGTTGCACCTTGCACCGCGGATGTAGCACCCTGTAGATATCGATTATTCGGACGGCCATAACTTCTGGCTCGTTTAGAGTTACGGGAGCCATAACCTGTCAAAACGAAGGCCACGATGAGTTCTACGGCTTTGACAGCTTTCAGCCGTCAACGGATAGATTAATGCCCAAAAGGACAACCCGAATCTCAATCGGGTCTCGTAAGTTTTTTAACCTTCGTTTTTTCGACACCGGATTTTTACGGTAAAACGGGATTACGGTGCCTCGCCTTCGATTTACCATCGCTGGAGAGTGGTGCACCATGGCACTGTTCCGTTTCAAATCCATGCACGCATTTCTACAAGTCGTACGGCACTGTTTCGCCATTTCAGACGGATGTTGCACCTTGCACCGCAGATGTTGCACCCTGTAGATATCGATTATTCGAACGGCCATAACTTCTGGCTCGTTTAGAGTTACGGGAGCCATAACTTGTCAAAACGAAGGCCACATTGAGTTCTACGGCTTTGACAGCTTTCAGCCATCAACAGATAGATTAATGCCCAAAAAGGACAACCCGAATCTCAATCGGGTCTCGTAAGTTTTTTACCCTTCGTTTTTTCGACACCGGATTTTTACGGTAAAACGGGATTATCGTGGCCCGTCTTCGACTTCCCATCGCTGGAGAGTGGTGCACCATGGTACTGTTCCGTTTCAAATCCATGCACGCATTTCTAAAAGTCGTACGGCACTGTATCGCCATTTCGGACGGATGTTGCACCTTGCACCGCGGATGTTGCACCTTGCACCGCGGATGTTGCACCCTGTAGATATCGATTATTCGAACGACCATAACTTCTGGCTCGTTTAGAGTTACGGGAGCCATAACCTGTCAAAACGAAGGCCTCGATGAGTTCTACGGCTTTGATAGCTTTCAGCCATCAACGGATAGATTAATGCCCAAAAAGGACAACCCGAATCTCAGTCGGGTCTCGTAAGTTTTTTACCCTTCGTTTTTTCGACACGTGGATTTTTACGGTAAAACAGGATTACGGTGGCTGGTCTTCGATTTACCATCGCTGGAGAGTGGTGCACCATGGTACTGTTCCGTTTCGAATCCATGCATGCATTTCTAAAAGTTGTATGGAACTGTTTCGCCATTTCGGACGGATGTTGCACCTTGCACCGCGGATGTTGCACATTGTAGATATCGATTATTCGGACGGTCATAACTTCTGGCTCGTTTAGAGTTACGGGAGCCATAACTTGTCAAAACGAAGGCCACGGTGAGTTCTACAGCTTTGACAGCTTTCAGCCGTCAACGGATAGATTAATGCCCGAAAAGGAAAACCCGAATCTCAATCGGGGTTCGTAAGTTTTTTACCCTTCGTTTTTTCGATACCGGATTTTTACGGTAAAACGGTCTTACCGTGGCTCGTCTTCGATTTACCATCGCTGGAGAGTGGTGCACCATGGTACAGTTCCGTTTCAAATCCATGCACGCATTTCGAAAAGTCGCACGACACTGTTTCTCCATTTAGGACGGATGTTGCACCTTGCACCGCGGATGTTGCACCCTGTAGATATCGATTATTCGGACGGCCATAACTTTTGGCTCGTTTAGAGTTACGGGAGCCATAACCTGTCTAAACGAAGGCCACAGTGAGTTCTACGGCTTTGACCGCTTTCAGCCGTCAACGGATAGATTAATGCCCAAAAAGGACAACCCGAATCTCAATCGGGTCTCGTAAGTTTTTTACCCTTCGTTTTTTCGACACCGGATTTTTACGGTAAAACGGGATTACCGTGCCTCGTCTTCGATTTACCTTCGCTGGAGAGTGGTGCACTATGGTACTGTTCCGTTTCAAATCCATGTACGCATTTCTAAAAGTCGTACGCCACTGTTTCGCCATTTCGGACGGATGTTGCACCTTGCACCGCGGATGTTGCACCGTGTAGATATCGATTATTCGGACGGTCATAACTTCTGGCTCGTTTAGAGTTACGGGAGCCATAACCTGTCAAAACGAAGGCCACGATGAGTTCTACGGCTTTGACATCTTTCAGCCGTCAACGGATTGATTAATGCCCAAAAAGGACAACCCGAATCTCAATCGGGTCTCGTAAGTTTTTACCCTTCGTTTTTTCGACACCGGATTTTTACGGTAAAACGGGATTACCGTGCCTCGTCTTCGATTTACCTTCGCTGGAGAGTGGTGTACCACGGTACTGTTCCGTTTCAAATCCATGCACCCATTTCTAAAAGTCGTACGACACTATTTCGCCATTTCGGACGGATGTTGCACCTTGCACCGCGGATGTTGCACCCTGTAGATATCGATTATTCGGAGGACCATAACTTTTGGCTCGTTTAGAGTTACGGGAGCCATAACCTGTCAAAACGAAGGCCACGATGAGTTCTACGGCTTTGACCGCTTTCAGCCGTCAACGGATAAATTAAGCCCAAAAGGGACAACCCGAATCTCAATCGGGTCTCGTAAGTTTTTTACCCTTTGTTTTTTCGACACCGGATTTTTATGGTAAAACGGGATTACCGTGCCTCGTCTTCGATTTACCATCGCTGGAGAGTGGTGCACCATGGTACTCTTCCATTTAAAATCCATGCACGCATTTCTAAAAGTCGTGCGACACTGTTTCGCCATTTCGGACGGATGTTGCACATTGCACCGCGGATGTTGCACCCTGTAGATACCGATTATTCGGACGGTCATAACTTCTGGCTCGTTTAGAGTTACGGGAGCCATAACCTGTCAAAACGAAGTCCACTGTGAGTTCTACAGCTTTGACAGCTTTCAGCCGTCAATGGATAAATTAATGCCCGAAAAGGACAACCCGAATCTCAATCGGGGTTCGTAAGTTTTTTACCCTTTGTTTTTTCGACACCGGATTTTTACGGTAAAACGGTCTTACCGTGGCTCGTCTTCGATTTACCATCGTTGGAGAGTTGTGCACCATGGTACTGTTCCGTTTCAAATCCACGCACGAATTTCTAAAAGTTGTACGGCACTGTTTCGCCATTTCAGACGGATGTTGCACCTTGCACCGCGGATGTTGCACCATGTATATATCGATTATTTGGACAGGCATAACTACTGGCTCGTTTAGATTTACGGGAGCCATGACCCGTCAAAACGAAGGCCACGGTGAGTTCTACAGCTTTGACAGCTTTCAGCCGTCAATGGATAGATTAATGCCCGAAAAGGACAACCCGAATCTCAATCGGGGTTCGTAAGTTTTTTACCCTTCGTTTTTTTGACACCGGATTTTTACGGTAAAACGGGATTACCGTGGCTCGTCTTTGATTCAACATCGCTGGAGAGTGGTGCACCATGGCACTGTTCCGTTTTAAATCCATGCACGCATTTCTAAAAGTCGTACGGCACTGTTCGCCATTTCGGACGGATGTTGCACCTTGCACCGCGGATGTTGCACCCTGTAGATATCGATTATTCGGACGGTCATAACTTCTGGCTCGTTTAGAGTTACGGGAGCCATAACCTGTCAAAACGAAGGCCACGATGAGTTCTACGGCTTTGACATCTTTCAGCCATCAATGGATTGATTAATGCCCAAAAAGGACAACCCGAATCTCAATCGGGTCTCGTAAGTTTTTTACCCTTCGTTTTTTCGACACCGGATTTTTACGGTAAAACGGGATTACCGTGCCTCGCCTTCGATTTACCATCGCTGGAGAGTAATGCAACATGGTACTGTTCTGTTTCAAATCCATGCATGCTTTTCTAAACTTCGTACGGCACCGTTTCGCCATTTCAGACGGATGTTGCACCTTGCACCGCGGATGTTGCACCCTGTAGATATCGATTATTCGGACGGCCATAACTTCTGGCTCGTTTAGAGTTACGGGAGTCATAACCTGTCAAAACGAAGGCCACAATGAGTTCTACGGCTTTGAGCGCTTTCAGCCGTCAATGGATAGATTAATGCCCAAAAGGACAACCCGAATCTCAATCGGGTCACATAAGTTTTTTACCCTTCGTTTTATCGACACCGGATTTTTACGGTAAAACGGGATTACCGTGCCTCGTCTTCGATTTACCATCGCTGGAGAGTGGTGCACCTTGGTACTGTTCTGTTTCAAATCCATGCATGCATTTCCAAAAGTCGTATGATACTGTTTCGCCATTTCGGACAGATGTTGCACCTTGCACCGCGGATGTTGCACCCTGTAGATATCGATTATTCGGACGGCCATAACTTCTTGCTCGTTTAGAGTTACGGGAGCCATAACCTGTCCAAACGAAGGCCACGATGAGTTCTACGGCTTTGACCGCTTTCAGCCGTGAACGGATAGATTAATGCCCAAAAAGGACAACCAGAATCTCAATCGGGTCTCGTAAGTTTTTTACCCTTCGTTTTTTCGACACCGGATTTTTACGGTAAAACGGGATTACCGTGCCTCGTCTTCGATTTACCATCGCTGGAGAGTGGTGCACCATGGTACTGTTCTGTTTCAAATCCATGCACGCATTTCTAAAAGTCGTACGACACTGTTTCGCCATTTCGGACGGATGTTGCACCTTGCACCGCGGATGTTGCACCCTGTAGATATCGGTTATTCGGACGGCCCTAACTTTTGGCTCGTTTAGAGTTACGGGAGACATAACCTGTCAAAACGAAGGCCACGATGAGTTATACGGCTTTGACAGCTTTCAGCCGTCAACGGATAGATTAATGCCCAAAAAGGACAACCCGAATCTCAATCGGGTCTCGTGAGTTTTTTACCGTTCGTTTTTTCGACACCGGATTTTTACGGTAAAACGGGATTACCGTGCCTCGCCTTCGATTTCCCATCGCTGGAGAGTGGTGCACCATGGTCTTGTTTCGTTTCAAATCCATGCACGTATTTCTAAAAGTCGAACGACACTGTTTCGCCATTTCAGACGGATGTTGCACGTTGCACCGCGGATGTTAAACCCTGTAGATATCGATTATTCGGACGGCCATAACTTCTGGCTCGTTTAGAGTTACGGGAGCCATAACCTGTCAAAACGCAGGCCACATTGAGTTCTACGGCTTTGATAGCTTTCAGCCGTCAACAGATAGATTAATGCCCAAAAAGGACAACCCGAATCTCAATCGGGTCTCGTAAGTTTTTTACCCTTCGTTTTTTCGACACCGGATTTTTACGGTAAAACGGGATTACCGTGGCTCGTATTCGATTTACCATCGCTGGAGAGTGGTACACCATGGTACTGTTCCGTTTCAAATCCATGCATGCATTTCTAAAAGTCGTACGGCAATGTTTCGCCATTTCGGACGGATGTTGCACCTTGCACCGCGGATGTTGCACCCTGTAGATATCAATTATTCGGACGGCCATAACTTTTGGCTCGTTTAGAGCTCGGGAGCCATAACCTGTCTAAACGAAGGCCACGGTGAGTTCTACGTCTTTGACCACTTTCAGCCGTCAACAGATAGATTAATGCCCAAAAAGGACAACCCGAATCTCAATCGGGTCTCGTAAGTTTTTTACCCTTCGTTTTTTCGACACCGGATTTTTATGGTAAAATGGGATTACCTTGACTCGTCTTCGACTTACCATCGCTGGAGAGTGGTGCACCATGGTACTGTTCCGTTTCAAATCCATGCTCGCATTTCTAAAAGTTGTACGACACTGTTTCGCCATTTTGGACGGATGTTGCACATTGCACCGCGGATGTTGCACCCTGTAGATACCGATTATTCGGACGGTCATAACTTCTGGCTCGTTTAGAGTTATGGGAGCCATAACCTGTCAAAACGAAGGCCACGGTGAGTTCTACAGCTTTAACGGCTTTCAGCCGTCAACGGATAGATTAATGACTGAAAAGGACAACCCGAATCTCAATCGGGGTTCGTAAGTTTTTTACCCATCTTTTTTTCGACACCGGATTTTTACGGTAAAACGGTCTTACCGTGGCTCGTCTTCGATTTACCATCGTTGGAGAGTGGTGCACCATGGTAGTGTTCCGTTTCAAATCCATGCACGCATTTCTAAAAGTCGTACGGCACTGTTTCGCCATTTCAGACGGATGTTGCACCTTGCACCGCGGATGTTGCACCCTGTAGATATCGATTATTCGGACGGCCATAACTTCTGGCTCGTTTAGAATTACGGGAGTCATAACCTGTCAAAACGAAGGCCACGATGAGTTCTACGGCTTTGACAGCTTTCAGCCATCAACGGATAGATTAAATCCTAAAAAGGACAACCCGAATCTCAATCGGGTCTCGTAAGTTTTTTACCCTTCGTTTTTTCGACACCGGATTTTTACGGTAAAACAGGATTACCGTGTCTCGTCTTCGATTTACCATCGCTGGAGAGTGGTGCACCATGGTACTCTTCCATTTAAAATCCATGCACGCATTTCTAAAAGTCGTACGACACTGTTTCGCCATTTCGGACGGATGTTGCACATTGCACCGCGGATGTTGCACCCTGTAGATACCGTTTATTCGGACGGTCATAACTTCTGGCTCGTTTAGAGTTACGGGAGCCATAACCTGTCAAAACGAAGTCCACGGTGAGTTCTACAGCTTTGACAGCTTTCAGCCGTCAACGGATAGATTAATGCCCGAAAAGGACAACCCGAATCTCAATCGGGGTTCGTAAGTTTTTTACCCTTTGTTTTTTCGACACCGGATTTTTACGGTAAAACGGTCTTACCGTGGCACGTCTTCGATTTACCATCGTTGGAGAGTTGTGCACCATGGTACTGTTCCGTTTCAAATCCACGCACGAATTTCTAAAAGTCGTACGGCACTGTTTCGCCATTTCGGACGAATGTTGCACCTTGCACCGCGGATGTTGCACCCTGTAGATATCGATTATTCGGACGGTCATAACTTCTGGCTCGTTTAGAGTTACGGCAGCCATAACCTGTCAAAACGAAGGCCACGATGATTTCTACGGCTTTGACATCTTTCAGCCGTCAACGGATTGATTAATGCCAAAAATGGACAACCCGAATCTCAATCGGGTCTCGTAAGTTTTTACCCTTCGTTTTTTCGACACCGGAATTTTACGGTAAAACGGGATTACCCTGCCTCGCCTTCGATTTACCATCGCTGGAGAGTGATGCAACATGGTACTATTCCGTTTCAAATCCATACATGCTTTTCTAAAAGTCGTACGGCACTGTTTCGCCATTTCAGACGGATGTTGCACCTTGCACCGTTGATGTTGCACCCTGTAGATATCGATTATTCGGACGGCCATAACTTCTGGCTCGTTTAGAGTTACGGGAGTCATAACCTGTCAAAACGAAGGCCACAATGAGTTCTACGGCTTTGACCTCTTTCAGCCGTCAATGGATAGATTAATGCCCAAAAAGGACAACCAGAATCTCAATCGGGTCTCGTAAGTTTTTTACCCTTCGTTTTATCGACAACGGATTTTTACGGTAAAACGGGATTACCGTGCCTCGTCTTCGATTTACCATCGCTGGAGAGTGGTCCACCTTGGTACTGTTCTGTTTCAAATCCATGCATGCATTTCTAAAATTCGTATGATACTGTTTCGCCATTACGGACGGATGTTGCACCTTGCACCGCGGATGTTGCACCCTGTAGATATCGATTATTCGGACGGCCATAACTTCTGGCTCGTTTAGAGTTACGGGAGCCATGACCTGTCCAAACGAAGGCCACGATGAGTTCTACGGCTTTGACCGCTTACAGCCGTCAATGGATAGATTAATGCCCAAAAAGGACAACCAGAATCTCAATCGGGTCTCGTAAGTTTTTTACCCTTCGTTTTTTCGACACCGGATTTTTACGGTAAAACGGGATTACCGTGGCTCGTCTTCGATTTACCATCGCTGGAGAGTGGTGCACCATGGTACTATTCCGTTTCAAATCCATGCATGCATTTCTAAAAGTCGTGTGATACTGTTTCGCCATTACGGACGGATGTTGCACCTTGCACCGCGGATGTTGCACCCTGTAGATATCGGTTATTCGGACGGCCATAACTTCTGGCTCGTTTAAAGTTACGGGAGACATAACCTGTCAAAACGAAGGCCACGATGAGTTCTACGGCTTTGACAGCTTTCAGCCGTCAACGGATAGATTAATGGCCAAAAAGGACAACCCGAATCTTAATCGGGTCTCGTAAGTTTTTTACCCTTCGTTTTTTCGACACCGGATTTTTACGGTAAAACGGGATTACCGTGCCTCACCTTCGATTTACCATCGCTGGAGAGTGGTGCACCATGGTCTTGTCCCATTTAAAATCCATGCAATCATTTCTAAAAGTCGTACGGCACTGTTTCGCCATTTCAGACGGATGTTTCACCTTGCACCGCGGATGTTGCACCCTGTAGATATCGATTATTCGGACGGCCATAACTTCTGGCTCGTTTGGAGTTACGGGAGTCATAACCTGTCAAAACGAAGGCCATGATGAGTTCTACGGCTTTGACAGATTTCAGCCATCAACGGATAGATTAATTCCCAAAAAGGACAACCCGAATCTCAATCGGGTTTCGTAAGTTTTTTACCCTTCGTTTTTTCGACACCGGATTTTTACGGTAAAACGGGATTTCCGTGCCTCGTCTTCGATTTACCATCGCTGGAGAGTGGTGCACCATGGTACTGTTCCATTTCAAATCCATGCACGCATTTCTAAAAGTCGTATGACACTGTTTCGCCATTTCGGACGGATGTTGCACCTTGCACCGCGGATGTTGCAACCTGTAGATATCGATTATTCGGACGGCCATAACTTCTGGCTCGTTTAGAGTTACGGGAGCCATAACCTGTCAAAACGAAGGCCACGGCGAGTTCTACAGCTTTGACTGCTTTCAGCCGTCAACGGATAGATTAATGCCCAAAAAGGACAACCCGAATCTCAATCGGGTCTCATAAGTTTTTTACCCTTCGTTTTTTCGACACCGGATTTTTACGGTAAAACGGGATTACCGTGCCTCGCCTTCGATTTTCCATCGCTGGAGAGTGGTGCACCATGGTACTCTTCCGTTTCAATTCCGTGCAAGCATTTCTAAAAGTCGTACGGCACTGTTTCTCCATTTCGGACAGATGTTGCACCTTGCACAGCGGATGTTGCACCCTGTATATATCGATTATTCGGACGGCCACAACTTCTGGCTCGTTTAGAGTTACGGGAGCCATAACCTTTCAAAACGAAGGCCACGGTGAGTTCTACGGCTTTGACCGCTTTCAGCCATCAACGGATAGATTAATGCCCAAAAAGGACAACCCGAATCTCAATCGGGTCTCGTAAGTTTTTTACCCTTCGTTTTTTCGACACCGGATTTTTACGGTAAAACGGGATTGCCGTGCCTCGTCTTCGATTTACCATCGCTGGAGAGTGGTGCACCATGGTACTGTTCTGTTTCAAATCCATGCACGCATTTCTGAAAGTCGTACGGCACTGTTTCGCCATTTTGGACGGATGTTGCACCTTGCACCGTGGATGTTGCACCCTCTAGATATCGATTATTCGGACGGCCATAACTTCTGGCTCGTTTAGAGTTGCGGGAGTCATAACCTGTCCAAACGAAGGCCACGATGAGTTCTACGGCTTTGACAGCTTTCAGCCGTCAACGGATAGATTAATGCCCAAAAAGGACAACTCGAATCTCAATCTGGTCTTGTAAGTTTTTTACCATTCGTTTTTTCCACACTGGATTTTTACGGTAAAACGGGATTACCGTGCCTCGCCTTCGATTTACCATCGCTGGAGAGTGGTGCACCATGGTACTGTTCGGTTTCAAATCCATGCACGCATTTCTAAAAGTCGTACGACACTGTTTCGCCATTTCGGACGGATGTTGCACCTTGCACCGAGGATGTTGCACCCTGTAGATATCGATTATTCGGACGGTCATAACTTCTGGCTCGTTTAGAGTTACGGGAGCCATAACCTGTCAAAACGAAGGCCATGATGACTTCTACAGCTTTGACAGCTTTCAGCCATCAACGGATAGATTAATGCCCGAAAAGGACAACCCGAAGCTCAATCGGGGTTCGTAAATTTTTTATCCTTCGTTTTTTCGACACCAGATTTTTACGATAAAACGGGATTACCGTGGCTCGTCTTTGATTTACCATCGCTGGAGAGTGGTGCACCATGGTACTGTTCCGTTTCAAATCCATGCACGCATTTCTAAAAGACGTACGGCACTGTTTCGCCATTTCGGACGGATGTTGCACCTTGCACCGCGGATGTTGCACCCTGTGTATATCGATTATTCGGACAGCCATAACTTCTGGCTCGTTTAGATTTACGGGAGCTATAACCGGTCAAAATGAAGTCCATGGTGAGTTCTACAGCTTTGACAGCTTTCAGCCGTTAACGGATAGATTAATGCCCGAAAAGGACAACCCGAATCTCAATCTGGATTCGTAAGTTTTTTACCCTTCGTTTTTTCGACACCGGATTTTTACGGTAAAACGGGATTACCGTGGATCGTCATCGATTTACCATCGCTAGAGGGTGGTGCACTATGGTACTGTTCTGTTTCAAATCCATGCACGCATTTCTAAAAGTCTATGACACTGTTTCGCCATTTCGGACGGATGTTGCACCTTGCACCGCGGATGTTGCAACCTGTAGATATCGATTATTCGGACGGCCATAACTTCTGGCTCGTTTAGAGTTACGGGAGCCATAACCTGTCAAAACGATGGCCACAGTGAGTTCTACGGCTTTGACTGCTTTCAGTCGTCAACGGATAGATTAATGCCCAAAAAGGACAACCCGAATCTCAATCGGGTCTCGTAAGTTTTTTACCCTTCGTTTTTTCGACACCGGATTTTTACGGTAAAACGGGATTACCGTGCCTCGTCTTCGATTTACCATCGCTGGAGAGTGGTGCACCATGGTACTGTTCCCTTTCAAATCCATGCACGCATTTCTAAAAGTCGTACGACACTGTTTCGCCATTTCGGACGGATGTTGCACCTTGCACCGCGGATGTTGCACCCTGTAGATATCGATTATTCGGACGGTCATTTCTAAAATGAAGGCCACGGTGAGTTCTACAGCTTTGACAGCTTTCAGCCGTCAACGGATAGATTAATGCCTGAAAAGGACAACCCGAATCTCAATCGGGGTTTGTAAGTTTTTTACCCTTCGTTTTTTCGACACCGGATTTTTACGGTAAAACGGGATTACCGTGGCTCGTCTTCAATTTACCATCGCTGGAGAGCGGTGCACCATGGTACTGTTCCGTTTGAAATCCATGCACGCATTTCGAAAAGTCGTACGGCGCTGTTTCGCGATTTCGGACGGATGTAGCACCTTGCACCGCGGATGTTGCACCCTGTATATATCGATTATTCGGACAGCCATAACTTCTGGCTCGTTTAGATTTACGGGAGCCGTAACCTGTCAAAACGAAGGCCTCGGTGAGTTCTACAGCTTTGATTGCTTTCAGCCATCAACGGATAGATTAATGCACGAAAAGGACAACCCGAATCTCAATCGGGGTTCGTAAGTTTTTACCCTTCGTTTTTTTTACACCGGATTTTTACGGTAAAACGGGATTACCGTGGCTCGTCTTCGATTTACCATCGCTGGAGAGTGGTGCACCATGGTACTGTTCCGTTCAAATCCATGCACGCATTTCTAAAAGTCGTACGACACAGTTTCGCCATTTCGGACGGATGTTGCACCTTGCACCGCGGATGTTGCACCCTGTAGATATCGATTATTTGGACGGCCATAACTTCTGGCTCGTTTAGAGTTACGGGAGCCATAACCTGTCAATACGAAGGCCACGGTGAGTTCTACAGCTTTGACAGCTTTCAGCCTTCAACGGATAGATTAATGCCCGAAAAGGACAACCCGAATCTCAATCGGGGTTCGTAAGTTTTTTACCCATCGTTTTTTCGACACCGTATTTTTACGGTAAAACGGTCTTACCGTGGCTCGTCTTCGATTTACCATCGTTGGAGAGTGGTGCACCATGGTAGTGTTCCGTTTCAAATCCATGCACGCATTTCTAAAAGTCGTGCGGCACTGTTTTGCCATTTTGGACGGATGTTGCACCTTGCACCGCGGATGTTGCACCCTATATATATAGATTATTCGGACAGGCATAATTTCTGGCTCGTTTAGATTTATGGGAGCCGTAACCTGTCAAAACGAAGGCCACGGTGACTTCTACAGCTTTGACAGCTTTCAGACGTCAATGGATAGATTAACGCCCGAAAAGGACAACCCGAATCTCAATCGGGGTTCGTAAGTTTTTTACCCTTCGTTTTTTTGACACCGGATTTTTACGGTAAAACGGGATTACCGTGGCTCGTCTTCGATTCACCATCGCTGGAGAGTGGTGCACCATGGTACTGTTCGGTTTCCAATCCATGCACGCATTTCTAAAAGTCGTACGGCACTGTTTCGCCATTTCGGACGGATGTTGCACCTTGCACCGCGGATGTTGCACCCTGTAGATATCGATTATTCGGACGGTCATAACTTCTGGCTCGTTTAGAGTTACGGGAGCCATAACCTGTCAAAATGAAGGCCACGATGAGTTCTACGGCTTCGACATCTTTCAGCCGTCAACGGATTGATTAATGCCAAAAAAGGACAACCCGAATCTCAATCGGGTCTCGTAAGTTTTTACCCTTCGTTTTTTCGACACCGGATTTTTACGGTAAAACGGGATTACCGTGCCTCGCCTTCGATTTACCATCGCTGGAGAGTGATGCAACATGGTACAATTTCGTTTCAAATCAGTACATGCTTTTCTAAAAGCCGTACGGCACTGTTTCGCCATTTCAGACGGATGTTGCACCTTGCACCGTGGATGTTACACCCTGTAGATATCGATTATTCGGACGGCCATAACTTCTGGCTCGTTTAGAGTTACGGGAGTCGTAACCTGTCAAAACAAAGGCCACAATGAGTTCTACGGCTTTGACCGCTTTCAGCCGTCAACGGATATATTAATGCCCAAAAAGGACAACCCGAATCTCAATCGGGTCTCGTAAGTTTTTTACCCTTCGTTTTATCGACAACGGATTTTTACGGTAAAACGGGATTACCGTGCCTCGTCTTCGATTTACCATCGCTGGAGAGCGGTGCACCTTGGTACTGTTCTGTTTCAAATCCATGCATGCATTTCTAAAAGTCGTATGATACTGTTTCGCCATTACGGACGGATGTTGCACCTTGCACCGCGGATGTTGCACCCTGTAGATATCGATTATTCGGACGGCCATAACTTCTGGCTCGTTTAGAGTTATGGGAGCCATGACCTGTCCAAACGAAGGCCACGATGAGTTCTACGGCTTTGACCGCTTACAGCCGTCAATGGATAGATTAATGCCCAAAAAGGACAACCAGAATCTCAATCGGGTCTCGTAAGTTTTTTACCCTTCGTTTTTTCGACACCGGATTTTTACGGTAAAACGGGATTACCGTGCCTTGTCTTCGATTTACCATCGCTGGAGAGTGGTGCACCATGGTACTGTTCCGTTTCAAATCCATGCACACATTTCTAAAAGTCGTACGACTCTGTTTCGCAATTTCGGACGGATGTTGCACCTTGCACAGCGGATGTTGCACCCTGTAGATATCGGTTATTCGGACGGCCATAACTTCTGGCTCGTTTAAAGTTACGGGAGACATAACCTGTCAAAACGAAGGCCACGATGAGTTCTACGGCTTTGACAGCTTTCAGCCGTCAACGGATAGATTAATGGCCAAAAAGGACAACCCGAATCTTAATCGGGTCTCGTAAGTTTTTTACCCTTCGTTTTTTCGACACCGGATTTTTACGGTAAAACGGGATTACCGTGCCTCACCTTCGATTTACCATCGCTGGAGAGTGGTGCACAATGGTCTTGTCCCATTTCAAATCCATGCACGCATTTCTAAAAGTCGTACGACACTGTTTCGCCATTTCAGACGGATGTTTCACCTTGCACCGCGGATGTTGCACCCTGTAGATATCGATTATTCGGACGGCCATAACTTCTGGCTCGTTTAGAGTTACAGGAGTCATAACCTGTCAAAACGAAGGCCACGATGAGTTCTACGGCTTTGACAGCTTTTAACCATCAACGGATAGATTAAATCCCAAAAAGGACAACCCGAATCTCAATCGGGTCTCGTAAGTTTTTTACCCTTCGTTTTTTCGACACCGGATTTTTACGGTAAAACGGGATTACCGTGCCTCATCTTCGATTTACCATCGCTGGAGAGTGGTGCACCATGGTACTGTTCCATTTCAAATCCATGCACGCATTTCTAAAAGTCGTATGACACTGTTTCGCCATTTCGGACGGATGTTGCACCTTGCACCGCGGATGTTGCAACCGGTAGATATCGATTATTCGGACGGCCATAACTTCTGGCTCGTTTAGAGTTACGGGAGCCATAACCTGTCAAAACAAAGGCCACGGTGAGTTCTACAGCTTTGACTGCTTTCAGCCGTCAACGGATAGATTAATGCCCAAAAAGGACAACCCGAATCTCAATCAGGTCTCGTAAGTTTTTTACCCTTCGTTTTTTCGACACCGGATTTTTACGGTAAAACGAGATTACCGTGCCTCGCCTTCGATTTTCCATCGCTGGAGAGTGGTGCACCATGGTACTCTTCCGTTTCAAATCCGTGCACGCATTTCTAAAAGTCGTACGGCACTGTTTCTCCATTTCGGACAGATGTTGCGCCTTGCACAGCGGATGTTGCACCCTGTATATATCGATTATTCGGACGGCCATAACTTCTGGCTCATTTAGAGTTACGGGAGCCATAACCTGTCAAAACGAAGGCCACGGTGAGTTCTACGGCTTTGACCGCTTTCAGCCGTCAACGGATAGATTAATGCCCAAAAAGGACAACCCGAATCTCAATCGGGTCTCGTAAGTTTTTTACCCTTCGTTTTTTCGACACCGGATTTTTACGGTAAAACGGGATTACCGTGCCTCGTCTTCGATTTACCATCGCTGGAGAGTGGTGCACCATGGTACTGTTCTGTTTCAAATCCATGCACGCATTTCTAAAAGTCGTATAATACCGTTTCGCCATTTTGGAAGGATGTTGCACCTTGCACCGCGGATGTTGCACCCTGTAGATATCGATTATTCGGACGGCCATAACTTCTGGCTCATTTAGAGTTACGGGAGTCATAACCTGTCCAAACGAAGGCCACGATGAGTTCTACGGCTTTGACAGCTTTCAGCCGTCAACGGATAGATTAATGCCCAAAAAGGACAACCCGAATCTCAATCTGGTCTTGTAAGTTTTTTACCATTCGATTTTTCGACACCGAATTTTTACGGTAAAACGGGATTATCGTGCCTCGTCTTTGATTTACCATCGCTGGAGAGTGGTGCAGCATGGTGCTGTTCGGTTTCAAATCCATGCACGCATTTCTAAAAGTCGTACGACACTGTTTCGCTATTTCGGACGGATGTTGCACCTTGCACCGCGGATGTTGCACCCTGTAGATATCGATTATTCGGACGGTCATAACTTCTGGCTCGTTTAGAGTTACGGGAGCCAGAACCTGTCAAAACGAAGGCCACGATGAGTTCTACGGCTTTGACATCTTTCAGCCGTCAACGGATTGATTAATGCCAAAAAAGGACAACCCGAATCTCAATCGGGTCTCGTAAGTTTTTACCCTTCGTTTTTTCGACACCGGATTTTTACGGTAAAACGGGATTACCGTGCCTCGCCTTCGATTTACCATCGCTGGATAGTGATGCAACATGGTACTATTCCGTTTCAAATCCATACATGCTTTTCTAAAAGTCGTACGGCACTGTTTCGCCATTTCGGACGGATGTTGCACCTTGCACCGTGGATGTTGCACCCTGTAGATATCGATTATTCGGACGGCCATAACTTCTGGCTCGTTTAGAGTTACGGCAGTCATAACCTGTCAAAACGAAGGCCACAATGAGTTCTACGGCTTTGACAGCTTTCAGCCGTCAACGGATAGATTAAATCCCAAAAAGGACAACCCGAATCTCAATCTGGTCTTGTAAGTTTTTTACCATTCGTTTTTTCGACACCGGATTTTTACGGTAAAACGGGATTACCGTGCCTCGCCTTCGATTTACCATCGCTGGAGAGTGGTGCACCATGGTACTGTTCGGTTTCAAATCCTTGCACGCATTTCTAAAAGTCGTACGACACTGTTTCGCCATTTCGGACGGATGTTGCACCTTGCACCGAGGATGTTGCACCCTGTAGATATCGATTATTCGGACGGTCATAACTTCTGGCTCGTTTAGAGTTACGGGAGCCATGACCTGTCAAAACGAAAGCCACGATGAGTTCTACGGCTTTGACCGCTTACAGCCGTCAACGGATAGATTAATGCCCGAAAAGGACAACCCGAATCTCAATCGGGGTTCGTAAGTTTTTTACCCTTCGTTTTTTCGACACCAGATTTTTACGATAAAACGGGATTACCGCGGCTCGTCTTTGATTTACCATCGCTGGAGAGTGGTGCACCATGGTACTGTTCCGTTTCAAATCCATGCACGCATTTCTAAAAGACGTACGGCACTGTTTCGCTATTTCGGACGGATGTTGCACCTTGCACCGCGGATGTTGCAACCTGTGTATATCGATTATTCGGACAGCCATAACTTCTGGCTCATTTAGATTTACGGGAGCCATAACTTGTCAAAACGAAGGCCATGGTGAGTTCTACAGCTTTGACAGCTTTCAGCCGTTAACGGATAGATTAATGCCCGAAAAGGGCAACCCGAATCTCAATCTGGATTCGTAAGTTTTTTACCCTTCGTTTTTTCGACACCGGATTTTTACGGTAAAACGGGATTACCGTAGCTCGTCATCGATTTGCCATCGCTAGAGAGTGGTGCACTATGGTACTGTTCTGTTTCAAATCCATGCACGCATTTCTAAAAGTCGTATGACACTGTTTTGCCATTTCGGACGGATGTTGCAACTTGCACCGCGGATGTTGCAACCGGTAGATATCGATTATTCGGACGACCATAACTTCTGGCTCATTTAGAGTTACGGGAGACATAACCTGTCAAAACGATGGCCACGGTGAGTTCTACGGCTTTGACTGCTTTCAGCCGTCAACGGATAGATTAATGCTCAAAAAGGACAACCCGAATCTCAATCGGGTCTCGTAAGTTTTTTACCCTTCGTTTTTTCGACACCGGATTTATACGGTAAAACGGGATTACCGTGCCTCGTCTTCGATTTACCATCGCTGGAGAGTGGTGCACCATGGTACTGTTCCATTTCAAATCCATGCACGCATTTCTAAAAGTCGTACGACACTGTTTCGCCATTTCGGACGGATGTTGTACCTTGCACCGCGGATGTTGCACCCTGTAGATATCGGTTATTCGGACGGTCATTTCTAAAATGAAGGCCACGGTGAGTTCTACAGCTTTGACAGCTTTCAGCCGTCAACGGATAGATTAATGCCTGAAAAGGACAACCCGAATCTCAATCGGGGTTCGTAAGTTTTTTACCCTTCGTTTTTTCGACACCGGATTTTTACGGTAAAACGGGATTACCGTGGCTCGTCTTCAATTTACCATCGCTGGAGAGCGGTGCACCATGGTACTGTTCCGTTTCAAATCCATGCACGCATTTCGAAAAGTCATACGACACTGTTTCGCCATTTCGGACGGATGTTGCACCTTGCACCGCGGATGTTGCACCCTGTATATATCGATTATTCGGACAGCCATAACTTCTGGCTCGTTTAGATTTACGGGAGCCGTAACCTGTCAAAACGAAGGCCTCGGTGAGTTCTACAGCTTTGATTGCTTCCAGCCATCAATGGATAGATTAATGCACGAAAAGGACAACCCGAATCTCAATCGGGGTTCGTAAGTTTTTACCCTTCGTTTTTTTTACACCGGATTTTTACGGTAAAATGGGATTACCGTGGCTCGTCTTCGATTTACCATCGCTGGAGAATGGTGCACCATGGTACTGTTCCGTTTCAAATCCATGCACGCATTTCTAAAAGTCGTACGGCACAGTTTCGCCATTTCGGACGGATGTTGCACCTTGCACCGCAGATGTTGCACCCTGTAGATATCGATTATTTGGACGGCCATAACTTCTGGCTCGTTTAGAGTTACGGGAGCCATAACCTGTCAATACGAAGGCCACGGTGAGTTCTACAGCTTTGACAGCTTTCAGCCTTCAACGGATAGATTAATGCCCGAAAAGGACAACCCGAATCTCAATCGGGGTTCGTAAGTTTTTTACCCATCGTTTTTTCGACACCGGATTTTTACGGTAAAATGGTCTTACCGTGGCTCGTCTTCGATTTACCAACGTTGGAGAGTGGTGCACCATGGTAGTGTTCCGTTTCAAATCCATGCACGCATTTCTAAAAGTCGTACGACACTGTTTTGCCATTTTGGACGGATGTTGCACCTTGCACCGCGGATGTTGCACCCTGTATATATAGATTATTCGGACAGGCATAATTTCTGGCTCGTTTAGATTTATGGGAGCCATAACCTGTCAAAACGAACGCCACGATGAGTTCTACAGCTTTGACAGCTTTCAGCCGTCAATGGATAGATTAATGCCCGAAAAGGACAACCCTAATCTCAATCGGGGTTCGTAAGTTTTTTACCCTTCGTTTTTTTGACACCGGATTTTTACGGTAAAACGGGATTACCGTGGCTCGTCTTTGGTTCACCATCGCTGGAGAGTGGTGCACCATGGTACTATTCGGTTTCAAATCCATGCACGCATTTCTAAAAGTCGTACGGCACTGTTTCGCCATTTCGGATGGATGTTGCACCTTGCACCACGGATGTTGCACCCTGTAGATATCGATTATTCGGACGGTCATAACTTCTGGCTCGTTTAGAGTTACGGGAGCCATAACCTGTCAACACGAAGGCCACGATGAGTTCTACGGCTTTGACATCTTTCAGCCGTCAACGGATTGATTAATGCCAAAAAAGGACAACCCGAATCTCAATCGGGTCTCGTAAGTTTTTACCCTTCGTTTTTTCAACACCGGATTTTTACGGTAAAACGGGATTACCGTGCCTCGCCTTCGATTTACCATCGCTGGAGAGTGATGCAACATGGTACTATTCCGTTTCAAATCCATACATGCTTTTCTAAAAGTCGTACGGCACTGTTTCGCCATTTCAGACGGATGTTGCACCTTGCACCGTGGATGTTGCACCCTGTAGATATCGATTATTCGGATGGCCATAACTTCTGGCTCGTTTAGAGTTACGGGAATCATAACCTGTCAAAACGAAGGCCACAATGAGTTCTACGGCTTTGACCGCTTTCAGCCGTCAACGGATAGATTAATGCCCAAAAAGGACAACCCGAATCTCAATCGGGTCTCGTAAGTTTTTTACCCTTCGTTTTATCGACAACGGATTTTTACGGTAAAACGGGATTACCGTGCCTCGTCTTCGATTTACCATCGCTGGAGAGCGGTGCACCTTGGTACTGTTCTGTTTCAAATCCATGCATGCATTTCTAAAAGTCGTATGATACTGTTTCGCCATTACGGACGGATGTTGCACCTTGCACCGCGGATGTTGCACCCTGTAGATATCGATTATTCGGACGGCCATAACTTCTGGCTCGTTTAGAGTTACGGGAGCCATGACCTGTCCAAACGAAGGCCACGATGAGTTCTTCGGCTTCGACCGCTTACAGCCGTCAATGGATAGATTAATGCCCAAAAAGGACAACCAGAATCTCAATCGGGTCTCGTAAGTTTTTTACCCTTCGTTTTTTCGACACCGGATTTTTACGGTAAAACGGGATTACCGTGCCTCGTCTTCGATTTACCATCGCTGGAGAGTGGTGCACCATGGTACTATTCTGTTTCAAATCCATGCACACATTTCTAAAAGTCGTACGACTCTGTTTCGCCATTTCGGACGGATGTTGCACCTTGCACCGCGGATGTTGCACCATGTAGATATCGGTTTTTCGGACGGCCATAACTTCTGGCTCGTTTAAAGTTACGGGAGACATAACCTGTCAAAACGAAGGCCACGATGAGTTCTACGGCTTTGACAGCTTTCAGCCTTCAACGGATAGATTAATGGCCAAAAAGGACAACCCGAATCTTAATCGGGTCTCGTAAGTTTTTTACCTTTCGTTTTTTCGACACCGGATTTTTACGGTAAAACGGGATTACCGTGCCTCACCTTCGATTTACCATCGCTGGAGAGTGGTGCACCATGGTCTTGTCCCGTTTCAAATCCATGCATGCATTTCTAAAAGTCGTACGGCACTGTTTCGCCATTTCAGACGGATGTTTCACCTTGCACCGCGGATGTTGCACCCTGTAGATATCGATTATTCGGACGGCCATAACTTCTGGCTCGTTTAGAGTTACCGGAGTCATAACCTGTCAAAACGAAGGCCACAATGAGTTCTACGGCTTTGACAGCTTTCAGCCATTAACGGATAGATTAAATCCCAAAAAGGACAACCCGAATCTCAATCGGGTCTCGTAAGTTTTTTACCCTTCGTTTTTTCGACAACGGATTTTTACGGTAAAACGGGATTACCGTGCCTCGTCTTCGATTTACCATCGCTGGAGAGTGGTGCACCATGGTACTGTTCCATTTCAAATCCATGCACGCATTTCTAAAAGTCGTATAACACTGTTTCGCCATTTCGGACGGATGTTGCACCTTGCACCGCGGATGTTGCAACCTGTAGATATCGATTATTCGGACGGCCATAACTTCTAGCTCGTTTAGAGTTACGGGAGCCATAACCCGTCAAAACGAAGGCCACGGTGAGTTCTACAGCATTGACTGCTTTCAGCCGTCAACGGATAGATTAATGCCCAAAAAGGACAACCCGAATCTCAATCGGGTCTCGTAAGTTTTTTACCCTTCGTTTTTTCGACACCGGATTTTTACGGTAAAACGGAATTACCGTGCCTCGCCTTCGATTTTCCATCGCTGGAGAGTGGTGCACCATGGTACTCTTCCGTTTCAAATCCGTGCACGCATTTCTAAAAGTCGTACGACACTGTTTCTCCATTTCGGACAGATGTTGCACCTTGCACAGCTGATGTTGCACCCTGTATATATCGATTATTCGGACGGCCATAACTTCTGGCTCGTTTAGAGTTACGGGAGCCATAACCTGTCAAAACGAAGGCCACGGTGAGTTCTACGGTTTTGACCGCTTTCAGCCGTCAACGGATAGATTAATGCCCAAAAAGGACAACCCGAATCTCAATCGGGTCTCGTAAGTTTTTTACCCTTCGTTTTTTCGACACCGGATTTTTACGGTAAAACGGGATTACCGTGCCTCGTCTTCGATTTACCATCGCTGGAGAGTGGTGCACCATGGTACTGTTCTGTTTCAAATCCATGCACGCAATTCTAAAAGTTGTATGATACTGTTTCGCCATTTTGGAAGGATGTTGCACCTTGCACCGCGGATGTTGCACCGTGTAGATATCGATTATTCGGACGGCCATAACTTCTGGCTCGTTTAGAGTTACGGGAGTCATAACCTGTCCAAACGAAGGCCACGATGAGTTTTACGGCTTTGATAGCTTTCAGCCATCAACGGATAGATTAATGCCCAAAAAGGACAACCCGAATCTCAATCTGGTCTTGTAAGTTTTTTACCATTCGTTTTTTCGACACCGGATTTTTACGGTAAAACGGGATTACCGTGCCTCGCCTTCGATTTACCATCGCTGGAGAGTGGTGCACCATGGTACTGTTCGGTTTCAAATCCATGCACGCATTTCTTAAAGTCGTACGACACTGTTTCACCATTTCGGACGGATGTTGCACCTTGCACCGAGGATGTTGCACCCTGTAGATATCGATTATTCGGACGGTCATAACTTCTGGCTCGTTTAGAGTTACGGGAGCCATAACCTATCAAAACGAAGGCCACGGTGAGTTCTACAGCTTTGACAGCTTTCAGCCATCAACGGATAGATTAATGCCCGAAAAGGACAACCCGAATCTCAATCGGGGTTCGTAAGTTTTTTACCCTTCGTTTTTTCGACACCAGATTTTTACGATAAAACGGGATTACCGTGGCTCGTCTTTGATTTACCATCGCTGGAGAGTGGTGCACCATGGTACTGTTCCGTTTCAAATCCATGCACGCATTTCTAAAAGACGTACGACACTGTTTCGCTATTTCGGACGGATGTTGCACCTTGCACCGCGGATGTTGCACCCAGCGTATATCGATTATTCGGACAGCCATAACTTCTGGCTCGTTTAGATTTACGGGAGCCACAACCTGTCAAAACGAAGGCCATGGTGAGTTCTACAGCTTTGACAGCTTTCAGCCGTTAACGGATAGATTAATGCCCGAAAAGGACAACTCGAATCTCAATCTGGATTCGTAAGTTTTTTACCCTTCGTTTTTTCGACACCGGATTTTTACGGTAAAATGGGATTACCGTGGCTCGTCATCGATTTACCATTGTTAGAGAGTGCTGCACTATGGTACTGTTCTGTTTCAAATCCATGCACGCATTTCTAAAAGTCGTATGACACTGTTTCGCCATTTCGGACGGATGTTGCACCTTGCACCGCGGATGTTGCAACCAGTAGATATCGATTATTCGGACGGCCATAACTTCTGGCTCGTTTAGAGTTACGGGAGCCATAACCTGTCAAAACGATGGCCACGGTGAGTTCTACGGCTTTGAATGCTTCCAGCCGTCAACGGATAGATTAATGCCCAAAAAGGACAACCCAAATCTCAATCGGGTCTCGTAAGTTTTTTACCCTTCGTTCTTTCGACACCGGATTTTTACGGTAAAACGGGATTACCGTGCCTCGTCTTCGATTTACCATCGCTGGAGAGTGGTGCACCATGGTACTGTTCCGTTTCAAATCCATGCACGCATTTCTGAAAGTCGTACGACACTGTTTCGCCATTTCGGACGGATGTTGCACCTTGCACCGCGGATGTTGCACCCTGTAGATATCGATTATTCGGACGGTCATTTCTAAAATGAAGGCCACGGTGAGTTCTACAGCTTTGACAGCTTTCAGCCGTCAACGGATAGATTAATGCCTGAAAAGGACAACCCGAATCTCAATCGGGGTTCGTAAGTATTTTACCCTTCGTTTTTTCGACACCCGGATTTTTACGGTAAAACGGGATTACCGTGGCTCGTCTTCAATTTACCATCGCTGGAGAGCGGTGCACCATGGTACTGTTCCGTTTCAAATCCATGCACGCGTTTCGAAAAGTCGTACAGCACTGTTTCGCCATTTCGGACGGATGTTGCACCTTGCACCGCGGATGTTGCACCCTGTAGATATCAATTATTCGGACGGCCATAACTTTTGGCTCGTTTAGAGTTACGGGAGCCATAACCTGTCTAAACGAAGGCCACGGTGAGTTCTACGGCTTTGACCGCTTTCAGTCATCAACGGATAGATTAATGCCCAAAAAGGACAACCCGAATCTCAATCGGGTCTCGTAAGTTTTTTACCCTTCGTTTTTTCGACACCGGATTTTTATGGTAAAACGGGATTACCGTGTCTCGTCTTCGATTTACCATCGCTGGAGAGTGGTGCACCATGGTACTGTTCCGTTTCAAATCCATGCTCGCATTTCTAAAAGTCGTACGACACTGTTTTGCCATTTTGGCCGGATGTTGCACATTGCACCGCGGATGTTGCACCCTGTAGATACCGATTATTCGGACGGTCATAACTTCTTGCTCGTTTAGAGTTACGGGAGCCATAACCTGTCAAAATGAAGGCCACGGTGAGTTCTACAGCTTTGACAGCTTTCAGCCGTCAACGGATAGATTAATGCCCGAAAAGGACAACCCGAATCTCAATCGGGGTTCGTAAGTTTTTTACCCATCGTTTTTTCGACACCGGATTTTTACGGTAAAACGGTCTTACCGTGGCTCGTCTTCGATTTACCATCGTTGGAGAGTGGTGCACCATGGTAGTGTTCCGTTTCAAATCCATGCACGCATTTCTAAAAGTCGTACGGCACTGTTTTTCCATTTTGGACGGATGTTGCACCTTGCACCGCGGATGTTGCACCCTGTATATATAGATTATTCGGACAGGCATAATTTCTGGCTCGTTTAGATTTATGGGAGCCATAACCTGTCAAAACGAAGGCCACAGTGAGTTCTACAGCTTTGACAGCTTTCAGCCGTCAACGGATAGATTAATGCCCGAAAAGGACAACCCGAATCTCAATCGGGGTTCGTAAGTTTTTTACCCTTCGTTTTTTTGACACCGGATTTTTACGGTAAAACGGGATTACCGTGGCTCGTCTTCGATTCACTATCGCTGGAGAGTGGTGCACCATGGTACTGTTCGGTTTCAAATCCATGCACGCATTTCTAAAAGTCGTACGGCACTGTTTCGCCATTTCGGACGGATGTTGCACCTTGCACCGCGGATGTTGCACCCTGTAGATATCGATTATTCGGACGGTCATAACTTCTGGCTCGTTTAGAGTTACGGGAGCCATAACCTGTCAAAACGAAGGCCATGATGAGTTCTACGGCTTTGACATCTTTCAACCGTCAACGGATTGATTAATGCCAAAAAAGGACAACCCGAATCTCAATCGGGTCTCGTAAGTTTTTACCCTTCGTTTTTCCGACACCGGATTTTTACGGTAAAACGGGATTACCGTGCCTCGCCTTTGATTTACCATCGCTGGAGAGTGAAGCAACATGGTACTATTCCGTTTCAAATCCATACATGCTTTTCTAAAAGTCGTACGGCACTGTTTCGCCATTTCAGACGGATGTTGCACCTTGCACCGTGGATGTTGCACCCTGTAGATATCGATTATTCGGACGGCCATAACTTCTGGCTCGTTTAGAATTACGGGAGTCATAACCTGTCAAAACGAAGGCCACAATGAGTTCTACGGCTTTTACCGCTTTCAGCCGTCAACGGATAGATTAATGCCCTAAAAGGACAACCCGATTCTCAATCGGGTCTCGTAAGTTTTTTACCCTTCGTTTTATCGACAACGGATTTTTACGGTAAAACGGGATTACCGTGCCTCGTCTTCGATTTACCATCGCTGGAGAGTGGTGCACCTTGGTACTGTTCTGTTTCAAATCCATGCATGCATTTCTAAAAGTCGTATGATACTGTTTCGCCATTACGACGGATGTTGCACCTTGCACCGCGGATGTTGCACCCTGTAGATATCGATTATTCGGACGGCCATAACTTCTGGCTCGTTTAGAGTTACGGGAGCCATGACCTGTCCAAACGAAGGCCACGATGAGTTCTACGGCTTTGACCGCTTACAGCCGTCAATGGATAGATTAATGCCCAAAAAGGACAACCAGAATCTCAATCGGGTCTCGTAAGTTTTTTACCCTTCGTTTTTTCGACACCGGATTTTTACGGTAAAACGGGATTACCGTGCCTCGTCTTCGATTTACCATCGCTGGAGAGTGGTGCAACACGGTACTGTTCCGTTTCAAATCGATGCACACATTTCTAAAAGTCGTACGACTCTGTTTCGCCATTTCGGACGGATGTTGCACCTTGCACCGCGGATGTTGCACCCTGTAGATATCGGTTATTCGGACGGCCATAACTTCTGGCTCGTTTAAAGTTACGGGAGACATAACCTGTCAAAACGAAGGCCACGATGAGTTATACGGCTTTGACGGCTTTCAGCCGTCAACGGATAGATTAATGGCCAAAAAGGACAACCCGAATCTTAATCGGGTCTCGTAAGTTTTTTACCCTTCGTTTTTTCGACACCGGATTTTTACGGTATAACGGGTTTACCGTGCCTCGTCTTCGATTTACCATCGCTGGAGAGTGGTGCACCATGGTACTGTTCCATTTCAAATCCATGCACGCGTTTCTAAAAGTCGTACGGCACAGTTTCGCCATTTCGAACGGATGTTGCACCTTGCACCGCGGATGTTGCACCCTGTAGATATCGATTTTTCGGACGGCCATAAATTCTGGCTCGTTTAGAGTTACGGGAGGCATAACCTGTCAAAACAAAGGCCACGGTGAGTTCTACGGCTTTGACAGCTTTCAGCCGTCAAAAGATAGATTAGTGCCCGAAAAGGACAGCTCGAATCTCAATCGGGTCTCGTAAGCTTTTTACCCTTCGTTTTTTCGACACCGGATTTTTACGGTAAAACGGGATTACCGTGCCTCGTCTTCGATTTACCATCGCTGGATAGTGGTGCACCATGGTACTGTTCCATTTCAAATCCATGCATGCATTTCTAAAAGTCGTATGACACTGTTTCGCCGTTTCGGACGGATGTTGCACCTTGCACCGCGGATGTTGCAACATGTAGATATCGATTATTCGGACGGCCATAACTTCTGGCTCGTTTAGAGTCACGGGAGCCATAACCTGTCAAAACGAAGGCCACGGTGAGTTCTACAGCTTTGACTGCTTTCAGCCGTCAACGGATAGATTAATGCCCAAAAAGGACAACCCGAATCTCAATCGGGTCTCATAAGTTTTTTACCCTTCGTTTTTTCGACGCCGGATTTTTACGGTAAAACGGGATTACCGTGCCTCGCCTTCGATTTCCCATCGCTGGAGAGTGGTGCACCATGGTACTCTTCCGTTTCAAATCCGTGCATGCATTTCTAAAAGTCGTACGGCACTATTTCTCCATTTCAGACAGATGTTGCACCTTGCACAGCGGATGTTGCACCCTGTATATATCGATTATTCGGACGGCCATAACTTCTGGCTCGTTTAGAGTTACGGGAGCCATAACCTGTCAAAACAAAGGCCACGGAGAGTTCTACGGCTTTGACCGCTTTCAGCCGTCAACGGATAGATTAATGCCCAAAAAGGACAACCCGAATCTCAATCGGGTCTCGTAAGTTTTTTACCCTCCGTTTTCTCGACACCGGATTTTTACGATAAAACGGGATTACCGTGCCTCGTCTTCGATTTACCATCGCTGGAGAGTGGTGCATCATGGTACTGTTCTGTTTCAAATCCATACACGCATTTCTAAAAGTCGTATGATACTGTTTCGCCATTTTGGAAGGATGTTGCACCTTGCACCGTGTGACGACCGCCCATGACTCCCGCACCAAATCAAGGAAATAATGCGCTAAAAGGTGTGCCAGGCAGCCATGGACGATAGTCAGGGTAAAACAAAACAGAAGAATCTCTATCGCATAACTCACAGCGCATGGATAAAATACAATAGAGAAATATAATATAGTGAAGCTCCATAGAACAGAACATCATCATATAAGCATCACAGTAGTTTCATACAATCATCTACTCAAATCCATACATGAAAGCCTCACTACAAATCACTCAACCAAATACAGCAGCGGATACCCAGTACATATAGTAAGAAAACTAATATGCAAAGCCTCCTGCTCGTCTTCGTCATCTTCAGCGTAGAACTCCTAGCACAGCACCTGTCACCTGCTACCTAGTCTGCCCATCCCAAACATGGATGAACAGCCCAAGGTAATAAGAGGAGACATAAAACCTTGAGTCAGACAAAGTCTTAGTGAGCAGTAAATTAACTATCAAACATACCAAAAGAGCATAAAGGATAAAAGGAATAGGAACCAAACCATCCCACTCCACCTCTTTCTACGGTGATAGCCCCAGACATACACTAAGGAGAAGCAAGCATAACAACATAGACAATTAAGGTAAAGCGAATACCACTCGAGTCAAGGACGATGTTTTCCAAATACAAACCCCCAAGGCCTAAACCAAGATCAGATAAGCACCCAGAAAACACCGCTCTTGAAGCCGAATGATAATACAACCAAACATCCATGACTCTGGCTATCACTGTTATCCTTGCCTCGATTTCACCGTTAGTTGAATGACCATCTGTCAAGGGCTAATGGTAACCCCGGTTCTAACCATAACTCCGCACACTGCCTTGTGCCTAGGACTTATCTACTTTGCCCAGAGTACTCAACTACCTACCTGTAGTCTTTTGGGTGTCCCGACTACCTACCTGTAGTCGTTATGGGCGCCCCATGTACTCTTGCTTTTGAGCATGCTAGAACCTTCAACAACGACGAGATCCAAGCCTCCTAGCCATCCTTCTTGACGACTATCCTCATACAAGCTCAAGCTACCTCTTGAACAATCCATTATCAACCAACTTGAACTACTCTTCAAGTTATCAACATGCTTGGAATGATCCCTGCTTGGATTAAGCCAAGACTCACATCATACTTCGCTTCATCGCATCAAAGCAAAGTCTCAACTCAACAACATGGTTTGCCTCATCAAATCATGGCAAAGTCCCATCTCAACATCATCCAATCTATACATATGAGCTTCAACATCCGCTACATATGCCTTAAGCAGCTTTCACCATTCAAGAGCCTTCTTCCATAGCTTTTGAATCCTCTTTCATCATCTTGTTCCAAATCAACTACTAGCTAACTTGGAAACAATCAAATCAATCATACATTCAAATAATCAATCATTCAAACAAGATCTATTAAGCAATTTAAGCAATATCAACTATAATGGGAATTTCGTAAATAAACGAGCAAAAGTCCAACATATGTGAAATCATGGTTTTTAGCATAGATCTATCAATTATAAAACATGGGATTTTGTCTCTAATGCTTATTAAACAAACTTGCATAAGTAAACATCTTCAAAAACCATGGATCTAGACTTAGATCTAAGAAAAATGCATGAAATCTCTAACTTTAACACCCAAACATGCCACCAATCCAATATACTCCTTTGGATCCGCGTGAGAGATAACTACCACTCACCAAATCACCAAAACAACCTAAAATCAATCAACTTCAGATCTGGACAGCAAAGATCAAGGCTTGATCCGGCAATATCTCGCTCCAATCGATGAATTCTAGCTCGAACGGATGAAGATCTTCAACTTTGGCACTTGGATCTTCGATCTCGATCTTCGATCTTGGATGGATGTTAGAATTAGATTGGAATGGAGAAAAGAAGATGAAGAAATGTTGTAGTCGAGTCTTCAAAATGGCAGCACTTCGTCGCTTCAAAAACCGGTGCCAAAAAGTGAGCCAAACCCCTCTATTTATAGGCTGAATCAACCATGAGTCGTCGCTCTTAAGTCGTCGCCGACCCAACTCCTGAGTCGTCCCCGACTCATCCCCATGCCGACTCAACACAGCCGACTTACCATGAGTCCTTCACGACTCATTGCCCTGCCGACCTAGCACAAGCCATTCACACGACTCAACAACCCAGCAACCTAACGACTTATCTACAAAGCCGACCCTATATCCCAACGACTCAACTTAAGTCGGTCACGACCTAAAAAGCCTCCGACCTAAGACACATACGACTCAACATATCTTCTTAAGTCGTACTAAGGTCCTAACGACTCAAGTCCTAAATCGTTCGACGACTCAACCATACACACACACGACTCACGACTCATCCTACTAACGACTCAACAACTTCACGAGACAACACCCTGCCGACCCCAGCCCCTACCGACTCAAGACCCCACGACCTAAGCCTTAGCCCCTTAAGCCGCTAACCCATGAGTCGGTCACTATCTTAGGTCGGTCTATCCTTATCTCGGCCAAACCTATAAGCCGCCCCTCCTATGAGTCGGTCACCCCCCCTTGACTCGTCTAAGCCTATGAGTCGGCCCTCTATGAGTCGGCCACGACTCATCACTTGACCCCTATCTCGCCTCTCTTCTTAAGTCGGCAACTACTATGCCGTTCTATCCCTTAACTCGGTCCATCCCCTTAAGTCGTCTACGACTTATCTATGAGTCGGTCACGACTCATCACTTGCACTCGGGTCAACTCCTAAACGACTCAAGCTAGAGGCCACACAAACAACACTATCGACCTGCAAATTCTACGTTTTATCGACACGTAAAATACGGGTCGTTACATTCTCTCCCCCTTAGGAATTTCGCCCCCGAAATTCCAAGCAAACAACAGCAATCAAAATTATTCCGCATGCCTATCATCCATAGCAATCAACAAACCATGCATCCAATTCTAACCTAGCATGCAGAATTCTAAGACTTAGAACAAGCTACAAATTCATGAGATGTCACGACACTTTAGGGCCATACCTCGAAGAGTTCGGGATGAGCTGCCTTCATCCTCTCTTCCTCCTCCCACGTACAGTCGTTAACATCATCACTCCATTGTACCTTGAGCAACGTAATCGTCTTCCTCCTAAGCTGTTTCGTATCGGTTTCAACAATACGAAGCGGCTTACGAGGTCTCGAAACAACTGGATCAACCTCCAAGTCTTCACAGCTATCAGCAGAAACCACCGTAGTTGGGTCGTGCATATACTTCCGTAGATAAGATACATGAAAAACACTGTGCACACCCGCCATCTTTTCCGGTAACTCCAATCTATAAGCGAGCTTTCCAATACGCTCGATAATCGGGAATGGTCCAACAAATCTCGGAGTTAACTTTCCTTTCTTCCCGAATCTAATGACACTCTTCAGAGGAGAAATCTTCACAAAAACCATATCACCTACGTCGAATTCCAAATCCTTTCGACGATTATCGGCATAACTTTTCTGACGATCTTGGGCTGCCTTCATTCGTTGCCGAATGATCTCTATACAATCTGAAGTCTGTCGAATCATCTCTGGCCCAAGTATCAGCTTTTCTCCAGTTTCCAACCAACATGTCGGAGAGTTACACGGTCTTCCATACAATGCCTCATATGGTGCCATACCAATACTCGACTGATAACTGTTGTTATAAGCAAACTCCACCAAATGAAGGTGATCTTCCCATGACCCTCCGAAGTCCAAAACACATGCTCTAAGAAGATCTTCCAAAACTCGGTTGACTCTCTCAGTCTGACCATCTGTTTGAGGGTGATAAGCTGTACTCAAACACAACTCGGTTCCCAAAACTTCCTGGAAGCTCTTCCAAAATCCACTAGTGAACAACGGGTCTCGATCGCTCACTATACTCTTCGGAACACCATGGAAACGAACTATCCACTTCACATATAATTCAGCCAACTTCGATGCAGTCCTAGTCGATCGAACAGGAATGAACCTTGCACTCTTGGTCAAACGATCTACTATGACCCAAATCCCTTCATTCCCTGCTCTTGTCCTAGGTAGACCATCGATAAAGTCCATCGACACTTGCTCCCACTTCCATGTAGGAACCTCCAATGGCTGAAGCAGTCCACTGGGCTTCTTCTGCTCAGCTTTCACCAACTGGCAGTTCATACACTTGGAAATAAAATTTCCAACATCCTTCTTCATACCTTCCCAGTAGTAGGTTCTCTTCATATCCCGATACATCTTATTTCCACCTGGATGAATTGTCAACTTCGAGTGATGACTCTCCCTCAGAACTTCATCTCTCAATCCATCTACATCGGGAACAACTAGTCGCCCTTGCTTTCGAAGCCAACCCTCTCGATCGACCTCGAATCCCTTATCCTTCTCCGGGTCCAATCCAGATTCCAAATCACAGATAATCTTGACAAGCTTATCATCTCCCCTTTGCCTCTCACCAATTCTTTCCACAAGAGTAGGCCTTATCGATAAGTTTGCCAACATCTCAGGTTCCAATTCACATCTAGGCCTGAAATCAAATCCAGCCAAATACTCAAGACTCTTCCATTCCGAAAACATGGCTCCCAATCCTGCATGTCTTCGACTTAACGCATCAGCCACTGCGTTACCTTTCCCTGGAGTATAGGCTATACCAAAATCATACGATGCTAAGAACTCTAGCCACCGTTGCTGTCGAAGATTTAAATCCTTTTGGGAGAACAGATACTTCAACGACTTATGATCTGTAAACAACTCGAATCTAACTCCCAATAGATAATGTCTCCACACCTTCAAAGCAAACACAATCGCCGCTAACTCCAAATCATGAGTCGGATAATTCCTTTCATGCGGCTTTAGTTGTCGACTTGCATACGCAACAACTTTATCCTTCTGCATTAGCACTGCTCCAAGTCCAGTACCACATGCATCGGTGTAAACCACCATCTCATCATTCCCACTTGGAATAGTCAAAACAGGAGCACTCGTCAGTCGCTCTTTCAGGATTATGAAAGCTTGTTCACACTTATCATTCCATCTGAACACTTGATTCTTCTTCGTCAATCCTGTCAACGGTGCAGCTATCTTGGAAAAGTCTTTGATAAACCGACGATAATATCCTGCTAATCCAAGAAAACTTCTCACATCAGATGCATTCTTAGGCCTAACCCAATCCTGGATCGCTGCCACCTTAGCGGGATCAACCGCTATTCCATTTCCAGAAATAACATGACCTAAGAACCTCACTTCATTCTTCCAGAAGTGACACTTCGAAAACTTAGCCTTCAGCTGATGTTTCCGTAAGATTCCTAAAACAATCCTCAAGTGCGTCTTGTGCTCTTCCTCAGTTCTGGAATAAACCAAAATATCATCCACGAACACAAGCACGAACTTATTCAACTGATCTCTGAACACTCTATTCATAAGATCCACAAAATATGCTGGCGCGTTAGTCAACCCAAACGGCATTACCAGCCACTCATAAAACCCGGATGGTGTCCTGAAAGCAGTCTTCGGCACACTATCCTTCGCCACTCTCAACTGGTGAAATCCCGTTGCCAAATCCATCTGAGAAAACACCTTAGCCTCGTGAAGCTGATCAAACAAGTCATCTATTCTCGGCAATGGATACTTGTTCTTCCTAGTCACCTTATTCAGCTCACGATAATCAACACACAACCTCAACGATCCATCCGTTTTGGTTGCGAACACAACGGGCGCACCCCATTCGGACACACTTCTCCGAATGAATCCTTTCCGCAAAAGGTCATCAACTTGCACCTTCAGCTCTTGCTGCTCCCTCGGTGCCATCCGCCTAAGAGGCATCACAACAGGTCTGGCTCCCTCAACTAGATCGATACGAAACTCGATCTCCCTATGCGGCGGCAACCCTTTGACTTCCTCAAAGACATTCTCAAACTCATTCACAATAGGCACCGATGACAGTCCATCCCGTGGAACAACTAGCGAATACATGAAGCTCATGAAGACGCCTTCTTCATGCTTACATCGTATCACAACCTTTCGCCCTTCCACATTCCCGACTGTCACCTCAAGCCTCTCACAATCAATCCTAGCCGCATACTTCCTAAGCCAGTCCATACCCAAAATAATTCCGAACCCCGCAAAGTTCAGAACAAAGCAATCACAACCAAACGAGCAATCATGACTCGACACAACTAGACCACGACATAACATACACAAACATGACGAACCCCCTACCGGATTAGTCACAACCAATGGCCTATCAACAATATCCGGTTTCATACCTAACCGGCTTACCAAATCATCACAAACAAAAGAATGCGACGCTCCAGTATCAAACAACACTCTAACTGGAACACCACAAATAGAAAGAGTACCTTGAACCACCACACTCTTCCCCTTCTCCTCAGCAGTAGGAGCTTTCGAAGACGATGGAACAGCCCCCAAAGCATAGGCTTGCACAACCTGCCTATCTTTCCTCGGTTCTGGACAATCCTTCTTGATATGTCCCAGCTTATCACAGTTGTAACACTTTCCCGGCACTTTGGGATTCTTACAATCTTTGTAAAGATGGCCCTTCTGCTGGCAGTTATAGCAAGTCACTTCACTCTTCGGCTTCTTCTGGCCATCCCTACCCCTCTGTTGCTGTTGTTTCCTCTTCTTATTGCCACTCTGCTGTGGTTTAGATCCTTCCCTGGTTACAGCAACAACAGATACTTCCTTAGGGAACAAACTCTCGTGCCTAAGAGCTTTTTCCACAAGCTTCTCAAACGGATCGTCCAGATGATCCACCAACTGCCTCCCAAGATAAGCATCCAGACCAGTCACAAACTTTTCATTCTTCTGGTAGGGAGAATCAATATACGATCTGGCATACTTAGATAAGGCTTCAAACTCAGAAATATACTCAAGAACAGGCCTTCCCCCTTGCTTGAGCTCCACAAACCTCTTAAACAAGACAGATTTCTGGGAAGTAGAGATGAACTTAGCTTCAAATCTAGCTTGGAATTGCTCCCAAGTAATCTCTTCTTCTGGAGTATTGATGGTGATAGAATTCCACCAATCAGCAGCTCTTCCCTGAAGCTGTCTCGATGCAAGCTTCCTCTTAGTTGCATCCTCAATCCCTAAGTCACCAAAGATTCTTTTGCAAGCATCAATCCATCTCTGCACCTCAATAGTCGACTCCGTCCCCAAGAAAACTTTCCCTCCAAGAGCAGTATAATCCTTGCAAAGCTTGGCAAAATCCACCGGTCTCGGAGCTTGGACTTGAACTCCCACATCCACAGATGATCCTGAAGCTGGTATTCTCCTCATGATTGAAGTCATCATGGCCTCAAACATAGGAGCATAATCAACAGCTTCCCTAGCATCACGGCTACCCCTCGCAGCTTGTCTCTCACTTCGACTCATCCTTAGTATCTGTAAAAAGAATGATTAGAACACCTTAAGAAACAACTGCATAAGGAGTTCAAATCCTCCTAAGCTACTATATCATATATAGTAATCATTCATCAAAATACAATTACGCCTCTCATACGTCGTTACGTCAGCGAGCGTTGGCTAAAATCGACTAACCAAAGCTCTGATACCAAATGTGACGACCGCCCATGACTCCCGCACCAAATCAAGGAAATAATGCGCTAAAAGGTGTGCCAGGCAGCCATGGACGATAGTCAGGGTAAAACAAAACAGAAGAATCTCTATCGCATAACTCACAGCGCATGGATAAAATACAATAGAGAAATATAATATAGTGAAGCTCCATAGAACAGAACATCATCATATAAGCATCACAGTAGTTTCATACAATCATCTACTCAAATCCATACATGAAAGCCTCACTACAAATCACTCAACCAAATACAGCAGCGGATACCCAGTACATATAGTAAGAAAACTAATATGCAAAGCCTCCTGCTCGTCTTCGTCATCTTCAGCGTAGAACTCCTAGCACAGCACCTGTCACCTGCTACCTAGTCTGCCCATCCCAAACATGGATGAACAGCCCAAGGTAATAAGAGGAGACATAAAACCTTGAGTCAGACAAAGTCTTAGTGAGCAGTAAATTAACTATCAAACATACCAAAAGAGCATAAAGGATAAAAGGAATAGGAACCAAACCATCCCACTCCACCTCTTTCTACGGTGATAGCCCCAGACATACACTAAGGAGAAGCAAGCATAACAACATAGACAATTAAGGTAAAGCGAATACCACTCGAGTCAAGGACGATGTTTTCCAAATACAAACCCCCAAGGCCTAAACCAAGATCAGATAAGCACCCAGAAAACACCGCTCTTGAAGCCGAATGATAATACAACCAAACATCCATGACTCTGGCTATCACTGTTATCCTTGCCTCGATTTCACCGTTAGTTGAATGACCATCTGTCAAGGGCTAATGGTAACCCCGGTTCTAACCATAACTCCACACACTGCCTTGTGCCTAGGACTTATCTACTTTGCCCAGAGTACTCAACTACCTACCTGTAGTCTTTTGGGTGTCCCGACTACCTACCTGTAGTCGTTATGGGCGCCCCATGTACTCTTGCTTTTGAGCATGCTAGAACCTTCAACAACGACGAGATCCAAGCCTCCTAGCCATCCTTCTTGACGACTATCCTCATACAAGCTCAAGCTACCTCTTGAACAATCCATTATCAACCAACTTGAACTACTCTTCAAGTTATCAACATGCTTGGAATGATCCCTGCTTGGATTAAGCCAAGACTCACATCATACTTCGCTTCATCGCATCAAAGCAAAGTCTCAACTCAACAACATGGTTTGCCTCATCAAATCATGGCAAAGTCCCATCTCAACATCATCCAATCTATACATATGAGCTTCAACATCCGCTACATATGCCTTAAGCAGCTTTCACCATTCAAGAGCCTTCTTCCATAGCTTTTGAATCCTCTTTCATCATCTTGTTCCAAATCAACTACTAGCTAACTTGGAAACAATCAAATCAATCATACATTCAAATAATCAATCATTCAAACAAGATCTATTAAGCAATTTAAGCAATATCAACTATAATGGGAATTTCGTAAATAAACGAGCAAAAGTCCAACATATGTGAAATCATGGTTTTTAGCATAGATCTATCAATTATAAAACATGGGATTTTGTCTCTAATGCTTATTAAACAAACTTGCATAAGTAAACATCTTCAAAAACCATGGATCTAGACTTAGATCTAAGAAAAATGCATGAAATCTCTAACTTTAACACCCAAACATGCCACCAATCCAATATACTCCTTTGGATCCGCGTGAGAGATAACTACCACTCACCAAATCACCAAAACAACCTAAAATCAATCAACTTCAGATCTGGACAGCAAAGATCAAGGCTTGATCCGGCAATATCTCGCTCCAATCGATGAATTCTAGCTCGAACGGATGAAGATCTTCAACTTTGGCACTTGGATCTTCGATCTCGATCTTCGATCTTGGATGGATGTTAGAATTAGATTGGAATGGAGAAAAGAAGATGAAGAAATGTTGTAGTCGAGTCTTCAAAATGGCAGCACTTCGTCGCTTCAAAAACCGGTGCCAAAAAGTGAGCCAAACCCCTCTATTTATAGGCTGAATCAACCATGAGTCGTCGCTCTTAAGTCGTCGCCGACCCAACTCCTGAGTCGTCCCCGACTCATCCCCATGCCGACTCAACACAGCCGACTTACCATGAGTCCTTCACGACTCATTGCCCTGCCGACCTAGCACAAGCCATTCACACGACTCAACAACCCAGCAACCTAACGACTTATCTACAAAGCCGACCCTATATCCCAACGACTCAACTTAAGTCGGTCACGACCTAAAAAGCCTCCGACCTAAGACACATACGACTCAACATATCTTCTTAAGTCGTACTAAGGTCCTAACGACTCAAGTCCTAAATCGTTCGACGACTCAACCATACACACACACGACTCACGACTCATCCTACTAACGACTCAACAACTTCACGAGACAACACCCTGCCGACCCCAGCCCCTACCGACTCAAGACCCCACGACCTAAGCCTTAGCCCCTTAAGCCGCTAACCCATGAGTCGGTCACTATCTTAGGTCGGTCTATCCTTATCTCGGCCAAACCTATAAGCCGCCCCTCCTATGAGTCGGTCACCCCCCCTTGACTCGTCTAAGCCTATGAGTCGGCCCTCTATGAGTCGGCCACGACTCATCACTTGACCCCTATCTCGCCTCTCTTCTTAAGTCGGCAACTACTATGCCGTTCTATCCCTTAACTCGGTCCATCCCCTTAAGTCGTCTACGACTTATCTATGAGTCGGTCACGACTCATCACTTGCACTCGGGTCAACTCCTAAACGACTCAAGCTAGAGGCCACACAAACAACACTATCGACCTGCAAATTCTACGTTTTATCGACACGTAAAATACGGGTCGTTACACACCGCGGATGTTGCACCCTGTAGATATCGATTATTCGGACGACCATAACTTCTGGCTCGTTTGGAGTTACGGGAGTCATAACCTGTCCAAACGAAGGCCACGATGAGTTCTACGGCTTTGACAGCTTCCAGCCGTCAACGGATAGATTAATGCCCAAAAAGGACATCCCGAATCTCAATCTGGTCTTGTAAGTTTTTTACCATTCGTTTTTTCGACACCGGATTTTTACGGTAAAACGGGATTACCGTGCCTCGCCTTTGATTTACCATCGCTGGAGAGTGGTGCACCATGGTACTGTTCGGTTTCAAATCCGTGCACGCATTTCTAAAAGTCGTACGACACTGTTTCGCCATTTCGGACGGATGTTGCACCTTGCACCGAGGATGTTGCACCCTGTAGATATCGATTATTCGGATGGTCATAACTTCTGGCTCGTTTAGAGTTACGGGAGCCATAACCTGTCAAAACGAAGGCCATGGTGAGTTCTATAGCTTTGACAGCTTTCAGCCATCAAAGGATAGATTAATGCCCGAAAAGGACAACCCGAATCTCAATCGGGGTTCGTAAGTTTTTTACCCTTCGTTTTTTCGACACCAGATTTTTACGATAAAACGGGATTACCGTGGCTCGTCTTTGATTTACCATCGCTGGAGAGTGGTTCACCATGGTACCGTTCCATTTCAAATCCATGCACGCATTTCTAAAAGTCGTACGGCACTGTTTCGCCATTTCGGACGGATGTTGCACCTTGCACCGCGGATGTTGCACCCTGTGTATATCGATTATTCGGACAGCCATAACTTCTGGCTCGTTTAGATTTACGGGAGACATTACCTGTCAAAACGAAGGCCATGGTGAGTTCTACAGCTTTGACAGCTTTCAGCCGTTAATGGATAGATTAATGCCCGAAAAGGACAACCCGAATCTCAATCTGGATTCGTAAGTTTTTTACCCTTCGTTTTTTCGACTCCGGATTTTTACGGTAAAACGGGATTACCGTGGCTCGTCATCGATTTACCATCGCTAGAGAGTGGTGGACTATGGTACTGTTCTGTTTCAAATCCATGCACGCATTTCTAAAAGTAGTATGACACTGTTTCGCCATTTCGGACGGATGTTGCACCTTGCACCGCGGATGTTGCACCTTGCACCGCGGATGTTGCAACCTGTAGATATCAATTATTCGGACGGCCATAACTTCTGGCTCGTTTAGAGTTACGGGAGCCATAACCTGTCAAAACGATGGCCAAGGTGAGTTCTACGGCTTTGACTGCTTTCAGCCGTCAACGGATAGATTAATGCCTAAAAAGGACAACCCAAATCTCAATCGGGTCTCGTAAGTTTTTTACCCTTCGGTTTTTCGACACCGGATTTTTACGGTAAAAAGGGATTACCGTGCCTCGTCTTCGATTTACCATCGCTGGAGAGTGGTGCACCATGGTACTGTTCCGTTTCAAATCCATGCACGCATTTCTAAAAGTCGTACGGCACTGTTTCGCCATTTCGGACGGATGTTGCACCTTGCACCGCGGATGTTGCACCCTTTAGATATCGATTATTCGAACGGTCATTTCTAAAATGAAGGCCACGGTGAGTTCTACAGCTTTGACAGCTTTCAGCCGTCAACGGATAGATTAATGCCTGAAAAGGACAACCCGAATCTCAATCGGGGTTCGTAAGTTTTTTACCCTTCGTTTTTTAGACACCGGATTTTTACGGTAAAACGGGATTACCGTGGCTCGTCTTCAATTTACCATCGCTGGAGAGCGGTGCACCATCGTACTGTTCCGTTTCAAATCCATGCACGCATTTCGAAAAGTCCTATGGCACTGTTTCGCCATTTCGGACGGATGTTGCACCTTGCACCGCGGATGTTGCACCTTGTAGATATCGATTATTCGGACGGCCATAACTTCTGGCTCGTTTAGAGTTACGGAAGCCATAACCTGTCAAAACGAAGCCACGGTGAGTTCTACGGCTTTGAAAGATTTCAGCCATCAACGGATAGATTAATGCCCAAAAAGAAGAACCCGAATCTCAATCGGGTCTCATAAGTTTTTTCACCCTTCGTTTTTTCGACACCGAATTTTTACGGTAAAACGGGATTACCGTGCCTCGTCTTCGATTTACCATTGCTGGTGAGTGGTGAACCACGGTACTGTTCCTTTTTAAATCCATGCACGCATTTCTAAAAGTCGTACGGCACTGTTTTTCCATTTCGGACGGATGTTGCACCTTGCACCGTGGATGTTGCACCCTGTATATATCGATTATTCGGACGGCCATAACTTCTGGCTCGTTTAGAGTTACGGGAGCCATAACCTGTCAAAACGAAGGCCACGGTGAGTTCTACGGCTTTGACAGCACTCAGCCGTCAACGGATAGATCAATGTCCAAAAAGGACAACCCGAATCTCAATCGGGTCTCGTAAGTTTTTTCACCCTTCATTTTTTCGACACCGGATTGTTACGGTAAAACATGATTACCGTGCCTCGTCTTCGATTTACCATCGCTGGAGAGTGGTGCACCACGGTACTGTTCCGTTTCAAATCCATGCACGCATTTCTAAAAGTCGTACGACACTGTTTCTCCATTTTCGACGGATGTTGCACCTTGCACCGTGGATGTTGCACCCTGTATATATCGATTATTCGGACGGCCATAAATTATGGCTCGTTTAGAGTTACGGGAGCTATAACCTGTCAAAACGAAGGCCACGATGAGTTCTACAGCTTTGACCGCATTCCGCCGTCAACGGATAGATTAATGCCCAAAAAGGAAAACCCGAATCTCAATCGGGGTTCGTAAGTTTTTTACCCTTCGTTTTTTCGACACCGGAGTTTTACGGTAAAACGGGATTACCGTGGCTCGTCTTCGATTTACCATCGCTGGAGAGTGGTGCACCATGGTACTGTTCCATTTCAAATCCATGCACGCATTTCTAAAAGTCGTACGGCACTGTTTCGCCATTTCGGACGGATGTTGCACCTTGCGCCGCGGATGTTGCACCCTGTATACATCGATTATTCGGACAGCCATAACTTTTGGCTCGTTTAGATTTACGGGAGCCATAACTTGTCAAAACGAAGGCCACGGTGAGTTCTACAGCTTTGACAGCTTTCAGCCGCAACGGATACATTAATGCCCGAAAAGGACAACCCGAATCTCAAATTGGGTTCGTAAGTTTTTTACCCTTCGTTTTTTCGACACCGGATTTTTACGGTAAAACGGGATTACCGTGGCTCGTCTTCGATATACCATCGCTAGAGAGTGGTGCACCGTGGTACTATTCCGTTTCAAATCCATGCATGCATTTCTAAAAGTCGTACGGCACTGTTTCGCCATTTCGGACGGATGTTGCACCTTGCACCGCGGATGTTGCACCCTGTAGATATCAATTATTCGGACGGCCATAACTTTTGGGTCGTTTAGAGTTACGGGAGCCATAACCTGTCAAAACGAAGGCCACGGTGAGTTCTACGGCTTTGACAGCATTCAGCCGTCAACGGATAGATCAATGTCCAAAAAGGACAACCCGAATCTCAATCGGGTCTCGTAAGTTTTTTTACCCTTCGTTTTTTCGACACCGGATTTTTACGGTAAAACATGATTACCGTGCCTCGTCTTCGATTTACCATCGCTGGAGAGTGGTGCACCACGGTACTGTTCCGTTTCAAATCCATGCACGCATTTCTAAAAGTCGTACGGCACTGTTTCTCCATTTCCGACGGATGTTGCACCTTGCACCGTGGATGTTGCACCCTGTATATATCGATTATTCGGACGGCCATAACTTATGGCTCGTTTAGAGTTATGGGAGCTATAACCTGTCAAAACGAAGGCCACGATGAGTTCTACAGCTTTGACCGCTTTCCGCCGTCAACGAATAGATTAATGCCCAAAAAGGACAACCCGAATCTCAATCGGGGTTCGTAAGTTTTTTACCCTTCGTTTTTTCGACACCGGAGTTTTACGGTAAAACGGGATTACCGTGGCTCGTCTTCAATTTACCATCGCTGGAGAGTGGTGCACCATGGTACTGTTCCATTTCAAATCCATGCACGCATTTCTAAAAGTCGTACGGCACTGTTTCGCCATTTCGGACGGATGTTGCACCTTGCGCCGCGGATGTTGCACCCTGTATACATCGATTATTCGGACAGCCATAACTTTTGGCTCGTTTAGATTTACGGGAGCCATAACCTGTCAAAACGAAGGCCACGGTGAGTTCTACAGCTTTGACAGCTTTCAGCCGCAACGGATTGATTAATGCCCGAAAAGGACAACCCGAATCTCAAATTGGGTTCGTAAGTTTTTTACCCTTCGTTTTTTCGACACCGAATTTTTACGGTCAAACGGGATTACCGTGGCTAGTCTTCGATATACCATCGCTGGAGAGTGGTGCACCATGGTACTGTTCCGTTTCAAATCCATGCATGCATTTCTAAAAGTCGTACGACACTGTTTCGCCATTTCGGACGGATGTTGCATCTTGCACCGCGGATGTTGCACCCTGTAGATATCAATTATTCGGACGGCCATAACTTTTGGGTCGTTTAGAGTTACGAGAGCCATAACCTGTCTAAACGAAGGCCACGGTGAGTTCTACGGCTTTGACCGCTTTCAGCCATCAACGGATAGATTAATGCCCAAAAAGGACTACCCGAATCTCAATCGGGTCTCGTAAGTTTTTTACCCTTCGTTTTTTCGACACCGGATTTTTGTGGTAAAACGGGATTACCTTGCCTCGTCTTCGATTTACCATCGCTGGAGAGCGGTGCACCATGGTACTGTTCCGTTTCAAATCCATGCACGCATTTCTAAAAGTCGTACGACACTATTTCGCCATTTCGGACGGATGTTGCACATTGCACCGCGGATGTTGCACCCTGTAGATACCGATTATTCGGACGGTCATAACTTCTGGCTCGTTTAGAGTTACGGGAGCCATAACCTGTCAAAACGAAGGCCACGGTGAGTTCTACGGCTTTGACAGCTTTCAGCCGTCAACGGATAGATTAATGCCCGAAAAGGACAACCCGAATCTCAATCGGGGTTCGTAAGTTTTTTACCCTTCGTTTTTTCGACACCGGATTTTTACGGTAAAACGGTCTTACCGTGGCTCGTCTTCGATTTACCATCGTTGGAGAGTGGTGCACCATGGTACTGTTCCGTTTCAAATCCATGCACGCATTTCTAAAAGTCGTACGGCACTGTTTCGCCATTTTGGACGGATGTTGCACCTTGCACCGCGGATGTTGCACCCTGTATATATAGATTATTCAGACAGGCATAATTTCTGGCTCGTTTAGATTTACGGGAGACATAACCTGTCAAAACGAAGGCAAAGTGAGTTCTACAACTTTGACAGCTTTCAGTCATCAATGGATAGATTAATGCCCGAAAAGGACGACCCGAATCTCCATCGGGGTTCGTAAGTTTTTTACCCTTCGTTTTTTGACACCGGATTTTTACGGTAAAACGGGATTACCGTGGCTTTTCTTCGATTCACCATCGCTGGATAGTGGTGCACCATGGTACTGTTCCGTTTTAAATCCATGCACGCATTTCTAAAAGTCGTACGGCACTGTTTCGCCATTTCGGACGGATGTTGCACCTTGCACCGTGGATGTTGTACCCTGTATATATCGATTATTCGGACGGCCATAACTTCTGGCTCGTTTAGAGTTACGGGAGCCATGACCTGTCAAAACGAAGGCCTCGGTGAGTTCTACGGCTTTGACAGCATTCAGCCGTCAACGGATAGATTAATGTCCAAAAAGGACAACCCGAATCTCAATCGGGTCTCGTAAGTTTTTTACCCTTCGTTTTTTCGACACCGGATTTTTACGGTAAAACGGGATTACCGGGCCTCGCCTTCGATTTACCATTGCTGGAGAGTGATGCACCAAGGTACTGTTCCGTTTCAAATCCATGCATGCTTTTCTAAAAGTCGTACGGCACTGTTTTGCCATTTCAGACGGATGTTGCACCTTGCACCGCGGATGTTGTACCCTGTAGATATCGATTATTCGGACGGCCATAACTTCTGGCTCGTTTAGAGTTACGGGAGCCATAACATGTCAAAACGAAGGCCACTATGAGTTCTATGGCTTTGACAGCTTTCAGCCGTCAATGGATAGATTAATGCCCAAATAGGACAACCCGAATCTCAGTCGGGTCTCGTAAGTTTTTTACCCTTCGTTTTTTCGACACCGGATTTTTACGGTAAAAAGGGATTACCGTGCCTCGTCTTCGATTTACCATCGCTGGAGAGTGGTGCACTATGGTACTGTTCCGTTTCAAATCCATGCACGCTTTTCTAAGAGTGGTACGACACTGTTTCGCCATTTCGGACGGATGTTGCGCCTTGCACCGTGGATGTTGCACCCTGTAGATATCGATTATTCGAACGGCCATAACTTCTTGCTCGTTTAGAGTTACGGGAGCCATAACATGTCAAAACGAAGGCCACGATGAGTTCTACGGCTTTGACAGCTTTCAGCCGTCAACGGATAGATTAATGCCCAAAAAGGACAACCCGAATCTCAATCGGGTCTCGTACGTTTTTTACCCTTCGTTTTTTCGACACCGGATTTTTACGGTAAAACGGGATTACCGTGCCTCGCCTTCGATTTACCATCGCTGGAGAGTGGTGCACCATGGTACGGTTCTGTTTCAAATCCATGCACGCTTTTCTAAAAGTCGTACGACACTGTTTCGCCATTTCAAACGGATGATGCACCTTGCACCGCGGATGTTGCACCCTGTCGATATCGATTATTCGGACGGCCATAAATTCTGGCTCGTTTAGAGTTACGGGAGCCATAACCTCTCAAAACGAAGGCCACGATAAGTTCTACGGCTTCGACCGCTTTCAGCCGTCAACGGATAGATTAATGCCAAAAAAGGACAACCCGAATCTCAATCGGGTCTCGTAAGTTTTGTACCCTTCGTTTTTTCGACATCGGATTTTTACGTAAAACGGGATTACCATGCCTCGTCTTCGATTTACCATCGCTAGAGAGTGGTGCACCATGGTACTGTTCCATTTCAAATCCATGCATGCATTTCTAAAAATCGTATGATACTGTTTCGCCATTTCGGACGGATGTTGCACCTTGCACCGCGGATGTTGCACCCTATAGATATCAATTATTCGGACGGCCATAACTTCTGGCTCGTTTAGTGTTACGGGAGCCATAACCGATCCAAACGAAGGCCACGATGAGTTCTACGGCTTTGACAGCTTTCAGCCGTCAACACATAGATTAATGCCCAAAAAGGACAACCCGAATCTCAATCGGGTCTCGTAAGTTTTTAACCCTTCGTTTTCTCGACACCGGATTTTTACAGTAAAACGGGATTACCGTGCCTCGTCGTCGATTTACCATCGCTGGAGAGTGGTGCACCATGGTACTGTTCCGTTTCAAATCCTTGCACGCATTTCCAAAAGTCGTACGACACTGTTCGCAATTTTGGACGGATGTTGGACCTTGCACCGCGGATGTTGCACCCTGTAGATATCGGTTATTCGGACGGCCATAACTTCTGGGTCGTTTAGAGTTACGTGAGCCATAACCTGTCAAAACGAAGGCCACGGTGAGTTCTACGGCTTTGAGAGCATTCAGCCGTCAACGGATAGATTAATGCCCAAAAAGGACAACCTGAATCTCAATCGGGTCTCGTAAGTTTTTTACCCTTCGTTTTTTCGACACCGGATTTTTACGGTAAACGGGATTACCGTGCATCGTCTTCAATTTACCATCGCTGGAGAGTGGTGCACCATGGTACTGTTCCGTTTCAAATCCATGCACGCATTTCTAAAAGTCGTACGACACTGTTTCTCCATTTCGGACGGATGTTGCACCTTGCACCGTGGATGTTGCACCCTATATATATCGATTATTCGGACGGCCATAACTTCTGGCTCGTTTAGAGTTACGGGAGCCATAACCTGTCAAAACGAAGGCCTCGGTGAGTTCTACGGCTTTGACAGCATTCAGCCGTCAACGGATAGATTAATGTCCAAAAAGGACAACCCGAATCTCAATCGGGTCTCGTAAGTTTTTTACCCTTCGTTTTTTCGACACCGGATTTTTACGGTAAAACGGGATTATCGTGCCTCGTCTTCGATTTACCATCGCTGGAGAGCGGTGCACCATGGTATTGTTCCGTTTCAAATCCATGCACGCATTTCTAAAAGTCGTACGGCACTGTTTCGCCATTACGGACGGATGTTGCACCTTGCACCGCGGATGTTGCACCCTATAGATATCGATTATTCGAACGGCCATAACTTCTGGCTCGTTTAGAGTTACGGGAGCCATAACCTGTCAAAACGAAGGCCACGGTGAGTTCTACCTCTTTGACAGCTTTCAGCCCTCAACGGATAGATTAATGCCCAAAAAGGAAAACCCGAATCTCAATCGGGTCTCGTAAGTTTTTTACCCTTTGTTTTTTCGACACCGGATTTTTACGGTAAAACGGGATTACCGTGCCTCACCTTCGATTTATCATCGCTGGAGAGTGATGCACCAAGGTGCTATTCCGTTTCAAATCCATGCATGCTTTTCTAAAAGTCGTGGGGCACTTTTTCGCCATTTCAGATGGATGTTGCACCTTGCACCGCGGATGTTGCACCCTGTAGATATCGATTATTCGGACGGCCATAACTTCTGTCTCGTTTAGAGTTACGGGAGCCATAACCTATCAAAACGAATGCCACTATGAGTTCTACGGCTTTGACAGCTTTAAGCCATCAATGGATAGATTAATGCCCAAAAAGGACAACCCGAATCTCAATCGGGTCTCGTAAGTTTTTTACCCTTCGTTTTTTCGACACCGGATTTTTACGGTAAAACGGGATTACCGTGCCTCGTCTTCGATTTACCATCGCTGAAGAGTGGTGCACTATGGTACGTTTCCGTTTCAAATCCATGCACGCATTTCTAAAAGTGGTACGACACTATTTCGCCATTTCGGACGGATGTTGCACCTTGCACCGCGGATGTTGCCCCCTGTAGATATCGATTATTCGGACGACCATAACTTCTGACTCATTTAGAGTTACGGGAGCCATAACCTGCCAAAACGAAGGCCACGATGAATTCTACGGCTTTGACAGCTTTCAGCCGTCAACGGATAGATTAGCGCCCAAAAAGGACAACCCGAATCTCAATCGGGTCTCCTACGTTTTTTACCCTTCGTTTTTCGACACCGGATTTTTACGCTAAAACGGGATTACCGTACCTCGCCTTCGATTTACCATCGCCGGAGAGTGGTGCACCATGGTACTATTCCTTTTCAAATCCATGCACGCTTTTCTAAAAGTCGTACGGCACTGTTTCGCCATTTTAGACGGATGTTGCACCTTGCACCGCGGATGTTGCACCCTGTAGATATCGATTATTCGGACGGCCATAACTTCTGGCTCGTTTAGAGTTACGGGAGCCATAACCTCTCAAAACGAAGGCCTCGATGAGTTCTACGGCTTTGACCGCTTTCAGCCGTCAACGGATAGATTAATGCCCAAAAAGGACAACCCGAATCTCAATCGGGTCTCGTAAGTTTTTTACCCTTCGTTTTTTCGACATCGGATTTTTACGGTAAAACGGGATTACCGTGCCTCGTCTTCGATTTACCATCGCTGGAGAGTGGTGCACCAGGGTACTGTTCCGTTTCAAATCCATGCACGCTTTTCTAAAAGTCGTACGACACTGTTTCGCCATTTCGGACGGATGTTGCACCTTGCACCGTGGATGTTGCACCCTGTAGATATCGATTATTCGGACGGCCATAACTTCTGGCTCGTTTAGAGTTATGGGAGCCATAGCCTGTCAAAACGAAGGCCTCGATGATTTCTACGGCTTTGACAGCTTTCAGCCATCAACGGATATATTAATGCCCAAAAAGGACAACCCGAATCTCAGTCGGGTCTCGTAAGTTTTTTACCCTTCCTTTTTTCGACACGTGGATTTTTACGGTAAAACGGGATTACCGTGGCCCGTCTTCGACTTCCCATCGCTGGAGAGCGGTGCACCATGGTACTGTTCCATTTCAAATCCATGAACGCATTTCAAAAAGTCGTACGACACTGTTTCACCATTTCGGACGGATGTTGCATCTTGCACCGTGGATGTTGCACCCTGTAGATATCGATTATTCGGACGACCATAACTTCTGGCTCGTTTAGAGTTTCGGGAGCCATAACCTGTCAAAACGAAGGCCTCGATGAGTTCTACGGCTTTGATAGCTTTCAGCCATCAACGAATAGATTAATGCCCAGAAAGGACAACCCGAATCTCAATCGGGTCTCGTAAGTTTTTTACCCTTCGTTTTTTCGACACGTGGATTTCTACGGTAAAACAGGATTACCGTGGCTGGCCTTCGATTTACCATCGCTGGAGAGTGATGCACCATGGTACCGTTCCATTTCAAATCCGTGCACGCATTTCTAAAAGTCGTATGGCACTTTTTCGCCACTTCGGACGGATGTTGCACCTTGCACCGTGGATGTTACACCCTGTAGATATCGATTATTCGGACGGTCATAACTTCTGGCTCGTTTAGAGTTACGGGAGCCATAACCTGTCAAAATGAAGGCCTCGATGAGTTCTACGGGTTTGACAGCTTTCAGCCGTCAACGGATAGATTAATGCCAAAAAAGGACAACCCGAATCTAAATCGGGTCTCGTAAGTTTTTTACCCTTCGTTTTTTTGACACCGGATTTTTACGGTAAAACGAGATTACCGTGCCTCGTCTTCGATTTACCATCGCTGGAGAGTGGTGCACCATGGTACTGTTCCGTTTCAAATCCATGTACACATTTCTAAAAGTCGTACGACACTGTTTCGCCATTTCGGACGGATGTTGCACCTTGCACCGCGGATGTTGCACCCTGTAGATATCGATTATTTTGACGGGCATAACTTCTGGCTCGTTTAGAGTAACGGGAGGCATAACCTGTCAAAACGAAGGCCACGATGAGTTCTATGGCTTTGACCGCTTTCAGCCATCAACGGATAGATTAATGCCCAAAAAGGACAACCCGAATCTCAATCGGGTCTCGTTAGTTTTTTACCCTTCGTTTTTTCGACACCGGATTTTTACGTAAAACGGGATTACCGTGCCTCGTCTTTGATTTACCATCGCTAGAGAGTGGTGCACCATGGTACTGTTCCATTTCAAATCCATGCACGCATTTCTAAAAGTCGTATGATACTGTTTCGCCATTTCGGACGGATGTTGCACCTTGCACCGCGGATGTTGCATTCTGTAGATATCAATTATTCGGACGGCCATAACTTCTGGCTCGTTTAGTGTTACGGGAGCCATAACCGATCCAAACGAAGGCCACGATGAGTTCTACGGCTTTGACAGCTTTCAGCCGTCAACAGATAGATTAATGCCCAAAAAGGACAACCCGAATCTCAATCGGGTCTCGTAAGTTTTTTACCCTTCGTTTTCTCGACACCGGATTTTTACTGTAAAACGGGATTACCGTGCCTCGTCGTCGATTTACCATCGCCGGAGAGTGGTGCACCATGGTACTGTTCCATTTCAAATCCATGCACGCATTTCTAAAAGTCGTACGACACTATTTCGCCATTTTAGACGGATGTTGCACCTTGCACCGCGGATGTTGCACCCTATAGATATCGGTTATTCGGACGACCATAACTTCTGGCTCGTTTAGAGTTACGTGAGCCATAACCTGTCAAAACGAAGGCCACGGTGATTTCTACGGCTTTGACAGCATTCAGCCGTCAACGGATATATTAATGTCCAAAAAGGACAACCCGAATCTCAATCGGGTCTCGTAAGTTTTTTACCCTTCATTTTTTCGACACCGGATTTTTACGGTAAACGGGATTACCGTGCATCGTCTTCAATTTACCATCGCTGCAGAGTGGTGCACCATGGTACTGTTCCGTTTCAAATCCATGCATGCATTTCTAAAAGTCGTACGGCACTGTTTCTCCATTTCGGACGGATGTTGCACCTTGCACCGTGGATGTTGCACCCTGTATATATCGATTATTCGGACGACCATAACTTCTGGCTCGTTTAGAGTTACGGGAGCCATAATCTGTCAAAACGAAGGCCTCGGTGAATTCTACGGCTTTGACAGCATTCAGCCGTGAACGGATAGATTAATGTCCAAAAAGGACAACCCGAATCTCAATCGGGTCTCGTAAGTTTTTTACCCTTCGTTTTTTCGACACCGGATTTTTACGGTAAAACGGGATTTCCGTGCCTCGTCTTCGATTTACCATCGCTGGAGAGTGGTGCACCATAGTACTGTTCCGTTTCAAATCCATGCACGCATTTCTAAAAGTCGTACGGCACTGTTTCGCCATTACGGACGGAAGTTGCACCTTGCACCGCGGATGTTGCACCCTATAGATATCGGTTATTCGGACGGCCATAACTTCTGGCTCGTTTAGAGTTATGGGAGCCATAACCTGTCAAAACGAAGGCCACGGTGAGTTCTACGGCTTTGACAGCTTTCAGCCCTCAACGGATAGATTAATGCCCAAAAAGGACAACCCGAATCTCAATCGGGTCTCATAAGTTTTTTACCCGTCGTTTTTTCGACACCGGATTTTTACGGTAAAACGGGATTACCGTGCCTCGCCTTGGATTTATCATCGCTGGAGACTGATGCACCAAGGGGCTGTTCCGTTTCAAATTCATGCACGCTTTTCTAAAAGTCGTACTACACTGTTTCGCCATTTGAGACGGATGTTGCACCTTGCACCGCGGATGTTGCACCCTGTAGATATCGATTATTCGGACGGCCATAACTTCTGGCTCGTTTAGAGTTACGGGAGCCATAACCTGTCAAAACGAATGCCACTATGAGTTCTACGGCTTTGACAGCTTTCAGCCATCAATGGATAGATTAATGCCCAAAAAGGACAACCCGAATCTCAATCGGGTCTCGTAAGTTTTTTACCCTTCGTTTTTTTGACACCGGATTTTTACGGTAAAACGGGATTACCGTGCCTCGTCTTCGATTTACCATCGCTGGAGAGTGATGCACTATGGTACTGTTCCATTTCAAATCCATGCACGCATTTCTAAAAGTGGTATGGCACTATTTCGCCATTTCGGACGGATGTTGCACCTTGCACCGCGGATGTTGCACCCTGTAGATATCGATTATTCGGACGACCATAACTTCTAACTCGTTTAGAGTTACGGGAGCCATAACCTGTCAAAACGAAGGCCACGATGAGTTCTACGGCTTTGAAAGCTTTCAGCCGTCAATGGATAGATTAGCGCCCAAAAAGGACAACCCGAATCTCAATCGGGTCTCTTACGTTTTTTACCCTTCGTTTTTTCGACACCGGATTTTTACGGTAAAACGGGATTACCGTACCTCGCCTTCGATTTACCATCGCCGGAGACTGGTGCACCATGGTACTGTTCCGTTTCAAATCCATGCACGCTTTTCTAAAAGTAGTACGGCACTTTTCGCAATTTCAGACGGATGTTGCACGTTGCACCGCGGATGTTGCACCCTGTAGATATAGATTATTCGGACGGCCATAACTTCTGGCTCGTTTAGAGTTACAGGAGCCATAACCTCTCAAAACGAAGGCCTCGATGAGTTCTACGGCTTTGACCGCTTTCAGCCGTCAACGGATAGATTAATGCCCAAAAAGGACAACCCGAATCTCAATCGGGTCTCGTAAGTTTTTTACCCTTCGTTTTTTCGACACCGGATTTTTACGGTAAAACGGGATTACCGTGCCTCGTCTTCGATTTACCATCGATGGAGAGTGGTGCACCATGGTACTGTTCCTTTTCAAATCGATGCACGCTTTTCTAAAAGTCGTACGACACTGGTTCGCCATTTTAGACGGATGTTGCACCTTCCACCGCGGATGTTGCACCCTGTAGATATCGATTATTCGGACGGCCATAACTTCTGGCTCGTTTAGAGTTACGGGAGCCATAACCTATCCAAACGAAGGCCACGATGAGTTCTACGGCTTTGACAGCTTTCAGCCGTCAACGGATAGATTAATGCCCAAAAAGGACAACCCGAATCTCAATCGGGTCTCGTAAGTTTTTTACCCTTCGTTTTTTCGACACCGGATTTTTACGGTAAAACGGGATTACCGTGCCTCGTCTTCGATTTACCATCGTTGGAGAGTGGTGAACCATGGTACTGTTCCGTTTCAAATCCATGCACGCATTTCTAAAAGTCATACGACACTGTTTCGCCATTTCGGACGGATGTTGCACCTTGCACAGCGGATGTTGCACCCTATAGATATCGGTTATTCGGACGGCCATAACTTCTGGCTCGTTTAGAGTTACATGAGCCATAACCTGTCAAAACAAAGGCCACGATGAGTTCTACGGCTTGGACAGCTTTCAGCCGTCAACGGATAGATTAATGCCCAAAAAGGACAACCCGAATCTCAATCGGGTCTCGTAAGTTTTTTACCCTTCGTTTTTTCGACACCGGATTTTTACGGTAAAACGGAATTACCGTGCCTCACCTTCGATTTACCATCGCTGGAGAGTGGTGCACCATGGTACTGTTCCGTTTCAAATCCATGCACGCATTTCTAAAAGTCGTACGGCACTGTTTCGCCATTTCCGACGGATGTTGCACCTTGCACCGCGGATGTTGCACCCTGTAGATATCGATTATTCGGACGGCCATAACTTCTGGCTCGTTTAGAGTTACGGGAGCCATAACCTGTCAAAACGAAGGCCACGATGAGTTCTACAACTTCGACAACTTTGATCCGTCAACGGATAGATTAATGCCCAAAAAGGACAACCCGAATCTAAATCGGGTCTCGTAAGTTTTTTACCCTTCGTTTTTTTGACACCGGATTTTTACGGTAAAACGAGATTACCGTGCCTCATCTTCGATTTACCATCGCTGGAGAGTAATGCACCATGGTACTGTTCCGTTTCAAATCCATGTACACATTTCTAAAAGTCGTACGACACTGTTTCGCCATTTCGGACGGATGTTGCAGCTTGCACCGCGGATGTTGCACCCTGTAGATATCGATTATTTTGACGGGCATAACTTCTGGCTCGTTTAGAGTAACGGGAGGCATAACCTGTCAAAACGAAGGCCACGATGAGTTCTACGGCTTTGACCGCTTTCAGCCGTCAACGAATAGATTAATGCCCAAAAAGGACAACCCGAAACTCAATCGGGTCTCGTAAGTTTTTTACCCTTCGTTTTTTCGACACCGGATTTTTACGTAAAACGGGATTACCGTGCCTCGTCTTCGATTTACCATCGCTAGAGAGTGGTGCACCATGGTACTGTTCCGTTTCAAATCCACGCACGCATTTCTAAAACTCGTATGATACTGTTTCGCCATTTCGGACGGATGTTGCACCTTGCACCACAGATGTTGCACCCTGTAGATATCAATTATTCGGACGGCCATAACTTCTGGCTCGTTTAGTGTTACGGGAGCCATAACCGATCCAAACGAAGGCCACGATGAGTTCTACGGCTTTGACAGCTTTCAGCCGTCAACGGATAGATTAATGCCCAAAAAGGACAACCCGAATCTCAATCGGGTCTCGTAAGTTTTTTACCCTTCGTTTTCTCGACACCGGATTTTTACTGTAAAACGGGATTACCGTGCCTCGTCGTCGATTTACCATCGCAGGAGAGTGGTGCACCATGGTACTGTTCCATTTCAAATACGTGCACGCATTTCTAAAAGTCGTACGACACTGTTTCGCCATTTTGGACGGATGTTGCACCTTGCACCGCGGATGTTGCACTCTGTAGATATCGGTTATTCGGACGGCCATAACTTCTGGCTCGTTTAGAGTTACGTGAGCCATAACCTGTCAAAACGAAGGCCACGGTGAGTTCTACGGCTTTGACAGCATTCAGCCGTCAACAGATAGATTAATGTCCAAAAAGGACAACCCGAATCTCAATCGGGTCTCGTAAGTTTTTAACCCTTCGTTTTTTCGACACCGGATTTTTACGGTAAACGGGATTACCGTGCATCGTCTTCGATTTACCATCGCTGGAGAGTGGTGCACCATGGTACTGTTCCGTTTCAAATTCATGCACGCATTTCTAAAAGTCGTACGGCACTGTTTCTCCATTTCGGACGGATGTTGCACCTTGCACCGTGGATGTTGCACCCTGTATATATCGATTATTCGGACGACCATAACTTCTGGCTCGTTTAGAGTTACGGGAGCCATAAACTGTCAAAACGAAGGCCTCGGTGAGTTCTACGGCTTTGACAGCATTCAGCCGTCAACGGATAGATTAATGTCCAAAAAGGACAACCCGAATCTCAATCGGGTCTCGTAAGCTTTTTACCATTCGTTTTTTCGACACCGGATTTTTACGGTAAAACGGGATTACCGTGCCTCGTCTTCGATTTACCATTGCTGGAGAGTGGTGCACCATGGTACTGTTCCGTTTCAAATCCATGCACGCATTTCTAAAAGTCGTACGGCACTGTTTCGCCATTACGGACGGATGTTGCACCTTGCACCGCGGATGTTGCACCCTATAGATATCGATTATTCGAACGGCCATAACTTCTGGCTCGTTTAGAGTTACGGGAGCCATAACCTGTCAAAACGAAGGCCATGGTGAGTTCTACGGCTTTGACAGCTTTCAGCCCTCAACGGATAGATTAATGCCCAAAAAGGACAACCCGAATCTCAATCGTGTCTCGTAAGTTTTTTACCCTACGTTTTTTCGACACCGGATTTTTACGGTAAAACGGGATTACCGTTCCTCGCCTTCGATTTATCATCGCTGGAGAGTGATGCACCAAGGTGCTGTTCCGTTTCAAATCCATGCACGCTTTTCTAAAAGTCGTACGGCACAGTTTCGCCATTTCAGACGAATGTTGCACCTTGCACCGCGGATGTTGCACCCTGTAGATATCGATTATTCGGACGGCCATAACTTCTGGCTCGTTTAGAGTTACGGGAGCCATAACCTGTCAAAACGAATGCCACTATGAGTTCTACGGCGTTGACAGCTTTCAGCCATCAATGGATAGATTAATGCCCAAAAAGGACAACCCGAATCTCAATCGGGTCTCGTAAGTTTTTTACCCTTCGTTTTTTCGACACCGGATTTTTACGGTAAAACGGGATTACCGTGCCTCGTCTTCGACTTACCATCACTGGAGAGTGGTGCACTATGGTACTGTTCCGTTTCAAATCCATGCACGCATTTCTAAAAGTGGTACGGCACTATTTCGCCATTTCGGACGGATGTTGCACCTTGCACCGCGGATGTTGCACCCTGTACATATCGATTATTCGGACGACCATAACTTCTGACTCGTTTAGAGTTACGGGAGCCATAACCTGTCAAAACGAAGGCCACGATGAGTTCTACGGCTTTGACAGCTTTCAGCCGTCAACGGATAGATTAACGCCCAAAAAGGACAACCCGAATCTCAATCGGGTCTCGTACGTTTTTTACCCTTCGTTTTTTCGACACCGGATTTTTATGGTAAAACGGGATTACCGTACCTTGCCTTCGATTTACCATCGTTGGAGACTGGTGCACCATGGTACTGTTCCGTTTCAAATCTATGCACGCTTTTCTAAAAGTAGTACGGCACTGTTTCGCCATTTCAGACGGATGTTGCACGTTGCACCGCGGATGTTGCACCCTGTAGATATAGATTATTCGGACGGCCATAACTTCTGGTTCGTTTAGAGTTACGAGAGCCATAACCTCTCAAAACGAAGGCCTCAATGAGTTCTACGGCTTCGACCGCTTTCAGCCGTCAACGGATAGATTAATGCCCAAAAAGGACAACCCGAATCTCAATCGGGTCTCGTAAGTTTTTTACCCTTCGTTTTTTCGACACCAGATTTTTACGGTAAAACGGGATTACCGTGCCTCGTCTTCGATTTACCATCGCTGGAGAGTGGTGCACCATGGTACTGTTCCGTTTCAAATCCATGCACGCTTTTCTAAAAGTCGTACGACACTGTTTCTCAATTTCAGACGGATGTTGCACCTTGCACCGCGGATGTTGCACCCTGTAGATATCGATTATTCGGACGGCCATTACTTCTGGCTCGTTTAGAGTTATGGGAGCCATAACCTATCCAAACGAAGGCCACGATGAGTTCTACGGCTTTGACAACTTTCAGCCATCAACGGATAGATTAATGCCCAAAAAGGACAACCCGAATCTCAATCGGGTCTCGTAAGTTTTTTACCCTTCGTTTTTTCGACACCGGATTTTTACGGTAAAATGGGATTACCATGCCTCGCCTTCGATTTACCATCGCTGGAGAGTCAGGCACCAAGGTACTGTTCCGTTTCAAATCCATTCACGCATTTCTAAAAGTCGTACGACACTGTTTCGCCATTTCGGACGGATGTTGCACCTTGCACCGCGGATGTTGCACCCTGTAGATATCGGTTATTCGGACGGCCATAACTTCTGGCTCGTTTAGAGTTACGTGAGCCATAACCTGTCAAAACAAAGGCCACGATGAGTTCTACGGCTTTGACAGCTTTCAGCCGTCAACGGATAAATTAATGCCCAAAAAGGACAACCCGAATCTCAATCGGGTCTCGTAAGTTTTTTACCCTTCGTTTTTTCGACACCGGATTTTTACGGTAAAACGGAATTACCGTGCCTCGCCTTCGATTTACCATCGCTGGAGAGTGGTGCACCATGGTACTGTTCCGTTTCAAATCCATGCACGCATTTCTAAAAGTCGTACGGCACTGTTTCGCCATTTCAGACGGATGTTGCACCTTGCACCGCGGATGTTGCACCCTGTAGATATCGATTATTCGGACGGCCATAACTTCTGGCTCGTTTAGAGTTACGGGAGCCATAACCTGTCAAAACAAAGGCCACGATGAGTTCTACAGCTTCGACAACTTTGAGCCATCAACGGATAGATTAATGCCCAAAAAGGACAACCCGAATCTAAATCGGGTCTCGTAAGTTTTTTACCCTTCGTTTTTTTGACACCGGATTTTTATGGTAAAACGAGATTACCGTGCCTCGTCTTCGATTTACCATCGCTGGAGAGTGGTGCACCTTGGTACTGTTCCGTTTCAAATCCATGTACACATTTCTAAAAGAGGTACGACACTGTTTCGCCATTTCGGACGGATGTTGCACCTTGCACCGCGGATGTTGCACCCTGTAAATATCGATTATTCGGACGGCCATAACTTCTGGGTCGTTTAGATTTACGGGATCCATAACCTGTCAAAACGAAGGCCACGGTGAATTCTACAGATTTCACAGCTTTCAGCCGTCAACGGATAGATTAATGCCCGAAAAGGAAAACCCGAATCTCAATCGAGGTTCGTAAGTTTTTTACCCTTCGTTTTTTCGACACCGGATTTTTACGGTAAAACGGGATTACCGTGGCTCGTCTTCGATTTACCATCGTTGGAGAGTGGTGCACCATGGTACTGTTCCGTTTCAAATCCATGCACGCATTTCTAAAAGTTGTACGGCACTGTTTCGCCATTTCGGATGGATGTTGCACCTTGCACCGCGGATGTTGCACCCTGTATATATCGATTATTCGGACAGCCATAACTTCTGGCTTGTTTAGATTTACGGGATCCATAACCTGTCAAAACGAAGGCCACGGTGAGTTCTACAGTTTTGACAGCTTTAAGCCATCAACAGATAGATTAATGCCCGAAAAGGACAACCTGAATCTCAATCTGGGTTCGTAAGTTTTTTACCCTTCGTTTTTTTGACACCGGATTTTTACGGTAAAACGGGATTACCGTGGCTCGTCTTCGATTCACCATCGCTGGAGAGTGGTGCACCATGGTAATGTTCCGTTTCAAATCGATGCATGCATTTCTAAAAGTCGTACGGCACTGTTTCGCCATTTCAGACGGATGTTGCACCTTGCACTGCGCATGTTGCACCCTGTAGATATCGATTATTCGGACGGCCGTAACTTCTGGGCCGTTTTGAGTTACGGGATAACCTGTCAAAACGAAGGCCACGGTGAGTTCTACAGCTTTGACATCTTTAAGCCGTCAACGGAAAGATTAATGCCCAAAAAGGACAACCCGAATCTCAATTGGGTCTCGTAAGTTTTTTACCCTTCGTTTTTTCGACACCGAATTTTAACGGTAAAATGGGATTACCGTTGCTCGTCTTCGATTTACCATCGCTGGAGAGTGGTGCACCATGGTACTTTTCCATTTCAACTCCATGCACGCATTTCTAAAAGTCGTACGACACAGTTTCGCCATTTCGGACGGATGTTGCACCTTGCACCGCGGATGTTGCACCCTGTAGATATCGATTATTCTGACGACCATAACTTCTGGGTCGTTTAGAGTTACGGGAGCCATCACCTGCCAAAACGAAGGCCACGGTGAGTTCTACGTCTTTGACAGCTTTCAGCCGTCAACGGATAGACTAATGCCCGAAAAGAACAACCCAAATCTCAATCGGGTCTCGTAAGTTTTTTACCCTTCGTCTTTTCGACACCGAATTTTTACGGTAAAACGGGATTACCGTGGCTCGTCTCCGATTTACTATCGCTGGAGAGTGGTGCACCATGGTACTGTTCCGTTTCAAATCCATGCATGCATTTGTAAAAGTCGTACGAAACTGTTTCGCCATTTCGGACGGATGTTGCACCCTGCACCGCGGATGTTGCACCCTGTAGATAGCGATTATTCGGACGACCATAACTTCTGGCTCGTTTAGATTTACGGGAGCCATAAACTGTCGAAACGAAGGCCACGGTGAGTTCTATGTATTTGACCTCTTTCAGCCGTCAACGGATAGATTAATGCCCGAAAAGGACAACCCGAATCTCAACCGGGTCTCGTAAGCTTTTTACCCTTCGTTTTTTCGACACCGGATTTTTATGGTAAAACGGGATTACCGTGCCTCGTCTTTGATTTACCATCGCTGGAGAGTGGTACACCATGGTACTGTTCTGTTTCAAATCCATGCACGTATTTCTAAAAGTGGTACGACACTGTTCCGCCATTTCGGACGGATGTTGCACCTTGCACCGCGGATGTTGCACCTTGTAGATATCGATTATTCGGACGGCCATAACTTCTTGCTTGTTTAGATTTACGGGATCCATAACCTGTCAAAACGAAGGCCACGGTGAGTTCTACAGATTTGACAGCTTTCAGCCGTCAACGGATAGATTAATGCCCGAAAAGGACAACCCGAATCTCAATCGAGGTTCGTAAGTTTTTTAACCCTCGTTTTTTCGACACCGGATTTTTACGGTAAAACGGGATTACCGTGGCTCGTCTTCGATTTACCATCGCTGGAGAGTGGTGCACCATGGTATTGTTCCATTTCAAATCCATGCACGCATTTCTAAAAGTTGTACGACACTGTTTCGCCATTTCGGATGGATGTTGCACCTTGCACCGCAGATGTTGCACCCTATATATATCGATTATTCGGACAGCCATAACTTCTGGCTCGTTTAGATTTACGGGATCCATAACCTGTCAAAACAAAGGCCACGGTGAGTTCTACAGTTTTGACAGCTTTAAGCCGTCAACAGATAGATTAATGCCCGAAAAGGACAACCCGAATCTCAATCTGGGTTCGTAAGTTTTTTCCCTTCGTTTTTTCGACACCGGATTTTTACGGTAAAACGGGATTACCGCGGCTCGTCTTCGATTTACCATCGCTGGAGAGTGGTGCACCATGGTAATGTTCCGTTTCAACTCCATGCACGCATTTCTAAAAGTCGTATGACACAGTTTCACCATTTCGGTCGGATGTTGCACCTTGCACCGCGGATGTTGCACCCTGTAGATATCGATTATTCTGACGGCCATAACTTCTGGGTCGTTTAGAGTTACGGGAGCCATCACCTGCCAAAACGAAGGCCACGGTGAGTTCTACGTCTTTGACAGCTTTCAGCCGTCAACGGATAGACTAATGCCCGAAAAGGACAACCCGAATCTCAATCGGGTCTCGTAAGTTTTTTACCCTTCGTCTTTTCAACACCGAATTTTTACGGTAAAACGGGATTACCGTGCCTCGTCTTCGATTTACCATCGCTGGAGAGTGGTGCACCATGGTACGGTTCCGTTTCAAATCCATGCACGCATTTCTAAAAGTCGTACGGTACTGTTTCGCTATTTCGGACGGATGTTGCACCTTGCACCGCGGATCTTGCACCCTGTAGATATCGCTTATTCGGACGGTCATAACTTCTGTCTCGTTTAGAGTTACGGGAGCCATAACCTGTCAAAACGAAGGCCACGGTGAGTTCTACGGCTTTGACAGCTTTAAGCCATCAACGGATAGATTAATGCCCAAAAAGGACAACCCGAATCTCAATTGGGTCTCGTAAGTTTTTTACCCTTCGTTTTTTCGACACCGGATTTTAACGGTAAAACGGGATTACCGTACTTCGATTTACCATCGCTGGAGAGTGGTGCACCATGGTATGTTCCATTTCTACTCCATGCACGCATTTCTAAAAGTCGTACGATACAGTTTCGCCATTTCGGACGGATGTTGCACCTTGCACCGCGGATGTTGCACCCTGTAGATATCGATTATTCGGACGGCCATAACTTCTGGGTCGTTTAGGGTTAAGGGAGCCATGACCTGCCAAAACGAAGGCCACGGTGAGTTCTACGACTTTGACATCTTTCAGCCGTCAATGGATAGATTAATGCCCGAAAAGGTCAACCCGAATCTCAATCGGGTCTCGTAAGTTTTTTACCCTTCGTTTTTTCGACACCGGATATTTACGGTAAAACGTGATTACCGTGGCTCGTCTTCAATTTACCATTGCTGGAAAGTGGTGCACCATGGTACTGTTCCGTATCAAATCCATGCATGCATTTCTAAAAGTCGTACGGCACTGTTTCGCCATTTCGCACGGATGTTGCACCCTGCACCGCGGATGTTGCACCCTGTAGATATCGATTATTCGGACGGCCATAACTTCTGGCTCGTTTGGAGTTACGGGAGCCATAACCTATAAAAACGAAGGCCGCGATGAGTTCTACGGCTTTGACAGCTTTCAGCCATCAACGGATAGATTAATGCCCAAAAAGGACAACCCGAATCTCAATCGGGTCTCGTACGTTTTTTACCCTTCGTTTTTTCGACACCGGATTTTTACGATAAAACGGGATTACCGTACCTCGCCTTCGATTTACCATCACTGGAGACTGGTGCACCATGGTACTGTTCCGTTTCAAATCCATGCACGCTTTTCTAAAAGTCGTACGGCACTGTTTCTCCATTTCAGACGGATGTTGCACGTTGCACCGCGGATGTTGCACCCTGTAGATATAGATTATTCGGACGGCCATAACTTCTGGCTCATTTAGAGTTACGGGAGACATAACCTCTCAAAACGAAGGCCACGATGTGTTCTACGGCTTTGACCGCTTTCAGCCGTCAACGGATAGATTAATGCCCAAAAAGGACAACTCGAATCTCAATCGGGTCTCGTAAGTTTTTTACCCTTCGTTTTTTCGACACCGGATTTTTACGGTAAAACGGGATTATCGTGCCTCGTCTTTGATTTACCATCGCTGGAGAGTGGTGCACCATGGTACTGTTCCGTTTCAAATCCATGCACGCATTTCTAAAAGTTGTATGATACTGTTTCGCCATTTCGGACGGATGTTGCACCTTGCACCGCGGATGTTGCGCCCTGTAGATATCGATTATTTGGACGGCCATAACTTTTAGCTCGTTTAGAGTTACGGGAGCCATAACCTATCCAAACGAAGGCCACGATGAGTTCTACGGGTTTGACCGCTTTCAGCCGTCAACGGATAGATTAATGCCCAAAAAGCACAACCCGAATCTCCATCGGGTCTCGTAAGTTTTTTACCCTTCATTTTTTCGACACCAGATTTTTACGGTAAAACGGGATTACCGTGCCTCGTCTTCGATTTACCATCGCTGGAGAGTCGTGCACCATGGTACTGTTCCGTTTCAAATCCATGCACGCATTTCTAAAAGTCGTACGACACTGTTTCGCCATTTCGGACGGATGTTGCACCTTGCACCGCGGATGTTGCACCCTGTAGATATCGGTTATTCGGACGGCCATAACTTCTGGCTCGTTTAGAGTTGCGTGAGCCATAACCTGTCAAACCAAAGGCCACGATGAGTTCTACGGCTTTGACAGCTTTTAGCCATCAACGGATAGATTAATGCCCATAAAGGACAACCCGAATCTCAATCGGGTCTCGTAAGTTTTTTACCCTTCGTTTTTTCGACACCGGATTTTTACGGTAAAACGGAATTACCGAGCCTCGCCATCGATTTACCATCGCTGGAGAGTGGTGCACCATGGTACTGTTCCGTTTCAAATTCATGCACGCATTTCTAAATGTCGTACGGCACTGTTTCGCCTTTTCAGACGGATGTTGCACCTTGCACCGCGGATGTTGCACCCTGTATATATCGATTATTCGGACGACCATAAATTCTGGCTCGTTTAGAGATACGGGAGCCATAACCTGTCAAAACGAAGCCCACGATAAGTTCTACAGCTTCGACAACTTTCAGCCGTCAACGGATAGATTAATGCCCAAAAAGGACAACCCGAATCTAAATCGGGTCTCGTAAGTTTTTTACCCTTCGTTTTTTTGACACCGGATTTTTACGGTAAAACGAGATTACCGTGCCTCGTCTTCGATTTACCATCGCTGGAGAGTGGTGCACCATGGTACTGTTCCGTTTCAAATCCATGTACGCATTTCTAAAAGTCGTACGACACTGTTTCGCCATTTTGGACGGATGTTGCACCTTGCACCGCGGATGTTGCACCCTGTAGATATCGATTATTTTGACGGGCATAACTTCTGGCTTGTTTAGAGTAACGGGAGGCATAACCTGTCAAAACGAAGGCCACGATGAGTTCTACAGCTTTGACAACTTTCAGTTGTCAACGGATAGATTAATGCCCAAAAAGGACAACCCGAATCTCAATCGAGTCTCGTAAGTTTTTTACCCTTCGTTTTTTCGACACCGGATTTTTACGGTAAAACGGGATTACCGTGCCTCGCCTGCGATTTACCATCGCTGGAGAGTGGTAAACCATGGTACTGTTCCGTTTCAAATCCATGCACGCATTTCTAAAAGTCGTACGACACTGTTTCGCCATTTCGGACGGATGTTGCACCTTGCACCGCGGATGTTGCACCCTATAGATATCGATTATTCGGACGGCCATAACTTCTGGCTCGTTTAGATTTACGGGATCCATAACTTGTCAAAACGAAGGCCACGGCGAGTTCTACAGATTTGACAGCTTTCAGCCGTCAACGGATAGATTAATGCCCGAAAAGGACAACCCGAATCTCAATCGAGGTTCGTAAATTTTTTACCCTTCGTTTTTTGGACACCGGATTTTTACGGTAAAACGGGATTACCGTGGCCCGTCTTCGATTTACCATCACTGGAGAGTGGTGCACCATGGTACTGTTCCGTTTCAAATCCATGCACGCATTTCTAAAAGTTGTACGATACTGTTTCGCCATTTACGGATGGATGTTGCACCTTGCACCGCGGATGTTGCACCCTGTATATATCGATTATTCGGACAGCCATAACTTCTGGCTCGTTTAGATTTACGGGATCCATAACCTGTCAAAACGAAGGCCACGGTGAGTTCTACAGTTTTGATAGCTTTCTGCCGTCAATGGATAGATTAATGCCAGAAAAGGACAACCCGAATCTCAATCTGGGTTCGCAAGTTTTTTACCCTTCGTTTTTTCGACGCCGGATTTTTACGGTAAAACGGGATTACCGTGGCTCGTCTTCGATTTACCATCGCTGGAGAGTAGTGCACCATGGTAATGTTCCGTTTCAAATCGATGCACGCATTTTTAAAAGTCGTACGGCACTGTTTCGCCATTTCAGACGGATGTTGCACCTTGCACCGCGCATGTTGCACCCTGTAGATATCGATTATTCAGACGGCCATAACTTCTGGGTCGTTTAGAGTTACGGGAGCCATAACCTGTCAAAACGAAGGCCACAGTGAGTTCTACGGCTTTGATAGCTTTAAGCCGTCAACGGATAGATTAATGCCCAAAAAGGACAACCCGAATCTCAATTGGGTCTCGTAAGTTTTTTACCCTTCGTTTTTTCGACACCGGATTTTAACGATAAAACGGGATTACCGTGGCTCGTCTTCGATCTACCATCGCTGGAGAGTGGTGCACCATGGTACTGTTGCATTTCAACTCCATGCACGCATTTCTAAAAGTGGTACGACACAGTTTCGCCATTTCGGACGGATGTTGCACCTTGCACCGCGGATGTTGCACCCTGTAGATATCGATTATTCGGACGACCATAACTTCTGGGTCATTTAGAGTTACGGGAGCCATCACCTGCCAAAACGAAGGCCACGGTGAGTTCTACGGCTTTGACAGCTTTCATTCGTCAACGGATAGATTAATGCCCGAAAAGGACAACCCGAATCTCAATCGGGTCTCGTAAGTTTTTAACCCTTCGTCTTTTCGACACCGAATTTTTACGGTAAAACGGGATACCGTGGCTCGTCTTCGATTTACCATTGTTGGAGAGTGGTGCACCATGGTAATGTTCCGTTTCAAATCCATGCATGCATTTGTAAAAGTCGTACGGCGCTGTTTCGCCATTTCGGACGGATGTTGCACCCTGCACCGCGGATGTTGTACCCTGTAGATATCGATTATTCGGACGACCATAACTTCTGGCTCGTTTAGAGTTACGAGAGCCGTTACCTGTTGAAATGAAGGCCACGGTGAGTTATACGTCTTTGACCGCTTTCAGCCGTCAATGGATAGATTAATGCCCGAAAAGGACAACCAGAATCTCAACCGGGTCTCGTAAGTTTTTTACCCTTCGTTTTTTCGACACCGGATTTTTACGGTAAAACGGGATTACCGTGCCTCGTCTTCGATTTACCACTGCTGGAGAGTGGTGCACCATGGTACTGTTCCATTTCAAATCCATGCACGCATTTCTAAAAGTCGTACGACACTGTTTCGCTATTTCGGACGGATGTTGCACCTTGCACCGTGGATGTTGCACCCTGTAGATATCGATTATTCGGACGGTCATAACTTCTGGCTCGTTTAGAGTTACGGGAGCCATAACCTGTCAAAACGAAGGCCACGGTGAGTTCTACGGCTTTGACAGCTTTAAGCCGTCAACGGATAGATTAATGCACAAAAAGGACAACCCGAATCTCAATTGGGTCTCGTAAGTTTTTTACCCTTCGTTTTTTCGACACCGGATTTTAACGGTAAAATGGGATTACCGTGGCTCGTCTTCGATTTACCATCGCTGGAGAGTGGTGCACCATGGTACTGTTCCATTTCAACTCCATGCACGCATTTCTAAAAGTCGTACGACACTGTTTCGCCATTTCGGACGGATGTTGCACCCTATAGATATCGATTATTCGGACGGCCATAACTTCTGGGTCGTTTAGAGTTACGGGAGCCATGATCTGCCAAAACGAAGACCACGGTGAGTTCTACGGCTTTGACATCTTTCAGCTGTCAATGGATAGATTAATGCCCGAAAAGGACAACCCGAATCTCAATCGGGTCTCGTAAGTTTTTTGCCCTTCGTTTTTTCGACACCGGATTTTTACGGTAAAACGGGATTACCGTGGCTCGTCTTCGATTTACCATCGCTGGAGAGTGGTGCACCATGGTACTGTTCCGTTTCAAATCCATGCATGCATTTCTAAAAGTCGTACGGCACTGTTCCGCCATTTCGGACGGATGTTGCACCCTGCACCGCGGATGTTGCACCCTGTAGATATCGATTATTCGGACGGCCATAACTTCTGGCTCGTTTAGAGTTACGGGAGCCATAACCTGTCAAAACGAAGGCCACAGTGAGTTCTACGTCTTTGATCGCTTTCAGCCGTCAACGGATTGATTAATGCCCAAAAAGGACAACCCGAATCTCAATCGGGTCTCGTAAGTTTTTTACCCTTCATTTTTTCGACACCGGATTTTTACGGTATAACGGGATTACCGTGCCTCGTCTTCGATTTACCATCGCTGGAGAGTGGTGCACCATGCTACTGTTCCATTTCAAATCCATGCACGCATTTCTAAAAGTCGTACGACACAGTTTCGCCATTTCAGACGGATGTTGCACCTTGCACCACGGATGTTGCACCCTGTAGATATCGATTTTCCGAACGGCCATAACTTCTGGCTCGTTTAGATTTGCGGGAGGCATAACCTGTCAAAACGAAGGCCACGGTGAGTTCTACGGCTTTGATAGCTTTCAACCGTCAACGGATAGATTAGTGCCCGAAAAGGACAACTCAAATCTCAATCGGGTCTCGTAAGTTTTTTACCCTTCGTTTTTTCGACACCGGATTTTTACGGTAAAATGGGATTACCGTGGCTCTTCTTCGATTTACCATCGCTGGAGAGTGGTGCTCCATGGTACTGTTCCATTTCAAATCCATGCATGCATTTGTAAAAGTCGTACGGCACTGTTTCGCCATTTCGGACGGATGTTGCACCTTGCACCGCGGATGTTGCACCCTGTAGTTATCGATTATTCGGACGGCCATAACTTCTGGCTCGTTTAGAGTAACGGGAGCGCCAAACTGTCAAAACGAAGGCCACGGTGAGTTCTACCGCTTTGATAGCATTCAACCGTCAACGGATAGATTAATGTCCAAATATGACAACCCGAATCTCAATCGGGTCTCGTAAGTTTTTTACCCTTCGTTTTTTCAACACCGGATTTTTACGGTAAAATGAGATTACCGTGCCTCGTCTTCGAATTACCATCGCTGGAGAGTGGTGCACCATGGTACTTTTCCGTATCAAATCCATGCACGCATTTCTAAAATTCGTACGGCAATGTTTCGCAATTTCGGACAGATTTGCACCTTGCACCGCGGATGTTGCACCCTGTAGATATCGATTATTCGGACGGCCATAACTTCTGGCTCGTTTAGAGTTACGGGGGCCCTAACTGTCAAAACGAAGGCCATGGTGAGTTCTACGGTTTTTACAGCTTTCAGCCGTCAACGGATAGATTAATTCCCTAACAGGACAGCCCAAATCTCAATCGGGTCTCGTAAGTTTTTTACCCTTCGTTTTTACGACACCGGATTTTTACGGTAAAACGGGATTACCGTGCCTCGTCTTCGATTTACCATCGCTGGAGAGTGGTGCACCATGGTATAGTTCCGTTTCAAATCCATGCACGCATTTCTAAAAGTCGTACGACACTGTTTCGCCATTTCGGACGGATGTTGCACCTTGCACCGCGGATGTTGCACCTTATAGATATCGATTATTCGGACGGCCATAACTTCTGGCTCGTTTAGAGTTACGGGAGCCATAACCTGTCAAAACGAAGGCCACGGTGAGTTCTACGGCTTTGACCGCTTTCAGCCGTCAAAAGATAGATTAATGCCCTAAAAGGACAATCCGAATCTCAATCGGGTCTCGTAAGTTTTTTACCCTTCGTTTTTTCGACACCGGATTTTAACGGTAAAACGGGGTTACCGTGGCTCATCTTCGATTTACCATCGTTGGAGAATGGTGCACCATGGTACTGTTCCATTTCAAATCCATGTACGCATTTCTAAAAGTCGTACGGCACAGTTTCGCCATTTCGGACGGATGTTGCACCTTGCACCGCGGATGTTGCACCTTGTAGATATCAATTATTCGGACGGGCATAATTTTGGCTCGTTTAGTGTTACAGGAGCCATAACCTGTCAAAACGAAGGCCACAGTGAGTTCTACGGCTTTGACAGCTTTCATCCGTCAATGGATAGATTAATGCCCGAAAAGGACAACCCGAATCTCAATCGGGTCTCGTAAGTTTTTTACCCTTCATTTTTTCGACACCGGATTTTTACGATAAAACGGGATTACTGTGGCTCGCCTCCAATTTACCATCGCTGGAGAGTAGTGCACCATGGTACTGTTCCGTTTCAAATCCATGCACGCATTTCTAAAAGTCGTACGACACTGTTTCGCCATTTCGGACGGATGTTGCACCTTGCACCGCGGATGTTGCACCCTGTAGATATCGATTATTCGGACGGTCATAACTTCTGGCTCGTTTAGAGTTACGGGAGCCATAACCTGTCAAAACGAAGGCCACAGTGAGTTCTACAGATTTGACAGCTTTCAGCCGCCAACAGATAGATTAATCGCCGAAAAGGACAACCCGAATCTCAATCGGGGTTCGTAAGTTTTTTACCCTTCGTTTTTTCGACACCGGATTTTTACGGCAAAACGGGATTACCGTGGCTCGTCTTCGATTTACCATCATTGGAGAGTGGTGCACCATGGTACTATGCCGTTTCAAATCCATGCACGCATTTCTCAAAGTCGTACGACACTGTTTCGCCATTTCGGACGGATGTTGCACCTTGCACCGCGGATGTTGCACCCTGTATATATCGATTATTCGGACAGCCATAACTTATGGCTCGTTGAGATTTACGGGAGCCATAACCTGTCAAAACGAAGGCCACGGTGAGTTCTACAGCTTTGACATCTTTCAGCCGTCAATGGATAGATTAATGCTCGAAAAGGACAACCCGAATCTCAATCTGGGTTCGTAAGTTTTTTACCCTTCGTTTTTTCGACACCAGATTTTTACGGTAAAACGGGATTACCGTGGCTCGTCTTCGATTTACCTTCGCTGGAGAGTGGTGCACCATGGTAATGTTCCGTTTCAAATCCATGCACGCATTTCTAAAAGTCGTACGGCACTGTTTCGCCATTTCAGACGGATGTTGCACCTTGCACCGCGGATGTTGCACCCTGTATATATCGATTATTCGGACGGCCATAACTTCTGGCTCGTTTAGAGATACGGGAGCCATAACCTGTCAAAACGAAGCCCACGATGAGTTCTACAGCTTCGACAACTTTCGGCCGTCAACGTATAGATTATTGCCCAAAAAGGACAACCCGAATCTAAATCGGGTCTCGTAAGTTTTTTACCCTTCGTTTTTTTGACACCGGATTTTTACGGTAAAACGAGATTACCGTGCCTCGTCTTCGATTTACCATCGCTGGAGAGTGGTGCACCATGGTACTGTTCCGTTTCAAATCCATGTACGCATTTCTAAAAGTCGTACGACACTGTTTCGCCATTTTGGATGGATGTTGCACCTTGCACCGCGGATGTCGCACCCTGTAGATATCGATTATTTTGACGGGCATAACTTCTGGCTTGTTTAGAGTAACGGGAGGCATAACCTATCAAAACGAAGGCCACGATGAGTTCTACAGCTTTGACAACTTTCAGTTGTCAACGGATAGATTAATGCCCAAAAAGGACAACCCGAATCTCAATCGAGTCTCGTAAGTTTTTTACCCTTCGTTTTTTCGACACCGGATTTTTACGGTAAAACGGGATTACCGTGCCTCGCCTTCGATTTACCATCGCTGGAGAGTGGTGAACCATGGTACTGTTCCGTTTCAAATCCATGCACGCATTTCTAAAAGTCGTACGACACTGTTTCGCCATTTCGGACGGATGTTGCACCTTGCACCGCGGATGTTGCACCCTGTAGATATCGATTATTCGGACGGCCATAACTTCTGGCTCGTTTAGATTTACGGGATCCATAACTTGTCAAAACGAAGGCCACGGCGAGTTCTACAGATTTGACAGCTTTCAGCCGTCAACGGATAGATTAATGCCCGAAAAGGACAACCCGAATCTCAATCGAGGTTCGTAAGTTTTTTACCCTTCGTTTTTTCGACACCGGATTTTTACGGTAAAACGGGATTACCGTGGCCCGTCTTCGATTTACCATCGCTGGAGAGTGGTGCACCATGGTACTGTTCCGTTTCAAATCCATGCATGCATTTCTAAAAGTTGTACGGCAATGTTTCGCCATTTACGGATGGATGTTGCACCTTGCACCGCGGATGTTGCACCCTGTATATATCGATTATTCGAACAGCCATAACTTCTGGCTCGTTTAGATTTACGGGATCCATAACCTGTCAAAACGAAGGCCACGGTGAGTTCTACAGTTTTGACAGCTTTCTGCTGTCAATGGATAGATTAATGCCAGAAAAGGACAACCCGAATCTCAATCTGGGTTCGCAAGTTTTTTACCCTTCGTTTTTTCGACACCGGATTTTTACGGTAAAACGGGATTACCGTGGCTCGTCTTCGATTTACCATCGCTGGAGAGTGGTGCACCATGGTAATGTTCCGTTTCAAATCGATGCACGCATTTTTAAAAGTCGTACGGCACTGTTTCGCCATTTCAGACGGATGTTGCACCTTGCACCGCGCATGTTGCACCCTGTAGATATCGATTATTCGGACGGCCATAACTTCTGGGTCGTTTAGAGTTACGGGAGCCATAACCTGTCAAAACGAAGGCCACGGTGAGTTCTATGGCTTTGATAGCTTTAAGCCGTCAACGGATAGATTAATGCCCAAAAAGGACAACCCGAATCTCAATTGGGTCTCGTAAGTTTTTTACCCTTCGTTTTTTCGACACCGGATTTTAACGGTAAAACGGGATTACCGTGCCTCATCTTCGATCTACCATCGCTGGAGAGTGGTGCACCATGGTACTGTTGCATTTCAACTCCATGCACGCATTTCTAAAAGTCGTACGACACAGTTTCGCCATTTCGGACGGATGTTGCACCCTGTAGATATCGATTATTCGGACGACCATAACTTCTGGGTCGTTTAGAGTTACGGGAGCCATCACCTGCCAAAACGAAGGCCACGGTGAGTTCTACGCTTTGACAGCTTTCATTCGTCAACGGATAGATTAATGCCCGAAAAGGACAACCCGAATCTCAATCGGGTCTCGTAAATTTTTTACCCTTCGTCTTTTCGACACCGAATTTTTACGGTAAAACGGGATACCGTGGCTCGTCTTCGATTTACCATCGTTGGAGAGTGGTGCACCATGGTAATGTTCCGTTTCAAATCCATGCATGCATTTGTAAAAGTCGTACGGCGCTGTTTCGCCATTTCGGACGGATGTTGCACCTTGCACCGCGGATGTTGTACCCTGTAGATATCGATTATTCGGACGACCATAACTTCTGGCTCGTTTAGAGTTACGGGAGCCATAACCTGTTGAAATGAAGGCCACGGTGAGTTCTACGTCTTTGACCGCTTTCAGCCGTCAATGGATAGATTAATGCCCGAAAAGGACAACCCGAATCTCAACCGGGTCTCGTAAGTTTTTTACCCTTCGTTTTCTCGACACCGGATTTTTACGGTAAAACGGGATTACCGTGCGTCGTCTTCGATTTACCACCGCTGGAGAGTGGTGCACCATGGTACTTTTCCATTTCAAATCCATGCACGCATTTCTAAAAGTCGTACGACACTGTTTCGCTATTTCGGACGGATGTTGTACCTTGCACCGCGGATGTTGCACCCTGTAGATATCGATTATTCGGACGGTCATAACTTCTGGCTCGTTTAGAGTTACGGGAGCCATAACCTGTCAAAACGAAGGCCACGGTGAGTTCTACGGCTTTGACAGCTTTAAGCCGTCAACAGATAGATTAATGCCCAAAAAGGACAACCCGAATCTCAATTGGGTCTCGTAAGTTTTTTACCCTTCGTTTTTTCGACACCGGATTTTAACGGTAAAACGGGATTACCGTGGCTCGTCTTCGATTTACCATCGCTGGAGAGTGGTGCACCATGGTACTGTTCCATTTCAACTCCATGCACGCATTTCTAAAAGTCGTACGACACAGTTTCGCCATTTCGGACGGATGTTGCACCCTATAGATATCGATTATTCGGACGGCCATAACTTCTGGGTCGTTTAGAGTTACGGGAGCCATGATCTGCCAAAACGAAGGCCACGGTGAGTTCTACGGCTTTGACATCTTTCAGCTGTCAATGGATAGATTAATGCCCGAAAAGGACAACCCGATTCTCAATCGGGTCTCGTAAGTTTTTTACCCTTCGTTTTTTCGACACCGGATTTTTACGGTAAAACGGGATTACCGTGGCTCGTCTTCGATTTACCATCGCTGGAGAGTGGTGCACCATGGTACTGTTCCGTTTCAAATCCATGCATGCATTTCTAAAAGTCGTACGGCACTGTTCCGCCATTTCGGACGGATGTTGCACCCTGCACCGCGGATGTTGCACCCTGTAGATATCGATTATTCGGACGGCCATAACTTCTGGCTCGTTTAGAGTTACGGGAGCCATAACCTGTCAAAACGAAGGCCACAGTGAGTTCTACGTCTTTGATCGCTTTCAGCCGTCAACGGATTGATTAATGCCCAAAAAGGACAACCCGAATCTCAATCGGGTCTCGTAAGTTTTTTACCCTTCATTTTTTCGACACCGGATTTTTACGGTATAACGGGATTACCGTGCCTCGTCTTCGATTTACCATCGCTGGAGAGTGGTGCACCATGCTACTGTTCCATTTCAAATCCATGCACGCATTTCTAAAAGTCGTACGACACAGTTTCGCCATTTCAGACGGATGTTGCACCTTGCACCACGGATGTTGCACCCTGTAGATATCGATTTTCCGAACGGCCATAACTTCTGGCTCGTTTAGATTTGCGGGAGGCATAACCTGTCAAAACGAAGGCCACGGTGAGTTCTACGGCTTTGATAGCTTTCAACCGTCAACGGATAGATTAGTGCCCGAAAAGGACAACTCAAATCTCAATCGGGTCTCGTAAGTTTTTTACCCTTCGTTTTTTCGACACCGGATTTTTACGGTAAAATGGGATTACCGTGGCTCTTCTTCGATTTACCATCGCTGGAGAGTGGTGCTCCATGGTACTGTTCCATTTCAAATCCATGCATGCATTTGTAAAAGTCGTACGGCACTGTTTCGCCATTTCGGACGGATGTTGCACCTTGCACCGCGGATGTTGCACCCTGTAGTTATCGATTATTCGGACGGCCATAACTTCTGGCTCGTTTAGAGTAACGGGAGCGCCAAACTGTCAAAACGAAGGCCACGGTGAGTTCTACCGCTTTGATAGCATTCAACCGTCAACGGATAGATTAATGTCCAAATATGACAACCCGAATCTCAATCGGGTCTCGTAAGTTTTTTACCCTTCGTTTTTTCAACACCGGATTTTTACGGTAAAATGAGATTACCGTGCCTCGTCTTCGAATTACCATCGCTGGAGAGTGGTGCACCATGGTACTTTTCCGTATCAAATCCATGCACGCATTTCTAAAATTCGTACGGCAATGTTTCGCAATTTCGGACAGATTTGCACCTTGCACCGCGGATGTTGCACCCTGTAGATATCGATTATTCGGACGGCCATAACTTCTGGCTCGTTTAGAGTTACGGGGGCCCTAACTGTCAAAACGAAGGCCATGGTGAGTTCTACGGTTTTTACAGCTTTCAGCCGTCAACGGATAGATTAATTCCCTAACAGGACAGCCCAAATCTCAATCGGGTCTCGTAAGTTTTTTACCCTTCGTTTTTACGACACCGGATTTTTACGGTAAAACGGGATTACCGTGCCTCGTCTTCGATTTACCATCGCTGGAGAGTGGTGCACCATGGTATAGTTCCGTTTCAAATCCATGCACGCATTTCTAAAAGTCGTACGACACTGTTTCGCCATTTCGGACGGATGTTGCACCTTGCACCGCGGATGTTGCACCTTATAGATATCGATTATTCGGACGGCCATAACTTCTGGCTCGTTTAGAGTTACGGGAGCCATAACCTGTCAAAACGAAGGCCACGGTGAGTTCTACGGCTTTGACCGCTTTCAGCCGTCAAAAGATAGATTAATGCCCTAAAAGGACAATCCGAATCTCAATCGGGTCTCGTAAGTTTTTTACCCTTCGTTTTTTCGACACCGGATTTTAACGGTAAAACGGGGTTACCGTGGCTCATCTTCGATTTACCATCGTTGGAGAATGGTGCACCATGGTACTGTTCCATTTCAAATCCATGTACGCATTTCTAAAAGTCGTACGGCACAGTTTCGCCATTTCGGACGGATGTTGCACCTTGCACCGCGGATGTTGCACCTTGTAGATATCAATTATTCGGACGGGCATAATTTTGGCTCGTTTAGTGTTACAGGAGCCATAACCTGTCAAAACGAAGGCCACAGTGAGTTCTACGGCTTTGACAGCTTTCATCCGTCAATGGATAGATTAATGCCCGAAAAGGACAACCCGAATCTCAATCGGGTCTCGTAAGTTTTTTACCCTTCATTTTTTCGACACCGGATTTTTACGATAAAACGGGATTACTGTGGCTCGCCTCCAATTTACCATCGCTGGAGAGTAGTGCACCATGGTACTGTTCCGTTTCAAATCCATGCACGCATTTCTAAAAGTCGTACGACACTGTTTCGCCATTTCGGACGGATGTTGCACCTTGCACCGCGGATGTTGCACCCTGTAGATATCGATTATTCGGACGGTCATAACTTCTGGCTCGTTTAGAGTTACGGGAGCCATAACCTGTCAAAACGAAGGCCACAGTGAGTTCTACAGATTTGACAGCTTTCAGCCGCCAACAGATAGATTAATCGCCGAAAAGGACAACCCGAATCTCAATCGGGGTTCGTAAGTTTTTTACCCTTCGTTTTTTCGACACCGGATTTTTACGGCAAAACGGGATTACCGTGGCTCGTCTTCGATTTACCATCATTGGAGAGTGGTGCACCATGGTACTATGCCGTTTCAAATCCATGCACGCATTTCTCAAAGTCGTACGACACTGTTTCGCCATTTCGGACGGATGTTGCACCTTGCACCGCGGATGTTGCACCCTGTATATATCGATTATTCGGACAGCCATAACTTATGGCTCGTTGAGATTTACGGGAGCCATAACCTGTCAAAACGAAGGCCACGGTGAGTTCTACAGCTTTGACATCTTTCAGCCGTCAATGGATAGATTAATGCTCGAAAAGGACAACCCGAATCTCAATCTGGGTTCGTAAGTTTTTTACCCTTCGTTTTTTCGACACCAGATTTTTACGGTAAAACGGGATTACCGTGGCTCGTCTTCGATTTACCTTCGCTGGAGAGTGGTGCACCATGGTAATGTTCCGTTTCAAATCCATGCACGCATTTCTAAAAGTCGTACGGCACTGTTTCGCCATTTCAGACGGATGTTGCACCTTGCACCGCGGATGTTGCACCCTGTATATATCGATTATTCGGACGGCCATAACTTCTGGCTCGTTTAGAGATACGGGAGCCATAACCTGTCAAAACGAAGCCCACGATGAGTTCTACAGCTTCGACAACTTTCGGCCGTCAACGTATAGATTATTGCCCAAAAAGGACAACCCGAATCTAAATCGGGTCTCGTAAGTTTTTTACCCTTCGTTTTTTTGACACCGGATTTTTACGGTAAAACGAGATTACCGTGCCTCGTCTTCGATTTACCATCGCTGGAGAGTGGTGCACCATGGTACTGTTCCGTTTCAAATCCATGTACGCATTTCTAAAAGTCGTACGACACTGTTTCGCCATTTTGGATGGATGTTGCACCTTGCACCGCGGATGTCGCACCCTGTAGATATCGATTATTTTGACGGGCATAACTTCTGGCTTGTTTAGAGTAACGGGAGGCATAACCTATCAAAACGAAGGCCACGATGAGTTCTACAGCTTTGACAACTTTCAGTTGTCAACGGATAGATTAATGCCCAAAAAGGACAACCCGAATCTCAATCGAGTCTCGTAAGTTTTTTACCCTTCGTTTTTTCGACACCGGATTTTTACGGTAAAACGGGATTACCGTGCCTCGCCTTCGATTTACCATCGCTGGAGAGTGGTGAACCATGGTACTGTTCCGTTTCAAATCCATGCACGCATTTCTAAAAGTCGTACGACACTGTTTCGCCATTTCGGACGGATGTTGCACCTTGCACCTCGGATGTTGCACCCTGTAGATATCGATTATTCGGACGGCCATAACTTCTGGCTCGTTTAGATTTACGGGATCCATAACTTGTCAAAACGAAGGCCACGGCGAGTTCTACAGATTTGACAGCTTTCAGCCGTCAACGGATAGATTAATGCCCGAAAAGGACAACCCGAATCTCAATCGAGGTTCGTAAGTTTTTTACCCTTCGTTTTTTCGACACCGGATTTTTACGGTAAAACGGGATTACCGTGGCCCGTCTTCGATTTACCATCGCTGGAGAGTGGTGCACCATGGTACTGTTCCGTTTCAAATCCATGCATGCATTTCTAAAAGTTGTACGGCAATGTTTCGCCATTTACGGATGGATGTTGCACCTTGCACCGCGGATGTTGCACCCTGTATATATCGATTATTCGAACAGCCATAACTTCTGGCTCGTTTAGATTTACGGGATCCATAACCTGTCAAAACGAAGGCCACGGTGAGTTCTACAGTTTTGACAGCTTTCTGCTGTCAATGGATAGATTAATGCCAGAAAAGGACAACCCGAATCTCAATCTGGGTTCGCAAGTTTTTTACCCTTCGTTTTTTCGACACCGGATTTTTACGGTAAAACGGGATTACCGTGGCTCGTCTTCGATTTACCATCGCTGGAGAGTGGTGCACCATGGTAATGTTCCGTTTCAAATCGATGCACGCATTTTTAAAAGTCGTACGGCACTGTTTCGCCATTTCAGACGGATGTTGCACCTTGCACCGCGCATGTTGCACCCTGTAGATATCGATTATTCGGACGGCCATAACTTCTGGGTCGTTTAGAGTTACGGGAGCCATAACCTGTCAAAACGAAGGCCACGGTGAGTTCTATGGCTTTGATAGCTTTAAGCCGTCAACGGATAGATTAATGCCCAAAAAGGACAACCCGAATCTCAATTGGGTCTCGTAAGTTTTTTACCCTTCGTTTTTTCGACACCGGATTTTAACGGTAAAACGGGATTACCGTGCCTCATCTTCGATCTACCATCGCTGGAGAGTGGTGCACCATGGTACTGTTGCATTTCAACTCCATGCACGCATTTCTAAAAGTCGTACGACACAGTTTCGCCATTTCGGACGGATGTTGCACCCTGTAGATATCGATTATTCGGACGACCATAACTTCTGGGTCGTTTAGAGTTACGGGAGCCATCACCTGCCAAAACGAAGGCCACGGTGAGTTCTACGCTTTGACAGCTTTCATTCGTCAACGGATAGATTAATGCCCGAAAAGGACAACCCGAATCTCAATCGGGTCTCGTAAATTTTTTACCCTTCGTCTTTTCGACACCGAATTTTTACGGTAAAACGGGATACCGTGGCTCGTCTTCGATTTACCATCGTTGGAGAGTGGTGCACCATGGTAATGTTCCGTTTCAAATCCATGCATGCATTTGTAAAAGTCGTACGGCGCTGTTTCGCCATTTCGGACGGATGTTGCACCTTGCACCGCGGATGTTGTACCCTGTAGATATCGATTATTCGGACGACCATAACTTCTGGCTCGTTTAGAGTTACGGGAGCCATAACCTGTTGAAATGAAGGCCACGGTGAGTTCTACGTCTTTGACCGCTTTCAGCCGTCAATGGATAGATTAATGCCCGAAAAGGACAACCCGAATCTCAACCGGGTCTCGTAAGTTTTTTACCCTTCGTTTTCTCGACACCGGATTTTTACGGTAAAACGGGATTACCGTGCCTCGTCTTCGATTTACCACCGCTGGAGAGTGGTGCACCATGGTACTTTTCCATTTCAAATCCATGCACGCATTTCTAAAAGTCGTACGACACTGTTTCGCTATTTCGGACGGATGTTGTACCTTGCACCGCGGATGTTGCACCCTGTAGATATCGATTATTCGGACGGTCATAACTTCTGGCTCGTTTAGAGTTACGGGAGCCATAACCTGTCAAAACGAAGGCCACGGTGAGTTCTACGGCTTTGACAGCTTTAAGCCGTCAACGGATAGATTAATGCCCAAAAAGGACAACCCGAATCTCAATTGGGTCTCGTAAGTTTTTTACCCTTCGTTTTTTCGACACCGGATTTTAACGGTAAAACGGGATTACCGTGGCTCGTCTTCGATTTACCATCGCTGGAGAGTGGTGCACCATGGTACTGTTCCATTTCAACTCCATGCACGCATTTCTAAAAGTCGTACGACACAGTTTCGCCATTTCGGACGGATGTTGCACCCTATAGATATCGATTATTCGGACGGCCATAACTTCTGGGTCGTTTAGAGTTACGGGAGCCATGATCTGCCAAAACGAAGGCCACGGTGAGTTCTACGGCTTTGACATCTTTCAGCTGTCAATGGATAGATTAATGCCCGAAAAGGACAACCCGATTCTCAATCGGGTCTCGTAAGTTTTTTACCCTTCGTTTTTTCGACACCGGATTTTTACGGTAAATGGGATTACCGTGGCTCGTCTTCGATTTACCATCGCTGGAGAGTGGTGCACCATGGTACTGTTCCGTTTCAAATCCATGCATGCATTTCTAAAAGTCGTACGGCACTGTTCCGCCATTTCGGACGGATGTTGCACCCTGCACCGCGGATGTTGCACCCTGTAGATATCGATTATTCGGACGGCCATAACTTCTGGCTCGTTTAGATTTACGGGATCCATAACTTGTCAAAACGAAGGCCACGGCGAGTTCTACAGATTTGACAGCTTTCAGCCGTCAACGGATAGATTAATGCCCGAAAAGGACAACCCGAATCTCAATCGAGGTTCGTAAGTTTTTTATCCTTCGTTTTTTCGACACCGGATTTTTACGGTAAAACGGGATTACCGTGGCCCGTCTTCGATTTACCATCGCTGGAGAGTGGTGCACCATGGTACTGTTCCGTTTCAAATCCATGCACGCATTTCTAAAAGTTGTACGGCACTGTTTCGCCATTTCGGACGGATGTTGCACCTTGCACCGCGGATGTTGCACCCTGTAGATATCGATTATTCGGCGGCCATAACTTCTTGGTCGTTTAGAGTTACGGGAGCCATAACCTGTCAAAACGAAGGCCACGATGAGTTCTACGGCTTTGACAGCTTTAAGCCGTCAACGGATAGATTAATGCCCAAAAAGGACAACCCGAATCTCAATTGGGTCTCGTAACTTTTTTACCCTTCGTTTTTTCGACACCGGATTTTAACGGTAAAACGGGATTACCGTGGCTCGTCTTCGATTTACTATCGCTGGAGAGTGGTGCACCATGGTACTGTTCCATTTCAACTACATGCACGCAGTTCTAAAAGTCGTACGACACAGTTTCGCTATTTCGGACGGAAGTTGCACCTAGCACCGCGGATGTTGCACCCTGTAGATATCGATTATTCGGACGACCATAACTTCTGGGTCGTTCAGAGTTACGGGAGCCATCACCTGCCAAAACGAAGGCCACGGTGAGTTCTACGGCTTTGACAGCTTTCAGCCGTCAACGGATAGATTAATGCCCGAAAAGGACAACCCGAATCTCAATCGGGTCTCGTAAGTTTTTTACCCTTCGTTTTTTCGACACCGGATTTTTACGGTAAAACGGGATTAGCGTGGCTCGTCTTCGATGTACCATCGCTGGAGAGCGGTGCACCATGGTACTGTTCCATTTAAAATCCATGCATGCATTTCTAAAAGTCGTACGGCACTATTTCTCCATTTCGGACGGATGTTGCACCTTGCACCGCGGATGTTGCACCCTGTAGATATCGATTATTCGGACGACCATAACTTCTGGCTCGTTTAGAGTTACGGGAGCCATAACCTGTCAAAACGAAGGCCACGGTGAGTTCTACGTCTTTGACCGCTTTCAGCCATCAACGGATAGATTAATGCCCGAAAAGGACAACCCGAATCTCAATCGGGTCTCGTAAGTTTTTTACCCTTCGTTTTTTCGACACCGGATTTTTACAGTAAAATGGGATTACCGTGCCTCGTCTTCGAATTACCATGGCTGGAGAGTGGTGTACCATGGTACTGAAACTTTTCAAATCCATGCACGCATTTCTAAAAGTCGTACGACACTGTTTCGTTATTTCGGTCGGATGTTGCACCTTGCACCCCGGATGTTGCACCATGTAGATATCGATTATTCGGACGGCCATAACTTCTGGCCCGTTTAGAGTTACGGGAGCCATCGTTTTTTACCCTTCGTTTTTTCGACACCGGATTTTTACGGTAAAACGGGATTACCGTGCCTCGTCTTCGATTTACCATCGCTGGAGAGTGGTGCACCATGGTACAGTTCCGTTTCAAATCCATGCATGCATTTCTAAAAGTCGTACGGCACTGTTTCACCATTTGGGACGGATGTTGCACCTTGCACCGCGGATTTTGCACCCTGTAGATATCGATTATTCGGACGGCCGTAACTTCTGGCTCGTAATTACCGTGGCTCGTCTTCGATTTACCATCGCTGGAGAGTGGTGCACCATCGTACTGTTCCGTTTCAAATCCATGCATGCATTTCTAAAAGTCGTACGGCACTGTTTCGCCATTTCGGACGGATGTTGCACGCTGCACCGCGGATGTTGCACCCTGTAGATATCGATTATTCGGACGGCCATAACTTCTGGCTCGTTTAGAGTTACGGGAGCCATAACCTATAAAAACGAAGGCCACAGTGAGTTCTACGTCTTTGACCGCTTTCAGCCGTCAACGGATAGATTAATGCCCAAAAAGGACAACCCGAATCTCAATCGGGTCTCGAAGTTTTTTACCCTTCGTTTTTTCGACACCGGATTTTTACGGTATAACGGGTTTACCGTGCCTCGTCTTCGATTTACCATCGCTGGAGAGTGGTGCACCATGGTACTGTTCCATTTCAAATCCATGCACGCATTTCTAAAGTCGTACGGCACAGTTTCGCCATTTCGAACGGATGTTGCACCTTGCACCGCGGATGTTGCACCCTGTAGATATCGATTTTTCGGACGGCCATAAATTCTGGCTCGTTTAGAGTTACGGGAGGCATAACCTGTCAAAACAAAGGCCACGGTGCGTTCTACGGCTTTGACAGCTTTCAGCCGTCAAAAGATAGATTAGTGCCCGAAAAGGACAGCTCGAATCTCAATCGGGTCTCGTAAGCTTTTTACCCTTCGTTTTTTCGACCCTGTATTTTTACGGTAAAACGAGATTACCGTGGCTCGTCTTCGATTTACCATCGCTGGAGAGTCATGCACCATGGTACTGTTCCATTTCAAATCCATGCATGCGTTTCTAAAAGTCGTACGGCACTGTTTCGCCATTTCGGACGGATGTTGCACCTTGCACCGCGGATGTTGCACCCTGTAGATATCGATTATTCGGACGACCATAACTTCTGGGTCGTTCAGAGTTACGGGAGCCATCACCTGCCAAAACGAAGGCCACGGTGAGTTCTACGGCTTTGACAGCTTTCAGCCGTCAACGGATAGATTAATGCCCGAAAAGGACAACCCGAATCTCAATCGGGTCTCGTAAGTTTTTTACCCTTCGTTTTTTCGACACCGGATTTTTACGGTAAAACGGGATTAGCGTGGCTCGTCTTCGATGTACCATCGCTGGAGAGCGGTGCACCATGGTACTGTTCCATTTCAAATCCATGCATGCATTTCTAAAAGTCGTACGGCACTATTTCTCCATTTCGGACGGATGTTGCACCTTGCACCGCGGATGTTGCACCCTGTAGATATCGATTATTCGGACGACCATAACTTCTGGCTCGTTTAGAGTTACGGGAGCCATAACCTGTCAAAACGAAGGCCACGGTGAGTTCTACGTCTTTGACCGCTTTCAGCCATCAACGGATAGATTAATGCCCGAAAAGGACAACCCGAATCTCAATCGGGTCTCGTAAGTTTTTTACCCTTCGTTTTTTCGACACCGGATTTTTACAGTAAAATGGGATTACCGTGCCTCGTCTTCGAATTACCATGGCTGGAGAGTGGTGTACCATGGTACTGAAACTTTTCAAATCCATGCACGCATTTCTAAATGTCGTACGGCACTGTTTCGTTATTTCGGTCGGATGTTGCACCTTGCACCCCGGATGTTGCACCATGTAGATATCGATTATTCGGACGGCCATAACTTCTGGCCCGTTTAGAGTTACGGGAGCCCTAACCTGTCAAAACGAAGGCCACGGTGAGTTCTATGGCTTTTACAGCTTTCAGCCGTCAACGGATAGATTAATTCCCTAAAAGGACAACCCAAATCTCAATCGGGTCTCGTAAGTTTTTTACCCTTCGTTTTTTCGACACCGGATTTTTACGGTAAAACGGGATTACCGTGCCTCGTCTTCGATTTACCATCGCTGGAGAGTGGTGCACCATGGTACAGTTCCGTTTCAAATCCATGCATGCATTTCTAAAAGTCGTACGGCACTGTTTCACCATTTCGGACGGATGTTGCACCTTGCACCGCGGATTTTGCACCCTGTAGATATCGATTATTCGGACGGCCGTAACTTCTGGCTCGTAATTACCGTGGCTCGTCTTCGATTTACCATCGCTGGAGAGTGGTGCACCATCGTACTGTTCCGTTTCAAATCCATGCATGCATTTCTAAAAGTCGTACGGCACTGTTTCGCCATTTCGGACGGATGTTGCACACTGCACCGCGGATGTTGCACCCTGTAGATATCGATTATTCGGACGGCCATAACTTCTGGCTCGTTTAGAGTTACGGGAGCCATAACCTATAAAAACGAAGGCCACAGTGAGTTCTACGTCTTTGACCGCTTTCAGCCGTCAACGGATAGATTAATGCCCAAAAAGGACAACCCGAATCTCAATCGGGTCTTGAAAGTTTTTTACCCTTCGTTTTTTCGACACCGGATTTTTACGGTATAACGGGTTTACCGTGCCTCGTCTTCGATTTACCATCGCTGGAGAGTGGTGCACCATGGTACTGTTCCATTTCAAATCCATGCACGCATTTCTAAAAGTCGTACGGCACAGTTTCGCCATTTCGAACGGATGTTGCACCTTGCACCGCGGATGTTGCACCCTGTAGATATCGATTTTTCGGACGGCCATAAATTCTGGCTCGTTTAGAGTTACGGGAGGCATAACCTGTCAAAACAAAGGCCACGGTGAGTTCTACGGCTTTGACAGCTTTCAGCCGTCAAAAGATAGATTAGTGCCCGAAAAGGACAGCTCGAATCTCAATCGGGTCTCGTAAGCTTTTTACCCTTCGTTTTTTCGACCCTTTATTTTTACGGTAAAACGAGATTACCGTGGCTCGTCTTCGATTTACCATCGCTGGAGAGTCATGCACCATGGTACTGTTCCATTTCAAATCCATGCATGCGTTTCTAAAAGTCGTACGGCACTGTTTCGCCATTTCGGACGGATGTTGCACCTTGCACCGCGGATGTTGCACCCTGTAGATATCGATTATTCGGACGGCCATAACTTCTGGCTCGTTTAGAGTTACGAGAGCCACAACCTGTCAAAACGAAGGCCACGGTGAGTTCTACCGCTTTGACAACTTTCAGCCATCAACGGATAGATTAATGCCCAAAAATGACAACCCGAATCTCAATCGGGTCTCGTAAGTTTTTTACCCTTCGTTTTTTCGACACCGGATTTTTACAGTAAAATGGGATTACCGTGCCTCGTCTTCGAATTACCAAGGCTGGAGAGTGGTGCACCATGGTACTGAAACTTTTCAAATCCATGCACGCATTTCTAAAAGTCGTACCGCACTGTTTCGTAATTTCGAACGGATTTGCACCTTGCACAACGGATGTTGCACCATGTAGATATCGATTATTCGGACGGCCACAACTTCTGGCCCGTTTAGAGTTACGGGAGCCCTAACCTGTCAAAACGAAGGCCACGGTGAGTTCTATGGCTTTTACAGCTTTCAGCCGTCAACGGATAGATTAATTCCCTAAAAGGACAACCCAAATCTCAATCGGGTCTCGTAAGTTTTTTACCCTTCGTTTTTTCGACACCGGATTTTTACGGTAAAACGGGATTGCCGTGCCTCGTCTTCGATTTACCATCGCTGGAGAGTGGTGCACCATGGTACAGTTCCGTTTCAAATCCATGCACGCATTTCTAAAAGTCGTACGGCACTGTTTCACCATTTCGGACGGATGTTGCACCTTGCACCGCGGATTTTGCACCCTGTAGATATCGATTATTCGGACGGCCGTAACTTCTGGCTCGTTTAGAGTTACGGGAGCCATAACCTGTCAAAACGAAGGCCACGGTGAGTTCTACGGCTTTGACCGCTTTCACCCATCAACGGATAGATTAATGCCCTAAAAGGACAACCCGAATCTCAATCGGGTCTCGTAAGTTTTTTACCCTTCGTTTTTTCGACACCGGATTTTAACGGTAAAACGGGATTACCGTGGCTCGTCTTCGATTTACCATCGCTGGAGAGTGGTGCACCATGGTACTGTTCCATTTTAAATCCGTGCACGCATTTCTAAAAGTCGTACGACACAGTTTCGCCATTTCGGACGGATGTCGCACCTTGCACCGCGGATGTTGCACCCTGCAGATATCGATTGTTCGAACGGCCATAACTTCGGCTCGTTTAGAGTTACAGGAGCCATAACCTGTCAAAATGTAGGCCACGGTGAGTTCTACGGCTTTCACAGCTTTCAGCCGTCAACGGATAGATTAATGCCCGAAAAGGACAATCCGAATCTCAATCGGGTCTCGTAAGTTTTTTACCCTTCATTTTTTCGACACCGGATTTTTACGGTAAAACTGGATTACCATGGCTCGTCTTCGATTTACCATCGCTGGAGAGTGGTGCACCATGGTATTGTTCCATTTCAAATCCATGCACGCATTTCTAAAAGTCGTACGGCACAGTTTCGCCTTTTCGGACGGATGTTGCGCCTTGCACCGCGGATGTTGCACCCAGTAGATATCGATTATTCAGACGGCCATAACTTCTGGCTCGTTCAGAGTTACGGGAGCCATAACCTGACAAAATGAAGGCCACGGTGAGTTCTACAGCTTTGACCGCTTTCAGCCGTCAACGGATAGATTGATGCCCAAAAAGGACAATCCGAATCTCAATCGAGTCTCGTAAGTTTTTTACCCTTCGTTTTTTCGACACCGGATTTTCACGGTATAACGGGATTACCGTGCCTCGTCTTTTATTTACCATCGCTGGAGAGTGGTGCACCATGGTACTGTTTGGTTTCAAATCCATGCACGCATTTTTAAAAGTCGTGCGGCACTGTTTCGCCATTTCGGACGGATGTTGCACCTTGCACCGCGGATGTTGCACCCTGTAGATATCGATTATTCGGACGGTCATAACTTCTGGCTCGTTTATAGTTATGAGAGCCATAACCTGTCAAAACGAAGGCCACGGTGAGTTCTACGGCTTTGACAGCTTTCAGCCATCAACGGATAGATTAATGCCCGAAAAGGACAACCCGAATCTCAATCGGGTCTCGTAAGTTTTTTACCCTTCGTTTTTTCGACACCGGATTTTAACGGTAAAACGGGATTACCGTGGCTCGTCTTCGATTTACCATTGCTGGATAGTGGTGCACCATGGTACCGTTCCATTTCAAATCCATGCACGTATTTCTAAAAGTCGTACGGCACGGTTTCGCCATTTCGGACGGATGTTGCACCTTGCACCGCGGATGTTGCACCCTATAGATATCTATTTTTCGGACGACCATAACTTCTGGCTTGTTTAGATATACGGGAGGCATAACCTGTCAAAACGAAGGCCACGGTGAATTGTACGGCTTTGACAGCTTTCAGCCGTCAATGGATAGATTAGTGTCCGAAAAGGACAACTCGAATCTCAATCGGGTCTCGTAAGTTTTTTACCCTTCGTTTTTTCGACACCGGATTTTTACTGTAAAATGGGATTACCGTGGCTCGTCTTTGATTTACCATCGCCGGAGAGTGGTGCACCATGGTACTGTTCCGTTTCAAATCCATGCATGCATTTCTAAAAGTCGTACGGCACTGTTTCGCCATTTCGGACGGATGTTGCACCTTGCACCGCGGATGTTGCACCCTGTAGATACCGATTATTCGGACGGCCATAACTTCTGGCTCGTTTAGAGGTACGGGATCCATAACCTGTCAAAATGAAGGCCACAATGAGTTCTATGGCTTTGACCGCTTTCAACCGTAAATGGATAGATTAATGCCCAAAAAGGACAACCCGAATCTCAATCGGGTCTCGTAAGTTTTTTACCCTTCGATTTTTCGACACCGGATTTTTACGGTAAAATGGGATTACCGTGCCTCGTCTTCGATTTACCATCGTTGGAGAGTGGTGCACCATGGTGCTGTTCCGTTTCAAATCCATGCATGCATTTCTAAATGTCGTACGGCGCTGTTTCGCCATTTCGGACAGATGTTGCACCTTGCACCGCGGATGTTGCACCCTGTCGATATCGATTATTCGGACGGTCATAACTTCTGGCTCGTTTAGAGTTACGGGAGCCATAACCTGTCAAAACGAAGGCCACGGTGAGTTCTACGGCTTTGACCGCTTTCAGCCGTCAACGGATAGACTAATGCCCAAAAAGGACAACCCGAATTTCAATCGGGTCTCGTAAGTTTTTTACCCTTCGTTTTTTCGACACCGGATTTTAACGGTAAAACGGGATTACCGTGGCTCGTCTTCGATTTACCATTGCTGGAGAGTGGTGCACCATGGTACTATTCCATTTCAAATCCATGCACGCATTTCTAAAAGTCGTACGGCACAGTTTCGCCATTTCGTACGGATGTTGCACCTTGCACCGCGGATGTTGCACCCTGTAGATATCAATTATTCGGACGGCCATAACTTCTGTCTCGTTTAGAGTTATAGGAGCCATAACCTGTCAAAACGAAGGCCACGGTGAGTTCTACGGCTTTGACAGCTTTCAACCGTCAACGGATAGATTAATGCCCGAAAAGGACAACCCGAATCTCAATCGGGTCTCGTAAGTTTTGTACTCTTCGTTTTTTCGACACCGGATTTTTACGGTAAAACGGGATTAGCGTGCCTCGTCTTCGATTTACCATCGCTGGAGAGTGGTGCACCATGGTACTGTTCCGTTTCAAATCCATGCACGCGTTTCTAAAAGTCGTACGGCACTGTTTCGCCATTTCGGACGGATGTTGCACCTTGCACAGCGGATGTTGCACCCTGTAGATATCGATTATTCGGACGGCCATAACTTCTGGCTCGTTTAGAGTTATGGGAGCCATAACCTGTCAAAACGAAGGCCACGATGTGTTCTACGGCTTTGACCGCTTTCAGCCGCCAACGGATAGATTAATGCCCAAAAAGGACAACCCGAATCTCAATCGGGTCTCGTAAGTTTTTTACCCTTCGTTTTTTCGACACCGGATTTTTACGGTAAAATGGGATTACCGTGCCTCGTCTTCGATTTACCATCGCTGGGGAGTGGTGCACCATGATACTGTTCCGTTTCAAATCCATGCACGCATTTCTAAAAGTCGTACGGCACTGTTTCGCAATTTCGGACGGATGTTGCACCTTGCACCGTGAATGTTGCACCCTGTAGACATCGATTATTCGGATGACCATAACTTCTGGCTCGTTTAGAGTTACAAAAGCATAACCTGTCAAAACGAAGGCCTCGATGAGTTCTACGGCTTTGACAGCTTTCAGCCGTCAACGGATAGAATAATTCCCAAAAAGAACAACCCGAATCTCAATCGGGTCGCGTAAGTTTTTTACCCTTCGTTTTTTCGACGCTGGATTTTAACGGTAAAACGGGATTACCGTGGCTCGTCTTCTATTTACCATCGCTGGAGAGTGGTGCACCATGGTACTGTCCCATTTCAAATCCATGCACGCATTTCTAAAAGTCGTACGACACTGTTTCGCCATTTCGGACGGATGTCGCACCTTGTAGATATCGATTATTCAGACGGCCATAACTTCTGGCTTGTTTAGAGTTACGGGAGCCATAACCTATCAAAACGAAGGCCTCGGTGAGTTCTACGGCTTTGACCACTTTCAGCCGTCAACGGATAGATTAATGCCCGAAAGGGACAACCCGAGTCTCAATCGGGTCTCGTAAGTTTTTTACCCTTCATTTTTTCAACATCGGATTTTAACGGTAAAACAGGATTACCGTGCCTTGTCTTCGATTTACCATCGCTGGAGAGTGGTGCACCATGGTACTGTTCCGTTTCAAATCCATGCACGCATTTCTAAAAGTCGTATGACACTGTTTCTCCATTTCGGACGGATGTTGCACCTTGCACCGCGGATATTGCACTCTGTAGATATCGATTATTCGGACGGCCATAACTTCTGGCTCGTTTAGATTTACGGGAGCCATAACCTGTCAAAACGAAGGCCATGGTGAGTTCTACGGCTTTGAAGCTTTCAGCCGTCAACTGATAGATTAATGCCCAAAAAGGACAACCCGAATCCCAATCGGGTCTCGTAAGTTTTTTACCCTTCGTTTTTTCGACACCGGATTTTTACGGTATAACGGGATTACCATGCCTCGTCTTCGATTTACCAGCGCTGAAGAGTGGTGCACCATGGTACTGTTCGGTTTCAAATCCATGCACGCATTTTTAAAAGTCGTACGGCACTGTTTCGCCATTTCGGACGGATGTTGCACCTTGTACCGCGGATGTTGCACCCTGTAGATATCGATTATTCGGACGGTCATAACTTCTGGCTCGTTTATAGTTATGGGAGCCATAACCTGTCAAAACGAAGGCCACAGTGAGTTCTGCAGCTTTGACAGCTTTCAGCCGTCAACGGGTAGATTAATGCCCAAAAAGGACAACCCGAATATCAATCGGGTCTCGTAAGTTTTTTACCCTTCGTTTTTTCGACACCGGATTTTAACGGTAAAACAGGATTACCGTGGCTCGTCTTCGATTTACCATTGCTGGATAGTGGTGCACCACGATACAGTTCCATTTCAAATCCATGCACGCATTTCTAAAAGTCGTACGACACAGTTTCGCCATTTCGGACGGATGTTGCACCTTGCACCGCGGTTGTTGCACCCTATAGATATCGATTTTTTGGACGACCATAACTTCTGGCTCGTTTAGATATACGGGAGGCATAACCTGTCAAAACGAAGGCCACGGTGAGTTGTACGGCTTTGACAGCTTTCAGCCGTCAATGGATAGATTAGTGTCCGAAAAGGACAACTCGAATCTCAATCGGGTCTCGTAAGTTTTTTACCCTTCGTTTTTTCGACACCGGATTTTTACGGTAAAACGGGATTACCGTGGCTCATCTTTGATTTACCATCATCGGAGAGTGGTGCACCATGGTACTGTTCCGTTTCAAATCCATGCATGCATTTCTAAAAGTCGTACGACACTGTTTCGCCATTTCGGACGGATGTTGCACCTTGCACCGCGGATGTTACACCCTGTAGATACCGATTATTCGGACGGCCATAACTTCTGGCTCGTTTGGAGGTACGGGATCCATAACCTATCAAAATGAAGGCCACAATGAGTTCTACAGCTTTGACCACTTTCAACCGTAAATGGATAGATTAATGCCCAAAACGGACAACCCGAATCTCAATCGGGTCTCGTAAGTTTTTTACCCTTCGATTTTTCGAAACCGGATTTTTACGGTAAAATAGGATTACCGTGCCTCGTCTTCGATTTACCATCGCTGGAGAGTGGTGCACCATGGTACTGTTCCGTTTCAAATCCATGCACGCATTTCTAAAAGTCGTACGGCACTGTTTCGCCATTTCGGACAGATGTTGCACCTTGCACCGCGGATGTTGCACCCTGTCGATATCGATTATTCGGACGGTCATAACTTCTGGCTCGTTTAGAGTTACGGGATCCATAACCTGTCAAAACGAAGGCCACGGTGAGTTCTACGGCTTTGACCGCTTTCAGCCGTCAACAGATAGACTAATGCCCAAAAAGGACAACCCGAATTTCAATCGGGTCTCGTAAGTTTTTTACCCTTCGTTTTTTCGACACCGGATTTTAACGGTAAAACGGGATTACCGTGGCTCGTCTTCGATTTACCATTGCTGGAGAGTGGTTCACCATGGTACTGTTCCATTTCAAATCCATGCACGCATTTCTAAAAGTCGTACGGCACTGTTTCGCCATTTCGGACGGATGTTGCACCTTGCACCGCGGATGTTGCACCCTGTAGATATCGATTATTCGGACGGCCATAACTTCTGGCTCGTTTAGAGTTACGGGAGCCATAACCTGTCAAAACGAAGGCCACGATGTGTTCTACGGCTTTGACCGCTTTCAGCCGCCAACGGATAGTTTAATGCCCAAAAAGGACAACCCGAATCTCAATCGGGTCTCGTAAGTTTTTTACCCTTCGTTTTTTCGACACCGGATTTTTACGGTAAAATGGGATTACCGTGCCTCGTCTTCGATTTACCATCGCTGGAGAGTGGTGCACCATGATACTGTTCCGTTTCAAATCCATGCACGCATTTCTAAAAGTCGTACGGCACTGTTTCGCCATTTCGGACGGATGTTGCACCTTGCACCGTGGATGTTGCACCCTGTAGATATCGATTATTCGGACGACCATAACTTCTGGCTCGTTTAGAGTTACAAAAGCATAACCTGTCAAAACGAAGGCCTCGATGAGTTCTACGGCTTTGACAGCTTTCAGCCGTCAACGGATAGAATAATTCCCAAAAAGAACAACCCGAATCTCAATCGGGTCGCGTAAGTTTTTTACCCTTCGTTTTTTCGACACTGGATTTTAACGGTAAAACGGGATTACCGTGGCTCGTCTTCTATTTACCATCGCTGGAGAGTGGTGCACCATGGTACTGTCCCATTTCAAATCCATGCACGCATTTCTAAAGTCGTACGACACTGTTTCGCCATTTCAGACGGATGTCGAACCTTGTAGATATCGATTATTCAGTCGGCCATAACTTCTGGCTCGTTTAGAGTTACGGGAGCCATAACCTATCAAAACGAAGGTCACGGTGAGTTCTACGGCTTTGACCACTTTCAGCCGTCAACGGATAGATTAATGCCCGAAAGGGACAACCCGAATCTCAATCGGGTCTCGTAAGTTTTTCCCCTTCGTTTTTTCAACATCGGATTTTAACGGTAAAACAGGATTACCGTGCCTCGTCTTCGATTTACCATCGCTGGAGAGTGGTGCACCATGGTACTGTTCCGTTTCAAATCCATGCACGCATTTCTAAAAGTCGTACGACACTGTTTCTCCATTTCGGACGGATGTTGCACCTTGCACCGCGGATATTGCACTCTGTAGATATCGATTATTCGGACGGCCATAACTTCTGGCTCGTTTAGATTTACGGGATCCTTAACCTGTCAAAACGAAGGCCATGGTGAGTTCTACGGCTTTGAAGCTTTCAGCTGTCAACTGATAGATTAATGCCCAAAAAGGACAACCCGAATCTCAATCGGGTCTCGTAAGTTTTTTACCCTTCGTTTTTTCGACACCGGATTTTTACGGTAAAACGGGATTACCGTGCCTCGTCTTCGATTTACCATCGTCGGAGAGTGGTGCACCATGGTACTGTTCCGTTTCAAATCCATGCACGCATTTCTAAAAGTCATACGACACTGTTTCGCCATTTCGGACGGATGTAGCACCTTGCACCGCGGATGTTGCACCCTGTAGATATCGATTATTCGGACGACCATAACTTTTGGCTCGTTTAGAGTTACGGGAGCCATAACCTGCCAAAACGAAAGCCACGGTGAGTTCTACGACTTTGACCGCTTTCACATCAACGGATAGATTAATGCCCGAAAAGGACAACCCGAATCTCAATCGGGGTTCGTAAGTTTTTTACCCTTCGTTTTTTCGACACCGGATTTTTACGGTAAAACGGAATTACTTTGCCTCGCCTTCGATTTACCATCGCTGGAGAGTGGTGCACCAGGGTACTGTTCCGTTTCAAATCCATGCACGCATTTCTAAAAGTGTTACGACACTGTTTCGCCATTTCGGATGGATGTTGCACCTTGCACCGCGGATGTTGCACCCTGTAGATATCGATTATTCGGACGGCCATAACTTCTGGCTCGTTTAGAGTTACGGGAGCCATAACCTGTCAAAACGAAGGCCATGGTGAGTTCTACGGCTTTGACAGCTTTCAGCCGTCAACGGATAGATTAATGCCCGAAAAGGACAACCCGAATCTCAATCGGGTTTCGTAAGTTTTTTACCCTTCGTTTTTTCGACACCGGATTTTTACGGTAAAATGGGATTACCGTGCCACGTCTTCGATTTACCATCACTAAAGAGTGGTGCACCATGGTACTGTTCCGCTTCAAATCCATGCATGCATTTCTAAAAGTCGTACGCCACTGTTTCGCCATTTCGGATGGATGTTGCACCTTGCACCGCGGATGTTGCACCATGTAGATATCGATTATTCGGACGGCCATTACTTCTGGCTCGTTTAGAGTTACGGGAGCCATAACCTGTCAAAACGAAGGCCAGGGTGAGTTTTACGGCTTTGACCGCTTTCAGCCATCAATGGATAGATTAATGCCCAAAAAGGACAACCCGAATCTCAATCGGGTCTCGTAAGTTCTTTACCCTTCGTTTTTTCGACACCGGATTTTTACGGTAAAACGGGATTACCGTGCCTCGTCTTCGATTTACCATCACTGGAGAGTGGTGCACCATGGTACTGTTCCGTTTCAAATCCATGCACGCATTTCTAAAAGTCGTACGCCACTGTTTCGCAATTTCGGTCGGATGTTGCACCTTGCACCGCGGATGTTGCACCCTGTAGATATCGATTATTCGGACGACCATAACTTCTGGCACGTTTGGAGTTACGGGAGCCACAACCTGTCAAAACGAAGGCCACGGTGAGTTCTACGGCTTTGACCGCTTTCAGCCTTCAATGGATAGATTAATGCCCGAAAAGGACAACCCGAATCTCAATCGGGTCTCGTAAGCTTTTTACCCTTCGTTTTTTCGACACCGGATTTTTACGGTAAAACGGGATTACCGTGGCTCGTCTTCGATTTACCATCGCTGGAGAGTGGTACACCATGGTACTGTTCTGTTATCCCATTTTTGGTCAAAACCGGGATATCAACAAATGGACGAGGAATAATGGATATCAGGATTGGGGATCAGTTGGAATCATGGCTACGATCGATATCGTCAAAATTTGGCTGAACTCCGATCAGGACGAAATTACTTGGAGATGATGATAAGCATTAGGAAAGGCTATGTTTCAAATTTCAGGATAATCGGAGTTCATATGAAGGAGATATGATCGATGCAAGGTAGGAAGGGCATGGCTGTTCGAACCCATCAAGGTGTTCGTTTCGAACCCATCAGGTTCGAATCGATCGAAGGGATGCAAGGTTCGAATCGATACACTTCATATCGATTGGTGTGGATTCGGCTCTAAGAAGTTCGCGTTTGGTGTTGGTTCGACTCGATAGCGTTCGTATCGGTCAAAGGCGAAGCAAGGTGAAGGACTTCGAATCGATACACTTCGTATCGATTGGCATGGACGAGACTCGGTTACTTCGTATCGATCCGAAAGAAATGTGGAGGTTCTTCGAATCGATTCCCTTCATATCAATCAGGTTGGAATGGCTTCGAACCGATGTACTTCGCCTCGATGTAATGCGACGGAATGGATGCACGGATGTTCTTCGTATCGCTCAGTATTGGATCGATACGAAAGGAAAGTGTTTGGATTCTAGCTGAGTGGTTCGTACCAATCGTTTAAGAACCAATTCAAGGAAAGCGTTAATGAAGGAGATGGGTTCGAAGCAATGGATTCGAAGGAGATGGACTCGAAGCAATGGAGTCGAAGGAGATGGATTCGGAGGAGATGGATTCGAGCGAGATGGATTCGAAGGAGGTGGGTTCGAATCGTGGGTTCGAACCAGGCAGAGCACACGGAACTTTGAACTTGAATCGATCATATCTTCCAGACCGTTGATCCAAATGCTATGAAATTTTCACAGAATCTTACATACATGTTGAAGAATGTTATCACCAAATTTCACCTCGATTGGACATTTCCTTGATCGATTCGAACCAAGGGTCGAATCGATCTTGATGTGGGCCCGAACCTCCAGATTTCGGGCGAGTGGGCCCCCTCACGTGCCTGAAGCAGTCTTCCCAGATTTTAGGAGAAATATCAGCCTCCTACGCTTATAAATAGAGCCCCTGGTCGTTCAGAAAAGGGGTCGAAGATTTTGGAGAAAGAAAGCATGCTCGGACGCTGCCAGAATCATTCCATATCATCATTGCTGCTATTTATTTCAAGTGTTGGACTTTGTAACTGCTGTAATCATCTGTAATCATCAAGGATAATCAATAAAAGGATAAAAACTTCGGAGTGGACGTAGGCCGGAGATAGCCGAACCACTATAAAACTTGTGTCTCTATTCTTTGCTTTGGGATTACTGTTTAATATTTGTCGAGATCTGAGATTTGTGTTTGAATATTATTGATTTGCATTCATACACTGGTGCTTTCATGGTATTCGGGGTTTGTGACCAATTTTGGCACAAACACTTTGGTGCTTTCACTGAGAAAGACTAGCACCCGCTACACCGGATTTGAATGTTGGATTTGAAGATTTTAAAGAGTTTGGATTCAAGGACAATGACTAGGCAAAATAGTAGAAGGCAAATGGCTGAGAGAAGCCAACAGGAAGGAAGCCAACAAGCATTCTCCGGAGCCGGGGAAGGACAAACTTCAGTCTACATAACCCGGGATGAAATGGAGGCTATGGCAAACTCTTTGCAAGGGAGATTGTTGAAGAACCAAAAGGAAATGATGCAGGCTTTCTTTGAGCAAATGAGAGCTACAGGGATGCAGAACTTAGGTACAGCTACAGCTACAGTGGATGCAGGACAAGGAACTAGGGTTGTGGAACCCAACGGAGGACGGGATGCGGAGCCAGAGGGCAATCAACAAGGGCTTGGGGGCAGGCCCACAGGATCCAACACAGGAGGACCTTTGGAAGGAATTCAACAGCCTAGAGCTAACGTTGCTTCTAGTGAACCACACGAGGAATATGTGCCGGAGTTCCCTCGGGGGCATGGGGGGCAACCCCCAACAAACAACACCGGATTAGTAGAAATCATCAGAAGAACTGTGCGAGGTGGTTCGACCAACGGGGACTTTGAAGGAGTGAACAGGAGTCCGTTTGCTCGAGAAATAAGGATGGCTCAGAATCCGCCTAAGTTTAAGCTAACTAGCATGGAGGTATATGTTGGTAAGGCAGATCCAATTGATCACTTGATGAGGTACACCAGACACATGGAGGTGCTGGGGGCATCGGAGGAAGTGATGGCTCGATGCTTCCCTTTATATTTGACGGACTTAGCTGCAATGTGGTTTAGGCAGCTGGGAGAAGGATCTATCAGGACTTGGAGGGAATTGGTGGAAAAGTTTTTGGGACAGTTTCGGGTTCACGTCAAGAGGCCGAAGAATGTGATGACATTAACATCGGTGAAGCAAAGGATGGATGAATCGCTTAGAGATTTTCTAACTCGATTCAGTGCGGCAGTCGCTTCGGTGGATCAGCCTGATCCATCGATGGTTTTAATGGCAGCAGTATCAGGAGTCAGGGAGGACTCGGATTTCAAGGTATCTCTGATATGAGATCCTCCATAGGATCTCGACGAATTCTTTCATGAGGCAGAAAGGTTCCTTCGGTAGGAAGATGCGAGTACAGATTTAGAGATAAAAAGGGTTAATGCAACTCAGGATGTAGGACCATCCAGCAAAGGTTTGGATAAAGACAAAGGGAAAAGGAAGTTGGACGATGATTCTGGAAACGCTAGGAAGCGATGGAAGGATCCAAAGTTTTCGACATACACAGGATTGAACGAGACGCTGGAGCGGATATACATGGATACTCGGAACCGCCTTCCTTACCGGAGGCCGGCTAGGAGAGAACCAACGGAACGGGAAAGGACATCAGGAAGGCACTGCCTCTTCCATGATTTAGATGGACATGATACCAACAACTGCAGGCACTTAAAGGATATAATCGAGGAACATGTAAGGAATGGGCAGTTACAGCAATATGTCGGAACTCGGAATACAACGGCAGGGCAGGAGCAACTACCAACTACCTCACACCGTGACGATGTGAGGCCCAGGGATGATGGTCGATTGATCATCCACTGATCAGGATAATGTGAAATAAGTAGCGAACTACTAGCAAGCAACTAAGTCATTTACACATGTATGGGGATGGAGATAGCCCCTAGGCATGCTCTAAATGACGATAAACTGCGATGATGTGGTTTGTGAAATTTATCTTTTGCTTTTTGATTGGACACTGCATTTCTCTTTAGATTTGGTTTTGGAGTTCGGATCGAACTCCTGGTTTTGTTTGTTTTTGATTTGGATTTTCCACTGGATGATTGTTTTTGGTTCTGGATGCTGGTTTGAATTTCTGATTCTTTGATTTCGATTTGGATTTTTGGATTTGATCCTGGATTGGATTTTGATTGGATTTTCATCTGGTTTTTGGTAAATGGTCGTCAGGTATGGATTATGCCTGGCAAGGGGTGAGTCACTTTGCCCGAACGTGGTAGATTGGCTCATTCAGGTCGCCAAGTATGGACTATGCTCGGCAAGGGTCCGGAGTGACCATGATTCGGCCTAGGACTTAGGCCCTGTATTATCAGTTGTTATTTCAGGTCGTTGAGTATGGACTATGCTCAACAAGGGTCCGGACAGACCAGGATTCGGCTTAGGACTTAAGCCATGGCTTAGCTCAACGTCCAGGGACACTGGACCAAGGTCGTCAAGTGTGGATTGCGCTTGGCAAGGCCCCGGAGAGGTTATGGATTTGGATATCGACCCGGAGAGGTCCTGGATCTGGTTATTGGCTATTGGATAAGGATGAATTAAGACTCGGCTGTTGAGTTTGGATGGATATGGAATTGGCTAAGGCTTTGGTTACGGGATTTGGAATTGGGCGTCGACTCGAAGCAGTCAAGGATGGCATACTCTGGCAATATGGCTATGGACTTTGGATATTGGATTCGGAACTATTCAAAACACACCTTATTGTCACAAGGCATGTTTTGGGGGGCAAAGTGTTATCCCATTTTTGGTCAAAACTGGGATATCAACAAATGGACGAGGAATAATGGATATTAGGATTGGAGATCAGTTGGAATCATGGCTACGATCGATATCGTCAAAATTTGGCTGAACTCCGATCGGGACGAAATTAATTAGAGATGATGATAAGGATTAGGAAAGGCTATGTTTCAAATTTCAGGATAATCGGAGTTCATATGAAGGAGATATGATCGATGCAAGGTAGGAAGGGCATGGCTGTTCGAACCCATCAAGGTGTTCGTTTCGAACCCATCAGGTTCGAATCGATCGAAGGCATGCAAGGTACGAATCGATACACTTCGTATCGATTGGTATGGATTCGGCTCTAAGAAGTTCGCGTTAAGTGTTGGTTCGACTCGATAGCGTCGTATCGGTCAAAGGCGAAGCAAGGTGAAGGACTTCGAATCGATACACTTCGTATCGATTGCATTGGACGAGACTCGGTTACTTCGTATCGATCCGAAAGAAATGTGGAGGTTCTTCGAGTCGATTCCTTTCATATAAATCAGGTTGGAATGGCTTCGAATCGATGTACTTCGCCTCGATGTAATGTGACGGAATGGATGCGCGGATGTTCTTCGTATCGCTCAGTATTGGATCGATACGAAAGGGAAGTGTTTGGATTCTAGCCGAGTGGTTCGTACCAAACGTTTGAGAACCAATGCAAGGAAAGCGTTCACGAAGGAGATGGGTTTAAAGCAATGGATTCGAAGGAGATCGACTCAAAGCAATGGAGTCAAAGGAGATGGATTCGAAGGAGGTGGGTTCGAATCGTGGGTTCGAACCAGGCAGAGCACACGGAACTTTGAACTTGAATCGATCATATCTTCCAGACCGTTGATCCAAATGCTATGAAATTTTCATAGAAGCTTACATACATGTTGAAGAATGTTATCACCAAATTTCACCTCGATTGGACATTTCCTTGATCGATTCGAACCAAGGGTCGAATCGATCCTGATGTGGGCCCGGACCTCCAAATTTCGGGCGAGTGGGCCCCCTCACGTTCCTGAAGCGGTCTTCCCAGATTTTAGGAGAAATATCAGCCTCCTACGCTTATAAATAGATCCCTTGGTCATTCAGAAAAGGGGTCGGAGATTTTGGAGAAAGAAAGCACGCTCGGACGCTGCCAGAATCATTCCATATCATCATTGCTGCTATTTATTTCAAGTGTTGGACTTTGTAACTGGTGTAATCATCTGTAATCATCAAGGATAATCAATAAAAGAATAAAAACTTCGGAGTGGACGTAGGCCGGAGAAAGCCGAACCACTATAAAACTTGTGTCTCTATTCTTTACTTTCGGATTACTGTTTAATATTTGTCAAGATTGGAGATTTGTGTTTGAATATTATTGATTTGCATTGATACACTGGTGCTTTCACGGTATTCGGGGTTTGTGACCAATTTTGGCACAAACATGTTCCGTTTCAAATCCATGCATGCATTTCTAAAAGTCGTACGACACTGTTTCGCCATTTCGGACGGATGTTGCACCTTGCACCGTGGATGTTGCACCCTGTAGATATCGATTATTCGGACGGCCATAACTTCTGGCTTGTTTAGAGTTACGGGAGACATAACCTGTCAAAACGAAGGCCACGGTGAGTTTTACGGCTTTGACTGCTTTAAGCCATCAATGGATAGATTAATTCCCAAAAAGGACAACCCGAATCTCAATCGGGTCTCGTAAGTTTTTTACCCTTCGTTTTTTCGACACCGGATTTTTACGGTAAAACGGGATTACCGTGCCTCGTCTTCGATTTACCATCGCTGGAGAGTGGTGCACCATGGTACTGTTCCGTTTCAAATCCATGCACGCATTTCTAAAAGTCGTACAGCACTGTTTCGCCATTTCGGACGGATGTTGCACCTTGCACCGCGGATGTTGCATCCTGTAGATATCGATTATTCGGACGGTCATAACTTCTGGCTCGTTTAGAGTTACGGGAGCCATAACCTGTCAAAACGAAGGCCACGGTGAGTTCTACAGCTTTGATAGCTTTCAGCCGTCAACGGATAGATTAATGCCCAAAAAGGACAACAGAATCTCAATTGGGTCTCGTAAGTTTTTTACCCTTCGTTTTTTCGACACCGGATTAATACGGTAAAACGGGATTACCGTGCCTCGTCTTCGATTTACCATCGCTAGAGAGTGGTGCACCATGGTACTGTTCCGTTTCAAATCCATGCACGCATTTCTAAAAGTCGTACGGCACTGTTTCGCCATTACGGACGGATGTTGCACCTTGCACCGCGGATGTTGCACCCTGTAGATATCGATTGTTCGGACGGCCATAACTTCTGGCTCATTTAGAGTTACGGGTAGCCATAACCTGTCAAAACGAAGGCCACGATAAGTTCTACGGCTTTGACCGCTTTCAGCCGTCAACGGATAGATTAATGCCCAAAAAGGACAACCCGAATCTCAATCGGGTCTCGTAATGTAACGACCCGTATTTTACGAGTCGATAAATCGTAGAATTTGCAGGTCGATAGTGTTGTTTGTGTTGCTTCTAGCTTGAGTCGTTTAGAAGTTAACCCGGGTACAAGTGATGAGTCGTGACCGACTCATAGGGGACCGACTCAAGGAGGGGTAGCGGTTTAAAGTGTTGGCCGAGATAAGGATGGACCGACTCAAGAAGTTAGGCGACTCATAGGATGACCGACTCATAGAGGGCCGAGATAAGAAGTGTGGCCGAGTCAACGAGTTACGACTCATAGGGTTTGCCGAGTTAAGGAGTTAACGGGTTAAGGGTGTAGCGACTTAAGGGGTTTAGGCTTAGGTCGTGGGTAATGAGTCGGCAGGGTTTTGAGTCGTAGGGCCTGATGAGTCGTGAGTCGGCATCATAGTTGAGTAGTGAGTGTGTATTGTTGAGTCGTCGTACGACTTAGGACTTGGGGAAAACGCGGCAGTGTCTTAGGTCGGAGGCTTTTAGGTCGTGACCGACTTATGTTGAGTCGGCACTGGTCTTGAGTCGTGAGTCGGTAGGTGTTGAGTCGGTTTGGGTTTGAGTCGTATGACCTTGTGCCTTGGTGTATTGAGTCGTTGGCTTGAGTCGGAAGGCTGTGCAGTTGAGTCGGCTGGGGTAGGTCGTCATGGCAATGAGTCGTGAACGACTCATGGTAAGTAGGCAGTGTTATGTTGAGTCGGTAAGGGCTGATAAGTCGGCAACGACTCATGATGAGTCGTGGACGACTCATAGGGACGACGACTCATGGTTGATCCAGCCTATAAATAGAGGGGTTTGGCTCACTTTTTGGCACCGGTTTTTGAAGCGACGAAGTGCTGCCATTTTGAAGACTCGACTACAACATTTCTTCACCTTATTTTCTCTATTCCAATCTAGTTCTAACATCCATCCAAGACCGAAGATTTAGATTGAAGATTCAAGTGCCAAAGTTGAAGATCTTCATCCGTTTGAGCTAGATTTCATCGATTGAGACGAGATATTGCCGGATCAAGCCTTGATCTTCGCTGTCCAGATCTGAAGTGTTTAGTTTTTGAGGTGTTTTGGTGATTTGGTGAGTGGTAGTTATCTCTCACGCGGATCCAAAGGAGTATATTGGATTGGTGGCATGTTTGGGTGTTAAAGTTAGAGATTTCATGCATTTTTCTTAGATCTAAGTCTAGATCCATGGTTTTTGAAGATGTTTACTTATGCAAGTTTGTTTAATAAGCATTAGAGACAAAACCCATGTTTTATAATTGATAGATCTATGCTAAAAACCATGATTTCACATATGTTGGACTTTTGCTCGTTTATTTACGAAATTGCCATTATAGTTGATATTGCCTAAAATTGCTTAATAGATCTTGTTTGAATGATTGATTATTTGAATGTATGATTGATTTGATTGTTTCCAAGTTAGCTAGTAGTTGATTTGGAACAAGAGGATGGAAGAGGATTCAAAAGCTATGGAAGAAGGCTCTTGAATGGTGAAAGCTGCTTAAGGCATATGTAGCGGATGTTGAAGCTCATATGTATAGATTGGATGATGTTGAGATGGGACTTTGCCATGATTTGATGAGGCAAACCATGTTGTTGAGATGAGACTTTGCTTTGATGCGATGAAGCGAAGTATGATGTGAGTTTTGGCTTAATCCAAGCAGGGATCATTCCAAGCATGTTGATAACTTGAAGGGTAGTTCAAGTTGGTTGATAATGGATTGTTCAAGAGGTAGCTTGAGCTTGTATGAGGATAGTCGTCAAGAAGGATGGCTAGGAGGCTTGGATCTCGTCGTTGTTGAAGGTTCTAGCATGCTCAAAAGCAAGAGTACATGGGGCGCCCATAACGACTACAGGTAGGTAGTCGGGACACCCAAAAGACTACAGGTAGGTAGTTGAGTACTCTGGGCAAAGTAGATAAGTCCTAGGCACAAGGCAGTGTGCGGAGTTATGGTTAGAACCGGGGTTACCATTAGCCCTTGACAGATGGTCATTCAACTAACGGTGAAATCGAGGCAAGGATAACAGTGATAGCCAGAGTCATGGATGTTTGGTTGTATTATCATTCGGCTTCAAGAGCGGTGTTTTCTGGGTGCTTATCTGATCTTGGTTTAGGCCTTGGGGGTTTGTATTTGGAAAACATCGTCCTTGACTCGAGTGGTATTCGCTTTACCTTAATTGTCTATGTTGTTATGCTTGCTTCTCCTTAGTGTATGTCTGGGGCTATCACTGTAGAAAGAGGTGGAGTGGGATGGTTTGGTTCCTATTCCTTTTATCCTTTATGCTCTTTTGGTATGCTTGATAGTTGATTTACTGCTCACTAAGACTTTGTCTGACTCAAGGTTTTATGTCTCCTCTTATTACCTTGGGCTGTTCATCCATGTTTGGGATGGGCAGACTAGGTAGCAGGTGACAGGTGCTGTGCTAGGAGTTCTACGCTGAAGATGACGAAGACGAGCAGGAGGCTTTGCATATTAGTTTTCTTACTATATGTACTGGGTATCCGCTGCTGTATTTGGTTGAGTGATTTGTAGTGAGGCTTTCATGTATGGATTTGTGTAGATGATTGTATAAAACTACTGTGATGCTTATATGATGATGTTTCTGTTCTATGGAGCTTCACTATATTATATTTCTCTATTGTATTTTATCCATGCGCTGTGAGTTATGCGATAGAGATTCTTTTGTTTTGTTTTACCCTGACTATCGTCCATGGCTGCCTGGCACACCTTTCAGCGCATTATTTCCTTGTTTTGGTGCGGGAGTCATGGGCGGTCGTCACATTTGGTATCAGAGCTTTGGTTAATCGATTTTAGCCAACGCTCGCTGATGTAACTACGTAAGAGAGACGTAATTGTAATTTGATGGATGATTACTATATATAATATAGTAGTTTAGAAGGGTTTGAACTCCTTATGCAGTTGTTTCTTAAGGTGTTCTAATCATTCTTTTTACAGATACTAAGGATGAGTCGAAGTGAGAGACAAGCTGCGAGGGGTAGCCGTGATGCTAGGGAAGCTGTTGATTATGCTCCTATGTTTGAGGCCATGATGACTTCAATCATGAGGAGAATACCAGCTTCAGGATCATCTGTGGATGTTGGAGTTCAAGTCCAGGCTCCAAGACCGGTGGATTTTGCCAAGCTTTGCAAGGATTATACTTCTCTCGGAGGAAAAGCTTTCTTGGGAACGGAGTCGACTATTGAGGTGCAGAGATGGATTGAAGCATGTCGAAGGATTTTTGGTGATCTAGGGATTGAGGATGCAACTAAGAGGAAGCTTGCATCGAGACAGCTTCAGGGAAGAGCTGTTGATTGGTGGAATTCTATCACTATAGATACCCCAGAAGAAGAGATTACTTGGGAGCAATTCCAAGTTAGATTTGAAGCTAAGTTCATCTCTACTGCTCAGAAATCGGTCTTGTTTAAGAGGTTTGTGGAGCTCAAGCAGGGTGGGAGGCCTGTTCTTGAGTATATTTCTGAGTTCGAAGCTTTGTCTAAGTATGCCAGATCATATACTGATTCTCCCTACCAGAAGAATGAAAAGTTTGTGACTGGTCTGGATGCTTATCTGGGAAGGCAGTTAGTGGATCATCTGGATGATCCATTTGAGAAGCTTGTGGAGAAAGCTCTTAGGCATGAGAGTTTATTCCCTAAGGAAAGTTCTGTTGTTGCTGTAACCAGGGAAGGATCTAAACCACAGCAGAGTGGAAATAGGAAGAGGAGGAAGCAGCAGCAGCAGAAGGGTAAGGATGGCCAGAAGAAGCCGAAAGGCGAAGTGACTTGTTATAACTGCCAACAGAAGGGCCATCTTTACAAAGATTGTAAGAATCCCAAGGTGCCGGGAAAGTGTTACAACTGTGATAAGCTGGGACATATCAAGAAGGACTGTCCAGAACCGAGGAAAGATAGGCAGGTTGTGCAAGCCTATGCTTTGGGGGCTGTTCCATCGTCTTCGAAAGCTCCTACTGCTGAGGAGAAGGGGAAGAGTGTGGTGGTTCAAGGTACTCTTTCTATTTGTGGTATTCCAGTTAGAGTGTTGTTTGATACTGGAGCGTCGCATTCTTTTGTTTGTGATGAGTTGGTATGCCGGTTAGGTATGAAACCGGATATTGTTGATAGGCCATTGGTTGTGACTAATCCGGTTGGGGGTTCGTCATGTTTGTGTATGATATGCCGTGGTCTAGTTGTGTCGAGTCATGATTGCTCGTTTGTTTGTGATTGCTTTGTTCTGAACTTTGCGGGGTTCGGAATTATTTTGGGCATGGACTGGCTTAGGAAGTATGCGGCTAGGATTGATTGTGAGAGGCTTGAGGTGACAGTCGGAAATGTGGAAGGGCGAAAGGTTGTGATACGATGTAAGCATGAGGAAGGCGTCTTCATGAGCTTCATGTATTCGCTGGTTGTTCCACGGGATGGACTGTCATCAGTGCCTATTGTGAATGAGTTTGGTGATGTCTTTGAGGAAGTCAAAGGGTTACCGCCGCATAGGGAGATCGAGTTTCGTATCGATCTAGTTGAGGGAGCCAGACCTGTTGTGATGCCTCTTAGGCGGATGGCACCGAGGGAGCAGCAAGAGCTGAAGGTGCAAGTTGATGACCTTTTGAGGAAAGGATTCATTCGGAGAAGTGTGTCCGAATGGGGTGCACCAGTTGTGTTCGCAACCAAAGCGGATGGATCGTTGAGGTTGTGTGTCGATTATCGTGAGCTGAATAAGGTGACTAGGAAGAACAAGTATCCATTGCCGAGAATAGATGACTTGTTTGATCAGCTTCACGAGGCTAAGGTGTTTTCTCAGATGGATTTGGCAACGGGATTTCACCAGTTGAGAGTGGCGAAGGATAGTGTGCCGAAGACTGCTTTCAGGACACCATCCGGGTTTTATGAGTGGCTGGTAATGCCGTTTGGGTTGACTAACGCGCCAGCATATTTTGTAGATCTTATGAATAGAGTGTTCAGAGATCAGTTGAATAAGTTCGTGCTTGTGTTCGTGGATGATATTTTGGTTTATTCCAGAACTGAGGGAGAGCACAAGACGCACTTGAGGATTGTTTTGGAAATTTTGCGGAAACATCAGCTGAAGGCTAAGTTTTCGAAGTGTCACTTCTGGAAGAATGAAGTGAGGTTCTTAGGTCATGTTATTTCTGGAAATGGAATAGCGGTTGATCCCGCTAAGGTGGCAGCGATCCAGGATTGGGTTAGGCCTAAGAATGCATCTGATGTGAGAAGTTTTCTTGGATTAGCAGGATATTATCGTCGGTTTATCAAAGACTTTTCCAAGATAGCTGCACCGTTGACAGGATTGACGAAGAAGAACCAAGTGTTCAGATGGGATGATAAGTGTGAGCAAGCTTTCGTAATCCTGAAAGAGCGACTGACGAGCGCTCCTGTTTTGACTATTCCAAGTGGGAATGATGAGATGGTGGTTTACACCGATGCATGTGGCACTGGACTAGGAGCGGTGCTAATGCAGAAGGATAAAGTTGTTGCGTATGCTAGTCGACAACTAAAGCCGCATGAAAGGAATTATCCGACTCATGATTTGGAGTTAGCGGCGATTGTGTTTGCTTTGAAGATGTGGAGACACTATCTATTGGGAGTTAGATTCGAGCTGTTTACAGATCATAAGTCGTTGAAGTATCTGTTTTCCCAAAAGGATTTGAATCTTCGACAGCAAAGGTGGCTAGAGTTCTTAGCATCGTATGATTTTGGTATAGCCTATACTCCAGGGAAAGGTAACGCAGTGGCTGATGCGTTAAGTCGAAGACATGCAGGATTGGGAGCCATGTTTTCGGAATGGAAGAGTCTTGAGTATTTGGCTGGATTTGATTTCAGGCCTAGGTGTGAATTGGAACCTGAGATGTAGGCAAACTTATCGATAAGGCCTACTCTTGTGGAAAGAATTGGCGAGAGCCAAAGGAGAGATGATAAGCTTATCAAGATTATCCGTGATTTGGAATCCGGATTGGATCCAGAAAAGGATAAAGGATTTGAAGTCGATCGAGAGGGTTGGCTTCGAAAGCAAGGGCGACTAGTTGTTCCCGATGTAGATGGATTGAGAGATGAAGTTCTGAGGGAGAGTCATCACTCGAAGTTGACAATTCATCCAGGTGGAAATAAGATGTATCGGGATATGAAGAGAACCTACTACTGGGAAGGTATGAAGAAGGATGTTGGAAATTTTATTTCCAAGTGTATGAATTGCCAGTTGGTGAAAGCTGAGCAGAAGAAGCCCAGTGGATTGCTTCAGCCATTAGAGGTTCCTACATGGAAGTGGGAGCAAGTGTCGATGGACTTTATCGATGGTCTACCTAGGACAAGAGCAGGGAATGAAGGGATTTGGGTCATAGTAGATCGTTTGACCAAGAGTGCAAGGTTCATTCCTGTTCGATCGACTAGGACTGCATCGAAGTTGGCTGAATTATATGTGAAGTGGATAGTTCGTTTCCATGGTGTTCCGAAGAGTATAGTGAGCGATCGAGATCCATTGTTCACTAGTAGATTTTGGAAGAGCTTCCAGGAAGTTTTGGGAACTGAGTTGTGTTTGAGTACAGCTTATCACCCTCAAACAGATGGTCAGACTGAGAGAGTCAACCGAGTTTTGGAAGATCTTCTTAGAGCATGTGTTTTGGACTTCGGAGGATCATGGGAAGATCACCTTCATTTGGTGGAGTTTGCTTATAATAACAGTTATCAGTCGAGTATCGGTATGGCACCATATGAGGCATTATATGGAAGACCGTGCAACTCTCCGACATGTTGGTTGGAAACTGGAGAAAAGCTGATACTTGGGCCAGAGATGATTCGACAGACTTCAGATTGTATAGAGATCATTCGGCAACGAATGAAGGCAGCCCAAGATCGTCAGAAAAGTTATGCAGATAATCGTCGAAAGGATTTGGAATTCGACGTGGGTAATATGGTTTTTGTGAAGATTTCCCCATTGAAGAATGTTGTTAGATTCGGGAAGAAAGGGAAATTGACTCCGAGATTTGTTGGACCATTTCCGATTATCGAGCGAATTGGAAAGCTCGCTTATAGATTGGAGTTACCGGAAAAGATGGCGGGTGTGCACAATGTTTTTCATGTATCTTATCTACGGAAGTATGTGCACGACCCAACTACGGTGGTTTCTGCTGATAGCTGTGAAGACTTGGAGGTTGATCCTGTTGTTTCGAGACCTCGTAAGCCGCTTCGTATTGTTGAAACCGATACGAAACAGCTTAGGAGGAAGACGATTACGTTGCTCAAGGTACAATGGAGTGATGATGTTAACGACTGTACATGGGAGGAGGAAGAGAGGATGAAGGCAGCTCATCCCGGACTCTTCGAGGTATGGCCCTAAAGTGTCGTGACATCTCATGAATTTGTAGCTTGTTCTAAGTCATAGAATTCTGCATGCTAGGTTAGAATTGGATGCATGGTTTGTTGATTGCTATGGATGGTAGGCATGCGGAATAATTGTGATTGTTGTTGTTTGCTTGGAATTTCGAGGGCGAAATTCCTAAGGGGGAGAGAATGTAACGACCCGTATTTTACGAGTCGATAAATCGTAGAATTTGCAGGTCGATAGTGTTGTTTGTGTTGCTTCTAGCTTGAGTCGTTTAGAAGTTAACCCGGGTACAAGTGATGAGTCGTGACCGACTCATAGGGGACCGACTCAAGGAGGGGTAGCGGTTTAAAGTGTTGGCCGAGATAAGGATGGACCGACTCAAGAAGTTAGGCGACTCATAGGATGACCGACTCATAGAGGGCCGAGATAAGAAGTGTGGCCGAGTCAACGAGTTACGACTCATAGGGTTTGCCGAGTTAAGGAGTTAACGGGTTAAGGGTGTAGCGACTTAAGGGGTTTAGGCTTAGGTCGTGGGTAATGAGTCGGCAGGGTTTTGAGTCGTAGGGCCTGATGAGTCGTGAGTCGGCATCATAGTTGAGTAGTGAGTGTGTATTGTTGAGTCGTCGTACGACTTAGGACTTGGGGAAAACGCGGCAGTGTCTTAGGTCGGAGGCTTTTAGGTCGTGACCGACTTATGTTGAGTCGGCACTGGTCTTGAGTCGTGAGTCGGTAGGTGTTGAGTCGGTTTGGGTTTGAGTCGTATGACCTTGTGCCTTGGTGTATTGAGTCGTTGGCTTGAGTCGGAAGGCTGTGCAGTTGAGTCGGCTGGGGTAGGTCGTCATGGCAATGAGTCGTGAACGACTCATGGTAAGTAGGCAGTGTTATGTTGAGTCGGTAAGGGCTGATAAGTCGGCAACGACTCATGATGAGTCGTGGACGACTCATAGGGACGACGACTCATGGTTGATCCAGCCTATAAATAGAGGGGTTTGGCTCACTTTTTGGCACCGGTTTTTGAAGCGACGAAGTGCTGCCATTTTGAAGACTCGACTACAACATTTCTTCACCTTCTTTTCTCTATTCCAATCTAGTTCTAACATCCATCCAAGACCGAAGATTTAGATTGAAGATTCAAGTGCCAAAGTTGAAGATCTTCATCCGTTTGAGCTAGATTTCATCGATTGAGACGAGATATTGCCGGATCAAGCCTTGATCTTCGCTGTCCAGATCTGAAGTGTTTAGTTTTTGAGGTGTTTTGGTGATTTGGTGAGTGGTAGTTATCTCTCACGCGGATCCAAAGGAGTATATTGGATTGGTGGCATGTTTGGGTGTTAAAGTTAGAGATTTCATGCATTTTTCTTAGATCTAAGTCTAGATCCATGGTTTTTGAAGATGTTTACTTATGCAAGTTTGTTTAATAAGCATTAGAGACAAAACCCATGTTTTATAATTGATAGATCTATGCTAAAAACCATGATTTCACATATGTTGGACTTTTGCTCGTTTATTTACGAAATTGCCATTATAGTTGATATTGCCTAAAATTGCTTAATAGATCTTGTTTGAATGATTGATTATTTGAATGTATGATTGATTTGATTGTTTCCAAGTTAGCTAGTAGTTGATTTGGAACAAGAGGATGGAAGAGGATTCAAAAGCTATGGAAGAAGGCTCTTGAATGGTGAAAGCTGCTTAAGGCATATGTAGCGGATGTTGAAGCTCATATGTATAGATTGGATGATGTTGAGATGGGACTTTGCCATGATTTGATGAGGCAAACCATGTTGTTGAGATGAGACTTTGCTTTGATGCGATGAAGCGAAGTATGATGTGAGTTTTGGCTTAATCCAAGCAGGGATCATTCCAAGCATGTTGATAACTTGAAGGGTAGTTCAAGTTGGTTGATAATGGATTGTTCAAGAGGTAGCTTGAGCTTGTATGAGGATAGTCGTCAAGAAGGATGGCTAGGAGGCTTGGATCTCGTCGTTGTTGAAGGTTCTAGCATGCTCAAAAGCAAGAGTACATGGGGCGCCCATAACGACTACAGGTAGGTAGTCGGGACACCCAAAAGACTACAGGTAGGTAGTTGAGTACTCTGGGCAAAGTAGATAAGTCCTAGGCACAAGGCAGTGTGCGGAGTTATGGTTAGAACCGGGGTTACCATTAGCCCTTGACAGATGGTCATTCAACTAACGGTGAAATCGAGGCAAGGATAACAGTGATAGCCAGAGTCATGGATGTTTGGTTGTATTATCATTCGGCTTCAAGAGCGGTGTTTTCTGGGTGCTTATCTGATCTTGGTTTAGGCCTTGGGGGTTTGTATTTGGAAAACATCGTCCTTGACTCGAGTGGTATTCGCTTTACCTTAATTGTCTATGTTGTTATGCTTGCTTCTCCTTAGTGTATGTCTGGGGCTATCACTGTAGAAAGAGGTGGAGTGGGATGGTTTGGTTCCTATTCCTTTTATCCTTTATGCTCTTTTGGTATGCTTGATAGTTGATTTACTGCTCACTAAGACTTTGTCTGACTCAAGGTTTTATGTCTCCTCTTATTACCTTGGGCTGTTCATCCATGTTTGGGATGGGCAGACTAGGTAGCAGGTGACAGGTGCTGTGCTAGGAGTTCTACGCTGAAGATGACGAAGACGAGCAGGAGGCTTTGCATATTAGTTTTCTTACTATATGTACTGGGTATCCGCTGCTGTATTTGGTTGAGTGATTTGTAGTGAGGCTTTCATGTATGGATTTGTGTAGATGATTGTATAAAACTACTGTGATGCTTATATGATGATGTTTCTGTTCTATGGAGCTTCACTATATTATATTTCTCTATTGTATTTTATCCATGCGCTGTGAGTTATGCGATAGAGATTCTTTTGTTTTGTTTTACCCTGACTATCGTCCATGGCTGCCTGGCACACCTTTCAGCGCATTATTTCCTTGTTTTGGTGCGGGAGTCATGGGCGGTCGTCACACGTAAGTTTTTTACCCTTCGTTTTTTCGACACCGGATTTTTACGGTAAAACGGGATTACCGTGCCTCGTCTTCGATTTACCATCGCTGGAGAGTGGTGCACCATGGTACTGTTCCGTTTCAAATCCATGTACGCATTTCTAAAAGTCGTATGGCACTGTTTTGCCATTTCGGACGGATGTTGCACCTTGCACCGTGGATGTTGCACCCTGTATATATCGATTATTCGGACGGTCATAACTTCTGGCTCGTTTAGAGTTACGGGATCCATAACCTGTCAAAACGAATGCCACGGTAAGTTCTATGGCTTTGACAGCTTTCAGACGTCAACGGATATATTAATGCCCAAAAAGAACAACCCGAATCTCAATCAGGTCTCGTAAGTTTTTTACCCTACGTTTTTTCGACGCCGGTTTTAACGGTAAAACTGGATTACCGTGGCTCGTCTTCGATTTACCATCGCTGGAGAGTGGTGCACCATGGTACTGCTCCATTTCAAATCCATGCATGCATTCGTAAAAGTCGTACGGCACTGTTTCGCCATTTCGGGCGGATGTCGCACCCTGTAGATATCGATTATTCGGACGGCCATAACTTCTGGCTAGTTTAGAGTTACGGGAGCCATAACCTATCAAAACGAAGGCCACGGTGAGTTCTACGGCTTTGACCACTTTCATCCGTCAACGGATGGATTAATGCCCGAAAAGGACAACCCGAATCTCAATCGGGTCTCGTAAGTTTTTTACCCTTCGTTTTGTCGACACCGGATTTTAACGGTAAAACGGGATTACCGTGCCTCGTCTTCGATTTACCATCGCTGGAGAGTGGTGCACCATGGTACTGTTCCATTTCAAATCCATGCACGCATTTCTAAAAGTCGTACGACATTGTTTCTCCATTTCGGACGGATGTTGCACCTTGCACCGCGGATATTGCACCCTGTAGATATCGATTATTCGGATGGCCATAGCTTCTGGCTCGTTTAGAGTTACAGGAGCCATAACCTATTAAAACGAAGGCCACGGTGAGTTCTACGACTTTGAAACTTTCAGCCGTCAACGGATAGATTAATGCCCAAAAAGGACAACCCGAATCTCAATCGGGTCTCGTAAGTTTTTTACCCTTCGTTTTTTCGACACCGGATTTTTACGGTAAAACGGGATTACCGTGCCTCGTCTTCGATTTACCTTCGCTGGAGAGTGGTGCACCATGTTACCGTTCCGTTTCAAATCCATGCACGCATTTCTAAAAGTCATACGACACTGTGTCGCCATTTCGGACGGATGTTGCATCTTACACCGCGGATGTTGCACCCTGTAGATATCGATTATTCGGACGGCCATAACTTCTGGCTCGTTTAGAGTTACGGGAGCCATAACCTGTCAAAACGAAGGCCACGGTGAGTTCTACAGCTTTGACAGCTTTTAGCCATCAACGGATAGATTGATGCCAGAAAAGGACAACCCGAATCTCAATCGGGGTTCGTAAGTTTTTTACCCTTCCCTTTTTCGACACCGGATTTTTACGGTAAAACTGGATTACTGTGCCCCGCCTTCGATTTACCATCGCTGGAGAGTGGTGCACCATGGTAACGTTCCGTTTCAAATCCATGCACGCATTTCTAAAAATCGTACGGCACTGTTTCGCCATTTCGGACGGATGTTGCACCTTGCACCGCGGATGTTGCTCCCTGTAGATATCGATTAATCGGACGGCCATAACTCCTGGCTCGTTTAGAGTTACGAGAGCCATAACCTGTCAAAACGAAGGCCACGTTGAGTTCTACGGCTTTCACAGCTTTCAGCCGTCAACAGATAGATTAATGCCCGAAAAGGACAACCCGAATCTCAATCCGGTCTCGTAAGTTTTTTACCCTTCGTTTTTTCGACACCGGATTTTAACGGTAAAACAGGATTACCGTGGCTCGTCTTCGATTTACCATCGCTGGAGAGTGGTGCACCATGGTACTGTTCCATTTCAAATCCATGCATGCATTTCTAAAAGTCGTACGACACTGTTTCGCCATTTCGGACGGATGTTGCAACTTACCCCGCGGATGTTGCACCATGTACATATCGATTATTCGGACGGCCATAACTTCTGGCTCGGTTAGAGTTACGGGAGCCATAACGTGTCAAAACGAAGGCCACGGTGAGTTCTACGGCTTTGACAGCTTTCAGCCATCAACGGATAGATTAATGCCCGAAAAGGACAACCCGAATCTCAATCGGGTCTCGTAAGTTTTTTACCCTTCTTTTTTTCGACACCGGATTTTTACGGTAAAACGGGATTACCGTGCCTCGTCTTCGATTTACCATCGCTGGACAGTGGTGCACCATGGTACTGTTCCATTTCAAATCCATGCATGCATTTCTAAAAGTTGTACGGCACTGTTTCGCCATTTCGGACGGATGTTGCACCTTGCACCGTGGATGTTGCACCCTGTAGATATCGATTATTCGGACGGCCATAACTTCTGGCTCGTTTAGAGTTACGGGAGCCATAACCTGTCAAAACGAAGGCCTCGATGAGTTCTACGGCTTTGATAGCTTTCAGCCATCAACGGATAGATTAATGCCCAAAAAGGACAACCCGAATCTCAATCGGGTCTCGTAAGTTTTTCACCCTTCGTTTTTTCGACACGTGGATTTTTACGGGAAAACAGGATTACGGTGGCTGGCCTTCGATTTACCATCGCTGGACAGTGGTACACCATGGTACTGTTCCGTTTCAAATCCATGCACGCATTTCTAAAAGTCGTACGGCACTGTTTCGCCATTTCGGACGGATGTTGCACCTTGCACCGTGGATGTTGCACCCTGTAGATATCGATTATTCGGACGGCCATAACTTCTGGCTCGTTTAGAGTTACGGGAGCCATAACCTGTCAAAACGAAGGCCACGGAGAGTTCTACGGTTTTGACGGCTTTCAGCCGTCAACGGATAGATTAATGCCCAAAAAGGACAACCTGAATCTCAATCGGGGTTCGTAAGTTTTTTACTCTTCGATTTTTCGACACCGGATTTTTACGGTAAAACGGGATTACCGTGCCTCGCCTTCGATTTACCATCGCTGGAGAGTGGTGCACCATGGTACTGTTCCGTTTCAAATCCATGCACGCATTTCTAAAAGTCATACGGCACTGTTTCTCCATTTCGGACGGATGTCGCACCTTGCAACGCGGATGTTGCACCCTGTAGATATCGATTATTCGGACGGCCATAACTTCTGGCTCGTTTGGAGTTACGGGAGCCACAACCTGTCAAAACGAAGGCCACGGTGAGTTCTACGGCTTTGACCTCTTTCAACCGTCAATGGAATGATTAATGCCCGAAAAGGACAACCCGAATCTCAATCCGGTCTCGTAAGTTTTTTACCCTTCGTTTTTTCGACACCGGATTTTAACGGTAAAACAGGATTACCGTGGCTCGTCTTTGATTTACCATCGCTGGAGAGTGGTGCACCATGGTACTGTTCCGTTTCAAATCCATGCACGCATTTCTAAAAGTTGTACGACACTGTTTCGCCATTTCGGACGGATGTTGCACCTTCCCCGCGGATGTTGCACCCTGTACATATCGATTATTCGGACGGCCATAACTTCTGGCTCGTTTAGAGTTACGGGAGCCATAACCTGTCAAAACGAAGGCCATGGTGAGTTCTACGGCTTTGACAGTTTTCGGCCATCAACGGATAGATTAATCCCCGAAAAGGACAACCCGAATCTCAATCGGGTCTCGTAAATTTTTTACCCTTCGTTTTTTCGTCACCTGCTTTTTGACGGTAAAACGGGATTACCGTGCCACGTCTTCGATTTACCATCGCTGGGGAGTAGTGCACCATGGTACTATTCCTTTTCAAATCCATGCACGCATTTCTAAAAGTCGTACGACACTGTTTCGCCATTTCGGACGGATGTTGCACCTTACCCCGCGGATGTTGCACCCTGTACATATCGATTATTCGGATGGCCATAACTTCTGGCTCGTTTAGAGTTACGGGAGCCATAACCTATCAAAACGAAGGCCACGGTGAGTTCTACGGCTTTGACCACTTTCAGCCGTCAACGGATAGATTAATGCCCGAAAAGGACAACCGAATCTCAATCGGGTCTCGTAAGTTTTTTACCCTTCGTTTTTTCGACACCGGATTTTTACGGTAAAACGGGATTACCGTGCCTCATCTTCGATTTACCATTGTTAGAGAGTGGTTCACCATGGTACTGTTCCGTTTCAAATCCATGCACGCATTTCTAAAAGTCATACGACACTGTTTTGCCATTTCGGATGGATGTTGCATCTTGCACCGCGGATGTTGCACCCTATAGATATCGATTATTCGGACGGCCATAACTCCTGGCTCGTTTAGAGTTACGGGAGCCATAACTTGTCAAAACGAAGGCCACGGTAAGTTCTACGGCTTTGACCGCTTTCAGCCATCAACGGATAAATTAATGCCCAAAAAGGACAACCCGAATCTCAATCGGGTCTCGTAAGTTTTTTACCCTTCGCTTTTTCGACACCGGATTTTTACGGTAAAACGGGATTACCGTGCCTTGTCTTCGATTTACCATTGCAGGAGAGTGGTGCACCATGGTACTGTTCCGTTTCAAATTCATGCACACATTTCTAAAAGTCGTACGGCACTGTTTCGCCTTTTCGGACGGATGTTGCACCTTGCACCGCGGATGTTGCACCCTGTAGATATCGATTATTCGGACGGTCATAACTTCTGGCTCGTTTAGATTTACGGGAGCCATAACCTGTCAAAACGAAGGCCACGGTGAGTTCTATGGCATTGACCGCTTTCAGCCGTCAACGGATAGATTAATGCCCAAAATGAACAACCCGAATCTCAATCGGATCTCTTAAGTTATTTACCCTTCGTTTTTTCGACGCCGGATTTTAACGGTAAAACGGGATTACCGTGGCTCGTCTTCGATTTACCATCGCTGGAGAGTGGTGCACCATGGTACTGTTCCATTTCAAATCCATGCACGCATTTCTAAAAGTCGTACGGCAATGTTTCGCCATTTTGGATGGATGTCACACCCTGTAGATAATGATTATTCGGACAGCCATAACTTCTGGCTCGTTTAGAGTTATGGGAGCCATAACCTATCAAAACGAAGGCCACGGTGAGTTCTACGGTTTTGACCACTTTCAGCCGTCAAGGATAGATTAATGCCCGAAAAGGACAACCCGAATCTCTAACGGGCCCCGTAAGTTTTTTACCCTTCTTTTTTTGACACCGGATTTTAACGGTGAAACGGGATTACCGTGTCTCGTCTTCGATTTACCATCGCTGGAGAGTGCTGCACCATGGTACTGTTCCGTTTCAAATCCATGCACGCATTTCGAAAAGTCGTACGACACTGTTTCTCCATTTCGGACGGATGTTGCACATTGCACCGTGGATATTGCACCCTGTAGATATCGATTAATCGGACGACCATAACTTCTGGATCGTTTAGAGTTACTGGAGCAATAACATGTCAAAACGAAGGCCACGGTGAGTTCTACGGCTTTGAAGCGTTCAGACGTCAACAGATAGATTAATGCCTAAAAAGGACAACCCGAATCTCAATCAGGTCTCGTAAGTTTTTTACCCTTCGTTATTTCAACACTGGATTTTTACGGTAAAACGGAATTACCGTGCCTCTCTTCTATTTACCATCGTGGGAGAGTGGTGCACCATGGTACTGTTCCGTTTCAAATCCATGCACGCATTTCTAAAAGTCATACGACACTGTTTCGCCATTTCGGACGGATGTTGCACCTTGCACCGCGGATGTTGCACCCTGTAGATATCGATTATTCGGACGGCCATAACTTCTGGCTAGTTTAGAGTTACTTGAGCCATAACCTGCCAAAACGAAGGCTACGGTGAGTTCTACAGCATTGACAGCTTTCAGCCGTCAACGGATAGATTAATGCCCGAAAAGGACAACCCGAATCTCAACCGGGTTCGTAAGTTTTTTACCCTTCGCTTTTTCGACACCGGATTTTTACGGTAAAACGGGATTACTGTGCCTCGCCTTCGATTTACCATCGCTGGAGAGTGGTGCACCATGGTACTGTTCCATTTCAAATCCATGCACGCATTTCTAAAAGTCGTACGGCACCGTTTCGCCATTTCGGACGGATGTTGCACCTTGCACCGCGGATGTTGCACCCTGTAGATATCGATTATTCGGACGGCCATAACTTCTGGCTCGTTTAGATTTACAGGAGCCATAACCTGTCAAAACGAAGGCCACGATGAGTTCTACAGATTTGACCGCTTTCAGCCGTCAATGGATAGATTAATGCCTGGAAAGGACAACCCTAATCTCAATCCGGTCTCGTAAGTTTTTACCCTTTGTTTTTTCGACACCGGATTTTTACGGTAAAACGGGATTACCGTGCCTCGTCTTCGATTTACCATCGCTGGAGAGTGGTGCACCGTGGTACTGTTCCGTTTCAAATCCATGCACGCATTTATAAAAGTCGTACGACGCTGTTTCGCCATTTCGGACGGATGTTGCACCTTACCCCGCGGATGTTGCACCCTGTACATATCGATTATTCGGACGGCCATAACTTCTGGCTCGTTTAGAGTTATGGGAGCCATAACCTGTCAAAACGAAGGCCACGGTGAGTTCTACGGCTTTGACAGCTTTCAGCCATTAACGGATAGATTAATGCCCGAAAAGGACAACCCGAATCTCAATCGGGTCTCGTAAGTTTTTTACCCTTCGTTTTTTCGACACCGGATTTTTACGGTAAAACGGGATTACCATGCCACGTCTTCGATTTACCATCGCTGGAGAGTGGTGCACCATCGTACTATTCCGTTTCAAATCCATGCACGCATTTCTAAAAGTCGTACGCCACTATTTCGCCATTTCGGACGGATGTTGCACCTTGCACCGCGGATGTTGCACCATGTAGATATCGATTATTCGTACAGCCATAACTTCTGGCTCGTTTAGAGTTACGGGAGCCATATCCTGTCAAAATGAAGGCCATGGTGATTTCTACGGCTTCGACAGCTTTCATCCGTCAACAGATAGATTAATGCCCGAAAAGGACAACCAGAATCTCAATCGGGTCTCGTAAGTTTTTTACCCTTCCTTTTTTCGACACCGGATTTTTACAGTAAAACGGGATTACCGTGCCTCGTCTTCGATTTACCATCGCTGGAGAGTGGTGCACCATGGTACTATTCCATTTCAAATCCTTGCACGCATTTCTAAAAGTCGTACGCCACTGTTTCTCCATTTCGGACGGATGTTGCACCTTGCACCGCGGATGTTGCACCCTGTAGATATCGATTATTCGGACAGCCATAACTTTTGGCTCATTTAGAGTTACGGGAACCATAACCTGTCAAAACGAAGGCCACGGTGAGTTCTACGGCTTTGACCGCTTTCAGCCGTCAACGGATAGATTAATGCCCAAAAAGGACAACCCGAATCTCAATCGGGTCTCGTAAGTTTTTTACCCTTCGTTTTTTCGACACCGGATTTTTACGGTAAAACGGGATTACCGTGCCTCGTCTTCGATTTACCATTGCTGGAGAGTGGTACACCATGGTATTGTTCCGTTTCAAATCCATGCACGCATTTCTAAAAGTCATACGGCACGGTTTCGCCTTTTCGGACGGATGTTGCACCTTGCACCGCGGATGTTGCACCCTGTAGATATCGATTATTCGGACGGTCATAACTTCTGGCTCGTTTAGAGTTACGGGAGCCATAACCTGTCATAACGAATGCCACGGTGAGTTCTATGGCATTGACCGCTTTCAGCCGTCAACGGATAGATTAATGCCCAAAAAGGACAATCCGAATCTCAATTGGGTCTCGTAAGTTTTTTACCCTTCGTTTTTTCGACGCCGAATTTTAACGGTAAAACGGGATTACCGTGGCTCGTCTTCGATTTACCATCTCTGGAGAGTGGTGCACCATGGAACTGTTCCATTTCAAATCCATGCACGCATTTATAAAAGTCGTACGACAATGTTTCGCCATTTTGGACGGATGTCACACCCTGTAGATATCGATTATTCGGACGGCCATAACTTCTGGCTCGTTTAGAGTTACGGGAGCCATAACCTATCAAAATGAAGGCCACGGTGAGTTCTACGGTTTTGACCACTTTCAGCCGTCAAGGATAGATTAATGCCCGAAAAGGACAACCCGAATCTCTATCGGGCCTCGTAAGTTTTTTACCCTTCTTTTTTCGACACCGGATTTTAACGGTAAAACGGGATTACCGTGCCTCGTCTTCGATTTACCATCGCTGGAGAGTGGTGCACCATGGTACTGTTTCGTTTCAAATCCATGCACGCATTTCTAAAAGTCGTACGACACTGTTTCTCCATTTCGGACGGATATTGCACATTACACCGCGGATATTGCACCCTGTAGATATCGATTATTCGGACGGCCATAACTTCTGGCTCGTTTAGAGTTACTGGAGCCATGACATGTCAAAACGAAGGCCACGGTGAGTTCTACGGCTTTGAAGCTTTCAGCCGTCAACGGATAGATTAATGCCCAAAAAGGACAACCCGAATCTCATTCGGGTCTCGTAAGTTTTTTACCCTTCGTTTTTTCGACACCGGATTTTTACGGTAAAACGAAATTACCATGCCTCGTCTTCGATTTACCATCGTTGGAGAGTGATGCATCATGGTACTGTTCCGTTTCAAATCCATGCACGCATTTCTAAAAGTCATACGACACTATATTGCCATTTCGGATGGATGTTGCACCTTGCACCGCGGATGTTGCACCCTGTAGATATCGATTATTCGGACGTCCATAACTTCTGGCTAGTTTAGAGTTACGGGAGGCATAATCTGTAAAAACGAAGGCTACGGTGAGTTCTACAGCTTTGATAGCTTTCAGCCGTCAACGGATAGACTAATGTCTGAAAAGGACAACCCGAATCTCAATCCGGGTTCGTAAGTTTTTTACCCTTCGCTTTTTCGACACCGGGTTTTTACGGTAAAACGGGATTACTGTGCCTCGCCTTCGATTTACCATCGTTGGAGAGTGGTGCACCATGGTACTTTTCCATTTCAAATCCATGCACGCATTTCTAAAAGTCATACGACACCGTTTCGCCATTTCGGACGGATGTTGCACCTTGCACCGCGGATGTTGCGCCCTGTAGATATCGATTATTCGGACGGCCATAACTTCTGGCTCGTTTAGAGTTACAGGAGCCATAACCTATCAAAACAAAGGCCACGGTGAGTTCTACAGCTTTGACCACTTTCAGCCATCAACGGATAGATTAATGCCTGAAAAGGACAAACCGAATCTCAATCCCGTCTCGTAAGTTTTTACCCTTTGTTTTTTCGACACCGGATTTTTACGGTAAAACAGGATTACCGTGCCTCGTCTTCGATTTACCATCGCTGGAGAGTGGTGCACCGTGGTACTGTTCCGTTTCAAATCCATGCACGCATTTCTAAAAGTCGTACGACACTGTTTCTCCATTTCGGACGGATGTTGCACCTTACCCCGCGGATGTTGCACCCTGTACATATCGATTATTCGGACGACCATAACTTCTGGCTCGTTTAGAGTTATGGGAGCCATAACCTGTCAAAACGAAGGCCACGGTGAGTTCTACGGCTTTGACAGCTATCAGCCATCAACGGATAGATTAATGCTCGAAAAGGTCAACCTGAATCTCAATCGGGTCTCGTAAATTTTTTACCCTTCGTTTTTTCGACACCGGATTTTTACGGTAAAACGGGATTACCGTGCCACGTCTTCGATTTACCATCGTTGGAGAGTGGTGCACCATGGTACTATTCCGTTTCAAATCCATGCACACATTTCTAAAAGTCGTACGTCACTGTTTCGCCATTTCGGACGAATGTTGCACCTTGCACCGCGGATGTTGCACCATGTAGATATCGATTATTCGGACGGCCATAACTTCTAGCTCGTTTAGAGTTACGGGAGCCATAACCTGTCAAAATGAAGGCCACGGTGAGCTCTAAGGCTTTGACCGCTTTCATCCGTCAACGGATAGATTAATGCCCGAAAAGGACAACCCGAATCTCCATCGGGTCTCGTAAGTTTTTTACCCTTCCTTTTTTCAACACCGGATTTTTACGGTAAAACGGGATTACCGTGCCTTGTCTTCGATTTACCATCGCTGGAGAGTGGTGCACCACGGTACTATTCCGTTTCAAATCCATGCATGCATTTCGAAAAGTCGTACGCCACTGTTTCGCCATTTCGGACGGATGCTGCACCTTGCACCGCGGATGTTGCACCCTGTAGATATCGATTATTCGGACGGCCATAACTTTTGGCTCATTTAAAGTTACGGGAACCATAACCTGTCAAAATGAAGGCCACGGTGAGTTCTACGGCTTTCACCGCCTTCAGCCGTCAACGGATAGATTAATGCCCAAAAAGGACAACCCGAATCTCAATCGGGTCTCGTAAGTTTTTTACCTTTCGTTTTTTCGACACCGGATTTTTATGGTAAAACGGGATTACCGTGCCTCGTCTTCGATTTACCATCGCTGGAGAGTGGTGCACCGTGGTACTGTTCTGTTTCAAATCCATGCATGCTTTTCTAAAAGTCGTACGACACTGTTTCGCCATTTCGGACGGATGTTGCATCTTGCACGGCGGATGTTTCACCCTGTAGATATCGATTATTCGGACGGTCATAACTTCTGGCTCGTTTAGAATTACAGGAGCCATAACCTTTCTATTTGCGCCAAAATTGGTCATAAACCCCGATGAATGTGAAAGCACCAGTGTTGGAATATAAATCAGTAATATCCAGACACAAATCACAGATCTTAAGTAGCAAAATAATAAATGTAAACAAGAACACACGATTTATAGTGGTTCGGCTATCTCTGGCCTACGTCCACTTCAAAGGTTTTTCCTTTTATTGATGTTCTTCACTGCTTACAATCGATTACAGCGGATTACAATGAATTGTAGTTCTGAAATTCAAGTACAACGGTGGTTGTCGTGTGCAAAGTAGAGCCTTGGTGGAGTCTTGATGCTTCAGAGTCTTGATTTTGCCAAAGAGAATCCCCTCCTCTTTTCTGAATGACCTGGGGCTCTATTTATAGGCGTAGGAGGCTGATATTTCTCCTAGAAATCAGGTAGACCACTTCCATCACGTGAGGGGGCCCACATGGCCGATACCTGGAGATCCGGGCCCATATTGGGATCGATTCGACCCTAGGTTCGAATCGATCAAGAAATCATCCAATCATGGTGAAATTTGGTGTGGACATTCTTCAACATGTAGAAGAACACCTATAAAAATTTCATGGGATTTGGATCAGTGGATTGGAAGTTATGATCGGTTCGAAATTGGCGTGTTCGGCTTTCTGTTTGGTTCGAACCGATGCTATGGTCTTGTTCGAAACGATCTGTTTGATTCAAGTACCTCGAATCGATCCAAGGGGTGACGTGGCGCGCCTTCTTCGGTTCGAGCCAAGCTTTTCGCCGAGTTGAACGAGTCGAGTCCGAGTTCTTTGCCGAGTTTGCTGGATGGCTTCGTGGTTGGATTCGAGGTTCATCTTCGAATCGATGGAATGTCGTTTGTTCGAATCGATCCAAACGCGTCACCTTGGATCGATTCGAAGTTGTCTTAACATGTTGGGTTCGAATATAGCATGGGGCGAGGTGACTTGGATGGATTCGAAGCAAGGCTCAGTCCATGGATTCGAAGTCAGGTCGTGGATGGATTCGGAGCAAGGCTATCTGGGGGTTTACTTGATGGAGTCGAAGCGAGGGCATTTCTCATGGATCCGAGGCAATGGCAACTCCATGGATACGAACTCAATTACCTGGAGGGATTCGAAGAGAGGACATCGTGATGGAGTCGAAGTCAACGGTGTTGAAGCGGGATGGAGTCGTTGGCTGATGGATTCGAACATGATGGGTTCGAACTAGTCAGGGTGATGGGTTCGAACCGAGCAATGCCCATTCCTCTTAACTTGAATCCATCATAACTTGAGCATACGACCTCGGATTTACTTGAAATTTGAAATGCAGACTTCTATGATCTTTCTTGTCGTGTCCTATCAACTGTGGCTCGTTCCGGACTCGGAAAAAATTCATTGATATCCATGGTTATCCTGCAATGCTTGGTTGATATTCATGAATAGTAATCATTGACTTTCAGTAAATTTTGGATATCTCAACTTTGCCAAAAGTTGGGGTAACATTTTACCCCCCAAAACATGCCTTTTTATAAAAGGTATGTTTTGAATGGTCTTATATCAAGTGTAAGGAATTCATGTTTCATTCATAGCTGTGGTATTATCAATCAAGTTTGTGGCTGTTCGAAGCCAAATCAATATTCGTTCTTTCCGTAGAAGTTGAGAATGAAGTTTCGTAGTCTGTCCGGACTATTACTGGCTGCTTTGAACCCTTACTAAGTCCATTCCAGACTTAGTGATTGAATAGAAAGATCCTATCGCTCTCTGGCGTTGCCTTCTACCCCTTGCACTCTGGTCCCAGTTAGGACGTATAACGATATCATGGTCGTTCTGGACCGATCATAGCCTCTCCGGGCTCTTGTTGGATCCTATCCTGTCACTCTCCGGTGAAGGGGAAACAGCGCTTAAGTGTATCGATCCTGTCGCTCTCTGGCGAAGCAACTCACTTCTTGCACTCCGGTTCAGTGTATTTGAACATTTAGCGATGTCTTGGTCGTTCGAGACCGATCATAGCCTCTCCGGGCTCTTGCTGGATCCCATCCTGTCACTCTCCGGTGAAGGGGAAACAGCGCTTAAGTGAGTTGATCCTGTCGCTCTCCGGCGAAGCAACTCACCTCTTGCACTCCGGACCCCGTCTCTCCGGATAGGGTCATAAAGCGATCATGTTTATATTGATATTTAATGTTCATCCTTTGACTCTCCGGTCAAAAGGTTTATTGCAAGAAGTTCTAATTTATTTGTTTAATATTCAAGTTCTAGATGTTCAATCTCAAACATCAGAGAAGAAAAAACTAAACATTGCCTCTCCGGGCATATCGATTTATCTCCATCTCAGAGCATGCCTAGGGATCTCTCCGGTTCCCGTACATGTGTAAGTGGAGTAACCGTTTATTCTGAAAATAAATCTAAATAAAATTATTCGACCGAAGTCCAAATCCTGGACTTGGCCCTTGCCATCTCTAATCAGTTGATGACGAGTCGCGATCCCGATCCAGGATCGTTCCTGCTAGGTGGGGGCGGTAGTTGTTCATGCCTTGTCGCTGCTGTCCGTTCTCTGACAAATTGCGGTAATCTACCACCCCTGGCATGTTCTTCCACCTCATCCTTCAGGTGGCGGCATTCATCTGTAGTGTGCCCATCCAGCTCATGGAATAGGCAATATTTTCCAGTCCTGTGCTCCCGCTCGGTGGGATCCCTTATAGGTGGCTTTCGATAGTGGAGTTGCCCCCTGGTTTCAGTGAAGATTCTTTCTAGGCTTGCATTCAGATCTGTGTACTGCCTGAATCTTGGTTCTCGGAATTTCTTCCGTTTATCAGGACCATCATGTCTGTCATCCTGTTTCCTCTTTCCCTTGTTCGCTCCGGATTGTTCTCTGGAGGTCCCTACGCTTTGAGTGGCATTTATTTCTCGACTCTCGGCTTGTGATTCTTCTAATCGGATGAATTTTTCAGCTTTATGAAAGAATTCTCCAAGATCCTGCGGTGGATCTTTAGTTAGAGAATCTTTGAACTTGGTGCCTTCCGCGACTCCTGCCACCGCCGCCATTAAAATCATTGATGGATCCGGGCGATCCACAGAAGTCACTGTCACGTTGAATCTTAGCAGAAAATCTTTTATGGACTCTCCGGTACTTTGCTTGATCGATGCTAAGGTCATCACTTTCTTGGGTCGCGTTACGTGGACCCTGAACTGTCTCATGAAGCAATCTACAAGCTCGCTTCATGTTCCGATTGATCCAGTCTCTAGTTGTCTGAACCACAGTGCAGCTAAATCTGACAAATATAAAGGGAAGCATCGTGCCATCACTTCCTCGGGTGCCCCCAGCACTTCCATGTGCCTGATATATCTTGTGATATGCATGGTCGGGTCTGATCTCCCGTCATATGGTTCTAGCGCTGGTAGTTTGAACTTTGGAGGGTTCCTTGCGTTTCGGATGTTTGGAGTGAATGGACTCCGACTAACTTCTTCCAGCCCTCCGCTAGGCAATCCTCCTCTCATGATTCTTCGCATCAGGCCAATCATTCTCTCGTCTCCGTCTAGGGGTTGGCCCCTTGTCAAGTTCCTATCCTACCCCCCGGGCCTTGAAGGGAATTCTGGTACATATTCTTCTGGTGGCTCGTTGGCATATGCATTGGCTCCAACTTGTTGAGCTCCGTCCGTTGGTCTTCCAGTATCGGATCCCGAGGGTCTGCTCCCAAGTCCTTGTTGATCACCTTCAACTCCTGCATTCTGGTCTTGAACCTGACCCTTATTAGCTTCTGTAATCCTGATTCCTTGTCCCGCACTCGTAGCTGTTGTAGTTGGTCCAAGGTTTTGCATGTTCGTCGCCCTCATCTGTTCGAGGAAATTCTGCAGCATCTCCTGTTGACTCTTCATCATGCTTTCGCGCAATGAATTAGCCATAGCCTCCATCTCGTCTCTTGTGATGTAGACGGAAGCTTGTCCTTCTCTTGATCTGGAGGATACTTCTTGGCTCCCTCCTTATTGGCTCCTATCAACCCTTTGTCTTGTTTGTCGAGTCATTGTCTCTGAATTGGATGTCTTCGAACTCTTGAATCTGAACTCTGAATGTAGCGGGTGCTAGTCGTTCTCAGTGAAAGCACCAAAGTGTTTGCGCCAAAATTGGTCACAAACCCCGATGAATGTGAAAGCACCAGTGTTGGAATATAAATCAGTAATATCCAAACACAAATCACAGATCTTAAGTAGCAAAATAATAAATGTAAACAAGAACACACGATTTATAGTGGTTTGGCTATCTCTGGCCGACGTCCAAAGGTTTTTCCTTTTATTTATGTTCTTCACTTCTTATAATCGATTACAGCGGATTACAATGAATTGTAGTTCTGAAATTCAAGTACAACGGTGGTTGTCGTGTGCAAAGTAGAGCCTTGGTGGAGTCTTGATGCTTCAGAGTCTTTATTTTGCCAAAGAGAATCCCCTCCTATTTTCTAAATGACCTGGGGCTCTATTTATTGGCGTAGGAGGCTGATATTTCTCCTAGAAATCAGGTAGACCACTTCCAGCACGTGAGGGGGCCCACATGGCCGATACCTGGAGATCCGGGCTCATATTGGGATCGATTCGACCCTAGGTTTGAATCGATCAAGAAATCGTCCAATCATGGTGAAATTTGGTGTGGACATTCTTCAATATGTAGATGAACTCCTGTAAAAATTTCATGGGATTTGGATCAGTGGATTGGAAGTTATGATCGGTTCGAAATTGGCGTGTTCGGCTTTCTGTTTGGTTCGAACCGATGCTATGGTCTTGTTCGAATCGATCTGTTTGATTCGAGTACCTCGAATCGATCCAAGGGGTGACGTGGAGCGCCTTCTTCGGTTCGAGCCAAGATTTTCGTCGAGTTGAACGAGTCGAGTCCGAGTTCTTTGCCGAGTTTGCTGGATGGCTTCGTGGTTGGATTCGAGGTTCACCTTCGAATCGATGGAATGTCGTTTGTTCGAATCGATCCAAACGCGTCACCTTGGATCGATTCGAAGTTGTCTTAACACGTTGGGTTCGAAGATAGCATGGGGCGAGGTGACTTGGATGGATTCGAAGCAAGGCTCAGTCCATGGATTCGAAGTCAGGTCGTGGATGGATTCGGAGCAAGGCTATCTGGGGGTTTACTTGATGGAGTCGAAGCGAGGGCATTTCTCATGGATCCGAGGCAATGGCAACTCCATGGATACGAACTCCATAACCTGGAGGGATTCGAAGAGAGGACATCGTGATGGAGTCGAAGTCAATGGTGTTGAAGCGGGATGGAGTCGTTGGCTGATGGATTCGAACATAATGGGTTCGAACTAGTCAGGGTGATGGGTTCGAACCGAGCAATGCCCATTCCTCTTAACTTGAATCCATCATAACTTTAGCATACGACCTCGGATTAACTTGAAATTTGAAATGCAGACTTCTATGATCTTTCTTGTCATGTCCTATCAACTGTGGCCCGTTTCGGACTCGGACAAAATTCATTGATATCCATGGTTATCCTGCAATGCTTGGTTGATATTCATGAATAGTAATCATTGACTTTCAGTAAATTTTGGATATCTCAACTTTGCCAAAAGTAGGGGTAACACTTTCAAAACGAAGGCCACGGTGAGTTCTAAGGCTTTGACCGCTTTCATCCGTCAACGGATAGATTAATGCCCGAAAAGGATAACCCGATTTCCATCGGGTCTCGTAAGTTTTTTACCCTTCGTTTTTTCGACACCGGATTTTTACGGTAAAACGGGATTACCGTGCCTCGTCTTTGATTTACCATCGCTGGAGGGTGGTGCACCGTGGTACTGTTCCGTTTCAAATCCATGCATGCTTTTCTAAAAGTCGTACGGCACTGTTTCTCCATTTCGGACGGATGTTGCACCTTGCACCGCGGATGTTTCACCATGTAGATATCGATTACTCGGACGGTCATAACTTCTGGCTCGTTTAGAGTTACGGGAGCCATAACCTTTCAAAATGAAGGCCACGGTGAGTTCTACGGCTTTGACAGCTATCAGCCATCAACGGATAGATTAATGCCCGAAAAGGACAACCGGAATCTCAATCGGGTCTCGTAAGTTTTTTACCCTTCGTTTTTTCGACACCGGATTTTTACGGTAAAACGGGATTACCGTGCCTCGTCTTCGATTTACCATCGCTGGAGAGTGGTGCACCGTGGTACTGTTCTGTTTCAAATCCATGCATGCTTTTCTAAAAGTCGTACGGCGCTGTTTCGCCATTTCGGACGGATGTTGCACCTTGCAACGCGGATGTTTCACCCTGTAGATATCGATTATTCGGACGGTCATAACTTCTGGCTCGTTTAGAGTTATGGGAGCCATAACCTTTCAAAACGAAGGCCACGGTGAGTTCTACGGCTTTGACAGCTATCAGCCGTCAACGGATAGATTAATGCCCAAAAAGGACAACCCGAATCTCAATCGGGTCTCGTAAGTTTTTTACCCTTTGTTTTTTCGACACCGGATTTTTACGGTAAAACGGGATTACCGTGCCTCGTCTTCGATTTACCATCGCTGGAGAGTGGTGCACCGTGGTACTGTTCCATTTCAAATCCATGCACGCATTTCTCAAAGTCGTACGACACTATTTCTCCATTTCGAACGGATGTTGCACCCTACCCCGCGGATGTTGCACCCTGTACATATCGATTATTCGGACGGCCATAACTTCTGGCTCGTTTAGAGTTATGGGAGCCATAACCTGTCAAAACGAAGGCCACAGTGAGTTCTACGGCTTTGACAGCTATCAGCCATCAATGGATAGATTAATGCCCGAAAAGGACAACCTGAATCTCAATCGGGTCTCGTAAGTTTTTTACCCTTCGTTTTTTCGACACCCGATTTTTACGGTAAAACGGGATTATCGTGGCTCGTCTTTGATTTACCATCGCCGGAGAATGGTGCACCATGGTACTGTTCCGTTTCAAATCCATGCATGCATTTCTAAAAGTCGTACGGCACTGTTTCGCCATTTCGGACGGATGTTGCACCTTGCACCGCGGATGTTTCACCCTGTAGATATCGATTATTCGGACGGCCATAACTTCTGGCTCTTTTAGAGTTACGGGAGCCATAACCTGTCAAAACGAAGGCCACGGTGAGTTCTAAGGCTTTGACCGCTTTCTTCCGTCAACGGATAGATTAATGCCCGAAAAGGACAACCCGAATCTCCATCGGGTCTCGTAAGTTTTTTACCCTTCCTTTTTTCGACACCGGATTTTTACTGTAAAACGGGATTACCGTGCCTCGTCTTCGATTTACCATCGCTGGAGAGTGGTGCACCATGGTACTGTTCCATTTTAAATCCATGCATGCATTTCTAAAAGTCGTACGCCACTGTTTCGCCATTTCGGACGGATGTTGCACCTTGCACCGCGGATGTTGCACCCTGTATATATCGATTATTCGGACGGCCATAACTTCTGGCTCGTTTAGAGTTACGGGAGCCATAACCTGTGAAAACGAAGGCCACGGTGAGTTCTACGGCTTTGACCGCTTTCAGCTGTCAACGGATAGATTAATGGCCAAAAAGGACAACCCGAATCTCAATCGGGTCTCGTAAGTTTTTTACCCGTCGTTTTTTCGACGCCGGATTTTAAGGGTAAAATGGGATTACCGTGGCTCGTCTTCGATTTACCATCGCTGGATAGTGGTGCACCATGGTACCGTTCCATTTCAAATCCATGCACGCATTTCTAAAAGTCATACGGCACTGTTTCGTCATTTCGGACGGATGTTGCACCTTGCAACGCGGATGTTGCACCCTGTGGATATCGATTATTCGGATGACCATAACTTCTGGATCGTTTAGAGTTATGGGAGCCATAACCTGTCAAAACGAAGGCCACGGTGAGTTCTACGGTTTTGACAGCTTTCACCCGTCAACGGGTAGATTAATGCCCGAAAAGGACAACCCGAATCTCAATCGGGTCTCGTAAATTTTTTACCTTTCGTTTTTTCGACACCAGATTTTTACGGTAAAACGGGATTACCGTGCCTCGTCTTCGATTTACCATCGCTGGAGAGTGGTGCACTATGGTACTGTTCCGTTTCAAATCCATGCACGCATTTCTAAAAGTCATACGGCACTGTTTCGCCATTTCGGACGGATGTTGCACCTTGCACCGCGGATGTTGCACCCTGTAAATATCGATTATTCGGACGGCCATAACTTCTGGCTCGTTTAGAGTTACGGGAGCCATAACCTGTCAAAACGAAGGCCACGGTGAGTTCTACGGCTTTGACAGCTTTCAGCCGTCAACGGATAGATTAATGCCCGAAAAGGACAACCCGAATCTCAATCGGGTCTCGTAAGTTTTTTACCCTTCGTTTTTTCGACACCGGATTCTTACGGTAAAACAGGATTACCGTGGCTCGTCTTCGATTTACCATCGCTAGAGAGTGGCGCACCATGGTACTGTTCCGTTTCAAATCCATGCACGCATTTCTAAAAGACGTATGGCACTGTTTCGCCATTTCGGACGGATGTTGCACCTTGCACCGCGGACGTTGCACTCTGTAGATATCGTTTATTCGGACGGCCGTAACTTCTGGCTCGTTTAGAGTTACGGGAGCCATAACCTGTCAAAACAAAGGCCACGGTGAGTTCTACGACTTTGACTGCTTTCAGCCGTCAATGGATAGATTAATGCCCAAAAAGGACAACCCGAATCTCAATCGGGTCTCGTAAGTTTTTTACCCTTCGTTTTTTCGACACCGGATTTTTACGGTAAAACGGAATTACCGTGCCTCGTCTTCGATTTACCATCGCTGGAGAGTGCTGCACCATGGTACTGTTCCATTTTAAATCCATGCACGCATTTCTATAAGTCGTACGGCACCGTTTCGCCATTTCGGACGGATGTTGCACCTTGCACCGCGGATGTTGCACCCTATAGATATCGATTATTCGGACGGTCATAACTTCTGGCTCGTTTAGAGTTACGGGAGCCATAACCTGTCAAAACAAAGGCCACGGTGAGTTCTACGGATTTGACAGCTTTCAGCCATCAACGGATAGATTAATGCCCAAAAAGGACAACCCGAATCTCAATCGGGTCTCGTAAGTTTTTTACCCATCGTTTTTTCGACGCCGGATTTTAACGGTAAAATGGGATTACCGTGGCTCGTCTTCGATTTACCATCGCTGGAGAGTGGTGCACCATGGTACTATTCCATTTCAAATCCATGCATGCATTTCTAAAAGTCGTACGGCACTGTTTCGTCATTTCGGACGGATGTTGTACGTTGCAACGCGGATGTTGCACCCTGTAGATATCGATTATTCGGACGGCCATAACTTCTGGATCGTTTAGAGTTACGGGAGCCATAACCTGTCAAAACGAAGGCCACAGTGAGTTCTACGGTTTTGAAAGCTTTCAGCCGTCAACGGATAGATTAATGCTCGAAAAGGACAACCCGAATCTCAATCGGGTCTCGTAAGTTTTTTACCCTTCGTTTTTTCGACACCGGATTTTTACGGTAAAACGGGATTACCGTGGCTCGTCTTCGATTTACCATCGCTGGAGAGTGGTGCACCTTGGTACTGTTCCGTTTCAAATCCATGCATGCATTTCTAAAAGTCGTACGGCACTGTTTCGCCATTTCGGACGGATGTTGCACCTTGCACCGCGGATGTTGCACCCTGTAGATATCGATTATTCGGACGACACAAACTTCTGGCTCGTTTAGAGTTACGGGAGCCATAACCTGTCAAAACGAAGGCCACGGTGAGTTTTACGGCTGTGACCGCTTTCAGCCATCAATGGATAGATTAATGCCCAAAAAGGACAACCCGAATATCAATCGGGTCTCGTAAGTTTTTTACACTTCGTTTTTTCGACATCGGATTTTTATGGTAAAACAGGATTAACGTGCCTCGTCTTCGATTTACCATCGCTGCAGAGTGGTGTACCATGGTACTGTTCCGTTTCAAATCCATGCAAGCATTTCTAAAAGTCATACGGCATTGTTTCGCCATTTCGAACGGATGTTGCACCTTGCACCGCGGATGTTGCACCCTGTAGATATCGATTATTTGGACGGTCATAACTTCTGGTTCGTTTAGAGTTACGGGAGCCATAACCTGTCGAAACGAAGGACACAGTGAGTTCTAGGGCTTTGACAGCTTTCAGCCGTCAACGGATAGATTAATGCCCAAAAAGGACAACCCGAATCTCAATCGGGTCTCGTAAGTTTTTTACCCTTCGTTTTTTCGACACCGGATTTTAACGGTAAAACGGGATTACCATGGCTCGCCTTCGATTTACCATCGCTGGAGAGGGGTGCACCATGGTACCGTTCCATTTCAAATCCATGCACGCATTTCTAAAAGTCGTACGGCACAATTTCACCATTTCGGACGGATGTTGCACCTTGCACCGCGGATGTTGCACCCTGTAGATATCGATTATTCGGACGGCCATAACTTCTGGCTCGTTTAGAGTTGCGGGAGCCATAACCTGTCAAAACGAAGGCCACGGTGAGTTTTACGGCTTTGACCGCTTTCAGCCGTCAACGGATAGATTAATGCCCAAAAAGGACAACCCGAATCTCAATCGGGCCTCGTAAGTTTTTTACCCTTCGTTTTTTCGACACCGGATTTTTACGGTAAAACGGGATTACCGTGCCTCGTCTTCGATTTACCATCGCTGGAGAGTGGTGCACCATGGTACTGTTCTGTTTCAAATCCATGCATGCATTTCTAAAAGTCGTACGGCACAGTTTCGCCATTTCGGAAGGATGTTGCACCTTGCACCGCGGATGTTGCACCCTGTAGATATCGATTATTCGGACGGTCATAACTTCTGGCTCGTTTAGAGTTACGGGAGCCATAACCTTTCAAAACGAAGGCCACGGTGAGTTCTATGGCTTTGACAGCTTTCAGCCATCAACGGATAGATTAATGCCCAAAAAGGACAACCCGAACCTCAATCGGGTCTCGTAAGTTTTTTACCCATCGTTTTTTCGACACCGGATTTTAACGGTACAATGGGATTACCGTGGCTCGTCTTCGATTTACCATCGTTGGAGAGTGGTGCACCATGGTACTGTTCCATTTCAAATCCATGCAAGTACGGCACTGTTTCGTCATTTCGGACGGATGTTGCACCTTGCAACGCGGATGTTGCACCCTGTAGATATCGATTATTCGGGCGGCCATAACTTCTGGATCGTTTAGAGTTACGGGAGCCATAACCTGTCAAAACGAAGGCCACGGTGAGTTCTACGGTTTTGACAGCTTTCATCCGTCAACGGATAGATTAATGCCCGAAAAGGACAACCCGGATCTCAATCGGGTCTTGTTAGTTTTTTACCCTTTGTTTTTTCGACACCGGATTTTTACGGTAAAACGGGATTACCGTGCCTCGTCTTCGATTTACCATCGCTGGAGAGTGGTGCACCATGGTACTGTTCTGTTTCAAATCCATGCACGCATTTCTAAAAGTCGTACGGCACTGTTTCGCCATTTCGGACGGATGTTGCATCTTGCACCGCGGATGTTGCATCCTGTAGATATCGATTATTCGGACGGTCATAACTTCTGGCTCGTTTAGAGTTACGGGAGCCATAACCTTTCAAAACGAAGGCCACGGTGAGTTCTACGGCTTTGACCGCTTTCAGCCGTCAACGGATAGATTAATGCCCAAAAAGGATAACCCGAATCTCAATCGTGTCTCGTAAGTTTTTTACGCTTCGTTTTTTCGACACCGGATTTTTACTGTAAAACGGGATTACCGTGCATCGTCTTCGATTTACCATCGCTGGAGAGTGGTGCACCATGGTACTGTTCCGTTTCAAATCCATGCACGCATTTCAAAAAGTCGTACGACACTGTTTCGCCATTTCGGACGGATGTTGCACCTTGCACCGCGGATGTTGCACCCTGTAAATATCGATTATTCGGACGGCCATAACTTCTGGCTCGTTTAGAGTTACGGGATCCATAACCTGTCAAAACGAAGGCCACGGTGAGTTCTACGGCTTTGACAGCTTTCAGCCGTCAACGGATAGATTAATACCCGAAAAGGACAACCCGAATCTCAATCGGGTCTCGTAAGTTTTTTACCCTTCGTTTTTTCGACACTGGATTCTTACGGTAAAACGGGATTACCGTGGCTCGTCTTTGATTTACCATCGCTAGAGAGTGGCGCACCATGGTACTGTTCCGTTTCAAATCCATGCACGCATTTCTAAAAGACGTATGGCACTGTTTCGCCATTTCGGACGGATGTTGCACCTTGCACCGCGGACGTTGCACTCTGTAGATATCGTTTATTCGGACGGCCGTAACTTCTGGCTCGTTTAGAGTTACGGGAGCCATAACCTGTCAAAACAAAGGCCACGGTGAGTTCTACGACTTTGACTGCCTTCAGCCGTCAATGGATAGATTAATGCCCAAAAAGGACAACCCGAATCTCAATCAGGTCTCGTAAGTTTTTTACCCTTCGTTTTTTCAACACCGGATTTTTACGGTAAAACGGAATTACCGTGCCTCGTCTTCGATTTACCATCGCTGGAGAGTGCTGCACCATGGTACTGTTCCATTTTAAATCCATGCACGCATTTCTAAAAGTCATACGGCACTGTTTCGCCATTTCGGACGGATGTTGCACCTTGCACCGCGGATGTTGCACCCTATAGATATCGATTATTCGGACGGTCGTAACTTCTGGCTCGTTTAGAGTTACGGGAGCCATAACCTGTCAAAACAAAGGCCACGGTGAGTTCTACGGATTTGACAGCTTTCAGCCATCAACGGATAGATTAATGCCCAAAAAGGACAACCCGAATCTCAATCGGGTCTCGTAAGTTTTTTACCCATCGTTTTTTCGACGCCGGATTTTAACGGTAAAATGGGATTACCGTGGCTCGTCTTCGATTTACCATCGCTGGAGAGTGGTGCACCATGGTACTGTTCCATTTCAAATCCATGCACGCATTTCTAAAAGTCGTACAGCACTGTTTCGTCATTTCGGACGGATGTTGTACGTTGCAACGCGGATGTTGCACCCTGTAGATATCGATTATTCGGACGGCCATAACTTCTGGATCGTTTAGAGTTACGGGAGCCATAACCTGTCAAAACGAAGGCCACGGTGAGTTCTACAGTTTTGAATGCTTTCAGCCGTCAACGGATAGATTAATTCCCGAAAAGGACAACCCGAATCTCAATCGGGTCTCGTAAGTTTTTTACCCTTCGTTTTTTCGACACCGGATTTTTACGGTAAAACGGGATTACCGTGGCTCGTCTTCGATTTACCATCGCTGGAGAGTGGTGCACCTTGGTACTGTTCCGTTTCAAATCCATGCATGCATTTTTAAAAGTCGTACGGCACTGTTTCGCAATTTCGGACGGATGTTGCACCTTGCACCGCGGATGTTGCACCCTGTAGATATCGATTATTCGGACGACACAAATTTCTGGCTCGTTTAGAGTTACGAGAGCCATAACCTGTCAAAACGAAGGCCACGGTGAATTTTACGGCTTTGACCGCTTTCAGCCATCAACGGATAGATTAATGCCCAAAAAGGACAACCCGAATCTCAATCAGGTCTCGTAAGTTTTTTACGCTTCGTTTTTTCGACATCGGATTTTTATGGTAAAACCGGATTATCGTGCCTCGTCTTCGATTTACCATCGCTGCAGAGTGGTGTACCATGGTACTGTTCCGTTTCAAATCCATGCAAGCATTTCTAAAAGTCGTACGGCACTGTTTCGCCATTTCGAACGGATGTTGCACATTGCACCGCGGATGTTGCACCCTGTAGATATCGATTATTTGGACGGTCATAACTTCTGGCTCGTTTAGAGTTACGGGAGCCATAACCTGTCGAAACGAAGGACACAGTGAGTTCTAGGGCTTTGACAGCTTTCAGCCGTCAACGGATAGATTAATGCCCAAAAAGGACAACCCGAATCTCAATCGGGTCTCGTAAGTTTTTTACCCTTCGTTTTTTCGACACCGGATTTTAACGGTAAAACGGGATTAGCATGACTCGCCTTCGATTTACCATCGCTGGAGAGGGGTGCACCATGGTACCGTTCCATTTCAAATTCATGCACGCATTTCTAAAAGTCGTACGGCACAATTTCACCATTTCGGACGGATGTTGCACCTTGCACCGCGGATGTTGCACCCTGTAGATATCGATTATTCAGACGGCCATAACTACTGGCTCGTTTAGAGTTGCGGGAGCTATAACCTGTCAAAACGAAGGCCACGGTGAGTTTTACGGCTTTGACCGCTTTCAGCCGTCAACGGATAGATTAATGCCCAAAAAGGACAACCCGAATCTCAATCGGGCCTCGTCAGTTTTTTACCCTTCATTTTTTCGACACCGGATTTTTACGGTAAAACGGGGTTACCGTGCCTCGTCTTCGATTTACCATCGCTGGAGAGTGGTGCACCATGGTACTGTTCTGTTTCAAATCCATGCATGCATTTCTAAAGTCGTACGACACAGTTTCGCCATTTCGGACGGATGTTGCACCTTGCACCGCGGATGTTGCACCCTGTAGATATCGATAATTCGGACGGTCATAACTTCTGGCTCGTTTAGAGTTACGGGAGCCATAACCTTTCAAAACGAAGGCCACGGTGAGTTCTACGGCTTTGACAGCTTTCAGCCATCAATGGATAGATTAATGCCCAAAAAGGACAACCCGAACCTCAATCAGGTCTCGTAAGTTTTTTACCCATCGTTTTTTCGACACCGGATTTTAACGGTACAATGGGATTACCGTGGCTCGTCTTCGATTTACCATCGCTGGAGAGTGGTGCACCATGGTACTGTTCCATTTCAAATCCATGCAAGTACGGCACTGTTTCGTCATTTCGGACGGATGTTGCACCTTGCAACGCGGATGTTGCACCCTGTAGATATCGATTATTCGGACGGCCATAACTTCTAGATCGTTTAGAGTTACGGGAGCCATAACCAGTCAAAACGAAGGCCACGGTGAGTTCTACGGTTTTGACCACTTTCAGCCGTCAACGGATAGATTAATGCCCGAAAAGGACAACCCGGATCTCAATCGGGTCTTGTAAGTTTTTTACCCTTCGTTTTTTCGACACCGGATTTTTACGGTAAAACGGGATTACCGTGCCTCGTCTTCGATTTACCATCGCTGGAGAGTGGTGCACCATGGAACTGTTCTGTTTCAAATCCATGCACGCATTTCTAAAAGTCGTACGGCACTGTTTCGCCATTTCGGACGGATGTTGCATCTTGCACCGCGGATGTTGCATCCTGTAGATATCGATTATTCGGACGGTCATAACTTCTGGCTCGTTTAGAGTTACGGGAGCCATAACCTTTCAAAACGAAGGCCACGGTGAGTTCTACGGCTTTGACCGCTTTCAGCCGTCAACGGATTGATTAATGCCCAAAAAGGATAACCCGAATCTCAATCGTGTCTCGTAAGTTTTTTACCCTTCGTTTTTTCGACACCGGATTTTTACTGTAAAACGGGATTAACGTGCGTCGTCTTCGATTTACCATCGCTGGAGAGTGGTGCACCATGGTACTGTTCCATTTTAAATCCATGCACGCATTTCAAAAAGTCGTACGGCACTGTTTCGCCATTTTGGACGGATGTTGCACCTTGCACCGCGGATGTTGCACCCTGTAAATATCGATTATTCGGACGGCCATAACTTCTGGCTCGTTTAGAGTTACGGGATCCATAACCTTTCAAAACGAAGGCCACGGTGAGTTCTACGGTTTTGACAGCTTTCAGCCATCAACGGATAGATTAATGCCCAAAAAGGACAACCCGAATCTCAATCGGGTCTCGTAAGTTTTTTACCCATCGTTTTTTCGACGCCGGATTTTAACGGTAAAATGGGATTACCGTGGCTCGTCTTCGATTTACCATCGCTGGAGAGTGGTGCACCATGGTACTATTTCATTTCAAATCCATGCAAGCATTTCTAAAAGTCGTACGGCACTGTTTCGTCATGTCGGACGGATGTTGCACCTTGCAACGTGGATGTTGCACCCTGTAGATATCGATTATTCGGACGGCCATAACTTCTGGATCGTTTAGAGTTACGGGAGCCATAACCTGTCAAAACGA